>JAOEGL010000004.1:102806764-112579264 GCA_034509955.1 Urosaurus nigricauda
CCGACAAAAGATGAAGCACCCTTTAATCTATCCTCCCGTCTCTGAGTATCCCCAAAGATTGCATTACTTTCTCAAACAGAGTAGATTGCAATGCTCTACGCACTTACCAAGGAGTCAGCCCCTTTGATCCCAATGAGACTTCTCAGTAGACGCACCTAGAATTTCAGCATTTGCAAGGATTCCTGGAAGTAACTTAATAAGTCATCATATAAAGGTCACTTCACAGTGGTGTTATTCCTGCGTAGATACATACAGTATGTTTATGGCAGGGAGGAACAAAGTATATGCTATGACATTGTGCCGGTGCTTATTTTATTGTTATGGCACAACTTGGAGGGGTTGGGATAAGCGTGCACAAACAGTACCACTAAGAACGGAAGCTCCAATATAGTTTTACACTCTGGATTTAAGGAGGAATAGGTGAGGACACACAATGCACCTGGGTGTGCCCTCAACACCTTCAAAATGTGTCATGATACTCCTCCTTCGTCTGGATGCAAATCAAATCATTATTAACAAGGCCTGCCATCCCCTGGATATGTTGGACTATCACTTCCATCATCCTCAGACAGAACATATCAATCAATCAATCAATCAATCAATTTCCCACTTTTCTCCCTCCCAAGTTCTCACTGGACACAGGGCCCAAACAGACAGACCAAAATAAAGCTGCTTCGGGTCACTTTGGAGGTATGCTGTTTAAATGATGCATGCGTCTTAAGAGTCCGAAAGCTGTGCCAAAGCCACACTCGGCTTTGGCACAGCTTCTGGCATCTTAACATGTGACTGTCATTGAAACAGCATACTTCCAAAAGTACTCCTCAGCAGCTTTATTTTGGGCTTTCTGTTCGGGCCCGTAGTTTAAATTTTTAAAAATCCTCTTTGTTAATATTTTATGTATTAAAAACAATTTTCAGTCAACAAAAAGAAAGAAAACAAGAACAACCCTCAAACAACACACAACCACAAATACAAAACTAGCATAAAGCACAATCATAACTATTAAAAAGTGACATCTCACTTCCTCCTACCCTTTGGCCTATGTATTTTTCCACGTATCTTAAACAATTAGTACGTAATTCTATTTATAACTAAATTAATTAATTTACCTCTCAGATCCAGAAAAACTCTCACCAGACATAGTAGAGATGGTGGAGGGACCAAAAGGAAGCCCTCCTCCAAGATATTAAAATTTGGGCAGGGGAGTTGTAATCCAAGACATCTGGAAGGTACCAGGTTGGAAAAGGGTGATGTTGTAACACGAACAATAGCAAGTACATTTCTATACCGCTTTCCAGTGCATTTAAGCACTCCCTAAGTGGTTTACAATGTGTAAGCCAATTGCCCCCAACAAGCTGGGTACTCATTTTAGCTATTAACAATAAAAGTTTTCTCAATCTAAATAGTAATAGTTTTCTAAATATTCTTACTAACTTTATAAAGGTAAGGCAGAGACAAAAATAACTAGGGACAGATGTGAGCAAATGCAGATAGATGTAGTTAGCCTTGGTTACGGTTGGGATGTGCTTAAACCATTCAATGTTACGATAACACATTCGACCAATACATAATAATGCAGTAGGAGTCTCCGCTGTGTGGAGCAGAAGCAGTGAACACCAAAGCAATCCAAAATAACGTTTCATGTTCTCATTTGTTTGCCCCGCAGCTGGAGATCCAGAAATATGAGGCAAAGGCAAATTATATCTGGGAGGACAATCAGAGAGAGAATGGGTCTCATAGCAAGACTGGGAGGAGGAGAGAGTGATAGCTGAAAGGTGGGAGGATTTTATGTTGCCAGACACATTAGCAGTCCCTTATAGAGGAATCCGCCTTCCTCCTCTCCCTCCTGTCTCTGGCACACGTAGCTCTCTTTTGTTACCTCCCTTGTAGTCACACACAAAACGGAACATCGTTGTCCAACCCCACACCCTTGACAAAGTGGTTCTCCTTCTCTTTTGTGCTAGGCATCTGTCAGTGAGACAAGGGATGGAATTATTCACCGTATAAAAACACGTATAGAAGGAAATGCCAATATTGGCATAAGGAACGTGGCCCAGAAGCAGCCCAGTCCAATCCCACTGTGGCAGCATTGGAAATCTCCACAGATGAGGATTATGTTCAATAATACATGCAGCAGTGGCAGCTGTGTTGGCCATAAAGCGAAATCCAAAATCTATATGAGGTCCAATACTGTTATTAGGGAAACTGCAAATTTTGAGCTCCCTCCCCCCCCCCCCACCACCAAAAAAAGATGGCCCATTGCACCTTATAATTTCAAAGAGATCCTTTATTCCAGCTGCCTTTCATTGTTTCCCAGATTTATGTAGCCAGATCGAAGTCTTTTCGTTCCTAAAAGACATTGTTAAAAGCCTAATGATGCTCTTGGAAAAGGAGTCTATTTTTCTTCCCTCTCATCCATTAGAAAGGGTACGCTTGGAAAAAAAATGTTGCTTAAAGATGAACCTTTCCATCCCTTATTATGCCCTACAATGTCTACAATATACAATATATTTTGCCATTTCCCTTTGGTTTCTTTGAATGCTCTTCTTGTAATGAACATTATTATATTTCTTATGTAAAATGATGGTGATATTTTTAGAAGATGTCTGGCAATGTTAAGCCCCAGTACAAACCTATGCATCAGTGCTCAGAAATAATATATATCTGGGTGTTGCTATGTTGGCCATGCAATATATATATATATATATATATATATATATATCAATACCTTTTTAGCACAACCAAAAGGCACAAAATTCAGTACACAAGCTTTTGAAACTCTTTTGCACACCAGGGACATGATCCCGGGCTTCCAATTCTTCAAGAAGTCATAGCTAATGGATATAGCTTGTCTGATTTATTATGTGACCATCGTAGATCCTGTAGGGGCTAAAGAGTCTTTTGGTTCTCAATACATGCATGTTTAGGCAAACATGTCCTGTAAATTTGTGTGTTTTTTCCTGTATATTCTTGCTTAATTTGGTTAGCTGGTGGATTTTTTTTTTTAAATGGCTGAATAATACCATAATGATAGAGGCTGACACATTTTCATGCCTATCCTCGTTGTATTCTTCATCATTGCCCATATTAACATTTTGATGACCACGGGTTTCTTTTCCACTTCTTAATGTATTTGCGAGATTGCTGCATTGTGGGGCTAATAATAGCAGATATGTATGGCCTTCTCAGAAATATATAATGTCAAGAAATGCTAGCTGGTGCAAAGGCAGCTAGGATTACACTCCCCATGGCCTTGTATAACATATACCCTGAGCAAATTATTTAGCCACTCCTGGGATCTACCAGCTAGGCACAATGCGAAGGAAGAGGGAACAGGCTTTGAGAACTGTAGCACTGCAAGGCACATACCTCCTGGAATGATAATTTTTTTGTACTTTTCCCCTCAAGCACACAAGACACTTATGGACTTATATTTCATTTTCTCATCACAACGGCCCTGTGAGGCAGGTTAGAAAGCCATATAACAACTTGCTCAAGGCCCCTTTGCTCTGTACTTGGAGTCCAATATTACATTTACGATGCTCCCATACCCACAATGTGATATGTGTGTTTGTGTGTGCTAATAGCAGGGATAATTGGAGCTCTCCCATTGGGCAACATGAAACAACAAAAGCCTAAACATGAATGGATTCCTAGTGGGTTCAATTAAAAAACATTATGTAAGTTTAATTTTTTTTTAAAAAAAACCTAGATGTTCAGCAAAAAAATTAAAAAAAAAATATTATTACTTTGGGCAGGACATACTCTCTCAGCCTTGATGAAGGCAATGGCAAACCTCCTCTGAACAAATCTTGTCAAGAAAACCCTGTGACAAGGTCGCCTTAGGGTCACCATAAATGATGATGATGATGATGATGATGATGATGATGATGATGATGATGATGGCAGCTCTTTCCCCAAAACTTGGACTCAGAGCAGTTTACAATATTAAAAAACAGAACAATGAAAAACATACAAAATTGTTACATTAAAATCAAATTAAATTATTACAATATTAAAACAGATTACAGGTTAGGAGAATATAAATAATACAGGTTAAAAAGATAAAAGTGTTTTAAACACATTAAAAGAATACAACGCCCAGCCTGTTCTTTAAAAACTTTTTTAAATGCCTGCCTGAACAGAAAGGTCTTAGCCTGCTGC
Organism: Urosaurus nigricauda; assembly: GCA_034509955.1. NCBI lineage: Eukaryota > Metazoa > Chordata > Lepidosauria > Squamata > Phrynosomatidae > Urosaurus > Urosaurus nigricauda. The sequence goes on from JAOEGL010000004.1 coordinate 102,810,929, forward strand.
ATAAGGACAATGAGGAAACCATTCTGGTCTCTCTGAGAAGGAAGCTCCACAGTCCAGGGGAAGCCACTGAGAAGGGCCTCTCTCGCATCCCCACCAATCATGCTTGAGATTGTGATGGGATTGAAAGAAGGGCCTCTCCCGATGATTTTAGAGCCCAGGATGGCTCACTGGGAGATACAGTCCACCAAATACAGTAACCTGATCTGACTCACATAGGGCTTTATAGGTCATAACCAGCACTTTGAATTATTCCTGGAAACAAATTGGCAAATCGCAAATGACTTGAAGGCACATACTAGCAACCAATTAGGCAGAATACTAAACGCTGGGATGAGATGAAACCAGGGCTGGACTAAGAGCTGCTGAGTTCCTTAATGTCCAATTTGAGATGCCCCAGATTATATGTGCATAATTCTAAATTTTTACTCTTCTAACATTTATGTAAGATTTGTAATGCAATAATTTTGTTATGTTTAGAGACTGCTTCCCCCACTCATTTTTGATCCTAAACTCTACTTTCCTTGTCTTATGCAGAAATTTGGCAAAGCCCATCTGAAATATCTTTTCTCTATGAATCCCATAAGTAAAGCAGCTAGAGATTTATTTTATTGTCTTAATAAACGAAAACAAGACCTTCTAAGAAGGGATCTGAGATTCCACCAGGAGACAAAGGCCTCTAAGCTGCCCTGTCCCCCTCTTCCACCGAGTATCTACAACTGGATTCAAGCTTCTCTGTGTTCATAAACAACATCTTCATTATACTGAGACAGGATCTTCCATAGCTAAAGAGAAGCACAAGTATGTATTATTATATATGGGTGCATCTCTTGTCTGTCTCCTTATCCATCTCTACAGATTAGCCTGGATCTGAGAGTCATTTTAATCATATAAGACTCTTCAGATTTCCCATCTAAATTGTTTTAAACCTGTTTTAATTGGTTACACCTCACCCTTTGAATACAGAGTGGGATTGTTCTTAATTGCTGCCAAGTTGGTTTCAACCTATGGCCACCCTGTAAATGAGAGATTTCCAAGACACCCTTTTATTAACAGCCTTGCTAAGGACTTGGAGACTCAGGGCCATGGCTTCCTTGATTAAATCTATCCACTTGTAGTGTGGTCTTTTCCTCCTTTCCTTTTCCTTCCATTTAACAAAGCATCGTCATCTTTTCTAACATGTCTGTTGTCTCATGATGTGCCCAGTGCAAGCCTCAGTTAAGTCATTTTGGCTGCTAGGGAGAATAGGATACATGCATTTCCATGAACAAAAATAAATAACTCACCTGTTATTATCCAAGAAATGTTGGCGTGCAAAGCAAAGGTGACACCGAGTGAATTTTAGATGTCTTCAATACTACCTGATAGATTGAACGGTCCTATTGTCCCAGGACAAAAATGTGATATGCATGGGGGCCATTTTCATTCCCGTGATTCTTGTGGGAGTTGCTTGGTCTACCAAAATTGTGAACCATGTGGGTTCCCTTCTGGTTTTGAAAAAATAACTATTTGTTATGTTAACCATTGACTGCGGACAGGCGGAAAACTATTGAAAACGTGAATTACCCCTCCTAGACATTTATAGGAACAAGAATTTACTTTCTTTTATGGTTAGAAGAAAAGGCAGTCAGGGGGTTGAATGAGGTCAAGGGATCCAAAAACAGCCATAGGATCTTCAATTTGACCATCCCTGTATTAGGAATACCGGATACACTCAGCAGACACAAATTATTATCCTATGAGCTTAAAAGCAAAATGTGTAAATGCCCCAAATATTTTTACTCCTTTTCTTTTATATTCCCCTTTTCTTCCAGCAGCTCGGGATGGTTTATGTGGAATAATTTCCACATTTTATCTTCATAGCAACCCTGCAAAGTAGATTTGAGCATGAGATAATGAGTATCCGAAACATTAAATGGCTTCAATGGGGATTGGAATCTATATCTCTCCAGCTGACTCTGTCCACTGTTTATGGAGCTTTCCTCACTAAAGAAAATCCTCTGGATACACAATGAAAAGAAGCTGAGATGGGGTTTTGTTGAGCTAATCCTGTAGAGGTCAATGAGTTTATCCTAGAGTAAACAGGTTATGATTATGAATCATCCCTTGAAACATATGATTATTGAGAGCACCCTAATTTTGTAACTTCAGATTAGTAAAAAAAGAAAGTGTTGGTTCCAAGTACAGTATTTTGGGGGCAATGTATTTATGTGTGCACACAGTATATATACATGCACACATATACGTGCCATACAGAAAAAGCAAAACTGGACCTTTCCCACAGCCTTAGTCTGCATAATCTGAAGATCACATGTTACTCTGTATAGTCTGAAGATCCTAATGAAAGTATAATCCAGGCTGTTATACTTAATACAATATTTAATGACCACCACCATTGCATATAATAATAGCAAGAAGTCAATATCTTAAAGAGTTATTTAGAAGGACTAGTTTAAACACACACACACACACACACACACACACACACCAAAACCCAACATTACAGAGAAACTGAACAGTCATGTTTGTAACAATTATCATGGCTCGTCCCTCCCGATTTATTATTCTGTTATTTTGATGCTTTAGTAAGCATATCTGTAACTAATGCTGCATGCTGTGCATGCTGACCCAGGCACAAGCCCCCATTGAACACAATGGGGCTTAATTCTGAGTAAAACAAACATGGCTTGACCCTACACATTTCCTAAAAAAAGTAATATTTTTTAATGTACTATTTTAAAAGGTGGCATGACTTATTTCGTGAAAGAGAATCCAAAAAGGCCACATTATTTGAATGGAAATTTCCAGTGCCTTCCCAAAAATACATAGGCTCTACATACTTGAATAGTTTTATGCACAGAAATAATTTTATTTATTATGTTCATTTGCAAGATTACTCCTAACAGGTTCATATAGAATTATGGCATTTATCATATGATACACAGAAATAAGATTTATTTATTTTTTTAGTATGTGAAATAGTACCTACTCTCATCAGTGCAAAACACCATGTCAACACTTCAGAAAAACAAGTCTTGCTGGATATAGTAAATTGGAAATTCCAATTCTGTAATCTCTTTGCCAGAAATTCTGGGTTATAATTGCTTATAATGTGAAAGCATTGAAAGCATTTTTAGGCATTAGATTCTGCCAGCACCATGCAACTTTTTAAAAATGATTTTTCTATTTCTTAATAAGAAAACGTCTGTAGTATGTATTCCACCCACATACTATATTATTCTGCCATTAAGAAAACTAAAAATTTGTATTCCTATTCAGTTTCAGGTGTTTAAAATCTTGGTAATGCTGATTAAATAGCACATCCATAAAATTAAACCACATGTGCAAATAATTTCATCAAGAAATTATGTCTTATTATGGAAAGTACTAGGAGTACCAGTACCAGTATAATCCAATAGTAATTTCTGCATAGATGTCATGGTAGCAAGGGCAAATTCTTTTGCAAATGTTTGCAGAATTTGTCTAAGTTTTTGCTCATTTCTTCAGAATAGCGGTACCTCAGTGCAACTTGCGTTTAGGGTGAGCTGGTCGTATGAACGTCAATGGGATTAAATTATTCTAAACCAAACAGATTTAACTGGGCAATTGCTTTATCCTGTCTCTCATTTCATAAGGGCATATTGCTCCCAGCTTTTGATATTGAAGCTCTTATTTTGTTTTCAATCTTGATTTAGTCACTATTCACCCTGACCTCAGCAAAGGCTGCAAGATCTGACCATAATCACTAGTCAATAGCCTAAATGCGTTCCAAGTGCAAATTTGTCATAACAACAGCCTGTATATGCAGCTCAGCGATACAGTTTGGCGGAGAGGCAAGGTTTTCCTTGGGGGCCAATCCAGCTTCCCTTGTACCTCCAATAGTCCTTCCCACTGATTTCACCAAATGTTCAGATTTCATGCTGAAACTGCTCCTGTAATTAATAGTTCACATTCCTGGTTCTGACAAAAATTCAAAGATTCTTAAGGGGGTGCGGGGAGGAAAATCAACCATCCCCTGGCACACCGGAATTGTTTTCTACATGGAACAAGAAATATAAATAAAAAATATAGATAAATCTGGCTGTCATATGGTCATAAAATAAACATGAGTCCATCCACATGCTTCCATTGTTAAAGGCTGCAGTCCTGTACTCAGTTATGACATATGGTCTACAATTTCTGGCCCTCTTCTTTGAGAAGAAGGCCCACTGAATAAAAGGGTATCTATTCAGAATAAGTATGCACAAAACTGGGTTGCACAATTTTAAAACCAAGCAATATAACCCTTACAGTATATATCTACCAAACTAAAATCATTTAAATGTAGATATATCAACAAGGGCCTTCCTGTTACAAAGACATGCACACACCTCTCATAATGTTGTTTCTGATATAGCCATCCTTCTTCACTATTGCCAGCAATAAATACAAATAAGAATTGTTCAAAGAAACCATAAAAAAGGAAAACTGAATGCATAACAGCCCAAACAGCCATAAGTTGAGAACTAGTTCCTGGTTGAGAATTATTTCTAACTACAGGAATATATGTAAAGCCAAACTATGATAGGAACAATATTAATTAATCTAATATTCCTGAATTCAACATGTGTTCTGTGTATTTCTTCGCACAAAAAGCCTTATCACATACTTTATCCAAAGCCTCGAGTAGCCTCATGTTTTATAAATGAAAACACTTTCATTTTTAAGATGTTCACTTCCGACATACATTTTAAGGATGACAACAACAGATAGCTGTTTGAAAATATGTTTCACACAAATATATTTGGTAGAGACTGAACATTACTACAGCTCCTTGATTACAGTCCCTAGTTTGCTTGTTTGTTAGCAGTGTGTGAAACAGCTCTGCAACTGTATCATGTTCAAAATTCATCAGCCAGGTTGATGCAGTAAAAAAGCAGAGCTTTCTGAAAGGAGGACTAGAGAATGGTAAGATGCTAGAGATCATCCTGAGGACAGATATGAATAAAAAAAGCTACAGGGAAGGGTGCAGTAGGAATTTACACAGTTTAGTTTGGCACGAGACAATGTTTTAAGTGGATTGGTTTCCTATGGAGTGCTGGGGTTGTTACTCACTGGAGTCAGAGCCTTGGAGGAACACTAAAGGTGTTATTTTATTGTACAAGTGGATAATCCTCTGTCTTTGCATTTGGAGCAAACATTCCTGAGAGAGAAATGAAGCACATCTTCAGATCTTTTACCATAAATCCCAACTTTCCCTTTAATTAAAATATATGTGAGCCATTCAATTTCTACTCATGCACATTGTTCCCATTCATTAGAAGATCACATCCTAGCAGCGATGCCATCTCAGTCTGTCTCTTCCCAGTGTTAAGCACTCTCCTTTGGAAGTACATTTCACATATCAATAAGACATGCCTCCAAGAAAATGTGTTTTATTTTTATAATGATATTATACACTTTTCCCGAGCATATTGTGTGAGGTAAGCCACATCAGTTTCAAAGGGATATGTGTCAAGTACAAACCAAGTTTGAGAAAGGTTTAGGAGATTCACATTGGAATACATTGCTAAGGGGGTTAGACAAGCACTTTATTATCTCTCTTTGAAGAAAAGGGTAGCAAAGTCCTTTATCCACCTGTGTGTGTGTTTGTGCCTTCAAGTTGCCTGTTGACTTATTTCATATGTTTTTCTTACACAAGGAATATTCAGAGGTGGTTTTGCCAGTTCCTTCCTCTGAAATGTAGCCTACAGCACCTGATATTCATTAGTGATCTCTTATTCAAGTGCTGTACCTGTTCGGTTTCCATGATCAAACAGGATTAATGGGATCATTTGTTAATAAAAATGGCTTTTCTGAGGCTTCCCCGTGAATGCTTCAGCAACAGAAGGAAAGCAGGAAGCCTCTATGACGTTTCAGAAGTGTGACGGATAATGCCACCTCCAGCGCTTCTGAAACATTTGGGCAATGCTTCAGGAAAGTTTGGGCAGTGGTAAGTGCCCCGTGTGATAAACTCTGTTGTGTTTCCTTTAGGGAACATATAACTAAGTCAGTGCCACCTAATGATTTAAATATGAAATGATGCTATCTACATACCACCTCACTCTGCCTTTGCTATGGGAAAGAATTAAATAAAACGGTATTGTTTAACATGGTCATTCGGATTTACAGTCTCTCATTTGTAAAGCTTCTGAATAAGTCATCCAGAACAAGTGAATAGTAATACTGTTGTCATTTTTACAGATGAGTCAAGCATTAGGAGAACTTGGACATTTTGGTACTCTTTGGGTATTTGGCTATTATACCTTCACAGGAATAGGAACAATATGTCATTAATTTCTGTTAAGTATTTCATAGTGTGATGTCTTCTGGATCCATTGTTTTCCTTGTATAGTAGCAGGAGTCCATTATGCCTTTTCTCTATTTGGGTTTGCTATAAATCCATCTCTAAATGTGGCAGTTCTCATACAGATTTGTATTGGTTATAAAAATGTGCATAGCCTTTATAAAGCTTTGTAGTCTGAAGCCAGAAATTTCCCCAACTCATTCCTCATTTGAAATGAGATTCTTCTATAGGGCTGGAATGTGTTTCTGATTTGTCTTGTCATTAGCAATTCTATTGGGTTACATCCAGCAGCTATCAGTGATACTGACCTGTAACTTAAAAGGGCATGAGTCATTCTGTCTGTTCTCTTTCCCTCACTTTTTGCTTGAGGATAATATGGCCAATGATAACATGGCAAAAGTCAAAACGTGTCCAGAATTACTGGAATTCTGCTGCTCTAAATTGGATTGCATTGTCAGACAGTTGTCTGAAATGCTAAAGCAAACAAAATTATTCTCTAATTGTTCCGCAACATTGCAAAGCAGGGAAATATCTCAAAGTAGTTTAGAACAGTAGCTCATGATAACCAAATAGTGTTGCTCTTCAGAGTCACATAGATCTCCTTTTACCGTTTTCCATGCTGCGTTGAGTAGAAATATGTAAGGGCAAGAAGTCTTTCCATTGGGTATATCTATTTGTCCTGCAGTCAAAGTAGGATATGGTGTTCTTCATTGTGTTGCATCCTATAAGATTTTATTTGTGTCTGCTTGGGGTCGATGCAGGATTTGGTTAGACTTGATACCTTTTGTAGATAATAAATCAATAACTGCCTATCCTTGTAGATTGCTGTACAACAATATGGTTTCTCTTTATTACAAGATATTCTAGTTAACCCGGTTCTCCATGATAAGCAACATATTTTCTAGTTATCTCTGAGTAATTGCTAAGATATTTAGACCACCTTGATCTAATTCAGTGTAAGACTTTCTGAATTTCTGGATATCCATGGGGTAGCACCGTGAACTAAAAACACTTTTTTTCGCCTGAATCATTAGCTATTGAACTGAAACTCATTTCTATTATTAGAAAACATTGGCATTGTAATGATACTTGGTCCCAATCATTCTTTGCATCAAGACCACTAAGACCTTTATTTTTCATGAGGAGTTGCAAAGAAGACAGATCATATGGTTAACCATATAAAATGCTGCATATCTAAATACTAGCAACACCGTCTTTTTCCTACATAGCATTTTTTCTACTTCAGTTTGAGTTATGGAGAAAACTATAATTGGTATCCATTCTGGAATGGACCGTTGTTAAACTCCACTTCCTACACTGCTCATTGCATTGTACCAACCAGTGTTGGCTTATGGACATCAGAAAGCATTTCATGACCTTTATCATAGTACAGACAGTCGCTTCTGAGAAGTTTTGTAAATATTTAACTAGATAGTTGAGACAGTTACCTTGATAGTTTTTGATGACATTTGTATCCTCTAAGCATGTCTTTGTACATGTTATTTGATTACTTGTGCAAAGATCTGTTTCATCTTGGTGAAAAATACATTTTTCCTAGTTAGTGTATGCACGAATTCATGGCTCCCATTTAAGATGGTAGCCAATGTTTTATCATGGTCTGCTGTCAATGTATCATGTATCAAGATGTCATTCCTCTCATGTCTCTGAGGAGATCTATCATCTTCCATTGAAATATCCCAGGAGCACTTGTGATTCCAAATGAAAAAGGCTGTGTTAGATCCAATCCATTCAGAATTCTGGTTTGCCTGTAGTATTTAGCAGAGACCACTTGAAGTATCCAGTTTGGAAAATACTTTGGATACCTTTGGTTACCTTCTAGAGAAGGTCTAGTGTCAGAAGCCCACGGTTATTTATTCATTTATTTTTAATTTGACTAGCTTCACTGAGCTTATCATACACAGAGGTATATTTTGGACACTACTATCCAATGCAAAGTAAGCTCATTGATAGCCACAGTTATGGTCTGTACCTTCATTCTTTCCACCTCCATTTCCACTTGTGCCATAATAAAATATGGTGGATTTTGCATGATGTTCTTGCACTATATGTTTTGCTGCCATGTCTTAAAGCAATGCCCACATCTTATAGATCAGTACCTTCAAACATTTATTGCTCTCACTGTTTTCAGGAGTTCCATTCTTTCGGCCCACAACTGAAAAAAATTATCCAGGCTATAACTTTATATCCCATACACCATTAATGCAAATCCCTTATCTGAGTTTGTGCAATAAAGCATCCAAGAGAGCATAGGAGATCCCTTGGGCTACATAAAGGAGATTTTATGTAGGTCCTCACTAAAATTATTATGACATCAGATCCTAAATATCTTTTGAAAATTAACAATTGTCTCCAAAATAGTTACCTTTTTTTTCCCTAAAGGAGGTCAGTATCTTTACAAAAACATGAAACTTTACAAAATACAGAATTTGGTTATCTATCACTGTGTTCAATTTATTCCACATCTTGGAAAGATTGTTTCTTTGAATTACAACTCAAAGAATTCTCCAATTAGCATGCTCCCTTTTCTCCAAGCTTTTTGCACCACCGTGTATACAACACATGCAAGACATGATAGCAAAATTGTGCATTTTTAACCCTTCCCACACTGTGCTCTTGTAACTGGACTGTCCTTTTACATGATAGTAACCTTTCTACATCTCGTGCATGCAGACTGAATGCATGGCAATTTTAAATGGACAGTCTGCCTTTTCTGGGATTTCTTTTTCTGGTACTTCTGCAGAAGCTCAAAGAGTGAATCCCTGTTTCCCATTCAAACCGGCTGCTGGAACCACTTCCCATGTTTTATGGAGAAGGTCCTTCTTCTAAGTCATTCCCACGTTGGCTGCACCTTTGTTCTGTGTTTTGAACAAATCAGAATGGCCTGCAAAGACAAAATAGTTTTTTTTTAAAAAAGGGTCAATATGTTTAGTTATTCATTATTCAGCAAAAATATCCAGTTAACTTACATTTTTGTTAAAAGGGGAACAAACATTTTATGTTAAAATTTCAATTTGAATTAAATGTCCACACTAAAAACTTTACCAAAATGAAGCTGGAAAATGCCTTCCATGCTTTTCTCTCCCTTGCAATTTCATCTCCTTGCCTTCACCATTTCTTTAGCTTATTGGTTCCCATATAGATCCTCACAAAAATCCCAGGGTTAAGAGTTTCAAAATTCAGCTTCCTGCAACAGATGAGAAGCTTCTATGAGTCATTTGATACAGAGTCTCCATGCTACTTGGTGATTTAAAATCTTTTAACCTTAGAATTAACTAAAGGATCATGTCAAGAAAAACATTCTAATTCTGTAATCTTGAGGAATTTTTTTTTAAAAAAAAAAAAAGAAAAAGCTTTGCAAAAATTCAGGAGAAATGGGCTTTGGGAAAAGAACCAGATGGGAGTTGTAAAATCAGTTGGCTTTTTGGTACTGTCTCTCATTTAATTAATAGCTTCATTGATATCTTAATTCTGGAACCAAGTTAATACTGAAATTCCATTTGAAGTCAATCACTTTTGATAAAAAAATTAATTAAGTTGCTCCTTTCATTAGAAAAAATTCCAATTTAATTGATATCTTACTTGATTTTAACTAGTTAGTTCCTGTCTGTGATGCCCTTCCATTTCCATTACATTAGGAAAAGCTAATTTCTCTGTTCACTGCATTCTTTGTCTATAATTCTAAGTACCAATCTGTTCTGAAGGCATTCCTCTTTTTTTAATGAGTAAGCTAACCATATTCAGCCTTGTCATGTAAGATCGTTTGACTCAATAGTTTCTTTGGATTTCTTTGACAGAAGCAGTTCCACTCATAAACTATATTTTTAAGGGGGATGAAATAAGCAGCAAAGGTGGTCAGTCTCATAGGCTGCTGGCACACTGCAGAATTAAAGCAGTTTGACACTGTTTTAACTGCCATGGCTCAATGCTATGAAATTCTGAGATTTGTGGTTTGTTGTGGCACTAGAGCTCTCTGACAAAGAAGGCTGTCTCACAAAATTACAAATCCCAGAATTTCAATGGCTGTTAAAGTAGTGTTAAACTGCATTAATTGTACGGTGTAGATGTAGCTGTAGTTGGGTTTACAACTGCTTCTAAGAGAGTTAGAAGTCTTTATAGACAATGCTGCCTTCTTTCCCTGTAGCAAAAAGGGATAGACTTGCTCTTATTATTTCTTTCCTTTGATAGAGATTTGAAAACAAGAAAATCATTCCACTAAGGCCACACTGATGGTTTATAATAAGCTGGAGGCTTTTGTTATGATGAACGGTGCCATTTTCTTCAGAAAATGGTTTAAATCTTGATTTCCAATTCCAGATTGTAGACAGCTTAGAAAACGTGCAAGATAGGATGGTAGGTGAGCACCTAATTATTGTATCTCTGAAACAAGGATGTTAAAATGTGTTAGTTTCACTTTCTCCTACTTTCATATATATATATATGTGTGTGTGTGTGTGTGTGTGTGTATAATCTCACTCCTTTCTGATTATTTAGAAATTTGTGCATCTACACTGATCACATTTAATAGAACACTCACTGGCAGCACCGAGACTGCCACTTTCTGCCTCTCTGCCATAAAGCTATGAAGACTGGGTACTAGAAGTGGTGGGCAGCTGGCAACTCAGGGATTCCTGCCCACACATCTGAGACTTAAGTGCTCGAAATGATGGACACATTTGAATCTGCTGGTGTTATTTTATTCAGATTCACATCTCTACACAGTACTCTCAGCTGTACTTAGCAAATATGAAATTTAAAATTTTGGTAAACAAACAAAAATGAAATGTTCACCCATCTTTATCCTGGTAAAAAGAATATTTTTGAATCATAGAGCCATAGAATCATAGAGTTGGAAGAGACCACAAGGGCCATCCAGTCCAACCCCTTGCCATGGAGGAACCCACAATCAAAGCACCCCGACAGATGGCCAATGCCATCCGGAGTGTTTAAAAACCTCCACTATCAGGATAGTCCTGTCCCCACCAAGTGCCATCCAGTGGCTAAACTCTGTCATGACATTATCCACATATAGGCTTTATATAGACAGGAACCATGGCAGGGGTGTTTGGGGGTTACAATTCCCATCACCCAATCACCCATCATCCAACAATATCAGGAAGACCTTGGATTCACTCTCTGTGCTCGGAAGTTCCCAATGAAAGGTGTCTTTGGAGACGAGAGCTTTGAGGTGGTTGGAGGACGCCTCTCTTCTTGGGTGTTTTTGGAAAATTTGATTAAGGGCAATACTGGAGAGAGAGAAGCATCAGTTCAGGGAGAAGGATTTTTTTTTTTTTTGCCTGTCTAACAGCGACAGCAAAGGTCAAGGAAAGGTATATATTGGGATATGAAAGGAGATAAAATGGGGGAAAGGTCATGGTAGCTGAGAGCTGAGCAAGGAAATTGCTTTGAGCATCAGGAATTGAGTTGTTAGAAAAACCAATTAAAGGCGACTATGTGGGTGGGCATGGAATTACACACAGAGAGAGAAAAAGCAAGAGAGAGAGAAATGAATGTAGATAGCGGGTTAAAGAAACTCTCACTCAAAAAATCCCTGATTATATCCCCATGTTCTAATAAAATGAAAACATTTTGTATGTGTTAATCATAAATTTCACTCCTAATTTAAGTACGGCTTTCCCTTTCCACTGCAGCACTGGAATGAGGGTGGGGAGAAGTGGCACGGTTCCGAACAATAGAGAAGTCAAATTTCAAAAGGGAACAATGGAGCTGACTACCAGTAAGTGGGCACAATCCAGTAGTCAAATTTTCTCCGCAAGAAAACTTATTTTCCCCACAGTTTAAAAGTGGAGAACAAGGCTAGTCAAACAGCTAGAAAATGTACAGCAGGGAACAATCCTATATGGGAAGAGAGATCTAATTCTGGAGGCCTTTCCTATTGCGATCTTGTATAATGTCTTCCCATGAGATCAAAATGACTCTCTGCTATTTGAGATATTTTGTGCCATTAGAGAAGGAGGGAGGGAGAGTCCATACGAGGCTTTCAAAAGAAAAAAAAAATCAGGAGGAATATGTTTCAGCATACTGTGAAAAACCATTGCTACCTTGCCTTCTATGTCTGTTCCAAAACTGTCGGAAAATGTTTGTTTATTTTCCCTCCATAGTAATTTATTTCTCAGTATTTCACTAGATCTAAAAAGCATATAATGTACATTCTGGAAGTGGTGATCTAATATGAGTATTGAAATATTTTAGCTGCATTTCCTTTGGTATTAAAAAAAGATGCTGATTCATGTCATCTGTTGGTAATTTTAGCTATCCTTTTACTGAGACAGAAAAAAAAGATTACAGAATGTTTTGTTTCACCCTGAAGGCTAAATCAACCCTATGAATGTCAGTAAAAAAAATAAGTAAGAAAATTACTATTTGACAAGGGAATGGAAATTTCTGCGTGGAAAGAGAATAGTATATAGAACTGTATGTATGACCCATTCTTAAAATCCACAGAGAGAGAAACATAGCGTGCATATCTTGTATGAATGTTTGCACTGAAAATATAGATTTTCAGTAATCCATGTGACCAGGAAACAGTGATTTGCAAAGGTCCATTTAAAAAAAAACAAAAAACTTCTTTCATGGAAAATACATCAAAAATGTTATTACTGATATTACATTAATAGGAAGATGATAGGAGAGTTGTTGTTGTTTTTTTTTAAAAAAAAAGGTAAATAGCAACACATAAGCACACTGTAACTTGCTCACATTCCTCTAATGCATCATATTTTGGGGTCTAAAATGGCGAAACAATTTAATTGTACTTTAAAAAGAAAATGAATAGTTGTGAAATTATAGCGAGCACATGTAACAGGAGAGTGATCTCCCCAGTTGCTATCTGCAACAGGCTTCTTATAAATCTAAAACTATACAGTTTAACACCTGCTGTGTTATTCAAGTGTTAGCTGTTGCCTGCTGTTGTGTCCATGGTAAATGTTGTAAATGAGCGGCTAAAAGGAAGTGGAGATGGTGGCAGTGTCTGTCTATCGATCGATAGATCAATCAATCAATCAATCTGGGCCCTCATATATATGGATAAGACAGACTTGCTCCATTCTCTTAGCTGTTAACCTCAGAACAGAAGAGAAAGTGTTACTGTTCTCTTTGGAGACATACTGGATTCTTCAACATTTTTCTCTTCTTGGGCAGTTGTAGTGTGGCTTTCTTGGAATTTTAGAAAAATAATTTTCCTGTAACGTTTTCAAGTGTTTCAATTAGATACATGTAGAGAAAGGAAGAAAAACAAAAGAGAACAAAAATTGTTTGTCTGACCTACACGACCCTTTAAGGAGTCTTAAAATCATAACCAGATTTTTTTTAAAAGTAGAATAGTCAAAACTATACATTGTGTAGAGTGTATTTATATGGAGGTAGTACCAATACATTATGGGGTAGATAACTCAATAAAACCAAAGAGTCTTTGAAAAGCCTCTCTCTATATATTCCATTGGTGGTAATGACCTGAGTGGAATATTGAAAGAAGTTGCTTTCTTGATTGAAACAGGTTTTTATAGCAGGTATGAGAGGTACAAGTTTTGTTTACAAAGGTATACATACTGAGGAACTGAAGAATATCTAATGTTCTCCATGAAATAAGATGAGATTCAGTACTGAAGTGAGCATGGAGCTCATCATTTATTTATTTAACATATTTATATATAGCCTCCTAGACTTATGAGGCGCAATGAGGCAGCACATAACAACTCAAAACATTTAAAACAATATAGAAATTAAAAACTATTTGAAAAACCCTTTAAAACAACCTATTAAAACAGAGAGGTTTTGTTTCACCTACCTATCTTGTCTGGATTTCCAACTAAATGTTTTGGGGTGGTTCTTTTTTCCCCGGTCTGTTCAAAGCATGACCAAGGGCTTCTCTATATGATTAAAATACTCCTCATTCAAATCAAATAGACTGGCCACATCTGGCCACATGTGAATTGGAGAAATTTGGGCTTTGTGTGTGTGTGTGTGGGGGGGACTCTATAAAGAATTTCACAGTTTTTTGCAGAGTATCCACGAGGATGCACATTATGGAACATGTGGCCATCCCTCTGCTTCACATAGATATGCATGGATTTGCATGGCTGCACATTTTCAGCAGAAGGAGGACAAATTAATGCAAAATTGCATGGGAAAGTGAAAACAAGCATGGGAATGTGAAATCCTCAACAATATGCACTATACACTAATATTGTATGTACAGTATACCAAAACCTGGATCCAACTCATTAAACAGAAATGGCATGGTGAAAATGACGTTTGCTACAATTAGAATAGAAATGTACATTCATCATTCTTTGGAGATAATATTTGTTGCCTTTATAGAGTCCAGGCTGACCAATTCCCTGATCCACTGGATCACACTATGCTCTCAAAATGGCTTCCAGAAGTGGAAATTTCAAATGTGTCCTCTATGAGCTTTATAATGAATTTGGTATTGCCTCACACTGTAAGGGGTTCACAATATAATCACAACTTGCATGGCATTACTTGAGAGGTAAACTAAAAAGCAAATTCACCCCACCAGTAGATAATCTTCAGAAGCAGTGATATGCTTTTGAGGCAGAATGAAATTGAGATAGGAAGATAGAAATATTTATATGAAATGCAGAACATTTTTTAAAACAAAACAAACAAACCTTACAAGTGAATATCTGTACATGTATTCTTATCAAATAATTATTCAATTTAGTAGAGCCTCTGGGTTCAAGAGCAAATTGATCTGAAATCTAGAAATGATCAGAAGCTTACCAGGAGGCCATCCTTGTTCTAAATAATAATACTCTGTAAATTGGGAAAGTAGCTATTTAATTTAAAAAGCCAAAATAGATTGGGAAAAACCAAAATCAATTGCCATTGATTTTTAAAATTGTATTTTGAGATTCTTTAATTTATATTTAGAAACTTTTATATCATTTTGTGACAAAAGATAAATTTTAACTCTTCACTTTGAGTCAGAAAATGGGCTGTGTTGTCCTACTAATAGATTATTCATTTCTGACTAATCCTGGTATGTGCTTTGGCTTGAGAGTTCTATTTGATAAAAGTTTAGGGGCTTACATTGCAAAGCAGTTCCTTTCTTGCTGGTTTTGTATCTGTCTTGTGAGGAGCTTAGCTTGCTGGAAAGAATGATCTGAGAGAATGACTTGAACTTCAGACTTGAGGGAACACTTTGTAGCTTCTACATACAGTGATAAAAACTGAGCTGAGCCCAATGAATGAAGAATTGTTTGAAAGAGCTAAAGAGAAGTAATCCAATCTTGGCATCCTGTATTTTAGGGGTACATGGACCACAGGCCTAAATACCCTGATAGCATCAGATCCCATCTGATCTTTGAAGTTAATCAGTGTCAGGCCTGGTGAGCACTTGGATGGGGGGCAGCCAAAGAATACCAGGTATTGCAGGCTATCTTTTAGAGGATGGGGGCATTCCTTGCTAAGAAAATCTTGTGAAATCCTTGGAGTCACCATGAATTGGCAGGTTATTGGAATGCATGTCTGTACGCGCACACACAAAGAGAGATCATCCCCAGCAGATTGCCTTATATATAATAATGCTGATATTTAAAAGGTTGTTGTGTGCCTTCAAGCCACTTCCAACTTATTGAACCCTGTGATTAAATGTGATTAAGATGTGGTCATAGCATGATCGGGGGAAGATTATCACACACACACACACACACTTCTCCCATTCGTGTCCTATGCGTAAACTGTAATGGACACATCGTTGGGTAATGACAGGAGTTTCCGTTATTAACCAATGACATGTCCATTACACTTTATGCATGGGAACGCATGCAGGGATGTGATAATCTTCACCCCCAATCGTGCTATTACCACATTTTAATGACACTTGCCTCCCATGTGAAAGCATTACTGGTCTCCAGAGTTGTAGTGCAGCACTCAAACCACTACACCACAGTGGGTCTCGTTTAAAAGGTACATCATGCCAAAGGTGCATTTTTTAAACGTGATTTTCTATTTTTCAATTGTAGAAACTAAAGGTAGCACAACATTTTATAATAAAATACAAAGATCATTAAATAAGTAACAAATTTGTAACTAATGTTTTAGATTTATCTTTTTAAATCATTGTAAGCCATCTTGAATCCCATTTTGAGAGAAGGGGATATAAATCCAATAAGTAAGAAAATTAAAAAAAATAACATGAATTGATTTTGGAAGAGGAACAAGGAAACACCCTGTTTACTGTGCTTAACATGGAAGAATAGTGAAGGTGTAGTGGTAAGTTATTCTAACTCTCTGGGAAAGTTGGAGTGACATAGCACAAGGAAAAGATCACTGATTTTGGAGAAAATTTATATGTGCAAGTTATAAGGATTTTAAAAAAGCATCTGTATTTGACTGGAATGTTGTCAGAAACCTGATGAGTTTCTACATATCAGATAGATGGAAGCCAGTGTAGTGTAGTGGTTTGAGTGTTGAATGAAAACACTTGAGGCCAGAGTTTGAATCCCTGCTCAGTTTTAGACACCCAGTTGGTAACCCTGGGAGAGTGGCACTTCCTCAGCCTCAGCAAAGGCATACCTCCTCTGAACAAATCTTACCAAGAAAACCCTGTGATAAGTTCGCCATAAGACTGAAAGATCTTGAAGGCACAAACAACAACAACAATAAAATAAATAGTGACTTTGTAAATAATCATGGTACTACAAATTATATCTGTCTAAGTGTGTCAGTGGGCTGGTTCGTGCATGTATGTAACAACTTTATATATTTTATCACTCTATTACCCAATTTGCAATGTCTCCCAATTGAATGTATTGAAATATGTTGTGCTTAAGGTAACAGATTTATCTGTGGTGTTTCAATCTCCAGTAAAGGAATAAATATTAGCATAGGAATGCTATAGCGTGCTGGTGAAACATACATGTCAGAACCATCTCTGTGTTACAAGGAACTATTTTGTCCAGCCCTATCAATGCTGAACATCTGATAGGCAACATATTCTCATGTCCACTCAACTCTTATCATAGTTCCCATTAATTTATTATAGTTCCCATTCATGTCTTTGAGAACCCCACACTCACTGTGTGCTGTTTACATTACACAGACCCAAAACCTTGAATAGGGTCCAGGCTGTTTCCACAATGCCTGGACCCAATTCATGCTCGCCACCCATTGCTTCATGTTAAAAAGACTTATCCTTTGCAATGACTTTTCTAGAAAACTCAGAGCAAAATGTGGTGATTACAGTTGGCTTCCTTCCCATACAGTCCCTGTAAACATCCCCTGTTGTTCTGTGGCCCTGAGTTGCCCTGAGGTCAGAACAAGGTGCTCCGTGTTGATAACATGGTTGGTAGCAGTGGCCAGCCTTCTCACAGAGCCCAGGTTTGGAGAAAACCCACAGCAGGTATGGGGGAGATTTTTTTTTGGGGGGGGGTTCAGAATCAGAATACTCTGGACATACTTAACTTAATATTATGTCTGTTGAGAGGGTCTATGACATCAGTACCATAAATGCTAGGAGTGAGTAAACTGTAAGTGAGTTCTGCAGGCAAACTAACGCTATGCTGGGCATCAATATTGTCTGTATGTAGTAATCTTGTCTGTCTCTGTTTTCTCTGATGTTCAATTCAGGCCTGAGAAGAACTGGTGCCTTACTCTAACAAAAAAACAGTTGTAGTTGTAGTTGTGTGAGCCAGCATGGTGTAGTGGTTTGAGCATTGGGTTACAGCTCTGGAGACTAGGGTTTGATTCCCCACTTGGCTGTGGAAACCCACTGGGGTGATGTTGAACAAGTCACATACAATCAGCCATCAGAAAACTCCATGACAGATTCGTTTTAGGTTGCCATGAGTCAGAAACAACTTGAAGGCACACAATGACAACAGAGTAATTGCACTTTGGGGACAGCACATAAGAACAGTGTCCAAACCAGTGTTGTGCAAGCAGTGTTATGCCTCCTAATCATTGCACATGTTGGTTACCTTTTTAGGATGTCGTGGGAATTCATAGTGCAGACAAGCGACCCACAAGTACACACAGCTGTGCAGAAATATTTATGCAATGGTACAAAACCAGTGGAACTCTAGTAAGACCTGCTGGTGTAGTCTTATGCTACATGATGCTGTAGAGCAGAAGTAAATAATGCATGACCTTCCACATGTTGGACTGTGACTCCCATCAACCCTAGCCAACAGAGAAGGGTGAGGGATAATGGGAGTTGCAGTCCAAGAGCATCCAGAGAGAGGCATGCCCCTCATCCCTGCTGCAACATAAATTGTTTTCACTAGCAAAAGATTAGACAATATTATTAGACCAATATATGAAGACATGCTGGTAGTTAGAAATGTCAATGTAGCATGGGATTTATTTTTTATTTATTTATTAGAAATGAATAACGCTGATAGGATCCTTCCTTTTATAATAAAAGCAAAGATGTACATGACTCATCACTAAGCAGAGAGAAGTACAAGAATCCTTTTCCGCATCTGAACCTACAGCAAGTCGTCCGTATTCCCATAACTTACTATCAGAAGCCTCACAAAATTTGTATCAGTTGCTGGTCTTCCAGATTTTCAGAGTGCACATAGGACATTCATTTTTTGAATGCTGCCCTACATTCTAAATCCACACCCTTGGTACATACACAATCAGTACACAGAAAAAAGGCTTGACATGTACCCTTGCCCTGGCATGGTACAGTCCAGCAGCAGATCAATTGTCAGACCCTTACTGGTGATGTATTTCCTGAGTGATTGCCTGAGACATTTTGCTCCTTGAGGGAAAATCCTCCCTCCACCATGCACACTTCATCCATGTTGCTGCTGGCCAACAGGACAGAATCCTGTGGGTGCACCATATTGGTGTGAATACACCGGCATAGGTGACAACCTCCAGAGAGAAAAGGCCATGGGTACAGTAGCCATGTAGGAAGAAAGGTGTTGGAGAAAAAAGCTAATCAGAGCCAAGAGATGTTGTCTGGCTTCAAATGCTGTTGCTTCATGACTTTGAGGGGAAATGCAACTGCTAGCATAGTGCGACAATAAAATTATGATGATAGTACTCAAGACACTTTGAAAATTACTCTGAGAAAGCAGGCAGAAAAGTCCACATGCATCTCATCTCTTTCCTGACACTAGAAATACAAGAAATTAACTAATAAGTCATTGCCCTTTCATGCTTCCCTACTCACCCAATCAGTTCCTTGTAGATTGGGTCACCCCACTCTTCCTAGACTATCACGGGTCCACTGTTCATTTACCTTTGAATTATGACCACTTGTATACAAGGATATTCAGGAGCTTAAACAACATTAGCATTTGAAATATATTAGGAAAAGAGAAGACATTTCAAAGTTAGAGTAACATTTTACACTTTCCGAAAGCATAACAATGAATGATTGTGTTTGCACTGAGTAAATCTGTGCTCACATAACTGCATAGCAGTTGTGTACAGAACCTATTGTGAATCTATTTTTTTAACATTGACTGTAAAAACAGGAAAGCAAAACAATGAATTATTGTGTTTGCACTGACTAAAGCTATGCTCAAACAGTTGCTTAGGAGTTGGACTATACCACTCTTCTGCTGAATACTGTGTCTGTGCAATTGATTATCTTCCAGTGCTCCTGCTCATTGTCCCATTGTTCAAAGGATAATGCTTGGTGGCTACTTTTGCAGACCCAGTGAATAAATGGGTATATTGAAGACAACAACAAATACTTATGCAACATCTGAGAACATATTACAGTGTGGTTGGAGTCCATGCAGTAGTATGGGTTCCCTGATCTTCAGGATCTCTTTCAAAGAAAAATGCTCCCCCCCCCCAGACATTCTTCTTTTTCTGAATGTCAGGGTCTATCTACAAGAGAGAAGGGCAACCCCCCCCCCCAAAAAAAATTCTGTGCCAATGACATTTTCCTTCAGCATCTAAATTTCTAGCATGGAAGTAATTTGAAACTGCACCCAAAGAAAAGGATTGGGCAAAATTAACAAAGAGAATGTGACCTTTGTCACATGTGACAAACAGCAAATGCAAGTGTTCTAAGTGTGAATCATTTTCAGTGTCACAGTCTCTGCAATTTGGGGACTGAAAGAAAAAAAATCATTGAGGGCAGAAGATTTTTTGGCGGGAAGCAATACTCATATTGTATGCAATGTGCCCTGCAATTGTATCTTTTCTAATATTCTTCAAATAGCTTTGCCCAATTTCTTTAACATTCTTGCATACAGCTGGCCAGGCCACCGTCACTTTAGTTTAATTAACCATTGTTAAGATGTAGATTTCCAAGGCCTTGCAAAAATATTTTTTGTCAATACTCAATTTAGGCAAGGGCTGTAGCTCATTGGTTGCACGTATGCTCTGAATGCAAAAATGCTGCTGATTCAGTCCTAGGTAGAGCTGGCAAAGATTCTTGTTTGATGTCTGAAAGAGCCAGTTATAATCCATGCAGGCAAGAGAGAAACCAATGGTCTATCTTGATAGTAGGCAGCTACCTGCTTTACTAATATGCCCAAGCTTGGTAGCTAAGAGCATGATAGTGAGCAGACAAATAAAGGGACCCAGTGGTAGATTGTAGCTACATAGTTATTTTCTCTACAGTGCTTGCAATTTTTATAATATAAACATCTGCTTGTGGGCTGCCCCATTAAACCACTATCACATCTTTTGTTGTTCTGATATTAGGATGGAAGGAAGATTCAAAATATTCAGATAATGGTTGAAAAACATTTTCTAAAAATTTGTTAGTGTTTTTAGTGTGAAGAATCCTAGACTGATAAGAATATTCACAGCACAGAAGTTATTCACAAAATTCACACAGGAAACAGCTTTTGCTGCACCAAAAATAATTGTTTTCTGCAGGAATATTATTTTCTGCACAGAAAATGCTTCTTCTTGTGTAGAAAACTGTTGTTTTCTGTGCAAAACAATTGCCTTTAAATTTTGCACAGAATAAAACCTGAATTGTGAATACGCTTTGAAAACTACATAGGTCTGGAACACTTTCTTGCTGTAGGACAAAAATTGCTAAAATTATCTGTTGCACCCTTCAAGAAAAAAATATAGTAAAGAATTACATTCTTGTTCCAGCAATGGTGGTTCTGCCATGACTGTGCCAGCAATGTTTGGCAGTTCTTTTGCAAATTTGCTACATAATTTTTCTTTTTCTGTTTGCTCACCACCTGCTCTCCTAACTTCAGGCTCATGCATGCCATGAATTTAGAGCCACCAGTCAAAAGGCAAGGCATTTTATAAATACTTTAAAAACATATGGTATATAAGTGTATAATATCAGTTTATTAGGTCTAATATCACCCTATGTCCCTTTTTCTCTCCTACCCATTTCCCTATTATGCAATCACACTTTTTCAGGCAATTCTCATTTAAAACCAATAGCTGATATCATGCAATTTGGTTAAACATAACATTGTTTCTGACGTTTTCAAAATGTGTGTGTTCTTAGCTGTTCAACCATGAAAACGCAGGCATAGAGGGATAGGGGGAAGACTAAACTTTAATGCTCCAAGAGGAGGAAAAATCGATTGCAGTGTTCAAAGAGATCTCTACTAGTGAAGAATATTAAAGACCTTTGGTCACTTTTGCAATGATTTTTGTGATGTAGAGGCTGAGGATGGAGGAATCAAGTAGCCTATGAATTTTCTGCTGGGAAAGGAAGAGGAAAAGAAAAGAATATGACGGAAAATATAGAGAGCAAAACCAGCAATCAAAGACAGCAACATTTGCCTTAAATCTAAATTAAATCATGAGATTTGCTTGCCCCAACTTCTAAAACTTTAATTTGGGCAGTAGATCCATGAGGGAAGGAAGGGAGGGAGAAGAAAGGAGGGAGGGAGAAGAATATAATTTAAAACTATACTCACTATAAAACCAAAACAGCTGATTTGACTTTATATCTACTCTAGTGAGTACATTAGCAATTTCTTCATCCATCCATCCTTAATGTTGTCACTTAAAGTTCAACCATAGTTTCAGTTAGTGCATGAGCGAATGGAAACTTTGATTCTCTGAATATTTTTGCTAGGTTATGCAACTGCTTATGATAAATCCTGGTTTCCACTGATTTGGATTGATTTAGACCAAGATTAGGAATCGGAACTATGCAAGAATTATATAAAATCATAGAGTGTAAAGATATACAGCTGAATACTAAAGTTGGAACCATTCAAGCCACTACATTCCCTATTAATGTGTATGGATGTGAGAGCTGGACAATGAAGAAAGCAGATGGAAAGAAAATTCATTCATTCAACATGTGGGCCCAAAACAGATGGGCAGGAAGAGGTGCCCTTGTACCGTGATTATGGTTAGGGAGCGTGCAGCATTTGCAAGCTCCCTAACCCTAGCGCGCATGGACGGCGCCATTTTAAAATGGTGCTGTCCACACACGCATGCCATGATGTTGTCATGGTGTGCGCTGCATTTATACAATGCGGCGTGCACCTTTCTGTGGCGCCAAAAGGAGCTCCAAAATGGAGCTCCTTTTTGCTGTTTGTCCTTGGTGCGGCCTTTACACGGCTACGCCAAGGACCTCAAGGGGAAAAAGGCCATGGCAGAGGCCCCTTTCTCCCCTCGGTAGCACCGGGGATGGCGGGGTGCAGCAGGTGCCCAGGGCGCCCTCTGCAACCCACTTTCAGGCCACAGAGAAGCGGCAGTTTGCCACTTCTCCATGGCCTGGAGAAGCGGCAGAATGGGCCTCTGGGGCTGCCTCCTGGCCCCATTCCAGTGCTTCTCTGGACGCCTATAGACCGCCCCTTTTGGGCGGCCTGTACAGCCCCATGGTGCTTGAGAAGAGTGCTGAAAATACCATAGACAGCTAAAAAGACAAACAAATGGATCGTAGAACAGATCAGGCCTGAACTCTCCATGGAAGCCGCAATGACAAAATTGAGGCTGTCATACTTCGGCCACATAATAGGAAGGTATAACTCATGAGAAAAGACAATGATGCTGGCAAGGTGGAGGGAAACAGAAAGAGAGGAAGACAACATGCAGGATGGATAGACTCAATCAGGGAGACCATGAGCATAAGCCCGCAGGACCTGAGCAGGGAAGTCTAGGAGATGTCTCATTCACAGTGTCACCATGAGTTGAGATCGACTCGAAGGCAGCTAACAACAAAACAAAAGACCATGTCCAAAGTGAGTCAGATCATTTCAATTCAGACCTGGCATGGATTTGCCCAAGCTGAAGTGACTGCAACCGATCAACCCAGTCTGGACGAGAAGGAGACAGACTGTCTCCAACCGCACATATAAGAAAAATGCTATAACAGGGTGTCGTGTATGTGTATGGGGGAGAGCAGCTGGCCTTTTCATGGTGACAGCTCTAGCTTCCAATCTGGAGCAAGAATCATACCAAAAACCCTCTAATGACAATGGCTGGCAGGTGGAGATGGCATGATGTTATTGACCTGTATATAAGTTGAGTCTCCCTCATCTGAAATGCTTAGGACCAGAAGTGTTTTGGATTTTGGAATATCTGCATATACATAATTAGATATCTTAATTATCTTAATAATTAGAGGTGGGACTCAAGTCTAAACATGAATGCATCATATATACCTTATGCACATAGTCTGAAGATAGTTTTATATACAATGTTTTCAATAACTTTGTGCATGAAACAATTTGTGTACACGGCACCATCAGAAAGCAAAGGTGTCATTCTCTCAGACACTCATGTGGACAATTTGGATTTTTGAAAGATTTCAGATTTTGGAATTCTAGATTCTATAAATTCACATTGCCCCGCAGGCTTGTGCTGTTTTTCTAGATTTAGCTGGCAGCAGATCTTTGCCTTTCCCCCACCCAGTGCCCCCTCACTGCTTCTCAATGTATTACTTTATTAGTTCTGGTCATTAACTGTACTTTTCAGAGCAGCTATATTTGAACACCGATCCTTTGGAATTCTGTTAGGTACTCTTAGAATGGTGACTCCAATACTGGGGAACTTATGCCTGCTGGAACATATATGGTATTCCCCCCCCCCTTTGTTTTCTTGTGTCTGTGTATCATGTGTGTGTGTGTGTGTGTCAGCTACACACATATTGTTTTAGCTACACAGAAATACATCACTAGGTACATTAGATACAGCAAGCTGCATAAGCCAACAGGACTGAACATTCTGCTGACTATACATGCTCTTAAAAATGATTTCATTTTGGCTAGTGAGGGAGGATGTAAAGATGGCTATCATATGAATTCTTAAAAAGACATATTTGTAATTCAGAAGGGAATCCTGAAAGGACTACCACATCCAGTGCAGGGGGTGCGTGGTGACACCAGGTGACACCCTAAGGGAGAGGGTGACACAATTACTCCTCAAACACCTACCTTTTGGGAAACACCTGCTTCCCTTTAAAATGCTTTAAGAGATAGTGAAAGTGGAATGAAGCTCAGTGGGAGGAGAAAGGAGAGCCCCCAGAATATGTTTAAATTAAAATATCAAATTTTGAAATTTTATTTTTTTAAAAATTTGTTTAAAAATGATTGTTTTTTTAAAAAATAGGCTTTTAATTTTTTCTGTAAAAAATATCAGATTTTGACCAAATCTTCATTATGTATATCTAAATATATTTAGGTTGTGCTTATGATATTGTAATTTGAAGGTATAGTTTCTAGTTGCTAATTGTTTACTGGTATGTCACAATTATTTGCATTATATTCAGTGATATATAGAAATTATGATTTACAGGTATCATTAGTGCAAAAAAAAAAAGCATTAATAAGGATTATGTAAGATGTGAAATGGGAGGAAGTCAATTGGGGGGGTGGGGTGACACCCTGAGTTACTGCACCGGGTGACACCAACCCTAGTGACACCACTGACTACACCTTCAACTTTCTTGCGGGGGCATGAAAAATAATTGCTATTTTGGTTTCTGAGCACAAGTGAAAGGGAGATCCAAAGATACAGATTTCTCAATCTCAAATCAGATTCAGGATTTGAAGTGGGTTGGATTGAGTCCACAATCAAAACTGGAGCCTAATGGTTAAGTAAATCAGGTTCTAAATCAGCTTCGGTTTTGGCCTAAATCTCTTATAAGCTCCCCGCACATTCTGTGGTATATTTTAATCTGGAGGATATTTTTTTTAACCGTTATGGACTCAGTGGGTGACTATTGTCTTCTGGGTGCACTGTTAACATCTCTGATTCCAGGTTGGAGTAGGCTGGGCTGTGCCAATTCCATGATTCTGAACGAATACAGTAAAATTACAGCATATGGTTTTGGGTACTGAATGTAACTGCTTGATGATATCTACCTGTGCACCCTGCTTAAGCGATAACATTTCTAGAAAATTTATTTATTATTTTTGTGGGAAAAAGATAGAAATCTGAGGAAGGTGAATTAAAATGCACACAATACTTATTTTCATATCAAGCCCAAACTTGCTTTACTGCTGTAACAGCATAAAATACATGATTCTTCATTTAGTAAGCATATAAAATTATGCTAGTGAGTATAATTATGCAATTTAAAAATATGAAAGCCTCAATTTCGTACAAACAAAACTGTGAAAATATCCTGTACTAATGAGAAATGCAATTGGCTGCACCATACAATATCTAAGTGGATGTATCTTTGGTTTTTGTCATCTGAAGAAAAGGGGGGGGGGGGGGGAGATCCAGAAACTGTGGTTTTTGTTAAACAAAACAAAACAAAATGAAATGAAATCTATTATTTCTGCAAAAACAGTCATAGTCTTAAGGACTGAAACAGCAGCAAATTTAGATATAAAATGTAACTCAACATTGAATATATTGAAATCTTTGATAATGTAGTCGTATAACCAAGGAAAGCTCATCTTTAAAATGCTGTTATGAAGGTTTGGAAATGCATCTTGTCTTTCAGCGTCACATAAATATAATGTATGTACAGGATTTATTATTCTATAATTCTGTAAATAATCCTACACACAAATCTTCATACCTTGTCTCTGCGACCTTGACTGTAAATGCATTTTACTAATTACAAAATAGAAAATTTTTATCCAGAGCTATTTTATATATATATATTTCTGAAATATCCAATTTTTACACAGGAAAAAAATGAGGAAAAAAAAACCCCAGCTGGATAATTTTGCCCTTCTAAATATTTCCAAGCCTCCATAGCTCTATACCCTACATTGTTCCTTCACTATTCCTTTACAAACAAACAAGATGCAACCTATTTTAATAGTACAGAGGAAAACAGAAATAATTAGAGAAATTATGCAAATGTATTTGTTATGCAGCATCCATATTTATTTGCTTGAAATATTAATAGCCACCAGTGACCCCAAGTTCTCAAGGTGGCTTGCAAAATGTCTAAAAGAAAATGGAACTGAGAATCAGGATATTAAAGCCCCTCATTGGATGGGCTGTTTCCTATGCTGGGCTTTTTGAGGAATCCTTGCGACAGATGCAAGAAACTGCAGGGGTATGTGGCAGCTTTTAAAACCCTCCCTTCGGATTTCAGATGTTCAAAATGCTAGCCTACTGCTCAACAGAGGTGAAAATCTCTCAGTTTTGCTTTTTCCAGCATTTGGATTTTTAAAACCTCTCTCCAGCCCGAATATGAAAAAAATCGTGAATGTTGGCACAATCTTCAAAAAGATATTGAAATGAAATCCTCCGACACCCACACTAGTCAAATTGAATCAGCACAGCGATTCCCTGCATGGAGAAGAACATGTTGTACGTGCTTGCCATGTACCTGTTAAAGATGAGAAATTTCTTGGGGGGAGGGGGAATAGAGATGGGAACCCTAATGGTTGATATGCACAGGGATTAAAGCGCAGCATTTTTGGAGTTTATCTCTCAGAGATCTGGCCCTGGATGGTGGAATTTTTATTTCTTTCCCATTTAAAATTTGAAAATTTTAATATCCTTCAATGCCAAATTTTGCGGATTTTATCAACTCTCACTTTAACAAATTGAAACAGAAATTCTCACCCGTGTCTACCAATGAATCTCTGGGCCATATCCAGAAATGTCTAAAGCAGCCAGATGTTGGAACAGGGTCTGATTAAGTACTTAACAGGGATGGATGAAGGCCCATCAGAAGATCAAGGGATGTTTTCTGTCCTCACACAATGTTGCCAATCCTTTGGTCTCTTACTATTCTCCCTTTGTGCCATCTGAAATTCTGTGTTCTGGTGGGTTTCTCATCTTTTTACAGGAAATATTGAAGATGGGGGGGGGGGGTGTGTGTGATAAGGATTGCATGTAGTTTGCATGTTGGAGGAATGATGTCTTCCATAATCTACTTTCCCTCACCATTTAATGAACTCTAGCTTTATTTTTATTTTATTTTTTTTTGTATTTTTTTTTTTTTTTTTTTTTTTTTGTGGGATGCTACTGATTTATCTAGCATCTTTTAGCACTCTCATTGCATGGGGCACCAGGTAGGAAAGAATGCCAGGGAAAACGTAATATCTGTTGGACTGTTATTTGCACAGTAAACAACCTATTCATTATAAATAAGTGAATAGGTTATTTGGCTTGTTGATACATGTTGCAGGATTTGGATTACTTTGGCATATAAATTTATTTATTGTGCTATTCATATATACCATTCTGGGTTCACCCTGTGCATTCTTGTGCACTTATAGGAATTGCTTTCCCCATATAGATCTTAAAAGCTGCTTGTTGATTTGGCTAGGGAGGTGGGACTGAAAATCTCTACTAGAGTAATACCCTTTTTAGGCCAGTTGAAAGATCACATTTTTTGAGTTCTTTAGAGCTCTTCTTCTGGCAAGATGGTTTCACAAGCCAAGAAGGTGTGTTGGTAGGGGCTGGGTGTTTGTCACCGATTGTGAAGACTTATTTTGCAGACTGTAAAATAAGATTCAAGTAATAGGTTCTAAATGGATAAAATTTAGAGGCGTCCTTTTCAAATAAAACCATGTGAGATACCAAATGTGAGAAATGAAACTTAACACATTTCAACATGGACATGTGATGGAGGGAGGAGTGTCACCAGAGTAATTGGAGCCATATGGCTTCCACCCACCTTCCTACTTAACTGCAGTTATGTAGTCTTTCATTCTTCAACTGTGTCTTTCCTATGCAAATAAATTCCAACAGATCTGATAGTCTCTGGGGCTTTCTTTGCTACTTGATTTCATGTCACTCACTCCTAAATTAAGCTTTGCATAAATGAACTACTCTGTAAATGCATGGATGGTTGTGGCTATTAATATCAAAATATTATCTCGCATTAAGGTTAACCTTTAGTAGTTGGAAAGGTATCTCACCATGCAGTGAAGTTGTGTAGTGAAGTGGTCATATGAACTAGGACAACCCGCATTTAAATCCCCATTCACAACTCATTGAGTCAATTGCACTGTCTCTCAGCCTAGCCTACCTCTGATGGTGGTTGTGAGAATAAAATGGCAGGAGATATATAAGAAATATAAGTATTTTGCTTAAAAAGAGAGTATCAAAAATTAATGTGGTGGGGTTAAAAAAAAGATATGGGCTAAGCTTGTAAGAATGCACTTGATTCTTCTCAGTGGCTCCCATTAAGTTCTATGGACAAAGTATATGTTTCTGCAAGGTCTGTTCTACCATTAGGCAGAAGGGGCAATTGCTTTTAGACTTCATGCTGGATACTCTGGAAATACACTGATAACATTCTTAGGGGGTTATAGAAGGCACAAAGAGGTGCTTCACACTTTTCAGAGGGCCTTATAGTATACATACTCTTCTGCTACACGTACAACAGCTTGGGAAATTGACTTTTGGGGACTACAGCTTCTAGAATTACAAGAAAATGTATATCCCACCAAGATGCTCACAAAAAGTTAATAACAGCAAGCAGTAGAAGAATATAATATGCAAACAGTGAAAATGGCAGATCAGCTCAGACAAGGCCTTAAATAATTAAAAAAGGCTTGTGGGGAAATATTTCTTTTAAAGGCACATCCTAGGTTATTGTAGTATGTTCCTTGAACTTATTTCCAGCTTATAGTGATCCTGAGGTGACAATATCATGTGACAAAATTATGGAATTTCTCAGGATTTGTTCAGAGGGAGTTGAAATCACCTTCCTCTGAATTTGGGAGTGTGTAACTTACCCATGGTCACCCAGTGGGTCGCTATGGCCAAGCAGGGATTTTAACCTTGGTCTCCAGATTTCTATTCCAAAACCCAACCTTAATCTTCATATGCATTCTTCTTTAAACCAAAGCCTAGCGTACATTTGATGGTTACATTGCCTGTTCCACTCATTCTTGGTTTTCTATTAGAAACAGATTCCAATCCTTTCTCTTAGAAATGCATGCTATGCTTTTTACATTTGGCCTGGGACAATGAAACCATCCATAAACAAACAGATGTGACTTGGCTCCTATCATCCACCTCCTCAGTTCGTACTCCCTGCTTTTATGTTATTAAATGTTTATGCATGGCTTAGAAAAAAAAATTATTTGTTGAGATCTCCCAGAATCTCACACTTCTATGATCCTGAAGGATTACCAGTGATCACACTGATTGAGGGACTCTGTGAGTTGCAATCCAAAGGGGTGACTTTTCTGGCTCTGTATGTATCAAACATTTCAATATCTAGTCGTTCAATAAAGGTGATTTTTTTAAAAGGAAAAAAAATAATGGGGAGCAAATGTGGTAGTACAGTATGGACAACATGTGGTAGGCTCAACATCTTGTTGAGCCACGGGGCACTTTTACCACTCCTGAAATCTACACCACCAAAATCCCCATATAAATAAATCAAAATTACCTTGCCCCCATCGCTTCTTTTACTGATAGAACAGATTAAGACACTTTGACATGTGGTCTGTCAGGTTTCTATGGTGTGAGAGGACACTCTGTCATCTTTCTGGACCATAAGGTTGTCACCGTTGCAGCAAAATTTCACTATAAATAGCAGTGGCAATGAGTTTTTGTTGCAGCTCTGACAGAGTTGCAGAGCGCGTGAGTGAGACCACAAAAGGGGGAAACTACAGATACCATACAAAGAAATACATATAGAACAACAAAAACAATACATCATAATATAAGCAAAATAACTCTTATAATGCCACCCCATTGTTGTTCCACCCCTGTAGTTCATGTTAAGAAAACATACTTCTTTCATACACATTCCAAAACTAAATCTGAAAATTGAAATAAGGATCCTAGTAATTGGTTATTTGTGGCATTTAAATCAATTGGACTTAGGTTCAGTGAGAGTTAATATGGAATTGATGCTTTGTTTTCCAGTGTTCAGGCTGTGTCCCTGCTTATGTAGTCAAAACATTTTGTTCCATGTGTAAGGGGGGGGGGGGTATCAGCGAGCTTTGGGAAACCTCAAGGTATTGCTGGGGTTTTTTTACTCACTAAGAGAAAAACAAAACAGTCCGAACATGGAATGCTGACTGTCTGGTAAGGTTCAGAGCTCCCGAGAAAATTTGATGGGAAAGAGAACGTAATGGAGCGTGTTTGAGGAAGGCATGGTTGTCTGACTAGAACACTAATCAGGGCCATCCACACTGCAGCATTTTGTTACAAGTCCTCCCACTTGTATAGTGCTATTTCCCTTGAGAAATATAAAATATTTGGACAACCCCCACCCTTGAATGAAATGCACTTTTCTCGCTTGCCCTCTTTCATGGTGCTGCTGCCAGCTAACAAAGGGATTGAAGAAATTCATCAATAGGAAGGGAAATGGAAGGAGGGGATGCAGTCATAACAATGAATGAGGAGGAAGAGGGTGGCAAAGCTTTAATGTATAGCGTGTATAAGATGTCGATGTGCATGGTGCATTGCAGAGCTTCCAACTTGAATTTTGATACCAGAAGCGATGCTGAAAGTTTTCTTGGTGAAAAATCCCACTCCCCTCTAAAATACATACATTTAATGGCAGATGTGTTGGTAGAGTTTGCTAGCTAGTGGTATGTACGCTACTTGTAAACAAGTATCATCCCTTTCGATATGTTGATTCCCATAAGGAAAACTAACAGAACAGAGCTACAGCACTTTCATCATTATATTTATATCGTATCCGGGCACGTATTACAAGTATCACTATCACTATTGTTTCAATAACTTCAGGTATCGCTTTTTGAATTTGAGGCAGTGAACAAGAGAGGCCATAAGGACAAAATAGGCATTTCTTGAAGCTACGAATACATGGTATATCCAGCTCGTGGGTGACCATGGGAGCACACATGGAACTTCTGGGTACAAATACACTTTTATTCATTTCAATTAAAAAAATAGACAGGAAAGACTATAATGTGGATGTGAATAAAAAAGTTATTCTCTCCACTAAAATAAGTGGGGGCATCCTGCTAAAAGCTTCAAATGCTACACCAGAAATCCTGTAGAAATTCAAAATAGCTGAACTATTTGGGATTTTTGTTTGCATTAATCTGAATACAAAACCACTCTCTTCATTGAAATAAATGGGGGCATTTTGCTAGTGGCTTCAGAAGCTATATCAGAAATCCTGTAAAAAATTCTGAACCAGTTGAGAATTTTGTTTGAGTTATTTCATAGTAAGAATTTACCAAAATTTAGATATGTCTTCTTATTGGTGTTGGGGAAAATGATGTTTTAAATAACAATTACAGTGTGAATAACTGAAACTGGCAGATCCTTCCATTTAGGCTGAGAGTTTTGAGGTCTTAAGTGGTTCCTCCTTTTTAACATCATTATGTCAAGCAGAGTTCTAGGCTGTGAATATTTATGTCTGCTGAACTGGACCAGAGAAGGTATGAGATAATTGGTTTGTGTGTTTTTTGAAAAGGAAATACCAAAATTTGAACATTTCTTCATATTTGGGACAGAAAGAATGTGAGGTCTGTGGTTTCAAAAACTGCACGTGGCATTATGCAAAAGTGCCAGATTAAGCCACTGATCGCCAGGGTTTCCAATTTTGTTTTTTGATATTTTTGGTAGACTGGCACTGGCTAAGGTTCCTTTATAGTTATGTCAAAAACAACCTGTATCCCATTTCAACTGTTCTGTTAAATGCGAATGGAGGTACAAATGGATGGCTGAAATCAGAGCTGATTCATGCCTAAGAGCTTTGGAAAACAAGTCCTGTTATAGCCCAGGATCAAGCAGTTAGCTCTAGGAAAGTCAGTGGGTGGATTTCGAGCTAGCGACCTTCCTGCATCTATATTTTACCTACTGTAGCAAAGCCATGAATTGCTTAAGGGTGTTTAGCATTTGCAGTACCAGTGCTGCCTAAAAAGGAGAGGCACGGAAAACACAGTCTGTGCAAAGTCTCCAGTTTCAAACAGATGTCCCCTCCTCCACTGTCCATCTCTCAGCTTTAATTTATTGGATCCTTAATTCAATTCATGGCAACATTAGCAGTGGAACAAATCAGGCCTGATCGTAATCTCAGACACAAAGGCCTCCCAGTGGAATATATAAGCTTTGGCAAAGCCACCCTAAGTGTTACGCAAGTGGATGTGAAAAATAAGCAGATGTGTGCCAACACATGGCCTTATTATTATTATTAATAACAACAACAACAACAGCACAAGCAGCAGGAAGAGGAGGAGGAGGAGGAGGGGGAGGGGGAGGAGGAGGAGGAGGAGGGGAGGAGGAGGAGGAAGAGAAGGGGAAGAAGAAGGAGAAAGAGGGATAATTTAAGGGAAAAAATCATACGAAAAGCAAATTCTTTCCAATCTGCCAATTACAGTAGTGAGTTTCATCATGCCTTCTTGGAACATCCGCTGCTTTCACTGCACATTACCTGAAGCCAAATGACAGGGCTTCAGGTTGCAAATGATATTCTGGCAAAACTGTCATTATCAGTCAATGTTTGGCCTGCGTTTAAATTCCTGTTTAGCCATGAAGCTCACTAGTGTCCTTGGGCAAAGCCAAACTAATCCAACTCGCAGACTTGTGACAACAAAATGAAAGCGACCCAATGCATACTGTCTGGCATTCCGTGGGAGAAAGATGAGGCATAAATGGGATCAAGAAAGAAATGCAATTTCTCCTTTGAGTAGGGACTGCTGATAAATAAAGACAGAGAGACAAGTAAGTGCCAGGAGCAAATGCCAAGATATAGTTAACACGGAGATATAGGGAAGAAAGCAAAAGGGCAAAGTGAGCAGGTGGATAACAAGAGAATCAAAGCAGAACCAGAGATGCGGCAGCCATGAACACAGTTACAAAACTCAACGTGTTGACCATCAGGGCCATCCCTAACATTGGGCAGAGTGAGGCAACCACCTGCAGCAGAGGATATTGAGGGTAGCAACTGAACCTCACTTACCAATGCCTCTTGAGTTCCTTGGTTTTCCTGCTCTGTTGGAAGGTGGAGCAACCTATTCTGAGCCCTATGAACTGCCTCTAGGCTGCCCAGCTTCTGTACGCTAGTGATGCAGTAAGGTTCAACTTGTACAGGTCCCGCTGGCTTCTGAAAGAAAGAAAGAAAGAAAGAAAGAAAGAAAGAAAAGAAAAGAAAAGAAGAAAAGCACCATCTTGTCCTTTATCAATCTGATAGCATCTACTCTTTTCCTTTGTTTTAAATTGTGTGTTCCTGGATTCTGTGTGCCAGATACGGCAAGTGGCCTCAAGTGAAACTACATTCCCAGGCAAAGGGAGGGTGGCTGTGGAACAGTGATTTCTGATAGGCAAAAGGCATAAAAGAAGACAGATGCCATGGTTCTGTTCTCTGTTTATTACAGTGATTTTGATTCATCCACTTCCTCTGGGATAGCAGACCAAGAGCAATCAGCAAATGCGATACAATGCAGATACATATTTAGTATCCAGTTCCTTCTGCAGCTCTGCCAATAATCCACCATCATACTTGAGTTCTGGCAAGAACCCAAAGAGTCTCTTCCCATTTACTGTAAACACTGCTTAAATCCAATTTCATCTATCAACACATATTTCTTGTCAACTATAATTTGGCACCACTGGGTTCAGTTCACAAAGGAGCTCCTCTGGAAATATGGGAAAGTTTGTGATTTTCCAAAAGTCACATCTGTTTCAATGTGCGTTGAATTTCAAAGAGTTCAATGGGCCTAGAATTCCTGGTGTGTTTTGTGCTTTCCTGTGAATTTCTGTATCTCTGTGCTTGGGAAAGCTGCTTGATTTTTATTGTTTTTTTCAGTAGATGCACTTTAGGTGGAAGAGAGAAAGGCTGGGACAATGAGGAAGCTATAGTATAATCCAGTGGCAATCTGAACGCAATCATGGGGTTTCGCATTATTGCGTGAAAGCTGATCACACGCATTTTCAGGCAAAGGGAACTTCTTCCGAATGCAATCGTGGGGTTTCACGTTATTGCATGAGAAACTGTCACACACAATTTCGGGCACTGGGAGGCAATTTCGGGCAGTTCCGAAAGCGATGTGGCATCAATACGCAATCACGTAAATTTGTTGAACTAGCAAATTCACTCAATTCCAAACTGGCCCCACTTTCATTTCTTTTGAAATTGAGAGAAATTCCTCCTGTGTGATTATTGAAATATCATTATTGATATTTAAATCCCATTCTTTATTATGGGATTTCAGGGCAATCTACAACAATAAAGAATGTAAAATAGTTATTGTTTTAAACTGGAATTTACTTCCTTCCAGGTTCAAACAATAAAACATCTTAAACAGGATTAAAAAATAATAAACATGGTAACAAGTTAAAACAACATAAAAGACTATAACATGTACTTAAAGGCTTTAATAAAGAGTCATGACTTGGCAGTAGCAAGAGAACAAGATTGCCGGCAACCGAAGTTGAGAGAAACGTCTACCCTAAGCCTGGTTCTCATGCTTTCTTCAATTAAGTTAGATCATTTTCTATTGGGATAGTTGTGTTTCCAATTTAACATTTACTATTTAAGGGCCTTTTGGAGGCCAGTGATCTGTCTGAAGGTGTCTCTCTTAAAAGATCTGAAATGTTCAGTCCAATTCTGGCTTAAAGATAAGGAACCTTTAAAAGAGGGAGAAGGAGCTTTCAAGTTGCCTGTCAAGAGTTAGCACCAAAAGAGAAGATTAAACATACACATAGGTCACTTGGGGTGTATCCACAATGCAGAATTAAAGCATTCATATCTGAACAGTAACAAAAGGTAATTAATATTTTTTAGTACTATTTAGTAAATTAGAGCCAGTGTGGTGTAGTGGTTTGAACATTGAACTATGACTCTGGATATCAGATTTCATGGTGTCCTTGCATGAATCACTTTCGGCCCCAAAAAACCTTGTGATATGTCCACCTTAGGGTCATCGTAGGTCAAAAATGACCTGAAGGCACACAACATAATAAATAATAATTTTTGGAGAAATGGCTAATGGCAATTACTTGGGGGCTTGGGGCCATGGCTATAACAGTGTTTTAAATGTAGCCAGGTCTTTCCCAAAGAAGAGAGAAGAATTCAGAAAGCAATGCTGGAAAGATTAGGCTTCCATGTGTAAAGATTAGGCTTCCATGTGTAAACAATATGTAAAGCCATATTGTTCTCCTGCATTTTCCAGATGCTTGAGAAACTGCTAAAATAAAGTGTGCCTGTGTACTGGCTTGGCATATACAGGATATTTTGTTACCTACAATATCCAAGATACTAAGTATCCTAGTTTAGTGTCTAGGTAGAAAGTCTCAGAAACACCACTCCAAGACATTCAGCATGATCATAATAAATTAATAATTACCCATTCACATTCCTTATGAAACCCAAAATCTGCTGCCCAAGGTAGACACCTCATTTCATTAATAGTATTGCTGTTCCTTGCTCTGGCCCACATAGGTATGTGCCATGCCTGTAAATAATAATAACAATTATTATTATTATTATTATTATTATTATTAATTATTATCCCACCTGTCCCTTAGGATTAAGGAGTCTTACAATACAATAAAAACAGTATAAAATACATCATACATGATAAAATACCCATTGATCCCTCCCTCCCAACACAACACCCTAATAAAATACCATTAAAAATAAAGGGTAAAGCTCTAACTCACGGGCACAGCTGTCCAAAACTTCTTCTGGCTCTCCAAAACACACCCGAAGCTCTCCCATTTATTAAAAATCACCTCAGTATTGCCCATACTATCACCAAAAATGCTTCCAAACACACCATTTGTGCTTTATATGCCTTCCACAACTCCTCCCAAGTCCTCCCAAAGTGGAAACAAAATCAGCCAAGAATAGTAAGATCTGCTCAGTTTATGATCAAGCCTAACCATTTATTAAGGCATTAGACTGCACATAAAAATACATTTTCATACCTTAAAATTATTGTCTTGAAAAACTGTAGCTGGCTCCTAAAATTACAGGGGATGGCTATCCCCAAATAACCCATAGATGTTTAACTTCATTCAGGGATCGATGCACTTGTATTTATTTTATTTTACAACACCTTGCAAAATCTTTTGTTTGCATTTGTAAAGTTTCCTTTGCAGTGCATAAACCACCCAAAACGGCATTAGTTTCACAGCTCACTGCAAAGTGTTCCAGTTGAACAAAGCATCTTATGACAATTTGTACTTCCATTTCATAAGGCAGGGGGGAAAAAAAACTTTTAACGTTCTTGGTGATATTTTGATAAAATTCACCACCACTGCCCTGGATGTTATTTTTGGTGGCAGTCTGTTGAGGACTTACAACCAACATTAATTTTAGACAACACTATCACACAGATTGTCCAACAAGGGACATTACGCCTTCAACATTTACAAATGGCTGGTTTTAATCCTCTCAAACAGCCAGTTAAAAGCTTCTGCCTGATGCATAAAAATTAAGTTAACAGTAATTAATGTAACCAGCCTGGAACCTTAGCAAACTCCTGCCAGCAAGTGTCTTTTGGTGTACTCGAGAGGCCAGGGTTGGCTTGACAGTGCCAGGAAGCAGGTTGTGGATTGTAAACACTGTAATTACTTGCTAAGTTTCTAAAGCTCCACTTGCCAGGCTAGCAGCCTGAACTGCTGGAACAGTCAGCCCCACGAGAGGCGAGAAAAACAAAGGAAGGGAATTCGTTCAGCTCTGCTTTGCCTTGCCAGCATATGCTGTTGGACCACTAGTTTACCTGGCAAAGTTTCTGTGATAAGCTGAAGCTACAAACTTGCTTCAGACAAAGGACAACTGCTACGGTTATTACTCACTCACAAGCTAGCTGCTCAAGTCTGGTATAAAAAATATTAATGTAGGTGTACTCACACTGCACAGCATAGTACTTTGATACCACTACAGTCAGCCCTCCATATTCATGAAGTCTTTATCCATGGAGTCAACTGTCCACAGCTTCACTATTCCAAAAAAATAATAATAATAAAGCTTGATTTTGCCATTTTATATAAGGGATACAATTTTACTACACAACTATTTGTTGATTTTGGTATCCCTGGAGTGTCCTGGAACTCAACCCCAGTGGATACCAAGGTCCCACTGTGTAACAGTCAATATTCTATTCATTGAATCCTGGGATTTGTGGTTTCTTGCAGTGTTTAGAATTCACAGTCAGAGACTGCTAAAGCTGTAGCTTAGTGGAGTGCACTAAATCTCTTCCAAAACTACAAATCCCATGATATCATAGGATGGAGCCATGACAGTTTAATTGGGATCAAGCTGCTCTAATGGAGCAGTGTAGGTATACATTATTGTCCTCCTTGTACAGCTAAAGTGGAAGGGAAAGGCCGCATTGCCTCAGTTACCAACCAAAGGTATTCAACTTTTGAGTTGAAGGAAGAAATTCCATATCTTTCCCGGATCCATTTTTTCTTATGAAAATAAAAGATAAAATTGTATGTGTGTGTATATGTATGTGTGTGTATATGTGTGTGTCTTTCTGTCTGTCTGTCTGTCTATCTGTCAAAGAACTTCTGAACTATTTCACACTGTCCTTGTGTTCACAGTTGCATCAGTTGTTTCCTTACCTGGTGATGATTTTTAGCTAAGCAGAGTCCCAGGCAACACACATAAAGGTCTAAAACCTGCTACTGGTTGCACCTTTAGTAGACCCACTGAATCAGTTGTTGTGTTAACTTTAAGTAGGTAGGATAAACTGGTTCAATAGGGCTACTTTGTCTTGGATTAAAACATGGATTTAGGCCAAAGTCTTCCACCACGGCCATATAAGAGGTCTCCCCAGTTTGGCAGAATTTATGAGATATTGCCCTATACTAGCACAGCATATTCCAGGGTCACCTCCACACCATCATAAAGTGAGAAAATATGACTCTGTGAAGAATAGATAGATAAGTGGGTGAGTGGATAGATAGATGTAAAAATTACGAACAGGTGACACAAGGAGAGGCATTTAAGTCTAAACTTGGAATTCCCACATACTTACCATGCTGCATCCTATTGAAGACAATGGCATTTGCTCCCATGTCAACATGTTTAGGAATATACCCTTCAAAGTCTTTGCCATGAAATGGGATGTCAAGTATATGAATGAAAACATTAAAACTCCCAAGCCAGTCAAGTAACAATCTGCAACCTGGTGAATAAGGAAAGTTTCAAGCCTAATAGTGGCAGAATAAAAGAGAAACTACAATAAAAAGAAGATTAAAAAAAAAAACAATAGTGAGATACAGATAGCTTCCAAATTAAACATCTTCCCAAAAACTCCCACAGCAGGGTGAAAAGAACAATCAGAATAAACAAATAAATGCATAGATTTATGTTTGATTACCTTCACGGGACACAGTTTTGGTAACCACTTTCAGAATAGAAAAGAGAAACTCCAGCTT
This sequence comes from Urosaurus nigricauda, assembly GCA_034509955.1. NCBI lineage: Eukaryota > Metazoa > Chordata > Lepidosauria > Squamata > Phrynosomatidae > Urosaurus > Urosaurus nigricauda. The sequence continues at coordinate 102,849,924 of JAOEGL010000004.1, forward strand.
TGCAGTAAGTCTAAAGTACACCTTTCCAAAACCATGAAAGGTGTAGGGTAGAGCCACCTAGTTCTTCCTGGCTCTAATGTAAAAACCAAATAATTATTAGCCTCATTTTAAGCACAAAACAATTGGCTGATGGATTGTGTGTACCATCAATGTGCACGGATCCCTACCCTGAAAAGATGAAATCTAAAATTCAACACAGGGTGATCAGAGATTTTGAATTCTATTCCAAAGATTTTGAGATTTCTTTGGAATAGAACTTCCAGAATCCCTCTCTATCACAGCAAAATCAGTAAGGCCAGAGCTGAACTATGGGTACCTGTGTCTGCTCCAGATGACTTTCAATTTCTTATTAATTTATTTATTTACACTATAGCTTATCGTGGAATGCAGCCAGGAATTGTCACATGTAATCCACCACTAATTCCACTGGCCAAGTACAGCCTGGCTGCTGCCCGACTCCCAGGCACACATCAGAAGCTGCTTCTCTAAGCTGGGAACTTCTCCAAGCTGGGAGCCGGGATGCAGCCAGGCTGTATTCAGCTAGTGGAATCAGCAGTGAAATTATGTGCGATAATTCCTGCCTGCATCCCGGATTCCAACTACATTCCGCTAGGATGCAGTCGGGTTAAACATGCATGCGATAAGCTCCTCTTTTTGAATTGTTCCCCTATGTTCAATTAGCTGTTGGGACAATGCACAAATAAGAACAGTTCAAAGAATAAAATAGAAAACTAAAAAACAATAACTAAAAACAAGTTCAGAGGCTGGCACTCACTCTTGAAAGCTCAGTGGAAGAATGCCTTCAGCAGCCACCTATAAGACAATAACGATGGAAGTAACCTAACATCCTTTGGCTAGAAGCTCCACAAGATAGGTGTACTTACTTAAAAGGCCTTAACTAGCAAACCTATAAACCTTCATGAACCTATAAACCTTCATGACTTCATGAAAGTATCTCAGGGATGAATAATTGCAGGCACTTTGAGTTCAGATTTAGCTTATGAAAGATCTGTAGACATTAAACTAGAAATTGGGGAGATGGGTGCAGAAAAATAAAAACCAAAAAGGGGTGTACTTAGCATTTCATAGCTGCCTCCTAGATTAAAAATCATTGCTTATTATTATGAGGAATGGAACCATTAAAATACATATGAGAAGCTAATTGACATGCTGAGGTTGATGGTGGTGGTTTACAATTACAAATGCATCTGTGGAGAGAACATTTCAAATTTTCCTTCCCATGTGTTGCAGAGCAACCACAGTCACGTATTCTTCGTGCATCAGGTATTTAATTTATCCCTCTTCTCATTACTACTACTACAGTTACTGCTGCTACCATGGCAGGATTTCTCACTACAGCAGAGTGGCTGCACAGAAAAATTGATCTAATCATTCTGTGAAAATTGTTTGGACTTTAGCTAGGAATCTGTAGTTCCACATCTACTCTGCACAACATTTGGTCTGGCTGATTGGTTAGGTTGAAGAAATGTCAACAAGTTGGAACAGCATGTTCTGATGTGCAAATCTCAAAAGCTGTGAACTTTTCTGTCCACCTTGTACTCTGTCCCACAATAACTATAATTGTTTCAGGTTGTCTAAGGTCAGCATTTTAATATCTAATGGAACATTATTTGGAGTGTTGCAGCCAACAGAAAGAGGTTTTTCATGGTTTCATATGGATTACTGTCACCTTTCAAGATGGTGTCTGGCTGCAGCTGAACTCCATTCTTTGATATTTAGTTTGCCCAGATTTCTTAGGTCTGAGCAATTATTATATCAGGGTCAGAGAATGTTCCTGAGAAACCAGGAAAAAATTCTGTTTACCCCAAACCCTTTTGTGTATTCAGATTAACTTGTGGGAGAACCAATACCAGACTGGTTCAGGGGCATCCTCTGTACTTCATCCCCCTGTACAGCTTCTATTCAATAAGCATATAGGTAACAATGGCACAGCAGTGATGTAGTGTGATTTGGAAGAGTTGCCTATGAGATACTGATCCTTTTAATGTTTCCACAATGCCACAAAGCAGCACTGTTCCATGCAATGAGGAAATGTCAAAATGGCACCTTCCTAAATGACCATTATTGCCACTTGGCATATTTGAGCAAAGACAGGCAGGAGGATGCACATCAGAAGCCAATATTGATGCGTCCATTTAGGGACAGTGGTATTTATTTATTCTCCTTATTTATAGCTTACCTCTCCCCCCCCCCAAAAAAAATTGGGATTTGGAGTGCTTTGTGATTTAAAAATTGTAAACATGCAAAAGTCCTCATTAAAATAAAATTTAAAACATTTCAAAATGTTAAAACAAATCAAAACATATACTTAAGAAGGATAACAAGTGATTCAATCAGTTCAATAAAATCAATACAGCTCCCTATTAAAAGCCTTTTCTTTATAATTTTCAGTTCCAAAAACCTATGTTTGTATGTGTGTGTCCTCAAGTCACCTGTTGACTTATGCGGACTCCAGGGATTTTTCATATGATTTTCTTGGGCAAGGTTTTGCCAGTTCCTGCCTCTGAAATATAGCCTACAGCACCTGGTATTTGTTAGTGGTTTATCATCCAAGTACTAACCAGATCTGACCCCAGTTAGCTTCCTAGATCAGATGGAATCGGATGCCTTTATGGTATTTAGGCATGTAGGAATAGAAAAATCTTTGCCTGCTGATGGAAGTACAGAAAGGATGGGGTTCCCTGGGGAAGAGATAACCCGAAAGCTCCACCAAAAAAAACTACGCTGTTGTTCATGTTTAACAGAGCCAGGGTGGGAGCACTGCATTGTATTTAAAAAGTGAATTGATGCTCATGGTGGCTCCCAAAGAAAGAAATTAGACCCTTTGGGCCAGAAGAAGGGTAGTCCAGGGGATCCAGAGGTTGTGGACCTCAGAGATAAACCAGAATGGACAGATGACTCTCCCCACTCTAATTTTTTAATCCACTATCTCTGGGTATGCCTGTGTCTATGTCCCCATCTATGCTTCTGTCTGTCCTCAATTTTAGCTCCAGGTCAGCATGACACAGTGTAAATAACAGTCCCATTTAGCTGAACCATTGATCACCTAAATGTTTTGAGGGCTGGGAAAACTGCTTGGATTGACTGCATCATGCCAACTTCTATCTTTGATTCAAACCTGTATCTTTGGACTTCAGTGGAAACCAGGTTCAATTAATTTACTCATGAGACAGTCTGCAGTGTATCACCCTCCCCATTTCCTGCAAGGTGAAAGTGTATCCCAAACAACAACAACAATACAACAAGCTGGTCATCCAAGATCTGATGTTCCAGAGTTCATCAGAGACACAGTGCCCACCACTCTCTCTAAAAGAAATCTCAAATGGTCAGTGCCAGCTTGACTGTAGCCAAAGGAAGGTGCTGAGAAACAAGAGGAAACAAGAGAGATGTAATTTGGGGAGATGTTAGCATGCCTGAGTTTTGTAAAAGTGTCACAAATTCAGGAGATAACCCTAAAAAGGTAGCATCACCCATTAAAAACAACAGCCTGGTGAAGACTCAACGTGCCCAGTAGCCCTGGAGTATGAGAATAAGCTTGAAAGGGTGGTGAGAGTAGAATCCCCTTGTGGGCATATGAACAACAATTCCCAGTGGCCATGCTGAGAGCTACACCCTCAAAAGGAGCTTTTTCCAAACTCTGCATAGAGAGGTTACAGTATTCTGAGGGAAAGCATAGCTATCTAGCTAGACTTTAGAGGAGAAACATTACTAATAAGAGATGAAATGCTTTGTTACAGGTCTTACTTGTTATATTATGGGATGCTAGCACTAGATTGCTTTTAAAAAAGAGCTCATGATGATTAGGACAAGAAAATTAGTCTTGAAATCTGTTTGCAGGAGTTGGGGAGGAGACACAATACTTGAAATGTTGTCTGCACCATTCCTGGGAAGGACTCCCACTGAAAGCACTAAAGCTTTCTTGTGAGTAGACATGCCTAAGATTACACCAAGTGTCATTTTTTAAAATGCAGTGCATTTAATCTCTTTTTTGTAAATTATATATTTTGCTTAATAGAAGACAGATCCAGATAGATGGCAAGTCTGGGCATTTCTCAGGAAGCTGAGACCATCAAAGGTCTCAAAAGCAACAAGCCAGAAACCAAAAATCGAAAATCTTTCCCTCTATATGCTGGCTTTTTCAAGGAGAAGGGGTCCACTGAGCATGGCTACCCCCTTTAAAAAAATATCCCAGAGCCAGTATTACCTATTGAACTTTGAAATGTCTTACCATAATTTACCAAAAAGTATATGTGTGTGTGTGTGTGTATATATATATATATATATATATGTCTTCCCCTTACAATAGATCTCTAAATAGATAATCCTGAAAGATGGTGACCTATAGGTTTATAGGTGGTCTATAAACTTCCCCATGGCTAAGCAGAGACTGTGACCTGAATTCAAATGCAAATCCTACTCCGTGTCCACTACATTATATTCCTAGTGTGAATTAGGGTCTTTGATTGTTGTTTTTTAAAAGTGATCTGACTTAATTCAGCATACAAACAGCAATCTCCAACTAGCAAGAAACATAACTTTGCCCAGTGCCATCACCCATTCTGGTAGCATAGCTCTTTTGTCCTTTTCAGAGTACTTGCATGTCTCAAGCTGGGAATCAGAATGAAATAATCAAGGGAGAAGGGTCCTACTTCTCATTTCTTCCTAAACGTAGTTTGATTTCATCTCCCCCTCTCTGTTTCAGCAGTATAGCCACGGGGTTTAATTTCCATGAGGAAGTAGACCAGTTAGACTCTAGATACTGATCATTCATCACCTACCCTACTGAGAGATCATCTGCTCACCTTTACATCCAGGCTGGCCCTGAGGTCAATTCACTGTTGCCATCATTTAGTATTCATTTAGTATCATCAGTCCTTTCTTTGGATGTGTGATGTGCCCCTTTTCATTTTATTGCGTGTGCATGGGTGTTGTATGCACCCACACAACTTTCATTCCATGGGTGGGCAACTGCCAGAGGTTAGGAAACTACTGTATATACTCATGTATAAGTCCCTTGACTTATACATGAGGTCAACCTATAGTCAAGTATATATGGTACATGGCCCCATTCAGGACACTGAAGGCCCATATCCTCATTTCTCGGTATGTAAAACTAATGCCCTCAAGGGGTCCACAGTGCCCCCAGAAGCCCAGTTGTATGTCTTTGCATTTTAGCATATTTTCTAGCTCTCTCATAGCTGCCCTCCCCATTTTTAGTCTTCTTATGATTTCTTGACTGCAGTCCCCACTCTGATCAATATGTGATCCCAGGTATGAATATTCTTTTACTATTTCTATTTCCTCATTATCTAGGTTGAATCTGTGTCAATTTTCTGTGGTCATTATTTTTGTTTTCTTTATGTTCAGCAATAAGCCTGCCTTTGCATTTTCCTCCCTGATCTTCCTTAGTAGTTATTCCAAGTCTGTGATGTTTTCGGCTAGTAGTATGGTGTCGTCTGCGTATCTTAGATTTTTCATATTCCTTCCTCCTATTTTCACTGCTCCTCCTGTGTCAAATCCTGCTTTTTTATAATATGTTCTTCATACAAATTGAACAGATAGGGTGAGAGGATGCAGCCTTATCTGACCCCTTCGCCAATTGGGAACCGTTCTGTTTCTCCGTGTTCTGTCCTGACACTGGCCTCCTGTCCTGAGTAAAGATTCCTCATTAGGACTATCAGATGTGTTGGCACTCCATGGATCAGGTAACTATAAATATAATATAAATAATATAGGGGTCAGGTAGCTATATGAATAAATACTCTAAAGACATCAGATCCCATCTGATCTTGGAAGCTAAACAGGGTCAGCCCTGGTTAGTACTTGGATGGGAGACAGCTAATTAATTTTGGGTGCTGCAGAGTATATTTCAGAAGAAGGAACTGTCAAAACCACCTGCGAGTATTCCTTGTTTAAGGAAACCCAAAGAAATTAATGGGGTCACCATAAGTCAACAGGCGACTTGAAGGCATATACAGACACAAAGAGCTATAAAGACTAGGAAGAGCTTTTCCTTTCATTTGTTTAGATGAGATCACAAAACATTCATTTCTGATTCCCAGAGCTGAGCATAATTTCATTTTCAATGTGTATATATTATCCCAGCTCTGGAATGGTCTCAGTTTCACTTTCTGGGCTCTGGATTGAATCGTAGAACTGCCATAGTAATTACCACCCAAAAGAAAGAAGAGGGGGGGGGGGAAGCCTCACAATGGCAGCAAAATTCTTTAGTCCTTGGCATAGCTCTGCTGGCACTGACATTGACAGTGGGCCCCTGGGGTCCTTCGGGATCTCACTGCCTTCCAATATTGATATAAATGTGCCTCTCCAGCTGGTATCCCTTGGCTGGATTGTTTCCCAGTTAAATAGTAAATTGCAGCCGCAACGGTGTAGCTGACATTACAGAACATGCCAAGCACAGGCACTAAGAAGCTCAAGAGAGACGGTTCCCCTCCACCCTTTCAGATTGTCCTGTCCTGTAATAGCAAATTGGGTCACGGGCCAAGAGAGCTTTCAAACCATCTTCTCATCTCTTTCATTTTGGCCCAGACGTGCCACCCCTTTGTGGCACTGCTCAGCTTAGCTCCAGCTGTACCCCTTCTGCAGCCTATTATGATGGCAGAAGAGTCATCCAAGGAAAGCTCAACCTATTCTACCTCTCTTTAAACAAAGCAAGTCTCCATCAATATCCCCTATTCAGGCAAAAAGGAAGACTCTGGCTCAGAAATAATGCAGGGTGGGGGAGGTGATTGGACAAGAAGGGAAATTTTGCTTGCAGGAATATTTATTGCTCCACGTGGAATACAATCTCATCTGAATCAGTGCAGGCAGGCAGACCCCACAATTACATAAAGAATAGGATTTTGACAGTTTGCTGCTGCACTGTCGCTAAGGGCAGCATTTATGAGACGTTCCATATTCCCAGGTTCAAATACCTGAGTGTGGAACACATGTTTATCGCATCACTTATGACGGGCTCGCCTGTGGATAAATCACAGCCTTTTTGTTTAAAATAATCACGGAGCAGCCATGTATTTCTTTATTTAAAGCCAAGGTCCCCTCTCTCCATTCAATATGAATTTCCAAGGTGGCAGACAAGGTAATTAAAATCTATTTAATAAAAAAGCATTCATCTTTTAGGAGGAATAAACCAACAAGAGAAATAGAAAGAGTGGCAAAAATATATATATTTATGTATTTATTTTGCTTCATTTGTATTCTGCTTTTCTCCCAGAGTGGACCCAAAGCTAATCCTAGAGAAAGTCAATTTAAAAAAAAACTAACAATAAAAAATGTAAAACAATTAAAAACACTACATAAAACAGTATAAAATCATTTAAAAGACAGAGAAAATTTTAAAAAGATAAACTCCCTAACAAGTAGCTCTCCTGCTTACACATTATATACCTTCTTGAACAAAAAAATGTCTTTGTCTACTGGCAAAATGAGAGAAGTTAGAAGTTAGACTAGCCTAGCCTCCCATGGCAGGGGTTCCAGAGCTGTTACTCTTTTGTTTTCATCAAGTGAGGCAAGACCAAGAGAAAGCCTTCTCCTGAAGATCTTACAACTCTGGCAGGTTCATATCGGGCAAAAGATCCCATGATACATTTGTGTTAGGATCGGCATAGGTCGGAAACAACTTCAAGGCACACCACCACCACCACCACAACAACAACAAATGTCAATTTTTAAATCTGGTTTATTTTTCATTACACATCTATCTCCTCTGAGTCTAATAATAATAGAATAGCTGTGTGTGAGTGTGCATGTGCATGCTTACATCTTGGTGGCATGATACTCTCCTTAAGGGTGTGGATAATGATTATGAGCTCTTGTCCTTTCCATTACAACACTGACTTCAGTTAAGGATGGGAAATGAATTACAGTAGCTAGGATTGCATATCCCTAATAAAAATCTATTTCACACATAAAGTGAATCTTGCCTTAGTAACCCAAAGTTTCTGATCCACTCAGACCCAAACACTGGGAAAGGTATACAAAGCTATGGTTCCAAACACATTGCACATTGCAACTGCCCTGGCTCAATGCTAGGGACTCTTGGGAATTGTGGAGTATTGTGGCACCAGAGCACTCTGACAGTGAAGGCTAAATGTCTCTACAGTTCTCAGAATTCCCTAGCATTGAGCCAGGGCAGTTGAAGCAGTCTCAAACTGGATTACTTCTGCAGTGTGTTTTGGACCTGTGTATACATTTGAGAGAGAAAATGTGCATGCCTAAAAATGCATATTTGGAAGGAAAAAATGGAACAAACTCCAGTCAATGGGGGAAATGCATTTATATATTAAAAAGATATGAGGGGAATGGATATCAAACTACTGTATGTAAATATAACTATGAGAAAGGAGGGAGAACTCTCAGAATGGAATGGAACACTTAGGATGGAAAAGAGACAGAATAAGAATGCCAGCAGGATTCTGTGAAATGCAATGAAAATGAAACGGATCAACTTTCATATCTGTACTGTCAGGCCACAGTGTGGAAGCAACAGTGGTGTGCACACACATGTATACACACATGCATGCACACCCCTAACCAAAGATAGCAGCTTTGCTGCTTTGTCTTTAATGATGACTCATTCCAATGGTGATGACTCATTCTGAAATGAACAAACAATGAGTCAGGAGCTCTTGATCCTACAGCTCCCTTTGATTCACCCCTTGATTGTGTAAACAAATCAAATGCTGATGTGGATTCACCACCTGAGTTTTTCAAAAGCAAGGCGGTGCAGTTACAGTACTGGGACCCAAACAAGGAATAGTTAGGAAGGGTGGGCAAAGAGGTGGATATCACTCAGCTCCCCAGGCTGATCTTGTGGGCCCTGACACTACCCCAGACCATCCTGTGCTGCCCTTTTTCTGGATGGCGGAGGGGGGAGGGGATGGACTATCCTTCCTGGAATGCTTCATGGACCTTTTCATACTACACAGCTGTAGCACTAAGATTCTACTTTAACAACCATGACAACATCCTATAGAATCCTAGGATTTGCAGCTTATGTACTTATTCAGAGTGCTCTAGTTCAAATAACAAATCCCAGGATTTCATAGAGTGCCATTGTGGCATTTAAAATGGAATCACAGTGCTATATTTTTGTAAGGGCCCCTTGGAATGGTGATTCCCCTTCTAAACAGGTCGTAGGCCTCCCTGCACTGTTTTAACTTATAAAAATGTGTTTCTTTCAAATCAAAAGTGGCTTCTGGTTACTTTCAGTTTTGTTTCTACTTTTTGGTGGCCTTTTTGCCAGCTCAAATAATACAAAAAGGTCCTAGGGCAGAATGTTGTCCATTGGGCTTTCCCGTTGCCCAGCCCTGCATGAGTATTGTTGTTGTGCACCTTCAAATTGTTTCCAACTTATGGCAAGTCCAGGGTGAAGTTATCACAGGGTTTTCCTGGCAAGACTCACAACCTTGTGGTTTGTGAGTGAGTGGCTAAAGTACTGGTATTTAACCATGCACCACCAGGGCTACAGTACTACAGTTTTTTTTTTTAAAAAAATAGCTCTTTTCTTTCTGATTTCTCAAAAGTAACTCTTTTATAAATTATCTCTGTGTTAGAAGTTGCTGGCTTGTGGTACCAAACACACTCACTTTCCCTCTAATTCACTGTTGTCTCAACATGCACTACACGAAGCAACAGTATGAGCCACAAGTCATCCTGTGAAGCATATAATATTCCTCCTTTCTCATTGGTAAGTCCACTCCTCTATAATAATTTTTTTTTAAAAAGGTTACCTTTATTCTCAGAAAGGACTGAAATTATCCCCTGTCAGGTTATAGTTGTACTATAACTCTCACCTATGTTATTGGGGAAAGGGAACTCAGTACTAGTAATTATCTGTAGATAACTAGTTCCTTTCATACATTATGAATCTCAAATGATATATTCCTGTAATAATAAAAACAGTGAAAACTGGCATCTAAAATTGTTTAATGGACACAAAATGAATCTTTGGAATACATCACAATACTGTTGTCAGCAAGAACTTTAGTTAGAGCAAGAGAACAAATGTGTTGAACTGTTGAAGGATGGAAACAGAAAAGCTGGAAAGACTCTGTTTCAAATATATTTCTGCCCTCTCAGTGGTTATGACTCCCTTACCATAGAAATGACTACGGCTGAGATATCATTGGTTTGCCTAAGACTAATCAGTTATCTTAGGGTTGAAATGCCATTTGATCCAGAAAAACAAAGTAGGCATCCATCACATCCATCCACCATCCAGTTCTGCCCAAGGTCTTCTTGCCCTTACCCAATGTCCTACTGCGTCCCCCTATGAGTTCTACAATGGAAGAAAGGTGAGATTTAAATTTGCTTAATAAATAAAATAGATTTCTTCTACATAGTTTTCATCTAGTCCCAGTGAAATCATTGGAGTACATCAGTCATGCCTTCAACCCCATTTATTTTAATGGGAATTATGTGCAAGTTGCTTAATCTGGATCTGGCTCAATCAGTCATGTGCAGTAGGGCTTCTTCCTTTATTACACCATTACTCTGAGCATACACAAAGATGCTAACAGAAGCAAACATTACTTCACTCACTTCTGCATTAGGTCACTACATCCAAGTTTTTCCTTGCCTTAACCTTTCTCCTAATTAGCCAAAATATATATATATCATGATAGGTGAAAATACAGGCATAACACACACAAACACACACACACAGTGAATGAGTTAATGTGTTGGTGTATCAGCATAACAAAGAAATCCAAGAATCTTTACAGAACCAAGGATTCCTGATCATCCCACATTTCAGGCCTGGTAATTTACAATAGCTGAGAATCTGGCAATATTAAATAGTGAAGGAAGGAGTGTTTCCATTTAAACATGTTTTTGAAAGGCCTGCATCAGATTTGCCAGGGCAACATTCCAGAACTGGATGCAACAATCTGTCCTTCACACTCTTATAAAAACTGTAATGCAAAGAAGCATGTGTGCAATAGTCTCACCAGATCCTGAGCCACATAGGCAAGATCTCGGGTCACAAGGTCTTCCTTGAAAACATGCTTCATTCATTATCAAGGGCAGAGCACTGACCTTTGCTAGGAAAAAAAAAGCTCTTCTTAGGTGTTGACAGTTTACATGGAGAGTGCATCCTTTATGGAGGGTGGGGGACTTAATCCTAAAAATACAAGACAGCAGGATCGATTGAATAGGGCTAACGTATTCTGTCTGTCATCCTCTGCCTGATGAAAAATTTGGCATCCATGCTGTCATGCCTGGCTACAACCCATTATTTTCTCTCTCTCACTCACACATACCAATAGACATAACATCTTTCATATACAGTACTAGATGTTTTGACCCTAAGACAAGGATCTGTCACAAGGGGCTAACTTTCCATTAACCCAGCTAGTTGCTTCATGTTCCTTGAACTATGGATAGAGGGTATCTTCATAATAGTTCATTATTGACATCAAAATCACATGAATTCACAGATTTCTTCATAATCGGGAGAGAAAGAATTTGAAATGCTTAAAACTGGCATGTGGGAGAAAGCAAAACCAGCATCTTCACTCGCCCAGGCAGAGGGCTTTGCGTCTGAATCGCTTTGTATTCTCAACCATGTTTGTGATGATGAATTAGTGTTGGCACCTTTTTTTCTGTGAAGCTCCTCAACTTTAAACAGCTACTTGAAACATGGGATCTATCCACACTGCAGAAATAAAAACAGGTTTACACCACTTTAGTTGTCATGGCTCTATCTTGTAGAACCCTGGGATTTGTAGTTTGGTGAAGTATTCAGCCTGGTCTGTCAGAGAGCTCTAGTGCCTCACCAAAGTACAAATCCTAGGATTCTGTAGGATACAGGCATGACAGTTAAACTGGTGTCCAACTGCTTCATTTCTGCAGTGTGGATACATCCATAGTCCTCTTCATGCTGAGAACAGTGCTACTGTAGAGTCTGGTTACTGAAAATGGAGGAGAATTTTGTTCTTTTTGTTTTGAAGGCCAAAATTCACAGGATTTTTGTTTGTTTGTTTGTTTGTGTGGTTTGGTTTCATTTCCCAAGTGGAAAAAAGTGAAGCTTAAAAATATGACATGGGTAGGAGAAGAGAAACAAAACTGACTGATATCTCTATTTTTGATGCGAACTAATGTGGTGATACATGCTGCATAGTAACAAACCTGGCCAAGCATGCTTCACAATATACCTCCTCTCCCTCTTTGCTCACTCATCTGCTTGTACCTGCTAGCAAATAACTTCATCAAACTGCTTCATGCCACCATAAGCCAAGCCCATGTTTTCCTCCATGGAATGCCTCAGGGAAATGCTCATTCATCAGTTTCAGAGCTGCCACTGTCCCATAGCTATTCATCTTCCACCCTGAAATGCCCCTGTAAATGCCTCAGTTTGGCTCAGGAATATTCCTGGTAATTGCTCTCAGACATTTTGGCTTGACTAAAACTCAACATGCCTGCATGCTCTTCGTGTTTCACACCGTGATCTTTTTGCTTTCCTTCCATTGCTTGCAGTTGGGCATTATAACTACCCCATCCGTTGTATTATAACTTCTCCCATTGTCAGCAGGTATTATAACTTCCCCATCTTGTGCCCCATATTATCATGCCTTTCCATACGTATTGCTTGAATAATGTTGGCATCTTGCAGTTCCTTATCTTCTCCTATACCTGTATAGTTCTTGCATTGATCCATGGATAAGCAGACCTAGATTTGGGGGGTTAATTTTTTGACTAAAATTTCTAGACTTATGCATAAGGATATGCAGTTATGTTACACAGCACAGCTGAACCAAACCCCACATTTTATTGTTGCGGTGTTGCTGTTGTGGTTGCTCTATGGTTATGATACCCATACTGGTTGGGGAGCTGTGGGAGCTGCAGTCCAAACACATAACTCTTTCAGGCTTCATGGCAGATGAAGCAAATAACAAAAGATACTGAGAAATATTAGAATTTTCCTTGTTTTGCAATATACTTTCAAATTATTTCTTTTTAAAATGAATAAAGCAGCACACTGCACAAGATGACATGGTTTTGCAATACCTGTAAGGGAAGAACCATCCCCCAGATATCACCAACAATCAATATTTATTAGAATAACCTCTTTTTCAGGATCCTATCCTGGTTTATCTGGCAAACCAATTCAAGAATCCCAGTTGCTCTCTAGGCCTGTAACAAAACTTAACAGGATACTCCACTAAGCTTATTGGTATTCACTTCCAAGTAAGTCTGCACAAGATTACCTTGTGATCATTATCATCCTCAGCATGATTACTTGAAAGTAAACCCCAATGAATTCATTGAGATTAATTTTATTTTATTTTTATATCCCAAGTATTTCTGTAGATTTTAATATATCTAAACAATTGGGTGTACGTTGATAGTTTATTTATGGATTTAGCCAGTGGCGATTTCAGTAGCATAATGTTCTTATTAGGGAAAGGGTTGCATGCAAACACGGTGATGCAGTTGAGAAAAGAGAATTTCCGTTTAGTTTTTCAGATTGTGGCTTCTGTCCAAGCTGTTACTGAAATTGTAATGATTCAGGACAGGGAAATAATGATACAAATGCAGCTCTAAATTGTACTAAATTGCATCTCCTCTAGTGTTTTATATTAAAATTAGTGCTGGAAAAAAAAGAGAGAAATGATTAGTACAGTGTTTTCCCCCTCTCATCTTGATAGCTAAATTGTCTGTCCTCCATCTTCTGCAGCAACTGTTTCTCCAAAAGAATGACACAGACCAAAATTTGCAAAGAATATGACTCTTCTGTTACTTCAGATGAGAAGGAAGCATGTTGGTGAAGTGGCAAAGTGGGAGATACTGGGCATCTGAAAGCAAATTAAAATACAGTTTCATTTTTCCACTGGTGAACATTGAATTTCTCAAATGCTCTCTAGTTCCTCCCACATCTGTTCTGATGCAAGTTGAGCAGAAGACATTAGAAGTACATCCAGGGAAATAATGAATCCCCATCTCTCTACCCCCCCCCCCCCCCACTGTCATCTTCCAGCATTGGAAATGTAGTCCCACACATCAGGAGGGCACAAGGTTCGGGAAGAATTACAAAATGTCTTTATGTTACTACAGGACAGGCAGCAACTAAAGCAGTGTAGCTGGGACCATGCTCTCTCATTGGAGGCCTCACTACAAAGGGGTGAAAGGAGAGGAGGGAACATGGCATGGTTGTTGCCAGCCATTAAATTGGACAGCTACAAAACAGGAGAAGACCCCTGCTCCCATCACAGTTAAAGAGTAAAGAGAAATATACCCGTTAATATTCCTTCTACATAACTATTAAAGGTGCAGCATCCCTGTCATCTTTTGCAGCTGGTTATCTTAGCAACCATCTGACTATGTCTGACTACGCTGACTATCACAAAGTATGGAATCCTAAAAAGAAACCATGGCTATTCTTTCCAATAAAGGATGTTTAGGGAAATAGTCCCTTTAAAATAAAATAATATCAGTTGCAAAATCTCACATTACATTTTATAGGGGATACCTGACACATTTGTAGAATCACTGGACTGTAGAGTTGTAAGAGACTCCAAGGGTCATTTATTCCAGCTCCTTGCCAATGCATGAATCCACAGTGAAAACTTCCATGAAAGATGGCATCTGCTCAAAAATGTCCAATGGAGAAGAGCATACCACTTTCTGAGATGTTTTATTCCACTGCTGCACAGCTTTTACTGCCAGAAAGTTCTTCCTAATAATAAACAGAATATCCTTTTTGTTATTTGAATCAATTGGTTCATGTTCTATCCTTTGGAGCAGCTGAAAACAAGCATGGCCTATCATCTATGTGACTGCCCTTCCGATATTTAGAGATGGCTATCGGAGTCCTCTCCTCCAGAATAACTATAACCAGCTCCCTCAATCATTCCTCATAAAACTTGATTTCCACACTCTTTCACATCTTGGTTATCCTTCTCTGGGTGCATTCCAGCTTGCTGATGTCCTTGTTAGACTATGGTGCCTGTTATTATTACCTCCCTAGATCTGGTTACTATATTTCTGTTGATGCAGCCTAGAAACCCATTAACTCATTTGCTACTGCATTGCACTATTGATTGATGTTTATCTTGTGGTCTGCTAAGACAATGTCCTTTTCAAACGTAATATTGTCAAACCAGTTTTCAGCCACCCTATATTAGATCTCATTTTTCCTTCCAAAATTAAGAACCCCACATTTATCCCTGTTGAAATGCATTTTGTTTGTTTTGCCCCAGCTCTCCAATCCAGTTCTCCAATCCTCCATTTCTTAATTCTATATTTGAAAGGCATAATTGAGGGATACTCAGGGCAGGGCTGTACCTGTAATGTTATGGAGCAGATTACTGAGAGAGATCCACTGACAACAGCTAGCTCATATTTCAGTGGACTGATTTAAACAAATTAGGCCTTGGATAGCTCCCAGTACAGATACCTTGCTCCATAGACATGGGCTGGAGCAGTCCATCATCTTTAACTCCTTTTAACAGAGTGCAATAACATCCAAAATCCACAAAACATCAACACCTTTATTGGCCAACCAAAATGCATAAAATACATGATGCCTATGAAAGCTTGCATCGTGTATTTTATGCATTTTGGCTGACCAATAAAGGTTTTGTGGATTTTGGATGTTATTGTTCTTTACTGTTTGGCCAAATGTTTAGTGGTGTCACTAGTGTGGAGTAACTCATGGTGTCACCCCCTTATGGGCTTCTTTCCATACCACACTTTAGTAATTTTTCTGTACTAATGTTACTCGTAAATTGTAATTCTCCTATATCACTGAAAATAATGCCAGTAGTTGTGACATAAACAATTAGCACAATTAAAATTATACCTTAAATTACAATATCATACACACAGCTTAAAAGTATTTACATGTACATAGTACAGTCGGCCAACTTTATCCATGGATTTTTAATCTATGAATTCAAACAACCACAGCTTGAAAATATATATTTTTAACAAAGTACAAATTCCAAATAGCAAACCTTGATTTTGCCATTTTGTTATGCCATTGTGAGCATCCACAGATTTTGTTATCCACAGGGGGTCTGGAACCAAACCCCAGCGGATAACATGTAGTTTCATGTGATTAAAGTGAAAATCTGGTAAGATGTGATTATTTTTTTCTTGTGACACCTTAGCTTTTTTTATGGCATATACTTTTCATTAGATGCATTATCTTTTGTCTCTAGACAGAATATAGATATGCATTCACATGTACAGAAGAAAAATGTAACCAGTGAAGTCAGGTGGAAATGAATTGCAAAACAGCCCTGTGACAATTATATTAATGTTTAACTATATTCAAAATATACAATTCACTGATGTTCTAACAACTACAGGCAGACGACATATTACACAAAGGATCTGTTTCTGGACCCTTTGCATGATACAGTTTTCATGTTAAATCTGGAACCCTATGCTTCTTATGAGAAATGAATGATGAAATTTTCTCTCTTAAGTATTTTTTATTTTATTTTAATAAACTTTATTTACATTAAAACATATATTACATGGTGTACCAAGATATAACGATGTGAAACTATTTGCACAACATATTCAACATTCTCATCTATTTCAAATGTACAGTACTTTATTCATTTTCTTTCCCAGGTCCTTTTTTGTTTTTACTTATCTATCTACCATTTTCTATTGCTTATCACTTAAGCAATCCGTGCCAGCGAAGTAATATTTGCATTCCCCATAAACTCCTTTCTGTCTTTTCCTTAAAGAAACCTTTTCTCCTTCCATAGGCTCTGTTCCTTTAATAGCTGGAGAACAGGCAGAAATGCAGCAAGCCATGCTAGAAGCTAAAATAGTTAAACTCTTATCTGCTGTACAGCTATGAAAGGCATTGGGGGTGGTTGTTTTTTTAATGAGAAAGGGAAGAGATGAAAATATTTATCCATAAGAACCAGATAAATACAGAAAGTATCCTAGACTCTATAACCTCTTTTATATCATAATCTATCATTGCTGTGATGTCTTCAGTATAACAATTGACAGTAAGGGCTGTTCGACAGTGGAACGCACTTCCTCGGAAGGTGATAGAGTCTCCTTCCTTGGAGGTCTTTAAACAGAGGCTGGATGGCCATCTGTCAGGGGTGCTTTGATTTGGATTTCCTGCATAGCAGGGGGTTGGACTGGATGGCCCTAGTGGTCTCTTCCAACTCTATGATTCTATGATTCTATGATTCTATGAATTGACACATCTGAACTATACTTCTTTACTATTCCTCTTCCTGTCACTGATTTCTGAAAGTGTTCTGCCAGAAAAGGTTGCTGGATCAAACCGGGTATGATCATGAACATCATCTTATTTTTCAACAACTTTCTGAATTAGGGGGGGGGGGGCAAGGAGGGAGGGTTAACTACCTCAAATAGCCCCTTTGATATTTAGACTAAAACCTAGAACAGGTTCACTACCTCATTGACATGGGAATCACCTGGATCCCTTGGATGCAACTTGATAGCTAGAAGAAAGCTTTGAAAGGATTATTGGAATTCATTAGGTTTCAAAAGTGTCTGAACCCAAGAGCATAAATGTGGTTGGACCTTCTATCCAATGGTCTAAGAAAATGTAAGCCTATAGGCCATTCCCAAACTCTGGCCTTCCAGGAATTTTAGATTTCATCTCCTAGAATCCCACACTATTGGTCCAGATGACAGAGACTTCTGGGAGCTTAAACCCCAAACACATGGAAGGCCAGAATTTGGGAAACACTGCTATAGGCTATAACTGAATGTATGATCAGTCCTAGGTGGGTGTTTCCATGTTTCTTCCTTCTCCTTGGCCAAGCTTCCTATCTCCACCCCTGATGCCCTCAGTTCCATTGGGTGTATCATTTATCACAATGTCCCTTTGCTCGATGTGAATGTCACATGGCACTATTTCTTTTGGGCAGCTACATTCTGCGAAGCAGTTGTATCAAGAGGGATTTCATTCTTCTTTAAAGGTTACATATTTTCCCAAATGCATTGAACTACTTATCAGTCTTTATTAGTTTTCTCCTTCTGTGCTAGTAGAGGTCAGGAGGAAAAGTAGGTGGACAGACAAACTTGCAGAGGTGTGGTAGAACAGTGTTACATGATAGCAAGTACTGTATATGTCTGTGTGTTTCAAAAAGTCTAATCTTTCTTCCATATAACTTGAAAATTAGGAATAACATCATAAATGCGTGCAAGAGGAGGCTGAGATATTTTTTCTCAATTTATTTTCATAGACAGAAGACCCTTACTGTGCAAAGAGTCCAACGCCATGTAAAGAACCTATAGGGAGGAAAGGAGAGATTTTGCCTGCCCACTGGGTCTCCATCTTGAATGAGTTACTCAACCCAGCACAAGGTTAATATGGAATGTTTATCGCCATAGGAAAAAGCATGATATGAGAATGTGAGGAGCGGAGAAAGAGTTAAGCACCTCTTTCCTTGCCTTCCCCAAGCTTTTTTTTTTTTAAAAAAAAAAAAAAAGTTCTATTACATGCTTTCGTGGCTAGTAAGCACCAAAGCATGCTCCCTTCCCATCTCTGAGATTAATCTTCTCCATGTCATCAAACGCAATACGCGAAGTAGCTCTCTAACTCGTGTTGTGAAAATCATTCATGCTTCCATAGCTTCTGCTATTACAGCCAGCAACTGATGTGAAATAAGTGAAGTGTTGTTGTTTTTCCTGAAGCAGAAAAGATTTGTCATTAATATGACATGTTAACTTTTGAAGATGAAGCGCTCCTGTCTCAAAAGAGGTGAGAATTAAAATTGAAGTTAGGGAAAGAGTAGTCACTTTTTAAAATGATTGTACCAGGTCAACACTCCAATGAGACTAATGATTTCATTAAACCGAAGCTACAGTAGTCTGGCACAGAAAAGAGCATCCATGTGACATAGGACGTTATCAGATGACGGAAATTGGAAGTATAATCCAACGGGAATAAGAATGCAATCATGGGTTTCACATTATTGCATATGAGAGTATCTCGTGTAATTTTGGGCAATGGGAAGTCATTCTCGGGCAAGGGGAAGCCATTCTGAACGCATTCTGAGTGCAATTAGAATTCATGTAAATTCACTAAACTAGCAAATTCACATAATTGCGAACTGGCTCCATTGAAAATTGAGAGGAATTCCTCCCGTCTGATAAAGTCCATCCATGCTAAAATAATCTCCCCTTCCCATTTATATTTCAATATTGACTTCAAAAACAAACACATTTTCTGATATTTCCAACATGGATTGAAAATTAACAACATCTAGTTGTTAATGCTTCTTGGAAAGTTAGTTTTAAATACTAGATAGCATCTGAAAGTTAATGAATGGATATAATGATAAGCAGAAGTCAACATGTCATTATATTTATTCTTTCAACATAATTTTCCAAACACTCTGTACTTCTAGTTACTATTCTAATTTATATATTTTGTTTTGTGAATATTTGCATTATAATTACAGTTTTAAAGTTGTAAATACTTCTAGTTACTTGAAAAATAAAAATGCCAGCAAGTAGTACAAACACATGTATTGTGGCCACACACCAAACAAATTTAAAAAATAAACAAAACAGTCATAGTTCCTCTGAAAAATGAAGGCTTTTTACATTACAAGCACAATATATATTATTTCTAAGTTAAAGCAAAAAAAAAAAAAAAAGAGTTACTAATAACTCATTCTATGTAAATAGTTACTTCACAGATCTATTAATAATCACTGGTCCAAAACACACTGCAAAAATAATGCAGTTCGAGACTGCTTTAACTGCTCTGGCTCAATGCTAGGGTTTTTTTGGAAACTGTAGTTTTGTGAGATATTTAGCCCTCTCTGGTAGAGAGCTCTGGTGCCATAATAAACTACACATCCCAGAATTCCCTAGCACTGAGCCAGGGCAGTTAAAGTGGTCTCAAAGTGGATTATTTCTGCAGTGTGTTTTGGACCACTATCAACATTTTCAGTTGTAAACAGTGAAAATATCAAATATGTAATGAACAAAGACTTGGTTTTATATATTTCTTGGGGTTTAGATGAATTCCTATAAGACAACAGTAGAATTCCAGTGGTAAGAATGTGTTGTGAATAAAAGCAGGCTGGAGAGCATTTTAGATGAGATGATGATGATGATGATGATGATGATGATGATGGTCCTTTCCCTGTGCAAAGGGAGGTATAAATGCCTCATTCCAATTATTAGCCCCTAGTAGAATACACCCATTGAATCAAAGACATTTACATATTGTCATACCAAGTTCCCATTGATTCAATGGGTTTACTCGAATTGGGACTGTCAGCTAGATTTTTGCCAGTGAAATTAATGTGTTTGACAAACAAACCATAAAATCTGTGCCAGCATGAATGAAGGGATTAGTCCCAGTCCTGGATATTTCTGAGGAGCAAAGCTGGATGAGTTTCGATACCCTTAAGAGAGGCTGGCTTGGTCATGAAGGGAAGTGAACGTTCTACTTTAGCCAGCAAAATAAAAGGAAAGGGGTGGGATAAATAAAGGCAGGGTTAAGTTTGAATGGCAAGACTAAATAGTTTAAATTATTGGCCATTGAGAAGCATCATTTGCACGCCCTTTCAAGCAGGGGGGAAAAAAATACATAAGATAATGTTGTATCAGGCATGGTTTCCCTGCCACAGTGAAGGAGAAAAACTAGCTCCCTTTAAAAGGATGGCAAAAGAGGTGGCTGGTAACTTTTACGTGAGTTGGGTGGTGAATCCATTCTGGGTTTTAGTTTGAACTTTGAGGAAACTGTCCAATGTGCTGAACCAATGTGCATCTTCATTTGTATCTTTTAAAGCAGATATAGCTTCCCATATCTATGGTGAAATTCCATTTCTGCACAACCATTAAGAATCCAGGAGGACCTCTGTCCAATTTGGCCACCCTAGAGTTTGGAAGCAATTTGTTATAAGTGATTTACTTGTAATTCATTCTTTTCCAAACAATGATACATATGTGTATAGATATATAAATCAAATTGTGGCTACAATCCAACCCTCAACATAGCATAAATACATGCCGCACCAGCATTATACAATCCTCATGCAGAATAGCAACATTGTGCTACATTATCATTGGCTGGGTTCTACTGTGAAATGAACAATGGTAATACTTAATGCACAACTACAAAGTGCAACCACAATGTGCAATGCACAATGCATAAACCCAATCTGCACCATTGCTATATGTGTTACTCTGCTTCCACTATTGACAGCAGAATACATCTGTTGCACTATGACAAATAATTTGCCCTATGCTTACCTATATACACCCATAGTTATTAACAGAATCTCAGCCATGACTGCAATTTAACAGGAGATTTAAATGAAACTACACTTGTCCTTCCACGTTTGCTGAAGTTAGGGGCACAGGACTCCCGTGAATGTAGAAAACCCACAAATAAGAAAAACACTATGTTTTTTACTTGAGAGAACATCTCTCTAGGAATCTCTAGGTTCTTCAGTATGACTTTGGGTTAAAGTTGACCATAGAGTTGTGCTGGAGGACTTAGATATTCCTAAAGAGAACATATTAATAAAATCTGTGAATAATCAAATCCACAAAGGTCAAACCCACAAATGTAGAGGGATGAGTGTAATTTCTTTTGGAGCAGCTTTCTAAGCTCTACTGTGAAGAAACTTTGGCCTGCCAAGTGTTTTGGACTTCAGTTTCCAGGAGAATGGAAAGAGATTAGGGGCATGAGAGTCCAAAAACAACTGGAAGAATAAAAGTTCTGCTTTGCATTGAAATCCAATTATGCTTGCTGGCCTTCATATGAAAATACCTAGATGGGTTTTTTTTTTTTTTTTTGGATGTCCAATCTACAACATATTTGCACATGTTTCAGACATACACTAGTAAAAGTGTATATGTACTGGGTTTTTAGATGTTCTGAACCCTTGTCTGTATTTGTTATGTAGATATGAACTAACATATAGCTCTGTTTAAATGTTCATTATAATATGCACATTTTCAGCTTTGCTAAAAATTGCTTCCCATACAGTTCAATCTGCCCTAAATCATTTCTGTTTTAAAAGATAGGCAAGAATTGTCCCCTATGTACTGCAGCCCTGCTAAATAGTCAGTTCCATTATACCCAGCGGGACATACAGCTAAATCTAAATCAAAGCATTTAGAAGTTTAGGCCTTGTATAACAAGTATATTTTAAGCAAATATTTTCTGGACTGATTTTTCACATACATTAGCTTGATATTTATTTGTTTAGATGATACATAGATAACTGTCCTCATACTACCACACCACACTGGACACACATCTGATCTGGTTTGAGTTTGGAAAATGAGCAGAGCTGGGCCTTGTTAGTACTTGGGTGGGAGAGTACCACGAAGTAATAGATGCTATATTGGAGAGGGGCTGACATGCAGTAGAACATTTGTTTTACATGCAGAAGACCAGATAGCCAAGCAGAATGAATCCTGCCTAAAACCTCAGAAACCTGCTGCCTGTCAGAGATGATGGTCTAATGCTCAATAGGCCAATAATCCAACTCAATATTAAGCAGCTTCCTATATTCCTTTATCTCCACGATAGTCCAGTAAGTTTCACAGCTCTACAAATTTCATTCCTGAACTCCCAAGTTTTTAACTTCTGTGCCACACTTGCTCTCAGATATCTTACTCCATGTTCTTCAATAGCAATAATATTCATGTTATGAGGGTTCCATTCAGATGTATTGTCAAACCATAGTATGGGGCTTTGAGCAAGTGACTGAAAGGAGCATTAGCCTCATGTATCTTGCAACCCTGGTTTGTAGAGCAAAGGCAATCATTAGTTTACTGATTCTGATAAAACCTGGAAACAACTGGAAGCAACTGATCTCTCTGAATGCATAAAGGAAAGGAGAAAGTGTATACGTCCAAGGCTCTTTCATGGGTCACTTTTGTATTACAAAATCATGATTTTTGCAAGCTGTTTCAACCAAGCTGTTATCATTGTTGTTGCTGAGTCACTTGCTAGTTGCAGTGTTTTCCCCTGTGTTATTGATTCTTTCTGCATGCTTAATCAGTACTTCTTTAAAACATCATTACTTTGAGATTGATACAGTTAAGTATTTACAATGCGGTAATGGTACCAGTTGAGGAGAGGAGGAGAATTAGACATATTTCCCAGGGTCCCTCCCAATGGACAGTTCCAACCACCAATAATCAAAAGGTATTGTGCAACCATTCCACTCTTTCCTTAGTATATAGGATTTCTTTTTTAAAAAAGAAGAAGAAGGTGCAACACATGTTTGGAAGAACAGAGGACGTTATGGAACATGATGTCTATCAGATTCTGTTAGTGATGGAGTGTGACTGCCCAATAAAAATTGTTGGCTGAAAGTAGAAATATAATTCTTTGCTAACTCTGTTCTCATCTTTGAAAACTGCAGAGTTTTTGAAGGCTATTCCAGTTCAGTACTTACTCTGAACAAAAATTACAAGTGACGTTTTTGTGAAGAAGACATTTTCTGAGCAGGAAACAGCGTATTCTTCACATTCTGTACATAAGTATTATTTTCCATGCAGTAAATTCTATAGTTGGAAATTCATTCTGTGAAAAATTTGCACATGGCACTTTAATGCAGAAAATAGTATTTCTGCAGGAAACAAGTATTTGAGTACAAAAACATGTAGGAATATGCACGTATGAATCTGAGGCACAATAAGCCCTGAGCTGCAAACATTCTCATCACGCCAGGATTCAACTCAATACTTGGAAAAATATGTTTTTCATACATTTTTCTTGGAATATTTTTAAATACTATTTAAATACTATTTTCATCCCCCACCAGCACATAGTATTGAACTTTTAATATTCAGAAAATATCCCATCACTCCAGAGAAGATTGCTGCTTCAAAGAATGATGTGGCATATTCATCTCCCCATCATTACTGCTAAAGGACATTTATACTGAAATTCTTCACCCCATCTGACCCATGCATGAGAGGGTTTCATCAAATATAACAAAAGATTGGTACCTAGCATGGTTCTAGGAGGAGCCTGCCTATCTTTTTGTTATTCCTTTTTTACTTTTATTTATGTTTCCTGATTCTGTTCTTAATAAATGGCAGGCCCATTTCTTGGAAGCAGAGAAGCCACAAGGGTGAACAGGTCCTTATTGACCACATAAAGTGGTCCACATGCTGCCTCCCTTCTCCCTCAAGTGAATGCTGTAGCATTGGAAATCCATATTGTGGGGACTGTCATCACTACAGTGCAGCTCACAGGCAAATGTAATAGCTGCAAGCAAAAGAGTTTTTTTTTTTAAATCTGTTCCCTTAAGTATAGCAAAGTTTGTTACAAGGGTGTGCAAGGCATCAG
The DNA here is from genome assembly GCA_034509955.1 of Urosaurus nigricauda. Lineage (NCBI taxonomy): Eukaryota > Metazoa > Chordata > Lepidosauria > Squamata > Phrynosomatidae > Urosaurus > Urosaurus nigricauda. The sequence goes on from JAOEGL010000004.1 coordinate 102,874,252, forward strand.
CTTAGTGTCTTAGCACCTCTGAGAGAGAAGGCAAAAGGCTTGACTTGCAAATAGGGGAAGATGAATGCAGCATATATCTGGGCTATGTTGCTCAAGAAATAAAGTTGGTGGAAGAAATAAAGAAATCCTGGGAACTGTAGTTTATTGTGGCACCAGAGATCCCTGACAGAGAAAGCTAAATGTCTCACAAATCTACAGTTCCCAGTTCCCTAGCATTGAGCCAGGGCAGTTTAAGTGGTCTCAAACGGGATTATTTCTGCACTGCGTTTTAGATCAATGACTTTGACAGAGCTTTGAGAATTTTTTTATTTCTCTTTTTGGATGATAACTCCCAGAATCCTCTTAGCCAGCATAGCTACTGATGGCATCCCTTCCCCACAAAACAAAGGTCTGAGCTACATTAGGATACATATCTGGGTTGTTCTGTGGTTCTGAGGCTACCGTTTAAGCATTAGGTGATCAGAACAGCAGACAAAACTGATGGGAAGAGCCTAGGAGAGCATACCCTTAGATAGTCACAGTACATCTCAGACCGTGTTCCTCAAAGAGTGTGATCCTGGAGAAAAATATATTAAATGCAAGTGGGATATTCCTGCAATGTGTGTTCCATGTTTGCCTGTACTTCTTAATTCCATGTGTGAAGGTACAGTGTGTTGGGATGGTTAGAGTGTTGGTCTAGGGGACTAAGAGTGGATAAACTCTATTTTGTTCCTTTGTTCATTCCCTTTCTCCCTTCCTCCCCTCTCAACAGGAAACTGGGAAGACAAGATTAGCTAAAAGAGATATTATGTTTTCATTTTATGTAGTTGCATGTGTGCTTACTGTTTGATTTGTATTGATACCTTCCTGTCCAGAGTGAGTCCAGCACTTTTGGAATTCAAGTATGATTTTACAAGGCATGGAAAAATAGCAGTCAAAATTGGATTTAATCAACTCTCACAAATCGTTTTTCAAAAGATGACTCCTTACTTCACCCTTTTTTGCTCATTCTGCCTGGTTCCCTTTGGCAATAATCTGGGAATGCAGATTGATGAGGGGGTGGAAGGAAAGAAGTGCCACTTGCTTAGCGAGCCAAAAAAATACATATTTGTTCTCTGTCTCTGTTCCTCTTGGACAGATCACATGACCTCTTCCAAATTATGGCAAGTGAATGGAACAGATTTGAACGCCATCAGAAATGAAACTACACTTTCCAAACATCATCAGGAAACGGTACTATACACTACATAAAGAAGGAGAGGAGAGCAAGAGAAACTAAAAACGTTGTGCCATGGATAAATATCCCTGTTATGATAGTGTGACTGACAGTTCTAATATAAGGTGTCTTCATTTTTTAAATTAACTTCATTTTATTTTTTATTCCAAAGCAGCTCTGGTACCAACCAAATTGATGTATGGCAAGACTGTGAAATCGTCATGACCTTCCTTTTAGCGATATACCAGCCAAAGAAAGAAACTCTATTAGAAAGCATGACGGTGTAGAGTTCTAAACAGCCTTAAAACATAGAAGATTACCTGCTCAGGGATTTTCTAGAAGCATATATTATACAGACAAGCCAGTGTGGCATAGTGATTTGAACACTGGACTATGACTTTGGAGAGCAGGATTTGAATCTCCACTCAGCCATAAAAAAAATCCACTGGGTGACCTTGGGCAAGCCACAGTCTCTCAGCCTCAGAGAATGGCAATGGCAACCCCCCTCTGAAGAAACTTGCCAAGAAACCCCTGTCACAGGGACACCTTAGGCTTGTTGTTACGTTGGAAATGACTTGAAGGCAAATAATACACATTTTATACAGAGAAGTCCTGTGTGAGGATGTCATCTCTCTAAAGAACTGTCCAGTCCAAACTCAGTTTCAGATGAAAGCTGAGATGTTATTTGATGTTGGTGGAGAATACTTATGCTGAAAGGTTGGTAGGGCAAAGGCGTCACCTTTCTCCCCAGTGTACAACCTGACAGCACCCACCACATCCCCATAGCCAATGTGTAGCTGTGTGTCTCAGCAAGTTGAGCTGCAACCTGGTGGCACCTGGCGTCTGTTACACAGCCAGGAAAAAGCACTGTGCAAGTAAGCAGTGGATGGCTCCTTGTGAAAAATACAAAAATGAAACTTACACTGTCATAGGCCCAGCCAAAGAACCCTATGAAGGGAGATCAAGAAGGTGTCAAAATTGTTCATCATCAGCAATCACTTGAGGAACAGACTAAGCAGACAAAAGGTCATATGGTCTCTCCTGCACTTCCCCAGCAACACACCATGGTGAAATGTGTTGGGATCCTATTTAAATGAGAGCAGTTCTTTCTAAATTTGCATCTGTACATATGTCAGCATATGCAAATGTTATGGAAATCTGTTTTGATGGTGCATAAAATGGCCAGCCTATAGAGGGTTGCTTGTATACTTTGTCTTGTACAGGTCTTTTTCTTAATTAACTGAAGCAACAATCAGCAATGTAACAAGAACACGCACACATGCACACACACATAAATCAGAATAAAACTGCTCTAAACTCAAATAGCATCTCACAGGAGGACAAAATAAATGTGAATGCAGTGATAGTTCTATATTCCAGTCATGTATAGAAATAATTATGAAATAGAAGGGTATTGTAAATTTCATCCCTGTTTCACAGCATTTGATATGAGTCTTGAAAACAAATTTTTGATTTATTAGTGCCATCCATGTCACTTCCCAGACAAAGGAATTGGACAGAAGAAAGACTTCAATTCGCTGCTCCAAGCAATGCTCAGAAAGCTTTGGGGAGTTTTTTAATATCATGCTTCTCAATGTTATTCTCTAGAGATCACTGAACTTGCATTAAATCTAAAGATAAATAATATTACATGGTATTAAGGAGGTGATAAAATGTGGAAGGCTGCCATGACCTTGCGGAAAGGATCTTGCTTAGGAAAGAAAAACTTCCCAACATCTGTTTTACTAGACTACTGTGTGGAAGGGGAACAAATCTGATTACATTACGGATATTTAAAAGGCATTTACAGCAGCCTTCTCTTACATCAGCGGGGAGCAATTTCTGGCCCTCCATTTGTGGTTGGATTGCAACTCCCATCAGCCCTAGTCAAAATTGCCAATTAAGAGAGATAGAGAAAACTGCTTTCTAACAACATTAGTAGGGCTACAAATGCTGTGCCCCTCTCTTATGTGCTATAGGGCTTACTTCAAGCCTAACTGCTTCATCACACAAGGGCAAACAGGATTTAAATGAGAGTTAAACAAGAGTTAAACAGGAAATTCTCTATGTTTATCACAGGACATTTCTTGTTTGACTCTCATTTAACTCTCATTTAAATCCCGTTTGCCCCCTAGTGTGATAAAACTTAGTGACCTCCATGACTTGCCAAGACAAAAACAGTCTAGCAGGAATACACTGTGATCTACCTAAGATTTAACAATTCACCGCCTTTTTTTTTCTAGACAGGCAGCAAAATAAGGTTTATAAATCCATCATTGACCATCCTACAATGTCTAGGGGTAGGCAGAAACCACAGTCCTATTTTGAATTCCAGCTAGAGTAAATCTACTGATTAAATAAATATTGACTCAATATTCAGCAATTGATTCAATGGTTCTACTTTTGGTGGGACTACAAGATTCGGGCCAGAGAGAGCTGATGTTTCCCACCTGATGGACTGATAAAATCAACATGACAAGCCATTCCCACCACATTTTCCCCCTTACTGCTCCTCCTTCCTGCTCCACTCCAGCTGCACCTACTGACACTTAAGCTATCTGATGTAAACGTCATTGCAACCTCCACTTTAAGTCATGAGATACTTCTGAATGCTCAGTGATATAGACAAACAACAAGGAACACGGTTGCTTTTGAGGTCTGCTTACATGAGTCTCAGGAGCAGCAGGGTGGTACCTTTATGAAACCCTTGATGTCATACAGCTCCTTCCTGTCCCTTTCCTGCCAATTTGGATAGATGTCTGCAGTATAGTAGGTGCCTTGGATCTGCCCATCAACAGTTAACATCAACTGTATAGAAGACTGCTACGGTAACCTTTGGGACATAGGCTACTCTACCCACAGATGTCCTCACTCTTATGAAATACATAACATTCCTATTTAGCCATGATCAAGTATTAAATATGATCAAGTATTTCTAATTTGTCATTTGTACACATGAATCAATAAATGCAATTTTTGTGTAAATCCCCCCTTTTTTCTTTTTTTTTCTTCCTTTCTTTTCTTTCTTTCTTTCTCTTTCTTTCTTTCTTTCTTTCTTTTCTTTTCTTTTTCTTTTTCTTTTTCTTTTTCTTTTTCTTTTTGTGTGTGATGCATTTCTTATTCTGGCACTCCAGAATAGGACAACTTGTCTGCCTTGAACTGGGATGATATAATTCAAGGAGTGCTGCTCACATTTCTGAGCACCCCTGTGCTGTGAGTAATCACCCAGTCCACAACATAGTAGAGGACTCTTGTATCCCCAGATCTGCTTTCAAGTAAAAGAACAAAGGAGCAGTGTTTAAAATGAGCAGCTGCTCTCCTGTTACCAGTCAGCTATTAGTGTCCAGATAGCAAGCCTTTGGTAACTTCCATATCAGTGGTATATTTCTGGGAATCCAAATGTTAGTATGGACCTAAAAGGAGCTCTCCAAAAGTCCACACCCTATATCCCAATAGCTCCTTTAAAATTTGGACAAGCCCCCAGGATGGATTCATCAAGTGTTTGAATGTGGGAGCAACCAATGACCACCGACTAACACTTTTCCATTCTGTACCATGCTACAATGCAAGTGTTCAATGCTATTTTACAGGGTCAGTCATAAGTAAGCCTTGCTAATTTTTTTTCCAATTTTTATTAAATACATAAATGGTACTGAAAGGCATTGATATCCTGTGTGCAGACTGAGTAATGGACTGTGTTTGTCCTCATATAGACATTCGCCAATGGAAAAGGAAAGGATCTCTGCAGTAGAACATTTTTACCCTTTCTTAGTCCCCACTCCCCACCCCTTTGGCAGCAATGTGAATTCTTTGCTGCCCCAGAGAGTATGAGCAGGTCTAATGGTTTGAAGTTACATGAAACATTTTGACAGCAAAAGCAGTTTGACAATGAAACCAATAGCTGAGAGGGTAGTGGGATCTTCAAAAAGAGGCTGGATATGGATAGGTAACTGCTAGGGATGCTTTAGCGGAGGATCTTGCATTGGGTAGGGACTTTGGGACTTGACAGATGGACAGCTCAACACCACCCATTTTTGGTCCAGATGGAGGCCATGGCAACCAGACACCACAGCCTCCTGAAGGACGGGGGGGGGGAGCTTCCTGGTGGGTCTTTTTGCATCCCCAAAGGGGTGCCACTGGCATACTTGCATGCCATGATGATGCCCCTTGTATATAGTGCTGTTTGGACACTGTGCCCGAGGGACATCATCCCTCATGCCCTGTGTGTACAGGAGTATGCCAAGATGGTGCCTGGGTAGCAGAACTAGAGCTTGGAGTGTGTGCATGCTCTGCCTTAGTTCAGCCCTAGTTCACCTGCAGGCCAGCACAAAGTGCCGGATTTTAATGGCTCTTTGACTCAGTGGCCGATGAGGCCCTTTCATAGTAGTCCATCAACATGAAATCAAATGAATAATTGTCTAATTTTAACTGACCTTTTTATTTTCAGCTATTTTTAAACCTAATTGATACAAGATGTTCTGGTGATATTTCTGCAAATAAAATGTTGAACTATTCTAGGGCTCTTTCTTTCTATTTTTGGCCAAAATAGATTGCCATGTCACATGACTGATTACTTGAAGTTTGTTTGTCCAGCCAATGGAGGATGTTGATGGGAGCAAGAGGAGACAGGAATGGTAAAGATATATAGGATTGGACTACATTTTACATTTCTAAAGTGTCCTCTTGAAGGCATGAAAATGCTGTCAGAAGCTTTATTAACAAAAACTGCCATATGCTGTCAAAAGGAAAATATACTCCTAACATTTCTTATTATATTCAAATAACCCAACCTAACTTAAACATTCCATAGGTTAAAAAGTATGTCTTTAAGACATAGCTTCACCAACTGATCTTTACAGTCCTATATTGTTACTCACAGTAAGATTCGCAAAAATCTTCAGTCAATAGATTTCATGAATTAAAGCTTGCTTCCCTAGTATCTGAAGACTGTTTGCATGGATATTCACTTGACAATCCCCAATATTATTGAGTGCAAAAGCTTCCTGGTTCAGATGGCTACCTGTTTTAGTCAATCAGGTTTGGAAACAACCCATGGGAGCTTATGTATTCATAGGTTCGTGCTGCCTTCCTTTCATTCATGCTTGAAAGGAAGAAAGTAAATTTTAAAAAAAGTTCCAGGTTATACATACACCTGTGGGACTGTGATGTGTGTCTTTTAACCAAAGACAGTTGGGATTAAACCATGGTTCAGTTTACCTAGCCTTACTTAGAACAAATTACGCTTTGATAGATATGGATGTAATTTGCAATTGTTGTATATTCTAAAGAAAAATTGGAAGCTTCCCTTCTTTTCCTTTGTTATGCAAATAAGGACATTTTAAAGGTATTTTAGAGAAAAGGGATTAAAGTATTCTTTAAAAAAAAAAAAAAACCTTTAACTGTAACTTTAATGGACTGTATCTCTAACAATTTTGCAAAATTGCTTTTTAAAAGTAGAGTTCCAAGCTCTAGCCTTTTTGACCTCACAGAAGAGAACCTAAATCCATGTTCTAGTAAATCCATTGAACCAATTGCTGAAAGGTAAGTCAACAGTCTCATTGCTTCCATAGGTCAGCTCTGATGGGACATACCAATTGAATTTAGGTCCATGTGTTTTAAGGATACTTATCAGACTATCAGCATCTGGGGAGAATTAACTATTTGAGAAAAAATATAATAATGGGAAATGTGCTTGCTGGTTATTTATTTCCTTGCCTGTTAAAGAAAATGACATTCTGAATGTAGTGCTTGAATACTAAATAAAGTGGAATGAAATCAGTACATCCCTGCAAAAGCTGGTTGGTTCTGGATTCTATTCATAGAGCATTTTGAGATATTTTCTTTCTGTTCTGTTTTCCCCTGTGAGGTTGGCTTGGTTTGTCATTCCCGCCCCCCTCCGCCCCACCCCTGTATATGAAGAAACTGAAAAATTACATATCCATTTGTCACTATTTGGCTGAGGTCTAAGCAAAGTACTCTTAGTGTAGAATGAGCTAATGAAATATCCTTTTGAGAAAGAAAAAAAAGCCATTATAAAGAACTCCAACACCTCTCCCTCTCCCCAAAATACATACTACCAAAAGACAGGGTGGGAGTGGAAGAAAGACAAGATCAATATGGATACCTGAACATGGGGGGGGGGGAGAGATTTAAGATAATATCTGAAAACTTATTGACTGAGAATTTCTGAACCTGAACATCTGATCTGGGAATGAACAAAAAAATAGAACACATGCATGCCTTGCCTGATTTTTTTAACCACCATTTTCTTGCAGCCAAGAAAATGACTCCCTGATGTTCCAAACCATCAACACCATGTGCCATAATGGGAAGCAAACACATTGGTCCAAATTAACATGTCACCATTTCTAGTGCCATCAAAGCAATGCTCAAATCAATTCCAAATGTTCATTCAAGAGGTGGTGGTGTCATTTCGATCAGGACTGAAGTTACAGAGTTGTGCCTGGGGCTTTGCAAGCAAACACATTGTCAAAGCACAAACTGGACCTTATGAAGCTTATTGTGAGGAACTCATGAAAAGCATGAGAGTCCAATTGCCTCAGGCTGGGGCAGAGGAGCTGCAGGGAAGAATCTGAGAGCCTGAGCTGTCAGATGAGTTTGAGGGAGAGAAGAGACAAGAGGTACATGATTTTTCTCCTCTGGCAAGAACAAAAGGAATTAGGAAATCAAGAACAGAGCTGCCTTTCAGACATTAGCATTGATCAAGCGCTATTGCACTGACACATGGCAGGTTGCTAAAATTACAACCCTACCCATCTGAATCAACACTGGAACCAATGAAACTCTACTATGTGAATAAATCTAGCAAACCAAGCACACTTGTTTACCTCCATGGCTGGGTATGTTTTCTATCTTTCCTAGGGTTGCCAAAGTGAAAAACAGAGATGGCTCTTGTCTTTTTAATGGTCATGTAGAAGAGGAATTTCAGCACGTTTTGCTTGTTACCTAATTGCATGACTACACCTGCTGAAACTCCCTCTTGTACACAACCATGAAAGATATAGGACTTGCCTTCACTCAGGGTGTATTAGTTACTATGTAAATCCAGAAAGCTCAGCAATATACTACAATTTTTTCATTAGTAGTGCAAAGAAAGGCTTCATTTTCCCCACTCTGTAGTGAAGCCCTCCACCATCCTCTGGCTTGTAAGTTGTCAGTGGACCTTCGTCATCAGTTTTGAACTTTTCTCTGTGTACATAAGGGCTAGAATCATGCTTTAACAATTTATGGGCTTCTTAGACTGCCTATTGTGCAACAGATCCAAAGTCTGTCATATGTTCAGAATTGCACACACACCCCTGAATCTTAGAAGAGCTATAATTTTTCCTTCACTAGTGTTGATGGTAAACTTTTAACTTGGCCCAATGCAGTGGAATCACTAGGGTTGGCATCACCCAGTGCAGTAACTCATGTGTTCACTTTATGTGAATTGACCTACTCCCATAACACACCATACAGAACCCTCAGTAACGTTTGCTGTACTAATGTTACTCAGAAATCATAATTCCTCTATATTTCTGGATGTAATGGTGATAGTTGTGACATAAACAACTAGCAAAATTAATATTGTACCTTTACATTACAATGCAATATGCCCAGCCTAAATATATCTACATGCATACAGTTCCATGTGGTTAAAGTGAAAATCTGATAAGATGTGATGGTTTTAAAGAAATTTTAAAAGAATATTTTAAAAACATTTATTTTTAAATTTTTAAAATTTATTTTTTAAAAATGTGGGCCTCTCCTTTCTCCTTCCTCTGAGCCTTACCCTAGTCACACTATCTCTTGATCATTTTAAAGGGACATAGGAAAACACCACAGCCAAAGGCACCACCCTTGTCTGCTGTGACCCATATCCCCCACACCCTCCTTATGATGCCCCTTGTCCAATGGTGTAATGTAAAGTAAGTTTGTTTTGGTATTTTGTTGAATAGATCCTTCTTTGACTTTGCTCTTTCAGGTTCCAAGAAAAGCTACACAGCTGGTATGGCAGATCAATGTTAGGTAAGGTCCTCTCTGACCTTTAGATGATGACATCTGCCTCACAGATGGTAGAGCTGCCAGGCAGAATGAGTTTGAAAGTTTGTTTCTTCTCTTTCTAGGACACAGATAATGAAAATTTGTCCAGACAGCTCATATATAAAAGAAGGTTCAAAGCAACACATAAAATATAAATAACAATTTTAAAGCCTTTTTTTAGTTACAGTAAACATTATGTTTGGGAGAAATATGTTTTACCAACCAAAACAGAGTAGTAGTAGTAGTAGTAGTAGTAGTAGTAGTAACAGCAGGAGCAGAAGCAACAACACAAGTGTGAGACCAGGAAAGCTGCCTTGGGAAGATTAACTGTAAACAGGAGTCCTGTGATTCTACCAAGTAGACTTGCTTTCTGGTAGCTATCAATTCCTTCAGTTCACTACTGGCCTTCTTTCAGCATTGCTCACTTCCCTTGCAATCTGGGAGAACATGCACACCACCACAGCCCTGACCTCTATTTCTTTTTTATAACTTTTAAAAAATTACTCTTTGGTTTAGGTGTTTTAAAAAAATCTTAATAATATAACCTACATGTCCTAAAAGACATGGGAGCATTTTTAAAAGGAGAGGTCTTTCTAAGATGACAAACAACCCTCTTCTTTCTGATTTTTAAAAAGCCTCTGCTTGGCCTAAAATCATGTTGCACAACTGGTCTCCCACTCATGCACTAGGATGTCCCATTCCTGTTCTCATCCTGATCCTCAGGGCCTCCATTCCAGAGGAACCCACAGTCTTCAAGAACAGGTGTAGGGTCTGAAAGCTGCAGGGCGAAGGGTAATCCATTTTTGTTGGGGGTCAAAAAATACGGTGAAAGCATGGGTATCAAATTAGGGGTCACTTGTGGTTGCCAATTCAGTATTGCCTCAGGCTTTGAGGTTTCTGGGTCAAAACCTGAGGGCTAGGGACAGCACTTGTCCCACCCATAGTTACTCACAGCTTGATAGTCATACACACACAAAGAGAAAGGTGAGGAGCATATTTTCATATTTAGAAATTAAGATGGAAATCTAATCTAAAGGGTCTGTTCCCAGATCAAGGTGAAATGAAGAGATCATTCTATCCCACCTGCTTAGAGAGATGGGATAAGGACTATTTAGTCTAGCCTGTTTGCTTCGTTCTAGAAGGTAGATGCAGAGCAAAATGGAGGATGAGCCCTGGATGACTGGAATGGAAGGAGGAAATTATATGATTGTACATACAGAAACACTCTGGAGAGTCTTTGCAAGTTGCAGGGAGAAATCGATTAAACTTTGCAAATGGTAGCAAACTGCTGGTGTACTAGCTGAGCTGGAGATCTACACAATGCTTTCCTCTTGCCTGGACCAAGAAAACTGAAGAATTTGCACCTTCATTCCCAGCTTGGAGATGACTCACAAAAATTGGAGACTCGGGACCAGTCCCTGAGATCTGGCAACCCTACTTACCCCTCCCTCTGTAATTCTCACCTTCCACATTTGTGGGTTGGGGGCTGCTCTGCAGATGATCAGGAGGAGCAGTGAAAGGCAGGGGGAGGAGTGGAATGGAAAGTCCCATTGCACAAGCAGAGGTTCAGTCAGGCAACACTGGATGTTGCTCTCTGTCTTCCACCTTGTCGATCCTAATGGGAGCCCCTCAAGTTACCCTCTGGTAGGGAGTAGCCCAGCAGTACTCCTATGGCCATGCCTATGATGATGCTCAAACATCAGTGGTTATCATCTGAACTGAAGCAGCTCCTTAGGTGCAGACTGCAAGACTTAACTGCGCTTAGCACACCGCCAGCAAAGGTTGTAGCTGGTACAGAGAGCATCACCATGCTAAGTCATACTCTACTATGAGTCATCTTTAGAAGGAGGGGCTGGAAGATCAGGCTGTAGGATCAAGCCATCGGTTTTTAAAGTATTTGGACCAGTCCCAAAATAGCCTTCATTTGTTAGGATGGCACCACCAAGTCTGCTTCCAAATGAGCCGGAGAGAGACAGAAATAAAATGGAGTGTGCATCATGGGCAATGGTGATTGTTTTTAACACAAATTGATTTAAGGCAGGAAGAATAGGAAACTATTATGAAAAATGATGGAGCTGGGTGCAGAGAGGCAGTGAAGGCAATGGACAAGACAAAAAGCAAAAGAGTTGGAATCAGCATATGCAAAGAATGGAGGGGACGGGGGGAGAGACAAGCCATTGTTCTTATCCTGTTGCAATAACTGTAATAATTATGCAAACACTGTCTTGGAAGATCACGCAGTTCATTGAAAAATGCCAAAATGGCAGATAGCAATATATGTTGGTCTGGGATGGGAGATTTCAAGCTAGATCCAAGTATCCCTGAATTATTGCCTCCCTACCCTGCAGGGTCGTTTTGAAGATAACCACGCACTCTGTCTTGAGCAATTGTAAGAGTAAGCGAGCTATGTAATAAGTACTGGAATACTATATAATAAATACTAAGTGTAATTACTGAAAAGCGTTTGTGTTTGATTTTCATGACTTTTAACATTAGGTAGCTGCATTTCAGTCTCTAAATGGTTGTACCACGTAAAGGTCTATGCAAATTAAAACATTTTCCCCTTTCTTTTTGCTTCAGTACTATGAATGTGAAAACATTAATATCCCTGCTGGCATTTAAAAAAACCTCATGAGTTCTAAAAATGTACATCAAGCTAACACACTGTTTGCATGTGATATTTCATAGGGCTGTAATTTTAATATATGTAGGAGAGGTTACATGGAAGCTGTTCCTGTTTTTAATTGTATCTGACTATAGGCTTTTAGTAGTTTGGGCTGCTTTTGCTATAATAATTAACAGCTCTTAAAATTACTAATGTAGAAATGTAACTATTAATGTTTTATAGGTCTATATATAGAAAGATGAAATATTTTAATCTTTAATGACATCTATATATATAATTTCAAACACATTTGCTCACTCTACTCCCTACAGTATTGACATATTTCAAATGAGGCAGTAAAATTAGGCATTGCTAAGACATGTTGTGTGCTGATTCTTCTAATCTTTTTGCTAGAGAAAATTGATTTATCTCCATTGATATTTAAAAAAAAAATCACAAGCAAATCTAAAGGCTAAATTCTAAGCAGGATTCCTCTCCAACTTTGAAGTGCCTTTTATTCTGTTTACATATTTGTTCCAATTTGTAGGGATATCAGCCTTAGTGATGTGGGAAAATTCACTCAGTTTGTATTTTAGTCCGTTTTCAGCTGAGGAATGCATACAAAAATAACACTTCTGCATATCTAATTCATCTAATGATGAATGTGCACATAAAAATGTCTCAAGACCAAAACAAAAATGTTTAAATGTATTTTATTAGGAAAATTATCTGGGAAAGCATAGACCTAACAGTGAACAAAAATGCATGTTCTTGGAGGAATGGATGCAAAAATGCATACACATTTTGACATGAATGTTTTTAAAAAAGCCTTCAGAGTACTGGGCCAACCAGATTTAAGAGTGGAAAAATGTTGTTCACCTTCATTTCTACTAAATGAAGCTGTTCACTTTCATTTCTACTAACAATATTTTTTTAAAAGTTCAAAATTTCTTTAAAAGTTCAACTGGTCATGCTGGCTAGGGGATTCTGGAGGTGTCTAAGAAGTGACAATGATAGCCTTGAGGGCTGAAGAGCGGGGTATAAATACCATAAACAAATAAAAATGAATAAATAAATGTGCAAGGTATGCTTATTCCTCCTTCATGCACTAACAGAGGAAGTAATGTACAGAGGTGATTCCCTAAGAACTTGTACAAAAAGATTACTTTTCAAGTAGCACCTTGCAGCTTCAAGCCTAGGAAAAGCAGCAGATGTGGAAAAGTTCCACTTTTTCTCCCCAGCTCTACCCATTTGGACATTTAGGACCAATAGCACTCTTCCCATTCCATATAAATAAGCCATCTGGACTGGTAGTTTCTTATTTCTTCTGTATTGAAAATACAACAGTATCCATTAGGCGACAGACTAGCTTATGAGATACAGGGCAGCCTGCATTGCCCACAGCTCTCTCCTCCAACATCTTCCTGTTGCCTCCCAGCATCTGCTGCCTGAATTGACAACTTTACTCTGTTTAATGGTTGGGCCAGTCCTACTGACATAAATGCCCTGGTGCTTCTGTTCTGGAAAGTCAGCATGGCATAGTGGTTTAAGTGTTGGATTATGACTCTGGAGACCAGGGTTTGATTCCTAGCTCGACCATGAAACCTTGGGTGAGCTTGGGCATGTCACCGGCTCTCAGAGGAAAGCCATGGAAAATCTCCTCTGAACAAAATCATGCCAATAAAACCTCACAACAGGTTCACCTTAGAGCTTCCATAAGTCAGAAATGATTTGAATGCAAACAACAACAACAACAAAGTTTCTGTTCTGATTAAGTGTTATATCACTACAGCCAGGGTGATGATGCCATCTGCCTTCACCTCCACTTTTGAAAATGGAAAGTCTCCATGACATTGTGAGATCGGGTTGATATGGAAACCTGACCAGTATCCTCCTGCATAGCTCATATATGGTGCAAAGTTTAAATACTGATCCACCCATGTAACACAGATGGGAATATACAAGGCCTTTCATGTGTAATATATAGCATTTCCAGGGAGAGTGTGGGGCATGGGGAGAAAACATTTCACTGGAGCTGGCATTCAGTCTACTGAGGTTCCAAAAGAAAATCTCTGACAGGGAGTATAAACTGATGACCCAGTGCTTCCAAGGGAGATGGCAAGGAAATAAATAGATATTTAGGACTCAGGCTTCATTAGGGTATCATGTCAAGCAACACTGCCCAAGGAGAGAATTCGTTTACCTTAATCTTATTCCGGAGTGTGACATTTCAGAGCAACTGGGCACAGAAATGGTAGATGGGGAGAGATCCCCTTAACAAGGAGCAGTGGAGCACTTCAAAGCTCTTGAGGACAGACTGATAGCTTTCTGACTATGAAGTGGAAAGCAAGGACCAAGGCACCAATAATCTCATCCATGGCTGCTCTACACTGATGGAAGATGTCAAGTCTAAAGACCTGCACTTTCTCAGGGGAGCCGGAACCCCAAAGGCCAGACAGTTTGCCAGAGCTTGGAAAGTTACTTTTGCAAAGTAGTGAGCTACAGTTAAAAGTTCCAAGGAATGAAAAATAGTTATATAATCATTGCAGTTATCATTGTTATAAAAAAGTAAATATTTACTTACCTGTTTTTAAAATACAATTCAAATAGATAAGAGTTTTATTTAAAACATTTTTAAAATTCAGATGGAGAGTAGATTTTTTCATACAATCACAGCAGAAGCAAGGAAAATCAAGTGTGAACACCATATTTGGTACAAAATTTTGTGGAATGAAGGATACCTCTGCCATCTAAAACATGTTAGTCATTAAGATGCCAATAGACTCTATTTTTTTTTAAATGAGCATTTGTCTTTTAGCAGCTCAAGCCAGAATTTGAACCATATGATAGTCCTCCTCCATTATTTATTGAGGCCACACACCCATAACTTTAAAAGGAATAATAAAGTTACAGGTACACCAAAAGAGAACTGAAATTACCCTTTTACCCTCACTGCAATACAAGTCTGTGTAGCCAAAGTCATTATATTATATGGTCCTCAAATATGTGCTTTTAATAGTTATACTTGAGATCATTCAAACTAAATTTATAAGAAGTATTTTTTGCTGTTCCGTATTGCATTCCTAATATAGCCCTTCAACTAGAAATTGTCCTGATCTCCATTGAGGCTCGGGTCTGGATTGAAATGAGTAACTTTTCTATTTGTACCATGAGGAATGGCCCTGCTGACCTTAATGGACTTGTATTACTCCTCTTGGACACAAATGCTAAACAAACAAACAAAAATATCCTTATTTGGATTCTCACATATTGTTTTAATACAAATGGGAATTCAGAGGGCCAAATCAGTTCTGCAGCAGCATTTATGGGTAGTGGCTAATAAGGCAACCTCTTTTGTTTGTCCTAAATATCTCACTGTTTTAACACTTAATATATTCATACATGCCTTCACATCTTAATGTGCTTCCATCAGTTGTATTGGAGGGAAATTTAAAAAAAAACCTCCATTTGATAAACATACTTTTTATTATACAAATGTAGACATCAAGACTCTAGTCTTATTATGCTAATCATTTTATCAAGGCATCAGCTTTCATTTAATCATTCCAGTTCCACAAAATTTTCCTGGTAGATCTGTGAGATTTCACCTATCACTTCTGCTTGATGATTTGAATACATAAATTACAGAGATGGTCACTAGTTTCTGTGCCTCCGCCATTATTACCCTTAGGCAAATATGTGATGAAATTTTATACTTGGATTTTTAGGATTTTTAGATTTGGAATGCTTAAAACATTTACAGTCAGCCATCCATATCAGTGATTTTTTTAATCCATGGATTCAAGCATCCACATCTTGAAAATATTTTAAAATTTTAAAATTCCAAAAAAGCAAACCTTGCTTTTGCTATCATATATAAAGGACACCATCTTACTACACCATTGTATTTAACAGGACTTGCGTATCCACAGATTTTGGTATCAACAGGGGGTCCTGGAACCAAACCCCAGTGGATACCAAAGGCCCACTGTGTTAGGGTTAATCTCTGGGAATTAATTTTAAATCTGTCTGTCTGTCTGTCTATCTAGTTTTATTTATGCTTTATAAATTTTAGCTATAACTCTCTCCCCCCCCCCCCCCCGTGTGTGTGTGTATTTATATTCTGGTTTATGTTTTAATCTACGACCATAAATAAATGAAGTTATCTTTCATATTCTTATAACTTTAATACCTGGATAAGGTTGCATACTTTCCCCACAAAGAAATCAATTAATTATAAGTTGCCAGTTACTTTCAAGCTTGCCAGCTCACTATCCACAATCACAACCTAAGTTGCAACCTAGATTGTCCCATTCAATTCACATTGTTTTCTAACAGTTGTTGTGTGACGTTTCTTTTGTTTAAAGAATGGCTCCAAACCTAATTAAAACAGGAATCTTTTTTACCTATTTGCTAACACCCCTTAATTATTAGGAATATACTGGAGCTTTTTAGATCTGTTGAAGAACAAATAATATTGCTGACTTTACAAAACAATGATCAGACTTGCATTGTTAGAGATGTTAGAAATGACATCAAATTACTCTGAGTGGGAAAACAGTGAGCTCCAAAAAGTTCTTTCTAAGATGTGTAGATAAGTAATAAAATGTCAACAGTTATTTACTGTAAGGAAATGTAAAGCAATACACGCTGAGGTGAAAATTTCTAATTTCATTGATACACTGATGGGTTTAATGGGGTGTCTGTTGACCAGAAAATAGATCTTGGAGCCATGGTGTGAACGGTTTGATGATAATGGCCAATTTATGCAGCTGATGTGGAGGGGGAATGCAAAATCTATGGGATCATTAAGACAGAAAGTAAAACTGCTGTTACCATTAGGTCTTTATACAAATCTATCATCTGACCCCTGATTATAAAAGTATACAAGTGAACAATTCTGTGTACAGTTGAAGCTCATCAAAAAGTATATTGTAGAACTGGGGTGGGAGGGAGACAGAATAAGGCAACCAAAACAGTTGAGAAAGGGTTACACTCTTTGGGGCCTTTTAGCTTAGAAAAACAGTGGATGATGCTCCCCATAATAGCCGATATAAAATTATTCATGGTGTGAAGAAAGTGGATCAGGAGAGGTTTTTCTCTCTCCAATAATACTAGAACCTGGGGACTTCCAATGAATGTGAATTGTGGAAGATTTCAGGACAGATAAAAGGAAGTTGTTCACACAGTGCTTCATCGATCCAGACCCACTGTCCTTCTTCTTGACAGAAAAGCTCTCTTTCCCTTATTCTTGCTTTTGGGTAATGTTTATAACACTGCATGGAAAAGCATCCAGCAACATCTCCCACAGGAAGAAGACATCATATTGAATATTAAGTTGCTATGGAAACCTTATAAACCAACTAGACTTCCCTGACAATAGAAGTCCGGACATGACCAAGAGCAGATGTAGCAGCAAGATATTTCCCTCTCTGGGCACCCATCTTCAATCTGTCAGTGAGCTCCTCTATTAGAGGTACATGAATCACAAACCTGAGTCCCCTTATGGCTTGAAGACATAAGGCAGTTCTGCATGATTTATTGATAGACTCACGCCAATTTGGAAGAGAGGTTTTTCTTCTTTAAAAAAAAAAGCAAACTGAACAGATCAAGAACTATGCATCACAAGCCTGTGGAACTTTTGTTTTTCCATTGAGGGTTTCATGCCTTTGTGTAATTTTTCAAGGTGGTGGTAGATATGACCAAAGCAACTCTTCTCCCCTCCTTTTATCTCTTCTTCTTCTTCCTTCAGCTTGCACACATCACTGCTCCAAACTAGAGTAGCCCTATTGACTCAGCTACTGAACTACAAATCAATGTAGTGGGTTTATGCCATATTGTCTTAACGTTTCACCCAGGAAAACTGGGACATGTATGGCCAAGCAACATCACAGTGTGGTGAAGTTGGCAGAAGTTATTCATTAGGAACTAGGAGAAGTTAGGAGAGCCCACAGCAGTTTACTTTTGTCTGAGCCTACTGGGAAGGGCAAAATTCCACCCACCACCTGTTATTCTCTCCTCCGACCCCCAAACTTATGGCAAACTACTTCTGTGCTTTGAAGTCAGTTTGCAGCAACTGAAGTAAACTGAGGCCGGGGTGGGGGGGAGTGGGAAAGAAAACTGGGACATTTTAAAAGCAGCTGAAAAAGAGGGACAACAGTAGGTTAATTGTTCCTGCCAAATGCCTTCCAATAGGAGGGAATGTTACTCGAGTTGGAATGAGCCCTTGATTGTAGACCTTACTGCTGAGTGAGATTAGATCAGTCTTGTTAGAGATGGAAACTGATAGTTAGAGAGAGCTTTTGAAAATTTGGCTGAGTGCCACATGTATCCCCTTGTTTTATGCTTAGCTGTCTTATCAGCTTTGATCATGTTTGATCATGAGCTCTTGCACTGGGCAGCCAAGAATCACTTGTAAGAACCCCCATACATGCAATATATGGGACAGAGTGCAATACCAGGCCTGGGAGCTACAGATGCCTAGTTCAAAGCCCACAGGGGTAAAATACAGGATACATCCTAAAAGAGCCTGGTGTGTGTCTGTGCATGTGCATGGAAATAACAAGCAATCAACTCTGACTCATCCACCCATCTGTCACTCAATCTTACCCCAGATTACCTCCCATTGCTTCCAGAATTTCTGTTGTCAGAGGAGACAAAATTGGGCTAAATTGGTTAATAAAGCTATTTCATAAATACAGAGTATAATATAATACAAAACCCACAAAACAGTGATATCTTTATTGTCCCAACAAAAACGCACATTATATGTGTTGCAAACTTTTGAAGCCCCACTAGCTTCTTCATCAGGCAAAGACATTTTAAAAAATCATACAGGAGAAAGAAAGAAAGAAAGAAAGAAAGAAAGAAAGATGACAATGTTAGCCATAGCCCTACATTTGGTAAAGATGTTGTAGTTGTTGTCCTCAGTTCAGATGGCATGGAAAGGTATTCATGCAGAGTATGGGAAAAGGCACATTTTGGGGACTAGGGCTCCCAGAGTCTCCCAGCAACTATGATGACAGGGAGATTCCGGGTGCCATACACCAGAAAAGTATTGTACTGTCTTGCATTGGTTTATTTATACCATGTGTAATACAAGTTAAAACATATGCAGATAGAAACATACAAAAAGTAATGTCTAAATACCATTACACCCTCTAAAGAGTTAAAACCATTTAAAACATATCCATTTAAAAGCCACAGATAAAAATATTGCAGCACACTATGGTAAGAAATAACTTTTCTAAACTCTGACTAAAGCCCACAGCTGGAACAGCCCATAGGATGATGATAATCCTGAAATTGCACAGCTGTGATAAAAAAATTAAAAATAACACAGTCCCTGCTGCTTATAGGCTTAGAGGTGAAAAATAACATACATTCCAGAGAAAGGGGAAAGGGACACTTTGACAGTGAAAAAGAGACAAAAGAACCAGCAGTCAGGTAGAAGTACGTTCCATTGACAGGGAGCAACAAGGGGAAATGTGATACAAGTAGATATACAAAATATAATCGTAATTAGAAGAAATTTTGATTAATGGTGCTTCTTCCTTCCTACATGTGCATGGATCATTCTGGCCAGTTTACAGGGGCCGTCTACAATTCTGCCCTCCAACAGGTGAACAGTTGGAAAGTTCATGAGAATAGCTGGGATGTTGCCATTGTTGTCCCCCACCATCTGTCCCTAAACCTGTGGTCTTATTTTGCCAAATGCTGAAGCCTACCCTGGATAGAATAATATACATGGAGTGAAGATGCTGAGATGTGCCCAACAGAGCTGCCTTCCATCATTTCCCATTCCCTTTCTGAGCAGGGCCAAGGACATCAGCTAAATGGTGAGTCTCTGTCCAAGTTGTGGATGGGAAGTTTCCCATCACTGGTCTAGACTCACAGTGGTTCCCAAACTTGATCCTCCAAGTGTTTTGAACTTTAACTGCCAGAAGCGGCAGCTAGCTTGACCAACAGTCAGGAATTCTGGAGTCCAAAAACATCTGGAGAACAAAAGTTTGGAACCCGCTGGAAATGTACAGCCACAGAGCCATTTGAAAGTATAAAGAGAACATTTACTGGAAAGACAGAAAGAAAGGGGGAAACAGAGGAGAGAATGATAGAAAAGTAAGACAATGCCACCTATCAGCAGATTGTTCTGGTACACATGCCAATGCCATTCTCTGGAGGCAGCCAGGAGAGCAAGCTGTTGGAAGCAAAGGGTTTCATCCCTTGTTTGCAGCTGGGCGTGTTTGAATGGAGAAACTGCAGTTTGGGAATATTAGCCTCAATGGGGGCAAAAGATAGTATGAACTCCTCTCTGGATAGAATCGGTTTGCCACGATCGATCTCATCTGGATCAAACCAGGGCAAATGGGCTAGTCTGGATGGGGCCTTAAGAACATCAAAGATCTGTGTAGTATGCTCCATGTGTTGAGCCTGATGGTATTGATGCAGAGTGCAGGAAGAAAAATGCCACATCATTCAAACAAATCTTAGCCAATCTCTCAACCATCCTTAACAAGACCCCATAATTCTTGCTCTGGCCTGGTCTGATTGCACATTTCCAGTAGTGGGGTAACCAGCAGTAAGCAAACTTGCTAGAGATAAGAGAGGCCACATACATCTCAGTCTACATTTCTAGACCTCCTGCAGAGTACAGTTTGTATCAGTTTGATAACCACTTTAATTTCTACGGTTTCATAGTATGGAGTACCATGATTTACCTGTTGGTAAGGAACTGAAAATTCTCTGCTAAACAACTTTAAACCACGTCCCTAAACTACAGCATTAATTGCTTTCAAGCAGAGAATTCTAACTAATTTGCAGAACCACAAATCCCAGGATTCTATGGAATGAAGCCATGGTAGTTTAAGTGGTATCAGACTGATATGAAGTGTATAGAAACACACTGAAGTTAGATCATAGATTCATTCCAAGTTCAAGCCCTCTCCTGTCTCTAACATTTTTTATTGTTGTGGGCCTTGAAGTCATTTCCAACTAAGACAAACCTATCATGGGGATTTCTTGGCAAGCACAAATCCCAGGATTCCATAGGCTAGTATCAAACTACTATAACAGTGTAATGTGGATACATTTTGTGGCAAAAGTTTTTCCATAGCAATTCCTCCATGGTTCCTCCTTGAGCCATGCAAGAGGCAAACATGAAGCTTTGGGGTGTGTAGTCCAGTATCATTTACATCTCTAGAAGCTTCTGCTTGTATGTACTTGTTTTAAGGAATCACCATTTGAAGCAAGAGTACATTTGGGACAGAGTGGTACCCGTTCCCTACCATCTAGCAACAACAACAACAATTTGTTTATTTATTTATTTATTTCCCGCCTCTCCCCATGAATCAAGGTAGGAGAGAACAACAATTAACAAACAACATCAATTAAAACACATTGGTTAAAATACACATCAGTTTAAAAGGACAAATAAGATGTGCCCATATTAAAACAATCAATATCTAAAAAATTTCATTTAATATTCACAATTTCAAAGTAATCTGGATAAGCCTGCTGGAAAAAAAAAAAAACTAGTCTTCAATGCTGTTTTAAATTCAGACAGCATATGCAGCTGTTAAGTCTCTTCCAGCAGGTCTTTCCACAGTTATAATGCAGCTAGTTTGGCATATCACAAGTGTGTAGACAAATGGACATTTCTTGGTATGACCAGCCCTATCATTAGACAGAGTGCTGGCTGGCATAGAGTAGACAGTGCAGTGTGGGCACATTATCCTTCACAATGCAGTAAGGAACAAAGGGCCCCCCACTCACACAAGTCAAGGTGCATTGTATCCAAAATCAGTCATTTATTCTGGTATATGGATAACAAATATTATATGCCCCTCTCCCTATCCATAGCTATAAAATATAAGAAGAAGAAACAAAATAACTAATAATTTGCTGCTCTTTCCCAAATCTGCTGCCTAAAACAGCTGTCTCACCCCTACTTAATTCATAACCCATCTTCCTCAAATCTGGATTGCTGCTGTTAATTGTAGTAAAGGTTGTTGTCCCATCACCAATACTGAACTGTGGGTGCTCCCACACTACAGAATTAATGCAGTTTGACACCATTTTAACTGCCATGGCTCTGACTTGTAGCTTCCTGGTATTTGTAGTTTGTTGTGACATCAAAGTTCTCAGACAGAGAAGGCTAAATATCTCACTAAATTACAGAACCCAGAATTCCAAACCATTGAGCCATGGAAGTTAAAGTGGTGTCAAACTGCATTGATTCTGCTGTGTAGATTCTTTCTAAGACCAGGCCTCTTGCCTTTGGTATATCTTGTCCTTTGCCTCAAGCAGCAAAAAAAACCCTTGGACCAGCCTTGACTCCTAGCATGACAAATAGACAACAATTGCATTTTTGGCATTTCTACACTGACACTACTGCTAAGGGCCAGGATATTTTTCTTCTGACAGTCAAGCACAAATAGCTTATTCAAAGCAATAAATAAGTAAACAACCCATAAGCACATAAACATGAATACTCACATTTCAGCACACCAAGTCCTCAGCTGGTACCATCAGTCACAATCGCTGTGCTGGAGACAGTGGTCCCATGCCAGTTACTCCAGCTGAGGGCCTGGTCATATAAATCTATGAAATATTTTATGACTCTTTATGAGTGTTCCAGAATGAAACAGTACATCACATTAAAAAAAAGAAAGAAAGAAAAGAAAAGAACCGCATTTCACAGAAGTAAATGTTCACTGCAACATATTGCAGTTGACAATACCTGAAATAGTTGTAGGTTATTTCAAGAGAAGACATATGAATATGTCTCTCATAAAAATGCTCTCCCCTCCAAGATGTTTCTATCACCCCTTTCCATTGTCTTTTTTCCTGGGGGAATGAAGTTATCAGTAGTTAGGCGAGATGACTGTAGATATGTCTGAAAGCTGAGAAATAATAAATTAAGAACAACTTGTTGATTTGTTGGAGGTTTTCAATAAGAAAGGGAAGTAATTCTACATTGTGCTTTGAACATAATGAGATAATTCTCTGGATGAGAATTCTAAACAGTGCTCTTAAAACTACAGATCATAAGAACCCACACGATGGAAGCCTGTCAATCAAAGTGAACTATGTAGTTGGAAAAGGCCCCCTGAAAGTTCGGCACAGAACAGTTGTGATGCTGAACTCTGATTGTGGACTGCAGAGGTTTTGCATGTAAATGGAATAGGGGCTCTGGTTTGTAGATTGCTTTTAAAAAAGAAAATAAACAAATAATGTAACACATTAGTATCTTATACTTCAGTTAAGAAAATGAATTAATTTTTGGAGCTCACTAATGATTAACGATTTAAAAAACAAACAAACACCCATCATTCTAAGCTTGGATATTAATTCAAGGATCAGAGGCAACATGCCAGTATATCAGCTCTGGGAACAGGTGGGAACCAGTTTCAAGTCTGCTAACTCCAGGAAACAGGATGCTGGACTAGGCTAGCCTTCCTTCTAATCTAGCAGGGATTTACATATGACTTTATGTTATTTTTTCCCTAGGAATCCCCATTGCAATGACAATAGCACCAGCTAAACATGGTTCTTTATTAGAGTTAGCAACATTTGATCGCCTGTATTAATTGCTACTGTGCACATTTGCTTATGTCCTGTTTGTTTGCCTTACCACTCTCACTCTATTCCTGCTTTATACTAAACTGCAGCCATTGCTAGTCCATTAGCTCTAATATTTGATTAATCAAAAGTATTATCAGACTAATCTACTTTTACAGGTTTGTACAAAAATATTTTTTTTTCTGTGCTAGACCTCTATGTTGGGTGAAACTGGTTGTTGTTCAGCTTCTGCCTTGCCAATTTGATTACTCTGCTAATAAAACCTAGGTCTATCCCTTACATTTACCAGCATGTCATCTCCCCCCTATCTGTATCATAAACCTGCTACGCAGATGGCAGTCTTCAAACAGGAACAGGAAATAGTTCTGTGGCATCATAAGTCCTCTGGCAGTTGAGTGTTTTCACCTTCATTTCCTTCCTCCTTTCCCCACACGTATTTTCATCGATATTCTAGGAACAGCAAAATTCAGGTAACAGAAAATGTGACTACCACCATCATCAGCTGAACAGTTTGGCAACTTGTAAAAAGACCTTTGTGTTCGGTTGAAGTTAACACCCTCAGTAGACACTGAAGAGGAGGCTTTACTGTATTTCACACATGCTGTTTGCCAATGCAAATATATATATTTTAACTCTTAAAGTGACTACTTGTGTATTGAAAGGATAAGTAGGGATGCATTAGCAGAAAGAAAGAAAGAAAGAAAGAAAGAAAGAAAGAAAGACTGCAATGTACATTTTACAATTTATATCAGCACTACTAAATGTGACAGGCTTCTCCTAGCATGGTCACATAAGTATCACAAAAAAAAAAAAAAAAAAGAGGACAACAGCAGACAGCCAGATTTGCATATTCACTTTCTTTAATTCAGAGACACACATTTAGAAACAATTGCTATAAAAGAAATAATAATAATAATAATAATAATAATAATAATATATTTTTTTATTTCTAGCCCATCCCTCTGAACAGGCAATCGGGGCAGGGTGCAACAGGATTAAAACAACAACAATTAAAATAGAACAATCCCATCACCACCTCCCACTCCTTAAAATAGAATTAAATCAGCAATGAGTTAAAACATATCAATATCTTGAGCTGTATGGTGGGCTGAAATCATGGAGGAAGAAGGCAGCTTTACAGCACTCCTTTGGTGCTGTGTCATCTAGATGCAGCACCAGAGGAGCACCATGATACCACGTGCCTTGTGGTGCAGCACACAGTGTCATGCCAGCCTGGAGGCAGAGCCAGGGCATGCATCAAGTGGACGCCATGCCCCGACTCTGCCCTCAGGCTGGCCTTTCCTGCCAGTCTGCACAGCCCCTTAGTCACATGGTTTCTCTGTATATCCTAGTCATGTTTTTCTGCTTATAATCAGTGTGGGACCCACTTCTGATCCACCTATCAGTTTCCTTGGGAACTGAATGAGCAGATAAATGGACATTATATCCAAATGGGTTTGTAGACCTTCCTTGCTTGATCTAGACATGAAGACATGTTAGAAGCACAAACCTACATTCAGAAACGACACTAGCTGCTATGTGTGTGTATGTGTCTTCAGTTTTTTTAAGGCAATGGATATTCAGAAGTGGCTTTGCCAGTTCCTTCCTCTGAAATACAGCCTTCAGCACTTGGTATTTGTTGGTAATCTCTTATCCAAGTACTAACCAGATCCGACCCTGTTTAGCTTCCATGATCAAATGGGATCTGGTGCTTTTAGGGTATTTAGGCAATACCCACTGGTAAAAACCTAGTTCAAGGAGGAAGAGGAGGTGCAGGGAACAAATCATTGGGATGAAATGGGGAGTGTAAGCCAAAGGAGAAAGACAATTGGTTGAAGCAAAAAATAATTCCTACAGAGTAAGGGCTGTGCTTGCAAACCGTCCCCAGGGCATAGTGCTTGGAAAAGCTTAAATACAAACTCCCAATGGAAGTCCCCTCATTGATTTTCTAGTTGTCTTTGGATGCAGCCTTTAAGCATTATGTGGGCTGAAAATGCATTCAGGCCAGGGCTCTTAAGCACTAATTAGTGGTATCATTTTAATGCTTTCAGATTCATACATTAAAAGCACAGTCCCTGTGCTCTTACTGTCTCTTGGCAAAGGGATCCAAATAAGAATGAAACCATTTTTTCATTTCCTAGGCTCATAAAAGGATACATCCGTTTCTCATGCTTTTTCCTGCTATTAGAAGAGGAGGGGAGGGTCCTGGGCTTTCCGTTTTTAAAAAAACCCAACAACACTCAAATGTCGTGTATGTGTGTGTGTGTGTGTGCAAGAGAGAGAGAGAGAGAGAGAGAGAGAGAGAGAGAGAGAGAGAAGTACATGGTTATCACAAGAATTAATCAACAATGTTACTGTTTTGGGACCAATCCACCAGTCCTCCTCCATTCATTTCAACGTGACTGTCGAAAAATAAATGAACATTGCCCTGCAGTGCTGCTTATCGGATTACGCATTCAGTCTTTCGTCCCTCCTCTCAGTGTATCACTTATTAATAACTTTCCTTTGGGCAACATGTTTGTTAATAATGCGTAGCCTGTTTTCATTTTGGCATAATGTACTTTGCATCTATAATACCACGTCAATCTCAGAATTGAGGCACCAGTTTTATTTCACATATAACAGCAAAAGCGTATCGTAGACAACATTTATTATTGTTATTATTGTTGTTGTTGTTGTTGTTGTTATTATTATTTTGCCAGCTCTTGCTAGCATTGCTAAAGAGTCAAGAAATGGTAACCACAATCATTTGAGGCTTTGATATTGTTTTTGGAAATTAGCACATCTTTGCATTACTGAGTAGGCAAACACTGAACACTGCTTGATCAATAGCTAGCATCGCCAGAGGTCCTGTATAGTCTCCAGCAACAGCTAAAAATAAAGTGTTGCCATAGGCTATGGAACTAGAAATATAAAATGGTGAATGACAGTAATAATTCATGCATCTTGGGATGTATAAAACCAACAGTATGTCAATAGCTGAGGCATGCTCTGCAGAAAATATGCAGGGCTGAGATGCACTGGAAACCTCTATTATACCATCAAGCAAATATTTCATTGTGAAATACATCCTTTCCTTATTTGTTACAGTTTATACACTCACTCACTCATTCTCTCTCACACACCAACACACACACTTTCAGCTGCACAAATGAGATTTTGCCGTTCTAATGTGAAACCAAAAACAAAATGATGTGGACAGAGAAAGAAACTGATTCAGTGCTTCAAGGAGGAAAAGCGCGTGCACTTATTGAACAAAAGCACATCAAACATTTATACAATAGAAGGCAGAAGTGGCAAGACTGGTCAACAAGGCACATATAAAATATTTGTAATTCATGGTGCATTCTGGAACAAAAATAGAGCCACTTATCATTCCACTGTTGTCCTCCTCTTCAGCACTGTGGGAGCAAAACCATTTTGCCCGATTATTTGGGGAAATGGTGTAAATAAAATACAACAGATACTTTTTTTTTATTTTGTTTACAAAATGTTCATTGAATACACAAGCCAACCCCCCTCTCCTTCCCATGTTTAGAGGTTTCAGCATAAAGAATGACATGCTCGTATTTGGACATATGAATTAACCTTACAGAAGTGCATAACTCCGATTTATCTGTTCCGGCATCTCTCTCTGGAACAGGACCTGGCAAAGTCATTAGTTTTGATGACAATGGCCAGAATCCCCTAACCAGCATGGCTCTGCATTTGAGGCTAATCTTAATTGTTCCTCATTTTGATTATTTCCATCTTAACAAGGTCATATCTGTGGTTAGGAATACCTGTTAAATTTCATCATATTTAGGATGGAAGCATGCTAGGATGACTGAAAGCCATCAAATGAGGGTTTCTAAGTGAACATGTCACTTTCCACATATGCATTATGCAATGTACTACAAAGGTACATGGACTCAACCTTCAGCCAATGTGGGGAAGGAGGAGTCTGCAGAGGTTCCAATGAGGCTCTAGTAGGCATTATGAATGTTTTAGCTTTTACCTGAAGTGACACAGATGATGAAACATTAAACCATGTCTTAACCTGACATGCATAGAATTTTTTTAGTGTTATTATTTGATATTAAGTGAACTTTGACTTATGGCAGCCCTACAACTAAAGGGTCAAGCAGACCGGCGACATGGAGTGTCCTTTGCTGCTCCAGCCCCAATTGCTTCTCAACTGACACAGTATCACAGCAATCAGAAGCTGCAATCCCGAGGCTGGCCACCGCAGCAGTCTCAAATGGGCTGCCAGCAAGGAGTGTCATCTGTACATCAGCCCCTGGATCAGCTCGAAGCCAGCACTTTTGGCCCATGTGTTTCAGGCCTAAGAGACCTCCAGTTGCCCCGCACAGATTGTGCAGACTCAAGGCTGTGGCTTCCTTGGTTAAATCAATCCACATTGTGTGGTCTTTCTCTTTTCCTAATATCTTTTACTTTCTTTTCCAATGATTTTCCAGTGATTTATGTCTTCTCATTATATGTCCAAAGTGCAAAAGCCTCAGTTTAGGCTTCAACATTCAGACTTTCTCTATGTTCCATTCATTTGTCTTTTTAGCAGTCCACACCTTCCATAGAACTCTCCTCTTGGATCAAATTCCAAATCAATCACGTGTCATCTTGTCACCCCCCTCCCCCCTGTCCACCTTTTATACAATCCAAAATTTGTGGGGGTGGGATTCTTGTTAACTGTCATCCAGTTGACTTACTTATGGTGACTTTATGAATGAAAGACCACAAAGTTCCCTATCATCTACTGCCCTGCTCAGGTCTTGCAGACTATGGGCTGTGACTTTCTTAAATTAAGTCTATTCATCTGAAGTGTGGCTCATCTCTTTTTTTACTGCCTTCTACCTTACCAAGTATCATTATCCTTTCTCATAAGTCATATCTCCTCATTTTATGTCCAGTGTTATTCCATGTCATCTGCATATCTTAAATTGTTGATGTTAATTCCTCCAGTTTTCATGCTGCCTTCCTCCAAATCTAATTCTGTCTTACATGTGATATGTTCAACACAAATGTTAAACCAATAGGGTGCATGGCCACTTTGCCAATTGGAAACCAGTCCATTTATTTGTATCCTATCCTGACAGATGCCTCTTCTCTTGAGTACAGGTTACACAACAGAACAATCAAATGTTGTGGCACACTAATTTCTTTAAAAGTGATCCATAGTTTTTCATGATCTACACAAAAACTTTGTTATAATCTACAAAACACAAACATATTACCTTTAGAAATTCTTGTGTCCCTGCCATTATCCACATATATTTGCAATATGAACTCTAGTGCCTCTTTCTTTCCTGAAACCAGTTTGGATAGCTGGCACTTCTTGTTCCATATAGGGTAAAAATTCTTGTTGTAGAATCTGGAGCATCACTTGGTAGCATGGGAGATTAGTGCAATGGTCCTGTGGTTACTTTAATCCTGTATATCACCTTTCTTGGGGACTGGACTGTATATGGAATATTTCCAGTTGGTGGGCTATTGTTTTGTTTTCCATATTTGTTGTCAGATTTTAGCTAGAATTAGAGTAAATTCTGTCTCTGTACCCTGAAGCAGCTCTATTGGTATGCCACCTGTTCCTGGTGATTTATTTCACCAAAGTACACTGAGTGCAGTTTCACTTCACTTTCTAAAACAGTAGGTTCATTTTCAAATGATTTTCCTCAATTAATTTGTCATCCTTTCACCTGTTCTATATAGGTCTTCAGTGTATTGTTTCCCTTTTCATTTTATTTGTTTTTGGTTATGTAATGTGTTCCCGTGAGGACTGTATAGCATCACCATTCTTGGTTTAAATTTTTCTTTGATTTCTCAAATCTTGTGGAAGAGGTCTCTTGGTCTCCCTTTTCTGTTGCCATCTTCTATTTCTCTGCCTAGGTTATTACAGTAGTTCTCTTTGTCCCTGCGTACAAGTCATTGAACAGTTGTATTCAAGTTTCAGACCCTATGTTTGTCACTTTTAACTTTTGCTTCTCATCTGTTCTTAACTGCTTGAAGAGTTTCATCTGACATCCACTGAGACTTCTCTTTCTTTTTGGCTGCAGATAGTGACTTTTTTTGCATTCCACTCTGACAATGTCCTTGGTTTCAGTCCAGAGTTGTTCTGGCTCCTGGTCAATTAGGCTGAATTGTGCAAATCTATTTTTACATTGCCTTTAAATTATACAGGGTTATTCTTCAGGGTATATTTTGGCACAATGATTGATTTCATGTTCATCTTTAGCTTTATTAGCAACTCATGGTCTGTGCCACTATCTGTTTCTGGTCTTGTTTTTGTAGAGAATATGGAGCTTCTTGATCTTCTGCTTCCAATTATGTTGTCAATTTGACTTTTATATTGGCTATTAGGTGATATCTATGTATACTGTCACCTCTTTAGTTTTTGAAAAATATGTTTGCAATGAACAAATTATTGGCCTCACAAAATTCAGATAGTCCCTCTCTTGTTTCATTTCTTGATCCCAGCCCTAACTTTTCTACAGTCATTGATTCTGCTTCCTAACTTTGCAATTCAATTTCTTCTTCTTCTGCCTCTGTGATTGCAGCATAAATCTGGATTATTGTTATATTGATGGGTTTCCATTGGTCTTATCCCAAAGTGAGTTGAAGAGCCCTCCCTCCAGCCCATCCACCACCATCCGTCTTCAGAGAGAGAGGGGAGCAGGCCAGTTCCATTGGGCCTAGCCCAAAGAAAGATGAACAGCTATCCCTCCAGCCCAACTGCCATAGCCATGGCACAGAGGAAGAGACAAACCAATGAACTTGATCCCATCCCCACCACCATTCCTTTATCCTTTTCTGTCATGTCTTTTCAGAGAGCAGGGAACTGTCTAATTTTTTTAAAAAAATGTAAGCTGCCTTTGTGGCTGAAGAGCAAGGTATAAATATCTCTGTGGATAACAAAATCCGTGTATGCTCAAGTCCCATTAAATATAATGGCACTACAAAATGGTGTCCCATATATTGAATTTAAAAGCAAGGTTTACTATTTGGAATTTATAATTTTGGGAATATTTTCAAGCAGTGTATGCAAAAATCCGTGGATAAGAAGGGCCAACTATACTAACAATTATAGGCTATGGTGCCACTACCATTGTCTCTGGAAGCTCCTTCTGGACAGGCCCATAGCTAGGCTGGGGCAAGAAGGGCGCTACCCTGGGGCCCGCAGCCAAAGGATGCCAAAGGAGCCGTGAAACACGGCTCCTTTGTCTGCCACAACGGAGGCACTATAAGCACACGAGTCACATCATCGACACGTGCCCCATGCAAATGGCAGTGTGCCAAGATGGTGCCCGCAGTGTGCTGTAGGACTTGGGACATTAGGGCCCTGAATGTACTTTCTGCCCAGGCCTAGCTACAGGCCTGCTTCTGCAGTGTCACCCTACCCAACTCCATTAGAGTTGCTGCCCAGTAGCTGTATGAACATTTAGTCTGGCTCCTCAGCAAAAGCCCATCTAGCATGGGAGATCCTACTAGAAGTACTTCTACCAGCAGGATAGCCAATTGCCTCATAGAAGCATGCAGTGTCACCACTGTGGAAAGGTAGTGCCATAGTAAGAATGGGGAGGATGTCTCATGCCAAAATGAAGTGTGAATTGCCTCCCACTCATACCACAAGTATTCAGTTTTTATCAACCTTTTCTCTCCAATTCAACTCGTTTTTGAAACCATGCTGGTCCCATAAGTTGATTTCATGTCTCTTTCCCTCTCTTCTTCCTTTCCCCTTCTCTTTCCTGTCCAATTTCTATTTTCCATCACAAATTTTCTATTCTAACATTTTGTCTGATGATCTGATCTGGAAAATCCCCACCTTCCCACACCTCTTCTTGCATTGCCATTTGACCCAATAAAGGTATTACATTAGTATGGATTTTTGTCATATTTTTTCATAAGGTCATCACTTGTGAGGCTAAATACCAGTTGTATTTTTAAACTGGCAGCCATCTCTCCATTTATTTCTCTTCCCCTGTCCCCTGTATGGAACAACCAGTCAGAAAAGATCTGGCAGACAATTTTCAAATTAACTGGGGAAGAGATGATGGAAAGAATCAGCAATTAAGTCAGCTCCCTGAGACATGGCTTCATTTCAAAATGGAACCACTTCACTCATTTGTTCTGTTGGTGGGTGATTACAAGGTGCATTATAGATATATCATTAATATAAAATGTGTCACTGTGGAAGAACCTATATATCATGAATGTTTTTAAAGAGTAAATGTTTCCAATATTTTTGCTTCTGAAAGTGTATTTGTTTCAGTGTTTCTCTCTGTGTTATATGCATATTCAAATGTGTGTGCATGCGCAAATATGAATGTATCATTTACTGTCTGAAAAGCAATCAACATACATAGCTGATAAACTATTTCCTTCTGTGTTTCATGCTTACTTTGATGCCATGATAAACAGTCCAGCCCAGTGGTGGCTCCCAATTCCCCTTCTAATTGGGGATGGCATATGGGGGGTGGGTATCAATAAAGCTTTATGTATCTTTCCTTAAAAACCACTATGTCTTGCACCCTGAATAGCTACAGCTGGCTGGATGCTGCAACACAGTGCTTGCAAACATTTGTCTGGATTCTAAATTGCTCTCCAGCTCAGTGGTGCTCTTGCTTCTTTTCATTTCTTAGTCACAAAAATTCACACAAATGCATTCATGTTTATGCTCACTGGTTTGCTGAGTTTCTGCTGTATGAAAGAATATCTGTATTCTCATGAGGGGGAGGGATGAAAACATTCAGAAGCCATCCTATGCAGTCACTGGGAAATGTGTATGTTTGCAATCTTCTAAAATAAAATAAAATGAAATAAAAGTTATGTGCTCCTTTGCTGAAGGGGGAGGGACAAGAAAGAAAATACTGCACCATGGTTTTTGTCAGTGTAGTGTCATTCCAATGTTTTTGTTTTTATTTATTTTTATTTTTTAGAAAAGTTATGTGTCCATTCATTAAACATGAGGAAGTGGGCCTGGGGTGGGGGGGAGGAGAGATGTGGTGCCTTTAAGATATTTTATACTATAATTTCCATCATCCCTAACTGCTGGCAGTGTTGGATGGGATTTCTTCAGTACCAGCTAACACTACCAACAGTCAGGGATGATGGAAGTTACAATCCAAAGCATCTGAAGAGCACCACTTTAAGAAAGGCTACTACAAGGCCTCAGAGATGATTAGCCAATAAAAGATGTGTCCAGATATATTCCCAGATATGCACTTTTCAGAATATACTCCTGCAGCGATCCAGAGCTCAGAAAAGTGAGCCATCTGCTTTTGGCTATGCTTGCCATAGGATTCTGGGAATTGCAGATTGAAAAGTAAGTTTTCAGTTCCTCAGTATTCTGTAAATATTGGGCATCTTAATGGTTAAGGTTTCCATTTTGGGGTTTAAAGAGTTTTGAGATTAAAGACTTTAAATTGTTCAACTAAGGAACAATTTATTTCCAAGAACTGAAGTGTACATTTGAAAGGCCAGGTCAAAGCTTTAAAACACACATTATAATTGTATATTAAGATGGAGAAAGTTAAAAGATAGAAAGTTTTTAAAGTCATTGGAAGGGGTCGTGCACATGGCACATGGAAACAAACATAAGTTGTGCAAGCCTGTGATTCTCAGAAGCTCCTATTCTTTTTGTGGGGCTTTTGCAAGAGAGGAGATGTTCAGCAAAGAGTCCTTCTCATGGTGGTCTGAGAACTTATCCAGAAATCCTGGTGCAGGGCCCACCCTACCATTGGGCATAGCAAGGCAGTTGCCCCAGATGCTGAGGAAAGTGGTGTTGAGACATTATAAGTAGAATAGAAATGTATGGGCCACATGGCCTTCTTTTGTGCCCTAGCCTGGCCTACTACACCGTGGAAGTTGTTTCACTAGGATTGTCAAAATCAGAGTTTGGAAAAGTGACTTTTAATGGACTACAATTCCCATAACCCAGTTGCTACTTTGGATGCAGAGTTCTGAGAGCTGTAATCTACAAAAATAAATGTTTCCAAACTCTGGATAAGATTCAACTGTCATCCTGATCAGTTGTTGTACCTTAAATGGAAAGGACATCACTTTCTCCTTTGCCTCTGGCAACTTGGACTGATTCCAGGTGCTACAATGACTTAAAATTTCACATGTAAACACTGACAAGTGTGGACTTGTAATAATCTTTTGTGAACATAAAGAGATTTCAGCTTCTTAGACTTCAGACATTCACTAGTAACTTTGGCTTGCTCAGGTTTCTTGTAAATTTGCCCCAACCCATCCTTCAGAAGAGACAGGGTATGGTCTTCAAAGGGAGTGCTTCCATTAAAAGAAAACTCTTCTTCCATTATTTCTCTCAGCTTATTGTTAAGAGCAGCAAAGGAAGATGAAATGTATTATTCATTGCTTCTACTCATAAAAATCAATATCTATCAAAATACAAATACAATTCAGAGAAAATGGCACTTGTTGAGCACAAATCCTAATAATGGGTATGGTTTCCCAAACAATTTCTTAAATTATTTATCCAGGAGATGGGTACTTACATATCCCAGAGTGTATATTACAATGCCTCCCATCACTGTGAGGCCCAATGTAAAATGCTAAGCAATTCACTCTGGTGTGGAACATCGAGGAGCTTATGAGCTATCAATACACATCAATCATCACCCAAATTCCATTGTATTGTTAACATCTACCAAGAGATGTAGAAAGCCACCATGCAAAAATGCATGCATTTGAGTGAAAGATTCAGGCTGAACTGCTAGAAATCAATTAAAAATATAATAGCAAGTCTGATGGAAGCAGGGTTGCTACCATCACCAGAAAAATACAGTGAACATCATGCATTATTAATCTGTTATGAGACACTTTTGATACAAGTGTCTTACAAATTTTTTGGCTTTTCTTCATCTCAATGATGGCTTTTGGCACACCACTCTTGCCTCCATTTTACACAGAAAAGGTTGAAATGGAGCAATAACAGGGTTGCTCAAGGTTACTCAGTGACTGTACAGCTCTCAAACAATTCAGGATTATTCACAGGAGTCTAGCAGGGCTCAATTTAGTTCTCTTTTCTTCACATGCTGCTTTTCCTTGATCTGCTGCCTGTGAAAAACTATGAAGCATGACTGGCATACGTGGCACCCAGAGGGAGGACTGGATGGTCACTAGGAAGCACAGAGAGATTCTACATTCCCTACAAGAAGTCCAGGCATTGTCCAAATATGAGGAGTTTGAAAGGATTACTTTTCTGGATTCCATCTCCCTCACCCAATCCTTCACCCACCATAACCAAATGTAGTTCCCCCCTTCTCGCTTAATCCCTGTGGGAATTAACACCATGCTCACTCAGGCTTAGAAAAGTTGGACACTGTTATTAATTTGTTTTTATTATCTTGCAATTTGACATCTAATTAGTGTGGATGTAGGTAGAGGGCATCCCTCTCTCTCTCTTTATGAATATAGGTTTATTCAAAGCTGTTTTAGTCCTTCCATGTTATTGTAACAGGAGATGGTGAGGTGAATAGAAAAGATGGCCTTTCTACCACCAACACTGATTGATTTTGTTTCATTGTGAAGAACAGTTTTTAAGCATTTGCACAGCCTTCCTCCAATCAAGTGTCCTCTGCATGTGTGAGACAGATACATCCAGTGGGTTTCCATGGCTGTCTCCAGAGTCTTAGTCCAACACCAAAACCACTACCCCATGCTGGCTTTCTGAGAAGGCTTCACAGCATGTCAAAAGCCATTTGGTCCTATCTTCAGCTCAGGTGAAGGATGTTCACTTGAATTGGGTTTAAGATGTAGAACAGAGTATAAGGGGAAAGTTTTGGTCCACCAGAATCTTCACACCCAGTATGGGGGGATTTGGGAAGTAATTTGTTCTAGACCCTGAACTAGATATGGGCATGAGATTTATTTATTTTTTTAATTACCTTCTTCCTGTAAGGCCCTCATGAGAATGGGTACTACATTCAGACTCATCTCATTTATATCATCACTGCAGAGGTCTCAAAGGGACATAAATATTATTGTGCTGGAAGAGGCCAGAGAGCCCCTGGGCCCAGTATTTTTTACCAATAGCAAGAGATCCAGTGTGGTGGTTTGAATGTTGGACTATGACTTAGGAGATCAGGTTTTGAATTCTGCCTTGGCCATGGAAACCCACTGGGTGACCTTGGGCCAATCATACTCTTTCAGCCTCAGAGGCTGGCAATGGCAAACCCTCTCTGAAGAAATTTGCCAATTTGCCATGATACGTTCACCTTATGGTAGGTATAACTTGGAAATGACTTTAAGGGACACAACAACAGATACTTCCAAGAGTATCTGTTCCAAGACATGATGGAAAAGAAGGAACCATCTTGTTATTTGGTATTTAAAGATGCCATCTTGAATATGACTGATACAGTTACCATTTTTTCAACTTACAAGCAAATGACAGAGTCTGAAAGGCAAAACTAAATACACCAAAGGGAATTCCATTTTGTTTCCATGCATAATAGCCACTGGTAGATTTGTCCACTGGGTGAAGGAATTTTATAAGACGTCTTTGGTGTAAATCCAGAGTGCTAAATATTTAGGCATATGGTTACTGTTCCACAACAGATATCTGGTGGCGTTATCACCAGTTACCGCTGCTCTGAACTGACATTTTACATTCATTTATATGATAACTGAAAAAACAAAGAGTATACTTTTTGAATTTTTGTTGTTGTTATTTGATTCCTGTGTTTACCACTTCTTTCCTCTTCCCATCTCTCTCTCTCTCTCTCTCTCTCTCTCTCTCTCTCTCTGTGTGTATGTGTGTGTGCGCGCACACATGCACACACATGTATAAATTCTTACTGTGTAACCAAGGACTCTTTCAGACGTGGGAAATTGGAAGTATAATCCAAGGGCAATCCAAACGCAATCCTGGGGTTTCACGTTATTGCAAATTAATTCTTCTCACACAAATTCGGGCAAAAGGGAAGTCACTCCGAATGCAATCATGGGTTTAACGTTATTGCGAATTTAAGCTTCTCATGTGATTTTGGGCAAGGGGGGGTTATTTTCGGGTAATGGGAAGTAATTCCGAATGCCT
The DNA here is from genome assembly GCA_034509955.1 of Urosaurus nigricauda. NCBI lineage: Eukaryota > Metazoa > Chordata > Lepidosauria > Squamata > Phrynosomatidae > Urosaurus > Urosaurus nigricauda. The sequence continues at coordinate 102,910,729 of JAOEGL010000004.1, forward strand.
TCCGAATGGAGCAGGGGTTCAGGTAAATTTGCTAAACAAGCGAATTTACATGAATCCACATTGGCTCCATTCGGAATTGGGAGAAATTCCTCCCGTTTGAAAGAGTCCCAAGAAATTTAGGGGAATTTAAATTAGCTCAATATCAGCTGGGTTACATCAGCCTTGACACCTTGTCCCTATGTTTACAGAGCTTGGAAGCAAAAGACTGCAGAGGAAAGATTCTCTAAGATTTATATTTTTATTAAGGGATATAACACACACATGGAACACAGACACATACACACAAGCACACAAGAAGCTGAGAATCAAAGGAATAAGTGTGGAGGCTTTTGAGGCTTCACTAACAGAGATACAATACCAGTAGTGATGTTCCTCCTGTAGATGCAGCCAGATAGATGGATAGTGGGACTCAGAGTGGATAGATGGATAGTGGGACTCAGCCAGATAGATGGATAGTGGGACTCAGACCATGCAGAGTGGTGGGCGATGAGGGGTCTAATGGAGAGGCAAGTGACTAAATGGCTGCCTGCAATCCACAGAGTTCAAGGATCAAGAGAAATTTGGGGGTTTTATAAGGGAATTTGAGCCTGGGGCAAGGCCCATGTGTCCCATAACCAATAGTCTTATTTGTACGAGGTAACCTTCAAGGGTGGGGACTTCCGAGGTGAGAACTGGGATGCAAATAGACAGATTCCTGCTTTAGATAGCCTGCAGTACCTGATAGACAAGAACAAATATTACCCTGGAATGGTATATTGTTTCTTTTCCTAACCTCCCATGATAGGTGAGACTGAGTCACATCCCTCTGGCAACTCCTAAGCTAGCCAACATGTCCCTATTTCATCCTATTTCTTGATGTTAAAAGGGAGATAGCCATATACAGTAACAGCTGAGATACCATGCCATGTTCTGATGCTACTCTATAAAAGTATGTGTCATAATAAAATTACTAATTGTTAAGGTGACATAAGAATCTGTGTTGTTTTTTATGTAGCAAACTAACAAAGTCAGACAATTCTAATCTACTCAAAGTGAGTAGCCATCACCTAGTCCCATAGTATTCTATTTCTCAATTGAATAATGAGCTAACTTGGTGTCAGTGTGACATAGAAGTTAAGAGTATTGGACAAGGACTTGGGAGATCCAGTGTCAAGTCCCCAGTAACCCATGGTATTCATTTGGGAACCTTGAGCCAATCACTCATTCTCAGCTTGACCTATCTCACAGGGCTGATCTATCTGTAATAGATAGATTTACAGCACTATATAAATAAAGGTTCATCATCATCATCATCATCATCATCATCTCACAGAGGAGGAGAGGGAGGATAGCCATATACATAACCTTGAACTCATTGGAGAAAGGATGGGATACAAATGTGACATACAAATCATTGGGCAAAGATATTATATTGGGAGCTGCATGGATCTTTGTAACTGAACATAATGAAATCAACTGTGAAGATTTCCTGCATTTCCAAAGCTAAAATGATATGGCACTCATGCTGTCTCCCTTCACTCTCATTCCACTCTGTCACCAAGTTTGTTCTGTTTTATGGGAAATGTCCTCAGTGTTCAAGCCCAATTGCCCAAATTAACCATGCAAACGCCAGCCTTCATCTGAATATCATCAGTCTTCAAAGTTCAAGGCAGAATATTCCTGTTATTTTAACCTTTTCAATTAGTATGTTAGGGGGACGCACACCCGATGGCTCACTGGGAAGGTCTTCCAGAGCTGTGAAATGGAACCTTTATGAATGTTCAAGAGAAAAAGGAAAGAAGATAAAGTGTTGGATAAAACCCAGAAGAAACAATTAGCAAGTTGATCTATCTGAATGCATGTGGAGTGAGGTGGAAGAGCTTGGTGGGAAATGAGTACAAAAATGAACAACAGCCTGGCTCATTGGGGACAGAAGCTTACAGCACAGAAAATCAGCTTGGAATGGATTACACGTATTAATGTTTCATTATTAACAATTAATTATTCATAAGAACTTATTGGAACAATATGATCTCTGCCCTTCTAATATACATTTGGTGGGTTCAGGAATGAAGGTGGGCTCTAATAATTGTGTGTTAACCCATAGGTGGGAAAACTTTTCAGACTAAAAACCAGTTGCCCACAGTGGGCAGGCCTGCGACCCAGAGTGGGTGGGCTCATTCCTCCAATGGCATGCAGATCCCCTATGTGCCTTGATACAACAACACACAGAAACACCCTGTTCCCACAGGACATATACATGAGCACATCAGCTGTTATAAGGTGCTATAGTAAGGAAGCAAATTGCATAATTAATTGTAGGTTGAGTTTGCCTTATCCAAAATGTTTGGGATTAGAAGTGTTTTGGATTTTGGAATTTAAAAAACAATTAATTTAATTTATTTGATTTGATTTGATTTTAGAATATTTGCATATACATAACGAGGTATCTTGGAGATGGTACTCAAGTTAAACATGAAATTCATTTATGTTTTGTATATATCATACATATCTTATACACATAGCCTGAAGGTAATTTTATAGATAATATCTTAAATAATTCTGTTCATGAAACAAAGTTTGTGTGCACTCAGCTATCATTCCACTCAAGCAATTACACCTTTGCCACCAACTATGAAGATTTCTCTCAGGTAATCCCACCACTGTGTCCAAATGTGGAGGTTTCTGCACTTAACTCCCCAAGTGTGAAGCCTTCCAGTGTTCAGTGTAAACTAAATATTGAATGTGACTTTCTCCGATCTCCACTATTTCCACACATTTTTCCTGATATCCACTTTGTGTGACACCAAGTATGTTAAGAGCAGAGCACTGGTTTTACTGGTGATGGGGAGGTCTTCCAGGCATGCAATCTCTGTGGGATCTTACAGGTTCAAGGTTTTAAAAACAGACAAGTAACCAAAGTAGCAAAGTTGATTTTGCAGCAAAAACTATTATTTCTTTATTTAAAAGACAGGAAAAGATAGCAGCAGAAAGCAACAGCTAGCTGCTTCTCAAAATAAAAGTGGGGAAAGAAGCTTGGAAACTAAAACCCCTTCTCCTAACCAATCTAAAGGGGCTAGAGCTAAGCTTAAGAGTTGTTATGAAGACTGGAATTTCATAAGACACCCCTAAATTCCCCACATCTAAAATGCATTAGCAGAGGTAATTGGATGTTTCCCCCTTTGCATTGCTTGGACATAGAAGCCTCTATGTGAGCCTAAACGTCCTTGGAGTGCAGGCACTTTTCCTGATGACCCTGATGGAGGTCATGATGGGCTAGGTCCCCAGTCTTCTATAGGCCTGAGATGAGGACATCACGTTTGCAGCATAGCCCAGTTGGGAGTTGCAAACAGGAAAGATGCTTGGCACCTTTGGGACAGATTTATGACTTTGTGACCCTTTGCAGATACAAGCTATTCCAGTATCAAGTGTCCTTTCCCATCGATGAGGCTTCCCATAGATCAAGTGATGTGTAAATTTGGTCTTGCTTTGTTGCAGGATAATAACCTCTGCTGAGGACGTGACTAGAATTCTATTTAAACCCCTGCTATTTCTTTGTTTTCTGCTCTGCCTTGGAATCTCCGATGGACCTCTGGTCATTTGGAGCTCTATGCAGTTCCAACCCCCCTCCCTTACACTTACCTTTTCCCTCTCCCAAGTTCCACAGGGGCAGCAGGCAGGCACTCTGTCAGTCTGCTTCTCCTGGCACCCCTTTCCCTACCTCCCTTCATTGTGTTGCTGCATCTGCCTTGATTCTGAAGAACCATCTCAGGTGAGTATCTACCATTAGAAAAGGCCTCATGTTCTCTTTCTCACATTTCCTCCTTTTCTTCTATTAGTCTTGTATGAATGCATGTACATGTGTTTTGTGTGTTTAAACACCTGTATCAATAAAAGAGACATTGAGAGCACTTAAAGCCCCTATCCCATTTCTGGATTCCTAGTTCCTGGTATACACCCCAAAGGGAGATCCCGCAGGGTTGTCGTAAGCAAACCCCTCTTGCAGTTTGGTATTTTGAATTCTCAATAGAACATTTGTTCTTACAGGGTCTATAAGCTAAAACACACACATGGATTTTCTCACCCTCCTATGTGATGAAGATGGCTGGAGACTGGAGCAGAGAAGGAGACCTCAGAAAGAGGGAGAAGGTCAAAGAGAGAGGGAACCAGGTCAAAGAGAAGTGTAGATCAAAAAGAGAGATTATCTGTGTGTGTGTCTGTCTTTTAATGTCTTCCTAACTTGCGAGAGTGAAGAGAACACCTCTGAGTGGAGCAAAACATGAGCTTAGACATGTATTGGCAAAAGGGCAGAGGTGAACTGCCCTTCAGATTCTGATCATGGCTCTTAAGTGGTGTGCACAGTGGGGTTGTGTACACCAGACAAAATGCCAATTGGTATATATTTTTAATCTAGACAATGAGAAAATAGAAATAGTAAAAGAATTCTCATAGCTGAGATCAAACATTAATAGAAACAGGGACTGCAATCAGAAGAAGATTACGAATGGGGAGGGCAGCTATGAAAGAACTAGAAAAGAGAGCTGGGCAGTTGAGAAAAGATAGGAAGAAAATCAATGCATTTGAGATGTGGTGCTAGAGAAGAGTGTTGAGGATCCTGTGGATAACCAAAAGGACAAACAAATGGGTCCTAGAACAGATAAAGACGGAAATCTCCCTGGAAGCCAAGATGACAAAACTAAAGCTGTCGCACTTTGGACACATCATGAGAGGGAGGACTCACTGAAAAAAAAATAATGCTGGGAAAGATGGAAGGAAACAGAAAGAGATTAAGACCGCATGCTCGATGGATGGATTCTATTAAAGAGGATACATATATGGGCTTGCAGGAACTAAGCAGAACAGTGGAGGTTAGGCGGTCTTAGAGATGTCTCATCTATAGGGTCGCCATGGGTTGAGACCACAGGACACCACCTTCCACCATCAATACTGCCACCATAGACACCTTGTGTGATTCCCTGCTCTCAGAATGGTAATGATTCTGGATGCCAAAAGTGTACAAAAGCACAACTTTGTTTTCAGAAGTTAAACCATAAAACAGCAGATTATTTATATATAACATCTGAAACACCACACTGTCTCCTCTCAAGCTCAGTCAGACCATTACCAAGCATTCAACTCAAACTCCTCTTTCTCAATTCAACCCTAGTCTACATCAAACCGTAAGCACTCTCAAGATGCATTTACACTACATTACAAGACACTTTAAGTGCTGTAACTCCATCCTATGGGATCCTGGGATTTGTAGTTTTACAAAGTCTTTAGCCTTCTTTGCCAAAGAGTGCTGATGTCACAGAAAACTACGAATCCAAGGAATCTGTAGGATGGAACCATGGCAGATAAAGTGGTGTTAAACTGCATTATTTCTACAGTGCAGATGCACTCAGACGCATTTTCCTCTGAACTCTTCTCAAACCCCAGGCATAATTGCTTCAAGACTGGAGTTCAGTTACACACTGGGGCATGGAAATCCACTGGGTGGCCTTGGGCAAGTGACACCCTCTCTGCCCCAGAGTGTGATATGTGATATGGTTGCCATAAGTTGAAATGACTTGATGGTACACCACAACAACAAATTCAAACTCTAAATCCCATTTGCTGCCTGGCCCATGCAAGTTTAATCAAACATTTCACCAATCTGTATCCACTTCAGCCTTCTCTCTGTCCTCTCAACAGCTACTACTTAACTCATACTCACACAATAAAGCCAGCCACATTTTTATATACAAATCCATGACACCACAGAGGTCCACTTAGATAGCCAAAGAAAAGTGGCAGGCACACTGAACATAGAAATGTGAACAAAGCAAATAGAAAAATACTAAGTGTGGACAATTTTCAGTGATTTGTTAACTCGAATGCTAAAAAATTGAGGATTGTAGTAAAATTTCATTGGGGAGGCAGAAATCATATTTGGGGGTATGCACTCTTTTACCCCCACCCCCACACATTTCAGCATGTGTAAAGCTTTAGGAGGGACAGGGCTAGCTATGTGGCACTAAATGCTTTACCTGCCTTGCTGCAATACAAGCATCTCCCTCCTCCCCCCCCCCCCGCAACATCTGCATTCATTTTCCCTTCTTTATATCCAGCTGTTCCACTAGGGTCTCCCATGTTAGTTGAGCAGTGAATCAACTCCAGGCTTTAATCCAAGCTTTAAAAGAGATCTCCAAGCTCTGTGTGCATGTGTGTGTGTGTGTGTGTTGTGTGCTTTCAAGTCATTTCCTCAGCACCTTGGATAGGGTTCGGAAAGCGAGGCAACACATGGAATGATTCACCATCCCTGTACACATCTGTCATTTTATACCCCCACCATCAGCACCACTACAGCTTTCACCTCTCCTGGCAAGAAGACATGATTCCAGGATTTTACAAATCAGAGATCATCATCCTTAACCCATTGCAATGCCATTGGTGAATCAATATAATAATTGAAAGCCCAGAAACAAATCAAAATGTTTTCATTGGTTTAGATAAATCTCTCCATACTGAGGCTTTAGATTTGTCTCAATATGATCTCCTTACTGGGTCTTGAGTTTTTTGACGTGCTATTAATTCTGTCATAAACAATGTAGAATTGTGCCAAGCTATTGCTGCTTTTGTGAACGTAGAATTCGTAGCAATAAGTAGCCTATTCATTTGACCAAACCCTTGGAAATTGACTAGACTGCTGTATAAAACTGAAAGTATTGACTGTGTATATTGAAGCTTGTTGCATTAAATGTTTTGACACATACAAATGTACCATCTGGAAAGGACAAGAAGTAACCTTATATGCTACATACTCAGTGAACTCCAAGACACAATATTCTACCTGTCTGTCTGCTTGACTTAGCAGTAGATTTACCATTCATAGGAGAATAACAGATTTTCCATTCACTACAGAACTGTATTAACATTGCCTATTGTGTCAGGACCTCCCATAGAGATACGGCTGAGATTCTGCACAACTGCAATCATACAACTCCTGTGTCTTTTCAGATACTACTAACTGCATAAAATATCTTCAAGTAAAGGAGCTAAGGTCTGGGCTGCTGAATTACATAGCAGCAAACATGGGTCAGGATGGAGTGTAAAATATCCACCAGACTTTGCCCCAGTGTGACAAACATACTCAGAACACTGAGTTGGTGCAGCCGTGGATGGGCAAATATGCCTGCTTCACTTTCGCCCTGATTCAGATTGGGTGTTTTATTATTATTTTATTTTTAATTCTTCAAATTTTTAACAGCTTTAATAGGAAGAAGCTTGTACCTTTTAGCCAATTCTTAGAAGCAGCCATTCTGATTCAAGATTGATATAGTTGACTATACAGGGTTTCATGTCTCAGACTTTAAAAGCTCAATCTCAGGCCAGAATGGACAATTCTGTCAGTTTTGGTTTCTGACATTATTATTATTATATATAAAAAATAATATTCTTAGATTTCTTCTTCTTCATAGAAATCAACAATGCAATCTTATATGGATTTTAGTAATTTTAGTAGGATTATTTAATTGGATCTGTAATGGTAGAATATTTTTCTATCCCCCCCCCCCCTTTGTTACACTCAGAATTGGGAGTGGGGGTCGGAGCTCTATCGTGTATTAGTTACTTGTTTTTGTTTTTGTCTTTTTATTTTATTTTAAAATAGATTTATGTTCATGTTAAATGTTCATGTTAAAATTAATAAAAAATAAAAATAATAAAAATAATCTTGACATTCTTTCCACAGTGAATAAAAGTACAGTTGTTCACTAAACTGTTTGGAGCCTAATTGGTTTTATGAAAACATTCATGCGTAAATAGTTTTAAATCACTTTAAACTATTTCAACCAGTTTGAATCTGTCTTTTGATATGAAAGATATTTGATCTGTGTCTAGCCTTCTAGCATCATTGCTAATTATTTATGAGGGAATGTCCCTTCAGGTCTCCTGACAACTTACGGTGACCCCAGGAATTTCACAGGGGTTTCTTAGGAATACTCAGGGGGCATCATGATGGACCAAACCAGGTGCCACACTATGGAGTGGGTGACACCACTGTTCTTTTAAAATCTGCATTTTGGCAGAAATGGGCTGTAGCGTTTGCCTGTGTCACTTTAAAGTGTTGAAGAGATGGGGTGAGTGGGGCAAAGCACAGTGGGAAATAAAAGGAAAGGCTCCAGTTTTCTTTTTTTAATTAAATGTTGAAATTTAAATTTTTACTTTTTTTAAAAAATACAATTTTTTAAAAATATTCTTTAAAAAATTATACATCTTATGTAATTGGTGGTAATTACATCACCAAATTTTTAACTTTAATCACCTTTAACTACACATATGTAAATATATTTAAGCTGTGCATATGATATTGTAATGTAAAGGTATAATTTTATTTCTGCTAGTTGTTTATATCTCAGCTATTACCATTACATTCAGTGATTAAAAACTCCATTGCCTCCAAACTCGAAACCCTGCTAACAGGTCACTCTGATCGCATTGTCTCCTTACGCCTCCCTCATGTTGTTCTCTTTAGTATATATGCCCCAACTATGCAAGCCGACCCTATGGAGAAAAACAAATTCTACTCAGACTTACGCCACCTCATACAAAAAGTCCCTGCAGAAGATAAAATCATTATCCTTGGTGACTTCAATGCCAGAGTAGGTAAGAACTTTGAAGCCTCGAAAGGTGCTCTAGGCAAGCATGGAGTTGGAAACTGTAACGATAACGGACGCCTCCTGCTAGAATTTTGTGCAGAACAGCAACTGACTATTGCAAACACTATCTTTCAGCAGAAAGGTAGTTTGAAGACAACCTGGATGCATCCCAGATCCAAACACTGGCACCTCATTGACTATGTTCTGGTGCGCCAGAGAGACATTCGCGATGTCCGTCATACTCGAGTGATGCCCAGTGCAGAATGTCAAAGAGATCATTGCCTCGATCATGGCATCTTAAAGAGGATACTCCAAGTCAACAATCTTCGACAAGCTGCCATGAGAGATAACTTCCAGGCAAATCTGCGATCAAAACTTGAAGACCATCCTTTAGATTCTTCTCCTACAGTGCTTTGGCAACATATCAAAAACAGTATCCTGCAGTCTGCAGAAGAATTCCTCGGGTTCTCCTGCAAGAAAAACCAAAATTGGTTTGATGAAAACAACCAAGAGATCCAGGAGCTGTTGGCAAAGAAGAGAACTGCTCATCAAGCACACCTCGCTCAGCCATCTTGCCATGTAAGAAAAGGAGCCTTCTGTCTTGCATGCAGTAAACTTCAACAAAAACTCAGAGACATTCAGAACAAGTGGTGGATCAATTTAGCAGAAAAGACATGTTGTGCAGATTTGGGAGATTCCATAGGATTCTACTAAGCTCTTAAAGCAGTGTTTGGACCTACTTACCAGGTCCAAAGCTCCTTACATAGTACGGATGGTCAAACACTAATCACAGACAAAGCCTCCATCCTGAATCGATGCGCTGAACATTTCCAAAATCTCTTCAGTGCCAACTGAGAAGTGAAAAATGAACTGGATGTGGCTCCCACTTTGGAAGAAACCATTAAGGCCATACAGCAGATGAAAAATGGCAAGGCAGCCGGGATTGATGGAATCCCACTTGAAGCTTTGAAACATGGAGGTCATGTACTCCATGCTAAATTCCACGAGCTACTTGTGAGTTGTTGGGAAAAAGGTGAATTGCCATCAGATCTCCAAGATGCAGTTATCATCACCCTGTATAAGAAAAAAGGAGCAAAATCTGATTGCTCAAACTATCGAGGTATAACGCTGCTCTCCATTGCTGGAAAAATCCTTGCAAGGATACTCCTGAACAGATTAGTTCCTGCTATTGCAGAAGAACTTCTCCTTAAAAGCCAATGCGGCTTCAGAGCTAATAGGAGCACTACAGATATGGTATTTGCTCTTAGACAACTGCAAGAGAAATGTAGAGAGCAAAACAAAGGAATCTGTGTAACATTTGTCGACCTTACCAAAGCCTTCGACACTGTAAGTAGAAAAGGTCTGTGGCAGATCCTGGAATGACTAGGATGTCCCCCCAAATTCTTCAAAAGGATTATCTTGCTACATGAGGGCCAGCAAGGACAAGTCAGATATGGTAATGCTCTCTCAGAGCCCTTTCTAATAACTAATGGTGTGAAACAAGGCTGTATTCTCGCTCCAACTCTATTTACAATCTTCTTCAGCATGATGCTCCAAAGGGCTACAGCAGATCTCGAAGAAGACGGCATCTATATATGTTACCGTACTGATGGTAGCTTGTTTAACTTAAGCCGTCTGAAGGCTCATATGAAGACTCTAAACTATCTAGTCCGTAAGCTGCTTTTCGCTGATGATGCTGCCCTTGTTGCCCATACAGAAGCAGCTCTGCAGAGCCTAACATCCTCCTTTGCAACAGCTGCAGAGCTGTTTGGGCTGGAAGTCAGCCTGAAGAAAACGGAAGTTCTCTACCAGCCTGCACTACAGGAAGAGCACTATCATCCCCATGTCACCATCGGCAAATCTGTGGTTGAGCCCGTTCAGCAGTTCACCTACCTGGGAAGTATGACCTCCTCAGATGCCAAGATTGATAAAGAGATCGATCACAGATTAGCAAAGGCATTTGGAAGGCTTCACAAAAGAGCCTGGAGTAACAAACATCTGAGGCGAAGCACAAAAATCAGTGTGTACAGAGCCATTGTACTGTCCATTCTCCTCTATGGGTCTGAATTATGGGTTACTTATCACCAACATCTATGACCCCTTGAACGCTTTCATCAGCACTGTCTACGCACAATCCTAAATATACACTGGACTGACTATGTGACGAATGTTGCTGTCCTGAAGCCAGCAGAGATAACCAGCATTGAGGCCATGCTATTGAAAACGCAGCTGCGCAGGGCAGGGCATGTTTCTAGGATGGAGGACCACCACCTCCCCAAAATAGTACTCTACGGTGAACTCGCCACAGGTCAGCGTAAGAGGGGTGCCCCAAAGAAGAGATACAAGGACTCCCTGAAACAACATCTCAAGCTTGGCCAAATTGATCACCAACAATGGTCTGCCCTGGCCTCACACTGGGAGGCATGGAGACGCAGCCTCATTTGAGAGTACTCACGCCAAAGTGTCTATCACTTTAGCAAACTAGTTTGCAAGAACAACACAAAAGTGAAAATTTCGTACCATATGTACCTGTTACTTGCACATCATGAAGTGTTTAGTGAAATTATTCTGCACACAAATACACATGAGTATTTTGTGGGGGGAAATGTTTGTGGGAAGGTTGTGGCACAAAAATCATGATTTTTACACACCAAAAAAACCCCACCCTGTTTCCAAAACCTCACATTATTTGCTGTACAGAATTACTGTGGCTTTGCAAAACCAAGTAACTTTCCACAAAAAAACCCTGCCATATGTCTATAAGAAGAGAGTGTGCTGTTTTGCATACAAAAATGTGGGTTTTGTAAAAATAACACATTGTCATGCAAAACAAACAAATAAACCCTGTTTCTAGAACCTTATTTTGTGCAAAATACCAATAAAAGTTCAAAACTAGATTTTTAAATTCTGGAAACACTCTTTTTGTTAGGAAAAAATGTGTTTGTGCACAAGCATATATTCACACAAAACATTTTTCATGCCCCCCACCCCACATGCACTATCTAGAAAATTATGTAGATTTGTGAAATAATTTCCTAGTTCTTATATAACCACCCAGCAATTCTGCACCAAAAAGTCATTTTCTAGAAACAAGGGAGGTTTTTTTTGGGGGGGGGGGGGGAGTGTATTTTTGGTCAAAACTGTAAAACATGTACAAAAAAACCCACCCCACATTTATTTATGTGCAGAATAATTTCTTGAAACACTTCAGAATATGCAAATACAATTTAAAACTGCAGAGAAATTCAGTTTTTCTCCTGCAACAGGGAATAAAGTGCACAGATTGTAGCTGAAGATTTAACATTATCTGGTTCCTTAAGAGCATTTAGGGCAGAAAACTTATTTTTTATAAGCCAGTAAATGAGAAAACTCGCATGTTGATCAGGTCAGAAGGAAGGTGCTGTGCCCTATATTTCCCGTTGCTCCCATAAAATTTCCTGTGGGTTCTTTTTCTTAAATTTCTTTCCAAAGTTCAGTCTGATTACTTCAAAATTAAATGGTTACAAGCTGATGTAGATGCATTTGTCAAATAGGCCAATGGAGTAGCTTGCCTCAAGAAAGTTGAGAACATTTTTTTCTGATGCAAAACAGTGTTAAGCACTGAGGAAATTCTTAATTTAAATGATTAATTTTCAAATTTTGGTGATTTGTATTTTTAGACTTATATGTTAATCTTTCTCTTTTTTTTAATTGGTTCTGTTTTATCTCTATAATGTTTTGTGACTTATCTTGTTAACAACCAATGCATCTAAACAATAAAACCTGACTGAATTGAAAACTGTGATATGAAGCAGAAAATTATATTTTTTATCAATTTATGTAACTGCTTGCATAAACAAACAAATATAGTCACAAAGGTCAGGTAACAATGCAGAACAGAACAGCACATACAGTGCTGGAGGAAATTACCTAGGAGGCATCCAGTTAAAACCTTACTTAGTCCAGGGGGTAGTCTGCACTGGCAAAATTAAGTGGCTTCAAACTGACTTGAAGCCTACCTGTTCAGATGATGCATGGTGCCAAACTGAATGGAAACCATGAAGCTACATTCTGGGGCTAAAATCTGGACCAAAAAGAAGCTCTGATACTCCACTTTAACACGGAAAATGCACAGGCATATAAACAACAAGGTGGGGAAGTCAAGGTGGAGAGACATGGCTGCGAGTGCCATTGTTTGATATATATTTGTTTGTTTGTGTATGCAGGCACATGAGTGCCCAGCTGCACTATTCACTATATGAGACATCCCCTGAAAATAAGACCTAGCACATCTTTTGGAGCAAAAAATAATATAATAAATTCGACATTTTTCACAATAGTAATACTACACATGTTGTGGCTACTCCAAATGTTTTATGTATCTTAAATTTTTGTACTATTGTATATGTTTTGTATTTCTTTTATGTTTTATCTTTGCCTACGGTCTGTTGACTACAATAAAGGCTATTGGATTGGATTGAAAAATAAGATAAGACACTGTCTTATTTTTGGCTAAACATGGTAGGAATCAGGAAAACAGTTGTCACTGATTTCAATCCTATCCTGCAACACTTCTTGGACTTCCCTAGATGTACCCCCAACCTCTTAGGGCCGTTTCTTGGGAACCACAGGGGGCTGACAGGGGAAACAAGTCACTGGGATAGCTTCTTCTGCCCAATACCTCCAACATAAATATTACTATGGATACAAACCATTATAATGATTGACTGGATTTCAAGGACCCCCCCCCCCCCCAACATGTTTGTATCTCCAGCACAGATTTCTGCTTATATTTCCTTTAGTGGAAAGTCCCCACAACAAGTAATGCTGTCTGCCTCCCTCCCTTACACATACACACACTGCACATATCTTAAGATCAGAGGGCATTGCCATCTGGAGCAGGTGGTGAATAGCTGGGAAACCCCATGCATGACACATCAAATGCTCAGCATGGAGCATGAACATGATCATAATGAAAGTACCCCATCAGACATTTGGATGTGTGTCTGTGCTCGGTAATTTTCCTTCAGAGAGTGAGATTCATGATGGAAACAGAAATGAGTTATTTTAAGTGATGCTGCGGATGTGGAAGTCGCAGGATACTTATGCATGAAGTTGCAGCCATGGTTTGAAAGGTCTGGCGACCAATCAAAAATCATCCTTCTATGCACCCGTTTTGAGATGCTCCTTATACAATGACTGCCAGTTACAATTTCATTAGCACTACATTGTTGCCATGGCAATGTGATACCATTTCAATTGATGGGCTTTTCATCATGGGCTTATTATGGAATTTCTCTTTCCATCAAAGACACATTATAGGAAAGCTGCCAACAGACCCTATAATCTAAACTTTAACAAGGGTTTTCTTCACACTATGAGGTGGAAGTGAAGCAGAATATCTTCTTTGTACAATCCAGAGCCAGCTCTAGACACAAAGAGTAAAGGACTGTGATGTGACACACATGTCAGGTTCTTACATGGAAACTAGGAGAATTGTAGGTTTTTTCCCCCAGCCTGGCAAACTACACACTGTGCTGTCTTATAGGCAAAGAATATGATAATTACTTGTTATGATGTCACATTTTCTGAGAGACTGCTATCATCTGAGCCATTTTCCAACTATTTCTTACAGTGTATATATTGTACATGGTAATGTTACTAATTTTCCCCCCTGAGCTTCCTGCTGTTTTGTATTGGAAGCAAAATTGGCATCTCATTGAGAGTGATGTGTCAAATCTCTCATGCTACTGTCCATTGAGAGCAAGAGGAACATACAACTAGTTGACCAGATGAAAGCCCTAAAATGTTGTTACGAGGACCCCAGCTTATCAATAGATTTTCAAGATCCACATATTTAAAGGTTCTTGTCCTCATGGTGGTAGAGAACATATGAAGAAATGCAGGTGCCTTGTACTTGCCACACTAGGCTCTGACGGTGGCAAGGCTGGAATTGGAGATGACTCACCGATATGGCTTCCTAGAGTCATCACTCTTATCATGATGAGTTAGCAAGTAAAAGTAGTTGGCATTTTATATTTAGGACACAATAGTGCCTTGTGATCTGGAAAACTAAGAAAACAGAACCTGTAATTTTTTTTAAAAAAATCAGTCATTGTCTTCCAGAGTTGATATTCTGACTATGTGTGTGCAAATGTGTAAACTGAGCTTATGCACGTTTGCTTGGAATAAAGTCCCAGAGCAGTTAGTAATAAACAATTTCTGCTACCCTGCTTCCCCTAAAATAAGACATCCCCAGAAAATAAGACCTAGTAGAGGTTTTACTGAATTGCTAAATATAAGGCCTCCCCTGAAAATAAGACCTAGCAAAGTTTTTCTTTGGTAGCATGCCCATTTTGTTGTTGTTGTTCAACAATAAATGTGAATTCTTCTACATGGAAAAATAAGACATCCCCTGAAAATAAGACCTGGTGCATCTTTGGGAGCAAAAATTAATATAAGACAGTGTCTTATTTTCGGGGAAACACGGTAAGCATGCCACCCTAAGCTCTGACAGTGGCTAAGTTGGAACTGGAGATGACTTACTGATATGGCTTCCTAGAATCATCATGCTTTATCATGATGAGTTATCAATTAAAAGAGTCTGATAGTTTTTCCACTATCACCAACATTTTACAATTTTACAATATATTTGCAACAAAGATATGTGACCTTGAAGAGTACATAAATTGTGATCTCAGTTAACTGACCGTTATCTCAAGCACAACCTAAAAATTGCTTTTTTTCAGTGAAGTTCAAAACAGGAAATTAAATCATGCAATTAGTGTAATAAAAGAGATACCAATGCATCCAGTTGTTGCATTTATGCAAATAGGATGCAAATTATATTCATTATTCTCAAATGAAATATGGGCATAATTTGTTCCCCAAGAGCCCATCTATGGTTAAGAGCTTATGAAAAAAGCAGAGTTGTTTGTCACTTAATGGCTTTGGTTGATCAAACAAGCATCTTTAAACAAATTCCTAAAATCTGAGATCAAAGATTAGAAATAACATGTTGCAAGCAATGATGTCACCTGTAACACATTATTTTTGAGGATAATAAGGGAGAAATGACATGCCTTTTATTGAATAGTGTAATGACTGCTAGCATTATTTCTATAAGATTGTTTTAGCAGGTCATTTTGGGCAGATTTTGGACATTTCTCTATTTTTTCCCCCTCTCTATTTTCTCTATTTTTCAATTTCTCTATTTTTAAGTGTATTAGAAAAAGAGGAAGAGTGAGGAGGGAGAAACTTTAAAATCACAGTAGACTTCAATTAACAAAAGGTGTATCCACACTGCAGAGTTAAAGCAGTTTGACACCGTTTGTCGTGACTCTATTGTACAGAATCCTGGGATTTGTACTTTGTGACAGACCGGGCTGAATACCACACAAAACTACAAATCCCAGGATTGTGTAGGATAGAGTCATGACAGTTAAAATGGCATCAAACTGTTTATCCTTCCTGATTTTTACTGGGCAAATCCTGTGTACAGTAGGTTTTGCTTTCATCATATCTTCCCACCCCACCCTTGACATAAATATGCATGTGGGCTCATGCACATTTATACAGCCTTACAAAATGAGCCATCTTCATGATGCTTGGCTGAGTTTCTTTTTATGCAGAGATTTGCTAAGGTGGAAATGCAGTTGTGCACCTTAGTAAAACAGTCCCGAAAAGCCAACTTGATGTGATTGTACTTTTGACGATATGAACATTCTATGGGTGTTCTGCTAAATGCCTAATAGGCAAGAAAGAGCATTGTATCTACATGAAATTACATCCTTTGTGGTGTTTTACCACTGTACCCACATAGGATATTAACAATAGGACACAGGTAAAATGAACAAATGAAAAAATGCTTCAGTTCTTTAATTAGGTTTAGAAAAAAATCCAGGTTAAATTGATATTTTGAAAAAATGGAAAACAAAGCAAATAAAAAAACATGCAATTGAACAGGAGAAATCTCAGTCAGTGGTCCGCAATCTTTCTTTCTGTCCCTCTCACTGTCCCTCCTCTCCCCCCACACACCTTTCCGTTCCTTAATTTGGTGCCCTCCAGGTGTGCTGCAGTACAAGTCCCATAAACCTCAGTGAGATGTTGGGCAGACGGTGGAAGTCACTGCCCAAAACATCTGGAGGCTGCCAGATTTTGGGGAACTGTTCTGTCAGCCTAGAACAGGGGTTGGAGTCACAAAGACCTCCAGAGATTGTGGAACTGCAAATCCCAGCATTCTCAACCATTGCCCATGCCAGCTGAGGTGCTGGAAGTTGTAATCCAACAGCATCTGGAGCTGTGGACAATCCCAACTTCGGTGAGAAGGTTGGTGTCAACAACAAAAACAAAAACAACATTTCCCCACTAGAATAAAAATACTGCCATTACTATCGATGTTGTCTTATTCTCAGGAGAGAGGAGGAAAAAAAATAGAACATAAAAAATAGATGGTTATTTCTATTTAGCATAAATCGGACTGTGAAACTGCAACTGCTTTGTAAGATTTTCATACCAGCACTTGCCGTGGGGTAAGCACTGGCAAAACACTGGCAAAATGCCAGGGAAGCATATGTGAATGAAAGCCTGAAGCACTTCTCAAAAGGCAAGGAATCGTCCAGTCGCCTTTAGTGTCCTTGAATCATTCTGGGAGCAGCAATTTCCTATGTATGGAAATCATCATCATCATCATCATCATCATCATGATTTATTTATATCCTGCCCAATCACATGGAATCCGAGTGGGTTACAACAATAGAGGAGTATAATATAATGCAACACAATTCAAACAAAGTCAAAATAATACATTACAATTAAATAAGAAACATAATCCCTTCCCAGCCCCCAACACAACTCCAATCAGATAATATTAAATGAACTGAAAATACAAACATATCATAATACCAAAATAAAAATAAAAATAAAAAGATATGAAAACTTTACGTTCATAGGAAATTGCTGCTCCACAAATGATTCAAGGATGCTAAAGGCAAGGGGATGATTCCCTGACGTTTCAGAAGCATGTCAGGCTTTCATACACACGCACTTCCCTGACGTTTTAACAGCATTTTACCAGTGCTTACCCCACAGAAAGCGGTGGTATGAAAATCTTTGATGCCATCAAAGAAAGCAGTCAGTGACTTGCTTGTTTCACACCAGTGTGTGTGTGTGTGCACGGGCATGCACATGCTTTTTATTGTCTGTTCAATTATTCTACTTCATTGCATTTTAGACATGCTGCCTTCTGTTTTATCTATCATGTCTGTGCTTCATCACTTTGGGCTCATTTGAACAGCAAAGATAGCCTATATTTATGACTTTTTGTGTGGTCCATGGCACTATAATTGTAAGTAACTCACAGCTCCACATGAAGTATATTGTCCACCACAAGTAGCTCCACAGCACCTGATGGGACCCTATGGGCTCTTCACGTCTTCTGAGCTGTGTTGAAACGCTGTCTGAAGTGCAGCCCTTGGCCATTCACAACAGCTGGACTGCAGACTAGTATTAATCAACCTGCAATTCTCTATCCCTTTCCCAGGGGTAAGGAGTGTATGGGTGTCCAGGTGTTATGGGACATCATCTCCTATGATCCCTCATCATGGGCTATTCTGGCTAGAGTTACAAGAGTTCAACAGCATCTGGAAGGCCTCACACTTGCACCTGTACCATACTGGAGGGAATGAACTTCTGGCTTTAACGGCTAAAACTTCTAGGGTCAAGAGCCCTTTCACTGCCCTGCCCTGCCCACTCTGATCTCCAGAGAACCAAAAAGTGTGTATTCTATAACTTCTATAAAAGTATCCTGCCAGTTGCCTGACTGACCTCTTTTGCACTAAAAGCAAAAGAGAAAAGAAATGATGTGGGTTTAACATGACCTTCTGACTACCTTTGCAAAGCAAGGCAGCATTATGCCAGGGAAGGAAGCCCTGGGGTTATGCCTCACATTTGAGAGTTCTTGCTATAATTGCATCAGATTATCACTTCCTCTTTACCTGAAAGTCAATCTTTGCTAGATTAATTTCATTTGGACAACCCATTGAGCATCTACCCTTTAAAGTGGCACAAATAGAATAAACCAGAGTGATGGTGGAGTTTGGTGGGGTTTTTTTTAAACTGTATCAAATATAAATCAAAAGACTTTCATTGCAAGGAAGGAAACTGGTGTCTGCAATGTCCAAATCTGAGGGAGATGGTATCGTCACTTTACTCATTTGTTGCAAAAAATGGATTTGAAAAATCCATATACAAAAATGCAGTATTTCTCTATGCCCCGAAGACATAGAGGAGAAGAGAGAGAGAGAGAGAAGTCCATAGGTACACACTCTGGATATGTGAAAATGCTATTTACATTGATATGGGGCTTGCTTATGAGAATCAATTAATTCAGATAATCAGGAGATGCAGACAACTAATATTCAATTAACAAGGGTTACACTGAAGCAAGGAATTATTTACTATTTCCTGAGTGTTGAATAAATATTCACTATTCCTATTGCACTTCCCCCTCTGGCTTTAAACAGCTCCCCTACTCCCATCCCACCCCCCAAAAAGCAAGGGGGTGGTTTTCAAGAAATCTCAGCAGATCTGAGCTATCTTTTTATTATTATTAAGGAACCTGAAGGAAGAGTTTATAATAATCTCAATTTAACATTTTCTATTAAGATTTTATTGATTTTTTTGACTTTATCCATTTAATATTTTAATAAAAGTAGGAAATAAGCTGTCAATACGGATTTGATTTCATATGCATATCTGATAAAGAGTTCTGAGCCACTGTCATTTAAATGGATCTAAAAACTGCCAGCATTACAATAAACACTTTTTTTTCTTATTGCAGAAGCTGTGCAAGTAGAGCGTGGGAGTTAAAACTTTAAAACATCTCAGAAACTGAGGTGGCATTGTAATTCTAGAAATTTAAATATATTTCTTTAGTCATCTGTCAGATTTCCATTTCACCCTTTCTCCAAGGAGCCCAAGAGAATATTAGTTGGAATATCCATAATAACCTTGAGTAGATTAGGATGAGACAGACGTTATGCTAGGTGAAGAACAGGACAAAATAGCATTCTTTCCCAACATTCCTCATATAGTGGTTGAGTGGACTTCCAACTAATTCTTACTTCATTACCAGTTCTGTGTGGAATATTGTCCGCCACAAATGAAGGCAGTAGGCTTATGTGAATAATCCAGAAAAATGTATGCCCCATGCAGCTTTGCTTTTCAACCAACCAAAAGAGCTAGAAGACTGTCCCTGCTGCCTCCTGGATTCTGCTGTCTGAGGCACTTGCCTAATGATAGGGCCAGCCCTGGGGTGAAATGCTGAGTAGAGTTTGATAATCTCTAACTAACATTGTTCTGATAGCACTTTTTTAGCCACTAAAGGTCACGAAAAGTATTGCTGCTCTGATTTGTGATCACCCTCACAGCAGCGAATAAAAGCCCACTTGCATGGAGAGCAAACATATATGTGAACAAGCTTCAGTCTCTTTCCTTCTAAAATGAATTTTTATTTTATTTTATTTTATTTTATCCTTCCGTCATAAGGATCCAGGATGGCTAACAACATCCAGGAAACACTATTAAAACCATGAATTTGAAACCACAAATTTCTATGAAAATACACTAAAACCATCATATAATCAAGGAAACAAGACAAACAGAGAGCACTTAGTAATATCTTGGTGTACCTCCAGAACCTCCCAAAAGTTTTTAACTAGTGCCTAACTGTGAACAGAAGGTTGGATAAGTGATTCTCTGCTGGAAAACAAGGTGTAATGATAAGGCAGCCCCATGAGCTACATTTTTCAAGGCATGAAAAGCCTCCCTAACCAATTTTATATCTGGCTGTTTAGTATATTTAGTTTGGTTGTACAGTACTGTATCCATCCTAATAACCAATCATACAAGGTTTGCCAATGTGCCAGCATAGTGTTGTGGTTTCAGTGTGGAACTACAGCTCTGAGACACCCCACTCAGCCATGAAAACCCATTGGGTGACTCTGGGCAAATTACATACTCTCAGCTTTGGAGGATGGCAATGGCAAACTTCTGAATGAACCTTGCCTATATATATATATATATATATATATATATATACACACACACACACACACACACATATATATATATATATATTAGGAGATAGTCAGCTTAAATCAGAGTCAGCTTGAAGATATGCAACAACAACAACAATAACATAGTGAATTTTAAAACAGGAACATTTCTTATTATTTCCTTTAATTTTTTAAAATTTATTTACATTTATATCTCATCATTCAACCCATGAGTTTATAGCAACATATGTGGTTCTTCTCACCCTGATTCATCCTGATGGAGAGGCAGGATATAAATAAAATTTTATTTATTATATTATTAGTAGTATTCTCACAGCAACCTTGTGAGGTAGTCTGGGATGAAAGGGAGAGCAACTGACTTAGAGTCTTCCACTGAGTTTCACATGGCTCAGTGGGGACTACAACCTACTAGAGTTGTGACAAACCAATTTTTTTCCTCTCTCATCAAGAACTAGATGTGAATATTTTTTTAAAAAAAAATTCTTTTCAAAAGTCCCACTTTTAAAAGGTTATTTTTTCTCTCCCTGTTGAGAAGTATTTTTTCACAAGTTTCTCAAATGAAAGCAAAAGACAAGGGAGGCGAACATTTACACTAATTACCTGGCATTTCAAACTCAAGTAGCATGTCAAAAGGAAGTTTGGCAGAGGTTTAAAGGACATTCCTCTATTAGAAAAATACAATATGAATAGTAGCTTTGCTTATGCAAAATACTCAAATCCTGGCCATCGAATTAAAAATCAAAATTCTTACTCATTGATCAAGAAGTGCTCATAATTTCTTCTTTTTAAAAAGCTTTCAAAATCTTCAAATAATGGAAATTAGTTCTGTTTATCGAATTTTGATTAATATTCTTTACATCACTACAACCTACATCTCCCACCCGCCCAATTCTCAGTGAAGCACTAACCAGTATATCACACTGGTTCTCCAGTGCTTCTTATGCTGCTTTTTTAATTCATTGAAAGAAAAATAAGCATACACTCAGCTTTTGTTGCAGATTTTCCAAACACATATGCTACTGATATCCTAGCATGTTCCTTATGCTCAAAAGTCATGGCTTCTTTATTCTTTCTTTCCCCCATTTAGTCTGACTTTAGTTGGGCTGGAGCTGTCCAAGAGTAGCTGCTTTATTGTGCTTTCTGAATAGAAACAGTCAAGTAATAACTGTCAGTTATTGACGTCTGACATGTTTCTGAACTACTCTGCAGCAGATGACCTGGGCCAGTTGCTATTAGTTTTGTACTTAATAACCCTCCAAGATGATAGAAATGTGCACACTGTGAATGACTCAGAATTACCATATAAATGATTGCATATGAGCTAAGCAAGGCTCAAGCACCCAGAGTATAAACTTCTCTCTTATCATTTTTTGGTGATACATGGAGTCAGCATGTGTTTCCAGATTCCACATGCTAATGTTCTATGAAGTTATTGCATCCCCATTCCTACCTGTCTGAAGCGTTGCTTCGTTTTGAAACTAAACATGCTCATGGTGACTCCCCCCTCCTCCATTTTGGTGCATTGAGACCTACTGTGTTTTCATAAATCACAAGCCATTCTGTTGGCACCCACTTCTTTACTTGTTGCCCTTTGCTGATGTCATCTTGTCACTTCTGTCAGTCTTATTTATCTGGGTTATGATATTGTCTGGCTCCATCTATTCCAAGTCTGCCTCGGGACTCAGTTGCATATTTCCAATTATTCTAATCCATTACAGAGATGTAGCAGTAAATAACTAGCATATGTTTATGTGACCAACATGACAGAAGCCCTATAGCTCAATAAACCAACCCCAGGACCAAATGTTAGACTTGCCAGATTGGGTATCTCTGCTAGGAAATAGTATTTGATCTCTAAACAAGGCATTGGTTTTATGAGTCTTAAAAATGGTGTGCAAAATCATGCCTAATATCATAGGTGGTGAATGCTTACCAGAAGTGTAGCTACAATAGGACCAAGAAGAAATAAAAAATATATTAGCATGGAAGAAAGAAAGAAAGAAAGAAAGAAAGAAAGAAAGATGTGCAACAGTTAACTGGACTGATCATGCTTGGCAGTCACAGAAGAAAGAATAATTATAGGAAAAGAAAAACAGATCTTTGGTGGGAATGTGTGGCTGAACATCATCATCAGCATTAGTATTAGTAGCAGTAATACTAGTAATAGTAGTAGCATTATAGCCTTTTCCCCAATAATGAGACTCAAAGCGGCTAACAACATATTTAAAAACAATACAGATTAAAAACAGAACAAAAGGACTTTTGCCAATTGTTTTCTCATTTTCTGGCCTTTAATGGCTTAGAGGACAGTATCTGAATTAAATAATAAAATGGCTGGTCCATGTAGGACTCCTAAGCTTTTTATTTTATTTGACAAGGTAAATGTGATCTGCCTTACCATGAAGCAGAGTGAGGAAGTCACCTGAGTCAGCAAGCACTAGGGAGTTTATCGCATGGGAGGAATTTCTCTCAATTTCAAAAGAAATGAAAATGGGGCCAGTTCGGAAATGAGTGAATTCGCTAGTTCAGCTAATTTACGTGATTGCGTATTGATGCGGCATCACATTCGGAATGACTTCCCATTGCCCAAAATTACCTGAAACTGCATGTGATAGTTTCTCACGCAATAACATGAAACCCCACAATTGCATTCGGAAGGATGTCCCATTGCCCGAAAATGCATGTGGTAGTCTCTCACGCAATAACGTGAAACCCCATGATTGCGTTCGGACTGCCATTGGATTATCCTTCCAATTTCTGTCATCTGATAAACTCCTAGGAGATGAGGAACAGGGCTGCGGTGTTTTTACCACACACTTGGTTACACTACAGATATAAAAAAGTGAAAGGGCCTTATTCTGAGCATGGCTACGCAGTGGTAGGAGCAACAATGACAGCAGTGGTTTCATAGTCTGCATCCACACTGCAGAAATAACCCAGTCTGATATGACTTTAACATGTCATGGCTCAGTGCTATGGAATTCTGGGAACTGTAGTTTTGTGAGACACTGGGACTTCTCTATCAGAGAGCTCTGGTGCCACAACAAACCACAATTCCCACAATCTCATAACATTAAGCCATGACAGTTAAAATGGTGTTGAACTGGATTATTTCTACAGTGCGGATCCCATCCTAGCAACCATAAGTTGTGTGAAGCTACTTTCTGATTCAGAGTATTGTAATATACTTTTATATAGGTCCACTATGCCCAAAACTACAGTAAAGCAAAAGGCAAGATACACCTCCCATCTAGGCCATTCCTCAGTGTCTGTACTGACTTCCCATAGCCTTTTATGAAAGCCTAAATGTAGCTTTAACTAAATTGTCACCAACAAATCAGTTCCTCACTGGCAGTAAAACATTTTTAGTAAAACATGAAATTTAGGGTTTAAAATATATTAAAAGGGGAGGACTAGAATAAATTAAGAAAAATGTGTTGGCTCCCATTAGTGGCAATGTAAAGGTACTGCAAAGACATTTTATAGCCATGTTTCCATTTTTGTGATAATGGCTTTTTATAATGCATCCCATTACAGTGAAATCGTACAGTGTGGGCAATGGATCAAATCCTATGAATCATTTCAATTCACTGTTGATAAATAAGAGACAGCAGACTCCTAGCTCATGATGCACTCTTCCTAAGATGTTGAATGCCCTTGAATCTGTCTACTGCCTTCAGGTTACAAATCAAATGGCAATTTTTGAGACACAGGTGCTTATTATGACAGTCACAATAGCTACATCCCCAAGGAGACTCCAAAAATATAGGCAACTGATTGATCCATAACCATAAATCCATTCTAGCAGTTTTCCAATCCATTGGGAGTAGGCCTTTTGTAAAGCTAAGGTATCTTAAACTGCCTCTTCAAGATCAATCCACCTTAAACCACTTTGGATCACAACAGGGTCTGCTCAAGAAAACATATATGCTGAAGAATATGTCCTTCCCTGCCCCATCCTTCCTCAGTGCGAGAACTGAAACTAAACTTAGAGCAAATAGGAAGTCAGTTTGAGAAATATTGGCATTGTCCCTAATAATCATAATGTCCCAGGACTTTAACCCAACAAGTTCTGTCTCCACTACGATAACAGTTGAGAGAGGATTATGCACATCATTTTTTCCACTCGCCAGAGGAAGAAACTGATTTCAGTATTTTCATATAATAATTGTGTTTTATTATTACAGTGTATTGTGCTTTTATTTGTATCTCATTTTAAAACTTGTTGCGAGCCTCCTCATTTTAAAGGAATGTGCAATATAAACCAAATACAGTGGGTCCTTGTTATCTTCTAGGGTTTGGTTCCAGAACCCCCTGTGGATGCCAAAATCCATGGATTTTCAAGTCCCATTAAATACAATGGTGCGGTAAAATGGTGTCTCTTATATAAAATGGCAAAATCAATGTTTGCTTTTTGGATTAAAAAAAAAAAACAATTATAAGCTGTCCATCACTGAATCCATGGATATGGAGAGCTGACTATATATCAAGTCAAGTAATCAATCAATCATGTTGAAACAAAAATAACTCAAAATATGATCCCTAGCTGGGAAGTCTCCTGGAAGCAAACAACCAGACAGAACAATCTATATAAGGCAAGGTTTTAAAAGCAGTGTCTCTCCCAATGTAAATATATGGGGCAGGAAGGGGGGGAAGAGAATGGAACTGTGTCCTCTTCTGGCTTTCTTTGAATCTCAATGCTTCTATGAGTCAGGCTTTGCTGCCTTTCCTTCCATGTCCGACATTTGGAATTAGCTACAGTAAATAGAAAAGAAATGTAGAATTAGCATGATTATAATGCATTCCATTATTTTCTCCACTCCCGTCCTCCCTTTTAACCATTAGTGTATGCAAATGTTCCGTTAACAAGTCGTCATGTTTTCTCTTCAATGAATTGCTTTCGTTATGGCAAATAAATATTCATAAAGAAACACAGACAATAAATCACTGCAAAGAGTTCAAAGCCATTTCCTTTGTTAACTGTGCATATTTTCCACTGTGACTCGTGTTTAATATTTCATTCAAAAGAAGGACTAGTGGAAGGACAACAGAGACAATATGTCAAGTAGTAATGAAAATGGGCCATAACGATTAAAACTCTCCCTTGATCTTCATTGTGCTCAGATGTCTCCATAATCTACTGTACTTATTAGGATGACTTTTCACCCCTCACCATATAAATATTGACTTGAAAATATTACACAGGAATATCCCAGTAATAACAACTGGGCTGCAGATAACACTTTCCCCAAAAGGAATAGTCTCATTCTGAATGTTATTGTACAGCAGTAATTTGAAAACTTGGGTCTTTAGATTTCTTCAACTCATACGTTCCAGACAATATGGCCAATGGTTGTGGATTCTAGAAACTATAGCCAAGCAATATTAGGATGAAGTCCACTGCTGGGTCAGCCCAATCCACCTTGTTGCTTCAGACAAGCAGCAAATGGCAACCTCATGCTTATTCAATCCATTTAAAGATACCAAAATCAAATATTATTGATATGTGTCAGCATCTAAGTCAGAAAATTTCACATTTCCTCTTTCTCCTCCCTTTCAGTCAAAACTAATTCACCAACAATTTGTTATACTTTGATGGAACTCAAAATCACTTGCCTGAGGCAACCATCTTGCTGCTTAATGGTAGGGCTGTCCCCTGCTGTAATTGTGAATAATTAAAAAGCATCCTTTCTTATTAGCAAGCTGTAGCAATGGCAATGTCTATCTGAAAGGAGATTCTGCTCCTAAATGATCGCACAATGTCATACAAGCAACATAAGCATCTTTTGTTCTTCAAACTGGAAAAAAAAATAAGCGAAGAAGACTTTTAATCAATACGTTGTCAGTGAAGCCTCATACAACTGAGTTGTTCATGTTTGCAAACACCCCGTTGAAGTGTTTCTCAATCCTTTCTAGGACTCAGTGCTATTTTGATAAATAATATTTCTAGCTGGCTAATTTTGTAGCTAATTATCATCAAACACTAAGACAGATCTTCTACAGTATTAGACATGCTTTGGAGAGGAAAAAAAAAATATCCCTTCAACCATGTGCATGAGGGAATTACAAATTCATCAGTATACAGGTTTTCAAATCTGAAATTAATGGTTCATTATGTTACCATAGTAGTAAAATATAAAATTTTACAGTTGAGTGACAGTAAAAATAACTGCTAAATTAATATATGATTGATTTCAAAATTAAAAATCATCATCCATAGGCACATTTCTAATTATATAAAAATAAATTAAATAAAAGTTTTGAAATAGTTTAAGTGTAAAACAGCATTTACTCCAAGTAACTTGGACTAAGGCATTCAAGCAGTCAAGATGGTTTGAAACGTTATCTCTGCTTTCTCTCTACACAGCTGCAATCTTATACCCACTTACTTGGAAGCAAGTTCAATTTAGCACAGTAGATTTATTTCTTAGAAGGTATGCTTAGCACTGCATGTAAAAGGGTTGTACTGACCACAGTTCAGAACTAAACAGATATTATTAACAGTACAAACCTAGGCATATCTACTGAAAAATAAGTTCTATTGTATTCAGCTGGGCTTATTCCCAGTTGAATGGCTACAGGATAGCAAGATATCCAAATTCTACACTAGATTTTAGTGAATAAACTGTGATATACCTCCTCCTTACATGTGCTGAGTTCTGCCTGAGGATAGGAGAGCACTGGAGACTTACTGTGAATTGTATTATGTGTTGTTGCTGTTGTTGTTATATTTATTTACATCCTGCTTTTCCTTCAAAACTGGGATTCAAAGAGGCTTAAAATTTAAAAGAACAATACAGTTAAAAATGTACAAAGGTGAGCATAAAAATCAAACTATTTATATGCAACGCATTATTTATTTATTTATTTGTGTAAAGTATGCTAAATTCTCTGTATAAATATTCTTTAAAACTGCAAACCTCTCATGCAGATTTATGATCTAATGGCATAAAAGAAGAATGATATTGGCAAGGAAGAGGAAAACAAACAACATGAAGGACTAATTCTTTAGGAATGGATATACGTGCCACTTTAACTTTGACCTACAGTAATTTTTTAAAATCTCAAATTCTTTCTGTCTCATTTATGGAAGGACATGTGAATTCTGGTATATTCTCACCAAAAAAATAAAAAAATAAAAAAATCTGAAAAAAAATGCTTGCACATTTACACTTGAATATTTCAAATTCAGTAGATAGGAGTGTTCCCAGTTTGTCTGTCATCTAGGTGTTCAAGATGTGGAACTTGTCCAGGAAGGAAGAAAGGAAGATTCTAATTTATCAGAGTCAAATACGCAGAGAATCACAGCCAGGGGAAAGAATTCTCTACTGATGGCTGAATCTGTCAGTTCCCTAGTTTCCCACATTTACATTTTTTTAAACCACAAATTCTTTTCATTCTGCTTATCGAGGAATTTTCAGATTTAGGTAAACTCCCAATGAAAAGTGAGCTGAACATAGTTGACATCTACCCCAGTTCTTAATAAACTTGTGCTAAGTGTTTAATAACCAGATGGAATGGCCATTGTGGGAGACAGTTTTAGGAGAGGCCAGAGAACAATTTGCTATCTCCCCTGAATTCAATGGTGTTGGTGCTGTCTTGCCTTCTCTTTCCTGCAGTCAAGTGGAATGGCTGCTAACAGAACACAGTATTTAGGGAAAAAAGAAGCCAAGCTGGTTTCCACAAAGCTGAAGGAGATGGTCACACTCATATACTTCTCCTTCTCTTGCAGCTAAACAAAATGGTTGCTAACAGATGAGTATTCTTAAAGAAGGGGTACTAAGTGGCCGTTGGTTCTAGCGGAAATGATGGCTAGCGTGCATGTCTCATCGCTCCTTTTCTTCCTTCAGAGTGGAATATACAAGCAGATCTTGAGGGAAAGCAAATGAGCACTTTGACAAGGGATGAGAGAGAGATCTCACACCCTTATTCATGGTATCATTATTCAATTTCCTTTCCTATTCTTCTGAACTGCAAAACTGCTATTTCTTCACCCACACACAATATGCCAAACACTTGCATAAAAGCCCATCTCTGCCCATACAGAAAATATTCACAGCTACTGAAGAACACTAACTTTCTCCATTAATTCTAGTGCGTCAATCATGTCACAATTAAGACAAACTACAGTAATAGACCCAGTCATGGTAGAAACCAAGATGATTTAAACATGTCTATGGGGCTGTACAGACTGCCCAGAAAGGGTGGTCTGGAGTCACCTTCCTTTCCGCCGCATCGTTGCTACAGCAACCAGATGAAGTGGCGAGGGTGCAGAGGAAAAAGGAGCACTGAAACCGGGCTCCTTTTTGCATTGCAGTTGCGATGTTTGAAGCGCCGGCCGGCACATCTATGTTGTCACAAGTGCACAGCTCCATTTAGTTGCTGCGCACCTGCGACGTCATCACTCCACGCACTGTCTGTACAGCGCTGCGGAGTGAGGACGTCCTCGTCATGTGCTAGGGTTGTGGAGCATCCATTGGCTCCACTCCCAGGCACCCCTAGCAGGTGATGGGGGCACCCTAAAGTATCCGTCTGTATCGGGCCTATATACCTACGTATAATAAGGGCATTCAGATTACTTTCAGAAATATCCATTCAAGTGAAAAAACCTGCATTTTTTTTAAAAAAGTTGAACATTTGATAAAATGAATGTCTCAGATCTCATACAATTCCTAATCTCATAAAATAATCTCATAAAATAAAATTAGTAGCATAGTATAAAAGAATAGACATACTGCTTACAATGGGGCTTTACAGACCACCCAAAAGGGGCAGTCCGTAGGCATCCAGAAAAGTGCCAGACTGGGCTGCCTCACCAGCAGCCCTAGCAGCCCAAATCATCCCTTTCTCCAGACCACAGAGAAGCGGCAAATTGCCACTTCTCTGTGGCCTGAAGCGGGCTGCAGTGGGTGCCCTGGGTGCCCATTGCACCCTGCCATGGGTGGCGCTCCCGAGGGGAGAAAGAGGCTGCCGCTGGGGCCCCTCAGCATCCTTGGCAAGGCCGTGTGAATGATGAAAATGCCAAGAAGGAGCTGTGTTTCGGAGCTCCTCCTTGCACCGCAGAAGGGCGCCATAAGCGCCCTCCTGTGGTGCAATGTCATCAGGCACGTGCCACGCTGTGTAATGTCATTGCAGTGCATGCATATGGAAGGCGCACTTTAAAAATGACGCCATCCATATGCAGGAGGGCTGGGGAGCGTGCGGTTGCTGCGCGCTCCCCAGCTGTATTCATGTTGCAGGGATGGCCCTTTTGGGCTGTCTGTACCGTGCCAATATAAGATAAGGGCGAAAATTCAGATCTGAGAAACTAACATCATACTACAGGGATCAATAAAACATTAGATCTGAAGCACTAAACATGCTAAAAGTATTAAACAGCCTGAGGAAACTGGAAAAGGCTGATACTGAAAAGAAAGGTCTGCTAAGCATGTAAGTTTCATTTAAATTAACATTCCAGTGCTACCACTGGGGGGAAAAAAACACTGATTTTTTTCCTTCCACTCTATAAACGTCAGAAAAAGGGAATATCTTTTAAAACGGAATGGATTGTTATATACAGGGAGAGCCACTCTATCAGGTATCTGTAAATCCTTAGCAGTTTTTATATAGGGACACAACAGGGATGGGATTAGCACTGAGAAAAGGGAGGACCAGCACAGGAACTCCTGCTCTCTGGCCTATGCATTATTTGTGTTACACATAGAGGACACATAGAGAGGATTGCTAAAATACAACTTATGTAGGCACTTGCTTTCAGACTGTGATGAGCACATTTAGAAGTGAAAAACACCACACGTGGTGGAATTAACCAGAGAAACCAGAGAACACGAAAGGAGTTAGTTGAGCCTATAATTTCAAGAAATCACAACCACTTGCATTTCCACTATGGGAAGTTGCTGGAAGTGAGAGCAACAGAGCAGTTGGAATCTGATGCCTTTGCTGAGTTCAGTCTGAATTAGGGAAGGAAGAAGGCAGCATCTCGGAAAGGTCAAGCAACTGTGAATTGACTGGAGCAGAGGGGAAGGCTTTCACCAAGCCCCAGCTGCTGCAGACAGACATACTTGGTTGTTTTGGCTCTGTTTGAAAGCTAGAGGTTAGGCTGCCTGCTGTACAATGAGCAAGTGAGATGAAAGGAGAATGAGTCAGAGAATAGAAATGTTACTTTTTTTGGACCATAACTCTCCATGCTGGCTGGGCAGTTCTGGAAGATGTTGTAGAAAAAGAAACTTTTCAAGCCTCTCAATTAAGTGAAAGTCAAGGAAGAATGGTAACTTATTTATTCTTGTCCATGAGAATGAAATATACATCCCTGTATCTTGAGAGAGGTAATAGGACCTATCATTCATCATGAATTTATCCTTCCTCTGGAATCAGGAAAGGTTTATGTGCCCAAGAACCTCTCATTGACTGGGAGAGGATCGAGACTATAGATCCCTACTCTTGCCAATTAATCCCAAGATTGGAATGCAACAGATTAAACAGTGTTTGATGGATGATGGATAGAAGCCAATGTGTTCTCCTTTGTTCTGTAACACTTTTGGAAATGGTAAAAAGCTCATTTCACTTCTCATAGATGCACTCAACTACATGTATGGTGTTTATGCGGAGGATTACAGTGGGTGGGAGCAAGGCATACTCAGGAGAGTTGTGTGGGAAGTTATAAAAGTATTTTCAGTAAAATTTTCTTATGTCTCTATTTTTTATAATCCCTATTTGCTAACTGCAGAAAATGAAGGATGAGCGCATGATCTACATGCAACAACCTTATGAAGATTAGTCATGTGAATTGTGAAGCTTTCCACATGTCTTTGGAGGCAAACATGTGGCCTCCCATCCATATGTTGTTGAACTGCATAGCTAGTAATGAAGACTGATGAGAGTTGCAGCCCAGCATCTCAAGTGTAACTGATTCTTCATGTCTGATCAAAAGAGATCTCATCTACAATAACACACATCAGGAATAAAATTTTTATAAATTACAGCCAGGTGTCATGAATCTGTTAATTTCAATGAATCCACAGCTGAGATCCAAGATTGCATAACATAAAATTGAATCTAATTTTTGTGATCAGTCTGATTCCTTTTCTAATAGCCAATACACATGAGAAGATCAAACCACTGGTACTTGCCTTTAATACAGTATACACTTACACTTACCTAATCCTGAACTGGAGCATACACAGTCTGCAGCCCTCATCACTGCCAGCTCCTCAGGAAAAAAAATGAATGAGTTCAAAAATGGAAATATTTTTACAGATGTAGCTACAGTGAAGGCCATTGACCCTCCAAATAAGAATTCTGCCATCCATATAAAATTTCATTCATTTGTCATTCATTCATTCATTCTAAGTCATTCATTCTGCCATCCAAATAAAATTTCCCTTCTGTCCCTAGATTTCTAGCATTCCAGGCAGCGAGACACTGAAAATTGTCTACACTGCTTACATTTGCTGTTTTATCCTTCTCTTGGTAACTTTGCCTGACTTTTTTCTTTGGATGCCTAACTGTATTTCT
Organism: Urosaurus nigricauda; assembly: GCA_034509955.1. Classification (NCBI taxonomy): domain Eukaryota; kingdom Metazoa; phylum Chordata; class Lepidosauria; order Squamata; family Phrynosomatidae; genus Urosaurus; species Urosaurus nigricauda. Next base: position 102,942,917 of record JAOEGL010000004.1, read on the forward strand.
AAATTTCAAAAATTAAGAACTGAAGGAATAAATATTTAAGGTGTAGAAGGTTTATTTGGGAACCAATGGCATCATTGCCTCCCAAATAAGCTATAGCCTGAGTATGTTCCTTGAAGCAAAAAGCGTGCTTATCTTTTAAAACAAGCCATGTACTATCCAATGTTTTGTTGTAAGCAAGGAAAAAATGAGGTCTCTTGACACCAAAAGCGAACTTCTGGTCATTTTCACTACTAGATTTTGTTTGGGCAGGTGTGTGTAGCCTACAGAATGCCCAAATTCAACTGAAGACATGACTTACTAGAAAAGACAATAATGCTTGGGAAGGAAGAAGGCAGTAGGAAAAAAAAAGGGAAGACTGTGTTCCAGATTAATGGACTTAATCAAGGAAGCCATTGCCCTGATGAAAGCCAGTGCGGTGTAGTGGTTTGAGTATTGGGCCAAAACACACTGCAGAAGTAATCCTGTTTGAGGCCGCATTGACTGCCCTGACTCAATGCTAGGGATTTCTGGGAACTGTAGTTTTGTGAGACATTTAGCCTTCTCTGTCAGACAGCTCTGGGGGCACAGTAAACTGCAATTCCCAAGAATCCCTAGCATTGAGCCAGGACAGTTAAAGCAGTTTCAAATTGGATTATTTCTACAGTGTGTTTTGGACCTAAGACTCTAGAAAGCTTGAATCCCTGCTCAGCCATGGGAGACCTTCAGCAAGTCACGCACTCTCAGCCTCAGAGGATGACCATGGCAAAACCGCTATGAGGATATGTGCTAAGAAAACCCTGTGATAGGTTAGCCTTAGGGTCACCATAGGTAGGAAATGACTTTAAGGCACACAACCCACACACAAGCCTGGAAGGCCTGAGCAGGGCTGTTGATGATAGGGTGACTTGGAGGTCTCTTGTTTGAAATAAGTTGAAATAGGTTGAAATAAGTCTAAGTTGATTTGATAGTAGTTAACAACAACAAAGTCTCAAACTGCAAATAGCCTTTGAAAACTATATGGTCTTCTAAAGGCTTCCTTGCAGTGGAAAGAATGTTGCTAAAATTACTTTTTGCTTCCCTTAAGAAGGAAATTAGTGAAGAGTTACATCCCTATTGTTGGCAGATTAAGTTTATGCTCCTCAGAGAGCTGTGAAATTCACTAACTGTCCCTGGGCCAGTCATTTTCTTTCAGTCTAATCTACCTTGCAAGTTGTTATTAGGATAAAGCCAGAAAGAAGAACCATGTATGCCACCTTGAACTCAGAGGAGGAAAGGTGGATGTAAATGTAACTAACAATTAATTAGGATTCCACAAATATGTAAAGAAAGGTGATGATAAGAATGAAAACATGCTCACCCTGAGTGAACCTTTCTATCCCTTTATGATTTTTTTTCACTGTAGTAATTATTCACATTAAACAACTTAAAAACCTCAAGAAATATGGATAGGCCTTAACAAAAAAAAAGCAATCACAAACAGACAAGAACAATGGGTGGACATCATAACAGGAAATTTTTCTTGGCAGCATTCAGTCATTCATAGTCATGATGTCCATCAAAGGCTTATTCATGGGATATTCGCTGTATTCTTTATGTATTTTTTTTTTAAAAAAAGAATCGCTCTAAAAGGCTTCACAGCTAGGCTGGCCCTGAAGGAAATCCTACTGTTCTTTTAGCTTGACTGATGAATTCTCATGAAGAGTCACTGAGGCTGGAACTATACAAATAGCAGGATGGAATGAAAGAATACATGACCCTAGGAGAGGGAGATTTTTCTGAATTCTTTCCCACATCACATGAATACAAAATGTGCTTAAATGTTTTTGATGTTTAAAAAGTTTAACCATTGTGAGTGCCTTTTAGGGCAGAAACATAGGGCATACATTAATTGCAACCTTATTCTATGAGTGAGCACAAAGCTGTTGAGAGTGGCTTCTCTGAAAACCTGAGACAAGCACAAGGCCATTTGAGGGCCTTCTTGGCTGTGGCACCTCAATTACTGAATTATCTCCCCTTGGAGAACCATCATTGGTTTCTTTCTGGCACCAAGACAAAACATGGCTTTTTATTAACGCCTTTGAGGACTAATTTTCTTTTAAATGTGCATGTACTTAGTGTTATTGTAATTGGTGTTAGCTTTTAAAGTAGTTTTAACTGTTGCCTTGTTTACTATGTTTTTAACTTGTTGAAATCAATTATGGTTTTAATCTGGGAGTATTTTAAATGGTTGATATTGTACGCCATCCTGGGATCCTACAATAAGGGGTGGGGTATATGTGTTTTCATAAATAAATAATAATAAAATTGGCGAAGGATGGAAAGAAGAGAGTTTCAAGAACAAAGGCAACTGGTCTGAGCATGAGGTTTCCCCTGGTTCAACTAAATAGAAAGCACTTGTGCCAAATAAATAGGTGAAGCTAATCAATTGAGGCAAACTTTTTTTTCATGAAGCACAAGTGGAAATTAATTGAAAACCCATCAACAAACATTTCTTACTGCTTTTTGGTAGGTAGATTTGACAGGTTTCATAAGAGAGTGAGCTCCTGTCTCCTTAAAGGTTGTGTAGGAAAGAGAGTTTCAAGATATGTTGCTTGTGTGACAGCCCAGGACCTGCTGAGATTCCCTCTTCTACACAACTATCAAAGGGGCAGGAGCTCTGTCCCTTTTTAAAGTTGGCAATCCTATTGGTAATGGGTAAGTCTAAGTAGACTGAAGGGTATGAAGAAAGCAAAACAGATCACTTACAGCTACTTTATACTTTCTCTGTTCAACGTATTTATTTTCTAAATAAAACTGAGAATGTTTGTCCATACAATTAGAGGTTGATGTTCAGTCTTGAACTTAGGCATAGAATAGTTCGAAGCAAATTCAGTCAGAATGGATGGCCGAGATTTGTATGTAATTCAAAATATGATTTTTCCAACTACTGCTTCCAAGCAGATGTAAGGTAAATTTAAAGTCTCACATAAATTCATTCTCTTTGTATTTCAAACATCAGATGCCCCACCTTGGTGATAAAAACTTAGACATCTTCATGCAATAGGCCAATCGTGACACTTGAGCTTGATAGCTGTACTTTCTCCAGGTAATAATGGCTATTAACATTTTAATTGAAAAAACAATCAGGTAGGAAAAGAAGACAGGGAGTGCACAAAATCCCTTCCCAGGAGTGTTTGGCTCAGGGCAGCACACCAATTAAATGGCTGGGAAATTGGATAAGATAGAAACAGGAGAACAATGAGGTGGCACATTCAGATTGATTAGAAAGTGACTGACTTGGAGGCTAGCTGACAGGTCTTCCTGTCTTCCAAGATGGAGTTTTTGTACTTTTAGAAAACTGGCATCAATCACATATACCTCAGGCCAATCACATTGCTCTTTCTTTCTTTCTTTCTTTCGTTCTTTCTCTCTTTCTGGTGAAGGTAAGAAATGCAATCCAAGTTAACAAAAAATCTAATAAGTTAGATTTGCAGATACATTGAGTTGATAAATGTATGGGCAGACTTAGGAAAAGTTCCTTGTTTGACTACACCTCCCAGAATTTCTAGTCAGCAGGGGCTGCAGCTGTGCTGGCTGGGGATTCTGGGAAATCTAGTCCAAAAAGAAACGTTTCCAGCTTCTGGGTGTATTTTCCATTATAGCTTTGCTTTAAATAAGATTTGAACTTTTGATCCACAGCAGAAATATGATTCCAGCACTTGCTGAAACAACGTTTTTCATTTTTGCCCTCCTCCATTTGCATCTACTGTACTAGTTTATTATGAGCCCAGGTCAATGGGGGTAAAAATCATCAATATTAAGAAACTGCATGGTAAGTGGATTAAAAGAGATGATTCTCTCTCAAAATGCTAGAACTTCAGGGCCATCTAATGCAATTGCCTGCAGTTTCAGGACAGACAAAAGAAGATTTTTCATGCAACACATAATTATTGGATAGAATTCACTGTTACAAGATGTGATGATGTAGCCATTAGCTCAACATGGGAATTTGTCATTCCTTTGATGTGGTGCAGCAACAAGGCAAAGTCTTTATGAGCTTTACATTGGTGTTAAACACAAATCCTGTTAATAGGTCAATTGTACTTCTTCTAGAAAAGTTATCTTGGACAGCTCTACCCCCATTGGTAGGTAATCTCATTTCTACACACAGCCCTAAATGCCCTGATTAAATCTGATTTGTTTTATGGGACATTAAGCAACACATACATAAACCTTAAATTAAGTTCTCTTCTCAGGGCTACAAGCATGAGCTGGTAGGAATGAGGATGATCGCATTTTGTGCCAAGTTGCTTCTTTCAGGTCCTGGAGCAGGTCTGTCTTCCCAGCTGATGCATTATTCAATAGAGCAAGGTGGCAAGTACACATAGTAATAAAGAACAGAAACAATCCTTTTTTGGATTGTCTACCTGGATTATAAATCAGGCATGTGAACAACCTATCTTCCTATTAACAAAATGTTGGAGAGGAATACCTCTCCAGTGCTCCAAGATGGATTCAGAAAAGGCTGTGTTGATTTCTTTAAAACAAACAAAGAAAAAGAATACAATAGACCCTCTCCTGTCAGTTGTATTCCTGATTTTCTCCATGAAATCAAACATGAACTTGTAAAAACAAATTTGAAGAAACAAGCACATATCTCCAGTCCCATGTCATTGATTATTCTGGTAGCTCTTGAGTTGCAGCCTGTGGGCCTTCTGGCACAAATTTGAGATTTTAGAAAGCCCAATAACGCAACAAGAACAACAATGGCAATGAGAGTTTGGAAGTAAACAGACAACAACAAAAGGACACTCATGAATTACTTTTCTCTGTTACAGTTGTACTATTTCTGCTGTTCAGAGGGTTCGGGTGGGAAGATACATTTGCTTCCATTCCTGAACAGGAAAAACAATTAAAGCATTTAGAAAAGGTTCAAAATGTGACCTCGGCCTCTGCTGATATCAGCAGGAACTGTTGATCTTCAAGAGAAACGGAAATTTAATTATGGACCTTTGTTATACATGAAGGACCTTTTTCAATTTTGTTTTAAAAGTTTCTAACGTGGTTGAAGTCCTCTGAATCCTTGATAGTTTTACGGGACTATTGTACTTTTAACTTTTCAAGCTGAAAATTATTCACTTCACAGACAGAAAAAGGCATAGTGCAAAATATAAAGGGATTTCTGCGTTTCATTTAAAACTTCTATCAATGTGTGAAATTAAAGGATGGACTTTTTAGTTTTTTATGTGGTCAGAGTTACCAGAGCATTTGATCTCATCAGACATAACCATTTTCTCTCACAAATTTAGCTTTCACATAGGAGACATTATATCTTTACTATCTCATGTGACAAATGAATACACATCACTTTCATATATCTCCACATTATATATATCGACGCAGAAATACACTGTGCCATATTGTGTATATGTGATGCCATTTCATAGTGGGAACTAGCATCTGAGTGAAGGATCATCAGGTATAAGCTTACAAAATCCTACATACACTTTGTAAATGAGTTCATTCCAAAATGTACACAAAGACCATAAACTGTTACATGTGTTGCCAGAAAAGTGTGTGACTTTTTATTATTTATCCAAAACTCACAAGTGGCACAAAATTGGGGGGGGGGGGCACAAAGGCCAAGAACAAGACAGATGATTGTACATAGATAGTTCTGTCTTCTGCCTATCTGAAACAGCAACACGAATGAGTTCAAATGACCACCAGAATGTCATCTGAAGATCACCACTGTTTCTCTCATTCATGGATCCCAACCAGCATTTCCTTTCCTCCACTGGAAACTCTCTGTCCCTCTGCATTCACTGCATTTGTGCCTTCTAAGAAGCAGAGCCCTCCCCCCAGTTCATCTGGTGCCTTCGGGCCATGGAGAGAGAGATGCAGGTCCAGCTCCATTGGGCCTGGCCTGAGCTAAGAAGCAAAGCCTTCCTTCAAGTCCATCTGGTGCCATCCAATCATGGAGGGAGAGATGCAGGCCCAGCTTCATCAGATTAAGATTAAGGCCTAGATTAAGAAGCCGAGCCCTCCCTCCAGTCCATCTGCCTTGGACAGAACTGCTGGACCTGATCCCCTTCCCCATCACCATGCCCTTCTCCTTTTGTGTCATGTCTTTTTAGATTGTAAGCTTGAGGGCAGCAAGCCGCTCTGAGAGCCTTTAGGGCTAAAGGGCAGGGTATAAATTCTGTAAATAAATAAATAAATAAATTTGCTGTCACTGCCACAGGATCACATGGGTGGTTTGGATTCCTCCAATTGTCCAAGTGTCCACATATCATTTCCTCTCTTACACACTTCTATTTTCAGTTGATAACAAAAAGTGTTTATGGTATTTGTACTATTGAATTTCATTCCCCCCATTCCAATTTCATTTCTTCTGGTTTGACACAAGTAAAAAGATTAATATCACTTCTAAATTGCATCACCTAAAATCAAGAAATGATTCCAGTTCTCTAGCAGAAGGTCATTGCAAGCAGATGTATAATACTCAGGGGACTGGCATATATCAAACCGATGCTTAGTCAGAAAAAAGATAGCAGGCTTGTTACAAGAAATCTTGGGATAGCTGTTCATTTCTCTTAATTTGGACTTTAGCTCTCATCCTAAATGAAAGCCTGTACACCAAGTTTCCTCTGACTAGCCAACTGTCTCCAACGCCATAATTCTCTATCAGATACAAAGAGTTCACTGTCTGAATGCATGCAGAACACAGTCCCATATGTAGTTTTTGCTTGACCTGTTTTTTCTTTGTTTTTTAAAATCTTTATTTATGAAATAGAATATTATATTGTCCCAACCATAGTTCCACATGAAGTAGAGGGGATTCTATAGATATGTGTCAGCAATAGTTGACCTCAGGGATCCCACATTCCTCAAGCCTCTCTGAGACCTAGTCTAATGAAAAGGACTTCAAGATGTAGAAAGATCTTGTAGCACCTTTGATACTAACTGAAATAAAGAAGTTGGTAGCATGAGCTTTCATAGACTTCAGTCTACTCCTTCTATATGCATCTGAGGAAGTAGACTGAAGTCTACGAAAGCTTATGCTGTCAATTTCTTTATTTCAGTTAGTCTCAAGGTGATACAATATCTCTCTACATACTGCTTCTACAGACTTAACATGGCTATATCTTTGAATTCAAGGACTTCAAGAGTTATTCTAAAAGTGATGCCTGATATCAGGTTATGACAGAAAAGCCAGTCTCCTTATGGAAATTGGTAGCTGCACAAAGCCCTCATTCTTCTATAAGCTCCCAGCTAAGAAAAAAGATAGGATGCATTTGTATGTGTGGAAGCTGAATTGTCCAACCAGTTAAGCAGAATGGATTCAAGACTGTTCATGCTGCTGGTGTTAGCAGCAGCAACCATAGCAATGGGGGTGTTTATTTATTCAGAAATATATATTCCAGTTTTCTAATTCAATACATTCAGGGTGGTCATCAGAAAAGAGATAAAATATCATAGGAAACACAGAAAACAAGGAACACAGATTTGTTTTTATCATTCATATGTTACTGTGTATGTAAAAAGTCTGAAAGTAATTAATCTAATTCATGTAGAATATAATATATCACACCACAGTGAGGCCAGTTCTGCTTATACTACTGGCCATATGATAAAGGCTGATAATCACCTTCAAGGCTGTTACTCTTCCTTCTTAGTGTTCATTATCTTTAAACTGAACTGGATTTGGACAATCCTTCAAGTGAGAATGTCTTCAAACAGGCAAGTGTCATCTGAAGTGTATGACACAGGACTACTCTAAATGCATTGTCTAAATTAACAAACACTAATTAAAATATTGCATTTTCTCATACATCAACAATACAAAATAAACCCAGTATGAAACTGGTAGGCTCAGCAGATGAAACCATAATAATCTCCTAATATATCATCTGCTTGCCAAGGAAAATGAATCTTCTGGAATGAAAGAAATCTTCAGCAACTGGCTCCCACAGAGTATGAATCAAGTACTGGAGTGAAATATTTTATATTAGTCTGATAATTCTTAACTTTTGCTCAGACAGATACTTAGGACTTCAGCACTGATAATATTTGACAATTGGCCATGCTGGTTGGATTTATGACTGTCAAAGCCCTAAACATGTGGAGGATCAAATGAGAACCACCAGTCTAGGATAGGCCACTTAAAAAGTCACCTCTTTTATAAGCATTATGCCTATATGCAGAGTACAATGCCTATAAGAGAATGTTATAGTAGTCTACCTGGGAAGTAATTACTATGCTTACTAGAAAATACTATACTTACTAGAAAAGGATGAAGCCAGCACATCAACAAAAACTATACAAAAGCATTCCTGGCCACAGCAGTCACATAGGCCCGATACACGCCAGGATTTTACATAGCATGCATAAGCACGCTGCCACAACTGCGCAGCTTTTAGATGGAGGTGCGTAGTTGCGGCGGAGTAAAGGCGCCAAATGGCACCTTTTTTCTTAATCACGCCGCAACTGCTGTGAAGCTTCACCGCCGCATGTAGCTGCTGTGGTGAATTTGTACAGCAAAAAAAGGTGGCGCCAGACCGCCCTTTTTGGGCGGTCTGTATCGCCCCACTCTTTCCCAAATGTAACACTAGTTTCAAGAGGAGTCCTATGCCTTACATCCAGAACAGTTTGTGATCCAAATCCTATGATAGTTTTCCTGCTAGAACTCACATAACATCTGTATTATCTGTATTATCTGGAGTGAGCCTCAATTTGTTCAGCTGTATGATCTAGTTCTGCACTGCATCTATACAATAATGCATGATTTTCACACCTTCCTTGGCATCAGCTATAAAAGATAGATAAAGCAGGGTATCATAGCATATGGATGAAACCATTCCCTAAATTCTGGATGACATCTCCTAGTAGATATTTAAAAACATAGGATACATAGGCTATAAAGCTGAACAATGGTCCCTCTAGCTTATTTCTGGGACCTTTCAGCCGAAAAGGACTGTAACCAAAGCAAAATAGTGCTTGCAAGTTGCATATCAGCCAAAGAGCCCAGAAAGCTACCATGATAGATGATATCAAACGCTGCTGAAGAATAGGAACACAATCCATCGGCCAAATCCTGGCATAAAGTTTCTACCAATCTGACGATGGTTGTTTCTGCCCGTAGCCTGGTTTAAACCCAAACAAACAGTTTCATTTAAGAAAGCCTGGAATTATAATGCTTCATTTGTTCTAAGATCTCATTTAGAAGAAGAAGACTAGAAACTGGTAGTTGCCTTATGTGCCTTCAAATCATTTCCTACTTCTGGTGACTCTAAGGTGAACCTATGAGCCACTGTGGCATAATGGTTTGAGTATTGGACTACAGCTCTAGAGACCAGGGTTCAGTTTCCAACTCAGCCATGAAACCCACTGGATTAACTTGGGCAAGACACATGCTCTCAGCCTCAGGGGAAGGCAATGGCAAACCTTCTTCAAATAAAACTTTCCAAGAAAATCCCATAATAGGTTTGCCTTAGGGTCACCATAAGTTGGAAATGACTTGAAGGCACACAACACACACTCACATACAAAGAAAACCTATCATGGGGTTTCCTGGGGTTTGAGAATTATCTGGTGAGTGGAGTCCAGTGAAGGTCTCTTCACAGAGGTCTTATAACTGCTTCTTTTAGAGAGGTTGGAATACAACCCTCTTTCAAAGGAACATTTAGAACTTTTACCAGTCAACTGGCCAGCCCTCCTCTGGCAGTTTTAGACAGCCAAGATGGAGATGGGTCTAACAAACAAATGATTGACTTTACTCGTCCAAGCAACACATCCTTAGGCTGAACAAACTGAAGCTCATCCATCAAAATTGTACAAGTTTATGCCTCAATTATCTCCCCAGAATCTACCTTTAATGTGTTGTCCAAGTCAGAATAGAGCCAGGTTATCTTCTTCACAAAACAGTTTGCAAATTAATCACTGTTTCTGAGGGCTATTCCTTATTAATCTGAGATGTAGAAAGTAATAGCCCTTGACAACTGAAAATAACTATGTTGAATAAGATTTGCTGATGCAACAGAGGCAGAAAAGAACAGCTTCTTCACTTTCCTCACCAACGTGGAGTAGTCACTAAAATGGCCTCTGAACTCATATTCAATTAAATTTGCCCAAAGTATTTCTCCACTATCACTCTGGTCATCTACCTAAGCTCTTCAGTGCTCTCAGCTCTGTAGAGAACCAAGGAGACCATATTCTACTTCAAAGAAAAGATGCTCAGGGGATGATCGTCTCATCTCCCCATTGTAAAGATCATTCAGAACATCACCAGATCTAGCAGCTTTTGAGATTTTGTCAGAGTATTCAGGAATCCTTCTGGATTCATTAGTGTCTGAGGATGGACCATTTTAATAGGTGACTCTACATCTGCACAGTTTCATACCTAAACCCCATTAGATAACAATCTAATAATGAGAAGCAGATTGTTTCAATCCCCACCCCCACCCCACACACAATAGTCATTCTCATTCTGACCAGCAAAAACAAGATCAAGAGTATGTACTGCCACATATATCAAGCCAGATATTATTTGGAGGAGATCAATGCCACCTATAAGACCACCTCCACTACCTCAGGTAGTGAAACAGATAGCCAGCAGGGTGGATTCCACACCAGTAGATTACCAGTCCTCTTTCATTGCTCTGTCACCAGACATACTCCCTCAAATCTTGGATCATAAAATCACAGAATCATTGAAATGTAGAGCTGGAAGACACCACAAAGGCCTCTGTTTAAAGACCTTCAAGGGAGGAGACCCCACTACACTCTGAGGGAGTATGTCCCACTGCCAAATAGCTCTTACTGTCAGAAAGTTCCTCCTAATGTTGAGGTGGAATCTCTTTTCCTGTAGCTTGCACCATTGTTCCAGGTCCTGTTCTCTGGAGCAGCAGAAAACAAGCTTGCTCCCCCCTCAATATGACATCCCTTCAGGGCTATCGTATCACCTCTTAACCTTCTCTTCTCCAGCCTAAACATTTCCAGCTCCCTGTTAGTTTCCAACTTCCAGTCCCTGAATAAACCCAACAGAAAGGTTTCTGTTTCCCTCACCAAAATGGTCAGAATCCCAAATATATAGCAAATTAGACACACAGTTCTCTTGCACATGCAAACTATCTGTACAAAAGACTTTTGGGGTACAGTAGGCAGTTAGCATTTACCCTCTGAGCCACCATTTTGTATCTGGTTGCAACTTAATTGTACTGACCTCCTGTTGCTTAACATGGTAGTTCATGTAATAAAAACAAATTAGATCTTCCAAACTTAAACTCTTCCCATGCCTCCCTGGTTGGCTTCACTCATCCAAGCAACACATCCTTAAGCTGAAAAATCCTTAGCCAGCTTTAAATGGGTAAATGCATCACACGTTATAACAGAAGTTGGAAATCTTACTCTTTTAGACTACAGCTCTGAGACTCCCTTATCTAACATGATCAATGACTATGTTGGCTGGGAGAATCTGGAAGTTGTAGTCTAAATAAGTAACTTCCCAAGGCTCTTGAGAATGTTCAGTATCATTATCAACATATGATGCATTTTATATATGAAAATATAAGGCTGTGCCTTCCCTCCACCCTTCGGACCATGTGCCTACCACTTCTTTATTTTGGGTCGATGGTAAACCAAAACATTAGAAAGCATTTGGGATGTGAAGCTTTTGTCAATGCTTCCCCCAATGACTGAAATAAATGAGCAGGCTGACTAAACCGTTGTTCATTAGAACTTTGGAATGCATTTGGACACTTATCAGTTTCACAAAGTGGTTGCTGAGCATGATTCACTTAGGCGAGGAATTGTCGAGAAAGAAAGCTACGCTGTTGTAATAATAAGGAGCTCTTTCCTCCTCCTCAGGCTGCTCTAGCAAGGGAGGAAGTCATGATGATTACATTTAAAAGCCACCCACAGCACTGTGCTTTTGAGTAGCAGTACCTAATGGATCTAAGGTGGGATCCTTTTATTTTTATTTTAAAACACCTCATACACACACAGAGAGAGCAAAGACTCTGTGCTTTTAACAGCTGCATAGTAGGCAGAAATTCAGCTGGTGCAATGTTCCCAATTCCCTATAGCCTGATTTTAAAACAAATATGGCAGTGTTAAACATAGTAGAGAAAAAAAATGTGCAAGTGAAATTGCAGAACTGCATAAGAAGTATTGTGACAGATGGGATCCAAAGGCCTACCTAGGTCAGCATGCTCAGGGATGGGCCTATCAACAGGCAGAATGAGATAGCCATTACTGGCAGTAGACATGGCGTGAAGGGTTAGGAAATATTATTTAATTTATTTGTGATGTATTTTCACTGCTACATTTGGGGAAAGATGCTTATAAGACCTTCTGCTTATTATACAAAAATAACTTACCTGGCTTGGTTCCCAGGCATCTTAACTGGGACGAAGCATGGTCAACATTTATATTTCCTTCTTTTCCTCTGGCAAACCCATGAGAATGCAATTGAAAGTATGTGGTCTGTCATTATGTCCCAGCCTAAACAAATTAGGGTTAGTATTAATTATGGTTCATTCAAAGAAACCGTCTTCAAACTGTGTTTTATGATCTTGGCTTGTTTTAAATTGATTTTAATTAAAATTAAACATATCTCCCTACTTGGACATAACAGCAAGCCATAGTTAGTCTTCTCCAGTGTTCTGTTCACATAGGGGCCAGCTAGACATTCACGAGAAGCCTCTATGCAAAATGCAGGTATAACAGTTCCCTCTCACTTTTATTCCTCATCCGCTGATATAGAGATGCCTACTATGTCTGGTACTAGAGGGAACAGAATAGCTATAGATAGCCTTATCACCCATAAATTTGTGCAATCCTCCCAAGGTGGCAGTCATCTCATCTTGCGGCAGCATATACTATAGTTTACTGTAGCCATGGTGACAAGAAATATTGCCTTTTTCCCCCTGTCCCTCCCATTCAGATTGTTATTTTGATAGTCAATTTCACATATGGAGCCATGTTGGGAGATACACAGCCTGATGAGGTAAGTGACTTTTTGTTGATTTTGTTTTTAAAATACTTCCATGTTGTACTGTGTTGTATTGCACAGTATTGTTGTATTGTGTTATTTTGCTTCTGTGGTGCTACGAACTGGAGAACTGCTTTTGGAATTACGTTGTCGTTGTCGTCGTCATCATCATCATCATCATTATCATCATCACAACCATCATCTTTATTTATAAACCATCTTTGTGTCTCTAATTGGCTTATGTATTAAAATTAATTAATTAATTAATTAAATGTTTTAATAAATTAAAATAAATACAACATTGGTTTTTTAAAACACGCACACACAAATCAACATAAAAAGAGAATTGAACAATCAACAATTAAACATCTACCAATAAAATGATAAAATCAGTTTTAAAATAGTACAATTAAAACAATACAGCACACTCTTAAAAGCCCTTGCTTTAAAATCCTTTAATATTTTTAATTATTAAATGTTTAAATAAATATTTATGTAATGCTTAATTATTGTTGCCTAATTCCAATGTTAAGGATATAAGAACAGCACTACTATGTCGCACACTGGTTTGGCATGCTGTTCCTACAGTGGCCAGCCTCTGGAAAGATAACAAGCAGATCATGAACTTTGTGACCTCTCTATCATGTTCCTTAATAACAGATATGTTCAGAAGCATACTGCCTCCAATAGCGGAAGTAATGTATTGCCATTGCAACTAATAGCCTTGAATAATTCCTTTTCAGGTATGTTATTTTATGCTATATCCTCTTCTATCAGGATGTCTGAAGGCTTCTATGGAGTTTATCACACTGGGGCTAATTTCAGCATTAAAGAGAGATTAAAGCACATTTAAAGCATCCTGCAAATAAAGCAGAAAAGCTGAGTAATTGTGTGAATGATTGTTGCATGCAATCGCATAAATAAAGTGATATCAGAAATGCATTGTCATTGAAATCCCAAAAGTAAAAAAGATGTGCATTAATGCTTCTTTGTGACCACTTTAATGGTGGGTTTTGTGCAATATTGTGTGAAATTATTTTGCGTAATTACCTGATTTTTCCAGGATATTAACGGGATAAACTCTCAGTCTCCTTCGTGTGATAAACTTGTATATGAGGAATAGGTTAGGTTTTATTCCAGAAACTGAAGGAGTAATCCAAGTGCTGAACATATTTGGGAGGAGTGATGGGATTCAGCCAGCTTTGTGTACTCCTTTGAATGTTGGACTTTGACTCTGGAAACCAGGATTTGAATCCTCTCTCATCATGGAGCCTACTGGGTGACTGGGCAAACCACAGTCTCTCAGCCACAGAGGCTAAACCCTCTCTGGATGAATTATGCCTTGAGAACCCTGCCTTAGGGCTGGAAATGACTTGAACGCATCCAACAACAATCAACAACTACTCTGTAAAAATAACATCTGGGGGGATTCAACAAACCTGTCATGGAGAAGTCACTGCCTATCCTTGGGTGCCCTCATTCATAACTCAGGCTGTGAATCAAAAGAGTCTGACCCAGAGAACTAATACTTAGGAACATCTATATTGTAGAAATAATGCAGTTTGATACCACTTTCAGTACCATTGCTCCATCCTAAGAATCCAGGGATTTTATAGTTTTCTGAGGCATCTGCATTCTTTAACAGAGAAGGCTAAAGACCTTTGTAAAATTGTCAATCCCAGGATTCCACAGGATGAAGCTACTGTGCTTAAAGTACAGTCAGCCCTCCTTATCCATGGATTTTTTATCCATGGATTCAAGCATCCATGGCTTGAAATTATTCCCCCAAAAGTGAATTTTTCTCCCAGCCTTCCTTCTTTGTTTCTACTTCTACATAACCTTGGCTGGGTCCGTTTTTCTCTAATCTTGTTTTTATTACTATTTTAGCTAGTTACTGTTTTAATTCAATTGTGATTTAATCTCTTTTTAAGGGGGGGGGGGTGGTAAGGGAAAGGATGGTATATTTTACTTGATATTGTTTTAATCCTTGTTGTAATCCACCCCGATTGCTTGTTCAGAGAGGCGGACTAAAAATAATAATAATAATAATTATTATTATTATTATTATTATTAAATTCCAAATAGCAAACCTTGATTTTCCCATTTTATATAAGGGACACCAGTTTGCTATGTCACTGTCTTTAATAGGACTTGAGCATTCAGGGATTTTTTGAAATCCATGGAAGGTCCTGGAACTAAACCCCAATAGATACCAAGGGTCCATGGTAGTATCAAACTGCATTGTTTCTACAGTGTAGATGCATCCTTAGAAAGAGAGGTATGAGGCTCCCGCCATGAATCCATGTAGCTAGTGACAAATACAGCCAAGAAAGGATTTTGGGAAGATGACCCCTCCAAACCAGAACTAGAGGACACTGAGGGGCCATTCCATCTTTTCCAGCACATCAATGGGAATGGGAGCAGTGTCAAAAGTTTTAATCACACATACAGAAGTTTAAATGGGAAAATGAAACCAATTAACGTTGTGGCACCTCAAGGTCAAGCAGCTGCTGGGAATTTTTGTTTTTTGCTCATTTTTGTTCATTCTTCCAGACTTTTTGGACTCTTCATTGTGGAGAGACACTGGCAAAATGGCATGTCCAGAGCAAAAAGGTGGGGGCCTGCCTTGTGAGCAGCTATAAAAAGGAGGAGGAGCCCTTAAGACAAAAGAGTGTGTCAAGAACTGCCAGGAGTGCAGTTAGAAGTAGATATGGTCCTTAATGGGATTCAGACTTCCATATAAGAAAGAAAAGTTTAAAAGGACAAAAGAAGTCCAGTGACCCAGGGGAGTGTGTCATAGAACTGTCAGGAGTGCAGTCAGACCTGCCAGAAGTGCAGTTGGGGATAAGGGAAAGATTGGGGTCAATGGTTCTATGGGAAATGGAGTTGCAAGAAATTCAGGATGGAATTCCAGGTTTGGAGAGTTATGACTATGTTCCAGAAGAAGATGACTTAACTATATTTGAATAAATGTAGATTGTTGTACCATACTTAATAAAAATATAAGACATCCCCTGAAATTAAGCCATAGTGTGTCTTCATGAGGAAAAATAAATATAAGACAGTGTCTTATTTTCGAAGAAACATGGTATATTAAAAACTTTTAATAGTAAAGAAATTGAAGAAAATGGGAGGGCCAAGGGTTAGAGAAACAGTTCTGAAAGAAAAGCTCAAACTATTTAGATAGGACAGGAGAAGAATCCTGTGTAAATTGGTGTAATTCATGCTTGGGGATTTATTTCAGATCTTTGAACTCTGAACTGGCTTAAATATTATATCTTCAGCTGCTGCTACACTTCAGAAAGAAAGTAGTTTGACATCACTTTAACTCCCATGGCTCTGTGCTATGGAATTCTGGGATCTGCAGTTTTGTGAGATATTTAGCCTTTCCTGCCAGAGAGCTCAGGTGCCTCACCCAACTACAAATTCCAGGATTCCATAGCACTGACCCATGGAAGTTAAAGTGGTGTCAAACTGTTTTATTTCTGCAGTGTGGCAGCAACCTTTGTCGTTCCTTTTGGTGATTCTTGGCTTCCTATGGCAGATTCTGGAGACGCAGAAACCTTGCCATTTTATCTCCCTTTAACTTTGGTGAACTCCTTTGATTTTACCTGCACATGACCAAAAGTTGCTGACTCTGTGCCAAGAAAACTCATTAATTGAAAGAAATAATGATAATGATATTAAGAGACTGGAAGTGGTCGACAAGACTTATATAAACAGAAAGACACAACCTTCACTTTAAAGTTGGTCACTGTGTATTTTTGGTTAAAATCCAGGTAAAAGTGATTTGTGCAGCCCTGTAAATAATACTAATGAGATATCACATCAAGCAGGACATGTTATTTTGGCCAACCATCTGAAAGAATTAAAAAATATTGATGCAGTGCCCATCAGCATTGATCTGCAGTATGTTTACAAAGGCTACTGTGGAATGAAGGAGAATATGTTTTTTTTCCAAAGAAAAAGTAAGTAGTACAAAAATGAGCACTACACAACAATGCTGAAAAGATGGAGATGGGAAGAAAACGAAAACGGACAGAAGAAAATGTTAACTAACAATCTGTTTTGACAAACCACCAGGAGTCAATCAAATTCATACAAAAGTAAAAGATTTATATTTCTCCTACAACTGTTCAGCTTCAACTCACAATCCATTATTTGATCTTAACAACTTTTTGGTGGAGATAAGAAGGTTTGACAGTGTACAAGTGAATAACAAGATGGCAAACAATTCTAAAATAGGTTTCAGCGTAATAATAAAACTGGAAGTGAAATAACATGGCAAACATTACTTTAGAGTTTAAAACAGGTGCAGGAAAAAATGTTGTCTAAATTTTACATATTTCTGTGGGTGTTTTTTTTTTTTTAAAAAAGGTTGATGTTTTTAAGATTAATAAACATTATTTATCAAAGGACCTGCTTTTTGCAGTTCCTTTTGGTGTTCTGCAAAGGCTAGATCAGAGCTGCGGTGTGCAGTTGCTACGGCCCTGATCTGGCTGTAAAAGGAACTGTGTGTACAGCCCCTCAGGCTTCTTCCAGACTAGTTTTAAAAAGCCTGAGGTCTTGTGATACAGTTCCTTGCATTTTCTGGGATTTGTTGGTGGTTGTCATCTCATTGTACACTAATTCCATTCTTTTAGTGGGCTGTTTGTGGTGATTTCTTGCACCTATGTAAGGCTTCTTCCAAAGGTTTGTTTGTTTTTTTAACCACAATTCACTTGGTGAATGAGGCAAATCTCCTCTGGATTTTAACCTGTCTCCTTGTGCAGCATCTAGGTTGAATCACTAGCTGGTGGATAATACTGCAAGGTTCCTGATCACAGGGAAGCCTAAGCCTGTTTAACTGAACATGCCAAAAATTCCCATTCAGGAAATCATATAGTTTGTGGGAAGGCCAGAGGAAAAAAATTGCATTCATTGGGATGCTGGGGATGGGGTTACTGTAGCTTCTCCGTCCTCCAAAAATCCAGGTGATAATGCATGAAAGCATTATAATTTCACAGATATATTTATAGCAATAGCATAGCAAGTACATTTTTATGCCTCTTCTTCAGTGCACTTAAGCACTCTCTTAGTAGTTTACAATGTGTAAGCCAATTGTCCCCAACAAGCTGGTATTCATTGTAGTGACTTAGGGAAAGATGCAAGGCTGAGTCAACCCTGGATCCCTGGGATCAAACTCACAACCTTGTGGCTGTGAATGGCTGCAGTACAGGTATTTAACCACTTTGTCACCAGGGCTCCCTCCCCTTTTTTATATGAAGGTCTTGAATCATGCAGCCCTCCAGGTGTTGCAAAGCTGCAGCTCCCAACACTCCCTGCTTTAGTCTATGCTGGCAAGGGCTGCTGAGGCTTACAGTTCAGCAATGTCTGGAAGGCTATAGGATTCCAAGCCCTGATTTATGCACACCAGCACATAACACACACCCATTGATACACATCTCTCCCCTCCACAGTACTGAACTTGTGACAGTTGCTCGACTGTGCGTGCACACACACGCACACTCACACACACGTATCTTGAGGGGGAGATCTCCCATTGAATCCAATTTAGCAGAGGTGAAGATCATGTGGAGGCTGAGATGTTGCTTTCTTATAATTCCCAGTATGATTCAACCAATGGCTATGCTAGCTTGGCCTTCTGAGACTTGCAGTCCTGCCCCATCTGGACTTCCTCATAACTTCCAATCCTGTGCTGGAGTCTTGCCCTTTTGATTAAGGGGATCAAACAGCTTTTTTGCAAATGATTTTCCAGCATGACTTTAGAAGAGTCACCAGCCACATAATTTACCTTTCAGAGTTGTTGTGAGAATAAAGAAGTGGGTGAGAAATGCATGTCGCCTTGATACCTCTGGTGGAACAGCCAGTTTAAAATTAAATAATATAATATAGGAGTATTATGAAAAGAATCTGTTATATAAAATATTCTGAAATCCATTCCCTAAAGAGGGAGGCTAAATTGGCTTTCTCTCTGTAGGAAGGCAAAGAGGTTTTAGTGTAACTGTACTTTGCCATGTGAGATTTTCCACTGCTGAAGGGATGTGTGCTGTTTCTCTTATTGTTGTTGTTTTAACTGTATTTTGATTTATTTCTTTTTATGTTATTAAAACATTTGCTTTTATATTGCATTTTGTTTGTTGCTAGCACCTTGAGGAAAGGTAAAATAAAAATTTAAATTATAAAGATTATAATGAGTGGCTGGAGCAGATGGGAAGGAAAAAGTGACTTGATCCTGAGTTTTTGAAAGCAGATTGAAACTCTGCTGTCTGCATGGCCCACTCCCAAGATGGCTGAATACCCATGGGATGTCTGCAACATGCAGCGTCAAGCTATGCTGTGTGATTTTTTTGTGCCCCACCCCACTATACATGGGCATCATCACACAAACACACCACCTGTGACCTCCAATTACCTCCCTCTCCCCACCTGGATGCTATTGCATTGGACACATACCAATGTCCAGCCACACAGTAGCACATGCAATGCACCGCCTGTACAGTGCATTGGTGTGCCCAGTGATACATTGACAAAGCACAATCATGGAGGGCCCCATACATGCTTGTTCACCCCATGTCCCCTTGTTGGACTGTCTAGTTTGTGTATGTGGTCATTACATCCATTGCATTATTGATGATACCCTTTTTGCTTTTTGCACAGTCCCATGCTGGCGACAGGCTATTTATATGCTGGTGTGATGATGCACATTTTCTGCCTTGAATTGGAGTATCTAAGGGGCAAGACAGACTGTGCCGAAAGGACGGGCTGGAGCCACCTCTTTTTCCTCTGCCTTGTCACTGCAGCAGCGCAGAGAAAAAAAGGAGCGCTGGGAAGCAGCTCCTGTGCCACACCTGCGATGCCATAATTGCCTTAAGGTGGCATGATGATGTCACACGTGCACTGTACCGTTTGTATGTGGTGCATGTGCATTGTCATTGACATGAGCGACATGTGGGGGGTGCTGCATCATAATGGCGCCGCCCATACATACTAGTATCACCGCCAGGATGGCGCTTCATGGCCGTCTGTATTGGCCTCCAGTTTCCTTTTGCTCCAGTTTTTAGCTCCAGAGCATGGCTTCAGTTTGCTTTCCACTCAGGGTTTTTTTGTGTTTGTGTGTGTGTGCATTGTGTTTAAACACCTCACCTGTCAGAAGCTGCTTTATTTGGCTAGTGTGGACTACCCTGCTGCTGCTGCTGCTGATAATGATAACAGCCATAATAATATTTAGAAATTTCTTGAAAAGGAACCCAACAAAGACATTTGAAGTGTATAATGTACAGCTGCTGTGGGAGAAATTGGCAACTCCTATCCAGATTGGCCCTGCATTTCCAACCCTTGGGTTCCAGTAACTCACCTTGCTCTTTTACCCTAAGGATCCATCCCCCGATCTGGTACTCTAGCTTCAAAGCAACCAGTATCCTGGACAAATGGTCGGTGTTGATCAGTGGATTCAGTGTGGTAAAGCCTGTTTCATTTTTTAAATGAAAACAGTGAGACACAGCGGTAAAAATCAAAACTACAAAGTTTTACTATTTAACCATTAATTTAAACATCAACTCCCTGAACGCTTTCTACATGCCCAGCTTCCCAAACTCTATTTAGATTTTAGCAGTTCCTCTCTTCCTAAATGGCTTTTATTCTGTCTCTGACTGCCCTGTGTTGTTGTTGATGTTGTGTGCCTTCAGGTCATTTCCAACTTATAGTGATGTCACCTACAGCAAATCTAAAATGGGGTTTACTTGGCAGGATTTTTTCAGAGGCTTGCCATTGCCTTCTCCTGAGGCTGACAGCATATGACTTGCCCAAGGTCACTCATTGGGTTTCACGACCAAGCTGGGACTCAAACCCTGGTCTCCAGAGTCCTAGTCCAATGCTCTAACCAGTACACTACGCTGTCTTCCTGTGACTGGATAGTTGGTTGTATCCAGCCCAGATACAACCCAGCCCAGATTCTTACTTCATACCTCCCAACCAGTGCTAAGCAATAATCAGTTACTTGTAATTAGTTCCTTTCCCCAGTAATGAAGGTATAGCCATATTACGTTATAACTCGACAAATGATGAATTCACTTCTTAGTGTAAAAGTAAATTTTAAAGTTAATTTAATAATTCCACTCACTGGGAAAAGTGACTATCACAAGTGTTGCCTTGTGGTGTATCTCATGCTCTAAGGTGGGTGTTGAGGCAACAACAAAGGGGAACAGGAGGTGAGTGTGCTTTCTACTATGGGCCAATACAAAGCAGCATTCAGATGTTTGTTTTTTAACAAAAAAGAAAGCTGTTTAGTTGCTCTTGAGAAATGGAAAAGTCAAGTTACATTTAAAATTGTAACTATGGAGTTTATCACACAAAGGGAATTTAAGTATAATCTAATGGCAATCTGAATGCAATCATGGGGTTTCGCGTGATTGCGTGAAAGCTGATCACACACATTTTCGGGCAAAGGGAAGTCCTTCTGAACGCAATCATGGATTTTCGCGTGATTGCGTGAGAAACTATCACACGCAATTTTGGGCACTGGGAAGCAATTCCGGGCAGTTCTGAACATAATGCAGTGTCAATACGCAATCACGTAAATTCGCTGAACTAGCGAATTTACTCAATTCCGAACTGGCCTCACTTCCATTTCTTTCAAAATTGAGAGAAATTCTTCCCGTGTGATAAACTCCTATAACAGTAACTATCATTAGAGAGGGGACTTGGGGTGATAATTATAATTAATTCCTTCTTAACAATAACTTTACAAGCTCTGCACAGAACAAATGGACATACTGTATGAACAGATTCTCTGACACTTTCTGCAGCTGATGGTGGAACTTTTAGAGAGAGAGAGGATTATGAAGCTGACAGACTGACAAATTCTGGTGAGGCATGTCTGCAGAAAACACTACAATTGAAATAAATGCACTCACTCCAATTTGAGTTGCAAAACACATTAGAGAGGAAACGATTCCATATACCAAGACTTTTAATGGGCAATTGGAGAATGGTTTTCATATTAACTTTGTGCCCTGAGCGCTGCTTGCTGTTGTAAATATGATTGTAACGCCCCCAAAAGATGGCATTATAATTCAGCCAGCTCTCACAGTATCGCAGATGCTCGTGGTGGGTTTTTTTTTTTTTTCCCCTCTCCAGATAATGTTGGAAGCCAGGAAGAATCAGACCAGACTGACAGAATACTTCCTTCAATAATGTACTTTGAAGATTTCAACATATGGTAAAATGAGAGAAAAGGTAGATGAAAAGGATAAGGTTTATCTAGGATAAACCTTGCTTTATCCTACATTGTCAAAGGTATAAGTATATACCTACATGGCAGAAATCTACACTCTAAGCCAATAATATGGGGTTTGTGGTTTGCATGTTAAAGTAATCTGATGGTGGGGGACAAGCAAAGAAACCCAATCTTCTCCATATGTGTGCAGCTATAATCCCCATCATGGCCAATGCTGTCTGGGGAAGATGAGAACTGTATCCCGAAACTTCAAGAGAAGACCATGTTGGGATAGATTGGTGCCTAGTGTTTTCATCCTAATTTTGCTTCCAAGAATGGAACAGAGTTCATGTTGAAAGATTGTAGTTGTCCTTCCTCTTTTTTCCCCTTTCTGATGGGATGCCTGTATCCTGAAAATCAACTGTGGCAGGTTGAAAGAGCTTTGAAAATGGCAAGAAATATTTACCGACAGGCTATTTATTTTATTATATTGAAAGATTTTATTTATATCCTGCCCTTCTGATACAAATGCACCACCCTGAGTTGTTCGCTTACACTGTTTAAATATTATGATTTTATCATAGAAACAATAAAGTAAAATACAACCACCAAGGAATCAGAGGAAAACACTATCTGCCATATACAATGGAAGCCTGTCAGAATAAATGATTCCAGCAATTGACCAGAAACAATAAGGAGGGCAGGTCAACTGCACTTCATTGGTAATTTGGATGCAGCAACCAAAAAGGCCCTTCCTCTCTCTTCCTGCTTAGATGTACTTCCATCCTAGAAAGGACACAGAGAAAGGCCTATCCTTCTGTTTTATTTTATTTTGTGATCTTAGGGTGGTTGCCTGATGTCATGGACAGTGGTGGTCTTTAAAGTATCCTGGATTGAAACCATTTAGGGCTACCGACGGTAGTCTTAAGTTATTTGAATCATGCTTAAGAACACATTCATAATCAGCACAGTTGCTTAAGGATTAGGGTAACATAGTCCCATTTTCACTAACTTTAATGAAAATATTTCTCTGGTTTTATTTTTCTCCTGGAGGAAATCCTGGACATTATATGAAAACTTAATAATATGCAATACTTAATTTTATTTTTTTAGAGTCCTCTACACATCCAAAGTCACTTTCTAATTTAGGAAGATAAACTATATTATCTGTCACATAGTTTGCTTGTAACATTGACATGTCTGAGTGTATTAAATTTAAAAGTAAACCTTAGTTAGGCAATATTTGCAGGTCTACTAGTTTTTGGGTTTTTTTTTTAAATCTTGTTAAAAATGGTGATAACAGCTGCCCTTTCATTGAGAAGTAGGAAAAGTCTGATTTTGAAAACAGAAGACATCAGCAACATTATACTAAAAACAAAGGCGTGAAAAAGAAGCTAGTGTGCAAGAAGAAAGATATGGAAACAATAAGCTAGCCTGCAAAATGGGCTGGCAGACAAGCTATTTTCAACCTGAGCAAAGCCTGTGTTTTGAGATGTTCATGCACACTAGCTTCTTTTTCACGCTGCTCAAGATGCAGGAATCTGAAGCAGGCCACAAGTCACATGAGTATTATAGAGTATAATGTATTATAGTAGCTGTATTATGCAAAGGCCATGCTGGAATCACATTGCAGGAAGGATACATTTTGCAGCTGCGTTTCTGGCCTCAAAACCTGAAGACGTCTTCGGCCCTGCAGTTTTTGTCACTTAATTTTCAGCTTAATGATTTATTTCGGCTAATGATTTATTTTTAAATAATTAGAAATAATTTTGGGGAGAGTAAAATATGGAGAAAAATGTATAACCCATTTTCTCCAGAAATGAATCAAAACAATAAAAAACCTTTGGGCCAGGGAACAAAGAGGTGGAGAAAGAACGAATACCACACTGAGGTGTGTGTGTGTGTATGTATTATGAGAGGGCTAGAATTGCAGGCCTCCACATCACTAACTCACATTGTTGCAGCGATATTCTGAACTAATCAGCACTTCCACCTTTCAGAGTTCCAAAGAGGCAGTTCCAAAGTGTGAATAACAAATCCGAAATTCAAACAAAACTCCGCCAAGCAGTGATACCTTTATTGGCCAACTGAAACGCAAAATATACTTGTTGCAAGCTTTCAAACCTCTACTGGCTTCTTCATGAGGCAAGATGTTAAATACCAAACAGGAGAAAAATTGGAGATGTTGGTAAGATGTCTGCTTTTTGTTGTTTCTGTCCCTAGTTAAGATGGTATAGGGATGGTATCTTTAGCAGGCTGACCTCTCCTCCTTTGGCCATGCGGCAATTGGGCAAAGTCCAGGAAATTTCAAGTCTCTTTGTACATCAAAAAGGACTCCTCTTTTGCAATCCAATATGTCTCCATTCCTGTGAGGCCACAGGCCTCTTTGTAGGCAGAAATTTGTGAGTGAGATTATTCACACAGTTCTACTAAAACAACAACAATCTGTGAATTTCTCCTGGGAATCCGCCCCCCCCCCCAACCTCTGATTATGGCAGCCAAAAAGAACTTAGTTGGACACATATGAAATGTATGTGAGCAACCCAGATTCTACAGGGATTATTTTCAACACTTGAACAACCCTGAAAATTCAACGCAATCTGCATCCACACTGTATAAATAATAGGTTGATACTACTTTGGGCTCATTCTCACTTAAATTTCAAAATAATAATAATAATAATAATAATAAAAATTATTTATATCCCATCTCTCCAATTGGATCGAGGAGGCTTGTAACATTAAAAAGACATTGAAATACATTAAACTACAAAATAATAATATCATAAAAACCCATTTTTCCCCTCCAAAATCATCCACTTATGGTTCTTCCATGCAGTATTGCATTGATTCAAAATGATTCAGTTCCAGCTGGAAGGAGAGGAAATTTGAATCAATTACAATCCACATGTGGTTCACACTTGCATGGATTTGATTTACTGAAAAAAAAAGGGGGGGGGGGACAGTTAAAACAAAAGGGCTCATTTCCACTACGATTTAAAGCAAATTGCTGATTGGGTTGTGTGCACCTCATTCCCACTCGAAACCGGTTTTAACCCTACTGAGATGGGCTTCAGTCGCAATGAAGCGAGGCGAAGACAGACAAAAATCCCCGTTCTTTCCTGAGCCCTTTTGTTTTAACTGTCCTGGCTCAAGGCGAGGGGATTCTGGGAACTGTAGTTCTGTGAGGCATTGTAGCTTTCTCGGCCAGACAACCCTGGTTCCTGCTTAATCTGAGCCCCTGAAGTGATTCCGAGGGGGGGCATGCGCTAGACCCCTTTAACCCGCATTTTTTTGTTGCTGTTCCCCCCTCCTCTTTTTTGATAAATTGAATCCGTGCAAGTGCAAACCACATGCGGATTGGAATCAAATCAAATTTCCCCTCCGTCTGACTGGAACGGAATCATTTTTAATCAATGCATTGGTGCATGGAAGATTTTGGAGGGGAAAAATGCAATTGGGGGCAAATATAGTGGGAGAAAATGTGATCAGGGCCAACGTAATGGGAACGACTTCTGGAACAGAAGAGATCCATCAAATCACCAACCTGGATAGCTTCAAAAAAAAAGCTATTAAGACGGATCTCTTCTAGCACGCCTTTCTGGAATAGTTTCCATCCTCATATATGCTGCATATTTTATATTATGCTACTCCTGCCTGTTGTTATTGGTTTTAATAGTTTATTGAATAAAGTGATTTTAATAGTACACTTGTCCCTCCATATTTGCTAGGGTTAGTGGCACAAGACCCCTGCAGATATGGAAAAACCACAAATAACAAAAACGCAATGTTTTTACCTGAGAGGACACCTTGCTAGGAATCTCTAGGTCCTCCAGTGCAACTCTGACCATAGAACTGCACTGAAGAAGCTACAAATGCCTAGGAGAGTATTCTCTCTAGGAATCTCTAGGTCTTTCAGTGCCACTTTTAGTTAAAGTTGACCACAGAGTTGCACTGGAGGAGCTAGATATTCCTAGAGAGAATATTGGGAATATTGTTTTTATTGCTTTTATTGTTTTATTGTAATTGGTTTGTTTTAATTTATATGGTCCTGATGTTTTAATGTTTTTATATGCTGTACACCGCCCTGATCTATGGAAGGGCGGTATAGAAATAAATCTTATTATTATTATTATTATTATTAGAGAGAACATATTAATCAAATCCGTGAAGAATCAGATCCGCAAATATCAAAGCCTCAAATATGGAGGGATGAGTGTAATATGTGTAATTCTTTTTTAAGGGGGGTTATGAAATATTGTGTTTTGCATTGGAAGAAGAGTGGGGTATAAATAAATAAATAAAAATATTGTAAGCCGCTCTGATCGCCTTATGGTAGACAAGCGGGATATAAACAAAAGTTTCATTTATTTATTATTTATTAACCACGCCCCGCTGTTGAATCGATCCATTGATTTGGATTGCGCGTTGATTTATCTGCAAATAGGGGATGGGGCCCCAAGAAATGGCGATCCCCAGGATTCCCAGAGCAGTTAAAACGGCCTCAAGATGGATTATTTCTGCAGTGTGTGTTCTGTTATTCTGCTCCTCCAGGGCTATTCTTTTTCACCCCCACCATCTTTTGCCTTTTGTCCCCAAAGAGTGGGTCCCAATTAATCCCCCCAAGAATGACTAGGCCACCCCTCTTGGGATGGGAAACTGTGCCCTCTCTGATCCATCTGGCCCTAATCCAGAAGGCACTCTGCACATGCTCAGAGGCAAGGTGGATTTCCCTGGATGGAACCCTTTCTTCTTCATCTTCTTCCATTCCAAAGGAGGCTGCATTCATCCCTGGAGAAAGAATGAAAGGAGGAAATCTTAGTTGCATTTCAAAAGCTGGACTGAAAGGCTGCCTGCTGCCAAGTCCCTGCCTCCAGGGCTGGCCTGGTGGCCTGGCCTTGTTGCCTTCCTCTGGGGAAAAAGGAGTTGCTGGAAAGCCAGGACAGGAGAAGGCTGCCATGGATCGGGGGCTTAGCCAGGATCCCTTGGACATTGAGGTACTACCCCCCTTCTATGGGGAGAAAGAGGGGCAGATCTTGGGTGGCAGCCAGGGGAGGCTTGGAATCCTCTTGCTCCAAGGGAGGAATATGAGGCTGCATCCAGACTGGGAATTAGCCCTGTTTCATACCGCTTTAACTCTCTTTCTGGCTCAAGGCTATGGAATTCTGGGAGTTGGAGTTGGTTGTGGGGCCCAGAGCGGAGCTCCGCTCCGCTCTGGGCCCACAACCAACTCCAACTCCCAGAATTCCATAGCCTTGAGCCAGGAAGAGAGTTAAAGCGGTATGAAACCGGATTAATTCCCCAGTCTGGATGCAGCCAGAGGCGCACTTGGACCCAGTCAGAGTGTAAAACCCTGACAGGAATTCAGCCTCCTTCGCCCTGCTCAAAATACAGTAGAGGGCTTTTGAGGGTGACATGGAGGGCTGTCCTCCAAAAGGAGGACCTGTGTCCTGAAGGCCAACCTGTGTCGTGTGTTTCTTTGTTTCCTTCCTTCCTTCCTTCCTTTCTCGGCAACATTTCTTTCTTGGCAACATTTCTTTCTTTCTTGACAACATTTGTCGCCTCAGCCTCCCTCTGAGGCTGAGAGAGTGTGCCCTGTCCAAGGTCACCCAGGGGTTGACTGTGCCCTGGGATGCACTTGGATGATGCCTGGGGATTGGGAATGTTGCACAGAGGGATGGGATATAAATAATAATAATAATAATAATAATAATATGGGGAGGGATGGGGACTCTGGAATTTTAATGTATCCTGTTTTTATGGTTGTAATCTGCTTGGATTCCCTGAGATTAAGCGGAATAGAAATAAATAAATTATTATTATTATATATTAAACTTTATTTATTTAGCAATGAATATTGACACAGCGCTGTACATACAATATTTTTAATTAGATAGTTCCCTGCCCTCAGGATTACAATCTAAAAATTATTATTATTATTATTATTATTATATTATTGTTGTTATTTTGTGAGACACCAGCATGTTTCCAAAGATGATAATGATGATGATGATGATGATAATAATAATAATAATAATAATAATAATAAATTTTATTTATAGTCCGCCTCTCCCTATGGGTTGAGGCAGGTTACAACAGACAAAAACAACAACAAAGTAGAATATACATTTAGGGCCCTAAACTCTCTACCCCCAACCCCCTCCCTACCTTAAAAACAAGAAGATAAAACAACAACAATAAAAGATATAGATGATAAAGATAAAAATAAAAGGTGTTGTAAAACTATGAATCCCAAGGATTCCCCTAGGCTGGGCCTGCAGCACTTCAAGTGGTGTCAAGTGAGAGGCAGTGGGGTGTAGTGATTTGAGCCTTGGACCAGGACTTAGTCATGGAAACCTACTAGGTGACCTTGGGCAAGTCACACTCTCTCAGCCTCAGAGGGTGGCAAAGGTAATTCTCTGAAGAAACTCAGGAGTTTATCAGATGGGAGGAATTTCTCTTTATTTCAAATGGAGCCAATTGGAACCAATTCGAATTCACGTAACTTCGCTAGTTTAGCAAATTTACATGAATTCCAATTGCATTCGGAATGCGTTCAGAATGACTTCCCATTACCCGAAAATGACCCCCCCCATTGCCCGAAATTGTGTGAGAAGCTTTAATACGCAATAACGTAAAACTCATTATTGCGTTCGGAATGGCTTCCCTTTTGCCCGAAATTGCGTGAGATACTTTAATACGCAATGACGTGAAACCGAATGATTGCGTTCAGATTGCCATTAGATTATACTTCCAATTTCCGTTGTCTGATAAACTCCTTAGCAAGAAAACCACATATTAGGTTAGCCTTCAGAAACAACTTGAAGGCACACAGCAGCAGCAGCAACAACAGATGTATCTTCAATGGGCTTTCTCTGGCTCAGGGGTTGATTTGAACTCTGGGATCAGAGCCCAACAGTCAAAGCACTACTAGATTTCCCCAGGGAGCCCTGGTGAATTTGAAGGAGGATGGGGAGAGTTTTCCTTGACCCTGGGAAACATTAAAAGAAATAAAACCAAGGAAGCCCTTCTTAGTGTTTTGGGTGCCCTTTGGTTCCATTTTAAAACCAGTGAAAGGCTAAATCCCTTTCCACAGCCTGGTAAAGGCAGGGGTAGTAGCCCTGTTGATCACCCAGACAAATACCAAAGTCCATTTTGTGGTAATCATTGGCCAAAAAGTAAAGGCACAAAATGCTCAGAGCCAGCTTTTGCAATCCTTTCCTCCTTTACCATGTCAAAACATGTAGGCTACATGGCTTTAACACAGTCACGTATTTCCCCTGTTTCTTCTGCATGCCTTTTTTTTTTCAAAACCACCTTTCCCTGGTGAAGAAACTTATGTGTTTCAAAAGCTTGCACAGATGAAATCTGCATGTTTTTGCTTGCCCTAAATAGAGAGCCATGATGCAGGGGTTTGAGTGTGGGACTACCACTCTGGAGACCAGGGTTCGGTTCCCTGCTCCAGCATAAAAATATACTCGGTGATCGTGGCTAAGACACTCTCTCAGCTTCAGAAGATGGCAATGGTGAACACCCTCTGAAGAAACTTGCCAAGAAAGCCCATGATAGCTTGTCTCCTCTCCTTCACATCTGTCCTTTCAGGTCACCAGGGTTGCCATAAGGTGGAAAAAACTTGAAGTCACACAACATCAACAAGAAGCTTGCCTTAATAAAGCTGTTTTCACTCACTATGGTCTTTGGAAGGATTTTGTGGTCCTGACATTGTGTTTGGGCCAGGACAGCTTGCCTTCTGAACCCTTTCCATCCATGAAATCATTGTAGACAGTAATCTCTGGCCATGCTGAGAGTTGTGGTTTCTGAATTCTGTCCATAAACATAATGACAGTCTTGTTGTGTTGAATAAACACAGAGATGTTCTAGGAAGTTTTGACACTTCTGGCAGAAATCCATAGAGATCAGTGCTCAAAATAAACAAGTACAGTCGGCCCTCCTTATCCACGGATATTCCTCATCCACGGATTCAACCATCCACGGCTTGAAAATATTCAAAAACATATAAATTCCAAAAAGCAAACCTTGCTTTTGCCATTTTATAGAAGGGACACCATTTTACTATGCCATTGTATTTAATGGGATCTACTTGAGCATCCATGGATTTTGTTATCCACAGGGGTCATGGAACCAAAGCCCATCAGATATCAAGGGCCAACCTTAAATAGTGCTTTCCTACCATCTGTGGTGAAAATCAGCGTGTGTATGTGCGCACATACACATCTACTGTATAATATCTCATGTCTAACATACAATCCTGGGCTTCTTTCCTTGGATGTAAATTAACTGGGTTCAGTTTCTAAAGGAGAGCTTACTTCCAGTGAAGGAAGTGTTGCCATTTAATGGTGCTCCACAACCTGCTGTTGGAGCTAGGCCTCCTCAGACTGTGTTATCATAAAAACTAGCCTAGGAAAGAGAAGATTGTAGAACAATCATAAAAGCATCATGAGATAAATAAGCTTTGGACATCATATCGTTGCCCCTATTTCAAGGCACTCCAACTGTAAACAATGGCCTCTCCACATTCATGGGGATGAAGGGCCCCCCATGGATGTAGAACAACCACAAATAATAATAAAAAATTATCATTTTTACCTAAGAGGACATCTTTCTAGGAATCTTCTGGTCCTCCAGTGCAACTCTGTGGTTAACATCTGCCAGAGGTTGATCATAGAATCACACTGGAGGACCTACAAATGCCTAGAGAAGTGGTCAGCTTCCAGAAGAATTGCACTGGAGTACTTAGAGATTTCTAGAGAGAACATAATAATCAAAACAGCAAATAATCACATCTGCAAAAATCAAATCCACAAATGTGGATGGTCAACTGTATAGTAGAAATGGCAACACAACCTTCACCTTTCTAGGTTTGGTTCACTTGTCATTGGCTTGGAATAGTACAGGAAGGACAGAAATTTACTATAAATGTCTCACCTTTTCCCAAGTAGCTTGTCTCCTGTTCTCCAAATCTGTCTTTCCAGGAATGAATTGCCACGTTTCTGACTGGGCCACACTATTTTGATATCAAGGATAAGAATTACTGTATATACTCATATATAATTCTAGAAATTGTAGTCAAAAATTTGACCTACAAAACCTGAGTTGACTTATCCATGCGTCAATGTAAGCACTGTATTTTTATCTTTTACTGTATTTAAAAAAGGAACCATCCAAGGTGAAAGGCAAGAGCATAATCTGTCCTGGAAGCACTGACACACATTTCCTCTATCATCCATCCAGGTTTTATTGTGAGCACAAACAATTATGCTTGCTGGAATTTTGTAACTTCTTTGGCATCATTTTCCTTTGCTCCATCCTTTAGATCAGTGGTCCCCAAACTGTGCCTTTTAAGGGGCATTTCAACTCCCAGGATTCTAGACTATTGGCCAATATGGCTGAGGCTTCTGGGAGCTGAAGTCCAAAATCTCTTAAAGGGCACAGTTTGGGGACCACTGCTCTAGATGCTTTGTTACATGCTCCTAGGCTTTGTCCTTGACTTATCCAAGGGTCATATCACAATCCATAATTTCAGCTCAAAAACTTGGCCTCAACTTATACATGAGGTCGACTTACAGTATAGTATATAGTTGACTACCGTATATACTCGACTATAAGTCGACCTCATGTATAAGTCGAGGGCAAGTTTTGGGGTCAAAATTATGGATTTTGCTTTGACCCGTGGATAAGTCTAGGGTAAAATGTAAGGGCATATAGGAAAGGATCTAAACAATGAAGCAAAGCAAAACAATGTCATATAACTTCCAAAAGTCCATCAGACATAACTCTTTGTGCTTAATCTTAAGACTGGATGGATGAGAGTAAAGGGGGTCAGTGCTTCCAGGACAGATTATACTCTTGCTTTTCACCAGGGGATGGTTCCTTCTTTTTAATAAGAGTTAAGATACAGTACTTACATTGACCCGTGGATAAGTTGACTCAGTTTTTTGGGTCAATGAGTATATATAGTATATACAGTATGCAGTGCTCAAGATTTTGTTGGACTGCAACTCCCAACATCACTCACCATTGTACTAGTTAGAGCTGCTAAGAATTGCTGTCCAAAAACATGTGGAGTATTGCCACCTCTCCACTTGGGAAGTTGCTTTTCTAAGATGAAGTACACTTTACAGATACACCTTGAGAGGACTTTGATATGGAAAGTTCATTTCGGGATTATCCTAGAGTTGCAAACAAGCATTTGCATTCACGTTGCTGCCATCATCCAAATATCACTAGAGAGGACAACCCTGTGAGGACTTTCCCATCTAGTTTTTAGTTTCTGTTGTGTTGTGAAAATTAAACTATTTAATGACAGACTTCCTCTCCTTTTTAAACATTTTTGGTGACATAATAATAATAATAATAATATGATTTATTTCTATACCGCCCTTCCATAGATCAGGGCGGTGTACAGCATATAAAAAACAGTAGGACATAAAAACCATTAAAACAAGCCGGTAACAATAAAACAATAAAAGCAGTAAAACCAGTAAGACAATAAAATCACAATAAAATCACAATTCTCAATATAAGTGCTAGTGCATATGCAGCAGCAGAACAGTGGGCGGCATTACAACAGGCAGATAAATAAAAGTCCATTCAGCGGTAAGCCTGGTTAAATAAATAGGTCTTTAAGTCCTTTTTAAATTGAGCAAGGGAGGGGGACAAGCGGAGATCGATAGGTAGAGAGTTCCAGAGACAGGGGGCAGAGATGGAATATGCCCTCTTCGTCGTACTCGCCAATCTAGTCTCCGGAACTCTCAGTAACCGCTGACCAGATGACCTAAGTGTGCGGGGAGGATTGTATGGGGAGAGACAGTCCTTCAGGTACCCTGGACCCAAGCCATATAGGGCTTTATAGGTAATAACCAGCACTTTGTACTGAGCCCGGAAGCGAATCGGCAGCCAGTGAAGGTCTTTCAGAATTGGTGTTATATGGGCGGCCCTGGGAGCACCAGTGACCACCCGCGCTGCCATATTTTGGACCAGTTGTAGCTTCCGAGTGTGATACAAAGGCTGCCCCATGTAGAGCGCATTGCAGAAGTCCAACCGAGAG
Source organism: Urosaurus nigricauda (assembly GCA_034509955.1). Lineage (NCBI taxonomy): Eukaryota > Metazoa > Chordata > Lepidosauria > Squamata > Phrynosomatidae > Urosaurus > Urosaurus nigricauda. Next base: position 102,976,153 of record JAOEGL010000004.1, read on the forward strand.
GTTACCAGAGCGTGTACTACGGTTTCAAGGTCCCTCCGGTCCAGGTAGGGACACAGCTGGCGAATCAGCCGAAGCTGATAACAGGTGCTCCTGATAGTGACAAAGGTTTGTTTGTGAAACAGTTGTGTTTGTCTCAGCTAGTGGCCATTTGAAGTAAAGACATGTTCTTTTTAAAACACCTATGATTCTCCAGTTGTTGCTGAACTACATCTCCCATCATTGCTCATCATTGGCTACAGTGCTTGGGCTTAATGGGAAATGGATTCCAACAACATTTGGATGTCTGCATGCCCCCCCCCCCCCGGCCAAAAGCCATCTAGTGTAGCAGCCTGTTTCCAGCCGTGTTTTGAAATATTTTGTCTCTAGGGGAGATCAAATTCCACCATTTGTAAAAGACAGACTTTGAACCTCCACTAAAGTGAAGAAAACTTGGTTCTTTCCTTTCATGCTTCATGGAGATAGCCATGTTAGTCTGTTTCAGTATAAAAGGAAGTTGGGGTGGGAGGGAGAAGAGATGGGCATCTAATAGCACCTTTGAAACTAACAGATATATTTCAGCTATCATGTACTCTAGTCCAACTCTTCATCTCGCAGTTGATGAAATCCATGATCTTGCAACCCTTTATCTTACATCTGGTGAAATGGAGTGAAATCCATGAATGCTTATGCTGCTATGTTCCTCCCTCTCCAGCCTTTCCTTTTTATTCTTTTTTTTCAGGGCCACAAATTAATAACACTGTATGTATGTGTGGCTAATAAGTGTGAACTTATCATTTGCAAGATTGAAATGATACATGGTTGGAATGCTCAAGGCTATGCTGAGTTTTATGTTGTAGTATGTGTATTTTTATTAAGTTTATTAATAAATTTATTATACCACACAAAGGTGGAGAAGCTGTGTGTAGTGGCAGCTGGTGATTTCCATGTGAAGTGTGGTGGTATGTTTGTTCTGGTTTGGTTCAGCCTTTTAAATGAGCTATCTCGGATTCTGTGCATATTTTAGGAACAGAACTCAGCAGCTTTAAAGTTTGGACAGAAGCCCAGGATGGATTTTGGGGAGGTATGTGAGTACAGTGGGCTCTTAGTATCCATTGGGGTTTGGTTCCAGCACCCCTCCCTCCAAGTGGATACTACAATGCATGGATGTTCAAGTCCCATTAAATAAAGTGGCATAGTAAAATGGCATCCCTTATACAGAATAGCTTTTTTTTTTTGGAATTTATAATTTTTTGAATAGTTTCAGGCTGTGGATAGTTGAATCAGTGAATAAAGAATCCATAGATATGGATGACCAACTGTATTGTAAATAAATAAAGTGTTGTCAGTCAATGCTTTCAGGTGATTTGAGGGGACGTTGGAAAGAAAGTGGTCTCTTAGATATATGTTATTATCAGATACAGAGTTGAATCCAGATTTTACATTCCATTTCATTTGTGGAGGCATCAGGATCCAGCAGAAACTTCTCGCTGGACAAAAGAGACAGTGGAAAAATCTTTGTGGAATTCTCTTGTTGACTTCCAGTGTTTGTCTGAATGATCCTGCAGGACTCCTGATAATCTTTAAAGGAGCCACAGTGGGCTGCAGGGGGAAAACAAAGGAAAAAATGGGAAAGACTTCCTTTGTGTGCTGAGCTGTGCTAAATATCATTCTGGATTTGGATAGAATTTTGCAGGTCCAAACTTGGAAGATGTAACAAGTGAGCCTTTGACTCTAGATAGAAGCTGCTTTCGCTGAATCAGCCTTATGGAAATAGGTAATCTACCCTCTGCGAGCATTTCATGGTGAACAGTCTTCAAGGACAGCTTTAATGCTAGGCAGTGGGCAGCTGTAAATAAGCATACATCTAAATTAATTAGCACATGGAGATGAGGAATGGCTATTTTCTTACCCTCTGGAGATAATGACCATCTTAAATTTAGTTCATTAGGCTCCCAGCTGGTGATATGATTAGAGTGCTATGATCTTCTCATCTTATCCATCTTCTAGTATTTTCCTTACTTCTGGCATACGGTTTTCACAGTATCACTGAAAAACATATGTCCATGTGTGCGTAGTCGGAGCACACTCTCTCTCACACACACACCAACTGTGATTTTAAAATATTTGATGGTAAAACAGATAATCCGGTTGTCATGTGCTTACGGCTTATAATTATGTAGAGAGTAACCTTTGCCTCTCCAGACATCTTTTAAAAAAGAAAAAGGAAGGAAAAAAAACTTCATTGGTTGAAAGTTGCCAGTTACTTTTTAGACTGGTGTCTTTTAAGAGTGTGTCTAAAATTAAGGAAGGTTTTAAAAAGCCATTTTAAGTAGGATCGGCTCTGTGTGTTGTGTGTGTGCAGGATGATGATAGACTTTTGCATTGTTGTGTTTCTTCAAGTCATTTTGGACTTATGGTGACCCTTAAATGACCCTATCATGGGGATTCCTTGGCAAGACTTTTTTTTAAGGAGGTTTCCTTTGTCTTCCCATAAGGCTGAGAGAATGTGACTTGCCCAAGGTAACCCAGTGGGTTTCCATGTTTGAGCATAGATTCAAACCCTGGTTTCCAGAGTCATAGTCCAATGGTCAAAGCACTACACCATGCTAGCTTTCCATATTTTGGCATACAGGTGCACAAATAACATTGTGAATTTTAAGCATGAGGTAATAGAGGTTTTTTTTTCTTTTTCATTTTGGAGAGATGAGCAATTTATGTTCCAGGGGAGAATGCTAAGGGGTTCAGTCTAAATGAAGGCAAAGCATTTAGGTAATTTAGACTGAACACTTGAAGGCAAACCTTATTAGGGACCCAGTGTTCATTTGATTTGGTAAAGAACAATCCAGTTTTCTGTCTGTATTCAGTGCCCTTAAAAACCTTGGTGTTGATAGTGCTAGTGTTGCATAACTGTTGTATTTTTTCGTTGGACTTGCTGAGCACTTCACCCTTAGTTTCTTTAGATTGTTTCATAATTGAACCTACATTTTTGAAGAGGACGAAAAAACAGTTCTCCCAGTGTCTGAAGCTGAAAGTTCAGCACTGCATGCCATGTAGCCTTGTCAGTACATTTGTTTAAACTGCTCTGAAGCAACAAGCAAAAGGAGGTAGAAAATAAATGAAAAGGAGATAGAGAAATAACAGCAAAATTAGTATTGAATTCTGACTTTGTAATAGACTTTCTTGCTTTTAGAAAAATGCAGAGATGCTGCCTTTACATTTTGAATCCCATTGATTTTAAGATTTCGCTGTTTTTAACTTTCATGCCATTATGCCTGTGGTCTGTTTTTAGAAAAACGCAGATAGTCATGATGGATGATGAACCTTCTAGAATGCAAGATATGGAGCAAACTGTTCAGTCATCATTCTGTGCAACTGACTTGTGAGAAAGTAGCCTATTTCTGCCTTTCAGTATTTCTTGCCAATGCAGCAAGTCATAGCAAAGATCAAAATATTAGCTGTCTAGAGAAGAAACTTAATTATTCATTTTTATTATTTTTTTTCTTTGCCCTCTCTAATAGGAAAATGGTCATTTCCACATAGATAACAACTCAGACATTCAAGACTTTAGTGTAGCTGTAGTTGAACAGTACTTGAAATGACTCGTGACAACAAAGGAGGGAATTCATGATCTCTTCCTGTTCATATCTTCAAAACGTGAGCCCTCTGAATTTGTGAACTTTTTGAAAATTACACTGCCCAAGGCACATAAAATCCTTCATTGTCATACAATCATAACCCATATTTCAGTGGACAGTGGTAGGAGAAGGGGAGTTAGATTTACGTATAAACCCAGTGTTTTTATCTGGTCTGTCGGATCTTCTGGCATTTTGTGGTGTTGTTCTTGTTGTTATTTTTTTTAAAACTGAAGCTAAGTAGTAAATGAGGTTTATATATAAATGCATATAATTAAAGGTTGGAGGTACTGTAATTAAGTTAGAAATGACTTAAAGGTACACAACAACAACAAGGAGTGAAGGAAGTGGGATTTCAGTCATAGATGCCATCCAGAACTTGATTTTGCCTGTTGATGGACACTTAGACAAACCATTCATAAACAACGGGAAGACAGATGTATCCAAATTTCTGAAATGCCAAGCTTATGCAGTTGCATAAGACTTGATACCCAGACCTTGTTGTTGCTCAATCACCATATTTATTAGAAATGAGAAACCTGTTTTCTGATGTTGGATATGTATGTGTGTGTGTGTGTGTGTGTGTGTATATATATATATATATATATATACACACACACACATACATATACATACACCCTCCACCAGGGTGAAAAATTCCTGCAGATTAGTTTACTTATACTTAATATAACTGAGTTGAAAATGTTTTGATGGAAACTATTAAGACCTTGGTGCTATATACCAGTACCTGTGGGGAGTGGCAAAATGTGGCTAATCCTGTGTCCTTTGGACCCTCACTCACCTTGATCCCCCCCCCCGATTAAAAAAAACCAGGTTTTTCAGGAGTGACAGTCTAGGGGATTTCGGGGAATTAAACAATCCCACATAGCTTTAAAAAGTTGTAAAAACAAAACTAAAAATTGATGTCTGGCAGTCCCACCTTTTAAAAAAATCAAAACCCTGTTTGACCTTCAGCATGTGGAGGGATCTGGAGGTTGAAAATAGCTCCCTGAACCGTCTGAAGTTGCCCCACTCTGCCATAGATGAAATTTATATTGAATCTAGTGGGATTTACTTCTTAGTAGATATAAATTGGGTTCAGCAGTAAAGTAAATAAATGCTTCCAATGTGATAATTTAAAGAGTGTAATATCTTGTGATCAACTTGGTGACCCATGAATTAGGAAATAAATTCTGAACGTCTAACTGCTTATCACAGTCATAGTTTAATCAGGCCAATGTAGCATGTGACAACAAAAAATCATTTCAACTAGATGGAACGTTCTGATGGAAGGAAATGAATTGAATTAAAATGCCTCAATTAAAGCTATGTACTTCCACAACTTTTTTTTTTTTTAAAAAAAAGAGGTACACAATCCCAAACAGAATTATTTCTTGGAGATAATTTAAAATAATGAGTTGACATATTTGGTTTTTGCCTAAATACCCCAAAGGCATCAAATCCCATGTGATCTCAGAAGCTAAGCAGTGTCAACACTGGTTAATACTTGGACAGAAGACTGCCAATGAATCCCAGGTGCTATAGGCTATATTTCAGAGAAGAAAACTGAAATAAACACCTCTGAGTATTCCTTGCCTAAGAAAACCCTGTGAAATGCATGGGGTCACTACGGTATATGTGATTTGAAGATACATTAAGATACAGGTGTTTGGTTTTGTGATTTTTTAATTCTTTCTCTTTTTGAATGGATAGAAAACCATTTAAAAATCTACCATCTGTAACAGAAATGTTTCAATGATAGCTATTCTTCCTTAGAGATTCTCCCTTCCCCCTTTCCCATCCATCAAGGTGTTGAAGTGAATGTCTATTACACTTTTTTTCTTGAACTGCTGTTTCTGTACAAATCCAGTGGGTTTTGACCTCTGAAAATGAGTGGAAAGGTTTAAATGATTAAAACTAAACTACCTTTCATTGAACTTTGACATACAAACTATGAATATAATAGCTCCATTGGGCACATTTTTGATAGTTTTTTTTTTTAAAAAACACACACACACAACAGAATCACAGTTCTCTTATTATGAGGTTTTAGAATCATTTTACCAGGATTTCTTTACTATGCCATTTCGCATTCGTATCCCTATCTATGACTTCATTCATCTGATGTTAAAATATGATGGTTAGGTTTGTTACATTGCCAGCTAGTGTCTGTTGCTGTCTCCTGGATTTCCTTTTCCCTTTCTTTCTTTCTTTCTTTCTTTCTTTCTTGTTTAAAAATTATGTCTCTCCTGCTGGTTTAGACTAGATATATGGATAACATGCCATCCCCAAGGTAGTTTGGGAAAAGATCATCCAGATTGCTTCAACTTTTTGGCAATTTTTCTCTTGTCATAGATAGTTTGCTGTTCTCCACGGTGACACATTTTCATTAAGTCCTTGATCTAGGATGACCCTGTGAGAGCCTTCTTATTCATTGTAAGGCAATCTTTCCTGGCTAACAACATAGGGCCCTTTCACAGCAAGCATTTCCTCTCCTTCCCCCTCTGCTTTATCTTCTTTTTAAAATGTGCACTTTGATAAGTTCCATATTCCTTACAAATTCTATTGTTCCTCCAGTAGCATATTTTCCAACTTAATCCCCTCCCCTAATGTGTTGGATTACAATTCCTCTTAGCTCCAGCTGGAAAGACTATTGGGACTGCTGGCTATGATTGCAGTTCAAGGCATCAGAAGGAAAGCTACTCTGGTTGCCAGCTCCAGACTTTGTTTTGTTGCCAGCTCCAGGTGTTCCCTTTACAATAGACACATTCCAAATAACTAAAGTGTGGTTGCTGTTGTCGTTTTAGGTTCTGAATATGTCTTTTGTTTGCTTCTCTAGTCTCCTTGATGAAAGGGCAGCAGATAAATGTGATGAGTGTAAAAATAAACTAATGTATCGCTAATTATTGGAGTAACCATTAGACAGTGAATATTTCCTATCTTTGCAAATTGAGAAGACTATGCAGTATATATGGACAATACCTATATTTGTACAGATCCTACATGGCAAACACTGTTGGAGAGTTTCCAACAGTCTCTTCTCCATTATGTAGTCTCTTCTCCATTACATGTCTTGCTAGCTTTTAATACAGAGAATGCTTTCCACGGGGTGACCTTGGGTAAGTCGCATGCCCTCAGCTTCAGGGGAAAGCAATGGCAAACCTCCACTAAACAAATATTGTTAAGAAAACCCCATGATAAGTTCACCTTAAAATCACCATGAGTGAAAAATGACTTGAAGGTACACAGTAACAACAACTACAACAAATGTATTTCCCCATTGGGCAGATAATACCAGACAGCATGCCGCTTCCTGCTCCTGTGTGAAATGTGTTATCCCATGGGAGCATGCCACCTTCTCCTAAATGTTTAAAGGAGTGCTTCTGATTACTGTGCCAGCTGTGCCAATTAGCCAACCATGCCCTTCTCAAAGATATTTCATTCTGTTCCCCTGTCACTCAGTCTTCTGGTCATCCTTCCCAGCCATCACACAATATTCTATGGCTTTGGTACTCACCAAACTGTTTTGAGAGTCCCGCTCCCTGCATTTATATTACAGTACTTCTAAATATCTGCTGTTCCCTGAATTTTTTGAATGGATGGTTCCTTTTTTCACTATACAGTCAGCCCTCAATATCCATAGATTCTGCATTCAAGCATCCACCTAGTTTGGAAAAAATATTTAACCCCCCCCCTCCAAAAAAAGGAAACGTTGATTTTGCTATTTTATATAAGTAATTCCATATACACCATTGTATATAAAGGTGTATATAAATATTTAGTATCCATGGATTTTGGTACCTACTCAGGGTCCTGGAACCAACCCCTCAGGAGATACCAAAGAACCACTGTATAAGTAGTGGTACTCTGTTTGAACATCAGATACCTCAGATACACTGCATAGCTATATGCCACAATAAGATCCCCCCACCCCGATATCCCTCTAGAGACTGCAGAAGGGATGAAAAGAATATTTGAACTTTGGTTTTTGAAAAATGGATGAAAAATCTGTTTCTCAAGTGCTGTGAAACCTGAGAGGAATCCTGGACTGATGAGCATTTTTGCAAAATTCACACCTGGTTATTTTTATGCATTTTCTGTGCAAGATTTTTTTTGTTGTTCAGGAAAAATAGTATTTTAGCAGTTTCCTTCATGAAAAAATGCTTCAGTTGGGGACCTATTCTGGCCAAAATTTGCACAAGGTATTTTTTTGTCCAGAAAACAGTACTTGAACTGTGAATAGACTTAAAAGCTGCAGTTGCATGTTGCTTTGTTTGAAAGAAAATTAGCTAAGAATTACATCCCTAGATTGCAGCATGTTTCCATGTCTTATAAGCACACACTATAATATGAAGTGGGTTGGGGACTTGGCTTCAAATCCCAACAACACCTGAAAGCTACTATGAGGGCCTGGGACAAGTTGCTTAATCTCAGTTTTATTTCTTGATCTGTGAAATGTGAGCAACAGAGTCCTATCTCATAGAATTGTTACAAGGATGAGTAAGATAAAGAAATGGTGGGGTGTAAACGGTTTTTGAAAAAGTAAGTACTTTGCAATTCAGGTTGTTTGTGGATAATATGGAAGGTGATACTGTGAAAATGAGAAAAACTTGCAGCACAATGGACAGCAACCACTGCAAGATGGAACACCCAAAATAAGGTTATGATAGAAGAGGTCAAAATACTCAAAAGCAGTGATCCCCAAACTGTGCTCTTTAAGGGATTTTGGACTTCAGCTCTGAGAATCCCATACTATTGGCCAACTTGGCTGAGGCTTCTGGGAGCTGAAGTCCAAAATCTTTTAAAGGGCACAGTTTGGGGATCACTGCCCTAAAGGCACCATATCCCACTGGATTTTGGAAGCTAAGCAGGGTCAGCATAATACTTTGTTTAGCAAAGAACTTTGATGGGAGACCACCAAGGAATAACAGGTGTTGTGAGCTATATTTCAGAGGAAGGAGATGACAAAACCATTTCTGATTATTCGTTACCTAAGAAAACCCTATGAAATTCATGTGGTCATGGTAAGACAACAAGTAATTAGCAAATATGACATTCTGTTGGTTAATTCATCTACAGAGACAACTACATGAAAAACATTATACGAAGCTTCATTGTGAAAATCTGGTAAGCTGAAGCATTTTTATAAATTATTGAATCACAGCAGTGGACTGCCTTTCTTTTGTGCCGAAAAGAGACACTGTATGGAAGGAGATATTCTGCCTGACACCTCTATCTAGCTGCCCCCATGCACTTTTTCCTAGTACAAGGGATCTTTTGTCAGAAGGCACTGTAGGGACTGGTTTAAGTGGGTGGATCACTAAGAGCTGATGTTCCAGATTGTGAGGTTTCTTTTGTACATGTCAGGGGAGACTAGTATTACATTTAGCACTGTAGTTGAAGGTGTGTACCTGGAGAATGATATTTTCTAAATTTGGATCAGTGAATGGGTTGTTGAAAGTGGGCATAATGCTAATGTTACTGGTGTTCAATATTGCTTATTGATTTCTTGATGGTGTTTAAGCTTGTTTACACTTTTGTTGTGCTTTTAATGAATCACTGGACTGTCAGTATTACACAGTAATGCTAGGGTATTATCCATGAAGTCCTCCAGATGTTGATGAACTGAATATCCAAGCAGCCCTAGCTGGTACAGTGGGAGGAATCCTGGGAGTTGTCCAACAAGATCAGAAGGGCCACATGTCATAATATATTATTTTTTATATCCGAGATTACAGGTACCGAACAGCAGCAACAGTGTGCTAAATTGTTTTCACTTTGTTTTCTGTGAATTGCTCTGGGCATAATGATTTGAGCAGAATGCAATATAAAAATAAAATGAATTGCTATGACTGTACCGTTACTGATCATTTAAACAAACTTGTGTGGCTGGAGTCAGCTCTGGCCAGAAGGGCACCAAACCCTGCTATCCAAATGGCCCACTTCCAAGGCGAGCCGTGAATGCAGGGGCTTACCAGTGCCAGGAGTCAGATTACCTCCACTCCTTTTTGCTCTGGGTTTAAGGACAAGAACATGGCTTTGGCATAGTTTCTGGCCACTTTGGAGGTGTGCATTATTTAATTGACATGAACTCCAAAGTGGCTGGAAGCTGCTTCATTCACCCTGTCTGTTTCAGCCCAAAGTCTTCAGGGCCAGACGAACGACATCCACAAGAGTATGTTACAAAAGAAGAAGGGATCGATGTTTGATATCTATCCCTTCTTCTTTTCACTCTGTTTCCCAGGATAATGTGGGGAGTGCACTAATCGTTCCACAATCCCTTAATCTGCTCCTCTGCAATGTCAGGTCGGCCAAGGGGAAAACCCACATCATCCACGACCTCCTTGTGGATGAACAGGCTGACCTGGCATGCTTTACTGAGACCTGGCTGGGAGATGCCAGCGCTGTAACATGGGCGCAAGCTCTCCCAGCCGGTTACATGGTCAGTGAGCAGATAAGGGAAAGTGGGCGAGGGGGCGGTGTGGCTTTAGTCCATAAAACCAACCTGATCTTGATCAGAAAGCCTGTCCGGAAAACAACCCACATCGAGTGTGTGTACCTTAGCCTGAAGACCAGGGATAGCTTGGGGATTCTGTTGGTATACTGGCCACCCCGTTGCCTAACGGACTCCCTAACCGACCTGACTCAGCTGGTCTCTGAGTTGTTGTTGGACTCACCCAGACTTTTGGTCTTGGGCGACTTCAACATCCCTCTAGAGACCAGCCCATCCAATCTATCTGGAGCGGCTCGGGAGTTCATGGAATCCATGAAAAGCATGAACCTATCCCAATTGGTTGACGGGCCTACTCATTGTGCGGGTCATACACTCGATGGGATTTTTAGTACGGAACAGGAGTATCCGTGGGCGGAGGTAACCAAAACTTCCACATTGTCATGGACGGACCACTTTCTGATCAAGATGGAACTTAAGGCCACTTTCCGCCCCCCCCCCGGGGGTGGCGGACCCATTAGAATGGTCCGCCCTCAAAGGCTGATGGAACCAACAGGCTTCCAGAATGCCTTAGAGGGTTGGTAGCACCGGCGACTCTACCGAGACCTTGGTGAATACTTGGAACACCATCCTTCCCAAGACCCTTGATACTATCGCTCCCGAGCGTCCTCTCCAACCTGCTCCCAACCGTAAGCCCTGGTTCTCCCAGGAACTCTGGGAGATGAAGCGGGTTGGACGACGACTAGAGTGCAAATGGCGGAAGACTCGTCTCTTGTCCGACAGAACTTGCCATAGGCAGCATCTTCGCGCCTATCGGGAGGCTTTGCGTGCAGCGCGGAGATCCTTCTACTCTGCACGTATTGCGTGTGCAGAGTCCCGTCCAGCGGAGCTGTTTAAGGTGGTTGGGGAGCTGATGCAGGTTCCCCCTGCACCAAATCCCCTACTTAACCCTACAGTGGCCTGCTGTGACGCATTTAACATCTACTTTGCAGACAAAATCTCTCGGATAAGGGCCGAATTAGACGCCAATGTTTTAGCAGCATCTGTAAATGAGGCACCTAGCAACTCCGTTACTGTTACTTTATTGGATGAGTTTCAATCTGTAAGTACTGATGACGTGGACAAGCTCCTTGGAAGCGTGAGGAAAACAACCTGCCCTCTCGATCCATGTCCATCATGGCTGGTCGTCCAGGGAGGGGATGCATTGAAGACATTCCTTAGGGATGTAATCAATGCGTCCCTCAGGGAAGGCACTGTTCCTTCTTGTCTGAAGGAGGTGGCCGTAAAGCCCCTCCTGAAGAAACCTTCCCTTGATCCCCTGGACCGAAACAACTATAGACCAGTTTCCTTGCTGCCATTTTTAAGCAAGGTGATCGAGAGAGCAATCGCCTCCCAACTCCAAGCTGTCTTGGATGAAACCGATTATCTCGATCCATTTCAAACCGGCTTCCGGGCAGGATATGGAGTTGAGACTGCCATGGTTGCTCTGACGGATGACCTCTGCTTGAGCATTGATAGGGGTAGTGTGACCCTGCTGGTGCTCTTGGATCTCTCAGCGGCCTTTGACACCATAGTACATGCCATCCTTTTGGACCGGCTGAGAGGGATGGGGATCGGAGGCATCGTCTTACAGTGGTTCCGTTCCTTTCTCTCCGGCAGGACCCAAAGGGTGAGGCTCGGGGACAGCTGCTCCTCCAAAATTGAGCTAAGCTGTGCCGTCCCGCAAGGCGCCATTCTGTCCCCGATGCTATTTAATATTTACATGAAGCCGCTGGGTGAGATCATTCGGAGGCATGGAGCACAGTGTCATCAGTACGCTGATGACACTCAGATATATTTCTCCATGACCAGATCATCTGCTCAGACCTCAGATGGTGTCTCCTCTGTCAATGACTGCCTGGCAACGGTAATGGATTGGATGAGGGAAAACAGATTGAGACTGAATCCAGACAAAACGGAGGTACTGACAGTCACCGGCCCGAAACCAGGTCTGGGAATACAACTCCCGGTCCTAGATGGAATCACACTATCTTCGAAGGACCTTGTTTGCAGTCTGGGGGTGCTCCTAGACTCGTCACTTCACATGACTAGTCAGGTGAATGCGACGGTCAGGAGTGCCTGTTATCAGGTCCGGCTGATACGCCAGCTGTGCCCTTTCCTGGAGATGAGGGATTTGGAAACTGTGGTACACGCTTTGGTCACCTCACGACTAGACTACTGCAACGCCCTCTACATGGGGCTGCCCTTGTGCCTAACCCGGAAACTTCAATTGGTTCAAAACATGGCAGCCAGATTAGTTACTGGGACATCTAGGAGAGAACATATAACACCAGTGCTTAAATCTCTCCACTGGCTGCCAATTAGTTTCTGGGCACAGTACAAGGTGCTGGTTTTAACCTTTAAAGCCCTACATGGCTAGGGCCCATCTTATCTCAGGGACCGCCTCTCCCCGTACGATCCTCCCCGCACACTTCGATCCTCTGGGAGGAACCTACTACAGCCTATCAAGACCAGGATGGCACAGACCTCCCAGAGGGCCTTTTCTGCGACCGCTCCCAAGCTCTGGAATGGTCTGCCGGATGAGATGCGTCTCATGACATCTCTAGATTGCTTCAAAAAAGCCCTAAAGACGCATCTCTTCCGGCAGGCCTTCCCCTGAAATTCCTTATCCCCGGCTTCGGTTCCAGACTTTGATTTCCTGCCTACTCCCATGTTTCTGATCCCCACTTATGACGTGGCCACATAAGGAAGGGTTAGGATGTCGTTATATGTTTTTAAATAACTGTTTTAATCACTGCCGGTTTAATCTATTTTTAAGGGGTGGGAGGTTTGGAAACGGGTCATGGGATTGTTTTAATCTATGTTTTTGTTTTGTTTTTTTACTTGTACCCCGCTCCGAGTGTATGTGCAGAGGAGCGGGCTATAAATAAACTATTATTATTATTATTATTATTATTATTATTTTAAAAAACCCAAACCGCCTTGAAGATAATCTCAGAGCTGTTGTAAATAATCTTTGAGCATCCTTGGAAAAAGGGAGTGGTCCTAGCAGATTAGAGTACAGCAAATGTTGTCCCCTTCTTTAAAAGGGGCAAAAAAAGAAGACCCACCAATCAGCTTTACATCAATACCAGCAACATTTCTAGAACAGATAATTAAACGGTCATAATTAGAAACCAATACCAGGATTACTAAGAGCCAGCAGGGGTTTCTCAAAAAGAAGTCAAGCTACTCTAACAAACTAGGTGGATCAGGAGAATGCTTTGCATACAGTATATCTTGATTTCAGTAAAGTTTCAGTAAGGCCCCTGATTATATTATTGGATGTGAGCTGGTGAACTGTGGGCTAGACAGTATTACTGTTGTGTGGATTTATAATGAATCGACAGACTGGACTCAGAGAATGTTGATTTTCCCCCTGGAGAAAAGAAACTAGTTGGGTCCCTCAGGTTTGTGGTCCCAGTCTTTTTCAGGATATTTAAAATAAAAATAAAAATAATTCAACATTTAAACAATCTTATGAATGAACTATATGATAGAATAGAGGAATTTAGGGGGGTGGGGGGTGGGGAAGGATAGCTGATGCCCCAGAGCGCAGGACTGGTATTCTAAATGACTTCAATAGATTTGAGAGATGGGCCAAATGAACAAATCAGTGTCAACAGGGATAAATATAAGGTACTAACTACATGAAGGCAGGAACAATGAAATTCATAAATATAGGATAGTTGACATCTAGCTTGAAAGTGAAACATGTAGAAAGGATCTAGGGGTTTTAGAAAACCACATGCTAAACATGAGTAAACATTGTGATGAAGTGGCCCAAAATGCCAATGCAATTCTAGGTACATCATTAGGAGCCCAGTGTTGAAATCAAGTGAGGTTGTAATGTTTCTCTATTCTGCTTTTCTGTTCTGTCAGACCTTACTGAGAATATAATTGTTTGTGATCTTTATTTCAAATAAAATAGACTTGGCCCTCCATATCTACTGATTTTTATCCATGGATTCAACCATTTATTGCGTGAGATATAAAAAAAGATATAAAAAAAACAACCTTGATTTTGGCATTTTATATAAGGGACACTATTTTACCATGCCATTCTATTTAATGGAACTTGAGCATCCATGAAATTTTAGTATCTACAGGGGTCCCAAGGGCCCTCTGTATAAGAATGTAATTGATAGTAATCTGAGGAGTGATTTCTGAGGCAGCCTAAAGTATTTTGTTGCTTTAGGAAGAATGGCAAATGGTCATGTCAACATATATAATACCCCAGGACAATCATGTTATATTAATGCATGAAATATTTTTTTAAAATCTTATAAGCATTTCTTTATTTCTTCAAGAGTAAATTGTAATAATATCAAAGTAAATAACTAATAGTTTGATGTTCTTTTATAACTCCCCAAATCTGTCATGTCAGTTGGCTATGCCATTCTTCCTGATGGAGGGCCTGCAATGAGTGATTGACCCACCATGAATTTGTTGTTGTGTGCCACACGTTTCTTCAGAGTGGGTTGGCTGTTGCCATCCTCTGATGCTGAAAGAATGTGACTTGCCCAAGGTAGCCTTAAAAACTTCTGTTTGGCAGTGTTGCTCACAAAGGAATCAAGATTGAAACTGGTTGAGCTTATGGCATCTCCACATCACGACCAAACATTGCTTGTAGTTGTTTGCTAAGGTGTGAAGGTTCTTGATCTCTTTGGGCTGTGCATGTGTGTCCAAGTTCCAAGTCATTTCGCAGCCTTTTGCATCTTTGATGTGAAGCAATGGCAGACAGAATCCTTTTCTGGCAGTCTCTCTGCGAAGGCTGTAATGTTTGAATAGGCTCAGAGTCAAATGTATTTTACCGTCATCGTGACAAATCAAATAGCGCCCATGTTTGTTGATCACCCCGCTGGGGGGGGGGTTATGTAAAATGGCCCTTGTTCTTGGGCCCCAGCCACCTTATGTTGCACATAGAATATTTCAGTGACAGAACTCAAAATAGTGAAAGGAAAATGAGCAGGCTTTGTATATTTAACCCTTCAGGAGTGGCAGCAGAGTTCAAAACAAAAGCCCCCATCCTCAGTTTCACAGTCGCATAGCAACCTCCTGCCCCTTTATTAGCATAGAGTTTAATACCTTTTTATTATAGGACTAAGCCATGTTCTTGTTCAGTCCAGTACAGGTTTTGGCAAGCATTTGACGTGGCATAAAGGAAATAAAATGTATGATTGTAAATAACAAAAAGAAAACAAAACACATTCCTGGCTTTAAAAAGCATCTACACACACTGAGCAATGTTAATGGTCCTTTGCTGTATTTTCATTTCTTATTGTTTCTCTTTCATAACTGATGGCAAGCTTCACTTATGTTTAGAATACATATTCATGGGTAGCCAAGTTGGCCACACAGTAAAGTAGGATAACACCCTAAATACACAAAACAGTGATACCTTTATTCGGCTAGCCAAATTGCACATAATACATGATCCAAACTTTTGAAACTCTACTGGCTTCTTCATTCGGCAAAGGTGTTAAGAATCATATAGGAGATAAAAATTATAAAATGGCACTGTTAGTCACAGCCCTGCATTTTGTCAAGGTGTTATTAGTGTGTTGTTCTTTGAAGGGACTTCTGTGCAAGCAGTTCACTTCTCCTGCTGGCTATATGGCACTGGGAACAAAACATCCCAAAATCTAAGAGATAAAATTTGAATTCCATTAGCAAGGAGTCAGACAAGGCTGCATCCTTTCACCCTACCTATTCAATTTATATGCAGAACATATTGTACGGAAAGCAGGCTTGGACATGGAAGAGGGAGGAATGAAAATAAGAGATATGCTGATGACACCATAATAGTAGAAGAGAACCTCACAGACCTGGAACAACTACTAAAGAAGATCAAAGAAGAAAGTGCAAAGGCAGCTTTATGGTTGAACCTAGAGAAAAAAAATTACCATAGAGAACTAATACACATTCAAACTAGAGGAAATAGAAATACTAAAAGAGTTCTCATATGTGGGATCAAACATTGATCGTATTGGGGACTGCAACCAGGAAATCAGAAAAAGATTGAGAATGGGGAGGGCAGTTATGGGGGAACTAGAAAAGATCCTAAAATGCAAAGACATACAACTCAGCACAAAAGTCATAATCATACAGGCCACTGTGTTCCCTATTGCCACGTATGGATGTGATTGCTGGACAGTCAAGAAAGAAGATAGGAGGAAAATCAACTCATTTGAGATGTGGTGCTGGAGAAGAGTGCTGAGGATTTCATGGACAGCCAAAAAGGACAAACAGATGGGTCCTAGAGCAGATCATGTCCCAAACATCCCTAGAAGACAGACTGTCGTACTTTGGACATGTCATGAGAAGGCATGAATTATTGGAAAAGACAATAATGTTGGGAAAAGTGGAGGGAAGTAGAAGGAGAGGAAAGCCACATGTTAGATGGATGGATTTAATTAGAGAGACCACAAATATGAGTTTGCAGGAACTGGGCAGAGCAGTGGAGGACAACTGGGGGCTGGAAATGTTTCATCCATAGGGTTGCCATGGGTTGAGATCGATGCTAAAGAAGTTAACAACAACAACAACCAGCAATACAAAAAGGTATTTCCTCTGAGATCCAACATGTTTCCATCGTTTGTTAGGTCAACGTCCTCTTTGTTAGGGAGAGAACATTCAATCTCTCAAGAGAAGCCCTGATACTCTTACATTAGGAAAATTAAGAAAAATTACTAATTGCCTGATGAAGAAACCAGTGGTACTTTGAATGTTTGTATCATGTATTTAGTGCATTTTGATTGGTCAAACAAAGGTCTCCAATAAACGTATCATTGTTTTTTGGATTTTGGATATTATTCTACTTCATTTATGCTTGCATGTCACCTTAAGTAATTCAGAAACATAAAACAAATGGTGAATCTGACCCCCTACCCTGTCCAGCATGGCTATAAACAAGAGCTTCTTTCTGTAGGAAGCGTAGAAACATTCTCCTGTTGGCTTGTCATTTGTGGAACTGCCTTTTCCTGCAAAATGGCCTGTGATTCTTATAGGAGAGCCTGGAATTCATTCATTTTTAAATCTCCAACTTCTAGTGGATCCTGACATTAAAGCGAAAAGGCAGTTGGAGACAGGCTTTGGACCTGCTGGAGCTGGTGCAAGGAAAAGGCAGACTTCAGAAGAACAGCAGAGGTTGCCTCAGGCTCTGTGGCTGTAGGAAAGCAGGAGAAGGTAGGCCGGGGAAAGCAAAGCTCCTGGAACTCCCTCTGGTGCTGTCTGTTCTGGACAGTTGGTCAGAGATATATAGGAGTCTGCCTGAAGAAGCTGAAGGCTGCCAAGGCAACATGGTGGGATGTGCAGCAGGGAGAGAAGAGATGAAAGCATCCTAAGCTGAATGATACAGTCCAGAATAAAGATAATGGTAATGATAATAATAAGTGATAGTGATTAGAATATAAATGATCATTATTATTATTATTATTATTATTGCAAACATGACTCTTGGAGTTCAAAAATACATTCAAAACTGCTTGTCCTAAGGCAGAGTTGCATTCTGTATTTTTGCACATATTTCCCCCCTTCTTCCTTTGGCCTTTCTCACCCGGCACTTCTTTTCAAAAGAGGGTAGAGTGAATGAATCATGAAAGGAACAAATGGTTTGGTGGTTCATTATGAAGAGCTCTCACTTTTTCTGTTGAGATGTGAAGGTTTTTTTTGGGGGGGGGGCATAATAAGTGATAAATTCAAACTTTTGATTAGCTTGTTTGATAGTCTTGTAATATATAGTAGAGAAAAAGCTGTACAGAAAAACCCTTTCAGTTTCAACATTGTATATACTCCCTGAGAAAGAACAATTTTGTCACAATGATATTTTTCTTAAATTATTATTTTTTTAATTCTCTACATTCATGCCGAAAGAATAAAATAATGGGGAGAGAATTGTCAGTGCTGAATGCTGCTAACTGATAAAATTATTTCTTCCAACCCCAGTACTCTGCAGTCTTTTAAAACAATCTTGTTTTTGCTTTGCTTTGATCTGTTAAAATAATTCACAGAAGACTATCTTGGCAACAAACAATTCCATAATTTTGTTTGAGGAAGGGCATTTATTTATTAAACTTTAGGTATTAAGGTTTGTTTGTTTTAATTGCACTGTTTGAGTTTTGTGACATTTTCTGACCCCGGAGAGAATTCCAACGTAATGCATGATGCATCTTTTGCTCATGGTGCATTTCCTCCTTTGGAGAGGGATGCTTACATGGCCACTTAAACCCTTGTTATCTGGTACCATGCTTAGAGAATTTGAGAGAAACACTCATAGACTTTGTATTGGAAAACCAGAAGCAAAAAGGTGGACTTGTGATACTTCTGTTCAACTCCAAAGCCAAACCTGAGAGATGCTACCATTTCCTTGAGACTTTAGCATATGAGACTTGGAGGATGGGAGTGTCTTTCCTCTTCCAAGATCAGAAAGCCTGTGTGAATAACATACATACACTTTTCAAGGCAGTGCTCTCAATCTCAGCTCTGGTGTTGCTGCAGAGCCCGGCCCATAGGTAGCATTACTACAAAAACATTACCAAGGATTCTGTATGGTATGGTATGGTATGGGAGGAGGTTTATGGGGGGGTTGACAACATGGGTTTACCAGGTGACACCAACCCTAGTGACACCACCAATCTCAGGTCAGGGGACTTTCTAGTCAAAGCTCAATAACAAGCCATTCTGATTGCACAGACAAAAAGTGTTTTGTAAAAGTTAACTGTTTCAAAAGTTTTAGTATACGTCACTAAATGATACGTCACTTTCCCAATTTTCTGATATATTCAGACATTGTTCATTTGGCATCCCAAGACTGAGGGGAAGCGTTCTTTTAAATAAAATTGCATTTGTTTAAGACATTCTATAGCATTTATAATGGAATAATCCTCATTTTATGCTAATAAAACTGTTATACAAAGCTCACTATCATATAGTGAATATTTTTCTCTCACTCGTATACACATACTCAGACCTCATTTGTATTCATCAGGTTTATAGCCTGTAATTGCTAAATATTGGAAAAACAAGGGAATTACCTTTTCATTCCCCAGAGGCAGACTGTGCTTCGTCGCTGATCTATAGTCCTTATGACATTTTGAGCGGAGCGTATTCTGAGCTGTCATACAACTTGAAGTTAAAGCATTTAAAGATTACAGTCTCATGGACCTGCAAAGAGATCAAAAATTGGCTACAGCCTCTTACCTTTGTACTGTTGATCTGGATTACTTTGTTCCTTTTGCTTCCTTTCCCAGCAATTCTCTTCCAGTACTATCCCTTATAGATTTCTTAGAACAATACAGATATTTATGTGTTTCCTTTCAGTTTTTTACTTTATTATGGAATTGATTCTGGTATTCATGCATGTTCCAAGAACTGTGGATGCTACAGTTTTTTAATCTCCCATTTCTATATTCTCATAGCAGTTTTTACAGATCAACTGAGGGGGCATCCCATGTCATCTGAAAAAGGGCAATGTTTCTTTTTTTGAGAAAGGTTTTGTTCTGTGAATTTCCCACTTTGTGGATGACTTTTGGGCTGAAGTTCAGAGCCTCAAGCAGAAGAATGAGGAAAAGGGTCCCAAATACAGTGGAGCTAGTATATGGCAATTTGAGATAAGCAGAGTAATTGACAACTAAAGTATTCCCCTCCCTCAGAAAACATTTAAGACCAGATCCCTTCACCAAGAGAAATGTATGGAATTCAGTATTGGGCAAACAAAATAAAAGCTTATGCAATGAATCTTTCTCTTCTCCCTCTCTCCCTTATCCCCTACTTGACCTCTCTGTGTTGCACAGGGAAAGTGCAATGAAACATGGTTATATAGAGAAAAGAAATGAAGGATCGAATATTCCCCCTCCAATGGAGCTACCCACTACATAGTTAATATAACATGTAGTTTGGCCTCTACTTCTGTTGCAGGTCCAAAGGGGGCTTAAATGCTTTATTACAATACTTGAAATAGCAATAGCAATAACAAGTACATTTCTATACCACTTATCAGTGCACTTAAGCACTCCTTAAGCAGCTTACAACGTGTAAGCTAATTTGAAGTCAGGTTTTCATGGCTGGTATCCATAGTTTTTTATGGGTTTTCTGGCCTAGAACATGGCCACATAGCCTGGAAAACCCACAAAAAATTATGTAAGCTATGTAAGCCCCAACAAGCTGGGTACTTATTTTAGCAATCTCGGAAGGATGTAAGGCTGAGTCAATCCTGGGCCTCTGGCTGGTATTGAACTCACAACCTTGTGGTTTGTAATTGAATGGCTGTAGTACATGCATTTAACCACTGCACCACCAAGAAAGGCAAATAACAGAAGCAATGACAGTCCAGTGGTTTCTTCTCTAATAAGGAAGCTGATATCATTGCAAAAGCAGACTACGGGTCATGAGAGCTGTGTTGTTCATAGACAAGCACACCTTGGGGAGAAGCTTGGATAGTGATTCTTATGTCTTGGCCATTTTAGCCATGATCTCTGATGTCTCTTCTAATGTGACTAAAATTAACACTTTATTTTTATTTTTATTCTTTTCACTTCTTGGACACCATTTTCTAAAGAGGATTCTAGGTTTCATGGCTATAAAATCTGAAGAAGTTCTAAATATAAAGCAGCACCACAGAATCAATTGTATGTATGTACACCAATTAATTGGTTTAAGTTCTCCTCATTCTCATCTTCCTTTTCTGCTTATTTTAAAAGTAAGTCTGATATTTTAAAATATCTAAATCGTGTCCATTCATATACATATATATCTCAGTTATCAAAGTAGATCTGTCCCTGGGCATTACCCCTTTAACCTACACTTTAGTACCAGAGGCAGAAATAACATGGAAAGAATAGAGATACGGTAAGTTCTTACACCATAGGAAAAAACAGCAGCTTGAATGTGTTTCAGCAGACTTTTTATTCAGAATTAAGAAATGCCAGGTGTAATGAAACAACTAGGTCAGGTAAGCACTACTTGTGTAAACTAAAACATTTGGAATCTTTTAAAGACTGCTTCAAAGCTTCTTCCAAAATGCAGTCAGGAAGCTTATTTCAGCCTCCACTTTTCTAATAATTTCCATTTTGGTGGACAAACTTAATAGGTCTATGCTTTTTTAACATGCTGCAGGGAGCTAGTGAGGTTTGTCTTCTATCCCTTTGTATGTCTGTTTTTATTAACATGCTTCTTAAAAGATTCCAACAGCAGCTGCTGTCTACCTTGCTTGCTGTAAGGATGCACACGTGGCTACAATTGGATCAGCTAGAGTAGAATGCTGATCTTTCTCTACTCAAGCTTCATTGCATTGTTTACTACATGTATGCTTCTGCAACCCAAAACTGAAAGTTTGTGTTTCTCCAGCCCTCCTTCATTATCCTCCTTATGCCAATGCTGCTAAAAAAACCCTCTAGCCAGTCAGAGGCCAGAGAAGAAATGAGGGGCTGAGCAGACATAAAATGACTTTGTAAAAAGAAGCTTCTTTCTCAGCGGCTTTGTTAACCAAGTTATGCTTGTACCTGGGCACATTGAGTGGTCTCAACTTGGCACTGAAAAGATGAAACGTTAGGGACAGACATATCAGTTATTTAATAAACACCACTCTTTTCTTACCTGACCTCTCCATGCCTAGGTTGCTGGAATTTCTTTGTGTGTATATAGGGAACAATAAATAATAATAAAGCCTCTTTGCATATCCATTTTGTTTCAACCAGTGGATAGGAGAAGCTTTTCTCTCACCTCTAAACTGAGGATCAGGGGAGATTATCAGTGCAGCAATCAAATTTTTTAAGCACATGGAAAAATATTGGTATTGGAACAATCTTTATTGCAGTACTGCTTCAGTACTGGTATGGTGCTGCACTGTAAGCAGCAATAGATTAGACTGAGAGGCTATTAATACACTTTGCTCATCAATGAAAAAATACACAACAGTGAAGAATTGAAAGCAAGGCAGCAGCAGGATGGACACAACAATGTGATAAGGACTGGCCAAAACCACTTTTATTCTGTTTAAATTCTGCTTTTCAGCCTTGCACAGTAATCTCCAAAAGGACACCAACTAGTCACCTTTACTTTTGCATGCACTTGGAGAATCAGATTGAATGATTCCAACTTAAAACTGAGTGAATAAATAGCATGGGCAGATCAAAGGTACATGGGAAGAGGAGTACTAGACATTTTTTTTTATTGTCCAGAGTCCACACATTTTAAAAGGTAAGGATGGCCAGTTGACAGCATGGGGATAACAATTTGTACATGTGGGTGTTTGTGTCCCTCTTGGATAGGGTATTAAGGATCCATAATGAACTTGGCTGTGACTTGGAAAGGCTGCCATTCCTCCTTAGACTGGAGATGAAACCATGCCATGGCATCCTTCCTTAAAGATTGTCTATTGGTAACTTAAAAATATTTGTCCTGAGCTACCTGAAGTCTAGGAGTTCAGTACTGCATGCAGTTATGTATATTGAATATTTTTGGTGTAATATCTGAAGCAGTGTGGTTTCTCCCTCTCCACTGAACTTCTAAGCCAGGGCCCTTCCATAGCAAACAGTACTTTTGTTTGTTATTTCCAGCTTCCTGAAATATAATTCTGGTATTCTAGCACAAGATGCAACCTAAGAGAAACTGAAAATTTGATCTCTGTGGTTATCTACTGTCTCAGTAATGGTATATAATCACATAGTTACTTGAGCTTGGAATAACACAAATTCATGGCACTGCAGTAGTGATTTGTGTGTGTGTTGCATGCCTTCTAGGCATTTTTTACTTCAGGCAACCTTAAGGCAAACCAGTCATGGAGTTTTCTCGGTGAGATTTGTTCAGTGGGTTTGCCTTTGCCTTCCTCTGAGGCTGAGAGTGTGTGACTTGCTTAATAGATTAGTATGGGAGGCCAATATAATGTTAGCACTTCTTGGTAAACTAGCTTATGTGGCTGGTTTGCTGGTGTGTCTGTCAGATGACAGCACTTAGTGCATTAGTCTTAAAAATTACCTTCTAAGAAGGCTGCATTAAGTTGGCAAAATAAAAACATCACTAAAATTGATACTGATTAAACTTAAAGCAGCAGTAACTTGAATACTGATTTGCCCTGCAAGTTAGATCTGGAGATTATTAACGTTTCACTGGCTGATACATGACCATCCAAGTCTGGATTTTTTGTTTGTTTGTTTGAATAAACATTCGTAACCTTTTTCAGGACAGGACCTTTAATCTCATGGCAGTTTGGATATTAAGCCAGTTAAGCTTTTAGGATGTTGCACAAATAAAGGCAGTGCATATTGACTTCATTGATTCTCTAACTCTCTTGAAATATGGCGTACTTTTTAAAAAGGGAACTAAAATGTATGACAAGATAACCACCATTTGGCACTGAAATGTTTCAAATATATTCTGTTGTTTTGGTGGGAGAAGTTTGTGAGGGTGATCTAAAAAAGTTTGTAGTTTATCAAACCAAACTGTTCAAATGGCACTTTAAAAAACAACAACAACAAATCAAATGAAGGTCTCATTTAAAATGTTGAAAGCTAAACGACGAGGCAAATGTCTTTTCCATTATGGTTATTTTCAGAGCCTGACTGAGCGAGAATACGTACAGTGAGTTGGCCACCTCAGGCAACATATTTAATTTGTTGCTCATCTAGTCTTAATGTCAAGTCTAGGATGAGATGCTTATGGGATTTTTGGCCTCCTGGACCAAAACACATTGGCTGGGTTTGGCTACTATACACATTAGCTGTTGCCACACTGCAGAAATAAAGCAGTTTGACACTACTTTAACTGCTATGACTCAATGCTGTGGAATTCTGGATTTATAGTTTTGTAAGATATTTAGCTTTCTCTGTCAGGGAGCTCTGGTGAACCACCAAACTACAGATCCCAGAATTCCATAGCATTGAGTCATGACAGTTAAAGTGGTGTCAAACTGCTTTATACTACTACTACTACTATTAATAATAATATTAATAATAATTGTACTTATACTCCACTCTTTAGAAATTCTTTCATAGCACTTTACAAATTGTTAATTTGACAGTTCCCTGTCCTCAGACTTACAATCTAACAAAGACATGACACAAAAAGAAAAGAGAATGGCAGTGGGTAAGTGGATCAAGTCCAGCAGATACTCCTGGTTCCTCTCTCCCAGGATGGTAGTACTGTATTTAGAATTGCGAGAGGTTCCTTCATCTGTATCTGGGGCTAGGTATGGTGGATCTGTGCCTGCTACTTCTTCTCTTCTCCAAGGCCGGCATGGTGGAATGGCGACATCTGCCTTTGTTTCTGCAGTGTGTCAGCTATCCTTGACTGAGGCAGTGCTGTGCTTCAGGATGCTATACATTATAGGATAGCCCTGATATCTCTGTATTTCATAGCATCTGCACTGGGGTTATTGTAGTTTGTTTCTGTTTTACACTAGATATAAACGGCAGCTTTTCCCTACTTGCTTCAGCCTTGTTTTTAGTGAATTAATGCTGTAGCTAGTGATGGAGTTTTTACCTACCCAAAGCACACAGCCATTGCCTAGTGACCATTGTCTATAATCCCTTTGGAAGAATATCTTCTGGGATAAAGATTTGGCAATAAATAACAATGAATTGGGTAAGGATGGATTAAGCCTTACCTATAGTGAGAGCATATGTATTAATGCCAAGAAGAGACATGATAACATTCATAAATGTGTTGTTATTATTGTGCCCTCAAATTGGCTTTGACTCATTCAACTTTCTGAAAGAGAGGCATTCAAGAAATCTTTTCAGTAATTGTATGGCTCTGGTCTTGCAAACTCAGGGTTCTGGCTTCCTTGATTCAGCCATTCCTCCTTTAACATGGGCTTCCTCTTTTCCTGCTGCCTTTCACTTTCCCAGACATTATCAGAGAGTCATGTGTCTCATGATATGTCCCCAGTTTATCACAGCCTTTTGGGCTTCTAGTGAGAGTTCAGAGTTGATTTACTCTTGAATCCATTTATTATATTGGGGAGAAAGGAAAGATGATGATGATGATGATGATGATGATGATGATACTGTGATGATACTGTGGTCATGTCTCCTACTGACAGATAAGATCACGCGGTATTTTGATTGGTCTCTCCCTCTACTTCTGAGCTGAAAATTGCAAGGTAATCCATCAGGTCCTAGAAGAAGAAAATTAATTAGCGGTGTCTCCACTTTACCCAGATTCATGGAGTACAAAAACATGACAAATATCAGTGAAGCAGGGTTTGTAGATCCCAAGCCTTATTCATTACATCTGATCTTGTAACTATACCAGTGATTTAATATTAGAGCAACAATTTACTTAGAATGTTTTAGTACTTTGAATATTTTATTGTACTTGCCATTACCTTCCCTTATTCCTCATGTCTTCGGTTTCTTTTTTCTTAATCTGCCATTTAGATCCTTTGTTTTACTTTCAAATCACTCTACAGATTTACTGTAATCCATTATCCAGTCTGTTGACTCTTCTTGAGCTCGTAGTGTAGGTCAGGCAATAATGTGTTCAAAAGCTTCCCTACCTAAACCTCCAAGATGTCAAGGGACTGGTAGGTTCTAGAATTTACTCCTGATCTGCTAACATTCCATTGTTGAGAAAGCACTTATGTTAAGGGAAGATTCAAACACCCATGTGCATCTCCTCCTCCTATGTACAGTCTGAAATCATATGATTTCATAAGAAGTCTGAATTCTAAACTATATATTTAGCCGTATGCAAAGAGATCTTGTAGTACCTTTGAGTTAAACTGAAAGAAGGAAGTTGGTAGCATGAGCTTTCGTAGACCTATATGTCTGGAGGAATCCAGAGACAGACCTATATAAGTCTGTTGAGTGTGTGAGAACGACAATTCAAATGCAAAACCTTATGAGTATGGAGTTGAGGAAACAAGTTCAGCTTTAATGACAGTCAACAGTCTTTGGGGATGTGATGAACCCTCTCTGTTTCCCACACTCCATTCCAATACACTTTCATTCGGTTATCTACTCTCCTTGGCTTTAGGCAACATCCTTCCTCCTGCCTTTGTCACCCAACTACCTTACTTGAAAACTGAACTTGTCACTTTATCTCCATATCAACAAGGTTTTGAATTTGAATTGACGTTCTCACACACAAGCAGCTTATATAGCTCTGTAGCTGGATTCTCCACTCCAAACATGCATCTGAGGAAGTAGGCTCAAGTCTACAATGGCTCATGCTACCAGCTTCTTTCTTTCAGTTAGTCACAAAGATATTACAAAATGCCTTTGCATACTGATTTTCTAGACTAACTTGGCCATGTCTTTGAATTCTATATATTTGGCAAATACAATAAACTTAATCTGTCCTGGGCCCAGTGCTGTTCAACATCTTTATTAACGATTTGGATGACAGAATTGGGGGCATACTTATCAAATTTGCAGATGACACTAAACTAGGAGGAGTAGCTAATACCCCAGAGGACAGGATCAAAATTCAAAATGACCTGAATAGACTAGAAAGCTGGGCCAATGCTAACAAGATGAAATTCAACACAGAGAAGTGTAAGGTTCTGCACTTAGGGAGGAAAAATGAAATGCACAGATATAAAATGGGGGACACCTGGCTGAATGAGACCACATGTGAAAGGGATCTAGGAGTCCAAGTAGACCATAAGCTGAACATGAGTCAACAGTGTGATGCAGCAGCTAAGAAGGCCAATGCAATTTTAGGCTGCATCAATAGAAGTATAGTGTCTAGATCAAGGGAAGTAATAGTGCCACTCTATTCTGCTTTGGTCAGGCCCCACCTGGAATACTGTGTCCAGTTCTGGGCACCACAATTCAAAAAGGATGTGGAGAAACTGGAGCGGGTCCAAAGGAGGGCAACTAAGATGGTGAAGGGTCTGGAAACCATGCCCTATGAGGAACGCCTTAGGGAACTGGGGATGTTCAGCCTGGAGAAGAGAAGGTTAAGAGGTGATATGATAGCCCTGTTTAAATATTTGAAGGGATGTCATATTGAGGAGGGAGCAAGCTTGTTTTCTGCTGCTGCAGAGACTAGGACGCGGAACAATGGATATAAATTGCAGGAAAAGAGATTCCACCTCAACATTAGGAGGAACTTCCTGACAGTAAGGGCTGTTCGACAGTGGAACACACTCCCTCGGAGCGTAGTGAAGTCTCCTTCCTTGGAGTCTTTAAGCAGAGGCTGGATGGCCATCTGTCAGGGATGCTTTGATTTGGAGGTCCTGCATGGCAGGGGGTTGGACTAGATGGCCCTTGTGGTCTCTTCCAACTCTATGATTCTATGATTCTATGATTCTATGTTGCTCTCATTTGCCATGTCTGCCTTGCAAATACCTACCACTACCTCTCCTTTGCAATTGGGAGTCCTGTGTTTCCTATCATGTGTCTTGTAATGACCAGAATTGCAATGACTTAGGGAGTTTGAAGATGTTTCTGTATCTACTATTTTCATATTTGTTCATTGGCAATCCACATCTTAATCAGGCTGGATTAGGCCAGGCAGAATGGTGGCAAATGACTTCTTATGAAGCAAATTAGAATTCTGAAGTGTGAGCACCTTGTCTTTATCAAGTGAATATAATGTAAAGATGCATTGAAATGCTTAATGAAATTAACAGAAAATAAATATTTTGTAAATAATGCATTTGTAATGGCATTAGTTATCATTTAGCAGTCTTCTGGGAGTAAATTACAGTGTATTGAAACACCTTTTTTTTGGTGGTGAGAATAAATTGCATTTTTGAATGCATGATGAGAGGTTCTTCTATAGAGCAAACCAATGAGAACTTCTGTTCATGCTTCTCTTAGCAAAATTTGTTCAATTAATCCTACTCGAGTCTCTTCCCACCCCCAACTTCTAATATGCTGCTCCAAAAATCAGATACACTTTATGAAAGCAATTATTTATAATGAGCTATGGAGCCCTATCAGATACGTTCCGTTCTGTGTCAAACCAAATTGCTCAGTCGGCTTAGGACTTGTTTTAAGCCAATGCTTTGAATTCACACATTTAGTCAACTGCATGCAGAGTGGTTTGTTCTGTAGTCACATATGTTTGCATTTGTGAGGAGATAGAGTGAACATGTTGACTCAGCAGCTCCAGATTCTGCTTTATTTTTTGTCATGATTCTTCTATGTCCTGCAGAAGTAGACACTTCCTTTTTTCCCAACCTAGATAGCCAGGTAGTAACATTTCTATGCATCTTATTCATTTACTCATTCATGTATACCCCACTTTTCTCCCAGCTCTGGATGCATGCAAACAAACAAATAAAAATCATGTGCCTTTGGTATGAGGAGGAACAAAGATATGGATGACCAAACTGGTGTTGAATATTGGGGAGTAGTGGTAGCTCAGTGGTACAGTGCAGTTTACCTTCCACATTTGCAGCTTTGACTTTTGTGTATTTGATTATTCACAGATTTGATTAATACAGTGGTCCCCCGGGTTACGAAGGTAATCCGTTCCGGATTACCTTTCGTAACCCGGAAGCTTTCGTTTCCCGGGGGACCGCTTTTTTCAATGGACCGCACGGCCATTTAAAGGGGCCGCGCGGCTTTTTTCCTTTCGGATCCCGGGGGATCTTTCGGATCCCGGGGGATACAATGCCGGTCCGCCACCTTTCAGATCCCGGGGTTTTCATAACCCGGGGGATTCGTAAGGCGGGGGACCACTGTATGTTATCTCTAGGTCCTCTAGCATTACTTTGCCAGAGGTTGACCAGTCATTCAGGAGGACATAAAGATTCCTAGAGAAAACACTTCTCTAGGTGTTTGTGGTTCCTTCCTCTATGATCCATTTCTACCAGATATTGGTCATAGAGTTGCACTGGAGAACCTAGAGATTCCTAAAGTGGTGTTCTTGCAGGTCTTTAAAAAGTGTTTATATTTGTGTGTGGTTTTTTTTTTTCACTTTCATGAGGGGTTCTGTGTTCCTAACCCCATCAAATGTGGAGAGCCCACTATATATGGTTTTTGTGCAGATGGTTCTACAATCAGTCCTTCAGATCTTCAGTTTGAGATCGGAAACATTACCACCAGGTGAGCTTAGAGAGCCATTGCTCATTGGAATTGACAGTTAGGACAAGATAGACAAATAATCTCACCTGATATGAAACAGCTTACTACTTTGAAGACACACATGAGTGCTTTTGGTTCATTGTATTTCACCAGCTAATATTAGTCCCGTTAGTTTTAATGGGAGTCTGACCTGGTTTAAACCACTTTCCTGTGGATATGAATATACTTCCAAGTTAATGCCAGAAGCTAGTTGTAGCCTTTGTTGATGATATTACTGGAACTAAAGCAACATAGCATTAATGATGTAAAAACCATGATGTGCACTCCATGGTAATCAGGGCTGGGCAAATCCTATTAGCAGCCTGAGGCTAGCAGTTGGATTTTTCCTTTGGCTAGAGAGATGTGACTAAATAGTCCTGCACAAAAAAATCCGTTAGATGCAAAAATGTCCCCCAAAAGAGAAGTCTCTGCCACAAATTTTCAGAAACTTGGAGTGGGGTGGGGATCAGAAATCTTTTTCTTTAGCACTTGTAGTATGGCAATGACGTAGTAGATATCTGTGGAAACGGAGAGAATCGCACTCTTTTCCTCTGGAACATCTTCCAGAGATGCTAGGTTTAGGGTGGAGTTGGGTGGTGATTCATTTCATAGCCTGTAAGGGAACATGCCTAAAAGAAGCTTAGCATCATCCTACATGTCCATCTGCCCTTGTCCCAGTCCACTGAATATCCCCACTTTGCTGGAAGGAAAAAAAAAAAGCTTTCATGGTTTAAAATATAATACAATGTTAAGGCTTGTCAGCCTGGTGTAGAGACAAATTTCAGAAGTTCCTTACTTTTAGGACTCTGAGGACCAGTGTGGTGTAGTGATTTGAATGCTGTACTACGACTCTGGAACGCAGGGTTCGAATCCTCACTTGTTCATAAAAAACCCACTGTAACCACCTTGGCTAGTTACAGTCTGTTAGCTTCAGAGGACAGCAATTGCAAACTCCTTCCAAAGAAACTTGCCAAGAAAACCCTGTGATAGGTTTGCCTTAGGGTTGCCATAAGTAAAAAATGGCTTGGAGGTACACAACAGCAGCAAGAACAATACCTTAGCTATGCAGATCTTGCTGCCTTTTGTGACAAGGCAATATTTTCGTAGACTTAGATGTTAATGGTATTGTTCAAGTCATTGTTACCTGATCACAAGATTAATTTCAAGCTCAATTAAAACAGATGTCTAGGGGAAATTCTTGGATACATATTTCTCACTGTGGATCAACATTCTTAAGATATTTAGCTTAATTGTTCTAATCTGCTTGTTACTTTTGGAGAAACAAATAACATGTATTCTGATTGTTCCCACTTGGAAAACAGATGTACTTTATAATATACTGAACACTGCTTGCTTGCTGTGAAGGACAACATGAAAAGTGTATTACTTAAAAAGAAAAAAGAAAGAAAGAAAAAGAAAGGTATCAAGTTGATGAATTTAACTTTCTCAAAGCATATGCTCTAAAGCACACCTTATTAGTTTGGGCTTGATCAAGTGGCTGTTCCCCTCATACTCTGTCACTGTCCCGATTTGGCAGGGATAGTTCCAATTAATGCCACTTTTCAGCTACTTTTAAAATGTCCTAATTTCTTTCTCCTCCTCCCACTTTCCCCATTTACTTCACTTCCTGCGAAATGAGTTCAGAGTGCAAAAGTAATTTGCACTTCCTTAACTCAGCAAGAGGAGAGGACCAAAGAGGGCAGAATCTTGCCCTTCCCAGCAGGCACAGACAAAAGCAAATTTCTGCAACCTCTCCTAGCTTATGTGTTCTTTCTCATTAATACCTTTTGTCATCTCAACAACACTCCAATGTTGCCTGGCCACACATGTCCCAGTTTTCATGTGTGAAACATTGGTAGGCATATCCGCCCCTCAATGTGTGGGTTGTTCTTGCAGCTTAACTTGAGTAGCACATGTTTGTGTCTTGAGACAGGCAGAGGATGCCAAAAGAAAGAATGAAGAGCAAGACAACAATGATTCTTACAGGTTGCTCTCACTGTGCTGAGTCATTCACCTCTCAGTAGATATCACTGGAAAAATACTCTCTTTGTAAACATCCCAAACAGTTTTTAAATTATATTCCAAGTTCCTTTCTTGAACCTTATTCCTTCCAGAGATGCTAGACTACAGCTACCATTACCCCCATCCAGTGCTGCTTTGCCTATGGAAGTTGTGATCCATCTCTTGGAAGCATGGCAAGTTAGGGAAAAGCTAAGTACATCACATACTTGTATAAGGGACTGACAAATCTGTTTACTGTAATATATAGTAGAGAAAACCAGTGGACAGTAAAGTCTCTTAGTTTATAGCCCTTCTCAAGTGTGTGTATGTACCATATATATAAAAGTGAATACCTTTACCGGTTTGATCATGGTATTTCTAGGTTCAAAGTGAGCCACAAGCCAGTTAATACTGGCTGATCTGATAGAATAAAACATGTCATATAATGGCATGTCCCATAGATCAAAGTGTTAAAAAAAGTTTGAAATTATTTGGGAATCTATGATTTTCTGACTTTATAGTCCAGCAACATAATTTATATTCCAGTTTTATTTTAATTTCTAAAGTAAAAATGGGACTAGCATGAAAAAGTTAAATTATTTGAGGCTCATTGGAAAGAACGTAACAGATTAATTGCAAAACTACATCCTATTAATTTTTGTGAGACTTAAATTTGACAAACTTTCTTTGGATTGGGATGTGTATCTGCAATTTTATATTTTATTTGTGTCTGTATCTCAAACCTTTCATTCACTTACTCCAACTTCTATGTAATAAATTCCTCCCTTTTCAAATGAAATGATTGCTAGTGCGCTGAGAAATGTTTCTTACATCTGTACTGTGAAGATACATTTTTATCAACTTTAATTTGATAAATGGGCATTTTGTGGCTACTTTATAAAACCTGTATGAGTATATGTAATTTATGAGTCACAGAGACAACATATTGCAATAGATCTAAGTGAACTGAATAATCCAAACAGTTTTTCTCTTCTGTCTGTTTAGTTCTGTCCTTTTTTCTTTTTCTTTTTTGGCATAGATATTCTTTCTGCTTTCTGCTTGTGGAGGCTTTGCCTGGAAAGTGACTAATAAATAGTTGGAAGAAATAATAAATAAAAGGATTTGGACAACAGTTAGCCAGTTTAAAGTAGGCCGCCCACTAAGGTTGCCAGGTCAGGATCACCCCAGGCCTTGACGTTTCTGGACCAAAGCCTGAGACATAGGGTTGGCCCCTGTTAATGTCATTAAGCATTATGCATGTATTGCTAACACCACAGTTGCTCATAGCTTGTCATTGAAACACAGAAAGAGAGAAAGAGAGAGAAAGCACTTTTTTTCTGTTTGGAAATTAAGTCAGAAATCTTACCTAAAAGCACTGTTCCCAGATCAATGAGAGGATTATTCCTTCTCAGCTACTTAGGGAGATAGGATAAGGAACATTTAACCTAGCCTGTTCCTTCTCCACTGATCATTCATTCACTCAGGAACGAAACAGATGGCGGGTAAAGAGCGGCTTGCCACCACCTCTTTGCTCATCGGGTTTGGGGCCTGGCAACTTCACATCACACCCAACCCGGCCTTTTCCCAGCCCAAAAAGGAGAGGCAGAAAGCTTCTCCTTTGTGTGCTGGGGAAAGGGCAACTTTGCTGCCGTGGCAGTGTTTTTTTCAGCATTTCATTGGTGTAGCGTGTGTAAAGTCTACCCTGCCAAAACACTGTGGATCCACCTTGCATGCGGTCAGCTGTGCAGCTTCCCTGCAGACTGCGAGTGTGCTGCTGTTGGAACACCACACCCCGAGTCTGCTGGGAAGCTGACTCTTTTTAACCATCTGTTTTACCACTCGATCATGCAGAGATCTCACACATTCCCTCCCCCCAAATCCCCTGCATCATTTGCTTGCTTGCTCATATGGAGATCTGCAATGTATGTATGGTAGGGATGTGGAGGAGAGCACATGAGATCTTTGAATGACCAAGCAACCCAGTGATGGCAGCGGGAAAGATAATGTGTTCCATTTACTGAAATAACAAACAAAAACAAAGACAACACAGTCCTGATCAGGAGGAGGAGGAGGATCAGAGAGGAACAGAGGAAAAGGAGCAAAAACCAAAACAAAAAAGTGACCATGGGGGGGGGGGGGGAGAGGAAGACGTAGCCTGATCTAGCCCTTCACCACTGATCTCATGGCTGAACATTTCCATGCGTTTCTCTACACACCAATAATCATTCCATTTGAAAGGGGAGGAATTTATTAATAAAATACAGTTTTATTTTTTCTTTCCCCATCATGTGTGTTCAAAATTTCCTCTTTCTTTCATTGGGGCAGCAAAGGGGGAAAGGGGATTGGATGGGGCAGCATCCAATCAGAGTGCAAGGTGATGCAGCTTGACAGAAAAACAATAACAGCTATTGATGGATAGGTTAATGCATGCCAGTAAGGCACAAACAAACAATGAAGCAAACAAAACAAAGCAGAGTGAAGTGGGTTCTCCAGGAGGAAAGGTGTGGCTCATTAAACTTGATGCCACTTCGCTGTGTTTGTGTGTGGAATTAATGGGGCTGTGTGGGCTTATTGCAGATCAGAAAAATGCAAAATGAGGCTGATTTTTTGGGGGGGGGGGGTCGGTGTAGCATAATAAAGAGTTCTGGAGAATTTTTCCTCAAACATCAGCAACAGTGCAAATTTGAGGGAGCAGTGAACAAGTGTCTTCGTTCTTGCTTTCCAACAAAAAATAAAAATAAATATTGAAATCAAGAAACACATTTTTTCCATGATCAAATGAAATGTTGTCTTTAAAAAAAAACAAAAAACTCCCTCATTCCAAAAGAAGAAAGTACTAGGTTTTCCTCCACCCCACCCCACCCCACCAAGTGTTCCTCTATCTTTTCAGCTGAAAATATTGTTTGGGGAATTCTTGGGGAGAACTCAGTGCTCCCTCCTCACCATCACATCGGCAATCTGAGAGGTTTATTGTCTGTATGCCTTGCTTGGCTTCTGAGAAGAAATCTTCTTGGCCACTAAGAAACAGGTAATAGAGTACATGGACTGGAAGACAATTTCATTGTCCAAAAGGTGGAAGAGGCAACAAGGGGATCAGCCATCTTAGATCTGATCTTAACCAACAGGGAAGACCTAGTTGATGGGGTGCAAGTGGTTGGATCCTTAGGTGGAAGTGACCATGTTCTCCTGGAGTTTGTAATACAGTGGAAGGGAGAAGCTAGGCATAGTCAGACACGCACTCTAGACTTTAGGAGAGCTAATTTCAATAAACTTAGAGAAATACTGGGAGTGATCCCATGGTCAGGAATACTAAAAGAAAAGGGAGTTCAAGACGGATGGGAGTTTCTCAAAAGGGAGATATTGAAGGCACAATTTCAAACAGTTCCAATGAGGAAGAAAAATGGAAGATGTCTCAAGAAGCCAGGATGGATGACTAAGGAACTTTCAAATGAGCTAAGTTTTAAACGGAACATGTATAAGAAATGGAAAAATGGAGAAATCACGAAAGAGGAATTCAAACAAATAGCCAGCACATGTAGGGGTAAAGTCAGAAAAGCTAAAGCGCAGAATGAACTCAGGCTTGCTAGAGAGGTTAAGAACAATAAAAAGGGCTTTTTTGGATATGTCCGCAGCAAAAGGAAGAAGAAGGAAACAGTGGGGCCACTGCGTGCAGAAGATGGCAAAATGCTAACAGGGGACAGAGAAAAGGCAGAATTACTCAACACCTTCTTTGCTTCAGTCTTCTCAGAAAAGGCAAAGGGTGCTCAACCTAAGGATAATGGAGACAGAATAGAGGAAATTCAGCACAGAATAAGTAAAGAGGTAGTACAGGAATACCTGGTTAGCCTAAATGAATATAAATCTCCAGGACCAGATGAACTACATCCTAGAGTATTAAAAGAACTGGCAAATGTAATATCAGAGCCATTGGCAATAATCTTTGAGAACTCCTGGAGAACAGGAGAAGTCCCAGCAGACTGGAGGAGGGCAAACGTTGTCCCCATCTTCAAAAAGGGAAAAAAAGAGGATCCCAACAATTATCGTCCAGTTAGTCTGACATCAATTCCAGGAAAGGTTCTAGAGCAGATCATTAAGCAGAGAGTCTGTGAACACTTAGAGGCCAATGCCATAATCACAAAAAGCCAACATGGGTTTCAGAGAAACAAGTCATGCCAAACGAACCTGATCTCTTTTTTTGATAAAATTACCAGCTTGGTAGATGAAGGGAATGCTGTGGATATAGTATACCTCGATTTCAGTAAGGCCTTTGACAAGGTTCCCCATGACATTCTTGCAAACAAGCTTGCAAAATGTGGGATAGACAAGTTAACTGTTACATGGATTTGTAATTGGTTGACTGGCCGAACTCAAAGGGTGCTCAAAAATGGCTCCTTTTCATCCTGGAGAGAAGTGACCAGTGGGGTGCCACAGGGCTCTGTCCTGGGCCCAGTGCTATTCAACATCTTTATTAACGATTTGGATGACAGAATTGGGGGCATACTTATCAAATTTGCAGATGACACTAAACTGGGAGGAGTAGCTAATACCCCAGAGGACAGGATCAAAATTCAAAATGACCTGAATAGACTAGAAAGCTGGGCCAGTGCTAACAAAATGAAATTCAATGCGGAGAAATGTAAGGTTCTGCACTTAGGGCGGAAAAATGAAATGCACAGATATAGGATGGGGGACACCTGGCTGAATGAGACCACATGTGAAAGGGATCTAGGAGTCCAAGTAGACCATAAGCTGAACATGAGTCAACAGTGTGATGCGGCAGCTAAAAAAGCCAATGCAATTTTAGGCTGCATCAATAGAAGTATAGTTTCTAGATCAAGGGAAGTTATAGTGCCACTCTATTCTGCTTTGGTCAGGCCCCACCTGGAATACTGTGTCCAGTTCTGGGCACCACAATTCAAAAAAGATGTGGAGAAACTGGAGCATGTCCAAAGGAGGGCAACTAAGATGGTGAAGGGTCTGGAAACCTTGCCCTATGAAGAACGCCTTAGGGAGCTGGGGATGTTTAGCCTGGAGAAGAGAAGGTTAAGAGGTGATATGATAGCCCTGTTTAAATATTTGAAGGGATGTCATATTGAGGAGGGAGCAAGCTTGTTTTCTGCTGCTGCAGAGACTAGAACGCGAAACAATGGATGCAAACTGCAGGAAAAGAGATTCCACCTCAACATTAGGAGGAACTTCCTGACAGTAAGGGCTGTTCGACAGTGGAACACACTCCCTCGGAGTGTAGTGGAGTCTCCTTCCTTAGGGGTCTTTAAGCAGAGGCTGGATGGCCATCTGTCAGGGATGCTTTGACTTGGAGTTCCTGCATGGCAGGGGGTTGGACTGGATGGCCCTTGTGGTCTCTTCCAACTCTATGATTCTATGATTCTATGATTCTATGATTCTATGATTCTATGGACCTGTCTCATTGTTATTAACTTTATTTATACCTTTCCTCCTCCTCCCCCAAATGAGACTCAAAGCAATTTCCAAATTACAATATAGTTGAAAACATGCAAAATATCAACATTAAAACAACATTGAGGGCAATTTAAAACATACAATTAAAATAATAAAAAGCAATGTAATACACAGTAGGGGTAAAATAATACATCATCCTATTAAAAGCCCCCCCCCCCAACAATCCCCAAAGCTTGTTGGAATAAAAAGCCTTTGGCTGCCTTTGCTTGCCTTTGGCTGCCTCTGACATTTTCACAGAAGGGGACAGTAAAGAATGGATCATTCTAGCTTTCTTTGGAAGGGTGTGCCAGAGCCTAGAAGCTGTCACTGAAATCCACTGGGCCTGTGAAGGTGGGGTGGCTGAGAGCAGGCCCTTGCCTGAGGATCTTAGATTCTGAGCAGACTCATATGTGGAGACTCAGGCTATGTTTACATGGGCCAGAATATTCTGACCTTAATCTCCCTGTCCCTTGATGGTTAGCTGGCACTCTTTCATGGGGTCGGGGGGTCGGGAATGGTTCCTCGAGAGAACGGAGGGCCAACTGTAATACCACCCTTAGTTGGATATAACATTTGGTCTCTGTTGCAATCTGTCTCATTGTTCTACTTTGTCAGACCAAACAAACCTCCCCTAAAATTCTGCCTCTCCTTTCCATATTATACGTTTATGCTTACTTTAAAACTTTAGATTGATCTTTTCTATATTGTAAAATGTTTTATATGCTTTTCTGTGCGTCATTGGGAAATGAAAGCCTTGCAGGGTAGAATTCCATTAAGTCATATACGATCTTACAAAAATGCTTCTCTGACACTGTGACACATTTAATGTAAAGCAGCTCCAATTAAAACTTTTGAAAAGTCAAACAAAAAACCTTGAAAAGATTCACTGGCAGAAGATGATGGCCTTTTCCAGTTATCCTAACTGCCTGCCTCTGGAATCAGCATCATTTCATACATCATAATTTTTCTCATTTCAAGTCCTGACTTGTTCTAGGTGCCTTTCAAAAGAAAAGGATGATTAATTAAAAAGAAAGAAAGTTATTATGTCAGAGAAGTCTATTTAAGGCCAAGCAAACTGCCCATCTGCAACAAAGTAGAAGATGGGCAACAGAACAGTTCTTCATATGCCACAATTTTCCAGGAGCACCACAGAATGCAGTTGTAGGCAGTGGATGCAGAACTGACTTCCTAAGCACCATAGTACTTATGATACCAGCCTTAGTTGGATATGGAGCCTTAGTTGGTAAATGCATGTTTGGAAGGAATGGCCTAGTGAAAACCTAAATGCTTACTAAGCATTTAATAAACCTAAACCTAAATGTTGCTCCATAGTTTCTCAATGCTTAGAACACTGGCTTATTTCCATGACGCAGTGGTAAATTTTGAAGACATCCTAGCAGTTTTTTTTATCTCTACCAGGAATAGGTCTTTTCTAAAGCTAATTAATCTTACCTGTCTCTTCAAAACCATTTTAAATATATCCAAAAACAAGATGGAGGGATCACAACACTGTTTTGAAAAAACAAACAAAAACTATTTTCCCTTTCCCTGGTACTAAGATTAGAGGGAACAGAAATACCACAGGGTTGATGATGATATCATCATCCTAGCTAATGTTGTTTTTGTTGTTGTTATATTTATATCCTACCTTTTCCCAAAAAATGGGACTCAAAGCAGCTTACAGTTTAAAAGCACGGTACAATTAAAATAATAAATAAATTGTCAGCACTTTGATCTACTAGATCTCACTCCCTATACCTCTGCTTGTTACACGGCTTTTCCTAACAGAATCAGAAAACATTATGCAAAAACAGAGAACTCTTTGGCCTATGTTGATCTGAGCAGACTAAATAACTAAATAACCATTATATTGTAAGGCCAGGGAACAGGTAGATTTCCACACATTTTTGTACCACAGCTCGTTGGCTCTCTGATCACTGGTGGTGATGCCTGAGGGTCATCAAAGTTTGAGTTCAATTGGTTTCCCACCCCTTTTCCATGAGAAAAAGCTGATTCTTCTTTCTCCTCATCATGAGAAATTCATTGCGCCATGGACTGAATTCACATTGCTTTACTCCTTTGCTAGTCACATTGAAGGGGAGCATTCCTGGATCAACATCTACGTGAAAGCATAGATACAGAATGTTTGGAGAGAACACTCAAAATAGTAAGTGCTCTGTCTCCCTACAAAGTGGCCCAGAGGCAAAGAAAAGTGGGGGAATCACTCAAGTGAGGGACATGAGTTTGAGTATTGAGTCATGCAATTTGGTGCCAAGCAGTGGGGTGAAATAAGAAAAAACTAACCAGGGGATTCAGAATGAAAATTTCACAGGGCTCCCCATTAATTATTGGTGGCAGCTAGGGAGGTAGCTGTCACAATGGGGAAAACCATTTGGGTTTTAGAAGTAAATAATGTGGGAAATTTCTGTAATATTGAGGTGGTCCTGAATAAGAATCTATTTTCTAGGCCTCAGCTAAATATTCATGGACTTTGGCTTTGATGTTAGAAATGTACTCTTTCAGTAGAGCACCCCTTTTTATAAGAAAGAAAAAGGCAAGGCAGGGAAGCTATGTTCTTGACATTATTTTATGAAGCCATAGTTAAAACTTGTTTACTCTTATAGCTCTAGGATAGCCATGCGTTCCATGTGTCCCACCTGAAGCTCTGCCATGTCTACATCTAGTTTAAAGATTAAGAACCATACAAAGGGAGAAAAGGTAAAGGTATTCCCCATTGACAAGGTTGTCAAGTTATGTCTGACCGTAGGGGGCAGTACTCATCTCTGTTACTGTCTGATCATGTGGCCAGCATGATTGCACGTAATGGGAGACAAAACATGGACAAAATTGTTGCTTCTCAGTTGGTAGCATCAGGGCCCTTTCGCATCAAGGAATTATAGCATTTCGATACCACTTTAATTATCATGACAGCATATTATGGAATTATGGAGTACTTGTTAGCCAGACAGCATTAGTATTTCACCAAACTACAAATCCTAGGATTCCATAGAATGCAATCAGGAGATTTACAGTGGAATCATAGGTCCTGTCTGCACTGGCCAGGTAACTTCACGGCATCCTGGAAAATCCTTATAAGCCTTTTATCCTTATATAATCTTAGCCCTCTGTTCTGACACTGGGCGGCTGTTAGCACAGGCATCCCACTGTGCTGCTAAGTGTGGCCATTGCCATGGTGAATCACTTGTTTCTGAGTTTAGAATGAAACACTTGTGCATTAGTGGTCCTAGTGACAGCAGCAGTAAATATACAAGTGATGGAAAGAAAGTGAGACAAGAGCACTCACTGAAAATAGGCTTCTTTTTATTAATTTTTGAATGATAACAGGAAGCTGGGAAGCATCAGAATTATCTTCGGTTTTTATCATTTTGATTGGGATGAAGCTCTCTCCTATGATCTAGGAAAGTGGTGTTGTGAGTTTACATTTCCTCTAGTGGCTAGTCAATTGGTAAATGACAAGAGTGACAGAATATGAAATGATGAAAAACCATATTGCATAATTATGTTCATCCTTGATGGTTGTGTGCCATCAGCAAATGCACCTAATTTACTAATTTGAGTGATATTGACAGTATTTGCTCTGGGAATGCCTTTCCCCCATATGTCCCTCTCTAGAAATTAAGATTTTTTTTGGATGCATCTTGCTTTAAGGGTCAGTAATTTAATTTCTTCCTCTCATGTAGTTCTTAAAGATTCAGGAGCCTTGCCAGGGGAAAAAAAGCAACTCTATTCCTTTCTTCTCTCTCCCCATCTAAGTAAATATCTCTTAATCAATTTGAGTAGCTTTATTTCTGGGCAAAGCAAACCAGTCTAAATCATAGACTTTGACTGTGTCAAACCAGTTGCAAACCCAAGCACAGTTACAGGGCTTTTGTAAGTTAAATATAACAATCAAGATCTACTGGTGTCCGCAAAATCTTCCCTTTCCACTCCTGCTACAGCTCTCAGGAGCAGGCTTGGGTCGAGACTATTTGAGAGACAGTATCTCCCCATATGAACTTGCAAGAACCATAAGATCTGTAGAAGAAGGTTTTCTCTCTATCCCATCAAGATCATAGGCTCACCTGGTGAGGACACAAGAGAGAGCCTTCATCGTGGCTGCTCCCATCCTCTGGAATGCCCTTCCTCAGGAGGCTAGGCTGGCCCCCTCCCTGCTGGCCTTTCGTAAAAACATTTTTATGCCAGCAGACTTTCTGTACATAATGCATAGCAGGATGCTTTTATGGAGCAGATGGGTTTTTAGTCTGTTTTTAACTTGTGTATATTTTATGTGATTTTACATTATATTTTATATTTTGTATAATTTATGTGATTATATATATAGATGTTTTAATGGTTTGAATTCTACAACAGTTTTAAAGGTTTTATCTGTGGGCCATCTTGAGTCCCTACAGGGAAAAAGGCAGGATATAAATGAAATAAATAAATATTTTTTTAGATTGCATTGTGTGTGTGGGGGGGAAGGCTGGATAAAGTAAGCATACTACAGTTAGTAGAGGAAATTGTGCAGTGCTACAGTAGGTGCACAGTTGGATTATGGGGTGAAACAGAGGGACACAATAAAGCTGCTTCCAGGTGCTTTCCAGGGGTGCACTTAGACAATGCACGAGGCAAAAGTGGGTGAAAAGCGAAACAAAGCTGTACTCTGGAGATAAAAACTGAAGCAAAAAGAAGCTGGGATACTCCAACTCAAGGCAGAAAATGTGTATATTTGCGCCAGAATATAAACAGCCTGGCAATAGTGCAGGATTGTGGCAAAGCAAAAATGTGACGGCCAATAATGCAGCGGATGTAATTGCTACATAAACAAACCAGAAAGTCCAACACGGGGACATGAGGTGAAGTGGGGGGCATGTGGGGGGTCTCCATGATTGTGTTTTGCTACTGGCCACAACGATGCACTGTACAGGCAGTGCATTGCATGTGCAACTGTGTGGCTGATCATATGAGTTGGTGTCTAACGGAATGACATCTAATGAGTGTTCAGGCTGCCTTTGATGTGGGTGGTGCAGACACCGGGAGTTCAACCTGCTTTTAGATAATGCAGGATTGTGCTGCTTTTTCTCGTTCATGTGTCTGACAGCCAAACTTTCCTTATTCAACCAATGTAATTTTGAAAACTTACCTTTAAAGTAAAGGAATTTGCTTGAGAAAGTGGTTGTAACTGGGGCATTTCATCCAGTTGTTGTTGTTGTTGCACTCCCACTCCCATCTCAGCCAACTTGTCCACTGATGATGGAAATTGTAGTTCGGCAGCACCTGTGGAGTTACAGCTTCTCCACTGTTCGTATACTGTGAACTTACTGCATTTCAGAAAGTGTTCACATTTGGAGCCATCTTAACAGCATTTTAAGAATAGTAAACATGGGGTTTCTTCCAAGTTTGGAAAACATGAAAACCGAATGGTGTCATATTCAAAGGCGTACATCTGTTATAGTATCGTATTAGTAATATAATATTCAGTTCAAAAGCTGCAGAGTGTTTTGTAGTGCTTAGTACATTTGGCAAATGCTACATTAAAGATTTATAAAAGAGTCTATGCATTTTAATTGCTATAAAAATAGTCTGTAAAACCAGCCTCTAGACTCTTTTTGGTATTTTAGCAGCTGGCCACGCAACTGGGTTGTACAAAAGTTTTGCCTGGGCCTGGACTATTTGATTCTGTGCTTGCATCTCCAATGCATGTTATAAATTTGTGTGACTTAGAGCCAAACTCGACATTATTGAGCTTGGATGGATTTAAGGCTTAGCATAGGCAGAAAACAGGCAAAAACTGAGCCAGTAAACATCCTGTACTTGCCCCACACACGTACCCAGGGATGCTGTTACTTCTGATCTCAGACTAATGTCACTAGGCTTTCAAAATAGCAATAAGGAACAGTTTTGAAATTCCTGACAGGTAAGGTTGATAATGAGGAAGTATCTATTAATATATATCTATTAATTAACAAATGAAAGATTTGTTTTTATTAGACATGTGTTTCTCAGTAAAATCAAAATACTATCTATGGTCATAAATTACATGAATCACATTTTTTTCTTTGTAAATACATCTTTTTTGAATCCCCCCCCCATCTTGTTCAGTCTGTATAAAAGGAAAAGCTTCCCAGCCCTAAATTAGGGGTTGTTTATTGTTAACTGCTGTTGAGTTGACCCGTGTAGATGAGAGGTCTCCAATTCTCCATATCCTCCACTGCTCCAAGTCTTGTAGATTCAGGCCCATGACTTCCCTAATTGAATCTATCCATCTGGTGTGCCATTATCTTCTTTTTCTATTCCCGTAGACCTTTTCTAGCATTATTGTATTTTCAAATGACTCATACCTTTTCATGAGGTGGCCAAAGTATGACAGCTTCATTTCATTCATCTCAACTTCCAGGGAGGTTTAAGATTTAGGGCCCACTTGTTGTCTTTTTGGTGGCACTCTTCTTCAGCACAATATCTCAGATTAGTTGGTTTTCTTCTTATGCTGTGAGAGTGAATGTTGAAAGGCTGTGAGTCACTGACTTGCTAGAGACAGAGCTAACAGGCAGTAGCATAAAGCCCAGTCTGCAACAGCCAGTCCTGACTATTCCTCTGCCAACCCACTTCTCCAGCCATGTCCTATTTTTTCCCCTGTAAAATGTTATAGAGTATGCAATACCTCTATCAAACTGCTGCCACGGTCTCTTTGGGCATGTGAACAGGAAATCAGGGACAGCTGGGTTAAATCGGTATTTTACATGGAAGTTTTAGGGAAATACCAAAGGCAAAGAGATAGGGACATTGCCAAAGCTGGTACGGGTGATGTAGAACATTTGTGTCAAATCTGTTTCTATTCCTGAAGATGTGGGAAGCTATCCCTGGAAGAAGTATTAACTAATTGCTCTTCTCTCAAGAGAGAAGGTATAGTACCTACAGGCCAGCTCTCTAGGGAAGATGAAGAGCCTTCCATGAGAGCAGAACACACTCTACTGAAACAGCAGGAGAGGAGATGGATATAATGAGGAAGAAGGTTATTAAAAGAAAGAGGCCAACACTAGGAAGAATGTGATGTGCCAAATCAGGCCTGTCAGGAATTATGCTTTGTCTTTGCAAGTACATAGTCAGCTCCACTATCCTCTCATTGGATAATAATTCTGAACGAGAAGAACAGGTTAACTATGGCAGATCTCAGTAAACATGGACTTTTCAGTTTTGGCATCTGATTTATGGAATGTTGTCCTCAGCAAGTTTCACTTGATGCCATCTTTGCTCTAATCTGATCACCATTTCCAACTAGAGAACAGACAGAGATATCAATAGCAGAAAAATATGTTGTCTCTTACCTAAGTATCATTGATTTAGTGGATCTGCTTTTGCTTTATACTGAGTTGCATTTATGTCTTTATTTTATTGTTGGCATCAAGTGATAATCTTTTCATTTGCCAAAGAGTTTTAGAGTGCTATTTGGTTGTGAGGTTTTAGACCAGAATTTTCTCTGTCTATGACATATCTTTGTTTTTATTGGGTATTTTACTTTTACTTATGGTTGTTGTTGTTAGAATCTTTTTAGAAAGCTTTATATGAAGAATAATGTAGCTGCAAAATGCACAAGAGGGGATTTCAATGGGTGTAGTTTCATGGGCTTGCCATAAATTACAAGATGACTTGAAGGCATGCGTATGCATGCACAGAGGGAAAGACACACACACACACACACACACACACAGAGTTTCTCATGCTAGACCTGCTGAACATCCTTTTATTTGCATAACTATTATATGTGCAATATCCCTTTCACCTTTTGCATCTAGCTACTCTATTGAAAAACAGTGTGTGATTAACTATGTTAAATATATAAATAACTACATGTCATTGTTAATGGCAATGACACAGGGGCAACCATAGATGTGGAGGCAACTGCACTGCTCCATTTAACATCAGAACCTCACAGCAGGATGTCAGTTCTGAATGTCATCTACATTCTGTTCAGTGTTTAGAATTACTTCTTATTTTTAAAACTGCTATAGAGACAACAAGGCTTCCATGGCACCATGAAGGCTAACAAAAGAAGTTGTAAGGTTTCTTGTGTTTGCTGCAATGAATTACCATGACTTCTCTTCTAAGAGATTGATTTGAAGGGGGAACTCCCTCATCTTGGGGTCCTACAGATGTGTTAGGAATAAAACACCACCAGGTTGGAAGATGCCTATTTTAAGAGACA
Source organism: Urosaurus nigricauda (assembly GCA_034509955.1). NCBI lineage: Eukaryota > Metazoa > Chordata > Lepidosauria > Squamata > Phrynosomatidae > Urosaurus > Urosaurus nigricauda. The sequence goes on from JAOEGL010000004.1 coordinate 103,020,937, forward strand.
GGAGGAGTTGTATGGAAATGTATTGACAAGTGGGCAGCTTCAGCCTGTGATGCAGAAAGTAATACTTGTTTGTAACACTGAACGTACATCGCAATACAGCAATATTGCCTAGTCTTAAAAGTAAAGGGCAGTTTATTTACAGCAGTAAGGAGCAAATTTCTATCACACACATATATCATAGAAATTTGCTTCTTACTGCTATAAATAAGAAAGTAAGTACTGTAAATAAATAAATCTCATTTAAATTATGAGAGAACATCTGAAATGGAAATAATTGCAGAACAATAATATCCAGGCAACACATATGGTAATTTTATTGTGTGTAATATATGTGTTTATTTACAAAATCTGTAATTTCTAATCTGAATATTGAGGAATCCAGATTCATAGAACCTATAGAAGAAAAGACCGGGTATGTTGACTGGTTGGCTGCCTTTAATATGTTTTTTAAAGTATGTATGTATGTATGTATGCATGTATATAATTGGTTCACACATCCATTTTGTAGTATTTAATAAAGTATATTAGGTAGATATGTTTTAATAATTTTGTAAGTAAGAATATTCAGTTGTTTGATTCTGAACTTTGGACTTCTTTTTTTTAAAAAATGAAAACATGTTTTTCTTTGTCTGCAGAATATCCTAGCTTTAAACCCCCGCAAACAAACTCATGCATCTTTGAATTCAACTGCAGCAAAAAAACATGAAAAAAAGCACTGGAAAAGGAATGCGGATAAAAGCTGCTCAGTAAGTATCACATCTGTTTCTCTGCCTTTGGAAAAATATTCTATCATGCAAGAGGCTGTATTCTTAATTGAACGTAAGTTAGGCATACTGTTCGGCAGAGATTAGAAATATGACTTTTCAGAATACGGCTCAAGAATACATGCCCTCAAAACAGCCGGAAGCTGCTCTGAGGCCATGCTAATGAGGGATAAGTCAGCCCCAAAAGGAGCGGATATAATCTGCTCAGGTTGGTGGGTGGCTTGGGACTGTATTGGTGGCCCACTTCAGGAGCAGGGCATGCAGTTGCTGCACTTCTGGCCCGATTGTGGTTGGAGTGGTCTCTGGCTGCTCCTTCTGGACCATGTGCTTGAGCCTTGAGACTATTCTGAACAGGCCAGTGATGGTATCATCTGGGCTTGACTGGCACTACTCTCCAGCCAGTAGGCAGGGAGGGCAAAACTACTTCCAGCTAAAAGATGGGGAGTGCAGTTGGGAGTCAAGTGTGCTTCCTGATCTACTGGAAATCACTTATAGATCTAGGGGTGTCATTCTTTGCTAATTTCATTCTGAAAGAAAACAGTTTGTAATTATACCAGCTTTCCTCCTGTTGTGCAAGTGTGTTTGAAAACTGCAGATTGGAACTTATTCTATGGAAAAGTCATACTTTTTGCAGATAAAACAGCATTTTATACCTAGGAAACAGCATTTTTTTTTTGTGCAGAAATATTATTTTCTGTGTAGAAAATATTTCATGTACAGAATACATTGTAGATTGGGAAATATTGTGTAAAAAGGCATGTTTTCTGTTTATAAAATATTTTTGCACAGAAGATGCTGTTTTTCTCCAAAAACAGCCATGTGTAAATTTTGTACAGAATATATCCCAAAGATTGAAGATCTTAAGAAACTTTTTCAAGTTTTTTTTGAATACTTTCAAATATTATTTCCATCTCAGTTAACTCATATCTGTTTTCTGCCCACCTCTGCTTTAAGTTATGCTTGTTTTGGCTTGAGTTACAAACTACTCCAATTAAGTGATAATTCCTCCCTCTTTCTCCTTATCTACCTTCTGTGAAATTTACTTGCTATGGACTTAGGTCTCATTATTATTTTTGATTGATTTTTCCCCCAGTGATTTCATATGAGCACTTTCAGATCAGAAGGCATACTGATATTCTTTTGTGTGTGTTTGTGTGTGTGCTGTGAAGTCATACAGATGTCCATCTGTATCAGAAACCTTCCAATTAGACTATGCTTAATGCTTTCACAGGCTTTTTCAAACATTGACAGCCTCACTGAATCAACTTTAAATGTTTGGAGAATGTCCTGAAAAGCCTGTGAAGCAAACAGGAATTGAATAAGGCACCATTACATAAATGCAGGATGTGCTTTTTTGGATACTTTGTAACCCTTTCTCTTCCTTTTTGAATTGCTGCAGAGTTGTGCCTGAGGTTGGTGAGATGGTTAATTGCTGGTGGGATGTTGGAGATTTTATGTATATTTATAGTTCCATGTTTTAGTTGTCTCTGTCTTTGTATATATTTAATGTTCCACCATTTAGTGGAAAGGGCTTTCACCATCATCATCATTGTTAAAAGGTCATAATGTAGTGTGATGGGATTTTGAGACTAAACCATTTTGGAATGAAAGTGAGGTTCCTTATATATGAATGTGCTTCAGCTTATACCAGGTGCCATGCTACAAGACCAGCATTTCACCCAAAGGAGTTATAACTCAGGTTTCTACCAATATGCTAGATTTCTTTTTAACATATTAATATTCCTGGTAAGTCTAGTGTCTTACCTTTGTTTTTTTTGGCAAAGTAATAATTTATTGATGTTGAGCAGTAGACATTGTGCTTTTATAAAACTTCATGCAAAGGCAGACAGATCTCTCTTAAATCATTAGCTTAGTTTAATAGAAATCAGAGGTGCATAGATAGAATGCTGGTTCCATGAATTCTTGGCCTTTTTAATCACAACTATTCAGTCAATAATTGGTGTAATTTTCTAAGAAGCCCTGGAGAGAAGTACAGTGACATTTGACACTTTGAACTGGGCTTCACTTCTTTCAATAGTTTTTTTTTTTCAAATGCTGACGGAAATACTGCTTCATGGAAAATGTACAAGGCAGTATGGTAGTGATGCGGGGAAAGATAATTTGAAATGTCTTTGGTGCCATCTATAAAGGCCAAAAGAGTGCATGCATTGGATCTAACGTACACATGTGATATACATGGGTATAAATATAGTATTTTACATATGTACATCTCATGTGTAAGGTCCAGCCAATGCATGTACTATTTTATCCCTCACAGATCATTTAAAAAAAGTTTTTCCGTGATCATGAGAATCATTGTTAGAATAAATGTGGGTTCCCCCAAAATAAATTAATGTGCAATAATAAAGATCGACTAAAAAATGATAAAATCTTATGCTGAAGTTGCTTAGCTGGCAGTGTTGACAAAAGGGTGCCAACACAACTGTTTTTCTAAGTAAATCTTGTGTTTTTGAAGGGGGGATTTTGCTCAGCTTGCCTGTTCAGCTTCCACTTATATTGCATCTGAAGTCGATGGGAACTGCAGGTTCCTCTGCTCTCTGAGGGTTTGGTTCAAAAGCTTTAAGAACAAACTAAATTCTTTTGATTATCTGCTACACTTTCCAAGTTGTTTGTATTTCTCTTGGTTGTATGTATAGTTGAAAGTGTTTATTGACTCTGCTTAGATTAAAGCTTGAACAACTAATACACTAGGTTTGAATTCACAATTGACTGTAAAAATTTAGATAAATCCAGTTAGGAATAGTAATGTCTGAAGGTGTTTTTCTCTTTAAAGCGGGAATTGCAAAATAAACAGAATTTTATTTGTATAACTTTGTTGTATCAGCTACATAGGAAAGGGCAGGGAAAGCAAAGGTATCATCTCTGACTCCCAAGTGCTTTTAGTCTATTTTAGTAGTGTGGAGAAGTTTGTGATTGTTGTTTTGCAGAATTTATAAGTTTTTATTTCATTTATCTTCAGAGGCAAAATATTCAGAGGTGTATCTGGCATACATTTCTTGTTACTGACTCTGACAAGCATTTTTTTTTCTACAAGGACTCCAGTAAAAGTGTTGAGCAGATATGGGCAACTGTGACAAGGGCCGATTTTCATTTCCACCCCCCGCTTAGCTGCACCATTGCAATTGGTCCTAAGGATCACTTGAAAATACTACATAAACGCACTCCAAAATAGACTTCTAGTTTGCACTTCTTTATTCTCATTTGATTTGTAGCTTTTGGGAAAGGTAAAACCTAATGAATAGGGTATTCAGAAAAAGAACTACCATGTTTTGGTGAATTTTTATTTTTCATGCCAAAAAAATGAAGAAAAAATGAGGGTGTTGCAGGGATCTTGGAGTGTCAGGAGACTTAGGGCACGCATACACAAAAAGGGTTGGGGTTGCATATAGCCTCTGAATATAAACTTTCACCATTATTGCCCCTGATCTGTCATTTCAGCTAGGACAAACTAGGTATTCACAGTGAACACAAGCCAATCTGTCAAAAGTGTATGAAGTTATCCTGTTTAGATGATCTGCTATTAATGTTAACTACTTTTATGGCTAATGATAACTTTTTGGCCAAAGGATGAATTCCAGATTCAGAAAGATTTCCATGGCAGCATTCCAACAAGGTTTGGGTTCTAAGGGCAGCAGGTGAGGCCACAATGAAGTGGCCAGGGCCCTGGAGCTGTAGTTTTCAGGCATGCCAAACCTTCCAGTCTGAAGATCAGAGTTACTTATGATAAACCTCCACAGTCTGCAAACCATGCCTTCGAGTCCACAAAGCTGTTCTCTGCAAAGCTGTCCTAATCTGTAAAGCAGAATTCCTGTTCCATGCAAAATCTTTAGAACTGCCGACCAGAATTTCTTTCAGTACAAGCTAATCTCAGGTTTTACATATTCTTCTTTCCACAGACAAAGAGGAAAATAACAGCCACACCCTGGATGAGGATCATTCAACCCATAGGCTAGATGATCCTTTTCCCTGGTTTAAGTTTAAACAGCTTTTTAAAATGTAATTAAACTTGATATGGAAGTTTCTGGAATTGTTGTGGCAGCGCAAGAGAAGAGAGTGAGTTTATGGGGAGTTTAAACTTTGGTTTAGTATTATAATATGAATATATTATGGCAGGTAAGGACCACATGGGGCTGTCTGATCTGCTAGATGCTGTCATGGAGTTTCCTGGAAACAGCAAATAGCCAGGTTGTTGTTGTTGTTTTTTTGGACTGGATTAAGACCCCTTTGGGCCGGGATCAGTCAGGATTGGACTGGCTGATCCTAGCCTGGGGCTAATGGCTTGCATCATCCAGACATGACAATGTGAGGCTGTGGGGAGGGGGGAGCATGAGCCTTTTGGCCAATGCGTACAGGCCCTGAGAAGCTCATACCCTGAATAAAAAGGCAGCTGCTGTGGGATTATTTGCCCCATGTGAGGGTAAAAAAATGCAGCTTCCCTTTTATCTACTTTCTGGATTTTTTTTGGTGTAAATGTCTTTGAATGACAATATTTTGTGGCACATAACATGCAGTATATATTTTTTGCACATAACAGGGAGGTCAGCCGTCTCTGCTCTCTTTTAACCAGCAGCTGAAGACATTTTTATTTAGGGAGGCATTTGGTGGGTGAATTTTACTTGTGTAGTGTGGGTGTGCTATCTTAATGTTTTAATGGTTTTACTGGTTTTAACTATGCTGTTTTTACTTGTTTTAACTATGCTGTTTTGAATTTAGGTTTCAGTGTTGCTGATATTTAATTATTGTTTAACTTTTGTAATCAATGTTTTGGTTTTGTCTTATTAAATTATTGTAACACTCCTTGAGAAGAAAGGCAGGATATAAATCCTTGAAAAATAAATATTGTTATTGTTTTAAAAGGGTGTACAGAAATTTGGGAAAAAAAATCCAAGATGTGAAAAATTACCATAAAATGTGGTAATAAAAAAATTACCATAAAATTATATAATCTCACACAGCAGTGTGCAAGCTTTTGATTATTTTTTTAGCAATAGTAGATGTCTTTATGTTTGGTTTCTCTTTGTAGCACACATTTAAGGGCTGAACATGAGAGAGAGAGAGAGAGAGATACAGAGAGAGAGATGGTAAAGAGGGTGCCAGCACAACTCAATACAACACAACTCAACACAGTTTATATCAGGGAAACATGAACACGCATGCACGCACGCACACACACACACACTTTCAGACCATGTATAATTATTTCTCAAGAATACCTATGTTTGTTCATTACTGATCTCTAGAACATTTTCAAGCATCTCCAGACACCACATCAGAAAGTAATAAAAGTGGGCTGGCTCCAGATTGAAGAGGTTTCAGTGTTTTCTGTACACACTGAAGAGGTGGTCCATTTAGGTTTCAGTCTAAACATCTAAATTGAAAAGCAGCTTTTAGCAGTGCTAGTCATCACATTAGAAGCTATAAAGTGGCCTCATCTTTGTGCGCAGTTGGTGGCTGTAAATGCCAGGAACTAGAAATGTTAGCAAAGAACAAACAGACCATATTAATAATCATCAGTGGAACGGAATTTGAGTTTTAGTGCCTTGAGGAAAATCATGTGGTGTTCATAATTTTTATATTTTTGACGGGACAGCTCTTTGTTTGCCCAAGTCTCTTTATAAGAGTGGCTAATCTGCCAGAGAAGCTTATGCTCCACTCTCCATTTCTTGCTCAGCCACTTCATGACTGAGCTTTTTAAATCAAGCACAAGCTCTTAATAGCAGCAGGATACTTTGGAGCATACTCTGTTGTTTCTCTTTGCTTGTACTGCAGGCATAGAAGAATTGCTATAGCCAGCAGAGCAAAGTGGGATGAGAAGTACCCTGGGCTTCTGTCCATGAAAAAAGACAGAACAAGGGAAAACATAAGGGAAAAAAAGCAAAGAAAACAAAGGAATTCTGTTCTGGTTGCCTCCCATTCACTGTTGATACTTAAATTAGTGTGGTTTTCTCCACCTGTTTTGCTGCACAACAATCCACAATGTTAAATGTAACCAAAAGCTGGAAGAATAATTTTCTCCACTCCATGCCCCTGTGTTTCTCTAACACTGACAGACCTTCCTGCAGTAGGTTGAATTGCTTCCTAAAGATTTGTTTGAGATTGCAATGTGAGGCCTTGTTTTCTTAATTGAAAGGTAGTGGAAAATAGGGAAACTGATATCTTCTCACACTCTTTCATAATTGCCTATTACTACAAGTTAAGGATGACTCCAAGTAAGCATCTCCTCCTGCTATTGGTCAAAAGACATGCTGAAGTTATCCTCACTTTACTTTCATAACATATATTTCTATGATAAGAAAGAAATCAGAAAAAAATCCAACTAGGAAAATAATCATAGTTTCATTTAGTAGAAAATAGTATCTAGTTGTTCTTATTTGCTCAACTTCAACTTATGGCAACCTTATGAAAGATGGCCCACTAGAATTGCGCTGGAATCGCAGTGACTGAATGGCCTGCTTCCAAAGTGGGCTGCCGTCATGATACCAAACTGGTAGCCTCCAGGAGCTGGATTATTCCACTTCTATTTGATCTGGTCTAAAGGACTGGATTGTGGCATCTGAATGTCTTCCAGATGCTTTGGATGTGTGTGTTATGAAAACCATGCCATCAAAGCAGCCCAAAGCCACTTCTTTTGGCCCGTGCATTTTGGGCCCCTGTTATCAATGGCATTGTTCAGGTCTTGCAAACTCAGGGTCATAGCTTCCTTGAGTCTATCTATCTGTTACACAGTCTTCCTCATTTCCTACTGCCTTCCAGTTTTCCCAGCATGGCTGCTTTTTCAGATGAATCATTCATCTCATCACATGTCCAAAGTACAAAAGCATTACTTTTGCCACCTTTGCCTCTTGTGAAGATTCAGGTTTGATTTGTTCTCAGTCCATTTCATTTGCTTTTTAAGCAGTCCATAGAATCTAGAGAGCTGCTTTGCAGTACCACATTTCAGATAAGTTGGTTCTCTTCCTGTCAGCTTTCTCCACTGTCCAGCTTTTACAGCCATACATAGAAATCAGAAATCCTGTGTCCTGGATCATTTTGACTTTGGTATTTAATGATGTCCCTTTACATCTGAGAATATTATTTAGTTCTGTCATAGCTGCCCTTTCAAGTCCTGGCTTTCTGTTTTCTTCATGACAGTCTCGATTTATGATGAGCCAAGATACAGAAATTTTAAAACTATTCTGATGTCTTCACCATCCACTTTAGAGTTATCTAAAACATCTGTGGTCATTATTTTTGTTTTCTTAATATTCTGCTGCAGCCCTGCTCAGGCAGGGTTTTTTCCCCCTTAACTCTGATCAATAGTCTTTCCAAGTCTTTGTTATTTTCTGCTAGTTAATATGGTGTAATCTGCACATCTTAAATATTGATGTTTCTTCCCTCATGGTATCTGGACCCCAGTAAAATTATGTGAACAAAGCAGAGAGATTGAACAGTAAAAATCCTCCTTCTTCAGAAAGCTGTGTTAATCAAGTGAGACAGAAAAATAGTATCCTGTAGTAGCTGCGTCTGCAATACAGTATTACTGTTATTTCTGGATAGACTGATCCAAGACAGTGCCTGACAGAGTGCAGCTGTGGTCAAGGAGCATAATGCGTGTAGCTAGCCTAATGATTTTAGAGTGTGAGGCACAAGCTCTCTCTGGAAGTGAAAATACAATAGTCATATTCTAAGCAATATCCGTTTGCAGCATTTCAGATACTAACGGGCAACTGCTTCCGATAGCTTCTTTCCTTTGTGTAATAGTTAACCCAGACCCCTTTCCTGAAGAAACCAGTTTGAAGGTAGAACATTTACACTATATCAGAAATATATCAATAAAGTTTGGTAGTGTGGAAAATTTAAAAATCAATTTTGTTCTTTTTCAATGAAAGGCATCTGCCCAAGCATAGAGATGTCATTATGTTGGAAATGGAACTGCCAAATCTCAATTCCCGCGATTATATGTCTTATTATACATACAATATATACATTATACCAGTATCCTCCAACTCCAAATGTTTCAGATATCACCTCCCATCATTCCTAATCAGGAATGCAGTAAGGTAGTTTGCCTTGCTCTCTACCCTGTTAAAGTCACATTAGAGGCCAGATGGATTCAAGAAACAAATTTTGCTGTACTCAGTAGCCTCTGTAGTAATTTTGCACCTCTTAAGAATTTTTGTAAGAAAATGTACACCTTGCATTGAGCCGCTTCACATTTCAAAGTCTTTGTTGTTGTTGTTAACTGCTGTCAAGTTGATTTTGACATGTGGCAAACCTAAGAATGAGAGACCCCCAAATCACAGGTCTACTCAGGTCTTGCAGACTCAAGGGCATGGCTTCCTTGATTGAGTCTAACCATCTGTAATGTGGACTTTCTTTTTTCTTTCTGCCTTCTACCTTACCAAATATCATTATCCTTTCTTATGCATCATATCTGCTTGTAATATGTCCAAAATATGATATTCTCAGTTTACTTATCTTGGCTTCTAGGGAGCCAAATGCTCTAGGACCCATTTATTTCTTTTTTTAGCAGTTCATGGTATCTGTAGAACTCTTCTCCATTTCAAATGATTTGATTTTTTTCCTGTCTTCTTTTTTCAGTGTTCAGCTTTCACAACCACACATTGAAATTGGAAATATGAAGGCATGAACCATCCTAACTTTAGTATTCAATTACTCTATATAGCTTTAAATTTCAAAATCTTGTCCAATTCCTTCATAGCTGTCCTTTCAAGTACAAGGTTTCTTCTGCTTTCTGGACTGCAATCTCCAATCTGGTTCATGACTGAGCCAAGGTGTGGACAATCTTGAACTATTTCAATGTCTTCATCATCTGCTTTAAAGTTAGGTAAATCATCTCTGGTCCTTATGTTTGCTTTCTTAATGTTGTAAATCTGTCTTTGCACTTTCTTCCTTGATTTTCTTGATAATTGCTCCAAGCTTGCGATTTTCTGCTAGTAGTATGGTGTCATTTGCATATCTTAAATTATTGATGTTCTTTCATCCAATTTTCACGCCTCCTTCATCCAAGTTTAATCCTGTTTTATGCATTTTTTTGGCATACATGTTAAACGGGGTGATAAAATGCAGCCTTGCCTGAACCCCTTGCCAACTAGAAAACATTCTGGTTTTTTTTTTAATTGTGTTCAGATGACAGCCTCTTGTTATGAATACATGTTACACATCAGGGCAATCAAATGTTGTAGTACATCTATTTCTTTAAGAGCAAACCATAGATTTTTATGGATTTACACAATCAAAGGTTTTGCTATATTCTATAAAGTACAGGCTGATTTTCTTTTGAAATTATTTGATGCACTCCATTATTCAACATATGTTTGAAATATGATCTTTAATGCTTTATGCTTTCTTGAACTGAACTTGGATATTTGGCATTTCTCTCTTTATAAAAGGTAAAAATCTTTATTATAGAATTTTGAGCATCACTTTGTTTGCATGGGAAATTAATGCAATGGTTCTCTGGTTACTGCAGTTCCTGATGTACTCCTTCTTGGGGATAGAGATGTATATTAATTATTTCCTATCTCTGGGCCCTTGGTTTGTTTTCCATATGTGTTGTCAGATTTTAGTTCGAACTAGAGTATATTTTGTCTCATAGCTTGAAGCAGCTCTGTTGGTTTACCATCTGTTCCTGGTTATTTATTTCTTCCAAATGCTCTGAGTGCAGCTTCTATTTCATTTTCTATAACTGTAGGTTCATTTTCAATGGTTCTTCCTTGAATGAATCTGCCATCCTTTCATCTCTTTTATATAATTCTTTAGTATATGGTTTTTATCAGCTTTTTATTTGTACTTGTTCATGTAATGTGGGCCCCTACTAGCCATATAGCATCCCCACTCTTGGTTTAAATTTCCTTTTGATTTCTTGGATATTATTGGAGAAGTCTCTTGATCTTTTTGTTGTTGTTATTTCTCTGTGTTGATTATTATAGGAGTTCTCCTTGTCCCTGCACAAAAGTCACTGAACAGTTGCATTCACAGTTCACATTAACTGTTTCATCTGTCATCTACTGGAGCTTCTCTTTCTTATTTGCTGCAGACAGTGTCTTTTTGTGTTGCTCCCTTGTAATGTCCCTGACTTCAGTCCAAAATTCTTCTGATTCCTGGTCAATTAGGCTTAATAGTGCAAACCTATTTTTACATTATCTTTACATTCTTTGGGGATGTTCTTCAAATTATATTTTGGCATTTTAATAGATTTAGTGTTCTTCTTTAGCTTTACTCTGATCTTTGATATTAGTAACTCACAGTTTGTGCCATAACCTGCTCCTGGTCTTCTTTGCAGAAAGAATAGTGCTTCTTTATCTTAAGCTTCCAATTATGTAGTCTATTTGACTTTTATATTGGCTATCAGTTGATATCCATAAATATAATCATCTCTTTGCTTGTGATGACCAAATTGTTGGCCTTGCAAAATTCACTCAGTCACTCTCCTGTTTCATTTCTTGGTCCTAGGTCAATTTTTCTTTGATTCTCCTCTGTTTCTTACTTTTACATTCCAATCACCTTTAATTTACAAGAAGTCCTGTTTTGGTGTGTGATCAGTTTCTTCCTGGACTCCAGCACAGATTCTGTCAATTTCTTCTTTTTCTGCTTCTGTAGTTAGATCATAAACTTGAATTATGGTTATATTGGTGGGTTTTCCATAGATTTTAATGGATTCTTAATATAGCCAAGCTTTATATTTTTGACTGCTTTTGCTACATTTCACCTCACTATTAATGCAACTCCATTTCTTCTTAGATTTTCATTTCCTGAATAATACACTGTGTTTTGAATGTAGTAGTGATTTTTACCTATATTCTCTTAAAAGCAACTGGCAGACCTATTCTCCACTAATCTGTCTCATCATCAAAGGAATACAAGGGACTGGTAGCATTTCATAAGTATATGTCTTTCCTATTCCTCACACACACACAAGAGGCAAAGCCTAGTTTTCTTAAAGATCACATGGAGGCAGTGAGTATTTATGTATCTGAAGTGGGCCAATGTAGTTTGTCTTGAACTGGGACTCCAGAAAGCCAGGGTGTGAATCTCTGCTGAGGCAGGAAAGCCTACTGCATTACTTTGGGCAAGTCACACACTCTTATGCTCAGAGGAAGGAAATGACAAAGTTCATCTGAATCAATATTGCCAAGAAAACCCTACAATAGTATCCTTATAATTTGAGGTAAATTTCAAGGCACATACCAAGAATAAATATTTGAATTTATTATATTTTTGACTTCTGTTTTTGTTATATTTTCCTGACATATTTTGAGTATTGCAACTGCATTGTGTACAGGGAATGGTGGACACAAATACTTAAAATGCATAAGTGGAATACTGTTGACTTGGATGCTGTCAGCACCAGAACCTCCTTTTCAAATACATACTGAAGCCGGGTGGGAGCCTTTGTTGAGAGTCTTCTGTATCATGCGGAAGGCTCCTAAATAATGCAAGGTATGATGGTAGTATAGATTTGAAGATGGAAAGAGTTCAGAAGACGCATTTGAAGTTAACTGCATTTCCCCGTGCACTTCCCTTTCCCACAAGGAAATCATGCTGGTGATGAGATGTTTGCATGAGGGGAAGAGGTGTAAGATCTATCGAGTAAGGAGGCAGCATGGAGGACAGCTTTGAAAAGAACAGAAAGAGAAAACAAGTGAGCTTTTGGTGTTGTGGAGGACCATCGAGGTCCCTCAGAACACAGGCAGGACATGTTTCTGCAGCATTTCAGTATTTTTAAACTGAAGAACAAGCAGTTTTACCATTTCATGTTCCTATGCTGGAAGCAATAGCAAAGAGTTGTGTGAAATATCAAGCAGCCATTTCTTGGGAGAAAGACATAGGTGTGTGTGTGTGTTTTCCCAGTTGGAATAACCCAGTGAAATGATTCTGTGTGTGTTTCTGTGTGTGTGTCTCTGTGTGTAGGGAGTAATCAGTACTTGGCAAACTGATGTTCTTTTGATTTCAGGGAAGAGGAGTAGCTTTTCAGCTGGACGGCATCATCCATCTGGGAAAATATATTTTCTGATAGTTCCAGCTCATGCCTCAGAAACTGGCAGTAGATTGCCAAGTACGCTTATTGCATTGTGTAATCCCTTTGGAAAGGGTTTTTCTCATTTGGTATTTGGCTATGGCTATGATAAATATATTCATACTTCACCTGGAGGAATTTTGTTTCGATAGAGCTGGAGTCTCTGCCATGAGTCTCCAGTTCCTCTAAAAATAAGCACTAGCTTTGATTCATGTAGTGAGTTAGTGAGAATGGTCTGGAAACTGTTTATTTACTGGTGTTTGGGAGCTAAGCTGAAAATGCTCACGCTCAGTGGTTTTTTGATGGCACTAAAAAGTGCCCATTTGGCAATTTAGGGGTGATTGATTTGAAAGTATTCACTTATTCAGGAGGAATTGTTCCTGCACTGAATTATTTTTGTATTACCTGCAGGGGTGTTAATACATCGTGGCACCTAATTAATATTCCAAAATCTCACTTACTGTATATGATTCCCACAATGGCTGGGAAAGTGTTTGTGCAGTAAAGGGGATATCACTAGAGTCTAGCTTAAAAAAATTACATTGAACAAAAAAGAATAAGGCACTTACTCACAAACCATAAGGTTGCGAGTTCAATACAAGGCCAGGGGTCAAGTTTGACTCAGGCTTGCAATCTTCCGAGTTCACTAAAATGAGTACCCAGTTTGTTGGGGGCAATTAGCTTACACTTTCTAAACTGCTTAGGGAGTGCTTGAATGCACTGATAAGCGGTATAGAAATGTACTTGCTATTGCTATTGCTGTTTGCATTATTGATTATCCCTGAATTATTTCCTATCAGAGGGACGAAACAGATGGGCAGCAAAAGTGGTTTGAAGTTGCCTTTTCTGAAGCCACATTGAAACCACACCAATCACACTGCCAGCCCCACGGCAGCTGGAGTGCTCATGTCATGACCACATGACATGGCTTCAAGCCAGGAAAAAGCAGAAAAAAGCTGCTTCTTTTTGAAATGGCTTATCTCTGCCTAAGGCGCCAAGAGGGCACTTTCCTTGCTGGTTTCAAGGCATATGTCATCTAAACGCCACACTTTCAAGCCAGCCTGAAAGCACCCCTTTTTGCCTGTCTGTTTAGCCCCAGACATGTCCTTTTTTACAGGGGGAGAACTGTTTGAACAAACATCTGGGCTTTGGATCCTGATTATTAATGACTGTTCCTCTACCATAGAATTTATTATGTTTTCATAACCTGTCCTGCATACATTGTATTGAAAAGCTTTGCTCCAAAGGATTTCAGTGAATGAAATGATTTGTCTTTTTAGTTTTGGCAGGGACTGCCAAGAACGATGGGGCAAAATTGGCCCTGCACAGGACCATAATACCTATGTCTTCTAAGAAGTGTGGATGTACTATGTATGTATGTATGTTACTGAGAAAAGCCATAGTTTTAAAAACCTATATATATATATATATATATATCCTAAAGTTCCTCCACAGCTCTTAGGAAATATGGGAAACGACTTTGCGACATCCCCTTCCCTGCATATTAGGCCTACAAGACACTTTTTAAAAAATAGATGAACTGCAGTGATCAATGGTTTTGAACCTTCAGGAAATGAAATCTATCTGGTGTTCTGAAGCTTTAGAATGACTGCATTTTGGGAAGGAAATAATATTGGCCCATTTTAGATTGGCAAAAAGAGGTGTTATGAAGGCTGCATGAAAGCCCAGCTTTTAGATGAGAAAAAGGGAAAGTGTGCCATGAAAGTGCCATTTTGGCGCTTTAAGGGCGAAGAAGCGCATTTAAAAAGGAGCTGGATTTCCCAACTCTTTTTTTAGAAAGTGCGCTATAGCGCAAGTGCATCTAACAGCTAAGGTGCAGTAGCGCAGTTAAATGGGGCTCTGTATATTAAAAGCGCCCATTTAAAAGCTGCGCTACAGGTGCGGATTATAATGGATCGTGGATTGGGAGCATGCGTGGTGTGGAGTTCACTTCTAATTAAAACGCTTAATCCCCTGCAGGTGTAAAAGCTGGGGTTTAACCGCGCAGTTTTTTAAAGCTCCCAAACCCTAGCTCCAGCCCTAATCCTAACCCTAGACATGCGCAGTAGGGACTCTGGGATGCTGGAAGTCTTGGTGCCGGATGTTTTAACAGGTGAAAGTGATAAGAGGATGCCTTCAATTTTCACACGAACTCCCACACACATTCCAGCGCCATTTCCCACTTTCCCTTTTCCAGCTCAGACTGCCCTTGGGACACTCTTGCCGCGGCTTTGCTTTGGCACTTGGCACAATGGCAGAGGCTTCTGCAACCGCCACGAAAAGGGGGAGAGGGGTTTCTTGGTCTCATGAAGAGACCGCAGACCTCATTTCCATCTGGTCAAGGCCCAATATTTTAGAAAAACTAGGGGCCACCTACCTCAATGCAGATACATATAAGGAGGTGGCTTGAGCCATGAGGGCCAAGGGCCACCGGCGCAATTGGGAGGAGTGCTGACGAAAGTGCAAAACTTTAAAGGCCTCCTACAAGCAGTATAGGGATAAGAGGGCAAAGGGGACCCAGGCTGGCCCCTATCCTCCCTTCTATAAAGAGATCCGTGCCTTCATTGATTGACGTTCCTATCATTGACCTTCATTGACGTTCCTATCAGCTGAGGTTGAGGGACTCAGATTCACGCAGGGAATTTCAAGAGAGAGTCCTCCAGAACCAGGAAAGGACACTTCAATATCAGGAGAGAGCACTTCATCATCAGGAGAGGGCACTTCAGCAGCGGGCAGAATCAATCCAAGAGCAGAGGCGACTCACTTCTGTTCTTGAAGTGCAGACTGGCCTGCTGGGGCAGATGGTGGAGATCTTTAGAGCAGCCCAGGGTGGCAGAGTGGGGGGTGAGGAGGAGAGCGCTAGATCTAGGGCCATCCCCATGGCTGTAGCGGGGCCATCTGGGCAGCAGGGTCGCCAAAGGGGTGGTGATGTCACTCCTGGCCAAGTCGCTATGGAGGTGCAAATCTCTCAGGAAGACCCTGGAGAGGATTCTTCCAGCCTCTTCAGGAACCAGGTGGAAGTTCCTCTTGCTACTCGTCGCCATCCCAGGCGCAGGGGAGGAAAAGTGGGGAAGAGTTGTTGTGACAACCACTGAGTTACTATTAAGCACTGTGGTGTCTACTACTGTACCTTTTTCTATGCCCAAAGGGTCTCCTTCCCTCCCAGCATTTGCTTTTCCCCCAGCAACTATAGCTACACCCAGCTCACTAATTCCCTATGACAGTGGTGTTCAAACTGCGCTGTTGAGGAGATGTAGGACTCAGGCTTCTGAGAGCTGAAGTTCTACACCTCTTCAAAAGTACATTTTGAACACCACTGTCGCATTCCAAATGCAACACTAACCAATGCTGCACCTTCGCACCATCGCAAATAACACCATTCATTCATAAAAAAAGGATTTCATTCATAAAAATGTATGACCGATGTACTTGCGCAGTTGCGCAGTTCAAAAATGACAATTTTTTTAAAAAAAAATAAACTTTTTTTATTTCCAACTATTTACATATGTCTTTATTTACAGGGGCAGGGGAGGGGAAGGAAGGGGAACATCAACCAAGGGAAAAGGAAGGAAAGGGAATGGGTGGGGGGGGAAGCAGCCTCAAAGGGCAGGTGGAGCTGCAGCACCTGGAAGAAGACGGAGGACTTCTTCCATCATGGACATCATCCTCCGCTGTCCTTCCTCCAGGGCTGCAACCCTCTGCTCCAGCTGGCGAACTGTAGAGGACAGAATAAAAAAAGAGAGAGAAACAGGATTAGAAGGGGACCATGGAGCCACACACCCACTCCCACAGGCAGGGTGTATGGGCATCCCCACTCCCTTCCCTGGTTTTTTGGCCGCCTGCACTTACCGCTCCGCCTGAGGCGCCGGGCCTCAGCCAACTCCCTGGCTTCGGGACCCTGGGCCTCGGGTCCCCTCTCCAGGCGGCGTCTGGGCCCAGGCTGCTCCTGATGTTCACCACCACCAGCAGCAGCATCCGGCGACGGGGGAGCTGCTAGAAAAGGGAGGAAAGGGCAGAAGTTAGCACAGTGACATGAAGGGAAGGGACAGGACAGGAGTGTTGTGGAGGCTGCAGGCTTGCAACGTCCACCCCCCCAACCCCTTGGACACTAACCTGCTGCCAGAGGAGCCTGTTCTCTGGGCGGAGGGGTGGCATGAGAGGGCCCTGGCTGATCTGCATCCTCAGGGAGATCCCGAGCCTCTCCCTGAGGTGCAGCATCGGGGGACCTCCTGCTGGCCTGTTGTGCCTCCTCAGGCACCCTCCGTCCTCGCCTGGGCCGCATGCCTACAAAAGAAAAGTGGAGGACAGGCATGAGGACCCATGGAGGACATTGGCAAACAGGAGGGAAAGGTCAGTGACAGGGACACAGGCACAATGAAAGGGGCCCTGACATACCTTGAGGACGGCGATCTTCCCACCGAGGCTCACCGCCCCTCTGCCAGAGGGCCCGAAGCTGCTCGAAATATGGTGGCTTCTTCCGAACAGGCGGATGCGGTCCATAGTCTTCCAGGGTTTCAAAGAACCTTCCCTTCAGGTCTTTAAACTTACTGCGACACTGAGAGAAGGTTCTCTGAAACCCTCGTCGCCGGAGGGCTCTGGAGGCATCCATAAAATAAGCCTTGTTCGGCTTGCTGCTAGAGGCCATCACGGTTCGAGCAGCTTGCTCTGGCATGAGGGCCTCCAGGAGGATTTCCAGCTCTTCAGCCTGCCAATAGGCCCTGCGAACTGGAGCTCTCACCCTGGGAGCCATGATCACCGTCCTGGGGACCAGCACAGGGTGGCTCTGGGCTTTATAGGAATTTGTGGGTGAGGGCAAGGTGGGCACAGATGGCTCCAGGCCAATGCAATCCCCTCAGACCTGAATTTTGAATCTTTCCCCCAATAGATGCCTGTGGGCTTCCAATTGTTTCAATTGAATGGGCCATTAGGGAAGCCTGATTTTCAAGGGAATTGATACATTGTCAGAGTAAACGGTTGGCAGTTAAGGCCTTGTAACTTTCTTTTCCAGGAATTCTGGCGCCAGAGAAACCTATGCATGAACTTTTGTGAGTGTGTTTGTGTGTGTGAAGCCAACAAGCACATGTCTAAGACTGCCCACACAGCAGACCATGAATGATGGGCACACAGACAGTGTGGATGATAGAATACATTTATTCAACTACTGATTTGCTTATACAATACAAATTATGCTCTGGCATCACAAATGCAGGAGAAGTCCAAGTTCAGATTCTCCCTGTCTGGAAGAACTCTGCCAATGCATTCCTCACAGCCTTCCCTTCTTGTGTGCCAGGATCATTTTGTGGCATAGGTGCCCCCAGAGTAGGCAAAACAAAACGACGCCTGTATTGCAGCCCCTCATCCAAAACCTTTCCCTTGGTCTCGCAGATGTTGTGTAGGATGACACAGGCGGCGATGATGGGCACCACGTTCTCTTCTGCCACAATAAGTGGTCCTGTCAGGCACCTCCATCTAGCCTTGAGACGCCCAAACGCATGTTCCACCTTCACTCTGCACCTGTTCAACCTCCTATTGAAAAGCTTCTTCTTGGCAGTGGTAGGTTTCTTGAAGGGGGACATTAGCCATTTTCGGAGAGGATAAGCCTTATCACCCAGCAAGAGGGGCCCAATTTGCTTGCCCCTGATGGTGATGGTGGGGTTGCCTGGCACAAAGATGCCAGCTTCCATAGTTTCAAAGATGACAGAATTTCTGACCACCCTGGCATCATGAGTTGATCCTTGCCATCCAAGCTCCACATCCACAAAGCGACCTGTGTGATCACATGTCCCTTGCAGGACAACAGAATAGGACCCCTTTCTGTTCTGATAATTCTTCCTCTGCCCCAGGGGTGGCACAATCAGACAGTGGCACCCATCCACAGCGCCCACTACTTGTGGGAAACCAAGCTGACCGAAACCTTCCATGATCTGTAAAGGAAAAAAGGGGGAGGGGGAGAAGAAACAGGAGAATGAAAGACAAATCAATACATCTGCACAGTTAGAGCACAAAATACATTCCACATAAAGCATAGGGAAGTTTGACAACATCTGCGCAATTGCACCATTCAGCCAGCGCAGTATTTGGAAATATGTATTGGGCAGTGCCTTACCTGCTGTGCATCTCCCAAGTACACAGTCCGGGACAGCAGGAGCTTCTCCATGGCCAAGGCGAACTCCAGCAGGATTTCCCCTGCAGTGCAAATGCCAATCCCAAAGAACTCTGCAGTAAGGATGTAGGTAATTTTATGGGCCAGCATGAAGATGGCAATGCCCACTCTCTCATCCACCGGGATGGCTTTCCTCATCACTGAATCAGACCTCTCCAGTTCTGGACGGAGGATGTCCACCAGCCGGTGAAAGATGGCACGGGGCATTCGGAAGTAACGCCTCCATTGGCTATCAGACCAGGTGCGAGTGACCAAGATGGGCCACCAGTCTCCACTTCTCTCCACCTTCCAATAACGCCGGGTCCTCCTTTTCTCAGACATAGCAATGCCACCGGCTGATTCACACTGCTCAGCCAGTGTGGCACCAACTGCAGCGATTCTCTCTTCTGTATCATCATCACTATCTTAATCCACCTCTATAGGTATCCCTTCAGTGCTCACTTCGACCACCCTGGAAGCACTTGCGGAGGCAACGGCGGCAGCTTTGGCTGTGCTTTGAATGTTGAGGAGAACGGCCGTCCACAAAGGAGAGGAGGCATCCATGTTGGTGATGATGCCCACAGTGACCCTGTGCTGACGAAGGCCAACGTCATTGGGTCAATGGGCAAAAGTCCTCCTTTGTCTTCTTGCACATGCTCTGTCTGTGGCTGGCATCAAAATCGCTCACATTCCCCTTTAATTCAAATTAGAACTGCGCAATTCGCAGCCGGGAACCGCGCACTTGCGCAGTTCGCATCCGCCAAAGAAAAAAAATTTAAAGCGCTGCGAGAAGCCGCGTTCCTTGCCGCCCATGTAGCTGCTCCGCCTGTGTTTGTAGCGTTTTGACAGCTTGCCATGTAGCTGCTGAGCCACAGAAAAGACCTCGGATAAGTCGTTCCCACACCCCTCAGTCTAAAAGCCCTATACCTTTTAAGTGCACACCTGGAGCTTGAAATCTAACAGCTAAGCATTAAGGTAAAAGCGATTTCATGTCACACTTTCCTGCCAATCTAAAATGCCCCATTATGGTCCCTACTGTGGAATTACTGGGGTGAATAAGTATGTATAGGTAGGTAGGGAAACATGGAATACACATTTACTAATATTGGATTGTTGGTTTTAAATGAACATTAGCCAGTTCATTAAAATGTGCTATGATTTGCTTCATATTGAGTATTTTTTTCCAAGTTTCCACATCCTGTGAAGGCCACTGGTTGACCTTACCATGATTATCCCTAGGATAGCTACAAAGAGAACATCATCCAGGTCAAAATGACAATTGTTCCATGTATAGGATAGTGAGAGGTTAAAAATAAATCAATGTACAAATGAATCTGCAGAAAATGAATCACTTGTTCTTGTGAATGGTATTACTTGAAAGCAAAAAATTAACAGAAGTGCCTTGTTAATAGCACGCTGAGCTTGCAGTCCCCATTATACGCTCAAACAGAGTGAACATGTAACAGAATTTCCAGCCTTCCACTTTCCTGTAATACATTGCTCCCACTGTGGTGTGCTGTCTTGACACATCAGTGCTGTTTTACTCTTTGCTCCCTCAATACAAACTCCTGGCTCTCTTGCACTCTATTTGTTATGTTTTGAGAGTGGTCCCACTGCTCCTTTCAGCCTTGTCTGTCTCATCTTCACTATATCAATATTATCTGTTGTGGTGGTCCCAGCTGGATCGCATTCTGTTCCCTCTTTTCTCTCTGCTGTCAACAGAGTTTGAACAGAAGTAGGATTCTTTGCATTTTGCATTAATACTACTGAAGAATATGTAATTTGAAATGTGCCTACAGACGAAAGAATAGAATTGCTCAACAAAAAGCTATGAGGCCTTGGGTTGATTCAAACATAAATGTTTTTCTCTATGGGGCTAATTTTATAAATGTCTTATGTGTTTGAATAAGTATGGAAAGTGTTGTAACCAGATAGGAAATCTACAAGGAATAGAGAATTCATGGATCTTTAGTTGAAATGTTAATGCCCTGCCTTTCTACGTTTTGTTCATCAGCCAGCCAAAACAACAGCAACAAAAAAATAGCATTGGTATAGTGTATTTATTGCATTCATAGTAATCTCCATGTTTCAGCAATATTTACAATAGTCCTTCAAGGTTTGTTTGTTTTATATCAATGCATGCCTTAGATGTAGACAATAGCAGCTTCCCTGGGCCTGCCAGTGAGTTTGTAGCTGAGATACGATTTGAATGAGGAAATTTCCAGCCTCACACTCTTAATCTTTGTGAAAACATAATGATAAACTACATTTTAAACCCCAGGGCTAGGGGAAAATACTTTTTTTACTGCAACTCCCAGAATGAATGATGCAGCATGGCATAGATTCTGGAGATTTTACTCCTCAAAAGCTAATTTTTGAAGCTCTACTTAACATAAAGTGTCATTACCCTCTCAAAGAATATTGTTTGTCTTTGAGATAGGAATAGAAAGAATCTTTGGAAATACTTAAAAGTTTTTTTTTTTTTGGACATCTTGAGAAACCCTGATGAGATGAACTCTGGAGTGATAGAATCTTCATATTTCAGGACTTTTTTTTGCACAAAATTCATGTTTTTGAATGGAATACCACATTTTCTGGTCAGAAAACTACATTTTCTGTGCATAAAATAATATTTCTTCACAAACAAACTAGTGCATTTCCTGTGCATTTCCAAATGCTGTCATTGAGGATGTAGTCTGTACTAAATATGATTTGCTTGATTTGCATAGAAAACAATGTTTTCTGCACAGGAAATAATGTTTCTATGTTAAATTGTTGTTGTTTTACGGAAAATGCAGTCTACTGCACAAAAAAATGCTGTTTTCTGTGTAAAACAACTTTATTGACACACCCCAGGAGCCCTGACCTGGCACATTCTACCTGTTACTCAAAATACATAAACATGGCAACCCCGGAAGACGTATCGTCCCCAACAGTGGAACACTTACATTCGGCGCCTTCAAATATATGGACAGTATCTTTAAACCATATGCCACCATCACCCCAGCTATGTGAAGGACACCACATATTTCCTACAGAAGATACAATGTATCCACAACCTTCCAGGAAACATCATCTTAGGAACTAAGGATGTGGAATCCTTGTACACCAACATCCCACACAAAGAAAGACAACAAGCCATCAGGAATATCATCCCAGATGGGAACCTATCTGACCTAGCCACTCAGGTCTGCCAGTTTGTTCTCACACGCACTTACTTCACCATTGATAACAACATATACCTTCAAGTTAATGGCACTGCCATGGGCACAGAACAAAATGGCACCACAATATGCCAATATCTTCATGGCTGACCTAGAACAACACTTCCTTAACACCTGCACCAAGAAATTACTCCTCAACCTGAGGTACATTGATGATATCTTCATAATTTGGACTCATGGAGGGGACTCACTTAAGACCTTCCACCATAGTGTCAACAACTTCCACCCCACCCTCACTCTCAGCCTGGAACTATGTACTGAACAAGTTCACTTTCTGCATCACAGTACAGCTACAAAATGGACAGATAAGCACCACACTATATCGCAGACGCACGGACTGTTACATGTACTTACATGCATCCAGCTTCCATCCTGAACGCACCACTAGATACATAGTCTACAGCCCTCCAATACAATTGCATTTGCTCAGGCCCACAAGACCTGGATGCCAAAGGATGCCAAAGGAATTACAACAAGCATATATTACCCACCACTTGAAGTGAAAAAACAAATAAACAAGGCAAGACGTGTACCCAGAACTTTTCTATTACAGAACAAAACGAAGAGGGAAAATGACAGAATCCTACTAGTGGTCACATAAAGCTCCCAACTGGGACCACTCAGGCACATCATCAATGAACTACAACCCATTCTGGACAATAATGCCACTCTTTCAAGGACCCTTGGTGGCAGACCTTTACTTGCTTACAGACAGCCTCCAAACCTCAGACGGGTACTCACCTACATAACAACACACGACACAGATGGCGACACAGGTAATAAGCCTTGCCACAAACCAAGATGCCAACTCTGCCCACACATTTATCCAGGAAATGTCATCACAAGACCTATTGATATCACCCACAATATTAGGGGGGCCTTCACATGCTCATCCTCCAATGTGATCTATGCTATATTGTGTCAGCAATGCCCTTCAGCACTCTACATTGGGCAGACAGGCCAGTCCCTGTGCCAGAGGATAAATGGACATAAATCAGATATTAGGAATGGGAATACACAAAAACCGGTGGCAAAACATTTCAGTCTCCATGGGCATTCCATCTCAGACCTCAGAACAGCAGTCATTGAACAAAAGAACTACAAAGGTAGAATGGAAATGGAAGCAGCAGAAGTGGAATTCATCCACAAACTACAGTCCTTCAGCAATGGATTGAACAAAGACAATGGTTTCCTGACACACTACACCACTTCAACACTGTCTGACCCCATCCTCAAGAGGGTGCCCCACATTCACCTATTCCACAGGCTAGCCCCATTGCAAAACTGGATCTGCCACTTCATCTCCATGCACAAAGACCATTTTCCTATGTTTTTGCGCACTAACAACCATGGCTAAAATTGGACCTGCAACTTTCTTTCCATACACAAAGGATTTGCAATTTTTATTGACATCCTCACATACCAATGGCATATATATGTCTGTACCTGGCTTCCACTCCAACAAATGCATCTGAGGAAGTAAGCTTTAGTCTACGAAAGCTCATGATGCCAATTTCTTTCTTTCAGTTAGTCTCAAAGGTGCTACCAGATCTGGCTACATACTGATTCTACAGATTAACACAACTATATCTTTGAATTCAACCACAACTTATGTTCAGAATAAGTCCTGAACTTCAAATAGCTTTTGGAAATTGTGTGGTTTTCACAGTGGGAAGACATTGCAAAGATTATTCATGGCTTCATTTGAGAAGAACCTTAGTGAAGAATCTCATCCCTATTGTGAATTCTGGAAAGCTAATGGCAGACAGTCTACCTAGAATTGTACTTGTAGTGTTTTAGCTTTTAGCACTGGAGAGCTGGGCTGGTGGATAGGCAGGGCATGTTTGTTTGCTTAGTGAATTAAACTGTTTGAGGCTTCTTCTCTTACTGGTTCAATTGGCAAACTCTAAGGAATCAATGAAGGCCAAAAAGCAGTGCATGTTCATGGAGGTGTGTGTGTATAATGAATATTGCCTCAAATACACATGATTGTTCTTTGCCTATGATACTGAAGGACAGCTGTGTAAGGTACCCTTCCCAGCTTGGTTCTTTTGAGATGTTTTGGACTGCAATTCCCATTAAACCTGGCTAACATGACCAGTGGTGTAGGATCATGAGAACTGAATACCAGAACAATGAGCAGAAAACAAGCTGGAAAGAGCTATTTTAAAGGAAAAGCTCTGCAAAATGTACAGAATAATATATTTTCATTCTAAATATTCTGTATTAACTACAACGTTGTGTGTGTATGTGTGAATGTGTGCCACTCACCTCTGTCACTCTTTTGGATTCTTTCTACACATACCCCTATGGAGGAGATTTGATCTGGATCTTGGAGTATGTTAACAGGTTTGGTTAGAAGACAAAACATTAAAAAAAATTAAACAGCATGTGATTCTATTCCAAGGTGAGAAGCTTATGGCCATCTTGATGGTTTCTGACATGAATGCCCATAATCTCACACCAACTGACTCTGCTAAGAGTTGTAACCCAGCATCTGAGTAATTAGAAATTACCAACTCCTTTTCTATGTACACCATTTGTTATTTTGGCCTCTTGAGCTTGGGGATACATATGCATATATTATTATTCTGACAATGGATATCTAGATATAAATCAAGTTACTTGAAATTTCAGATGAATTTGAGTGACTGTTTTCCTGTGAAGCTTCTTTTCAAAGCCCTTTGAGAATTTGACCACTGTCGGGTCATTTCAGCCACACTCGAAGGCTGAAGCAGAGATATTATGGTACAGACATGACTCCAGACTTGTACCTCCCAACTCTCTCTTATTAACAATCACTTTGCATGTGTATATGCCATCATGTGTTATTTGTTTCCTTACTGCTGTTTTATCTCTCATGCCTGCTGTGTGGCAAGACTTGCAAAACAATGACCTCACCTCACATCTTTTCTGTTAGATGGCACCGGGGGGGGGGGGCAGAAAAAAAAGGAATAGACAGTGTTGTGGCCATGTGTGGGCCAAGATGCCCATTGGTAGCTTAGATTAGCTTCAAAACTGAATGTGTGCAAATCAGAAAAAGATATTGTTCTGGAACCCCCCCCCCCCCAGATAACAAAAAATGCAGGATCTCAAGTCTTGTCTTTTCAATATGCGTGCAGCCACTTGTATATCCATGTGTGTGCACATATAAATAAAACAACTGGGCTTGCCATCCACAGAAGCTCAAATCCATGGACGGCAAGCCCATGGATAAGAAGCCCACTGTATACACACACATAATATACAGAAATAACAGGGGAAAAGATTGTGTGGGCAAGATCCAACACTTGAAAGAACAGTAATGCATCATCCTTCTCACTTCAACCCCTAGTGTAACCTCAAAAACCTGCTCTAGAGAGCTAGAAAACACTTTAGAGACAGAATGTAAGCTGTCTCAAGAATTTCAGGGGAAGGTTTGTTGTGCTAATTCTGTGTTACCATCACAATTTTGGTTTTGGGGCTGTTGAGCCACTTCACCTAACCCCTGAATACTTGGTCTCTTCTTCACCTGTTGTACCCCACACGGTGTATTTTCTCTTGCAGCTTGGAAGAAAAGCATTGCAGGTAATGATTTCACCTGTATCATCTTTGTGGGTGCGCAATCTCATTTTTCAAAATAGTGTTTTGACTGGTACTGGCTACACTTTACTTTTCAAAATGAAATTAGTAATGTTTTCATTCCTAAAATATTGCTGGGGGGATCATTTGGTTTTTTTGGTACTTTATATGTGTATTTTAAAATAATTAGAGAGTAGCCAAAAGTAACAAGAAATACTGTTTATATATTTACTAATTCAAATGTTTTGTACTTTCTAAAACCAGTGCCATAGCAGCTGGCTACTCCCTCCTCTTTCAGAGTAAACTCAATGCAAGCAGCATTTGTTTGGATATATGGTGCTATGATATCCTTATATTCATTATGTGATTTGATATTGGCTTGAACCTAGCAGTAAAATAAAAACAAAATAAAATACAAACAAACCCTAAAGAGATCACCATGAGCCAGCATGGCATAGTGGCTTGAGCGTTGAACTATGACTCTGGAAACCAAGGTTTGAATCTCAACTCAGCCATGTAAACCCTCTGGGTGACCTTGGGTAAGTCACACACTCTTAGCAATGGCAAACTCTCTCTGAAGAAATTTGCCAAGAAAGCCCCATGATAGGTTTGCCCTAGAGTCGCCATAAGTTGAAAATGGCTTGAAAGGCACACAACAACAACTACAATGAAATCACCAAGGCAGCAATATATTGGGACAATAAATAGACACGGAGTGGAAAATCCATATAAAAGATTACTTCAGTATCTCCTTACCCTGTGTGCTTTTAATCTGGTAAAAAACCAGAACTGAAAATACTGTAATGAAAATTTCATATAGTGCTAGTATGTACTCCTTAGTAACATGGTAAATATCTCCTGAAAACAAACATAAAGCAGGGATATAGATATCCATAGACGTACATTTAGATTATTCAGACTTATCCATCAGCCTGTTAAGCAAAAATGAATATATAATACAGAACAAAAATTGTTGGACAAAACCTCATACTCATATGACTTATGATGTTACATTAAGTGCCTAGAGTTTAATGTAGATGGTCTCATGCTAGGAGGAATTGATGTACTCTTAGGAGGAAAAAAATGCTTCTGTTTGTCTTTACAATTGCTATTGTCTTACCTCTTTCTTTTTTAAAAAAATATTTCATTTTCTTTTTTGTGGACTACAATCCTGTGTAATAGGCAAGTCAGAAAGGAGAAGTGATGTCAGAACATGGAGGAGAAAGAAAACAATGCTGCTTACTGCATCTTTAACTAGACATGACAATGAGTGTACTGGAATTTCTTAGGTGTGATTCTGTGAAATGCTTCTTCTTTTAAAGTATTGTGTTGTCTGATGTGTCGCATGGAAAACCAAGGCAGCTGTGTTGTCTAAATGTTGTTTATTCGTTCATTCTCAATACAGGGGTTGATGAGCTAATATCTAAGACAAAAATCTCTGGGAGGGGTCAAAAATATAGCCTCAGAGAAGAAAGGGAATGGGGATTTCGGAAGCCTGGACTGTTTTCAATGAATATAGCATACAGTCCAAAATGACTCATGATCCTCCATGCCTAAGCAGGTCACGTATTCTGACCCACATGTTTTTTGACAATGGGGATTATCACACAGGGAAAAGGACATCCTTTTCCCATCCTTATTGCATGATCACACGGAGACTAACAGACAATGATGGTCATTATTATCTGGTCATTATTCCGTCAGTGGAGTGGAATTGTTCACAATCATACTGTTCACAATGGTCTGTCATTGAAGAGGACATGTCCTGTCATTTTTCATTAACTAAAGTTTCTGTTATTGAAAAATGACAGGTCAATTCCACTTCATTGACAGGATAATGACCGGATAAGCATAACGTTTGTGATGCTCCTTCACACAAATGAGATAAAGAAAGGAGCAATCCACTTTGCTCCCTTCCTTTGTCCCCCGTCTGATAATCTCCAGTGTTTTCTGCTTTGCAGTCCCAAACAGGGATGGAAACAAGAGGTGTATTGCACCTCTGGTTACCTGCTGTGTGTGCTGGATATGTTTTACTTGAAAGGTCAGCGGTTATGTAGGCCTGTCTGAATGGGATGACCTTCTTATGATTTAGAAACATTTCCCTGCTTATGGGCCTTTCATACAAGACTTTTGTGGCATTTCCTATATGACTATATGGTTCCATGCTTCCAGATGCTACTCTGGCAATGTGAAGGGGACATTGGTTAGGAGGGGATTCCTGTGTTCCCCCTAGTAATGTGTGAAGGAGCCCATAACTGATCCTTAATCACAAGCTGTAGTCTTCTATTTGTATATGTGTACATTTGTTTCCTGTTTTCTTTCAGTGGGAGTCTTTCTGGATTCTGAACAGAATAAGAAGTCAATAAAAGTTCAGATTTTATGGCAAATAACACTTCCATTGTCATGGTTACATAGGCTTGCTTTAGAGAGAAAAGCTGGAAGAGATTTTTACATTCATAACAATGATCTATTAGTCTGGTTGTTGGTTTGTTTTTTTTAAATAATTTTTGTTTGGCATGTAATCCTGTTTAATTAGATTCCCTCTGTTGTTTCAAGATTCCATAAACTGGAGTCTTTCTACCAGCTGCTTGAAGCAGGAGTTACTGTCTAAATGATATTCACAACGAGTATTTGGAAGGTTTACAATTATACCCTTGCTAATAAGTTGTGTTATTTTCCCCAACAATTTTAAGAACTAATCTTCAGAAGGCATTTTAAAATTAGCTAAAATTCTGTCGAGAGATTTACAAAAATGGTTAGCAAAAAGATAATTATGTCACAGTCCTTGGACTCCATCTCTGATTGTGTTCATAAATCAGAAAATGTCAGCTGTGTTTTCCCTTAATAATTATCCTTGAGCAATATATTACAGTTTAAATTTCTGTTATAATTTTGCTGTGGATTTATAAAACACAAGGCAATTGTTGGTAAAGTTTTTCTGCTGATTAAATAATCCGGAGACTTCCCAGAATAACAAGTGATTATCATGTCTAACATTCAAATATCAATAAGCAGATCAATAAAAGCAGGGGAAAGAGCAAACTCCTTGATGAATTGAAAATCCTCCTTAGAAGACAGTAATTGTCTTTTAGAGTGTCAGTGAGATTTTTAAGAGGGCGACTTGTGAGGCTTACATTTTCACAAGCATTTTCTAAATTTACGGTGGTGTGTCTAGTGCATTGCTGAAACAGATGGCACCTTTTTGAAATTCAAATTAGGCAATCTGAATTAAAGTTCTGGTTCTCAGTGCCTTTAAAAATAAGAGTTAAAGAATCCTATATTTAATAACAATATATAAAACACCATTAAAATTATGTGTTATTTCATGAAGTGTACCACCTTCAAAAACAGTGTATGTATTACACACTGGTAATATGAAAACAGAGAAAACAAAAGGCTGAATTAGATCCTTGGTCTGTTTGACTCAAAACTGTTTGCTGTGTCTGTCAGTGTTTCTCCGGGGTTTCAGGCAGCATTTTTTTTTAATCCATAGCCATACCTGGATATTTTTGGCATTCTCTGGTAATTTATCATCAGGTATTAAATAGCCCCAATCCTGATTAGTGTCTTGGCCTGCCATTTGCTGTGGAGTGTCTCTGAACCTCTGTGGCAAACCCCAGAAGATCAGACACCTCCTGTGTTCTCCTTACCTCCCTCTGCCATTGCTGCTATTGAGAAGACCCTCTTCATCACATCTGATGTGGAAATGGGGCACCTGGCACCTCATTTCCATGACAGACACAGCAACAGGAGTCTTCTCACTACCAGCAATGGCAGAGGGAGGTACGGGTGCTTGGCAGTAGCAGGTCCATGCTACAAACCTTTTTGTACCCATGCCAGTCTAGGGACCAATTTGGGTTGTGACAAGGGACAGGATAGCACAGGCCAAGCCTCTACTATCCTGTCCTATTTGATCATGGCCAAGGAGTATTTTAACTGCAGATTTGATTTCCTCAAAAGTGTTCCTTTCTACTGCTCATGTGAGTATATGGATTATGAAAATCATTACATTGCCCTTCCTTTTGGATCACTTTCTTTGTCTCATCTCTCCCTTCCCTTAGCAATCCCTATAGCTTCAAATGTAATTCCAAAGTCTTGCATCCTTGTAAGTTTAATTATTTTGAGTTAGTATCTCTCCATCCTAAAGCAACTATGTTTTGTTTTGTATGTACTGTTTGCTATTCCCCAATGCAACTGTTATGTATATCTTGATTGCTGTATGTTCAGTAAAATTCTCCCTTGAGAGAGTTCTGGGTGAATGTAGGTTCTTGAGTCCAGTTTGCCCAAAGCATGTTTTTGCCAAAATCATTAAATCCCTGATAGGCATGTGCACCCAGAATATTTATGAACACATTTTTGTTAGCCTTGTGTTAGGTTGTGTTAATGTGTTTGTTTTTAAAAATGCACTAGGAAAAATGTTTAAAATGTAGCAGAGATCTGCAACTGAAATACATACCCACCCATCAGATCATGGCAACTGTCCCCTTATAAGCTGCCTGGATTTAATTGATGATATGATATCCAGATATCACATTCACTTTACCAGAAAACTATGCATCCAAAAGTTGATGTTCTGAGAACTCAAGAATATCCACAATTATTTCCTATTTTCTGATAGTCTTATATATAAAGGTAAAGGTAGTCCCTTGACATGTCTAGTTGCAACTGACTGTAGGGGGTGGTGCTAATCTCTGTTTCTAAGACGAAGAGCCAGCATTGTCCAAAGACTGCTCTGGTGGTCATGTGGCCAACATGACTGCACTGAACGTTGTTACCTTACCACTGAAGTGGTACCTGTCTATCTACTTGCATTTGCATGCTTTCGAACTGCTAGGTTGGCAGAAGCTGGGACTAGGGACAGGAGCTGACCCCATCATGCAGCACTCGGGCCTCGAATTGCCAACCTTTTGATCTTCCAATCATCAGAACTGGCCTCTTAACCACTAAGCCACCACTAAACCACACTGTATGTTTTATACATACAGAAAGGCAAATTGTTTTATTATATCTGCATTTTTAAGCTGCTATTAGAATCAGAAACTGAATTTCTATTACATTTGTCCCAGTAGGTGTTCAATTAGAACAGGTTAATTAAACTTTATGTAAATACACGATGAATACAAACCAGTCACTATCATCAATGTGTCTGAGTAGTTGTTCTCTTTCCACCAAGCCTGACTTCAGCAAGGTTTTCCAGGAACTGCTGAATGGTCCAGCAGAAAGACAGAACCTCATTCACTTTGTTCATTTCTCAAGAGACTAAAGGTGCTTTCTTTACAAAATTGGGATGGGCATTGGACTGAAATGGGTGAAAATAATCCACACTACTCAGAGAGCCGGCAGATATGCTTTCACCATACATTTGAGCAACTGGTCTTGAGATGGCATTTGAGAAAAAAGTTCAGAAGATGATTTTTAAACTAAGTGGCATAGGTCTCTCCCAAAATCTAATATTAATCCCTTCACCACTCACTGGTCAGTCTCTCTGGAGTTGTCTTCATTAGATAGGACAGCAGGAGGCAAATGTAGATGCAGTCGACCTCACACTTCCAAGAATGCTATCCACATCCACAGGCTGCACAAGCTGAACCGTAGCCATAACAACAGGACAAACAAACAAACAAACAAACAAAAACTACCAAGGGTACATCAGTACATCGGTCAATATGGTGTCTAAGTCAGAACAGGTGCAAGTGAATTTATCCACATAGCATCTTGCCAAGAAATCTTCCACCCCTCCCCCTGAGATTATGATATAAATTCCTATGTTTACCTTTGCTTACTGAAATAATTCAGGGAACATGTGATAGAAATCAGACTTTTGCTGTTTATGAGTTCATATCTTTGCTCCATGTAAATGACTCTTGAGCACACTGTAATATTCTAGTAACAGCTTCATATTCTTAAAAATAAGTTTCTCTAGGTGTGTACTCGTTTTTCTGTTCTACTATTTCAATGTGAGATTATTTATTATTACTGATTTTTATTTATTATTTATGCTTCTTTGGACATTTTTTCCCTGAAAAGGCAGCATATAGATAATACTATTATCTATGTGTGCTGCTAGGTTGTTGTTAATGGCCCCAGGCCTCATGATACCTAGCATTTCCACAGACTCAGTATGCTGGCTACAGGCATCTGGTCTCCACATTTTTCTCAATGCAGGACAATCACTGGGTTTTTTCTTCTTTTTCTTTTGGCCATTATGGAGCCTAGGTGGCTGTGTCTGCTGGCCAGCATTTTAATTATCTGAATATCTCTGGAATCTTGATGTAGCAAGCACTTTCTTCCACACCCAACTCCTCTTCATCCACCTAACACTGTCAAAGGAATGATAATATAGTAAGGTCCACTATGCTGAGTGAAGCAGTGATCCAGTAGGAGTAATACTAAACCTGTTGGCCCTGAACTCAGAAGTATTTTTCTGATTCAGTTATTGTGGGCGAAGGAGGTGGAACCTAATTCACCATAAAAGGCAGGCCTTAACCTGTCAAATAATTATGGTTGAAAAACAACAACCCTAAATTGAAATATGGGAAGAGACAGATTCTGTTATACTGCTGGTTTAAAATTCCCTCTCAGATAAGATAAAGACAGGAGAAGGGATGCACTGCAGTTTTAAAACATTCAAACTAGATTGATTGATTGCACTGAACTTATCAGGGCTTGTAAAATAATATCTTCATTAGGAGTGACCACACATTAGAAAACTTTCACCTTCCTAAAAATGCTTCCTCATTTGGAATGGTCAAAGCATCACGTGTATAGAAATATTTCCCAGGACTCGTTCTCACATTACCTTTCCAGTGCTTCAATAAGCTAGAATACCATAGGCGATTTGCATGGATTTATGTGGAGTGCTGTGTTAAATTTGTGACTCTTTTGGGGTGGCATGCAGAGGTGTTTAGGGAAGAGCCAAGAAAGTCATCTTCTCCAAAGAAAACGTCTTTGATAGTTACCAAGCAGCTTGGAAGCTGGCAAGGTATCTTTCTCTTTCAACAGCAGGAATGGAATATTTGAACATATATTGTTTTAAATAGTTGAAAATCTTGCAGTCTGGAATTTATTCTGTTAAATTTCACATGTAATTGTTTTTTGGTCAGAAAGTATTTATTTGCACAGGAGAGAGCACTTTCTATGGAGAACATTTTTGTGTGTGCAGAAGTATTATTTTTGGTGCATAAAATTTTTTTGTGGCATAAAAAGTTGTTTTCTGTGCAGAAAAATTGTG
This sequence comes from Urosaurus nigricauda, assembly GCA_034509955.1. Taxonomy (NCBI): domain Eukaryota; kingdom Metazoa; phylum Chordata; class Lepidosauria; order Squamata; family Phrynosomatidae; genus Urosaurus; species Urosaurus nigricauda. The sequence goes on from JAOEGL010000004.1 coordinate 103,053,899, forward strand.
TTTTCTGCTCAAAACTTGTGTGATTTTTTTTAAAAAAACAAACACAATAAGTCCTGAACTGTGAATAGCTTTTGAAGACTTTCCTGCAGCAGAAAGAAAATTGCTACAACTACCCTTTGGTTCCTTCAAAAATGAAATTAGCAAAGAATTACATTTCTCCCTGGTAGAGATGACTTCTTTTGACATCCCCTGTTGCTTGCAGCAGCCATGCCCTTTTTACTTCTGTCATGGTACTACTTCCCTTACTAGCCAACAGTATCACAACAAGAGACATGTGGCAGGAGCTGTGTTTCTTAAACTATATCTTAACACTGTCCCTTTTGTAAGGCAGGGCTGAGGAAAGGAAGAGTTATAGCATGACAGGGTTCTTCTCCCATGCCAGAAAGCTAAAGTGCAGAGAGTGAGTTGACTGGTAGTCGGAATATTGTTGTGAGATGTCGCTAAATTCTTCTCTGTGGTTAGGATGGTATCAGAGGAAGCTTCTACAGGAATAATGAGATTAAAACTGTGCCTTGTGTTTTTGAAGACCTGGAATTACAGTGAGACTTGCTGGGACAAACAATAAATGACCTGTGAGCACGTTACAGTTTGAGGTTAGCTGAGACTGCTGCTACACTGCAGAATTAATGCAGTTTGCTACCATTGGGAATTGTAATTTTGCAAGACATTCAGCCTTCTCTGTCAGAGAGCTCTAGTGCCACAACAAACTAAAATTCCCAGAATTTCCATAGCATTGAGCCATGACAGTTAAAGTGGTGTCAAACTAGATTATTTATGCACTGTGGATGCAGCCATAGTTATCTGCTCATCCATTCATCCTTTCGAGTTATGTCTGTGAGAATTTTGTAAGTTCATTGGAATCATCTTTTAATCCTTTGTTAGATATGCCTAAATTCTACCCTTCACTTATTCATAGGTCATATGAAAAGCCATAATTTTGGCCCCCAAATGTGCCCTCGAGTTATACATGAGATTGACTTATAGTTGAGTATATACAGTAGATAAGCATCTTGAGTAAATTTCCTATCATAGAATGGAGTGCGTACAATAAAGCTATTTGTTCGTTTCTCTAAACCATTGATGCCTTTGTTGCTTAATCTCTAACCACGGCACACATTCTCTACGGAGAGCCACTGATACAGGGTCCAACTATAGGCCCTGGTGCCCTGACCAAAACAGTCAAAAACCAGGCATACATGAGATGTTTACAGTCGGAACAAAGTCCTCTCTTTTTTACCTGACACTGGCTTCTGTTGGTTCTTAGAGACTTCATTTCTGCACCCCCAACTAAAAATGTTTTTATTTGCATTTACACCTGACTCTTTGTAAGATGAGATATTCTTTTAATGCCCAACACTGGCTTTATGTTTATTCTTCTGCTGGCAAATAGACCAGAATGTCCAGTGACTTTCCCCCACTCTGACTTTGCCAGTGTCTCTTTATATTTGCTTTGCTGTTGAAAACCTCTTTGTGTTGTTTGGTTTGCTATCATACAGCATTACACAACTGTTCAAAGAGATAAGATATAAATACTGTATAATTAGTCCATCACAGTTGAAACTTTTGAGACCTTATCAAGACCCATAGGAAATAATTTGGCAGAAAGCCACAAGGATCTTTCTCTTCTCCCCTCCCCAGAACCTTCCATCTCACCACCCCCTTGCTTGTGTTTTCATTTTCTACTTTAATTGCTGTATAAGAACTGGAAATTAATTACTTTTTATCTTTTCATTTTGCAAGTGTCATAAGGCCAAACTAGAGACAATGATAAAATACGCGGCTGTCATTGAAATCCTTGTCCCCTCCATAACTTGCCTAGGTACTGACATCGCAATATGTTGTGTTCTCCTGGCCATGTTCCATGACATTTTTCCATGAAAAGGAAATTGCAGAGTCTTGTGACATGAAGACATGCCTGGCTATAGATATTCCTATAGATATTGAGAGAGTTCCGGTTACTATGTCTCAGTGGCCAGGGTCTACTTAGGCTGTTAATGGAATTACTTTAGCCAGTGCACTCCTACCCCATCTGCACCCAAAACCTGCTCCAGTGGGTTGGGGGAGCCTTTGGAATAGGATTTCAGGTGGTGCAGAATAAGCATGGAAAGGGTATTAGCCGGTTATTCACTTTTCACACAAATAGTAGTTTTCCTGACAGATAGGAAGATAAAACATGAGGCAAGATTTTTTTCCTGATGTTTACAGAGCCAAAGTGTTTCGGGAAATTATTGCACATAGAAATAAGAAATCCTTGTAATAAATACAATATGTAGCATATTGTACACTTGTCCTTACATGCCTGGACAAAATGGTTGATTATTTACTTACCTAATCCAGAGGCTGGTGGGGAGGACAGAAGGAACAAAGTCTAATGCCCTGATGCAATATTAGATGTAGGCTTCTCCCAGCTTTTATTTGTCATGGCAAAGTCTGAGTCCTGGGAAGTGCTTGAAAGTAACTTTGTTACTTTGGGATAACAAGATGACAAGGATTATTTTAAAGAGTAACCTAAAAACTGACAACATGCTGCTTCTTCTGATTGAGAATCCCTTATCCAAAATGCTTGGGACCAGAAGTATTCTGTATTTCAGATTTTTTTCCCCAGATTTTAGAATGCCTGTACGGTCGTCCTTTGACATTTGCAGCATTGAACTCATGGTTTTGATCATTTGCGAGGTGGAGGCCACCACGTGCATGCGTGCTCTTCTTCCTCCTTCTTCCCGGGTTTTTCTTCTTAGGAGGAAAAAAGCCCTTTGGAGGAAAAAGGCGAAGGAGGGAGGGAGTAGCTTGGAAGGGTATGTGTGCCAATCCTGCCTCTTTCCAGGACTGACAGCTGCCTGGTGAACATGGCTGCTCCCTGTCCTGGAAAGGGGCCGGGAGACAATTAAAGGGACAGGAGTGTAAGGGAAGAAGCGCACTCACTCCTGCTCCTCTTGCAATGCCCGCCCATCCTTTTAACTGGCTTCCTGGGGGGGAGGAAAAGTATTTGCGCTTTTTACACATTTTTGGGTTATGGGTGTTGTGCCCCTAACCCTGTGAATGTGGAGGGACAACTGAATTTATAATATGTATTATAATCCATATAATATAGTAATACCTGTATACATAATAAGACACAATGAGGCTGGAGAGAGGATCTGTGAAATGGTGGGATATGTTAATTCCTCTTATTTCACAGATCTGCATGTCTTTCTCCACTTGTGTCTCTCTTCAACTTTGCAAATACAGTACAGCTACATACTATGGTACTTGTGTTGCAGTTTGAAAAGTTTTGGATTTTGGAATATTTTGGAATTCCAGATAAGGGATAATTTACCTGTATTATTATTAGTGAGAGCCAGCATGGCATAGTGGTTTGAGTGTTGGAATACAACTCTGGAGACCAGGGTTCAATCCCCCACTCAGCCATAAAACCTACTGTGTGACCTTGCATGAGTCACATGCTCTCAGTCTTTGGAGTAGACAATAGCAAACCTCCTCTGAACAAATCTTGCCAAGAAAACCCCATGATAAGTTCACCTTAGAGTCACCATAAATTGGAAATGACTTGAAGGCACAAAATAATAACAACATTACTAATAGTATTAGTATTTAACTAATAAGCAGCATTTGCTTTATTACTTTTACATATTACTTTGGAGGCAATTTGAAGGGATGTCATTGCTAAATTAAAGGTCATTTTCTTACTGCTTTAAATGGAATTTATTAACAAGGATGATCAATATGACTTACTTTTTAAAAAATGCAACAAGTACTGGCCATGAGTCTTTTTTTCTTTTTTAAAGTAACTTTCCAGGCACTAATCCTAGTCTATTAAACTGTCATGTGCATGTGCAGTGCCAATGAATTCAGTGTGCTTTCTCAGAGATAAGTAAGTATACCATTGCTGCCTGCAAAGTGTAGAATGGTTTGTTTTTGTATGCCTTCAAGTTGTTTCTGACTTATGGTGACCCTGAGGCAAATCCATCCTAGGGGGTTCTTGGCAAGAATAATTCAGAGAGGGTTTGCCTTTGCCTTCCACTGATGGGATGTGATTTAATGGGTTGGGGAGTGTGTTCTGGTAGAACAGTACCAGTATGAATATTTTAGACAGTACCAGAATCCAAGATGGACTTTAATACCAACAACCCCTGGCTCTGACTCTTCACTGTTGGTGGATCTACCTTGCCCTGGGCCATCTGGCATCAACCAGTCCAGGTTTTAGGGAACAAGGATCTTGCAGATAAGGCAGGGTGAATGCACATGATTCTGCTTCTCCATCCCATACAGCAGAGGTTGGAATAATGCAGCCCTTCTGTTCGGCTGCAACTCCCACTATTCCTCTATCATAGCTAAGATTGTTGGGATTTGCACTTCAACAATATATTGAAAGCCATGTGATTCTCACCCCATCTATATAGATTTTGTTGGGTAGTAGTCTGTGTTATTAGCCTATCTAGAAGAAGGATACCAAGGGAGGGGAATGAGCTTTCTTTATGCAGGAATGGCAGTTTGCTTAAAGGAATGCAAATGAGTTGTGGTCTGTCTGTGCTATTGTATAGACTGTCTTGGATTAACAGAGGATGTTAGCCACGACTTCCCCTCATTGTCACGCTTACTGTTAGATTTAAGCCAATGCTGACAGTGGTGGAACCTGAATAGAGAGGTGCAACCTAGATTTAGGTGATTCACATCTGCAATAATCAATTATTGTTTTATATCCTTGCCATGCCACAAGCCTGAAATTATATGTGGAATTCTTTTCACCAATGGACCAGAAAATTGTAGATTAACCATGTGGTTGTGGGCATGAATAGTATTACCCATCCATTACTTTTAATACTGTTGTGCCTTGCAGAAGATCTGGTGGAAGCAAAGTACTCTATATACTCGACTATAAGTCCACCTTATGTATAAGTTGAGAGCAGGTTTTGAGGTCAAAATTAGAGATTTTTAAATGACCCATGGGTATGTTGAGGGTAAAACTTAGGGGCAATATAACAAAGGATCTAAATGATGAAGCAAAGGAAAACAATGCCAACAAACCTACAAAATTCTGGCAGGCATAACTGTTTGTGCTCACTCTAAAGCAGTGGTACCAAACTTTGGTCTCCAGATTTTTGGACTTCATTTTCTAGAATTCCAAGCTGGATAGGGGTGTTCTTGGAGTTGAAGTCCAAAACATCTGGATGATCAAAGTTTGGGAACCCATGCACTAAAGGGTGGATGGATGAGCAAGTAGGGGGGAGGATTAATGCTTTCAGGAAAAGTTTGTACTCTTGTTTTTTGCCAGGTAATGGTTCTTTTTAAATAAGAGTTCAAGTAAAGTACTTACTGTGGATAAGTTGACTTAATTTTTAAGGTTATTCTTTTGACTAAAATTTCTAGATATATACATGAGTATATACAGTATTCTTTTAAAGAAAAGCTTTAAAACAGCTTGTCATTACCTTGTTTTGAAAACTTCATTTTGGCATTTTTCTATAGGGACGTTGTTGTTAATGTTGTTGCTGAATTCAGTAATTTGAAAATACAGCAGTCTTTTGGTTTCTTTAGTATTTTATAGGGTATACTTTGTATATATGTATCCGGATATGGGTGAATATAAGAAATAGAATATTGCCCTATGGAAAGGGTAACTCCCTCTCCTTGAAAGGATGAATAATAAATTGCTGGTGAGGGACAGAACATTTTTTAAACACTATATGATTCTAAACAGAGGACACAGTTAATGTGTGGTTTATTTATTTATTTATTAAAAAAAGAAATGGCCTTGCAGATTCCTTGAAAAACACATGAAAGAAAATAGCTCCTTACACAGGCTTGCTTCAAATACCCTTTGCTGATTTGGTAATTATGTCTTAGCAGTGTCAGTAGAGTAGCATGATGTTTAATAGTGTATATTAAAATGTCTGTAGCATTATCTCAAAAGTTATAACAAGCTAATTTTGACGTTAGCTGGACAAGTTGATAAGGCCTTTTTAATAAAGTGATATAAAGAAGCTTGGGTAATTATTTTTCATTCATGTTTGTCTTTTAAAGAACTGAGCTATCTGTCATAATTTCACAATAGCTACAGACAGGGCATCATTAGGAAATGGCTGCAGGATTGGCAGTGTGGGTGACATTATGTAAATACATTTGCACCATCCTAAATTGAACACATTTAGTACACATATTGGTCCATGCATCTAAACATTATAAAGTATAATAAAAAGCAAGTTGAAAGATTTTTTTTAAAAAAAGATGCCTGATGGATGTTTCTTGATTGCAACATTAAATGGTTGTAGAAAAGTTTGATTTCTGTTGGCCAATCCAGTTGATTCCAGAACATTTGTAACACTGACTTTAGACACACTTAATTTTTTTTTAAAAGTAACAACGGGGCAACACAATTATTTTTAATTATTTGAAGATAATTCCAGAAACATTACAATTTAAAAACACACACAAACACACACACAATAAGCAATATTTACATGTTCTGACTAAAAAATTACTTTAATGACATGGTGGAAGTTTTTAGTATTACTCTTTGTTTGTTTGATTAAAATATCCCATCAGACAACGTAAATCATAGGACAATGTCGAACAAAATCAATTTAACCTGTAATAAAAAGTAAGAAATTATTTCAATAGACTAAAGACACATAATGCAGTCTGACATGTTAAAACTAGACAATTAAAATTGTCCTAAAAAGTTTGACATTGTAACACATCTGCAGGTTTTTAAAATTAAGTGATTTTTATTGGCCAAAATGTAAAGCTAATAGTAAAGAGTTAATGATGTAGTATGTTAGCCATTATTCACAAGCAATAGGTAGCATGGCCGTCATACAGTTTCATAGATAATGAACAATTTGTGGGTGGTTGGGTGCAATTTTGTCACACACATACCTGGGTTGTTTAAAACCCAGGACATGCTTTTTTACATAGGAAATGACTGAGAAGTTGATTTCTAAGGAGATTACCCTGAGAAGATGACTTCTAAGAAGATTTAACATGTCAGACTGCATAATATGCCTTTAGTCTATTTAAATAGTCTCGTACTTTTTATTACAGGTTAAATTGATTTCGTTGGACATTGTCCTATGATTTACCTTGTCTGGTGAGATATTTTAATCAATCAATCAATCAAACAAGCAAACAAACAAACCATATTACTAAAAACTTCCTCTATGCTCTTAAAGTAATTTTTGAGTCAGAATGGCTTCCATACCACCAAAATCAGCTGACAGAGTGCACCCAGAGCAAAGGTGATGATCAGGCGGCAGCACAGCAGCAATTTTCTGTGTGATGACACCCATTTTTCCTTGTTTCACCCAATCCCACCCTGTTCACGGCCAAGGCAAAAATGGCTATGTGATAATCTCCTAAATCACTTTCTGTTGGAAAAAAGATCCTCCTGGTCATAAAATGGCTTAGAGGGGGCAAAAATGCCTAGAGTCTTCAGAAGCCTTTAGAGGATTAAATATTTTCTTTGGGGCTTGTGGCAAAGGCTGTGGCCTTTTAAGATGCCCTGAGGAAGCAACATAGCTGTCTGTTCTCCAATGCTTTGCCCATCCTGAATTAAATAGATAATAATTTGAGGCCCTTTCTGAGATGCCAAGAAAACCCATTTGGGCATCTTTTTATTTATCACTCATAGCTGACAGGGAAGTAATCAAGGGAAGTAATAGTACTACTATGTTATGCTTTGGTTAGGCCTCACCTGGAATACTGTGTCCAGTTGTGGGCACCATAGTTAAAAAAGGATGTTGAGAAACTGGAGTGTGTCCAAAGGAGGGCAACTAAAATGGTGAAGGGTCTGGAAACCATACCATATGAGGAGAGACTTACAGAGCTGGGTATGTTTAGCCTGGAGAAGAGATGGTTAAGAGGTTATATGGTAGCCCTGTTTAAGTATTTGAAAGGATGTCATACTGATGATGGAGCAAGTTTGTTTTCTGCAGCTCCAGAGAATAGGACCCAGAGCAATGAATACAAACTACAGGAAAAGAAATTCCATCTCAATGTTAGGAAGAACTTCCTGACAGTAAGAACTGTTTGACAGTGAATGTACTGCCTCTGAGAGTGGTGGAGTCTTCTTCATTGGATGTTTTTACACAGAGGTTGGGTGGCCATCTGTTGGGGGTGGTTTGATTTTGAGTTCTTGAATAGCAGGGGGTTGGACTTGGATGATCCTTGAGGTCTCTTCCAACCCTTATGATTCTGTAATTCTATGGCACCGGCAGAAGCTTAGAATTCTAACTCCAAATTGTTCTGTGAGCTATCACAGATATAATTCTGAAAGAAAAGAAAACAATATCTCTAGAGATTGTTATGAAGATTATATTTGCAACTGTCCCATGCATACACATCCCAAAAAGAAGACCATGATTGTCATTACTTACATTCTAGCAACAATCATGATGATTGTATGAGTACCAATGTGATGGTACACAACCCAATGTTGTGTAATGGTAGAGTGTTGAACTGGGTTCAAGTCCTGTGATCCATGAAATTCACTGGGCAACATTGGCCCTGTCACTGTCTCTCATGCTGACTACCTGAAGAGGGGGAGGAGAGGCAGGTCCTTGCATGCCACCCTACTCTTATTGGAGAATATGCTGAATATAAGTGTAACTGAGAAATAAATTTTGAAATTAATAATCATATGTTGCTGCATAGTACAGAGTCTAATTATCTTCAGAAAAAAATGTTTCAGCAGGATCAAACTCTGGAAAGTGATAGAAGAAAACTTATTTTACTTTTGATAAATTCTTTTAAATTTTACTGTTGGAAAGGTTTTTCTTCACTTATCAGACTCAATTTAATGAACTTAGTTTGCCTTTTTTTGCTTTTATTGGCAGCAATATTTCACAAACCAACTTTTCTCATGCCATTTGGACTCTTCAAGTGCTCTGTGTATACCAGTTTTTCCCATAATTTCGAAACGGTTTTTTTTTTCTGTTCATATGCAGAATATTTGCTTTCCAAACGGTAAACATATGTGACTTTGGCTGATCTCTCTGACTGAATCCTGTCATAGTTAAGCATACAGTGAAAATTCAGTTGTTCTTCCTTCTCAGATTGGAAGAGGAAGCAGAAGAAAGCAGATAGGAAGAAATTTTTATCTCCCACATTATAGAATGTTGATAAGAGGATTGTCATAGCAACCATATCATATGCTTCGTGTGTACTTTGTGGCAGAGTTCACAGTGTCATTTTTAATTACTCTTATGCAATTAAAGGCAAAAATGAGTAATTTGTGTGAATATGTAATCAATATAATCAGCTATGTTTGCACTGAGATTGAAGATGGGTAATTTATCCAACTAGAGTGGTGGGGCTTAGCCAACTTGGAATTGACTTTTTAAATATGGACTTTCCTCTTTTGCATTATTTATTATTATTATTATTATTATTATTATTATTATTACAGAACTGTGAGAGGCTGGAAAATAATTTTGATGACATCAAGCACACGACTCTTGGTGAGCGAGGAGCACTTCGAGAAGCAATGAGGTAAGTCTGGGTCACCATAGCAACAGTCACAGATGTGGTAAAGAAAGAGTCATTCTTCATTATTGGGGGAACAAATGAGTTCATTGCCACCATTCAGCTCTATTCTCTAAGGTATTAATTTGTCAGCGAAGCAGCTTCCCTTGAGGCTGTACTTCGGTTTTGAAGCTGCGCAAACGCTAAGCCTCTCTGCACACTAAAAACGTAAATGTTTAATTTGTTACTAAAAACGCTTAAGGGAGTGCCTTGTTTTATATTTATAATAAACTGTGGGAATGAATAAAAATTGTTCCTCTAAATTGTGCCAGTATTAAGGCAATTGTGTGACAATTTCTTTCTTTTCCATTTTTTTAAAAAAAACCAAAACTCTGTTTGCTTCTAATTTGTATTTAATTTTCATGATATAGCAGCCTGTGTAATTTTCTTCTTCTATTAGCCGTTAATGGGATTAAACTACTGTATGTTAAAATGAATGACCTCCGCATTTCAAAGAGAGAGTATATTCCTGCCTTTCCCACTTTTATTATCCAGTTCTTCATACAGTTCTTCTTATATACATAAGTCCCAGGACTTGGGATGGAATATACTTCATGTGGGATCATACGGCCACAGCACAAATCTGTTAAGCAAATACACCACTGTAAATGTTTACAGTTGGCTCACTAGGGGCTCTGAAGTTGTATTGTAAATTGAGTGATGGGAGGAAGATCCCAGATCTTCCCTCTGCAATAGGCTTCAGTGGTTCCCATTCATATGGTAAGTGTAACACATGCCTTCAACCACAGTCTTGGTGGTTTTTAGCTGTCACTATTACAGGAGTTGTTTCCGGTATTTGTCTACTTATCTGGCTACAGTATACGTGTCAACCAATACTTGCACAATATGTTTTGCAACATGAAGTGGAACACAGTTGATGATTCTATCCCCATCCCACTTCACCAATGGTTATTGTAAAATCTTTATACCTCATCCAAACACCAGTTTCGGACTTAATCTGTTTGCTCCTCATGGTGCTACATGAAGCAGATCTCTGCACTTCACTGCAGAACAACCCAACCAGGGTGTGAACACATCCCTGAAGTCAGTCAGAGTACAAACTGTCAAGGGGTTTCTGTTTTCTTCTCTGCACACTATAATGGTTATTATGTTTTCCCTTAAAAACAGCATTTTCAATTGGTTTTGACTGTAGACGGTGTGTGTGTAATCTCTTGTTCTTCCTGAGAACTGACCTGAGAATATATTATTTGTTTATTTGACATCTTTCTGAATCACTCTTCTGTTCAGTGCAGGCTTGAAACAATTTTCTAGAGACAGATAAGAATTTTAAACTTGAGTTTTGGTTTCTTATTAAGGGAAACTGGGGAGGCAAAATAAGCAAATAAAGATGAATATAAACAAAACAAAAACTAAACTGATACAATGCATGTGTTGCAATAAAACAGACAGAAATTCTGGATACAAACAGTAGCCTTAATCAGTAAAGCCTCTGCAAGAATTGGCCTGGTGTGTAGTTTCTACCATTTGTAAAGAAGGGATATTGTAATGCTATTTTATCACCTGTAAGTGGGGATATTGAAGGTGTACTATATAATTTCTGTAGATACGGAAAAACGATATTTTGATTATTGCTATCTGCCATAATAGCAATATAACAATAGCAAGTACATTGCTATACCACTTATCAGTGAACTAACAATCCCTAAGTGGTTTACAATGTGTAAGCCAATTGCCCCCTAAGTTGGGTACTCATTTTACCAACCTACCAGTATGAAAGGATGCAGGGCTGAGTGGACTCTGGAGCCCTGTCTGGAATCGAACTCACAGCCTTATGGATGGTCTTGGGCAAGTCGCTTTCTCTCAGAGGAAGGCAGTGAAATGCAGTGGTGAAATGCTGGTACTGCAGCCACTCACACCCATAAGTATCAGCATTTAACCACTGTGCCACCAGGGCTCCTAAGTCAATTCCAACTAATGCTGGACCCATCATAGGATTTCTTGGTATTATTAATTCAGAGGAAGTTTGCCTTTGCCTTCCTCTGAGAGAGAGAATGATTTGCCCAAGGCCACCCAGTAGGTTTCCATGACTGAGTGAGGATTCAAACCCTGAGCTCCCAGAGTCTTAATCCAGCCGTAAAACTGCTACACCAAACTGCTCCTCAGCAAACAGCACAGAGAAGAAAAACAGAACAGAAGGAAATAAAATTGTATGCTTTGTACATTCCTATTGGAACTCAGTTTCCTTAAAGATTTCAATTGAGAGTACTATACTTTCTTAGTTGTCCACAATTGGTTCATAACTACCAGTTAAGTGCACAATCATAGGATTATATCTGGTTAGATAAATTTATTCAGCTAGACTATGATTCTAGCTGAATGCTATTTAAGGTCTTGGTATTGTTTAAATATCACATAACTATTATTTCCCAGTGACCATCCTCAGAAGGAAAGTGGTCTTTTTAAAAAAGAGGATGAACACATAAGGGCAAGGAGGAATTCTATTGTTTCTCTAGCTCATAGTGCTCTGCTTGAGAAACTTCTGTTGGAAGATGCTATAAGTATTAATACAGCTACTGTGGCAGACAGAAGGAGTGATATTACTGTTGGAAGCACAAGGAGCTGCATGGGTCTTGTTCCTTAATGTACATTCTAGTCTCCATTTTCCAAGCAATAAGACTCTATTTGCATCCTGAAAGTACCTCTAGAGCAGTGGTCCCCAAACTTTTTCCAGCTACCACCCCCTCTCCTCTTGAGTGACAACTGTAGTGCCCCCCATGCAATTTTTTTTTTTTTTTGATATTAGGTCTACAGTTCTATTGCAAATTCCAAACAATCGATCATGGTTGCTGCTCCCTTTGCACCCAGTGACCTTGACAGCAATAACTGAGCATTTGGCTGAGTAGCAACTAAGAAACCTCTCACCTGTGCCAGCCTTGTGACAAAGCCCACTTGGGCAGAAGGCTTCTTTGTCATTGCTTGACTAGCTGCTTGGTCACTGCTCGCTTTGCACTTGGTCACCCTGGGAGCAGCAGCTGAGCATCTGGCTGACTAGCTATTGAGGAGCCTTTCATCCATGCCACCCCTCTAGCAAAAGCCAGTGCAGACAAGAGGCATCTTGGTCGCTGCTCAGCCAGCTGCTCAGTTGCTGCTCCCAAGGTGACCAGATGCAAATGGAGAAGCTTCTCCCTGGCAAGGAAGGACTCTCAACCTTTCTTTGCTGAGGCAGAGAGGGATGTAGCAGGTGTATGTGTAGGAGGCTTACAGAGGCCACATGCTCTGAACTGGAGATTATCATGAATGGAGAAAAAGAGAGATTTGAATTACAGGAAAGGATTCTTTCTAAGAATCAACTCCAGATACTCTTCTTGTTCCTTACCCAAAGACATGTCTTTCCCATACAGATTCAAGTGTCCTCCCATACACATACACAAACATTGTTCTTCTGTTACCTCTTCTCTTAGTCTGTCTGATGAAAGGAAACAGGAGCAACAGAGCAGATCCACCCTGGTAGTCAAATCCCACCAAAGCTCATAAAGCTTAAACAGGGTCCCAAATTTGAAAGGTCTTTTTTGCTTCCGCTTCTCCCCCACTGCCATGTGTTCTACGGTAATTCCTTGTTCCAGTCAGTTTGTCCCAAAATGATGCCATTCTGACATGTATGTGTCTTCACATTGCAACCACATGAATTTCACAGAGTTTTCTTAGGCAACGGATATTCAAGGTGATTTTGCCACTTCCTTCCTCTGAAAAATAACATATAGCACCTAGTATTCATTGGTGGTCTCCCATCCATGTACTAACTAGAGGGGACCTTACTTAGCTTCCAAGATCATATGGGATCTGGTGACTTTAGGGAATTTAGGCATACTGCTAAAGGTTTATCACTGGCACAAATGTACTGCTTCCATAAATCTCTATACCTAGGGGGAAAATCTCTCTCTACATGGGAAGACAATTGGTGCTTCCCATTCATGATATGAAGGCCAACCTTTTATGTTCCTCTTCTATTAATTATTGTTGGAGAGAAGCAAAGCAGACACGTGTACTCTCTAGCAAACAGGTGAGTCGACTGTCCAAGAAAACCAACATGGCCAAGCCATATAGGAGCTTAAAAGGCATCTTTATATCCAGACCGCAGGCCCAACTAACAGTTTTCTTGACAGTAACTGGCTGAGTAAAAACTCATCAGTTCAGACAAAACTCCTTTCTTGTCATAACTGGAGAAACTCAGGTTTAGACGTGGGATTTTTGTGCACATGCAAACCTGAGATTTTTCTGTGCATTGAGTCTATGGTGTACATATAAGCTTCAGCACTTTCTTAATTTGACCGTATTCCTTCAATACAAATTGGGAAAACAAAATATGCATAAATTGTACATCTGGTCCAATTTATATTAGCTGTAGAGAAAATATGATGTAGTGAAGAAAATGGACATGTTAAAATGTTGATTTCCATTAGCAGCAGAGCTGTAATATGCTTTATCTAGTGCCATAGCATTTAAATGCTAGAGTCTCTGTATTTTGAACTTTTCATTTACTATTTAAAAATAACACAAATCCCCCACAGTCAGCATAGCTTTGAACTAGAGAGTCACTTGGTTTCTATTGCAGAATAACTCACAGGGAATAACTTGTCACTGCATTCTGCAATAGTGGATATCTCCAGAGCTTTAGAAAGTGATTGCATTGCCTTAAACATATTTAAAATATAAATCAAGAAGCTCATAAAGGTTTTGTTTTGAACCTGATTGAAAGATTGATATTTGATGAAATAGTGTCTTTTCTGTCACCATTGACACAGAATATTTATGTCAAGTTGTTTTTCCAACTTTGATATGGGCTTATGAGATTGTATAGGCTTAGGTGGTTTTGTACTCTATATTGTCCAAGATTTCATCTGTAATTCCTGGAGGTTTTTTGTTTTTTTTCAGCTGGGAATTTTAATTTACTTTGTGAGCTGCAAAGATGAATCAGAGAGCAAGCTTTCTTCCTTAGGGAATACCATAGTGAAGGGGGATTATGGGAGAGTAGAGAGATAGTGATTTCCCCTGAACATTCCTTCAATCACCTGTCTCAAATAAACCAAAATTCTTTAATTTTAACTGACCTAAGGTTACACATTATACATGATCAGAAGTGGCAGTTATAAACTTCTATTGAATTCTGTGGAAATATCCATTGAACTATGTCTCAGCTTGCAGACAAATTACAGATTTGCTTTGTTCCAAAAAACCAAGCCAAAAAAGCACATACCCTAAATCTCTCTAGTCTACTAGACTCTACAAAATAAAATCAATAAGGATATTAAATCCCCATAATATTAATGTGTTGTTTTTTTCAGGTGGTGTGTGTGTGTGTGTGTGATGTAAAATTTAATTGCATGTTATACCTGCTAATCATGCTGCTGTATATATATATTGCAGTGAACATTTAAACCATTTGTAGCACTATTACTTTATGTTCCCAGTAAAACCAGCCAGCTTGTTGTCTCATGACATTATTGTAATTACTACCATTGATATCACTGTAATTAGTAATGAAATTCAAGGCATATTTTGAGATGGGCAAAATGCCGGGGCTTTGGAAAACCTGTACAAATGCTTACTATGTTGCCTGCAAAGTGCTTAGGAAATTATGTACCATGTTTCCTAAATAAAATATGGATGAATTATGAAGTCATCACCCTTGCTTCCTCTCTCCCTCTCCCTCTCCCCTCCACCTCTTTCTTTCTTTCTTTCTTTCTTTCTGTTTTCTCCTCTTCCTCCTTCTCTCCTTACTTTTCAGGCTGTAATACATTCAATATATACATGGGAGTAAGCCTCATTGAATATTGGGACTTATTTCCAAGTAAATCTACGTTGGATTGGCAATATATATTTAATTATACCGTGTCCAAGAAATTTGTGGGTTTAGTAACTGTGATGATGATGATGATGATGATGATGATGATGATGATGTTTTATTTCTTATCTGCCTTTCTCCATGGATCGAGACGGGGAACAACAACAGACCAACAAATATGCATCAGTTAAGAACACAACAGTAGTTAAAACATACAACAATTTAAAGGAACAAGCATGCATACATATTAAAACAGGCTACATTTAAAATTCATCATATAAAATTTACAGTTTTAAAAATCACCTGGATAGACCTGCTGGAAGTGATTCATTTTCAATGCTGTTTTAAATTCAGATAACATATTCAGCTGTCAGATCTTCTGGTAGGTTGTTCCACAGTCTAGGGGCTGCTGGAAAAAAAGGTCCTCTGGCTGACAGTTGTTGTCCTAGCATAGTGGAGTAAATGTCCGTCAGTGGACCTGAGTGTACAGGGTGGATTATATGAAACGAAGCAATCCTGTAGGTAACTTGGACCCAAACCATGTAGAACTTTAAAGGTAATAATCAACACTTTGTAACTTGCCTGGAAACTAATTGGCAGCCAGTGGAATGATTTTAATATTGGTCTCATATGTTCAATAACCAATATATATCAACAGATATGGAAAACAAAACAATGGTTAACAGATTGGAAATGATCAATATATACCCTATCCCCAAAAAGGAGACACAAAAGACTGCAGCAACTATAGGACAATAGCACTGATCTCATGCAAGCAAAATTCTGCTCAAAATTCAGCAACATAGACTCCAACCATGCACAGAGAGGGAAATCCCCAAAGATGCAAGTGGGGTTCAGGAAAGGAAGAGGCACTAGGGACCACATCACAAACATCTGATCACTAATGGAGTGCACCAAGGAATTCCAAAGGAAAAACAGCATGTGCTTCATAGACTATAGCAAAGCCTTTTACTGCATAGATCATGAAAGACTATAGAATACCCTTATAGACATGGGAGTGCCAAAACATCTGATAGTCCTGATGAGGAATCTGTACTTATGACAAGAGGGTACTGTCAGAACAGAACATGGAGAAATAGAATGGTTCCCAATTGGCACAAGAGTCAAGGCAAGGCTTTATCTTTTCACCCTATCTGTTCAACTTTTATGCAGAAAATATTATACAGAAAGCAGGCTTGGACACAGAAGAAGAAGGAGTCAAAATAAGAGGAAAGAATATCAACAGTCTAAGATATACAGACAACACCATGTTACTTGCAGAAGACACCACAACCTAGAGCAGCTACTAAAGAAGGTCAAGGAAGAAAGTGCAAAGGCAGGCTTATTGCTGAACACACACACACACACACACACACACACACATATATATAATGACCACGGAGGCTCTACACACATTCAACCTAGACAACGAGGAACATTGACCAGAATGGGAACTGCAGTCAGGAAATCAGAAGAAGACTAAGAATGGGGAGAGCAGCTTTGAAAGAACTAGAAAAGATCCTAAAGAGTAAAGATAAGCAACTAAGCATGGAAGATATAACTGTACAAGCCATTGTATTCCCTGTTACCATGTATAGTTGTGAGAACTGGGCAGTTAAGAAAGCAGACAAGGAGAAAAACAATTCATTTGAGATGAATGGTGCTGGAGAAGAGTCCTACGGATTCCATGGACAGCCAAAAAGACAAACAAATGGGTTGCAGAATAGATCAAGCTAGAAGACTCCCTGGAAGCCAAGATGATTAAGCTGAGACTATCCTACTTGAGGATCCTGCAGATGGCAGGGTAACTGGAAGATAAGATAGATGTTAAATCTCTCTCTCACCTTCTGTAATAACATGTCACCCTACCACAGCCATAGCTCCGTCTGCCCTGGACAACTCGGATTGCTGCCCCATTTCCATTAAACATTACACTTAATAGTAAACAATAACTAGCTATAATAATTAAGACACAGTAACAGCTCTAAAATCACTAGGCAGTAATTCCTAATTTGTATGAACCAAGTTTACTGAACTAAGTAGTTGGCTAATCCAGCATGACTCTGCTTCCACTGGCACCTTATAGCCAACTCGATACCAGTCTTACAGCTGGCTGTAATGCCTACAGTCTTACAGCTGGCTGTAATGCCTACAGCCTTTCCCTCTTCACCCTCTTCCCCTACATTTTTAAAACCATCTTTGCTTGATGAAGAAGCCTTAGTGGCTTCAATATATAATACAAAGGATATTGTGGGCTTTTGGGGTTTTTTTGGGTGCCTAATAGAACTATTCCCACAATATGAACTTCAGACTTCATCCTTTGATCAGCATGGTTGTTCCTGCATTTATTCACTATTACCCTTTTGTCTGCTCTACCTTATCTTTGCATGTTAGACCTGAATAACAAGCTCCTTCTTCCATATAGGAATTCTTTAATGCTGCTGAGCTATTTCTTTCCCATAAGCAGTGGAAAATGGAAGTAAATTGTCAGCTTTGTACAGACTTAGGATTGTGTTTACTTTCAAACATTGCCTTTCCTTATGGACACTGTTCTCCTGTTTTCTGTATGTACAAGTCCTATTCATGAAAGTTCTCTGCCAATATTAATTCATAGCTTCTTTCTTGCTGGTTTTTCCACTTTTATTTTGTCCTGTTCAGAGTGGCTTGAGATGCTAGTGATGAATTGCTTTTTACTACTCCTCTTTTAAATTCTGTGTGTGGGGTAGAAGACAAAACTCTATTCTATTCTATTTCTGTCTTTAAAACTTTTAATGGTTTTACTGTTTTAATATAAATCTAAAGATTTTTAAAAATAAATAAATAACAGAAAACCATTCATTGACAACCACCATGATCAGTTAAGAAGCAGTTCATCACTGTGGCTGTTGCTGCATGCCTTCAAGTTGTTTCTCACTTATGACAACCTGACAATATTTGTTAAGAGGGGGTTTGCCATTGCCATCTTCTGAGGCTGAGAGAGTGTAACTTGCCCAATGTCACCCAGTGGGTTTACATGGCTGAACTGGGATTCAAACCCTAGTTTCCTGAGTCATAATCCAATGCTCAAGCCACTAGGCCATGCTGGCTCATTACTAGACCCTCAGTAAAGCTGAAGAAGAAGCAGTTAAAGGGGAAAGGCCTGTGGTGAAGGAATAATTTAATTTAAGGAACACAGCACTTAAAACCCTTGACTGCTGACACTGCAAGTTATTTTATTGCAACTGCAAAATAGCTAGAAATTAGTTTTGGACAAAGATAATCAGACAGCAAAGAAAACACTGGAATACAGTGATTATGCAAATGACGATCTCTTTTGGCTTCTACATAAGATGTGACGTGAGTGAGTGAATGGTGGTAATTCCACAGAAGAGGTCACTGTGGATTGTAGGCTGGAAATCCCTTAGCACATTCAGGAACTTAGCACATTCAAGTCTAAGAAAATGGCCAGTTTAGAATTCTTCTCCATAAAATGTTAATTTTATATGTGTGGAGAGTTTAATGAGTGGCATAGTGATCTACAACAGCCCTTCAGGTTTGTGTGTGTGTGTATGTGTGTGGTTTCTTTTGGTAGGGTATTTTAGGGACCTGTGGGAATTATCGATTAAATAATTTTCTAAGGTAAGAATGGAGAAAGTGCCCTTTTCAGTCAAAGGACCCTTTTTTTAAAATAATATTTTCCCTATTTTTCTTGCCCCCAAATGCCCCCAGATGACTCTGTGTGGTGTGGGAAGCAACAGTGGTCCTCTCCCCCTTCTTGAACCATTTTTTCAACAGAAAGAACACAGAGGTTGTACATCACTGTTGCTGAAAAGATAGTAAAATAAAATAAAATAAAAATGAAACCACCAAACTCCCACACCAAACAAAATGCCTTCACCTGGACCTAAAATGGCCCAGAGAAGGCAAAACATAAAAAACATAAAAAAATAATAAAAAATTGTGAAAATTCCTCCTTATCCCCCTTCAAGAAATTTGGAGATATCCCTTTTCAATATATTTTTGGTGGTGTGGTGGTGGTGGGTGAAACCCTTCAAGAACTCTAGGGAGTCAATGTGGCATCCAACAGTTGCCCACTTCTTTTGTATGGGATATGGAGGATTTGGGAAGATAGTAGAAGGAGACAGCTGGCTTTTTATTTCCCTTCTAGGATACCATTAATATGTCCCCATTGCAAAGGAGTGGGAAGCAAGTTGCCCTCCAGAGGTTGTTTGACTGCAGCATCCAGTGACTATACCAGGAACAGTAGCCATATGAGCGAAGCCTACACTCATTTCATAAACTAGTTATGTAGATGATAGTGCCTAAGTTGACACTGGGCCCTCCTGGTCATGGACGGGGACGAGTGTAGGCTGGAACTCCTTGCATATCTTGATATTAGTGTTTGTTTTGTCACTGGATCTGCCTTCAGACTTAGCAAAAGGCATGTTGCTTCTTAATGGTGACTCAGTTTATAGTATAATTACCTTGAAATTTGATGTTACCTGCATGCACACACAAGCCAAGTTTTTTGCTGTAGAGAAATAAAACTCCATGGGGAGTCTTAATTTGATGTACTGTATTTTATTTACATCTTGCACATCCTATATTTATTCTATGTAGTTAAAGGCATGCAGTGTATGCACACACATTATCACATTTTATCTTCAGAACAGTCATCTGTGTCAGGTTAGAGTGACATACAGTGAATTTCATTCTCCCAGTGTAAGTCTCCACGAGCCAGCATACCATAAGTGGTTTGAATGCTAGATTCTGACTCTGGAAATTCTGGGTTCAATTCCCTCCTCAGCTATGAAACCTGCTGAGTGACCTTGGGCAAGTCACACTCTCTCATCCTCAGAGGAAAAGAAATGTTTATTTCATCCTTGCATACAAGAAGAAATAATTTGTCTACCTTTCTCCCCCCTATGTAAGAATACAATATATTCTCATTGTTCTTGATTGCTATTTGCACTTTGGCATGTCTTTTGGCACAGTTTGTGCTGATATGCACATGGCTTTCCTGCATAAAAATTAGTTTTCTGTACAGAGGACAAGGTTTTGGTGCAGAAAATGTGTTTTTTATGACTGATTTTCTGTGTGAAGACACATTTTCTGAGCAGAAAATCTACTTTCATTTTCTTGTATGGTTTCTAGGCAAACGTTTGGAACACCAGTTCCTCTGATCAGATTCTAGGGTCCTTTATACAACATCAATGCACAAATATCCACCTTAATGTTTCCAGTCCCTCTTCCCCTGCACCAGATGCTCGGTAGGTTGCAACATTATATTTGCTTTATTCATTTTAAAATATTTGCCAGTAAAGTACTGAAAGTACTTCAAGCTTTCAGTATTTACTGAAGCATAGACATCCAAGTATACTTAGTTAATGAAGTATGTGTTCTTGGGCTTTACTTTTTTAACAGAAAATTTGGTACCAGAAGCAAAAATAACATGGAAAGAATTGGAATAGGTTCTTACGCCCCATGCACACACACATACACACAGAGCACAGTTCAACATGCGTCAGCAATTTTTTATTCAGTACAAAAAATATGCACATGTGAAATGAAACGATAAGGTTGGGACAGGTTTGCATAAGTAAACAAAAACATTTTGAACACACTAGAGAACACCTGAAAACTTTGCTTCCCATTCATTGGCCTCTTCAATATCTTATGACCCTGTTTCCCCGAAAATTAGACATCCTCTGAAAATAAGACTTAGTAGAGGTTTTGCTGAATTGCTAAATATAAGGTCTCCCCTGTATATATATATATACAGTATATAATAAATGTTCATTTTTTTGTTCAACAATAAATGTGAATTCCTCTTTATGGAAAAATAAGACATCCCCTGAAAATAAGACCTAGCACATCTTTGGGAGCAAAAATTAATATGAGACACTGTCTTATTTTCGGGGAAACACGGGATTCCCAGTTTGGTGGCCAAAGTTATAGATCTGTACTTTTTCTTTCTTTTCTTTTCTTTTCTTAAAAAAATCATACTGGGTATACATGGAGAGCAGGGCTTATGGGCTCTGTTTTATTTTCATGCTCAGTAAGAGATTCTGGAGGCAGCTGCTGTTTACTTTGCCTGTTGTAGGCAGGCACATATGACTACAGTAAGATTGGCGATAGTAGAATCCTGCTGTTTCCCAGCTTTAGTTTAATTGCATTGTTTACACTATATACACAACTGCACTGAAAGTATGTTTTCTATCCTTCCTTCACCCTCCTCCTAATGCCAAAGCTGCTAAAATCTTCAGATAGATAGAGAAGAAGGAAGAAAGAAAAGAGCTGGGTGAGTGTATGCTTTTGTAAAAAGGAGCTTATTTATCTGAGGCTTTGTTAACTGAGGAATGCCTGTAAGTGTGTGCATGTGCCTTCAAATTGCCTGTACACTTATGGTGTATACCTGTATAATATTTTTATGTATTTAAGAATCTAAACTTTATTCCTGTTCCAAGACACTTGCTGTAGCAAACTCTTAGCCATTACCATGCCATTAATAGTCTGTTTACTTAACTTTGGGCTACTGGAAGAAATATATAAAAAAAGATTATGTATAGGAAATGTTCTTTTTTATTAACTGCATCTTACTGAAATCAACATTTTAATTTTGTTAGGATTAGCTAAAAGCAATATTTTGAAAAGTCAGGTGCTAAAAGTTAATCTCTTAATTCCACATTTTAGCCCCTAAGTTAAAAGCAGATTTTTTTCCCTCTGGAAAATAACTTATCAAGTAATATCCTACTGAGCAGTGCCAACAATAACTTAATTTCCTGTGTGGAAAATTCGAGCACTGAATGTTGAAAATTCAAGCACTGCTTTACGTTGACAAATATCGGAACTTTATACTTTTTGTTTAAAGAGTGAGACTTTTTTGTGGGTTTTTTGAAAGTTCATAATAATTTATTTATTTTCATTATTTATGTATTTCCCAGTTAAGTTTGTTGGATAGTTAACAAATAATGTGTGTGATTTCTTTATACCTATATGAATTGTATTGCATCCTACAATAATTATTTCACATGTGCAGTTCATCAACTACTGATAATCTAATAGAGAATTGGGGAACAAGATTGGTCACTGTGGTCAGATAGACCCTACCACCACCATAACCATATCTGTAAGCTGTTTGGTATTAAGGGAAAAGTGTTCTCCCCAAAGCCTCTCTCCCTTTCTACATATAGGGGAGGCATTGACTTCTGTGTCTATTTTTGTATGAAGGTGTGGCATCATCCAGTGTTTGGAGGACTTGCTCCTCCAGGTCCCAGCAAAGATAACTTTATCTACCCTACTTAGGGTGGTGGCAAAGGGATTTGATTGGTATCTGGAAGATCGTGAACTATCTTCCTTCACCTATTGGGGAGCCTGTTTGGTGCCTCCTTTCACTTCTAAGGGGAAGGGATCTTGGGATGGAGATAAGCCTTGCTGAATACTCTTTAGATCGTATTGCCCAGCCTGGTTGTATAAATATGTTCCTCAGGCTAGAGGTCTGCTGTATCTTACATAACATGCTGATAACATGACTATCTCTTTTTTTTTGGAAGAATCTATCTACTTCAGCTAAATGTTGTTTGGGTGATGCAAGCATTGATGTGTACATGTTCTGCATCACCACTTTTGCTGGATATATTACAATGTATTCACTCTACAATATCTGTGATACAAAATATATTTATAGATGTTTATGCACATTAAAATTATATCCTTGCAACCTGGTTTGATCCTTCAGGTTTGGAAAGCTAAAAGACTTATCTTCAATGGTGGAAAGATAAATATTCACTATTGATCATTCAGTGGTCAGAGGTTCTTACTGCAATTTAGTGGCAAGAAAATTTATATCCAACATATGATCAGCTTATATTCATATATCTATATCTAGCCATCTTTCCCTTTACCCCCTCTCATTTTCATTCTTTTCTTTCCCAGTTTCTTTGCATTTTTATTTTAAATATACAGTTTAACCACACAGTCTTGTTGTGGTTCTTGGAACACGACAGGACAGTTATTGCCTTTCTGATTTTTGCCCTTTTTGAATTACAACTCCCAGTTCTCACAACTCAGTTGTGAGATATGATGGAGGTTGCATCCAGAAACATTTGGACAGCTTCAATTTATTTTCCTTCATCCAGTCCATTACTGCCTTAAGACAGCCATTGAGAGGAAAGACACCATCTGAAGTCAAAGCTGATGACTAAGACATGGAGAAATATATCTGGGTGTCATCAGTGTACTGATAACATCCCGCTCCATGCCTCCAGGTGATCTCTCACAGTGGCTTCATATATATGTTGAATAGCATCGGGGACAGGATGGCACCTTGTGGGATGTCACAATTAAGCTCTTCCCTTTCTCCCATTGCTTCACAAACTGTTGTTCCATTTTCCCACTTATAATCATTGTTAATTTATCCATAATTGATAAATCATTCAGTTTTACAATCCATTCTTCAATTAATTCATTGTTTCTTTCCTTCCAATACTTGGCATATATAAGGCGGGCTGCGGTGATCATATATAAAATAACACTCTCTTCATCTTGATTCATTTTTCCTTTCAGATCCTCCGTAAAATTTAACAAAAATAGTTTGGGATTTAATTCAAAATAAGTTTGCACATTTTTTTCTTAGCATGAATTGAGTTCCAAAATTTACCTGCTTCATTGCACTCCCATCACATGTGGTAATATGTAGCATTAGCTTGCTTGCACTTCCAACAATGGGTCTCATTATTTTTCTTCATCTTAGCCAATTTTTGAGGTGACAAATGCCATCGACAGAACATTTTGTAAAAGTTTTCTATTAGATGAGCACTTTTGGTAAACTTTAGATTCCTCATCTGGCCCCATGGTGCACTGTCTCCTGGTTTCCATACCCTCCAAAAATAAAATCATGGCATGCCCATGTGGGTGAGCGTGCATCATGATGGTGGCTGGATGGTGGAACTAGGGCTTTGAGCGTGTGAATGCTCAGCCCTAGTTCAGCCCTAGTTCACAGTCATGCTGGCACAAAGTGCCAGTCTGTACTGCCCCAAAGTTTATTGTTTTGGCTGTGTCTTGTAGAGATGGAAGGAATATTTGAAAATTTTTGAAAAATAGTTGGAAAAAATGTGTTTTTTTTGGGGGGGGGGGGAGGAGACCAAAAGGTTTTGGGAAACCCTAAGAAGAATCCTGGACTCATGAGAATGTTCACAATTCAGGAAACAGTCTACCCAAAATCTACACATGGTTATTTTGTGCAGGAAATATTTTCAGGGCAGAAAATGCTGCAGTTGTGGGTTTAGTTTAAGGAAAATTTGCACATTTTCTGCTCAGGAAAGAATGTTTTGTACACATACACATTCCCCAGAAGAAGCATTTTTTTTCTGTACAGAAAATGCTGTAATTTGGCACTTGTTTTGGGCAGAATTTGCATATAGTATTTTTGTGAAAAGAAAATTCTATCTCCTTTGCAAAAACACCATGGCAGATTTTGCAGAGACTAAATCTAAAATGGTGAATAATCTTTGAAAACTGCAGTTTTCATTCACAAGGAAATAATTGTTAAAATTATTTGTTGCTTCCTTGAAGAAGAAAATCAGTGAGAAATTACATCCCCAGTATCTGGTGAATTACTGAGGATATGTGAAGCCAGGGTTGAGGTACTGTGTGAACCTGTCTATACTTGCCTTTTTGGTGCCATGTGTGACATAGAGTAATAAAACCTTTTTTTAGAACACTTCAGCTTCTTCTTGTTGTTGTTTAAATCCCAAATCAGATGGTTGGGGGGGGGACCTTCTATCAGGATATTTTCTGACCCCATGGTGCATTGTCCCTTGGTTTCCATACCTGCTGCTTTTCGGCAGAAGTAACGGGAAGGGCATTATAGCTTTGTTTCAACATAGATTATGTCTCTGGTTAGCAGATCTTCTGCCAGTTGCATGCTGTTAAAAAAAGTCTCCCACTGCATTTTGTCTCATGTAGGAACACAGTTCAACTGGAGTTGTTTTCACACTGTAACCATGCTGGGCTTCCTGCAGTGTATCAGGCTGTTTGGCCAGGTAAATGTTTTCCTTCGAAGAATATAATAGGTTAGCATTTCAGCACCATCAACTTTTATGCCATGTGTTACTGGTTTATTGTCGCTGGAATGGGCATTTACCTTTGAACTCATCCAGCTGTTCTTCAGTGGTTAGATTTGTCCCTGGTGTATACCGTTTTCAGAGCTGCTCAGCATTCATTGTCCCATATCCTATGTTTATTGGTGACTCTCTGCAATACTTTTTATTGTTGAATCTCAAGTGCCTTTTAAGTGCACAAAATCTCTCCAGACCTGCTACTGCTATGAAGAGGCAATATCTTGAGACTGGATGTCACCATTGCTCCAAGGCTTCATGTTGTCCATGATACACCTTTTCAGGAGCAGTTGGCCGATGTGTGCCCTCAACCCAATGATGTGACAGGGCTTCCCCTCATTCTCTGTCCTGAATACCCACTCTGTTTCTCTATTTGTTTCATGGATTATGGGGTAAATAATGTTTTCTGTAATGGGCAGCGCAAAGTTTTCTAGCACTGTTTCTTCACTTGCCTCCTTCTTTGACCCTGGGAATTGTTAAATGTTGTCTCTTACTGCTCTATGGATGTCTGCATCAAAACTTCTCTCTCTCCCTGATATCAATATCATGGACTGAATTAGAACCTCTAGATTTTCTGTCCCTGGACTACCTTGCACACAGCATCCATCTCTCTTCTACCTTTAGTCCTTTTCAGAGACTGCTTCTCAACTTTGCTTGTACCTGACAAGTGCTCCAAGAGCTATCAGCATGCTCTGAGAGCACATTTTCATCATCTTCAAATGTGCAGTGATTATATTGGAGTCTTCCAGAGCTTCCTTTGAAGACAATATTTTTGTTTCATTACATTTCCAGTCTTCAAAACATTTTAACACAGAAACACTTATGATATGGAATACTGAGTGTCTTCGTCTTCCCATCTGTATTTCTATTAGTGGTAATTGATTTCTTCAATTCACCTCACTCCAAAGAAGCAGTAACAGGAAGTCTTCCCTATTCACACCTATCCTATCTAGAATATTAAAAAATCTGTAGGATTTATGTGGCACACACATTGGTTTTAAGCTTGGAGTCAGACTATATGAGGGTCGAAAAAGGGCAGTAGGAGTGGACAGAGGCAACCAGATTCCACAAATCCAGACAGGACTCCAAGGTCCACTCGGTCTTCCAACCTTTTGTAGGTCATAAAATGAGTACCCAGCTTATGGGGGGGGGGGTGGCAATTGGCTTACACATTGTAAACCGCTTATGGAGTGCTACTTCACTGATAAGCGATATATAAATGTACTTGCTAAGTTATTGCTATAAGAAAAAACCATGAGAGGTTCACCGTAAGGTTACCATGGGGTGGAACAGATGAGCAGGAAAAAATGTCTTGAAGCTGCCTTTTCTGAAGCTACATTGAAACCCCACCAACTGCACCACCAGCTCCCATGTCATGACTACATGGCATAGCTTCAAGCCAGAAGATTCAGGGAAAAGCTGCTTCTTTTTGAAATGGGTTTTCTCTGTATAAGGCGTCTAGAGGGCACTTTCCTGCTGGCTTCAAGGCATGTGTCATCTAAATGCCATGCCTTCAAGCCAGCCTGAAAGCACCTCTTTTTGCCTGTCTGTTTAGCCCCTATAAGTCAGAAATTACTTGAAGGCACCCAACAACAAACTTATTGAGTGTAGTCTCACACTGAATGATGGTCTGTCACTCTTTCTGATACAGTGGTACCCTGGGTTACGAATCCCCCGGGATACAAAAACCCCGGGGTACGAAAGATTTGGGGCCGCAAAAACGGCCCCGGTTCCCGAAAAAAAACCCGGGGTACAAAAAAAGGCGCGGTCCCTTTAAATTTGCCACTGCGGTGCAGCAGACAAAGCAGTCCCCCGGGTTGCGAAGACTTCCGGGTTACGAAAGGTAATCCTGAACGGATTACTTTCGTAACCCAGGGGACCACTGTATTATTATGGTTAGTAGACTGTACCTGCTTTAGTGGCAGAGGACAGAACATTCCTGAAAATGTCCCATTCCCTAAACAATATAGGGTTCTTTGGGTAATTGAACAACCACTTTATCATTCTTTTAAAAAATGAAAAGTGCATTATATAATTCCAAAGCAAGTAATAATATTAATAATATGTGTCCTTCACATCTTTGCTCATCTATATTTTCAAAACCTTGAAATTAGTTGAGGAAATCTAAAAAACTAAAACAGGGGAGATTTATGCAAAATGGGTGTGTGTATGTGTATGTTTCTGTCATTTATTTTGATGTCTAATGTGAGTGTTCTTGGCATGGAGTCTGGATAGTTTTTGTTCCTTTTGGTGTAGTCCTTTCCTGTGTGTGGCTGTTTAGAGTTGTGTACCTTCCAGGGCACAGAAAGGCCGTTCCTGTCCTCCATGTGCTGCTTCATGGTGGTGTTTCTAAATATTGACAGCACAGGCTGTCAGGCTGATGGATTTTCAGCTCCAAACCATTCAATCATTTGTCTTGCTGCTTAGGAGCCAGCCTGTTTTTTAACTAAGGTATCTTGAGAAAAGGAAGAGAAGGCTAGACCCATATCTTGGATCCATACACAAATAATGCAGAGCACGTAGAGGCATGTTAGTGTTACAGTGCAGCATTCACATAAGGGAGCCCATTTACACGTTATTTTTCCAAAGCAAATTATTATTTTATTAAAATGAAGATACCAAATCCTTGAAGTAAAATATATTATGTAAGGTATAATTATCTCATTTAAGCAACTGAGGTTATTAGCCTACATACGAAGCCTTTAAGATAACTTCCATTTGCACTTAAATTCTAACTGCGGTTTTGACACATTATCTAGGGAGAATGCCACATTTCCTGCTGTGCTAAACTTACCGAAACAAATAGAAAAAAACAGCATTGCTGAGCACTATCCCTGCTTTACTATTTTGTAATTGGATGGCACAACAGGAATGACACTTCTTTGTAACACTGAGTTACAGTGATGATCTTGCGATTTCATGCTCTTAGCATAAGGCTGGCTGGAATTGTCTTATATCAAGGATAAAAAGAGTATGACGGGATAGAAGGCAAAACAGTCAATTAAAAGAAAAATCCTCATGACAGTAAAACATAAAGGTATTTGGTAAGAAAGTTAAATCCTTCTCCCTCTTGCAATGATACCTCAACTAACCAGCATGCTGTGACAGTGCTGGGCCGAATATTTTGAGATGTCAGTTTCTCTTTATATTCTCTCTGTGACCTGAAGACTACAACATCAAAGAAAACTTATGAGGTAAAGCCCCAATCCTGCACCAGGGACTATGGAAGTCCTAGAACCCACTGAGACTAACACTGGATGCTGGATATCCAGGACCCTCAGCAGGCAGCTCAGTTAAGATTGAAGCTTTAAGGAGCAATCGAGTGTACTGGTTGCAGCTCTCCAAAATGGAGTAACCATTCTGGATAGGCAGGGAAACAGGCAGGTTCTTGGGAGACTGACAAGAGTGGCGACTCAGGTAATCTCACTCTAAGGGCTTAAACATCCAATGCACAGCTTATACGGACTTCCCAGGTATCCAGAAAACATATCCAGGAATAGCCATATTGGTCATTCAGCAAAGTACAGTAGCATCCAAAATCACCACCTTATCACAAGTGTTTTAGGTGGTTCACAATGATTTAGATGTCATCACTGTGCCCTGAATTTCAGCAAAAAGACCTCGCTTCTGCCCTCATAGCTTGGGAGGACAGAAAATAGGTATGTGAATTTCCTTGAGTGTATTCAAGAACTGGAGGGGGGGGTGCTGAGAAAATCACCTTTCTCATGCCACCTCCATGTATTTTAATTTTTTTTCCATCCATAGTACATGATATGGATTCACGCCAAGAGTCCCTATCTAGAATTCAAAATTTGGCTACTATATTTGTTCAATATGTTCATGCTGAAAAGTAATAAATTATTTGTAGGCTCAAGGGAGAAGTACATTGCTCCATCTCTGTCTAGTTCCTTGTTCTTATGTGTTCTGGGGATATCACAGACAATAGAATGCCATATAATTTCTAACAACTGATATTGTTCCTTTTTTGTCTTTCATAATTTATTTCATATCTATAAATTAAATCCCATGTAGAATGCTTGACTGGCTTTGGCTTGACACAAGGAGAACTGCTTGCCTCTGTAAATGCTGATCTTTCTGCAGGGCAAATTTAGTTCCGTTCTGGCTGGTTTCAGTACAGATATGTATTACCAAGGGAATGTAGCAGGGAATAAAGGCTTTGGCAAGCATGCCCATTGACAAATGTCCAAATGGAACGAGTCTAATACCTGAACAATTCATACATTTAAAAATCCTGCATGGGAAAAGCCTCATTGCTGCAACTGTGTGGGAGAAATATCACTGTGGCATTTATGTTAGTCTCCAGTTCATGGAAACTATACTGTGATGATTTCTTACATTCCTTGTTTTGGGAGAAAGCAACTGCTTGAATTGTGGCCTTTTCTGGATTTGAGTGTTGCTCTACATTATGTTTCTGTTTTATTTAGTATTTAGATATTGATTTAAATATTAATATTTAGTTTAAAAGCTATTCCACCCCAGTGATATTCAACTGTAAACCAGTCTCATATAAGAAAACCAAATGTTAGCAAATGGAAATAAACAAAAGATTCTTGAAACAAACCAGAGAACAACTGCAGTTTTCAATCTTTTGTAAGACTGTAGCCTAAGAACTCCTTAAGTCTGCACCCTCCCAGAGGGAAAACCATGGGAGTGTACCAATCAATAAAAAAAAAATCCCATGGTGGTAAGGCATACAATAAGGCTTCTAAAAAAGATCACAACTTATAGGCAGGTTTCTAGGCAAAAGATATCCTGGCCATTATCCACTTGAAATCTCATAGGTAAGATATAGCCAATGAGCCAACACAGTGTAACAGTCAGAGTGTTGGACTAGGATTCCAGGAGACCAGGGTTTGAAAACCTACTGAGTTATGTTGGACAAAGTCACATTGTGTCAGCCTTTGAGAAAATCAGTGACAAACATCCTCTGAATAAATCTTGCCAAGAAAGACTGTGAAGGGAATCGGCCTGAAGATATATGGCTAGAATAAAGGTAAGTTATATCACCTTGAACTGGGGCTGAAAACAAAAGTGGAGGTCATTGTTTAAGACCAATGGTATAAGGTATACAAAGGACACCCAAGAAAGCAATTCTGCTTTCAGATGAAATTTTGGATACTCTTCCAGAGCAGCCCTGTGTGGAATATACTGAAAAAATCTAGTGGGAGAAGATTAAGGCATGGATCACTGTTAACTGACCCGTCTTCTACAGGAAGAGAAACAACTGTCTGAATTGAGCCTCCATTTGGTAGCCAGGAACTCACTCTTCACTGTATCCAGACAATATCTCAGAACTGCTGCACCCTCCTTGAAATGAAGAGAGAAAAATCAGTTGGAAAAATTCATTGAAAAAAGAGAGATACTGCTGAGTATAGGGTTAACATCTAACTTGTACACATCAGAAGCACTCTCTCAGTGGCTTCGTGTAGACCTTGCAAAGCATAATGGACAGAAGAGATCTCTGAGGAACCCCATAGACCAGTAGCCAAGACACCGAAAAATCATTCCCTGGTATCAGCTTTGGAGAATATTGAATGGTCCAGTTGGACCAATAAGAAATATTCCTGTACAGAATTCAGAGTCAACTACCAAGGCAACACCAGTTGTTTTTGTCATAAAACTGGGGCAAAACTGCACCCAGATTAGACATGATTCAATAATAGTCTTTCAAGAAAGTCTTTAAGAGTTTGCATTGCAACTACTGGTCATAACACCATTCTTGAAAAGGAAAGACTGAAGACTGCCAGAAAACTACCCAGGTTTCACAGATCAGCAATGGTCTTGTAATCTCCCCCACCCTGTCTCTCCCTCTTTAGAGGAATTAAAACACAACACTTGCTTTCATGCTATGGGCATAGCAACAGGGCTTCTCTCCAAGGGGCGTCATTAAAAATATGAATTATGGCAGCATTACATGGCTGAGTAAAAGTTAAGTATCATCCAGTCTTCCATAGTTTTATAGGGAAGCATTCCTAGAATCAGTACTTCAAAAATAATAACAGCTCTCCGATTCATGCATTGTACTCGTGTCTTAGAGCAAGAGCTTGTGTTGATTTGAGGACCCAGACTCATCTAGGAAAACTAACCCATAATTGTAAGCAGTGAAAGACTGCATCTGAGAGATGAGAAACTGAAAAGAGGTTTAGAAGTGCCCATAGATGCAATAATAAAACTAACAGAGATACATATAGTTTAACTTGTGGTGTTAGCCTATTTGTAATGAACAAATGTCCTTTGGGATGTGGCTAGTACTGTGAGCTAATGAAAGACCTCACACCTCATATTAAAGCTCACTCCAAAAGATATATTTTTGTATTTTGTGGTGAAAAGACATTACTTGAACATTGTCAGGGGTCTTAGGGCAATGTCTTGTGGTAACAATCACAAAAGGCAGATCAGTCAGAGATAAAGATCAGAACAGCAGAATGACAAAACTTGTTCATCCCTGGATATAGTGGATCAGAGTGCCTGTTCAACACCTTGGATTGCTTTGATGACTAGCACAGCCACTGACATTGAGATGTTGCTTTTACTCACCAACAAAATCCCCAGCAAAGCCTCTGAATCTGTATGTATAACAAATGCAGCACTTGCCTCTTCTGCTTTCTGACAGACATTGGCAAAGTGAAAGAGTAGAGTGTAATCCTAGTTTCTAATGCTGTCCAAATGTAGCTTTAGCAGTCTGGTGCCACAGATCAGAGGAAAGCAGGGTCAATATTAAAAAGGAATAACATATATCTTCTTACATGCTATGAATGATGGTGGTTTTATCCATGAATGCATGTCTAGCAATGCAATGTATAAAAAAAAAAAAATCAAACTGTTTCAGGAATTATTTTTATTTTATTTATTTTTCATTTGGCACTATAAAGACTGAATAGTCTGGTGTAAATATTTACCTATTTTATTGTTACTTGTGAGAATGAAAAAAAAATTGAAAATGTCAAAAGTTGGCAAGATAATGGGACGTCCTTGCAAGACCCTTTCACCAAGAAAAACCTGTGATGAGACACCCCCCCACCCAAGTGAAACTAAAGGCAAGACTAGAACACAGACAGACAGTTAAGTTTATCGCATCAGAACCTGTAACGTTACCATAGTGTCCTGAAAATGCTCTGTGGGAGAAACTTTTGGGAACGGGTCTCACTACATTTGAGAAGGAATAACGGGATAATAATGTAACGGGAACACATTTTATCGTACAACATCCCCCTTTGAATGGGTACTTTTGTGTATGTGTGTATAGATAGATAGATAGATAGATATACACACACACACACACACACACATATACATAGCAATTAAAAAAATAATTCACATGTCAACATTTGTTTAAATATGATGTGGGGTGAAAACTGTCTCGGCTTTGAGGAAAAGCATTCTGACATGTTAACATGCTGATTGTTATTTTTTAAAAAAATTACGTCATGTCATACCCGGAAGAGCATTAGACTTTTTGGACGCTCTAGGACTGCACTGGAGGAAATTGTTTCAGCCAATCAGGACACATGAGGACTGTTAGAATGGATACCAGGACGGATAAGATTACTGCACTAACTTCTCCTGGACCGATATGATAATGTACCAGCATGGTGAGAACTGTTTTTCATTGTTCTCGTTTTGGAACGCTGTTGGAACACTTTGAGCATGGAATGGGAACCTGATGGGAACCAAGTCATGCAGTAAACTTCACGGCATTCCATTATCACTCTTTTCCCGGAATGTTATCATAATGCTGTGCGATAATCTCCAGAGAGAAAGGAGCCACAGAGGGGAATCGCAACAAAGGGTTGAGGAAGGGCATGAAGAATCCAAAAGATGGGAAGTCAAGCAGCAGACATGTTTAACAATGCAAACATTATTTAAAGCAGCACTACAAATATTATAGGAACGTGGAATGTGAGAAGCTTGAGCCAGGGGAAACTAGACATAGTAGAAAATGAAATGGTACACATAAATGGCAATGTACCTAAAATGAACAGGAGTAGGTCATTTTCACTCAGACAACTACACAGTGTTCTACTCTAGAAATGAAAAAAAGTCAAAGCTTCATACTAAGGAGAGATGCAGCAAAAGCAGGATACAATGCAAAGTCGGTTCAAATTGTATCAATAAGGCTTAAGGGGAAACCTATAAATATCTCCATAATCCAAGTTTATGCACCAACCAAAGAAGCAGAGGAAGAAGAAATCGAGAGATTCTGTGAAGGAGTCCAGGAAGAAATTGACCAAACACCAAAACAGGATTGTAAGATAACTATAGGCACTAGAATGTTAAATCTGGTAACAAACAACAACAACAACAACAACAATATATAATAGGAAGATTCAGACTAGGTACAAGAAAAGAAGCAGGAGAGCAACTGAATTTTGTGAGGCCCACAATCTGTTCATTGCAAACACCTTTATAAAACCAGAGAGGAGACTATACACATGGACATCACCAGATAGCAAATACAAAAATCAGATAGGCTATATAATTGGAAGCAGAAGATGGAGATACTCTGTTCTTGTGGCCAAAACTAGACCAGGTGTGAATTGTGGAACAGATCATGAACTACTTAAATCAAAAATTATAGTCAAGCTAAGGAAGAAAACAAAAACAGTCATCACACTACAATATGATCTGAAAAAAATATCAACAGAATTTGCAAGCAATGTAAGAAACAGATTTACGTTATTAAGCATAATTAACCAGAAACCAGAGGAACTATGGTCATAAGCCAATGACATAATCAAGGAAGCATGTAGAAAGACACTAACAGAAGCCAAAAAGAATGCAAAGAAACAATGGATAACAGAAGAATTATTTCAAGCAGTAAAGGAAAGAAGAGAAGCAAAAGTAAAGGGAGATAGTAAGAGAACCAGAGCCTTGAATGCAACTGTTCAATTACTAGTACATAAGAGTAAAGAAAACTGCTATAATAATAAATGCAGAGAAACAGAAGACAACAACAAAAAAGGAAGAATGAGAGACCTCTTCCTCAAGATATGGGAAGTCAAAGCCCTTCAAACCAAGGATGATGATGCTATATGATCAGAAGAGAAAAATATTACAAGATCAAGAAGAAATAAAAAGACGACAGAAGCACTACACAGAGGAGCTATATAAAAGAGAAGAAAAATGAATGACACATAGAAAGAACCATATGAAGATGAACCCCAAATTCTAGAGAGCAAGGTGAAAGCTGTAATAAAAGATACAGGGAAGAATAAATCACCAGGATCAGATGATATTCAATTGTATTTTTACAGTCCACACAGATGGAATCAACTCTAATAATTACTGAAATATGCCAACAAATATGGAAGACAAAACAGTAGCCAACAAAGAGGAAAAGATCAATATACACTCCAGTCCACAAAAAAACCACATGTAAAAGACTGCAGCAACTTGAGGACCATAGCATTAATTTTTTCATGCAAGAAAAATCATTCTCAAAATTCTTCAGCATAAATGATAGGCTCCAATTACATATGGAGAGAGAAATTCCATAGGTTCAAGAAAGGTTCAGAAAAGGCACGACATACCACATTGCAAACATACAATTGTTAATGGAGCACATCAAGGAATTCTAGAAGAAAAGCAACATGTGCATTATGGACTACAACAAAGCATTTGACTGCATAGATCACAAAAAGCTACGGATTTCTCTCAAAGGCATGGGAATGCCACTACATCTGAGAGTCCTTTATTGAAATCTGTGCTTATGACAAGAGGCTACCATTAGAACAGAATATGGAGAAACAGTATGGATCCCAATTAGCAATGGGATCAGGAAGGGCTACAACATATCACCCTATTTGTTTAAATTATACACAGAAAATATTACAAGAATAGCAGGCATCAACAATCTAAGATATGCTGATGACACCATATTACTAGTGGAAAACATCACAGACATAGAAGAATTATTAAGGAAGGTCAAAGAAGAACATGCAAAAACAGGCTTATTGCTGAACATAAAGAAAACAAAAATAATGACCATGGAGGAACTACATAAATTCAATGAGGAAATTCAAAATAGTTAAAAAAAAAAATCCCCATACCTTGGATCAAACATTGATCAGAATGGAGGTTGAAGTCAATAAGAAGAAATAAGACTAGGAATGGGAATGGCAGCCATGTAAGAACTAGATAAGATCATAAAGTGTACAGATATGCAACTGAGCACTAATGTTAAAATCATCCCAGCCATTGTATTCCCCATTACAATGTACGGATGTGAGAGCTGGACACTGAAGAAAGCTGACAGAGAAAAAAAATCAACTCATTTGAAACTGGTGCTCGAGAAATATGTTGTGAATACTGTGGACAGCCAAAAAGACAAATGGTGCTTGACCAAATTAAGCCCAATTACCCCCTGGAAGCCAAGATGGTGAAATTTAGGTTGTTGTACTTTGGCCATATCATGAGAAGGCATGACTCACTACAAAAGATGATAATGCTAGAGAAGACAAAGAGCATCAGAAAGACAGGAAGACCACATGCCAGATGGATGGACTCAATCAGGGAGGTCATGGTCCTGAATGTACAGGACCCAAGACAGGGGATCTTGGAGATGTCTCATCTACAGGGTCACCATGAATTGGGGCTGACTCGAAGGCAGTTCACACACACACAATGATTTCACATACAGCTGATGAAGTCACAGGAGAGGAACTTCTCAGTGGCTGCTCCCAGGTTGTGGAACTGTCTTCCATGGAAATCACTCGTCATTTAATGAGTAAGATGTTTCAGGAAATCATTTTTATTTGGGCGGGAATGGGTTACTGTATTTCTAACTTTATTGTTATCTGTTATGATATTTTACACTTCTTAAAATTTCATGGAATTTTAACATGATAACTAGTTTAATACTATGTTAACTTGATTATTATCAGGGTTTTCACTTTTTTTGGGGGGGAGGGGGGTCTATGCATTCTTGTAAGCCACCTTGGGTCCCATGCTGGCAGAAAGGCCAATAAATAAATAAATAAATAAATAAAATGTTATTTTGCAGATTATTTCATCGTCTGTTTCACAATTCCTTTAAACTAGATGCTGCTTATGATAGTTGCACAAATCTGAAGACACGATGCAGTGCCAAGCCTGCTTGTCGCTACTGAGCTGTATTTTGAACAGTCCCTAACTTATTGTAGGCCATTGAGGCTCAAATAAAATAAGTATATCAAATTAAAAGAGCAAACACTCCTTTGGCTTTTAAATCAGTTGAACTCATAATGTTTGTGAAGTATATTAACACAACAGGAAATGGCAGAAAAACCTTCCAGCATCTGTAGTAGTAAGCAGAATATGTGCGCTTGGGCAGTGATCCTTGCTGTAGGAATTGAAGTGTTACAAGTGTCTCTCTATTTTTGGCTGTAAAGTGTTGGGGAATATGAATGTGTGGCACTAATCTTCTGTGGTAGCCAAATTATTGTTGCGTATGCATGAGTAGCAAAGCTTCCTTCATGTATGGTCTGCTGCAGCTGATTATACTGCACCAAATTCCTTTTCTATGGTAGCATAATGTTACCTAGGGAACAGCTTATGGGTGACATATACAGCAGTGCCACAAATTAATTTCATAGTTATCAGGATGTAGGGTGATAACAGCAACATGAACTGCTGTGAAATTACCATTGTTCCCATGGAGTTACAGTGTAATTATGACTTTTGAGGCAACTTTGCAAATAAAAGCATGTCATCCTTGTAGGTGTTGAGATGTGTTTGTTTCTATTCTTCCTCTCCATTCTCTCTTTTGCCACACTGCAGACTTCTTTCCAAATGTAAGCAAAACTTTAAGAATTAACAATAAAATATATGTGAAATGTAAATCTGTTCTTCATGATATTTGAATCTGAAAGCATCAAATTAAAAGCTTGAAATTAGCAGAAAATCCAGGACACTGCTGTTCTTGAGTTATTTCCAGAGGTAGCATGCTGGCAAGAACAAAAGGCATTCTCACAGTGTCTCCCTGCACAGAAATATCCAAATATCAGAATAAAAGAGGTCATGAATAGTTATTATTAAAAGGCACATTTGTGCTAGTTTGTGTCATTTATTAGAGTAGCTGTTAATTGTTGGATGTTCTTTTACTAACAATGTAAAATCCTGGGGTCTACAGAATGATGATAAACATAATGTTATTCCTGCAGTTGTAATCATCACCAGCTCTATCACCACTATCTAATTAAATTTTGCCAAAACGTGGGTAATGTTGACTTCTATGAATATACATACTGATCCTCTAAAACGCTTTCCCAAGTGTATAAAACATTTTAGTTTTTATTGTTAATGTCAGCTGCCATAAAGTCAGCTTTGACTTATGGCAGCCATATGAATCAGGACCTCTAAATTTCCCTGTCATCAACAGCTCTACTTGGGTCTTGCAGACTCAGTCCATAGCTTTGTTGATTGAGTCCATCCACCTGTAGTGCTGTCTTCCTCTTTTCCTACTGCATTCTACCTTACCAAACATTATTGTCTTTTCTAGTGGTCATGGCTTCTCATGATATGGCCAAAGTACAACAATTTCAATTTAGTCATCTTGGCTTCTAGGGGAGAGTTCAGGCTTGAATTGCTCTAAGATTCATTTATTTCTCTTTTTAGCAGTCCATGGTATCTGTAAATACCATATACATATATTATATTGAGATTTTGGTGTCTGTAAATACCATATACATATACATATACTATAATGAGATTTTTATCCTTCTTTTTCACCATTAAGTAGTCAATTAAACACAGCTGAAACTTCCTATCATGTTAATATAATCCCAACTGTTTAAAATATAACATAAGGCCGAAACAGATGGCTGCAAAGGGACAGCGTCATGCCACCTCTTTGAGCGCTGGATTGGGACCACTGCAACTACATGCCACAGCCCCAATCCAGCATTTTCCTGGTGCAAAAAGAAGCAGCAGAAAGTCATTTCTTTTTGAGCAGGGAAAAGGTAGGTTTGCCACTGCGGCAGCGGCTTTTTGGCATTTCTGCAGCACAGCACAAGTAAATGCCGAGCTGCAGAAACACTGTGATGTCACCCGCTGTGTGGTCAGCTAGATGGTGTGATGCCACTTTGGGGGCGGCATTAGGACATGCACTGTGCATATGCCATGCCCCCACGCCACTCTGAAGCCACCATTTTTTGTCAGTCTGTTTTGGACCATAGTCTTAAGCTATTCATAATAGCTTAGTCTTCTGTGTGGGGCAAAGTAATTCAGTAGATTATCCCAAGATCACCTAACTCATCTCTGTGAAATGTTTCCTGTCCAATTCCTGCTGTTTTGCAGGTTTTTAAAAACATAATGGCATTATCCTCTCAGTTACAAAGCACTGTTCTCCAAGCATGGTTTTCATTGCCCCATTCAATCCAGTTCCATTCCCTTGGGCACCATCCTTTTGCACCTTTTTGAAAATATATGTGCACACATGAGAGAAAAGAAAGGGAGAGAATGAATATGGATAAGTCCCCCCCCCCCCCAATGAGCAGGAATCCCTTTTGCAGCTAGTGGATAGTTACTTGATAAATGCTTCTTTGCAAGCTGTCCTTTTTCCCATTCACTCAGGGCTCAGGAGTGTACAGGAATGCTGAAGGCATTGTACACATAAAAACAAGGAAAAATGAAATACATCAACTACAAATTGCAGGACAAAGTTTTGAATAACAAAAGCAGGTATTTATAAATGATTAACTATCAATACTTTGCAGAATATGCTAAAATTAAGGAAGAGATTATTCAGGCACACTCTCAACCACATGCTTGGCACCAGGGTTTTATGATCATTATCGGAATTGCACCAATGCTTTCACACAAAAACCCTTTCTTGGTTTCTTTGAATCATTTTCCAGCAGTCTGTCTTAAATGAAAACAACAATAATGTTACTCTTAAACAACTGGGAGTCAGAATCTTCACTGGACTGCTGCAGATCACCCAGATTCTTTTAAGGCACAGTAGCTCCTCTCATGGCATGTTAGGATGCCCCAGCAGTGATGCTCTCTTTGTCGTTTTGGCCTTCTTAGGTCCCATTCCACTTTATTTCAGCACTGTGGATCAGCCCCTTGATGTAGGAATGACTTTTTACCAGTCTAGTTCCCCTTTCATTCTTGCAGTGTAAGCATCATTTTAACATTTTTGCCTCTGTACATCTTACATGATCCACTGTGTGAGGACTGCTTTGGATTTTGCAAGAAATAGTATACCAAGATATGTGTTAACAAGCTGAGCTCTTGGGGGGGGGGGGGCTCTACTGTGATTCTTAATTAATCAAGCAATTAATACCTTAATACATTTCTCTCTTGCTTTAGTAATGCTCTCAAGCAGGGGCTAATAAAAATTAATCCTAAAAGTACCGTATTCAATAAACACCATGGCAGAAGGATAACACATTAACAAAATGTTAACTAAGGTATTTTAAGAAGGTTTGGGAAAATCAAAAGATATTTGTCACCAAATTGATAAAAAAATAAATAAAAGTGGGCCCCAGACCACCCACCCTGCAGTGGTTACTCTAAATACAAGGCAGAGCTTGTGGGGAAAAACCAGGCACATGTCTGTATAACCTCTAGCCCTCCCGTCTCACCTGGCAATGCAAGAGCACCTGTAGGACTGATGAAGATATATATGGGAAGAGATGATCCCAAGCTGTGCCAGGACTGGCAATGGCATTTGCAAAGCAGGGAGTTGTGCATATTTCTTATGGGTAGATGGATGTATATTCCCCATATTTAGAGTGTGGACATTGCTTTGAAGGAGAGATGCTCACCTGTTCCCTTGCCTTGCTTATGCTTCCTTTTGCAGGACTTATATTCAAAGTCAATTTTAAGTGATAGAGGCATTATGATGATGGAAATATACCCTGGGATGAGATGAAAGGTACATCTAGATCTTTTGGGAGAAGTGGGGGGGGGGGTTGATTTTTCCAAAAGATTCAATTTCTCTGACTCTTTGCTGTTTACTTGTAGCAGTGGCGCAGTGGGCTGCCTCTACTATAAATTATACTGCTAAATTGAAAAATGCTTGGAGTAGCCAGGAAAGGATTTCTGTGTGGAAGAAGTGGGAGTTTTATTTAGTGCTGGTGCTGAAATAAATTTATGGGCCTAGATTTCTAAGGGTGGCATCATGTTGGTGGTATACATAGGTATAAGTGGTATACAGTTATAATTGTGTGTTTGTTGTATATCTATGTATCATTTTTTTCATGCCTTGTGGAAGAAGGTCTCCAACCCAACCTTCTGCAAGTCTTTTACCCCAGCATTCCAGGGAGCTGCCTAGCACAGCTCTCTCCTTGGGCACTGGTTGGCTGTGCAACTGTGCTAGGACTTGTTTTTGCTGCAGAAAACATCAAGAGAGGAAAGAGCAGCCTTACTCTGCGAGCAGTGGCTGTGCTTCTTTCCTCTTGCTAAGAGAAACTAGAATCAGCCCAGGCATGGCCCTCCAGCCTATCAATGGCCATGGACATGGAGCTCAATTTATTTGGACTTAATACAAATTGATAATACAGACTTTCCTCCCAAATGCACACTATAGTAAAGTATTTACTTTTTATGATCTCTTTCATTGCAAAATCATGACAACTGAAGGAGTGGTTGGTGTATCTTTAGCCAGACATGGCATCTAGCCACATTTGTGAGGGCCTGAGAGAAGGGAGTAGGCATTTTTTAAAACACATTTTGGGGTTGTAAATCCAATGGACAGCCACTAGTGCCCTCAATGAGACTAGTGCCCTCAACGGGATCAGTGTTCCTAATTGTTATGGTACTTTGTCCCTTCCACCAGCTGTCATTCATCCTGTGTTGGATAGTTCCATTAATATTTAGACTAACCATTCACTTTGGATGTCTCTTTTAAAGTATAGATTAAAATTCAGAGTGGATTAACTGTCCCATAGACATGGAAGCCACCAGATGCTGCTGCTGGAAATGCTGACTTGTATTCAAATCATTTTTCCAGAATTTATGGTCCTATTAGGAATCAAAAAGGAGCATGATAAGATATTTTTAAAAAACAATTAATTAATTGTTAAAAAAAATTAACTATTAACTGAAATAGACAGTAAATCTTTACAAAGTATCAGGAAACTGGTTTCTGAACATGGCTTAAAACAATGAATTTTAAAAAAGCACTTTTTCTTGGGTTTGAATGCCATGGAAAACTAGAGTTTAAAATGGAAATCAGAACTTTTTGATCTATTCCTCTAGTACACAAAAGAAAAGTAGAAGGGATTTGGGAACACATGAGCCTCCACATCATGCACAAAATAGGTTACATATGTAACATGCCATTTGATAGTGGTATTCTGTTATGTGCAGATGGAAAGTCTGATCTTGCAAGGAGCTGAGGCAATACATATAGTCATACTCGGAATGTATTTCATTTATAGCATGTTTGTGGACTTCAACAGGCTTACTAGGGCATACTCAGAATACTAACATACTTCATTGAATGGAGGTCCTCTTTCCCCTCCCCATTTTTAATTTTAAACTTGTTTCTGTGGTGCTCCTGAGGTTTCCTGGCTTGGCAAAAGAATTAGTCTACGGTGGTGAGAAATCATGCAACATTTGTTTCTTGCATGCCATTTACAGAGTACAGCTTCTGCCACATGGCTGGTGGGCTGACCCTGACAGAGCTCATCTGCTTGAGAGCACTCTAGGGACCCATTCTAAGTCCCATCCAGAGACTACCTGCTAAGACCACTAATGCTGCTTTCACGCCAAGGACGATCCTGATCTTGTGTGAGTACATTTCTACGAGGAATAGGATTAATAATTAATGCATGTTCCTCCGTGTAAAATAGGATAATCTCTGACAGATGGTGGTTTTTAACAAGAACACTACAGCAATTCAGATCAGACTAAGCATGTTTTATCTCTGTGCCTCCCTCTCTCTCTCTCTCACACACACACACTTTAAAAAGGCACTTACATGGCTGAGATGTAAATTCTATAGGAATATTTTCAATCTCAGAACTGACTGTTCAGGAGTTTGGATTTTTGAGGAACATGCCACACCCATACCTATACTCCCCCGTACACACATTCAATAAGGTATGAAGTTGGCATTTAAATATGTTTGGCAAAATTGATGATTTAGGTATTTTTACTTCAGACAGTCAGACTAAGGACCTGATCTCTTGTCGTCATATTCAAGATTGTGCCAAACTGTACGCATAGTCAATCCCAAACTTGCATTCGTAAAAAAGTAGTCTACATAAATCTGTATAAATAATTCCAAAATGCACATAGAATTTTGAGATTATTCTACTGTGCCCCCTCCTGCTGATTTGCCACTCAGTTCATGGCTCTTAGAGAAGACCAAGCTTGAGCCCTGGAAGCCAAGATAACTAATTGAGGCTGTTATACTTCGGTCACATTATGAGACTGAGGCATGACTCAATAGAATGTACAATAATGCTAGGAAAGGTAGAAGGCAGCAGAAAGAGAGAAAGACCACATACCGAGTGCATACTCAATCAAGGAGGCCCTGAGCATGCAGCACCTGAGCAGAGCAATTGGAGACATCTCCTTTGTGAACTAGCTGTGAATGGAAGTCGATTCAAGGGCAGGTAACAACAACATGCTGTTGCAGATTTTGTGGCTATCCACTTCGGAGTACAAGCTTGCTGGACTCATACTGCATGTCTGTATTCCAGTCTTGAACCATACCTTCACTTAGCTCTTCTGTAGCTCTTATGCTTTGCTGCTCTCATTCAGAATTGAATGAGAAATTTATCTGCTACAACTCATTACCAAATTAATAATTCAATAGGAAATTAGCAACTTGCTTACTAATGGTTCTGTGCCTCTCTATGAACTTGCGATTTTCATCCACTGGAGAAGTCAGTCTTGCTGTTTATTTGGGATTGAAAAAGGAGGGGAGTTTAAGATCTGTGGATCTCTGAAGGGGTTGTTATCTTGTGTTTGATTTTCCTTAGTTTAAGTATCACATCTTTCATGTTTAAATAAATCAAAGGATACCACTCTGTAGTTGATATTGTATGGTACCCTGTGGCATGAATATGTTCACATCATCTGTTTTAATGGTTTTGCTTTATTTTGTTTTTGACTTTGTGGGGTTTTATGTTTTGGAATTATTTCCAGGGCCCAGGAATTAAAGATTAAGAGTGTATCCTGGTGTACGAATGGAGGAGGAGGAGGAAGCAGAGAATGTGTAGGTCTTAGTGTGCACAGTGAGATCCTGACTTCTGATATGCTTAACCTAAATCCTTTGCCGAAATGGTTTAAACACTTAAAAGATTTCCACCCTACACAGAAAAAAATAATGATTATATTTTTCTTATATTGCTTTGGCAATATAAGAACTATATACAGACTACATCAGAGGTGCCAATAAAGTGGGTATTTCCCTGGGAGTGGGATGGTAGCATCATGAGAGCAATCTGCCTTTTAACTCTTCCTATGTGTTCTAAAATGTTCGGATATTGTCTGAGCACCACAGGACTAAGGATACTTAAACATTTCATCTGGTCTGCATTTCGAAGTGAATTGACCTGATCTGTACCTTCAATACTAAGGTGGAATGCAGCTACCCTTTAGATGTTGAGTTTCTCTGAATTTAGTGAGGTGGCTCTCAGTTAAAAATATGTATAAAAATACATTTAGAAATTTCTACTTTAAGAAGAAGTGAGTATATAAATATCTATTTGGGGATAAAATATATTTAAAAATACATATTCAATGGTATTTTCATATGGATCATTTAAAAAAAATGATACAGAAGCGGGATTCAATGTGTCTGTGAATTACACATAGAAAACATTCTCTTCCCTTACCCTGAATAAACCAGTAGAAAAGTGTCTCTTATTTTTTTTCAAGGAAAATACTTTTGGGAAACTGTGAGGAGGTCAGAGATACTCTCTGTTTTTGCTGAGGTGATTGTTCAGCAGGATAAGATATATGCTTGCCACTTATGACCTGCTGAGTGTATTCATGAGCCCATACTTAGGAACAGCTTATGCAATTTCTGTCATCTAAAATAAATTATTAGGGAGTACCTGCTTGCTTTCAAATTTAGCTAAAGCCACAAACCATGTAAGCATATCTTTATTGGAGGCTGCTGTTATACTTGGTTCCAACATTTGAGACAATAAGCTCTTTCCTT
This sequence comes from Urosaurus nigricauda, assembly GCA_034509955.1. Classification (NCBI taxonomy): domain Eukaryota; kingdom Metazoa; phylum Chordata; class Lepidosauria; order Squamata; family Phrynosomatidae; genus Urosaurus; species Urosaurus nigricauda. The sequence continues at coordinate 103,098,444 of JAOEGL010000004.1, forward strand.
AAGCCAACTCTAATATGACTGTGTCTCACCAGAGTCTGTCCCAGAGGTCAAGCACAAATACACAGGACAGAACAATTAACTAAAGGGGACACCTTTATCTTAATTTGAAGAATCAATAAGGAAAATGCTATTATAAATGCACCAGAACTTATATATTGTCCATGAGCAAATAATTTATATGGAAGCCAATATACTAAATAGCTTTTGTTCTTACTGTGTTGATGCATGTTGCTTGAAGATTTAAAGGGCAAAGTGGGAACCCATCATTGCAGTCAGTTTACGTTGGCCTCTTTGCAAAGGTCATCTCTCTCGCTCTGGTTTCTCCTGTAGACATGTATTAACAATGCTTGTGCATTCCTGATGTGCTATAACTATGTTGCTGCATATGTAGGTTTTCTTATTCTATATAAAGAACTTTGCAGGTGTGTGCTTGCACAGGCACACACGCACACACACATATATGGCATATGCAACATCAGGATAGCGTTGATGGATGGGTGTCATTGCTTAAATGAAGGCTTTGAATCACAAATGTATGTGAAAGTAGTTATTTTCTGCCATTTGTAAAATACCACTCTAAGCATCCCTTCAAAATGAATAATGTACCACACATCACACCAAAACAATGTCTTAAAGTGCTTCATATCATACTAAATAGAAATAGATATGTCTGCTGCATACAGTATCTAACTTGTATCCTTGGAAATGTCCATTTTGACCTTTTCCTCTGTTAAAAGTGGTTTTTAATGCTATCAATCTGTTCAACAGGGGAAAAATATTTTATTGAAACTGAGAGTCTTGAAAAATGTGTTTTGCTTCTCTAAGGTTACTTGAAAAGAAAGGGTGCTTTCTTTGAAAGATAGAAGTTTAAAAATAACAAGTGTTAAACAACCCCTCCCTTTGCTTCAGAAATGAAAATAATGTGCTAATCATTTGCGTGTGTTTAAAATATGAAAATTAATTTAACCAACGCTGATGTCATATGATGTGTGTAATACATCAAATATCAGATATTCTTCTTGTTCTTTCCTTTGTGTTCCATTCATTTATAATGTATTTATACATGTAGTGAGCCCAAAGGGCCCAATCAATACCAAAGACTCACTGCAGAATATGAAACGCGATGTAGCCATATATATATAATATATATATATACACACACACACAAACACACACATACAATAAATAGTTGACCAGATTGCAGGGGCTTTATGGTTAACAGAAATGGTTCACATTGTGTGAAACCTGGAGGATCGGAACCAAAACCAGTCAAACAAACTTGGCAGGTTCTTATGGCGTATCACAAAAAGGCTTCCCATCGTCATATAAGTTTTAAAATATATGTTCTCCTCCACAATACTGGCTTAGGTCCAGACTATTTGAGAGACAATATCTCCCCATGTGAACCACCTCAAGCCCTAAGATCCTCAGGAGAGGGCTTTCTCTTGGTCCCACCACCATCCCAGTCTCATTTGGTGAGGACATGAGAGACAGTGGTTGCTCCCACCCTGTGGAACTCCCTTCAACGGGAAGCTAGGCTGGCTCCCTCCCTCTTGCCCTTTAACCGGCAAGCAAAGAATTTTTCTTCAAGCAAGATTTTTAAAACCATACAGGCCTGGTTTTATTGGAGGATGGAAGGTTGGTTTAGATTATTTTTAACCTTGTATGTTTTCAATTTTGAATATTGTATTTTAAAAATCTTTTTACTGTTTTAATTGGATTATTTTAAGTGTTTTTATATGTGTGTGTGCTACCTTGGGTCCCAAACTGGGATAAAAGCAGGGTGAAAACAAACAAACAAACAAACAAATAAAAACAGCTAGCATTATAAGCAATGAAAAAGTGTAATCTAAAATAATGAAGGGAACATTTCACAGGAGTAAAAGCAGCAGATATAGGTAGTTACCGAAAGGGCTACAGCATCACAAACCTACTCCACTGAGTAAACATAAGTCCCAGCCTTCCAAAATCCTATTGAAAAATAGTTTGCAGCAGGCTAGGACTGGATGTACGTATGGGGTGTAGGGCTCCAGGTGGGAAAGGGACTCCATCTTTATGACCAAGGCCAACCCTATTCTTAGACAAAGTCAGATATCTGTTTTTGACAGCAATTGCTGGAGGGCAGGAAACAACAACCTGGGCTTGCCATGTAGAGATGTCAGTGCCAGTAGTGGCTGGTGGATCCCATGTCAATGGTGCATTTGGATTTTAAGCCAAGCTTTGAAACTATTTGGAGGATGGGTTGGATGCTTCATTTAAAATTTGGGGTAAAACATGGATTCTTCTTTCCAGTGACAGAAGACACTGGCTTCCATGGATCTGTGATATGCCGTCTATCTTCTGCTGCCACCTTCAGGTGCAGTGGAGGATATTTTGTCAGTGGTGCAGCCAGCTTCTATATGTAGTGTCATGGTTGAAAGGGGACATCTTGTTCTTTGGTGAAGGAAACTAACCATCTTTGATTTGTCCTGCTAAGGGCAATACTATCTTTGCACTGTCAACATGTTATCTGAAAAAAGAATCACTTGAAGTAGGGCTTCCTTTAAAAAAAACTTAATAAATTAACGTGGTTTGTTAAATAAATGGAACTAAGTCCATTTGAGAGCCAACATGGTGTAGTGGTTTGAATGTTGGATTACAACACTGGGGACCAGGATTCAAATTCCTACTCAGCTGTGGAAACCCACTGAGTGATCCTGTTCAAGTCTCTGTCTCTCATTCTCAGAGGAATGCAAAGGCAACTCTTCCCTTGAACAAATCTTGTCAAGAAAACTCCATGATTGGTTCACCTTAGGGTTTCCATAAGTCTGAAATGCCTTGTAGATACACAGCAGCAGCAGCAGCAGCAGCAGCAGCAACAAAGACCATTTGGACTGCAAGTGTTAAGATTACATATGTTCTGTGCCTCCACATTTTCAACAAATTGAAGTTTCTGAAAAGCTTTCAAAGGTAGCCCTGCATAGAAGACTCCATAATAGTTCAGCATGAAGATTATATGCCTATGGAAAGGAGGCTTCACTTTTGTAGAAGTTACAGCTGCAAAATACATTTTACCTATTATAATGCCCAGCTGGGACCCCATTTGAAGTTCCAGAAATGGTTTGGGATTGAGATTCTGGGCTCTTAAACTAGGTATTTACTCCTCAGGGTAGTACAATCCCATCCAGAATAGGAAAACCACCAACTCATATATTTGGGAAATCATCAACCATTAACATGTCCGGATAGATCGTCATCAGCCCATTGAGATACCAGACCTGCTTAAGCCATCCTAATGCCATACAGAGCTTTTAAAAAGAAGCAGCATTATTTGTGGCATTTAAATTCATTTTCAGTTTCCTTCTGAAAAGTTACTTTACAGTATCTCTTTTGTAATTAAATTGATCAGAGTTGTACTTAGGTGTCACTCTAATAGCACTTTTTAACCAATGTAGCACTTGCTGTGAAAGATGTAATCAAAGTTTCAATTCAGTGTACCACATTTTTTTTTTTAAAAAAAAAACCATTTTAACAGTAGTATGATATAGCTGTAAGTTTGTCATTCTAAATCAAGGATTACTGCTCTCTCATGTTATACCTTCTTAATTCCACCAAATTATTATTTTGTTATAATTTTGCATCAGAAAAATGAATGTTTTCTACTTCTTGGTTGTAGTATAGCTGAATTGGGGTAATAAAACTGGAGACAATTTGTGTGTGTGTGTGTTAAATCTATACTGACTAAAGTTCTCATACAAAGATTAGCTTTGCCTTCTTTTAAACCATTTTTAAATCACCATGTCATAGAGTATGGAAAACAAAAGTATGTCTTGCTGCCGTAATAATAAATTTTCTTCCTTCCACATTGTTGTGTAATCTTTTAACATTTGGAAATGTTAGATCCCATTCTTTGAGTGCTTTATATAAGGTGCCTATAGCTACCCTTGAGCTTTCCCCTTTTAGATAAATCTAGGATCATTTCAGGGTATTATTTTAGTATTGGGGAATTTAATGATAAAAGAAATTTTAGAAATAAGTCTTTTTGTTGGACAGCTTGCTGCACTCTCTCTCTAGCCTCATTCCAGTATTAATTAATTTTATATGTGCATTAATTTACATAAATGAAATTATAACAAAAATGCACAAGCTTTATTAGTTTGTCTGGAAATGCAACCTTACTGGATAATCCATCTAAAGGTTATCAGTTGTTGGTATTCAACTCAGTTGACATACCATATGTAAATATAACATTTTTCTTCTGTGGGTAGAAACAGTTTTGTTTTAACCTTCTTTAGCTTTCTTGTGCCTTGACACAATGGAAAACCTTTGCTCAGTTCTAAGTATTTGCGTGCCCTTTCCCCCTGTTCATACAATGCAATTTAGAAAAATGCTTCTTGTCCCCTTATAAATGAAAGTGGCCAAAGATATTCAGTAAGCAAATAATGTTTAATGTAAATATTGAACTTTTTGTCTGTTAATACTGGGTTGTTTTACAATAACCTCAGAGAATTGATTGTGGTGGGGTAGAAAGAGAAAGGGAAAGCTGACGCAGTGTAAACACAACTGATCTAAGCAAGCCAACAGCCTTTCTGTTATAAAAATCAGAGTCCATTTTCCCCATCTGCCTGTTCCAAGTAGACTGCTTCATTAACTGTTATGAGATATCATAGCTGCAGCTTTGATAGGGCTACATTTTGGATACATTGTGATGATTCCAGAATTATAGGATATATTTTATTTTAATGCAATCTTAAAATATAATTGCATCCCCCCCCCCTTACATTTAAATTTTGCAGACATAGTGCTGGCAAGCATAAGTCATGGGTGTATGTGTGTGTGTGTGAAGATTAATCAATGCTTCAGAAAAGACCTCTGCTAATAATTACTTTAGATCAGCATCACAGTAGCTGTTACCTCCCCCCAATCAGGTTTGTAATATATGTGGCTGACAGTTTCTACTTTTTTTCTGACCATGCTACAGTTGTAGAAAATATGTTTTGTTTTTCCATTTTTCCTTACAGATATACACAGAGGTGTAGCAGTAAATTTTGAAGTACAGATGCTCATCACTACAATTCTGGTATTCACACCTTTAAAGCAAGTCACAAATTTTAAGCAGCTGGGTGATTCAGTATAATACAGTACGAATACACACACACACACACACACACACACATATATCACATTTCTAACAATTTTGGTATTTGCCAGAACTGTTTGAAAACCCAATGGGTTTTCACCAGAGCGGCTTTAAATACATTGCATCATAAAAGAGATAGCTCAAAATGGTACAAAAATAGATCAGGAAGGGCATTAGAGTTGTTACGTGCCTTCAATTTGTTTCTGACTTATGATGATCCTAAGCAACCCTATTATGGAGTTTTCATGGCAAGATTTTTTTCAAGAGGGGTTTTGTCCTATAGTTGAGAGTATTTGACTTTCCCTAGGCCACCCAGTGGGTTTCCATGCCCGGGCAGGGATTTCAATCCTGGTTTCAAGAGCTGTATTAGAATCTACTTAGAGAGTACATTCTCTTTAAAAATGGCTTCTGATAAGAAAAAGATAAATGAAAAGTGGGATCATGGCATGATCACATGACAGCATATACTGAGATGACAGCTTATGATGAGATATTGCACATATTAAGTAGCTTGGAGGAATTATATTATTAAACACATATGAATACTTAGGGGTTTTAGGGTCTTGTTAGAATTTTAATAACATCAGACAGTTTTTAAAAAAAACTGTTTGGGGGTCTCATGACTTAAATGTCTATGCATGCAGAAAAAGTAAAAAACAAATGCCCGTTTTTCCATTCCTAATGGAATTTTCATTTAATTCATTTTTTTTAAAGTGCATGATATCTGTTTTCTTGTGTGTCCATTTTTTTTTTTTTTAAAAAAAATCCACATTGTGTAAATAGTTGTTTCTGGAGCTCTGTGCAGATCTCAGTTTTCATGTAGTTTCTGATTTATGGTGACCCTAGGTTGATCCTACCATGGGGTTTTCTTGACAAGATTTGTTAAGAGAAGGTATGCCAGTGTCTTCCTGAGATGTTAAGAGTGTGTGACTTGCCTAAGGTCACCAAACAAGTTTCCAAGCTGAGATTCAAACTCTGGTCCTCCACACCATCTATTGGACTGCCAGCTTTCCATAACTGAGGATTTAACCATTCTTAGTTTGAAAATATTTAAAAATATATATAAATTCCAAAAGCATTAGATTATGCTATTTTTTATATAAGTGAAACAATTTTTCTATGCCATTATATAAAACTGGATTTGAGCATCCACAGATTTTGGTATCCATAGGAACTAAAACCCACAGAACCAAACCTCAGCGGATACCAAGGGCCCACTCTATACATCACATAGTGCCTCCTTCTTCCCCTCCCAAAATCAAAAAACCAAACCCTCCCCCAAACAGTTTGCAATAAATTTGTTCACGTGCCCCAAAATTATTCATTGTTTTAGAGTCGTGTTGTTACTGAAGAGCCCAGAAAAAATACTTTCAATTGCTTCTTCAAATGGTTCAGTTATATCTGCAATAAGACTGGCCCCTTCTCTTTAATAATAGAACTGGAATCTGTACAATACTTGTTTCCCAGCTAAAAAATAGATTTCCTGTCACATAGGAAGCCTGGAAGGCTGGAATAATGAACAGGGAAGAATTTTGCAGTTTTCACTTGGCATTTGCTCATCTCAATGTGTTTGAGGGAATGTTTTTGTTTAGAAATATACTTTTTCTTCAAAATAAATTTTCTAAAAATACATGTTTTTTGTGTTTTCATTTCAGTGCTTTTGGACAATGTTTTAGTGGTTTTTACTTTCATACAAAAATCCATGCATGTTTCTGGAAACAGTGCATTTTAAAAAGTTTTAAATGATATTTTTGCCACAGAAATGTGTTTTATGGCAAAAAAAAAAAGAAGAAGAAAAGAAAAGAAAAGAGAGAAATCCTTTCAAAAATGGCATGCATTTGTAGTGCAGAAAAATAACTTTTAGCACAAGAAGAGTGTGTATTTCTGCAAACTGTGAATTTTTGTACAAAATTGGGAATTTAAATGGGAAAGGGGGCTTGTGTGCATAAACACTGTTTCTAGGAATCTGTGATTATGTAAAAAATCTTTTTTTTTTTTAAAAAAAAAGTCTTTTTATTTTGCAGGAAAACAATTTTTTGCACAAAGGGACATGTTTCTGGTGCTTTCTGTGCAAAGCATTATAGTGTGTATGTGTGTGTGTGTGTAAAGAACAATTTCCTGAAATACTTCAGGACGTGTGAACATCAGGCAAAAACTGCACAGAAAATTCCACTCTTTCCCACAGTGCAGAGAAAACTTTGCTTGCATGCAGGGATGAAACAGTCAAAGACATACATAGCTTCTTAGGCTTGTTGCTCATAACTTTGTAGAAGGAGGGAAGTTCCAAAAGAAATCATTGGTCATCCTCTTTCATGCTGCCTTGGGAATTGCACCAGAGACCAGCAGAGACCAAGGTAACATAGGTGTATGTATTCACATGTATGAATGCAGCATCGTCTGTTTACCTGCACACACATCTCATGTAAACATATTTTTCTAGCAACAACCATACTCCTAGAAATCTTTGTAAAAACCTTGAAATGGAGCTTCTATGGTCAGCAGTATGCTGATTCTGATTACCAGGTTCTGGGCACAAGCAACATTGCCCACTTATGCATTGACTGTGAGCTTTCTAAGGCATCTGACCCACAACCATTACAGTAGTGGACTAGAGAGGAAATTGGTCTGACCTATGAGGGCAACTCTCACACACTCAGCACTACTTATTTGCTTGCTTTCATGGATTTCCTTGTGTGTTTTGGTAGAAAGTGCCCGAAAGAAGAGTGTAAGTTTGTCGTATGGTGCTTGTTGCTATATACATCAGTATCACATACCTCCTTCTGAGCTGACAGATGCCACAGTAATTTCAGAAAGGAATCATGATTTCTTTCCTGTGGTTTCTCCAGGTGTTGCAGTGCCTGAGGAGTTAAAAATGGCACTAGCTTCTACAGATGTCCCTTCTTTGCAATCTGTGTGAGAATAGAGTTCTGTTGATTAAAATTTGGGTAGTCTTGCAACAAAACAGTAATTAACCCACATGGCTTGTTATCTTGCATGCATGATGCTTGCTTATCTATGTAGGTTTTTCTACTCCTCTTGAGTTTTAAAAGGAAACGTAAATGGCTCATTTTCTTTTTTCTCCCAACTCCACCCCTCCCACTGCTGCTGAGTCCCAAAGCACTTTCTTAACACTTCTGTTTTCCATGTTTTCTGATAATCCCTGCTTTTCTTATCCTGCTTGCTTGTGTATCTGCCTTCATGTCTCCTGTTGACTTGTGGTGGCCTGGTATTTGTTGTTGGTCCCCCATTTGAGTATTAACCAAGACTGATCATGTTAAGCTTCCATGATCAGATGGGATCTAGGGCCTTCAGAGTATTTAGCCCCGCCCCCCCCTTTTATCCTATCTCATATGTCTAGCATTCTGGATCATCAAATCTTTTCTTGAAAAAGAGGCTTTAAAGGGGTTCTGTGTAGATTATTATAATTTGTGTGTCGCATTTGCAGTTATCTTGTCCTACATTTCTAAACCCTTTGCTGCATATTGACCCTTCATGATGTTTATTTGTTATTATCATTTCATATACTGCAATCAGTGTACATGGAATTGTACAATATGCTTATAAGAGTAAGACAGAGCCAAGGAGCATGCAATCGAAATTTTAATAAAAAGGTGGAAGTAATGAGAAATTAGGAAGTCGGGAACGGATGGGGAGAATCTAAAGGAAGTGAGATAAATATAAATGCATCTGGATTTAGGAGGAGGAGGAGGAGGAGGAGGAGGAAGAGCAGTAGCAGCAGCAGCAGCAGATTAATATTTGCACAGTGCTTCAGATACATTATTTATGTGTAACTGTTAAGCAAATGGTTAATGGGCTGGATAAGCATCCTGTTGTCCCAGTCTGGTCCTCTGGGGTTGCCCAGAAGTTCATGCCCTCTTCACCCCAAGAATTATTTGGATTAATTAATTAATATCTTGCTTTCCTCCCAGTACAGGATTCAAGAAGGCTTACAACCATTTAAAAACACAACACAACTAAAACAACAACAATAACCCCTGTTGATACAAAAGCTGGAACAGAACTGAACCAAAGTTCTAATAATAACTCAAGTTAAAAACACAAGTTAAAATGTTTAAAAAACACTTTTAAAACATGGTAAGATAAACACATCCCCATTAAAAACTCTATCTCCCACAACATGTTAACAACCAAATGCTTGACTAAGTAAAGAGGTCTTTGACAGCCCATGGAAAGAAAGTAGCAAGGGGGAAATTCCAACAGCTTGGGAGCAGACACCAAGAAGGCTCTTTCTTGTGTCCTCACCAAACCTGTCTGTGATGATGGTGGCACCAAAAGAAAATTTTCTCACCCAGATCTTAAAGGTCAGAGTCATATAAGGAGATATGGTCTTTCAGATAGTCTGGACACATACCATGTAAGGCTTCAATGTTCTTAACCAGTGCTATGAATTCTGCTCAGAAACAAATTAACAGTTAGTGAAGGTGGCTCACCAATAGGGTTATATGTTCATATAACCTCCCTATGCCAGTACTTCCATTTGGCAATATGTCAACTTTTGTATGTATTTTTCCCTATTCTGAATCATTGAACTACCTTTATTATGGTTGTTAAAGTTAAAATATGCTGGTATTTGTGGTTCCATCCATTTTTCTTTGGCTCTACCCACTACTGCCATGTATCACCCCGAGAACATATCTGAAATTGAAATGTAGCCCTTGGACTGAAAGTGTTTCCTCGCCCTTGCCATTTAATGAGTTGGATCCAGGACCTTACTTCAATGGGTTGAATGTTTGTAGGAATTATTTATGTCAGAATTTCATTTCTCTCTTTGCATTTATGCCAAAATTTCGTTTCTCTCTTTGCATCTGTACCACAGCTCACCCCATTCAGCAGAGTCTTCTGACTTTTGCTTGGCCTTTTGAGGAGGCTGCTATAAGGCGATTTTCAATCAACTTTCAGTAATAGGAATGATGGGATCTGAGCTGGTGTTTGAGAAAGATGGTACCAGAAAGTCCAAAAAGATGTAAGATGGTGGTTAATTTGGTGAAACAGAATTCACAAGCACTTGTTTACTAGGATATGAAAACAGAATGGTGAGGGAGGGAAAACTCTAAGTAGGGTGATGGGGGCATCTGCCATTCAGATTTTGTTGAACTGCACTTTCCACTAGCCATTGCCAGCATATCTAATGGTAGAAACTACAGTCTAAAAATATTATGAAGGAGGGGTTTAAGCTGGATGTTGGAGGAGATGGAATGATCAAATATTGAAGATCTTTTGACTTCCTTGATAATCATAACTTTATGCAATGTTTTAAGTCTTTGAATATGTTTAATATAAGCATCCATAGTGGATAGCAGAGGTATCTACTGCAGTTACATGTGATATATTCTTACTGCTATTTCAATTACATTACTGACTTGCTGGTTGTTTACATACTTACTATTTGGAATTGTGGCTGCTTTAATTCAAATTTTAATCCATTATTTTGAGGTTCATTTGAATGACTACTTTAACTTTATCAATGTCACAACTACAGCACCACTAATGCTGAGAAAGAGTGTCATGGGAGTTTCTGGTTGCACTGTGAAAAGCTATTGGACGGGCTCCATGAAGTGAATCAGAAATGCCAATTTACTTGGGATTCAGATGCCATTTGGTTCCATTCCATTAAAAACAACAACAAAAAAACAACAAAAAACAAATATGTTGAACAACATACTGTATAGATAAGAAATTACATGTTTTAGCTTGAATATAGTATAAAATATAATTTCCCAAGACTTCCTTTTTTTAAGTAAATCATTTTTTAACCAGAAACAGAAAGAGGGAGCAAAATAGAAGGATGCATCCAGGCTGACTATGATTACAAAGTGAACTATCCCAAAATTTCTTATGACCAACTCCATGTAGATGTTGAACAGTATGGAAGATAAGATTGAACATGCTGTCACCTTGCAGCTCAGTGGCTGTGAGGTTGAACAGGAATCCCCTAATACTGCTCTCTGGATGTGGCCCCACAGATAGAAGCAGAACCACTGTAACACAGTGCCTTCTGCCCTATATGATACCATGATATACAGGGTAGGACTTCCCCCATCTTTTATCTGAAGAGTAGGTAGAGTGACTAAGGGCTTTTTCAGGGTTGTGGTCTGGCCTGAAGCTAGACTGAGTTAGGTCTAGATAAGTACTTCTAAGGACACCTGAGGTTGTCCATCTACCATATACTTAAACACTTTGCCCCCAAAGGGAACATTAGTGATTTAGTAGTAGTTATCACATGCCTCTGGATCCAAGGAAGACCTCTGCAGGAGAGGACAAACCATTGCATCCTCAAGGCCGCATGCATTTCCTCCTGACTTAGGAGCTGTCCGCACTGCAGAAATAATGCAGTTTGACACCACTTTAACTGCCATTGCTCTACTACTACTACTACTACTACTACTAGTTTCTTTTAAGTACTTATATCCAACCTTTCTCCCAATATAGGTGCTCAAAGTGGTGGAGAGCAAATTTAAAACAGTACAGTTTAAAACAATACAAAAGATATTTCGTTCCTATCAGATATCTGTGGTGCCACAACAAACTACAAATCCCATGATTCCATACAGTGGAGTCATGACAGTTAAAGCGGTGTCAAACTGCATTTTTTCTGCAACACAAATTCAGCTTTAGTGAGCCATTTACCACTCCCTGCACCCACCCAACCAATCCACTCTTGCTAGATTTTAAACACCAAGATGGCAAGGACCAAATTTACATGTGGTGGGATGGACTAAGTCTAGCATCTTCTTCACCTCATCAGGCCACAACAACTGAAGCTGATCCCAAGGACACTGATCAGATGGAGCACTTGACAGTTCTTCTGACTTTACAATAAGTAAGACTTCAGGTTCTAGATGAATATGAGCTATCTTTTCCTTAAAGTCCACTGGAACGTTATTACATGAGACATTAAATGACTTCTGTCTCTAATCTGTCATATAAATACACTTGTCCCTTCACATTTGTGGCTTTGACTTTTGTGACATTGATTATTCACAGATTTTATTAATATGTTCTGTCTAGGAATATGTAGGTTCTCCAGCGCAACTCTATGGTCATCATTAACCAAAAGTCTCAGTGAAGGAACTAGAAATTCCTAGAGAGAACACTCCACTAGGCATTTGTAGCTCCTCTATGTGCAATTCTATGGTCAGTGTCTGGCAGATGTTGACCACAGAGTTGCACTGGAGCACCTAGAGCAGTGATTCTCAACCTTCCTAATGCCGCGACCCTTTAATATAATCTCTCATGTTGTGATGACTTCCAACCATAAAAACATTTTTGTTGCTACTTCATAACTGTACTTTTGCTACTGTTTTCTGATGGTCTCAGGCAACCCTTGTTAAAGAGTCGTTTGACCCCCAAAGGGATCACAACCCACAGGTTGAGAACTGCTGACCTAGAGAATCCTAGAGAGGTGTTTTCTCAGGTAAAAACATAGTGTTTTTGTTATTTGCAGTTTTTTTCACATTCATGGGGGTCCTGTGCCCCTGATCCCAGTGAATGTGGAGGGGCAAGTGTAATACTATATATTTTTTGCTCTGAACAAAACTTTATCTGCTTTGGATCACCTAGTGTTACATGAGCTCCATTTCTGGTCTTGTATCTGCCCTCCCTTTTTAGAGGAAGTTAATAAGGTTGCTGTTGACTGTGCAGGAAGGGAAGGTAATGTTTTATACAGATTAATGTATTTAATATTCTGTATGTGTCTGTGTGTCTGCATGCAATACATTTTTCTCCCTTTTGCAGTATGGGTGGATGTAATGAAGAACTGTAATCCAAGCGATATTAATGGACTAGCTTGCTTCTATTTTTACCGGGTGGCGTGCACATTATAGAGGTCCACGGTCTCCGAGACTGCAGTTGAAGTAGAATCAATTTATCCAGTACCCGTTTTCCTAGGGATAGCCTCCACTACACTTAAGGGGGCTTACTTTTGAGTAGATGCGAACAGAACTACACTAAAATAGTGTAATCCAGTGCATATTTATCACAGAGCAGAATTTTACAAAACATTATACTTTCCGTGAAGAAATGGCACAGCTTTGTTTTGTACAGTCAGTTTGCAGTGAAGGCCCAACATCCTGAGGACTAATGGCGGGAGGTTTTAGCAAGACTATTTGAGATTGTTATCCTTGGCTATTGAGTTGAGAACCTTGGGGACAACAGGTGTACTGGTCTGATTAAGGAAATTCAGATTTTAGAAAGCAATGTGGTATTGTTGAGTCAATTAAACAGATATCCTATCTTTTGTTAGGGTGGTATAGTCATTAGCCCAACTTATCACAAAATAGTGTGCAAGAACTCAAAGCTTGAAAACTATTGAAAACCTTGAGTCAGCTAAATAAAGGGATGATCCGTAGATTTTGCTATTTTTATATATTAATGTGCTGTTGTTTACGTTCTTAGGATTTTTGTAGTTATCTTTTTGTAATTATTATTGTGAAAGCAATTATATTAAAGCCTCCATCTTACGATGGGGCTGATGTTGCGAACTGGCATGCAAGGAATGGCCAGAGATACGAGGGAGCACCAGGCATGTGGCCAGAATCTTTAGTGGCAAGCAAAACCTATTTATATGTTATGACTGTTAACACATTAATAAACTACAGCTCCTTTGTATTTTATAAACATTTTAAAAGAAAGTCTTTTGTTTTTAAATAATGATAAAAATGTATACAACCTTGTAACTACCTAATCTTTAAAACTGTTCCTTAATGATTCACCTTATAAAATGGATAGGTAATTTTAGAAGAAAACAACAGAGTAATTGTCAAGGGTGATGTAGATCTGAGAGGGCTATCTATCAGATTGATAAGGAACATCATTATGGGCATAATACCCAAGTAACCTAACTGAAAGAGCTGTCAGTTGAAAGGATGCTGTCATATTTACTGAAATAGTTGGTGTTCAGTTTAGGCAGTGTGGAAGACAGGAAAAAATACCTTTAAAATTGCATTTTTAAAAAATGAAAAGCTAGTAACAAAGTACCCTAAAGGTCCAGATCCCAACTGATCTTGGAAGCTAAGCAGGGACAGCCCTGGTTAGTACTTGGATGAGTACTTGACCACTAATGAATACTAGGTGATGTAGGCTATACAGTATTTTAGAGGAAGGAACTGGCAAAACCACCTCTTAGTATTCCTTGCCTGAGAAATCCTTGTGAAATTCATGAGGTCACCATAAGTCAACTTAAAGGCACATATATACACTGAGAGAGTAATAAAGTAAACAAAAATCTTCGAAATGAAAGTCAAGCTGCCCAGTTTTCTCCAAGCAGATAAAACACACACACTATTTCTATGTGGAAAACACCCTCAATTTAAATAAAAAGAATATTGATGTGATGTTTGGAAAAAGTCAGTAACAATAATATCTTGTACCACAAGATTTTGAATCTTAATTCAATATTAATTCAAAATTAATAGTCTACCCATGTTTTGTCAAATACTTTACTGGTGTAAATACAGTTTTTGCTGCAGAAATACTTTTAGCACGACTTACAAATCAAGCTGCTGCCACACTGCAAAATTGATGCAGCTTGATATAAATTTAACTGCCATGGCTGCATCCTATGGTATACTGGGATTTATAATTTGTTGTGGCACTGTTGCTCTTTGAGAGAGAAGGCTAAATATCTCATAAAACTACAAGCCCCAGAATTACATAGTACTGAGCCATGGCAGTTAAAGTGGTGTCAGAGTGCATTAATTTTGCAGTGTAGATGCAGCCTGCAATAATGAAATATAAAGCTAAAACCAGTAATAAATGAAACACATTTTTTACCTGGCAAATTATCTTTATGCCCTAGAGGTCTGTAAATACCATAGAACTTTCTTGTTGGTTCATTTTAATACAACTGCTAGCCTTCTTTGAGGCAAATAGTCTCCCAATGTGTCTGCTGTTGTCAATCACACATGGATGAAAAAGCTGAATATATGCTTTTTTACTATGCCCATACTACAATGACATCTATAATGCATCTAAGAAAGTAGACTGAAGTCTACAAAAGCTCATGATGCCAATTTCTTTCTTTCAGTTAGCCTTAAAGGTGCTACAAGATCTCTTTACATATAATGACATTTGTTCTTTATATATTGTTGTTGTTGTGTGCCTTCAAGTCATTTCTGACCTATGGCAACCCTATCATGGGTAAACCTATCATGGAGTTTTCTTCACATGATTTGTTCAGAGGAAGTTTGCCATTGCCTTACCCTGAGGCTGGGATAATCTTTCTATATCATCCCAATTTTAGTAGATTTCCCAGGCAGATCTGATAATTTTCATTGTACCCCTCTTCTTTTAGATCCAGTTAATGAGATTACTCTTAAGGTGACAACATGTTGTGTTCTAGCATGTTTTGCTAGGAACCAGCTGTTCAAACTAAAAAGTAATTTTATCAGAAGCAGCAGTCCCTCCTAGTTTTCTTACTGAAGTGACTTCTGTTTTTGTCACTGTTCACACATAATGTCAGAATTTCCCTAGACTTGTAATATGTATCTATTCATTTTATGCTTGTTTATTTTCTAACAGTGGAGGCTGGTTTATGACCATAATGAAGTTTTCGTGAAACACCATAAAACACGAAATAGCAAAACATCACATTAAAACTGAACAATGAAAGTGAGAGTTTGAAAACCACAAACAAAGGTCTCTGCTCAGTTTCTATAAGGCATCAATGTGGGCAGTAGACAAATCTCATTGGGGAAAGTATCCATTAGCTGTGATGCCATCACTAAGAAGGCACCTTTCTCACCATCACCTTTCTCATTTTGGATTACGAGGGTCTCTGGGATTTTTCTGAAGTCTAATTGTGGAGGACGCCCGAGAATATTTGTGCCAGGTTTTCTCCTTCATAGGTCAAACTAGAACCCAAGAAAGGAGATCTGTGTTCAGCTGAATGCAATTACAGTTCACTATACAGTTACTTGGAAGGAAAGAAGGACTGGAGGGAGCTTGCAATATGTGGGCAATTTGTCCATGTCTAGCCAGGCTGGACTTTGTGCCTGATTAAAAAACAAAACAAAACAGGATGGTTCTGTCAAGCTAGAGTAATGAGCCTTTTGAACTACCTGCTCCCATTGTGAAGCTCAGCACTGTTACTATAAGCAACCAAATGGTTTACAAGTTGGTATATCAAAGCTAACTACTGTATATACTCATGTTTAAGTCTAGAAATTTTAGTCAAAAAAATGACCCCCAAAAGCTAGGTCAACTTATCCACGGGTCAATGTAAATAGTATGTTTTAACTCTTTTTATAAAGGGAACCATCTCCTGGTGAAAGGCAAGAGTGTAATCGGTCCTGGAAGCACTGATCTCCCCCTGCTCTCTCTTCCATCCGGACTTAAGAGTGAGCACAAAGAGTTATGTCTGCCATTATTTTGTAGGTTCTTCGGCATTGTTTTCCTTTGCTTCATCGTTTAGATCCTTTGTTGCAAGTCCCTAAGTTTTACCCTCGACTTATCCAAGGGTCATATCAAAATCCAAAATTTTGCCTCCCAAACTTGCCCTCGACTTATACATGGAGTCAGCTTATAGTCGTGTATATATGGTATAAGCAACCAAATGGTTTACAAGTTGGTATACCAAAGCTATGGTGGGGTGTTTGCTTCTGCATGAAGAGTTCAGGTACTCTAAATAGCTCCTTTTATTATCTGCATCATCAGGGTGTGTATATTGGTTTTGCAAAGAGTGCTTTTTGCCCCTTACACATGCCTTTCTTCCACCAAGAGAACAAGGTTGTTTACAAAACTTAAGAGTTTAGGTAAAGATATAAAAGAGTCTAGGTAAAGATATAAAAAACACATGTGCTTTTCTTTTTTTTTTCTTTAAAAAAATAAGCCTCTGCTCAATTAAACAACAGCTTCATTCAATTAAAAGCATATAGTTAAAAACAGTTCAAAATACACTTTAAAGGGCATTTAAAACATTATTAAGTTACAATAAGTAAGAACAGAGCACACCAATTTGAATACCTTTCAGCCATGTGATTATTAGCATTATTCAAAAGCAAATACCTTGAAAATAAATATAGTGTTTCTGCTGAAAAAACCTTACATTCATTAGTGGCCCTGAAAATTTTTCAAGGCCTAATTTCTAACTGATTTGATCACTGCTCTTCAGATAGGAAAGTACATATTCCTATTCATATTTAAATATATTATTATATTAATAGTTTATCCTTGAATCCCATTGTGGGAGAAAGACAGGATATAAATCCTTGAAATAAATAAATAAAATAAATTAGTTTAGTATGCCACTGATCATATTCTCTGCTAAAAGGTGTGTGCGCTGAGGGTGGTGGTGGAACTAAAACAGTATTAAGCATAACTTCCAGTGAGCATCAAAATCAGCGCAAACAATTAGTCATTACTAAATTAACACTTATTGATGCAAGTAGGAGCCACAGAAGATGAATTAAGTCTGGATCTAGCCCTGGCCTAGTCTTGATTGCACAGTAAGACTCCTTGACATTACAAAAGACCCACACCTGGTGGAGCTGAATGATTGGTTAAAATTGATTTTTCACAGCTGCCTTCAATATTTTTGATAATCCTCAGGGAGTGACATGTTGTGTGCTCATACCGCAAAATGTACCTCTAGATTGCTGATTACTATGAAAGCCCTATGCATGGGACTAACACCAGCATATGACATGCACAGAAGCCAGACACCTGAAGTGTGATGGTGCAGCAAGCGCCTTCTGCATTTAAAACTTTGAGTTTAGAGGTTTGCATTTGTGGCATGCTGCAGCCTGCTTAATTTGCAAAGAGTTTAAGTTCCAAAATCCCTTTTTTGCACTGTTTTGATGTGTTTTATAACTTGTTAAAGGTTTGATTGTATTTATTGGTTCTTGGCACCTGCCAATTATTGTATATGTGTAACAATTCAAGCTTGCTCCTCCCTTTTTTCTGCGGACCTGGAAAGGGGAAGCCATCTTTCCTCTCATTCAACTACCAGAGACTCTACAGAGTGGACGTGTTGGAGGGTGTGCTAGCCAGGCCTTGGTCAAGCCATCTTCCAGTACGTAATTCTTTAGTCCTCGAAGTTCGCAGAGCATACTCAGCACTATGCACAGTTGAGTGATGCTGAGGAGCTATGGGTGCCCTCAAACAGCCAGTTGACAACAGAGGAAGGTTCCCTGTCTTCATATAGGTCATCTGGCTGAGACTTTGAGCACCCTTGCCTCTAAGTCGAAGAGAGAGAGAGACTTTGGTGAGCCATCCAGCTGAGTTCCCAGGACCACAGTTACTAAGGACTCTAAAGTAAGCTTTCTGTTTGTTTCTTTAATAAAGAGAAGAAACCCCCCTTTGCTAAAGTAGCTGTTCGGTTTGGTTCTTGGGAAACCCAAAGTTTCTAAAGGAGGGCAAGAAGCAATCCCTCAGGAAGACAATCACCACGTCCACATTCTCTTGAAACCATATAGCCCGGGCGCGACGGCACATGAAGTCTGATAGACCTTTAGATATTCCAAGATGCTTTTGTCTAACTGCAGTTATAGAACATCCATGATGCAGAATAATGATAATAGTAAGTTCTCAATTACCAGTCAAATGTGATTTCAGAAACCTCTTTCTTTCCTTGGATTGCAGAAGTCTGAAATGCTTCTAGGTAAGTGGGAACATTTGGAAGTACGGCTATATGCACACCAATACCTGGCTCTATGTAGGTTATATTGATTGTTGGAAGGAGGGACTGGTTTGTTGTTATGAATATTTAAATAATAGGGAACTGTTATGGAGATTCTAGAGTCTGAAGAAATTGTGTACAGCTAACTGTACATTTTGAAAAAAAATCAGCAAAATCTCCCAAGAACTGACAACACCAATGACTCGTTCATTTCATCAGGTGTTCTATTTTATGATCCTTCAGGTCATGCATCAAGTGTATCATGGATTAATTGGCCACATTAGAATCAGGTGGTGACTTCCACGTGCAAATGTGTTATCTCACTATTCTTGAAAAAGCAGTGCCTTCATTGAAGTTTATTCACGTATTTAGCTATGACAGCCGAGTAAACAGACATGTATATATAGAGATGAAGCCTATGTAACATTATTTTTTGGTGGTGTCGGGCCTAAGTACCTTTCAGGCACCAGATCCTGTCTGATCTTGAAAGCTAAGCAGGGTTAATTCTGGTTAGGACTTGGATGGAAGACCTAGGCTATCTTTCAGAGGAAGGATCTGGTAAAAACTGCCTCTGCGTATTCCTTGCCTTTGAGACATTATGAAATTCATAGGGTTACCAAAAGTTGACAGGCCACTTGAAGACACATACACATGGACACACACAGATATATATTTGTCTAAATGTTGGGGCTGCTGATGTCTTTTCCTCCTAGTTTTAAACAATTTTTATGCAAAGGTTCATTTTGATGCAGGGGATCAAGAAAGTCTAGTACCTCTCATTCTAAATTACTTGCTGTCTTCTCCTCCTTTGAACAATAATGAGTTCATTAGCTATCACAATGCCTCAGGGGTCTTTGCTGGGGGGCAGTACAGTTCATCAAACTTCATGTTGTGTCAAAAAAAAATCTTTGAGTACTGCTTCATCTACTCAGTTTTTGCATTCTAATTGGTCACATGTGGCAACAACAGAAAGCTTTGTGATCCAAGTCATATAGTCTCTGATATTCTTTGGTAAAAGTAATTGTTCTTTTGCCATGTTAAATTTATGGGTTAAAACAAAATCTTCACATATTAGAAAAAGTGATTTCTGGAGGAGTTCACAGCATTCTTGATCTGCTCTGTGCTGACCCCTGCAGTTTGCCTTGTGTTATTTATATTGCTGTGCTGAAAAAGACTTTTCAGTCTTAGCTTTTTGAGTAATTTTCCTTTGAAGAAGAAAAGCAAAGCTAGAATAATCCCCTTTAACACTAGCACAAATGTCAGAGAACACAAGGAAATGCCATCTATTTCTGATTTTCATAATATTCTAAAAAGAGATGTATTTCTTCTCTATATATAAATGGAAAATGACAAAAATTCTGGAAGCAAAATGTATGCTCATGTATTCTAGCAGAGGATGCTAAGTGCCTCAACAAATTACAAATCCCAGGATTCCGTAAAATGGAGCCAAGTGGTATAAAAGGACTGTGGAGATACACCTTGGGTATTTCCCACCTGATTTTTCCCCCTTTTAACCTGGTACATGATACCAACCCCTCCGGATAATTTGCAAGTTCAGTAAAATATTCAAGCTCTTTTGCATGCCCCAGCAATATTTTTACTGTTGATATGGGCTGGTTGTTGTATACACTTTGCTACAGAAAACAGATAGACAGAAGTGTCTGTGACTTTGCTAAAGTACTTTATCAGATTCTCAGAGTTAGGGGCAAGTATTCCTATCTATGTCCTTGTTTTCTGTGAAGCTCTGCAGGAGATCCTCATCAGATTTGCAGATCATGCCACATTAGTTGGGGTATCTGATACTTTAGACATTATGAACAGGATATAGGATGGATAGGTGAGCCATAGTTAACAGATTTAATAAATATAAAGTTCCTGCATTTAGACAGGTGGAATCTGATGATTAAATAAAGTCTGAACAACACCTGGCTTGTTGGCAGGACATATGAAAATTGTTTAGGGATTTTAGTAGACCACAAACCAAAATGATCTAACTGTGTTTAGCTAGTGGTCTACTAGTACAGTAATGCAGTACTGAGTTTCATCAGGGTTTCTTCCTGAAGACTGAATTCAATTTCAGAGAGGTTTTCAGGATCAAATTTCAATGGTTTGTGGACCCCCTCCCCAACAAAAAAAGAGATGGAATTATAGAATAGCTTAAAGCTTGTACTGCCAGCAAGTAAGTTTTAGGAAAGGTCTTTCAACCTTTTAGGTGGTGATGGTAGGAGTCTATAGAAAAGCTAGGAAGCTGATTCATTTTGGTTTCAGGAGGAATTCCAGTGGCCTCAGTTGGAAAACCAGAAGGCTGGATTTGATCCTAGGGCCTCAGGTTTCATACTCCCCGGTTATGAGAAGCAATGTTTGCACTCTGTTCTGCTTGATCAGACCTCACTCAGAATACAGATCTGGACACTGTAGTTTGAGAAACCTATAGGGGTTGGGGGGGCACTATTGTATGCCTAGAAGTGATAAAGCTGCTGAGGAACTTGAAGAAAAAAAATCCTATGAGCAAAGGTACTAGCCACAGGGTTTGCTTAGCCTGCGGAAGCGATGCTTAAGAGATGGTGCATTTGCCATGGATCAAATATGCTTTCTTTTGCTCTAGAGGATCAGCCCTGAAGCAGTGGGTTCAGATTGCAAGAGAAAAGAACGGTGAAATATTAGCAGGAAATGCAGTGCAAGAGTGACTTGAAAATTCCTAGACTATTAGGGGAGGCTATAGCTTATTAGTGTATGAGCTACATAATGAGTTAGGTTGCACTAGGTAGTATTTGAAATACCTTCTAATCATGATATTTAAGTTCATTTTAGGAAGCCAAAGAACATGTTAGTGTTCTGTACTGTTTTAATTGAACTGTTTGATTTCATTTTCTTTTGTAATGTGTGCTGTCTTTTAATACTATAATAGTTTAATATTGTTTTAATGTTCACTTTTAATATGTTTTTGCTTATATTTTTAAAAAATAATTGTGAGCCACTTTGAGTTCCAATTTTGAGGAAAATCAAGATATTCATAATCCTAATAGGTTTCTGTGTAAATCTGCAATAGGTCAATGTGTTTAGTAGTTGTTTTCTAACGTGGCATTTTGGGAAGCCCAAAGGTAGTTTTGCTGTTCCATTGTGGGCTCTTTAAAAGGGCTAAATAGTTTGAATGGAAATGGAAAAGGATCTTCCTCTGTAGAGCATTGGCGTGAGTTGTGACGCCATGAACTGATCACACAATCCCTGAATATCTGTTGTAGTTCCACAGCTCTTTTTAAAATCACATGCACAATAGAAGGACAATTGTAGACAAATCCATAGATGACTCCCCCCCCCCCAAAAAAAGAGGAAAATCAGATTCACTCCACCTGAAGCACAGATAAGAATAAATAGCTAAATCAGCATTCAGTAGTGTGATATGCATTTCTATATGAAATAAATAAATTCTGTACTGCAAATTACCAAAATTGGTTTGATACCACATGCAAAGAACCCCCTTTTGGGGGTCATTTTTTCTTTTCTTTTTTTCATTCTAAGCCAGAGAATTTAAATTGCCTGGTTTAAAACCTGCATATTGATCACTGGAAATTTAAAGACACTGAATATTGTTTCTACAGGTATTTGGAATGGGGTACTGTTTAAAACACACCAGTTTTTCTGCTCCAAATGCATGACAGATCCAACAACTACATTCTTAACAGGAAGGCATTTGCATGTTTTGCTGTGTGTGTATGGATGTGCATCTTGAATAGCAATGGTACTTGATGGCAGGTGTGACATTTTGACATATTTGAGGTTGAACCTCTGGATACATGTTTAGGGTTGGTTGCAATAAAATATGAGGTGGCCAGGGAGGCAAGCGAACTGTGAACAGGTGAAAATATATAGCTTGCATAAATTCTAGATATGTTTCACATTGGCACATTAGGTTGATGTTTCAAAGTGATTTAAGAGGAGAGAATAAAGGAACACATGGATCATTAAAATAATGAGTTCTGGATTCACCCAGAAGCCAAGGTTTCAGTTTCTCCTATTTTGTTCTTTCCTAAAGCTTGCTTTAAGTTTTGGGAAATAGAATCTCTTTTGTACAAAAGAAAACCTTTCAAATTTGGTCATGGCACCAACAATTGTGCACTGATGTCATTATTTTTGAATGGTCATATTATAAAACATTAAAAGTGTATAGTGTGTGGGGTGTGTGTGTTTAATCCCTTTCTAGTGCTGCTGTTCTTGTGCGTTTTGGCAACTCCAAAATGGATTGTGTATTTTGTGTATTTATGGAAGGGTAATTAGTTTAAATCTTTCCCACTTCTGGGCATTTTGAATCAAATTTTAGCCATGCTTTAGATGAAGACTGTTTGAGATCATTTTATGTGATTGAGCACATAGATGAAGGTGAGGCTTTAAGACAGACTGTACACTGACCGCCTCTGACAGCCTTTAATCAAAACTATTTTGGCAAGAAGACAATTTTCTATAGTTCTCCTGTCCTTTAGTTCTTTATTTCGTTTAGTTCTCTTGTCCCGGGCATGCTATTTCTTTGGATACTGCATGAGGCTACTGTTACTAAGGCAGGAGGTTATTCTCTCTCTCTCTCTCTCTCTCTCTCTCTCTCTCTCTAGTTTCCCTTATCTTTAATGTCGCTGGAAAGTATGATGGTGATGGTGATGATGATGATGATGGTATATGAAACAAAACCATTGATTTCACTGACCAGAAGATTTGATCTGCAGTATGGAGTGCATGCTGCATTCTTTGGGATTCTGTTGGCTCAGAAGAAGGAAAAGCTTTTTTAAAAGAAAGAAGGGCTTTTCAGTTTTGAAAACAACATCTAGAGCCTGGGAGTTTCCTTTGCTCAACATGTAGACCTTGAGGACTGAACTATTTTCTTGCCACTTCAGGGTGCCTCAAAAGTTATTGATTTAAAACATACAGAGACGTACTATTTTTGGCTTTTGGATTCTGAACTTTGAAGTAACAAGCTGGTTATGGTGGGAAATCAGAAATGGCAGTCTCATAGCACACCTTGGATAGCATTAGTTTGTGG
This sequence comes from Urosaurus nigricauda, assembly GCA_034509955.1. Classification (NCBI taxonomy): domain Eukaryota; kingdom Metazoa; phylum Chordata; class Lepidosauria; order Squamata; family Phrynosomatidae; genus Urosaurus; species Urosaurus nigricauda. Next base: position 103,122,228 of record JAOEGL010000004.1, read on the forward strand.
GATTAATATGATTTCCTATGGCAATTTGCTTCGTGGCCAAATCAATTGCTGAAAGAAATCTGTTTGATTCCAGCGAGGATTTGTGATTTCCCTATGGAATGCCTTACACCTGAATATAAAGCAGACAGCTATTCATTTATCTTGCTTTTACGGTCCGTTCAACAATCCTTCGTCCTCCTACTAGGTCTGTGGTAAAAAAGTATAGTATATCGCGAAATAAGATTTAAAGAAATGCTGGTGCATCCCTGAGCTGTTGTTGCAAATGAGTTCACAAAATTTTAATAATAATAATAATAATAATAATAATAATAATTTTTATTTTTAGCCCACTCCTCTGTTCAAACAATCGGAGTGGGATACAACAAAGTTAAAAATCACAAGTTAAAACAATACCAGTAACCAATTCCTAACCTCCCACCCCTTAAAACTAAATTAAACTAAGATAGATTAAAACAAAGCAAGCAAATTAAAACAAATACAACATCATAAAAAGTAGCTATTCCTTGAGCAGCATAAAATATGGAGTCGAGGGTCCTAATACTGGGGACTGGGAGGGAGAGCACAGGGCCTAATTTTGGAGCCGGGAGATTAAGAAGTTTCAGGGAAGGCCTGCTGGAAGAGATGCGTCTTTATGGCTTTTCTCAGTGCCCTCAGTAGTGATACTCAAGAAGAAAGCACAGAAATATTTTTAAAACTAAAAAAAAAAAAAAAATTACACTTAAAACCTTGCTTTAAAAATACAGCCCAATTTGGCTTCACAAGAAGTTGGTTAATGAGCTCCTCCTTGGGTAAAATGCATTGGTGGTGTTGTTGTGTGCCTTCAAGTTGTTTCTGACATATCACAACTCTTAAGGCAAGTTTTCTTGGCATAATTTATTCAGAGGAGGGTTTCCTTTGCCTTCATTTGAGGCCAAGGAAAAGTGACTTGCCCAAGCTCACCCAGTGGGTTTCTGTGGTTGAGCAGGGATTTGAACACTGTCTCTGGAGTTGTAGTGCACCAGTGAAACCAATACATCATGCTGGCTTTATACAAAAATGCCAAACAGACAAGCAAAACAAAGGCTTTTCTTTTCTTTGCAATTCTGTATATTTTTATTCCAGAATAAGTCATTGCACAAAAAATTACAGCCAAAAAGCATTCTCCAAACTATTTCTCAACATAACTACTGTATTCTGAAGAATATTTTAAAAACAACAACAACAAAAAACAGCACACTATAGATTCTATGGTATAGAAAGTCAACTTGTGTGTATTTAATCTGAACTAAAAATAACTGAATGAAGTGTTAGTAGCAATCGGTAGGTAATAGTATCACCTATCTGCGATGGTAGGGTTACATGCTAAGAAACAGCTATGTTAATGGGACTAGTGCTTCTGGTAAGGTCTCTCATATCAGACAGTCTTTTGCTGGGCAGCAGTAGTGCAGATGACACTTGCAAAGGACCTATCAAAGACAATAGCAATAGTATTTGCTAGCATTGCACAGAAGGAGACATGGTAAACTCATTTTGAATGTTGGTTACCACAAAAATTATATGATAAGACATGAAACAAGCATGAAACAATGGATAGTACCAGAAGATGAAACTTACTCAGTTACTGAGGTATAGCAAGTGGATTGAAGCCACAAGGATGTTCAGCTGTTGACATGCTCAAAGGTGAAAGGAAAGTCTAAAGCTGCAAAACACATATTATAGGAATATGGAATGAGAGACTCATTAATCATAGGAAGCCAGACATAGCATTGAAATGCACGGGCCAAATAAAGTGGTTTCAAATTGATTTGAAGATGGGTATTTAAATGTTGCACGTCTCCAAAGAGGACAGAAAACAGATTGAAGCCATGTTCCAGGGTTGTAAGTTGGAGCAAAAAGAACCTGGAATATTCTGACTTAACTCTTTGACCCAAACACCCAATTCCAGAGTGGTTCTAAAGTAGCAATCTATCCTAACCTTAGAGCTCCATATAAATACACCGGTCCAGATGTGCATTAAAAAAAGGAAGGAGCCGCCGTACCCAAGCTGCAGTACAAAAAAGTGAAAGTGTGACATCTCCAATGGATGTAATTACAACATATATGAACTAGGCAGTCGAAGAGGGGGCATAGGGTGAAGTGTGGGTGAAGGGGGCATGTAGTGTGTGTGTGTGTGGGGGGGTGTCCATGGTTGTTCTTTGCCAGTGTTTTACTGGGTACCCCAGTGTCCTGATGCCCTGTAACAGTGAAAGGTCACAGGTGCAACTGTGCAGCTGATCAGTGGGTTAGCATCCAGGTAGTAGGTAGTCATTGGTGTGCAATGGTGCATGGATGAGGAGAAGGCAACAACAACAAAATAACACTGCACTGTGCGATCAGGCCATATGCATTCAGGACACCTGGGGAGTGGCTGGTGCGGACGGGGGGAGGGGGGTTCCAACCACTTTAGGAAAAGGTAGGTTCGAGATGCTTTTTCCTGCCCATCTCTTCTGTTCCTAAGTCAAACAAGAAGTGGAATGTATAAACACTACAAAACTTGTATTAAGTTAAGGTGGACAGGAATGGGACAAATCATGATATTAGAACAACATGAGAAGACATGTATCATTAGTAAAGATAATAATACTTGGTAAAATAGAAGGAAGTTAGAAAAAGAAGAAGACCACATTGAAAATGGATAGTTTCAATCATGGAAACCACAACCCTGAGTCTGCAAGATCTGGATAGGGCTATTGATGATGACAGGGTACTTGGAGGTCTCTCATTTATAGGGTTGCCATAAAATGAAGGAAGTCATCTTGATAGCAGTAAACAACAGCAAGCAGATAAGGATAGATAAGAACAGCATCTAGACCTCACTCATTTGCATGTAATAGCAGTATTGGTGGTAAAGATCCAAAAAGAAGAAAAAGAAAAAAAATCCTTTGTAGACATATTCTCCTGTTCAAATATTGCAACATCAAATATTTCACATGGTAGCAATAACAAAAATCCTCTTCATCCTCCTCTATTACTACCAAACAACAGCAGTCTAAACACACAGTTTTGTACTTGTTCTTGTTCCAGATACATAATCACAGGAGGATCCTGGTTGGACCTACTAGTAGTTGGGCTTTTCCTACTAGCCACAATGGGAACAAGCTGATCAAGTTTGACTCTGTTCATCACCTTCTTATTCCAGGCCCCCTCATCCTCTTCCTTCTTTCTTCACCTCTGAATGCTGTCTTCATTTTAGCTTTCATTTTGCTTTCTCTCCACTATTATTGCCTGTCTCTCTCCTCCTGCCTGCTATTCCTTCATGACCCATAAAAGAGCCCAAGGCAGCAGCAGCAGGGAGCTCAGCATCAGCCAGTACTTGAATCCTGTGACATTTGTCCAGTTGGTGAAGTTACAATCCTTTAACTATAAAAATTTACAGTTGCCCGCAAAGGAAGGAGAATCATCCCTTATTAAGTTACAAACTGTGTTGTGAATGTAGTCATAACTTGGTTCTTTGAAAAGTGAATTATAATTAGTTATATGTAACTAGAAATGTGAAAGTTTTGATTCTACCAAATGCTATATTTAAACCTTTTATGTTACAAATCATCACGACATGCCTTTTTTTTTTTAGTGTTTATTGTCTTTCTTTTTTCAATTTGCAGACAATTCTAAATAATTTTATTTAGTAAGCAGAATGTCTCTGGTGTCAACAAAATTATCTGAACTGGACAAGAAAAAGGTGTGCTTTCTGGATTTTTAAACAGAGTAACTATAGTGTTTTTATTTTACATTCTCGATAATATATCAGGTTTTATCACAGATAACAACATGGGTAAATAGACTAAATGTGAGCACTAAATAACATTTTCTGTAAATGGGAAACACTGGAAATTGGCTATTGGTGTTTGGTGCATTGTGAAGAGCAGTACATCTTTGTAAATCAGTTATAAAGGAGGCAGTCTTTCTCCGGTAGAGAATTGTTTTGTGGATGTAGTATTCCTTCGTACCCACTGCTCTCTAAACTGAGTCCTTAAGGAGTTCCATTGGCATTAAGATAACCAGAGAACAGGTGTTCCAAATTTTGAAAAGATAATTTACACAGCATATGGGTCATAGCACATAAAGAATAATTTCTTCTCTCCTAAGCACGCTAGGAATAATGCCTTGAAATAAGTCAAAAGTCTTATAACACTACTGGGAGAATAGGCCAGGTGAAAGAAGATTATTGTGTACTAGGAATGCTATAATAAAAACTGTCAGCTCTGTCAACCCATTCTGTCTAAGGTCTATAGAGGATTAAAAGGATATTGAACATCATGTAACAGCTGTCTCCTATGTAGAGATGGCACTTTCATGGTGAGCATCAATGTGATGTTTTTAAAATGGCTGTTAAGTTTGTTGTTGTTTTCACCATCACTGTTAAGTTTGGTCTGTGGAATGCTGTACAGAACATATAGAATCATTATGATTTTTGACAATGAACAAAAAGAATTTTAAAATATTATGTAGGGATGTCTTGACAATGAATGTAATATGGACATTGCAAGGATGTGTGTCTTTGTGTATGTGTGCACACACATAAATATCTTTAGTATGCACATATATAATATTTGTATTTATGGATACTGAAGTATACATACTCTAGCTACCTATCCTGTGTCTAGTTCACCGGAATCTCACGTGTGCATGGTGCGCCCAGGATATCTTCAAGCTAGGTATCGACCAGATCTCCCTAGCTTCAGAAAGATGTCTTTATCATGTACCTTCACACCTTGCAGTCTTCGTATACCATTTAGGTCTGAACCCCTTTTGCTAAATGAGGAAACAGGAACTGAGGTCTTGCACAGAATATTCCAAATGCTTTCATAAGGCTAAATGTAAACACAGAATGTAATCACATTCTAATGCTGATATTATGACACATTTTGCCTAATGGTTTACCGGAGGAGGCATAACTGACAAAATGTCTTTGCCAATGTTCATCTTACCCATCGAGCTATCATCACTTACCATCTTATTGTATATTTACTAAATACATGTGGTCAGACAGTTGTCTCCAATCAGGACTGCAGAAATACATAGCTTGCCTGGCACTAAAACCTTAATTATGCATTAGCAGAAACAAATAGAAAAGCTTTACCTAGACCTGATATGGAAACCCTGGGACCCATTGGTGTCCTCCAAATTTACTCCTTCTGTTGCCAATCCTTCCTCCTCCCAGTGTCCCAGACTAAGCATCCGCACATGCTCACAAGGGCTGTAACTAATGCCATGTTACTTAACCAGCTGATCACACAGCATACCAAACAGAGGATGTCTGCTTGGTGCTTCTGACACACACGATGGATGGACATTACAGTCCAGCTGTTGTTCTAGCTTGACAGCTGAGGGTTGTTGGAGTGTTTTATGAGGAATAAATTAACATGAATTGTGCCATCTATTGGGATGGTTGGAGAAAGAATGAAGAGAAGATTATTTTTGGTGTGGCTGGTATGTAGAAGGGAAAGAGAAACAAAGAAAAGGAAGGAAGAAGAAAGAAAGAAAGAAAGAAAGGCCACTTAATGTTTGTGTATCAGCCTTTAAGGAGAGGTGAAGTTTAATTTTGGTAGTCTCATATAATTCAAGTGTGAGAAGAAAGGGATAATTATAATGTGTAAGTGTGTATGTGGATGAGGAGAATATGTGTGCATGTGTAGTCTGGGAATTTCCAAGGCTTAATTAAAAAAAAACAAAAAACTGCTGGAAGTTAAAACCCACATCCCTGGGGACATTTTAAGAATAGTAGTCTAAAAAAAGAAAATTTTGTTATTGTTTTATTAGCATATGTATAAGATAAAATAATAATCACAGTTGCACAATGATATGTGCAGTAATCAAGAACTGTGACTGACAATAACAACTATTCTCAGAGATACACATGCTATTTTAATTGGCCATGCACCTATTCCACAGCCATATGCCACAAGCACATGGTAGGGCAGTTTCTGAAACTGCATTTCATAACTACCTGAAAAACAAGGGAGTCATGTGAATGATATTGAAGCCTATTTAGCTAATTTATTAATTGTATTATTATTATTAGACATTGCATAAATTATAGAAATGATACCTTTCCTTTATCCTAAAGGTGGTTGCTCTTCTAGTTTTGAAGCTCTCTCCCTCAATGTACCAAGCAAGTTAGTTATGTCTTTAGATCCTGAAAAAGGGCTATTTTGGGATTGTCACACTGCCGTCACTTGTTCAGCTTTGAAATATAATAGAGGCATTTTAAGGGGGAGAGCATTATCAGCTGTTCAGAGAATTTTCCATAAAAGAGTGGGCCCTTGGTATCTGCTGGGATTTGGTTCTCAGACCCCCTCCTGGATACCAAAATCTGTGGATGCTCAAGTTCAGTTAAATACAATGGATAGTAAAATGGTGACCCTTACATAAATAGACAAAATCAAGGTTTGTTTGTTTTTTTTGAAAAATTTCAATCTGTGCATGCTTGAATCTGTGTATAAAGAATATGTGGATATGGAGGGCTGACAGGGGGCACACACAGTTGTTGTTCTAAATAATGGCCACGATCCTGCACTATATTGTAATGTTCGACTGTGCTAGAGATACGGAATATTGTTCCCCTCCACTCCTGCAGGACTCACCTCTCTCCTGTAACACTCCCCTCCAAAGTCATGTAGTAGCTAGTGGGGTCTTGGGACAAATGAGAAGCATCTGGATATGTAACTGTAGCTGGGAGCACAATGACACCTGGTCTGAGTCCCAGTTCTGGGAAAAGAGTAGGATACAAATAAATATAATAATAAATATAATAATTCCAGGACCTCTTGAAGAACCTTCAGGAGGTCCCATTAGATACCTTTATTGATGTGCATCTGGCTCTATTCACTTAACCAGGCTCTTCTCAGCCATTCTTATTTATCCACTAGCCAGCACATGGTTGTGTATTGGGGAAGCAACGCAGGAGGAACTGTCAGAGGGTTTCGGACCTTGCATGAGATAAAAAGAGAATTTCAATCTCCAAGTGATTTAGATTTGCATTTGTATATGTCACTAATAGTACACCAGCCATAAAGTTAATATGTTTGAAATGTATTTGGAGACCATCAAGTCTTGGATGACTTGCACATGTTATAGTTTATTTTAAACCTTGAAAATATGGATTATTCCCTCATCCACCATTCTCGGGAAGCCTTATATAGGTCAGTATTTTGGCATCAGAAATCTGCCGGAATTAGCCTCTGTAGCCAAAAGATTAAAATCATCTCTTTTTAAACTGAATTATGTATTTATGGTTTATTTAAAACCTCCTGGACATTAAGTATATTTTAAAGATATTTTTAAAGTGCAGAGTAATGCATAAGTAGAATGACACTGACATAACTGAACACATGCAAAAATGGCATCAACTAGAAATACTGATTTGCCCATCCCTAAATAAGTCTCGAAGAGAAACGACAACTCAGAAAGAACCACAACTTGGAAACATCACCCAAGGAGACTTTTTGCTGTGCTCTCTGCAACTGGTTTATCTTGGATTGGCCTCTTTAGTCATCAACGCACTTGTAGAAAGCGTGGGATGAGTCCTTCCTGAATCTTTGTTGGTGAAGAAAAGCCAGAGAGAGAGAGAGAGAGAGAATGTCAAATAGTACTTCTGGTACTGCAAGGGAAAAAAAATGTTGATTTTCGTTTCCTCCTTGAAAGGATCATGAGTAAGCTTTTCTGGAATTAATTAATAATAATAATAATACTTTTATTTGTATACCGCCCTTCCAAAGATCAGGGCAGTGAACAACAGGTTTACAAGTTAAAACAATTCCAAGTACAATAAAACAATATCAATAAAACAGTATCAATAAAACAGTATCACCCAATGCAGATTATCATAATAAAGTTCCAAGCGGCTCGTGAAAAGGGACAGATATCAATAGATAGAAACAATCAAGATTAAGCCTGCTTAAATAAATATGTTTTCAACTCCTTTTTAAATTGGGTGAGAGAGGCAGCCAAGCGGAGCTCAGTGGGCAGCGAGTTCCAGAGGCTTGGGGCTGAGGTAGAAAACGCCCTCTTAGCTGTAGTTGATAATCTGGCCTCTGGAACTCATAATAATTGTTGCCCACTAGATCTAAGTGTGCGGGGCAGATTGTGTGGGGAGAGATGGTCCTTTAGGTACTCTGGGCCCAAGCCATTTAGGGCTTTATAGGTAATAACCAGCACTTTGTACTGACCCGGAAGCGAATAGGCAGCCAATGGAGGTCTTTCAGAACTGGTGTTATATGGTGGGTCCTGGAAATACCAGTGACCACCCGCGCTGCCATATTCTGCACTAATTGCAGCTTCCGAGTGTGATACAAAGGCTGCCCCATGTAGAGCGCGTTGCAGAAATCTAATCGAGAGGTTACCAGAGCATGTACTAGTGTTTCAAGGTCCCTCCGGTCCAGGTAATAATAATAATAATAATAATAATATTTATTTCTATTCCGCCCCTCTGAACAAGCAATCAGGACGGAGTACAGCAGAGGTTAAAACAATATCAAGTTAAAATACCCCTTCCTTACCCTTACCACCCTTCCTTAAAAAAGAATTAAATCACAATAGAGTTAAAACATAATAGATTAAAATAGCAATACACAATAGTAGGGAGCGGACCCAGTTTAGGTTGTATGGAGAAAAATGCGGGAAAAGATTTTAAAAGCCCTTAAAACCTAGGTATGGAGCTGGGGATATTCACATTCTCTGGGAAGGCTTGCCGGAAGAGATGCGTCTTTAGGGCTCTTTTAAAGCCTTCTAAAGATGTAATGAGACGCATCTCGTCCGGCAGGTCATTCCACAACTTGGGGGCGACAGCCGAAAAAGGTAGGGATGCAGCTGGCGTATCAGCCGAAGCTGAAAACAGGTGCTCCTGACCTTCGCATCCACCTGAGAAGTAAGGTGGAGTGACGAATCAAGGAGCACCCCCAAGCTGCGTACAGTGTCCTTTACGGGAAGCGTGAGCCCGCTCAGGACAGGTGGAACCACCTCCATCCCTGGGCCGGGGGAACCTATCACCAGTACTTCCGTTTTCTCTGGATTCAGGCTGAGTCTGTTTTCCCTCATCCAGTCCATTACCGATTCCAGACAGGCCACGTGAGGAGCGACGCCATCCCTGGTCACTGCGTCAGTTGGAGACATAGAGAAGACTATTTGGGTGTCATCAGCGTACTGATAACCCTGCGCCCCATGCCTCCGGATGATCTCTCCCAGCGGTTTCATGTAGATGTTAAAGAGCATGGGGGACAGAATAGCTCCTTGAGGGACCCCAGATTTTAGGGCCTTTCTATCAGAGCAAACGTCCCCCAGCTGCACCATCTGGAACCTCCCAGAGAGGTAGGACTGGAACCAATGGAGCGCAGTGCCTCCGATACCCACCTCTGCCAGGCGCTCCAGAAGGATACCATGGTCGATGGTATCAAAGGCCGCTGAGATGTCCAAGAGCACCAACAGGGACACGCTACCCCTGTCGATGCCCAGACGGAGATCATCGACCAGGGCGACCATGGCAGTCTCAACCCTGTAGCCAGCCCGAAAACCAGTTTGAAATGGATCTAGATAATCCGTTTCATCCAAGATCGATTGAAGCTGGATCGCAACCGCCCTCTCGATCACCTTCCCCAAAAATGGCAGTAGCGAGACTGGCCGATAATTGTTGTGAAGCAGGGGGTCGAGGGAAAGCTTTTTCAATATTGGTTTTATAATGGCCAATTTGAGATTGTCTGGGAACAGCCCTTCGCTCAGGGATGAATTAATAATCCGGCGGAGTAGCAAAGTTACTGCCGGCCCGGCCTGTGCCACTAGCCACGAGGGACAGGGATCGAGGGAGCAGGTTGTCTTCCTAACGCTTCTAAGGATCTTGTCCACGTCCTCGGTACTGACTGACTCAAACTGATCCAGTACAACTGAGTCCACGGAAGCTCTGGACGCCTCTATTCTAGATTCTGCTGTAACACTGGCATTCTACATTCTGCTGTAACACTGGCGTTTAAACACTGGATTAAACTCCATTAATTTCAGTATTTCCCATAGATTAAGGCAGGTAATAGTAAAAAGTAAAAATCTATATTCTCTCTCTCTCTCTCTCACACACACACACACACACTCACACTCGCTCTCACACATTTTTATATATGTTATTGTTGTGTGCTGCCCTAAAGAGCAGGATATTATTATTATTATTATTATTATTATTATTATTAGGCAATCAGGTGAAGTTTAAGAGAAATAGCATGGACTATAGCATTATGTAGTAACTTCCTTATCACTGAGTTATATGATCTCATTCTGCACAGATGAACTGAACAATAGTTATCAAGATTAGTTTCTTCTATAAAATAATTGGACTATCTGGGGTCACGTTCATTTTCGCTATCATGATTTTTGATGTATCCATTGCAGTGCATACACACTTTGCATTTCTGTTTGAGTAATCAGATCAGTTTGATTCACTTAGATCAACAGTCAGGTTATTTGTAAAATCCAGATTATAAAGCATAATAATGTTCCATGAATAATCCTTTTTTGTGTGTTCTTGCATAGTTATTCAGGTCAAATACACACACTGTGAAGTACAGCAAGGCCGCGTTCTCACTATGATTTAAAGCAAATTGCTAATCAGGTTATATGACCATCATTCCCATTTGAAACCAGTTCTGTACCTACTGTGATTGGTTTCAATTGCAATGAAGCGATGCAAATGCAAAAAAACCCTGCTCTTTCCTGACACTAGTACTTTGGTGGTTCTTTTGAAAAGAATAAATTCCGAAGCATGTTCAACAAGTGGGACAAACGGATCTGAATAGCATCATTCTGGAGGAGAGGTACTAATGGCAGAGGGGTGTTTACATCCCTCCCCAGTTTTTGGTGGATCCACCATCCCCCTTCCCCCCATTGCTGTCTTTTTGCTTGTGGTGTGACCTATGGGCACATGGTTGTTGTTTTTTTAAAGAAAATTGATAGAAGATTTGATTCATTGGTTTTGCAACTACTTGCAATTACCCAGGCAATCCGATGGCAGCTCCTCGTGAGGTAGTAGTTGCAAAACCAATGAGTGAAATCTTCTATCAATTTATTTAATAGATAGATAGATAGATAGATAGTTGCCAAGCCAGGCTGCCCGGGCTGCCGCTTACATCACTGATGACCCACAGATAATTTACATGCATTTTGAAGCAGCACAAATTAGTGTGGATGACAGTTGTGCAAAAAAAGAGAAGTGATTACAAGGGAATAATTAAAAGATCTGCTTTCACAGTGAGAATGACGGACCTTTCGGAATCAATTTACCAACACGGAATGAAGGCGAATCTCAAACTGTTTTAAATGTGAGTGGGAATAAACCCTAAGATCCAGCTGCTTTCTCAGTTACAGCATTGTATTGGTGACTTAATTCACCTTCTCAGAAATAGAATTATGGATTAAAGGTGACCATGGGTCCTGCAATTAAAATGAAAGCTCTGGTTGTCACAAAATAGAACAGGAATAGAAAGTTATGCTTTGTGCCTCTCATCAACTAACTTGGAAAAGTTACCTTTTTATTTTTATTTTTTGTACTATAGTTTCAGCCAAAGGCCTGGTGAGTCCTGTGTTCTGCTTGCCAGAACCAGTTGCTTCTGGTAAACCCACTAGCAGGGCAGGAAAGTAATTTTTCCTGTTGTTCATCCTCAGCAACTGGTATTCAGTAACTGGGCCTTGTGGTTCTATAAAGCCACTGATAGGCCTATCTTCTATTACTATGTTTTCTTTTGTTTGTTTGTTTTGGTTTAGCTTCCATGCTCTGTAAAGAGAGCTGTGGTTCAGATGGATTTTTTTTATTAATGTCTGTATTTTTAAAGTTCACTCTGGTATTTTAATTATCTATTTGCTTAGTAGATAGAATGGCTCATGTTTTTTTAATGTATATATTGTGTTCTCGTGGATGTTTTTAGCTGCCTTCAGTATTATTTTCATACCATCAAAGCATGAGAAAGATTGTCTTATGTAATAACAAATAATGAAATTTACTGGCTATCAACACATCCTGTGGCAGAAAATTTCATAGTGTATGCATTAATTGAAAAATTGTTTTCCTTTGACTGGCCTGAATTGCCTGCCAATCAGTTTTATTATTGGATGATTGGATATTCTAACTTGTTCAAGGAATAGGTGTTTTTCTGTACCTCACTGAAATTATAATTTGATTTCAGGAGCCTAAGCAGGGGCTAGCTCAGGCTAATATTTGGATGGCAAAGTGTCAGGGTAGAAATAGTGCACTTTGGTGCCTCTTAAACTGCCATGGCTTCAACCTACAGAGTCCTGGGATTTGTAATTTTGTGAGGCACCTGCACTCACTGACAGAAAAAGCTAAAGATCTTATAAAACTACAAATCCTATGATTCCATAGAATGGAGCTACAGCACTTAAAATGGTATCAAATTGCATTATTTCTACAGTGTAGAAGTAATAAAAAACCGCTAAAAAACCCAAACTCTCCAAAACTTCAATATTTTATCTTAGAGAATATGTTGCACCTCCTTGATCTTTTTAATTTTTTTGAGACCTTTCTAGCTTTTGATTCCATTCACCACCTCTAGTTTTGCCATTGTAAATTACAAATGTCTGGCTGTTCAACTGTCCAACTCTAAGCAATTTACTTCACCATGAGCTTCAGTTTTTAGGCAGCCACATGTGCAATCTGTTGCTTTGGGTGGGCTGAGTCAAGGGAACATTCAAGTTCACTAGGAGAAGCTATTTCCCCAGTGACCTTAACTATGTTCCAGCTCTAGTGATACCATACTCCATGCTACTCCTGATATTCAGGAAAACAAAAGCCTACAGGCTCACGTAGCATCATGATGCTGATATTGACCTGATTCTGTCTGTGCCATGCTATCTCAGGTTCTTCTGTTAAATGATTTTTCCCATGTGACAGCCCCCCTTTCCTAGTGACCCCTCCCCATTCTTGTGGACATCTGTATTGCAAAGTTGCATTGTTTTCTGCCAGTATAACTCATATGAATTAATTCCTGAACATTGCCAGTTCATCATGTGGTTGACAGATGGGGGAATTAAGAGTTGATGCCAAATATTTTGTGCCTCCTGGGGGAACAAATACATGTGTGACATCATATTTCAAGCACTGTATTTCCTCCTCCCTTCCTCTGGTGTCACTTCACGTAATAGATGCTATCAACTGTTTGGGAGAACTAGGCTCTTTCTGTCAGTTTACTAAAACAGATCCTTCCTAACTGATTTGCCCATTGCCATGCAAGGTATTCATTCCATATGTTCTTAAAGAAATAAGAGACACAGTGGTAAAGAAACTGCATTGCTGCCCTCAGATAGCAGATGCACCGGGTCTAGAAAATTAAAACACCTCATGCACTGACAGCTGGGTGCCTTTTCATTTTATGTGTGGTAATCAGCTTGGTGTAGTGGTTTGAGTGCTGGACTATGGTTCAAATCCCCATTCGGCCATAGAAACCCATTGGATGATACTGTGCAAGCCCTAGAGTCGCAGTCTCAGTCCTAGAGGAAGGCAATGCCACACCTTCTCTGAAAAAGTCTTGCTGAGAAAATCCTATGATAGATTCATCTTAGGGTTACCATAAGTTGGATGTGATTTGATGGCACACAACAACAACAAACATTATGTGCTAACAGTATTTCTGTGGAAACCTTCACTGCGAGTTATCTTACACTATAACTGATATGACTTAGTTTTCACTTCCATTAAGAATCCAAGCATTGCAGTTTGGCAAGGACACTAAATGTTCTGTTAGAGACTCATATGTTAGAGTTACAATTCCTATGATTTTCTAGAAAGAAAGGTTTAAGTGTACAGTATAGATGTATCCATAAAGTTATGTACCAATGTTTCGCCTCACCAGATAGATTTCTTTTCGCAATTTGTCATCATGACTCAAGACAAAAGCTGGTCTCGAACTGGTAGCTCAACTAGAGCAGGGGTTTAGCCTGTTCATCATCACACTGCTGTGGCCCATAAGTGAAGTGACATCAATCAATGAAATCTTGTATAATTGGTCAGACTGAAGAGTTTTATTGCATGCTAAACTGTCGGCAAGGTGTCCCAATGCCATCACCAACACTAGCCCATCCCTGAGCCAGGCTCAGGCATGTGAATTTTGCTCAGCCAGAAAACTTTCTTGCTCAGATGAAAGCTTTCTGACTGAGCAAAATTCATGCGCCTGTGCCCGATTAGGGGATGGGCTACGGTCGGCAATAGGTTAGGGTCAATGATGGCATAGAGATGTCTTGCTGACAGTTTAGCATGCAGTAAAATCCATTTTCACTCGGCCATGCATGTCTCCTGCCCGTGTCCAGAACGGAGCCAAAAGTGGATGCAATAAGTTCTTGGGTCATGTTCTTGGTCCCCAGCAGCAGTTTCTGCATTCTGCTGTTCTGATCATCAGTTTAACTTTGCGACCATATTTCTATACTCTAGCTGTATCTTGATTTCCCTCTGTTACCCCAAAAGGTGGTGGTGGGACTTGGGGTCCCCACCAGCTATCTCAGTATCTCCTTAGATGTTGAGGGAAATGTTTAGATCATAAGAAGCCTGCTGGAGAGAGGTTTGGTAAACTCGGGGCTGTTTTCACCTTTGTATACCAGTGCTAACTGTGGGAGGACTCCAAGTTTGATGAATAAAGATTTTATTTAGAAATACCCAAGAGTGCACACAAACACACAGTAACAGTTCAGGGCAAAACACCATACAAGGCTAACCAAAATAAAGGTATGAAAATTAGAAAATGGAGGTTTAGATTTGTAGAGAAGGTGATAAAGAATCATAGAATCATAGAGTTGGAAAAGATCATCCAATCCACACACCCCTCGGACAGATGGTCATCCAGCCTCCGTTTAAAAAACCTCAAAAGAAGGAGACTCCACCACTCTCTGAGTGAATGTGATGCAATGTCAAACAGCTTTTACTGTCAGGAAGTTTCTCCTTATGTTGAGGTGCAATCTCTTTTGCTGTAGCTTACATCCATTGTTCTGGGTCCTATTCTCTGGAGCAGCAGAAAAAAAAGCTTGCTCTATCCTCAGTATGACACTCCTTCAAATACTTATACAAGGCTATCCTATCACGTCTTAACTTTCTTTTCTCCGAGTTAAACATACCCAGCTCCCTTAGTCTTTCCTCATAAGGCATGGTTTCCAGACCCTTCACCATTTTGGTTGCCTCTCTCTGGACATACTTCAGTTTCTCAACATCCTTTTTAAATTATGGTGTCCAGAACTTGACACAGTATTCCAGGTGAGGCCTGACCAAGGTAGAATAGAGTGGCACTATTACCTCCCTTGATCTAGATACTATACTTCTATTGATTCAGCTTAGAATCACATTGGCCTTTTTAGCTGCTGCATCACACTGTTGTATCATGTTCAAGTTGTGGTCTACTAGGACTCCTAGATCCCTTTCACATGTAGTCTTGTCAAGCCAGGTATCCTCCATCCTATATCTATGTATTTCATTTTAATGCCTAAGTGCAGTACCATATATTTCTCTGTGTTGAAATTCATTTTGTTAGTTTTGGCCCAGCTTTCAAATCTATTAAGGTTATTTTGAATTTTGATCCTCTTCTCTATTAGCCACTCCTCCTAATTTGGTGTCATTTGTAAATTTGATAAGCATGCCCTCTATTCTTTCATCTGAGTCATTGGTAAATATGTTGAATAACCTGCGCCCAGGATAGAACCATGTGGCATCCCACTGGTCACTTCTCTCCAAGATGAAGAGGAGCCATTGCTGAGTACCCTTTGGGTTTGGCCAGTCAACCAATTACAAATCCACAAATATTTACCCGTCCTGAAAAGGAATCCACAGAATGTGTAGTGTGGCGCACATAACATCTGAAGGTGATTCAGGAAAAAGAAGTTCTGGATATTTGGACAGAGCTCTGGTGGTTGGTCACAACAATCACAAAATGGGCATGTGACAGGTGGATATGTATATCCTGTTTGTTCCCTCAATACTTTCTTAATGTTCCCACCCAAAGAAATCACAAATTACAGAAATCAAAAAAAGGAAAATTTCAGTAAATGGGCTTAACTCCAGATTAACAAAACAGTGATCGGATATAAGGAAATAGATGGATAGGGAAATTGGTTGGGGACATGGCAGGGAGGCATGGTCTTACTTACCTTAGTGCACTGGGAGTGCCTTTGTCTCCAGTGCAAGAAGATATGCGAAAAGCCTTGAGGGAGGATGAAGTGATAAGCAAACTCATGTATCCTTTATTTTTGGTATAACCTAGATGCAGTGGCTTAGTGGTTAAGACACCAGTTCTGACGATCATATCAATCAGTTCTTGCATATCAATCAGTCAGGTCATTTGCTTTCCCCCCTTGTCTTCCCCTTTGTTTCTTCATTACTGCTAACCCTTTTTACTAGCCAATAATGTCATGTACCTGTTTACATGCATGATTTGTGATCGTCCAAAACCACAGCCCAGAACAACTTCCATGCACATTAGAGGTACTTCTAGTGGGTCAATGTTCCTTTCCTATGGGAAACTTCCCAGTGGTCCAAAGCTCTTTGTGACCCTTTAAACATGCCTGGCTCCAGATATGAATAATATGTAACTCCAAATACAGTGGGGATGTCAGGTATGCTTACACCTCTGCCTTGTACCTTTCAGATGAGATCGTACAAATCAATATCTATCACTCCAATTGTTTGTAACAGAGAAGTGGGATAGAAATAAAAGTTTTATTTATTATTATTTATTTATTGTATAAATGTGCTTCTTGCATATCAATCAGTCAGGTCATTTGCTTTCCCCCCTTGTCTTCCCCTTTGTTTCTTCATTAGTGCTAACCCTTTTTACTAGCCAATAATGTCATGTACCTGTTTACATGCATGATTTGTGATCGTCCAAAACCACAGCCCAGAACAACTTCCATGCACATTAGAGGTACTTCTAGTGATTCATAGTACCAATGAAATAAAGAGATTCTGCTTTCACAACACTGAAATGAACCAAAGAGCAATGTACAGCTAGGTGGCTAATACAGGTTAATGTTTCCAGAATGTTTTAAAACAATATGATATATCATTTAATTTATTCTGTTCTGAGGATTTTTGTTTTGCTCCCCAGAAAATGCTCCATATATGACCCACAAAACAACATAAGCATAAAAACATAAGCTTTTTTTTTTAAAAAAAAAAATAATGTAATATGAGAAAACATACATTCAAATAAAATAAAATAAAAATGGTGCAAACTGTATTTTGGAAGGTGTATGTATAAAAGAGAGAAGTATATTTCATACCCTGTTATGACCCAACCAAAGGACAGATTTTTTTGTTGTTGCTGTTCCATTGAGATGCAGGGTTTAGTAGTGGGGATTTCACAGGCAAAATTATACTCTTGATAGAACTGGCTAGCATCAGTGCAGCTGCTGTAGGGTTTTCAAAGACTGTTATCTCTGCAGGTACTTCTCCTCAGAAGTACCCCAAGCTTTGAGTCTCTAGACAGCACTGAAAAGGTCTCCTCATCGAATATCTCTGCACTAGTTTTTATGGCAGTGCCGTAGGTTATATTCTTTGCAGCAAGTTCTCTCCACCTCCATCGATTTTACCTCTGGTGCACAAAAATTAGGATAGAGAGAGGTGATCCCTCAGGGAAGAGCATCGTCAGAACTAAAGTGCTCTGAAGATAAAAACTTGGGAGAATATGGGAATATGGGGAGCAGGTGAAAGAGAAAGACGAATATAGGTAACAGGTATTATATGTGATTTGGTCAGAAGGATAGCTGGAAACAAGTTAAGGCAAGGAAGTGTTGAGAGACAATTATTGACAGCAAGACTTCTGTGGGGATTCTGTTCTAAGAATGGAAACTACTTTTCAGCTTCTCAAATGTAGGCTATTGAAAGAGAATAGGAAAGAATTGAACTCTCTTAGCAGGTCTCAAACTTCAGTGTCATCCAAGCTGACATACACACTATGTCCTTGTTCTTCGAACATAAGGATATAACACAAGCTATTTAGGCCTATGCAAACCAGCATTCCGTGTCCCAGTGACCCACAAAATGCTTGTGAGAAACCTCAAGGATGGCATGGGAGCAACAATCTAGTTCTCTTCCTTTGCAGTTGGATTATGCATATGGATTATTGCATCTGAAAAAGGAGGCAACATATAAGCATTATATATTTACTGATATTTACTCTTTTCATAATACTTCAGTTCCTTTAAGCATCAGTTACTGTATAATCAAGAAAAAAGGGGGAAATGTTGTAAATATTTAAAAAATGATTTTAAAAAGCTATCTCTCATTTTAATATGATGAGAATAGTTTGGTTATTTATTTATTTATTTCATATCCTACTTTTCTCTCAGCATAGATATCATAATTAAAGTGCCCACAACGTTTGGAGAGAACTTGAAAACATGGGAGAATTTCAGCATGATGATTATTCTTGATGTCAATCAGGTTTTACTCCAATGGTTACAGTGGTGCTTAATTAGATCAATAAAATGGCTGATAAAGCTAAGAATAAACTTGTCAATGATCCAGAACTCATTATTTTGTTGTGAGCTATAGGACTATAGTGTCAGTTTACGTTGTTAAGACTTAACGGCAAGGAGCACTCTTTCTTTCAAAGCCACTGGTTCCACAGCCACAAAACACCCAAGAATTCTCTATGGCCAGCTCTGGAAAGTCCCATTTACACAAGTATCCTCCTTTTTTGGCATATGTATCCACACTGGAAATTAAAATTGGAAATGAATGAATATCCTTATTTTCAAAAAAAGAAAAAAAAGGAAAACAAAAGGAAAGTTGTTCTCAGAACATTTGAGGCAGTTAACTATTAGAAAGTAAGTAAACTTAAACTGTGAAATTCTCTATAAACTTAAAAAAGTACACCCATTTTTCCACAGTGATGAACAAAGTTAATGTGCAGAACCTGGGAAAGCCGACCTGTGCCTTTTTTTGCTGAAGGCCAATGGAATCAGATCATCTCTGGTTAATCTGGTCTTGGGAAAACCAAAATGAACACCCTCCTCCTCCTGGGAAACTGTTCTCAATCTTTTTCTTGTTTATTCATTATTTATTTGCTTACCTCTCTACATTTTCTTTTTATAAAGACATGGCGGTGTGCAGCAGAAGTAAAAATTATAAAATGCGAAGACCAATAAAAATAATTCAGAACAATGAAAACAGTAAAATAATAGCTCCGTTTAGTCAATTTTGTAAATCAGCAAGACTGGGGAAAGTACTTCATTCCTATTTCCCCCATTAATATAACTTCATACATTTCAATACCTTTTGAAGAGAAACAGAGGCTCTGTTAGCACTGATTTGGCTTAATGCTATCTCCTCCCCTCTTTGGATTCCTGTATCTGTTCATAAACTGCAGAATGCATTTCAAAATACACTGAGTTTATTAATAATATTGAGTTGGCGGATATCTACTTTGTCTATGTTCCACCTCTCCTTCTCTCTTTATCTCTCTGTTCTTCTAACAAATAGTTACACCACTGTATCGGTTTGAGAGTGTATAGGCAATGTTGGGCACTGTCCAAAAAGGAGCTGGAGAATGCATGCAAGACTTCTCTAATGTTTTTTATCATCTTTTGTAGGGTATGTGTGTGGTAGACATATAGGTGCTCACATGGCTATACTGTTGCAAGCTGTCTCCTTTTTTTGTTCCCTAATGTCTGTCAAAGGCTGCATCTGCACTGCAGAAATAATCCAGTTTAATAACCATGGCTCAATGCTGTGACATTCTGGGAGTTGTCGTTTGTTGTGGCACCAGAGCCCTCTGACAGGGAAGGCTAAATATCTCACAAAACTACAATCCCCAGAATTCCGTAGCATTGAGGTATGGCAGTTAAAGTGGCATCAAACCAGATTATTTCTGCAGTACAGATGCAGCCATAGAGAACAAAAATTAGTGAATAGTAAGAAACTTGACAATCAGCCATGCCCTCCAAAATTTCACAGATGAAAATAAGCATGCATATCTGATCTTGTATGAAGTATGGCCAAGAAGCAAGAGAGCATGACAAAGGGCTTGGCACTCAACAGAAGGGGTTGGTCAAGTACAGAAGTTATTAATAAGTAGGAACCCATACATTTACAGTATTTTAATTACAGAGATCTTTGAATTTATGTATTGCATTTGTGGAAACTTGGAGATAAAAGAGATAAGCCTATATAAATCAATTAAAATATGTGGAGAAAATAATAAAATTACCCTATGCACACACAACATTTGGACAATGCTGTAGAATATTATTTTATTTATTTATCGTATTTATACCCCGCCCTTCATCCCTAAAGGCTCTCAGAGCAGCTTACAATTATTATTACCATATATACTCGACTATAAGTCGACCTCATGTATTAGTCAAGGGCAGGTTATGGGACCAAAATTAGGATTTTGATATGACCCATGGATAAGTCGACGGTAGAATTTAGGGACAGGTAACAGAGGGTGTAGAGATGATGCAAAGGAAAACAATGTCAAAGAACATACAAAATTCCAGCAGATATTAACTGTTTGTGCTCATATTAAAGGCTGGATGGATGAGATAATAGAAGGGGGTCAGTGCTTCCAGGACAATTTATGGTCTTTCATTTCATCAGGGTATGGTTCCTTTTTAAAATAAGTATTAAAGTATAGTACTTATATTGGCCCGTGTATAAGTCGACACAGGTTTTGGGGGTCAATGTTTTGACTAAAAATTCTAGACTTATACATGAGTATATATCTTTAATTAGACAGTTCCCTGCCCCCAGGCTTACAATCTAAAAAGACAGGACACAAAAGGAAAAGGGAATGGTGGTGGGGAAGGAGATCAGGTCCAGCATTTTTTTTTCTCTCCCTCTGACACCTGGAGCAAGGCAAATGGACTGGAGGGAGGGCTCAGCTTCTTAATCTAGGACAGGCCCGATGGAGCTGGGCCTAAATCTCTCCCTCCATGGTTGGATGGCACCAGATGGACAGACTTTGCTACGGACTTTAATTCAAATCCTGGAACATTCCAGGAAAATCCATGACACTTGAAGGGTGTAGTTCAGAAGCTACCGCTGCAACTCCTGCCATCAAAAAGATGAACTAAGAAATGAACATGCCTATTATTTCTTCTAGTTGTAGCCCAAAGCCCCCACATTTTATAGTTACCAGTCTGTTTCTGGGCAGAAATCAAAGTACTGGTTATGACCTATAAAGCGCTGGAGCCTGGATCCAGGCCATACGAAGGACCATATCTTCCCAGATGACCCGATCTGAATTCTGAGAGTTTCAGGGGAAGTGCTTTTCTGAGCCTCACCCTCTTTGCAGGCATTTTGGTGGGAACAAAGTTCAAAAACACACTGTAGAAATAATCCAGCTTGAAACTGCTTTAACTGCCCTGCCTCAGTTCTAGGGAATCCTGGGAATTTTAATTCATTGTGGCCCCAGAGCTCTCGGACAGAAAAGGCTGAATGTCTTACAAAACTAGTTCCCAGAATCCCCTAGCATTGAGCAAGGACAGTAAAAATGGTCTCAAACTGGAATATTTCTGCAGTGTGTTTTGGACCAAAAAGAGGCCCTTGGTGGCTATTCCTAAGCACTAGAACTCCTTTCCTGGGAAGGCTCAACTGCCTCTCTCCTTGCTATCCTTCCATTTGTTGGCAAAGATAGTTTTATTCCAACAGGTCTCTGAGGAACTGACTGTATTTTTTTTAAAGGAGGCTTTTCTTAGTATGTTGTACTACTTTCTTCTTTTGTTTTAAATGTGGATGTGGTAAGCAGTTTTAATTTTAATTTACTAATAATGTGTATATTCATTTTTTAAAATCTACCTATAGTTTTACTTGTATTTGTGTTTACCTTGCCAGCTTCCTTGTGTTCCATACTTGGAGAAAAAGTGCAGTATAATTAAATTACATTAATGCAATACAATATAATATTCATAGACAACTAAAGGAAAATATAAATCTTTAGCTCAGCAAAAGATCATAGAAAGAAAATAGAAATAAATTGTCTTGTGCCATGTTATTTGTTGCTCCTTTGAGTTGCATGGTAAGAGAAGATCTCCTACCCTTCTGGGTTTTTGGAACTGATTATGGTGAGCAATGACATATAGGGAAACTGGTGCATTACCTTGAATATTAGATGAAGGTCTCTTCATTGCTTTTTACCCATTCTCAGTAAGCAGTTATACATTGTGGAGTGGGGAAGGTGGATCAGATTTACAGGGGGAAACCTCTTTCTCAACACAGGGTTCTATAGGAATTGTGGCCATCTTTGCTTGTGTAACGTGGTCACGTAACAAGGGTTTGGCACCTGTAATTAAATGGAACAAGATTGGTCCTAGTACTAGATCTATTTGTGGAGGGATGCCATCCATGTAGGGCTATTTTTATACAAAGAGTATTCAGATTCCATGATTTGGCATCATGTATGCTGTTGTTCAAAGAGATGATCATTTCGGTTAAGCCTAGATTTTCAGGATGGCACAAGGGTAGCTTGCTTTCGCACAGCAAATGGCAGGTACACATAAAGCCTTTGAGGCCTTATTTACTCCAAAATGTGTATGCACATGATGGTTTTAAAATGCTTTAGCCATCTTAGCCTATTTTAATTTTTTATCTTGCTTAATATATTTTTAGTCTATTTAATTTATTTTTATTATTTTGAACTGCTTTGATCTGCTTGTATTATTTTAACTTGTATGCCAAGTTAAAATAATATAAAATAATTTGTTAACTTGTAAAGAGCCCTAATGGCACAGTAGTTAAATGCTGGTATTGCAGCCACAATGTTGTAATTTTGATCCCAGAGGGAGGGCTCCAAGGTTCACTCAGCTTTCCATCCTTTCCTAGGTTGTTAAAATGAGTACCCGGTTTGTTGGGGACAATTGGCTTACAGTTTTTAAACAATTTAGGGATTGCAATTTCACTGAAAAGTGTTACAGAAATACATTTGCTATTTCTATATTGCTGTTGCTGTTGCCGCCATGAGCTCTCATGATATAGAGAAGGATATGAACATTTTAGAATGAGGAATGACTTAGGGAGTTGGATATGTTAGCATGGAGAAGAGAAAACAGAGAAGTGACATGACAACCATCTTTAAATAGCTGAAGAGATGTCATGTAAAAGATGGAACATGCTTGTTTTCTGCTGCTCCAGAGACTACACCATGAACCAGTGGATTACATATAATAAGAGAAGAGATTCAATCTAAATTTTAGGAAGAACTTCTTTTTTGTAAGAGCTATTCAGAGGACTCTCCATCTTTGGAGATCTTTAAATAGGGCTCAGATGGATATCTTGCAGGAGTGCTTTAGATTTGTATTCCTGTATGACAGGTATGGTTCCTTGAAGTCCCTTCCAATTTCCATAGTATTCCCATGATACTATGATTCTAAATGAACAAGAAAATAGGGGACAACCCTGTAAAGGTAAAAATTGTTGCATTCTTCTTTTAAAAATTGATAGATTTCTTGTAATTGCTTTTTAAAAAAGTGTTTACAGCAACTCAGGTGCCTAAGAGTACAATCCATTTGAAAAGTAAAAGAGGACCTCTGAAGAAGAAAATGTAATTTTAAACAAGGTTGCTCGTTTGAAGCGATTTATGTAGAACTGAGGTTTATAGTAATTATTCTCACCTTTCCACCAAAGTACAGAGCCAGATTTGTGATTGTTCACAGTCTCAATAATTTAAAATCATTCAGGTAATCACGTTCTGGTCTTCCTGTCTGCTGTCTTTATTTTATGCCCATTTGTGTGGTTCTTTGGAATGGTCTACCTTTTGCTGTTTTTGGTACAGTAAATGTACTCTGTAATATCTATTATGGCATGGTCAAAGGATAATTTATTGTCAAATAGAAAAAATAGGTCAACACTAATGTCACTTGATGATCAACCCCCCCAAGTTTAATAAAACATCTCACCAGCATGCATCCTGCACAGCGGTTGATATTTTATTACAACTGCAGTACCTGGGCTATAGCAGTAGTGTAATTACTGAGCTGTCAGAGTGATAAGTGGGATTAATGGCAGCCTGATGCACTTTAGTCTGCAGAGTGCTCTGAGAATTGGAAGATGGTGTTGTTATAGGAGTCTGTCTATACTGGCATATCCACAGCACTTCCGCACACACCCCTTCTCTGCCCAATGCCACAAATTCGAGTTTGCATTGCCCTGCCTCATTAACATTTGACATTTTGAACAGCTGTTATTTGTGAGCCAGCTCAGTAATAGAAAAGAGAGATATGTTATTTGGTAAAAGATGCATAACAATGCCACTTAATAATCTGCACATGTGCTAGACTGCCAAAATGGCTTCCGGGTCAATTCTTAATTTAAGATGTTTTCTTTACATGCTTAAATTTAAAAAAGTTATAGCTTTGATTTGATACAACATTTAAAACAGTTATAGCTTATTTTACTCCTACAATTTTAGAAGGTGACAAAAGTTATTATTTTCTCGTATGTAGCATCTCCCACGTTGGGAGTTACTGAATTTTATTGAATGTCAAATCTCACATATAAAGACTTGCCTCTGCTAATTTGCATTGGAACTGTCTTTTCCACATAAAGACAGTCTGCAGTCGAATCATCCTTTGGCCTTGTGTCTTGAAAACAGGACAACATGAAGATGGGGGGAACCGATGCAAATGGCCTATGTAGACATGTTCCACGAAGGATGAGTGAATACCCTGCTTTCAGTTAATGTCTTTCAAGTGTACCATTTTATATTGCATTTTTAAATTTCAATACCAAACAAATACTCCACTTGTAGGAGTTTACAGTATATAATTCACCAAAAGTGGAAGGCATGAAAGTGGTATAATACTAATATTAATAAATCAGCATCAGTGGTTAGCTTTTGTATAATAGCCAAAGGATCCAAAATGAAGCTATATTAGCTCTGGTAAGGTAAGACAACATCTATTTTCCTTATTTAGTGAACTGAGGGTTGAGAATACCCTCAGTTCTTGCTGACTGCTCCCAGACTTTGGGACCCCCTTCCTAGAGAGTTTGAAACTGGACTATCCTTGCTCTCCTTTCATCAGCAAATTAAAACACTTTATACCATCAGGCTTTTGGGAACTGCCTGGGATGGGGTTTTAATGCTATGCAGTCTTGTTTTTAAGGTTTACATGTAACCTCTTAATTTTTTTTAATGTTTGTAAAGTTTAATGTTTTTAATGTGTTCAACCATCAGTTATTTTTTTCTCAATTATCATATTTATACTTTTATTGAAGCTTTTGTGTATTTTAAGTCTGTGTTATTTAAACATACTGTTAGCTGCTTTAGGTCCCATTATTGAAAGAAAAGTGGTATAGAAATGAATTACGATGGCAGTAATTATGATGTTGAAGATTATCTCATGGGGTAAAAAGCATTAAAGAAGTGTTTTGCTGCCGTCATTCTTGCATGATCAGGGGAAAGATTTTCACACAGTGTCATTCTCCTATCATTCTTGTAAAATCCTCAAGACGTCGTCGTACTGGAATAACCCATTAAAGACCAAAAAAGCATGAATATTGGCAATCATGTTTCATTTGCACTATTGCAGAATATATGAAAAGCAATTATGTTTCAATAGTGATATATAGACAATTTGTCAATCCATCCACATATTCCCCCAGAGTGCAGTTCAGCAGAAACGCTTCCTGTGTCACACAGGAGAGTTCAGTAAGTGGCAAGAGATTAACCGGTTTTCCACCTCCTCATAATTCCTATCCTAACAAAATGTCTTCTGAGGTTCATTGGGGTCACTCTTGTCCCATCTGCGCAGGTGCAAGATCTCTTAGGAATGATAAACAAACACTAAATGGTGCTGACGTGTGTAAATCAAGTGCACTTTTTGCTGCTCTTGCATTGTTAATGAAGTAATATTGCAACCTGTGTGTGAAAGAAAATGTTTTACTATCACAGTTGTATTGTTCTTACTTGATAAAATAGAATAATGCTACAAAGCTGGAAAAAGCCCCATGTGATAATCTTCGATATTGATAATGAAAGTTTTTTAGGTTTTATAAATCACCTTGTGTGGCTTCAGGGGACCTCCTAGCTCACACGCTTTCACTTTGCATGTTGCATGGGAAAAAAATGATGCAGAATAAAATATTTTTCTTCTTATTAAATCAATTATCTGAATTTGATGGGTTCAAATTAAGAAGGATCTTTTATTGGTCCATGCTCTCAGGCTTTTTGGCAAACTGAAGACAGGGCCTTTAATATGCTGGAACCTCTATTTTTAAAGTTTTCTTGTTGAAAAACTTTAAAGTCTGGTGATAGACGCATCATTATCTGTGGTGTGCAAATTTATGCCACTGTCAACTCTTGAGAAACCTGCACAATCTGTTTGGCTAGACTCTTCTCCTGTAAAAAAAATAAATAAATAAATCTGTCAGCCATGACTCTTACATAGTGTTCCTCTCCAACCCCCAATAGGGGATGTGAAGATGCCTGCTGATTATCTCTAGCTTTCAGAATTCTTATTCAACTTATACCACGTGTTTGTCTCAAATTATTCCAACCAACCTAGTTAACTTTGTTTGATTTCATTAGGACATAACACATAAACATTAGCGAATATGCATGCTGCTGCTACCCTCTCCATCTTAAGCAGTGGCATGAGTTTGGAAGCCTCTGTGGCCATTTTAAACTAACCGCAGTTAAATGGAATTAATTTTAACTATAGTTTGTTGAATAAATACGATCCTAAACCACAGCTTGAAATTAAGACGTTTAATCAAAGGATAGTTAAAATTCACTAGAACAGGAAAAACTGATTTCTGTCACAGAGGGGAGATTTCTGAATGCTAAAAAAAAATATTCCTATGAGCTTCAGAGATATGTGAGGACAATTTTGCTATCTTTTTGCTTACCCCCAAAAAACTCCTTTCTTAAATCTAGGCAATAAGCCAAAGTTTGACTTTTTTTAAGGTCCCTTCTGAGCCTAAAAAAAAACATGATATAGAGGCTATGGGATGCATCATGAGTTTGAAAACATTAAAATATTTATTTTATTTTGATTTTTAATTTTTTTTAAAAAAAGGAGGAGAGATGTGGCCTTGAGTTGTTGTAGGATGGTGGCTGCCAGTTGCCCACTGCTGTCTTACAGCTAGTTGGATAGGTAGAAATCTGACAGAGATTTGCAGAGCTGGTGAAGAATGGTACTTTCAATTTAGAAAAACCTAGGATGGTATTCTTCATTCAGCATTTGACTCTCTGGTGTTAAATTTCCCAAGAACTTCATAGCAAGCTTAGGAAGGTGAGGGCAGAGTACAGGAGAAGAATGACAACAACCTGATAGTTGTTGATTCAGTGAATACGGCTGGTGTTTTCTGCAAGCTAAACCAAAGGTTCTGGAGAGGAAGAATATACCATCACATAATCCAAGTCAAGCACACCTGCCTTCAGGGAGTTGTCTTATATGGGTGGCTTGTTTTTTTGCTTTTGACAGCTGAACAATCTGGTGGTGGCTGCCTTGGTTTACCTGTCTGTGACATGGGAATAATGATGCTTTTCTCAGGAGCATTTTTGAATTGCTGCCCAAACAGTAAAGGATTATTAATTTTTAGATTGATTAGTTTCTGTCAGGTACATGGAAAAATCGTATGTTCTTGGCAGCACTTTGTGCTGTAAGTCGCTTTAACTCATTTACTTTCTTCCCCAGGTGCTTAAAGTGTGCAGATGCCCCCTGTCAGAAGAGCTGCCCAACTAATCTAGACATCAAGTCATTTATCACAAGCATTGCAAACAAGGTAAGGAAAAAAAAGCAGGAAAAGGAAAAGGAATAGAAGTAGATTCACCAAGTAAATAAAAGGCAAAGGCTACAGTTGCTGCATTTCTTTTTTAATGATTGAATTACAGCCCTTATCTTTGTATGTAGCTTAATGAAATAATGTTTAGAGTAGCTATTATAAAATTTAGCAGACTTTTCTTAATTACATAATTATTCTTGCTCCTTTCCTGTCGAGATATTGGGCAATAAATACATAGCCAATATGTACATTAAGTCTGTCTTTTCAAATAATTTTATTTTTTCCTTTGCATGACCGTTGGCTTAGGACAGCCTTTTAAAACTGATATTATTTATTAAGAAATTAAGGTATTTCTGGTGTAGATTCACTATAGAACTCTGTTAGGCTACTATAACTTCAGGGTATTTTCTTTCTCTTATAATTTCTTGTCCTTTGAGAGCTGTACTAATGTAAAAAAAGCTAAATGGTTTGTAGAGCTTATGCCAGAACTGCATACTGTTGGAAGAGAGATGACGGGTTTTTCAAAACCTAATTTCATTTTTAGTTTACTTAAGAAAACAAAATGAAGGAGAAGCCTTTATATAAGGCAAGTTGTTTTTCTTCCAGAAGATTTATTTAACTAAAGATTGTTTTGCTCTTGTTTAGTGGCAAAACCTAGTTACAAGAGAAGTAATAAGTAGTTTCTACTTCAGATAATAAGATGGAAAAGAACTAGTTAAAAAGGACAAGAAAGCCATTCAGTCCAGTCTGGACTGCATACACATAAGTAGGGATGAGTGCGAATGTCATTTTAGGCCACATTTAACCAAATTGTCCCAAATGTTGCCAGATTTGAATAGCAGAGAAAATGAAATTGATAGTTTGCCCATACAGTACGAGTCCTACCATTAAGCTAAATAAGGAAGCTGCCTTATGCAATGTACCCTATTACAAAAATGTAGCAAATTGTTTGTTACTTAATTGACTGTTACTTTTTCTTAATGCCAAGATGATGGAGAGATGCACTTGTGGGATTTTCTGTGACAGGTGCCCAAATAACTTGTTTGGTTCTTGGGTGGGTTGTGCCATGACTATGGAGGAAGGAGCATCATTTGCTGCTTCACTTCAGGGTCAAAAATTCTTGGGCTGGTCTTCATGTAGTGTAGGTGTGTGATGATGTGCAAACATATACATGTACTTTTAAGGGCCTTCTTAAACATTATGTTTGCCTTTGAACTCTGGATAGGATCAACTCTGAATTGGGCAATGGGTGCACATACTCATCTTCACCTTCTGTTGCTGAGGGTGAGAAGTTACAACTAGTATAGGAAATCCTGCATTTATCTGATGTGGTAATATGAATGAACCTGGAAGGGGAATGAATGGGATCCCATAAAAACAAGTTTAATATCAGGATGAAATCCAGCACTGAAATAAACTCACTGGTTTGGGCCCAAAGATTGCTTTCTTGCAAGAGAAAGAATCTTTCTCAGACTCAGAAGAAATAAAACTTTGGCTCTAGCCCTGAACCACCTTCTATACATTGCCAGGGAGCAGGAGACGTCATTTTATTTATTTATTTGAATATTTATATCCTGCCCTTTATCCAAAGATCTCAGAGTGGCTCAGGAAAATACCTAATTCTTGGTCTTAGCCTGAATTAATGTGTGAGAACAAAAAAGAGCCTGAGAAGATCCTAATAGTGACTCAGAAGTTGAGTTAGACAAATAAAACAGTCTGATAATAAATATTGTTGATAGAGGTGGGGTGCAGTTTGCATTAGGGAATCAGCTGTTAGAGAGTTAGTCCCCCACACTGTGTCCCTATTTCACATTGGGCTCTCCACAATTACCTGTAAAAGTACACTAACATAACCATGCTGGAACAGATCGAAATCCAGATTTGTCCAGTCTATTTCCACAGTGAGGCAACCCAATGCATAAGATACTAGCACAGCGCCACCCCCTGCTTGTCTTCCCTCTAGCAACTGGTTCACCACCACCACCACCACCATCATCTGCCTTTTTCCCAGTTTGAGGAATCAAGACAGCTTACAGCAGTAAAAACAAACCTAATTTAAAATTAAAAATTTATAAAATTTAAAAAGGAATTAAACCATCTGAAAGCTGAACTGAGTTTAAAAAAATTAAAACAGCAGCGACAACAGCAACAAATAAAATCAACACATTGTACAAAGCCTATTTCCCCTGGAAGATCAATTCACAAAAGCCTGATGGAATAATGAAGAATATCAAGAGGCATATTGCCTCTGAGAGTTGCATGAAGGAGTGTGTTACAATGATGCTTACTAACAACCATTGGTAGCCCCTATTTTTCCTAATACTGTATTGTTATGGGAAGATCCAGTCAAAGATCTCCCGTGAAACATTTCATCTGAGCCTTAAATTGTCAGATATTTTTGTTGGTTTGGTGAAAAATGATTAAGTATTCTGAAAACCATGCAGTTTCAAACGTGCGTCCGAAGTGATGTTAGGGCACATTATACAGCATGTGATTGCCACTACAGAAGGGGGAGGAAAGGGACAAATTCACCTTTCTGTGAAATATGGTGGTGTCATATATATCTGTAAGGAAGAAAGAAGGATTCTGGGTATATATGTGAGAGAGAATGTGGCAAGATGAGTAAAGTAACAGGATGGAACTGATTTCTATTTCTCCCTGTTTCACAAGCTTTATGGGAGAGTTTGATGTGAGAGAAGTTCTGCTGATACTACTTGGACAAGCTGAACATGAACCAAAGTTCAATTTTAGGCTTACTGGTCCATGACTACATCTTTAAGAGCCTTAAACTATTCTCTGATTCCACCGTTGTTTGGGTTTTCTTGTTTTCTATTCTGGTCCATGCAAAGAGATCATGGAATAGCTCCAGTTTTCTGTTTCCTTTGAATACAGGCAGCTTCCACTTCAGATCCTTTGCTCAAGGTTTGGAGATCAGACAGGTGTAGTGCCAAGATTGAAACCTGGAGTAATCCTCTGCCAGTGTGTTATCCTCCCTGATTAAAGCATCCATAGTGCATTTAGGTGTGTGTTTGGGCAAGGGCAGGGGGCAGAGAGATTAGACAGGAAAAGCCAATACTTTGGTTCCTACTCCACACTTTTGAGCATCCCATCTATTTTTGGCCACACTCTCTTGCTAAGTAGCAGGTTTTCTCAGGGATTCACATGAGCAGCTTCCCTTATAAAGAGACTGTTTTGATGGTGGAGTATAACAGATGTATTCTTTTGTCAGGTATTTAAGGGCTTTATCGTATGTAGCATGTTTCGCTGGGGAAATGACTGTTGCAATCATAAAAGGTCAGAGATTCTTGTTCTGTAAAGCCTGAGGCATTTCAGATATTTGCCGGTCTTGCACAACATAGCCAGCTCTATGTTGCACTGGCCGTGGACCCTTGCTTGGCAAAGAAGAGGGTGGGGGTCGGAGGGGTGCCTTTCTGGGCTGAGAGGGTAATTGAATTGCTAGGCTCAATGAGCCTTGAGACTCTTGGAGAAAAAGAATGTCACTGGCTTTGGCAATATTGTAGTAGGTGACTATGAATCTGTAAAGTCTAGGCCAAAAACTTCCGTTTCATTCCTTTTCATACAATTGGATTACACACAGCCCTGCTTCCCAAAGCGTGCAGACTATTCTGCTGTGTCTTTTTAGTCAATATTCACAGTAATGTTCACACAGGCTATTGCTATTGTATGTCTCAATAGGCGAGATACAACTTCAGAGTCCCCATACTGTGAATTGCTGTTTGGGAGGGAGGATTGAGAGAGAGAGAGAGAGAGAGAGAGAGAGAGGCAGACAACAAGCATGTATTTTGTCACTACACCAACTGTTTGCTACTGAAGATCAGACATGTAAAGAAATGATTTTTCTGAGAAGCTTGAAGGTATCATAATTTATTCATGCCTTCACCGGAGACAGGATCTGTTAAAAAGCAAATGTTTGCTCAGTGGTAGGAGAGGGAGAAACAAAGTGAGAGGGTGGAGGCAATTCTCTTCCTGAATTCAATGGGACTTTAACTTAATGTGCTATAGCCCAGTGTCTTCTTACCCATGGGTGCAGAGCTCCATGTGCTCAGTACTATGTGTGTGTGTATATATATGTGTGTGTATATATATATATATATATATATATTCCCGGAGCCTGACATGATCAAGAGGGAATGACACAAATATTACTGTATACTCGACTTCATGTATAACTCAAGAGCAGGTTTTGAGGCCTTTCAGGGTAGGTCCTTAGCTTGGCCCCATCACCTTAGGAAGACAAGAGAGGCCTTCTTGGTGACTGTGCCAAGGCTATAAAATTCCTTCCATAAGGAAAGCTGGGACACCCCCCCCTTGCTGTCCTTCCATCTGCAAATGGAAAGGGTTTCTACTCTGACAAGATTTTGGAAATTGACTGCAAGAGGTTTTGATAGCATGCTATTTTACTAACTTATTTGCATTTTTAATGGAATTGTTTAACTCATCACTTCTTAATCCTTTCTTTACCATGGATCCTTTTAAAATATATTTTGTTGCTGTGGACCACCAAGACTTAACTCAAGATTTAAAACCTTATAGTGCATCAAATATTTATTTAAAATTGCTCACCATGTGCCTTCAAATTTGGGGAGAAGAGATAGGTAAAGGTACACACTACTATTATATTTTTATTGGAATGATCCCATACAAACCCAAAATACTACTTCTACTACTACCTCTACCTCTACTAATGGATTGGATTGGCCGTAATGGATTGGATGAGGAAAAACCAATTGAAGCTCAATCCAGACAAAACGGAGGTGCTCACAGTCACAGGCCCGAAACCAGGCCTGGGAATACAACTTCCAGTCCTGGACGGAGTCACACTCTCCTCAAAGGACTCTGTTCGCAGTCTGGGGGTACTCCTTGACCCGTCGCTTCACATGACAAGTCAGGTGAATGCGACGTTTAGGAGTGCCTGCTATCAGCTTCGGCTGATACGCCAGCTGCGCCCTTTCCTGGAGATGAGGGATCTGGAAACTGTGATACACGCACTGGTAACCTCACGTTTGGACTACTGTAACGCACTCTACATGGGGCTACCCTTGTGCCTAACCCGGAAACTACAACTGGTCCAAAATATGGCAGCCAGACTTCTCACTGGAACATCTAGGAGAGAGCACATCACTTCTGTGCTTAAAGCTCTCCACTGGCTGCCAACCAGTTTCCGGGCACAGTACAAGGTGTTGGTTTTAACCTTTAAAGCCCTACATGGCTTGGGTCCATCTTATCTAAGGGACCACCTCTTCCCATATGACCCCCCCCCCCCGCACACTTCGGTCCTCTGGGAGGAACTTGCTGCAACCCATGAAGACCAGGTTGGTGCAGACCTCCCAGAGGGCCTTTTCGTTGCCCCCAGGTTGTGGAATGACCTGCCAGATTAGATGTGTCTTATTTCATCTTTAGAAGGCTTTAAAAAAGCCCTAAAGACACATCTCTTCCAGCAGGCCTTCCCAGAGAATGTAAACATCCCCCACCTCCAAATCTAGGCTTAGAGTGGCCTTTTCTCCCAGGCTTCCTTCTTTGTTTCTACTTCTACATAACCTTGGCTGGGTCCGTTTTTCTCTAATCTTTTTTTTTATTACTATTTTAGCTAGTTACTGTTTTAATTCAATTGTGATTTAATCTCTTTTTAAGGGGGGTGGTAAGGGAAAGGATGGGATATTTTACTTGATATTGTTTTAATCCTTGTTGTGATCCACCCCGATTGCTTGTTCAGAGGGGCGGACTAGAAATAAATATTACTACTACTACTACTACTACTATTAGAGTGGGCTCTTGGCCCTTGGGTCCAGGACCCCCTGTGGATAACCAAATTTGTGGAGGCTCAAGTCCCATTATATATGGTGTTCATTATATACAGTACACCTGCGTCATATGTGGGCGCGCCTTATGCAGCTTCCAGCACATGCTGGAAGCCACACTGGAAGAAGCGGTGCTGCACACCAGAAAGACCAATGGTGCGCGCACCCATGACACTGTGTGTGCCCACACTGCCATGAGCACGAGCCCCATTCACTTTAATGGGACTCAAGCATATGTGAAATTTCCCTTACGTGTGTGTATGTGGGGGTCTAGAATGGATTCCCTGTGTAAGGGAAGGGACCACTATAAATGACAAAATCATAGAATCACAGAATCATAGAATCATAGAGTTGGAAGTCCGCCCTCCTGCGATGCAGGAACTCACAATCAAAGCACCCCTGACAGATGGCCATCCAGCCTCTGTTTAAAGACCTCCAAAGAAAAGGCCACCACTCTCAATCAAAGTTTGCTTTTTGGAATTTATATATTTTTGAGCATTTTTAGTCATGGATGGTTGAATGCCGGATATCCATACATATGGAAGGCTGATTGTACTACTACTACTAATATTAATAATAATTATTATAATAACTAAACAGTCAACCATAGTCTAATATTACTTGTTAATTTTAATTAATTGATTAATGAGAAGGCTGGTGCTGCATTGCTTTTACAAGTCTTATTATACATAGCTTAAAGAATGAAACTTGTTCTGAGTCCTGACTACATTTTTCAAAGGGTTTCTATACTTATTTCTAATAGAAATGAGAGCAGAGGATGATTTTTTACATAATTATGTCATTACAAAAGGCATCAATACTTTCATAGCCATCCATGATAGTTCTGGAAAATCTGTTTAAGTAATCCCAGAAATTTGGAAGGGACTGTTCCTTGAACTGCAATTTCCGAGCTTCATTCATTGATATTTCCCGTAGTTTGGCTTCCTCTGCTGCTTTGAGACACTGTAGTTATAACCGAAAATGGATCTCTAATCCAGATTTTGTTTGCATGAGGAGCAGGAAAATCTTTAACAGAAACAATGCTGCAAATATTTTAAATAATGCATAAATGATGTATCCTCCTCAATCAACTCTTCATCGGTGAAACTAAGAAAATTTGTGAGGTTCAGAAATGTCTCATAGTTTTGGTACAGAAGGTGATGATGTCACATTTTCTATTTTTTCATCATTATCCTGATCTTGTCTTCAACTTGAAAAACTGTAACCTTTTCTCCTTGAAGATTTAAGTTGAGCATATTTAAATGGATGAAGATATCTGACAGATTTCTGATATGCTAATTTTACTGACCAGGAAAAATATGTCAAATGATCACTGAGGTGAAATTGCTGCTCCATGAGGAATAATCTTATCTTGTTTCAATTTCCCCCCCCCCCCCAAAAAAAAGAGAGAGAGAAAGAGAAACTTTACCTCATGATAGCCTGTGAACTTCACAGTGTAGCAAAAGTTGATGGTGTTCACTGTCCATATCTTTGCCAAGCTGCTCAAAAAGTCCTGAATTAAGTGATTTTTTAAAATAAAATTGACAATTTTGACTTGTTCATTTAAGATCTGTTTTAGTTTTTCTGATATCTCCTTAGCAACTAGAACTGTATGCTGCAATGGTATCAAGTCACCAATGGTATAGTTTTCTTAATCCATGCTACAAGTCCAGTAATTTTTCCTGGCATTGCTCATGCACCATTTCTACAAATTCCAATGCATGTCAACCAATGCATGTCATGATACATTATAAACTCATTTAAGCTGTTAAATACTTCTGCAGCTGTAGTGTCTACCAACAAAGAGAGGAACAGTAATTGAAATTGAATTATTATGTACTTGTATTGTTTTTCTGATGTTGTATTGTATTTTATATGCTGTGCACCGCCCTGATCTTTGGAAGGGCGGTATATAAATAAAAGATATTATGTCTTTGAAAATAATTCTCTCATGTTCGTATCTAATGTAGCACAAAAAGTCACTCTGGCTCTGCCCCAAAAGGGGGACGCTGCAGCAGCCAAACCACATGGCCTCCCTGTGCCGGAAAAAGAACCTGTGAAAAGCAGGCTCTTTTTCCGGTGCCTGCTGGACATCACGAGTACGCCAGTGATGTAAATGATGCAAAGTGACATCT
This sequence comes from Urosaurus nigricauda, assembly GCA_034509955.1. Classification (NCBI taxonomy): domain Eukaryota; kingdom Metazoa; phylum Chordata; class Lepidosauria; order Squamata; family Phrynosomatidae; genus Urosaurus; species Urosaurus nigricauda. The sequence continues at coordinate 103,157,894 of JAOEGL010000004.1, forward strand.
GTATGCTGCGAGTCACTTATATCACGATGGCGGCCCCCGTGTAGACGGGAGGCTGCCATTATGCCACCGCTGTGACGTGCTAGGGTTGGGGAGTGTGTGGTTGGTGCACGCTCCCTAACCCTAGAATCGCTGCCAGGACACCACTTCCTGGCAGTATGTACTGGCTCTTTGTATGTTTTGTTTGTGCTTTCCTCTAGTAGCAGAGCAAAATATGAGAGTATGTGAATTTTTTCTAATAACTGTACCTTGATATTGGCTGATAAACCATCAATTTGCTTCTCCACTGTGTCATTTGACAAAGGTATTAAGAAGTCCTTGGCAGATTTCTTGATCAATGCAGAAACCATGTTTTTCGCAGGAGACAGCATAAGTTCTTTAGCTATTTTGTGCGGTTTTCCAATTTTTGCTGTTAATTGAGAAACATCAAATGAGGCCCACACTGAATTTTCATTGTTATACTGGTTTCAGTGTTTTTTTAGAAAAACATGTCCCTACTTTCCTGAGGCTCCAGCTCCTTAATTTTGGGGGAAAAATAGATGTTTTTTGTGACATGTTTAGGATTGAGATGTCTTCACAATTTTGTCAGTTTCATGGCCTCGATGGACAATACATAATATAACACACACAGTAATAGGGTCTGTATATGTGAAGCCAGTCAACATATATCCCTTGCTATAATTGCAGCACCTTTTGAAGATGACTGAAAGAAGTTTCATTTTGTTTTGAACATGATGCCCCCTCATCAACATCATCAGTACTTTTATGTTTCAAATTCAGCAAGCAATCTATTCTGATATTTAGTCAAAATGTATTGTTCCAAAATTCACCATGTGGAACTCTTCAATTATTTGCCATACCTTAATCAAATGTGGTATGGAGAATGCCTGTGATCTCCAGTAGAAGCCCATTCATTGTGATCAGTGTGTGACTGTCTGTCTGACTGACTGTCTTTTTTTCTTCATGTCATTTAAATTTTGAAACAGGTGAGAAATGTTTATATTCCAATAACATTTGAACAATTTGAGCAATTGTAATTAAACTTTGTACAAATGATGTCTATCACCAGCAAAGCCTGCTGCTCTTTGAGATCAATGTATGTCCATCCATCTGTTTTCCTTCCTTCCTTCCTTCCTTCCTTCCTTCTGTTCATTCTTTCTGTTTCAACTCTAAAAGCTCATAAAATTTCTTAAAGCCTTCACAGCCCTACTGTGAGGACATTAAACCCCTCCTTGGGGGTCTACAGAGCACAGGTTAAGAACCTCTGGTTTAACAGGTTTTAATTCTATGGATAATTTAATTGCATTTTAACAATCACCGTTTGTGTGTATTTACATATGTCTTTGTTTTTACATGTATCTGCATTTTGTTTTAATTTTGTAAGCTGCTTAGAGTGTCAGTTTTGGGGAAAACACAGAATATAAATGAAATGGAGCAGAGAAAGAATAAATACACATTCAAGCTCCCAAACAGGGATCTCTCTATCACCAGTGTAAAGAGGCCACTGATTCTCCATTCTTTCAAGTTAGCTACTTGGATATAAAACATAACATGCTGGTTCATATTTTTATGTGATGATGGTGGTGGTACTGTTCCCACCATATGATAGATAAAGGTTTTCCAAAGGTCTTCCAAAGGAAGCAACCTACTTGACATAGCAGTCAATCATGTGGATCATTCCACTCCTTTTCTTATTGTCTGGATCATTCCACTTCTTTTATTCTCCGCATCACAAAGAGCCTGTGCTTTCATTCACTTTTGTCTTCATGACTATTCTGCCATCATTTTGAAGACATAAAATAAGGCTGAAATCAAATTGCTAGTCCTAACTACAGTAGATCCATTGAAACAATGAGATCTAGAAATGTGTTGACATGCTAGTCATTGGGCCCATTCTAGTTGGGACAACCAATGGCATTTAGATCCAAGACTTGATATTTTCAAGATATGGCACAATGCCCACTACAGTCAGCCCTCTGTATCCATGGATTCGGCATCCACGGATTCAGCCATTTATAGCTTGAAAATATTGAAAAAAATATAAATTCCAAAAAGCAAATCTTGATTTTGTCATTTTATATAAGGGACACCATTTTACCATGTCACTATATATAATGGGCCTTAAGCATCCATGGATTTTGGGGGCCACAGGGGTTCTGGAACCAAAATCTCAGTGGATATCAAGGGCCCACTGTATTACCATTTGTCCCAGTAGACCCTGATAGAGTTTCAAAATTTTGCACCTTAGCAGAAAAGAATCTAATTGTCCATTCCTATGCATGTTATTCAAAGCTTAGTCTCATTATTTTTGTCAATGGTTACTCTAACTAATGGTTATTTGATTGCCTGTTTGACAAGCACTCTTGCATTAAGTCTTGGGGTGAACCAGACAGTCAGGAAGGAGTATCCTCTAGGCATGATCAGGCCAGGACTGCAGTGACTGCATGGCCTCCTCCCAAGTCAGAAATACCAGGAGTTGGTTTAAACTGACTCCTTTTTGATCTGGTCCTTTGGACCAGAGCATGGCCTCAGCATGGCTTCCACGTGCATTGGGGGCATGTGTTATAAAATGCCATGCTCTCAAAGTGGCCAGAAGTCGCTTCTTTTTGCTTGTGTGTTTCGGGCCTTAGTTTTTACAAACTGGGGGCTTTGATGCTTCAACAGGGTAGTAAATCACTGGCTTGTGCCCCTCCTCTCCCCTCCCTTTTTGGCTGACAGAAAGGAAGCTGTTGTTAATCTCAGAAGATCTTACTATTTTGTAATATTCTGGTAGGTATTAATCATGGTAATACTGTATCCATGCACTGTTCCAGAAAATGTACTTTTACTCCCTCTCCCTCCCCCCCCCCAAAAAAGTTTTTTCTTTCTTTTCTCTTTCTACTCCCCTCTGGTATTAATTGCCTTATTTACCTGTTTCTCATCATTCTTTTCTATCTCTCTCAGTTTCACCAGTTCTTTCAAACAACCTGCTGCACTTGACTTTTTCTTATACCCCCCCTCCAGTATTTATTACTTCTGTTTCCTTTTTTCCTCTCTCCTCTTTTCCCTGTTTTGTATGTAATTCTTTCATTTAAGATTTAAAATGTAATGAAACACAGACGTTAGACACAAGAGGGCCTGTTCTCAAAATGACAGCTCAAATTGTGCATGCAAATTGGAGACTGTGTGTGAAAGTCTGTACTCATTTGCACAAGCCATGCGCGCTCATGCATGCCATTTAAAACTGCTACATTTAATTTTAATAAGTGGGGCTTCAAGAAACTGTCTTTGATTTTAGATACAGGATAGATGTCACCTACATGCCACTGAAAATTGTTGCCAAAAATCACCTGCCAGAGTTCAAAAGCAAAATGATACAGGGAATCATTAGTACAAGGAACTGATTGTTATTTTTAAAAAGAAACTAAAGCTGTTATGCACTAAGTTATAATTACATAGAAATCTGCATTTTAATTAACCTTTCTAGAAGGATTTCTGGGGCACTGGGCTTTTGAAACTTGAGTTTTATTCAGTATTTCACCCCTCCCCTGTTCATCTTGATTTTTTTCCAGGTCGCTAAGTACTAAGCATTCAGAAGAAAAGTGAGGATGTTGTTAATGTATTTGAAACGCTGACTTTTCTTAAGATGTCTATCAGTACTTAATGTACTGGGATGGCTGACAGCTGGTTTCAGTTGCCATAGTGTAATTATGTAGAGTAGACTGTCTCAATGACACTGCTTTGATGAAAGAATATATTGCATTCTAGATGACAGAGACTGAAATGACAGTACAAGAGAACCAACTTACGGTTCTTTCTGTTAGCTGCACGAGACTGTGGAACTATTTTGATGACGCCAATGAAATGATGTGATGTAAAGATCAATGGCAAAATAACAGACATATTGGTACCCTGTCACTGCCTCCATTTATTCTGCTCTTCCTCTTTCACTTTAGGCTTTCATTTCATTTCTTGGAATTTAAAATACTAATGAACAGGAAATCATACAATGCCTTGAAGATGAGTAGTTTTCATCTTATACCTAAATGTGATTAGTACATGATGATGATGATGCATTCATTTACAGGATGGTGATGGTGATGTCTAGCTTTATAACTTTTAGCCAAGATTGGGAATCAAAGTGGCTCAAGCAGTATGTTTCATTGAACTCAACAGGGCTTAGTTCTGAGATTGCAGTATTATGCTTACTGGGAGGAACCTTAATTGAAATTTTGTTTATTTCTTTTGTTACTTGTGTATTTATTCAAGGCATTTATTCTTTGCCTATCAACCCCCCAGGGCCTGGTTCTGAGTAATAGGCAAGGGATTAAATCACTGCATGAATTTTCAGTCTATGGTCCCTCCTGTTGTACAATTAGGTTAACAAAAGCTAGATGGGATAGACAGACTGACATCCAGAATTGTTGTTTATTGTGCCAAAATAAAACCACATTTTTTTTTTTGTTACTGGTTTTTAAATCCTTTTTAAAAATTATCTACAAGGTGCAATAAGCCATAACCCCAGTGCCTTGGACATGATGATAAGTGATTTCTTTGTAGTTTTTACCCCTGCTTTTGTAAAGAGAGGAACAAAACTGGAGAAACAGGTTACATGCACTAGCTGACTGCTTCTTCACACCAGACATGGGGTTGAATAGTCTGTCCTTCATGATTTGGAAATAGTTAAATTAGGAGGTTACAGCTGGTCCATGCCAAAGGAAGCTACCTTATACAGACTTAGACTCGTGGCCCCTCTGTTTTAGTATCATCTGCAATGACAGGGCTTTCTAGTCATGAATTTTTACCAGGACTAGTTAGAGATCTAGGTATTATAGCTATCGTGATGGATATTCATGAATATATATCTCTTCTATAACCATAGGCTGTATGGTATCTGTGTGCCAGTTGCGGAGGTGCATGCACACAGGGATTTGGTGTTACTGTTTTATTTACATCATGACTGTTTCCCAGAGAGATCTGGTTGCCCACTGTTTGAACAGAATGTGGACTAGTTGGGCCTTTGATATGGTCCATTATGGCTTTTCTTATGGTCTTATGTACCCTGGGTTCTTTTGTATGCAAAACATGTGCTCTATCACTGTGCTATGTAGTCTTTCGTACTTTCTGGATTGAAACTTTACTGCACCCTGGTGGCACAGTAGCTAGATGCTGGTGCTGTAGCCATTCACAGACACAAGGTTGTGAACTCGATCCCAGGCAGGGCTCCAGGGTCCAGTCAGTCTTGCATCCTTCTGTTGGTCTTAAAAAATGAATACCCAGCTTGTTGGAGGCAATCAGCTTACACATTGTTAACTGCTTAGGGAGTGCTTAAATGCACTGATAAGCAGTATAGAAATGTACTTGCTATTGCTGTTGCCAAAGGTGTGAAAAGGTGTCACAGTCAGAGACCTGATCCTCTGTCACTGCTATTAAATAAGAATGAGATTTTAGCTAAGCATCCTGTTTTCCAGCTCTAGTCTAAAATATGTATGCATATTTTCTTCAAAACAGGTTAGTCATGCATGCTTTCTTAGAAGCGAGTTTCATTGAAATTAGTAGCATTTCCATCTAAAGATAGATAGAAAAAAATCCATTGGTTCCATTGTCATTAGTCCTACAACACATTATTCATTTAAGAATTCTATAGTATCATGAAGTCACTGTGTGGAGTATAAATAACAGGTGCCAAAACTGGAGGAAACTCTAAATGGTATGAGCATTTCCTGATAGAAAATGCAATTTCTTCTGGTCTAACAGTATTGATCCCACATCTTTTAATAGGGGCTTTTTCAAGTAACAACGTTCTCATTTACATGCACATTATGTAATGCTTCCAAGTGATACATGTGAAGATCCACCTCTGTCTGCTACCAATTATTGATGTCTGTTTAAGGCTGGCTTCTGTTCTCTTGGTTACCAATGCAGTACTTATTGACATTTTGATAAAGGAAACCACAAAACATCCTATCCACTTAGATGCATGCCTTCCTCTGGAATTGCCCAGGAGAAGGCATTTTATAAACAAAGCATGAGCAGGCATCTATTTAATTAAAAAACATTTACAAAGCGTTCTAGTTCCAAGCCTGTTTTTATTGATGAATAATGGTAAACGTCAGGCTTCTCTGAATAATCATAATTCATTTGGGGACCTATCTTCCTTATGCAGGCATAGAGCCTTGCTACTTACTTCATGTTCAGTTGAATCTCATTAGGTGGGGATCACAGCATGCTTTCAAAGGGCAGTCGTGTCTGTAGTTAAATAATTGGAGTGTAGGGATGTGATTTTGTCTTTGTCTTCCACAAAGTGGGTCAGTTTTATTCAACCATAGAAGGAAGCCTATGTGAAAAGGAACCAAATTTGGGAAGCCAAAGGCAGTTGAATAGAACAAGGGTCACCAGGGGGGAAAAACGAGCTTTGACCAGAAGGGTCATAAGATCACTTCTTATTTTGGCTTAAAACCTTTGCAGAAGGCTGGTGTGATATTATTAAAAGCATGAGCCAAAAGAATGTGGATCAGATCTTGGCTCAGACATGAAGCCTTTGGATGCCCTTAATCACCACCTAATAATATTTAGTAAGTGTTGACAATAATTTCAGAAATTGGGAAGCTGGAAACAAAATCTCTTTAGTTCAGAAATTCCTTCAGGCCAAACTCTCCGGCCTCCAGTTCAGCATCTAGTGTATGTGTATCCTGCTTCACATAAGTCCGTCCTCTATTTACAAGGCATCCAGAGTTCAGACCACTATTTAAACTGGTCCAGTATTTAAAGGCATCCTTCTGTGTGTTCAAGTCCAGTATAAAATTGGAGAACTGTTACAAAGTATACCTCTAGCAATCCAATTGCCAATCAATAGTGAACACTAGAGAACAGAGTGAGGCCCAAAACACATGGGCCAAATAAAGCAGCTTCCAGCATGGTATTTACATGACGCACACCCCAAAAACAGCTGGAAGCTGCACTGAGGCCGTGCTCCAGGGCAAAAATCCAGACTGAAAAGGAGTCAATTTGGACCAACTTCTGGCTGGTGTGGCTTGGAACTGGGGTGGTAGCCCTCTTTGGAAGCATGCCATGCAGTTGCCATAGTCCCGGCATGATCATGGCTGGAGTGGCCACACGTGCTGCTATGGGGCCATCTGCTTCGGCCCTGAGCAGCCAGCCTTCCCTACTATGATTCACATTATATTTCTATTTAAATAATAGTACTTATATATGAACATTTATTATAAATATACATTGCCATATACATTTTGGCAAATGTGTGTTTTTTATTTGGTGAAATTATCATCCAATTGCTGATGATAAAGTGTCTAATCTGTTTGTAATAACTGTCTGTTTACCACCTCCAGTCATTGCTCACATCCTGCTTACCATACCCTGAAGTGGAAGAAGAGGGAAAAGTACAAGTAGGATAAAAATGGATTTTGTTTTTCAAAATGTTTCTAAATTATAAGATTTATCTTCTAACATTATAAGATTCATCTGTCAGGTGAAATCTCACACACACAAACACTCACACATCTCAGAGTTAAGGCTGTCTCCTCACTTTTTTAGTGGAGAAGCTGAAAAGTTGCTATACATGAGTATGAATACTTGCCTAGATGAATAATCTGCAATAATTCCCATAGTTTGGACAGTTTGGTTATGCTCCAAAAGCTCCATTTGCAAAGGGCTGGAGCACTTGGCTTCTTCTAGCTTTTGCAGGTGTTTCTTTCCTCCTCTTTCCACAACTTTTATGTTTGAAAAAGTCTGGGAAGGGGGAAAGAAGAGAAAATGGCAGGTGAGGAGCTTGGTGATGGTAGTAATGGTTTCTATATTGGGCTTTTGAAGAGCCCCTTCCAAATGTGCTCATCCATCAACAGCTATGAAAAGATTATTGAAATAAGTAATTATAGAATGGAAGTAATGTACTTTATAATAATGTTTTTTTCAAGTAAAATAATATGAGTAATCACAGATTATGCTTGCTGTGAGCAATGCTGAATCAGCCTTTAAGGGGGAATCAGGATCTGAAATCTCATTAGCAATTCCCACTTTTAGAGTAGACCCATTGAATCAGCTGTTAATTGGTGAGACAACATACAGATAAATGACATTGATTCAATGGGCGTTTTTTAAGTGGGAGTAACAGGATTCCAGCCAATGTGGGAGAAAGAAAAATGGGTGGCCAAATAAGTGATATGGTGATGTTTGTATGAATGAATGACAGAACCTACATCTGGAAAGGTGGGAAGATGTAAGAAGACCGCACATCTTCCCAGAAGCCATTGACTGAGTATCTAGGGTGGAATGGAGAGAATTGTGGATGTTGGAAGATACCAGTCGAAACCTCTGGCTACTGTTTTATAGTAGTCCAGTGGTGAAAGGAAGATGGGGAACAATTCTTATCCCTAATCTCTGAAGCAGGGAAATAAAGCAATGGTTTCAGACTTTGAGGAGTGAAGCAGATGTGCGACTAGAAGTGGCCTCTGACCTCTCCAGCCACAATTGCCCCCCAATTGGCAGTAAATGGATGGCACACTCTTGAAGTGGGCTGCTGCCGCAGTCCCAAATGAACTGCTGGCAAGAAATGTTTGGGGGTTTTTTGCCACTCCTTATGCCAGCAGCTCCAGTCCACCTTAAGCAGCCTCAGAGTGGCTTCCAGCCATGTGGGGGGCATATGTCAGCTGCATGCCACAGCCCTGAAACAGCCAGAAGCCACTCTGTTTGGCCTGTCTCTTTGGGGCCTGAACACAAAGTTTCCATTAAACTTTTGAAAGAACTTCAGGCAGTTCAAGAACAGATAAAATTGGAAGAATTACTGTGGCCCGTTTTAGACGGGCAAAAAAAAGCGCGTTTAGGGCTAAAAAGCCCGCTTTTAGGGTTAGGGAGGGCGTAGCTTTTACACCCTCCCTAAGCCTAAACCGTGTGGAAGCCGCCATTTAAAGATGGCGGCTTCTACACGGTGGCGCTGTAAAAGCGTCATCACGTGCGCAGCGTTTTGACGTGCTGCGCACGTTATGACGCTTTTGCGCCACGGGAGGGCGCCAATCGCGCCCTTCCCGCGGCGCAAAAAAAGAGCTCCTTCTCGGAGCTCTTTTCTTGCGGCGGGTCTTTGCCGCGGCCTTTAGATGGCCGCGGCAAAGACCCAGGGAGAAAGGGGCCGCGGCGGCGGCCCCTTCCTCCCTTGAGCCCCACCGAGGGAAGCGGGGTGCAGCGGGTGCCCAGAGCACCCGCTGCACCCCACTTGGAGGCCGCGGGGAACCGGCAGTTTGCCGGTTCCCCACGGCCTCCAAAAGCGGCGGGAGGAGGCCTAGAGGCTGCCCGTGCGGCAGCCTCGTCGTCATCCCGCCACCGAAAGGGGCGACAATGGACCGCCCCTTTTGGGGCGGTCTAAAAAGCCCCCTAATATACACATACTCTCTATGTGTGTGCATACACTGTGTGCGTGTGTGGTTAGAGGTAAGAGTTTAATCTGGCCTGGAAGCACTGACCCCCTCTCATCAATTCAGCCTTTAGTATGTGCACAAATAGTTATGCCTGCTGGAATCTTGTAGGTTCTTTGGCACTGTTTTCCTTACATTATCCTTTACATCCTTCGTTACATGCCCCTAGGTTTTGCCCTCGACTTATCCATGGGTCATGTCAAAATCCATAATTTTGGCCCCAAAACTTGCCCTCAATTTATATATGACGTTGACTTATAGTCGAGTATATATAGTAATCTAATTTCTTTAATTCATTTTTTCTCTGCCTATAAAAACAGGAATAAAAACACACTTTCCCTCAAAAAAGCTACTGTACCAATGAAATAGCCATTAATAATGTACACAGAGACTCCAGTTATCCCTTCCACAGATGATTTGTGTTAGTGTGGATGCTTTCCCAATGACATTTGTTGATATGAAAGGTTTAGTAGTGGCTTTTAGTTGTGACTAAATGGGAGCTCCATATTTGTTTATTTGTCTGTTTACTTCATTTACATGTTCAGATCCCAGTTGCTGGGATCAAATAGGAAAAGGCTGTGACTATAATGGACCTTCTTGCCTTCTTCCCAGGACATCTTCCTGGCTGCTATTAGCAAAAGAATTTTTGGCTAAATTAATTTAAACTAATCCTGCAAGACAATTCTTACTCACAGTGTACTTTCGATAGAGAATAGAACGGAGATTATCAGAGTCAGGACACAGAGAACTAGAAACACTATTAAACTGCAGATAGGAAAGAAGGAGTGGGGATTGACTTTGAACTGTAAAAATTGAGGATCATGTGTCCTTCAGAACTAGGTTGGAATTTCTATGGTAGTTGAATCTTGTAAAAAGAAGCTAATCTTATAGATATCCCCCCTTCCCCCCCCAGAAATAGGACAGAGTTGTGGCTCAGCATTAGAGCACATGCTTCATATACAGACAACCTTCAGATCAGTTCCTAATTATTTTCAGCTAAGAGGATCAAGTAGATGATTATAGAAAAGAAATCTGCCGGTTTTCTTTGAGAGCCACTTGCCTTTAGAGCAAGGGTAAATGAACTGGTGCCCTCCAGATGTTTTTGAATCACAACTCCCATCAGTGACAACCAACACTGGCCAATGGTTGGGGATTATGGGATTTGTCATCCAAACATCAGAAGAAGAGCAGGTTCCCTACCCCTGATTGAGATCAAACACTTCTGGTCGTAGATGGACTAATCGACAGAGTTTGTAAAATGCAACATCCTAATATCATCAACATCTGACACCTACAGCCTGAGTTTTTTTATTTGATAGTTCTTGACTGGAGGAATAAAAGTCATAGGTTATAGCATTGCCAAAGATATAATCTTCACCAATTCTCTTTTGTAAAATTCTCTTTCTCCCCTCAATATGATGTGGCCAGTGTTCAGTTGAACTCAGTGTTCAGTTGCTTTGTACATGGTGCTTTTATTATACTGTTGTGGCATGTGGCTTGAACAATTAATAATGTACAGTTCAGCGGGAAAAAAAGAAATCTTTTCTGATTCCAATGGGGTCTTGAGACTAATTAATCTGACTTGAGAGACTATGGGCTATAGCTCACAGAAGCTTATGTGATAATAAATGTCTTAGTCTTTAATGTGCTAGAGGATTATTTTTTGTGTTATTTTTGCTGCAACACAGCTACCCTGTGGTCTTTTCTTTGTCGTGTTTGGTTCTTGAGCCCTTTAGATATCAGTGGCTTGTTCACAGATGCTTGAATCTCAACAGAAAATCAGTCATTCTTCATTTCTCAATATGATGGTTAATATGCAAAGTACTTTACCTTTCTTAGTGACATCTGTCACTATTGTTCCCCTTCAGCAACAGTTAACCCTATGCTTCTTCTTCCCCATGTAGAAATCCAGCATGTGAACCACCAAACTGTGATGGTTTCTCTCAGTGTCATCACCACTACAGCTGCCATCATAATTAACATGGGCTGTAACTAGCCATATTGTTGGGAAATTAAGCAGACATCAGTTTGCCAACACTTCCCACTGAATTGTTTATGGGAGAAAATCATGCTTATCTAGAGCTCTCTATTAGAGGTTTCTAATTAGTCTATTAATCTCCATTAGCTTCTAATTGAGATCCTTCCTTATTTCTGGGTTCTTTATGTCCCCAATATTTCCTTCATTTCATTTTATATGGCTCTTTCAAATAAGATAATGATAGTGACACATTTTGTATTTTACCCACCTGCCCAATTAGGTAGGACAAGGAATGTGGAAATGCATGACATTTATTTTTCAGTTCCAGGGAAAGGAGGTGTTTTTTTTTGGGGGGGGGGGGGTGGCATTTTCTTGTTAAATGTGCTCATGGATATTTTTCTGGTCATCAACAAAACTGTTAAGGAAGTTGTTTACTTAGTATATAAATATTTGCTTTCAATCATTTATTGCCTGATATTTTGGTGCTTTTATGAGCTCTGAAATAATTTAATAAAGAACTAGAAAATGTGTCCCCACAATCCAGTGCATAAATAGATGTTTGGGATTGTGGTTACCCCTTCACTGTACTTGTCCATGATGTGTATCTCACTGAAGTTTCTCAGTCCATATAAAATGTAAATAATGGCTTTAAAACCAATGAATAATGCATCTTGGCATAAATTTAATCACACTAATAATCCAGTAACAGAGGAAAACAATCAACATTTGAATTTACATAATGGAAGTATTCTAATGAAGATGCTGCACAAATAAAGTAGGATGTGAAAATTTGTCTTTTAACTATTATATAATTAATTGCGTTTTATAGGAAAGCAATGGGGAAAAACACAAAAACAAATAGCTACCTGTTGAATTGGTTGCCACTTGATTTCCAAGGAGAACCTTTAGTTAATAGATTAAAATGGTTACTGATTTGCATGCATTGATTTGTCACTTACGAGTAACTACCATTTTAGGTTTCACTCTTAGCGTAAAAGACATCTGATTTGATATTTCAGCTTTCATCATGCACTAAAAGGCTTTAGCATTTTGACAAATAAATTCAGTTATATTTTCATGCATTGCTTGCTTTAAAATGACAGTGTGTAGCTTGTTGGTTAGGAGCTAGATTGAGTAGAATGTTAATGTAAGGCAGCATGCAGAAATGATGTAAGAATATCTGTCTCCTCTCTCTCTGTCTGCCACTGCTGTGCTCATGAACAATGGATCCACAAGTCTACAGACCCCAAATCTTTGCCAAAAAGACTTTCCAAACAGTCTTCGCCCCAAGGCTACTTAATAACATTTGGTGCCAATTTTCTGTCTGTTTTTGGATGGACTGGGCAACTGTATGAAAATGTATAAGTGATGCATGAAGCATATGGATGGTGCAAGCTGAGTATTCCTGGCACTCTCTCCTTCTCCCCTAGCTGGCCAGCTGTGAATGCAGCTGCTACTGAAATTCATCAATATACAGTTCTTCTCTTAACATTAATTTGGGATATGGATTCCAGACAGTCTTACTGAAATCAACAAGGCTTTTATCACATTTGTGACCTGTTCATCCAAGACTTTTTTTATGGTCCTTGTATTTTCAGTATTGGGGGATGCGGTGGTTCAAGTGGTTAAGATGCTGACTCCGTTGATTGCAAAATTGGCAGCTTGTCAGTTCGAGGACGTTTGCCTCTAAGGCTGAGAGAGTGTGATTTGCCCAAGGCCACCCAGTGGGTTACCATGGCTGAGCAGGGATTTGAACTCTGGTCTCCAGAACTTTAGTCCAACACACAAACCGCTACACCACATTGGCTCTTGTGTACTGTCTACATTCTCAGAACTATCTCTCACTTTGTGAAAAGCTAATGTTTCATGCCAGTTTATACCTTGTGGTCCTAATCTGTCCTTTGGCACCACCATCTATTTTTCTTTTTTTTTCTTTTTTTTTCTTTTTTTTTTTTTTTTTTAGTAGTAAGTAGATCTGTGGCATTCAGAATTAAATTAAGAAAAGGTGGGTAGCTGGTTTTGCTACCACAGAAGAACATGGCAATGGGCCTAAGAATTATTGGAGTCCTGATAAAGAATGCTGCTTAGTGTGAGATACAGAGTGTGCCAACTGTTCCTGGTATGCCCACAGACAGCTTGCATAGCTATGTCTTTAGCAACAGTATTATACATGTGTTACATACATTAATAAGTTTATTTTGCTGAGGATCTGTGGAGGAGTTTATGGAAACATTCAAGTAATCATGATTGATAGGAAATGTCTTTGATGGATCCTCTGGAATGAGAAGAAAATTGGGAGTGAAATTACATTATCTTGTGTTTTTCTGTATGTAATTGATTCAGGAATAGAGGGTGCTATTACAGGAAGGTTGTGCCAGCCCTGCAGTATTGCTGCATTTTGCTACTAGGGAATGAGGGGCTTAAAATCCCCTAAAACTAATCAAAATATTTCAGCCTTTAAAATAAGGCTGCAAAATGGATTTAAAATTAGTGGGGCTGGATAATGTGTGTTCACTTTTGGAATGGAATTGCTAACATAATTGTAAAAATCTTTGTGGTTAACACTGCAATTGTTGAACAGATGAAACAGTGAGAACTGCTTCTCTCAAATGCCACTGTTCTTCTAATATGATTTTGTACTTTTGTTTGTGCAGAACTACTATGGAGCTGCCAAAATGATCTTTTCTGACAACCCACTTGGGCTGACATGTGGGATGGTATGTCCAACTTCAGATCTGTGTGTGGGCGGATGCAATTTATATGCCAGCGAGGAGGGACCAATTAATATTGGTGGACTGCAACAATTTGCTACAGAGGTAAGTAAAGATGTCCATAGATTGCTTTTTCACCCCTGCAGACCCAATTTTTAAACAATTGTATTTCTCATTGCAGTCTGATCACTTTCTTTTCTTTATATTAAATACAAGAGCATATAGAAAGTTAGCTGAAATCAAGATATAGTGTTAGTTATAAGGAATAGTTACATCCAGTGTAATCAGTGCACAAACACAATATCATATCTCTAAAATAATTTTTAACCCAATACATGATGACCAGGCTTATCTTTCCTCCAAGATTGTAGAAAAATCCCTGAGTGTGAAGTGAAAAGTCTGCTGTTCACAGCCTTCAGGATCCTATGTGGGGAGCCTGTGGGGAAAACAATGTTTTGCAGTGGCTTCTTTCTTGAACCAATCAACCATTTAAAAATCAAGGCTAGTTGGGGACAGGGAAATGAAGGAAATCTGAAAACATTTTTGGGAGCTCTGAGTTTGGAAAGAGTTCAGAAAGAAATGCTCTGTTTGCAAATGAGGTATTACAATGCACTTTGTATGGAACCAACATAAAACCAGATAGTTACGTTACAATAATTTTTTAGAATTATTATTTCTTAAATCTCTGTCTAGATGCTTTAGTTTAATAATTAACAAGGAGGAACAATCATGCTTTACTGTACTGAACCCAATGACTAAAACATCCACTTTTCTAGTACTGTGATCTCCTTGAATCATATCCCAAAATACAAGTCTGTTTTTTTTAAGTGAAGAAGACAAGTGACCTATTTGTACTGTGGTCCAGTTTAAAGACAGTTGTTTGCGCCATTTAAATTTTTACTTAAACTTTGGATATCGTGCAGGCACGGAATGAACATTTACTGTTTCAGAACTCAATGTACTGTATTACATATTGTTAGAATGCAAATCTTTTTTTGCATGCATGAATGAAAAAAAAAAATACCTGAACCCTTCTTCTCCCTGGCTCAATTTGTGAATATGTTTTGCATATTTTCAAGAATTTTTAAAAATTACATTATAGAACTGTTTGGCTAAAAATAATAATGAAGGCCTCTTTTTTTTTTTTTGCAAAAAACAATAATTGTTTTCTTTGCAAAGATACTCACAATGTTATCTCTGTGAAAACAATCAAAATGAAAAACCGGGGAAACCACATGCCGGTCCCCCCCCCCCCCCGGACTCTCCCAGTGTAAAAATGTTGCGGCTGATGATATGATAGTTGTCTCAGTGTAATGTCGTAGCCTGTCTTTACACCATATATACTCAACTATAAGTTGATCTCATGTATAAGTTGAGGGCAGATTTGGGGGCCAAAATTAGGGATTTTGGCATCACCCGTGGATAGGTTAAGTGTAAAATTTGGAGGCTCCTTCAGTGTGTGTATATGTGCATGTATAGCAAGAGGGATTGCTGAAGCAGCAATCAATCACCCATGATACTTCCTGCTTCAGCTAGCCTTTACTCCTGAGACAGCGAGGGAAAGAGAGGTACACTGGTGGGAAAGGGACTCTTAAACAAACAACAATCAATCACCTAGGACTTTTTCTGCTTGGCTCAAGAGAGAAAGAAACTGTTGTCCCAACCGCATGGGGAAATCTGAAAGAGCTGCTATCACATTACCATACTGACCTGTAAATAAGTCAGCCTGGAATTTTGGAGTCAATTCTGGGGCATTATTATTATTATTATTATTATTATTTGAATATAGATGGTATCTGTATCATAGTAAGTGGTAAAGAAAATGTTTTCTGCCTTTCCAGATAATGCATTAAATATGGAAGTCTCCTTCTATGATCATAACAGGCAATAAGTTGAAGAAGTAATAATGCTATCCTCTGGGTATACAAAACAGTATTTGATGCTTTTATCACATCAACAAAGAGAACTTCCTTTTGCACAGTTCTGGGCACCTCAATTCAAAAAAGGATATGGAGAAACTGGAGCATGTCCAGGACGACTAAAATGGTGAAGGCTTTGGAAACCATGCCCTACAAGGAACAACTTAGGGAGCTGGGGATATTTAGCACGGAGAACAGAAGGTTAAGAGGTGATATGATAGTCCTGTTTAAATACTTAAAAGGCTGTCATATTGAGGAGGGAGCAAGCTTGTTTTCTTCTGTTCCAGAGACTAGGACCTGGAACAATGGATGCAAGCTCCAGGAAAAGAGATTCCACCTCAACATTAGGGGGAACTTCCTGACAGTAAGGCTGTTTGAGAGTGGAACACACACTCCCTTGGAGTGTAGCGAAGTCTTCTTCTTTGGAGGTCTTTAAACAGAGGCTGGATGGCCATCTGTCGAGTATGCTTTGATTGAGATTTCCTGCATGGCAGGGGGTTGAACTGGATGGCCTTTGTGATCTCTTCCAACTCTGTGATTCTATGATTCTATGAGGAAGGCCTAGCCAATTTTGATTTTAAATGCTTCTTTGAAACAAAGGCCCAATACAGATGGTCACTTTAGGGCACCCTCGTCATGTGCTACTGTTGCCAACAGATGCTCTGCAGAGTCTGGATGCCCATCTGTTGGGTATGCTTTGATATTTCCTGCATGGCAAGGGGTTGGACTGGATGGTCCTTATGGTCTTTTCCGACTCTATGATTCTATGATGCTATGAAAGAGGAGAACCTGTGGCCTGACATTGTCCTGTATGGAAGACACAGGGCAATATCCCTGGGCTGGGATCAAGCAGATCGGATGCCAATTCAGCAGTCTCGGTGTGATCCCAGTACAAAGGGCCTCAGTGTAGGTCAAAATGACCTGTCATTTGCCACAGAGTTTCTCAGAAACTCCATGGCAACCCCCAGAAGATTGAATTGCCCCACATGTCCATTTCCTTTCATATCTACTGGGAAGAACCCCACATCTGATTTGGAAACAGCGTGCTTGGCCATGTGGGTGCAGCTAGCTGCCCCATTTTCACTTTAGATGGTAGCGGGTCCATGGTGCCTGCAAACACCAAGCCATCCCCACACCAGTCTGGGAACTGACACAGTTTAAGACCTGGGCCATGATAGCTGGACTTGGCCCATGCATCCTGGCCCATTTGCTCAGCCTATAGATTTCAATTCTTTGTTTGCCATATATATATATAGAGAGAGAGAGGTGCCCTCCGAAGTATCAAGTTCACAAGCTGCTTTAAATGTTATCACAGGTACTTTGATGTTAGATCTGCAAGACAATTCCTCTTGAGAATGTCACCACCCTGCAGGTCTGATTTATAGAACACACACATGAAGGCTTTCTCCATGGTTGACTCTAGACAGCTCTCTCAGAGCTGAAGTCAGTTTCTAGGTGTGAGGACACTTCTCTTCAGACTCATCTTCAAAGAGTTTGAGGATCCCTTTCCTCAAACTTCTAAACTGCTTTGAGGTATATTGATTATTGTGATGGTTGTAATATTTTCTATTACAATGTTTTTAATGGTTTTTAATGACCGGATTACAATCAACAACAAACAGTGGGAAAGAACCTTATGATATTTCTTCCTCCCCTTAGCTGGCTATATCTTTTACATGGAAAGAATAAAATAATAATAACTGGGGTCTTGCGGCCAGAGGTTTCTCTGAACCACTTCCCCAGTTCTCAATTCCTCCTGTTCTTATAGTTCAGCTCAAATCTTTCTTCCACATACTCCTACTAAGAAGTCTGACAGGGAAATTGTTTTCTTTCTTAGCTGGAGCTGACATCTTTTGACACACAACTTGGTTTGATATAGCTAAATTTTGGATTCTCAAGGAGAGGCCATGAGAATGATTAAGAAAACTAACTTGCAAGATCAATTGAGTTCAGGGGGCATCTGAGGCTTTATTAATCCTACTAGTAAATTGAATGTTTTTGTCTTATCACAATGAAAGACCACTGCTGTCATAGCTCTGTGGAATGCTTGCCTTTCTGCTCAATATATTTTTTAATATACACATACAGTTGCAGCATGTGCAAAAGAAATATATTAAACTCTTGTCAAATGTGTGAGTGATATAATACTGAATTATTACTGTTTTTAAACCCAATTGCGAATTATATCAGTTAAATCTTGATTTGTGTCTCCTTTTAGTCTTAATGCTATGATTAATAGGGAAGAATTATTCCGTGATAGATTTTGCTAAATATCTACCATTCTTCTTAAAAAAATCTTTAGAAATCTATTTAAAATACTGCATGCTGGCACGATGATTGATATAAAAACTGGCACAGGATGAATAGCTCAGAATGGTTTTCATCATAGAATTTTAAGTTTATTTAAAGTGATCTATTGGTATCAAGGGTTCTAATATAGTTGAGCAACATGGTAGTTCTGCATAATTTAAAATGCATTGAAATATATATGCACACAAATATATACTTAAAATACATATAATATTTATATCCTGCTCATGCTCATAACTGTTGTAAAATTTAGATATTTTCTGTGTGTCCTTTAATGACTGTTTCATATATTATAGAAATGATAAGAAACTGCAATCTGTCATATTCATAATGCATTATTTTTGTAATGCCGTACTTGTATTCCAAGCATGCAAGATTGAAGAATTTCTTGTTCTCTTCAGCAGATGAAATCTTTCAAAATTAAAATGTGGAGCTTATACTCTTGCTATAAACTGCACTGACAAATGAATGATGGGGGGAGGGGGAGGAGGACCTGAATGAGGACCTTAAAAAGTGCTGCAGAGCAGTTTATCAGAAAGAAGATTGACTGTTGTAGCCCAAAGCATTTTGAATATAATTACTTACTATCTCAACAGGCAACTGGGACTGAGCTTAGAAGATTCTGCCTTTCCCAGAGCTTGGAAAATTTGCTTTACTCCCAGAATCCCCCACCCAGCATGGTCACAGTATGAGCAATTGGGGCATTTTAGTTAAAAAAAGTAAAATTTACAAGCTCTGTTACGCATTCACACTAAAGAGTTATACCGGTAGAACTATCATTTCACTTTAACTGCCTTGGTTCTGTCCTGTGGAATTCTGGAATTGGCAGTTTAGGAAAAGAGCTCCAGTGCCTCACCAAACTTCAAATTCCAAGATCCCCTAGGACAGAACCATGGGATTAAACTGGAATGATAATGCTATAGTTGTGCAATGCAAATAAGACTCTGGTTTATTCTTAGAAGAGGTAATTTCCCAAGAAGATATTTCATGTTAAGGTAACTAGCTTTATTAATGAAGAAATGTGAATATCAGAACCCTCTCTAAAAGAGAAATAAGACCATAAAAAGAGCCCCAAATCTGGGAGGAGTGTATAGCCATCATGACTAGTGGCTCCTGATAGTCTTATCCCATTATTATTATTATTATTATTATTAATTATTAATTATTATTATATCCCCCTTTAAAGTGTCAAGGTTGATGCCTTTTGCTATATTGTGAGGAAGCTGTACTTCTTATTTGTCCTGACTCTTGCACCAGTCAGCTTTGATGGATTTATCCCAGATTCTTCTATTAGGGGAAATCAAGAAAAAACAGCACCTTTTAACTCTATTTTCTCTACATCAGAATGTCTTTCATGGGTTTTAGGCTCATCTCAGCATAAGAGATTTCAACTTGGGCTACCTCAGCAGCATTCAGTCTGTGTTCTAAGGAACGACTTGGTCCTTCCTAAATTTATCAGGGGCTTTTCAATGAGATGGCTGGTATAGGTGCAGTGTTCCCTAACATCTGCTGCATCATTGTCAAATCTCTGTTTGCATTTTTGCATTGCTGCAGCTCTTGAAAAGTACTGACATCTCCTAAGGAGTATAGGTTGACTCATTGGCAGTTAACAGCAACAACAGGTTGTGTAGTATAGGTGAGCAACATATCTCCCATTTTTACAGCCTCTGGGATTCCTCCACTATGGCAGATTTTTTTCATACTTAAAAATGGATTCATAGACAAAAAGCTTCCAGGAAGTGCAATTCAGCCTTAAAGCCAGATCTGTGGCTGTCACAAGTTTTTTCTCTCTCTCAAAAGGAAAGACCCGAGCCCATTTCTGATTTTGGCAAGAGTGAGTGACATGGCTGAGACAGGGGTTGACATAGGGTTTAGAATTGGCCCCTGGATCAGATGAAGTTGCCTGTCCCAATGTGCAATGCACACAATATCCTTATATTTAGGCCTCATTCCCACTATGTTTTAAACTGGTTTGCAAATGGTCTTGAAGTGGTTTAAATGACCCTGGTTCTCACTTGATCCAAATCGCTGAAGCGGTTTGGAGAGGGGTGGGCCAGCGCTAGACCCATATAACATGTCATTTTGATGCTCATTTTTTGTCTGTAGCGATAAAGCAATTCAGCCCAAGTGTGAACCAAACGCAGATTTGAATCTGCTCCCTGTGACGTAATTGTTGGCTTGCGTACCATGGGTGAGTGTGAGGTGGGCTTGCTCTTCTTCCCAAGCTTTTTTTTTGGGGGGGGGGCACTATCTTCTCAAATGTGGTTGCTGCAATAGCTGCAGCTACTGTCCTCACCCCCCCCGACCACCATTTCTTCCTCCCAGAGGTTCCTCTCCATATTTACTGGGGAGCCCTCTGAACACTCCTAGGTACCTCACAGGCGATGGTGCAGCACTGATGGTCCAGAGCAAGGATGTCCTTCCTCTCCCAGAGAAGGCCAGTGGTCCCCCTCCAATGAGCTGCTGCCGTTGCCACCTTCTGTGGCTGCCTGTCTCACCCCGCTGTGAAGATCAGGCGTGGGGAGAGAACCTCCACCGCTGTGGCATCTTGCCCCTTCCTCAGCATATTGCCTGGGAGTGTCGGACTTGACCAGGGGGGGAAAGGAGCTGTGGAAGAGGGCTTTGATCGCACAAATGTAGTGTAAATGATTCTCTGCTGCAGAACCAATCCATCGATTCAGATCAGAAACTGAATTATTTTAAGTGGGAATGAGGCCATAGACTAGCCCCCATTTCTCTTCTCTTTCCTGATGATCTCATCTAAAGATTAAAATAAAATGGGTTTTCTGAAGACCATAGTATAATAATTTCTTCCTAAGAAACTGTTCTGCAGCACAGTCTTTCTCTTTTTAAGCTCCATCTCCTTTTTTGTTTCTTAAAATAAACTAGAGGCATATTTTGTGTGGTTGTTGTTGTTGTTGTTGTTGTTGTTGTTGTGTTCCTTCAAGTTGTTTCTGACATATGGTGACCCTATGGTAAGGTTTGTTGAGAAAAGGTTTGCCATAGCCTTCCCCTGAGGCTGAGAGCATGTGACTTGCCTGAGGTCATCCGGTGGGTTTCATGGCTGAGAGAGGAACTGAATCCTGGACTCCAGAGTTGTAGTCCAATGTTCAAACCACTATTCACACTGGCTTGTAATTTTACAAGTAACACAAAGTGGCTTTTGAGCTGCAACCTCAAATATTTGTGCAACCTTCCCTAAGTTTTCAATAGGACACCTGCCCAAGTATTTAACTGTATTGTTATAAACCAATTAAGCTGGGTTAATACCTTTGTCTTCAGCATGGCCGTTTAAATGGTTTGTAGTCTTGCCTTTTGTGCATTTCAAGATTTACAGCCCAATTGAAAACATACTGTGCCAGCAGATTAAATGCATAGGGTGGGGGACTTATTGGTTGGTTATGCTAGTAACACAGCACAAAACAAGACGTCAGGAGGCACCACAGGAGGATAAGTGCAAATGTTCAGTGTCAAGGTGCCACAAATACAAATGATTATTGCTGATTAGCATCTTGTGTTTCTGACATTTGCCTGCTGTTGTTTAAACTGCCCTATGGGTGTTTTAGGATGTAGAAATTGTCTGGTGCATTTGACAAATACTGTTTATTTATTGTGCACACTATCTTTGCAGAGTACAATGCTATTTTTACAGAGATATCAGTATTTTTGGCAAATGTGGACAAAACTTGCGTTGGTTGAATATTCTTAACTCTTCATCAAGAAATAATTTATCAAATGATAGGAAAGAATAGTGAGTGGTGTGTATCTTTGAAGGATAGGATGTGTTCATGGCAGGAGAGAAAGGATGTGGGGCAGCAAGACTGCTTGAATGAGCCAGGCAATTAATCCTCATCCCAAGTTCCTACTTTTCCTTAACAAACTATTTACATCTATATCTATATGTATCTTGTAGAATTCAAGAGCCAAGGCACATGTGCAACTGTTTTGTGAGAAATGCCCTCCTTAAACCTTTCAATATTTTAAGTCAGTGGACAAAGAAATAAACTATATTGTCTTAAGAGAGACCTTTTTGTTTGAATTTCAATGTTTAATCTATAAAGGCTGTCCTTTCCTGGTGAACAAGTGGTCACTATTCACAAGTAACTTATAGATGGGCTTTCTCATCTATACTCTGCAGTCCATGAGTCTTAATACCACATAAAATACAATTTGGCCACCCAAGATTTTAGTGCAGCTCTGTTTGGTTTATCATTTGTGTACCCCAAAATGTGGGTTTTCTAGTGCAGCATATACTTCACACATACACTCTGTACATAAAGTGCTTCATCATTATATTAATATTATTACTGAGAGAATGTAAGTTATTCTCTAGGTCTGCAAAGCAGCCCCATGTTTTACCAATTTTACTGTGGGAGGTGGGGCAGTTAGAATATTGAATGAAGATCATGCACTGTAAACCAGAGTAATTCCCTGTCCTGGTTTAAAAAAAAAGAAAAAGAAAGAAAAAAGAAAATGTAGTAGGATGTTTCTGAAAAGTTTATTGTACCTGTAGTTCAAGTTATTATGGACTGGGTGGGGGACACAGGAACTAGAGCAAGAATATATGTGTTAGTGTGACTATGCCATCTGAAAGCAGACTTATTCAAGGAGAAATTACAAAGAAGTCTATGTAGGACAAGATAACACAGTCACCTCTCCACATTTGTAGCTAAAACATTTGTGGGTTACTGTATTTGCTGCAGCCTCCTCTGCTGCCCTACAGCACTTTCAGCAGGGACTTGGATAGCACTGGTGCCACTGGGAGGAAATTAAATTGAAGGGATGGCTGGATCCAGCCACGCATGTGTTTCCTTGCTCACTTGGCGATGAAATAGGGAAACATGAGGAGGGAGGGCATACTTGTCCCCTTGCTCATTTGCTCACTTGTGTGGACAGAAGAGGGAAAGGGATGGGATGGCAGAATGTGAGGAGGGAAGGTGCATGTATTCCTTTGCTCACTCACATGAGTGGGGGCAAGGGACAGAGGAATGCAGGGAGGGAGGATACCAGTACTGTATATACATATGTTCTCTCACTCACAAACTCACTCTTATGGGTGTGAGGATGGGTGGGAAGGGAATGGGAAGTGTGAGGAGTGAGTCTGTGCATTCCCTTCTTTACTCACTTCCATGAACAGAGGAAGGGGATGGATGGGTGTCTTCTTTCTTTCTCCTCATCCTATCTCCTTTCCCCCTTTTGCGTGAGCAAGTGAGCATTTAGATACTTAACTTAGTGTGTGTGTGTGTGTGTGTGTGTGAAAGAGAGAGAGAGATTGAACCTGGAGATCAGAACATTTTCCACATGCAAATACCACAGTTTACAAAGTATGGAGACAGGACCTGTGTTTCCTTCTCTGCCCATGGATTTTTCCTTCTCTAGGAATTTTTTTTTTAAAAAACATACACTCTGTGTTGAATGGAGGGAGCATGCTTTGAGGAGGGAAATCAATTTATGAATATTTCTAAATCATAATTATTCCTATATGATAGAAGGGGAATGTAGCAGAACTGAGAACCAACAAACTCCTTCCCCTACCAGCAGGCCACATCAGGATTCTTCCCCTTTCTTAGTGGTCCTGCCTTTTGGGGAACAATAGCTGAGAAAACTGAAATTCTGCAGTCTTGATATGAGAAGGCTTTGGCTTTTGGACTACACTGTCTCTTTTGGTCTGTCAACTTAGAGCAGAAGTGAATAACGTGTAGTAGCCCTCCAGATGGTGTTAAACTGCAGTTCCCATTCACCTTGGGCACTACGTTCAATGTAGTGCAACAACATCAAAGGGGAGCACATGTGAATAGAACTTTAGAAACCTGGGTTGAAGAAAGTTAGAATGAAACCTTGATCACATGTAGGTTTCCAAATTTCTGTAAAAATAACCAGGCTTGGAGATCCAGTTAGGGTGTATGGGGGGAGGGGTAGCCACTCTTTTAAACTGTCAGTATAAGGAGAGATTAATGATCACATCAGACAGTTTTAAAAACATTAACTTTGCTGCCCTAGTTTGTATGGATCGTATTCATTGTTGCCATAATAAATCACTTGTTTGCATTTTTAAGATTTTCTTGGCTGCATTATTGCCACAGGAGTATTGAAGGTGAGTGCTGGTATTTCTGTAGGGGACAAGAACTCAGTGTTCAATCAATGCAATGTTAAGGCAATGAAATTAAATGTGGGATGGATTCATTCAGTCCTTACAATCCTGTCTCTGGGCTAAAGCCAAGTTTGTTCTGGCAGTTGGACACCAGCAAAGTGGAAATTTCTTCCCCTTCTTCTGCAGACCTTTCTACAAGCCAAAAGCCAGTTGAGAAAATTTTCCCAATTCTCCAATGCCTATTTGACAGTCTACAGAAGATTGGAATGGGAAGGGAGCAAATCACCCCTTTTCAGTTCTACTGGAAAAGCTTACCATTGGGTCCTGTCATCTGACTCTGCTTGCTTACTTCTTTGGATAACTCCTTGAGTAATTGTAATTTCTTTTCCATTAGAACAGCCTGAAGATATGTACTTGGTTATGTCAGAGCTATTACATATGTGCTAGATCTTTGCCCTTCTTGGCCCAGGCACTTCTATGCCAAAGTGGGGCTGCCTGAGTGGGTCAAGGCAGTGGTCATTGCCTTGTTACAACAAGGCAGAATTCCAACTTGCCCAAGGAGACAGATATAAGACTTCTATCGAAAAAGTCATCACTGAATCCCTTTATAATGTACAATTATCAATGAGTGTCCAATATTATGTTATGGGGCAAGATATTAGCACATGTGATATCCTCCTAACTTCAGGTGTCCCTGGAAGTAATCTTGGAACTATTTCAATCTGGGTTCAGGCCTGGTTATGGGACAGAGACATCTTTAGTTGTCTTGGTGGATGACTTACACAGGTAACTGGACAGGGGTGTATCCCTGTTGGTTCTGCTGGACTTCTTGGCAGCTTTTAATACCATTGACCATAGTATCTGACCATTAATATCATTAACCATCTGTCTGGGATGGGACGTGGAAGAACTGTTGTATAGTATTCTGTTCCTTCCTGGAGAAATGAACCCAGAAGATGGTGCTGGAGGATTCCTGTTCAGCATCTTAGCTGCCTAACTGGATTCCCTCAGTGCTCTGTTCTGTCCTACGTTTCTAACACATACACAAAACTATTGGGAGAGGCCATCTGGAGGTTTGAGGTTCAGTGCCAGCATTATTCTGGTGACACCCCACTCTATCTCTTCTTTCCACTAAATTCCAAGGAAGTTATCTGGTTCTAAGCCAATGATTAGAACATCAGGGTGGGCAAATCTGATGTCCTAAAAGCTTCACTAGCCCCCCAAAAGTGGCTGGAAGGACAGCATCAATTTTATAACATCTCTTTTGGGAGAACATGAGGTACAGGAGGACTTAGCAACTTCTTTTAATGAAGAACCTTAGCTCCTGGGAGCTCCTGGGAATGGTAATTCTAATTTCTTGGCAGTGCTGTATGTGAAACAGAGAACTGGTACATGAGTGTATATGTTTGTGTTTGTGTGTGTGAATGTTATGTATGTAATGGGAGGGTTTCACATAATGGGAGTATATTGTTGACCATGCAGATCAGGGAACGTGTAGAATGGCCTTCAGACCCTACAGTCTGGAATTAAGGAACTATAACTCTCTGAACATTGGATTGCAATTCCCAACATCCTCATTACTGGCTGTCCTGGCTACGGCTGATGAGAGATGTATTCAGAAAACATTTATTATGTCAAAGGTCCCCATTGTAGCCTAATAGTAAACTAAAGGCTGAAGGGTTTGCATGTTTGCATGTGGACTTTCTTCTATATATGTGTGTGCATTTCTGGTAGACGGCAATGACAGGACCAATCTCTGGTTCTGATTAGACCCTGGAGAAAAGAGAAGAGGGACCCGCAAAACACTGCATTACAGGGCATAATGAATGATAAGAGTATTCAATAAACTTGGCAGGAATGCAAAATGGTGGCACAACATGAATTTCAAACAGGTTAAGTATCAATTGTATGGGCATGACAGATATCCCCTTGCATTTTCCCCCTGAAGTAGTTTGTTATCTTTATGTATTGCAAGTTGGAGTCACTAATTAAAATATAACTCTTCTATGCCCTGAAACAAAAACTCCAGATCTATAACATTTTTTAAAAAATACAATTCCGGATTCTTTAGAATTCACCAGTTTTCTTTAAACACGTATTTGTAAACTCACAAAAATGGAAACAATTTAAATAAATCATAGCTTCTCAGTCAAATATCAAAATTAGAAACTTGCATTCTATCTGCATTGTGTATTTATGATGTAAAGTGTCTGTTGCAGTTTCCAAGGTAACTAGTGGAGCCAGATCATAAGTGGAATAGAGTTAAACTATTAACACAAGCACACGTTAGACCTCCTGTAGCACAGGTCAAAATTATATTAATGTATGTGCTTCCCTTTCTTTCTCAGTGCCCAGTTACTGGTTAAAATCATGATTAGTTCTTATTTCTTCAGATCTATGAGTATAAGAGTTAACTATACTGTAGACCATAGCTTGTCATATATGAAGAAGATAGTTACACAGATGCAATGCTCATAAAATACATTGTATTGTGCTAATTTTGGATGTGCCAAGGATATTTTGCTCTAGTGACATTCTAATCAGGCAGTAGATCAGACCTGCACAACATGGCAGGAGGTAGGGGCCAAAATTAAAATAGGCTAAACTTTTTTGGGCTACAAATAGGTTTTAATTAAAAATTATTAATTAATAATAATTAATATCACTAATATTAATTCTGTCTTCCTCCTCCTTTGCACAGCCCCTACCTCAGGAGAAAGCCAAGCAATGGAGGAGCTTTGAGAGATGAACATTTATCTCCCTTCCACCTCCACTGCCTGGCCATCTCAGGAGAAAGCTGGGCACAGGAGGAACATTGCAGAGTGAACATTTACCTGTCCTGTTATGTTAGATGACAGTTCCCATACTGCTCAGTCAAAAGGCTTTGACAATGTTCTGTAAGGATAATATGAGTCCTATTGGCAAGTAATGATGTTTGTTCATCACATTTGGAGCACATCAAGGTTTGTAACAACTCTTATTCTTTTGGCACACATCTTCTACCCAATGAATGCTGTTAGTATAGTGCTGGGGGACAGCAGGGAGCTTTAATCTAGTATTGTTGTTCTGACATCTGTGTCTTCCTACTATATATTTCATATTAAATAACCTCCTCCTTCACCATCAGCCCTCTCAGGAGGAGGCCAAGCAGCGGAGGAGTCTTGATGTCACTGCACATCCTTGTGGGATGCCAAAATCGTTTGGCAGGCCACATGCGGCCCTTGGGACATATGTTATGCAGCCCCGCAATAGATGGAAGAATTTCGTAATTTTTCAAGCATTTAGAAACCACATTTATACTGAAGAGTGTCTTATGAATGACCAGCCTAAATATTGGTCAACACATATGGTTGGGCAATTGATAGGAACTAGGAGACCCCACAGCAGCTTGGTAGTCTTCACCACACCACATACCCTACAACTCTCTGGATTTGGAAAGAACATCCAATTAATCCTCTGTCGTCCCACTTTTTCAGCTGATTTTAAAATGTTCCCATTTCCTTCTCCTCCTCACTTTTTCCTCTTTTGTCCTTTGCTTACTTCCATTGATGCAAATTGAGTTGAAATTGCGGAAGTAGTTTGCACTCAATTAACCCAGCAGGCGGAGAGGAAAGAAGGGCTGGGCAAAGGCAAACTGCAGTAGCCTCTCCTAGTCTATCTGTTCATCCTCACTGATAATTGTTGCCATTGGCACCACCTACACATGTCTGGGTTTTCATCCATGAAGTATTTGAGGGTATGTCACCATCATCCTATTTTTAAGAACTTCTGTATTTAATATGTTTTGCCTTGTTTTTGTTTTTAGCTCCCTCTCTGGGCTTTTTAGATCTAAGAGGTACTTTTTTTCAACTAGGAAGCAAGCCAAGCCAGAAATCAAATTCCATTTTATTTCTTGGTGGAGAAAAGCTTTTTCCTAGGCCTACAACAGCCCAGGAAAAACCATGGTACAGATCAGTGGTGTCCCTATCCAGGATGTCACCCAATGTAAGGGGTGAGACTTCAAGGGGGCAAGATTTCAGGAATGGGGCCAAAAGGGTACCCCCCCCCCACAAACCTTGATGCCCTGTGCCATTCAACTTGTGCGTAGGCAGCATGGGACAGGGATGGGGGCACTTTGTCCAAAGAGAAAGCCTGCACATAATGCCCATCCCAGCTGCTTCTTTCCAGACTTTTTCCCAGGGAAAGAAACCTGAGAGGGAGGATGAGGAGAAGAATGCACACACCCTTCCCTGCTGCTCTGTCCCAGGCTTTTTTCCTGGAGAGGAAGTCTTGGATGGAGCAACCAGGAAGGGCACATGCATGTTCATGTTCCTCCTCCTCCTCTGCCTCCGCCTCCTCCTCCTCCTCCATCACAAGTGTCCCAGAGCAGCCAGAAAAGGGGAGAAGGAGCCAATTGGGTGTCCCCCCTCTTCTTGGTGTCACCTAGTGCAATGTGCACCCTTGCACTCCCCTAATTAACAACAACAACAACAACAACTTTATTTATATCCTACCTCTCTGTCAATGACAATCAAGGAGGCTTACAAGTTAAATTTTTCATACAATCCCATGTCCCAAAGTCCCACCCCCCTAAAATATCAGTTAAACAATTAACAATTTTAAAATAAACAAATCAAACAAATGGGCTTTAGTGAATTCAGAGTGGTGGTGAGTACAAATGATGCCACTGTTACAGATTGGGGGGAGGGCAGTGATGCTGGGAGCCCTTGGGGTTCTAGAGAAATGGTCTTGAGGCAGTATGCAGTCCACATGCCACATTTTGTGTACAGTGCACCCAAGTTATACACGGGCATGCCTTATGCGGCTTCCAACATATGCAGGAAGCCACACTGGAAAAAACCCTGATGCACCCTGAAAGAAGTAATGGGGCGTGTGCCCATGGTGTGTGCCCTACAGCGCGCCACAGGCATGAGCCCCATTACTTCTAATGGGACTCAAGCATACGTGTTTTTTCCCTTACGTGGGGGGTGGGTGGTCCAGAATGGATCCCCCGCATAAGGGAAGGGCTGACTGTACTTCTCCTTTCTATAGTGGACCTTTCCCATCTGTCAGGGCTTGGTTCTGACCCTTCTCTGTGGATGGCAAAAAACATGGATGGTCACATGCCATGTTATTCAATGTTGGTAACATGCACATTCCACACATCAAATCTGTGGATTGCCAGCCCTCTGGTTTGTCCACTCTGTTATCAAGCTTTGTCAGCTATTATTCTACTGGAGTCACGATGACCTTTCATCCACTAAATATTACCATTGAATAGACCTGCTGTCCCTCCAGTTATGTTAAATGACAGTTCCCATACTGCCCAGCCAATAGGCTTTGACAATATTATCTAAGGATAATATGAGTCATATTGGCAAGTAATGATGTGAGTTCATCACATTTGGAGCACATCAAGTTGTGTAACAACTCTTATTCTTTGGCACACATTTTCTACCCAATGAATGCTGTTAGTATAGTGCTGGGGGACAGCAGTGAGCTCTAGTCTAATACTGTTGTTCTGACATCTGTGTCTTCCTACTATATATTTTATATCAAACAACCCTAGGATAGAACTTTAAGCATTTTTTGTTAGAATTTCTTTATCAGCAGGACTCATTGTTGCAGAAACCACCTTCTGGTACATTTCAGTTACATAGCTTGTTCTTGACTTGCATTCCTCTTGCTTT
This sequence comes from Urosaurus nigricauda, assembly GCA_034509955.1. Classification (NCBI taxonomy): domain Eukaryota; kingdom Metazoa; phylum Chordata; class Lepidosauria; order Squamata; family Phrynosomatidae; genus Urosaurus; species Urosaurus nigricauda. Next base: position 103,187,973 of record JAOEGL010000004.1, read on the forward strand.
TGATCAGCTACCCAAATCTTTTGGTATATGAACCCAGTGGATCATAGTGGAAGCCACTGGAAAGAAGACTTAATGTCTCTTTATTCACAGATATGCCATTGCTTGTCTTCTGACAACATTCTCAAAAGATGGTTTGCTATCTTAAGGTTAGCTGGTGGGGAGGGGGAAAACTATTATTTAACATTGCAGACATTTATCTTCTTTATTATTAGTTTGTGTATACTTTTGAACACTTTTTTAAAAAATCACAGCCAATTCCTGAAACTTAAATCTTGTTGAATTCATCATAGTGGATATTAAGAAGATAAGAAAGGCCCCATTGGACAAAGCTAATGGTCTATATCATCCAACATTCTGTTGCCATGTAGGGGAAGTGCCACTAATAAATATCACAGTACACTGCACTGGAAGGAAAAAAAAAACCACAATGGCACCATTCTCCTGCACTATGTGGCCTTAAATAGGCCCAACCACCAATAAGAAGACCAGAGGACCAGAAGCTCCTGCCCCTTCCGGCCTCCTGCACTTATTGTCTCAGCCGTCAGCCAATGGGAGGGCACTTCCTACCCCAGCACATGTCTGAAGCTGCTTCTGGGGCTGTAAACACCACCCCTCCTTACATCCTTACCAGCCAATGGCATGCCCAGCAGGCCCTGCGCAGCACCCACTGGGATACTGCTGAAGCTGGGCTTCCCCAACGCAGAAATCAGTAGCTTCTCCCCCCCCCCCCCCCGCCGGCAACCAGGCCAACCCGGTGAGTCAGGCGGCCTCGTTTCCCATAGTGAGTACTAAGACACTCTCCTGCTCCTGCAACAGTGTCCTCCTGCTCGTTTCCCCAAAACTGATATTGAGCAGGTCATACTGTTTCTGAGTTTGGACAGAATATGCATTCATATTGCTTAATACCTGTTGATTGCCTTACTATTCATTAATGGGCCACCAGTTTTGGAGTGTCTCATCCCCGGAGGTTTCCAAACCAAAACCTGAGACGTAGAGATGGCCCATGGTGATGCCATTAAGAATTACACATTAAGTCACAGTTGCTCACAGCTTGTCATTCAATCACACATACACACAGAGAGAGAAATATATAAGAAGCTGTTCCCAGATCAATGTTAAATGAGATTATTATTCTCATTTACACAGGGAGATAAGCAAAGACCATTCAATAGAGCCTACTTGCTTGTATCTTGAAGGTAGGCAGAGCATAGTGGAGGTTGAGCCCTGAGATTGCAACAGCTGGTAGGGAAGGAAAAGGCCAACTAGAATGTATATATGTCTCTCTGTTAAGTCTTTGGAAGTTGCAGGAATACATGGATAATGTCATGCAAATTGTTGCAAGTTGCAAATCAACTTGAGATGGGGATTTGGGCATAGCCCTTTTCTCTTGAATAAAACTCAACCCACCAGAACTTGTACTGCTATTCTTATTGCCTTCTCACCGTTTTTCCCCACAGGTATACAGGGCAATGAACATACCGCAGATTAGAAATCCTTCTTTGCCAGAAGAGATGCCTGAAGCTTACCATGCCAAGATAGCTCTGCTTGGAGCAGGACCTGCAAGTATAAGCTGCGCTACCTTTTTGGCCCGGCTGGGCTACTCAAATATCACCATTTTTGAAAAGGAAAACTATGTGGGGGGGTTAAGGTAAGTGGTGTGCTTTTAAAATCTGAAACAAAGCATTCTAACACCATGTCCTCATCATTAAGGGAAAGTTTAGGGAATAGTGTAGGAAATATATGTGTGTGTTTGAAAATTTAAACACTAACAGTTTTTTTTAAATCACCTTCAAACTCCTACTAAACTTTTATCATATAAGATACATTGTGATTTCATTTGTGTGTTTGTGTGTGTAATTCATAAATGGGTAAGTCAGATATATGTTGGAAGAAAATATATAATCAGTGTTCAACCTGTCACTTTAGGTTTAAGTTTTTAATTCTTTATCTGCACTGACTATCCCTTAGGATGACTTTAAATACCACTTTAATCCATATGGAGACCTGTGATACTAAGACCATGATTTATAAAAGTTATATATATATATATATATATATATATAGTTACATATGTATTTTGAACATATTTTCTTGAAAAATACACATTTATAACTGTACTCTTTATCAAGACATAAATTTCTAAATTCATTTAATGCTGGAATGAGCAGTTTTTGTATGCCTTTTGGTATACTCTTTCCATCAAGAAGCATTACAAAATTCCAAGAATTGCAAAATCCAAAATAAATTCAAAATGTGTCCTGATCTATACTGTTAATGGAATATGTTGCTTTACCTCATAAACAGGCTGTACAACATTCTTCTGCAGCATTCTTGCTGCACGATCACTAGAGTAGTTAAATAATCCGCTCAGTATTACATCTAAAGAAGTGAGTTTATAGCATGAAAGCTCATGCTAAAATAAAAACCAGTTAGTTTTCGAGGTGTTGCCATATTTCTTTTCCCCCTCTCATCCTCCTTTTTGAAGTAGTCAAGACTTTCCCTGTTTTAAAGATGCATTTTCTTTTCAGGGTTTTTAACTTAAGTTTGCCCTTTAAAAAAAAAGTTTATTGCTCCAGAATACCCTCTTTAAAAAAAACAGCTGGCAAATGTTTCATAAGTTCTTTTTTATTTGTTCTCTCTAGTACATCGGAAATCCCCCAGTTCCGGCTCCCATATGATGTAGTGCATTTTGAAACTGAGCTTATGAAAGACCTCGGAGTGAAGGTAATGAAAAATATAAAGTGCCTTGGTATACCTCACAGAAAAAGGAGTCGGAGCTCTGCCAAAGATTAACAGCAAAATGTCATGCACATTAGTAAAGAACAATTAAAAGCTACACCAGGCTGAGGAAGGAAGATGCTTTCTCTTGCTCAGGGCATTTGTCTGTCTGCTGTCTGAATGCCGCTAGTTTGGAAAAGGGCAATCAATAGTTCTCATCTGGCTTGCCTGCATGTGATTAATTGTCTGTAAGAAACAAATACCTAAATGGCTTTAGGGGTTCAGTGTAGCTATTGCAAGGATTTTCTTTAATCACGTAGCATTGTTGCTGTTTTTCCCTCTCATTTTATGCAAGTTAAATATTAGTGGTTTTTTAAAAATGTTTTTCCCATTATAGCTTTCTTATACAATATAATCCTACATGGGAGACTACCACTTTTGGGTATTGGGGGTGGGATTATGTTAACTAAGTGGTGCATTAACAATTTCCTTAATTAAAAAGTATGTGAGTCTTAAATTTCTTTGAAAATGCAGTAGCTTTGTCTGTTTTGTGATTTGTTGTTTTTTTGTAAATAGATTTTTACTATTCATTCATGCACGTGAAAACTTACACTGAGTTTATTCAAGGATAGTAAACCTATAAAATAGGGGATATGTTGACAGGATTTTAAATATAATGAAAGAAAGGGGCAGTGCTCATAATGTCTGATAGCCTAGATGGTCTTTGCCTGGTCCCTCTCTAAATGGGAGAAGAATCTCATTCGCTTCCTTTCATTTCCACTAGATAGGATTTTTCCCCTTGGAGTAATTGCACTGTGTGCAAATAAAGAAGAGAACATGGCGTAATAATGCACTGGAGGTTATTGTTTATGCTCACAGTTCTTTTTCTAGGAGTTACTTGAATTACAACCCCAGTATGTGTGTGCAGGTGTATGTATGTGCAATATAACACAATAAACAATATAGGTGAGTGATTTATACTTTGAGCCAATGAATTTAGACTACAGTAGGCCCTACATATCTGTGGACTTGCCACCCGCAGATTCCAGCATCTGTGGGTAGGGGAGGCAGAGGAGGAGGAAGAGCCGGAGGAGGATGGCAGAAGGAAGGAAGGAAGGAAGGAAGGAAAGAAGAGGAGGAGCGAAGAGGAAAAGGTGGAGGCAGCAGATGGAGCCAGACCTCAGCCGTTCTCTCTTGGGGGTTGGACAGTGGGGTCTGCTTGGGCATACTACTAGGCATGCACAGGGAAACCACTGAAATCCACAAACACCTGGACAACTTCAACAGGAAAGAAGTAACCCTTAAGGTAAACAAAATTTGGCTGAAAAACACCAAAAAAGTCATTAAAAACACTAAAATTAAGACCCAGCAAAATGCAAATAAAAACCACCCAGGATCAGGGTTTTTCCCAACAGACAATGGACTACTAATTAAGCAGACACAAATCCTCCTTGTATATCCTCCCACCCTGAGGCCTTGCCATTCAACAACAGAACAATACACAGTATAACATAAACAAAACAAACAAGCAAGCTTCATTTATATACCTCTTCATACCGCATAAGCAGTGTCTAAGCGGTTTACAACTGTAAGCTAATTTGCCCCCAACAAGCTGGGTACTCACTCCTCCCAACCTAGAATCACACAGTATGTGTATGTATGTGTGTATCTCCCACTCACTTCCATGCCAGCGTTCTCTGAAGATGCCAAACACAGATGCCAGCGAAACGTCAGGAATAAACTCTTCTAGAACATGGTCACATAGCCCAAAAAATGCACAAAAACCTATAGTTTTTCAGAAGATTTAAAAAAAAAACCCTTCTGGATCAGACCAAAGGCTTATCTAGTGTAACATTCCATTCACAGAGAGGTTTGTGGGCTTGTGAAAAGCCCACAAGCTATACAAGATTATCACCTTTTCTGAACTTTTTCCCCAGGAATTGACATTCACAGTTATTCTTCCTCTGATCCTGGGACTGGCATACAGTCACCATTGCTGGCCTTATAGTCTTTTCATTTATCTAATTCCCTTTTGAAGTCACCTGAATTGATGACCGTCACCACATTTTATGGTAGTGAACTCCTTGGTCCAACAGTGTGCATTTTTTCTACATGTCCTTTCATTTAAGGTCTTTATCCCCTGAACTGGCATCAGTGTTGGACCATCCTTAACTTATTTAGGTCCTTGACTTCAGGACAGATTTTCAAAGTGAAGCAAACATCACAATTTTAATACACATGAGTGGATTGAATTATATATTTCAGGAGTGCTTGAAATATATACATGTACAGTGGTACTCATCAGAAAGACACCTTAAATAATGAGTAGTGGGCATTTGGGATGGATTGTGCTGATGGGCGGAAGACATTGATAAAAGGCTAGTGGTCAGAATAGTTGTAGTTAGCAATATTTTAGGTTATTATAAACATAATTTCTTATACCTTATGAAATAACTAAAGGTTAACTCTCCCTTATCCTGAATTCTAAAATATTCCAAAATCCAAAATTAGCCACATACATGGCTGAGATAGTGGTACATTTGCTTTCTGATAGACACAAACTTTGTTTCATGCAAAAAATTATTAAATATATTGTGTATAAAATTATCTTCAGGCTGTGTTTATAAGATGTATATGAAACAGACTTAAATGGATTTCATGTTTAGACTTGGATCCCATCTCCATTGTCTATATTCATATATTCCAAAATCTGAAAAAAGCTGAAATATAAAACACTTCTGGCCATAAGCAGTTCAGATAAGGAAGACTCAGCCTGTACTATTCTGGTGGATACATATGCTATATTAATAAATATAGTTATTGATTTACTGATTCAGTAAATATAGTTTAATGAACTCAAAAGAAGCAATGAATTGTTTCAGGAATTTTCTTGCCACTGAAAGAAAGTCTTCAAAAACCATGCAGTTTTCAGCACTTTGGGCACAGAAACAGCATTTTCTATGTGGAAAATAATATTTCAGTGCAGAACTATTAACTTCTACTGTTTTCTGCACAGAAACATGTTTTGTATCCAAATAAACCCTGCGAGAATTTTACACAGTATATAAAATTCTGAATTAACTAACTTTTCGGTGTAGAAAAATTGTATGTTTTATTCCTAGTTCTGTGTTGGCATATTTTACATTTAGAAAATGCTGTTTCCTATGTAAACCAACCATGTGCAACTTTTATGCAAAATAATACCTCAATTTCTGCATAGAAAACATCTTTTTATGTGCAGGACTTAATAATTCTGCATTGAAATATTATTTTCCATGAAGAAAATGTAGTTTCCTGCACAGAAATTAGTGTTTTCTACACAGAACAACCACATGCAAATTTTTGCACAGAATAAGTCCCAAAATGTGAACACTGTCATTAGTCCAGGATACTTCTCATCATGTTTTCAACTATTTTTGAATAATTTTGAGTATTCTTTCCATCCCCAGTGTACCATATTTTTTCCAAACATAGTGTACGGTTGAGCTTTCATATCTATAGATTCTTCATGCACAGATTCAACCATCCACAGCTTGAATATATATATATACACACACACATACACACACACACACACACACACACACATATATATATATATATAAATTCCCAAAAGCAAAATTTCATTTTACCATTTTACGTAAGGGATACCATTTTATTTTTCCAATGTGTCACATGGGATTTTAGTATCCATTCATTTTGGTATTCAAAGGGAGTCCTGGAACCAACCAACCCCCCCCAACAGATACAATATATTTTCGGTATATTAGTAGAGTATGTGAAGAGACTACACTCAGTGGATTACCCATTGCGGACAAAGCCTTGTGCAGGATCTTGGGACATTGCATAGCTTTTCATCAATGATCTGTGATTGTTTACAAAAACAACATTAAATATGAAAATATATGACAGTATTTTTTGTTGTTTGTTGTTGTGTGCCTTCAGTTACTATCTTAAAATTGAAATCTTTATGATCTAATAATGGAAAGAACAATGTTGATGCCAGGTAAACTTTTCTGAGCAGGAAACCTCATAAATAGAACAACATGAATGAGAAGACCATAACTCAGGTTGACACCCATGACCTGCCCTACTTCAGATGGTGAAGCATCCAACAATTACCTTAACAAACAAACAAACAAAAACCCAAACAAAAAACACCCCAAATTGATACAGGAGTGTCATAGGGTAGGTTGATTTGGTTGCCAAGTCTGAAGCCTGGAAATGTAGGGACAGAGTTCAGATTATAACCTATAGATTATAACTTTTGGAGTATAAAATAATAAGCAGTAAGCTACATTTGTGCGTTTGTGTGTCACTGGGAACAAAATATCAGGCTAATTTTGGGCAGAACACCTATTCAAATGAGAATAATGAGATGAGAATACCTCATTTTCTATCAGCATTGAGACGTGAGCACAAGTGAACAATAGTACATCTCCCAGCAGGTGCAATGGCTGGATAGCAGCCAACCAAAGACTCCAATCATACCAGGAGTGATATCAAATCTAAGATCTCTGTTTTGATTGGAGGCATCATCAGCACCTTTGTTTTTATTGGACAGGTGATACACTGGACCGAGTATAGAGGGAAAATTAAGGAAGCCAAGAGGAGATAGCAATGAGACTCCTTTTGCCAGTCTCCACCATGTGAAGAGAAGGTTGCAATAACAGCCTTCAAGCCATGATCTTTCTGATAACTGATAAACTGTCCAGACATGCTGATAGATACTGTTGGTAATAAAAATAACAAGGCTGTGCTAAAATAGATAATTTCCTTACTTATTTCAATAGAGCCCTATTACAGATATTTATAGATATGTAAGGGGTGCTGTTAGATTTAATGATACTCAAAGAGATTAACCCTTTGGATGCCTCTTTAGATTTGTATCGTTCCTCCACAAAAGATACAGTATTCTTAATGGATATATGACTAAGGTATATTGTATGAGATGACAATATTCCTCCATTTGTTCACTATTAAGAAGCCTGCTAAAGAGTCATATTGTAGGTTCAGTATTTATGAAAGTGTAACATCTGACTTGCCTATCCTGTAATGTAATGAATGTATGATGCTTTACATGCACTATAATGAACTAGTTTTTTGTGGCGCTTTCAGGCTATGTGGCTATGTTCTAGAAGAGTTGGCCACATAGCCTGAAAGCTCCACAAAAACTATGGATGCCGGCCATGAAAGCCTTCGACTCCACAATGTGATGAAAGTAAAGCACCCAGATATTGTCATGCCAGTGATCCTAAAGGGATGGTACTTGTGTGTATACCTATGATTGCACAAAGAATCTTCTCATTTTCCCATATAAATATCCCGAGATTCCAGTATTTAACAATGCTTAAGAGGAGTGTTGGGGGTCCACTCAGGTAATAGGACCTCAACCAGAATACAGATTAGCTGACAAATGGCAAAGGACCCTCAATTCCTTAATGTAAAGAGATAGGGGTGGGGAACCACACTTGTTTCAAGGAATAAGCCTTTTTTGGCTGTTGCATTTGAAAACAGCCTGAAGTTCTTTTAGAAGTTTTTGCAGTATGTTCACCTGCTGTTTGGTTCCAGATTTGGTTCCAGGATCAAGATCATTCTTGAAAATCTCTTTTGGCCTTAAATGGACTTTTATATTCCTAAATGATTGATTTGATGACTCTTTCAAAGCTTCTGTATAATTTGAGCTTCAAACTGACTGATCCAGTTATGATGAGCTTCCAAATATTGTTCTTTCAGATAATTCGCGGCAGAAGCCTTTCAGTAGAAGGATTGACACTCAGTGCCTTGAAGGAAGATGATTACAAAGTGATCTTTATTGGAATTGGTAGGAATTCATCATTCTTTTCTGCATTCCATTTTACGGGAAGTATTGTATGTATGATTAATGCTGCAATAAACGGGCCGTGTTTCTGTGTATTGGCAAGAGACCTTTAAACACTTCCAGCGCTCAAGTGATATAGTTACAATGTAAAGGTTTTTCACCATCCTCTGACTAGTTTTAATGTGACCTTATGTAGAAATGACCACTTTCCCCAGTATATAATTACACCTATTACCTACATGAAATATTTCTCTGGGGCTGTGGAACTATGGAACAGTGTTGGCTTTGGCAATCACTGCTGTGTTACATTAGGAACGGAGTTAATAAAACCTGAATCAATATGTTCCAGTACAATTATCACATTCCTAAGGAGCACTTTGTTTAATAGATGTCACTAATTTAGTCAAGATCTCAATATGATCATTAACTAACAAAATTCCTTAGGGGACTTATTTATACGAAATTAATGTCATCAGATTGGAAGATCAACATTATCTTAGAACACACACACACATGCACACAGTAATGTAGGGTTTTATTTATTTATACTTTTTTCCTTTTTTACTATAGAGAAAGGGGACAGTTTTTATGTACTGGTTTGTGTGCCATGTCTATTGTAACTCTTTTAGATTATTTAATTATCTGTAGTTCAGTTGTTGTTTTAAAGAAGGATACCTTTGCCCAGGTATTCTTCAGCCTTCCGGTTCCCTTAAGAGTGAAGCATTTTTTCAGATCATCAGGTGGATTAAATTATTACAACTTTTGATTAAATTTCCTTATGTCCCAAATTAATTCTAAAACACCTTCTTTAAAAAAAAGCACACACACACACACACACACAGAGAGAGAGAGTTTTAACACATTTGCTTGTAAGCAAAGATGGGAAACATTGTCTAAAAGTAGTGTTCCTTTTCTCTCATACACAAGGGAACACGTCTTTTAAGATGACGTGTGCTATGATATGTATGTGCATCATGTATAAACAAAGATAGCATGCTATTTGTTATATAATGGTTTTTTCTCTATCACAGTTATTACTCATGACTATAACACTTGATCAACTAAGATTTCTTTAACTAGATGACCAATCTGGTAGGATGGACTTTCTCACTTTGCAAAGCATACAGTGTATCATCTACTGATTGAAAGTCCATACACCTGTCATGAGGCTAAGCTGGAGTGCTTGCACTTGAACCTCCCAGTATCACATTGATAAATCATTGTTGACCTATCATATATATTATATATATGGAGAGAGAGAGAGTGCTATTTCTATGTTACTGAATCGCTGTCTGTATATGGTGAGTTCAGGAGAGCTTTCTCTCTTCATCATGCAAGGTAGGCGGTTTGATGGTTATTTTTAAACTAGGTGTTGAGCCCATGTTGGATTAGATGGCAACTCCTAATTTTGTCTCTGTGTTAGCAAAGAGTAGGGAAGGAAGCATACAAGTTCAGGGATACCTTGGTATCACAAGTGGATGGAAAGTAACATCCAGACAAGTTCTTTTTATATTGCAAAACTGCATCATTTTTAGATGACAGATAACATAGGTGATATTTAGATGAACCAGGTGATATTTTGGCATAAATATGATCTAAGTGACAGGCAGAATAAGCATACATCACTTTGGTGGTGCTTTCCTTTTCTCAATAATAATATTTAGTATACAGCCAAATGATATGTAAAATAGATGTCATTCTGGTAAAACCTATCTTGCATCCTTTGCTACGTTGTGAATGAAAACCTGGTGTGATGACTTTCCAAGTGAAAAGTGTGTTTATCTGCTAAAGAATGTGCAACCAAATCCCTCCCCAGCATACGCTAGGAAAATTGAATATGCACAGCCGAGAGTGGTATGAGACTTAATGCTCTTTATTGATCTAGACGTTGCTTAAGTGAACATAATAAGAAACAAGTTGCCCAACTGTTCTTTTTTCCTGTTATTGATTACAAGAGTGGTAATTCTTAGTACAGCAACAACTGTTGTACTCCATCTGGGTATTCAGTATAATAAGCTTTGCAGGTTTGTTCTCTCATGTGATTATACTACAGACCATTGTGATTTATATAATCCTAAATCCTCTCATTGTTCAAGGCCTTCCATGCGTAGGAATTTCCACGGGGTCATATTTCTTGATAATTGTACATGAGGCAGTGTGCCAGGTTACCATCCCTCTTGATTTAATCCATCTGACAAGCCATGTACCCTTCATTCTTCTTCTCACCCTTTGTTTAGGGGGAGGGAATCCCAGAAGTTAAGTGGGAATACATAAAGACCTTTGGTTTTTCTCTACAGCCCAGAGTGAGGCTAAATTCAGCTATTTTATATTTTGAGATTACGATACTGGTACGGCTGGGATTTTGTTAGGTGTAGAGAGCAAGAAAGAGGCAAGTCAAGGGAAAGAGGGAAATCAAGAACTCCTTTCCTTTTGACCTACTCCACTTATCTTGATTTTGTGTACAGTGGAACACATGAAGTTGGCTTACACTCGTCAAGCCATTGATCTACCTGGCCTACCATTATCCCCTTTGACTGACAGCAACTCCCCAGGGATTCAGACAAAAGTTCCTTTCTTAGTCTTGCTACCCTAGATTCTTTTAAACTGGAAATGCCAGGGATTGAATATGGAGAGTTATGTGTGCCTGCCTGCAAACTATAAATGGCTCCACTCATGTATTGTTTTTGAAAAATCCATCCCAGATCCTAACAATTGTCATTCTATCACAGGTGCATGGTTGTGGCTGAGACTAAAGAGGAACACCATGGGTTGCCTTAACTTTATGCTTTATATTGTGCACTGGAAAAAAATTAGATCTAAAAGTTTTTAAGGATCTTTCTTAGTGTGCTGGAAAACGATAGGACTTTTCTCAGGCTTTCCCCAATTTTGTTGTACAAAGTATGTAAACTTGCAGTAGGCAAGTTCTGGAAAAGCTATTATTATTATTACTACTACTACTACTACCACCACCACTACTACTAAAACAGCATCACCATCAGCACCACCACAATAGAACCTGGAAGAGTAATTTTTGGACTACTCCAAACACACAAAAATATTTTTCTAAGCTCTTTACATGAAGCAATGTAGAAGAAGCTCCATATTGAAAACCAAGAGCATCTCTGAATGCAAGATTCTGGGGACAAACAGGGGAAAACTGTTCCCTCTATGTTTTCCAGGGGCCAAGGCCCCTTCAAGACATCTTGCAGCTTGGGATGGAGCAGCAAATGCCACCTCATCCTTAATCATGGTGCTTTCTGCCCCAGGCCAGCCAAATTATTTGACATCTGAAGCATAAAAATCACACACCTTAAGCTAAGTCTTCTTTCTTTACTCCCTTTTGGAAAATAAAATGGTGCAGTAGATCCAGACTTAATCTTACCTAGAATTTGTTGTTGTTTTATGCTTTTAAGTCATTTCCAACTTAAGGCAACCCTAAGGGGAACCCTTAATAGGATTTTCCTGGCAAGATTTGTTCAGGGATGGAGAGTATGACTTTCAAGGTCACCCAGGTGATTCCCATGTTTGAGCAGAGTTTGAACCCTGGTCACCAGAATCATAGTCCAGTGCTCTAAACACTATACCATAATGGCTGTTGTGCTTAGAATAGATTCATAGAAATTAATGGGAGACATTAGCCATGACTAATTTAAGCCTGAATACAGTCTAGTATTAGCATGAGCAATAGCAATAGCAACAGCAACAGCCCTTATCTTTCTCTGCCATTTAATAGTAGAAAGCACTCTCTTAGCAAGTTTACAATGTGTAAGCCAATTGCCCCCAACAAACTGGATACTCATTTTACTTACTGAGTCAACCTGGAGCCCTGCAAGAGTGAACTCACATTTTGGCTGCAGCACTGGCATTTAACTACTGCACCACCAGGACTCCAGGGCATGAAAATAATAATAATAATAATAATAATAATAATAATAATAAGTAGTAGTAGTAGTAGTAACTATTAGCTGCCCATTCGTGGCATCACAGATCTGCTACTGACATGTCTGTCTCGCTTGGCCTGATCATGCCGAAGCATCCAGTTTTCGCCTTAAAAACAAAATGCAGGAGTATCAAGCAGTATGCACATGCCAGTATACTCTGAGGGCAGCACAGAGTATCTTGGCCTCTCAACTGCCCTGGCTGTCCTCTGTTACCTTGCTCTCCATTCTTGCACCATGGCAACTATCTGCTTGGGCAAAATTGGGCATCCCACTGAGCTGCATGACCTATCCACCACAACCATGAGTTGCTCTCTGCTGAGATCACAATGAGGTACCCAGTGTTGACCACATGGCTGGGCACTTTATTTTGACCTCAGAATGAGTGACTTGCAGTGGCACTGGACATGTCAGGTGGCTCAATGGGACACTTCTGCAGACAGCTGTCTCAGTGCAGGAATAGAGGGCTCTCAGTTTTTCTGGAAGACCTAGAGTATCAGGTAACTTTTTAAAATGTGTGTTAAGGGAGTTATAGCCCAGTTATGGGGCAGAATATACCAGATGTCATCCGGATTGCTTGCATCAGAAGCAGGGTTTGAGATGTGTGTTTTTCAAACAAGATGATACTAGAAATGGGGGTAGGTAAATGGGACTTTTGACATGTGCAGACAGGTCCTAAATTTCCTTTGTGTTCCTGTAGCCCCTAAAAGGCAAAGATGTTAATCCTGAATACAGGCAGCTTAACTTGTATTAGTGAGTCTTCAGCAGGATATATATAGGATTGCTGGAGGAACTTGATTCATCAGAGGTTGATGACTTTGAGATTTATGACTTTTAACCACTTTTAATCTAACAGATTGCCCAGTGGTTTATGGCACGTACAGGCTTTTTGGATGGAAACAGTTGCTACATGATGACCATACCATTTGCACCAGGGTTACCTGCTTAAGAAAACAACTGATTTGTTAAAGCTATGTTAGCCTAGTGTGATGATTAACTTCCTTTTTAAAACAAACAAACAAACCATGAATATACATGTCAGAATTTAGAATATACATCGGGCAGATGCTGAGTTTCAAAATTATATTTGTAGACATTTGCTGCTAGCCACATGTGTGTCTTATAGAATTGCCATCATTTAATGCTTACTTATTAAAAGAAAATGTCATAAACTTTAGAAATGAATCATTAAGGTATGGGCTTTATTTATTATTTTAAAAGTGGGAGTGATACACAACAATCAGGGATCTGTAGAAACCATTTAAAATAACATTAATCCTTGCATACCACACACATGCACGCACACACACACACCAGGCAGTTACAGCTGTATACATCTGTAATATAATAGACTTTGTATTGTTTTGGATTGTCAGAAACAGAAGGACTAAAAAGGGATTATCCCTGCAAGTCTGTCTAAACAACAGTGTAGACATTGGGCATGAAATAAATTATTCCTTTATTCAAAAGAGGTTTCTGATTTGGGGAATAATACCCAACCACTAAATTGGCCAGGTATCCATTATTGTAAGGAACGCTCCTATTTCAGGATCTGAAACCTTATCCCTTACGGTTGCCAGGTGTGCCTTATTTTAAGGGATTTCTCTTATTTGAGAGCTGGAAACCTTGTATTTTATGTAGATTGAATGGGATACCAAAAATCCTGTATTTTGGGACATGGGCCCTTCAAGAACAAAGAAGCCCAGGTTTCAGGAGCAAGCAAGCATGTCTGAAATCCATCACCAATACAGAATATTATCCCTCACATCCCCTTCTCCTGTGCCTTAAAGCTAGTGGGTTTTTTCCTGAGCATCCAAACAAAATGAGTGTGAGGGAAGTAGAATGCTATTTCTCTTTGGTATGTGCTTAGAGAATACTTTTTATCCCAACAACACTCGGCAATTGGCTCATAGTGACTACATGAGCTTTATGAGGAAGCTGGGATTTGAACCGTATAATTCTGTCATGTAAAGCTACACAATCCTATAGAACCCTAGGTTTGGAAGGAATCCCAAAATTAATCTAATCTTCTAATGAAACCTTGGCTATGCCATACTTATTTTGTGTTGCATTCCATCACTCCAGTTCCAATATGGTAGAGCTTGGAAATATGCGGAAACTGGATTTTCATAAAGATGTGATTTATGTGATTTATGTTGATGAAAATGTAGACAATACAGTATGTTGTTTTTACAGATTAAAATAGGATGACCTGGGTAAAGTACATATCAGTCACCTTAGCTGAAGATAACCAAGGGCCACTTACTTCTGACAAACTAGCCAAAGATGTTTAAAAATCTTTCCTAACTACCACTGCTCTTCCATAGAAATCACTGGGTCTATGAGTACTCACAAGGAAAGTTTTGTTAATGTAAGGAGAGCACAAACCCATCCAGTTTTGTTTGTACACCACTGTCCAGATCAGTACATGTATCCATAAATATTTATTTTTTGTTTACGCGTGGATATTTATTACTGGTGAACATAAAGCAAAGCAAAAATCATGACCACAGAGAACTTATATAAATTCAAATGAGACAATGAGGAAATAGAAATAGCAAAAGACTTCTCATATCTGGGATCAAACATTGATAGGAACAGAGACTTCAACCAGAAAATCAGAAGAAGATTGAGAATGGGGGGGGGGGGGGGCAGCTATGAAAGAACTAGAAAAAGATCCTAAAATGCCAAAAGTTAAAATCCTAAAATGACAAAAGGCACACAAGTTAAAATCATACAAGCCATTGTATTTCCTATTAGAGCATTAAGACGGTTAAGAAAGAAGATGGGAAGATAATCAATTCATTTGAGATGTTGTGCTGGAGAAGAGTGCCAAGGATGCCATGGACAGCCAAAAAGACAAACAAAAAGCAGATCATGCCAGAAAAATTCCTGGAATGACAGAACTTAGGATGTCATACTCCAGACATATCATGAGAAGACAAAAAATCATCAAAGGTGGAGGGAAGAAGGAAGAGAGGAAGGCCTCATGCTGGATGGATGGACTTTATTAAAGAGATCACAAATATGAGTTTGCAGGAATTGGGCAGAGCAGTGGAAGACAGGAAGAACTTGGAGATGTCTCATCAACAGGGTTGCCATGGGTTGAGACCGATGCAAAGGCAGTTAACAACAACAATTTCTTTTATAAAAACATGGAACAATGGATGCAAACTGCATGAAAAGAGATTCCACCTCAACATTAGGAGGAACTTCTTGACAGGAAGGGCTGTTCGACAGTGAAACACACTCCCTTGGAGTGTGGTGGAGTCTCCTTCCTTAGAGGTCTTTAAACAGAGGCTGGATGGCCATCTTTCGGGGATGCTTTGATTGGGAGTTCCTGCATAGCAAGGGGTTGGACTGGATGGTTCTTGTGGTCTCTTCCAGCTCTATGATTCTATGATTCCATTCTATGAAAAGGTAAATTTTGTCATATACAGTACTCTCCTTTTTTTCTGGAATAATAAATAAATAAATAAATAAATAATTTTATTTATACCCTGCTCTTCAGCCAAGGCTATTTAAATTAGAGTAGCTGTTCCTAAATTTTCATCTGTGCATATAAGTTAGAATTCAAAACTGTGACCATTCTTCTTTCTTGATACATTTGCTATATAGACCAAGCACAAATCTTTGCTTTGTGGCTTGTAATAGTATGTAAAGAAGAATACTTTCCTTGCTTTGTCCTTTTATATATAATCTGGATTTGAGGACAAGGTGATTACTTGGTTCCATGGGGCTGTCTTTATATGTTGTTTTGTGCCTTAAAGTCATTTCCATTTAGGCAGCACTAAGGCAAACTAATCATGATGTTTTTCTTGGCAAGATTTGTTCAGAGCGAGGTTGCTTTTGCCTTCTTCTGAGGATGAGAGAATGTGATTTGCCCAAGGTCACCCAGAGGTTTCCATGACTGATCAGGGATTCAAACCCTAGTCATAGTCCAATGAGTCATAGTCCAATGCTCATACCACTACATCACCCTAGCTCTCTTCTTTATATACTACAAGATTTAATCTGATATATAAATCTCATGGAATTCCATACAACCTCTAGTAATTATGAAGAGTTGCAGTACATGCTAACACAGGCAAGCTGTGTGTTTAGGATTCCAAGTGGTCCCAAAAGAATATAAAATTGTATCCATTTTTACCATTTCATTTGCTATGTAGTCTCCTATATTGATGTTCTGTATTACGTTTCATCTTTAGACCAACTGTTTATATGTGTTTTCATTCTCTGAAATTGAAAGTTTTGTCTTCATTGTTATTATTGGTATTAATATTAAAAGAATTAATGTACTGCTTTTCTACCCACTAGAGCCCTCAAAGCAATATGCAGTAAAAGCCAGCAAAGTCATAAGTACATAAAGCAAAAGGGAAATGTAAAACATATTTTTAGAAAATATTCTAAAAAATAATTTTAGAAGCTCGAAGGGCATGTGAAATACAGTTTTCATTGTGCCTTGAGAACTCAACAGGAATGAAGCCAACCAGACTTCCCTTGAGAGGGAGATCCAACCCAGGTGTCGCTACAAGATATGCACTGCTTTTTGTACCTACCAAGTTAACCCCCCGTTGTAGCTGGATGCACAAGAAAGCCTCTGGCCCAGTCCAGCTCTAACTGTATCTCTGCAGGTGGAGAGGAAAAAATGACTCAACAAGGTTCAATGCTCCCAATCAAGATTTTCCCCAGGAGTAGGTGGTTCTTTCTCTGGAGAATGGGACAATTTACTCTCTACATAAAATATAAAGAGAAAAGTGAAACAATGTACACCTGTCATTTTAGTTGGTTCATATTCAAATTTCAGAGTGTGCATCATCTTATAATTGTTCTAACAATCCTGTCATCCCATGTTGTTATCTCCTTTCTGAAAGTACTGAAAATGAGCCTGAGAGAAACAAGCTTAGTCCATAGCAGAAGTGTATTTTTAACCAGGGAATTCCTGATTTGTAATTCCGCCACTTAACCACTAAGCCATACCATTTCTTCTCCCTACACTGTGAAAAAATGTCACCACCACCACCACCATCACTTCACCCCCACCCACCAAATTGGAACTCAGAGCAATTTACAAAATAAAAGAATAATACAACTAAAACACACTGAAGTGAGCATTAAAATAGAATTAGACTATTGCATAATTTAAACACAGCACTTGTTAAAAGTTTAGAAAGATAAAAGCACTTTATAACAGCACAATTAAAACAGTACAACACCCCCCAGCTCATCCTTTAAAGATTTAAAAGCCTGTCGGAATAAAAATGGCTTAGCCTGTTCATAGAAACACAACAGGAATGGGGCATTCTGGCCTCCCTGAAAAGGGAGTTCCAGGCTTTAGGAGAGGCCACTGAGAAGGCCCTCTCTTATGTTCCCACCAACATGGTTGTGATGGTAGTGAGACTAAGAGAAGGGCTTATCCTGAGGATCTCAGAGCCTGGACTATCTCAATCAAGGAGATAGCTAAGATCTGCCAAATAACCTGGGCCTGAGCCAATTGAACATTCATGACACGATTTAATTAGATTTTGTCACTAGATTTCTTCATACCCCGCTCCTAAAACCTACTTTTGAAAACTAACAGAATACAGCTATAGATCCAAGGTCTTCAATATTTGGTTACTATTACAGAGCAAAAGTACTCATGGACACAGCCATTTCTGAGCTGCTGCCGGTGTCAGTGCTTCTGCTCCTCTTCCTCCATTTTCATATTTCACTTTATCTGTTTCTTGTTTTTTATTTTATTTGTATCCCGGGACTAAAGACAGTTTTTATATTTAAACCAGTACAACGTATTTGAGAGCCAGCATGGTGTAGTAGTTTGGTTGTTGGACTACAACTCTGGAGACCAAGGTTTGATTTCCCACTTGGCCATGGAAACCCACTGAATGACCTTGGGTGAGTCGCCCACTCTCAGCCCCAGAAAACCTTGTGATAAATTCACCTTATGAAGGTGCACAACAACAAATAACAATAAAAATTAAAAAGTGATGTCAAAGTGAAATTAAACTGTGAACACTAAAAAATTGTTTTAAAAAAGTTTAAAACATTTAAGAGCAGGTTTTTTAAACAAATAAACAATACAATGGAAAGAGTACAACACGCTCTTAAAAGCCCTTTCCTTAAAAAAAAAAAAAAAACACCTTCAGTTTTCCAGTTGTTAGAATTTATTTTGAAAAAGGTCTTGTTTGGTTTATCTCGTAATAAGGCTGGGTTGAAGAGGAGTAATCAGCTGCAAACATGGCCTTTCTTTATCCAGTAGCCCCTAGGACCAGTGATCCAATCCCCAGAGCAACTGTCCCAGCGGATAGCAGCTTTCTTTCTATTAGAGTAAGTAATGCTGCTGAAACACAAAAGCTATTCTGCGCATTGCAGAATACAAAGCAGTCGAAGGCAATCAGAGTGGAAAGAACTCAGTTTAGTACATTTTAATTCATTTACCTGCAGGTCTGAAGAATGCAATAGAGTAGCAGTTTCTCCTGGAATAATGTAGCTATATATGTCTCTGCAGGAACCTTGTTGACTTGTTTCTTAGGAACCAGCACAACTTCAACTAGTCTGCAAAGTTTTCAGTAGTAGGGGAACCATGTTTCTTCAATACTATGGACTTTAAACCCCCAGGAGAACTCGGGAGTTTAAAAAGACATTTTCCTGGGACATTCACATGATCATGGGACATTCACATGATCATTCCCACACATCATAATTAAAGAGGACTTATCCCGGGAGGAACCAAGAATGCTCCAGGATTCTGAAGGATTTGTTGCTGGAGTATTCCTGGTTTGTCCCAGGGTAAACCCTCTTTAATCATGGGAAAATGTTTCCCATAATCGTGCAAATGTCCTGGCAGAATGCCTTTTAAATCCCTGATTTTCCCCCGTGTGATAAAGTCCATTAAGAGGCCCTGGAGGAGAAAGTGTAGTGCAGGGCTTGAAAGTGGCAAATGTCAATAGACATAATATTCCACTGGGATTTCAAGAGCTGCTTTCTTTCCTAGTGAAATTCTGGCATTCTCTTAGCTTAGTTTCTTTACAGCTTGAGACTGTGAAGATGCACCGAAGAAGAACATCATTTGCAGGGGATGAGCAGTAGAGTTATTTGGTACTTTCTTGCAACTCTTAAATTGTGAGATGCTTTCATAGAGGTTTGTTTGGTTTCATAGAGAGCATTACCAGTTCCTTCTGTGCTTTGGCATTGCTGCAGCACCTGTTAACTCCTTTCTCAGATGTTTTGCATGCTGTGGAATCCCACTTTGTCCCAAGCAGCACTTTTTCTGGATGTACAAAACCATTCTCTTTCACTGCCCCTTTGCCCCACTTAAATACTATATAATTTTCTGTCTCTGAAGGTTAAAGCACAGTATCAGATAGAACAAATCAAATCATTCATCTAAAGATCCTGAGTAATTGCACTTGTTCAGTGCTAATTAACATACCATTGGAAACAATAGTGTCATCAGATAATCTCATTGATCTTTATCAAATTGCACACCAAAAGAGAAATTAAAAGTCTGAACATTGGTGTACTGTGGTAGAGCTTTCTTTCTTTCTTTCTTTTTAAGTCACAGGATTGATTTATTCCGTTATCCCTAAAAAGTAAGTAATCACCTCATGCCAATTATTATCTCCTGATTAACTATGCAGTGCCACCTGGTGTGCAGATGGGAAGAATATTACATATCAAGGGCTCTGTTCACACCCGCCCACATGCATTGAAAACCTATGTGACAAAAAAATGAACAGATGTTCATTTTGCTTCTGATACAGACAGAAACTGCCTCTTGCTCCTGATTAATAAACTAAATTTGGAGGATACTTTTTGCATATGGACATTTTTGACCAAAGGCCAGCACAAGTATTTTGGGAAAGGGAATGTATTTATATGTGTTTCTCCATCCAATTTTGTCTCCTCATTTTTGCTGTATGTTCTAATTCTCTTCCCCCCCCCCCCTTTTTTTTTAACTCTGCCTTCTCAGTTTCTCACCACCCATAAGGAGAGTGGGAGGGCAACATCATGTGAAGCGTTTTGTGGTTTTTTTTAAATGCTCTCTCCCATGTCTGCATAAGATGGATTGCATTTTCTGAAAATATAAAATAAAAATGGCAAAGTTCCACAAGAGGAACTATTTGGGATGTCATCTTTCACAAAAAGAGAGCATAACATAGGGCATATGTCACATGCAGAGTCTGTGAAGTGAGGAATGTGTGTGTGCACGCACGTGCAGTTGTGTGTGCCTGCTCATGCACTTAATTCCCACTGCCATCTTGTCTCATTTTTCTGCCAGACAGATGCTTTAGTAGAATGAAGAAAATCTTTTGATGTGGCAGCATTTTACCTATGCTTGGTATGCTTTCCAGATATAGAAACAAAAATGCATTCCTTCCAACATTCCACAGATGAAAATCAGGACATGTGTGGCCAAGCCACATCAGAGTATAGTCAAGTGGACAAACATTTTTAATGAGGAAGAACATAAATCAGGAGAGGCTGCAGCATTTTGCTTTTGCCTGAACCTACTGAGATGAGCAACATTCCAAACGCTTGTGTCCTCTCCCCTTGCTGAGTTAGCTGAGGACAAAGGACAAAAGAGAGAGGAAGAGAGAGAAACTGGGAGATTTTAAAAGCAGCTGGAAAAGTGGAATGACATAAGATAAATTTCTCACTCCCTCTACCAAATCAGGGCAGCTGGAGGGTATGAGATAAACATCAACAATCTGTTTTGAAGTTTAAATGTGACTAAATGACTTAGTTACAGATTTCAAAGTAGCCATGTTAATTTCTTGCTGCATAAAAAAGTAGAAGGGAGAGGGAAGAAGAAAAAAAGGAATGCAGCAGTATCTTTTAAAACTGTCTTTTTTATTTTAATCTGAACTTTCCTATGGATAAACCCACTTCTTCAGATGCACTACATAATGGTTGTTACAGGTTCTAAGTAGCTGAAAAACATAGTGGAAGCTAAGGGAGGTCAGAGGAAAGACAAAAAGTGAGGATGGCAAACAGCGATAATCCCAATGAAAGTTCTGAAGAGTTGGTGACTCATGGAACTGCCTCGATGGGAGACCGTTTCATATCATTATTGCTTCAGAACTGCTAGAACCCACACTTACTGTCTTAATCTTAAGGCAGGGCTGGGTAACTGCTAAGGGTTAAAGGGCTTAATTGTCCATCTGTCATCCCCCCCCCAAAAAAATTGGATTATTTGCCCTGAAATAGGAGGTACAGGGTCAGTTTAGCCATGTGTTTGGTCCTCTCTGGCATTTTAGGCAGAGAGGACTGTTTTTCCTACAGAACATAACATGAAAGCCATTTTCCAGTTCACTTCTGGTTGGAAAAAAACAAAACAAAACAAAAACAAAAAACAAACAGCTTCATTTATATACCGCTTCATACCCTTAAGGAGTGTCTAAGCGGTTTACAATTGTAAGCTATTTGCCCCCCAACAATCTGGGTACTCATTTTAGCGACCTTGGAAGGATGCAAGCCTGAGTCGAGCTTCAGCCCTTTGCTGGTCTTGAACTCGCCACCTTATGGTTCTGAGTGAGTGGCTGCAGTACAGGCATTTAACCACTGCACCACCAGGGCTGCTTACACCTTCATATGTGTCTAGTTTGACTCAAGGGGGCAAAATTATGTCAAAATTGCTCCCCATGCACCTCACTGGCCACTGTTTTCAAAGTGCTGAGCATAACCTACACAAATCTAAACAACTCAGGTCCAAGTTACCAAATAGATGGTATCTGCCTATATGAACGTGCCTATTTCTTCTAGAATCTTTTAGGAACACCTATCGTTCTCTCAGGCACATCTGGTGGGAACACTGGAGAGTGTTGCTACAATACTCTAGAACACACTTCCTAAAGAGGTCAGACTGGCACCCTTGTTATTGTAGACAGGTGTAGACTTTTTGTTTGTTTGTTTCAACAGATCTTTGAAGGCTGACTGCTCGGGGGAAAGGCCTTTCATGTGCTGTTTTGTTTATATTTGGTATTCTTTTTTAATGCTTTGTTTTTAGTTACTTTTGATTTTTCGTACTTTAATTATATTTTTAATTTTCATATGATATAAATTGTTGAGCTGCATCTGTATTACTTTCTGTGAGCTACCATGAGTCCAAGAATGAGGAAATGTGGCTAGGGTCCTGGAAGTGTATGTAGCATTCAGGTAACACTTTCCCCTCCTCTGCTTTAAAGTCGTCTTTTTTTTCTTTCTTTCTTGTACTTAGGAAGCACATAGATTCCTGGTTGCTCATGTATGTAAGCAAAAACAGAGGAGGCTTTAGACTGAACTGGGAATAGAAAATGGATGTCTTAATCAGCCCTGGTGGCGCAGTGGTTAAATGCCTGTACTGCAGCCACTCACTCAAAACCATAAGGTGGTGAGTTCAAGACCAGCAAAGGGCTGAAGCTCGACTCAGGCTTGCATCCTTCCGAGGTCGCTAAAATGAGTACCCAGATTGTTGGGGGGCAAATAGCTTACAGTTGTAAACCGCTTAGACACTCCTTAAGGGTATGAAGCGGTATATAAATGAAGCTGTTTGTTTTTTGTTTTGTTTAATATGACAGTTTCATGTTGTCCTTAATTGTTTGTCACATACAGAGAGCAATGAAGCTGCCTCATAGAAAGGTGAAGAATGCTCACTAATATTTACCAAGGAAAAATAAACCAGTCCTTCGCACATCAGGATTGTATTGAGGAAAATTCACCTGTGCAAAACTACACAACACTTTCCTCTGCAAACAACCAACCAAACAAAAATAATGTTTGGCAGGGGGGAGGGGAGGGCAGGAATAGTGAGGTTTCCATAGAAAATGTGTTCAGGAAAACTGCACATGGTTTTCTGTGCAGGATTCCTTCTATTTGCACAAACTCTGTAAATTTTATGTAGTTTGCTCCACTTGATTTGTACAGGCACATGGATTCCTGAATAGAAGGATCATATGTCATTGTCCAGCTTGCATTTTTTTTGCACAGGAATCAGAATATTTTGCACTAAATATATGTTTTCTGTACAGGAAAACCACATGTATTTTTGTTGAAATGAATTTTTTCTAGCAAAGTCCCAAAGGACAAATACCACAGAGACCTTTACATTCGTGTGGAACCGGTAAAAATTGATCAAATTGTTTATTCTTCCATGCAGGAGCAAAATAAGAGAAGTTCAGCTTCATTACTTCCTTATGCCACCAGGTGTACCAGAATTTTGGAGGGACTTTGGATAGTTTCCTAGATGAAATTAACATTCAGTGGATTTTCTACAAACAGCACCCAAAAATAAATAAATAAATAAAATAAAAAAAGGAAGGAAGGAAGGAAGATTTATATTTTGATATTTGGCCTTGTACCAGAGTCAGGATAACTCATGGGGAATGGAGAGTCATAAAAGTGACATCTCCTTATGCCTAAATGCTCAGTCTTGACTAGAATCTCAATGAGACTGATTGATATCCCTAATTCCAGCTCCCAGATTGGTGGTGGGCAAGAGTTTCTTATGTAACTTTTCCAAGTTCTGTGGCACCCTTTGCTTCAAGTTACCTTGACAAATATAAATACAAAATGACATGATATGATTGGTTTCAGTTCCTTCCTGTCTGCCTTTGACCCTGTACATGTTGAATGCATCCTGACACTTTTTTGAAATGTTGTCCTGCCTTATTCCATATGAGCCATGACACAATACAAAATTTAAACAACGGATCCAGAAATTTCTGTTCATTTCCCCTTCATTTTACCTCCCCCTGAGGCAAGTTAGGGAGCTATGCTTGTTGGATTCTTGAAACTATATATTAAAGGGGGCGGGAATGCACCAAAATCTCACTTGACGTTTGGTGTCAATTACTGGTGTGGAAAATGGCAGGTCTTTTTCATGTTAATGAACAAAGTTCCAAGCAGTCTTCCTGTATAAATTTGTGTCTTATAAATATAATCACTCTAACTTCCAAGTTTATCTCAGTGCCCACTCAGTAAAGAAGTGCAGCCACTTTGACATGTTAGAGAAATCTCAAATGTATGAGGGAGGATTTTTTTTAAATACATGTCAGAAGGTTGTCTAAGAACTCCTCTAAAAAGGCTGGTGCAGCTTATCCCATGTGCCTAGTTCCCAGATAATCATCCTTTTGTAAAAGAGCCAAGCTCCTCCCTAATTTTTATAAACCAATTGGGATTAATCATTTTGGTAGGCAATGCAGTTAGCTAGCCATGACTTTGTGTGGTAATTTGTCACTTTATTTGCCTTTTTGTGGATTTTTGCCATGGAGGGGAGGTGCCACAAGTAAAGACACAGCACACACACTTGGAGGAAAAGGCCACACCTTTATTAAGACTGCTCACAAGTAGGGTTGGCCTGAAAGTGCATGAGATCTGGATCTGGCATCGACCAGTCATTGAATTGATCAATGACCAAATGACTTGGTCATGGCCAAGCCATGGGATGACAAGGTTATTCGTCCATTTGCAACTCAGGTAACTGGTTTATCGTTTGTTTGCATCTCTATCCTTTGTCACCAGGGGTGCTGATTCAGTGTTGCCTCCACAATGCCAACACTGCACACACCTAGCACCCCTGGGTCCCTGATGAACTCCTGACACACTGCTTCGCAGCAGTGTAAGCCAATATAATAAAATAATAATAAAAAAAATATTTATATCCCGCCCCTTTGAGGTCAATCGGGGCGTCTAACAACAAACATCCACCAGATCCAAGAGCAGCTCTCCTCTGGAATGGCACTGACCTCCAGTGCCACATGGCCTTAAATAGGCATAACAGCCATTGGGAGCCCTGGTGGCCCAGAAGCTCTCACCCTTTCAAGCCTCCCGGCCAATCCCTCGGACCCCTTTCTCCAGCCACCATCCAATGGGGAAGCACCCCTGGCCCTGATGCATGTCAGGAGTTGTAGTCCTGACATCAAGACTACATGCCACCCTAGTTCTGCCCTCACCCCACCCCACCCCACCAGCCAATCACAGCCCTGCAGTGACGCCCCTTGGGGCACGAATGGCCGAGGATGGATGCGCTGGCTTGCAGTCCCCCCCCCACCCCCCAGCGGCAACAAGGCTGTCCCGGTAAGTTGGGCAGACTCATTTTTCAGTAGGCCTGAACAAAAATTATTTGTAACTTGAGAATCCATGGATTCTGGTATCCACGGGGGCTTCTGAAACCAAACTCCAGCAATACCAAGAGCCCGCTGTATTTGGCAGAACTGAAACATTCACTTGTCTTAAGTTTCTTGAATGAATATTTTAAGGCAGGAAAATACAATATTTTGTGAGCTGTTGCCAGGAACATTTCATCACTAGCTTTGTCTTCTTTCTAACTAGTATATTTCATGGTAGAACATAATTTTTAACCTTTTTTTTCCAGTCACACTCACATGCCATCTCTTTTTCTTGTGTGCTTCTAAAAGAAGCGTAACAAAAACAGGGAAAACAACTTATTTAGGTCTGTCTTTAAACTACTTTAAACTACTTATTTAGGTCTGTCTTTAAACTACTTTAAGCCACTCTTACTCTAAGAGAATGACTTTACACTGTAGAAGAAAGAGGCTTTTATGAAACTGTGGTGTCCCAGTACTTTCTATGTGGCTTCTGATCCAATGAAGGAAACAACATTACTGCTTATGTCTCTTTTCTAGGCTCCTGTTTCTTTATGGAGAAGAAAAGATATGAAGAATGGAGGACAATTTGCACAGTGGTTCTAAATAAGTTACATGAATGAATGTTCACTGATATCAGGATGATTTTTCCCCACTGTTTTTCAGGATCATATGTTAAGTCACTTAAGTGCATATTCCCTTTTGAATGCACCCTATGCCAATATAACTTACCTAGTGAATGGTGCAGAAGCAAACATAGGATGCACATAAAGCTTCACACATGCACACACAAAGAAAACAGTGATTATAGGTAATGCATCGTATGTGTTTTGTTGGCCCACATTTGACAGAATGATCATAAATAGTTTTTTGTGTACCTGGCATTGATCCATATTAAGCCACCATAAATTCATACTGTAATTTGGAACAATTGACTTTCTGGCCCAGTGCTTGAACAGAAGAGATCTTGTAAGCCATGCCTGAGCTGCCTTCTGCGATGAGTGCCATAATTTCTAGGGTGTTTTACAGCAATGTTTGCACTCTTGTTGTAGTCTGTTAGTGTATATATGATATCTGCACAGTTCACAGGAAATTGCTTAGAAAGTGGGGACAGAGGAGGCACCTAATTGAAAATCTAATGTGAAGAGTACACAGGCTAGGTAACCAAATTACAAATCTGAATAAGAATAAACTGTATGCCTACTTTACAAAAGAAAATATTTTCAAAGTCTGTTGTCCTTGGCAGCCTTCTGTTAAAAGAAATGCAATGTCTATTGTCTGTCAATTTCCACACTGCACAGTCATATAGTGAGCAGTATTGAATTGATACATAACAATTGAACACTTAGCATTCAAATTTCCCAGGTATTGCCTGATGTAGCCCACCTTTTTGTAATTTTAATTGATTTTAGGCAATGTGCCTGTGCCAGAGATGGAGGAACTGTAGCATAGACCATTATAGAAAATTATAAATAAGTTTCAGTAACTCAGCACAGCACTTGTTCAAAGATCTTTCTAATTAATGGCCTTAGCTGATTAGAGTTTAATGGAAAGAGTTCAGTGATTACAATTTAATGGTCAAAAAGATGTGGTTGATTAGTCTTTAATGCTGCTGTTTATAATTTTGTTGCCAAAGTCAAAGAATGCTTATTTTTGGTATAAATTATATAATAACCATTTGATTTTATTTCAAGTGTAGTAAAAACATAATTGGACCTCTTTGATCATGATTCTTACTTTATTGTTTAAAAAGATATAGAGACTTTAATATAAATTAGAGGCTTAATATGGACAAATATTCTGTTGTCTGAAGTAGTAATAGATGGTTGTTTACAACAGCATACAGGTTTGTTGCCATTGTTTACATCAAGAGGCATCCTTATCTATTGAGTGCATTCCAGTCACACCTTTGAAACTAAGTCTAGGCTAATGCAAAATAGAGAACAAAAATATGGAGCTAAGTCTGAAGACAAGAATAGATCTCTTTATTTCTCGTACTGCTAGAAGTTCTTATAGGAAATCTGTGAGTATTATGCTACTACCGTGGCCTTTCAGTGTAATAAAAAACTCCTTGTCTAATGAAGTTTATTCCGAAAACCCCACCACCATCTTATTTGGGTTTCCCCTCCTTTTAGTAATTAAATTTTGCCATCTTTTTAATCTCTCAGAATGTAACTCATGTTATAAGACTCACCCATATTAAGCAGGACATTCCCTTTAATTGCCTAAGCCTAACAGGAAAAGTTATGGAGTATCCTTTCATCTTCATCCATTAATCCATTAATCCATCCCTCCTTTTGATCTGAAGAAGATGCCAAGTGTCCTTTTACCATGTATCAAGAGTGTGTGTTGAAATCTTTGCACCATTGACTGAACCCGTTTATGGAACAGTATTTCATTCCAACCTGATAATGGGAAAGTCCACTCTAAACAGCTTCACACCTATATCCTACCTCCAGTTCTTCACTAAAGTTGATAGACCAGTTCACCTATTGCCCATCCTCCTTTCCTGTTCAGAGAGAGTTCAAAGAAAGGATTTTCCCCCATTCGAAGCTGCCAGCTTTGGGACATCTCTAATTCACTCTTTACACACTTGCTCTGAACTTAGGCCCCATTCATACTAGCCCATTTGCCCTGGTAAGATCCGGATGATATGGTGCATGCCATTACTGAATCTCTCCGGAAAGGAGTTCATACTACCTTTTGCTTCCCGGTGCATTTTACCCCACTTAAATTCATACACACATAAGTAACAATTAAAGATGGAGCCTCTTGGTTGTCAGTCAAATGATGTCATGGTGATGTCTGATGCAGCCATTGGCCGCGCAAGCTGCTTGGTTTTTTGTTTTTTTATATATACATTTATATTTGACAGATTATGCACATGGAGCGGTGCAGCTTGTGGGGATCCTTTCCCCACCTCTCCTCCTTCTCCTTCTCCTCCTCCTCCTCCTCCTCCTCCTCCTCCTCCTCCTCCTCCTCCTCCTCCTTCGTTTTTATCAGCACTCGGTGCATCGTTGGGCACTGTTGTATTTTTTTTATTTTTTTAGTTATTTATTAATTATTAATTATTTTATTTTAATTTATTATAATTATTATCTATTTCATTTCATTTCATTTATTATTATTTTCATTTCATTTCATTTATTATTATTATTGTATTTTATTGTATTTTTTATTATTTTTATTGTATTTTTTTCAATTTGACAGCTCATGCACATTCTACAGGAGGCCCTTTAAACTGGAGTTTGCCTTTCCATTTGGAGGCCCATTCATTTCAACCGGAGGGGAAACCCCCAATCCATATATGGATAGTTTCTCTCCAGTTTGAAAATACCCATGCTTTTCAAACTGGAAGGAAACTATCCATATATGGATTGGGGGTTTCCCCTTTGGTTGAAATGAACGGGCCTCTGAATAGAAAGGCACGCTCCAGTTTAAAGGGCTTCCTGTAGAATGCGCATGAGCTGTCAAATTGAAAAAATACAATAAAAATAATAATAAATACAATAAAATACAATAATAATAATAAATGAAATGAAATAAAATAAAAATAATAATAATAAATGAAATGAAATGAAATAAATAATAAAGAGAATAAATTAAAATAAACTAAGTAATAATATAATAAAATAAATATAAAATAAAAATATAACAAAATGCAGGAGTGCCCGATTTTGCCGGGAGAGAAGGCATGTTCCGCCCCCTGGCCTTTTTCCCTCCCCAGAACTTGACCCGATCATGATCAGAGCCAAGTTCACATTCCCTGCGAACCGGTTTTTCCCAAAAGAAACAGTAAATATACCGCTTTGGGAGAAACCGGGTTTAGGGGGATTTGCCCCGCTACGCATGTGCAAGATCCAGATTCCATAGTGTTAAATCCAGTTTCAGTATGACCTTCTCGATTTTAAACCGGTTTACAAACCGGTTCTTATGATAGTCTGAACGGCCCCTTTGATATTGGAATCTGGATGCCTAATATATAAGCTAGCTAAAATTCAACTATGTGTTTTAGAAGCTCTCTTTGTTAATCTTGTTAATCATTTTTACCTAATTTGGTTTTGGGTGACAAAGATTGTCAAGGGTGAAATAATTCCTCTTTGAGATTGAAGAAACAGGTCCTCCTCATTCTGAAGAAGAGAAGATGGGGGTGAGGGAGCATTGTTTCATTTTATTCATTTGTTGTGCTTGTATTCTAATGTTCTCCCAAAGGTAAAATTCAAGACATCACAATAATATTGAATAAAAGAAGAATAAAATTAAAAACACAAAACAAATCCAGAACTGACTTAAAAGCCCACTTTAAAACAGTTGAAAAACACAGTTCTAGAAACTTGTTCGCAAGAAAAGTAAAACACCAAAGATGCTAACAAGTATAAACTTCAGTGGCTAGTCAATTGCCAAAAGTCTACCTCTATTAATAGAAAGGGGGTGGGGGGAGACCTACTCTAGTCACTCTTTGTATGGAGCTCTGGAGCCTGGGAGCAACCACTGCATAAGCCCACTCCTATGTATCCATCAACTGAATGTGCTGGGGCCAAGAGAAAGTTCATGAGATAGGCTTGTAGGGCAGATAGTCTGAAACCAAGTTGTAAAGGACTTTATGGTTTAGCCACTCAGTGAAGATGTCATAAAAAGGGACAATAATAATGTGCTCCAGAAAGGACCAGTCTGACTACAGAATTTTTTCCAGCTGATCTTTCTGAATACTTTCTCATAACAGCTTCTAATCGAGTGTGTTAGTGTCGTTTAGATCTGATATGTGTGTTTGTATGTGTATTGGTTGTCAGTTCAGATATTTCCAAGAATATTATTTTTGCACTGGCTTTAACTATGAAAAAGGCTACTCAAACTACTCAAACTTGATTTAGGACTGTATCTAGCAATATGTCCAAACTGAGAACCTGAATCTTCAGGGGAAGGGAATATAAATAATTTACAGTGGACCCTTGGAATCCTCTGGGTTTTGATTCTCCTATGGTGTCCCTTCTATAAAATGGCAAAATCAAGGTTTCTTTTTTGGAATGTATTATATTTTTTTCAAGCAGTGTGTGGTTGAAACTCCTATTACTTTCACGATAGCCCTGTTAAAATGATTGGTCCAGAGTCCCGTTCCAACACTCAACATTAGCTCTGCTTTTTTGGTACCAAGTAAGAAATTACTGAAAGGGCTGAAAATATCCTTTCATGTGAATGGGGATATGAATCTGATCCTGGATGACTAGTGTTCCGATGTTCAGAAACTATTGTATATGCCAGTGGGTGATATATGTGTGTGTGTTTGTGTGTCATAAAATGAAACAAAAGTGAAGAATAGGATTTTAAGAACTGAGTTTTTTCATATATATATAATTCTTCAGAAGAAAGGGTGTATTTGATCCTCATCCAACCTGACTTTTTATATGATTTGATATGAAACTTTATGAGGAGAGATCAAAACAAACATATTACAAGAAGAACTATTTCCTATTCGGCAGACAGTTTCCAGTAATATAATAGTTTCTGACTTGTTACTATTATGAAAAATATATTTTAGCTGATGGCCTGTTGTTCACATCCATTTTTGTGTTCTCAGAAGGACTGCCTTGATAAGATGCTGTAGTATATTCTATACCATTTTCTGAAATGAAGTTTTAATAATTTATTCAAACTGGGGGAAAAAGAGGTATTGTTCTACTTGGAGCACTTTTTCAGACACGAAATATAAGAACAAATACAATACATACACAGACTTTTTGGTTTGTGAATTTGCATTGTATTTAAGGAATGGATTGCCTAGGTAGGCCTGTCCAGAATATTCATACATTAAATGAAACTCTAGCTGCATATTAAATTAATTGTAGCATAAAATACATGTGTTAGGTCCTTATACAACTGTTGTGGAGCATATTCTTTTTTATTCTTAAGTAGGTTACACTTTAAGCCTTCCCAATATTGAAAAGAATATCCAATAATAAAGAAGGGCCAGGGGCTACTCAGTGAATAAAAGTCAGAAGTGAGAATGAAGTGCCTTCCTTGTTTAGGACTGGACACTGATAGAAACTGATAATGTTTGATTAATGAGAGGCAGCTTTGCAGTGGGTGAAAACATCTGTAAGAAATGATTTATTATTTCTAGGGTATTGGAAGCTTGCCGTATCTTGCAGATTTAACTATGTGTGCCTGAATAAAATAAATGAGATGCAACATGTGAAAAATGAAAACACATTACTTGCAAAGGATGTGTCACAAGCAGGGTATTTTCGTTCAAGTACACTTTGTCATGGGGATTTTTAATGTGGTTCTGAATACAAATCATTTAACTGGTTCATAAAATCAACTCAGTTGGAATTCTTGCATCTATCATCCAAGACAGAAATGGGGGTTAAACTTAATGTGCTGTAACTTTCCTTAAATGTTCATGTTTTTATTGTGAGGAGCTATTGAAATGACACATATTGAGCAAGAGAAAAAAATGAGAGAGAGGATTTCTTTTTTCAGAATGAAAATGTAAATGGCACTGATCAATTTCATGAACAGTAGTAAAAAACAACAACAGTGGAGTGACTTTTACCACAAATCCTACTGTTCTGTACAGTATGAGATACAACCTTTAAAATGCTTATAATTTATAATGTAATTCCTCATTCTACCTAAACCCATCCTGTCTGCCCTTTTTTTATAGGGAACATCTTTCTCCTCCATCTGGTATCTTGGCTGATGACCTTTTCCTTTGTTTTTGCAAAGGCAACTGAGGACATCTATCTATTGACAAGAGTAGATTGGAAAGATGATTGTGTGTAGGTTCTGGGCTCTACTTGAATTTTTGCATCTGTCCTTGATACAGTGACAAAGGTATATATATTCCAGCCCTTTCAACAATATCTGGGAGAGTTAAAGAGAGGAAAGTTCATGGTAATGCTTCACTTGCTCCCGATTCTTTGGAAAAGATTCTTTGGGGGGGGGGGGGCGATGTGGCACAAATACAAGTGGGAACAACAGTGGGGTCAAAAAAATAAAATCCAAAAGATCCTTTTTCATAGTGGGAATGATACCTCTAATGCCTTGGGCCAGCTGTGATGATTAGGACCTGTTCATTGATAGAAGGTAGAGAAGAAGGGGTAGAATTTTGTTTCATATTGGCATTGATCATAATTTACTAACATTCACTCTTTCTTGATGGAATGAATTTGAAGTCTGTATATATCTCATGTACAAGAGACCAAAACTGTCTGATCTGTCAGTCTGAAGCCTTTAAAGATATGAACCCCTCTGAGTTCAATAATGTGAGCGTTCAGTTTGGGTTGCCCTTTTTCCTCAAAGGTTTCTTCTTTCTCTTAGATAGTTGGCAAGCAAGTACAACATGTCCTCTCCATACATGACATATCTGTGCATATTACTGTTGCCATTAAGAAGAATTTGGTTTTAACTCATTTTGTTTGAAAAAAGAATCTACCAAAAATTATCACACTTCATATTTGAATAAAATTCAAGTACTGGAGAAAGTGGAATTGACTGATTTCTCCATCCTCAATCCTAGGCTTCCCCTCTTCCACAAACCAGAGTAGGTTAGATGCATACCTCTATTTAAAATGGTCTTGAGATGATGGTAGTGATGTGCTCACCACACTAGTCATTTGATTTAGGTTGTCCCATTCAAAAGCCCAATGACTCATACTTGTGAAGATAGCTGAATACTGACAATGTGTATTGCACCCTTGTGACATTTATGATTTAACAGTGTCACTTCCACTGTTTTCCACTCTATAAGTTCCTCAATTCCAATGCCCTTTTTGCCCCACCTCCTGAATCATGATTTATTTCCCTTAAATAAAATGAGGTGTAATAAATGCTATTACAACAATTAATGTAATACAATTGGCCCTCCATATCCACAGATTCTGCATCTGCAGATTTAGTCATCTGCAGCTTTTTGTAATAATCTGTCAAAATTAGTTTAATTGCTTTTTGGTTTGTGGAACTCTGGGCTACCAAGTCAGAATCCACCAATCATTGTCTCATTAAACAAACTGCCCAAGTTTAATAAACTGATTCCATTCATTAACCTCAAAGAGTTAAAATTCAGTGGTGACATGGGATGCTTACTTTGCCCCCACATTAGATGCTTTGTGTAAAAAGACCAACCCTATCCCGTAGGATGGAGCCAGTGTGAGTTTAATTCTCCACTAAGCCATGGAAGCCCACCAAATAACCTTGAGTGAATCACACACTCTTAACCCCAGAAAACCCCATGATAGGTTTGCCTTAGGGTCTCATAAATCAGAAAAAAACTTGAAAGCACACAACAATAATCCCATACGATATGTGGCAGGACTAGAACTGATGAACAGAATAAATTCTTTTCAGTAGTAGCTAGCCCACATAGAAAGAAATGGCTTATGGTGACATGAAGAAAATATGAACATCATGCTTTATGTGTGGACAGTGTCAGCATGAGTTTTATTCTAGCCAACAAAAGTCTAGAAGATTACAGTAAAAATGGATTATTACAAAAAGCTGCAGATGACTACAGTAAAAAAAAATGGAATAACCCTCTACAAAAGCAAAAAGACCACTGCTTCTTCTGAATTTCCATATTTGTTGTTTTTGTTGCATGAACATAGTCCCCTCCCCCCGAAAATACATTGTATGTAAAAAAAATATTTTGCATTGGGAGAAATTCCTTTGCCTTTGTGCCAAAACAAGAGCAGTGTTTCTGTGGGAAAGAAAACATCATAAAATGTTCATATAAAAGCCACCAAATTGATATAAAATAATCAAACGTGTAAAAACCTATAATAATTATACCCATGGAGGAGAATATATATATATATATATATATATATATATATATATAAAATCATTTTCACATGGAAAAACAAAATAGGTCAGCATTTATATCCCTTATTAACGCAGAGAAATAAAAAGTTTTCTCTATATTTTCCAAATTTA
The DNA here is from genome assembly GCA_034509955.1 of Urosaurus nigricauda. Classification (NCBI taxonomy): domain Eukaryota; kingdom Metazoa; phylum Chordata; class Lepidosauria; order Squamata; family Phrynosomatidae; genus Urosaurus; species Urosaurus nigricauda. The sequence goes on from JAOEGL010000004.1 coordinate 103,222,466, forward strand.
TTCACTTCTACAATTTTATGCACCTCTATAACAGCAGGTTCACTCAGAGTCAGTTATTTCATAAAGCTGTCCATAACAACCTAAAGAACACAGTTATTGCCAACTCATATTCTATCTGTGTATATGTAAAACTGAGATTTCTTTTTAAAGAGTTCTTAGATGTAACATCTGGACTTGGTGAATTGTATATTTGCAATTTCTCAATGAGGTCTAGATGTTCCTCTCTCTTTGTCACTGTTGGCCTTAGCTCCTCAGTTTGTCCTCCTGGAAACATCAGTTCAACCATAGATTTGCCTTCAGCAGTGAAGACAGATGACATTTAGATCATAGTATGTACCTGTGTTTTATAGACTATGGAAAGCACACAAAGACCTGGGCGTGCCACTACATCTGATAGTCCTGATGAGGAATCTGTACCAAGGACAAGAAGCCATCATCAGAACAGAATTTGGGGGGACAGAGTGGTTCCCAATAGGAAAAGGGGTCAGGCAAGGCTGCATCCTATTACCTTACTTGTTTAACTTATATGCTGAAAACATCGAAGAAAAGCAGAATTAGAATCAGAACCTTTATTCCTGCAGTGTTACCACTAAGACACATTTGTCCAAGTCCTGAGTAATATTGGTGCATGTTCAGAAGTTTATAAATTAACCTCTTACTCTTCAGTTTCATTTTTAAAGCTTTCTTCAGATTTTGAAATGGAAATGTATTTATGTAGGATCCTAAGGAATCTATCAGTTTAACAATGCCATCTACAGTTGCTGTTTAACCTGGGCATATAGTAGGGAATGATCCACTTTTTACTCTGGATGTTAACCAGAGAAACATAGCTAAAACATGTATTTCATAGATGAAACATGTATTTCATAGATGAGATTTTTTTTCATGAAACATGTATGGAACATGTGTTTCATAGATGTTTTTCATCTATGTATTTTTTTCATGCATTTCGATTTATTTTTCATGTATTTTTTTTCAGGAACACTATATTTATTAAGTCAATAATTCATTTTAGCAATACAATTATAGAATATCACAATGTCAGTTACAAACATACTCAGTATGGTTGGATGATTACAAAGAATAAAACTAGGCATTGCAGTCTGGTGTGATGTCAGATACAAAATAAAAAGCCTCCAAAATCTGTTGATACAAAAGGAATAGGATGACAGGCTGAGAGTGATCAAGATGCCTTCTTATATAAATAATTGTGGCACAAAAAAGAGATGGGAATTTTGGATTTAGAGCAGCTGGGCGGTTGTGATCCCTCCATTTTCAGTTGCTTTTGCCTTCAGCAATGCTGATGTTGTTGAGTGTGTGAGTGTGTGTGTTCATGTGTTTCATATATATATATATATATATATTTCATGTATTTTCATGTTTTTCATGTATTTCAATATGTTTTTCATAAATGTTTTTCATATGTATTTCATAGATGTATTTCATAGATGTTTAATTTGCTTGTTCAGGGGAAGGGAGGTGAAAACCTCCAGAAAAACACACATGGAGGTAACTTATTACCTTTTGCTAGGGAGCCCTGGTGGTGCAGTGGTTAAATGCCGGTATTTCAGCCACATTGTTGTGAGTTCAATTCCACAGGGGCTCCAGGTTGAGTCAGCCTTTCATTTTTTCATAGGTTGATAAAATGAGTACCCAGGTTATTGGGGGCAATTTCCTAGCACACTGTAAACCACTTAGAGAGTCTTAGAAAGTCTCAAAATGTGGGAGAATAATTAGTTCATTATGAAGCAGTATAGAAATGTAAAGTGTGATTGCTATAGTGCTTTTCCCACCAAAGCTGCCAAAGATGAAACTGGGCTACCAAAATATTTTGCTCATGTTATGTATTATTAATTTCTGTTTCTCTATCTCTTTGTCTTTCCCTCTCTAAATATATATGCACATGTATGTGTGTGTCTCCAGTGATTAATTACATCCTTCTGGGATGCAGGACAAACTTGAGAGAAGTGCTGCTGTTTTGCTTTTTAATCATATACCACATATATAAAAATGGGAGCAGGAATACAGCTAGGAAAGCAATTAGACCTGTGGATAAGAAAGGAACAAAAGGAGTACTAAAAATATCCAGGAAGATTGTAGAAAAGTTAAATGAATTATATTCATCTGTTGAAGAAACACAACATATTGTTGCTGTTAAATTCCCTCGAGTTGACCTCAATTCAAGGCTACTCTGTGAATGAGACATTTCAAAGACTCCCTGTCCTCCACTGCTCTGCTCAAATTCTGCAGGCTCAGGCGTCTTTGAGTCCAAGCATCTGACATGTAGTCTTCCTCTCTTTCGGTTTCCCTATACCTTTTCTAGCACCATTGTTTTTCTAGTGATTCATTCCTTCTCATTATGTGGACAAAGTACAACAGCCTCAGTTTAGTAATCCTGACTTGCAGGGAGCGTACAGGCTTGATCTGTTGTAGAACCCATTTGTTCTCTATATCTATAGCTAAACTGATCTTTCCATGAGAGAAGTATAAAGAGCTGAAGGAAATAGCAGTGACAAGTGAAGAACTTGTAGAATTTTATGACACATTACAAACGCCAGTTCCAGATGGTATCCTGCCAAAAGGTATTTAAAAGTGAAATCTTCACTTCACATATACATAATTTCAGGGCTGGCAACACCTGTGATTTCAAGGCTATGATGCTGAACTAGATGTGGAACTGTAGAGAAAAAGGGAAGTTCCATCTTAGGTCTCATTAAGATAAACAGGAATAAATCTGCCAATATTTTAACAGAGTTGTACAATCCTATGGTACAATGGCACTTGGAAGATTGTGTAAGATTTTGCTGACTGCACTTCAGAATGAAGATTGTAAGCATGGAAAAAGGTGTATAAACCAACAAGATGGAGCTGTCTGTATGAGGAAAAGACACATTTTGGGGAAAGAAAGTAAAGGAGAAAGTAAAAGATAAAAGACAAAATTGATTACGCTTTCAAAAAAAGTATATCACAAGGCCATCCACTGAAACTATCTGGAATGCTTAGGGATATAAAGGGGCTTTCTAGATTGGCAAAAAGAAGTGTGTTCATGGCTGCATGAAACTCTAGCCATGAAAATGCTTTTTTTGCGTTTTAGGGGAGAAGAAGTGCCTTTAAAAAGGTGCTGGTTTTCCCAGCTTCTTTTTTAAAAACTGCGGAACAGCACAGCTCCATCTAAAGGCTGTGGTGCAGCTGCTAAGCATTAAGGAAAAGGCAACTTCATGTCACACTTTCCTGCCAATCTAGAAAGCCCCATAGAATACTCTAAAATGTTCTCATCTTTGAAAAGAGAGAGAGAGGCTTAACAACATGAGATAGCCCACCAAGAAAATAGTCATGTGCTGCAAGATTTTTTTTAACATTTTAGGATTTTTTTTAAAAAAATGTACAAAAATATGTTGTACAAAAAATGTACAAAAATATGTTGTACAAAAAATGTACAAAAATATATGGAGTCAAATATGTTCACAGAACATATTCACAGAAAAGTAGGAAGCATCTCACAAACCTCCCTTCAAACAGAGATTAATCTTTTCAAAGCCTTTATTTTTGCTTCCCAGGATAACTGCACTTTGAACTGGGGTCAGATGCAAAGAGTAAGGCATTAAATTTGGTAAAAGACAGACAATCTACAGTGTTTAAACTGCATGCCAGACAACAGTCTGGCTGGCCACCACATTTTGCATTACATTTAGCCTCTGAAGAAACCATGAAATATATGTGGCTAGGCTGTGAGAGATTATCCAAAATCAGGAACAGGGAACAATATTTCTTCATTATATCAGTTTAACTGGGAGGTAATTAAGACATGCATGACCATGTCCAAACCTACCTTCCTTAGGAAGGGGCACAACTGGAACACCATCCAAAATTGGGCAAAAATACTTTTGACCACATCAGCAGAAAATATGTTTTAGGGATAGAAAGAGTCTTTTCAGTAAATTTAAAAACACCCACACCCACACCAAAACACACACACACAATATTTTCTTGCAGGAGAAAGTGTATTTTGTGCACAAGACATTAATAGTTTTCAGCATAAAACAAACATTTTCTGACCTAAAATACATTTTCTGCACAGAAAAAGCATGCCCCCGCATGGTTTCAGGACAGGTTTGTTCCCCAGGAATTAGTGCAAATTGTACACAAAACACTTTATATCCTATGGGGGATGTGTGTGTACTGAAAACACCTTTTCTACCCCAAAACATGTTTTCTCTTCAGACAAAAAAAAACAAAAACCAGTAAATTTTTTGAACAAATTCTTAAAGTATAAATAGTGCTTCAGCATTGCTCAAAGAAGTTTTCTTATGGAATGGAAAGGGAAAAAATGCTGAAATTATTTGATTATGTATGTAGGAAGGAAATATGTGCAAATGTGCATCTCCACCCCCAAAGCATTCCGATTGTGGACAGAAAATAATAATAATTGAGAGCATGCCCTTCTGCACATGTAGTTCAGGTATTGGTTAAGAGGTGGTCTTGGAATGACATGGCATTCCATGATTCATGAAATCTTGAGCTGATTGTAATAAGGGAGACTTAGAATGAATATTAACCCCACCCCAGCACAAATTAGTTTGGAGAAGAGTACCTTGGGGCCCGAATGGACGGGCCAAAATAAAGTTGCTTAGGGTCACTTTGGAGGTATGCTATTTAAATGACACACATATCTTAAGAGGCCATAAGCTGTGCCAAAGTTGCACTCTAGTTCTTTGGACTGGAGCGTGGCTTTGGTGTGGCTTCTGGCCTCTTAGGATGCATGCAGCATTTAAATAGCATACCTCCAAAGTCACCCAAAGCAGATTTATTTTTGCCTGCCTCTTTGGGCCCATAATCCCTCCAAGATGACTTGCACTGGTTCAGGCAGAAAGGCAGGTAGGCACTGGGGTGGACTGTAAACCCAGAGAATCTTCGTCCTGTCTTTTCATCCTGTCTCTAGGTATACATGTGAAAACCCTGGAGACTGGTGGACCAAGTACATCAAAGGGGCATATATTCACAATAGATCTCTGCAACACCATCCCCTTGTCTATTAGATTGTGCCTGCTATGGCATTTACATTAGATTTCCCCCCCTTACAGATGTTGTACATGCTAATGCTTTACTAATAACAGTGATGATCTTCCTAAAATAACTTGTGACCTCAAGTATGATAGAGAAGTGACTTCCAACCTTATTAGAACTATAGTGTTATGTCATGCCAACTCCTGTGCTTTGGGATTATCTCTGTAACAGATGTAAACCTAGAGAACATATGGAACAACAGCTGCACACTAATGTCCTATGGGCTTCAACAGTATCTTGACCCTTGTAAATTTTGGAAAGAGAAGAATTAGGTAGTTAGAGTTTATGGGTATACTGCTGTGCAGTCACTCCTGTAATGTATAATTGAAGAAACATGTTGAAGATGCTGGAAGCAAAGACTAGCTGGGGGAAGATCCTTATGCATCTGTTGCCTCTATTCTGAGGGGACTAAATGTTATCACTTAACAGGCAACTCAGTATCTTGGCAAGCAGATATTAGCAGATGTCGGTGCCTTGGCTTAGGGTCTTTGAGACCTGTAATACTCTACCAGCACTTTACCTTGCCTGAGGAATGATGTTCATAAGATTTTTGCAGCTTCTTCATTTCATATAAGATGATAACACGTTCCATACCACACACCAGTTAAGGAGGCCAAAGGGAGCTTATAACCATTGTTTGTTTGTTTTTAAAGCACTTACATTTCTTTGATGGAAACTTTTAAGTGTTTCATTATAAATAAGCCCCCCCCCCCCAAAGTCAAGTCATTACAATCCATTGCTATTATTAATGTCATAAGGATGACAAGAAATCTGAAATGGATAATAGACTAGTCACAGGACAGTCTGGCTCCTATTTTTACATGAAGGCAAGATTTTATTTATTTATTTATTTATTTTGCAGTTTCAGGTTTATTTTATTTTATTTTACTTTATTGAAGCAAACAGATCACCACTCATTCTCGTGCCTTTTCAAACTTTAGAAGTGGGTAAAAAAAAAAAAAAGGAATCTGAACACTTTCCCCTGAGGAATTGTAAGGGATAGCATATTTACTCCCACATCAAGAGATGAGATGAGAGAACATACTGTGTGGGTTTATAGTAGGTGAGAAATGTTTGGTTTTTATTTATTGATTATGCAACTTTTGAAAAATTTCAAAAAATGCCATGTCTACTTATTGCATAAGTAATATTGCATATTGCATACTAATCTGTTGTGTGCCAAAGTGTTATATGCTAAAGTGGGGAGGTATGCCCTTTCTGGTTAGTTCTTCACATTTCAAATGTAAGTAGGTTCTTGCATTAGATGGGAGTCTTTTTTTTTTTTTTTTTTCATGTGAGAAATGTAGGCAGTGCACTAGTAATTCAGCAGCATCTGTGGCAAGGTTTTTCAACAGGATTTCCATTGTTTTAGCTGATAAACATGAGCAGTAGACACATACTGACTTAAATCTGATGGTCAGAACTAACAAGAGTGAAACCATTGAAACAATGAGAAATCAGCAACTAAGGTTAGTTCAGTTAAAATAATGGGAAAACGTAATATGTTCCGTTGATCTAATGGGTCAACTCTAGTTCGGACTAACAATTGCATTTAAGCCTTTAAATTGTGTCTGTCACCTTGACAATGAAGATCAGCCATTTCTTGATGAAATTTGACTCTTAGATCTATCTACATGCATGCATTAAAAAGTAGACACATAATTTAATCCTCTCCAAGATTTGTTAGCTTTTGATTGTAAATTCCACAAAGGCAATTGCAAGGGTCCATTCCTTTCATGGAAAGTCCTGGATTTTAGAAGAGTCATTCAACACAAAGAAGGGGACAGATAATTTCTGCCACCCCCCGCCCCCGGTGAAGGGTTGTTGCTTTAGACAGTCCCTGGCCCTCTATTTTTTCAGAGAGTAGAGGAGGCTGTAGCGTGAATCACAAATCAGCAAATATCACCCGACTTCCCTCTTGTAGAGAGACTAGAAACTCACTCTCAGTCTTCTAGAACACCTCCACTTAGTAATAAGTCTCTAAGCAACAGTTTAACAGTTTAACATTTCTGAGATGAGCAGAGCATACTTATTTCATATCCTGCTATATGCTTAGGATCATCTTGAAAATTTGTTCTCAACATCTGCTGAAACCACTTTTCACATTTTAATTACACACCATTATGGCCTTGTCACTTGCCAAATTGAATATTTCAAATTAAATTTTTAGAGCTTTTGGTTACATGCAAAAATAAATAAAGCTGTAACTGTTATTATTCCTTCTCTCATATTTTTCTTTTAAAAATTTAAACTAATTTCCTTGACTTAAATCTACATTCTGTAGGTTTGTGCTCATGCAATTTCAATCAAATTTTACAAAGTATTTTTTTATTTTTAAGTATCTACCTCTGTCTAAATATACAATGATCGATACTGTCATTCTGAACTTCATTCAGATAGACTTTAAAAAGTAGCATTGTATGTTTAACACCAATTATTCTTTAATTTGGGTTGTATCTTGATTCTTCCCAAGATCACAGTGGGATCATACTCAACCTTAAATTTTATAGATTGTTGGACATCATAACTACTATTTTGAATTAGGCTCAGAAACAAGCCTAAGATCATAGTTGTTGATTATATGGACTATATTGCTCCTTTCTAGAAAGAATAGAAAACGGGGGTAATAAATAGTATTACTTTGTGAACTTAATATTTGAGCTCTATTGAAAAATCTGTTACATTCCTTCAAAGTATGTACTAAATATTAAAATGGCAATGTCTTCTGTTTGACATATATAATAATATTGTATGCTTTTGAATTCTAAAAAAAAAAAAAAACGACTCTTCTTGAGACAGATGTGTCATGAATTAATTTTTTAAAGACTGAATATATTAAGTTGCATAAGGGCACATGATATGTATTGAGTACAGCAGACATGATCTGGATACCTGGTGTTAATTCAAGAACTTTTCATGTAGTGGAACACAGGTTTGCAACTATGTCCCATCAATTACCCTCTCTGGGCCCACTTTGATTTCATAAAACCATTAGTTAAGATAATCACGGAGTAAGGCAAGTTTTAAAACATCACCACTGCATACCTATTTTATAATATATTTTGCCTACATTTGTGTATTATTCAACAGGGAAGAAGAGTGCATCTGTACTGGAATGACTAATTATCATTACATGCATTTATCATTAAATAAACATCACACAAGACAGCAAGATTGTTTACTTAAGCTGCATAATACCAGGGAATGGGAGATAGCTCTAGAACGCCGGATTGTGTTGCTGGAATGGTACTATTTATTAAGCTATGATAACGCTAATGTTCCTCTTTGATGTATAGCATGTGCGACTTCAGCTGAACTTGTAGAGAGCCTTAAGGATGTTTCATTGAACATTTAGTATGGCAGCAAGCCAGAATACATTTAGCCTAAGCCCAGATGACAGGTTGGTAATGAGGTAGTGATTGATGACCACTGCTTCCTTATGAAAACCTGCTTGATATGCTGGGGGGGAAATGCATTGCCAGCTCTTTTCATTTCACTCCCTCTTACATTAGTTATTCTTACTGTAGAAGAAGATGCACAGGGTTATAGTTAAGCATTCATGCCTAGATTACAACTGAGTAGCAAGGTGTGTGTGTGTGTGTGTGTTCATGTGAGTGATTAACAACACTATCCTATGGCTACATTTATGTCTGGTTCACATCTTAATTTTCAGATCATCATCGTCATTGTCGTTGTTGTAATAAATAACTACAATCTTCTCCTGTCTCTTTTAAAAAATTACATTTTAGTCTCATCTGAAATAACAAATTTAATCTCAAGATTTTAAAATTGTACACACGAATGACTAGTTAAAACATCCCTTTGTTCTTTTAGCTCTTTCTAGATGCCTAGGGGTGTTTTGTTTTTTTTTTTTAAAAAAAGAAGCATACTATTATTAATCTATTACAACCTTAATTTCCTTCTCTTTGGAATATATGATTCATTCTAAATGATAGCTGAAACTTTAGTATTCTCATGAGCTACCAAACTACTCATTCTACCATTGCCCTGAAGTTAGTTTGTTATTTTATAATACCTGGCCTGTCCATCCAAAGTGGTGGATGCACATGCACTTGAGAAATTAAGCCTTTGGAAAGACATTAGTTTGTCATGTTTCTTATTATGAAAAGTTATGTCTCTAGCTCAGACTATAACAAACAATTATATGGCTGCAGAAGTTTTAATTCATGAAATCACCTGTGACTGAAGAGCCAAATGCTATTGGGGAAAATCTCTGGCTGGACTTGGAGATCTCTAAGACTCTGTTTCTGGATAGTAACATGATATAAACTGTCGTGAGGACCCACCATGGATGGCTGCACTGAACACAAAACATTATTGTACAGTTTAAGATGGGCATGAGGGAGTTATTTTATACTTGGAAAAGACAACACTGTTGCTAGAGCATTTCAGTGGAAAATCACAAGCTTTCCTTCAAAAACATAATCCATGCAAGGAAAGAGGAAGCTTGTTATAGTCACTCTGTTTCTTTATCCTCCATGTATCTTGAAGCTAGAGGAGGTGGTGGTGTATGTTGATCCTGTGCAGAAAGTCTTTGTTCCTCTGTAGATGAAGTAAGTGTGCCAAGGAAAAAGAATGACATGAGGAGCCCAACAGAGGAGGCTGAAAAAAAGTTAGAAGCCAAGTTGAGACATAGGGGTGAATCAGACTGCCCCAAAGGGAAAACCAGATTAGGGCTGCAGCAGCTGCACACTGCAGCCCCAATCCACCTTTTTGCTGCCCAAAAAGAAGCATCAAAATGCCACTCCTTTTTGAGCAAGCAAAAAGCTAGCTTTTTTCACCCTGTCGCGGGCCACACCTCTGTAAGCCAGCTGCCACATGGGCAGCTAGGCAGCATGAAGCCAGCTTCCGGGCATTTTGGGAGCATGCAGTGTGTGTACACCACACCCCCCAAGTCAGATGGAAGCCAGCTTTTCATGCCCGTCTTTATTCAGAGAAAGATAGTTAGAGGAAGAAGAAGTAGAGCTGATGTTCATCTGCCCATTCAAGTACATCATGTCTTTATTGTTACACTTGTTCATATGGATCCTATTTGGCAAGGATAGCTAAGGTAGTAGCTATACGTGGGGGATCCGTTCCAGACCCCCTCCCCCGCGTGTGGCAAAATCAGCGGATGCTCAAATCCCATTGACCCCAATGGTGGCAAAGCCACATGACTGCGTGACCAGTGGAGACAATGGGACTTGGCTTCCCCAGCCATCCAAAGCCTACCTTGGCTTCTCTCCTTCTCCTCCAACTCTTTGGCCATCCTTCGGCTGGCCAAGCAAGGCCGGGCGTGAGTGCAGCGGTGGTGGGGTGCTTCCACAGACTCTGAGGAGGCCTGGGAGGCCAGAGAAAAGCTAGGGCTGAGCGTGCTGGACCATGAAGGAGGCCGGGCTCAAGTGCCCTATGGCAAGGAAGGAGGTCTGGCTCCTGCTCGCCCTTGGCGCCGGTCCAAGGGCAAGCCAGGCCTCCTTCCTGGCCACTGCAGCATCCTTCCAGGCCCGGCACACTCACGCCCGGCTTGGCTGAGGCCTCCTGGACCTCCTCAGAGGCCATGGAGTCACCACCAGCGCCGCACTCATGCCCAGCCTTTCTCCCGGCCACCACTGCACCGTGAAGGATGCGAGCTCACCACAGCCTCTGAGGAGGCTGGGCGCAAGTGTGGCGGTGGTGGGGTGCTTCTGCGGCGTCTAAGGAGGCTTAGGAGGCTGGAGCAAAGCCGGGGCCGAGCACGTCAAATCCGCAGATGGTAAGTCTGCATGTAAAGTGGGCCTACTGTATAATTTTTATATTCTAGCTTTTACATAGGGTTGGCGAAATAATGTTATTGAAGGAACTGAAGAAATCTGTATCAGAAGGCTTAAAAGTAGAATTCTTTACTTGGAGCCTACTTTAGAGAGTTCCCTTATCATACCCTTTGCAGGGACGTAAGTGGTATAAGTTGCAACAAACTGAGATGCAAGGGCATTTCATGTTTTCCATTAACACTGACATGATGTTGATCTTCATGTACCAAGGTCAAGATTATTTAGTGCTTAGGAACTGAGGAAATAAAGGGAAATCAAATATAGGAATTCAACTACTATAAAATTTTATTTGCACCAAACCAGTGACTATTGTAACAAACATACAGTAACATGGCAACAAATATAACAATAAACATATAGTAATACTGACACCAAAACAACATTATATAAAATATACCTTCCTGATGTAGAGACAGATAAACAGTATAACTAAAGGACTTGCCTTGTGGATCAAATGATTAAATTCAGATAAGGATAAAACTATACAATTGAAGACTCAAGCCATGATTGCAATCCATATTTTAACAGCAATTGCTAAAAAAAAAGTTGCAATTTTTATTGTGAGCAAAAGTTCACAGTCTTCAAGGAGAAAATTCACATAATAATCTACTGAGCACGTTCGGTGAAATGAGCAATGAGCAATAAAAGGGTACTATAGAGGGGATCAAAGATACACTTCAGAAGACTGTTGTAAATTTTGGGGTATGATAAATCCTGTAAAGAGAAGGAGGTCCCATCAGGAAAAGTAAATTAACTCTAAGGAAACTGAGGGCTCTTTTTCCTAATAAAGAGAAATATAGGAAATAGGTGAAGACAGCACCATAAAACTGAAATGTTAAATCTTTCAACAGACAGCAAAGAAAAAGGGATAGTATTAAAAGCATAGGGAGGAAACCCCAAACGTATATGAAATAAATGGAGGAGGGTTTTGTTGTTTTTGGTTTTGTTTTGTGGGAGTGAGCCATATTTGATATAATACCTATATTTTATAAGATCCATTCCATCACAGTCTTCTGACTTCTGACTAATACATAGGATTAGTCAGTATACATTTAATTTTCTGATTTTCTGTCATATCACTCAATACATTTTGTCTCTGTGCTGATGTCAAAATCTTGTGTGTAACCCTATTGCACTCAACAGCAATTAGTAATGAGAATTTGAGGGCAAATATACCACATTTTGAAACCACGTAGCTGATCAAAATGGTAAATATCTCAATTCTACTTTTTCCCACATTAAATGTTTGCAAATTGGGGTATATTCTGATCAAAACAACACTGAAAGAAATTTCTCTCTCATTCCTAGGCAGAAACCTTACTCTGTAAAATGGTTCCATGCATCATTGCATTATTTAAAAAGTACTCCATTGTTGTTATTCATTAAAATGGTCAAAGCTTGTGGTGAAACAAGTAGCCTGTTATGGATTCTTAGGTTTTTGATGGAAAAAACTCTTTAGAATTGATGAGAATGACATAAAACTTGAACAATTCCTGTGAAAATGCCTGTTTAAATGCCCTTTAAATATAACTTTTGAAAGTAACTGGAAGCCTTTATTTGTTAAATAAGTAAAGTAATTTTGCTCCTGTTAATCAAATTGGTTTTGAAATGTTGCTTCATTACATACGGTAGTTGCATTACTAAAACACTTTTGAATTTTTGTCCCTAGAAACTGGGCAAATCTATTAATTTAAATCTTCCACATTTAAATTTTGTCAGTCAGTTATTATTTATTATGGTCCATAGATTCTAAATTTAGGCATTCAGTCAAGATATAAAAGTTCTCAAAATTTCCCACAATAAAACAAAAGGAGAGGAAGTTGCTAAATATGACTCTAACTAACTCTACCTCAAACTCTAATTCTAACACTAACGGTCCCTATAGTGGTTTCTGATCCTACCTGCTGCAGAGAGAAATTTAGCAAGTTCAAGAGAGACATTTGGGCATTTATCTTCTATCAAGAGTTTTTCATGAAAAAGGTCTGATCTGATCTCATTTCATAATGGATAGATGTGGCTTGTCAAATTTGGTTGTAAAGACTACGGTGCAGTAAAATATGTTTCATAGACTACTTTCAAGTTATCACATGGACATCTTCTTTCAGTGTAATATTTAAATTTTGTGAATTGTGGTAAATATAAGTTGAAATGGAATTTTCATTGAACCCCACAGAAGTCACAGAAAGAAAGATCTAGTAATGTGGGTCCATATGGGGAATAAAGATCCCCATATATTGATAATAAAGTAACTTGTGTACTCCTGAAGCACCTTCTGGATCCACAAGAATTGCATCCGTTGTATATGAATCAGCATGATCTGCAGCTCCATGTATTTCTTGAATTTTAAACTACACATCTCATTAAACCCTTCTCTGTATATTATCTTTATTACCATATTATAGCAGCATTTAATTTATGGCACACTTTTATCCTTCCTCCCCAGCATTTTCTCTTTTCATGAAACCTCATTCTCTCCTTATCTACTTCTGTGATTTGTTAATCTACACATTTAAATAATCGCTGGGATGTGTAAACTGCTTATTTCATCATTAATTAATGTGCCTTTCAGTTTTGTAACATCTGCATTCTGAGACATCTTGATTTTAACACAGTGATCCAAGCTGTTTGTGTAAATAATTGAATGAATAAATAAGTAAATAGCCATAGTCCCCAACCTCTGCCTATGGATCCCCAACAGTAATCTCTTTTTATCTTGCAAAGATTGCATTTAGAAATACATTGCTTTCTTGCCTTTGAGCATTTATTCATTCCACTGTGCTAAAATTTGATTTATTTGATGATTTTGCTCCTTAGCTGTCAACCTTCGCAAATGGCTTGTACAATTTAAAGAAAACTGGAGTGGTAGCAGTTGGCATTAAAATAAATCAGCATTCGATATGTAAATTTACACATATGAAAGGTCAGTATTTAATCTGGCATTTGCCTCTAAACCTGACAGTAACCAAATATTTTTTTTTCTTTTATAGTAAAATTAAAACAGGGATGCCATCCTTTTATTGTTGCCAAACTCTGACTCGCCAGTTCTTTAGAACATGGGCCTTTAAGGGAGAGAAATGCAGATGTCGTAGGAAGAATTTCTGAACCCCATCCTAAGTCTTTGTGATAAGTGACCTAAATATTTCTTTGCCTATTTTTTTTTCTAAGAGTTCTGGAAGAACAAACATGGCACAACTATTTTGTTAAGGTTTGCTTGAGGTTCAATGCAAAATTCCAGTTGTTTTGAAATAAAGAATGGCAAAAATGGTGATAAACAGGACTTCAAGTAGAACATTCTATTCAGACACTTCTGATAGTTTATGGATTATTTATCTTGTGTTGTGTGCCTTCAAATAATTTTCTTGGCAAGATTTGTTCAGAGGTGGCTTTGCCTTTTTCTTCCTAGTGGTCATTAAGGAGTTGTACTGGTTTGTTTCCTATTACTTATAATATCTTTATGGCTTGTACATGCATAAAGTTACTGTTGAAGAACTGTGTTCTTATGGAATCCAGAACATTGTCAGAGGTGTTCTCAATATAACACGTGTATAATGAGAATTTACCTACTATCCTTTCCCTACAGAATAACTGTTTGATTTTTGGCTTCTGAAATAACACTCATCCTTCCATATTTGCAGATTTGATTATTCACAGATTTGATTAATATGTCCTCTCTAGGAATATCTAGGTCCTGCAGTGCAACTCTATGGCTTCCTTTAACTGAAAGTTGCACTGAAAGAGCTAGAGATTCCTAGAGAAAATACTCTACTAGGCCTTTGTAGTACCTCCAATGTAGTTCTGTGGTCAATGTCTTTTGGATGTTGACCACAGAGTTGCACTGGAAGACCTAGAGATTCGTAGAGATGTGTCCTCATAGGAAAAAAACAACAACATGGTGTTTTTGTTATTTGTGGTTTTTCCATATTCGCGGGGGTCTTGTGCCCCTAACTCTAGCGAATATGGAGGGACAACTGTATTTGCATTTCTAAATAGTGTATTTTATTTGTCAAGTCAATCCAAATATGCTTCCTAGTCAACATGCTTTTTTGTTTGTTTGTTTAGTTTTCTTTTTTCTTTCTCCTTATTTTTTATTCACAATGCACAGTACACAATACATCACATTGCAAAAACAATACAGTAACACAGTAACACCACAAAAACTACATCCACAACCTTCATCAGCTAATACTAAAACTAATTCTTTTTGTGATAAAAACAAACAATACTTCCTATCCTCAATCTCGGTTTTGTAGTATAATTTCCATGTGATTACCAATGTAGAGAGATCTTGTAGCACCTTTGAGACTGAAATAAAGAAGTCTACAGTTTACAGACTAACATTATATCTTTGAATTCTAATTACCTTTTATATAATCAATCTATTTCCCTCTTTCTTATCAGATTCAATGCCACTTATATATTTATAAAGTCCATGAAGTGAACTTACATAATTCTTTTATAACATCAAAAATGGGTCTTCTTCAGTTCCTCTTCTTCAAATCATCTAAAAAAAAAAGAGTGTTATATGTTGTTAAGCATAGGAACTCAATCAACATATTTCTACACTCTAATAATATATCTAATTTCTTTTTCTTTTTACCACAAATCATTTTTTCAAAATTGTATTGAGTTAATTAACATCTCCCCCATTCCTTTTCAAATTGTTATTTCTAAAGTGTTTTCTTTTTAAATCATACTAAATTTCTATTGCCTTAGAACATTGTTGATCTTTAAAAAAAAAATTAGATGTTAACAACAACAACAACAACAACCATTTTTATTTATATTTCCAGCCTCTCCCTGCAGGTCAAGGCAGGATTACATCAATAAAAATACAAAGATTCAGAGTTACAAAATTACAGAATACAAATACCATACAAAATAGATTCAATAAAAGTAACATTAATATGAATTCAGTAAAATGAATAATTCAACTACAACAAACAATAAAGTAGCAATTAAGGCTAGTTAATCCCCTACTTCTTTCCCCTATGTTTTGGAATTTTTCTAACAAATGTGTTTTGCTGTGTAATCTCAAAGCATCAAATAGATTTACTCTGTGGCATTCACACTGTCAAAAATAATTGTTTCCCTTTTTATTGGGAAAGCTTTAGACCACCCTGTAATCTCTGTGCACATGTGTTTGTGTGTACATTCACCCTTTTTTTTTCTTTTCTGTTTCATCTCACGTCCCACTGAAATGTATGAGCATGGAATGATTTTGGCAGAAGCTTCCAGAATATTCACATCACTATCACATGGCAGTCTACCTCACTTGGACCTATGCATCCACCACCAGACAGGCAAACTCCTCAACTATGTATCTTTGTCACATTAATTTTATAGTGCCTGTATCAGGCATCAAATGGTCCTTTCTTGTTTGAAATGGCCACAGTTTTTAAGCAACCAGTAGTAACATTCCAGTTATTTCTGGTACATTTTCAGAGCAGTTATTATCATGTCTTGGGATGGGGAACAACATTTAGAGGCAAAACTGCTCCCTCAGAAACATTTTCTGCCCAATATGAGGTGTTTGGAGCCATTTCTCCAAATTATTTTTCTTAATTTCAGGGGTTTAGTGGGGTTTCTGTGGCTGCATGGAATCCTGAAAAAGCCACATTCAGCCCTTGGCTTTACAATTCCTGCCTATATGCTTAGTACCTCGATGAGAAAGAATTGAAAACCTTTTATGCATTTCAGTGTTTCATAGTCACATAGTCTGGTGTGTGTCAGCAGTGACATGCCTTGCAATGTATTGTTTCTTGAAACCAAATAATAACCTTTTGGTATCCCAGTGAAATCTTAACTGAAAGTATATTTAGATTGTTGTGTTTTTTTAAAATGTAACTTGAAATTATCTTCTGAAATTGTACCATCAACTGTGGCCTTGAGCACTTAGAAGACATTTCAGTTTATGAGAGTTTTTTTCCACTGGATTACAATATTTGAAGTTAATTAAAGATATAATTTGCTCTTTAATAAACAATATGTTTTGTAACTTCATTAACGGGATGCTGCCTTCCTTAATTGTAATGGTCCAAAAGGTTGTCAGCGAAGTGTCCATTAACTGCAGAGATAATCATGTTTTTATATGCTAATAATTTTTAAATGAATAACTTGGTGTGGATCTGCAGCCCGCATGGGGGAAATAATTTACATTGCTAAAGCTTATCATCGTGTTAAACCCTTTTCTTGAGGAAATGTGCCAACTGATCTTGATATAAAAAGCTCATTCGTTTTACATTAGCACTAATGGGAGGCATGTTGGACCCACTGTTGTGAAAGGATTAAAAGCAGTGGCCACCACTGTAGACAGCCATGAATATTTCACTGGAAAATTCTTGTTAAGAGGGGCTTCTTGGGACTGTGTTACTTCATTTCACTGTTCATTAATAAGATGCTTCTAGTTTTTACTAGCAGGAGGAATTCCATTGACATCTTGAGCACATCTTGAGTTCAGGTACCAAATGCGACCCCCTACTCCGCCTCATATTATGGAAACGTTCAGAGGTTTATCCTCCTTTTAATATGGGATCTTTGCAAACACATCAAAGAAAGCATAGATACTTCAAGTCACCTTACCACTCAAATTCATTGATGCGCTCTCATCTGCTTTTCCTTGTATACTTCACAGCTTCTGTCCAGTTTTCAGAGTACCTGTACCAATAATCGTGAGGATAAGAGGGCTTTTGAAGATGTCAGTCTTTACAAATATGGCTGAATTAGAGAACCAAATTCTTCCATGCTAGCATGATGATAAAACTATGAGTTTTAGTGTCAATTTTTTTAAAAGCTATGTATGGTGCTGAATTCTGTCCCCCAAATATTTTAGCACATTTTTTAAAACTTCCGGCTAAATCTAGAACAGATTCACCACTCCACTGGCCTCAGAACTGCCATAAGCCAATGTCTGAAAACAACACCCACAGAATCTTGAGCCATAGAATCCATGAGTTGGAAGAGACCTTAAGGGCCATCCAGTCTAACCCCTTGCCACACAGGAATACAGAATGAAAGCACCCCCAACAGATGGTCATCCAACTTCTGTTTAAAAACCTCTGAAGAAGGAGACTCCACCAACCTCTGGGGCAGCTTATTTCATTGTTGAACAGCTCTTACCACCAGGAGGGTCTTCCTAATGTTCAAGTGGAATCTTTTTTCCTCTACTTTGAATCCGCTGCTCTGTGTCCTAGGGGTTGTCTTTAGTAACAACTTTGCCTCACATTTTCCTGGTCCACAGTGATCCCACTAGTACCACACCAACTTGAAATAAACCAGAGTCAAATTGTACTGACTGTCACAAATTTCCCATGCCTGAATTCAAATTGGTACAAAAAGAATGCATTTTTGTCTTCCTTCCCTGCATGCCAAAAACCAATCAACCAACCGGGTCTTATTGAATACCTGTCAGTCTTGCCAGTTTGGACTCTGAATGTTTTCCTCCCCATCCAATTCACTGCTTCTTTTGCATCCCAGTGAATGATAAGGAATAAGGGCATGAAGTTTAAATAGCAATACCAAGTACATTTCTATGCTGCTTATCAGTGCATTTAAGCACTCCCTAAATGGTTTACAATGTGTAAGCTAATTGCCCCCAACAAGCTGGGTACTCATTTTAGTGACCTCGGAAGGATGCATGCCTGAGTCAAGCCTGAGCCCCCAGCTGGTATTGAACCCACAGCCTTATGGTTAGTGAATGAGTATCTGCAGTACAGGCATTTAACCACTGCACCACCAGGGCTTTTGTCCTTCCTCCAACTATCTATTGATTTTTTTTAAAGATGTGTTTTCTTAATGTCTACTCATGCACACACACATACATACTCAGAAGTCCATCTCCTTTACTATGATTGGAACATTTAACCCTGGGTTGTTGCTCTCCCCATCAGAGCACCGCTGGCTAACTTGCTCTAAAGTCAAGCAATGATGGGGCATTAGCCCTCATCTACCCCTCTCAGCATTGGTCTCATGGCTAGGCTTAGATGAGGAGAGACAGCAGAGACCAGGGTAAAGTGCTCCATTGCCAGAAAAGCAGATGGGCAGCTTTTTTTCTCCATGGTATATCAGATCTAATGGAACTAAGGTTAGATCAGATTTCTCCTCCCTCTTCCTTCGCCCCTTCCAAAGTGATCAAACTAGCAATTGACTGAGGAAGCACATATGCAGCCATGCACCCCAACCCCTGCAAATCCAGAGGGATGTCTGTATATGAAAGATGTTTATAAAATGCTGAAATAGGCCTCTATTTCAGCAGCCCTGCTAGCCTTTGGTTATTAGGCCCTGAATGTTTAAAAATGGCACACACCAAGCTTGTCTGACTAAGTTTCACCCTCCAATAAGTGCACCCACCCTGATTCCACAACAAACCTGACACACATGTAAAAAGCGCTTTCCCTCTAAAACTAGGAAGTAAAAAGTGTGTTTTTAAAATGTGTATTAATGCCTAAAATAAATGATTTCATTTTGAAACAGGGCATATGCTGTGTGTTCCTACAGAACTGGATATGAAGTATGTTTTTTTCCTCTGCCCGTGTAGGCAAGCCGTTAGTTTCGGGAGCAGCAGAAAACAAGCTTGCTCCATCTTCAAAACGACATCCTTTCAAATACGTCAACATGGCCAATATATCACTTCTTAACCTTCTCTTCTCCAGGCTCCCTCATCCACTCTTCATAGAGCATGATTTCCAGAACTTTTACCATTTTGTCATGCTCCTCTAGACATGCTCCATCTTGCGAATATCTCTCTTGAATTGTGGTGCCCAAAACTGGACACAATATTCCAGGTGAGATCTGACCAAAGCAGAATAAAGTGGTACTATTACTTCCCTCAGTCCCTAGACACTACATGCCTATTGTTGCAGCCTACAATCATATTGGCTTTTTAGCTGCCACATCACGCTGTTTCTTTACTAGCCTGCAAATTTCACAACAGACAAGGTTCTGTGTTTGTTGTGTGCTTCCAAATCATTTTGAAATATCTGCTGTTTGTTAAGCAGCAGAAATGCAGCTATGTCAAATTTTGCATTCCATAAATCTTTTCATTGTAGCACAGCATTATTTTTGTTATCTGCATAAAAATATATGCTTTCAAAAAACCCTATTCTGGATTAATTGACCTGTAAAATACAGCCATCTTTCATTTTGTTCTCACGGTCATCTGAAGCCATTCCTTTGGTTATAATTCTGCTTTGAAAACCAGGAAAACAGCCCTGTATTTGGAGAACTTGGTTCATATTATTTCATTATTACTACTATAAGTTCATATACAGTATTAGGCTTGAATTATTATCCCCATAATACAGTTTGGGAAATGAAGTGCAAAGATACAAACTAGATTGTAGCAGAAGGCAATAGGATGGGGCCATGCCACCATTTTTGCTGAGAGACCACATCCCAGAAGGCTCTTTCTTCACTTGTTATCACCAGCAGCAGTTCCTGGTGCAGGTTGGAAGTAGGTCTGTCCTCTTCGGAGAAATCTAGCTGGTTTTTTCTCCTCTGTCTCCCCCTTTACATTTTTCCTTTTGCCTCATGCCTTTTTATGTTGTAATCCTACAGGGAGAAGCTGTGTTTAGTTAGCTCAGTGGAAGCCATTCTTGAAGGATTTCTGGCTGAAAGGTGGTACACATTTAAAAAACAACAACAATAGTGTGTGACTACTGTGCTTTGGATGCTAACTTCTTTGGCCAGTCACATTTGCAGGAAGAACCACAAGGAAAAGATCAGACAGCATGCACTAGCAGCTCATGAATCGTAAGGTGAAGAAAATTCTTAGCAATTATGGCTCAACTTTATGTCTGAATTAAACCAGAAAATATTAGAAATTTGCCAAATCTGACAAATACAAGAAATATTTGACATTTACTGGTAGACATCAAAAGCTATCTCAGTCCTTCCAGCAAATGTCCAAATGACATCCATAAAGGACATTTTAATGTGCTGTAATGTGAATGTAAAACAAAAACTGAAACGCTTAGGAGGACTGTTCTTAAATAGTGGGATAAAAACAGAATTGTAACTGTAATAGCAGGATCCTGCTGCACAACCTCATGGCTAGGCAGTAGCTGTCTGGTAGTCAATCCATGCTTCTGCCACTGCTTTGAATGAATGGGAAAATCTCATGAATAGCTGTCAATCGCACGGTTAAACTGATCATTGAAGTATGTGTGATAGGTCATTCCATGGTAATTCAGAGAGAAGGGAATTTAAACAGGTTTCACTGCAACCCATTCCCAATGAAGGCAAGACCTCTTAAGAGGAAGCAATCATTTGTCTTTGGCGGGGGAAAGGGATTTAAACAGGTTTCACTGCACACACGCACACACACACCATTCCCAATGAAGTCAAAACTTCTTACTCATAAGGTGACAATCATTTTTCTTTGGCAGGAGAAAGGGGATTTAAACAGGTTTCACTGCGCACACTGGACACACCGACTCCCAATGAAGGCCAGACTTACTTAATCTCAGATAGTTGGCAAGTAAATGGAATGGTAGTGCAATAAGAGCCCTGGTGGTGCAGTAGTTAAATCCTGGTACCACAGCCATAAGGTTGTGAGCTTGATCTCAGGGCTCCAAGGTTGACTTAGCATTCCATCTTTTCATAGATCAGTAAAATGAGTACCCATCTTGTTGGTGGCAATTGGCTTACAAATTATAAACTGCTTAAAGAGTGCTGGGTCCATTATTAAGCAGTATAGAAATGTAAATGCTATTGCTATTGCTATAAAATGCATTGGTAACCTGTTATCAATTTGCAGTTGGTAATGTGAAAAAAATGTTGCTGTTTTGGGTGTTTAAAAGGCTGTGACTGTATCAGGAGGGAAGCTTTGTGTGATAATCTCCTTAGAATCATACAGTCATAGAGTTGGAAGAGACCACAAGGGCCACCCAGTCTAACTCCCTGCCATATAGGAAAACAGAATCACTTCTGACACTTTCTGCTGAATCTAGTACTGTATTAAGACTTGTCAGTACATGCACATATTTGATACATCTCTAATGCATACTCATTGTTATGTTGTGGGAAAGAATGACAGAAATTGATAAATCCAACATTAATAATAGAAGTAGATATCTAGAGAAAGAGAGAGACTGAAATCAACAGAGCTTAAGTGAATTGTGACAAAAATCCCATTCATTTCAGTGGATCTTCTCTAAGTAAGACTAATGTTGGAGTTTTTTTTTGGGGGGGGGGTGGAAACAGTAGAAAATTCACCCTTTCCTTTTCCTTTGTTTTTGAGCTCCTTCATATATTGCATTTTCAAGTTTACATGTTAGATCGTTTCAGTGTATAGCTATCGTGCTGTGATTGGCTGCAGCTCCCTGTTGAGTATATGCTTGATGGAAAATGTCTGCATAATGTTGGAAATTGTCCACAAAATATGCATATGTGCTTCTATGCTTTTACACATGGCAGAGGAAGAGTGGTGCACAGGGTATGTGTGTACATATTAAACATAATAGCAGCTTAAATCTCTTTAAGTATGTAATGCATTAATTAGGCATGTTTTTACATTAAAAATAAATATTGAAAATTTCATTTTCAACCACTGCATTGCAAATCCACCTTTTCCATTGCATTTTAGCTGCCAGCTTATACATTGCAGAAACCCGGTGTTTATGATGCAAAAACGTGATCCAGCTGTGATGACAGTTATACTAATCACAATTGTTATAATGAGCAACTGTGAGCCCCTGGTATGCAAGAAAGAACCAGGGCTCTGCTTTTAACCTATCGCTGTGTATTTTTCAGTATTTAATATTGTCAACTGAAGGCTTAAAAATTACCAAGGGTAATGAGAAGGAATGATAGTTTAGATGCATTCTTTCCTTCGGCCCCTGGTTGAATTAAATCTTTCATTCCCTCTGCAGACATACAAATCTATAGCATCCTTTTGAGATGAATTCAGAAACAGGAGCCTCTGCGCTCTTTTATTCCTGGACCAGAGATTAAAATTGATCACAGGAGGCACAAGGGAGTGGGTTGCAGTATCACAGCTCAATGTGGTTAACGAGGATAGTGCACGACTTCTGTTCTACTTAACTCTGCACTTACAGGGTACAAATATTATTGATTGCAAGGGTCATTGGAGGCTGAAGGCAGGTTATGTCACTTGACGGTATTTGGCAATTTTTAAGGGACAAGAGCAATGAGTCCTCGTAGCGGGTGGGACAGGTATAGTTTAAGGCTGACAAATGGAGATCTATATATATGTGAGCTAGCAAAGTCCTTCAGGTAGAAATAATGAATGGAAATTTGATAGGCTGTTTTATCATAGGTCAAATGATGTGCAGGAGAGGGAGGAGGGGAGTTAAAAGACTTTAATTATTACCTTTTTGTCAAAACGAACTGGTGATGGGTTTTCAGCCCCACATTCATGCTTCTAGACAAATGAGCATTGCTTAAAATCTTTTTCACAGGGCATCATTTTTAATCTATGTTAGAGATGGTTTTCCTAAAGCGATTTGAGCAATGTTGTGTAGGTGGAAGACTATGTTGGGGGGGGGGATACTGAGCAGCCTTTACCATGTTTTTCTTTTCCTTCCTTCCTTCCTTCTTTCCTTTGTTCACTCAAGGAAATTCAAATACTCAAATATTCTAAGGCCAACCAGAGTGGTCTCAGGTTTGCAAGCTTCTAGAGAAAATCATTCTACGAGTGATTCATTCTCCTGGTAAACTTCATTCCTGGTCTGGAGACAGTTGAGTGCTTTTGAGGCCTTCTATTAACCAGTGAACTGTGGAGGCACAGATAAATTAAGAGAGTATCCCAGAGCATTATACTCTGGTTGATCTGGCAAACAGCCAAGCCAAACCATATGCCCAGTCGGTTTGGGTTTTACCTTCACATTCAACTTCTTTTATGGTATAACTGAAGAGTGGCTTCCTAGTCAGAGCCTGGAAATACATCTCTGTTAACACAGAGACATACCCACACTTTATTGGCTTACGTATAAAAAGTTATGTATCATTATTTGTTGATTTTTTACAGCTTTGAAGATGTAGTTAGAGCTTTGCCAGATCAGATGGAAGAAAAAATCCATCTAATCCAGACTTTTCCAACAGGCACAGTCTATAAAAGTCAGATCACAACACCCCTAGCTACCATGACCATGGTCCGGAACAGATGGCCTGGAAGGAGCAGCCAGAGGTTGCTCTAGCTGTGATCGGGCCAGGACCGCGGTGATCACATGGCCCATTCTTGAAGTTGGCCACTACTGTGGTCCCAAACCAACACTGCCAGGAGTCAGATTTAATGTGTTCCTGAATGTATTTTCTGAGCATGAATCTGGGTGTTTTGCACAAACTACACACTTTCTGCATATTAGTATCTGCACAAAAACCATTTGTATTTTTGCACAAATGATTTTTCCCAATAAAGGTCCTCAACACACTGGCACTAAACATTGGCACTGAGGCAGAGTGGGGATGTGGTGTCTGCACAATGCATGCCCCGATGCTACCCTGATGCCAGCATCATACTGTGCTCCCAACTGCACAGCAGACAGCATCACAGCAATCCTTTGGCGCTGCATCCAGATGACACATGCCAAAAGGAGCACCAAAAAGTGCAAAGGCACCTTTTCCCTGGTGTGAAAAGAAGCATCCTTCTGCGGCTTCTTTTTGTGCCAGGGAAAGGCCAGATCAGGGTGCAGTGTGTACTGTAGTTGCCGTGGTGCCGATCCAGCAAGGAAAGGGGCAGCAGACACTGCTCCAAAGGGGCAATCTGTTTCACCTCAAAGTCCCAAAGTACAAGTACTGTTGTTAAAAAGGCCAGAGACCCTTATATTCTTGCAAAGCAGACAGAAGAAATTATTTGTTTTTGCATGTAGGAATGAAATAAGTGAAGATTTACACTCCTAGTCTATATATTGTTTATGCAGCATTAATGAATCCCAGAGAAAGACCACATGCCAGAGTAGACATTCAGTCACACCATTTCAAATTACATTGGACTTGTTAGTATGCCGTGAGTTGCAAAGGCAAGTAGGAGTGTATGCTTCTGTGTGATTTTTACCATGTTCTTTCAAACAGTCTGAGTATGTGAAATGGTAAAGACAGTGTGTGAAAAAAATAATGGATTATGAAGCCAAATGTACTGTGATTTGATTAATTGTTGGGAGCAAATTTTAATACGTGAAGCTAAGGTGGAAAATCATGTCTATTTACTTATACAGAATTACTTCATATGGTATTATAATACAGAATGTGGGAGAATCTGAATGATAGTTTTTTACTCCAGCAATGACAAACATGCATAAAGTTATTTTGGTATCTGGTGCAAGATAGAGAATCCAGCTTTTATGCACCAAACAGGCAAGCTTTAACCCCCCTTTTCCCCAAGTGGGAGAGAAATACTTTTTTTTTTATGGTGATTTCCCCACCTTATTGAATACTGCATAGAAACCAATGTAAAATGGGATGCAATTTTGTTTTGCATTTGGTTCATTATAAATGTTAATTACTTAATAGATGAAGACAATATTGTATGCTTACTGACAGACCATCTGGTGATGTAATTTGGTAAAGCTCTATTTGATCTCATTGACTGAAGCCAGTGAGGGATAGCAGAACCATATAATGCAAGCAACCTGGCCATTTATAATTTCATTAGGAATTGCTAACATTGAATGAATATCCACTTTGCTTCTCCATGCCACTTTGCATTGATCTTACCCCCCCCCCCATACTTTACTATATGGGGAATTGATCTTGTTCTTAAAGGTTTGGTTTAGCAAACAACATGCAGGCTCCTTTACCCTCTCTATACAGCAATATATTTCCACTCTGTTTTAAAAAAAGTCCTATACTGTTTTATCCAGATCCTACATCAGAGGGATTTTCTGATGCTACAGTTAATCACTGGAAAACATGAGCTTTTTGTTCATAATTTCAGGAAGAATTATATTAAAATCAACATGGAACAGCCTTGACCAGAGGTTACTTCTGCCCCCTGTAACTTACATTTGAACACACTCAGAGATTCCAGTTGTTCCCACTATTGTTTTGGTCTATTTTTATCATGAAAAGAGGTGGAATATTATGCACTTATCCTACCTGGCCAGAGGTCTATCTGGTCACCAAACAGTATGAAGAGCACCGGTCACTCAGTGCTCCTCTAAGATGATGATGTTAAGCAAACAATATCCGACTTGCTCATCTGAAGGGAAGTCAAGGGTTTTCGAGCTTTCCACAGAGGATTGTTGGTGATATTGATCAGCACAGTAGCAAAATGTTTCCAGAAACACCAACAGTGAGGAACTGATAGTGATATGTCAACTTAATTACAGCACCCTGCCTTGTCCATACCAGATTGCTACTGAACCTTGGCTATTTTGGCACAGTTGTGCGAAGTAACTTGTTTCCTAGGAATGGAAAGTCAGCCCTGATGTGCAAGAGCAGTCTTACTTCATTGCCTTTGCTGAAATTTCACATGCTCCATAAAGGCTGGTCTGGGCCCCAGGCTGAGATCACTAAACTCATTTTCCCTTGTGACCTTTTCAGATTTGTAGCCATGATGACAAGAGAGACAGAGAAAGAGAAAGACATTTGGAGCAATCTTCCACTCCCCCCTTTTTTTTCTTTACAACAGCTGTTTCTTCAGTTATTGTGCAAATATATCCAGAACTAGGAAGCCCAGCAAATCATGGTTCGTGGCTAACATTTTCACCTGTTTCAGTTAATTTTTGTTTGTTTGTTTGGTTGTGTATAGCTTGTGCAGAACAAAGCAGAGAGAAGTGGTACAAAGTATAAAACATAACAAGGTCTGGATCACTGTTACCTTGTTCCCAGTTTCTTACCATTCTATGCTACCATGCCCTTGATTTGACCCTTTTATTATATATATCTAGCATAATACATTTTCTCCTCTATACCTCTTCTATGCTTTTAATACTTGCATGACAAGCAGGGATTACCACACAGTGAGAAAAAACTTTACCTGCAGATTTGTTGTTAGTCATACAAATTTTAAGGGCACAGAAACAATGCCTGGGAAATAGTTGGAAAAATATTATGATGAACACAATGTTACACTTTGCTTCCAGATTCTTACACTGGATTGAACATTCGCTTTTTGACTTTGAGGAAGCCACATTCTCTTGGCTGAATTTACCTAGCAGGGCTGCTGTGATGATGCATAACCCAATGTTACTTACTCCACACAGGAACAAATGCAATAGATTAATGGATAAAATAAAAGAATCCTGTATATTTTATAGCTGTTGTACTTACTCATAGTTATGACACTCAAAATGCAAACTTCGTGTTTGGTATTGCATTAAAGCAGGGTAGAAATTGTGTGGTACATGGGCGATATGTGGTCCTTTTGGGATCCAGTGCATCTGATCCCTCCAAATATGTCTGCTGATCCCCCCAAATACCCTTGCACCTTTTTCAGGGCTTTATGATTCTACTTTGGGTCCTTCCCATCTGAAAACCAACACTCCCTCCTCACTCAGCATGGCTAAAAGCCCACTAAAAATGGTTGCCATGAGGATGCACTGTGGCCCTCTGGATTTGGAAGCGCTGAAAATTTTATTTTATTTTATATGCCAAATTCCTCTTAAATCCAAAGTTGCTTGTTTGAGCTCCAGTCAGCACTCTGGCTGCAGCAGTTTTGACCCACTGAATTTTCTGAAGTTTTTTAATGGCCTCCTAAAAATGCCCGTGCTTACAAAATTCCTGAGATTGGTCCCTTTTGGCTTGATTCTTCATATTAATTATATATATGAAATATGCTGAAGTAATTCAGAAATGCTACAGACAACAAAGCTACATATATGAACCACTGAAGTGTAGGAATTAAAAACACTGAATATGGTGCAGATTCCATCAGAAGAAACAAAATCAAAGACATAAACACCCCTGAGATTCTGGATTGTATGACTGCAAAGATATGCTGGATTTCATGACAGTGGTGGCAAATCTGTTTTAGATTTTAGTCCAACTTCAGAAGAGCTGCCCAACCCAATATGGCTCTCCAGGCTCCAGATCACACTCCCCCCTTCATTACTGAGATGTTCTTTTGTTTCTTTATACTGAGAAACAGTGGGATAAATAGAGAGATAGTCCTTTTGTATGCCAAAAACCATGAACAAATATGCAATTATGTTTTCATTGGGGCTGTAGTGTGAGAGAATATGTTCAAGCTTTAATCCCCATACACCACAATCCTGATTTCTCTGTTTGCACGCGTGTGCACGTGTGCGCACACACACACAGAGTTGTGTGTGTAAGAAAGATGGGCTCCTATTTAAGCTGAAAAAAATGTCTGCTGTATCACACTATGTGCTTATTATCATGTTTAACATGGCCTTTACATGCTACACTTAAAGCATAAGAATCCATAGTATTTGTGAACTCAGGCTTGCTAGAGAGGTTAAGAACAATAAAAAGGGCTTTTTTGGATATGTCCGCAGCAAAAGGAAGAAGGAGGAAATGGTAGGACCACTGCGTGCAGAAGATGGCAAAATACTAACAGGGGACAGAGAAAAGGCAGAATTACTCAACACCTTCTTTGCTTCAGTCTTCTCAGAAAAGGCAAAAGGTGCTCAACCTGAGGACAGTGAAGAAGGGGACAGAGTGGGGGAATTTCAGCACAGAATAAGTAAAGAGACAGTACAGGAATACCTAGTTACTCTAAATGAATACAAATCTCCAGGACCAGATGAACTACATCCAAGGGTATTAAAAGAACTGGCAAAGGTGTTGCCGCGCAGGTCAGGCCCCCCCCCCCCAATAAATACAGAAACCTGGTTGGAGGAAAAAAGGCCACAACTTTATTAACTGTTCCACACATGCAGAACAACACAAAACCATAGGGTTGGCCCAAAGCATAAGGTCTGGATCTGGCCATCAGCAACACCCTGGTTGGTTGATGTACCCTTGGTAGCAGGGGCAAACATCGGGATGACGTAGGTGCCAAGCTCCGCCCTGTTGCGCAGTTAGGCAACTGCGCTGCTTCACATCGAATTGCGAGACATCCTAGTCACCGGGTATTAATCGACTGTGGCCCCCGCAATGGCCACAGCGAACCGCTCCTTACCCGGGTCATGAGGACTCCCGATCCAGTGCCAGCGGGCCCTGGAAACCCCTACCCCAGATCCAGGCCTATGCTGCCGCCACACAGGCAGGTCTGAAAGAGCGCCTGCCGCCAACCCTAAGAACCGAAAAAGAACCCTCCACAAATAACATTAATAGCATCCGCTTGAGCAAGAGTCCAAATCAGGGTGCACATAGCCCGCAAACACCCTAGACTTCCATCAACCAATTTACTTGATGACATCAGTAGAGAGTCCAGCACAGGCTGTAGATGTGGCCGCTCCAATGCGGAATGAATGGCCCCCAAATTCAACCAAACGAAGACCCATCGCCTGAAGGGCCAGCTTTAACACAGCAACAAATTGAAAGCGTGTGACAGGTGAGCCATCAGCATGACAAAATAGGGATCCTTGACATGCAGGCTGGTGCCTAATAAACCTTTTTAGAACCCGAACAGGACAGAGGTGCGAGTCTTTTAGGTGCCCCAATATGATCGATGAGGCTCAGCCCAGTTTATCACATTTTGACCTGAGAACTGTCAAACATACAGCATCAACATTGAACAAAACATCAGTGATGCACAAGTATCTTTTTGAGCAATAGGTCTTCGAAGACAGGACCAGCTCCCTTACCCTCAGGGCCCCAAATGGCGGGAAGCTGGGAAACAATATCCTGAAGCAGTGTAAAAACAGATAGGGTGCCTGGCATCGTTTTTGTCCATATGCATGCATCTCCAACCCTCCAGAGTGCAACGCACTTGGAAACAAGCACATGGATCAACCAGGCTGGAGGCTTTTGCAAAGAACAAAATACCTGCAAGGTGAACAGAAATAGAGCGCGGGGAAACCCCACTATACTTTAACCACGCCATGAAGCATAAAACAGTTGTCGAATCCATAGGCCAAAGTGCCGGAATGCCTAGGGCACCCCACAAGGAGGACAATTTAGAAAAAAAACCTTATTATAGGACCTGAGAGTGGAGGGGGCCACCGAAGACAAAATGCCCTGGGTCACATTGGAAGTCCAATCTTCCTGAGGAACTCTGGAAATGGCATGGGAAGGGGGTCTGCCTTTGGAGCCAGCCATTGAAACCTGTCTTCCTGGAATCGAGAAAGAGCATCCGCTAAATTATTTTGCAAACCAAGAACAAACCAAGCTGTGATAGAAATGTTAAAATTAAACAAGTGAGTACGAGCCACAGCACCAGCACGACTCTTTCTGATTTGAAAGACAGGCTATTAACAACAGCAACTATGGCTTGATTATCGCAGCAGAACAGAACACGTTTGTGGAGAACTCATGTTTCCAAATAATGACAGCCGTCACAATGGGAAATAATTCCAAAATAAATAAATAAATAAATAAAAACATCCTCTTAAGCCCAACCCTTTGGCCATTTTTGAGCACACCAGTGTCCTTGAAAAAACAGCCCAAATCACAGTCTTCAGATCCTCTCTAATACCCTTGGTAATGCTCACATGGTAATGAGGCCTGGAAATACCTGCAGTAGCTCTGGCCAGCCTGGCACAAAAGGGGCGACCAGGAGAAACCACACAGCACGCAAAGTTCAGGTGACCCAGGAGGGATTGCACCTGTCTCATAGTAACTTTTTGGGATGCAAGAAATTCTGAAATAAGTTTTTTTTTTTTTTTAAGAGCACTCAATTTGTCAGGAGGGAGACGAGAAACTCCTTCAACCGAGTCCAATTGGACACCCAAAAATGTGAGGGACATAGCTGGCCCCTTAAGTGTTATCAGCTGCTGAAGGGACCCCGAAATCAGATGCCAAAGCAGAAAAGGTATTTAGGAGCATCTGGCAATGGTCTGAGCCGGACCGTCCGGTGAAAAGGAAATCATCCAGTTAATGAGTCACAAGCGGGGAGCAAGCCCTGCGCTTTGCCTCCCACTCCAGGAAAGTACTGAAGGCCTCAAAGGCTGCGCAGCTAATTGAACAGCCCATCGGTATAGCCTTATCGAAATACCATCGGCCTTGTACCTTAAGCCCTTACAGGTGGAAATCATCAGAGTGAACAGGCAAAAGGCAGAAAGCAGACTGAATGTCACATTTGGCCATTTGGGCTCCGCGGCCACATGCCTGCACTAGCTGGACCACATGGTCGAACGAAGCATAGCTAAGTCGGAATTCCCCCAGAGCCTTCTTGGGGACAACTCTTAAGGGAGACACCTGAATGTTTGGGAAAGGCGGAGAATCAAAAGGCCTTTCAATGCAGCCGGCATCTATTTCTTTTTGAATCTTTTTCATAAGAACCTCCGGCATATCTCAAGCTGATTTAAGATTCTTAGACTCTGAAGGAGGAGGGGAACAAGTCACCTTGGGCAGGGCCCCATGCTGAAAGGGATGATGGCCTGATTTTGGGCAAGCTGCCTTACTATGGGGCCCCCAACAAAGTTCAAAGATGTGGTCATATCTGCAGTGAGACCTGGAGCACCTTCCTGCATTATATTCCCAGCAGACCAATTTATGTTCCTCTTACCATCCGGTCTGGTGGCCCCTTTGGACCTGGTCAGAGGGACCACCTCAAGCAACCAAATTTCATTGTGAATAAGATCCCAGTGCTCCCTAGAGCTCTGAGAAGCCTGCTGACAAAAGGCTGCATCATAGGTGATAGCAGCTGCCTCACCAGATACATCTCTGACTCTAAGTACATGAAGCATGTGGCAATCTAAGTGTCAAGCTCTCTTGAGGAATGCCATTGAGATAACAGCCCTATGGAGAATGTATGCTCTGCTGAGGGAACCTTAGGGTGTTTTGTTTGTTTGTTTGTTTGTTTGTTTTGCCCATTTGGTGGATGTAACAGCAAGGGCATCATGCCCTTTTGGTTGCAATAGTGTGAAAATGTTAACGAAACAACCTGTTAAAATTCCATTTTTGCACATTTTTTTTTTTGAAAGGTGAGACCCAGGAGGACGCTCACCAGGAGCTGAGGGAGGGATGCCCAAGGCCCAAGGCCCATACACCTTGCAGGCCAGGATGCCAGGACCTGCACCGGATAGCACAGCAGGGAAACCCAGGGACCAAAGCATGGTCCACCCAGAACCCTTCTCTTCCTGTAGGCACAACCTGTGAAACACCCCCTCCCCAACATGTCCCAAACGAGACACAGATGCAGTCCTGTTCCATTTACTCTTTTTTCCCTTGCATTTCTTCCTTTTGCCACCGGCCACAGAGGTTCCCGCAATAAGCTCGTCGTCCTCCGAACTCGAAGATGTAGAGCTAGAGCCGGATGAAGAACTTGAGCTGGAGACATCCACTCAAGCAACGGAGGTCCAAGCCAAAGAGCTGGGTCCCAAGCTGAGGACATCATCCGCCAACTGTTGTTCCCTGTCGCCTTCCCGGGATCCAGATCCAGACATGCAACACCAGCAGATGTCGATACTTGGGAGGCTGCCATGGCCTTAGCAATGATTTCTGAGAAGGACCACATCAGTTTTGCAGCCATCTCTTGGCTAATGATCAAAGATGCCTGCAATGGGGGAGGATGGGCCTGGACCATTACTATTGTCGCAGGATCCACCACAACTGTCGAACTCCCCTGTCTACAGGCATACGTACGTGCCGGGCACCTCCTAGTCCCTGGGGCTAGCTCTTCCCAGGACCTACAATTTGTTTTCACAAAGAACTGGTAACTTGTGCAGCACCACTTGACTTCCTTGATTTTGGTGACATGTTGAAATTGGTTGGTCTGACAACACTAAGATTGGGACTGTAGTCAGCAAGAAAAAATTATTGCAAAGCTGCTTATAGGTGAAGGGAAACACATGCCCAGCAGGGCTGAAGCCGCAAGCACCGTGTAAATTACAGTTCACCGTTGTCAAGTCACAAGCACTGGTTACAAATCACGTGCCCAGCTGGCCAAAGCCGCGTGCACTGTGTAAAGTCAGCAGTGCAATGATCACCAACCAAGTAGAGAGCACGTGCCCAGCAGGGCCGAAGCCGCGAGCACCATGCCGAAGAACAGTTTGCAGTCACAAAGTCATCAAGACGATTGTTTGCACGTGCCCAGCAGGGTTGAAGCTGGGAGCACTGTGCAGTTAAAACAAAAAACAAAACAAAACAAAACAAAAACCAGTTTGAAGGCAAAATTCCGAACACCACCAGGAGCACCGTGCAGTTGAAAAAACAGTTGAAGCCAAAATTCCAAACACCACGAGGAGCACCATGCAGTTGAAAAATACAGTTGAAGCCAAAATTCCAAACACCGCCGGGAGCACCGTGCAGTTAAAAAAAACAGTTGAAGCCAAAATTCCGAACACTGGATGTGTGATCAGCAGGGGCCAAGGCCGCAGGCACAACAATTATTAATTATTAAGACTAAAAAGGAGGACAAAACAAAACAAAAGGCCTTCTCAAAAAACATGAACCCTGTCTGCCAGTCCCTTAGCAACAAACCTGAAGGAGCGGGTGATTGTTACCAAGAAGTGGGGAGGTGGTAAAGATGCCCTCACCAACAAAATGCCCCACCTATTAGGCAGCGAGGAAGGCTGTCAGACCCAAAGCCCGCCCCCTACCGTGCGGCAAAATAGGCAGTGAAGCCTCTGATCTGCTGGCCCCCAGAGCAGAACTGGCAATGGTGCCGACTCTCACCTTACACGGCCTTAAATAGGCCCAACAGCCAATGAGGGCTCAGGAACGATCGAGGCACCACCCTCTCCGAGCTCTCCACCAATAGGAGGGCACGCCATACCCTGCTGTGGCCAATCAGACAGGTTCCTTTCCTGCTCCTCCCAGTGGCCAATCAGCATCGAGCCCACGCTCGCACCGGCCGCTGGGGCGCCCAAGCCTGGCGCGCGGGAAGGGGAGAGGCCTTCCTTCACGCGGCAACAGCGCCGGCCCGTTAATTCGGGCGGCGCCATATATCGGAGCCATTGGCAATAATCTTTGAGAACTCCTGGAGAACAGGAGAAGTCCCAGAAGACTGGAGGAGGGCAAACGTTGTCCCCATCTTCAAAAAGGGAAAAAGAGAGGATCCGAACAACTATCGTCCAGTTAGTCTGACATCAATACCAGGAAAGATTCTAGAGCAGATCATTAAGCAGAGAGTCTGTGAACATTTAGAAGCCAATGCCATAATCACAAAAAGCCAACATGGGTTTCAGAGAAACAAGTCATGCCAAACGAACCTGATCTCTTTTTTGATAAAATTACCAGCTTGGTAGATGAAGGGAATGCTGTGGATATAGTCTACCTCGATTTCAGTAAGGCCTTTGACAAGGTTCCCCATGACATTCTTGCAAATAAGCTTGCAAAATGTGGGATAGACAAGTTAACTGTTACATGGATTTGTAATTGGTTGAGTGGCCGAACTCAAAGGGTGCTCAACAATGGCTCCTTTTCATCCTGGAGAGAAGTGACCAGTGGGGTCCCACAGGGTTCTGTCCTGGGCCCAATGCTGTTCAACATCTTTATTAATGATTTGGATGACAGAATTGGGAGCATACTTATCAAATTTGCAGATGACACTAAACTAGGAGGAGTAGCTAATGCCCCAGAGGACAGGATCAAAATTCAAAATGACCTGAATAGACTAGAAAGGTGGGCCAATGCTAACAAGATGAAATTCAACACAGAGAAATGTAAGTTTCTGCACTTAGGGAGGAAAAATGAAATGCACAGATATAAAATGGGGGACACCTGGCTGAATGAGACCACATGTGAAAGGGATCTAGGAGTCCAAGTAGACCATAAGCTGAACATGAGTCAACAGTGCGATGCGGCAGCTAAAAAGGCCAATGCAATTTTAGGCTGCATCAATAGAAGTATAGTGTCTAGATCAAGGGAAGTAATAGTGCCACTCTATTCTGCTTTGGTCAGGCCCCACCTGGAATACTGTGTCCAGTTCTGGGCACCACAATTCAAAAAGGATGTTGAGAAACTGGAGCAGGTCCAAAGGAGGGCAACTAAGATGGTGAAGGGACTGGAAACCATGCCCTATGAGGAACGCCTTAGGGAACTGGGGATGTTTAGCCTGGAGAAGAGAAGGTTAAGAGGTGATATGATAGCCCTGTTTAAATATTTGAAGGGATGTCATATTGAGGAGGGAGCAAGCTTGTTTTCTGCTGCTGCAGAGACTAGGACGCGGAATAATGGATATAAATTGCAGGAAAAGAGATTCCACCTCAACATTAGGAGGAACTTCCTGACAGTAAGGGCTGTTCGACAGTGGAACACACTCCCTCAGAGCGTAGTGGAGTCTCCTTCCTTGGAGGCCTTTAAACAGAGGCTGGATGGTCATCTGTCAGGGATGCTTTGATTTGGAGGTCCTGCATGGCAGGGGGTTGGACTAGATGGCCCTTGTGGTCTCTTCCAACTCTATGATTCTATGATTCTATGATTCTATGCTGCATTCTTTTGTCAAACAATGATATCCATGCAAGTCAGAACAACTCGCAAGTATTTTTATCACTTGCACATTTACTACACAAGTCAACACAGTGTCTTTTAGCCTACTAAAGCAGATTACATGGCCCATGTTCTTAGGAACTTCATTCTGATTTTCATCTCACTCTTACTCTTCATCTCAAGTTCATCAGCATTCTTCCCATGATTTGTATGTCTTCTGCCTTTGTGCTTTCTGACCTCGTGTCCCTGAGGTTTGGAATAATTATCACTTTTTGGCCATATCTGCTGAGACTTTTTTCTCCTTATGGAGGATTCCACATTTCAGATGACACACTAAGAAACAAGAGTGAATGTTAGAGTTTTTTGGAAAATTCTGTGAAGAAGAATCTGGATTTTTACTGCTTTTGTTCATAGATCTGTTACCACAAAGGCTGCTTTTTGATGCAACTTTTTTTCAGTTGCATCAATCACCAATTAAATAAATTCAAGTTGATTAAGTACCTGTTTTTACTGATCAACCAAATAATTAAATAGATGGTAATTTTAAGTAGTGAGGGCAAATTGTAAATGTAGAGGGTGATAACAGTTGTTTGCTGCTGCTGCTGCTGCTGCTGCTGAGGCTTTTTGGTAGCTAATTTGATTGCTGCAATGGAGAAAAGAAAAGAAAATGCCACATCTGCATAGGATCTGAACTTGCCTTTCCATTAATTGAGAGGATCCCTCCATTTTCAGAGGGCACTCAGATCAAGCAGAGATACTCTACAGAAGGAAAAAAAGACAGTATGTCTTGTCTTTCCCCCCTTCAGTTATCAGTACCATGTCTTGCTCAGTTTTGGAGCATTTCCTGAACTGTCAAAGAAGCTTTTCAGATTGGCCTAAAGCAATGGTACTCAAACCTTTTAACCTTTGGACCATCCCTTACATCTACATGTGGAGGACAGCCCCCTCACTGGATGTATTATGTGCATAAAAGTATTTTGTTCATTCAGTGTGCTTATTTTCATTCATACATTCATGTATATTCATATTTTAACATTTTATACAGAAATAACATTGTTCGAATTAAAACAGTTTTATTTAAGTAAATTATTAAGTAAATAATGTGCAAATTTTATACCTTAAAAGTTTGGGAAGAGGAGAAGGAGGAGGAAGAATCAGAGCCTCCAAGTTTCATGTCCTCCCTCAGCAACTCTTTCATCCTGTTGGGGGTCCCATCCCACTCTTTGAGAACCAAGGGCCTAAGGGGGCCTAAGAAGGTAGGGGAAACCTGGACATATAAGTCTTCACCAAGGTTGCATCCACGCTGCAGACATAATACAGTTTGACACCACTTTAATTGCCATGGCTGTGTGTTATGGAATCCTAGGAACTATAGTTTTGGGAGACATTTAGCTTTCTCTGTCAGATAGCTCTGGTGTCCCACCAAACCACAAATCCCAGGATTCCATGGCATGGAGGCATGATAGTTAAAGTGGTATCAAGTTGAACTATTTCTACAGTGCAGATGCAACCTAAGTATCTTCTCCAAAGTTGCAATTAGTAATTTCAGCATTTTTTTTAACACTGAAAGAAAGTCTTCAAAATCCACATAGGTCTCAACATCTATTAGCAATTCAAGGTTTATTTTGCAAACACAAAAATTGACTTAATAAAAAACCAGAAACAGCATTTCAACACAGAAATTTTAACCCCTGCACAGAAAATATTATTTTCCACATTGAAATGTTTTATGACACTAAATCTCCAATTATAAGCTTTTGTGCACAGAAAACACTTTTTTTTATTCAGGGATTAATATTCCTATGTTAAACTGTTGTTTTCCACACAGAAAATGTTGTTTTCTGCACAAAACAACCACATGCAAATTTGTACCGAAGAAGTCTCAAACCACAAAAATTAGTCCAGGATTATTTTCGTCAGGATTTCTCAACACTTGTTTTCTTTAATTTATCTCATGCTTTCTTTAGGATTCAAAAAGGGGAAGTAGATTCATGTTTTGGCAACATGAAGAATCATTTTAAGCAAACCAATAATTGATTAATTGTAAGAAAATATAAAAGATTTAAAGACTTAATAATTCATAACATGACAGAATAAATAATTCCTCAGAAAAGAGAAAGAGAGAGAAAGGAGAGAATGAGAGGTGCTGGATGTGGATTGCTGGTGCTGTTCTGCCAGTGCTTTTTCTTTTTTAGTGTACAAGCATAATGACATTCCCTGGATGAGCCTCTTGTTTCAAGTCTTTTCCATAATGCTTAGCCATGATGAGGATAGTTTTAAAAAACAAATATAATGAAAAATAATGTTGGAAATGGTCCTTTATCTTTTGCTTTGAAGTAAATGCCAATCTGTCAGTCTTCTCTGCAAATTCTTCTTCAACTGTTTCCATTCTAGATGGTAGTAATCAGAAAGTATTGGTTATATATTCAATCCCAAGAACATTTCAGTGACATTACAGCTTTTTTTTTTTTTTAAGAATGTGTATGATACTAAGAACTGAAACTTACATTTTTTATATCATGAGCCATGAATGTCAGGTTCATAGCTATTGAAGCTTCACTTGTTAATAATAACAACATACCAGCACCAAATTTCGGGATAAACAGGCCACAACCTTTATCAGTTACAGCTGCAACTAGGCTTGACATCACACACACACATCCAAACTGAGCATGACCCCAGCTGCCCCACTCCCAAAATCCCCTAACAGCACACTTTTTACCAATCCCAGCCCATTTCCTGACCAATTAAACCCATGTGTAGCCTCCCTGACATACCTTTCATATCCGGAGCTGGACATGTTCTTAAAGAGGTCACAGTGACGTTTGGAACACCAGGTGAATTTCCCTTTGGAAGAACATTGACACCTGAAGACCTGTGAAGGACCCAGGTAGTACCAAGATGAAGGTTGATTGGGTTTTCTGATCACTACTTTCTCCATCCAGGCTCTCTGCATATCCTCTTGCACTAGAAACAAGAGGCAAAAAGAGTAAGTCAATGTTTCCCACCAACTGCTTGCCATGTTCCCAGCCAACTTTCCCATCCATCTACCCTGGAGTTCTCCTAAATCCAATCACCAGCAGTCATTCCAGAACCCATTGTTGATTCCTGAGAAAAATCAGGCTTTTGTTGCAGTGCAAGATAGCATTCCCCTTGAGAATAGGATTTCAGGTGTAAATATCAGGCCCAAACCTAGCCCTCTTGCACACAATTGACCTCCAATCTGTGCTCCATGCATATAGAGCACTTGCTGTGTTGCCCTGTCTAAGCCACATCTCACTTTTCATGTCACATCTCCAGGTGAGGTAGATTTAACCCGACTACACCCCTAAAACTCTGCTATCTAATTTCCATACCTCCATTTTGGTTAGCTCATGCCCCTCTTTGATATGCCTTATACTTGAACATTCATTATCTCTCTGTGCTGCATCCAATAGGAAAAAAAAACTTCCCCTACCTTGGATCAAACATCAATCAGGAACAAGACTGAACTCTAGAAATCAGAAGACTAGGAATGGGAAGAGGAGCTTTGAAAGAACTAGAAAAGATCCTAAAATGTAAAGACATACAACTGAGCACAAAAGTTAGAATCATACAAGCCATTGTATTCCCCATTACCATGTATGGATGTGAGAGCTGGACGTTGAAGAAAGCAGATAAGAAGAAAGTCAATTTGTTTCAGATATGGTGCTGGAGAATAGTGCTGAGGATACCATGGACAGCCAAAAAAAGAAACAAATGAACTCTCCCTGGAATCCAAGATGATCAAGTAGAGGTTGTCGTACTTTGTCCACATCATGAGAAGGCATCATTAGAAAAGACATTAATGGGATTGTAGAAAGAGGGGACCACCACACAGCAGATGGATAGGCTCTATTAGGAAGGTCACAAGTATGAATTTACAGGATCTAAGCAGAGCAGTACAGGATAGGGAATCTTTGAAATGTTTCATCTACAGGGTTGCCATGTGTTGGGATCAACTCAAAGACAGTTAACAACAGCAATGACAAACTGCACCCAAAAAAGTGGGTTTATATTCATGAAAGTTCATGCAGCAATAACAGCTAGTTAATCTGCCACATCCCCCCCCCCTTTCCTTCTTCCTTTTTGTACCGCAAGAGACTAATAGGGCTACTTTTTTTAATAAAAATAAAAAAGCCCATTGGCATAGTTATATTACAAAATAAATATTTGCAGGTGTGTGTGTGTGTGGTGGTGGTGATGGTGGGGGAATCAAAGTGCCACCTGCTGTGGAGATGAGGCATTTTTTTCAACAGCTGGAAATAAAGAGAGAGTTGGAAAAAAATACAAAAGCACAGACATTAAAGAAGTAATTAAAACACTTATCTCCATCAACATATGTAACAAGCCAACAAAACAAAACCAAAAATCCCTCCAAACACTAAAAAAAGAAGCAGGGAGAAAATATCCTATTCGATTGAACTTCTCAATGGGAGGTCACCAAACTGCCAACACAGAAAAAACATCCTTAGCTGGAAAGGGGAGGCATTTTCAAATGCAGACTTCCAAAATAACTTACTCGTATGCTAATTTCTGTCAGCCTGACCTTGAGAGTTAGTGGTCACCTGCTATTCCCTACGAAGTCTTGAGCTCTCTTCATCTTCTAAAATCAAATCTTAATAACCGTACACCGGATATCTACTTAGAGATGTCACTTGCTCTCTCTGTTTTCATTTTGTTCTAATTGACATGAATTTTAATAGCTGGGGGCTAGTGGTTTTTGTTTTGTTTTGTTTTTATGAATGTGAGCTTCTTTCTACAACATTCTTCCGGTAACAAGACAATGTGAGCTCTTCCCTGTGAAATATTCCCATTTGCAAAAGAATTGCATAAATATTCATTTTTTTCGACACTTAAAGCAAACTTTACCTGTAATTCTTTTTCATGCACTACCCATCAGAGGACATCCTGCAGGCGTGAGCTGTCACATCCAGTGGCCCACGCTATCTGTCACTGACATCAGCCTTCCATCGCTTGCCTAGTGGTGACATTGCTAGTCCTAGGGCTTTTCCTTACAAAGTATTCCATCAAAAAGATTTGTTCTCAAATAAATATATTTAATGAATGAGTAGGATGAGACTGTGTCTTCCAGCATGAATAAATATTTTATGTTTAAATTGCAAAATGTCTATGGTGCACTATGAAGACTGCACATCTCCTCTGGAATACAAGTCCATTTTTGCCCCAGGGGTGTGATGGTGGAAGAAAAAATTAGATTAGCATATTGATATGATGAGTAATGGGCATTTGATACAAAACATATTTTGATAGTGTGCCATTATGACAGTAGCACAATGCCGTGTATTTTTAGTCCCATTTGAAACTAAACTATTGTTTTATGTGGAGCTGCTGAAAACAGAGCTCTTTATATTATAAATCATAAAGTCTATCCCACAACAAATTATGTATGTTGGTAGGTCACAACATTGTAGCTCTTTTCCAGAACACTTCTCCATGATGAGGATAGGATTTTAAAATAAATATAGTGAAATGTAATGTTGAAAATGACTTTTTTCTCTTTCAGTGGAAGGAAATGCTAACATGATGCACGTCTCCTTTGCAGATTCTTTCTCGTCTGTTTC
The DNA here is from genome assembly GCA_034509955.1 of Urosaurus nigricauda. Lineage (NCBI taxonomy): Eukaryota > Metazoa > Chordata > Lepidosauria > Squamata > Phrynosomatidae > Urosaurus > Urosaurus nigricauda. The sequence continues at coordinate 103,263,339 of JAOEGL010000004.1, forward strand.
TAGTTATTTCAGGGAACTGGGTGTTTGTTTGTTTTTAAAGAATCTGATACACAGTTTGTTAGAAATTAAACATGCTTTTGTATGTAATTAGTATGTTTGTTTCCCAACACTGTTAAACAGACTTATTGAACATGATGCGATTTTTAGAAAAACTAAATGTAGAATATGTGTTTTTGTTACTTTTGATTAATGCTCTTGTTTATTCTAAAAAATGGACATAGTAGCTGTTGATGTGGGGAAAAAAACTTCATATGCAGTGGTATAACTTAGAGACACTTTTCTGAAGATCAACTAGGTATTTCTTATGTTGGTATTTGCAGGGGCAGAAAGAAATAGGGGCTGAATTATTCTGTTCCCTTTCATACTTTGTTCCTTGGCCGTGATGATGTGTAACATAGTGTGTGATTTAGGCACTATTTTGTTTTTAGAAAAGTTAAACATTATGAAAACTTAAAGAGAAATGAACCTGGTCCTCCAGAAATTTTGGATGACCCTGCTTATGTAGATTAACCCCCAAATCTAAGAGGCATCCAGGTTAGGGAAGGCCTGTCCTCCCTGACAGGCAACATTATTTATTTGGGTCCTGGTGATGATAAAACAAGTTGTGTGATCTAAATTTTAAACATGCCTTGTGACCTCTGCCTTTGAGATCATCTGTATTACCAACATAAGTGATTCCTGCATGGTTTGCTGAGTGTTCTATGCTAACAGCAAAGGCCAGGGTTTCCAATGTCTCTTCAAAATGTGTTTGTGTACATAGTGGAGCCAAATTATGTATCTCTCCCAGATAGCATTTTTCCCCTTACATGTTATTTCTCTCACTGTTGTTGTTGTTTTTAAATACAGATTGTGTGTTTCTATCTTTTTGTTCTCAGTTATGCTATTCCCATCTATTGATTCCTTTATCCTATAATGTTTCTCTTAGAGGTGTCTATCAATATTTTATCTCTCTCTGAATGGTCTACTATTTGCTGTCAGTCACAAAATAAGGTCTTTCTAGCATAACAATATTGGCTCCGTATCAGCTCTTGATCTCTCCAATCTGCTTGGGACTAGATCTTTAGGAAGTTACCTGCATCTTTTTATATGGGAAGCGTCATTCAAAAGATTTTAAATTTAAAATTCATAATGGTATGAGAGAAAGCACTCCCTAATAATACTTTCACATTACAAGACCATAAAGATGCTGAACAAATAAGATGATAGAATACAGCCTTGCCTGAGCTCATTGCCAACTGAGAACCATTCTATTTCTCCATGTTCTGTTTTAACAGTAGCCTCTTATCTGAAATAGATATATCTCATCTGGACTATCAAATGTAGTGGCACTCCCATGTCTTTTAGAACATCCCATAGCTTTTCGTGCTCTATGCTGTCAAAGATTTTGCTATAGTCTATAAAGCACATGTTGATCTTCTGGAATTCTTTGGTGTGCTCCATTAACCGTTGTATGATTGCAAATGTAATCCCTAGTGCCTCTTTCTTTCCTGTGTGCTGCTTGCACTTCTGGAATTTCTCCATCTATGACTGAAGTCTAAGTTGGAGAATTTTGATCATTGGATATTAGTGTTATTTTCCTGTAGCTGCTGCTGTATTTTGTACTTCTTTTTTTCTTTTTTTCTTTTCTTTCTTTTTTTTTTTTTTTTTGTATTAGGATGTATACTGATAATTTCCAGTCTGTTGGCCACTGTTTTTATTTTGCATATTTGTTGATGTATGTTAGTTAGCACTAGGGTAGAATTTGTCTGTATGGACTGTAGCAGTTCAATTGGAGTACCATCTATTCCTGATAATTTATTGTTCCCAACTTCATATATTGTGGCTTCCACCTCAGTTTTTAGATACTAATGTATTACATTTGTATTATTATTGAGTCAGTTTTGTAAATGTTGTAGCAGGTTCTACAGACACACGTGTATGCATACACACAGTGGCAGGAATCTGGCTCCTTCCTAGATTTGCAGTAGTTGTGATGGTCCCACAAACCAGAAAATTTGATGTTGTCTAGCTGTCATAACTTGTTTCCACCCACATGTTTCAGCTGGCTTGTCTAACTTCATATATATTATTTATTTTAATCATTAAAGCATATGTATGTCTACTCATTGTTCCTCAACCTTTTAAAAATGAAAATTGAAACCTATACATCACTCAGAAAGTTGTAAAAGTTGCTATAGGTTCTCTGTCTGTGTCTGTACCTGTGTATGTTAAGAGAAAGAGAGAGGAAGAGGGAGGTGGGAGGAGGTGTTTGGTGCCAGCTTTTTCGCTTTTCAGATTGTTCAACCCCAAAAATCTGCAGAAAAGGAACTCACTGTGACAGAGTAAAATGATTTTTAAAAGGCATAATAGTTATTTGGTTTCCATTTCTCTCCTATGTGATTTGCCCTCTGATTTGTGAGTCATATATATAATCCTACCATGGTTCAATAACATTATTTACATTTCCAAAGAAATGCTTAGTAATCCCCATCCTGTTTAGCTCTTAACTCTTTCTTCAAGCTCACCCATTATATTTAAATCAACAATTTTCATCTCTTATTTAAGTACTTATTTTCTGTACTCCTTTTTTCTCTGCAACAGTATCATTAATTAAATGCTGTTTTCCCCCCTGTTTTATTACCTATCTTTTCCAACTGGGTTCAAAACAGAAGTTTTATATACGTGTCCAAATAAAAATAGTGAATTGAACAACCAAAGTTACTTCCCAGGTATCATAATATTATTATAATCTTTTTAAACCTTTTTTTTTTTTTGTAACAAACATGATTTCATGCATTTTATGTTCACAGAGAGCCACATAGGCCAATGACATTTACGGCATAGGTGTTAGTGAAAAGTTTAGCAATTTGAGAGGCAAATTCCCAATTAACGATAATGATTTGATAAAGTAAAATCCTTTGTTTCCCAACCAGCTGTGTGACAAAGTACAAGACACCTATACAGCTCCTCCTAGAAGCTGTGCTGAGGAAGTCTTAACTGCAACCCAGGATCTGGGCCATTACTTTCTTAATTGTACATAGTTACATCTGCTTATTTTTCCTTGTTAAAAACTGATTTAAAAGAACTGCTTAATGGCTTTGCCATTTAAAAACCATCATTTTTATTTTCTTCTTAATTTATTAATAAGCCTTCTTCCCCTCTGGAATTGCTTTCCCCCAGGGCTTGCTAATACACTGTGTTAACAAGTCTTTAGTCAGATCCACCTCTGCTTTTCTACATACACACAGAGATACACACAGAAAGAAAGAGAACGATGCTGCTGAGAAACTACATTCTCTCAGAAATAAAACTGAATTGCCACAAATCCGCTTTTCTTGGAAACAAGTTGCTGATCTAAGAATCAGAAGAAGAAGCAATGTAGCTGAGGCAATGTGTTAACAGTAGCCTAATCACAATCTTTTGTAAAGCAAGAAAGGAGAACACCACCACCCTCTCTTCCACTATGCTTTGCGATTGAATATAGTGGAAAGTTGTGCTGTACGTATAAAGGCTTTCCCTGTGATTTGGAACTTGGGTTGCACAATGATGACATTTAGTGATTCTGTGTACATGGTAGATTGTATTCAATGCAACATGAGCAAAAGTGGGAATCAAATGCAAGGGCAAAATCCGCACTTCTTTCTTACAGCCTTCTGTATTATCTCAAGAGTCTTTCCTATGGATCAAGGGCCCCAAGAGGAGTCTAGGGATGTGGTGTGGAAAGTAGAGAATAGAGGGTTTGAAAATGGACTAAAATGGCTTCTGTGAGCAGGTTTTCACTGTAACTTCTTGATTTTTCCTGGTCAAGCCCTCAAGAGCAGGGTTTTGATGGGCAGAGGGGGCTACAATAAAGAAGGGGCAAGGAATTTTCCCTGCAGTCCTGTTGCACTGGCTATAACTAGTATATTGTACTTATGTCTTAGGTTATGCCATGTTAAGATTTGTTCTAGTATCACCCATTGATTAGACTATTATGTAGGCTATTGATTTTCTCACACCCCATCCTCTGGTTTATGTATTTTTATTTGTTTTAATTAATCTTTTTAGTATGAATTTTTAATATAACCATGATTTCATTGTTATTTTAAGGGGGAGGGTAGAACTTGAGACTATTGAATATTGTTATTTTATGTTTGACTGTTTTACTGTAAGCCGTGTCAGTCCTAATCGGGGTAGGTGGTATATTAAAAAAAAAGATGATGATTATTAGAATCATAGAATCACAGAGTTGGAAGAGACCACAAGGGCCATCCAGTCCAACCCCCTTCCATGCTGGAATTCTCCATTAAAGCATCCCCAACAGATGGCCATCCAGCCGCTGCTTAAAGACCTCCAAGGAAGGAGACTCCATCACTCTCCGAGGGAGTGTGTTCCACTGTTCAACAGCCCTCACTGTCAGGAAGTTCCTCCTAATGTTGAGGTGGACCCTCTTTTCTTGTAGCTTGCATCCATTCTGGGTCCTGTTCTCTGGAGCAGCAGAAAACAATCTTGCTTCCTCTTAATATGACATCCCTTCAAATATTTAAACAGGGATATTATGTGGAGGACGACGCCACACCTCAGCACTCCCTGCTGTGCTGGTGTTGAGCCATGGCAATTAGAATAGTGTTAAAATGCATTATTTCTGTAATGCAGATTAAACCTTAGTCACTCTAAACACAATGTTGGGCTCATTGTCATTTTAAGACCCATAATGCAGGAATCAAGCTACACTTTTCTGCCTCTATTTTCAAGGAAGATATAGGTCAAGTTTTCTGGACACCTCTGTGGAGGTTGACCTGAGATTACTGATTTAAAATGCAGATTTGTGCCCTTAAAATTTATATAAATTTTATATTAATTTTCATTGTCATATTTTTGTTCAGAGGGACTACAACAGTGTAAACTGATAAAATTCAGCAAAGCTTAATCAGGGAAATTTCATATTAAGCCAAATAATTCATTTTTCTTTCCCTTTTTTTAATTAAATTTTATTATACCATAAAAACATACATAAATAAAACAACTATACAGCTAAACAACTTTACATTCACATATTACAAAACAAAACACAAAATATATTAAAACCTCAAACATAAAACAGCTTCTTCTCCCTTATTTTGAATATTTTCATTTCTACAATTTCCTTTGAATCAAGACTTTCCATGATTTAAAATTCTTTGTGGAACTCAAAGCTATTTCTGTGAACTTAAGTTTAAATTCGTAATTCATGTTTCATATCCAAGCCTATTTCATATTTTATGTCATTTATGACATAAATATCCAAACTATATATCGTTTCATATTTTTCCCAATTTTCATTTCCTCCTGTACTTAAGAGGTTGTGTTTATGTTGTTTACATTCTTTCATAAAGTTTCCCTTAATGTAAATCACTCTGTGATTTACATTAAATTATATTTTAAATATATGTAAATATATAGTGTAAATATACAATGTACTGCCTGAAATCTGATAAATAATTTATTTTATTTTATTTAATAAACTCGTTTGCACATCTTGAGCCATTTTTTGCAGAAATATCTATCAAGTGGAGCCCAGTCTTCTATAAATTTATCATTGTTACCACTTCTTAGCAGAAAAGTGAATTTATCATCATACCACACAGTTTAATTCTCCATTCTTCTATAGTTGGTTCTTCTTTGCTTTTCTATTTTTTGGCAAATATCATTCTGGCTGCAACGGTCATATAAAAAAATATTTTACAATGTTTTTTTCCCCCCAGATTTACATCTTCAATCATGTTCAATAAATAGAAAGTTGGGTCCATTTTTATTTTAATGTCTAATATATTTTCCAATTCAGAATTGATTAATTTCAAAAAAAAATTGCTCTGTCATACTCCCACCACATATGAAAAAAGATTCCAGGTTTTTCTGGGCAGTGCCTACACCAAAGAATTTATTTTTCCAAGATTTTGCTGGCTGTTCATTATGTCCTCTGTAAAACCTGAAAATACACATTTTGCAGTAGGCTTGCAGTATCATATAACAGCTATAAGTGAAGATGATGAAATTGAAACTGTCATACTTTGGACATATCATGAGATGATGCCAGTCCTCAAAGAACATGCTTTCCTAAGAAGGGAGAAAAGATTAGCGGAGGTGAATAAGTGGCTCCACATATGGTGTGTTGCACCTTACAGCAGGTGGCAGGAACATTTTTGCTAAGAATCCCAAAAATCTGATCAAAAGGGTTTAAAACTGAGTTACATGGGGGAGAGACGGTATTCTTGAGAGCAGGAGTTTATCACCTTTGTGCTGGAGATAATAGCCTGATTGTTATACAGATAACAAGGCAAATTGTACAAGAACCCGACAGTGGGAGGAAAAAGAAACCTTAATTAGGCAGCTAGGGGGAATGTTCCATGGTTTATGGAATGGAATGGAAGTGGTGAGGTCTTCATGTACGAGTGTCCATGTTATCCTAGAGTTTCTTATACAGCAGAAGGGGGATTGCAAGCATAGTTAGACATGTATTCTAGACTTTAAGAAACATGATTTCAATAAACTTTGGGAAATACAGGGGATAATCTCATGCTGAAAGAAATACTGAAAGAAAAAAGAGTTCCTGTTGGATGGGAGTTTCTTATAAATGAAATATTAAAGACATAATTTCTAACAACTCTGGAGGTGGGGATGGGAGGTATATAAAGAAACCAGGCTTGATGTCTGAAGAACTTTAAGTTGAGTTAAGAATTAAATGGGGCCTATACAAGAAATGAAAAACAGAAAATCACCAAAGAGGAATTCAAACATGTAGACAGCATGTGTAGCGAGAAAGTAAAGTGCAGAACAAGTCAGGCTTTCTAGAGAAGTTAAAAACAGTAAATGTCTTCCCCCCCCTTTTTTTTTTTTGTGATTATGTTTGTGGTAAAAGGAAGAACAAGGAAATGGTAGCACTGCTGCACGGGGAAGGTGATGAAATCTAACAAGGAACAGACAAAAGGCAAAACTATTCAACACCTCTTTTGTCACAGTTTTTTCCCATAAGGAGAACAATGCCCAGCCTGTCGAACAGGGTTCAGATGGGTAAAGATGTAGTATAGGACTACTCGGCCACTCTAAATGAATTCAAGTCTCCAGGATCAGATTACCTACATGCAAGGTTATTAAAAGAACTGGCAGAGGTAATCTCAGAACCATTGACGATACTCTTTGAGAATTCCTGGCAAACAGGAGAAGTCCCAACAGACTGGAGTAGAGCAAATGCTGTCCCCATCTTCAAAAAGGAAATAAGAGAACTCAGGCCATTATTGCTTAGTCAACCTGCCATAAATATTGAGAAATATTCTAGAGCAGATAATTTGTATGTTTACAGCCTGTGAGCACTTAGACAAGAATGCTGTGATCACGAAAAGTCAACATGAGTGTCTCAAAAACAAGTCATAGTCGTGCCAAACTAAACACTCTCTCTCACTCTCTCACTCTCTCTCTGATAGATTTGTAAACTTGGTAGATGAATGGAGATTTAGGGGATGTAGCATAATCTCAATTTCAGTAAGCCTTTGACAAGGTACCTGATGATATACTAGTAAAATGTGGACTAGACAATCTGACTGTTAGATGGATTTGTAATTGGTTGGCCAACTGAACCCAAAAGGCAACTACCAATGGTTCCCCTTGGATCCTGATTCTCAGGATGCTACAGTGTTCTGTCCTGGGCCCAGTAGTATTCAACATCTTTATCAATGACTTGGATGGTGGAATAGAGGGCATGTTTATCAAATCGGCAGATAAAACCATATTAGAAGAGGTAGCTAGTAAGCCAGAGGACAGTAGCAGAATTCAGAAAGACCTTAAAAGATTAAAAAAACCGAACAAAATGAATTTCATCAGAGAGAAATGTAAGGTAATACACTTATGTAGTAAAAATGAAATGCATAGATATAGATGGTTGGCACCTGGCTTGAGTGACAGGTGAAAAGGATGTAGGAGACTTAGTAGATCACAAGCTGAACATCAGTTAAGAGTGTAATACAGCAGCTTAAAACACCAATATCTAGGCTGCATCAATAGGACTATAGTTTCTATACTGAGGGAAGTAATAGTACCACTCTATCCTGCTTTGATCAGACTTCACCTGGAATATTATTTCCAGTTCTGGGCACCCTGATTCTAGAGGGTGAGATGGACTAAGTGGAGTTTGTCCACAAGAGGGCAATCAGAATGGTGAAAGGTCTGAAAACTATTCCATATAAGGATCAGCTCAGGGAGAAGGGCATGTTTGCCCTGGAGAAGAGCAGGTTAAGGGGGTGACATGAAAGCCATGTTTAAATATTTGAAGGGATGTCATATTGATAATGGAGCAAGCTTGTTTTCTGCTGCTCCAAATACTAGGATATGGAGCAATGGATTCAAACAACAGGAAAAGAAATTCCACCTAAACATTGAGAAGAACTTCCTGAAAGTAAAAACTGTTTGACAGTGGAATATGCTGCCTTGGAGTTTGATGGAGTCTCTTTCTTTGGATGTTGATTGGGGATCTTGGAGGTCTTTCATTCATAGATGAATGTACCATAAGCAAAAGTCAGTTTGATGGCAAATAACAAAATCAACAAACATAAATCACAAAAGTGATATGAAAACTGTAGAGAAAACAATAAAAACAAAACAAAAAAACAAAACAGTCCATTGAAGAATTCAGATGCATTTTTAATGGTTGAGGGGAAAGAGCACCAGATGGTCTGAAACCAATTTGAAATAGTGAGATTGAGATGGCAGCTAGGAGAAGCTTGGACCAAGGAATCAAATCAAACCTGAGTGGAAAACAGAACGAACCTTTATTTTTCCTCCTCCACCAGCATCCCCAATGGAGGTGCATGCTCAAGGCCTGCCAAGTTATTTTGACACATGTTTGTTTTTGTAGATTGCAGGGATTTACATCTTCTTTCTTGCTAGTGTGATGGAATGGATTGCTTTTGGCAATACATGTGGCAGGTATCCAGGTTTGTGTGTCCAGATGGCATAAGATCCACATATCTTCTAGGCTCCTTCATTATTGTAAAATACCTCTTGTCTTAACTCCACCAGAGAAGAGCTTCAGTACAAGTAAAATGGACCTTGGTGTATACAACTATGTTGTAAATGATGCAAGAGAGTTTTAATTTCCACAAAATGCTATTGTGTAGACATGATGATTGGTAAATAATTGTTACAATTGCCCATCTGTGGCTGTGAGAAACATTCCAATAGCAAGTTACCAGTATTTATCACAATATGCAGGAGAAACTGCCAGAATAATCAAGAGATAGATTTCTTAGTGCCAGCTCCTTTCCTGTCACGCTTAAGATCTCACCTTGTAGATATTTTTGAATGTTTGCAAAACAGTTAACATTTAGATATAGACTCAATTTTGTAAGGTTACTTTTTTGTGTTGAAATGTGTATGATTGAAAGAAGAGGTCCTTTTGAAAATCACGTATGAAAATAATATAGATTCCAAAACAATTTGTGTTTTGACAACCTATGAATGCAGACGTTCTTAGCTGAAATCTTCCATCTGCTATTAAGTCATTCTTTCTGAGTCATAGTTCCTCCCCCCCCCCCCCCACCATTTGTCTGATGTGATATCAACAACAATAATAACACTAATGATTTATTTTACAGGATTGTCAGGGATATACATAACATACCTTGAACATATGCTTGTGATGTATGGAGACTGCAAAAAGTCTATCAAAATATATTGATACTGTTTTCTCTGGTTGCTAGAAATATAAAACTTCTGAAATTTTATAGATTCTTGCTGATAGGATGAATATATCTCCTCCTCCTCCTCCTCCTCCTCCTCCTCCTCCTCCTCCTCCTCTTCCTATAGTTAATGTCCACTGAAAGCTCAGTCACCATTTACATTTTTGTGTTAGGTCTTCCAGAACCAAAGAGAGAATCTGTTTTTCAAGGTCTGGGGACGGATGAAGGATTTTACACATCTAAAGACTTCTTGCCCCTGGTGGCTATGGCAAGTAAACCAGGTAGTTATTTTCTTTATATTAATTAGAATTTCTGTATTTTTGGAAATTGTATATGTATGTATGTGTGTGTGTGTGTGTGTGTAGTATTTGTATCCCACATTGTGGTGTGCATAATGTGTTATACAAACAACTCCATGAAAACAGTGATATTAATTTCAAAACAATAAGCAATTTAATATCTAAATTGTATGAACACTGGAAGAATCTGAATACTTAGAATAATGTTTTACCACAATATAGCAGTTTGTGGGTAAAGCATACTTAAAAATAGCGTTTCTGAAAACAGAACCCTACATTTTTTTCAGAAGCCAGATCCTTTGAGAGATTTTTTCCATAAGGAAAACACTGCATCTTTCTACAGATAACTATGCACAGGAGGAAAAATACACAGAGAATAGGGCCTACAAAGACAACCTTAACTTATGTGCAAGGAATGAGATAGTGACATGCCTTTGGAGAATATGGATTTTTATTCTGGTCTGGCATTTCAGTGGCAGCTAGCATAATGTATTGGTTTGTATTTCGGCTAGGATTCTGGGAGAACAGGCTTTGAATTCTTGCTCAGCCATGGAGACCCACTAGTCGACAGTGGACAAATCACACTGATTCTACCATAGAAGAGGGAAATGGCAAACATCTTCTATACAAGGATGCATCTACACTATAGGAATAATACTGATTGACAACAAATGCTGTAGCTCCATCCTATGGATTCCTGAAATTTGTAGTTTTAGAAGGTCTTTAGCCTTCTCTGCCAAAGAGTGTTTGTGCTTCACAAAACATCAAATCCCAAGATTCTGTAGGATGGACTCAGGGTAATTAAAGTGATGTCAAACTGCATTATTTCTACAGTGCAGATGCAGCCTAACTCTTGCCAAGAAAACCCTATTATGAGGTCTCTACAATTCAGAATTGATTTGAAGGCACCTAACTAACAATACTTTAAATAACCCTTACTTTTAGATAATACTAAAGTTTGATGGTAAAAAGCAGGGTATGTACAGTGGTCCCCTGGGTTATGAATACCCCGGGGTACGAAAACCCCGGGGTACGAAAGAGCCGGGGCCACAAAAACGGCCCCGGCTTACGAATAAAACCCTGGGATCCGAAAAAAAAAAACACCGCGCGGCCCCTTTAAATTTGCCATGCAGTCCAGCAAATAAAGCGGTCCCCCAGGTTACGACAATTTCCGGGTTACGAAAAGTAATCCGAAACGTATTACTTTCGTAACCCGGGGGACCATTGTACATTACAGAAGGAGGAGCTGCTGAAACAACAAATTCATGTCTGAATCACCAGAAGTGAATTGAAGTTGAAGGCACAGTAACAATGGAATTTTAAGAGCCAAAAGTAGGACTTCTGAACTAATTCTTGAGTTGTTCTTTCTTGGAATTTCCCTTTGAGACAAAGTTGAGGAACTCTCTTGAATGGTTTATGATCCAGGCAGATATCTTCTGTGAATGCAAATGGTGTATATTTGGAAGGACATAGCTCTTTGGATACAGGTCATATCCTCAAGAAAGGAAAGCCTCATAGAAAGGAAAAGCAAATCTCCTCTGAACAGATCTTACAGAAAACCAAATCTTGCTAAAATGCTTCTGCCAGCATGCCTAGACAGAAATCATCAATAAGAGATGCAATTTACCACATAATCTGAGCTGCAAGGAACAAGATGGCAAACACAACCTCAGGAACAACTCTTAATATTGTCACCAAAGAGGCTGACAAAGGAGTCATCATGGACAAATCTAACTACATACAAGAGGCTGGAGGGCAACTGTCCAACACTACATTTTACAAAGTTCTGTCTTAATGATCCCAAAGAGGAGTACTGGAAGGAATTACACAGACTACTCAGGGAATTTCCCATGGAGGTGCAGAACCAAATCCAAATTGACATACCATAAGAGCCTTGACCAGACACATTCTGTCTATCACCCAAAATACATAAATCAGGCAAGCACTGGATGTCCTATTGTTTCAAGTATTAGACCACTCACAGTTGATGCCTCTAGATCAGGGATTCCAGCCTGTGCTCCGAAGAGCCCTTAGGGCTCCATGTGCACTTCTCAGGTGTTCCGCAGCCACTCCAGGAAAATGAAAGAAATAAAAATTGAATTAAATTAAAGAATAAGACTTATATATACTTATATACTATATACTAAGACTTATATATACTTATATAAGTCTTATTCTTATATATACTGCTGAACACCATTAGCTTGTAAGACATAGGGTGAACCTCTTAGGGACTCTGCCATAGAAACAAGGGCTCCACAAGTCAAAAAGGTTGGGAACTCCTGCTCTAGATACATGGACAACATCCTTAAACCATATGGCACCAATACTCCCAGCGATATGAAGGACACTACTGACTTCCTGCAGAAAATACAGTCCATCCACAACCTCCCAGGAAATACTGTCTTAGCCACTATGGATGTGAAATCCCTGTATACCAACATCCCACACAAAGATGGACTACAAGCTATCAAGAACATCATTCCAAAGAGGGCCTTAGCAGATGTAGCCAGCAAGGTCTGCCAATTTGTTCTCACATACAACTACTTCACCTTTGGTAATGACATATACCTTCAAGTTAATGGTACTGGTATGGACACATGCATGGCACTACAATATGTCAACATCTTCATGACTGACCTAGATCAACATTTCTTTAATTCCTGCACCCAAAAAATGGTCCTCTACCTGAGGTACATTGATGACATCTTTGTAATTTGGACTCATGGAGAGGACTCACTCAAGACATTTCACCAGAATTTTAATCACTTCTATCCTACCATCAATCTCAGCCTGGAACTATTACCTTGTTTCCCCCAAAATAAGACATCCCCACAAAATAAGACCTAGTAGAGGTTCTGCTAAATAGCTAAATATAAGGTCTCCCCCAAAAGTAAGACCTAGCAAAGTTTTTATATATAAATATATATACAGTATATAATAAATATTCTTTGTTGTTGTTGTTGTTGTTCAACAATAAATGTTAATAGTTCTTCATGGAAAAATAAGACATCCCCTGAAAATACGGTAAGGCCTAGCACATCTTTGGGAGCAAAAATTAATAGAAGACACTGTCTTATTTTCGGGGGAACACGGTAACAGAAGAAGTTCACTTTCTGGACACCACTGTACTACTACAAAACAGACATCTAAGCACCACACTAAATTGCAGACCCATTGGCCTTTACATGTACTTACATGCCTCCAGTTTTTATCCTAAACATACTATCAGGTCCATAGTCTTTACAGCCAAGTCCTCTGCTACAGTCGCACCTGCTCTGAGCCACATATGGAATTACAACTAGCATTCCTCATGCTACATATGAAATAACAACAAAACAACAACAACAAAACACAAGGCAATACTTGTACCCAGGTCTTATCTGTCACAGAACAAACTGAGGAGAACTCACAACACTGATGTGGAAATGGGTACAAGACCTTGCCACAAACCCGGATACCAACTCTGCTCACAAATGTGTGCAGGAAGTGTCATCACAGGAGCCTTGGTGGTGGCAGTGGTTAAATGCCTGTACTGCAGCCACTCACTCACAAACCATGAGGTTGCGAGTTCAATACCAGCAAAAGGGCTCAAACTTGACTCAGGCTTGCATCCCTCCTAGGTGTCTAAAATGAGTACCCAGATTGGTGGGGGAAATTAGCTTATGCTTTGTAAACTGCTTATGGAGTTCTTAAGTGCACTGATAAGCAGTATAGAAATGTACTTGCTATTATACTTGCTATTGCTATCACAGGACCTAATGGCATCACCCACAATATTAGAGGGACTTTCATATGCTCATCCTCTAATGTGATATATGCCATCCTGTGTTGACAATGACCTTCAGCAATCTACACTGGGCAAACAGGCAGGTTCCTGCACCAGAGGATAAATGGGCACAAATGATACATTAGGAATGAGAATACACAACAACAACAACAACAACAACAAAATTTTTGCAGAACACTTCAGTTTTCCTGGACATTCCAACTGAGAGCTCAGAACAGTGGTCCTTGGACAAAAAGATAAAAATAAAATAAATAAAATTTTAATTTTAATTTAAAAAAACTTTCAAAGGAAGAGTGGAAAGAGAAAAAAAAGAATAGGAATTTATCCACAGTCAATTAATAGTGTATTGAACAGAGGCAATCGTTTCCTGGCACACTATACAAATTATAACACTAGGAAACCACCCAACCTCACGGGGACATTCTTGGCCAATTCATCAAGTCTCCTTTCTGGTTCCCACACTACATTCCCTTGATCATTCACATGTTGATCTACTCACCTTGGCTTTTGGCAACACCCTTCCTCCTGCCTTTGTCCTCCAATGACCATAATCAAAACTGAACTTGTCACCTTATCTCCCACAAAATTTTGCATTCTCACACATAGCCTGCTTATATAAGTTTGTCTCTAGACCCTCCATTTCACCCCATGCATCTGAAAAAGTAGACTGAAGTTTATGAAAGCTCATGCTACAACCTTTTTTCTTTAAGTTAGTTCCCTTTGTGCAAGAAATCTGGGATAGGTTTGCCTTAGGGTTGTCATAAATTAGGAAAAACTTGAAGGCAAACTATCATCAGGTGATTTTGAAAACTGTGGAGTTTTCTAAATGATTATCTATAGTTATGAATTGTGACTGCACTCCAAATATCCATCATGTGACAATTCATTTTCTGATAACTCAGTTGATCCCTTAATAGCTTGTCTGTGTGAAACTGATTATTATGTACAACACACTTATTACAGCAACCATGAAAAGAATCACTATAAGGTGAAGCAGATGCCCAGGAAAGAACGGTCAAAAGCTACTCCCAGCCTGATCGCCCCAAGGCCGTTGCAAACACACTCTATAGCCTTGGGGTGATAGGGCTGCCCATCTGCTTCACTCCATAGTGATTCTTCTCATTATAGCTGTATTCTCATGAGGGCACATACTACCACAGTCCTAAAAGGCATGGAAAAGATCCATTCCTTCTGGAGCAAGTTTTGGTCTGCCTTAGGTAGCCACAGCATAACCACAGGGTTGCTTCCAGGTGTTCATGTAAATGCCATGCCCCCAGAGCAGCCAGAAGCTGCCCCTATTTGCCCATCTGTTTGGGGTCTATGAAGCCAACTTGGGGATTAAGTTTACTAATTCAGTCAGAGCAAAAAAGAAATCCATGTCCCTTCTAAAATACTGTATGCATATTGCCATCCATGGGCATATAGAAACAGTCTAATCTACAACCATAAGTTCCATTCTTTGCATGCTTCACAACCCAGTTCAACGTAAAGGCCATTGGGTAGCTGAAATCTTCTAGATGGTAGCTGGCCCTCTAAAGTGACCATTCTCCACTACAGAGAAAGAAGAGTAAAATATTAAAGTGCTATTTTGTTGTTCCCTACACAGTGATTCTTATGAAATAGCCATGGGAGAGAACATCAGTTTAAAGTTGTATCCTCTGCACTGGAAGAACACGGTAAAAACAGATTCCTTGAACTGATGTTGTTTCAGTGTCATTCATTTTTCTTGGTGTTACCTGGTTACATGGCAAGCCTGTTACTTGGTCAAGCCAATCAGGAATCATGTCACAATGAGGCATAGCAAGAAAAATGCAACGAAACAAAAAGTATTCTTTCAGCATATAAATAGGTTTAAGAAACATATCCTCCCTTCCCCAACACACATAGCAATATTAGTGAACACTTTGATCAGCTCTTAAAATTATATCCATGTGGAGAAATAATTTGGCTGTATACTGTGTTGAACTGAGAAAAGGTTTCTGTATATTGTATTTCCATGTGTGTAACAAGGATTTTCCCCCAAACGAATAGTATTCACAGACCTGTGTTTAAAGTTTTTTTGTTCTTCAAAGAAATTGATACTTGTGGTTCTATACCCTTGCTGAGAAAATTCAGGACTGGCATAACACAAAGTTAAGAATTATAGACTATTGATGATATGGTTAAAAAGCACACACTTCTGAGTGAAACTATGACAAACCCTACAGATTACAGGTTTGTGCTATTTATGGTATCATTTTTAAAATTACAGTAATTTGTTTAATCCTTGGTTAGTTGCATTCTGCCTGTTGTTAAAGTGCAAAACATTGTATGGATTATGTACGTTTAAGACAATTGCTTGCTTGCCTGCTTGTTTGATTTTCTCAATGCTGGATGCTCACTTGTTGATGTTGTATCAAGTGTCATATTTCTCATTCTAGCAACAAGAAAAAACAACAACATCCAAATGAGGCAAAATTACAAATTGAATATGGAAACATTTCCACATCACTATCCTACCAACAGGGTGACCACAAAATTTTTCCAAGGAATATGATAATCTCACAGTCTTGTTTCTGTTATGGAGTCAGATCCATATATATCAATGTAATACCTATAGACCTGGCAGTGATGCTGTGGAAATGAACAACAAGTTGCATTCTTTGTCTATGGGCTACACTATTGTGAACCTCATTGTTCATGGGGCTCTGTCTGTTGAGTCTACTAGTGGGTGCCATCTACTAGTCATTATCTACTACCATCACATGGCTATGGTGAGGGTTCCTCTCCCCACTGGTTACTCAGTACTGCATCACTACCGCTTGAAGAGTTACATTTTAAAAATAATGAATTCCTTAAAATATTTTAACTAAATAAATAAATGAACAATAATACATGAATATTTGTGCAGACCTTTTTTAAAAAAAAAATTAAAGACATAGTCCTAAACAGGAATTAGGTGACCAAATGGTCTTTCTCCTTTTCCTTTCTTAAAGAATATTGAGGCTTACCAAAAAAAAGGAGTCAAAGGTTTAATTTTTTGAATACCAGGATCTCAGAGTAGTTGCACTCAATCTGACAAGGCCCTACAATTTCCTTCTCTCTTTCTCTTTTTCTCTCTCTCAAGAGTGCATTGTACTTTATTTCTTTCCAAGACAGGAAAGCAATGCTGCTAAAGGTACTGACTATGAAATTACATGTATGAGCATATCTTAAAAGTGGGAATAAAACTGTCTTTCAATGAAGCAGAATAATTTGATAGTGACTCTCCATGCTCGGAAATGGCAAGATGCAATTTTACACTGCTTCGAGTACAAGTATCGTTTGAGCTATCATGCAGAAATAGGTTTTTTTTCCCCTTTCTCCTTGAAAATGGGGTTTTCCTTTCATCATTCAGGAATGTGTGCTTGTCGGTCTCCATTGCCATCAATACAAGGAACGGTGATTGTTCTTGGAGCAGGTGACACCGCTTTTGACTGTGCAACATCAGCTTTGCGCTGTGGAGCTCGCCGTGTTTTTGTGGTCTTTCGAAAAGGATTTACTAATATACGGGCTGTCCCTGAAGAGGTAAATTTCAACACTGCAAGTACTAATCATAAATACCTTCAAGTATGAAATGCTGATTTATGGCTATTGCTCAGGGCCAAACTACACGTCACACACAGTGGTGTGAAACATTCCCTCACAGTAGCCTTGAGAGTTTGAAATTTGGAGGGAAAGGCACAGTGATAGTCTCAGGCCATTTTTACTTGTCACTTGCCTCTCCCACCACAATGCTGATTCTTTTCTCTCAGCTGAAGACATACTAGCTCAGGACCCTTATGCATGTGCTCTGTTGCTGAGGCATATAAAATACATTGCTTAGAATAGCTGTTGCTCCACCAGTGCCTGGGTGTTTCTGGTCTGTGGCAAAAACCATTTTCCTATCTCTTGGCCTTGCAAGGGCTTGGGGAACAATTGTAGACACCAGTAAAAGTGACGAGGTATGATGCATCCTATCTGAGCCCAAAACTTCCATGGCTCCCCAGAGTAAGCTACTTCAAAATACAAATAGAAGACTAGAAATTATTTATCTTCAGAAATAATGGGACTTAAATATTTTAACAAATATTTCAGTATAATATATATGTGTGTGTGTGCATGTGTGATTTTGAATTAAAGTTGTGATGTTAATGGCCAGCATACATATTTTGCACTCACACTAAATTGCAGATTGGCATCTTAACTTACTTTATTATGAAAACCTTTTGTTCTCATTTTTAAATATTGGAGTGTGGTGGCCTTTGTTGCAATTTATGGGTTACATACCATAGATTATTGGAAAATTTACACTAAAGAGACACTATGTCCCAGTTAAATATATATATTGGAAAATAGCCTTTTCTATATGCACAGTAGGTGTTGATTGTAGAAACCTAATGTTCCACCAAGGGGCTAAGTGGAACCAGAAGAAAGAGTAATTTTCCAGTGGTTTATATTATGAAGCAGCTGTAATGTTAAAACTAGGAAATATTGTTTTGAAGAAATGTAATAAACACACTTATTTGTTCAGCACAGTTCTAATTGCATTCCCTTAGTCCCCTGTGTGTATACCTCCCCACCTTTTACTGGAGAGAAATATTTTTCCCTAAAATATTAACTAAATCAGATTGTAGTTCATATAGTTTATAGAACAGTACCTTCCCAATCCATTATGACTATATAAATGATTTCAAATTAATGCCCAAAGTGTGGAATATATGTGAACATAGACTTTATATGTCTTTTCTCTAAAGCCATTGAGTTACACTCCTTTCAAAATACCTGCAATTATAAAAGGTAGACATTTTCTCAAAACAAATCAACATATATAGAACAAAATGGACCATCATGTTTGGGTCTGTAAAGGTAATTAAGATGTTATTTATATTTCACATTCACTTGAAGCAATCCTTTTTTAAGTTGCTTTTAAATATACTTTTGACTCCCCTATTACTGTTGAAGGAAATTGAATCATACTAGAACATTAGATGCTGGGTAGATTGTTATAACTTACCCTCTTTGAATTTGTAGCCAGGTTAATTCAATAACTGGTCAGTGTTTAAGGAAAACCAACCAAAATTGGAGAGGTCATTTTGGTGATATCTCATGGGATGGGGTGAGACATCAGGGAAGGGATGAAAAGCAAGTGTTGCTGTTTGTGGTAGCAGTCACATATCTCCCAGTGGATGATGGAGATGGGTCAAGGATGGTAAATTCAGTAGGCCTTACTTCTATTGTCTTTCACACCTCTGTCTTATTTTGCATGATAGCCATTTCCCCAGTGATTGACAGCTGATATTAACTAGTCATCATCACATTCCATGATAACATGTGGGTGGGAGCAGTGGCTGGACACAAGAAAAATAATTTTTGCCTCCATTGTGAACAATGGCACTAAGAAAGTCAAAAGAATCAAGATAGTTTTGCCCTGAAGGCCACCTATTTATCCAAAGCTCTTAGTTGAGAACCTTAGCTCAAAACATACAGACATTGTTTCTCCTTTTTTTCTAAAATGTTATTAAATAAGCCAAATATAACTTTCCCCACTTGTTGTTGTTAACTGCCCTTGAGTCAACCCCGACTCATGGTGACTTTGTGGAGAAGACATCTCAAAGATCCCTGATCTTCCACTGCTTTCTTTCGGTCCTTCAAATTCATTCCCGTGACCTCTCTGATTGAGTCTATCCATCTGGCATGGGGTCTTCCTCTCTTTCTGTTACACTCTACCTTTCCTAACATTATTGTCTTTTCTAATGAGTCATGCCTTCTCATTTTGTGGCTGAAATACAACAGTCTCTGTTTCATCATCTTGGCTTCCAAGGAGATTTCAGAATTGATCTGTTCAAGGTCCCAATTGTACTGTATTTGCTGTTTCTGCTCTGTGCCTCAGTATTTGCTAGTATTTCACATGGCTATTATTTCAGCTTTCCCCTATTTTGCCACCATTTGGGGGGGGGGGGAGGCAGTCCCCTTTCCTTTTGCGGGTGTGGAGGCAGAACTATTGAAATTGACAAAAGTGGAGATGAGGAGAATCGTCATCGCTTTCTTTACCTTACTGGTGTAGCATAACAAGCAGCATCTTCCCCCTTCCTGTTCTCTCTTTCCTTCTCCAAGAGGAAGGAGAGCAGCTGAACAGGAAGCTACTGTGGCAACCAGTTGGCCAGCAGCTGCTATCTCCTCCTCTGTTATTCCACGCAGAGTTTTGAGGCAGGTATAAGAAGATATTACGTGTTGCCTGACGGACACAGACCACACACCTGGTTCCATTAGCTTAGTAAATACACTTTCCCATTAGGGAAAAAAGGAACAGAATGGAGGACACCATTCAACAAGATAACATTTACCATAATACATTAACAAGGTAAATGAACAAACAACACATTTCCAACCAATGCATTTGTTTGCCCTTTTCCAACCAATACATTTGTTTTCCCGTTCCCCAAAAATCGCCCCATTGCTTTGGGAGGGACACATTTTCTCAACTCTGTTTTGTTAACAGAATCTCACAGGGTACAAAATTGGTCATTACTGTCTATTTTCAGATTATCCTCAGGTTTCTCACATCTCTCTGTCACAGATATGAAGTGAGAATTGTCCCTCCTCAGGAGAAAAACTCACTGTTTCCCCCAAGGCAACTGTGACAATTCAGGCTATAGTAGTTCCCTGGTAGAATGAGGGTCAAACATCATTGTATGTTATGTTTTATCTAATGTTGTGAGCCGCCTTGATCCTATGGAAAAAGGGTATGTAAATAAAACTTTATCATTTATTTTTAAACTTTATTTATCAGTGTTTCAGTTGTTGTTTTAAGCTGAATTTAGTTTAAATATTTTTGTCTCTATGTTTCCATAGAAAGCCCTGTAATATCCCTCTGCTGCTGTTCATCTTTTTCATCATTGTGTCCCCTGCCTACTATTGAAATACCATCTGTAGTTATTTTCAGTCCATTCTTGGATCATGCTTTTCTGAAAGATGTTTGCATTGCCTTGATTCCCAAAGGCATCAGAATTGATCAAATTTTGGAGGAAAGGTAGAGAGCATACTGAAGTTCTCGATGACCTTCTCTAATCTGCCAGACTTCATTCTTCTCATCAGAGTTTGTAAGGTTTTGCCAGTGTCTTAGTATTCATTGATAGTTGATAGCAGCACTTACTTGACAGCTCTGCAGTCTCCCTGGTGGTTTTTTTTTTCAACTAGTATGATGCTGCTTACCTAGTATGTACTGATTTCTGCTGCTCCTATCATGTCTCTGTAGTCTTTGAAGCCACCCTTACACTGGGTTGCATAGTGGTATCTGGGAGTTTTGTTTTAGCAAATGTGCTGGTTCTCTTTCTGGACTCTCATTTAGCCATTGCTGACCTTGTAGAAATCTGTCACCCCAGAATTTTTTTCCATAAGATTTCAAAAAATGTTGTACTATACAGTCAGTATTCTCCACTTCTTTAATTGGAGCTTTCAAAAGCTCGAGCTTTTTAAAAATGAAATTCCAGTCTGATCTAGTAATACTCACCTATACATTCTCTGTTTCCTTTCTGTGACAGTTACAGAATTCAGTGTGCATTGTTTCTCACTTTAGATATTACAATACTTCATTTTCCTGCTGGCTGTTTTGTGCTATTAGTGTTCATAAATAATGTGCACTGGGCTCTATTGGATGTGCTTTTCAGGGTTGAGGTCACTTTGACCTCTTTCAGTGCGATTCCCACAAATTGATTTGGAGCTTTTCCTGTTGCAAAAGAATCTTTTTTTTTTTTTGGAAGTGTACAGGAACAATGTCCTGTCATTGTTGCATAAGTTGCATTAATGATCAAAGCTGCCCTTTTACCCATATTTTCCAATTTTGTGAACTGAGGAAGAGAGCCATGTTATCATAAGTACTGTCCAGTGCCATCTTCTTTTTGTATAAAATCTAGTACTGTAGTTACTGTTTTGGACTCTTTGGGTTATATTCATGAGCTTAGCCAGTTTGGCACATCTTTTAATTACTGTCTCTTATGTTCTGCACCTTCCACAGTAAATGCATAGCACAGTGGTGTGCTGGGCCATATTGCTCTTTTATTCAGCTCTTGACTCACTAGGGAAATCTCAGGAACTGCATTGCTTCCTAGAGTTTTTAGTCTTTCTCTTGAACCTTTTGTGGTACCAAATCAAAGGATTGGTCAAATATGAAATCTTGTAGCAGTTCCTTTTTTGACTCCAGGGTCAAAACACTTTCATCAGCCTGTATACTAATGTCATCTGCCACTCTAAGGATGGGTTTTCCCAGGAGCAATATGTTATTATTTGCGCATATGGTTTCATCCACATAGCAGAAATAATCCAGTTTGACACCATTAACTGCCATGGCTCAGTGCTGTGGAATCCTTGTATCTGTAGTTTGGTGGGGCACCAGAACTCTCTGACAGAGAAGGCTAAATGTTTCACAAAACTAGATTT
This sequence comes from Urosaurus nigricauda, assembly GCA_034509955.1. Lineage (NCBI taxonomy): Eukaryota > Metazoa > Chordata > Lepidosauria > Squamata > Phrynosomatidae > Urosaurus > Urosaurus nigricauda. The sequence continues at coordinate 103,285,532 of JAOEGL010000004.1, forward strand.
CCCAGAATTCCATAGCATTTATCCATGGCAGTTCAAGTGGTGTCGAACTGAATTATTTCTGCAGTGCAGATGCCTCCTATGTGTGCATATATACATATACTCAGATATCAACACAGTTGCCTGCATTTTGGGAGTTTTTTTCTTTGTTTTGCAGGGGGGCTGTGGCTATGAGTGCCTGAAATAAATTTTAAAAAATTACCACTATACCACTGTGGCAATTGTACATTTCTGCAGGTATATATGAGACAATTGCATAACAACCAGTAGTACATTTCCCTTTAGCTTTCTTTCAAGTTTTCCAAGTCTTTCTCTCAACAATGTTGTTTTCTTGGGTGTAACTGCAGGTGTCTACTACTCCCAGGGCAGCTGTAAAGCTAGACTCTATGCTCACCTCAGAGTGGTGCATACACCTCTATGCCTTATTCCCCAAAAGAGATAAAACAAATGTATAAATTCCCTGTTGTCCACTCTTTGCATGAGTGGCTCCATAGATAGCTTGAATGTTGTTTTTTCTCCTTTCATAAAAATGGCTTACATAGCTTTTATCTTTTCTTCCACCAGTTCCATGGTGCAGCTAAGTTGTCAGCTGAGAAACCCTAGAGTAACAAGAGACTTCAGCTGAAGTTCCAATGGTTTGGTTTTCTCCTGCTATATTTGCAAGATATCAGGGAGCTCATTAACTGCTAACATTTATAAATTTCAAAGAAGCAGTCAAGGAGGCCTGTCATAAGTCTTTGAAAAAGACAAACCAGTGCCAGTTGGGGACTTAAAATCCAGAGGCTGCTAGTTATAGGTATTGCAATTCACAAAGAGTTGGGCGGCGGAAAAGATGGTAAAAGGACAGCAGTAAAGTAAAGATTCAGTAATTTCATTCTCATAGAAAGCAATGAGTAATTTCAGTAATTTTCTTATTGCTATAAAAAGTCTTTGAAAATTGTGCAGTTTTCAAAGAATATTCGCTGTTCGGGAAATTCTGTGCAAATTTCATGTGGTATTTTTGCACAGAAGATAGCTTTTTTATATATAGGAAACATTTTATCCACAAAAATAATCATAATCATAATAATTTCATAGAGGACATGCTGTTTTGTGATCAGGAAGTGCTGTCATTGGGGACTTATTCAGTGAAAAATTAAATGTGGGCTGTTGTCATTTTGCAGAAAAGCTTTTACTGCACAAAAAATGTGAATTACTACACAGAAAATATCATTTTAAGCACAAAATTGCCATATATATATATTGCACAGGATATGTCTTGAACTGCAACATTTTCTTCATTACAGGGGTCTTGTAGTTTACCAGTACTGAAGAAACACATTTTTTAAATATTTTCATTATTTTTAAATTCCTAAAAGATGGTTTGATTCAGTTCAATTCTCTGCAGTCATGTCCTAAAACATATCTCATTTGCTAAGAGTGGAATCTGTAATGCAGGAAGGGGAGTTGTGTGGCCCTCCAGATGTTGTTGAATTGTAAATCTCCAGATGATGTTGAACTGTAAGTCCCAACAGCATTTGATTGGCCACATGATTCCCACTCTGATAATAGGGCAAGTTACAAATCAGATTACAATCTCAATAATATAATAATTTCTAATTAAACAGTGATTAGAAATTGAAATCTTTTAACATGCTATTTCCCTTTCCTCCAGATGGACCTTGCAAAGGAAGAAAAGTGTGAATTCCTGCCTTTCCTTTCTCCTCGGAAGGTTGTAATGAAAGGAGGGAAAATTGTTGCTATGGAATTTGTTCGGACTGAGCAAGATGAAGATGGAAACTGGAAGGAAGACCATGATCAGATTGTCCGTTTGAAAACAAATGTGGTTATCAGTGCCTTCGGTTCAATCCTGAGTGACCCCAAAGGTACTTTTTGATCATAAGAAATGTGATCTGGCAAAATATTATTATTATTATTATTATTATTATTATTATTTATATAGCGCTGTAAGTTTACACAGTGCTATACATAAAATCTTATAGTTAGATGGATCCCTGCCCACAGGCTTACAGTCTAAAAGACAACACAAAAGGAAAAGGGGAAGGTGGTGGGAAAGGGATGAGGTGCAGTGGTTCTTCTCTCTCTCTGAGGCCAGGACCAAGGCAGATGGACTGGAGGGAGGGCTTGGGTTCTTAAAACATAGTTAAGAGGAGGCATCCTGGGGCAGATGGCACAATCCTGGGAATGCTTCCCTAAACAATATAGTCTTTAACTTACTTTTGAACCTGGTTAGAGAAGTGATGAGGTGCACATGTGGGGGAAGAAGGTTCCAGGAGTGAGGGGCAGCAAGTGAGAAGGGACAAATCCGGGACAGGGCAGTGGAAATCCTCAGCTTGGACAGGAGACCTTGACTACCAGAACGGAGGGTACGAGAAGGAGTGTGAGGAGAAAGATGTTCAGACAAGTAAGGAGGGGCCAGTCCATGGAGGGCTTTGAAAGTCAATAACAAAAGCTTGTACTGGATGCTGAAGGGGAAGGGGAGCCAGTGAAGGGAGGATAAGAGGGGAGAAACATGGTCAAAGCGGCAAGCAGATGTGATAATACATGCAGCTGAGTTCTGGACAGAGATTAAAGGATGGAGGTGAGAGAGAGGAAGCCCTGTCAGAAGAAGATTGCAGTAATCTAGTTGCGAGACCACCAGGGCATGGACCAGAGTCTTGACAGTGGAGGCTGAGAGGAATGGATGGATTTTAGCAATGTTGTAAAGAGAGAATCTACAGATCTTGGTGGTGGCCTGAATCTGGGGGATAAATGACAGAGAGGAATCAAAGATGAAACCAAGACTGCAGGTTTGCTGAACTGGATAAATAGAAGTGCCGTCAACAGAAACAGAAAAGGAGTATTGAAGGGTAGGCTTAGGTGGGAAGATGAGAAGCTCTGTCTTAGACATTAATATTTTATATTATAAATAATTTATCTCTCTCTCTCTCTGGCTTTTCTTCGCTAACGAAGATTCAGGAAGGACACATCCCACACTTTCTACAAGTGTGTTGATGACTAAAAAGGCCGATCAGAGATAAACAAGTCCAGTTACAGAAAGCACAGCAGAAAGTCTTCTTGGGTGATGTTACCAAGTTGTGGTTCTTTCTGCGTTGTCGTTTCTCTTTGAGACTCGTTCGGCGTGAGTTCTCGAAAGAGGCTGCAGCATTGTGGATAGTGCATCTCCATGCCTCCCAATGTGAGGCCAGGGCAGACCATTGTTGGTGGTCAATTTGGCCAAGCTTGAGATGTTGTTTCAGGGAGTCCTTGTATCTCTTCTTTGGGGCACCCCTCTTACTCTGACCTGTGGTGAGTTCACCGTAGAGTACTATTTTAGGGAGGCGGTGGTCCTCCATCCTAGAAACGTGACCTGGGCAGGCAGGGGTGGAAATTAAAAGAAAAGTAAATATGTCACGAAGTTAGCTTCTGAAGCTTGCACAAATTTCATTGAAGAAAAGTTGTGATAGGAACTCCATAAAACCTTGAATAAATGAAAAAAATGTTGTCCCTCAGTATTCCATCATTCCATTGATGAATTAAGGATTCCACCTCTTTACATTTGACAGGCAACTTTCTCTGTAACACATATATGGTAGGCAGGTATAACCTTGCCCCTCTTTAGTCTAGATAGCTGTGGTTATTGGATTTGGCTGATGGAGATGGGGGGGAAATATAATTTCAGTTTGTTTTTTGAAGAATGTATCAAAATTTGCCAATTTAGTATCTGAGATGGAGAGAACCTGAGGTTTTAAAAATTTTCAGTCCAAGATTATTTTTATAATTATTCAGCAAAGTTTAAAATGCTTCCATATCTAGATGTTTTCTAAAACATTCAGTCGTAGTATTTAGCTTTGACTTGTTTTCATGTTTTTCCCCCTTTATATGTATTGGTTTTATAGAATAAAATTAAAATAAATAAATAAACTAAATATGTGAACTGCAGAGAAAGTGAAAATGAGAGTATTTTCTATCCCTGCTCCACAAAAATGAGAATGAATAAGAATCCTGGCTGTGCAGCCTTTTCTCCCTCTATGCATTGTTTTGAAATAAACAAAAAATTGAACTGAAAGGCCTTCTCTTTTAATTCAATTTTCATGTATTGCAAAACAAATCCACACTCCAAGGACGGACTATAAGGCCCTTGGATGTGATTTACCAGAGTTTCCTGTCTTCCATAGGTTTAGTCTGCTTCTATACCAGTTCCAATATTATGTTGCAATAAGAATGTGATTTATTTGTTGCTGATGTGCTCAAGAAAAAAAAAGACAACACTTGAATCAGTAATGAAGCCCTGATTGCTGAAGTTAACTTTAATTAGAGCTTATAAGAGCATATTTGAACAGCCCGGCTAATACATAGCATGCTGAATATAGATTCACCAGATCACACTGGTAGCATCCATAGTCTCACCTGACAGTAATGCAATATCAATCCGTTTAGTGGTCTTATTCTGTTTATCCTCTTTTATTGTAGCCCTGGGGTGAACAAAAACTGTGCTGAACCCAGCAGTATGATTAAATTCCTGGTTTCATTAGTTGACTTTTTATTTGTTTGCTTTTAAGATTACAAGTTTGGTTTTTGTTTAGTTTTTGTTTCAAGTTTGTTGGAGAGTGTTCACATGGCATTTTTGCTACCTCTGATAAGTAGAAATATGTTAGTAGGGAGAGACTAGGAGGCAATGATATCAGAATGGTATTCAGATTGCACATCTCAAATCTTCTGATCAGAGCTGGGCCTCTGAGGTCCAGCTATACCAGGCCGTGAAAACTGCCAAATTCAGTCACATTCTGAAGCACATGTCTGGTTTAGCCATGAGACAGAGTGAGGCAGTTGCTTAAAACACCAATTGAAGGTAATGGTACGGGGGAGGACAGACCAATGTAGTGTCAAGTGAACTGAGGCCCGTAGATCTCTCTACTCTGAGGTAAAGTGGGGAATGTTGTGCTGGCATACTACAGTCGTTTCCTTTACATGGAACATGATGAAGAAAGGAACAGTCTTGCCATTTACTTCATGTCTTGGGCCACCCGTTACAAGAGCCTTGATCTCCCCTTCTTGTACTTTTCCCGTGGTAGTGAGTATTGTGGTTTTTACTCTTAGAAACATACAGGGAAACTGTTTTTAGCTTCAGTATTTGTGAGGGAAAGGGATTTACAGCATGGTTCAAAGATCCACTTTTGAATTTTTTCAAGGTTAAACTACAGCAACAACAGCTCCACCAACAATGTCATGTAAGAGAATTTATTGTGGCTCTCTTTACTTAACAAAAAATGTATAGGCCCTTCTAAGGCATAATCGTATTTGATCTGGAGCATCCTAAAATGGCTTCATCTCTCCCATAAGCCTTCATTCCTCTCAAAATGGGACCTATGGACACATTTTTGCCCTTCATTTGTCTAGATTTTTTTTGCTTTTAAGATTTATTTTTTTCACTGCCCTGAATCATTTTTCAGTTGCAACAGTCCCAACAGGAAATATATTCATAGTAGATGGTGATGCTACCTATCTATTTGTTAGCAGTTTTTAAAAAATGAATTAAAATTATTTTTAAAAATGCAGAGCCAAAATTAGTAACACTTTCAGTACAAACATTCTGCCTCTCAGATAGGCTGTTATTCATTGCCTTAGCATTTATCTAACACTAGAAGCTGCCTTCTACAGAGCGAGTCCCTTGGTCTGTCCGTCTAGTTCAATACTGTTTACACTGGCAGACAGCAGATCAGTCTGAAGGCTTTCCTAAAGAGACACTCCCAAGCTTGAAGATGTGCTTCACACTACTGAGCTGTGGCTACATTTCAACATTTTAAAGGACTGAAAGACGGCAGCGTTACTGTTAGTCAATTTGAGAAGTGAGATTGTATGCTGTTTTCTGTGTGGGAGGTCCAAGGTGGGTTGATCCCACCCTTTTCTACAAAAGTTCTGCCAGTGTATGTGTGACTGTGGGGGGGGGGGGGAGGTGGAGCCTGAAAAGATTTGTATGGAAAGAAATAACATTGAATGGAAGAATTATACCCACATCAGGCTTCTGGAGTTAGGATTTCTGAGCCATTCTGTTTGCAGTATTGAGCTGCATAAAATGTCTTTTTGAGTTGAATGCAGCTTGTAAATTGCACAATTCCTAGTTTTGCTCTGTAGACCAAGCAGTAGCTCTACGTGTTCCTCTCTCCTTATTTGCTAGCTGCCCATAAGGGAATAGAATCTGCAGTGGGAGAGAATTTGTCCACCTTTCTTTGTGTATGGTTCAGCGCTTCAGCAAGGAGTGGGACTCTCATTCCTTTTATTTAGGCTTTTACTTAGAAGGCAGAAGCAAAATAATTTTTTTTTCTGTACATGAAACACTCTTATCAGTTCTGTTTGCAGTGATCCTTTAAATCAGAGTGTGGGTAAGATGTTTGAGTTATATAATAATTTCCCAAAATTTTCCAAATTTTCCAAATTTCTTCCTATTCAGAATAGAAGCAACGTGAGAATAAAATAAATGTGAATGTGGGAAAAATCTAAATGTGGGAAAAACCAAAACTCATCAGTTCATCTAAACCAAGGGCTTAACTCTTAAAAGTATGAGCTTGAATCTCTCTGCATTCAAACATGTTAGTGATGAATGATTGCTGCCACACATACAGGCAACACAGGTGCAATGTGGCCTTCTCCACATGTGGAATAATTGTTGTCATTGGAAGTGTCAAAATTCTATTTCAGTTGTTTTTGGAGGAATTTACCAAAAATCCTGAATCACATATTTGGCACAGGAAGAAGTTGACCCTCAGTGGTAGCAAGCCATGGGAGACTGTGGGGATTCCCTGCCTTCAGCCTTCTGAAGGCTGGGTGTTTTCGAAGTGCAAAGGCAATGTCAAGCCACTGCTTCACCTTGGAAACTAGTTTAGCTGGAAAGGGAGGAGTGCACCTCTAGTTTGTGCAGAAGGCAGCTGAGTCCCTAGGTCTAGGCTCAGCTGGTGTCAGCAAATTCCAGATAGCAATGGTCAACTTTGTTCCTGCTCCTTCTTCCCTGCACAGAGAAGGGCAAAGAGAAGTGACACACTCTCAATTGGCATGTGTTGGCTGAATCCTGAGGTACCTGAGTGTGGCTTTCTTCGTGCATTGCTCTTCCCTTCAGACTGGGTGGGAGAGAACCAAACATCTGGGACCCCTTCTGTTACCTTTAAGCACTGATCTGAGCTTTTATTCCAAGGCATCTATGCCTCCAGGGATTTCTCTCCTTCCAACACACACCCTACCAGGGCTGAGTTTGAGAAGGAATGACCTGGCAGCCTCTCCAAGCCAGATTAGACCTGGAGGTCAAACTTTCCCCTGTGTGCTCTGCCTCTAATTTTGTTGCTTAATTTTCATTTTCTTCAAAATAAAAACAAAAGAAAGAAAACTTCAGTGTCACTACAACTAACACATACTATCAAGGTTATCAGGGTGTTGCAGTATACATGTGCTTTCTTGCCTTTGAAATGTCCGAAATGACAAGAGGTAAAAGGGTATGATAATAAGCAACACCATTTGGTATATAGGATATCTAAGATATCCTATTAGAAACTATAAAGGTGCACATTTTTAAGTTAATTTAAAAGAGACTAAAATAAAGAGGAGCTGCTTTAAAAGGCTACTTTAAGCCCAGCGTCACAATCCTGAGTTTTGCCATAGACAGTAGCTGCGAAGCACAACATGATCACTCTGTAATTATTTTTTCCTTTTCCCCATAAAGCTGCATAAGAATAGTTTTCCTCCCTTGTGAATAACTACACTCAGAATGTCTGCTTATCATTATTTGCCAGGTTTCACTAGAGGTTGATACCACAGATTCTTTTACTAAGAGGCCATTGATAAATCTGCAGTTTGGCACCAGACCTGAGCTCATATTTGATTCCCCCCCCCCCCCCTGCTAGATCCAATAAAGAATCTTATGTGATGGGGGAAGAGGAAGAGATTACCAGAACTTCCATTTAGGATACAGAAATATATAACTTGAGTGAATATAATATTCCTAAGTAAGCAACAGGGATAAATATCACAGCCTTCACTGGCTGGTGAGTGGGCCTTAATAATAACAACAGCAGTGGCAGTAGCAGCAGCAACATCTGCCACAGCAACAGGACTATATTTTTGTTTGAAGAAGTAAAGAAAAATAAATCTTCTACAGGTTTGGAGAGCAAGCATGGTGCAGTGGCTTGTATATTGGACATTGGTTCAATTCTGCACCTGGAAATCCCACTCGGTGACTTGGGAAATCACACAGCCTCAGAGGAAGGCAATGCCAGCCCTCCTCTGAACAAATCTTGGCAAGAAAACCTATGATAGGATCCCCTTAGTGACACACCAAAGTCTGAAATGATTTGAAAGGATCATTTGAGAGGACACAACAGCAGCAGCAATACAGGTTGAAAGGCTATGAAGCAGTGAAGAGCAATAACTGTTTAGAGCTGCCACTCAGGCATCACATATCATAAAAATGGAAGCCAATTTGATGGTGAGATTTCTTGTCTGGTGAAGAATCAGATCTTTTCAGTAATTTGATAATGCTAGTAAAATTACTCAGTATAAACCTGCCACACTGCAGAGTTAATGCAGCTTGACAGTGCTTTGTCATGGCTCCATCCTATGGAATCCTGGGATTTGTAGTTTGTTGTGGATCCACAACTCTCTGACAGAGAAGGCTAAATATCTCACAATGATATTTGGATCCCAAAATTCCCTAGCATTGATATCCCAAAGATCCCTAGCATTGAGCCATGGCAGCTAAAGTGGTGTCAAACTGCATTAATTCTGCAGTGTAAACACAGCCTAAGTGGAAGAAGGTTTTGTGTGTCTTTCATTTTCAACAAGGGTCATCATGGTGAGTTTTCAGAATGGCAGTGTCTAGGCATTGTCAAGAGAGTAGTAGGAGATAAGTTCCACATGCTAGGATCATGGGAAAGACCTAACTTTGCACCTTTGGCAGGCTAGAGATCTCATCATTCAATGAGAACACTGGAGTCCTGGAGGTTTCCTCCCATATTCTAGGAAACAGGCTACTTATTCTTGCAAATTTAATTCAGCCACTATATCATTAGTTCTCATTTTAAAAAAGAGAAAGGTATGTAGAACAAAACCTATTTGTCCAAAGTTTTACAGGTATATTCCTCTCATAAGGGGCTGTAACCCCCATCCCATTCTGTCAAACTAAAAAAAGTGTTATAACTTATTTTCAATAAAATTTAATAGTGCAGTCGAAACTGAATTAAATTAAAAAGCCTCCAAATTAGTCTCAACACATTCAACATGTTTTCTGAATTGCCAAATTGGATTCAAATGACAATCTTGAGGTCAGTGACTCTCTCTAATTTTAATAGTAGACATGACATCTAGATAGATAAATTTTTAGACAGATATCTAGATATATTTTTGTTGTTGTTGACTGTCTCGACCCATGGTGATCCTGCAACATGTCCAAGACCTTTTGTCCTCCACTGCTCTGCTCGACTCCTGAAAACTCATACTCATAATCTCTTTAATAGAGTCCATCCATCTTGCATGCAGCTTTTCTATCTTTCCACTTCCCTTTACAATTCCTGGTTCCCCCCCCCCCCCCATTGATTCATGCTTTCTCATGAAGTGTCCAAAATACGACAACCTGAGTTTTGTCATCTTTGCTTCTAGGGAGATTTCTGGCTTGATCTGCTCCAAGACCCATTTGTTTGTCTTTTTGGCTGCCCAGGGAATCCTTAGCATTCTTCTCCAGCACCACATTTCAAATGAGTTGATTTTGCTCCCATCCTGCTTCTTAACTGTTTGCTCCCGTCCTGCTTCTTAACAGCTCTCAGATCCTTACATGTCAATAGGGAATACAATGGCTTTTATGATTCCAACTTTTGTGCTCAGTTGTATATCCTTATATTTTAGGATCGTCTATAGTTCTTTCATAGCTGTCCTTCTCATTCTTAATCTTCTTTTGATTTCCTGGTTGCAGTGTCCATTTCTATCAGTGTTTGATCCCAGATATGAGAATTCTTTTGCTATTTTTATTTCTTTGTTGTCTAATTCAAATAGCTAAACATAAAAAAACAAGTAAATGTGATGAAAATCTGCACTGTCTTTTTTTCCTCCTCTATTTAATGATGGACACCTAAGACCTCAAATACTGAGTTGATCAAGTCCATTCAATGGATATTGAAAGATTCAGCTAAGTTCCCCATATCCTCTTATAAGGCATAATGAGAGGCTTCCATAGCTTTTCATAGAAGGTCTTAAAAGGAGGGTTGGGGACTGGGAGAGTATCAGGCATGGACTTGTAGATATCACCAGGAGTGTAATGCACCTGCAGGAGACATGCATGGAGATGGTGCTAAAGTAGAACAGATTTTGAACTGAGATATATTTCCTGCTAATACTATTAAAATAACTGATTTAATACAATGTTGATCTCTTTTTCTGCTTATGAAATATGAAAATGATCATGCATATGCATAATATTATCCATATACATTTATATATGGATAATATGTGTATGTTTTATGTATAAATGTTATGTATACATAACATTTCCAAGAGTACCCTCCATATCCATGAATTTGGCATCCATGGATATAACCATCCACAGCTTGAATATATATATATATATATATATATATATATATAAAATCCCAAAAGAAAACCTTGATTTTGACATTTTATATAATGGACACCATTTTACTATGCCATTTTATATAATGAGACTTCAGCATCCCATATTTTGGTATCCATGGGGGGGGGGTGGGTCCTAGAACCAAACTCCAGTGGCGACCAAGGGCCCACTGTACTTTTTGATCTAATCTAATCCTCTAATAAAGCAAAACAGTCAATTTAGATTCCAACTATACATTTGTGTCTATATGTTTCTTTGTTCTTTTCTTTCTGGCAGTCTATTGTGGATTTCCATCTCCTAGCAAACGGGATCATTCTATCAAGTTACTTATTATTTAACCTGTACAAGTGTTCAAGCAGAAATCACTATATTTCCCAAACTGCATTCAAGGATATTACTGCCAGCTTTCAATGAAACAAGCTTGTTAGATGCATATCAAAAATAACATTAATGAGCTACGAACGCCAAAATTACAGGAACTTATGAAATTGGTTAAACAGAAAATACCATTAAACTGTTTACTGAGGCTTCACAGATATACTGCAGCTAATGAGCATTTCTGCTATTTAAATAAGCCTAAATTGAACACACATTACATGGATACATAATTAGTCATGGCAGTCAAGCACACACTGTGTCACTTTTAAAGCTTTATTTGAGGAATCTTTTTCCATTTGATTTGTTTTGTTAATTAAAATATTTTCTGGCTTTCCAATATATCTTAATATTGCTGGGGGGAGAGGAATTTCCCCCAAACTGATCTATATGGTTGTTGCATCCTCATTTGAGTATAGCTGACAGAAATAGACAGTTTGATCTCTAATGTCATATGTGAACTTGTATATTTTTTCTTTTGTTTCTTCTTGAGTTATTTGTGTCCTTTCATCCATTCTGAGTGATCTGCTCTTATTGCATCACTGTTGTCTATGTTAAGTGCTGGCAGCCGTTTGCGTCCTATTGTTATCTAAGTTGCCACTGGAATGGACAAAGAGGGAGATACTATATACTATATGACATAGAACTGAGACTGAGTAAAAAGATCCATATGATTTCACTAGAGTCTGGATTTAGTGTGGTTCACTATATTATATATATTATTTGTAAAAGAAGAGACATGAGTGCAGCTAATTCATTATAAAGTCAAAGAATCATGCTGTCTAATAAATCAGTATGCTTTATATCCTGCCTTATACCCCAGTTTTCACTTCCTGTATACAGTCATGTATAAGTCTAGAAAATTTAGTCAAAAAATTGATCCACAGTCAGTGTATCCATGGGTTGATGTAAGTACCATACTTTCACTCTTGTCCAAAAATGAACCCTCTCTTTGTCTGTGTAGAGTGATGAAGGGCAACAGCTTAGTCATTCACAGGAGACCCTAAAAGAAGCACTGACCCCTTTGACTCTCTCCTCTGTGACGCTCTTTCCTGGGTGGGAAAATGGTGGCTCTTTGATGCTTCTCCTCAAAAGAGTGTCAAGAGGAATCATTCTTTGAATAAGACATTTGTGTATATTTGTCAGCTTCTCTGGGTTAAATTCAGGCAATTATCCCATTCAAGTTAAATGCTGTAATCACTGCTAATGTAGTCTCCATTTTCTTTGCTTTGACATTTTGACATTGCACATTTTCTTAGCCCTGCCTGTGTCCGGTTGCCTCCCTCACACACCACACAACCACCATTTCTGTAGTTCCCTCCTCCTACAAACCACTTTTACAGCAAGCATAAACAGTTATGCCTTCTGGGATTTTTCATGTTTTTGGGCATCATTTCCTCTGTTTCTTCCTTTACAACCTTTGTTACGTGTCCCTAAGTTTTGCCTTTGACTTATCCACAGGTCATATCAAAATCCATTCCCCCCATCAAAAAATAAAATAAAAAAATGTGCCCTTATAGTTCTATATATAGAGAGTTAATTCATCTCACAAGATTTATTTTTAAAAGTGACTTACTGAAACACAACTTATATTAAAAGAGCAAAAGTGAATTAAAAGCTACTTTTAAATAAATAAATAAATAAATAAATAAAGTTACACCAATTAAAAGTCCCTTCTTCATTACACAAAATAATATTACACTCCCCATTTATGACCTGAAATAATGGCCAGTCATGTTCTTTTCAAAACACAACCATCTACCCCTTTACTGTCTCAAGTATTTGACCTCTCTTGACCAAAAATGCTCTTTCTGAAGATGGCATGAGAGAAAACTGAACTTTCCTGATTAGCCTTAAGATGTGAACTGTTCCAAGAAATTCAAAGCATCACAAACAATTTTTATTTATTTATTGTTTATAATAATCCTGACAAGAAAAGATAGCAGCTGGCCCAAGTTTATCTATTAAGCTTTTGTGTCAGAACATTGATTTGAAACCAGTCTAACTGGCATAAATTCATATATGCTAGCTACAGGCAACTGTGCAAATTGTATATGTGGAATCTAGTGTTTGTAGTTTTAGGAGGCTATGTCACTGTACTTCTCTCATATAGGGTGAAATAAGCTATGTATACCACTGTTAGTGTCTTAGAAGAAAAGTGGAAAACAGATTGTGGTTAGTAAACTGACTAACTTTTCTTGTTTAATCGTACCATTGCTATGAAGTCCACATTCAGAGATCTAGAAAATTATCTATATTATTGTTTTATTATCCTTAGAAATATTTAAACTAAAAGACTGAGCAGAAAGACAGGGAAAACTAGAATGATAATAGTTTTGAGGAAAGCAGGTGGAAGCTTCACTGTTGACACAGCCTGCTCCAAAAGTGGGCTGAACACCCATGGGCAGTCTGCACCTCTTGGGATTTTTTTCCACCTCTCACCATGCATGTGCACCATTGCATGAACACACCACCTGAGACAAACAAACCTCTCTCTTCCCACCTAGTTGCCATCCCATTGGATGGCCCATGTGACCAATCACACAGTCTCATGAGCAAGACTCTTCTGGTACCAGGCATTGGTGTCCGCAGGAATAGATTAGCAATCTGCGCATGGAAGCTCCCTCCCCCATACATGCCCTTGCCCCCCCCCCACTTCCTGTTGGATTGTCTAGTTTGTGTATGTGTTAATTGCATCCATTGCACTATTGACCACCTGCTGTGTTTGTCATACTTTCGTGTCATGGGGTGTGTGACAACTTGACGGTGCAATGGGTAGATGGTGCAGCTGGCCACTTGTGCACCTGTATTCTAAACTGGAAAAAAAGGTACAGTGAGCAATGGCACCATACTGTGTTTCACCGGTTCCCAGGTTGCATGTTCCAGAGCACTTTCATATCCCACCTGGTCTTTACCACATACCTCACTTGTGTCTTGCTGTTTATATACTGGTGCAATGATGCACATTTTCCGCATTAAAGCCGAGTATTAGAGCTCCTTTTTCCTCCAACTTTTTGCCTTGGAGCGAGCTTCATGTCAGTTTCCACCTGGTTTGGCACTGTACATAATCTGAACAAGTAGGCTTCAGGTTGGTTTGAAGCCACTGGTTTTTTTTTTTTTGTTTTGTTTTGTTTTTTGTTTTTTTGCGAATTTGGGAAAACCCTAATTCAGCAGTTTTGGACTCAGGTACAAATAGATTTTACTAGTACTTCTACTCAATACAATATAAATCTAGCCATGGCACTTTGCAACTTCACTGGACTTACCCAAATACATTGTTTGTTTGTTTTATTTGAGCCTAGATTTTTGCAGGCAGGGACACTAATGATTAAGAGAGACTAATCACTTCTGTCCCTGAAAGTGACACAGTATTTCCATGTTTAAAATTAGTTGCTGAAACATGCAAATCAGTTTCTTTTGCTAATATTTTTGTGTGAGCCATCAGTGCCTTATCTTAGTATCCAGGATTTCAAAATATTTTGTTCTTGGCATTATCAGTATTTGCAGTTCTATGTGGTGTTCATATTAATTTATTCAAATAATACTTTGTTGACTGTATCAAAAATGAGATACAGAGTCTAATTATTAATTCTTCCTAATGTATTTTGAGATTATGCCTGTGTGAGGATCCAAATCAAATCTGTTCTTTTCCCACCTACTGTCACTCCTCAGCATCAGTTACTTTCTCAGGGTTTTCAATCATGTCAGTAGCCATGATCCAAGGAAATTATACATACACATAGTAAAACTCTACTCAACCCCTTCCCAAATATTTTCTTTGAAGAAACTTATGTTTAATTGACCCACTTTCACTATAACTTCTCCAAACTGAGGAGGTTAGGTGCTTAGAACATCTTAAAGGTCCTTTTATCTTCCACTGCAGAATCAGTATTGTTTCTAGAATAGGCTCCCTATTTCAAATCTTTTCTAAATGATTATTTTGAAAGAAATTATTTGACATTTTCTAACTTCACTTGTCTGACCCTTTTTGGCCACAAATAAACTCTTAATATTAAACACACACACAAACACACACCACACAAAATACCATTATCCCCCACCCCCATCTCATTATTTAACCCATTGATGTGGAAATGGAGATTGGAAAATTATGAAAATCCAGTTCCTTCCTATAATTATAGTTTTGCCTCTGCAGAGGGTTTCCCAAAGGAAAACACAGCTGCCTATGCTCATATATATAGACACGCACACACACACAACCCACCAGAACACATCTTTGACACTGTTCCGTGACAACTGAGAAATATGCTAGCAGGTTTCTCTTTTACATATATGACAGCACAACTACATCAGTTTAATTGACCTTAGCAATCTGCATCTGTGTGTGGAACACACTCAAGTGATTCTACCAAAAAAGAAAATGTAGGAGAGAGAGAGAGAAATTGAACCTGGGTGCCATGATACAGTAGTGCCTATAGACATCATTTTGATATAGGGTATCTGGGCATACAAAAACATTTCCCCTTCCTTTCATTACAATGAAACCATACTAGGGGCCTAGGATTTTGAAATGAAACACGTTATTCTAAATTTATAACAATAACAAAAGAAACAATTTTATTTTAACATTAAGTTTATTATTTTCATATGGAGCCAAATTAATAATCTGCAGCTCTATTGCCCATTTCTTTATATTTCAGTCTTGTTGTTTACTGCTTTTAATTCTAACAGTTCTTTCGTGCTTATTTGCTCATTGCAAATAAGCTAATCTTGCCCTAAGGAAGTAAGGGAGACATGTGTTCTTTCTTCCACCTCCCACCTCTTTATCCCAGCTACTACCCTCTGAGATAAGTTGCATTGAGAATTAATGGCTAATCAACAGAGTAGAGATTTATGAAGAAGTGAGGATTTGAGGCCAACTCCTTAGTCTGATTGAGATATTTTACTTGCTGCTCTATAAGGGTCAGCCTGATGATGTGAAACTGCCAGTTTTGATTTGTTAGAAAGTAATCACATTCTTGTCCTCCAAGATTTTGTCACATTACAAGCTTTCCACAAATCCGTCCCCCAAATCCATGTAGACTTTGGTACACACTGTTCTGATTGTACACATTTTTGTACATTTTTCTCAAATCAAATTTTTATGTACCGGGGGGGGGGGGCTTGTACAAAACAGCATGTTTTCCCCTCACCCACAGTTTGAACCGCAGCGGTCTGAACATAGGTTTAGCACCTCCTCTGTTGTTCATGAGAATAAAGTCATAGTCTATATGATGTGTTGAAGCGAATGATTGTTGTGACAATTCACTTCATGCTATGGTTGCTATAAAAAGACACTGAGTATTTTGAGGGGGAAAAATGGTGTGCATTCTTCCCAACAAGCATTGTAATGGAACATCTCAAAACCTGGGAGAAAGGTGAGATCTAACCTAAAGGTTACAAGGAACAAATGTGCTATTTTGTATATTATAAACTTTTGAAAGGAATATATCTCATATTGTGTTTTTAATATTAGTCATATGTGTGTAAGGCTCAAAGCAATGCAGTAGTTTGCGTTGAGACAAAAGAGTGTCCTCCCTGCCTTGTGCTTGGGAAGATAGATAGATAGATAGATAGATAGATAGATAGATATTCTGCAACCTTACCAAAAAAAGTAGAGTTAATTGTTCACCTTCCCTTTCTGACAATGAGAATGCTATACAGGATTGCTTTCTGACAAGTTTTCCCTAGCAGTTGCAATACAGTAGAGTCTCGATTATCTGTCCTTTGGTTATCCAACATTCCGGATTATCCAACATTGCAACTGCTGTAATTTCCTTAAATTTTCTGTGATTTTTTTTAAAAATTTTCAATGAACTGAACTGTTTATACTGTACATCACAATGTTGATCAGTGATTTCTTTACATTTACTTTTACTGTTACTGCAATCAAACTTCAATGCGTTTGCAATTCATAGTGGTTTCAAGGCTTTTCTTGGACCCTCCGGACTATCCAACATTTTCGGCTATCTGACTATCAGCCCACCCGTTTATGTCGGATAATTGAGACTCTACTGCAATGGCAGTAGACCTTGTACTGGGAGTCTGGGAAGTGTAGTTATCCACACCATGTAATATCTACATTACAAATTTAGCTCCTCTAGTAGAGTCAATTTCCCAGTCTTCCAAGTCCTTGCATGCTGCTCTGTGATCAAGGCAGCAGAGAGGAAGGGAAGATTTGCAAAAAGCCCATGACATTGTTGTAGAGCTCAGCAGCTAAGAGTTGAGGGAAGAGAAGGGTACAGCTTTCATGAAGCCATCATAAAGAAGTATCAAACAGACTGGAGAAAATGCTCATATTTGTCTTTATAAACTCCTTTTCGTACTATCACTAAACAGAGCCCCTTGATTTCTGGAACTGGAGGGAGGCAGGTTCATTCTTAGGATTTAAACCAGTTGAGATCAGTCCAGTGGTTTTATGATGCTTGGAAGTAATGGGAGCCAACATTGCTCTTCTGTACAGGCTTCTGCAGCCTGAGTGGTAATTGTCTCCCTGTTTGTTTACATGGGGCACAAGATGGCATACAGTATGAAATTCAAACAGAATACAATTAAAAATATATATAGCACAAAAGGCTGGCTTTTTGAAATACATAAATGCATCATCATATTAAAAAAAACCCCCACACATCCATATTAACAAAAAATATGCCATCATATTAAAATACTCTGTTGTCTCTATTTTATGCCCCACCCTCAAACCCTGGAATTTACAGCTCAGTCTGCAAGTGACTGGTGCTTAAAGTACTGTTTTAAGCATCAGCTACTACTCTGTCTTCTACTTTATCTTAATTTCCATCTCATAAACACCTCTTTTCTTTCAATGCAGTAAAAGAAGCTCTGTCTCCTCTCAAGTTTAACAAATGGGGTCTTCCTGAAGTTGACCAAGAGACCATGCAAACAAGTGAGCCATGGGTTTTTGCAGGAGGTGATGTCAGTGGATTGGCTAACACAACAGTAGAATCAGTGAATGATGGAAAACATGCTTCCTGGTATATGCACAAATATATACAGGTGAGTTTTTCAAAGGAAACTCTTCTGGCTTGATCTTGACTTCACTGCCAAGAGCGTACTCTTCCCCATTCCCAATCAGAGTAGCCTTTAACAACAACAACAACAATAAAAATTCAGAGGAGCCAAAGTTTATAGAGATGAATAAGTTGCAGCTCTGACAGCAGAGCTTTTAGATTTTTAATGGGAAGGGAATGGAATGATAATTAAAACCTACTCGGGAATAAAGGTATTGTTAAGTTAAAAGTGGATGAGGTTCCTGTGTGTGCTGGTGATTTGAATGTGATTTTTATTTTGTCCACCAATAAAAATTACTTTTACTCATAAATTCCCATTTCTACCCAAAGGGGACACAACTTAATGCATAATACATTGCATAATACAACTTATGTAGGTAATTGAAAGAAAAAACTTTATAAATATTAAAAGCAGCACACAACATTGAACAGCATGGAATATTTGTTCTTTTCTTTTGAAGAATACTTGTAGCATTTGTCACCTAAGGCAGGAATTATTATGTAGGGGGTACGACCATGCCAGCACTTCCAAAATATAAATACAAAACAAGAGCACCTGAGCAAAGAAAACTAACTATCTGTTGATAAAGGAAGAAGTCAGACAAGAGACCCCAGGAGTAATACAAGAGGGTTCTTCCTGGTGGACACTTTTTTATACAAATAAAAACAGTACAAGGGACATGTTCATGTAAGTGAAGGAACAATTGCTTGACTTGTGCTGAGATACTGTATGGCTTGCTGCATGCATGTTCTGCTGCTTTGAATAGTACTTCCTGTGGTGATGAACAAGCCATAAAACAGATGTAGGCCACTGATACAAAAAGAAGAAAAGAAAGGAAGAAAGACACTGTGATATTTTCTCAAATATCTGAGTGGGAAAAGAATAAAACAGGAAATAATATTAAGATATTGTGAACACTGTCTTAAAGACTGAAAGAGAAATTTGTGCACTCACTTCTCCCACTAGGTACAGTTCTGAAAAGTAGTACTAAAAATCACATTAACTGTTAAAAATGAAAAACAACATTTAATCCCCATTATAATTTTTTAAAAAACAACATAAATTTCTGTTGTGTGATTTATTGGATATTGTTTTACCACAGTGAGGATTATAATTAGGGTATCTAGATGTCAGAGCCTGGCTTTTCTATCTAGGTTTCTACGCAGGTGGGGATCTCAAGGTGTGAGTGTTGCCTTGAAAAAGGTTTTAAAAAATCTCTCTGTGATTCTGGCCCCTGCCTGTACTGCAGCCACTCACTCAAAACCATAAGGCGGTGAGTTCAAGACCAGCAAAAAAGGCTCAAGCTTGACTCAGGCTTGCATCCTTCCAAGGTTGCTAAAATGAGTACCCAGATTGTTGGGGGCAAGTAGCTTACGGTTGTAAACCGCTTAGACACTGCTTAGATGGTATGAAGCGGTATATAAATGAAGCTGTTTGTTAGGTATAACATAAGGCACTAGCAGCAACCTTCAAGTCATCTGAAAAATCATCCTGATTAAATATTAGCTTAAAGTAGCAAATGGGTGCAAAAGATGCTGGGATTTAAATTAACCCTGAGGCCTGAATGATATTTATTAAATATGATAAATTTAGAAGACAAAGGCAAAATATAATATAGAGATCCAGTAAGTCATATGATTGCAGCTGCGAAAACATATAGGCAGTTATTTTTATGTTTAGGAAAGAAATGCAGATTGATGGTAGAAAAACTAGATAATATAAATAATAGATAACAATAAACAGAAAAGGCGATATTAGGCTAATTAGGTCACAGTGAGAGAAAAACAGGAAATCATTTTAGTGTGTGCAAAGAAAAATTATTGTGTGTTTATACACGTTTTACTATATATTTGTATGTAGAGAACATTGCAAAAGATATGAATGTCTGACTCACTGTAAGGTTATCTCTGTCTAGGAAGGGCTACAGCTGGCAGGTCAAATGAAGCCGGCCACAGCTGCTCACAGACATGACATCCAGAGATGGAGTTGGGCAAATGAAGGAGTTTTTTCATGCTATGCACTCTCTTGTTGAGGGAAAGTGCAACACCCAGCTGGCAAAGCTGTTTACCCAACTCCCAGACTTTAGAGCCACCAATCCACAGAGCCTCTTGATTGTCTGGGTTCAACTTCAGTTTGCCAGCCCCCATCCAGTTCATAATAAAATCCAGGCACAGCCTCAGCTAACTCCAGTGACAAAAAGTAGAACTAAATACAGTATCCATTTCAAATTCCCTCACCCAGCTGCTCCATATAGAAACACATCACTCAGCTTAGTATCTATAGGACTGCAAGAAGTGCTCAGTGTCATTCTCTGAAACTGGCACAGTGGCAATGCAGTTTAAACATCACTTCAGCAACTTTAAATTGAATGCATAAAGCATCTAACCAAAAGTGTTTAAATACAGGATTCTGGCCAGTGTCTCCCTAATCACATCCCAGTGACTTTGTAGCAGGGACTGTTTCAAGTATATTGTCTACGTCGTCATCTTATTGAAGCTCAAATTAATTGAAGAAGCCTGATTAGATGGAATGCTGGACACAGCCCCACACACTGTGATGACTGTGATGGTCCAAGTCAACCATGGGAGCCACAAAGACCTGAAGAGACCTACTGAGGAGAACCCCACATCTGTATGGAATACTTCTTTCACATACCCAAATTTTTCTCGGGAGTTCCATTTTTTCCCAAGTAGTCTTTCATTAACTCATTTTACAGGACCAGTGAGAGACCAGCATAATCTGCCTTCAGAATGTGCTTGTGCAATCTCCCCTTCACCCTTGATGGTGTCTATCATGGGAAACATGTAGCAAATGCCTCTGCTGGGTACAGGATGAATCGGCAATTTGATTCTAAATACACCACTTTTTCTTTGATAAATGCCTTGTTGGACCTGGATCCGCATAATAAAGCACATGGTTCCACTAAAATTGGAATATACTAGAAGCACTGGAGGAAATCTGACAATTCATAGCTTGTCACATGGAATTTTAGATCAAGCAGGCTTAATAGTAGAGTGTTTCCGTTACCCTTTGCAGGTTTTGAGGGAGCTTATTCGACCTTACCATCTCACCATGAAGCTAATGGGAAAAGCCTTGCAGCAATCTTCACAGGAAAGTTTCCAAATGTCAAGTGTCATCTTTCCAGCTGCTAGATGAATGGGTAGCCACAAGGCATTTATTTGGGTGTGCACTCTCAGTAAAATCTGGTTGCTGTGGTGGCAATTACTATAATTTGGCAATTGCTTTGCCAGTATTTGGACCACTTGCAATTTGAGCCATTGAAAACAGGGGGCATTATTTTGGGACAGTTGTAATTTAGAGGCAGGTCAAGGCTACATAGCATTTTCTTCCTGGCAGGACTAGGCTATTGCTCTTACTCTCTTTTTCATCTACATGTGCAACTTTCTTCAGTCATGCCCTGACTATTGAAGCCTCTGCACTGTGTGATATATATAGTTATAGATAGATTTATTCAGAAAGCAAACTGGAATACTCTTGAGCCTGCAGAATGACACACGTGTGAGCCTGCCGTCTTCATCAAGTTTTCACATTACAGTTTGTGTTTATGATGTACCATTAGGATATACTGTTGCATGGCAGTATGCAAACCATAGGATATTTCTGGAAAGTATTACTAACAGCTACCAGTTGAATATCCCACTGAAAAATAGGATTGATGCTAGAGAATGGGCTAGAAGGTCTGTCCCTTTAACAAGTATTTACACATCCCTTTTCTGATAAAAGCCAGTTGTAGAAAAAATTTCCTAGGTTTCAGCTTTTTCTGCCATCCCTAGAATTACCTTAACCTATTTTTATTTTTATGTTTTAACAAGGAAATGCTCTGAAGGAAGTTACTTTCTGAAAAACTAGCCATCTTTTTATTTCAATACAGAAGATCCTTACCTAGACCACTAGTGAGTTGGGACTTCACTCTTGCCTCACATCTTAAGGCAGAGTATTTTTGTTTTCTGACAACTCGATGCAAGCACATCATCTGTATTTCTGCCTCCAAGCTTCCTACAATGATCTCTGAAGGGTCCAGGGAAGTTCAGATATGTCAGACATACAGTGGTGAGCCCTTACAACATTGCTAGTGTCCATAGTCTGGAATTTCAAATAGTATGTTGATATAAAACATCATCTTTGAAGGAAGGGCATTTTTAGTGTGATCAATTGAGTTATAAGTATTTATGCAAACATGAGCAACTAACCCATGATTTCTGCCTGTCTACCTGCCTTTCTTTTGGTGGAATTCCTGAATTAACCGGCAGGAGGTCATGTCTGTCTGTTTCATATACAAGTAAAAAGGAAACATATTTATGCTGTCTACATTCCAGCATGTTCCCACCACATATGTACATGGATCAGACAGTTCACTTCAACATTTCTCCTTTGCCTTTCCTGCCCTGACTCCAGGTGATCTTTGAAATGTGGAAAGTGATTGAAGAAATCATCTCTTACAAAGAGAAGGCAGGCAGCATGGTCTGTCACTGCACTGTTCCTTCCCCCTCCAAATGCTCATCCAACTTTGAATGTTCATCCAGTATCTACACTGGTATATGACAATTGAGATGCCTTGATTAACTCCCTTCAAGCCGTGCTCAGTCTCATTGAGAACAGCACTGTTTCCGCAAAATGTACAACAATTTTCTTACAAAACAAAGTGCACAAACTTTTTATTTCAGGCTCAGTCATATTCTCCCAGAATATTGATTCTGCTTCAAAGGGAAAGGGGGTCAATCAAAATCGGCAGTGGCATCAGCAGAGGTTATGACCTTCGGGATGCATTCCCACCTCAGCTCTGGAAGTTGCCAACCCCTCCTATGAAGCCACAGTTATATCTTTCCCAAAAGATTTGGGAACTGGTTTATACAAGGGAGCCAGCATGGTGCAGTGGTTTGAACATTGGGCCATGACTCTGGAGACCAAGGCTCAAATCCAAGGCTGGCCATGAGAACCCATTGGGTGTTCATGAGCAAGTTATACTCTCTCAGCCTCAGAAGAAGGCAAAAGGAAACTTTCTTGGAACAAGTCTGCAAAAGAAAATCCCAAGATAGGATTGCCTTCAAGATCGCCCTATGTCAGAAATGACTTGAAGGGTCACAACAACAACAACAACAACAACAACAGTATATTACATATAGATAGACTTTTTTTGGAATTAGTAAATAGAGATGTGAACTTCTGCTGAGCTAGGACATTCTTCTGTTCTTCTTGAAAATTCTTTTGAAAGTGAAACAGTTACTTCACATCAACAGGGTCACCAAATTTGACTTTAGACAGAATTCACCAGCATCTCTAGTAATATATGCCAGTTCCTGACATTATGGAATAGATAAACCACAAAAGACAAAAGCATAGATAAAAGAGTATTAAAGAATATAATTACAAATGAAATGAAGATAATGATTATAGTCATTATGGATATGGATATATATATATATATATATATATATATAAAGCTGCCAACAGTAGTATTACAAATATAGCAAGAAAATCAAAATATCTGTAATTGCCTCTGGAAGATAATTTAACAAAGAACGTGAATACAAACTGAACAAAGTTTATAACAGTTTGTAAACATGTCGAATCTAAATCTTCCAAGGATAAACAAACACATGTATGTTTTCTTATTGATTGTAACTTCCTATTTATCTGTTATTTGTATTGACTTCTGCCTGATAGATGCTGCTAGATGGCACTGGAGCATATGAACAAAAAGTATGATTTGGTATGCGGCAGCATCTTTTCCTCTTTCATCTGACTGCCCAGCTGTGATTTGTCACTCCCTTTCTTTTGGAGTCCCCTCCTTAGTCTTCATACAGTTTTTGGTGTCCTTGCTTGGACCCTTACTGACTTCTTTGAACTAATATGAACTAATATGCTGTTGATCCCAGTTCCATTTCTACTTCATGCATCAGCTGTATGCTGGTGGACTGTGATAACAAATAACTATTTCTTCCTTATTTCATCTTTCAGCATATTTTTTTCACAAACAGGAAACCAATAAATTAACTTTGGGAGCACTTTTCCTACTTCTAAGATTTTGTGTGTATCCCCTCCCCCCACCCTCTGTTTTAAGACAGTAGGATATTTGGGCACTTAACAAATAATAGTGGGGCCAGATACATCGCTAATACATATAATCTCCCATTGAGAATTTACCCTTAGTATAGTTTTAACAAAAGTGTCCTCTCTTTTTCTCACTCAGTAAATAAATAATGTGTTTTGCCAAAAGTTTGGGATTTCTTATATCTTCTTTCATGCAGTGCTGCCTCGTTCAAATATTTCAGAGATGATTTGAATATAAGTTATTGTAGGGGGGGATGATATTAATTCTCATCCAAAGATATGCCAGTTTGCTCATTGTGCTTCCATAAGGGAAATAAGTGCATCTCTTAGAAAGCATTCTTGTGCCACTTGAAAAATCTGGAGCCAGAGCATAATGTACTGCAATGCAATACAATTTTAATTTGAATAGTGGCTTTCATACAAAATGTATTCCTGACTGGCTGTAAATAATGCAATTACGGAATTATATAATAAATAATTGACGAGGGAGAGCAGTGCAAGTGCAAGTTGAGAAGAATAGCAATCTTTTTAGGTGGAACTCAAAAAAGAAGTGGGTCGATGAGGTACAGATAAGTAGGGGAATTTTGCTGTAAATATCAGAAGCTACTGAAGAAAGAAGAATATTGAAGGAGTGTTCAGATTTCGACGTGGGAGGCAAATGCATTCACTCGGCAATTCATTTAGTATCTTAGAACAATAAGCAAAATGTCGGGGGAAGTAATTCAAAACTGTAGTGTAAACTTGTTCTCTTTGAGCTGTCAGAAGCTCATGGTAAGGAATGTGAAGTAGTAGAATAGATTTCAGCTTCCTCTATTTAAGCTGTACATGCACTGAGGTATTAAAAATATATCTAGGGTCCAAAACACACTGCAGAAATAATCCAGTTTGAGACTGTTTTAACTGTCTGGTTCAATGCTAGGGAATTCTGGGAACCATAGTTTTGTGAAACATATAACCTTCTCTGTCAGAGTGCTCTGATGCCACGATAAACTACATTTCCAGTATTTCCTAGCACTGAGCCAGGGCAGTTAAGGTTGGCTCAAACTGGATTATTTCTGCAGTGTGTTTTGGATTTAGGGGGACAACCCTTAGGAGGAGGATCTCCCCTCCCAATCAGTGTAAGGTGCTCTGTTTGCATCTTACCTGCTAAGAATTTAGGAACAGACTGAGGTATAATATGAGATACAGTCTAACAATTAATGTCAGTGAATTAATGTCAGTGAATGGTTATCACAAATGTGGTATGATAACAAAATAGGGGGGGGGGCAGTCATGGACTAACATCTGTGGTCACTCGGCTGTGAAAAAGCTGGACAGCTTTGGGACAGTATAGGAAGGACAGTATGGGAAATGAGAGAACCAGAAGTGTTTTGCAATAACAACCCTCCAATATTTTGAAATTGTGTGTAGTTAAAATTAGGCACTGTTAATGCTTGCTGGGTACTTCTGACATTGAACATTTCTAGTGTTGACCTATTCTTACTGTATAAAGGTTTGCTGAGTTTTAACTACTGAAGCCTGAATTTCTGAACTTAGTTAACTTCTGGATTTCACAAAAAGCTGCGTGAGCACTGAACTTTCCCAGTACTCATTTCCCAGGGAAGGGGGAAAGGAAGGTAGAGTAGGTTGGAATGGAACAGGAGAGAGGAAATCTTAAACAGCAGTGCTTCATACTGCAACACTGCACATTGTAACAAAAATTAAATTAAATTAAATTAAATTAAAAGCATAAAATAGTGTGGGTAGGCTTATAGCAGCAGTTCTTTACAGATCTCAGTTGTGTTTTATTTATTTATTTTTCTTTAAATCTATCATCTCATTACATGCTTGAACATAGGAGGGATAAATACACACTTAGAAGAAAATACTACTACTATTACTACTACTACTATTACTACTACTACTACTACATTCTTGGAGTATAAGCCAAAAAGAAGAACAACAAAAGGGAAGGAAAAAAGGAAATAAAAAATATGTTTACAGGGGTGAGGGGCTTATCTTGCCTTGCTGAGTTAAGGTGATCTTGATGGTCATTGGGTCCCTTCCAACCTTGCCATTCTGGGTATTAGGATTGCTTGCTATCCCAACAGCAAGCGTAGAGGTGGGAAGTGTGTGCAACAGTGAGATAGATCATTGCAACTGTATCAAGCTGTATCCTCTAAGCTGTTCAAATGATACAGAGACTCAGTCTTAGGGTTACTTTTTGTTTTCCCGGTTATACCTTTTGAGATATATAAGTATAGAAAAACAAAAATATTGGGTATTTTAAAGGGAATATATGAGCTATTTTCCTCATTTTTAATTAAGTCTGTTACAGAGTTGTAGAAACTATTTTTAAACTGCTCTTAGAGCTGTTGTAATGCTAACATAAATTAATCCTTGTGTTATTCAAATCTGAGCATTTTTGGAAGAGGGATGGGATATAAACAAGACAATAATTTTGTTTGTTTGTTTGTTTGTTTGTCTCTACAGTCTTTATATGGTGTTGCAGTTCCTGATGTACCCCAGCTGCCTCTTTTCTACACTCCCATCGATTTAGTAGACATCAGTGTAGAAATGGCTGGACTCAAGTTCCCAAACCCATTTGGCTTGGCCAGTGCTACTCCAACAACAAGTTCACCAATGATCCGCAGAGCTTTTGAAGCTGGATGGGGATTTGCATTGACCAAGACATTTTCTCTGGACAAGGTAATGAAAGCTGGATGCCCTCTCCTACTTTTCACATTGTTTCCCTTGTCAAAATAACCCTCCAATGTTGTCTTGACTTTTCATAGCTGGTTAAAACAACAGTGAAGCTATTAGAATCACTCATAACCTTTTAATATGAAGCCATTTTCAGATTCACAGGAGTCCTGTGAAACATGGAGCTTCTAAATGTGTGCTTCTCTCTCTACACTGATTTCTAAGGCTATAGCGGTATGTTATCAAACAAGGAGCGGTAGTATCCAATTGTATTTAATGTCTCCCTCTTTGTTGAAGAATTAGTCACCGATGTCAATGATACCTTTGTCACCCTCATACAGATGGGTGTTTTTCTTGCTTCCCTTGATGATTCTTTGATGGTTCATCTCAGGCTTTGTTTGCACTGGCCAGAATACTCCAGGAACAGCCCAGAATATCCTTGCTTTGTCCCCCCATTACCCGGCCTTCCCTTTCTGTGGTGTGCAGCTGTCTGCACAGGTGTTCTGCTAGGCTGCCCTGCATGTCTATCATCATAATGGGTCACTCTCTTCTGAGGTCAGAACAAGGCATCCAGAAATGGGTACATGCTGAGTTCCACATTAGGCCTCAGAATGAGCACCTGTGGCCTTGGCAGATGCACCATGTGGCCATGCAGGACACCCCTGTAGATAGCTGCCATGCTGTGGAAATGGAGAGATCTAGATTTTCCTGGATGTCCAGAGAAACAGGTAATTTTTTTTAAAAAAATGCATTTAAACCTTTTTTCTAGTTCTGCAGCAGGACATGCCAGACACTGTCCAGACTGCCTACACCAGAATCGGGGTTTGGGCTATGTGCCATCTGAATAGGATGGTTCTAGTACATGTGGGGGATGCAGGGCTGTTGGCCTGTGCAGACAGGGCCTCATTATGAACTTCCAAAGTTGCCTAGAAATTTCATTGTGGGCAAAATGTGGGTGTGTCAGGTAAAATTATGCAACCCTTCATTAAGTTTTGCCCTTGAATGGAGAATGACTTCACCATCTCCAAACTCTGAATAGGACACCTGGTACTTATAGACAGTAAATGAGAACATGTGAACATATGTATACCGACAGAGTCAAAAGAAGGGATATGCCCAGCCAGAATTATTCAGTATAATTTGATGGTAACACTGATCAAAGGATCCAAATATAAACACTAAACAGAGTTCACATTGGCCATGTTTAGGGGGCAATGCCTTCATTTTACCATTCTCCAGCTATATCCCTGGCTTATTGCAAATTATTCTTTATTGTGCATGGCGTGCTTAAACATAGTTTGGCATGTTATGCAAATGTAGTCATTTACTATCTTCTGAACTACTCCACACTGGATTTTTTCACCTCATGTTAATGTCACTTGCCTGTACTAGTTTAATGAAATCTAAAGACCACATAGAAATATGTTATAAGGATTGAGCTGAAAAAGAGAAAGCTCCTTTCCTCAAGTCTGTTTCTGTTATAAAAGGAGCACTTCCTTTTGGGGGTTGTTTTTCTTTTGTTTGCTTTTAATGTTCCACTGGCCTAGTCTGAATGTCTACGGGTCAGTTCTCAATATGTGTCTTCCCAAGCATGGAGTTGCCCAGAAGGTTGTGTTATAATTGTTGTCTATCCAAAATTAATTCTGGATCACTGGAGCAGTCGCTTCTTTAATTAAGGTGCTGTACGAGAAGCCAGCTCTACTGTGTCTCTTGTTATACACCGTATTTGCTAAGCCTCTGACCTACTGTTCAAATGTTCTGAACACTCACCCAACTGCACCTAAGTCTGTCTTGCTTCTGTCTCACTGCTTTGTCTAAGAAGTGCCTTATGCCATTTAGATCCATTTTTTTTCACTTTCTCAAATCTGTACATGTGTTTTCAGTTCATTTTTCCCAAGGCTTACAGATATTGTGAGCTGCAGAATTACAACCAACCAAAATTTTAAGGGCGGGGTTGCATGCTTGTAACAAACAAAAATATTAGATACAGTTCCAACATTAAAGTATTTCCCTGCTGGTGAATTATTGCCCAGTATATCAGAGGTGTGTGTGTGTGTGTGTGTGTGTGTGTGTGGTGTGTGTGTGAGTTTATTATTACTCTAATATGACAAAACTGGAGGATGAGCAAGGTTGTGAGGTTATGGCATTAATGACTAAATATATGTAGATTGTGTATATATGCAGTTTTCTTGTCCTGTGGAACAACTCACAAGGATTATGATTTGAGTCTAAGTTGTTAGTATCCCTTATCTCCCCAAAATGAAGCTCACCAGGAGAACAAACATGGCTACAGTGGCTACCATTCACTTGTGTGAGGAGGAAAACATAAAGTATGCACAGTGAGCTACTTTGAAGAAATGGCAGTCATTCCCACAACTCCCACACAGAATAGTCTGGCCTTCATTGGGCATCATTCCCAATTCTGTAAGAAGCAAATCCCCCTTTTAAAGCTGCTCTGCCTGTTTCTGGCAGGAAATGCTTTTATTAGGATCAGCCCCATGATAGGTTCACCTTAGGGTTGCCATAAGTCAAAAACAACTTGAAGGCACACAGCAACAAACAAAAATGAAGGATATTTACATCCCAGCTATGATACAGCTCCCTTCTCCCCCAAAGGTAGAACTTGAAGTGTCTTGATGCTCATTCCCAGGGAAACAGACATTGAATAAGTCAGGGAGGTCTTAAGTTTTGCTCCCCTGCCTTGTATGATGCCCTGGATTTCTCCTTCCCTATGCAAATCACTAGGATTCATTCTTACTGGGAGGAAGGAAATAAAGCACCACATATTGAAGTGGTGCATTCTTACCTAACAAGACAGTTTGCAGGCTTTATAGTTCAGAACTTATATATATAGTTCAGACTATAAAGTTCAGACTAGGTGGTAAACCAGCATCCATTTAGTAACAATCTCCTCCTCCAAATATCTTGGACCAAGCCTTTTGGGGCTTTATAGGTCATCACCAGCACTATGGGTCCGTTTTACATTGGCAAAAAGAGGTGTTTTGAAGGCTGCTTGAAAACCCAGCTTTTACATTATAAAATGGGAAAGTGTGCCATGAAAACACTATTTTGGAGTTTTAAGGGAGAAGAAGTGCCTTTAAAAAGGAGCTGGCCCATTTTACATTGGCAAAAAGAGGTGTGTTGAAGGCTGCATGAAAGCCCAGCCTTTAGATGAGAAAAATGGAAAGTGTGCCATGAAAACACTATTTTGGAGTTTTAAGGGAGAAGAAGTGCCTTTAAAAAGTAGTTTGATTTCCCCAC
Organism: Urosaurus nigricauda; assembly: GCA_034509955.1. Classification (NCBI taxonomy): domain Eukaryota; kingdom Metazoa; phylum Chordata; class Lepidosauria; order Squamata; family Phrynosomatidae; genus Urosaurus; species Urosaurus nigricauda. The sequence continues at coordinate 103,315,533 of JAOEGL010000004.1, forward strand.
TACTTTTTTAAAAAGGGTGCAGCATTGCTGGCCCGTTTTACACGGGCAAAAAAAGGCGCTTTTAGGGCTAAAAAGCCCGCATTTAGGGTTAGGGAGGGCGTAGCCTTTACACCCTCCCTAAGCCTAAAACGCATGGACGCCGCCATTTAAAGATGGCGGCGTCTACACGGTGGCGCCGTACAAGCGTCATCACGTGTGCAGCGTTTTGACGTGCTGCGCATGTTTTGACGCTCTGGCGGCGCGGGAGGGCGCCAATCGCGCCCTTCCCGCGCCGCAAAAAAAGAGCTCGATCCCGGAGCTCTTTTTTGCGGCGGGTCGTTGCGGCGGGATGAGGCCTCTGGGGCTGCCCGTGTGGCAGCCTAGGCCTCATCTCGCCGCTAGAAGGGGCGAGTTTGGACCGCCCCTTTTAGCCAATGTAAAAAGCACCCCTATTGCATCTAAAGGCTAAGGTGTAGTTGAACGGTTAAATGGGGCTCTGTATCTTTAAAGCGCCCATTTAAAGGCAGCGATACAAGTGCGGAGGGAGGGAAGGTGCCAAGACAAGAAGAGACCTTCAGAGCCCGGCCAGAGTGCGCCTGCACCTTCCTTCACCTCCTCCCTTTGGTTGAGAGAGTGTGACTTCTAGGGAGACAGCAGGGCACTGGAGGCGCTCAGCCAGACCAGGGCAAGCTGGCAAGAGGAGGAGGAGAAGGGGAGGGACCTGGAGCACCTCCGCTGCCCTGCTTCCCTGCAAGTCACACTCTCTCAGCCAAAGGGAGGAGGAAGGCAGCGGGGAAGGAGGGAGGGAGGGAAGGAGCCAGGAAGAGACCCCCAGAGCCTGGCCAGAGCACGCCTGGCCCTCCTGCTTCCTCTTCAAAAAGAAGGCTGGAAAAGTAGGACGTGTCCTGGCAAAGGAGGACGTGCCTGGTCAACTTGGAAAAGGGGGGCCTCTGCTCAAGAATGGAGGACATATGGGAATCCCTCCTGGACAGAGGGCTGAAACCTCAAGACAACTCAATATAATGCTCTGACAGAACACAGACTACAACTCCCATGAGCCTTTGCTACCATTTCCCAAGATGCCTTAATTTGCAACAGAAAGCCGACCAGTATGTTCACATGTGATGAATTCTTTCGTATTGACTCTGCATTTTCTTTTTGTGTAGATGCTCTCTTGTTTTGTGTGTGATGAGCTTGTGCGTAATCACGTGCATTTCCGAACTGACCTCACTTTCTCCCTCTTTCGGAATGGTCCTGTACTCCCCCATGTGATAAGCTCCGACTGTATGGTGTACCTCCGCAATTGCGCAATTCGCAGCCAGCAAGGGAAAAAAATGTTTAAAGCGCAGCTAAAAGCCACGTTCCTTGCCGCCCATGTAGCTGCTCCACCTGTGTTTGTAGCGTTTTGACAGCTTCCCATGTAGTTGCTGAGCCACAGAAAAAACCTCAGTCTAGCTGCCCTGTACTTTTTAAATGCACACCTGGGGCTTGCTGTCTAGCTGCTAAGCATTAAGGAAAGTGCAACTTCATGTCACACTTTCTTGCCAATGTAAAAAGCCCCTTGAATTCTTCCATAAAAGACTGGGAGCCAGTGGGGCTGTTGCAAGGTACTCTGTCCCATAACCAGTCCTAAAACCAAGCTGAAATGGATCTAAATATCCCTTATGTAGCCTGCTTAATAAGTCAGAATGGACATATTCTTAATATGTAATGTGAGCACATTATCACACATGGCTTTTTAACTGTGCTTAAAATAGTAAATTAGCACCTTTAGTGATACACAACATTGCCTCTGACCTTTAGCCGATTTATATGCCAAGTATGGTTAGGGCATCCATGTACACTGAAAGGGGAGACCTGTCAATATCTTCCAATCATGCAGTGGTCTCAGTACTCCTCATATGTGAAATAATGTTCCTGTATCAGTGGTTATATTGGTAATCACATGTTGTCACAGTCTTCTCCTCTCTCTCTGTCTCCCCCTCCATCTCGTTATTTCCAAGCAACCTGAATCCTTTTATTTTTTATTTCTTTCCTTTAAAAAAAACAAACTTAAATAACATTAGTAGAACAGCAGAATTGCATTTAAAAAATAAAATAAAATAAAAGGCATGATGGGTAGGGTGTAGGGCAGTGAAGATGCTTAGAATGGAGTCCAGAAAAGAATGCAGTGGCAGCGGTGGCCCCAGTAACATGATTGCAAAGATGTGCAATAATTTCTGTTCTCAAACCAATATGCCTAATCAGTGAGACTGCAGCAAGAACAGGGCTCATGTGACATTGTCCTAAGAGGAGGATGAAGGCATTTGACTTGGAAAGGGGGAAGAATCATTAGCTTGTAGCAACACATAGAGGATGGTATTGCAAATCACTCAAAAATTTCCAAGTAGATCTAGGTCTGTATTGGTAAAGGTCTGAGGTATGACACTTTCTTCACAAACCTCATACATTATGATAATAAATATATCATAAATTCATGGATAAGGCACAGCTCTCCAAATTAATGTCAGATTGTTCTCATTGAGAAGTTATTTGTGTTAGGGTGAAATTGTTCAATGTGTGTGTGTGTGCATGCATGCACATGTGCACACATGTGTGTGCGCATGTGTGCTTGAGAGCCAGTATGACTTTGTGGTTTGTGTGTTTGACTACGACTCTAGTTTGAATTGCTGCTCAGTTTCAGTTGATACATAGGGTATGAATTGCAAGTCAGCCATGGAAACCAACTGAGTGACCATGGGCAGGTTCTTCTCTCTCAGCCTCAGAGGGCAGCCATGGCAAGCCCACTCTGAATTAATCTTATCAAGAAAACCCCAGGGGAAAGTTACCATAAATTAGAATTGACTTGAAGGCACATTAACACTAGCAAACGTATATGGTTTCTTTAGAGCACCCTCTTTATCTCCATCTTCCTTTCCCTAGAGCTAATTGCTAATATTCTTATATCTGTAGCATGTTTTGTTATGCAAAGGAACAATTTTGAATATACGAAGGAGAAAAATAAGAAATTAGATAAAATAGACCTTAGCCAAACCAATTTAATGCAGTTTGTTCTGCATAACTCTTTAGTTTAGCTCTGTGTCTGAGAAATCATTTTTGGAGAAAAATGTAAATCCCTTTAGTCTGTGTCTAATTGGACTTGTAAGATGGGCAAAATTGTAATTTATATTTCAGTGGATATTGTGCTACTAGTTGAAATACAGACTCTCGTAAATTAACATCTGAGAACACAAATTTTCTGAAAGTGTATGCTTGTAAGTATATATTCTTTACCTGTGTGTGTTTTATTTTGGTTGATGCAATGAGATAAAGTTATTAAAATATCCAAAGTTTGGTTTATGCTGACATGCACAGGGACAGTTCTCTGTTCAAAAGCGGAATATAAATATATGTATACTGTGGGAAGTTCTGTGCAAAAGTATATTTATTGTGGAAAATGAACAATGAAATTATGCACTTATTAACTACTAAATGTATATTGTTTACAAAATGAAATTGTATACAAAGGTACTTTAAAATACATTGTGAAGTTGAAGGATTTTATGGCCAGATTTCATAGTTTTTTTGTGGTTTTTCGGGCTATGAGGCTGTGTTCTAGAAGAGTTTATTCCTGATGTTTTGCCAGCAGCTGTGGCAAAAAATATTGCCTGTGAAAATAAATGTGCATTTTTGTAGTGCTTTTTTAAAACTGGCAAGTCATGGTGGAAGTTGGACAGGATGGACTTATGACTGGATACATAAAAAACTGAGGAACCAGACTTGTCAGAATAGGAAATGTTACTAATTTACAATATAGTTCTGATTATGAACAGTCATTAATACATGAACAGCAACATCCTTTTTAATTATGTTAGTCAGTGTAGGAGAGGCAGTTATAATGAATTAATTGAAATAACCTAAAAGTGTTTGGTACTTGTATTAGGGAGGAAAATAGCCCCTTTGAATCTGGAAATGGTAACTAAAATCTCTAGATTAGGCAGAAATTGTCAAATTAATGATATAGTTCATTGAAGCAAATTTCAATAGATTAAACAAAGTACATTTCCCCCCTTTATTAGAGATGGAACATAGATTTGTCTATTTCCCAGGTAGTGTTGAATTTGGACTTTACAACCCCTCAAGAAACGTATGTGGGGGAAGAGGAAGGGGATGTGAAAAGTTCCTAAAAATGTGGGGTTTTTAAATTATTTTCCATGGCACAAAATAAACTCCATCTTTTGACATCTGATTAAGAGTTTGAGAAACTCTTATGTCACTTTGCAGTAGAAACCTACACTTGTAATCTTTCTGCTTGTTGTTGTTGTTGTTGCTGTTGCTGTTGTTGTGTGCCTGAAAGTCGTTTCCAATTTATGGCAAACCAAAGGCGATCCTATCATGGGATTTTCTTGGCAAGATTTGTTCAGAGGAGATTTGCCACCACCTTCCCCTGAGGCTGAGAGCTTGTGACCTGTCCAAGGCCACACAGGATTCCCCAGCACTGAGCCAAGCCAATGAAAGTGATCTCAAACTGGATTATTTCTGCAGTGTGTTTTGGGCCTACAGTATATCCCTATGCCAATAACACAATGAAAGACTCAACGCCTTTGCCAGTTTGAATGCTGTGCAACCCAAATGTTATTGAGCAGGAAAAGAAACTGGTTAGACTAAAGATGCAGTCATGTGTGATTTTGTTGTGCAGTACTGATACTTGCTGTGTAACATTTTTGTTGTACAATATTGCTGTTTTATGTTGAAAATGACAATGTTGCACAACTGAAATGTTACTCAAAAACCAGCAGTGTTGCACAAAAAATAAGCAGGTGGTTTTGTTGTGAAATACTACTTTCTACACATTTTTGTTGTGCAATGCTACTGTTTTCTGTGTAGAACACAGACTGTGTAGAACACAGACTGTGTAGACTGTCTGGAAACAATCCTTTGTGTGTGTGCAAACTTCACTATTCAAATGTTGTACAATTTCCTTTACATACTGAAAGTTGCTTGGTCTTCAGGGATGCTTGACCTATATAGCTTCTGGAGCAAGATACACAACTTTTGTAACAAGCCACACAGTTTCCCATCACTGTGGAGGGGGGGGGGGGAATTCCAAGTATCTCAAACTTACAGGATAAAAATCTGTTTCATTGTTATAGTTTTTTGTGGGTTTTTGAGGCTATGTGGTCTTGTTCTAGAAGAGTTTGTTCCTGACGTTTTGCCAACATCTGTAGATGCCAGCCACAGATGTTGGCAAAACGTCAGGAATAATGTCTTCTAGAACATAGCCACATAGTCTGAAAAACCCACAAAAAAACTATGGATGCCGGCCATGAAAGCCTTCGACTTCTCATTGTTTCATTGTTCTCAATATCTGTTGAGACTCAGAAAAATTGAGAACTACCATCTCTATCCCAGTTGAAATCTACCTGGCAGAGATGTGGCTTGGCAGGGAAAGTGTGTGTGTATCAATAAAATTTGAAAAATGATTTCATTTTTTTAATCATTCTAAAATTACATTATGAATTTCATTTGTTACTTTGTGCAGTATCATAGGCATTTGAGCACAAAAAGAAACATAGCATGGATTGCAGAAATATTTGCTTTGATTTTAGATCTTTCCTTCATCAGTAAAAATGTAATTTTGATTAATCAGTGACATCTGTCTCTACTCGGCTGGTGACATGGATTGATTTGTGATGCTGTCACTTTCAATAACTTAGAGAAGCTGTTGTCTTTATTAAACCTCACCAGCAGATATGAACATGTGGAGCAAGTTTTTATTATCAATGGCTAAATCCAATTGCTAATCCAAAGTAGAGAAGCCCCATTGAATCGACTGCTGATTGGAAAATTAGCACTTCTGTAAATCTCATTGATTCATTGGGTCTACACTAGTTGAGATTAGCAAATGGAAAACTGAATTGCCATTTTTAAAAAATGCAGTTGTTCAGATATAATGCTAAAATATAGTTTAGCTTGTTAAAAATGAGTCACAATAAAGGTTTATCTTATTCCCTTCCTCCAATATCAATGTTGTGAGGGGGAAAATAGTCAAAAGAGGGTCAAAAGCATGCTTGTATTGAGAAATGCTAATGAGAAAAATCCTAGACAAACAAGAATAGTCCAGGATTTATTTTTATTTTTTATTTTTTTGTAGTCCAGGACTTACTCAGTTTAAACTTTGCAAATGTTTGCTTTTGCATAAAACAGCATTTTCTCCACAGGGAACAGCTTTTTCTGCATAGAAAATATTATTTCTGTTTGTTATGTTGTGTTGGGAATCAACTGATTCCTGCATGGAAAATGCTGCAACTTAGGGATATGTGTGCAAAAATGTGGCTTTTTTTTTTTTTTTTTTTGGGCAGAAAGCAAAATCTGTTAAAATGTTGTCTACACAGAGAAAAGGGTGTTTTTTGCATACACAAACACACACACATACACAAGCATGCATGCATTTTGCACAGCATATATCCTAAATTTGAATAGGCTCCAAAAATTGTATAGTATTCAAAGACTTTCTTGTAGCAGGAAGAAAATTGCTAAAATTACTTGTAGTTTCTGTCAAGGAGAAACTTAATGAAGAAGCACATCCCTATCTGAGTACAAACTAGAATTTAAACGTGTTCACATCTCTTAAATTAACTGGAACTTGTTCTGTGTTGAGCAGAGTAAGATTCTTGTTAATAGTAAGTCAAAATAAGCCGATGTGGCACCAAAAATGATGAAGCAGGTTTGTTTCAACAAATGTTAGGGCTGGAGTGGATGGGCAGAAAAAGAGGCTTGATCCTGGAAGTTGGTTGAAACCCCATTGTCCACACTCCCAAACAGGCTGAATATGCATAGACTGTCTGCATCACATGGCATCAAGTCATGCTGCCCAGTTCTTGTTTTTTGTTGCCTCCCCATCATGAATGTGCATTGTCACACAAACATACTGCTTGTGACCTCAGATTACCTACCATGTCCTTCCCAGATGTCACTTTATTGCATGATCACCCCTTTGAGCGGCCAGTCATGCATGTGATGCGGTGCATCAGTCTGCTGAGTAATACATTGGCAATGCACAATAATGCACCCCCCACATGCCCACTTCATCCCCCTTCACCCCATGCCCCCTGTTGGACTGTCTGTTTTGTGTATGTTGTATTACATCCATTGGTGTTGTTGCACTTTCAATTGCTGGGGAGGAGAAGGTGCCCAATGAAACACATACACAGCAATTGGAGGTAAAGGCCACAGCTTTATTAGCACAGCACAAAGGTAGGGATGGCCCAAAGCATAAGGTCCAGATCTGGAGCATCAAACAACACCTCAGTTGATTCATGCTAGGTTGCTTGGCCCTCCAAGCATCGGATGATATAGGGGCAAAGGAAATGCTCTTATACAATTCCGCAATTGCGCAATCCAACAGTGGTATCTGTTAATGCCCCTAGACACCAGGAGCGAAGCAATGTGGCCCCCGCAATGGCCACATCGCATGTGCTCAGGGCTCCCGGGTCCAAAGGACTCCTGATCCAGTGCTACGGAGCCCTGGAAACCACACCCGCCAGATCCAGGACCTATGCTGCCACCCACAAAAGTTGTGACAAAACACCTTAGCCTAGGGAGGGAGGGTGGGAGAGCTGAGCAAAATGGCTCTGAGACACATGTGCCAAGGTCTTAAATAGGCACCACCCCCAGGCTCCCCACACCAATGGGCTGTAACCCATCCGTCTGGGCCAGCCAATCAGCTGCCACTGCTGGAAGCAAGGCAGGCTGGAAGATGTAGTTCCAGCTGCCATCAAAAAGGCCACCCCTTCTGCCCCAAACAGCCAACACCAGGCCATCCCACCAGCAAATGGGCTGCTGAGGCAGAAGGCCCTGCCAGTGGAAGAGTCACTGGGGGCCTTCCACCCCAGCAACAGCACTGGCCCATTGATTCGGGCAGCGCCATTTCTTTGCTTTGCTATAGCCCCACCCTGGCGCCACATTGTTTATATACAGGCCAAAAGACATGCATTTTCTTTGTTAAGGGATTTTCTTTGTTAAGGGATATTAGGGATTTTCTTTACTCTAGTTTTTAGCAGAGTGTGGCTTCCTTCCACTTCCCACCTGCTTTCACCTTGCACATCATCTAAACACCCTACCTTCAAAGTGGCTGGAAACCACTTTATTTTGCCCACATGTTTCATCCCATAGTTGAGTTAACTAGAACTCAGGATTTGGATGACTAACACACTAAATTGCTCTTAATCTGTAATGGGGGGTGGGGGTGGGTTTCCAGTCTCCTTGCAGCTGAACTGGAGATGAGAGTGGAGGAGAAAGGCCTAGGCCTGAGGTTCTTTGAGGATGACTGTCATAAAACTAAATTTCAGTTCAACATCACATCTACACACAGCCTCTGTCTAATCCAGTATTCTCCCATAGATTTAAAAAAGAGCATGTCATGACAAAGATCCAGTTCTATCTGAAGATACAACACTGTGAAAAATCTTCAAGCCTGGTCTGTGTGTGTGTGTGTTCGTGCAGCCAACAGGATGGACATTATTCATTACAGATATGATAGCATGGAGTATCTGCAGAAGTTGCTTGCCAATTAGAGCCTTTATTTGTGTGAATTAACTGATTGTGCTAAGAAATGACATTTCTCCATAATATTAGACATTCTGATTCACTCTGCTACCAGTGGTGTTTCCATAGGGACCAATATGGGAGGCACATGCCTCTCTTCATAATTATAAGCGCCGGCACTGAGGCACAATGCCTTGTATTGTCCTCTTTAATGTCGGTATTTTTACTTGAATTGAACTCGCAGCGTAAAAGGCATATTTTTTTTCCTTCTCTGATATCACTGCGCAGTCATTTACAATATCCAAGTTACATTTTCCTCCCTGTAAATGACTCGAAACATTATTAAAATGCAGAATTTTTTATGCCTTTTCCATACAAAGAAGTTTGTTCTGTAGAGTTTTGTTAGAATATGAAATATTAATACTTTACAATTCACTTGTGATGATGAAGTACAATTTGCCTAGCTTGCATATGATAGAGTAAGTATATGCTTACCAAGGGAGTTGCATGAGAATTACAGCCCTAGCTTGAACATCTGCTTGTAATTTTATTATCCTGTCCTACTGACAGTGTTTCCCTTGTTGTTTTTCTAGACTGACAGGTGAATATTGCATGGATTATTTATTTATTTCCTACAAATATGTTTAAGCAAATGTTTCTTTTTTTTTTTTTTAAGAAAAAAGAAACAGGAATTTAGAAACTGCTTTTGATTTTGCCTTGTTTTCTTTTATATACTCTTGACATTTGTAGATGCCAGATTGAAGCTGTTTTCTGTAGCCAAGACAGACCATTGACTTGCAATGAAATGCCAGTTGATATCTCAGTAAACAGAAATATTCTATGCTTTATTGTGTCGACCATATGAAAGCTACATAGCCTTCCACTGGCGAGACAAATGATCAGATTGTTAATGTCAAATGAAAAAAAAAAAGGGGGGGAGTACTGCTTGCCCTTCTATTAAATAGCATCAAGGACAATTTTTATTAACCCCAAGCCTTGACAAAGTCCAAATATTTTACAAGGTATCTTGCACACTGAGCTTTTGCCCAGTGATCTGAATTAATTATTGTTTAAGCAAGCAATCATGCAAACAAACAAACAAACAAACAAATAAAATCTCCACCAATTTAGGTTGTTATACTATATAAATATACCTAGATCCCTTGAACTCAGTGGTACTTACTAGTCTTGCATAGTTAATCTAAATTTTCAAGAGTGTTTTTTACAGGAAGCCTTTTTTCCCCTGTCTGACATTAAGAGGACTGACTGTGTTAGAATCCATAACATTAACTGAAATGTTGCCAAAGGATTCTCCTTCTTTTCCCACATATATATTCCCCCCCCTTTGTGTGTGTGTGTGTGTGTGTGTGTGTGAGAGAGAGAGAGAGAGAGAGAGAGAGAAATGAATTGTTTGTTAACACTTTGTTCAGTTTTCCAAATATCTATAATTAGTGAGAGGACACTTTGCTGAAGTTGTGTGACATCTTTATTATCCAGTCCTGTGGCATCTGTCTAAATGTTTGCTAATTGCACATATCTGCTCAATGCAATATTGCAAACTTAATTGTAAAAAGAAAGATTCTGTAGGCCCAATAGAAGCTTCTAGAGATGGCATAGATTCAGTTACTGTACAATCTTATTGATCTTTTGCTCTTTAAAAAAAGAATAAGGAACTAAGGCAGGAAATAAGTGTCATCATTTAAGTACACGATTGCAACAAAATCAGTAAGCATTGATTTAGTTGATATATTTCTGTCATTATTGTTAGAATTGGCCTTTACACTCCACCCACTAACACACACACACACATGCCTTTACCAATTATCCTTCAGCATCTGAGCAGAAATTAACTTGACTACAATAAATTCAAACTTGAAACGAAGTGCCCAAAGTAACATGGAGTAGGTAGCCACAATAACCTGGAATATTTTAATTATTAGGGTAACTCCAGATATTTGGGGATTACCTGAGATATTTTAATATATGTCATATGTCTGAAAATGGTGAATTCGATGAATCTATTTTAAAAGAGTGAAGAATAGAGTTCTGGCTTTCTAAAAACATACCTACACAGCTTCCAGTAGTAACATTTACTATCTGAAGCATATTTTTCTCATTAATCTTCATTTTGGGTTTACAACAACTTAAATTTGACCAATATAGCATGAGAATGCATGCACAAACTGCATTTGTAAAAGGAGGGTTTTAGTTTGTAAATCTAACGATATTAGAGTTGATAAGGGATAACATCTCCTTCTTTTTTATAGATCAGGCAACATGCTCATTACTAGCATTTCACAACATGGTTAATATACCAAAGAAGAGAATTCCAACTTTACTGTCAGTGTGGTTGCATACTGCAGCTTCATTATTGCTTGGAATGTGTAGATAAGTGGTCTCTGTTTCTTTATGAATATCTATATTCATTGGCTACATTCATTGACTCTATATTGCCATTAACTTGGATAGGATGCTATTTATTACAGCAGGTTTAGAAAACACCTGTTCTATAAAATAAAGCTGGGGAAGAAAACTCATCACAGTTATATTTGAAAATATTGTTTTTCTTTTCTTTCTTTCTTTTTGTTTTTTTTTCTCACTCCATTTACCTAATGCAAAATGTTTCTCTTCCCTACCCCCCAGAACTTTCCAAAATATCTGAGAATATGTCATCTAAATTCAAAACATTTGAGTAGGAGGTGGAGTGGGGGGGTTAAGTGTTAGCAAATGTTTTAAAAGTAGGGAATTTTAATTTCATTAGTCTTTGAGAATTCCAGATAGACTGGCCTAATCTACTTCTTCTGGACATCCCCATGGAAAATTGTCTGAAAATTGGCTATCCATCAAATTTTCATATTTCCACAATGTTCTAACTCAATCTTACATTCTAAAGGCATGTCACAGTAATGCACATTTTGAAAGCTCTCGTGTTTAGAAATGTGTATTTTTAGAGAAAATACGTTTCAAAACACACGTTTAAATACATGTTTGAATCCATTATCCTTTTTTTAAAAAATCCACGTAAATTTAGAAGTGTGATAATTCTGTACCTGCACATATCTAGTATTAGCACACATGCAAAAGGTGCCAGATCCAGTCCTCATCATCTTCAGGTAGGACTAAAAGAGACGTCTGTCTGAAACTCTGGAAGACTTTTTCTAGTCTAATATAGGCTAGAGCAGCTCCAGTCAGCACAACCAGTTATTGGGGACAGCAACACATTAACTTCTGCATAGTACCAGGTTACTTATCCCTCTTGCTCTTAGTACTAAAAATAGATGAAACAATATTCTGACAAATATTGAATCCCCTTTTGGGAGAAAGGGGGAATATAAATCCAATAAATAAATGTAAGGCAACTTCTTAGGGTCTGTTCTATTTTATGCTGAAAATTTGTTGAGAATATGAATTTATTTTACATTTGAGCTTTGGGGTTTTGGAGAGAGAATTTGCAAAACTTATGGAGCAGAAAATTCATTTGGTAGCTTCTTTCAGCAAATAGCAGCGAAAGGTGTCAGCTGGCAAAAAGTTCAGCGTGCAAACAGACCACACATGGATCCCCTGTCTCCATTTGTTATGTAATATCACTGGTTGCTGTTTGCCTAGAATTGTGTAGCACAGGGATTTCAGACTGTTAGAGATTTAGTCGTGGTTGTGTGTTGGAATGTGCAGAGTAGAGAAGGCTGTCACAGCAGTCAATAAGATCTGAGAGGTGTTGACTAATTGCCTGCTAATTACACAGTAAATTGTCTAATTAAGCTGATGGTTAATTAGGGTGCGCTTGCACAGCAGTCTTGTGGAATTTTTGTCTGATGTCTAGGAAGCAGCTTGTATAATTGGCAAACTGGTAAAGACTGGCAGAAAACATGACTAGAAAGCACCCTGCCAGTAGACGATAGAATAAGGATGCATTTAAAATAAGGTCTGTCCTGTGAACCTTGCTGGATTTGTTAGGATTTCAGAGCTCTGTGTGCTGGTGTGTGTGTGGAAAATGTAACATGGAGCAAACTAAACTTTGCCTTCCTGTAGTTCAATATTTTTTGACAATACTTTTTTAAAGGAGACATTTTTTGAAAAGTCATGGTGTTTTTCTTGAAAGATCAATATGTGTAAAAGTCATTTTCTAACATCACTGAAAACAGGGTCTGGGTTGGGATATGTAAGAAAAATCAGATTTTTAGTAGCTCGTGTTAGGACATCAGAGACAGTGAATAGATTTAGTCTTCTCATAGTGGTGTCCTGAAGAACATTTTTTAAAATTTATATGCCATCTTTCTCCCCAATTGGTATTCATTTTTCCTATATAAATGAATGGGTTCACTAATTATTATGGAATTATTTTTTCTGTCATTTTTCTGTCTCTCTTAGATGTTTGGTGATTTTTTAGAACAGGAAGAGGCCTTTTCAGAAATGGGGGAAAGGAGGAAGTCGCTTTCGGTTTTGGGGGGAAAAAAGCAGTCCAGTGGAAGTAACAAAATCAAACAAAAAAGGCAAAATTTCCTCTACACCCCCACAAGAGAACATTGGGATTTTTTGAGTCAAAATCAATGTGTAAAAAATAGGGAGGACCATTGGAATATTTTGGTATTCACATGTAGCCTTGAGTCATTCACCCTCCATTCACATTCGCCTAATAATGTTTTTTTTTGCCAACCATTTGTCCAGACAAAGACTTGGATATTTCTCTAGTACCGTACTTCAAATTTGTTTCATGGATCAAGGGCCATGTCAACATGGGCCATGTAACATATCCTTCCACCCATCCTCATGGTGACCAATTCAAATGACACAGGGCCCAATCTCCAGTTCTGGTGCAAACTATCCAGACAACATATGACCAGTTCAGCATCACACACACAGCATGCTTTACTTAATATGGATTATAAAAAGTCACCTTCCCAGAAGATCCAGGACTCTTTGAAGCAAACTGGAAGAAGCTGGCTGTTTACAGTGCACCTCACTGTGCCACCTGCTGCTATCATTCCCTCTGAAGTCAGAGCCAGGTGCCCAGCCATCAATGCTGGGTGCCTCATATTTGGTCTCAGGGAGAGCAACCCTCAGCAGAAGTGGGTGGTACAGCAGGATGTGCTGGGAACCACCGCCAAGCATCAGTCTGGAGTGCCCAGGTAATCAGGCAGTATCAGAGCAGGTTCAGCGCCAGAATAATCTGGGTTGCCCATGGAATATTTTGATCTGTGTGGATACAGCCAAGAAATTGGAATCATCCAAGCCCTGAGATCAGAATAAAGCACTCAGTACTGTATAGTTAAAATTGGCTTTTCCCAGGCAGCTTTCTATTTATTAATCTGCAGAATTTATGCTGTGCCTTGAAAGTACTCTTTTCCACTCCAGGTATTAAGATGTTGACATTCAAGATTATGCCAGAAAGAATGCATCTTAATAATACAACTTTAAAATGTATTACCCACATTCTGTATTCATGTTCACTAGAAATGTCTTGATCTATTTAACTTCTCATAGAGAAAATATTATTAAAGGTAGCAAAAGGAGACATGTCTTAGAAATTCTAAAATGAAAAAGATGTAAATCACATAAGTTATTTTGTCACATGAGAGTGATGATTCAAAGTTTGTGGGCGAGTGTGTTGGGATTCAAGTAGGCTAAGGAATCTGTATAGGTTTGGGCAGGTTTGTGCTAAGATCAAACCAGCCTGTCTACTGAATCTGTACTTTTATGCATCTTTTTCTGGCTTCATCTTTCCCCATTTGTGCCATTAGCATTTTCATTTCTAAACATGATATCTTTCACTGGAAGCAGTAAAAAAATTCAAGCTCTGATCTTAAATTATTGACTGTTTAAAAAAAAAATACTGAAGCTGTATTTCAAGTGGATTTTCTTGGTGATTTCTGAGGGAAGTAACAACTCACAGGTAATCTTATATGTTGTATATTTCATAGAACTTTAATTTATTTAAGTTCCTCTGAATGTTCAGTTGAATGTTCAAAGTATTTTTCCCTAACAAGAGCAAGAGTTAAACTGTCAGGGATTCATGAGGTCAATATTCTTTTTTTAAAAAATATATTTTTATTAGCACACAATTTTTAATCTATATCAAATATACAGATAAAAAGAAAACAAAAACAAAAACTCATGAAGCAAAACTATAAGAAAAAGAATATAGAAGACAATGACTTCTTTCCCTGACGTTATACTTGAAAATATAAAAATGAGGTCAATATTCATAGTAATGTATTTTGGACTACATAAATTTCATGTAAACAGATACAAAAATGGGAAATGGGATTTGAAACAGAGGCCTCAAACAGATCGACCAAACAGGGTGTCTTCCAGCCACTTCAGGGGTATGTTATACAGATGGCGCATGTCTCCGATGTGGTTAAAAACCACTCTTAAAGCCACCTAAGGTGACCCAAGGCTGCTGGCAAAAGGATCAGTGAAAATCTGCTCCTTGCCAGTGACCTGTTTGGGATCATGGCTATGGCCCGCTTTCAAAGCAAGCTGTCTGGTTGCCACAGTCCCTGGCCCTGGCCAATCATGGGGTGATCGCAGCTGGAGCAGCCAAAGGTCGCTCCAAGCCACCAGTATCTTTCATCACAGAGTCAGTCCTCTGTATCCACAGATCTTTTATCCATGGAATACAACCATCCATGTTAGAAAATAGATTTCCCCACATGTGGGAAACTCAACTGTATATTTGCGGTAAATATTTTTAAAATAGTTAAATTCCAAATAGTAAACCTTGATTTTGCCATTTTGTTTTAAAAAGACCATTTTGCTACACCATTGCATTTAATGGAACTTGAGTATCCACAGGTTTTGGTATCTATGGGCGATCCTTGAACCAAACTTGAGTGGATATTAAGGGCCCACTGTGCTAGGTTTAGAGATTAGCAAGTGCAAAAATATCCTGATATGTGGGTTTAATGAGCGAGGTGCCTCCCAGGCCAATGATTTCAAGGCCAAAACCTAAGATCTAGGGATGTATCTTGGTGAGGTCACACAGAGTGTGTCCTGGTGACATCCTTACCATGGTTCACCAATCATAGTTGTTCTGAATCTAACCTATCTTTAGCTCTTTTTAAGGTTAATCTTGGCAAGCACTATTTTAGCAACAAATGAGAATTATAATCCAACCAAAGAATGTTTTTCTGCTTCAAACAGAAAAAAAAATAAAGAGTTGAAGGGAGAAAAGAGGAAAGAGAATGAGAGAGAGAGAATGAGAGAGAGGAGGGACAATCCACAAGTGAGATTTGGGTCTGGGGAGAAAGAGAATGAGAGAGAAAAGTGAAATAGAGAATGAAAAGAGATATGCACTACTTAATCAGACACTTGGTTTCCAGTGTATAAGCAAGTCTTAAGGACATGTAGAAAGTAATAAATAGTAGGAGAAAAGAGGATGAGGAATAGGACAGAAAATGATTATAGCATTTAGAAGAGATTATACCTGAAGATGTAAACTCAGATGAAGTAGAGGAAAATTAAGTAAGAATGCTTAATTAATTTAGTCAGATTATTTTTAAAATAACAAGAAACCATTAAAGAAAAGAATTCAAAGTAATATAGACAATGCATTCACAAGGGGAGAATTAAATAAATTGAGTCTAAAAGAAAAATTCATAAAGTAAGGTCAAAAGTACGTGTGAGTGTGAGTGGATGGATGAATAGGAAGTATTTAATGCATGTTGGTTTGAGTTTTAGTCATGTTAGTGGTATGAATGTTGGGGTGATTTACTTGTGGTTTTATAAGGGTAATAATATGTTTGTATGGTAGGGGATGTGTAATATAGAATTTGCTCACAGATAAAATATTAAGAATAAGAAGTAAGTAGAAAATGGATTAAACAGAGGAAGAGGAATCCCTCATTCACTTATTTAGAAAACAGTGATATGGAAGTAGCTGTATAAATAAATATAATAAATTTCTGAAAACAATAGAATGAGGGATACTAATGATAATATTGATTATGATTCGGTAAACTAGTTATTATATAGGATTATCAACAGTTGTATATGATCTGCTCAAGAAAAATCTTTGTTTGGTTTGTTTGGTTTTGTATGTGTTGTTGTTTTTTAACAATAAAGTTTGTTTTTCTAAAAAAAAGGAAAGAATATAATATCCTTTGAATAGACTATGTTACATCTTGCTGCTGGAGACACTTGCTTTGCATATTCCTTCAAAGCTGTACTTTTCTCTTTTGTCATCTTCCATGTCTACCTATCTCTTGTCTAATATCTAAGCTTAGATTTGACATTTCTTTTCTGCTACCTGCTTCTGTCAGCCAAGGTCACCCTCAGGAAGCTTCAACAACAACAACAACAACAACACCCTTCTTCCTCATTCAACCAATTCTCATCATTCTGTAGTTTTTTCTGTATTAGGCACCATTTTGAACAAACTCAAGGATTTTTCTGTTATTCACAAAGAGCCTCCCCAAGCCAAGGCAAAACCCATTGAAGAAAAACATCAAGCACATGCTCATGAAAATATTGTGCTCTGCTGTTGTGGTGTCAGAATAGGAGATGAAAGGGAGCCAGTTGCCTTAAAGGTATCTTGCCACAGTCTGCACTCTACTTGCCCTGGGAAATATTTTGACAAGGAGCACAATGTTGGCTGAACATCTAGTGTGCAGGTAGTTTGCTATTCTCAGCATGCAGCTACTTGAGGAAAGGAGCTACTTAAGGAGAAATTGCATTGCTACACAAGGGGGCTTACAATCACTTCATGGTTGAAATGTGCGTGGAAGATAATTGGAGTTTGGAATGCAGGATGCATGAAGATGTGAAGAAATGTCATAGTGCAACAATCATACACCAATTGTCCCTCCCACAGTATGGTACAAAATGAAGAAAAGCTCAGGAAGAAGCTTATCTCAGTCCTGTATCTCTTCTATGTCCCTTTGTTCCAGTCATATTTCTCTGGGCCAGGGAATTTTTTTAATGGTTTCATATTTTATTTGTTTGTTTGTTTCTGCAGACCAAGCAGGTTGTTTACCCGTGAGACTCTGTCAGTAGGTTGTTCAGCATAAGAAAGGAATGTTTAGGCACGAGCCTCCACATGGTGCATTTCCTAATGTAGATGGCATTTTGCTAGTTAGGTTTGAGTAAACTGTGCACCATAATGTAAACAGTGTCTCCTGTGCAGAAGCCAGGGGTTCCTATTAAATTCTTTTTTTAAACGAGTGTATCCAATTTGTGGCCTGCTAGACTATTAAGAAAATGTGTGGATATCTTGGCGGTTCTTTCATTGAGAAGAAAATGTGAACACATTTTTCCTCTTCACATTATATGCAAATAGATGAGAACGATTGAAAATGCTTACCTGGGAGCAGGGGAAGTGTACTTTAGTTAGTGGGGAAAGGTGTGTTAAATACCCCAACCTGATAAGAAACAATAAGAGAGGAGAAAATCCAGGTAGTAATTTGGAAAAATCCAACTGAGTTGAGACTAGAAGATTTTCACATCCTTGGCAAAAGGCTATGAAAAGAAATGACATGCATTTCTCTGTTCTGTGTATTTATTGTAGTATGCACTGGTGTAATCTACTTTTCAGAGGACTTGGAAGAGTTCTACTCTAATCTGTACTTCAGCCTTAGTGTGGGTGGTTGTCGCACTCCAGACTACTACAGACCTGCAATATTACTATGATATGAGAATCATTTTATTTGAAACCAGTATAGTTTTTTTAAAAAGTAAGGAGGTGAGTCATATTGAGAGCAATTACACTATTCAAGAAGTGTGTGCTAATGGAAGTCTTCAGATGTGTACTACAGAAACTACTTTTAAAAAGTGATACAGGTTTCCCTGGGGTAAACTTTCCCCACAATTTTTGTGGTGCAGCTTATCTGTTCCAGTCATTTTTTTTTAATTTAAGTGTCTAAATGTTTTAAAAGGAAGTGTGTGAGAGAGTGGCATCCGGGCAGTTCATGAACAGGAGTGTTTTAATTCTGCCATTCATATTGCTATTACCAGTTCTTAAGGGAAAACATTTGGTTAGTTTCATGGATTTCTAAGTAGATAAGGCCTCAAGCCAAGATCAAAATCTATAATAAAGATCCCAGTAAAGGCAAGTATTGACTCAAAATGGTTTGAATCTCTGGTAGAGTGTAGATGTGCTAGATTAGCATCCGTGATTGAATTAGGGGAAATTGGCATTTCTATGGTTTATTTCCGGAACAATTTTGTCAAATATCCAGAGGGTTGTATCTGTATCTATGTCTGTATATACATATGCACACTTACATACACACAAACAGTGTAAAGCAGACGCACCATTTGGGAATGCGGGAAGAACACCGATAAGAGATAATACAGTCCTTTCTTAATGGCTCTGTTGTCGAATATCCTTCCCTTGCACACTGGGATGTAAACCTGGTTTCATCTGGCATCAAGATAAAGCTCTTTATCATCATCGTCGTCGTCATCGTCATCATCGTTATCATCTTTAGGCATAATTGATTCCATTCAGATCTGTATGTGTGCGTGGTTTTATACTGTTCTACATTATTTTAACTCACTATTTTTTAGGATCAAGGAGGAAAATGACAAAGTATTCATTCTATGTTTGTTCTACATTATTTTAACCCACATTTTTTAGTATACTTTTAATTTGTTTAATGTATTTTTTTATTGGTCTAAATTATAAATTATAAATTGTTGTTGTTGTTGTTGTTGTTATATTACTATGTGACTTCAAGTTGTTTCCAGCTTATGGTGACCCTAAGGTGAATCTATCTCTGGGTTTCCTTGTTAAGATTTAGTCAGCAGAGGCTTGCCATTGTCTTTCTCCGAGCCTGAGAGAAAATGACCAAGGTGATCCAGTGAGGGATTCAAGCTCTGCTCTCAGACCACTATTCCACACATCATTGTTTTGAAAGGATTCTGTTTGTGTGCCATTCTGTGATTCTGTGATATACAACACAATATAAATATTTTAAACAATGCTGCAAACAATTCCCTGTCAATACATGGTCTAGACTGAATAGAATGGATACTCATATGTTGACTTTTGCAGCAACTTTTGCTTGCTTTAACAGTTCATAGGATAGGTTGCATGGATGCATGCTATTGCATCTTTAAATACATTTTGGGGTTGGAATTGTTTTAGGGATGGGGGAGAAATATGTTCAGTTTGCATGTTAAGGAATTTGCATTTCCAAAACCAATGCATTTGACTAACATAACATTATTTCTTTGATTTGCTATTCCACCAGTTTTACAGTGCAGTATACTGATCAAAAACGGCATTAACATGCATATAAACATTTCCTAGAAAATATTGCTTTCCAAAACATGTGTTATAGTCAGAAATGCAGACAAAGCCATAATGAAAAATGCACACAAAAACATACAAACATTTGTGGAGCCATTTCCAAAAAAACAAAACAAAACAAACCATAAAATGCCACTGAAGTTGCATGGAACAAATGGTTCTGAGAATTATCCAGATATCTGCTCTTAATCTTCCAGTCTTGTACAGGGTCTATGCACAGATGAATGAAGGTGGAAATTATTTTTATAAAAAAAATTTTTGCACAGAAAACAAATTTTTTCTGCACAAAACAAAAAAATTCTGTACCAAAAAACATTATTTTCTGCACAAAAAATGCTGTTCTCTATACAAATAAACATCTCATTTTTTATGGCACAAAATAATTTACTGATTGTGAGTCAAAACAGCATTGTTTTCTTTCTTGGATCAAGGAGAAAAATGGCAAAGTATTCATTCTTGCCTATGAGAAGAATATTTACCAAGATTTACTTTCTGCAATCAAGTCCAGTTCTGAGGTAGAGAGAATTCAGGTGATCTATATTTGTTGGATACTATGGGCTGTCCCTTAAGAAGAGTTTCAAATATAACTGTTAAAAAGTAAAGTACTATTAAAATGTATAGAGCCCTTGAAACCTTGAGAAAGTAGTTAGCCGTCTCAGAAAGGGAGGGCAACTTTAAGAGGAAAAACCAGTTTGGGTGAGGACTAAGGGCTTGACAGACTGCCCCTAAGGGGTGACCTCCAGCCACTCATTTCCTAGCTGGATCGGGGCCATGGCAACCTCATGCCATGGCCCTGATCTTTTGAGGGTGCAAAAAGGAGCCTCAAAAAGTGCTCCTTTTTGCCCCCTGAAAGGGTGCCATAACCACAGCAATGTGGCTATATGGTGCTCCTTTGGCACTGCATCATCTGGAAACAGTACCAGAGGTGTGCCATGATGCATAGAATCATAGAATCACAGAATCACAGAGTTGGAGGAGACCACAAGGGCCATCCAGTCCAACCCCCTGCCATGCAGGAACTCTCCATCAAAGCATACCCAACAGATGGCCATCCAGCCTCTGTTTAAAGACCTCCAAGGAAGGAGACTGTGAAGTGGTGCATGGCATCAGGGTGCCTGGGAGACAGAGTTGGGTGTGCATTGTGAAGATGCTACTCCCCAATTCTGCCACCGTGCCGGCCTTTCAGGCTGGTCTGTAAAGGGTCTAAGTCCCATCTATTCTGTGTGTTGGGTCCAAACAAGATTGGTCCACCATGCCATTACTTCAGAATTGTAAAAAGAAAGTAAACTTTAGCAACATGCTAAATTTTAACACAGCATTTAATGTTTAGAAAAAAATTACTTACTTTTATTGATTTATTTGAATGATATCAACCTATTCCCCAAAATATAGGATGAAAAAAGACTTAACATAATACAGTGGGCCCTTGTTACCCACTGGGATTTGGTTCCAGGAACCTCCCTGGAAACAAAATCCGTGGATGCTCAAGTCCCACTAAATATAATGGCACAACAAAATTGTGTCCCATATATAAAATGGAAAATCAAGGTTTGCTATTTGGAATTTATACTTTGGGGGAATATTTTCAAGCTATGTATGCTCAAATCCGTGGATAAAAAAAAAAAAAACCATGGATAAGGAGGGCCTACTGTACAGATGCTTCAGTCACACACTCTCAGCCTCAGGGGATGGCAACAGCAAACCCCCTCTAAAGAAACATGCCAAGGAAACCCCAGGATAGGTTTGTCTTAGTGTCACGATAAGTCAGAAATGACTTGAAGGCAGCAACTCATACACAGAGTCACCATGAGTCAAACAACAACAAACATGCAAAAATAATAAAAGTGTGTATGTATAAAACCCATACAATTTAAAAGCTCAACTGTAAAAGAAAAATTTAGCATCCCATCTGTAGCAAGCTAAATCAATTGCCAAAAGGCTGCCTGAATTAAGAGGGCATATCTTAAGGGAAACCACCATAATTTGCATCAAAAGTGTGTTTCCCTCTGCAATATAATTCCTCTGCAACACTTTAGGATATTTGAATATGGTAAGAATACTTTGGAAGAATATTCATTTTCTCCCAACTTGAGGAAAAATATACAATTATTTATTTTTGCATGTGAGGACAAAATAATGAAGCATCTACAGCCCAACATGGAAGCCAGGCTAGCTGCCATGGGTGGAAGGTGAGTTCTAGAACCTGCAAGTGGCCACCAGTTCACTGCATGGTGGAGAGGAAAAGTCCATATGTCTCCCCAATCTGCCCATACAGTTAGTAGGCATGATTGTTACTTATTGTGAAGCCTCACTGATGGGATCAGGATCATGTATCTCACACACACAAGATTGATTAGTGTGTGTGTGTGTGTGTGTAAATTTATAGAATCATAGAGTTGTAAGAGACCACAAAGGCCATCCAGTCCAGCCCCCTGGCATGCAGGAATACATGATCAAAGCACTCTGGACAGATGGCTATCCATCCATAGATGGCTATCTGTTTTTAAAAACCTCCAAAGAAGGAGACTCTACCACTCTGCAAGGGAGCATATTCCAGTGTCAACTCTGTCAGGAGGTTCTTTCTAATGTTTGAGTGGAGCTTGAATCCATTGTTCCTTGTCCTAATCTCTGGAGCCACAGAAAACAAGCTTGCACCATCATCAATATGACGTCCCTTCATATCTTAAAACATGGCTATCAAGTCATCCCTTAACCTTCTCTTCTTCAGGCTAAACATACCCAGCTCCCCTAAACTGCTTCTCATAGTGCATGGTTTCCAGACCTTTCACCATTTCATCAATCTACAATTTGATGCAAGCCTGTCTTTACCAGATATGGTCTCTGGCTGGATTTAGGGCAACTGCTTTTAGCTAAATGCATGGATAACTGATATGGAAGCTGGTGTACACAAATTTCCTTGTTGTTGTCTTTCTTTCTTTCTTTCTTTCTTTTTCTTTTTTGCAGTTTGTTAAAGTGATAGTGTGGGACTCCCTGTTACTGGGGCAGCAAATCTATTCTGGGTTTTAGTCTAAATTCTAAGGCTACTATTTTAGCAGGAATGCTGAGCACATTGGATAGGATTTTTTTAAACAAAAGTTTAAAAGAAAACCGGGATTCCTTGCTTCCCTGACATGGAATCCACCAGCCACAAAGCCACAACCACTGGGAACATAGATTAAATATATTGTTTGGCTTTTTAGAGTGTGAAATCCTTCATGCACTTATGGACTGAACTTGACAATTCTCACATTTGCCTAGACAAGTATAAGATGAGGTTTTTAAACAGAGGCTGGATGACCATCTGTCAGGGATGCTTTGATTGGGAGTTCCTGCATGGCAGGGGGTTGGACTGGATGGCCCTTGTGGTCTTTTCCAACTCTATGATTCTAAGATTGTATGGTAATTTTTTAAAAAAGGAATATAATCAAAGATAATATTGTGCAGCCTTATTTAAGCAGCTTTTAGTGTGTTAAATGTGTTATGTTGAGCAAGTGAAAGATAAATCTGTAGGAACTATAATATTAACAGAGATTGTTCTCTGTAGTTGACTCCATTAAGGTTGCAACTCTTACCCCCTGCATCTAAGTTTTCACTTTCTGTAAAGAGAAACTGGGTTCTTTTAATTTTTCCCTTTCTCTTAGGAGAGCTTAATGGGACTGATTTCCTAACAGCAATCCAGAGGAAAATATTGTAATGATGGATCACAATTTGAATTACAAAATAGCCTCTAGGAACAGCTCTAAATACATTGATTATGTGACTATCCTAAGAGACAACAGTAATTAAAATTATGCCACAGATTGGATCAAGACATGTTAATATTTAATTAGGCAATAAGTGAGTCTTGAACAGGTGTCCAATGTTGTTAAGGGCTTTACTAGTGTGTGAGTAAGTTTTGCCTTAAGCAAATAGTTGCCTCTTTGATTGTGCATAAGTGTGAATTTGATGTTTAATTAGCAAACATTATAGCCCTGATCTTTGAATATATGTATAGAAGAGCTATGTGTGTTTTTAAGATGCTCTTTTAATTTAATTTATTGATGCAGCTCATGTACTTTCTTCAAATACTTCTCTTTTGAAAACCATTTTAGTGTACTTGTTAAGCATATTACGTGGGAAGTCCACAGTCTATTGAATATGAATAACAACACTTTGGCTGTGATTTCACACAATATCTATTTGATCTATTTATGGGATGTATGAGCAAAGTTCTCTCTGCATTTTTAACTTTAATTGTGAAAAAAGCACAGTTTAAAATCATCACAATTACTAAAAAACAACAAGAGAATGGAGCAAATACCACATAATTCTATGTTTACTGTGAAGTTACATGTGACAGTTAGAAGAGATTATGTCCTCTGAAGTGTCTTGAAATCATGTCAAAACGTACACTGAGAGTTTCATCATATCTTGCACTGAGTGAGATTTCAAAAGACCCCAATGGAGTGGAACAAAAACATTTTCCCTGGTCATTGTCACCAGAGTACTCTCAATAAAGAACTCTTTCTTCTGTTCAGTCGGGCATATTATGAGCTCAAACTAGGTGTCTGTAAGTAGGAAACTATATTTCCAGCCTTAGGAGATTATCACATGAGGGTTATTTACACTTTAATAGTGCTATTCTAGTGTTATTTAGCAAGAATGATACAATGGTGAAATTGCAACACTTATTTTCACATGGTGTCACCAAAATGGGCATTGATGATTCACGAATGGTAAAATAGTGGTTTTACCTTCCACATATTGAAATAAGGGTTTGTGATCAGAGAGAAAAGAACAGGCAATCACTCACCACTAAGGAATTCTCCTGTGACTCACAAGTGTGACACAGGAAGTGATTCTTCCGAATGTCACACTGGGGGACTCGGAGATTCAGTTTTTTCTGGAAGGTTTAATGATGGATTCTCAATGGCGCTATTGAAATGTGATTGTCTTCCGCACATTTGTGATAGAGCAATTGGCAAACCATTAGCACTTTTTTTGTCATTAATGAGAGGTTATACTAGCACAATGCTTTGATAACAGGACAAGGACAGTATGTGCATGGCATCGTGTGAAAATCTTCCTGCAGTTCCACAAACATGATGAGAGCATAGCATTTTTCTTCTGTTTCTTATCCCCATATGACAATCTTAGTCTTGCAGTAAGGGGATACTTAAACTTAGCTTTCATTACATGGCTATTGTAAATATTATTGAGACAATGTATGCAGTATACCCATTGTGGTGATGATTAGTTTTAGTTATTATTAGTTTATTAGTTTAGTTTATGTTTAGTTTTTATTGTATTTGTCCATTCCTTAACTCCATCTGACTATAAATACAAGTGCTTTGAATTGTCAAGGCATCAGATGATGTAATAAAGAACCATGGATATTCCCAATGACATAGTTATTGTCAGTGGGATTTTTCACCTTATTTTCCTTTAACCATTTACCTTTCCTACTTCAGTGTCATGAACTAGTTTGGGAAATCTTGGTGTCACAAGCACCTTGTCTAATGATCTGAGAAATGGAACAACTCTTGGAGAAACACACGCCAAAAGCAACTTTGGTTATTCATGTAGAATCTAGGTGTGTTCATAGTAGGAATGGATTAAAATTAAGTTTCAATTTGTTTTTGAAAGGATTTTATGAACATCCACAATTTACTTCAGATTTGGTATGGAACGAATGGGCTTTTAAAAAATGAATGTGGGAGACATACAGTTGAGAGATTTTTACATCCAAGCCTAAGCATTAGGGTGCTTAAGTCTTAAAAATCTTTAAAAATCAAGTCCCCAGGTATAAAGTAAGTATAAAGTGGTCTTCTCCATTCTGTGAACACCTCTAGCTACTGAATTTAGCTGGAGCGGGGGGGGGGGGGTGCATTTCAGTTTGTTTTTGAAGTAATGGCGATACATAAAGTTTCTCATATCTGAAATGGCAAAAACCAAAACATATAAACATAGGAGGAAGCAAAAGTGACACATTTCTTTGAAACCTGGTCATAGATTTCATTTCTAGAGTGTTGTTTCCTGCATGAAGGGAAGGCTGCTCAAATTGACCATCATTAAACCAGTTGCTACAAGAGCCAGCAAGGTGTAGTAATTTGAATGTTGAACCACAACAGAGTTCAAATCCTCACTCAGCCATGGAAGTCTACTGTGTGACCTTGGGCAAGTTGCACTTCTCAGCTTCAGAAGAAGGCAAACTCAAGCCCCCTCTGAACAAAACCTGCCAAGAAAACCCCATGATAGGATCACCATAACATGGGAGTTTATCAGATGGGAGGAATTTCTCTTTACTGAAAATAGTGCCAATTGGAGCCAATTTGAATTCACGTGAATTCACTAGTTTAGCGAATTTACGTGAATTCCAATTGCATTTGGAATGCATTCAGAATGACTTCCCGTTGCCTGAAAATGACTGCCTATTGCCCGAAATTGTGTGAGATGCTTTAATACAAAATAATGTAAAACCCATGATTGTGTTCAGAATGACTTCCCTTTTGCCTGAAATTGTGTGAGATACTTTAATACGCAATAACATGAAACCCCATGATTGCGTTCGGATTGCCATTAGATTATACTTCCAATTTCCATCGTCTGATAAACTCCATGGAAAGGCACACAACAGCAAGAACAAAGGCAGTTGGCATTTCTCTTATTGTCCATCTATAGTTTAAAACTGTTTGAATAAGAAGTGATTACATTGGTTGTGCAGGATTCTTCTCTTGAAGCCAAGAGCATTTTAGTACAATAAACATTTCAAGATACAGTAGTAGCGGTAAGGCCAATAAAGACTGAGGAATTGACAGAGACTTTCAAGAGTAGCCATCAATGTTGTAGCACCTAGTTTTAATGTGAATGCATAACACTGTCAGTGTATCTCAGATTATTTTCCAAAGGACTGTCTTTTCCTCTCCTGACATTTGTTATCAACAACAATAACAACAACAACAGTAGCTGCTACCATTTGTCTATCTTAGTTTAAGCAGCCATATGAAACAAAGTGTTTGTGTTTTTGCTTTGTTTTGTCAGGCTTTTTTTTGTCAAGCTACACTTTCTGTGAGAATGATTTAACCCCTGCTGAGTCAGTCAAATCCATTTTCTGTTTAGTGTAAGTCAAAGTCATAATGAATTCTCCGTAATTAGTTCCTCAACCTTGTCTTTCTGGCAATTATATGCTACCTCAAAGTCTGCAAAACCCAACTTAGCTGAGCTTGTGTAACTCGTGGATTTTCTGTGCATTTAATTAGATGTAGATTTAAAGCATAACACCATGTATATAAGATCATATCTGTGTATGTTTTCCAGTTATTTGCTTAATAATATGTGCACTGTTTCATTTATCTGAAACTCCATGGATTATTTCTTATTGCTCTTTTCATTTGTAGAGATGACTGATGAGATTTCTTTTTTATCACCATTTTCATCCTGGCTTATAGTTGATGCCAAGGTTTATGATCTATAGAAAAGCAAGAGTCAGGTTCTGCTGAGGATATTGGTCATGGGACTTAAGCCCTGTATTCTCTGCACCACTATGGCAGCTCATAAAGAAAGAGAGGGGTGCAACCATCATTTCAGTAGAGGCCAAGTGACCCATAAGCCAGTAGGGTTTCAACTAGTTCAATAAAGTTGCTGGCTTTGGCTTTTTTATCTGTCTAAGCAGCTCAGAGGAGCAGCTCTTAGAGAACTTTTGTCCTGTTTATTGTATGTTTGACATCTCCTTGTTTCTTATGTTACTCACTCACCACTACCAGCCTTGACAGTGGTGTCTCATGGGGCCTCAGCCTCCTGGACCTTGAAAAATAAGCAGGCCTGCTAGAAAATAGATGATGTCTAGTCATTCTGAATCTCTCTAAAATAGTTCAGAAGTGAGAAAAAAAAAGTTTAAATTTGGGAAGTTAGGACAGCAGCCAAGAATCCTGTAAAAGATGTGATGCAGTGAGTTCTGACTTCTTAATTTCTGATGGGTGGCACTCAGCTCTTTTATAGAAAGGAAAAATAATTACTAGGTCCAAATACTAAATACCATCTCTGGATTGCATGTGTAACAAATGGCCACCAATAGGTACTTTGCTTCTGTTTAATGAGTCGTTCATTTGTCACCTTCCTTGAATGACCATTTTGTGCTTAAAGAATTGGGGCATTCACACTAACGTGAGTCCAATGTTTAAACTTGTATGATTTTCCTGGACACTGTGCAGAATACTGAGGGAACCTATCTACCTGATTGAGACATACATGTGTCTGGATCTGTGACAATGAGAAAAATGAAAATACAGAAGGTGAGTGCAGTCACTAAAGTGACTGAATGCCTTTTTTTCACTCTAGGTGTTCAAGATCTTAAATCAGAGCTAGGAACAACACAGCTCTTCAGATTTTGTTGGCCCACAGCTGCGAGCAGCCCTAGCCTGCATAGGAAATGGTGAGGAATATCCAGCAACATCATGATTCCTATCTCTAGCTTAAGCTGTTAGTGGGGCAAGCCCTGCCATACAGCACAGCAAGGTAGCTGCTTCAGGTGGCAGATAATGAGGCCAGTGGAAGGAGCAGAGCTCCCTGGTCATTCTGTCTGAGCACACTCCCTTCCCTAGCAATTTCCTTGTCTTACTGAGTTTCTTTTACTATGTGTGATTTTCCTGCAGCCTCTTGAGGCTCTAGCTTCTGCAGTTGAGGACTCTCATTTCACTGCCAGTGATGTAAAATCCAACTGCCAATCCAGTTGGCATCTGTTCATGATAAGGAGATTGGAAATTCATTTTGTTTTGCATTACAGTACAAAATAACTTTCTTGCAGATAATGATCCTTTTCCTCTTTGTTGACTGTATTTCTTAAGGTCGATGAGTTTGAATCTTCTTCATGTGGTTTCATGATTAAACCACACCCATTTGATACTCATCTGAAAATCAGAATCTGAATTACATTTTGCCCTCGATGAAGTCTTTCCAGAATTGTTAAAGACTATCTATCAAGCCCTGAGTTGTCAACTCTAACTGGCAGTAATTTTCTGAGCTTTGAAGCATAACTGTTTCTTTACCTTCCCTTGCAATCCTTGATATCCACCATCCAAGCATTAACCAATTTCATGTTGTGGATGATGGGAGGTGATGCACATTACCCAGGCTCAGGTCCTCACCATCTGTTCAAACTGGGCTGATCAGAACTGATCAATGGTGTGATGTGTTGCATGTAGCAGAGTTGCCCATGAAGCGGCTCAGGAACAAAACATCAGCTCTAGAACTTCTGGAATCACTGTTGCTGCTTCCCCCTTCTTGCACTCAACAAACCACGCGAGCTGTGCACTAAACTATCTTTATTGACTACTTGAATAATACAAACTCTATAGTAAAATAATAAACATCTTGCAACACATTTCTTGCTCTTGCTAAACACACTCTGGCTATGCTAATCAAGCTATATACATACTCATCTCCTCCTGCACAAAAGCTTAGTTACAAGTTCAGGTTCACCTTCTAGTTCACATTGTTGTTGATGGTGTGGTGTGGAGGATGGTGCAGGGCAGGTGCAATGGCTCACCGGAACAATACTGAAATAGTTCAACTTTTGTTACCACCCACTGGGTGTGCACTGGGTGTGCACTGGGTGTGTACAATCAATACTATTGGTTATTTTCACACTTTCCCATACTATAGTCCAACCTCTTACTATGATCTAAACACTCATGTGATGTTTTCAATGATGTCGTTGTTTACCTTTTCCATGACCTTCCTTTCCGGAACTTGTGTTGCTATTCCGTGTGTGTTATGGCTATACCCACATCTGTTGTTGTTGTGTACGTGTCTGACTACACTATCTCACCTTGTGCTGGAAATTTACAGACTTTGGTTCTCACATACAGCTTTGCATTTCTATGACTATAATTCCCATGCTCCTTGCCTTAACATTTCATTCCTGCTTTCAAAATCAAAAAAGATTGGGCGTGCTCAGGGTGTTATGGTAATACGTAAATGATTTCATTTAGGAGACTGGATTGTTCAGAATGTTTATATGACACTAACAACAGCTGTACTGAAGCAATGTATTGTATGATAAAATCACAGAGTTCCAGAATGCAGCCCAGAATGCATTCTAGAATGAAGCCCCTTGCTTGATGTAAGATTTCCAGATCTACAGTCTTCCCAATGCATGTGGGCTTCTACTCTCTGCTTAATGATCTTTTGTAACTGAGAATCCCGTGTGAGTGCAGTGAGGAATTAAATGGCTCCATTGTGACACTGCTTTTATCATTAATGTGTTTTTTATAATGTCCAACTGAAATATACTTTCATGTTGATTAAACCCTTCAGATCTTAAGACCTTGTCTGTGGGTAAAGCTGAAAATTCTATCAGCTATTTACAGGTTGGCCGAATCATTTTAAACATGTTTCTATTTAGCAGGGCCAGGTGCAAACATCTGGAATCAGGAATCCCTTGTGAATTTGCTTTCTCTTTGTGCTCAATGTCAGTTTGGCAACAAAGGTTTAATCATAACTATGCAGTTCAGAACTCTATCTGAACAAAATGAGTGGTTATATAAAGCATCAAGAAGTTTTTGAGATGTCCTTCACTTCTCATTTCCTCCCATATGCCCCCCTCTCATTTTACATTTATGTAAAATTTCATAAAATAGCAGAGAGTTTGGAATTGCTCTGCAAACACCTATTGTTCACAGTCTAATATTAACCTTGTCATGCAGATTACTTTTTTGTGTTCTGTTGAGTGTGATATGTAGTAATTGTTTGTCAAGGCTAAATGCTGTAGGACATAACACCTTCTTGAAATAATGTTTTTGTAATTGCAGTCAAAGCATTCTAAAGGTCTAGCAAAATGCTGTTGACTACAGATGTCAGAAATTCAACACAGTTTTAATCTTCATTTGATTTTTCTTTTAATTTTCAACTTTTAATTCTGTTAAATGCTTCTGTAGAGCTACTAGGATATTTACATTTTTGATGAGAACATCAGAAACAAATTGGCCTTTTTATTTAAAATGCCATGGAAAATAAAACTGAAACCTGCAAGTAGAGCATTTCATCATCAAGAATTATACTTTGCTTTAAGTTGGTGTACTTTTGAGTGTCATTTGCTTGCTGTGTTTTTATTAGACCAAACATATATGAAGCTGGACCGACAACTACTGTCCTAGAATTATGTACTCAGTAGTGTCACTGTGCTTGGTGTCACCTAGTGCTGTGACTGCAAATGAGGAGGAAGTTTCTCTGCCTTTTGAACAGCATCCTCACCCACCATGCCTTCCAGCAAGGTTCATGGGCAGAGAGATGCCTTCCTCACTTGCAGTCATTGTCAGCAACTGGGAGAGTATCTCTCCATTCCCTGAGCTGCAGATCATGCACCTCCACTCACACCTTCCTGCCACACTCAGGGAGTTGGAGAGATGTCACTGACAATGACTCCAAGGAAGGAGGGCATCTCTCCACCCTGTGAACCTGACTGGAAGGTATAGGGGACATGCCTCTCATGGAACAGGAAAACGCCATCCTTGTTTGCAGTTATTGTCAGCAAGTGGGAAGGCATCTCCCTGTCCCCTGAGCTTCACCTGTCTCACCTTCTAGCCATGCTCATGGAATGGAGAAATGTCCTCCTGTTCACTGTTGGTGACTGCAAATGAGGAAGGCATCTCTCTGCCCCATAAATCTATCTGGAAGGTGCAGGGGGATGCTGCTGAGGCTGCAAAGAAACACCTTTCTTGCTTGCAGTCATAGCAAGCGGGAGGGTGTCTCTGCACCCTCTGAGCCTGTCTGGAAGGCATATGGGGGGTGGGTGGGATGCAGCTCAAGGGATAGAGAGATGCTCTCCCAGCCTGTTCACTGATGGTGACTGTGATTGAGGTGGATGTCTCTTCATCCCCTGAGCTGCCTCTCATGTACCCCATGCCTTTCAGCCAGGCTCTGGGGGCAGATATACACTCTCCTTGGTTGCAATCATGATCAGCAAGTGGGAGAGTGTCTTTCCACTCCCTGAGCAACATCCCACTTTCCAGCTAGGCTCAGAGGACAAAGATGCTCTTCTTGCTCTCAGTGAGCAAATGACACAGTGTCTTTCTGCCCACTAAGAACAATTGGGGACCAGTGGTGCCATTCCACTTAAGGTATCCCCCAGTGTGAACTGTGTCACATCTCTGTATGTACTTCTACTGGCAGAAGCTTTCTGGAAACAAAGGGCCTCCTAAGCTTTGTCACAAACTAAGTGTTAATCTGACAGTGAGAAGGCATTTACGGTATCTTTCTTCACTTAAAAAACAACAGGCATGTGGAACCCCAAAATGGATTGAAAGAATGGTACAAAAAGAAGGGAATTATTCTGAGAACTGGATAAAAATGCAGACCTCTCTCTTTCTATTGTCTTCTATTCCCCATGGGTGAAACACCTGCTATGCATTCCACTGACAGCCTGCTCTTGAGAGAGGAGGACTCTTGGGGCTGAGAGAAAAGGAAATTTTTTATTGGTAAAATAATTCTTATTTTTAAAGAAAAGGAAAAAAATGAAATAAATTCCTTTCATGTGCAATTCTATTCGATTTTTGAAATGTTACATACATGTAAAATGAGGGGGAAGTAAGGAAAATGGAGGTGGGGGAAAAGTGAAGGACATCTAAAAATTTTGATATTTTATGCAACCATACATTTTGTTCACAGAGGATTCTCTTAATGTGCAATATTAGACTCTGATGATGAAGAAGTGGTATCATTGCCAAGAAAAAGCATATTGTATTGCTAGTTCCATTTGCAATACATACTACTTGGAATAGAAATGTAACATTTCCAGAAATTTTGAAAGCATGGAGGGGAGCACATTTCCCTTGTGGGCTGGGAGATTTATTGGGTGATTAAAATATACGCAATACATATTGTCATATCATACTGTGTCACCAAGATATTTTTCTCATTTGAATAGCAATAGAAATGCAATAGCGATAGAAAAACTACAAAGGAAGACTGGAAAACGAAACAGTAGAATTGGAGTGTATCCTTAAATTCCAGTCCGTCAACAGTGAGACAATGGTTTCCTGGTTCACTACACATATCATAACACTAGTTAACACCCTGGCCTCATAAAGGCTGTCTTTGGCCAGTTTATCACATCTCCTTTCTGGTTGTCAGTCAGCATCACATTACATTCCAATAAGTCTTTCTACTATTCATATGGTTATTTACTCACCTTGGCTTTAACTGATAGCTGTCCACCTGCCTTTGTTCCTCAGTGGCCATTGTTACATCTGAACATGCCACTTCATCACGATATCCATAGGTTTTGCTTTTACATTGCTGTTTACTCACTCAGCCAGCACATTCATAGCCATAAAGGTCTGTTCCTAGGCTCTTCACTTCATGTATCTGATGAAGTAGATTGAAGTCTACAAAGCTTATGCTACCAACTTCTTTCTCTCAGCCTCAAAAGTGTTACAATTACAAGATACCTTTTCATATTACATAGATCCTGTCATATTGAGTAAAATTTTGACATAAAAAAAGGATTTCATTCATTCTAAAGCTGAAAATATTTCATTTTAGAAATTTTTCTCCTCATATATTCTTGAGAGTTTCCAATTTTTCCATTGGCAGAAAACAGGAGATATGTCTCAAGCTCTTCAATGGATGAATAATTTATAATGAAAAGCCCAATAGGTTTCAGTCTATATATATCTCAAAGGCCTTCTTCAGGTGCTATATAAAATTATAAAAAGGGACAACATAGACAATAAGATAAATCATAATTTTCCAACGTATGTGATCTTTATTCCATTTGTGCACTTCATATGGATTGTACAGACCTGTTTGAAATTGCTGGAGTCAAACCTCTCATACCATTTAGTGGACTAAAAGGGGGAAAGTGAACTGAGTCGAAATGTGTTGTTTTTTTTTAATTTCTTTGTTTAATGTCAGCAGATGGTTGTGCTGCAGGGACAGAGGGGATTTCTAAATAAGATTCAAGGATGTTTCTATGCAACTGGACCTTTGAAAAACCCAGAGGAGTTCAAAGATTTTAATATTAAAATCAATTTGATGTCTTTTCTTGTCAATATTATAGAATATTCTACTTTTTTTTTTAAAGCCCCCAAATCTAAGTTTTGTTGTTGGCTTGAATTGTTCTAAGAAGATATTACAGGAACACTTGAAAACATACCCAGGTGTAGTCATGTAGTCAGAGTATGAAAACATCCAAAATTCAAAATGGGAGACCACTTGTTTTGTTATTTCTTATGTTAAAAAGGTAGTCCCCTATACCTTTCTTAAGATGACTAGTTGTTTTGCCCCCATATATCTAAAGACTTGCCTCAAATGGCATAGAGAATAACACTGCTACTGCAAGGGAACCTGTGCCTCTGTTGGTTAATACTTATTTATTTATTGGATTTAAATCTTGCTTTTCTCCCAAAATGAGATTCACAGTGAATCCCATTCAAATTAATGATATGTGAATTCAGTTATAATGGCAGTGATTCTACAATAGACATAATGTCCACAGAGATAATGTCCTCTGGGTCTATTTGCACCTTTAGCCTCACTTTACATGTTTCGTCTTTTTGTCCAGTAAATGGTATGTGAGATTTGGTTCCAGAAATTTCTGGAGTTAAATTACAAACAAGAATGTATAGTCTACAGGCAGTGTACAGATGAAATAATTTCATACAATGGAAAATTATGAAGGTCTTTGAGAGCTTATACAGTCGTTTTATTTATTAATAAGCTGTTATTGTGTGCCTTCAAGTCATTTCTGACTTACAGCAACCTTAAGACAAACCTTTAGGCTGAGAGCGTATGATTCACCTAAGGTTACCCAGTGGGTGTCCATGACTGAGCAAGGAAGTAAACGGTGATCTCCAGAGTTGTAGTCCAACTCTGACTACACCATACTGGCTCTCATTCAAGTATTGACCACATTGGGACATGTCACCTGTTTTCTGATGATTATATTGGGTGACCCTTATATCAGAAAAGTTTTTAAAATGCCCTTAAAGGATTCTTCCTCCCCCAAAGCCTTTACAGCTCTACTAGTGAAGAGTCAAGAGCTAGTTCAGTTTGAAAAGTAATTCTTTGGCAATAGGAACTACTGAAGGAAAAATAAACTGAATCCACATTGTAAACATACTCTCTCCATCCACAGACAAATACACACACAATGACTGAAGTTATGGTGTCGACAAAACAGTCACGATGATATTTTGAGGCAGAAACAAACTATGGAAGGTATAAACAAAGAAAGAAACAAGAAAGAAAGAAAGAAAGAAAGAAAGAAAGAAAGAAAGGGAAGATGCTGCATTAGATGAATGAAACAGTTTGCTATCTTTCACATCTCCTTGGTTCTCTTTGCTGCCTCCTTCCTTTCCTTGAGATCTCATTCTTTCTTCTGTTTATTTTGATGCTTCTCCTGTCATTTCCCTGTCAGTTTGTTTGCCTGCTTCCAGACACATCCTTCTACATGTATCTTGTCCCACTGCTTCTTGTTCCATTTGCTTGTTTGCTTCCCTGCCAACCCACTCTGTTTCTTAACGTAGCCATTGGTTATAGTCTTCCTGGCTCCTTCTCTTACTACACATAACAGGAACCTCCACGTTGGCTTTTTGAAGTCTGCTATCCAAGCCCTGTGGGTGAAATAGGCATGCATTGCACACAGGCATAGTCGTCTTTCAGCAATTTGAGGGAGGAGCAAAAAGCTATTTCCCTTTGAAGGGGTTCTCCAGTTTCTCTCTCTACTTCTACATATCATAAAAATGCATAGAGCATGCAGAGGTTCACCTCTTCTTCGTGAGCTCCCCCCCCCCTTTAGCTCCATAGCAATTAGAATTCACCCTGAAACATTGCTTTTGCAGGTATACCTCAGTTAACAATGTAAGTGTATTCCTGGACATTACTTCTTTAACATAAAATTTTATTACTAAATGTAGAAATAGAATGCGAAGAATAAGGATAAGTCCCTACAACACACACAAAAAGAAGCACTTCAAGACATTTCACCAAACTTTTTTTTATTGAAAACAAGCAATATGCACGTGTGAAATGAAACAGTCATGTCAGGTAAGCATCACATAAGTAAGCAAAAACACTTTGAAAATTCTTGAGCCCTTGTAAAGGATCTTCCAAAATTTATCCAGGAATAACATTTTCCTTTACTATCTTCCTCTTTTGTTATGATTTTCATTTGGGTGGCCATAATTATATTTCTATGGTGTTGCTTTAACATGCTGGGATTATATTCTCTCCCTTTTTCTCTCCGCTTTTCTGTTCATGCGCCACAGTAAAGGATTCTGGAGGCAAGTGCAGTTTACCTTGTCTGTTGTAGGCAGGAATAAACAGCTGGAGTAGTTACCATTCATTTAATAGTTAATAATAGTTTTTATTTCTAGCCCACCCCTCTGAGCAAGCAATCAGGGCGGGTTACAGCAGAATTAAAAACAGTACAAATTAAAATATCCCATCCCTTCGCCTTGAAGCAGACAAGATGCTTCAATATAGCACTGAAAATACATGTTCCTCCAACCCTCCTTCAATGCTTCCCAATGCCAGTCCAGCTAAAAACATCCAGCTAGGTAATGGACAAGGAAGAAAAGGGGGCTTTGTTAATGGAAGTATTCTTGTATAGGGAAAGGCTGATTGTGACACATATCCCTCATTCACAGTGATTAGTTGAACAGTGTACATTTACTGAGCATTTTCCCCAGTAGTAGTTGTGACTCTGGCATGATGAAAAAAGCACGTCAGTTATTAAAATATATATTTGACTTTTCTAATAGATGTTGAAGGCAACATATGATCTCCATACAAAAGGAAATCTTGGCATCTCCAATGAAAAAAAATTCTGGGGGCCTTGCTGGAAAATACTATTGTCCAAGGATTAAGATAGTTTCTGCCAGACAGAAAAGGAATGTTGTGCTTAATAGACCAAGGGTCTGACACAGCATAAAAGGAACTTTGCAGCTTCATTGTCATCTCAGTTATTTTAACTTGTGCTGTTATAGTTCATTGAGTAACCTTTGGGATTGTGCAATACTTCAATATATATATACATATATATATATATATAAAATCTCAAGGCTTCTTGTCAATTGTGCATTTTTCCATATTTTCTTGTTCACTTAAAATATGCTGTGTACCCTTAATATAACATGTCTTTCTTTTAAAATGTAAA
This sequence comes from Urosaurus nigricauda, assembly GCA_034509955.1. Lineage (NCBI taxonomy): Eukaryota > Metazoa > Chordata > Lepidosauria > Squamata > Phrynosomatidae > Urosaurus > Urosaurus nigricauda. Next base: position 103,352,423 of record JAOEGL010000004.1, read on the forward strand.
TTGCAGAGTCATCCTAAACCTGATGTATATGATTAAAATGCAAGTATAATAATTAAAAGAACAATATTTTCAAAATTTTAAATAATAAGCATTTACCAAGGAAAACCAAAACAAAAATATTAGCATTAACACTGTCTGCATAGGACACAAACTTTGCTTTCATCATAGATTTTGAAAGAGATAAATAATATTGTGAAAGACATGCCCCCCCCCCCAGCTTATGCTTTCATAGACGACACCCTATTTTATCACGTGTGTGAAGTACTTTCTCTGTTGACAGACTATTATAGAGATGCTTGGGTGGGTATAAGATTGTAGTCAATGGGGAGAGGTGTTCAGGGGAATTGAAATTTTGTATAATGTTTGTCGAAAGTCATAGCTCAGTGATTCCAAGCTTTCAGGACTGCGACAAGCTATAGTTACAAATAAATAAAAGATTCAGAAGTCATGTCCAGCTTACTTGTTCAATTAAAGAGTTGCTGAATTGTTCAGACATACACAGGTGAAAAGCCCAACACAACTACTCCTACATATACAAAAGACATGAGCGCTTCTTATGTTAGTGGAGGGAGGTGGTAGGGCTATTCACATCCTTTGTCTTTGTTATTAGTAATACTCATCTATGAGTTTTGATCATTACTGTTGTGTATAACCTTGTCTTCAAAATGGTGCCTGTGTGACTAGGCAGTATGTTTCCATGTGACTGCTAATACAGGAATGAGGAAGATAAAACAAATTAGCTACCGTTTCTGTTATGTATGAGTTTGTTACATAAACCTCTTTTATATGTGCTGAGTTACAATGCCACATTTACATTAAATTTTGTTTTGTAATATAACACAACAATGAATAAAGGTCTAACATTATTTTATTCAGACACTGGGATTTCCTTTTTAATTATGTCACAAGCTCTAGGGAGGCCCACTGAAGGAATGAACAAATTATCCCAGCTATATGAGCAGTTGTAATGTTCCCCACAGTGGTGGATGTTTTTTCTCTCACACGTATATGTGAGCAATCCAAAGAAGATACTGAAATATTGATTAAATGCTTTCTTTAACTCTACTCCAACCAGGAAGGGCACAAAGGAGGTCATCTTTAGGAAAGGAATAAACTGCATTCAAAATTCACATGGCCATCTGTCTCTGTTTTGTATGTTATGCACATAAAACTCTTTTCTTCTCTTTGTTGTTGTTAACTGCCTCAAATCAATCCTGACTCATGGCAGTCCTGTGGATGAGACATCTCCAAGACACCCTGTCTTCCACTACTCTGCTTAGGTCCTGTAAATTCATGCCTATGAGCTCCTTAATAAATCAATCCATCTAGTATACAGTCTTCCTCTCTTTCTACATCTCTCCATCTTTCTTCATATTATTGTCTTTTCCAGGGAGTCATTCCTTCTCATGATGTGACCAAAGTATGACAACTTCAACTGTATCATCTTGGCTTCCAAGGAGATTTCAGGCTTGATCTGTTTTAAGACCCATTTGTTTGTCTTTTTGGCTGTCCATGGTATCCTCAGCAGTCTTCTCCAGCACCACATCTGAAATGAATTCATTTTCCTCCTATCCACTTTCCTCACTGTCCAGCTCTCATAACCATACATGGTAACAGTAAAAGGAAAAACTGTGGCTAGTATAATTCTAACTCAGTTGTATAGCTTTACATTTTAGGATCTTTTCTCATTCTTTCACAGCTGCCATGCTCATTCCTAGTTTTCTTCTTATTTCCTGACTGCAGTCCCCATTCTGATCAATGTTTGACCTAAGGTATGGGAACTCTTTTACTCTTTCAATTTCCTCTTTGTCAAGGTTGTATCTGTATAGATTTCTGTGGTCATTCTTTTTGTTTTCTTTATGTTGAGCAGTAAGCCTGCCTTTGCACTTTCTTCTTTGATCTTTCTTAGTAGTTGTTCCATGTCTGCGATATGTTCTGCTAGTAGTATAGTGTCATCTGCATATCGCAGATCATTGATATTCCTTCCTCCTAACTTCACTCCTTCTTCTGTGTTCAAGCAGCTCTTCATATGATACTTTCTGCAAACAAGTTGAACAGCTAGGTTGAAAGGGTGTAGCCTTGCCTGACCCCTTTTTCAATTGGGAACCATTCATTTTTTCCATATTCTGTTCTAACTGTAGCCTCTTGTTCTAAGTATGGATTTCTCATCAGGACTACCAAATGTGTTTCCTCTCGTTATTTCTCTTGTATTCTATGTGAAAGTTAGAAAGCACTCAAGTTAGAATCGTACAAGTCATTGTTTTCCCTATTACCATGTATGGTTGTGAGAGCTGGACAATGAGGAAAGTGGATTGGAGAAAAATCAATAGTCAACCCTTTCATCTCCTTTTCTAAACACCAACCTATCTATTATTATACAGCAGTGATGTATTTAAATCTTTTACTCCAAGTCTCAAGTTTCTACCTTCAAGTCTCAAGTGAAGTCTCATATCCTTGCAAGGTACTTTCAAGACATGTCATGTTATATGTGTGTGTGCAGTTTCAATAACTAGAAAATCAAGTTGTGCACAAGGCTGGAGGAAAGGAGTAGGAGGATAGGCTGAATCCTTCTAAAGTTCTTTTTTTTTCCTAGGAGCAGCAGAAAACAAGACTAGCTCCCGGAGCTTGGAGTGCATTTGTTTCTCAAAGGGAAAATGACAGCAAACATTTTTGGCAATGGACAACTTGAGATGCATGAATGATCCCTCTAAAAGCTAGTTTTCAAGGCTCCTCCAATATGAAGTAGGGACAGGCTGCCATAGACCACAAGCAGCCTTCTGGAAAACAAACACGTCCCAGTCCCCAGAGGCAAATCTTGTCTGCTGTTGTTCCTAGGACAAAAGAACTTTATAATCCAGCCTATCCTCCTATTTGCATTGAGGATAAGTTGCAGTATTCTATTCTATTCAATGTGAGTTCCAAACCCAGGAATATCAAGTCAGTAACTACAAAAATACAAGTTACAAGTCGAGTCAGTTAAGTACATAATTTATGTAGAGTTGAGTTCAAATGTAATAATTGAAAGGACTTGAGTCTGTCTTGAGACCAAGGGGCTGTACAGATGGGCGTCATCCAGCTGCCCCTTTAGTGGACAGATCAGTAATGTGGCAAGCGCATGCCGCGGCACCGATCCAGCCTCTGGAGAACACAAAAGGGAGCCACAAAAAGTGGCTCCTTTTTCTGCCCTCAAAAGGGCATCATAGCCACCACGGCGTGGCTTTGTGACATCCTTCCAGTGCTGCATCATCTAGATGCAGTGCCAGGGTCGCACCATGAAGCCGTGCGCCATCTAAAAGGGTGCTTGGCATCATGACACGATGGGGCAGAGTCACAGCATCCAGCGTGTGGATGCTGTGATGTGGCTCCACCCACAGGCCAGCGCAATGTGCCAATCTGTACAGCATCCAAGTCACTCGACTTGTCTTCATCACTATTATAATTGCTAGCATTTAATACAAAAAGCCTTCCATTCATGAGAATTTTTCATAGCCTCTTTCACAACAGGTTGATGATTTGATGAACTTTAAGTGGTTTGAATACTTTGCACCATGAAAAAAAACCCTATAACTCCATAACCATGTTTTGATTCACATCTTTCAAATTTTAGGAGCAAACCTTTTCCTGTTCTCAAAACTTTGGCACATATACAGGGTATCCAAAAATTGTATTTACAATATAATTGTGGACACCCTGTAGCTAACTAGTATGCCTCACTCCATCAAAAAATATCTGGTTGGCTGGTAGAATGCAAATGTGAGGTTGCATCTACACTGTTGAAGTAATGAAGTTTGACAACATTTCTAGTGCTGTAGCTCTATACTATAGAATGCTGGGATTTGCCATTTTACATTCTCCTTAGCTTCTCCACCAGAGTGCCAGTGCCTCACAAAACTAGATATCCCAGGACTCTGTTGGGTGGATCTATGACAATTAAGGTAGTGTGAAATTGCATCATTCCTATAGTGTAGAGGTACCCTGAGTGGGCACATGTGAAGTTGATCAAAGAGATGAATTTGTTCAAATTCTTCATAACACTGATGCCATAACATGTAGGTTTTCTTATCAAATTAAGTATCATAATCAGTTTTGAATCCACATATCCTTGCTTCTTATCCATGTTGTCTGCCATAATGCAAGTGAAGGTTTACATCACATTATGTACATTCACCATGCGTTGAGAGCTTACCATAAGATGGCTGTTTTAATCAACACTGAAGAATTCCATGCTCTCCAGCTATCCCTCTAAAATTCTGTAGCTTCTGTGGCCTGCACTGCAGAATAGTGCATTCATTCAGTCCACTGTTAACTGACAGACAGATCCATAAGGTTAAACAGTACAAGCCTAACTCAAAGATGTCCTGGCTTGTAGGTATTAGGATTCTGTCAATGGAAATACCCTTCCACCAGCTCAGAAGTTTGCTGAAAGAACAATCTGTCTGCTGGGCATTTTCTGTTGAGAAAAAATGATTTGCTGGCTGTGGTCTTTCATGCAAAAGAGACAAAAGAGGTGCAGCATAGATGGGGCAAAGGAGGAATTTATGTAACCCAGATCCAACTTCCTTCAGTCCAGAGACACCAACAGTACTGGCCTAGCACAAAATAAGGCAAGTGGGATACTTGTTGTCATGTGCCTTCTGACTTATGATTACCCTGGCCTAAGGCTAACCTATCATGACACTTTCTTGGCAAACCTTCTCCAGTCTTACACTTAGTCTGAGAGAGTGAGACTTGTCAACCCAGTGGGTTTTCATGGCCAAGCAGGGACTTGAACTCTAGTCTCCAGAGTTGTAGTCCAGGAATCAAACCACTGCACCATACTGGCTCTCATTAGTGGGAGAGTAGCCCTACATAATTTCTAATATCCCCGAGTTGGGAATGGTTTGGATTTAACACAGCTTCAGCTGACAAAGTGTCAGCTTTGCTGGCACAATTATTGTGTTCTAAATAGTTATCTCTCTCCTGTTTTTTCACTGTCGGCAATAAGTATTGAATTTACTCAATTCTCATTGACTTCAGTGGGAACTAAATGTAAATAACTCAAGATCCAGCCCACTGAAACCCTTTGGGGTATTTTGAATTGGCACTGAACTACATGATTTATGGATTGCAGGCTTGGATAATGAGTGTGGTAACGTATTAATGTATTATATTTGAAACATTAATTTTATCACTGCATCCTACAACTGAGTGCCTGTTCACTCTGTGCCTACAATTACTTTGTACCAAGATGAGTAATCTCTCCTCATACACATACACTGTCTAGAAGAGTTTCGTAAAACATCTCTGTAGAATTGTTCACAAGGCCATTGCAACTATCTTTATTCCAGCACTGACATTTAGTAAGTAGTAACCACAGTTACATTGTGAAAGTTACTTCACTTAATGAACATAGATAGCATCAAAGCACCCAAGCACTCTGGATGAGGAAAGGTCATATAAATTAACTCCTGAAAAAGAAGTAATGTGATCATTTTGTTTAAACCTTTACATCATTTATAATGAAGGGAGACTGACAAAGGTCACACAGTTCACTAAACACAACCATTTTATATGCCAGTGTTTTTTAAAAAAGCTCTTGTTAAAGCATTTAATCTTGTCTCATTAAAGTCCCATCTTTTTCCCACTGTAGCTGCAGACTTTTCATGTGAGAGCCACGACAACCCCAAAGTTGCACTGGTAGGTTTCAGTGCATTTATATGTCTTCTTCATTTTATCAGGGGAGATCCTCAGCTAACTTAATTCAGGTTCCTGGCTATATCTACCCTTATTAGTCTGTTTTGTATGGATGATGATAACTGATTATCAGATATTACATCCTGGTACTCATACTTGTATTTATCAGTGACTGGCTGCTTCATTTTAGCATTTTAGCAACACATCTTCCATAGAGCTGTGGTTTGAACTAAAAACTTATCAGATTCCTTAACAAAAATGAAATAAATAAATTGAATTTGACACAGCAGGTGGAACTGGCTTGATTCATTGTGTTAAATGTATTTTAAAATTTATTGGAACCAGACCTAAGTCAGGCTAGGCACATTGAAAGTTATAGCTATCAGGTTGGACAGGTATAAAAGGACTGGATAGACATTAGAACCATCATTAGCTATGAGTCATAATGTCAGTATATAGCATCCAATATCAGCAACATTTCTCCTGTGTATCAATTGCTGGGAAGAACTTGAGATGGAGGTTTGCAGTTGTACTCATCTCGTGTTGATGGGCATCCTATGAGTAAGTGATTGGCACCATGTGAATGGAATGTAGGACCAGGCATCTGGTTATGTCTTAATTTCCAATATCAAAGTTGAACATGAGTCAACAGTGTGATGTGGCAGCTAGAAAGGCCAATGTGATTTTAGGCTGCATCAGTAGAAGTATAATGTCTAGATCAAGGGAAGTAATAGTGCTGCTCTATTCTGCTTTGGTCACGCCTCACCTGGAATACTGTGTCCAGTTCTGGGCACCACAATTCAAAAAGGATGTTGACAAATTGGAGCGTCCAGAGAAGTGTGATCAAAATAGTGAAGGGTCTGGAAACCATGTCTTATGAAGAAAGATTTAGAGAGCTTGTATATTTAGCCTGGAGAAGAGACAGTTAAAAGGTGATATTATAGCCCTGTTGAAGTATTTGAAGGGGTGTCACATTGAGGATGGAGCAAGCTTGTTTTCTGCTGCTCCAGAAACTAGAACATGGAACCATGGATAAAAGCTACAGGAAAAAAGATTCCACCTCAACATTAGGAGGAACTTCTTGACAGTAAGAGTGGACCACGCTCCCTTGGAGAGTGGTGGAATCTTTTTCTTTGGAAGTCTTTAAACAGAGGCTGGATGGCCATCTGTCAGGAATGCTTTGATTGTGATTTCCTGCATAGCAGGGTGTTGGACTGGATGGCTCATGTGGTCTCTTCCAACTCTATGATTCTAGCTCTAGTTCCAGATTCCACATCCAGGGAAAAAACCCTTGGCAATATTCAGTTCCAAACAATATGAGCATTTTAAAAAAACTTAATTTTTATTTATATATAAAGTCTCTATAAAACATAGTTTGGGCATGATACATGTTGAAACAAAAAATAATATAATGGGGAATAAATCAAAGGAAAAAAATACAAAAGCAATGCAATAAAAATAGAAAACTGAATGCAGCTCCAACCTGATAAAAAATAAGTACTGAATGGAAATGGTTTTAAAAAGGGGGGGGGGAAGAGGGGGGCGGGTTGAAACTAGCTAAGAAACAAAATGAGAGCTAAAATAATGTACATGTAAAATCATCTGCATTGAAATAACAAAGACATCAGGTGTGGGATTCTGGTACTGCTGTATCATCATCATCATCATCATCATCATCATCCTTGTCATATTATTTTCCTGATTGTATTACAATGGGCAATGTCTTTCCTTCTTACAAGTGTTCTATTTTCATTTCCAAATTATGACAATCCTAAAGTGAAACGATCATGGCATTTTGTATGTTTGACACATACAGCATAAAAAGTGAAAGACTGACGTGTGACTACACTGTAGAAATGATGCAGTTTGACACAACTTTAACTGTCATGGCTCCATACTATAGAATCCTGGGATTTGTAGTATTTTGAGGCACCAGAACACTTTGGCATAGAAGATTAAAGGCCTTGTAAAACTACAAATTCCAGTATTCCATAGGATAGAACTACAGCACTTAAAGTGGTATCAAACTACATTATTTCTCCAGTGTAGATGTACCCTAAGATAAACATTTTTGATCAAACTCTTCTAGATTTAGTTTGTTGTGGATCAACAATCCCACTGTTGTGGAATGGTTATGTATTTGCAAACTGATACGATTGATCTTACCATTAAAAGCTGTTGTACTCCTTGTAAAAGCTAATAATAAGGTTTTGACACATATGTTCAAGTTATGTGTTATGACTCTTCATTTGCTGTGCCATGTTTGGCAGTGTTACCTCTGATTTTAGATGCACAGAGGACGTACAGCAGTCATATGCATTACAGATTTGGAAATTTTTTTTTATCAAGTAAATGTTAACATCTTCTTCCAAAGTCGCAAGGAGATAAATAAGAATTAATAGTAATACAAATCCATATATCTAGATGAATACAGTGAATACTTGACATCCACTGGGGCTTGGTTCCAGGACCCTCTGTGGGTACCAGAATCCATGGATGCTCAAGTCTCAAATAGTGTGGATAGCCTTGGTGACAGCCCCCCCCCCCCCATCCCTGAAAATGCTACTGCTGAATGCCAGGTCAGTGAATGGTAAAACAGCTGCCATTCAGAACCTGATCCTGGAAGAACAAGCTGAACTGCCATGCTTTGATCACCAGGTTTCTCTGTGCAGCAGCAGGCAAGATCAGGGGGATGGGGAGGTGGAGTTGCAGTAGTCTTGTCTATCATGATTCCATCCCCCTGACCACATGACCCCTCACACAGTCTACAGGTATTGAGTGTGTGTGCCTAAAGGGGGATGGCCAAGACAGAATAGGGATTCTGTTGGTGTACCACCCACACTGCTGCTCAACAGTCTCCCTTTCTGAGCTAGCAGGGCTGGTCTTAGGATTGGTGTTGGAGTCTCCTCATCTATTAGTACTGGGGGGCTTCAACATCCATGCTGAAACTGCCCTTTCAGGAGTGGCTCTGGAGTTCATGGCCTCCATGACACCCATGGGTCTGTCCCAGGTGGTATCTGGTCCTACTCATGCTGCTGGGCACACTCTGGACCTTGTTTTCTGTGCAGGGTGGGATGATGATGATCTTGGTGTGGAGGAACTTTCCCCAGTTCCGTTGTCATGGACAGATCATTATCTGGTCAGGTTTATAGTCACTTGGACTCAGAACCTCTGCAGGGCTGGGGGACCCATTAGGATGGTCTGCCTCTGGAGGCTGATGGATCTGGATGGATTCATGAGGGCTCTTGGAGAGTTTTCTGTCACCTCAGCAGGTGATTCTTTTGAAGTTCTGGTCAATCTTTGGAATGAGGAATGTGCAAAATTTGGCTCAGATCCATGATATTTGGCAGACTGTATCTCCCGGTATAAACTGGCCCAGGCCCTGATATCCTCTGGAGAGACTCTTCTCTCTGTCCCACCACCATCACAAGTACAGTTACTGTGGACACAAGAGAGGGTTTTTTCGGTGGCTGCCCCTAGACTCTAGAACTCCCTGCCCAGGGAGATCAGAATGACTCCCTTCTTGTTGGCATTCCACCGGCAGGTTAAAACCTTCTTATGCAGGCAGGCTTTAAAGGACTAGTGTGTTGTATAATTTTAAGGGTTTAAAATATTATCTTTTAAACTGTATTTTTTATTTTTTAAAATAAATAATCTATTTTAATAGTCTAACAATTTAATTCTGTTGTAATGTATCACTTTTCTATGTTTTAATTATATTGTTTTTAAATGTTGTGAAGCTGCTCTGAGTCCCAGTTCTGGGGAAAAGAGCATCATACAACAACAACAACAACAACAACAACTAGTAGTAGTAGTAGTAGTAGTAGTAGTAAAATGGTGTCCCTTTTATAAAATTGCAAAATTAAGGTTTGCTTTTTGGATTTTCAAAAAAATATTTTCAAGACATAGATGGTTGAATGTGAAATTGTGGAAATGGAGGACAAGGTGTAATTAGTTTTCAGTGCTGTAGCATTTTAGTTATAAAAATTTGGAGTATGGATTATTTCACCCCCATCCTACTCCACCACCACCTGCAAACTCTACACTGTTGCTTCTGCTGATATTCTGCACAAATAGGGCCATGTAAGGTCTGGTATATTGCAGCAAACAAGATAATGCCATGGCTTTGAGATATATGATCCAATGATATCACTGAACCTCAAGAAATATCATGTGGGACCTTGAGTAAAGTAGAGCACAGGTCACCATATATTTATTTATATATGTTTAAACATTCCCCAGACTAGAATAGGAGTATGAAGCAATAATGAAATAATTTCAGCACTTTCAGCTTGGCCCTAACTTGGTCCAATAAAGATATTTTTATGCTTTAATTTACACAGATTCATTTTTCTCTACTCCACACAAGGAAAAAATAATATGTAAGAAGGCCCTTAGGAATAGGCTGCAATTGAGGAAATATATAATGTGAGGAAAGTTGTAATGAAATTACAATTCTATGTAAAATTATCCTCATCTAAAACCTTCATTTGTCTAAAGACATTTGTGCTGCAAAACATCTGTTTTCCAGTACTTGAATGAGCATATAATAAGTTTAAAAGGATTTGATTTGATTTAATTTGTATAAGGATGCAGCAAATTCTTTCCTCTTTTGTTATCAGATTCAGAGAGCTTATTATTGTGTACCTGAAGTGTATGTGTTTTTAATATCTTATAATGCTTTCATTAATGCATAGTTTTGAGGTGGGGAGAGCCTACAAACTATGAGCATTGAGTGGAGTTGCCCTAGATATTTCTGTCCATGGGAATCCCATTATTCTATAGTTTCAGTCAACAAAGAGTATTGTGATATTGGAAAAGTTCTTTATGAATAAATATAAGCATTTTAAATTATTTGTATTTTTACTGAATTTTATTGTAAACTGCCCTAATTTTTTTGCTAATAGGGAATTTAGCAAATACGGAGCCGGAATGGTGTAGTGGTTTGATTGTTGAACTACGACTCAAGATTAAGGATAGATTCCCTGCTCGGCCATTAAACCCACTGGGTGAGACACATGCTCTCAGCCTCATGGGAAGGCAATGGCAAGCCTCCTCTGAAGAAATCTTGCAATGAGAACCCCTTGGTAGGTTCACCTTAGGGTCACCATAACATGGAAACAACTTGAAGACATACAACAACAGACCATTTTAATAATAGGAACTCTAGAAAAGCTATTAATAATAATAACAATTTGTTAATAAGTTAGTAATAATAATAACAAAAATAAAATAATGGATTAATTAGAAAAGGCATGGTAAATTATGAGTCCTCTTGAATCTAGTGTTGCTCCTGGGTTCTCTGACAGCAGCCATTTCCAAAAGTATTTTTGCCTGTAGCTGAAATGTCAGCTGTGCCCCTTCCTGTAAAAGATAATTCTGGCCACAGTTGTGCCTTTCATAGTCTTTGTATTTTAAACTTCTGCAACACACTCTGTTTGGAGCTATCCTTGAAGACTGTTCAGAAGCTGCCATTTCTGTAAAGTGTAGATTGCTTTCTGGTGTGTTCTCCATAGACTTCCCTGGATTCCACACTGCAGAAACAAGGCAGTTTGACACCACATTAACTCTCATGACTCTATCCTATGAAATTATGGCATTTGTTATTTGGTGAGGTATTCAGCCTGGTCTGTCAGAGAGCTCTGGTGACTCACCAAACTACAAATCCCAGGATTTCCTAGATAGAGTCATGACACTTAAAGTGGTATCAAACTCCATTATTTTTGCTGTGTGGATACACCCTTCATTATAGCAACACTTGTATCAGTTGTACTGGCTTCCAATCATTTTCTGACTCATTGGTCCTTGCCTATGAAACTCTAAATGTGTTGAAGTCTGAAAGATTGCTTGCCTCCCTTAGAAATCTGGTAATGTGGATATCTTTTATCTCTCTATGGTGGGGATTTTCAGCCAGAGGCTCCTGGAACCTTAGGGTTCCACAAAAAGTCACCTGATTAATAAAAGAATTAGAAGATACTGAGTTAACAACAAAAAGTAAGGGCAAACCAACAGAATGTAAGAAAGGATACATCCAGCAATATTTGAAATATTTAGATTTGTTTATGGATTTTTAAAAGTCATGCTTTCAACTGCTTTCAGTTCAATTGACAATTTCATTTTATTTTTAAGTGGGGAAAAATTATGGGCAATATCCTGCATCAAACACATAGCAATGGTATCATAGCTAAGCTTTAACTCCCCCATCCAGCTTGGGTAAAAGCAGGCATATGTTGGAGCAAAAGATTCTGTGATGCTGCTGAACAGAGTGCTTCAGGGATACCATGACTGGTGCCTTCTCACCAGCAAGTGATGCTTTGATGAAGATTTGCGACAGGACAGAGGGGTCTGGTCACATTATTCTAAAGCAGTGGTTCTTAATCTGTGGGTCGCGACCCCTTACAGGGGTCACCTAAGACCATCGGAAAACGCATATTTCTGATGGTCTTAGGAACCAAAACACTGCAATTTTATGGTTGGGGGTCACCACAACATGAGGAACTGTATTAAAGGGTCATGGCATTAGGAAGGGTGAGAACCACTGTCCTAAAGCATTCTGCTTGGTATTAGCATGGGCCTCAGCTGTTCCAGATGGCTGATTGGCTTTTAAGGAGGGTTTCAGGTTCATTTGCAGTGATAATATACTCAACTCAATTGACTCGGTCTCATGACAGACTTAAGTAACTTTGGCTCAACTTGGACTCAGCTCAGCTTTAAATGGTGCACTGACTTGAATTGACTTGCAACTTTTAATCACTGACTTACTGCTGTAACTTCACCCAGAAACATTATGAAACAGGAAATGGTTTTCCACCTTTGAACAAGGCTTCCATGTTATTGCTTTTTGTCTACTGGTTATACGATGGAAGCAATACTTTATGTCTGCCATACGGGAAATTACTCTTAGGAAAAGCTTTAAAAGCCTCCTCTGATGTGCAGCGGGGACAGGCTGCTGAGTAGACCTCAGTTTTCTAAAACACAATCTTGTTCAAGTGCCTATGATTATTTAATTTTCAAATCCAACTTTGTACAACTCTTATTGATTTTATAGTTATTAAAATTCCACTCCCACCCACACCCCACATGCTGCTTCCTTTTTCCTGTTAAAGTTGGTTCACAGACTTTAGATTTGACTTGAAATTATCTTGAAAGGAACTCTGGTGCCACAATAAACTATAGTTCCCAAGATTCTCTAGCACTGAGCCAGGGCAGTTAAAGCAGTCTCAAATTGGATTATTTCTGCAGTGTGTTTTGGACCTGGGCGTAAAAGACTTGAATACATCGCTGGTCTTTTGCTGCCATGGCAATAGTGTAACAGTGACATCCTAAGTCTAATCCATGACATTGTAACTAAGAGGGTGTCAGTCTATATTTTTAAGTGTGAAAAAATATCATCATCATCATCTCCACTATAAATTATATATAAATTAAAATGACTAAAAGGCCTATGCATACTTCAAAGATATATTATGATTGATGGCTACATCTTCACTGCAGAAATAATGCAGTTTGACACCACTTTATCTACCATGGTTCAGTGCTATGGAATCCTGTGATTTCATAGGACTCTTTCATACAAGGCTAAATTGGAAGTATAATTTAAGGTCAATTTGAATGCAATCATGGGTTTTATGTTATTGCAAATTAACTCTTCACATGCAAATTCGGGCAAGAGGGAAGCCAATTCGAATGCAATCATGGGTTTTACCTTATTGCGAATTAAAGCTTCGCATGCAAATTCGGGCAGGAGGGGGTTATTTTCGGGTAATGGGAAGTAATTCCGAACGGAGCAGGGGTTCATGTAAATTCGCTAAACAAGCGAATTTACATAAATCCGCATTGGCTCCGTTCGGAGTTGGGAGAAATTCCTCCCCGTTTGAAAGAGTCCATAGTTTCTTGTAGCTGCAGAGCTGACTGACAGAGAATGCTAAATATGCCACAAAACTACAAATCCCAGCATTCCATCGCATTAAGCCATGGCAGTTATAGCAGCCTCAAACCGCATTAATTCAGCAAGGCAGGTGCAGCCAATATTTAAAGATTCAGGTTGGAAGAGGGAATGACCAAAAACATTTTCTTTCAAAAAATTAATTAAAAAATAAATAGGGAAAAAATGGTGCATTTCTCTGAGAATCATAATACCCACGTCTGAAATCCATCTGAAAAGCACATTGGCTTGCAGTATCTATGGGATATAAGGGGAACATATAATAAGAAAAACACTATCATTTTCTCAGTCATTATTGACCTGTCAGCAGTGCTGATTATCCCTTCCACATTAATTGGTCTATTTTCTTTATATGTGGATGTACATACAGTATTTGTACTTTTCTACCCATTTATTTTATAATAAATAGTCAAAATGGAAAACAAATAAAAATTACCAGATATCTACATATCCTATGAACGAACTTCCTTTCTTCTCTGTGATGGTAAGCACTTGGCAGATTCAAGAATAAATAATCATTTCTGGTGAGGGTATGCCTTATCAAACATATGCAGATCAGCACTAATTAATGCTAATTAAGGTTTCCTGTCTATCTAGTTGGAAAAACGTCCAAATGTTATGAAATCAGTTAGTATGCCGATTACCCTAATTGTTTTATATGGGATGGATCTTAATTAAAATATGTAAATTGACCTTAATTGCTATATACTAATGGGGGTTCATGTTATCGCTCTAAGAGTGACAAGATGGTGAGTAGGGGTACTTAACCATATAATTCTGTGAAATCCTTAACTTAATGTCCTTTACCTAAAATCAATTTTTATTATGAATTGGCAAAGGAACATATTTCCTTGCAGCTTGGGTTTTGTTGTTCTTTGTTTTAAATCTTGTTTCAGTATTACAAATATCATTGTAAAATATAATTTAATTATATAATTTAAATTAACTATGTAGAAGACATTTTGTAAAGAGGCTGAATCTTGCTTGCTTATGAAAAGATAAGATTTTCCAATGGCTATCCTGCTTTTATATGGAATATATTTAGGATATTTTGCATATATTTGCACCATAAAACATTTTAATCTTAGAATTAACAATGTCACATGATATTGTTTGAGTGTCTAATAGCTGTTGTGTTTTTGGTTCAGAGAAAGTGCAGAGTAGCTACACCCAAAGTGGGATAAAGATTTCTAAATCTATTTTATCTTAACACATGCATTTTGATATAATGTTTTGATCTGAGAAATGTCATCACTAAATTTGGAGGAGCATTAAATCTGGAGGAAAGCTATAGTCTGTCAATGAATGGATGAGAATTTAAAAAAATGATTAATTTTGACCAGAATTTACCAAAATCAATAAAATTTGGATATGGGAGAAAAATAAATTGATATATATTGTTTGTTTCTTAGAGACTGGTGAGAATGTGATTTCGCTTTGGTTTTTTAAAATAATAATTTACCAGAGTCATGCAAATCAAATGTGGAAGAGCATAGAATTGATGGATTTACCCACATCTGGTTCTGGTTGGCACATTAGTCCTGAAAGTGCAGATCACGTTGGCTTTTTTTAAAAAACATGTGAACCAAACATAATCCTTTTTTTTTTAAAGGTCCAGCATCCCTGCTCAGTGCTGATTCACACACCTACATTTATCATCCACTATTATTCAGTGAGTTACAACATAAATAGTTTTTTGTGGAGCTTTCGGGCTATGTGGCCATGTTCTAGAAGAGTTCCTTTCTGACATTTCACCAGCATTTGTGGCTGGCATCTTCAGAGAATGATAGCCTGGAAAAGGATGGAGATATATATCCTGTGTGACCCTGGGAAGGAAGGATTAATTTGCAAATGTATTGTTCTGTTGCTAATGGCAGTCCTCAGGGTGGGAGGATATGCAAACAAGGATTAATGTCTGCTAATTGGTGCTCATTGTCTGCTGGGAATCCCCTGGCCTTAGGCTGTTTCCTATTTGCATAGGCTGAGTCTTGACCTTGTTTTTCAGGACTAGTAGCCAAGTCTTGTTTACTCTTAGGGTTTCCTCTTTCCTGTTGAAATTGTCCAGGTGTTTATGGATTTCAATGGCCTCCCTGTGCATTCTGACATGGTAGTTGTTGGCATGGTCCAGAATTTCAGTTTCCTTGTTTGCATATCCTCCCACCCTGAGGACTGCCATTAGCAACAGAACAATACATTTGCAAATTAATCCTTCCTTTCCAGGGTCACACAGGATATATATATCCAATCCTTTTCCAGACTATCATTCTCTGAAGATGCCAGCCATAGGTGCTGGCAAAACATCAGAAAGGAACTCTTCTAGAACATGGCCACATAGCCCGAAAGCTCCACAAAAAATTATGGATGCCGGCCATGAAAGCCATCAACTCCACATTACCTCATAAAGGTTTGCACCTGCATATGACAACTGCATCTAGTGGAGCAGTAGAGCCTTAGCTGTTAAAGGGCTATAATATTCACTTTTATAAATCTGAAATACACCCACAGTAGTTCAAAAGATGGAAAGGGAGAGGGAGGGGGAGGGGAAAAGGAATGTAGCAGCATCTTTAAGACTATCAGATTTATATTTTAATATGAGATTTCATGTATATCAAACCACTTTCTCAGTGCAGTGCCAGAGTGATACTGAAGCCTCAAATTATTAAGCATATTAATACAGGGACAGAATTAATACTGTTGAGGGACAGAATGTAATAGGATCCAAACCTTGATCATCATTTTAAATCTTCAAAGGGCTGTGTGAGCTGATACAGGTCTTTCAGAGCTTGAAAGTGGTCAGTTACTATTGATGTGTAAAAGCAGAAAGGGGTGGAACAGACAGGCAGGAAGGAATGGCTAGAATCAGATCCAAGCCCGACACCCCGAGGCTGCAGCAAATGCATGCCATGGCCCTGACGGCGCCTCCTCCTGCAGCCCCAAATAGTAGCGGAAAAGATCTGCTTCTATTTGGGCTGGTTTTGGGATGTCTTAGGAGGCCCCAGCATGGCCCTAGGGCAGCTTCCGGGTGCTCCAGGAGGGTGTTGTGTAAACAACATGCCCCAGGTGGCAGGAAGTTGCCCCTGTCTGCCCGTCTGTTTTGGACCTATGTCTGCATACAAAAAATCAATTTCTTCAGGAACAAAAACTTGTCTGAGAATATATATATATATATATTGTAATACGTACATATGTGATATGTTAATATATGTAGTGTGTCAAACCATTGTCTTTGCTTATATCTCTGCTAATGGATTGGAATTTATGAATACAGTATCACTCAGTCCAGCTGTTTCTCTTCCTAGTATACCTTAGAAAATTCTCACCAGTAGTTCGAGAACTGCTATTTGTAAACCCCATATTGCATGTCTAGAAAGTTAGAAACATTCTGCAGTGGATTTTGAGGTTTACCATTTCTAATGTGAGATTCTTGTTTATTTATTTCCTTATATAGAGATTGTCCTATAGGGTGGCATATATATCACATTAAAGGGCAAATGAATAAATGCACCTTTGACATTGTTGATGATGTTTATTATTCCCCTATAAAGTTTCACCCAGTGTGCACATGGAGACAGAGTTGACATCTTGGTTTATGATGGTCTTTTCTCTGTATTACATCCATGTTTTGTATCCTCTTGTAGATAAGTAGCTGTTTAAGGGTTAGGAGGCTGCCTGTAGGCTTCTAAAGTCCTACAGAGCAGTGTTATTCTCCAGAATTGGTTGTAGTAGCCCACCGAAGATCTATAACTGGAGGCTGTAGATGACAACCAGTGGTGTTCTGTCTTATATTTTATTGCTTCTGGATACCATTCTTGCCTTGTTGATTTGGGGGGGGGGGGGTCTTCTGCAAATCCAAGAGTTTGGAGTATTTTTCTTGTGAATCTGAACTGTAGTATCAGAGGGCTAATAAATTTGGTATGTGTTCTAAGTGTACCTGGCAGCATATAAGTATGTGTAACATTCTTTTCTATACAATGTGGTGCTTAGAAGTCAATTAACAATTGGTGCCAAAGAAGTGAATTTGTTGTGTGGATTGTTACAGACTCAGGTTAATGGTGGACTAGAAGTTGTTGAAATCCTGGTGAAACTTCTCAAAGTTGTTGCTTTCCACAGATCAAATTGATAAAGATGCCATTGATGGATCTCAGGAGGAGAGGTTTCTGGATTCATGGGCTGGGGAGGCATTGTTAGTTAGCCATGAAGGTCTTTGCATATTGCCATGTCATATAGGTGCTTAAAACAGTGCCACTGTCTTGTATGGGCTGTATGTGGTGTAGTCTTATCACACCAGATTTAGAAATAAGGCTGCACATTGTGTAGCCTTATTGCACCAGATAAAGGAAGAATATGTTCCCCCCCCCCCCCCTTTGTGTAGACAAGCCCTGAAATGCTATTCTCTGGGAGGCTGGGGATAGATTTTATTTTCCTCAGGAAGTCAGTTGTATTCTTCACATATCATGAAGTGTTGGAGGAATATGGTCTGAGAACTCAATCCATATATTCACATGCTCTAGCAGTGAGAGTTGCTTGACACAATGGTCCTTCCTAGTTTGCATGGTTTGTGTATTTTGGGAGGTAGCCATCTGGGTGTTGATGAATTGCAGACACCTTCATCACTGACAACTGGCAGTGGTGGCTGGAATTTGTAGGAACTGGAGTCCAACAGCTTTAGAGAGCCACAGTTTCCCCATCCCAGCTTACAGTGACTCAGTAGATTGAAAACTTATTTGCTTCCATAGATCAACATAGCAGTTTTTCAGGTTTAACTTCATTCTCCATTTGGATTTTCAGTGGAAAGCAAAGCAGCGTTTAATACAGCATAAAAAATGGGCATCTGTAGTTTCCATGTTACGGTAGATAATGACATTCCTAGACAAACTCATCATCCACACAGTTGCCAATCAATCAATAGCTATATTCCTATTCTTAGGCAAGGTCTGGAACTAATCAGAAGGCAGATATTTTATCCACCTTATTGACTTACGTTTGTTTCTTGTTTTTCAACCTCCAAGCAGTCTTTTCAGCACAATAACCATTTGTAGGTGTGTAAACTCAGAAATAGTGAGCTGTCCCAAGAATTCCCATGAACTTCAAAGTTAACTAGGGATTTGAACTTGGTCTTCTAATGTCCAAGCTCTTAATTCAACCCAATACCCCACACTAGTCCTTGTTAGCTCTCTTGGCATGTTATAATTAAATTTAACAGCATGGAGATCTCATTGTCACTTTCTTCACCCCAGAGTTCCAGTGGCAGGAGGTATTACCTATTCAAGTCAGAGAACTGATAGATTCTCCTTTTCCTTTCTCTTCAATATCCCACCCCCCCAAAAAAACCAGAGCTAAAACAGAGGATCATTTCTCAGGGTTCAAAACCTCGATTCATGTGGAGAAGCGGGATATATAAATAAACATTTTATTTATATTATTAAATGGCATGCCTACATGGGCCATTTACATCAGTTTCCACACACCCTTGCATTGCCCGGTCCACTTGAGGAAGGGCGAAAGGCCCAATTTAAGTACATACTTTCCTCCCTTAATCCAGTTTTTAAGATTTACTATAATCTGGGACAATCCAGACCACTTCATAGTGACACACTATGTTTCTCTAGATGCAACCTGATGTGTTGCCTAGCTCCACCACTATTTACATGAATCATTCCCTTGGACAACACAGGGAGGCGCTGAGCCATGCAATTGACACCGGGTGCTTCATTATTATTATTTTTTACCTCAGATGGAGAGACTCATGCCAGTAGTGGTGGCCCCAGGTGGCAAAGTAGGATCTGTGTGTACCCAGCCACCCACATCACCCCAGAGTGCCCAGGTAATGGAGGAAATTTGGGGCATCTTTGAGACCAAAGTACTCCAGGAACAGCCTGGAGTATTTTGGTCCGTACGGATCCATCCTGAGATGTTTCATTTCTCATGGTGGGCACGTTGATTTTGTCCCACTCATAGAATCATAGAATCATAGAATCATAGAGTTGGAAGAGACCACAAGGGCCATCCAGTCCAACCCCCTGCCATGCAGGAACTCCCAGTCAAAGCATCCCCGACAGATGGTCATCCAGCCTCTGCTTAAAGACCTCCAAGGAAGGAGACTCCACTACACTCCGAGGGAGTGTGTTCCACTGTCGAACAGCCCTTACTGTCAGGAAGTTCCTCCTAATGCTGAGGTGGAATCTCTTTTCCTGCAGCTTGCATCCATTGTTCCGCGTTCTAGCCTTTGCAGCAGCAGAAAACAAGCTTGCTCCCTCCTCAATATGACATCCCTTCAAATATTTGGACAGGGCTATCATATCAGCTCTTAACCTTCTCTTCTTCAGGCTAAACATCCCCAGCTCTCTAAGTCGTTCCTCACAGGGCATGGTTTCCAGACCCTTCACCATCTTAGTTGCCCTCCTTTGGACCCGCTCCAGTTTCTCCACATCCTTTTTCAATTGTGGTGCCCAGAACTGGACACAGTATTCCAGGTGGGGCCTGACCAAAGCAGAATAGAGCGGCACTATTACTTCCCTTGATCTAGACACTATACTTCTATTGATACAGCCTAAAATAGCATTGGCCTTTTTAGCTGCTGCATCGCACTGTTGACTCATGTTCAACTTATGGTCTACTTGGACTCCTAGATCCCTTTCACACGTAGTTTCATTCAGCCAGATGTCCCCCATCCTATATCTGTGCATTTCATTTTTTCATCCTAAGTGCAGTACCTTACATTTCTCTGCATTGAATTTCATTTTGTTAGCATTGGCCCAGCTTTCTAATCTATTCAGGTCATTTTGAATGTTGACCATGTCTTCTGGAGTATTGGCTACTCCTACTAATTTGGTGTCATCTGCAAATTTGATAAGTATGCCCCCAATTCTGTCATCCAAGTCATTAATAAAGATATTGAATAGGACTGGGCCCAGGACAGAGCCCTGTCCCATGGATAAGTCTACCTAGGATTTTGGAGGCCATTTAGGGGCAAAAATTTCTCAATTTATAGTCGAGTATATATGGTAGCTATATTCTGCTTTTCATTTTTTTAAAAAAATGAAGCATAGTTTACAGTCAAAACAGATACAATAAAAGAGTAACTAAAAGAGAAACAAAATGGGAAAGCAATGAAACCATAGAATAAAATCATTTATTAATAACCAACATATCTAATAAAGTCAACATTTAGGAAACTAGGCAAGGGAAATGCCTGTATAAGAAATGGGTCTTTAGCAGAAGGTGGAAAATGGGTCTTTAGCAGAAGGTGACTAACTGCAGTGGAGAAACCATCGCACCTGGTGAGAGCCAAAGCAAGGAAGGATGTCCTCCACACCCCAGTCAAATGAGCCTCACTAGATCATGGCATAATGAACACAGATAGAACTTAAGGAGCAGGGTTGTCTATAGAGAAAAAAGAGTAAAACTGGAGCGAGAGAATATATGTTTCACTGTAGCATTTTGTGTGTTTGTGCCTTCAAGTCACCTGTCGACTTATGGTTGTGACCTCATGAATTTCACAGGGTTTGCTTAGGCAAAGAATTCTTAGAGGTGGGTTTTCCAGTTCCTTCCTCTGATACCTACAGCATCTGGCATTCATTGTCAGTCTCCCAGCAAAGTACTAATCAGGGCTCACCCTAGTTAGCTTTCAAGATCAAACAGGATCTGGTGTCTTTAGGATATTCCTATGCAGATTAATGGGGCAGGCATCTTTTTTAAAGAAAATCTCTCTCCTCTATTTCAACACATCTTTATTTTAACTTCATAAAATATTTTACTGTTTTTACAGGACATTGTGACAAACGTTTCTCCAAGAATAGTACGCGGAACTACCTCGGGTTCCATTTATGGTCCAGGCCAAGGTTCTTTCCTAAACATCGAACTTATTAGTGAGAAAACAGCAGCCTACTGGTGTAAAAGCATCACAGAACTGAAGACTGACTTCCCGGACAATGTAAGTTATATTCTTATGGAAACAATGTGGCACATATGAAGCCTGGAAAGGAAGAGTGAGAACCAGAACAGATGACCCAAATATGCCCACTTTAGGGCATCATCGGTGCATGGCGTTTGGAAGCTGTATGTTGCAGTGATGCCTTGAAGCAGTTTAGAAGCCAGGCGGCCGCCCAGATTTGGGCGGCTTCAAGGCACTTCACCAGCACAGTGTTTTTATGCCACACACTGCCAGAGCAACTTAAAGTTGTCATGGGACCGCAGTGGGGCAGCAAAAGTTGCCTTTTTGCTAGCTGAAGGAGAAGCAGATCTTTTCTGCTCCTTTTTTGGCTGGGTTGATGGCAGATTGGAGACACGGCATGTGGTTGCCTCAGCCCCAATCCATCTTCAGAAGGGGCAGCTTCAAGCTACCCTTTCAGGGCTGTTTGTTTCAGCCCTAAATTATTGAGAAACCTGGATAATTTGAAAGAGATTAGTGCTCCTCATATACAATCCTTACATTTACACAGGGAAAGCAAGCTTTTCAGGATTCTGTGTTGTTTCAGAAGCTTGCATAATGTGTTTGACTAGAAGTGAAAACAGGACCAAGAGCATTGTGTTTATAGTGAGTTGAGCAAAGCCTCTCAAAAATTACTTTCAGTTCTCTTGAAACCTATTCTTTTCCTCCAGCTGTATTTTACAAAGCACACTGTTTACAGAGTAGTAAATATTAATGTATGCAACATAGTTAAATGTGTCTGTGAATTCAGCTCAAAACTATCATCTTGATAACGGTAAATTTATCACTATTTGCTGCCTGAGCAGAAATCTCTTGGTGCTTATTACAAAATGCCTTGCACAATTAATGCTCACCAATATCATTTTTGTGTAGCTTATTTTGCCTTCTCCTGGAAAGCATGTAATATTAGATACAATGTGTGTTTTAAAAAAGTAGAACAAAGAAAAAGCTTTCTGGGAACTGTCTGAGGGAACTTAATGAGCAGAGAATGACATTCTCTACTCAAATAATAATATTTTTTTAAAAAAAAAACAGATAGGTACACAAAAGAATACAAACTAGTGATTATAGTAAAGCAAATTATTGCCTTTTTCTATATATTAAAAACAGAAGAAAATTGATATATAATTGCTTTTGCATTGTAATAGAGGCAGTTTAAATAGTGAGTTCAAAAATCAACAACATGCTAGGAATTAAAGCCTTTGTTGCTATCAAAGCAGCTGGCACTGCTTCAAATTAATCTTTAATACAAAAAGACTTGCTCTAAAATTATCCAGGGTTTAGATATACTATGTGTCAGTTGCACAGAGCCATGATGGGAGCTGAGCTTAAATGAACAACAATGAATATTTACAAAATTTTCTTCATCCAACCTCTGCCCCACACTCACCTCCAAATATGGATTTCTGAATTTGCCTTACTTTGCTTCAGAAATGCAACTATCAAATTAGAAATTCTTGTACAAAGCTTGTCCCTCCATCCTTATAACCTATAAGTATACACGTATGCATTAATTAGGGTTATGTGACAAATCCAATTCCAGTGTGAGGTTTGACTGACTTATCTCAATCTACACTTCCCGGACTGACCACAGGGCAGATGTATTGCACACTCTCATGTCCTCACTTTCAAAGATGGATTTCAAATGCATAAAAACATTATATAAGCACACTTCAGTAAATTGGGATGGGGGTGATAAAATACATTCAATCAATGCCTACAATTTAAAACAATTTCACATTTGAAGGAGGGGGAACATTGGAAGGGGAATAGCTCCTGTCCCATTATAACACAGAGACACACACAATGCCTGAGCATAGACCAGGCTGTGGCAGAATCCACAGTCGTAAAGATTCTAGAGCCACACATCCTTAACACTGATGAAGCACTACAAAATGACATTTTTACTGTGATTATGTGCATTATTCAATGAGGATTATTTTCGTTTCTTATTGTGTGCACAAGTTGATTTTGTCCCACTCACACATCTGATCAAACAAGCCACTTTAATTTAGCTTCTTAGCTCATCAGAGCAAGACTCTGTCCTCTTTTGCTTTGTAAAATGTCATGCACTGTGAAAGTGTTGTTGTTGCTGCTGCTGCAATTACTACTACTATAACTGAGGGCATTTTTTTAAAAAAAAATAAAGTGATTTTTATATACATTTTAGGTATATTTACCTTTTTATATTCAAGTCTGGCATTAGTGTAGAGACATCCCCACTTGCTGCCTTTGTAAAGTTTTTTGCCTCCCACTGTTGGGTTCTTGCACTATAAATAATAATAAATAATAAAACTTTTATTTATATCCTGCTTTTTGTGTGCACAATCAAAGTGGCTTACAATAGGGAAAATACAATTATATACATATACAAATCCCCCTTAAAACACGATTAAACAGTTATAATATTAAAATTTCAACATTAATTAAAACTTATTAATACTATTAAAATTAACAATATGCAAAGTCGTCACAGCCAGAGCTACATCAATCAGGGGAGATATGGGGGGTCTTTACATGGCTGGGGGCTGTTCTGGGAAGGCCTGCCAGAAGAGATCTGTCTTGATAGCTTTCTTGAAGATATCTAAGTTGGATATTTTACAGATCTCATCCAGCAGGCCATTCCATAAGGTGAGAACAACAG
This sequence comes from Urosaurus nigricauda, assembly GCA_034509955.1. NCBI lineage: Eukaryota > Metazoa > Chordata > Lepidosauria > Squamata > Phrynosomatidae > Urosaurus > Urosaurus nigricauda. Next base: position 103,376,615 of record JAOEGL010000004.1, read on the forward strand.
CTGAAAAAGACCTCTGGGAGGTTGCCCTATTTACTTTGTTCCCTCTATAATGGTTTGACTATTATCTCTAGCCCATAATGAAATTCTGCCTTCCAATACTGTCTCCCTTCCCCACATAACTCAGTTTAAAGCCCTTCTGACCATTTTTTTAGACTTCTGGCAACTGGCATGAGGTGTAGACCACCCCATGCCAGAAGTCCCCCCCTCATGGAACTGCAGCCCATGATCCAAGAAAACCAAATCATTCCTGGCAGCACCATCTGAGGACCCAGTTATTCACATCTTCTATTCTCCTCTCCCTTCCTGGACCATGACCTTCAACTGGGAGAAGAGATGAGATGACACTCTGTGCATCCAGCTCTTTCAGCTTCCTACCCAGAGCCTCATAATCCCTTATGATATTCTAAAGGCTGTGCCTTGTAGTATCATTGGTTCCCACATGAACCAAAAGAAAGGGGTAATGGTCAATAGGCTTGACAAGTCTTGTCAGCCTCACGTTCACATCAGGGATCTTTGCCCCAGGTAGACAACGCACCTCTCAAGACATCTTGTCAGGCCCACAAACCATTGATGCTGTACCCCTCAGAAAGGAGTCCCCCACAACCACTACATGCCTCCTCTAAGGCTTAGTAGCAGCCATTCCCTGTACTGATTGTGCCAAGATCTCCTGCACTCCTCCTGAACACTGTCCCTACTGCTCTCCCCCATCATCCCTGATAATGGAGAGGGCTTCAAATTGGTTCTATAGATGCAAGCTTGACATCACTAGTGTTCTTAGTTGTGTGTGTCACATTCCTCCAACTGTCTACCTCCTGTGTATGTGAAATGACCTCCTCCCCAGAAACCTCTTCTGTGTGTTCCTCATCCAGGACAGTCTGCTCCCTCTTACTCCCTAATGTGCTGAAGTATAGATGTCTGGGCCTTTAGTTCAGGCCTGCACAACTTGGGGCCAAAATTAAGATTGGCTAAAGTTATTCGAGCCACCAAGAGGTTTAAGTGAAATGTAGAAGTTTTGGGTGAAATGTAGGACATTCAAGAAAAATAGAGTACATGACCAAATAAAAGCTAGAAGCATATACATGTAAATCCATACTTCTTAACCATGTTCAACATGGAGGACATTGTAGAATCCCTCCTTCTGGACAGGAAGGCTAGAATGGGCGACATGTCCAGGAAAAGGAGGGAAAGTCTGGTCACCCTACCAAGGGGCAAGGCGTTCCCTCCCTCCCTCCCTCCCTCCCTCCCTCCCTCCCTTTCTTTTCCTGCTTCCTTCATTCCTCCTTCCCTCCCCCCCCCCTTTTCTTTTCTTCCTTCCTGTGGCCAGAGACATTCAACCTAAGAAACCTAACAAGGGATTCTTGGGATTGGAAATGATGCTGGGATCATGATGAGAAGGTCCTCCAAGTTGTGTTGCCCTTTTTGGGCAGTAGAAGGTGAGTATTCCTCTTCAATGTCACCCTTTCACAGAATGAGCCAGACTGACTGACACTGGCCTGATCTAGATTGGCAAAAAGAAGTGTGTTCATGGCTGCATGAAACTCTAGCCTTTAGATGAGAAAAAGGGAAAGTGTGCCATGAAAACGCTTTTTTGCGTTTTAGGGGAGAAGAAGCGCCTTTAAAAAGGTGCTGGTTTTCCCAGCTTCTTTTTTTTAAAAACTGCGGAACAGTGCAGCTCCATCTAAAGGCTGTGGTGCAGCTGCTAAGCATTAAGGAAAAGGCAACTTCATGTCACACTTTCCTGCCAATCTAGAAAGCCCCATTGGTTATTGTTGTATAGGTAAAGAACTGAAAGGACGTAGTTAAGCAGCAAACAAAGAGGAGACAGTTTCCAAGTGCTCTAAGATTGCTAACTGTTTATTCAGTGTTTAAAAAGCATGTGGACCTTGTCTCATCTTTGTTTGCTGACTAGTTGTCATTGGAAAAACTCTCTTAATGGCAGGCCCATGGAGCAACAGCAGGTTGCTTGAAGATCTGATATGGCAAGAGCTTGGAAACATTACTTTTTGGGGATTCAAGTAATTGTAGTTTTAAAAAGTTATCCAAAACTCTGGATGTGGTGATGGGCTTTCTTTTCTTAAAAATATAAGTAGGTGGCAGGTGGCGGGGATGCCAAAAGGTATAGAGAGATCTTGGAAGAGAACAATCCTAGAGCTGGCAGTTATGACTGCTTTTCTTTTGCCCAGAGCTCAGTTTCTCTTATTTTCTTACCAAGGATATTTATTGTTTGCTCTTTGTCCTACCCTCTGGAGTAGAGATAAGGAAATCTGTCAGTTTCACTTTCTTAAACATTCTTACCCCCACCGCACCCCAAAAAACACTATGAAATATGAAGAATTATGTGAATAGTAGTATTTTTTTAAATGGAAAACTCAACTGAAACAAAGTTCTCCCCCTTCCCAACTCTGGAAGACCTGGATGGGTAACTACTTCAGGTATGTTCCATATTTCATTCAAAAGGAGACAACACAGATAGCCTGAATAAGATACAGATGAACATCTCAATAGCTGGTTGATGCCAAATATGGGCAGAGTTTGTGCAAAATCAGGGAGACATTGAATGAAGCATTATGGCAGGGAAAATTGGGAGCCAGAGAAAATTGTCAAGACACTTGGCAGGTGCAGTGCAATCTCTCTCTCTCTCTCTCTCTCTCCCCTCATGTACCTCTGTCACCTTCAGTGGGATTGCACAAATGTATGTGGTCATTGAATTGTCTCATAATGTCAGTCAATCAGTTTTTATTTGTGGCTTTTCACCAGACAATCCTCATAATGTACAGAGCACAAGAAAGGGCTTTAGGAGATTGAGTATTAATAAAGACACCGACAATGAGCACAAGCTTTAAAAATATCATTTGAAAGTGAGTGACAAGTTTCCCTGGGTGTACATAAGCACTTAGTGACCCTCATTCAGTATTTGACAGTGCACGCTGTGGCATTTTAATGGAACATTTGATAAATTAAACTGTCCTGGAAACAGGGATTTCCTTAGCCAAACACTACTCAGAATGAAGTATATTAGTGATGTTTGACTGACAATTAAATCCTTTCACCATTGGTCCAGGAAATATATTTATTGTCGGTAAATAATGTCTAACTAACCCAGCCCTGAGCAAACTGAAAATTACAAGAGGTAAGCATTTTAGGGAAGTATGGGCTGGTGCTTAGTTGGAAACAGGTATGTTGAAATATTCATTTTTGTGCACTCCATTGGAACCCAGGCTGATCCATGCCTCTTGGACTAATGTCTGTTTATTTCACTCTTTAATTTTTGCACTGAAATACATTTAGAAATGTGCATTAATGAGGATATGGAGCAGAGCAGATCTATGAATGAATACAGTGGTCTCTTGGTGTCTGATGAGATTTGGTTCGAGGATGCCTGTGGATACCAAAATCCATGGATATCCAAGTCTTATTATATACAGAGGCATAATAAAATTATGTCCCTTATATACAATGGTAAAATCAAGTTTTGGAGGTTTTTTTGGGAGGGGGAGGGGGATTTTTTTTAAAAAAAAATATTTTAATCCATGGATGCATATCTGTGGATGCATAATCTGTGGATACTAATGGCTGATTGTACAGGCAAGACTGGAGAAGATCTGAATTGGGTTTGAGAATGTGGGAAAAGTTCAGGGAAAAGTTTTATTTAGTTTGAAACAAAGGGGCTATTGTGTACTGTTTGTAGAGCCAGCATAAGGCTAGATGGTTATTTTCCTTGCTATATATCAACTATTTACTGTGCTTATTTTCTGCATCTCTTTCTGAATGTTTTATTTTAATGATTATTAAAGAGAAACGGTCCTTATTAATTAAAAGAGAATGTGCTGGCACACTGAACCCACTGATAAATAAACAACTTATCCTGTGGTCATCTTGAGGGTCAAGTACCAGATCAAGGGAGGGATTTTGGGAGTAAAAGAGCAGGGTGTTAGGAACCCAAGGGCTGGAAGCATGAGGCCAACCTGAATAGACCTGTCACATATATTATCTGTTAGAAGACCTCTGTGGGATTGCAGGACACCTTTACACATATGGTGCAGTTGCCATCTTCTCTGCTGTGGCTGCCATGAAGCCCTGACATATGTTTAAATTAAGAAAAGGGCCACATAGGACCATTTCATCAAAGTGATGCTCAAAATTCTACCACAAACACTTTTGCCATATATGGAGTGAGTAGTGCCAGATGTCCAAAAGGAGTTCAAGAAAGAAAGAGGCACTAAGGATCCATACTGTAAATATACATTGGATAAAAGAATTTCAGAGTAAGCAATTTGTGCTTTATAAATCATAGCAAAGCCTCTGATTGTGTAAATCATGAAAAACTATGGATCACACATAAAAGAAATGGGTGTGCAGCATCATTTGATTGTTTTGATACATAATCTGTACTCAAGACAAGAGGCTGCTGTCAGGACAGAATATGAAGAAACAGAATGGTTTGCAGTTGGCAAAGGATGTCAGATAAGGCTGTATTTTATCACCCTATCTGTTTGACTTATGTGCCAAAAGAAATCAGGGGTAAAGCAGGATTAGACTCAAATGAAGGAAGCATGAAAATTGGAGGAAGAAACATCAGCAACTTAAAATATGCAGATTAGACTGTACTACTAGCAGAAAATATCAAAGACTTGGAATGATTACTGAAGAAAATCGAGGAAGAAAGCATGAATTCATAAGATTACAGGAGTTTCATAGGCAGTTTTGCCAGTTCCTTCCTCTGAAATATGGCCTACAGCACCAAGTATTCATTGGTAATCTCCCATCCAAGTTGTAACCAGGGCTGACTCTGCTGAGCTTCCAAGATCAGATGAGAGCTGGTGCTTGCATGGTATTTAGGCAGAATTCAACATTAAAGAAAGAAAAATGGTGACCATAGGGGATTTACATCGCTTTAAAGTAGACAATAAATACAATACAATAAATATATTGAAATAGTTCCAAGAACTTCCATAACTTAGTTCAGTTATTAAGCAGAAAGGAGACAGCAGTCAAGAAGAAGACTGGGACTTTGAAGGCTAGCTTTGGAGGAACTAAAGTTCCTAAAGTGTCAAGATTTATCACTGAATACTAAAGTTTGGATTGTCCATGGAATTATATTTCTGATTTCTGTGTATGGTTGAGAAAGAAAGAGAGCTGATAGAAAGAAAATCAAGTCATCTGAAATGTGGTGCTGGAGAAATATTCTATGGATACCATGGAGAGCTAAAAAGCCAAATAAATGGGTCCTAGAGCAAATCAAGCCTAAACTCTCCCTAGAAGTGAAATGACTACATTGAGACTGTTGCACTTTAGGCATCACCAGAAGATAAGTCTCACTAGAAAAGAGAATAATGGGGCTTTTTACATTGGCAAGAAAGTGTGACATGAAGTTGCACTTTCCTTAATGCTTAGCAGCTAGACAGCAAGCCCCAGGTGTGCATTTAAAAAGTACAGGGCAGCTAGACTGAGGTTTTTTCTGTGGCTCAGCAACTACATGGGAAGCTGTCAAAACGCTACAAACACAGGTGGAGCAGCTACATGGGCGGCAAGGAACGAGGCTTTTAGCCGCGCTTTAAACATTTTTTTCCCTTGCTGGCTGCGAATTGCGCAATTGCGCAGGTACACCATACAGTCGGAGCTTATCACATGGGGGAGTACAGGACCATTCCGAAAGAGGGAGAAAGTGAGGTCAGTTCGGAAATGCACATGATTACGCACAAGCTCATCACACACAAAACAAGAGAGCATCTACACAAAAAGAAAATGCAGAGTCAATACGAAAGAATTCATCACATGTGAACATACTGGTCGGCTTTCTGTTGCAAATTAAGGCATCTTGGGAAATGGTAGCAAAGGCTCATGGGAGTTGTAGTCTGTGTTCTGTCAGAGCATTATATTGAGTTGTCTTGAGGTTTCAGCCCTCTGTCCAGGAGGGATTCCCATATGTCCTCCATTCTTGAGCAGAGGCCCCCCTTTTCCAAGTTGACCAGGCACGTCCTCCTTTGCCAGGACACGTCCTACTTTTCCAGCCTTCTTTTTGAAGAGGAAGCAGGAGGGCCAGGCGTGCTCTGGCCAGGCTCTGGGGGTCTCTTCCTGGCTCCTTCCCTCCCTCCCTCCCCGCTGCCTTCCTCCTCCCTTTGGCTGAGAGAGTGTGACTTGCAGGGAGGAAGGGCAGCGGTGGTGCTCCAGGTCCTCCTGATGCTGGGCCAGGGCAAGCTGGAAACAGGAGGAGGAGGAGGAGGAGGAGGAGGAGAGGGACATGGGGCCCCTCTGCTGCCCTGCCTCCCTGCAAGTCACACTCTCTCAGCCAAAGGGAGGAGGAAGGCAGCCAGGAGAGAGCCATGGAGCCTGGCCAGAGTGTGCCTGGGCCTGCCTTCTCCTCCCCCCTTTGGCTGAGAGAGTGTGACTTGCAGGGAAGCAGGGCAGCGGAGGTGCTCCAGGTCCCTCCCCTTCTCCTCCTCCTCTTGCCAGCTTGCCCTGGTCTGGCTGAGCGCCTCCAGTGCCCTGCTGTCTCCCTAGAAGTCACACTCTCTCAACCAAAGGGAGGAGGTGAAGGAAGGTGCAGGCGCACTCTGGCCGGGCTCTGAAGGTCTCTTCTTGTCTTGGCACCTTCCCTCCCTCCGCACTTGTATCGCTGCCTTTAAATGGGCACTTTAAAGATACAGAGCCCCATTTAACCGTTCAACTACACCTTAGCCTTTAGATGCAATAGGGGTGCTTTTTACATTGGCTAAAAGGGGCGGTCCAAACTCGCCCCTTCTAGCGGCGAGATGAGGCCTAGGCTGCCACACGGGCAGCCCCAGAGGCCTCATCCCGCCGCAACGACCCGCCGCAAAAAAGAGCTCCGGGATCGAGCTCTTTTTTTGCGGCGCGGGAAGGGCGTGATTGGCGCCCTCCCGCGCCGCCAGAGCGTCAAAACGTGCGCAGCGCATCAAAACGCTGCGCACGTGATGACGCTTGTACGGCGCCACCGTGTAGACGCCGCCATCTTTAAATGGCGGCGTCCATGCGTTTTAGGCTTAGGGAGGATGTAAAGGCTACGCCCTCCCTAACCCTAAATGCGGGCTTTTTAGCCCTAAAAGCGCCTTTTTTTGCCCGTGTAAAACGGGCCAGCAATGCTGCACCCTTTTTAAAAAAGTAGTGGGGAAATCAAACTACTTTTTAAAGGCACTTCTTCTCCCTTAAAACTCCAAAATAGTGTTTTCATGGCACACTTTCCATTTTTCTCATCTAAAGGCTGGGCTTTCATGCAGCCTTCAACACACCTCTTTTTGCCAATGTAAAATGGGCCAGCTCCTTTTTAAAGGCACTTCTTCTCCCTTAAAACTCCAAAATAGTGTTTTCATGGCACACTTTCCCTTTTTCTCATCTAAAGGCTGGGCTTTCATGCAGCCTTCAACACACCTCTTTTTGCCAATGTAAAATGGGCCAATGTGAAGGTAGAAGGCAGTAGAAGAAAAGAAAGACCGTATTACTGATGAAGAAGCCAGTGAAGCTTTGAAAAATCGCAACACGTATATTGTGCATTTTGGTTGGCCAATAAAGGTATCACTGTTTGGTGGATTTTTGTTTGAATTTGCTAAAGGCCAACACAGTATCCCTGGATGTTTTCTGGATTTTAAGATACTGCATCATAGCTGTAACTGGGAGCTTCAAAAGCTTGCAACATGTATATTATGCATTTTGGTTGGCCAATAACGGTATCACTGTTTAGTGGATTTTTGTTTGAATTCAGTCAAAGAAACCATGACCCTGAGTTTGCAAGACCTCACCAGGACTGTTGATGATAGGGTGACTTGAAGGTCTCATTCATAGGGTTGCCATAAATCAAAGCTGACCTGACAGCGGTTAACTACAGGACTTTGTTTAACAAGATAGTCTAATTACAACATCATAATTCAGGAATGATTGAAACAAAAGTGGAGTTTGGGAGAGTGTTGGTTTTCTATGGCAGGGTCATTGTAATTATGTGAAAATATTAGTTCTGTCTACACCATAGGCTTAATATAATACTCATCACAAATCTTCAAAAATAATGGCGTAATGACAGTACACACTATAATAGGGAATACACCTCTTGTCACATGAAGGCTCCTCTTGAACAGGTGAGAAGATTTGCCCATTGCGGAGGAATATGGGACTGCGGTTACAGTGAAGGTTTGAAGATATTATCTATGTGATTTCAGAATTCTTTCTATATATTTTCATGTCTGGACACTTAAAATTAATGGTTTATCAATCTATAGTTCCATAGTTAATCATAAACCTGTCTTCATCTGTGATGTGGCACAGGTGCTGATTTTGAGAGACAACTCCATAGTATGGTCCTTAAACACCTTGCAACTTGAGAAGAAATATTGCAAAATCTCAGGACTATAGCAATGCTTAAGCAAGTGTGTGTTTGAATTTATGGACTTATATTGCTTTGCATTAGAAAAACAGTTGCAAACCTGAACCTGTAACATGTCAGTTTTCTTCTCTAAACAAACCAGTAATCTATGATGCATTTTCTTCAGGTTGGGAAACTTGCTGCCCTCCAGATATTGGGGGACTGCAAATCTCAACCACCCTAGTTAGAATAGCTAACAGTGAAGAATGCTGGGAATCGCAGACCAACAGTGTCAGGAGATGGAGTTGCCGTATATACTCAACTATAAGTCGATCTCATGTATCAGTCGAAGGCAGGTTTGGGGGGCAAAATTGTGGATTTTGCAACGACCCTTGGATAAGTCGAGGGTAAAACTCAGGGACATGCAACAAAAGACCTAATTGATGAAGCAAAGGAAAACAATGCCAAAGAACCTACAAACTTCTGGCAGGCATAACTGTTTGGCTCACACGAAAGGCTGGATGGAAGAGAAAACAGAGGGAGGTCAGTGCTTCCAGTACATTTGATTGCACTTTTGCCTTTCACAAGGGGATGGTTACTTTTTAAAATAAGAGTTAAAATATAGTATTTACATTGACCCATGGATAAGTCAACCTAGGTTTTTGGGGTCATTTTTTTGATTTAAATGTATAGACTTATACATGAGTATATAAAGTATTCATTGGTTTATCAGAAAGATGCATTATTCACATATTCCAGAATGGGAATATCCATATATGAAAAAATATGTAGAATATGTAGTAATCCCTCCCCCAGAAAAAAACCAACAACCCAAAGTTCTGAAAGACATGAGTTAATTCAAGGACCACTGCACAAGATTTCTGTAGATGTATTTGAAAATGTGCAGAAATGCAGTCTTCTTGGTGTATTCTCTGTCTTTGTATTGTTCAAATAGCTTTTTTTAAATGAAAAGTGATAGGCAATGACACCAAATGGTAAGGCACATTGGAGATTTGTATCTTCATGAAGAACTATCATTTGCTCAGAGCACAAGACATTGGTCTTATTAGAAAGGAACACATTTCACAATTTTATGAGGACTATAAGCACATCTTGAAAACGTTGCCTAGAGGTGTAAAGTAGGAGAAAATTAAAGCTGTTTCTATAATACTCTGACAGACCTCTTCCAGAAAATGAGCTGAGAGCTCCTCTTGATTATTGGGAAAAACAAATCCTTGATGGCTAGAGATAGCTTTAGTGCTCATATCCCCTGATCTTAACAATTCAGCTAATACCGGCTGAAAATTCCTTATGAAGAAATATAAAAAGAGCAGATTATTGGAAAGGGGAGATGTAGGCCATACAAATATGACATATCCTTGCTGTAGCATTTATACAAAAGACCTGAGTGTGCCTCTGTCTTATGTATCAGAATGCATTGTCTTCCTTTTTTGTTGTTGTTGTTGTTGTTTTATTTTATTCCAACATAAAAGTAATTTACAATCCCATATTAGAGATTCCATCTTGTTTCAAGTACAATTTACAAACTTTGTTTCCTCTTCAAATTCAATATCATGATTAACACTCTATAGTTCCCTTTTTTTCAAGTATTGTTCATGATCAAATTATTTAATTTACATTCTATTTGATTACTGCAGAATTTTATTTTACTCTGGTTCCATATAGACGTACATTTTTCTCAATTCAGCTTTGGCAGTGTAATCCTATACTGGGTTCCGTAGAACTTCTCCTAGATAACTGAATACAGAATATGGGTTCAAAGAAAGACTTTAAACATGGCCAAAGCAATCCTTCCAGTCCTTGCTGTGAAAGCTGGTGGCTTCTATGTCAAATGGGCAGTCAAGCCACTTTGGTTTTTACTCTAATACTTTAACTGAGAATAGGTGCTGAATCTATTTGGGGGGTGGGTTCAATAGTTTGGATAGATCTATTAATGTTCTGAGTAAAATCTGGAACCGATTTACCACCGGTGCCACATCACTGACATGGAAGTCTCTAGCCAGCACTGATTGCAGAAGATAAGGAGGCCAATGTTTTGCTTCCTTCAACTCTTATCCTTTCCCCTTTTTAAAATAAATAATCTTTCCATAGAGGCAGATGAAGAAGAAATTGAGAGATTCTATGACATAGTCCTAGAAGAGATTGATAACATAGAAGAACAGGACTTCTTGTTGATCATAGGCTAATGGAATGCAAAAGTACGAAGCAGGGAAGAATCAAAGATTGTAGGAAAAACTGAACTAGGAATAAGAAATGACGCTGATAGAGTTTTGTGAGGCCAGCAATCTAGTCATAGCAAATTCCTTCTTAATACAACCAGAGAGGAAGCTGGATGCATAAGCATCACCAGATGACCCATACAAAAATAAGATAGACTACATATTTGGAAGCGGAAGATGAAGGAGCACCTCTACTCTTGGTTTAAAATTCCCTTTTATTTCATTGATCTTGTAAAAGAGATATCTTGTTTTTCCTTTTTTGTTTTCCTCTTCTATCTCTCTGCAGTGATTATTACAACAATTCTCTTTGTACTTGCACACTATTCATTAGACAATTCCATTCATGATTCTGGTTCTATTCCTGTCTCCATTTCCATTTGTTTCTCATCTGTCTTTTATTGTTTGTCGAGTCTTCTGCTTCCAAATATGTAGTCTATCTGATTTACTTATGGGACATCAGATGATGTCCATGTACCCCTTAAACAGGCTGTTTATCTAAGATGTCTTTCTTAATTTCCAAACAGGGAAATATGTTTTCTCTCTTCCATGTGTGTTTGAATGACAAGCTCTGAGCAACTGTGGTGGTTGGTTGCTAGTCCATAAAGCTCAGTGATATCACCAAGGTCTGTCTCTAGGTCTATTTTGGGATGGGAGGGGGAGAAGGGATCAGTATCTCACATCTGATTGGTATTTGCTTTGAAAATTATATTTGTCTTCCCCTCCAAACTTTTTAGGGGAGCAATTGTGTGAGTCCATTCCACAAAGAGTCTTAAGGTACCTTACAGTATTTTTTTGCATCAGATCTTTTATTTTTTAATACTGGTGGCCAAAGATTCCTGCAGCCACATAAGTGGCACACTGGTGCCCCGGTCTTGGAGCTGCCCTCCTGCTGCCACTCTGTTCTTTGTAAAAAAAGCTGTCCTAATCCAGGCAATGCTGTGAACATAAGGAGGATCACCAGTTGTCTCCCAAATGCACAGGAAGCAGAAGGAATACTAGGCAGCTACCACAGCAAAGATGAAAAAGAGCAGTGCCATGGTTGTAGTAATAAATAGGAGATGGCAGCAATAGAAGCAGCCACCACCACACTAATGCCGAGCAGCCAAGAAGGAAATGGAAGGGAGAGATGGTGAGGAGAACAATAGCCGCTGCCAACATGCAGGTCAGTGGTAAATGAAGAAGGTAGGAGATATGGAGGGTCAGGGGAGTGGGAAAGGAGGGCAGACAGCAAGAAAGAGCAGAAGCATCACTGCAAGAGTAAACAGGAGATGAGAAGCCTGGGAAATGGACAAAAGTGGTGGTGGCACTCAGCAGCATGGTAGGATGTAGTAGGCTGGGAGGGACTATTCTTATGGAGGAGCATGAGGACCCAGGAACTGTGAAGTGCCACAGAGCTGGCATCCTCCTTTGTGAGGCAGTTAACCTCACTCATCCTAATGTTAGCACCAACCTCTGTCATGGGCAGCAGCCAACTTCATTAATGCATGGAGTGCTGCCTCTGTTGGTCGATTATTGTAAGCATGCTTTGTGAAAAGAGGTGGGAAGAAACTCACATTCAAAAACTACAAATATTAGCCATTTTCTCAATCGCTGTGGCCATTAACAAACAACAACATTGTGGTTGTACTGTACATATATCCTAGTCTACATGAATAGATTAATATTTTTATAGTGGAGACAAGTCAAATAGGACAAAAAGTTGATTTAGAATATTTTTTCTAGTTAAAATAAAATATTTAGTGTGTATTTCTGAAGGAAACAGCACCTGATCTTTCCCTGGTGCTCTTTGCTGTTTGCTCTCACTTTATTCTGCATTTTCTCCTCTGAATGAGGTGACAATGTGCCATCTGCTGCATTCTCATAAATACCTAAGTTTCTGCCATCTGTGCTATTCCAGCAATATACCTGGTCACCTTATGTGGTTCCTCTTTTACTCTTTATTTCCACCAATCTCTGGTAATATAGTTTGGTCTGGAAATTAGTGAGTAGGACAAAGGTTTTTGTTTTTGTTTTTGTTTTTTTTGGTCAAGCAAGAATTTGAACTGGAGTGTCCCTAGTTGTTTAGCACCTTAACAATTGCATGGTCCTGGCTCTTCCAGATCAATGCTTACTGACTGCGGAAATAGTATCCAGGCTGAAACATAGTGATATAAAATGCATAACTAATGTGCATAATTTGTATAAGATATAAATTCATAATTATGTAAATTATTTGTAAAATAAGCAAATTGGGCTACAGGATTCTGGCCACTGGAGTACAGAAGGCCTAAATTAAAACCAAATAAATGTTCTGTTCCTCAGGTAGTGGAATGTTTATGGAAGGCTCCCATGGAGAAAGGGAGTTTCATTGTAGAATGGGGAGATCAGAAAGAAACATAAGAAGAAGATGAGTTAAATGATACCTTTTAATATAGTCACCTCATAATCATTGTAAAAGAAAATCAGAAAAAATGAAAATGCATACAACCATTTTCTTCTCCCTTGCTCTCTCTTTTTTTTTTCTTTTTAATTCTTTCTAGTGTTAAGCCTCTCTTTTTTTCCCAAGGAATTTTGTCAATCTTCAACCTCTTTGTAGTAAACCCTACTTGAAAAATGTAAAACTCTAGGTTTTTTAGAAGAGGTATTGCAATAGTTAATTCTTGTAATCAATACAATAACACAAAAATTATCTGAGCCCCAAAGAACATTTTTAATGTGAATAAAATTTTGGGAGCAGTAAACTGAGATGGACAAATAAAACCACCAGACAGGTTTGTATCTCTAGGCCTGGGCTTAGTTCTTTGTCTTCCCTATGGAGTGAAAGAAGCAGAACCAGGATGAATTTGGCCTCTACCCAATCACATGTGGATTTCAACAGGGAAAGATCACATATTCCTCTTTTGATACTTTACATAATCCATGCTAGACACTGAGATACAAAATTATTATAAATTCCAAATTGCAAATTTGGAAAGGATGCCCTCATGTCTTCTACAGGGTGTTTGGGGTAATATAGAGTTAAAAAAAATGTGGGTGCAGTGGGGATGCAGCCACCCAAGTTATCCTGTGTCCCTAGCCTTCCACAGTTGCCCACCTCTGCTATATATCCTTAGTAGGATTCCAACCAAAATATCTTTTTTTTCATACTCTGTCAGTGTAAACCAAGGCACACATTTTTCTACACACACAAACCCTCAAGTCTATGTAGACCTACATTAAGCACACATGCATGACAACAGAAGCTAAGCTTGAGAAAGTTATTTTTAATTACAACTCCCAGTTTTGATGCTGGCTGGGGGATTTTGGGAAACTGTTGTCCAAACAAAATTATTCTAAGCTCCAGGTATGGCTCTATGGAACAACAAATGGACACAATTATTGTACAGTTGGGGAAGTGGAGGACATGGCATGGAGCCATCTCCAACCCTAGTGCCCATCTACACAATTTGATTTTCCAAACAGAAGTTAAATAGTGTAATGAATATGTTGGAGTTGGCCAGATACCATATCACTAGGTCCAAGGAGACATGTGTTGAAGAGAAAATAAATCCTCTCCTTTTTCTAGAAACATGCCAGTTCCATTTCTTCTCCAGGGAGTGCAAGGAAAGTAGAAATAGTAACTTAACAAGCTACTTTGCCCCAGGAACTGAGGTGTGGGAAGAGCAGGATAAATTATTTGCTATTGGGGAAAAAAATATTGCCTCTTTTCTGCATCACCCTGAAATAAAGCTGGCTTGGCTATATATTATAAGTTACTTATTAATTTTTGTGTCACCAGTAATGATTAGTGGGTGTTTGTGTTTGTCCCTTTGCCCATTTTTTTTTAAAAAAAATTCTAAGTAAGCAGATACTGTTTTTCATGATCCCTTATTCTTTCTGATACTCTTATGTTTTCTACTGCAAGGAAAGTGCCTCTTAAACTGGGTGGACTGGGGTTCCAATGTGTATTGTACAGCAAGGGTTCGTGTTTCATTTAAGGGATGGTTTCTCCCTTTTATCAGACTGACAAGAAAGGATTCCTGTTTCATGGCTTGTTTAAGATAGAGGTGGCAAAGTACAGCCCACAAAGGTATCTGTGCAGGACCTCATCACACTGCTCTGAAAAGCTTTGCAATCGGATCCCATAGGAATTGAGAAACAATTGCATAACTTGTTCTTACAGTCCATAGGGAGCATCTCCTTTTCCTAGCAATTCAGCAGCTCAAACATCTTTTTTGTAAAAGAGTGGCTTTCAAGTCTTTGTCTCAACTTTTTTCAGTTCCTTTTTCATTTGGTCCAGGTGCAAACTGAGGGGCCTCTCTACTCGGTTTGCTCCTAGGCTGAACAAACTATTTAAGCTATATCAGGGTTATAACTTAGACAACTGCCATGCTAAAGAATTAATGCACCACTTTAACTGTCATGGCTCCATCCTGTTGGATCCTGGGATTTGTACTTTGTTGTGGCACCAACACTCTCTGAGAGAGAAAAGTAAATCCAACAAAATTACAAATCCCAGAATTCCACAGCATTGATCCATGGCAGTGAAAGTGGTATCAAACTGTGATAATTCTGCAATGTAGAAGTAGCCAGTGTGTGGAGATCCAGAGATAAGAGGTACAAAAGGGTCCCTTGAGTGAGTTGTCATCTTGTCTCTCAAGAAAAGGAATGGCTGAAGACCCATATTGGCAGGAAGCCTAGGATCAATGTTCTTTCAGGTGTGATGGTTGCTATTGTTGTGTTCTTCATATGAGAACAACGAGCCCAGAGGAAAGACCAAAGCACAAGTGCAGTAAAAGAGAAGATCCTTTTCTATTTGCCTCAGTTCTTGTCTTTCTCTATAGTTGCTAATTTTTCCATCTCCTCATGCTCCCTTTCCCTAATCCCTAGGGTAAAATAGCTCAAGAGAAACAAACAATACAGAGCTTGAAAACACAAAAAACGCTGTTTTCTGCCCCCAAAAATGCCATGTGGTAAGTTTGTCTCAAACTGCTAATAGTCATTGGTAACAGCACAATTTTTGAATACTTTCTCACAGCAAGAAGTCAATCACTAAAACACTCAATGCTTCTTTTAAGCAAAGAATTACATCCTGAATGTTAACATTGCTCATGGATAACATGTGTCAAGCTGTGTGTTGAACTCATTTGAATGTTCCACTGAATGTTGAAGTTGGAGACAGCAAGCACTGGGGATGTAAATCTTCCCTTTTTTCATTCTTTCAGAGAACCAATACAATTAAAAGCTCACTATCCACTGGGCAAGATTACAGGGTTTTTGGAGCATTAAGATGATCTTTCACAATTGGGCTTGTGATTTTATTTATTCATTTATTTTTACAAAAATGGGGGGGGACATATTTTTGCACAAAATTCTGAGTTTTTTACAGAAAATAGTGCAAAAGAAGGTTTTTTTGTGTGTGGAAGTGACATTTAAAAAAAAAAGGGATTCCAAAGAACTTGTCATGATTTAACACTTTCCCCACTGAGCCATGGAAAGCCATATTTTTTTCAGTCTCAAAGGAAAGCATTGGCAAACCCCCACTGGAAAAAAAAAACCTTGCCAAGAAAACCTTATGATAGGTTTACCTTAGTGTTGCCATAAGTCAGAAAGTCAGAAGTAACTTGATGGCACAGAACAACATCCTGTGACTAAAACCTGCAGCAGATTCAATATGGCTGGTAGCTCATGACTACCAGTATTCTACCAGTACTCACCCATGTATTAGGATGACATGAGCTACCAATCCTCATCCTTGTGTGCTGTCAACATTTGGTTGAAAATGCGTGCCTAGGGCATTGTCCTACCTTCCCCAATGACTGGATCTTATGCTGATGAATCTAGAGGAGGGCAAATACTGCGGTACATACATAAGGTCTTTCTCATACATAGCAGACACATAATAGCAAGTACTTCTTTGTAAAGGCTGTAGATATGTATGGGAATGGCAGTTTCTTCTAGCTTGATTAATTGGCCTAAATTGCACTGAGAACTACAATCTAGATGCATCACATCCTATATGGATGCATCTCACCATTCTGGGATCATCAAAACATTAAGAATAAGGACTTTTCTACCATGGACAGCAAGCCCTAACCCAGCCAATACTAGTGTTCCATCTTTCTACAAGGAAGGCCTGTCTTTACCTGGAAAGGTAGAGATAGCTGGCCAATGAGATGTGCAGTTCAGCTCATAATAAACCCAGGAATTTTAAACAAAAGATTCATTTCTATCCCATCATTTGCAGTGCCAACATTTCTGACCAGGTTCACTTCCAGCACCTCTTCCCCATCCATTTCTTATTGAACATAGTGCCATTCTTACCCAACTTTAGTAGAAAATAAAAGTGTACAGCAAGGCATGCCCAATCATATTCACTCAGATGTAGTTTTCTTTCACTTTATCCTCTACAACTCTTTACACTCTCTTAAAAAAATCATATTGAAAGAATTTCTACTCTCATTTGGCCATTTTGAGTGTGGACTGCAGGAATCCTTTAATCTTGTAACTGTTCATTTTAGCTTTAAAATCACAATACTAGTTTCTTGAGGCCAAAAAATCAATGCACTGTAGCTTATAGTATATTTTAAAATGCTTCTGTGACAAAACCATCTCTTGACTATTTGACAAACTGTGAAATTCAGTAGTAGTATTGGACTGGCAGTGCTCATGAGAAAATGGCACATGGGCTATTTGAGATAATAGAGACAGAACCTTAAATGAAGAGGGGGGGAGAAACCCCACCAATATTGGTTCCAATAGTGGAACTGTCTGAGTGCTGGTTGCCAAAGATGGTGTGATGGCACAAAGTATTCATACATTTTTTTTCATTCCATGGTGCAGGGGAAATATTTGTGCAGGGGAAATTATTTGGAGTTCACCTTCTTCTAAGGAAAGGAAAACTGGCATATTGGCCAGAATTTAATCCACAAAGTGCACTATGGGAAACAATAGCTTGGTGGGACTGAGAGTTAGTTTAACTTAGAAACGGACCATGCAAAGGGAAATATGAACTATTAAATATAAACCAGATGTAATTAAGGAGGATGGGTGACATTTATTTTATACATGTGTTTGTTGCATTTGGTTTACTCACTGCTATCTGAAGAAATTTTATTACTAAAGAGGACATATAAAAAGTAAAAATAAACATGGAAGTAACCATTTTTGATGGAGTCTACTCTAAAAATGTGGACATTTTTCTGTATTCCTGTTTTATGTGGCTAGGTTGGTCAAGATTGTTATAATGGAAATTTCTTTGTGCATACTCAGTTGTCTTCCATTGTTTCTTAAGTTCTTCAACAACTGCTGGAACTGAACCTTGCAAGCCTTACCTCCGTTCAGCCCTGGAGGTAAGAGTGAGGAAAGTAATGTCTACTTTTATCTGTATAGGTGTCAATCTGGAGAAAAGAGATGCTACCCCTGCTTTTCTCTTTCTCTTTGCAGAAAAGTTCCAGAAAGACACCACATCACTTTTTTTAGGCATGGCTGTAGTTTTTCCAATGTATTTTTCCACTTGTGAGTGGGGATGTAATTTTTCACTGAGGGGCGAAACAGACTGTCTAAAAAGGGTAGATCGGGGCCACCCCGGAGTCGCAGAAACTGCACATTCATGGCCCCAATCCACCCCACCGCTGTGGTTCCAAATGGCCTTCTGAAAAGGAGCGAATTTTTACCACTCCTTTTCAGGATGACTTTTCCAGGTTGCAGCATCTTCCAGGCAGATTGGGGGCATGCGTCATGTAATTGCTACACCTCCATGCCTCCTGGAAGTGGGCTTTTTTCACCCATCTGTTTCCAGTAATCCAGTTCAAGACCACTTTATCTGCCCTGGCTTAGTGCTAGGGAATCCTAGGAATTGTCATTTGTTATGGTACCAGAGGTTTCTGACAGAGAAGGCTAAATGTATCACAAAACTACAGTTCCCAGAATTCCCTATCACTGAGCTAGGGCAGTTAAAGTTGTCTCAAATGGGATTATTTCTTGCAGTGTGTTTTGGACCTAAATAGCAGTGAATAATTTTGGCAAGTTTCTTCCTACTATGAGAAAATCTTTGAAAATCATGCAATTTTCAGATGCTATTCACAATCTGGGACTTATTCTGCACAAAAATTTGCATGTTTTTGTTTTGTGCAGCATTTTCAGTGCAGGAAACAGCGTTTTCTGCATGGAAAATAATATTTCAACACAGAAATATTAATTTCCCACAGAAATGTTGTTTCCTGGGCAGAAAAATGCTGTGATTTGGGATTTGTTCTGCCTAAAATTCTCACATGGTGATTTGCATTTTAAAAAAAATACCATTTTCTGCAGAGCAAACAGCATTTTCTACATGGAAAATAATATTTCAATGCATAAATATTAACTCATATACAGAAAATGCTGTTTTCTGTGCAAATCAAATGGTGTGAATTTCATACAGAACAAATCTTCAATTACATCTGTTTTTCCCTATGCAGAAAACATTTTCTGTGCAGGATTTAACACTTCTGCATTGAAATATTATTTCCCACACAGAAAATTCTGTTTTGTGCACAAAACAACCACATGTGCATTTTGTCCTGAGCAATTCCTGACCTGCGAAGATTCTTGTCAGTCCAGGATTCTTTTCGTCAGGGTTTCCCAACACTCAAAAGATATGTTTTTAACCATTTCTCAAATATTTTCAAATATTATTTCCATCTCTACTTGTGGCTGTTGAGTGAGGCTGATGTTAAGGGATTCTTCCAAATTGCTTTTTGACATCCCACTACACTATTCTTGGCTGCTAGTTAGAATTAATGGTTAAAGTCACACAAACTGGGAAGACAATTTGCAGTGCTCAGAGTCCCTTTATTTGATGTTTATATGTTTTTTTCTGAGTTAAGGCCTGCTTCAAAAGACAGCTTCTGTTAAAGCATTGAATTTGCTGGGAATGGCGGGGGTAAAGCAGGTGAGCAGACGCTGATATTCACGTTCTGCTGCAAATCCCAGATCCTAACAATCCTGTTTTGTGTACCCATTGGCTTGAGACAAACGAGGTACGCATTTCTTTTTAACTTGGAAAAAGCTGCCTATGCCAGTTTCCCTATAATTTGCTCTTTCTTTCCTGGGAAGCTAGTTGTTTAATTGGCCCTTTGAAATTGCCTCATGATAACAAATTACCAAACTATCCATTTCCCTCTTTCTACCCTTTACTAAAATTATCATTAAAAACACCTATGGTTTCCTCTCTCTCTCTCTCTCTCTCTCTCTCTTTAAATAAGCTTTAATTTAGATGAACTGCTAGATTTTGAAAGACATTTTTAAACCATTTGGGCAATCAGGCTATGGAAAAGTTTGCAGGATTGATAACATTTGCAGTAGCGTTTGCAAGATGGCTTTCAAGTTCATTTGTTCTTAATATGTATCTTTTCTCTCTTCTGATTCAGTACTTTTTCTTTTCTGATCCATTTTGTTTCTGCTGTGAGGTGCTTGCCAGCAGAAGGCTTCACAGCCATTTTCTCTCAGCATTCATATTTTTGTACACTTCTGTCTTGTCTCCAGCACCAGATGAACACATGCTGAAGACCTAACATTCCATAAAATCTAAGGACCTTATCAGACGTTGGAAATTGGAAGTATAATCTAATGGCAATCTGAACGCAATCATGGGGTTTCACATTATTGCGAATTAAAGTATCTCATGCAATTTCAGGCCAAAGGGAAATTATTCCGAATGCAATCATGGGGTTTCATGTTATTGCGAATTAAAGCATCTCATGCAATTTCGGGCAATTGGGGGGGGACGTCATTTTCGGGCAATGGGAAGTCATTCTGAACACATTCCGAATGCTATTGGAATTCACATAAATTCACTAAACTAGCAAATTCACATGAATTCGAATTGGCTCCAATTGGCTCTATTTGCAGTAAAGAGAAATTCCTCCTGTCTGATAAGGTCCTAAGAGGTAATATAGCATCATTTATTTTAAAAAATGTGTTAGTCTAATATTTCTACATCTTTCAGTCTCTTTGGGATTCAGAGAGCCCTCATAACCAAACATCGTAAAATGTAGCATGTACAGGACTGTCTCATTTAACAAAGACACGTTGACAAACAAGAACCTTTTTACAAAGTCTTTTTTATGGACAACCAACTCCACTTTTCTTTCTTACCCTCTGTTCATCTACCTTTAAAAAAAAAAGCAGCGTTGGCATTGGGAGGATGGTGCTTGAGGGCTATAGAAATATAGACATTTAGAGACAATTTGCAATATTGTGTCTACAGTGAACAATACAATCAAAATTCAGCTGGAAAGGAGTGAGATTGTACTGATCCTACTGTAGTCATGTCTTTCTGCCTACAAGAGGCAAGAAAAGCAGCAGCTCTCTCCAGGATCCTAACTGCACACGTGTGAAAAGAGACAAAAGGTGAGAGTAGATAAGCTTGACACACTGGCCTCTTCCAGTATGTTAACAATAAAAACAAGCACAGATCTATCAATTTGGCCACCAAAATTAAAATCATAAGGAAACTGGAAGCTGGTGAAAGGCAAAAAAAAATCTCGAGGCATTTTGGACAAAGCTTTCAAGTCATCTCTTTTTTGTTTGTTTGTTTACTTATGCAAGGCTTACCTTGCTGGTGTCCTTTCACATGTTTATATTATTACCTTCGAAGAAGAAGTTCATGGAAACATGTTGAACAGCCCTCCTCATCCTCCTCCTCCTCCTCCTCCTCCTCCCCCTCCTCCTCCTCCTCCTTTTGTGGTATAGGAACCCGTCTCTATTTTTTTCCATAATATTTCTTCCTCCAATACCAAATTTTCTGTTGAAGAAGTAAAGCCAAGAAACACATCTACTGGAGTAAACCTGTATACCTTGTGACTGCATCTTTTACCTTTCTTTCCAAGCAAAAAAGACACAAACCATTATAATCTTTTAATCACAGACGAGTTCCTCAAGACTCTTGATCATTTTGATTTCCCTTGTCTGGCACCTTCTTTGGCTATACAACAACTTGTTTGGTGGGAAAAAATATTTCCCTCCCTTGTAATACTAGAACTTAGGACCATACACAAAAATGGAGGGAGTAAATTCTGGACAGATAAAAGGCAGAATGTCATGAAACAGCACGCTGTTAAAATGTGGAGTTTCTACCACAAGATGTAATAATAGCCTCCAACTTGGATAGCTCTGGAAAGAGATTAGATGGATACATGGAGGATAAGTCTATCAGTTCTTACTAGTCAGAATGCCTATAGGCTACATTCTATAGAGACAACATTCTATAGAGACACCATTCATCTCCCAATATCAATTGTTGGGGAACATGGACAGAAGACAGGATAGTACCTTGTTTGTTGGCTTTGCATGGCTATCTAGTTGCCTATTACAGGAACAGAATGCTGGAATAGATATACCTTTGGCATGATGTCATCTGTTAGGTTTAAATGGTAAAACAGATGTGTGTGTTTTTTCCTTCATTTTCTTTTATTTTCTCTTTTGTGTGTAGGTCAGGATGCTCATGCCTCATTTTAAAATAAAAATGCCGGAAACATCTATAGTGGAGGGGGAAAGCCCTTGGGTTTTGTTTCCCTTTCTCCCTACTTTGTTTTTTCAACTTGTGGTCTTGAGAATCGATAAGGTGTCAGCACCCTGTTGTTAAATTTTTGCTGCAGGTTACAGTTTATGTGTTTGAAATATTGTAAAACTAGATATAAGCACTTTCCATTAGCTTTGTTGATTGTGCCTTGGCCTCTCCTGCTCCCCTGATACCAAGGCAATATCTTAAAAGTAAGCTCCTACTCTGCTCCAGTTGGCACCATGGGGCGGGCAGCCAAAAGATGTTCTCAGGAAGTCATTTTAATTTCCCCACCATTGCCTGAATGGAAATGGCTAAACTGCAAATTACTTTAAACTAACCTTCAGCACTCCTTTCACCATGAATTCCTTTTGATTTGCCAGGCTGCCATGTTGGCCCTCACTGGATGACTCCTCCTGCCCTGCTCTATTTTGATGAGTCCTCTTCCCCATCCATGACCATTTTGGCCCACAACAGCAGTAAACTGAAATAGGGAGAGAAGCTGCTAGTATGGATATACATTCTCAGCCTGCAAAGCTATTATTTAGCAAACCAGGAATTGTTGGAAGACTCAATTGTTGTAAGGCAGTGAGTCTCTGAAACCTGAATCTAAGGATTAATTTGTGCTTGTTAAGATTGGAGAAGGCCTCTTAGGAATTTCCCAGTAGCAGCCTCTACTGTTCTGTATAAGTTTCAGGCAGCACCTTTTATCTGCCCCTGCTCTACTCTGATATGTTTTCTTTTAAGCCTAGTAAAGTTTAGTAATATTTTCAAGACTTGATGTTTCATCTGGTCCATCACTACACACAAGGAGTCAATTTCCCAACAGGAATGAGTATCAGGGACACATGGTCCCCCACCTCTATTCTTCCCCTTGCTTTCTCCTTCTGCTGGTAGATAAATCCCATTTGCTTTAAATTACATTTGTTTATTATGTCTTAGAGAACTGTGATATAATGTTAGCTTCCTAACCAGGACTTTGACCATACTATTAAATAGAGAAATTTGATGAATTCTTTCAATATTATTTGTCTTGACATGCCGAAACACATTCAGGGTATATCTATGGACTGGAGAATTTATTTATGAATTAAAATATTTAGTCCATGTCCTATATCAAAAAGCACTCGGAGAGACTTAGAAGTAAACTTAAAAACATGAAGTTTAAAACATATTAAACATTATTAGTCGCAGCAGATTTAAAATATTTAAATACGGTGGGCCCTTGTTATCTGCTGGGGCTTAGTTCCAGGACCCTCCATGGATAACATAACATATATGCTGAAGTCCCATTAAATATAATGACACAAAAATGGTGTCCTATATATAAAATATAATATATAAAATGGAAAATCAAAGTTTTTGGAAATATTTTTAAGCTGTGTATGCTCAAATCCATGGATAAAAAAAATCTGTGGATAAGGAGATCCAACTGTAGTTTACAACCCTGTACTTCAGTGTTTATGATGAATCAATGAGTCCTTGATGAACAGCCATTTTTTTACTTGCTGCCTGAAAGAAATCAATCTTGGTGCCAATGAGGCCCTCAAATGGAGGGCATTCCAAAATTGGGGTGCCACTGCTGAGAAGGGTGGGCCACAGTGTATTGATCTCATTGATGGGACACAAAGGACCCCCTCCCCAAGCAAACATAAATCCTCAAGTAGACACATATAGGGAAAGGCACTGCTGCAAATGTCAAAGTCCCAAGCTATTTGGGGCTTTACACATCATCTCAAGCACTTTCAATTCACACTGGATGTATATTAGCAGCCAGTGCAATTCTTTTAAGGGTAAGAGTACATGTTGTCTTTATGGTACTCCAGTCAGTTGTTGAGCTGCATTTTGAAGATCTGCAGGCTCTAGGTCTTCTTCAAAGGCAGCCCCACACAGAGCACATTACAGTAGTCTAACTGGGAGGTTTCGGTGCATAAACTACTGTGGCTAGGTTATCACTTTCCAAGAAACACCATAGTTGGCACACCACTTGAACCTGGCACCAAGCATTCCAAGCCACAGAGTCCACTTGGACTCCCACTGACAGGGTGGATTTAAGACTACTCCCAAGTACACACTTGATTCTTTAGGTTCAGCCTTATCTGGGCCAAGCCATTCATCCATGTTGCCATCTTATTGGGACTCAGCTTCAGTTTATTGGCCCTCATCCAGCTCATTACAGCATCCAGACACTGGTCCAGCACATGTACAACCCCAGCTGACTCCCATGACATGGAGGAAATGAGAGCATTGTCCCCCACCCATAACAATTTGGCCTCCACAAATTAAAGTTTCATTCAATTTTCTAGCATTGGAGAGTGACACATTGAAAATTGTTCATACCTAGAACTCTTTGTGTTTGCTGTGTTAGCATTCCATTGGTCACTTTGCCTGCCCTTTTTCTTTGCCTGTCTAAACTGTATTTCTGAAGGCTCAACTGAAGTTTTAAGTTACTTGCACGCTAGGTATGTGGTAACTGAAGGAAACATTTCATGGGAGGAGGGATGACATTCTCATTGTGGAGCAATGCCCTCATTCCCTCTCCTCTGTGTAGCTACACCCTTAGACACATTACAGATAATATGCAAGTACATACCAGGAAAAGAGGGGGGAATCACAAAGGATCTGACAAAAGTACAATGGACCCTTGGTATCTGCTGGTGTTTGATTCCTGGAGTCCTCATGGAGAGCAAAATCTGTGGATGCTCAAGTCCCATTAAATACAGTGGCATAGTAAAATGGTTTATCTTACATAAAATGGCAAAATGAAGATTTGTTTTTTGGAATTTATACCTTTTTTCCAGTATTTTCAAACCATGGATGCTTGAATCCATGGATAAAAAATCTGTGGATATGGAGGGCTGACTATAGTGCAGATGAGACAGAAGAAAATGAAAGCCTACTTAAAAAATTTGGCTTTGGAGATTAGCGCACTGGCTTTTATTCCTGTGCTAGGCGCAGGATGTATACACATAGGAACAGATTCTATTGCACAGATCTCCCGGACAGGAAAATCCCATTCTTTAAAAGGTTTGGGAGAAGCCCAGGTTGGATATGGGAAGAGTACTGCTTGGAGACAGAACTGTATGAAAGTATCCATCCTTGTGCATTTATATTCCATGCCTAGTGCAGGAATAAAAGCTGGTGTGCTACTCTCCTCTGTTTCAACAGTGGGGGGAAATACCAGAAATAAGGAGTAGTAGAGGTTAGGAAAGGAAAGGCTGGTATGTAGCATTACAATCACAGGTGAGGTCTATGTAAAATCAATTAATGTAATTTTAAAACCATGTTATCATTTAAGGCTGTGATAGATGGTCAATATCTAGGTACTATGAAGCTTCATTGCCTTTCCTGGAGCTCAGAGAACTTAAAGTTTCAACCCCCTTACAAATTATTTTGGAAAGGGGATGGGTTAATAAGTTTGTAGTACTCCCTAACAAAGCAACATGTTTTTTCACCCCCACCCAAATTGATTTATGTACTGGGCACTCCTGCACTACAACCATATCGTCTGTAGTGAACTGCACAGTCTAAATTTCCAGTACAATAAACTGTTTATTTCCCTCAGCAGTAGTCGTACCCATGTTTTAAAAATGTCCCTTTACCCTGAGATCTAGACCTTAATAGGTAGTGCTTTTCTAGCTTGAAGGAGTTGCTGATAGTGCTTGTTCAAGATTATTCCTTAGTAAAGTAAAACTGTTCTTTAGTAGTGACACGCTGATCTAGTTTCATTTCCTAAAATAACTTGCAAACAAACAAGAGCATATAGATCTATCTCCATTTCATCTATCCATCCAGCTATCTATGGAAAAGCATAGCACTTTTCCATGGTTTTCTTTAACTTCCTTTCAATCAAGAAAACTTCATCTGCCAGATAAAGCCAGTCCTTGGACTAGGCAGAAGAACCAGATTAGCTTTTCCCAGTACATTTCCCAGTACATCAAACAGATGTTTGAAAATAATAAATTAATTGAAAATACAATGAAATAATTTGCCATGATCTTGAGAAAACCCAAAAAACAGCTTCAGATATAAGAGATACCTGTAATTCATTAGCATAGTTTAGACCAGTCATCTTAGTGTTGCCATAAATCAGAGATTACTTGAAGGCACACAACAACAACAACAACAACTCTCTTTACTAGCTATATGAGAAGAAGGGGGAAAATCTGAAAGATTTTCTAGTGACTTCACTTCCAGAAAAATTTAAGCAGATCAGTTGTTAGCCAAGGAGAAACTGTTGCATGTTTGTGGGACAAGTAATGTGTGTTGTGCATGCATATAACATGTCTGTTGCAGGAATATGTGTTACATGGCTGGGTTACAAGTGAGTTTCAGTAGTCACAAATTTAGTATCAGGATTTGATCTGCAAATTCCTATTTCACAGATATCTGCTACCAATCTCTTCTGTTCTATTAGTACACAGAGAAGGTGGGGGAGATCAATATAGGTGTTTGTCACTTGTGGCTATCAATTCATATGGCCAGGTGACATTTTTATGAGATGTCTCCTCTGATGGGTTTTTCCATTCCAATGAAAGCAGATAGGATTTTATGTTTAATAAAGTGAGGCAGAGAAGATTTTATAGATACAGATATATAGTTGTGTTCACATTTTCCAATATTTTTGATCCCTAGGATCCTTAACACTCTGTATGGGTTTTTTGTTCTGTCTTTTAGCAGCTTTACTTTGTAGCTAGATCTCAGTCATTAATACTTGATCTTCTACTATTTGCACATGTATTAGGCATACCTGCAATGCTGCTTGGAGGACGTCACTGTCCTGCAGCAGAGTTGCAGAATCCACATTTCCAGATCTCGAGAGAAACATCTCTTTTTAGCCTTTGTAATTTGTCAGCCCCCTTTTGTGTTTGCTGCCCTACTGTGAACAAATGCCTGCATGCTTGTATTCAGAGCTGCTACCTCTTTGAGATGATTTGCCTGCCAGAGGATATTTGCATTATTAAAAAGAAAAATGAAAACAAAGATATGCTACGTCTCAATCTGGTCAGGCAGTGGGCAGTGCCCCTGTGTGATAGGCGAAGAAGCAGAAAAGCCAAATATGAAACCCAGAAGACATCTGAGCATAAACAGATGAATAATTCCTAACAATAACAGCTACCTTTCAGATTCACATCTAATTTAAAAAGGTTGGCTTCTGTGTGGTTCCCTCATGGAAGAAACAAGTTTTAAAAGCAGCTTATGAAGAAAACAAAAGGAGGTGGTGGTGGGGGGGGGTTAAATTGCTTAGTGGCCTCACTGTAATTTTTTTTAAAAAATATTATTATTTCCTGTTCTGAAAGTGAAGAGGATTATCAGTCAGTAATGTCTTGACATCCCACGTTACTTGTCTTTATCACTATGCAGAATCTTTTTTAGTGAGACAGCATTGAAAGAATAGATTTATGGACTGGAGGTACATTGTTTAATATGTCCATATCCATCTAGATTGACAGTTTCCACAGGCTTGAATTTCCCAGGGGAGTGCAGTGTTACTGGTGTCAGTGGATGGCATCATTTACTTCAATACTCCATTATTAAATTGATAACAAGATAATTCCTCTGCTTCTCACAGACATGACAGGGTTTACAACTGTTAACTCTCTTATTGCATGGGATTTGATGCTGTAAGAGGGTTTTAATAAGAAGCTTATTTTTATTTCAATCCAGTGGCAAATCAAACTTTCAAGGGAATAAACATAATACATTTTTAAAAGTCCATAAGGCAACAATATTAAGGGAGCTGGAGATGAGGGACTACACAGCATCTGTTTTTTCAACCGCTCCACCCGCCCACCTCTCTAAAAAGGCATGTCTTTTTCTATGGGTTGTTATTTAAACAACAGAGGAAAGCATGGCTGTCCTGTGCTTGGAATAAACAATAACAACAGCTTACAATAAAATGCTTTCCACACACATAAGAAAGCAGCTTACTTAGAAATAATCAGTAGAGATACTCATGTTAATGGGTAGATCACAGCATTTATCAAATCAATATTTCTTGATGGGCTGCATCCGCACTGTAGACATTATCTAGGCTGAAACCACTTTAATTGCCACGGTTCGGTGCTATGGAATTCTAGGAATTGCCGTTTGAGAGGGCACCAGAGCTCTCTGACAAGAGGAGGCTAAATGTCTCCCACAATTACAGTTCCCAGAATTCCATAGCATTGAGCCATGGCAGTTAAAATGGTGCCGATGCAGCCAAAGAAGAATATTTACTTTCTAGTAGAAATGGGTCCATCTTTCAGTATTCTCCCTTCCACATGCAATTCTTTTGGCTTGTGTGGAGACAAAATTCTTTTTATTTGATTTGCAAATAAAGTACAAATTTTGCCACTTTTTTGTCCAAAACAATTGAACCTGTTTAAGTTCTTATTTGTCTACTGAATACTGAACAAATTCAATCAATACTGGTTTTCCCAATATGGAGAAGATAAATAGTGCCTTCCTGCCTTGGAACTGTTAAAAATGAGGAGCCTGACAGGCAGACAAAACAGACACTTGCACTCAACCCTGCAGAGAGGCTTTTAGAAATCCTATTTTAGGGAGAAAAAACAGATTTAAAATCTAATGGATAAATAAATGAACAAAGCACAGTTGAATTCAGAGATTCAAAGCCATATTTTTAAAAGCTATGTATTCAAACCCTTGTTTCTGGTTGAGTGAGACTGTCAATTTCATTCTCTCCCATGTTCATTTAAACAAGACAGATATCAAGATCTTTGCCTTAGATTTATGAAAAGAACTGCAAATTTTCAAAAGTTTCAAAAGCAGATGAAATTGTCACTCTTTCCTACCCATTCTGGTTATATGGACCTAATACAAAGAACACATTGCATACTGGCTTGTTATACAGTACCTGCTCCTCTTGTTTCTGTTATGTTGACCTGTGTATTCATTTAATGTTTTTTAAAGATCTTTAAATCATGTTTTCTTTGCAAGCATAAGGACTTGAAACTTGAGAACAATTGGAAAGGTTATTGCACATGGTTTCAGTATGAAGTTTGACTCCACACTTCATGGTTTGTAATAACTGCCGTGCAAAGCAGTAAAATGGAAGGATGTAACTTGAGACACTTAATTCAAATGTGCATTCTCAACAGAAATTAGCTAAATGGGTAATACCAAATATATTCTCTTCCCCCTCATTCTACCATTGCAGCAAAGCCAAAATTCTGGCTTTCATGGTTTTCAGTTTTGAATTTATTGTAAGGACTTTATGCAATTAGAGATAGTGATGAGGAGTCAGAGTCAAAGCAAAAGTTTCAATAAATATTTTATTTTCCTTTGTAGTGGGTAGGAACACCCACACGTCAGCAGCACAGTATTTAAAATGCTATGTACCTAAGAAAAATTACATCAGTAGGGAAATGGTATTTTATTTTGAAGCTCTGAAAGAGTCTCAGAATAACTTGTCCATAATGTGGAATCGATCTGAGTAATGTCTTTTTGAGAACAACAGTTACTAATGCCTTCATTATAGTATAGTAATCTAAATGTAACTTAGGATGCTACAGCCTAAATGTCAAGCATTCATCTTATTGTGTCACACTTGCATCGTAACTTAAAGAAAAGCTTTCATTCTAAAGCTCACCATGCTCATTAAAAACATTTGGTCAACCACATGTTGCTATTTCATTACTTTTATTGTATTTTTGGTTTTGTTGTTATTGTGTTAATTTGGAAATGCCTTTATGGGCTCAGGCCTAAAGGAGCAGTGGGGAACTGTAACCCCCTAGTTATGATTGGACCCCAATAGACATCAGCTGCTGCCAACATGATCAATGTTGAGGGATGCAAGCCAACAGAATCAGTAGCATCCCAATGGCCTTTTCCTGGCCTAAAGACAGGACAGAATGTTTCCAAAGTAAATAAACAGAGTAAATAAATAGCATAGAATGCACTCTTCATAATACAATAGCTGGAGACATAATGGGCTGTACAACATTTATTGGCCATATATAACCAATAGCTGGAATGTGTGTGTGAACTACTTTCACATGGTCCGCCAGGAGGATCTTTGATATCTGTACCTTTGAACAGAACGGCAAAAGAACAGTGCTCTTACAGTGTTCTAGTTTATGATAGCCTAGTGTTCTTACAGTGCTCTAGTTTATTAGAAATTGATGTTCATTCACACCTTTCATTTATTTCAGAGGCAATACAGAATAAATCCTTCCTGGTAGACTGGTTGCTTATCATTCCAATATAGAGATTTTTGCACGGAATACCCTGTTTTTCCCTCCAAACTTTTGTTTCTTGTGCAAATGAAAATTCCAGAAAAAGTCCTGAAATCCAAAAATGGTGGTGGGGAGGCAGGCAAGAAGGCTCACAACTTTATCCAGCTAGGAGGGAAAAAATGGGATTTTAATTGTTACAATTAAATTGTTGCATATGAGAATGAAATAAGTAAACATTTGAATCGCTATATTGCACCCAAGTAGTGAAAGTGTAAACCAGGCACCTTGGGCCAAACTGGGCCCACCTGGGAGATACACACAGCCATGTCCCCTTCCCCCTGGAAACATCATCTTATTGGTTCCCAACTTTTGTACTCCTGCTCACTTTCAGTGGTTAAAAAAGCATTTCTTAAGTGGAGAAAGTAGACCCTGAAGTGCCCACAAAGCCCTCATTTTAAAAAAAGTGCAGTTTTGTCAAATAAATCTGTTTATTTGAAAATTGGCCAACATTTGCTTCTAAAGCCCCCCTCCAAATACAGGTAAATACAAAAAACGCTTCCAACCCCTACTCCGAACCCCAACCCCTTTTCAGATATCTCTTTCACCTCCATTTAGCCTTAGAAACGGGGATAGGAAGTGGCAGGAAGGGAAAACAATGTATTGTTCACAAGGAGGGCAGGGGAAAGGTGGGTAAGGGTCAAAAATTGACCCCACTCCAGACAGTTGTCTACTCCTATGCCAAAGCTTAGTTAAAAGCAGTAAGAAGTTTAAGCTAAGATATGCTGGTTCTATTAGTCCCACCTTTTTTGCCATTGACTCCGATCGCCATTGGAATGCTTCCCACAGAATGTCTCCAAAACTGAATTTAGCCCTTGGGCTGAATGAGGTTCCCTGCCACCTTTGGGTTCCTCCCCACTTATTGCATCTTGTAGAAGGTTGGGATATAAATAAATTGTTGTTGTTGTTGTTGTTGTTGTTGTTATTTCCTCCCACACCCTTTTCCTGTTCTCACCGAAAAAGAAACTTCATTGGCCTCAATGGTGCCTTTCAAATGCAGGAAATCTTGAAACCTTACATTCTGCTCTTGAAGTTCTAACAATTGTTGGAAATAAGACAGCTTCAAATGATCTTAATGAATTGGATGTATGCACATATATTAGTGGGGCTGTTTGGCCAGATACAGAGCAAGAGGAAGGAACAATAATTTAATCAATGCACCTTTTTTTCATGAAAAGTTTTAAGAAAAGCCCCAAGTGGTATTGGACCTCTTACCTTTGCAGCAACAGGTTCAACCACCAAGCACCCATCCCCTAACCTAAGCATAGACCTTGTTTACACTGGTCATAAGACTGGGGGCAGTCAGGAGCATTATGCTCTGGATTGGCCATAATGGTGGCCACATGCACCGGGCCATTCCCAGTGAAGCATTGCAGCATTGTTTGCATGGGTCAGCCAAGCTAATGACACATTGGTGTGGCTGGCCCACCCCCTATGCCTGGAGCTGCAACTACCATTCCTATACTTGCAGGAGCTTCATGGACAGGCTGCCCAGCAGGCTGCCCCTACTGGTGATGGGCTCACCCATGCAACCAATGAGAAGAAAGGTTTAGAAGGACACCCACATCCCTATAACATAGCCATGTGATCAAAGGTCTCTCCAGTCTCTTATCACATGAGTCACACAGGTGAGCCCAATCCAGCTGTTTGCAGGCCACAAAACCTTGCACTAACCCTGGGGTTTTGCAAGAACACTGAGGTTTCCTGTCACTTTGCCAACTCCATAGCAAGGTTGAGTTAATGGGGAAGACCTGCAGTAGTCTACCAGTAGTCACCATGTGTTGTGTGAACAGACAACCAGCCTCAGGGTGAGAGTGTTGGGGTGTTGTTGTTGTTTTGCCCATGCAGATAAGGCTGTAGACTGAGGGCTTGTACCACTAGTAACGACTGTGAAGGCAAGTAAATCTCTTCATCAGTACACACATTGCTCATCTACTTACAGTTTCCTTTCATATCCATCTAGATAAGTCTGATGAAGAATCAGAAGATGTTGAAGAATATTAAAGTATTTTCAGAATGGTATGGATTTAGAAGACAGCTATTACTTAAGAGGTCATAGAAGTGTGACACTTATTTGAAACTTTGTACATTGATCTTTGGGCAGGTTCAGAATATCTGTATAATTTGAAAGAACGTATATTTCTATATATATTGATGAATTATTAGGAGCAATGAATAATAACAAAGGTCAAGATTAGACCATATCTCCCTTTCCATCACCATGAAACATGACAGCATCTCCCTGTTCCATCCATTGACTCTGTTAGACATTGATCTTTGAATTGGGTGTGCATACAGTAAAGTCTGCTCTGTAAGAGCTTAAACTGAGTCATTAATTGCTCAGTTGGAAGTGGGTGAGTAGGAAAAAGGCAACCATGCAGTAAGGCTTGTATGCAATTTTAAAAATATATTTTTACCTTAATTTTTACCTGCACACTGAAATTTGAGATGTGCCTGGAGGGGCAGACTGGCCTGACCTATGGAGACTGTGCTTGGGGAGATGTTAATGGTGAATATTGAATTGGGCCAGAATTAAACTTTTAAAATAATAGTTTCTGCTCCATTTGAAATTCAAGAAAATATATTTATAAATGTCTGTATTTCTACCATATCACTTCATAGGAGAGCAGATATTTATGTATAAGCATGTAGAAGAAAATATGACTTTCAAAGAAGCTTCTTAGAAAAGAGAGGAATGGTTTTAAATTTTGTGACAATCCTAAATGAATTAGGATGGAAAGAAATACAACTGTAAGCTCCCTCCCAATATCATCACTCATGTCACAAGAACTTGTAATGCTGAAATGAAATGCCTTTTTTGACATATTTTGTGTCTGCCAGAAAATGCTGTTTTCATCATCTATGCATAGTGAATTTTAAAAGTTGAATTGATGTGCATATTTTTTAATTACAAGTACTTGAAACATTGGATGTTGCAGATCACTTCCTTCTTTTCTTTTTTGTAAGCATTTTCACATTTTATGAACAACTTTTTGTGATATGAAACCCTACTCCTCCTTGCTCGCCATTGCTTGTCTTTCTGCCCTTTCCACTTTCCCCTGTGGCAAAATATAATTTGCTTCACACCTGAACTGCCTAGATTTCACAACCTAATATCATACATGCATTGTTGTTATTGTAGCTTGGATCTTAAAAACTGCAAGTGGGGAAAAAAAAAAACAGGTTGAGTCTCCCTTATCTAAAATGCTGGGGACCAGACATGTTTTGGATTTCAAATTTTTCAAATTTTATTTTTGAACACCTGTATGTGTGTATGTATGTATTATTTTTAAAATATTTGAAAAATAATTTTGTGCATAAAACAAAATTTGTACATGCGGAACCATCAGAAAGCAAAAGTGTCTCTGTCTCAAGGCATCCATGAAAAATGTTTTAGTGTTTGGAATATTTTGAATTTCAGAATTCCAGATAGGGGAAACTCTACTACTACTACTACTACTACTACTTCTTCTTCTTCTTCTTCTTCTTCTTCTTCTTCTTCTTCTTCTTCTTCTTCTTAATTATTATCATCATCATTATTATTATTTCCCGTCTCATGTACATTGGAGTTTATGGGTTTAAGGGCAAGTGTGATGTTGGGAGGGGTCACACTGTTGTTCCCCAAAGGAGCCTTACAGGTGGAAGGGGTCTTATGACCAATGTCTCACCAATAGTATGCAGAATTTGAAGTGGCGTTGCCCCAGTGTTCCCTTCTCCTGCCATCCCTGCCTGGAAAGAGCTAGTGAAAGACATTTCTCAGTGTAATGTCAGTGTAACCAGGGCTATGTTGCAGTTAAGAAAATAAAATAATTTTATTTGTGTTGACAACCTTGGTGCAAGTTGCTTTGTCACACCTCTTTGGACTCATTGTGAGAGTAAATCCTTGGTTTACTTTGAGGACTAACACATGTATGAGACAAATAAAGTGCCATGCAAATGAATGCATACCTTTAAAAAGTTGAACACTAGCAAACAATATGCACAAACACAAACTGCATTGGGGAAAATAAATGAGCATGTCTATTATGAAAAATGCATAAGAAAAATATGAAGACTGATATACAATCTTACAACCCAGTACAAAACAAGAATAGGGAGAAAATACAGATGAGATGTTTGGATAAACACAATGAAAGCGATACAGAGATTTTTGCACCTCTAGTTACAGTGTGTAAAGAAATATAAAGGCTATTACTAATAATATTTGAGAAAATGCACATGTAGATTCATGTACAATTGTTTGTACAAGCTATAGGTCTTTAGTTCACTTCTCTCATGCAGACACATATACTAAATTGAATGAGTGCAAGAGGTTCCCCCAATGGAAAAGTATCATATTTTGATTATGTTAGAAGATGGTGAATTGGAATGGCAAGATCATGGGATTTTTTTATCAGCCAGTCTCCCAAGTATTCACAAAAACCACTCTGTGAACAATCTGGCATAGAGTTCTGTCTGCATAGTTGGGAGTCCTAGATGCAGTGGGTTCTGTGATGGCTTTTATGATGGTGGACACATTTCCAGCCACATGTCCATACAATATCAGAAAGCTGCTTTAAAAAAACACCTCCTTATGATAACAGCAGTGAAATAACATTTGATGATGGTGGTGATGATGATGATGATGATGATGGAAGGAACAACAACCTGAAGTTTGTCAAAATTGGGATTATGCAAAAGTGTGAAACTGGGGGTGCATCTACACTGCAGAAATAATGCAGTTTGATACCACTTGGTTGTGTTGAAGCTCTATTGTGTGGGATTAGTAGTTTTGCAAGATCTTTAGTCCTCTCTACTAAAGTGTGCTGAGGCCTCACAAAACTAAAGATCCCAAGATTCTGTAGGATCGAGCCCTGGCAGTTAAAGTGGTGTCAAATGGCATCATTTCTACAGTGTAGGGACACCCTGGGACTGCAGTTTTGGGATTGTTTCCTTGATTTATATAAGGGACAGACAGTGGAAATGAAGATGCATGGCATGTACTTTGCTTCTCCTTCCTCTAATTTTCCTCCTCCCCACTGTGGAGAGGAAGATATAATTTTTGCCACTGCCAATGGCAACTGAAAGAGCAGAGCTTTTGAGAGAAATTCTTTCCCTGTTCCATGCCAGAATGCTGTTTCATGACATTCTCAGAGCAGAAGAAAGCTGCTAAAAAGGGCTTCTTCTCTTGTTACTACTGGTCGCAGCAAAATTACATAGCATCACCCCAGAAAAAGGAGGCAAAAAGGAGTCATCACTTTCCTTTGATGTCAACGTAAGCCCTTCCTGCTACTACATTATTGTTGACCAACCACAAAATAATGAGACCAAATAAAAGACATTGGGTTAAATAAGGGTCACTTTATTTGATATAAAACCTATTTAAACTGAACCTAGAGATAAGCAACAAGGGCAGAGGAGCAACCTGATGCGGGTCCAGCTGTGGCTGGTGTCAACCTGTGACCACCACCTCTCCAGCCTTCCCTTGGGCAAAACACCTGAACTCAAGAGCAATCCAGAATCATTGGTTGCTCCCCAGCCGGCCATTTACTGTAAGGTAAACCAAGGGCACTTCCTCAAGTTCATAGACTTTACAGGAGAGAGTACCCCCCCCCCCAGTATGCCCCAAGAGAAGGCTGCCCACATCCAAAGCACCCCCCCCAACCTATGGAGGAGGTTCCATAGCCCAAATTTCCACGAAAATGATCCCAAAGTGTACACTGAAGTCTGATATACCCCCATACCCTCTTAATGACAACCTCTTTATAGACATGACCTGGGCCAACTGACAATGTCCCACTAATACAGTGTAGAGTAGGCAAAGAAAACAACATGTAAAGGGGGTCACTACCAAAGCGACCAGCAGAGCTCACATTACACAGAGGACAAGAAGGCAGGTCCACACACATCTCCAAAGAGGGCTGGTGAAAGGGTGGCAGAGCAATAAGGAACCTCTTCTTCTTCCCCCTCACAAGCTATAGTCTGGCACCTTCTGTGCCAGGACAAGCAAATCTGGCCTCAGATTATGGAGGCCATCAAACTGTGCCCTTACTGTAACATCTTCCAGTTGTCTAGGTTCCTGCACATAAATCTGGCCCACAGTCTTTGAAATTCCCCTTCCCCAGTCCACCATTGTAACAACATCAGATGAACTAACACATTTCAATGGCTATTTTTGAATCATCCTAATTAAGTATGTGTGCTACTTTTGGTGCTACAAGCACGTTGCTTTTGAAATTATTTTCAGTGTACTTCTAAATACTTTTGAAATAACCTTCCATCTGTTCTCTGATTCTAGAAGGCCTTTAACATAGAAAAAAAAATGCAGCTTTCTAAAATTATGTTGTTTGCATAATTGACATTTTATTTCTCTTGTGTGGTTTTCAAGGTTGAACAAAATGCAACACACTGCAATGATTGATTGTATTTAATCAAGAAAAAATTTGCAATGGTTAGTGAAACCAGAAACCAAGAAAGGTTAACATGGATAACAAAAGGAGATGGGAGAATTTAGTAATGTGTTTTGCATATCAAACATTCTTCAGGAGAGATTTCTATTTTTCTATATAATTTATACATTTTTTTTCTTATATTGTCTTCTCTCACCCTATTTTTGTACATATTTCCCCATAAAACAATTGTTATGAAAGTAGAAATGGAATAAACCTTCCTTGAATTTGACAGTCTCAAGGAAAACAGATTTTTGGCAGCTCTTGGAACATATTGTGACAGTATCTGCACCTTACTTCCAGCATTCAAACTTTTGCAACACTTGCAGGTTATTTTTGAGAAATGCAGTGCACAGAAAATAATGCACATATTTTAAAAAGTGAATCACTAAAGTGTGCACTCAGAAAACCTTTTTAGTCAAGGCTGGGAAGTTGTGTATGCACAAATAAATGTTCAAATCAGCAATTCAGGCAGGAATGAGAGAAACTCAACAAAGGTGAAACTGAGTTTCCTATGCAATGGACTGTTTGTCTGGAATTGTAAGAGGATATAAAGGAAAGATTTCTGTCATAGTACATCTTATTTTCAGACCTTCCATGCAGAGATAAAGCAGCCCACTTATCTGTGGGGCAATGCCCATCACATGTCATTTGTGCTCTGAGCATGAGCTGTCCATGACCTAAGAAAGGAAGAAGAGCTATTAGATTGCTATCTCTTTCAGTGAAAATGGAACATATCAATACAGATTGAATACCCTTTATTTGAAATGCCTGGACCACCAGTGTTCCTCATTTTTGCTTTGTTTAAAATTTATTTTGGAATACAGTACTTGGGTTTGCATATACATAAAGATAAATGATGAGGCTGGGAAGAGAGTGAGGATCTGTGATATAGTGGGGATACAAGGGTAGTGCTTGACAGGAATTCACACTTCCCACCGTTTCATAAATCCTTGTGTCTTTCTCCAAGGTTGTTTCTGACCAGCCTCACCAATACATTACAGGAATGTAGTTCAAAAGTTTTGGATTTTGATATATTTTGGATTCAGAATTCCAGATAAAGGATACTCAACCTGTATGTTTTTTCGGTCTTTTTAAGTCTGTATTTTCTTTACAATGCAGAATGATGCAGGTAGTTGCCATAGCAAGATAAAAATAGCAGTACCAACAAAGGAATAGTGTTATCTCTTATTTTTATTTTTTTAAGATCTTTCAAGAGGGCACTGCTAAATGCACTGTTTTAGTTGCTATTATGTGCCTTCAGATCCTTGCCAATGTGTCCTGGGGTTTTCTTGGCTTTGAGGCTGAGAGCATTGACATGCCCAAGGTCTCCCTGTAGAATGCAAACTGTACTGTTTTAAACTGTGTTTTATTATTGTAATTGTATATTTTAAAATTTTAACACTGTAAATGCTTTTTATTTCATTTTAATTTTAATCTTTTTTCAAATAGTCCTTGATTTAATTTCTAAGGCCTCTTGAGTCCCAATTTCAAGGAGAAAATACAG
Source organism: Urosaurus nigricauda (assembly GCA_034509955.1). Taxonomy (NCBI): domain Eukaryota; kingdom Metazoa; phylum Chordata; class Lepidosauria; order Squamata; family Phrynosomatidae; genus Urosaurus; species Urosaurus nigricauda. The sequence continues at coordinate 103,414,838 of JAOEGL010000004.1, forward strand.
TTTTTTGTGGGGTTTTTGAGCTATGTGGCCATGTTCTAGAAGAGTTCCTTTTTGACATTTCGCCAACATCTGTGGCTGGCATCTTCAGAGAATGTTTGCCTGGAAAAGGATTGGGTATATATATCCTGTGTGACTCCTCCCTTCCCATGGTCACACAGGATATATATATACCTAATCATTTTTCAGGCAAACATTCTCTGAAGATGTCAACCACAGATGCTGGAGAAACACCAGAAAGGAACTCTTGTAGAACATGGCCACATAGCCCGAAAACCCCACAAAAAACTACGGATGCCGGCCATTAAAGCCTTTGACTCCACATCAGGAAATACGGTGTAAATAAAAATGATGAGGATGGTGGTGACAGTAGAAAGAGGATGGGAAAGTTTGTCCATTTTACTTTTTTGCCCACATTCAAATTTTGAGAATTTTGGTAAATTTTGATGAAAACCCAAACTGAAATTTCTCAGTTTTTCATAGTTACCAAAGGTCACCATTAGGGTGGTAAATCTATCCTAAGTTTTCGTATGGATCTCAAGGCATTGTCCAAAATGCTGAACCTGTTCTGGGAGTGAGGAAAACACCTTTTATATCTCCTTTCATTTTCAAACCATAACCTAGAGTGGGCTCGGTACCACATAAACATGGAAGTCCACAGACAGCAGTTCTGGTTGCAATAACAATATATGATAGTGCCATCTTTTTTAAGCATGGGAAGCAATGAGAAGCTTCTAAAAAATGTGTCCCTAGCTACAATGAAGCAGGTGATACCAGTGAGGAGATTCAGAGTACAGTGGTCCCCCGGGTTACGAAAGTAATCCGTTCCAACACCCCTTTCGTAGCCCAAAAACATTTGCAAACCGGGGGACCACTGTAAGTATAGGAAAAGACTTGGCGTGATTTGAATTTCGCGCCGCTTTCCTTTCGCAACCCGAGGGTTGTTTGTTTTTTTTGGAAACCGGGGCTGTTTTTCTGGCCCCGGCTCTTTTGGATCCCGGGGTTTTCGTACCCCGGGGGATTCGTAACCCAGGGGACCACTGTATATCCCATTATGCAGCTGTATAAATAAGGCCACAGAAGATGGTAACCTGCAAAATATGTTGCTAGCCTGCTGGAGGTTAGTCGGAAAAGGCTTGAGAGATGGAATTCTACACTCTGTGTGTGTGTGTGTCCATGCTTCCCACTTTGTCTTAATATCCTACTTAGTTTGTATACTGAGCACAGAGGAAGGAAATAATACTCTGAGGGCAGGAAACTGTCTAATTTATAAGATTGTATGTAGAGCACTGTGTAAATTTACAGCGCTATATAAATAAAGGTTAATAATAATAATCATCATCATCATCAATTCCTTCTTTGCCAACCTGTTCACTTGGTGTGCTCATTTCGGTTCTATGGCTCCCTAGCTAGTGCTGTAATACAAAGGTACAATTTTATGCATGTAGGCTATAATCCTATCTCCAGTTACTTGGGAATAAATCCCATTCAATTCCTTGGGAACATATTCTAAACAGACATTTAGAGGGATGTGCTGTAAATATTATGCTCTTTTTTGCCAGTGCAATTTGAGAGTGTGTTAGCATTTTAAGGGCTTTTTCTTGGATCAGTCCCATCAAGTAGACCCATTTTTTGAATGGTGCATGAAGTGTTGATCCCATCCAGGGAGAGGCACCATTGGGCATTGTTTCTACCAGTAAAATATCTCCTTCCATCCTTTGTACAGGTTTGATTGCTACAACACTTATGCTGACTTTGCTGGGTGTGTAGTTGCAGAAAATACTTAGTGTTATCTGCATAGTTATGATCTTAGCATTCTTCCTTGGCATCTGGCTATTCTGAAAAGAATTACTGTATATACTCATGTATAAGTCTAGAAATTTAGATAAAAGAATTGACCCAAAAAACCTGAGTCGACTTATCCATGGGTCAATTTAAGTATTGTATCTTATTTAAAAGAAGGAACCATCCCCAGTTGAATCTGTCCTGGAAGCATTGAGCCCACCCCCAATCCATCTAGCCTTAAGAGTGAGCACAGAGTTATGTCTGCTGAAATTTTCTAACTTCTTTGACATTGTTTTGCTTTGCTTCATCCTTTAGATTCTTTTTATATGCCCCTAAATTTTACCCTCCACTTATTCACGGGTCGTATAAAAAACCATAATTTTGACCCCAAAACTTGCCCTTGACTTATACATGCGGTCGACTTATAGTCAAGTATATACGGTATTGTCTTGTAAAGCCAGTTCACTTGTTTGAAAATTGACAGTGGTCATTATAGAAGTGTACAGGAGTACATCTCTTGTCCTTTGGGCATCATTATACCGGCTGAGACTTGAAGGCCATGTGGTATGTAAATCCTACTCCAAACCCCTATTAAACATTCATGTAGCCAAATTCTTTAGCCCTAATTCTTTTTTCTTTTTTTTTAAAAATGGAAGTTAGCCATATTCAAAATACAGCAATGATGTGTGGGGACTATTCAAATCATATAAATCATGTGCACGACCAAGATAGGTGATGTTGTAGAGCTTGAAGAAGTCATGTTCCTAGATGACAGCTCCCAGAATCTCCCAGCCGATATTTATTTCGTGGAGATACATATTTTCCCCAAATGCGTGAAGGAGCTACAATAAGAGATGCATATCTCCACTATACTTATACAATAGCCTATCTATATTATGTTTTTCTGTATTGTGAGTGAACTGGGCCAAGTAAAAGTCAATGGAGGAAAATGACTATTATGTTCCACTGAAAGAAGAGAACAAGTGCAAAAGTTAAAAATGGTGATATTTCCATTGACATAAATTGTAACATGGCCCACATACTACAAGGAGGAGCAGGAGAGAGGAAAGAAAGAAAGAAAGAAAAATTTTAAAAGGAACTTTGAATTGTAGGGCTGGACCTTCAAAGAGGATTTTGTCCTAACTTGAAGAAATGGAAAAACCAATTACTGCTGCATGGAAAAATATAGTTCCGTCCAATAATGAGAATAATCAATAATCATCTACAAACTACTTTAAACCACCCAACTTTTCATCCACACTATTACTGGCTAAACTGGGTCTAATAACATATTAATGTAGTCATTCTGCTTTAAGTGGCATAAATAAGTCTTAATGTTGATAAAAAGGGGAAAGATTGTTAACAGGCAACACACTAAAAATCAAGCATTTGAAAATTAAGCTGCTGTCTTAATTGTACACATGTCAGTAATCCAGTTAAACATTTTTCTCCTCCTTCTTGCCTTCCCTCATTTAAAAAAGAGGCTTTTGGACAAGACTGTCAATCAGTGTTATCCCCAGAGAAAAGGTTTAAAACAAATATTTGAAATAATTTTGAGATAAACACAGATCTACTCCTGCCTTGTACATAAGGCCTACATATTATGTATACACATAATACTTAATGCTCTAGCTTTTGTTTCTGTAATATATTAGATACTAATAAAATTGAGTGAAATCAGAAATTGTTCCAGTAAATAAATTATAGTAGATGAATGAATTATTAATTATTCTGTTTCATTCAATTTGGGACAATATTGGGGTGCCATGGCAAAATATTTTTCCTATCACATTTTAAAGATGAACACATACCCTCCAACTGGCCTGATTTGCCAGGGACAATCCCAGTCGAGCCTCTGTTATCCCACATTTTCAGCAGCATCTAAAATGTCAAAGTTTCATTCTCCCACTTTTCATCTTAATCTTCAGGGAATGTCAGTTGCTACAAAGGGAGTTCAAAGAGCAAAAATATTTTATGCTCTATTAACTCAGTAGGAGGGAAAGGAAAGGGAGGGTATAATCTTGCCCTTTCCAGTAGGCTCAGGCAAGAGCAAAGTGCTGCAGCCTCTCTTAGCTTGTGTGTCCTTCTTTATTATTATTAACTTTTGTCATTTTGTAATTTGTAATCCATTTGTAGCCTAGTTCATGGTTTTGCAAGCAAAAGACACACTTTTCATGAGACAATAAATTTGCATGCATCAAAATGTTTAGTTTCTTATAAGCACACCACATTATATGTGCATTGCGGTATTTCTCCCCACAAATATTGCTTTTAAAAGCTAACACAGCGCTGGCCATGTAAACCTATACTTCCCACTTGAAATGGAAATACATAATGTACTGTTAGTTTCAGATGCTGAGCAGATAGCTGAGTGATAGCAAGTGACATAGTCTTCATAAGACCAGTATCCTTCCTTTGAGCTTTGCATTTAATCTGGTTGCCCAGGTCACTATTAAATCTGATCTTTTATTCTGTTTTTATATACAGAAACATATATATGGGAGATGGTAGTGGGGAGGATGTAATCACCGAGACCCAAAGACTATGAGATCTAAGAGGGTAGTTTTTAGTCTGTCATTTCCCCTATATCATGTTCAAATAAATCAAGATATGGACATTGTGACCCATTCACGACTCTGAGATTAGTAAAAATATTATTTCTCACACCTAGCAAGATACAATTACTTCCTGTGTGTCCAAGTTGCTGCCAGTTTCCTGTGTATCACCCACATGCTAACCTCTGCAAACTACTTATACTGTATATGTAAATGGAATTTGCTTCTATCTGTACTTTTTTAAAGTAAGGTTTAAAATTTGTCAACTTCCTCACCCAAGCTTCTTTGCAATAGTGAAAATTTATAATCTCCTGATTTGAATTCCCCTATCACATCACACCCCACTATCCTTGTCCCCCAATACTCCAGTCACTTGTACTACAAAATAGCTGGGTTTTGTAAAACTTCAATTTGAAAAAAAAATATTGACTTTATTATGGTACATAGTTGCCTTACAATTCATTCACATGACTTGAGATTTAGGGACATCACATATCTTTCTGTTATGCCAAGAGACATTTACTTGTCCAGAGCCTGATGTTTCATTGTTCTTTCAATATCCTGTGCTCTTTACTACAGACTTTTAAAAAATTCCCAGGACTACTATACTGTTACTACAACACAATGTAGAATTGCCAGAATGAAGAACAAGCATTTGAAAGCAAACAAAAAGCAGTATATGCATTGTATAAAGAAATAATTATTCAAGTACAACTATGTATAAAAAAAATGCTTTTTTTTTTTTAGATTGTCATCGCCAGCATCATGTGCAGCTATAACAAAGATGATTGGACTGAACTTTCAAAAATGGCCGAGGTAAAGTCTTAATATGTTTTCTGTCCCTGTTTTTTCCTCCCTCCCACCTCTCTTTCTTCTTTTCTATTCTGCAAGAGAGACTACACAAAAAAAAAAGGAAATCCTTATGAAAAAATAAGGTTTAAAACATATCCGTTATTGCTTGTTTGTTCCATGTTTTCATTAAAATGATAGAAATGTAAATGAAATGAATTGGTTCTGTAGAAATGGTCCCCTGGATGTTGCAGTCTACCTGAAAATTCTTTAGCCTTTGAATTGCTACACTTTTTATTTGCATTTTAAGCAACCTGCATATTATGACGGATGCCCTGATAAAATTTAATTCTACCTTTGAGAACCTAACTTGATCTTACCTTGCCTTCAGGCACTCTAGTTTGACAGCACCAGAAGAAATTTTGAATATAAAACTCTTGAATATTTAAAGTATAAAATACTGATTTAATGCTGTTCTGGTTCTAATATGGATCAAGGGGTGGAGTGGAAAAGGACAGCAGAAAAGCCTACATGTAATTGTATGATACACACACACACACACACACACACACACATTTAAAAAGAAAGAGAGAGAGAAAGAGAAAGATTTCTTTCTGTAATATAAATATTGTTCTGCACAAATGAAAACATCTCAGTCAAAGACCTGAAGTTTGCATATTTTTTTTACATTTTAATACAGCCTTTGAAAATATAGCACTTTTTGAGTAAGAAATATTTAATTAACACAGTAATATAGTGGTATAAAGAAGACTTGTTTGTGTTTCACATATAAAGAAGCCTTCAGTTTTGTATACTCTTACCTAGGAACAAGTGCTTAAACTCTGCAGATTCAATAGTTTCTTTATTTTTCTAGCTTCTGTCATTGCAGGCCACATGTTTGAATGTTTCCATGTAAACGGGGGGGGGGGGGGGGAATATGAGAAGGTTTCCTCTTGATCTATTTTTGCGGGGTAGGGATGTGTTTTCTCTAAACAGGGAGTATTTTTAAGAATATTATTTATTCATTACTGATGCATATGAATGCACTGATGTAATAGAAGAGTATGAATATTTTAACTAATATATAAAATCATTTTAAAATTGTAGATTTCTCCATGTTGTTGTGTTCCTTCAAATCATTTCTGACTTATGGCAACCCAAATGCAAACTTATCATAAGAGTTTCTTGTCAAGTTTCTCCAGGCCTGGGGGTGGAGGGGCTGCCACTGCCCTCCTCTAAGGCTGAGACAGTGTGACTTGCCAAAGTTCACCCAGTGGGCTTAGATGGCTGGGCTGGGATTTAAACCTTAGTCTACAGAGTCCTAGTCCAGTGCTCAGACCACTACACCACTCTGACTCCATGCACCATATGAAATAAGACAAACTTGAGGTGAAAACATTATCACTTGGTTTTGCTGAAAGCTGACCCATTTCCAATCTACTGAGTGAGATAACATCAGATTGGATTCTTCACCTAAACATTTAAATCCTTAAAATGCTGGTGCTGTTGGCTAGATTACTGTGAAGTTGATCACACGGGAGGAATTTCCCTCAGTTTCGAAAGAAATGGAAGTGAGGCCAGTTCGGAATTGAGTAAATTCGCTAGTTTAGTGAATTTACATGATTGCGTATTGACACTGCATTGCCTTCCAAACTGCCCAAAATTGCCTCCCAGTGCCCGAAATTGTGTGTGATAGTTTCTCACGCAATCACGCGAAACCCCACGAAAATGTGTGTGATCAGCTTTCACGCAATCACGTGAAACCCCATGATTGCATTCAGATTGCCATTGGATTATCCTTCCAATTCCCTTTGTGTGATAAACTCCCATGAGAACAGGAGACTCAAAGGCACATGGCACTACCCCTACCAGTCTAAGGTCCAAAACACACTGCAGAAACAATCCAATTTGAGACTGTTTTAACTGCCTTGGCTCAATGCCAGGCAGTTCTGGGAAATATAGTTTTTTGTGAGACATTGAACCTTCTCTGTCAAAGGGCTCTAGTAAACTATAATTCCAGGATTCCCTAGCACTGAGCCAGGGCAGTTAAAGCAGCCTCAAACTGGGTTATTTCTGCAGTGTGTTTTAGACCTAAGTCTCCTGAGCCTTCATCTGGGCCATTGCCAACCTGCATTGCTGCCACACCATTGCATCCTCTCAGACTGACTCAGGGGTAAGTCTAGTGCTTCTAAGATTCTGAGAGTCCAGGAACTAAGCCAGAATGCACTGGTTCAGAGACTAGGTAAATACTTAAACAGTCTCCTGTGACCAAATGTTCAGTACCAGGCAGTATCCAGGGAGGGAAACACCACTCATGACTTCGGGTACATCTGTACTGTTGAAATACAGTGGTCCCCTGGTTTATGAAAACCCCGGGGTACGAAACTGGCGGGACCGCTAAAGTATCCCCCGGGATCCGAAAGATCCCCCGGGATACGAAAAAAAAAACCGCACGGCCCCTTTAAATTGGCCACACGGTCCGTTGAAAATAGCGGTCCCCCGGGAAACGAATGCTTCCGGGATACCCGGGGGACCACTGTAGTGCAATTTGACACCACTTTAACTACCATGGCTCCATTTTACAGAATCCTGGGATTTGTCGTTTGTGAGGCACCAGCACTCTTTGGCAGAGAAAGTTAAGGATCTTGTAAAACTACAAATCCCAGGATTTCATACGATGGAGCTACAGCATTTCAAGTGATATCAATTTGCATTATTTCTACAATGTAGATGCACCCTTAACTAAGGAGACAAATTAATTTACCAGAATACCCTTAAGGAAGTATAAGGAAGTTGGATGCCTGTGCATACCAACTGATCTTAGGCTAACAATATTTATCTCTTTTATTATATTTATTTATATCCTGCTCTGCTCCGAGGCTGGGACTCAAGGCAGTTTACAACATTAAAAAAACACCAACAACATTAAAAAAAACACCATACCTATATCCTGGACAGTACCCAGGACTACAGAAATCAAAGCACAGTTAGAGTAGAATATCCAAACAGTAACCCAGGCTCAAAACTGTGTTATCAAATGTGAAGCAATAACCAAGCATTTGTCAAAGTAAGCAAATTGTTCTTGTTGTTTTGTGCCTACACCACGTTGGCTCTCACTAATAAAACAGTAAATTAGCAAATTACTAAAGTGTAAAACCCTTTTATACCCAAATTAGCAAAATCCAAGCAAAATGGAAAACAGTCCCAGTGAATCAAAAAAGGTGAAGCCCAGAACCTTCTTGTTTTTAATGTACATGCTAGATTTCACGGAAAGCCTTTAGAAGAGGCAAAACCACTCCCAGTTGGTGAATCTAACTATGTCTCTGGACAAACTTAAAAAAGGGCATGCAGCTGCCGTTCATAACAAGATTGAAGCCTCTGGCAGTCTGGGAACTAGAGTTGGCCAGAAGCGCACCAGAAAATAATATTCATGACAGCTAATACCCAAAGCAGTCATCCTGTTGAAGGAACCTTTTCACAGATGGATCAATATAATGCTATTGTTATATGGCTTTTTATCAAAGCAACAGATAGGATATTTTGCAAGTTTCTGCCATACCATATTTTAACAGGTCATTACAAAGCGCAGAACAAGTGTCATATAGGGGTTTTAATGTGGGACCAGTATCAGACCAGGGTTTGACTCTCTTCTCCACTGGAAATTGGCCACGTGACCTAAGGCAAGTCACATTCTCTCAGCCTCAGAGCAAAGCAATAGCAAACCCACTCTGAAAAAATCTTGCCAAGAAAACCCTATGATGGCTTCATCTTAAAGTCACCATAGGTCAGAAATAACTTTGAAGGCACACAACAACAATGCAATCCTTATTATAATTTTATTTGGCTTCAGTACCTTTGGAAGTTGATCCATTGGTGTGTGTGTGTGTGTAACTGTCTCTGCTCTTTCTTCATCTGTTTGGTATTATTCCATTCCAGGCTCCTAGCCTTGCTGCCTCCCTGCATGCCATAGGACTACAAAAAGAACATTTTTAAAAAGTTAAATAGCTCACTGCCAAACACTGTGACCTTCCAAGGTGCATAAGCCCTAGAGGGTATGTAGTCTAGTCTCCACAGGAGGCTGGCCCATGTTGACTAAAGGTCAACTTGTCATGGAAGTAAATAGCAAAAATAATAACAGCCCCATATGCATAAGTTGTAAAGCTCAACAGGAAGGGGAAGGTTTCAGCAAAATGATGGATAGCATTTCTCATGATTGGTCTCTTCAGAGTTTCTGAACCATGGCACACAGCAGGCAAAAGTCAGTCCTGTCGCTCAGAAATAACAAAATGCAACTTTATAATTTAGCCTCAGTAATATAGTGTGTGATTTTTAAATAAATGAGTATAGGCTTGTTAAGTTAAACGTTAGTAAGTAATATCCAGAGAACCTAGGCCCCTTCTGCAGCTTACACTAAAATCAGGTTTGGATAAGGCTAGGAGTGCTACAAAACTGCCCAGCCAAGTCACAGTCAGATTTAATGTCAACTGAACTTCAAGTTAAGTATGCATCAAGGATAGAGCAGCCTTCCAGATGTTGTTGGGCTATAGGTCCTTGCATTCCTTACTGTACCCAGTGCTTGCTAGGGCTGCTGGGCATTATAGTCTGACAATGTCTGGTATGATCCAGTCTCCTAGGATAGGATGATAACAGCGATCATATGCAATAAAGAAGAGGGCTCCTACATCTCCATTGTTATTCGTTTCAAAGCTGTAGAATTATTCACTCTTCATTTACTCATCCAAAATCCTCGCTTTCCTTCTTAAAGGTACAGGAGCCCTGTCTTCTCTTGAATGAACTAATTTTGGAATTTAATGAAGATATATCCATCAGTAATTTCTGGTCTTGGGGGTGTGCTTCCTGTGACTTCAATAAAATATAGAAACCAAATTGATTCTTATGTCCTGATTAATCTACCCCAGTAGGTTTTTAAAAACAACAACTGTTCTTAAAATTTCCCCTGCAATTTAAGTCATACCTATTTAAAACCACATATATCATATCCTCAGGAGAGGAGTAGCCTGAAGGAGTGGATTTATAACATATTCCTAAAGTTTTAAGCCTAAACCCAAGAAACTGCTGTGGCATAAATAAGTCAAAAATCTCATGCCTGGTTTGTTGCTGCCTGAGATAAAAAGACATCCTTTAAAACCATACTTGAGCTGCTGCCTTCTAGTGAATTACCTGAGGCTTTTTAATTGAGACAAAAAAGGGAGGTGTGAAGTCCTACTTGTGCCCTTCTCTTTCTTGTGGTGTTATCAGCACCGAAGCAGAAATGCTTATTTGCCTGAACTGGACCTGTTTAAATGGTGTCTTCATTTGAAGATAATGGTTTCGCTTCCAAACATCTCCTGAAGTCTGCATCATAATTCTCTAGAATTCAGCAAGTTTCTCATGCTGAGCACTGAATAAAGATCTTCAGGGCATAGCTCATTTAATCATGATAGGCCCTCTATTCCTTCATAATTCATAGGGATAGGGAAATTTCTTAGATAAAATAAGACCTCTTGCCTGAACTTAATCATATCTCAGAATTAAAGCTGACCTTTATAAATCTCTGAAGAAGTTTGGTTAATTTTTATCTCTCCTTCTGCTCCTCCCATATTCTCAATGTGCTGTACTTGAATTCAAGTTGTGAACAACTGCAACTGCTTTCCATCCAGTTTTTCACATCATTTATATGGCTCATATGAATGAGATTCATTGTTTGTTTCTTCCTGATAGACAAGAACAAAGAAATTCAACTCCCCCCCCCTTATTTCTGAGCCAGCAAGAGCAGTTTGCACATTCTCAATAAGAGTGTTTACACTTTCAACACTATTTTTGCAAGAAAATTGCACAAATTATTTTTTTGCAAAAACTACATTTGTTGCTATCTGTTTACATGGACTTGTATAAACACAATGATAGGTTGTTGACAAGTTCCTCAATAAGCCTCCTTCCTGTTTAAGTCAAAAAGAAGCAAACAACTCATCCAGTCCTTATATATATTTAAATCCATGCAACAAGACTGTTGAAAGTCATGCGGTGGAGTTCATTAATTGTTGGACTAGGACACCAGGAGACTAAAACTTCATCTCCTGCTCAGTCATGAAAACTCACTGAGTAACCCTCATACTCTCTCGGCTTTAGAAGGCAATTGTAAACCTACTCTGAACAAATTTTGGCAAGAAAATCTAATAATTCCACAATAAATTGAAAACCACTTGAAGGCACACAACAACAACAAACTACAGGTATCATAGTTCAGCTACACAATTCATTCCATTTATGCAATGTATACAGTTCTCATCCTTCATGATGTTTGTGCAAAATCATGCCATTTGTGCAAGAATTGTGGTCACAAATGCAAAAACTCTATTAAAACCAATAGACTTTATCTTGTAGACAAGGAGAAAAATGGTTTCTTGTTCTCACATGCAAAAATAATTCTAGTGGGGAGATTTATATTCTGACTCTTCAACTGAATGTATACAAAGGAAAGGAAAGACAACACACTGTCTGTATTGGATTTCAAGTAGGAAGGATATGGAACTTTTCACTTGCACCATGAAACACTAAATGGAAGGCTTGATGACATTTATTGGAAACCAACACTGGGAACAGGCAATAGTTAACTTTCTTTTTAGAAAAAGAAAGTTGGAAGTAGTTTCAAACAAAATTTATTTCCCATGGCATGGATGCACATACATTATTCTCTGGCCAGAGACCTTTTGGATCCCTGAACCATTCTAACTACAATTATTCACCAGTGGCAACAGTGGTATGTTGTTGTTGTTGTTGTTGTTGTTGTTGTTGTGTGCCTTCATGTCATTTCCAGCTTAGGGTGACCCTAAGGCAAACCTATCATGGGGTTTTCTTGGCAAGTTTCTTCAGAAAGGGTTTTCCATTGCTGTCCTCTGAGGCTGAGAGAGTGTGACTTGCCCAAGATCACCTCGTGGGAACCCAGGGATCGAACCCTGGTCTTCAGTCATAGCCCAACACTCAAACCATTACACCATACTGACTTGCCAGCAGTGGTATAGCAATGAACTGAACACCAAACCCACTTTCATGTTGCTCTCAGCTCTGAAAAAAATATTCCTTGGGATAAGAGTATAAACACACACATGGGTTAAACACAGCACAGCTCACAACTTTTACTCTCCTCTGCCCATCTCTGTTTAGCAACAAGATTCATTACTTCAGCCAAGTCAAGAAGCCCTATGGCTAGGGCAGCCACTTGCATTTCTCTCTCTCTCACACACACACACACAGACAAAAGAAAACAAAATTGCATCTAAAGAAGCAGACAAAATCTACAAAAGCTTATGCTATGTCTGTAGCTCAGTTAGTCTCAAAGGTGTTACAAGATCCCTTTGCATATTGATATTCCAGACTAACACAGTTCTACCCACAAAGGAAGACAGATATAGAAAACCTGCATGTGCTAATTTGTACATATTGGTGCAAATTTGGGAATAATTATTGTGTTTACACATGGTGAGCCTATTTGCGCCAAGTCCTGTTTTGTCCTCTCTATTCCTTGTAGTCTTCCTATAAGATTTTCTCATTTCAAAAAAAGGCACCCTTGTATTCTGTTAAAGGGTGGTTCTCTGCTTCTGGGGAATCTACAGAATATGAATAAGGCACGTGGAGGTGGGAGTTCCTGTAAAGAAAAATGAAAATATTTATTAGTTTGCAATTAATATATATGCTGGATAGTGTTGTCAAATACAATAAAACATAAAAATATAGAAGAAGAAGAAAAATAATCTGTAAAAAAATAACAACAATAAATCAGTTTCAGCATATTTACAGTTTATGAGCCAAAGTCCTGCTGCCATAAGGTAATTGGTAGAGAGGAAAATCAACACATTCACAGGCATGCGAATGAAAAACATCAAAAGCTTTTCCCCTGCTGGGCAAGACTGTCATTGTTTTGTGCATTTATTTATCTTATCTTTTAGTACTTGTGAAATTCTTTGTGCAAAATATTTTTTTGCATGAAAAATTACTGAAAATTTTTGAAAAGAGTGCTGGATTCTTGCTCTTGCTGAAGGATGAAAACAATATTGTATGAGTATGTGTGTGTATGTGTGTATTTATTTATTTATTTGGTGGTGTGCCTTGACATACTGATACTAAGGCTAAGAAAATCTGTGAGTATCCTTCACAACTCTAGTCATCCAAGACGGGACTAGTTGTTCAACCTCCCCACACTCAGCAGGCAATAATCACCACCAGTGGAATAGTGTAGAAAACTCAGAGTCATCCAGCCTAGGAATAGCAGGACTTTCATATTAACTGTATTATATGGGAGGGAAATGACACTCAGGCTGCCTCCGCATGTAGCAATAATCCAGTTTGTCATCATTTTAGCTGCCATGTAACTTCAATGTTATGGAATTCTGGGAATTATGGTTTGTTGAGACATTTAGCCTTCTCTATCAAAAAGCTCTGATGCCACAACAAACTACAGTCCCCAGAATTCCATAGCATTAAGCCATGGCCTTTAAAGTCAGGTCAAACTGGATTACCTCTGTAGTGCAGATGTGGCCTCAGAGGAGGCTTGGAAAACATTCTGGCCCCAAAGAAGTAGATTACTACTAAGCAAGCTTAAACTGGACTTGGGGTTGAAACAGATGACCCTTCATGCTGCCCCTTGGGAAACCAGTTTAGGCCATGGCAGCTACATGCCACACCCTCAACCTGGCTTTTTGCTGGCACAAAGGAAGCAGCAAAATGCCATTCCTTTTTGAGCTGGCAGAAAGCTGGCTTTTCTGCCACTTCCTCAGCTTTGCAGTGCTCCTGTGTCATGCAGCATATGAATGCTGTGCCACCGGAGTACCACAAAGCTGTCCACCATGTGGTTGGGTGGGCTGTGGGACACCAGCTTGGGGCCAGCATCAGAGTATGTCGCATCTAAACACTGCACTCTGATGCCAGCCCCAAGCTGGTGCAAAGGGGCTAACTGTTTTGCCCCTTGATTCCAATTTAACTTCCAAAGCTTTGCATAATATATCCTCCAGGTTATTCTCTGCTGAACCCTAATTTGTTTACTGAATTAAAACCAGTCTTCACATTTCTTTGTTTCTTTTTTTTTAAAAAAACAAGAAAAGCGTCATTAGATAAATGCAAAAGACCTAACAGTACAAGCAGATCACCAGCAGCAAGCTATATTTGGGGGGGGGGGGGGTAATAACAAAATCCCCATTGTTAGAAACTCTCTGTGTACAAAAACAGCATAACAGAGAGAATGGTTAAATATGATCTCCTTCTAAAGAGCTTCTTTACAATATGCACAAAGTTGTTACACAGGGATGTATTTAACAGTTTCACACACATACACTTTTTACTGGCTTTCTAAAATGGTACAGTCCAATATTTTACAGCTTCATTCAGCTTTCACTATCTAAAATGGCTTTAATAGAGTTCAGAGCTAATTTGAGAAGGATGATAGTTCTTTTTTTAAAAAAAATGTTCCTATAAAAAATTATACTTCTTTTTAATGTGTACCTTTAAAGTTTGCTGTGTTTTATTTTACTTTGCTACCTTTGACTTTAAATTAGTCATGAACTGAAATAAATACTGGTGTGTGTGTGGTGGGAATGATATTGCATGCCCCGTGAATTATCTACACATCAGGTTGTCATTTGGGAAATTACCTTCAGTGAAGTGGTATACCGCTTGGCAGTTAATATTTGATATTTCTTTTTCTGTGTGCCACACAGGCTTCTGGAGCTGATGCCCTGGAGTTAAATTTATCTTGTCCGCATGGCATGGGAGAGAGAGGCATGGGCCTGGCCTGTGGGCAGGTAGGTCTTTGAACGGCTATCTCTTTCATGTCTCTCCGGCAGTACAGCACCATTTCATTGATAGTCGTACCTCAGGGGCTGGAGCACATGAAGTCGATCTCTAGCTTGGGATTCTCTGGCCTCCCCTTGTTTAAATATTTAGTGCCAGAAATGTGGGAAATGACAAGAGTCTGAGATTACACACAGTGTTTATTTTTATGGAAGACAAAATTGCATTATGCGCTTGACAGGAAGCAATATCATAACAAATAGTTGCCAAAATGCTCAGACAGAATTGTACTTTATACATTCTTAATGTTGACCAGCCTCTCTGGGGAAATGCAGAACAAGCGACTTTGAGCTCGTAGGCATTTTGCAGAAGGTTAGCCACAGCAGAAGAATTTCATGGTTCTTAGAAAGTAAGCTAAGCAACAGAGGCTGGTGGCTGCAGCATCAGTGAAACAATCTGGTCTGTCTTTTTAAATCCCAACTGTAAAGGGGCTGTCCCAGGTGCTGAAAATGTTTTAGTGATAGAGTTCAACACCTTGGAACAATACAGGATTTGGATTTGACTTGTCCCAGGGATGGGTGCATCTATACTGTAGAAATAATGCAATTTGACATCAAATTGGTTATCTTTAGTGATGCTGGTTGTAACAACAAGGAAGTTAACTGCCCTCAGTCAATCTTGACCCATGGTGACCCCTGCTGATGAGACATCTCCAAGACACCCTGTCCTCCACTGCTCTGACCAGCTCCTGCAAATTCATACCTGTAATCTTTTTAATAGAGTCCATCTATCTAGCATGTGGCCTTCCTCTCTTTCTACTTCCTTCCACCTTTCCTAACATCATTGTGTTTCCCCCAATGGTTCATGCCTTCTCATGATGTGTCCAAAGTATGCCAGCCTAAGTTTTGTGGCTTCTAGAGAGTTTCTGGCTTGATCTGCTCTTGGACCCATTTGTTTATCTTTTTGGATGTACATGGAATCCTTAGCACTCTTCTCCAGCACCACATCTCAAATGAATTGATTTTCTTCCTATTTTCTTTCTTAACTATCCAAATCTCACATCCATACATGGTAATAGAGAATACAATGGTTTGTATGATTATAACTTTTGTGCTGAATTGTATATATTTGCATTTTAGGATCTTTTCTAGTTCCTTCATAGCTGCCCTCCTTATTCTTTATCTTTTTCTGATTTCTTGGCTGCAGTCTCTGTTTCTATCAATATTTGATCCCAGATATGAGAAAAGAGTTAGGGCAAACTATAAAGAGTAGGAAGGGAGGGGAAGAAGAAAAAACAAACATGGAAGCACCTTTAAGACTACTGTAACTGGTTTTTATTTTAGCATTAGCTTTTGTGAGTATAATCTCACTTCTTTAGCTGCAGTGTTAACGTTTCAGGTATAAAGCATATTTATACAGTTGTGGGAATGGGACAGAATGTAATAGGATGCAGAAAGATGCAAGCCATGGGCTGAAGCAGATGGCCTAGAAGGAGCTATCTCTGGCCACTCGAGCCATGATTGTTCTAGGGCTGTGGTGACCACACAGTCCACTCCTGAAGTGGACTACTACTGGGATCCCAAACAGGCTGCTCCAGGAGCAAATTTAGTCCACTCCTTTTGCCAGCAGCTTCAGGTCACCTTAGGTGGCCTTAGAGAAACTTCCAGTCATTTAAGGGCATCTATCGTCTAAACACCCCAAAGTAACTGGAAACTTTTATTTGGCCCGTCTGCTTCAGACCTGTGATAGTGACAATGTGGCACTGCCAAAATCTCTCAAAACCTTTTAGTCCTTTTTAATGTGAGCCACTAATGCCACCAATATTGTGAAGGTGATGGTCACTATCCCACCAATTCTTCACTGCGAGACTCAAACTCAGGACTCTCAAGTGTCTATAATGCTCTTTAGATGCCAGCCCTCTGGGTTCCAATTCCCCCCCCCCCCCCCCCAGTGTGGCACCAACTATTCTTTTACGACCACACACCCACCGTCTAATGTGTCCCAAACCTAAAAGACTTTTTCAATGTTGGTAGCGTTTTTAATGTACTTCTGAAATCACTTTAGACAACTGCTTGTTGAAACAAAGTAAGAAGTTTATTTACAAGCCAGGCTGGAATACAATTCAGTTGTTTGCAATAAGCAGCCTTTAAATTTTCCCCAGCACACTGCAAAGCATCTCTTAAAGATGTCATCAAGTTTTCCACATATGTCATTACAGTCTCGCTCCCTACACACTAAAAACCAGTTAGACTTAAAATTGCTGCCACATTTCTTTTCTTTTTTTTCTCCTCTCCCTTCTTCCTCTTTATGCTGCAAGAAACAAACACAGCTATGTCTTTGAAAACTGCCATTAGGTTACATTGTGTGATCTACTTTCTCTACTCTCTAGAGCAGGTTCTTCCCAATTTTTTTCAAACTTTCTGTATCACTAAACATTTTGTATGTTACATACTTCATTCACCAATATTTTGTTGTATCCATCTTGGAGCCATTTGGCAAAGGTGAGATATAAAGGACAGAGGGCCTTTTGAGCGGTCACCCCTAAGCTATGGAATGACCTGCCGGATGAGATGTGCCTTATTCCATCCATCGACGGCTTCAAAAAAGCCCTAAAGACACATCTCTTCCAGCAGGCCTTCCTGGAAAATCTTTGACACCTCTCGGCTCCAATTTTTGGTTGTAGAGATTCCAGCCTCTGTCCACCCACACAGCTCAAGGACTGTCAGTTGATACTGTTGATATTGTTTACTGTATGCTATGTTTTAACTTGTGGTTTGATTTAATCCTTTTTTAGGGGGGCAGGTGGGGATGGGATCGGATGTTTTAACTGCTGTTGTTTTAACTCTCTTCTGTAACCTGCCCCGATTGCTCATTCAGAGGGGCGGGCTAGAAATAAAACTTATTATTATTATTATTATTATTAATAATAATAATAATAATAATAATAAATAACTTCAAATAAGTGTAGAATAACCTGCCAAAGGTACTTATAGAACCATAAGCAAAAACCTTAATTGAATTCACAAGAGAATGGAAATCCCAATAAGTCACAGCTGATACAGTTTAAATTCTGTTAAATAGGTTATTCAGAGGATGGACTTTATTTAAAACAGAGATGGGGCAACTTTGGCCTCCCAATGTTCTTGGATGGCAACTCCCAGCAGCCTTTGTCAGCATAGCCAATGGTGAGGGACTATGGGACTTGATGTTCAACAACTGCTGCAGAGCCACAGATTTCCTATATAATCAAATAAAAACTAATAAATCAACTTAGCAAACATTGTAGGGCTAGGTGTATTATATAGGAGTTAATTTGGGCAAAGTCCTCCCCCCCCCCCATTTCAAATCTATTTGTAGAAGAGGTAGGAGTAGAGAAGGTTAGAGCGGAAGAGCGATGTGAGAGTTTTTCGCTTGGAAGCTGGGAATTTAATCTAAGTTGTACTAAGCCTTTGCACTGTGAAGGGTTTTGAATTCAAATAAAAACAATCAGAAAGTATTCTGGGGTGCACAGCATTCTTCAGAATAAGAATTATCAGTTAACACCAGCCTGATTTCCATAATGTAATGCCCTGAGCCAGTGAAATAACATTCTAAATGAAGAATTTATTTTAAAGATAATAGAAGCATATAAAATATTAAAACAAAAATCCACATTATGTGGAGAGCAAAATTGACTACTGTTATATATGTACATGTTTGTAGAATAATAACTTTGGCGTATTATTGGCTCATGGTTCCAAGTTCCTTCAAGGGGTCTTATAAATCCACAGAATAGCCTTGGGCAGTTGGCTCTTTGATTCTCTGGTAGCTGGAAGATATGTAAAAATGCATGTAGCCAGGCTGTTCCCCACTGACTTCTCATCCAAGCGGCTTCCAGTGCTTGCATATATTATTCCTGCTGGCACAGGTTGAAACCGGCTTATTAAAAAAAGAAGGAAGGAAGGAAGGAAGGAAGGCAAGGGGTTCGAGACAAGGTAAAATGCTTGCATTTCTCTCTTGTATGGAGAAAACCCTTCACAATTTAGCTTGACCCAAAACAGAATCTTGATGTAAGCCTATTCCATCTTGTATCCATCTGGACATCTGTATTCTTCCTACACCACCCAGATGCTGCAACATTAGCAATTTGTTTTTAAACTGAAGGTCGAAAGCTTATCTGTTGCTAACAATGAGCTACAAGATTTTAGGATAAAATTTACATGACAAAATTAATCCCAACTAGCTGCTGTTTCTGGTCATCACATTCCCCAGCAATGTGTATTTTAGAAAGCAGGGTGAAGCATCATATACCAGACTTATTTTTTATTTTATTTTGCTGTTGGACTTTCCGCTACCCTTTTCTATAAATGCTACATGCACAACACTACTTTCACTGTTTCAGGAAATCAGGATGATTGTTGGTAGACTCCAATGAAATAATAGTCCCTTCCTGCATCCCAGGTTAGATGGGTCTGTAATTATATTCCAGCACAGGCTGAAGATTGATGGTTCCAGGGAAGAATTTGTTATGGTTAGATGAGGTCAAGGGTTAAAAACAAAATTGACCAGCTGACTTCAAGCTTATCAGCCACAAGGCAAAGCTAAATACCTGTGCTGTCTTAGTGACCTTTGTCTAGGGCCCAGTCATTAATAAAGGACTTCACTCTTGTATCTCCCTTGGGAGATTTTACAACAAAACCACAGCAGAGATAAGGAGATCATTCCAGAGAGATATAATGCTGGGTAGTAAGTAGGGACCACGAGTCAACATTAGCAGCAGCAACAGCAACAACAATACAAGTGGCAAAGAAATGCATGGGAAATATAGCATAGAACAGAAAAAGTACATCTGCATTACACATTGAATCACTGATCCTTGAGATGGCTTATTATATTAGCTTCACATTAATATCAGGTTGTCATCTTCTTACCAGTTTCCCATCCATGTCTGTTGATATAGCTGATCATGCTGAGAGAAGTGTCACTATGGTTTCTTGTCTTTATAATTGGCCTTTCATATAATTAGACCCTGTTCTTTTTTTAAAAAAAAAAATATCTGGTGGAAATTAGGGTCTAATAGAAAGCAATATTCACTTGCTTTTAACAAACATGCAGCCCTTGCTGGATTTAGCTAACCTCTGAAGTACAATCACAAAGTTTGTGTTTTAAATGAGGACAAAGGGGATAAGACCATCAAACTTGCTTTGTGATTTTTTTTTTTTATTACGAAAAGATCTCTGTGTGTGTGTGTTTTTGTGTGTGTATCCTGGCAAAAAGACTTTGATGCAAACCATTGTATTTTGTACAAAACAATGTGTTTTTCACCAAAACATCCATCTTAAAGATTTTATAAAAAAGGTCCTGATTTATTTATTTATATATTTAATCATCCAAAAATGTGCAAATCCACAGTGAGGAGAAAATATTCAAAATTTTCATTCATACATACAGGGATGAAACACGATTTACATCATATCATGGAGAGAGAAAAAACACCAAAATCCCTTAGCATGGAGCCATGACAATTAAAATGAGAATTTAAATGAATCTTATATAACTCTGTAGTGCAACCAGACCAGTAAAAATAGCACCAAATATATACTGTCCAAGTGTTACTTAAATTATTCTCATGATCAGAAGAAGAACAAAGTAATCCAACAGGTTCCTATATTTCACAGACTCAGTTCACATAATATTTTGGGATTGTGGTGGGTGTGGGTTTGCTTGTTTTGTAGTCCTGTATAATAATAATAATAATAATAATAATAATAATAATATTTTTTCCCGCCTGTTCCCACAGATTGAGGTGGGATTACAGCAATAAAATCATTACAAATACAATAAAATAATACAATCAAGTATTAAAACCATTATACAATATTAAAATGCTCCTACATTATGCTTCAATGCTATTGCCTATTTGATCCTTTTATGACATGGTCCAAAGATTGAATATTTTGGCTGCTTAATTTTTGATTGAATAAATTTAATCATACATTCACAGCTAATTCAAGGAAATAACCTAGCTTAAATCAATCACAAAGAATGTTTGTGTGCCTGTTGCCTGTTGACATATGGTGAGCCCACAAATTTCATAGGGTTTTCTTAGGCAAGGAATACTTAGAGGTAATTGTGCCAATTCCTTCCTCTGAAATATAACCTATAGCACCTGGTATTGGTTAACAGTCTCCCATCTAAATACTAACCTGGGCTGCCCCTTTCTTAGTTACCAAGATCAGACAGGATCTGGTGCCTTTAACTTATTTAGGCCAGCTAATCACAAAGGGAGGATCTGCAAATCTCAGTTTTATGTTTTTCTTTGGCATTTCAATGTTCTTGTTAGGGATTTCCCCTCTTATTCCTTTTGTTTTCTTTTGTGTGAGTTTGTGGTGTTATATATCCATCCAAGTTTTACTGAGTTCTGCTGCTTTATCTGTTTTCTCTCCCTTTGCCTCCTGGGTCTCTGTTTTCCATTTTCCCCTGTTGCTGTCTTTAATCTCCTCTCCTGCTGTTGCTTTCTAGCAAGGACAAAATTACTACTGTTGCTGGAATTTACCGGTAACTCATTTAGTTTAATGTCTTCCTTTTAGGTTCTGGCTTCTTTCCAAATCATTTTTGTTCTTTTTAAATATTTTGTTCTTTCCATGAATTCATTTTCTTAAATCTTATTCCAAGAAATAAGAATGATTTCCTGAAAATATGCAGTTCAATGTATATGAAAACTACTTTAAAAAAACAAACAAACCAAAAAACACCTAACCTTTGAGATCTTATTTGTTTAAAGAAAAAGGGCCCATAGGAAAATAAAATAAAAATGATGTGTGTCGTTGAATACAGCAGTATTTCTTTTCATTAACCATATAGATCTGAAAGGAAGATAGACTAACGTATAATAACGCATTATTGCTTTAACCTTGGTTAATACCATTCCATATAAGATAAACATGTACTGCATATAGTATCATTTTACCCTATATTCACTTTCTAAGCCACGCAAATGTTTAGAAAGTTGCATCATTTCTGGGATTTTTGTTCAGTGTCACTGCAGAATACTATATCCGTGAGGTGACATTTTTAAATGGGATCATTATACTTAATTGTTATGTCAAGATTATTGAGAGTTCCCTGTTCATATTACAGTCCCACCATTTCTCCCGCAAGCATATAGTGGTGCATATTTTTCACTCCTTTCCCCTTTATCCTCGACAAATGTGTCTCAGGGCTATTTAATGGAGTCACTAGGGCGGTGTGTGGATGCACTGGGTGACACCTCAGACAAGAGGGATGACACCCAGTCAGACTCTCCTCTCACTGCAGAGTAAGAAGGGGTACACAACCATATTGTCTTCTACACAGTGGCAGCTCCCTCTTGAGCATGGAGCTGCCACTGTGGTGAAGAGGAAGGCTGAGCATGCCCCTCAATGGCTGCATTCACACTGGAGAAATAAACCGGTTTAAGTGCCAGGTTTCATCACCATGGTGGCTCCTTCCTCAAGAGCAGAGCACTGCTGTGGCAAATGAGAAGGGCCTTCATGCCCCTCCAGGTTTCACAGTTGTGGTGGCTCCCTCCTTGGGAAGGCCATAGTGACGGAGCCGCCACCACCACCACCATCTTGGCAGACCCACACACACACACACACACACCCTGTGACACCAGGCAGGGGGACACCATTGGAGATAGTGACTTCCTTTAGACCAACTATTTTCCTTTGTGCCTGAACAGGGATTTCGTCTCATTATTCAATGAGCCATAGCTCAATGGTGGAGCATATACTTTGCATACAAAAGTTCCCAAATTCAATCCCTAGACCTTCCAAACAGGGCTGTATAAAACCCTAGAAAACCACCAGCAGCAGGCAGTCAAGTCAGTACTGATTTAGATGGCCCAATAGTCAACCAAAATAGGACCAATGTGACACATGCATATATAGGCCAATATTCTACATTGTCTCAATGTAGCACAAATATGAGACATCTTTTTATGTTCCTAAGTCCCGGTCAAATGCAACATTGTCTGGTATGGGGTGTCATGCTTCATGCTATACGTGTGACACATGCACATATAGGCCAATATTCTACATTATTTCAAAGTAGCATAAATATCCACCAGAGGAATTACAATAAGTCAGCACTATGCAATCTAGATCAACATATGGTAAATGTACATAGCATTCTAGCCATAGTCACATTGGACTACTGCCATTAACTTGTCTGAATATGTCCTTTCTTTTAGCAGAATTGGTTGCACTTCATAAAATAATAATAATAATAATAATAGTAGTAGTAGTAATTTATTTTTATCCTACCCCTTTGTGCAATGCAACCGGGTGACTTACAACATTAAAAACATGCATTCCATCTCAAACGTATTGTAGGAGAATTCATTGTTAGTTGCAGGAAGCTTGGTTAGATACACTGTTGTAATGACCCAATAGAACATTTTCAAGGCTTTAAAATTATTTTTATCTATGCTGAATCTAGTCAAATATTACCAACTATTTATACTTTTTTAAAACCAAATAAAAATGAAAGAGCTACCTAATGCATAATCCTTATACACTTTAATGCCCCGCTTGGTCATTTGAGGAACTAATATTTTCCTGCAATACCTTTTCTTTTTTCTATTCTTTTTTTTTTCTTTTCTTTTTAAATTTGTAATAGCAAAGGGGCTAAACTAAAGGCTTGCCATACCTGGTCACAAGAAAAAAAAGTCATTTGTAGTTGTTGTGTTCATATATTAGAGAAGGTGTATGGTTCTCCTTTGAAATTTCTCATGTCCGACGTAAACCTAATCAAACCTTTATGCCCTCTGGCAGGTAACCTCTGTGTGAACTAAAGAGCTGAAATATTGTTTAATCATACTACATACTACCTTTTTGTACAGTGATAGAAATACTATTGAGTTCTTACAGAAATGACCACGATGAAATGTTCTTGCCTTGTATGAATTGGGAAAATGCACTTTTTCTCCCAATGTTGTCATTGGCAATCATTTTAAAATGACATTCTACTGTTGTTCATTTGTTTGCATTTATCAGTGGTATAACTGAGATCACAATCATTTGATTTTGTTGAGGATTTATAAATCAGCTCTGCAGGATATATAGGTACGCAGTGAACTCTAAAAAGGATATATAGATATGCAGTGAGCTCTGTTGACTTATGGTGAATCTCATAGAGTTTTCTTAGAAAAAGACTACACAGAAGTGGTTTTGCCAATTCCTTCCTCTCAAATGTAGTCTATAGCAGCTGGTGTTCATTGGCAGTCTCCCATTCAAGTACTAACCTGAATTGGCTGTGCTTAGTACCCGAGATCAGACAGGATCTGGAGCCTGTAGGGTATATAGGCCCTCTGATTTGAAGATAAGTCTTGGATTTTATATAACCACCTTTGGGGAACCACTCTGCATTAGACAGACCCCAGAACATCTAAGATGTGCCCCTCTCTGAAAAAGGTTCTTTTGTGCCCCTGTCTCCAGATCCATCCTCTTATCACAACACTGTAATCAACCTACTTTACACCAGGATGAGTGATTGGGAATGCCACATCAGATATTGACCTATCTGACTGAGACCTTGGATTTTGTTGTATGCTTGTGCTGTTGTGCCCAGAGATGCTGGGACCATGATGACCAGTCTTCTTCTGCTTGACAAACTGTACAGTACATGGAAAGTAAGAGGAACTATATCTGGGGAATTAGTACAAGTACTTTATTTTTCTAGAACCATCTTCTATGTGGAAACAACACAATAATGATTTTTCCCCCAGTAGTAGAGATACTCAGTGGAAAGGATTTCTTCCCATTAGTAGAGTCAGATTGTGTATATCATGAAGAATTGTGGACCAAACTAAAAGAAATAACTGTGCTACAACATTTAATTGTCTTGTAGCATAACTTATACTCTGGACAAGAGGCCATTGTGAGGAGATAATATGGAAACACTGATTGGCTTCAATTGGTCAGAGAAATTGGTCTGAAAATTAGGGCAAAGAACATCAACAATGTAAGGTGTGCAGATGGCACAGTATTTCTGGCAAACACTGGCAAAGACTTGAAATGAAATTGATGAAAGTCAAGGAAACAAGACCAAAAGCCTACTTACAGTTGAATTAAGAAGACAAAAATAATGACCATGGATGATTTACATAACTCTAACTCTCAGTCTCAGAAGAAGGCCATGATGGGTTGCCATAAGTCTGAAATTTACTTGAAGGTACAACAGTAAAAGCAGGTAATGAAGACATTAAAATAGTTAAAATCTTGGCTCAGTTATTAATCAAAAATGAGACTGTAGTCAAGAAATCACATGAAGACCAGAACTTGGAAGGGCATCCAGGAAGAAACTAAGGGCTCATTCACACTAGATTTTAAAAGTGGGCTCCACTCCAGTTTAAATGAGGGTCGTTCATACTTTCACCAAGGGTTTCTAACCCAAATCGGGTGGTGGTGGTGGTGGTGGTGGTGCAGTTGCAGTTTAAACACCCTTAACCCGTTTTTTTTTCCCCCATGGATTTTTTTGCAGTTCTTTGCAAAAGAACCTCTTTTTGCCAATGGGAACTTGAAAATCGTTCTCATCCAATTCCTTCCTTCCTCATCCTCTCCATCAGTCACCCCCGTTCTTTCCTCCATCCACCTCCCCTTGCCACCCCCATCTTGCCTGCATTTGCCCCCTCTATCTTTGTGCTTCCTCCTCTTCCTCAGCCACCTCCACCCTTCCTCCTACCTCCTCAGTCACCCCAATCGTGCCTCCATTCACCCCTTCCATCCTGTTCCTTCCCTCCAGCCAGCTCTGATTGCCCCCTCCATCCTGCTCCTTCTCTCCAGCCACTTCTGATTGCCCCTCCGTCCTGCTCCTTCCCTCCAGGCACCTCCGATTGCCTTCTCCGTTCCTGTCCTTCCCTCCAGCTACCTCCGATTGCCCCCTCCGTTCCTCTCCTTCCCTCCAGCTACCTCCAATTGCCCCCTCTGTTCATGTCCTTCCCTCCAGCTACCTCCGATTGCCCTCTATGTCCTGCTCCTTTCCCCTGTTCCTCTCCCTCAGCCACCTCCACTCTGCCTCCCCTTCCTCCCCCCCCCCCTTCTTCCAGGATTGTGGCATTTTACCCCGTTGCCAAATGTGAACAGAATTCCAGGGTAAAATGCTACAACTGTGGCAAATCAATGCCACAGAGAGAATCAATCCTGGCATTAAATGCCACAGAAAGATTCAATCGTAACATTTGAGGGAAATAACCCGGTTCCCACACCAGGTTATTTCTCAGTGCAAATGGGGCCTCAGATTTAATGTTGTATAATTAAATACCAAAGTCATCTGTCAGGAATTAACTAATTTGAAATGTGATGCTGGAGAGCATTTTTTTGATACCATGGATTGCCAAAAAGACAAATAAATGGGCCCTAGAACAAATCAGATTTGAACAAAGAACAATTAATGGGGTATCTGGAGAATCAGCAGACATGACAGAGGTATTTAATTCCTTTTTCTCCCCCCCCCCCCGCCCACACCTCTAAAAAAGATGATGCACACATGCACTTGTTTGTTGCATGTTTACTTTGTTTCAGAAGTAAACAATTTGCAGATTTCTTCTGGCAATGCTTCCCTCTCTCCTTTGGTCCCAAATTCAACTATTATTAAGCTTTGTCAAACAAAAAGAATAGTGATTGAAATTGGCCCTTTAATGTCACACTAAAATCAATAGTGTAAATGATGGTTGTTACCAT
The DNA here is from genome assembly GCA_034509955.1 of Urosaurus nigricauda. Classification (NCBI taxonomy): domain Eukaryota; kingdom Metazoa; phylum Chordata; class Lepidosauria; order Squamata; family Phrynosomatidae; genus Urosaurus; species Urosaurus nigricauda. The sequence continues at coordinate 103,441,449 of JAOEGL010000004.1, forward strand.
TTTGACTGGCCTGTCGCCATTTTACAAGCACAATTTACATGCCATGTTGCATGAACCTATTCTTTACTTTTTAAGTTGGACCTTAGAATTCCATGTAACATTCTTGAATGACAAAGAATACCAAGTTTGGATAAAGATAAAGTACAAGATGCATCCATCAAACTGACTAAAAACCCTCCTCAAGAGGAGGGAGAAATAGCCTCTGTTAACAGCTGGAATAGGGAGTAATTGGAAGGGCTACTAAAGAAACACATCACCGAACCCTTCAATCCAAGGCTGTACTTTCTGCTGACAACCCACTCACCACTATTTACTACTCTTAGCAAAGATCTATATTTTAAATGTGTGTTTACTCTTCAGTAGAAAACTTTTCCATCTCATTCTTACCTTTATACTTCATCTCAAGGGTTCTGTGCTACTTGCTGGGATTTTTCCTCCCCTCCTTCAGCGCTTTGCCTTGGAGATGTGTTATTTTACAATGTGTTGTTTTACAATACTGTTATAAGCTGATAGGCAAACTTCCAGACAGGCAATTAGGATAGGCAACATCCATCCATCTATCACTTTGTTTCTATACCACTTTTTCCTGAACTGGGACTTGAGGTGGTTGGCAAAATAAAGAAAATTACAAATAAAAACACATAAATATACAAAAAAATAGTGAGTAACATAATATGACCTATCAACAAAATTAAAGCCATATAAAACACTATCAAGATGCCTGCTGGAATAAAAAGGTTATCACTTGCTGATTAAAAAATATATAGAAGGAGCTAGCATAGCCTTCTGTTGTTGTTGTTGTGTGCCTTCAAGTTGTTTCCGACTTATGGCAACCTTAAGTCTTTATTCCCAAAATGTGTGCAGAAGAGGTTTGTCATTGCCTTATTCCGAGGCTAAGAATTTTTGACTTAACCCAAGGTTTTCCATGGCTGAGTGGGGAATCAAACTCTGATCTCCAGAGTTTGTAGTCCATCACTCACACCACTACACAACACTGGAATAGTGTTTTAGAATAGCCGCAGAGGCCTTCTCCTGCTTTTCAACTAAATGGACCTGTGAAGGTGGCAGGATTGAAAAAAGCATTTCCCTGAGCTTGGATAGACTCATGTGGGACCCATGCTATTCATAGTGAGCTGTTTCTCTGCTTTGATTATGATCAAATAAGAATTCAGCCTCACATTTTCAGCCTGTTCTTTGTCTTCTTGATGCAGAGCAATTGCTCCACCAGTGGTTTAACAATGGCCTGTAAATTTAGGTGTAAAAGCACACTAGAGCAACAAAGTGTGATTGGCAGACCGACTTCATATTGGCTTTGTTGATATTATGTGTGAAAGTATGTAGCCTCCATGATTCCCTACCTTCCTTCAGTGTAGCTGTAAGGAGGAGATCAGAAACATCCACTTCTACAATGGGTCCTTGTTATCCGCTGGGGTTTGGTTCCAGGACCCCCCATGGATAACAAAATCCATGGATGCTCAAGTCCCATTAAATATAATGGCACAACAAAATGGTGTCTCATATATAAAATGGAAAATCAAGGTTTGCTATTTGGAATTTATACTTTTGGGGAACATTTTCAAGCCATGTATACTTAAATCCATGGATAAAAAATCCATAGGTTAAAAAATCCGTGGATAAGGAGGGCCAACTGTATTTTATTTATAGTCTGGGTTTATCTTTATGTCTAAACCAGGGAAAACTACATTTAAACATGTTGTATGGTAAGAAGCCAATTTAAAACTATGCTTTGTTTCAATAAACCATAATTAAAATGTTGTCCATTCAATGTAACTCTGATCTGTGGTTTGTTGAAAATGGGAGCTCGTGCTTCCAAATCTTTTACTTAAAAGAAAGGAGAGGGGAGAGAAGATAAGATTACTTTAGCATCAGATTCTGGTTTGTTGATCTTGGGTTGGGCTCAGATTTTAGAATGGAGAAGAAGAAGAAGAAGAAGAAGAAGAAGAAGAAGAAGAAGAAGAAGAAGAAGTTTTATTTATAGCCCATCCCTCTGTCCAAACAATCGGCGTGGGGTACAACAAAGTTAAAACAGTCATAAGCTAAAAACAATTCCCATAATATAATCCCTAACCTCCCACCCCTTAAAATTAGATTAAACTAGCATAAGTTAAAACTGAGCAAACAAGATAAAAAACATAATTCAACAACATAAAAACTAACAATTCCTTGAACAGCAAGGATTCTACAAAGTGTGGCCCTGGGGCCACATAGAATCATAGAAATATGCAAGAGACCACAAGGGCTATCCAGTCCATCCCCCTTCAGAAATACACAAATCACACTCTATTTGTGGCAATCAAAGCTGGGTTGTTTGTTTTTTTCCCTCTGCCCTGCAAACTCTCCTTTTCTGTCCAGAAAGCTGTGAATTGGCTCCTCTAAAAGGAGCAGGAGCAAACAGTTCACCTTTTAAATTCTGAATGCACAATGGCTCATCTCATCCATTCCAACATTCAGTATCAACACAAAAAGTTATGTCTGCTGGAATTTTGTAGGTTCTCTGGCATCATTTTCCTTTGCTCCATCCTCTAGATCCTTTGTTACATGGCCTTTACCCTCGACTTATCCACAGGTCACATCAAAATCCATAATTTTAGCCCCAAAACCTGCCCTCAACTTATACATGAAATCAACTTATAGTCCAGTATATATGGTAATTTTTTAAAAAAAAAACCATCTCAATTTAGTATTCCTGTTACGTTGCTTTTATCTTAAAAAGAAAAAAAATGTTGAAGATTGATAAGCACATGACATAAAAGATGAAACCATCCTATCAGAATGCCTCTAAAATTGGCTGTAAAAATCTTTCCCAATGGTAATGAGGAAATGAAACCCATTACACAAAAAGAGTGGCTTTGTCCCTGCTTCTTAGTTTAGTTTTAAAATGTAGTTTCATTCTGTCTTTGTAAGAAAAACAAATACATAACTCTCTTTTCTGTATCTTGCCATTCCCAAACCCTGGACTCAGGACATGCTAATTCTTTGCTAGTTTTTAAAACAAACTAATTTATTGATTACTTGGTTGGATTTATATTCCAACTTTCTCCCAACATGGGATTCAAAGGGTGGGGAAAATCAAAAGCAGGTTTATGTTGCAGGAGGGTAAGAATATTTTAAGGAAACGGTGAGATCTGTCTGTCCTTGTAGTTCCCTCATTCAGGTGTTATTAAAATGTGCTGAATAAGCACGTGAGTTCAAACTCCATCATTACTCCCTTTCTCTTCTGGGTGTAGACGTTAACCATCATTACTTCCTTTCTCTTCTGGGTGCAGAGGGTAACATTGGGCTATCCTTGCAGATTCATCTCTTCAGGTAGAGGATGATGGAACCAGTAATTATAGAACTAAGTTTAGTGCATGCCCTGCCCTCTAATGTTTAGTCTACACATTTTCATAATGCCTGAATTGGGTATCATGTCTGTCTGTCTATACACTTATTGATCAAGACAGGGAAAGAGACAGAATATTTAGCTTAATCTGTTCAGACCCTGTTTGTGCTACTGTACTTTCAAGGCCATGCTTCTCAGCTAATGATTATTTACAAAGCTCCCAACTGTGGGCAAAACTAGCCAGTTGTTTACAAAGCTCCCAATTGTGGGCAAAACTATTCAGAGGCTTAGCAACTGCCTCTGGGTCATAGTCCAGCGCTCGGCATTTTCTCAGCTAGCTGCCACTATTTCGAGGCAACAATTTGAGCTCTGACATCTCAGTTCAGCCATGACAGAAAGCACAGACCCACCTAATTCAGAGTAACTTGATTCTGTCCAGAAAGAGTCGGCATGATTGGAAAAGGGTGGAATCTGTCTCCTTTGAGGCATCACGGAGTGGAACTTAGAGTGAGTGATCTGCAGAACACCTGCACTAGTCATGACACTCTGCTTACAGCTTTACTTAAGTGCCATAAAAGCCCTTACAGATCACATTGGGAATGGAACTTGTACTTTTAAACTGTAATAGGCTGTCAGAAAACAACTGTGCCTTCATTTTTTATTGATTCTCCATTGAAGCTGAGAAAAATAAGTTCCACACTAACTTGGGGAAGACCAGTTGTATGAATACCTTGACTGATTGAACGAAGCTGACTTACCAATTCCAACTCATTATAATATGGGCCACTGTGCTTAGTGGAAGCTGATCTCACCCCACCCGCGCATGTGCCAATTATGGTAGAAGTTAATTGGGGGATTCCCACTTCACCAGCCTTTTGTTGTTCCTTGACACTTAAAGTCAGCCTGTCTTCTGTATTTCCTTTTCAGCCCACTAGTTTGGAAGACAAGTCGGGGGTGGTAGGTGAAAGTGTGTCTCAGTCAAAGTAATTTCGTGTATACATCAGTCACATACAGTAATTGAAGCAGTCTCTTTTCCTCAATATGTCTTGCTCTCTATGCCCAATTTTGACAAGTTTTGTGTACTATAATTTCTGTATCTTATTGGCTTACAACCCTAAGGTATATGATAATGGCATGCAATAAGGGATTGAATCACATTATTATTATTTGTTGTTATTACTATTACTGCTATTTGCTGATATCCTACATCAGTTAGTTCATTGTGAACATGTAACTAAGTAAAATTAACCTGCAACTCCCACCATAACAGTGAGTAACCACAACTGGTGAAGGTCTGTTCAGCTGCCTGTCAGAGCAAAAGGAAGATGACATTTCCAGTCTCCTCCAGCCAATGAACAAGGCTGTGACAATCAGAAGTAGGACTCCATCCTGATTCCCCATTGCAGAATTGCTTCGTGGTAGAAGAGGGTTGGAAACACCTTCCTCCTTGCAACCCTGATTGGCAGCTAGACAGACCTCCTTCGCTTGATGTGGCTGCTAGTTGTTAAGGTGGTTTCAGGTGACATTTGAAATCATGGTAATAGTGCCACAATCAGACTATGTAGCATTACTGAAGACAGAGCAGCTATGGATTCATAACTCTAGATTCCAAATCTAACTGCAATACAGAATGCCAGTCATTATCATTATTTATGCCCGAAAAACAATGTCATGTTTAACCATCCATACACCAACTTGTTTGTTTTTGCATATGGGGAGTGGACCAGTCATAGTTCAGTACCAGAGCATGTGTTTGCATCCAGAAAGGCCAAGTTTCAATCCTTGCTATTCCGAGATGACTGCATTCAGGTAGGAATGCTTGAAATGTCACTCTCTGAATTTCTGAAGAGTTAGCATGGGCATTACTGGGCTAGATGGGTTTTGAAGTTCTTGTCCTCAAGAAGCATGAAAGGACACTGTGGAGAAATCTGGCATGCTGCAGACAATTTGGAACTTTGACTTTGAGTGTGGACATACTCTGGGACCCAGACAAACCTCTACAAGCACTCAGTTCACACCCTTTTCCCATATTTTGTCAAAAGAATGATGTGTTGGAGGCCCACCATAAACTTGTGTGTAGAAGAGCTTAGTACAGCTGGAAGGTTCATATGTCTATGGCATATGTTGTCTTTTTAAATCTGTTAGAAACTAAGGTGTAAGGGATAAAAACTAATGATATGCTGTTGTAGTCTCAACTTTTTTAGTAAGCCCAGGAACTGCATGCTTTTAGCATAGTGACAAAAAGTGGAGGGGTGACTCACAGATATTCCAGTTAAATTTTAATGTACATAACAGAGGGGAAAGAACTAAAAAGTTTTAGTGATGAGCATGTGCAACACATTTTCAAAGGGGTGGAGAGGGCCAAATATTTCTGTATGGAGGAACAGTTTCTTGCCTTTGCTCCATTAAAAAAAAGAACAAAATATCGCAGTGAGGGGAAGCAATGGTAAAATTATATTTCCCACCCAGAATAATCTCTTCCTCCCAAAACCAGCAATGACCTTCAAAACACTTACTCCCTGGAAGCCTCTTGAACTGGTGTCTCTCTCTCCCTCCCTCTCTCTCTTTCTCTCTCTCTCTCTGCACATGTATGGTCATTTCATGTATGTATCTTACATATATGTTTCTGACCAGAAATACACTGCTGGGCTACCATGATGAAAGTGTATCTCTGATCATTCCCTCCATGACTATGCTGTGTGGGAATGATAGAAATTGCTGTCCATTGCATCAGAAAGACAATATGCTGGGGAAAGTCTTTGTTGTTTTGTGCCTTCAAGTAATTTCTGACTTATGGCAACCCTAAGGCAAAACTATCATGGAATTTTCTTGGGAATATTTGTTCAGAGGATGTTCAGAGCCTACTCCTGAGGTTGAGAGCATGTGACTTGCCCATGGTCACCCAGAGGGTTTCATGGCCAAAGAAGGTCTTCTCCATGAATGTACTTACATGCTCTTTTTCAGGAACTCTTGTGTAATTGCAGAAGAGTGAGCCAGATGGTGTAAACAGGAAGATAAGCTAACAAAATAATAGGAGTGGGCTGTTAGTGCCTGCACAGTTAACTATGGAAATTATTACTCTAGCATTAGGAGTTCTCCTTTTCTGTCTCTTCTGACAGCTGTCAATGCTAGAAGATGCTGGCTGACTTCTTACTGTCAGGTTTTCTAAGGAGTAAGGAAATACATTCTGCAGAACCTAAGCCAAGAGTTATTTTTCTTCTTACCCTGGGAAATTTTTTCCCCTTAATTTGACAGGCTTTAAGCAAATTGTTAGCTTTAATTAAGTTTGAAATGGGACAAGCACATAGACTAAAAAGCCCCTTGCTAGGATATGAGTCTGCAATGAGATTAGCTGTGAAATTCACAAATGGTGTCTCTTTTGCTTTAATGATTGATTGCAATTCTGTAATTAGGTACTGTGAAATTTCGGGTAGGATTAAGGAAGATTCAATTTTCTGAAGGTAATTTTGGACATCCCACAGGAGGAGTAGGAAGTGATTATGTTCTGGGTGTACCATCATGAACAAGACAAAGAATAATGCAAGAGGTAGCATTCAGATAGTGGAAAGGCACTTAGAAGGCATTGATCTGCAATAATTGAAAAGGAATCTGTTAGCTTTTTGCATTGCTTGCAGTAGGAAACAAATGATAGAGTACTGACCACATGTCTGATTGTGCACCATTGCAGGAGAAGGGTCCTTTGCTACTATCAACCAAACTGGTTAGTTTTGGTGGGTTTTCCCCCCAATTTCGCTTCTATTATATATGATTTATTGTTGCTTTTGGAAATGTACTGTCAACTGTATCTTATACTGTCATTGGTTATATTATATATTAAGCAATCAGCAGCAAGTTGGGGTGGGGTTGCCCAACAAATATAGATCAATAACTCAATGAAGCTGTTTCAACAGGGGTGGTAGTGCATGATCCCTTGAACCAGTTCCCATCAGCAACCTGGCCACAGAATTGTGGACCCACTGAAGTTTCTAAACAGCGTCCAAAAGCAGACGCATTTGGAGTGCTTTAGAGTAATCCAAATGAGATGTGATCAAGGCATGTCCACTGTAGCCACATATGCCATTTCAACGAATGGGCAAAGCTAGTGCACTAATTTTAACTGTGGAAAGGCACTCCTAGGGTATAGAGACATCCAGGCTCAGGTCTGACTCCAAGTTGCAAATCTGAGATTTTAGGAAGAGTGTGACCCCATCCAGCTCAGACCGAATTGCTACTCCCTGATTTGCCTTACAATTGACCAGGGCCACCTACATTGTCTGGATTAAGTTTCAATTTGTTCACCATCATCCACTCCAGTTACTCGCATCAGACACAGGTTTAGTACAGTACAAATTCCTTGGAATTAGATGAAAAAGAGAAACAGAGTTGTCCACTGTTGACACCAAACCGCAGAACTCCAGATGACCTCTCTCAGCAGTTTCACATACAGTTGTCCCTGCATTTTTATGGATTTGAGATCTGTGGACTTGAATATTCATGGAGGGGCGATCTCCATTAATTTCAATGGGGTGCACCCCCATGGCGTAAACGGGGAGAGAAGAGTGTAAAACACCCCAGCAGAGAGAGAAGGAGGGTCACAGTGACTGTCAGGAGTCCAGGGGAAGGAAGAAGCTGCTGGCTGTACTGGTACCTCTGCCTTCCAAATGGATTCCTCTCTCTTCAGGACTGAGGCCCTGACTCAATAGGCACTGTGGTTACTATTGCTCACAGCTGCTTTGCCTGCTAGGGCTATAAAACCAGGACCTGACAGGGCTCTTCTGCAAAACACCCCAGCAGAGAGATTGGGAGGGCCACAGTGACTATCTGGGGCTAGGGGGGAAGAAGAAGCTGCTGGTTCTACTGCTACTTGGACCTTTGCTTTCCAAGTGCTTTCTAAGAATCAGATCCCTCCCTCCAGTTCATGTGGTGCCATCTGGACATGGAGGAAGAGATGCAGGCCCAGCTCCATCAGGCCTGGCCTAGATTAAGAAGCCAAACCCTCCCTCCAGTCCTCCAGTCCATCTGCCTTGGTCCAGGCCTCAGAGGGAGAGAAGAAGTGCTGGACCTGATCCCCTTCCCCAACACCATTCTCTTCTCCCACAAAAATGGAGGGCTGACTATACATATTAAACAGGATGGGGGACAGCCCCAAGGCAGTGCATAAGTGAGGGTGTCAAATGGGCATTCTCAGTCCCACCTCTAAGAGACCCGGGAACATTATAGCACAGTGACCTGAGGTCCCATTCCAGAGAAGCAGAGTGAAAGAATACCCTGGTAGATGGTATCAAAAGTCATTGAGAGATCCAGCAGAATCAATAGCAGGACACTTCCCTTGTCTATGATGAGTTATGTTGTATTTCTATCCAAATAACTGTAATCTAACTCTAACAGATGCTATGTTATGCAGACAGATGGATTGGTTTGTTTGTAATGAATGAGTAGTTCCTCCAACCTTACCTGTAGTGTAAAGAAGCAAAGTCAAGAAATGATAAGGTTGTAATTAATAATTTCATACCAATAGGGTATTTGAGAAAATAACTATACCTTTAGAAAATTGGTTAGATGTATGACTTTCCATAGTTTGGGAAGGCTGTGAAATTTGAAGTGTCCCATCTTTGAAATGTTACATGAAAGAACATTTTTCTGACTATATCTTTTAAAACGTACAATATGGTCCTATTACTTATTTGATGACCAATGCATGAAATGACCAGACCACATGGAGGACTTGAATAAAAAAAATGGGCACCTTTTTTTTTTTTTTTTTACTGTTATCTGTATAAACTTGTTTTTCTGATTTGGCAATGTACTAGTAAAAATTGCTTTTTCCAAAACCTTCCATACAGGATCTCTGTATTCACTTTCAAAATACCATAACTTTTTAGAACAGCAATAACAAATTTAAAAAAAAAATTGCTGGCTTCCTTTTTGAAACTATAAAAATCAAATCCTTTTTTAATATACAATTTATATACAATATACAATTAACCTGCCAAAGCCACTAACTCCAAAGTATTCTGCTGATACTTCTCATTAAGTTGACATTATTTTCAAAACGCAGTAGTATTCTCCTTCAATTGCCTTTTGTTAGAAGCTAAGAAAAAGCATGTATTTGGACGCATGTTGTTCTGCAGTGTTAATATAGTACTGAATTAAGGAATGCTATGGATTTTTCTTTCTCCTGATACAAGCCTGGTTCCACTATTTAGCTCTTTCTTTTTGATTTTATGTGTCTTTAAATAGTCTATGACTTACATTGACCTTATTGGCAGGGGTAGGTTTGGCAAGATTTATTCAGAGGATATTTTTCATTGTTTCCTCTGTTAACTGTCCTTGAGTTGAGCTCGACTCATGGTGACCCTGTGGATGAGAGATCTCTACAATCCCTTGTCCTCCACTGCTCTGCTTATGTCCTTCAGACTAAGATCCATTGCCTCCCTGATTGAGTATAACCATTTGGCATGTGGTCTTCCTTTTTTTCTATTGCCTTCTACCTTTTCTAACATTATTGTCTGTTCTAATGAGTCATGCCTTATCGTGATGTGACCAAAGTATGACAGCCTCAGTTTAGTGATCCTGGCTTCCAGGGAGAGTTTGAGCTTGATCTGTTCTAGAACCCATTTGTTTTTCTTGTTGACTTTTTATGGTATCTTCAGAACTCTTTTCCAGTACCACAGCTCAAATGAATTGATTTTCTTTCTATTGTCTTTCTTCACTGTCCGGCTCTTACATCCATACATGGCGATGGAGAATGCAATGATTTGGACAATTCTCAGTTCAGAGTTATATATCTTTGCACTTTAGGATCTTGTTCAGTTCTCTCATAACTGCCCATCCCAATTCCAGTCTTCTAATTTCTTGACTTCAGTCTCCATTTTGATAAATAATTGATCCTAGCTGTCAGAAGTCTTTGACTATTTCCATTTTCTCGTTATCTTGGGTGAATTCTTGTAGATCTTCACTGGTCATTATTTTTGTTTTCTTAATGTTCAGCAATAAGCCTGCCTTTGCATTTTCTGCTTTGACCATCCTTAGTAATTCTGTCATCCACATATCTTAGGTTATTTGTTTTTCCTTCCTCTGATCTTCACTTCTCCTTTCTCTGAATCTAAGCATGCTCTTTGTATGAAGGTTTCTGCATACAGGTTGAATAAATAGGGTGATAGTATGCAGCCTTTCCTGACCCCTTTGCTGATTGGGAACCATTCTGTCCCTCCATATTCAGTTGTGACTGCAGCCTGTTGTCCTGAGTACTGGTTACACATCACGACACTCAAATGTAGAGACACACTAACTTCTTTGAGAGCAGTCCATAGCAGTTAAAGGCTTTGCTGTAGTAAATAAAGCACATACAGATTTTCTTCTGGAATTCCCTGGTGTGCTCCATTATCCATCGTATGTTTGGAATGTGATCTCTAGTGTTTCTTCCTTTCATTAATCCTGTCTGCACCTCTGTGATTTCACTCTCCATATATGGTTGGAGTCTTGGTTGCAGAATGTTGAGCATGATTTTACTTGCATGGGAAGTTAATGCAGTGGTCTTGTAGTTACTGTAGTCTTTTGTATCTCCTTTTTTTCTGGATCAGAATGTATATTGATCACTTTCAATCTGTAGGTCACTACTTTGTTTTCCATATTTATTGGCATATTTTAATTAGAAGTGTAAATGATTCTGTCACTGTGGATTGTAGCTGTTCTATTGGTATGTCAACTGTTTCTGGTGATTTATTCATTCTCATTTCTTCAACTGCCACTTTTACTTGGCTTTCCAAAATTCAGGACTAAACTTCATATGTTTCTTCTTACCATACGTTGCTCATCTTTCAAATTTTAATATAACTCTTCTGTGTATTGTATCCATTTTTTATTTCATCATGGTTGTATTATGTTACTCTTCTGATTATAGCACATCACCACCCTTTATTTAAATTTCTCTTTGAATTCCCAGATCTTGTGAAAGAGGTTTCTTGTTCTTCCTTTTTTGTGTCAGCTTCTATTTCTCTGTATTGATTGTGCACAAAAATATTTTATCTGCATAAATTTTCCTGTTTAAAAAATGCATAATGGGAAATCTGAAAATTTTTCATGTGGTTGATTTTCATAGAAAATAGCATAGAAGACCCCTGGTGGTGCAGAAGTTAAATGCCTGTACTGCAGTCACTCACTCACGAACTATAAGGTTGGGAGTTCAATACCAGCCAGGGCTCAGGCTCGACTCAGGCTTGCTAAAATGAATATCCAGCTTGTTGGGGGCAATTAGCTTACAGTTGTTTTAACTATCATTAGTTTAATCCTGTGTTAAGGGGAGAGAGGTGGCTATATTTTGTATTGTCTGGAAAATGTTAACTGTGTATGTTTTTAACATGTTGTATCCTATCCCGATTGCTCGCTCAGAGGGGCAGGTTAGAAATTATTATTATTATTATTATTATTATTATTATTATTATTATTTGTAAGCTGCTTAGAGATTGCTTAAGTGGTATGAAGTGGTATATAAATGAAGCTGCTATTGCTACTGCTATTTTTAACTCAGTATTTTCTGCACTGCAGATAATAGTTCTATATAGAAATATTATTTTCTGATCAGAAAAAGCAGTTTCCTGCACAAAACAAGCACATGTGAATTTTGTGCAGAATAAATCCTGAATTGCAGATAGGCTCTGAAAGCTTCATGGTTTTCGAAGACCTTCTCACATTGTGAAGAAAATTATTAAAATTACTAGTTTCTTCCTTCTGAAAGAAACTCAATGAAAATTACATCACTACTCAAGAATGGGTGAAGGGAAAGCTTTAGGCTTAATAAAGTATTTACAGCAAGTTTGGAATTACTTGAAATGGATGAGAGTCAGATTGTTCCATTTGCATCCCTGGAGGTAATCAGTGAACAACTGCAGCAGATCAGATTCTCTGAAAGATGGCAAAAGATCCAGATGAGAGTCAAGCGCGGGGGGGGGGGGGGGTGGTGGTGAAGGAGAGTAAGCTAAATATTCAAAGCTGTTGCTTGAACTGAAAACAAAATGGGGGAAAATATTGCTCTGAGACCCTTGGAGGGAGGATAGGATAACTTAGCCCATGGTGACCTTGTTTTACCTACCTTGACCTACATCTCCAAAGTGTTATAATGGATAGATACATATGGACAAATATAGAAAGTCCCTCCATAGCTCCTTTTCTCTCATCCACATCTGATTCGTGCTCAATTTTTTCTTTTTTCTCCCAAGGAGAAATCTAGCTACCAGTTTTGTTCATTGCTTTTTGGTGTGTATACATTTTTTAAAAAAAAAATGTACACAATGAACAGACACTCCCTCCTCACTGAATAAAGTATTTTGCCCATGTGTGCTTCTTTCCATATACACTTTTAAAATATCCATGTTGGCAGTGGGGAGCATGGCCACTTCTGCCCAACAGCATTAGAATTCTAAAGCACAGTTTGTTTCAACACCATGGCCCATGGAGAGCCTGGGAAGTGCAAGCCAAGACAATGAAATTCCTCTTCCTCACACATCCCTAGTTGGAATATAATGCTAATAGAACAGCATGGCCCATCTCCTTTTCACATTACACAATTACATTGCTATATCATCACCTTGAATGCCATGACTCCAACCCAAGGACTCCTGGGATTGGAAATTTGGAGAGGTGGTTCCAAATTCTCAGCCAGAGAGCTCCAGTTCCTCACCAAACTACAAAGCACAAGATTTCATTAGGCAAAGCCATAGCAGTTAAAGTAGAATTGTAGTGCTGTAATTGTACAGTATAGTGCAAAAGGCCCCCTAGATATAGAGTGAAGAAAATCTACCTGCTTCCTCTTGGTTTCATTACAATGAAGGTAGCTGTACATGTGTTTGCAGAGAAACAAGGATTCATAGCTTGTGTTTTCTGTACACGTAGACACAAACACACATACATACCCCGGTGGTTTCTATAACATACTGCCTTTAGGTGTTGTATTCTGTGAAGGTGTGGGCTGTCAAGATGAGATAAACATTATTTTACATGCAGTTCTAATGTCCTGGAATAAAGAACGTTCATTTTAACTAGGGGGTATTAGGCCATCCTCTAGATCTCAAGGCTGCAGAAGGTGAGAGAGGAAACAAGAAGTAAGAATGTGATTCCTTCTCTGAGAATTTCATAGCCTAATTCTACAGTGGTTCTACTCCTGCCAATTGCTGCTGAACTGATTGGCAGAATATACAGCATCCACAAGCTGGATTCATTTTGGTACATGGTAGCTAAACTAATAGGGATACTAAGAGCCAAATTAGCAGATTTCTGTGCTGTAGTAAATCTCTCCTAGCCCTCAGGGTCATACACTTATTTCCCTGGATTAAAACTATTTTACAAATTTAAAATTATGATTACAATAAACAGTCATTAGTAAAAAGAGATAAGCAAACAGAGATAGATTTTCAGGCTAGCAAAACATAAATTATAGTGTAATTATTATAGGGTTGTTTGTTTGTTGTTTAGCCCCAGACATTAAGATCCTTTAACCTGATTAAGGAAAACCATTTTGGAGTGGTTCAGATTTGTTGGTTTTGCGAATGTGAATATCCATCTGTTTTAGGAGCTAATAAGTTTTGCATATCAAGCAGTTAAAAAATCTTCCCCATATATGCTTCACCGACTGTTTTTTATCAACAGTACAGGCCTAAGGCTCTCTCATAAAGCTGAGTTTTGGATAAAGAAAAGATTTGTATTACACTACTAGTCATGCAGGTATTCTGAGCAGAAAGGAGATCATTGTTTAATTTAATTTGAATGCCCCAAGGTACAGTCTTTTGTGGGCTACATTCCCATCTTCAGTGCTTCATAATTCTAGTCTTTGTATGTTAAAGCCTTGGCTCCACAGTGATTTACATTATAAGGAATATAAGCCAGTTTAGGTAACTCAGTAAAACTCCAGATGGGCAGCCCTTTTAAGTAAAAAAATGTAACTTTTTTCAGTTTTCCATAATACATGTCAAACCTGTTCTCAAATGCATAGGAGCTGCTTCTGAGTGTCACATCCAGAATGCAATATTGTGCATGTGAAAAATATTATATAGCCATGAGTACAGGGATAATTTCAGAGGTCTTTTCCACAAAATAGGTGCTGTCTTGTTGGATGAAGCCCAGCCCAGATTGCATAATAACACCCTTGCTTATATGACAACATTTGTGCATATAGTAGAACCTTGGTATCTGCTGAGGTTTGGTTCCAGGACCCCCCTCCCCATGCATACCAAAATCCATGGATGCTTAACTCCCATTGAATACAATGGGGGATAAAATGGTATCCTTTATATAAAATGGCAAAATCAAAGATCGCTTTTAGGCATTTATATATATATATTTTATCATTATTTTCAAATCATGGATGGTTGAGTACATGGATAAAGAATCCTTGGATATGGAGGACCAATTGTATATGCTGCCTTTAGTTTTTGTTCTGTTTGTGGTGGTATACATTAGAACTCTATTTTATCTTTATCCTTACAAAACACTGTGAAAGAAACTAGGCTAAGATAGAATGGCTGGTCCAAGATCACCTGGTCATTTTTATGACTGATTGGAGATTTGAATCTTGGTTTCTGCAGTCTTAGGCTCTGTACAGATTGACGTTTTGTGCTGGCCTGTGGGCAGAGTCAGGGTGCAGCATCCTGATGCTGGGCACCCTAACTCCACCCCAGGGTATCATGATGCCACACCCCATTCCAGACGGCACACGGCACCATGGCATAACTTTGGCACTGCATCCAGACAATGCAGCACCCAAGAGGAACCATACAGCCAAAAAGCGGCTCCTTTTTGCAGCTTCTTTTTGCCTCCTCCAGAGGCTGGATCGGGGTCACAGCATGAGGATACTGCGACCCCAATCCATCCAAGAAAAGACAGCTGCAGGCCGCCCCCTTGGAGTGGTCTGTATAGCCCCTTTGTCTAACATTCTAATCCCTACATGATTCTGACTGTCAATAGAAAAGTATGAAAGCATAACTATAGTACATCCACAGTATACAGCAATAAAAATGAAGCAGTTTAAGCACATAGATGTAACAATTACATGCCCTCTAAATTTCACAGTGGACAAGGAATTTTAGAGTTTGATCAAGATACAAGTTATTAATGAGGAAGAACAGGCCAGCCAGGAGAGGCTGCAACAGTTTACTTTTGCCTGAGCCTACTGAAGAGAGCAAGATTTTGCTGCCTCCTCTTCCCCATGCTGACTTAATTGAATGCAAACTACTTCTTGCAGTTTGAACTGAATTTACAGCAATTTAAATAATCTACGGAGAAAGAGGGAAAGTGTGAGGGCAAAGAGAAATGGGAACATTTTAATAGCAGCCGAAAAAGTCAGCTGACAAAGGATTAATTGGGACTGTCTCTGCCAAACTTGGCTAGTTGAAAGATATGCAATTAATTGCTGCTGTCCACAGTTTCTTCTAAACAGCATAGTCTTAACTTGCCTTTTTTGAACTTTAGGAGCAGCAAAGATCCCATATTCTCTGTGCTGCTTCTAAAAAGGCCATGTCTTGTGTAACTTGTGTAACTGCACACCACGTTCAGACCAGGAAAATTCTAAAGCAGGATTGCTGAAAAGTATATGAGTAAACAAGTTTTACTTACATATACAATCCTGTATTAGGGGAGCATACTTTGGGGAAGTCACTCGCTTAATATTGTAAACACATGACCAGTTTATTTTTATTTCAAGTTAGGAGAAACTATGGTTAGCTTAGACATGGCGAATATTGGTGCTGAAGAACTACTGATCTTTGTTTAAATGGCAGCATTAGAAGATTGGTTTCAGGACAGGAAGTTGCTGCCTTCTCATTGACAAAATTTGGTGGGCAGGTTGCATTATTGCATATTTTCAAAAGATCCTAAAGCAATAAAATACAACCATCATTCATTGAAATGTGTAGCGCCTGTTTAAACATTTAAAATGGCTGTCGCACACAGCCCAACAGTTCTGTGTCTTCTCTTTGGGGACTATAGTCTGTTTCCTAAATTCTCAAACAAATAAATAGCACCAAATTCTTTACTATGCTCCTATAGCATTGGGCAAGTCCCATTCTCGCACATATATATATATATATATATTACCTATCTTTCATCACACACATACATGCATGTTTGCAGAAAATAATACACTAAAATCTCCACAGAGTGCTAGCTATATTAAACAGGGGTCTGTATAGTAGAGAAGTAGAATAAATTAGGATTTGATAAAGTGAACAGATTTTCATCCATTTTCTGTCGTCATTGGTATTTTTGCAAATGGATGGAATGGTGCTGTCTCAGGTGTGAGGATTAATTCATGGCACTTGCTAGGAGCTGAATGATAAATCAACACAGTATTGCTCAATCATTGTTATAGAATCATAGAGTTGGAAGAGACCACAAGGGCCATCCAGTTGAACCCCCCGGTATGCAAGAACTCCCAATCAAAGCATCCCCGACAGATGGCCATCCAGCCTCTGCTTAAAGACCTCTAAGGAAGGAGACTCCACCACACTCCGAGGGAGTGTGTTCCACCATCGAACAGCCCTTACTGTCAGGAAGTTCCTCCTAATGTTGAGGTGGAATCTCTTTTCCTGGAGCTTGCATCCATTGTTCTGGTTCTTGTCTTTGGAGCAGCAGAAAACAAGCTTGCTCTCTCTTCAATATGACATCCCTTCAAATATTTAAACAGGGATATCATATCACCTCTTAACCTTCTCTTCTCTTCTTGTTGAGCAACAGTGGTAGACGTTTCCTTTCTCAATCTTCACAATTTGTACAGACTATTATCCCTGATGAAAACTTTCTAAATGCTGCTATGGTGGTCTTGGAACTGCTCCTCTTTTGTCACCTTGACAGCCATGCAAGAAAACATAGGAGGATTTAAAGAACCTTTTCTGACACTTCTGAACAGCCCCTTCACTTCCGACTTTGGTTATCTTCCTGACATTTTCTTTAAGATGAATTAAAGAGATTCCATCATGATCAACAGTCCATCTCCAAAGATGAATTTAAAGATAGGGTTTTCAATTATGCTTTAATATGTTTCTTTTTTAAAAAAAACACTTTGGATTATCAGTTGCCTTAACTCAAATGATGTCCTGTCTTGGGTTTCATATGGGGAGAAATGTGAGATACCTACATAGGACTTTATCACATGAGGCTGGTAAAGCACTATTTCCCTGGGATTATGTCCAAAAATGAAATTCGAGCCAATTCAATTGTTGGGGTAGTAATACATATTAGCAAGGGAATCCTTCACAATATAGAAAGTAAAATACAGTAGTAGCAAACAGGAGAAGGGAATCCTTCACAATTCTTGAAAATATAATGTTGGCAGACAGTAGGGCAGAGTACCCCAGGTGGTTTTCTTTTTGTTTCACCAAAGATAAGTTTCTTCAGCAATGTAGCCAAAATTCCACCATCAATGTATGAAGCACCAAATTATAATGCCTATAGTGCACTAACACAAAATTCTTACAAATGTGATGGCAGTTACATGATGTGAGTGGACATGATTCTGTTTCTCTGTCCTCCTGCTCACTATTCCTAAGCAGACTGTTTTCCTTTTGTTTTATGTTTCTTTTCTTTTCTAGTATTGCAATATTTTTGCACTTGCAGTAAAAATAAAATAATATCTTAAAATGTCAAAGGCACACATGTGCAAGGTAGGGTATACAGAAGTCAGAAGGCAGCATTATGGCAGCAGTTCAGGAAGCAGATAGCAAAACCATGAATTGCCAAAGCAGTTCCGAAGAACCATTGTATGGAAAAATGTGATAATAAATGATGCCAAACTGGTATGCTTCCATTTTTAAACTAGTGTGATGGTGGTGAGGCGGCAGACAGGTGTGATAATATCCATAGACACATGTATATATTTCCAAGAGCTATTTGTTGTTGGTGGTGGTGATTTATGTTACCACTCGAAATGCTGCTTGGTTTATAAGACAATTTATTCTCCACATTATTGATAAAATCACAAAATGGAACAAATTGTCACATAGACTATATGTTTTTTTGTACCTTCTAGAAGTTCTCTCCTTAGTAAAGTGGGTCTCATCAGAGTAAGTCTGAAGTGAGCAATGGAAGTCACAAGGATGCAGCTGTTTTTGGAATGCCAGTAGAGTTCCAATGAATATTTCATGAGGCCTGCATGTATGGAAGAGTTATCCATTTTTATGAGCTGGAAATTTGCAGACCTAAGTTTCTGGGGGTTTATTATTCATGTAAATACACTGCATGCTCTATAGATACACACCGTATGTCTTTGAATGTTTATTATTAATTATTAAAGCACTGAAAATACAGCAGGAGAAAAGTTATACAAAATGGAAGAGTCAGATAAAGAGCACTGCACAAGGCATTCTTGTGTTAAACACTAATGTTAAGGTAGAATTTCTTTTCCTGTAGTTTGAATCCATTGCTGTCTGTTCTGCTGCTCCAGAGACTAAAGGGTCATTCAGACATCATTTATTTATTTATTTATTTATTTAGCAGAATGATGTGAATGACCTCAGTCTTGCACTCTGGGTTTGTTATTCACATTGTTGAACCAGATCTATGTGTATCTCTGGGAGTTTGGTTGTTCACATGTGCTAGCACTCGAATAAACATGGAGTCAATGATGCAAATGTATTTGAAATGTGTTCAAGGCATTCAGAGTTTAATCCCAAATTAGCCCAGGTCTGTTTGTGTTAGTTATTCACACTGCCAATGATGCAAATCTTTTTTTAAAACCCGGGGGGGGGGGGCAGTATTGATTATCCCTGGTTAAGTGGGGTTTTTGACAGCCCATGCCCAAACTTGATTAGGTGTGTTAGGGATGCATGTGTACATCAGAATTTCAACCCGGATTCATCCTGGATTATTTTCACTATCTGAATAGGGTTTAGGACACAGATCAATGGATTCAAGCTACGGGAAAAGAGATTCCACCTTAAGGTTAGTAAGAACTTCCTGACAGTAAGAGCTGTTGCACAGTGGAATAAGCTGCCTTGGCGTACAGTGGAGTTTCCTTCTTTGGAAGGAGTGCTTTGATTTTTTATTCCTGTACAGCAGGGCTGTGACTGGATGGCCCTTGTGGTCTCTTCCACGTCTGTGATTCTAAAAGTGCAGATATTTCTAAGTGGAACTGTTTTCTTTTTTCAAAAAGGAATGCCTCTTTTGTATTATGCAAACATTTTGGCATGGAATGACAATATGGGTGATAATCACACAGACAGAAATGCTTCTATATCTCCAGAGGATAGCTGTTGTTATTCCTGCTGTTAGCAGTATCAGCAGTAGTAATGTAATCATTGTCATCTTTAACAACAACAACAACAACAACAACAATAATAATAATAATAATAATTTTTATTTATACCCCGCTCTTCAGCCAAGGCTATCAGAGAGGCTTACAATTTGTTAATTAGACATTTCCCTGCCCTCAGGCTTACAATCTAAAAAGACACGACACAAAAGGGGAAGGGAATGGTGGTGGGGCAGGGGGAAAGTCCAGCAGATCTTCTCTCCCTCAGAGGCCTGGACCATGGCAGATGGACTGGAGGGAGGGCTCTTCTTGCTTCCAGGCAAGGCCTGCCTGTTGGAGTTGGCCTGCCTTTCTCTCCCTCAAGATGGTGGATCGACTTTGTATCCCACTGTTCCTTCAAGATGTTCAGAACACTACAAGGGAGTATCCAAAAGTTTTAATGTTCACCTTTAAAAAAATTTGACAGAAAATTTGTTTTGATTTGTAGTTGTTAACTTATCTCTATGTAGTCACTATCTAGATTTATACATTTTTCCCAGGGTATCTTGACCCTCCAAATACCTGATATTGTAGAAGTCTGTAGATTGTGTCTTACGATGGCGTATCATAAAGTAATAATTATTACCCGGAAGTTATTATGGCATATTGATGAAATTTTGTCAGTGTCATCATTGGTCCCTAAGTGCACGTTGCTGAGAAAATCAGCTCATTGCCTCCTTTATTTTTGTGACTGGCTGTGCCAGAAGTGACCGAAGTGTAAAATCCTCATCAGGAGCAATCTGCAGACTTTTACAATATCAGGTATTCGGAGGGTCAAGATACCCTGAAAAGATACCCTGAAAATGTATCAATCTAGATAGTGACTACATAGAGATAAGTTAACAACTACAAATCAAAACAAACTTTCTGTCATTTTTTTTAAAGGTGGCCATTAAAACTTTTGGATACCCCGTCATATATATGGGGTTTGCCTGTTCATAAGATCAGTATGGCTGAGAGAAAAAAGTATGTCAATCCATTCACTTCTTGATTGATCTCAGTTTCAAACCCAGGATTGCTTGGTCCATCACTGCATTTACTTCACTAACCTTCAGTGTTGCTCTTCACCTGGGCTGTTTCACAACTACTAAAACAAACTGCAGCCTTTAAAGGATTTTACATAGTAGCATAGAATCCACAGCTGTGTAGGAATATAAATACCCCTAAGAGGTGAGCAGTCAGACTTTGTTTAAGGTCTCCAGTACCTGCCAAGGCAAACAGCTGTTGCAATTGAAAAAGTTATTTGTAATATTTAGGTAGATTCTCTTTTCTTGAATCCATTGGTTTGTGTTGCTCATGTTGACAACCTGTCCAAAGGGGCTCTCCATTTCAGATATTTGCTGCCTGTGCTACAAGGGCAACAGGAAAATGGAGAAAAAGTGGTGTATAAACCATGCTTTTTCCAGATGTCTTATATAGAAAAACCAATAATTTGAATTCCAGAATAGGGCTACTGACATTACATTCTAAATATTGTACATTTAGGTTGACACACTCTGGCTATCCTATAAGAACAGTTGTGTCCATTCAAATTAGTTCTGCTTAGCTTAAAATGTTATATCTGCCTGCTGTTCATGCTGTGATAAAATGGTATTTCTTCACCGAGGTTCCAGAGAAACCCACTTCCTGTGACTTGTTTTATAATGGTATATTTAATTAGTGCAATCGAAAGCATGGATAGAAGGAACAAATGTTTGCATAATTTTTGGCGTGGGATTATTATTGTCCTGTAAACTATAAAACGCAAGACTGTATTTATTATTTTAGTAATAGTATAGATATTTTTAGTTTTTAAATTAACTTATGGAAAGTCATCATCAGTCGCTGCCAGAAGAAATGGGGCCACTTATTACAAATGGATAAAATAAAAGAGTATTCTATGTTCTGGAATCAAAGAGCATTACTACTACAGAGCCATTACCAACAGAACAGATAGCTGATTGTCTTCTAAAGGATGCTGTCTCATGAGGCAAATAAGTGCTTGAAGACTTCTGCTTTTATCTTAAAAGAGAGAGTTGGATTTTTTTCTCTCTCCATTTAGCTTTTTGCCATTGTGAACTGATCCTCAAAAAAGATGAGTGTTAGCAGGGGGGCGGGCTTTCAACCTTCCAAAAAATAACTGTATTTTTGAGGTATTTGGAGAGAATGAAGAACCCTTAATGAAGAGGAGACTTCCAACTGTTAGGTGGCCTGTTTGTGCTTACCACCAAACTTTGGAGGACTTTGGGTCGTATGCCCCCAAAAAATTAACCAAAAATACCGCCTTGTTCACCTAGAGGTGGAAATAATGTTCACCATTATCCATTTCCTGGCTGAAGTATGGCTTTTCTAAAACTTAGCACTGAAGTGAGAATTTTGTGCAGTTTTCATCCACACAGCTCAACATGTTTGGAGAAACAATTTTGTATAGAAAGCACTCATAGGTTTGGCTTGATTTTGTAAAAAATAAAAATAAAAATGCTCACTTTCTTGTCATCTCATTTCGGATCAGGATAGTGTATATACATCAATTCCTCCCATAGATATTAGAGAGCGACAGCTTTGTCATTTTTCAACAATACAGTCACCTTCAGATAGTGGGACTGTTAGCTACGTATGTATTTTTCATACTGACCCATTTGTGACTTCATATTCTGTAGTAACCAGAACTGAGTGATGTTTGAGGGGAAACTTCAAAAAAAAAAAAAAGAATCCCACCATAGGACTTCTTCCTATATTAGTAGTGTCCCCCAATAGGGATGTCAGTCTTCAATTATTTTGATCTTGAACAGAATAATGAAGATGTTCTCCTCCTGCTGCATCAGACTGTAAGAATTTTTGCACATGTGAACATTTTGTTGGTGCCAAAAAATCCCACATATTTGTGCAAAAAAGGGAGAGAGGCTTCAATCATATTGGTTAGTCTGAACTAGAGTAAACCCATTGAATAACCTGTTGGATGGTGAGTCAACACATAGATAAATCTAATGGATTCAATGACTCTACAACTTTACTTGAAACTAAAAATAGGCTCTAGCTCCCAATGCATCCTGTGCAAAACAAACACACTCACAAATACTGAAATGTAAAAGAATCTTATGGCAGGTAACCATTTCCCCCCAACAAAGTATCATGATAAACTGTGGGAAATTTAAGATGATAGCTACCTACCACCCAGTAGTGGGCAAGCACTATAGCACTAACTTCTGTGGTCAGCAGGCATTGGTGCTGTTGGGCCCTGCCAGATTATTGGATCATCCACAGATGCTGAAGAGTAACAAATGCAGGCCTGAAAATAATTCCACTTTAGAAGAAGGTACTCCCTGTTACATAGCACTTGTACTCAGTGAGTGAGGAAGAGATATCTTTTCATTCGAATGTGACAAAATTAAAAAGTGCAGTGATAATAAAGATGGACTTTCAAATATTGACATGGCTTAATTTATTTTCCCTCTGAATGATATTTACATTTTGCCATGCATTTTAATTTTAATGTATTGCTGCCAACAGAGGCAGGGGAGATATGGTGTGTTGGGGCTATTTCCCTACCAGAGGCTGCATCTGCACTGCAGAAATAATCCAGTTTGGCACCACTTTAACTGCCATGGCACAATGCTATGGAATCCTGGGATTTGTAGTTTTCTGGGGAACCAGAACTGTCTGACAGAGAAGGCTAAATGTATCTCAGAACTTTGGATATCATTGAGCCATGGCAGTTAAAGTGATGTCAAAGTGGATTATTTCTTAATGAGACATCCAGTTGGCTACAAAAGAACTCCAAAATAAATAATCAGATTACATCAAATAGTTTTCCTTATTAGGAGAGGATGTGTGTGCAGAATTTTACAGTTTTACAACTGAACAATTTTACAAATTATATCCAACTCTACCATTATCCATTATCATCCTTGCATATGACTCAGATCTGAAACTTGTGCTCACTGTTGCACAAGGTGTTGTACTATCTATTGCAGAAGCCATCCCACAAGTATTCCACAAGCCCTTGTATCCACTGGTGTGTTGCACAACTCACTGCAACATTATTAGATTAGGTGTTGCTTGCAGTAACTGTGTTATTTGTTCCATTAACATTAGCACACAACTGCTCTTGGAACTCCCATCACCTCTTGTGCCTTTTTCAGTCAGCCTAGCAATGGATAAAGGCCTACCACTACTTGGAAGTGTATATTGTTGTGGTTTTGCTCACTCAAAATAAAGCTATTAAAAAGGATGTGAATACCCACACCTTAGTTTTTGCAGTTCTTCATACTTTCTCAATGAGAAATAACAGAAACTTGTTGGGAGCTTCCAAATCATTTCTGATTTATGGCCACCCTCAGACGAAACTGTCACAGAGTTTACGTGGCAAGATTTGTCCAGAGGAGGTTTGCCTTCCTCTGAGGTTGAGAGAGTGTGACTTGCCTATGGTCACTCAGTGGGTTATTATGGCCAGGTGAGAATTTGAATCTTAGTTCTGCATTCAAAACACTGCACCACAGTGGTTTTCACTATTTATAATGTAACATGGTAAAATTAGAGATGCTGAATTTATCACCTTACTTTTCCAAAAGAAAATCAAAATCATGGCAACAAGTTCAAGTACCAATATGCTTTTGCTGCACTTGCTAGCTAGTATGTTGCCTTTTCTATCATGACTATTGGATTCAGGCATATTCAGAGAAGTTATTTTATGTAGGACTCAGGGGATTTTGTGTTAAATCCTGCATGCTCTTAACAATCATTTCAAGTTATGGAGTCTTGAAGCAATGATCTGGGTTCATTTCCACCACTGATTTTTCACTCTTCCTCAATGTCCTCAATGTCTTTTTCTTTCTTTCGTTGCAAAGTGAGCAAGATGAGGTAGCAAATTGGTAGGGGAGCTTCATTTGTAATCCGTTCAGTTGGTATCAGTGATCAGCATAGGCTCTGTGTTGCCTCATGGATCACAAAGGGCAAAGAGAGCCTTGACAGGAAGGCTTTAATTTTAAAGCCTTTTTTAAACAAAAAAGTGGCCTCAGCTCTAGTCAAGCAGGGTGATTCTCACTGCTTTGAGTCTCTAAGCCGAAGGACACCTATAGCAGCCCGCAGCAATACTGTGAGCAAGTCTGCATCATGGTTCCAGCTCTTCTATTTTTATTTTTAGGTATCAAATATGTTGCAGTCTCTTGTTTTCCCACTGCCTTCGAAATGCAGACACGGCTTAGGATAATGAGGCAAAGCAAAGCGTTGAAGTGTAATTTGAGCAAACCACAGTGGAGCAGATTGTTGGAAAGTTTTGATCACATTACTTTTAATTATGCACTGTATTTATCTGACCTATTTCAACAGGATCCAGAGCTGGTGCGCAACATCTGTCGCTGGGTGAGGCAAGCTGTTCAGATTCCATTCTTTGCCAAGCTGACCCCAAATGTCGCAGACATTGTGAGCATTGCAAGGGCTTCCCAAGAAGGTAACTAATTCAGAAGTATCCCTATTTCACTGTTATATAAACTCACCGCTTGATTTAAAAAAATTACATAGGGAATACTATACCAAGGCTACTAAGTGTTGTATCATAGTTAGTATTGTACCAATACTAATAAGAGTGTGTTTACTTCACAGTATTAATTTTGGTCCAAAGCTACCTATGTGCCCTTGGTAATGGCTTACAAGTTCCTTTCTGCTTTTCCCCTTATTCTCAGACATTCATTTGTAGAAGAATGCTACCAAAAATTAAGACTTGATTTTTACAATATCTTGTCCTTCACCTGGTAATGGGCAGCATCATCCCCTTCCCTTCCAGGGAAGGGAAACCTACAAGGAATTCCACTGTCTGTGTATGGCTCAGTCCCTCAGTGAGCCCATCTACTCCTGACCACATCAGTAGTCAGTTGATGTTCCTCACTATTACCGGTACTTCTATTTGTCACTTACCAGATAAAAGTTCTGTTAAGGCCTGCTGCTGCTGCCCTTTCCTTGCTTGTTTATTGCTTTATGCCACAACAGGGTAGGAAGATAAGCATAGGGCAAAGGTGAGAAAGAGGTGCAAATCCTAGGGTTCATTGGCATGGACTTTTCCAGGGAAATGAGTTCCAGTCAGTGCCCAGACATATTGATCCCTGACACTAGCCTTGCTTTCTGCCATCATACAGATGTATCACACATATAGGACAAATGTTCTATGTGTACACTGGATAACATGGATGCCTGCATGAAGCACACCATCTATACCATGTGTTATCCTGGATATAAATCCTTGGATGTCTTCCACCTTTCTGCCTCAAGAGCAGAAATTAAAATACAAAATATTCTTTGGAGATAATTGAACCTCTCCCAAGAAATGTCACTGTATGTATGTATGTGTGTGTATATATATATATATATATATATATACACTCCAATATATATCAACTTATATAATTCAAGGGATAATCACATTGTACCTTCTATTCTAATAACCTAGCGTACATGTCTTTAAAAACTTTTTCAAACAAATATCTTAGATTACTTAAACAAAGGGGTGGTTTGAATGCTGGAATTTAATTTTTTTTCTCTATAAGTCATGAGGAGCAGTTTAAGAATGTACTGTTTTTCTAAGTACACCCAGCTGTTCTTCCCTTCTTTCTGTCTTCCTCCCATTGGGACCCTTGGTTGGGACCCAGTGGTGAAATTTATTTCCAACTTAAAATTCAGAGATTTTGATTGTTTACATTTATTTTTTATGCATCAAAGTCTATGCACATAGACTTCAGTCAGATGTGAAACCAGCCCAAAGAATTGTCTAAGAGCATGACATCTGAGGAAATAGAAGGGATGTTTGGATGGCAAGTTATTCTTCTTGTAACACTTCACTCAACATTCCTACTGATATTTCATCTGAGCAAGACATCTAAAAGTGGACATAAAAAGCTCAAACTTGGAATTTGCAAAAAAAAAAAAAAAAAGATTGTAAGTGTTCATCCTTACAAAAGGATTCTGTAAAATCTGGACATAGTTCCCTTCTGGAGGAGAAACATTATACTGGAATCTATTATCAGCCTGTCTTGAGCTTCTCAAGTCATGAGAGCCAGAACAAAGAAATTTCATGATTTCTTATTTCTGGTTCTTTTATCATTTATTTGGCTTTTAAAAATATTTTAATCTTTCTAAAAATGAATGTGTCTTATTTATTTTAGATATTCTGAATGAAATGCTGTGCCTAAATAACAAAACAAAAACAAATAGCTTCATTTATATACCACTTCATGCCACCTAAGGGGTTTCTAAGCGGTTTACAACTGTAAGCTACTTGCCCCCAACAATCTGGGTACTCATTTTAGTGACCTCAGAAGGATGCAAGCCTGAGTCGAGCTTGAGCCCTTTTGCTGGTCTTGAACTTGCAACCTTATGGTTTTGAGTGAGTGGCTGCAGTACAGGCATTTAACCACTGCGCCACCAGGGGTAAATAACCTCAAGGCACCAGATCCCATCTGACCATGGAAGATAAGTAGGGTCAGCCCCAGTTAGTACTTGGTTGGGAGACCACCAATGAATACCAGGTGCTGTAGGCTATACATGAGAGGAAGAAACTGGCAAAACCACATGAAATTCATGGGGTCACTGTATGATGACAGGTGACTTGAAGGCTCATACACACATGCACACACAGATGAAATTCTAAATGACAAATCACTTTGGGAGTAAGGTCAGAAAAGCACCAATATATTTAATAAATAAATTTTAAAAATCCACATGATGGCAGCAAAATTTTCTCCCTTCAGATGCTTGGCTGCTCAGTTCCCTTCAGCCCAATCCAGATATTGGACTCCAGCTCCCCAACGCACCATCCAATATGTCCAAGTAGTAGTGTGAGGGATGACGTTAAAACATCCGAAGGGACAAAATTCCATCCCTCTTACACTGAGCCCCATGTGGACTTTTCACCAAGTCTACATTTAATAGAGATTCCTCCAGAGAAACACACTTTGTGACAAGTGCACCTATTGTTGTTAGGATTTCTGAATGTGAAGTACAAAGTTGGTATCCAATGGGGTTTGGTTCTAGGACCCATGGATTGAACAGAATCCATGAATGTTCAAGTCCTATTATATGATATGATATTAGATTATATTTGATATTTGATATCTGCTGTTTTAATTTGTTTTCTTATGATGTTAACTTGTTATTTTAACCTCTAGATTGTACGTCATAAACAGGCTTTTTATATATTCTTGATTTTATTGGTCTTTATACAGCTCCGTGTACATTTATGGTGCTTTATAAATAAAGATAATAATAATAATAATAATAATAATAATAATAATAATAATAATTGCAATGGCATAGTTTATTTATTTATTGTATCTGTACCTTGCTCTTCAGCCACAAAGGCTCTAAAAGTGGCTTACAGATGGTTAATTAGATATTCCCCTGCCCTCAGGCTTACAATCTAAAAAGACATGCCATAAAAGGAGAAGGGAATGGCAGTGGGGAAGGGGAATAAGTTCAACAGTTCTTCTCTCCCTCTGAAGCCTGGACCATGGCAGATTGACTGGAGGGAGAGCCCCTCTTCTTATTTTGGCTATGGAGCTCTGAATGGAGCTCTGAGGCCAAATGATGTATCCCTTGTACAAAATGTTAAAATCAAGGTTTCCTGTTTGGATTTTTTTTTAAAAAAATATTTTCAGTGTGTAGATGGTTGAATCCACAGATGCAGAACCCATGGATATTGAGGGCCAACTAATTAATATTATAATATGCAAAGATGGTGATGACAATGCTGCTTCTGCTGGCAAAGAAGTTTATGCAGAAAACTGGGCTTAGCTTTATAGCTGTCTTTTTGCTACTGCTTGGAATAATGTCCGATGTCTCTTGCTGTGTTAACATGCTTATTAAGGCTATCACTGTTTTTGTTCACAGGTGGTGCAGATGGTGTTACAGCCACCAACACTGTGTCAGGGCTGATGGGACTGAGAGCAGATGGCACACCATGGCCTGCTGTTGGACAGCGGAACAAGACCACATATGGTGGAGTATCAGGTAAGTGTTGCCCTTTCCTGTGAATAAAATGCTACCTCTGAGGCCAGCAAAATATCAAGAGGCACTTGTAGTGTGGCTGGAATATTGTGTCTGCAGTGTTTTAAAGCTTGTTGCTGGTCAATGTTTCCTAATAGCCATGACAGATGGAACAGATTGAGTGTGAACACTCTTGGGTTGCCCTTTCCTTAATGGTGAAACACTGCAATGGAATGTAGTGATAGGGTCACCCCAGTGGAAGTGGGAAATCTTTTTCCTCTTGTGACCCACAGTTTTCCTGGAATTTTTCATTCTGTCACAGTTGTCAGGCCACATGTTAGACAGAGGCTAATCAAAGGGCATTGTGAGAGGAAAAAACAAACAGTCCCAATGCAACCTATGAGGGGTTATTTCCCCCCTGTGATGAACTTGGCATCTCCTGCCCTCCTGTAATTCACTTTCCTGCCATATTTCCATAAGTGGTTTCTTCTGAGACATGAAATCCATGATGTTCATCAACCTAGTATTTCTGTATTTTACCCTTTTATTTTTTGCACACACACACACACACACATTGATTCCAGCATGAAGCATTATTTTAAACCCTCTATGGAAGCAGAGTTTTGGTACACTAGTGCAGTTAAAAAAAATTGCTGATGGATTAATCTGTTTGACCCCATGCCCTCAGTTGCTGTGACAACATGAACCTGGTCCTGCAGAGACAATACTGTGAGCTTCTGGACTGTAGTGGTATGGAGATTAGTCTCCTTGGAGATATAAACACTGGTAAATATTCATAGCATAATGGTGCCCCACTGTTCCAGCAAAATGCAACTGAATCAGGCCAAATATATTGAGAGGAGGCTGGACAGACAAAAGGAAACAGCTTTCTTTCATGTAGTTCTATTGTGTGCAGAGGGGAAAAAAAGAGGGCTTTCCTAGGGTGATTAGCTTGCTGGGTATGTAGCGTGTGTGATACTGTTATTTTTTTAAAAAATTAATTGACTTATAAATGTATTGGAACCATTGACAGCAGCAAATTGGTCCATAGCCTGACAAGATAAACACACTCGGTGTTAAATAAGACGTATTTAAAATTACATTTAAAAATGTAAAGAAAAACATGGGTTTACTGTAAAAGTAAGCCTATTCAGCTTAATCCATTTGGGATGTCAGGTGCAGAGAGGGGAGGGGAGAGGCAAAGACAGAGACAGACTGACAGGAGAGGGAGAGCAGTTGCACACTCTTGGGGTTTAACTACTTCCTACGCTTTATTATCCCATTTCAATTTTTCCAAGCTGCCATGTTGACAGTGAAAGGGGTGGGGAGGTCACAGAGGGTGCTGTGTATTAAAAATTAATAAAAGAACTATTGCAGTAGTATTTTATATAAGTAGCACAATTTTGGTGATGTGGGTTAGGATTTTTTTTCCTCCAACCTTTTCATTCAGTTTAAGCTGCTATTTCAGAATATTCCTTCATGGCATGTCAGTCCAATGAAACTATAAAATTGCTGCATTATGAAAAGCGTGTCTTCTGTGTCACAAATCTAAAGCCTGTATATAGTAGGGATTATAGCAGCACCTGAACTCTTTGCCCTTTTTCATGCCTCCCCCCATTTCCATATTAAAGCTGTGTTTTTCATGGTTGATAATTCACCTCTTTTAGGTGGTGTGTGGGGGCACAGAAGCATCCTAGTCTGAAAAAAAAAAAGTGTGGGAAATTTCTCCTCCGGAGCATAACTTTACAGTGTCAAAAGCAAGCAAGAACATGTGTTCCTAGTGTTGCTTTCAACATATCCTGTTTACAGCACAAGGAGAAATAGATGTGGGGAGAGCAAAATTCAGTAAACCATAATTATGCCAAAGCATTTTAAGTGGAATGTGGAAGAGAATAGATGTGGGCATAGGCATACTAGCCTGAAATTTCAAATAATCTTCAAGGTTTCGTAACACTGGGTTGTCAGAGTCTACTGGTGCCCAAAACAACTTTGGTAGATAGCATATTTTTCAACCAACATGGTGTAGTGTTTTAAATGTTGTACAAGAACTCTTCGAGACAAGTATTCAAATCCCCAATCAGCCATGAAAACCCATTAGGTGACCTTAGACAAGTCACACAATCTCAGTGTCAAAGGATGGCAATGGCAAACACCCTCTGAAGAAACTTGCCAAGAAAGTGCTATGATAGCTTCCCCTTAGTGTCACCATAAGTCGAAAATGTCTTGGAGGCACACAACAACAAATGCCTAATTGGGAGAGCTGGAGGCTATGGGATCTACGTATAAGATTATTAGGGAAGGTGGGAAAGGCCAGTGTTTCAGGTCCAATAATTAACTTGTGTCTATTTTATTAAAATCAAATTTAAAAGCGTGTGAAAGAGAAGCAGAGAGAAGCGGGAAAATGAAAGAGTATCCTCAGAGTATCACTTTGTCTTTTATGCTTTGTCTTTTATGCTGCAATCTCCATTTAAAAGAGAGTAAACCTGACTGAACTCACTGGTACCTACTTTTGAGTCGACATGCATAGGACTGCACTATTAATTGATTTTTTTTTTTTTTTTACAAAGAAAAAGAAAGTAATTTCATGTCAAAGGTGGAAGGTCTTTTGCTTCTATTGAAAGAGACCTGGCTCTATATCAGATTATGAAAAAAGAAGTGATTTTCTTTGTCAGAGAAAAAAAAACCCCAAAAAACCTTTTTTATTGTTCGGTCATTGCAATCATTATGTAGTATCATTAGTAATCATAACACTTCACATTTTAAAAGTGTTTTTGAGCACAGGAAGCAATTTTGCTACATTGGTTCAGTAATCCTTATACAATCCTAACCATGGCAGGTCAGTGTGATGATTTGCATTTTGCAGTTGGAACATTGGCATGATGCTGAACATAGACTCAGTCTGATAATTTGAGGTGCTGTATTTTAAAGTTATTGTGGTACCATAACTGTGTGCTTTGTGTGCCCAGCAGTGAGGACCAGGAGAGGTGTCAGAGATGCAACACACTCAAATGAACTATAAATGGAGAAAACAAGGCCACAGCTTCATTAACCGCTGCTGAATAGGTTTGGCCTCACATGGTACAGTGCACCCAGTTATCAACCAACCAACCTGTTGTCTGATATGCCCAAACCAGAACCTTCTTGCCATGGGTCAACCCTAGAGTGATATCTGTGCAAGTCATATATATAGGCATCAGCCACAGTAAGGTTCCTTAACACTGGAAGTCAGCTACTGCCAAAGACCCTTAAGGGGATCCCTTGAGATCCCTTGAGAATGTGCATGAAGTCTCTGTCTCCCCTAAAACTGGACTTGGCCCCATGCCACACTGCTAAAGTTGTAATAGATGGGGAAATATCAGTTGAGCAAATAAGCAACAGCCAATTTAAAAAAAAACCACACAAACAGAAGTTCCAACAGGCTTAAGGTATGAAGTGGGGTGGGTAGAAAGGTTCCAATCACTGAAGGACAGCATCCGGCTGATTTTATGTTTCCTCAGCAAACTGGAGAGAAGTTTGTGAATCAACACATCAGCTCAGGGAAACCTCTCCCCTCCACCAGCTAAATATTAGGAAGAACTTCCTGACTGTAAGAGCTTTTTGATAGTGAAACATACTTTTTGGAGGGTGGTGGAATCTTCTTCTTTAAAAGTTTTCAAAACAGACACTGGATGGCCATTTCTCGGGAATGCTTCAATTGTGAGTTCCTGCATGGCAAGGGGTTGGACTGGATGGCCCTCGAGGTCTCTTCCAGCTCTGTGATTCCAATTGGCTAACCACCTAGAAACTCACAAAAACACCATGTGGGCCTTTGGAAGGGAGAAGTGCACATGGTGCAAAGTGCAATCTCTTTCTTCTTTGATGTACTTGCATACTCTGTACATGATAAATGCCACAACTTTCTAGGGCTTCATCTGCACTGTAACAATAATGCAGTTTCACACTACTTTAATGCCAGGTTCCACCCTATGGAATCCTGGGATTTATAGTTTGTCGTGACACCTGAGGACTCTGACAGAAAAGCCTAAATATATCACAAAACTGTATATTCCAGAATCCCATAACACTGAGACAAGGCAGTTAATGTGGGGTAAAAGTGCATTATTTCTGCAGTGCAGATGCATCCCAGGTTTGAAAAATTTCCCTCCTCATAATGGTTGTTTGAACACGGATAGCAGTGCTGTAGTGTTCTAACAAAAAAAGAAAATTTGCTCAAGGGGTGACATTCATTTTTGAATTGCTGATGAAACAGATGGGGTGTTCTTATATTTATTTATTTATGCATGTCATTTAGAAATTATTTTAAATTTATGATACGCAATTTGACTGCTTTAGGAGTATGGATGGCGGAAGAGGTCCATTTGGTTCCTGTCTTGGACTCCAAGATATTCCAGAGTCTTTTCAAATATTAAAATAGTATTTTCAGATATTCAAAATGAGTCAACATCTGAAGTGGCCGATGGGCTTGTGCCCAATAACCAATGTCCGGCCTTTTCAGGAACTAAGCATTCACATTTTTTGTCCATCCAGTGTGAAGATTTGAAAATATATTCTATAAGATGACAACTCTGTGTTGTCAAGAGTTCAAGTCCCACTAAGGTTTGTAAACATGATCAGCTGAATGTGTGTAGATGCCTCATTTTGACATTCAGACTCAATACATACAGTTTTGTGGGGATAGGCACAGTGGAGGTGGTACTGAGGTATAATCACACACATCTGTGTAATGAAGGCATTTATTCTAAACGCCTAAAAGAGGTATCTGAAAGGGAATTTTTAAAGCCTCCATCAAATAGTGTTTCACTCAGACAGTCATCCAGTTGGGACCTCACCTTTGGCTAGGTGATCTCAGAAAACTGATGTACACTTCTTTACTTTTCTGGACCACCTATGTGAAGCCTTCTTCTGAAAATTTAGCTGAACTCTTGCAAAAAATGTCATAAGCTTCCCTCAGACCTGTACGTGAATGTGCATGCAGACATGTTTGTTTTAAAGCCAAATATATTTGTCCCAGACAATGTGCTAAGAGCAGAAAATAGAACACAGGCGATTTTTATTTGGAAGCCTTCCATTTTAAAGGATTTATAAGTAAATCTGTCTAGCAGTGGTTATTTCCATGCTATGCAATTGTAGTTACAATTTGTTCTATAGGTGGACTGCTTGCTGTTTGCATTCTGCTCTGCTATTTTTGTTATGACTGAAATAAATTATTCTAATAGGATTAACTCCAAATTATAGATTTGAAAGTGTAATATGGTTCACATTGTCGTGTATTTGTGGGGGGGGGGGGGGTAGGGGGGAAATGCTTGTATCTCAGAATGAATGGTAGCTAAGTGTTATCTGTAAGTATTTCAAATTACTTTCAGTAGAAACAAGGGCATTGTTTGGGCATTCAGAATGAGTGAACATCTCATTTGATGACAAAGTTAATCAAAACATGACATGATACATGTGTCT
Source organism: Urosaurus nigricauda (assembly GCA_034509955.1). Lineage (NCBI taxonomy): Eukaryota > Metazoa > Chordata > Lepidosauria > Squamata > Phrynosomatidae > Urosaurus > Urosaurus nigricauda. Next base: position 103,475,474 of record JAOEGL010000004.1, read on the forward strand.
GTCCTAAGAGAAGCTGAAATAAAGAAGAGATTTCACTTTTCATGAAAATGTGTTCCTTTTAGGAAACTGTTGGGCAGTTCTCCGGCAAAAATGTATCTATTCTATATCCCACCTTCCTTCCAGCAGGCAACCCAGATACAGTTAAAATGTAAATTATGAACTAATCCTAAATGGATACCTATTTCTCTCTCAGGCATATGTTGGCTGAAAAGAAGGGGTATCTCATTTTTCAATGGCAGAACCATGATTCTTCCATCCCCATTCACACTACATATCATGGGAGTTGGTGTGTGGGTGTGCACATCCATGAGTGCAAACGCACACACACACAACAAAAATGGGAGGGAGGGAGGTCTTCTTCGGGAACATTTCCAGTGGTTTCAATTGGGTTCCAAGCCAATTGGTCAATTAGGCTCATACCAGCTTAGTCAGGATTGGGGTATATGCCAGAATGTCATTAAAGTAAAGACTTGGTCTTGGATATATTCTCTTGGCTGTTCTACTCTTTCTTAATATAATGCCCCTTATCATGCAATTACATTTCCCATACAATATATGGGAACAAATATATATTTGTATGTATTCATGAATGACTGGGAAGGTATCATCATAATAACTACTGTTTTATGAGTAGAAGTAGTGATGATGGTGGTGGTGGTGGTGATGATGATGATGATAGTAGAAGCAATAGTCCCATCCGAATTTACCATAATTTTTTAGTTTTTGTACAGTTAGCAATTTTATCTTTTTTATATAACAGAGCCTTTAATACTGGTAGCCTTAATCCAATTAATGGGTATGATATTAAAATCACATTGTCTGCATTTAATGAGACAGAGATCCTTTTGTTTTGAACAGAGATGGGAAAGAACTGACTGCCACAGCGTTTGGTGACTGTGTTACTGATAGATAATAAACATCAAAAAAGTGGAGGGGGAGGTTCAATTGAGAGGGAATGTAAAATTAATACAGAAATTACATCAACTTTTCAAAAGAGCAATTATTTTAAGTGTCAGAAAATGTATAACAAAAATGAAAATTATATTCATACCCTTCTAGAGCAGCAAGACACCATTCTATAGGAAAACCTAACAAAAAGATGCAAGTCATTCATCATGAGTACAAGAGAACTGTACTGGATGGGATATCAGTTATGATTCATTATTATCTAGTCACTCTTTTAACAACCAGTGTGCATAGTTTTCACTGTTTTATTTCTTTGATCATGCTTAAAAAACAGATCTTGCATTAATATTAGGTTTGGCTTTTAATAGCCTATTAATCAAGGATTTATAATTTTCAATCTTTATAAAATTTATGGTACAGTTAACCAAGCAACAGAGATATTTTAAAGGTTAATCATATGCCAGCAGCTTAATTTCGAAAGAGTTGCTTTGTTCTCCAAAAGCAATAATATTTAGCAATTGTATAGTGCTTTACAATCTTTGTTTCACTTATATTATCTTGCTAATCATTAAAACTACTACAAGGTAGGCCTATATAGGGCATTTCACATAGAGCACTGAAGGGTTTTGCAATAATGATTTTCCCATAGCTACAGAATGAATCATAAAATCATAGAGTTCAAAAAGACAACAAAAGCCATTTAGTCCAACCCTCTGCCATGCAGGAAAACACAGGCCTGATACATGATACACTATGAGGCACCTGGGTGGCGCCATTAGGGTTAGGAGCGCGCAGCGTTTGCACGCTGCCTAACTCTAGCACGTGATGACGCTCGTGTCATCACTCTAAAGCTTTTAGACGGTGTGCATAAGCAAACCAAAGGAACTGTGCAGCTTCTAGATGGAGCTGCACAGTTGCAACAGCAGAAAGACGCCAAATGGCACCTTTTCTTTTAATTGTGCTGCATCTGTGGCACAAAAAAGGAGTGGGGTTTGCTGCGCAGCTTCACCACTGCATCTAGCTGCTGTGGTGAAGCTCCGTAGCAAAAACAAAGGTGGTGCCAGACCGCCCTTTTTGGGCTGTCTGTATCACCCCACAATTTATTGATTTAATTTATATGACACTTTTCTCCTGGAAAGGCACTTAAGCCAGCTCACATATAAAATAGTTTAAACCTTTACAATACATTTTTTAAACAGTTAAAAGCATCATGCAAAAACCTTATAATTAAAGCATTTCTAACAGATGGCCATCCAGCCTGTTTAAAAATCTCCAAAGAAGGAGACTCCAACACTATCTGAGACAGAGTGTTCCACATCTCTTCTTGTTACCTAAAATGCTTAAGGCCCCAGGAGGGCATTAAATTAAAATGTTTTAGGTGAACATTAATAACTCATGTAAGATAACATTTTGGTCAGGGCAACATCATCCTTGGGACTAACCCTCTTTAAACTGGATCGAAATCACACAGAACTCTGGAGGCAAATCCAAATGTATGTTTCTGTAATTTTGTTAGGCGAATGAACAACACATATACAAAAGCACATACACTCATGCACACACACAAGAGCTAAAAAACAAAGGTGGGAGAGATGACTAGATTTAGGCTTTTCTAATGGCAATACTTACCAACAATGAATCTTGCTTCCAGTTGAAGGAACAGAAATGAACTTAACAGCCACCTGGAAATGTGGGGAGCAGCTGGCTACTGAGAAATCTAAATGATAACTGGAACCATGAATGCCTGCTTTCAAACTAAACTGAGGAACTGTTCTTTAAGCACTAATATTTATACCCCAAACCTTGTCTTGGGGGCAGAAACCAAGGAATGAAAGGATTAGATTCTTGCTAAATGGTTTCCCAGGAGGAAAGGAATGGCTAGGAGCTGTAGTAAATGTTTGGGTGATTGGTGTAAATACCTCAGACAAAGAGATTTGCCTTCATTGCTGGAACGTCCCTGTCCTGTGTATGCACAAACAGATCTCGTCATGGTGCCTTCCTTGGTCCCTTGCTAGCACCAACCAGATTTCCAAGTGTAAAGTGGTCAGGCTTCCACAGTGGGGTCATTCCTAGATCACTCACCCCACTGTCCCTTTTAATGTTAATCTTGATATTAAATATGAGGGGTGATTGGGGGGGTCTTGTCATTATCATCAGGATGTTGTTTCTAATGTTTAGGTGGAATCTATTTTCCTGTAGCTTGAATCCATTGCTCCTGGTCCTAGTCTCTAGAGCAGCAGAAAACAACCATTCTCCATCCTCAATATGACATCCCTTCAAATATTTAAGCATGGTTATTAAATAAATTAATAATAATAATAATAAATTTATTTATAACCCGCCACTCTGAATGAGTAATCGGGGCGGGGTATAGCAGAATTAAAAACAATTACAGTTAAAAATTATTGCAACCCAATCCCTCCCTCCCACCCCTTAAAATAGGATTAAATTAACATGAGTTAAAACAAAACAGCAATGCAAACAATACAATATCTTAAAACCAATTGTTCTTTGGTAGCATAAATCGTGGCATCTGATGTATGGCTAGGAAAAGCTGGAGAGACTTTAGGTATAACTTGGAGCTGGGGGAAGTTAACCACTGTCCGGGAAGGCACCTCTTAACCTTCTCTTCTCTAAACAAAACATACCCAACTCCCTAAGCTGCTCCTCATAGGTCCTGGTACCTTCCACCATTTTGGTTGCCCTCATGCTGAATGGTCTCATGGAAGAACCCTACCACCACCACCCATGAGAAATAAGAGCCAGGTAATATCAGATGAGCCACTGCACAAAGCAAGCCCTACAACACGGATGGAGAATTTTCCTGTGTAGGCGTGCACCTCTGATGAAATTTGGCACTCACTGTTGTGATTTCCACTATCATTGGAGCTATTGCTGAATTTTGTCAGTGATTGTGTTTTTCAGAAAGGTGTCCAACAACTCTTCCCACCATAAATCCTTATAGATTGGTAGGGTATAATGTTACCTTGCAGAAGAGAAGTGGGGAGAGGCAAGTTTATTTCTTTAAATTAAGTATTTATGCATGCCAGTCTATATAATCTGAAGAAACCAGCGCCTTTCTGATATTGGAAGCTAAGCAGAGTCAGTCCTGATTAGTACTTGGATGGAAGACCACCAAGGATTACCAGGTGCTGTGGGTGATATTTCATAAACAGGACATGGCAAAACCACCCCTGAGTATTCTTTGCCTAAGAAAACCCTATAAAAATAATGTTGTCACCATAAGTCAACAGGCAATCTGAAGTTGCATGTGTGAGTGAACACACACACTTATAGCACATGCTGTGACTCCAAATTTTGTTAGCATATTTTTGATGAAAATGATAAAAATTTGGTGGGCAGAGCCACAAAAATAGCTAACAGGTGATGCCAGTTCTGGTTTGTATTTTGCTCACCTCTGTTCTTAAATAAGCTACTACTCCATGTAGAGGACCATATCATTCATATTCTTCCACTGAGATTAAAGTATATCACCTCCATGCATTTGTAAATACGGTATTCCAGTTTGTAGGAGATCTATCATACAGCTGAAACCTGGCATTCTTGAGTGATGACATGTACCTCTGCACATCAGTAAACCTTTCTCATTGCTAGGTCAAAATGGAGAAAACTTCCTTTCACCAACCCATGTGTATTCTTGCTCGATTAAATTATTCTTTTCCTATTTATGAATAGCAACTCCTGGTTGCAATTCCCTCCCAGTTTAAAAACAATTTAACTGCTTTTTTCTAATTTGGGAGGGTTTTCAAAGCAGATGGACTTAAGGCCTAAAAGGCTAGTTTAGGTAGAAAGAGGAAAGCCTCATGGAGTATCAGTACAGCCTGCATTGTTCCTGTGATATCTCCAAAGGTTATCTATGGGTACAGGTTTTGGCTGTGAAATCTCAGGGCCAGGGAACCTCCAGACCTGGCATCTCTAATTGAGAGGATGGGTGAGCCACGCTTACCCAATGAACTCTATGGCCAAATGGGTGGATTAACTTCTTATAGCTCTTGGATCTCCTTGGCCCATGTCCAAAGCTCAAATTGCTACAAAGTGGTGGCTCCCTGGACCCAAATTCTGCATCACAGCAGGAAAACATTTTTGTGTTGAAGAAATCACTTGATTATGCATGATCCTATATATCACTAGTCATAAGTAAGCTCATTCAATTCAGGTCTCAGGTAAGTTTTTTTATGTGAGATTGAAGCCTTCCGTGAAACATTTTGTTCATAATTTTTGTTACTGAATGATTACCAATTTCCATATATACATAGTGACATTGGAGATGTACAATAACACACATTACCCTGTCTCTTTCCATAAATACAGCCCGCTGTAGCTATGGGGCCAAATAAACTGGCCTCATCCCCCATTCATTTGGCAGGAATTCTGGAAGGTAAAGGGCGATATCCCCATGTCTGACACAGACAGGATAATGTCTGGCCTGTCAGTGCCAAACCCCAGATGTGCCCCTCTCAATATGGGGTTAAAAAGTCCCTGTTTGAGCTGGATCATCCCAGAAGTTCCAGAGTTCTGTTCCAACACTGGGTCACTCACTGTTCATATGCACATCCCACTGTGCTGTCCAGCATGTCCGCTTTTCAGATGGGTCACTCGCTTTGAGGTCAGAATGAGGCACACAGCCATACAATTGAGGCTGAATGCCTTGTTCTGACATCAGAGAGAAGTAACCCACAGCAGTATCAGACATGTCAGATGGCTCTTCAGGACATACATTCAAATAGCTACCCAGTGTTGGAATGGAGGAACAGGTAATGGGGGGAGATCGGAGCAGTTCCATCACCAGGATATTCCAGGCTGCCCCCAGAGTATCCTGACCATAGAAGATAGGACCCCAATGGTCACAAATGAAACAACCCTGTTTCATATCATAGAATCATAGAGCTGAAGAGACCACAAGGGCCATCCAGTCCAACCCCCTGCCAGGCATCAAAGCATCCCCGACAGATGGCCATCCATCCTCTGCTTAAAGACCTCCAAAGAAGGAGACTTGACCACCCTCCGAGGGAGTGTATTTCACTGTTGAACAGCCCTTACTGTCAGGAAGTTCCTCCTAATGTTGAGGTGGAATCTCTTTTCCTGTAGCTTGCATCCATTGTTCCGGGTCCTGTTCTCTGAAGCAGCAGAAAAGAAGCGTTCTCACTCCACAATATAACATCCCTTCAGATATTTAAACAGGGCTACCATATTACCTCTTAATCTTCTCTTCTCCATATGTGGAAGGACCATGCATCTTTGTTTCAGAAGGAATCTATCCATCAACTCTCTTTCATATAGTGTGGCTACACTGTCTTTGAAACAATCCCCTCCCCCGAAATGCAAGTTATTAATGAAGTGTATTCTGTTACACTGAAAACATGCACACATACACTCCTGAAATAATTGCTCATAATAAGAACTGTATATGTTAACGTCCTGAAAAAAAAAAAGATAAATGCTATTGATGGGAGAAGTGGTTGGAGGAATTGTTTTGATTCTCTGACACATCTCTTGGTGAATACTCAGTGGGGTGATGAGAGGAGGAGGAAAAAGAGCTTTCTGTTTTCCAACTCACAAGTTGTTTATTGATTACATGATGTCAGCTCTAGTCATTAGACATGAATCGAAATCTCACCATCGTGAGACAGGAAATGTATGTAATATGCATGCACGTGAGAGCAGAGGGTGCAATTCAGCTCTGTTAAAATCAATGGGACCCTTACCATTTATTTTAGTGGGAGGTAAATTGCACCTGGAGAGAAAATCAGACAGAATAGAAGAGGCTGCATTAAAGCCTGCTTTAGAGAGCTGGACCACAAAAAAACGCCTACTCAGTGAACAGGACCATAACACAAATCTGATAAGGTTTTAATTTGGGGCTATTATTTCTGTTAAGTGTAGCTCACCCATTAGAGTGGCTCATTTACATGTATTATGTACACAGATATACAAAGAAATTCTTTTCATTTCCATTATGGCAGTATGGTCCGTTGCCTCATTTCTCCTCCTATGCTGCCATCACTGGTCTGTGCAGGAAGAGATCAGAGCCCTAATAATAGATTTTTGACAGTGAGCTTGCCTGCTACCTGCCCTACACTAATCCTCACTGTTCATGTTTGCTTCATGGCAACAAAGCAGACAGAAGGAAAATGCCAAGTGCCGAGTTTGAGGTACAGCCCTGCCATAGCTTGACATTTCAGCAGAATAGCAGTTTATGAGATGCATAATTTTTCATCTGGGACTCAGCTGCCATTTTCATAGAAGCTTGCAGCTCATCGACTGACTGAGAACCAGGGCAAAGGTTTACAGAGCAGATCAGGGGCTCTATCCCTTCCACTGCTGAAATGTGTGTGTGTGTGTGGTTTGTATACATATATACATATTTATATTCTACATCTTTAGATAGACAGATAATAGATGTGGGGTATAAAAATATAACTTAACCACAATATGTCCTCCTTTTATTTTATTTTTATGGAGTCTTTCTTTTATCAACATCTGATTTCATTACAGTAAATTAAATATAATCATTAATGATTGCCACAATATTTTGTTCATTTGTTTTGGTAAGCTTGGAGAAACTTACTTGGAGATCTCTTATTGTCTCCTGCTAGATTTAATTTTAACAGTAAACTGTATCAATTTGTCATTGCGTAAAGGTATACTTATACTTAATATTTCTTGTGTTTCAATGGCACTATCTCAGGAATGTTTACGATATTCTTGCAAGGTGGACTGGTGTTCTGATCACTCTATTGCAGATTGGCTTATAATACCACTTTATAATATTGCAAGCTTTATGATACTGCCTAAGGCAAGCAACCCTGTGAATTTATGACTTGAAGCTTTAATTTAAACTGAGGACATTCTGACTCAAGCTTGTGGGTGCTCTGATATTGAGTTAATCCACACTTTAAAGAAATAACCAAATTTGGGCTCCTCCTTGTTTTACCCTTATCATTTTTTTAGAGTGAATTTAAACATATATTATCATCTGCTATGTTGAGGAAGCATGGGAAAAATGCACCTTAGGTTATAGGTACTGCTGGGTCTGTTTAGTACTAAATTCCTTTCTGTGTCTCGATAGTAGTTCATTGTGACACAGCATTACATACAACAATGGCACAGTACATTGGATTAATTAAGGAATCTTTGCAGAGAACTGAGTTCTGAGTATGTCAAGATTTCAATTTTATGTTAAATATTTTCTAAAAGGCCAGAACCTTAAATCTCAGGGGCTGTACCAAGCAGTGAGCTGTGAATTTAACCATAGGCTAACTGCTAATGATAAGGAAAAGAGTCCAACTTGAGGCAGCTGTAATACAGTCATTGGATTAGGCTATCAATCATGCAGGTCCCCAAGGAAAAGGCAAAGAAGACAAAACAGTGAAAAGGGAAATTAGGAAAGGAAGGCATGACTGGAATGAGATTCTTCACACACCAAATATATCTCTGAGGTTAGCTTGTATCACCCAAGAATCAGAAGGAAATGACCAGCTTTGCTTTTAGCCTAACGGTGAAAGTATTTTGTTTCAAAGCCTTGAAGTCTGCAGAAATCAGCACTTTTGAATCACTAGTACTTGTAGAACCACTTTAAAGAGGAACTGGTGAATGTACTATGCACTGTGCACCTGATGGATTGTTTTTAGTTACTGTGACCATGCTTAGAGATGGAGCAGGCTGTTTCCAGACTGGGTCAGTTTCATATGTGATCATTCACAAATCTGTTCAGCCCTCTGTTTTGCATTCATTGGTATGGGTGGGAGGGGCAGACTGACTTGAAAATTTTTACATTAAACTTGAGAATCCCCCTGCATTTTGATCCTAAAACATACATCATATGGTAAAATATGTGAAAATACCATTTTTTTAGTACAAAAAATAATGCCACAGAATTCTGGGAAGGGCAGAAATGGAAGAAGAAAATTCATTCAACACTAATTTTATTTGTTTTGTCTATAGCTCTGTGACTTTTATAGTTACTTTTATAATTACAGTAGTGTGTCATCAGTAAATGATTGAGTTGCATGTGGGTTTTGAGATGATGGCAATGTCTTCTTGAGCCAAATAATAGGCCCTCCCCATCTCTTCATGGCACTCAGTCCAGATGATGCATGGCCAGATCCCAAGATTTGGTGCAAATTGTCCAGTTGATGTCCAGCTCATGGTTACCACATAGATTTTTAAAAGTCACCTTTTGATCTGACTCTTCCCAGAGCAACGATGGGCACTTCAGTTTTGGCATTAGAGTGAACAAGTGTTGCTGGCAGCTGCAGCAAGTGGCAGAATGGGAGGTGTGTACATACAGCCTGGTTTTGTTTCAGAGTGCCCAAGTAAAGGAAGGGCATTGGGCCAGCTTTGGGGCCAGAATACTCTAAGCTGTTCTCAGAGTATTCTGGCCTGTCCAGACAGGGACTATTGCAAACTAGATGGCAGAAGAATACTAGGCCAGCAGCTTATAACATCTGGATTTTTTTAAAAAGAACCAAAAAGTAACTATCAGTAACTAGTTTAATTAGTTTTGAGAAATATAAAGTGTTTCTTTTTGTGAGTATGATGTCAGGATCCAGTGTGTGCATTGGACTATGACTCTGAAAAACAGAGCTCAAATTCCTGCTCAGCCATGGAAAACCAGTGGGCAAATCACACTCACTCAGACTCAGAGAAAGGCAAAGGCAATACCCTCTCCTGCCAAGAAAATCTTGCCAAGAAAACCCCATATTGGGTTCACCTTAATGCCACCATATATCAAAAATGATTTGAAGACACACAACAAGAACAACAACAACAACAACAACAACAACGCATAACGGCAACTTCTTTGGGGCTTGGAACTATAACTATAACAAATTAGTTTTTCAAAGTAACCTTTCATGTTCCCTATAGCTCAAAGATCTCAGATTAAAAAAAAGTAGAGATGACGTGGTGGAAGACTGACAGGGAGGATGCTCAATGCATTTCCCAAGTAGGGGTTTCAGGACCTGTTTACAATTTCCAGAAAACCCCTCTCTTTTATCCCTAACAATCACACTTCAGTCATGTTTGCAGGAAGTGAGAGCTAGCCTCTCCTATAGCCTTACTAAGCACACAGTTCCTTAGCTATTTAGATAACCTAGCTCTGAGCTATAGTGTTTTAAAGGTCATAATCAATAGCTTCACAAATAGGCTGGAAGCCAGTACAATTGATGTAATAAATAAGGGAGTGATTGATTGATGGCCTGGCCAATGGACTCCATGCATGGTATGCTCAATGCAACAATAAGTCTTAATCCTATATTGATGTGCTGTTATAAACACCCAACATCTGTTATCTACAATTAAGACCCATTTTAAGCTATGTCTAATACACACACACACACACAATTTTATTAATAGAGCATTGTTTCATTTTACAAATTCTGTCTTTCAGGAAGAACCTCAGTTTGTAACACAAGCCGATTAATTTCCCAATAAATAGCTGATAGTACTTAAACAGTCATTCTGGAGTCCCAGTCCAGTGATTTCCTGCTGCTGATAGAGGAGAAGAAAGAATATGGAAAAATATGAGAAAAGTAGCAAAAAATGTATGGTTCGTGGGCTTCAGAAAACCTTGGCAACAAGACTCAAGGACAGAAGGGAATCTTTATAGTTTGGGACTTATTCTGTGCCAATGGGCCTGAACAGACAGGCCAAAATAAAGCTGCATTGGGTCACTTTGTAGGTAAGCATATGTACTAAGGCCGGAAGCTGCGCCAAAACCATGCTCCAATCTTAAGGACTGGAGCGCAGATTTGGCACAGCTTCTGGCCTCTTAAGATGAGTGTGTCCTTTAAACAGCATACCTCCAAAGTGACCCGAAGCAGCTTTATTTTGGCCAGTCTGTTCGGGCCCAATGATATTTTTGTAGAAAATATATCTATGCAGAAACCATACCTATCTGAATACATTCAGATGCAAACATTTAAACATCTTCATTCTACTATTTAAAGAAGAACTCATTTTGAGGATCTATTTACCATTCCCGAAAGCCAGCATAGTGTAGCAGTTTGAGCATTGGACTACAACTCTGGAGAACATGTTTGATTCCCTGCTTGGCCAAAGAAACCCACTGATTGACCTTGGGCAAGTCACAGACTCTCAGCCTCAGAGGAAGGCAAAGGCAAATCCCCTCTGAAGAAACTTGTCGAGAAAGCCTCATGATAGGTTCCCCATAAGGTCACCATAAGTCAGAAACAACTTGAAGGTACAGTACACAACAAGAGCAGCCTACTGCCTGTTCCATCCTCTCATATAACTCCCCATTCATTACTTTTAATGAATGTAGCAGATACCACAATATAAGCAATGGTCTTTGGCTTCATTCTGGATTATTGAACTCAAGCAATTATTTACAGATGTGAAACATAATCGAATTTTCTAATATTTTACTCATTGGCTATATTAAAAGTAACTGAATATTTTAATCATGATTCTAAAGACATGGGCTGGGACAGTGCAAAGTATCCCAAAACCAAACATTGTTCCTCCACTCCAACACAACTCTTGCCCTTCCCCAGCATCACTTCCTACTCCATTCCTTACAAGTCCCAAATGCCTTCCTGTAAGACATAGATTGGGGAAATGTGGACCACAGGCTGCAACAGGCCCCAGGAGTCATTTTGGGGCTCCCAGGGAACTCTGCACTTTCACAAGGCATCCCTTTTGCCTTTTCCACTTGGCTACTCCCATTGCTCACTCTCCTTTCCACTCTACTCCCTCTCTCCCTTCCTTTACCTTGAACCCTCGCAATGTGTCCCTGGTTTATTGCACACTCTGGTTTGCATCCTCCCCTCCCTCCTACTTCCCTCTTTACCTCCTGCCTTTGCATTGCACCTTTTTAATGCTTCTTAGAATCCAGGTAAAACCTAGCCTGACCAGTAGTATGGCAACCCTAGAGACTTGTAATGCTCTCATTCCACGGAGCCACCAGGTTGCTTCCCGTCTCCAATAGTTGCCACAGCTGGAGAGTAGTAAAGTTCTCTGCATCAGCTGGGCAAATGTCAGGCAGAGTTCTCTAAGGCATCCTGCTGCACTATCCTCCTCCCACTGCTTCAAAGAACCCCATCCCCTTCACTTCTCAGCTTCAGCAAATGCTACAGCTAAAGAGCAAACAGCAAACCCTCTTTGCCAAAAAGTGGAGGGGGGAGTCCTCACAATGCAGGAGAGCTGGGACAAAATCTGCCTCGTGAGCCACCATATGAGGCCTCATTCTATCTAATACCGTAGGAAGTCTAGACCTCACCAAAAGTGAGAGGTCCTGTTTACTATTGATTTCCTGCCATGATTCTCTACAGGGGCTTGGAGGGAGAATGACACCATTGTATGCCTCTTTTCCATGCCCCAAATCACATTACTGGGCCTTGAGGGAGAGAGCTGTGAAGGGATGAGCAAGACTAGTGACAAGGAGGAGGAGGAAGGTAACAAGAACACCTTATTTTGGCAAATGAAAGAGGGATGATCTTGAAGCTTACTCTCTTCTTTGTGGAACAGTTTGGGAAGACAACTGGAACAGCTGCACTAGTATCGTTTTATGAAAGCCACAAAAAGCATCCCATTTTAGCTTTGCTCCATTTCTAATTTCACAGCCAAGAAAAACAAAGTATGAAAGAGTCTAAAGCAGCACTTTTGTGCTTCATGCAGAAAAAATAAAATTACAGTTTATGTAGAACATCCCATATTTAAAAAGGAAGGAATTTTCAATCCCTTAATGCTTTCCCCCCCTGTTTGATTGCAAAAGGTACATGGGAGGAAAACACACACACAGTCACATTCGCATGCCTACTCTAAAGCTCAAAACAAATTTCAGCAGTTTAATCTCAGTGTTAGAAAAAGGATCACAGAAGCTGCTCCAGTGTTTTGTCTATAAGCGAGTTTTTGTAAAGACTCATGACATGCTCCCTGGGTGCTAAATATTGACAAGCATGCTCTGGCAACTAGGATCAAGCTTGCTGAATTAACACAGCTCAAGTTTCTATACTGACATAGTAACCTGAATCTGCAAACTGTTATTCTACTCAATTTGTTTTGGCATTACATGTAATACTCTCCAGTTGAGCTTGGGATTATTATATTATTTATTTATTTTAAAATGCATGCTTATCTCTCTTAATTTTTTACACATGCACATACACACATATTAATTAAAGAGTATGTGTGTGTGTGTGTGTGTGCATTCATACACCATGGCACCAAGACCATCAACCTTAAACACTTGAAACTTGGTGTGCTTATTAAGATGTCCCTAAATATACATTCAGTATACATTCAATATCCATTTACCTTCACAAAAAATGACATACAAAAGACTGCAGCAACTATAGCACCATAGCATTAATCTGCCATGCAAGCAAAATTAGGCTTAAAAGTATGCAACATAAGGTCTCAACAAACCACCCCTTTCCTAGGTGGATCGGGGCTGCAGCAACCTCATGCTGCGGCTCCAATCCAGCCTTTCGAGGGTGCAAAAGGGCACCATAGCCACAGAGGCACAGCTATATGGTGCTCCTTCAGCACTGCATGAGGCCATGCACCATGTGGTGTGGTGTGCGGCATCAAGGTGCTCTGGGGGCAAGGGTTAGAACATGGAGAAACAGAATGGTTCCCAATTGGCAAGGGGGTCAAGCAAAACTGCATTTTAATACCCTACTTGTACAATTTGTACATGGAAAATATCATACAAAGAGCAGATGTAGACCTAGAAGAAGTAGAAGATCCAACCAATCAGTGCATTGTAATCAAGATACTTTCAGACAGGCTCCTGTATAATCCATTCCAATATTTTTCTTGGTATTGAAGTCAGGATGATTAGGCTGCAGTTTCCTGGATCTTGAAGTTATTGTATATTGAAGTTACATTTTGAATGTTTTGTGTGAATATAAAACTTCCACAGACATACACACAATTTATATATATATACACCAGGGCCTGGAAATTTGTTTTTGCACCACTGCTCCTAACATCCGACATCCAGTACAGCTAATGAAGCGATTCGTAATCTCAAATACCTTTTACACACCAACCATCTCTCTCACACACATACAATAACTAGGAGAAGTAACTAGCTTTGCATGGCTTGGAAAGATACTCTTACAAATTTCTTACTCTTCCAGTGTTCTTGCCCTCGGTTCCCTGGAGCTCTTCCTGCCTCTTTCCTTATCCAACAATCATACTGTTCTTGTTCATCCATCAAGTTAACTGTTCTTTCTCTCTTCTTACCTATTCTAGCAATCTTTTTTCTTTTCTTACACACTCGGGTAATTCTTTTTATATATCAAACATACATCCATGGAGACAATGAGTGGATGTTTAGCACAAGGGTAAATCTTTTAGATTTTAAACTCATTACAGAATATGAATGTTAACAGAATACTGAATATTCAAGCAATGTTAATGCATGCCATTTTGGCAGAATACTCCAGTTTTTGGAATAGAGAGTAACATCTTTTTGGCTTTTAGTTAGACGGGGAATGGACAGTCCTATCTGACCTTGTGCTGTCCCTGAATGATGCCAGTGTTAGGGGTGCTTTTGCAAATCAGCCTAAACAGTTTGGGACCTGGCTAGCCAAAGATCCACCTGCCTCATTACAAATTTTTTTGGTTGCTAAGATGTTGAGACAAGGCCATCTTGGGAATACCATGAGCTGTCCCCAGATTGTGGGATGTGAACATGGAAAGTTTCCTCATCTTCAGTGCAAAGGGGTGTTGGCAGACTGAAATATTACCATGAAATGTTTCACATTTAGGGACTTTTTGTGAGAAATTAAATTGTGCAAAATAAAAATAGGATTATTATTATTATTATTATTATTATTTGCAAAAGAAAAAATTGATAGTGAAGACCATGGTGAGAAAAATTAGGGGACACTGTGAATATGTAACCTATGGCTACACATTCACAACTCCTACATATTCCTAATTTATGGGCAATGTAGAGCCAATTTATGGTTGTGAAAACTGGACAGTGAAGAAAGCAGATAGAACGGAAATGAACTTTTGATGATCAGATAATGATATCTGGAGTTTTAATTTCTATTAATATAAAGATTTTAATGTTTTAAATTGTTTTAATGATTTGGTTAGTGATCTCAAGCATAATATTTTTAGAGGATAGGTAGGAGAAATGGAGATCACTCATTCATAGAATCACCCTAAGATGAAGTCAAAGTGATGACAGTTAACAGTAACAAAGGATGCACTTGTTAAATCCCACATGCCATCAAGCAACCCCTAGGATCGACAGGGATTCATTCCTCTGTTGATCAAGAAGCAACTGCCTGACATTTCCACCCGCCTTTAATGCAAGTGATCTCCAGTTCAAAGAGCATTAACAACAGTGGTCCTTTTTCTACATATTGCACTGGAGATTGCTCCTAGGAGTGAGTAGGAATATCATGCAGATGCTTCTCAATCAACAGGGAAATGGACCCCTGTCAATCCCAGCAGCTGCTTACTAGTAAAGGATTGGCGGAATCACACCAGAATTCATTATATAGCAACATTATTACACATTGTAGTAGGCAATGGTCTTATAAGATTCTGGTGCATATTTTGTAGAAATGACACTGTTTTCTGTTTGAATTTTTATATATGTACAAACACATTTTACACAAATACGTCCTGAATAGAAGAATGGTTGGAAAATGTGCCAAACCTCATATAATCTCACCCAGCAGGGAGAAAACGTTCAAATTAATTTTTCTTGTATTTGAAGATGAAATAAGTGGAGATTTATATCTCTTGCTGTGTTCATTTCCTGCTCTTGCTGCTTTTCAGAAGGATGTAAAGATAGATGTTTTTAAAAACAAAAAATATCTGAGATTTTAGTTTCTATTAATATAATTATTTTAATGTTTTAAATTGTTTTAATGATTTTGTTAGTGATCTCAAGCACTAATATTTTTTTAGAGGAAAGGTAGAATTAAAATGCAACCCATA
Organism: Urosaurus nigricauda; assembly: GCA_034509955.1. Classification (NCBI taxonomy): domain Eukaryota; kingdom Metazoa; phylum Chordata; class Lepidosauria; order Squamata; family Phrynosomatidae; genus Urosaurus; species Urosaurus nigricauda. Next base: position 103,491,335 of record JAOEGL010000004.1, read on the forward strand.
AAGTAAAATGTGCTGCTTTACTACCTTGTTGTATATGTCCAATGTTAGGTCTAATTGACTTTATGTAAAGAGACAAGCACCTGTGCAGATGAGCATTTATAGGCAGGACATGGGGAGACCTTTTCTCCCCACTTGTGTATGGCATTGATTCTTCTTTGTGTTTTCCCAGTGAGATGTGAATCCGCACTCCCATTTTTTAAATAAAAATTGCTTTGATACCTCCTGATGAAAGGTGCTTGTTACTTACAAAGATTGGTTGGGTCTGATGCTAAATGTTTTTAGATCAAACAGGCATGTTCTTTGTGGGTGCATGGCACACTGTTAATTCAACTCTGTTTTGATCAGCGAACATTACTCCAAAGAAGAAATCCACTGAGCACAGTTAGGCACACTTTTGTATGATTACCATCCTCCCTTTCATGCAGGCCAAGGGATTTACTGTGTACAAAAACTAAGGGCCCTCCTCACCCTCTGAGATGCCTTTGTTAGATAACAATTAAAATGATCAGATCGAGCAGCGCAATGGATTTCACTTGCATCTCTTTGCGTTGCTGCTGAATAAATCAGACACTTCCACTAATCCTGTTTAACTTTCATCAGTGCAAACTCTGATCCTAAATGCGACTCTGCAAAACCTGAAACCAGCATAAAGGAGGATGCCTGTCAGGGTAATTAAAATGAATAATAAAGAGAAGGCTCTGATCTGCACCTATAAGAATCTGTATGTAAAAAACAGCATCTCACATTCTATGACAGTACAATAAAGCGTAGCATCCCTCCTGACTCACAGGTCACTAGCCAAATAATGATACTAATGGATGTTTCTGATGTGCTTGGGTGTCAAAAATACTCTGGATCATGTGTGCCCTTCTTCATGTCTGTGAGTTTGACATAGTAGATAATCAGCTCTTACATGGTATGCAACCATTGAGAAAAGGATAGGTGAAGCAGCAAAGGTATGGTAGATATATGTCCTTAAGCATATGCAGGTGGATCGTATACCATCAATAACATATGAGAAAGAGCATGAATGAATTCCAGTTTATTCTGCCACTCAACTACATATAATAAATATTGTCTAGGCAAAAATTTGTGACCTTGTACTGTATTAATCAGGATAGTATTCTGTCTGTGTTGTTTAGATAGTGGTAACACAGTTATATCCCAGGCTGATATCAATAGGAATTATGCAACCCTCCAGATGTTATGACACTCTGGTTCCCAACATTCCTGACTACTACCTGTCCTGGATAGGGCTGCTGGGAGTTCAGGTTCATTGGATTTACTCTAGCTGGGACCATCAGTTGGCCTTTGACATTAAATTCATCTACTAAAGTCATAATGTCTAAGCCATTGTATTTCCCATCACCATATACATATGGTGAGAGTTGGACAATGAAGAAAGCCAATAGGAAGAAAATCAACTGATTTGTGATGTAGTTCTGGAGAAGAGTGCTGAGGATACCATGGATGGCCAAAAAGACAGACAAATGGGTCCTAGTGCAGATCAAGCCTGAGAGCTCCCCGGAAGCCAAGATGATCAAATGGAGGCTATCGTACTTTGGCCTCATCATGAGAAGGCATGACTCTTTGGAAAAGACAATAATGTTGGGAAGGTTTGAGAGTAGCAGAAAGAGAGGAAGACTGCACGCCAAATGCTAGATTCAATCAGGGAGATCATGGCCCTGAATCTACAAGACCTAAACAGGCCGGGGGGGGGGGGGGGCTTGGAGACATCTCATCCACAGGATTGCCATGAGTTGCCCTTTGTGCAACTTATTTCTGAATAGACATTAATAAATGTTAGATACTACATAATATTAGGTAAGAGCCAAGGTAGGTGTGCCCCAAAGCCCAGAGGACTGTATGACACCATTTTTGGCTTTTGTGGAGCTGCAAAAGGCCATAATGTCTTCTCAAGGGTATCATTTTGGCAAGCTGGAAGTGATGATCTGGCCACTGCAAGTTTTTTTTTTCTTCCAGCTGAAATACTCAGCTTTAACCTGTGTAGGAAAAAGAAAAAGAAAACTTTAACCGGTATCCTGGCAGGAGTAAGGGGGGATATAATTCCCACCTCTGGATGGGATGTTATTTTCATGGACCACAATTTCCACAATCCCCCAGATGGCTAATGCTGGAGTTTTAGTCCCTCAAAGTAACTTTCCTAAGCTGTTCATTAAATCCTCTGCAGCAATCAAATGCAGCCTGGAGTGCATCAATGCCATGAATTGTTTCTATAGTGCATTGGTTTTTTGGTTCTTTCATATACAGTCACCCCTCCATTTTCATGGACTTGAAATCCGCATCCCTCGCCTGTTTGTGGATGGCACAGAGAGAGGGCCAAAATGGGGTGCACCCCCCCCCACAGGCCAATGAGTCTTGAATATTGGCGGGTTTTTGTTTTCACAGGGGGAAGGGGGTCTGGAACGAATCCCCCATGAAAACAGAGGGGCGACTGTACTTATTTTTTAAAGCAACAACATTTTTATTTTTTAAAAAAAACTTCTGAAAATTAAAATACAATCAAATAAAAAGCAGCCACATTATCCATGCATGCTTCACTGACTTCTGTGAATACTTCTTAACAACAACAACAACAACAACAACAACAATGTGTAGGGTTTCGGTCAGAAACTACAGACACATTAGCAAAGAAATATTTAGAAATCATTATAAAGCCATAATTACAAGAAAGTGTTCTTGTTACACAAGAACACTTCACATCTGTCATCCAGTGTTGTAATGCTTCTGGTAGTTATTAGCTGAATATTCTTGTTATTACCATTCTGCAAGCAAGCACCATTCTTGAAACTGATTGATGTTTAGGAATAAAACACATTTATTATAGGTTGCCAGCTCCTAAGGACCAATCTTATACACCAGAATTCCTCCGCAGAAATGATGATACCTCATCTTTCTGGAACTAATCAATGCAGAAGAAAGTTAAAAGGATGAAAACATGATATCTTCTCGCTTTCCCTCCCTGAACAACTTTCATTGCATTGTATCACTACACAGCTACAAAATGACAATGGTATTTCATCTGCCAAAGGTGACATTGGTGGAAAATGTCTTTATTCAGCTGGAGACATTTTATACAGGCGGAGAAATAGTTTGTTCCCTATACTACATAAGGAGTTTATACTGTGTGAGGAATTGACCTGGAAAATTAATACATGTAAGATATAAAGAGCCCCTTACGGCAAGTCAGATGAATGACCTGGAGTGGTTTGTTTTTCCCGTTCCCTGCTATTTGAAATTTAGAGTTCTGACATCCTTTCTGCTTGTTCTGGAATCATATTTATGCTGCCTTTCTATAGCATACCCTATCATTCTGTGGAGTGAGACACCTAATTCAGGCAGCAGAGGCAGTGAGAGTTTGCAGAGAAATCGAAAGCATCAGTGGACAGAATTGTCATTCAGTCTACCCACTGACCCATAAGCTAGTCTTCTGTTCCCATATCTAGTCTGACATACCCTGTTTCCCCAAAAATAAGACATCCCCATAAAGTAAAACCTAGTAGAGGTTTTGCTGAGTTGCTAAATATAAGGCCTCCCCTGAAAGTAAGACCTAGCAAAGTTTTGCGTATACATATAAATAAACTATATAATGTTCATTTTTTGTTCAACAATAAATGTGAATTCTTCTGCATGGAAAAATAAGACATCCCTTGAAAATAAGACCTAGTGCATCTTTGGGAGCAAAAGACCTAGTGCATCTTTGGGAGCACTGTCTTATTTTGGGGGAAACACGGTAGTTGTTGTGTCATCATTGAGGAAGTAAGGTATGACTACCAGTCTAGGCTTCTGTATATATAATGAAGAGCACCATGTCCATTGCTTCAGGCATCAAAATATCTTGGTCCAGCACTGTGTCCCTCTGTGCATCGTTCATTAAATATATGAAGATTTTTATTGTTGTGTTTCAATGTTATATATGCATACTGCCCTAGAAAGTGATTAAGTGATGAGCCAGTTTTTGATTATGGCGTTGGCAGAGGAAAAGAGAAATTATATTGCTACTTCTCTGGGATGCTATGGATTCCTACACTGGCATAGGCTACATGGTCCTATGACAGCTAGTGATTCCATGAACGGTGATTCACCATTGGAAATTGTGAATCTGTGAATGGTGAATATGATGCAAACTGGAAATTAAGCTCAGTGAATTCAATAGGATATGTTTAATAAAGATGTCACGTTTTAACAATATCTTGGCATTGTTAAGATATTTAACAATATCTTCAGGCTACATTTGGGGCATGTTTCATGTAAATAGGATGTCCCAATGCGGCCTGAATCCATATCATTTTGCCCATGTGAAATATATATTTTGCTATGGTTTCTCAGGGCATGTGATTTGGTATTTAAGAGTCAAACTTGAGCTGCGTACAGGCTGAGTCTCCCTTATTTGGAATTCCAAAATTCGATATGCTCCAAAATCCAAAATTTTCCACATGGATGGCCTAAAACTTGGTTTAGGCACAAATTAGTAAATATATTGTATATTAAACTACCTTCATGCTGCATCTAAGGCGAATACAAAACATCAATGACTTTCATATTTAGAGTTGGATCCCATCTCCATTCTCATTATATATATTCCAAAACCTGAAGAATTCTGAAATCTCAAACAGTTCTTGTCTCGAGCATTTCAGATTTGTGATCCTTATTCAGTTTCATGGCAAAATTACTTTCCTTTGAAACTCTCAGTTTTCCTTCTGTGAAATGGGTTATTGGAGTAGTAGATGTTAGGTTCAAGAGTTCTTGAACTCGGATGTTATCTCTGTTTCTCTTTAGGTTCCTAGAAAAGTTATTTTCTTTTAGACTCAGATAGTTTGCCATATGGGTGTTACATATGACTAGGTATGTCAACCATGTAAGCAATTATTCATGGGAAGCCCTTCCTCCCCTATGTTGTGAGACTATACATGTAACTCTCTCAATTTTTTTATATGTGCTGACCAGTCCACAAAATTTGGAGGCCACTGTTTTATTAAATAGTAATCTCATACTTCCTTTGATATGTTTACAAGGCACCTCTATTGGGGTACTGATTGTAAGCATATTTAGCTCAATTTAATCAATGAATTCACTGAAAAGACAATCAATTAAAATCCCTCTTCATCAGTTGGCAGCCTTAATTGATATACACTCTTTTCATATTACGCTCCCAGCTCCCCTGTAAGGAATATTAAATACCATGATAGTCAGACTTCCACATGTCAACTAGGCAACTTCTGTACAGAAAGCACTTGTTCCATGTTTTGTGAATGCAAAGGAATGCTTCTGTTCATGTGTCCTAAGCTAGAACATTGAGTATACAATGTGCTAATGTAGCTGAATTTCTTTCTACCAGAAGTTTCCAAATCCCTGCTTTTTGCTAAAATCTAGATTAAAACAAGTAAGAAAGAGTATAAGGGAAGTCTTTATCCCAACAGTCCATAAAGGGTAATAAAAGTGTCTGTCTAAACAGCCTTGGAGAGAATCGTGTAAGTAAGCAGTGGCTAAGCTCTGAAAATGAATAAACTCTTTCAAAGAGAGAATTGAGATCTCTCCTATGCAGACAAATTGTGAGTGAAAAGGCACAAAGCTACTGACAAAAAGCATTTGCCTCCAATTATAGCTGAGGAAAAAATGAAATAAAACTTTGGCCTCGTTCAATAGAAGATGAATTTCTCCAAGGCTCTGCTTTATTTAGACAAGACTTTCTAGCAGTGAGGACAAAATCATGTTTCCTGCTCACCCACCTTTCAAGGTGGTTGGCATCCATCCCTGGAGCTAACATTTGAATAAATGTAGCTAGTAAATAGCAAATAAGATTAAATACAACAATGGACGTTACATATAAACCAGGGGTCACCCCCGTAGTGTGAGCCTACAGATTTGTCTTTTTCTTCTTCTTTCATGTACCCTAGAGCCGTGGTTCCTAATCTGTGCTCCATGGGACCCTTAGGGCTCCATGGGTCAAAAAAATTGGGAACTCCTGCCTGCTCTAGTGTGCAGTTAATGTCTGGTGGAGTCAGGGGCCAGGGAAGAAGCAGTCTCTCCAACCAGGCCCATGTGAGGAAGAATGCAATTCACAGGTGTAGCCAATGCAGTGGGGAAAAATGGGTATCATGATCTGCCCTTAGCTAAAATTTTATTTCAGCTCGCTAGTTTCTAGAATTGCAGTTATTTAAAACTTCAAAGACAAGGGGCAGACAGAGTTACTAAGGGAACACAAACACACCAGATATAAGTGTTCTAGGTATAGGCAATTTTCAATAGCTTGCTCTCTGAAATGCAAAAAACTTGGGGTCTGAAAGAACATTTCAATGGAGAAAATAAGAATTCTTGTTTGAAAGGGGTAATGTTCCATTTTAACCCGATGCCCCCATAGCTACGTCCCTGATGCAGTTTGCTATAAGCAAAAAGCACAAACTGGATGCCATTTTGGGGGACAATCTAAAGTGAGTTACAGCCATGCAATCATCTTCTCAAGGTATATCTTTATCAATAAAAGTACCTGTAGATGCCTGTTCATCCACAGATAATAAATTGTAATGAAGACACCTACAGATTATGGGAAAGAAGGTGTAATACAGTCAAGAAAGGTATGTATTCTTCATAGTTGATGGTTTCTTTTATTCCACTATAGAATTCATTTAGAGTCAGGAAGCCAACCTGTCATCAGTAATATTCACTTGCATATTGCACCATGACTCGTTTTTCTAATTCATTGTAGGTGTTCCACAAACTTTGCCTCCCAGAAATACAAATGGCTAATTCTCTATGCCGATATACTTTCCCAGTCATAAATCCATAATATCTTCAGCTGTGTCTGTCAAATCATACTGTAGAAAAGAAACAGCACAAAATAATAATCTTCTTTTTCTGTAGGTTGGGTAAAGCAAAGGAACAGTTATTTCCAAAATTTGATGTGCATTAAAGGGAATACGGATACTTCTGCAACAGTGAAGAACCTGCTGTTGATGCTATTGACTCTTAAGAGCATATCCCAAATGATGGATATCACATAAAGTGGTTTAACCATCATTTCTTCTCTGGAAACTGAGAAGTTGAAACTTTAGAAGGTATTGATCTTTAACAGATCATTGTCAGCACCTTATCAAATTACTGTTTTCTTGGATCCTTTTGGGGAGAACATCCGTGACAGTTCAACTGGTATAAAGCCAGGATGTGGTTGTGCTATAGACAGAGATTGTGAGGAAATCTAATTCTCAAGATGGCTCCTCAGTGCATCAGAGTCTGTCAGCTTTTGTACTGACTGTACTTATATGAAATTGTTTTCTCCTCTTAAAACAGGAAATTCAGTACTATAATACTAGATTTTATTCTAAAGCGTGACAGTGGTTGCATCTCCTTACATACACACACAAACACACACAAACATGTCTCTACACTGGTTTGCCTCTGCATATAAATGAATTCATTGGCCATTTTGAAAGATGTGCTTGCTGCACTGTTTCATTAAGCTACTGCGTTATCGGGTAATTGTTTAAACATAAAGCCATAGCACTATCAAAAGGAAAGGTGAACTAATGGCATTTGCAAATGTCAGGGATTATCTTAACACTTTTATTATAGTTTATAAAAAGAAGGTTCAGGGCATTCCATGGCAATTATTTCCAAAGAAATTGGTTATTTAAATAAATTGCTAATTATCTGGATATGACAGTATTGAAAACCCTGCTAATGAGTTATGTGATAAGTGCAGCTTTTGAAGGCCACCTACAGGTGGAAGAGAGCAAAAGCAATATTGAATTATGATCCCAAATGAGGAGGTGGAGGCAGATATCTTGTTTGTAATATTTACATCAGGCTGTGTGAACACTTCCCAAATGTCATGTTGTTGACTTCAAGTTTATGAAGATTGTCTCTGTTAAGGAAGGTTAGACTTCTCCATTTGCTTCATTTGCTTGTTTGCCCTAATCCTTAAAATGTCTAGTTTAATTAGTATTTACGGTAACATATTTACAATGAGTGAATAGCAAATGTTTCTAGATTAATTCCCATTCTGCCATTTTGAGTGCTGACATTTAGTTTATTTAACCAAAATCTTCTATTATTATATTAAGCCATTTTATTAACTTTAGTAGAATGAAGACAGCTGTTTCTTTGATGGCCAGCCTTCTGGGGTAGAAAAATAATGTGAACGTAAGCACACTTATTTGGAAGTTTATTCATTAACCTTGTCTCTGGGTGAGGTTTTGGAAACATGCATCTTGTTTATTTTGAATTATAGCGCACTCCCTCTAGATCCCAGGTACAGGTACTGCTTTGAAATCTGCTTCCCTTTAGGTTTCTTTATACCCAAGAAGGCCCCAGGAGTTCTATATCTCTGTATTATAGGCAGGCACCAACCAAGCAGTTACTGAAAATGTAGCCACGTTTTATGCTGTGGCTCTTTGAAAAATGTTAGAGATACTGAGTGAAGTTGGGTTGTTTTGAATATGTTCTATCATAGTGTTGGTTATCTTATATATACAGATTTATTTATATCCCACCCAATCACATGGAATCTGGGCGAGTTACAACAATAGAGGAATGCAATATAATACAACACAATTCAAACAAAGTCAAAAGAATGCATTACAAATAAATAAGAAATATAATCCCTTCCCAGCCCCAACACAACTCCAATCAGATAATATTAAATGAATTAAAAATACAAACATATCATAATACCAAAATGAAAAGAAAAAAGAAAAAAATATAAAAAATACAAATTACAAAATACAATACATAACATAATAAAAATTAAATAATTAAAGTATAACATAAAATTTAATAAACTAACAATAATTGGACTCTAACTAAAAAAGAAAAAATACTAAATATCAAAACAGCAATAAAACAAACAAGGACTACATTCCATGTACCCTCACAAACATTATAAAATACAATTCCTCATAATAATAAAACCCACTATAGTTTGTTCAAGGCCTAATAGAAAGCCAAACTTAGTTTCCACATCTGCTTGCCTAGCAGTGGACTTCCATGGGAATGCAGGTGTAAATGTCCAAATTCCTCTCTCTGGGTGATAGTGAGGTGATTCTGGAGGGGCACTGAGGCTACTAAAACCTGATAATGAGTCTCCTTAAGGCCACATAGCAGGCCCCTGTTGGTGCAGGGCAAGGAGCAAAACTCTGGAAACATATTCCCCTCTCCGGGCAGATGATAAGGCTAGGTGTCTCTCCACCGCCCAAGCCATGGGTGACCGATGTTGTGGGGGAGGAGGCAGAAGTTTTGAGGCCCCCGCCATGCCAATGCCATGCCAATGCCCCAGGATTATTTTACTAATCCTACTAATTAAATTAAATCCATTTATGTTGTACATACCAGTTGGACATAGTTTGAATTTTATTCCTTATTTGTCTTGGTCTAAAGACAAGAATTAAGTTATTTTTATTTAACGATTACCATATTCACTTGAAATAACCGAACCCGAATACCACTAGTATCTTTGCATTGTCTATCCACAGGCTCACCACTGCTGAGTTAAATTCCTAAGAGGTTTTTTTTTTTTTTTTTGACAACCCAAAGAGAGGGAACAATTAACAAAAATGGTATTCTGTGGGTCGTGCTATTTGAACCCAGCTCATACGTGGTATGACCCTTGAAATGATATCAAAGATCACAGATACTGCACAGATGGCTTGCAAATTAAGAGCTAGTAATCCAAGATACTTTGGCTAAATCAAAGCCCTTGCATCCCAATCCAAAAGTTGAGTGATGGGACTTGAGAGAAAGTTAAGTGTTAGAATCTAGGCAGCCTTTATTAAGTTCTCCCACACCAAGGTGGAACTCTACAAAACTACCAGTGAATCCCAAAATTATGTATGGACAAAGCAGTTTAGAGATAGATTTAAATGTAATTTGCATCTTGCATTGTGTCTGGAAGACAAAAAGAAATGTGTTTATACGTTAAAACAATGATACAGTGAAGGCATGGAGACTTACTCAGCAGGCATGTGCATGCTTGGTCTTTCTCACAAACACACACACAGTAAGAGAGAGAGAGAGAGAGAACAGCTATACATTTAGATACAAGACATACTGATAGTACTGTCACTTGTTTTTCTTTTAATAACAGCAGAGTATCCAAAATTACCCTCAGTTCACTAAAAATAAATTGTATGTTTAATATTCTGTTAGCTTCTTAGTTTATTCTTAGTTCATGTTTAATATAGTGTTGAATGAATCTTAAATTTAATTTTGCAAGGAAGATCCATGCTGTAATTACTGTAACATAAATAAATTAGAGCTAAATTTTGCTTTGCTGCATGCAGTACGCTACTGAGAATTATGATCCAATTTCATTGTTATGCCAGGAACTCTATACAATAGATATTGCAGAAGGGGGTGTCCCTCCCCTCTAGTATATGTTTGGCTTTTCTTCATAAGGTAGAGAACCAAAGTTACTTGTAAGCTCCAAAATGTATGGCAAGAGAAATGATGAAAGAGAAGGATCTCTCTCTCTCTCTCTCTCTCTCTCTCAGGACTATTTATCATTCTTTAGGAAAAAAATCATCATTCAGTCATGCCATAATGAATAGTATGCACAAGAAATTATAATTGTATCATTTTCTAATGCATATCACAGCCTTCACCTAGTAAGTAATATCACATTTCCTCCAGTAACATCATGGATACTTCTGCCCCTTGCTCACTGGCATCAGTTTATTTATGCATGTTCTTTTGTCATTTATGTACTGGAAACTATGGGCTCAAAGATTCTTGGTGGTTCACTGCCAGAAGAGTTATTCATCATGTTGGCTAACAATAATCTAACTATGAACGTCATTACTATCTGGCATGGTCAAGCCACATTTGCCCACCACTGGACTGTAATTTGGGAAGGGGGGGACAATGCTTTATAGTCTGAAAGAGCAAGGATGAAAAAGCACTATGACTTTAGGAAGACTCTTTGTATTCTTACCAGTCTCATTAAGATTGATTTTGTTAAGCTAACTGCAAATATCAAGCCATCCATTAATACACAATGGGAATTCTTTGCCCTCTCTCATTCCCCTTTGTGATCTTCTGTTTTGCTGTGATCTTTACTTTCTGCTCTTTATGGTCTTTTCACAAAAACAAATCCCCATCTTTGGTCAAATGTTGGTCTGTGTTGCTAAAGAACTATATATTTGCAATGATTTCTATCCTGTTGTTTAGAATTCAGTATCTAATTAAGCTTCCTACACACACATACACACATACAATACACTTAGGATTCAAGAATTATTCTGTCTGCTGCTCAGTCATACCTGTGCAAAGCAAATAGTTTCAACATTCTTTGTCACCAATGAGGACCTGTTCTGTCATACTACCAGGCAGTGTGCTTATTGGTTCTGGAGCAGATGTTGAATGGCTGCAAGTTCAGTGTTGAAAATGGAAGAAATGCTGGAACAGGTGAATAATGAGAAGGAATCTGCGCCGAAGCAGCTGAAGGTGACATAACCCTGGAGGATCATTCATATGCTGAATCAGGAGCAGATGTCAATAGAGACAGCTTGTCTGAGAATTTGGATGCTGATTCAGTAGCAACTAGCATTGATGGGAGAGGCTTATCAGACATGCTGTTTGTAAAGACCAATGCTGACTGTAAAAATTGTGGGCTGTTAAGAGGGAGGTGACATTTTGCTGGAGGCAACAGGCACAGAAGAAACATCGTTCAAAAAATGACAACACAACAGACTTTTTTCAATGTTCTATTGAAAAACCATACTGTATCAGCAAACAAATTATTGGTGTGGGTGTGTTTTTTTAATGCAGTGATACAGTGTAGCTTTTGTAAATGACAGTAAGAATGGGATCTTCTCAAGTAGCCTCACCTTCAAGTGACTGGAGCATGTCCTGTGGTGTAGCATAGTGTTTAGCATAACTAAAATGAAAGTGAATGATATATCTATAATGATGACCAAAACCACCCATCCTGGACAATATAAAAACTTGTAGGACAATCCTGTCAACTATAGGCTACATTTACCTCACCCCGCTTTCAAGTTCCTCAGGAACTTAGTCTGACAAAGGACTTTATCCTACCAGCTTCCCCCACCCATACACACACAACAATCATATTAGTATAGGAAATGGAAACATGCCAGTTTGAAAACATTCAGTATCATACTTCTTTGCAATAATGTGAGTGTGCTGCTTTGGCAGTCCATGGTTGCTTCTCTACCATGTCTGTAATCCCACCTCCTATGCGTTTCAACACATTGCTGAAGTTGTTTTTATTCTGTTCCTTTTTGTTTGTTTGTTTTTTAATTTTTATTATTGCTGCAATTATATAATCACAATGAGGAAAAAACCCAAAAGGTATGGAGTAAAAACAATATCGTCCAGGGGCAGGGGGAGAGGGGGCAAATCACGCCCCATGCCTCATGACTTCTGTCAATTGTCATTGCCGTGGAAGGGACCTAGCGCACCAAGGGAATGATGAAATAAAAATAATATTAGGAGCCTATTGATGGGTTTTCCCTCTCATTGAAAAGGTACACTACAGAAACAGAGGAAATGCAAAGCAGCAACTGAATAGAAATGACATCATGTGATAAGTACTTGCCAAATATACTAATACCTTGCTTTAATTCCTATTTACTGCCTCATGTGATAAAATCCAAACTTTTTTTTCTTTATCATGGCAGTTCCCTTGATATCTTACCGCAGACTTAGTAGTATTTAGTTAAAAATGTATGGTTACTTATAATTAATTCATTTCCCCCAAGAATGGTGTTATTAACAGATCACATTGTAGTTGTTATATGCCTTCAAACTGACTCCAACATATTGCAACCTTATCACAGGGTATTCTTTGCAAGATTTATCCAGAGGTGGCTTCTCTTCCTCTTAGACTGACAAACTATGGTTTACCCAAGGTCACTTTGTGGGTTTCCATTGTCAAGCACATATCTGAATTCTTATCTACCTGTAATCCATCACTCCAACAATCCAACATTCAATCCACTATACCATGCTGTCTCCTCTAAATTACATAGCAATTGTAATTTAATGATGTCCAACTTCACTCCTTTTGTGGTGTGACTATAACTTTTAAATTAGTTTCAAGATTGTGACCAGTCTCACTGATAAATCTTCATGCAATAGCAATAGCAGTAGCAAGTACATTTCTATGCTAATTACCGATGTACTAAGCAGTTTACAAAGTGCCCACCTCTTTGCTGAGGGACATTGTGAGATGGCAAAATGTGGATTAGACATGGACACAAGTAATTGTATGGTTCTGTTGCCACCTGGGAGTGATGTCTGGCAGCCCCTGATCTGGGTCCAACTATGGAAGCTTTCATCCCAATATTCCTTAAAACAGAAATGGAGTAAGGGTGTCCATGAGCTGCCTCCAGTTCTAAGGGTCCCCACATTTGTGCCCAGGACCCCTTAGAGGGCATGTGAGCAATTTTGCCATATTTTGGGAGGGACATTTGGGCCCAAGATAGTCCTTTGCTTGTAACAGAACACGATTTCTCATTGGAAAAAAAGGAACTCTAAAAAGTCCCTTTGGGGCTCATCCGACTTTAGAAAGGGTTCAGAGGAGCCCCAGACATGACAGTGAAGTAAGAGAAGAGAAATCTACTAACAATATATGAATTTATCGTTTTTTGTGGGTTTTTTCGGGCTATGAGGTGGTGTTCTAGAAAAGTTTTTTCCTGACATTTCGCCAGCAGCTGTGGCTAGCATCTTCAGAGAATGCTGGAATGAAAGAGAGTGGGGTATATATACTGCTGGAAAGTGATTAGCATGATAATCTCTGTATTGGCATGTTGCTGAATGGCAAGGCCTCAGGGTGTCTATTTAATTAATAATCCATTGTCTGCTGGGAAACCCCCTTCAACCTGGCTGGTTTTCATTTGCATGGGCTGGGTCTTAATTTTGGTTGTTTTTTCAGGACTGGTAGCGAAACTTTGTTTACTTTAAGGGTTTTTACTTTCCTCTTGAAGTTGTCCAGGCGTTTATGGATTTCAGTGGCTTCTCTGTGCATTCTGACCTGACGGTTGTTGGCATAATCCAGAATTTCAGTGTTTTCGAACAGCATTTTATGCCCAGGATGGTTTATCATGTGTTCTGCTACTACTGATTTTTCTGACTGACTCAGTCTACAGTGTCTCTCGTGTTCCTTAATTTGTGTTTGAACACTACATTTGGTGATCCCTATGTAGGCTTGTCTGCAGCTGTCCTTCCTTTGGGTGGTTATTTGTCTTCACTTCTATGGGTTTTTCTGGGTTTGGTAGCCCTTCTGATGTCTCAGCTGCAGTATAGGGAGCCCAGTCTAGGTGCTTCAATTCATCTTCCAGGAAGTGGGATTCACAGATCCTTTTTGCCTGGTCTACAAGTGTTTTTATTGTGCATCTTTTTTGTCCCGAGTAGTGGTTGGAGTTCTTCCAATCTCTTCCATGCCAGTATTCTCTGCAGATGCTAGCCACTGCTACTGGTGAAACATCAGGGGGGAAAAACTCTTATAAAACATCACCTCATAGCCTGAAAATCCCACAAAAAACTATGGATGCCAGCCATGGAAGCCTTTGACTTCATAATATATGAATTTCTTTGTCCCCCATTCCAATGCTACATTTTCTTTCTTTGTTTGTACAGGAAATGCCATCAGACCCATAGCCCTTCGAGCAGTTTCTGCAATTTCTGCTGCTCTTCCGGGTTTCCCTATACTCGCTACAGGAGGTATTGACTCGGCTGAAAGTGGCCTGCAATTTCTTCATAGTGGTGCTTCTGTTTTACAGGTATTTTTGTTTTACTTTTTTCAGTTGTAACAGAAAACACAATGATTTAACTTAAAAGTAGACACACATGCATTCCTTATCCCTTTCTCTGTTTAGGGAAATAAATGTGTGAACTGTATGTGAATGAGGAAAGAAGATCGAAATTCTGTGCCAGAATTTCTATTTGGATCTGGCTTGTTGATCCCTAGGCAACACAATCTGTACAACCTATTTCTTTTAAAAGGCCAGCAGGTCAAGGTGTTGGAACAGGTGTTGTTTTTTTCAAAAGTAATGAAAAGAACAGTTCTGAAAAGTTTTCAATAAAAACAAACAGCATTTAAAAAAAATATAATGGCAATGAATTACAATTGTAAAAAATAACTGGGTTCTGCAGATTGGATAATAAAAACAAAGGGTGGGACATACAAGGCTAATCCTCCTAGAAGCCTTCAAGAAAAATGTTTCTCATTTAAACAAGATGATCTACCCCTGTGAACTTTATTTGAAGTAAAATTACCTTTCTCTAAACTTGCTAGCATAGTAAACTGCTATGTTCATCCTGGAAAAGAGACACTTTCATACTCTTTGGGCCTCACAACCCATACCAGATGCTGCTTCTGTTATCCACAATAATTGGAGTTCTTTAATCTCAGTGAGAATAAGGAGTTTATTGCACACAGAAAAACCGGCAGGAGAGACATAGCATCTAAAAGACAAAAACAGGTTTTATCACATTTGCCCAAGCCTGGGCTGTAGGCAGCCCGTATCCACCCAGGGAACCCATCTACAACCTGGACTTCTCCCACTGCTTTTTCAAGAATGGGATTTGCTTGAAAACTGGTACCAAGAATATTTATAAACTGTTCCCCAATATCAATTCCTCTTCCATTAGACTTTGCAGTTTTGCTCACTATCACTCACTTATTCCATTCTCATAATGCATTCTTCTTCTCAGGTTGACACTACCAGGGTCACTCGCTATAGTTTTGTAGAACTATATGAGAGAAGAGAAACACACATGCATTTTTCTATTCATATTGACATGATTATTTCCATTCTGGTGTTTCATACTGGTTTTCCATTTTTCCCCAGTATGCCTTATTAGAAACAACAGAGTAGCCCATCAAAACTTTGAAGGGCTCTCACGTATTTGGATGGAACATATTTATTCTTAGTGTGTCCAGAGAGTGGAACTCAAAATGGCTGATTTATATTCTAAGAGAAATCAGCAAGAACATCCTAATGGAACAACCTGCCTCAAAAAGTGGTGGACATTCCCTCATTAGAAATTTTGAAATCTTGGGCAAGCCACCTATCAGGATGCTGCAGTAATCGATTTATTACTTCAATGAGATTGGATTCTAGGAATTCTGTGATTGTAGCATTGTTAGAAAGCTATGGATGAATTATAAAACTAGAACAAATCAGGGAGTCCACAATAATAAAACAAAGTGATGGTGTTTTCTCACACATGTCCTAACAGTAGCTCCTGTTTATTGAAATGATATTTGCACAAGAGAGTTTGCTGACAAGATATAGACACAAATGTGTGGGTATCATAATGTCCTGTTATACCTCCCTAAATCAATTTCTGGGTTAAGCTAATAATATGTTCAAAACTGCAGAGAGCCTCATCAGTTCAAGATTCTTTTCTCATCTCAACACTTGAAAAAGACATTTTTGAACCAGTTTCAAATATTCTTTCTATCCTGAATGGCTAAGCGATGAGAAAGAGAGTTGAAATTAAGACCTGAATTTGGAGGGTTAGTCTCCACTAGGGTAACCCCTTTGACTCAGTGGTTAAAACATCAGTCTACAAATTGGTAAATCCCATTGATTTAATAGTTCTATACAAATTGAGATTATTATTCATTAATTTATAAAAAATATATTTATTACAGCCTTTTAACATGAGATCTCATGATGGCACTCCAAAAGATAGCGTAACAAATTTAAAGAATTTCAAATTAAAATCAATAAATAATTTTAAGAGATAAAAATTATTAAACAATTCAAGCAAATTAAAGAATAAAAGAGCAAAAACTTGCTGCAAGATTTAGGCCCTTGTGTCTCATTTGCATATACTGATGCTTTTCTCTTTTCTCAGATACTTCCATGTGGCAGATACTGCTATCATTTTACAGCCACTGAGAAATTTACATTGTACTATAAAAACCTCAACTGCTGAAGAAAAAGTGCTAATTTTCTTTCAGAATCAGGGTGTAATTTTTTTCCTTCTTTCATTCTTTTTCTTTTTTTAAAAAAACTTGTATGATAGTGAGATATTTTCTAATGTATTGATGAGTGATCTTATATTTTTGAGAACAACATTTGTGCAATTTGAACCAAAGTATTATAACTGCTGCCTTTTCACATGGGCTTGTACAAATCAACAATGTAGAATGAGTTGTTCCTGCCCCTCTTACATTGTTGTTGCATGACTTCAAGACTTACATTTCTGACTTATGGTGAACATGACACGGGGATTTTCTCAGCAGGAGTTTGCCATTGCCTTCCTCTGTGGCTTAGGCTACATCCTCACTGCAGAAATAATCCAGTTTGATACCACGTTAACTGCCATGGTTCAATGCTATGGAATCCTGTGATTTATATTTTGCCCTGTCACCAGAGTTGTGCCAGAGAAGACTAAATGTATTACAAAATTACCAATCCCAGTATTTCATTCCATTGAGGCATGGCAGTTAAAGTGGTGTTAAACTGGATTATTTCTTCAGTGCAGATGTAGCATTAGAGAATATGACTTGCCCATGGTCACTTAGTGTGGTATCCATGCTTGAGGAAAGATTTGAAACCTGACCTCCCAGAGTCCTAGGCATTCAGACATCTACCCCACACTGGCTCTCCTTTCCCCACTCCCATTACTTAAGTTCTTCTTCTGTCCTTTATGTGTATAGATGTTGCCACACTGCAGAATTAATACAGTTTGACACCACTTTAACTGTCATGGCTCAGTGCTATGGAATCCTGGGATTTGTAGTTTGTTGTAGCACTAGAGCTGGCAGAGAAGGCTAAATATCTCACAAAACTACAAATCTTAGAATTCCATAGCATTGAACCATGGCAGTTGAAGCAGTATATTAAACTGTATTAATTATGCAGAGTAGATACTTTACAAAGAGGGAAATACCATTTTGTATGGAAACTTTCTGACTTATGGAAACCTCAGTGAAAGAATGATTGCTTGTCTTGGGAGCTTATTACTCACCTTTTAAAACTGGGCTCAAGACGGGATGAAGGACGGCGATGGGGATTATCGCTCACTAAATCTACACCGAACCATTGGCTACCGGGTCCCAGCCATGCTTCACCAGCACTTTTTAGAAGCTGGAAAGCTTCAGACTTCTAAAAAGTGTTGGTGGAGCACGGCTGGGACCCAGCTTTTATCTGGGCTGATGTCGGCCAGTAGTTTGGTGACGATTTAGTGAGTGATAATTCCCACCTCCATCCTTCATCCCGGCTCCAGTTTGGGAGTTTGGAGCTGGTTTTAAAAGGTGAGGAGTAAGCTCCTTGCTCTCCTACTGGAGGCAAAGCTATCCTCAACAGACTCTCTAGTTAAGAATGAGAAATGTTCAAAATAATCTCCACATGTCTGCCTGCAACCTTGGTACTGATCTGACTGTAAGCAAAGCCTTCCATTTCTTACTTTGGATTCCTTTATCTGGAGGAGTATTTATTTCCACCAAAAAAGGAAAAGAAAAAGAAAAAAGTATGATCAACAAGGGAATGTTCCACTGATTTCATTTATGACTGCTAATTAGAACTGAACTTCAACCAAAGGAATATAAAACTTCCCACAATTTGTCACTGAGCCTCTGAAGATTTTCATTAAAATGTGATATTAGCTAAAATATATTGCAATGTTCTTTCCAACTTGCTTAAGGACTTTGATTTAACTTCAAAAAATGATGTCTTGATTACTTTATTAAGACAGAATGTTAGACAGAATGATTAGACAGCCAGATAAGTCCACTGTTATTCCTTTTGTTGGAAACTTGTGTTTAATTTTATGTATATATATATATATATATATATATGGAACTACGGTATATAATGCATAGAAATTCTAGCCACTTTGGGTAGCCCAAACTGACTTCTATAGATCTAGGAAATACTGATCCTCAATCCTATCAAACAGAGGCAACCTTACTCCTAAAATTGTCAAAAATAACTTGGCAAGAAAATTTCATGCTGAACCTAGATTCTTAAACAAAGGTGTACCATAGAGAAGATGACACTGGACTTGTTAACTGCCGTCAAGCGACCTTCGATTTAGGGTGACCAGGGTGACCCTATGAATGATAGACCTCCAAGGTCTAATCTGCATGGCAAAATTAATGCAGTTTGACAACCCTTTAATTGCTATGGCTTCATGTTATAGAATTCTTGTATTCATAGTTTTGTGAGATATTTAGCCTTCTCTGCCAGAGCACTCTGCAACAAACTACAAACAAACTACAAATTCCACGATTCCATAGGATGAGCCATGGCAGTAAAAGCAGTGTCAAACTGCTCTATTTCTGCAGTGCAGATTAGAACCAAGTCACTGTGTCATCAACACTCCTGCTCAAGTCTTTCATATTCAGAGATGTGGCTTCTTTGATTCACTCTATCCATCTGTAATGCTGTCCTCCCCTTTCTTACTGCCTTCTACCTTACTAAGCATTATTGGGTTTTCTAGTGAGTCATGACTTCTCATGATATATCTGAAGAACTACAGTCTCAGTTTAATCATCTTAGTTTCTAGGGAGAGTTCAGATTTGATTTGCTCCAGGACCCATTTATTTGTCTTTTTAGCAGCCCACAGTATCTGTAGAATTCTTCTTATAGTTCTTATAGTTAAGATGGGGAGCGTCAGAGCTCTGTTGTGTTTATTTATATATGTTCCCCTTTTTTTGCCTTTTTTCCTCTCTGTTTATTTTTGTATGCATTTAATGGATGTATATCATTTTATTTTGATTGTATATTAGATTGTTAAAATTAAAAGTCAATAAACAAATAAATTAAAAGATAATGAAGCAGAAGGGAGAAAAAGAAAAGAAGAAAAGAGAAGGAGAAGAAAAACAAGAAAAAGACATGCAACTAAGGTTGCCCTCTCCATCCTGACTTTATTGAAAACAAAAACTAAAAAAGGAGGAAATTATTCTACCATTACAGATCTAAATAAATAATCCCACTAAAATTACTGATAGCCATAACCACAGGTTATTACATCAATAGATTTCTTGTTGCTCAAATAGAGATTTTTTTTTAACATGGACACAAACATGGTTTGTCAGTCTGGCTAAAATTTAGCTTTCCTTTCCCAGACTGTATTTAACAGCAAAGAGTGGAGCAGATGCTTAGTCCTACCATTTGATACCACTGGGCTATAAAAATGCTTCATTTTATCTTCATTTTGACTAGACCTCTTGTCAAATAATTCTCATGTTGTAACATTCAGAAGAAGAACAACACAGATCCTTTTAATGTATTTTTCTTTAATGAAGAATAGTGGCAAGCAATTTCTTTGGATGAGCTGTCTGTCTTATTATTATTTCTCTGTAATTCTCAAAACTATTGTTGCTTTGTTTTTGTTTTGCAAGCTTACTTAAGAAGGTTTTATTGTCCTAAAATGTGGCCTAAAATATTTAAATAGCTAAAATAAAGTTAATATAACCTAATAAAATTAACCTAATGAATAAACAAAACTTAATAAGTAAATAAACCTATTTTAAAAAACTCTAAGGGATTATAAGATAATTTATTATGGCTTGTCTTGTGGAAAAAGAGATAAACATTCACTGACATGGAGTTTCTACAGGACCTATTTCACCTCAATTAATTTAACTATGGTCTACTTTTGGGTTTTTCTTTCTAAAGCTATCTTAGCTTTTCTCTCCCTCACATATGTAACCAGGAGATCAGCACCTGCACAAACATAAATATCATTAATTTTAAATGTATTCAATAACCAATCTGAACCTTTTAATTAAACAAGAATTTTCTGTGGAGGTGGAGAGTGAGACCAAAGCTAACCTCTGACTCTTTCTGAACATAGTTAATTGTTACCTTTTTTCCCCCCAGTTAGTGGGATGTGATGAGGTTTGGGGTAGGTGGTTATTGTTTTAAAAGCTTTGGAACATAGCAAAGCCATCATTTCCTTTGCTAACACATATGTAAGAAGTCCCAAGATAGCAGTATTGGAGACATACAATTATTGGCATTTACGTCATTCCAAATGCATGATTTTTTTTGATGAAACAAAATTAATTATTAGTTATAATTATTTTTTGCAAATTATATCATTCCAGTGCAACATACTTTCCTTTCGTTTTCAGTGACACTTTTTTATTACCTCACTGGCAAATAGGATTTTCAAAGTTCTTTTTTCTTTCAGGTGTGTCACATTTTCCCTTTGTGTGTGTGTATACACACGTACATACAGTGACTCTTGGTATCTGCTGGTGTTTTACCAAAATCTGTAGATGCTCAAGTCCCATTATATAAAATGGCATGTTAACATTGTGTATCTTATATAAAATGGTAAAATCAAAGTTTACTTTTTGGATTTTTTATTTTAAAAATTCGACTCATGGATCATTGAATCTGTGGATGCATAATCCATGGACATGGAGGGCAAACTGTATGCATGCATGCATGTATGTATGTATGTATATCTGTGTTTACGGGCATGTATGTGTGAGCGAGTGAGTGAATGAGTGAGTGTATATGGCTTTTGAGGAAAAGACATGCATTTTTAGAAGTCATCTCACTGTAGGAAATTAAAAATGGAAACAATTATTTAAAAACTCCAGTTGAAAAAGAAAATGGATTATGGAATATGCCATAAAGGCACAAAAATATTAAAGTAAAAATCACTTCACAGCAGCCAGTATGATTCAATTGTAGATCAATAGTGTGTAGTTAATGCATTAGCAGTAGAGCATTAATTTGCAATTACTGCAGGCGATCTGATCCTCTATGTGCTGTCCATTGACATAAATGACCTTTTGTTGAAAAGGATTCTGCAATCATTATTTTTAGCAGCTATAACAAGGAAAAGAGCAGAATGAAGGGGCTGCTTTCAACAGTGTGAACTGTATACATGTGTGTTTCTATCTAGCATTATTCTTCTCTCTCTTTCTCCCTCTGTATATATAGCAGCAGTTCCTGGGTATGGAATCTAGTTCATATTAGTTTTAGAATCATTTGCTCATTTAGTTTCTGAGTTTAACAATTCATTTGTCCTTTCCGATAAGGTTTCACAAAATCTGTTATAATGCAAAGTCCTGATGATGTGCTTCTCTGTTTCACCAGTGGTAGGTTTCTAATGTTTACTGAAAGAAAGCTTTAATAATTTTACCATGAATATTGATTTTTGGCAGTCAACAGAGGAGGTATAGAAAGAGAGTGTTGGATCTTTAAGGTTGATTTTCCTCCAGTTTCTTTGCAAAGACAGTAATACAAATGTGTTCTTTGAAAGTATTTTTGCAAAAGAAGTATAAGACAAAAAGAAAGCAGAAATCTTCGTTCTTCACTATATTTGGTGGAGACTATTGTTCAGAAAGCTGCCATTTTCTATTTCCACAATTGTTATTTCTCTAGATTCAGCTGAAATTTCAGTATGTGACTAAAGGCTGATTAGTTTCCTACTAAAGCAGAATTAATGCACTATCTTGCAGAATAACCAAAATTGGCATGGCCTACCTCTCCAAGAAATAATTTCTTGGGAGTAACTGAAGAATTTTAGAAACTGAGTTTTTTTTTTTTCCTCTGAAATGATCCAACAAGCTACATTTTGCACTTCCTACTTGAAAGTTATTGTCTGGGCAGAAAGACAAGGAAAAGAAGCAGTCTCTCAGGGTACTGTGGAAGTGGGTTTTCTACTTTATTCCTGTAGGACTCTAGGGGTCAGAGAACTTTTCTCCTTTCATAGATCACAAATAAGTTTCTTTCGTGGACACAAAATTGAGTTCACAAATTCTTATAGCCAAGCTGATGGAGCCCAAAAGCAATTTTAACGGAAAGAAAATATAGCAGTATTGAAGGAAGAGGCTCAAAAGGATGAGAGGTTAATCACTCCAGGACTAAATTGAGGTCCCAAGACAGAAAAATTGTTTTGCTGGCTGGTTTTGATAGACTTGCAGCTTACAAAAGTATGGACCCATGGGAAAGTGCCTCAAGGGAACAACAGACTCCAGCTTTAATGATATTGTTCATTACAGTTCTCTGTCTGCCCAGAGTGCTGTCTCTATGGACCAGAGAAAGTCTGTCCTGAATGAAGCCAAAAAGAAAGAAAATCTTTGCTTCCTAGCTTCTTTCCTCCTCTTCTCCCTAGTGTTTTTGGCCTAAATGTTTAAAGATAGTTTTCATATAGATGGGTCTCTTGGCATTCAGGTTGTCTTCTTGGCTTTGGGTATCAATTTTAGACTTTAGGTCACTTGGTATATCTGGTAGAATCAGCAAGAAAAGCTTTGTTAGACAGTATACATACATGTTGTCACGTTTTCAGGGCCAAAAAAATAAAAATCACCAGTCAAATTCTGTTCTTTACAGACTTCTGCCACACTTTACCTGCTTAAAAACATTTCCTCTTTAAAAATGTGTTGTATTGTGCATTATTAGAATGTGAATATATAGCTCGAAGCCTCTTCCTAAATTTGAGTAGAGTGTTGCTATAAGTGGAATCCAATATATTGTAGACTGTAGCAAAACTACACTCCCTCCCCCAGATGTTAACTACTTTTTTCTACATAAAATGATTTAAACATCAATGAAGACTTTGTATCTAATGCAAGGCATTGTAACACCCTGCATGTTTATCTGGTTTTTGATATTGCCAAAAACATTAGCAAAGCTAGTGAAAAGAAAATCGTCTTCGTCATATTTTCTACAGACAACAAAAGGGTTTAATTTAATGTTTGTCTTATGCTGAAGAAAGAAGTTAATTGATTTTATGTTTGTCACTGAAAAGGTGTAATAAGAAGAAGATAATAGTAAATGTGGTACTATGAGGAATCAAATAGGCTGCATACATAACTTTTCCTTGCTTCACCACTGAAGAATGTTTCAAAGAAAAGTCAGCCAAATTAAAAGCAGAAACGCAAAACAGCATGTCCGTTGCAGGATCTTTCAAAGATACCAACTGCTCCATTTTTGTTGCTTATCCCATTGATACGATCAGAATATTAGAAGCTTGAGGTCAAAGGCTGCCTGCCTAATAGGATGGCATTTGGAAAGCACCTTTACTTAGCAATCTTTTGCAGTGCAGTAGTAAAACTGAACTAAATCTCTCTCTTTTGGGTAAAACAAGATGGCATTCTGGTAAATGCTAGAATTTTATCACTTCAACAAAGAAAGAAAAGAAAATCATATCAGAATGAAACATTTGTGATCTCCAAAGAGTGTGCTGTCACTATAACAGCACAGATGAAAGCAACTGCTGTCTCAATTGCCTGGAAACTACTTTGAAACTCACTTTGATCTCCTCTGATTGTCTGTTCATGTTATTGCTAAATGTAGTACATAGAAGCAATACTGTTTTTGGTGTTCTATAGATACAACATATGGGGGGGGGGAATATGGTGGAATAGTCAATCTTTGCTACTTATTTATATCCTGAGACACATGTTCACTAGTGAATTTTCATAAACTCTGGCCATCAGAGAAGGGTCCAATAGAGCAGCCATCCTCTTTTTCCACACATGAAATTCAAACTGAGATTATTGAGTGGCACTGTTACCAGTGGCAGGCAGTGGCTTCCATGTCATGAGTGAAGTGAATCCATGGTGGGTTTGATTCTAGACTGAAAGGTGCATGTTTTTTTGTTAACTGCCTTCAGGTCAATCTCAGCTCATGACAACCCTATGGATAAAGCATTTCAAAGCCCCCCAGTCCTCCATTGTTCTGCTAAGGTCTTGTAGATTCAGGTCCATGAACTCCCTAATTGAGTCTAGCCATCTAGTGTGCAGCTTTCCTCTCTTTCTACTGTTTTTTACCTTTCCTAGCATTATTGTCTTTTCTAATGAGTCATGCTTTCTCATGATGTGGTCATCCTGACTTCCATGGACAGATCTTTTTGGTCATCCAGTTATCCTCAGCAGTCTTTTCCAGCATTACATCTCAAATGAGTTGGTTTTCTTTCTATCCACTTTCTTCACATCTGTACAAGGTGATTGGGAATACAGTAGGCCTTTCGTATCTGTGGACTTGCCATTTGTGGGGAGCAACAGAGGAGGAGGAAGAGGAGGAGGCAATGGCAGCTGGCAAAGAGGAGGAGGGAGGAGGCAGAGGGAGCAGGGCAAAGAGGAAGAAGAGAAGGGATGACAAAGAGGAGAAAGGAGGAAGTGGCAGCAGTAGCAGAGGGAAGAGGAGGAGGAAGGGGAGAAGGAGGAAGAAGAAGGAGAAGGCAGCAGCAGTGGGGTGAAGAAGAGGAAGAGGAGGAAGAAGGAGGTGGAGGCAGCTAGGGTAAAGAGGAGGAGGAAGAGGAGGCATTTCCTCCATGTTTCTCAAAACATGGCTTGCGGGGAGGGGGAGGATGGCAATGTCCCATTGTCCCAAATGGTGGTGCATTGAAAACAGTGGAACTTGAGCATCCAGGGTTTTGCTTAGGGATCCAGAACAGATCCCCCAGGGATACTGAGGGCCGATTGTACCATAGCTTCCTAACTAACATTAATGTTCAGTATCATATCTTTGCACTTCAGTGTCTTTTCTAGTTCTTTCATAGCTGCCCTTCCCATTCCTAGTATTCTTCCTGTTTCTTAATTTTTGATCCAAGGTTAACTATTTTGATTTCCTTGTCATCTAGGATGAATGCATGACAATCTTATGTGGTCATTATTTTCTTCTTTGGTCATTATTTTTGTTTTCTTAATGCTCAATTTTAAACCTACTTTATCTATCCACCCCAAAAATAGATTCAGCATCTTGGCTACTTTCTTTCAAGCCTGGAGTCAAACTCAGAGTGGATCCATGGCTCCACTGACATAGGAGACATTGACCATCAGTGACCACCATCCTCAGGATGCAAAGCTTCAAGTCTGAGAGTCAGTCCGTTAAGTCTATTGTATGTGAAAAATATGCAAGGCTCTGGTAGTAAGCACTGTAAAGATACAGTGGTTGTTTCTCTTTGATTGCACCAATTCCTACTGTCCTTGATAGATGTCTCAGGCCTAAGAGACACCCCAGTCACGTGCTAGGGTTGCCTCGGGGCAGAGCTTACACACAACCCGCAACCCTAGCACGTGCCAGGGTGTCATCACTGCAGAGTGCCATTTACATGGTGCGATGACGTCGCAGCTGCGCAGCAGCTATATGGCGCTGTGCAGTTGCAACATCACAAAAGCATCAGCAGCGCTTTTTATGTCGCAACTGCAATGCAAAAAGGAGCTGGGTTTTGGAGGTCCTTTTTTTTACTGCACACCTTCGCCACTCCATGTAGTTGCTGCAGCGATGGTATGCAGTAAAAAGAGGAGGCTACAGACCGCCCTTTTTGGGCGGTCTCTAAAACCCCTCAGATTTTTTTGTAACCCACTGAGTGAGTAACACTGTCCCATTACTAAGTACAAGTGTTTTGCTGTGCCCTGCTGCGTAGCTTCTTGCTGCAGCAGAAGGCTATGACTAAGCCTGGTAGTGGTACTCTGGGGATATGGTTTGATACACAACAGAAATTTAGACTGGACTATGTTCTACATGAATCTATAAATTTGTTGCAATTTGGTAATATTTCAGTTGCTACTACCAAGATGAGGTGATAAACATTAATAGTCAGATTATTTATAAGATTAGACTTGTAATGCCCTGTGTAGCTCAGCTGCATACTTACTGTCAAAACAGTACAAGGTTTCAGCAATGGAATGAGGCTTATTTGGATTGTATTAAGCAGGATACTTTTTTAACCTGCATTTTCAATGCCTCCTCTCCTTGTCTGAATAGCTGGGAAAAGTGTTACTCATATGTTTAAAAATTAGAAGCCCTTAGTGAACAAAGAAATTTAAATAAAACATTGGTTGAGTTTTACAGTTAAATAACCTGTGGAGGAAATTATAATTATGTTCTCTATAATTGTTCTGGAGGAAAAAGGAAAAGAGAGAGAGAGAGAGAGAGAAAGAGAGAGAGAGCACTTAAATCTATGGAAGACATAACAGACCTAATTAATGCTCACACTATTCCTCCAGAGAAACAGATTTTATGTAATGTAAATGGGCTGCATAGGAAATGTTCTTGTGCATATTTTATACATATTCCTTGTTTCTTCTTGCGTAGCTGCGGTGCACAGTATTTCAAAAGGTAAAGTGTACTTTCTTCCTCCTGAACAACAGCTTGTAATATGGTATGTGACACCAGGAATAAAACTTTGATAATATTACATGGGATTTTATCAGATGTAGCCTTGCAAATTGTGTGAATTAATTTTGAATGGTCAAGTGGGAACATCTATGTGAGACTTCCCCTTTCCTCTTGATAGCTGACCATTTTCTGTTTCTCAAAACATGGCTCAGTTTTTAAATTGTCTAGGAAAAATATACGGGACGTGGAGTAGGGGATGTTTATTAATACAAATAGAAACCAAATCAAAATTTGTAATATTATTTTTAAAGCTCACTATAATGTTAGTCTTTACTGCAACTCATTCCTTAAGATGTAGGCTGGAATTCACTAAGGCAGTTATGAATGTGTAACCTAGAGCTATGAATTCTTAACTGGTTTATATTCACAATCCATACATATTTCCTAATTTAGGGGATATGTAGGGTCTGTGAAAGTCCCTCTGTCCCCACTTACGGGTCCACAAGGGTCTGTTCCCCTGACAATTGGGAAGCAGCACATTGCTATTCCCACTCACCCCTACCCATGCGATCTCTGGCATGACGGGAAATTGTCTAGCGCTGACTGTTGTATAAGAGATTGCTCATGAGAAGATGTGGGAATGTTAATCAGTTGCTTTCTGATGGATGAGAATAGACCCCTGTCGCTTGCGGTGGCTGTTGCCCAGTAAATAGGGACTGTAGGGAGAGATTGAACAGGGAGACATTACTTAACTATGTATCTAAGGTGGTTATGTAAGTAAATCGTTGATACCGAATCATAGCCATAATATGGTATCAGTACTAGCAAAAGTGGTAGTTGCAGTTGATTACAATGACGATATAGAAAAATGGCTGACATATAGAAATATTTCTTTAAAATGATTCTTTAACGATTCTGTTCTTTTAAATGATTCCAAATATATAACATTTGGGGAGGAATCAGTGCTTTTTATTCATTGGAAGTGCATCCCCAAACCCATGTTGACATGATAACATTAGTATGTTTATAAACTCTCATTCCCCTTCCCCAAAAGTAATTCATGGTAACATCATTCACTTTTATAACACATTACCTTTGAGCTAGATACATTATAGTGCTATTTCCCAGTTTCCAGGATTTAATCTAATTTCTCATTTCCCATTTAAAGTTCTGAATAGGCAGGTAGGAAAGTAACTGGAAATGGTAAATGGCAAGAGTCTCTAATGTTATTGCTGGGGCTGACCTTCAAGTTTTTCTTTTTTTAAAAAGGTGATATTATGGCATGCCCCAATTCAAAAAATGTTTGTAAGAGCTGAGCTCTGGAACACAAGTATAAGTCACTTAATCCAAATTCATGCATTATTGTGCAACATACAGAAATAAAACTGATCAAAAATTCAGAATGTCTCAAAATAAAACAAAACACCACCGTTCACTGACATGCATAAACGGAATCTATGGAATCTTGGCTATTGAACTGATTGCCAAATAAATAATACTCCCTTCTCTTCAAAGTTTGTAGAATTGCTCATTCTTCAAATTTGTTGTAACTTACTTATCATTACTGATTGATTTCCCAGGGGGAAATTGCGTGGTAACTACATTATGCACCTTCTAGGAATACCTCCCCATTTGTACTTTATAGGTCTTAATGCTGCTGATGATTTTACTTTGTAGCTGAGGTGTTTGAGTGTTTTAAAGGTTCTGATGTCTTTTGGTTTCATAATATATTGTGGACTGCTCAGAAAAAATCTAACAAATAATTAGATAAATCACCTGAAAGTCTACAACAGTTAAAGCATTGTGAGGGGTACCTTGAAAAGCCAGTGGTCTGAGCAGCTGTCAGCTTTGATCACTTGTCTGCCTTTAATGTCCATATTAATTAATTGTATGTTTTTTCTAGGTGTGCAGTGCAATTCAGAATCAAGACTTTACAGTGATTGAAGACTACTGCACTGGGCTGAGGGCTTTGCTTTATCTGCAGAGCCTAGAGGAACTTCAAGACTGGGATGGACAGAGTCCACCAACTATAAGACATCAGAAAGGAAAACCTGTGCCCACAATTGCTGGCTTGGTGGTAAAGGTATGTTACAGAGACACCTCTTTCTGACTGGGCCATGCTTGGTATGGGTAGGATGTGATGCAATAGAGAAAGAGAGAGAGAGAGAGATCACAATGGTCATTTTAAAGAACCCACCAAAATTCACATTTCTCTTCAGTTTCAAGAGGTAAAGAACTAATTTTTGTGTTATTTACTTACACAATTCTTATATCACATTTCAGTATAAACATCCAAAGCTGAATATAAAAGAAAATTGTTACTGTTCTACTGTCAAACAAATGTGTTCACTTTTAAGCTCTGATCTCACTGCTGTAGCCATGTCACATTCCCACCTTCCCCCTTTGCCAAATTAATAACAGTGCTTCTCCCATGCAGAAAAAACCTGCTCTTGAACACAATACTGTCATATCCCATCAGAACCTCATACTTTGCAGATAAATCGTTTGCTACTGTGATATCATGTATTTTGATTGCACTCAATATAGTCTCTTGTTATTTATTTGGTTGATATTTTAGGCTTATATTATATCAATGTATTTCAGGATTTCCGTTTTAATGTTATAATATTCGTGCCTAGACCATTTTTTGCATTTAGGTTCCTGGGAAGCCATGTGAAAGGATCATACAATATTATTTGTGTGAAATGTCTGCCAATATGGTAGTCACCGTGTTGCGAGAACACTCGATATAATCTGTGATACTTTACTATTTATAGAGGAGATCTGCCTGCATTTTAACACCCTCCTAACTCTCTAGCTGGGGGAAGGGGTGATGAGCTAAGAGTGTGGTCTTACCTAGAAACTACTTATTTATTACTGAAACAAAATGTATCTGAAACAGTCTAGGCATTAATTTAAGATTTAACTAAATATTAAGATGATTGCATATTCCCAGTGATTAGCATTTCCCCCCCTCCAGCAACGGGAATTCCGTATAGATGCATGCCTCGGCAGTCAGCCTTGCAAATTAAGCCCATGTTTTTCTTCTCATGGTCAAACAAAGCATGTTGAACTGCAGGATATGGAGGCGAGAGAAAGCATGTGCTAGGAAAAACTAACAATATTCACAGTTCAAAGAAGCACCATTCTACTTACATGCTAAGCATATTATTTAATTGAGCCTTCTGGCTAGTAAAATATGAAATAATCAAACAGCTAGTCTTTCATTTTAGCTCACTACCTGGGTTTTGGGGTGATGCTTCATCAGTTGCTACCAGCTTGAAAACCGTGTCTATATGACTATCAAAATATTGCAAAATTCTTTAAAATTGTTTGAATTGACACAAAGCATTCTTCTGTTAAGCAGTACTACAGCTAAAAAAAACCCAAAAAATAATGTAATGATGTACAATACCAGCAACTTCTTTTGCTTGAAATGGCACATTTATGAGCATTCATGGACAGAAATTTCATATAAACATCATATGGAATTGACTCCATGAAGGCACATTTTGTGTACCCCTGTGAATACACATATAATTTGGGGTTCTAGGGTCTTTGTTTGTGTCTTCAAGTTGTTTCTGACTTATGGCAACCCTGAGGTTATCATGGGGTTTTCTGGGGCTGAGAGTGTGCGACTTGCTCAAGGTCACCCATTGGGTTTCATTGACCAAGCAGGGAATTAACACCTGATCTTCAGAGTCTTAGTCCACTGCACCACACTGACTCTAACATGTGCGAGAAAACAATTCTCAGTATGAATTTATAAGGTTGTGTGAAAGAAATTAAAGGTTTCTGGTACTTGGTGATTACTACTTTCTAGCTGGAAACTCAAACAGAACCACTGGGGGGAGGGGATAATGGTAGATCTGTGATCCAAACAAATCCCAACAATGTGCTTCTTTGGTACACTTCCACCAACTCATACAAACAACCATATATATCCTATCTCTGGCACAAAGGAATAGTATGGCTATTTGTGCTAGTTTCAAATGTTGGTGTACAAAGACGACTTGTATTCAGTAGTGCACCACTGTTTTCCTGTAGAGCCTTGTTTTCAAGGAGTAAAAGGAGAAGATGTTTCAGTTTAGCAGAGATGTCAAATCCACTACCTAGTATCTCCTGTTCAAAGTATCTCAGGAGCCAAGAAGCAGCCATAGTTACCTAGCTGGCTCAGGAACATTGTCCATATATACTATACAAAGTATTCCTGCTTTTTGTTCAGAGAATATGCCTTTCCAGAATATGTGGCCAAACCAGCGTAACTCAGTGTTCCTTGTGGCCCTGGCTCTCTTCTGCTAGATAACAGGCAGGCTGCTGTTTGTCTGGTAAAGCTTGCCCAGAAAGTAACACATTTTTTTAAAAAAAAATACAAAATACAAAAAATACAAAATAATACTGCATGAGTGATTTTGTTTAATATAGCAGAGTGTCCTCATAAGATACTTGGACACCAAGGAATTTCAAAAATGGGGTTTCGTTGAGACGTTAAATTTTTTAAAAAATTAATGCTTTACCATTTAAGATTTTCATACAGTTTGGAGGCAGGAACAGGGGCAGGTGGTGAAGGGGGCAGAGACAGAGGGATTTTTGCCAGTCTGTACAGCGAATTGTGTTGGCTTCCTTGAGAAAGGGAAGGAGAATTGCAATCATTAGTAAAAAGCTGACAAAACAGATCATGGAATTTATATTTACTACCTGTTCCACAACAAACAAAGTACCACAACATGGCATCAAGTAGGTGGGCTTTGTCAGCACTCACACCCATCCTCTGGAAAATATTCTTTGTATAGTCTGACAACTTTAAGTACCTGAGGAGAACATACCTGTTTACACAGTCTTCCTTCATCTTTCTTTGACTTTGTTGCTGGAATACTTTAAATTATTTGCTATATTTTGTTTCTCATATTGCATTATAATTTTTTTAAAAATGTAAACTTTGTGTTTGTTGTTGTGGACCTTCAAGTCATTTGCAACTTATGTCAACACTAAAGTAAACCTATTATGGTTTTTTCTTGGCAAACTTTGGGGCTAAACACACTGGCAAAATACATCAGCTTCTGGGTGGCTACAGGGATGATGTCTGCACATCACATGCTCTTACTCTGCCCCCAAGCCGGCTTCATGCCACCCACCTGTCCACACAACTGGCAGCATTTCAGCATGGCGTTTAGATGCTGTACACTGCTGAAACCTGGAAAAAAATGCAGTGGCAAAAGCACCTTTTTCCTGACACAAAAAAGAACAGCTTTCAGCTGCTTCTTTCTGTGCCAGGAAAATGCCAGATCAGTGCCACAGCATGTGGTTGCCACAACTCCGATCCAGCACTTAAAGGGGTGGCCAGAGGCCACTCTTCAAAGTGGTCTGTTTCACTCCTCTATTCAGAGGGTGTTTGCCATTTTTTTTGAGGCTAAAAAAATGTGACTTGCCCAAGGTCACCCTCCATGGCTGAGTGGAGATGCAAATCCAGGTATTCCAGTCTCTTGGTGTGCTAGTCCAACACACAGAGCACTACCCCACACTGATTACCAAGTGCTTACAAGCAGTATATAAATACATATGTACATACATAATTGCACCTTTTCTTCCTTCCTTCCTTCTTGAAACACAAGGAAGTAATGGAGGAACCTTAGTGCCAGTGAAAACCAAGAGGGAAAAACATTAAGAGACATGAAAAGACATGAAAAGAAGAGACATGAAAAGATGTTAGAAGTTAAGAGCCCACAGGAAGCAGGAATGTAGAAAAGCAACTGGTTAAAAACAGAGAGCTCATAGTTCATCATGTTTATCACCATGAGATGTTACATGGAAATCTGAATTCTAAGGAGCTCCAAAACTAAGAGTGACCTCCAGAAAATTTAACCAAAAACGTTCAAAGAAACCTCAGAGATGGGGAACTATTATGGACTCAGGAGATTTTGACTTCAAAATTCTCTGAGTTCAGGGAATCTGTGGCACTTACAGTCTTTTATCACACAAATATAGGAGCATGATATGGAATATACAGTAGTGTACTTAAAAAGGTATTTTTGATAAGTATAAAGGCCATGACAGGATATAGAAGGAGAGGTAGTATCCCAGTTATGCTAGAGTCAGGCCTTTCTCCATGGGAAATCAGCTCATACAGGGGTTTGACTTTGTATGAGGCAAATCCTTGTTTCTTTACAGCTTCCCTATTAGTACATTTATTAATGTCATTGAAAATGTCATACCAATTAAAGAGATTTAGAATTCGGGCCGTAGCCTTAAGATCTGAACGTTGAGTCTTACCCTCTAGAGGATCTCCACCTCACTTCTCACTAATCTGGTGGTGCCAAGAACCCGGAATGCCTCCTGCTCTGTAACCGTGTAGGAATTCTCTCCACGTAGCTGCCATACTTAAGCATTCCCAATTTGCAATAAGATTCCTCCGGGACCATTTCCAGCTGGAATAAGTTACAGCAGGTTCAGGGTGACTTTTGCTTTCAGCAAAGAGAGCCATGGTCAGAACGGGATTTTTTTTAATTTGCTCCCTGGTGGCTCTTGCTTCCCCACCCTAACTGCTTAGAGTAGATTTTCAGCAACAAAATCTGAGCTTTTGTTTCTGGCTTTTGGAAGAGATTTGCTTTGAACAGTACTTTCAGTTATACATCATGCCTATTGATTATCCTTCGAGAAATCTAATATAACATGGTTGAAAATGTTGTATAAAGCCAAGATTTACAAAAGAATAGGATTTGGCATGTCAGATACCTCCAAATCTCTGCTTATCATTGCTGAAGACTGGAGTTCTTTTCAGTAAGAGGTTAGAGGAGGTTTCTTTGTTCTCTGTGAAGCTCTGAAAATTGTAACATTACCTTTCAGTTGTAAAGACAATCCTATCGCTAAGCTCTAGAGAATACAGTATTTCTGGGTTTAAAATAATTAAATGGTTAGGTTTTGTTTCAACTATTAATGTTGTGTGGTTAAACTTGGGTTCAAGAGGTAAGATCTGATTTTCATCTCTCTTTACCCTATACCCTCTCCTCACAAATATTTTATGTACATTTCATTTATATTTGCTTAATAGAGTACTCTAAAGGAACCTCAGGACATTCTGCATTACTTTTTATAATGCTACATAGCCATTCTCAGAAGATAATTTTTTTTCTGTATTTTGAATGAGAAGGGGAGGGAAAATATTACAATTCATAG
This sequence comes from Urosaurus nigricauda, assembly GCA_034509955.1. Taxonomy (NCBI): domain Eukaryota; kingdom Metazoa; phylum Chordata; class Lepidosauria; order Squamata; family Phrynosomatidae; genus Urosaurus; species Urosaurus nigricauda. The sequence goes on from JAOEGL010000004.1 coordinate 103,525,537, forward strand.
TTTTCTTAGCTTGTTATTATATCAGTAATTAACTGTTAAATGCATTAAATCTTATTCTTAGTTTAGTCTATTTTTAAGGGGTGGGAGGGGAGACCGAAATGTTATTTTAACTGTATGTATTTTTAAATGTTGTACTCTGCCCCGATTGCTCACGCAGAGGGGCAGAATATAAATAAATAAATTATTATTATTATTATTATGCAAAACTGTTGAAAATAAACATTTCAGAATCCTGAAACTGATCACACACACACACACAAAGAATCAAAGTAAAGGTGGAGTAGACTGTGAATCCCATCATATCTAAAGTAGTTTCTCTGGCTGCATCAGAAATTTAAAGAAGCAGGCAATCAAAAGGCTCTCCACAATAGTTTAACATTCTAATTTCATTCAAACAATAATCACATCCAGACACAGAAGTATTTCACAAATAGGATGGGTGTAAGAAATGAGCTTGATGTTGCTTTCCCAGGCAAAATTTGGAACATGAATATTTCAATCTTGTGTTTACTAAAAGGACATCATTCTGTTTTTCAGTTTTCATGTTTGTTCGTTAAGGTGCTTTACTCAAGTTGCTGTGGGCAGCATTTGTGTCTTCTCATGTCATCTCATCATTTAATCCTCACTGCAGTCCTATAAGCATGCTAGGCCAACAAGCAGTAACTAGCCAACAGTGAAATCCATGGCTTAGTGGGAATCTCAGCCCCAAACTACATGGTTTTAAGTCCAGTACATTACCCTGATTTCAATTTGTTTTGCAGTGACTGTGATATTTCCATTGCTCTTTCTGTAAGTGCTCATTGCAGAATGAAAGGGGGATTAGTAATAATAATGTAGTGTCTAAATAAATCAGTAAATATATATGTATTAGGAACATGTATTTATGCATGGAGGAACATTCTGTGGGGGACCACTGTTTACCATCTATGAGGGGGTATCCAAAAGTTTTAATGATTACCTTTTTAAAAAATTGACAGAAAGTTTGTTTTGATTTGTAGTTGTTAACTTCTCTATGTAGTCACTATCTAGAATTATACATTTTTCCCAGCGTATCTTGACCCTCCAAATACCTGATATTGTAGAAGTATGCAGATTGCGCTTGACAAGGATTTTACACTTCAGTCACTTCTGGCAGAACCAGTCACAAAAATAAAGGACGTAATGAGTTCATTTTCTCAGCAACGTGCACTTATGGACCAATGATGACACTGACAATATTTCATCAATATGCCATAATAACTCTGGGTGATAATTATTACTTTACAATACCCCCTTGTAAGGTGCATTCTGCAGACTTCTATAGTATCAGGTATTTGAAGGGTCAAGATACGTTGAGAAACATGTATAAATCTAGATCAAAACAAACTTTCTGTCAATTTTTTAAAAATGTGATCATTAAAACTTTTGGATACCCCCTTGTATATTCTAGAGCATAGGAGAAAGTTCCTGTCTTTCTGCTTTAGCTGAGGAATGTTCACTGTTCTCTTAAAATGACCTAAGAAAAACAGTAGAAGTATGAGATAGGCTGCAGGAAATAAGACAGTTTGACATCGCTTTAAATGCCATGGCTCAATGCTATGGAATTCTGGGACTAGTAGTTTAGTGAGATATTTAGCATTCTTTATCAGAGAGCTCTGGTCCCATAAAAGACTGCAAATCCCAGGTTTCCAAAGCATTGATCCATGGTAGTGGTGTCAAATTGCATTATTTCTGCAGTACAGACAAAGCCATACTTTGTGCTGATGAAGCTATGACTACAGCCTGGGCCAAATAACTGATTCCATGCTGTGCCTGTGTGCTCTTCAGTGCCTTTTGGCTCCAGTCCTTTACACACTTAATATGGATTAAGCACCACTGAACCTAACAGGAATTACATGCTATGTGGCTCCAGTTTTATCCACATTGACTTTGGTGAGAGTTTTACAGACTCAAGATACTCTTCTGGCACAAAGCAAAAGTGGACAATTGTCAGAAGCTGGGACATCACTTGTCCTCTGTGAGATCTCAGAGTACTCACTCTATTTCCTACCATGCCTTACCCCTCATTGTTTATTTTTATACAATTTTAAGGGGAAATGTCCCCTTTTCCCAGCTGGTGAGAAAGCAGGCATTGGGAGATTAAAAATGGGCCTATACTTTGTCCATGCCTAGCATGAACAAATGCAGGATTATGCTGTGGGCCTCAAATCACAGGTCCCCAACTATCATATTTTCACGTTCCTGGGAAAATCCCAGTGAATTCAGTGGGTAGAATCCTGTTGATGAGACATACAGGCGTAATCTCCCCTTTTACCTGAAGATAAGCTTTCAAGGTCATTATGAAGAAGGTATTTATTTCCTCCTTGGGCAATGACCCATACTGGTACAACTGATCTTTCCCATTCCAGATTAACCCCATGGTCATTTAGTGGCTGGCAGGAGGTGAGTGGCACCAGCATGTGGCTTCAAACTCTGGAGCAGAGAGAAGATCCCAGCCTGATTCTTCAGCCAAGAGCAATAAGAAGATGTAATCCTCCCAGATCTCCAAAAAGAAACATGAGTATGCTGGAGAGCTGGGAGGTTGATGCCTTTCTCTGCTCCTGGCTGTGGAACTTCAGTTGGATGCTGTCTAACTCCTCCTCCTTTTCTCTCTGGCCTTTAACTGGCCATGTGGCTGCAGTCCAGGATGCAACAGGTGATGCGAGGGCAGAAGTTTGAAGGGAGGATGTGCACTGGTGGAGTGCCAACAAGTTGATGTGTAATCTCAGCTGTCATGGCTTATTTCTAAGCAAAACAAAAACATAACTATCAGCTTCCACGAATCTTTCCTCTCTGCCTCCCAAATTCTCTATCAACTTCTGTTTCAACTTTTCTCCAATCCAATGCCTGTGGAAATCTCATGGATAGGACAACTGGAGCAATCACTCTCTTTCATTTTAGCTATCAGTAACTACCACTAATTGGAATTAAGATATTTTCTGTTACTAATCTGTGGTCATTATGCCAGTCAGTCTGTACCAGGCCAGTCTTTTCCTTTCCCCTGCCTCTTTGTCTAACCAGCAAGTGTAAAATGGCCCTGATTTCAGGAATAAATCTCTGTATCATAACAGTATTGAGTAAGATATGCTGCTTGATATTAATCTAAGTTATTAGACCTCTTCACTTGCAATAAGATAATGTTGCTAGTTTACCTGACTGTTTAATCAACACATTTGTATATTGGACAATCTGGAATGCAGAAGACTGGCTCAGTGGGTAGGTAGCAAAACTCATATGTGGGTGTGAAGTTTTTAAAATGCTAACAAACAGAATCTTGTACCAAGAAATCATATGGCTCAAGCAAGAGTATGGACCTTTTCAGACCGGCAAAAGGGATGGGAGTATTGTGGGATGCTCCCATCAGTGTCGCATGATTGAACAAGATTTTCAGATGACATTGCATGAAAAGCAACTGGAAAACTCTTTATTCACAGGATAATGATGGGATTATCGCAACATCATCTGAAAATCTTATCCCAATTGCACAACACTGACAGGAGCATCCCACTATGGTCCCATTCCTTTTGTGCATCTGAAAAAGCCCAAATTTGCCCTTGCACCTCAGATTTCTGTCCTAAGGCCTTTCACACTACAGAGTTACAGTACTATGATTTCACTTTAACTGTCATGATAACATCCAGTGGAATTCTGGGATTTGCAGTTTTGGAATAGTGAGAATTCTCTGTCTCACCAAATTACAAGCCTAAAATTTCCATTCAATGCAACCATGGCAGCTCAAGTGGAATCATAGTGCTATACTTGTGTAATACCGAAGGACCTCTAAATCATTTCAGATCCCAGCAATGACCAATCTTTGACAGTCCAACTGTAACCACATTTACTAAAATGATTACAGAAGATACTACTATTTCATAAGATATATCTAAGATTGCAGACTACCTCACCCACCCACACAGCCCCGTCATCATATATAAGCCTGAAGGAAATGGCTGTAATCCAGAGAAATCTTAACATTCCTTCCCTATATGTTTCTCTGTACCAGTAACTTGGAACAATCAGCAGGAGGGTGCTATTATAGTCATTATCTGCTTTTGAGTTTCCTATTTGCATCTGGCCATGAGAGCAGAATGCTGGACCAGATAGGCCTTTAAACCAATCTTTCTTTTGGGTTCTTATTATGTTCATATGCTGTTGCAACCTGTGGAATATAAGGGCATAATTAGGTGCCAGTGTTTTGCTTAACTTTGTCTGGAGAGCACCCAATAAATTTGGAATGTTTTGCGTGCCTCCAGCCACAGTAAACATTTAACAGATGTTATCCAAATTTCTCTTCCATGTCAATGTGACCCAACAACATAGGTCATTTGCTAGGAAGAGATGAAGAAAAACATTGACAGAATTTTCAAGCCCACAAGCTGTGTACCCTGTGATTTAAAAACCTGACAGATTAGTTATACCTAACAATAAAAGAGAATTATCTCACTCCATTTTATCTCCCATAAATTTGTTACTCTTTCCACTCAAAGGTTCTGATCACTAATGGCTCAAGTGATTGATTTGAAAACTCCTTAGAATACTAGATGGCTTTCATAATTTTGTCATTTTTAAAGGGCTGTATCATTGTTGAACTAGAAAACTGATAAAATACTGTGATTTTTTAAAAAAAATGTTTGCAAAACCTCATAAATCTGATACAAACTTTCTTTCATTTCCTCCTTGCCGACAACCACCCTATTGTGCATCAAGCTAATTATATAGATTACATATTTGGCTATGGATAACATTTAGATAGGACTTTGAACATTGCCATCCAAAAGAGCACCAGGTACTATCTAATAAATATTGGTAGTGTTGGAAAAGAGAGGCTAGCAGTAAGAGTTTTTGTAGCTTTGAAGAATAGTACATGGTATTACTAACAGAACATGTCTTAATTCAAGTGGCATTACTTTGTCTCTTTCTATCTTTTGTTTTAATCTGGTCCAAAGCAGCAACACTAACTTGCCCAATTATTACCCAATTTTTATATGCAATTGTGGGTTTTGTCTACTGAATATGCTTCATTGCCTTTATTGCCTTAAGAGGTTCATTATTTGCACACCTTTTGCTTGCCTGTCCAATTGCCTTTGTCTCTGTGTATGTTTAAAGGAAACTGTCCCACTTAGTATCTAGTCCTTCTTTGTCTAATGCAATGTATTTGTGCTTGGAAGATATAGAATATGAAAGGCAGAGAGTAAGGGGGTATTACCCTGTAAAAATTATGCAACTTGATACCACTTTAACTCCTGTGGTACTATCCTGCAGAATCCTGGGATTTGTAATCTTTGCATTCTTTGAAGGAGAACGCTAAAGACCTACAAATCCCAAGAATCCATAGGATGGGACTACGGCACTTAAAGTGGTGTCAAACTGCATTATTTCTGCAGTGCAGATACGACCTATGTGCATATTGGGAATAAAAAGTGGCTGTGCAGACCTTCCCTAAGGGACAGCCTGCAGCTGCCTTCAGGTGCACTGGATTGGGGCTGTGGCAACTGCACACTGTGGCCCTGATCCAGCCTTTTTGCACCCAGGAAAGAGTATGATAGCCACAGTGCCACAACTTGAAGGCACTCCTTTGGCACTGTGTCATGTGGACATAGCACCAGAGGAGAGCTTCGGATGCCACGTGTGGAGTGGCATGTGGTGTCATGGCACCCTGGGGGCGAAGTCGGGGCACATGTCATGTGGACATGATGCCCCAAGTCCAGCCAATGGCTGGTCTGCATAGGGCCATAGATGCCACAAAATCGAAGATGTGACAGTCCAGTAGTCCGTGACAGTTAGACAGTAGAACTGCAACACTGAGGTGCAATCTGTCATTGAAAACATGTTTATATGATAAATTGTATTTGAATATGAAGGTTCTTTTTTTTCTATAGCCTTTTTCATGCCTTATATCGTACATTAAACGTTTAAAAAAACCCCTTAAAACAGTGTGTTAATCTGAAAGTGTCTGTTTGTAGGGAGGTAGGTATTGTTACTAGTTGTGTGGTTAGACAGTTTCAGGTAAGCCTAAGAAACATCTACATGAAGAGCTTGAATGGAAAGGTTCACAAAAGTCCTTCTCTGAAGCTGCTTTTTGTAATTCAGGGACAGCTTGAAAGGAGATTTTGTCTAGATTGTGGTTGGGGGGAAAAGAGTTGAATTTCTTCTCTCCAACTTCCCACATTTCTGAGGTTGCTCAGGCTTAGCGATGTAAATGCTCATAAATTTCATTCTCATAGGCAACACCAAATCACTTTAGCATTTTTCTCCTCTTTGGGAGAAAGTCATTGAGAACTGCATGGTTTTCCAAGTTTATTCACACTTTGGGACTTATCATTTATTATGCAAACTGCAGCCTCTAGAGAAGCCTAGAGAGGGAAAGAATATTTCTGAATATTCAAAAAATGGTTGGAAATGGCAATTTCTGTACAGAAAATAAGCATCATGGACAAAAACCTGCAATTATCTGCAATGGAAAAAACATATCATCATAGAAAAGAAATTGCCTGCACAAAAGTAGTATTTTCCAACAATAGTTCTTGGCAGAAAACTAAACCAGCATTTTCTGGAATTAAAATACATGCCTTTTTAATCAGAATAAATCATTAACTGGACAGATTCTCATCCATACAGAATTATCCTCATAAGGGTTTCACAACACTTGAAAACCTATTTTCCAATCTTTTTTTAAAAAAAATAAAAAATAAATCCAATATCCTTTCTGTACCTAAACTTTTCTGAGGTTAGCACCACAAAAACTGTGCACATTAATTATAAAGTATGCACAAGTAATTTGGCCTTATATGTGGCTGTTTAGTCTTTTGCTGGGAATGTATTTCTGAGCCTTTTATACCAATGTTTGCATCTGTGTGCTTTAAGATCTTCCGGGGGAAAGCCTGAGCCGTGAGAAATAGGACATTCCTTGTGGAAATCTAACTTGTGAAATCTTTCATAAAACCATTGGACTTTCTCAATGAATTTCAAAAAGGAAAGGAGAAACAAAAGTTGAAAGTTGAAAGAAACTCTATTTTTAAAAGAGACAAAACATCCTATCAAAGAAAACAAGATTAAAAAGGTGTTTGTGTGTAATTGTGTTTAGAATGTATTGCAAAAAGTATCCAATTTCCCCTAATACATTTGGATTGGTGTGTAGACATTGTCTGGTGCTTTCTGTTTCTACCAAGTACCTATCATTGGTTGCTTACTTCATCTTTCTCTGGAGACTTACAGCACTTATGTTCAGGTAATGCACTTGCGTCGTTTGGGGATTAGAAAAATGTTCTAGTGTATACTCGTTTAAAGTTAATGTCATGTAAGACAAATTCCATATCTTACACAGTGGCCAGAATACAAACAACATGTCAATAAAGCTTCTCTCTCACATGTCCATTGCATCACCATCAGCAAATGTTTCCTGTTAAACCGGTAAAAAATACATTAGACCACAGCATCAATTTGGGCTCAGCACACAGAAGTTTTTAATTAATTGCATAATGCATGAATTCTTACCTAAAATAGACAATCCAATGCAGGTATACATCAGTTAACAAAACTAACATGTTTCTGGTCATTACTTCTTTCATAGAAAATTTGGAACCCTGGTGGCACAGTAGTTAAACATCTCTACCGCAGCCTCTCACAGCCACGAGGTTGTGAGTTCAATCCTGCAGGGCTCCAGGGTCAACTCAGCCTGGCATCCTTCCATAGGTTGCTAAAATGAGTACCCAGCCTATTCGGGTCAATTAGCTTACCCACTGTAAACTGTTTAGGGACTGCTTATGTGCATTGATAATCAGTATAGAAATGTACTTGCTATTGGTGTCAGAAGTAGGAACAACATGGAAAGAATAGGGATAGACTCCTACATCCTACATGACAAATAAGAGGAGGAGTTGTTGTTATTCAATATGTTGTTCAAAAGTGACAATATGAGCATGTGGAATTAAACAACCAGGGCTGAGTCTACATGGGCCACTATACTCTGGGAGAAACCTATAGTGTTTTGGTCCTGAAGCTGCTCTGATGTTCTCCTGTTAACTTGGGCACTCCATTATGAGGTTGGGCAGTTGTTCACACATGCATCCTGCCTTGTGACCTGCTGGCACCACCACTCAGGTCAAAACAAGGTGCCTTGTCTCAGAACTGGGAAGCACAGCATTGTAATCAGCCACCCAGTGTCACAGTGGAGGGCTCTGGATCTTCTGGTAAGATCCAGAGCAAAAGATTATTTTTTTTAAAAAAAAAAATTAAGGGTAGTATACCTTGGGTTCAGTCTGGGCATCGTCCAGACAGTTCACAGAAAAAACAGGGGTTGGGCCCTGAGTCATCTGGACTGATTGCCATGGGAATGGTGGGGAGGACATTTTATTTGGCCCATGCAAATAGGGCCTGGGTCATACATAAATACATACATAAATAAAAACATTTTGAACCTTCTAGAAACCACTTAAAGGATGCTTCCAAAATGCACTCAGGGATTATTATTTTTCTTTCACCAGCTTCCATTTTTCTTATGATTTCCATTTTGGGGAACTAAACTTATAGCTCTGTTTTAAAGGGGTCATTCACACATTGTTGTTTTTAGCATAATTATGTGAATAATCTCACTCGCACATTCCAGGTTTGTGTTCACATTATGGAGCCACATTTATGTGCATCTCTGTGAGTTCAGTTGCTCACATGTGTCAGCTCTCAAATAAAGATAGAGTTGATGATGAAAATGTATTTGAAATACATTCAAGGCATGCAGAGTTTTATCTCAGTGTATCCTGGGTTTAATTGGCATCAGTTATTCACACAGCCAAGAATCTGAATCTTTTTTTAAAAAAAAACTATTAAAAAAAAACCTGACATCCCAGGTTAAGTAGGTTATTTGGCAAGCCCTCCCCCCCAAAAACTTAATCAGATGCAATCTAAATGCATGTCAACAACAAAGATTCAACTCAGATTCTACCTATTTTTACCATCTGAATAAACCCCTAAACATGATTCTTGTATTACCATGCTGGAGGTAGCAGATGATCTTATCTCATCTTCTCCTTTCTCTCTGTTTGGGGGTTCATGACTGGACGCAATTGCTATAGTAGTCTATATATGACTACAGTCTGATCACCTTCAGCTTCACTGCACACTATTGTAGCCCAGCACTGTGTTTCTCCAATCTTCCTTCACCATCTTCCCAATGCTGATGTTTCTAAGTAAGTAACAACTAGATTGGAGACAAAGAGGAAGAAGGGCCATGGAGGAATTAAAAGACTTTGGAAAAAACAAGATTTCTTGTCAGAGGCATTGACTATTAAAAAAAAAAATAACAGTGGAGATATGGAGCATATAGTGAATTTTTATAAACCATTCTAAGGGTTTTATACCCTGGGTTTGGTGATGAACTGGCTGGACATTGTCCAGACTGTTCATACCAGAACTGGGGGTTGGGCTTGGGCCTTCTGGACTCCCTACTGAGAGGACAGGAGAAGGACATTTTATTTGGACCATGTAGACATGGCCTCAGTTATTTACTTGTGAAGCAGAAATTAGTGACATTGCTTTTTTATTATTTTGAGCAAGACAAGTTAGACATTCAGGGGACCTGCCTCCTTTTTTATGTATCCATCTTACCTCTAAACATCAAGTTCCAGACGCCCAGTCTCCCTTTAAAAGGATTATAGGAGATGTCATCCAAAACATTCAAAGGACCAAAGTTTCTCTGCCCTAAAACCTGTACTATGCCTCTTGCTGTGTGCCGATTTTACAGCAAAGGGCATTGTGAACTGTTCATAACTAGGCTCCTTTCATTTCCAGAATGGTATTTTGACAACGACTAAGCAAGTTTCAGTGGAAATTGTTTCAACAAAGGATTCTAAGATTATAGTAAATGATGTTTAAAAGGATTTAATCTCTGTGTGACTTTTTAATGTGCTGGATGTTACTATTTGTTGTATGCACAGGTTTTGTCTTCCCCCCAGCTAGTAAACACAACCATTTAAAAAAAAAAGCTGATCTGCAATGTATTTCAGTTAACTCTTTAACTCTGGCAGTTTCAGTGTGTTCTGTTATTGGACACTGTGCCAGAAAAATCCCGCTCCTAATGCAATAGGATTTAAAAATAAGTCAAGCGCTGCCAAAAATACATAATTCTTTTTTGTACTCTCCAGTTTGTTTTACTTACAACAATGGCCTGGTCATACCCTGCAGCATGCATTCATTACAGTGATCTTTGACTGGCAGATGCAAAGTAATAGGGTGCATATTTTAGTGCTTATTATAATACCCTGTCCAAAAACAACTTGACAAATTTGTGATTTCGACAGTGTCTCATTTTGCTGGCTGCAGTGCTCTGTGATTGCCTGGTCCACGTGGCTCCCAGATTATGCATACCACCAATACTTCTCATTAAAATGGCCACAGTTCACCAGTTTCGGTAGCTTGGAACGAACTTGGAATGAATTATTATACAACAAAGAGGCTGCTGTCATGCAGAACAAAAGACAAGCAAAAGAGAGCTGTGGCTTAATGAGGCTAAGTGAGTGGCTCCCCTGCATCACCAGCTACTTGACGGCCTTTGAGCGTGGATTTCCCCCCTCCCTTCCACATGACAAAACCTTTGGCCTATTATTGTGTGTTTATGCACCTTGAGGCTAATATACATTTTAATATGCTGCACATGGGTGGGGGTGGGGGTGGAATGAGCCATTAGATTACAACATGTGCATTCCCTGTTAAATTAATGACAGCTGAACACAGAGATAAATTTAGGTTTTCATATTTAATTATAGCGCACTACAGTACGTTTAGCAAGGATAAATTGCACTATTATTATGTTTCAATTTTTTTGACATCTTTTCCTATTAACCACCAACCCTTACCCCCTCTTCCTTCTTGCCATACATAACATCTCTGTATGTTCCATCAACCCCTTCACATTATTGTGGCTTCATTCAATCCATTTTCCTTCTACCTTGCTGGGTGGTGGGGGCTGTCTGTGTCTGTGTTTTTGTTTGTGGCTTACAGTTAGACTTCAGATAACTTTTTGGTTCATAATATCAGGAAGACCAGCCATGGCACAAATGCAAGGAAACAAAAGACTAATGTAGCTAAGCCTTCTGCCACTGGTTTTCATACATGCCTTTATTATGAGACTTCACTACTCAATTTTTATGTGTAATTGCATAATAATAATAATAATAATAATAATAATAATAATAATTCCACTCCTCTGAGTGAGCAATCAGGGCGGAGTACAACACTTAAAAATACGTACAGTTAAAAAACACACCAGTCTACCCTCCCGTCCCTTAAAAATAGATTAAACTAAGAGTAGAATTTAAAACAGTAAAACATTAAAAGATGGATATTAAACATTGATAGCTCTAAAATTAGAAAGTGGGCGGCCTCAAGAGTATTACATGTCTAAATAAGTGAATACCTTGCCTAGCTATTTTTTTTTAACCTAGCAGCTCAGTTCATGGAGTAATTGCTCACCATTTTCATGTGTGACCATATGAAAAAAAGATCAGTGTGGTAAATCAGCCTCTTCTTAGCTCTTTTTCTTTGCAAGCTCATGAGGCTCACGGAAAATAGGCTTGTAATAATATACCTGCTCATAAGACTTGCTCACTTTAATTGGGGATTTAAGTGCGTGTGACTTGTGAGCACTCAAGTTCCTAAACTCTTAACCACTCTCAAGTCAGCAGAAGATGTTGAGAGCTGATACCCTGCTTTTGTATTTGCATGGTCAGCCTTCATCAGACAAGGCAGTCTGCTGGTGTCAGAGCATCCCAGAACATGACTGCTAATCCTTTTTTATCACACTCCTTCAACTCTTCTGGGACCAACTGCCATGTGATTCCTGCCCTCCCTGCCTCTCATGAATTAGCAGCCACCTGATCCACCCGCTTGCTGCTGGTGAAAACCTGGCATCTACTGGGATGCTGCCAAATGAGTGGTGAGACAGTAGGCTTACCCTTTTGGCATGGATCAAACCAAATGTCATTTGATTCAAACATTCTCTCTCTCAAGGGCCACTCCACTTGTTCATTAAAAACTTAAAGAAATTTCTCAAGAATTCATGCTTACAGTTGCTTGCTTTCCTGCTCCTTCTCTGTCCTTTTTTCTTACATGAATATTAGATTACCACCCTTCAGGCAGGAAGGACTATTTTTACTTCTTAATCCCTGTACAGCGTAATTCAAATAGTTCAATAGATCAAAGCATAGTTGCTGTACCAGTAGTGCCCAAGTCAATATTTACTAGTACTACTTCTGTACCAACAGTGCTCAGGTCAATATCAAAAGGAGTCCATGATGTCTCTTGTATTCCAACTCTCTCCTTTTTTGACTTCACCATTCTTACCAGTAGTACCTCAACAAGCCCTCTCCAATCCTTCATCACTAGGGACATACACCAAGTGACACCCCAGAAAAGAAGTGACACCCATTTGGGCCCTCCTCTTACTGTGGAGTGAGAAGGGTCAAACACACCCCTCCTGCCATTGCTGCTGTGGTGCCAGTCTCCCCATGAGACTCGCACCACAGCAGCAGAGGATAGGGCCAAGCAGTCTCCTCCTGACTTTGCTGTGATGGATCCAGTCTCCTGGTGAGAAGGCCGTCATTGTCACAGTGAAAGAAAGTGCCAAGTGTTCCCTCTTTGCCTCCCCCTGGCAGCCCCCTTGCCCCCTCTGCATCTTCCTCTAAAAGCCCCCCTCACACTGGGTGACACCAGGGGTGGGAATGCCACTGTTTCCATGCTTTTTAAACATCAGGAATATTAGCACTATTGTCTTAGCCCTCTCCTGTTTTCCTTCCCAATTTCCTCCCTCAGGCATTTCAGAATCAGTGCTGCAGAGAATCCTCTCCTGCTTTCTAGCCCTTTAAAAATATTTCCTGATAAGATATGACAGCCTCCATTTTTATTTTATACTATATTTTATACTATTTTATTTGTTTCTAGGAAGCTTCCCATTTAGAATTTCAACATGCAGCTGGCTACTAAGTGACTTAAGTGACAAGCAAAAGTATTTTGAAGGAATTATCATGCTGTCTCAATGACAGGCTGCCCTTCTTTACTTTTAGGATTTTTTTAAAAAAATGGAAACTGGCTAGAGGAAGTTTGGTGGCAAGCAGGAACACTCTGTCAAATTTTGAGGTGTCTACAATGATTTCCTGATGAATTATGAATTCTGTTTCTAGCAAGACCTCCCCTCTTCCACATTTAGAATTTCAGGTTGACAATGAGCACTGAATCTTGGGGAAAGCTATCATATTTTGAGGCATCTACCATAACTTCATGGTGAGTTATGGCTGCCCCTTTCCAGTTTGGAATTGCTTCTGGCCAGTGGGCATTTCAACTTAGGGAACAATAAAAACACTTTCAATTCTTTAGGCTTCTACTACATGTGCTGTAGGCTATATTTCAGAGGAAATAAATGGTGAAACCACCTTTGAGCATTTTCTTAGGCAAGATATCCCTTGCCTAAGAAAACACTATGAAATTGAAGGGGTCACCACAAGTCAGCAACAACTCAAAGGTACTTAAACACAATGCCATGAATTATGACCGCCATAGATGGATATGCAGACATTCTATTTTATTATTATAGATTATTCTTAATTACTACTACCACTGATGCTGGTGCTACTCCTACTATGTTATCACTCCCAAATCAGTGCCCTGCAGATGTCTTGGCCTACAGCTGCCATAAATCCTGTCCATACCTACTGGGGCTTATGGGAGCTGTAGTATGGAGCATCTATAGAGCACCACACTGCCATCATTTGTATCGCACACAGGAAATGCATGGGAAATGTTTTGTATAGTATGGATATGTCTGCAATGTTAGATCCTAAGCAAACCAACCAATCAATCTGAAGCTTAACCAAATGTTCGAATCATTTCATGAATATTGTATTTTTTCAGAAGCATTTTTGTGACTCACCAGCTTTCAGTTAGACCATACTGTTCAAGTGCTGTTTTTATAGGTGGGTTTGTTATTAGGTATGGGTGATTCAACTTTTTGTGCATGTGTTATGTTTTCCTGCTCTAGTCTTTCTCATTAGGCAAAATCCATGGGTCTCGGTTAGGCACATGAGTAAAACCATAAGGGAACCTTGAATAAAAAATTAGTATAGAGTAGGCCCTCCTTATCCACAGATTTTTATCCATGGATTTGAGCCTACATGGCTTGAAAATATTCCCAAAAAATATAAATTCCAAGCAGCAAACCTTGATTTTTCCATCTTATATATGGGACACCATTTTGTTGTGCCATTATATTTAATGGAACTTGAGTATATACGGATTTTGTTATCCACGGATAGTCCTGGAACCAAACTCCAGCAGATAACAAGGGCCCACTGTAATTCTCCCCCCCCCCCCATCTGACCATACTTTTATGACGTATATCAAATGAAAAGAAAGACAGCATGGTTGCCTAGGTAATGCACTCCCTTTCTTAATCTTACACTACAGTTCCCCTGCAGCATTGCAAAACTATTCTGTGAAGAAATGCTCAATTTTTGTTTGTTTCTTATTGCTGTAATTCTTACACATTGTGAATGATGTCTGAATAGACTGTAATCAGGTTCTCCTGGAGCCTAGCTCTTTTACTTTGTATTGGGCTTCAAGGATGGAAAAGAAACTTGTTGGATATTTGTTCCAAATAGAAATACTCTGAGAGTGCTGACAGATGTGGACATTTCAGAAATCCATGCATTTGTAAAGTTTGCAGTGAAGTAGGTATGTGTGTTTGTGCACTGTGCACAAAATGTGTCCATTTCAAACACATGCACAACTAAAAATGTGCACATTTGAAACATGTTGAAACAAAACATCAATTAGTGCAAAATTCTGTATAAAATGTATAAAGGTAAAAGGTAAAGGTATTCCCCATTAACAAGTCCAACCGTAGGGAGCGGTGTTCATCTCGGTTACTAAGCTGAAGAGCCAGTGTTGTCAGAGACTACACTGTGATCGTGTGACCAGCATGATTGCACAGAATGCTGTAAAATGTATACATGGGGGGGGGGGGGGGACACAGACAAAAATATACATGAATTTCCATGTGATGGGGGAAAGGAAGGCCCAAAACAGACAGGTCAAATAAGGCAGCTTCTGGCTTCTTTGGGGGCATGGCGTTTAGATGACGCACACCCCTGAAGTAGACAGAAGCTGCACTGAGACCAGCTAAGGTGGTCCGAAGCTGCCGGAAAAAGGGGTAGCAAAAAGCCACTCCTGCTGGCTGCCCATTCACTTTGGGGTGGGCTGTCTGGTTGCCACAGTCCTGGAGCAATCAGGGCCAGAGCTGCCTCTGGACGCTCCTTTTGACCTGTCTGCTTCGCCCCGAAGTCTTGTAAACTAATGTGGAACTGAGATCAATGTAAATGACAGTCAGAAACTGAGAAACCTAGAATGAGACTGACTGATTTCCATCTCATAGGTTTAGGACGTTTGTATCTCTCTTAGTAACTTCCAGAGCCTGGATCAGAGTCGAGTAGAGTATGAAGCTATCCTGTCAAGTTCTAGTGATGCTGTAAGTAGACAGTACTGCACTAGAAGGATGCAGGCAGAGAAGATTCTTCAGAAGCAGTTCTTGAAATATCCAAACCAGCCAAAATGCAGAGTGATCATGTATCCTGTTATAGGAGGACAGTCTTTTTTTTTCTTTCTTCTTCTTCTTTTTTCTTTTTTGGTAGGTGTTTCCTGTGCAAATCGCTATGCTGCTAAAGTCCAGTTTAAAGATAAGGAATGTTTTATAAAGGAAGAGCAGCACACTGAAATCAGCGGGCTTACTTCATGTCAGGCATTCTGATTGCATCCTTAGGCACATGGTTTTATAGTTCATGGCATGGAGAATTTGCCAGTAGAGGATGGCAAGCCACTATATACCAGGATAGCAGCCCAAGAAACTGAGAAACAATGGGTAGCATCCTGTTAATGAATTACAATGGTGTAAATTGGACATATACCTTCACAATTCAGTGTATCCACCTACAGAAAAATAGCTGGATACATTCCTAGTCATCATCCCCACTCTCTGACAATCCAAAAAATGTTGTATGGAGCAGGGAAGCTGCACTGCTTACAGGGTGCTATGGCTGCAAAGACAGCACTATGTGATCCATGAGTGTCTCCTGATACAGGATCTCCGTCAATTTGTCATATAGATTAGAATAATTTTAATATCACTAATGGAGTTTCTTTGACAGATTCTTTCAAATTATTCATCTAATGAAATATTTAGCATTCTTCCTTGGATAATGCCACTGAAAAACCATCGGAAAATAAATAATTCTTTTTTCTATTTCCCATTTTTCAAACTTTGCTATGGAACTTATTTTGCTGAAGAAGCTGCAGGGTGGATAAGATTTTTATTTAGGATATGCAGTTGGTCTTCTCAAAATTGTTCAAAATTTAAATGAGGTTAAATTTCTTCACCTGTCCTGCTGTGACAAGTTCTTGCCATGCTTACTCAGGAAATAGGCAAAGCTATTAGTAGCTGTGTAATTCTTCACCTTTGCTCATCCCAGCATGCAGTTACAGGCCTTTTTGAAATATATGATGTTCTTTTCCAACTGTTCTGGAACATGAAAAGCACAGTTCCTTATGTCATGTAATTAAAAAATAACTTCTTCTCCAAAAATGGTTTAAGAATGCAATGACTTTAAGAAGTAGATTTTTCCAGCTCCTACTGTGATTATAAAGGGGTTGAAGATATTATGCTATGGATTTTCCCCAAGATGATTCCTTATTGGACAGTTGTTTCATGACAAAAGACCCTATGATTTCGTGACCAGAGGAGTCATGAGAAGAAGAAGAATCACTGTTTTAAAAGGAGCCAGGATCTTCATGATAAAGCATTTGTCATAACAGTCAGTTAGAATTGCTGGTGGAAGAATTTTCATCAGCGATAAAATAGGACAGTACTTTAAATTCAGAACAAGCCTTCTGTCCCTCCTTCAGCCCTCTCTCTCCCTACTTCCCTCAAACCACCACCACCACCCCACACACACACACACATTTTCACAACTTTTGTTATTTATAAAGGAATGAAAATATTTTCCACTGCATGCGAAACACATTTCAGGATCTTCTATCCATCCATCCATCCGTCCATCCATCCATGTTATTAATCTGTCCCAGTATCCTGCATTGCCTACTTCATTCGGAATGTGTTACCAAATAAGATCCTTATCACACTACACTGTTGAGGCTCTGTCTTCCATTTTAGCTGCCATGATAGCATCCTGTGGAATTCTGGGGTTTGTAGTTTGTAGAGCCCAAGAGCTTTCTGGCTCAAAATTCTAAATGCCCCTCTCGAAACTGCAAATTCCAGGATTCCACAGGAGACAGCCATTGCAATGAAAGTGGAATACAGTCACCCTCCATATCCATGCATTTTTGTTATCCATGGATTCAAGCATCCACAGCTTGAAAATATTTTTAAAACCTTGATTTTGCCATTTTATATAAGGGGCACCATTTTACTCTGCCACTTCATTTAATGGGACTTATTTATCCATGGATTTTGGTAACCATGGAAGGTCCTGGAACCAAACCCCAGTGGATATCAAAGGCTCACTGTTTAGGGCTATAACAGTGTAGTGTGATAAGGAACTAATTAATGCCTCCTGGTCTAACCTTTCCCACCCTCATACTTAGCTTAACAGTCAATGAGCTTTGGAAGTCTGTTTAACTCTAGTGAGGCTACAACAAGGAATTGTAAGAGGAATCTGGCTTCTGATAGTTGCAACCTCACTCGCTGGCTGAAAGGGGTGGGAGAAATCCTCCCCCTATACCCCAAAACCTCCATTTCTTGATGCAGCCGCTGGATGTTAAGGTAGGTTTTGGGGACATTTACAATTGCAGCAATAGCACAATGATAGCATATCTGTCGTATTACTGAATATGGAGCAATGACAGATCCATAACTCCAGGTTATGAATCTGTATTTGGAATACAGAATGCCAGCTTTGGTCACTTATTTATTTTTTTATCTCATGATTGGAACTCAAGTTAGCTTGCAATATAAATAGTACAGGAACAAGTACAGCATGAAATAAATAACAGGACATAAAATGAATAAAAGCACCATGCATGATTCTGTTTCAGTAGCCTCATGAGATGGACCATTCTTACTTTCCTCCTGGGAACAAATCACTGAACTTGAAGACAGTGTCCCAAGGATGTGTAGCGAAGCTTCCTGTACTTTGGTCACCTCTATTTTAGCAGTGGTTCTTGAAAAAATGTCTCTCAAAAAATGTGTTTTACATCGGGTCAGGAAACTTTGATGGTTCAGGAGAGCAGATTTCTGCCACTAGGACCATCTGAGGGTTGTCCAGTCTTCTGATAAGTTGTTTTGACAACAGCAACAATATCTCTCAATAAATGAAAATAAAAGTGGTCAGAAGTCCACTACCAGGGGTTTAAGTGTTAAAAGAATAGAAGAAGGCCAGATGGCCTATTTAAAAGGTGAATCAGTGCTCCTGGAGGCTTCTGAAGAGACGATTGGCCTGCATCCCCACTCTGAAAATGAGAGTCTGGGTGTCTGGATGGATTGATAACCACAAAAAAACAGTAATGGGATCTGAATGCCTCCCCAGAGCATCATTTTTCCCACCCCCGCTTTACAGTAAAACCACACCTACTATGACAAGCTTTGTTTTTTAATTTATAAATAAATTGTGTCCTTAGCCCAGTCCTGATATTAGGAAGCCAGATGTTTCACAACAGACAGAAAGCTGTTTGAGAACTCTGTAAAAGTGGCTACATTTGTTGCATATATTTAAAGCTCACTTTGTAATGAACAGGTTATTAATAAGAAATTAACTTAGAACAGTTCAAGAAATAGAATCGCTTGTTTAAGAAGTCAGATTTTGGGGTGGGAGGGGAAAGGCTCTTCCCATTGTAGTCATGGATCATTTGATGGATCAGTCTGCATGATTTTTCATATAAATAAAACAAAATAGTAATTCAGGAGTGTATCGTTGTAGGTACCCATTCTTACCTCTGCAATTTTACCTCTTAGAAGAGGCATCCTATGCCTCCTGCATAAGCAAGACAGAGGAATGCCTCTTCTAAGCTGATGCTTTTCACCTGCTATTTGTATGACAACTTCAATTAATCAATAATTTTTAAAGCAATCTAGTAAGCCCTTTTTGAACTGTGGACAGATACAACAGGAGTTGAACTTCCTTAACCTAATATCTATATCTGTATTTCATTTCTTAGAGACTGCATATACAGTCTTCATTTCTTACAGCAATGATTAATAGCCTGAGACATTCATATGTGAGTCCCCAAGCATCTTCCTCCAGATTAATTGCCCACATTGACCATATATTTCCAGCCACTGAAGGCAGTTAACCCAGGGCATCATATGCTCCATTTCTTAAACACAGAAGCTGAACAAAAAAGCATCTGCTGCTTCTGGGTGGTCAGATCATACAGTATTTAATATATTCAGGCTGCAAAACCTTGGCAAGTTTATTATAGGGACTAACACCACATATTCCTTAGTCCTATGCAGGAGCATGAGAATTTCAGCTTACCAAAACTTGCAAACCTCTTCATATTCAGGACAGAAAGAATGCAATTTAAAAAAAAAATGAATGCAGCAGAATCCTTTCAAAGAAAATTGCTCATTCCTTCAAAAGTACTTATTTCTCAAAATGTGTACATACAATGAGGATATAGTTCTTCACTAATTTTGTTCCCAAAGGAAGCTATGAGTAATTGGAGCAATTTTCTTCCTGCTGTGAGAAAGTCTTTGAAAAATGCACCGTTTTTGAGGCCTATTCATAATTCAGGACTCATTCTGTACAAAATTCATACGGTTGATTTTCATGGAAAGCACCATTTTTAGTGCAGGAAACAGCTTTTCAGTGCAGGAAAATAATATTTCTACATAGAAATATTGGCTTGGATTAGGTAGTCTGTTACAATGTTGTAGATTAGTTTTAGGACATCAGATCTGGTTCATATTGTCGTTTGTGATCATGGACCACAAATGATGCTGAAGCGCACATTAAAAGCCTGTCAAGTTATCTGCAACAATGGTGGTATGACCTGCTCTCAAGCAGGATGATGTGATCAACCCCTTCCTGCCAAAGTGTGACACTGTAATAATGCAGACAAAGCCATAGTGTTTGATGCAGGTTCTCAGCCATAATTTCTACATAGACATGTTATTTCCTGAACAGAAAATGCTTCTTTTGGTACAGAAAATGCATATTTTCTATGCAGATCAACCAAGTGCAAATTTTGTGCAGAGTAAGGCCTCACTGTGAAGATTTTTGTCAGCCCATGATTCTTCTTGGCAGGGTCTCCTGATATTCAAAAAAACAAGCATTTTTCAAATATTGTTTCCATCCTTACCATAGGATTGCAGCTTCGGTCTAATCTAGTACTCAGGAAACCATTATAGCAGTGAAACAGCTTGAAAGAGTCTTGCAGATCATCTATTGATTTCTTTGCATTTTATTTAGGCTCATTGTGCTTGTGATAGAAATTATGGTTTAATATGCCTCCCCCAGCTATTGCCATGACATATAGTCATAGATAAAGGCCTTATTTTTCCTTTATTCACTTCAGCGGTAGACAAATTTTAATGAAGCTAGCTGCATGATATGCTGTGTTTTGCATCTTAGAAGTTGATTGTCATGTTGGGTAGATGTTTTTGTGCAATTCATTGTAGAAGTTGGTCAATATATGCCAATGCCTTATGTCTTCATTCTTATATATATCACTTCTCACAACCTGCCCTTTTAGCTGTTCAAATGATTAATGAATGATTCTTACTTCTGCATATGTGTTTTTTTTTTCCTATTGTTCTGGATTATTTCACAGTATGTAAATAGCAAGTAAGATGTTATTTGAATCTATTTTAATGTTAATTTGGTTATACTTCAGATTATTTAGAATCTCTACTGTAGCTTTACAATTATTTACAATCTCCAGTAATTTAGATACAGGCAAATATCTCTGCAGGCGAGCACACCTGATGCCATGTTATGTTTTTAGTATTGGATAAAAAAAACTTATGTTCAAGCAGGGATTATAAGCACTTTCTGATCTTTTCTCTGCAAGTGTTTCTATCTGTAGAAAAAATAGTTTTAGTGTGTAGCATTGTGTGCTTAGCATGTTTTAATGTGTAGCATTTTGTCATTGATAATATTCTGATCGTATACCATCCTGGAACCAATTTTGATGAAGGACATTTTAAAGATATCCTACAAAGCATTAACTACCTGGATGGTTGATTATTTAATTAATCATTCCACATTGTCTAATCAGATGTTGTGATGGTAAGCACATTGTTGAATATGGATACAGGAAAGCCAGATTTTGTGTTCTGATTGAGCATCTTTACAGAGTAGCAAAAAATTACTAACTTTTTTCCCACAGCTTTCCAGTGAAGCCAATAAGGATGGGTACAAATGTCCCTTTTTTAAATGGTAGAGGCAGTTTCATTGCTCCACAAACACATGCATGTTTTCTCGCTGCGATCAGAGTGACCAAATATCCTGCTTTTCCAGGATATGTCCTACATTGCAACTTTTTGTTCAGATGGAATTTCAAAATGTCCCCCATTTTGAGCATGTTTAAGAAGCATGGATTTATATTTATATTAGTGTTTTTAGCTTCTTTTTCCCCCATAACCTCCTTCTTTTTCTTGAATATCCTACATTTTGCGGTGCTTTGTCCTCCTTTGCGGTTATGACATCTGGTCACCCTGGCCTAGATGCAAGCTCTTAAAACACTAAGAGCAGGGTAACCAGACATCCTCCTTTTCCAGGACATGTCCTATGTTTCATCCTTCTGTCGGCAAGAATTTCAAAATGTCCTCCGTTTTGAGCATGACTAAGAATCATGTATTTATATTTATATTAGTTGTTTTTCTTGAATGTCCTTCATTTTCTGGTGACATGCCTTCCTTTGAGGTTATGACGTCAGGTCACCCGGTGCGGGAGTGTCATGTTTAACTCACCCTCTTAAAAATTCAAATATATTCACTGTCCTATTTCAGCCAGTAACAGGTTTCCATGGAACACTAGACAGTAAAGGAGACCAGAAAGGTACAGTGTCTGGAAAGTTCTGACTGAGCACCTTGCTCAAAAAGTGTCTGAGGTTCCTCTGAGGTTTTTATTCCTCTTGGCCAAGAGTATCCCTCTCAGGTCGTACCTGTTCCTGCACACCAGGAATCCTTCTGCATTCAACACTCCAGAGACCCTCCAGGCCTTGAAAAATAATCCCCAAACAGCAAATAACAGACCTCAGAAGTGACTAGTTTGCAGCAGCAGCTGCTGCTATTGCATCAAAGACATTTCTGCTTTAAAGAAGAGTGCAATGGAGGTAAGAACATTTAGAGGGCAAATTATGACACCCAAAGGATTTGGGGATGAAGATGAACTTTATTTCCAGGATTTAGGCTTGGGACTAGGTCATAGACTATTGCCGTGGAAGCAGTGTTTCAGAAGATATTGTGTAAATGAGCTTAGTAGCCTTTTAAAAAACACAATGCATTTTACAGCAGGTTCAGCTACGCAGCTGTGTTTGAGTTCGCATTTGTGTTGTTTCTTATATGCTCCAGCCAAATTTTCTTTTTATGGAGGCAATAAAACTTCAGCTGTGATGTTCTGCATTTGGTGGACTCTATTTAAATAATAATACTCTTTTTAGCACAACGCTCATAGAACTGATAGCACAGAGATAAACTAGTTACAATATGTTTAGTCTGTTTTGCTCAAAGCTTGTTTCTTTGACAAAGTTAAGAAAAAACAAGCATGTTATTGAGGTGCACAATAGAACAGAGACTCAAAATGCAGCTTTTTCTTACTCATATGTTTGATAGGAATTGGTTAATATGCCAGAGAAAACTTTATTGCACAAGGCTTGCATATAAATGGACACAATGAAGTGCTAAATTAAAATTGCAACATTGATTTCTCTTAAAGCTTTGCTCAGTCTGCACTTATAATAAAGGATTTATTATTTGTCCTAGTTAGCACCTTCTGTTACAAAGTCAGTGTGAGGTACAATAGCCAAGTGTTTAGACCAATTAGTATAGGAAGGTTAGACACACTTAATAAATCCAGCACAAATCCCATGTTTAAATCAATGAAGGTCAAGCAGTTACCTGTGGTTCAGATCCATTTTAGATTATGAGGCTAGAGAAGACAGTTTACAGGATATCTGTTTTTCTGATTTCCAGTGAAGTCAAGAACAATGAAACATTTTTGTCTCATATCTTCAGGCCACTTGGGAATTTATTTTCTTTTAATGACAGAAAACCTCACCACGTTTATATGTTGGTTGCATAGCTTGTCCAGAAATCTATGTAGTTTTCCAGAAATTATGCAGTTTTCCCACAGCAACTAAAAACTGTGAAGCTTTCCCCATGGAAAGGAAACTGTGCAACATTCAAACCATCAAAGGCTGCAGCTTCAATCAGCCTGAGTTTTCTTTTCCTGCCTTGTAACATTTGGTGTGTGCAATATTCAGACTAGTGAAGTCAATCCATGAAAAGGCTGCAAGTATAGATTTTTTAGAGCAAAGCTGCTCAGTTTCTCAATGGCGTAATTTATGTTGTGCCAGCAGTAGGACTGCCAGCAGCATCCCGGGTGATGAGCTTTCAAGACAAAAGTCTGAGACCTGGGGTAAGCCATGGTGATATCACTGAGAAAGAAAAAAGAGATTTTTCAACATATTCTAGAAAGGGCCTCTGAAAAAACAGAGAGGACCACAAAATGGTGGTTCACCGATCCAAAGCTAAGATGGCATGTGTGTCAGCAGCTACTTGTTGTAAAGCCACAATACAGTCTATGGAGGCCCAACCTAAGGTCATGGTCAACCATACCCAACCAGCCCAGACAATTTACATAAGTATGAAACTATGCTCTCAAGCTCCTTAGATGAACAGCAGGATAAAATTGAATAATGAGAAGTAGTTTGAAGCAATGACTGTCTTCATTACAAAGCACAGAGTCTTTAAAGACCTTCATGTGTATCTCATGAGTAAATCCTGAGTAAACAATTCTGTAAGCAGCCATTATTATTAACATATAAATGAAACCACATAATTATTTAACATATGGATGGACATATGACCAATTTTCTTATGATCAGTTTCAGTTGCTGCAGCCTGATTCAAGACACTTGATCGGTCTATCCCACATGCAAACTTGACCCTTGCTCATCTTGTCTCTTAAAATCTAGCAGGTGTGGATGGAATGAGTGGGTCCAAAGGGTGGTAAATGTCTCCATACATTGCGGGGAGAGGCCTGCTTCCTTGAAGGAGGCTGTAGTGCATCCTTTCCTGGAGAGGACCTCCCTCAACCCAAAGGTACATGAGAACTACTGTCCTATGACTAATATCCTGTATTTGAGCAAGGTGCTTGAATGTGTGGTAGCTGGACAGCTTCAGATGTTTTTGGAGGGAACAAATTATCTAGACTCATTTCAGTGTAGTTTCAGGTCAGAGTATAGTACAGAGACCATCATGGTTGCTGTGACCGATGACCTAAAGTGATAGAAAGACATCCTCTTGATCTTCCTGGATTTCTCATAGGCTTTTGAAACCACTGATCATAGTATCTTACTAAATCAGCTCTGGCAGATGGGAGTAGGAGGCACTGTTTTACAGCGTTTCTCCTCCTATCTGCAAGGTTGGTTCCAGAAAGTGGAATTGAGAACTTCTGTTGAGTCCCATTGCCATTGTGCTATGGGGGTGCCACAGGGGATTCAGTCTTGTCTCCCATGCTGTTCAACATCTATATGCAGCCATTGACAGAAGTAATAAGATATTTTGGGGTTGGGTGTCATCATTTATATTGATGGCGCTCAGTTCCACTTCTTCTCATCGAAGTTGACTGGGGGCTGTAGAGAGGCTGGATCAGTGCCTGGATGCTATAATGAATTGGATGAGGGTGAATAAACTGAGACTGAAGCCTAGTAAGATGGAAGCTCTTTGATTTAGAGGTTTTTAAATCTGGCACTCCCCCTGTGCAGGAGCAGATGTGTTGTCTGGGTGTACTCCTAGATCGATCCATATTATTGGAGACCCAGATAGACTTGGTGGATCAGAGTGCTTGGGCCAGCTTTTACTGGTACAGCAGGTACACCTTTTCCTGGACTCTCTTGATTAGACCATCATTTTAAGCAGAGTTTCCCCTGTAGCAAAAATCTCATATATAACTTAGATAACAGTAGTCCATCCACTGGTAACTTCCTGATTAGACTCTGCAATGAACTCTATGTAGAACTGCCCTTGAAAAATACTTAGAAATTGCAGCTATGCAAAATGCAGCAGCTAGACTGCTCACTGCCAAATCAGGACAGTTGGAGGGTATGGAAAAGGATCAAGTAAAGTGATTTTGAATGAAAACAGCTTTTCTATTCCCATTTCCTTTATACATCCTGGATTTATTTTATGGATCTCATTTCCTTTATTCGTCCAAACATTGTGAAGCTGGCTGAAAGCCAAGCAAGGCCTTACTGTTAGCTTTTGTGGCT
The DNA here is from genome assembly GCA_034509955.1 of Urosaurus nigricauda. Taxonomy (NCBI): domain Eukaryota; kingdom Metazoa; phylum Chordata; class Lepidosauria; order Squamata; family Phrynosomatidae; genus Urosaurus; species Urosaurus nigricauda. The sequence goes on from JAOEGL010000004.1 coordinate 103,551,043, forward strand.
GAAGCCTTCCAATATTTGGTAAGTGTAGCAAAATGTTCTTGCTTAGATAGGGTTTCCAACCCACCATCCATTTCCTGACTTCTAATAATAGAACACATACTTACTATGCTTAGTGCATACTTAGCATTCATGAAGGTGCACCTCAGAGAGCAAAAACACTGTGAAATACACAAGGATAACCCATCAACTTCATCCATTGCTGGGGGGAAAAACCACTGTCTAATCATGAGAGTGACAAAAAAATTTAAAGAAATTTACCTGTTAAAAAGGCAAAAGGAGATGTCACAGTTTGGGGGGCAGGGAATGTATAGAGAGAGAGAGGGAGAAAGAAAGAAAGAAAGAAAGAAAGAAAGAAAGAAAGAAATTCATTTTCTGCATGTTCAATGAAGCTTTGGTGTGAAGATGATGCTTTCAATGAGGCATCACATTTCTGAATACACAAGCATTGCTCAATCTCTCTAATAACTCATCTGAAAAAAAAAATATTATTTGGAAGCTATTTGATATAGTCAAGATGAAGATGAGACCATCATTTTAAGCAGAGTTTCCCCTGTAGCAGAAATCTCATTTTCTATTCAGGTGAATATAGGCAGGTAGGCTAGACTAAATGAATCTATAGTTAAGTTCAAAGGCACTTTTCATGGAGTCATCTGTATGAGTGCTTAATATATTCTACATATATTCTATAATATATGTAATATTCTAAATACAGGAGTTGAAATCACAGTCATTATTCACAGGCTTAAAATTTTGCCTAAAGATAAGTGTGATCATATTTCAGTGCTATGATAATACTTTCAAATGATGGAATCCTGTATGAATATTATGTTCTACATAGCACCATAAGTACCATGCTACATAGTGGATTCTGGCCAGCCGCCCTGTCCATCCCATTTACCAGGAAGCAGCTACTGGGATCAGTGGGTATATTTTAATTGAGAAGCAGCTGCTTGATGTTCTCACCCGCTCCCATGAGCAATCTCCACTGTGACAGGCAGAAAAAGACCCCTGTCTCAAATCCCCCTTGCTCCAGAGATTACTCTCATGATAGGAGGTTGCAACGTCACACAGCCACTTTTTGATCAAAGTGGGAATGAACCCCTGTCAACCCCAGCAGCTGCTTCTAGGTAAGCGTGGTCAGAGGGACTTTCACAGGCCCCATGTAGCGCCTAAGCTAGGGGCTATGTAGGGATCAGAATTGTAGGCCCAAGAGGATTTTGGCCAACTGTCAGAGTCTAATAGAATCTGTCATAAGCTGTGTGGATGCATTGCATTTATTTGTTGTCAGTGTTATTTAATGTGTGTGTTGTTGATATGGGGAATGATGGGAGGTGTAAAGCAGGGGGGGAAACTTGCTGGTGGTTCAAAGTGAAGATAAGTGCTTGGATCAGGAATGCACGGATATCTATATAGGCTGCTGTTTTTCAGGGGCCTTCTCATGGGAAAAGAAATGTAGAGGCAAACCAAAAGTGTGTAATGGGAGCTGGGTAATAATTAATAATAATAATAATAATAATAATAATAATAATAATTTATTTATATTATCTGCCTCTCCCACAAATCGAGACTAAGAAGGATGGAACATAGATATGTATTGATTTATGGATGAATCATAGCAAAGCCTACAAACCCTTAGGGAAGGGTATTGTTAATTTTAGACCTGTGTTTGTGGATGATGGCAGTTCTGCTAACATCTTCCTGCTAACATCTAAAGTACTGAAATAAAAGTTTCACTGTTTGCACACAGATGACTGATTTACTGAACTGGGTAGAGTGGCCAGTGCTTGACACCAGTACTTTTATGAAAAACAGGAATACGATCACCCCTCTGCTTTTGTGGCTTTCACGTCTGCGAATTTGATTATTCATAAGTGTGTGCCCCAGAGGAAGGTGGGCAGGACCTGTGCAGGTCTGCTCTCCCCCTCCCTCCTCCCAGGTGGTTTCCCTGAGCCGACTGAAGTCCAGGACGAAGGTGAGCGGGGCCTCAGTTATTCATTTTTTTAAAGTTTCATAGTGGTCTTCCATCCCTAGGCCCCGTGAAAGTGGAGGGACAACTGTGGATAGATGGTTAAGTAGCATCACTTCCCAAAAGGGTGGTGATGAACTGAATCTGATTCAACATAATCATGTTATGGCAACAACAACAAAAATTTAGACATGTTTGATTGTATAACAACAAAAAAATCTCCAAGGCAAAAGGAACATACAATTATTCTCTTCAGCAATGAATCCTCACTTGATGTGCTAAATTAAGCTGCATGTCAAAAAGAGGACATTATATCTATTTTAAAAAAAAGTTTCAGTTATACAAAGCAATTATTGCTCCTTTACACAGAACCAACTTGGTTTGAAAATATCAGGTTGTGATGCATCCTCACATCCAGACACTGTGGGTGTTGTGTTCTTGAAGATCACCTGTACCAGCATAGGCAATCACTAAGGGCAATGTCCACTTCTGTGAATCCTGTAAGTATATGAATCTTGTGAATGTCCATTGGAAACCAAGAAAGATATTCAGAGGTAGCCATGTTAGCCAAAGTACAGTAACATCCAAAATCCACAAAACAGTGATACCTTTATTTGAACAACCAAAATGTACAAAATATATGCAATGCTCCATTGGCTTCTTCATCAGGCATTGGTTTTATAAAATCATACAAGAAAAAAAATTGATGGTGTTAGACACAGCCCCATGTTTTGTCATGTTGTTGTGTTGTTCTGTGTTGAGATGGTGTGTAGAGATATCTGGGCATGCAGGCCCCTCGTCCCTCTGGCCCTGTGGAACTGGGAACAAAGCATTCCAAAATTCAGGCAATACAATTTGAATTCTGTTAGCAGTACAAAAAGGTACTTACTCTAAGATCCAAGATGACTCTTTCCCTTGTGAGGTAACAACCCTCTTCTTAGGTAGAGAACATTGAATCTCTCAAAAGAAGCCTTCATGATTCTGCATTAGGAAAAAAAAATTAGGTATTGTTTTGGTAAAACATGCCAAGTGTAGTCCCAATTAATTTTTAAAAACTTTTGTTGGAGATAGAAACTTCAAATCTCAGTCCATTGGTTCTCTCTTGGTTTCATTGGAAACCAAGATACTTATGTTTAATAATGGTTAGATAAGGCAGACATTTTGTTATTTGAAATGTTATAATATTTTTATCTATCTATAATGTAGCACCTTTATCTCATGTACATGAAACTTTTTTTCTCCTGTAGGACCATTATTGCAATAATCATAACATATATTTATTAATCTTTAGAGTAATTTATAATACATTGATGATTTATAATTTTAAATTGTTTTGATTTGACTCTGGATATTTTTTCTAAACATTGTAAAATTGATGAAAAGTCAAGAGGCTTTGAAAGCATAGTATAAACTGTGAACAAAAGGCAGCCAGCAGTTCAAGACTACTTATTTGTTTCCACAAACTGGACTTGATTGCACAATGGTTTCGAGATGGAATTTCCAGATGTATTGATCTAAAATGCTGCTATTGGATTGTTTTGCAAAATTACATGGTTAAAATACATATCCTATCATGACTAAAAGTTCTGAGGCAATTCATTTTGAATGCTTGTTTTCTTTTATTCTGCATAATCCATGCAGATGTATTGGGCCATGGAAGGAACCAAGGTTTAATTCTGGAATAACCACATTATATTTTACCTATTTAAGAGGCAAGCTCAGATGATTTGAGTAATTAGCAAATCAGTGAGTAGATCCAACAGTTGCAAGAGGGCAGAGATTAAGACAATCTGGGGCCTATTTTTATAATATTTCATGGCTGTTGTTTTTTAAAGTCATATGTTTTTCTGTGTTGCAGGAGATTTTAATAAATATTAACCAGAATCTTGTTGGGCAATTGTGAATACATAACCTATAGTTACACATTTCAACCTGCTATATATTCACGATCCCTACAAAGCCTCTACTTCTTAATTTTAATTTTAGGAAATTGTCAAATACCTATTCCATTTCTACTCAGACCAAGGGGTATAAATATTAAATATAAGTTTCTTCTGGAAGAAAGCAACAAATATTTTTAGCAATTTTTTTCTTACTACGAAAAAGTCTTTGACAACTGCAACTGTCATAGAAGATTCTAAAATTCGAGACTTATTCTGTGCAAACCTTTCTCATGGCATTTTAATGTAGAAAATCTTTATACATAGAAATATTATTTTCTGTGCAGAAAGTGATGTTTCCTGTGCAGAAAATACTGTTCTTTGTGTAGAATAATTCTCACAGTATAAAGAACACTATGGGCCAATACAGACGGGCACTAAAGGGTGCCGTTGCGGCGAGAATAGGATTAGGGAGGGCACAGCATTTGCACCCTCCCTAACCCAAGCACATAAAGGGGCGCTTATAGGGCGGTCTGTAAAGCCCCTATATGTTTGCTTTCTAGCCACAGGTTACTATTATTCCTAGTAATATCCAAGTACATGGATACATATTTCTCAATTGCAGTTAGCTTTGCCATATTTGTATAAAACATGTTTCTATGAAATTGATGTAATCTGGTTTTACAATTCAGGGGGCACACACAATTTTCAAATGTTATATTTCACAATACTGGAGAGGGGGCTCATTAAATTGAGTTTCCAAAGGAGAGACTTACTCTACGGTAGCAAGAACAACAGGGGGGGGGGGAATGTGGCACCCTAATAACTAACAGATTTGTTACAGCAGAGTAAACATAAATGGTCTTTAACATGTCCCAAAACTGCTTATTAACATCCAAGAAATTCAGGAAGCATAGCAATATAATTGTATAGAAGATTTACTATATATATATATATATATATATATATATATATAATTTCTTTTTTTGCTCTGAATGAGGCCAAAAATCCAACTCTTTCAGGAATGGGCAACTTGTTTCTTTTCAATGGCCCTTTCACACTTTAGAATGATAGCACTATAATGTCATTTTAAGTTTCCATCCTATGGAATCCTGGGATTTATAATTTGGACATGTGTAATCTAACTATGAATTCTAAATAGCCTTCCCTAAACTGCTAATCTCAGGCTTCCATAAAATGCGACCATGTGGGTTAAAAAGTAGAATCTCAGTGCTATCATCATATAGTGTAGGAGGGTCCTGGTGTTGTAGGGATCTGCCATGCCTAATTCAAAGAATGCTCCTTACTTTTATTGGTACTTTTATTGGCCTGATACTGAGGCCTGATGGAAATTGCTGTACAGCAACACTGAGAGGGCCAAACATTGCCTACCCCTTCTCTAGTCCATCATTACATTCCTGCAAAAAGACAAGCTGGGCAAACTTTGGTATGAAGGAAGAGCAATTGGAGGGGGGGGAGTATTACTAGAGATTATCATCCCTCCATAGCCATGGATTCCTTATCCATAGATAGTCACGGATTCCTTATCCATAGATTCAACCATCCCCAGCTTGAAAATATCTTAAAAATATAAATTCCAAAAAGCAAACCTTAATGTTGTCATTTTATATAAGGGACACCATTTTACTACACCAGTGTATTTAATGAGACTTGAGCATTTATGGAGTTTGGTAACGACAGGGGGTCCTGGAACCAAACCCCAGTATATACCAAGGGCCTACTGTATTATACATCTTTACTGGTTTTATTTTCTACAACTGTGTTAGGGTGTTTACATTTAAGAAATAAAAGGAAGAACTGGCCATGCTTTGTCACATTGAATGCACTGATGAATACAGCCACTTGTCCAGTAGAGAGGTCACCTTGAGGCCCAAGAATCTGATTCAGGGAAGACTTGAGGGAAAACAGGAGCAAAGGGAGTGACAGGACCCCTAGGGTTGGAGCTGCCAGGCCAGCCTGGATAGAGGTGTTATCACAGGGTGCATATACATTGTAGAAATAACACAGTTTGACGCCGCTTTAAGTACTGTAGTGAAGTCTCATGGAATCCTGGCATTTTCTCTGACAAAGAGTGATGGTGACTTGTATAAAGTATAAAGCCCAGGATTCTATAGAATGGTGCCATGGTAGTTAAAATGATGTCATTATTTCTACAGTGTAGATGCGCCCGCATTTTCCAACAGCCAGAAAGAAGTTTCTGGAACTCAGAAGGAAGAAAGGAAGGGGAAATCCCCCAACGCTGTTTGCGCTTCCCTTCTGCACCTGAAGTTCAGAGATTTGATGCCTCTCAAGAGGGAGGGTCTGTTTAATTATGGCCCCTGGCAAATAGTTTATGATTAGCCTATCCTCCAGGAATGCTTTAAATCCCCATTTAAAACTATCTAAGCTAGTGGCCTTCACCACGTATTGTGGTGAATACATTAATAAAATAAAATAAAAATTCAGGTGAGGAGGTTGCATTTTTAAAAATTTAATTTATATCCCACCTTCCTCCGTGCACAGAACCTGTGCATGGTGATAGCCTTGTAGAATGAAAATTGTAGAATAAGAATTAGAAATATGAAAGCTTCCTTCAAAGACGTCTGGAAGAGGTGCCTTACCTTTGTCGTTGCTTCAAGATTTCCCTCCTAATTGCTGTTATTATAGCCTGTATTTTTGTGCATGCACATGCACACACACATACAGATAATCATCATGATGAATAAAATCACTATGTAGCCTGTGGGTTTTCTTATTTTATTAAAAAGATTAGGTAAAGACAATGTCAGAATCCTTTGTATTAGCTATAAGAGCTATTGTTTAGACTAGGGCTCCTTTGTCTGCCATGAATATTTTACATTTAAATTAGAAATCTGTAAAGTTGAGGTGGAAGGATTACTGTGTATGAGAGATGAATAAGGAGAAGCATTATAGCCTTTGCAGTAAGGAGGATAAGTACCACAGTTCATCTGACATAAGAGATGGATTACAGTGAAGCTGAAGTGGAAGAAGGTTTATTTAGGAATTATTAGCAACGGTTTGCATTTATGTAATCTATTAGTATAACACAGGGAGAGTTATGTGAGCCAAGAGAAGGGGGAGTTTACTTCTAGATTTATCAAAGAGATTTGCTATTTACAATGCAGCTCAGAACCCAATATATGCAAAACAGATACATTTTTTAAAAAAAGAGAGAAGGAACAAAAGAATCATACATGGGAGAGAAGCAAAACTGCTATAGAGAATTCCTTGGCATTTCCATAGCCACATATATAATTTGGGTGCATACACAATGTATGCAAAACTTAAACTGAACACAGTGCTGTAATTCAACAGTGTATGCTCTAAGAAGACACCAACCCCAGTGAAGCTGAAGATGCAAAGCATGTGTCTCAGAGCATCTAAGTATCTATCATGTACTCTTCCTCTTTAAAAAGGCTGTGTCAAGGACAAAGAACTGTTGTTCAAGTACACTAATAAATTCAGATGCAGGAAAGAAAAGGAAACCATTATGATGAATGTCTACCATTGTTATTTCCAAGAGGTACAAGTCATATTACTCTGCTACAGCAAATCAACTGTAAGACTATTTTATTATATCATAAGCCAGAAGTGGGTAATAGGCTTCCCTTTAGATGGACTACAACTCCCATCAGTCCTCATCAACATAATTAGTGGTAAAGGATGGTGGAAGTCATTGTCCAACATCTGGAGGGCTATAAGTTGACCACCATTAACATAGGCTTTCATGGACCACAACTAATTTCATCAGAAGCATGGGTGCTGCCTAGAAAGCCTTTTGATGATCTCTGTGGTCAGAAGAAGAAAAATCTACTGTGGACATTATTTTCTAGATCAGGAATGAAGTGCTACATAGATCTCAAATTAGACTTTGTGTATCTTATATTTTAAAAGATCAACCTTGCTATCCAATTTCAGGAACATGTTTCAAAGTAGCAGAAGTTTCAAGAAAACTCAGCCCCCAGAATTGTAACAATTGCCTAAAATGAGATGGGCTTCTAGTGGCTAAAGGAAAAACCTCAGTGAATCCATCCCCAATAAAAATGTGTGTTCATCTGTTCACCATCTCTGCTGGAGCTCCTTTTGTCAGCAATCACTGCAGAAACTATTCAGTAATCACAATACAGCGGGCCCTTGGTATCCACTAGGTTTTGGTTTCAGGACCCTCCATGGATACCAAAATCTTTGGATCCATGAACCCAGTGGGGTAATAATGTGGTGTCCCTTAAATAAAATGGCAAAATCAAGGTTTCCTTACTAGATTTTTAAAATATTTTCAATCCATCGATGGTTGAATCCATAGATGTAGAGTGCATGGATACAAATGTCCAAATGTTGTTGTTGTTAGTAGCAGTAGTAGCAGCAGTAGTAGTATATCCCCCTTTCCTCCCAGAATTGGGACTCAAAGCAGTTCACAGTTTAAAAGAACAATACAATTAAAACATACAAATAGACACTATTACAATAGAAGTAAACTATTTGCCATAATAAAACAAATGAACTTGTATTAAAACTTGCAATATGAAAACAAGTCAACTGTACGTGTCTATCTGAGAAATCTACTATCCTCTGCATATTACAATAGCATCCAAAATTCACAAAACAATGATACATTTATTAGCCAACGAAAATGCACAAAATTCATGATGCAACCTTTTGAAGCGCCACTTCTTCTTCATCAGGCAAAGGTGTTAAAAATGAAACAGGAGTAAGAAAAAAAATGCAGATGCTGGAGCAATTAAAAATGTTGTACCTTTGTTGGAGGTAAAAACATGATAAAGAAGCCAGTTGGCCAATAATCAAATGGAATCTGATGTTCAAAACAACCACATGCAATTTTTTGCATAGAATAAGTAAAAATTCAATTATTCAACTGTGAAAATTCTCATTAGTCCAGGATTCTTCTTGTCACCCTTTCTCAACATATAAGAAAACAAATGTTGCAACTGTTTTTCAAATAAAGAATTATGAATATTCTTGTCCCTACTGAAAGTAGACTTATGGTGATGTTTGGGGGCAGATTTTCTGTGGTTCCAGGCACTGGAGTCCACAAAGGGTCCTTAGGGTGAAAAGCATTCACAATGGTCACCCACCCCATATTATAGGCCAGTAGTCTGAGCAATAATCACATAGCAGTGCCTTTTGGGAATGTTCTGCCAGTTTGGAGTAGTTCCACATCAGAAATGTGTTCTTGACCCCACACGGAAAAATCCCAGTATACTATGACAGACTATGTCAAATGCTGCCGAGAGGTCAAGCAAAAGTAACAGGGACTTCCTTGATTTGTCCAAATTTTAACATGTGTTACACATCAAGGCAACCAAGGCTGTTTCTGTCCTGAAACCTCTAAACGAAGACCAAAAAAGGTGTAGGTAATTAGCTTAATTCAATAAAGCCTGTAAATTATTTTCTACCACTAACTCCAGGAGTTTGCAAGATGAAAACTGGACATGTAAGTATTAATTAATTCTAATTCATTTCTAGAAAGTACATTACTGAGCAAGCAAGGTGTATGTAGTTGGATTTTTATTTTATTTTTTAATTGTCATTTGGACAGCTGGAACTTATATTGCTGGATAAAGTTAATTGTTTTTCATGAACCTGCAGGTTGGACAGCAATGCTGTTCTGACTTTTTCCCCCTTTAAATTTAAATCATTCCTGTAATATAAAGGGTTTTGGTGAGCACTGAGCATGAAGGACACTTTACAAAACTAAATTATTTTCTTTATAACTTGGGATCAGAACCAAAGGGAATGGTAAACCCTTCAATAAATTAACTTGCACTATATCCGCAACAGGCTTTCCCCTGCCAAAGAAATCAGCCTGCTGAAGCCAGAAGGTAGGGCTTTGAATGGCTTGTCTGGATTTTAGAAAACAGACCCAGCATGGAAAGAGTGGCATTCTTGATTTATCCATCTATATTAGCTAGAAGGAGGGTCACTGTGAGTGTTAGCTGTTTGAGCAACTTCACAGCGTCCATGCTCACGTAACTATGCAAGGTGGCTGAAAAAGCAGCAGTAGATTTTTGTTTTAGTGGGGAAGGAGGTGCTCAGATGACCATACTCACTGCTTTTGTCCATGGTTGTTGACATTTCTGGGGTCCTATATAATTGTCCCTCTCAGTTGTCTATACATTTGGTGCATGGGAGAAGGGATTCATTGCATGTACCAAATACATGAAATATTATTATTATGGATAATGAAGTCCTATTATATACAGTGGGGTAGTAAAATAGTGTCTCTTATATAAAGTGGGAAAATCAAGGTTTGCTTTTTGGAATTCATATCTTTTTGGAATATTTTGAAGATTTGGATGGTTGAATCTAAGGATAAAGATCTGTGAATATGGAGGGCTAACAACAGCAGCAGCAGCAACAACAACAATAATAATAATTGTTGTTGTTGTTGGCCCTCCAAATCCACTGAATCTTTACCTTTAGATTTAACCATCCAAAAAGATATAAATTCCAAAAAGCAATCCTTCATTTTCCTATTTATCTCTCAATAATAATAATAATAATAATAATAATTTCATTTTATTTAATTTTTATCCTGCCTTTCTCCCAATATAGGGACTCAAGGCAGCTACTATGGAGGAAAGGCAACATCTAATCAGAGTGAGCTTAGTAACAGCCGATGAAAGTTTAGCCAAGAAAAGGTGGTGGATACTCCCAGAAGCAAATATGAATAGGCTATGCGACAAAATGGGGAATTGGATAGGGACCAGACAGAGACAGAGCTCCGAGTTAGAGTCAGAGGTTTATTAGACCCTAGAGGTTTTAACAGCCAAGGTGGCTGAGATACACTACTGAAAAGGGGCAGTTGGATGCGGTTTGAGTACCCAAGTTGGCCTAGAAAGAGGTCAACCTGTGAAAAGTGAATTGGCATGGCTGGAAAAGGCATAAAATAGCAACAAAGGGCCTGTACAGACAGGGGGAAAGGAGCGGACTGAGGCCACCCCTTCCTCCCTCAGAATGTGGCTTTGCCAATCAAACGGCGCATCAACGATGTGCCATGAAAAAGGAGCCGCGAGAAGCAGCTCCTTTTTTAGCTGCTGCCGAGGCTCCATTAGCGCCCTGGAGCAGCGCAGTGATGTCCCTTGTGCATCACACCATTTTGAAGCGGAGCACAAGGCACTTAATCAGCACACACACCATGTGAATGTGCATGTGCCAAAATGGCACCCGGGCAGTGCAGTAGGGCTCGGGAGCATGCAAACGCTCTGCTCTCCTGAACCTTAAAATTGGCTCCAGGCCAGTGCTTTGCACCAGTCTGTACTGGGCTGAAATTTTAAAGTTCTGAATCTAATCAAAGGTAATATCTGAAACTGTATTTGTTTAAGCACATAAACACTATCTCAACTCTGAATCCACCAAAAGACAGATATTGTAACCAACTATCTTGTAAATAAAGTTTTCTTTGGTTTGGGTTCAACATGTGGTCACTTGAGATATTTTAAGAAACTATAAGCCAAACGCTACCAGGGGCTAATAATACTTTTATGGCTCAGAGCATTCAAAGTAGCAATTGTCTTGTCATCCTATAGAGTGGCCCAGAAGTAAAGGAAAAGTGTTGGAGTCACTCAAATGAGGGAACCGAGCTCAGGGCTCTCATTGTGCAATTTGATGGCAGCTAGGGAGGTAGCTGTCACATATTGGTGGCAGCAATGGGATAAAAAGGCCTATTGTGCTGCATCCAAGAAAAAATAGTTGGGTGAGTGAGTCTCACCGAGGTTTATCACACTAGAGGGCAAACAGGATTTAAACAGGAATTAAACAGGAAATGCCCTATGTTAAACATAAGGCATGTTAACATATGTGGTGGCAGCAGTAAATAGGAATGAAAGATTTTGAGAGATTTTGGCCGTGCCACATTGTAACTTTCGCAGCTACCAACAAATGTAAAATGGTAAAAATTAAAAGCTATGAAAGCAATAAAAACTATAAATACAAAGTTTTAAAAATAATTAAACAGTTGAAAAAGCTAAAAAAAACCCTAAAATATTGAAATGTATTTAAAACAATACATGTGCCTTAACATCTGAAGTGCACAGATTTAAAAGCCTAACTGTGGTCAGTTTGAAAAAGCCTGATGGCACAAAAATATTCTTTCTTGCCACTGAAAGGAGAGCAGGGATAGAGCCATGCTAGCCTCTCTAGGGAGGGAGTTCCAAAGCTCGGGAGCAGTCACCGATAAGGCCCTCTCTCTTGTTCCCACCAAATGAGCCTGAGACAGTGGAGGTACAGAGAGATGGGCCTCTCCGGATGATCTTAGCATTCTAATAGGCTCATAAAGGGAGATAGGGTCCTTCAAATAAACTGGATCCAAGTGGTTTAGGGCTTTATAGGTTAAAACCAGCATGTGAATAGGCCTTCAGACAAAGGAGTATACCAGATCATTTAGGATCCTACCTCACACAGAAAAGCCATACACATGTACACAAATATTTGCACAGACCCTGACTCATCTGTGCCTGGTAGTGGAGCATAGCTACTAGGCTCGATGAGAATTGGGGTTACCCAAGCAAGCTTATGTCCTCCTCATATATTCTTTTAACCTTACCCCCCTCCCCTTTCGCAGTGCTGAAATGTAAAGTAATATAATCTTTGTTTTAACCTGTTTGAGTTGAAGGGCTTGCAATTATACAAGTTCTCTTTGTTTCTAAGCCACTGATTATATTAGCGTCTATAATATAGTGTTCCTTTCTCTTTTCCAAGGAGGTTAAACTGGTTAGAGAGCTGAGGAAAAAATGGCATTAGTCTGCCAAATGTTTACAAACCTTTGATATTAGAAGATGCCGCTTTTGTACCGTAGGGTTATATTTTAGCACTTTTGTGCTAGTTTTTATTTAGAATCCTTGCATTTCATTGTGTTTTCTTGTAAATCCACTCAAGCACTCATGGAGTGGTGGGGAAATTCAAAAATATGTGGAATAAATACAAGGAGTATAAAAGAAGAGCACTCATTTCTGTATCATAAACCACTGGCACTGAAGCACATAACAAGTGATGTTGTCATTTTGTACTCCTGAATATATTGGAAAAGGCTGCAATAAAATGTTACAGAGTGTCCCTGCTATTAGAGGAGTGTTTCCATTCAAGTGCTATTCAAACTTTGAGGAAAAGAGATGATAATATATAAAAGTGCTAGAGAATGATTAGCATCTGAAAACTACCTAGGACACTCTCAATATCAGATTTCTTCAACATCAGAAAATCCTGATGACGTGAATTATACACAGGTATGGATCTTCAGAGCTCAGGGATCTTCACTGTCCTGGATTTCTCAGTCCATAGTACTGGGTTTATTCTGCACAAAAAATGCATGTGGGGAAGTGTTTTGCACACACAAAAAACATTTTTTTCTGCACCAAAAACAAAAACAAAAACATGTTTCTTGCATAGAAAAATAGATTTTTATGCAGAAAATATTTCCACATAGAAAAATCATACTTCTGCACAAAAAAGGATTGTTTTCTGAACAATTCTTTGAGCAATCACTAAAAGTAGACTTTACTGTTAGACTCATACAGTCTGCCAGAGCTCTGGTTGCCTTTAGCTCCCTTTCCTTCTTCTTACCTTGGAGCAGCGGTGGAAAATACTAGTAGAAAACAGTGGTGACATCCAGGTTTTAGCATAGCTATAGTTGAGCAGCAGCACATGTCAGCCCCACCCCAATAAAAGATAGCAACAAAGACAGTCATTCTTCATGTTCTCAGTGTTCAACCCCATGCTGAGAGAAAGACAAGATTAGAATAGAATAGAATCTGGAAGATCTGCCTTCAGAAAATGTTGTGAATTAAAGAATGGTCCCTTTTGTCAACTGTCCTCTCTATTTTGTAAATTCTGAAGCTCAGGGATCTTTGTCAGGAACTTTAAAGTCCCTCTGCCATCACTTTATTTTAATTCATAATATTCTATCCATAGAATTTGGGAAGGTTGTATGGTTGAAGGATTCTAGGAAATGTAGTCCAAAAATCACCTTCTCTGCAAAGCAAAATTATTGGTGCTCACAAGACATGTTGGGCAATGCTTATTTTTGATGGGCAAAATGCCCACAGTAATTTAAAAGCATGTTAGACAACAATTGATCTGAGTCACTAAAGTTCATCCTTGCCAACTTTTGCTAGCTGTATAGTACTCTTCATAATATATTTGAAGCTAACAATAAGACCTGCATTATAAGCTCAGGTGATATATTTTTGTCCATCATTTATAGCAATATACGCTACACTTGTCATTTCTTTTAAACACAAGCATCTAGAGTAGTGTATACTGATAATCCAAGGATGGTTTTCTCAGAGTTCTTAATGCATTAGAAAATTGTGTCTCCTTCAGTCCCTCTAGCTTCCTAGCTAGAATTTTTTCAGGCTTGTTCTACAGTCACTTGCCCTTTGTTCTGGGCACCAAAAATATGCATTGTATAAATGCATACTGTATTCATACCAAGTGGGCATGCACCTTGGACCATTTGTAAGATTCTGCTCTGAATACAAATCCAAAGGGAAGATTAACTTTCTTACCATGACTGATCTTATAGCTTTAGTGGCAGAAGCTTAACTGTCATTGGACTGGGACAGGCACTAATCCTGAGCCAATGGAGTCCTCCTACCACCATTTGCTCTGCCCATAGACCCAGACCTGACTCCTCACTGACAAGATGAAGGCAGCTGTCCTTATCCTCAGGAGACCACTTTCTACATCTTTGCCCTGGAGCTTTCGGGAACTAAGATGTATCCCTGTTGAATGAGCATTGCTCAAATACTTCACTTGTATTAAAGTTGCATCCAGTTTCCTTTCCTCTTCCTTCTGGTTTCTATCATCCCTAGTGTCAGGAGTTTCATATGTTTTTCTCCTGCCATAGTGTTTAATGGGATATTTAGTAACGATAGTATGTTTCAGAAAAGTTTTAGAACTGTGCTGTAGGACTGTGAGCTCAGGCAAAGTGCTGAGATAAGTCAGGAAAGCAGGAGATCATCTCCAGGGTCATTTGAGAGAGGGAGCATATGGCTGTAACAACAAAGGAGATTATTGCACCCCAAAGATGTGCTGAGATAGATATGGGTTGTAACCATAACTGACAGACCTTACCGCACTGCCCCATGCCCAGGCAGTAGGCAGCCCTTATCCAACCTGGGCTTCTCCTGCAGCTTTACAAGAACAGAAAAATCCTATTCTTGTAAAGCTGTAAGAGAAGCCTAGGTTGAATACAGGCTGCCTACTGCCTGGGCATGGGGTACTGCAATAAGATCCATCGGTGATGGTTACAACCTGTGTGTATCCTGGTGTGACTGCGGTGCAATAATCTCCAAAGAAAAGGGGCAGTGTGAGGAAAGGAGAAATATACTTATTACATTTTAAAAATTAAAAATTAAGCCACCTTAAGCTTTATTAGGAATTATGTGCAGTTTAATTATGTGGCTGTAATGTTTTCTAATCTGTTCTAACATTGAAAGTCACCAAACTGGATCTATAATTTCTTAATAAAGGTTTCTTAGGTTTTTCAATTAAGTCTGAATTTCTGAGCTTTGGTATCTTGCTGGTTTTTAGAAACCATGCCCAAGAGTGAGAAAGATGTAAAGATTGGAGATGTTAAGGAAATAGGAACTGGATAGTCATATGAAACATAAAATTGGGTACATGCCCCAAACTGAAGCCCAGCCAACGGTCTGAACAGATGCCCATGTAACAGAAACATATCTGACTTCTCTATACTCAAAACTGGAAAAGAGAAAACAAAAGTGGCCTCTGGCAAATCAATACCTTTAAAAATAAACTCTGAAGGTCTTTTTTAAAATGTGGTGGGGAGAGAGAGAGATACATAAGATAACTTAGTAAGACCTGCCATGTTCTCCCTCACTGATTCTTGCATGATCACAGTTCTGACCTAAAAGCAGATCATACAATAATAAAGATGATCCAAGGCTGTTATTCTCCTTTTTCCTGAACCTCATAACATTGGGATATGTTTTTTTTTTTCCTTCTCCTTCTTCCTCTTCCTGAACCAAGAGCCCTGGATACAACATTAGCCACTTCAATGTAATCTAAGGTCTAAAGGTGCTTTCAAAAAATAATATCAAGTATACCTTTAGGGGCTGTGTGCATGGGCCAATAAGCCCATGTTCCCCCCAGTTCCATGTTGTCCTATTTTGATGATGCAGGCCAAAACCCTGGGGCCAGGATTGTGCTGGATTCTGGCAGACTGGGCACAGATCCAGTGGAGCCAAATCTATACTTTCCTGGACAATTGGCTCAGGGCCTTAAAGTGTCTGGAGTATATTCTTTTGGGGGATGTGCTAAATGTAGGGAAGAAAATAGAAAGTAGTTCTTTTAAAAATGAATTATTCTCCAGCATGTCCATCCCATTTAGTTTACTGATTATTATTTTTATAAATGTAGGCATCCTTTCTGGAAACACCCCAAGATCCAAACTTTACCTGTATAGAAGCACTGTTTTTTTCCTCCTTCTATATTTAGGAGAGGAAAGCAGTAACATGTGTTAGTCTATGTATTTATTAATAGAGAGGCTGCTGTCATGTTCGTTACAATTCAGTCTGCTGAACTAGGATTTTGTTTATACAAATGAATGTGGAATCCTAGGTGTCCAATCAACTGCCTCACCATATTGATATTCATTTTTCATATTCTGGTTAGAAAATAAGAAGATTGCCACTTCATTCCATGGTGTCCTAAACATGGTAATCTATGGAAACTACCAAAAACAGATACTGTACAGTGCAATATTCTGCATACTTAAATATAAACCCTCTTAAAATCAGTGGGACTTATTTCCTGATAAATATGTGTAGGATTGCAGCCTGAGTTAAGTAGCTTCTGTTCTGAAGGAATCCCTGATAAATTCAAGTCTCTCTTGTTTATAGAAGATGTTATTGTCTATTAAGTGACAAACTGCCAGATGTTCATGAAGTAGCACAGTTATGTGATGAAATCTTTATTGGTTTCTCTCTCCTGTCTCAATACCCCCCAACTTCCTACCAATGATGTATCATGCCTTTCCATGTTCTGTTAATCAACAGAAATGTATTTATGCCCTCTTTTTTGAGGAATATTTCATAATGAGGAGACCATACCAGTTGGTCTTTGGAGCACAAAAGACTGTTCTACTGCAGCAAAGATAAATCCATCCAGTCTTTTTCCAGACCAAGTAACCAGACTGAGAGCAATGCATGAAGCCTATACACGAGAGAATGTTACCATTGATTGAAAAGCAAGGGAGAAGAAGCAGATATTGTTTCTGATCAAGTTAACACTGACTTTCAGCAAAACCAAAATTTCAAGGCAAAGTAGGCAGCAAAGTGAACATGGAAGGTTGAATTTTACTAATGCAAGTAAACATTCACCAGGGGAAGAGGACCACATTCTTTGTTGTTCAGCGAAATAATGACTACTTGTGAAAAGAACATATAAATCTGTGTGCATGGATACACACACACACACACACACACTTGTCAGGAGAAATGTTATTAATCTTACTGTTAAAAATTACCTGGCTTGGAATTCCCCCTGACATTCTTTAGGCAAAATACAATACATGAACACCCCCTAGGGGAATTTCACTGATGTTCAATCCAAATACCTATGGCTGTTAATATGGAGCAAGACCTTCTAGTTTTGTTTTGAATTTTCATTTATGTGCAATTCAGTGGCAAATACTATCAGGGAGCCAGTCTTTGAACCATTCAGGTGATGTCTTGCTAAATCCATTTGCTACATGATGTTGCAGCCAGCTGGAGCAGTGAACGTTTCCGTTTATGATAACTTAGTTTGAAGAACAGGCATATGAAATGGAATTCACATGACAGCAAAAATTAGTTTAGAAGACAAAGGCCAAAAGGTCTCCATACATGGGGATTATTTGTAATATAACGGAAGAAAGCAAAAGTGAAGAATCAGGTACTTCAAGACACAAACAGAAATGTTCCAGAAGAGATTGGGTGAACAGTAAATTGTAAGAATAGTAGATATGATTCAATTCACATACTGGGGGGAGGGGGACATTCATCTTCAGTATATGGAGATTCATTGACTGTAAGTGATTGTATAACACCGTAAGCAGCTGTTCCAGTCGCTCCTGCTTCCAGTGAATACTTTGCTCCTTGGTATTATCTGAATGTAGGTACTACTGTGGCTTATTTTCCACTTAAAGCCAAAGAATCCAAGCAAAGAAATCTAAAACAAATCCTGGATTCTTTTGGTGCTTCCAGAAAGAGAGTTCCTGCAGCTCACAAGAAGAAAACATTGGGCAGCCTTAATGCCTGTTTTTCCTCAGCAATTTTTTCTTCTTCTGTGAATCAAGGGACTGTGAAACATCCTATCACAATTGTTGCCCTCCCTCTTAAAATATCCTGGCCCTTTCTTCTAAAATCTTCAGTGGTTCTTTAATTCAAGCTCCATTCACTTCATCTCCTTCCATGTTCTACTTGCCTTGATGCTTCCTACCATCTTTGCAAAGAGAGATACTCCCAAAAGTATTAACTGTGAACGACATTTTACCATGCCAGTAAATCGCTGTAAATGCATGTGCTGGGCAATAGTTTGTTCCAAGGAAGTTGTGTCCATTTCATCATTTTCTTCATCTTCATCAATTACAATTTGCTGAATTTTTTAATTATCATTTCCTTCCTCCAACATGGGCAGTGTTACTTGCATTTGGAAAAATTACAGTAATTTGAAAATGAAGACATCAGGCAACTGCTTCTATTAGGAAGCCAACCTCTTTTCTAGTCCATAATATGCTCAATTGGCTTTAGATTGATCTGTGAATAAATTATAATCAAAACAGGCTTATTCACCTTAAAGCTTTGCTGGCTTAAGGTTTCATTGTTGATTCATTATGTTGTCAGTTCTCTATTGGCAGTCTAATGCTTTTTATATCTAGACAGAAACAGTTCTACTGGTAGATACTGCTATCTTTAAATGAGTAGGATTTAGCTTATCCAGTGAGAACAAATTCATCAATGATGAATCCTCTGAGAAATACTGAAACAAAAATCACATGGTTGCAGGGAGATTTGTACAGTTCATCACTTACAATGCTGCTTTTGGAAGCCTAGTGCATGAGATTTGCCTTTGGATAAAAAAGAGAAAGTGAGAAAGGGAAGAGAAATCCTACATAAAAACACACAAGATCAAAGAGGTAATCAGTTTGGCCACATATAAACTGGGTTGGTTTCACATGGTACAAAAAGTTCTGATTCTTAGGGTAATAAATTATGGCAACAGCAGTGGCAGATTACCAATTTTGTAGGCGCCCCATCTTCTGCAGACAGAATTAAATTTTCTTAAGAACATCTATAGAAAAATTACTTTTTGACTGCAGCTCCCAGAATCCACAAACCAACATGGCTCAGGGATTCTGACAACTTTAGTCTCTCTGAAAATAATTTTTCAGAAACTCTGTGTTTGAAAGCATTATTGCTGAAACTATAGCTTTTGCAAATCAGATGAGTGTATCTTTTCCTCAAAGCTGTTATGAAAAATATTCCCAAACACATGTATCACAGTGTGGTAGAATATCATATAATATATTAAACAACTGAGCTATGAAACAGTAGCTCTGTGGTTCAGTCTTGTTTCTTCCAATAAAACAACAGGTGGTGTTTAGCAAGCTACACTCTGTTTAATAAGCATCTTTTATCCACTTTCTTCAGTTCAAGGATCCTAATACTGACTGGTCTCATAGAGTTGTTTGCTACAAGGACTGCAAGCACATAACATATGCAAAGCTGCTGAAACATTTTTTGTTGCTGTTGTTGTTATTCTTGTGTGCCTTCAAGTTGTTTCCAGTGTATGGTGACCCTAAGGCAAACTTATCACAGGGTTTTCTTGGCAAGATTTATTCAGAGTGGGGTTGCTACTTCCTTCCTCTGAGGCTGAGAGAATGTGACATGCCCAAAGTCACACAGCAGTGGGAATTCAAACCCTGATCTCCAGAGTCCAATGTGCAAACTACTGCACCACACTGGCTTTCCTTTTGGAAGAGCCATAATTGCAAAATATTATTATATTTGATTGTCTATGGTAGCATCCACACTATTTGTCCAAGCTACATTTTATCCAGTAAATCTTGCCCATACTATAAGCATTGTTACATTTCCCAGTTCTTTAAAAGGTCCAGTAGAAGCCTGGGTTGGCTATGGGATGAGTACTGCCTGGCGACAGAGCTGTGCAATACAATCTATCCCTGTAAGTTTACATCCCACACCTAGTGCAGGAATAAAAGTCAGTGTGCTAATCTCCCTAGATGCATCAATCTGGCTGCCTTTTTTTTCTTTTTTTCTTTTTTTTTTCTTTTTTTTTCTTCTTTTTTTGCATTAGCTGAAATTTCTGCTCAATGTACAGTGCATTGCAGAAGTCCAGCCTTAGGATTACCAGTGTGTTAACTACCAACTTGAGGACCTCTAGCTCTAGAAAGGGGCACAGCTGGCATATTAGTCAAACTGATAGTTAAACATGCCTGGCCATTGTATCAATCTGGCCTGTCATTTGCAGCAACAGATCCAGAAGCACACCCAAGCTGTACAGATAGCCCCAAAGGAGCGGTGTTTCACTACCCCTTTCAACGCCGGATCAGGGCTGCAGCAGTCATGCCACAGCCCCAATCCACAATCATGCCACAGGCCCAGTCTGGCAATTTGCTGGCCCAAAAAAGAGCCAGCAAAATGTTGCTCCTTTTTAAAATGGCAACCCCACCCCCCTGCTGCCACAGGAGTGGCTTTTTGCCGTTTCTCTGGCACAACGTGTATAAATGCTGTGCCACAGAAATGGCATGACACCCTGTACTGTCTGGTTGGATGGGTGGCGTGATGCTGCCATCAGGATGAGTAGGGGCAGCCAGTGTGCAGTCTCCATGCCCCCACTCCATCCTGATGGCTAGTCTGTACAGCCCCATAGTCTTTCAGGAGGAGTGTAAGCCCATCAAGGACTAGTTGACACACCTTCAATGCTACGTTAGGACACTTAACAGTAAACACTTCCATTTTGTTTTGATTCAGTTTGTTTTTCCTCATCCACTAGCCTCATCCAGTCATTCATTTAGAAAAGACAAACTATTCTTGCTGATGCTATTTTTGAAGGCATAGAGAAGTGTATTTGGACGTCATTGACATACTGATGGCACCCTGCCTCATGCCTCCAGATGATCTCTCCCAGCAGTTTCATGTAGATGTTAAACAGCATTGAACATAAAGTAGCATTTTGTGGAATGCCATATAACAGCTTCCTTTTTGAGGAGCAGCGATTTCTAAGAACCACCATCTGGAACCTGCCAGAGAGATCAGACTGGAACCACTGAATCACAGTTCCTCCCCCCTCCACTGCCCCCGATTCTCAAATCCTCCAGGCGTTTCAAAAGAATACCATGGTCAACGTTATTGAATGCTGCCAAGCGGTCCAAAGGTATCAACAAGGACACACTGCCCCTGTTGATGCCCAGGCAAAAATCATCCGTTAAGGTGACCATAGTGGTCTCTACCCCATATCCTGGTCTAAAGGTGATTTGAATGAAGTTGAGAAAACCTGTATCATCATAGACTGCCTGGAGTTGGAAGACAAAAGGAAGATTTGTTACTGGTCTATAGTTGTTAAAGTCCAGAAGGTCCAGGGAGAGCTTTTTTAGAAGTGGGCACACCAATGTAGTTGTATTTCAAAGCTGTCCCCCAGTTTGCTCTACCAAGTATTCTACCATAATTTGGTTCATGATGCAAAGTTGGCGCTGGAATGGTTTTTAGGGTCTTTAATCCTTTAAAATTTCTTGATTCCAACCAATGACTGTAACTCCCATCAACCCTGGCTAACATAGCCAGTATGGAAGAATGTTGGGAGTGTAGTTCAACAACATCTGGGGGACACACAGTATTCAACCAGCATTTCACTGGTTGAAATACTCTGTTCTTAGAGACTGGAAGATTTTACTACATTGCAAGCCAAGCTGGATTTCAAATATAGTTTGTCTTAAATCTACTGTGCTGCTCACAGTGCCAGAGCCACAAAACTGCCTTCTCTTCTTGTCTTCTTCTCTCCCAGGAATATGAGAGAAGAGGAGGAACTAAATATGGACTTCCTAGTTAGTGCAGTTCTATCCTGTGATAGCAACATGCTGTTTTGTACTGTAGTTCCTATCAGCATACCAACCTGATTTGATTTGTGGTGCCACTTGCTAGGTCAGAGATTATGATGACCTTCCTGAGTTGCAGCTGGCTTTATTGGATTGACATACAGACATTATCTGTGGGTCCTGGCATGTTTAGAAATAAGAACCAGCATTCCTGGTTTTAACTGGCAGCATTTGGAGCTTAGTATTCTTCTCTGCTACTGTATTATATGAAAGGAAGCCCAGAGGCTAAAGATTAAGAATCTCAATGAGGTCAAACAGTAAAATGAATAAAATTAACAGTTTCTAGAGTTTGCTTGCAACTAACTGCCACTGTATGAAAAGACCCACTATGCCTGTAAGTGTCGTATCAGAATAATCTCTGAGCATGTTTTATACAGTTTTGTGAAAAATCCATGAGTTTTACCAGGGGACTGTTATAAAATATTGAACAAACTAGGCAGTCTGTTGAAAGGTGGTGCCCTCCAGAGGTTCTGGATTCTACTTCCCATCATCCCTCACCATTGGTAATGCTAGATGGTGCTGATGGGAGTTGCATTCCAAAATACCTGGAGGGGTAGCAAGTTATGGAAAGCAGATTGGGTGTGTGATTTTCCTCGGAGCATAGATAATCGATAATAAAAACGTAATTATAACTGGTGAATTTACTCAAAGATATGCCATGTATTTAGTGTATATGCAGTGATCCCAAACTCAGAGATACTCAGTAACTGGGAAGGAGGCACTATGTCTCACTGGAATAACGGTGGAGAGCACAGCATTATTTCATATGCCTAAATGTTCCAGTTTTTTTTTTGTTTTGTTTTGTTTTTGTAGACCACACATTGGAGAATATATTGCTATTCCAGTTCTTTTATGTTATGACTAGTGAAGTTGCCAAAACTCATAATTTACCAAATGCAAAGGAGATTTGGCAAAATCGTAATATGCTGCTATATTATATCTTCCTGTGCTGCACACTCAGCAACTTCATGGTACTTTCTTTTGTGATTTCATCTAGTTAAATTCAAGTTATGGTTGTGTGCTTCCAGCTTGAGGGGGGCTTCCCTTTTTTATCTCATGGTGGCAGTGCAGACCAGTTGTCAGAATATATATGGGCAAAGGGGGCAAGTCAGGGTAGCTAGGCAGCTACAATTACTTTGGATTAGTCCCTCATGAATTACCAAGGGGGGGGGGATATGCAATCCTTTTCCTGTTGCTCATAAACCTAGACCGGGGGTTTAGATTACTTATAAACCCTGAATTCCCCCCCCCCCCCAGCTTGCTGTGTGCTGTTTACTTATGTAGGCCCCAAGCCCCAAATTGGGTCTGGACTCTTCACGTAATGTTCGGACCTGATTTGGGGTTTCTATCCCTTGTCCTGCATTAAAAAGGCTTATCTTTTGTTCTAGGTTTTCTGGAAAACATGTAGCAAAATACAATGAGGATGATTTGCTCCCTTCCCACACAGTCCCTGTGAGCATCCCTTCTGAGTCGCTCCATGGGCATAAGTTGCTCTAAGGTCAGAACAAGGCACCCAACCTCGTTCTGACCTCAGAGCAACTCAGTGGTCAGCTTGCAGAGATTGTGTGGGAAGGCCTTGTTCACTGAAAATCCACAGCAGGTAAGATGGGGGGATCATTTCATTATTCACCACAGTAGAGCATTCTTCTGTTGTGTCTTTCAATTTAGTTTTTAGCTACATAGGACTTTATCACACAGGTAAAATTGGGGGTTTAAACAGAGAGAACCGCATTTTAACACACATCGTGGTTTCCCCATGAATGATTTGTTGCTGTTTATTGCCCGTTTATTCCCAGGATAATGGCACTTTAATTGCGACGTAATGTGAAAATGTTAATTGAGGTCGCACATTTTTTGCTGTTTAAACCCCTGATTTTCTCCATTTGATAAAGTCCATAGTCTTTCAATGTACTGTTAGCTGCAACCATATCATAAACTCTGAAAACTCATCCAGGCCCTTTGGGAGATGTCTGCCTGGAAGTTAAAAGTGTGGTGCAAACAATAAGTTATGGTCAGAAGAGCTATAATGCCTGCACATACCACTTGTTCAAAAGGATAATTTTCTGTCCCAAGTTCAAAAAATTTCCAGGGAAATTGGTTTTGTGTATCTGTAGCAGATGCTTGCTGTGCACAGTCCTGATCAGCTAGGAATCAAGATGTCACAAAGAGCTAAACTGAATGTTATATAAGCAGATATAGGTTTGCGCAATAATAGTTTTCCTTTCCTCCTCCTCTTTGCAGTTCTTTCTACGCATACACATAGGCACACTCCACAGGCAGCTTTGAAAATTTTCCTGCATGCTCCAGGTTAGATGTGGAGTGGGGGTGCAGTGGAAAGAAGAATTTGATCCAGCAACAAAGTCCATTCAAGACACAGATACAATCCGTCAACAATTCGCCCACCCAGCCCAATCCAAGATTTGTTAGTTTGTTCTTTTTAAATTATCTTCACATTGAATATTCAGCTTGAAAGCCTTATCTATGTGCATGCAAGTATGTGCGCATGTGCATGAGAATGTATGAGAATGCAAAGAATATCACAATTAAACAAATATACATGATATGGCACTATAAAAATAAAGAAGAAGATAGACCCTCTGAAGCACAGGTTAACATGGATTGATTCATCATTTGAATCACAGATACGGTAGGGCTGTCCTTTGAATTACAAATGTAGGAAGAGACTGTTCACCCCATTGGGGAAAATAATGCTGTGACTATTATTTTCACATACATTTCTAAATACCCATAACTACTGATTCTATCCATTTTAGAAACTTCCCAGTTTTGGCCCCTACCTTGAACAGCGCAAGAAGATAATAGCTGAGAATAAGTTGAAACTGAAGGAAGAGAGAGGGCCATTTTTCCAGATGGAAAAAAAATCCTTTGTTCCAAAGAAGCCTGTCCCAAGAGTGAAGGTAAGAAAAATAAATACTTGATTTAAAAATACCCAGGTTTCTTTGATGGAACTCTTGTACATATTATTGTGGGGCAGTGGCCTGGCTGTGGGTTAGGATTTTTCCAGCAGCTTTATGTTAGTCACATAAGTTGGAACAGTGAAAGAGCATACGCTCCAACATTTCATTGATGAAAACTGGGACATATGTGTCCAACAAACAACAGCAATGACTACTAATGAGGAAGAATAGACAAGCTAGGAAAGGTTGCAGCAGTTTGCTTTTGCCTCAACAAAAAGGGAAAGGAAAGATTTGACCTCCTCTTTTCTTCCCCCTGCTGAGTTGAGTGCCAGCTACCTTTGCACTTTGAAATTGGTTTTCAGCAATGGAAGTAAGATGAGGACAAAGCATAAAGTGGAAAGAGGAAAGGGAAAGTCCATCATTTTAAAGGCAGATGAAAAGGTAGACTGACAAAGGATTAATCAGGACTGCTCCTGCCAAATCAGGACAGCTGGAGAGTATGAAGGAGGAGATCTAAACTTTACAAGGGTTGAACAAATTTTGCATGACTGATGTTTCCCAAGGGTTAAAGTGTTAGCCTTGCAAGAATAAGAAACTCATTTCTCTGTATTTTAGTAGAGATGGAAAGAATATTTACAATGTTGTTCATCCTCAGTAAGGAAGAGTTGGAAAAGTGGTGAACTAATGTGAGATTTCTCTTCACTGTGCAAAAGTGAGAAGACCAGCAATAAGAAAACCCACATGTGCATAAGTAAGGTCTCCTGTGGAAGCAGTTTTTTTCCCTGTTCGGGAACATCAGCCTTCAGTTCAAGATTCTAGAAGTGAGGTTGTATATGTGGTGCCACCAAACATGCACACACACTCATTTGTACATCTGCTTGCACATTCAGGTTGCCATTCAACATATACCATAATCAAAGCAGAACTCTACATGCACAGATTTATGCTATATATTTTGTGCTGAAAGCAGTGCAAATAACAAAAACAAACAGGTACAGTATTTGGTGCCAAAACCCAAGCTCTTTTGTGTCAGAGAAATTCCCACCATAAAACCTTCTTGAAGAATGAGCAAAAATGCCTTTACTTTCACCCACTGTGGAGAAAGTATGGGTTTGATATGTTTCATTCTTATGTGCAATAATAAAATAAGCAAATTTAGATCCTTAGGTTTTGTTTTTGCTTTGTTTAAAATAAATGTTTATTAAAGTTAAGTCCCTTTTTTGGTATATCCTTAGTTTTTGGTAAGCCAAAATCATGTGCCCTCATTTGGGAGAAATTATATTTCATATATTGTACATGATGTTTGATTTCTGTATTTTTTTAAAAAAAAATATTTGTCATGATAATGCAAATGATGACATTGGCTACAGATGAAAAACATCATGCTTTGTTCATTTTTCATCTATATGAGATCTAGGTTAATTTGTGTTGATAGTAGATATCCCACATTACCTGTTTCTTCATGTGAATGACACTTAGCCCTTGTAAAAATGGGGCCTAGCTTCTAACTGCTAACTATAGTTCTAATTGGTATGCAGTTGATTTACAGAATTTATAAGCCTATTCACACTGATTCAGCTATTCCTGGTGTTAGCACAGTTATGCAACATTAGTTAGAGCCTACAGAAAGTTTTATTACCAAATCTGAATTTCATTTCTCATAATCTTAAATGATCTCAGTTTTATGCTCCCTCTCCCCTTGGCTCCCTCCACCAATCTCCTGGTATATCTTCATTGCCTTCTGATCCTTCCTGACATCTCATGCAATGGTAGGATGTCAGTGGTTTTAAAAAAAAAGACCTCAGTGCTACTACTGTAGGAAATTGCTATGAGGTGATACTAGCAATAGAATGTACATCACATTTGTAATACTCAGCTTAACATAATGCAGTCTCCCTCCTTTTTTTCTCTACAATTTTTGTGCAATAGCCAGCAATACATTCTATCCATTTGTGTGTTCTTTATCACTGTGTTTCATATTACTGCCTTAATATCTGACCTTCTCATGACATCTAGAATGTACATGTAGATTCTTCTTTTGTTTTATTTAAATTATATGATTGCAGCAAGAACAAGGTGAGGCCTAGGCTCATGTGATAAAATCCTTAGTTTCATCATATGTAATCCTGGGATTTGCAGTTTAGGAAGAGGTATTCAGAGAGCTCTTCATATGTATTTTACTAAACTACAAACCCCAGGAATCCACAGGCTATAGCCATGGCAGTTATCGTGGAATTATCATGCTGTAAATCAGTATTCCATATGGATTTTTGGTACCGAGGAATAGAACCTTAGAACTGGAAGGGATTCTATGAGCAATCTCTTCCAAGCCCTGCTCCCTTCAGTGCAGGAATCCATTGCTAAAGCCCTGAAAAGTATCAATCTAACCTTTTTTTAAGTGTATGATCAAATTTACTAAAACACTTGTGAAATCAATTCATTGTAGTTGTTTCTCACACTTCGGTCACTTCAACTTTGCTGGATCTCCATGTTCTTGCAGGTGTCTGAATCTATTTAACATTTCTACAGTGTGTGGTGTTATTCCTCGGAAAAAATATGCCTGTTTCCACTCTTCTTTGGTAGGGCTGGTACAGACCGGCATGAAAAGCCAGCTTCCAGCCAGCTTGGGGGCATGCCATATGCACAATGCATGCCCCCATGATGCCTGGAATCTGGCTTCATGCTGCCTGGTTGTCCCCACAGCAGCTGGCTTCCAAGTGCTCTGGCATTGCAGCGTTTAGATGCCACACGCTGCAGGAGCACCATAAAGCTGTGGCTGCAATTTGCCACTTCTTTTTGGGCCAGCACAAAGGCAGATTGGGCCGCAACATGCGGTTGTTGTGGTCCCAATCTGGCTTTCTCAGGGGCGGCTTCTGTTCCACCCCTTAGTTCCCATCCATCTGTCTTAGAGTCAGGCATTTATCCTCTCCCCTCTCTTTTTCCCCCCCTAATTTACCGCCTCCCCCCATTTCTCCACTGCTGTTGATTAATAACTGCTTGACATATCTAATCTGCAAATCTTTCATTTTCCCAGATATTGTGCTATACACCAAAATATCTCTTTTCATTTTAAAATGAACAATATGACTTTTCAGGCACATATGTGCTCCCTTTGAGTGTGCCTTCTGGGAGACATAATGCAAGTATTGTGCTGTAGCCTTGGATAAAAGGATTCCTCTTAATTTATGCCCCGGTCTCTTGAGTTCACTGTATTTTTCAATATCACAAAAGAAGACAATAACCTCACTAGTAAACCACATCAGAATGATTGAGGAGGGTTCTTGTTTGGAAATTGAATTTTAGGTCTACATTTAAAAGTTAATATTTTACAATTACTTCACACATTACTTCTAATATTTTTCAGTCATATGGCAGTTTTAATTTGCAAACTCTTTTGTGGTGTTTGGTTGTATTTCCCTGCACAGACTCCATCTGAAATTATTGGTAAACCACCTTTTTCAGGAGACAATGAGTTTGCAGTGTTTCCAGCCTTGACTGTACTATATTTAACATTAGGCTGAAAATATAACCCTTTATTTTGCAGCTTTTATTCACAGACTACTAACACATACAAGGGATAGGTATTTTAGCAAGTGAAGGGGGAGGCATGACATTTTTGGGGTGAATACTTATATATCAGGAGAAGTACTGACAGCAACTCTTTGTCCCTTGTTGTTTCTGTAAGTATAATTGGCCACTTGCACAAACATCTTCAAACATGAGCCAACATCTTCCTACTGATTGTCTCAGCTGGAATAAGTGACATTCTTGAGCTATTGCTCAATGGTGACTCTCACTGACACCTGGATTTGCCCTGGGAAAACACATCCAGAAGGAGCTGCTTTCCTCAGAGGCTATTATGGGGAAATGTGGTGGCCACCAATAGCAACTCTTCTGTACACAGCTGTGATTGCACAGCCAGTTTTTAAAGTGAAGTAATGACAACTAAATGGGTCCTAGAACACATCAAGGCTGAACTTTTCCTAGAAGCCAAACCAATTAAATTGAGACTGTCATATTTTGGTCATATCATGAGAAGACATGGCTCATTAGAAAAGACAATGATGCTTGGTAAGGCAGAAGGAAAAGAAGAAGACCACATTCTAGGTGGATAGACTCAATCAAGGAAGCCACGGCCCTGGGTCTGCAAGACCTCAACAGGGTTATTGAGGATAGGGTGTCTTGGAGATTTTTCATTCATAGGGTGACCATAAGTCAGGGCTGACTTGAAGGCAGTTAACACGCACAGTGACAACTTCTTCTGCTGGCCCAATGATTTTTCATTATTTTCCTCACATCCTGAAAATCTGTAGAGATCTCTCTCTCTCCCTTTCTTTCTCTCTCTTTTTCTCTCCTTCTCTTTTTCTCTTTCTACCCATCCTTTTCCCATATACACCTAAAGAAAAATGTTTCACTCAGAACATTGGATTCATTGTTAATCATGTAACATTTTCTTTGGCGTCAGAAGAGGCTAATCCTAGATTGGCAGAATCTGCTACACATTTATTATACAAAGTCTTTTGATGCCGAATCCAATATGTTGCCACTATTCTTTGGGTTCCAACCAAAATGTGTTCGCCAGGTTTTCCTAGGTTTATTGTCATTCCTATTTTGTAAGTATCAAATTAAGTAGCTATACATGTTACAATGGGCACAAGGTCTGAGAATAACCTCTTGAGGTTTGGCAGGGACAGTCCTGATAAATCCTCTGTAGTCCCTATTTTTTAGCTGCATTTAAAATGTTTCAGTTTCAGTCTCCTCCTCCCACTTTTCTCCTTTGTCCTCAGCTTACTTCAGTTGCTGAAAACTGAATGCAAAAGACATTTGTATTCAGTTAGCTCAATTGTGAAAGGCGGAAAGGGGATGGAATCTTGCCCTTCTCAGTAGACTCAGGCAAAAGCAAACTGCTGCAGCCTCTTCATTTGTACGTTCTTTTTTATTATTAACTTTTGCCATCTTTACCCCACTCTGATGTTTCTTGGCCACATGTGTCCTGCCTTTCATCTGTGAAATGCTGAATGGCGTAAGTCTCCCAATACTTGCTTTGGAAAGTTTTTTTCTGAAAAATCTCTGTTTGGTCAGCCTCTCCCCTTTCTTGTTTCTTCTTCACAGTCTGCAGCAAAATATAATTAAACCATCGTAGGTTTCCCCAGCAGCCTGACAAACTGGTAAAACTTACCTACTCAGGTGTTACTGTGCACTACAGTGGACAATGGGGAATTCTGAGAATTTCTGCAGCTACTGGATGGGTATTTGAATGGGCGAATCTACCTCCCCATAGTCTTAATGATAGAGATTACCCAGCATAGCATAATGACTGTACAGCTGAAGTGAGATTCAAGTCCAGGTTTCCCTGCTCTGAATCTAATTCCTTACCCACTGAATCTGTGGAGCACCAGCAAATTAAAAATCTGTTTAAATTCCTTCCCCCTGCCCCCCGCTTCTGTTTTCCCAGCAGCTAATTGTTTTGACTGTGGAGTTAGATCATTAGCAACAGAATCATCAACTGGCTGCAGTTCTGTTCACACACCTGGTAGCCCCACTGACAAGGATGAGCTGCACAGGTGTCACCAAGGGCAGAACTGGGAAGCAACAGGATAGCAAAGGTCTAATTAAGGGCAGGATTTGGCCAGTGGAATCCTCATTACTGAAGCTAATGCACCAGTCAGAAAGAACACAGCTTGACTCTCCGAAGAACTGGCTTGCTCTCATATGAAGCTGGCAGTTTGGAGGGAAAAAAAACATCATTATGCTTCTAAATTGAACAAATGCAATCTGGAGAAGCCAAGAGAAAGACGAGATGAAACCCCAAATTGCATTTTACAATACAACTCTTTCGGAGCAAATCAGAGATGTGGGGGAACCACATTAATTAATCTTGATGTACAGAGGATTTGGGTCCAAGAACTTTGGGGCTAATAATCTCAGCGAATGGCTATCAAGTGGATTCAGAGGCAGGAAACCACTGCACCTGCTAAGTATCTTCTTTACCTCCTGGTTTTAATGACACTACATAGCATATGTACCTGTTACCCTTTATACAAATAATTCTTCAACTTTACATTTCACAAAAGGCTACTGGTAAACTAAACATCCTGTCGCTATTATTCCACTTTAATTCCCATGGATGCATCCTAAGGGATTCTGGGATTTGTCATTTGACAAGGTACTGGTGCTCTCTGGGTGGAAATTCTAAGTATCCCTCCCTGTAAATTCCAAGATGTCATAGGACCATATTGTGGCACTTAAAATGGAATGATAATGCTATAACTGTGTAGTGTAAAAGGCAGGATTTTTCATTAAAGCCTACTACAGTAGGAGACAGAGATGAAACACTAAACTGGGGCCTTGCCTGCTATGGGCAAGATATTCCAAGGACAGCCTAGAGTATCTTACAGCTGCCTCGACTTCCCCTCATTTCCTTGCCCTTCTGGCAGATGTGTGCATGGGCATCCCCTGAGCCAGCCAGCACATCCCTCATTGCCATGGGTTGCTGACATCTGCAATCAGAATGAGGCATCCAGTGATGATCACATGACTGGGCACCTTGTTCTGACAAGAGACTGGTGACAGCAGTGAATGAACTGGGCAGTAGGATATCCATGCAGACAGCCACTCCAGAAGAGAAATGAGTGTCCTGGATCTTCTCAGAAGATTCCAAGTAAGAAGAATGTTTTTTAAAATTTTATTTCAAGGGTGTTGTATCCCTGTTCTGGTGCTGAATGTGCAAGACATCGTCCTGACAGTTTGTATCAGAATTGGATGCTGTGTGCCATCTTTGCAGGACGATGCCCAGGGTGACCAGATGTCATCACCCCAAAGAAGGATATGGCACTAAAAAAGGAAAGACGTTACAAATAAAAGCTTACAAACACTAATACAAACTCATAAATCCTAGTCATGCTCAGAATGCAGGACATCTTGAAATTCCTCCTAGAAAGAAGGTTGAAATGTAGGATATGTCCTGAAAGGGGGGGGATGTCTGGTCACTCTGGATGATGCCAGAATGGGGAGAGGGAAATGGGCCTTTTGGCTTATGCAGATAATCGTTACTCAGCATTGTTTTCTCCTACTTTATATTTTTAAAAAAATCTCAAGATCTATCTGGCAAATCTGTAGTGAAATATAAGAATCCTTATCAAATTCTTATCAAAGAAATTTAAGGATCCTTATCGAATCCTTATCAAAAATGAACTGAATGAAATTTTCAGTCATCTGAACTGAGCAAATTCAAGAGACTCTCTACTCTTTCAAACGGGAGGAATTTCTCCCAAATCCGAATGGAGCCCATTCG
This sequence comes from Urosaurus nigricauda, assembly GCA_034509955.1. NCBI lineage: Eukaryota > Metazoa > Chordata > Lepidosauria > Squamata > Phrynosomatidae > Urosaurus > Urosaurus nigricauda. Next base: position 103,583,258 of record JAOEGL010000004.1, read on the forward strand.
GATTCATGTAAATTCGCTAGTTTAGCGAATTTACATGAATCCCCATTGCGTTTGGAAGGTGTTCGGAATGTCTTCCTAGTACCCGAAAATAACCCCCCTTGCCCAAAATTGCGTGAGAACCTTTAATGCGCAATAACGCAAAACCCATGATTGCATTCAGAGTGACTTCCCTTTTGCCCGAAATTGCATGAGAAGAATTAATTCGCAATAATGTGAAACCCCAAGATTGCGTTTGGATTGCCCTTGCATTATACTTCCAATTTCCCACGTCTGAAAGAGTCCAAAGATATTCCATCTATAGAGAGGATCTTCAGCATGATTAGACTGTCATGAGGCAGCCTTAGCTCATCATCACAGCTGAACACACAGAGGTCCAAAGACAGAATTTCAAAAGCTGAATTCTTTGTTCCTTCTGCCTAGATGAACAAATCTTTCAATTTCACTTTTCCCCACGTTCATTTGGAACAAAAACAATTGTTTTCCATTGATCTGTAAAGAAGCTCACAAGTTTTGGAAAGTTCTCCACAAAAAATGATCTGAATCAAATTCTCACCCATTGGTTTTGTTTTGTTTTTTTTTAGTGGACTGTAGCTTCTTTTGTAGAGAGTCACTGTGATGCAGTGGCTTGAGTTTTAGACTGTGACTCTGGAGACCAGGGTTCGAATTCCATCGCAGCCATGGAAAATTTCTCTGAACAAATCTTGCCAAGAAAACCCCATAATACATTTGCCTTTGGGTTGCCATACGTCAGAATCAACTCAAAGGCAGACAGCAAGAACAGCAAAACTTTTTTGTCCCAATGTCTCCCACAATAGGCTTGATCAGTTACTATACAATGATTATATGAAGGACTTATTTGGCCATAGGTTCTTAGTCCAGTCATGTATTAATCATGGTTGGCTGACTGACATAATGTATATTCTGCAGATAGGTAGTAAGAAACAATAGAGCTCCAATAAAAATTCATAAAGCATACCAAATAACACAATCAAATAAAACAGCAGGAATCCCTCCAAATAAACAGGAACATGAAAACTGCCAACTCATTTCATCATTCATTAAAAAAAAATAGAACCTAATTACAACTATAAAGTAGTTCTAGCAACTAGAAAGGATCATAAGTGCTCTTATACCCTAATAAACTCGACAAAGATTTAAGTACATCCTAAGTCCCATTGACTACCATGAGACTTAAACTTGCCTAATATCTGGCTAATATTTCAAGCTTTGTGTGACTTTTAAAGCATGGGTAAAATATAATGGTGCCTTGCAAGCTTCCTTCCTTCCTTCCTTTCTCTTGCTCTCTCTGTTGGCCAACTTTAATATTCAAGTCAGTGCAACCTTATCTTTCTAGTATGGCTTTCCCTGGAATCCTCAACCTTTGGTCTTTTGTGAAATGTCAGTTTCAATAGCTTCATTTAGAGTCCTTACACAGTAATACAAAAGTGCCAGTGTTTCAAAATTTCTCGGTGTGTGAGGCCTGATATGTTCAAGGCAAGCACCAAGAGATTAAATGCATTCTATACATTTCTTCATCAACCTATGATCTGAGGCATTTCTAGAGCTCAAACTTGAGTTAGTGAAGTCACTCAAACAGAGCAACTGCTTTAGTTTTATGGTCAAATGGATGTTTTATTTCTGTGCAAATTTACATTTACAGTGTAAGTTCCTATGGGGAAGGCATCTTCAAAAGAAAGGCATAGGAAATTTTGGCAAAGCACCATATAAAGAAATGGCCCCAGTGCCAATGGTATTCTGTACGATGTCTCCTCTCAATGGGAGGAGGTCAGTGAGGGGATGACACCATAAATTACAACACCGGATGATGCCAGCCCTAGTGATACTGGGCAGTTATAAACCAAGAAAGGCCTTTTTTGCAAGCAGGAAGTAGACTAGTTTACCTCTAGGTTACTCCTTGGTTATATTTTTAAAAAACATTGTAGGGGCCCAAAATAGCCCAGGGATGCTCCCAAAAGATAGCAAAATTTCTCCCATGGCTGTATAAGTGTACTGGGGGGTTTCCTAATGAAAAATCTGGGGAAAACAGTGTGGGGAGTAGCCTACAACGTGTCCATACATACTCTCCAAGTGTCCTGATTTGGCAGGGAGAATCCCAATTAATTCTCTGTTGTCCCACTCTCCCAATTCCTTTGAAACTGCCCCTGTTTCTCTCCCCCCACCTTCCACATTCTGGTTTGGTCACAGGCTACAAACAGAATTCAAAGTGCAAAAATAGTTTCTACTCAGTGAACTCAAAATCTCACCCTTCCCAGGAGGTTCGACAAAAGCAAACTGACAGCTAGCTTGTGTGTTCTTCTTCATTGATACCTTTTGCCATCTTGACCATACTCTGATGTTGCTTGGACACTCAAGCCCCATTTTTCAACTCTGAAATGCTGGAAGGTACAAAGCCAGTGACAGGCATCTGTCTTGTTCATACTATTGCTGTCCAAATGAAAGGAAGAAAACAAAGGGATAGGACTAGCTACTTCCCTCTGCTCATGTATTTGTTGTAACACCCTTTTTGAATATCTGGATAAGGCTAACGATGCAGCACCAGCCCAGTGCAAAAGAAGTGCTGAGCAGTTATATTATTTCTATAGAAGAGCAACGGGATTACATTGCTTTGTCTCTCAGCTAGAAAGAATTCTATGCTATCCTACCTCTCCAAGTCCTGCTAGATGATGTGGAATATAGGACTAAAATACCTGAAATGAGCCCTCCAGCTCTTTTGTCTCTTCTGCAAAGACTATTATTCCCAAAAAGGAGCATATTTTGGGACTATTAATCAGAATTGGGAGAAAAGAACTCTCCATAGAAAACAGGACACTGGTTCATTGGACCATCTAGTTCAGTATTGTCTACACTGACTAGCAGTAGCTCTTTGGGTCTGAGACTAGAGAGTTCCCACCCACCTCCCCCCCACACAAAAAAATTGGTGATAGCAGACACACTGGATTAGGTCTTTCCACATGCAAAACGTGTGCTGTACAAGTGAGCTATGCCTAGGGACATTAATCTGTTGCTTGTTCTGTCCTTGCGTATATAAACAAAATTATTTCAAAAGATTTCTCCCTGCTTGGTTACATTACTGGAGCTTTTTGCAAATTTTGGATGACTTTTGACAGCTCAGGAATTATAATGTGTGTTGGGCAGGTTGCAAAAACAATAGCATCTTTTTGTGAAATACAACTATTATATCATAAACAAACAAACAAAAAATCCCTCAAGGCTTTTTGCTATTCCTGTCGCTAAGAGGGAAGAAAGCTCTTCTGCTTGGACAAAAATCTTACAGCTTGATTATTATTTTTTTCCTAATGGAATGTTTCCTATGTGAAATATCCTTCTTTATCAAGGAGAACAAAATTAGTTACTATTCTTTACAATGATAGCTGTGGGGCCTCTCCCAAATGAGCCTTTTTGCATCTAAATAGCAGCGAAAAATAAGGCAGCTCTCACTCCACTTGGACTCGTCCACAAGTTGCTGCTCTGTTTAATACATCTCTGTAATAACACTGTACTCTTGTTAAAAACTACTATCTTGTGGTTTTAAATCTCTTTCTTCCAAAAAAAGGTTTTCCTAACGATAGGTAAAGCCACAGTTACATTTTTGAAACATAGTCCCAGCTTCACAGAGAGGGAAGACCAAGGACAATTCTGGCATTGTTTGCAAACTTTCAAATTTTCTAAAATTCTTCATCAGGCTAGGTTGTGAGAAAAAGAGAAGGTGAAGAAAAATGTCATAAAGATCCAAAACTTTGGGTAGATGCTTTGAACTTTGATTTCTGCAGCTAAACTCAGTCCTGAGGGGAAGGATGCAAATTGAATGAGACACTAGTTGTTGTGTAAGTATTATGGTACACCTAGCAAGTCCTGTTGAAACTAAAATGGTGGGTCTTGATCTCTGGAAATAAAAGGGCGATAGCAGCTCAGGTAGCTCTCTCTTACCTGAGGCAAAATGCATATGTTTCATCTCGAATCATAATTTCCGCAATTGGGACAAGAGATTTCGAAACTAGCAATGATGGTAATAATAGGTACTTGGGTGACTGAGCCCATTATGTGTCCTTTACAATGGTGACGTTCTTTGTTTTCTGTCATTAATGGCCCCTTCTCCTTCTCTCATAATGAGTTCTCAGAGGTGTGCTAATGAACAGTGGCCATGGCTAGTCAGGCTGTGTGTGTCATGTCACTTCTCTTTGTGTCCTCATTTTCCTTCCTGTTGCGCCAAACAATGGTCACTGAGGATAATTTAATTAAATGATTCACAGAGATTAAAATGGAGATCGGATGCACACAGATCTAAAATGCAGAGCTCTTGTGGGGAGTGGGATATGTTGTGATTTTCCATGGTTTTAAATTGCATAGACATCAATACCTGTTACTCCCATTTTGCAGTGCAGCAGTTATGAAGTGAATCTGGCTCTTCCCATCATTCCCAGCATTGCCATAGAGTCTGCAAAACAACATCCCACGGAAACATGCTGTCAAGTAGCTCCTCTTCAGCCATAAAACAACCTTGGGTATCTCTGAAGTGTTTCAATAATGCTTCTTTCCCACCATCCCTTTCTCCCTTCCCCCTAGGATATAATTGGAAAAGCACTGCAGTATATTGGAACATATGGAGAGCTCAGTAATACGGAACAAGTTGTGGCTCTGATTGATGAGGAAATGTGTATCAACTGTGGCAAATGCTACATGACCTGTAATGATTCTGGCTACCAGGTAAGAGCACAGCTGTAATTAGCAAAGAGACACTGTGAGTTATCTTTTTGCTGCTGAGGCAGAAGGAATCCACTCTCTGTTGACGGGCGTGTGGGAAAAGGAGATTTACAAGATACTGGAAATTAACACTGGCACACTCCCAGGTATAGACTGCATGAACCATGTCTGATCCATTCGTGGAGCTTGTCAATAAAGCAGGTTTCTTAGAGACTTAGGATTCACAGAGCAATACACCAAGCATCCTTCCTGTCCTGTTTTTCCTACTGCACATCTATTGCTGAACTGCCATGTTTCTCCCAACATAACATGCTGCAGAAAACTGCTAAAGGCAAGATCATGTTGGAGCAAAAGCATTCTTTTACAATGCCATGATGTCTACTTTTTAATCTACTTAAATTAACTAATACTCCAATGCGTTTAGCTGAACAAGTAATAAGCTTAAGCTCTATATCACAGTAAGGAACCCTTAACTTCTACTCACTACTTTTAAAAATATGGTATCAATCAGTGATTGTGCACCCTTTTCAAGACCAAGTTAGAAATAAAGTTTATGATTGATTGCAAAATGACATAATAAAAGTATTTCATTGGTACCACATTCCAAACATATGTAAGACAGAAAAAATAAAGATTATTAAGGCTTTAGAAAATAAATGAATTACCAAATCACACCCAACATCCACCCTGAAATGTAAAACAACCAAAAATTACTACTTTTTAATTTCTCAAAAGTAAAAAAATGGATCTCCAACAGTCATGGATTGGGTATGAGAGGGAACTGTCCCAGTGCCAAAGAGAGTTGCAGGTTGGTGATAGGAGCTATAGTGGAGTTCCACCTGCAGAACTCATAGCACCATGCTAAGTACATAGTGATAGCATTCATTATTGGTAAAATTATCTAATTATAAAGGACTAATTCTAATCTACCACGATAGCTATTGCAGTATATTGATTGCCACAATGTCAGTTACAATTCCTCCTCGAGCTATAAGGGAGGAATAAACAGAAGATAATTCAAAAGCCAGTGTGGTATGGTGGTTAGAGCGCTGGACTATGATTCTGGAGACCAGGGCTTGAATCCCTACTCTGCCATGGAAAACCACTGGATTACATTGGGCAAGTCACTCTCTCAGTGGAAGGTAAAGGCAACCCCCCCCCCCCAACATATCTTTCCTAGAAACCTCCATGATAGGTTCACTTTAGAGTCATCATAGGCTGGAAACAACTTGAAGGCACATAACAACATCAACAACAACAACAATAAAATGCCAGATGAGATAATGAACTCATAGTAAATAGTGGAAAGGGTTCAATTACAAGTAAATACGTATTGCAAGTTTGGGTTATGAGACTTTTAACACTTGTGTCAAGATAAAAGCCAGCCTGGTGGAGAAAAAAAATCTATGGTAAAATGGGCGCTTCATGATGGGATTGTTTTACAGGTGGAGTTGTTTTATACAAAAAGCAGAATTTCAGGTTTTACAAAAATGTAAATACTGTAGTCTTCTTTTATAGTATTCTTGAAGTAATAAAACATTTTAAAAAATAGGCCAGTACTCTTTATCAGCTACTGAATTTAGTATTGGTATAACTAGTTAACTAATTAACCTTTCCTGGCCTAACTCCCATCCCCACAACTTGACTGAAATGCCATTCACCCAAGCTCAATAATGACCATTATAACTGTGAGAAACTTTAGGCTCTTTCCCCCCATACAGGATCTTGGCTTATTTTAAACATTATTAAATTGAACATATGCAAAAATACTCACAAAAGACATAGCCAACACCTAAACAGTTAGGCTTCCTTCAACAGAAGGCCAGCTAACATCCCAGAATTATGTTTGAATAAAAATGTGTTTGCCAACTAGTGGAAGTGCAGCAGAGAAGCAGCAAACTTCACATCCTGTTTTAAAGCCTAAATCATCATGGGATTTTTAAAAAATGAATGAATGTATGAATGAATGACCAAGGCTCACCAAATGGGTTGTCTATAACTGACCTCATCCTCAAATCTGTACTCTCAAGATTAGATCCCGACCATCATACTTATGGTATGCCCATTGATTCCAGTCTAGATCCATTGACGGAGAGGAGAAAAAAGATCCATGAACTTGTTACAAATGCCCATGTTCCCCCACCTAGGCACTTTCTTAAATAATGAAAAGCTCTCTAAGCAGAAGCAGGACTAACTGGCAAAACAATTAAGAGCAAGTCCAACTCAGTGGGACCTCCTTATGACTAGACACATATAGGATTGCAGTATGAGAAACTCAGGATGCATCTACACTGTAGAAATGTCACCACTTTAAGTGTTGTAGCTCCACCCTGGCATTTGTAGTTTTACAAGGTATTTAGCCCTCTGTCAAAGAATATTGAAGTGTCACAAAACTACAAATCCCAGCATTCTGTAGGATGGAACCATGGCAGTTAAAGTTGTGTCTAATTGCATTATTTCTACAGTGTAGATTCACCCTCAGTGATGGAAAACACTGTTGCTGTCTCTTAATGTGCTTCACCATAGGATGAGATAAGCCCTGGATTCCTCTGTCTCTCCACTGAAAGAGTCTTTGGGTCCCCATCCCCTTCAGGAAACAAGGATATTTTTTTCATTTTTCATAGTGCATCTTTTCCAATGTTTTCCCATTTCAGTCAGTACCACTTTAGTAACCAACCTGAAGCCTTGCTGGGGCATTACTTTTCCCTTAGCTCCACAGGTCAGATCTAATTTTATGTCTGCTTAAGGTTAGTTGGCAAAGCCCATGATCTGTACAGTGCCTACAAGCAGCAACCAAACTGTTTGTAACATTCATTTTTTAGATATCAGGAGGTTACTACAAAATCAGGGCCTGAAGCAGAACAGCCTGTCTAAGTCCACAGAGATATTTTCTGGGGAAAGGGTTAATGCAAGTAAACAGGAAGTTAAAAAGCAAGCGTCGCATAGTGGAAAACTATGGAAACAGAAGATAAGAGAGGCACCAGCACCGAGTTTGTCTTGCAGAGCACAGTTATCAAATGCCATCATTGTCTAATAAAAATGTACTATAATATCTTATAGTGACAGTGCAAAATAATTTAGTTTGCTTGGAACAGTAATCATGTTATGGTGGTGTTTTATTTTTAACACGAGAATAGTACTCTTATACTAAAAGTAGTTACTCTGAAATGAAACAAACAAAAAATATGAATGCAATGAGAACTGCTATCTAACATATATTTCAGGGAGCCAGAATAATGGAAGACATTGAAAATAAAACATGTTTGTGCACACATGAGATAGCATAGAGTGGTGATTAGTTAATTTCTAAGCAGAGCACAATAGTTGCTGATATAGTTGTTTGTTGTTATATGTCTTCAAGTCTCCCCCCTCCCCTTCCAACTTATCACAACTCTGCCCTATGGTTTTCATAGCAAGATTTTATTCATAGGAGATTTGCTTTCTTCTTTGACTAAGAAAGTGTGACTTGCCACCCAGTTGGTTTCCATGGCCAAGTAGGAACTCCAAATCCTGGATCTCCCAGTCCTAGTCCCACATTCAAACAACTACACCACACTTACTAATATCTACTTAAACATCACACAGATTGACCAATCCTGTACTCTTAATGACTTAGGTTGCATCTACATTGCAGAATTAAGGCAGTTTGGCACCTTTTTAACCGTCACGGCTCAATGGTATGGAATTCACTGTTTGTTGTTTTGTGAGATATTTAGCTTTCTTTGTCAGAGAGCTCTGGTGTCACAACAAACTACAAATCCCAGGATTTCATAGGATGGAGGCATGACAATTAGAGTGGTGTCCAACCTGCATTTGGAGAGCCAACTTAATTCTGCAGTGTGGCAGCAGCCTATTATGAGGAAGCCAGCTTGGGAGACATGGAAGGGATAGGTTCTCTGGTAGACAGGAGTTGCTCTATCTATGGGCCATAACCCAAACCTTTTGAATCTGTTTTATGGCTCTTTGGAGAGGCCAACTCTGCAAGGAGCCACCAGGGTCAATCTTTTGTGTTTATGCCTTTCCCTTGAGCAGACTACACTGATGCCAAAAATTAAGTTAAACTAAACCCACAAGTAACTTCCAGTTTGCATTAGCTTTATTTTAGCTGCTGATGGTGGTAGGGAAAGGGGTCAGCTTACTGTCTTAGAAGGAAAATCATTCCCAACTGCCACATTGGTGTGTTTTGGGGGCAGTTTGGTTTTTAAAAAATCCCTGATTTTGTTTTAGATTGGGGAAGGAAAATCTGAGGGCTTTGGGCATGTTGGGAGGCCCACAAAGTAAGGGATGGGGATGGCATGCAGCCCAAGAGTCTGTACTTTCCCTGGAAGCTCTTCTGTCATGGTTGCTGCTGCCCACAGTAACACAGGCTACGGGAGTCTGGGAGCTGGAGTCTAAAAACTGGTAGGGTATTATAGTCCAAAAAGTAACTTTTCCAAATTCTGCTTCAGAGTGCAGTCTTTGAAGACTGTTGTCTTTGGGTTTTGCAGAAGATAACTGATGAAACATGGCATGGCATGGCATGGCATGAGCCATTTAGACACATACCTTCTTCATGCATACATTTAAGATTTTCCCCAGCCTTTTAAAAAGATGTATATCAGAAAAGAAAAGAAACATGAGAGCCAAGACTAGCTGCAACTCACTGGGCCCATTCCCACTACAAATTAAAGTGATTTTCTGATCCGATTATATGTGCCTCATTCACACTTGAGACAGTTTCAGAACCGACTGTGCTTTGAACTGCAAATGCAGAAAAAATCACTTTTTAAAAAGACAGATCAAAAAAGTGGTTCTTCTGAAAAGAATCAATTAGCAAGCATGTTCAGCAAGTGGGAACAACGGACCTGAATTGCATCGCATTGGAGGGGAGGGTCTAATGAAGAAACTGGCCAAGAAAACTCTGTGATAGGGTTGCCTTAGGGTCGTCCTTCTTTCCCAGGACCCTTCCTATATTCCAACCTTCTGTCCAGGAAGAATACCAAAATGTCCTCCATTCTGAGCATGACTAGGAAGCATGAATTTATATGTGTGTTTTCAGCTTGTGTGTGTGTGTGTGTGTGAGAGAGAGAGAGATGTCCCCCATTTTTGCTGGCAGGTGCTCCATTTGAGTTGAAGGTTTGGCTGGCAAAAGAAACCCATTTTTTTCTCTCTCTTAGTCTTGTCTCTCCAATCTCTTTCTCTCCCCCCCCTCCCCTTCAGTGGCTCCTCAGTGGCCCAAATCCCTTGCTATTGGGCTCCCAATGACTTCATGCAATTCCAGCCTTAAATGTGAGTGCAAGGGTTCTAGTGCTAAAAGCATTCATACATAAATGTCAATTCATGTTTCTTAGTCCTGCTCCAAATGGAGGCCCCTTTGTAATTCTTCCTGGACAGAAGGTGCAAATGGTGGTCATGCCCTGAAAAAGGAGGATGACAACTGGTCACCCTGACCTGGAGTCATTTTCCCAGTCTTTCCATTTAAATGATGGTTGTGAGAGTGGGGGAAAACAACGACAAGTGTGTGGAGGGGATGGAGCCCCAAACTTTTTAACCTGGGTCCAATCCTGTAACCAGGGTGACCCAATGTCCTCACCGCCAAGGAGGAAAAGGCTCCCCCTTCTCTGGATATGCCTTGCTCTTCCTCTTGTTGAGAGTGGTTTTGCGGGGGGGGGGGCAGCAGTGAAGGCATAGGAGGAAGAAGAGGACCCCTGTCACTGCTGGATATCCTCTCACTGCCCTGTCAGAGTCACCCATGAGCACCGCAGAGACCTCCTCCTCCCCACACAACACAAATCAAGTGGGAACGATAATTGTATCAAAAAAGACACAAATTAATGTAATAATGACGTGACACGCTTCCACAGTGGGAACTACACATCGGCCTGAATTGATTCAGAGACTCGGTGTCAACGCGAAGCGCAAAGCAATTTAAATGCAAGGGGGAGTGGCCCCCCAGTTGAGTATATGTACATTTTGTAGCACCCAGAATCTATGAAATGGCCCTCCATTTAGATGGCTTTGTGCACTGAGCAAGTAAATAGCACCTGTGGTAGTAGTACTAGTACTAATATTATAAACATTTGTGGAAATTATTATTCTGTTTATCCGTTTTTAATTGTATTCTATTTTTTATCAAGTGATCTACTTGAACATTGTAATAGTTTAATTCTATTTTAATGGTCGCTTTTGTATATTTTTAATTGTACTGTGCTTTTACATTGTAAGCTGTTCCTAGTTCCACTTTTGGAGGAAAAGCAGGATATGGTTTATTTATTTCTTTATTCCACTGAATTAATTTAGAATTAAGCTGTTTAGCTTCCCTGCAACAACAGTGCCAGTAGATATGAAAGATGACTTTTTCAAAGGAAAGGAAATGTATCTTTTTAGAAGTTAAATATCACACACCTCCACACACCTTGTCCTTAGGTTTGATTCTGTCTTTAACTACACTGGGGGGGGGGTGCTTTTGTGTCTCTGCGTTTATATTGGAGAGGGTGGGAAGGAGAGGGAGAAATTACCAAAAGAAGATTTGCGTCTGCATTTCTAATTTTTCAAACTGTATTTTCCTATCCATTGAAACTGTTAACAAAAGCTGCAGTGCCGTTGCAAACAAAGATGTCTCCAAGCACCTCAACTACAGGCAATGCAGATGCTAAAAATGGGGTTGTTGTTGACCTTTTCTGTGAGTGACATCAGTGCTGTTTATTTCTGCTTGCAGGCTATACAATTTGATCCAGAAACCCACCTGCCCACCGTTACCGACAGTTGTACCGGCTGCACTCTGTGTCTCAGTGTCTGCCCTATTATTGACTGCATCCGAATGGTTTCCAGGACAACACCTTATGAACCAAAGAGAGGACTGCCCTTAGCTGTGAACCCAGTGTGCTGAGGTGATCAGACCAGCAGTTAAAGTGAACCTTACATTTGCTTGATTCTATTGATTTGCTTTCTAATTAGTACCAGCAACTCCAACTATGTTAACAGGGTGAGAAAAAAAGAACTTAATGATGGCAGCCATTATAAGGTTGGCTGTATCTTCCAATCTTTTTTAAAAGTCTTTAGATAAGCAGGAGTTGGTTTATTGAGTGCTACCTGTCCTTGTCTTTTCTGAGAAGCTTAACTTTCTTTATTTTTTTTCTTTTGCAGATTCTGATTATTTTAATGATTCTCTCTCGCACACACCCCGCAACACACAAATAAAATTAGAGGAGTTTCTTTCTAACCATCGAAAACCTTGACACGCAGACAAACTTTGTTGCCAGGGAAACATTTAGTAATTACACATTTCATTTCCTCTTAAAACTGTTTTGTAGAAGATGTAATTAACGACATAACATACAAACAATACAATGTGGATTGTGTATGTGGGGTTTTTTTTAATTCCAGAAAGATATAAAAAGAGGTTTAAATGTATATCTCTGAACTATTCATCAGTTTCAATGGCTACAGCATATGGCAATCTATTACCTTAATTCTCCCTAAATTCTCCTTCTGACTAGGCACTAAAAACAGAATTTGTAAATACACTGCACTCTTTGCCATTTAATGTTTTTCAGCTCGTAGCATGACTTCTTTGTTTTTGTTAATGAACCTTGAGAGCCCATATTCTTTCAAACATAAGCATTAGTTCAGGAATCTGATTTATGCAAACTTCTGCTGCATTAATGTGTTGTTTGGAAGATTCTTTTATTTTTGAGGTTTGAGCAGACAGGTTTTTACTTTTACATAGGTTCTCTTCAATGCACACAGTGCCAAACAAACTTAAATTCTGGTCATACCAGTACCATCCTGTGCAAGGCAAAGAAGTTCAACATTTCCTGTCTCCACAGAACTGTACCAGCTATTGCCATAAAGGTGCCCACTTCATACCCAGACTCACTATGCATGGTAGTAGGAATCTGCAAGGAATCCGTACAATTCACTTTTTATGTGAACTTCCCCCAGTCCTCTACTGCTTAGGATGGATGTGGCCCAAAAACCATGTATGTTCTGATAGGCTCACACTGCTGAAGGGCTCTGGGGGCATCCAATACAATGGACACATATAAAATGTGGATCGAAAAATGCATATATTTCAGAGGTGCAGTTTACAAATAGCACAAATATACCTTATTGAAAGGAGAAAGGTGTGCATGCAAGCAATGTGTATGACTTGAAAAACACTCAAAAGATTTGACTATTAAAATAAAACCATAAAGGAGAGGATTTCAGTGGGTGGGGAAATGGAGAAATGGGGAAGTCCATAGATTCAGACTTGATGGATGTGTACCATCCTGTATGGAGCAAGAACCCACAGGCTTCATCTGAGCTGTTCTCTTCTTCCCACAGAGGCATACAATCTTTGTGCCAGATGTACCAGCCGCTCTTAATGAGATGAACCCCTTCCCACTTTTCACTCTGGGGCTCCCTCCTTTCCAGGACCCAGCACACATCTTATCTCTAAAAAGATAATGAACATGCTGTGCACTGGGACCTAGACAGGAACAGGCAACCTGATGAATGTAAAACATACAGGACTCCTTCACATTATGGGGAATGAAGAAGTGTATTACTCATATCCAATAGTAGCATATTCAGATGGAATCCACAGCAGGAGGGCAGGTCTTAGTAATAGCATGTGGAAATTAATTCTACACATACGGATGGTTGGGAGTGAAAAGCTCAGCACACAGTTAGCAAAAGTAATAATTATAGGTTATATCCTATGCTGGTCATCTGCCAGTAAAATGGAAAGCTCTGGCAAAATAGATTCTACCTTCCCTTGTGGATTCCAAATCTGCTCTGAATGTTAGGGAGATCTTCCATAGCAGATGGGAAATGAGAAAGAAACAAGGAGATGTCCCGTTACCTGAGTGCAAGTTAAATAGTTTTAGTTTCACTTATATACTGATCTCACAGTACTCCTGTGGCAATATATATATATAATAAATATAATGGTAATAAATATAATAAAATATGCAGTCTTTTTGAAATATTGTAATTGCAAGAGATGTTTCGGTGCCTAATAGAGACTAAACAATATTTTAATTATGTGAAAAATTAATTTAACTACCTATTTTCCTGCAAACACACACACAACCAATTAAGATATTAAAGTCTTAAGTAAATATGGTTAACATACTATTGCCGTATGTTGGAAAAGGTGTGTTCTATTTTTGAATACTTATAAATCAAAAATAGCACACATGCTTTTGAAACTTACAGCAATATTATGCTAACAGCTGTTTGGGTTTTTTCCCCCCTCAGATTTTTAAATAGGTAGTGTGTTTGCTGCAATAGAAGAGAAGCATAGGTTTCCCACTATTCTGGAACAGCATGTTAGCATCATCTTATTTCCCATTCTCTGTTGGCAATTTTTATGTACTGATACTTTGCTAGCTTCTTTGTAGTGAAGAAACCACCAAAAAATTAAATGTTTAAAATAATCAACAACACGTCTATTCATTTCTTTACTCTCAGCCATCAACTGAAAACACTGAATTTTGATTATGCATATTAAATAATATTTGTGTTCAAATTTCTGTACTTTTACATAGTCATAAATAAATCAGAATTAAGGAGCATTATGCAGCCTGGTCTTATATGTGTTCCTCTAAACTGCATTTTTAAGCATGACATGGTGATTTGCATTTGCTATTTAGTGGCATTCCAGAGTCTCCAAAATGAAGTCACTGCTTCTGATCACTTACTCTAAAACATTCCCATTCAATCCAATCATTCTATCTTGGAGAATTTATGTTTACCTCAGAGGCTGAAGGCCAATTTAAATAAGTAAAACTACATATGGATTTCTTGGCCCCTTAGCTAAACAGGTTTTGTGGAGCAGGAAGGGGGTTGAAGCTCTACAAGAACTTGCAAAACCTATTTAGTGCAGAGAATAGTGAAATATGAATGTGTTGCTCTAGGGAACGAGATTGTAGCACCTTCACTATTCAAAAGCTATTGTGCACTTACAGCCCAATTCAGGACTTGTTTATATGTGCAGGAAGAATCACACATTTTCACTGGCTGGGGTCATTTTTAGCTTGGCCTCTTCCTACCAAATATGGTTGGCTAGAATCCTATGTAGGATTTACATGTGTGTAAGCACCATAGTTATGGTGCTCTGTAGTGAATTACAGCTCACCCCCAAATCCCCACTTACCAGAAAGCAATCACTGCCATTGACAGGGGTCTCTTCCCCTCTTGCTCAGGAAGCAGCTGCCATTTCTGCCCCCTCTCATGGGAGATCTAGTGCAACAGGCAGAAGGACTCCATCACAATTCCCCCTCATACAAGAGAACACTTGTGCAAGAGGGATGGGAACAACAACTAGTTGTTTCCTAGTTACGGTGAGACACCCATCAATCTCAGTGGCTGCTTCCTGTTAAGTACAGATGTGGGGATCATGGTCCCTACATAGTCACAAGTTTACTAGGGTTTATGTAGGGATTGTGAATGTTAAATAATCTCACGTGCATTGCAGGTTATGCATCTGTAATTGCCATACAGCATTCTGGCATAGGCATGTTTGTTGTTGTTGTTGTTGTTGTTGTTGTTGTGCCTTCAAGTCATTTCTGACTTATGGCAACCCTAAAGCAAAGCTATCACATGGGATTCTTGGTACAATTTGTTTGGAAGGGGGGGTTCCCCTTGCCTTTCTTTGAGGCTGAGAGTGTGCGATTTGCCCAAGGTCACCCATTCGGGTTCCATGGCTGAGCAGGGATTCAAACCCTCACCCCTAATCCAACCCTCAGACCTCTTAACCATGCTTAGTGACGTTGACCCCATCATTAATTATTTCACCAATAACTGGGAGCATGAAAGTCCAAGCATTATTTTACCATAGGACCCTTTGTCCAGCAAAGATCAGGCTTAAAATATGGAGATTTTTTTTTCTTTTTTTAGGACTCTGCTCATAATTATGTTGAATTTTTTTACTTCATTTTTGCTCCTTTTTTTTTTTTTTTTTTTTTTTTTTGCAGCAGGAATAAAATCCCAAGACATAACTTTCAATTCTTCATGAAGAATAAATTTAAGATGATATCTCCACCATTTTGATAGAGCGCATATTGATTATTGCACTCTATCGAGCGGTACATATACAATGCAATCTACATCGCCATCATCTTCATGTCATCTAGAAGTAATATTGCAAGAGAGGGAAATCTTGCTTCGTCGTTATATGACTAGATCCACATGATTATATTGACTTTACAGTCAGACATTTATATGGCTTCCTCTTTTTGCCCTATTGACACTCTCCTCAAATTGCTTATGGAAAGGCAGCACTCCTAAGCAGTACTTGAGCAACTTAGAAGTTCCCACCAGCTTGAACTTATGGGGTGCATATTGCTTGGAAGAGGGGCAATATATACAAGCAAGTCAAAGAAACTGCTGAAGATTAAGATTTCTCAAAATAACTCATAAAGTTAAACTCACACTTTTCTTGGAGCTAATCTGGTGGCCTCTGGTATATCAAAGGAAAAGCCTAGCTTCCTTTTTGGTCTAAAAACATAAATGTATCAAGGCCAATGTCTAACCATTTTTATTTTTAAAAAAATCATTTTCTATTATTTCAGTAGTCCTGCAAAGTTTCTAGACCATCCAGTTTTTAGAAAGTATATAAAATCAAACAACATTTCCAACAAGGGTAAACTGTTTCCATGTTATGTGACTCTTTATTAGTCACGTTTTAACAGTTCAGTTAGCAAACAATATTCTCATTCACTGTCTATAATCACTTGGAGCATTTCTACACACTCAGATGGAAAGAAATACAGCTCAGTTGCAAAGGAGTGAGGAACGTCTGCCTAGGTCCTACTGATACATCTTGTTCTTAATTCAGATGAAAAATGCTCAGCTTGAGAACCCACTATTTCCTTTGAGAACATTCTAGATGCGTACTTTGAGGTTTTGTGTGCTATTTCTTTATCTCTTTCAAGGATCTTCTGCACAAACAATATACTCTTATCTGCAGATCCTGTCGCAAGACTGTTTTATAACAAGCTCCATCTCTTGTGTTGTCAATAAAACAGAGGTAAGGGAAAACACAGTGGCTATATTTCCAAGCCATATCAAAATGCTCTTTCTATCCTGCAATTTCCCTGGAGGACCTCAAGAGGCACCATTAAACAGATCACCTGCTGTGGAGTATTATCTTGTTCTGAGGTGCTATAATTGTTCATGGTATCACATGAAACTCCTTGCCAAAATGTTGAGAATTCTTAATTCGCAACTCATGTCCTTAACGTAAAAAGAAAAGGGGGTAGATAGTGGGAGTCAACACTAAATTAGATCACTGTGACTTTTTCTGACATATGGAGACAGATAATCAAAAAATTGCCAACATTGCCAAATATTCTGAATGATGTAAACCTAAATATGTTACTGTATCTAAAGAAATCATTAATCTGCTTACTCACTGCATAATATAGATGGGTCGCGATTGCTTAGGAGCTTAGTCGATCATATCAAAGACTCTGAAGAAAAGCCAAACATTTTCAGAGGTCTGTGATCTATTTGGAGAAAAAGAATATGCATGAAACCAGCTATACCTGGTTAAAACTATACATGAATAATAAAATTATTTAGTGTATGTGTGTGTGTGTTTAAAAAATGAACACAAACACACTTCAGCCAATGTGACTGTGGACTTTGCAGTGGAGTTTATCACACAAACTTTTAAAATCAAAATGAAAGCTGGATAATGCAACTTTGGTGATGCTTATCGCATGACATCACCTCAAAATTGTTCCTGCTCTGCCTCCAACGCATAGTTAAGGCATCCCTTGCCATTGATGGGGAATACCCATCAATAAGCTCCCAATCCTATGTGGCATTAGTTCTCTGGTGTGACAAATTTTTCCAATTGAAATCTCAAGACTGAGTAGTCATGTGGTCTCAATCTCCTCCTCTCCCCACTCCTTCTTGCTATCCCCAACAGGCTGGTTTTCTTTTCTTTTTCCCCCTCCTCCTTTTTTCCTTTACTTTTTCTTTGTTTCACTAAGTTGCACTGCCATAGTTGCTAAATTGCAATACTAAAACTATAAATAAAAAGCCACTAAAGGCATGCTGGGTAAGGCTATAGGGCAGGGAGGCAAGGTTAACAAGGAATCTGGAAAAGAATGCTAAGACTGTCAATGGCTGAAACATTCCCAGTCATACTATAGAAGCGACGTGCAAAACTGAGGGCTCCTAAATTGGTATGTATCTATTTACATTTGTCAATGCAATCACGGCAAGAATGGAGCTTGTGTGATAATGTCCCAAAAGTGCCCTTGGGCCCCCTAGGCACCCCTGGTATATCTTGCATATATTTATCACCCCTGGTATATATTGCATCAGAAATGGGCAGTGGTGCCAAACTGAGCAAAACATACCACCATGTGCTTCTAGAACTTCTTCCAAACAGAGGATTGATTTAACTGTTCAGCATTGTTTTACCACTATAAAATACCCAATATTGATGTTGTCCTAAACGGTTCAGAGTAAACATACTAGACATCTTGGTTAGATCTGTTGAAGTTTCCTCCCCACAATTTATAGACACACGGAGACACACCACAGCTCTTCCCATTCTTTAGGGCCCTCTGACCCCATGTGTGACATTTTCAGGGATCTGGAAGGCTTGTTTTGAGGAGAAGAAAGTCTGATTCTATCAGCTCAGCTGCACATAACTATGAATCCAGCCCTTAGTGATTAGGGCACAGAACACATCAGCAATATCTTACCAAAAATCAAATGCTTCCCGTGGTTACATGGCCCTTGTGGCCCCTTCCAATCATATTCTATGATTCTCTGATCTACTCCATGAAACAGATATGGCTGTTCTTCAGAGCTTGAAGGTACTATGTTACAAATAATGAGCTACTTGTAATTAGTTCTTTTTCCAATAATGCCGGCATAACCAAATGACATTATGATTGTGGCTTCATGAGGAACAAGCACTCTTTTTGCACTGGTTAGTTTACATTGTAACTGTAATTTTTAGTTATTAACAGCTACATTTACTGGGCTGTGGCTTCACAAAATGGTGGTGGTGACTGCTTAGTGCTGCTTTGCTCAGATTTTTAAAATGTAAGTTTTTCTTTGAATTATACTTAATTGAACTATAACTGTAACTAACCACTTTGTAAAAATTATCTCCAAGCTCTGCTGTTCACAGTTATTGCACTGAAAGGGCCTAGTTACATTACTCAGATGCCAGCCAGCAAGACTTCCTTGGAAAGAGCTAAAAATCTAAACAACATAAAATCAACATGATGAATGAATGGAAATCAGGTACTAATTACTAGGATTTATGTTTTTGTAGAACTCCCTAACTCTTAACTTTTTGAAAGATAAAAAACTAATTGGGCTCAGCCAAACTTTAAAATTGGCAGAATTAGGCCTCTTTCCTCACTAAATCTTGGCAGTCAGACAGTCTAAATCTTCTCTTTAATTTATTATCTGTCAAACCTCTTACCGGTACTTGGCTTCATTTGCGATGTTGCCCTCCATTAATATTTTGGTGAGCTTGTTTAAAAATCACATACCCAGTTAAACATGGCATTGCTCCTCTCCTTACAAAAACTCACCTTTTATTTGGCAAGAACTTTTTTAATTCCCAAGTATGTATGTTTTTATCGCTCGTCCTTAGAAATATTGTTAGAACCCAAGTGATGTGTTACTGACTTTTACTCTGGAATAAAAAGTACCAGATACATCCTTGAGCAACCTGTACTTTCTCAATAGGAAATGGGGGAGAGATTAAAACTTACTACAGTTTTCTGCCCTGATTGATTCAGCCCCTCTGTTCATAAGAATACTAGTACTCCAATCATTTTTTTTTTTTTAGTTCAGCAATGAAGATGGGGAAAGATTTTCAAGGAAGATTAAAACTGCCATGTTGAAAGGATGAACTGAAATATCAGTTTACTGTGTCCTGCCTTTCATTGTTCAGGATCCACTCCTGTTCATGTTCCTTGTCAACCATCCCAGTGTTTTCTGCTTGGCAGGAAGAAGTTGGATTTGATGAGGATAGGTAGGCAAGCAGATTAAAAGTAAAAGATGGGCTAAACACCTTCTAGCTGGTAACCGTCTGAATCCAGTGCCATGTTGCCTTTGCAGCACCAGTGTGTTGGGATTTCCTTTCCCTTCTTAAACTTACTCCATTCAGCCTTTGGCACATTAGAAAACAGCTCCAGAAATGTTGCCTATAGAACAAGAGTTAGAGTATGGGAGGGCAGGACGGCAAAGATTTCTGCCCTCCTCAGTTCACTATTTTAGTAGCAAAAGTCTTTCACAGGACACTGCTCCTATATTTTAAGCCTGGGCTCTGCCTCAGATCCAGTCTACATGGATCCAGTCTTCTCTGATCATCCCTTTGTCCACCCCTCCTTTCCCCACCCCAAAACCCTCTCACAGTGGTTTCAAGACCACTAGCAAAGACAAAGAAACAAAAAGAATCAGAGACAATCTCTTCAATTTCAGATGTAATTCCCTCTCAAGCTCTTCTCTGTTTTTTGGACATTTAATAGGGTAACATATGACAGCTATCCCCGCGTTGCAATATTTTCTTTTCAGATTTATTCTTGTTCAATAATCCCCTCCTGCCCTCTCCATCATTGCTCGAGATCCTTTGCTAAGATTGTGTAGTGCTAAACCTCTTTTGTCAAGTTGTAAATGTGCAAACATATATGCTACTTTATGCTACTGGTCTATTTACTGGATTAAGCGAGAGGGTTTTGATATGAAAGCTTAAGATGATATTGAAAATGTGTATCACTTCTATTGCAGCTACTAAAATCAGCCTAGAACTAGAGAGACCTTGTCTCAGGCATTATGTGGAGACCTTTAGCTTTTTATCATGGCTGTTCTTTGTTGCTATGGCAATAGAATTAACCATTTCATTAACATAATAGAATAAAGCTCATTCTAAACGGCTTTGTCCTCATGGATAAGCCCCAACCAGATTTCAAAATATTTGACAAGCTTGCATTCTGCTTTCCCTGCAAACCCAAGTTATTATCTCAATGCTTCTGAAGGCGTTTTTTTTTTTTTTTTTCCTTTAAAAAAAAAACAGAACTGGGTATTTTATCATTTCTCCTTGCCTTCATTGGCTGCCTTCTATTAAGTGTTCCCATGAGAAAGTAAGTCGACTGCAGCACCAGTGACCACTGGAAGTGAGAATACAGTCATTTAACAACCTCATAAAGGAACACAACAAAAGGAAAGAAAGAAAAAGCTTGTTTAGTCTCAGTCTCTGTGCCAAGTTTGTCCAAGGCTGGTGCCCTGTTCACAGTTAACGCTTCCTTTTTCAGAAAGAAACAGAAACTAGAAACAGAAGGAGCCAGGAAAAGACATGATCTAAAATTTATTTTGCAAGTGTGGGATTGCCTGCTTGTTTCAAATGGCAAAGGACTTTCCACAGTTTTGGATACTGAACGACAAACGAAGAGGAAGCACGAAGGAGCTATATTTCATGTCACTAGCCCTATTTAGATCTTCAAAGCCAGTTTTGTATTTGGGGGCAAGTGTGCATGTGGTGGTGGTGAAGTATTTGAATGTGATGCTCTCCCCATGGGCCTCTCTGAATGCCCCCCTTGCCATTTGCTTGCCACTTCTTTGGGGCAAGGAGAGGACAAGGCATTAGGGTATTCTCCCCCCAAAAGAGGACTGGCATCATTGAAAAGGACAAAAGAGGACATACACTCACACATGCCAGATATAGGTGCAGATGTGGAAATAATTACTATAATTTAGATAGAAATGTAGTATGTTTCACCATATGGTGAGCCAGCCATCTCGTCTAATGTGTCCCCAAATTGCAAAGCCCAGGATTCCACACAGCAGTTAAAATGGACCTATAGTGCTACAGGGGTAAATAGCAATATCATGTGGAATCTTGGGGTTTTTAGTATAGGGGGGCACTGGAAAGGAACTCAACCTCAGAGGGCTAAAGGGCCCTCCCTAAACTACACATCCCAGTTGAAATAGAATTGTAATGCTGTAGCTGGGTAGTATTAAACGTCCCCAGGTGACATGAGTAACTATCAGTTCAGGTGTTAAGTGGTGGATACTTCATGGTATTCAGGACGTGGACCTTTGTTTTCCTTTGTAGGTTTCTTTACCTTTAAATCCAGCTTGGACTGGTCAGCCCTTCAAACATAGGGCTTCAATGACTCAATCATTCTGTGACAGCCCTTCATATAAAAGGATTGTCTTTTGTGAGAGAGGACACACATCTGCTCTACAAAACACAAGAAAGTTATTAATTAATTAATTTCCTATTTGCTTTTCTCCCAGTTTGAGATTCGAGGAGGTCAACAGTAAAATCAAACATCCAGACTGATTAAAAAGACCAGAAAGTCCCTGACTTTGTTGCTCTTCTTTCCAACTTTAGTTTGGGGAGTCTTACATGTTTTGCTTATCTCCGAAAATGTTCTGTGAGCTCTTGGTATTTTTTAGAGACTTTTGACATCAATTCTCCTGGTTGTTTTATTTGATGCGGTGGTGGTGGTTTTGTACCTTGGAAGTCATTTCCAACTTATGGCAATCCTAAGGGGTTTTCTTGGCAAGATTTGTTCAGAGGAGATTTGCCATTGTCTTCCTCAGGGGCTGAGAGAGAGTGACTTGCCCATAGTCACCAAGTGTGTTTCCAGAGCAAAGTGGGGATTCAAATTCCAGAGTCACAGACCAATGCTCAAGCTACTACACCACACTGGCTCTTAGCCCAATATAAAATAGGAAAAAACAGAAACTGAATCTGGAACTTTTTAGTCAGTCCGGTTACACCTATAGCTAAAGTGTGTCTCCCTGCTCCTATCCCTGCTTGCTTACTTGGATTAGGCAGGTGAATAGGCAGAACCATGGGCCTACAGATGTGCCAACATTTCGCTGATGTAGACTAGGACATATATGATCAAGCAACATCAGAACGGGGTCAAGATGGCTAAAATTATTAATGAGGAAGAACAAACCATGTAAGAGAAGCTGGAGCAGTTTTCTTTTGCCTTGGCCTTCTGGGAAGGATACGATTCCACATACCACCTGTTTTCTCCTCTCCTTTCTCCTGTTCCAACCAAAGGCAAACTACATTTGCACTTTGAACTCAGTTTGTTGAGAGGCTGCAGCAGTTTGCTCTTGATTTGACCTGAACATCCTAGGAAGGGCACGCATCCACCAATTTTTCTCCTTTGCCCTGTGCCAACTGAGTGAAAACTGTCTCCACATTTTGAACTCAGTTCGCACTAGCTGATGTAAGATGAGGACAAAGAAAAGTGGGAGGAGGAGATAAAACTGGGACACCTAAAAAAGCAGCTAAAAAGTCGGACAACTGAGGATTAAATTGGGCTTTCTCTGCCAAATCAAGAGGGTTGGGCCTATGCAAGTGCCCACCAAGACCTACCCCTGACAGCCTACTCACAATTGATCCGAAGCATCTCTTCCTGTGGTGGAGTGATCTCAGGAACTGGAAGAGAGTTGTTTATAAGAAAAAAGATGTTTCACAAAAGATCCTTTGAGCATTCTGTACTGGATGTGAGTTATTTTTTCCCCTTTTTCACAATTTGACTTTTCTGGGAATGCTTGAATTGTTCTTTAAAAGAGCTACCACCAGAAAGGTCCTTGCTTTTCTACCTGCTGTGCCAAAAGCACCCAAAGACAGGCCTTGTTGATCTTCATTTTTTTATTATGTAATTTTCATTCAGTATTGTGCTACACAGCAGAATACACTCTCAGTGTGTGCAGATAGTGCTACTGGACCTATATCATTGTGTTGTGCTCCTGAGCCCATGTGTAACTTCTGTATTTTTATTTTATTTACATACTTCCTTTCTCCCAACACAGAATTCAAAGTAGCTTACAATCATTTAAAACAAAGTTACACCTTTTTTAAAAATGTAAAAAAAAAAAACAGCAAAATCACAATTATTTTTGGAGGTTAGAGGGCAAACTAAAAGTTCCATCTGCTGCAACAAGTTCAAAAGCAAAGGCCTGCCAAAATAAAAAGGTCTTTGTCTGCTGGTTGAGAAATAGCAGGAAGGGGGCCAACTAGACTTCTTGACATGTTCCACCAAGAAGGCTTTTATACATGTCCTCACCAAGCATGCCTACGATGGTAGTGGGATCAAAAGAAATCCTTGAAATAAATAATAAACAAGAGAAAATTCTCCAAGACAGATTTTAAAACTTTGCCAGAATGGTTTCCAAATTCTGGCCCTCCAGATGTTTTGGACTTCTGTTCCCAGAATTCCTGACTGTTGCCCAAGCTGGTTGGGGTTGATAGGAGTTGAAGTCCAAAACACCTGGAAGACCAATGTTTGGGAATCATGCTCTGTAGGGAAATACAGTCTTTCGTGTAGCCTGGGCTCAAACTGTATGAGCTTTAAGTGTTATAACTAGCACCTTGAATTCTGATTTAACAGAATAAAAGAATGGCCATATGCATACACTTAGAAAGAAGTTACATCATATTCTATACTACATTTTCTGACAGAGTTTAAGATTGTTACAGCTAGTGGAAAAACAAAACCCTTCCTAGAAAAATGTTTTCCGAATCATCCAAAGCTTGGGGGAAAATGCTTTTGGAGACCACAGTACCTGTTATTGTGCAATCACCATGGCCTTTGCATCCTTTTTTGCTTCTGCTCTGAACAACTGAAGGCCTTCACTTTGGCTACTCACTATGTTGTTAAACAGTTCGGTAAAGGTGCTGAACTGCTGGAGACTCTCAACACCACTGTACTTCCCAATCACAGCACATCTTTAATAGCTTCCCAGCAGTTTCCCACCTGCCGTTTGCCAGCTTAATCACTGAAGAAAAAGACAGACAGCAAGAATGGCTACAGACATTATTTGCTGGTGTAATTATAACCATAACTGCGTTGTTTGTTGGATGTAGCTAGCTAGTCCCTCTAAAATTGGTTGAACAAATTAGTCATGGTTTTAATTAGACCATAAGTATGACTACTTTCATTTCGGTCCAACCCTATCAAAACGGAAGGAAAAAAATCCATGTTAATTATCACAGAAAACTGCCTTAAACAAGGTCATATTCCATCCTAAGACTCTATGGCAGCAGACCTCCTGGCTTTCAGATGGGGGCTGGCATTCTGTATTGCAGTTACACATTTGTAATCTAGAGTTACAGGTCCATCTCTGCTCTTTATTCACTAACGCTATATAGTCACAATCATGACTCTATTGGCACAATTGTAAATGCCCTCCCAAACCTACATTATCTGACAGCAGTTGAGTTACTGAGTGAAGGTTTGTTCAGCTCTCAATGACATTTCCAGCCTGCTCCTGCCAGCAAGTGAAGCTGCAACAAGGAATTGTGACATGAGTCCTGCTTTGGATTTTCACAGTCTCTCTTACTGGTGGGAGAGAGGAGAAAATGTCATCCTCCTGTGCTGAACAGACCACTGTCTTTCAGTGTGGCTGCTGCCTGGTAAAGTATATTAGGGAGGGGTTTGGCCAGGAGACTGCCTAACCAAGGAGCTTATTGCATTTTTAAATAAGCCGACTTACATCTTCCATTTTAAAGTCAAATACGGGATGCAGCCGGGTATTATCACACAGAAATTGTCACCAATGCCACCACCCAGCTGGAAGCCACACTCAGATGGCCGATTTTCAAAGTTGGGAATCTCCGGCAACATCGGTGGCATTTTCTGTGTGATAATATCTGGCTGCATCCTGCATTCAATTTTAAAACAGAAGAGGTAAGTCAACTTATTTAAAAATGCAATAAGTGTTGGAATTTTTCTTTCTTGAGATTTGTTAGAAACTCAGGAAACCAGGAGAGATGGTTTAATCTCACCGGCAGAGCAAACACATCAGAATATAGGTGAGCAGGAAAACTAGGTCCACTTTATCTCCCATTCCCACATGTCCCCTATCTAAAACAAAGTCACTTGGTTAGAGTGAAAATAAACAGGTTTATTTATAAAATCATGTGTATGAAGAAATACACAGATCTAGCTTCATGTTGCAAAGAAGATGAGGTAGAAAAGTAGACTACATGCTTCTGAAGAAAGTTTCCTTCCAAGGGAAGGCATGTTCTCCGGACAAGAACAAAGGAGAGAGGAAGGAATGGCGATTCTCTCTGGGACAAAAGGTGAGGTGTGCTCTTAGTAAACAGGAAACGAGGAGGAGTCTGTTAGTAAGCAATAAAACTACCACAGACATGCATTTACATCCTAGAAGGTGTTAGCATGCGAAGTTGCTATATCCCAACAATAAGCTCGTAAGTAGGCAGTGTACAGTATGGATCAGGGTCCCTTCTAGCCCTACAAGGATCTGCCATGGACTGAACCTCAGACCTTGGACAGTATAGGCAAAGGCTAGCATCTTGTTAGTGGCATATACAGTTGATTTTTGCAAGGGCTTACCATCCACGGATGGCTCTACCCAATGCGTGCATGCGGCCACACCAATGCAGTCATTATTATTATTATTATTATTATTAGTCATGCGCTCATTGGGAAGAATGGTGACATGATTCTTGAGATCCTGCAGATTTGGTGCTCCATGCAGGGGTCTAAGACTGAATCCCCAGGGATACAAAGAGCTGATTGTGTCAAATTTATGCCTGAAGACGTATTTGTTGTTCTTGTTGGCGATGCTGCTGTTGATATTCTCTTGCACCCTCCAAATGTCACTCCTCTGAAGTACTCCACTTCAGTCCCTCCGCAACATTTGGTAACTTGTGGGGAGGTGAGATATTGGAAAAAAACCCTGGCTATATCCCTGTAGCCAGACACATGGCATCATTTGCTGAGATCTCCAAAGGCCCCCAGTGAATCTAGACAGATGATTAATCATTCTCACCAATGAATCCAAGCAGTGTAGAATGGACACACCCATAGTATAGTTCTACATGTAGAACTATGCTGTTCCAAAGAACTCAGCCAAAGTATGTGCTCTACCTATGAGCTTTTCAATATTTGCATTTGAGAATTACATCATCATTATGGTACAACCTTTGTGGAGTTGTTCATACAACTGTTACGATTTGCTGTAAATAAGAAGAGACATGAATCCCAGATTTCAGTGCACAATAGTATGCACAATATAGTCCCTTAGATCACAGGAAAGAGAAAGAAAGGGTTTCTCCTCATCTCTGACTATCCCACTGCTCCTGTGAACATATATCTTCAGGGAAGAGCCTCTCAAATATGTTTGTGGGTGAAAATAGGATGCCTGGGAAGGAAAAACCTTGCAGTTGCTTCATTTTCCTGCACAAGAGGGCAGCGTTTCCTTAAATCCAGGGCACATGGCACTTAGGAAGAGCTTTTTGTCAGTTTACAATAACATGGGAGGCATGTGATATCTTACTAATTGTTTGGATTTTCTAATTGCCTCAGCCGCAAGTAATTTAATGCATGATGTAAAGTCCTGCCCAGCTTACAGCTATTAAGTGGCTATCTGAAGAAAGTACGGTTACCTGAAACTGTCAGGAATTTCAGCTCTCGCTAGCTCCTTTCTTGTGTGCCCAAGGATTTATGATGTAGGCTGCAAGTCAACTGTTTATATTGCTACTGACATTTTATCTCCGATGTTACATAAATGTTTGAATACCTGATGGCTCTGTGCTCCAGAGCTGTCTTTCAGTAATGAAGGGAAGGAAGAACCTGTAGGTTATGATAGGGTACATGCTGTTAAGTCACTAAACCCCAAGAGAAGCTGCTCTACTTTCAAAGCACTAGCTTTATCCTGGTAATCTCAAAGACCAATTCAAAATCTTACAACTAGGAATGTGTGGCATAAAAAAAAATCAGATGTATGCAACAGGGGTTTGAGACTCTGTTTTCCCCCACCCCTCCTCCGCCATCTCTATGTGAAACAAAGAATAATTGCTGCAAGCAAATACCATTCAGTGCTATAGACTGGTCACAGCAACATCCTAATGACCATCCTTTGTGAAGAGCAAAATCATTTTTCTTGAGCACGAATTATACTTCCAAAATTATTTCCATTTTCAGTTAGAAAACACAACTAGAGTTCCAGCTAATAAAGTGTATGAGATTACACAAAGTAAAAGACTGGTCCCTTGTTCAT
Source organism: Urosaurus nigricauda (assembly GCA_034509955.1). Lineage (NCBI taxonomy): Eukaryota > Metazoa > Chordata > Lepidosauria > Squamata > Phrynosomatidae > Urosaurus > Urosaurus nigricauda. Next base: position 103,610,984 of record JAOEGL010000004.1, read on the forward strand.
TAAGTTTCAGAAGCAAAAAACAGATTTTGTACTTGCAAGGACATTGGAAATTCAGAGCTTAGTAGTATTTATTTACTTAATACTGATCCTTTTCCCCAGTACTAGGAGGAAAAAAGTATCTCACAAAATGATTTTAAAATACATAAAACTAAAAACATAGTAAGTTACAATATTGAAAAAAAAAACAATTAAGTTGATTATTTCTAATACTCTACAATAGATCATCTACAACTGCAAATTGACTATCAGTAACACACTACTAAATTATGTTCTTTGTTCAACTAACATACGCTCTCTCCTGTAACAGATTTATTCATTCTTTTTCAAGTTACTTTTAGGAGAAAAAAAAGTTTTAAAGGGGTATTTTGAGGAGATTTTTGTACTCTTTTTGCCTTCCTCTTCTTTTGTTCGATGGATTCCCCACTCACCCCAAAAAAGAACCAAAAGAAATATAAAAGCCATAAAAAAAGGAATGAGAAATGCAATGAATTACGTATTATGCTGTAATGTAATATAATTGTTAATATTATATTAACACTAAAAAAATTACCGAAGACATCATAAACAAGGTAGACTACAAATTACTTTTTAAAACTAACTTGCCAAGCTGTGAGAATGCCCCCCCCCCAAACTTTAAATCAAAGTTTGGAATGTTTGGAATTTACATTTTTAAAAATATTTTCAAGCTGTGGATAGTTGAATCCATTCATATGGAGAGCTGACTGTACATTTCTATTTTTGCATAGAATCTTTCGATATTTCTAATATGTTCAGATTATTTCATTATTCTTTCCTAATGCCATTTTCCTCTCTGTGAGATGTCTATTAACCCATGCAGATAAAGATAGTACAAGTAGCATACATTATTTCAGTTTATGTATGAGCCAGCATGGTGTAGTGGTTTGAATGTTGGACTAGGGCACTGGGTGACCAGGGTTTGACTCCTCGCTCTGCTATGGAAACCCACTGGGTGAACCTGGGCAAGTCACAGTCTTTCAGCCTTAGAGGAAAGCAATGACAAACTCTTCTGAAGAAACCTTGCCAAGAAAAGGCCTTGATAGAACGGTTCTTCTTACAGTCATATGTGGGAACTGACTTGAAGACACACAGCATCAACAAGTCCTGGCTCCCAACAATTATGTCACTAGTTCCATGAATTCAGAATGGGTCCGTATGTGTGCTTAAATCAAGTGCTACTTCAAACAGAGCTGAATCACAATTCCTCTGAAGAATCTGAACTCTAGATATGGGAGTTCTTTGAACAGTTTCTCACGTTCGTAAGAGAGAGATGAGAAAAAGAGAGAAAGAGAGATATATTAGTTTAGCAGGAATACTTACTACTATTGTCCAGTATTCCTCCTTGTGATTGCTAGCAAATGGTTGCCATCTTCCTTTTTCCAAAGCCCCACGTCTCTGTGTATTGACTTACTGCCACTCCTGGAGGCTTATGAGAAAGAAAAAATTGCCTCCACCAGAAGAAGCTCCACACAGCCGTTGGGAATGTGGAAAGAGTATTTTCATCTAACACAATATAAACACAACATGGTAGGATGGCAAAGGGGCTACTGCTTTTATAAAAACCCACAAACTCTAGTCTAAGGCCCCAATCCAACATCCCCCCACTGTAGCATAAATATCTGTATGCTGAGATATGCTACACCAGCTATACACAACCCCCAAGCAGAGTAGCAACACTGTGCCACACATGTCAATGACCAGGCACCAGTGCAATCTCAATACACAATGCACAAAGATAAGGCATGGAAGAACATGGGTGTTAGCATGGGGCCAGAGAGAAGCTCGTACGAGTTGGACCAGTACAGGACTGAATGTGCCTGCAGAGTGGAACAGGGTACATGCCTAGGGAAAACAACCATAAAGGAGAGACATATGGTTATGATGGGAACATTTGGGAAGGGGTGCCACCAGGCCCACAGCACAGGAAGCAACCACCCCCCCCCCCCCGCACCTGCCTCCACATAATCCAAATAACAAACAACACCACAGTGATAACTTTTGGTCTGGGGTCTTAAGTGTAACAGGGAAAAAGAGATGTTAGCATCCTCACATGAGCAATATGATTCTCTTTTTAAACAGCAAGTTAATGCCTCCTTCCTCAATAACTGAAAGCCCAGCTTACCAGTTCACTGAATTACATTCTTCAAACAATGGAACAATTCTGAACTTGAATTCATTGTGTTTTGTTTGTGTATCAAGTCCAGGCCAAATTTCTGTCTGAGCTGAATTATAGATGGTTGAAAATAAACATGAATGTGGAAATAATCAAATGTTTACAGCTTGCATGGTAAAAATTATTATTATTATTATTATTATTATTATTATTCCTGTCTGCCTCCTTTTCTTTCTTCTTGCGTAGATTTAAAAACAACAACCCAGTAATAGTGCACACTGTCTTGCAGCTCTGGAGTCACCAAAACACACATTGAAAATGTGGTTCACACCATGGAAGCTGTGAAATTTCTGCTCCCTGATTTCAAACTGTAGATTGTGGGGGAAGCAATGAGGTTACCAAAGACAGTGTGCCTTCACTGGAAGTAGTAAATGCCTTAACTTTGTAAAACTAAGCAAGGAGAAGTTTAAAAAAAAATAGTTCTCTCGAACTTTGTAACTTCTATGTATGACAATAACACTTGCTATCTGATGTAGGGGACCAGCAATTCCTCTCACACACAATATGCCAGGGACCAGCACCATATTTGTGTCCATTGGTTACAATGATTTCTTTCTTGGCTGGAAGCTTCCCGGGGACTGGCAGTACATGGATTAGGGAACAACACTCTGAGTGGCATTTTATTAGAAAACACCAGTGACCGCTGTTCTCTAAAAGCTATTTGATTTTTTTTTTCCTTTGGCTGGCCAAAATTTCCTTGTTCACTTTTACTTGAGGTGGGCGCAGTCTGGAAAAGAAGGAAGAAAACTTTTATTAAACCTTATCAACCTTCGAAGGAGCTATTTTTCAATTTACTTATATTTATTTATTGGGGGGGTTGAGTATTGAACAATATTGTTAAACTTATTAGGGTGGTTAAAAATGCAGACTATTCCCTAGAAGTTTAGTGTGGCAAACTGAAGAGGAGACAGAATATTAAATCAGCTTTTGATTTGTTGATCAATGTCAAAAGCATTATGAAGACAGGTAGAAATCAGGTTTGTGTTGTGTGTAAAAGACAGTTGTTAGCTGGCATCCTGCATTGAACCTATAGGTTCGTAACCTAGAGTTACAGATCCATAACTGCACTGCATTTACCTATGCAATGTACTCTCAGTCATGGCACTATTACCGCAATCACAAATACCCCTAAACCCCACCTTCAAGGAGCCACTCCATATGATGGGGGTCCATGGCTGGTCAGGTGAGGCACTTCAGGATGGCACAGCCAACTCCCTTCCAAGATGGAAGAAAGGCCATGCCATTCTGAAGCATCCCACTCAACTGCACCATAGATCTACATTTCATTGAGCAACTCATTGCAGTTTAAGGTGGGATTTAGGAGCTGATTCTTTATGTCAATCATACCTATGTTTACCAACTTGAAAATATGATGTAGGATCTTGGCCCTCATTATTTCACCAAAATGCCCTAATACAAACTATTAATCAATTTTAATCCAGAAAATCCTTAGTCGGTGTGCTGCCCTGTGCAGTAAAACCAAGAGAGAAGACTTTGTAAGATCTGACAGAAAACTGATAACCAACAAACTGGAAATGTCAGGAATAAATCAATGAAGGCACTCTATATTTTGTACAATATAAATAATAACAAAAATAGTGTAAAACTTCACAAATTCAGTGGATCCCTTAGGTACTTGTGTAACCACAATGAGTTATATACACTATACAGTGTAGGGTAATTTAAGTTCCCTAAGGCTTCAAAATTTGTGAGGAAACAAAAATATTTAAATATCAAAATATCAATACTTTGAAGGGGGGGGAGTTTGCATGCAGAAATTCCCTAGCTATCTGAGAAGGGGGAAAGAGTGCAAAATGTTCCAACATACAGGCATATCTCAGTTAACAAAAGTCTCCGACATAAAGGCTTATTTTTACAAAGTTTTTTATGTCTGCCCTGTCCCCACCCCCATTTTCCCTTTCAACCTCTGTTTAGCTGGATTTTTTAAAAGTATTTTCAGCCCTGGGAAGAAGGTAAAGGAGAGCTGGATACAAACAGACTTTCAGTGCCAAGTTGCAGCAGTGTTTCTCTAGTAAACAATGCAATAAAATTTGGGCTGGGAAAAAGTGGGATTCTACTAGAGTCGATCCTACTGTAGCTGTGTGTTCCTGCCCACAACAGGCAAGCCAAACAGCAGCTGTATGCACATGTATGAACAACAAAACAGAGGGGGAAAAAAGCAGAAAGTAGATTAGGCTGCCTCACCAATTCCACACAGCATGTTACAAAAACATAGATCTAGCCACCAAAACGGAAATCATAAAACAGGTGGAAACTGGTGGAAGAAAAAAAGCAACCTTGTATGCATTTTGGAAGAAGATTTCAAGTGTTCTCCAGAAGATTCAAAATGTTTTTCTTTACTTACGCAGAGCTTACCTGACTTGGTTGTTTCATTTCACATGTACATACAGTTGACCCTCCATATCCATTAATTCAACTATCCACAGCTTGAAAATACTGTATTCCAAAAAAAGATATAAATTCCAAAGAGCTATTTTGCTATTTTGCTATTTTATATAAAGGACAACATTTCACTATGCCATTGTATTTAATGGGAATTGAGCAGCACCCATGGATTTTTGGTATTCACAGGGGTTCCTGGAACCAAACCCCAGCACATTCCAAGGGCCCACTGTATTTGGTAGTTCTAAATAACAGATTTGATAAAACATGTTGTACTTCTCTTGTTTCTGTGGTGCAGGAAACTATCTCTATTCTTTCCATGATAGTTTTGTCTCTGGTACCAAATTTTCTATTCAAGAAGCAATGCCCAGGAATACTTTGATTTCACTAAATAAAAGATAGTTCTATTTATAATAAATCAGACTGACTTCTTTGATTTTTAAATTTATGTAGATTTACCTTATGTTTGTCTTTCTTTTTATATTTTAGAAAATATATAGTGGTTTTATTGGTTTATTCCTGAATTTTCCTATTTTATTTAGTTTCTGGAAGAAACGAAAGCCATTTGCCTCCGTGGTGGTATGGGCACATTGTTTTCTCTCACGTCAGTCACTGTCACAGGAAAGCACATGCTGTGAATAATGCAAGGCAGTGCCTGTCATGAAGGTCCCTAAAACTAGAACTAGCCCTCCCACGTCAACTCATTCTTTGAATGTGGTGTGTCCTATTGTATACTTATTTTTAGATTGGTACCTGAAAAATCAGTGTCAGTCCTTTATAAATTTATTCCTGCCATTTTCCCCACTTCATTCTTTTATGCTTTCTATGTTTAAAGGCTCCCTCCCTCAACTCTCGAGAGCAATTCACAGAAGCTATACAGCCTTTGCCAGAAACAAGCAAAACAACTTTCACCAACTTGTCTCCTCTTTGTAATTAAAAATGTAATTTTCTGAATCTGAGGCAAACAGGGGACACTCCTCAGGTCACTATGAACAACACGGGTGAGCTACTGAGGCCATTTTCATCAAGAGTACTAGGGGCTTTTCTACACAATGGTGCCATTGTTGTTTTTATAATTAAATAAACTTTTATTTCTCATTTGCAGGGTGATGGGAGAATTCTCCTTGGCTTAGTTTGGAACTGGCTCACTATCTACAAGCTCCTGTGGGCATCTGGAATGAAGCCCATATGTTTCCCAGAGTTTTCTCCTGACTTGCATTGTTGGCGCAGGGATGCTCATTGTACTTTGTTAATATGTCTTTTTTATTATACTCAGCGGATAGTCAAGCCCACCACCAGTCATACAGTGAAGAGTTATTTGGGAATTCAGTGACCAACTCTCCCTGCATTCCTCTTCATCCCTAAAAAAATTGACCTAGGAGGAAAATAGGATTTCACATGTAGATATGAAACATCAAGAACTTAATCCAAAAGTGTATGAACAGCCATAGTGGAATGTTCCTTCCTTACATTTCTACTTTGCATCCTTCCACAGCATCCAAAGCTCTGCGGGCTTTTGTGCTTGGCTCTGAAGACCCACAGAGACAGACTTTCAGAAAGCAGAGAGCTCTATACAGCAGAACTGGCTGCAGACAGCAGGGCAGGGAAATGTGTGCCCTGTGACTGTCATCAGCTCTGCCTTATTCTATGGGACACAAGTCACTTCTAGTGCTCTGTGTTTTCTTTCTTCCTGGGAAGGGGGTTGCATGGATAAGCAAAGGTTTACTTGAGTGAGCCGGGACAACCCATCTTCATCCTAATCCTTTTTTGTGGGGAAAAGTCAGCCACAGCTGTATTTTCCTTCTCAAATCACTAGCAAGTGCAATAGTAGGGTAGGGACTTTTGCTTTCTACTTTAGGTGACATCAGTGCTTAAGCTGCCTCTGAAGGGAACAGAAAGTTTTAAAACCTTCAAACATTGGAGAGAGCAAGACCCATAAAGGCAGATCTGAGCTTGAATCCCTGTGATTGTTAGTGCTGAGTTAGGATCTCTTCTTTTCTTTTGTAAATTCCTCATCCTGACAGCTAAATGACAGGTGGATATACAAGTTGGCAGGGATTACTCAGTCTTCTTAATTTCTATAACCAACCTCTTCACCAAATTGTAACTTCATTCAGATAGTTCCATATGATTCCATTCAACCAAATTTAATTTGACCCAATCCAAAGTATGTTGACTCCAAAGAAAGCCCACTGCTTACACCAGATCTTGCTCTCAGGCACTTGGGCAAGAGACAGACATTATTCGCCTCTGGAAAAGGCATCTGAAAAATAATTCAAGGAACTGCACTTTGAAAGGACCACTGAATTCTTTGGGAGAGTTCAGTGTTTGATTAAATTATTTTTGTTAGCACTTTCAGGTATTTTACTTTGGACTGCATGTTCTCTCTTTTTGTTTTTCCAATAACAACCTCAATTCCTTTGACACACAGACATACACACACAAGTCAAACTATGTCTTGGTTACATGCCACGGGTAACTGTGTTGACCATTTAACAAATACAAACAAAAATCCACCAGTGATACCTTTTGCAAGCTTTTGAAGCTCCATGGGCTTCTTCATCAGGGTAGATGTTGCAAACCAAATAGGAGAAAATAACAACTGGAGATAAATAAAAATGTTATGATGGAGAGAATATCTTTTACAGGCAGGCTCCTCCTCCTTCTGGCCATGTGACAATAGGGACATTTTCAAAGTTCAGGGAATTTAAAGTACATTTGCATCTCAACAGGGACCCCACTTTTGCAATCCAACATGTCTCCATTCCAGTGAGGTCACAGGTCTCTTTGTAGGGAGACGACAATGGATTCCTCAATAAGTCTCCGTGTTTTTGCATTAGGGACATTTTAGTGGTGACTTCTACATACCTCTACAACACCAAAATGTTTCTGATCCAAAAACATATTTTTCTTTTTTTTTTTACCAAAGCTAAACAAACAAAACAAAACAAAACAAAAGCACCCTGTGATTTGGGCAGAGGTTTTTACTGCAGTCTATTAATCTGTGTGATGTGCAGTCAGATTGAGCCTTTGTTTCCACAGAGGATTGCATTAGCAAAGTTCCTCTCTACCATACCAGAAAGCCCTTCCCTACTTTTCATTTCAATTATTCTGCACACCTCAATGAGAGATATCTATTTCCCAATGGGTCAATAAGTTATGAACCACAGATCTCTTGTTATTGCAGTATGTACTGTAAGGCAGCATAGCCACAAATTTAAATCAAGCCCTGTTTGTTCGTTTAACATCCAAGAACACATTGATTCACATTGTTACCTGGCCTTTTACGTAAGTAGAGTTAAAGCTTAGCTGTTTGAATGTCTTCTCTGCCTTCTTTTAATTTTCTTTTAAAAAATAAACATCAAAAATCAAAATGCCAGGTGTATTTTTGCGTGTGCAGTGCCAAAGATAAGCTTCCATTCCTGAGAAAGAAACTTGACTAGGGATTTAGGGCTGATGCTTTCAGAGGCAAAACTCATTCCTTCATAAAGCTACAATTTCAGGAGTGCCAGCTGGATTCCTGTGGATAATGGTGTGTTCAAGCGCTAGCTGTAATGTGAAAAGCAAATGCCAAATTGCCATGCTAATTAGTTATGGGTGAATGGTCCCTTTTTGACATAATGGCATTTGGAGGCTGTAAACTAACCAACAAGCCAAGCGATGAAGTGAGAGATCAGGACTGAACGGTTTTTGGGGATGTGCAAGGCTCAAAGAGCTGCTCTCAGCCACTCCAGGCAGTCACTCTCTGCTTCAGATTTTCCTTTTTAACAACAAAGACCTCGACTTTTATACCAGAGGGACAATTCAAATGTTATGACTAGGTCCTGAGATGGTCTTGCAGGTGGCTTAATATAAGCACACAGGGCCCAAATGCACAAGCAACCCAGGTGGTTAAGGCATGGTCGGAGCTACTTCATAGATAGGGAACATTATCATTTGGGGTGCAATTCCAGCATATCCGAGTCTCCTGAGACAAATAGTTTATTTTCAGGACTTTAGGGAAACCTGCCTAAACAGCAGCTCATTTTACTCTAACGTTTTTCATAATGTTTTTCATAATTTTTCATAATGCTTTTCATAATTGTTGTTTTTCATGGAGTAATGTCTTCTGAACGACTGGGCAAATATCTGTGTTTATTTTTTTTATCAAATATGCAAAATCAAATGACTCATTTTTTAAAAAAAAAAACCTTTGCACATTACTTTTATTGTGATGCTCAGTGCTTATTAATGCTGCTGATGGTGTGTGAGTAGACAGGCAGATAGATCAAGCTGGATTGTTTTAATGTTCTTAATTCTAATATTCTTAATTTGCTTTATTGTAATGTTCACATTTTGAAAGCTCCCTGGAAACTTGTAGAATGGCAAACAATGTGTGTGTAACGGCGGAGGGGGGGGGTACAGAAGTCCTGCTGTGTCTTGTTAGCTTTGCTACTGCTGCATTCCTCCACCTCTTGTTTGCTTGTCTAATGTGCCAGAAACAACACTTTTCTGTTGTTGTTGTTTTTAACTGTCCCAGTTTTTCCTCTCCTCCCCTTTTCCCTTTGTCCCTGGCTTACTTCAGTTGCTGCAAACTGAGTTTGAAGTGCCAACATATTTTGCACCCAGTTAATTCAGCAGGATGAGAGGAGAGGAAGGGACAGAACCTTGCCCTTCTCAGTAGACTCGTGCAAAATAAATCTTTGGGTTGATAGTGTTTGCCATCTTGACCACCCCCTGATATAGTTTGCCCACACCTTTCCCAGTTTTCATCTGTGAAATTTTGGAGAGTATGTGTTCTGGGGCAGTGGCGTCATTGTTTGAGGTGTAACCTATGGCTGGGACAGGGCCAAAAGGGCATGCCACCTTGTTGTCATGTGCTGCTCTATGCGTGAGTAGAACAGCATGTGGCAGGGAGGGAATGTGTGTATGCTTCCTCATTTCCACGCACTACTCCTTGAGAACAGCGCGCAGCTGGGAAGAGAGGTGCACTTGGCCGGGTGTCACTCCTCTTCTGGGGTGTCACCCAGTGTGGGCCGCATCCTCTACACCTTCATAGTGATGCCACTCTTTTGGTTTTTGTTGTTGTTCTTGTTGTTTGGCTTGGTTATTTAAATTTGGTTTGTTTACTATTGCTGTCATTGCTTTCATGATTTCATTTTGTAAACTGGATTATTTGTGGAAAGAGAATCTTCTTAAATAAATATTGAGATAAATGTTGAGATACTATGAAGAATGGACTCTTAGTAGGTTGTATATATATTGATATAAAGGATTTTGGATTCCTGGTTGGTGAGACCACATCATATGCCTCAATAAAGTCTGCCACCTCTTCCCATTGCCTTTTCAGGATTGACTCGCATCCCTGTGAAGTCATCAAGTGGTTGATCCTCTTCAAGGCTAATCTCATTATAGAAAATCTTGTTTACTGGACATGCTGTTAATAGATTAATTGTTCATTAATTCTTTCCCTCTTTCTTTGTGATTTGGCCTGTAGGAGATTTACCATCTCTCCAGGACACAGCCTGGAGATGAATTCTGGTTAAAAATATTCCAGCAGTCAAACACTGAGGTTAAAAGATTTACAGACATCTCCAAGAGATGTTAACATGGAGGTATATTATTTGTGGAGAGATGTGCATTGTCAGAAGTCCCATAAAACATGGCATGTCTAAATATTATCTTTCCTCACCAATGTCTCCTTGGAAATAAATGAGTCACGGCTGTGAATGCTTTTCATATAATTGGAAGGACTGCAGGCTTCAAATGCTGGGGAAGCTCCATTCATTAAGTTCATGAGAAATATTTTTTTTATTGATTTACTAGCAAAATGCCCATCATGGTGACAGGCAGAGAGTATGTGAAGAACAGATAGCTTGCCTATTGCAAAGAATGCCGGGAGAAATAAGAGTGCCTATTTTCATGTAGGCAACACTCCTTTATAGAAGAGCTTGACTGAAGGAATTCTGGAAGTTGTAGGCAAAAAAGGAACTTTTCCAAGGTCTCCTGTGGAATTCCTGTGGCAGTGTGGATGTTAGGTTTTCCACTGACTGGCTCTGCTTCCTAAAATGCAGCATGTCGCCCTTCATTCCCTCCCCGTCAGGAAAAAGATCTTGAGTAGAGTATACACTACTCATGAGTATGTCAGAAATTGATTCCTCCACAACACAAAGATAGAGGTTACATTAATGTAAAAAGAAATATTGGACAAATTTACCATGCAGGTCTATTGTGACACTTCACAGAATGGGACTCTGAAGGGACTAGGATGAGCACCTGTGTAAGTGGTAACCATATCCAATTCAAAGAGATGAATACATGAACCTCATGAAGGTTGCACCAAAATTCTTAGAGTACTTAAAAAAATTGGTAAAGGAGATTGAATATATTGAACAGAAATATGAACATTAAATCCAAGGAAAATGGCGACAGACTAAGAAGGGTGTATATCATACCTGCAATGTTAGTTACTGGGTGTACAAAATATATTTGGGGTAGTTATTTTGGCTGTATAACAAAGCACAATAACATCTAAAATCCACAGAACAGTAACACCTTTATTGGAACAACCAAAATGCACAAAATTCATGATGTAAGCTTTCAAAGCTCCACTGGCTTCTTCATCAGGAAAAGGTATTAAAAATCATACAGGAGACAAAACGGTAAAACATGTTAAATGCACTCCCTTTGTTTTTTTTTAAAAAAAGTCTGTATTTGATCCATTTTGGTTGACCCCATAAAAACATTTGGGATGTTATTGTACTTAGCCATATGGCCAACCCGGCTGCCCTGAATATCTTTCTTGGATATGAAGATACCTCATTTTAGCTGCCACAGGGGAATCCTAAAGAAGGAGCCAAGGGACTGTAACTATTTGAGATTTCTGTCTCCAACAAAAGGGAAAAAAAAAGGTCTAGCTCCCCAAGGATGCTGGGCTAAAGTTAAGCTAGAACAGGAACAGGACTATGGAGATTTTCAGACCTGGAAAAAAAGCCATACTCCCAGCAAAGTTGCATGATCGTGCTGGAAGATTTTCAGACACATCACACTTATCCAGGACTTCCAGCAACAAACCATTCACAGGGAAGTCCTTAAAATGGTTTGTTGCTAAAGCATTCCTGTTTCTTCCCTGGATAAATCCTGGATGTAGGTGTGACGTCATCTGAAAATCTTCAGCACAATCATACAATTATCCCAGGAGTATATCTTTTCCTTCCCTGATTTCCCCCCAGGTGATAATCTCTTAAATTAGATTTATCTTTGTAGTAGGGAAAGAGCAAAAAGGAGGCAGAGACAAGAGATGGAGTAATCCCTAAGAATATCAGTCTAAGAGAGGTTAGGATAAGTGGATAACACATGAGGAGAGTTTAGGTCACTGAAACACTCATTAACCCTATCACTGCTTAGCAGTGCTTCATTTCCAACATCCTGGGGTGCATCTGTACTGTAGAAATAATGCAGTCTGACACTACTTTAACTGCCATGGGTCCTGGCTCTATCCTACAGAATTTTGGGATTTGTAGTTTTGTGAGGCACCAGCATTTTTTTGGCAGAGAAAGCTAACAACCTTGTAAAATTACAAATCCCAGGATTCTATAGGATGGTCTTACAGCACTTAAAAATAATGTAAAATTGCATTATTTATACTGTGTGGATACACCCTTGGTCATGGTGGGGCACACTGAAACTGTCAGCTGCAGGGGCCCCTTTGTGAACCTACTAGGATCTTGTCATAGCTACCTGTCTCGGCATATCTTGCAACTAAGAGAACTGGACACATTATTACTGACATGTCATAAGTCAGGCTTATAGTATTGCAATTAGTGAACAGGATACTAGCTAGTAGCAAAAACAATAGCAACAACAACAATAGTAGTCATCCCAGCAACATCTAGAGTACCACACTTTGCTGAGTGCAACTTCACACAGGATGTAACTAATGACATCTTATGGGAAAATATACATTTGAGGATGTACAACTTCAGATGTCGTTTTGCTGTGGTTCCCATACATGCTGAGAAAATTACATACTTGCTTTTCTTAGAGCTTATGGAATATGTATTTTTCCCCATGCAGTGGTTATCTCCTATAGGAAATGGATCATGCAGACTAAGCCTTCAAAATCACTGATGTCTGAGATTTAAGATTTGATCAAAAGGCATTTGATCAGGTGTTCCCAAAGTTAGTCACTTTCAAGAAAACTGCACTGATCTATTGCAGCTAATAGGTTCCTTGCACAAAGAAACCATTTACAAAATGCATATTTCTGTGCTTAAAAATACTTTCATTGCACATTCCCATAGCTCTTGGTTATCTGAGTCATGAATTTTACAAAAGCTTCTATTGAGGTAAAACCCTGTAAGTGAAGTAGAAACATGTTTAAATCCTGTTTAAGAAAGGAGAAACACTGACTGATGAAATAAAGTTTTATTTAGTATTTAGTTGTTGTTGCTGTTGTTGTGTGCCCTCAAGTAATTTCTGATTTATGGTGACCCTAAGACAAACCTACCATGGAGGGCTCTTGGAAGATTTGTTCAGGGGAGGTTGCCATTGTTTCCTTCTGAGGCTAAGACGTGGCCAAGGTAACCCACTGGGTTTCATGGCTAAGCAGGGATTTGAACCCTGGGATCCCAGCCATAGTCCTAAATGCAAGCCAATACATTGGCTCTCGTTTATCTATTTATCTCTTTATTTACCAAGGAACAATTTTAAAAAAATTCTTTTTTTACTGTGATGGGAAAGAGCTGTTGGGAAAGAAATGTTTTTATTAATTACCTAAAGGGTAAATTATTATTCCATTACTTTGTCTGAAAAAAAATATGCAGGGTCAGAATCAAATTAAATTTCATGAACAGCTGTACCTAAAAATAATGGGGGGGGGGTGTAGCTTTTTCAATGTATATTACTTCTCTCGATATGAGAAGCCTTTTCAGGCTTATTGACCAGCTTCAAGATGGTTAACAATTAGGCCTTCCCATGCATTGGTTTGTCATTCATATCAAGCAGTGCTTCTCTTGTTTGCAAGATTAGATTTGTTCTTTCTGCAAAATTTGCTTATATTATAAACCTTACACATGTTTACACATAGCCAAGCAGGGATTTCAACTCTGGCCTCTTGGAATCCTAATCCAGCACTCAAACCATTAATTAATTAATTAATTAATTATTAATAATAACTTTTATTTTTATCTTGCTTTTCAGTAATAAAACAATCAAAGCCTCTAACAAGTTAAAACATCCAAATACATATTATATCTCAGCATCCCCCCTTAAAAAGAATTAAACATAATACAATCAAAATTAAGTATTAAAATGTTTATTTATAATAAGCATAACATGGGCTGTGTGGCAGCATAGTACATGGAGTAAGGGAGCAGTCATTCTATGGCTGGATGGTATTATTCAGGAAAGGCCCATCACACTGGCTTTCCAGTAGTGGTTAAATGAAATAAATGCAGACCAAACACCTAATCATCAAATTCCTTCCTATTAACATTTCTCATCAGATCAGGATGTGGGAGCCCTAGTGTCCTGTGATCAAACCGCATTTTTTCAAAATATGTGCAGCAACTATATCTTTTGTTTTACTCTAAAATACATGCAGGTACCATACCAGGGTTAGGACATGGGGAGGGGATATTTGCCTTCACTGTGGTTCCAGTCTAGACTGTGGATCAGGACCATGCCTAACATTTATAGTGGTCAGCTTGAGGCATTTGCTTTAAAATCTTTCTTCTGACCCTTTCACACTACACAACTATATTGCTATATTCCATTTCAACCATCATGGCAACAACTCATGGAGTCCTGGGGCTTGTAGTTTAGGGATGCACTAGAGTTCTGTGTCTGAAATCCCAATCCCAGGATTCCATGGGAAGTTGCTATGGCAGTTATAGTGGAATCATACTGCTCTGTTTCTATAATGTGAATAGGCCTTATCTGGCAAGCTAAATTGCAGATGAGAGAGCCAGATCTGGCTCAAGAACTCAATAGCAAGAAAAGAATTCAAGTCCTCTCTGTCCTCATTCCCTCCACACTATGGTCCCAATCCAGATTTGATCCCCTGCACTTACTTTAGATCTAAACATAACAATTTATGTAATTTAGCACTGGGATTAACACCTCTACATTGCCATAATTACTCAGTTGCATTAAAAAAATCTGAAAGGTATGATGGGTAGGGCATAGGGCAGGAAAGTGGGGTGGAGGCCATGCAGAAGAGATCATGGGGGATCATAGATCACCAAAAGCATCACCTTTGCAATATTACAGAAAAGGGTGATGATGAATGCTCCAAATCTGGTATGTTTGTGCTTCCTTACTTTAAAGCAGCTGTGGTGAGATAAAGTCCTGATGTGATAAAGCCCTCAGTTACTTTATTGGAGAAGAAGCAATGATTTCTAGTGACCTTTGAAGTTGCTTTTATGGCAGGGTGACCAGATGTCCTAACAGCAAAGGAGGACAAGGCACCGCAAAATGAAGGACATTTTAAAAAAAAAAAGTGGAGGACAGTATAAAAAAAAAGCTAAAAACATATAAATGTAAATTCATGCTTCTTAGTCATGCTCTAAATGGAAGACGTTTTGGAATTCCTCCTGGACAGAAGGTTGAAATTTAGGACATGTTCTGAAAAGGACAATGTCTTGTTACTCTTTTTTATGGTATCCTTTAAAAGGCATTTTTAGAGGCATTTTGACAGGTGGTTATCAAGGCTTTTTCGGTCTTAAGAACAGCATAATGGCCTACATTCTTTTGGTAAGCCCTATTAGAGCAGACCCATTGAATCAATGGAGTTTGCATACTTGTGGATGCACCATTTAACAAATGTTTCAATGAAGCTACTCTAGTTGAGACTGTCACATTAGATCCACATATTGGGAGCAATGTCCTCTAGGAAGTTTTGTTCGAACTATACTCCTTATTCAATTACAATCATTTCCATGTTGTTTGTGTCTGAAGGTGACTCAGACAGATGACTGTACAACAGCAGAAGATGACACACTCTATGCTTCCTCCCAATCTGCTTTTCAGTGAATCAAACTAGTCAAGTTCATTAGCATCACTGTTGGACGTTACTAACTTCTTCAGGTTTATATCTCTTGCTCACGTCTTTTCACAAAAGAGGTACCCAACCCAGCTTGCTAGAAGCTCTCTCTTACCTTAATTATCCCACAAAAATTATCATGAGACAGGTTCTTCGGGAACCTAGGGAACTGTAGGTAAATGATTAAAGCAGAGTGTTGTTTCAAAACAATGTTAGCAGTGCAACTTTGAATTGGGTATATAAGAATATTTTACTACCACAAGTTCATTACCATTTCCAGTTCACATGGTCTGTGAGATACAGGAGTCGTTGGGGCTGAGTAGAAGATGATCCTACTATTATAGAATGTGAGATGGCCACCCCAGGAAGGTGACTTGGGTGTCATAAGAGGGAAGAATTACTAGGGGGGTGGTCCCTTCAGAGACATGTGTTATTGGAATTTTCTAGGCAAATAATTTGGCTAGATTTGGGTACTTTTGTCTGTCTGGCAGAATTATAACAGCTCCCTCAATTGATTCTCATAAGGTTTGCTTTCCAGACCCTTGGTCGTCTTGGTCACCCTTCTCTGGACATGTTCCAGCTTGTCAATATCTTTCTTGAACTATAGTGCCATGAATAGGACACAGTATTCCAGGTGAGGTCTTACCAAAGCATAATAGAACAGCAATACTCCTTTCCTCAATCTGGACACTATTGTTGATGCAAACTAGAATTGCACTGGCTTCTTTTGGCTGATGCAACATGCTATAAAGATACTGTCTTCCCCTGCCAACCCCACTGGACCTCCTATATTGTCAAAGAGAAGTCTTTATTTTATTTGTTTCTACTGGTCCTCTTAAAAACTCAGCATGCCTTCCATGGTGTTCCTAGGATGTCTCCTATTTAGACTCATAGTCTCGGGATAATCTTGCCGTGTGAAGCAAAAAATTAAATGGTGCATCCACGTATGTGCATGTGTATATGTGTGCGCGCACACATACACACCTTGTGCAAAAGTTGACAAGAATGATAATTCAGTGTTATTTCAGCATTGGCAAGGTAGACCTATTGGGTCAATTGCTGGTCAGTACTTTGTTATTCACTCATTCACTGGGTCAATTTTAGTTCAGACTAACAGTAGGATTCAGGCCTATGTCTGCTTAAAGGTACCTAAAGTGAATAACAAAGTACTGACTCACAGTCCAGCAATTGACCCAGTAGGTCTACCTCACTTGGATTAATCAATAGGATTCAGGCCACAGCAACCTCCATTGCACCTGAGAACAACAAATAGTTAAGGTCTAATCTGATTGTGAGCCAGTGTGGTCTAGTGGTTTGAGCGCTGTACTGGGACTCTGGAGATCAGGGTCCAAATCCTGGCTCTGCCATGGAAACCCACTGGGTGACCTTGGGCAAGTCACACTCTTACAGCCTCAGAGGATGGCAATGGCAAACCCCCTCTGAAGAAACTTGTCAAAAAAGCCCCGTTAAATGGTCACCATAAATTGGAAATGACTTAAAGGCACACAGCAACAACACATCTGCATTGCAGAAATAATGCAGTTTGACACTGTTTTAACTTCCATGGATCAATGGCATGGAATGCTGGGATTTGGAGTTTTCTTTGATATTTAGTCTCTCAGAGAACTCTGGTACCAGGACAAACTACAAAACCTAGAATCCCATAGCATTGCATGATGGCACTTAAAGAGGTGCCAAAATGCATTGTTCCTGCAGTGCAGATTAGACTTTAGAAAATACAAACTACGTAATATCCATAGCTCTGGTGGCCTTCGAACTAGCATCCTTCCAACTAGCATCCTACTATTAAGATGACCACCTCATTTTGCCTGATGCCCCATACCTTCAGTCTCATACTTCAGTCCATTCAGTTTCAGACCATTCGCCGCTTATTTTCCTTATTCTTCCCAGGGCTGTACCTACGAATAAGGCACAAACACGCTAAGCATGCAATTTGTACTTAAAAGATTGAAGCCAAGCTTGTCTCCTTTTCCTCTCGGTAGGCTCTTCCTTTGTCACCCTCTTCTGCTTTCATCCCAGCTTTAATGGCCACACTGGCCTTCTTAGTGCACCTCCTGTGCGTGGAGGTGGGGTGGGGGTGAGATTACACAAAAGGGCCTGTCAAAGTCGTGTGAAACTCGACTTGGGCTTCTTACATTATGTCTTGGCTTAATCCTTTCCACAGGCAAGGTTTTCCTGTGATAAACTCTAAATGTTCTTATTGGCAGCTTTAAAGGTCTGGATAAATCCATACGCCTCTGCCCTTGTCAGAAAGGCCAGGTCGACACCCTCCCACATTATTTACCAAATCGTAAACTTTGCCTGAGACTGGGGAAGAGAGAGGAGAACAAACTCCCAGTGTTTAAGAACGGCTTGTATCATCGACCAGTTATTTTAGATAAGGTAGATTACTTTCTCCTATGGAGTAAAGATAACTGACATGGCTGAGGAAAAGTCAAGTGAAGCCTATATTCTCTTTCACTAGAAAAAGAAAAGGCCCTCAAACATGATATTTTCTGACTTTCTGTGCTTCTTTCCCTCTTCACTGCATTCATGGCAGCAAATATTAATCCAGAACTTGTATTTTATCATTGTGTTTAAATAAAAGATGATGTATATTGTTCATATTTTAAGTATTTAATCTCTAGTTTGTTGCTGCTGCTGTTTTGAGCTTCAGATGAGAGCAGTGTTGTGCAGTGGTTTGTGCACTCCACTACAATCCTGGAGAAGCGGGTCGAATTCCCCACTTGGTCATAAAACCCACTGGCTGACCCTGGGCAAGTCACACACTCTCAGCCTCAGAGAATGGCAATGGCAAATCCCCTCTAAAGAAAGTTGCCAAGAAAACCCTGTGATGCGTTCCCCATAAGTTAGAAATTGGTATTTTCTTTCAGTAACAAGTTGCCCAAACTATAAAAATGCAGAAGAAACTGGAGCCACATTTCAAGGTGTTCAATGGATGGATGCTTTATTGGCCAAAAAAAAAAAAAAAAAAATCCTCTGCGTTTTGATCTGTATTGCTCTCATGCTCTTTATAGAGCTTTCTTCATGCTCTTTATACAAACATGCACAGATGTGATATAGTGGGGCATTGGTATCTGGTGGGGTTTAGTTTTAGGATCCCCTGTGGATACCAAAAGTTGTGGATGCTCAAGTCTCATTTTATAGATTAGTGTAGTAAAATGGAATCCCTTACATAAAATGACCAAAAAAAACAAAAAAAACAAAACACCCTCAAAGGTTTGCTTTTTTGGAATTTAAAAAAAAAAATATTATCAAATTGCTTGGTTGGTGGTTGAATCAGTGGATGCAGAACCCATGGATACAGAAGACACTACCAGCACTGTGTAAATTTACAGTGCTATATAAATAAAGGTTAATAATAATAATAATAATAATAATAATAATATTTTCATACAATGTAATTTTGTATTATTGCATTATGTATTTATGTGTTGTCTCTTTTTCTGATTTTATATAGCCCCTGTGGAAGACCTTGAAAGCAATACAGGCTGGAATGTCTTGTTGTTCGGTTTTTTAACCAGTAAAACATCCATCCATTGAGCACCTTGAAATGCATCTCCAGTTTTTTTCCTCCTACATATTCTGTTGCATTTGTTCCAGAGTTTGCTTCCAAACTGGTGACAGCAAAGGGGTCTGGGAGCTTGGTATGTGACAGAAGCACTGGATTATTCAGATGGTATGATCTAATTTTCTACATAGAGATAATCCAAGGCTAGCCTAAGACTGAAATAGCTTGCAGTTCTTTCCTCTAAATCAGTATTCTCAGCAGAGTAAGTTACCAAGGTTTCTGGTTTGTGGGACAGGGATGGGGAAACTCCAATCCCATACCCTCCACTTGTTCCAGTTTGACAATTTTGGCTGGGATTAATTCTCACTTGGGTTGTAGGTTGTGAGTAGCCACTGTGCTTGCATGGTTAGGCCAAGACCCAAAACACTTTTAATATATTGCAAATATATACCAGCATAGTTACACAGGATTCTATAGCAGCACAGCTGATTGTACAACAGTTGCCCTGATCTGCTCACTCATATGTATGTCCGTATTTATGTGTGCTGATGGAATTAGAAGAAAGCACACTTACATAACCTCTGAGAAAGCACAATGAATTACACAACTATGTTTTTACACTAGTATAGTGGACCAGCAGAATACTGCCAGTGCCCACGTAGCTTGTGGCCCATCCCATTCTTTGTCAACAGCTGGAACAGAGTCACTGAGATGCTTCAAAAATTGGAATTTGGCCACCAGCTAAGGAGAAGATTCCACAACCATTGTTCTGTGGGATGAAAAAAAACCACACACACAACGTTAAAATACATTTAGCTGGGAGTTAGCCTATCAATCACAGTGGAACTTAACTTCTGAATAATTATGGGTAAAGTTTCAGCACACATTCCCATGAAATCAATAGGCAATTGATTTGTTTCAACAGGTTCAAAAGAATCTTGGCTGCAATCTTATGCTCACTTACTTGAGAGTAAGCACCACCTGAATATAATAAATATTGCATATATTGCTGCTTTGAGTAACAATGCATAAGACTGCACTCTTAGTCAGATTCATTGATTTATCAGGGTTTTTTATTATTATACCTCTTCAGAAAATATCCATGGCAACTTACAAACAAATATAAAAATAGTAAATAATATTAAAAGCATAGTGTGATTTAAACCTCAAACACTAAGACAAGAAAACAGGAGAACAGAGAAACCAGGTGGAAATCAATAGAACTCTAATAAAATATCACTGAAAGTAAGAAATACAGGACTACAGAAAAAGTCTTCATCTGGTACAAAAGGGACTTAAACATAGGTAATAGATATACAACAAACAGGGAGGATATTAGGGTGCCCTTACATGAAAGTCTGTTCAACTAACCTGAATAGAAGGAGAGATTTTCCTAGAAACACATAGGAGTATGAGCAAGTTCATAAAGGACCAGGTGTATGGTAGTTTCCATAATGGTGAGTCCGTTTTGGACTTTTAGTCCAAACATTAAAGGAGTTATCCAATGTGCTAAACCCTATCCCCATAATAAGTATATTGGAAAGGTCCTTTAAAGTTTGGATTAAAACCCAGAACAAATTCACCACCCATTGACATGGGAGCCACCAGCTGCCTCTGGAAACCAGCACTCCTTAATTTTGTAGAGCCTATAAACAACACGCTGTCAAACAGTGTAGTATATTTATGCACCTAGGGAACAGCAGACAATTTGCAGACAAATTTTGCGGAGATTCCAATATAAAATGGAACTGTGAAGTAAAGCCTGTTATTTAATTATGGCTGGCATCTTGTTGAGCTGTTGCAAATATGTAAGCTAGACATATGCATTCATAACTGTTAAGTATTTGTGTTTATAATCATTGCACTATTGCCGTGATTGCAAATGCCCCCTTAACCTCCCCCAACAGCCAGCAACTGCAGTTCTGCTGGTGATTGGGGTCCTACAAGATGCTGCTACCATTGGCACTTGCCCTAGACATGTTTCTGCCAAAGTGGAGCAGCAAGTGGCACTCCACTACAGCTACCATCCATGTTCTCATGTGAGAAAAAAACTCCCACAAGTCTCCTTCCCCCACGCTAGGCATACAAATGCCAAAATACAGAAATAAACAATTATCAAACTGTTGTCCAAAATCTGCTGCCACAAATGGTCACCTCTCACTCTGTCTGATGGTCAGGCCAGCCCTACATATACGATTCTCTGAAGAAGTGTCTGTCTGTTCATTGCAGAAATCTTTTGGGGTCAGTTCACTGCTTCAGCTCGCTGGGGAACTAAAGAATCTCTGCAAAATTAAAAGCCAGGTGTCACAATCAGTGGAAAGAAATGGGATGAAGGCTGTTTGTGTGTTGATACGCATAGCACAGACCTGGTGAACACTTAGAGGAGAGAAAACGGGTTACATGGCAATTTAAGGCAGGCTTCAGGAGGTTTCCTACGACTTTTTCTATATACACTGACAGCTGCACTCTATCTTTGCTTATTAGCTGCTGCAGCTAAGTGAGTGATTCTACATAAATAGGAGAGTGAGCATTGTGACGAATCATAACAACAACATTTTAATTAGCAGTACATTTCTGGGTCCCTTCCTTTAGAAGAAGGAGAAGCCAGTGGGAACTAACAAAGGGGGGGGATGTACGTAGTGAAACATGAGATAGATTCCCCCCCCCTCGTGCTATCGAAGGAGCCTGAAACATTTCTTATATGTTTGACACTGGAGTCTGGCATACTGCCAACTCTCCTTTCTGCAAAGTGAATCTAATGTGGGTGGTTGTCAAAAATTTGAAACACACACACATATACCAAGGTGGGAGGGAGACCATTGCCATGATCTGGAGTTGTTTTAATACTTGCTGAGAGATATCCTGCACATACTGCTGGTTCATAAAACCCTAAACAAGTGAGAGGCAACATCAACGGGAAGGGGAATGCGTAGGATACGTTACTAAGGCTGGATTCACATGAGTAGTTCACAATCTGATTGTCACATGGAAGCTTCTTTTTTCAATTGACAGGGTATGCTGGAATGAGATACAATGGCTATTATGAGAGAAAAGACACACGGTGGTGGAAATTTCAGTTGACAAGGGGCTTGTGAATCCATCTTCGGTTTGGCAAAAATGTGGAGGCTGAAAAGGCTGGGGGCAGAAATAGCACATGTGGACTTTGGTGGTTCTTGTGGTTTGGCTGAAATACGGACACCATTTGAAGCTTCATCACAACAACATACACCAAGTTATGCACAAATATCCTACTGTACAGATTGTTACCTCGGCATATAAACATTCCGTTGTTTATCTTCATGATCTCTCTGTTTAATGACTACTTTTCTCTAAGGGCTCTTTCACACTATACAGGTCTAAGTACTCCTCCTGAAGTTGCAGATCCCAGACTTCCGTGGGATGGAAGCCTGGCCAATAAAATAGTATACTACAGGTGTAGTGTGAAAGGGCTCTAAATAACTGAGATGGTAAATTAGTCTGAGAGAGAGAGAGAGAGGGAGAGGGAGAGGCAAGGCAGACAAAAATGGTGCCACTAGCTCCTGTCTCTATATTTTTCTTTATCACCACCTCCAGCTTCCTTTGCCTATCTCCTTCAGCTTCCTTTGCCTATCTCCCTCAGAGTTTCCATCAGTCAGCCTAAGATTATATATAGCAATACTGTATGTCACTTTACATTCGTTCAAGAGACATTGATGTACCAGCATCACAAATCGGCTGATCAGGAATGGAAAAGTAGGATAGAGGAGATGATGGTTTACTCTTATACCTCTTACCATTTCCTTCTCTATATTACCCTTGAATCCTCTCCCCCTACCACATATATTTTAACGACATCCTTATTCTCACAAGTACAAATTTGTAAAAGTATAACAGCAGCCTGAGGCAAAATAAACAAGAAAATATCAGATGGCAAGGCTTTGCACCACTTTCCATAACCAATGGTCCCATTGCCAGTTGGAAATTAAAAGAGAAATAGTTTGTAGACCATATCCCTGATCCAGCTATTGTGGAGCAGAGCAAAAACACTGCTGTGGCGGGAATGCACAAATATGTTATAGACCATTCCATGTTGCCATTGTTCTTCCATGGAATATATACAAGGTGATTCTCACAAATACCCATATGCATTAAAAATATGTACAGTTGGCCCTCCATATTCATGGATTCAACTGTCCATGGGGGAAAACAAACGCACACACATATGCAAACTGATTTTGCCATTTTATATAAGGGGCACCATTTTAGTATGTCATTATATTTAATGGATCTTGAGCATCCACAGATGTTGGTATCCACCAGGAGTTGAATGGGGGTGGAACCAAACTCCAATGTATACCATGGGCCCACTGTATATGTTTGCACTACATACAGAATTTGTTTACATTTGGTCTAGCCTCATTATCAAATATAATGGGGAAGAGAACCGTCTCATCAACTCTTCACATTCTATAGGGCTGTGGTGTGAACCAAACAAAACGTGACAACCCTCTCTTCTTTGCCCACCACCTATCTCCTACTGAGGCACTAATGGTTTTGGTAACGTGTTTCGAAAGTTCAACAGAGGCCAAGTGGTACTGCAAAACTTTAATAAAGTTTATTTGTAAAATAAAGAAATAAAATATGAAATATAATTAAAGCTTTGTTTGTTTTGTTCCTTAGTTACAAAAGTTCCTTCAAGCAACAATACCACAGCCATTCAGGCAACCTTATCTCCAGTATTAAAGTCAAAATCTTCCTTAACCTCCAGGCTTATTCTGAGCCTCTCTTTCTCAGACTCCCTCAAGCCTAACTAGTCCCTACTGGACTCCTCAGACCTTTCCCTGGTCTATAACTAACCTACAAATGTTCCCACAGGAACCCTAAGAACACACCCTCCCTCCTAGGTGTCTCTTCCCTCCAAATAAAACCCACTTTTGCACTCTGTCAAGGCTCTTTTATAGCCCTGCCCCGCCAGCTTCTCATTGGCTGGACTCCACGTGCTCTGTGATTGGCTGTTTCCTAGGCCTGCTCACTAAAAGGGCCATATCTTTTTTGTAGCATTTTGAACAGTTCACAGCTGGATAGCTACAGAAACTTGGAGATGGAGTGGGAGTTCTTATTCCTGACTATCCAGTTGTATGTGCTTATGTTTTATACTGGGCTTTCAAATCAACAATAACTTATGGTTCCCCTATCACAGGTTTTTCTCGGCAAGATTTCTGCATAGGAAGTTTGCCTTCTTCTGAATATAGTCAACACCACCTTACATTTCCTGGGGGAGTCTAACCTCAGGGATCAGACAATGGACTTCATCGCACTGTCTCTGGTGCATGACTTACCTCTTCCAAATTTGAGCTAAATTTGGAAGTTAGGCTGATTTTATTACATGGACTTTTCCCTCAAAATGGCTTCCCAATGCCTCCAGTTGCATTGGGAAGCCGTTTTAAGGGAAAAGTCCATGCGATAAAGGCTTGCTTGATTTGATATCTGTGCACATTTGCAGGATTTTTTTAAAAAATCCAAACGTCCACAAATTCTGTATGTTACTCCCACTATGGAGGGAGGAACCTGTAAAAAATTGATTGCTGGCATTCTGTATTGCTATTGTGGATTTGAAACCTGGAGTTATGGATCCGTATTTGGTGAGACTACATAAATGCTTTCCTTAGCCCATCTTAAGAGGCAGAAGTGACATTTGGCAAAGGCGGTCTGTTTAGCTGGGGCACAATGATATTTTGAGCCCCCATTCACTAGTGAGTGAGGCTGTGATAACCAGAAGCAAGACTCCATCACAATTCCTCATCACAGCCTTGCTTGCTGATGAGAGGGAGACCGGAAATGTCATCTTCTTTGCACCACATTTGCCTGATGTAGCTGCTGGCTCTAAAGATGGGCTGCAGGCATATAGCCAGGAGATGTTACTTAGCTAGGAATATGTAACAAAGTAGCCGGTGCACATTTATGAAGATCTGAGCTGTATTTCTCTGAGATTCTTACTTACAAGCATGGAAGTACTAATTATGATTAACAAACATAAGCATCCATTTCAGTGACATAAGAATATGTATCCACTGTTACTGTTATCTAAATTCTCAGTTCACTTAAGAATTTCCCTTGCTGGGTCCTTGCATTGACTTTAAGTTCTTTCAAGCCCCAAATAATCCATTCAGTGTGTTAAGCTTTATTTCCTGTATCATTCGCATCTGTTCTCCTTGTTATTCCCCCACCTAGGGATAAATTATAACAGAAGTTTAGAATTTCCTCCCTCCAGATTCACAGAACTTGTCAGCCATCCAACTGTAGGTGCTTCTGCTCAATTTGAGCTCAAGAGTTGACAAGAAGCCTGACTGAGCCTTAACAGAGTAGGAGTTTTATTGTGTGTCAGTAATGCAGAATTCATTGCGTGAAAATGCAGACATTTTCTAGGGATGACATCCATCCACAGTGACATGAAAGAGAGCATTTACTTTCTGTGTCATGTCTGAACAGGTTTGGAAGAGATAAATGTGTGCAGCACAGGTAAGCATGTGAAGTACAAATAGAAGTAACAGCCTTCTACTGAGACCTTTAATAAGTTGTCTAGTCAAAAGCATCCATACAGCTAAGGCATACTGATGGCTTCAAGAAATGACACTGTGTTTTTCTTTTTCAGCGCACATTTCAAAGGCCCTGTTGTGGACCACGAGGGGTGATGAACAATATCAAGAGACCTGAGAAAGAGAGGATGTTGTAGCTTTAATTAACATGGAATAGAATTTATAGAGGAAGAAAAATAATGCACTCACAGTCTATCTTTTGTACAGTACTAGCAAGTTAATATGTAGGGCAGTGATACAGCTATCCATAGAGTTTTATTTTCAGCCCTCCTTCCTCAAATGCACATTTTTATTTATTTGCAAACTTACCCTTGTTCAGCCTTATGGGGCTCGTAAAATCTTACAAATATTCAAAGTGTCTTTTTCAAAAGCAGCCCATCCCTTCAATAGTTCCCTATACAGTCACCCCTCCAAGTCCACAGACTTGAAATTCGTGGACCTGAAAATCCATGGAGGGATGACTACCATTAACCTCAAAGGGTGTGTGCCCATGGTGCATGGCCCACATGCACATGCCCCATTCAATTCTATAGGACTTGAATATATGTGAGTCTTGGAACTCGCAGGAGGATCTGGAACAGATCCTCCGCAAATTCCAATGGGGAACTGTATATCATTTGTGTCCATGGTGGACACTGGGAGGAAATTAGTTTGGTTCACACTTTAATGAAAACCAACTTAACTCAGACTTCCTGAACTACTACACAAATTGGAGTGCATTTGTCCTTTGCTTTTTACACTTCCCTGATTTTTGCAACAAGTTGTTTGATACAAAAATGCATATGTTAAGGAAGGCTATGCACAAAAATGCATGCATAAGGGGAAATTGAATGCAAAAAGACATGTGTTGGGCGGGGGGAAGCGTTTACATTTCTCCCCTAATACAATAAAAGAGAAATATATGTAACTACATGTTAGGGAAATTTCAGTACAAAAGTCCATACCAAATTTAATACACATGTAAATGCATGTGTATCTTGTTCAGACTTTAAACAACATTGTAAAACACTTAAGAAACAAAAGAGATGCATTTGTCCTTGGAAAATGTGACCATTATGAAAGGAAAACAGACAGGGCTATCCAGTCCTGACCTATGGTTTTGCAAAAGAAAAACATGTATTTGATCTTTGCTTAATTTGAATACCTGTCTGATAAAAAAAATCACCTCTTTGAAAAAGGCAATTGTTTGATGGAACAATCAACATTAGTCTTAGACTAGCATACAGGTGGCAAATTGGGGAAAAGAAGACTTATTCAAACACAAGGGAACTGTTGACTTTTGAACTTCAAAAGTGAATATTTGTAGTTCAATTATAACATGGGGGGGGGATCCTACTCACCCCTCCTTTAATTTCAACATTACCAGAATATATGTTTCTATCCCATTTGTCTCAGTAAAGCTCATGTTTTGCTGATCAAATGTATTAGCAATTAGTCATTATGTTAAACCTCGTAATTCAGCACATGAATTCATCAATGTAAAATGCTTGGCTGCATGATGAACTATAGTAACATATATTCTTCTGTCTTCAAATGTTAGAGCAAAATTAGATTCAACCTCCATTGCACAAGTACAAACACCATGCAATAAATAGTAGCTTTAATGATCCCCCCAGTACAAATCATATCTCTGGGAGATGGTCAACAGGATTGTGGTGTGGACAGAAGCTCCAATTGCTCCCTTCCTTCACTACTCTTTTAATTTTTTGAAAAGCTTTCAGTGTCTTCATGAAATTAACATCATGTCTAGTATGTCCTTCCAGTGATAAACATCGGTGATTTGATAGCAAGCATTTCACACACAAAGTCCAAGAGCATCGCGGTTTTGCATGTGGAATTGTGCTACAGTTGTCCAATTAACACTGCAGACTCACCACTAAATCACTGCAACCTGCCCATAGCTATTCCATGGCTGGTGGAGAGTTGGACAGGGGACTGGAGAAGGCCCTGGCTATGTAGCCAAAGCTAGAATGGTTATATCATCTGCTGGGACCCATAGAGTCCTCTAGAGTGTATATAACTAATCCAATATCTATCCCAGGAGTTATTCAGTACCTCTTTGAATAATAAGACACCATCATGCCCATGCAACTTACAGTTGAGGCACCAGGTGAACAACCACATCCAGTCAATGTCCAATGGTGTGGCCTCTTGGTTACCATTTGGTTGACATTTTGTGGCTAAGAAAGTGGGAGACCTGTTGTTCTCTTGGACTGCCAGTGTATTTGCTAACACTATACACATGTGTAATCCCCCAATCCCAACATCCAGTATTCACTAAAGGTCCAGGAGAACAACAGCCCTTCCCTTTTCTTGGGTACAAAAGTTCAGCTGGATGGTGCCCAGGAGGCTTGTCCCCACACATTAATTGTGGAGAGTTAATGTGTGGACAGATGGGGAATCCTGGTGGAAGTGTGCCACTGCAGGACAGCATCACATCCTATTTACCGCAAAGCTGGAAATTGCTTGCTTTTGATGAAATTCTCATTGGTAACCATGATCAGCTACATGAAATCAACCAAGCAGACAGATTTCTGTTTTATTTTGGTACATTTTCTTTCCATTTTATGTTCCATTCTTTTCTTTTCTTTTCTTTTCTTTTCTTTTCTTGCTGCTTTATGAAACCATGAGTCCCCATTTTAGACTGTCTCCGTTCTATTCTGAGTGTTGTTTGTCTTCAAGGGTAGGTAAATTTCCACCTGGGTCTTTTATATGGCTAGCGTAACACAGTATGATTAACTTTTGCTGGATTTTATCTAACAAGATAAATTTTCAAAGTATTCCAACAGTGATTGTTGCCTCATCTCAGAGCCGGGACCCTCTTTTCCTATTCACAGAGTGAGGGTGAGGAATCTCAAGGCAAAAACACTTAGGACCAAAGGAGTGTATGAATATATATCTTCCTTATTGTTAGACATATTCACCAGAATCCTATATGACTGGTTATGTTACACAATTTTAAGTAAAGCTAGCTATGTAGCAGAGGTGCTATGAACCCCTTTATCTGCATTGCAGAAATGTACAACAGGATACCAGTAAGAGTACCTGCAGCACATCAGGACCAATATATATTAGTGTGCGATACACGTCATTCATTGGATACTTTGTCACCTCTGCCACATAGTAATGTAACAGCAGTCCTGTACTTGATACAGTTGTATAAATGCACTTATTAAGATGTAAGGCCTGAACAGAATTGAGGTACTTTTTAAAAAATTAAATGGTATTTTAAAAATTGCAACACATGTATATGTATATATATATTTCCTTAATTACTAAACTTGATGTTTTTTTAATTTGAATGACAAAAGCCAAGAGCCTATATCACAGATTTAGAAATGTCTAAACACATTTTGTTTCCTGTGCCAACTCCCCAAGCCTAGCTGATCAGAAAGCAACCACATTAAATGGTGGAGGTCTATTCTCTTGGCAATTGGATCTTAGCAGGATGACATTTCCAGCCCCTCCCCACCGCCACCACTGCCACCACCAGAAATCTGTGGTGTGACAAGATTCTGGAGATTATCATACACAGATGGGATAGGGATGGGATCACTCCCCTGTCCTTATTCCAGCAATGGCAGTGATCATGCAAAAGCCTTTCATAACATAGCACTGATCCTGTCATTATCCTGTCACTGAAGCGGCATTGCATTAATGCAAACTCCCATTAATGCAAAATGCCAGGCAATTCTACTTCAGTGATGGGGCAATGACAGGATCAGAGAGACGTTATTTGAAAGGCTTTTGCACAATCACTTTCACTCATGCTTTCTGGACAGGATAACGTCCAGATAAGTGTGACGTTCTCTGAAAATCCTTCCCATGTGATCATGGGAAGGACGGGACAGGGACGGGAAAATAACATCTCGTCCCCCGTGTGATAATCATTGTGATTGGGCTCAGCTTCTGATTGTCACAGCCTTGATCACTGGTGGGAGGAGCCTCAAAACATCATCCTCAAAACATCATCCTAATCACAAGTAGAAAATATCCCCATCACTCCAAGTGACTTCCTGGAGTTTAAGGTGAGATTTGGGGAGTATAACTGAATACAGAGCAGTTACAGATGCATAACTCTAGATTATGAATCCATAACTATAATATAGGATTTCAGCTTTTGTCTATTTCAGCTTTTGTGGTTGATACCCTATTTCCCCGAAAATAAGAGCCCCCCCTAAAAAATAAGACCTAGTAGAGGTTTTGCTGAATTGCTAAATATAAGATTTCTCCCGAAAGTAAGACCTAGCAAAGTTTTTGTATAAAATAAATGGAAAAATAAGACATCCCCTGAAAATAACACCTAGTACATCTTTGGGAGCAAAAATTAATATAAGACACTGTCTTATTTTTGGGGAAACATGGTACTTAATATATTGTATTTAATAACCAGGAACCTCTCTTTTTGACATAATGCTTATTAAAATTACCAGGGCCTGTCCCCTGTTACATCACCAGGATTCATATACTGATCTCAGGTTTGGGCTCTGAAACCACAGGACCTGGGATTGTCCTGACTCACCATTGTTTGACTGGTTGACTGACTGACTCACTGATATATATTTTAGACCACTCTTCAAAAGAACTGCAAGGGTGGTCCACATAATTAAATGGCCAACATCAATATTATTGTTACATTATAAATTACAATTTAATAGAGAAACAAAAACAAGGGGTTCTGGCCTTCAGAAAGACCTGTGAATATAGAGTTATAAGTACATAGGCCGCCTCCCTCTAGACAATTTCCATAGTGACTGGGGAGGGATGTCACATGCATAAATTCAGGGACAGGGGTACATGGTATGGCCCTGCACGCATGTACAGGTAAATCATGCGTGGATGCTCTTCAAACCCCTCTCAACTCCCCCTTCCTAACGCTTTCCTTTGTATCCCTCAAGCCTTTTCCACAGGTCTGAGAGATCTTCTATAACTGCAACTGAAGCAATATAATAGCTATGTGCAGAACAGAAACATCAGAAGCAACCTTGTACTCTTTGCAGAAATGCTTTCGATCCTAGGCAACCATTTTTCACAAGGCGAAATGTTGGGTTATTTTTAAAATACAGTTTAAGTTTTTAGGGGTAGCTGTGTTCTGTTGCAGCAAAGCAACAAAGGGCCAAAACAGACAGCCCTTTGATCACCGGATCGGGGCTGTGGCAACCACACGCTGTGGCCCCGATCCAGCATTTTTCTGGTGCAAAAAGAAACAGCAAAATGCCATTTCTTTTTGCACCAGAAAAAGGCACCCTTTCCACTGGCGCCATGGCTTTTCAGCGCTCCTGCATCACGCAGTGTCTAAATGCGACGCCATAGGAGAGCTGAAAAGCTGCTGCCATGTAAACAGCCAGGCAGATTCATGGCGGCTTCAGGGAGATGTTGGGACATGTATCATCCGTACACCATGCCCCCATGCTGCCAAGAAGCCAGCATATTGTGCTGGTCTGTTCCGGCCCATATCTTCTGGCACCTTAAAGATTAGCACATTCAAAATATAGTGTATGTCTACTAAGAGCTTGATTTGCACACAGGTTTCATGTGTTTCTTCACAAAGTTTAAGTGTTCTGAGGACAAATACTATAAGCAACTTTTATTGACACTCTTGGCAAATTGAGCAAACTAAAGGTAAAACAATGAAAGTTTGACTTTCAGCAGCTGGCTACTCATGGCATTTCAGCATGTCAGAAAAGTGAAGAATATAGCCAGTCATTCTCTTATCCATTACCACAGTTGTCACAAAATTGCTGTACCAATTCACTACCAGGTCACTGAAAGACTTTGGGAGTAAACTGACATACAGTATCTCCACCTTGCCCATTTCCTAAATTTCCCAGAGACTATGAAGATTTACCTACTTCTAAATTGGTCTGGTATATGAAGACACAAACCATTATAAGATTATTATTTTTTATGCCAGTGTATCTTCTCAAATCTAACAAAGAGTTCATGACCTGACACTGTATACAAATAGAGCAGTGGCTAGAGAGTTCTAATTTGGCAGAGCCTGAACTTGTCAGATTTCACCTTAATGAGGCTCATATCTGAGGACAGGCAGGGAACAAACATGGTCCATGTGATAAGCTAAACAGCGTGGTAATTGGATCAAGCTGCGGTAGTGGCAATATTGGGTACAAAGGAAAGTGCTGCCAGTCCCCATTCTTTTCTCTTCTCTTCCTTCATTCCCCCCCCCCCCCCCCCCCCCCCAGTATCCACACTAACACCACTTAAGGATTCTGCTCTTCAATGCTGTTTTAATAACAGGCTAAAAATATTAATACACATATGAGCATGAGATGAGTACAGCAGAAGAAGGATGCTGAGCTGATTTTTAATTTTTATAAAAGTAAATTTTTATAAAAGTAAAGGGGAGAGGACCTAAAGAACTGTCCATTATCCAGTGGCATAAATTATCTTTTAGTCCTGACAAGAGGAGACCCACTAAACCAATGGGATTCACCTATGCGTTAACTCACCATTCAACAAATGATTTAGTGGGTCTACTCTAGTTTGCATTAACCTATAGGATTCCAGCCAAGATCCCAGATACAACTTTACCAAGGCAGCACAGAACTATTGCTAGTTGTGTCCACTGTTACTCCAAGCTGTTGATCAAGCATCAGTGGTAGCCTGCATGCTCAACTGTTTTGATAATAGTATAGGCCAAACTAAAGTGTAATAATGGCTAAGATCCTACTTTAGAGCTATATAGCACTTATCAATGCATGTGATTTGATGCATTGATTAAGCCATGCAAGGATTGTGCTGAATGGAAATGTTGTGCAGTTGAATACTGAATGCACATACCAATACATACTGCATGTGCAACAGCACTGCATGGGCAATTCTGCTCTTACAAACTTGAACTGAATGTGGACATTCTACATTGGACATCAATGACCAGTTGCTTCTGTGTGTGTGTGTGTGTGTGTGTGTGTGTGTAAAATGTCAACAGGATTCTGTACAATATTTTCATTATAAAATTGTAAACTTTAAAATTATAAACTTCATTATAAATAAAAAGTATTTTTTGCAGGCAACCACAAAGCCCTAACAGACACCATGAAATAGATACAAAGAAATAACATGAAATCCACACTAAAG
Source organism: Urosaurus nigricauda (assembly GCA_034509955.1). Classification (NCBI taxonomy): domain Eukaryota; kingdom Metazoa; phylum Chordata; class Lepidosauria; order Squamata; family Phrynosomatidae; genus Urosaurus; species Urosaurus nigricauda. The sequence goes on from JAOEGL010000004.1 coordinate 103,643,806, forward strand.
AATTTCCTTTTCCATTCTCTTCTTACTTTAAAATCATACTTTAAAATAATACTGCAGATCTTTCTTGAAACTCAACTGATAAGTACAGATCCCCCCAATTGTTTTTCCACCCAATCCAGTAATTCATAGGGGTTTCACAGCACAAAGCAGACCTCTTTTAAGAAAACAATGTATATTGCATCACTGGTAATATCTGCCATGTTGCATACAGAAGAAAATCTAATTGATGTTGCTGCTGCAATACTTCCAATGCACATGTGGTGGAATTGCAAACCAATTCCACAATCCTGAGATAAAGTTCTACAAAAATACGGATAATTAGAAGAAAACATTTCACTCAAACCACTCAGTTTATGTTTTTAAACATATTGGGGAAAACAGTAAAAAGTATTGCCAAAACGTAGTAATGATCTGGCTGGTACATGAATGCTTCTTGCCAAATAGTGAAGAAACTGACAGTTACAAACAATAGACAAGCAGTGTAGAAACATACAGCATGTCGTGATAATGGTGCAGTTTTCGGCAATTTTGAAAAAGCATGCAGGTTGAACCAATGGAATAAATTTGTTCAAGATATCATGGCTATTTGGAAACTTGGTGGTATTCTGGATCTAAAAATATGTGCTTAGGAACATGTGCTTAGAAACCTTATTAGTAAAAAAAGGAACATGTGCTTATACATTTTGCAACTGACATTTATTTGTCTTTTAGCATGGGTCCCATATTATCATATTCTACGCTATCTGAAAGATCATATCTCCCCATTTGAATCTGCCAGAAGCCTCAGAGAAAGGCTTTGGAGATTATCACATGGGGGACGGGAGTCATTGTGATTGTGGGAAGGACTTTCATATGACATTGTGCTGATCCAGACATTGTGCTGTCCAAAAAGAGCGAGTAACTGTGATCCCGCAAAAGCCCTTCAAGTGATGACATGCTGATCCTGTCATTATCCCATCATTGAAATGGCATTGCTCCAGCATTCTGCATTAATGGGAGTTTGCGTTAATGCAATGACACTTCAATGACAGGATAATGACAGGATCAGTGTGTACGATATGAAGGGCTTTCATGTGATCTCCCTCATCAACAGGATAAGGACAGGAGAGCAATTCTAACCTTGTCCCATCTGAGTGTGATAATCTCCTTTCACTTGGTCCTGCTACCATCACAGTTTTGGATTTGTAATATGTATTTGTGCCCAGTGTGGCTTCTTATTGGAGCGTTTGCTTGGGTATATTTTTAATGGTTTTATTGGTTTTATATTTTTAATTTGGTATTTTAAAGGATTTTACATTTTTTTACTTTTTATATTAATGTGGTGCTTTAATTGTATTTCTAAATTCTACTATTTTATTGTTATTGTTTGTAAGCATTGTGTTTTTAAAAATTCTACTATTTTATTGTTGTTGTTTGTAAGCAATTTTTGTGACCTGCCTTGGGGCCAATTTGGTAGAAAGGCAGCATATAAATTAAATTAAAATATAATATGGCAATGTTATAACTAGTATTATTACTGTTGTTACTGATGATGTTGTGCATCCATGTGCCTTGATGTCGCTTGCAGAGGTATGGCGGCTATAAAAATTCCATAGCATTTTCTTAGGCAAGGAATGCAGAAGAAATTCTTCCCTTTCCCACCTCTCCCCATCTCCATTGTTAATCACCTCTGACATTTGGGGAGGTACGTCTGCTGTAGAATCAGTGAGCAAAGTTGTAAGGCAGTCTTGCCCTGTGTGAGAGGGGCAGGTATGGTGCCTCTGAACTTGGGATCTTGGAGAGAGAGAAATAACAACCCACAGTGACCATGTTGAACTCTTGAGTCTTTATTGTACATCATGTAAGGGTCAGCTTTCATGTGGCTAACATGCTGTCCATCAAGTGCCTTGCAACTATGATACTGAGGAACTACAAAGAATCCTGATGTGCTGCAAATGACAAACACAGAACTCAGCTCACTGTGCCAGTTACTTGTATGGGCTTCTCAAAAGATTTGAGTAACAGCATTCACAAGCTCTGATGAGCAGGGAACTTATATACAGCCCTTGCAAGTAGTAATTTAATCACGGTGGCAGGGGGCCACAAGCAACCAGAAACAGAAAGGCAGTGAACTTTGCTGATCTTGTCTGTAGAGTCGCTGTTTAGTGTGCTTGCTCTTTGGATAGGATGCAATTTGACTTCTGATTTTATTTTAATTTTTGCCCTACTAAGTCATCACTTTTTATCTATATGGGGTTACTATGGCCACTACATTTCCAACCTGATCCAGATGCACATAATTTCAGTTATTCTGTTCTGAGTCTCAACGTTACTGGAGAAACTAACATCCAATTTGCACTGCAGAAATAATACAGTTTGACACCGTTTTAATGGTCATGGCTCCTCTATGGAATCCTGGGATTTGTATGTAGTCTGTTGTGGCACCAGTGCTCTCTGGCAGAGAAAGTGAAATGTCACACAAAACTACAAATCCCAGAATTCAATTGCACTGAACCATGCAGTTAAAAGTGGTGTCAAACTGAATTATTTCTGCAGTGCAGATTAGTCCTAGGACCTTATCAGATGTTGGAAACTGGAAGTATAATCTAATGGCAATCCGAATGCAATCATGGGGTTTCATGTTATTACAAATTAAAGTATCTCACACAATTTTGGGCAAAAGGGAAGTCATTCCAAACGCAATCATGGGTTTTACGTTATTGCAAATTAAAGCATTTCATGCAATTTTGGGCAATGGGGGGTCATTTTTGGGTAATGGGAAGTCATTCTGAATGCATTCCAAATGGAATTGGAATTCACGTGAATTCGCTAAACTAGCGAATTTACATGAATTCGAATTGGCTCCAATTGGCTCCATTCACAATAAAGAGAAATTCCTCCCGTCTGATAAACTCCCAAGAGTGCAAAACTGCAAGTGTGAATACAATTCACACCAGCTTAGACACTTAGACACATCAAGCTTAGACACGTCAAGAGACGTGGAGTTGTGAAAGAAACTGCCTTTGGGGTAGACCTGAGGGTTTTGCTCAACCTTACAAACTCAAGGGAGTTTGGGGGAGAGTGCTTTAGCTTTACCTTCCTAGGACTGGCTGAGGATGCAATCCAAATCACTGGATTTACCTCAGGGTTCGGTGTTTGTGCCCAAAGGGAAGGCTGAAAAGGAGGTCGAGGATTGACACCTGGCTTCAGCTGGACCCGCACCAGGCTTTCACTTTAATTATTCTCTCACAGTTTGACGTTTAAGGTTGAAATTCAAGTGCTTAGCTTTAAATAGGATATAGGTCAAATAAATGACCCTTTATTCATCCAGTTTTCATGTCTGGTCTTTTTATTTCATGGTTGGATATCAAATCCAAGTTTTAAAAAATAATCATCCTTGTTGTTGTCATCATCATTGTCGTCATCATTATAATCATCATGTGATTATACACGAGTATGTACCCATCAGTCATGATTTTGATTTAGCATGTTTGTACATGTGCAGAACAATCATCACGAAGATTTTACACTTCTTGTTCAGTACAATCAGAGTCTATATGATGACCCAAGGAAACCCCCTGAGTTAGAGATGGACAAGAATAAGGAGGCATGCTCAGGCTCCTCATCTCCCCCCACCCCCTTTTGCTCTTTCCTCCTTGAAAAACAGCTGGTTTCCTCTCAGCAGCCAGGGAAGATGAAGGAGTATTGGAAGCAAACTTGCAACAAAGGACCATGGGAATTGTAGTTTGTTTCTCACGGGGGAGGGGGGGGTGAATCCCATGGTTATTATTATTATTATTAACCTTTATTTATATAGCGCTGTAAATTTACACAGTGCTGTACATACAATCTTAAATTAGACGGATCCCTGCCCTGGTTGAACTGAAAATGCCTTTTACTCTAACTCAATTATGAAATGAACATGAATTCGCAATGGAAATGGATTTGCAAATTCAGTGTTTTTGCAAAAGAAGCTATTCCTGGGATCTTGCATTTCTATTTGGGATGCAACCTGTTTGTGCATGATGTTGTGTGAAAGTCTTTGGCAAAATTATGTACAATACCTTGGATAACCCCAGATTCTCACTCGATTAACCTTCTAATTTTCCCCATGTGATAAAGTCCTTTGTCCAACAGTCAAACCACTGTGCTATGCTGGAGTCTAGCAATATCAGCAGGTTAACAAGCCATCCAGTTGTATATGCAGTAATGCAAGGATCCAGCATCAAGCACACTGCTTTACAGTCAAAGAAATTATCAATATCTAGGGTTGCCAGAGTGAAAACTGAATAGGGCTGTTGTATCTTTAATGGTGGTGTTGAAAAGGGTATTTCAGCAGGCAGTGATTGTCATGTGACATGTTAACAGGCAATACCTGCTGAAATTTCTTCTGCTGCACAGCGTCTGGAAGATACAGGAACCCTTTCCAGTTTTCAGTCTGGCAAGCTAAATCGGGGATATTTAGAACTGATAACATAGTCTGTCAGGGAAGGGTGAGAGGATGTTTTGGTGTAAGCCTACTGTTCCATTGTGAACATCTTTGAAACAAGCGAGGATGCTGCCATCTCTTCCCAAGCAATGTGGATGTTTTCATGATGAGAATTTCAAGTTTTCCCTTATGCCTCTTGATTACATCATTCTTCTCTGTGTGCCATTTCTGAAAGCCGTGCAATCAGACTCTTGGATGTCTGAAAACCAGGCATTATGCGACAGCCAAAAAACGATATCGCTGAAGAATATGCAATCTGCTTGTGGACATAATGTGATATTCTTAAACCAGTGATGACATTTCAAATCCATCGCTTCCAGCTGCCCCATTCCAGCAGCCAACATTGCCCAATAGGAGCCTGAATCCCTCAGCTAGCTACCCGTTCTGCTCTGCTTTCAAAATGTACACTTTCCTGTTCGTCTCAAATTGTCATGTGCAGTATTTTGTACAGAATTCACTGTTGGGGCAAACAATGCTTTCTTGAAAAATTCTGCTTTAATTTACACCCAGAGAACTCAAATTAGTAGTCACCAAAGTTGTTCTCTCTTATAAGTAACACTGTGGGGTCCAACTTGGAACAGGTCAGCTTATTTATAAGTCATATATCAAAGCTGTCCAAAGACATTTTGCTGCATGATTTACTCAAGTCAAAGGCAGTTGATCGGGGTCATGAACATATCTATTTTCAAGGCCATCATGACACAGCAGATCTGACAACTGGATAGCTTGCAGTTCACACTCCTCTCACATCCATTCCTTAAATATTTTTTTTTAAAAAAAAGAACATGAGAACTCTGGATATTATGCATATTTTTGTCACCAAAGGGTCTCCTCTCATTGAAATGCAGTGACAGTGAAATGCAGTGATGTGGTGGTGCAACCTGCACCAAGTGACACCCCAGAAGAGGTGTGACACCCAATTTGACCCTCCTTCTGCAGGTAGGGGTAAGTGTGTCACTCCCGGCCTCCCTGCAGTGGCCACAACCTCTTGAGGAGGAGATCTATTCATGAGAATGGGCAGCAGTCTACTTGCAAGTAGATTCAGCAGTCTACTAAGGGTTGTGATCTACTCATGAGTAGGCACAGTGGTATACAGTGGTCTACTCAGGAGTAGGATGGTCTACTTGTGAGTCAGGGCAACAGTCAACTCAGGGTAGGGGTGGTCTACTTATGAACAGGGTCAATCTCCTAGCGAGTAGGAGCAACTGTCTACTCACAGTAGAGGTGGTCTACTTTCGAGTAGGGGAAGTGGTCTACTTGTGAGTATGGGGGGTCTACTCCTGAAAAGGGGATGTAGTCTGCTTGTGAGAAAGGAGTGAAGAAGAAGGGGTGAATCCACTCTTGGCCATACTGATGGCAGCACTGCACTGGGCAACACCAGAGTTGGGGACACCACTCTTGATATGTGTGAGTGAACACTAGAAAACAGGCATTATGTTCTGCAGGACATTATTCATTATTTTTTGTGTGATTTTGCCCAAGTAAAATTTCCATGAAGGTTTTCCAGAGATTTGATTCTATGGTCTTTCAATTAGATCTCAAATACCCATTTTTGAAGAGAAAATCAAATACAGTGGGCCCTTGTTATCCACTGGGGTTTGGTTCCAGGACCCTCCGTGGATAACAAAATCAGTGTATGCTCAAGTCCCATTAAATATAATGGCACAACAAAATGGTGGCCCATATATAAAATGGAAAATCAAGGGTTGCTCTTTGGAATTTATACTTTTTGGGAATATTTTCAAGCTGTATATTATCAAATCTGTGGATAAAAAAAATCTGTGGATAAGGAGGGCCAACTGTAATGCTTATTCCAAATTTCTGATCTCCAGAGCAGGACCTTTTGTTCATCCTCATTGCTACCGTTTTCTCTCTTTTTTTGCATTTTGAAATCACCAGTACAGTGATACCTCAGATAACAAAAGCTGCATCTACACTGCAGAAACAGTATTGTTTGACACCCCCTTTATCTGCTATGACTCCATGCTTTGGAAGGAAAAACTGGGAGGTGATCCCCTAAACAAAAACATGCAAGTGAGGGACATCCTAGCCCTAGGCATGATATAAGGTACATGAGGACCAACCACTTACCTACAGTGACGGAATGCTCCCACATACCACATGATATACCTTACAAGGCGGCTATATTAGTTTTTCATGACCACTGATGAAGACACTCTAGTCAAAAAGTGTTTGGTCTCTGTTTTCTATTTTTACTGTAATGGGCATACTGTATTATCCCTTTTAATTTGGCCTCTGTTATGCAATTTCCAACTGTATGGATACATTGTGTTTTCTCTTTTAATTCCATGCTGAAAGGCACAGAGGAATTGTTATTTGTGCGTTTGATATCTCCTTAAGGGATTTGCAGTTCCCTAGCCCAGTACTGACTGGTTAAACTAGCCTTGTGCATGTTTGGCTGTGGCTTATAGGCCAGAACAAGCTTTTTTGTGTTTAGGATAGCATATATTCTATGCTCTGTAATTTCTTTCAAAAAATTTAGCATTCTAGTCCAACATATTGTTTTAATAAAACTGTGGTGTTTTCCATTTTCATTCCCCCTACACTTTTTCTCTACTCACTTCCATGCTTTGGAAGCCTAGGATTTGCAGTTGGGTGGGTTATCAGATCTCTCTGAAAGAAAAGACTAAATATCTCACAAAATTAGAAATCCCAGAATTCTGTAGCATTGAACCGTGGCAGTTAAGGTGGTGTCAAATTGCATTATTTCTGCAGTGCAGAAGCAGCCAAAAATGATGTGTTCCTGGGCATTACTTCTTTAACAGAAAAGTTGGTAACGGGGGCAGAAATGGCATAGAAAGAATTAGAATATGTTCCTACATTACAAAAAGATGAGCAGTTTGACATATTTAATCTCTTATGCAAGACTAACAATATGATCTGTTGAAATAAAACAACCAGATCAGGTAAGGCTTGCATAAGTAAACAAAAAGACTTTGAATCTTCTGGAGACTACTTTAAGGCTTCTTCCAAAATGCATCTAAGGATGATTTCTTCTTTTATCACCCTCCACATTTATCAAATTCACAGATGACACCAGATTGGGGTGAGAGGTAGCTGATATCTAAGAAGTCAGGATCAGAATTCAAAATGACATTGAAAGACTGGAGAGCTGGGCCAAAAATAACAAAATGAATGTTAGCAGGGATAAATGTATGGTACTACATTTATGCAGGAAAAATGAAATGTGCAACTATAGGATGTTTCATGCACCTGGCTTGAAAGTAGGACAAGTGATCTAGGGTTGTTGTTGTTGTGTTCCTTCAAGTCCTTTCTGACTTATGCTGACCCTAAGGTGAACTTATCAAGGGATTTTCTTGGCAAGTTTCTTCAGAGGAGGTTTGCCATTGCCTTCCACTGAGGCTGGGAGAATATGACTTGCCCAAGATCACCCAGTGGGTTTCATGGCTGAGCTCAGAATTGAACCCTTCAGTGTCAGAGTCCAATGCTCAAACCACTATGTCATGCCAGCCTTCCTAGTGGTTTTAGTAGACCACAAAGTAAATGTACATCATGTAAGGCATCAGCCAAAAATCAACAAGAGCATAGTGTCCCAATCAACAAGAATATAGTGCCACAATAGAGTAGTAGTGCCACTTTGTTCTGCCTTAGTCAAACCTCACCTGGCATATTGTATCCAGTTCTGGGTACCACAATTCATGAAGGACATTGACAAGATGGAATGTGTCCAGAGAAAGGCAACCAAGATGATCAAACATCTGGAAACTACAGTAAGCATTATGCAGAATAATGGATATGTTTAGCTTGGAGAAGAAAAGACTGAGAGATGATCTGATGGCTATCTGTAAATATCAGAAGGAATGTCATGTAGAAAATGGAGCCAACTTCTTTCCAGCTGCTCCACAAACCAAGGGATTCAAATTACAAGAAGGGAGATTCCACCTGAATATTAGGAAGAGCTTTTAAAAAAAAAACTGTAAGAGATGTTCAATAGTGGAATAGACTATCTTGGAGGATGGTGGGTTCTTCATTTGTGGAGATTTGGGCATCATTCAGGACTCTTTTAGTTGTGTATTCCTGCATTGGAGGGGGTTGGACTAGACACCCTTACATTTCCATTTTGGTGGCCAAACCTATGCATCTACGCTTTTTGAATATGTGGGGGTGGCTAGTGAGGCAGTTTGACCTGCTTTCCCTTTTTCTCTCTATTTTGCTCTTCATGCAAGTTGGTAAAGGACTCTGGAAGCAGATCTCGATGCCAATGCTGCTAAAAGAAAACCCTTCCAGCTAAACTGAGGATGAATGAAAAGGGGAACTGGTTGCAAATAAAAATGCCTTTACTGTTGGAGGCTTTGTTAACAAAGGTATGACTGTATTATGTGATAAGAGATGCTTTGCAGTGTCAATGACATTGGATTGTATCTAGTTTTAATATATATATATATATATATATATATACATATATATACATATATATATATACAGACAGACAGACAACATGGATCCAGTATAGTATGTATTAGGGCTGGTTTTAAAAGAATGATAATCTTTGAGTATTGCCTTGTTTTTAAACCAGACACATGCTGTGTCACGAGTTTCATGTTCAACAGAAAATCAAGGCAATTTTTCTTTTCTTTCAAGAGCTCCCTGAAGTATAATTGACCTCCAAGGAGCTATTTCTTAGTAGGAGACTAAATAATTAAGCAGAAGGGATACATTTCTCTTACAGCCGCTCTTCTTATTCCTCAGAATATTAATGTAACAAACTGTTGATTTCATAAGAAACCTGCCTTGCCTTGCTATATTTATTTTGCTTTTTAATTTATCTCAAGATGATTATGAATATGGTGCAAGATGACATCTTTGTAAATGGACTGAGTCTCACCCAGGAAAATGTACAGCACAATCCTATGTATGTCTGCTCACAAATAAGGCCCAGGGGCATAGCTGTGGATGGCAAGCCATCATATTATTCCCCCAAATGCCCCTGTATAGTGTTGTTCTGGGGCACTGTGTGGAATCTGAATGATTCATAGATCCATCTGCCTGGTGTTATTTGGAGGGACAGGCAGGAATTTCCTTTCAAAAAGGAGCAGACCTCACCAGGATGCAGATGCTCTGGCAGTGAAAGCCCTAGTAAAACATTGGGTTTTAGTCCTGTGGTCATTGGGACTTAGTGTATAGCATGGCATCCTACACTGCTGCCACACTGCAGAATTAATCTACAGTAGTTTGATGCTGCTTTAACTGCCGTGGCTCAATGCTATGGAATCCTGGGCTTTGTAGTTTGTTGTGGCACGAGACCTTTCTGACAGAGAAGGCTAAATGTCTGACAAAACTAGAAATCCCAGAATCCCACCACTTTGAACCATGGCAGTTGAAGTCATGTCAGACTGCATTCTTTTTGCAGTGCTATTTAGACCTTAATCACCATATACCTAAGGAAAGTCAGGTCCACTTAAATTCCGTTCTGAAGTTTTCAGTGGAATATACAGTCCAAACCTGTTCATGTCTTCTTATTAGCCACACTGTATTCCATACGACTTACTCCACTTATGCTGTGCAAAGTTCGTGCCATCATGAGGTACATGGTGCACTGTTACCTCACAATATTTATTTTATTTTTAAAATATTAAAATTAATATTAATGGCTAATATCCTACATCACAGACATAGTCAGGAATATGATTTTATATGGGGTGTTTTAGTTATGTTTTTAACGTGTGTGGTTTTTGTGTTAATTTTAATGCTATTTTATCTATATGATTTAAATTGTTTTTACATTTTTATTGTAAAGTCTTTTAAAACGTTTTTGTCTTGTGAGCCACTTTGGTTCCCTTTCTTGGAGAAAGGTGGCATAGAAATTAAATAAAAATACATACATACATACATACATACATACCTGTGTGTCATTTCCTGATCCAGCTCCCCAAACCTACCTTAACAGCTAGCAGCCACATCAAGTGACAGAGATCTGTTCTGCTGGTGATCAGGGTGCTGCAGGATGGCATTTCCAGCTTCTTCCCACCAGTGAACTGTGGTGCAATGAGAGGTTAAGACTTCTCAATGAGAGTCAAAAGTTCTACTTCTCATTGTTGCACCACAGACTGCTGGTGGAGGGGGCTGTAAATATTATCCTGCTGCTCCCTGACTGCCAGCAGAATAGAATTCCATCACTTATTGCAGCTGCTGGCTGTTAAGGTAGGCTGGGGAGGGCATTTGTAATAGTGGCAATAATGTACACATGAATACCAAACAATTACAATTGTGCAAGTCTAGCTTACACATTTGGAACTGTTCAACAGGATGTTAACCAAAATTTTCAAAACGTTAAAAAGTAATGCAATTTCTTCCAGACTGTGCCCATTATGTATGCTTTTTCCAGTGTGGTGATCTACAAAGTAGAAGCAGAATTCTGTTGGTTACATCCAACTGGAGGAAACACTTTGCATTAGTTGTTGAGTGGCAAGTCTAAACATGGGCAAATCTTATTGATTTAATGGGTCTACTCTCACTGTGACTAAAAATAAAATTCAGGCCATTGTTCCATGTTTGTTGATCGATTTCAAGACTTCATAAACTAAAACCTCTAACAGCTACAATAAATTAATTGCGGTGTTAAAAAAGGGAAAAACACATCTATCTACATTCTGGCTTGCCAGAAAGTACAAAACAAGAACAGAGGGGGATAGGAGTGAGAGTAAACCTGACCAACCGCACTCCAAGCTGCAACATTTTGTTGCTGTTCTCACCACTTATCAGGGAAAAAAATTCCCTGGAAGTGCCAAGCTTTGTCCGCATGCAAAAAAATTTCTTTTTTTTTTTTTTTTTTTTTGGAGATCCTCATGATATATTCATCATCCTGAAGTACTTCCTTAATCTTACTCCCTGTATCAGTTTAAAGTAACCCAGTACTTTCCGAAATGAAATGTATCTGTAGTTGCTTGTGTGTTTCTACTCTCTCAGGCTACATCCACATTGCAGAAGTGATCCAGACTGACACCGCTTGAACTACCATGGCTCAGTGCTATGGAATTCTGGGAGCTGTACTTTGGTGGCACCAGAGTGCTCTGACAGAGAAAGCTAAATGTTTCACAAAACTACCACTCCCAGAATTCCATACCGGTAGTACTGAGCCATGGTAGTTAAAGTGGTGTCACCCGGATTATTTCTGCAGTACAGATGCAGCCTCAGAAGCAGTAAAGAGGGCTTCTGCCAGAAAATATAGCTCTGGTTTCCAGGACACAGGTTCAACAGAGGTCAAATGGAGGAAAGAGCAGTGTTAATAGTGGAACAAAATGCTTTACTAGTGTAATATTGCTAAAGCACTTTAGCACATTGACTGTTAACTCTGGAATAATAATAATTTAAAAAAGCTCAGTTGAAACTGGTGAAATTAAATTTCTGAAATGTTGCACAAGACTGGATGTGACACGTGACCAGTGAGAGGGGAAAAGGAAAGACACAACAGAGGGGGAGAGGAAAATCTGACATATTTCAAGAAACAAACTACTGAACCCATCAACAAGCAGGTACAATCAAAATAAAAAGAACTGGAAACTATTGAGACATCCAGAGACTCATTTTCTGACCTGGGGGCAACTGCCTTCCACAATAATGTACTAGAAAGCTGTGCATGAATAAGTCTGTTAATGTCTACCTCCTGGACTGCTTCAGCTGGGATGGGATGCAAAGGTACCACCAGAAATTTGGGAGAGACAGGACAGTAATAGTCTAAGTATGGGAAGTGAAAATATTTACTTGATAGAGGCACATCTCAAAATATCATATCCTTTAGAAACAGTACTAAAAAAACCACTATCTAATATTATACCTAAGGACTGTTGTGACATCAACAGCCCATGCACCCATTATCACCCTTTGGACCACACTGATTTTCATTTGGAAAACTTGAAAGTCATGCTTGCTTACAAAAATAGCAGTCCTTAACACTCTTGGCTGGTATGAAGTTTGGAAATAAAAGGAAAGGCAACTTAAGGGGAAGAAAGGAGAGAGAAAGGAGTCTGGAAGTTGCCATTAATAGATTAATGATAGCCCTTCTTCAATGGGCACATGCCTTTTCATATTTCCATTATTTGCTTGGCATTCCACTAATATGCCTGCAGGAAAAGGATACAAATGAAAAGACTAAAAAGGAATGATATTGGCAGGGTTAGGGGGTAGGACAATCTGTCAGTTTCATTTGGGCGAAGAGTAGGGTGGAATCCATCAGGAATTCAGGGATATCTGGATGAAGTATCCATTCAGCCAAAGTTCCACTTTATTGCCACTTGCATGCCCAACTTTTGGTGGGCATCTGGTTACCATGGAATGATTAAATTGCAAGAATAAACAGGACACATGTACCCATCCTTCTGTTTCCAAAGAAAGAAGGGGGGGGGGGCGAGTGTTGTTCTTTTGTGTGTGTTCTCTCAGCCCCTTGCCATCTAAGGTCACTGTGTGCCTTCAAGAGATCCCATTCTGGCAACTAAATTAGCCCTCATTTACAGAGGAGTTGAATACAGCCAGACTAATGGTGGTGCAAGTATAATTGGTTCCCAACATGTGTCAATGTGTATACTCCTCAAGCCATGGAAAAGATGCATTATGGGACTAATTTTTAAAATGTTAATGGCTATTGGACATTTGCCAGGTATCCAGCTGTGCACAAAACACTGAGCTGGTAAATAGCTCTTGATCTGTTTAGAAACAAATTAGAACGGTTGTTAAGATTCTACATGACTGAAGGCACAGTAACCACCACCAACTCATAGGCTGGCCCTATTAAGAGCACAATGTGGGGTAGCATGGTTGGAGGACATTCTACTTTTACCGTGAAAAATAACAGACACAATTAACTTCAGAGCGGGGTAGTTCTCTTTTGTTATAGCCTCAGTTTGGAGGAGGATTCCCTGCCCTCCCCAGACAAGAGTCTGGAAATAATATGTTGCTGCCAGTCATCCGGTGTAATTTTAAAGCTGACTTTTGGGTGAACAAGTTCACCTGCTCTTATCAAGGCTCATCTTTCCTGTTCTATGTCAGTGGCAGGTTTGACAGGGTCAACAGGCTGACATTTCATTTCATGGGAGCTTTTAATAGTGAAAGAGTGAAGAGTGTTCTAAGCATAGTGGCTTTTCACAGTGAAACAGAGAAGATCTCCACCACCATTTCATTTCAATATGCAATAACTAGCTAATATATGTACCTGGCCCATATATAATCTTCCCTAGATTTCCTCCCTCCTTTTCAAAATTGTGTTTAATGAATTGGAATAATCTCCTTTACTCTAGGAAATCATGTTGGCACACACCCCATTGGCCACAGTCCTAGAAAACTAGCTTCCAGCATGTATGAGACTGAAGTTGACTTTGAAATTTCCGCTGCAGCTGTTCTTCTTACATCATACTGTGGGCCCTTGGTATCTGCTGGTGTTTGGTTCCAGGACTCCCTGTGGATACTAAAATCTGTGGATGCTGTAGTTTCATTAAATACAATGATGTGGCAAAATGGTGCCGTTTATATAAAATGGTAAAATCAAGGTTTAATTTTTTGGTGTGTGTGTGTGTAATATTTTCAAGTTGTGAATGAATTTGTGGGTATGGAAGACTGGCTGTCATTGAAAACATCAGGGCAGGCTGCATCCATTACATGGTTTATGCTTTGATACAAGATTTTTCATTCAGAAATAACTAGCATGGGATGATGAGGCTGATCTGGATCAGGACCTTACATCCAGAAATTAGGGAAGCTTTAACTTTTCCTCTTTACTGTAGTTCTTATTTCAATGATGGGAGGGGAGTGGCTTCACTTGATGTTTGCTTGATCAAGAAAAACTCCTTTCGAAACAAGTGGCCCTTGTACTCTTACGTACCCTAACTACACCATCAACAATAGTGCTACATTCATGCAGCAACAAAGCTATAATTTACTGACCTGTAGGGTTACCAAAGTTAAAGTGGATGCAGTGACTTGGTGATTTAGAGGCCAATCCAATGACTGGAAGATCAAAAGGTTGGCAGTTCGAGACCTGGGTGCTGCTTGATGGAGTCACTAGTCCCAGTTTCTGCCAACCTAGTAGTTCAAAAGTAGGCAAATGCAAATAGATAAATAGGTGCCACTTCTCAATGGAAAGGTAACAGTGTTTCGTGCAGTCATTCTGGCTACATGACGACCACAGCAGTCCTTGGATAATGCTGGCTCTTGGGCTTAGAAATGGAGATGAGCACTGCTCCCTACAGTGAATTACAACTAGACATTCAGGTCAAGGGACTACCTTTACCTTCAGGGTTGCCAAGAACAGAGAGACAGTCAAAACTGCACCAGGACATGGCAAGCCTGCATATACATAAGGCCTGTCTCAAGTCTCTCAAGAGAACAGCTTCTCATGAAAGTTCCAGATTCCAGCAAGATCTCAAATTCTGCAGGAATCCTCCAACCCCTAAAAAGATCACGTTTACAGGCCAGCAACTGTTGTGAGGGGAGGAATTTCCCTACCACTTTGCTGGAGCAGGAAGAATACCCACCTGAGCAAGGTTCACAATGGACTCTCTCCCAACATTTGTTGTGTAATTTAAGGACTGCACGTTCACCTTATACTGAAAATATGAAATTGTTGGCATCCCATTTAATGTTCATATGGAAAAAGCTTTCCAGCACTCCATTAACTCAGCAGAGGAGAAAGGATTCTTACCATTTCCAGTAAGTTCATTTGTCCCCCCCCCCTTGCCTCCCCCCTAACCTAAAAAATAAACTCAGTAAAATTCCAGGGTTTCTCCTCTTAAAATACCAGTTTTGCTTGTTCTTCCTCTGGTCACATCCTTTTGACCACATACTGACACTGCTCAGCCACATGTATCCCGATCTCCATCTGTGAAATGTTGGAAAGTATGGTAGATGGCACTTCTTCTTTTTGTTCATAAATGCACTTGCATTGTGGCATCTGAGTGAAATCACACAGATATTTAAAAAAATAAAATAAAATAAAGACAGGACTAGGACAGTTTACAGGATCAGGGAAAACTTAAACAGGTCTATCTTTTCTCTCCAGCAGTGATACAGAAGTATTAGTGGAGTAAATTGTCTCAAAATCATTACAAAATTACTGTACTACATTACATTGTAATGTAATTATTATTATAAAATTATTACAGAATGATTGTCTCAAAATGAGTACACATTGTGACACATTTACATCCCACACATGTTTTCATGAAAGTAAGAGCCATTGATTTCAGCAAATCTCATCTTCAAGTAAAGGATCACAACCTGACATCGACTATGATGGGACTTTTTTCTCTGTCTTCATGGGAGACCACCTTAACGCAAAGACATCGGGGGGCAGAAAGGCGCTAGATCCCATGGGGTTCTCTCCACTGTTTAAACCATCACAATGATATTTCAGCCAAAGTCATCTGCAGCCATGAAACCATCTCATGAGTCACCAACCTCTTGACTTTCTTTTATTAAAAGTAATACAAAAGGAAAGGCTTTGACTTTTCACTTGCTGACTGGACAGGGAGGTGAAGGCTTGTGTCAAAAGTGTAAACACTGACACTGAAATGAGAACTATAATGAAAGCAAATAAAGAAACTGAAGTATTTCATGTAGGCTACAATTTCTGAGCAGCCTGTAGCAATCAGCTTTCAGCATCTTTCTATCACAGATTATTTTAGCTCCGCTCTTAGCTTGACCTGTAGCTAAGAATGCACAATGCAAGTATGGGGTGGGGGGGAGCAGGTTTTAAACCCAAGACAGCAACAGAAGGCAGCAGAACAAGCCAGGATATTACAACTATGGAAGCCTCTTTGTGCTTTACTCTGAGTATGTTTGTGCTACAGTCTGTTTCAAAGTCTGTGTTCCAGAACTTAATACTCATCGAGGCAGACATTCTTCATTTTATTTCTCAGCATAAGGACAAGATCTTGTGTAATAATCTGTCCCATTAGTGACCCCAGGAAATAGTGTGCCATTTCTGCTAAACATTTGTGTGTCTGTGTTTGTTTTGTTTTACTATTGAGCTCTGTTTCATTAAATGTTAGGGGATATAAAACAGCCTGAGATCCTTTCGGATGGCCCAGAAGGATAGCATTTTGCTTCCTGCTTGTCATATAATTAAATGCTAAATAGTGAGGAAGGCTGGGACATGCAGTCCAACAATATTTGGAGGGGGGGTCATATCATTCCCACCCTTGCAGAAAGGATTTTGATTTAAGACATTTGTTGTGATCCACAGAGCAGAATTTGTAACTTTGACCTGAGAAATATGTCCTCTAATCATGTCTCCATAGAGAGTAAACTGTCTGCCAGATTCACTTTCTAATGCACTTTATTCTTTTTAAAAAACTTGATTTTTCTTCCCATCCTGAATAAATGTGTAATAGCCAAATCTACACAAACAGCTGAAATGCTGTTTCCCCTCCGTTTTCAGGATCCAAATTCATTAGTTACTGTTCTATTAATTCATTCTACTCTATCTACTCTAGCCAAGGAATTCCTACCCAAGATCTGAAAGTCGTAGGACTGAATGGGCAAATTTGTCTATTTCTTCATTCAATTTATTTAAAATCTCAAATTTTCCCCATCACAAATATAAAGGAATATATGAATTCTGGAAATTTTAAAAACAAGAACAACAAATTCATCGTATTTCTCAGATGCTGTGTCCCTAAACCAGAGCACCATGATGGAGCTGTCCAAAGGCTTCCTTCCCCAAGATGATCAAGATTGTCTTAGGTGTTATTTCACATTTAACTGTCATGGCTCAGTGCTATGGAATCCTGGGATCTGTACTTTGTTGTGGCACCAAAGTTCTCTGACAGTGAAGGCTAAATATGTCACAAATGTAAAAATCCCAGAATTTCCTCACATTGAGCCATGTCAGTTAAAAATGGTGTCAAACTGCATTATTCTGCAGTGTGGATGCAGCCCTAGTTAAATAAATAAATAAATACCCATTTTGAAAAACTATAGTGTAGATCCAATACATTGCTACAAAGAGTCCCCATCAAAAGAAAGAATGGCTTATTATAAATGATGTTCTTTATTAAAGAGCCAGAAAGCATATTTTGTACAGGACTGGCAGGTGTCCCTTGTTATAAACAATGTCACTATTTGAAGGTTGGAAAGCTTTTCCATTTATATATGCTGAACATAACACCAAAAATCCTGTATTTTGGAGGAGTGTCCTTCATAAAGACAGAAATCTGTGTATCCTATGATTTATGAATGTAGACAATGCATTAATTTTACAGAGAAATACACGGCTAAGTGAATTGAATACTTAACCTTTTGTATTTAGAAATAATACCAACTAATAACTACTTTCTGATTGTCAACCTTGCTGCCCCATAATGCAGTTTTGAAAATCTGGCCACACTAGTGATCTCAGAGGCAGTAACAACTGGCAATAAAAGCTAGCGAAATCCAAAGAGCTATACCTTGAGAACTTGCTTTCTTTAAAGCCTGCTGTGGTGGCTGTTTTTCAGGCTAAACTGCTAAATACGTACAATTTTTGTATGGTAAATCAATATCCGTGTTTTGTGCTATCTTTGTCAGGTTGCTCAAATGCAAACTGACTTTTCCAGCAGTTGACCGATTATACGTTTTGCCCAGGTTCACTGATCAGAGGGAAGCATTTTTCTTCCCATCAAAGTAATATACCTCCACAATGATCATGGTGCAATAAAATAACCCCATAAAGATGCTGCAGCACAGGTTCTTTCTTTTTTTTGATGTGAAAGACTAGTATGGCTTCTTGTCTGGGGTTTGCCTTTTCCACAGAGGCATCCCGCCCTCTCAGACTCATAAGTGGATCTATTTTGTAGTGCACTGAGAGATTTTGCAGGGATGAGGGGAGCAAGTACAAACATAATGGTCTTCCATTTGTAATCCTCCTATGTTATCTCTCCCTTTTGTCCTTACTACAGAAAACCTATTAAGGCAAGGAAGGCAGAACAGCCATGGAATGCCTTTGGAGTGGACCAGAGAGATCAGGAGGCCTTTCACACTACACAATTAGAAAACAATGAGTCTAAGTTGACAACTATGGCTTCATTCTATGGAAGAGTAGAGTTTTAATTTGTTGATGCTCTACAGCTCTCTGGCTAAGAGATCTAAATTCTGCACTAAAGTACAAATCCCAGGATTCTGTGGGATGGACCCATGGTAGTTAAGGTGACATCAGAATATAATATATTTAATGGGAAAGAGAACTTTATGTAGTTACTGGGTATTTGTTTTATAAGTACTAGAAGTACATTGTGACTTGTGATTTTAAAAGTTAGCTATTCTATTTTATTTCCTAATGGAAGCAAAAGTAATTATAGCTAAAGGTACATTTGTTGTTGTTGTTGTTGTTGTTGTTGTGTACTTCAAGTCATTTCCAACTTATGGCAACCCTAAGGCAAACCTATCATGGGGTTTTCTTGGCAAGATTTGTTCAGAGGAGGTTTTCCATTGCCTTCTCCTGAGACTGAAAGCATGTGACTTGTCCAAGGTCACTCAGTCAGTTTCAAGGGTATGCTGGGAATACAAGTTATACAACCCTGGTCTCCAGAGTCATAGTCCAACACTGAGACCACTATGCCATGCATGAGCTGGCTCTCAATGGTACATTTACACTGCAGAAATAATGTAGTCTGACATCACTTTAACTGCCATGGCTCCATCCTAAAGAATTCTAGGATTTGTAGTTTTGTGAGTCACCAGCGCTCTTTGGCAGAGAAGACCTTGTAAATCTATAAACCCCAGGATTCCAGAGGATGGAGCTACAGTACTTAAACTGGTGTTGAACTGCATTATTTCCACTGTGTAAATGCACTGCAAGTATCCAGTCCCAAACACAACCCAGAAATGTTTAAAATGCCTTATTTTTATGATGCAGCTATTTGCATTGTCATTAGCCCCATTAGAAGCAGTGTGGTTTGTTGGAAACAAGAAATGTTAAAAATTATAAGCCATGATTAACAAGATTCTTCACCTGCATGTGACTAAAACAAACAACTGTGAGTCTAAATCTTTCTAGATGCTTTTCCATTACATTCTTTTATCCAAAGAAGCAGAGATAAATGGGCATTGTTTTTCAAGGCACAATATTCTCTGAAACAGTTCGTAGAAGATCTGTAACTAGAGAGGCTAGTTCAGATTCTGTCACATTTAGGGTTGTCAGAGTGAAAACTGAAGAGGGCTCCTGTGTTGTTAATGTATGGAAGAAGGAATTTCAGCAGGAATTGCTTGTTACTCTTTTATATGACAAGCAACACCTTGCTGTATTTCCCTTTTACACAACCATTAAAGGTATAGGAGCCCTCTCCAGTTTTCATTCTTGCAACTCTTAGTCACTGTGACCAAGGGAACACAACCAAAATGGGGCTATGCAGATTAGAAAGCAAGGATATGCATTTTGCAACAGTCTGAATTAGTCAAAAATAGGGTCACTAAAGACAGGGAACACTCCACTCTAGTAGTGCTTATTCCAAAGAGACAAAACAATGATAAGAGTGGAACTCTTTCCTCTGATCCTGATACTAAATCATCTGACCCTCACTAATAAGGGTTCTGCAATGTTTCTGTGCACAGAATGTAGTCACTATAAGCCAGCCATCTTTCCCCAAACCCCTTTCTGGGGGCTCTTGCAATATGCAAAACCTTTCCCCACATACATCCAACTCATCAGACAGGCAGCTAATATACCAAGAAAGAAGAGACAAAGAAGAAAGAAGATGAGAAAAAGAAGAGAGAAGATGAGAAAAAGAAGAGAGAAATTATACATAGCCAAAAATTAATACATTATTGACACAATCATATTCCTGCTTACTGACACTTAAGATTTAATTCCGATCCTTCCCTCGTCAGTAGATTTAACATGGCAGTGAAAATCTTCTGCCTAACTCCACACAGCTATCATGTAGGGAAAGAATGCTATCAAATATGTGCATTTATTGTGGTCAGCTATTATCAGTATAAGGAAGCGGTTGAGAAAAGGGAGACCCATGCTAATGGCATTCAGAACAAACAGGATGAATGTTGGGGCAAACTATTTTACGAATGTGTAAAGAATCTATTAAGAGCCCCCATCACTGTGGCACTATTGGTGGAGTCAACATCTGTACATTACAATGAAGCTTTTAAGAAGTGGGTTGCTAACTTAAACCCAAAGGGACTGGCAGCAAATTTAGAGTTACAATACCACTAAACCAGTGATACAATTGACAACCTGATGAAATAACCTCAAATACTTTTCAAATGAAGCTATAGTACAATAAAAGTGGCTGAAATATCAGTTTCATTAGACATCAAATCAGTTATAAACTCCCGGAAGAAACATCATCAGTTGAATTGTAAGACATTGAAGGGATGTCATTTCATACAATATATACAATTAAATTGACACACATGCATATATATGTCTTTAAAAGGTATGTGTTATAATGATGGCATTTAAACTATCAGAAAGAATAATAGGTCTCTAAGGAGAAAAGTGCTAAACATGCAAAGAGGGCTGGCTGATAAAAAAGGAAACACTGCTCCATCCATACATGTTAACACAATCACGCCTAACCTAGGATTCTTCAGATGTGTTGGGTACACTTTGGGAGGGCAAGTGGTGGGTGAGTTTGTTTTTATAGGTCTTTAAGAGGTGCTGCAAGACAAACCTGCCTCGATTCTCAAAAAGGGAGAGGCGGGATATAAATAAAATTATTATTATTATTATTATTATTATTATTTGTAATTAACTGTACAGTCGGTTCTTCACATTCAATGGGGTTAGGGGCACAGCACCCCCATGAAAGGGGAAAATCACAAATTAAAAAACCAAGTAACATAACCATAAAATCATGCTGGAGGACCTACAAATGCTCAGTGAAATGTTTTATCTAGAAATCTCTAGGTCCTCCAGTGTCACTCTGTGGTCAATTTCCAGCAGATTCACACTGGAGGACCAAGAGATTCCTATTAAATCTACAAAAGTCAAACCTATGTTTGTAGCTAGCCATCAGCAGAATAAGATGCCACTGTCCTCAGTGGAATTAAAAGTGGAAGTGGGATCAGTAGGCATGAGTGCTGTGTTTTCTTCTGAACTATGCTCAAATCTGTGCATGGCAAGTCTGCGGATTACCGAGGGTGCACTGTACCAAAATAAATACGGAAAGGCACTACCAAAAGTGGGTAATGCAAATAACTGAAAATTTGTGAAAGAGGAAAGACTCATAGTGAAACAAGTTCCTTTTGCTGGAGAATAGCATGAATATGATTTTGGATGGGGGAAAAGCTATTAGTTCTGTAGAGGGAACGTGAATGTTCTCCAATTTATTGGGGTGTGTGATGCCCTGCCTCTATCTAGAGACTCTTTCAAAAGACAAAAAGTGACGGGAGCATTGCAGTCACTATTGTGCAATTGCTTGAAGATTATCAGATGACGTCAGGTGACATTGTCTGACAATCAAGCAACTGTGCGATAGTGACAGGAGCATTCCACTATGCTCCCGTCACTTTTCGCTGTGTGAAAGAGTCCTAACTCAATGACCAAGCTTCATGAATTAACCAGAAAGAGTTTATTGCAGTAGATCATTACAGAAAGCCATTTCTTGCCAGAACTTGCTCAAAACTGTTAGTTTCACTATTTTAAGTCCCTGCAAGCACTACTCAACATTAGCTGTATGCATTGCTCTTTCAAGCTGCATGACCTTGAAGCTTCTCAGCAACAGCCTGTGTCTGAAGCTCCCATTCCTACTCCCACAGTTAGGCCCAGTACCTACTAATAACAGCAAAAACAAAACTACAGCTAGCAATAATATCAATAAAATCATGACAGAGGGAGGCTGCATAGGAGATCCTGACAGGGAGAGACTGATTCCTCTGAGGATTACTGTACAGATTTTCTGATAAGAGCACTTATCTGTTTCAGATTAAAAAAAAGATTATCACTTCAATATGTTAGAAGACTAAATACAAAAACTGCTGTGATTCAAAAATTGCCACCAGTCTGTGGAGCACTTGTTGCTAATATATTTGCAGAAGACATTTTCAAGGTAACAGTTAGAATTTATCACCTTTTCTTTGCACGACCCTGTTAATTTCTGGTGATAACCTTTCTTCTCAGCTGACAGGCTGCAGCATCCTGTCAGACTAAATGTTATGCACAAATAAGTAGCTAATGGTTGGTGTGAGGCATCTAGAGCAGTCCAAGTTCTTTCATTTTCCCTGATTATAGAGATATTTGCATAATGTATGAATATCAGACATTACTGCTGTTAAATAATGCACAGATACTCTCCCACCCTGCAATACATACTGTTTTCCTGTTCATTAATCATTTTGAATGTATCATTCAGTTGGTTGTGTTATTTCTTCACTATCTAAAAATGTAGTTAAAATTCCACATAGTTTTATAGAGAAATCCCAGCATTGTGCTGGGAGAGGTCATAGCACTAGAAGCTGGCTAACTCTCCAAGCTGTAAATGAAGTATGCATTATTAAATGTGCCATGTTGTCCTCTTTTCAGAATGCATTACCATCAAAATACAAAATTTAGTATTCCAGGAATGTCAGAAAGGGATATAGAGTCATCCCTGAACACTTCATTATCTGTCAAGACTGGGTTGGGGAGAAACTAACATTTTTGTAGCAAAGGTCAAAACCAAAGAATGCTTCTCAAATACCAGTATTTCAGAGTTCTTTGTGTCGACACAGGCACATATGTGCTTCTGATGCAATAAGTTTTTGATCTGCATCAGATGCAGGGAATATTAACACCACTGATTCCAAATCTCAGTTATATGTCCTCCATTCAGTTCCCTAATAGTTACTTTCTTATTCCATTTTCTTCATTTACTATGTACTGACTGAACAATAACAGTGTTCATGGTTTCTGGAATGATGCTAGAAAAAAGCTCTCCATGATAGCACAATGGCTGTTTACAACAGAAAATGTCAATGGTAAAATTATTCAGACACTATATAAAATTCTCCACAGTAGAATTTCCAGACAAAAAGAATGCAGTGAGATTACTGAGAGATATCACTGTGCATCCTGAGATATTGCCACCAGT
This sequence comes from Urosaurus nigricauda, assembly GCA_034509955.1. NCBI lineage: Eukaryota > Metazoa > Chordata > Lepidosauria > Squamata > Phrynosomatidae > Urosaurus > Urosaurus nigricauda. Next base: position 103,667,305 of record JAOEGL010000004.1, read on the forward strand.
CACACATCTCTAAGCAGAGGTGGAAATGAGTTCACATGTGTGTATGTGTATGTACCTTCAAACCACCTGTTGACTTATGGCACTTCTATGAATTTCATAGGGTTTTCTCAGGCAAGGAATACAGAGATGTGGTTTTGTCAATTCTTTCCTCTTAAATATAGCTTGGTATTCATTGGTGGTCTTTCATCGAAGTACTAACCAGGGCTGACCCTGCTTAACTTCTAAGATCAGATGGGATCTGGTGGCTTTAGGGTATTTACACCCCACCTACTCTGGATCATTTTGTCCCACCATTTTGACGTTCTACTGGCTCTCACAAATTGCCATTTAGCTAACTGAAAGAAATTCAAAAGATTTCTCAGCTTACATTTTGACATTTCTATATTGATAAGCCCATTAACATTGCTAGCTTGGTTTGGAAGAGCAGATAAAATGCATGCAGAAATTCCCAGTTTTTGTTTGTTTGTTTGTTTGTTTGTTTATGGGATTTATATCCTGTCTTTCTCCCAAAATGAGATTCAGTTTGAGTCTCCATTTTGCCTGCCAGTCTGCAGGGTGAAATCTTTCCCCAGACCTGGTTACAGCTTTGCCAGAGCACACTGGCACTCAGGAGAGGAGGAACTGGACATGCTGGCATTGTCATCTTCCAGATGATATAAGGCAGCCATTGTGGTCATAGTCTGGCAAAGTTCAGGAGGGAAAATTCAAAGGTGCTGGAATGCAGAATATGCATTTGTCTTACCCAGGGAAGTAGAAAGTGAAGAGAAGAGGAAAGGAAAATATAAAGCTGGGCAGCAAAGACAGTTAAGAGAGATGAAGTAGTTTGAAGAAAAGTGACAAATGCATCCTTTCCAAGCAACAGGCAGGAACAACTTCAGCCTAAATCCAGGTGAGCTTCTGCCAGTCATTGTAGACAGTATTGAGCTGGACTGGAGATGGGCAGAAAATTGAATAGGCTCTATTGGTCTGTGTCTAGGTGATTTGCAGTATTTTGGTGATGGTTTCTGTCTTTCAGCTTTTACAATGTATCAACCATGTGATCTTTTCCACACAAATTAGATCTCTGAGAGTGAAGAAGGCATGGGGTTACAACGTGTGCACTTTTGAGAGTCTGTGTCAGTTCTTCTGATTTCATAAATAAATTTGAAGGTTTGAAGGCATCTTTTTCTTCCAACAAAGTAGATCCAGCAATCCTAAACTTAATCCAACCCTGAGATACATGGATCAATGGCCTGTGTGTAAGATCACTCTATATGTTCCTCAAATTATGTGGCAGGAGGATCCACTGTGCAAACCTTTTAGGTGGTCCCACCCAGCCACCATCTCTCTTCAACCCCTTCCTCTCATGCACAAAAACAGGGACATGAAAGTTGTTGCCCATCAAAATCCTGAGAATTGGGCTCAGGCCCAGTCCAAGATGTTTTGCTGCCTAATCAACTGCCACTCCACACTCACCAACACCAAGGTGTACATTAACCAAATTTTTCCAAATTATTTTTGGGCCATGGAGAAGAAATCCCCCTCCCTTGCAAGAAAAATAAGACCAGAAGAAATAAATGCCCAATAATTTCCTGCCCTTTCATGAGATTCCAAAATTGGGTGCCTGAGCTCACTAGCTCACTTTACTTAATGGTAGAGCCAACACTGAAAGCAATGCTTCTCTTTCCCACGTCTCCTCTGCTTTCTTTTCCACAAGTCATCAGCAAGTTGTTAAGGTTCCACTCCATCCTAAAGTCCCCCGAGATGGCAATGAATATCCCTAGAAGCAATCATCCTCTGACAAGAAAATCCATAAAATACTAAAGGTGTAATACACATTTGTTGAAAATGATCTCTTCAAATATACCATTCTGAATACCCAATATTTATAATGTTGTAATACTTTCAAATTGAAACAATTTCCTTTTATAACTGTGAGCTTTAAGATTTAAATATTGACTTCACACTCTTTTGGCTGACTGTCTTTCCCAAGCACAGCATTCCCTTCATCCAGTCTACGTTGGTGTCTTGCCCTTTGAATTACTTTTTACTTGCTGTGTGGCTACAACTAAATTTTGCATTCAGATCTGAAGTCACTTGATTCTCAAGCTTAAGTCAATTTTCTATTTGCTTCGGGTATGAAATAATAAAGTCTCTAGTGCACATCTCCTTTTCTAAAAGTGTGTCATCTTTTATGATTTGTCATTCTAATGCTAAAAGGTGTCTCTTCTATCTACGTTACCAACATTACTTTTCCTATATATGCTCTCACTCATATACATGCATGCAGAGAGAGTCCATTTACGCCATCAAATGGATTTTCTGTCATTTCCCTTCCCTCTCTCCTACTTACTGTTGTTGATAGGAAAGCAAATACATTTTTAAAAACCTAATAAACTGATACGATGGTTAAAAGGCCACATTTTTCTTGCACTTACATGAAGCAATTCTGCACATCCTGCAGAACATTCCAAAATGGATCAGATCAACTTTCAACAGTCAGCTGTGAAGTGCAACAAAACAGAGTCTCCAGGTCTGCAAATTGTGTATACTTGGGGAAAACAGCAAAGCAAATAGATGATGAGAGTTTGTCAGGTACACAAATTCTGTAATAAACAGGCCCTGACTATGAATGGAAAACTTACTGCAACTTAAATTACACAAAGGAATAACAAAATGGCAGTCCTCCCAGGGTGCAGGCCACAGGAAAGGAATGGGAATACAATTTTGTGTATTTGTAAACTGAAACTCCCACCTTCCTACTGATGATTCCTTTAAGAGTCCATCAGCTGCCTGCTTGCCATTTTAGTTTGCACAGTGTGAGAACTGTGTAGAAAGCCAGCCCTTCATTCCATTCTTGAATATCATGTACTTTTGCTGTTGTAAAATGGATGTGGCATCCACCATCAAAGCAGCTCCCTGTTCTTTAGTGTAAAGGAACATTGCTAGGCAAAACTGCCAGCCACCCCTGCATTGCAAATGATGTTCCACTTTACCTTTCAGTCAGTGATGGAAGTAAACATGCTCCAGCTCATGCCAGAGAAGTGTTGAATAGTTACACCTGCTGATACCAGCAGCCTGTGCCACAGCCTGGGCATCTATTCAGAAGACATTTGGGCAGCCAATGCAGAAATATTAGGATGGGTGTTTTATGTTCAGGAGTGCCAGCATGGTGCAGTGCTTTCAGTATTGGACTATGACTCTGGAGACCAGGGTTCAATTCCTAGCTTGGCTATAAAACCCACTGGGTGACCTTGAGCGAGTCACATGCTCTCTGCCCCAGAGGAAGCCAACTGCAAACCTCCTCTGAACAAATCTTACCAAGAAAACCCCATGATAGGGTTGCCTTAAGGTCAGCATGTTGGAAATTACTCAAAGGCACACAACAACAACAACAACAACAACAACAACTTTTATGTTCAGTCCTTGCTGCCCCCTTACCTCTGAGGCAGCAGCAGCTCTCTACAGCAGCCTCCAGATCATCATTAAGAGCAGCCCCACATAAAACTTGTGGCAATAGTCAAACTGGAAAGTCACATGGATTACTGTGGCCAGATCATCCCAGTTCAGGTAAAGCTATAGACCAACTTTGAGCACTGCTTGTCACTAAGGCCATCTTAGTGTCCAGGGACAGCTTTGAATTGACAGTACTCCCTTGGGGTGTCGGGGGTTGTTGTTGCTAACTGCTCTCAAGTTGGTCCTAACTCATGGCAACCCTATAGATGAGACATTTCCAAGCTCCCCTATCCTCCAATGCCCTGCCTACGTCTTGGAGATTCATGTTCATTACCTTCCTGAGTCTAGCCATCTGGCATGTGGTCTTCCTCTCTTTCTACTACTCTCATTAGCATTATACTCTTTTTGTCATGCTTTCTTATGATGTGGCCAAAATACAACAGCCTCGGTTTGATTATCTTGTCTTCCAGGGAGATTTCCATCTTGATCGATTCTAGGACCCATTTGTTTATCTTTTTGGCTGTCCACGACATCCTCAGCACTCTACCCCAGCACCACATCTCAAATGATTTTTTCCCTTATCTGCCTTTTTCACCATGCAGCTCTCACATCTGCCCATGGTGATGGGGACACTATGGCTTGGTCAATTCTAACTATAGTGCTCAGTTGTATATATTTACTCTTTGGGATCTAATTTTTTCATTGCTGCCCTTCCAATTTTAATCTTCTTATTTCTATACCGTTTATTATTTTGGCACATGAGGAAAAGAAGAAAATTCCACAAACACCTCTTCTTGTTCTTGGTGGTATTAAAATACAGCAATAGAAAATTAAATGACTATTTCTTGCCCTCTTATGTCACCCAAAACCTATCGCTGGGAGCAACTGTTTCACTCTCCCCAGTTGATAGGCCCAATGCTGTGAGCTATCCAGTTAGGAACTGCACAGATAACTGCCTGGTAAACTGCCTCACCAGTTTGACGTTCTTAAACCCTTTCCTGCAATTCCTTCTTTTGGCTTCTCTTGTCCTATTTTACTTTATTCTTAAAAAGCAAACAGCATTTAAACAAAACCACCAAAATCATTCTTTATAATGTATGCAAAGTGAGCCAAGAGACATTTTTATCTCATTCCCCAATTGCCAATTGCCGGCATCCTCTTAGCCCTGGAGCAAAGAAATCTTATGGCAGTTATAGAAAAGAGCCATTCTGCATGTTAGAGAGCCTGCATCTCTCTCCTGGGCCTCTCACTTTGATTCCCTTCTGTAATACTGATAAGAAGTGACAGTAGTTGAGTAAAACAATCAAAACTTCAGCTGAGAAGCTTATAAACCTTTTGACACTTCAATAAACCAAAAGCCAATATGAGCCTTTACAAAAACATATCCCTTTTCACTTGAAGTGGCCTCAGAAGGCAAAAGTGATGCCCATTTAGAGGACTTTGTGCCATCTCTAAATTCTCATATCATGCATTTTATGTAAAAAAAAAATAAAGACTAAATTCTACATGGAAAACATTTTTAAAAGATCTTTCATAATCTCGTTGGCAATGGATGCTATCCTCTACAAAAAGCTTTATATCTATTCTGTAAACATCTACAGATCAATATGTAATATTTTTGAAGCATGAGATCTTAATTTTACACACACACACACACACACACACACACGATCATTCAATAAAAATAGCTCGATTTCTTTTAATGGATTGAGTGTTACTTGCTGAACAATTCAAAATTTTTACCATGTAAGTCAACTGAAAAAGCTTTCTGCAAGATCTGTATATTCTAAGTCCATTTTCAGATCTATGGGCTGGCATATGCAAATAAATGTTATCCTCTTAAGGAAATTTTCCTTAATATTGTTTTGTTTTCAGGACTCAAAGACAGGATTGACACAGTGGAGTGGACGTTAAAATCTGTGCCATTTTTTTAATTTAATATGGCAGCAAAATGTTTCAAGGTACCAATTGCCAGAGGTCACAAAGTTTTTAAAAACTTGGGAGCCAGACAGATATTTTAGGAGCCATTTAAAGAGGAGAAGAGTTACAGAAGAGGAGACAGTCAAATGGGTTCTAGAACAAGTCAAGCCAGAACTCTCTCTGGAAGCCAAGATGACTAAAGACCTTATTGCACTGACAAAAAAACCCCGACTGCTCCCTAACAGGATGCAGTAGCCTTTCAGGTGGCTATCAAGAATTATCTCACATAATTTGCCGCCAATGCCACAGGGCAATTGCAACCCAGCTGCATCCTCATCCCAGGCGTGCATCGGAGGCAGCTTTTCAAAGTTGGAAAGCTCCCGGCTTGGAAAAGTGGCCTTCGGAGCACACCTGGGACCCGGAATGCAGACGGATTGCAATTACCTGGTGGCATCAGCAGCAAATTATGTGCAATAATTCCTGGTAACAACTCGAAAGGCAACTGTATCCCGTTGAAGAGCAGTCAGGCTTTTTGTTGGTGCAAGACATTTCTAAATTGAGGCTGCCATACTTTGACCACATCATGAGAAGGCATGACTCATTAGAAAAGACAATAATGCTAGGAAAAGTTGAGGGCGGCAGAAAGACTGCATGCCAGATAGTTAGATTTGATCAGAGAAGACATGGGCCTGGGCCTGCAGGATCTGAGCAGAGAGGTCAAGGATAGAGGGGCTTGGAAGTGTCTCATCCACAGGGTGACTATGAGTTGAAATCAGCTCAAGGGCAGTTAACAACAACAATTAAGATAAATATAACTTGATCCACATAGCATTATAAATTGTTCAGAGAGCAATTCTAAATTGTGAAAACTTCTATGGCACAGAAACAATTTCCTACGGCTCTGCTGTAAGCAGAGCAAGATCAGGATGGATAGCATTTCTCAATGAATCACACAAATGGGTAGAAAAATAAATATGCCCAGCTGAAGAGAGAACAAGAAAGCTAGTGATTTTTGGGGTCCATGGATGATCACCCATTTTCAAACTCCAGTGGTTTCAGAAAGATCACCACTGTTGCTTCTACACCCACAGAGGGGACAAGTTGGGTGTGCCTTTCTACCAGTTGTGCCTTTCTGCCAGTTGAATTGCAAATCACCAGTAGGGCAAGTGCCACTTCTGCTCCACCCAGTGATCTCTGAACCAGTCTTTAGAAGGATGTCCACATCAAAATCTGTAAAAATGACCTATTGGATTACAACTCCCCAGATCCCCTAACCAGTATGATTTTGTGGGATTTGGGGAACTATAGTCCAAAAAGTATCTTTCTGAAATCCTGGATTTTTTCCTTTGTCCAGGAACAAATGGAAAGGGGTATTCAAAGGTAAGGATTTTTTGTGGAGTTAAATTGTTTTTCAAATGAATTTAAGTGTGTTTGTGTGTGTATTTGGATTACAACTGCATCTCAGAAACCAAGCTGAAAATAAAGCCCAAAGTCTACCCGTTCAGCAGATCCGTTCCCTATCAGTGCAGCCTCCTATCAGTTTTGACTTGCACTGCACAAACCTTGGCGTAATTCTTTCCTCTCTTTCTCCAGTGTTTAATTTTATTAAAATGTCTTCTTTTCTATTATACAGCAAAGAAGCAGTGTGGCTTAATTGACTTCAAATTGGGGTATTCTGGTTTAAAAGCCATCAGAATATAGCCTTCATTTCCTCACATTGCTAAGGTTATTTCCTCATCTCCATGGGCTGAATGGAGAGATTTGCCAGCTCCTTTTCGGCAAATAAACTGAATAAAGTGGAGTAGTGTTTTCTACAAACTGAATAAAGTGGAGCAGTGTTTTCTACATGAAAAGCAGAGATTTGTGGGGGAGGGGACTGGTAAACTCTTTGCTTGCCATATTCTTTTTAAAAAATTTATTTTAAAAATAGAAAAGACCATAGTAAATAATAGAAACATCCTATAAGCATTTTTGGTCCAAATTTAAGTAGCGTCACTTAAAGGAGGAAACCATTAAAATATCATCCTTCTGTACAAAGAAAGCCCACCCCAAAGCCCATCAACCTTGTGAAAATAATTTGGTGAGGTTTTGTTTTTTTAAATGTTCTCAAAGTTTCATGTTGTTCATTTTGTCCAGTGCATGTTTTGTGCTCTGGACTATGATCTGGCACATTTTGTGGTAAGTCTCATGAATCATGTCAGTATGATTCTTTTTTTTTTTTCCCAGACAAGATGTAGGGATGATGCTGAGCATAAGCACAGTTAGATAAATTTTATCCTCTATTCTTTATGGTGTTTGCATGGTGGGATCTGCCTATAGTTTTTAATGTTTATTACTTCACTCACTTATATATTTGCAAATCTTTCTTTCTTGATCTGCTCCTGCACTCTGCTTGTGCCTCAGGCATGCTACCGCTTTCCAGGTCTGCACATTTCCCCTGCTCTGATATCAATGTTCACAACAGTTTTTGTTGTTGTTCACTTGCTTAAAAAGTCTTCCTGTGCCTTGAGCATGCTACTGGTTTCTTGGTCTGAAAATCTTTTCTAATTCTGCTATGGACACTTGGAACTCTTTTTTTAAAACTGCTGGCTTACTTATTCAGTATGTTACGTGCCTTGGACATGCTATGTATGTGCCTCACTCTGACAACTATTTTTTGCCTCTTTGCTTCAAAATGTATGTTTGTAATTCTCTCCCTCTCATCTGATTTCTGTCTGCATGGCCTACATGTGACCCATGGATCACACATTGGGCATTCTGACATTGCATGCAAAGAATCCTATCTCTGAAGCAATTTTGAAAGGTATGAGTCTGAGTGGGAAATTAAAAGTGGGGGTTGTTGATCACCGCTTGCTGAACCCACCAGATGACAGGTATAATGAGCAGATAAATTATACAATACGCAAATGAAGCCGGTTGTATTTGAGGAACTATAATAGGGAAACCCTATTCAATTAGTCATACAGTTTGCTAGGGACATATGATAGTAAGCTTTGACTCTTAGAAAGAATGAAAAAAAATTCTGTCTGGAGACCTTTTCAAAAAAATGAACCCCTATGAAGTTTGCAGGAGATGAAATGAGAATAGCAACTGTGTCCCAAACAAAAGTTTAGTAGTTAGTTGCTCTTCGAGGGATGTTAAATTTATTGCATCATTTTAATTCACAGGTCACCAAACCTTTAAAAATTCATTACAATAGTTGAGACAGACTGCAAAAGAAACTTCCTCGTTTATCTTAATGTGTAAAGGGCTATATATTATATCTTTATTTCCTTCCCCCCGACACACACTTTCATACAAACAATTTGAAAATGGCATAGCAAAGCATAGCACAAGAAAAAATATGATTTCAAAATAACAAATGTAATTGTTTAAGTTTTGTCACCCAGTGACAAAGGAACATGTTACGGTAGGTAGTCCAATTCTTTGTTCAACTAATATAGCAGGCCCTTCCTTTATTTGCAAACAATGGGGTGTGTGCTCATGGTGTGGGGTGCAATTTCTTTAATTGTCACACTGCTTCAGTGTAAGCTCGAAGCTGTGTACAGTGCACCCACATATGGCATGGGTGCACTGTATATCAAAACCAACAGTAACATGTTCCTTGATAGGCAGTGTGGGGTAGTGGTTTGAACATTGGATGATTACTCTGGATAGCAGGTTTTGAATCCTTGCTCAGACATGAAAACCCACTGGGTGACCTTGAGCAGGTCGCAGTCTCTCAGCCTCAGAGGATGGCAATGGTAAACTTGCTCCGAAGAAACGTGCCAAGAAAACCCTGTGATAGGTTTGCTTTAAGGTCACCATATGTTGAAAATTAGTTCAAGACAAATAACACTACACCAACCTGTTCCTTCCCACCAATTTGCCTTTTATCTTCTTTTATCTTACTGAAAACAGAAGATTATGTATTCAGTAACAGGGACATAATTAAATCATTAGAATTTTCATTTCTTCTCAGTGGTTACCTGTTTGGGTGCATGTGTGTGTTAGTTTTTTATATAATGTTGGTCTTTGATGTCTGTTACTAGTTATTTTTGTTAACAGTACCGAAAAATCACAATAAATTGCAGTGCTAAATAACAGCTATAAAAAGCATCCCTCATTAATCCATAATCTGTAGGCAACAGTCTGATATACTATTAACATTTCTACTGTAATGATGACATATGGTGACAAATATTGTATATTTCCTCCAAAAGTCAAGACCCTGATTATTAGAGGGGGAAAAAATCCTATGGTGACTGAGGGTGCAGGACACAACAGATAACCCCTATTAGCTTGATCAGGCTAAGAATGGAGGGAAATTTAATATTAGTTCAGCCCTTTTCTGGGTTTGTGTGTGAGGGTGTTCATTTATTTTCATAATTTAACATATTAAGAAATTAAGCATGGCAGTATCATGCTCCATTAACAGGTCCAGTCCAGGAACTTGTCAAGAAAAGGAGGGGGTCGTATCCAATAGATTCAATGTTAATCCTCAAGTAGCTCCAGAAAGCCCCAGATTAGGCCTCACCACCAGTATCATAATTTGAATGGCTCAACTAAATTTTTAAATACCATGACTCCTTGATGCTTAGCTGTCAACAATTATGCAACAACCAAAAAGAAGAAAACTTGTCTTTAGATTTATTGCACATACAAAAAAAATTCTGCCCAAAATATCTTCCTCTTGGGGCACAACCACCAGATAACATTAGATTCTTTGCCAGTATGACCATGTGTAATGTGGTCTTTCTCTTTTCCTACTGTATTCTATACTGCCAAACGTGATTGTCTTTACCAGGGAGTCATGCCATCACAGTAAAACTTCTAATCTATCCATAGACACAATATGTAAAGCTAGATCACCAAGACTTATTCCAAACATTTTGCCCCAGTAGCCCACCTAAACCCTTTCCCCAATACAGAAAACATTCAGGGGTAGCTGTGTTGGCCATTTAACATATACAAACAAAAACCCATCATTGATACCTTTATTGGCAAATAAACCTTTCCCCAATATTTATCTTGATTTTCATTATGCTTTCATGATAAATAAAATATTTAAAATAAAAATATCTATGTTGGAATTGTTGAAATAAATTCTGTCTCTGTTCCTCCCTGAAATAATTTTGAGAAGACATTATGAATACCAGGTCCCAGAACATTTAGGAATTCATGAATACCAGCTCTCAAAATTTCATCCACCTGCTTCATGCCTGCAATGTTTATTGGTTAATTTCATGGTGAGGAGTCAAGCAAAAGGGTTAGTTACTTTCCACAAGTCCCGTTAATTATCCTCATGCATTTTTCTATGTATGTTTTCTACAAGTGTGTTTTTTCTTTTGTAAGAGGGATTAAATTAAAAACATTGCAGTCACTATCGTAGGTGTAAGTATATTGACAGATGGGAAAGGGATATCCTTCCATTAGTTAGTAACAAAGATACCTCCGGTGGCATTTGCCAGAGGACGGTGCAGGGAGTTGTGAAATAGTGGAAGACTAACTGCTTTATCACACTAGGGAGCAAACAGGATTTAAATGAGAGTTAAACAAGAGTTAAACAGGAAATGTCCTATGTTTATCACAGGACATTTCCTGTTTAACTCTCGTTTAAATCCTGTTTGCCCCCTGTGTGTGTGGTAAGTTGTGTGTGGTCTCCTTTGTACCCCTAAGCAAGCACTAACCTTTCTCCAATGTTAAGTTTATATTTAACTCCCAGTTCAATTATCTTCTCTTGTGCAAGGAGGGAGGCATCTTTTTAATTCTTGTCATCAGAAAAATGGCTTGGGACAACACTGAGAATGCTTCGGAAAAAGGTAAACCATGCTGCACTTCAGATTAGCCAAGATCAGTTTAAAGAAAACCACCAAGTTATGTGAAGCTTTAATCCACTCCACCTTTTGAATTCTTGGGATCAAGACCAGACCACTGACAAACCTGAAGGAAGTAGATCAATTCTACAGAAGCTGATGGTACAATGTCTTTTGCTCAGTTAGTCTCAAAGGTGCTACAAAATCACTTTGCAAGCTGGTATTCCACACTAAAACAGTTTGAATTCTGAAGCACACAGAAAGCTATGTACAGTGGCAGCTGGTAGCTTCCCTGTTGGCAAGCTAGTAAATCCACCTAACGCTTCAGAATGAACTTTAAATGTGCTATCCATGTCCTATTTGGGGGACAGAGTTCGGCATGCTGGCATGCTGCATTGTTATTGCTGTTGTTGTGTGCCTTCAAGTCATTTCTGACTTATGGCAACCCTAAGGCAAAGCTATCGTGGGATTTTCTTGTCATGACTGATTCAGAGGAGGTTTGCCAGTTCCATCCCCTTAGGCTGAGAGAGTGTGACTTGCCCAAGGTCAACCAGTGGGTTTCATTGCTAAGAGGGGAACTGAAGCCTGGTCTCCAGAGTCATAGTCCAACACTCAAACCACTATGCCACACTCCTTTAAAGTCTGATCTAAAATCTGAAGGCAGATTCACTGCTCCACACACATCACTATTCAGTGGGGAATTAATACACCACTGGCATCATTTTGAACACAGCAAATATCCTGCATTACATCTATTTTTTTCCCCTAGCAAAAGAGAGCCACATCCATTGTGTTCATGCTGCGAGCTCACAATGCTTTCAGTGGAAGAAAATCCTTTCAAATAATTTGCACTAGATTAACAAAGAATTTAGGAACAAGGTTTTTAAGCAGAGTGTTTACAAGGGCACAAAGGAAAGCTTAGGGAATAGAGGCCAAGAGGGAGTAGCAAAGCAGTCCATTTACTTATTCCACAATGTGGCATTATTTACTAGGTGCCTAAGTGGGGGAAAACAGAAAGGTAGAAATATTTAAGCTTGACGAGTAACTTGCATTGATTTTAAATTAATTTTAATGGGCCTTTCAGATGTATGCCATTTAAGTCAGTGCAGAACATTCAGAGTCACATAAGCACACACAAACCTCACAACAACTGAAAGGACCAATTACAAAACACGAACATCCTACCCACTATTTACAGTAATCTAGATGGATTATGGTTGTGGAATTAAAGAGTCTATTTGTTGGTGGTGGCTTTACATTGTTGATCGTGAGCAGGGGTCCTAATGGGTCTGTCAGCTGACTTGAATTGCCTGCTTTTGTGCATTTAACAGCAATGTGTTGTGCAGAAATCAGGTCAAACTTTTCACAGCCTGCCAATTAATACAATTGCCTGGTAATATCTATGCAGTGGGTTGCTGTTAAGTAATGTACAACCACAGTAATTGGCTGTTTGAAAGCATAGCAACATTGGTGTCCAGATACCACACATGACTAGGCTGTTTGCAGAAGCATAGAAGAGGAAATTTCTATCTGCTGCAGTTTCTCTCATCCCCACACTTGCCGAAATCTCCTTTTCCAAATTTTGAGAAATGGTTGAAGAAAAAAAAAACAAAAACCTTTTATGCTTAAGATTTATAAAATTATCTTAGAATCCAACTGAGACTCTGAGTCAGGGAAGGATTCTGTTTTATGTTGTAAAATAGGCTTATTAGGACATTGCAAAAAAAAAAAATCCTTTTTTTTTCCATTTGAGGACATCTATGAAATAGGTGAATCAGTGGACTCTTTCAGACATCGGAAATTGGAAGTATAATTTAATTTCAATCTGAACGCAATCATGGGGTTTGACATTATTGCGAATTAAAGCTTCGCATGCAATTTCGGGCAAAGGGGAGGGTCATTTTCGGGAAATGGAACGTTACTCCAAACGCACTCCGAGTGCAATGGGAATTCCCATGAATTTGCTAAACAAGCGAATTCACAGGAATTCGAATTGGCTCAATTCGCAGTAAAGAGACATTCCTCCCGTGTGAAAGAGTCCAGTGTGATTTGGGTGCTGAATGACAATTGGAGACTATAGTTTGAATCCCCATTCAGCCCACGGAAACCCACTGAGTGACCATGGGCAAGTCACATAGCCTCAGAGAAAGGCAAAAGCAACCCACCTCTGAACAAATCTTGCCAAGAAGTCCCCATTACACCCTTAGGGTCACCACATGTCAGAAACAACATGAAGGTACACAATAATGACATGTCAGAAGGGCACACTTTTCTTACAACATAGACATCAGTGAAAACTATTGTAAAATGCTTCCAGGGTAACATGTAACTTCACACATCTTGAATAAAAATTGCTAAGAAGGTCTTCAGAAAGTATTTACATCCACAGAATGCTCTGGAATGGGGCTTGCTGAAAGTAATGTATTCATTTATTCCAATCTTCATGTGCATGTTACATGCAAACTGTTTTAGGATTAGGAAAATCCAACAGAACTGAAAGAACTTACTTTCAGGTAATGACGAAGGTCTGAGTGTAACTAGAAACATCACCCTTAATTATACTTAAAGCAGACTTCAAACTGAATGTACAGTTGCTTGTCCTCAGGCCAAACATTTAAGAAATGCTGATCAGGGCCAAAAAGGAGTTTCAAGAGGATGAGCTAGGTTCTTGGGCAGCTTCCATTAGTCATAGTCTGTAAGAGAATCAGAAGAGACCTGCACTTTAATTCCTTCCCAATAAAGAAAATCCACTAGTTGAGCACTTCTGATAGGTAACCACGTAGCTTGCACTTGACTTGACCATCTCTCACAAAAAGTAACAGATCCATCTAATCTTGGAAACTAAGCATGGTCAGCTCTTATTAGTACTTGGATGGGAGACTGGCAACAAATACCAGGTGTTGTAGGCTATATTTCAGAGGAAGGAACTGTCTAAACTACCTCTGAGTATTCCTTACCTAAGAAAACTTCATGCAGTCAGCATAAATCAACAGGCAACTTGCAGGCAAATACATAGCAAAGGAGACTTCACAATCTCCTCAAGCAGTCTGCCACTATTGACCAGCTGGTGTCATTTGGATGATATTCTTCCTAATACCCAGTTCATATGCTTCTTCCTATGATCCTGTTCTCTGGAGCAACGAAAAATAAACTTGTTCTATCATCATCTACATGAAAGCACTTCAAATATTTGAAAATGATTTCATATTCACATTGCCCCTTAAGCATGCCTTCTTTTACAACCACCACACTACACATCTGACTTTTTGTCACCTCCCTCTGGAGACAGTCCAGTTTTCACCATATTGTATGTACCATAAAGCAGAATTTGAGCATACACGCCAACATTTCAGAAATGAAAACAGGGACTCATATAGTCAGGCAACATCAGAGTGTGGTAAAGACAGCAAAAGCTATTAATAAAGAAGAAACACCAAGCTATGAGAGTCTGTAGCTCTTTGTTTTTGCCTGCTGAGTCAACTGAGTGCAAGTTACTTTTGTACATTGAACTCGATATGTGGCAACTGCAGTCAGCAGAGGACAAAGGGAGAAAGTGGGAAGAGGAAAAAGAATCTGGGACATTTGCAAAGCAGCTTTAAAAAGTGGGACAACAAAGGATTAACCAGGACCATTCCCATCTGATCAGGACAGCTGGAAGGTGTCATCTAGATTTCTCTCTTAAGTGGATGATCTGACACATTTTTTTGGATAACACCTTCCCCACAAAAGTAATAATAATAATAATAATAATAATAATAATAATAATAATATTTATTTCTTACCCGCCCCTCTGTAAAACAATCGAGGCGGGGTACAACAAGGTTAAAAACAGATTGCAGATTAAAATAATTCAAGAATTCCATCCCAACCTCCCCCCCTTAAAATAGGATTAAAAGTAATGTTAAGGCTTGAAGACTTTATCAGTACAAGTTGGAGAAAATTTTCCAGTTTGCTCTGGGTGGGAAGAGAAAAACCTTGCCTGTTTTTCAGGTCCTTTGGTATATGTAGAAAAACTGAAGGTGAAGGAGGACAAGGAGTGAGTCTTGCCACTTACTCCAGGCCTTGGGATGATCTGTTTCTCTCAGGTGTCCTCAAAGCCCCACGGAAAATGAGAGACCAATTTGTCCCCAGTCAGGTTTTCTGTACATGCCAGAAATCTCAAGGGAGAGGGAACAGTGAGGAAAGGGGTTAATAATAATTCCAAATAATGGTTGTCTATCAAGAGCAGCCAAGCACCTCTTGATCACTGGCCCTTGGCCAAATGTTCCTAGGCCTTGTGTTTTCCATCTCTGCCATAAATGGTGAAAATGAGCCAATGTATCATTGTGGGATCCTGGCTTATGTATGGCAGAGGTGGGAGACATATGACCCTCTCACTTCTTTATGGAACACGGAGCCAGAAAAAGTCCTACAAGTCTATCTCTTTACATGAACTGCTCTAATGATCAGCAAGCCAGGTTCCCTTTCTACTGTGCCATTGTCTGCAGGATTCCAGCTTGGCAATATATCAGGGTAATTGAAAAGCGAGATGCAGTTATGGCAAAACTATGACAATTCTATGAAATTCTCAGGTTGGAAGCATCAGCTACTGGTGATTTGGAAGAGATTATTCTTTTGTGGATTTGGATCCTTGCTAGCCAACACCCTACCAATCTAAATCCTTCTTCATTTGCTTTTGCTCACAGCTCTCCTGGTATGAATGAGACAAATGGCTCAAAATATCAAGTGAATCAAATAATAGGTTTCAACATGCCATAGTTATTCAAATGAGTGCAAACACCTTGTGGTTGGCTGAACATTTACTAGGAATTTAGATACAAACACTGTCCATTTCCCCATTCCCTTTTTGCTGTTGCCTGCCAGCTATGCAGGACTCAATAAAAAAGCCATCCATTCTCTTCCATCAGCCAAGAGGCCTTTAGACTCAGGTTCTAAATGAACACCACAATACATTAGATGTTTGACAGGGAAGATATATGGCTTGCAGAATGCTGGAGCTACACTTTGAATGGCAAAACTCTGAAACACTACCTCTGATTTAGATATATTGATTACTCCAAACAAAGATTACTCAAGCAAGAGAATCTATCATTGACATGGAAATTACAGGACTAATCCATACAACCATAGCTCCAGTTTGAATTTCTCCTCTCCCAACATTCCTATATGAATATAGAGAATATAGATATATTCCTGCAAGAATATATCACACTGATGTTCAAGGTCTTCCATGCTAGATTAATTTTAGGAGCTGCCACCTCTTCCCACAGACAAATAAAAATCTATCCAGACCTTGTTGTGCTGCTCCATTCTACTTGTATAAACTCCTTCCACCCATTTACCTGGCTACTGGCTGCAGCAGTGGTGCAGCACAGTGCTTCCTTGCTTTATTAATTCATTCATTGGTATGTTTGTTTAATGAGGAAATGCACACAAACACACATATACACGCATACCTTGTTGAACAAAGCCTCTGACAAAGAAGCTCCTTTTTACACAGTCTTTTTATCCTCTCAGCTTCCCCATTCCTTCACTGTTTTGTTGTTGTTGTTGTTTGTTTAGTTGGATGGTCTTTTAGCAGCATCAGCACTGGGATGATGGTGAAGAAAGGATGGAAAATAAGTCATATGATGTTGGGCTGCAGTGGTGTGTCTGCAGCAAACAATGCAATGAAACTTGAGCTGGGACTGGGAGAGAACAGCATTCTACTCTAATCAGTCCTATGGAGCTACATACAGTAGCCCCTCCACATTCACTGGGATTAGGGACACAGGATTCCCATGAAAGTAAAAAAACGGCCAATTTTTTTTTTACCTGAGAGAACACCTCTCTAAGAATCTAGGGAGTTTATCACATGAAGGGAATTGGAAGTATAATCCAATGACAATCTGAATGCAATCATGGGGTTTTGCGTTATTGCGTGAAAGCTGATCACACACATTTTCGGGCAAAGGGAAGTCCTTCCGAACACAATTGTGGGGTTTCGCGTGATTGCATGAGAAACTATCACACACAATTTCAGGCACTAGAAGGCAATTTTGGGCAGTTCTGAACACAATGCAGTGTCAATACATAATCAAGTAAATTCGCTGAACTAACAAATTTATTCAATTCTGAACTGGCCTCACTTCCATTTCTTTCGAAATTGAGAGAAATTCCTCCCGTGTGATAAACTCCTAGGTCATCCAGTGCAACTCTGTGGTCAATAACCACTGGAAATTGACCACAGACTTGTGTTGGAAGACCTACAAATCCCTTGAAAAGGATTCTCTAGGACTCTTTAAGTCCTTTAGTGCAACATCTCACAGAAGTTGGCCATAGAGTCATGCTGGAGGACCTTAAGATTCCTGGAGGGAACACAGTAATCAAATCCACAAATAATTGAATCCACAAAAAGTCAAAGCAGTAAATGTGGAGGACCACCTTTATACCTGCCTACAATAGACAAGGTAAACAGCAGCAGTCAGCCTCACCAACTACCCTTGGCATGTTTTTAAAAGTATAGATCTATACATCAACATAGAAATCATAAGAAAAATGAAGGCTAGTGAAATTAAAAATCATCCCTGGATGCATTTAGGAAGACCCCTCCATGTCGTCTTTGGAAAGTTCAAAAATGTTTTTGTTTATTTATGCAAGATTTCTCTTATATTATTTCTCTTCACATATGCATATTGTTAGTTTTGAAGAAAAAGTCTGCTGAAATACATTGAAGTGCTCTTGTCTTTTGTGGTGTAGAAAGCTATCCCTATTCTTTGAACAATATTTTTAGCCCTGGTACCAAAGTTTTGGTTAAACAAATCATGCCCAGGAACACATTTCCTTGAGTATTTGAAGCATAACTGTATACTGCTTTCCTCCCATTGGGGACCCAAAGTACACCACACATTAAGCTAAAATAATTTGAATTTTTAAAAAATGCAAATCATTAAAAACATTCCAGTTAAAAACATTTATTTAGAATACTTAAAAACACATTAAAACCTTTTACATAATAAGAGCCAGCACACCCATTACACTACTCAAACCACTTAAAAGCTGAAAGTCTGTCTTGGAAGAGAGTTTCCTTGACTGGGAACAGCCACTGAGAACATACTGGAGATGCTATATTATTTTAACTGAACTGTTTTAAGAGCTTTTAATTACATTTATTATTTTATTGAAGTTGACTTATTCTAATACTGAAATGGTTTACTTCTACTTTAATCTTTTTTAATGTTTTTAATTTTTTTTTTAATTGGGAGCCCCAATTCTAGGAAAAAGTAGGATATATCTATTAGGAGGAAGAGAAGGAGGAGGAGGAGGAGACCACCTCTTCCACAAGATCTGAGAAATAAAGAGGAAAGTTAAACGAAGAGTGGAAATGCTATATTAGCAGCGGGAGAACACATTACATGAGGAAATAAAAAGCCAATGGAAGCAGTACACTGAAAAACTATACAAAAGAAATGAAGGGATGATGGAAGATAAACCTATCATTTTTAAAAACATGAAGTAAAAGCTCTATCCAGAGCACATGGGAGGGGGGAAACCCATCAATTACAAACAGCATCCCAATAAAACTGTTTCAAGCTATAAAGACAGAATCTACTCTAATTCTAACTAATATCTGTCAACAAATATGGAAAACAAAAGAGATTGGAACATCCACAGGTTGGAAATGCTCAATTTCAGAGGTGCAATGTTATCTTGAATCTCTTTTGGATGCTCCAGTAAGATCTTTCCTGATATTCTGAGAGTGTGGGGGGATTGTGTAGGGAGAGGCATTCCCTCATGTAACTCAGGCTCAAGCCATGTTATATAACAAGTAAGAAGAAATAGGTATTCTTTCTGATCGTTGGCAAATGTTGGGGACATATTAACACAGATGTCTGACATTATTTGGTGGTTATGCCCCAAGAGTAAGATATTTTTGGTACAGTCCTGAGCCTGTTGATGATGGGGTTACTTGTAGGTTTCTCATTCATAGGATTGTCATGTGTTGAAGCTGAATTTTCAGTAGTTAACAACAACAAAATAGCATGAATAAGTGAGCATGAGAATGAGAAAATTTGTATAAGAGAGTCAATATACCTTGGGTTGCCAGATCTCAGGGCAGGGAATGGCTATGTTTCTAAAGTTGCTAGGCAGCAAGATAAATCTCAGGATGAGCAGCTCTGGAAGCAGATATTAGTATCCTTTTTATATATGAAGTGGATTTAAAGCCAGCCACTCCCAGGATTACCTGACTCAATAGGAAAGTATTTTGATGTCCGTTCCACCAAAATATGAGGAATGCGGGGATGGACTAAGGAGACAGATGGTGGGTGGCATGTGCTTGAACTCATTGTGCCATTTGGATCAAGGCAAGAAATGAAAGAGCAGTACTATAATTCATCAGGCTGCTTGAGGTATAAGCCTTGATAGCAGCAGCATAGGGCCTCCCTGGAAGTTTGCAGTGAGCCTTTGCCAATGCTCAGCAGAGTCTCAAGATCTAGAAAAATCTCCCATATGTCACAAGCACCTAAAGGCCATGGAGGATGTAAAACTTAGTGGAAATGGTGTCAAGAGCTGCAGCAATTTTGTGGCCTGCCTGGTTGCTAGAAATACTTCTTTTCCTCCAATTTTGGATCACCATATTATCTGGTTAGCACCTTCCACAACTCTCCATTCAGGAACATCATTTGGGCAGTAAATATATTTTTGTGAGACTTAAAAAAATAACATCCACAAAACTAAAATGTATATAATGATCAGTCTTAGGGGAAGATTTCTAATAAGTGTACAGTCACAGAAATGCATGAGTTATGAGAGGGAACCTATCAACTCATATGCAAACATTGGATAGGAACAAAGAAATGTCACATATATGCAAAGTTTGCAACATATGATAAATGCAGTCTAAAAACCATGCACTTAAAATATAAAGGAAAGGTGTTTTTAGGTGGCGAACCTGAGTAATGAAGTGAACTTCTCACTGATACAGCTTCTTCTCATTTGTACGTGTGTGTGTGTGTGTGTGTTTGTTTGAGAGAGAGAGAGAGAGAGAGAGTGATCCATTGATACTCATCCACAATATCTCTGTCCTGATCATGGGAGAGCGTAACTGTAGGAAACCAGTATGATCCCATCCTCTCTCCTCACCCACCAATTCACACTCAAGTATCCCACATTGGGATCATACTGGCTAGACACTCCCACAAATGCCAATGCACCTTTTGACGAGGCCCCCAGAAAGTGAGCATACCATATCAGCCTAAAGGAGCGTAAGCATATTCAGATATCCTCAGGCCAAAGGTATAACTCCCAGGACATGCAACCCATGAATGAATTGTTGGGGGTGTTTAGCACTTCTATAATATATAAGCTTTGGAAACATTTATTTGCTGTCACTTTGGCATTTCTGGGTGCAACTACACTGTAGAAATAATGCAGTTTAACACCACTTTAACTGCCATGGCTCCCTCCTACAGAATCCTGGGGTTTATTGCTTTGTGAGGTACCACCTCGCTTTCGCAGAAAAGGCTGAAGACCATGTAAAACTACACACTCCAGGATACCATTGGATGGAGCTACAGTACTTAAAGTGGCATCAAACTGCATTATTTCTACAGTGTGGATGCATCCTTTGTTTCCTTCCCTCGCTGCTTTTTTTAGTAGGAGAGGTGTTTTGTTTTTGTTTTTTTTTTTAAAAAAGTATATTTATTACTTCAATATTACAAGTTATTTACATCCTGTCTTGAAACTGTGCTCAACTATTAACTAAACCTTCCTATACATACATAATATTTCCTTTATATATGCCTTTCCTCTCTTTTAATTTAAATTTGTATATAAGCCACTTGTTACCCTAGCCATATACAGCGATGCCACGATGTCACAATGATAAAACAACCGTGAGAAATGCTAACTCTCCCTCCCTCACAGACCTTCCTTTCTCTTAAACTAGTCCTCTGGTAGTCCTTTCTCCAAAGCTTTCCCTACGCATTTGAGGCACCTGGGAATTTGGCCGTTTTCCTTCACTTAATATAAAAGCTGACTCTGGCTGCAACAACTACATATTGCTCACTGTAAGTGGGGAGAAAAGCAACAATGGTCAGCAAAAGAAAAATTGGCCCCCTCCTCACAAAGTGCTGAGACAGCCTACAGTGATGAATTAAGCTCTTAAGCCACCCATAAGCTGCTAAAATGGTTTTGCAAAGACCTCTGTCAAAAGTTTCAGGCAGCTACCCAGCGACTTCAGTTACCTTTAGAGAGACCACCCTCTGAAGCAGGCTCAAGAGGGGGAAACAGCAGTAAGCTGTTCGGCTGCATTTTATTGGCTTAATGCAAGAGAAGATTTTCAGTATAAATTACTTTATTTATCCAAATGACCTGCAGAGCAGCTCAAGCAATTTCAGCAATAAACAGTAACCTGAACTGGAGTGCTACTTCTAGCACTCGGTGTACTTGGATAGCTGTTAAAGCGTAGGGAAGCAACACAGAACAAGAGAAACAGCAGGGAAAATAAGACAGACAGGTAGAAGTAGGGGAGACTTTGGTCCTATTGGCCAGATGCAAAGGATGATAGCATTGCCACATTTCAGGGCTTAGGCCCGGGCCTCCAGTTTTCATGTGTCATCTCCAGGTGGGAGACAAGGGTCCAAATTCTCTGATTTTGCTTGGCTAAACCCCAGGCTGTATTGAAATCTACAGCTCAGCTAACAGCAGTTTGCTACAGTGTGCAAAATGCAATTCATTCATTCATCATTGTGACTTGCAAAGATCCTCTCAATCGTTATAGTGCCAGGGCTCATCCTCCACTCTGCTTTACACCAGTCTTCTGAATAGAAGCAAGTAGGCTAGATTAAATGTTCCTTATCCCATCTCCCTAAATAAGTGAGAAGGAAAAATTTCATTTCACCTTGATAGAGGGAAAGCTCCTTTAGTTAAGATTTCTGTCTTAATTTCCAAGCACGAAAATGTTTTCTCTTTATGTTTGAATGACAACTTGGTGGCACTTAATGCATAATGTTTAATGACATCAGCATCATGGGTCCTGGCCTGGGAGAAAGGCAGCATATAAATAAGAGGATTAAATAAAAATAATAAATAATATCACTGGGGTCATCCCTAAGTCTCAGGGTTTGAATCTTAAATCTCAAGGCCTAGGATGGCCCTGAACTTGCATCCCTAGTTAGAAGAGTTGCCTATGCATGAGAATTTTGTTTGGTTATTTATTTTTTAACTAGAACTTTCTAAAATTCACAAGATTTTTCAATCAAGTCAGTGGTAAGAATTTGAAAGGTTAAAAAAGAGCGTGGAAGAAAATAAAACTGATAGGTTTGTCCATCCAAGGTTTTTACTGCTGTGCTCCCAAAATCCTGGCTTTGAAAGCCTCTGTATTTCACCATATTTGTCGTACTCGGTTGCAAACTCTTTCCTGCTTCCCAAACACAAACCCCCTTAGGACACACATGCCACACTCCCTAGTGATACCCTTGATTTATAGCAGTTGCCAAGTCTGTTTTGAGGTTAAAAATAAAGACCTATAGGAACAAAAAGCAAGAAGGGGTCTTGGAGATGTTAATCAACAGTGAGCATCTGGACAAAGGACTGAGCACATGTCACCAGATTACAATTTTACCTGCCAGTGAGCTGTATTTCTGTTTAAAATCAACCAGTCTTTTCAGATTTGCATCTGGGGAGGCTAGGATAGTTCCTTCCTTGCGTGTCTTCCACTGGCAAGTGAAAACTTTCTATTCTGTCAGAGTTTTAAGAATTGACTGCAATGGACTTTAGATAAATGGATTTCCCTATCACTGTGTATGGATGGAAGAGCTGGACAGTGGGAAAAGTTGAAAGAAAATCAACTCATTTGAGATGTAGTGCTGGAGAAAATGTTGAGGATATTGGGGACAGCCAAAAAGACAAATAAATGGATCCTAGAACAGATTATTTCTGAATTATTTGTACTGTGTAGATGCACTCTCCATTACTCTCTTCTCCTCTCACTTTCCCCATTTGTACTCAGTTCATTTCAGTTGCTGCAAACAGAGTTCAAAGTGTAAAAGTAGTTTGCACTCCATTAACTCAGCAAGGAGGGAGAGCAGGGGCCAGAATCTTGTCCTTCTCGGTAGACTCTGGCAAAAGCAAACTGCTACAGCCACTCTTGGCTTGTGCGTTCTTCCTCATTAATAACTTTTGCCATCTTGACCACACTGATGTTGCTTGGCTACAATGTGTCTCAGTTGTCATCTGTGAAATGTTGGCAGGGGTGCCTGCCCGTAGCCCACAGGTTACCTGAATCCCACCCTTGTCTTAGAGTCTCCATGCCAGGCATGGTACCAGCATCCACAAGCCTTGAGATTTTCGCATCTTTTCTATGACGTCTCTAACCCGTATCTGGTTGTCAATAGGCTTTTACTTATTGTGCAGATTGTCTAAAGTCAGCACCCAAGAAAATGAATGCCGTTTCCCTCAAAGCACCGACCAACAGAAATACTGCTGACAGGTAGGAAGTGTGCAGTCAGCCCACTCAGCTTTCTATTCAGCATCCAAAGCAACAGTGCTATTGAATATAACATACCCTCCCTAGGCTTTTCTTTAGGATAAGAAAGAAAGTGTTAAATTAAAAGAAAATTTAGCATGTGCATGCTGGGTGGTTTGTGTAAGTCTTACAGTTGTAGCATAATATGTCATCTTGACTTTACCAGAAAGCACACAAGGTTACAGTCCCTACCATTATGGTTTAATATTCTCTTTTCTACTTTGGGGGCGGGGGGGATGAAAAAATACTCCCCAACATGACACCTTGTTTTAAGTAACGTAAAATAATTCTATGCATGCTTTGTGTGTTTGTAGATTTCAGACTCCTCTCTCCCCCTCCATTAAATCACATCTGCCTGCAGGAGACAAATAATTTCCAGGCACTTTCTTCATCTAAAAGCGATTATAGTCCTATATCCTCTGCGGTGAGACCCACGGTGCCCCTGCCTTCCATACTCTTCCTTTATTCAAAAAGGAGCCACAAAGGGTCACCGTACTCCAGTGCCTACTAAAAATAGCCGTTTAACAACCTAGCTATCTGCATGGAAGGAAAATTACAGGAAGCAAGCATAGAATATCATCTCAGCCTGAGTCACCCTCTCCAGTAATCAGACCAGGTAATGAAACCAATTCCACATTTAGTTGGCAGCCTGCTATGACAGGGCAAAACACAGACCCTCTTCTCCTGGACCCAGTGGGGAGGGAACCTCTTGAATTTGAATGACAAAACAGAGCAAGGCAGTCCAGGGTTCATTAGATTGCAGTCTCTAATAATAATAATAATAATAATAATACATTTTATTTATACCCCGCTCTTCAGCCAAAGCTATCAGAGCGGCTTACAATTTGTTAATTAGACAATTAACTCCCCTCAAGATGGTGGTTGAAGGGAGGGCTCATCTTGCTTCCAGCAGGAGGTGGCCTGCCTTTCTCTCCCCTCAAGATGGTGGTTGAAGGGAGGGCTCTTCTTGCTTCCAGCAGGAGGTGGCCTGCCTTTCTCTCCCCTCAAGATGGTGGTTGAAGGGAGGGCTCTTCTTGCTTCCAGCAGGAGGTGGCCTGCATCTCTCTCCCCTCAAGATGGTGGCTGAAGGGAGGGCTCTTCTTGCTTCCAGCAGGAGGTGGCCTGCCTTTCTCTCCCCTCAAGATGGTGGTTGAAGGGAGGGCTCTTCTTGCTTCCAGCAGGAGGTGGCCTGCCTTTCTCTCCCCTCAAGATGGTGGTTGAAGGGAGGGCTCTTCTTGCTTCCAGCAGGAGGTGGCCTGCCTTTCTCTCCCCTCAAGATGGTGGTTGAAGGGAGGGCTCTTCTTGCTTCCAGCAGGAGGTGGCCTGCCTTTCTCTCCCCTCAAGATGGTGGTTGAAGGGAGGGCTCTTCTTGCTTCCAGCAGGAGGTGGCCTGCCTTTCTCTCCCCTCAAGATGGTGGTTGAAGGGAGGGCTCTTCTTGCTTCCAGCAGGAGGTGGCCTGCATCTCTCTCCCCTCAAGATGGTGGCTGAAGGGAGGGCTCTTCTTGCTTCCAGCAGGAGGTGGCCTGCCTTTCTCTCCCCTCAAGATGGTGGTTGAAGGGAGGGCTCTTCTTGCTTCCAGCAGGAGGTGGCCTGCATCTCTCTCCCCTCAAGATGGTGGCTGAAGGGAGGGCTCTTCTTGCTTCCAGCAGGAGGTGGCCTGCCTTTCTCTCCCCTCAAGATGGTGGTTGAAGGGAGGGCTCTTCTTGCTTCCAGCAGGAGGTGGCCTGCATCTCTCTCCCCTCAAGATGGTGGCTGAAGGGAGGGCTCTTCTTGCTTCCAGCAGGAGGTGGCCTGCCTTTCTCTCCCCTCAAGATGGTGGTTGAAGGGAGGGCTCTTCTTGCTTCCAGCAGGAGGTGGCCTGCATCTCTCTCCCCTCAAGATGGTGGCTGAAGGGAGGGCTCTTCTTGCTTCCAGCAGGAGGTGGCCTGCCTTTCTCTCCCCTCAAGATGGTGGTTGAAGGGAGGGCTCTTCTTGCTTCCAGCAGGAGGTGGCCTGCATCTCTCTCCCCTCAAGATGGTGGCTGAAGGGAGGGCTCTTCTTGCTTCCAGCAGGAGGTGGCCTGCCTTTCTCTCCCCTCAAGATGGTGGTTGAAGGGAGGGCTCTTCTTGCTTCCAGCAGGAGGTGGCCTGCATCTCTCTCCCCTCAAGATGGTGGCTGAAGGGAGGGCTCTTCTTGCTTCCAGCAGGAGGTGGCCTGCCTTTCTCTCCCCTCAAGATGGTGGTTGAAGGGAGGGCTCTTCTTGCTTCCAGCAGGAGGTGGCCTGCATCTCTCTCCCCTCAAGATGGTGGCTGAAGGGAGGGCTCTTCTTGCTTCCAGCAGGAGGTGGCCTGCCTTTCTCTCCCCTCAAGATGGTGGTTGAAGGGAGGGCTCTTCTTGCTTCCAGCAGGAGGTGGCCTGCATCTCTCTCCCCTCAAGATGGTGGCTGAAGGGAGGGCTCTTCTTGCTTCCAGCAGGAGGTGGCCTGCCTTTCTCTCCCCTCAAGATGGTGGTTGAAGGGAGGGCTCTTCTTGCTTCCAGCAGGAGGTGGCCTGCCTTTCTCTCCCCTCAAGATGGTGGTTGAAGGGAGGGCTCTTCTTGCTTCCAGCAGGAGGTGGCCTGCCTTTCTCTCCCCTCAAGATGGTGGTTGAAGGGAGGGCTCTTCTTGCTTCCAGCAGAAGGTGGCCTGCATCTCTCTCCCCTCAAGATGGTGGTTGAAGGGAGGGCTCTTCTTGCTTCCAGCAGGAGGTGGCCTGCCTTTCTCTCCCCTCAAGATGGTGGTTGAAGGGAGGGCTCTTCTTGCTTCCAGCAGGAGGTGGCCTGCCTTTCTCTCCCCTCAAGATGGTGGCTGAAGGGAGGGCTCTTCTTGCTTCCAGCAGGAGGTGGCCTGCATCTCTCTCCCCTCAAGATGGTGGCTGAAGGGAGGGCTCTTCTTGCTTCCAGCAGGAGGTGGCCTGCCTTTCTCTCCCCTCAAGATGGTGGTTGAAGGGAGGGCTCTTCTTGCTTCCAGCAGGAGGTGGCCTGCCTTTCTCTCCCCTCAAGATGGTGGTTGAAGGGAGGGCTCTTCTTGCTTCCAGCAGGAGGTGGCCTGCCTTTCTCTCCCCTCAAGATGGTGGTTGAAGGGAGGGCTCTTCTTGCTTCCAGCAGAAGGTGGCCTGCATCTCTCTCCCCTCAAGATGGTGGTTGAAGGGAGGGCTCTTCTTGCTTCCAGCAGGAGGTGGCCTGCCTTTCTCTCCCCTCAAGATGGTGGTTGAAGGGAGGGCTCTTCTTGCTTCCAGCAGAAGGTGGCCTGCATCTCTCTCCCCTCAAGATGGTGGTTGAAGGGAGGGCTCTTCTTGCTTCCAGCAGGAGGTGGCCTGCATCTCTCTCCCCTCAAGATGGTGGTTGAAGGGAGGGCTCTTCTTGCTCTTAGGTGTCTAAACAGCCTTGGCTAATTTTTAGTTTTGTTTAACAATTTTGGGGGTAGTTTATCAGGATACAAAATCCTCCCAAGAAGGGTCACCAAAGAAAAAACGATCCTTTTATTTACTTTAGAAAGACGGACGGAAGGAAGGAAGGAAGGAAGGAAGGGGGGGGAACAAAAAAAGAAGAAGCATGTAACGGCTTGAAATTACTACTTAAAAAAAAAAACCCTGCAGATTCCAGACAGCTGAAACTCAGGAACATGGTTACAACTCTTTGGGTGACAATGTTAAAAATTTAGCTTGAAGTTTTGTGTGAATAACACATCAGAATGTAACTGGTACAACAAAATGTCCTGACTGCTTGGAGGAAGGTTAATTGCTCCCCTCTGCAAATTCTTTTTCCTTGTCAAATATGGGGCCTTCCAGACTGGCCATTTGTGCCACATCATTTGATGCCACCCTGTGACAATTCTTCCTGTTATTCTTGCTGCTCCCCTCACCAAAAGTTGCATGCAGGCCTTTGGAGCAATTTGTGGGCAATGCAGTTTGCAACAATCCACTCCCCATTTACCCAGATGTGTTTCTTGTCCACAATTCCTCTTTACAATTATTTCTTTGTTATATATAATTTTAGAAGTAAAATTCTAGCACTTCAGGTAGTAGATGGCAGATAAAATAAATACACCTATTGGGTCTCCCAGCACCCCTTCCTTTGGATCACATCCCTGTTTGATGCCAACTCTACAGCTGCCACTGCTGACCTGGGGATCTGATAAATGTAGGAGTTACTGGCCATGGACGGATGCATGGCCGTAGACTTCAAATGGGTTGATTCTTCTCTTGCTATCTTTCTTCACTGTCCACCTTTCACACCCATACACAGAAACTGGAAATGCTATGGCACAAATGATTCTGACTTCGATATTTGCTGATATAGCTTAACACTCCAGGATCTTACTTAGTTCCTTCATTGCTGTCCTGCATGGCACTTACAGACCAAGACTGACTTACAGATCCAGAAATTTGCCACATAAAAGTGCCACATACCTTTCAAGTCTTTTGTTAGAAATTCTTTTAAAAGGGGAAAAACCCCTCAGGAAAAGAGAGAGAAAATCTAGAAGAATCCTGTACTGGGGGGAAAAAAACTTACAGCAACCAACCTGAAGTCCTCCTCAAATTAGCAGTAAACATGCGTTAGTAAGCATACTGATATTATTTTGTATGTTATGGTGTTAGAAAACATTCAGACACCATTTGAGGGAGACCATGTTCCTATGCCTTTTAAAAACTTCCTCTCTTTTTACTCTGCCTGGCCTTGTGTTTGTTCCTATGAGTCTGAGCCTGTTCTTTCTCCTTTGTGTGTTGTATTATTTAGCTGTTTCTCTCTCCTTACCTTTCATGCTTCTATAGTGTCACTGTGCTCTTCTCTGTCCTGCATGCTATCCAGAATTTTTCAGGGGAATGCCTGTTCCAATGATATCTTGGGGAATATTGAACTATCATATGCAGAGCAGCTGTAGGCTCAGAGGAAGGAGGAGTGAAGACAGGAGGAAGAAACATTGACAACCTAAGATATGTAGATGACCTGATACTAGTAGCAGAAAACAAAGACCTGTAGAAGTTACTGAGAAGGTCAAGGAGGAATGTGTGCTAAGGTAGGATAAATGCTGAATATTAAGAAAACAAAAGTAATGACCACAGAAGATCTAAAAGAATTCATCCTAAATAACAAGAAAACTGAAATAGAGTTCCCATAACTTTGGTTCAAATATTGATCAGCAGTCAAGAAATCAAAAGAAAACTAGGATTGGGAAGGGCAGCCATGAAAGAAATGGACAAGATCCTAAAGTGCACTACAGTGAAGGTCATCCAAGCCATTGTATTCCCTATCATTATGTATGGACGTATGAGCTGGATAGTGAAGAAAGCCGATAGAAATAAAATCAACTCATTTGAGATGTAGTGTTGGAAAAGAGTGGTGAGGAGTCTGTGGATGACCAAGAAGACAAACAAATGGTCCTTGAACAGATCAAGCCCGAACTCTCTCTGGAAGCCAAGATGACAAAACTGAGGCTGTCATATTTTGGACAAATTATGAGAAGGAATGGCTCATTGGAAAAATACAATAATGCTGGACAATAAAAAGAGAGGGAGACAATATGCCAGACAGTTCAACTCAACCAGGGAGGTCATGGGGTTGAGCCTGCCAGACCTGAGCAGAGCAGTTGAGGACAGGAGAGTTTGGATATTGATCGCCCTCAACAACAACACAAAAAGCATGGATATATATCTGACTTATAGAGATCCTAAGGTGAACCTATCATGGGTTTCCTTTGTAAGATTTGTTCAGAGGAGGTTTGCCATTGCCTTCCTCCAAAGTTGAGAGCACGTGACTTGCCGAAGGTCACCGAATGGTTTCCTGGCCAAGCTGCAAACTGAATCCTGGTCTCACAGGATTAAAAACAAACCTTTACCTTTTGCTCTAGATTTTCCAGGAAAATCTGGCACATTCCAGACTGATGCTGAGCAGCAGCTGCAAATCATTTCCTCTTGAGATCACAATGAGGTACTTCATGGGATTGATGCTGGACACCTTGTTTTCAACCTCAGAGAGAATGACTTGCTCCAGTGGTGATGACACTGGGCAGCAAGGTGGGACATGTGTGTAAGGCAACCTCCTGACATCACTATGGATTGTGGTGGTAACAGGGGGAAATTGGGGTAGCTCTGGGGGCAGAATTGGATACCTAAGCTGCATTTCTAAATGCTCATCTGAAGTGTTAGATTAATGCATTGATTTGGAGACTGAAGGAAATGTTCATTTGTGGAATCAGAATTCTAACTAAGCAACTCCAACTAAACAAGTTTCACAAGATCAACAAGTAAAAAACCAAAAATGGTGCCTGAAAATAGGTCCATACATAACCTGTATTGATCATACTAGTCTCTGAAAATTTGTCTGATTGGTTGAACAGCCAACATTCAGCCCAAACAGCTGCTGAAAGCTGTTTGAAAAGTGGCAGTTGGCACAGCTGACAAGGCAAATTGTTGCAATGGGTTTTAACAGCCTCTGGAGTGCAGTGGAAGGTGCTGGTTGCTCTGTTCCCACACTGAAAAATGACAAACTAGTGCTATGAAGGGTTAGGAGTGAATACTGCCAATGGTTTTCATGTTGTTTTTGTTGTTTTTAAAAACTACAGTAGCAGAGCCTTTGCAGGAAAAAAAATACACAACTGTCCCTTTCAAAAAAGATTGCATTTCATCAGTGTATGGTGTAAAAGAAATATTTATTACCACCTCTCAATGCACAGAGCTCTGCAGGTAAGAGATAAGGCAGTCAGCACAGAAACATCATCAGACATGCTTTCACAATGAGAATGTATATAGGATGCCGCTCTGAAGTCCAATTTTGAAGTGAAAAATAAAAACAAGAATCACCTTTATTTTTAAGGCTCAGCCTTTTCCCTTACACCTCTTTCCCAGCAACAATATTATTGTTGTGAACAATTAGGCTTGCTCTATTTGATAATTATTTAAAATAAAAATGAGACAGGCAGTTCCATGTTTTTTGTTTTGTTTTGGTTTTTGCTGCATCTAAAAGCATACATGGAAAGGTGTCATAGATGTTATCTACTTCTAAGGGAAAGGAATCATAGAATCATAGAATCATAGAGTTGGAAGAGACCCCAAGGGCCATCCAGTCCAACCCCCTGCCATGCAGGAACTCCCAATCATAGCATCCCCGACAGATGGCCATCCAGCCTCTGCTTAAAGACCTCCAAGGATGGAGACTCCACTACACTCCGAGGGAGTGTGTTCCACTGTCGAACAGCCCTTACTGTCAGGAAGTTCCTCCTAATGTTGAGGTGGAATCTCTTTTCCTGCAGCTTGCATCCATTGTTCCGCGTTCTAGTCTCTGCAGCAGCAGAAAACAAGCTTGCTCCCTCTTCAATATGACATCCCTTCAAATATTTGAACAGGGCTATCATGTCACCTCTGGAAGATAATACTGAACTCTTTTCAGAGTCATTTCACGCACTGGGTGCATTTGAATGTTATCAAAAAGAAGAATTTTGGAGAACTTTGGCTAACTGTGAACAAGTCAGTGAGTGAGTGTATGCTGTCCCATTGCTCCTGCTGCTATTAGGAGCAGTTCAAGAAAGCATCTATGATACAGTATGTTTATACTGAACCCATCAATCTGCCTAGGCCTGGAAGTAAATGAAAGGTCCTCCTTCCATCCCAAGTGCTGTGGTCTTGGAGGGAGAGAAGAAGAGGCAGGCACAGCTCCATCATGCCTGGACCCAGAAGCAGATGAAGAGTCCTCCCTCCATCTCAACTGTTGCTGCCCTGGAGGAGCGGGGAGAAAAAAGATAGTATTTAATGGATTTAGGTCCAAAACACACTGCAGAACTAATCCACTTTGAGACTGATTTAACTACCCTGGTTCAGGGCTAGGGAATACTGGGAACTGTATTTTATGGCGCCATCAGAGCTATCTGACAGAGACAGCACAAAGTCTCACAAAACTAGACTTCCCAGAATTCGCAAGCATTGAGCCAGGGCAAGTTAAAGCAGTCTCTGACTGGATTATTTCTGCAGTGTGTTTTGGACGTTAATCTCCTCTTGTGTCCTGTCTAAATTAGATTGGAAACCTGAGGGCAGGGAATGGTTTTGCTGTTCTTTAACTTGTAAAGTGACCTGTAGAGTGATGGCACTGTAAAAATAAATCATCACCATTATCATCAGACTTGGCTCTACATAAAAGCCCAAGCAGGGAACTCGTGCTTTCTTTTTAGTTTGTCTAGTTTTTCAGGAGAGACCAGGTGGAATACCACAATAAACCATGGATTTTCATGGTTCTGATCCACTCTCATTTGCAACAGGAATTATTAGACAGCATGCACCAATATACTGTCTCATTCACATTAAGCCGCATGTTCTCAAGCATCCTGGCTTACTCTGCTCTCCAAACCCAGCAATTATAGTTGTCTCCAATGAGTATCTGGAGATAAACATGGGACCTGGATGGCTCTGAACGTCTCAGCATGATTCTTGTAAACCTGTATATCACTCATTCACACTTTATATCAGAGATGTGTGTCATGTGGCTTTCCAGGTATATTTAGCTTGTGCTTCCCAACAGCTGGCAAGCCAGCTTAGCCAGTGATGGGGAATGCTGGGAAATGCAGTCCAGTAACATCTTGAGGGATACATGAATCCCACCCCATGTAACACTTTAGATAAACTTGTACCCTCTCACACTTCACAGATGGAAACAGGGACACATATGGCCAAGCAACATGAGGGGGAGGTCAAGATGGCAAAAGTTATGCCAAAGTAGTCTTTGTTGCTAGAACTGTTGGACAAACTGGTATAAAAAAGGAGCTGTGAACTTGGGCAGGGGAGTGGACAAAATAGAAGAGCCTCTAAGTCCATTCAAGTGGATCATTAAACCCTTGCTTTATTTTCACTTTTCACTGATGTCTGGAAACCTCTTATTTTCTGCAGATCCACTACAGTAAGAAGAGAAAAATGGTGCATGTTGTTTTACACTGGCATTGAAAGAGGCAGGCAGAAGGAAAGTTGCCTTAAGGCATGTGGACTTGAGGTGTGGACTTGAGGTTTTATTGAATTTGGTTATACTTTTAATATGGGATTTGTAGTTTGGTGAAGCACCAGAGGAGCTTCTTGGCTAAGTATTCTAAATGTGCGTGTGTGCGCGCCTTCAAATCGTCTATCGACTTATGGTGACCGCATGCATTTCATAGGGTTTTCTTGGGAAAGCCATATTCAAAAGGAGGTTTTGCCAGTTGCTTCCTCTGAAATATACCCTAGTACACCTGACCTTCTTTGGCACTCAACCAAGTACTAACCAGGGCTGACCCTGTTTAGCCTCCAAGATCAGACAGGGTCTGGTGCTTCCCTAGGGAGTAGCCCTCCCTGAACAGGAGCCTATATGATGTAAGCATGGAATATTGTGCTATGATAGTATAGTGTGAAAGAAGCCTTTATACGAAAGGTGCAGCAACAGTCCAGTGTAGCCTCACATGGTGATATGTGTAGAACAATAAAAAGAGACTTTTAATGGCTATAAGTTTTTTAAACAAATAAAATAAAAAAATGCAAATCCTTCTAGACCTTTCCATGGGGAAATTTACTTTCAATTAAAATCAAAACAGGGAATGACAACAATCCATTTACTGGAGTCAGCCATCTAGTGCAGGGAGGTGGGGGTAGTGATGGCAGGAGGGAAGAAACTGAGTACACCTATTGGAGAAAGTGGTTGTAGTTAATTGCCAACAAGCAAACTTGGATTTATAGCAACCGTATCCATGAGAGACCTCCAAGTCACCCTGTTATCAACAGCCCTACTGAGGTCTAGCAAACCTGTAGTGTGTTTTTCCTCTTTGCCCATGTTGGAGAAAGATGATCTTCTTAATCCTGTTCAAGAAGTGGGGATAGGAAACTGGCTAGTTTATGGACCAAAGTTGCGATCAGAAACAAAAAGTAGCAATAGCAAAAGCATTTAAATTTCTATACTGCATAATTGTGAACTCAGCACTCTCTAAGCAATCAATAAGCCAATTGCCCCCAACAAGTTGGGTAGTCCTTTTACCAACCTACAAAAGGATGGAAGGCTGAGTCAACCTTGGAGCCCTGGGATCGAACTCATAACATTGTGGCTGCAGTACAGGCGTTTAACCACTGTGCCACCAGGGTGGCGGCAGATGCCAGGGAATCTGGTCCTGTCCCCTCACATATTCAAAACGCCTGACCAAACCACCAAGTGTTAGGAATCATTACTTTAGCCTGGTATTATTTGTCATCAGATCTCGCCTGCTGTGCAGAAACCTTACATTAATTTAAAGTCTTCATTTCCTTCCCTTAAACAACAACAACAACTAGGGATACTGCATGTCTCTGCATCTTCATGCCAAAAGTAAACTTAAAACAACATAACTTTATTTCCCTAATAATATGGTAATTCCTTAATAGCATGTTTAAGAATTCCAAACGATGGATGCTAATTTTAAGCTAAAGAGGTACAGTCTAGATGTGAATAAGACTGGGTAATTACCCTACTCTCATGTCTGAATATTAATAGCCTTCTAAGCCGCTGCTTCTGCATACATTTTGGACCAGAGTCTGTAGCTGTTTTGTAACCACAATTCCCATGATCAGGACTGGCCCCGCTGTGACTGAACAGATATCTTTATAAAAACTTGTCAGCCTTCAGAGTCAGGATTTTAAGTGGTCTTCCGTCATAATGGAGGAAAACTTAATGAGTTTGTTCAACTTTCGGCATATAATATGCACACCTGGCTAGGTAATGGGGATTTGTATAGAACTGCAGTAAAAAAGGTATAACAGGAATGCATTTGTGATAAATGACCTATCTAAAAGACACATTAACAGGCATTTGGGTGGGGTGAGGACAAAATTGTTTAAAAATTGCTTTGTTAGCAGGAGACAATATTCATTCCAAAATAATTCTAGAATCACTCAAGAGTCACTTTAGGAAGCAATTATTTAATTACAGCTTAAAGGCAAACAACACACACGCATTATCACTGCCTTCACCAGTTTTGAGTCTGACTGTACTCTGACATTCATGCTTAAATAAAAACAAGTCAGTTTTAAAGATGCTGTTATATTACTTTCCCTGAGATCTGTTTCTGATCTCTGAATGCTGCATCCTCTTTGTTGTTGTTGTGTGCCTTCAAGCCTATTCTGACATATGGCAATCCTAAGGAGGCCAGCACAGTGTAGTATTGGACTTCGACCCTGGGCGATCAGGTTTCAAATCCCCGCTTTGCCATGGGAACCTATTAGGTGACATAGGCAAATCACAATTTTCCAGCCTCAGAGGAAGGCAACGCAACCCTTTTCTAAACAAAATCTTGCCAAGAAAACCTCATGATTGGATCCTTTTAAGGTTGCCATAACTCAGAAATGATTTGAAGCACACCACCACCACCACCACCACCAATGAGGCCATGCCAGTGGGTTTCTTGGTAAGATTTGTTCAGGACTTATCATTGCCTTACTCTGAGGTTGAGAGTGTGTTACTTGCCCAAGGCCACTTAGTGGGTTTCCATGCCTGAGTGGACATTCAAACCCTGGTCTCCCAAAGTCCTAGTCCAACACTTAAACCACTGCATCACACTGGCTCTAGGAATGGCAATTGTGTTGCCCAGTCTCTTTTAAGCCCTCCCCATTTTCTAGACTGAAAAATTTATGACTTCATTA
The DNA here is from genome assembly GCA_034509955.1 of Urosaurus nigricauda. NCBI lineage: Eukaryota > Metazoa > Chordata > Lepidosauria > Squamata > Phrynosomatidae > Urosaurus > Urosaurus nigricauda. The sequence goes on from JAOEGL010000004.1 coordinate 103,702,597, forward strand.
ATTCAGGCCTTCAAACAGGTCAGGTTTAGTATTGCTTATGATCTCTCTCTCAGACAGATGTTTGGTGCTGTTTTAAATTTGTTGGCAATAGCTTTAACTTCTTCGAAAAGGTTATTATGCCATGTTGCTACTACTGATCGTTTTAGCATCAATTCTGTTGTTTAATTTCTAATGATATTTTGATATTTTTGTAACCTAATATGTCAGTTCAATGAATGAGGCTGCCTCGGGAGGACATCAGTCTTCAAAGGCAGCCTAGAAATTCCATAACCAATGAAATAAAAGACTTAAAACAGATTTGTTTACTCATATTACATTTGCAGACAAAACCCTGTGATATCAAAAATGGCCTCAGGAAATGTACACGGATAACAAAATCCCAATGTATTTCCCCTGTAAATATCTACTCATCAGCCTCTGAAATTTGCCGTATGAGCATGACCCATTACATTAGAGGAGGCCTTTAGCTAATACAGGCATTTTGCTTTGCAGATCTCAAATGCTAAATCCTGGATGGGGGAAATAATGCAAATGTATTTCCATAAATGTGCATTGTAATGTAAATGAGTTTTCCAGCCCTTAGAGGTATAAAAACACACAAACAGCTACCTTTTTGTTTTAAAATTGCATATTCCATCATATCTGCTTTATGTTCCCTGCCTTCTTCTCTTTCCTAGCCCTGTTTTTAAAAAGATAGAGGTGGGGACCAACAGTAGGGAAGGCTGGGGACACTGCAATGCTAGGTTTTAAATTCATTTTCTTATTCTGGGAGTAAATGAAGCTTTTGAACATAGTCATATGTTGACCCATTGCCACAAGAAGTGCTGAGACTCTGGATGTTGTGGTCTAGAAAAGTAAATTTCCATCACTGCATTAAACATGTAGTGTGCTTTAATATCTCAATTTTTATACATAAGTATGTGCAGTACCCCTCCCCATTGACACCCCCTTGTCATGGGGGAGAGGCTTGTGTACCCTAATGAAGCTGTGAGCTATGCTGGCGGTGGCATAAACAGCCACTGGTAGGGCCTCCCATGCCAGACAGGTCACAACCAAAGGGTCTGACCAAGAGCGTCAAAGGGCAGGATGGGCTCTTTAGCCTTATGGCAACCATCCTAGCAGAAGGAAAACTCGAATCCCAAACACGGGCAGATGGTGCTCATCTAACCCTGTAAGGTAAACCATCTAAGAGAAGGAAACTCTAATCAAACCTACGACCTGAGGATCTCGCTGCTACTGTCCATGCTTGCTAGGCCTCAGCAGACGAACCTCTGGTTTAAAAGGTGAGGCCAATTCTGTGCACGTTGTGCTCCACTAGAAAAATCATTGCAAAGGCTCGGATACATCCAATCCCCTCCCAAAAAAGTTCTGTAGCGATAGGTGAGGGATGAAACAGCAGGTGAAAGATACACTCGAAACCGCAGACCCAACCCTGCATGCAGGTGGTTCAGGACTTTGGTCACTTTAGACTGACCCGGGACATGACAATCTTGTTCAGCAGCATCCTGAACGGCCAAGCAGCCTTTTTAAAGGAGAGCACTGCTTGCTCCATATAGAGAGGGGCCTAGAAAAGGTGACCTAACAAAAGCTCATCACCATCACCTGGTTGGCTAGCCACGGCCAATGGGCATCTTCTGCTGCAGTCAAACAAAAACAAAGATACAAAGGCACACACTGGCCTCCAAAGGTGCAAACAGACTGACGCTTGCATGCTGGAACATCAGAACCATGCAAGATTCTGCAGATAGTGGATGTCCTGAGTGTCATTCTGCTCTAATAGCCCATGAACTATCATGGCTTAATAGTGACATCACTGCTCTTAGTGAAGTTCACCTCCATGAGGAAGGCAGCCTTAAAGAACACGGTGCTGGCTATACACTCCACTGGTCTAGCAAACCAAAACCTGAAAAACATCTCTCAGGAGTAGGCTTTATGATTAAAAACTCCATTGCCTCCAAACTTGAAACCCTGTCAATAGGTCACTCTGATCACATTATCTCCTTAGGCCTCCCACATGTTGTTCTGTTCAGTATATATGCCCCAACTATGCAAGCCGACCCTGTGGAGAAAGACAAATTCTACTCAGACCTACACCACCTCATACAAAAAGTCCCTGCAGAAGATAAAATCATTATCCTTGGTGACTTCAATGCCAGAGTAGAAAAGAACTTTGAACCCTGGAAAGGTGTTCTAGACAAGCATAGTGTTGGAAACTGTAATGATAATGGACACGTCCTGCTAGAGTTTTGTGCAGAACAGCAGCTGACTATTATAAACACTATCTTTCAGCAGAAAGATAGCTTGAAGACAATCTGGATGCATCCCCGATCCAAACACTGGCACCTCATTGACTATGTTCTAGTGTGTCAGAGAAACATCCGCGATGTCCGTCATACTCGAGTGATGCCCAGTGCAGAATGTCAAACAGATCATTGCCTTGTAAGATGTAAACTAAATCTTCATCTTAAGCTCAAACCTAAAAGGGGTGGCATCTTAAAAAGGAGACTCCAAGTCAACAATCTTCAACAAGCTGCCACGAGAGATAACTTCCAGGCAAATCTGCAATCAAAACTTGAAGACCATCCTAAAGGTTCTTCTCCTACAGTGCTTTGGCAACATATCAAAAGCAGTATCCTGCAGTCTGCGGAAGAATCCCTTGGGTTCTCCCAAAAGAAAAACCAAGATTGGTTTGATGAAAACAACCAAGAGATCCAGGAGCTGTTAGCAAAGAAGAAAACTGCTCATCAGGCACACCTTGCTCAGCCATCTTGCCATGTAAGAAAAGCAGCCTTCTGTCTCACTTGTAGTAAACTCCAACAAAAACTCTGAGACATTCAGAACAAGTGATGGATCAATTTAGCAGAAAAGACACAACGTTGTGCAGATCTGGGTGATTCCAGAGGATTCTATGAAGCTCTTAAAGCAGTGTTTGGACCTATTTATCATATCCAAAGCTCCTTATATAGTACAGATGGTCAAACACTAATCACAGACAAAGCCTCCATCCTGAATTGATGGGCTGAACATTTCCAAAGTCTTTTCAGTGCCAACCGAGTAGTCCAAGGCTCAGCTATCCAACATATGATACAACATCCGATGAAAAATGAACTGGAACTGGCTCCCACTTTGTACGAGACCATTAAGGCCACACAGCAGATTAAAAATGGCAAGGGAGCCAGGATTGATAGAATCCACCTGAAGCTTGGAAACACGGAGGTCGCGTACTCCATGCTAAATTCCATGAGCAAATTGCAAGTTGCTGGGAAAAAGGTGAACTGCCATCAGATCTCCGAAATGCAGTTGTCATCACCCTATATAAGAAAAAAGGAGCAAAATCTGATTGCTCAAACTATCGAGGTATAACACTGCTCTCCATTGCTGGAGAAATCCTTACAAGGATACTCCTTAACAGATTAGTTCCTGCTATTGCAGAAAAACTTCTCCCTGAAAGCCAATGCGGTTTCAGAGCTAATAGGAGCACTATAGATATGGTATTTGCTCTTAGACAACTGCGAAAGAAATGTAGAGAGCAGAACAAAGGACACTATGTAACATTTGTCGACCTTACCAAAGCCTTCGACACTGTGGCAGATCCTGGAATGACTAGGATGTTGCCCCCCCCCCCCAATTTCTCAAAATGATTATCTTGCTACATGAGGGCCAGCACGGTCAAGTCAGATATGGTGATGCCCTCTCAGAGCCATTTCTAATACCTAATGGTGTGAAACAAGGTTGTGTTCTCACTCCAACTCTATTTACAATCTTCTTCAGCATGATGTTCCAAAGGGCTACAGCAGATCTTGAAGAAGAAGGCATCTATATACGTTACCATACTGATGGTAGCTTGTTTAACTTAAGCTGTCTGAGGGCTCGCACCATGAGTAGTCTGTGAGCTGCTTTTCGCTGACGATGCTGCTCTTGTTGCCCATACTGAAGCAGCTCTGCAGCGCCTAACATCCTGCTTTGCAACGGCTGAAGCCTGAAGAAAACGGTTCTCTACCAGCCTGCACCACAGGAAGAGCAGTATCATCCCCACATCACCATAGGCAAATCTGTGCTTGAGTCCGTTCAGCACTTCATCTTCCTGGGAAGAATCATCTCTTCAGACGACAAGATTGATAAAGAGATCGATCACAGATTAGCAAAGGCATATATAGTGCATTCGGAAGGCTTCACAAAAGAATCTGGAACAACAAATCTGAGGTGAAGCACAAAAAGCAGTGTGTACAGAGCTATTGTACTGTCTATTCTCCTCTATAGGTCTGAAACATGGGTCATCTATCGCCAACATCTACGACTCCTCGAATGCTTTCATCAGAGCTGTCTACGCACAATTCTAAACATACACTGGACTGACTATGTGATGAATGTTGCTGTCCTTGAGCAAGCAGAGATCACCAGCATTGAGGCCATGCTATTGAAAACGCAGCTGTGCTGGGCAGGGCATGTTTCTAGGATGGAGGACCACCGCCTCCCCAAAATAGTACTCTACAGTGAACTCGCCACAGGTCAGCGTAAGAGAGGCGCCCCAAAGAAGAGATACAAGGACTCCCTGAAGCATCCTCTCAAGCTCGTCCAAATTGATCACCAACAATGGTCTAGGATGAACGTAGCCTCACATCGGGAGGCATGGAGACGCACTATCCACAATGCTGCAGCCTCTTTCGAGAACTCACACCAAACGAGTCTCGAAGAGAAATGACAACATAGAAAGAACCACAACTTGCAAACATCACCCAAGGACACTTTCTGCTGTGCTCTCTGCAACCAGACTTGTTTATCTCGGATTGGCCTTTGTAGTCATCAACGTGCTTGTAGAAAGCGTGGGATGAGTCCTTCCTGAATCGTTAGTGAAGAAAAGCCAGAGAGATGTGCAGTACTTATTTGGATCAAGACCATCCAATCCAGATGTTGTTGTGTGCCTTCAAGTCATTATGGCGACCTTAAGATGAAAATATCATAGGGTTTTCTTGGCAAGTTTCTTCAGTGGGGTTTTGCTATTGCCATCCTCCAAGGCTGAGAGAGTGTCACATGTAAATCATGAGAGGCTTCCCTCCTCCTTTTAAAGCCCAAATGCAGGGGCTCCAAAATTTTAAAGTAAGGGCTAGGAAGGAGTTATTATATGTCACTGAATACATGATGTCCATGGTCAAGATCAGAGCAGTACATATCGACTTGCCTGCAAGAAGGAAAAGGTCTTTTATTTCATGCTACATATTAATATTTGCTTTTAATCTCGTACACACAGCTTCTCAAGGCAGCAAGTGAAATCACAGTTTTAGTGTGTTTGTAATATTACCCAAGATAAAGATTAACAAGATACGATTCACACAAGCCATGGTCAAGCAATGTGTCCACACCAAGCCAGGAAAAGTAACAGCCTACACAACATTATTCTGCTGCCAGAGCTTGGACACAATACATCTGGCCTTCCACATCTGCAGTTTTGACTTCTGTAAATTTGATTATTCATGGATTTGAGTAATATGTTCTCTCTAGGAATCTCTAGCTCTCCCTCCTCCCCTATGGAAATCCTTCTCCTTAAGACATGCAACATATTATAAGGTCAACATATTATCAGTTCAAAGTACTATGCCTTAAACCTTCAGCTACTGAGCCTCTCGTCTCTTGCCAGCGATTGAAGGAACACTAAATCATACTGTCTCAAGGGGAAAAAATGGCAAGTCTGAAGTTAGTGGAATTTGTTAAACGGGGAACTACATGGTTCGCTTTTTAGAAAATTACATGCTATCTGTGGTTTCTTTATAAGTCTTTGGGGATTCTATTAAAATCTCGCTTATAAAAGTGAACATTCTTTAGTAGGCTTGCACTGCTGAACTTGAGCTGTACACATTTCATCCTGGCAAAAGGTAATGAAAAGGTGTAGACAGAGGTAGGGGGAGTGACGGTGTCCAAGCATCACCAAAAGCTTCCTTAAATGAGCTTCTATGCAGCAATATGTCAGCCTCTCCAGCTCATGGATAATTAAAACACCAGTATCTCACAACATTAGATGTGTATTATGCAGGTGGAGTGGGAAACAGAGCAAGGTTTTAGCCTGGGAGATTAAGAAAAAGCCAGACTGCAGGCTGGTACTTTCAATTAACACCCTATCTTTTCACAGCCCATAGCCTGTCTAAAATTAATGGAACTTTCCCCCCTCCACATTGCACCAATTTATATGAATCAATCCTAAATTAGAGGTAGAGCAGGAAGCAGTAAACAGGAAGTTGTTTTTGGAAAAAAGATTCAAAACATGAATGAGAATCAAACTTTTCTGCTGTCCAGACAATGGAATTTGTGAATCAATCTATCTATCTGATCCTGGTGGATGAGATATATACATTCATATGTATTTGAATGTATAAAATGCATAAAAGATATTCAATCTTCTGAATTATGATTCTTTAGGATCCATTTTCCCTCCCTGAAGTCCTTCTGTCTTCTCCTTAACCTTAGAAACACAGGTTGCACTGAACAGTATTTTTGCTCAATTCTATTTATAATTGCAATTATAATGAAAACCTCTGCTTCCAACTTCTTGTGTGCCGCAATTAAAGCAAGTTCTGCAACTTGTTTCCTGAATTTTTATGGCGCTACAAATGAGTCCAATGACACATGGGGTCAAACATGCCAGGTTCTAAATTTAATTTACATATACATGTACACATGACAATACTCTATACATGAGAACACCAATCTGGAATCTGAAACTGTACAGCAGCAAGAGCTGTTTCACATGATTCTGGTTACACTGCAGTTCAAATACTATACATATATTTCGGGTTGGGGGTGCAACTCCTTTTCAGATCTTTGCTATTCATTGGGATATGAGAAATGGACCTGGACTACAGCTCTGGAGACCAGGGTTCGATTCCCTTCTCCACCATGAAACCCACTGGGTGACCTTGGGCAAATCATACTCTCTCAGCCTGAGAATGGCACAGGCAAACCGTCTCTGAACAAATATTGCCAATAATATATAATATAGTGATATTTATTTATTTATACCCTGCTCTTCAGCCTTAAAGGCTATCAGAGCAGCTTAAAATTATTATTTTTAATTAGACGGTTCCCTGCCCTCAGGCTTACAATCTAAAAAGACATGACACAAAAGGAGAAGGGAATGGTGGTGGGGAAGGGGATCAGGTCCAGCATTTTTTCTCTCCTTCTGGCACCTGGACCAAGGCAAATGGACTGGAGGGAGGGCTCAGCTTCTTAATCTAGGACAGGCCCAATGGAGTTTGGCTTGCCCTTTCACTCCCTCTTAGGCCAGATGTTGTTGTCAGGAAGGAGGGCTCTTCAACTTGAGGCCAGGCCCAATGGTGTTGCTAGGCCTCTCCTTTCACTCCCTCCTAGGCCAGAAAACCCAATGGTATGGCCTCAGAATTGCCATAAGTGGGTAACAACTCGAAGCCACACAACAACACGCTTCATGTCCATCTCCTGTATTTTTGGCACCCCTCATATATGCAGATCAACCATAAAATTTTTGTTGTGCAAGACACACTTAATTTCAAAATGACTTTAATTTAATTTAATTTAATTTAATTTCAAAATGACTCTACGCCTCACTTACTTCCACAGAGTCCAAATGAAAAGCGATTCTTAAAACCACTTGGCTCATGGATTGCATATAGAGATGTTCATTTGTATACTGGAAACTGTATGTACTCAGTGCACATATTATCACAAGTGAGGAACATTGAGGTACATTTTGTAGCCTGTACATACACATTGGTTTTATGTTCGCATTTCCTCCCTGCTAATCTATACTTCCTGCCATGTGTGTTGAATCAATGAAACAAGATAATACATGATGGCAAACATACAGAATAGTTTCCTCTTTAGAAAGGACTGAAAGAAATGGAGAGCTCATCCACACTTTCAGCATAGTGATACATTCCTTTTGTAGTTACCACACACAAACCAGTAGATTGGGAGGCACACATGACATTTTAACATTCCTTGATTAGCTCACCATTCCAAACAGCTGCAGTGTATAAATGCTGTGGCTGGGCCATTTGGCAACTCTATGAAATGATTATGAGGTTGCTGGCATCAAAGTGCGTATATTTTGATCTGCTGGTTTTCTCAGCATTAGGGAATTACTGCATTGTTGAAGGAACTACAATAGTATAGCCAAAGGTTTCAAACTGGCTGGGATTTCTTTTTTGAGAGAGTACTAGGCAAAAACATTTATATAAAACATGTACATGCATCTATGCACACCATATACTGTATACCAACTAATTCTGCAAGTACTTATTCATTCAAAATAGCAGCATCCATGCATCAAGGAGGAGGGGGAAATCAGTCTGGGGAAGATTATGGTACTAAACAGACACACAACCCCCCCTCTAAAGCTGGAATGGGATCTTAAAACAATCCAGTAATGACAGAACATCCTCATTAGGCATAGAACAATGACTGTTGGAAGAACTGGAAAAATGTGGGAGGGGAAGGATTGCTACAGTAGTAGTTGTCGTTGTCGTAATCTTCATCATCATCCCTATGGGATCACCTCCTTTCTTACCAACCCCTCCCCAAACCACCTGCCTGCCCACACATGGGCTGGCTTCATAGCACTCCAGCAGTTCGGCATTTAGATGCCACACACACACACACACACACACTACAAAGCAGTGGCAGAAAGGGCACCCTTTTGCTGGCTCAAAAAGGAGTGGCATTTTGTCATCTTTTTGAGCCGGCAAATAGCTGGATCAGGGCCATGGCGTGCGGCTGCCACGGCCCTGATCTTGTGCTCAAAGGGGCAGCATGAAGCCGCCCCTTCAGGGCCATCTGTTTCAGCCCCATCTGAAAACTGGAAAGGGCTCCTGTACCTTAATGGGTGTGCAGAAGAGGAAATTTCAACAGGTATTGCTTGTCATGCAACCAGGTAACAAGCAAACTTGCTGAATTTCCTTCTTCAGTGCAAGCATTGAAGGTACAGGAGCACACTCCAACTTTTTAGGCTGGCAACCCAGGGAGGGGAGGAAAGGAGAATGGCATGGAATACCGAGTAGGAGTATTTCACCTTGCAACATTCACTTTCCCATTTGTATATATCTATGCATTCTTAGGGGTAGCCATGTTGGGCAAAAAGCAAAACAAATAAATTCAAAATCACTCCCATGGTGATATGTTTATTTGGTCAACCAAAAGGTGTAAGATACATTGTACTAGCTTCCAAAATTCCAGAGCCTTTATCATCAGGAAAAGATGGTAAATTAGGATCTAGGGGAGAGAAAGTGACAGTCACAGTGTTGTAATCACAGAATCTAAATTTTGTTGTTAAATTTTTAAAAAGATCAGTGTTTACAATAGCTACCGTGTTTCCCCGAAAATAAGACAGTGTTTTATACAGTGGTCCCCCGGTTTACGAATCCCCCGGGGAACGAAATCCCTGGGATCCGAAACCGGCGGGACCAAAAAATATCCCCCGGGATCCGAAGGATCCCCCAGGATCCGAAGCAGAAAAACCGTGCGGCCCCTTTAAATCGGCCACGCGGTCCGTTAGAAATAGCGGTCCCCCGGGAAACGAATGCTTCCGGGTTACGTAAGGTAATCTGGAACGGATTACCTTCGTAACCTGGGGGACCACTGTATTAATTTTTGCTCCCAAAGATGTGCTAGGTCTTATTTTCAGGGGATGTCTTATTATTCCATGAAGAAGAATTTACATTTATTGTTGAACAAAAAAATGAACATTTATTATATACTGTATATATGTTTATATACAAAAACTTTGCTCAGGGGAGGCCTTATCTTTAGCAATTCAGCAAAACCTCTACTAGGTCTTATTTTCAGGGAAACAGGGTATTATGTTTCAAATTATGGTGTAAACTGGCCTAAAATAAGATTTTATGAAGGATTGCATACAAATACCATAAAGTCTGAAAATGCTGAAATATAACTTTAGAATCACACCACAGTTGGCCCCAGTTCAACCACAGATGCAAGTCTCAGTTTACAATACTTTTCAAAAAAGCTGTGAAAAGGCTATAGTTATATTCTATAAGTAAAGGAAATTCTAAAGATAGATTGGGCGTTAAAATACTATTTAAATATTCTTTAAATAATTTTTATTAATTATATAAAAACATATAAAACATACACGCATACCATTTTTTAAATATTCTTGTATTTTTTTTTAAAAAAAATACTGCTAATGAAAATTGATCCAACCAATCAGTTGTGATGCTTGAATTTGAAGATTACTTTCAGTTCAATTAAATTGTTCACAGGTGGTTAGTGCCCTCTGAATGTACTGGATTGAACTTCCCATCTTCCCAAGCTTTCTGGGGAACAATGGGAAGTGTAAGCCAACACATTTGGTAAGCCACAGGCTTCATTAACAGTATCTGCTCACAAAGAATGAAATAATTGCCTGGTTGAGAAGCTGGGCAGGAAAGCAATGGCATTTCCATGCCATCATCCCATCTCCAGAATCTGTGCATGTAGAAGCCTCATTTAACTAATACAACTAATTGAATTTGGAAAGACAACTCAAAACTATTAAACGTAATATCCCAATTATTTGGATATGCTATAATACTACGTTTTTCATTCCCTATTACAGTGGGTCCCTATTATCCACTGGGGTTTGGTTCCAGCACCTCCTGTGAATACCAAAATCCTTGGGTGTAAAAGTCTCATTAAATGCAATGGCAGAGTAACATGGTGTCCCTTACATAAAATGCCAAAATCAAGGTTTGCTTTTTGGAAATATATATTTGAATATTTTAAAGCTGTGTATAGTTGAATCCATGGAGAAAAATCACTGACTGTACATGACCATTTAAAAGGATCAGAGAGCAGATGATATGAAGCATCATCCTAGGCCAAAATCCAACTGTTTTTTCCCCCCCAACTGGAGGAGAGCCACTGAATCTGTGGCATTTACACATGTACATCACTTGTAAATTACTTACTATTCAGCAGCTGAGTAAATGGGTTTACTTCAGTTGAAATAAGAAACTGGATTGAGGGCCATATCTAGTTGGAAATGGTGAACCAGTGAATAGAGAAGACAAATAGTGTGACCTGGTATAAGGCAGTTCTCTTTTCTAAACACACAGAAACCACTATAGCTTCAAAAAGAAGCAAGTGAGCACCAAATTCACCAATTGAATTTGCCTCCTGCCTATTAACTCACACACTTTTATGGAACTGTCTCCAACCTTGAATCCTCCAGATGCACTAACCATTATGCCTATCAATCCCAATGTCCTTCTTGACTAGGGAGTTGCATCTTTTAATATTTTGCATGTATATTAAATACTAGTATTAGAGATACTAAGAATAAAATAGCACTTGTCCAGTTAACCAGCAGGAGTGGTCCCAGTAGGTAGTATGTCTAGGGAGTAAAAAGCATTATAACAGTCCCAAGAATTGCGTATGTTGACACATCACTTTTAATCTTTGGAGAGAACCACAGGAACCAATGTGCTGTTCTTATGCATGTGCACACAGACACCCAACCCTAGGTAATCAATGGTCTATTAACTCTCTGGCAAAAGTAATCAGGAATCTGTAATTGATTAATTCTTAGATCCATTAATCAGGCACTTGAAATAAGAACTCATTTTCAAAGTAACCATTAACGGTAACCCTGATCAAATGAGACTTCACAGTGATTTGATTTTTATTTGCAGAGGTCATTGTTTTATTAATGAAAGGAAAATGAACTGCAGAAGATGGATTAAACAGCTGGGAACTGTGTATAGCCAAAACTTCACATGATGACAACCGCAGCAGGAATGAACAGAAGTGAGAATGAACAGCTTATCATCATGAAAGGCACAAAACGGTACACGTGATACCATGAAGGAGCAGGACTCAATTCATTCCCAGTTCACAGAGATATGTTTTTCACATGCAGCTCTCACTTCACAGGAAAACAAGTCCGCATTTCTTGGAAGGAATGAAACCAGTTGTAAACTTTGCAGTGGGTTTTTGCATTGTTCTTAGTGCTGTACTCATGCCATTTAGATAGTCAGTGTTCTGTATGTGCATGAGGATCTGTACCTATGAAGGTTCCTATGAATTTGCCATAGGCTGTAAACCTAATTGGTTAACCCACATTTTAAAGCTAGAATAAACAGCTAAGTAACTTAGCTCTTTAATATGCAGGACGTTCTTCAACTATGTGTTACTTTTACAGATCGTTGCTTGCCAAATCAGAGTTAATATTTTTGGCATCATAAACTGGATGTTTCTAAAACTGCTTGCCAATTAATTCTCTCCAAATATCTGATTTGATGTTTTGAAGTCATCACTGATTGTCATCATCATAATCTAGATTTCTCCTACAGCTGATTTTTAATGTTTTGTGCACTTACCTGCATTTCTGAAGATATTGGCTTCGTTCAGCTGTTTACAGTCTTTATTCAGTGAATAAGCCAAACAGATTCTAAAGAGCTCTAATGCTTAATTGCTCTCATATGATTTGAACGCACTCCCTCAGAGAGTGGTGGAGTCTCCTTCTTTGGAGGTCTTTAAACAGAGGCTGGATGGCCATCTGTCAGGGATGCTTTGATTGTGAGTTCCTGCATGGCAGGAGGGGTTGGACTGGATGGCCCCTGTGGCCTCCTCCAACTCTATGATTCTATGATTTGCGATTGTCAGAGGAGGCCCTGTTGCGTGTCCCAATATCTTGTGAAGTCAGGTTTGTTGGTACAGTGGTCCCCCGGGTTACGAATCCCCCGGCCTATGAAAATCCCGGGATACGAAAGAGCCGAGGCCGAAAAAACGGCCCCGGTTTACGGAAAAAAACCCAGGTTACGAAAAAAAGCGGGGGGAAATTCGAATGGTGCAAAGTTTATTCCAATACATTACAGTGGTACCCCGGTTTGCGAACTTTTTCAGCTTACGAAAGGGGTGCTGGAACGAATTAATTTCATAAACCGGGGGACCACTGTACACGTAACAGAGCTTTTGCTGTAGCAGTACTTTGACTGGGCAACCCTACGCAAGGAAGAGAGGCTGGCCCAATCTCTTTTAAGCTTCTGGTGGGCAGCCAAAACAGTGCTGTTCTGCATGGCATTCAGTGTTTGAAACTGCTGTTTTAACGGTTTGTTACATTTGTTTTTAGATTGCTTTTAGTTTTTAATGTTTTTAATGAATGTATTCTAAAAATATTTCAATCTCTGTATTGTTTTAATTGATTTTTATTTGTTCATTGCCTCAAAACTGGTTTCTAGAATTGCTTTTAGACTGCTTGGAGTTTTTAGATTATTTTAACGCGTTTCAAAATGTTTTTATCTTTGTATTGTTTTGTTTGCTTGTCACTTTGGGAGTCCTTGTGGGCTAGGATGTGATACAGAAAGATTTCAAATAAATAAATAATAAAATAAAATATGCTATTCCTATTCTCCTTCCAACTAATTGCCACCCCTATCTGCAATATTTTCCCTGACTGTTAACTCATTAATATGAGAATGGAGAAACAACTATGCTGGATCAAATCTAAATTGTCCATTCAAGCCTACTTTCTACTCCTGTTCTCAGGCAAGTAGGATACTGAAGCCATTGTTTCTGTTACTGAATGCTATATATAGCAAGAAGTCCCATGCATTCTTAATAATCTGTAGCAAATTCAAATTTATTTAATCTATATAATGCTAGAAGTGGTAATGGGTCTGATTTTTTCTCTTTTGTGCTTAATATATCTTTCTTTAATATTTCAGATAAATTGGTCCTTTTCAAAACACCTGTTCTCAAAGTGCACTCTGTGTAAAGTAGTTTAATAAAACAATGAAGATGGTTAAATATACTTCTACTGCAGGAAACACTCTAGAGTTAGACCTAATTTTCTGTGCTGGGCAGAATGATGACCTGGGTGTGCAGGAACTTTCTCTAATTATTTTATCACAAACCAATTTTGGGTAGAGTTCAAACTCATTTGGCATCTTTGTAGGGCTGGGAGATCAATTACCCACCCCAAGACCCTCACGGATCTGAATTGATCACTGATGGATCTGCCCTGTTGCCATGGCAGGTGACCAAAGCCCAGGCAAATGGTTGGAATGGAGAGATGGCCAGGCAATGTCCTCTTCAGCAGACTGGAACTAAATAATATTGCTAGTTTACTAAGGACATGGTAATGATGAAACAAGTGGGATGTCACTAGAGAACTAATGGTAGATGGAAGTCCTACTCTGTGGCAATTATGGCAGTGAAAAAAATTTCATTTCTCTGCCACAATTGCTTCTGCACATTCACCCTGCATAGACATTTAAGGAGCCCTGGTCGTGCAGTGGTTAAATGCTGGTACTGCAGTCACAACTTTTAAAATTCAATCCCCAAGGTCCATTCAGCCTTCCATCTTTTCTTAGGTCGGTAAAACGAGTACCCAGCTTGTTGACAGCAATTGGCTTATAAACTGTAAACCGCTTAGGGAGTACTAGTTCACTGATAAGCAGTCTAGAAATGTACTTGCTACTGCCATTACTAGTAATCAGGGGACTTCTATACTACACCAATGAGAGCAAAACACAGCCCACTGTGAATAATTTGCTCGACACTTTGCAGATAAAATCATGGAAATCTTTTTTTCTTTCTTACTTTCAAGCTATAGTTTATATAGGTGAAGTGGATGTAACTTCAGCTCCTGTCCTGTGTTACTGGATATCTGTTTATGCAATGCAATGATGTGGACAAGATCCTTGGATAGGTGACAGCTACCACATGTGTTGGACTTGTGCTCTCCCTATAAAAACAGCCAAAGGGGAACTGACTGAGTGGAAAGAGGAAGTAGTGAATGCCTGGCTTCAGCAAGGCAGGGTTACAATCTGCCTTAAAGAGGCTATAGTAAGGCTTTAATTGGGCAGCTAAGACAGTGTTGTTTTACACGGCCTTTGGTCTGTGAAATTGCTCTGTTTCAACTTTCTAGATTTAAATTACTTTAAAGGTGTGTTTGCAAAAAGTTTTAATTTAATGTAAAATTGTTTTTAAGCATTGTATATCACTTTGGGGACCCTGGTGAGTTGAGAGGCTGGCTAGATAGATAGATAGATAGATGCCAACTATACCCTCCTACTGGAAAAAAAGGTGGGATATAAATTAAACAAACAAATAAATGTTGCCTATCTTCCCAATAGTAATTAAAAACAAGCAAACCAAAGGCCATTAGCCATTACCATTTTAGACTGAAGACTTGGGTGTGCATTTGCCATATGACTGAAATATTTCCCCAGCATATGCTAGAAAGGAGGCTAACTCCTTTCTTCCAAGAGCTAGTTTTCTGGAATTCTATTGCCATTCAATCATGTGAGTAAGAACTAAGCTAAAGGTGGGACTTTTAATGAAAAATATCTTCCTGTTCTTCTCTAACTTCACCAGATGCAAAAGTGAAATTTTCAGATTCCCAGGTTGGTAGTTCCACTCACCTCCACTGCTGTTTGTCCAAGGGGAGGTACATTAAAAAAAAACAAGAAGTAGGAAATAGATTTACTTGCTTGTAATTTTTTTGAGCCCATACATGATGCTACAAAATACTGGATTTTATAATAATAGTAATAATAATAATAATAATAATAATAATAATAATAATATATGCAGGGCATGTCCTGATCCAAGGTTCACCTGATGAAACAACTTATCAACACCATGCTTTAGAAAGGCTTAACAACACAGTAATCTGTGACTGCAGAGCTCAATCTTCACACAGAGCGAATTAGCTTTGTGAGTGCAAAAGTGAATTCCCATAACAGCATTATGAGCTTATAGTCTATAGAAGGGCCACTATCACGTTTTTTCTTCTTCTAAATATGGAATACTGAACCAGAGTTTGAAACACAGAGTATAACTTTTCAGAAAGAACTAAGCACCCCTTCTTTTGTTCAAAATAAAAGCCGACTATCCAAGACATGGCTTAATATGTGCTGTTAACTTACTTGCTTTTAGCTGCCTCATCTGCCTTTATCTTGTCTTGCGAAAAAAATCTAGGTTTATATATCACTGGATGGAGATCCAGTTCCACTTCTGTATTTATGCATACAAGTCACCCTGGCGCTCTCTTTTCACACTGCTTGAGTCATGTTTATAGCCATAGGGACACTAATTGCATTCTGTTCTGGCCACTGTGTCCTCTCCACAGGTTAATAAGTTCACTGTGCATACCTGCTTGCTGCTTTTAGAAGCTATGAGCTGTGTGCTTTCCTCACAGGAGTGTTAATTAGTTGCTTTTGAAGATGCATTATTTTTACCCTCTTCAGGCTTCCTGGTTGCTTTTAGGTACTGCTGCAGTTTATAATGTGTAAAAAAGAAAAGAAAAAAAATTAGCCCTACTGGATGCTGCTTGGGTTGCTAAGCATCACAACCTACAAAAACAGGGGGCCTTTAACAGCAGTGAAAGATAGTGGGGCACCAGGTTCATTCTATCCATACCCATTGCCAAATTTGCTGTTGTGTTGGCAGCAAAAAAGAAAAGGGCAGATTATTTCAATAGACCGTTGGAATGAGTGGAGTAAGAAAGTGGCTGACTTGTATCACACTACTACTCAACTATTAAAATAGCTTGTGTTCCAACTCATCACCACAGATTCAAGATGGGTCTGGGTATCAGAGTAGATGCTGGTTCAAAAGACCTTGTTCTTGAGGTAAGGCAACTGGACCTACAGCTGACCACTAGGTCTGCAAACCAAGAATGTCAGCCACCGTTGGGCAATGAGGATCACTTTAGCACTTTGCTCCACGATCTTCCTGACTATGGGGAATGAAAGGAAGGTGTAGAGGTAGCCTGGATATTCCTTCTTCCTTTTTCATAGTGGGATGTGATGTGAACCTCGTGTGGGCAATATTTGTCACGATTCACAGAATTCTATGTAGGCAGTTCCAGCTTTAAGGTTAGTCAAGCAAAGACATACTGATTTAAGAGTCCCTTCTCCTGGGTTCAGGATTTGGCTACTCGCCCACTCTAATTCAATATAAAGGGCACAATTTAGATGAACTGAGCCAAGAGAGCATCTGTGGGATTCTGCCCAGTATTGCAGCACCTTCCATTCAGTCTTTCATTTTTGTCCCTTCCTGCTTTTTCAGGTAGGATTTCTGTCGTGCTGGTTCATATAAAAGTGCCTGACTTTTAGATGGGGAAGTGAAGTGTCTAAGAACCAGACAAACAGCTCCAGGAAGTCTATGCTCTTCTTGGATTGCACTTCCAACCACAGACTCTGAGTATAAGCTTTAAAAAGGTCAGTAACACTCTTTTAAAGAGAGAAACTTTTTGATGGTTGCTCCTAGGCCTTGGAACTCCCTCCTGAAGATTTGATATGTTCCCTCTTTGCTGTGTTTTTGCTGGCTGGCAAAGACCTTCTTAAAACAGGTCTACAGCCTTAGCTGACCAGTGATGTGCAATTGGGTGTGCTGCTATATTTTAAATGTTTTATTAATGTCTTAAAAGTAGTGTTTTGATCTACTGCAAACTGCTTTCAGTCCCATTTGGGAGAAGAATGTGATATAAAGCAAAGCAAATAAAGTCTGCTCTGGAGTGGGAAAAAATGTCATTACCGAATCTGACTAGGCATTGGCCTCTGCCTGCATGGCATTGAAGGTGAAAGAGATGAGCCCGTTCCACTTCTTTTGTTCCTATTGTGGCCGGGACCATTCCTAGACACCAAAAGTAGAGAAGAGTGTTAGGGAGAGGAGGTTAAAGGTGAGCTGACATCCATGCAACCCCTTTTGGGGCCTTTTCAGCTTCTTTCTTTTTCCTTCTTTGCTGCCCCTTCCCAAGGTGGGAAATGGTAATCTGGGGGAAGCCCCACTTTATTTTAGGAAGGTACTTTGTATAACTTCCTCCCAGTCCTGGAACTACAGCTCTTCAAATACTGGCTGGCTTTCTTCTGCTCAATGAGAGAAATCAGGGTCCCAGAAACAGCCACCAGAGATAAAGGAAGCTCACTCCAATGGAAAGTCACCTTCCTTGTGCACTCAACAATACAACTTATATATTTCTCTCTTCAATTGTTTACAGCATTATTCAACACCAAATTAAACTTGATTTAACAAATCACAGAGTTAGTTTTTAAAAAAAAACAGGAATGGAATGTGTGTGTATTGCTGTCAGCATGTATGATATGCCCTGGATATATCTGCTGGTTAATTGTTATTGTCACATGTTAATCAAAGACCTGGCACTATATCTCCAAACCAGAGACCTGCCATAGTGTTTGTTAAGATTAAGGGGACAGTGAGACAGCTTATGAAGTGCTGCAGCAGAGGACCCATCCTTCCAAGATAGTCTGAAAATTATTTTTGGAATGAGTTTTTGAAGGAGGAAATTATGACCACTTATCATTAATTATGATGCCTGATCACTCTTGAGGAAAACTGAACTGTGAAATAAATCTTTCATCTGCTGTGTGATGGAGAAAAGAGTGGTTTCAGAGGCTACAAAAGTTGTCCATTAATGAAATTCTGGTTACTTTGTAAGGATATTTGAAAAATATATACATATGTGTGAGAGAAAGTGTGTGCGCGAGAAATAGAGAGAGAGAGTGAAGTAAGCGCTTTGCAATGCTATGAACTCATAAATTTCTTTATGCTGGACAAATGTTTATGTACTTATTCCTGTCAAGAGAGAAACGGGCAACATCTGTATTCTCCTGCCATTTTGCACATTTTAACTGACTGGGAATTCTGCTTGACAGACATGCATAAGATTGCAATGTACATTAGTTATGCATACAATCTCATTTTCTGAAGGTTTATCAAACATTAAAATCATGTTGATTTCATATGTGTAATTTCTATCTTGGATAGAGTGTCCATGAGTTCAGATTGTTACAAGTTGCCTTCGGTATCCTGTGTAAACAACAGAGAAAAGCAGACAGAAAAAAAGAATGGAAGCAAAAGCCTAACCAAATAGATTAGGCCATCTCTATTATTAAAAACAAAAACACATTAAAAATTAGTCATGTCCCATCTTTCTGCAATTGTCTTCAGATTTAAGTGTAACCTTTTTCAACAACACTCAAAAGTCAATCATTTCAACACATTCTCAACCTCATTTTTTTTACAGAACTCTTCAGTGTGTAAACAGTGTTGAAAATATGGTCCCATTTAATAAAACTATACAAGCAGAAACTAGATTTTCTTAGTACAGAATACTACCTCAAGCAGTCTGAAATATTCAGAGCAAAAGCAGATGGCTGGAAAGTTATATTTACTTACTACAGGAAGTATCTGGCATATCTATGCTGTTCCCCATGTTAATGGATGTTGATCACAGAGTGGTGCTGGAAGAACTAAGGATTCCTAGAGAGCTGTTCTCACAAGTAAAACACACATGCACACAAAACATTTTTGTGTTTTTTCCACTTTCATGGGGGTCCTGTGTCCCTGACCCCAGCAGAAGGGCCCACTTTACTTTCAAATAAGACATTTCTCTACAACTGAATGTGCACTAGAGTCTAATACCTGAAAGTCTAATGTTGAGCGGACTGCTTACCTTATATATTTGTGTAGTATATGAAAGCTGCACAATTTTAATAAACAACTAAAGTGATAACAGAATATTCCACCCAAGGCACAAGAGAGATGAATCCAATCTATGCCACATACTAAAAAACTTTGCTTCAGATGTTTATTGCCATTAGTGTATTGCTCCCAGTAATTGCGCAGTTTCTAACTGGCAATAAAATACTGGAGTATATAGATGATAATCTGATTGAATCCAAAAGATTATATACAGCAAGTAAAAACACATTTACTTACCTTTGTCAATTCTGCATTCAGAGGGAGATTTTTCAACAATCTTCCTGTGTGACTGTGCATCAAAAGCCACAACAAGTTTTAAATGTTTCTTGAGTGGTCATGCCCACAAGGTGTTTCACCTTTCCCCCTTCATTTTGGCTTAAGATGTATGCCTGAGGGCAGCACACATTAAAAAAAAAATAAGGATGCCCCAAAAATGCCAAAACTTGTATGTTTTCATTTTTATCTACTTTCATATCCAACTGTGATCTGATCTGATTACAATGTGCACTTTGCGCAGATACTCCATCCGGAATGCTGAAAAGCTGAGCAGATTGGTGGAAGCCCTGCCCCTCCCACTTCCTGAGCATGCCCAATCCCGCCAATCTAGCTCCTCCTTCAGTTCAAGTCCGCCGCAAAAAGAGCAGGGACTTGACCGAGGGGAGGTAGGGATTTGTGTGAGGGCACAGATGACCACTCGAAGAAACACAGTTACAGGTAAGCAACCTGTACTTCTTCTTCGTGGTCTCTGTGCCTCACACAATAGGGTGACTAAAAAGCTTACCTGTGGAGGTGGGAAGATCACTGCAGAATAGAAGACAGAACAGCACAACCAAAACTGGAATCACTTCGGGACCTGGAATCCAGCCAGTAATGCCGAACAAACGTGGATGGCTGTGACCACATAGCCGCCTTGCAGACCTCTGGCAGGGGAACACCTCTGAGGAAGGCAGCAGATGAAGCAGTAGCCCTGGTTGAGTGAGCACAGACACCAACCGGTAGAGGGCGCTTAGCCAGTTCATAGGCCAAAGCAATGGTTTGGGCAATCCACTTTGAAAATCTTTGTGAAGAAACTGGGTTGCCCTTCCTGGCACCACCATAACAAATAAACAACCTGGTGGACAATCTAAACTCAGCAGAACGTTGAACATAAAATGCCAAAGCACAGCAAACACCAAGGGTGTGCATAGTCTTTTCCAGAGGCGAAGAAGGATCTGGATAGAAGTTTGGTAGCACAATCCCCTGAGAGAGGTGAAAAGGTGAAATTACTTTAGGGAGGAAGGAAATGTCTGGTCTGAGGACCACTTTGTCCCTGTGGAAAATGAGGTAAGGCTCATCCGAGCGCAGGGCCGTCAGCTCTGAAGCACGTCTGGCTGAGGTGATGACCACAAGAAACGACACTTTGAGTGTCAGCAGTCTTAGAGAAGTGTGGTGGCGTGGACACTCACTCGGACTCTCTCAGTCCACCCACACAGAATGCCTGTCTTCACCTTTGCTGCCATCAATTGTATTTTTCTTCTGTGGAGATCTTCTCCACCACTGCCTATCTTTTCTGAGGCTTTGTTATCTCTAGTAGCGTGCCACAATATTTCACAGAGGCCAAGTTGTAATAAAATAATACTGAAGTTTATTATCAAACATCAAAGTAATCAGTAAACTACTTTCAAGGCTTTTGCATTTCTTTCTCCTTAGTTACGTTACCACAGTTACATAGACACAATACTTCAGCCCTCAGGCAATCTGCCAAATACTCTCAGCTTAAATCAACTGTCTTACAACCTAAAGCCTAATCAGTCCCTCTCCTGGACTCTACATAGACCCTGTCTGGCCTAAAACCTAACCTACACCTGTCCCAATCAGGAACCTAGAGAGCACCCCCTCAGTGGCGTCCCCAGCCAAAACTCCAACTAAAAAAAACCCCCTGTCTCCCTCTGCTCAGGCTCTTATATAGCCCTGCCCAGCCAGCTCCTCATTGGCTGGACACCTGGTGTTCTGTGATTGGCTGTTTCTGTCTCCGGGTTTTGCTGTTTCTGGGGTCTTTTTACTACAAGAAGCTGAGCCCAAGGGCTCAAAGGGAGGCCTTGTGAGTTGTGTGAGCACCAAAGAGAGGGATGAAGCTGGGGCCAATGGAGGCAGTGGTGGGTAGAGATGGTGAAGTCCTTTAAAGAACCTCTTGAGTGTCGGCAACGTAAAGAGTCGAGCCGATGGTGAGCCAGGTGGCTGATTGGCAACGATGGCTGATAAGTAGACTTTAAGTGATGAGAAGGCTAAACCTTGATCCCTCAGATGCAGCAAGAAGTGAAGTGCTGTATAAAGACTCACAGGTGAAGAAGGTTCTGATCTGGCCTCCGCAAAGGCACAGAAGTGCCTCCACTTGTAGGCATATGACTGCTTGGTGGAGGCCTTCCTGGAGGCTGCCAAGACCCTAAGAAGTTCTGGAGACATTATGGCTTGATCCTCCATGTTGTCATTCGCAGATTGAGAAGGTCCGGATGCAAGACTGCCCCGTTGAGTGGGACAGAAGGTCCGGCCACTCGGTAGGTGGAAGTACTGGCCTCTGGCCAGATGGAGTAATGGAGTAAACCAGGGTTGTCTTGGCCAAAAGGGAGTCAACAGTATGGCATTGGATCCATCCCTGCCCATTTTGGCCACCGTCCTGGAAATCAATGGAAAGGGCGGAAAGGCATACAGGAAGGCTTGGTTCCAGTTGCAGAGGAGGCATCTCCCAGGGATCCTGTTCCTCTGCCTGCCCTGGTGTAGAACATCTGGCACTGAGCGTTCTCTGGAGTGGCAAACAGGTCTACTGAGGGAGTTCCCCATCTGGATGTCAGAAGACGGAAAGCTGGGGCTGACAGAGCCCATTCTTGTTGCAGGACCTTGTCTCTGCTGAGAGAGTCCGCTAGCACACTGTCCTTGCCTGCGAGGTGAACCGCTACCAGGTGAATGGAGCGGCGGTGGCACCACGTTCACAATTGCTGAGACAGGCGTAGGAGGACTGGAGAGTGAGTTCCTCCCTGTTTTGTTGATGTAGCAGACTATGGTTGTATTGTCTGACACCACCTGCACAATTCTGTGGGTGAGATGATTCTCGAATGCCCTGAAGGCTTTGATGACTGTCATCAGTTCCAGAGCATTTATGTGTGGTTCTGCTTTTTCCACAGACCACTGTCCTTGAACACACCAGTCGTTGAGATGCGTGCCCCATCCTGACATGGATGCATCTGTGGTGACCATTCTGGACGGTTCCAGCGTCTGAAATGGCATCCCCTTGAGGATGCTGGAGGGAGACATCCACCACTTGAGGTATTCCCGAACTTGTGGAGTAATCACGAGTCTCTTGGATGGATTGTCCCTCAGGTGATCTTAAGAGGCCAGGAACCATGCTTGGACGGGCCTGAATCTAGGTAGGTAGGTCACTGCCGTGATTGAGGCTACTGCCGTGATTGAGGCTACCAGCCTGTCTGGTTGGTAGATAGGCACGACCCATAACAGAGTCCAGGGCCGTCCCTATGTAGTCTATCACTCTTACTGGGTGAAGGATAGATTTGGGTAAGTTGATAGTAAGTCCCAGGTCATTGAGGAGATCCAGAGTGAACTGGATGTCCTGGTAGAGCTATACTTTGGAGGACGACAACAAAAGCTAGTCGTCTAGGTAAGGGAAGATCTTTATGCCTTGCGGCCGAAGATTTTGTGAACACACAAGGAGCTATGGGAGGCCGAAGGGAAGGACGGTATACTGAAAGAGATCTCCGTCGACAGTGAAGCGAAGAAACTTCCAGTGCTGGAGCCTGATACTGATGGGAAACTAAGCATCCTTCAAATCGATGGACGCAAACCAGTCCCCTTGATGCAGGAATGGAAGAATGGACTGCAGGGTCACCATTTTGAATTTGCGAGGTGAGATGAAAGAGTTGACACCTCTCAGGTCCAGAATAGGATGAAGACCACCTCCCCTCTTTGGGACGGTGAAGTACCTGGAGTAGAAGTCTTGACGCCCACAGCTCAGTGGAACTCTTTGAATGGCTCCTTTGTCGAGAAGGGAGGAGATCTCCTCCAGAAGAGGAAAGGAGGGAGTAGAACAAAAAACGCCACTTGGTGGAATACTTGAGAACTCTATGGCGTATCCCAGGCGAATGATGGTAAGCACCCACGAGTCTGTGGTGATTCTGCGCCAGTTCTTGTAGAAGTGGCGTAGCTTGGGGACGTGAGAAGTGACTGGCAAAAGAAAGGTGGGTGTCGCCTCCAAGGTACCATCAAAATTGAGGCTTGGGAGGTGGCTTTCTGGAGGACTGCTGAGGCTGTCTGTACGGTCTCCTGGTGTAGGGCTGGGCCCTATACGTGGAGGATGGCGCAGAGTGAGATCGAGTGAAGCCGGAGGTGTGAGGCTTCTGACGCCAGGATTGGCCGGCCGGTGGCCTAGTTGAAGTCAGCCCGAGCCTCTTACCGTTGAGGCGGGCTTTGGCCATCGTGTCCAGAGAATCGTCCGTTTTGGCCGCAAAGAGTCCCTCACCATCGAAGGATAGGCCCTCAATCTTGGCCTTGGCTTCCTCTGAAAGCATAGTCGACCTGAACCACACGAATCGACGAAGGGCTACGGCTCCTGCCATGACCTTGGCTGAACAGTCAACCACATGTCTAGCAGAGTGGACCTCTTGGGCAATTAGAGAGAGAGCCTCTGCATAGAATTTCTGTGCTGCCTCCTGTTGCGGGGGAAGAGAAGGAATGAAGGTTGCCATGAGATCCTATAAGAACCTCTGGTATCCTGCCATGCACCTCTGCATGTTGGCCACCTTAGCTGCGAGAGCCGCGGAGGAATAGAATCTTTGGCCGAAGATGTCCATTCTCCTGCCGTCCTTGTCAACTGGGGCAGAGTGGATCTTGCCCAATGACTTGCAAGTGGACTCCACCACCAAAGAATTAGGAGCCGGGTGTGTGAAGAGGAAGGGCGCCGTGTCAGATTGCACCTTGTAGAGGGAGTCCAGCTTCTTAGATGCCGGTGGGGTGGATGCTGGCTTAATCCATGAGGCAACCATGATGTCAGAGAACGACAGCAGAAAAGGAATGACAGCCAGTTGAGTTGGCTGAACAACAAGACCGTTGATAGGATCTCTAGGTGGTTTGGATGCCTGAACAGTCTGGAGCCTGACAGCCTTGGCCATCCTGTCCACAATCCCCGAAAAAAGATGGAGATCCTCCACAGGTGACCCAGGTGACTGGTCTTCGACCGCCTCATTAGGGGAGGATATAGTCTGTACAGGTGATTCCAGGCAGGCCTCCAACTCTCCCGTTGAATCCTCACTGGACTGTGATTCTGCCAGGTGTGGATTGTCATATAGAGCTGGGTCAGAGCCAACACGAAAGTCAAGGTAAGGCGTCCACATAGCTCACAGGAGTGAGTTGCGTCGACGTCGACACTATCCTCAACGTCGGTTCAGTGACGGTAGCCAGTTTGGCTTCGGGAGGCCTCGACACTGTAGCGGTGGTCGTCGGTGGTGGCGAGATGGCTCTGTACTCACTCCAGTCACGGGCTGGAGAGTGGGATCGAGCCCTCCGGTGTGAGAGGGGGTCAAAGTAGGGATCCCTCACATGATACCGGTCTCTATAAGATGCAGACTAGGACCGGTACGAAGGGTGTCGCTCTCTCCAATAGGACTCTGCTTGATGTTGAGCCAAAAACGAGGCCGACGAGTGAGGCGAGTTGAAGTAGTGTTCCTCAAACGGCTCGGGAGACCTTTGGGGTGGAGGAGAAGGGAACCTCAGCCTGTAAACCCTCTCCGAAGAGGCCATGATGTCCTTAGGAGGGACAACAGCAGGGGCTGGAATAGGTGACACCATCAAGGTCGAGACCAAGAAAGGAGGGGCTGAGGTCAAGACCGAAACAGGCTGCATCAGAGGTTCCAAGGTCTCTGGCGCCAAGTCGAGTACAGTGGCCGGGGCCGGGAGGTCTGCTATCGGTGTCGTCCCCGTCTTGAGAAATGACATGGCCAGGCCTGCTTGCATTGCAGCCGAAGCAACCGAAGCCAGGACCTCCTTGGTCTTGTGTTTCTTCTTCTTTGGCCTGTCCCCTTCCTGGGACGAGGAGCACTTCCTGTGCTCCTGAATAGGCCCTTCCAGGCGAGACAGACTCCTCTAAAGAGCAAGTCGGGGCCGAAGAAGCCGTTGACGCCAAGATAGAAGTCGTCGAGGTCACGTGTGTCGAGGTCAAAGCGGTTGATGTCGAGAGAGACCTTTGAGAAAGCTTCGGAATTCTCGGGAACTTAGAGATGGGAAGTCGTCCCAAGGGGTCCGTCTGCGACTCTGAAGCCTTGGAGACCGACAGGGCCTTCTCCCAAAGGTGAGCCTTAAGTCTATCTGCCCTTTGGTGAAGTGTGGCAAGGTTGAAAGCCTTACAATGCCTGCATTTCTCTGGAATGTGGGTGCTTCCAAGGCAGAGGATGCACTTAAGAGTGTCCATCCACCACAGGGATTTTGTTACCACATTCGGAGCATTTCTTGAAGGGGCGGCCATAAGAGGCTGACAGCTGCGAGGGGGCCCATCCGGGCCAGAAACCTCAAAAATCCAGAAAATCTGAACTAGTCCAAGGGCAGCTCAAAGAGAACAACAACAAGGGAGTTAAAAATAAGAAAAAAGGGATTTTAGGGAAGAAAACAGAGTGGAATCTATTCAGCCTTTCGTTGAGCAAAGAGCACTCCAAAGGAGATGTTTCTCTTGCGGCGGATGAAAGAGAACTGAAGGAGGAGCTAGATTGGCGGGATTGGGCATGCTCAGGGAGTGGGAGGGGTGGGGCTTCCGCCAATCTGCTCAGCTTTTCAGCATTCCGGATGGAGTATCTGCGCAGGTGCAAAGCCCTATTGTGTGAGGCACAGAGACCACGAAGAAGAACTACATCTTACACTTCATGGGGATCACAATCTGGGTGTTCTCTCAGTTATAACATAGTGTCCTTTGTACTGTTGGGCTGGGAGCTGAGACAGCTGTCTAAAGTGATTATTTTGTAACAGAGTCATCAGAGGGAGACTCTTTCCACCTTCTTGCAGTGATGGGAAGACTACAATGTGCAATTTTAAACAGATTTGGCCAGGACTTCAAAGTCAGGGGAATGATCTAAACAACACAGCTGAAGTCAGGGGAAGAACTACTGTGAATCTGTGTATATAAATTTGAACCTGGGCTTGCAGTTCAACAAGAAGATCCATTTGAAATCCTATTTGATGCCAGGGATATCTGATTAATAAGATTAAAGTGCTTATTAGAAATTTGATAGATGTTCAAAATATATTGCTGTTGCATGGGAAACGGCACCCTCAAATAACGTAAAACTCAAAAATGAAAAATTTGATGCAATTACTAATCAAGAAAAATGATTCTAATAAATCATTCAGCATTACAGTTGCTCTTCATCAACTAAACACATAGTATCTGAAGTTATTTACATTTTTAAAAAGCTCACCTGGCTTTGCAAATGATATTCACTTCATTTGCATGTCACCTGACAAAAGCAATATACCAATTGCTTATTAATTTTTTGAACTTTTAACAGACTCATAATGAACAAAATGAAGGGATGAGACATTCCATGCCAACAATTAAAATGCTGAAACATACAACCATCTTCTACTCTAAAGTAGAGATAAGTGTTCTAGCGAAATATATTGGTTCAAACAGGCCACTTGTTGACAAAATTACAAATATCCCAGTTTTCCTAACATACACCAAAACGGTGCTATTTCTAGCCAATTTTATTCTTAAATTTCAAAGAAATAAAAAATAAATGGAAAAACTAAAAAGCTATAGAAAAAAATCCAACATACAAATGCAAAAATACTGAAAGATTGGGAATAAGAGACAAGTTGAAACAAGCCAAAATTCTTTATACTGTTTACGTTCAGCTCTCTAGAATCTGAAAGCCTATTTCACTTTGCTGTTAAGGGTGACTTGAAGCACAGACTACAACAAAATAAATGTAACAGGTGTACTACCAATCTTTTTATATGGCTAGTGAAGAGATTATTAAGATAGGTGCAAACTGTTATAACTTCTTTTCCTGAGAGCAGTCATACACAGTAGAATACTTTACAAAGCAGCTTGCTAGTATGTGGGAGAGCTGCTGCTTTGGGAAACTATTATGTGTTGGGACTTCTGTTATAATCAGTTCATAATATATATGTTTTAGTTCTTTTACTTCAAATATCCATCTTTATATTTAAAACTGACCAAACTTTTTGAGAGATCAGGTTGGACAAAAATATTTACAGTAAAGTACACTCAATTTGCAATGCATATAGGGGGCATTAAATGTGAGCATTTAAAGAACAATATTGCTTAAAAGTTCAGAATGCTGTTTAAAAAAAACAACTCAATGAATGCATGAAGTCTAATCCATTCATGTGCATGAAGCATGATCCATATATGGGCATTTAAGATATTAGGATCCAAGCTATGTGAAGACTTATAAGCAGAAAATATACTGTGATCAATACAGAGAAAAAGCTGAAACAGTATATAGAATTTTGTATAATATAGTATTGTATGGCATGGTATTTTGAGTCAGACCTATTGAAATAAAAAAACCTGAAACAAAATTGTTTTTGAATTTAAATACTGTTTGAATATAAAATAACTCAGGAACCATGTAGTGACAATTCTAGTAAGAACTCAGAATACTGGTCTGAGAGGCTATGTAGACCACCCATTTGGGCTGGCTTGAGGGCAGAGTCGGGGCATAGCGTCTCCATGACACATGCCCCAGCTCTGCCCCAGGACGCAGTGTCACAGCGCTCCTCTGGTGCTGCATACATATGACACAGCACCAAAGGAGTGCTGCAAACCCACGGCAATGTGGCTATTGTGCCCTGCAAAGGCCAGATCGGGGCCACGGCGCGTTGTTGACGCGGCCCCGATCTGACTATAACAGGAGCAGCTCCAGGCCGCCCCTTCGGGCCTGTATGTACAGCTCGACTTGAAATTTTGAAAAATAAATGGCATCAAAAGAGATCAAAATATCTGGAAACTTCCAAGCACATTTTAGTGCGCTTAGCATTAAATCCCCCCAGCTTTGCCTCCCCACATTACCCAGTGTTCCGCCGTATCCAATAGGAAACCACTATTTAATTTATATGTGAAGAAGACTGATATTTTGTTTATAACCCAAGAAAGTTTCTTATGATTAGTGGAAACTATTTTAGCAGACACAGAAAATGGAAGATGAACTGCAGGAAAAGCATGGCAAACCTGAAAGATCAATTAGTGCATAGATCTATTTTAAAAACAAAAAAGATAGAACTTACAAGCTACAATTAAAGTTATGTCTTTAAAAGCTGTAGGTAATATAACAGGGTGGGAAATGTTTAATATCAATTTCTATCTGCGCTTCAGTGAAGCAGTTACAATCTTTTTAAGCATAAAGTTTGTGCACTTTAGGAACTGGTATGCTTACCATAGTATTTGATTTTTTTTATTGTATAAATTCCAACAATCATAAAATCAGATTATTATTCTTTTCCCACCCTGGCAGAGAATAAACATGAATTCAGAAGCACAGTGGGAGTGAAAAACAAAGAAGAAAAGAGAGAAAAGGCAGCAGAGAAAGACAGAAGAGGTGAATACAGAGCTACAGAAGAGTTTATTGAGCATGCTACAGAGGCAAGCAGCGTACACATAAGAAGAAATTAAACAACCATCAAACCTCCCAACTTTGTTAGAAAATTAATTTTTAATTGTGCCGCTTTCAAACTATACTGAAATATTACATTTCTAAAGATGTAAAAACTCAACTAATAGAAAATATACATGACCTTTTTCTACATAGATAACAGAATCTATGACTTTTGGAACTAAGTACATCAATTGCAAAAAGTATTGGTCATTTGAACAGAATCAAGACAACAGTCCAGACTGACAGAGGAACTGTTTTCAAATTAATTTTTTTTCCTGTAGATTCTGAGCCATGTTTATAGTAAAGTCAGATCCATTTCTAGATACAAAATATTTTGAAGAGATTTATTAAAACTGAATATTACAATGCAAGGAAAATTAAGACTAAAGGCACATAAACTTTGGTCCCACCTGGTTGTCAGTTTTGTTTTTGTTTTTATAAAGAAAAACTGCCACAAAATTATTAATCTGTCTGCAAAAGTTTGCAATACTTTCTTCATCCTTGAAATACATGCACCAACTCCTGAACTAGCTAGACCAGTCTGCACATGCTCAGAAATCCACAACCATATTTCAAATTGTAATTACTAACTAAAAATGGCAATATATATTTAAATGCACATAAGTCATGTCAACTTCAAAAAACATCTACAAAAAATATTCAGCCACAAACAAGACATTACTTAGTGCCAACATTTATATGATACGCCCCCAGTGTGTGTACAAAAAGGTTAAGACTTTACAATGCTTTTTCCCCAGTGGCTTGAAGCCACAAGGACAAATAAGCAAGCAAACAAAAGAAATCATCGTTCTGCCTTTTAAAGAAATTAATTCTCTGCATCTTGTTAATTCAGTCTAAAGCGTATATTCTTAACTGAACTAAAGCTGGAATACACAAGGCCCTTGTTTTAGTCAAAAAGAAAACAAAAACAAAAACAAAATGTGCTGCATTTTTATTTAGTAATGCAACTTATTCTGTCTTAAAAATGATTAATGAAAAGCCAATAAATTTCAAGCAGGAGAAACAAAGCTTAACCCTTTTTACACACTCCTGCCTAATACATATTTGGCATAATCCTGCAAGTTAGGTGCAGCAAAGTCCCTCTGAAATCATTCTTTTAAAATTTCACTGATTTCAGAGGGCAGCAGGCAATCCTAACTTTCACTGGATTGCACCCATTAATTCCCATGTAACAATGTGCCCCAGACAACCAATTTTTTAACTAGTAAATGCAACTCTAGCAACTCTAGGTTTTCCTTTTTTAAGGCACGTATGTTAACTAAGTTGAAAAACTATGGGATTTCCTCAGAATCCCTTTTAAACAAAATGGTTTCATAAACATATGCAAAACCAGCAGATAATATCACTGCTTCTTCCTTGTAAATCCGTTTTTGTTTTCATTTATACATAAACAATCAAGGAATGGTAACAGCATGAAAAACAGATGTCCATCTCTGGTCCCCGCTTTCCCGAACAGTCATAGATGACAACACTAAACAATGTGATACAACCTTATTATTTTGATCTCTCACTTCAAATGGTTGATTTGGAAAAAGAAACTCTCAGATGATGATTTTCTCCAAGATTGTAATTATGCAGATCAATCAAAGCTTGGATAGCTTCTTCTACTGTTGACATCTGAAGAAGAGCCATCTTGTGATCTCTTCTGGAACAAAGCAATAAGATTAGAAACAAAAACAATACTAGAAAGTTGTAACATAAATCCCATTTTTCCAAAGATGTCTGTACTCTCATTTTAAATGAAGTTTCAAAGAAAAAATGCTTACTGAAAAAATTTAAATGCTTTCACAGTGCCCCCAGTATTAGCAAACAGCATGCGCAGGTCATCTTCTGATACTGATGGTCTAATACAAGGAGGGGATAAGAGAGGGAAAAGAGAGACAAAAGGATTAGAAATAACATTTCATCTTATAGGAATCTTTCAGGAAGTCTGTGAGCCAAAACTTACGGTATATTAGATAAATGAAGAGTTGCAGATGGAGGAAAAATATTCTGGAAGTTTTTTGAACCAGGCTTCTTGAAGCGATGAAGAGGTGAATTGCCAAAGTCTTTAGTTAGTCCTTGATCATCAAGTCCTTCTCGAGGTAGTTGTACTGTCTGATGCTTGGAAAGAGTAACTCGAATAATCTTTCCATACATTTTCTGCCCGTTAAGATGGCTCATGGCTGGAAAATAGAACAAATTATTCATTTAAGTTTATTTTCTACTAAATTCACTGTAAAGGTTTCTAATATATTCAGGGTTAAACAAAACATATCACTGCCTGACAGCAATTTATTTTGTTAAATTAACACACGTCCCTAATAGTGTTGGCTGGAAATCTTTTCATTCTAAATTTTACTGACAGGTAATTTAAAAGTGCTGCTCATATTGCAATGTATTCAGCAAAGCAAAACAACCGAAACAAATTACTTACTTCAAATATTTTCAAAGAGATGTGTTTGTTTCAGTAAATTAAAAAAAGTCTGGTGGAACTGTTAACACTAACAAATTTATTTTAACAAAGAGATTTTGTGAATTATGGGTCTGAACAGACAGGCCAAAATAAAGCTGCTTTGGGTCACTTTGGAGGTATGCTGTTTAAATGACACACCACATCTTAAGAGGCCAGACGATGTGCCAAAGCTGCACTCCAGTCCTTACGACGGGAGTGGGGCTTTGGTGCGGCTTCAGGCCTCTCAGGACACATGCAACATTTAAACAGCATACCTCCAAAGTGACCAGAAGCAGCTTTTTTTTGGCCTGTCTTTTCAGGCCCTATAATCCATTTCCTCAGATCCATGATGGAGCACAATATTCAGTATATCTGAGGCCTGAACTAGTTTACTCCATTATGTAATCCATGAAGGATCACACTAAATGTGTTAGTTTTTTACATAACACAGGTTGCCTCCTCCCATTTTTAGTTAACTCCAAAAAACTGATATGGTGAGACAACAGCTAAATCTATGCTACAGATTACTACTGTCAATGTGATAACGTATTGAAGGAAAAGTATTTTAGTAAGACTGTGTTATAGTCAGACAAATATAACATTTAACGAGATATGTGTCAAGATCCAAAAGGCAATATATGGTGTTCAATCAGTGTCTTTAAGCAGCCTCACCAAAACAAAACATAAAAAAACCAAAACCAAAACCAAACAAACAAAACAAACCTTTCTAGTAGCCAATGCTAATATGACTAGGGAGAGCTGTGAGAAAGAGTTGGGAAATCTACAGCACTCTTCCACTCCCAAATATAAATACACAGAAGCATCTTATTGTGTGGTCATATTTTTTGGATCGCAGCTATGAGCTAGTAATCTTCAACACATTCCTGACTGTTCAACAGCCTTCTGAAGCCTTCCCTGTAAGATACTCCTCTTTGCTGATTAACAGGCCATTCAATATCAAGGAAATCCAAGAATCTGATTTCCAAAACAGTGCAAGAAGCTGTGAACTGAAAAACAAAACAAACCTCAAATATCCAGAGAAAATTGGGGTACGTAGCATTATACCTGCAATATTTTTAACGCACCATAGAAGCAGTTTGGATCCTGTCCATATTCTCCAATAGAACAGTTCTAGTGTCCATAAAGTAGTATTTTCCCACATACGGAGATCATGGAACAACAATCCCCTTTCCATACAAAATCTTATATTTTAGAAAGGTTAGAGTGAAAACACCAAAATGTGAACTCAGTTTGATCAAACGAGTTTAAATCACAAAAATAAAGTGGCACGTGGAAACAAAAACAATAATCTCACCGAGCTGTGATTGGTTTCCATCAGCCATCTGTATAAGAGCACTGTCTTTCTTATTGTATAAAATCTTCACACGCTGCACATCCCCATAAACACCTTTTCAGAATCAGAAAAGCAATCCAAAAGAAACAGTATTTTAAGGATAGCTAAACAGGACGTTCTGACACATCAATGAAACATTCGGACAAGTCTCTCGCTTCTCCCAACATTCACACAAATGAATGAAGAAGAACAAGATTTTGAATAGGTGAATTTTGAAAAAAGGAAGACATTTTTGATAAACCCTCAAAGCTATGTGAATGATATTAAATTAAAGATCATGCAAAATAAAAACACATGCATTAAAAGAAAAAATTGCGTCTATGGAAAGTTTTAAAAACAGCAAAAGAAAAATAGCAAAAGATTTACTATTCAACTTTAAGCCAAAGTGCTAGCTACAAATAAGAATTAAGGTGAAACAAATAATTAAACCGATAATAAAAGTATAGTGCTAACGATAACATACCGAAGAGGGTAAACAGACTTTGGGGCGTAACCATCTTTAGAAGGAGAGAAGAGCAAGCAGCATAAGACAAGAAGAGAGAAGAGTCGAGGAAGAGCGGAGATGAACAGATCATCCATAACGAAGGGTGGTTCCCGCAGAATGGTGAGGTGGTCATGGATCATGGTTCAAGGCGGTTAATTGGGGCAAGTTGGTCCGAGGAACATTTTGTTCAAGCACAGAAGCATGAACATAGGAAATGAAGACAGGGGATGTCGACAAGGAATGCAAAGGATAGGACAGGGAAGGGTGTGGGAATTTGGGAAGAGATAGGGAGAGGGCAGGTGAGCACAAAGGGAGAAGGATGAAATGGGGAAGGGAAACAGCAATGCAGAAGAAAAATAAGGTAGTGGGGAACAAAAAAAAATAAAATATAGGTCAGTACATAGGAAATGCAGGAATTTGGTCAGAAAATGGTTTGGTTTATGTATTGTACAAGAAAACTGAGTAAAATGTAGTCACCCAAGACAAAATATGGGTAAAGTGCATCCATATCAAACAGTAAATTACATTTCACCTGAATGGGGTGAAGGGGAAAAGCATGCAACAGAAACTTAAAAAAAATAAAAATAAAAATTCTAAACTTTAACTGCATAAGCATGGCTGGTTATGAAATGCAGGCAAGTCTTTCAAAATGGCACTCTGATTTAAGCATTTTAACATGCAAGACTATGAAAGACAAAAATAATAGATGTATAATGGGTCATATTAAAAACAGAGGCCAGTAAAAATCGAACATATATGCAAGATACACAAACTGATACAAACCCACATTTCATACCAGCATTCACAGCAAGTCAAAGTAAAGATTCAAGACAATAAAATGCAAAACTAAACAAAACCTCTTAAGATATTAGAGTTGAGGAAGTAGCAAAGTAAAGATTTTTTGAAGGAGACAAAATGAATAGAAACTGCAAAGGAAAGGTAAAATTACTAAGAGAGACTGAAGAGGGCTGCATCAAGATCTCTGGAAGAACCTTCAAAGAAAAATGTGTTAGAGTTGTTCACGTACATTAATATGATAAAAATGCAGTGATGTGTAAGCATGAAGTGAACAAGCAAATAATCAGCAGACAAAGAACAGCAGGTTGTTGTTTTTTAAAATCTAATTTATAAAATGGATCAACATTAATACTTACAAAAATAAATTAAAAGACATCTAGTACATGCAATATTTACCATATTTTTTCTTAGGGAAAAATAGGTAGGCAAATTGCAAACAATGTTTTAAAAGCTGCTGGCTACCTAAGAAAATAAAGTTATATAACTATAACAGAAAACATTTATTAGCATCTAGCGGTAAAACAAGCCGAAGTAGCATTAAAAAAAAACTGACCTTCACAAGCAAACACACAGGAAAGCAAGCTCAAAGCAAAGCTGTATTTAAGAAATTTAGAAAATGAAGTATGGCAAAGGAGAAAAGGGTAAAGACGTAAATTCACTGACCTCTTCATTTAAATTGCTGACCAGGAGGACTGTGTTTCCGCCAGATGAAACTCCAGGCATACCCACACGGCCAGCGGCAGCCGCCGCTGCAGCAGCAGCAGCATTTGGAATACCCAATGGACTCAGCGCTCCTGGAACAGCTGCAACAGGAAGCCCTAATTTTAAAATAAAGCATATTTTACGAAACACACACAAGTCGTTCCAATATAGACTAATTTAGAGTGCTAAATTGATCCTTCTCCTGTGTTCATGGCATCCGCTCGTTCATTTTCCCTATGTGATATCTTGTCAGTTTCCTCTTCCTGTGCACTCCTGTGCCTCTTCAGGAACAGTGGGGAAGGTGATGCAGAAGAAAGGAGTATTAGTGAACACTGCTTCTCCCTCCTTCTTCTAGAAGGAGTATTCTGAGTACAAGTGTATCTAAGTACCTTCACTCATCTCTTTCAGAAGTTTTTTCCCCCTGATAGACATAATTATGAGAAGTTTCATCCCTGCTTTTCAAATATTTTTCTATTTTGGGACTGCTCTGCACAGTAACAATGTTCTCTGAACATAAACAACACCTTTTGTCATTGCTGCCATTGCTGGAAAAAGTAGTATTTTTACTCTGGCTCAGGACAAACAAAAAAAAAATCTCACAACAGCTGACAATCTTTTGATCCTCCTTAAGTACAAGAAATTGTTAACCACTGTATCAAAGAAATAAACTATTAATCAAAAAATATATGTGTGTTGTCCCCCTCCACAAAGCCATTCGAGAGAATTTCCCTCCACAAAATTTAAATATAAAAATTCTTGAAACTTCAAGAATGAAGAAATTTGCAAATATTTTGGTCATCTCTAATTCTGAAGAATACTTCAGAAGAAATGTTCCTGCTGATAGGAAAAAGCTGTTCATTACGATAAACACATGATATTGAAGAGAATCTATCTAGAGCAGACGGGCAGAATATGAGGGGGTATCCAAAAGTTTTAATGATCACCTTTTTAAAAATTGAAAGTTTGTTTTGATTTGTAGTTGTTAACTTATCTCTATGTAGTCACTATCTAGATTTACACATTTTTCCCACCATATCTTGACCCGCCGAATACCTGATATTGTAGAAATTTGTGCCTGACAAGGATTTTATACTTTAGTCACTTCTGGCAAAGCCAGTCACAAAAATAAAGGATGCAATGAGTTGATTTTCTCAGCAACGTGCACTTAGGGACCAATGATGACACTGACAAAATTTTATCAATATGCCATAATAACTTCCGGGTGATAATTATTACAGTACTTTACAATACCCCCTTGTATGGTGCAATCTGCAGACTTCTACAATATCAGGTATTCAGAGGGTCAAGATACGCTAGGGAAAATGTATAAATCTAGATAGTGACTACATAGAGATAAGTTAACAACTACAAATCAAAACAAAATTTCTGTCAATTTTTTAAAAAGGTGATCATAAAACTTTTGGATACCCCCTCATATCAATGGGACAATCCTATGGTACCCTGCCCATGGTTTTCACTTGGGCCAGTCCCTGTGCTTGTGTGGTGACAGGTGGGTGTTCATATACCCACCTGCCACTACGGGCCACATCTGCTGTGAGCTGTTTACTTGCTGCTACTGTGGTGTCCTTCTCCAAGGTTCCCAACATGTCTCTTCAGGTGGAAATGGGGCATCTGGCTACACTCACACGGCCAGGTGCCCCATTCTGATGTCAGAAGTCATGGAGAGGGCCTTAGGGACAGGTGCAGTGGCAGCAATAGGTGTGGGACATGCAAGGCCATCTGGTCTGACAGCCGTCACTATGGAGTTTCCAGGAAACTCTGTGGCAAACAGGTGACCTTTTTATACCAGTTTAAGGTCCCTTCAGGCCAGGATTGGTCTGGGACTCCAAGATCAGCGTGTGGACTGGCCAATACCGACTTGGGGCTAATGGCCTGCGTCATCCAGACAGGACACCAGGCTGGGGTAACATAGGCCTTCTAGCCCGTGTATGTAAGGCCTTATGTGAAATAAAAGCCTTGCCTTCTGATCCAGTTCACTAGCACAAGGTGCAGTTACCTTGTTATTTATCCTTTATGTCTTTGGCTTAATGGTTCCATTAACACAAATAATTTTCTGTTAGAAAACTCTTTCTTAAATTGCTCACTCTAAATGTATGCTGCTCTAAATGTTTCTCTGTTCCCTCTGTTTCCGAGACTACTGACTGTTCAATGAAAAATGAAAAAGAAAATGGATTAGCATTAGCTAGTTAAATAAATTCCACATGAGAGTGACTTATGTTTATCAGTGTGTGAAACAAGCTGAATCATCCTTCTTAAGCACTTTGCCAATCTTGCAGTGAGTGACTGAGAGACCACGAAGTAAATGGTCTTCTGACTTACTCAAAGGTGATCATGCATCACTATCATTTTTTTCATGTATAAATTTTTAAAAAGCCAGTATGAGGATAAAAAAGGGTGCTAAAAGGGTTAAAGTGATCATGAAAAACTTTTAATATTTAAATTACCATCCATACAAAACTGCCATATTTACCAGTATTTTGCCAGTATTTCATTACTACCTAAGGCCAGAGAATGAAGAACACACAATGCTGCTCAATAGTACAAGCTTAGCCAAGCCACAATCACTGTTTTACATAAGGTATTTAAAGAAGGTGCTTGTAGGTTGAAAATTCTCAACTTAAAGTAACCATTCTTAGCCATCTTGTACAATAGTAGAATTAATTATTCATGAGGCATTAAAATTGTTTTTGAAACTTTATTTCAGAAATTGGTTATATGTTTGTGTTCTGTTCTTTGAAATCTCTCAGCTAGGATATGTAATGAGGAATATGTGATTCACACATTTCCCTTTTATCTACTCTTCATCTTTGTATTATTATTGCTTACATAGGTGTGCTGTTCCGCCTTTAATTCTGCAGATAAAATAATACTAATAAAACTAATTAAAATAATACTGCAACCTGATTTTTATAAACAACACAAGATTACCACCTCAAAAAACAATACTCCTTCTGTTACAGAAAATCCAAGACTGTTGACAAAGATGTTCATGTCAGATGGGATGCTAGTACATCTCACTTGCATAATTAAGCAGCCCAAAAAGGATAACTGGGATAGTCCTAGGATGGCCAACAGACAGTTCTCCTTACATAGAAAATATCCTAAGTTAAGATGTAGGAAAGCAATGTCTCTCTCTCTAAGCAAGTTTGTCTGCTTTTAAAGAAGATTACACATCAAAGGATCAATGTCCAAGGATACAAACACACTATACAATAATATTTTGTAAAGAGACTCACATCACATCTCTATACAAATTGTCCATGATGCAGTGCCAAAAATGCTGAAATGGTGTTACATTTTGCAGTGTGTGTAAAATATATCTGAACAGAGACTGGCTTATCAAGCTAAGTGATATAAAAGGTAACTTGATCCACCAATCTACACTTTGCCTAGGACAGAGCAAGATGTAAACAGACACAATGAAGTAGGAATGCCATTCATGAAGATCCAGAATGTCCTATCTATATTCACCAAGTGCTATTCTCACAAAGCCTGGGAATGAAACAAAATTATGCAGGCTACAGCTCCTGGGCCTCATGAAACCTGAACAAACCTTCAGCATAAATAATAAACTCTCTGAAGGACTGCCTGATCTGTTAGTAACACAAACAGGTCTGGACAAAAGAAAAGGTCCACAGTAATTCTGACAATGAACAGAATCCTGAGGGTTATAAAATCTAAATTCAGATAGGGTGAAGAAAACAGTGCTGATGATCCATGAGGAACTTCTATGAAGGAAATCTGTACAGCACTCCTGGGCCAACTGCAGGCTTGCCATTCATGGATGGCAAGCCACATCGATTTCAATGGCTGCACGTGCATGTGGTCTCGGCAGAGTGGCCGCACACACCACCACTGAATACCGTGGGACTTGAGGTCCCATGGTTTTTGCCATCCACAAGGGTGGTCCAGAATGGAACCGCTGTGGATAAGACAGGCCCACTGTATAAGCTGATTTATTTAAGGACTTTAAAAAAGGAGGTAGCAAAATCACAGTACTCATGGAATGTTTTGTGTGCTTAACGAATATTCTGGTATCCTGCATTTTCAAGGTAAGTACAAAAAATAGCATCTACAACTCCACTGAGGAACACTAATAAATCTGATTAGGAATATTTAGAAGATTCAGTACTCTTGATTTCCAAAACTCAAGAGATACAAGAAGTCTAAAGCCATAATGTTATTCATCTTCTATGAACATCTA
Source organism: Urosaurus nigricauda (assembly GCA_034509955.1). Lineage (NCBI taxonomy): Eukaryota > Metazoa > Chordata > Lepidosauria > Squamata > Phrynosomatidae > Urosaurus > Urosaurus nigricauda. The sequence goes on from JAOEGL010000004.1 coordinate 103,741,747, forward strand.
AAACTAAGGAACTGGTGTGACTGAGTTAACACATTTGCTCACTACAGTAAGTGTGCAAGGCTGGCTCAAGCCTTCCTGATGCCTGAAGCATAAAGAAAAACACCACATATGTGTATAGCCCCTACATCCCACATATAATCATAGATTTGAAAGAGAGTACAGGGGCCACTGAGTCCAACCCCCGCTATGCCAGAAACATCTCTTGCATGTGTTGAGAGATAGGTATATGAAGAAGCAACAGTGGCATTTTGTTCTATACCTCCACCACAGTAGAAAGTGGAAGAAGGAGAAGATGACATTGGCAACCCAATCTTTGCTTTAAGAGATGGAGAAACCTTATCTGTAAATCCTCCTGCTCCTATTGGGTTGCCATCAACATTTTTATTTTTATTTATTTCCATTTCCAAAGTAACTATGGTAAATGGCGGCTGTGCAATGTGTGTGTGTGGGGGGGGGGCAGGTGAAGGAAAAGAAAACACACACATCAAAAAGAATGTAAAGGTAAGAGTTATGCTACAGTATTAACTCTTATGAAAAAAGGAACCATCCTTTCTCCAAGTAGAGCGGTGAAAGACTAGAGCTTAGTCTGTCCCGGGAGAACCTAAAAGAAGAAGCATCACCCCTCTCTAGTCTCTCAGTGCTCCATTGCGAAGCGCCAAAGAGCCACCAACACAAATGCCATTTTTCCATTCAGGCATTCAAAAAGGCCAGAAATGGCATAGCAGTGGAGAGAGGAGAGGTGGCTGGTGCTTATTTTAGGTTCTCCCAGGGTGGACAAACTCTTACCTTCTGCCACTATACTCAGAGAAAGGGATGGCTCCAATTTTTGATGAGAGTTAAGATACATTATTTACAATGAGACATAAGTCAACCCTGTTTTTTTAAATGAATTTTCTGACTAGGATTTCTAGATTTATATATTAGTATACAAGTTGCAACATTGATAGATTTTTTGTTGTTGTGTCTTCAAATCATTTCCAGCTTATGGTGACCCTAGGGTGAACCTGTCACAGTAATTTCACATGGCAGAGTAGGGAATCTAAGAAGTTTTATTAATTGTTTTTTAAACCATACATGTACTGATATGCATTTTTTTTCAAGACAGGACCTTCAATATGAGCTAATTTCAACTGACTTTTAAATGAAATGCTTTCAAACAGCACTAAAATTTACATTAAAATGGAAACATCAATATAGATAATTTCTAGACCAGGAGTTGCCACCATACCCTGTTTCCCCAAAAATAAGACATCCCCATAAAATAAGAATTAGTAGAGGTTTTGCTGAATTGCTAAATATAAGGTCTCCCCTGAAAGTAAGACCTAGCAAAGTTTTTGTATATAAATATATATACAGTATATAATAAATGTTCATTTTTTTTGTTCAACAATAAATGTGAATTCTTCTTCATGGAAAAATAAGACATCCCCTGAAAATAAGACCTAGCACATCTTTGGGAGCAAAAATTAATATAAGATACTGTCTTATTTTTGGGGAAACACGGTGGAAGTTTTTGCAGATTTTGACTCTTTCCTGTTTCCCCTGTACCAACTTTTTACTGGCAAAAGAAGGGTGTATTGCATCTCTTGGAAGTGGTAGCTGTTTTTCTATGTATGTCAATTTTCTGAGGTTCACCTAAAGATTCTTGCTCTAGTTCTAAAGCTACATAAAATTTATAAAAAATTAAAACTTCACTGAATAGTTAAGCTTGAAAATGTCTTATCTGAAGCCACATTATGAAATCTATAGTTCTGAAACTGCTGTTAAAAATGAAGCTATAAAGTAGAATTTTAAAGAAAACAATCAAATAAAAATGTACAGCTTTAATTTCTATCATTTCAGTTTCTTCAAGTTTTTCGGTTCCCTCCATTTCTATTCTATTGTTTCCTTTTCTTTTGTTATAAGAAATTTTCATTCATTTTCCTTTAAATCAGGAATTGGACAATGTGCAGCCTGTGACCTGCGTATGGTCAATGAATGCCTCTTTTAGTCCTCAAAGCCACTCAAGTCCTTCTTTTTTAAAAAAACAACCCAACAATGGAGCAAATTTCCATCTGAAAACCCTGCCATAACTTAAAGCATTACTTTTGTTAACACAGTTCACTAAACCAATCTCGTGTTTTATTGTTGAAACTGCAGTAGTACTGTTGCAGGTCTAAACATTATGGCTGGTTAAATAAAATAATGGCGGGCCACAAGTTCATGACACCTATCAAAATACAGTCGCCCCTCCTAACTCGCAGATCTGAGATCTGCACCCTAAAATATCTGCAGAGGGGCGAACTCCACTATCTTCAATGGGGCGTGCACCTGGGCCATGCCCTACAAGCCTATGGGGCTTTAATATGTGCGAGCCTCCATTCACGTGGGTTGGGTGGGTATGGAACAGATCCACCACAAAAATGGAGGGCCAACTCTACTGTATTCACATTTTCAAATCATGAGAAATGGATTCTAGTTTGTTTGAATACAGAGTTAGCCTGTTGGAAGAAGCCAGTCAGCATCTTCATAATAAAATGATACTATGACATTACTGTTCACTTACTCTATTTTAGTGTTAAAAATCATTAACCAATACACATTTTCAAAACAACATAATTATTTTATGGATGATGTGTACTTTTCATTTCATATATATCTTGATGCTTCTCTATTCCAACTGCCATAAAGTGCAAACTCTGCTTCCAACAGCATTACTGAATGCATTACTGAAATAATCACAATTTCCCTGACTTTCTCATATTGGGACAACTATGGCACTCTGCCTGCAAAATGTATTAGAAAGAGAGACGGCCTCAAGTACGCTCATCCTCAGTATTTCTGTGGGCATTGTCTCCTCTAGGCCCATTTCAGAATATACTGTGCCTCTCAATTAGTGCCAAAGTTCTCAACTGAGCCTCTGGTACTGAAGGGTTTTTTGTACTCTTATCCTTAAATTCAGGGTGCTGTCACACTGCAGAAATAAAGCAGTTTGACACCACTTTAACTTCCATGACTCAGTATAGGGGAAAAACTAAATGCATAACAGTAAGATTATGCAGGATTATGAAAACCTTAGGAACATCCCAAGGAAGTCTGTTCTGAATGCAAGAAGACATAAAACATAATCAAATGTATCCAGTGAAGTAGATAATCACAATTTATTCTTTGTCACTTGTGCAAAGATTCTTTATTCAATCTCTTAATAGATCCAACACCATCTTCCATGTAAATAAACTCTGGAACGAAGGACAGTATTACTATTGTATCTTCCCATTTCCACTTTTTTTCTTACTGAACCAAGTGGAAAACCCTGTAATTCCTTTTGTTTTGTTGCTTGTAAAGATTCTAGTTACCATGAATGCAAGGGCATTGGGGGGGGGGGGGCTCTGCATCTAAGTAAAATGCTTATTTGTCTTATAATTGCATAACCATAAATGAAGAGTGAGTCTTATCCTGCATGTCCCCCCACCCCAATAAAGTCACTAAGGTAAATGTAACAGCATAGTCCGCCCCCAATATTCACTGGTTTCCGTTTCATGGATTTGGTTAATATGTTCTTTATAGGAATCTCTAGGTCTTCCAGCATGATTATATAGCCAACGCCTGGCAGAGATAATTGACCAAGTCATGCAGGAGGAGCTAGAGATTCCCAGAGACATGTTCTCTCAGGTAAAAATAAAGTAGGAATCTCAATTTTTATTTTTATTCCAGTTTTTCCCACTTTTGCAGGATTGGGGCTGTACTCCTAACCTCTGTGAATTGGGGGGGGGGGGGGAATTCGGCTGACAGTATTGCTCTTTGCCAATAGAAATTACCTATAATATAAGGAATCACTGAGCATTTTGAGATGGATCTTCTTACTCATGAATAATACAGTAGGCATTTGTAGTGATTAAAGAATCCAAGTGCACATTCAAAAGACTTACCGTATATACTCAATTATAAGTAGAGAAATTTATGCCCCAAAATGGACTCTAAAATCATGGGTCGACTTATCTATGGGGAAACAAGTTAATACTGCTTGAAAATTTTGTTAAAGAAGTGCCCACCTTCCTCTGCAGCCAGGGATCTTTAGGAGGTTCCTCTTTCAGTCTCTGGCTTCTCCCCGGCGTGCTCTCCTCTCTTCCTCTGTGTGTGTGTGTGTGTGTGAGAGAGAGAGAGAGAGAGAGATCCCGACCCTCAGTCCCTACTCCCTCCCTGCAGCCAGGGGGCTAAGAAGGAGCTGCTCAGGAAAGAAGGGGGAGAGAGAGTATGCTCAGGCTTGGACCCTGTTTGGCAAGCCAGGAGCCTGGAAATCCTGGGGGAGAGAGAAGAGAGAGAGAAAGGTCTGTCCTCCTTTAGCAGTCTCCCCTCTTTTGCAAGCAGTGGAATCCTGGGAGTTTTGGGGAAAGAAAGTGAGAGAGTTTTCTCTCCCTTCTTTTGCATCAGTGGGATCCTGGGAGTTTTGGGGAAAGAAAGTGAGTTTTCTCTCCCTTCTTTTGCATCAGTGGGATCCTGGGAGTTTGGGGGAAAGAAAGAGAGAGGTTTCTCTCCCCTCTTTTGCATGCTGGGGTTTTTTTGGAATGATTTTGGTAAAGGGAAAGAGTGTGTGTGTGTGTGTGTGTGTGTGTGTGTGTGTGTGAGGTTTGTTTCCCCTTTTATATGCTGAGACTATGACCCTTGGGACTTGGGAGAGGTCCAGAGAGGGAGATATAGGGAGGGAAGTGGTGATTTGTTTTCCCCTTTAGATGTTTTGTAACATGCCCCAGTGTTTGACCCTCGACTTATCCATGGGTCATATCAAAATCCATGATTTTGGCCCCCCAAACTGCCCTCAACTTATACATGAGGTCGACTTATACACGAGTATATATGGTATATTTACCTTTAGTTCTAAATCTGCAAATTTTTAAATACTTTCCCTTCTCAGGGCTAAATCATGTCACAACCCTAATGTTACTGCTTTTAAGATATATGAATACTGCTAGTAAACTTTTACAGAGAAATTTTCTTCATGTAATTTTCTTCCATAAAGTGAACAATGTCCATGATCAAGCTCTCCACCTGACAACAGTCTTGAAAGCAAGCTTTTCTATTTGTTGTTGGGTTTTTTTCTTCTTCAGAAAGATAAGTAAACATTTGAAAGGCATGTAATTTACAATTTCAATGAATGATTACTGCAAATGAATTGAGAGTAGAGAGTATATGATTGTATATGGGCAAAGATCTTAAATTTAATGTTCTAATCCTGGACCTCTGAAAAGACCAATAAATAGCAATGGGTTTATCTATCGTGGATGCACTGAAGATCTAAAAGGTAAGGAATATATATAAATGTAATGATCTAAATGGCAGAACATGAAAAGGGCAGATTGAAAGGTATTTTCAAAACTTCAGAATTTGCCTGTTTGAACTCTATTTTTTATTTAAACCACTATTCTGGACTTACCTACACCTAAACATTCCATCAAAATAACCATTTGGCTTCTGAATCTTATTGGGCCTGACAAACAACTTTAATAGACATAGTACTTACATTTCATGCATAATGACCTATATACATACTCACAGTTCAGCGTGTTTTCCCTTTGAAGCAGTATTCATCCGCACAAAGCAAAAGGTATATTTATTTCTTTGGTTACCTTCAGAATGCAATTTGTTACCCCAATGAAGACCGAAGAAACATTAATATGACTTTTTAAGCAAGAAGGCTTGCTATACACGAGTGCTTACCATTGTTGGGTAAGTAAAAGGAGGGACAAAAGTAATTCTCAACTCTTCAGGACATGAAGTTACTGAGATTTTTTCAAAGATTAAATGTTCAAAATTATTGAAAATCTTCAGAACTTTTTATTGCGCTCTGTCTTACTATATAGTAACAGCAAAACTGCATATATGCTGTCAACATGGGTGTCTATAATTCAATGATAGTACAGATGCTTCACAGAGAGGTCAAGGATCTGTTTGGTGGACAGTTTTGTACGACTAGTTTGTACAAAAATACTGCATACCAAATAGTGATGTTCAACATAAAGATGCTTATCCTGTTCTACGAGATGCATTCTCCCTAAATGACCAGATTTTAATGCATGTCTAAATCGTATCTGTGGGACATAGTACCTTACATCATCATCAGCTTCTCCTCTAACTGTGACCCCCTCCCCCATGACTCCCCTTGAGGACTTTTATACCACGCTTTGCCATACATGCAACTTTGAAATCTCCTTGAACATTTTGGGTAATACTGTATAAAACCTGCAATCCTTGGGTTACTAACAGGGAAAAGTTACAGAGATTACACCTCACAAGCTCTAAAACAACAGCACCGGTTAACAGTCCATTTCCAAGCAGAGGTAAAGGGTTGTTATCATTCTTAATGTTCAAGCTTGGTGCCTGTTTACTTGAAAGATTACCATGTGCTATATGACTAAAATCTTCAAAGCCCATCCTCCAGGACCCTGTGCTAGATAGGTTTAGGTGGTGCCTGGTCATGGAATTGTTTTTGGTCAGTGTCTGACATTTGGACTACACTTCTCAGAATGTAAAATACTTCTGAGAAGTTCATATATATTACATATAATATGTAACATATATTCTCTCCGTATTCATATATTATTTTGAGTATTTATACCCCACTCTTCAACCACAAGGGCTCTCAGAGCAGCTCAGAAATTAAATTATTGATTTGACAGTTCCCGGCCCTCAGGCTTACAATCTAAATAAAACAGAACATACTAGTAAAAGGGAATGCCAGTGGGGGAGTTGATAAAATACTGCTGGTTTGAGGATAGGGCAGTGGAAGGTGAGATGGGAGAGGGACTTTCATCTGTTTCTGGGCCTAGGTATGATGGAGCTATACCTGGTTCCTCCTCTCTCCCTCCAAGGCCAGGGCCTATTTTTAAAAAATCAGAAATCAGTTTAGCTGGAGTGGTAAGTATAGTTTTCCATGATAACACTTTTGCTTTTTTGCCAATATGATTCTAGAAAGAAGAACTGAAACATCCTGAACCATGGAGGTGATGCCTCTGATGAGATAACACAGTTTGGTTCTTTTTTTTTCTTTTTAATGTAGACAATACTGATTTTCATGTACTGTTTGCATGCAAAGCAGTGTTACAAAGTTTGAATGAACTTTCTTGATCTTAAGCTGGATAAAGATATTATAAAAACTGTTATTTGGGTATGGCACAAAAATTCAGTGTCTGAAACTCTAAAGCAAATACTAAAACTCTCAAAATGGTGGTATAAAATAATCTACAAAAAAATAATAAAGAGGGCATGAACCAACACATGCCACAGCATATGTAGTAAATACTAGATTATTCAATGAATATTATCTGTATTTCAATAAAGGAATAAAAGTGTCCTAAATAATGACAGAGCTTAACTTTTGTGGCAGATAATCAAACCAAAAAGATTGATAGTGATGAGTAAAATGGTACTGGTAATAAAATGAGCAACAAATTGTCAGAAATGGTAAAAAAAGAAAAAAGTGAGGAAAAATGCCTGCTGAAAGAAATACTTATTCTTAGGTCTTGCAGCCACTTTAATTCTGTATTTACACTAATGATTTTGTAGATATGAATATGTTAATACAATTTCCATATGACACCATTTTAGAAGGTAAATGGTAAATTGTGAGTATACTTGGAGAAAGGAAAAAGAGAGAGAAAAACCAGAATCATACCTAGAAGTGAGGTCTCCTTTGCAAATGCAGCAGCAATAGCGGGATCCAGAGCTGGCTGGCCATCACCGGAGGGAAGGTCAGGGCGAGTGTAATCCCTACTTTTATCATTATTGTACTTTACATTCAAGTTGACCAATTTGGAAAAATCAATCCGTAAGGTACAACAGGCATTATAAATATTCTGACCATCTAATGCCTAGAAGAATAGGAAAATATTAATTAAACTATACAACAGGATTTGCAGCTATAGATGAGAAAATTAAGCACATACCCACCATATCCATGGAAATTAATCTGAAATAGTTTTAAAATAAGTTTCACAAGCTAGCTATTTTGAGATGAAGCTGGAACTTTTCTTGCATACATTTGGTAAATTGTTATCCTAATATGCGACTTTTAGTCTTTGGCCTCTTTGGGATTATTTCCTCTAGTTACTCCCATCAAGCACCTTCTCCTCTCCAAGAGTATGTAGGGAAGGCCTCCCTCAACAACTATGTTATCAAATACTTAATAAGAACTGCAGAGATTTGGAGTGATATATTATTATTACATTCTATAGGTAGGTTTTAATGAGAATCACAAAATTTGTCTGCTACATTCACTACTGCATCTTGTTTTGAATTAAGACACAGTGAAATATTGTAATGAATAGTCCAGCTTTATCAGCTATATTATACCAGCTGGAATTCTTAAGCAGTATATTATAATCTACCCAGCATACTTGGGCTATTCAACTTTGGGTTTCTGCACAACATCTATTTTATCTAGGTATGACTTTGTCCTGTAAAGTGTCTATTTCACTGAAAAAAGTGCCACCTGAAACTTGGATCCCTTCCCAAAACACGTTTTTGAGGTTATTACAACTTGAATAATGCAATGAATCTAGGAATGAATTAAACACCTGGACAATTTTTGACAGCAAGCAGGGCAACCAAAGCTTTCATGTTCCTCTCCCACAACAGTACTCTTTAAAACAACAGTCACAAAACAACAGTAATTTGTTTGGTAAAATTTCAAAAATCCTAATAAAAAACAGTCACAACTCTTAAATAAAGCTGTTTGTTTTGTTTAGAAGTGTGAAGTTGGGAGCATCATGGTCTGTGTAATACATTATGTCAAAAATGTAAGAGGAATAAGCTCCTCCATACGGTCACTATGGGTAGAAATCCCAAATGCAGTAAGCAGTTTAGCACCAAGGAAATACAATTGCTACCCTGACTAAAATTCTCAAATCATTTCTGAGATGAATAAAGAAAAGATCAGAATTCTTAAGAAATCATCTGACAAATACCTCTCCAACTAAATCATGTTCAGAGCCCATACTCATCAGGATATACAGAGGACCTTTCCCATCCGTGGGAGTTCAGGTTTGGGGGCCTCTTTGGTGGTAAACAATTTGGATGGTTGCTCTGCTTATTATTCAATGGCAAATTCCATTGATTTTTGTTGTTGTTGCAGTTCCAGGAAGTTTTCCTAGAATGGATTTTTTTTCTCTCCTCCTCACCTCCATCATGCCATGTCTTTTTAAAATTTAATATATTATCTCAGTGTGGCTTTATTTTGCATTATATGTATATCATTTGTTTAATGTGAACATTCACAAGTATCAGTAGAGAATTAATTTTTTAAAAAAAGAACAAAATCAGAGAAAAAACATAAAACATGGAAATTGTAATAATCAGTGACTTCACCTATTCCCCACTAGCTAAGGTAAATACATTTTCAGGAGAATGAAGAAACTAAAAATGATCCAGAAAGTCCAATATGGTTAATGTTTAATTGCAAAAGAAGTTAACTAAACTAGAGGATAAGCTGAAAAGGAAAACTATCGAGGGTGCTTGGACATAATTTTAAGATATGACAGCAGCTCAGGTAGAAAGTATACTAGCATAGTATATACAGTGGTCCCCCGGTTTACGAATCCCCCGGGGAACAAAATCCCCAGGACCCGAAACCAGCGGGACCAAAAAATATCCCCCGGGATCCGAAGGATACGAAGGAGAAAAACCACGCGGCCCCTTTAAATCGGCTGCGCGGTCTGTCTCCGAATGCGGTCCCCTGGGAAACTAAAACTTCCGGGTTACGAAAGGTAATCCGGAACGGATTACCTTCGTAACCCGGGGGACCACTGTATAGCATAGAACAATATACACTGTACTAAACTTGTCAGCGTTTTAAGTCTTCCTTTAAAATGTGAGAGTATGACCAAATGATAAACAATGTACATTGACAATAAGAAAAACACAAAAATAAAATCAGAAACATGTTGGTAAAAATATTACATAAAAACAGCATTCTATGCTATATCAGATGCAGAAGAAACTTCTACAGGTATTTAGAACTTAAAGATTAAAAACAGGGGAGGGGTGAAGAGACACTGCAGAGCAGCTGAATTCTACATGTGAATCCCTTCACTGAAAAAGGTTTAGGCAGGTATCTTCATCCACTCTGGGGAAATTATCTGAAGAACTAAGACGGAGGTGACAAGGGATGAGTAGTGCTACTCAATACTAGATTAAAGAGTCAATAATTCTAGATAGCATATATCTAATACTTTTTAGACAATTAAAATTTGAAAGTTTTCTTCTAAGAAAAATATGCAATGAGTCACTAACACTAGATTCTGTAACTGAAGATTAGAACATTACTAATGTAACACCGATTTTAACAAGGTGGATGGAAGAAATAAAGGCTAGGAAATTACAACCCAATTAACCTAATATCTGTCCAAGATAAGTATGTAAATAACAGTTAAAGCTACAGTTATGCACTCAAACTATCAAGCCTTTATTAGTGCTTGTGTGATGAAAAATTCTACAGTACTTTGCCAGTCTTCTGAATGTGTTTTGCATGCTCCTGACAAAATGCAGACAGAGATGATCTGACAGATGTTCTATATCTGAGTTTCCATATAAACTCTTGTTAAAGTCCTTTCATCTAAAGTTCATGAGAAGGCGTCTAGCTCAGTGACAAAGTGTATGCTTTATATGGAAAAAAGGCCTCAAACACAGTCTCAGGCATCACTATGAAAGGTTGAGAAGACCACAGAGCAACTGTTGCTTAGTACAGAAGAAATTTAGATAAACGAATCAATAACTTAAACTTGCTGTTTCTAAAATTTAGCGATTATGGGACAAGAGGGTAGACATTCTTATGCACTGGTTACCAAAAACAAAACAAAACTAAAACAAAGCACACACACACCCAGAAACCGAGGGTAGGAATACATTGACAGTTCTCAGAATGGAAAGAAACAAACTTACAAATTTGCATAAAATTAAACCACTATCCTTCATAAATGAGCTGAAGTCAGAATGTGAAATAATATAGCTAAATTTGTGCGTGACAAAAAATTATTCAGGATAGTGAAATACTATGTGGTCTGCAAAGTGGTAATTTAAAAGAAACTTTCAAAACAAAGGGAAATGGGATATAAATGGTCATCATGATTCAGCACAAGAACAATGAATAGTGGGACAAAAACAACCCCAAGTATACAAGCCAACAGAGTCTAAACTGATAGGTTAGAAAACACAATAAATTCAAGTATTATTAGGCAAGTGACTAAAAATAAAACATCACGTGTATCAATATCTTCATGTAAAGCTATCACCCAGCTACGTTTGGAAAACTTAATTTACCTCTGGTCACCCAACTCAGAAATGGTATGTAAAAACAGGGTACAGAATGGTCAATCAAAATTATTAACAAGATTAAAGCAATCAGAGCCTCTTGGTTTGTAAGTACATGCACACTTACACGTGCACTAGTAGTTTCTGGGGGGAAAATAAAATCTTTCTCTCTCTCTCTCTCTCTCTCTCTCTATATATATATATATATATATAATATAGTTCAAGATTAACCTTTGCAATTCACTGACATAAAATGGGACAAATATGTAAAGGACAAAGAATCCAATTCTAAAAGTCTTAACGGTTAAACAGAGTCGTGATTCATTAGTACAGTAGGCCCTTGGTATCTGCTAGGATTTGGATCCTTCCCCATGGATACCAAAATCTGTGGATGCTAAAGTCCCACTAAATACAATGGGGTAGTAAAATTATATACCTATAATAAAATGGCAAAATCAAGGTTTGCTACTGGAAATTTATAGTTTTTAGAATATTTTGAAGCCATGGATAGTTGAATCCAGGGATAAAGAATATGTGAACATGGAGGGCTGACTGTATTATGCCTTGGAAGGTTTCTGCTAAGCCCAAAGCTAGGGAAATCTGCATCTTTTAAGGTCCATTTCTGCACCCCTCAGAGGGCTAGCCACTGTTGCTGGACTTCTTAAGCAAGCTTATGTAGAAGTATCAGGTTGCTTTGGCTGTAATCTTCAACACAGACCGCTGAAAATTCAAATTTCTTATGGCACCCACTTACCCACTTAGAGTACAGCAACAGCTTTAAAACCCACCACAAGGCAGCTCACATCATGTAGGGAGCTGAGATGCCATGCTTTGAGAAATCTACCATACATACTCAATTGTAAGTTGACATCATGTGTAAGTTGAGAGCAGGTTTTAAGGACAAAATTATGGATTTTGCTATGACCATGGATAAGTCAAGGGTAAAACTTAAAAGCATGTAACAAAGAATGTAAAGGATAAAGCAAAGGAAAAATATTCCAAAGAACAAACAAATTCCAGCAGGCATTACTGTTTGTGCTCACCCTAAAAGCGGGATGGATGGATGAGGAGGAACCTTTGGTAAATAATGGCTGTTGGAAAGAAGTGCCCCCAAATGGACAAATACAGGTGTAAGGGAAATTTACACACACACATGCCACTAACAGGTTGCAAGGTGCAGTGTGATAAGAATCCTTATCTATCTATATTTATTCTATTCCATTATCTCAGTATTTATTAACATATGTTCTGCCTCATTTGGGGTTCTTTCTCAGAAAATGTGATATTATCAATCCACCTCCAAAAACTAGTGTCTACCTTATCATTGATGGAATTCTTATAAAAATATTTTTTACAACTTGTCTTGTATTTGTCACACCATTTCTTCTATAGTTAGATCTGTTGAAATAGGTGTATTCTTGTGCATTACACTATTACTGAAATGTAAGCTTGTTGAATTATGTGTAAATACATCTATGATGAATAGTGGTTTACACTCTTACTAATGATGATGAACACTAAAACTTTTTTTCGTGAGCTTGGTAAAGGACACTTCCTGAGTCTCAAGAGAATATATAAGTTGCTGCTAGTTTATAATCAAGATCTCCAGGATCACACATTATTTTTGTTCATATGATCACCCTCTCTCTGTGATGGCCATGTCATTTCTTCTGGATTAAAAAAAAAAAGAGGTCTGAAGTAGCCCTTTCTTATTTAAGCTTCTTTATCCATGCATGCAAATTGCCATATCCTTCTTAAGAAAATGGTGACAGTTTAAGTGAAAGTCTCATCAGCACTCTCCAGCCTCAGTTTAAGGTGGTGGGCTAACTTCAATTCAGTTTTGCAATTCATATATAGTAGAATTGTGTAAGTAATTGTGTATACTAACTGGCTGCTATAATAATTCAAGCACATTAGTTTGCAACTTAAAGGAGCATTTCTGTTATGTAGATGAATAATCTCAAAAATCTGGTTTTGAAATTGACATGTTCCTTATTCAGTAGAGTCTCAGTTATCCATGCTTAGGTCATCCGACATTCTGGATTATCGGACGTCGCGGCTGATTGGGGGCGTGGCTGTAGGCATTTCCACGCCCCCAGACATGGCAGTCGTGACAGGCAAGGATAGAAGGGTGAGTGACGCTTCGCCCCAAAACACAGCCCCAAGTGTGGCGGCAGTGGCACCAGCAGCGAGCAGGGCAAGTGAAACCTTGCTCCAAAACAGGGTTTCAAGCACAGCGGCAGCAAGCAGAGTAATTTCAAGGATTTTCTTAGACCATCTGGATTATCAACATGTTCGGCTACCCGACTATCAGCCCGCCCATTTATGTCAGATAATCGAGACTCTACTGTATTACAGTCCTATTTACTAGTTTTAGAAGCATGTGTTTAATCCAAAGATAAGACTGTGCTAAACTCACCCACACCCTTGTCAGCAGTTCTGTTGTTATCCTCACATGGAGAGCAACAAGCCTGAACTGAAAAATTTCTTCAGCACATGCCCCTTCTTCAAATGATTCAGGACTCATTTTTTTAGAAGTCCTGACTGTGTGGAGAGGGTCCATATATACAGTAAGGGCAGCTTCTGAGAAGACCCATCGCTGCTCCTTCCCTCTCATATAAGGAAAGCAACAAAACTGGAGATGAAAGAAGTGAAGCTACCACCTTCCTCTTAGGATGCTCATTCACCACATTTCTAAAATAAGCTAAAATAAGCACCACACTTCTAAAATAAGCAATTATTTGGCTCACAGCTATTTAAAGAAATGAGAGCAATTCTGAAAATAAGGTTTTCCAGTTTATTCTTCTAACACTTTGATCAAAATGTGGAGAATTTTATGAATGCAAATAATGTTAGTTACTGGAAAGAAGAGAATTTTGACATGAGATGCAAAATAAATTGTACAGGTTATTTACTGGTAGTTATCACTCTAAGTATCGGTAACTTCCACAAATTAAGCAAAATACACCACAGGTTTATAAGCTCACTCTGCATACAAAATCCTTGGATAATTTCTCTTCCATGTACAGATTACTACAAGTTGGACAAATTATGGTTAACACCAGCCTTTAAATAAGACGTGTGGTATTTTTATCACCCTGTCACATAACCTTGTAACTTTCTGGGGGCCAAATAGCAAAAGTGATAAGACAAACATGCAAATGGTAGCTAAGCTCTATGGCAACTACTAAAAACCCATTTCACACAGAATCTCAAAGGCTCACCTCCCAAAAAAAGTCTCCCCACTGGCAAGATGGGAGGAGACAGGCCAGTCATGAAAGCCTTTTAGTCCATATCTAGCATTGGATACGCTGGTTCCCAACATATGTTCAAAATAACGGCCTCATTCAAAGGTAACAGCAAAGAATAGGGTAAAAGAGGAAGTGGGGAAGGGAAGACTGGAAATGGTCAAGCACATTCCTGATTCTTCAAGCAGTGCTTTGTAAGGGCATCTGAATTTAGCCAAGTTTTGAAACCCAAATAGGAATTCTCAATAGCATAACCATTATGATCATAGTCATAGAATCATACAGTTGGAAGAGACCATAAGGGTCATCCAGTCCAACTCCCCTGCCATGCAGGTACTCGCAATCAAAGCATCCTCAACAGATGGCCATCCAGTCTCTGTTTAAAGATCTCCAAGGAACAGCAATGTTGAAAAGTAAGCTGTTTTTACCATGCTCTTTAGAAAATACTCTCATTGAGGTGCTTGCTTGTTTTTAATTGCTTTTTTCAGTTATTGTGATATCCTATAAAGATCACTATTTGAAAAGTATGGTTCTATTAGTCCATTTGTTGGCTTTGTTAACAATTATATTCCATTTTTTGGTGGACACTTTTTGACGTTCAATTTTGGTTTGGGGAGAGAATACAGAGACCCTTCTGGGAAACAGCATGTGGGTCCACTCTTGCTTTTAGTGTCAAACATTCATATGTCTTTCTTTATAACTTTCCCTTACAACATGCATTTTCATACTGCTACAACTCTAGTGTTTATGTGCAGCAATGTGCAGAAACACTGTCTGTCAAATAAACTCCAGTATAACTCCTGACTAAGGAATTAATCTCATATGACTCTCACATTAAGGACTGCATTCTACTGCTTGATAACAGAATCCTTGCTAACCTACCTTGTTCACCAACTATAAAATTATTATCTACATTAGGTACCAGTTTTGTTAAAAGATTATCTACCATAAGTCACTTCCCATATTTTAATCCTCTTTCCTGGCACTACAGTTTATACAATATTCCAAAATGGCTCAAATTCTGGTAAAATAATGTAAAATTAAGTGCATACCATTCAGCTGCCACTGCCACCTTCAGACCATTTCTCAGCAGTCTATATACACTAGAGCTATGCAGTGTTCTCTAGAAAACTGGTTTAAGTCAAGAATCTTCATATTGATTTTAAAGACTATTTTCTAACTCTAGCATATAGCTAATATTTAGGTGCATAATCTAAACCAATGCAAATTCTCCAGTTAATTCAAAGTGAGAAATTAACATAATCTTCAATATTACTTCCTTAACAATAATCTTTCCGTAATATCAATTCAACTCTTGTTGTCAAAAATATACAAGAGGTAAATGGTTACCACATAAAATTATACTTTTGCATGAGTAACAGGAGTAGAGACCTCTATTAAATGGCCAGTTTTGCATGCCACAGAGAACCATCAATTCTAGGTTTATACAGTGCCTTGAAGAAACATTCACTCTCCTTCAACTTACTCAGATTTTATTGTGTTACAACTTGGAACTAAATCTGAATTAATTGGCATTATGGCTAATGCCAGATGGTTGTTATTTACTTACTTTTTGTGCCACAATAAAAATATTTTGCACCTTCACAATAAACTTTCATTTATGAGTTCAGGACTGATCACTTACTATAATGAGTACTGTAGATACTGAGATGACTCTGAAAACTTTAACTAAATCATTTTTGCCCCAGTAAAGTTTTGGATGAAACCATAAAGACCAAACTGCCGATTTATTTAATTGATTAAATTAATTTTATTTTTCCAGTATGGGACCCAAGGCTTTAAGAAAAGCCTTTAGATGAAGACAGTGGGATGTGAATGTTCATGTAAAATCTCTACCTTTTCTGTTTTTCATAAAATTGCTTATTTTGCCTGACAAATCAAAATCCAGCTTCCTATTAGTCAGCAGGCTAAATAAAATTAATTACAACTGTACTTACAAGTTTTGCTTGTTGGGCATTTACTGGATCACCATACTGTAACAATGCTTGAAACTGGTTATTCTTTGTGAATGTGATTATTTTCAGAACTGCTCCAAATTTGGAAAATATCTGTTGGAGAGAAATAAATTGCATGGGTACTCAAATTTATAGGTCATAAAATACATACAACAAAGCATGTTTTTTTAAATATGATTTTACTTAAACTCATATTAAAAAAGCCATATTTGCAGTCTCAATGGGTATGTTTTCAGTTTGCTCATTTTAGCAAAGAGAAGAATGCCAAATACTACAAATATAGCTTCACTGAATTATTTTGCACATTGGTTTTTACAATCTTTTTATTTTAAAGAAGAGAAAAATGTTTCTCTCTTATTACCAACCAATCAGACCACATAATTATCCATTAATTAGCCTGCTCCTATAAGGCCCCCATCAAAGAGATTGCAAATCCACTTCTACTTAGCAGCCGTAATGGTATGGGATCAGATACGCACAAATGGCCCTTCATACAATTAGCATATTAACAAATTGTTGTGGCTACACGAAGTGGTTAGCAAGGCAACATGAGATGATCTTTTATTCTCAAGAAAGCACACATATGTCACAAAAAATGTGGATAGTAATCAGCTTCTTGAGGTGCATTCAAAGTAAGACTTTCTATTTCGTTCTGCTGCACTGTGATAGTTTAATTAACACAGGATGATAATAGAGAAAGCTTCAAAAATAAAAAAAAATGGATAAAAATGAGCCATTTTGTTTGTAAAATATGTTACAATATACCGTATGTTGGATGACTTGGTTCTGGACCTATGTTGACTAGAAACCTCCATATACTACCACACCTTATTATTAAAACATTAAATAAGCATTCTACACCATGAAAATGTAATGATAAGACACTGTGCACAATGACTTAGTATAGACCCAATAAAGTAAACAGGGATTAGTAACAAATAATTTGGGTCCCACTGAGTTCAAGGGGTGGACTCTACAAATATCTACATCCAGATTTAAACCAAGGATCCCAATATAGAACTGTCCAATTTTAATAGATAATGAACATCCTATGTCCATAACAGTACAGTGGTCCCCCGGGTTACGAAGGTAATCCGTTCCGGATTACCTTTTGTAACCCGGAAGTTTTCGTTTCCTGGGTGACCGCATTAGGAGACGGACCGTGCGGCCGATTTAAAGGGGCCGCACGGTTTTTCTCCTTCATATCCCAGGGGATCCTTCGGATCCCGGGGGATGTTTTTTGGTCCCGCCGGTTTCGGGTCCCAGGGATTTCGTTCCCCGGGGGATTCATAAACCGGGGGACCACTGTATTTGTACATTCATCAATTTTGGGTAGAAATATCAAGATCAACTCTTGTATTACTAATTTTCATTCCCCTCCCCCCGCTTGGGGTAGGGGTGAGGTACAGAAATAGTCTTACATTCAACTTTCGTTCTTATTTCTACTTTGGGATGTCAAAAAAGTCACACCCTTATTTTATGATCCACTTTATTTTATTTTATGGTATCATGGTAGATTAATATGTAGACTCTGCTCTCCATGTATTCAAGGAGAATGTGCGTGGGTTGATGGGTTGTAATGTCATTTTTACATATGCTTGCCAGAAAGGAAGGAAACACAGGACTTCATAACATAAAGTAAGATCAACTAGATTCTGAAAAAAGTATCTACACACTGAGTTAACAATTTTAGCATTGGCTTCACATTTACCATAATTATTTCTTGGCTCTTTGTTTAAAGAGCAATGGGGGAAATCCCCACAAAAAGAAAGACTTACTTGGTGGAGAACATCAAGGGTTACAGGGTAGTACATGTTGTCAATAATTATTCTAAGGACAGGACTCTGTGCTGGAGTAACTGCACTCTCACTAACTGTAGTTCCACTTATGGGAGTATTTGTTGTCTGTACAGCAGTCACGGCCTGTAGAACTGCTTGAGCTCGCTGTATAAAAAGGAGAGGGGAAAGCATTCAAAACTAGTGAATTAGGTTTGGACACATTAGCATATTTGATAACAACAGAATCTGTAACACTGTTTTTTATTCCCCTCATTTCCATGACAAAAATGAATATTTTAAGATCCTGATCTTTTAAGCCATTCATTCCTTAATATATAATAGCTGCAGTTTCTTTGCTCTTAGAGACTTATACATCCCCTTCTAACTAGCAAAACCATCAGTGTCCACATAACTGAAGAGAAGCTCCAGATGGATAAAGAACTAAGTCTGGCTGCTCAACATCACGATCCTGAAGAAAGCCCCACAGTAGAATTCTGCTACATGAAAGAACATTAGTTGGCCACAAATAAGCAACAAAAGCCAGGTATATTCCCACTCTGCAGGAATACATAGTATCAGGTTTGTCATGTTTTGTTTTTGGTGTTGTGCATGAGACTCACTGCTCTCCACACTCTGAACCAATGACAATACCAGTACCCGCCCCCCCCCCCCCGGCTAAAGTATATGAATACACCGCATTCTTACTATCTGCAGGGATCAACCCTGAATCCCCCATGGATAGTGAAAATGTGGGTCCTCAAGTCCTGTTTTTCTCAATGGGCATGCATGCATCAGTTCAGAAAGTGAGGACTTGCCGTCCACCGAAGCCCGCACTTGGCATGGGCGCACTGTATAGTATTTTATTTGTTTAGTCTGTGCATTTTCATTCACACATTCATATACATAGTCATATTTTAACATTTTATAAGGAAATAGCTCTCCCTCTCTCCCCTCAGGCAGAGGTTCCAAGTATTCTCCCTGCCTTTCTCTTCCCCTCCAGGATAAAAAATGTTTGGGAAGAGGAGGAGGGGGATCAGGACCTCCAAGTCTCATGCCCTCCTTAAGCAACTGTCTCTTGTGCCCCCCCCATCCTATCCCACCATTTGAAAAACAATGGATTAGCCTACTGTTTGATTATTTACATCTTGAGTTATAATTATTGTAATCAGGAAATGTTGCTGTTCAGTTATGGAACTTCTTCTTGAAGTGGCATATGAAAAAACAGACATGATGATGACACTAACCACAGGCATAGCTGGGTAATTTTAAATGGCTAGAGCACGATTCCAGATTCTGTGGAATCCAGAATTTGGAAAACCAGTGATTGTTTAATATCACTACCTCCTGAAACTATTAAAGGAACAGGAGCTCAGTGATAACAAAACGGTGAAGGTCTCATGAGGTGCTCCAGCTTGTGCATTCTTGCACTGTACGCAAAGAGTCTAATAAAACCTAACTGTCTCTTTTCTAAAAGCAACTTTGAAACAAGTAGACTTGAGAGAGAAGTTATCAGCATGTAGGACTAGTCAACCTTCTCACTGCCTCATGAAAGGGTCATAAGCAAATACTTTGCTCTAATGAATATATTACCTGCTCATAATGAGTAAATATGGCTGCCTGGATTTAAGGAACTAGAATAGGGCACTGAAAAGGGGAGAGAGAAGATGGCCTAGAAATAATGATATTTGGTACTCTGGAGAGGTCTAAATAGGGAAGATTCATGAAACCCATAAATGAAAGCAGGTAAGGAATTACTATAAGGATTCTCTGCGATGGCTAAAAAACCTTACTTGACTGCCATCGTTACATCTCCCAAAAGGTTAGCTAGTAAAGATTTTTTTTTTTTGGGGGGGGGGATCTTTTTTGCAGACCCAGGAGTTAGCAGAACCCTTGAAACATTGTGACAATCAGTTTGCACTGCTCTTTGCAAATAAAACTAATTGCAGTTATACCAATTTGGTCTCCACATAATTTAACAAGAGTTTTGGGGCTGATAAAAAAAAATGAAGCTGGAAATGACAAGATGAGAAATACTGTGGCGGGGATGCTGATTTTTCTGGACAGATTTTTTAGTACAGCTGCACTTCCTCTAAAAGACCATGTTTGCTGGGGGAAAAGGAGCAGGCCTCCTAGATGTGGCACTGCTGAAGCCCAGAAACCTGCTTTATCAGCTTTGGTGAGTGTACCAGTTGTGACTTTTCCTCGCCAAAACAGAAATCCAGACTAGATTATTGTAATGTCCTTATATGGTGCTTTATTTGAAGGCAGTTAAAACAATAAAAATGTGCTATCTAGTGATAGGGCTTTTTCATTTTAGTGCCCCATACTTAACAGAATTCACTACCCGGGAAAAACTATTAGCTCTCTCACTTTGTATTTCAGGAGATTACCACACTACACTCTTATAATACTGCTATTCCACTTTTACTGCTCTGGCTGCCTCCTGTTGTATACTGAGGCCTGAAGATCAGAACGGCCTAAGAGCTCTAGAGCTGACAATTCTAGATGTCTCTCCCTAAAGTCACATCCCAGAATGCAGCAGGAAGCAGCCAGAGCAGTTAAAGTGGAATAGCAGCACTATAAGAGTGTAGTGTAGTAACCTCCTTAATATGGCACACTTCCAAAAGAACTTCCAGAAGATCTGAGGATACAGATTTGTTCCAAAAACTCATAGGTGTACAAAGGCCTAGCAACACCATTGGACCTGGCCTCAACTTGAAGTGCCCTCTCTCCATGGCAACACCATCTGGCCTAGGAGGGAGTGAAAGGACTGGCCAAACTCCATCGGGCCTGTCCCAGATTATGAAGCAGAGCCCTCCCTCCAGTCTATCTGCCTTGGTCCAGGCGTCAGAGGGAGAGAAGAACTTTTGGACCTGATCCCCTTCCCCACCACCATTCCCTTCTCCTTTTGTGTCGTGTCTTCTTAGATTGTAAGCCTGAGGGTAGGGAACCGTCTAATAATTGTAAATAATAATTGTAAGCCGCTCTGATAGACTTCAGGGCTGAAGAGCGGGGTATAAATAAATAAATATTAAATATTATTATTATTTTTTAAAGTCATTCAAATATTCACTTTAGTTAACTTCTACAATCCTCTAAAGTACAAGTTTATTATTAGTAAGTATCACAATATCCAGGGGTTCATATATTCTTCAGCTGACTATGGCTGCTTCTGCACTGCAGAAATAATGCAGTCTGGCATCACTTTAACTGCTATGCAGCTTGGAACTAACACTGCAAAACTGTTTAGAAAATTTGCAAGAAATATCAATAACCTTTGTTTTGTTTTATAGAAGTAACCCCCCCTTTTAAATAAAACTTGATTGCATTATATGTAAATACATGTAGCAATACTTTCTTACAAGTTACACAATATGCATGTTTTCTTATACGAATCTACAAATAGACTTTCACCATTTTTCAGACTTCAGACTTAGAGGAAGGCAATGGCAATTCTCTTCTGAATAAATCTTGTCAAGAAAACCCTATAACATGGTTGCTGTTAACCAGAGTTGACTTGGCGGGACATAACAAAATTTCATGAATAATGTCTAATACTTACAATGTATAATCCAAAGTATTAAACTGATCTAGAAAGTCTAAATACTCTAACGATTCCAGATCCTATCTGATCTTAGAAGCTAAACTTGGTCAGCCCTGCTTATTACTTGGATGGAAGACCACTGACAAATGCCAAGTGCTGTAGGCTGTATTTCAGAGGAAGGAACTGGCAAAACCACCTCTGAGTATTTCTCACCTAAAAAAACCATGTGAAATTAATGGGGCCTTCCTTAAGTTAACAGGCAGCTTGACAGCACATACACATCAAAATGATTTATATGTTAAAAAGTATTATCAGGCCCTGAAAAGACAGGCCGAATGAAGCGACTTCTGGCTGCTTTGGAGGCAAGGTGGTCAAATGATCTAAGACTCCAAAGTGGCCAAAAGCCACACCGAAGATGTGCTCCAGTCCTTTGGTCTAGAGCCAAAAGGAGTCGGGATAATCCAGCTCCTGAGAGTGGAGGTTGGGTCCTGAGTCACAGCCTACTTTGGGAGTGGGTGGTGCAGTTGTTGCAGTCCTGATCCGCTTGCAGTCGGAGCAGACTTGGGCTGCTCCTTCCTGCCCGTCTGCTCTGGCCCTCAGTTTTCTATATTATAAAGCATACATTGAAAAAAATGTGCTTAACATTAATTCATATTTATCAGTAAGCAAGCTGCATGATACAAATGCAACTAAATGTCCTTTGGATTAAGAAGAATCAATTTCCCTTTCATATGCTCATTAACCTACCTTAATTTTTAAAGTTTTGTTATACCCTACTTACTCACCCCTTTAAATATTGTAAGACTTAAAATGAAATTAAATACAACAAAACAAGGGATTTCATTTTTTATATACTGATATGCCAATATTCCACTAACTTTTTCTACTACTGGGTTTTTTCCCCTTAACGATACTATCAATACCACCAAATTGTTAATACAGTAGAAACTAATTTGGAGAGAGGAGAGAGAGGGCACTGAATATACCCTTAACAGAGCAATTCTCTTTTAGAAATCCATAGGATAAGTGAAAGCAAGCTGACACAACACTGCAAAGCTTTAGGATGACAAATTACATTTATATTAGTTTACAATGCTAACCATATGAAGCCACTGTGAAGAATTATGTTCTTCAAGCTGCAGCCCCCTTTTTTATAAACTTCAGCACCAATTTAATTAGAAAAAAATATAGTTCAACCAGATGATACAGAGAGACTCTAGCAAACAATGAGAAGGCAAGATTTCAGTAAAATCATTGTTTCTGCAAGTATACTTATTCTGTAACTCCAGAATACCTTGTGAAGGTCTACTGAATCACAAAATACACTTTCCAAATGTTACCATCGCATGCAAATGAAACCACTTGCATGGGAAAAAAAATTCAATACCAAGCATGTGTTAATACCTTCCAGTAAACTGGCCTAAAAAGGTGGCTGGACAATTCAGTTTCAAACAGGACACCTGCCAGGACTTAATGAAGAGACGAGTAGAACAGAGAGTCCTAAAAATGTTGCTTGTTACAGCACTGTTAGTATGATCAAGAAAAGAACACAAAAAACGAGCTTGAAAGTATTACCATCTGACATATCATGGGTCAAGGCTGCTTTAACATTCTTTATAGGAAATGGCAAGATCAAATGCTTTCAAAGACTCTTAAAGTTAGCACCTGCAGGAGCAGTAGTTTCCCAGTTTGAGTAAGAGTATTGTCTTGATCTGGAAGAATAGGTTCCAAACATCTTCAAGATCAAATATCTTTTTTTTAAGTTATTTCCCAGTGTGAACATGAATATATATTTTTAGAGACTATATTCTCAGAAGAGTAGATCAAATAGAGTGAGGTTAACCTCACTATGTAATTTAAATGACTTGCTTAAACATATTGGAAACAAGACTGTTACATGTCTAAAAAAGGTAACAAGTTTCTTTGGTAGGTGAACTTAAGCTAAGAGCCAAAAAGGTTATTAATACTGTTACTTTTCATGAGCAAATAAATGTTAAACATAGTTAGATATTGGCAATAAATAACATGTAGTTATATAAAAAAAGCCCAAATCTCTTTTGCAGTGTTATATAAAACAAAGCCAGCTGTGTAGCTGCTTACAAACACACAGAATAAATGCATCATTAACAACTATAATCTTACCTGGTTCAGTGTATTATCAGTCTTTAATTCTTTGTGGTTTGAGTATTGTATATAAATGGGTTGGTTACGAAGGTGAGGTGTCACTGCAGAATAATAATTAACCATAGTGATTGCAGCTTCTTCTGTGGCCAATTCCAAAAATGCCTATAAAATATTAAGAAGTTACTGATTATAATGCATATATCCATATTCTATTTCTGTACCTGCCAACCTATGCCTTGGTCATAAAGTAAAAGTGCTTTTTAAGGTCACAAATTAAAACATTGCATACATTATAAATTTGCAAAACAAAATATATGCTTCAACCCTAACAGTTCACATAAAGCTTTTAAAATGCTCAAAGGTGATACCAGAAAGAGCAGTGTCAATTTAGGCATATATTTTCAACAGGCATATATTTTCATCAAGCATGCCTACTTAAAGCTAAGAGAATCTGTGAATTAGAATGCTGGCACTTAAAGACTGTCAGATTGCTCCTGTTCATGGAGACAAGAACTGACCGGGGGGGGGGGGGGGGGCACAAAAACAAACAACGAACAAAGAGGAATCCAAAAAGAAATGTTAGGGCAGAAAATAACTCTTACATGGGCTTTCACATTAGAAAACACGAGTGGACAAAAAGAGAAATTAGCATGGCACAAGCCAGTCTAATGAGCAAACATTTTGAATCAAAACCCAATCAAGACAAAGGGGAACGCTGCTTTACTACCTCAATTTCTGTTGTAGCAACATGGGAGAAGACATGTCAGCCTGAAAAAATGGACGTGTGTTTTTATGCCTTCTCACCTCCCCCAGAAAACCTCTAGATTTTCTACAATTTCAACTGGGATGATGAGAATGAAACACTCTCCATACAAAAATAATGTTTTATTGTTACTGCTAGCCACAAGGTAATTAAGGAAATGCCTCAAAAACTGGGCACAGAAGGTATTTTTAATAGGCTCCATAAAATCCACAGAATACAGAAGGCCTATCCTAATTGGCTAGCTCCATCTAATCTCAAACCTAGATGTTCCTAATCTGTCTGTCAGAAAAAGCTTGGAAGCCACTGGAGTTGGCATTTATGTCAGCCTGCAAAATCCTATTGCCTATATAAGTGATGGTGAACCTTTTAGAGACCGAGTGGCCAAACTCAGTGGCGTTCCTACACCAGGTGTCACCCAGTGGTGGTTGTGGGATTTCTGGGAGCAGGACTTCTCCCAGATGTCCAGGGAAACAGAGTGCTCTTTTCCTTAACCCTCCCCCCACCTTAAAAATGCTTTCTCCTAGTATTTCCAGAGTGGGAGGGGTGGAGAAACAGAGTGCTCCTTCTCCCTCACTCTTCCTGGACTCTGCCATGACAGAGGCGATGGTGTGCATGCCTTCAGAGGGTTCTGAGTGCCCTCTCTGGCATGGATGCCACAGCTTCGCCATCACGGGCTTATATAGTCAAAAGTTAGTCTTCCTAAGGATACTGCGTGTTCAGGAAATTATTTAAACAGCTTTATCATGGGGCAAAAATTCAGAAGATTTCCTTCAGTCACATACTGATAATGGATATATCTGAAGAAGGAATATGAAACAGAATTCCCCTAAAACTAGTATTTCTATTAATTAAAGAGTTGAGGGCCCCTTCACTGCATCCTGATGTACAAATGTAAAAGCACAGGTCAATAGAAAGTCTCTTCAGATATCTACCTAAAGAACATCACGATGATGCTCAGTGAGATGCATCACAAAATCGTAGACTTGACTGTTTCCTGCATATCTGTCTCCGTGACTGTAAGGAAAGTCTAAAAGACTTCCTTCATCTCAAGTTTATATGTACCATCTGAAATTTCTATATATCACTCTGTGTGCGCTATTTATGAATGAAATGCAAGACAGTGGCCAGATAACCTTGAACTGTAAAACTAAAATAAAATAAATGTCTGTCTATCATACCCACAGATCTTAAGAAAAACAATAATTTATTTGTGTAATTAACTAATTTTCAGCCCAATGAAAATTAAATGTTGCAACACTCATTATCTCACTTGACGTAGAACAAAAATGCTGCAAGCACATTCGCAGATGGCCGGAAATGGTCCACTTTTGCTCACTTTGTTCTGGCCTGTTTGCTGTGGGTTGCTGGAGGAGGGAAATGGCGGGGTGAGACACATCTGCTTCCTGAGCACTATGAAGAGGGGGTTCAGCAATTATTTTTTGTTCTCATAGTACACGCACTATGCTTATCACCATTGGGCAAGTACTATGCTTATGACCACTGCCTACAATTGTTTCTTTCTTTCTTGGAAATTTGCCAAGGGCTAATATCCAATGGCTTATAGCAAGAGACCATGGGCCACCATTCTGAGTAGGACAGGTTTAGAGCAGTCTTAGGCATTGTGACAGGGATTTACAGCATGGGGAATAAAGCAAGCTGAGTTGAGAAGAGGAATAAAGGAGTGGAAGTCTCACACAACAAAGAAATTGAAGAAATAAATGGGAAAAGATGAGCTGTGTTGTACCTTTTAAGGCCTGGCCTAGGAAGAAAGCCAGAAGAGTAAAACACAGCATCAATGTGAGGGAGGGAGGAGATAATTCAACAGTATAGTTCCACTATCCTTTGGACTGGCCCATTTAAAATGCACAACAGGTGCAGGTTAAGTAAATGAGGGTGGGAGGGTAATATTTTACTTTTACTTCTCTGTCTCTTGGATCTGATCCCTTTAAGGGTATACTTTAGGGTCAGATTTCCATGTTGCTTTGGTAAACACTGCCCTGTCGGAAATTTTACTTATGCCCCACAGTTTTTTCCTGCAATAAAAGGATCACCGGTTGCTGTTTTCAAATTATAAATGAGCTGCATTTGTATTTCCTTATAGTCAGTATGTCAAAGCCTAGTACAGCTCTGCAAACCCAAGCATTTTCTAAAGAATTCAAAAATAAACAAATGATCAACATGTGGAGACCACAGGCTGATTTTCTTTCTCCAATAAACACTAATCCAGATGTCAGATAGAGCAGCTGAAGCCCACCATTAACAACGCCTAGTTTGCCCAAAGTGGAGGAGAGGCGTTTTTCTACAGCTATTCTCCACAAATTCATTTTCTAAGAAAGTGGCACAGTGTGTGGTATTCAGTAGCCACAGATTCAGTTATCTGATTCAGAGGGGTCAATTGGACTGCTACTACTTCATCGTCCTGATGGTAACAGGCACATTTCAATGTTTCTCCACAAAAACAAAATATCACAGCAAGTAGAAATTTAAGAGGACAGTACTCCACAGGATCAATGTCTTATAACAAGAATATAAAAACCAAGTTCAATCCAACTGGTAGGCCCAACTAGAGTGTACCTATTTAATCAGATGGATTTGCATCAGAATTGATTTATCAAGTCCCATTCATTTCAAGAAGTTTATCCTAGGTGGGATTAGAAACTGCATTTAGCTCATAATTCCTTATTAAACTTTTCTAATCTAGATCAAAATTGGTGAGAAAACGACAAATATGTTGTCAAGAGTAGTAGGTAGTGAAGCAAAGAACAGAGGTGGAATCAGTGATAAAACATGTTTAACAAGTTATTAGGCACAATGCTCTAAGGTATTTTTTCCCAAAAAGAAAGTTTCCAGAAGTACTGGACTACAAGCCCCACCAATCCTAGCCAACAACTGAATGTGGGGTTTGCAAGGCACTGGGAAATTGCCATCTAAAAAAGTCAGCTATGAAAAGCCAACTTAAAAGGAGTGGATAACAAACTGTGCTAATGGATGACAACATTATCAACTACAGCAACATATACAGTGTGCTCCAAGGATTTTTTTTAAAAGGTAATCAGACAGCTCTCCTTTTCCATGGGCTTGCCATCCTCAAGACTGAAGAATCCACGGGTGGCCCTGCCCAATTCTCCCCAATAGTGGTGCATGCACATGGCTACGCCAATGTGTTTGCATGCACATTTCATCAGAATTGGAAAGAACTGGACTTGAGATCCTGCAGATTTTGCAATTGGCGGGCAAGTTGGAACAGAACCCCACAGATACAAAAAGCCGAGTGTATCAATTTAATGTACTAAAAACAGATCCACTAATAAACGCTATTAGTTTCAGGACTCTCTTAATTAAAATCTTAATGAATTAGGCTTTCTAAACTGGCATTCCAAGCTCTGCAGATTTAAAAGATATAAAGTTTAACACATATCCTTTTGTAGCTAAAAATGTGTTATGTTCAACACTGAATTATTTCAGTTGACTTTTATGTAAAGTAAAACTAAAGCTATGAACCTAAATTCACTTACTTGGGAATAAGCATCATGCAAATCAGTGGGATTTTCTTCTGAATAAACATTCTTAGCTATGTGACTTCACTAGGTGGGGACAAGGATGAAGGTACATCACAAATGTTTTTCATTTTGAGTTTTTGCCAACATAGCTAAGCTAACTTTGTTATACCATGTGTAAGGTATTACTGAATTTTAGAGATTGAAAAAGTTAACTTTATTTAAAAAAATATTTTCACACGCAAAAAAAGTCTTTTGTAAAACAAAACATAACAAATTGCCAAGCCATTGAGCAAAATGCCTTGAAAGACATCCACTCTGTTCAGGTATTGTTTTTCATTCTCTTTAGCTTTGCACCATCTCCTTCAGCAGTTTTATAATGTAGAAAGTGTTTTCCATGTGAGGAAATTTTTGTGTAAAGCAAAGGGGGAGGGAAGGGCTATTCATTCCTTCAGTTCTGTTTAAAATAGCATGGTGACTAATGTTTGAGTGGAGCTAATGTCTAACAAGAATGGAAGTTATCAATAATATTAACTGTTACTGGAAAGATAAGCAAAGATCAAGTGAAAACTAAGATCTACTTTCACTGAGAGCCACTGCTACACGTACGCTGGCTGTTACAAATTTTTAAGCTCCTCCTCCTTTTCATTACAGAGCCAAAGAATCACAGAAAGCCAGAAAATTTCAAACAAGAATAGAAAGAGCTACTCATTTATTAAATTTCCTTAATAGCAGGGAGGAGTGGAGGAAAGTCCTTCTAAGGAGAGAATGATGCATAGCTCAAATAAACCATTCCCCATTTCTCTCCTGTATGTTTATCATCTCTTGCCCTCTCAGCAAGTACAACTGTGGTGCTCTCGTATGGAAAGTATGGCTAGGCTCTACATGAGCTTCAATAGACTCAATTTTGACTGGAACTCAAGCAGAGAATTAATTCAGTTTTGGGAGCAGTCCTTTCTAATGTCACAGATCCCATGAAAAACTCTGCTCAAGGGAGAGAGTGGAAGAGAGCTCGTGTTTATATCTAGAAATTGTTGTGAACATGAGGAAGAACATATGTTAATGCCATGAAAATTGAAAGAAGTAATTTCCAGTACTTCTAGACCATGAATATATAATCTATATTGCTGTCAAAATGTACCAGCAAACACAGCATTTCTTATGTTTCTTTGTGTCATCTGACTTTGGTCTTAAATTTAGGTACAATATTCATGGGGGATACATTCCCAGACTTAGAGCAAATAGTAAGAACCATGGATAATGGTAAATGGTATATTTTTGCCAAAAGTTTATAGAGTCATGTTGGAGAACTTCCAGATACCTAGTCTTCCAGACACAGGTAAGTGAAGCAGTAGTTACTGGTCCCACAGATATGGGGGTCAGACAATATTCTGCTGGTAGTCCACCACTATGCTTGGTAAACTTGGGAGAGGTGGAAATGGGTGCTTGTCTAAGCAGCATTTAACTGACCGGGAAGAAGTTATGCTCAATTCAGAATTAGATCTTACAGAAAGGGAGACTTTCACAGTTCCCCATTTGAGATTTAGCACAATGAGAGAACTAGAATATACTTAACCTCACTTACTGAAAATTATGTGAATGTGAAATAGTTAACTTTTTCTGACTTGTGCCCATAGTGAAAACACAAATCCTAAGTTCTGCAACAGATCACCACAAAACAGAAAAAAGAGAGTGCTAGAAAAATAAAACTTATGTCAAATCATTTTAGGATGAAACTTTAGGATGAAAGATCTGAGTTTTTCCTCAATCATGAAGATTATGCATTAAGATCATACACAGCTGATTTAGTTCTGGCATCTAACCATCTGAAGTTCTTTTCCAGGCCTAGCTAGGGTATTACTCTATGAAAAAAGGAAATATCCCTGGCTCCAGTGCTAGAGTATGTCCCACCTGTGGAAGGCAGAGTGTTTAGGCTTTGGGGTGGGAGGATGCTTTCTATACTAAAACGATAAGACAAAATTAGAAAGTACCTGGTTCTTTCCTTTCAGCATGAGAATGTTGGTTACCTTACCAAAAGGTAAGCCTAAAGCAATAACTTCTGTTTCTGTCACTTCCCCTGGTAATTTCCTGATATGAAGAACACGAGAA
Organism: Urosaurus nigricauda; assembly: GCA_034509955.1. Taxonomy (NCBI): domain Eukaryota; kingdom Metazoa; phylum Chordata; class Lepidosauria; order Squamata; family Phrynosomatidae; genus Urosaurus; species Urosaurus nigricauda. The sequence goes on from JAOEGL010000004.1 coordinate 103,772,066, forward strand.
GGAGCCCCATCCATTTTATCTTCACCTTTGAATTTCTTGTTGTCGTTACCATTGGCTGAAAGACATTTTTATAATTTATTTCATATCTGAAAGCTACACTATTTATTATAAACTCAAAGAAAAAAAATACATTGGTGCATGCATACAGATTCTACATCAGTAAGTAAAATTAGTAATTTATCTTTCAAAAGAAGAAAAAGGAGGAAGGACATGAGTATAAAAAAACTACAGGTGCTACTGTGCTTCCTCACAAAGGTATGCTTTATTTGATAGGTCAACTTACCATGGATTTCCCCCCACAACCATTGCACAGATAATTACCCAAAGCACTGAGCAATGTATATCATATAATAACCAATAACCATTTTAAGTGCTTAGGTTATCAAGTAACTAATATGCCTTGACAAAACTGATAGTGTACCTCTAAAAATAAATGAAGGTACTTGTAAGCCCCATAGTACCCACCTAACAACAGATGAGACCATTCACTGCATCTTACTGACACTGGTTTAATTTTCCTTTCAACAGATCAGTTCTCATTATTCAATTGTGATGAGCAGTTCTGCTCCCACTTTCTAATTCAGGTGTGATTTTGGCAATTCCAATGTAGCAGCACAACATGTCTTTGAAAGAAATACTCATTGAGGCTTTGAAGTGTTACTACTGTGGGCTGCCTAGCTACCAATCAGAAAGAATGTGCAGATGAGCTCGTGCTATCAGATGTTTAGAAACAAATTTATTAATTCAATCTACGCTACAAAACATGGCTGACCACAGTGGAGGCTCTATCTCTTTTGCATCAGAGATAAATCTACCATATATACTCGACTAAAAATTTATGCCCAAAAATTGACCCCAAAATCTCAGGCTGAGTTATTTATGGGTCACTATAGTAATGTGATGGCGCAGCTCTTTCAGATTCCCCCATGCAGTTGGGAAAGCAGTTTATTTCTGTCTTGTACCAAGCAGAAAGAGTCCTGAGTGATTAATTGATATTACTGTTTGTTTAAGAGTCCTCTCTTGCCCACGTGTCTGCCTGAAATGAAGGCTGAAATTATGAAGCAAAAAGCCTCAATGAGAGTCTTTCTTGCCATATGCAAACATACACACACTGAAGGAGCTTCCAAGTTTTACCTTCGACCTATCCACGGGTCATGGCAAAATCCATAATTTTGGCCCCAAAACATGACCTCGACTTATACATGAGGGCGACTTATAGTTGAGTATATATGGTATTTGTCATTTGTTTCAGCCAATTACTATAGTATGATAAACATGTAACATTCCACAGTCAAAAATGTAAAAAAAAATAAAAATCCAAAATCAAGACATATATCTTAACAAGCTTTTAAGCAAAAGATACTATTGATATGAGAGAAGGACATGATCATAATTAGCATACAGGAAAAGCAGGTATTAATAGCAACTGGAAGGTGAAAATTAATTATTTCAAGGAGAAACACTGGTAATTGAGAAACAGTTGTTTAGAGCAGAAAAAAGAATGCACCACTGAAATAAAGATATATGCATTGCAAAAAAAAAAAATATTTTTTTTTTTGAAATAACAAATTTACACAAGATTACCAATGCAAACCTAAACTTGTTTCCCCAAAAGTAAATCTCACTGGATGAAAAGTGCTTCCTCCCATTTTAAACATATAATCCACCATCTTCATTTTTTCAGACTCAAGTAGGAGTATGAAAGACATTCTCCATTTTTCTTCCCTTCTGTGAGAAAATGCGCTTTGATGCCCTTCAACAAGAGTGAAAAGACCAACACTTTTTGCCAGCAGCAGCAATAGCTTAATACTTTTTCCTTGAAAAATGTAATTTGCACAAATACCTTCACAAACATAAACAAAAATGTACCAAAACATGAAAAAAATCACTGAAAAGTGTGTACATACTTTTACAATCAGGGATAAACACTCAGCAGAGAGAAAAGTTTTGATTACCCCCCCCCCCATGAAAGTTTACATCTTCTATAGTGGCTCAGCTTTATAAGAATGGAATATTCCTATTGTAAATGACACTTAAGAACAATGCGCCATATCCAAACTGCCTTGGGACAAGCACAATGTTCTCTATGGCTACCCAATCATTTGTGCACACAGTTGAAAATTCCAGTTGTCTGATACAGGACGCATACATAGAGTGAAATATAATATCTAAAAAACATACATAATACACACAAGTATATACAACGGACTCTTAATATCCACAGACCTGCCATCTGTGGATGGCAAGCCCTGTTGCTTTCAATTTGAATTTGAAGTTATACTTTATAAAAAATCTTGTAAGGCAGTTAGAATGTTAGCTTTGGAAAAATGCTGAGATATAAATAAAGCAACAGAACAGAACAGTGGGCCAGGCTGCTGTCTTCCTCAGAGGAATATTTACCCTCTTCTCTCTTGAATGAAACATCTAATCCTGACAAGGGGATGGTAAATAGATGGACAGGTATGGCCTGACCTGTCCCATTAAGAGAACTTGCTGTGGGATCTTCAGTCATGCAATGTTTTTACTAAAGCATATTCAGTTGACTCTATAACAGTGGTTCTCAACTTTCCTAATGCTGCGACCCTTTAATACAGTTCTTCATATTGTGGTGACCCCCAATCATAAAATTATTTTCATTGCTACTTCATAACTGTAATTTTCTGATGGCCTTAGGTGACACCTGTGAAAGGGTCATTCCACCCCTAAAGGGGTGGCAACCCACAGGTTGAGAACCACTTCTCTATAATGTCAGATAAATGCAAAGGGTGAAGCCAGGGAGTGGCATTAAACAAATTGCGTACGAAGCCGCGTGTCACATAATGTCAGAAGAAACAAAAGGTGACAAGAAACTTTCTGGGGGAAAAACCCAAATCATACATTTTCAAGTTAAACAAGTACAGATTCCCTAGAGCAAGAACTGTATTAAGCCTCTGAAGACTTTAGAATAATATCTCACGACCATAAGGTAGAGACCCGCAACATTAAAGAGCTGATGTCACTTTGGGAGAGTTACTGAACAGCCACAGTAAAACTTGAATCTGATCATGGAATCTGCCAGAGTTCCCAAAAATGCTTATGAGAGTTGCTGATCTCTACTGAAATGTGAAGAAAAGGGGAAACTGCAGAAAATTAGGTGATGTGCAATCTTTGAGCAGAGCAGAATATGACTCAGTCCAGTTTTTAAAAATCTCTCCTCTCAAAATAGTTTCCTCCTCTTCAACAGCTCAGTCACTCAGAAGGTCTAGCAGTTCAAAAGAGGACACAAGTTATCCATTTATTAATGCTCTCTCCCATGAGACTGTCTATTCTCAGTACAACAAACCAAAGATACCAAGGTATACCAAATTCATTCAGCTTTTCAACTGTAACCACAGTTAGTTATAAATATTTATAGGAACCCAACATAAATAATAATAATAATAATAATAATCATCTTTATTTCTAGCCCGCTCCTCTGTGAGTACAATCGGAGCGGGGTACAACAAGATTAAAACATACAAATTAAAACACTTCATTGACCCATTCCCAGCCACCCACCCCTTAAAAATAAATTAAATTAGCAATAATTTAAAATCAACAACATTAAAAACATGATTCATCCTCCATAGTTCTTACATTGAGGAAAAAAATAGCACCAGACAAGGGGTCAAATTCAATTTATAGGTCCCATTCGCATTGAGCACTTCACTTCCAGATATAAATCATGGTGTAATTCTATTCTAAGGGATGTAAGAGTGAGGTATAATACAATCTCTGAAAATAAAGCATGCTATTAGCAAGCAGTTAGGTAAAACTAAAGACAAAGTAACAAAAGGCTGGAGTTTCTCCCTGACTGATTGCAGTCCAGTCCAGAGAGTCCCATAATGGCAGTGAAAAGCATAATGTCATTGTCCTGTTGATAAATTCTAAACCAAGGTTACATTTAGTTGCAAGGCCCTTCCTTGTTGATGGAGGCAGATGTGGGTACAATACGGTTTTGTATGAACCTACACTCTTTTCATGGAAACCCAAGTGGCACGCACAATACATAGCTTATCTAAGCAGGAACCTTCTATGGCTTGGAAAGTAGGAGGATAGCTAATATCTTGGCTTGCTTCTATCAACTTGGGGCAGTTCTTTGAAATGGACCTGACTTTTAAAAGCAGCATTTATATGGTTTTAGGTTCTGCTGTTCAATTCTTCTTTTTTAAACCTCCACAAACATTGGATATGTCCAAGTCCTTGTGAATGACTGACACAGCTCCCTAAATCCTGGGACATCTATTACAAACATAAATGACATCTATAATACCTACATAAAGGACAACAAAATTCAAAATCTACAAGCTGCAATACATTTTTAGGGCAACTCCAAAGCATAAAATATATTATGCAAGCTTTTGAAGCTTCACTGGCTTCTTCATCAGGAAAAGATATTAAAAACCACAAAGGAGAGTAACAGTGATGTTAGTGTCACAGGCCTACATTCTGTTTGAGGTATTGTCAGTTAAGATAGTATTGAGAGATTTCAATGCAGGGAGAGGCCACTTCATTATGGACCAGGTGAAGACTAGAGACAAAGAGCAGTAAAAGACAGATCAACAGAAAAGTGACTAGAGATGGGAGAGGGTGGATAGAGCTACTGCCAAAAGCTTAAGTAACTCTTCTAGAAGTTTATATGTACTGCGCAGATGTAGAATAACCCCAATTGTGTGAGTCACAGAGACCACAAAGAAGAATATTGAATTTCTCAAGAAGTCTCTGTACCGTTATATCTGGGAAAATCTTTAGATGATGTATAAGTAAAACATGCCAAAGTTGTCTCAAACTGTAGTCCTATGAAAGAGTTTTACCTTTGTTGGAGGTAGAAAACCTCAAAGATAAAAGCTAACTCAAACATAAACAAAAATCCAAACAAACAAATTTTCTAGCTGACTACTTCATCTTCAGACATTACAGGCACTATCTGGCTACGTGCCAAAGCAAGATAAAAGAAGCCATCTTTCAAATGATCCACCAAAAACAGCTTGCATCGTATCTCAGAAATACAGCAGTAGAGATATGCACTGACATAGTAACTTCAGTTCTATAGTACTTATGTTCTTCTTTTGGGTGGGGTCAGGGGTTGAGGGCCCAATGTTATATTTTGCACTGGTTCAGAGCTCTTTGGAGATGTTTGGGGCAAAATAAAAAATATCAGGGGAAATATATGAATGTTTTTGAATTGTCTAGGGGCTTTAGGGCCTTTACACAGCTACAGAAGACCTGGCCTGACCACTATTCTTCATCTTAGCTGTAGAGTCAACTGTGAAATATATATAGATGCAAACAGTTCTGTGGTTGGGGGAATCATTTGTTTCTCAGAGAAAAAGAAGAAGGGATAAGAACCACTTGATCTGATAATTTATTATACATGATATGTGTAGAACTTAACAGGTGCACATGCATCACAAATTAACAGGTACAGTCAGTTCACAGATACCTCTGTACACCTTTCCTGTCCTATAGGTGGTGGGTGAATTCACCTTTATTTTTGAAAGGCCAAGGATCTCTCTCCCATGAAAATGATTTATTCCCAGTTGTTCAAGTGGTTGTCTGATTCTCCAGCTTCTGACAAGCTTCCATGCAATTTAACCATAATTACAGTTTGTACCTTCTACCAGCATTTTTACATTTATCCTTGGTTTAGCATCCCTTGTTTTCTCTAATAAGGATAAGTGTAGTAACTTGTTGCAGTCCTGTTATCTTTTCAACTAACCAGCAATCAACTTATACTTGTTCCAAGTGTAGCCTATTATTTTTCAGACAAGAAGAAAAACAGCACACACTTTAAAAATTATGAATGCAAAGCTGTCATGTCCATCTTTTACCTATTTCCATCTTAACCTCTGCCTCAACTGAATGGCCATTGCTTCTTTCTTCTTTTACCTATTGCTTGAAAGTTTCAGACTTCCTGTGATGTGCTGCTGCTCAGGAGAGAATTCTGATCTGCTAACAAAGAGCACAGGTTGTCCCAAGTCCCAATAACCACATAAAAATATTTTTTCGTTTCCAGAAGAGACCTGTGAGAGTGTACACACGTGAGCCGCTACCTTTTTAGACCACAAATCTTCTAGTGAATCCATTCTTGTTCCAAAGGCCTCCTAGATGCTGTTGGTAGTGTGGTGTATCTGCAAGGAGGATTCTACACTACACTGCTAGAGCCATTTCCCTCTATAAATAGGGACTCTACAAAGAGTCAACAATTCTCTGTCTTAATGAGAAAACTGACAACAAGATAATGAAAGATAATATGCAAAAAAACCACACCTGTCTAGGATCTTTACCTATGAATACACCCTAACTTATAAGTGAAGAAGTATTTACAGGTGATGAAAACATTTAAAAAGAAAGAAAATCATTTGTTTAATCATTTTACATATGGAAATTCCTAGCTGCAATACTGATTTTCACAAATAGCTCAAAGCTAAAGCTGGAAGTTAATATGCACTTTCATTTAAACAGGACCTCAAGCATTTCAAGACTACAGCTGACATATACCACTGCAGACTGTGACTCGATGTACTTCTGGGGAAGGATAAAACTACAATATGAACTTTTTTGTGCTTTCATACGTGATCATTTAAAACAGGGATGGGCATGGTCTACGACCCAAGAGCCATTTTACCTTTCTGCCAGTTGGTTAAAGGCCACATGTCTAAATGTGATGTGGCTTTCAGTTGAAAAAAGAGTGAAAACAAAACCACAACTGGTTTGAAATTATTTGGAATCACTAAAATGCTCCCTTTTTTTGGTCTATCAATGTATTTTATTATCCCCCAAGCAACTGATCAACACCCCTTATTAACTGATTCCATTTCCTCATCAACTGCTAGTACAAATTCAATTTGCATTTGCTCATCATATCATTCTATTTTTTGAACTAAACCACATCAATATTACAAACTTTTAAAAAGATTTTATGTAATTTATTATCCCTTCTTATAATAAACCAACCTCTTCCAGCCCCTCAGAAAAATATCATTTGAGATTATATTTTTAAAAAATCTGAGAAATTACAATGATCATCTCAAACCACTCAATGTAAATTTTATTTAATGTGTAAACACTTTATCTTTAAATAGTTCACATCCACTAATTGTCAAGTGTATATAGTTACAGCATTATCAACTGAATGACACACCAGCTCTAAGCTGGGTATCACAAGAGCCTTGGAAGAATGAAGCAACACTGTCTTTCAAAGAATCAAGAGAGCAGGGAGATGTGGAAGACAGAAATGGAGAATGCAAAGGATTTTAAAAATTACAGATTTTCATTTTTCCTTCTGTCTTCCTCATTCTGTGTTTTGTTCAGTCTGTATGGTCTGTTTTTTCACTTGTTGAGATAGGAATATGGAGTTCTGCTGCTGAAATGGAAGAATGGAGGGAAAGGAGAGGCAGTGGTGAAGCAGGAAAAGGGGGTATATTTTGATTTCTGTCTTTGAAAACAAGGGGGAAAGTGGGAAACCAATGGCAAACAACAGGGTCTTTTATTTGAGGCAGCATCTGGGTGAAACAAACTGTAGGTGGTGCAACAAAGGCAGATCATTTCAGTGGTTAGAAAAAACTTAGCAGCAACAACTGTCTACTTTGGCCCCATTCAGACTAGCCCATCTGCCCTGGTTTGATCCGATGAGATCGTGCATGGCATTACCGAATCTCTCCAGAGAGAAGTTCATACTACCTTTTGCCCCCTCCGGTGCATTTTACTCCAACAAAGTTCATATACGCAAAAGTAACGATTAAAGATGGAGCCTCTTGGTTGTCAATCAAATAATGTCATGATGATGTCTGATGCAGTCATTGGCCCCGCGAGATGCTTGTGGTTTTTTTTAATATACTTTTTAATATTTGACAGCTTATGCGCATGGAGCATAGGGCTGGGAGCAGTGCGGATTGAGGAGATCCTGTCCCCTCCTGCTCCTCCCAGTACTTTTTAAATTATTATTTATTATATGTTTTAATATTTTATTTTTTATTTTATTTTATTGTGTTTTATTTCATTTATTATGTTATTGTATTTTTATTTTTAATTTAATATATATTTTAATAAATATATATTATATTCTATTGTATTTTTATTAATTATTTATTGTATTATTTTATTTTATAGTTATTTTATTTATTATTTATTTCATTGTATTTTATTGTACTTTACTATATTTTATTGCATTTTATTTATCAGTAATTTATTGGATTTTATTTTAGTATTTTTTAAATATTTTTTATTTCTTTTTTTTCCCCAGCTTGACAGCTGTCATTTGCATTGGCTCTTCCGTTTTTATGGGGAAGAGGGCAAAACCCTGTCCATATATGGACTGGGGTTCCCTTTCAGGGCCCCATTCATTCCCCTCCAGTTTAAAATCAGGCAAAGCTATAACATTAAAGTTAAAGGCTATAATCATTGTATGGATATTGCCTAATAATAATAATAATAATAATAATAATAATAATAAAAATTTATTTGTATATTCCGCCTCTCCCTACGGATCTTATGCAAGAAAAGATTCATTTATTAAGAAAATTCATGCCTAGAAAAGCTAAAAAAAGGCTAATTTTTATTTACAAAGACCAATTTCTGGAAACTGACATTATCATCCTTTAAAAGAGGAAACTGCTAAAAGTAAACTCTCTGAAGTCTACCATATACAATATAAAGACCTTAAGGCATTTTTGTGACCTTGAGACTGAATTTTTGCAAATCCAAATTTTTATTTCACTTCATGAAATACAGTGGGCCCTCCACATTTGCTGCAATTTGGGGCACAGGACACCCATGCAAGTAGGAAAACCGCAAATAATAATAATAATAATAATAATAACTCTGTTTTTTAAACCTGAGATAATACCTCTCTAGGAATCTATAGGTCCTCCAGCGCAATTCTATGGTTCTCATCCACCAGAAACAGAACTAGAAATGCCTCAAGAAATGCTTTCTCCAGGACTCACCACTGTGACTCTATAGACAACTTCCAGCAGAGTGACTCCAGAGGAACTAGAGATTCCTAGAGAGAACCTATTAATCAAATCTGTGAATAACGAAATCTACTAAAGTCAAAGTTGTAAATGTGAAGGGTCGACTGTTGCACTGATAGGACTGATGTAAAAGCATTCTTTCAGGTGTAGAAACCAGAGACATTATTTACCTAACTCTTTCCAGTGATTCAGTGTTGTGTATGTCTGTTCCAGGAAACCACAAGGTGCAGTGTAAGGGTTTCAGCACTTCCTCTTTTCCACAGTCAACAGTGGAATGTAATATATACATAAGGGCATTTGCACCATAGCCTGCAGGGCAGATCCTTCCCACAGTAGCTCAATTATACTCCTAAAATAGGCATGACATTTGGGAATGCCTAGTCAGTTTTTGGGAAACTCATAAGACACTGTGTTTGATATCTCAAGAGCAGGGATGGGGAAACTGCTGCTTATCACAACAACACTGACCCTGCGAACATCCCAAGCCAGCCCTGCAAAGCCAATAAATGGCAAAAAAATTAAACTGGAAGTGATATATTATTTTGGTTTGGTTTTGAACAGTCTGCTGTAGATATGGGAAGGGTGGTACAAAAATATCACCTGACATCAGCACATATGCACATCTCTACTGCACTTTCATACATTATTGAAACATTCTGAATATATTTTGAGACCACCATCTATGGGCCGCAACAGACCAACCCAAAGGGGTGGCGTGACACTGTCCTGAAACAGCTGGGTGGGCACCGTGGTGACTGCACAGCATGGCCCCAATCCAGCTTTTTTTCTGGCGCAAAAAGAGGTGGCAAAATGCTGCTCTTTTTTGCTGGAAAAAGGGTGGCTTTTCTGCCTCTGTGGCACTTTTTTGGTGCTCCTGTGGTGTACGGCATATGATCACCACGCTGCCGGAGCACTGCAATGCTGCCTGCCGTCTGGTCAGGCGGACAGCGTGACGCCAACTTCGGGGTGGCGGTGGGGCACACGTCGTCTGTATGCCGTGTCTCACACTGCTGGGAAGCTGGCATAATGCACCAGTCTGTACCTGACCTAAGTTTACTTAAGATGGTTTCTTGTAGTTTAGACTCAACAGTAGCCAACTGCAGACTTGCCATCTGCAGTTACACCTTCCAAAAACAGCAAGCCCTGGCTTTTTCAATGGGCACACACACCCACTGAAAAGAAGGGGACTTATGCTTTTTGCTATCTGTGAGTTGGGGGGGGATGATTCCCCTGTGGATAGCAAGGGCACACTGTTTAGTAAATATCTCATTACAGTAACACCTCAATGCCCAATCCAATGTTGTGGAGCCCATAATTCACCTTGGTTTACAGAAAACCTGAGGGAAATTAAACAGGCTGGACGACATCTAGAGTGCAGGTGGTGTAGGTCTCGGAGTGAATGTGATCAGAAATCAGCAAAGACTTTGTTGCACCTACACCTACTATGCAGCAGTAATGCAGGCTAAAAATCTTATTATACAGTGGTCCCCCGGGTTACGAAAACCCCGGGGTATGAAAGAGCCGGGGCCGGAAAAACGGCCCCGGCTTGAAAAAAAACCCGGTGTACGAAAAAAAAAGCGCCAGCCCTTTAAATTTCCCGCGCGGCGCAAGAAACAAAGCGGTCCCCCGGGTTACAAACATTTCCGGGTTACGAAAGGTAATCCGGAATGGATTATTTTCGTAACTCGGGGGACCACTGTACCACTAGGACTGCATCGTCAACCTCCCATTCTGTGGGATTATTCCAAGTGGTGGAGGGTATTTTGGGTACAAGCCCAGAGATCTCAGCTATGCAGTCCACAGCTACCTGCTGTGAAATATTTGCAAGGTACTTTTTGGGGAAAGTTGCTCACATTCACTCAGAACGTGACACCACCACACTTGTTACAGAGCCTAGGGAGCTGTCCAATACCATCTGGTCAGTTTTCATGATATCAGTTTTAATGATATCAGTTTTAGTTACTGAGATCCAATGATGTGGGCAAGATGCTTGAAGAAGTTCACACATCAGCTCAACCTTTGCCCATCCTAGCTGATAAAATCTAGCAGGGATGGATATATCAGGTGGGCCCAAGGGATGGTAAATGCCTCACTACATTAGGGAATGGTGCCTTCTGCCTTGAAAGGGTGTGTGTGCTCCTTTTCCTGAAGAGGACCTCACCATATCCAGAGGTATATGAGAACTACTTTCTTAATATAAATATCCCTATTTTGGAAATGGTGCTTCAGTGTGTGGTGCTTGGGCAACTTTAGGCATTCATGGAGGAAGCAAATTATCTGGGCTCATTTTAGTCTGGTTTCAGGGCAGGGTATGACATTGAAACAGCCTTAGTTGGTCTGACTGACAACCTACATCAGGGGAAAAACAAGGGGGTGCTATCTTGTTGCTCTTCTTGGGTCTCTCAGTGGCATTTGATTATGGTATCTTACTGGACTGGCTCTGTGGAAAGGAAGTAAGAACCACTGTTTTTCTTCTTCTAGAGGGCAGATTTCAATAAGTAGTATTAGAGGATTCCTGTTCAACTCCATGGCTGTTAAGTTGTGGAGAGTCACAGGGCTCCATGTTATTCCTCATGCTGTTCCAATATCTACATGACCACTGGGTGAGTGTGAAGAGATGAACTGGACAAGCCTGGTTGGTGCCTGCCATTCACAGCGAAGAGAATGCTGTGAAGAGGTATGTTACAGAAAGGATACAAAACTGAGTGAGGCCTGTCTCTGCAGAAGACAGATCGGGAAAAGACTGCATAGAAATTGGGGAAAGATGGCATATGTTTAGGGGAGTTCCAAATGATTACGCTCGTCCCTCGATATCCACGGACTTGCCATGTGTGGTATTGATCATTTGTGGATGGTAAGTCCTCCTTCCCTTCCCTCTCCATTGGGGCCTCCAGGGCCTGTAATCCATGCTGGATGCATGGGGACTCACTTTCCCAGCAGAGCTTGGGGCTTGACATGTGCATGACCTGCCCCGCCCCTCCACTGCAGCCAATGGGAGCACAATACATCAACTGGCTATGGTGGAGGGGGTGGGCTGTGTGCACGCTGGCCCCCGAGGGCTGCTAGGAAGGCGAGTCCCCATGCAGCTGGCATGGATTACAGGCCCTGGTGCTGGGGCGGGGGGGGGGGGGAGGGAGGAGTCCCATTGTCCTCAATGGCAGCCTGTCATGGGGATGATGGGACTTGAATATTTGCAAAATTTTGGATTGAGGGGGAGAACATATTCCCCATGAATCTGGATGGACCACTGTAAATAGTTCAAAGTTAATGTGTGATCTGTGCATTAATAAACTTTTACTTATTTATTTTGACTGTTCCTGTACTTATACCTATTCATAGAATCATAGAATCATAGAGTTGGAAGAAACCACAAGGGCCATCCAGTCCAACTCCCCTGCCATTCAGGAACTCCCAATCAAAGCATCCCCGACAGATAAGCATCCAGCCTCTGTTTAAAGACCTCCAAGGAAGGAGACTCCACCACTCTCCGAGGGAGTGTGTTCCACTGTCGAACAGCCCTTACTGTCAGGAAGTTCTTCCTAATGTTGAGGTGGAATCTCTTTTCCTGGAGCTTGCATCCATTGTTCCAGGTCCTGTTCTCTGGAGCAGCAAAAAAACAAGCTTGCTACCTCTTCAACGTGACATCCCTTCAAGTATTTAAACAGGGCTATCATATCACCTCTTAACCTTCTCTTCTATTTGCAATTTGCTAATTTCCAATCTGCTAATCTTCAATCGTGGATCTGAACTGCACATGGTTCCCAGACTCCTTGAATATCCCTTTTTCTAAGTCAAAAGGAAACTGCCTCCCTCGAAAGCTTGCAGGAGTAACAATTCATTTTTTGAACATGTTGAATACACACACACACACCCTACTGAACTTTTTTTTAAAAGGCAGAAAGAAAAGAATTGCATTTCTGGCTATCTTTTTTCTTATTTTGGGACCTAGACTGAATTGCCCCCTACCATGAGTCAGCATCATTTTTGTGCCATCCTATTTCAAAATTCACAGTAATATTGATACCAGAACATAATGAATTTAATTAAAGCTTGAATAGTAAAATATTTGTTTTAGGTTTAGTTTGTAAACAAATAATATAAATAAATATTAAAATACTATGGAACAATAATTGTGAGGAAGCCAAGGAATTGACAGGATGGCTGAAAAAGGAAGAAACAGATGAGAAGCTGAGCTAATTTGAATAAAGAATTGATGGAGAAGGAAGAGTCCTGAGGGAAAAGGAGAAAGATTCGAGACACTGTAAATGAAAATAGCCAGGTTCTTGACACATACATGGAGAGTAGGGGTCATATCTTCTGTCATATAAATAGAGAGGCAAGGCTACTGCATGCATTGGGAGGTGAAGGAATGGGCTTAGCAATTATAAACTGACAAGCCATTTCATGGTGCTTTGGCTCCAAAATTCAATCTAAGCATTATGTATTACATAAAAACAAGAACCATAGATGTCCATGGGTTACTCTCAGGAATTATTGTGAACCAAAGCTTAGCAAAATAATAACTTAGGGATCACAGCTCCCAGTATCCCAGAAGTAGTTTGCCTAGCATTCCAATGAGGTTTTGCTTATCTTATCACAATACTACATTTATCAAACCTTCAATAACAAGAAGCAATAGCAATAGCAAGTACATTTCTATACCACTTATCAGTGAACTAGCATTCCTTAAGTGGTTTACAATGTGTAAGCCAATTGTCCCAACAAGCTGGGTATTCATTTTACTGACCTATGAAAGGATGAAAGGTTGAGTCAACCTTGGAGCCCTCCAGGATCGAACTTAAAATATTGTGGCTGCATGACTGGCACTGAACCACTGTGCCTAGCAAATATCACACCAATACTGCTTCTAAATTACCATATATACTCGACTATAAATCGCGAAATTTATGCCCCAAAATGGACTCTTTTGTTAAAGAAGTGCCCACCTTCCTCTGTAGCCAGGGTTCTTTAGGAGGTTCCCGTTTGAGTCCCCAGCTGCTCCCCGGTGCGCTTTCCTCTCTTTCCGTGTGTGTGTGTGTGTGTGTGAGTGAGTGTGTGTGTGTGTGTGTGTGTGAGAGAGAGAGAGAGAGAGAGAGAGAGAGAGAGAGATCCCTACCCTCAGTCCCTCCCTGCAGCCAGAGCTAAGAAGGAGCTGCTCAGGAAAGGGGCAGAGAGAGCATGCCCAGGCTTGGACCCTGTTTGGCCGGACATCAGCCTGGAAATCCTGGGGGAGAGAGAAGAGAGAGAGAAAAGTCTGTCCCCCTTTTGCAATGTCCCCCCTTTGCATGCAGTGGAATCCTGGGAGTTTTGGGGAAAGAGAGAGAGAGAGCTTTCTCTCCCCTCCTTTGGAAGTCATGTGTTTTGGAAATACTTTTGGTAAAGGTAGTGTGTGTGTGTGTGTGTGTGTGTGTGTGTGCTGAGGTTGTTTCCTCTTTTATATGCTGAGACTATGACCCTTGGGACTTGGGAGAGGTCCAGGGAGGGAGATGTAGGGAGGGAACTGGTGATTTGTTTCCCCCTTTAGTTCTTTTTGTAAGATCTTCCTTTCTAAGGTGTTGGAACGAGTTGTCTATTCACGCTGTCTTGAGTTTCTCGAAACCAACTCCATTCTGGATCCTTTCCAGTCTGGTTTTTGCCCACAGCACTCCACAGAGACAGCCCTCACTAAGATCTCGAATGATCTTTTGCAGGCCAAGGCGAATGGCCTTTATTCTATCCTTGTTCTTCTAGATTTGTCTGCGGCCTTCAACACCGTGGACCACTGTCTCCTGACAGACTTACTCTCTGACCTTGGTTTCTCGGGCTTTGTTCTCGACGGGTTCACATCCTACTTGTCAGATAGATCTTTCTCAGTGGTCTCGGGTGGTCGGACCTTGTCCTTTGTCCCCTTATCTGTTGGAGTTTCTCAGGGCTCTGTTTTGGGTCCCCTATTGTTTTTTTTATACACACTCTCCCTTGGCAGACTAATCAGTTTCTTTGGTTTCCCCTACCATCTATACGTTGATGACACCCAGCTGTACCTTTCTACTCCTAATCTTTCGCCGGAATTAGAACAGCAAATGTCTAATTTAAGATTGGATGTACAGCACTGTGTAAATTTACAGCGCTATATAAATAAAGGTTAATAATAATAATAATAATAATAATAATAAATGTCATCCTGTTTTTCAGCTGTCTCCCACTGGATGCACCATCGGCATCTGAAGCTCAATATGTCTAAGACCGGGCTTCTGGTTTTCCCGCCTAAGCCCACCCTTCACTACTCCTTTTCTATTTCTGTCAATAACATCTCTATTCAGCTGGTCCAGGAAGCCTGTAGTCTTGGTTTTATCTTTGACTCCTCTTTGTCATTTATTCCCCAGATCCAGACCACAGCCAAGGTCTGTAGATTTTTTCTATATAATATTGCCAAAATCCATCCATATCTCTCTGTTTCTACCGCAAAAACACTAGTCCACGCCCTAGTAGTCTCACGACTAGACTACTGTAATCTCCTCCTGGCTGGGCTTCCTCTCTCTCACCTCCACCCATTAATTTCTGTTCAGCATTCAGCTGCATGCATTATTTCACTTGCTCGCCGTTATGATCATGTCTCTCCCCTGTTGTCTTCCCTTCACTGGCTCCCTCTTCCTTTCCGCATCAGGTACAAACTTTTGTTACTCACCTTCAAAGCCCTGCATGGGCTGGCCCCTCCTAATCTAGCTGATCTTCTCTCCCCCTACGTCCCTACTCGTACCCTCGGCTCTGGTAACCAAGGTCTCCTCTCCCAACCCAGGTTTTCCTCTGCCCCCTCCTGGATCTGTCCCTTTTCTCTTGCTGCCCCTCATTCCTGGAACCTTCTCCCTCTGCATGCTCGTCTCATCACTTCCCTAACCAGTTTTAAGGTGGAGCTTAAAACCTTATTGTTTACGGAAGCGTTCTCAGGGAACTTGTGATTGTCATATGGCTGTCTGATATCGTTTAATAATAATAATAATAATAATAATATTTATTTCTTACCCGCCCCTCTGTAAAACAATCGAGGCGGGGTACAACAAGGTTAAAAACAGATTGCAGATTAAAATAATTCAAGAATTCCATCCCAACCTCCCCCCCTTAAAATAGGATTAAATTAGTTAAGTTTAAACTTAAATTACTAACAATAAAAGTACAATAAAACATGATACACAAAACCGCAATGCTGGTCACAGCATGGGTAGCAATAAAATACAGAGGGGGGGGGATAAGGAGTTTAGAATTGGCTGAAAGATTTTAGGAGCCAGGTAGATTATACAGTTTCAGGGAAGGCCTGCCGGAAGAGATGCGTCTTTAAGGCTGTTTTAAAACAGTCTAGTGATGTAATGAGACGCATCTCGTCCGGCAGGCCATTCCATAGCCTGGGAGCAGAAGCAGAAAAGGCCCTCTGGGAGGTCTGCGCTAACCTAGTCTTCATGGGCTGCAACAGATTTCTCCCAGAGGACCGAAGCGTGCGGGGGGGTTCATATGGGGTTTGATGTGACTTGCTTTTATGTCTGATGTTTTAACTTGTCTTTCCCTCTCTTTGTAATTTTATCTAATTGTTACTATCATAGAATGTACACATCCAGCAGGCTTTTATATATTTCTTAAGTTTTACCAATTTTGTACAGCGCTGAGTATAATTACAGCACTTTAGAAATAAAGTTTAATAACAACAACAACAACAACATGCCCTAGTGTTTGACCCTCGACTTATCCACGGGTCATATCAAAATCCAAGATTTTGGCCCCAAAAACTGTCCTCGAGTTACTGTATATACTCATGTATAAGTCTAGAAATTTAGGTCAAAAAATTGACCCCAAAAAACTGACTCGACTTATCCAAGGGTCAATGTAAGTACTGTATCTTAACTCTTATTTAAAGAAGGACCCATCCTCTGGTGAAAAGCAAGAGTATAATCTGTCCTGAAAGCATTGACCCCCTTTACTCTCTCATCCATCCAGTCTTAAGAATAAGCACAAAGAGTTATGTCTGATGGACTTTTGGAAGTTATTTGACATTGTTTTGCTTTGCTTCATCCTTTAGATCCTTTCCTATATGCCCCTAAATTTTACCCTCGACTTATCCATGGGTCATAGCAAAATCCATGATTTTGGCCCCAAACACTGTCCTCAACTTACTGGTATACATGAGGTTGACTTATACACATGTATATACGGTACCTTAAAACCAATAAATTACAAATTTTCAGTACAATAGATTGACACATATCTTTATTTTTAGTTTTGTCTTTATTTAATTCTTTAAGTTTTATTCTCCTACTAGTCTAATGTTTTAAAATTTTGACACTATTCTAGCTGAGTTGTTTTTAATCCAAAATTTGCAGTACTATTGATTTTTCTTTTCCTATTCATAAACTGCACCAAGGACACTGCAAGCTGGACAGTAGACAAACATACGGACTAAAGATCCACCTTTAATGAATAACTACTCCCTGCCCTAGGAGATGTAACTTTTAAAGATGATATATATGTCAATGTCTGTACTGAAGATTCAATTTATATTGTATATTTCAACTTCATTCTCATATTTCTTTGGAACCATAAAAATGAAGGTGAGAAAGATTCCCAACATCTAGTTACAACAAACATGCCAGAAACACACTGAAAAGGCAGTAACATGGCACATAACAAAATAGATAAATTCTCAAATATCATCATCTGATTTTGAAGTTCAAGAGGTAAAATGGAAATATGGGATGGAAGGCTGAGTTTCCCTGACTATTCTTCCAAACACAGCCCTTTACTCTGCTCAAGCAACTAGAGTAGCATCTGACAGAATACAGGAACCACTAACTTACCCAGTGGGTTGGGAATGCAGCAATGTCAGAAAGTGGAATTGCTAAAAAGGCAGAACCAATGTAGGGAACATGAGGGAATTACGGTGGCTTACTTGGAACTGTCACATGCCCCTGCAACACCACAACCACCACCTCCTGCATGCACTGTTTCCAAACACTTTCAATCAGTTTAGTGCCTCCCCACCCCCAGCTTGCTTTTCAGTCAACCTGGGCAGACATGGTAGATTCCAGTCATGCCTCCATCAGCAGGAAGAAATAACAGCAAAGATCCATGTCAGATTAATGGAACTTCTCCTTAATTTACAAGTGTCAAAAGAGCCAGTCATCAGATAATGGGGTGTTGAAACGTGGGGTTTTTTTTGTACAAGGAGCTCCCATCACAAACAGAAAAGGCAGAACAAAGGTTTTCCTCTTGCTGTTTTGATTTATCTTTGGCACACATATAATTCTTTGGAGTATAGGCTTCCCCATTCCAAGCAGTATTAATTTGCTACACAAATATTTTAAAGGCAAAAATAATTTCTGAGGGATTTCGTATTTAAGACATTATTTTTATACCGCTGTACTATGAATATTTTAATTTAACACTGTATCTGGTATTATTTTATTTTATATTTAATACTGTATTTTATTTTCATCTTTTTTCTGGTCAATGATGACGATAAGAATTCTCTCTCTCTCTCTCTGTTGTGTGCCTTCAAGTTATTTTCTTTCCCCTACAGCAAACCTATCATGGGGTTTTCATGGCAAAATTTGTTCAGAAGGTTTGCCTTTTGCCTTTCTCTGAGGCTGAGAGTGTGTGACTTATCCAAGGTCAGCCAGTGAGTTTCCAAGGCCAAGCAAGGTTCAAACCCTGGTCTCTAGAGACACAGTCCAACATTTAGCCACCCCATCACTCTGGTTCCCATTCTTGAAATGTGAAAAAAACAACCATCCTGTCATTTTATCTTTTCTGTTTTTTGTACTTTTTTCCCCTTATGCTTGCTGGCCCAATATTATGATGCTGCTACAACAGTGAAAGGTGCTTCTTTTCACAATGTAAAACAGAGATCATGTCTTGACCGTGCTCATGTTACAGTGCCATATAGCCAAATCTGACTGCCTGGTCCAAGTCAAGGATAAAAAATGAAGTCAATCTTTTCCACAGTTCAAATGGATGTCTTTATGTCAATCTCATGTATAAATTGAGGGTAGATTTTGGGGGCAAAATTAAGGATTTTGCTATGACCCATGGAGAAGTTGAGGATAAAACTTAAGGGCCCGTAACTCCTTCTTTTTTTAAAAATGTATAGAGGGAACCTACTAAGGACGAGCTAAAGAAAAGGAGAGTACCTTGTTTGTTTGAGGAGTTACAACTGGAGAAGTGTAAATGGCATTGCTGATCTTAAAATGTCTACATCTATACAAATACAGCTAGGGAAAGGAATAAAAATGAGGAAAAATAATTAGAATGCCATCTGAAAAGGGAGTGAGGGAGAAGAGCAAGGAAAACAACTTGGCTCTATTAGGGACCAAGCAAGAAGGTAGTGAGAAAAGGCAGAGGTGAGAAGCACCTCTTGGAGTGGAAATAGTGCTCCCAGCCCATCACCCCTCCCTTGTCTAAACAGGAGAAAAAAAGGCAGACCTCCCTCCTTCCCTATCCTTTTCCCCTTTCTCTTTTTTTTTTTTTTTTGGCCTAAATAGTGTTCAGCAGAAAGGTGGGGGAGCCTGAAGAGTGACTACAGCTGTCATTTTTAATATGAGCTTACTGTCTAAGGCTCTCTGTAGAAACACTGGGGGAGCCATTTTTAATAGGGGTTATAGAATAAACCCCTGTGGGATTTTGGGGCCTATTTTTGATCAATTTTTTTATACAGTATATACAGTAAATATCTCCCCAGTAACCTAAAGGCAACAGATCTTATCTTACTTGTGAAGATGAGTAAGGATAACTCTGGTTAGTGCTTGGATGACAGATTGCCAAGGAATACCTGCCATTGTAGGCTATATTTCAGAGGATGAAACTGGCAAAACCACCTATGAAAAAATTCACTGGGTTGCTATAAGTCAACAGGTGACTTGAAAGCACATACATGCAAACTGCTCCCCAAGAAACCATGTCCTCTTAAAAACCAGTACATTGCCTGTCTTGACAAGAACTCTTCCCTCCCACATAAACCTTTTCCCATCCTTTAAAAGACTTTGGAAAAGTGCAATTTTGGAAGGGTTCTTAAATGTTCCAATTCATTTGACCTCAAAATTATTTTTAATACTTAAAACGTGCTGCTAAACTATTACTTTTAACCCCCATTCTAAATATTCTTAAAAAGAAACACATTTACAGTATTCCATAACTGTCATTTACAAAACTCAAATTTATGAATAGCAACTTACCTGTCAATTTAAAAAAAAATATCTCTAGGTTACTGCCAAAGTCTCTTCAGCTACACAGATCAAGCTTCATGGCTCCCTCACTCTTTTAACTTTAGCTTAATACATTTTTTTAATGTTTTGAAATATTTATTAGCACCTTTTCAGCCATAGCTCACTGAGTTACAACATAAAAACACAATGAGATCTGACAAAGACAAGTTTAGAAGCCTGTTAAAAGTCCACTATGAAACTGGAGCATACCTTTGACTAACCCACAGCTCATTAAAATTAACAAGACAAACTTTCAGCATGCAACTTGCACAGTAAAACTGTAATACTGTAAATCTGTACTATGGAAATTTATGCACAGGATTCATTTTCACTCATAATCATGGAAGAATGTTTGAGAGAGTAGATAAGTAGAGTTCCAGTACAAGTAGAAAGTAGGCAATTAACCCTCACATTTATTTTACAAAGCTGACAGCTATTCCAAGGGTTATCTGTTTCAGAATATTGAATGTTTGATCAATATTGTTTTAATTTCTGTTAGACAGAATAGAAAACCATTTCTAAGGCACGTGACACAAAGAGATGCCAAAGTGTGGCCCTCCAGGTGTTGTTAGGAATGAAGCTTCAAGTTATCACAGTAAGAAGTCTCAGTTACCACAGCCAGTGGTGAAAACTAACTTTGATTAGAGGAGCTGGGTGGGAAAGGCAAACTATCAATAATGAAGTTATAAAATCAGGAAAGAGTTCTAGGAGGGAAGGAATCATATTAAAGAAGATCCCATCCAAACCTCTAGAGAAAGAGGCCTCTGCTTTTCACCTTTCATGCTTCTCTAGCCAGGTGGAATGGGTTTTTAACCTACAAAGTAAAATCTGTTTTTAACAGTTATCCTAACCTACAGAATAGCAGCTCTGTTTTATGAAAGCAAACATAAAGGCGAAACAGACAGGCAGGAAGGAGTAGCCAGAAGCAACTCCCAGCCAGATCACCCCAGGGCCACGGTGACCAAACACTGCAGCCCCGAGGGCACCCACTGCTGTGGTCCCAAATG
Source organism: Urosaurus nigricauda (assembly GCA_034509955.1). Classification (NCBI taxonomy): domain Eukaryota; kingdom Metazoa; phylum Chordata; class Lepidosauria; order Squamata; family Phrynosomatidae; genus Urosaurus; species Urosaurus nigricauda. The sequence continues at coordinate 103,793,288 of JAOEGL010000004.1, forward strand.
GACTGTGGAAAGAAGCAGAAAATATTTGCTTCTTTTTGGGCTGCCTAAGGCACCCCAGCACAACTTCACCACAGTTTGGGTACATGTATTGTCAAACTGTGTGGAAGGTGTCTTTTCTTGCCTGCCCGTTTCAGGCCATGGTTACACCATTCTTTGAAACTTCTTTTTTCACTTAGGAGAGGGGGGAATAACCATCAGACAAGAATGAGAGACCTGATGAAAAAACCATAAAACCTACGTAAGTATTTGTGCTCTTTCCTAGAGTAACACAAATCTTGCTTAAAAAATACTGATGAGAGAGAAGTCTTGAAAATAAATGGGATAGATGATAACCACATCCTGATTCACAAGACAACTGTGCCAGAGAAACAACAAGCAAATATCTCCACTTACACTTCTCACTCTGCTAGAAAATACACAGTAGACTTTCTTTTAAATGGAAGGTGGGGTAAGAACAAAGTGTGAGAAATCTCAAATTTAAAAAAACCAACATATTGGGTTAAAACTAATGTTGCATTACCAGTCACAACATAATTTTCCATGCTTGTTCCTGTTCTATCAGACCCATAAATTTTGACATTAAAATGAATAGCATCTTTTTAAAAAAGCAACACTTACCAGTAACTACTATGCTGCTCATGTTAGAGTTTGGACTATTGAGTACGCTGCCTGAAAGAAGCTCGTCAGATCCTCTCTAAAAACAAAAGAAACAGTAAACAATTTGCCATTTAAACATACACTATTATTAAGATATTTTGACATAATTTTTTTTAAAAAAATCTATAGAAATAAATCTATTCGTTCTACTGCACTTTTTCAGTAGTCTTTTCGCACACATTTATTAATATGTATTTTTTTAATCCAATCAAGATTTTTTTTCTGAACTACACGGTTTGCAAAGACAATACAACCTATTCAACAGCCCGCAGTAAGAGTCAAGTGTTTTAAACAATTAAGAATACATCAACTGTAGTTAATGTCCCTAGTTTGTATCAGTTAAGGACGAAACAAGACTATAGTCACATAGTCAAAATAATAGTTAAAATGAAACAGGGGGTTCAGAACTGATTATGTGAATCTTTTCCCCTTTGTGGCAACCACAACAAAGGTCAACAAAAAAGCAGCTGCAGACACTTTTATGCTTCTACAACAGTTTCCCAGGGTTTGAGAACAACCTGATGTAGGGGGAAAGGAAGTGAGGAACCCTAGAGTTGAGCTGGGAAGGCAATCTGGAGAGAGCAACAGATAGTTTGTGACCCCCTTCTACTCTCTCAGCCATCTAGCTTTTAGTATGTGCACAAATAGTTATGTCTGCTGGAATTTACTAAGTTCTTTGGCAGCTTTGTGGCACTCCGGCAGTGCAGTGTTTATATGCCACACGCCACAGGAGCACTGCAAAGCCACAGCAGCAGTAGAAAAGTCAGCTTTTTGTCGGCTCAAAAAGGAGTGGCATTTTGCCGCTCCTTTTTGTGCCAGCAAAAAGCACAGTTGGCAGTGTGGTGTGCAGATGCCATGTGCCAACCTGGCACTCAAAGAGGAGGCATCAAGCCGTCCCTTCAGGGCCATCTGTTCAGCCCTTTGATTAGGGGCTTGTCATTTGTCCCAGAAAACTAGGAAAATCCCAGACTGAAGAGTCTGAAAAATGTCCTAGCCAACTGGCCCGGTTGAAGAAGCAGATCCTGGATTCTTCAAAACACTAGTGACAAGATTCATCTTCCCAGCCTTGAGGGTCTGGGTGATACTGTACAGGAGTGCCAAACCCAGAAGTCAGAGGGTGGGAAGAGAAAGGAAAGGAGGAGAGCAAAGAGTTTGAGCAGAAAAGGGCCTGTGTTGCATCCTGGTAAGAGTATGTCAACGCTGCTGCAAGAGTAGGAGGGGGTTCCTCTTTCTTTGGGTGCTTCTCTCCACCCCATCCCATAGAAGTGAAAAGAAAACAGCTAGAATTCAGAGACATAGGTTTAATTTGCACTGCAGAAATAATGCAGCTTGATACCTGCCATGGCTCAATATGAAGGAATTCAAGGATTTGTAGTTCTGTCTGTCAACTGCTCTGGTACCAAAACAAACTACAAATCCCAGAATGTAAATTGATGGAAATGTATAAATAAGCAATGACAACAACAAAACAACTGAGATATGCAATAAAATAATGTTAAATGTCAAGATGTGGGGTATCTGTGTGTGGAGGGGGGTGTTTTGTGGGAGGAAGTTCGATAAACTGCCCGATCCAGTCCTATATATTTTTGTCCCAGTTTTGTGGAAGAGAATTATGGCAACCCTAACTGTGATGGACTTTTTTAATGGTTTTAACTTTACTTTGCTTTTAAAATAAATTTTGCATCTATACTTATTTACTGATGTTTTCATTTGTACTATTTTAGTAAATTATAAGCTGCCTTGAGTCCCATTATCAGGAAAAAGATTAAAATGAATAAAATAAATGAGTATTCATATCAATAAAATTACAGCATAAGCCAAACGTCAGGCAATTGCATCTTAAAATCCAAACCCAACTTAAATCTCAATTTGGGGGATGGAGGGAACAGGATATAAATAAAGTTAACAATGGTGGTGGTGATGATGATAGATTATAACTCTGAAGAACATGGGCAACAAATGTATGGCTTTTCAAATGAAATCAAAATGTCATCTCATACAATTTTATTTTATTCTGATCTTCATTTACACAGATCCCTTAAATTGAGGTGCTTTCCAAATTATGTACTATGGTAACAGGTCCCATTATTAACAGCTCAATTAGTAACTGAGAAACAAAGGGCAGCCCTGGCTACTTCCTCCTTTTAATTTTGGAATACACTTGCCCCTCCACATTTGTGGCTCTGACTTTTGTGGATTTTATTAATAAGTTTTCTCTAGGAATATCTAGTTCCTCCAGCACAACTCTATGGTCAACTTTAACCAAAAGTCACACAAAGGATCTAGAGATTCCTAGAGGGAACACTCCACTAGGCATTTGTAGCTGCTCAGTACAATTCTATAGTCAATATCTGGCAGATGTTGAGCACAGAGTTGCACTGGAGGAACTAGAAATTCCCATAGTGTTTTGTTATTTGCATTTTTTCCACCTTCATAGGGGTCCTGTGACCCTAATCCCAGCAAATGTGGAGGGACAAGTGTATTTGTCAACTGGTTCTTTGTCATGATTCTTACTTGAGCTGTGTGTGGTTCCTTGCTGTATTTGTTAAGTAAGGCAATATACTAAACAACCCCACAGTATTAAACAAAACCTCAGTTCAACTCTATCAAATGCCTAAGCAGCATCATGAATATGAAGTAAATTTAGTGTACATTTGCATCTTTCCTCATGTGTGCTCAATTGTCAAACTCTTCTAAATCCCATTTAATAGGATTGACAAGATTAGTAATGATACTAATTTAGCTTCTAGAACAGTAATGATAGAAATAAGGAGAGAGAATAATAATATGGCCTGTATGATGTAACGTCGATAAAAGTTTTGCTTTAGGTCTGTCTGTAAGATGTAACAGCCTATCAAGTTTTGCTTTGTGAACAAAAACTATTTTAGTTTGGTTCCAAGTATGTACAGCAGCATTCTCTTTCCCAATGGCTAAACAATGTCCAAAGGAAGCCCAGAAATAGGACATCTTTCAGGTCATTTCCCCAACAGGTGGTAAGTGAATTTCCATGGTCTCTGATACTGGAAGAAATAACCACCATGAATTCGTTAGCCCTCTTTAAAGCTGTCCAGATATTAGCCATCACTACAACTCATGGAAGTCAATTTCATTATACACTGTTTAATATATGTGGTCACATCTTATGATTCTCAACATAAAATAATAATAATAATAATAATAATAATAATTTATTTTTATCTCGCTTTTCTGTGATGAGAGAAAGTGGCTCACAACATATTAAAATGTCCATGTTCAACATTACATCTCTGATTCTCCCCCTTAAAACAGGATTAAACATGATACAATTAAAATATCTATTAATATTAATATATATGACAATAAAAGTATAACGAGGGCAGAGTGATGAGCTAATACATGATGTGAGGGGCAATCATTCCGTGGCCGGGCACTTTTATTCAGGAAAGGCCTGCCAGAAGAGATCTGTCTTGACTGATGATGATGATGATGATGATTTAGAGAAGCTGTTCTGCACTGCTGTTTTGACACTGGTTCTCAAGAAGAAAATGCAGACCATTCCCCAGCTTGCTGTGAAGAATCTGCATGGCACTTTGAAGATAAAATTGTGCAAGATCTGTCCCAATTTGGATGCTGAAGTTGCTAAGCTCCAGTGGATGATCTTGGCTGCTAATTACTGGGTACTTTTCAAATTGTACAACCTGAGGATGTGTATAGGATCCTTGGAGTAGCAAGAGCCACCATGTGTGCGCTACACTCTTGTCCTTCCTGGCTTATAAAACAGGCCAGAGGGGAACTGGCAAGAAGGTGAATGGGGGTAGTCAATGTCTCCTTACAACATGGCAGAGTTCCAACATGCCTATGGAGGTGGTTTGTGAGGCTTTGTTGAAAAATCCATGCCTGAATTGCTCTACAAAGAATAATTATCAGCTAGTGTTCAACATAGCAATAGCAAGTACTTTTCTATACATCCTACCAATATACTAACAATGTATTTTTGGGCAAGGTATTGGTGAGCATGGTGGTCTCCCAGTTTCAGAGATTTCTGGATAAAATGGATTATCTAGATCCATTTCAATCCGATTTCAAGGCCTGGCAATGCAGCAAAAACAGCTTTGGTCACCTTGGTAATAACCCACACACTGAACTGGACAGGGGGAGTGTATTCCTATTGCTTCCGCTGGACCTCTCAGCAGCTTTCAATACTATCAACTATCGTATCCTTCTGGGCTGTCTCCTTGGAATGGAAATTAGAGGCAATGTTTTCAGTGACTCTCTTGCTTTCTACAGGGTGAACCTAGAAGGTGTCGCTGGGGGACTCCTGTTCCTGGCCATTGGCATCTTCATCATTCAACTAATTTCCGCCCCAATCCAATGAGGCTATCTTGATCCTAAACTAGTGTCTGTCATCAGTTATGGACTAGATGAGAACAAACAAATTGAAACTTAATCCAGACAAGGCAGGGGTGCCCCGTTGAAAAGTCAGAGCGGTGAATAGGGATTCAGCTTGTGTTAGATGGGGTTACACTCCCCTGGTTCACATTCTGAATGTGCTCCTGGACTTAGTTTTGAACTGGGGGGAGGGGCAGGTTTCTCTGGTGCCCAGGAGTTCTTTTGCATATGTAAAGTTTGTAAGCCAATTGCTCCAAATACTTGAAATGTTGGATCTGTCTTCAGTGGTATATGTGTTAGTTACATTCTGTTGAATTACAGTCAGCCCGCCATATCTATAGATTTTTTTAATCCACAGATTCAAGCATCCACGTCTTGAAAATGTTTTTTAAAATATATACACTCCTAAAAACCAAACCATGATTTGCCATTTTATATTGTATTTAATAGGACTTGGGCATCCTCAGATTTTGGTATCTCTGGGGGACCCCGAAACCAAACACCAGCAGAAACCAGTGTATTGTAACACACTCTAGTAGCTGCCTTTGAAGAGTGTTTGGAAAGAGCTGGTCCAAACAACTGCAGCCAGATTATTAACCTGGGCAGGTTACAGAGATCGTAATATGCCCCTGTTAAAACAGCTCCTTGGCCACCAGTTTATCTCTGGGCACAATTCAAACTGTTGGCGATGAAGCCCAGGCTATCTGGAAAAAATTATCTCCCTGTATGAGCCTGCCTGGGCCCTTAGTGGGGATGCAAGAGAGGACTCTCTCGGTAGCTGGCCCTAGACTGTAGAACTCCCATCCCATGGGGGCCTTCCTTGTTCTTCTACCTTGTTTTCCTACTGACAAGCTTTTAAAACCAAGTTTTTAAAAGGATGGACTATGATATGCTGTTTTGTTTTAAACAGAACTGGTTTTGATAGCCTTTTATCTTTAAACTTGAGGTTTGAATTGTTTTAATACAGCAAATAGTTTAATTCTATTTTATTATTGTTCATTTTTTGTATACTGTATTTTTACCTGCATTGTTCTTTTAAATTGTGAGCCACTTTGAGTCCCAATTTTGGTACAAAAGTAGGATATTGCTACTGTTAATAACTACTACTACTACTACTACGAGAGGCAAGCAATGGTAAACCACCTCTGAATAAATACTGCCAATCAAACCCTGTGATAGGATCACCATAAGTTGGAACTGACTTTAAGGCCCACAATATCATCATACTTTTTAGACATGTCAGGGGAAGACATGACTCATTAGAAAAGTTGGAAAGCTGCAGAAAAAAGAAAGATCAGATTACAGATGATACAATCAAGAAAGCCATGGACCTAAGTTTGCAAGACCCAAGCAGGGGTGTTGATAGCAGGGTCTCGTGGAGGTCTTTCACTCACAGGGATGACCCTGTGCTAAAGTCAAAGTGGACCTGTTGGCATATAACAAATGTTTGTGGCTCTAAAGGATAAGTAGACTTTTTTTTGCTTGTTGTAACAAAAATAATATTTTTGTTTGTGTCTGTGGTCTGCAAAAATTGGCAGGTGCTGCACACTACCTATCCTGCTGTATGGTGTCAAACTCTGCTGAGAGACCCAGAAGTATTGGGTTTAGATAGTCCTTGTCCTTCTCCTTCTATGAGGATCATAACAAAATAATCAATGCAGTTTCAGCACTGAAACCGAGTCAGAATTCAGACTGACACCAAACAGGAAAATTAGCATGATTCAAATAAGATTTAAGTTATATAGCTACTAACCTTTACAACACCTTTTCATCAAAAGAAAAGAATTATAACTAACCATTAATATGGACTATCTTTAGGGTCTAAGAGAGGTTCGTTTAGGAATTGTGTCACAGCCACTTCCTTTCAAGGTGACTAGTCCCTGTCTCTTGCACAGAGAGGTATTAATTACCACTGGATCCATCCAATCAAATGTCAGTTGTTGGTGCCAACCAAAGGATGGCACTGTGCAGACTGTATTCCTTCAAAAATGTTTCTCATCTCCTTATGTTGCAGTAACAAAGTACATACACTTAATAAAAAAGGGCGAGACACACAAACTTATTACAGTACCTACATCCTCCCTCTTGATACAAATGTCCAATAGAAACCTCAGGTCTATCAACACAAATGGGGCTGCAAGCCAAAGCACTCTAGAATGGTAACCTATGAAGAAAATGTCACTCAAACAGAAAGCACCTCCTCCTCTCCAAAAAAACCTCCAATAAACATGAGAAGCAAGCAGAACACTGAAACTCTCATGTTGATTGAGGTTTGGCCTGATTTCCTGTTACACTGGAATAGTAAGTTCTGCCTAAAATTATCTCTCATTGCTTCACAAGTTATAAGATCTTCCACAGATCAAGTAAAAGGGACAAATACTGGCCAAAAATCTTGTTAAATTCCAATCAACAGAAAAAGATAACATCGAGCACAATGACTTTTGCTGTAAAATCAGATCTGGCTACGGTGACGCATGTCTTTGTTATATCCCAGTTGGATAACTGGGTTGTGCTCTATGTGGGATTGCCTTTTGAAGAGTACTTAGAAACTTCAACTCATCTCAAGAGCTACAGCCAGATTACTAATAAGTAGTGGTTACAGGGAGCACACAACTCCCTGTTGCAAGAGTTCCACTGGATGCCGGTCTGATTCTGGGCACAGTTTAAGGTGATGATTATGACTTTTAAAGCCCTACATGGCTCAGGTCCAGGTAATCTGAAGGGCTGTATTCACAAATACATCTGGCTGAAACACAGGAGAGGGTCTTCTGGAACTACCTTCCCAAAGAAATCAGACTGAAACTCTTCCTACGTTCTTCTTACAGGCAAGCTAAGACTTTCCTATTCCAACAGGCATTTGATGACTGATTATGTAAGGCCCATCTTACACAATGTGCTAGATATTGCTAATTGTTGTGCTGGTGTGTGTATGTGTATGTGTTTAAATAATGTATGTTTTAATCCGGCTTTGAATTTTTTTTCTGATTCTTTGTATTTTAAATTTTACATCTTGTGCACTATTAACATTTTTTTTAAATCACTGTAAGCAGCCTTGACTCCGAATCTGGGGAGGGGGGACAGGATAGAAATAAACATGATAATAATACTGATCAAACACAACTAACACTTTTGCTGAATGGCAGGCACATGAGACAGATTGAAAAGGAACTATACAAACATACAAAATCTAACTGGAAACAAAATTCCAGTTAAAACTCCTAGACTGGGAGGCTAAGTAGTATCTTAAAGATAATATTATCTCTTTCAACACAGAGAGATAATATTATCTTTTAAGATACTACTTAATCTCCCAATCTAGGAATATGAACTGGAATTTTCTTTCCAGTTACTTTTTGTACATTTGTATAGTTACTTTTCTGATTCAACAGGTGAGTCTTCAAATGTAAACTTGGTTAGTGCACAAAGAATGGTTTGAGAATGGGGAGGATATAAATCCTAATAATGATGACATTTCTTTCATTTACTCACTCAGTCCCCTGATGGACATGTATTCAAAGATACTGTCCAATAAGCCACTATGAAATATGGCCATCATGATCATTTTTTTTCTCTCTACCAGGAACCATAAAGCCAAGTAACTCTTACTAAACAGTTAATAGCCACGCTGGCACCTCATATCAGGAATCTTCATAATAAAAGACAGATCCTACTCCCACTTTACTCATGTCACTGAACTATCAGAACTACTCAAAATCCTCTTTCCCTTTCTACCCAACTTCTGGTGGGCCTATCTTACTGCAATATTCTTATTATAATAGTGTGGCACTACCATTATGACAATGGGAACTGCAACAGGTCTACTGTATTAAAAATTAAGATACCAGCCAATAGCTGAATGGAGGCATAGAGCTGTTCGTGGACATTTGTCACTTTCTCATGTCAATGTTTATGTATTTTCTTCAAGTTCACAGTAAATGTAAATGTAAGGGATCTAGCTTTACAAAGCCAGAACATGAACACAGCAGTGGGGAAAGCTGTACCACTCTTCTGTAAATATTCTCCTAAAAACAAGACAGGAGTGTCAAGAACAAAAAGGTGGTAAACTCCATCTCTGTAATATTATCAAAACTTACTCCACACTGATACAGTTCAACAAAGCTGAGTCTTTATCAAATGTCATTCTGTTATTTGAAAAATTAGTGAACAGTCACCAGCAAAGTTATATCTCATGTCAGAAATTTTCACAATAAGAAACTGATCCCACTCCACTAAAGCTAGGTCAGTACTTTACTTATATCATTTCTCCTGAACTGCCAGGAAGGAATGGGATTCAGTGATTCAAAGTCCTCTCTCCCCTAGATTCAAATGCTGCTGGCTCTATATATATAGTATAATTGTATGCAGAGGGACCTTGCAGCACCTTTGAGACTAACTGAAAGATAGAAGTTGGTAGCATGAGCTTTCATAGACGTCCTCTGATGTATCTGAGGAAGTTGGCTCCAATCTACAAAAGTCCATGCTAGCAGCTTTTATCCTTGTTAGTTTCAAATGTGCTGCAAGATCCCTTTGCATACTGATTTTCCACACTAATATGGATGTCTTTAAATTCTATAGTATTATTATGGCTTATACATTGTAAACTGCTTAGAGAGTGCTTAGTTCACTATGAGGTGGTACAGGAATTTTAAGTGCTATTGCTTTATTATTCCTGTTCTTATCAGTGTGGTGCTCCTATTACAGCAGTGATAATTACAACAGGTTGAACAGTGGGCCCTTCCCTTATGCAGGGGATCCATTCCAGACCCACCCCCCCCCCCCCCGCATAAGGGAAATACCACATATGGTACAGCCCCATTCAAAACAATGGGGCTCGTGCCTGCATGCACCATTGCTTCTTCTGGTGTGCCTTTCAGCATATGCTGAAAGCCATGAATGGTGCAGGCGCACTGTACAAATCACAATACTAGGCAGCAGCTGCAATGATGTGTAGGATGTTTCATTAATGGGTTGGGTACAATGAAAGTAATGAAAAGTAACTAGGAAATTTCTAGAACAAGGTGACTGAAACAATAGTCATTCACTTTGAATCACTTAATACTACCTGACTGACTACTGTTACAGACTATAGCTCAAGGAAGTACTGGTCCAAAGGGACTCCAACCTTCTTCCTGAAATAAAAAAACTTGAAGATCTAGATCTCCTGCTTCTGAGTATAAGGAAATGGGTGGATGCGCTTAAGTTTTATAGAGCCACTAGATCTTTCCATGCCACACTTCTGGATGTATTCATTCTAAAAGAATAGTTTCTATAATGTTGTTTCTGCAACTGGTTATAGTATATCTAAATATGTATAATGACACTGGAGTTGATGGAGGAATTAAACTAACCTCCAAATGATCAGAAGTTTGTGACTTGCATATTATTCAGAGCAATTAATAACAACAACAACAATAATAATAATAGCAATTATTCAGCTTGTTGGGGGCAATTGGCTAATACACTATAAATCACTTAGAGAGTGCTTGGTTCACTATAGTTCACTATAAAGTGGTACAGAAATGTAAAGTTCTATTCATGGCAAATTTTACAAGGATTAAACAGGAGAAACAATATGGAATGAGATAAGAGACATCAACTCAGGGTTCCTGACATTGCTGTGTACTGACAGGAAATGTTTTGTTTAACAGCAATTCAATTTATTTAAAATATCCAGGTTTAAATGTTATTACTTTCTTTCAGCATCATAATACAATATAACCATGATGTCAAACCTATGGCACACGTGCCACAGGTAGCATATGATGCTATTTCACCGGGCAGCACAGCAGGGAAGAGGAGGAACAGGCTCATGTGCACCTATGGCTCCTTGTCCCCAGCCTTTCCTGGCCTCCACCTGTCTCGCTGAGGAATATAGAGGCCAGGAAATGGGCTGGGGGGGGGGGGCAGGAGGCACAGGTGTGCCTCTGGTTCCTCCTCCCTGGCATTTCCCAGTCTCTCTGAGACAGCTGGAAGCTGGGGAAAAAGGGGGGGGGGCAGAAGCCCCACCCCATGGAGACTAGAAGCCCTGCCCCCAGCACCAGATAGAGCTCAGTGCTGGAAAAAATTCAGTTGGGGCATACCCCCCCCCGAAAGGTCCACCATCATTGTAGTATAATCTTATTTTAAAGACTTCTAAGACTCGAAATTATGCCAAGCACAAAAGAAAAACCCTGACTAAATGAATATTTTACACCCATAGAAACACTGCTTGCTGGCATTTGTTTCATTCTGTTCTCAGTTTGCAGAACCCATCTTTTCTAATTTTTCCTCAACTCCAATGGGGAAAAAAATTAACATATTTCCACATCACTGAAACAGGACCGTTGAATCTCTCCAACTCTCTTTAGAATAATAGGTCAAGTGATGAGTCAGTCAACATTTAATCTCTAGAATTACTTTAATTACTAGGACAGCACAACACAGCCTTTAGGGTTTTTTTTTTCTTTAGCAAGACTTTGATTTCCTGTGGATTCACATGAACACAGTTTCACTAAATTTTAAAATAAGAATAGTAAATATAGACTGTGAATTTTCTCAAGATTAACCCTTATCCTAGCAGAAAGGACATTCTAGTATCCCAAAAATCATATTTGGTAAGCATTTTCCCCAAAAATTTAACCAAGAGTTTAAAATAAATTTCCCAACTTTAGTCACCTGTCAAGTACAATTTTTATTTCAATGGACAAAACATAATTTAGACAAAAAACGTTTCAACAAATTACTCCTTTTTGCCATTAGGTTACCTTTTTATCCCATTTAATGCTAAAGCATAACACAAATCATTATGTGACTTAAAATGATGTAGAAAAGTTGGTCAGAAGGGTCAGATGAGCAAAAATCTTGCTTAAAGCTGGAAGGGTAGAAGGTGGGCCCTTGGTATCTGCTGGGGTTTGGATAACAAAATCCATGGAGGCTCAGGTCCCATTAAATACTATGGCACAGTAAAATGGTGTTCCTTATATAAAATGGAAAAATCAAGGTTTGCTATTTGAAATTTATGTTTTTAAAATATTTTCAAGCCATGGATGCTTGAATCCGTGAATAAAAAATCAGTGGAAAAGGAGGGCTGACTATAATTCAAGTGCTAAAAACTCTTAAACTGCTCCTCTGAAAAATCATTCTTCACTGTTGTGAAACAAGGAGGCACAGTGTGTATTCAGGGAACACAAGAGGACCCTAACAAAGTGTGCCAGCCCCTTTATATTACTGAGTTGACAGGATGCATTGATCTGGTATTCCTGGGGTACTGAAATAACAAATAGAGGTGTAATATGAAGCCTTGGAGGAACTGTAGCATCCAGTCTCAAGGCAAGTCTCCGAGAGCTTGTGCTGTCAACTTCCTTCTTTCAGTTAGCCTTAAAGGTGCTACAAGATCTCTCTACATGCTGATTCTACAGACTAACACAGCTATATCTTTGAATTCTCTGCAAGATAGTTTGCTTTTAAACTATCTGTACACAAGTTAAAATTGACCAGAATATATAATAATTACAGCTCAATACTATACACAATAATTGCATCCACATAAAACATTAAAGGCTGCAGCCTTCAGAATCCTTGGTTATGGTTCATAAACAATAGCTTCAGAATCCAGAATTTAAAGGAGTAGCTAAACTCATTGGGAATTTACCGGACAAAGGTATAGTATTATTCCTAAAACCAAACTCCAGGCTTCTCTCTTATAATGAATCAGAGTTTGAGGCCAGATTTCTAGTTAGTTTACAGATCCCGGCTTGTTGAACCAACAAATTGGTATCCAGGTTGGATGCAAGGTTTGAGATGATGGTTTTCTGCCATGGCGGACAGAGTTCTGAAGACCTCTGGTTTTATGTGTTTTATTATTCCTATACAAAGTTACAACAGCTATATTGTGTTTCCATCATCATAAAGACTAAAATAAAGCTTACAGAAAAATGATATTTACATTACATCTAAACACAGACCTGTGTGCAGGTCTATTCTTATTCATCACATCTGTACCACTAATGCTTTCTGTTGACTACATATTTCGTTTTTCTGCCATGAAAGCTACTATTTACAATTTGCAAGGATTATGGTTGCTCCACTCTTTGTTATTCTTAGTTGCCACCAAATCTGCTTCCACTTTTGCTTGTTGTGTACCTTCAGGTCATTTCTGACTTACGGCGACCCTAAGGTGAACTTATAACATGGTTTTCTTAACAAGGGTTGCCCGCCCCTACTGATGAGAGATCTCCAAGAACCCTTCTCAGATCTTGCAAACTCAGGGCCATGGCTTCCTTGATTGTGTTAATCCATCTGTAATACAATCTTGGTCTTTCTACTGCCTTCCACTTTCCCCAGCATTATTGTCTTTTCATGTAATCTCTTGGTAAAGTACTATGTATTTATACCATAAAGGAACTGATCACCCCTCACCTTTCTCCCCCGTGGGTAGCTGCCTTGAAAGGGGTGGGGTTGGTGCACACACCCGTTCCTGCCTCTCTTTTGCAGGCTTCCCCTCTGGGGAAAAGCCCAGGAGGGAGGAGGAGAAGTGCACATGCACATGGCCTGATCTCGAGAATAATCAAAATCGCAAATGGCAGAGCTGCAAATGTGGAGGGCCAACTCTATATGACAAAATGTTCCACAGTAATTCCATAAATTTGTAAGATCAGTTTCCGTTGCCATGCATGCAGTGATTTCTATGCCAATAAACACAAGAAATAACATGTTCAAATATTTTGTAAAACAGAACTGTACATCAGCTTCTTTTCCTGATAAGTTGTTGATAGAGAAGGGAATAGCGAGAGGTTGGTAAATGTAGTTTCTATGCCAAATCCAATCTAATAAACCTCATCTCACAATCTGAACCTCTGCAATCCAGGCATGCTGATTCTTTACTTGCTTCAATTGACTCAAACTCAGCAACAACAATGTGGAGATTGGTACACAGATGTCCAGGATGATAAGTAGGGTATATTTTAGAATACTCTGACACATTCTGGGATGTGTTCTAACAAAACTAACTTTAAGAGCCTAGATTGTCTTGTGAATAGCTCTAGATAAAAGAGGCCAAACCCACGATTAAAATAGATCACTTGCTCGAAGAAGGAAGGCCTTTCCACATAGCCTTCCCAGACAAGTACATGTGAGTAAAGAATCTATATAGATTCTTAACCCCTAGACCAGTTTCATTTTAAAGAGAAGCCTGTCTAACACAATGAAACTATATTCAATCATATGCCTTCTTGATATCAATCAGCTGGATGGCTGCCAGGAATTCCAGAAAATATTTTGCTTCCCAATATTGTATTACGGTAAATCAGGAACCAACATGTATTACTGTAGTCCAAATCATTTCCAGTTACAAGTTATTGTTAATGACTCACTCATTCTGCTGTTTAAGAAGCAAGCCAGCAAATCCTCAGATCACAACTGTGCTGATATCACAATGATGCTACTGACAAATTAAACTATCTCTGTACAACTGTCAGTTGAACTCTAAGAGGCACATTGCCAGATGGAATGACACATTTATATCTCAGAGGTAGCTGTTTTCAAGAATGTAAGAAAGGTATCCACCAATTCTATGCCATCTTTAAACTATACTATTACATAATCTGCTATGAAAAATATTATTTCAAGCACTATTCTGAGTATGCAGGCAAGTTCCCAAGTGCAAGTATTGTCATTTTACAAACATGGTGCTGTGTCAACAAGATTTTTCTAAATCACAGAAGTACAGTAGATACAATCAACAGGTAGATCTGAGTAATTTACAGTGGATTTGGCGGGATGTCTATTGGTCAATTTTAAAAAGAGAATGTTATCTAGATCACTTATAGCATTTTTCAAAGTGAGTAATATAGTTTTGCTGTTTCTGCTATAACGAAGGAATTGAGAAAGATGGGGAGCTAGGATCTGATTTGTGTACAAGACCATGAACTATTCAGATACTGGGAAAAGGTTTGTGGGCCCATCTTTTACTCCTGGGCTCCTCTTTTTTCTTAATTCTGAGTGTTATGTCTCCCCGTCATGCCTGCCAAACCACTCTTTTTCACAAGGTGGATTGATTTACATCAAGATGATTTACATCAAGACGATTTAAATCACCAAAAGATTACTTAAATCACCAAATGAAAATCCCAGTTTAAATAATTGATTTAACTGAGGTTTCCCCTTGACGCATCTTTAAATATTTTTGAACAATGGCGCAAGTTCAATGAGTAAAATATCCTTACAACTCAGGATGCATCTATACTGTAGAACTAATGCCGTTTGACACCATTAACTGCCATGTCTCCACCCTACTGAATTCTGGAATCTGTCATTATGTGAGGCACTAGATTCTTTGGCAAAGAAGACTAAAGCCTCTATAAAACTACAAAATCCAGGATTCCATAGGATGGAGCTACAGCACTTAAATTGTTACCAAACTGCATTATTTATACAGTGTAGATGCACACTCAGTAGTCTACATCTAGCAGGGAACAATTTGGGTATTTTTTAAAAAAAAGACAACTTTCTTGTTATTAACTTATGAAATAACAGTACATAGTACTCATCATCCATATCAAGCTCTGTATACTGCATCAGTACATCAGAAATCATAAATAGTAAATCATTCACACAAACATAATAGCACTTAGGCCTAGCACCTACCAGAGCAGACCAAACGAATCAATGGAAATTTGATAAATCAGCACTTAAGCAAGTTGCAGTGAATCAGTAGGTCTATTCTAGCTGAGATTAACAATTCCAAGGAACCTGTTTTGGTGCTAAACTAATGCCTTTTGTTAGTAACAAACGAAGTGAGGATAAATAAACTTAAACTTAATCAAGCCAAGGCAGAGATGGTCAGTAAAGGGAATAGGAAATGAACCTGTGTTGAATGGGGTTACATTCGTCCCGAAATCTCACATTCATAGCTTGGGCATACACCTTGATTCAAACCTGAGCTTGTTAAGCACAGGTTTCTGTGATGCCAGGACAGTGGAAATACAATGTCTACCAGTCTGTTTCCAGACACAAATCAAATTGCTGATTAAATGCCATAAAGTTTCGGTCCAAATTATGATATTGTTCCATATGAACTTGTTCAGGCTTTGAGATATTCATTGAAGGACCTTTTCTCAGTTTTATCAACATCTGGTGGGAATGTATCTGCCCTTATGTTCTGTCTTTCCCCTCTTAAGGCTAGCTCCCTACTTGGGCAGCCTTATGTCAGGACAAAAAAATTTCAAAAAAAAAAAAATTCACCCAGTGTTTGCGAGCTGAAAGCACTTGCAATAGTACTGTCTATTTAAAATTTTTAATAGTTATGATTTAAATTGATTTTAATTATACTGACAGTTAATTATATTTTAAGTTTTTGTAAGTTTCTGCAGTTTCCTGTTTTTACCAGTATCTGTTTTAATTTTTGTAAGCCACCTTGAGCCCCAGTGCTGGGAAAAAGACAGGACATAAATAAGGTAACAACAACTTAATTTATGCCATAGTTTATTGAACTTAAACTTAAATGTACACTGTATGTTTCACATTTGCTATCGCAGCTTTACTAGTTGTTGCTGGCTGTCCTTAAAAAACCTTACTTACATGTAACCCAACTGCCCAGCCACTGGCATCTACGGGGCTTAAAAGCATGTGATACCGGGCCGGGGGGGGGGGGGAGGCAGATAGTACAGCAGACACAGAAAAGCTGTATGGATTCAGATGGTGGATCCTGAACCAGGCAACCAAATGCCACAGTTCAGACCATTTAGCCACCACAGTGTTTTGATACTACTGATATTAAAAATATACAGAAACATTCTAAACTTTACTTATATTAATATCTTACAATGTCAGGGCTTCCAAATATGACAGAAGTGAGATTCTGAAAGTTTACAAAATCTGGTAAATTTAATATCTTGTCTCTAAACATAATCTGTTCTCCTAGAGAATGTTGAACAACTTTCAAAAGCATAATGTTTTCAGTATCTAACATTCCTACCCACTCTGCCCATAGTCCATGAATTTCCCTTTCATCATCTGTTGTTTTCTGCTATGGAACATTACATGTCTATTGGCATTTAAACAAGATTAATAGTAAATCACAGTCGTCTGTAACCAGGGTTTGCAAAGGCACTTCAGACTCTGGTTGTAAGAGTCATGATGCTTGTCACAAATGGAAATGTAAGTGCGGTTCATACATAACATTGATGGAAAACTATAATGCTTTGGTCCTGCTTTGGTCCTCTGTTCTGCATGCAATGGCCAATTACAGTTCATGAGAAACCAGAACACAGAATTTAGTTAAGAATTTAGGTTTGATGCACAAAGCCAAGACAGAATGTGGCAAAAACAAAACAAAACAAAACAAAACTTTTGGTTGATCACACAGGGAATAACAAACCATGTGATATATCTGAACCACTCAACAGATATATTAAGCACCAAACTTTTCATTTGCTGAAACATCTTGAAAAAACTGACAGCTTCCAGAGAGAATATCCTACGAATTTTCAAACTGGAACACTTTATACCAATAACTTGATTATTTGATATTATCTATAAGGTTCATAGCCTACCTTCACACCAACTGCAACATCAGTGACAATGCTGAAAAAGAAAAAGAAGTTTTACTAGGAAAAAATCATTTTTATTTCTTTTTCCCAATAAATAAAACATTCTTCCTAACAAGATACTTGATAGCTTGTTGCCCTGTGGTATCACCTGACAACTGAAACAGACCTCTGGTTTTTCAATGCACTGCCATCATCATCGACTCGAAAGAGCTTAGACTTACTAATGGTAAAGTGAAATAGTGAAGAACTCCATTGGTGCCATTCATACAACTCTAATACTCTTGGAATGTTATCAGACGGGAGGAATTTCTCTCAATTTCAAATGGAGTCAATTTGCAATTATGTGAATTTGCTGTTTAGTGAATGTATGTGAATTCTGATTGCGTTTGGAATGCATTCAGAATGTCTTCCTATTGCCCGAGAATGATTTCTTTTTGCCCGAAATTGCATGAGATACTGTACTCTAATACGCAATAACGTAAAACCCATGATTGTGTTTGGAATGACTTCCCGTTGACTGGAATTGCGTGAGATACACTCATACGCAATAACGTGAAAGCGTTCAAACTGCCATTGGATTATATTTCCAATTTCCGTTGTCTCATAACGTCCTTGGTGACAATGGCAGGTACAGGAGATGAAGGGAAGTACAACAAAATTGCTTGACACCACATTTGTAAAACCACAAATGCTATATGCTATATTTAGGAAATGCTATGTAGTCAAGATGGATGTGCATGGGTCTATAACAGGAGTAGGGAACTATGGCCTTCCAGATGTAGTTGAATTGCATCTCTCATAATTGCTCACCATTGGCTAAACTGAGGAGATCTGATGGGAGCAGCAGTCCAACAATATGTGGATGCCCAGTTTCCCAACTCTGTCTTGGACATGGATTCTGATTATCAACTCACAGTGTAACCCCCACTGAACTAGAATCTGTGGGAGCCAATACGTTAAAAGTTACCACAATATTATTTGGATCACAGTGCAGTAATTTAAAAAGTTACAAAGCAACATAATTCCCTGTGTGATGGTTATAAATCCAGCTTACACTGACTTGTCTCAGAAGACCCATTTCAACAAGGAAACTGTCACTAAACTGTTGTTGTCATCATCATGCATTGTGATAAAAATAACCATTTGAATTGACTCACCCTCACGTTCATGTGGTGTAACGTAATAAAAGCCATGATAAATTATATATTTTGGATTTTAGCAAGGCAGGACAAACTACTTGAAGTGTGTATAGGGAGTGGCTATTCATAATGATTCCCAGAGAATGATACAACTTGTTTATGGTAACATTCATTTCTTGAGATGTTTCATTTTACTCCTGACTCCTGCCATGAAGTTGACTAACTGTGTCATGTTTCAGTAAGTCTGGTTAAGCAAGTGCTATATGATAACTTTAGTCCAGTGGTTCTCTAATGGTGAATTGATGAAGGGGGACACAAGACTTGGAGAACCTGATCCCGTCTCTTCTTCCCAAACTTTTTATGTGTACAATTTACCTGTGCTCTGAGTTAAATAATGAATTTACTTAAAGAAAACTGTTTTAATTTGAATGTTATTTCCTCAGAAAATGTTAAAATATGAATATATACAAATGTGCAAATGAAAATACGCACACTAAATAAATAAAATATTTTTATTTATATACTGCATCAATTTGCGGGAGGAGGGGGGGCACAACATCTGCATGTAGATGTACAGGGCAGACCCAAGGGAAAAACGTTTGAGTTATTGTTGTGTGCCTTCAAGTCCTTTACAACTTATGACAACCCTAAGCATGCGGTTTTCTTGGCAAGATTTGTTCACAGAGGGTTTGCCATAGCCATACTCTGAGATTGAGAGGGTGTGACTTGCCCAGTGTGTTACATGGCTGAGCTGGGATTCAAACCCGGGCCTCCAGAGTAATAGTCCAACACTCAAATTACAAAACGTATGTTGATTATTATGCACAAGAATGGTGCAGCTTCATTTCAAAGGCAGGTTCAAGTTTGGAAAAGGAACTAGGGGAGGGGGGGTCAGCAAAATGCAGCACTCATTGCTATCACCATCCATGGACAAGATCAGGCCTCCAACAAAAGGAGGGCCTTGTCTGAGACATAGTCTTCAGAGTGATGGACTACATCTCTGTAGAATAAGGTTTGATTCCCAGCTTGGCTATGAAACCCAGTGGTGATCTTAGTAAAGTCACACACTATCAGCCTCAGGGAAATGCCATAGCAAACCCCCTCTGAAAAAACTTACCAGGGAAATCACACGATGGGTTTGCCGTAAGTCAGAAATGACTTGAAGGCATACCATCAAACACAACTGCATGTGGCATTACGGTGTTCCCCCTCACAAGCCCCCCACTGCCAAGACAGGCCCTGATGTTGTCATTATTTCCATGCAGATTGAACCCCCTCTGTGGCTTTGTTCTGCCTCTTTCCTCCAGCATCTTTCTACCTTGGGAAAAAGGCCATGAAGAAATGTTCACCATAGGTTGGAGATTATTTGAAGGCGCACACAACAACAACAACAACAACAACAACGAAAACAGAGCCCGTGACACTCTGGAGTTTCTCCTCCCTGGTGGAAGGCTCAGTTGTTGGAGGCCTGGAATCTCCTCTATGGCTTTTCTTTGCCCGCTTCCTGCAACATCCTTCTACCTTAAGGAAGGGCATTAAGCAGCAAGTCACACTCCCCAGGGGAAGGCCATGTCAAACCCACTCCAAAGAAACTTTCCAAAGGCACCCCATGATATGTTAGCCATAAATTGGAAACAAATTGAAGGCACACCATCATCATAACAACTGCCTGTGACACGCTGGAATTTCTCCTCCCTGGTGGAAGGCCCTGTTGGTGGTGGTGGTGGTGTTTCTACATAGCTGAGGCCTGAAACTCCTCAGTGGCTTTTGACTGCCTCTCTTCTCCAGTATCTCTCTAACTTGGAGGCAGTTGGGGGGTGGGGGGAGGCCACAAAGCATCAAGTTACACTCTCTCAGCCTCAGGAGGAAGGCCATGGCAAAAACCTCCTCTGAACAAATCCTGCCAAGAAACTCCCAATGACTTTGAGGCACAACATCACAACTGGAATTTCTCTTCCCTGGTGGAAGGCCTTGTTGTTGTTGTTGTTGTTGTTGTTGTTTCCACAGGTACTGAGGCCTGGCAGCCTCCTCTATGGATTTTCTTTGCCTGTATCCCCCAGCACCCTTCTACCTTAAGGAACAAAGGAAGAAAGGCCATGAAGCAGCACTCACACTCTCTCAGCCTGAGGAGGAAGGCCTTGGCAACCCCTTCTGAACAAGAAAATCCCATGATAGGTTCACCATAAATCAGAAATGACTTTAAGGCACACCACCACCACAACTGTCTGCCACATGCTGGAGTTTCTCCTCCCTGGTGGAAGGTCCTGTTGGTGGTGGTGGTGGTGTTTCCACATGGCTGAGGCAAGAAACCCCTCAGTGGCTTTTGACTGCCTCTCTGCTCCAGCATCCTGGAGGTGGTGGTAGTGGGGAGGCCACAAAGCATCAAGCCACACTCTCTCAGCCTCAGTGGGAAGGCCATGGCAACCCCCTGCTAACAAATCCTGCCAAGAAAACCACAAATTAGATTCACCATAAGTTGGAAATGATTTTAAGACATACCACCACCACCACAATGGCCATCTATTGGGGATGCTTTGATTGTGACCTCCTGCATGGCAGGGGGTTGGACTGGATAGCCCTTGTAGTCTCTTCCAGGTCTATGATTCTGTGATTCTATGAACTGCCTGCCACACGCTGGAGTTTCTCCTTCCTGGTGGAAGGCCCTGTTGTTGTTGTTTCCACATATGGCTGAGGCCTGGCCCCCTCCTCCCCTATGGCTTTTCTTTGCCTGTATCCTCCAGCTTAAGGAAGGAAGGCCAGGAAACAGCAAGCCACACTCTCTGTACCAGGTCTTGGCCAACCTCTTCTGAACAAATCCTGCCAAGAAAAACCTCATGATATGTTTACCATAAATCAGAAACCACTTTGAGGCACACCACCACAACTGGAGTTTCTCCTCCTTGGTGGAAGACCCTGTTATTGTGGTGGTGGTGGTTTTCACGGGGGCTGAGGCCTGGTACCCTCCTCTTCTATGGCTTTTCTTTGCCTCTATCCTCCAGTATCCTTCCACCTTAAGGAAGAAAGGAAGGCCAGGAAGAAGCAAGCCACACTCTCTCAGCCTCAGGAGAAAGGCCATGTCAAACCCACTCTGAAGAAACTATACAGTACAAGGAAACCTCATGATAACGCACACCACCTCCTGTAACACACCGGAGTTTCTCCTCCCTGGTGAAAGGCCCTGTTATTTTGTTGTTGTTGTTTCCACATGGGCTGAGGCCTGGCTTTTCTTTGCCTGTATCATCCAGCATCCTTCCACCTTAGGAAGGAAGGAAGCATCAATCCACACTCTCTCAGCCTCAGGGGGAAGGCCTTGGCAACCCCTTGTGAACCAATCCTGCCAAGAAAACCCCACGATAGGTTCACCCTAAGTCAGAAATGACTTTAAGGCACACCACAACCACGATAACTGCCTGCCACATGCTGGAGTTTCTCCTCCCTGGTGGAAGGCCCTGTTGTTGTTGTTGTTTCCACTGAGGCTGAGGCCTGGCACCCTCTTCCTTCTATGGCCTTCCTTTGCCTGCATCCTCCAGCATCTTTCTACCTTCTGTACAAATCCTGCCAAGAAAAAACCAACGACAGGTCCACCCCCTAAGAAAGAAACCACTTTGAGGCACACCACCACAACTGGAGTTTCTCCTCCATGGTGGAAGGCCCTGTTGTTGTTGCTGCTGTTGTTGTTATTGTTGTTTCCACTGAGGCCTGGCCCTCTCCTCCTCCTCCTCCTCTATGGCTTTCCTTTGCCTGCATCCTCCAGCATCCTTCTACCTTAAGAAAAGAAAGAAGGAAGGAAGGAAGGCCAGGAAACAGCAACAAGCCACCCTCTCTATGAACCAGGTCCTGGCCAACCCCTTGTGAACAAACAAATCCTGCCAAGGAAGGCACACCACCACAACTGGAGTTCCTCCTCCCTGGTGGAAGGCCCTGTTATTGTTATTGTTGTTGTTTCCATACATGCCTGAGGCCTGGGCCTCTCCTCCTCCTCCTCCTCCTCCTCCTCTATGGCTTTTGTGGAGTCTATGGCTTTTCTTTGCCTGTATACTCCAGCATCCTTCTACCTTAAGGAAGGAAAGAAAGAAGGAAGGAAGGAAGGAAGGCCAGGAAACAGCAAGCCACCCTCTCTCTGAACCATTGGCCAACCCCTTCTGAACAAACCCTGGCAAGGAAGGCACACCACCACAACTGGAGTTTCTCCTCCCTGGTGGTGGAAGGCCCTGTTGTTGTTGTTATTGTTGTTTCCACTGAGGCCTGGCCCTCTCTTGTTCCTCCTCTATGGCTTTCCTTTGCCTGCATCCTCCAGCATCCTTCTACCTTAAGAAAAGAAGGAAGGAAGGAAGGCCAGGAAACATCAAGCCACCCTCTCTATGAACCAGGTCTTGGCCAACCCCTTCTGAACAAACCCTGGCAAGGAAGGCACACCACCACAACTGGAGTTTCTCCTAGGCCCTGCTGCTGCTGCTGTTGTTGTTGTTGTTGTTATTGTTTCCACTGAGGCCTGGCAGCCTATTCCTCTATGGCCTTCCTTTGCCTGCATCCTCCAGCTGCATCCTTCCACCTGAAGGAAGGCAAGGAAGGAAGGCCCATGATGGCAAGCAGAAGCCAAGGAACCAACCTAGGAACCCCTCCAGCAACAGCAGCAGCACTAGTCTTATCTTAGTCTTGTTCCCAGGAAGGGAGGAGCTGCTGCTGCTGCTTGGAGGGAAACAAAAGAGACTAGAGCCTCCTCCTCCTCCTCCCTTGGTCTCTCCCTGGCCTTGGCTGGCAATGGGGCCCATACAGGAGGCCCAGTGAGCTGCTGCCTGGTCCCAACCCAGCCTTAGGCCTCTAAGGAGGGAGGGAGGGCCCTCAATGGGAACTAGGGGGTCCTTCCTTCCCTCCCTTTCCTTCTCTGAGGCTCCCCATCCCTCATTCTCCCTCCTCAACTCACCCGTCCATCGCCAAACAGGGCAGGAAGCGCAGCAGCAGGAGGCGACCAGCAGCAGCAGCAGCAGGATGGAGGAGGAGGAGGAGGGCGGGGGGCAGGTAAAGCGAGGACTGGTGGGGTGGCAACACTACTACAGTACAGAGAGAGAGGGAGCGACAAAATGGCGGCCGGGCCCCAACGGAAATTGCCGAAGGTTGCCGAACGCCAGCTGCCTCCGAGCGCCTTTGTTCTCCCGTGCGCATGCGCGGCGGAGGGAAGGCTTCTTGGTGTTGTTCTTCGGCGCATGCGCAGTCCACGCCGCTGAAGCTTTTTCTGAGAGTGTTTTGCCCTCACTGCTAAGCTCATAGGGTAGAGGGAGGAAGTAAGGGCAAGGGAAAAATGGGACAGGCACAGAAAGGAAAAGGGAGGGGGGCAGGGGAGTGTGTTTTGGTTCTGACTGAGCTGGGTGTGTTCTTCAGTCATAAGCAGCACAGCTCTTGTGTTGTTGTTGATGTTTTCCCCCTTAAAAATGTTATAGGGAGGCACATTTAATTGTGAAATTAGTTAATAGGGATTGTTCAGGGTGGCTGAAGGGAGGGAGAAGCCTTTTCATGACTGCCATTGGGCCTAGTTTCCTTTCACCATCTTTTGTATATATAGATAGATATATAGATGTGTGTATAACTAGAATATATATATATATATATATGTATATATATTGCCCACACACACATATATGTATTATGATTTTTATTATTCTATATTATTTTATTTGTATATTTTATGTTTTTATTATTTTTATATATGTATCCGTATTGCAGAATATGGATATATTTTTCTCACGTACACACATGCACACATATAATAATAATGATAATATTAATAATAATAATAGGATTTATTTATATTCCACTTTCCCTCAGAAGGATCAAAGCGGATTACCAAAACAACTTCATTTATATACCGCTTCATACCTCCTTAAGCAGTGTCTAAGCGGTTTACAACTAAAAGCTATATACAACCACAGTAATATGTTCCGGATTACCTTTCGTAACCCGGAAATATTTGTTTCCCGGGGGACCGCTTTAATGAACGGACCGCGCGGCCAATTTAAAGGGGCCGCGCGGTTTTTCTGCTTCATATCCTGGGGTTTTTTTCGCATCCCGGGGGCTTTTTTCGCCCCCGGCGGTTTTGGCTCCCGGGGATTTCATTCCCCGGGGGCTTCATATCCAGGGGGACCGCTGTATATATATATATATATATCACATTATTTTTATTATTTTATATAATTATTTTTGTATGCATGTATTGAAGAACATGTATACATATTTTATCTCATACATATATATATATGTACATACCAGTTTTGCATTGAATTTGACATTATGCACAGAGGAGCATGTCATATTGATATGAGAGGCTGATTTCCAGGCATCGTAAACAGCAGATTTAGAATGAAGTCTACAGGATACAAAATACATATAATTTTCTCTAGCAGAAAATAGGATGTATTGGTTTAAATACTGTATATACTGGACTATAGGTCCACTACATGTATAAGTCGAGAGCAGGTTTTGGGACCAAAATTATGGATTTTGACATGACCCGTGGATAAGTCGAGGGCAAAACTTAGCGGCATGAACAAAGGATCTAAAGGATGAAGCAAGGAAAAACAATGCCAAAAAACATAAAATTCCAGAGGCATGTTTGTGCTCATACTTAAAGATGGATGGATGAGAGAATAGAGGGGGGGGGGGGGGGGGGTTTCAGTGATTCTAGGAGAAATTGTACTCTTGCCTTTTGCCGGGTGATGATTTCTTTTTAAAATAAGAGTTAAAGTACAATACTTACACTGACCCATGGATAAACTGACTCCATTTTTGGGGGTCATATTTTTGATTAAAATTTCTAAACTTGTACATTATATACATAGTAATCGTTTTGCTCACTAAAGTGAGCGTAAGTGAAGTCCCAGCATTTTTGCAGTTAATACTTCAGTTGTTAATATGCTGTGAAATCCCATGCTTGTCTACTCCAAATGTTTTCAATTGTATTTACTCAAAGTAAGCATGCCTAGAATTGCATTCCACAGCTGAAATTTAAATACATGTATGCCATTCACTGAGACAACCAGTATGGTGTACTGGTTTGAGTATTGGACTGACTCTGGAGACTAGGGTTGAATCCCTGTTCAGCTATGGAAATCCACTATGTGACCCTAGGCAACGCACACTCTCTCAGCCTCAGAAGAAGGCAAAGGCAAGCCCTTTCTGAACAAAGGAAAGCTAAAAAAAACTGTCAAACTGTGTAACTAATAAGGTATTTATACACCATATCCATTGTGAACCGTCCACTAAAAGAGATACTGTGTTCAGCCTGACTTGTAAATGAATCTGTTATTTTGTTTCAAGAAGCAGCTGTCTGAAGTGAGTTCCGAAACATGTTAAAAACACTACTAGGTATGGGGCACATTAGATAGTGGTTAAAGAATAGTTGGCACTGAGCTGGGGAAAATTTCCCCGAAAATAAGACATCCTCAGAAAATAAGACCTAGTAGAGGTTTTGCTGAATTGCTAAATATAAGGCCTCCTCTAGCAGAGTTTTTGTATAGAAATATATATACAATATATAATGAATGGCCTGATCTAGATTGGCAAAAAGAAGTGTGTTCATGGCTGCATGAAACTCTAGCCTTTAGATGAGAAAAAGGGAAAGTGTGCCATGAAAACGCTTTTTTTGCGTTTTAGGGGAGAAGAAGCGCCTTTAAAAAGGTGCTGGTTTTCCCAGTTTCTTTTTTAAAAACTGCGGAACAACGCAGCTCCATCTAAAGGTTGTGGTGCAGCTGCTAAGCATTAAGGAAAAGGCAACATCATGTCACACTTTCCTGCCAATCTAGAAAGCCCCAATGTTATTATTTTTTGTTGTTGTTGTTCAACAATAAATGTTAATTCTTCTTCATGGAAAAATAAGACATCCCCTGAAAATAAGGCCTAGCGCATCTTTGGAAGCAAAAAATAATATAAGACACTGTCTTATTTTCGGGGAAACACGGTAGTTCTTTTATAGACTAAATTATTATAGAACCTTTATTAAATGTTTGTATCCTATAACCCTTCTGGTTACCTGTGACCCCATGAGTCACCAAACCCTGTGTCATCTACAGGACACTACAACAATATAATTAAGGACACTTTAAATCCCTTTCTTGAGTACCTAAAACCCTTTCTAACTATCCCTCACAACAGCCTAATCTAGCCTCAATGGTTCTTCACCCCTCAGGGCACACTAAACATCAGCCATCCCTTTTAAACCTGCTCCTCCCTCTTATATACTCACTCCTGGGAGCAGCCCCCACCTTGTCCTGGCTTCACTCCCATTGTCTAGTACCAAGGTTCTAATATGCTTGTTGTCTCCACACCATGATTTAAGGGAACTTGAACTTGAAGTGAGCTTTGAGCTCCCTGTTCACTATAATCCCTTCTTCATCCCATACAACTGAGATGAGGTGTCTACAGTTTTACTATAGATGAGAAGATTCTCTCTGCAAAAATAGAAAGAAAGAAAGAAAGATGATGATGATGATGATGATGGCACAGAACATGAATTACTAATATCAAAAATTAGAGTAAAGATAAAGAATTACACCAACTCTGTCATTGATTCAAAATACAACCTGAAGAGCATTCTTGTAGAATTCATGTAAGTCTATGGAGTTTATCACATGGGAGGAATTTCTCTCAATTGCGAATGGAGCCAATTCGCAATTACATGAATTCGCTAGTTTAGCGAATTTACATGAAATCTGATTGTGTTTGGAATGCGTTCAGAATGACTTCCCATTTCCCAAAAATGACCCCCCCCCCAAAAAAAATTGCATGAGATACTCAAATACGCAATTACGTGAAACCCCATGATTGCTTTTGGAATGACTTCCCATTGCCCGAAATTGCGTGAGATACACTCATTTGCAATAACGTGAAACCCCACGATTGCGTTCGGATTGCCATTGCATTATACCTGTACCCTCAAGCATGATAAACTCCTATGTGTAGAATCAATTTGCACTGTGAGGCCTAATTTGACAAGGATCCAGAAGAACTCTGGAGAAGAATCAAAGATATTGGCAGAGAAGAATGCAAAAAGTCACTATCTGCAACCAAAAAGATACAAAAGCCTCTGATTATTTCATTTTTTCATTACATAAGAATTTCATTACTGATGAAGTTCTTCATTTAGTTTAAAGACAGGCAAGAAGCAAAACTAAAGGTAACAGAAAAAGGGTCAAAGCCCTGAACAAAACTATTCAGTGTCTTGTGCGTAGGGACAAAGAGAACTATTGCAATACTCAATGCAAAGCAATAAAAGAAGACAACAAAAAAGGTAGATGGAAGCAATACACTGAAGAACTATATTTTTTAAAAAAATGAAAGGATGACACATTTTTTCAAGGCATATTCAAGGCCTGGCCTCAAGTAGAAGAGCCCTCCTTTCATGACAAGACCATCTGGCCTACGAGGGAGTGAAAGGACAGGCCAAACTCCATCGGGCCTGTCCTAGATTAAGAAGCAGAGCCCTCCCTCTAGTCCATCTGTCTTGGTCCAGGCCTCAGAGGGAGAGAATAACTGCTGGACCTGATCCCCTTCCCCACCACCATTCTCTTCTCCTTTTGTGTCGTGTCTTCTTAGATTGTAAGCCTGAGGGCAGGGAACCGTCTAATTAAAAATAATAATTGTAAGCCGCTCTGATAGCCTTTAGGGCTGAAGGGTGAGGTATAAATAAAGAAATATTAATATTATTATTAATATATGAATGACAAATGCCAGATGTCTAAGCTGGGTTCAGAAAAGGAGGAGGCACTAGGGATCATATTGTAAACATATGATGGATAATGGAGCATACGGAATAATTTCAGAATCAGCCTGTGCTTTATAGATTATACCAAAGCTTTTGATTGTTTTATTCTTCATTAAAATTGTATAATCTGCCAGGCCTACAAAGACATTAATCATTTTTTACATTCTTCTTTCTTTTTCTAACATGTATGAATGTAATTGACTTTCAGATATGCATGGGTAAGATTAGACTGGGACAACTGGGTGATTCCTAAGACTATTACAATGAAAAGTTGTATATATTTATCCAGGAGGGAGACAGTTGGACTTAACTTCAGTGTAAACATGTTTAGGATTAGACTTTTAAAGAGAATGAAAAGTTTTGGGGTCATAAGTTTAATTCTTAAGTTGATATATTTGCATTGTAAACTTATTACTTAATTTGTTCTAGTTCAGGGAAACAGATTAAAAATAGAATCAAATTAGTTATGGTCCAGTGAGATCTTTCATGTTAACTACAAAGTGGATGTTGTCAGTTAGAGACTTTTTTTTTCATCCAAGAAGTACCAACACTTCAGTCCAAATTTCACAAATATATTCTGTAAGAGAGATCAAGATGTTAAATGAATCAATTAACTGCAGCTGTTGTCACTTTCTACATATACCTTTCCTTATCTGTACCATCGAGTGACATTGGATCTGGATGTATGGAGCAGAAGGTGGTCAAATTCAAAGATAGGCATTAAAAGAAAGTTCACTCTGTTCTTTCTGTCAATAGACCTAGGACATGACTGAAATACTGATGGATGGCTGAAAGTTCCATCTGAGGCCTATCATAGTCCTTTGCCTCTTTGAGGTTTGATTTCTTGTCATACCCTGCAACCCCTCAAAGCTTACATGCTTATATCTTAATGTGTATATCTGGTCTGACAACAACACCCGTAACATCAGGGTTTCATTCACTCATTTATTTTTCCAATATGGCTTATTTCAGCAACATATTTCTGCATTCTACATAGGGCAAATATGCCATTTGCTGTGCAAAAGGATGGATCTGGACCCACAACACCCAGAATTAAATTAACTTAGAATTAAAATGAAATATACTCTCAGAGGAAAGAAGACCAATGTGGTGTGGGGTATTTTGTAACCCCAACGAGTTCCCGTGTTGCCTCAATGAAGAAATTTTTATTTTCCCTGAGTGGGACCAATGTACCAGAGAGCACAATTTTTGTTTGCAAGCATTGTGGGTCCCAGAAAAACATGTTAGGGCATTCTTTCTCCCAAACATTTCATCAGCTAGGAGAAAATAGTGTCCCAGTGGCAAAAAGCAATATTGTTGGGACAATTGTTTCAAGATCATCATCATCATCATCATCATCATCATCAAGCAGCTAAAGATATTGTTTACCAGTATTCAAGTGAACATGTCATAAAGTGCCTACCTTATAGGTCTAGTTCTGTGTGAATACTGCATAAAAACATGTGACTGGTGGGTGAAATGTTCTTGTCTGATGAAAGTTACACTAACTGCTGCAGAGTCTTGTTTACAATTCTGTTTTCCACCCTGAAGCTAAATTTATTTGTTTTGTTTCTTTGAATTTCTGTAAGAGTTTAATTCACCTCTAAGCGAGAAGAATTTTAAAATACATACTGCTGACTACCATCAAGAAGTACTAATGAGGCTAGGAATCTTGGTGATTCACTATAGCATTTTTGCAGTAAAGGTGACAAATCGACTGAGGTAATTATGACCCAAAGAAGAGCGTGTTTCCAAATCCCTATCAGGACAAGATAGGGTTGAACTGAGAGCTTGGGTGCTTTCTATAGAAACTCCTAGCAGTTGTTTGCTAAATAACAAGAAATTCCTAGCAGCTCTTGTTGTCTGCCACACTTCACCCAGCTCTGCACAACGCCCTCAGTTCCGCTGAAAAACAAACTGTCTTGTTTATGACCTTTGTGGCCTTTTCTCTTAGGGGCTGTAGTGTCAGTCCTGAAGGGGCGGCATGCAGGCGCCCCTGTGTCAGTCAGATCGGGGCTGCAGCAACTGCACGCTGCAGCCCCAGTTTGGCGTTTGCAGGGTGCAAAAAGGAGCCACAAAATGCGGCTTCTTTTTGCACCCTGCAAAGGGTGTGATAGCCATGTTGACATGGCTTTGCGATACTCCTTCAGTGCTGTGTTGTCTGTACACAGTGCCTGAGGAGCACCATGATGTTGCACACTGCAGTGCGGTGCAGTGTGTGGCATCACGTCACCCTGGGAGCAGAGCTGGGGAATGCATCATGGAGACGCTACGCCCCGACTCCACCACCAAGCCAGCCCAAACGGCTGGTCTGAAAAACCCCTTTGTGATCTTTTTAGTGTTGTTGTGAGAAAAGCATTAATATAGGGGCTTGTATATGCCAGGTGTCAATCCTCCAGATGTTACTGAACATGGTCCTATTGCCTAGTCAGCATATAGCCCTGGTGAGGGTTGTAATCCAGCATAGCAGAAGGGGAAGACTGATACCCTAAGAAAAGCAAGAACCCAAACTCAGAATACTTTCAGTCTGAACTCTTTGCAAAGAGACTTCCTAAACTATGAAGGAGAGATAGGCACAGTCTGTAGCCAAGCAAGTCAAATATATAGTCAAGCAGGTCACAATACACAGTCAACTAAGAACTTAGCTGAGAACTCAATGGCCAAACACCAAGATCATAGCCACTAAATTGTGTCTGCATTATCCCTATCGGCTTGCCAGTTGACCAAGGCTCCATCTGCACTGTAGAAGTAATCCAGGTTGACACTACTATAACTGCCATGGATCCATGCTATGGAATTCTGGGAATTGTAGCTTTGGGAGACATTTCGCCTTCTTTGTCAAAGAGTTCTGTGGCCACAACAAACTACAAATCCCAGATTCCATAGCACTGAGTCCTGGCAATTAAAGGCTACATTATTTCCGCAGTGCAGATGCAGCCCAGGAGGCAACCTGTTTTCTTTCTCTTTTTTAAACTATAAATATCATTGTGTGTCTTTGACATTGCCCAATAATAAAGGTCATAATGCATCAACAGCAAAATATCTTACCATATAACATTACGTGATTGTGTCAGAGAGACTGAGACCCAGTTTAGAGCAAATTGCAACATGCTCAGGTGCTCCTGCAAATCAAGGTCCTTGCATGAGACCATTTAAATTGCTGTTTGATGCCTGATAAAAACTCAGTCACTTAAATAGCGTAGGTTTCACAAATGATTTACGGTTTTTCCTAACTAAACAGACAGATTTGGAGCTGAATTTTGTTGAACTGCTGAGCAATTGTTGTGCTCATGTACCAGGTTTTCTCATGGCATGTTAAAGAGGATTGAGGCAATGGCCCAGGTTTGTGTTATCACAGATATGATTGCAGATTGACCAGTGGAAAAACTATTGTATATACTCACGTATAAAGTCAAAAAATTGACCCAAAAAAACTGAGTCGACTTATCCATGGGTCAATGTGCTTTAATTCTTTTTTTTTAAAAGGAACCATTCCCCAATTGAAGACAAAAGTGTAATCTATCCTGGAAAATTGTCCCCTGCCTCCAATCCACCCAGCCTTTAATCTGAACAAAAATGATTATTCTTGCTGGAATTTTGTAAGTTCTTTGGCACCTTTAGATCTTTTGTTATACACCCCTAGGTTTTACCCTCAACTTGTCCATGGGTCACATCGAAATCCATAATTTTGGCCCCCAAACCTGCCCTCAACTGATACATGAGGTTGACTGATAGGTGAGTATATATGGTAGCTTTTACTGGGATTTTTTCACGTGTCTGCAAGTACATGGACAGTAAAGATGCTCACTTGTAAATGGTTTTTCCTTGGTGGTATTCATAGGTATTTCCTTCCATTACATATTGACTAACAGTGACAAAGAATGGATGCATACTTTTCACTGTACACTATTGACACGTAAATGTGTTTGTGGTCTTTAATATGGAGACACTGATTGTGCTTAGGACTAGCATCAGCCTCAGAGTTCTCCATCTGTAACATGTGATAAAATTGAAGTCTATAAAGTTTGCTATATGCTTCTTTTTAAAGAAATTTGCTGAGCCATGTGAGATGGCCTTGCCTGGTTTGTCTTATAAACTTCAGCTAATTCTATGCAAGTGTATCCTAAACATTTTCTTAATGTGTCCTTTCAGATCCTGGCAAAGCAATGGTCCTGATTGTATTGTAATATTTGACAGGAGACTGTGTAGCTTGTGCCATATCAATGCTCAATATTAGCTCCTCCTTTCAGATTTTTACATACCAGTAGTTGTAATCTGGATTATACTGTGATACGTAAGACCTTATCCCCTTATTACCAGTTGGGAATTCCTGGAAAAGTATATTCAATCAGACCTCTCCAGCCAACAGAAAGAAGAGAGAGCACGAAGGAAGTTGGGTAAGCAATTTGACCAATTCAGATTTCACAATGGCCAGTTAGAAATCTTTTCTGTGTCTTTGCTCACTGTCAGCTCTGGAAACTTGGACGGGCATTCCTTCTTTAAAAAAAAAAAGTACAGTGTTAAAGAAATCTTATTCTTCTAACATAAAGACCCTGTGCTTTCCCTCCCATCCAATGAAGAGAAATGAGAATGTCCTGTTAAGGCAAGGAGCATGGGAATTATAGTCATAGAAATGCAAAGCTGTATGTGAGAACCAAAGTCTGTAAATTTCCAGCACAAGATGAGATAGTGTAGTCAGACACGTACACAACAACAACAGATGTGGGTATAGCCATAACACACACGGAATAGCAACACAAGTTCCGGAAAGGAAGGTCATGGAAAAGGTAAACAACGACATCATTGAAAACATCACATGAGTGATTAGGTCATAGTAAGAGGTTGGACTATAGTATGGGAAAGTGTGGAAATAACCAATAGTATTGTTTGTATACACCCAGTACACACCCAGTGAACACCCAGTGGGTGGTAACCAAAATTGAACTATTTCTGTATTGTTCCGGTGAGCCACCACTCTGCACCTTGACCACCTTGACCACACGCACACGCACACATCCTCAACAATGTGAACTAGAAGGTGAACCTGAACTTGTAACTAAGCTTTTGTGCAGGAGGAGATGAGTTTGTATATAGCTTGATTAGTATAACCAGAGTGTGTTTAGCAAGAGCAAGAAATGTGTGGCAAAGATGTTTATTGTTTTACTATAGAGTTTGTATTATTCAAGTAGTCAATAAAGATAGTTTAGTGCACAGCTCGCATGGTTTGTTGACTGCATGAAGGGGGAAGCAGCAACAGTGATTCCAGAAGTTCCAGAGCTGATGTTTTGTTCCTGAGCCGCTTCATGGGCAACTCTGCTACCTGCAACACATCACACCATTGATCAGTTCTGATCAGCCCAGCTTTGACCAGATGGTGAGGACCTGAGCCTGGGTAAAGTGCATCACCTCCCATTTACTAGATATTAGAGAACTGTGTGTGTTTAAAAATGGAAGGGGGTGCTGTAATTTATCTTGGAATAAAAGGATTTCCATCTCTGGGTAGGAATAAAACGCTTCTGTTTGTCCTAGGGAATTGCCCCTGGATGTTCGATGTAAAAGGAAAATTCATGTGGATGTTTATTAAATAAATAAAAACACCAAGAAACTTTGCATCAGATAGACTCTAGAGCAACCAACAGGAATATTTCCATCTGTTTTCCCTCTCAGTTGCTACTGATTGTCACTGATCATGCCTTAATCCAGGAGCAGCTAAATTAATGGGCAGAAATTGCGTACTTTATTTTCCTGGCAAAACTTGCTCTTGTTAAAGTGCTTTTTTTTTTTTTTTTTTTTTGAAAGCCTAAGTATTGGCCAAATACATTTTTTCTAAACATAAAGGCCAAGTTCACATGTAATGTTCAACCACAGCTTAGTGTTACATACTCAAAACTTGGATTTGTGTGCTTTCCTTCCCCTTCTTCCTTTCTCTGACATAACTACAAGAAGAAAGAAAGGGCCCGAACAGACAGGCCAAAATAAAGCTGCTCTGAGTCACTTTGGAGGTGTGCTGTTTAAATGACACATGCATTTTAACAGGCCAGAAGCTGCGCCAAAGCTGCACTCCAGTCCTTAGGACTGGATCATGGCTTTGGTGCTTCTTCCGGCCTCTTAGGACAAATACAGCATTTAAACAGCATACTTCCAAAGTGACCCAAAGCAGCTTTATTTTGGCGTGCCTGTTCAGGCCCTATGTTTGTTCCCATTTTCAGCTAGCTATCTTTTGTGTTTATATCCAAGCAAGGACAACCTGTGGTTAATTTTGCTGTGAGTTATTTATATCATATCTTTGTTGTTGTTGTGTGTCTTCAAGTCATTTCCGATTTATGATGACCCTAAGGTAAACCCATCATGGTGTTTTCTTGGCAAGATTTGTTCAGAGGAGGTTTGCCATTGCCTTCCATGATGCTGAGAGCATATGACTTGCCCATGTTCACCCAGCAGGCTTCATGGCTGAGCTGGGAATGTAACAAAAAAAAAAAAAAACATAGCAAAGGCCTAAGACAACTGTTGAGGAAAGTCAGAAAAACGCAAAGGCTGATTTAAATTAAATATTAAGAAAATAAAAATAATGACAAGATATGATTTATATACAAAGTAGATTATGAAGACATCAGAACAGTTAAATATTTTCTATATCTTGGTTCAGTCATTAATGAAAATGGAATCTGTAGTCAAGAAGTCAGAAGAGGACTAGAGACTTGGAAGGGCAGCTATGAAGAAACTGGATAAAATCATCAAGTGTAAAGCTGTACAACTGAATTCCAAAGTTAGGATCCTCCATGCTGTAATATTTCCAGTTACTATGTACAGATGTGAAAGCTGAACCGTAAAGAAAGCTGACTGAAGGAAGTGGGAATCGCCTCATTTGAAATGTGGTGCTGAGGAGAGTTCTACAAATACAAAGAAAACCAAAATAAATACAGTAGGTCATAGAGGAAATCAAGCCTGACCTCTAACCAAAAACCAAAATGACTAAACTGGAACTTTGGAAAGATCATGACATAACACTCATAGGAAAAAATATCACAAAGTTTAAGGCAGTAGGAAAAGAGGAAAAGCACGTCACAGGTGGATTGATTCAATTAAGACATTGCAACCCTAAGACTCAAAGACCTGAATTACTAATAAATGGTTCTCTTGTTGGTTTATCACACTAGAGCGCAAACAGGATTTAAACAGGAATTAAACAGGAATTAAACAGGAATTAAACAGGAAATGCCTTATGTTTAACATAGGGCATTTAACATTGCAGATTGCTCATTCATAGGGTTGGCATAAGTAGCTGACTTGATGGCACATAATAATAATAAGAAGAAAGATTCACTGAAAGCTCATAACCTATATTTTGAAATAGGCAGCTTCCTTTACATCAGCATTAACATGATGCTCTGCTGTGGTGCCACAACAAACTGCAAATCTCAGAATGGAGCCATGTCAGTAAAAGTGGTGTCAACCCAGACTATTTCAGCAGTGTGGATGCAAATTATGATTCTTTGTTATCACTGTAGTTAACAGATAGAGATATATGTAGCTGGATGTGGAATATAAACCACGGACTGCCGAACTACCACCACAGGCCAAAGGTATTACCCTTCTTTGATAAATACATTATCAACAGATTAAAAGAGTTTGTCAGCTACAAGCGGAGAGCAAAATCCAGCAGGAGTTCTATATAGCAATTCTTGGCAAGAGCCTCCATACATGAAAGGAAAAAAATGTTCAGAAATATACTAGCTCTAGTGCTGAAGCAATGATGTTATTACAATATCCAATCCATGGAAAATTACTCAATTACATAAAAATGTGGAGAATTTAGTTGGCTACATTGACTTAAGGCAGGGCTGGGAAACCTTTTATCTTTCTGATCTTTTTAAATATAGTTACTGTAATCCCATATGGCAGAGGTTCTGAAACAGCGCAGCGGGACCGAGGTGGAGCACTAGAGTTGCTTAAGGGGGGGGTGTGAGACTTGGAAGTCCTGATCCCCCCTCCTCCTCTTTTTCCTCTTTCCAAACATTTTTATATGTAAAGTTTACACATGTTGAGTTAAATATTGAATGTAATTTTTTACAAAAAATATGTTTAAATTTGAATGATGTTATTTCCTTATAACATGTGAAAATATGAATATACATGATTGTGTGAATGAAAATAAGCACACTAAACAAGGAAAATATATTTATTCATATACCATGTGGGGGGACATGACATCTGCATGTAGGTGTAAAGGGGTCACAAAGGTAAAAAGTTTGAAGACCAGCCATATGGCCATGTGGGGTGGGGATAGGAAAATGAAGTACAAATGTTTTGAAGAGTCAGAGGTTCTTCATCTTTGTGTGTCAAAGCTGAAGTCATATTATATATGGTGGCAGATTACAAAGAAATGTTTTGTAAATCTTGCTTGCTCCTACTCCTGCTCCTTTGTAAATATTTCTGCTTCTACAAAGTAGAAGCAAAGTAGAAAAAATGCTTTGTAAATATCTCTGTATATACTAATTTCATAATTAAAGAAATATGTGAACTTAATACAGTAATTTATATAAAGTGTCCTTTTAGAACTATTAAACAGAATTCTTTTAATTAACTGATCCTTGCTGATTCAAAGCTTGTAAGACGTATGCATTCTCTGAAGAGAGGTGTTCGATGTGAAACCGTTAATGTCATTAGCCTGCTCTATTCAGTCTTGGAGCCACAAGAGAGGAAAAATGTGGAGAAATAATTAGAAGTTAAAGTTTCTTCATCACTCTTTAAATTTTATTCCTCTGTGCTCCTTTATCATTTCAGCCTATCTATGGAGTTATGGCCTTCCATAGACCACTGGGACAACTGGCAATCTTGACCATTTGATATGTTAACAGGTACTTTTTGTGGCCCTATAAGCAAATCATTTTCAGACTCATTTCCTGCCCCCCTTCTGTCTTGATTTGTGCAGTTTATAAAGTCTTTACAGGCTTTACAGGCTTAAAAAAAACTTAAAAAGCTTTTTTAAAAATGTTCATGTCAGAAATTCTCTTGTTGGGAATGTTACCACTACGTCCTATAGGCTATCCTCTGTCATATTCTTTCCAACCACACTATGGTCTATTTTGTTGAAACAAAAAGATGAACACTTCCTTGAAAGTATACTCCTACTTACAACTTACTTATTGGGCTTTTGAGTTTCCTTTTTTCCCTCTTCAAAAGCAGAAGGTATACCTCCTTAAAATTCAGGGATGAGTTAGAAATAGGGCCATTTTGCAACTAAATGACTTTTCTTTTCTTTGTGCTTTCCAATATGAATATTAATATAGAAACTTAGGTTTAGCAATGGGAAGTGATGAGTGAGGATTGTATGATCTGTTGGTGTTTATGTTATGTATTGTCTTCTTTCTGTTTGCTAGTCTTTAAGTTTGTTTTTTTGTCATGTTGGATAAGCTTCTGTTTTAACATCTTGACATTTTGACAATGCTTGAAATGTCTCTGTATTGGTATGGATGTTGTACCTTTTAAAAAATACTTTTTTGCAATAAAAATTAAAAATAAAATAAAAAAGTATACTCCCCCTTTCCAGTAATGTCAGTAGGAGGTGAGGGGGGTTCAGCTCGCACTGGGTTGTCACCTCAGAAGAGAGGTGACACCCGGTCAGGCCCTTGTCCCACTGCAGGGTGAGAACGGCCAGGTGTGCCCTCTTGACTTTGCTGTAGTGATGCTAGTCTCTTCATTAGGAGGGTGCCACTGCCACCACAAAAGACAGGGCCAAATGCACACACACATCCCGGGGCCAGGTGCACCCTGCAGTGGATGTGGTCTTTTCATGAGGAACTTAGCACCGTCACAATGAAAGAGATGGATGAGTGATCCTCTCCTGACTTCACTGTGGCAGTGCTGGTCTCCTCATGAGGAGGCCGGCACTGGCACAGCACAAGAGAGGGCTGAGCTCACCCTTTGGGCCTTTCATTGGCAGCTTCCTTGCCATCCTGGCAGTCCCTTGCCCCCTTTGCCTCCCCTGACCAGGTGACACCAGAGCTGCAGACACCACTGCTCCTTTCTTCTTTCTCACACAAAAATATAACTCTTTAACTCTTTATATTCCACCCTTTAACACTGATTTAGATATACAGACAACTGGGCCTTGACATCAAGGTAATTTTTTTCCCCAATTGGTTTCAAAAGTTCTCAAATTAGAATTAATTACTGGAAATATGAAAGAATCTGGAGAGTGTGTTTTCTGTCTTCCTTCCAGTGAAGATGTTTAAATTCAGATCTCTTTTCACAGTCATGTAGGAGATTACCGCACACAGCTTTTAAAAAGCAAGAACACTGGGAAGGAAGTGGCCTTGGCAATACTGATTGCATGCCGTCACCTCAAACCCATATCTGCCATGTCCCCAACTCATCCCTTTTCATTCAGGGGGGAAATCCATGAATGACCAGGCAATTGCACAAGTCCACAGATCTGAAACTTCGCTCCGGGGCAGTTGTCTAATTGTTAGTCATGTGGTGTCACTGTGTCACTTCCTCCCCCCATCCCACCTCCTCCTCATAATTCCAAAATGTCTTTCTTATCTCTTTATTTTCTTGGAATTGTGCAGAAAAAGGGAGGAAAAAAACATAACCCCTAAAAGTATGCTGGGTAGGGAAAACAGGGAAGTGGAGTT
This sequence comes from Urosaurus nigricauda, assembly GCA_034509955.1. Taxonomy (NCBI): domain Eukaryota; kingdom Metazoa; phylum Chordata; class Lepidosauria; order Squamata; family Phrynosomatidae; genus Urosaurus; species Urosaurus nigricauda. Next base: position 103,832,370 of record JAOEGL010000004.1, read on the forward strand.
AGGGGGTTAAAGGAAGTTCAGAAAGAGAGTGCAATGGAGCAGCAGCCCCAGTCATGCAATTGACTACTTAGTGCGATGACGGATGGTTGCAAAGTGGTATATTGCAGTTTTGTTTTCCTAGAGTGACTGCTGCGAGAATGGAGCTGGTATCCGTAGGTTACATTTCTTCTATATATATATATATATATATACACACACACACATACAAAGCTCCTGGTGACAGTGCAGACATTTGTGTTATAATTGTTCAATATCAAAATTCTGAAGAGATTTGCTCAGAGAAGCAGATGGCTGGACAGAATGATGCTGAGAACCAAAATATATCTCAAAATTCAGCCAGAGGTGTGATGCTTCATGACTACTTTGAAGACAAACAGGAGAGGAATCAATTTTATCTACAATTTCAAAAAGCCATGCACACAGCCTGGTTTAATTGTTGTGCCACTGACAAAGTTAGAAGAAAGATATCTGGAAAAATCTGGATCTTTCATCTTTCTGAGTGTTGAAACCAAGCAGCTAGCACAAAAATGCTCTTAAAAAGATTGCATATATATATATATATATACACATACACATGATGATTTTCATACCCAACTTCTATGCTATATCACTAACATTAATATATTTCATGTTTCACAGATCACGTAAGTACATTCCACAAACCCTTCGACAGACCCAATGAAAGTGTAGTCACCAATCTTGAGCTCCAAGCTCCATGTGCTCTACACATTTTTTCAGATGTGGGATTCCCCAAACTGTTCATGCAATTTTGTTTTTGGTATGCATAGATATCTCTCCTTCATTTAAGCCACTGAAAAAGATGTTGCAGGCAAGAATGTTCTGTGTATGTATAATACAATATTTTCACAGTACTGGCTGATGTATATACAGCTTAGATCAAGACTATCTGAAAGACTGTATCTCTCCATATGAACTTACCTGAGCCTTATGATCTTTGCAGAGGGCTTTCTCACAGTCCCACCATTCTCAAAGGTTAATTTGGTGAGAATTCAATAGATAGCATTCTTGGTGGCTATTTCTAGGCTACATAACTCCCTGTTAAGGGAGCCTCAGTTGCCCCCCTCTTTACTCTCTTTTCACCAGCAGGAAAATATCTTTAAAAAAATTATTTAAACAGGCCTTCAGGTTTTAACCAGTAGGAGGTAAATGATTTTTTTGAATGGGATGTGCTGTATTTTTTTTATAAATGTTTTAATTGGATTATTTAATACCTTTTAAACTTCTGTATTATATATTGTTTTAATCACAGTTTGTTTTAACCTATATGCACGCTGCCCTGAAGAAAGTTGGGGAAATGAATATATATATATATATATATATATATATATATACCTTCAACACAAGCTAATACTATCCATGTTGAACATAAATCTGTGGTGGCTAGAATGTCTAATTAGGACCAGAGAGGTCAGATTTCCAAAATCAGAAAGGACAAGTACAAAACTATTTTCTTTAATCCATGAAGAGGGCCTCAGTTGTGCAATTCATGGAGTACCCTTAGACCATTCACTAGGGAGTTTATCAGACAACAGAAATTGGAAGTATAATCTAATGGCAATCCGAATGCAATCATGGGGTTTCACGTTATTGCGCATTAAAGTATCTGACACAATTTCGGGCAAAAGGGAAGTCATTCCGAACGCAATCATGGGTTTTACGTTATTTCATATTAAAGCATCTCATGCAATTTCAGGCAATGGGCAGTCATTTTCAGGTAATGGGAAGTCATTCTGAATGCATTCCGAATGCAATTGGAATTCACGTAAATTTGCTAAATTAGCGAATTCACGTGAATTCGGATTGGCTCCAATTGGCTCCATTCGAAATAAAGAGAAATTCCTCCCATCTGATAAACTCCTATGTCTCAGCATAGCTTGCTTCACTGGGTTGTTGTAAGATAAAAAAGCTGGAACGCAGGACTTTTCATGCCATACTGAGCTTTCTGGAGGAGAAGTAAGGATAAAAATGTGGTTTGTCATTCTAAAAACCAAAGAATACACTACAAGGCAAAGTACATGTGTACAAATGATAAACAATTGTTTTGGAGCAGGAAAACTATATAAATGTTAAACAGTGAGTAGCTTTGTAATGAGAAGGCTTTTATGTGAAACAGCACAAAAGCCTCCCAGACCTCAAGGCTTTACATATTTACAGAGATACTGATGGCAACAATTAGCAAAAGAGAGAGCAATTAATTTGTGGAGAAAATATTTACAGCATCCTTTAATAGGCAGTACAAATAAATCTAATGGAGAGGTGCAAATGAAAATGGCAAATACTGCTTTGTGTAAATCAAATAGTGGGAAAGTATTAACTTCCCTTAATGTTTCTTATTATAAACTTGAATTTAAACGTTCACACATAGTGTTTTAAAATTTGTAATCTCAGAAACTTTGCAGCAGTGGTCTCTGGTTCATATATTTATTTGATGTACTTTATATCCCACCTGTCTAAATGTTCAAGGCAATTCATGAAAAGTTGAATCTTGAAAATCCACTAGTCACATCTCTTCAGGATGAAGAGCAACCATTGGTGAGCACTCTCTGGGTTTGGTTGGTCAGTCAGTTATGAATTCACCCAACAGCAGCACTGTCTAGCCCAGAAATGTGTGTCTAGCTTCTATCTCAGTTACTGGAGGCTCAGCTGGACCTGTTGGCCCTGAGTCTTTTGGCCAGCTTTGACTGATCTGTCTGTGACATTTCCTAGATGTGGATAATTTAGCCTACGAAAGCTCATGCTACTAACTTCTGTCTTTTAGGTAGTCTCAAAGGTGCTGCAAGATCCCTTTGCATACTGATATCTTAGCTGAATTCCATTTGTTTTTATCCCTCCCTTCCTATATAGTTTTTCTTTTGGGGTGGGGGTGGGGGTTTCCCAGTCAGTTATAATAAACTATGACTCTTCAGTTTTACACGTTCTTTCAATATATGGTGTCTCATCTTATTCCATGTTCTATACCAAGGGGTTATGGACCAATATCGATAAACCAGGCAATATTTTGTTTATTGCATCCTTCCCTTTTATATACCAGTAAAGTGTAAAGCACTAAACCATAAAAGCATTATTAGAGCACTGATTTTGTGACTTTTCCCAAAAATTCTGCAAATCATAAAGAGAATCAATGTCAGTGAAGGAAGGGTCACCTCTCAGCAGTGCAAACATATTCAAAAGGGAAATCCTTTAAGATGGAAAAGAAAGAAAAAAAGAAAGAAAGAGACAAAAGAGACACAAGAAACCCAACTTCAAAGAGGATACCCAAGCAATGTCACTGTGTCTGAAGCAGGAAATAATCAAAGGAGAAGAGATATTTTCTCTACAGTGTGAAAATCCTCAAAAGGGGATTCCCTCTGGAATGAGAATCTTTGAAGGTGAAGTCTCTTCAGTGATATACAAACTTTCAAAGCAGGAGGAAAAAGAATCCCAAAAGTTTGAAAAGGCAATTTTTAAAAATTCTACTTTCTTCATGGGAAAAATTTACAACATTGTTGTCGATCCGGGGAAAAAAAGAGTCCTTCCCTCTCGTTTTCCCTTGCCAATGAAGATTTAAAGAAATGTTGAATCAAAAAGCTACATCATTACCTAGTTCATAAATAACATGCTTGGGCTGGGAAATGTTGGTTATCCTCCCAAATGCATTTATATTAGCTGAAATCCTCCACACTGAACATTATATTTTCAATTAGTGTAATTAATTCCAGAATAGAAATAGAACTGAATAGTAGAATGAATGTTGCTATTATATTTGTAAGGCTTTTTAATACAATATTTTAGATGTGTCTTAACTGAGTATTAGCACTTATCTTACATGCTCAAAGCATGTGACAGGCTTGATAACCCTACTTCCTACTACACCCTGTAAGAAAAACCATTGTAATTTTTCTGTTCCAGAACTGTTAAACTATAGAAATCCCTAACCAAAACCTGCACGATGATCCATCAAGACAAATAAAACCTATAAGGCAAGTACTGTAGGCCTCTGGATCCTTGAAAATCCTCAGGTTTTTTGTTGCCTGCCAAGGATTGAAAGAATACGGGGCAACTTGTCAAGTATTTGACAGGCTGCCATTCATGGCTGTTGGCTATATTTGGCTAGTGGATCAAAATTTATGTGGACCTGCTCCATTTTTCCCTTTCTGTTAGAAATAACTGGTGCCGCTAGCTGCCACAGCATGTGTGCTATCATTGAGATGCCATGAGATGAAGTGATGTATTATCTAGATTTACAGCAAACCCATTCTAAATGCTCAGAGTGAGTAGCAGAAACCTGTTTAGATTTGAGCTGAACATTTGGGGGCTGGGCATGCATGTATGGTTCCCACATGCCTGATTTTGAGTAAACATGTTGAATATCCAGCTAGTATGATTGATTTTTAACTGTATTCTCTTTTAATCCATGTTGTGAGCCAGCTTGGGTCCCAAACTGAGAGCAAGGCAGGGTATTAAATAAATAGCAAGAAAACCCTTTGAAATAAAGTTGACAGATGACTTGAAGGTGTTTGCACACACACACACACACACACACACAAATATTTTAATAATATTTTGATAAATAAAATCCAAAGCCTTCCCTGAATAGTTTAAAATACAATATTTGAAATATAAATAGTAGGTTTTGCTTTTGGCAAAGCCTGGTGAAATGAAAGCTGAGAAAGGGCCGACTGAATCTCCTGTCAGAGGGAGCTCCACAGCATCAGAATAGCCACTGCGAATGCTCTTTCTTGACCAAAGATGCCCATGATAATGGTGAGATGGTGATGGTGGGACCAAGAGAGAGCTCTCATCTGAAGATCTTAACATTCAGGCAGGCTCATATATGAAATACCAAACAAATATTTCGTTCTTCCCTCAGTCATTCCAGATAGACTAGTCGTCATATTAACCATCTTACCCTTGAAATAAGCAAAAACAAAACAGTGGTGTGCCGATACCATTGTAGTGATCTTACATTTCTTAAAGTAGGGCAAAACATTTGGACCCCGTGCCTCTTTTTTGAAAGTTCTCTGCCCCGCACCACTGCCAAACTCACCACCAGACATTCAAGCTCTGCTGCCAAAAATCACTGCCACTGCAGGAAGCAGCACAAATGCTAAACGTTTGCTCAAAATTGCTTACATTGGAGTTTATCACACGGGATGGATACCATGCAGAAACTGAATTTAAACTAGAAAAAAAATCCCACAAAAGCAGGTAGATTTTCAAATGACATTGGGAGTTAACCCAAACAAAAAGTGGACAAAACCCTCAAAAGTGAGTAGATTTTCAGATTTATTTATTTTTTTGTAAAGGAAAAATAATTTCGCTTCAACCTGAATGGAAAGTTGCTAAAACCCATTTTTACTTTCAGGAACTTCCAAAAGTAAAAAAGGAGTGGGTGTTGGCGACTTTCCATTCAGGTTAATATCACATTATTTCTCTTTTACACAAACACATCTGAAAAACAACCCACTTTTGTGGTGAGAGGGGGGGGTCGGACTTTTAAATCCCGTTTCTGCATGGGATTTAATTTGCCTTCATGTGATAAACTGAATTGTCACTGAACTTTCCCTCTGAGAGCACCATCCTTTTATCTCATCTCCTCCACAACCAACTGTCCATTCCCTTTGCTGCTTCCCTGACTGTCTCTGTTATGAAGGAGGCCACTATATCATCTTCCTGCATAACAGAGCTGTGGCAGTTAACTCCAAATTTTGATGGAAACTGCAGTGGCAGAAGGGAAAGCCTCAAACCTGAAGGGTTCAGGGAGAGCCATTGCAGCCCCCTGAGCCCTCAAAAGTTGTCATTAACTGAAAAATGACATTTCCTCTCTGTTCTTTGAGGTGTTTTCCTTCAGCTACTTTTTCTCTGAACTCACAAAGACCAAAGAGTATTACTCTTTTGGTAAAACAATTAATTCATTTCTCTTCCTATTTCTTATTTCTCTTCATAAAAACGCTTTTAAGGAGGCAGACAGAGCCATAATACACCAATGAATCCCTAATAAACTAAACAAATGTGGAGGGGTTCATATAGTTTGATGTGACAAATCTTCACTTTAAGACATGTTACTTGTTTGATGAACTGTGGCAATATGTGTATTTGTCAGGAGACTGTACTTTAAAATGATGGGCAATGTATTCGTGTTACATCAAAACATCACAATTCAGTAATTAAAGTGTACACTTTCAGCACCTGATCATAATGTTTTGCAAGTTAGTCTTTCACGACACCCTTTGTCAACGGGAATTGCAACACCATTGCATAGCGAAGCCCAGTTCAGGCTTGAGTAACTGAATGTGAGGAGGAAAAGCTGGCTAGATACACTCCCCCTTTATTGTTGCCTCTTCTGTTGAACAGAGAAACTTCACAATGAGAAGGCAAGCTGTCACTATGTGTGGGAACTTTCTGTGAAGTCCTAGACTTTGGAAAATCAGGATTTCCAGTTGGATAAAAAGACCACACAAACAGAGGGTGATATCTTCTTCAGGATATTGAAGAATAGCCTTCCCAATGCACATTATATATCCTACCCTCCCCATAATACTCATATGAATCAAATCATTGCCTCTCACCTTAACCTATTTCACAGGGTTATTGTTAGGATAAAAATGGAGGGTGGGGTGGGAAAAAAGTAAGGTGCGGTAATTTTAGCTTCAGGATATAAAAGGGATGTAATTAGTTAAGAAAGATGTAGCTGGGACTTCATGCATTTCAGTTGCCTTTCTGAATTTCTCACTCAAGCGGCATCCGTACTGCAGAAATAATCCAAGTTGACATTACTTTAACTACCATGGCTCAATTCAATGCTATTGAATTCTGGAAATTGTAGTTTGTTGTGCACCAGAGCGTTCTGACAGAGAAGGCTAAATATCTCACAAAACTACATTGGAACACACTCCCTCGGAGTGTAGTGGAGTCTCCTTCCTTGGAGGTCTTTAAACAGAAGCTGGATGGCCATCTGACTGATTGAGAGTTCCTGCATGGCAAGGAGGTTGGACTGAATGGTTCTTGTGGTCTCTTCCAACTATGATTCTATGATTCTCCAGAATTACCAGTTCCCAGTATTTCCTAGCTTTGAGCTATGGTGGAGTAAGCATTCAAACCTTGGCCTCTGCAGTCATTTTCCAGTACTCAAACCACATTCTAGACATTCTAGGAGATGATCCTAGACTGTCTTTCCTCCTAACCATGGCATGGGCTGAAACTTTTTAAAAATGAGTGTTATCTCATGCCTCCATGCCCAGTCTGGAGGCATCCCATACCTGATCTTGGCATCCCATACCTGATCTGGACTTCTCCCATACTTTGCAATGAATGGACCTCGTCCGCCCAAACTCTTTTTCAATTGCGTTTATTATTATTGATGAATACCTCTGCAGCCTAAAATGGAGCAACTCACTCTACCATTTGAAAACTTTGCTACCTTATGCATAGACATACCAGGCCTAATAAGCATTCAGATGACAAGACTGCACATTAGGGGCAGGGGATGGGAGGAGAATCGGTTATAAGCAAACCACTATAAACACAGGAGACATACGTGGTGCAACGTACAAAACAGGTTGCTTGAAACAGCCAGTCTGCAATCTGGAAAACAAAGGATATGCGGACATCAATTAGAGCAAAGCTAAGCTTGCTTTTTGTATTTGTTCCTTTATCAAGTGTATATTCTGCACTGTGGATCAATTACACTTATGGATTTCAAGGCGACTTGCAATGTGCAGATCTGTCAAGGCCACATTTAGGAGCCATTATAATGTTTTAATGAATTGCAAAACTACAAAGCACCACAGCAAATTCAGGAGCTATTATTCTTACACAGTTTTGCACTCCTGGCTCTCTTTTCATTATGTTTGTTGATTTTATAATAATTCTTCATCTAATGACACATTTATAACAAGACTGGGATTTGCCAGAGTTAATAAGATAATGGCATTAATGTATTGGAAACAGTTTACTAGGGTGGCAAACCAATGTTAAGTATTTAGCTAGCGATTGTGTCACAGATAAGGAAAGTGTGGAGAGAGTCTGCAAAGCACTTTTCCTATGTGATGGTCTGAATAACAACAGCAATAACAGTGCAATACCACTATAAGTCACTGACTCATTTCCCCAAAAGATATAGATTTAGCATTTGATATTAAGCACACTTATCAGGACCATAACTCTCTTGAAATCAAGGGAATTTAGTTCCATATATATGGGGTGTTAGCTTTATAAGTCACCTTATAATTATGGCTGTTAGCTGGTTAAAGATTTTTAATCAATTATCCCTCTTACTTTTAACCAATTAATTAACCGATTAATTTACAGATGTAAATGATTACTTCTCAGAGCCACTAGCCTGATGAACATTTTCTATTAATTATCCATGTCGAAGCCTTATGCTTAATTACTTAATCTAGAATTATAGGACTGGAGGCAACAAGGTCATCAGTTTCGATCCCTTGATTGCAGGATCCTTCACACATCAGTCCCTTTCAGACTTACATTCATAATCTTGACTACAGGCTATGACCAGCAGAGTTGGAAGAAAATTTGCCTGAAGATAGGAAGCTGTAGAGCACATATGCTTTGACGCCCCAGAGAGCCACTTTATACTGGGAGGAGAATGTCATTTCTAGACCAATAAGTTCTGTACATCTCATAGCTAAGATTGTTATCTGAAAGCTAAGACTGGGAAAGATTTTTTTTTCCCTTTGGGGCCATTCACACCATGAAATAACCTGGTGTAGAAACTGGGTTATTTCTGTGTTGTTCATACTTGCAATGATTGCACTCGGTGCAGTTTGAAGGAGGGCTGCCTGAAAACCCACTTACTCTGGCTTATTCGAAATTGGGTTTGTTTTCTAAGTCTTTTGAAAAGATATGGATTGCTGCAAATGAGAATAATAATATAATAATAAATTTTATTTCTAGACCACCCCTCTGCAAAGCAACCGGGGCGGTATACAACAGGATTAAAATAATCAACAGTTAAAAACACTCCCTCACAATGCCTTTTCTATTTGGGGCATTCTGAATCTCCACCACCACCTACTCCTCTTCCGCTCTCTTTCAATTAATCTCAAAGGTGAGACAAGATTCGTTTGCAAAGAAACAAATAGGAAGAAAAAGATTGCAAAGCATCATTCTTCCTTTCTTCTAGGGGGTTGTTGCCACTATGGTTTAAACTGGATCATGATTTGAAATGATCTGTTTTAAACCACCATGGTTCCCACTTAATTCAAATTGCTAAAGCGATTCGGAAAGGGGGGGGCATGGTTTTTACCCATTTAACCCATGTTAAAAAGACACTGGGTTAAAGGGGTGTTTTTTGGGATGAATCGCTTTATTCTCAAATAAATCAGTTCATCCCAGTGGGAATCACAGGTGGATTCAAATCCACCCTGGCCCAACTGGGAACTAGGCAGGGCAGGTTAGATTCCAGTGATGGGTGGAGCAGCTGTCACTAGCCAACCTGCCTCTCCATATTTGGGCCACCAGCTTCTCTTCACCCTTCCTGCAACCTCCTTCCTGCCTTCCTCGGGTGTGGGGAACAGATGAAGGTTAGGGGGAAGCTGGAAAGTAGGTTGCAGAGAACCCAGGGAGGCTTTTCTGCAAGCTTCCCCAGCCGCAGGGAATGGAAAGAGGCCACAGGGAAGCTGGGAAAACCAGTTAGAGGCTGAAAGAGGCCAGAAGAAGCCAGTAAGGAGGCTGGGCCAGGGACAGTCAGGGCTAGAAGAGGCTAAGGTGCCTGATCCAAATTGGACAAAGCAGATCCCACAAACCCTTGACAGACAACTACTGAGAGAGCAGGCCATCCAAGTTAGGTATTTTGCTTAAAAAGCAGTTCTTCACTGCACCTCTTATACTTGCTTTGAGAGATCTACTTTGAGAGATCGACTTTCCTCACATTAAGAAGCAATAACTTTTTTTTGTGAAGTCAAAGGCTTTTACAATTTTTTGTGGATTTTTTTCGGGTTGTGTGGCCATGTTCTAGAAGAGTTTGTTCGACATTTCACCAGCATCTGTGGCTGGCATCTTCAGAGAATGTTAGCATAGAAGTGAGTGGGGTATATATCTACTGTGTGACCCTGGGTTAGGGGGCGTGATTTCCATGTTAATCTGTGTATTGTTCTGTTGTTGAATGGCAAAGCCTCAGGGTGGAAGGATATGCAAACAGGATTTGTGTCTGTTTAATTAGAGATCCATTGTCTGCTGGGAAACCCTGATCCTGGGTGGTTTTCATTTGCATTTGCTGGCACTTGATTTTTATATTTTAGTAACTTTTTTTCTTTTTTCTAGCAGTTTGTTAGGAGGGCATACATCACACCACCTCTTTTATTCATTCTTCTTAATGGATACCAAAGAGTTCAGAACATTTAGGTTCCGTGATGGGTGCAGTCTTGCACTGACCTTTCCCAGTATGCAGCATGCCTCTGGCATTTTGCTTCGGAATGTGATGGCAGACAAATCAGAAATGGTCCTCAGTCTTGTGCAGGTTTATCCCACAGGATACAAATAATCCATAAATATAAGGCAAAAGTGAAGTCATGGGCCACCTGCCATAAATGATGAGTCACAGCTGGCCCTACCATCAGGCAGAGTGAGATGGCAGCCTCATGCGGCAGATTGGGGGTCATGAAAGGGCAGGAAAATGTGGCTTAATTTGTTGTTATAGTGTGTTCTCTTTTTAACTGCCAGTAAAAGGAGAGTTGCTTGTAGAATTTTATGGACTAAATCCTGCTATTATTCCCAAACAGAGTAGAGCCATTCAGTCACTTGGAATCAGCTATGAGTCGACTCACAATGAAACAATTGATTCAATGTGATTGAACAATGAGATTGCAGCCTGTGTCTTACATGCTAAAGAAGCCTGGTTGGCTCAAGGTACTATTCACCTGGCGGTAGTGGCTGTGATGTCAGTGGGTTGTTGAATCTGCTCTGAGTTTAAGCTAAACCTTAATGGAGTTATCTAAGGTGCTGAACCTGTTTGAGGGATAAGGTTCAGCACCATGGACAGCACCTTTAAAGCCTGAGGAGAAAGCCACAAATCACCACTTACAAAACATGATGTGTGCATGTGTTTGTGGCAGTCTGTGGTGAACTCATCAATATCAGCAGCTGAAGCACATATCACAGAATCATAGAGTTGGAAGAGACCACAATTGCCATCTAGTCCAACCCCTTGCCATGCAGGAACTTACAATCAAAGCACCCGGACAGATGGCCATCCAGCTTCTGTTTAAAAAACTCCAAAGAGGGAGACTCCATCACACTGCAAGAGATTGTGTTCCGCTGTCATACAGCTCTTACTGTCAAGAAGTTCTTCCTAATGTTTAGAAGGAATCTCTTTTCCTGTAGTTTGCATCTATTGTTCTGAGTCCTGTTCTCAGGAGCAGCAGAAAACAAACTTACTCAATATGACATCTCTGCAAACAATTAAACCAGACTATCCTATCACCTCTTAACCTTTCCCAGCTCCCTATGTTGCTCCTCATGGGGCATGGTTTCCAGACCTTTCACCAGTCATCTGGATCTGAACACATATGTAGCTGCAATCCTGACTATGGAAATATATCTAAAAGCTTTTGTCTTTCCTTTTTTCAGTCAAGCCTGAAAAAGAGTAGCCAAATGTCATGACTGTTCTCCAAAATAAAAATTGTAGTATAGTGTCCATCCATGTGTAGAAATGCTACCTATGAATACTAAGCACATGAAAGGCTTAGGGTCCGATTATGTAGAGTGCATGGCATATGGAAGATTGTGTCACATTAACTTCATGCTTTCTAAACAAAATAGCAATTTGTCCCCTTTTGGATGTAGTAGACTGCAGTCAGCCATGTCTGGTCCATGCAAAGAAGGCATATCCTCCAACATTTCACAGATGAAAATGAGGGCACGTCTGCTCAAGCAACATCAGAATATGGTAAAAATGGCAAAAGTTATTAATAAGGAAGCAAGGAAAGACTGCACCAGTTTGCTCTTGGGTGAGAAATTTTTAGGGTGGATCCAAGCTATCTACAAGAAACAACATGCTCAGATCTTGGTGAATGGACACAGAACAGAAAGCTTTGAGATACCCAAAGGAACAAGGCAAGGGTGTCCTCTGTCGCCCTTGATATTTATCATGTGCTTAGAAATACTTAATAACATCATGAGAAATGACAGTAATATCAAAAGTGCTGCTTCAAGGAACATAAATATAAAATACGAGCATATGCAGATGATATTGTGGTCTTTGTTGAGGACCCAGAAGACAACATACAAATACTGTTACAAGTTTTGGAAAAATTCAGCAGGATATCGGGACTGAAGGTGAATAAACATAAAACAGCGATGTTAACTTTTAATATGAACAAACAAGAAGATAAAGACCTTCAGGAAGATTCTGGCCTTTTGGTGGTAAAAAAGACAAGATACTTAGGTATAATGATAACAAAAAAAATTCCGAGTTATTTGAAAACAACTACAAGAAGGTTTGGTCGGAAATAAAGAGAGAAATGGAAAGATGATCTAAGTTGAATTTATCATTACTAGGGAAGATTGCCTCTATTAAAATGAACGTTTTACCTAAACTGATATTTTTGTTTCAAAATCTCCCCATTATTACGAAAGAACGGACATTTACATTTTGGTCCAAAGAAGTTTCTAAATTCATTTGATCAGGTAAAAGACCTCGGATTAGATGGAAAAACATGACAGATGGAAAAGAGAGAGGAGGTTTGGGACTACCTGACTTTAAACTTTATCATCACGCTTGTGCGTTTGATTGGCTAAGAGAATGGATTACACTGAGGAATCCGAGACTGCTTAATTTAAAAGGTTTTAATTTAATTTTTGGATGGCATGCATACCTATGGTATGATAAACTTGAGGCCAATAAACAATTTAAGGATCATACTATACATAGCTCATTAATAAGAATCTGGCTCAAATATAAAAGGAAGATATATTATAAGCTGCCCTAGTGGGTATCATCATATGAAGCCTTGCATAAAAAAGAAATGACATCCGAGATGAGATGGATCAATTACAGAGATATCCTGAACTGGGAGAGGAAAGTCTGACCTTAAAAGACAGAGAAGAACTGATAGAAAGTGGCATTTACTGCAGCTGGTTTCAATATAGACAACTTTCTGAGAGAACAAAAATGGACTTAAAGTTAATGGGAATAACAAATAAAGAAAATGAACTGGATAAAATACTGTTTGGACTGGACAAAGGCTTTATTGCCAGAACATATAAAATGTTATTGAAAATTGAACTAGAAATGGACAGTATTAAACCAAATATGATTAGATGGGCTCGTAATATAGGACATGTAATCCCACTGGAGAAATGGGAAAAGGTTTGGGGTCCTGATTTAAGATTCACGCTTTGTATGGATCTGAAAGAGAACTTTTACAAACTTACAAATAGATGGTACCTTACTCCAGAGAGGTTGAGGAAAGGTGATAAAACTTATAATACGATGTGTTGGAAATGTAAGAGCACTACAGGTACCTTCTTTCATATGTGGTGGACATGTCCTTTAGCAAGAAAGTTTTGGCTGCAAATTCATAAGAATTTAGAATTAACTTTGAAAATAAATATCAAACTTGAACCAGAGCTCTTCCTCTTAAATATGGTCGAAGGTACCAATTTGAGAAAATATTGCAGAATTTTATTATATTTGATCACGGTGGCAAGAGTAGTTTTTGCTAAAAACTGGAGGAAGCGTTAGAGGAATGGGAACTCAAGGTTTATGATTGCTTGGAAATGGACAAATTAACCCATTTGATACAGGATGAAACAGAGGAAAATGGAAACAAGAATGGAAACCTGTAACTGAATATTTTGGCTTAAAACTTTAGAATTTATATTATGTAGAATCTATTGTAAATTAAGTATAAGACGTTGTTGACAGTAAAATAAAGTTTAAGTCATACTAAGTACAAAGGTACCGGAAAGCAACTATGTTAATGAAGGTTTTTTATTCGCACATACAGTATATTAGGAAGTATATATGATATGAATAAGGGAGGTGGAGAATAATATTGTAAAGATTGGCCAGATTGACTTTAGCACACAGTTGGAGGAATCAGGAACTACTAAAAATTGATGAATGGATGTTAAAAGTCAATGATATAGTAGAAATGGATTAACTGCAGGTTGAATAACAAAGATATTGAAGATATTGAGGAGGAATGGTCTCCAGTAGTTGAATATTGTAAAAAAAAAAGAAAAGATAGCAATAATATGCAGAAGTATGAAAATGTGTGTGGCGGGTAATTTTAGGACAAATGTTTTGGAATTTTGTTTAAACAGTATATAATTAAAGGGAGTCATGAAGAATAAGGGAGATAGGAAACTCAACACAAATTGAACTTTGAGAAGTCATATTAATACTAGAACATGACTGGATGAAGTTATTTGTATTTGTATAAATGACCACAATAATTGTACCTTGCGGTTTTATAAAGCATTGTTTTAGATTTTATTAATAAAAAATTAAAAAGAAAAGAAAAAAGAAAGCATCCCCAAGTAGAGCATGTTAACAGTAGTTCAACAGTAGTTCAACAGTAGTTCAACAAACGGGATGTAACCAAGGCATGTACCACCAAGGTCAGATCTGGCATCTCAAGGAGTGGGCACAGTTGGTGCACAAGTTTTAAATGTGCCAAGAAACTTCTGGTCATTACAGAGACATGTGCCTCCACATTCAAAGCTCGATCCAGGAGTATCCTCAAACTGCTGATTTATGTATTCAGGGGGAGTGTAACCCTATCTAACACAGGCTGGATCCTATGCCTGGATCTGCCTTCTGACAGACCAGGAGTACCTCTGTCATGTTTGGAATACGTTTCAACTTGTTTGCCCTCATTCAGTCCATTACAGATGACAGACACTGGTTTAGGACCAGGACAGTCGTCGTCGTCGTCATCATCATCATCATCATCCAACCTTTATTAGGCTTTATTATCCAACCTATACACACCAATAATAGCAATTTCAATACCAATAACAAAAAAATTAAAATCAGATTTACGTAGTAACACTTCAAAACATAATACTGATATCATTGAATTTAAATTTAAAAGTTTGGAGTTATTTTAGTTTAGACCAAATTTTTGTTGCCTCCATCAAAAAATTGGCCATAAGCTTAGTAATATGTGGATTACAATCTTCCAGTAAATGTTCCACAAGTATCTCAACGAAACAGATATTCATTTCGGATAACCTTCTTATCAGTTTTACTCTAGGAATTTGATACAGAGGACAAAGAAATATAATATGATGGAGAGTATCAGGGGCTTGTTCACAATAACATATATGATTCAAAAAGGGGATCTTCATGTATCTACCTCTAGTAACATTTGAAGGGTGTGCATTCAGGACAGTCTCTTTGGATTGAAGCTGACATTCTCAGAAGGGGGTTGGGTGAGGAATATTGTGACCGTCTTTTTACTTCCATTCCCATATATATTAAATGTCTATAGCCACAAGTCACTCTCAGTAAGTTCCCAATTATTTTTAAAGAGAAAAAGAATAATTTGAATCTCTATACAGTGCTGTGAGTGAAAAGAAAACTGAAATGCCCCGGCTTATTCTCTGTACTTCATAATCTGAAGAAAATAACACGTTTCCAAAACCAAGTGGAGAACTTTCCTAAAGGATCAGCTACACTATCAAATGGATTGACATGCTCCTGGTTCCAGCTGTGACATGCCAATAATCTAATTATATTCCTTGCCAGACTTTCCTAGCAGGATGTTATTCACTGCTAATGTACTTTGGTTTATATCTAAAAATGAAAGAGTAAGAGCTGAAAAGGGGCGCTAGTGACTCTGTTATTATATTTGAGATATGTCCTTTATTCTCTTTATTAGTGAAGTGCACTGATGGCCAAGACTCACTTTTTTGTGGTCCTCTGTTCACCTTTAACCAGCAGCCCAGAACAACTTGGAAGGAATTTAGAACTAAAGTTGGAAACAGTCAGTTCTAATTGTGTCTCCTTTACATGAAATTTTGCTCCTTCCCATTATAATGTGTCAGTGACTAATCAACTGAGCTGTGAAATGGGAAGTCCATGGTTCGAATCTGTTCTTTGTCTTGAACTCTTGAACCAACATCTGTATGAGAACCAAAGGACACGTAATAGTCATAGATTCATATAATTATAGAATTGGTTATCTAGTCCAACCCCCTATCTGGCAGGAATACACAACTAAAGTCCACTTGAAATTTGATCTTCCATCCTCTAATTAAACCTCCTCCAAAGAAGGAAAGTCCACTGCTCTCCAAGGTAGACTATTCCACTGTTAAACATTCTTATTGTCAGGAAGTTCTTCCTAATATTTAGGTAGAGCCTTTTCCTATTGCAATTTGAATCTATTTCTTTGTATCCTGATCTCTGGAGCAAAAGAAAACACTGTTGTTCTATCTTCTATGGGACATCCCTTCAAATATTTAAAGATGGCCATCATATCACTCTTCAATCTTTTCTTCTTCAGGTTAAACATAGCCAGGTATTTAAGCTTTTCCTCATAAGGCTTGGTTTCCAGACTTTCCCCATCTTGGTCATTTTTTGTTTGTTTGTTTTCATTACTAAGCCTCTGAATGTGAAATGAATGTGAAATATTTCATTTTATATCTCATTATTTTCACATTGTCAAAAGAAGGCAACTGTAAATTAATTATTACAAACACATATAAAAAACTTTTCTTTCAAACCATTCTGTCAATAAATTCACATGAGCTATAAAAATTGATAGAAAGATACAAATCATGCACTACTGTCTTATTGTAAAACATGATAGTTGCCAGTCTTTCCAAAATTGAAGCTTACAGAGGAATCATGCTATCTTGGGCAGGGATTGTTGGACTCAAATACATCTGGATGGCACTAGCTTAGGAAAGATATGTTCCAAGTGAATGATATATGTATACAATGCCCTCACATGTACAATTTCAGAGATATAGCCATGTTAGTCTGTAGAATCAGTATGTAGAGAGATCTTATAGCACATTTGAGACTAACTGAAATAAAGAAGTTGGCAGCATGAGATTTTGTAGACTACAGTCTACTTCCTGGGATGCATAGTGAGAATCTTCCTGGAGCAGAGCCATTTCTAGTGAAGGCCTATAGTGAAATGCCTCCAAGGCCTAGTGAAATACCTCCATCTTTAAATCCTGCTTGGAAGAAGAGAATGATCCATGCTCAAGATACTAGTTTTGTAGATACCCCAGGAAAGCCTGGGGTACAGGGACAGGGATAAAATTGCTCAGTTTCTCTGACCTAGCCATTAATGGTTTTCTTACAGCTGGTTTCTTGTTGGAATTATTAGCTGGACAGCTCCTCTACTAATTCAGCATCTCTTGCCAAGGACTTGCACCTATGCTCTTGTCATGTCAGGCAGATCCTCAGTTTCATCATCTTAGTGGTTAATTCAACCAAACAGCTTGTAGGAATGGAACAATTATGAATACCTTTTTAAGCACCTGCATTCCTCAAAGCAGAAGAAGAGAGGACCAAGCGAGAGATTCCATCAGTTACTGGCTGCTGTTGTCTTGCATGTCAGTGGGACACATTCTAAGGTTTCATTGTTAAATGGCATCAAGTCAACTGAGACTTATGGTGACCCTGTGAATGAGATCCCCAAGTCGCCTTAATAACCAAACACCTTGCTCAGGTCTTGCAGGCTCAGGGCCATAGTTTTCTTGATTATTCATGCAGTCTTATAAATGCAAACATGTACACATTGATGTCCACTGAATAATACGGGGCTTAAAAATCTGTGCTTTTTCCCATCTGAAGGGCTTTCCTGTCTTTGCAGCACTCTGCAGTATCTTTAGAACTCTTCTTCAGCACCACATTTTATATGAATTGTTTTTCTCCCTATCAGCTTTCTTCACTGTCCAGTTTTCACAACCATAGATAGAAATCGGAAATACAAAAGCATGGGCAATCCTAACTTCAACATTTGATGATACATCTTTACACTTCAGGATCTTGTTTAGTTCCTTCATAGCTGCCTTTCCAAGGCCTACCCATCTTCTGATTTCTTGATAACAGTCTCTAGTCTAATGAATGACTGAGCAAAGATATAAAAAATCTTGAACTGTTTCAATGTCTTCATCATCTGCTTTAAAGTTATATAAATTACTGTATCTGTGGTCATTATTTTTGTTTTCTTAATATTCAGTTTTATGTAAGCCCACCTTTGTAAGTATACAAGGTTAGCCCAAACTTACAGAACATACATAGTACAGGCAACCAACTCCTCTTTCCCCCAGAAGCTCTGTAAAGGCATGTGTGCTTTAGCCATATGGGAAAGCAAGAACAGAGATGCTGATCATACTAGATTCTAAAGACACTTTCAATGGCCTGAGATTTTTGCTGCTGCTATTTTATTATTCCATCTTTTGCATTTTGACTTTTTTTGGATGGAACTTTAAATGGTAAACTAGCCCAAGTTGTTTCAGCAGCAGATAGGCAGTGTATAAATTCAGTAAATCAATCAATAAATGAGCAGCTGTTGAAGACACATACACAATATGTGTCAATTAGCTATTGAAAGACACACAGTTATATGGGGATGGGCATGTCCAGTAAATGTATTGGTTAGATTACTGAATTTTATTTTTTTAAGATTATTTGATTATCATTTAGATTACCCGATTATTTGAATCAGTTCAAAAGCTGCCTCAGTTAATTGGACAATTTCAAAAATTCTTTAAGAATTTACCAGAATGTTTGGTGGCAGGCATTTAGACCGAAATGCATCAGCTGAGACCAGATGTAAGTATTACTTAAAGCTGCCTGGAATGTTCTCCCAGAATACTCAGGTGATATTTCCCTCTGTGTCTTCATGTTGCTATTTGCCTATTAAATTTATGGTACCTTGATTACATCTCATTTGGATTACTGTAACACACTCCACATGGGGTTGCCTTTGGAAACTGTTCAGAAACTTCAGCAGGTCCAAAATGCTATAGCTAGACTGCTCACCAGGACTGGCTATAGGGAGCATTTAACTCCCTTGATAGAACAACTTCATTGGCTACTGGTCCATTTCTGGGTAGAATTCAAAGTATGCTCACTTTCTTTTCTCCAGCAAGGCAAGACCTTCTTATTTAAATAGGTTTTCATCTTTTAACTGTATGAGATTACTTCAATGGGTGCACTGGGTTTTAATATGTGATAGAGTTTAATGTGTTTTTAACTGCTGTTCAATGCTTTTTAAATTTTATGTATTATGATTGTTTTAGCCATTTTGTTTTAATGTACAATGTCAGTTGCTTGAAAGTGGAATATTAATTAATGAAAATAATAAAATAAATAACATCTTGCAAAACACGATAGCCTTGATGCAGTCCATCATTGACCAGCCCTGTTTTTCTTTCCTCTACCTACTGTAGATGAGCAGAGTGATGCAAGACTATTAGAGAAAACTGAAGACCTTTATTTACCACCAATAGTCCTAGTTGGTCCCCTCCTCCACTTCGTAAAGGAGCACATCATTATCTTCATCATCATCATGAATAAACACCTCACCTTATTCCAATCTGAATATAAAAAAGAACATACAACATGCATTGGATAAATCTGGGCTTGTCACAACCTGACTTGCCCCACACAGTGGTTATTAAAATAAAATGAGAAGCGGAGCCATATATGAAACACCTTGATCTCTCTGGGAGAAAGATGGTAAAAAATAAATATGCTCAGAACTGGACAAACAAGGATTAAGGCTATGATATCATGTGCATACAACTGCCTCATTGATTCAAAAAGAGGCTGCTTGTGAATAAACTGGTCAAAGATTGGGCAGCAAGATTAAACACCCTATTTTAAAGATCTGCATTATTATGGACACTACTATAAAGATGTGGCTTCATTTTGCTTTAGCTTTTGGCTCCTTCCCTCCCCTTCCCTCCCATCTTTTGCCAATCTCCAAGATTAATTTTGCTAACACCAATGTAAAGTCCTCTCTTCAATGAAGAGAGTTCTGGAGCATTTGAACTTGAAGTAATATAGCACCAAGTAAATTGCTTAGAATTCTGGCTTCTCCTGAATTCTCCAGAGCCTCCACAAGGTCATGTCTTGTCTGTCTTGAGGAACAACTTGTCTGACTGAATCTGTCGCTATAAGGAAGAGGTGGGGCATGAGGTCAGATATGATCACCAGGTTGATCCTTTTTTATTAAGGCAGAGGACATCCTTAACCTGAGGAAAATGTGGGTTTTGTCAATGCATTCTGTTTTTCATGGCATGCATGATAAGCAGTTATGCAGACGTGCCCTTGAGACACAAGGACTATCTCTGAAGTGGGAAACAAAAATCGCAATTCTCTTTAGTCACACTAAATAAGGGTAGAAAAATATATCGAAAAAACAGACTGCAAAGAGGTTTGGTGAAGGGGGTGAGCATAAATCTTACAGAACAATAAAATGTTTGAAAAGCGATTTCCAAGGCAGCTGCAAACTCTGTGAAGTCAGCAAAAGTGGGAAAAGAACAACATCCAACATTTTATTGTTGCTAATTAGCAACTTGTCTCTCTACTTCAAATTTAGCCCCCCACATGACTGGGTGGGAAGTCATTCCAATTATATTCATTTATGGATATTTCAAAATTATCCTTTTTCTGGAGGCTTTAATTCCAGTTTTGGGTGGATGTGGGCATGCGCTATGAATAAAAGCCTGCAGGGGTCCAAAAGATGAAATGCTATTTTAAAGATTGACTTGTTTCTGGTGTGGGTGGCTGGGCAGGGAGTCTGGGAACATAAGGAAATGACTGACTTCAAATCCCATTGGATCCTGAATGTGTTCTGCTTTGATAACGAAAAAGATTTTGGCTCTAATCCAACTGTAGTCACAGGTGGGCCGAAATGGGACATGAAACTATCTCTTCTCAATTGCATTTAGAAATCAGAGCTTGGAAAGTTCCTTTAAAAATTATTGCAGCTCTAGTTCCAGGAGGCAAAGTATAGACGGTTTCCGTAACATTCACCATTTTGAACGAAACTCTTTACTTTTCCATTTCTCAGAAGTAAAATGGTTAACTTAAAATATCTGAGGGCTCAGAAGGAGCAGCCTGAGTCTGCTTCAGCTGCAAGCAGATTGAGACCACAGCAACTGCATGGCCCACTCCCAAAGTGCACTGTGGCCACTGGCCCCAAGCTGCTGGCCCCAAACCATGTTCCTTAATCCAGCTCCTTTTTGCTCCAGAACAGAGTGCGGTGTTGGAGCGGCTTTGGGCTGTGTTGGAGGTCTACGTCGTTTGAACCACCACACATCCAAAGCAGCTGGAAGCCACTTCTTTTGGCCCGTCTGTTCCAGGGCTAGGTTCCAAACAGCAGACTGTTTGAGAGTACAAAACATACTCTCCTCCTTTACACCTTGCCACAAGCAAGTAAGTTGGATCATATTCTTCTCCCACTATTTGGTGAAGCCACCCATAACTAGAAAAGTTAATAAGTTACAGGAAGTTATAGTTAAACTGCAAAGCAGCTATCTTTCTTTCAGTAATGATTATAAGGACATTACCACATGAGGCTTTAAACGGCAGCTAAAGTTGGAGAAGACTACATTTGAAAATACTTCTTGCATGATATTGTCAGTGCTGTGGTTGTGAAGCAGTGTTAGAGTGTGCCTTTTCATTGAAAGGGAAAACCCATCAATAAGCTCCAAATTGTATTGTTGTTCCATTTTATTCCACATGTGTGATAAATTTCTTCCACAGCATTTGCAGTATTGGGCAGTACTGTGGTGTCAGCTTCTCCTCCTCTCCCCCTCACCGTTCCAGAGCATACTGTTTTCATAACTCTCACTTCTTTTCTTTCTTTAAATAATTCAGTCTTATTATCATAACTCTAGAATTGCATTAAAAATAAAAATAAAAAACGTGTAAGTCCCACTGGGTAAGGCATAACACAGCCAAGTGGGGTGGGGAAGAGACCACGCAGGACCATTGATGGTAAAAACAGCATCTTCATGCTATTGTAGAGGTCTGCAATAATAAATATTCCTTAACAGGTATGTTTACATTTTCTTTCACTAACATGATTGAGGTGAGTTGAGCTCATTGATAATGTCCTATGTATGCCACTGGTATATGGAAAAGACATTAATTACAAGTAGGTAGTTATTTGTAACAAGTTAATTGTAATTATTTCTGCAAAAGACTGATAAAACCACATCAGTCTGGATAAATGGTGCAATGTAAGTGAGGTCATACAAGCATAGGAAGCTGTCTGAATAGTAAGCCAGACACAATTAGTACATTTAGATAAATGTTTTCTACTGATTAGCAGCATCTCTCTAGCATTTTAGTCAGGAATCTACAATTGCCATATTTTTGGCCTGGAATTAAAGCTAACATTTTTTGAATGCAATGCATGTGCTTACCACCAAACTACAGGCTTTCCCCTTATAGCTACAGCACTTTTCACATCAGCTGTGCCTCTTGTTTTCTTTTCCATAAAGATCTTCTTTGGTTGATAAAAGATGTTTGTGTGTCAGGGAGTTGTGGAATTAATAGCTAATTTACTAACAGCTGCAAAATTCTGGCAGTTTATTAAGTAGAGGGGGCGAGTGTTCTTCTACTGAATCAGAATACTGAGAAAAAAGCTGATATGGAGCTGTATCCAGGATCTGCTTCCAGGCAGTTTCAGGGATCTTCCTTACACCCCACAGATCATGTCAATCACAGGATCCCCCAAACATCCGCAATAGCATTTTCAGGGGGCTGGAGGGCATGCCATGGGATGGAGGGCTGGGCGAACCGAAGCCAGTTTCTGCCTGTCCAGTTACATGCATTTACAGTGCCTGGAAAAACTATTCACCCCTTCTACACATACCTTGACTTTCCACATTTTGTTGTGTTGCAGCCTGAAACGGAAATGGATTTCATTGGCCCTTGATGTGAGTAAGATACTCTACACTGCAAAATATTTCAAATGGGTACAGAAGGTAAGTAAACAAGAATAATCTGACACTTGTTGGTTGCCTAAAAATCTGTGCCCCCACCTCACCCCACCCCTACCCTCAACCCTTAGTCAATATGTGGTAGAAGGATGCTTGGCATTAATTAGAGCTGTACTTCTTTTATTGGGTAAGTCTCTTACCAGTTTTGCCCATCTTAATCCTGAGATATTCATCCATTCTTCTTTGGCAAAATTGCTCACACTCTGTTGAATTGGATAGGGATGGTTGGTGAACAGCAGCTTTCAACTCTTACCACAGATTCTCTACTAGGTTGAAGTCTGTCCTTTGACCAGGTCATTCTGAGACATCCAGGTTCTTATTTTTTATATTGTTAATTTTGTAATTTTTTAATATTGTTAGCCGTCCTGATTGGTTTCAGAGGGGTGGGATATAAATAAATTTCATTTATTTATTTATTTATTTATTTATTATTTTAAAACCACTCAGATTTTAATTTGACTGCATAATTTAGGATCATTTTTCTGCTAGAAGGTGAACCTCCACCCCATTTCCATGTCCCTTGCAACTGAAACAGGTTTTCCTCTTGAATCACCCTGGATTTGGCTCCATCTGTCCTGCCTTAAATCCTGACCAGTTTTCCTGTCTCTACAAAGGAAATGCACCCCATGATGTTGATGCCATGGTTTGCTATGGGGATGTTGTTTTCAGGGTACTGAGCACTATTGGCTTTGTGAGACAGACAGCATTTTGTGCCAAGGGCAAAAAGTTCAATTTTGGTCCTATCTAAGAGAAGCTTTTATCCATGTCCCCCCCCCCCCTTTTTTGTTTGTTTTTGTTTTTGTTTTTGCAGATTTCACAGGCTCTAATATAAGTTTATTTCTGCAATGGTTTTCTTCTTGTCACTTGTCCATAAAGCCTACTTTTGTGGAGTCTCCAAAATATACTTTCCCCATGGACTTTTGTTCCTGTTTCAGCTCCATATCTCTCGAGTTCCTTCAGAGTTACCAATGATCTCTTAGGAGTTTATCACATGGGAGGAATTTCTCTCAATTTCGAAAGAAATGGAAGTGAGGCCAGTTCGGAATTGAGTAAATTTCCTAGTTCAGCGAATTTACGTGATTGCGTATTGACACTGCATTGCGTTTGGAACTGCCCGAAATTGCCTCCCAATGCCCGAAATTGCGTGTGATAGTTTCTTACGCAATCACGCGAAACCCCATTATTGCGTTCGGAAGGACTTCTCCTTGCCCGAAAATGTGTGTGATCAGCTTTCACACAATCACGCGAAACCCCATGATTGCATTCAAATTGCCATTGGATTATACTTCCAATTCCCTTTGTGTGATAAACTCCATAGTTGCTTCTTTGACTAAAGCCCTCCTTACATGGTCATTGAGTTTTGATGGAAAGCTTTCTCTAGGCAAAGTTTGGGTTAAATAATAGTCTTTCTATAATAATAATGGAATAATAGATTTGAGGGTCCTCTGGATTTGAGGATAATGGATTTGAGGTCCCAAAATAGGCTGTTGTTTTTTTTTTTTAAAATAACCCAATTCTGAATTGATTCTTCTCCATAACTTTATGCCAGATGTGTTTTGATAGCTCTTTGGTCTTCATTATGCTGTTTGTTTAGAAATGCTCTCCAAAATACTCTAGGACCTTCCAGAAACAATTCATGTAGCACTGTAGTTGCACTCAATTCCACTCAATGATTTATGCAACTATTGGTGACAGTAGGTTACACCATAACTTCTTTAGGCAAGTCACATCAAAGGAAATGAATCTGTATGCAAACAGCAAGTGTCAGTTCAGTTTTGTTTACTTAAATTCTATAGCACAGTCAAAATATTTTTCATCTTCATGGTGTTGAGCATGTTGTGTACATTAAGCGATAACAGTGACAATTAAATCTGTTTCAATCCCAGGTTGCAACACAACACAATGTGGAAAAGTCAAAAGGGTATGTGAACATGTCTGCAAGGCACTGTGCAATACAAATCAGTGTCTATTATATATTACAATGAATTTTTTACCCTATTGATATTTTTCAAAGGTTTCAGATGAATTAAATTTTTGCTGTGTATCCTTTTTTTGAAAAAAAGAAAAAGAGGTATTCCTCAGATGAGTTTGACTTCAAGTCAAACACTGTCTGATATCTTTCAGCTACTTGGAAACAATTGTCCTCTACAGTTTGTGTCTCCCTTATCCTGAATCCTGAAATCCAAAATACTGTAGTCCAAAATCCAAAATTGTCCACATGGGTGGCAGAGATAATGGTTTGTTTTCTGAAGGTCCATTGTAAACAAACTTTGTTTCATGCACACCATTATTAAAAATGTTGCATATAAAATTACCTTCAGGCTATGTGTCTAAGGTGTGTAGGAAGAATAAATGAATTTCATGTTCCAAAACATTTCTCATCCCAAGCATTTTAGATAATGGAGAGTCTACACCCCTGATGGCGAACCTATGACACACGTGTCAGCACTGACATGCATAGCCATTCCTGTTGACACACGGCCACTGAGGCAGCCGCATGCCGAGAAGGATGTTTCATCCTCAGCTCCTGCACGGCCAAGTGCAGTAGCCGAGGATGAATAAGACTCTAGTCGCAAATGTTTCATCCTGGGCTACTGCACTTGGCCGTGCTGCGTTCCGCTGCTCCTTGCTCTGCCAGCGGAAGTGAGGGCAAAGATCCCGGCTTAACCGGAAGTCCCAGAACTAGACGCTCTGTGATGGACTTCTGTTGTTTTGGCCTACATACCTCCGGCACAGACTGTGTAACAGGGGAGGATGAAACAAGTCGCAAATGTTTCATCCTCCCCTATTAGACACTCTGTGCCGGAGGTCTGTAGGCCAAAACAACAAAAGTCAGTCACAAAGCGTCTAGTCTTGGGACTTCCAGTGAAGCTGGGATCTTTGCCCTCACTTCCATCGGCAGAGCAGGGAGCAGCAGAACGCAGTGGGGGACACATCTCTGCATTCACAGGTCTCATGAGAAATATCAGAAAAACAAAATGAAATCTGGGAAGAGAAATTATAAACATTAACAACAGTCTTTCAACATTTCCAGCTCAAAACTGTAGACATGGCATTGCCAGGAGCAACTATAACAAGATATTAACTACGGAGTTCCCATACCATGCGGAAGAAATCAGGAAAAGTCCTGAATGTGAGCTTGATTATTAAACACACAAGTGTGCACTGAACTTGTACACACAATTGCATTCTTAATTTGTGCACTCAATTACTGTGATTGTGTGTAGAAATTGAATAATTGAATAATTACCCATAAAACAGTTAATTACGATTATTTGTGTGCATAATTACTTGATCTGCATGTACATTCATGTTAATTATGCACAGAAATTAGGTATCGCATAATTGCATGACTTACCTTATTAAAAATAAATCCCAATTCATTTATTTCACATTGCATTTGCTCAATGCAGCATATGTGCACGCATCCGTCTACACACACAAATATTGGCGATGGTTTTAGATTTCCAACACAAAACATAGAAATCATGTAACCTGATCCCATCCAAGGACTTTAGCTGACACATTTGCCATACTGGAGAAATACATGCAGTGGAATCAAAAGAAATCCTATTGTGTTGTTTTTTTTTAGTTGTCTTTGAAAGCACACATGTGTCTTTTGGAGTCATATGAGAGTTTGCTTAATGAGAGGACAGCGATGGAGTAAGCTTTCCAATATTTACTGGCATCCTGTTGGTGAATAATGGTGATGTATGTCAGACCAGTGTGGTGGAGTGGTTTGAACATTGAACTTTGACTCTTGAGAGCTGGGTTCAAATCCCAGCTTGACCATGTAAACAGCCTCTGAGAATGGCAATGGCAAACTCCTTCTTGAGAAACACGCCAAGAAAATCCTGTGATACCTCACTAGAGCTACCTTGGAGAAGTGTAAACCAGGTCTCCTTCCACATTGTTTGCATTCACAGGTCTCATAACAAATATTAGAAAAACAAAATGAAATCTGGGAAGAGAAATTATAAACATTAACAACAGTCTTTCAACATTTCCAGCTCATAAACTGTAGACATGGCATTACCAGGATCAACTATAACAAGATATTAACTACAGAGGTCCCATACCATGCACCCTTAGGGTCACCATATGTTGGAAGTGTCTTGAAGACAAACAGACAGACAGACACATGTCAAAATTACACCATACTCACTTTTTTGATATTGTGAAGCTTGAAATTGTCTTGTGAAACTGAATCCTAAAAAAAAGAAAGAAAGAAAGAAAGAAGAAAACCCACCGTGTAAGCAGCACAGCTATCTTCCTGTGACTGCAAGTGCTGTGATGGACATCAGCAGAGACCTCCTTGAGACCTTGGGAGATTCCTGCAGATGACATCCTCACAGCACATCCAAGAGAGAAGGTCAAGGTGGAAATTGTTTCCCAGCTTCTATGCAGTTATTCACCTTGCCCTATATGTTGTCCACTGCTATTGTTCTCTTGACCATACAGATGCTACTTCACAATAAATCAGATGTGGAATAGTTCAGCCCTCTACCTGTGTATTGGCCTGTAGCTTCCAGCAACCCCATCCAGCATAGCCTGTAAGAAATGCTAGGTGTTAATTAATTAATAATAATAATAATAAAACTTATTTATACCCCGCCCCTTTGAAATCAATCGAGGTGGCTTACATGACAAAATATCATTACATCAACAAACTGTGTCCCACCCACCCCCTTTAAAAAGATATTAAATCAGTTACAGTTTAAAACCAGCAATTAAAACTACATCAATACAACAACAATAAGCAGAGCAGGATAGTGCAGTATATTCCTGGGAAACCACAGGGAATCCTTAACAAGGGTTCCTGAGGCTGGGATTATTTATCCTGGGAAGGCCTGCCAGAAAAGATCCGTCTTGACAGCCTTTTTAAAGCTGCAGTCCAGCTTTAGAGTTGCAATCCAGCCACATCTGGAGGGCTGTATTATTCCCACCCATGCAGTAAATGATGGTTTGAGTGACTGTAAACCCACAGTGTGTATGAGTGTGTGCGCTCTCTCTCTCAAGTGTGTGTTTGTGTAGAGAAGGCATTCAAATTTCAGTGATAAACACATGGTTATAATATTGGTTAAGATCTCAATATAATAGATAGAGGCAAATCATTTGAAGAGCCAGGTGTCAAAATATGTCAAAAAGCATCGTTTTAGTACTTTATAGGAAGAAAGAACCATATGACTCCTCCTGAAGATTTTTTTTTCTATATTCTGATCAATGGTAATTTAGTTCAAATAATTCAGGAACACTAACTTGGATCTGCGCACCTGTTAAGTAGTTTAAATCTCTGGGAGGATTTTTAAAAAATATTTAGTGAATTCACATTGACTAATATTCTCAGCAATGAAAGAAAAAATGAACAAACATGATAGTGAATGGGCTAGATTGCATGCATTTAAAATGACACATTTGAAGGGGGGGAGGTCATAAGGCAAATGCATATGTAATACAGACATAATGCTGATTCAGGTGTTATGTTCCTCTCATGTGATAAAGAGGAGAGCTGAGATTAGCATGATGGCTCTGCCCTTCTTTGGCATCCTTGTGCCTATGTTCATCACCTTCCACATGCCGGGAAAGCAAATGTCTGGAGTTGACAGGCAATGAAACCTGGAGTCAGGACATAATAGAGAGGGTGGCCATGTTCTTTCACTCTCAATATGGAACACCCAGTGTTAAATCTAGTGTTACACTAGTGTATTTCCAGAATGCAATTGGACTTTCTCCTTTCCTATCCCCTCCAGCACATTCATTTCCTGAAAAATGTGCTTCAGGGGCTTTCCCAGACTTCTGGAATAGATTTTGAGAGGGGTGGACAGGGTGTGGGACTGTAAGGAAATTGCCCCCTTCCTGGCTTTGTTGAGAGAACTGCCCATCAAACAATGCTGTTGAATCTTGGTGTCAAGTAGAACTATAAACATGCATTTCATACACTCTAACTCTCCCTATTATGACATCCTCTGCTAATCCATTTTTTCAGCTGCTTTAAAAATGTTCCAGTTCTTTTTTCACCTCTCACTTCCCTTTTCCCTCATCTTACTTCATTTGTTGCAAACTGAGTTCAAAGTGAACAAGTAATTTGGACTCAATTAACTTAGCATGTAGAGAGAACTGGAGAACTGAATCATGGCTTTCCCAGTAGGCACAAGCAAAAGCAAACTGCTGCCGTTTCTCTTAGCTTATGTGTTCTTCTTTATTAATCACTTTCCCCATCATGACCACTATCTGATGTTGCTTGGCTACATGTGTCCATGTTTTCATTTGTGAAATGTTAGAGAGTATGACATTTTATGTATCTCTTTTTACACATGAATACACATATACACATCTGGCTGTTTAGTACTAAAAATAAATTTACTTCAGTCCAAAGCATACATAACTTTGGGGCTATACACACTACCAGATTATAGCAATATTACTCCTCTTTAACCTCCATGGTTGCATCCTACAGAATCCTGGAACTGGTGGGCATGTGAGGCACCAGAGCACTATGGATGAGAAGTTGAAATTCCAAATGCCTTTTCCTAAAGCAATTAAAGTGGAATAATAGTAATATACTGTATATACTCATGTATAAGTCTAGAAATTTAGATTTAAAAATTGACCCAAAAAAACCCTGTCGACTTAATCAATAATCAATGTAATTATTGTATTTGTGTGTGTGTGTGCGCGCGCGTGCGTAGTTACAATATGTACTTTTAATATAAAATTTTGGGAGCACGTGGACTGTATCATGACCCCTGCTTGACCTATTCAAAGGCCCTCCATAAGTCTCAAGCGAGAAGGTCACGTAGGCAGGCCCTGCTTGCAGGAATTGAGTTCATAGTAAGCAGCTCTCTAGAGGAAGTTGGGAGTTGTCAGACTAATTCTGCCACAGCCCTCTGAAGTAAAACAATAGCTTTGGCTTCACACTTAATGTGTCAGTGATTGACTTAACCACTCAGCCATTAAGCCGGCTTCCCCCCCGAATTGTGTCCAAACCTAAGCGCATTGTACACAGATTATTTGCTCTTGGTTTAAGAAAGCCCAGGCAATCAACACCTTTGTCTAGCATTGATATGTAGTCTCTGGATATGTTCAGCACTATATAAGGTTCCCAGTTTGAATCACTCCCCGATGGTATTCTCGGAGGGCAGGCTGGTCCACGCCAGTTTGACTTCTGCCTATATCTCCCATGGCCAATCTCCCCTCATCTCGGCGGTCGTGTCCATCGTCATCATCCATCTTAATCTGGCTTCCAGGAGAAGAATTCTATGGTAGATATTCCAGTGGTGTCTCTTTCTCTCAGACCTAACTCCCAATCTTACCCCTCCCTTTTCTCTAGCATCAAACGTCTCTGTGTGTGTGTGCCCCCTTGCTGTGTGATATTTATGCCCCCTAATAAACTGTGTATTTTTTATTGCAGTCATTTGAACTAGTGTCATTTCTCTTGGGGTTTGTTGGTGGACCTCTGGTTGACAATATTGGGACCACGATTCTGGCGTAAGACTGTTAGGATCTTCCTCTCTGCATATTTGAGCTAATTATAATTCCCCTAAGGAAGAGACTTCTTAACAGCATGTGTGTGTGTGTGCGTGTGTGGTGTGAAAGGAAAGTTTTTAATCTGCCCTGGAAGCACTGACCCCATTCTGCTCTCTCATCCATCCAGCCTTTAGTATGAGCACATATAGTTATGCCCACTAGAATTTTGTAAGTTCTTTGGCATTGTTTTCCTTTGCTTTGTGCTTTACATCCTTCATTACATGCTCCTAAATTTTATTCTCAACTTATCCACAGGTCATATCAAAATCCATAATTTTGGCCCCAAAACCTGTCCTTGACTTATATGTGAGGTCAACTTAGAGTTGAATATATACAGTAATTCAACTATAATTTCTAATTTGTGTGAATGGGCCCTTTGGAGAAGTCTCACTGAATTACTTTTGAACAGAAAAGTATAGAATTTTAAGCCATATTTACCCAGAAGGAAACAGGAGTGACCCAAATTCCTCAACTACTTATGGCAGGAAGCATGATATGGCAACCACCCCTTGCCACTCTCTTCCATTGCAAATATGAATTTGTATTACAAAAAGAGCACATAGTCCAAGACATTTGCTGCAAAGAAGAAGAAGGCTGGGAACCTCTCCCATTTCATGTACAAAATCTGAATGGTCTGGAAGCTCTTTCTTTAACATTAAGGGCACACCTACACAGGTCAATTACACTGGTTTCCCCATGTCCTCACAGCAGTCAGTCCACATGATGCAAGGCCTAATCTCCAATTTGAGTATGGACTGCCTTCACGATGGAAGGTCCGTTCCACACCAAATCTGCCCTTTCCCTCCCTTAACCCTGGTGGTGCAGTGGTTAAATGCCTGTACTGCAGCCACTCACTCAAAACCATAAGGTGGCGAGTTCAATACCAGCAAAAGGGCTCAAGCTCGACTCAGGCTTGCATCCTTCCGAGGTCGCTAAAATGAGTACCCAGATTGTTGGGGGCAAGTAGCTTACAGTTGTAAACCGCTTAGACCCTGCTTAGGCAGTACGAAGCGGTATATAAATGAAGCTGTTTGTTTTTGTTTGTTTTAACCTGGTGTAATTATTATTATTATTATTATTTTATTATTATTGAGTGCAGAGGCAACGGAGGGCATCTAGGGCAGCTCAGGGGCCAGAATACTTTGAGAGCAGCCTGGAGTATTCTGGCCATTGTAGGCAAACCCTAAGACTGGTCGATCATCCTCCACTGTACTTCGAGGTAGCAGGCTAGTCTAGGGCACAGGAGGCACCTGGCTGCCATCTCTCAATATCAGCAACATCAAGCAAAACTGCCTTATGGTAAGGCTGGTGCTATTTTTTAAAAAAGATATCTCAGCTACATGAGCAGAATGGAAATTGTATATTGCCTGATACAGTATTTCATTATAGGAACTATTTTCAGGAGCAATGGCATCCCCACCCCTGGCGTCACCTGCTGTATGTGCAGCTGCCACATTTTAACCAAATGTTCACTATGTATATGTAAATACATTTAGGTTGTGCAAATTATATTGTAATTTGAAGGTATAATTTTAATTTGGCGAGTTGTTTGTGTCACAACTATTCGCATTCAGTGGTAGATGGGAATTAAGATTGGTGAGGAACATTCATACAAAAAAAGCATGACTAAGTATTCTGTATGGTTTGAAAGAGGAAGAAGTCAATGAGGGGGTGACACCATGAATTACACTGGGTAACACCAACCTTAGTGATGCCACTGCCCCATGGTAGATCTGTTGCCCCACAGAATTAGTTCTATAGATGTTTCATAACAACCTAGGTGCTAGAACTCAAATACTGTAACATTATGCCAGTGCTTCACAGGCATTAGTTTACCTTACAGGGCAGATGCTACAGTGTTTAGGATCCGGCTGTTGGTGAAAAGGCCTGATGGCAGACTGGTACCATATAGATAGAAGCACTATTTATTTACAAGTTGAATTTTTTTGGGAGTGGGGGTAAAACCTTGTCAGTTTAACACAGCTATAAGAGATGTGTCCTGTCATTCTGCTATTCTGTATAATGATTTCTGATTACTAAAATGCAGAGCACAAATGGTAATCAGTACCCCTTTCAGTGTAAGGGCTGATGCTGAGTACCTCCTATCAGTTTAATCACAGTGTGCAATTCAGTCAGTAATGTGTCATAATTGCCCCCTGCAAAGTTGGCTGGAGGGTCTGACTTCCTTCTGATACAACTGGACTTCCTAAGCGGCTGAAACTCAACATGCATTCCCAGGCTGCAGAATCCTTCACTGTGAATTCCATGGGCACGATTAGTCTCTCCAGTAAGGTTGCTGTAAGAAGCCCAAGAGGTTCCTTTCTTTCTTTTTTAAATCCCTTTGTCTGCTAGAGAATAAAAACAAAAATTAATGGTAGTGGTGTTTCTTTTTCTTTCTTTTCCTTTTTCTCTATAAACCACATTGCCAGCCACTTTTCTTTTACCTTAAGATCAGGTCTGATTGTTGCCATTTTGTTAGATAATTAAATCTATTCTTTCAGTAAGGGTAGATTACTAAATGCTGCACCGGCACGCTTTTTCATTTCTGCTGGGTTCACCCTACAGGGGGTTTATTCTCATTTTGATACATGGAGAGTTGCATGTATAAATCACTGCACATATAGATCACTGCACAAATATCAGACTGTAAGTCTTCTTTTAAAACAGCAAAAGCCAAAACAAAAGGTACCAGTGCTCATACAAAGCAAAGGGAGTAGAACTGTTCCCTCCCCCCCCCCCCCCATATCGGGTGCAGCCAAAGACGTTGTTGAACAGCCACTTGGAGCACAAAATCGACCTGCTATTATGAGACATCAAGTATTCAGACTCTGACATAATTTCATCAGAAGCAATGTTATTGTAAACCACAGCTAGACAAATTACTCATTGTGAATCTATCCCACCCCAACTCAATAAGAGAGCTCTTCTGTGTTAATTATTCGCAAAGAATTTATAGTTGCCTATTATTAAACAGTCCTCTTAAAGAATTTATGTGGACAGATATCTTAATGTTTGAATATGGCTTGAGCCAGATTAGGCTGGTTGAGGTCAGACTGTTTCAGTTATCATCTACTGGAGTCATAACCAAAAAAGATAATAGAAGGTGCAACATTTGACATCTTCAGAGGAGACCATTCTTTCCATCCCACCACCCTTACAGATACATTTGGTGGAAGAGGGCCTTCTTGATGCCAGCTCCAAGGCTATGGAACCTCTTTTCTAGGGAGCTACACTGGCCGCCGCTATGGTCTCCTTCCAGTGGCAAAAGAAAACTCTTTATTTTGACAGGCCTTGATGAACTGCCTGTTTATGAGAAAAGGACTTTTACCGGTCGTTATAAGCTGCATGAATTGATTACTGAGTATCAGTGGGTATGCTTTTAAATTACTTTTAATTCTATTAATAGTTTGATTATATTGTAACTTTATGTTTTTAGTGATGTGAACCTTTATCTGTATCTGTTTTAATTTGTGTAAGCAAACTGGTAGCTCTTGAGTGGTATAGTAGAGTGTAAAACAGAAACAACAAATTACCAGAGACCTATATGAAACTGTTTGCACCTCATGCCAAACCATTATTTAGTGTAGCATGCATAACATGGAATGAGTCTGAGCAAGTCTTTGGTTCACATGCTTTCCTCCATCCATTTCTTCCATCCATGGAGTCAGAAATAGTTCAGAAATGACTGGTTTTAATTAAACATGGGGTTATTCCATTACCATGAGAACCAGTGTGGTATAGTGGTTTGAGTATTGGACTACAACTATGGGAGACCATGGTTCGATTCCTTGCTTGGCCATGAAATCCACTGGGCGACCTTGGGCAATCACATACTCTCAGCTCGAGGGGAAGGCAATGGCAAACCTCCTCTAAATAAATCTTGCCAAGAAAAACCCACAATAGATTCTCATTAGAGTGGCCATGAGTTGGAAATGAGTTGAAGGCAGACAACACCACACATGCCATCAGCAACTTTGCACAGTTGTGGGGCGGGGGAATATGTCTCTGACCAAACCCAGTGAGGGTTGCTGCAAAATCTATCACATCTACTGCTGTTTCTACTGCATCCCAGTAATTCTAGGAGGAAACATGGTGTGCAAGGTGCACATTTGTTTTCCAAGAGAATCATGCTGCTGGTTGCTGATCGGGAATATGATTTTTCTGGGAAACAAGTAATGTACTTCTTAAACACTGTTTATTGTTGATTTACAAGGGGGGGGGGGAAGATAGATAGAAAGTAAGAAAGAAAAGAAGAAAGTAAGAAAGTAAGAAATAATGTAGAATTCATTTTGTGTTTAAGACAGAGTAATTCTTTTTATATTAGGAAAATAAAACAAGATAGGGCATTATATGACAAGAATTTAAACGGCAAATAGAAAACTTAACAATGTAACTAATGTATTAATGACATAAATTGGTAATGATATAACAGATTACTGAACTCGCTATGGAAGCATATGCCTAGGTGAGCAGATGTTTTAGGTTTGTTTTTGTCTTTGTTTTCTTTTTATTTCTTCTTCTTCTTTTTTTTCGTATTGTCACTTGTATGTTTATGTATGTGTATGTTATATTGGGTGTGATATCTGTATGTTGTATACATGATTTTAAATTTCAATAAAATTCAAATTAAAAAAAACAAAACACTGTTTTATTCAGAGGAATTGCTGGGTATAGCTGGAGACAAAAACCTGGTGAGCTGCATGAATCCCATGGGCCACAAGTGTTCCAAACATGACCTGTGAATGCCTGAATAGGCATTAGGTGAAATCTCCCTGGATGAAAGAGGACTGCATGCTTCAGATGTATAATAATTATCTGTTATCTAACCTGTTATCAGTTGAGCTGTGGTTAGTAGGAAAGAGGAAGTATTCCTACTATTAACTACACTGGGAATTCATAAAACTGGTCTTACCTAGTTCTTTTCTGCAACCAAAACAATCTAGCAAATGCATGTGACTCACATTCCAGATTAGGGTCCCAGATCTTGGTGCTTGACCCCTCTTCTCCAGTCCTCAGGCAGGGAGAAGAATCTCTGGGAAAGAATACTGATGTGAACAGTAAGTGTATGTGTGTGTGTGCACTATTCATTTGTTAGATTTGGTGTTTCTTAATTGAATGATACTGTATACTCTATGCAACTGCAGCTGATGCTAAATGTAACATAGTTAATAATATCTCCAGGGTCTGCCCTTAGTAACATCATCCTTATAACATCACCAGGACCCATCTCCTGTGACATCACAAAGGTTCATGCCTAAGTCTCAGGTTTGGGCCTTGAAACAGTCCTGACCTGGCAACCCTATTTCTGATATTTCCTGTGAAGTGCAGATATTTCCTATGAACAAATAGGCCACACAAAAGCCTACATGTCAAACTATCCCACAGTGGCAGAACTGCTCTGTATTTAGATTGTCCCACATCAACCATAAATATGTCTATAAATCTTAATATATCTAGTTTAAATATTGATTACCACAATAGAATTTATTTTCTAATAAATGCAGAGAACTGTCTTCCCATTTCCAACATACACTTTTCATGTAGGCATGAAAAACATTTTCTTAAACACAAGAAAAATGTTTTTAAAATAAGATAAAATAAAGCAAAATAATTCACAGAACAGGAGAAGCAATATTACGGCTGCCACAGACCTTTGTTGGGTTTATGGATTTAGTGAGGTTAGTTGGGTTTATGGATTTGCCATAGCCTTCCACTGAGGCTGAAAGCTTGTGACTTGCCCAAGGTTGCCCAAAGGGCTTCATGGCTGATCTAGGAATCGGACCCTGGTCTCCAGAATTGTAGTCCAGTACTCAAACCACTACACCATGCTGCCACGGGTGTGGGGGGGGCATTGAGAAGGGATAAGAGTTATACCTCTGATTCTGCCTTTATTTTCATCCCATATGTAAAAACATTATCAGCATCTCTGAAAATATGAAGCATATCAAACACATGTACAGGAACGTAAGCATAGTGGACTTCATCTTCTTCTCCTTTTTCTACTTCTGTCTTTCTCTTAGAATTAGGACTCAAGTTGGTTTACAGTTTAAAAATAGAAAACAGACAAGAACATGCCAAAATATAAACACTAAATTAGGATTGAACTTTTGACAGAACTAAAATGATTTCCAAATACATTCAAAAGATGACATCTTTCAAAGATAAAAAGTTATTAAAGCAGTTCACTCTAAAACAATGCTGCACTCTTTTAAAACTTTCCATTATAAAAGCCTGCCTAAATAATAATAATAAAAAGTCTGCATCTGGGGAAGGAAGGACAGCAGGGAAGGGGCTCCCTGGGAAGGGAATTCGAGAGTCTAGGAGGAGCCACTGAGAAGGTCCTCTCTCACGTCCCCACCAGCTGTCAACCTGATGGTGGTGGGACTGAGAGAAGACCTTTCCGGATGATCTCAGGGCTTGTGCTAGTTCATATAGGGAGATACAGTCTGCCTTAAGCTCTGGGCCATTGGAACATATGGAACAGGTTGTGGTCAGAAGGCATGACCTTAATTCCCTTCCTGCCCCCAAATTCATACATTTATTTTTATATATACCAGGGATGAAAAGCATCATTAGTCAGTATAGCCAGGAGTGAGGGACAATTGGAGTGGCAGTTCAACAACATTTGGAAGCCTGCACATGCCCTCCCCTTGACCTACATGGATGCCTGTGAAAGATGTCCTGACCTCCTGTTTTTCAGGGAAGAGCCCCAAGCAATATACCAGTGATGGAAATTTCAAGGCAAATACTTTTTAAGATGGAAACTTGGCCACAGATTTTCTGAGAGTATTTGGAACCATTGTCACGAGGCATTTGTGTTTCCCGGAATAATTAACGCAGACATTCTTGGGTATATCTTGCCAAGGTCATCTGAAGATTATTCCCTGAGCTGCATTGTTTAAGAGGCAGGAGGAAGGTGGGGGGAGGCCTGTTGTGTGAATAGTAATTTCTCAATGCACGGCAGAATAAAAGCTACACAAGATTCGTTCACAGCTGAACTGAAGTGTTTAACACATGAAAACTCTAATTGACAATTCCATACCAAAGTGTAAATTTGTCAAGGAAGGATACACAACAAGTTTTTTAACATCTCTGTGCGAGCTGTTGTGATTTGGATCTATTACTTTTGAATATTGCATGAAGCTGACAAGCACTTGTCATTTAAAGACCACATGGAGACATTTAGTTTTCCATTTAGACATAATAACACATTATGCTAATCAGCTTGCCAAGGGAAAGCTGGAGGTTTGCATTAAAGAAATAGTCAACGACCAGTTGCTAATAAATGAGCAGCTTTCTGTTTTTTGTTTTAAATAGATTGCCATAACTTGGGAGGAGATACAGCCATGTGAATATGGTGGGCCTATATGGATGTGCAAAGCTGCCTTCTCATGAAATTTTAACAGAAAATTAGGACTCCTTGCTCATATGTAATCAATTCTTTCCCCCCCTATGAATATAAAAGAACAGAGCTTTAAATAAAGCTGTAATAACTCTTGACTGAAGAGCAGGTACATAGAATAAGGGAGGAAACTTTTTTTTAACCCAGGAAATTGGAAGAAAATATCAGATCATCATTAGCTGAAGTAGCAGCCTTACTTTCTTTTTAACAGAGATAAATAGATGGGGAAAGAAAAGGGTAAAGAGTGGCAGAAGGTGAGCTTGCCTTTCAAAAATAAACACCATCCCACTGGACACAACCAAGAGAAAGTTAGAGGACGTTTTCTTTAAGTGTTCCTATTATTTCTGCTTCACACAGTAGTATATGCAGAAGTCTTCCCTCTTACATGCACCAATTGTAACATGGAATTATTTTGTTATTAAAAACACTGGGAATCATCAGTACCTGTTATCGCATCTCCACATCCATCCATGCACTGGAAGACTGACATATGAATTCTGTATACATAGGGAGCTACACCCTACAACAGGGATATTAGAGTGAGGAAGCCACCTCAGTGAGCAGATTTTGAAATGTGTAACTTATTAGTCTCTTTTGTTGCTGCCAAGGATGGAGGTAAGTATTTGGGGGTTTTCTGCCTCATACCAACTAACTTGGTTGCCTTTGGGTGCTGTGATCTTGACTTTTGGGAGTGCATCACCCCTGCTTCACTTCAGGCAACAAAATGTTTTGGATTGGCTCTGTCTTGCAGTGGGAGTTTTGTCCTGGCTTCAGTAGCAAGTAAGAGTAAGGAAGAAAAAGCCAGCACATAAAAATGGATAAACAACAGATTTTTCATTACAGAACTCATGATCCCAGTTAGCTTGGCATGTAAGGGTAGGGGATCTAGAGCTTAGCCCTACCTGTCCTGTTTGCTGGAAGATACCTCCAGGTTGCTGTATAAATTTAGGATGCTTGTGTAAAGCCTGTATCTATAGCTGTTCATGTGGTGTATGACTGTAGGACTGGAGTTAAGGGTGAGCAATAGTTTCGCCTTAGGGTTGCCATAAATCAGCAACGGATTGAAGGCAAAACAACACATAACACAACAGTGGTACCAAACTAAGCTGAATTGAAAGCAATGGTGGTGCTAAGGCAAATGAGTCTGTTCCCTCCCCAAATAAATATTCTGCTCCCTATTACACTTTCCTTCAGTCCCCTACATTTCAAGCATTGCAGTAACCTTCAGGTGGGTAAGTAGAAATATAGTTTAAGTTTAAGAAAAGATACAGGCAACATTCCCAAGAGAATGTGAATGCAGCAAATATTAGAGCTCTAGGTGTGCATAATTTCCAATGTCTTATGCTCTACTATGTTAGAAATATTGGGAACGAAGGACAATTTCATTGGGGGCAGAATTCTCATTTAGTTGGGCCCTCATTTTGCTTCCCACAAGAAACGACTTGACTGTTTTTGTTTGTTTTTTAAAATATACTGAGATACAGGGGGGAAAGCAAGTTTATAATCCTTTTCTTTTCAGTCAAGGTTCTACAGGTGATTTGGATTCTAACCACAAAAACAAATTTCCTTCGTATGATTCTTCTACAGTTCCCTTTGTGATATCATTTGTGCTAGGTAAAAATCAGCGGAACACAACTTTACTTTGAGGCAATGTTACCAAGTAACTTGTGCTTTTCAAATATTATAACACTATAAGAATTACATAGATAATAATAAAACAAAGCCATAAAATAAAGCTGTAAGAGGTCAGCTGGATTTTTTCAAAGTATAACTTTTTTTGAATGACAAAAGTACAAATATCTTGTTCATATGACAAAGGAAGAGATTATAAAAAAATCAAAATATAATGTTGAAATGAGGAATGACCCCTTTGATTCCAATAATTTATTAAATCATTCCATTCCAAAACTGGTTGTCAATCTGACTGGTCTAAAATTACAAACAACGCTTTATTTATGGATCAACATTACTCAGAAGAACAGCTGGAAAACTGAATAACTTTTAAAAAGAGTTTACCCTAACATGGTAACACATATATCAAAAGATAGGAACTTCTACAGAACCTCAAATATTACAATTCAGTATGTGATCATTCTGCAATGTTGCAGTGCATTGCTCTTGTTTAAAGGTGTTGGAGGAGGGATCATGAGCAACATCATTCCCAGTGGAAAGAATAGCAAGTGATGTGAGCCTCCTATTTGCCATGGTAGATCACCAAGTGCAACTTGATGAGCTGCAGTTTTAAGCAGCTACATCCGCCATTGGCAACTATTACTGAAAGTGTCTGGACAATTTGCAGCTCTACCCAGATGTTTAGGAAGATGTTATTCATTTTGCTATCATATTTCAGTGTAGCATACGGTGAGGCTTTTCTGGGAGTTCAAATATGACAAAGATGGCCAACTCAGCATAAAGATCTGCATCGCTGATGTTGGAGAGGTTGTCATCACTGAGAGATCTGTGTAGATCCATGTGGTAGTTTTTTCAAAGTCATATAAAATTCCCCATGTATTCCCATGTGATTTACAGATCACCTTTCAATTGAGAGTTGAGTGCTGTTGACAAGAGTGTAGAAGAATTTGTCCTGGACTACTGCATTGCTCAATATTTAAACTGTCTCTTCTCATAACATCAGTATCAGCATCAGGAGCTTTTCTGAGCTCTTTTACCATGATAACTGCTACCTTAAAATATTTTTTCCTGTACAGTATGATGAATTCCACCTATTTTTTCATGGAGGAGGTAGTAGTTACCAGGTCCATTATGAATTAGTGTGTGGTCTTGCAATAGTCAGATAGAACGTTATGTCATACCATACTGTGATTGATGCCGAGACCCTGATACTGAGTTTGTACTGAGCTTCATGGCAAAGATGTGTTTCCTGGGATGACTCTCCTACTTCCTTCAGAACATCCCAAACTAGTTGATACAAAAATATTTGATATAAAATATATTGTGTCTGCTAGTGTAGCAGCTAGTCAATGTCTTCACAATGAAGTTGGACAGATATTTTAGCATCTGCCACCTTAAGCAGGTAATAGCAAAATACGTATACTCTGTAGAATGTGCAATAGATTCCTTTGATGAGAAACTGGGAACTTCCAGGGTGAAAGAATGATAGCCACAAGACACAAATGAAGCTTGGTGGTTCAGTTCAAATAGTCTGGCCCTTTGTTTTCCTGTCTCTTCCTCCTTCTCTTCCTCCTGATCTCTTTATGTTGGTATTATTGTCATTTTTTTTTGGTTGCACTCCTTAATGTTAACATTGTTATCCTTCA
Organism: Urosaurus nigricauda; assembly: GCA_034509955.1. NCBI lineage: Eukaryota > Metazoa > Chordata > Lepidosauria > Squamata > Phrynosomatidae > Urosaurus > Urosaurus nigricauda. The sequence goes on from JAOEGL010000004.1 coordinate 103,873,527, forward strand.
CTGTAAAAATTCTTTTTCTCGTTGATACATGAACTGCTCTAAAATCCCATGGATTGTTCCTGAACACCAGGGGTGGGCAATTTCAGAGGGGCAGGAGAAATTTCACCCTCTGCTCCCCTAGTGGATGAAAGTGTCACATTGGTATGCTGAAAGTGATGTTGTTTTTTTGCCATTTTGACCAATTTCTAGCCATTTTTGTTTGTAAGGGCTTTTGTAGGGGGTTGGAGGGCTCTGGAAATGGAAGAAAAAAACTGCTACATTTACAGCTGGGTTTGGGTTGATTTAGCTGTTTTTGGGTGAATCGTTGTCAAATATAATGTATTTTTTAAATAAAATAAATAAATAAAATTGGAAGGGATCTGGGAGCTTCAGTGGCCACACTCTAGCATCCCAAAGGCTATATGCAGCCTGGTGGTCATAATTGCCTGTTGGTCATACGTTTGTACTATACACAGTACAAATGCTCTCCCACTACTGTACCGTACGTGCCAGGACTAGAAAATATCCATACTTGTTCCAAAGATCCCTAAAATGCAATGTCATGTGATGCCAGGAGGACTGTAGCATCCATTAAGTGTTGAGTATGCCCCTCTTATGTTGAATACATTGGTTTATGACTTGTAAATATTCTGTAGCCATAGATGTGTTCAGTATCAATCTGATGGAAAATCAGACACAAAGCTTATAAGTGTGATAGGCTGGAGTTTCTTCTCTTTTACAACTTTAGCAGACTTTTTTTTCAGACAAAGGTCTCATCATCTTCAGAGTAGGTAAGGTGCAACTCTCTGGGCTTTTCTCAGGGCCTCCAGGCCTACCCCATGGGTCAAATTATTTTGTCCCCAGATTACTACTTGGGGAACATGGTGGCATTTTTTACCATGTTTTTCCCTCCCTCATTCAAAAACAAACAAACAAACAAATAGCTTCATTTATATACTGCTTCATACCACCTAAGGAGTGTCTAAGCAGTTTACAACTGTAAGCTACTTGCCCCCAACAATCTAGGTACTCATTTTAGCGACCTCGGAAGGATGCAAGCCTGAGTTGAGCTTGAGCCCTTTTGCAGGTCTTGAACTCACAACCTTATGGTTTTGAGTGAGTGACTCAACTTCCTGCTATTAAAAAAGACCTCCCCTGGGCCCAAAATGGTCCAAGGGAAGCCAAAAACATGGCAAAAAAAAAAGGTCCTCTCATGCACTTAGAGGGGATTGGGGTCATGCTGACCCAAAAATATTATAATTTATAATTTAAAAATAGGTAATCGGGAGAAGCACAAGTCAACCCTTGATCCCTTTTTCCCATGTAAGAAAAAAGAAGGACATGTCCCATTCTCTTTGATTCCAATGCAAGGAGAACCTGCTGGTGAAAATTTTCACAGGCAGTTTCTGAAAGCAATCATCTCATCATGTGCTCCCCAGTTTTGTACCCTTGTGCATGAGTCCTTAACTTATAGGGAGCAGCAGCACGCCATCCAACATCACACTTGTGCCAGGCCTGATAAGCCCTCAGGCTGACCATAGGAGGAAGAAAAGGAGGCACCTGTTGCCCAGGGCCAACCCTATGTGGCTGAACCCCATTTCATTAGCTGGATAGCTGTTGTGTAAAGCTATTTCAGAAAAATACAGGTGAATTGGAAAGGATTTACAGGGGGAAAAGATGTCCTGTGAAAAATGGTGGAATGGACCAGAATTCTTAGGAGGTGTCCTGGACTGCGGCCAGCACACACCAACACAAGATGATAAGAAGTCTCAGCAGGGAGTTGGCTCTGCAGCTGAGAGAAAGTCTATAGACCTTAGTATTGTCCACAAGAATAATCCAGAATCCAAAGCCGAGGTCAGGGTTGGAGAAGTCACAGAAATCAGTCCTGTCTGAGGTCAGGGCAAGGAGAAGGCAGCAATAGTCCAATTCGTTCCAAGGTCGCAGGGTCAAGGCAAAACAAGAGTTCAAGAGACACGGAGCCAGAACAAAGTCACACCAAGAGAACTTGCAATAAGTTCTGGCAAAGGGATGGCATCCCACAGGTGGTTAAATAGGAGACACCCTCCCTGTTGCCAGCTGTGCCCTATCAGCAGCTTGCTTTTCTGCAAGCCTGCAAGACCAACACAGGGACCTTCAACACAAGGGATCTTTAAGCTTGTGTTTTCCTTAGGAGCTCCACAGTGCTAGGGCCTGGCTGAGCCTCCACTCCTGAGGTTGAAATGGCAGGGCTGGGGTCTGGCAGGGCAGAACTGGGACCTGGGACCTGGTCTAGCCTCCAGCTCCTCTTGCTCCTGAGGAACCATCTCCTCCTCATCCTCCGATTCCACCTCTTGACTGGCCATGACAGGAGGAAAGGTTGAAGGAATTGAGTACGTGTGTTGTGGAGAAACCTGAAAAAACAGGACATGACACTATTCCTCAATACATGATGTGCTGCCACACAGGAGGCAAAAATGTGGCTTTGACCTGCCTCAAATAGCCTTAGGCACCTGGAGACATTAGGTGACATTAGAAGAAACTTCTTGATAACAATGGAGCTCATTTCCTGAGTGTTTGGCTGTATCCTACTGGAGGTCTTTTTTAAAACAGACTGAACAAATATCTTATCTGCTGGATGGAATTGTTCTAATTCTGGATGTCCTCCTTTGCAGAGAGGTTGATAAGTTAGCTCTCAAAGTCCTCTATAACTCTATGATTTTATGAAATTGCACAACCACATAGTCATTTACTACTGATCTATAGTGGATCTGGGAAATGAAAAAATCCAACTTGCCAATTTTCAAGGTACAACATAGCCTGTAAAGTTGAAATTCTACATGTATTTACCTGGGAATAAATCACATTGAGTTGTGTGGGATTTGCTTCTGAATAAGAACCCACAAGATCAGGCTGTATGACTTTGTAAAATGTTGGAAAATCAGTGAATAAAACAAGAGAATATTAAGGAAATAATACTACAGTTTGCAAACCAGAAAGATTTAGACGTATTTCAAACTGCTGCTGGAATGAGGTCTAAATAGAGAGAGCTATCATGTGAAGTTCAAAGCAAATTTGGCTTTGATCCACCTTTCCTGAAGCAGAAAATTTATTTGATTAGTCAAATTAATGTTGAATATTTGACACATTTTTAATCTAGGATTCAGTTTTCAAAGAGATAAAGATAGAAGCTTGGAAAATTCTCTATTGTATTATCATTACTAAATTTAGACACAAAGAAGGTTTTTGGATTAGGCATCAAACACATGCTATAAACAAGTGATGTTCATTCCTCAGATAGCACGGTAACACAGAAAGTAGTTCTTCACATTTTAGGCTGTACATAGATGTACACACCTTGTGATGATGATGATGATGATGATGATATCTTCCTCTCACCTTCTCAGACAACCATAAATACTGTCCTTCTAGAAACCATGAGGCCGCTCTTCCTCCAATGTTTCCATTTTTTTTCTAAGATTCCAAATGACTATTTAATGCTAAGTATGTTCAGCCCTTGAAATTGTCAAGCATTTGGGAGCAGCAAATGGCCATGCCAGAATGACAAATAAGTTTCAGTTTCTCTCAAATTTCCCAGTCTTAAACTTAGTTCATCTGGAGAATTTTTCCAGTCTTAAATTTGATTTGTTATGAACTTTAGTTTTTTTTTATTTAATGTGTTTATGAAAAATTGTGTATATGTTTCTATTCATTTATTTTAAAAAGTGGCCTCAAAAAGGAACTTTTCCAAACTCTTAGAGAAGTGTCCCCCTGCTCCTAGAAAGATGTACATCTGCAGACAGCCTTAAATGAGATCCTTTGTAGTCTTTGAAGTCTGAGGTGGTTTTTTCCCCCTGAGATAGGTATTTCTCTAATGAAAAATTAGGATATGCTCATTTGCATTTGATATAAAATAGGCTATATTCCCTAAATAATCCAGTATATTCTTCCTTGTTTGAACTCCTGTAACCCCTTTTAGTGGACTACCTCCATACTAATTGACTGTTTTAAAAAACTCTTTTTAAAATCTCAGAAAGTTAATACAGAGTTGAAGATCTGCCAGAAATACAGTGGTAATCTAATTTAACTTTTATGCCTTGAGCAGAATCACATTGACATTAGCCTTCTATGCTAATGCCGGAAGTCTAAACACTCTTAATGGAAATTAAGACCAGTTGAACAGGATGTAAATGTTTATTAGTTTTCTCTGTAAAATATAAGAAAAAATAGCTTAGACAATCATTCTGGGGTTGCCCTACACCCCATTACTACAGGTTTCAGTACCATCACTGCACTCTTGTAGACTGCTTTTCAATAGCTTTCTCAAAGGATTTTATTCTCAGAGTGGTCTTTTTTTCTCTGACACACTTTTTCATCCTAGGAGGTATTAAGACTGAGATCAGTGCCTAGAATATTTGAACACCTATTTCCTTGGGGCCCTAAAGGCACTGTTCTTGGAAGCTATACAGGATCAGTACATGAGCAGGAGACCTCCAATTAATACTGTAAGCTATATTTCAGAGGAAGGAACTGGCAAAACTAGCTCTGAGTATTCTGTACCTAAGAAAACCCTATGGAATTCATTGGGTTGCTATAAGTTGGCAGGAGACCTGAAGGCACATACACACACTTAGATGGCTATCTGATAAAAAGGCCATTAATACTACCTTAACAGCTCCAAAAGAGGCTACCTTCAGATGGACTCTGTCGAACTGCATTCATTTTTATAATATATACTCCACTTTCAGTTCAAAGCAGCATTCCCTATTTAGTTTCTATTCAGCCGGTTTAGTGGTTTCTCATTTACTTTGCACTAACCATCCACTCCAAAGTAATTAATCTTTTGATCAACAGAAACAGTTTTCTTTTCCCTTTCCCCAAACCATTCTTTCCTTTGAAGCTACCTTTCAAAGGATCATACTGGTGAGATTTGATGACCAGATGAACGAGTGGGGGAGAAAACATTTGGCTCTTACTCCTGGTACATGGCACATTTTTATCTGATCCAAGCAAAGTATGAGTGCATAATTTCTTAAACGTGACCTGCTGTTGATCAGCTGCAAAAGCAACTCCCAATGTATAGATTCACTTTTAGTATCTAGGCATTAGAGGCTGCAATTCATAACTTCACAATGTCACAGCGACATCCCTGACAGGACAAGCAACCCTTTTAGTGAATTGCAACAGTGTGCATCCAGGAGTCCCCTTTGTTATCTTGTTGTGAAATGGAGGTTTCTGTTGCCCAATGGGTCCAGTAGTGTTTTGGTATCCATTGTGCCATGGGTCCCATAGCTCTTTGATGCCTGTAGCACAATGGAACCCATGGCACAATGGCTACACTTTTGGCTCCATTTGTGCAATGGTCCGAGAGACACAAGGCCATACTTTTGGTTCCATATAAGCAATGGTCCAAGAGACATTACTATTTTGCTACTGTCCTCCTAAGAATGTCACAGTTCACCTTTATGTGATCATAGGGTTAACAATGACATAAATATTTAACAGCAAGCCAACCTAATTTTTCCGTGTCTCAAAACTAACACAGTTACTCTTTAGCCAGCATTAGAACCCCATGATATTCCTCCATCTTTTAGTGAGGCTAAATGTTACTTTGCAATTAACATTCCCTTGTTAATTTACACCTACAATGTACTTTATTAAAACTTTTGTAATTATGGAGTAGGAACTAATCAGAAAAAAACCCCTCATTATCTAAAGCTAGATAGTTCCAAGCTCTGAACAGAAAATTAATAATGGTCTGGAGAAACTGGATGGGAGACAATTTTCTCCACTTGTTCTATGATAAAGCTGGACAATAGAAGATCCAGAACAGATAAAAGGAGTATTATTTCACATAATGCATTGTAAAACTAGATGAGAATTTTTTTGGATGCAAATGCTGGCTTTCATTTCTCAAGTGTCTAACCAGACTGTTCACTTTTGTGGAGCATTGTTGCTCCATGTGGAGCATGGTTGTATCCATGTGGAGCATGGTTGTATCCATGTTTTACAGAATCAACAAGGACTTGAGGGGGGGACCACTGATATCTTTCCTCCTGGCAGAAGCAAGGATAGAAATTGCTTACCAGTGGAGACAGTTGAATGAACACTCATGCTGCAAAAGCCTAAAAAGAGTGCAGTGAATAACCTTATATGAAAAACTGCATTTTTTTTTAAAAAAAAATCCAATAATAATAAAATAAAGCAACTTCATTGAAATTTGGGGAGCATTTACTGCATTTGCCAACAAGAACATTTCCCCATTTAAACTGCCATTGTGTATGGTCAAGTTTTGGCTCAATGTTTTTTGAATGATTTAGCTGAACTGTTGTGCTAAACTACCATTTGAGTGAATCACCCATCTGAGGTACTTATCACATGTTGCTGTTATAGTGTTACGATGGTGGATTAATCCTGCCTTAGCCTTATCACATAACGAAAAGGCTCTCTCAGTGCTGTGGGGAATTCAAAATTTTTCTTCTGGAAATAATATGTTAAAGAATCCCTTTCTGGCTATGGTTCAATATCCAGTTTGAATGAGAATGTCTCATTCCACGTCATTGTGAGAATGATTGCTTGGCTTTGCAGGGGAGGAGGGGATCGCCAGAACCAAGGCATTTTGGGTGAGCTGGTTTCAGACAATCATCCATGCCACAGGACAGATGATAATCCAAAGTACCCTTTTAAGAGTGCCTTGGCTCTGAGAAAAATGTGTCCCCACCATTCCAAGCATTCATTGTAGATAACAAAAAATCATCTCACTTGGCTCAGGATGACTATCTAGTGTGCCTCTACTTCTTTATTCTCCCCTCAATCCATTACATTTACTGGTAAACCTCTTTGGGCCCTAAACATGATATAAAATGTTTTTGGAAATGGAAGTAATATATTTTAAAAATGGGTGCAGAATCTGCACCTTGGTTTGATTTGTTTAAATAGATGGCAGAGGACCAGAGGTCTGGGGTCATTCTTTAATCTGCCTTCTCTGTTAAAGAAGATTAGGAAAAGCATAACACTCTTAGAATGTTCTTCTTTGGTTACTTGCTCACTTACTGCTATGTAAAAAGTTAAAAGGTTACTACCTTGCAAAGTGCACACATACACACATACTCACAAATCACAAATTATACTAATTTCTAATGTTTAAAATATGGCAAGGCTGCTAAGATTAATGAAATCCTAGCAAACCTCCTTTATAAATGACGAGGGCTTCCACCATCACGACTACTATCAGGGTTATATTGCTGATGTTTATTACCGATGGTGAGAGAGCCAGTGTAGTATAGTGGTTTGAGAACTGGACTAGGACTCCGGAGATGAAAGTGATGTCAAATTGATTAATTCTGCAGAGTAGATGCAGCCAAAGTGACCCTATGTAAGAGGAAGGCCTTTGAATAAATCTTACTAAGAATACCCCATGGTAGGTTCACCTTAGGATCTCCATAAGTTGGAAATGACCTGAAGGCACACAGCAACAGCAACAAGAACAAACATGTGGGCAACTGTTAAGAGTTAAGAAACTACACTGGCTTTTGGAAAGTCACATCCTCCACTAAAAAAATCTGATTTCTGCCTCCTGATGCCCCTCAATTCCCCTTAAGGGGTAAGAAGTAGTTTTTGTGGCCCACTCTTTTTAGACCCAGAGAGACTTTTTTTTGAACTCTATTCAGAAATTGCCCCCCACCTCTTCTAAGAAGCATTTGGGGACTATTTTTTTTTTTTTTTTAAAAAAAAAATTGGATTCTTTAGGCTACAGAAGTAGGCCTTGGAGAGCAGTGTGCATCCCATGGGCTACACTTTCTCCATCTGCTCACTAAAGATAGGGAAACATGCTTTGCACTCAGGATGAGATATAGTCTATGTCTCTTAATATATATTTAAATGAGGGATGTGGTGACTAAGTAGTTAAGACACCAGTTTTTAAGACTGTAAGATTGGGAGGTTGGCAATTCAAGGCCCAGGTGCTGCATGATGGGGTGAGCTCCCATCACTAGTTCCTCTAGTCTTTCAAGCTAGCAGTTTGAAAACATGTAAATGCAAGTACACTGGTCCCCCGGGATACGAAGCCCCAGGGAACGAAATCCCCGGGAGCCGAAAGAGCCGGGGGCGAAAAAAAGCCCCCGGGATGCGAATAAAACCCCGGGATGCGAATAAGAAAAACCGTGCGGCCCCTTTAAATTGGCCGCGCGGTCCGTCAGAGAATGCGGTCCCCCGGGAAACGAAGATTTCCGGGTTACGAAAGGTAATCCGGAACCGATTACCTTCATAACCCGGGGGACCACTGTAGATAAATAGGTACCACTTTGGTAGGAAGGTAACAGTGTTCTGTGCAGTCATGCTGGCCACATGACCCACAGAGTTGTCTTTGGACAATGCTGGCTCTTTGGCTGTGTAACGGAGATGAGCACTGCCCCATAGTTACAACTAGACATTCATGTCAAGGAGAGACCTTTATCTTTACCTTTATATTTAAATGACAACAACTATTAGGAGAGTAAGTTACACACATAAAGGAAAAAGTGGTGTGTGTCAATATTTTTACAGCTCAGAAACAAAATGTTCAGAACCATTGATAGAAGGAGACATGGAGTGTCTAAATTTTCTTTCGTTCATGTATGTGTATTAATCTTCCAGATGGCTGAATAGCAGAGGAAAGAGCCTCCTCCATTTAAAAAAAAAACATATAAAAACCCTGTTTCTCTGTACTGTACCTTTCCCCCCACCACCTTTTTTGAAAAATTTATAAACTGCCATCCTGATTTATTCTTGATAAAGTTGTTAAACAGTCCCGTTTGACTTGTGAGAAAAGAAAGATTTAGATAACACAACTACAACAACAAAAATGCAATGTGATGGAATATGACAGATTTTGGATCAGGTTCTGAGTTGCATCTAATCAAAACAGAACTCCCACCTCATTCCTCAGTGGTTTTACCCTTTTTTAAAATAAAAATCAAAATAATGTATACTTTCTCTTGAAGGGCCAAGGAGGCTGCAGTCCTCCGCAATCCATTGTTATCTAAGTAGATGTAGGATTGCAGTCAAAATATCTCACTTAATGAAAGGGCTGGTGGGTTGCAATAGAGCCAACATCTTCTCTCCCTTCCCCATTAAGAAGGGCCACTTATGCTTTGCCAATCTTTATTGAGGGGAAACTTTTACAAAGCTCATGTTGTTCATGTGATGCCTGATTTTTTTAGACAGCTACCAGCAGTTTCCCGTACCATAATCCACATCATTGTGTCAAGGCAGCAGAATGGCAACAGGGTTATAAAAAGAGTGCTGACATTAGCAAGCCTCTAATCCATGAAAAGAATGAGGCGTTGTTCTAATTGGAGGGCTGAAGCCTTTTTTAAATGTCTTCTTGATGCAGTGAAACAAAGTAAACATGTCCTTGCATGTTGGGAATACTTTAAAAAATATGGTAAACACTGAGGACCCACTTTTTCTTCAATTTCGGATATTGCAACACACCCTTAATAGCTTCTTATTAGATTATTATTTTTCCTTCCTCTCTTCATGAAACAGTCAATAATTATCTCTGACACAGAGAAAAAGATTCATGAAAAGAGAGATGGCAGTGACCTGAATTATCGGGCCAGCACTGTTGCAGCAGCCGTGGCTGGCCCCTTCCAGGCCTCCTTTGCTACCTTGCTTCTGCAGGCACTCCTTGTTGGTGGAGGCCAGGTGTTTGCCTGGCGTATCTTTGGTTGGGATTGCAAAGGGGGAGAGCTCTGTACTGTCACTTGCCCCCATTGGCTCCCTGTCCTATTTAAGGCCATGTTCGGCACTCATCGGCGCCATTTGAAGTTCAGCTACCCGCCCTCCCTCCCTGGGGTTGGGTGTTTGTCACAACTTTGTGTATGGCAGCAAGGGTTCTGGATTTGGCTGCAGGGTTCCAAGACTCTATGGCCCTGGTTCGGGAGTCCTTTGGACCTGGGAGAATGCTGAATGCACGGGTAATAATAATAATAATAATATTTATTTATAACCTGCCCCTCTGAGCTAGCAATCGGGGCAGGGTACAGCAAGTTAAAACAATTACAATTTAAAAATTATTAGTACCCAATCCCTACTCCTACCCCTTTGGTGCATGGTATGGCATCTCAATATAGATGGGGGAAGCTGGAGAAACTTAAAATATGGTTATGGCTTAGCCATTATCTGGGAAGGCCTGCTGGAAAAGATACGTCTTCACAGCTTTTTTTTTTTTTTTTTTTTGAAGCCGTTTGGAGTCGTAATGAGACGTATCTCATCCGGCAGGACGTTCCATAGCCTGGGGGCAGTGGCAGAAAAGGCTCTCTGGGAGGTCTGAGACAGCCTGGTCTTCATAGGCTGCAGCAGGTTCCTCCCAGAGGACCGGAGTGTGCGGGAGGGATCGTACAGGGAGAGGCGGTCCCTAAGATAAGATGAACCCAAGCCATGTAGGGCTTTAAAGGTTAAAACCAAAACCTTGTACTGTGCCTGGAAACTGATCGGCAGCCAGTGGAGAGACTTGAGCACTGGTGTTATGTGCTGTCTCCTAGATGTTCCAGTAACAAGCCTGGCTGCCATATTTTGAACCAGTTGAAGTTTCTGGTTTAAGCACAAGGGTAGCCCCATGTAGAGTGTGTTGCAGTAGTCCAAACGTGAGGTTACCAGAGCATGTACCACACTTTGGCCATTGCAGGGGTCAAGCCGTATTCATATCCCAGTGACTAGGGGCTGACCCAGCAGCCCAGATAGATGCACAATGGTGGAGTTGCAGTTAAGTGCCTCTAGTCATCCCGATACTTGGTTAAGCAACCTAACATCAATCAGCCTCTGTGTTGGTGATGTTCCAAATCCAGACCTCTAGCTTGTGCCAACCCTACAGGTGTGTTGTGTTGATGTTTCAATAAAGTTGTGGCCTTTTTCACCCATAATTTGTCCTGTCACATTCTTGGGGGGGGGGGGGGGGCTAGTACGCTGCAATGCAATTTACTTTGTACCTGACTGCATTTTAATAAACAATTAGCTTAGACATTGTAAACTGCTTAGTACATCGGTAAGAGGTCTAGAAATATACTTAGTATTGCTATTGCTGCCACATCAAACCTGGGAGAGATGCACCTCTTCTGGGGTGTCACCTGGTACAGACCACACCACCAGCACCCTCTTAGTAACACCACTGGCCAGAGGCAGTATTGTCAAACTTTTACGACTGTTTAAAAGCCATGTGTGATAAAGTCTCTAGAGTACTACAGGAATAATCTTGGAAGCATATGCAAAAGCCACAACTGAGTGCCAGATAAACATTCTGATGTATTCTGGATTATGTTCTCCATGAAGCATCAGGCCATATTTTGGCAATATATATTTGTGTGGAGGAATGCGAAATATTCTTGACTGTTTACCTAAACAAGGACTTCACCGCTTATTTCCAGGCCTACATGTGCATTGTTGGCCACAAGAACTCCAAACTGTATTAGGATGAGGATAGTGCAGCTCATGGGCGACATCTCCCTAGACTACATCCCCTGACTGTTTTTGAGGCCCCTAGGGTTCCTCAGTTCACCCCAAAATTGTGTTTTGGGCTAAAAAATTGACATCTCCATGTCCTCAAGGAATGTAGGGGGCAATTTTGCTGCACCTTTGAGCCCCATAGGATATTATTGATCCAAGAGAGGCCTTTTAAAACAAACCAGGAACTCATCATTTTTGTTTAAAAGAAATTCAGAGTGAGGGGGCCTAGTGAGAAGCTGTATACCTCAAAGGTGACCTGGGGAGTGATATTACAGTTGCTCACCCTTGTAATATGACAGTAGATTTATTAATCCAACCCGAAACATAACAAAACAGTGTGAAAATACTGATATGCCATCCTTCAAAACTGTGCTATATGATTTCCAAAAATGGCAGCAGTTCTAGATGCTTCTCTGAAAGTGGTCCAAAATACACTGCAGAAATAATCCAGTTTGAGACCACTTTAACCGCCCTGACTCAATGCTAGGGAATCCTGGAAACTGTAGTTTTGTGAGACATTAAGCCTTCTCTGTCAGGGAGCTTTGGTGCCATAATAAACTACAATTCCCTAGCACTGAGACAGGGCAGTTAAAGTGGTCTCAAATTGGATTATTTCTGCAGTGTGCTTTGAACCAGTATCTCTGAAATTGATCTTCGAAGCTTCTAAGTAAATGAGGGTTTGAAAAAAAAATCTCCCGCATTGAAATAATCCAAAATTGCATCCTTTGTTTAAGGGTGCATCTACATTGTAAAACTAATGTGGTTCGACACTGCTTTAAGTGCTGTAGCTCTGTCCTATGGAATCCTGGGATTTGTAGTTTTACAAAGTCTTTAGCTTTCTCTGCCAAAGAGTTGAGTTTATCTCACAGAGTTTAGAGTCGGGAAAATCCCACAAAAGCAGGATCTTTTTGAGACAATGTTAGGGGGCATCCTGCATAGAAAGGCCCCGTCCAGACTAGCCCATTTGCCCTGGTTTGATCCAGATGAGATCGATCATGGCAAACCGATTCTATCCAGAGAGGAGTTCATACTACCTTTTGCCCCCATTGAGGCTTCCCGGTGCATTTTACCCCAACGAAGTTCCTACACGCAAAAGTAACGATTAAAGATGGAGCCTCTTGGTTGTCAATCAAATGATGTCATGGTGACGTCTGATGCAGCCATTGGCCGTGCGAGATGCTTGTGGTATTTTTTTTATATTTTTTAATATTTGACAGCTTATGCGCATGGAGCATTTGGCTGGGAGCGGTGCGGATTGAGGAGATCCTTTCCTCTCCTCCTCCTCCTCCTCCCAGTACTTTTTAAATTATTGTTTATTATATGTTTAATATTTTATTTTTTATTTTTTAATTTAATATATATTTTATTAAATAAAATATTTTATTAAATATTTTATTATATTCCATTGGTATTTTTTTAAAAATTTTTTTTCTTTTTTCCCCCCAGTTTGACAGCTGTCATTCGCATTGGCTGTTCCGTTTTTATGAATGGGGCAGAGGGGGAATCCCTGTCCATATATGGACTGGGGTTCCCTTTAAAAGGGCCCCATTCATTCCCCTCCAGTTTAAAGAATGAATGGGGTCCTGAAAGGGAACCCCAGTCCATATATGGACAGGGATTCCCCCTCTGCCCCATTCATAAAAACGGAACAGCCAATGCGAATGACAGCTGTCAAACTGGGGGGGGGGGGGGGGAAGAAAAAATATATTTAAAAAAATACAAAAAAATACAAAAAAATCCAATAAATTACTAATAAATAAATTGCAATAAAATACACTAAAGTACAATGAAATACAATGAAATAAATAATAAATGAAATAACTATAAAATAAAATAATACAATAAATAATTAATAAAAATACATTAAAATATTTTAAAAAATCAGGAGTGCCCGATTTTGCCAGGAGAGGAGGCATGTTCCACCCCCTGGCCTTTTCCCCTCCCCTGAACTTGACCTGATTTATATTGTATTATATTTTAGTATTTTTAAAATATTTTTTAATTTCTTATATTTTTTATTTTTTTTTTTAGTTTGACAGCTCATGCGCATTCTACGAGGCTCCTTTCCCATCCAATTTTATGAATGGGGAAAAAGGGAAACTCCTGTCCATATATGGATTGGGGTTCCCTTTCAGTTTTTAAAGGGCCCCATGAAAGGGAACCCCAATATGGACAGGAGTTTCCCTTTTTCCCCATTCATAAAATTGGATGGGAAAGGAGCCTGGTAGAATGCACATAAGCTGTCAAACTGAAAATAATAATAATAAAAAATATATAAGAAATTAAAAAATATTTTAAAAATACTAAAATATAATACAATTAAATACAATTAAATTACTAATAAATAAAATACAATAAAATACAATAAATAAATAATAAATAAAATAACTCTAAAATAAATAAAATAATAAAATAAATAACTAATTAAAAATACAGTTAAAAAAATATTTTAAAAATGCTGGAGTGAGTGCCCGATTTTGCCTGGAGAGGAGGCATGTTCCTCCCCCTGGCCTTTTCCCCTCCCCTGAACTTGACCCGATCGTGATCGGAGCCAAGTTCACATTCCCTGCAAACCGTTTTTTCCCAAAAGAAATGGTAAATACACCGCTTTGGGAGAACCTGGGTTATGGGGATTTACCCTGCTACGGGTGTGCAAAATCCGGATTCAGTAGTGTTAAATCCGGTTTCAGTGTGAACTTCTTGATTTTAAACCGGTTTGCTAACCAGTTAATAACGTAGTCTGAACGGGCCCCAAGTGAACAAATCCTGCAAAAGCAGGATCATTTTCAGACAACTTCGGGGGGACTGAGCATTAATTTGACATCAGCCCACACAGAAAGTGGACAAAATTGGCAGCTTTTAAAAAGCAGCAAATTTTGTCTGCTTTCTGTACTGGTTAATGTTGGATTAATGCTGAATGCCCCCGATGTGACTGTCTGAAAACAATCCTGCTTTTGTGGGATTTTTCAGGACTTAAATCCCATTTCTGCATGGTATTTGAGCTCTTAGCCTCCCATGTGATAAACCCCAGTGATAGTGCCTCACAAAAAAGATGGATGGTACCTCCCAAAACTACAAATGCAAATTCAAAACTACAGGATTCTGTAGGATGCAACCATGGCAGTCAAATTAGTGTCCAAATGCATTATTTCTACAGTACATTTGCACCCTATGATACAGCCATGTACAAGTTGAGCCTTTTGGCTCAAGCTTTTTGCTCTGCTTTGCCAAAAGAATGTATTTGCAAAAAGAATGTGGACTTTGTGATGGTAAATTAGAAGGCATTTTTCCAGTCAGTAAAAGCACATATAAATAATGGTAGAATCCAATTTTCAAAAATTAATATATTGGCTAAATACACATGTCATTTATCCTAAAAATTAAAAAAAAAAAAACCCAGACACTTAAATACTTTAAAACACCCTTTAAAACAATTTTATTTTATGATAAATTTAAAACAAATTTTTATAATTTTATTTTTGTAAAAAATAAATTTTAAAATAAAAAAATACACAGACATCCTCAAACGCCACACTATTGTATTCTAAAGAGAATAATCACAAGTAGCCTTTATTACTTTTACTAAACACCTTCTTTAAGCTATGAACTTTTAAGAAGCAAAGGGCTTCTTTTATACCATCCTGATATATTCTTCATAAGGAGTAAAGAAAGCTTTCACTTTTGTATAACAATGTCTCTGGCAATGCAATGATGCCTGTCATCTTTCACCCCAGTGAAAATGATGCAGTTTGCTTGCGATTATAGACTCCTATTGATTTCCAATTTTCACCAGACATGTTCAAGTCCCCTGGGCTCTAGGCGCTTGTAGATTCTTATCAGTCTTGTAGCAAAGAAACAATGTGGTAATATAATTGGCACAGTGTAGCAAGAAGGCTCTCCTATTCTACTTTCAATTTAGTCCTTTATTGCAATATCTTGACAGTAGATTTCTTCTTAGTGATAATGGCCCCATATGTGGTTCTCAATGACTAGGCTAAATTTTGCAAAAGCGTACATGGAAGCTCTTTTCAGACTGAAGTCTCTTTACCCCCCAAATGACTCTAATGTCCGGAGTTGGTCACGCAATAAAATAAAACAGCCTTACAGCAAAATCCCTCTGTTTGCATTTTCTACTGTGCTCAAATCTATACCATAAACTCCCATCAAAGCTAAGAGTACATGTAGGAATGTAGACTTTAATTGAACCACAGTGTAATGACCAAGCTGTGACAAAATGCAAAGAATAGTAATACAAAATGTGATATCTCCCTAAGGTACAAAGAACAATATCAGTGCTGAGTACAAGGACGTTTGCGGAGGCCAGAGAAAGTATTGAGCAATAGGTGGAAATAACAGAACATTTGCTCACTGTTTATCACTATGAGTTTAAATTGACCATTAGCAGGTAGTGCAGTTCATCTGCTGATCTCAATGAGCCTGATCACATATAACCATGGATAAGTATGGTGACACTGCTGAACTCTACAATAGTTGTAGAGAGACACCTATGGGGACCCAGCATGGTGTAGTGGTTTGAACATTGGATGATGACACTGGAGACCAGGGTTCAAATCCCAACTCGGCCATAGAAATTCACTGGGTGACCTTCGGCAATTCATACTTTCTCAGCCTCAGATGATAGCAGTGGCAAACCCTCTCTGAAGAAACTTGCCAAAAAAAAAAAAAAAAAAAAAACTGTGATAGGTTCATGTTAGGCTTGCCATAAGTCAGAAATGACATGAAGGCAAAACAACAACAACAGTTGAAACAGCAGTATCTGGAAAGCTGTAATTCTTGCCATTGAAACTTTGCCAATCTTACATGTGTATAAGAACTGTGTCCATCTTTCACATTTCCTTATGGGTTCTAAGATCAGGCTATCCTCATCTGTTATGCAGAGGCCTTTTCCTGGTCAATCCTACCTGCTTGGATCTGAGCTTGGAAAAGTTGGCCAGAATCCTGTATCAGCTACTTAGCAAAATGTGCTTAACTAAAGTCTGCATCTGCACTGCAGAAGTGTAGGGAATTCAAGTTTCCTAAGGCTTCAGTCTTTGTTAAGGAAATAAAAATATCAAAAATATCAAAGCCAAGCCTGAGTCTAGCTTTTAAATCAACAGAGCAACAGAAACACATCCTTGTCTAACAATGCTTCTCTAAGAATTGAGGCTGACTCAAAGACAACACAAATAGCTTTACTAATGGCTTAAATCTATATATGCATAGAAGCTACATCCTAACTTATCTAATGAATAGCTCAAGTAAAAGAAGAAATCTTTTTCTCACCATCTTTCGGAAGAAAGTTGATGGGAGACTGGAGGATAGCAGAAGAATCTCTTTTTTTGTATGAGAAAACTTCCTGAAGGAAGTTAGGTGAATTACATGATTTGTTTACCAATCTACAAATGTATTTTTTGCCCTTGTTATTCAGTGAGACCAAATGGCATGCTTTAAAGAGGGAAGACAGTGGAGTTTGCACACAGGGAAAATCCCATCTATCTGAGGATGGGGAGAGAGAATGCAATGATTTTCCAACAAGAAGTAATACAGTCAGACACTGCTTTAACTGTCATGGCTCAATGCTATAGAATCCTGGAATTTGTAATTTTGTGAAGCACTAGTGGAGAAGGCTAAATAGTTCACAAAACTACAAATCCCAGAATTCTACAGCATTGAGTCATGGTAATTAAAGCCGTGTCAACCTGCATTATTGTTGCAGTGCAGATGCAACCTCAGGGGCAGTACAGACCGCCAAAAAGGGGTGGTCTGTAGGCGACCTGAGAGGCGCCAGGATGGGGTCAGGGCTGCCTCACTGGCAGCCCCAGAGGCCCCATCCTAGTGCCTCTCCAGGCCATGGAGAAGCACTGAACTACCGCATCTCCGTGGCCTGAAAGCGGGATGCAGCAGGTGCCCTGGGCGCCCACTGCACCCCGTCATCCCTGGCTTTTCCGAGGGGAGAAAGGGGCCACTGCCGTGGCCCCTTTCCCCTTGGGGTCCTTGGCATGGACGTGTAAAGGCCACTGTCCATTTTGGAGCTACTTTTGGAGCTACTTCCACAGTGCCATGATGTCAAGAGCGTGTCGTGTTATCTAAACGCAGTGCATGCCATGACATCAAAATGGCATGCACATATGGACAGCACGCAAACAAGGTGGTGCCGTCCATACGCGCTAGAGTTAGAGAGGGACTAAATGCTGCGCCCTCCCTAACCCTAATCGTGCTGCACAGATGGCCCTTTGGGGCCGTCTGTATCAGGCCTCAGTAACCTTTTCTGGTCTGATCAATCCAAATGTGATGGAAACATTACTCATCTGTGCTTCAGATCACCAATATAATGATTCAGTTTCTCACCATCAGCTGATGATTGCTAAAGTAGGGGGGGCACTTACGATCATAGCAATAGTGTCACAATCATGACTTTGGAGAAATTGTGAATATGACACTGTTGAAAATGGTTATGAAAATCATGAAAAATGACTTCCAAAATCCATTGGGAAGCAATGGCTGGCTCTTGGAGCTCACAATGTCTTTTCAATCATGCATCTGTCCATTGCACTTAATAGAATAGACCTAAAGATGCTATCCAGCCCTCAGTGTTCCTGTCTTGTACAAATTTACCTAAGCATCTATTTGCATGGACATGACTGCCATGCTTGCAGTGCTAATGGATGGTTTTTACACTGGGGTTGATTGCACCTATCACATTTAGTCTAAAAAGCATACTTGTTCCCCTCAATGAAGTTGGGAGACAGCCATTGGGAAGTACTGGATGGCTCTTATACCTCTTTTCATGTCTTTTCAGAATTGCTTCTATCCATTACGCTTAATAGATTGGCTCTAAAGATGTTCTCCAGCTTGCAAGGAAAGGTCTTCTTTGAAGGAAACATCTTTGAAGTGTCAACTCAGAGGAAGCTTCTCCAAATTCAAAAGGAGGTGATTTTTCACTGATTCTTTTTTTCCCCTGCACTATTCCATAGGGTTCTATAATCCTCTAGAGCAGATTTTTTGGGGCAGATAAGAGGCTTCGGGGAGAAGCGAAGAGAATTTGCATCCACCTTCATCCATTTATGGGAGCCAAGACCACCCTTTTCATGTATGGAATACAGTACCTATATATTTAATGTCAGATACCTCAGCAGAGCTAGGAAACAAACTGAATTACCACATAAAATCGGAAACAGATCTGATGTTGATCATTATGATACACTGTGGCAAAGAGCATTTTCTACATAAAATTAGAGCTGGAAAGGGGAAAGCATTCTGGGTTTTTTTTTAAACCTGTTGCTAGGGAAAATCATCATGTGTTTTTGTAAAAGGGTAAACAGGTGTTTCCTAAGCTCATTTTCCAAACCATTAATGATTTTATATACCTCAGCATACCTTCCACTCAGCCATCACTTGTCTAAACTGAAGAGCCCTAATCTTTTCCATGCAAGTCTTGGTATTCAGAGCAGCTGTTCCAGCAGAAAACAAAACTCTTGTCTCTTCTCATTTTGGTCTTATAATACCTCTACCCAACCCCCTAAATTCTAAACTGACAACACAGGCCATGAAACTCAGCTGAAGAGTAATTCACGATAAAGATCAAAGCAATTATGTAACGTTCTGGAGAAATCAAAGCCAATATGTTCCTATTTACAGCCAGAGAGTGCACAGCATTTACTGTTGATTTAGAGACTTTGTGAGAAGATGAGGCATCATAATTATATAATGCCTATTTTACATAACAGAAGCAAAGCTGGTGCTTTTTGCATCCCTGCTGAACAATGCTATTTGGCATTGTGATGGAGTCTGTCTAACAATAGGAACATGATTTGGCATCAACAAATATTCAATTTGTTTAAGGACAGATTATTTGTTGGGTCCCCCCCCCCCCACTCCCGTCCTCACCAACACTATATCCACTGACTTACTTTAGTGACATCTTAAAGGGATGGGCAATTTTTTGTTTTGTTTTGTTTTCTAAGAGAAATTTTGGATTTAAATACAACGTAAATATATATGTAGAAGTATACAACCTTATAACCATCAATGTGTGGTGGGCTGAATGTTGCACTAGGACACTGGGAGACCAGGGTTTAAATCTCCATGTGGCCATGGAAACCTATTGGGTGAACGAGAGTTAAACATGAAATGTCCTGTGATAAACATAAGACAGTTCCTGTTTAACTCTTGTTTAACTCTCACTTAAATCCTGTTTGCCCCCTAGTGTGATAAAGCAGATACACTCTCAGAGGAAGGCAAAGGCAGACCCCTTTTTGAACAAATTCTGCCAAGAAAGTATTGTGACAGGTTGACTTTCGAGTCACCATAAATCAGTAATGGCTTAAAGGCACACAACAACAACAGCAACAACAACACAACCTCCCTTGCTCCTCCCCCCCAGCCATAATCATGTTACTAGCTTTTCCAAACCCAGTGTGTGATACAAGACCTACAAAGGCTCCAAATACATATCCAAACAATGACCAGTGTCCTTACAAACACAATTTCCCTCTAAACAGTGATCAGTTTCTCCATGAACACAACAAAAACAAACATTACATAAAAGCATCCTATGTATTCATAGTAAAGTCACTTCACTGAGACACGGAATCAGAAACATATTGGTGCGTTTTACATTGGCAAAAAGAGGTGTTTTGAAGGCTGCTTGAAAACCCAGCTTTTACATTATAAAATGGGAAAGTGTGCCATGAAAACGCCATTTTGGCGTTTTAAGGGAAAAAACGCGCTTTTAAAAAGTAGTTCGGTTGACCCACTACTTTTTTAATAAGTGTGTTACAGCGCTAGTACATGTAAAGGCTAAGGTGTACTTGCGCAGTTAAATGGGGCTCTGTTTCCTTAAGGCGCCCATTTAAAGGCTGCGCTGCTGGTGCGGATCAGAATGGATCGTGGGTTGGGAGCATGCGTGGTGTGGACTCCACTCCTAATTAAAACGTTCTATGCCCTCCAGGTGTAAAAGCTGGGGTTTAACTGCGCAGTTTTTTAAAGCTCCCAAACCCTAGCTCCGCCCGTAATCCTAACCCTAGACATGCACAGTAGCGCCTCTGGGATATTGACAGTTTTGGTGGCGGATGTTTTAACAGGTGCAGTGATAAGAGGAAACTTTCAATTTTCACACGAACCCCCACACACATTCCAGCGCCATTTCCCACTTGCATTTGTCCAAGTCAGCCGCTCCTAGGGACACTCTTGCCGAGGCTTTGCTGTGGCACTTTGCACAATGGCAGAGACTTCTACAAGTGGCCCAAAAAGGGGGAGAGGGATGTCTTGGTCTCATGCAGAGACCTCAGACCTCATTTCCATCTGGTCAAGGCCCAATATTTTAGAGAAACTGGAGTCCACCTACCTCAATGCGGATACCTATCATGAGGTGGCCGAAGCCATGAGAGGGAAGGGACACCGGCGGACTTGGGAAGAGTGCCGGCGAAAGTGCAAAGCCTTAAAGGCACAATATAAAAAATATCGAGACAATATGGCCAAAGGTACCCAGGCAGGCCCCCGTCCTCCTTTCTACAAGGAGCTTCATGAGTTCATTAGCAAGGATGGGAGGATCAGACCCCACAGACTGTCCACCAGCGGACAGGTTGTGAGGGTCCCAGTGGGCCAGCCTGCTAGGGCTGAACCTATGGAGGACACCCCAGAACCACAGGTAGAGCCAGAATCAGAGCCAGAGCCTGATCCAAGCCCACAGACAAGCATGGAATGTGCCCAACATTTTCTGCTGCCTTCTCAAGGTAAGATGTGCCTCGGCTTCTGAGGGAAAGGGAACTAGGGGACATAGGGAAGATGTGGGATCAGGGTGGGCATAGGGGAGAAGTCACTCTGTCCCTTTGTCATGCAGAGGAACGGGAGCAGTCCCCGGACTCTGATGAGACATCCTACAGTCAGCAAGCTGTGGACATCGATGCTCTCAGAAAAAAAGCCCGTGCCATAAAGTTGGCATCTACAGCTTCCTCAAGCAGGCCATCCTCCCGTACAAGCACTGTCTCTGCCAACGTCAGTAGCCACCGTGATCGGTCGCCTGTAGGACAGAGGACTGTGAGAGAGAGCGATGATAGTGACGGTCAGGAAGCTTTGCAGGGTAAGACATGTGTGTGGCATGGGAAGGGGGGGGGGATTGTATAGTGGGCCAGTTACAGCAGAGGAACACAGGCGCTGGCGAAGGTTTTTGTTGGCATGATGGCATGTTTTGGGTAGGGGTTACAACGTTTATGTCAGTGTATGCTGTAAGATCTCCTTTGTATGACTGTGGTGTGTGTGTGTGTTGTGCTTCTCCTCAACTCTTCCTCTTCCTTACATTTGTCCAAGGTCCTGTGTGACATATTGAGGGTGCTTTGAGCGAGAGTTCCTGCATGGCATAATAGGGATGGATTGGATGCCCTCTGGAGTATGTGCTAACTCTATGCTTTTGTGTATCTCTGGTGCTTCGTCCTATAGAAGGTGCAGAAGGTGCAGCAAGACCACCTTCAGAAGAAGAAGAAGCATCCACCAATCCCACAGCTGCAATGCCACCGGAGGAGCGGCTCGCTGCCATGAGACACAGACGGGTGCGTCGCTCAGCAGCAGCAACATCCGCCAGGGCTATTGATCGTCTCGTTGGTGCCACCTCAGAACACATGACAGCACTCACACAACAGGGAGAGCGTTTCTATCAGCTGAGGTTGAGGAGCGTAGAATTTCAAGAAAGAGCAGTCGAGAATCAGGAGAGGGCAGTTCAGGTGCAGGTGAGGGCCCACCAGAATCAGGAGAGGGCACTTCAGCAGCAGGAGATGGCCCTCCAGAATCAGGAGAGGGCACTTCAGCAGCAGGAGAGGGCCCTCCAGAATCAGGAGAGGGCCCTCAAGAATCAGGAGACGGCACTTCAGCTGCAGGAGAGGGCAGTCCAAAATCAGGATAGGGCACTTCAGCAGCAGGCAGAATCCATCCAGGAGCAGAGGCGACTCACTTCTGTTCTTGAAGGGCAGAGTGGCCTGCTGGAACAGATAGTAGGGATCTTAAGATCAGCTCAGAGTGGCAGAGTGGGTGGTGAGGAGGAGAGTGTTACCCATAGGGCCATTCCCATGGCTGTAGAGGGGCCATCTGGGCATCAGGGTGGGGAAAGGGGTCGTGATGTCACTCCTGGCGAAGTCACTCTGGATCTGGAGGTCTGTCAGGAAGAACCTAGACAGGAGTCTTCTGGCCTCTTCAGCAGCCAAGTGGCGGTTCCTATGGCGACTCGTCGCCATCCCAGGTGCAGGGGAGGAAAAGGAGGGAAGTGTTGTGACAAGCACTGAGTTCCCATTAAGCACTGTGGTGTCCTCTACTGCACTTATCTCTCTTCCCAAGGGTCTCCTTCCTTCCCTGCACTTCCTTTTCCACCAGGCACTACACTATAGCTATAGCTAACTCACTAACTCCCTATGGCAGTGATGTTCAAACTGCGCTGTTGATGAGATGTAGGACTTAGGCTTCTGGGAGCTGAAGTTCAACATCTCTTCAAAAGCACATTTTGAACACCACTGTCCTACTTCAAATCTTAACACTAACAAATGGTGAAACAGCGCAGTACCGCAACACCCCCATTCATTCATAAAAAAAGAATTTCATTCATACAAATGGGTCAATGGTGTACTACCGCTGTTGCGCAGTTCAAGACAGACAAATTTTTTTAAAAAAATAAACTTTTTTATTTAAACAAACTATTTACACATTATTTACAGGGGAAGGGAAGAGGAAGGAAGGGGAACAGCAAACAAGGGAAAGGGAAGGAAAGGGAAAGGGGGGGGGAAGCAGCTTTACAGGGCAGCTGGAGGTGCAGCGCCAGGAAGGACTTGCAAGATGTTATTCAGGAGCTGCAAGATCCTTTCCTGGCCTGCCTCCAGCGCTGCCACCCTCCTATGCAGCAGGCGTTCTGTAGAGGACAAAAGAAAAAAGAGAGAGAAAGAGAGAATGGTTAGGAGGGGACAATGGAGCCACACACCCACTCCCACAGGCAGGGTGTATGGGCATCCCCACTCCCTTCTCCGGTTCTTTGGGTGCCTGTACTCACCTCCTCCCCTGTGGCGCTGTACCTCAGGCATCTCCCTGGGTTGGGGACCCTGGGCCTCGGGTCCCCTCTCCAGGCGGCGGCGGCGGCTTGGCCCAGGCTGGTCCTCATTGGCAGCAGCAGCATCCGGCGACGGAGGAGCTGCTGGAAAAAGGGAAGAAAGGGCAGAAGTTAATACAGTGACATGAAGGGAAGGGACAGGACAGGAGTGTTGTGGAGGCTGCAGGCTTGCAACGTCCACCCCCCCAACCCCTTGGACACTAACCTGCTGCCAGAGGAGCCTGTTCTCTGGGCGGAGGGGCGGCATCAGAGGGCCCTGGCTGTGCTGCATCCTCAGGGAGATCCCGAGCCTCTCCCTGAGGTGCAGCAGCGGGGGACCCCCTGCCGGGCTGTTGGGCCTGCTCAGGCACCCTCCGTCCTCGCCTGGGCTGCATGCCTGCAAAAGCAAAGTGGAGGACAGGCATGAGGACCCATGGAGGACATTGGCAAACAGGAGGGAAGGGTCAGTGACAGGGACACAGGCACAATGAAAGGGGCCCAGACATACCTTGAGGACGGCGATCTTCCCACCGAGGGTCTCCGTCCCTCTGCCAGAGGGCCCGAAGCTGTTCGAAATATGGTGGCCTCTTCTGAACAGGCGGATGCGGACCATAGTCCTCCAGGGTTTCAAAGAACCTTCCCTTCAGGTCCTTGAACTTGCTCCGACACTGTAGGAAGGTCCTTTGAAACCCTCGTCGCCGGAGGGCTCTGGCGGCATCCATAAAAAAGGCCTTGTTCGGCTTGCTGCTAGAGGCCATCACAATCCGAGCAGTTTGCTCTGGCATGAGGGCCTCCAGGAGGATCTCCAGCTCTTCAGCCTGCCAGTAGGCCCTGCGAACTGGAGGTCTCACCCTGGGAGCCATGGTCGCCGTCCTGAGGAAAAAGACAGGGGCTTTGGACTTTATAGAAATTTGTGGGTGAGGGCAAGGTGGGCAGAGATGGCTTCAGGCCAATGAAGTCCCCTCAGAGCTGAATTTTGAATCTTTCCCCCAATAGATGCCTCTGGGCTTCATATTGTTACAATTGAATGGGCCATTAGGGAAGCCTGAATTTCAAGGGGTATTGATACATTGTCAGAGTAAACGGTTGGCAGTTATGGGCTTGTATCTTTATCTTCCAGGAAATCTGGCGCCAGGCACACCTATGCATGACCTTCTGTGAGTGTGTTTGTGTGTGTCAAGCCAACAAGCACATGGCAGAGACTGCCCACACAGCAGACCATGAATGATGGGCACACACAGACTGTGGCTGATGGGATACATTTATTCAACTACTGATATGATTATACAAAACAATTATGCTCTGGTATCACAAATGGAGGAGAAGTCCAAGTTCAAATTCTCCCTGTCTGGAAGAACTCTGCCAATGCATTCCTCACTTTGTGCCCTTCTTGTGTGCCAGGGTCATTTTCCGGAATAGGTGCCCCCAGGGTAGGCAACACAAAACGTCGCCTGTACTGCAGCCCCTCATCCAAAACCTTTCCCTTGGTCTCGCAGATGTTGTGTAGGATGACACAAGCGGCGATGATGGGCACCACGTTCTCTTCTGCCACAATAAGTGGTGCTTTCAGACATCTCCACCTGGCCTTGAGACGCCCGAACGCATGTTCCACCTTCACTCTACACCTATTCAACCTCCTATTGAAAAGCTTCCGCTTGGCAGTGGTAGGTTTCTTGTAGGGCGACATTAACCATTTTCTGAGAGGATAAGCTTTATCTCCCAGCAGGAGGGGTCCAATTTGCTGACCCTGGATGGTAATGGTGGGGTTGCCTGGCACAAAGATGCCAGCTTCCATAGTTTCAAAAATGACAGAATTGCGGACCACCCTGGCATCATGAGCTGATCCTTGCCATCCAAGCTCCACATCCACAAAGCGACCAGTGTGATCACATGTCCCTTGCAGGATAACAGAATAGGACCCCTTTCTGTTTTGATAACTCCGTCTCTGCCCCAGGGGTGGCACAATCAGACAGTGGCACCCATCCACAGCGCCCACTACTTGTGGGAATCCAAGCTCAGCGAAACCTTCCATGATCTGTAGAAAGGAAAGGGGGGGAAACAGGTGAATAAATGACAAATTCATTACATCCATGCAATTACACCACAAAACAACCCACACATGAAATATGCCACATACAGGATAGGATAGTTTGACAAGTGGAAATATGTTTTGGACAGTGCCTTACCTTCCGGGCATCTCCCAAGTACACAGTCCGGGACAGCAGGAGCTTCTCCATGGCCAAGGCGAACTCCAGCATCATTTGCCCTGCAGTGCAAACGCCAACCCCAAAGAGCTCTGAAGTCACCAAGTAGGTCATTTTATGGGCCAGCATGAAGATGGCAATGGCCACTCTCTCCTCCACCGGGATGGCTTTTCTCATCAATGAATCAGATCTCTCCAGTTCTGGACGGAGGATGTCCACCAGCCGGTGAAAGAGGGCACGGGGCATTCGGAAGTAACGCCTCCATCGGCTTTCAGACCAGGTGCGAGTGACTATGACAGACCACCAGTGATCACTTCTCTCCAGCGTCCAATAAAGCCGGGTCTTCCTTTTCTCGGACATAGCAATGCCACCGGCTAATTCACACTGCTCAAGCAGTGAGACACCAACTGCAGCTATTCTCTCTTCTGTATCATCACTATCATCATCAGCTATCATTTCAGTGGTCACATCAGTCATTTCAGTGGTCACATCAGTCATTTCAGTGGTCACAGCAGTCATTTCAGTGGTCACATCAGTCATTTCAGTGGTCACAGCAGTCATTTCAGTGGTCACAGCAGTCATTTCAGTGGTCACTTCGACGATCCTGGCAGCACTAGCGGAGGCAAAGGCGGCAGCTTTGGCTGTGCTTTGAACATTGACGACAAGTGCCGACCACAAAGGAGAGGAGGCATCCATGTTGGTGATGATGCCCACAGTGACCCTGTGCTGACGAATGCCAACGTCACTGGGTCAATGGCCAGCACTCCTCCTCCTTTGTCTTCTTGCAGATGCTCGGTCTGTGGCTGGTGTCAAAATCACTTAGGAGCCCCCTTTAAATCATTTAAAACTGCGCAATTCGTAGCCTCGACCCTGTCAATAGCGCAGTTCAAGCCTCGACCCTCGCAATAGCGCAGTTCAAGACTCGACCATCGGAATAGCGCTGTTCGCGGCGGTACGAACCGCGCAACAGCGCAGTTCGCAGCCGGCAAGGAAAAAAAAAATTAAAATCGCAGTTTAAAGCCGCGTTTATTGCTGCCCATGTAGCAGCTCCGCCTGTGTTTGTAGTGTTCTGACAGCTTCCCATGTAACTGCTGAGCCACAAAAAAGACCACTCAGATAAGTCGTTCCCACACCCCTCAGTGTAGCAGCTCTGCACTTTTTTAATGCAAACCTGAGGCTTGCTATGTAGCTGCTAAGCATTAAGATAAAGGCGACTTCAGATCACACTTTCTTGCCAATGTAAAAAGCCCCATTGTGTATGTTTCCAGGACACCCCAACTGAGTGTTGCATTCAAGCCTATATAAGAGAAGCAGCATGTTCAGATTATATTCTAGTAAATTTTCCAAACAAACCAAACAAAAACTCTTTTCTGTTGCCTTGAGATTCAGATGTTTTACACAAGGATACCTTTTAAAAAAATAAATTCCTACTATGGGAAAATCTGATAACAGCTTGGAAATATAGAAAGTCTTCCTTTCTTCTGTAATTGTATATCAGCTTTTCTCCTCCTGTTGCCTTCATTATTTTTTACTACAACAACCTATACAGCTATATAGCTCAGGTCCACATTGTTTGAAGGGGTGTAGTCTTCCAAATATGATATGTGGTTGTTTAGTGGTTAAAACACCAATTCTGATTCTTGGAAGATCAGAAGGCTGGCAGTTCGAGGCCTGAGTGCAGCATGATGGGGTGAGCTCCCATCACTAGTTCCAGCTTCTGCCAACCTAGCAGTTCAAAAGCATGCAAATGCAAGTAGATAAATAGGTACCATTTTGGTGGGAAGGTAACAGTGTTCAGTGCAGTCATGTTAGCGACATGACCACCTGATTTGTCTATGGACAACACTGGCTCTTCAGCCTAGTAACGGAAATGAGCACCACCCCCTACAGCTGGTTACAACTAGACATTCATGTCAAGGGACTACCTTTACCTTTATTCTTCCTTTGTTCTTGAGATCTTGTTCTCTCTGTCATATGACCCTCATGGGTACAGTTGGTGGAAACATGGGAAAACACCTTCTCAGCGGCTTTCCCCAGGTCTTGGAACTTTCTTCCCAGAGAGGTTAGATTGGGACCTCCTTGCAATCTTTCCACAAAGAGATCTTTTTTGCTAGGGCTGTGTTTGTACAAGGCCTTCCACTCCCCTAAACATTGTGTTGGAAAATAAAATGTTTGGCTTTTTAAATTATCTAAAAATGAATGAAAACTCATAAGAGAAATGGAGATATGTCGGTTGCTTTCAAAAGCAACTGCACAAGGACTGAAAGAAAGGCAAGTTCAGTTAGAATAATGGAGCTCAACAGAATATGAGCCAAGAAATATTGTTGCAGTTAAACTGCAAACACTCGCAAACATTGATTTTGCTCATAACTAAAAGTGGGAAAAATATATCCATTCAAACGAGCCAATAGAGGCATCATAACCTGCCTTATAACCAGGTCAGACAATTTGTCCATTCACTGTCTATCTGACTGGTAGCAACTTTGTAGGTTCTGTCTAGTACTCTGTACTAAAGTGCATGCTTTCCCCATGTTTTCTACTACAGTGCTCATCTTTCCTGACTAGTTGACATCCTGTCTGGGGTGTCAGAGCTGTACTCCAAAAATCTGGAGGACATCATTCTGCTTCATCATGTTATATGGTGGGATGTCTGTTTGCGTGGGACAATGGTGTGCCTCAATGTGTCTCAAGATGAATTGGAAAGCAAGGGACAGGTTTAGAATGCTCAGCCGTATGTAGGGATGAAACAGCAAAGAACCTGATGATGAATACTTTAGAAAATGTATTTATTTTCAATTTGCTTTTCAGCAAAGGACTTCAAGAAAGATTTTTAAATTTACTAAAAATGTAGGGCAGTGGGAACAGTGGCTCTTCAGACTTTCATAGAACAGTTTTTAAAGAAGATTCTGCACTTGTAAAACCTTATGCCACTTTTACTACCATTCTGAAAACTGATTAAGTGCTAACAGGTATTCACTGAATACCCAGAAATCCTCTGCATGAGCCATGTTTTCACAGCAGTCATGCTACTAAAAAAATGGGAAGATACCAAGATAGCCATCATTATACGTCTTCTCATTTGCATGACAGGAGCTGCTGCTCCCATCACACTCCCTTTCTGAATCTTCCTTAACACCACCTCCCTGCCTTATGCCCCACCCAACATGCCTTTAGGGGTTTAAAAAAATATTTTCCCCACTTTTTTGCACAATTCCAGAGCTCTGATACCACAATTGAAGTCAAAAGAAAAAAGACATAGAAAAAACAAACAAACCGTAAACTTACTAAAGGTAATTCGGGATAACAAGGGGATGGGGGATTGGGAGGAGGTTACACTGGCACCACATGACTCACAATCGTGCAACTGCCCCAGGAGTGATGTTTCACATCTGGTGACCTGTGCAGTTGCCAGGTCATTGACAGGTTTCCCTTGTCAATGAAAAGGGTTTGAGGATGGCACAGCTACGGGTCAGAGGCATTGTTGTGTGATGACTATGGCCAGTGCTGCTTCTTTCCTGGTGTAATATCCATTTAAAAGCCATGTGTAGTAATGTCCGTATGCCAACAATTAACCCAACAACCCTAATAATTTATAATGATTAAAATATCATATTTTCAGTTGTCTCTTTAAGGGCTGTTCTTTTTTTTTTTTTTTTTTGAACGTTTAACATATTTGACCATTTATGCTCCAAAGCATGTTGCAGAAATAATCCAGTTTGAGACCACTCAAACTGCCCTGGTCCATTGCTAGGGAATCCCGGGAACTGTAGTTTATTGTAGCACCTGAGCTCTCTGGGAACTGTAGTTTTGTAAGACATTTAGCCTTCTCTGTCAGAGATCTCTGGTGCCATATAAACTACAGTTCCCAGGATTCCCTAGCATTGAGCCAGAACAGTTTAAGTGGTCTCAAACTGGATTATTTCTGCAGTGTGTTTTGGATCCATGAAATCTTTAATAATGCTTGATAGTACCAGTTTTTCATATACCTTTTAAGCACTGATGCTAAAATCTGCTAATGTTACTATTACCTTCCTTCTTATTTATTGTAAAAATTTATATTTGCTTGATTGAGGAATGGCATTTATTATTGCACAGAAAACCAGTCTTTGGAAAACATGTTAATAAGAGGCTATACCGTACAGGTGCTGCCAAATATCTGTTGGTGTCACTAGCAATAAATACTGGGACACTAGCTAGATCTAGCTGTTGCTCTGTATCTACCACCTATTGTTTGATGCTTGCTTTAGCCTTATCATATCCCATGGTGAGCAAAAAATCTGGAGACAAGCCCAGTGAAGAGATTTTAGTTATCACTGTCTGTTTCCATGTAAGCTGGAATTCATCCGTCAAGGTTACTGGAACAAGGCTGGTGGGAACAAAGGATAGTCCGAGCCAGTAACTGAGTATAGTTACTGGCTCCTTTTTCAGAGTTGCATTATAGATACATTTTGGAACTTGGAATGCTGATCTTAGAAATTTGAATTGCACAAGTTCTAATGGTGCAGAGTTGGGGAATGGAATCCATAAAGCAATTGTGCAACTGATTTGACTTCAAAAAATTTGAGTGCCACCAGTATATAATGACCTCCTCTTGTCATACAAAATTGAGGATGGTTGTTGAGCTCCTCTGCACACAACAGCATAGTCCCCGTGCACTTTCCTACTAGCAGTAGCAAGAAAGATTACCCCAGATATTTGAAACAGGAGACCTGTTCAATCTTGTGGCCATCTATACTCCAGTTATGGTTCTTAGAAGCCTCCTCAGTGTCCACTCTTAGACTCCAGAACTCCCTGAAGAGGAAGGCTGGGTTAGCTCCCTTTTCTGTTAGCTTTTTGCCAACATGCAATAACATATTTATCTGGACAGGACTTTAAGGTGGTCTGCTGTTGGAAGGTGTTGAAACTACTTAGGTGAGAACATGAGCACTGTAGAATTTATGCAATTTGACACAGCTTTAACTTCCCCAGCTCAATGCTATGTTTTTCTGGTATTTGTAGTTTTGTGAGATATTGGCTTTCTATGTCAGAGAGTGCTGAGGTCACAACAAGCAACAAATCCCAGGATTCCACAGGATGGAGCCATGACAGTTAAAGCAATGTCCAACTGCTTTAATTCTGCTGTGTGGCAGCAGCTTGAGGTGACCAATATTTTATTACTGTATTTTAATATTTATAGTATTCCTCTGTCAGAGAGCTCTGGTTCCCCACTAAACTAGAATTCCCAGAATTCCATAGCACTGAGCCACAACAGTTAAAGTTATGTCAACCTGGATTATTTCTACAGTGCGGCTACAGCCCTAGCTATTTAAAACACTTCTTTTAGATTATACTACCACTTGTTTTCCTCTGTGCAATGCTAATTGTCAGGTCTCCATGTATCTGGAAAATGTAGACCTAATTTAGATTAATGTTGACTGTCTGTTAACATTGACTCACCCAAAGCTGCCTTGGTTTTGGCATCCTTCCCAACATGTGCCACATAGGAAAATAGTGCAGGATGAAAGTCATCTCCCATTACAATTCCAGTATGCCAACACATACATACAGAGATTAAGGTAACATGAGAGAGCACCCCAGGCTCCAGCTTTAACAAATTAACTGATGGATTATGTCCTTAGAAAGTGATTGACCAAATGAGATATGTCATTTCAAAGTGCAAAGTTGCCAAGAGGCCGTGTCGGCCATGCTCCATCGGTTCAATATGTTGCTCATTACTTCCCTCCAGACGTTTAATTAGGGCATGGTGCCAAGCTCTTCATCTGAATCCTTTGGTCCCTAATGATAAACATTATGACCAGGGTAAGGTAACATTTTAAGCCACAAAGCCTAAAACTGATAAGATTCACCCTCATCCTATTGTACAATTAGGTCACTTCCAAATACAAATAAAGATACAAAAATATTGAAAGCTGAACACACTCTGATAGCTTTGGTGGTGTCCTCATGTCTGACCCCACTATCTAATGAAGCAATTCAAAACAGATGTTGGCCAGCAAATAGAGAGTGCCTCCAATGTGAAAAGTGAGGGTTCTGTTTGCAGAAGAGAAGCCATTGTGGATGAGAGATGGAATGCTTCATCTTTTTTCTTGCCCACCACTTTTATCTTCCTGCACACCTCCACAACTGTTTCCCCTCCTTTCCTTCCAATTTTCAAGTCACAGGCAGGAAAGTAACATCATGTCTCAGCTTTTATTTCAGATGCCTGGTACGTTCAAATGAAGACACAGTTGTATATTGAGCCACTGATTAACACTGTGTGGTTCATCAAGTTTTAAAATGGGGGAGATATTGCTATTCTGGTTTAGGCTTGTGGAAGTTAGAGTTTGCCAATATCTGAAAGGTCTCATATCACTGAGTGGCAAACACTCTTCTAAAGGGGCATCATCACTTGATGGCAGAGCAAATTATTTGTAGTTCCTGGGCTCTGGCACATCTAGTTTAAAGGATCAGTATACATTACTTTTGAAATGAGGTTCTCTATTTGCTCCACTTGGCTAGAGAGTATACGTAAGCAGGGATGATCTTTGGCTATTCACGAGAGCAATTAATGTAAAGATTTATTTAAATGACAGCAGATAAACTGGGAATCAAGTCTCTCAGATGAAAGTGCTATATAACAGAAGTCAGAGGAAAATCAATGGATTTCAGAGAAAATACAATGTAATGGTTGAAATAAGATTCAATAGTCAGATTAAGTTGTCTCTTACATAAAGGATTTATAACATGCAAAATTAGCCACAGTTGGCCATTTACACTACATTTGCTTCTAATATTCTACCGGCTCTCTGCTTAAAGCTTACTTTGTTTGCAGCTGTTTAATCGTTTGTTCTAATTAAAGACTTATGTCTACCAATTCCAGGATTTAGGTGAAGATCTACAAAGATTGATCCAAGAAAATTCATATTGTAAAAATTTGTCCAGGCAGAAAGGGTGAGCCTGGGGGTAAAAAAAAAACAAAAAACAAAAAACTAATGAAGCCTGGGTGTTACCAAAAGAAACTTTAAAAATAAAATAAAAGAAGCTAAGCTGTGCAAAAGTTTATGGAAAGCTTAATTCCTTGTGGGAAAAAAATGAACCTTTTCTCAAAATCAGTGCAAAACAGTAAAGCAAAGCTCCAAGGCTCAAGAAAAATCAAAATCTGCAAGAAGTAACACTAAAATGAGAAGATAACAAGATGAGTTAATCTCTTTCCAGCATTTGTTATTGTTACATGCCTTCAAGTCAACTCTAATTTCTGCTAACCCTATCCTAGGGTTTTCTTGGCAAAAGGAGTTTTGCCATTGCCTTCCTCTGAGAGGGGAGAGAGTGTGACTTGTCCAAGGTCATTCATTAGTTTTCCATGGTCGAATGGGAATTTAAACCCTTGTCTAATAGGGACTGTACAGATGGGTGGTGGGATGCTGTCCCAGATTGGTGCCGCATGATCCGCTCCCTGTAGGGAGCAAAAAGAAGCCACTCTAAGCAGCTGCCTGGAAGGGACATCATAAGCGCCGTGGAATGTCATGATGATGCCCCTTCCGTGCAGTGCCATTTGGGTGCTGCACCCAATGTGCATCATCATGATGTGCACTGTGTGGATGGGTGCATGCCATAATGGTGGCCAGGCAGCATGGTAAGGGCTGGGCAGCATGGTCAGCCCTCACAGCACATACAGGCTGGCACAAAGTGCCGATCTGTACAGCCCCATAGAGTCCTAGTGCAATGCTGAGGCCCTGGTCTTCCAGAGTCTTAGTTCAACGCTTCTTACAAGGTTGTTGTTGTTAGCTGCCTTCAGGTTGACCTCAACTCATGGCAGCTCTGTGGAGGAGACACCCCCAATCTCCACTCCTCTGCTTAGCTACTGCAGATTCATTCCCATGGCCTTCCTGATTGACATGCATCAGCCATCAGACATGCATCCTTCCCCCATTTCTACTGTCTTCCACCTTCCCCAGCCTTATTATATTCTCTCACAGTATCCTCTGCACTCTTCTCCAGCACCACATCTTGAATGAGTTTATTTTCTATTGGCTTTCTTCCTGTCAAGCTCTCACATCCATACCTGTTGATGGAGAATACAATGGCTTGGATGATTTTAACTTTAGTGCTCAGTTGTATATCTTTACTCTTTAGTACAGTCAGCCGTCCTTATCCATGAATTTTTTATCCACAGATTCAAGCATCCACAGCTTGAAAACATTCCAAAAAAGTATAAATTCCAAATAGAAAACCCTGATTTCAATTTTATATAAGGAACACCATTTTACTATGCCATTGTATTTAATGGGACTTGAGTATCCATGGATTTTATTATCCATGGGGAGTCCTGGAACCAACCCCCAGTGGATAACAAGGGCCCACTGTATCCTGTCTAGTTCTTTCATGGCTGCTCTTCCCATTTCTAGTCTTCTTCGTACAGGGTGCCAGGTGCTTTTTAAGAGTACTGTCTGGCATAGAGCCATTGATAATATCCAATGTATTTAGTTTGGTAGCTTCTTCAGTCTTCTTCATACTTCCATTCTCCAATTGCATGGTCAAGGCCTTATCACCACAGTATTCGTTTTCTTTCTTTTTGTTCATTCTAGAATCCAAAAGGTCCAGACCAAGATATCCATGCCATTTCATTCACTAGGAAGCAATCGGTTGTGTTGCATATGAACCCAACCGATTGCTTCCTAGTGAGGTACAAGTTGAGTCTCCCTTATCCAGAATTCCCAGATCCTCCAAAACCCAAAAATGTCCACATGGGTGGCTGAGATAGTGGCACATTTGTTTTCTGATGGTTCAGTGTACACATTCTTAGTTTCATGCACATAAAATTATTAAAAAAATATTATGTATACAATTACATTCAGCCTGTATGTATAAGAGAACATAAATGAATTGTATATTTATACTTGGGTCCCATCTCCAAGATATCTCATTATGTATATACAAATATTCCAAAATCATACACACACACACACATATCCAAAATCTAAAACACTTCTGGTCCCAAACATCAGCTTGTATTTATTTTACATGCCAAAGCATGCTGTGCTTTGTGAACACATACTGGACCTACTAGGCTCCTGTAGATGTTTTGCTGCAATGGCTGATGGATTAAGTTGTATCCCATGTGTGCTAAATGGCAATAAAACACAATTGTATTTGAATTATAGAACCACAGAGTTGGAAATGACCACCAGGGCCATCCAGTCCAACCCCCTACCATGCAGGAATACACAGTCACAACACTTCTGACATAGGGCCATCCAGCTTCTGCTTAAAAACTTCCAAAGAAAGGTCAGATTCTCCCACAGCTGTGCTCTTAACACCCATCTCAAATTCTCATTCAGAAACCTTGTCTGCCATTACTGATAATCTTACTGAGGAATCCCGGCAAACGTCCTAAGAATTGCAATTATATTTGAATTTTAGAATCATAGAGTTGGAAGAGACCTCATGGGCCATCCAGCCAAACCCCTGCCATGTAGGAAAACAGTTTTAAAATTTCTTTTTTGTGATCATAGGCTGAAAATTCTGACAAAAATTAAAATACATGGAATCACAGGCCTGTCATGAAAGCTATAAGGAATCTCCTGAGCTAATTTTCAGTGTATCTGGTATTTGCCACTACTATATAATAAAAGAGAAAATATATCCGCAGGATGCAATATAGATCCTTTGAAACTGATGGGACTCACACACACACATGCACACACACACTGATGGTGTGTGAATTCCATTCACAGACTTTATTGCAGGACATTTTGGTTAGTGATAACAGCGCTTCTACAAATACTGTATAAATGAAGTTGTAAGTGGTAGCTGAAGAAATTAGAAAG
Organism: Urosaurus nigricauda; assembly: GCA_034509955.1. Taxonomy (NCBI): domain Eukaryota; kingdom Metazoa; phylum Chordata; class Lepidosauria; order Squamata; family Phrynosomatidae; genus Urosaurus; species Urosaurus nigricauda. The sequence goes on from JAOEGL010000004.1 coordinate 103,909,040, forward strand.
GTTTCACCACTTTAAAACAAAAATTATTGTTTCTGCTGATTCCTAGTGGTCTAACTGTACACCAGCTCCCAGACAGTGAAAATGAAATACATCTGGATATGTGAAGTGCTCAGGTACCAGAGCTCCAGCCATTGGCATTTTGTGATGCTTGGGTAATAACCAAATAACTGTATTTCTATCTGGGGGCAAAACAAGGAATGAAAGGGGATGGGAAAGAAAAGAGAAAGGAATTACTGCACATAAAGAGTGGGAGGTGGGAATAATGAACACAAAACCCAAATCCAATTTGAGACATTGACATCTTTGGTGATAAATTGTGTCTTTATAAAAGGAGGCCCATAGAACTGTGGGAAAATGTTATAGTAAGTGCAGTGCAGTTCTTTCAGGAGTTCACTTAGCTTTACAAAGAGTGACTATGGCAAGAATGCTAGGATAAAAATACACCACTTATGTTGGAGGGAGAGACAGAGAGACAGAGACAGAGGGAGAAAGAGTACACATGAGAATTATGGATGGATGGTATTTATATTCCTTTCATTGCATACCCATCTTTGGCACAAGAGCTAGATTCAACATATTGCCAAAAATGGAATAATAATTCACTGCTGAGCAGTAAGTTTACAGTATGCTCCCTGTATGCAGCATTTATTTGGCAAAGCCCCCTGCAGTCTTTTGCCTTTCATGGCAAGTGGCTTCTATCAGTACTGACATCTTCCAGATGTTAGTAGCTTTGATTCTGTCCCCCTCCATTTCCCTCTCCCTCTCTTTTCCCATGCTGCAAATGAGTTGGCATGGAAACAAGTCTTTTCTGGCAACATGACATACAATTCAAGCAAAATGCATTTAGCACAGATGAATAGTTCAAGAATATGCCTCTAACAAAAGTCATTCTGAAAGCCCTGCTTTGCATTTGTTGGTGTTCATGACAACCTTCCAAACAGAAGTCTAGAATTCAAATATATTTCAAGGACAGATGTTTTGATCCTTTCAATGTTGTTCTTTGGAGGATCCCTTAATCTATTTATTTAATCAATAATGGGACATAAAGCAACATAATATGAAGCCTGAATATGAACAGCTAACAGCAGCCCACACAAAGAGGCTTCTATGAAAGGAGAAGCTTGATTATATTAAGTTCCTTATATATGGATTTGATTTACAACCAATTTTTAAAAATAGTGTATTTCACAGAATCATAGAGCTGGAAGAGACATCAAGGGCCATTCAGTCCAACCCCCTGCCATACAGGAATATATACTCAAAGCACTCCCAACAGATGGCTATTCAGCCTCTGTTTAAAAATCTCCAGAGAAGACCACCATGCTCCAGGGCAGTGTAGTTCACTGTCAAACAGCTCTTGCCATCAGGAAGTTCTTCCTAATATTTAAGTGAAATCTCTTTTCCTGAGGCCGACTTCATTGTTCCATGTCCTAGTCTCTGGAGCAGCAGAAAACAAGCTTGCTCCATCCTCAACATGGCACCCCTTTAAATGTTTAAACATGGATATCATATCACCTCTTAACCTCCTCTTCTCCAGGTTAACCATATCCAGCTCCTCAAGCTATTCCTTACAGGACATGGTTTCCAGGCCTCCTACCACTTTAGTTACCCTCCTCTGGACAGGTTCCATCTTGTCAATATTCTTCTTGAATTGTGGTGGCCAGAACTGTACATAGTCTTCCCGATGAGGTCAGACTAAAGCAGAAATGAGTAGTACTATCACTTCCTTTGATCTAGACACAATAGTCCCATTGATGCAGCCTAGAATTTCATTGGTCAAATATTTACACATTTTCAAACAGCAATAGATTCTAGGAAAAAGATCCCAACCTATATTCAAGGGAATGATTTTCTGGTTTGCAAGAAATGGAGAATCAAATAAACCAATGTTTGTGATAGATCCTCTAACTCTACTTCACCAGAATTTGAATCCCATTGTCTCAGATGGCTTTCACTGCAGTCTTTTCCTTAGCATCCAATCATACTTGAAATGCAGCAGACTGCCTGAAGAACATAGGCAAGAAGTGCTTCCCCCTTTGGGATATTAAGAATGACAGATGGTCTTATGGAAATGTTTGGAATTATGAATGAGGTGATTTGGAACATGGAGTACATAACAGGAGGCACCAATTTCCAAATGTTTACTTCAGTTGTCACATCCCACTGAAATCTGGGGGATGCTCCTGAAGTTTAGCAGGAGACACTGGAGACATAACTCTGCACTTGGCAAAAGATTAAATGGATAGCACGAGACTTGGATAGGGGGCTAAAGCAGATGTATATTGGGCACCACATTTTGCATTCTCTCCAGTGGCCTGGACTGGACATCATTGTGAACTCTTGTTGTGGTCATATGGAAGTTGCTACCCCCCAAAACAATGGAGTCTTTTTAGAGAAAATTCAGCAAAGGGGCCTCTTTGTTCTAGTGGATTTTAAAAAATGAAGAATTTTGTTCTTGGCAAAGTATCTCCCCCTCCTCCTCGAAAAGAAATGTAAAACTTCAGGATTATTTTTTCTAGTACTAACAGAGGTGCATGAGCATTGACTATGACTCTGGACACCACAGTTTGAGTTCCTGCTCAGCCTGGAAACTTATGGGGTGACCTTGGGCAAATCATATACTCATAACTCCATAAAACCCCATGATAGGTTCACCTTAAGTTTGCTATATGCCAGAAACAACCTGACGGCACACAATGCCAAATGAGGCAACTTTAACTTTTTTTCTACAAGAGAAGTATATTCACAATTGTTAGTTAGTAAGGCCCAAAGATATATATATTAGTGGTGTTCAGAATACAGTCTACAGACTGCATGTGGCCCTTGGGATCCCTAAGTGCAGCCCCAGTAGCCCCCCAAAGGGCCCAGACTAAGTTTTTAAAGAAAAATCAAACAATTTGGGGGGCATTTGTTTTAATAATAATAATAATAATAATATTTATTTATTTCTTACCCGCCCCTCTGTAAAACAATCGAAAAAAAAATTTACCACCCAATCACCTGAAATGTAATTGAAGCAAAGTAGTTTGCTTTCCCTGGTCCTCCAAAGCACCCCCTCCAAAAAAAACCTTCCCAAAATGCAAAAGGCATCTACAAAAATTGGCTGAAAACTGCCCAAAATGTGGCTGGAAGTGACACTGTGTCAGTTTAGGTGTGCTGAAATGGGTTGAAAATGGCCTCCTTCCTCAGCACAGTTGCCCAACTTGAACCATACCTATCTATCGATATAAAATAAATACAGATATGCAAGTATGTCAGGAAAATATCAGATCCAATAATTAAATATTGAAAAGAGATTCCACCACACTCATGTGACTCGCCACTTTTTCATATTGATATTATACCTGCTACTGTATGCTCTCCAGCTGGTTTGAAACTTCCACAGCTCCAGTTCCACTCCAGCTACACCTTGCCATGCTTTCTGCAGGAGTACTGGCCACTGTCATGAGTTAGGTAGACATTACATTCAAGCTTATTATAAAAGACGGTAAAACATCCTAGGACTAGATGTTTGTTAGATTATGGGCACATTTCCTGTGTCAATATGGCAGAGAAATGCCTTCACAGTTTTGATCTCTCTGTTATGAAGCGAGCCAACCCAAGCTCTCACCACAACCACTACCTGTTGTGTCATTTGCCTCTGAGACAAAGACAGAGGATAGGCTTTGTGGAGAACTGTGACATCTGCAGAAAGGTGCTTCTTTCCACAGTGCCTGTGGGGTTCATATGTGTGGCTCTGACATGGCACAGATGCTCTCTAAGAAACCTTTCCTGGGTCCTAGTTGACTTGGGAGAAGTGCTCACCAGATAATTTGGCGAGAAAAGCTCTCCAGAGTGATGAGGGCCTTTTGGTAAAGGGAGAATAGTGTGGCATGGAACTCCTCACACTCTAACTAATCTAGACACCTTGCTTTACCTAAAACAAAAGCTATCCCTGGTTAGGTCCAAATGTTACAGAGTTACAGCAACATTAATGGCAAGAATATCTACAATGGAATTAGCTGAATCCTTTGACCTTTCTAGCTTAAGAACATATGTTTTTATGGCACGGTCAGAGTAAATACCACCTCCTTCTACCACAGCATGCTTAGCATGTCATTAGCCTACTGCAGGATTATATATAATGCTATATACCACTCTCTCTGTGTGCTCAGTATTTATCTGAATTTCTATCTTGGTCCATTCAGACTGCTTTGCCTAAGATGTACAAGTGAGTGTCAAGGTTGTGGTGAGTGTATTTTGAAGCTTCTCTTGGCTTATATTATATGGAACATCCCAGTTACAAATAATCTTAACAGACTCCATTAATTTTACTGATATCTGAGTACCATGTGTTTTCTTCCCCTAGTGAACACATTTTGATGATAAATTGCCTTTTGGAAGGAAGCTCTAGTGGGGTTTTGTGTTCATACATGTGTCATTTATGCTATCTGTTTTGATTATGCTGATGTTAATATGCTGTTGCATCTTGTTGCTGTTTGGATTTCCTTGGACAGCACAAAACAAAATACCCACACAGAGAGCAAAAATGTCTGCCGAGCATTGATACTCACTTATTCAATAAACTGCTTGCCTAAAAATGTGTTTTATGTACTTTAAATAACACTGTAGAATAGCACTGTTCACTATTGGTTTGGGCAGATGACAGTATTGACATGGATACATTTCATGGCAGTGTGTGTGTGTGCTGAGGGGTCCAAACAGGTCAAAGTTATTTTAACTTATAATATACTGGCACTCACAGATTTAAATTCTCTATCCTCATGAGGTGTGTGAACATCCCAAGTCATTGCTAAGGATTGCCATAGTCTTGTACCATCATGCCACCCTTTCCTTTGCACTAGAAAGGCAAAAACGTTTTTTCACTACAGCTGCTTCTTTAGGGTGCATGTTTTGCCATCCCCTGATCCCTTGCTACTTTTGTAACTCCCTCACCTCATATTGGAAACTGCTAGTCTCATCACCAAAGTTCTGCCTACCCTGGTCATATGTTCTCTCCAACTTGTCCACAGGGGATGTATGTCTGTGGAGTTTATCAGACGACGGAATTTGGGAGTATAATCGAATGGCAATCCAAACGCAATCATGGGGTTTCATATTATTGCGTATGAGTGTATCTCATGCAATTTCGAGCAAAAGGGAAGTCATTCCAAACCCATTCATGGGTTTTATGTTATTGCGTATTAGAGTATCTCATGCTATTTCAGGCAATGGGGGTCATTTTTGGGTAAATGGGAAGTCATTCTGAATGCATTCCGAACGCAATTGGAATTCACGTAAATTTGCTAAACTAGCAAATTTACATGAATCTGAATTGGCTCCATTCAAAATTGAGAGAAATTCCTCCTGTGTGATAAACTCCTGTGTGTAACCTTCCAAATGCATTTGAGGAAGTAGGCTGAAGTCTACAAAAGCTCATGGTACCAACACTATCTTTCAGTTAGTCTTAAAGGTGCTGTGAGATCCCTTTGCATACTGATGTTTCATATCTACAATCGATTGTCTTTTTGACATAGAGGCAGGGTAAAGATAAAGCTATCATCATCATCATCATCATCATCATCATCATCATCATCATCGGAGCTGTAAAGCAGGAGCAGTCCCTGGTTCTTCCCACAATGGCCTACACTCTTTGCTCACACAGGTTCCCTATCTCCCCTGCCTGCTCTCCACTTTCTCCCTTTCTGCTGAGGAAGTCCTCCACTACCCCGATCCCTCAGGCTGTCCTGCCCTGTTTCCTGATGCTGGGATGGGAGTGCAGCACTGTGGATATGCAGAGGGGACTGCATCCATAAACACACTCCCTGGGAAGCTAAAGAACATCCATTGTGTCTGGAAGAAAGTCTCACTGTTTCAATGGACTGGATCAACACGTATATCCCAGAATGTTGCATTCGAGATGATGCCATCTTGGCTTGGATTAACAGGGTAGAATAGACTGGAGGTCAGCAGCATCCCATGTGGTTGGGTTTTTCCTTGGTCATGCTCTGATAGAAGAAGCTTCCACTCCACTGGGGAGGCCAAGCAGTGGAGGGCCCTCCTCTCAAGACCACAGGTACTTACGCCATCTGCACCTGTCCCCTAAACTGACTTTTTCTTGGCTACTATAAGTTATGTGTGTCCCTGCTCATCTTATGTTTCACATCTTTGCCTGACTCTCTAGAGTGCCTGATTCCTCTGCTGCCCTAGGCGCCCTCCAGTGGCACCATTATGTCAGGCACATGTAAAATTATGTAAACGCTGCGCACACTATGACATTTTTATGGCGTGCCTGTATGGATGCTGCCATTTTAAAATGGTGGCGTCCATACGTGTTAGGGTTAGGGAGGATGTGAATGCTCTGCCCTCCCTAACCCTAATCGCATTGCAACGAACCCTAATGGTGCCTCTTTGTGCCCGTCTGTTTTGGGTCATATACATCTAAGTAAGAAGGTTTGCTTATGTGTGAGCAAGAAGAGAAGAGCACTTCTCCCAAGTCAACTAGGACCCAGGAAAGGTTTCTCAGAGAGCATCTGTGCCATGTCAGAGCCACACATATGAACCCCACAGGCACTGTGGAAAGCAGAACCTTTCTGTAGATGTCACAGTTCTCCACAAAGCCTATCCCCTGTCTTTGTCTCAGAGGCAAATGACACAACAGGTAATGGTTGTGGTGACAGGATATCGCCCCCTGCTTCAGAAGAGCTTGGGTTGGGTACCAGGCCTGGCTCGCTTCATAACAGAGGGATCAAAACTCTCTCTTCTTGTTTCTCTTCAAACCATACATGTAATTTCTGCCTTTCCTCTTTGCACCAGAGAGAGCCAATCTGTCTTCTTCCCTTTGAGGAGCAAGAAGCAAAGGCTATGGAAGTTGTGTGCACATAAATATATTCTACCACTGCTAGGGATTTCACCATGGGAGACACAAAGTGAAGGGACACCTAATACAGATGGAGTTGGTAGTGTTGTGGGCCAGGGAATGTGTGGGCAGCATTGATAGTGGCACCCTGATAGGGTCATCACATAGAATTATTTCCACCCCAAGAATTCCCTCTTTCAGAGAACTATAACAACTGAAGAAGCATATGAAAGATTAAGGGCCATCCATCATAGGAACAATGGGAACTTTCCCAATAATTAATATGAATTGCTACAATGGTTTAACATGAATCAGTATGACACAGTTAAGAAGAAGAAGAAGCAGGAGCATAACTAAAAATGTATATATCTCTGTGTGGATTCCCCCACTGTCTCATTCACATCAGTGTCCAATTAACAAGTGTGTTTTTGTGTGTGTGGGAAAGAGAAAGAGAATGCGAGGGAGAGCTTGGAAAGCTACATTATGACTTCCAGAATCCTTTGGCCCACGTGGCCACTGCATTCTGGGACTCATAGTCAATAATAATAATAATAATAATGATAATACATATCCAAGCATATTTAAATAATGCTTTATTGAACTGCAAGGTACTGAATCCTTTGTCGTTCACTGCACTTCCACAACTACTCATTTCCAAAAATCCAGTAGTTTGTTACCTACATAAGGGACCAATTCCACACAGGTGCACGAAGCACAGGCATCTTGATTGTTCTTTTTTTTTAATGGAATGTTTTTTCCTCCCTTGACTATGTTGAAAAGGTTAGCATGCAGAGGTTTCTCGATATAATGATGATGTAAAGAAAGTCCCAATAATGGCACAGTATATCAGTTTTATGGACTACCAAGATACCAGTTGGAAATTAAAGCATACATCTTTATTTTATGACTTTATACTCCTGACTGGTGTGTTTTTGAAGTACTGGCAGGAACAGCAAACAGTATTTCACACCAACATTTTGCTCTGTTCTCTGGGCTGAAATACTACAGCACAATAAAGCTTTCAAATAAGGCACTCTTGAAAAATAACCACCACAGGTAGGTCAGAGTTAGGGAAGCAATGAGGCAAAGCTTCAACGGATCTCTGAGATAATGCTTTTTGTATAACAGGAAAGCCACCATGGAGGTTGCTCTGCCTCGTTCATAGCCCAGCCTTGAATACCTCAGAGTTTGTTAGGCTCAGGGTGCTTTTATATTTATAGAGGCAATTTGGGTCAAACTGACCTGCATGGCAACTTGATATCAAAAGTGCGAGGAGTAACATTCATACACTGTGGCCTTCAAATACATTGCTTTATTCAATAGCTGATGTCCTGCCAGGGAGAGGTCAGGTGGAAATGTAAGAGCTGTAATAACTCTTTTTGTCCTGCCCTCCTTTTACTTCTCTGACCTCATCAACAACCACAACTTTGACCAGCACCATGTCAGCGCTGCTCCTTGAATGGAATCAGGTGCTTGTGTAATGTGAAAGAATGACATGAGGCCCATTCACACTACACAATTACAGTGCTACTATTCTATTTCAACTGGCATGGTTCCAAGCACTGTAATCCTGGGATCTGTAGTTTCAGGAAGGGCATTTGGGATTCTCAGTCACAGAAGTGCACTGCTTCACCAAACTACCGGATAGAACCATGGAAGTTACAGTGTGGTCTCTCTTTTAATTGCACTATACTCTTATAGTGCTGCTATTCCAAATCCACTGTTACTGCTCTGGCTGCTTCTTGTGGCATTCTGGGATTTGCAGTTTAGGAAAAGGCATTTAGAATTCTCAGCCAGAGAGCTCTTAGGACTTACTGAACTACAAGCCCCAGAATGCAGTAGGAGGCAGCCAGAGCAGTAAAAGTTGACTAGCTCCGCTATAAAAGTGTAGTGTAGTAATTCCAAGAACTTCTTAGACTGACTTGACCTACCTGTAGCTGCTTCTTCTACCATAACTTGTCTTTCTGGACACTTGCTACATATATGCATAGGACACTGAGTCACAGGGCCTGGACCCTCTTTTCCAGTCCCCTGGGTGAGGGGGGAGGACTCTCAGAGTGAAAGAGCTATCTTGAAAGTGTATGCATGTTGTGTATACATCATCATTTGTTAGACTTCATCTAGAATAGTCCTGACCTGTCAATTCTGTATCACACATTCATTCCCATGGGAATAAGCAATAGAACCAATTGCCTAGAGATGTGGTGGGATCTTCTCTGGACACATTCAAAAAGAGGGTGGACAACTCCCTGCTAGGGATGCTTTAGCTGGAGATCTCAATGGTCCGTGAGGCCCCTTTCAACTCTTATGATTCTGTGACTCTATGACTTTAGTGTGGATGGACCCATGGGCAGAAATAGCTTTGGTATCTTATGTCCTGTTGCATGGCAGATGTTACCTTTGGCTTTTGAAGGTCATCCTCAAAAGGCAGTTTCATCACTAGATGTGTACTTTGCTTATATACTCATCTCATTGTTCCCGACAATGTCCAGCTTTATTTCTATTCATTTCAATTATTGTAATCAGTTTATGGTTTACACCTCTCCACAAAACTCTTCACAAATTTTCTGGGTAGAAAATAGTGGCCAGTGGGATATTTTCTCCCATTGTAAACAGCCAGCTACTTCCTTCCCTCCCCAGCTCAGACTGGAATTATAGGATGGGCGGATATTAAAGCATTTTTCCCTCTTGTTGCAATCCATCATGCACACTAGAGCTACAGGAAATAAATAATTCAATCTCTACTTTGACCATTAGAATTAGTTTAAGAGGGCAAAGACCAAGCAAATGGGGGTAATATACCAGTTACCTTGTGCTTGGAATTCCAAAAAGCTTTTCATACAATTCTTCAAACACAGGCTGTAAGGTAGAATCATGGAATCATAGATTTGGGCAAGACCTGAAGGGCCATCAAGTCTAACCCCCTGCCATGCAGGTATACACAATCCAGTTCCATGGCCAAACAGCTCTTACTGTCAGGAAGCTCTTCCTAATGTTTAGGTGGAATCTCTTTTCCTGTAGATTGCATCCATTGTTCCGGGTCCTAGTCTCTGGAGCAACAACAACAACAAAAAAATTCCTCCATCTTCAATATAACATCCCTTTAAATATTTAAACAGAGCTATCATATCACCTCTTTACCTTCTCTTCTCCAGGCTGAACATAGCTGTTGTGCCATAAGACAACCCACTTTTACTAATGTTATGGCACTATGGGAAAAGGTGGCTTGTACCTTGCTACACTAGTAACAGACAGGGACAAGCTACCAAGTAATATTCCCTGAAGTTTCTCATAGCAGCAATTCAGGGCACTTCTAAGACGCCTAAGGGTATGCTTCAGATTTAAACAAATCCTGACTCTTGTCTTGAATGGATTTAATTCAGACAAATTTTGGACATATCTGAAACAAATGGGGTCCTTTAAAGTGGACCAAATCCAAAGCTGAACTCTTCTGATGATTGGTTAGCAATTTAGAGTAGGTGGGCCTCAGAGACACAGACATAGCGTCTGGAAATAAATATATATATATATATATATATATATATATATAAACTTTTCAAGCTTTCCATATAAAGAAAATACCCAGGTGGTGACAGGATTAGCAGTAGAAGAGGAAGAGGTGTACTTTTATCAGTGGCAGCTCTAGCTTCAAATCATAGTAATTTCCTCCACACTTATACACACTGGGGGGAAGGATGAAATAATCTGTTTCAGGACTTAGTGTTCAGTGCCCTTTGCCTAGTTCTTTCTCTCAAAAGTAGGACTATTAAAAGTGTTTTTTTATGAATGGGACCTGGGAGAGTGTAGCACTGAGTCCTTGCTTGGACAATGCTGGATGTTCCAGTCCTTCAGTTTCTGCCACTGTAGCTCCACATCTGTCATTCACAACCCGGTCCTTGTTGTGTTGTATTTTCTGTAACTTTGGTGCCAAATGAGTGGAAAACAGATGAGCCTTAAACTATTTCGCATTTATTCTCTGCTCCTGAGTTCCGGCTTGTATCCTTCTGAAATACTGCAGCTTTCTGGAGAGATAATATAAGCCAATTTTTATAACATAAACATTGCTAAAATGCATGCTTCTGTTTTTCTTAAGTGTCCAGTGACTACAGCCAGGCTGCTACTCATCCTGATGCCAGGGAAGAGCTGAACACTTGCCCGCTCACCTGGGTATAAGGAATGGATACTCCCCTTTCCTTCAGTCACCAATTGCTTCTCCCTGCTAGTCTGAGCTTTGGACTACAACTCTGGAATTTAGGGGTTGATTCCCCTCTTGAGCGTCAAAACCCACTGGATGACACTTTAAGCCCCAGTAATCCCTGTGACAGGTTTGCTTTAAGGTCACTGTAATCTGGAAATGACTTGAAGGCACACAACAAACTTTCTTTCTAGGCAGTAGTCACTCTTCCCATTTGCAGCCATTTGCTTTCTACAGGTGAGAGAAACTGGATCCTACTACTACGGACTTCAGATGGGGGATTACTCCCTCATAAAAACTCTCTGTATATTAAAAAGAAGCTAGAGGTTAACGTTTCTAATCTGGAGGTCTTCTTCACTGCATCTGCACTGCAGAAATAATACAGTTTGACACTGCTCTAACTGCCATGGCTCAATGCTATGGAATTCTGGAATTATAGCTTTGTGGGATATTTAGCCTTCTCTGTCAGAGAGCTCTGCTGCCACAACAAACTACAAATCCCTGGATTCCATAGCATGGAACCATGGCAATTAAAGTGTTGTTAAACTGCATTATTTCTGCAGTGCAGATACAGCCTTTGCCATATTGGGCTTTAGTTTGTAAACATATTTTTACAATTCCAAATTACTGGTTGTTAATCCGCTGCTTACTTTGTTTTTATTGTACAGTATACTAGTTAGTATTATTTTAGTGATATTTTCATCATGTAATGTTGTTTTAGATTGCACGCCACTTGGCAGGTTTTTATTCTTATTCTTTTTTCTTTCCCCCTATTATTTTGACACTTACTATGTAAAGCACTGTGCAAACTTTACAGCACTCTATAAATAAATGATGATGATGATGATGATGATGATGATATAATTTTTCTCCACCTGTGTGTGTTTCAAATATAGTCTGAAGTGGTGCAGCCCCAAACCATCTTTTCTGTTGCTTTGTGTATTTCTCGCCTCTTCAAGTGCTGTATTATTCTAGACCAGGAGGAATTAGTTTGGTGTTGTCTGGATGGTAACAAACAAAAGAGGGAGAAAGATAGTGCACCCTCGCTCTTCTCTGCTGTTATCATTTGCTTTCCAGTAACAGTTCCTATATCACCATATTTAACAGATATTACAAATAATAATTTTAAAGCCGAGCATAGGGGACACAAGTGAGGCTGCCCGAGGCAGAACATTCACTGTCAGTTTTCAAATCAAAGTGTATGGTGTCATGGGATTGACAAAGCAGAGGCATTTCACCAGGTCTTTCAAGCTGTTGTCAAATAGTTAAAAGGCAGGACAGAAAGGCCACAGTGATATTCATTTCCCACCCAGTGGATATCAGAATGTAGAACAAGGTACACACACTCACACATACAGGTACGTGCAAAGCAGCCTTTAGCCTTGCTGGGAGAAAAAAGGAGGTACACTACAAGAACCTGTATTTTTCATGAATAGCTTCAGAAAAAGGTAAAGGTCTTTCTCACCACCTGGTACCCTTTAAAAAAAAATACAGGAGAGACCAATTTGATTCATTCTGGGACCTTCTCTGTGCCACATGTGTTCTGCTAATGAGTTGTTTTGTTTTGTATTGTTTTAAATTGAACTATGTTTAATGACTTTTTTATCTTTTAAAATTGCTTTTTATTCTTTTAACTGGAGGTTTGGATTTTTTTAATACTGAAAACATATTTATTCTGTTTTTAAGGTTCACTTCTTATATGTTTTTAATATGCTTCTTTCAAATCGTAAGCCACTTTTGAGTCCCAAAAGAAAGCAGGAGAATGATCAATATGATAATGATGATAAAGTGAATATTGTGATATATACTGCTTCTCCATGAATAACTTCTAACATGTCACAGATGAAAACATGGACAAATGTGGCCAAGCAACATCAGAGTGGCCAGAATAGCAATAGTTATTAATGAGGAAGAGCATACAAGTTAGGAGAGGTGCAACAGTTTGCTTTTGCCTGAGCCTAATAAGAAGGGCAAGATTCTGTCTTTCCGGTCCTCCCCCCTGCTGAGAAAATTGAGTGTAAAATACTTTTGCACTTTTCACTCACTTTGCAACAACCGAGATAAGCTGATGACAAAGAGGGAAAGTGAGAGGTAGGCAGGGTAACTGTGACAAAACAGCTGATAAAAGTGAGATAACAGGTTAATGGGCATTGTCCCTGGCAAATTGGGGCTGTTGGAGGGTATGTCTTTGGTTTGTGTGTATATGGATACATGAACACAAATGCACAGAGTTATGGATTAACACAGCTCCTTGCATTTACAACTCTCTTTTGAAATCTTGGCTATGTGGATTTTCATGATGAGTGCCTCGACTTCAAACATTATCACTACAAAATTGCATAACAATAGTAAAGATATGAAAAGAAGAAAAAAAATACATCCAGATGAACTATGACTAGACAGTTTCTCTACTTAAAGCAAGCTGAACAATGAAGTATTTTGTACTTCTTGTCCTAGTGCTTCCTCGGTGCAACTTCCAGCCTTTTTTGCTTTTAGCTCAGTGTTCTCATTTTTTGTTTCATTCCTGTCGTCTTCAGTCTGATTTCCTTCTTTTGATTTCGAGCTGGACTGACTACTGCCAGGTCACTTTATATTATTCCATCCTCTCCTTGCAACCTCTTAGACAATTGGGAGAGCAATAAGCATTCTGCCAAGTTTCTGTTTCCCATAGTAACTGAATATCTCTTCTTCCTACCCCTCCAAGTTTCAGTTTCCTGGGCTGACCTTATGACTTTTGGAGCCCTTGTCAAGAATGGTCTCTTGCCTCCTAATAATCAAATGTCTAAAGGAAAGGCAACCATTTTATTGCAACAAACACAAAATGGCCAAATAGTTTCATACAATCACAGTGACTTATCCTTACGTTGGACTGTGAATATGATGGTAGCCTCAAATTTGTTTTTTAAAGAAACACAGAGAAAATTCAGCTTGCAGTCTTGCATTGAAGTTGTCGCAGAGGGAGGGGAGCCTGACAAATGCACACACAACATGTTCATTTCTTGAACAAACAAGGCCACTTTATTTATGACAGCTTGTAGTGACTGGGAGCTACCAGTCACTTGGGAGCTTTCTCAGACTACAAAGGGTTAATCTAGGAGGTGGTACATGCTAATGAGAGCTTGCATCACATGCTAATGAGTAATTACATCATTAGCCAATCAGTGAATAGGACCAGGACTTTTCAAGAACCTTATATGTGAAATCAGCAGAGGCTGGATGGCCATCTGTCGGGGATGCTTTGATTGGGAGTTCCTGCATGGCAGGGGGTTGGACTGGATGGCCCTTGTGGTCTCTTCCAACTCTATGATTCTGTGATTCTGTGATCTTTAAAAAACCCTGCAGCCATGTCATCTTTTTCTTCTTCTTTGTTTGGGAAGTCCAGCTGTTGAACCTCTTCCAGCAGGGCATGCAGGGATGTGGTTTGAGCTAGGCAAGGGGCCAGCTCCCACATTCCTATGTGTGAGTAATTTAGGGTTGTGGTAGTTAGTGCGTTTAAGCCTTTTATTATGTTATCTGTGGCTTGCTTGAAATGAACATTTGTGTAACTATGCTCCTGTACCTGTAAGGCAAGGAGGCCTTGCATGAATGATACCTCTATTGCTCTATTCTATGTAGTTAGAATAAATCCATTTTATCTAAAAGCATCTGGTTGCTCTCTATTCCTACAACACGTGCCTTTAGCTCAATTGTTACTTGCTGGGTAGCAAGGGGGAAGTGGGAAAGAGAACTATAAATCCCTTTAGCAAGTCCTAGTGTGTGCTAAAGCAGGGGAACTGATGATTCGCTAGGTGGTGGCAGCAAGTCTAGAGGACCTCAGGGGGCCCATTCCACTCAGCAGGGAGTGGGAACAGGGACCCAGGAGACTCTAGGGGAATCTAAAAGGGATCCCTTGGGGGCTAAGGGCCGAGAAGCAGTGTGCTGCTTAAACCCCAGAGATCATCACACAGCTGCATAGTGTTGGCTTGGCATGAGGTCTGGATCCACTGATTGGACAACTGAACTGTTGGCCAGTTAGACCCATTCCTGCCCAATTGCTGGAAGACTCCCAGAGTGGCAGCTGAAGACTCATATATGCACACAGGCACTGCATGTTTCTCTGCCATCTGGCAGTGTGACATGTACCTCGGTCTCTGGACTTTTATCACGTGGGGGATGACATTGTCCTGTCCTGTCCCTATCCTGTGCTTCTCGTGCAATTGCGGGAAGTGCTTTCACACTAAATTGCACTTATCTGGACATCATTCCATCCAGAAAGTGTGAGTGAAAGTGATCACATGAAAGGCTTTCTCACTACATCACGCTGACCCCATGAATGAAATGGAATTGCCCCCTCAATTCCTGTCATTTAGTATTATAGGACCATCCTGTTAATGCAATTCCACTTCATCGATAGGACATGACAGGATCAGCATGATGTAGTGAGAAAGACCTTCACATGGTCACTGTCACTCACGCTTTCTGGACGGGATAAGGACATCCATCCCCATGTGATAAAGTCTTCTGAGTTGGGCCCAGGCCTACTGCTGCACCCCAAGATCCCTCACAAGAGACCACTCTATTGACTGGGGCTGGGGGCACAAGCTACTCCAACCTTGTCCCCTCTGTGCATTGGATTCATTCCTCATGCCACACTGCCAAAGATGTGACAAAAACACAATCTATGCATAACATACAAGTAACATAACCATTACAAGTAACATAGCCATTACAATTTTAGATTGTAAGCCTGAGGGCAGGGAACCGTCTAATTAAAAATAATAATTGTAAGTTGCTCTGATAGCCTTTAGGGCTGAAGAGTGGAGTATAAATATTATTATTATTATTATTATAGCAAGTAATCAAACACAGGTGGATAGGTGGAAAGGCCATTAAAACTGGACTAACTGGGAGTTGGGGGGGCAGGTCAATAAATATCCCCTTGAGGAACCAGAGAGAAAACTCTGGCCCCTTTCCCACTTTGAGTAGGCCCTGCTGCCATCCCACATCCCAGCTGGCTGGCATGCCAAAGCTGTACCAAATACTTGCGCTTCTAGGATAGATGTGCCCCAGAAGGAGGGAAAAAAGGAAAGAAATGGCAGCTCCTGTTCCTCCATACTCTTACCAACCTGCAAAACCATCTCCTAGAAGTGGGGTAAGGAATATGAGGCAAATTTAATCTACTCGCCAGTAAAAATTCTAGGGCACTGTAGAAATAATCCAGGTTGACACAACTTTGATTGTCCTGGCATGGAATTCCAGGAATTGTAGTTTGTTGTGGCAGGAGAGCTCTTTGACAGAGAAGGCTTAATGTCTTGCAAAATTACAATTCCCTGAAGAATAGCATTGAGCCATGGCAGTGTCAACCTGGATTATTTCTGCAGTGTGGTTGCAGGGTAGGTGAATCTTCCTCAACCTGATACCCTCCAGGTATGTTGGACAGACTACACACCCCATCATCCCTATCCAGAATGCCTTTGGCCAAATAATTTATTCATTCATTTATATATTTATTATTTGTTTTCTATCCTCCCCACCTGCTTGCCATGAATAGGTGGCTTACAATGAAGTGATACAAATACAATCAAAACATAGAATGAATAAAACAATTGAAAGCTGAAAACACAATTTTTAAATTTACTTGTAAAGCAAAAATAAAGCAGTTGTCCAGCTTAGAAGAATACAAGTTAGGTCAGTTGCCAAAGACCTGCTCAAATTAGGAAAATGAAGGTCTTTGCAGGCTGGCAAACATAAAACATGGAGGGAGCCAAGCTAATTTCTTTCAGCAAAGCCTGGGAGTTCTACCAAGAAAGCCTCAAAAGTAGTCTTATTCATTTAGATAATTGGTAATAAGAAAATTATGCAACATGGAAAAATAAAATACAAAGAGACATATCACCCCAAAAAAGAATTTATATATATACAGTATTTTTTAAAAATATCACATTTTCCTCAATGAATTTCTAGCAGGTGTACATTGCAGAAAAAGCAAAGGATGGTGCCTTTTTGGCCAATTTTATGGTTGCCATGAGAAATTCAGTTTTCAAATTCAGCTAGTTTGATCATATCCGGGTAGAGCCGTGTTGGCCATTTTGCAAAATCCAATAACATCCAAAATCCACCAAACAGTGATACCTTTATTCGACCAGCCAAAATTCACAATATACATGCAGTAAGCTGGCGAAGCTTCAGTGGCTTCTTTATCAGGCAAAGGTATTAAAAATCATACAGGAGAAAGAAAGAAAGAGAAGATGATGTTAGTCATAGGCAATCAATTTGTCAAGATGTTGTGTCCTCAGTTCAGATGGTATAGAGGGGTATTCACGTAGGCAGGTCTCTCCTCCTTCTGGCCATGTGGATACTGGGGGGTTCTTGGACTCCAGGAAATAAAATTGAAATTCCTTTAGCAAGACAAAAAGAGATTCCCTTTGAAATCCCATTTTTCTCCATCCTTTAGGAGGATGGAGTTTGACCGGTAAGCCATAATGAGAAGCTGTACCAAATGCCTTTGTCTTATTGCCTCATAAAGAGATTGAGTTGCCAAGTTGTGAGGTTAATCCAAAGCTACACCCCCCTTACAAAACGCAAAGCCTCCAGCTGTAAGTAATTATTGTTCTCTGTGTATAAATGAAGAGATGCCACCAGCTTCCAAAGCAAAAATTAAAATATTACATGTGTTTCTATCGACATTTAAAACAGCTATAAGGTACTAAAAACAATAGTTTGGGATGCATTACTTTGAACTACGTACTTCCAACTCTGACCCACCCTCAGCAATATTGCTTAGGATCTACCAAGAGGAAGCAGACTTCTAGATGACACTTTGCCAGGGACTGGGCTTCCGAATCCCACCTGGAAGTAGCCTCCACTGAAGTTCCATAAAGTAATGAGATGAACTTCCAGATTAGCATCCTTAGGGCACAAGCCTGAGAATGTGAAGAGTACATGGTGTTCCCTCATACCAAGTCACAAACCTGGTCCGTCTAACTTTGTATTTTTGCTGCTAATTGGCAATGGCTGTCCAGCATTTCAAACCAGCGTCTTTCCCTGCCTGATGAAGATGTCAGGCATTTAACCTGGAACGTCTTGCATGCCGAGTGTGTGCTCTTTCACTGAATTATGGCCACAGAGAGCAACTAGTCACAGCCTGTGAAAGGTCACTTATTTGTAATCTTTCCAATTTACAACACAGGCCATGCTGTTACTGGCTAAATACTCTTGATATATCTATTGTCATTCAAAGCTTGCGAGGCTGCAGTGATCTGCCATAAGGGAAAGTCAGAACTGGAGGAGAAGGTACAAAACTTTTAAGAGCGATGAATAAACCTAAAAATAAATTCCTAGTACCGACAAGCAGATATTTTGCTGTTAGAAACATGTTGCGGAACCTTGTTCGTAAAAAGCTCAGTATAAAGAGATGTTCTTGAATACCCCATGGTGCACATTCTGTTCTCTAGTCCAAATGAAAACAATTTCTGTAAATAGCCAGTACATTTAGACTGAAAAGGAAATCTACAGTTGTGTTTGGAGAGCTTATATGTTTTCCTCATTTGGTTGCCTGTCCTCTCTTTCTTTTCTTTTAAGCTGTGCTCACACCACAAATATAGGCATACTAATGCACTTGTGGAGAAAATGGAATTATGGTGCTTCACCCTAAAAACCCACTGTCCTAGGGCAACCTACATGCACAAGAGGCGTATGCCCATAGGCTTCGATGCATCCTGGCTGACCTCCTCTCTGACCCCATACTCTGGGGTCAAGTACAGATTTTTGGATCCAGATTTGGAATTGTTTGGGTCTCAGAATTTGGCTCAGGAAGTCTCTGCTTAACTCAGGAGAGATTTTAAAAAAATCATGGGATTCTGGTTAGGTTAGTTTGGTCAGTTGTGTCTGGATATTTTCTGTGTGTCTCAGCAAACAACAAATTCCAGGATTCCCTAAGATGAAAATTAAAGCAACGTGAAAGTGTGTTAACTACATAGTGCTGATATACCTTTATATCCACTCTTTTTTTAAAAAATGAAAGCTGAAAATCCAGGCCTTGCAACAAATGAATTGGCTTGAATTTGAATAAAAATTTAGCCCAATCTGAAAACTTTTATTTTCTAATCTTGTTCTTTCTTATGGGTTTTTCATTTATTTATTTATTTATTTTCTTGCCTGCTTTCTCCCATAATGGGACTCAAGGTGGCTGACAACATAATTGAAAACAATATAGATTAAAACTATACAAAAACTTCAATAAAAGTAGAAATAGAAAAGTTATTTTTGAATAACATAGGAAGTTTAAATATGAAACATTAAAAACATTTAAATTCACTAAGAGACAATACAAATCGTACAATGGCACGGCACATCATTAAAATCACATCCCATCCAGTTTCTGAAAGGCTAGTGGCAGTGGTGTCATTAGGAGTGTGGGTTGTGTGTGGACCGCACCAGGTGATACCCTAATGGTGGGGATGATACCACTGCTTCTCAAAACATCTGTGTTTTTCGCAGAAATGGGCTGTGGCATTTTCCTGCTTCCCTTTAAAATACTTTAAGAGATGGTGTGAGTGGGGTTAAGCTCAATGGGAGGAGAAAGAAAAGGCCCCCAAATTTTTTTTTTCAAATTTAAAAAAGATTAAAATTATTTTTAAATTTTAAAATTATTTTTAAATTTTCTTTAAAACACCACATTTTACCAAATTTTCATTTTAAGCACATGAAACTATGTATACGTAAATCCATTTGGGTTGTGCATATGATTTTAATTTACAGGTGTAATTTTAATTTTGCTAGTTTTTTATGTCACTATTGCCATTACATTCAGTGGTATATGGGAATGACAATTTAAGGGTCACATTAGTGCAAACAACATTACTAAGGATTTTGTATGGTGTGGTATGGGAGGAGGCCAAGGGGTGTGTGTGTGGCACCATGAATTACCTCGCCAGGTGACACCACTAGTTGGTGGCACAAGAATATTTATAGTTGCCAATAGAGGGAGAATAACTTCCCAGCCACCAAGAAGGCCCTGTCCCTTACACCCACCAAACATATCCACCATTGTAATCTGACATGGCCTTAACAGTCATGGCTCCATCCTATGGAATCCTGGGATTTGTAGTTTGTTGTGGTTCCAGGGCTCTCTGACAAAGAAGGCTAAATACGTCACAAAACTACATATCACAGAATTCCACAGCATTGAGCCATAGCAGTGAAAGTGGTGTCAAACTGGATTATTTCTGCAGTCTAGATGCAGCCTAAGTCTTATGCTCTTTTCATATTTTATCTGAGACCCCATATATTGGCAGCAGGAACTGAAGTGCTTAGTGTCTTCCACCTAATGTCTTCAACTTCCATCAGTTCCAGCCAGAATAGCCATTGAGAAGAGATGATGGCAGCTGCAGCCCATTTGTTTCTAGGTCTTTCCCAAAACCATATTTTGTTGGCCATGAAAAGCAGTTGTCACATATAACACAAACACTGAAATCAATGCAATTTATCCATTTGGCTTCACATTTTTCTTGAATCTTCTGAATTTCTGTCAAATAGTAAACGGGAGCCTGATCATCTTGCTGCTAAGATGCTCATATCCAACATCTATGCCAGCAATGACACTCAGTACTCAGCAAGAGCAGAACAGTTTTCAGACAAGTGAACATGATCTCAAGAACAGTTTTCAAGTGGAGGCTCAACATTGGCAGGCAGGTTGTGATTAATTTTGCCTATTTGCATGTACTTGCAGAGGAAGGACAAATTTCTTTTCCCATTCATTATCATTTAAATGTTTTTTAAACAGGAAGACTCTTACAAGAACAATGTGCACTTAGAAGTGACCTCTCGTATGTTCAGTGGGTAACTTACTCAAATTGAGTATGCATAGGATAGATTCTAGGCAGCCTTTATTATTTTGGGGATGGTTTAACAATAATGGCTGTCTTAATATTTCTTAATGCTTGATCATTTAGTACACTTCTGAATGATAATTCCTAGGAAGGCTCAGCTACATAGGAATCATGGTCCAGTTTGCCAGATCATTTCAGGGGATCTCCATCCCTCGGGGGGAGAGGATGTTGGGGGAGGCTTCTCAAGCATCTCATGCACCCCTTTTCTGAGGTCTGTATCCCAAGAAGCTTTTCTATGATTGAGATGTATCTATGATTGAGATCTATCACATTGGTCTGGAAACTTTTTTATTCATGCATTCAGTATCTCTGTAGCTGCTTGTGTAGCTAGAATAGGCTGGCAGTGCCCCAAAAACTCATTTTTAAAACCCAGTTACCTATTTGTTATAGGCTTCAACCATGATAATTGCTTCCAGAGATTACTCTAAGAGGTAATGAAAGATGGGGGCACTCTCTGAATATTTCCACAGTTTTCTTTTTTCCCCCCAAATTCAACATATTAGAGATCTACATAGCACAGATAAAGGGCAGGCTCTGGTGATTTTACAAGAGTGATATTTGAGGGACTACCACCTGGTGATGTCATACTTTAAACATCAATCACACAGCAAACCTTTCAAATGAAAAACAAGTCTAACAAATTTAAAAATACAGTATATATAAACACGTCTACTGTATTTAGCCTGAGATTCTTCCCCCTTGCCTGGAGAAGAGATGCCAGGCCCAGAGCATCACTAGGAGGTGCGGGGGTGCAGGCCGCACTGGGTGACACAATCAAAGGGTGGTGACAGCCAGTGAGTGTCCCCACTTACCTGCCGTATGCCATGGCACATGCCCGAGAAGTAAAGGACCTGTTGCCCCCCATCCCTGCCTTGGGAGGGCAGGGCAGGGCAGGACAGGGAAGGAGAGAACCTGGTGTTCCCAGTCCATGCCCTTCGAGGCTTGACTTTGGAATAAAGCTGTGCAGAGCCAGGACAGGGGGCACCAAGCCCTTCCTCTCCTTGCCCTGCACTGCTTTACTTTAGAGTAAAGCCGTGTGGGACAAGGAAAGAGGGTCCTCTTTTGTTTCTGCCCCAAAGCCCCTCCCCTGCACTTGGTGACATCGAGGTGTGGAATACCACTGGCCAGACCCTGAGATCTTGGAACCTAACATAGATTACTTGTCCCAGAATAATTTTTAGGAGAACTCTGCTATACAGAGAATAAGTCTAAATTAGAACCTAACTTCTAATACAAACAAAACTCTTATAAAACAAGGGTGTCATACTCCCAATGAAGGTCTTTGGGCCTCCAGCTACTGTTGAAGCACACAAAGTAAGGTCTTCCACAAAAACTTACTCCTGTCTTTAACATTTATGTTTCCTATCCCACTCATTCCTTGCTGCTGGAACAAAAATAAAGGACACCATGCCACAAGGGCATGGGCAATTTCTGCTAGATGTTCAACTGGGAGAGGGTGAGGTGTAGCCACCATCTGGGTGGCTGCCATTTTGCTGGCAGCAACTAATTTAGCATCACATGTCTTTTGTCCCTAAGTGAAAAGTTTGTTAAAAGTTTGTTGAAAGTTTGTTACCAGGGCAAACTTCACTTTCATTTTGCACTTTAATGGAAACAAGTTTAATTTCACAGAAAATGCTGGGTACTTCGTTTGGACCTTAATTACATTGAAGGTCCTTCAGTCTGTGGCCACAAGTGGATTCAGGTAGATCAGCAAGATGTATCAATTCATTCTATAGGAAGCCCCCACTGTTCAAAGCCTGGTTATCTCACAACTTGCTCTTTCATTAATCTGATAAAAGATCCACTCTTTTGCCAGTACTTCTTGTCTACAGAGGCTTGCTTGGGATCAACTTTGCATGTGCACATTACTTGCAAAGTTATCTGGGGAGGGGAGCACCAAACCGACTGAGAGACTTTGCAAGCACTACTGGAATGTCTGGGTGGTTCCAAACAAGCCACTGTAATCCCCTACACAGGTTCTGCTTTTTGGCCAGCTCCAGTTTCTGATGGTGCTGTAGTCCCTAACCTGTCAAATAAGTGGGGGCTTCCTGTATTTTCTTTGTGTGTCCATTCATAAGAGAGTTCCATCCCACTTCCATATTGATCTGCCAATTAAAAAAAAATCTGAAAAATGGTATTGAAATAGATATTTTTGAATAAACCCAAATTAATATGCCCAAATCTTTAGAGATCAGCATGAATATGTTTCTTTTTTTGAATCGGGTTGATTTGACTTGCTTTGCAGAAGACAGAAAATGCGATCTAGGAATGTTGTTTTGCAGACACATTTTGGTACTGTTGTTTTTCCACTACTTGTGTTCTCCAGTTGGTATGCATGCCTGAGAACAAATTAGCCTGCTGGTGTAAAAACACATTCAAAGCAAAAATATCAAATTGGCAAAATTAGTCATTTTTAGTGAGATGGTTTTCTAGGTCAAGACTTACTTGCTGAAGATGCAGCATTATAAATGGAGTTCTTTAAAACTACTTGTTCTACTGGTCTGATAATTCATTTCATTCTAAGGGAACACTTTACAGTATATTAACAGGAAAGGAAGATTAGGAGTGCATTAATCAAACTTTTCAGATGGAGAGAATCACATGCACTACATCTAGGAACTCTCCATTACCATTTTTCAGAAGCTATATATAATCAATATTTCAAATATATGCACTTTGTCTTCTATCACTGAATTTAGCCTGTACCTTCATCAAATGGGAAGTAATACAGGAAGCAGCCAGGATCTCCTTCTTTTTATGTCACATTTCAAACTGGTCTGCAAATGTACTAGAAACCAAAAGGGAGGTAGTGTGCACCAGTTAACCTAACTTGTTTAAAAACTGCTCTGTACCATAACTGCATATCTAATTATATTATGAGATTAATCATCTGAAAAATCACTGAAAAGTCATATATAAATGAAAAGATCTGGACAGAATAGGGTTTTATTAAAAGTGAGCAAACTACAGAAAGAAATGTTATAACCAGAGATAAAAGAAAATTTTAACGAATCACCACATGTAACATGTGTATTGCAATTTATTTTTCTGTTGATATTTATCAGGTTTCACTGAGCATAGCTGAATTTGGAGCATCCTTTAATCAGCATCCATATTCTTCTGACCAAACCTTCTGTTTCTCAAAGTGGGAGGCTAGTATTACTATTTTCCAAGATATTGATTTTTTAAAAAAATGTAAAACACAAGTTATTCTTCACCCATAGGTCTCAGTGCAGTATACCAATTAGATAGCATGAATCTGGATGCTTTGTCAACTGGTGCATTAGTGGGAGAAGGAACAGATAGCAAACAGTCTTTCAAATGTGGAAGAGTGGAAAGATCAGCTCTTTTCTCTTTTTATTTGCTGTGGTTATATTTTACATCTATGGGAAAAGATGTACTTTATTTGTCTTGGGGCAGATTGCAAGCTACTTAAGCCACTACAGTCCTCCTTAATATTTCCTTTATCCTTCTCAGTTTTGTACAAATGCTGTTCAACAGTACAATCTGTTTTGGCTTCCTATTACCTTGAATTCTAAACACACACCAGAGAGATCAGCCCTGTTGTTGTGGAACATCAAACTGCCATAGCATTTCTATGTTGATGTTGTTGGAAATATTTCTGTACCAATTCTCATTTGCACAAATTCTGAAGCACTTTACAACACTATAAAATAATAAAACAATGCAGTAAAAACACAATAATAGAACATATGAAAGAAATCAAAATAGCTCATGCCTGCAGAGAAGCCAAGGTAAATATTTAGCGAAATTATATTTCCCCTATGTGCTGTTTTGTATAGTGACACCCTCCAGTCTGTTGTGTAGTTTTAAAAAAATAGGCAGGACATTGCCCATTAGCAAGGTTAGGCAGAATATATGGCTTTGAGAGCCACTACCAAAATTAAAATACATCTTGATTGAAAGCACAATTCTGTTCAAGACTCACAAAGCAATTGGTGCTTACTCAGGTCTAACTCCCACTGTATTCAACAAGGTTTATCCCCAGAGAGGTGCACATAAAGTTTCAGCCTATGTTAAACACTACTTTTCCTCTTCTCAACACAAAACCTCTGTCCTATGATATCCAGTTTAGTTATATAATGATAATCAACATTTTCTTCATTGCAACCATCAACATGATCATGATAATGATCTTCATTTTCTTCATCATCACAACATAACCACAACAAAGGGTAGGGTCCTGTTTTTGACATATGCATGCCATTGGTCTGGTCTCCAAGAGGAAAGAAAAGAAGGTTGCACTCTGTGAGTGGACCGTGGTATATTTCCTCTTCTGAGCTGAGACCAACTATCTGACTTGACCCTCTCCTCTCCACAATGGTAAGTGGTAGCAGTGTGCTCTACTGGAGACTGACAGCTTCTGGGGTGGGAAGACAGGACAGCAGAAGTAGAATGTTATAGCCACTAATAACAACACAGTAGTTTAAGACTAAACAAACTCTTCAGCGCTATTTTATCTTTCCTTAGATCTGCAACTACAGGTCTGGGGAAGCTCCTTGATAAAACTGGTTTTGAAAGATGGTTTATGCTAAAGATATACATGTGGGCACTGGCTTCTATATCTTAGGGCAACTAAGCATAAGGTGGTGTATATTCAATTTGGCATTCATTTCAAAGTTCATGGTACTTTCAGTGCTCACTGCTATTATACATCCATTGTACTGTTTCTTGTCATAGTAACACTACAAAAGAGGTTCTGATTAATTTTTAGGAATTATAGAGGTTGCTTTTCTATTATGTGCTCCTAATGTGGTTGGCCAGTGGCTTCTATGTCAAGGGTATGATGAATCTGTTCTGAGTTTTATTTATCTGAAGGCAGAAACAGATTCAGAACTTTGGATAGTTCATTTGAAGTTCCGGGGTCAAACCCAGGGTGGCTCATCTGAAAGATTCAACCATACAGAGTTGATCACTTTAGTGGTACCTTTTCTCAACGACCAGTTCCCTAAGAAAGAACCATGTGACAATTCCAGCCCATAACACTAGAACATTCATATTCCAACCCCAGCTTTCTGGGAGTATATTGCAAGATCCAAGGCTAAATTTAGGGTGGAGATTGGCAATGTTCAGCCAAGACACCTCCCCCATTGTTCCTGAAAAAACTAAGCAAAATTTAGCCCCCCCCCCAAAACCCACGAACAATTAAAATGGCCCCATCAATCTGCCACAAAAATGTGGAGGGTCGAATGCCTTGGCCTTTTACTATGCCACTACAGACTCATGAACACCCAAATCAAAAACTGGATGTATTTCACCCCAATCCCATAATCTTCTGGGTTCACATATCACTTCTGGTCACACCAGAAGCAGTCCATGATGTCTGTGGGGGTGGGGGTGGCATGAGGGTAAATGACCACTACCCTTACACAGTTGGCCACCCCTGATTTAGGTGCAATTTGGGCTTGTGAGCACATATCACAGGCATTTGACACAGCTAGCCACTTAAAGATGAAATAAATCCTATGAATTAATAGCAAGAACCATTCTTCCAGCACTGGCCCTTATGTAGCAAAAATGGCACCATCCAAATACAAAAGGGAGCAACATTATGCCTGCAGGTAAGAGGATGAAATGGAGTATCTTGAAATAAAGTGTCTGGGAAAGTGGCCAGACACTGATAACAATGTCCAGATAAGCAAAGGTATACCACTCAGAGTCTGCAGAGTTTAAGCAGGCCTATAATGGCAGACTTATGAACAGAGTCCAGTAATAGGGTCTGTGGTCAGTCAGGGTGCAAGCCAAAGGGTCAAGTCAAAAGCATCATCCAGCAAGCCAAGAAAGTCAAGTGTTTCAGAGAAGCAAGATGGTCAGGCTGTCCAAGAGTTGAAGATTCAAGCTGAGAAGACAAAACGAGAGTCAGAAAACAGAGTGCATTCACCAGGAAACTCAGATAGCTTCTGACAAAAGCTCTGGTTTCCTTCAGGTTTATATAATTAGCTCTAATGAGTTCAGCTGTTTCTTGATGAGTTGGCATTTCTCATAAAGCCTTTGGGACCGCTGGAGGCACACGCTTTCAGTTCTTCTGTGGCTGAAGGTAGGTATGCCAGCTTCCTCCTAAGGCTCTGCTGCCTAGAGGTTTAGCTGCTGAATCTCTTCTGAGGCCACAGACTCTGCTGGGGCTCTCAGGGCAGAGATAAGGCCAGGCTGAGGCTCAGACTCAAGCTCCAACTCCAGCTCAGAGTCTTCATCAGAGTCCTCAGCCAGGCTAGGCATGACATAGAGCATGGTTAGTTGTCCAGAAATCTAAATTGAAAATTTGGCAATAGTTAAGCAACCACCATGAAAAAGCCTGAGAAAATAAAAATGTTGCAAGCTGACAATACACTGGGTACCAAGCTAGTTTCCTTGGAGAAGGAGTTTCATAACCAGGGCACACAAATAAGAAAGCCAACATACTATTGTACTTCCAGGAGACTAGGCCAATTACAGATGAGCAAAACATAAATGGCATCATGGACTAGAACTATGTAACCACATCTGTGTAGCACTTTTGAGACTAACTGAAAGAAAGAAGCTGGTAACATGAGCTCTCATAGACTTGGGCCTACTTTCTCAGATGCACAGAGGCACGTGAATTTTTAAATGGAGAAATCCAGGAAATGTGGTTATAGTGAGGAAAAAATATGGCACACAAATTGGGTTTTCCTTTTCTGAA
Source organism: Urosaurus nigricauda (assembly GCA_034509955.1). NCBI lineage: Eukaryota > Metazoa > Chordata > Lepidosauria > Squamata > Phrynosomatidae > Urosaurus > Urosaurus nigricauda. Next base: position 103,936,621 of record JAOEGL010000004.1, read on the forward strand.
GAGGCAACATCTGCACACTGCAATGGAGTCTGTGTCCAGCCAGAAGTATTCTCTGCTCTTGAAGTTTATGGAGATATTTATGTAAATGCTTTTGGAAAATATTGCATTACTTTTGACAGGGACTGGCATTGATGACAGAGATTTAAATAAAAGAGAAAAGAGAAAAAACACTTTAAAATTATATATACAAATACATATAAGTGGCTTTATGTTAGCAGGCTTTATAGGAAAAAAAGGCATTATTGTGCATCAATAATGCACTAGTGTAGAAAAAAATTCTGGCAAGAGTGTTCTACAGACAAGATGGCAGACAAAAGTTACCTGCTGAAACACATACAGTAGAGGGTAGATAATGATTAGTATATAGCTAAACTCGAAGAGAGGCTGTAAATTTATAAAACTGTGGGAAGTACAGATGATTGGTGTTCTCACATGCCTGTTAATCTTTTTTGGACACATATTGTAGGGGAAGGAGGGGAATACTTCCACAATTCCATGAAATGGTTTCAAAACAACAGGATGATAAGCTCCTCATTTTCAGCTGTACTACAGCTATTAAATTTGTGAAAGTTCAGTGGGAAATCGTTACTTTTTTTTAGAGAGCTACTATAAAGAGAGGTTTTAAAAACCAGAAGAAGAAGAACAAAAGCCTAAACCCATTTATACTGTTTACAGTAAGCCAACACAAGCCTGATACTGAAGTCTTTTTCTTTATAGAGCTAAGGGAAATCTTTCTCAGTAGTACTTGGCTCTGATATTCTTTTCTCCCGATATGTGCCACGGACTCCTGTTGATATCAATGGCCCATCACTCACGTAGAGCGAGTCAGAATGTCAGAGGTGAGTGCTGCCATGTGGTTCTGAGTGGAGTTATTGACTTTATCTTTCCCCATCAAAGGCTGATCCCTTCATTCTGTATTTCATCGAAGGCTTACAAGGTCTGCTTCCTTACCGCATTCTGCCCTTTGAGTATGAGTATAGATCTGCCAACTCTACTTTGGAAGTGGAGTTGGTAGAATACTGAGATCAGTGCTACTCCCTACCTCTCTCTTTCTCCCTCCTTTTAAATTAAGTATTAGTTGTTGTCCTATATTGCTTCTTCAGCAACTGTTTCTGAGAGCTTCTGATATTACATAGAAGATGTGAAATGACACACCTTTGTGTGGCAGGATGGACCACTTGACCATGAGAAGCAATGACATGAATCAGCTGACAGATCGCATTTTGATTCTTGAATTCTGGAACTGGAGCCAATCCTCTTAGAGGTTTTTATTGCCAGCAACAGGCAGAATGATTTAATAAATATAGCAGAGTCTCGATTATCCAACCTTTGATTATCCAACATTTCGGATTATCTAACGTTGTGGTTGCTGTGATTTCTTTAAACTTTCTGTGATTTCTTTAAATTTTCAGAGGACTGAACTGTTTATACTGTACATCACAATGTTGATCAGTGATTTATTTTCATTTACTTTGACTGTTATTGGAATAAAACTTCAATACATTTGCAATTCATAGTGATTTCAATGATTTTCTTGGTCCTTCTGGATTATCCAACATTTTCGGTTATCCAACTATCAGCCTGTCCAGTTTATGTCGGATAATTGAGACTCTACTGTACCAGAAAACCCTAGAGTTGCTTTTGGAAGCTTTTATCTGTATATGATGCATTTTTGTGTAGCTATATCAAGATTCTATTTTGCAGAATTAGAATTAAGTGCTGTTTGAGCTCCTGGAAAATCCAAACTCCTTGTTTGTATCACAAGAGGTCTACAGCCACGGCTCTCTTAATCAAGGGCCCTCTGTCCTACCAGGAGAGCAGATAATAAAATAACACTGAGCTGTAAAATGATCATGTGCCTCCATGCTGTTATGTACTTGCTATCCTGATAACATGACATAATTTTAGTTAAGATCCATTTCAGTTTGGATTCGAGCCTAGTAATGGACAGATACTGCTTTGATCATCCTGATGACCACTCTGTGATAGGAACTGGACAGAGTAACTGTATTCCTGTTGGTTCTGCTCAACCTCCCGACAGCTTTTTGAGAACACCAATCCAAAACTTTTTAAAGTTACTGTTTTGGGATACAGCTCCCAGAATGCCCCATGTCGGGGAGGGGGGTAGGATTTATCCTCTAAAAAGCAACTTATCCAAAGAATCATGGTAGCTTCCTGGGTTGCCTGCCTAGACCTGGAAGCACTGTTTTATAGGGGTTCTTGTCCTTTGTGATAGAGCAGTTCCAGAAGGTGGTACAAAGACTGATTTTCATTGTTGTGCATGATAGCCTATGGAGTCACTCTGACTCATTTTTGACCCTTGGGCTATTTAAGATGTACAGATAAAAGTAAAGGTATTTCCCTTTGACAATGTTGTCAAGTCGTATCCAACTGTACAAGGTGGTGCTCACCTCCATTACTAAGCCGAAAAGCTAGTGGTGTCAAAGACAACTGTGTGATTGTGTGGCCAGCATGACTGCACAGAACTCTGTTAACACATATGTGACATACAAATGTAACAGAATTTCATTATGAAGCACCATGGAACAGAAATGTACAGTAGACTGGGCCACTGCCCCTTTGTACAGAAGCTGTAATAGTCATTTAATGTAAAGTTGAACACTTTCTGAGTCTAGGAAGACTTTAAGTTGTGATGATGTTGACTAGCATATGTATTCATAAAGAGGAGATTCTGTAGCTGTTAGCTGAAGCCTCTATTCATCAGCCATTTTCAGGTTAGGGTAATCTGCCATGGAGTGATTTTCTTTGATATTTTGGATATATGATGTGACCAGATGCTACAAATTTAAAGAGGTTCACTACTCAAATTAGCTCTGAAACATCCAGGAATCAAAGACATGTAGTCTGAAAGCAATGAGTTGCCATAGAAACTAACCTATCAATATTTTTTTTGTCTGGCCATGTTGGTAGTTATCGACCTTCTGAGGCCTACAATTTTAGGTGGCCTGCTATTTTTATATTAACAGAAGGGAAATAAGACTAACTGTTGGTTTTACTTCATGGGACAAAAATTGAATCTGTAATCACAACTTTAGGAAAAAATAAGTTAAACCCAATATATTAAGTTAAATTGAGATGGTATATCCAATTCTTCTACAAGTACCAACTTTTATTAATATAAATCAGACATGGCAAAGTGCTACATGCAACATGAGACCAGGACTAATCTGTCCTAGTAATAATGTTACTTTATCTGCAATTTAAGGATAGAAAATTCTATACTGAAATATATACTTTCCTAAGGATCTCCTTCCCTCCCCAACCAGGTCATGGGATCTTTTGATTGAGAAGTAGTGATGTTCAAGTTTCTGTCAAAGAGAATAAGATTCTAACTGAATGGAATTAAACACATTTTATTGTAATGGCGAAATCAACTATAAAATGGTGAGACAATACTAAAAAAATATATCCCATTCTGATTGTGCAGTTGACAGATACAGCCAATTGCTTGAAAAGGAGTCAAGGTAAAGACGAAAGGGATTTAATATTGGGTTGTATGATGAAAAGTGACCAGGGCAGAGAAGGGGAGAAAAATGGCAGGCTGTTTGCAGAGAACAGTGAAATAGAAGGGCTTATTGGAGAAGCAGAGTTTTTAGAAGGGAGGAAAGTTGTGAAGTGGGGAAGGAGCCATTCCAAAGGCAGGAATGGAGGAATGGGGAAGAGGATACCAAGAAGGAGAGCTTTGGCTCAGGATAGGAAACAGCACAACAAAGCACGGTCCTAACCGCACGTACAGATGTAGGACATTATCACAGGAGCCCCCATTCTCGCCACAGTTGCACTAATTAAAGGAAATGGAAAATACCAGTTTGGGAGCAGCCATTATTGCCTGACTCCAAAATAATGCAACTGACTATGTTTCTGCCCCTAACATTCCATTCCACACTTCCACTTAACCTCACCTTGATGCTCTATGACCTACCCTTTGGGTTTTTATTTTTATTTTTAGATGTAATGATGTAAATGCAATTTAAATTTAAAAAATTAAAGAAATAGGGGGAGGGGGGAAGGAAATCAGTCCGCTTGGGAATAGTGAGGGGGAGAGGGGAGAGAAGGGAGCACTGACGACTCATGACTGCCAATATCAGAACTGTCTCAGTTTTGCAACTCAGGACTAATGGGACTGCAGTGTGATTGGGGGCTTATTAATAGGTTTTCCCTGTCAATGAAAAGGGATGCTCTAACAATACCTGACAGCACAGCAGTGACAAGACAGAGAAGATGTTGTGCAATACGTACTGCCAAAGGTACCATTCTGTAACTTTAATAGTACTTTTAAAGCCTCTTGTGATAATCTCCTTCAACACACACACAAAACAAGCTTACTTCATATGTAGGAGGCCAAGGTAAGACAAAATGAGAATGGATAAGAGGAGAAGATCAGTGTGCATTGTTCCCATGGCTTGGTTCCAATGGAGAGATGTTTCTCAAAGTTCCACTCCTTCCAAGGTGCTTCTTTAATTCTTCTCAGGACAATTGTCACTAGATTAAGAAATACTGGAGAAAAGTACACACAACAATAAGTAAGATTTTGGAAATCAATTGTCAAACAAAACCAGAAATCTATTTGCTAAATATGAGAAGTAAAACGATAACAAGTGATGAGAAAAAGTATTGGAGGATAATTTTATACATGGTAAACTCAGCTAGACTACTGCTAGCCAAATATTGGAACAACACTCCCCCCGCTACCCTTAATAAATGAATAGTTATTTAAATTAGTGAATATGTGTGAATTAAATAAATTAACATCTTGGCTGAACCACAAGGATGTAAAACAAACAAACAAACAAACAAACAAACAAAGAATGGGTTGCAGTTTTGGAATTTTGTAAGAGTAAATTGAAAGTGTAAAATATAGAGAATGTAATCACTGCACTTTGAAAAAATGAATCACTGTTTGAGACTAATAAAATGTCTGACAAATTAGAAGTTTAGAATAAAAAGTTTTTATGAAGTCAGATGAATTTAGGGAGTTAAAATATTATTTCTTGTTTTGTTTTGTTTGTAATGTGTTTAGGTGTATTTATCTATGCAATTTATGTAAATATGTGCTTATTGATTTTTTGTTTCTATTATATGAACCTTTAAAAGAAAATAATTAAAAAATCCTCCTCAGTAAACACAGGAGAAGTTCACAGATCTATTAGGTTTCACTTCACACTTCTTTTCTGAGCACTGACTTCAGATCACTTAAAGAAACAGAACATCACAGTGGTAGATAAAGAGAAAACAAATATATGGGAGTGTGTGTCACCTCTTCTTATTTCATTTGTTACTAGGACATCTTGTAACAAGTCTACATGTTTTTAGCATTGCTTTAAGATGAAACTAATATAATAGAGTACAATAACAAATAAGACTACATCAGGTTACTCGGCCGGCTTTCCCCCCCAAAATCATCATATGGTGGTGAGAGAGAGATGGACACTGGATGCTCAAGTATTAACATTGGAAGAAAAAGTTAATGAGGATTTTTGCTGAAATAGAAGAATTGGGAAGTACTAGCCCTACTCAGCCAGTGACTTCATTTTCTCTTAAAGAACTGATGTCCAGGGACACATCTGTTCACAATATCTGTAAAAGGACCATTTAATAGATTTACAGGAGTTTGAAACAAACAGGAAATCCCTTCCAGTTTACCTAAATTGTCTGCAACAGTGCAAGCTCCTAAAATAAAAGTGATAGCTAAGAAGTCACTCTTCTGCCTTAATATGAGCAAGACCATCAAAGCTCCAAATGATGGATAAGCATACCCTTCAAATTTTCACTGTGGTCAAGCAGCATCAACATGTGGTTAAGATGGGGAAAGTGATTAAACAAGAAGAAGAACACACAAGCTAGAAGAGGCTGCAACAGTTTGCAACTTTCTACCCCTTCTCCTTCTTTCCAACTTAGGGGCTGTACAGATTGGGAGAAAGGGCCGGGCAGAGGCCACCCCTTTCTCCCCCAGGTGGAGGCTGTAGCAGACAAACGCTGCGTTCTCCATGAGGCCTAAAAAGGGGCACCATTTGAGCGCTCATGTGCAACAATGATGTCCATGCGGTGCAGATGTCATCATGCCCCATATGGACGGGTGCATACAATCATGGCCCCTGCAAGCCAATAGTAGGGCTCGCCATGTGTGGACACCCAGCCCTACAGAACCCTAATTTTGGTCCCAGGCTGACATAAAGCACCAGTCTAGGGCCTTACTGAGTTAACTGTCTGCAAACTACTTTTCCCCCACTTCAGAATCAGTGTCTACTTGTGTGTCTATTTGTGTGATGTCAATTCTAAAGTAAGGGTGGGGGGGAGTAGAAGGAGAAGAGAGAAACTGGAACATTTTAAGTTAAGCTGAAAAAGTGGGATAGCTGAAGATTCATCAGGACTATGAGGGTATGGATCCATCCACTGACTGATTTGTGTTTTTCAGCATGGCCCGGTAGTCCGTGTGGGTTTGAATCCCCACTTGGCCATGGAAACCCACTGGGTGACCTTGGGCAAGTCACACTTACTCACCCCCTCTGAACAAATTTTGTCAAGAAAACCACATGATAGGGTGAACATAATTCAGAAACAACTTGAACTTTCCCTATGTCTGATGCCTCAGAATGATCATCAGCAGTTCTTGTGCTTAATTTCTCCCTACTGAGACTGAATATCAAACGGAAGTCCAAACAGAAGATAGAGCAGGGAAACGGGAAAAACTCACTTTACTATGATTATGAATAATTCTCAGAGTGTGAAGTATGTTTAAAAATAACAACACATATCTCACTGAGTTGTAGGAACTACCTAAATATTCTTTCTTACTCATATCTGAAAGGCAACTGGCTAGTTGCTGTTTAATGGGTTGGATGCAGAGGGATTGGAAAAAAAGACTGATAGAGTCTTTTCTCCAGAATCAGCAGAAGTGTCCACTTTAGAGGGATGCAGGGGCATCACTAGGGGTTTAAAGGGGGTTCAGACTACTCCAGGTGACACCGCTGCTTATCAAACATCTGCCTTTTGGCAAAAGTGGGCTGTGTCATTTGCCTGTGTTCCTTTAAAATGCTGAAAAGATGGTGTGAGTGAGGTGAGACTAAGAAGAGAAAGCAGAGGTTTTTCAAATTTTACATTTTTTATTTTTTAAATGTTTTTTTTTAAAAACAATTTTATTTTTTTTAAAAAAAACAATTTAAAATATCACATCCTACCAAATTTTTGACTTTAACCTGTACATGTACATGTAAATACATTTAGGCAGTGCATATGACATTGTAATTTAAAGGTACAATTTTTATTTTGCTAGTTTATGTCACAACTGTTACCATTACATTCAGTGATATGTGGGAATTAAAATGTAATAGTGTAAGGATTTCTACTCAAATCTGGGGAATATCACTTAGCTCAATATGCCAATCTTGGCTCCTTACAATGACCAATGAGATCTTGAATCCCAGAATTTTTATGGAGCAACCGGAGATCCCAGGAACTGACGCAAAGGCAAAGTCTTTGGATTTTAAGCTAGTTTATTGATGCAAAGGGAAACACACTCTCTCTCACACACATTCATGCACGCAATCACACAAGATTAATAGAAGAGAGGGAGGAAACGGGAAAATAAAAGAACAGGCCTTCTAATGGTGAAATACTTGCCTGAGATGGTTCTTCCAGAATCCAGGCTGATGCAGCCAGCAGCACAATGGAGGGAGATAGGGAGAAGGGTTTGTGGGGAAAGGTACCTGCTCCCAGGCTATGGAATGGCCTGCCGGACGAGATGCGTCTCATTACATCGCTAGACTGTTTCAAAACAGCCTTAAAGATGCATCTCTTCCGGCAGGCCTTCCCTGAAACTGTATAATCTACTCGGCTCCTAAAATCTTTCAGCCAATTCCCAACTCTCTATCCCCCCCTCTGGCCAGCATTGTGTTTTTTATTTGTGTATTATGTTGTATTGTATTTTTATTGTTAGTAACTTAATTTTAAACTTAACAAGTTTAATCCTATTTTTTTGGGGGGGGGGGGAGGTTGGGATGGAATTCTTGAATTATTTTAATCTGTAATCTGTTTTTTAACCTTGTTGTACCCCGCCTCGATTGTTTTACAGAGGAGTGGGTAAGAAATAAACATCATTATTATTATTATTATTATTGGTTTAAATACCCTTGTGGTCACGTCCTCAGCAGATGTTATTGTCTTACATCAAAGCAAACCAGATTTACATGTCCCTGGATCTATGGCAAGCTTCTTCGATGGCAAAGGACACTTGATACCAGAATAGCTTGTATCTGCAAAGTGTCACAAAAGTCATAAATCTGTCCAAAGGTGTGAAGGTTTTCTCCTTTTGGGGTGACTCCCAACTCAGGCTTTGATTGGTATGTGATGTCTTCACTTTTAGGCCATGGCAGCCAAAAGACCTCTCCCATAATGCCTTTCCATTAGGGTCATAAGGAGACATGCCTTCACTTTATAGATTCAGGATTTGCTTAGAGACTCCTATGATCATGGGATGCTATGGAGAAGGAGTGCCTGATTACCTCTGCAGGCCCATTCTGGGCTAGGGGTTTTTGGGAGGTATTTTATAAAATTCCAATATTCATAACAGTCGTAACATTAGTACAAAAACAATTACTAAGGATTCTGTATGCTGTGGTATGGAAGGAGGTCAGTGTGGAGGGTGACAGCATGAGTTACTGCACTGAGTGATGCTAATGAGGGATGAGTTTGCAAAAATCAAGTGGAGGCAGAATATAGTTTTTAATCCATTCTTTAGACAGAACAGCCTGATCCTAGATGAACTATTCCAGAAGAGTAAAGGTAGCAGACAAACATGTTCTAGCATGTCTTCCTCAATGGTGAGAGAGAGAGAGAGAGAGAGAGAGAGAGAATATGGTAGAAAAAGTGAACAACCTGGGTTCTTGGACAACAAAGGGCAGTCCCTGGAGAAACTCTGGCTGAACCAAATGACATGATCTGTCCATAATACTTTGACACAGGTGGCAGGCAAAGGAAGTAAACAGGCAGGAAAAGAAAGGTCAGGCTCCTAATCTCTCTCCATCTAAGCCATTTTATCCATCATGGACAAGAGAGCAGCAAGAACAAGTGCAGAAGCTACTGCATCTTCCAACAATAGTCATGCATTGGTAGCTGACAAGAGAGTTGGGAGCTGCCATTGTGGCAAAATAAGAGGGCAGTGAGAGGTCATTGTGCCAATGAGAGGTGGCATCAGCCTTAAAAAGGGTTTGGCCTTTAACATGTTTTGGAGTTCACCTCCCATAGTACCTCACCTTTTGCCATGGAACTGAAGTCCAAAATGTCTTAAGAGGTGAAACCTCCTCATCCCTGCTTTAAAGAGAGGCTGAATATCTGTGACTGGCCTGGCAACAGCTTCACAATAACATCACTGCAGATAGCAACTGCTTGTATTGGACAATGTTCATCTTTAGGCTAACTTTCTGTGAAAATAACATTTAGGTAAATTAATCAGAAAAAATCATCTGCTTCTTGTGGCTAAGAAACAGGAGGAACTATGTGAGACCTCAGTCGGGAGGTGATAAAAAAGTGCTGACTTTTAGCACTATTACAGATCAAACACTTCAAGGAAATTGGTGTGAAAGGTCCAGGACAAGATGTCTTTCTGCTATCTTGAGCCCTCATGACTATCAATTTTTGTCGGGTTGTATATTGGGTGACCTTGTGTTGATGTAAACAAGCAGATGCACAGGTAAAGCAATCTCCGATGCCTTCAGAACTACCGGCGACCTTGGAGCTGTTCGGCTTTATCAGGAATTCCTCCTGCCTGCTGCTGATGAAACAAACTGGAGCCAAATCTCTCTCCTCAGAGGTGTTTATTCTTAAAGTTGCTATATTTACAAGTATATACACGCCCGTCCAACAAAACTCTCCAACCATCTATCCACTCCGACTACCCAACAACCCACACTGCGGTGTGCAGGCTATTTATAGATCTGTGCCATGCGGTCACAAACCCCTCCTCTTCTGGTGACTCTTTTTCCTTGTGCCACCAACAATGTTGTCCCTTCACTCAGGAAGACTTTTGATGTTACCCAGGCTTACGTGCAATCAAGCACATGTCTGACCTTGAACACTGTCTGCTGTTCCAGCCTTCAGCTGCAGACAATTATGCCCATGCTTCCTGGTTTCCTTTTGTGCACATCTGTACATTTCATAGTTGAGCCTCAATGCCTAACACCTTGTCACATGTCACACCTTTTCAGCCTGGCAGGAAGACAGTGGCAAATCTCCTCTTAAAAAATCTTGCCAGCAAAACCTAATGATAGGGTTTCCACAAGTCAGAGTTGTCTTGAAGGCACATAACAACAAAATAGTTTGGTGAATCCAAAGTATGTACAATTAGAAAAGAAGAAATAATAAATTCTTCTTTTAGCAAATGAGTGATACAGCCAGCCCTACCATTGGGCAGAGTGAGGTGGCTCCTTCCAATGGCAGATTTTGAGTATCCAGAAATTTTATTTATTTATTGGATTTATATCCTACCTTTCTCCCAAAATGGGATTCAAGGCAGCTTACAATAATTTTAAAAGGATACAACCAAAACATTGATTACAATTTTTTAAAAAAGAATAAAATAATACTAGTATTAAAACGTAAGAGTTAAAAACACAACATAGTTAACACCATTTAAATAAAACATTGAAAACATTAAAGCATTTTAATGTTTTTGAAAATTCAAAACATTAAAAACAGCACACCAATTACACCCACCTTCACAAAACAGTAGGGCCTTGGTATCCTCTGAGGGTTGGTTCCAGGACCCCTCCATGGGTACCAAATTCCCTAGATGCTCAAATCTCATTAAATACAATGGCATAGTAAAATAATGTCCCTTACATAAAATAGCAAAATCAAGATTTGGTTTTTGGAATTTATGTCTTTTTTGGAATATTTTCAATCCATGGATGCTTAACTCCATGGTTAAAAAAAATTCGTGGATATGGAGGACTGACTTTACATAAGTAAAATTCACACACCAAAAGCCTGCCTATATAAGAATGTCTTCATCTGCTGGTGAAAAGAAAGCAGAGTGGGGGCCAACCTGACCTGCTGTGGAAGAGAGCTGCACAGTCTGGGAGTAACCATGGAGAAGGGGCTTTCCTAAATCAAGCAATATTATATAATGCATACTGGTTGTTAAAAAAGCAGTGGCCATTATATTTTACTACCAGGAACTTGGAAATGCACTTGTGAGATTTTCTGACTCATGCACCAAGTCCCTTGTCTGGGTTGGAGGTACCAACCATCTTGGGATGTCATTTACTACTCCATCTCTTGCACTAAAATATCTCATGCCGTTCATGGTCAGAGAGTGTTACATGTACCTATCATTCTTTACAAAGAAAAAAAAAAACACTTGCAGAAGAGGCTTCTGGTGGTTAGGTTTTACTAAGAGGTAAAGCTTTGGCTTTCTTCACAGACTCTTCTTACCAGGAGTAGCTGAACAGGAAGGAATAGGTCATAAAGAGAAAATCTATCTCAGAGGTTTCATTGGTTGGGCTCCCTAAATGCCTGTGATTTTCCCTGTCTAAAGAGGAATGCTTTAAGCTAATATCTGTGTAGTACAGAGAGCTCTGGCACTGAGATATTTTCATCTTATTATCAAAGCTGCTGGATTTTTTCATCTTGCTCTCTCTGTTGTGTTTAACAACTTAGCGAACAAATGGAGAATGGAGATGGGGGCAGGGAGAAGAAAAAGGAATGGGAATAAATCGGAAAAGAGAAAGAAATCAGTTGATTCTGCTTGTCTAGCTTTCTAAACCCTCCTGGAAACACCAGTAGGGAAGCAGATTTTGCTTTGTGGTGCTGCAGATTTACATTGTCCAGTTCTGCTCCTGCCCCCATCTGGCATATGTATGAACTTCAATACAGTAATGCCAAAAAAAACCAACCAACCTGAAAGCAGTTTTGTTAAAAAACAGAAACAAAAACAAGCTGATCTTCTGTTTAAAAGAAGGAATATAGTATTGTCACAAAGATGAAAAATTACTTCCCGAGAAAGCCAGGCAGGAAAGAAGGCAGAGGCAAGAGCATATCAACAAGAAAAGAAGCTCTTCTCTCCCTGGCATGCTGCCCGCTCTCCATTCCAGATGCCATGTGTGGCAATCAATCAGTGGCTAAGCTTGCCCGCAGGCACTAAGAGTGGGTTTGGACAACTGGGCAGCTGCTCCTGTTGCAACACACAAGCCTACCCACTTAATCATAAAAGTCATTTTTTTTAGGTGTTTGATGCATGTACTTGTGGCTTTGCATGGCTAGATGCCCCTGTGCAAGGAGCCAAAATATGCAGGATTTATAAGTGGTGATCAGGTGCCCAGGGGTTAGGGAAACTGGCAGTGTTGAGGCAACTTTTATTTTCATAAGCCTCCTCTGTGGTACTATAAGATGGATGAGGAGACCAGAAGGGAAAGAGTGAACAATTTAAAAAGAAAAAAGAAAGGAGGAGTGTGGATTAGCACAAGATTGTTAAGGCAAGGAGCATGGGAATTATAGTCATAGAAATGCAAAGCTGTATGTGAGAACCAAAGTCTGTAAATTTCCAGCACAAGGTGAGATAGTGTAGTCAGACACGTACACAACAACAACAGATGTGGGTATAGCCATAACACACACGGAATAGCAACACAAGTTCCGGAAAGGAAGGTCATGGAAAAGGTAAACAACGACATCATTGAAAACATCACATGAGTGTTTAGGTCATAGTAAGAGGTTGGACTATAGTATGGGAAAGTGTGGAAATAACCAATAGTATTGATTGTACACACCCAGTACACACCCAGTGCACACCCAGTGGGTGGTAACAAAAGTTGAACTATTTCAGTATTGTTCCGGTGAGCCATTGCAGCCCTGCACCATCCTCCACACCACACCATCAACAACAATGTGAACTAGAAGGTGAACCTGAACTTGTAACTAAGCTTTTGTGCAGGAGGAGATGAGTATGTATATAGCTTGACTAATATAGCCAGAGTGTGTTTAGCAAGAGCAAGAAATGTGTTGCAAAGATGTTTATTGTTTTACTATAGAGTTTGTATTATTCAAGTAGCCAATAAAGATAGTTTAGTGCACAGCTCGCGTGGTTTGTTGACTGCAAGAAGGGGGAAGCAGCAACAGTGTTTCCAGAAGTTCCAGAGCTGATGTTTTGTTCCTGAGCCGCTTCATGGGCAACTCTGCTACCTGCAACACATCACAACATTGATCAGTTCTGATCAGCCCAGTTTGAACAGATGGTGAGGACCTGAGCCTGGGTAATGTGCATCACCTCCCATCATCCCCAACAATAGTATTGTCACAAAGATGAAAAATTACTTCCCGAGAAAGCCAGGCAGGAAAGAAGGCAGAGGCAAGAGCATATCAACAAGAAAAGAAGTTCTTCTCTCCCTGGCATGCTGCCCGCTCTCCATTCCAGATGCCATGTGTGGCAATCAATCAGTGGCTAAGCTTGCCCGCAGGCACTAAGAGTGGGTTTGGACAACTGGGCAGCTGCTCCTGTTGCAACACACAAGCCTACCCACTTAATTATAAAAGTCATTTTTTTTAGGTGTTTGATGCATGTACTTGTGGCTTTGCATGGCTAGATGCCCCTGTGCAAGGAGCCAAAATATGCAGGATTTATAAGTGGTGATCAGGTGCCCAGGGGTTAGGGAAACTGGCAGTGTTGAGGCAACTTTTATTTTCATAAGCCTCCTCTGTGGTACTATAAGATGGATGAGGAGACCAGAAGGGAAAGAGTGAACAATTTAAAAAGAAAAAAGAAAGGAGGAGTGTGGATTAGCACAAGATGACCAGATGAAATGTTATGCAGCAATTTCAGATCCTTCCATTTAACATTTTATTCTGATGTCAGAGTTCCCCCACTTCCATCCCTGAACTCTTAAAGGACTATAACATGAATTTCAAAGTTGTGGCACTGTTGTATCATCCTTGAACAACAGTTTTCTAGCCAAATCTGGATGCAAACCTGACAAATGCTTTGCTAACGTTTTATTTTCAACTTGCCAGGACTTACCAGTCTGTCTTTGAATCTTATAAATACATTTTTATTTCCCATCTGAGTTTGTCCTTCTGTTTGGCAAACATTGATTTTTTATGTTGCTTTTCCAGTGAACCTTGAAATTAAAATATCTTCTCCTTCTCTCCCTCTCCCCCTTTCTCTTTAATAATGATGCCTTGTATACCGTAAGTCCTTGCACTCAGGATTCATTGTCAGAGTTTGAGGGTAAGTTGTTTGCATAAACTGGTTGTTGCTCCAAAGGCAAATAAAAGCATAAAATGTTGTTGTTTTTTGTAGTTTGTAGATGGCACCTTTTAAAAAGGATATTGTAAAATAAAATACTGGAGCCTACCACACTGAAGTAAAGAATGTTTGGGTGCAGTTTGTTTCACTGGACACATGCATATGCTCATGATCTGTCCTGATCTATTGTTGTTCTGTGCCTTCAAGTTGTTTCCAATTTATGGCAACCCTAGAAAAACCTACCATTGGGTTTTCCAGGCACGTTTCTTCAGCAGGGGTTTGCCATTGCAATCCTCTGAGGTTGAGAGGGTGTGACTTGCTATATGTCACCCAATGGGTTGACATGGCAGAGCCAAGATTCAAACCCTGTTCTCCAGAATGATAGTTCAGCACTCAAACCACTACACTGATTCTCTGAGAGTCCTTTACTATGGACACTATCACACAGAGGAGGCAAGTATCACTAAAATGTGATCAAAATGTGGTAAAAGCATAATAATAATAATAATAATAATAATAATGTTTTATTTCTATGTCCTGCCTCTCCATTGATTGAGGCGGGATTACAGCGATTTAAAATGCAAAACATATACATACAATTAAAAGCAATTCCAATATAACATTATAACAACATCATAAAATTCAGAATATACCTTTCCAATAGATAATTTAAATTGTAGTAAGACAATGCAATGTTCAGTATCAGTGGTTGGTAGTCTGCTCTAGTGCAGTCCTGTACGTCATTAATTGTAATATATCTGGTGGATAGGCCCGCCGGAAGAGATCCGTCTTAATGCTTTCTTAAAAGCATCTAAGGTGGTAATAAGATGGATCTCCTCCGGCAGGTCATTCCATAGTTTTGGGGCTGCAACTGAAAATGCCTTGTGTGCAGTAGAGGAAGATTATCACACCTCTGCACACTTCTCCCATGCGTAAACTGTAATGGAGCATCATTGGGTAATAATGGGAGTTTCCATTATTACCCAGTGACATGCTTATTACAGTTTACTTATAGGAAACGAATGGGAGAAGTGTGCGGGGATGTGATAATCTTCCCCTGATCCCACTATTACCACATTTTAATCATTTTAATGATGCCTGCCTTCCTTGTCATAGATCAAATTATTTTCATTTTCAAGTGTGCTAAAATTTCAAAGGTCAGGAGGTAAGATATTAGCAACCATCTGATGGTCTACTAGATAATGTTGGGCAGTGCAATCATAGGGAATCTGAGGAAGGGAAAAAAGCTTCACCACAAAGTCAAAGATCTGCCAGCTTCCTGCAGCTGGGGTGGGAAGGTGGATGTCCTAGGCAGGAGGAAAGTTTAGCTTCCTTTTCCCTTCAACTTTTTGGTTTTGAATCCATTTGTCTTCAATGGAAGGGAATTTACTACTCCACAGTTCTTGGGATGAAATACCTGTATGGGGCGGGGGGGGGGGGTGTTGTAGAAATAAGAGGGTTTAAGTCCCTGTAGATCCATAACCACCTCATTTTGCTGGAATGCCTGATATTTATTGCCAATGGAGAGACAGCGGTAGAGCTTTTTACTACTGCACTTTCCGGAGCATCTGATGAACCCTTTCAGCTAACCTTCCAAGAATTCTACCATCACTACCTTAATTGGCTTAATATTTTACCATCCTTCCTTGCTGACAAATATCAAGAAAGAGTATGTTTTCCCTAACTAATTAGCTGGAAAAGAAAGAATGCTCAAGTATGGAGCTACTGTTTGAGGATGAAAAATGCCTTAGATGTCTTGGATTCTCAGCTAGCCTGATGAAAGAGGTGGAAGGCAGGGAGTTTACCACCAACATAATATTTAGCTAAAAGGAAACACTCCATGAATTAAAGAGGGTTGCTTTAGCTGTGTGCCATAAGGTTATGCATTACACCGAGAAAGTGTAACCGAATATGTTCAAAGGGTAAAGGGAGCAGGTAGTAAATTGTTTAAAGTGGTGAGCATCATGTAAAGGAAGGTCATTACAAATGGATTCTTCCAGGCTATAATAAACTATGAATTGAAAAAAGGTTAATTGACAAAATGATACTCATCTAATGCCATGTCTGCAGTGGCAATTATGTCAGAATCTATATGGCTGGGGTCCTGCTATATTGACAGTCATGTTTCCTTAAAAATGTTCCAGTTATTTCCTCGTCCTTTTTTTAAATGTGGTAATGAATTATAGATTTCCAGGCTAGAAGTCAGTAACCTCTGCCATTTAAACTTCCATTCCTGTTGGGGGCAGAGGTACAAACTGCACATCATTAATAAATATGGAGGATTGGACAGAGTTGTAGTTAAGTACAACTAACACACCCACTCAACTGAAGTACAACTAACACACCCACCCACTAAAATACCTAATAGACATGTGTTTACACCATTAAAAGTAGTGCACCCTTTCCTTGGGACATCTCAGTTGGCTGCAGTGACACATGCCTTAATCCTGGCTGGATTACTATCATGCGCTGTCCATGAGGCTACACAATTCCTTTGTTGCAACTTCTCCATATGCTTCTGGACTGTTTCTGGGCACAATTCAAAGTTCTGAGCCTGACTTTTAAAGCCTCATATGGCTCATATGAGCCTGTCCAAGGTCTAAGATCTGCAAAGGAGACAGTTCTTGCTATTCTACCACCTTCACAGGTATGGCTGGTGGGAACACAGGAGAAGGCCTCTTCTGTGGTTGCTCCCACACTGGAAATCCTTCTCTAAGGAAGTTAGGATGGCTCCTTTGTTTTCCTTTCAGCACCACCTTAAGACCTTTCTTTTCCAGCGGGCTTTTGAAAACTGATTTTAACAAAAATGCTTTTATGGTGCCATACTTTTTTTTTTAAAAAAAATTCTGTTTTAAAATAAGATTTTAATTGTTTTTCATTCTGTTGTTATTAAAACTGTTTGATTATGCATGTTTTCAACTGTATGTGTTTTATTGTTTTCTGTCTCTTTGCAACCTGCCTTGAGCCTCAGCCTGGGAGAAAGGTGGGGTATAAATAAAGGGATGGATGGATGGACACCCAAAACTGGAAAGTATAGCTCCCACATTTATTTGCTCCATGCCATCTGAGTCTTGGGAGGGGGGTGACTAGTAACTTACATGTCAGGGCACTACAAAGGAGAGTAGCAGATAAGGGGTCCTCTAGTGTGTACGTAGTCTGTAGTACCAGCTCCGTGTTTTGGGGGAGATGGATGGCTTAGGAAGACAATGAACATCTTCTTAAGCCCCATTTCCTGCTTGCTGAATGTTGAATGCCCCACTTGCTGCTTGCTACCATAATGACTGTCTATTTGCTTGCCATTTTCTTTTGGCCTGGTTCACGAGGGAGATTGGGTTTGCCAAGAGCTCTCCTCACATCTTCTTCTGCTAATTTTCTTGCAGGAGATGGATGAAAAGACAGCAACAGAAGAGATAACGAACAGAAGAATGGCTTATGGACTTTGGAAACAGTCAGCGATCCCTCTGGAATCAAAGCTCCTACACCTGGAAGGGACCTCATAGGCTATGAAGTCCAACCCATTGCTCAGTGCAGAAAACCCAGCTAGACTGCATCACCATCAGGTGAGTGTCCAGTCTCTTGAAGACGTTTACAGAAAGAGACCCCAGCATCTCTCTAGGTAGATGTTGAATCTCACTTGGGAATAGAAGTGTTTTGGATTTTTGCACAGGAAGGGTTTTTGGAGTACTCATAGCTGCACATATATTCATAATGAAATATCTTGGGGAAAGGGGCCCAAGTCTACATGCAAATTAATTTATAATGAGATGTCTTGGGAAAAGAGACCCAAGTCTAAACACAAAATTATCTTTCATATACACCTTATACATATAGCCTGAAGATAATTTTATACAATATGTTAAATAATATTGTGTATGAAACACAGTTTGTGTGCATTAAACCAACAGAAGGCAAAGGTGTCACTGTCTCAACCACCCATGAAAAATGTTTGAAATATTTTGGATTTTGGAATTCTGGATAAAAGGAGACTCAACTTGTAGTTGGTTCTACTCTGAACCACTCTTACCATTAAGAAGTTCCTTCTAATGTTCAATTGAAATCTACCCCACTGCAACTTTAAAATATTAGGCCTAGTCCTACCCTCTGGGGCAGTAGAGAACAAACCAAGAATCCCCCAAAAAGATACCTGCCACGGCCCACTCCTGGTGCATGGACACTGGCCGGTGCCCAACAATACTCATACCCAATGATGGCCATAATAACACACATGCATAAGAAGCACAGAAGATGTGACATTCTTCAGTTCTGTTGGAAAGAATCTAGAATATAATTTCCCCATTTCAAAGATGCCAAAGTGAGCTAACACACACACACACACACACACAATAAGGATGTTTAAGCACTTTAAAAAAGAGTCACACATTATTTCTGTATTTTGTAATTATATCCTGATCTCTTTGTGCTTCCATAGTAACCAAGCAACCTTGTCTTAGGTTTCCTGTTTAGAAAAAAGTTTCCTAAAGCCAAGGTTAGGCCAAATGAGACTTGATGTAAACAATGTCTCCATAACATATACTAGGAGATTCATTTGTCACTGACTCTGGCAGAAGGTATTTGCCAAAGACCTGCTGTGCCATCTAGTTAGAAGGCTACAGGGAACCTTGCCAATCAGCACATTCTGGCGTTTTCACAAAAATGGCACTCTTCTGCCTCAATTTCAACAAAGATTTAGTAGCAGAAGGTTGTAACAAAGTGGTCATGAGTAGAAATTTATTGTCTTTACAAAGGGCACATCAATCCAAACTACAGAAAATTATCTTTCTACAAAAAGATCCTGTCAAAATAAATGAATAAAGAACATTATGCAGAATGCCCATATCTACATTGTCTGCTTTGTGCCAGAGGACATAATGTAGTTTTGTGGAGTATTTTTTTTAAAAAACCCATTGTACTGTTATTGCTGTTAAAAGCTTTTGTACACTCTTCAGCCAACTGAGAAAGTTTTGTCTAGCAGTACTTAAATTCAAATTAATTCCAACTTAACAATTCAACTTCCTGTTCAGTAAATACACTACACTATTATAAAATTGGGTTGGATGAGTAGCAAACTATGTATTGTTTCTTTAAAACAACAAGTTGTTGGAATAAGCAAAATCATAATTATATCTGCAAAAACATATCCGTAAAGCAATTGATTTCATGACAGTTCAACTGTTTTCCCACCTTGCCCTGGTAAATTAGGCTAAAATTGTCAGTCAGTTCTTGAGAATTACTGTAAATGTCAGAAATAATTACATCATGGGAATTAAGTTGAACAATTAACAAACTGCTGAAATAATAATTAAAAAATAGACCACAAGTTAAAAGCCTAGGGAAGTTAAATAATTCAAAAAATAGCAGTGTTCTTCCCAAATGAGCCTATCAGCTGGACAGAAATTTCCATAAACAGAGTGCCACAACCACAAAGGTCCTTCCCCCACGCTTAACAATAGACATAGATATACATGTGTACACCACATACAGACACATTCAGCCAGGTATGTACACATCTTACATCTCTTGATCATGACAAATGTCTGTGTCAAAGTATCCTCCTGTCCAGAAGGGACTGAATTCTCACCATGGGCAAGAAATGGAAGAAGCAACTTATCACTGTATTGAGAACTTGCATAGATGTGCCATGAAGCACATCATTGTTCTGATTTCTGCATGTCTCCTTGGAGGAGATAAGGGCATAAAGAGTTGGGAAATACAGGAATAAAAATGCTACTTCCTTCCATTGTGTCCTTTTTCTCTACTTACCTGAAAGGCTACCTAAGGAAGAAATGAATGAAAAGAATGGTGGACGCTACAAAGCATTTTCCTTCTCCTTAACCTCTGACTCTGTTGTTGTTATTGTTGTTATTTGACATCAAATAGATTTCCATTTTTGGTCAATCTATGGATGAGAGAGATCCAAGATCCTTGGTCACCAATTACTTTGCTCAGGTGTTATAAAACCAGGATAATGTTTTTCTTGATTGAATCCAACCACCTATAGTGCAGACTCACTCTTTTTCTACTTACTTCCATTTTACCAAACATTATAATCTTTTCCAGTGTGTCACATCGATGTGTCCAAATTACAACAGCCTCAGTTTAGTGAAAGTTCTGCCTTGATTTGTTCCAAGCCCCCCTCGTTTGTCTTTTTAGTAGTCCATGGTATCTGTGAAAATCTCCTTTAATCCTACATTTCAAGTGAGTTGATTTTCTTCCTCTCAGCATTCTTCACTGTCCAGTTTCAAAAACATACATGGTAGAAATCCCTAGACCTTTGCCTAGAGATGAGAAAATTGGTTTCACTTTTATCACTCTTTCCTCTACTTTAATTAAAAAACCAAAAGCAAAACTCCTCATGTTCTTCCCATCCTGAATATGAGATCTGTGATTTTGACTATACTTCAAAATAGTAATAAGATTTTAAAAGTTCACTTATCTCCACTCCCTAGATTCAGTTGGTGCTGCTCTCCTCAGCATGGAGAGGATCATGTTGTAACAGAGTGCCGTACATGGGTTGAAGATGAGGGACCTACCAGAAAAAGAAGGATCAAATCAAGTTCAGCATTCACATAGTTGAATATGGATCCACTCCCAAATGTTCATGTGACAGCTGCTGGGTGACAGCTAGGGAGAGTCAAAGCCTGATACAAATGGCTTCTAGGTAGGTAAGTCATGTGGCACTTTGTGAAATTTTGGCTCCCCACAAACGATCAACACAAGAGTGTGTCTTGCCCAAGGCCATCCAGTGGGTTTCCACAGCCAAATGGGGATTCAAACCAGTTTACATTTGGGATTCCCAATGTAAAATCTACTCTAGCCTTAGAAAATGACTATTGAACCAGTACAAACCTATAGTATAAGTACTCCAGAAAAAAAGGGGGGGGGGCTACATTAGTTTTGAAAGACAGCTTTTAGAAATTCAATAAACTCTGGAAAAATCCTTAATACCATCAACACAATGAACCTTCCTGAAATGGATAACACTAAGCAGATGACAACTCCTCAACAATACAGGGAATACAGTTCAAGGGATGGATGACACCCATCACATAGCTCACCATGTGAGTGCCAGAAAGTTGGTAAAGCAGTCAATATTTGATGGGTCCTGTTCCATATCTTCAGAAACCATTCCAGCTCACATCCAGGCAGCAGACATTTTTAGAAGAAGAAGACAAGACACTCTCTCAGCTTGTTGGGATTATGCTCTCCCAATTCCCTAGAGAAAGTCCTGTTATTTTCCAGCAAAATATGAGGCTGCATTTTACTTTCAGATTAAGTTGCAAAAAGATTTTTTTAAAAAACAAAACAAAACAAAACAAAACAGGGTTTTGGATATGAAATGTGAAAGCTGCACAGAGCCAGGAGAGCATCTGTTGCAGCAGCTGTGGTAATATCTTTCATTCAAAGAGCATGGAAAGGGGGGGGGGGGGTAATTAAAATAGGGTCAGAAAAATGTGTTTGGGGAAATGTATGGATGTATGGATGTATAGCCCTTCATGGCTTGCTATGGAGTCTGTGATATTGCTTTCCAAATAGAGTGCAATCTCTTGAAATATTTGCATACTGCTTAAAATTTATTGAAATAATAATACTTTAAATATATATGAAGAGTAAACCAGTTTAATTCTCGTCCCTCTGAAATCTTCCCTTCCCCCTTTGCTTGGCATCCAATTAGCCATCTTGTCGTTCGACTTTCCTAAACCTGGTGCCCTCTAGATACATTGGACTACAATTCCTGTCATCTCCAGCCAGGATGGCTGTTGGCTCTCCTGGTTGGGGTTGACAGGCAGTTCAGCACATCCAAAGGTTGAGGAAGGCTGGTCTAAACGAGCTTGCAGTTGGAAAAACAGTTATTTTGTTTGGCTAAGGTATGTCTGACTCAGGGAACAGACTTCTTTTGGAATGGGCAAAATAAGTATGGTTTCTCCTGGATTGTATGCTTACCAAAATATTATTTTGATAGTATGACATTATTTCCTTTCTCGGTGATACTTTTTCCGAAGGAGTTAATACTTACTCCTATACAGCAGAGGTGGAAATGGTGCAGCCCTCCAGATATTGTTGAACTGAAATTCTCAGCAGCCTGCACCATGACCAATGATGAGGAATGCTGGAAGTTTCAACTCAACAATCTCCGGAGGACTGAATTGTTGTTGTTGTTGTTGTATTATTATTATTCACCTTGATTTATATAGTGCTGTAAACTTACACAGAGTCCCCCCCCCCCCCCCGGCTATGAAGCGATAATTCATTTTTTATATCTGCTTTAGTTCAGTAACAAAATCACCTGTTTATTCCTCTTGCTTCATTAAATGTGTGTTACCAAAACTGGTGCCTTTCAAACAATATCGCCCCACCCGGAGTACTTGTAAAACCTCCAAAAATATTCCTACGTGATTATACTATTATAAACGTTCATCCCAATGCTTTACTTCCCATGTACATGTGTCTCATTTTACTCACTATTTAGGACTGCACATCTACTAGCCCGTCTGGTCACCTCTCCTCTATGGTGGTAGACAGCTTCAGGCTGAGTAATATTGTGAATGTAATTCCAGAGTCACTAGAGCTGAAGGCACTACAGTATCATTAATAATGGGGTACAAGAGTTTCATCAAGAGATTTATCACAGTGATAAAGTGAGTGGTGAATTTGAATATGACCACTTCTTTTCTATGTAATGAAGGGGAACATCTCAATATAGGGTCAACCCTGGATTGCATCTGGCAACCTTGCCATAAGATTGGACAAAATATCTCTTATTCCTAAGCAACAGTCTCAATTTTTTGAGTGCCGGGTTCATATTTTTATTTTTGTGGGGTGGAGATCCAGTACTAAATATGTAGACTTTTTTTCAAATTCTTTGGCCAATTCTGAATCAGAATTTAAACCAGGGGTGAGAGGTGTATGTGGTTGGGCTGCAACTCCCATTAGCAGCTCCTATCAGCTCTACCCATCATAGTCAATGGTTAGGAATGGTAAAACTGCAGTCCAGCATCATCTGGATTGGCATACATTTCCCAACTATGATTAAAAGTCATATGTTGAAACTCCAAGACACATTTAAATACCACCCAAAGGTATTTGCTCCATGTAATCGTTTTCCAATGTATTCCAATTGTATTCTGAATGGTAAACAACATTTCAATTCACTGAAAAGACAGACAGGTTCATGATAAAACCAGAGTACAATGGCCATTATATAGAATAGATGCCCTATCATTCCACAAACAATTCCCTCCCCACCACCTTAAATATTCAGAGTTATACACAGCCAGGTAGTGTCATTAGTGTTTATAGAGGCTCAGTACAAAATTCCAGCATGCTGTGTAGAGAATATAAGGGCAAATGTTTTCTGCAAGCTTTCCGGCTCTTCAGTGTAAACTTAGCGGGTGCGCTCATGCTTGTAATGAAGAAGAGCAAAGCTCAGTGAATCTGATAACAAAGTAGTTCATCCACCTACGTTTAGTAGTGAGACACTGGAGCCTACTGCCATTGTGTCCAAAGGCTATCTCTGCTTAGTCGTCTGCGAGAAATGGGCCCAATTCTTCATCTGTTCCTTGGGTGTGTTCCAGACAGCAGAAGGCATACTCAAGTTTCATTTAATATAATTCTCTATCCTCAGTGCCAAGACAAACATTTTGCCATCAAAGGCATAAGGAACAGTTGTCAGATTACTTTTAGTGACATCCAAGCTCACCTGAACATGGAGTGCCTCCTCAGCTTGGCAAGAATGGCTAAAATGGACATGGTACAGACAGAAATGCCTTATTTTTATCTGATCTGAGGAGTTCAGTCAGGACTGAGGATTGGACAAATAGATTAGCACACTCTTTTTAAAGTGCCTTGTCCCTGACTGGATAGAGGTATGTTTAAATTTACAAATGGGTTTTATCACATTCGTCGTGGCTGGGCAAATGGAGCCAGTATACAGTACGGATGCCACCCAGGCTTATTCTGCATCTTTTCAAGAATGGAAAAATCCTGTTTTTGAAAATATCCTGCAGAAGAACCCCAGATGGCATCCAAGTTGTAGATGGGCCACAGGCCACAGCCAAGGCCTGTCGATTTCATCTCTACAACATTGCCGAAATCTGTCCATTTCTCTCGGCCTCTACTGCCAAGACTCCATGCCCTAGTGGTCCATGCCCTAGTGG
Source organism: Urosaurus nigricauda (assembly GCA_034509955.1). Classification (NCBI taxonomy): domain Eukaryota; kingdom Metazoa; phylum Chordata; class Lepidosauria; order Squamata; family Phrynosomatidae; genus Urosaurus; species Urosaurus nigricauda. Next base: position 103,961,032 of record JAOEGL010000004.1, read on the forward strand.
TCTCGCGACTAGATTATTGTAACCTTCTTCTGACAGGGCTTCCTCTCTCTTACCTCTGTCCTTTAATCTCTGTCCAGCATTCAGCTGCATGTATTATTACACTCGCTCACTGCTTTGACCATGTTTCTCCCCTATTATCTTCCCTGCCATGGGCTGGCTTCTCCTTACTTATCTGAACTTCTTTCTCCCCTCATTCCTTCTCGTGCCCTCTGTTCTGGTAGTCAAGATCTCCTGTCTCAGCCTAGGATCTCCACTGCCCTGTCCTGGATTTGTCCCTTCTCACTTGCTGCCCCTCACTTCTGGAACCTTCTTCCCCTTCGAGCACGGCTCATCCCTTCCCTAGCCAGTTTTAAAACTGAGTTAAAGACAATGTTGTTCAGGGAACTGGGACACAAAGCTGCTTCACACCATTAAAAGACCTAGTCTAAAGATGATGGCCCTCCCTCTACGCCATCTCCCACTGTCCAGCTTCGGAGGGAGTGAAAAGGCAGGCCCAGAGCCATCAGGCCTATCCAGTGCAAGAAGAAGGGCCCACCCTCCAGTCCATCTGCCATGGTCCAGGCCTCAGAGGGAGTGAAGAACCACTGGACTTGATCCCTTTCCCCACTGCCATTCCCTTCTCCTCCTGTGTCATGTCTTTTTAGATTGTGAGCCTGAGGGCAGGCTCTATTTAACCGTCTATTTTAACTGATTGTATGTATAGCACTCTGTAAATTTATATCGTTGCATAATAAAGCATAATAATAATAATAATAATGGGCTGCATTCACCCAGTCACAGTGAATGCAATAAAATCCGTTTGTAAATTTAAATGCACCTTTATCCCATTGGGGATAACAAGTCTATATTTTAATAATTTGTTTGTGCCACCCCTACTGGTTTCTTGGATATTTTTTTCTTCTACACAGATAGGACAGCAGGAAAGAAGAAAAATCTTATCATTGGAAATTCCTTTGTTAAAATTTAAATTCATCAGCCTGTGTGTCCTCTACTTGACCTAATTAGAGGAGTGACCCTGCTGAAATACACAGAGCTTGGGAATTCTAAATTAATCCAAATGTCTTCCTGAATACCAAGTTCACAGTTTGACAGCTCATGAGAGAACCATTAAACCAGGAATGGACAACAGCACGGAGGTCAGTGGTCAAGCTCCACTGACCCTTGCAGGTTACTATCTTCCAATGGCACCCAATCAAAACACTTCCATTGATAGAATCCTACCCAAAATGGTGACTAGAAGTGATATCACAGTATATCCTAACAACATTTCGGCTGAAATGTGTGTGTGTGTGTGTGTGTGTTTAGGGTGGTGGTGTCTATAGGCTATCACTGAAGAAAATATGGGGATATCTACAGGTTTTGGCTGTCACTGAATGCATGCATTTTTGCACAACTGAGGTGCTTTATGCATGGTTTTCAGATGAAAATCACCCCAAATTGCCTCCCAAACCTTAGGAGTTCTTGGGATTTGGGGATACAAAGATTTCAGGGACCACAAAAGATCCAGGAGCTTTAGGCACCCATAGGCCACACACAGTTCAACCCTGCTTTAAAGTGGCTAGACTTGAGACATATAGAGGCAAATATGGTCCAATCTTTTAGCATCTTCACTCCAACATAGGCCAAGTAAGTACCTCCACAAGAGACAAGGTGGTGTAGTGGTTTGAGCATTGGACTACAACTCTGGAGACCAGGGTTTGAATCCCCACTCAGCCATGGAAACCTGCTGACTCGAATTCTCTCAGCCTCAGAGGAAATTCAAAGATATAGCCGTGTTAGTCTGTAGAATCAGTATGTAGAGAGATCTTGGAGTACCTTAGAGACTAACTGAAAGAAAGAAATTGGCAGCATGAGCTTTTTGTAGACTTCAGTCTACGAAAGCTCATGCTGCCAGTTTCTTTCAGTTAGTCTCTAAGGTTCTACAAGACCTCAGAGGAAAGCAAAGGCAAAACTCGCTCTGAACAAATCTGGCCAGGAAAATCCTGTGATAGTTTTGTCTTAGGGCCACCATAAATCGGAAACAACAATAAGACCAACAATAAATACCTTCTTATGTTAATATGCATCTACCTCTCTTTCAGAAGTGTGGCTTTTGCAATGTTTAACATAAAGGGGCCTGGTCTCAGAATATATTAAATATGTTTTATCTCACAGATTAGCTTTTATTCCACAAATGAAAGTGGACTAACCTATGGAAAAATACATTCAGAGAGTCAGTCTCTTCTTACCACAAGGTTTTATTGGCTACTTCCTTCTCCTTTTGTTAGGCTGAGGGAGCTCACTTTAATTTAGTCAAGTAGCCAGGAATCTCCTTGAGATCTGATTTATTCTCTAGAACAAAACTGTTGATCACTTTCTTCTACCACACTCAGAGACTGCCCCAAATAGTTGCCCCTTTGAACTCCATAAATGCCTTTGCACTCACTCACTTATTCATTCTCTGACTGTGGTGCGCACTGGTTTAAATGCTTGGTTGCACAATTCCAAGGATTGCTTGAGAACTGCTGATGTTGCAGCTATTCTTCATTAGTAGCTGTAGCATTTTCCTCCTCCTTGTATCATTACTCTGTAGGGCCAAAGGTTTATTTTACTTACCTTGCCTACTTCACTACTTAGTTCTCAGAAAAAACCATCGTTTTCTCCCCAGATAGACCTGTTGCTTTCTAGACTCAGGTAACATTTCCTTTCTTCCCCCTCGTGAGGCTTTGTAAGTAGCTTCCATTTTGTGGAATAAATGTATTACAATGTGGACTCAATTTTACACTTTAGGACACCTCAAATATTTCTACAATCTAGGTCTTGATCTTTTTTGAATCAATTGGAATCATAGGGCACTGTGCCTATGCAATTGTAGGTTGTTAACTCAGAGTACAATGACTAAGGGCAGAGATATTTCAGGATCTTCAGATAAGTGTGCCCATATTGTCTACACTCTCACCTGGCTTTCTTTTCTCACCTCTTTTACCTCTCTCTGTGTTTATTGTTTTGTAATATTTATCGGGTTTTTCAGCTCCCCATTTCAAAACCCTCTTTTTGCATCAACATTGGATTGGGTTGCCGTGTTTCTAATAATGGTTTCACCAGCTGTTTGATCTCTCCATCATTGTTCATCCAAATGTCTATTCTTTGGATGTTTGCAAAGACTTGTAAAAAATAACAGGCTGATGACTCCATTGTGACTTTCTGATCAAAAGCCTTTGGACCAGAAGGTAGCCTATGCCCACAGTCAGTGAATCTATGGCTGTTCAGGAAATGAGGTCATATGTGTTTGCTCTGACTCTGAAATAAAGCTTCTAAACGAAGCTTTTGTGGTTTGGCTCTGCTTCCTTCTCTTCTTCATAAAATGACTTGAAATCTATCCATTCTGCTCGTCACCAGGCTTATCTTTTTACCATAATAATGTATAATATAAAGCATTATGATTTCGGTGTACTCTTTGCCAGGGAGCTAGTATCCTCAGTTTATTCCAAGTAGGGAACATAATCTGCTGTATGTATACCATGTTGTTGCTGATGCTTTTGTTGCTGTTGTGTGCCTTCAAGTCATTTCGACTTATGGCAACCCTATGGTGAACCTATCATGGGATTTTCTTGGCAAAATTTGTTCAGAGGAGGTTTGGCCATTGCCTTCCCCTGAGGCTGAGAACGTGCGACTTGTCCAAGGTCACCCAGTGGATTTCACGGCCAAACTGGGAATTGGTCTGATCTCTGGAGTTACAGTCTAACACTAAAACCACTGTGCCACATTGGCTCTCCACGTATATCACACCTCCAGCAAAAGTTCAGTGTCCAATGGGTTCACTGTAGTAAGCATGAGCAGACTCTCTATCCAAACTTAACAGCAATAGCCAGACATAAAAAAGAATAAATATTATATTATATTTATTAATAGACAAGCAGATCACACATTAATCCCTGAACTATGTAATCATTCAGAGCTCCCCCAAACCCTGTTCAGTTCTTCCTGTGGCTCACTGTCCTATGTCTCTGCCATCTTATCCCTGTCTCAATGCAATCTTTTCCTATTTACTCTCTGTCAGAGATAAGCCTTAGATTTGTACCCCTTGTCTCCCATAAGCCCCTTTTCACAGCATTCCCCAGAGATGTGACTGGCTGACACCAACCTGGCTTGGTTGGCTCCTCTCTTCATAGTTGGCTTCTATTTTCATAGTTTGTGCATGCTCAGTAAGGGATTCTGGAGAGAGATGCTCTTTACCTTGCCTGTTCTAGACAAGCACACACAGCTACAGTAGAATTAGCTATAATCATGCTCCCCGCCAACACCCTATGCTTTACTGCATTGTTTACCGAAGACATGCTGTTGCAACCGGGCACTGAAAACCTTTTTTTTCTCCAGCCCTCCTTCATCATGTTCCCAATGCCAATGCTGCTAAAAACCTTCCAGCTAGACAAAGGATGAGGAAAAAAGGAGGGAGATGGCTGGCATAAGAAGACTTTGTAAAAAGAGCTTCTTTGTCAGAAGCTTTGTTAACCTGAGATATGCTAGTATGTACTAGAGAAGATGGAAAAACAGCAATATTTCTAGGCAACCATTCCCAGTATTAGAAATTTGCATTGGAAGACTTAGTGGTAGCTGTCAGTCTAGATGACCTATGACATTCAGGCCTATGTTCCTGTACATTCTTCAGGCAAGATGTCAAGATCCTGCCAGCAATAGTTAATAATTTCAATCACTTTTTACCAACATAGTTAACATGAAAATGTGGTTGACTGCTTGCCTTAGTGTTCCTCAGGGGGTGTGTAAGCAGACTGTGGCAAGAAGCCAGGTATTTTGATCTCCAGGATTTTTTTTTTTTAACAAAAAAGCGTCTTCTTTTTTTTTATGACTTTATATTCATAAATATTCCCACAATGTCAAGGGATTTTTTTCCTTTTTTTTCCTTTCTTTCATCAATTCATTAGATCTGCTCCCATGAATTATTTATGTGTGGAGCTAAAAATGGTTCTGAAACATTACAAGAATTCAATATCGGTTTTCACAGTAGGGATTTCATCATTTTAGTGCTGAAGCATAATCGCCTAATGCAATACTAATATGATATGGTGCTAATAGGGTACAATGAGAGTTTCCACTAATATGCAAACATTTTCGGTGTTGCATTATTATTTCTTTTAAGTTAATGTGATACGGTGATAATATGATGAAACGAATTAGCTTCATATCATTGTCTGCATGACTTGTGCATATTAAAAGAATATTCCCTCCCCTTCCATGAATTCATTAGAATGAGCTTGAAAATTTACCCTGTAGTTATGCTTATGTTAATGAGTCTGTTTAGTTAGGAAACAGCCTTGCTGTTACTTAGTCAACTGGAGAAAAGAGTTGACACGTGTGACTTCCTTCTGGAATTAGATTTCTTCTTCTTCTTCTTGCCACTAAAGATTCTTTGGTAAACATGTTTCATTTAATGTTTCTCACTAGTTTCATTGCACATTTACAGGAGATTTCACAATCAATATTTATAAGAATCCATGGGTACTAAGCAACTACTTTTCACAGACAGACAGAAAGGGAAGCTCATAATGATACTGATGAAGTTGGACAGCCAGGACTAACAGTGAGCTCCGAATTTTTAATCCATGTTCAAGAGAAACATGGAGCTTCCAGGTGGATCAATAATGGCAGACAATCTTCCCTGAAATGGCCCTATTAATAGGCTTAGGTCCAAAACACACTGCACAAATAATCCAGTTTGAGACTGCTTTAAATGCCCTGGCTAGGGAATTCTGGGAGCTGTAATTTTGTGAGACATTTAGCCTTCTCTGTCAGAGAGCTCTAGTGCCACAATAAACTGCAATTCCCAGGATTCCCCTAGCACTGAGCCAGGGCAGTTAAAGCGGTCTCAGACTGAATTATTTTTGCAGTGTGTTTTGGACCTTAGAGAAGCTGTTGCTCTCAATGCCAGAAGCTGGGCAATGGCTATAAAGCCTGAGAAGATATATGCATGCTATGCGGTCTGTTATATATCCCTTTAGCTGGCTGCTTTTAGGTGTTGGATGCTAACCCATTATCAGTTTAGTTGGCTTTTATGCATGGAATGGGAAAAGATGCCATCTTGTTCTTAATCTGGACAGCATTGCGGTTTGGACTGCCCTTCAGCAAGTATGCTGTCTGCTACTGACAGCCCTCTGAAACATACAGGTGCACCACAGTCAGTGGCATCACTAGGGTTGGCATCACCTGGTAAGGTAACTCATGGTGTCACCCCCCCCCACCCCCTGTTGACCTGCTCCCATACCATACCATACAGAATCCTTAGTAATATTCTGTGTACTAATGTTACTCATACATTATAACCCCCATATATCACTGAATGCAATGGTGATAGTTTTGACATAAAACAAGCTAAGAAAATTAAAATTATACCTTTACATTACAATATCATGCACACAGTCTAAATGTATTTATATGCACATAGTTTTATGAGGTTAAAGTGAAAATTTGGTAAGATCTGATGTTTTTAAAGAAAAAAAATTAAAGAATAAAAAAATTAAAAAATAATTGAACATTTTTAATTTTAATTTTGTTTTAAAAAAAAAATCTGGGGCATCCCCATGTTCATTTCACTGAGCCTTATCCCACTAATACTATCTCTTCATCCTTTGACAGAGATACAGGTGAATGCCACAGCCTGTTTCTGCCAAAAGGCCGCTGTTTGGGGAGCAATGGTGTCACCCCCTCTCAAGGTGTCATCTTGCTCAATCCGTATCCCCTTCATCCCCCTAATGACACCTCTGAGCAGAGTGATTGATGTATTTTAAAGAATACGATTAGTGTAGGGTAACACTAATATTCAACAGGCTTCGCTAATGCCCAAAATGTATGTTATATAAGTGCATTCCAGTATATATCCTAGAAAATTTCTGCAGTACACAGAGACTCCAAAGTGGACATACCCAAAGTAGACATACTGAGCAGACAAACTGAGATGGCAAAGCAAAAAAAGTTGATGAGGAAGGATTTCCTTTAAGGCAAAAAGTTTGAAATCCAGTGATCTAAATAAATGTAAGAAAATGACATGACTGGTTAATTGCTCAGTGTGTCACTGAGAGGAATGCTCTTTTGAGACACCTGGATCTAAATCCTCAGTTACAAGGCAGGGATTAAGGCTTTCTAGCATCTATAGCCAGCAGCATCAGGTTTAAATACTCTTATTTATTAGGGTACCAACTGAGAGCCAAATAGACCGAATACTATAGCATAAAGCCCCAAATCTGTTCATGAAGACAGATCTTCCCTGTTGCTCCTGCTGCCCTCTCCACTAACTTTTCTCCAGTTCTCTGCAAAATCACTGGCAGCTTTGGATGGTATAAGCATGTTTATATGAAAATAATTGGTTGATTTATGCTGTATATTTAAACAAGAAATAGAAACAGATATTGCACTAACTGTTGGAGGAGTGGGAAAACTCGGCAAACTCTCCTAGCCAATCTACCAGTCATTTGATCCTAATCCAGATATGAATTCCTGCATATCACTGGTACGTGTACAAACATACAGAGATCTACATAGTTCTTGAATTAGAGATCTACATATTAGAGATCTACATATGGACAATTTACCTTGTAATGGAGCCTTGACCAATCTTTGGTGACAGGGAGATTCATCTTTCATGCAAGCAAGCTCTAGACCAGTGGTTTCCAAACTTTGTTCCTCCAGATGTTTTGGACTTCAGCTTCCATAATGCCTGACAGTTGGCCAAGCTGGTTGGGGCCTCTAGTAAATGAAGTCTAAAACTCCTGGAGGACCAAAGTTTGGGTCAGTGTTTTTGATTCACTGCCAAATGAAGGTCCTCTTGCTTTCTCAAAGGAGAATAGAGTGCTTTAAAAACAAAAACAGCTAACCCAAGGCTTAAAATTCTGTGAAGTGTGCCATCAGCTAATAAATTTGATCCCCAATCCATGCAGCAAAGCTGCTGCAGGAGAGGGAGAGGATGTTTGTTGGCCTTCATGAAGAGAAACCAGACAAGACTACAAGTTTGTCCTGCCCAGCCAAGCAATGCAGCATGACGGGGGCAACTGCAGATGCTATTTAAGCCTGTTGCCCTCTTACGCTGTGCCTTTGGCAAATTTCTGTGATCAACACTGGCGGAGTTTCTTTGTTGACTTGACTGTACTATTGTCTTGACTGTACTCAGCCGGCTGAGTTTGTCTGTTGTCTTGACTGTACTATTGTTTATCTGTTGAGGTGTTTTTTTGTTTTGTTTTGTTTTGTTTTTTTTTTGTATTGGGGATTGGGTCTTGGTTGCCATTACTATATTGTTGTGCTGCCATTTCTGCTTGCTTTTCCCTCAAGCCTCTCGATCTTTTGTGCGTCCATTTTATGTAGTTTGGTATTTGTTTTTAATTCCAATGATTCTTTTATACTCTAACACTATTGCGTTTCCCTTACTATTCTTGTTTTTGTTTCCTTGTAATTTTATCTTATATTATAATAAACCACTGAAGCATGAGGATATTAATCTAACCAATAAATAAGATAGATAAGATATGGGGGGGGGGCTTTGACCTATGCTAGATATTCTTGCTCAGATGGTACAGTGGTCCCCCGGGTTACGAAAGTAATCCGTTCCGGATTACCTTTCGTAACACGGAAATATTCGCAACCCGGGGGACCGCTTTGTTTGCTGGACCCCGCGGCAAATTTAAAGGGGCTGCGCGGTTTTTTTCTTTGTACCCTGGGGTTTTTTTCGTAAGCCAGGGCCGTTTTTGCGGCCCCGGCTCTTTCGTACCCTGGGGTTTTCGTACTCTGGGGGATTCGTAACCCGGGGGACCACTGTATTGGAATAAGGATGGTATAATATATACTGTAGCTCCAGAATGGTGACAAGGCCTTTTGATAGCTTAAGTCAACATTATTGTTGTTTGGATACAAAATTGATAGCTGTAGTGAATGTTCTCAGACCAAAAGCTGAGTTGTAAATTTCTGGAGATAGGTGTTACTTCCTAAACCAATGGCAAGCTCACCCATTGGCAAGAGAGATCCTTGTCTTTACAAGCACCACTTTCTTCCTTTGCTGGAATTCCATTATCTTTCTTTACGGATCAAAGAGATTATGCTGATGTCTCTGACACAACATAATGTTGTGATGGATGCCTTCTTCTAACCCATAGCTGGATCAAACTGGTCTGAGGCAAGATGTCTTGCCATTGGGGCAATACCATGTCACCCACAAGCCACCTTCTATCTAGAGTCCCTTTTAATATTAAGTTGATATCAAATATAGGAAGGGTGGTTTTGGGGGTCCAAATTTGTGTCAAACTGCACTAACTGCATTGTGGCAAGAGTCTCGGCTGGTTCATCATTTGAGATCTAAGGGCCAAGAGCAGTAGTGATTTCACTCCATAGGGAGAGAAAATTTCAACTTGAATATTATCAAGATAAAATTGTAAATAAAAAAATAAAGGAATACATCTCTGCAATATATCAGTACAATGTTACAAGAAGAGCCTGGCTAAATTTGACCATTGGATTATTTAGTCCAGCATTCTGTTCCCACAGTTTCCAACCAGATGGTGATGGGAAACTCACAAGCAGCAAAGTGTTCCCCAGCAATTTGTATTCACTGGCATACTCTCTTGAATTTTAAGAACCTGTGCTGAAGTTAATTTTTTATATATAACTCACAGTAACTATAGCAATGTTACAGCAATGTTATCCAGACAGATCAAACACCTGTCCTTTTATAAACAAAGGGATTTTCCCACTTAGCCTACTAAGTAGGTCTGTTTAATTGTTTTAAGAAGCACTCTTTGTTCTGAGCTTTTGATTTGCCCAGAAAATTAGGTGCTTCAAGGAATGATAAACTGAGGTGAATGATAACTCACACCTAGCTCATTCCCCTTAAATGGCACATATTTATTCACAGGGTCATAGAATCATAGAGTTGGAAGAGACCACAAGGGCCATCCAGTCCAACCCCCTGCCATGCAGGAACTCTCAATCAAAGCATCACTGACAGATGGCCATCCAGCCTCTGCTTAAAGACCTCCAAGGACGGAGACTCCACTACACTCCGAGGGAGTGTGTTCCACGGTCGAACAGACCTTACTGACAGGAAGTTCCTCCTAATGTTGAGGTGGAATCTCTTTTCCTGCAGTTTGCATCCATTGTTCAGCATTCTAGTCTCTGGAGCAGCAGAAAACAAGCTTGCTTCCTCCTCAATATGACATCCCTTCAAATATTTAAACAGGGCTATCATATCACCTCTTAACCTTCTCTTCTCCAGGCTGAACATCCCCAGTTCCCTAAGGCGTTCCTCATAAGGCATGGTTTCCAGACCCTTCACCATCTTAGTTGCCCTCCTTTGGACCCACTCCAGTTTCTCCACATCCTTTTTGAATTGTGGTGCCCAGAACTGGAGACAGTATTCCAGGTGGGGCCTGACCAAAGCAGAGTAGAGTGGCGCTATTACTTCCCTTGATCTAGACACTATACTTCTATTGATGCAGCCTAAAATTGCATTGGCCTTTTTAGCTGCTGCATCGCACTGTTGACTCATGTTCAACTTATGTCTACTTGGACTCCTAGATCTCTTTCAAACATAGTTTCATTCAGCCAGGTGTCCCCCATCCTATATCTGTGCATTTCATTTTTCTGCCCTAAGTGCAATACCTTACATTTCTCTGTGTTGAATTTCATTTTGTTAGCTTTGGCCCAGCTTTCTAGTCTATTCAGGTCATTTTGAATTTTGATCCTGTCTTCTGGGGTATTAGCTACTCCTCTTAGTTTAGTGTCATCTGCAAATTTAATAAGTATGCTCCCAATTCTGTTATCCAAGTCATTGATAAAGATGTTGAATAGCACTGGGCCAAGGACAGAGCCCTGTGGGACCCCACTTGTCACTTCTCTCCAGGATGAAAATGAACCATTGCTGAGCACCCTTTGGGTTTGGTCGGTCAACCAATTACAAATCCACCTAACAGTTGCCTTGTCTATCCCACATTTTGCAAGCTTGTTTGCAAGAATGTCATGGGGTACTTTGACAAAGGCCTCACTGAAATCAAGATATACTATATCCACAGCATTCCCTTCATCTACCAAGCTGGTAATTTTATCAAAAAAAAAAAAAAAAAAGATCAGGTTTGTCTGGAATGACTTGTTTGTCTTAAACCCATGTTGACTTTTTGTGGTCTCAGAACAATGAACCTTACCACAAAAGTATGCAAGTCATAATTCCTGTAGAACTCTAAAATGTTGGCCAGTGACAAGGAGTGGGCAGAACACAACTAAATGTCCAATATATTTTTCAGTTTTATGAAGTTTTTAGTGCTCTGTAGTTCAAATATATCAAAATATGCTTTTGTTTAAAATATGTTTCCATATATTTGTACAGAAAACCAAACTGAAATGCATATTAATTCTTACATTTTAAACACATATTTTGACAGGTCTTTTTTTAAAAAAACAACGACAAACAAACAGGTAGGATTTTAATAAAATCAAAACATGCAAAAGTGGCATGGGATTGGTCTACACTGGCCAAAATGCTCCAGGCTTCACCCTGAGTATTCTGGCCCTGAAGCTGCCACAAATTCCCCCTGTTATCTGGACACTCTGCAACAATGCCAGACAGTTGTTTAAAAAACATCACACTGCACCACCTCTTGTTGCTGCCAAGGGTGTATGTTGTTCTCTCTGAGGTTGAAATCAAGGCACCCAGCATTGATCACATGGCTGGGCACCTTGTTGTGACCTCAGAGGGAGCAAGCCATACCAGCGATGGCTGTGGTGCATGGCACAGCATGATGATGTGTAAAGAGCTGCCAGCCATCGCTCTGAAGTGCTCCAGATTTTCTTGGATGATCCAGAGCAAATGGTGAGGGTTTCTTTATTCAATGTAAGGCATGGATGACCCAGATGTACTGCAAAACTGCTCTTCCCACATGAGGACAGTTTGCAGTCAAATCAAGCCTTGGGCCCTGCATTGTGAAGAGAAAAGCAACATGAGGTCAAGAGAAACCCTACGTAAATGGCCTGTGTAGACATGCCCACAGATCAGAAACAGGCAAATTAATCTATTCCATGATTGCTAAATGTGGGAATTATTTGTTCTTCTAAAGGTTATCAGACTGTAAGCCTAGAGCAGCACAGCCAATGGTAGAGATCTTTGGAGCTTCTATCCAACAATATCTGGCAGTCTGCATGACTTTTATCTTTGTCTTACCAAGGCATGCCATAGGAAATCTCTTGCTGTGTAAAAGTGTCTGGATGTGTTGTATTTGACAGCCAGAGCTGTGGTCTGTCATGTAAAGTAGCAGCAGGAAGTAGAAAGGGAATGTTCCATCTGAGTACTATGGGGCTATCTGCATGGGCCAAAAGGCCCACATTCCCCCAAGCCTGGAGTTGTCTAGTGTAGACAACACAGGCCCAAACCCTCATGGTGGAATTAGTGCTGATCCCACAAGTACAGACATGGATCCAGAGGATCCAGTCTGATCTTGGGCTAAACAGCCTTTACCCTCTGGGTAAAATAGTGCTGGTTACGTGTGGAGCTTCCAAAAAACTTTGAAGCAAAACAAAGCTGTTCTGACAGCTCCCACTTCTGCTCCTTACCTTGCTGAATCATTTTAGAAGCCCCCCAGTTGTCCCATCTGGTGCAGAAACAAGGCACCTGTACCAGGATACTATGTTTCTGTGTCAGACAGGCTGACTGCAGGGCTTCTCAGATGGTTTGCATGCTGGCAAGGAAAGGAGCAGCCCCAGGTCCAGGGTTGCTCTGACCCAGGGACTAACCTGGTTGAGCACTGGAGGCAAGATAGCATGGGCTCAGCCTGTGCTATCCTGCCCTGTTTTCTCAGGCCCTATACAGTATTATTCTACAACTGCATGTACAGTCAGACCTTCGTATCCACAGGGATCTATTCCAGATTCCCTCCCCCCCCCATGGATACCAAAATCTGAGCATGCTCAAATCCCATTAAAAATAATGGCAGCGTAGTGCCCACTACTCACTAGCATAGCTGCATGCATGCACCATCATTAAGCAGGACAGATGGTTAAATCCACAGATGGCAAGTCTGCTGATAAGGAGTGAGGAGTGTTCTTAATCTAGATACAATGGATTGTACATATTGGTCCAAAACACACTGCAGAAACAATCCAGTTTGAGACCGCTTTAACTGCCCAGGCTCAGTGCTAGGGAATCCTGGGAATTGTAGGTTATTGTGGCACAGGAGCGCTCTGAAAGAGAAGGCTAAATGTCTCACAAAACTACAATTCCCAGAATTCCCTAGTGTTGAACCAGGGCAATTAATGTTGTCTCAAACTGGATTATTTCGGCAGTATGTTTTGGACCTAAGAGAATAATCATACAGGAGAAGAGAAGTGACAATTTTAAAATCACAGGCTTACCTTTGGTCTAAGAGTTACTTCCATTGTCAGTTAAGATGGCTCTCTTTATCCTTAGTCTCCACGTGATAACATAGAGGCCTGAGATGACTCTAACATCATCATTTTTTCTTCTTCTCTCTGATTTTTAACATCTTTGCTTGATAATCAAGCCAGTAACGTTTCAAAAGCTTGTATGATGTATTTTGTACATTTTGGTTGGCCAATAAAAGTATTGCTGTTTTGTGGAGTCTGGATTTTTGTTATATTTTGCTGCACGACCAACACAGCTATCCATGAATACACTTTCTTCACTGTGTAATGAAGGTATATTGTGCAAATTAAATCAGTCAGCTCTTAATCCCAAATTTAGTAAAGGGGCATAAAAGTAGTAGTTACATTTTTGCTGATCATCTTTGTTTGTCCTCCCACCAGGATAAATGAAGAAGACCTGACATCCAATTAATGTCAAGCCAGGCACCATTTATTTATTTCAGAAAAAAGGTAGAGTGAATGCAGATTGGGTTTAAGAGCATCTACAATACAAGGTTACCTAGCACATCTCTCAAATCAAGGTCCTCAAATGTTGAAAACCCTTTCCTAGCATTATTAGGTTTTTAAATGTCAGAACTAAAAGGATCTTGTGTTTCCTTTTTAATTATCAGATTTCTAAAGCCACTGTACCTAATTCCTTGCCTAATCAGGTCTTAAATTCACAAGATCCTCATATGGATGACATTTCTTTTCTCTTTTCAATAGGAGATTATGGCTAAGAGGATCGAGGACCTGGCAAATATGTCAGCAAGACTGATATTTAGAGCACATTTACTGGCATTTATGTATTAATCTTCTTATTGACTAGCATTTCAGGAAAATCCAAGTTACTTAAATAGTGATTAAAATAAATCAAACCCTTTGATAATCTCAAATTATTAAAAGTGAACATTTTCCCTCTGAACAAGCGAATGCAATGGTAGTGATTTTGTGGAAGGCTTATTTATATTTGGAATCTAAAATTTTTGTCGACCATTTTGTTAATTTCATTTTCACCCACCAACCCCTGCTCCCATAAAATTTGTTGGTTTTGGTGTTTTGGGTATCACAGGTTCCACCAATGTTTGGGAACAGGCAGTCAGAAAAGAGCAAGATTAACAGGAATAATAATAATAAAAATAGCAATTAGAAATGGCTGACAAAAAGGAAAATCACTTTCCTAAGGACTGCAGCTGAGAGTAAGCATTTGCAAAAATTGTTAACATTTATGTGGTGCCCTCAAGAGTTGCACAGGTTTCAAGTGCTCCCTGATCCAGCATTGTTGCTGGATGTCTGCATGGCCTTGGTGGTAGAAAATATCTTGTAGTACCTACAGTACTTCTGGTTAACTAATTGTGACTATTCTTGATGAGCAATATTTGGCTACCACAAACTATGCTCTTTTATCCCCCTAGTTAGACTAATGTGATGTGCTATGTATGCATCTATTCTTCAGGAACTTCAACTAATATAAAATTCAACAAATAAAATTCTGATTAAAAGAGCCAGCATGCTATAGTGGTTGGAGTGCTGGATTAAGACTTCAGGATCCCAGACTTTGATTCCTGCTTAGCCATGAAAACCCACTGGGTGACCTTCAGCAAGTCATATTCTTTCCACCTTCAAGGAAGGCAATGGCAAACTTCCTCTGAATGAAATTTGCCAAGAAAACCCTAGGAGTTTTATAAGTCAGAGTTGACTTGAAGGCATGTAACAACAATAACAAGAAGCCTGGCGTCAATTTGCAACAAATTATATTACCCTATTTGCTTATGAGCCCAAGGCAAGATGCTTTTATTTACTTTTAAAACCCTAAACACCCTGGAACTCAAATTTTTCAAAACATTATCTCCTTTCATACCATTCTAGCCACGTTTAAAATCTTCAGATAAATACACATGTATGAAGGAGGAGACCTTTCCTTTACATGAGGCATGATGTTTCCATACAGAGGTGCAGGGCTTTTCTATAGGACCAGAGTCATACCCTCCTTGAGCAAGTTTGAATGGAACCAGCACACAATCATTTGGCAGCCAGTCCATCATTTTTATTTGGCAAGACACTTTAAATTGGTTTCATTGTTCACTGTTCTGCCTGGTAGTTTTATGACCTTCCTGCCTTTTAACCATATTCTTGTTGAAAGCTGGTTTGTTTTATTCTTTTGATTATATTGTACTTGTACACCATCCTTGGATCTCTCAGGGTGAAGAGCAGGGAAAAAAAATATTTTTAAAGAAATAAAAAGGTGCAGCTGCAATACCGCACTACACTGTTGTTGTCGTGTGCCTTCAAATCATTTTTTAAAAACTTATGATGACCCTAAGGTGAATCTATCATAGGGTTTTCTTAGTATTTTTGTTCAGAGAGGTTTTCCATTGCCACCCTCTTAGGCTGAGAGATTGTGACTTGCCCAAGGTCACCCAGTGGGTGTTTGTGTTCAAGCAGGGAATCTAGAGTTCTAGTCCACTGCTCAAACTACTACCCACCCTGGCTTTCAAAATGACTGTCTCTCAACAAGCCTGTTCTTCTTGGTGTCATTGTGGTTGTGATTTATCGATTACATAAAAAAGGTGAAGCTGAAAGTTTTTTATGGGAATGGTTCATGACATGTGGACCTGTGATCATGGGTGGCTCTCGCCAGCTCCCCTTGTCCCTTAAAATGACTGGACTGTATCTACCAATCTAGTACGAGGAGAACACTGTTAGCTGGCTACTGAGATACCTGTTTATCTCTAGATAGTACCGCATATGCTTGATTATAAGTCAGCCTCATATATAAGTCAAAGTCTGGTTTTGGGGCTAAAATGATGGATTTTGATATGACCCGTGGTTATGTTGAACAACATAGGGGCATGTGGCAAAGGAAGGAAAGAGTGAAGCAAAGGAAAACTTCTTTTAGGTGCTCCTGGGACAGACTAAGCTCTCATTTTTTGCCACTCTACTCAAAGAAGGGTGTGGGGTAATTTAAGTTTCCTAAGGCTTCGGCCTTTGGTAAAGAAATAAAAATACTGAAATATCAAAAATGTCAAAAGCCAAGCCTGTTTAGAGTCTAGCTTTAAATCAGCAGAGTAGCAAAAAATGTGCCTTTGTCTAACTATGCTTCCCTAAGAATTGAGTAAAAGGTAATGGTTGTCAAGTCATGTCCAACCACTAAGCCAAAAAGCCAGCATTGTTTACTAAGCTAAAAAGCGAGCATTGTTAGGGACTACTCTGTGATACTGTGGCCAGCATGATTGCACAGAACACTGTTTACCTTCCCACCAGAGTGGTACCTATCTATCTACTTGCATTTGCATGCTTTCAAACTGCTAGGTTGGCAGATGCTGGAACTAGTGATGGGAGCTCATCAGATCATGTGGCACCTGGGCCTCAATATGCCAAACTGCCAATCCTGCAATCAACAGAGCCACCGGATTCCTCTGAGACTGACTCAAGTACTGAGACTGACTTGTTGTTCCCCAAAAGGCTATTTTTCTTTTCTTTATAATTTTTTTTAAAATTATTACTTAATGGATTGCTATGCTAGTGTGCTTGTACTAAAAATAAAAATAAGAAGAGTGAAAGGCATGCTAGGAAAAGGATACGACAAGGTAGCAGGTCTATGGAGGCTAGTGTGCAGAAGACAGAGGCCAGGATGGAAGCAACACCATGGCAATTTGGAAGAGCTGTGCGACCATGATTGTCCTCAACCCGATATGTTTTCATTTCCTAGACTATCACAGTTGTGGTGCCTTATGAGCCTATTGAGAACTAGTGTGTAGTGGTCTGAGTGCTGGACTACAACTCTGGAGACAAGGGTTTGATTCCCACCTCCGCCATAAAATACACTGGGTGATCTTGGGCAAGTCACGCTCCCTCAGCAATGTCAAACCTACTCGGAACAAATCTTGCCAAGAAAATGCCTTAGGGTTGCCAGAAGCAACATGGAACAACACACATAAAACAAACCTAGTGTGGTAAGGCCTGTAGAAGTCTCTTTTACCATGGATGAGAGTGTGAATAAGAGAGAAGGCAACATTTCTTTAATCTGGGAGACCAGAGAGAGAAAGGAATTCATTTTTAATACAGGAAACCAGAGACAAAGGACTCTTGCACTTATGATCATTGTGTGGAAGAGAAATTTGGGCACATGTATATATGACCATTGTTAACTGTCTTCATATCTAGAATCCATAGAAGCTTTTCTAAGAGCTCAGTGGCAAATAGTAGTTTATTAGTTTAATATGTTTAAGTTATGTTTTAATCTGTAAACTGCTTAATTGTATTTTGGGGGGTGGGTGGGATACAAGATTGTATATTTTAATGTGTAAGCTGCCCCAGTTTTGTTGCACAGAGAGGTGGGATATAACAACAGCAACAGCAACTATTATTATTATTATTATTATTATTATTATTATTATTTACATTCCAACAGCAACGTTTGGTCACACTACTTTTACTTATTAACATACAGAAACCAAAAGTTCAAGCTTTACCATTAGTACTGTGTGTCACCACCTGTGGAAAACAATTTTAGCTATCAGAAAATAATTATAAATGAAGCCCAGTTAATTATGCAAGACAATCACAGCTGCCCTAATGAGAGCTCAGTTCAATAAAACTTGCCTAGGATTTTTTTTTTTTAAAAAAAGAGAAGCATAGATCTAGTTAAAGCTTTTCGTGTAAACAAGTAATGAGTCTGAAGTTGCTGAAGGTATCTGATTAACAAAATTATTCAAAAGCCATTCCTGTCACCTTGATTCATATTATACTTCTGCCTTCTTGACCTAAAGAATTTCCAATCTACATCCTGGAGCAAATAAGATTCAGGTATCACATAGGTTATTTATATAGCTGCGATGATATCAGAGAAAAGGTTCAAGTATGAGAAGAGAGACTAAGCCCTCCACCCACCATTATTTCATGCAGCTGGACTCTCCTTTCAACACTGTGCTAAGCCCTAATTAATTGCATAGAACACACACACACTTCAGAACAAGTCATAGCTTATCTCAGTGATATACAGATTGAACAGTGAATCAAAAATAAGATGGCAAATTCAAAGGATCAGCATCGGAATTAATTTTGCTCTCTTTCTCTCTCACTTTCCCCCTCTTTCTCTCTGTGTCTCTAGAAACAAACAGCAAGTGGTGTTCTTTAAATCTTTGAATGCATATAATTATATGAGAGCTAGGAGTGGCAATGAAATTTTTTATTTAAAAAATGCATGTATTTTTATCCCAGTAAAACTCATTGGAGGTATTGATCATTCCACTTGCTAGATATACTTCAAGATCTGTTTTCCCTAAATGGATGGATGGATGGAAGGAAGGAAGGATAGAAGGAAGGGCGACCAAAATGAATTCCCTTCTCTTTTATGGATTATAGAGAAAAGGCAAGCATCATGTTTCAACGTCTGCGTGATCAGCGTCATTAATACTCATATAAATTATTGATATTCTGTTCACAAATTAACTGCCACTGAACAAGGATAATTGCTTGGGACTTTGCTAGATTCAAGAAAGGGTGGGGATAAGAAAGTAGATCTGGATCTTCCAATGCTTCTTTCGGTGATTTGTAGCTATAGGACATCAGCATGGATTTATGACTCTGAATTGTTTAACAATAGTAGCAACAACAACAAAACTTCCTGCACCATTATGCTGCTGAACTGAACAAAGGCTGGGATAACTAGATTTTTAAAAATATTTATTTATTTGGTATGTGAACCCATTTTAGTCTGGTTTTAGGCTAGAGTATGACACTGAAACAGCTCAGTGACTATGGGCCTTTACAGACTGGCTTGAAAAGCTGCCTGGGGGCAGAATCAGGGCGCAGGATGCTAATGATGCATGCCCAACTCCACTGCGCAGGGCGCCCTGAGGACGCATGCCAGTACAGATGGTGCGCGGCATCATAGCACGCCTCCAGTGCTACATCCAGATGACGCAGTGCCAAAGGGATGCCATATAGCTGCACCACAGCAGCTATGTCACCCTTTCAAGGGACAAAAAAGAGTTGCTTATTGCAGCTCCTTTTTGTGCCATCAACAGGTCGGATCGGGGCTGCGGCACAAGGTTGGTGCAGCCCTGATCCAGTGCAAAAAGGGGCTGTCTGTAGAGCCATTTACTCCAGGGCAACAATAAGAAGAGTACTACACTTTGTTGATATTCCTGGATCTTTTACCAGCTTTTGATACCATTGATCATGCTATCTTACTGGACTGCTTCCATCCGAAGGCACTGTGTCACAGTAGTTCTGCTCCTCTCTGCAGGACCAGTTCTGGTGAGTAGCATTAGAAGATTTCTAACTAGCCCCATTGATATTCAGCTGTGGGGTCCCATAGGGTTCCATATTAATTACCATCCTATTTAATATCTATATGAAGCCATTGATTTATGGGTATTTTGGAGATGGGTACCAAAAGTAAGCTTTCTTTCTCCCTAATCATCAGAATCAGCTGTATATATGCAAGAGTTGGATCAGTGCCTGGATGCAATAATTGACCGGATGAGGGACAAGACTCTAAAGCTGAATGCTTTTAAGGTGGAAGCTCTGTTAGTGGTTCTCAGCTCTGGGATGTGGATAACACCTTGTCCTAGATGGAACTTCATTCTTTCAGAAAGAGAGCAGAGTGGCTTGGGAGTATGCCTGGATCCATCTTTATTCCTCATGGCCCAAGTGGTATCTGTGGCACAGATTTTTTTTCCAGTCATGAAATCTCCCCCATCCTATTAATCCTGTACATGACTGCACATAGAAATCAATAGGGTTAACTAGATATGCAAATGCAAAAGAGGAAATATCTTCTTTATTTCTTTATAAAGCTGGTGTGCATGTAACTGCTCTTTTCTGTCACAATACAAGCACCAGAAAAAAACATATTCATGGTAATCAGAAGTATTTACTGTGACAAATGGAATAGCTCAGCTTGTGTGTCTGTGGTGTGTGTGTGTTATTGACTGGCAATCCTTGTTCTTAATCTGATTAGTAATTAAACCTGGAAAATTTAATTAGTTTTCAAGTCTTCCCCCAATTAATTACTAACAGGCATGGTCTCTGCCCCTCTTTGTACTCCCAATGATTTCCTCAGGCAGTAGCAGATCTTGAGCTAGGCTATGCTGATGACTGGTACAGAAACAGAGCCCTCCATACAGTGCCTGTCTCCACAGTCATCCAAAGGGAACATATGAGAAGATGCAACTATAAAGTGTCCTACAAGGCTCCAAGATGTTGGAATCCCTTTCACTCTGTTTAGAATCTGGGTTCTTCCCACCCTCTTTTTTATTTACTAAGATATCCCAAAGGAAGAGATTCCTCCTTCAATATTTCTCCACTAATCCAGCATCTGTCTCTAGTTCCATTGTTGGGTACCCATTTTATTACTTGCATCATGGGATTTCTGGAGGCGGGAGGCTTAGAGTCCACTACTACTACTACTACTACTACTAGCACTTCTTTTTCTGTCCCACATTTCCCCTAGATCAAGATTCAAAGTGGCTGACAAAGATTAAGAAAAATGTTAAGTACAATTAACAACTAAATACAATTTTTTTTAAAAAAAATTACTGTACCATTAAGCAATCAGGAAAAGATTAAAACAAAGTTAAAATATATTTCATGAAAACACACACAAACACAATAACGCCACTCTTTCAAGGGCTCTTGGAGGCAGACCCAAAACTTGGGGTCCAGGGGGGCACCCACAAATTAATATGTTTAGCGGAATTTTAATAGCTCAAATAAAATACCTTTTCTGGGGCAACAGTCAACATGGAGATCAACTGTGTGCATGTCAGTTCTAAATCACACAGAACTCCAGAGGCAATTCCAAATAGGTTTTGTAGGTTTATTAAGAAAATAAGCAACATACACACAAAAGCACACACTTTCACGTGCACACAAGAACTAACAAAGCAAAGATGGGAGGATGGGAAAGGTGGAGGCTTTACTAATTGTAATACACTATTAAGCCTGATCCATGGTTCCAATTGATGGACATATGGAATGGAGATGGCTCAATAGCCACCTTGGCAAGTAGGGTGGCTTGCTTATTAAGGAATGTAGTAGAACAGAATATCTGCCCATTCCCAAACTAGACCAAATTGCTATTGTCTGGGTGATGGTATCATATCCCAAAATCTCAAAATCATATCTCAGGGCAGCAATCGCAGAATGAATGGATTAACTCACTACTGAATTGTTTGTTAAGAGAAAAGAATGGTCGAGAGATGGAATGTTTGGACAATTGGTGTAAATATCTCAGACAATGGGAATCTTCTACTTCTAGAGAAGTTTCCTTTGTCTGTGGATGCATAGCAATCTTCTTAAGCCAAAATCCCATCACCACTCTCCACAGACAAAGGGATGTCTTTTGGTGATCTCATTGGACCTTATCACATGTGAGGAATTTCTCTCAATTTCGCAATAGTAATTTTCGTATTCAATTCGAAATTTCGCGTGATTGCGTGAAAGTGCATCACACAATGATATAGCTAGGTTATTTCGCAAAATAAATTGCGCTATGGATTCGCAAATCACGCGATTGCGCGAAAGCTTATTATACATTATTGTACATTTATACAAACACATTCAGGAATATCTTATTACACCAGTGGATTTCTAAATGCGAAATTGCTCTCCTGCACATGCCCAGTTCTCAACCGATGCCATGGTGACCTCATGTACTTCCAGGTCATTGAGTCTGGGTACTCCCTCTGCAATTTCCAGTTCCTCCCTGAAATGTAAAAGTACTTCTTCCTCATTTTCACGTGAAAGCCTGCAAGCAGCTAAGGGTTTTACTTGTACTTTTTCCTCATTTTCACGTGAAAGCCTGCAAGCAGCTAAGGGTTTTACTTGTACTTTTTCCTCATTTTCACGTGAAAGCCTGCAAGCAGCTAAGGGTTTTACTTGTACTTTTCCCCCATTTTCACGTGAAAGCCTGCAAGCAGCTAAGGGTTTTACTTGTACTTTTCCCTCATTTTCACGTGAAAGCCTGCAAGCAGCTAAGGGTTTTACTTGTACTTTTCCCCCATTATAGTGTCTAGATCAAGGGAAGTAATAGTGCAACTCTATTCTGCTTTGGTCAGGCCCACCTGGAATACTGTGTCCAGTTCTGGGCACCACAATTCAAAAAGGATGTGGAGAAACTGGAGCGAGTCCAAAGGAGGACAACTAAGATGGTGAAGGGTCTGGAAACCATGCCCTATGAGGAACGCCTCAGGGAACTGGGGATGTTTAGCCTCGAGAAGAGATGGTTAAGAGGTGATATTTGAAGGGATGTCACATTGAGGAAGGAGCAAGCTTGTTTTCTGCTGCTCCAGAGAACAGGACCCAGAATAATGGATGGAAACTCAATAAAAAGAGATTCTACCACATTAATAAAAGAGATTCTACCATATTAATAAAAAGAGATTCTCTCTAGGAGGAACTTCCTGACAGTAAGGGCTGTTCGACAGTGGAACACTCTCCCTTGGAGTGGAGTCTCTTTCTTTGGAGGTCTTAAATCAGAGGCTGGATGGCCATCTTTCGGGAATGTTTTGATGGAGAGTTCCTGCATGGCAGGGGGTTGGACTGAATGGCCCTTGTGGTCTCTTCCAACTCTGTGATTCTATGAATCTATGATTTTGGACCATGCCCAAAGCTGCATGCGCGCTGAGATGTTGGTGTGCCATGGAGGAATTCCCCATCAAAGCATCCTCCATGTTGGCCCCGCATCCTAAGTCGCATGCGTGCTGAGATGTTGGTGTGCCATGCCATGCAGGAATTCCCCATCAAAGCATCCTCCATGTTGGACCAGTGCCCAAAGCCCCATGTGCGCTGAGATGTTGGTGTGCCATGCAGGAATTCCCCATCAAATCATGCTGCATGTTATTGGTCAGAATAGAAGACTCTCAGGACCCCATGCCCCATGACATGAGTGTCATCTTGAAATCACTGTAACAGTGCCAATTCTTATCTACCCGGACAAGTGGTGCCATGCATGAATTCTATGGAATGAATGGGAACCAGGGCAGATGGGGGTCTGTTTGGATAGCCCTTGGGGACCTCATCTTAACTGGGCAAGTGAAGGAGGAATTGCTATGGCAACTGTTGGAAGGCAGGAATCACGCAAAAAGATGAGGGTAAAGCTGGCACTAGATGAGCATAAAAGTGCTCCCTCTTCTGGCCACCTGTTCATGCATGGCAAAACATTTTGGGCACTACAGGAAGTAAAAAGGAGAAGCCAGCGCCATGAAGGATCATGGGAATTGTAGTAATGATGGCGAAATTGGGGATGAATAGAAATGCCTATCACACCCCCAAAAAGCGAAATGAATACGAAATTGCCAGGGAATAGGAATTGTAAGTCCGCTAGTTCACCGAATTTGCCTATTTTCTGATTGCGTTTGGACCACATTCGCATATTAGGCAAAAGCATATAATAACCTTTCACGCAATTACGTGAAAACTCCCATTTCGTTCGCAAAAACAAGCAATTGCATGTAATGAGAAATCACGCAATCGCGCGAAACCTAATGATTGCATTCGCAAAATCAGCAATTGCATGTGGTGAGAAATCACGCAATCGCGCGAAACCCCATGATTGCGTTCGGTTTTTCAGGAAAAAATTGGTCATGTAATAAGCTCCATTGTGGTGGATGCCTTTGCTTCCTTCCTTGCTAAAGCCAACTGGATTTCCAAATATGTTATAGCCAAGTTTCTGCCTTGGGGTTGCCTTTCCAGGTCACTCATCCCAGCTTCCCTTTAATATTAAGTTGATATCAAACATAAGGGTTAATCAGGGGCATGGTCTGGGGGTAATACTGTTATGTACAGCATACCTCAGGCATGTACACTTAAGGAAAAGGATAATGCCCCCTTTTCATAGCTTTCTTTCAACTTCTTTACAATTAGTTTTTAGCATGTCTGTGTGAGATGTGATCCACCAGCACATGGATAAAAGCAGCTCCCCAAGTAAAGTAAGAGATACATTCCCACCATTAAATTGGCTAAAGAATCAAAGTAGAGAGTTCTTATACTCATCCATCTACAAGCATGTAACAGCAGTATTTATGAACACAATGTGTTACTTTGTTAATTGTTAATTTGCTAATTGTGCAGGTATCTTAATTGATTCCATGGTCAAAAAGTCATAAGGAAGAAGTAAATATAACATGTGTAAACCTTATTTACCTGCCATTTATAACAGCATATGCAAAACTACACATAGATGGTATTTAAGACTGGTTAAACTTTCTTGTATAAATGTTAAGAGCTAGTAAAAAGTGGGGTACAATGACACACAGATGGCTTATTTGTCTAAGGATTCAAAGTATGGGATATGGAGTATTTGACTTATTAAAAATGTCCCACCCAAATGTGCATTATTTTGTTTGTTCGGTTTCTCTAAATCTTTAAAGGCAGTAATTTTTTTATTTTATTTTAATTTTTTTTTGGCATAAAGATTTCATGCATAAAGATACTTTTGTTCCTGTGATGGTGATGCACAGGTTGTTGAAAGCTGGTGGGATATGGAAAGGATTTCTCTTAAGTTATAGTTAAGGTTGAGGTTTGGTCAATGGATGGTTTAGAGAAGCTAAGCCATCAATGAAGGACAGAGACAAAAATCAGAGACATGTTGGAGGCTTCATGGTCTCTGTTAATTACATTTGCTTGAAAAGAAATGTCTTCCTAGGTTTCTCACTCTAAATACATGGAGTATTGGAAGAATTTGTTTTAGGAAGAAAAAATTGTTCCTCTTGGCAGTTATACAGATCAACATGATGAACTTTTTGTCTACCTTCTTTTTTGTTGAAATGAAAATACATTCACTTAACTAATTGACTACCCTGTATGTTGTATTTATCTCAGTGGTGCAATGGTTCATTCCTCCTTTTGTTTGGTTTTATATTACTATTTCTTAAAAAAAGAGAAAAGAAAAGAAACAGTTGCTTTAAAAAATGAACTGAAAAATTTGTCTAACACTTAGCATGATCTTAAAATAATTATAATTATAATTATTTATAGCCCGCCCCTCTGAGCAAGCAATCGGGGCGCGGTACAACATATTTAAAACAGCAGACAGTTAAAATAAACCAATCCCATCCCAACCTCCCCCCCCTTAAAATGTTATTAAATTAACAATGAATTAAAACCAAGAACATGTAAAAAAACAATACTAAAAACCTAAAAATTCTAACATTAGAAGGGAAAGCTGGGCTCACTGGGAATAAAACCAAAGAGAGTTATGATCTTAAGTTGGTAAATCCCAAATAATTGGAGCCGGGAGATATTAAGTACTGTCCAGGAAGGCCTGCCAGAAGAGATGCGTCTTTAATGCTTTCTTAAAGCCATCAACAGATACCATGAGATGCAAAGCTTCTGGCATCATATAGGCTGTGCTGCTATTCACATAAAGAAAAAGTGAATTTATTTTACATAACAAAAAGTATGCCTGTGGGGCCTGCACTCTGAGAGGGAAACTGAAAAAAACTGACCAGTAAGTTGCCTTGGAAGATTTCAACATACATCTTTCAAGTTATGGCTGGGAGTCTGACTCAGACAGTGATGTGCCTAGAAATGCAAATAGGGGGCTACAAGTTGTATGGTTTGCTCAGATACATCTCCAGAAAGGAAGAGGAGGGGGAGTCTGGATTTATTAGACTCACAACTAAAGACAAAAATGCTGCAAACATTAACTGATGGGTGAATTGCTGACTAAAATTTGTTGGTGTTAAGTGCTGCGAAGTCTACTTCAACTCATCGGAACCCTGTGGATGATAGACCTCTAAGTCACCCTGCTGTTCACAGTGCTGCTCAGGTCTTCCAAGCTCATGATCATGATGGTTTCCTTAGCCTAGTCAATTCACCTGTAATGTGGTCTTCCTCTTTTCTTACTGCCCTCTACCTTAACCAAGCATTATTGTCTTTTCTAATGAGCCTCATCGTCTTGTGATATGTCCAAACTACAAAAGTCTCAGTTTAGCTTCTAGTTCTAAGGGGAGTTCAGAAGTGATTACCTCTTGGATCCAGATGGCTGATTCACACATTCTTCCCTTATTGCATTTAACATGACATGAGGTATAGAGTAGGAACATGCCCATTGGACTTGTGCTCACCATCCTGGCCCTGGTGGTTTTGCCTCTTCCTCCCAATGTAATAATCTGCATTGAAAAACTTTAGGAATGTGTATAGGTTTTCTCATTCTTTATTTGACCATTTTAAACATAGTGTGTGTGGCAGGGGGATGCAGAACTTCATGGAAAATTACAGTGAACTGGAGAAGACCTATAAGATGGTTCATACGTTACAATTTTCCTCACAGAGCAATTGGACTGATGACCCGTACTAGTTTTGTGCTTCACTCTCTTTATAACAATAGCCATGACCAATGAAAATGGCACAGGGAGCATCCACAGACCTCTGCAATGCCTATAGCCTATGGATAATGTAAGTAGATCACAAGACAGCTACATTGTCCTTACTGCATGAGAATAAAAAGCAGTACTTGCATGGGTAGAGGGTAAAGAAGGTCAAGGATGTGTTGATGGTAGAGTTTTCAATGGTACTTGATGATTTATTTTACTAACTGTTGTTTGCTCTTAACCTTGGTTGTGTTTTTTTGAGTATCTAGTTGAAGATGCAGTGGTCACAAAGCACATGTCTTTAGCAGAAAAAAAAGGTGTGTGTGACTGTGTGTGTCTGTGTACTATGGCTGTAATAAGAGGCAAGCCACATCATTTTCAAAGCTTTTCTGCTCTCAAGTGATGAATTAACCTGCAACTGCTAGTGATTATTTATATGTGTCAAAGGGACCATTTGCAAGATGATGGGTTACAACATTTACCCAAGATTTTTTTTAAAGCAAGCTGAATTTAAAATAAAAACACAGGAAGAAAATTCATTCCACTTGAGAAAATAAAGTAATAGTATGTATCCAGAATATACAATTGCTAAGTTTCTCTGCAGACAGAAAGTCATTCTATAACATATAAGCCTAGAGATTTTTGGTGACTGTTATTGAGTCTTTCAGGCTACAATAGGAGCTAGTGCTTTGATTACAGGTATATTGCACATAAAACTAGCCATGCATGAGAAGAAAGTAGTCCAGTCAGTGCTTTAATGGCTTTTAACAACTGAAGTCCTAGAAATCAGGCTTCTTAATGCACAGGTTCCTGGGGGCTTGGTGTGGTAACTGATGACGCACATTGTGTGCACACTGAACATTAAGTACTTTATGCACAAAGGGGAAACAGACCCAACAAGTGCAGGTAAAATTTCATAGCTCATTTCTTCAGTCTGGACTTGGTATTAGTAATGGTAAAATATGGTTCAGACAGAACCGCAGAAGGTCTTCTTCTGGTCCAGATAAGAAAGGTGACCACTACCCATGAACTTCTAACTCTGTGATTCTATGATTCTATGAAATGCCATATAATTCTTATCCCTCAAGGTCTCATCCTGGATCAGCCACATGTTCACTCTGAAGGCTTATGTTCATGAGTATCTAAAGCAATGGTTTCAAAACTTTGAGCCTCCAGGTGTTTTGGGCTTCAACACCTGGAGGACCAAAGTTTGTGAACCACTGAAAAAGCAAAGTATTTGGAATGGAATTGACAATAAAGAAAGAAAGAGAGCACACATAAGACAACAGCGCTTATCACTTAACTGAAATCGGGTTCACCAGCATACCCAGTTTAGGAGATGTGCATTGAAGCCATGACCAAGTACTTTTACTGTAAATAATTTGGTACACAATTTTCTTTCTAATCTCTTCTCAAGATTGTCAGCTACTAAAAGTAGAAAAGGATACTTGGGGTAGAATGTATCAATTTTTTTAGTCTATAAACTACTGGAACATGAGTCCCTCAGTGCAATTTTAAAAGCTCAGAACTGTATTAGAAAAAGCAATTTGAAAATACTAGAGCATCCAGTTCTGAAAGTACACAGGAAGCAGAAACATGCAAAGAGAATTATTGAAAAAAATGAAGTAGGAAGAAAACCTCAGCAACCGTTAAAAATCTAGACTACTGAATACAGCCTTAAAGATCTGAACTAGGCCTTAGCAGCAGAAGAACCACTTCTGCATGGATTTTTTTCTCTCATGCCACCCTGGTACTTTATGTTGTAACCACACAGAGAAGGTCATTATCACATTCCTTGTCATCCAAATGTCTCAGGCTTTCGTGGTCTGATGTTGTTTGGGCGGGACCCTGAATAAAGCTGAAATTCAGAAATTTAAAATGAATTTTGTACTCTTAACTTGCATTGGGAAGTCAAAACAGCCATGGCATTTGGAAGGGATTAACTCTGCCAATCTGCAGGCATGGTAGGTCCACCTGCAGGGACTGATGCTAACAAAATCCAGGTAGAGTTATAGGATTTTGTGTGAAGCACCTTAAGATTTATTTAAATGTGTTTGCTAATCTGTATGGTGCACATTTGGTCCGAGTCAATCTGGATTAAAGCAGAGCCCAGTGCAAATTATCAATTCATTCCTCAAACAAAACGTGGGCTGCATCTGCACTGAAGTAATAACCTGGTCTGATACCACTTTAACTGCTATGGCTCAGTGCTATCGAATTCTGGGAACTGTAGCTTGTTGCTGCAACAAGTGACAATTTCCGGAATCCCATAGCACTGAGTCATGGCAGTTAAAGTGGTGTCAAACCAGATTATTTCTGCAGTGCAGATGAAGCCCAGGGGGAAGAGGAGGAATGGGCTTGCACAACCCTATTAAAAAGAATAATACGATTTGGATCACAGATAAAGGACTTTTCCAGAATTTGAGTGAAAAAGAGAAAGCTCTCCCAACAGGACTCATTGTTGTTTGTCCCTCACATGCTCTCACCCACAACAGTTCAGCATGGGGCCACTCTTCCAGCCATGAAACCAGGGCAGAGAGGGCAGAGGGAGGCAGTGGTCATTGCGTCTCCTCCCACAGTGGTTTGTGAGAGCAGAGGAACAGCAACATCTGTTTACTAAATGCAGGAGAACACCCTACACTTCCAGTCACCTCTCCTCATCCCCACCATAGTAGCAAGGAGGAGGAGAGGCCAAGAAATGGATGTGATAGATCTTAGATTTATTTTTAAGAACTACCATCTGAGTGGGAATAAATATTGATGCTTGATAAACCTGGATAAGAACATCAACCTTGGAATTTCTCACCACTTGGGGAAGTTGAATGAGTATAACTATGTATTTATGGAGCAGTGCTGAAGACAAGCTATAGTGAAAAATGGTGTATACAATGGTAACATATAACATGACATGGCACTGGAAAAAATGCTATCTGCTACTTGTTACATCTTCTGCTGGAAATGGCAACATATACAGGTTCTGGGACTTAATCTCAGGAAACTCTGTATCCTATCTATATACCTCTCCAGTCAAAACCTATTGTGTGTGACTAGTGACTTTGAATTTAATATGTATCTCTATATGCACAGGGACATATAGCAGAGTACTGAAGGAATATTCTGAGCATGGGGACAATTTCATTTAGTTAACATATGGATATAACCTTAACT
The DNA here is from genome assembly GCA_034509955.1 of Urosaurus nigricauda. Taxonomy (NCBI): domain Eukaryota; kingdom Metazoa; phylum Chordata; class Lepidosauria; order Squamata; family Phrynosomatidae; genus Urosaurus; species Urosaurus nigricauda. The sequence continues at coordinate 103,990,908 of JAOEGL010000004.1, forward strand.
TTTAAAATTTAATATGATATTTACTATGACATTAGATGGAAACCTCGCTGCAGTAGATAATTGTGGATAATTGAAAGATGTCTAACTAATAATTGTAAATGTTACTTATAAAGCAAATAAAAATATATTGTAATAATTTTTAATTTATAAGCTTCTTTGAGTCTCAAGCTTGGGGAAGAGACAGGGTATAAATAAAGTTAATAATAATAATGTTTTGAAATCTGGATCAATATGCACCATCTGTGCTGTGTCACCAAAACACAGGTGTTGATATCTGCATTTCTCTGGGTTTTTTAATACACTTCTCAGAACAAATATTTTGTCCCAAAACATCTGTATATTGGAGGAAAGTGTATACAGAAAAATATATTTGTAGGGTTGGGGGGAAGTGTATATAAAAAAAGAGCATTGCAAGGTGGAACACTGCTTTAAAATAATGCAAACAGGCAAACAAAAGTGCTTCTATTAAGACAAATTTGTATAAAGTTACATATTAATTCCCTTTTAGATTGTTGATGCTGAAATGAACTCAAGGCTGGAAAAACGAGAAACCGAGGGAACCCAAAATCAAGAGATTACAGCTGAGAGTCTTCATAAAAGTGGGCCTTTTGAGAGTCTCTTCATGGTGAGGTGATCTTCATTCATAAGCAGGAGGGAGAAAAAAGAAGAGCTGTTAATTAGACAGAAAACAAGACATGACACCTGAAAGAAAGAGTAAAAGAGTAAAGTATGTGTGTGCGAGAGAGAAGAAAACAGATAACACGTAATCACTGCTCTGCTGATTTTGCTCCTCTCCTCTCCTTTGGGGGATTTTCACATGATGCGCGGCCAAGACATATCTATATATCACCTCTTGATTAATCCCAGGCTCTCCATGACTCCTTTCTAGGCTGGAGAGGCTCTTCTGAGCTGCAACACTGATTGCCACTAGTTTAGGCTTCCCTTTCAGCAGCAACTGCACTGACATTCTTAGGGTGTTTGTCGGGAGTGGGGCAGTATTGCATAGGTGTTTTTAAAAAGGTCTTAAGTATTTCACCCACGAGACAGAAAGACAAAATGGCCTTTCATCATCAAGGCTGAGAGCGAGGCAAAATCAGCAACTTTCAACTTTTTTTTTTTTTTTGAAACCAGCACATGTTATCTACGAATCATCACCTACACACTATGAAATAAAACCTCTCTGAAACCCATTGCACAATCAATGGCTCCCAACAGGCAAACTTTCAGAAGTGTAGCGCTGTGAAGAGGTTTATATTGTGTTGGACCCAGACTTAATAAATTTTTGGACAGTTAGAATCTACTGGAATTTAAATTAATCAACCAGGTTGAGTCAATGGGATTTATCAGCTTCTGTTAATTTGCCAGTCACACCCCTGCCTAGAGAAGGAAGAACTCAAAACAGTTATTCATACTCTGGTTACATTTTTGCTTGGTCTACTGCCAGCATGGTGTAGTGGTTTGAGTGCTGGACCATGATTGTAGAGAACAGGTTTCAAATCCCTGCTCAGCCATGGAAATCCATTGGATGACGTTGGCCAAGTCACACTTTCTCAGAGGAGACAAATGCAAACCCTAACTGAACAAATGTTGCTAAAGAAAAATCCATTATAGGTTCACCTTAGGGGCTCTTAGAAACAACTTGAAGGCACCCAACAACAACAACAACAACAACTGTAGTGTATTGTATGTTCATCTAACCTTGAAGATTTGGACGTTGCAGCCGGCACGGAATTGCGGCACACCAATGCTATATCTAAACATACAACCTAAATTCTGTACCAGCTGCTTTTCTTTATCAGCTCAAAGTGTTGACTGTCAAAACAGCTTGTCAGCAAGTCTGCGTTATTTGAAGAATAGCCCACACAGATATGAATTCCCTCCCACACCTTTTAAGCACAACCAAAGCATTGCTTACAAGCTTGTGGTAATATCTACAAGGCTCAAGAGCACAAGAGACTGAACCTTTAGAGTGGAGTCCCTATTACAGGGGATCCTGTGTTAGTGACACTTCCTTCCAGATGGCTTTTAAAATGGGGCCTTAAATCCTAGCTGTTAGAATCTGGTTTTAGCTGAAACTGGTTTAAATATGTGAGTTGAAAGCTGATCTACAGCTGAAGAATTTTAATGATTTCTGTCTATTTTATTGTTGACTTTGAATATCTTTCTCTCTTTCTTTTTGCATTTTTGTCATCCTTTATTTTTTTCAGATTTGTAAAGTATCTTTAAACAGTATATACATTAGAAAAAGTGTGTATAAAGTAAAGGTATTGGCAGCAAACAAGTAGCTTGCTCCCATCCTTAAACCACCCCCTGCACTTATGCCATCCTTCTGCCAACTGTAAAGAGTAGTGGAGCCATCATTTGGTATTATTAACTGGAGTTCCTGTTAATATTAAATGATGGCTCCATTACTCTTTACAGACAGAAGAAGAATGGGGTGTGATAAGTGATAAGTGATAAGTGTGATAAGTGTGTAGGGGATAATCTTCGGGCCCCTGATCACACAATTAGCACATCTTAAGGACAGGAGCAAGCCACTTTGTTCCTGTTTGATAATCTCCCATATGGTCCAAAACACACTACAGAAATAATCCAGTTTGAGACCACTTTAACTGCCCTGGCTCAGTGATAGGCAATCTGGGGAATTGTAGTTTATTGTGGTGCCGGAGGTCTCTGACAGAGAAAGCCAAATGTCTCACAAAACTACAGTTCTCAGAATTCCCTTCCATTCAGCCAGGCCAGTTAAAGAGGTCTCAAACTGGATTATTTCTGCAATGTGTTTTGGACCAAAGTATACAATCTAGGGTTGAAAAAAAGTGTTCTTCACATGCAGACCCTAGGACCCCAATTTGACATTCAGGAAACTTCTAAAGCTTCCAGGCCTCCCTCAATTAAAAGTACTCACCCTTTTGTGCTAAAAGACACCCCAAACCAGTACAAAAGCATAACAGATGGGGTCCCCGTAGTCTCCATAACCCTGAAAAAAACCAGGAAAACTTGGAAGGATGCAGAAGGGAAATGCCCCCTGACCATTTGAAATGGCTAAAACCTTAATATAAAGATATTAGCAATAATAAATACACAATATCTACTGTGAGCATGATTAATCCAGAAAGCTTGTACAAAAGTACAACAAATTTCACTCAGCCTCCAATAACATTATTTCTGCACATTTTCATTTGAATGCAACACAGTTAATTCTAAGGAACATTATTTTTCCTAAGAGAAAGATTCTAAGTAATGTTGTAGACCTACTGCCCAGATCCAATGTGCTTCAAACTAGAAGCCCCTTCCTTCACTCCAGAAAACATTTCTCCTAAATACAAGCACAAAAAACTTCATAAACTTGTCAGTCTGTAAGCATACTGCCTTTCCTAGACTGAACAGCATGGCCTCCAGTGCCTAGACTCTGCATTGTGTTCATTTCCAAATATGAAATTACAGTTTCTTAAATTCATAAACTGCAAAGTGCATTATATAAACCAGTTTATGATAAGTGGCTGCCTCATTGGCTAATTTGTCTTCTAAACTATGATGTGAAAAACCCAGCTAATAGGTTAGTGAAGGGACTAAGGGGGGTAATAATGGACTTAATCAAGAAAGACAAATGCGACTCATTAAAAACTGGCATTCAGCAGATAATCTTTGGAGGCTTTCACCATAATCTATGTGGCAATTCAAAAATAAGAATATAATCCTGTTTCTGGCTGTGGATGTTAGGAGATATTCATTTCAAAGGCAATAACACCCTGGACTTCTAGTCATTGAATGACACCTGTTTGACAGTTACCTGAGATGGAAATATTTTAGAGCAAATGCAGTTTCACAGTTTATAGTAGACTGACACAAGTTTATAGTAGACTGACTAAGAGACATTGCCCTGGCATACAGCATGTGTTTGCTGCTGCTTCTGCACTGACAATAGCCATCATCGCCTGATCTGCCATGACTCAAAAACAACATCTGTTGCATCAAGTTTTCCAGAGCATATCAGAGAAGTGCAGCTCTTGAGTCCTCTTTCTTTTTTGCCCTCTGAAACTCTCAAGTGAACATCGAAACCCAACCACAATTATAATTTTTATCTGCTTTTTCAGCAGAAAAAAAAAGTGCCTGTGGGGGTCCCCCAGTCTTCCCCAAAGCATGAAAATCAGCCATTCTTAAGTTGAATCCCAGGCCTTCCCACGGGGTGGCTGGGTTGTGATGTCACTTCAAGTCATATCAGAAGAGCTCCCCTCTGTTTGCTTCAATGACTTTTGTTATTTCAAGGCAGAATAAGATGGGCCATGTTCACACACGAGACAAAAAAAGTTACCTCTGAATTTTTCTCCCAATGTTAGTTACAATTTAAAGTAATGAAATCCAAGCAATATTTATGCAAGCGTTGTAGGTTAATCTATGGGCAAAGCATCTTACCTGAGAAAATGCTCATCATATTGCAAGGATGCAGGTGGTTTGGTTTCTGGTCTTCACTCACAAGAATTTTGTTTGTTTATTTGTGCTACTGTAAAATATGACAAGCATCAATAACCCTTATGGATTCTGAAAAAGAAAAAAAGCCCATACTATCTCTATACATTGAATTGTTATACAGTTTCATTAACAAAGAACCACCCAATAAGCTCTCCCCAGAACTGATCTGATGGCCTTCTGAATCCCAAAATCCCAACTCCTACCATCTGAGAGCAACTGATGACCTGCTAAGCATTCTGTTCAAACGGGGAAGCTTTAAATTGTTTTCCTTGTCATGTCACCAAAGTCAAACGTGTCACCTGAAACATATTTTGCAGCTGTCACAATGCTGTGCTGCTACAACACCATGTCAAAGAGAATAAAGCCAGCTGCAAGGAAGAGACAGCTATGAAAGTGCTCACATGAAAACTCATAGGGCATATGGATAAAAAGATAAACATTGCAATATGTGTCTTGGGAAGTGACAGGAGAGGTGTATAGTACCATGACTCAGTGGACTGTTTCAACAAAGGTTACAGAAGAGTCAATGCCTTATGAAAGATGAAAGAACAGATGAGTGTCACACTTCAATCCCAAAGTGTTTCCACATTGTCTCTCTCTTTTCTCCTGTCATCATTCAAGGGCCTTGTCTGAGAAAGAAAAATCAGGTACTGTATAAGTTAACAAGGAATTGCCATCATCATGTGCTAAATGTGGAAAAAAGGCATGTGAAAATTACATGTTTCTTTTTTGGTTTCTTACTCATTTCATGTGGTAGTGGGAATCATGTGGCCTTCCAGATGTTGTAGGGCAGCAGCACCCATCATTCCTCAACCACTGGCTATGCTGACTTGAGCTCTTGGGAGTTGCAATCAAACTACATCTAGAGGAATGCATAATTCACATCCCATCCCCTGGGACTAGACAAATCAGGCTTACATTCCTGTTCAATCATAAAACTCTCTGTGCAACTTCAGCCCATTCTCCTTTACTCTAACCTGCCTCATAAATTTGTTATGAAGACTCCTGTTTGGAAAGACAACTATATATGCCACTCAATTTCCTGGAGTCCTAGGTCAGAACAAAAATGGATAACAATTTCTAAATGTTTAGGGCTTGTAAAAAAGAAAAATCAACAAAAAGCAGTTTCTTCTCTCCTATGAAAAAAGTTGACCTTTGCATCACATTTGAATACCCTTTTTCTGAATCATGCTATTGCTGGTACCAGATGCTCTCTTCTGCCTTCATCCTTATCTTCATCTCCCTGCCCTATGCCCTACTCATCATGCCTTTCATGTATGTGTGTTTATATGTGTATGCGTGTGTGTCTTATTGCACTTCTGGAGGTATGCTAATGTGATTAAACAAAATAAAACAGTATGTTCTGGAATAGTGAAAAGGAGATGGGACAGCGGAGAGGAGAAAACACTGAACGACATAACTGCCCAATTCTAAAATTGTCACAGAAGTAACTTAGCAATAACAATAGCATTTGCATCTCCGTACATCTTAATTGTTAACTCAGTATTCTCTAAGTGGTTTATAATCTGTAAGCCAATCGCCCCCAGAAAACTGGGTACTCATTTTGCCGACCTATTAAAGGATGGAAGGCTGAGTCAACCTTGGAGCCTCCTGGCATCAAACTAACAACACTGTGGCTGCAGTACCGGCATGTAACCACTGCACCACCAGGGCTCCTTACCACACCTGAAGACTAGCTCCATCACGATTGGAAGCTAATTGATGGGTTTTCCCATTCAGTGGCCAGGTGTGGGCTAACTACTTTTGGAGAACAAGGCAGCAATGAGAGAGACAGTGCTGTGTGATAAGTCTCGCCAAGGATGCTGTTATCCAACTTTTGTGGTGATTTAAAGGTGTATGTGATAAAATCCTGAGGGAGGTAGAGCTGCCCACAAAAAGGCCGCCACACAGATGTTGTTGTGCACTGGGGTGGGAATCCATGTAGAAGAAAGTACTGGATATCTCCTTCTGAGCAAAAAGAAAAAAAAAGAAAGAAAGAAAGAAAAGGAAAGGAAAGGAAAAAAAAAGAAAAAAGATGAAGTATGCCAGAACAGGATGGCAGCCCGAAAATCCAACAGTATGATGTTAAATAAGGGAAGACGCAAGTTTTTACATATGTGTGTATTTAGTGAATTTATATCCAATCTTTCCTGCAAGGAGCTCAACACTGTCTCTCCATTTTTATCCTCACAGGAGCCTTCTTGAATCCCATCTTCGGAGAATATATGTGATATAAATTCAATAAGCAAACAAACAAACAGCCCTGGCAGGTATGTTACATTAAGAGGTAGTTACTCATCCAGTGAGTTTCATGGATCAAAGAAGATTTGCCTTGGGTCTCCCCACTCCTTGCTTGGTACAACTCCCATGACTTAAAAATTTTGTAAATTATTACAAGCTATTTGCATTGATTTTAAACACGAAAAACAACTAAGGGCTTCTCCAGATGGCTCAATAATTCCTGTGAACGTTGGGCTATTCTGTTTCTGGATTTCAAAGCTTATAACATTCTTCCCACTCCCACATCTAGTGCTGCCCTAAATATACCAGGGTTTTGTCCACTCTTTCCCCTCCTTCTTGGTTAACTGTAGTATGGGCAGGGTTTCCTTCCCTCCTCCTCATTCGCTCCATGAACAAAACACCCACTGCCATGTTCCTCCCATAGTGTCACATTTCCTGTTTCCTATTTATTTATTTATTTTTTTAAAAAAAACCCTCTTTAATATAGTCACATGAGTGCTAAAGTACTACAAGATTATTTTTCCTTATCCAGAAATCCAAAACACTCCAAAATCTAAAAGCAGAAAAGAAAGTGGAAAAGAAAGGGGCAGAAGAAACATTTAGTTTGGCAACCAAAAATGTAATGATAGAAGGAAGATCAGAAGAGATCCTCCTGGCAAAGGTTATACCCCAGTCATAACATCATCTGATGGACCATCCAGAAAGAATTGAAACAATGAATACAAACATGGGAATTTACCCCTACCTGTATTGGAAACTTCTGGGACAGAAAACAAATCTAGTATGGGTTGGAAAGCTCATGATTAGTCCCAGAGATTTACTGTAGATAGATTGCAATGGAAGATATATCACATGAAATTAAAAAAATATATATTTTAAGTTCAGGTACAACACCTACCATATCCTGGGGTTTTTGGATAAACTCTAAGAAATCTGGCCAGATATCTGTCATGAAGACTGCTATCTTATATTTATTTTCCTGAGATCGGGTCCCAATGATCTCCATGTGGCTTAGTTCTGAGTAGACATAGCAAAGCAAACCTTGTCCAGATGTGCATGCCATAGGTGCTTAGACCTGTGCAAAATAGGGGGACGTTTTTGCATATATTCAAAGGTAACTAAGATTTACTCAATTTTCTTGCTGAGTTTTGCACTAGCCTCACTCTGTCCTGTCTGTTCATGGTGTTCACAGCACAGCTGAATTGTCAGTGCTATAGCAAAGCACTGGAGTGTAGATGAAGGAGTCTGCTCTTCCTTGAGAGCATTCCCTTCAAGGGAGTTCTGGATGTATTGCCATCAACATAACAGTGACTAGTCACAGTTTATTGCTTAATGGGTTCCACCTGTGCCCTGCCATCAGGGATTGAGACATAATAATGATTTAAAATTTTATTTTATATAGCCTAACTGAAATATTACCCCCAAATGCGAAGGAGCAATAAATGTTAAATAGTCATCCTAGTAGCGGTAATATCAAGCAGCCACTGACCCAATGCATCTGAGGCCATCTCAGTCTCTGTTATTACGTCGCATCATAGAGGCATGGACGGGCATTCCCATTTTCTTCCTAAAGCCTCCTTCCTTGCCAGATATCACTGCATTCCCTGAAACAGTGACGACTGACATTAGACCCCCGGTGGCAATTCTCTGACAGAGATCTAGCATTTTATTAATTCTTGCTGCCCTCAATTTTCCACCTTTCCAATTGTCCATTGATTTAAATTGTCTGGTTGTCTGGGAGAGATCAGGAAGGATTATTTGGGAAGAAAGACAGCACTGATGGTTAGCTAGATTTGTATAAGCTTCCCCAGCATTGCTTCTGCAGAGATAGGGGATGTACTAAGAGAGCATATTTAACACTACAAAATGTTCCTGATGTTTAGGATTGCCACCACCAGTCCTTAAAACTCTGATTACCAGCCTGCACGTAATTATTTTTTTAAGGGGAGGAGGTGATAATATGAGCTGCCCATTGACATTTTACATTTCAGACTTACTGTGTTAACCTTTCAAGATAATTTTCTCAGTGGGTGTTAGATATTCCAGGGGAACATTTTAACAGTGAAGTATCTGCTAGGATTCCTGACAAAAACAATTTGTGCCAAAAAGTTTGGAAGGAAAGGTAGTAAAGCCAAGACAAATTAGGAGGGGAATGTTAGACAAGAAGCAAACACCCCTCAATCTGTGGAAGTATTGGATAGCGCATTTCCAGTGCTGTGTCTTAACTGTGGCCATAAAGAATTCAAGATGCCCTTTTTTCAATATTTATAAGACCATATTGCCACTGTCTGCCATTAAAGGATATTTTTCACCTCTAAAATCAGATTGCAAAATGAGGCAGGGGCACAACAGCTTTTCTAAATTCAATGTGAGTAAAATGAATTTCTGGGCCTCATTCCCACTTACAGATAAATCAGTGTGCAATCCAAATTGATGGGTCGATTTGACATTGAATCGTGGTTTACACTACACTTGCCCCAATTGCATTTTCTGTCATTTCCTGGGACCAAAATAACCCACTAGTGGTTCCCATTCATTAATGAATCAATTCAAAAATGATTCAATACCAGCTATCCAAAGGGGAAATTTGAATCGATTCCGATCTGCTTGTGGTTCACACTTGCGCGGAATCAGTTTATCAAAAAAGAAATTGAAAAAAAATCAGCATCAAAAAGACATGGGTTAAATGAGTCAAGAGCATGCCCCCCCCCCTTGGACTTGCTTCAGCGATTCAGATTAAGTGGGAACCACGGTCGTTTGAACTGGTTCAAACCAATTCACAAGCCAATTTAAAAGGTAGTGGGAATGAGGCCCTGGAGGAGAATGAGGATTGAGAAAAGGAAGTATTACCACTCCTCACACAGTTAAAAGAGAAATTCACTGCCCAAGATGTGCTCACAGTCACCATTTTAGATGGCTTTAAAAGAATATTAGATCAGAAGTGTCTAATATTCTTTTAAAGCCATCTAAAATGGTGACCGTGAGCACATCTTGGGCAGTGAATTTCTCTTTTAACTCTGTAATACTTCCTTTTCTCAGTCCTGAATCTCCTCCAGAAGTTACTTTTCAATCAGGGAAGCCATGGTACTAAGGTTGCAAGACCTGATCAGAACAGTTGAAGACTAGGATCTTGATGGTCTCTCATTCATAGAACCACCATAAATTGAGGGGAACCTGAAGGTAAATAACAACAGTACAAAGGCTATCATGGCTACTATTAGTCATGATGGCTGTGAGAGAGAGCATGCCTTTGTACTCCAGTTTTGGGGGAAAAAGAGAGAGTTCTGTTTCGTTCATTTATTTTTTCTGGGTTTCTCATAGGCTACTGTGGCCACTGTGTGAGCAGCATGGTGGATACACCTTTGATATGATCCAGCACCTAGCTTTGCTTAAGCCCTTATTTCTGTATGGTACCATTGTTACGCAGGCGGTGGGATTGGGGTCAACATTTTATTTCATTGCTGCCATTTTGAAAGTTTTCCATATCAGACATATTGTAGTCCTGTATGTGTCTACTCAGAATACATAAGCAACACTTATGTACATGGCATGTGCTCTCAGGTAAGTGTTTCTAGGCTGTAATTTACAGTGAGCATAAGCTACTTAAGCTTGACGAACATCACTTAGAAATCAGATTGATTATATGCAAGTCCAATACTTTAAACTATTAGATGCTTAGATTGTTTCTTATTTTTAAAAAATTCAATAACATTTAAATGAGATAGTTGAATGATTTCAATCTCACCAAAATTCTTTGTTTCTGTTTGCAGTCATTGAATAATTCAGAGCACCAAACTAGCTTGCCACCACCCTGCCAACTTATTCATGTAGCAGAACGACTCTGTTAGCATCATTAACCGGCAAAGCACTGGACCCAAATGGCTGCAGCCATATGGTCTGATATGCATGGCATATTCATTTTCATGATCAGAGTCCACTCCATTAATTTAAGTTAGACAGTCTGCATTTCCCAATGCAATACACAGACATTTCTTCCTCTTGTGTAGATGCCCTCACCTGAGTTCAGGTCACAAGGGAGATGTTACAAAATCTTTAGAAGCTGCAGCAGCATGGAAATGAGCCAAAAGCCAGCAAGCACTTGATGGTAAGCAATCCATTTTGTATTAGTATTTTCCCCCTTTTTATTCAGATCTTGCATCTGTCACATTTTGTAGACTCCCCAGTGATCAGATCCATTTTGTGTTTAGAGAAGAACCAAGCCTTCGTTTTCACGTTATTGGCAAACAGATGAAGTCCTATGTCAGGATTATAAGAGTTTGGAAAAGTTACTTTTTCATATTACAAGTCCCAGAGTCCCCCAGTATCAAAGCCTAAATCACCTCCTGCAGCAGGTTAACACTTAGGGAGTGCTGAACAGGACAGGACCCATACTCCAGTACCTTACAGTCTGGAATCTGGGATGCATGTCATCCAAACAAGATGGCATCAGAATGGTGTGTGTATGTGTGTATTTACAGGCCTTTTGGCCTGTGAAGATAAGACCTTAGTAGTTTCACTCTTTCTGTTGATAGGCCTGGTCCCAAGCAAGATTTAGAGAAAGTTTTTCTGCATTAGCAGTTGGTGTGTTCCAACAGCCCTGAGCCTCAGGGGCCGAACATACGGCCCAGAAAAGCCCGCTTCCATGTGGCTTGGGGGATGTGTCATTTAGAGGATGCATGCCCCCAAGACACCTGGAAGCTGCCCTGGCCGACCATATGTGGGAAGTTTTAAGACACTCCAGGGGTGCAGCATTTATACACTGTACAACATCGGAGCAGAATGAAAGTTGTGGGGTTGTGGCTGGGCTGCCTAAGGTGGCTTTTTACTGGCCCAAATAGGAGTGGATCTTTTCCAGGGTTGACTAGGGCTATGGTGTGTGGTTGCCATCGTGCCGGAGCAAGTGATGCTGGGGCGAGCAGTGCCGGGCCAGCCCTAATCTGTCCTTTTCATGCAGTCTGTTCCAGCCCCCGGTCTCTTTTTTTCTGGAGATTTAAAACAATTTGCGCAATAGAACCATCAGTTTTTACCAAATCAGAAATTAACCAATAAATCAAGGTTGGGGAACCTTTTTCACACTGGGGATCTTAGTTCATTTTTGCAAATTAGGGCCACATTCCAGAGGAATCTGTTAAGGTTTTACTTGGATTTCAAAGACCTATCGAAGGCACTGAGCCTATTTTGGGGATGCTGTTCCACAAAATGGATAGCTCATTTAAACTTCAGACTAAAGGTCAGTACAGATTTATTGCCCCCCCCCCCAACCAATCTAGATGCCACCACTGGGCAATGGGCATGGGATGAGATCAAAGGCAGCAGAGACGGGAGAGCCAGATGTCATTCTTAGCCACTGGGAAATTTTCTCCTACAAACCCAACTCAGTTTTATGCATGCCAGTTCAGGAGTGGTAAGTTCAGTTGCAAGGCTGCTCAGTTATATGAGCTGTCTCAGTTGTTCTTTCCTGCCCACAAACCACATCCCAGTTTGGAGTATATTTAAAGTTTAAAATGCATTTCAGTTATTGGTCAGAAATAACAGGAGAAAAAGCTTGCGGACATATGGACAAGCTTTTTGGGCTACATCTGGCCTGATGGCTTAGGGCATACCCCAGCCCAGCTATAAATGGCCAACGTAAGTAAATGCACAGAAATGAGATGGGATTTGAATTAGCTGTCAGGAGAATCAGTGGGGTTATTTATTCTTGTCCATGGCTCAATCAGCACCAATATAACTTAAAATGAAATGAAGCAGAGATCCCTGTACTTTGCCTGAAAATTAATTATTAGTGTGGCATATAAAAGCAGAGGTGGGCAGCTTGTTGAATGTCAAAACCAGAGCAAAAAAACGTGTTCATGGAGTTACAAAGCTGTATCTTCTTTACATAATTATTCTAAAATGTCATTATTATTACAAAATGGCTTATTAGTTTCATTCACATGCCAAACTACTGGTATTGGGCAGAATTATGATGGCATTTTTACCCCAGCAACCCAGAAAACACTCTACAAATATGAACAACAACATATTACAGACCCAAAGTCATGAAAATGCATTGAAGCTGTCATGACACTGTTCCTCTCACTGGACACACTTCCTTTTGCATTTTTTTTTTAAAAAGCACTATCCTTGCCCCAGCTATCCCCCATATGAACAGAAATAAATGAGAGAACGAATAGATCCATTCCACCATGAGTAACAAGGCTTTGATGTTCAGGGCTGGAAACAACTACTGTTTGTTGTTGGTGGTGTTCAAATATTTTAAGTTTACAATTATGTTTGTGTTTTTTATATCAGTGGAAAAAGGAGGGATATAATGTTTGAGGCAGATTTATTCTTTGCTCCAGGCCAGTTCTGTTCAAATGCCTTACGCCCTGTCTGCAGAGGCCAGATAAAAAAGTCTTCCCCTCATTCTCTCCATGGGGAGTCTGGACAATGCACAGCCCAAGCTATAGTTCTGGTGTGCACAGTCCAGACTATGAACTTTATCGCAAACATTTTTTTGCCTGTGATAGGCACTGGAAGGGGACTCTTGGGGCCATGTGCAACCAATAAAATTTTTATCTCACACAGAAATGTCCTCAAAATGGCCCCATTCCGGCATCCGGCACCAGGCCGTTCCCATTCAGTGCTGAGACACGCCATTTTGCTCTGCCGGAACTTTTCTGTCAGAGCCAAAGACACAACTCAGTACTGAAAGGGAATGGCCTGGCACCATTCTGTGTGCGATAAAATCTGTTTTTTCTCAGTTGCACGCAGCCCCAAGTGTCCCCTTCCAGTGCCCATAATGGGTGAAAAAATATGTGTGATAAAGCCCATTCAGCACCAAACCTGGAGTATATCCCGCTTATAACAAATTAACTTAGCCTGCTGTTGCGACACGGAGTGGCTGTTTACAATGTGTCCCACTGTGCCATCTGGCACAGTTACCACCACTGAGAATCACTTGCTTTAAAGTCAGAAAAAGGTGCCCAGACATATAGTCAACTGGGCACCTTGTTCTGACCACAGAGTGAGTGATTTGCCCATGGTGATGGTCATGCCAGGCAAAACAGTGGGATCCATATGCAAACAACCACCTAGTGTCACAATGGGTGTGCTAGGTAAAAGGGGACATAGGAGCAGCTCAAGGGCCAAAATATTCCCGGCTGCTCCTATGTCCCCTTTTACCTAGCACACCCATTGTGACACTAGGTGGTTGTTTGCATATGGATCCCACTGTTTTGCCTGGCATGACCATCACCATGGGCAAATCACCAATAGTGCCATTATTGTGACCTACTGCTTTATCACACTAGGTAACAAACAGGATTTAAACAAGAGTTAAACAAGAGATAAACAGGAAATGTCCTGTGATAAACATAGGACACTTCCTGTTTAACTCTAGTTTATCTCTTGTTTAAACTCTGTTTGCTCCCTAGTGTGATAAAGCAGTATGTAGGGAAAGTAAACAGGAAGCAGTTACAAATCCACAATTCTAGGTTAGAGATCTGTTATTGTTATGTGCCTTCAAGTCATTTTCATCCTATAGCAACCTTAAGATTAAACTATCACAAACCTGGCAAGATTTGTTCAGGTGGGTTTTTGCCTTTTCCTTCCTTTGAGAACAACATAACTTGCCCAGGGTCACTCAGTGGGATTCCATGGCTGAGTGGGGATTTGATCCCTGGTCTTCAGATTCCCAGTCCAGTGTTCAAACCACTATACCACACCGCCATACAGCTGGCTCTAGAAGCAGAGCAGCTTGCTCTTGCCATGTTTCTTTCAGGGAGGGGACTCCAACGAATCTAGGAAGCCATTTTGTGGCTTGAGCCACCCTGCCCCTAGCTCATGCACTGTATGGGACAAGCAGCCTATCACAGGAGTGTATGTGTGTGTCAAAGGAGAGCCACTTCACCCTCCTTGTCCATCTCCCCTGTTGCTTCTCATTCTGATTTTTGGGGTGGGGGGAATGGAGCTCTATAAAACATGGGACATCACTCCCAGAATATGGCACTCCTCCTGAGAAAGGTGCATCTAAAAAGGCCTCACCTACTCAGGGTCTTGTGCAGTGCAGCACAACTTCTTGTGGTATCTTGTGGACAGGCAGCAGAGCAGGTATGGCAGGACCAAGAAGACGATGTGAGGTTCACATCCTCCACTTGTATGAACTTAGTATGCAGACTGACCACTGTTATGAATGCATAACTGCAAGACAGGATGTCAATTATGATTTAAGAGAATGAAGAAATGGGCAGCCTGATTCTTTTTATGAAACCACAGGACAGTTTCTCAGAACTGCTGCCTAAGAGAGGAGGCTCCTCTCCATTCTGGGACTTGTCTAGCTGCCATCATGACCAGAGAGTTGTTATGCTCATTCTTTCTTCCCTCCCTCCCGTCACATATTTTTCAGGGGAAGGCCTGATGTGAAAGAAACCTCTACACCTCAGAAAAGTGAGGGTAGAAGCAAGAGTGACACTAACATGGGACTAAAATGAATTGAAATTGCCAGTGACAATAAAATAGGAAGCCATGATTGACAGTAAAGGCTGTCTCTGAAATCTTTTACAGCCTCTCTGGTGCTGGAGGGAACAGTGATTTTAAAGACAGTTATGGATCTGGAGGGGAGGGGAGAAAGAAACAATAATACTGACGGCAGTCATTGGTTGTACAGAAGAGGTGTTATTATTATTTGACTTTAACTGCTACCTTTATGATTTGTAAGAGCTTTGAAAAAGGCTTACGCAGTTGTAAGTGCACAATGGAATCCAAGAATCCTTTGGTTCTTTTAAGCAAGTAGGAAAAGATGGGGAAGGAGTTACAAATACTACTAGTAAATATGCTACAGTAAAGACTTGTGATTGTGGTGAGGAAAACAAACAAAACTTTAACACACCAACTTGAGAAACATAAAGTCAGAACCATGACAAGAAAGGTGTTGCCTAGTACTATCAAAATGAAATTATTTCCAGGTTGTAATTGTAGACACTAGGAAGTACTTGATTTTTTACATTTATAGAGGCTTTAACAATATCCCTCTTCAGGTATTAGCTAAAAAGGGCTTTTAGTAAGCTTATATCATTCCTGATATACTTGTGTTGTGTTCTGTTGATGGGGAAATATGCAAGGGGAATAAATGTTAAATCATACCCTACAATTGTCCTGATTTAGCAGACCTAGTCCTGCTTAATCCTTTGTCAGCCCACTTTTTTAGTTGCTTTCAGTTTAAGTCGTCTTCTCCTCCTTTCCTCCTTTGTCCTCTTCTTACTTCAGTTGCTGCAAACTGAGTTCAAAGTGCAAAAGTAGTATGTACTCAACTCAGCAGGGGAGGGGAGCAAAGCGGGAGGCAGAATCTTACCCTTTCTAGTAGGCTCAGGCAAAAGCAAACTACTGCAGCATTTCCTATCTTATATACCTTTCATCTTTAATATCTTGTGCTTTGACAGACGGGCCAAAAGCGGCGTGCCACTGTCAATACTAGAGTTTGGGAGCGCACAATAACCACATGCTCCCAAACCCTAGCGTGTAATGGCTGCGGCATCATGGTGGCATCCCATCCACATGGGTGCCGCCATGATGAAGTAAGGGACGTGCAGCATACAGATGTCGCTGCGCATCCCTTACATCACTGGTGCACCAACGGCACACCCATGACATGTGCTGGATGCTGTAAAAACAACCCGGTTTTCCGGGTTGTTTTTACTCCAGAGGGACACTGCATGGTTTGGCTGCTGCGGCATCCCTCCAGAGTTAAAACGGGTGCCTTCAGCCACTTCCCCCCCCCCCCCCCGTTTCTTTCTGTGAAATGGAGGGTATGTTATGTATGCTGAGCTGAACATACATGTACTGCTGCACAATGATAGAACCATGATAAGCCAGGGTTTCAGAGAATATGGAGGGCTGTAACTCTTTTTGTCAGATATAACTTTAAAAAAATTTTTAGGACTCTATGTATGTTGAACATGATTAATTCAGTTTTATGTGGAATTTTTGTATGCTTTCAATTGTAATCTCTTTAATATGTATGCTTCTCTGAGTTCTAGTCTAGGAAAAAGTGGGATATAAAGCAGGATGAGGAGGGTGTGTGTGGAACATTGCTGTTATAAACTTTCCCCATCAAAATGAGGAAATCAGGAATGGATGGTGTGGGCCCTCCACTGCAGCCCTCTTTGGTGAATGTTTTCACTTTCTTAATCTCGACCAGGAAAGTGTGAGAAACATAAAACAACTGAGGCAGTGGGTGGGCAAATCATAATTCTGAATACTCTTCGATACAACTCCCATCTTCCTTCACCACTAGGTATTCTAGCTAGAGTGGATGGGTTCCATTTTGAAGAAACTCTGCTTGGTTAGAACTTGCCTATCTGTGTCATGGGACGATCAAGATAGTTTCATTCCCCAGTCCAGTGTAGAAACTGGACTGGATTTATTTCAGGAAATTTGGGAAATGAGATTCTACTCAAATGAAGAGGACCCTATTAACCCAAACCTACCCAAACAGGGATACTATGAGGAGAAAATGTTAAAACCCCAGTTAGTGGCCTTGTGTGAGACCCTTAGAAGGGTGGAGTACAAATATGTTATAAATAATAGACACATACATACAATTAATACATATTAACACATTATAGTAATTAATATTAATTAATGTACTATATTGTATAAATATTAATGAATTAATACTATTAATAATGAAAATATATACTTCAGCAAGAAATCATAAATAACATTGTGGAATGACACATTTAAAGATGTAGTAGAAACCCACATGTCTCATTTATAAAACTTGTAGCTGTTTAAGTATTGTGGTAGAATGCCCACTGTTGCTGAACAAAGTTCAGCTTAGGCTTTCGACAAAGAATATATTTAGCACATTTAAATAGGAATGGGGAGTGCAGGTTTCCCTCTGCTCAGCCCTGGTGGCGCAGTGGTTAAATGCCTGTACTGCAGCCACTCACTCAAAACCATAAGGTGGCGAGTTCAAGACCAGCAAAGGGCTGAAGCTCGACTCAGGCTTGCATCCTTCCGAGGTCGCTAAAATGAGTACCCAGATTGTTGGGGGGCAAATAGCTTACAATTGTAAACCGCTTAGACACTCATTAAGGGTATGAAGCAGTATATAAATGAAGCTGTTTGTTTTGTTTTGCTTGTTTATAAAATTATTACCAGGACAGGAGCTGTGCCTTAACATCAGCTCACTATTGGAGAATTAAATATTAGCTTGAATTGCTGGATGGGTTACACAGCTTTAGGACCATCTCGATGTATGCCAAAGTTGGAGGCACAAAGGACCACAGACACAAATCCTCCAGTAACTGCGTTTTATTTCAAGGGGGAAAACCAACATACGCTCTTAACAATCACTCACACAAGCACTGTGAAATAAAGGTGTTAGGTTGGAATAAAGTAAGGCCTTCTAATGGAGATGTGACACCTGTTTGGATGCTTTTCTTCTTGATGGTCCAGGATGGAATAAAGAGAACTCAATCACTCCCAAGGCCACTGGAGTTTGGCGAGTGAAAGAGGGGTCTAGCAAAGTAAAAACTGGCAACACCTCTGCCTGCAAACCAAGGTAATCCAACTAAACAAAGGAAAGTAACTACTACCTTTTGATTTAGCAGAGTCACAGTGTGTGAGCTGAAGAATTGATTTAAATTTGTTTAAATATAGTTAATATTTCATAGGCAGGCCACTGAGGAAGACTTTCAGTCGAAACGCGTCTGGCCTGAAGTTTGGATATTTTATTATTATATAACTATTTGCTTTTCACATTTTACACTATTCCCAGTGGGGTAGTTACCCTTTTAGAAATTACACTGTTTTTTCTGCTCCCTAGATTAGTTGTTCATTCCTTATAAAGTTGTTTTTTATACTGGGAAGTGGGACCACAGTTATCCTGTTCATTTATTATTTTTGACAGAATCCTTTTGGTTGGTGTTTTGGTTTTACATTCTGGGTTCTTTGGTTATAGGGACTTGAGGTGGTTTACTCTGACCAGAGCCATCCTATTGTCTCAGTGCTGAGCTCTTCTTCACTTCTTCCAACATTTCCTGAAAATACATCCTCTTGGCAACATGACATTAGCGACATGACCCTAAGCTTGCCAACATGACCTGGTTCCACATAATAGCATCCACATTAGGATCAGAGGCTGATCTTATAGCAACTCTGATATCAAAGAGGAGGGGTCACTTTGGGTATGTTTAGTGCTAACAAAAGGTATAAATTTTTAAAGAGTTTTGCTTTATGAAGCATAGATCATGAACTGTTATCTCACTTCATATAACTAGGTATTTTAAAATATATATTCAGTGGTATATGGTTCTAAAAAGGAATATATGGCCGGGTACATACAGGCAGGAAGCGGCATGCCATTGCCAATTCTAGGGCTCAGGATTGCACACCAGCTGCACACTCCGTAACTTTAGTCTGTATGGACGCTGCCATCATGGCAGCCTCCCATCCACATGGGGGCTGCCATGATGACACTGCTGCCGTGTAGCATCCAGACGTTGCTGGCAGGAAGTGGTGTCATGGCGGTGCACCTTCCTGATTGCGATGTTGTAAAAAAGAAGCCTCTCTAGGCAGCTTCTTTTTGGTGGTGCATTGGTGCTGCAGTACCACCTTGGGGCAAAGATGGGCAGCACAGAGCCTCCTGTATGTTGAGCCCCTATGGGGCGATCTAGACTGCCCAAAAGGGGCGGTCCGTGGCCACCCCTTTAAGCGCCGGGATGGGGCCAAGGCTGCCGCACCGGCTTGTAAAGGTGCGGCCCCTTCCTCCCTGCGTCTTTGCTGCAGCTGCGTAAAAGCTGCAGCAAAGACCCGATGCCAAAAAGGAGCTCCGTTTGGAGCTCCTTTTTTGTGCCATGGAAAGGGCATGATTTGCCGTTACAGCTGTATCAAGCTACTTTAATTCTGGAGTGTGGCTACACTCTAAGCCACAAACCAAAAATGCATCATTTTTGTGTGGGGGGGTGGGGGAGGGGGGAGGGTGAGTGTTAGAGGCACTGAGGCACGGGAGTGAGAGAAAATGAAGGTTACACATAAGAGATGAAAAGAGACTGTCCTTATTCATAGGCTGATAGAAATAGTAATTTAGAAACAGAGCACTGGAAGATCAGAAATAAATGAATCCCCATCACCCTATCATTTTGTTCTTCGTTTTTAATTGGTCTTTTATTTATTTATTTATTTAATTTTAAAAAAAATCAAATTTCACAGCTGGACAATCACTAGTGTTGAAGTATTTAGTAGGGTTTTTTTTAAAATCTTTTGTAGGAACTGAAAAACAAGGCCCCTTTTTGTGGAGGACAATGTAGTGAAAGGTTAAGAAATGAAAAGAAGGATAAGTACTCCCAGATGGGACTAGAAAGTGTTTGAAAAAGGCTGTTTCAAGGGCTAGCACATTAGGAGAATAAGACAGCTGCCTCAGGGTGTCATGAAAGAGTGGCAATTTCTTAATTATAAAATTTATTTTTATTATATTTTTGCCCCCAAGGGAAAATGTTTGTCGAAATTTCCCCCCTCAGGTTCCAGAATAATGTAGCTGTGGGAATTATGCCACTGAATGTGTGTGTGTGTAAGGGGGGGGGGGGTGGCACATCCCTATCATTCTTTTCCAACATTCATGTGTGGAGAGAGAGAAAGAGAGAAAGAGAGAACAGACATGGTTGCTATTGTGGGACTAGAGCAAGGCGGGCCCTTGGTATCCACTGAGGTTTAGTTCCAGGACCATCCATGGATGCCAAAATCTGTGGGATGTTCAAGTCCCATTCAATACAACGACATGGTGAAACGGTGTCCCTTATATAAAATCAAATCTTTTGGAACATTTTCAACCCATGGATCGTTGAATCTATGGATAAAGAATCAAAAGATATGGAGAGCTGACTTTAACATTATTGATGGCACTCACCATATGATGCCATCTTCAGCCCATTGCTCATGTGCTCTTCAGTCGTTTCTAAAGCGCACCTTGTCATTGATAGGGAAGACTCATCAATGACTCCCAATAGCACTGGTATCCAGGTAGGTGTTCTTGTACAATAATTTCTTCCACTTCAGAAAGGATAGGATTCCCCTCTACTCCCACCTCCCTTATATTGTTCTCAAGAAAGCTGAGCCATGCTTTTCTCTCTTTTTTCGCTGTAATCTGCCACCAAATCTCCCCTTGACCAGGCCAGGCCAATCTGCATACCCAAAATAGGGCAATAAAAGGGAGAAAGTTGAAACATGGCAGTGTGGAAGAAATGTGCAGCATTGTACCAATATTGAAAGAGAAGTGAGGCAGACATTGCTTCAATACCAGTATGTATTGTATGTATCAAACATGTGATTGCTATGCCATATGTGATAATCTCCAGGGAGAGCTGCAAAATTTCTGTAACTTTGAAAGCTGTAGGATTTCCCCCCCTAAAAGAAAATAGGATTTTGTATAAAAATTAGAGTGGGGTGGGAAATCCAGTATTAGCATGCTTTATTTCTATAAAGCATGCTAATGCTGGATTTCCCACCCCACTCTAATTTTTATAATATATTATAGAAATTTTATATTATAGAAATTCAGCATGTTCCTTTAGGAATATAAAATGCATCATATATAACTTGGCCTGGCATACAAATATCATGCTTGATATGTTAACAGAACAGTTTGCTGAGAAAATAATGACAAATTGAATTTCCTTTTTCTTCTCCTTTTGTTTTGATTACAAATGGAGCTACAAGGTTCTGAATGATAAGGAACTTCTGAACCATTTTCTGTCTCCTTCACTCTCTTTTCTGTACTATTATACACTTGCAAAAGAAAATAATAAAAACAGAAGGAACTATCAACATTAGTAAAACAAAAAAAAAACATTATTTTGGCTCTACTAATCTTCCACCCTGAAGACACCAGATCCCATCTGATCTTAGACACTAAGCAAGGCCAGCTCTGGTTTATACTTGGATGGGAGACTGTTAACAAATACCAAATGCTATACACCTTGTTTCAGAGGAAGGAAATGGCAAATCCACTGTTGAGTAATCCTTGCCTAAGAAACCCCTATGCAATTAATGGGGTCACCATAAGTAGACAGGCGACTTGAAGCCACATATACAAACAGTGTCACACAGTCATAAAACTTTCAGTGATCTACAATGCTGATAAAGAATTGCAACAGAAATCCTGTTTGTGTTTGTGCTAAATAAGCTTGAGGATCAGCAAATATTGAGCAAAAAATATGTCATTCTTTTCTGAATGTTGAACAACCCTCTTTCTTTCTTTTTATTTAAAATACATGACATTCATAACTTCACAAAGTACAAAGTTATCAATCATATACTCATTGAAACCTCTGTAATAGGATCTTCCATATTCCCAAACATTGACCTGCAATCAAATAAACAGATACATCACCAATCAAATACAAATCAAATACATCACCAATACTCATATAAAGAAAAAGGAGGGAGGAGGAGAAAAAAAAACCCACTACCTAAATAAAAAAATGAAAAAAAGGCAAGAAAAGGAAGTAGAGAACGAGAAAAAAAAAAAGAAAACATATTTTACATCAACATTCATTACATTTGTTACTTCCTTGTGCTGGTCTCATTCATTGTTATACTTTTCAGAAGCTTCTCTTGCATATCAGCATTTCAAATAATCTTCCTCTTTTATTTCCTCCTTTCTCTTCCTTCTAAATTCTAAATTACTATTTTCCATTATTTTACCCAAACTGTAATTGAGACTTCTTGTCCAACATTTTACATTGTTTTTGAAGCTTCCATTACTCTCATCTTTTCATTCTAGTCTAATTCTAATCTAATCTAATCTAGTCCTCCATCTTTTTTATATAAAGCAGATTTCCCCATTTTCTTTTCGGATAGTGATATGTTTTCTTCCATTTTCATTTTCAACCAGGAAATGAATGACAACACATATTTTTCCCATCCCTAGTTAAGGATAACTTCACTTTAAATATTGTGTGTAAGAATATAAAAAGACATAGGCCTAAATATTTTTAAAGTCCTGATAAGAGCAGGTCCACTGAATCCATTAGATTTATCTATATACTGACTCATATTCAATAGTTAATTGAGTGGGTCTATTTTAAGCAAGAATAATCAACAGGACACCAGCCGTAATAGTTAAAAGAGAAATCATCACATATAGACACATATATGTCTATAAACATTATGTCTGTCGTCATAAACTCTGAATATCAGCTAATGTTTGCATCTGTGCAGGATTTCTAAAGAGTGCATTTAACATGGAGGTTTGTGAGGAGAAAGGGTGGGAACACTTAATTTTTTTGAGACAGAAGCAGTTTTTAGATTACTGTTATCATGCTAATCTCTTGCAAACTGTTACCCCCTCCCCCCCAATGTAAAAGAGACAAAGTTGCAGACAAGATCCTGAAGTGTAAAAATATATCAATGAATACTAAAGTTAGGATGGCCAATGCTACAGTATGCCCCATTTCTAGGTATGGTTGTGAAAGCTGGGCAATGAAAAAAGCTGACAGGAAGAAAATTAATTCATTTGAGATGTGGTGCTGGAGGAGAGTTCTGCAAATACTGTGGACTGCTAAAAAAACACACCAATAAATGGATCCTAGAACAAATTAGGCCTGAACTTTACTTAGAAGCCAAGGTGTCAAAACTTGGGTTTTCATATTTTGGCCATACTATGAGAAGACATGACTCGCTAGAAAAGATGAAAATGCTTGGTAAGGTGGACGGCAGGAGGCAAAGAGAAGAGCCATATACTAGATGGATAGATTCAAGAAGAGAAGACATGGCCATGCATCTGCAAGAGATGAGTAGAGTGATATGGAAATCTCTCATTTGCAGGGTTGGTACATGCCGAAGTCAACCTGAAGGCAATTAACAACAACAACAAATTATTAAAAAAAAAATCCCAGTATGTTACAACTGAGAAATATTTGTACGGTCTTCTTCAGGGCTGTTAAGAGATGGTAATACATAGATATAACAGTTACGAACATGTAAGCACGTAACTTTTGTACCCATTTAATTTTATGCCTTGTCTATAACTACAAATGTCTGTCTATTGTTCCCTTTTAAAAACATTTTTACATCAGAGATAATAGATGTTCTTGTATAAATGGACTGTGACCACTTCTAAAACGCATTCAAAAAATACTTAAGCAATTAGGCTCTCCAGAGGCTGAAGTAATAAAAACTGTGTGATACAGAATGAGCTGTAATCTCATTGGCCCATTATGTGGCTTTACCAAAAAAATAAAAATATTTTTTTAAAAAACAGAAAGAAACAAAAAAGAAGCCAGAAATATTAAGCAATAAACTTCAGTTTCTGTGGAGATTATTTCTGACAATAGGATAAGCATAGTAAAATATGTAAAAATAACAATAAGCAGAAGATGATGTTACACTTTATTACTGTGTATGCCATGTTGCACAAAGGTCAATTAAAGCATAAGAGAACATAGTGTGCACACTTGCAGAATGTTTGGCTGTTTACACAACCTCTGAGAAAGCACAACCACTTCTGCGACTATTTTTACATTGATGGAGTGCCCCAACAAGATTGCATCCCAGGGTTCCAATGACAGACAGTGGACAGTACAAAGAACTAGATTTCCAAACCAGGATTTGTACACATAATTGGGACCAATTATGGCCTCCAAATCAATCCAAGACAAACTGGGCTCCAGAATGAAGCTTATGATGTGATTGATGTATGCACTTATTTTTTAGGTGTTGTGAAGTGTTGGCATGAGGTATACACCCCAAACACAGGCCAGAGGTGAGCATTCCCATTTCAAATTGCGTGTGAATCTTGGAATAACTGACACTGGTCCAGCAACTATCATTAGGTATAGTTTTAGTGCAAGAAATTAAAATGAATGCCTTGCCAGAAGGGGCAGAATTTTCTCTTTACCATAATGCAGATTTTTCAGCTTGTTGTCTATAGCCTGTACAAGAAACAAAAAAGGGTGTTGCCTTCATAAGGTCAGAGAAGAGTGGGTGGGGAGATCCAGCTCAGATCTGCTTGAGCTCTGCTGTCTACACATAACCTTTCAAAGGAAGCATCTATTCATCAAAGGCTATTCATTCAAAAAATGTCATTTTGAATTGATGTTTTGAGAAATACAGATTAGGATCAAAAGTGCAAAAGGGCAGCAGGGCCTTAAACAAATAACAACAAAAAGATCTCCCATTGTGTGCTCCAAGCTCATGATAAGTCATTTCATATCATCTATGATATTTGATTCTGAGGCGGGTTGGGGGAACGATACCAGCATATTTAATTTTTCGGCTATTTTTGTGGTACTGACTTTATAACTGTTCTGAAAACGAATGTGTGAAAGAAGACACACTGAAAGAAAGACTGATTTTTCTTCAAACCTTCTTCTGGACACTTGGGAGATAATGTTTGTATTCACAGAGCGTAACTTTTTCTGAAACAAACTTTATAAAATGAGGTGTATTGTCACTGGAACCTGGAGCTCCTCTAGTACAGTATTTCAGATCTGCATGATAGACTGATTCAAATAGAAAACCAATGTTCTACGTTTTTGGGTGTTGAGGCACAAAAACACACCAACCTTTTAAAACTGTATGCCAGCCAGAAACCTTTCTCAAAGCTATTCTTAGAATGAAGAGCTGCTTTTATCCATGTCCAGAGGAGCTCTTCATCCATCCAGGAAACAAGTTACAGTACAGGGGATATGCATGTGTCTTACCTTAATGTTATAAACATAGTTTGTTTTTATGCCCTCTTTTTAGGGGAAAAATCAAAGGTGTAGCTACTGAGGAGTGTATTGCCCTCAAATAAGAATTCTGCCCTGTTATTAAATTTTCTTTCTGTAACTATATTTATAGCCTTGCAGTAAAACTTAAAACTTCAGTTGAGCATTGTGAAATATAGTTTAGGCATCCACATAAAAGGGGCAAGCAAAGTTACCAAAGTTACCGAACACAGCAGGTATAAGAGGATCAGATGTGAATGATTAGCAATCTCTCTATTGCTAGAAGTTTGGGAATTACAGGAAAATTTCACTGGGGAGACAGAATTTTATTTGGGGAGCAATGCCCTCATTTTGCCTCCATAACTACACCCCTATGTAAACCTTTCCCACATCAACTACAGAAGATTTTTTTTTTTTGAGCCATCAACAGGATAGAGGTTGATATCGGAGATCTGAATTGGCAATAAGAAACTAGGGGGGAAATGAGGGGGAAAACTTTGCTGTCCCAGGACATTTTGGACATTAGGGGCAACAGGCTGCAATCCCAGACATTTCTTGAATCATTAATTTTGCTACCAGAAGCAGATCTTGCCCACTCAAAGCCACGCCATCCCAAATACTTGCACCAGGGAATGCCTATAACAATATGCTCTTGCCAGGAAAGTCCATTCCCCCTCTGGAACCCCACCAGTCACTTCCCTCTAGAATAAAGAGAAAGCATAGGTAAACACTCTTTGAGTTCAATCCATCCACCAATTAGAAATTGTCTAGCCTACTGAAGCCATGCTCCCATTCCCAGGGCTGAGTGGCTTGGTCCTTCTGCCCGGATCCATGAGTAAGTGAGTCCACACTGAGTCTAAATGTGAATGCTTCAAAGAACTAATGTGTTTATTTAACTCAAAAGCCTGGCCTTTAACAATTTAAACCCTTCACCATGACTTGGGTCAACCTCGCAACTTTAATCTTAATTCTTATGCTTCTCTTGCAGTTTCTTTTTGGAGATTTATGGAGAAGGGTGGTCACTTCTCTGCTGGTTCCCAGTCCACCTTCGCTATAATCGAGGGGCCCTGGCCATGTTCCCAGCACTATCCCTGTACATCCCAACAAGCTCCTTCCAATTTGGCCAAGCAGGATCAGGAACCAGTCCACTCTCCTCGGGATGGAGTCCCTCCTAGGTGAGGTATATCATTGAAAGCCCCTTCCAACCAGGGGTCCCTCAACTGCAGTCCACCTTGAGTCCCAGTTTTCAGGTATCCTTGCCCTCTTTGCAGGGCTGCTGTCCAGATTCTCTCAGTGGGTGTTCATTCACTCTCTACTCTCTTCTCCCTTTCCATGACCAACTCTATCATCTCTCCTCTTCCACATCTCACTCTTGACTCCACTTTTTCCTTTCTTCTTATCCCCAACTCCTCTAGCTGTTCCCCTCAGAGTCATCCTGTCCATCCTCTTGTTCTCTACCCTCATCCCCTACTTTTGGGGAATCCCATGCCAGCAGTTCTCTGGACATGGGAGGGGTTTCTATCTATGCTCCCTGTAGACACCCCAACTCCTCTTCCTCCACCAGGCCACACCTACATATTAGTAACTTGTCTGCAAGAATGGCAGCCAATGTACAATAGTGGTTTGAGTGTTGGCCACTGACTCTGGAAACCAGTGTTCAATTCCCAGCTCTGCCATGAAAACCACTGGCTACCCTGGGCAAGTCACATGCTCTCAGCGTCAGGGGAAGGCAATGGCAAATCTCCTCTGAACAAGTTTGCCAAGAAAACCCCATGATAAGGTCACCATAAGTTGGGAAATACTTGAAGGAACACAACAACAACAACTCTAAGAATGTCACTGGGGGAATATTGTCAAAAACCTTACTGAAGATATATTACATCTACAATATTCCCCTTGATCTACCATGCTTTTCACTGTGTCAAGAAAAGAGAGAGAGAGATTAAATGGACATGTGTTGTTTTTGAATAACCCATGCTGAGTTTTAGTAATCACAACATTCCTTCTTGAGTGTGCATAGCTTGCAACATTCCTTTCTAAATGTGAACAGACTGACTACAGTGGTACCCTGGGTTATGAATCCCCCGGGGTACGAAAACCCCGGGGTACGAAAGAGCTGGGGCCGCAAAAACGGTCCTGGATTACGAAAAAAACCCCGGGGTACGAAGAAAAAAAACACGCAGCCCCTTTAAATTTGCCGCGCGGTCCGGCAAACAAAGCGGTCCCCCGGGTTGCGAATATTTATGGGTTACGAAAGGTAACCCGGAACGGATTACTTTCGTAACCCGGGGGACCACTGTATTTAATTATGTGTTCTGGCAACTTTCTTGCCATTAACATCAAGCTGATTGACTAGTAGCTGCTTAGGTCCTCTCTCCCGAAATCCTTTTTGAAGATGGAGAAAGCATTTACCCTCCTCAAGTCTTCTCCTCTTTTCTAAGAATTTTCTAAGAATTTCAAAGATTATCAACAGAGGCTCTGAGATTATTTCTGGAAGTTCCTTTATTACCATCTAATGATTTTATCTGGGCCATGGGACTTCAATTTATTAAGCTTTGTTTAGGGGATCCTATCCCATTGCAACACTTGGTGGTATTGGTTTTTCTGATTTATGGTGACCCTATCACAGAGTTTTCTTGGCAAGTTTTTTTAAGAGGATGTTTGCCATTGCTATCCTCTGAAAGACTGTGACTTGCCCACGGTCACCCAGTGGGTTTTCATGGGATTCAAACCCTGCTTTCCAGAATCATAGTCCAGTGCAGAAATTACTACACCATGATTGTTTATAATAAACTATATACATTCTATTTCCCACAATGGGAAATTTGGTTCAACATAACAGTTGGGAATCGTACTTGTGAAGTAAGACCTGGGAATAAATCCCTATATGGAACAGGTTTCTTCTCTCTCTTTCTCTTTCTCTCTTTCTCACTCTTTCTATCACTCACTCACACACACACACACACACACACCTGGGCTCTACTTCAGTACTGCTGCTCTTTACCACATAATGCACACAAAACATACACAAACACTGCTTAACTCCCTACTAATAACAATATATATATATATATATATATATATATATACACACACACTACCTGCCTTCCAAAAACAGATATAAATCTAAACTTATCATAAAGTTCTGCATTACCTCCTAATAAATATTTGCATTTCCACCTATTATATAAAGAAAAAAATAACAAAAACAGAAAAAAGAAAACTCAGGATTAAAACGCTGCAGATGAAATCTTCCCTTCCTTCTTCTTTATAAATAGTAAAAAAGTGTTCTCAGTCTTTTATGAAATGGACAACATTCAATCAAATACTTATCCAGATCATGTTTAATTGCTGCAGTGATTAAGTAGTAAGGACTATCATCCTGGGAAATGATGGGGAATGGTTCTCTCTCTCTCCCCCACACACATACATTTGCTCTTTTTGACATGTTTCATTCGCAAAGCGTCAAAGCAAGTGTCATTTTCCCCATCTCTGAAGATGTACATCTCTATTGGCGTATCATCTGCTGTCTTTTAAATTTGTGTGTGTTTCTACAAGAATAAAATGTAGGGTGTATTTGCATACTTTTGGTGAAGGGAGGAAGCATTTGCCTTGTTCTTTCTGAAGAACAAACAGGGAGAAAAGGAGGGTTAGATGAAAGCCTGGAGACCTCAACTCAGTAAGCAGCTGGCCTAACAAACAGCCAGTAATTGATGCAAGTTTAGTTTAAAATCACAGTCCTAGGAGACACCCTGGTAGATCTCATTTAAGAATAGTCTTTTCTCCTCCCCTCATAGTTCTCACAGTTTAACCATAAGATCAAGATATTTCCTGGCAAGAAGGAGGAGGAGGAGGAGGAGGAGGAGGAGGAGGAGGAGGAGGAGGAGATGATATCTGAATTTTCAGAAACAAGAAACTTGGTATGAATTTAATTTATGCACTATGCTTAAACTATTTGGTGACTCAACATGCAGATTTGACAACTGCTGAAGTTTGCCCATTTCATTATGTAACACCTGTTGTTGCTTTTTTAGAGGAAGGGTGGCAATTATGGCCCTTCAGATGACACTGGAACTACATTTCCCAGATATCCTTACATTTGGCTATGATGGCAAGGGCTAATAGCAGCTGCGGTAAAGGAAAATCTGGAGGACCACAGATTCCACCGCACACCATGTTTTAGAAGAACAGGGTCCATTCACCTGTGAGGCTGCTTAAACAACAATGGTTATTCATGTAGTAATCTCAGAAGTTGATGGACTGAAACATTCATAAGCAGAAGACAGTATGGGTGTATGGTATAAATCAGACAATAAGATTCATAGCTTAACAACATTAAGAGACAAAAGATTAGGAACCCCTGGTCTAGGATTTCCACCCTGTACGTAATGATGTAAGTATGATTGAATTTGATCGCACTTATTTGAATAGAGACATGTTACAGATAGGCTGCAAGTAAAACAACAACAACTAATTTTGGATGGTTTCTGGAGATACTGTTTTGGTAGTCAAAAGTTTCAGCCCCATACACACTTAGCTGGAAGTAGGTTCCACAAAATTCAGAGGGCCTTACATCTGAGTAGACATGTATAGACTTGGATTCCAAATTACTGGACATGAATTCCCAGCAAAATAAATGGGATAATTTAGTCATGAATTACCTTCATTCACAGTGTAATCAATGGGATATATTAGTCATGAGTTAATTTCATTCCCAATGAAAGAAATGGGATACATTAACCACAAGGTAAATCTCAGTGATTTCAGTGAGAACTGGATTCAAATCCTTCCATCATGTACCTGGCTGTGCCCCAAGATCTTCATCTAAGATCTTCTTCAAGAGGCATTCAGAGGTAGGAATGGAAATAGCTGTCAAAACTCTTCTAGTTCCTAGAGAAAGGTGGGAAATATTTTTACTGTTCTTCCTGCAGATGAAGTATGAGAAACTTGAAATCTTTCATCTCTCACACAGGGTGGACGGGTGAAGGGGCAGGAATTTCCATTTGGAATTCAATGTTCTGGATGACTTTATTGTCCCAGTACTGTACTAAGCTGAGCAATTAAACAGTGGAGGTGGACTTGATTTGCAAATGACTTTTGTTGTTGCCTACCTTCAAGTCATTTCTAACTTTTGATGACCCTATTGCAAACCTATTATAGGGTTTTCTGGACAGGATTTGTTCACAGTGGTTTTGCTATTGTCTTCCTTTGAACTGATAGAGCATGACTTAGGGCTATCTTTGATCATAATAAATAAAGACATACTAGTATGTACATATTGACAATGAGATGCTTAAATTCTGTGTTGTTGTTTTTGCAAATGACTGGACTCAAACGTGTCACTCCTAAAACAGAAAATGTTACACAAAGGAGGAGGAAGGTATCTTTTATAGGAAGATATATGGAAAGATATATTATAAATATAGTAAAGACAAGCTGGGATCTGTTTTCCATTTTGGCTCCTTGTGTGTTGCATTCAAACCAAAGCAATCTGTTGAAGAAGCACTCTGTGTAGCTCAGGAAACACATATACCTGAGAGGCACTTCCCTGAAAAGACTACAAATATTCATTCAGTTGCATTGCTGCTTATCTATCAGAGCTTGGAAACATTGCCTTTTTTGGATTGCAGATCCGATAGGAGCTGTTGTCCAAAACCTTTCCAAGTTCTAATTCTTTCTCTCCACCACCTTCTCTCCAGTTCATACTGTAATGCCCAATTTATTTGGATCAGCTAACACACATAGAAATTATAGGCCAGTGTGATGTTTAGCATGTTGGGCTTTAGGTGGAAAAGTCTGGGCTCCTATCCTTGATAGAACTTAAATTTACATCATGGCTTTATGGCATTCGGTGTCAAAATTGAAGGCTTATTTTACAAGATTTTTGGACTTAATCCAAGCCCAATATATCCCTCTCTTAACTCAACAGAGAATACAGATGTCCCATTCAGTTATGAAGCTATTTCTTATGAAAAGGTATTTTTGGCCACTATGTTATTTTATCATAATATACAGCTCTCCAGCTATTGTTGGACTATAAGTCCCAGTATCCCCTGACTGGTGTAGTCAATGCTGAGAAATCCTGGGAGCTGTGGTCAGCAACATCTGGATCAAGGAAACTGTGCAACTTGAAGGCACAGACAAACACACTTTGTAATCTCTGCAGATCCTGGAGCTTATGATCTAAATGGTCCTTTAAAAATCAGGCAAGCTTAGATCATTGGGTTAGAAAACCATTGGATGAGCTTGGCCAAGTCACATTCTCTCAACCTCAGTGGAAAACAAAGGCAACCCCCCCCCCCCTGATCAAATCCTGCCAAGAAAATTCTGTGATAGGTTTGCTTGAGGTTGCCATGAGGCAGAAAGGACTTGAGAGTACACAACAATAGCAAAGGAGAGAGTGTGAATTGTATCCCACTGCTTAAGGACTCAACTTAGTATTATTGGAAAGAATTTCAAATAGACATTTATTGTCTGGTCAGGTCATTTGCAAATGAACCATTGAAGATTCTCATGCCTAGCCCAAGTAAGTGGCAATTTCTTGGCTCGTTCATTAATATGTAAAGGGGATGAGAAAACAAAAGTCTTTACATTTACCAAATTACAACATCACTGTTCAGAGGGCAGGCCAAAAGAATGAATTTTTCAGTTTTTGCTCCCTCTCCTTTCTTTCCCCACAAGCTTGCCTTCCACAACATTAGCATCTCTATTTTATTTTATTTTATTTTATTATTTTTTGGTGCCAGTTTATTTATTCCCAAGCATTTGATAGGATGAGACTGGTCAATTTTTTAGTATTGCCATTGTGCCAACTGATTGTCTACTCAATTTGTTATTCTTAGGGGAAATGGTAAGTTTTATGTTATAGATCCCTTTTTTGCAGTCTTTTCAGTTTGAAATACAGTGGGCCCTTGGTATCCACTGGGTTTGGTTATAGGACCTCCCATCACAAAATCTGTAGATGTCCCATTAAATACAATGGCGTAGTAAAATGGTGTCCTGTTACTCAAAAATGTGTGAGGATAGGTGAGTCTCCACCTGTCTTCTAGTCTGAGGAATGTTTGTTTTGGCTTAAAAGAAGTGGGGAACATTAAGATCTGAAGTATCAACTATATCAGTACTGACTGACAGAGATTTTAGGAGTGGGTAAACTAAAAATTCTTTATTTGAAAGATATAGGAAAGAGCACACACACAAAACAACAAATCCCATAACATCCATCACACAAAGCTAACCAAAATTGAAAGATGAAAGAGCATAGCAGAAATTGAGGGCTGGATGTGGGTGATTGCTACTTGTCTTGAATAAATTGGTCCATGGAAAGCAGAAATGCTCAGTCCACAAGGTTTGACTGTGCTGCTTTTGGGGTGCTGAAGGAACAAGTGAAATGCCAAGCACAAAGAAAGCAGGGAAAGTAGCTCAGCCTGAAATCTGAGGGTGACTGTTGCCAGACAAATGGGTGGGTTGGTTGCTCAACTGTGGCATAAATGCTAGATTCTGGGTTGTTATATATACCTTATAACTACCCCGAGGCCAGCATGATTTTGTGGGAAACAAAAGCTTAATAGCCCTCCAGAGGAACTGGAGAGGGTTTCCAAAGTGGTGGATTTGTTTTGATATCTGGGAGATGAGAAGGGTTAATTTTGATTGATTGTTGCTTCATTGACTTTGCAACACAGAGACAAGTATTCCAAAATGAGCAGACAAGAAGGGTATTAAGGAACGCAGCAGGGATGAAAAGGAGTCCAGTTTTATTTGATCTGTTGGAAGAACTCATCTTTGCCTTTCGTGTTTTTGTGAGAAAAGCAGAGCAAAGCAGGTGGGGTTTGTGCTGCCTACTTTAGTAAGATGTTTTTATCCATTGTTTTATGCCTTCCACATGTCTCGGGTCTATGTGCATATTTGGGATACTACCTTTTCCAGTTTTGTAGGTCATTGAAGCCTCATCAGCCCATGATGGCACCCAGTGATAAAATGTCACAATATAGCTAGATTAAATATATCATGGAGGATATCAGTGTACAGTACTTGCAGTCCCTTATACAAAACAACAAAAATCAAGACTTGCTTTTTGGAATTTATTTATTTATTTAAAATATTTTCATGCTGCGAATGGCTGAATCTGTGGATAAAGAATTCATGGATATGGACAGCCAAATGTGCAGTGAGATTTTGGTATCCATGGGGGATCTGTTCCAGACCTATCCCCGTACCAAAATCTTCAGGACCTCACATCCCATTGTCCCTAATGGTGGTGCATGCATGTGGCTGTGCCACCATTAGGGACAGCCATTGTTGTCCCCAATGGCAGAGTGTGCATGAGACCTCACCGCTATTAGGGACAACAAGACAGGGGTTTACCCCTAGCCGCATGCATGACTGCCACTGGGGACAATGGGAGCTGCCCCTAATGGTGGCATGACCATGTGCACGCATCACTATTGGGGACAATGCAGGCTTGCCACTCCTGGATGTTAAAATCAGCAGATGGCAAGTCCATGGATAGCAAGGCCCCACAGTCTTTACAAAAAAAAATTAAGATATATTATTTTTGTATTTTCTGACAGTTGCCAGATACCTTTAATTCTTTTAGGGAAGGCACTTTGAGCCTGTAAGAAGCCTAAAACTAAACTTAACAAATTATAACTTTCCAGAGTGTTCAGCATTCACTTACTTCAGAGAAGTTTATATGTAAGCAAGAGTCCCAGCAAACCGTTTCTCCCTCAAACTTAATTCTGATAAGTATAGTGCCTCTGAACATTTTGTTTTCATGGTACAGCATTCTTGACAAACTACAAGAGAGGCATCAAGCCAATTCCAAATGCACAAACAAGGACAGAAAAGAATTTCCCCAATACACTGCCATCTAGTGCCCTTTCTACCACCAAGGGGGAAAAATTGTTTCTCATCACTTTGCAGGTTTTCATCCATTATCCTATATCATCATCCTCTGTGTCCCCCCAGTAAGGTCAATACACTGTGCCAGGAAATGGGAGAGGGCCTTCTCAACCATGGCTCCCAACTGTGGAATGCTCTCCCCAAGAGCCCTGAGCAGTTCCAATACTCTTATGATTTAGGCACCAAAGACTGTTCACTGAAGCCTTTGAGCCTCATTAATTCAACCCAAAGGCTGTCATATACAGTTTTAAAAATATTTACATTTTTAAATATGTTTATAACTCAATGTATTAATATGTTTTTTTAGCTTATTTAAACTATCTTACTGTTTTTATCCTGTTTAACTTCTTTCTAATGCTATTTTAAGTTTCCCTGAGATCTCATGATATAGGGTGGGATTGATGTTATTGCTGTTGTTAACTGCAGTCAAGTCAACTTCAATTTATGGCAACCCAATGAATGAAAGACCTCCTAGTCATCCTATCCTCAACAGCCTTGCTTAGGTCTTGCAGACTCGGATCCATGGCTTCCATTTAGTCTGGAATGTGATCTTCTTTCCTTACCTTACCAAGAAGTATTTTTCCCCCTAGTAAATCATGTCTTCTCATGATATGCCCAAACATGACAATCTCAGTTTAGTCTTCTTGGCTTCTAGGGAGAATTCAGACTTGATTTGCTCTAGGGCCCATTTATTAGTCTTTCAGAATTCTTCTCCAGTTCCACAGCTCAAATGAATTGATTCTCTTCACTGTCCAGTTTTCACAACCATACACAGAAATGGAAAATAAGATGCCACAGATAATCCTAACTTTAGTATTCAAGTATATGTCTTTATACTTCAGGATCTTGTCTTGTTCCTTCATATCTGCCCTTCCAAGTTCTAGCCTTCTTCTGATTTCTTGATTGCAGTGTCCATTCTGATTACTGATTGAGCAAAGGTATGGAAACTCTTCAGCTATTTCAATGTCTTCATCATCTACTTTAAAGATATGTAAATCATCTCTGGGGTTTACAGGGCAGGTTATAAATATTTCAATATATAATAAAGTTAATAAATAAACATGATGTCACAAGGGAGTGGTGGGGCTGGTTGTCTACAAGAATAGTATGGATTTGTCTGAGCAACTTTATAGTTTGTAGTAAATCAGTCTATCTGGCCTTATTAGTTCAAGGTCTTCCTTTTAAGATGAAGCAGAGCATTATCTGACTTTTTCAATCTGTATTTTAATTTAGGATACTCCACAGAATAAAAGTGCTTCTGTATTCTCCTCCTGATCTGCATCCATTGCTTGGAGGGTACAGGATGGACTCCATTTTGGTTCTGCCATGATTGCAAATCTCCTCTGTCTCCAAATGGAGTCTATTGTCTTTTTTCTGTTAACAATCTAAAGAATCCTCCTTCAGGTAGAACATGTAACAGTGTGAAAAAGTTGCCAGAAATGAAAACACATGACCTGTGTGGAATTATTTATTTTTATTCACAACTTCAACCCTACAGTTTGGTAGACTTTAGCCCTCACATTGCACATGTTGTATGCCATTGTGTGACTCCCAGTATTGGAAGTGCCAAAGCAGCAATGGGGCTTTCTAGATTGGCAGGAAAGTGTGACATGAAGTTGCCTTTTCCTTAATGCTTAGCAGCTGCACCGCAGCCTTTAGGCCCATTTTAGATTGGCAAAAAGAGGTGTGTTGAAGGCTGCATGAAAGCCCAGCCTTTAGATGAGAAAAAGGGAAAGTGTGCCATGAAAACACTATTTTGGCATTTTAAGGGAGAAGAAGTGCTTTAAAAAGAAGCTGGCCCATTTTACATTGGCAAAAAGAGGTGTGTTGATGGCTGCATGAAAGCCCAGCCTTTAGATGAGAAAAAGGGAAAGTGTGCCATGAAAACACTATTTTGGAGTTTTAAGGGAGAAGTGCCTTTAAAAAGTAGTTTGATTTCCCCACTACTTTTTCAAAAAGGGCGTAACATTGCTATTGCATCTAAAAGCTAAGGTGTAGTTGCACGGTTAAATGGGGCTCTGTCTCTTTAAAGCGCCCATTTAAAGGCAGCGATACAGGTGCGGATCATAATGGATCATGGGTTGGGAGCATGCGTGGTGTGGACTTCACTTCTAATTAAAACGCTCAATGCCCTGAGGTGTAAAAGCTGGGGTTTATCCACGAAGTTTTTTAAAGCTCCCAAATCCTAGCTCCACTCCTAATCCGAACCCTAGACATGTGCAGTAGGGACTCTGGGATGCCGTTACTGTTATTCTACTGTGGATAATATGTCAATTCATTCACAAAATAAATGAGTTCATTCATGATGCACCAGTGCAACGGCACAGTTTAAAAAGGCGGAGGAAACGCAATGATAATTTGACGGTTCCTCATAAGTATACATTTGTCCTGCGCAACTGCGCAGGTTTGCCGGCTGCCGGCTGCGAACTGCGCAATTGCGCAGTTCCCAGCCGGCAATGATAATTTGACTGTATGGTGTAACTGCTTTTGCGCAGTTCGCAAACCTGCGCAGTTGCGCAGCACAAATGTATACTTATGAGGATCCGTCAAATTATCATTGCGGCTCCTCTGCCTTTTTAAACTGTGCCGTTGCACTGGTGCATCATGAATGAACCCCTTTATTTTGTGAATGAATTGACATGCCATCCACAGTAGAATAACAGTAACGGCATCCCAGAGTCCCTACTGTGCATGTCTAGGGTTCGGATTAGGGGTGGAGCTAGGGTTTGGGAGCTTTAAAAAACTTCGCGGATAAACCCCAGCTTTTACACCTGCAGGGCATTGAGGAATTGCGCAGTTCGCAGCCGGCAAGGG
This sequence comes from Urosaurus nigricauda, assembly GCA_034509955.1. Classification (NCBI taxonomy): domain Eukaryota; kingdom Metazoa; phylum Chordata; class Lepidosauria; order Squamata; family Phrynosomatidae; genus Urosaurus; species Urosaurus nigricauda. The sequence goes on from JAOEGL010000004.1 coordinate 104,028,020, forward strand.
GAAAAAAATTTAAAGGTTCACCGCGGCTAAAAGCCGCGTTCATTGCCGCCCATGTAGCTGCACCGCCTGTGTTTGTAGCGTTCTGACAGCTTCCCATGTAGCTGCTGAGCCACAGAAAAGACCTCAGATAAGTTGTTCCCAAACCCCTCAGTCTAGCTGCTCTGTACCTTTTAAGTGCACACCTGGAGCTTGCAGTCTAGCAGCTAAGCATTAAGGAAAGTGCAGCTTCATGTCACACTTTCCTGCCAATCTAAAAAGCCCCTTTAGATGGAGCTGCGCTGTTCCGCAGTTTTCAAAAAAGAAGCTGGGAAAACCAGCACCTTTTCAAAGGCGCTTCTTCTCCCCTAAAACGCAAAAAAAGCGTTTTCATGGCACACTTTCCCTCTTTCTCATCTAAAGGCTAGACTTTCATGCAGCCATGAACACACTTCTTTTTGCCAATCTAGATCAGGCCAATGTTTAGCACCTGAGGACTAATGTGACTGCAATTCAATTGAGAGCTATTAATGGGCTTCTCCGTGAACAAAAGCAGAAATAGAATCATAGAATCATAGAATCATAGAATCGTAGAGTTGGAAGAGACCACAAGGGCCATCCAGTCCAACCCTTCTGCCATTCAGGAAATCACAATCAAAGCATCCCCGACAAATGATCATCCAACCTCTGCTTAAAGACTTCTAAGGAAGGAGACTCCACTATATTCCAAGGGAGTGTGTTCCACTGTCAAACAGCCTTTACTGTCAGGAAGTTCCTCCTAATATTGAGCTGGAATCTCTTTTGCTGTAGCTTGCATCCATTGTTCCATGTTCTAGTCTCTGGAGCAGCAGAAAACAAGCTTGCTCCCTCCATCATGCATGGGAGACAGCAACTATGACTTAGAGCCAATGTCGCATGATAAGTCTTACTGAAGGTGCCATTTTCTGACTTTGATTGCAGATCAAAAACTGTGTACGATAATCTCCTGGATATAAACTCTATTGGTACTATAGTTTTGTAGTTTAGAATAAATTCTACACATGTGTATTGTTGGCAGATGCAGTGTGGAACTAGAAGGACAACATTTTTTTATGAATGGTGGTGGAGGTGGTGGTGGTGATGATGATGGAACATGTTCTAGGCTGCAATGCTAGTTAAACTTCTTTGGGAGTATGCCTGGGGTAGAGCTACCATGGGGGGAGGGAATGAGAGCATTGCCCCTTCAGATAAGAATTCTGCTCCAGTGAAATTTCCCTTCAGTTCTCAAATCTCTAGTATTACACACAGAGATAATTATTCACATCTAGAACTCATATTTTCTTTGCTCATCTTCCCTAATCCCCCCCTTTTGTCCCTACACTGTGTTTCTGAAGACTCAGTGAATTTCTGAAATACTAGAAATTTGAAAACCAATGGGAAAAATTTGGGGGGGGGGAGTATAGCATACAATGTTCTCACCCTCTCTCTACATGCCAAAATTCTCTCTTCTACCCAGTTAATACAGATCCAAGAGGCCTGGCTTCTTTGGTCCAATACACACTGCAGAAATAATAATACTGTTTGAGACCATTTTAAGTGCCCTGGCTCAGTGCTAGGGAAGGAATTGTAGTTTATTGTGGCACCAGAGCTCTCTGACAGAGAAGGCTGAATGTCTTACAAAACTACAGTTCCCAGGATTCCCTAGCATTAAGCTGTGGCAGTGAAAGTGTCTCAAACTAGATTATTTCTGCAGTGTGTTAGTCATGTGGCTCCCCTGCAACAGAATTTGTCCCAAATTCTAGTGCATTTTGAAAGGATTTTCTGTCCACTTACCATATTTGTTTTCCAATTTGCTTCCAAGCAAAATCTATTAATGGAGAATTTGTTGTACAAATGGTTTGTATTTTATTCAGAAATGCACAAATCAAAAACAATCTTTCCAAAAGCCGAACATTTGCTTCCACTGGTGGAGGAAAGCACAATTGTTTGGAAGACAGTGTTCAAGAGTGCCACCTCGTGGTAAGACTCATTCATATTAAGCATGAAACACACTAAAATAGTAATGATTGTGATAAGACTTTTGCCTGGAGGGAATAATTGACTTGTAGTTACTAACATTCTTTCACTCTGTAATTAGCTTTTTATTACATTAAATAGCTATGTGGTAGCAGATGAGTGTCAAAGGCTGAAGTACCTGATAGCATTTCTTAAAATTTAATGACCTGATTTCAGCTAGGAAGGTATCAGATGTCCTAAAAATCCCAAATAACACCAAACTAAACAATTTTCACTAGGGAAAAGAGATGCACTTTCTCTTCATATAAGAAAGATGCTATCCTTTATTTGCTAAGGCTGATTCATGAATCATTCATGATCTATGATATATTTATCTTAACAAATTGTGATCATTCTTGGTTGAGAGCATTGAACCAGCAGCAAGAGTATTTAAAGAGAACTTAATGGGATTTTTTTTAAAAAAAATGCTCAGAAATATGAATGGGGTAGGAAACGAGCAAGTGAATTTGGTAGACCGGAAACCTTATCACTTCGTTCAATTCCATTTATATTATCAAGAGAACTATCCCAACATATGAATATTGTATGATTTTGCAAAAAATGTTTCAGTTACTTGAATTTCTTTCACTAAATAGTCTGGTGTTATCTGAGGTTGTTAGTCCACTTATGGTCCAGTCCTATGAGCCAATGTGGCAGCAAACAGATACATGTGCACCCAAGAACTGTCAAACCAACAGTCTGTTTATTCAAAACCGTTACTCCATCACACAATTGACAATTGCACTGTTGGGAGATTGGTCCCACAAATCAGTTCCCTGCTAGCAGTGGAGGCTAGTGAGATAGTTTAAACTTTAAAGGTGTTGGAACTAGTTGGAGATATACAGTTCAACACCTTGTCCCTTAACGTTTATACTAGAACTCAGAGTGTATTCACTGTCCTACTGATGAAAGAACCATCAGTTGCCACTGTGTTTTGGCCCCTCTCTTTTAACACCCGTTAGCTTAGGAAGACATATCTGTAGTCAGCCTGTTCTTTCCTTCACCCAACTTCATGGGAGACCCTTCTATGTTCAGAGCAATCTCTTCGAATGTGCCCTCTCCATGTGTGGATGCTGGGTGGCAGAGTTTGCACAGGGCCAGGGGGACAGTCCTACCTTCTCTCACACTCATATGTGATCATTAACTACATTTGCTGCAATCATCTGAGGAACAGAGATCACGTTCTTTGTGATCACAACACTAAGCTAACTGAGTTTGGTGGAGAAATCATGTAAATTGCTCTGTTAGCCCAACTGGACCCCTCCTCTTTTGATATCAGAATTGCAATGGAATGCCAGTTAAATGGCCCTTCTATGACCCTACTGTGGGTACCATTACTAGAATTCTTCCATCACGCATAGGCTAGCATTAGGAGTTGCTGGAGCTCTGTTTTCCCCGGACACTCTAGAGGAGGTGAGAAATGCCAAATGTTGATGCCAAAGAGTCAACGACTCTGCTAGTCCTGTGCACTAATCCCTCTTACCTTGGAAATGTTTGTCCATCACTCACATTGACACCCCAGTGTTACCACCTTGGAAAACCAACTTCAAAGTGATCCAAACCCACTTCAAAGAAGGCACCACCATTTGGCCTTTTTCTACACCTTGAATTTTGCCCCAGGACAAGTTCCTTCAGCTTAGTCTAGTAATAGGTATACATGCTGAAAGTTTGCTTGGCTAACCCCTCTTTCATTTGCCAACCTCCATTTGTCTTAAGAGCAAGGGAATGAGTTTCCCATTCCATCTCTAGACTGTAACAAGCAGAGCAATTATCCATTCAGGTGTAGTATTTCCGTTAGTTCAGCCTACTCTGTTCCAACTTAACACCTTTGAATTTCTTAGTCTTTGTGAGTGTGCGTGGTTGCATGTGGTGTATGATTTTATTTTAAAATAAAACTCATTACTTTGTTGTTGTTGTTGTTGCTGTTGTTGTTGTTGTTATTATTATTATCCTGCCTTTCTGCACTCAGGCAACCAGGGCAGCATATATATATATATATATATATATCATATCCCCCAACCCTCCCCCCCCATTAAAATAGAATTAAACAATTTACAATCTAAAACATATTAATATTAAAAAATTAAAACAGTAAATAAGTGTACAAGCAAACAATGGTATATAAACGAATAGGACAGGAACAAGATCAATACCTTACTCATTCTCTGTGGTGGCAGGGCATCTATTCAGGAAAGGCCTGCCTGAAGAGATCCGTCTTAACAGCTTTTTTGAAGCTATTTAAGGTGGTCATATGACGGATCTCATCCGGCAAGGCATTCCACAATCTGAGAGCAACAGCTGAGAAGGTCCTCTGGGCAGTTGTAGACAACCTGTTTTTTGTTTTTTGTTTTTTTTTTGTTGTTTTTTTTTGGTTGTAACAGATTTCTCCCAGAGAACCTGAGTGTGCGGGGAGGATTATATGGGAGGAGGCAGTCTCGGAGATAGATCGGACCCAATCCATTTAGGGCTTTAAAGGTAATAACCAACACCTTGTACTGGGACTGGAAACCTGCCTCTGGAATTCTTCATGCCTCTGGACTTGGTATACATGGGGATTGGATCCTTGGCTAAGTAGCCTCGCCATTAAGATTTGCTGCCTTTGAGCAAATCCACAGAGCTGACATTGCTATTTAAATGTCTTTTTTGGACAGGTGACCATCCCAGGGTTACGTTACAGCTCCAATGCCTACATTTAGTATTGGAGGTGATTGTTTGTTACACAAAAGTGTAAAGAATATCATCAACAAACTCCTGCACACACACACACATACACACACACACTGTCATCTTTCTCACTTATTTTACTCACAGTTAATTTTTCCCCCAAGTAGCTACTTTTGGTTGTCTGATGTTATCTCATTATATCCACTCTGAAGATTCTGAGGATTTGTTTGTCTGTTGGTTTTCTTTTTGCTGTGAGGCAAGGTAAGAAGAAAAGAATGAGTCAAGGAAAAGAAGAGTTTTAAAAGATCCCTGTAGAGACTGAAGTGGAAACTGGCATATATATATCAACATTAAAATTCTTTTTGCTTCAGGCGAGGAGTAAACCATGTATAGAAACAGGTTTCTTTCTATGGCAGAGTTAGGAAAAGTTTTCAACCGAGGGAGGAAATTACAATTTGGAAAATATCAGAGGCCAGATTCCAGCTGTTTTCATGGCTAAGGATCAAGTAAGCAGAGCCAATGGCAAAATAAGCAATTGCCACCTTGGACATTTTCCCATCAAGCATACAAATTGCAGCTCAGTTCTGTCCATGCCTAATCGGTAGTAAACTTCACTATACAAACTTTCATCCCACAAAGCATAGCTCAGTCCTGTGCAAAAGGCTTAACGTTGGCAAAGCAGCTCAATTCCATCCTGGGCATTCAAAAATTCAAACACTCCATTTTAGATGCTGAGCACTAGTTAGGGATAATAGCTAAAGAAAGTCAGATGAATTACTGTACAAGTCACACAATAACTGTTGCCCAATTTTTTTCTATGGGCTGATCTCCTGTTTCAGGTGATCACTTCCTAATATATATGAACCCAATGCTTGAGGTATCTCTGTTTTCTGCCACTACCAAAAAAACCCCTATGCACTAGCATTATTGCCCACATGCACAGCACTATCATATTTCTCTGGATTGTGTGTCAGTGCTTGACCACATCTGAGAAATATGACAGAAAATGGAAATTGGGAAGTGTAATTTGTTCAGCCTAAATATCATTCCTTGTGTAGAACTCTTACGAAGTCCCCCCCCCCAAATGAACTGAAACAAAAGGGCCCTCCATCTACACTAACCAAATTCACAGCACATTTATTTCCAGATGGAGAAAAGCATGTTCTGTCTGTCTATCATACAGATGGTCAATAAGAGCAGCCTGTGAGAAAACATGGGAGTTTATCACATGGGAGGAATCTCTCTCAATTTCGAAAGAAAGGGAAGTGAGGCCAGTTCAGAATTGAGTAAATTCCCTAGTTTAGCGAATTTACATGAATGCGTATTGACACTGCATTGCATTCAGAACTGCCTGAAATTGCCTCCCAGTGCCCAAAATTGCATATGATAATAATAATAATAATAAATAATAAAATTTATTTATATGTCCCTCCTCTCCCTATGGATCGAGGCGGGATTACAACATGATAAAAATACAAAGTAATAAAATCAATAAAATCAATATAACATTACCACAATTTAAAAACAACTACATCGACAACAGGTACATCACAATAACTGGGGGTAGCTCTGATTCAGTGGGGAGTTAGATAAGATCAGGTGGATATTCCCACCAGAAGAGATCCGTCTTCAATGCTTTTTTGAACGCCTCCAATGTAGATATCAGACGGATCTCCTCCTGCAGGTCGTTCCATAACTTTGGAGCCACAGCTGAGAATACTAAACGAGATGTAGATGTTAGTCTCGTGTGCTTGTTCCATATTTTGGATTATTTTAAAAATTATTTTGGAATAACTGCATTTGCGTATACATATTGAGATGTAATGTGGCTGGAGAGATACTGAGAACCTGTAAAATGGAAGGAGGCACAGATTACTGTCATTTCACAGATCCCTACATTCCTCTCTAGCTGCATCTCTCTCCACACTACTTGTGCTGTTACCCAAAAAGTTTTGGATTTTGGAATACTTGGGATTTCAGAATAATCTGTACTGGAGTTCTGGAAGACATAGTACAAATATATATAAATAATTTCTCCCAGCACTGGAGCTAAAGGATGACAGGACATTAAGAACTCTGTTCCTTAATTCTAATGGTTCTTATATATCTACTAACACAGTACTAATTTCCATTCAGTTTTCCAAAAACAGAAATACTGTTGTAACTACAGACACGTTAAGCCTGATATTTATTAATATAAGTGCAAAACTGTTGCACAGAGTGTAAGAAAAATTGTGAGGATATTCCCCACCCCATTCTTTCTTTCTTTACCCCCCTTACCCCCTCTTTTAAAAAAAAAAACTTCAAAAGAGTCAATTCTATTTATTACCTTGAAAAGGGCACTAAATGCATTTATGTCTGACTAGGAGAATTATTCTCCTTGCTGCAGTCTCTTGGATTAAGCTGTTGGCCTTTGCTACGATGTTAAGCAATGTCCTTCATGGTATTGCAATTCACTTAAAAATAGATTATTGCCAAAACTGCTTGTACAGATTGAAATTTTCACGACATGCTTCCTGCTGGCTTCACATTTTGTTAGATCCTGTCACTTGAATATTTTGCAACACATATTTGCAATGTGGTACTGCTTCGTTCAGAAGATTGGAAACCCTTGGCAGTCCTCTGAGACTTGTGTCAGCATCTGATTTCATGCACAAGGTAATCTTTAAATATTAATACGGAGCAAGGTCATGCTCTCTTTAACCCCCAAAATGGAGTTAGTAAATCATGATCTGGCAGTTTAAAAAAATCCAGACCGCATAACTCTTTGTTTAGAGCAGAATCTAAATTCAAATTAAACTAAATTGGCTGAAGTATTTCTCTCTCTCTCTCTCTCTCTCTTTCTGTTTGTGGGTGTGAGAAGTCGAGAAGTATCACATTTCCCCAAAATAGCAAATAGACAAAGATATTTTTTGTTTTAAAAAAATGGTTAACTCTTACGTTAGAAAATTCAGGCTGGAGCCTGAAACATGTCAAGGCTAAAAGACTATTGTCCTGAACCAAAGAGAAAAAGAGAACAGGAGAATATAGAAGGTGGTCTTATACCAAGTCAGTTCTATGGTTAAAAAAAGAAACCAGGAAAAGAATAAACAATGCAACAAGGCATCTTTTTTCCACATATCTTTATTGAAAATAAAATTAAAAATCAAAATCTATCATTATTGTAATATCTGTTCACAACATGTCTTCTCTTTACAAAACTTTCAATATATAGGACAGATATTTGTTGGGTTTTTTGCCTCTGTTATATGGGATCTGACATACCTTTCAGAAACCTAAATGCTTATTTTGATAATCTAAATAAAAAGAATTTTTATTGATTCCCTCAGTTACCTTCATTATATTGTATGTATAAACGATTTTTTTACGAAAAGAGTTTTTATCATATATCATATAATATCCTATGATAGCATATCAATGCAAACAATGCAACAAGTTATCTTTCTAATCACTATAGTTGATCTAAAATCTCAGCCATTGATTCTATGCTCATTACAGTGATTACAAATATGCCTCATTACATATTTGTAACCAAGTAGGGTTTCCTGGCTTAATCCCCTGCTTAACTGAGCACCAGCCACTGTGAGCAATGGAGATTTAGTCTGGAGTCGAAGGCTTTCATGGCTGGTATCCATAGTTTTTTGTGGAGCTTTAGCGCTATGTGGCCATGTTCTAGACGAGTTCCTTTCTGATGTTTCACCAGCATCTGTGGCTGGCATCTTCAGAGAATGATAGCCTGGAAAAGGATTGGATATATATATCCTGTGTGACCCTGGGAAGGAAGGGGTAATGTGCAAATGTATTGTTCTGTTGCTAATGGCAGTCCTCAGGGTGGGAGGATATGCAAACAAGGATTAATGTCTGCTAATTGGTGCTCATTGTCTGCTGGGAATCCCCTGCAAATTGTCCCTTCCTTCCCAGGGTCACACAGGATATATATCTCCAATCCTTTTCCAGGCTATCATTGTCTGAAGATGCCAGTCACAGATGCTGGTGAAACGTCAGAAAGGAACTCTTCTAGAACATGGCCACATAGCCTGAAAGCCCCACAAAAAGCTATAGAGATCTAGTCTCCTGCCAATTGGGGTGCAGAATACCAACATTTCCATCTCCATCCTTCCAGTGATCTTTCATGTGACAATGAGAAGTAGGACCCCTCTTGCAATTCTTCCTCACACTTGAGATTGCTGAAGAGAGTGGGATGGAAATATCAATCTTCTGTGTCCCAAGCATTAGGAGAACAAATCACTGTTACTTGCAGGGGCTGCTGCCCAGTAAATCAAGGTAGTGATGTACATTTACAATCCCTACATATTTCCTAATACTAAATACATAAAAATTGTAATATGAATCAGTTACAGATAGACAACTCTAGGTTACATATGTGTAACTATGATCACAAATTCCGGCCATATACTTTCCAAACACTGGGAAGAGCAGGACTGAATTATTTTTCAAAAGTAAATTTCCAAACTGTGGTCACACTATTGATCCATCTAGCCCAATATTCTCAATACTGAGAGACAGATGCTCTCCAGGATTGAAGGAAAGATTTATTCATAGTTCTAAATGGAAATGCCAGCAATAAATCCTGGGATTTTAAAATGTAAAAAGCAGGGGATCTACCCCTTATCAGCAGTTCACTGCCAACTTTCTCTGGCATAACCAGCACAGGTTAAGAAGGGCTTTAGTATTTAACCCTTGCTCCTTGGATTTCTGTGCCCATCCATAACGTATTGAAATGGCTGAATGTCGGTTATGCAGACCAATGGGACCTGAAATAAATTGTTGTGGTGTGTAGAAGATAGTTATATACAAATGACCTATATATGTGTAGAAAAATTGAGGAGAAAAAGGACCATTTCACCAAATTTCTCCAGGAGAAGGAAAAATGGTTGAACACTAACTATTTTCTTCCCTCCCACTGCTGCCAGTTTCTATTGAGGCAGCAGAAGCATCAGCCACTCTAGTAACAACCTGGATAAGAAGTCTCGTCTTCTGAAATGTTTCAAACTCTGATATTCAGGAAAGAATATAGTGGTTGTCTTTTCAAAAAAAACATAAACCCCCAAAGTGGTGGTGGTGAACGTCTGCGAAAACATTCTGCAAATACTGAAAAATATTTATAGAAAATTCATTTTTTTACAGAGTGATTTTTACAGAGGGAAGATCTTCTGAGAAACTTCATCTCAATTCTACTTTGGAGATGAGAATTCTATTTTGGAGTCATTTATTGCTTTCTCACATGTTTTTAAAACACCTTTGTTTCTTTGCATGAGATGCATGAAAAATTTTTCCAATTTTGAAAAAAAACATGCAAAGCAATGCAATTCCCAGTAATTTCTATTGTGGAATGTTCCTGTACCTAACTGGCTGGTTTGAAACCTATCAGATGTAGTAATCTGAATGTTGGACTAGTACTCTGGTGACCAGAGCTCAAATCCTGACTTGGCTTATGTAAACCCACTGGGTTACTATGAGCAAGTCACACTCTCTGTCTCAGAAGATGGTAATGGCAAACCCCCTCTGAATAAACTCTGCCAACAAAACTCTGTGATAGGGTTGCCTTAGGCTCACCATATGTTGGAAACGACTTGAGGACACACATCAACACCAAACAATAACAACAACAACAAACCCACCACCTTATAGAATGGCTATACCATTCCTATTTCCTCTCCAATGCTCATTCAACATTCTAGAACTACTGATCATGCTCAGTTCTGATTTGGGTTTCTTCATGTGTGTGTGTTAGACTTTATCTTTTAGGAACCCCAGACAGCACAGCCAACAGAAAGAGATGATGATGATGATGATGATGATGATGATGATCCTTTATTTATATAGAACTGTAAATTTACACAGCACTGTACATACAATCATTTAATTAGACGGTTCCCTGCCTTCATGCTTACAATCTAAATGATAGGGACTGTACTCCAAAATAGCAGCTTCCCCAAGATCTGATTCAAACAAGTGTCCATATACATTTTTATTAGGTCAGGAAAAGTGGATGGGTGGTTATTTGTTTAATCAGCTACATCAAGAGAAGGAATCCAAATAAATTCTTCCCAAAACTGTGGAAACAAATAGAATCCTCCAAGTATTCTAAAGGAGAAAAGAGACAAAGAAACATGAGCAATGGTCAGTTTGCATGCAATCAGTAAAGATGCTAAAGGCCCTTGAATAGACACCTAGTTCAGTTGTTTTTCTTTGAAAGTTTCTGCTTGGGTAAAGCAGGACAAATGACAAATAATTAGCTTGATTTTAAATATCCTCTTAAAACACACTGTAATTTTCTCTGCTCCCCAGGAGAGCAATATAGGCTCTCTGCAAGAAAAAGCAAAGACTCCCACAGTTTACAAAGTGGCAGACAAAAATATCTAGTGAGTCTCGCACCTAGTTCTTTAGGCTAAAATGGCTGGGGGTGGGGGAGGAAGAGAAATAAAAGGAGAAAAAAGGAGCTGTCTAAAGTTTCAGTCAATATTTATCTCTTGGGTTAATAAATTGCGATCCTAACCTTCAGCAAAAGTCAATATCTCCAGATTATTATATGTACGCACCCTCTACACCTTTCTTATTTGCCCAGGTTCATCATATAATGAGTCAACAGTTTTCTGCAGCAACTTCGCCTTAATTGCAAATGTCTGGACAGAGGAATCATTCATCTCTCAAAGAAGCAACTGAAATAGCTATAAACCTGACATGCTGTGGATGCCTCCTCCTTCAATTTAACTGAGCAGTGAGCTTTCCTATGAGGTGAATTTCAGTGGAAAGTAAACAAAAAAGGGCCAGCCACAATGTTATACCACCATACAACCTTCTCCATGTCCAATCTTTCCTGATCTTGAAAGCAAAGCAAAGCCTACTCTGATGAATACTTGGATGGAATTTGTTGTTAATTGCTGTCACACTGAATTGCTGTCACACTGAATTTGACGTATCATAACTTTGTGAATGAGAGCTCTCTAAGGCCATGTCTGTATGGGACAAATCATGTCTCCCCCCCCCCCACACCCACACCCCCATCCCCATGGTGATCCGTCCAGACAAAGCAGAGCCCAATCCGTGGTTCTGGTGTGAACTGTCCAGAAGATATTAGGCCAATTCAGCAATGAACCTACAGTATGTTCCCCCTTAAGCTGAATTTTTAAAAATTCACCTCTTGCTTTGGATCTTCCCAGAAGATTTGGAGCCCTCCAGAGTAATGGCAGGTGGCCATTCACATACATATCCTGCTGTGCCTCCTGCCACTGTGAGTCACTCCCTCTGAGGTTATAGCAAGGTGCCCAGCCATATGATTGATGCTGGGCACCTGGTTTTCAGTCTCAGAGGGAGAAACCGATAACTGGATTGGGTAGCACAGTGGGACACACATGTAAACTTTTCCCCATATTTACTCCAGAGTGGTCTGGTAATGAGGGACATTAGGGCTTTGGGGCCAGATTACTCTGGGTTGCTCCTGAAGTATTCTGGCCCATGCAGACACCACCTAAGATATCTTGTTATTAAAACCCCTGCCCAAGTCTTACAAGCTCAGGGTTATGGCTTCCTTTATTGAGTCATTCAATCTCTAACACTTTCTTCCTCTTTTCCTACTACCATTTCCACTTTACTGAGCATTATCATTTTTTCTAATGAATTATGTCATCTAATGATACATCCAAATTACAATAGCTGCAGTTTAATCATTTTGCCTTCTTGTTCCAACTTGATTTACTCCAGGGCCCATTGGCTTGTCTTTCTGGCAGTCCACTAGGTCTGTAGAACTTTCTGCCAGTATCATATTTCAAATAAGTTCATTGTCTTCATGTAAGCTTTCTTTACTGTCCAGCTTTCACAATGAGGTGGAATTCAGAGACGTAGCCATGTTTGTGTGGAATATCGGTACACAAAGGGATCTTGCAGCACCTTTGAGACTAACTGTGACAAAGATGTTGTAGAATGAGCTACATGCTACATCAGTTCTAACAACCATACATAGAAATCAGAAATACTACAGCATGGATGGTTCTACATTTGGTATTTATGACATATATTTATGCTTTAAGATATAATCTAGTTTCTTTACAGCTGGAGTACCACCAGGGCATACTAAGAATTTCCAGACTAGTCTAGAAATAACTATTTTAAAGACTGCCAATCAGAATTAACAATACTGAACTAGATGGATCAATGCTTTGACTTACTATAAAGTCTATAGCTTTTGAAGTCTGAAGCAAAGCAACAAATTGGAGCCCCTCTCAATCCACCCATATGATGTTGTATTGTATCCCAAAACAAGCCAATTTTTCTTGCTACGTGAGGCACAGTAACTTACAAGCAATTCCCCTTTCCCACTCTCCTTGATGTAAAATCAATATAATGACAAATTAAATAATGAGGAATTCACTGTACGTTTATGACACACAGATTTTGCTACTTGAAACAGTCACATCACTTAACCTAATGGTAGAGCCAGCCCCACACAGGATCCATAAACATCACCAAAAAGAACATCAACTTATGAAACAAGTGAAGGGCTGAAAAGAGAGATTTGGCACAGCTATATAGCATTGTGAAATCTCTCCCCCCCCCCCGCCCGCCTTAAAAAAAAATAGGTTCAAGGCACATAGAACAGGGGGATAAAGAGTTGGTGCAATGATATAAGTTGATGTAAAAATATACAATCTACAGTGAGAAGGACTATTGTATGATTCCCATTGAAATGAATGAATGAATGCTTAAGAAGTTGTTTTATTCTCTTGAACAGTTATCATTCATTCCCATTGGACACATGTACGAGAATGTTCTGGAGGTTGTTGGTTTAGGTTATACAGATTTCTTTGTACTGTGAGTGAGAGAGTGCTGTATTATACCAATACTTGTTTGCAAGGTGGTGTTATTGGAAAGAACAATGTTTTTCTTCCCCTACAGATGTGTTCTGGCTATAAAAAGATTGCAGTTTGCTTTAAACAAAACAAAGTTGTTTCACAGAGGAAAGAAAGCATTGTCCTTCTCATGAAGGAGAAGAGCTTTCAGGAGACATGCTCACCATGTGACGTGCCCACTCTTTTCACAAACAACAATACCCGCATTTCATTCCCTGAAAGATTCCTGGTCCTTCCTTGAGATCCACATACCTACAGTAAATGATGCTTATTTGTAAATTGTGTTTGTTTGAGGAACCGTTGTAAAGTTCATTGTAGAAGGCTCCCTCCTGCATTGAAGAGGAGCAACTGTAGATTTAATTAGTTACTCTGAAGCTATTTCCCAAAATGCACCCAAGGCAACCACATTCTAGGACAGTGGTTCTGAAACTTTGGCTCTCCAGATGTTTTGGACTTCACCTCTCAGAATTCATGAGCATTGGCCAAGCTGGCTGAGGTTTCTGGCAGCTGATGTCCAAAACATCTGAAAGACCAATGTTTGGGAGGCACTGCTCTATGGCACTGTGGGAAATTTAAAATGGCATCTCACCTGGGGGATCAGGATATATATCAATTCTTGTAAATTCTACCCAGCCACTGAAATGGCAGCTTGCAAGTTTATGTATGTAATATTAGATTTTATTTGCAGTTTTGAATAACAGGACACAGTTCTTTTGATTTGATATCAGATTTAGCAGATGATCCATGAAGCAAAAAGTAATTTTCTTTTCTTTTCTTTTCTTCCATTTTTTGGGGGGTGTGTGTGTAAAAATAGATTTATTAAGATTGTACATTGTCACAAGATGAGCCCAAGGCTCCTCCCCACTAGTCTCTCCTTCCATCTTCTGCAAAAAGAAGGCCAGTATTTATTTATTTATATCTTTATTTTCTCCCAAGATTGGGACCCAAAGTGGCAACAACTTCAAGTCTTACACAGTGTTTCCAACTTGAACACTTAACAACAGTGGTTAAATTGTTTCCCTGACCATGGTGTTTTGTCGCATGGTCCCAAACTTTCTTTGACACATGGTATCATGGCTTGTGCATACATACAAAAACATCTCTCAGAAACATAGGGGATATCTGTGGACAGGGTGAGGGCTGAGCATTCGCACACTCCAAGCCCTAAAGGTGTGGCCTGGGTACGATTTTGGAGCCCACCCTTCTAGATGGCACAAAGCAGAAGGGGCATCAGAAGGGTTCCATGCCTATGATGCCCCTTCCAGGATGCAAAAAGAACCTGCTTTTTGTGGATTCTTTTTGCTCCCTGTGGAGGCTGTGGCATGCGGTTGCCATGGTCCCAATAGGTTTTTTTTGTGTTTTTTTTTTAAAACATACTTTCGCACAAAAATCAATTTTGCACCCCCACCATGTTTCTGGAAACCATTTTTGTGCATAATCCCTCAGTATTGTTCATGTAAAAAAACCCACACTTTTTTCAACCGTCTCCAGAAACACAATTTAGAGGATGCAAGAAAAATTCACTAATAAACCTCTCATCGGTTTCTACACAAAATAATTTCCTAAAGCACTTTGGGTATGTGAAAACCAGGCAAAAATTGGACAAAATTCCCACTTTTATATTATTCTTCCAAGTTGGGTTTCCTTTGTGTCAGAAAACCCATTATTCAGACATAAAACGAATAATGAAGATTGCTTCCATTCCTAGCCTGAGCGTGTCATGTGCTGAATAAAGGCCTTTTAACAGTGTCACTTCTGCTCATTGTGTGAATTGACGCTACCGGTGGAAGGGGACCTTGTCTCCCCCCCCCCCCGCTCTTTGTTAAATAATTTACTTATATATATAAACCATGCTTCAGTTGTAACTGGAGACAAGACAGATCACAGTTTTTGAGGCATTAAGTCCAAGTTTGAAGGGAACTACTGGTCTTTCTTTTTCCACAGAGTATGCAAACCGTGTTTAAGAAAAAAGAGACTCAGATGAGAGAGGAATATGTGAATGGAGCTCAGCAAAGTAACCATTCTCTCATCTGCTATCTATATCTTGAACTGTTGCTATGGAATTGTGCCATCAGAAGAAAGATCAGTGCTGAAGAGCAGAGCTGAGATAAAAATGGAAGACATGTACATGTGTGTGAGTGTGTGTTTAAATTCATGGTCTTGTCAGTCACTGCCCACTAGACTTGTCATATTTACTTTTAGATCACTTTCAGAATGCTGGTATTGGTCTACATTTCTATGTTGTTGCTTGGAGATTATACATGTTATTGGCTTTTCAGCCTCCAGTTCTGATCATGAGACAGATAATTGCTGTATTGCCAAACTCTGGTCCTCCAGGTGTTTTGGACTTCATCTTCCAGAAGCATCAGCCACCTTGGCCAATGGTTTGGCCTTCTGGGAGCTAAAGTCCAAAACACCTATGTGGCCTCAGTTTGGGGATCACTGAGTTAGACTAATGAAGCATTGGTTGAGAAAAATATTATGGCTATCTTAATATAAGGCACTGTGGTTGTTTTAGTGGATGGTCTTCAGCTAAGCTTTGACAGGAGGAGTGTGTCCCTGATGGTGCTTTTGGACCTCTCGGCAACATTTGATACCATCAGCTTTAGTATTCTGAAATGCCTGGTGGATTTGGAAATTGGAGGCACTGTGCTATCTCTTAAGCAGGATGCAGATGGCGGTGCTTGGGGATAGCTGCTCTTCAAGAAAGGAGCTCTTTTATGGCATACCATAAGTTGCCATCCTATCCCCAATGCTATTCAACATCTGAATGAAACCTCTGGGAGAAATTATCCAAAGGCATGGGGTGATGACACCCAAATGTATTTCTCAATGGAGTTACTCAGATGGTGAAAACAATCCTAGTAAAATGTGAGTTGAATCTTTGTTGTTCACCTACATCTGATTAGGTTTGGGGGAGCTGCCCCAAAACCCACTTAGCCTGGGATAATCAATTTCAAGTTTTCCCCAAGTTTTCCTAAAAGATTTGAATTGTTGGCTGTGTGAATAACTGATGTGAATAGGCCTGGGATAAACGGCGATAAAACTCTGCATGCCTTGAATGTGTTTCAAATACATCCACATCATGAACTCCATCTTTATTCACAGTGTTGACATGTGTGAGCAACAGAACTCTTAGAGATTGCATAGATGCTGTTCTGATTTTAAAAATAGTGTGAACAACCAGACTGAAATGTGTGAGTGAGATTATCTGCATAGTCAGGAGATAATGAACTAGATGAGGAAAAACAAATTGAAGCTCAATCCAAACAAAACAGAGGTGTCAAGGGATTTAACCTGAGTATAGAGGTGTTTCAACCAGTCCCTGGATGGGGTTACACTCTCCCTGAAAGACTGTGTTTGCAGCCTAGAAGTGCTTGTGGATTGGTTTCTGCAAAAGACAGCTCATGTAGATTCAATGGTCAGGAGAGCTTACTATCAGGTGTGTCTCTGCCTAGAGCTGTTAGTGTACACACTGACAACCTCAAGGCTAGATTTTTGCAGTGTGCTGTATGTACACTAGGGACTTTATCACATGCACTTTTAAAACCGTTTTGGGGATGGAGATGGGACTCACAGGGGATTTTACCGCACACGCAAGTGTCCACAAAGAGCCCCCATTCCGGCACCCATCCCTGTCCCGTGCCGAGAAGCATTAAATGTGGAATTTAACGCTTCTCGGCACAGGACAGGGATGGGTGCCAGAACGGGGCCTCTTTGTGGACACTTGCATGTGCAGTAAAATCCGTTCACGCTCACCCCCGCGAGTCCCGTCCCATTCCCAAAACAGTTTTAAAAGTGCATGCGATAAAGTCCTAGGTTACTTCTGTAACAAGTTTGACACAGCATGAAGGAGTGATGATATGATACCAATATTAAAATCACTCAACTGGCTGCCAATGTGTTTCTGGGCAAGGCACAAAATGTTGACTATTATCTTTAAAGCTCTGCATGGTTTGGGTCCAGGCCCCCTTTTGTTGTCCTTCTGGCAACATGCTTAATCCTTTTTGTTCAGATAGGCTTTTTCAAAAACAGAAAGTTTTTAAAGAATACTGTATAGTTTTAACTGAGTTATTTTAAAGACATTTTAAAAATCTTTTTAATTGCATTTTTTCTTTTATTGAAGTTGACTTGTTTTAATACTGCAAATAATTTAATTCTTTTTTAATCATCCCTTTTTGTATGTTTTTAATTGTATTGTTAGAGTGTGAGTTGCTTTGAGTCCCAATCCTGGGGGTAAAACATGATATAAATAAATATAAGGAGAAAGAGGCGGAATAAGGTATGCATTTTTCTAAACACTTTTCTAGTATTAACACTTTTGGGTATGCAACAACAGCCATCCACCAGCATGAGGTTTCTAGGGGCATACCACATCTCCCCTTCAGAGAGTCCAGATCAGGATCTCTGCATAAAAATCAGATTCCTCATACATCCCTATTTTCTATAGCTTTGTCCTACAATCCTTAGACAAGGGATGGGCAACTTTATTGACCTAGAGGAAAGTTTCCCCTATTAATCCAACCAAACTATACCAGATCCAAACCAGGAAAAAAATAAGGAGGGTGATTAAAAAAAACAATAAAGAAGGAGATACCACATCCCGTTTAGATTTTGAGGTTTTCAGCAAGGATTTGGGCTTGGATGGGATCAAGACTCTTAAAAGTTGAGGTACCATTCCCAGAGCCTGCAGTGGTAGAAGCAGAGCCCTGGAATGTTTTTTAAAAGCAGGTTATACTTTTAAAATACTGGGTAATACATACCCTCCAACATTTCTCAGATGAAAATCAGATGTGTGGCCAAATAACATCAGTACATGGTCAAGATAGCAATAACACAACATAACATAACAATATAACATAACATAATAAAATTAAAAATGAGAAGAATAGACAAACCTGGAGATGTTGCAGCAGTTTGCTTTTCCTTGAGACTACTGGGAAGGGAAAGAACCTATCCCATCCTCTCTTTTCCCTCCCCCAGCTATTGGAATACAAGCTACTTTTGCATTTTTAATTCAGTTTGCATCCACTAAAGTAAGCTAAGGACAAAGGGGGGAAGTAGGAAAAGGAGAGACAAACTGGGATATTTTAAAAAGCAACTGGGATGGTGGGATGGTAGAGGAATAATTAAGGCTGCCCCTGCCCAACTGGAACAGTTGGAGGATATGGAATATTTTACTGGCAGTAGTGGAGCTAAATATCATTGAATGAGGAGAATACCAAGAGTTTTTTCTTCTAACTTTATAACTCAGTATTAAGAAGCAAACAAATAACTTTGTAATTCACTGTTCAAGAACTAAAACTACAGAAGTGTGGGGGGGTGCACTTTCAGAGGAAATAATTAGCTCCTATAGAGAAGCACACAAGGGTGCAAAAGAAACTAGTTAAGATTTCCTGTAGCAATAGATATGTGAAGTCAAATCTTGTTTTGGCCCCTAAATGTGGCTTTTATGGTTTGAAAATGGCAGGATGATAGTCTCTTAGTCAAGAAAATGTGATGGCAAAAGTAAAGTATAATTTTCTACTCCTTAAAAAAAAAAGTGACATAAGCAGACTACAGAGATAACATATCAAGAAGGAAAACTAAAAACAGCTCTCCATTTGGTATTTCATCCAAAAAGTAGATAAATATAAGCAAAGAAATGGATCACCCTTAACAAGACATATTCACAAAGAAAATACAGTTCTCCCTCCATATTCATGGGGGTTAGGGGAATGAGACCCCAGTGAATATGGAAAAATTACAAATAGCTCCACCCCCACTCAGAAGCCAGTTAAAGGGAAGGGTGAGCAGGGGAAAGCAGGGGTGTTACACTTCCCCAGATATAGAGATACAGACATAGAAAA
Source organism: Urosaurus nigricauda (assembly GCA_034509955.1). Taxonomy (NCBI): domain Eukaryota; kingdom Metazoa; phylum Chordata; class Lepidosauria; order Squamata; family Phrynosomatidae; genus Urosaurus; species Urosaurus nigricauda. Next base: position 104,047,413 of record JAOEGL010000004.1, read on the forward strand.
ATAGATATAGATCTGGATACCAACTTGATAGAAACATGATCATGATTATGAACATGCCTCTCCTCCAGCTTATTTTCCTCCAAATTTTAATGTTTTTTTACTATGGACTCTTTCATACGAGGCTAAATTGGAAGTATAATTTAAGGTCAGTTCGAATGCAATCATGGGTTTTACGTTATTGCAAATTAACTCTTCGCATGCAAATTCGGGCAAGAGGGAAGCCAATTCGAATGCAATCATGGGTTTTACGTTATTGCGAATTAAAGCTTCGCATGCAAATTCGGGCAGGAAGGGGTTATTTTCGGGTAATGGGAAGTAATTCCGAACAGAGCAGGGGTTCTTCCGAATGGAGAAGGGGTTCATGTAAATTCGCTAAACTAGCGAATTTACATGAATCCGCATTGGCTCCATTCAAAGTTGGGAGAAATTCCTCCCGTTTGAAAGAGTCCTTTGACTGTTTAATCCTGTTTTAGTATTGGGAATGGAGGGGGAGAGTATAGGAATTGATTTCTTCTTGGATTTTATTGTAACTTCGATGTGTCTTACTGTTCTAACCTGCCTGGATTCTCTGTGATAGGGCGGGCTAGAAATAAATCTTTTATTTATTTATTATTGTTGTTATTATTATTATTATTAGGGGTGCTCGCTCCTTTTTTCCCCACCCTCCTGTCCCTTTGATTGGCTCCCTGCACCTTCTCCTTCCCAACCTTCTCCTTGTGCTGCCCTGGGAAAGGATCAGGGAGGATAAGGGAGGAGGAATGCCCACATTAGTGGCCTTGACCTCACGAATAATGGAAAATGTGAGTTTCAAAGCAGTGAATATGGAGGGCCGACTCCATATTCCTTTATATAACCATTTCTCACCTTCGTGTATAAGACGTATCTCACTATATACCTGCCTTCCTGAAGACAGAAGACAGAAGTCTTCAGGAGGAGCCTTTCTCTCTGTCCCACCACTGGGGCAATATGCTGGGAAGAATGCCTTCAATGTAGTGAGGCCCCATTTGTGGAATACCTTCCCCTTTGGGGCCTAATTGATACCAAAACTGGTGTCATTCCAGTGCTAACTCAGAACTTTGGAGCCTAACTGTTTTCAGCCAAAAAGCATATGTGCCCGGCTTTAAAATATCAAAACTTTTGTAATTGGTTTTATACTGCCATGTTTTAACTTGTCAAATTGCTTAACAGTCTTAAAAAGTCTGTTTAAATCATTTTTATTGCTTTAAATTGGTTAAATTGATTTTAATTGTACACCATCCCAAGACAAAACTGTCTTCTCTTTGGCAGTAAGATTACCATTCATGTGTGAACAAGTAATCACTAATCAAACCCAAAAGCTAGAGGCTTTATCTCTTTTGCCTTGCTTTAAGAATGGTTCCCTTTGGGCTAAAATGAATTATAATTTGAACTAGAAAAATCCCACTAAAGTCAATGGCCCTTAGGTGAGCAGTGACCAACATGTCTCATTCATTTCATTGGATCTATTTTCACAGGGTTTAATATGGATTTAGCTTATGCACAACATAGGGGCGAAGCAGATGGGCAGCAAGGAGCAGCCTCTAGCTGCTCAGACCACAATATGCCTGCTTTCGACCCAGGCCCACAGTGGCTGCACAGTCCGCTCTCAAACCGGGCTGCTGCTGTAGTCCCAACAAACTGCCAGCAGAAACGGATTCTCACCACTCCTTTTTCCTGCAGCTTTGGGCCACCTGAAGTGGCAAGAAGCCACTTCTTTTAGCCTGTCTGTTTTGGATCAGAGATGCATTTTTATCTGATCTCATACTCTGAGAGGCTCTCCTCTCCAGGAACAACAGACAATAAGAGAATTAATCTGATGCCGGGTGGATGACATGCAAGTAGTAGCAAGTACATTTCTATACCGCTTATTAGTGCACTTAAGCACTCCCTAATCAGCTTACAATGTGTAAGCTAATTGTCCCCAACAAGCTGGGTACTTACTTTAGTGTCCTATGGAAGGATGCAAGGCTGAGCGGACCCTATAGTCCTGCCTGGGATCGAACGCACAGCCTTGAGGCTGTGAATGGCTGCAGTACTGGCATTTAACGACTGTGCCACCAGGGTTCCTTGCAACTGTACATCTCATAGAAAATTAGCAATTTAGCTAAATCAACACAAGCCTTTGTGCTAGGATATTTGATGTAGATAGTACAGCATCACCACAAGGTTTCTAGAAAAAGAACTGGCATGATGTAATATAGAGGTTAAGAAACTGAGCTACAAACTGGGGAATTTCTGGTTCTTGACATGCCTCTGTCATGAGCTCATAAGGTGATCTCAGTTTCTCCATCTAAACAAGGGTTTGGCGGGCACACAAGCTTTCAGTTTAGTTGGTCTCGGGACTACAACTAAACAATGCATGTGAACTATTTTTAAAACTTGAAAGATAGTTATCAGTATAGAGATAGATGGCTATCGATCTATGTATAGATAGATAAACTCAGGGGCTTTCTAGATTGGCAAAAAGAAGTGTGTTCATGGCTGCTTGAAACTCTAGCCTTTAGATGAGAAAAAGGGAAAATGTGCCATGAAAACACTTTTTTTGCGTTTTAGGGGAGAAGAAGCGCCTTTAAAAAGGTGCTGGTTTTCCCAGCTTCTTTTTTAAAAACTGCGGAACAGCGCAGCTCCATCTAAAGGCTGTGGTGCAGCTGTTAAGCATTAAGGAAAAGGCAACTTCATGTCACACTTTCCTGCTCATCTAGAAAGCCCCCTAGTTATACGGACTGCCATGTTTCCAGAAAATACTCAAGACAGCTAACAACTATTCACCACTGCCTCTTGTTCTTCTTAGTTCACCTCATGGAAATGTTTTATTTTGTGCTGTGTTTTTTAACTGGATATATTTTCACATGTCACTGCAAATACTTAAGCTAAGTCAGAGTTAATGAAAAGGAAATCATTGATGTTCACTGATAGCATTTAGTTATTTATTTATTTCCCACCAGGGAAGCTGTTAGGTCATTTCCAATCATTAATTGTGAACTACATGAACAGTCAATTGGTGAACCAGCCATTGGTTTGTCGAATGTTTTCTATTTGGACCAGTTGTTGCTTGTCCTCTCAAGATCTGTCAGTCTGCTATCTACTTTCCACATGGAAAAGAGTCTAAATCCAATTTAACACTCTTGGAATGAAAATCCACACACTCGTGTAGTTGCCTTTCACTGTACTTTTGCAAAGCACATAGTCAAGAAGGTTGCACAATCTCTTCCACAAATGGTTATGCAACCACTGTGCCCAACTTCTTGCACAATGAAAATTTTATTGGTCATCATCAGTTTTTAATTGAATTTTATTATTTTATACATATCTGTTTTTTTCTCCAAAAGTAGGACTCAAGGTGGCTCAGTTAATGTAAGATAACTTATACTAATAAGATTACTTTATGTGACACAGGCTTACACCTTTCTGTTTCAACAAAAACTTAAATTTCCAAACAGCTCTTAGCCAAAGGTGGTGCTGGGAATTACAGTCTCTATTCAGGAATATGTTGCAGTCCATGTTGACTTGAAAGCAGAGCGAGCATGGTGTAGTGGTTTGAGTGCTGGACTATAGTACTGGGAGACCAGAGTTTGAATCCCTGTTCAGCCATGGAAACCAACTGAGTGACCTTGGGCAAATCACACTTTCTCTACATTACAGGAAGGCAAAGGCAAACTGAACAAATCTTGCTAAGAAAACCTCATGCTAGATTCACCATAGGGTTGGCATAACTCAGAAATGACTTGAAGGGACACAACAACAACAACACTTACAAGCAAAGAAAGGAGCGGGGAGGAAGACCTCACTGAGAAACCTCTTACATGCAAACACAGTTATGAATTAACCTGAACTAAGTTTATGTACCAGGTGAGGAGAGAGGAAAAGCAAACTTTCCTTTCTTTTTCTAGCTGTGCATTTAGAAAGAGATAATGTTGCATTGTTTTTTCAGGCCTAAGAACACATTTACCACTGAGGTGTATAACAAAGGAAAAATGGACACAGTATTTGTGAGCTGTTCAGATCTACCATATTTCTGAAAAGCAGCTTCAAGGGGTGGAGACTGATAGACCCAGGAATATCCTGTGTCAGTTTAATGGCATAAACAGTAGCTTAATATCACAACCATGACAACATGCATCTGAGGAAGTTGGGCCATATCTACAAAAGCTCATGCTACCAACTTCTGTCTTTCATTTAGTCTCAGATCCAACACAAGATCCCTTTGCATGCTGTTTTTCCTGACTAACACAGCTGTCTCTGAATTCAACCATGTCAACGTAAAGGATTTTTGTTGTTTTTTAAAACACTGTCTGCATTGTCAACATTGCTGTCAAAAGAGAAAAAAGTATGTACTTATGTCTGTATGTATACACATATGCACAGATTTCTGCATGTTATCAAAAGCAAGATTTACTTCCCAAATTTAAGTCAATTTTAACTCTCCAGGTTACCAAAGCTCAGTATTGATCCCAACAGGAGCCAATATCTGCCTCCATATTTATAACCCTGGCACAAATTTTAGGAGCAATCTCTCACTGTCAGTAAAGAAAAATGAATGTCTTCTGACAGTTTCTCCATTCCCCCCCCCCCCCCCCACACACACACTGTACAGAATAAGAGTTTTGTTAGATAAACATACACAGTAAATGGGCTAGACCTCTGAAGATGAAGCTTGTTAACAAAGGAAAAATATATCATCAAAAAACCTGTAATTTTCCTTGATTTTTTTCCAGTGTTTCCTTTGTTTTTCTTCCATTTTTCTTTAAGAATTCCCAAAACAATTCACCTTGTTTTGTGAGTCAACCTGTTTCCTAAAACTGAATTGATCAAGATGTTCAATAAATTGAGAAAATAAATTACTGCCTGATTAATTTTAAGCAACAGACATTAACAAAACTCTGGAAATTCATAAAGAAATGTGTTTCATTTTCAGGAATGCTTCAAAGGACAAACTTAAAATGTAGCCTCATAAAGCTGACCGTGACAAAACACAAACCTTGTCTTCATTTCACATCCAGAGATGTCTGTCAAAGCAGTTGCAGTTGGCTCCAAATAGATATAAAAATAGAGGAAATATGTTTTCTCTCCTTCTGTATTCTATACATTGTCCAACCTAAAATGAGCTGAGAGTTCTATATTGTTTTAGTTTCCTAACACAAGCCCTCTCTCTGCAATCTGGATTTACATTGAGAAGAGAAGTACAGAAGTAAAGCCATGTTCTATCTAATTCAACATTCTGTTCACTTAGTCGCCAGGCAGTTGTCTATGGGAAGCCCACTTTCAAGTCATGAGTGAAACAGAAGCATTCATCTCACATTCCCAGCAACCATTATACAGAAACACACTGTCTCAGATGCTAGAGGTTGGTGGCTCCCCTGTCTTTGGGAATTCACTGTGGGTTTTAGTTTGAACTTTAAAGGAACTAACCAAAGTGCTGAATCTATTTGAGCAGATTCAAACCTTTGGATAGTTCATTTAAAGTTCATATTAAAAACATTTCCTTTTGTCTTTCTTGAATGTTTTGTTGTTTGTTGTTTGCTGCCTTCGGGTTGATCTTGACTCATGGTGACCCTATGTATGAAACATCTCCAGTCCTCCACTGCTCTGCTTAAGTCTTGCAGATTCAGACCTGGGACCTCCCTGATTGAGTCTATCCATCTGGCGTAGAGTCTTTTAATCTTTCTGCTGCCTTCTACCTTTCCTAGCATTATTGTCTTTTTCAATTATTCACGCCTTCTCACGATGTGGCCAAAGGAGGACAACCTCAATTTAATCATCTTGGCTTCCAGGGAGAGTTCAGGCTTGATCAGTTCAAGGACCCAATTGTTTGTGTTTTTGGCTATATACTGTATCCTTAGCACTCTTCCCCAACACCACTTCTCAAATGAGTTGATTTTCTTTTTATCCACTTTCTTCACTGTCCAGCTATCACATCCGTACATGGTGATGGGAAATACAATAGAATGGATGATTCTAATTTTAGTGCTCAATTGTATATCTTTACTCTTTAGAATCTTGTTTAGTTCTTTCATTGATGCCCTTCCCATTCCTAGTCTTCTTATTTCTTGTCTGCAGTCTCCTTTCTGATGCAGGTAAGTGCTGTACTATGCAAACATATTGTCAACAAATTATGAGGATTGAGTCAGAATATCACACAATGGTATGCCACTAAAGAGATTGGTTTCTGTACTTAAAGCTGCACAGAAAATAGGAGGTGAGCTGGAGGACAATTGTGTATCACTCTGGCATCAACTGAAGACCAGATCAGATCATGCATTCATGTGTTCTGTATTGTCATCCTAGCCAGGCATAAATTGATATTTTCAACACAAACATTCTAGCATGACATGGCAGTCTACTTGCTTTTATGTCATGCACAGCTGGGAGTAACTTAACCAGAGGTTGTTTGACTAAAACATGGATGCCAAACGTTATGTCAACAGATAAATAGGAGAAAAATGGAAAACCATGATGGAGGGAAGAAAGGGAGAATAAAACTAGACCTTTTTAAGGGAACTCAAGTGTGGCAAACATACATCACGTGTGTGTATGAAAATAAAAATGGATATGAGTCACACATTGTCATTTAATATCACATCATCAAAGAACTACTAATTAAAACTTTGAAGGTTCAGCCGGTCAAGTTACATGGCTGGATGCATTCTATGAGAGCATGCACTAGCTGGCATTTATGAGATTAATTTGTAAGCTCTTCAGATTCTGAATCTCCCAGGTTTATGCTGTCTGTGTGCTGTTTACATAATGAAGTTTTATAGTGCTAAACCACTACCTATAAAGGGATTATTTTCATATTCAGTGCATTAAAGATCTAGTGCAATTCTCAGATACCATACTGTGCTTATGCCAGAGATAACAGGTAAAATACCTCTTGTTCTGATTAGCTGCAAAGCTAACATAAGATTGTGGATGTCTTGAGAAAGAATATTGCCCTTCTGAAATTAATTCCCCAATGGTTTTATTAAAGTCTGCAAATTACATTATTTTCCCATCATATTTGAAAGTCTTCACTCTGTTAAAGCCTTTTGTAACCCGTGGCTTGCCATCTTCCCTGGAGTGTCTAGACGGGGTCTCTTAGATTTATGTGTGTGATCTCAGTGTGTTACAGCATCACTCCTGACTAATGCATTATTACAATACTTACATATACTCCCAAGTGCCACAGTATTGATTAGAAAATCACCAATCTGCATATTCATACCATCTGTGCAACAGAAAAAGCAAAACATTACATATCAGTCTTGTTTGGAAGGAACATTCAAAAGATAACAAACAGGGATTTGTTTTGAATATGGCTGGGGGGGGGGTGTGGGTGTGTGTATGCATGCACACATTTATTTGGAATTGCAAAATAGATTTTACACTAAAGCCTGATGAGGATTTGAAGTGGCAACATTTCTTTGGAATTAACAGAACTGAAAGGGGGTCTTGATAATGAAGTACTAAGAGAAAAATGTAACTGTTCCTGAAGCTCGATTGGAATAGCAAAAGCAACAAGTGAGAGATGCTTTTGAAGAGCCTCATCTACAATGCAACAGCAGCTTCTCGTGCCAAAAAGCCCAAAATCATCTGTGACTTCATTCTCAGACAAAAGCTAGAAAGTAAACTTGCAAAAGATGAATGAGGCCTCACTCACTGTTCCAAAATCCTTCCAAAGGAAGGGAATCTGCTTAGCTTTTGATTGATTGTTCAACCTGATACTTTCTTTTATCAAGTTTGACTTACAAGCCCATAAATCAAAGAAGAACAAATCACAGGTTCAATTTGGGGGGCATTGACATCTTGCCATCTTTACAACAACAACTTGGATTTGAAGGGGCAAGGAGGGGGGAAAGGAAAAGGGACAGACATTTGGGGCTGTACAACAAATTAGCCAGCAGAAAACCCCTAAAAACCACCTAGCATTTAGATTTTAATGTGTATCAATTCCACTATTGTGTATTCTGCTTTGTGCATGCATTATGTACCTAAGCTAAGAACATTTAGCTGGTTTAGACTTTGTCCTTCAATAGTTTCACCGAACAGCTTTCCAGGCTGCATTCCTGTAAGGATCTGCATAATATTTTCTCTATGGATATAGCTTCCATGATTTTCATTATATTAATACCTTTGGTTCACACCCCACCCCACCCACCCACCAAAATCTATGGAAAGTTTGCTTTGCTGTGAACCTGGTTTTGTGAGTCTAAGTTATAGAGGTAGAAATGCGAGTGGGAATCCACACTGAAGGAAATGAGTTCCTTCCATTTAATAAATGAACTCAAGAGGGAGGTTGAAGAATAATTTGAAATCTTTAAATAGATCTATGTGTAGTCTTACTGCAGAGTAAAATATAATATTTGAAAACAACTCCCAGTTACAAAAGAAGTTTTTTTAAGGGCGGCAGAGTCTCCAAAAGAGAATAAAAGACAATGGATTCATCCACCATGTCAGTTCTTTATACTTGATTCCACTTGCTATTTGAATGGATGATTTGGCTTTAGTGTGAAGCTTTTTGTTTGAGCAGACAAGCAAATCTCTCTGTTTCATTTGCTCCAAAATTTGCACATGTAAGTCAACAACGAATGACAAATAGGCATGTGAGATCCATCACTGGTTAGAGTTTTTTTTATTACTTGTTAAGCAAAGGTAAGCCAAAGTTCTGCAATGAAAATTCATTTTAAGCAGAGCAACTTCCCGATTTGGGAACTAGTGGGCTTGGGCATGGACATGGCAAAACCTCTGCCCATGGCAAACCCCATCATCCTCACTTTCATAGCCACCAGCTCTTCTTTCTACTGTCCCTATGCTCTTTAGCACTGTTCCTTAAACTGCTACAGCATGGTTGATGACCAGACTGAAAACCAATGAGGAAACTGGCAATGGGAAGTGTTTTTCTTTCTCATCACTACCATCAGTTGAAGCTGCTTTATACAAGGTCAGACTACTAATCCAAATAAGTCACTGTCCTTATCTGGTCATAGCTCTCCAGGATATACAACAGAAGTCTCATTCTTTGGAACTGTTGATACCAAGGGCTGTGAAACTAGCTTTACCACTACGTGGTAACATGGCCTGAGGGAAGCAGATTGTGATTCCAAGCCTTTTTACCCAGGCACACTCAAACCTGCATATCCCCCCTGCAATAAATATGGCTGAATTTTTGCCCCCAGATCACAAGAAATGCTCCCAAATTACCCTAAAATAGTATGGTTTGCCCTTTACTACTCTTCTTGCTTTTGTTGTGGCCAAAAATCAGCCAAAACAGGAGCCAAAATGGTGTGATCTCACTGCAATTCACTGCCAGGGGAGTGAAGGAGTGAAATTTGGTCCCTCCCAGAGCAGTTCCCTGCCCTTTCTGTAAGACATCTGAAATGAGAGGCAGTGGCCATACCATCCAAAACTCTGATTTGGCAGGGTCATTCTTGGTTAATCCTCTTTTTTCCTCTCCTCCCCACTTTTCAGCTGCTCCCACTTTCACTTTTTCAGCTTATTTCAGTTGCTGCAAACTGAGTTTCAAGTGTAAAAGTAGTTTGCACTCAATGGAGTTTATCACACGACAGGAATTGGAAGTATAATCCAATGGCAATCTGAATGCAATCACGGGGGTTCACGTTATTGTGTGAAAGCTGATCACACACATTTTCGGTCAATGGGAAGTCCTTCTGAACGCAATCGTGGGGTTTCACGTTATTGCGTGAGAAACTATCACACACAATTTCAGGCACTGGAAGGCAATTTCGGGCAGTTCTGAATGCACTGCAGCATCAATACACAATCACATAAATTTGCTGAACTAGCGAATTCATTCAATTCTAAACTGGCCCCACTTTCATTTCTTTAGAAATTGGGAGAAGTGTGACAACGTCCAAAGAACTCAATGCACTCAACAGAGGTGACAGGAGAGGAGATTGCAGAATCTTCCCTTTCCCAGTAGGCTCAGGGAAAAGCAAGCTGTTACAGCTTCTCCTAGCTTCCTCATTAATCTTTGCCACCTTGATCACACCCTGAAGTTACATGGCCATAGGTGTCCCAGCTTTCATCTGTGAAGTGCTGGAGGGTATGAGGGACATGTTTATGTGTGGCTCTTGTACATGCCTCCACTCCACTCACCCTTGATGGTAACTAAAGGCTCAGATCTATGATCGTTTTTAGATGCATGTGTGTGAACACTGCAAAATGGAATATAAGGTGTATACACACACACACACACACACACACACACATATCCACCATCACTCTTAAAATTTCATCTGTCCAACTGTAGTCAGCAGATATAGAATCGAGGATAATGAATCATACATCTTTAAAGTGTTTTATTTTAGTTCTCTTTCTCTACCGTTTCTTTTATTCTCTTTTTCTTTTTTCTTCTTCAGTTCCTTAGAACCTACAACTCCTGGAGGAAGTGGAAAATCCAGAAAAGCAACAAAAGATTTCCTAGCCTGCTCTTCCATGCAGTTTCATGCTGCTGGGTCAGTGATTAACAAAGACAAGGTCCTACTACAGGGAAGCTAAATGGAGTTCATTATGAGCAAAAGAGCTGGGGAGGCCAAGAAAAGGTGAGGCAACGCGAAGCAGGATGAAATGAGAGACTAATAAGTGTGGGTTTCACTTCCTTAATGTAACCATAAGGACAGCTTTTAACTATCAGCCAACTGTACGAATTATGGATGACAGCCATTCAAAGGAAACCTTTCATGTGATGATGAGACCCTATCTTATATACAGTGGTAGAAATCATCATTCATGATAGCAATGGGTTACAGAACATACTGCAACTTTCTTACATTAAACTCCAAGTAGGACAGCTACCTTATCTTAACATGGTTTGCCAATGCCCAAATTCTTTGAAAGTCACTATACAATAGGAGTGGGGAACATGGAGCCCTGTAGACGTTATTGGACTCATCCTAGGCCCATTCAACATGAGCAATGGTCAGGAATGATGAGGACTGTAGTCCAACAATATCTGGAGGGTTGGATGTACAATGGACTAGCATGCTTCTTGACAGGCTGAGTTCATAGGCCCATGTAGGCAAAGCCTTTTCTGAAACTGAAACAGACTGGCCCAAAGGGTGTGCACTGCAGCAACTACATGCCACAGCCCCACTCTGGCTTTTTTCTGGTGCAAAACATAGGCAGCAAAATGCTGCTCCTTGTGCCAGAAAAAGGATGGCTTTTCTGCTGTGGCAGCTCCTTTTTGGTGCTCCTGTGGTGTGTGGTGTATGAACACCACACCATTTGAGTGCTGCAATACTACTCGCAGTCTGGTCAGGCATGCAGGATGCTGCTGGCTTTGGGGCGTCATCTGTACACCACACCACCATGCCGCCAGGAAACTGGTGTAATGTGCCAGTCTGTACCAGCCCTCAATAAAAGTTTTCCAGTATAAAAATATATAGGATAGGCCCCATTCTCAAAAAGCAGAGATTGGCCTTTTGTCAATATTTGCCATTTGAAAAAATGTCTGTAAACTCTGAACTATAACATCCTAGATCCAAGTCATACTTTGTCCATAAATTCGGCCAAAACAGCTACAGAAAAGGATGCCCCACCAGGATGAGACCAATGTAAGGCAGACATTTGATAAGGATGTTTAAAATATCCTGTATATTTACAATCACACAGCTGTTGGCTGTGGTTTCCACAGAAACTGATTATTATTCGCTGCAATTCTGTTATATGCATATGCCTGCCTAAGTGTCCCTTATATGTGTGAATGTCCTCTTTGGGGTGTTCTGGGGATTGATATGCCTCCGCCTTTCTGCAGTACCCAAAGCTTCCCACCCCTCTGCTTACCGTAAAGCCCCTGTAGATACCTCACAGACAACCATTCTGTGCCCTACAACAAGCAGGCAGGATCAGACAAGTATCTGGCTATGTCCCCATAGCCAGAAGCACAACGATGACACAAGAACTGAGATCTGCCAGGGTCCCAGTGCTGCTGTAATCATTGTTCATCTGGCTATGAGGACATAGCCAGACACTTCTTTGATGCTGCCTGTTTGCCACAAAGCACAGAATAGCCGTGTGTAGTGGCTTCAGGGGCTTTACAGTAATACTTGACTATAAGTTGACCTCACGTATAGGTTGAGGGCAGGTTTTGGGGCCAAAGTTATGGATTTTTATGTAAGTCGAGGTTAAAACTTAGGGGAATGTAACAAAGGGTGTAAAGGATGAAGGAAAGGGAAATGATGCCAAAGCGCAGTGCTCTTTTCCCACCCATTCAAAAAGGCCAAAAGTGGCACCACAGTGGATTAAAATAGAGAGGGATGGTGCTTCTTTTAGCACTTCTTTTAGTTTCTTCAAGGATGGACTAAGCTCTTGCCTTTTGCCACTCTACTCAGAAAAGAGGATGGTTCCTTTTTTGATAAGAGTTACCATACAGTACTTACATTACTTACATTGACCTATGGATAAGTCAACCCAGGTTTTTGGAGTCATTTTTGAGTAAAATTTCTAGACATATAAATGAGTAAATACAGTATAGGTTTCAAGGTTACATAGGTCCATGTGAGGATGTTTACTGTGGGGTAATTTAAGTTTCCTAAGGCTTTAGCCTTTGCTAGGAAACAAAAAAAATAATAATAATTAAATATGAAAATATCAAAGCCAAGCCTGTTGGAGTTTAGCTTTAAAAATTAGCAGAGTAGCTGAAATGTGCTCTTGTCGAACTGTGCTTTCCTAAGAACTGAGTCTGACTCTCAAAAACCACAAAGACGTAGTTTGTAGTTGAAAAACAAAAGTTGACTAATGGCTTCAATCGATATTTACATAAAAGCTATAGCCTAATCTAGATAGTGAATAGTACAGGTAAAAACAAATATTTATCTCACCATCTTTCCAAAGAAAGCTGAGAGAGCAGGAAAACAGAAACACGACATCTCAGTTGAAAATCTTTGAGAGATTGGCTGTTAGTCCCAAAAGGGGAGCGACCTAAGTGACATGGTTAGTTTGAATGGGGTGGGGGGAGAGTTTGCATGCAGGAATTCCCTATCTATCTAAGGAAGGGAAAAGAGAATGCAAACATTTTCCAACCTTTGAACTATGCTGAGGGGGTGTTGAATTGAGATCACTGTCTGCTTTCAAATGAGTACAGGTCTTTGAGAACTTTGAGAGGAGTGCGGTCTGCTGGAGGGGACCTCCTCTGTGTCTCACCAATGGGGTTTCATTGTGCAAGAACATGGGAGAAAGCATGGAATACCCACCCTTTAAAGACCCTTTAAAGTTTCATTAGGCTGACATTTTCAAAGGAAGTTCAAAACCTCAAAGGAAACCCGAGGCGAAATGATCTGCACAGCCCATTTCATAATTTGGACAACCTTGCCTCATTCCACCGGCATTGGCTGCATCTGCCAGAGGTCCATTATGGCCAGCACCTCGGTCCAGAAAGCAATCCGATACATTGACGTCTGCTACCAGCCAGCTGGAAGCCTCTTGCAATCAGGTACTGGAGATCTGGAGCAGACAGATGACTAATTTACAACCCTGTGTAGATGGATTAGGCAGCAGCCTGTCGAACATTTGTCAAGATAATTTGGTTTCCAAGGAAACAGTTTGTCACTCAGGCTCACATGACAGTGATGGGAGACTTAAAACAGGTGCTTGTCTTCAGGCTGGATAGGCCCACAGGCAGTGGAAATTGGTATTGTGTCCAGTTAAAGTTCTGTGGTGCACTGGGTAATGTCTGGCTGCCTTCTGAAGACAGAAGCTGTCTTACATTTGTGCCTCATTTCACATAAAGTATCTTCATTGCCTGCCTGAGCTGAAGACTGACAGTTTTGAGGGTAATCATCTGGCTTTATCCTGTTTTTGTTCATTCCTTTAATGCAGTTGGCTTAACTTTCCTTGTAACTTCTTAAGGCTATTCCAAACCAGACGCAGCATCTGCATTGCAGAAATAAAGCAGTTTGACACTGCTTTAATTGCCTTGGCTCAATACTATGGAATTCTGGTGTTTTTAAGTGATTTATTGCTCCAAAGTTCTCTTAGAGAGAAAGCTAAATACCTTGCAAAAACTGCAAATCTCACAACTCCATGGCACTGAGCCATGGCAGTTAAAGCACTGTTAAACGGCATTATTTCCTCAGGGCCACAGTTTGCTAGATTAAAGCCAGAGTTTGCTAGATTAAAGAAGGATATGATCTTTGTATTTTTTCTAGTTATTAATTTATTGATTTGGGGTCCTTGACCCACCAGGTTCCTTGAGGTAATGCATTTTTAAAACATTTAAAAATACAGTTTAAAATAGTCCAAACTCTTCTCTACAACAATTCTAAAACTAGGTAAACAGTTTTTAAAAAAACAGTTAGAGGAGACATCCCTAATTTTTAGAGGTAAAGGCCAGGTGAAACAACATGACCTTCATTGTATGTAGAAGAGATGGAGACAAGCTGCTGCTATAGAGAAAGCCCTGTCAAATGTAACCATCAGCCTAATCTCACAGGTTGGTGTCATGCCTAACAGGGCTACCACTGATAATCACATATTTTGGGGTTAGGATTTTGCAACATATAAACCAACCGCACAGTACTACAAAATCCAAGCGTGTCTTTTCTCAGGGAGGAGCAATGATACTCCATGGCCACACAAACAAAAATTTGGGAGCATAGCACATTCCACTACAAAACATCAGTGTATAGGTGTGTGTGTATGTGTTTGCAACATGTTGAGATGGAAATACTCAGAACTTTGGAAATTAACAGCACTAATACTAGGTGCATCAAGCAGGTTTATGTAGAATGAGACACATTTTCAAAAACTCATGAAAAGAGAGCACCCATCCATATCCCATGCACAAACATAGTACTTAAAAATCCCTTTCTAGCCTCCCCACCTTCACTGTAACACTGACAACTTTATAAGATTAGTGAGATGAAATGGGGCCAGGTTCTAGCATGATTTCTCTATTTTGGAAATACAGATTAACAGTCATCAGTGGGATTCTGCAGGCAATATTGCTGGCAGAGGGAAGCAGAATGGTTATGCTTGATCAGAGGTGGGACATTTAGAGGTGTTCAGGTTGTTCTTCTTTACTTGTTACACCTTTTTCCATCAGCTAACATTAAAAAATTGCATTATCTGAATTATGAACTGCACAAATGTTCTTTTGGAATTGCACATTTTGTGCATTAAAAATCCCTGATCATTTCAGGGATCATGGTTGATTTATTCTGGCAGCTCCGATGATATCAGGACCAGGTGTAACATGATGGTAAGATGTGGTTTCTGAAAAACAAATTCTCTATTGTTTCTCAATGAGTAGAGCTGGCATCTCAACATTTCTCCCTGAAGGTGATGCCTTCATCTTTTTTGCTGGTTCCCTTCATCCCATGTGGACACACAATCCCTTGATGAACTGCACTGCTTCTAAACCCATCTTCACATCCTTAGCTTTGCATTGCCCTACAAAAAGCCAGTATCTCAGAGAACAGAATAGTACTAGTTTATACTTTAGGCTCATTACTGAACACTCATTCTCCCCATCATCATAAACAACAAAAATGAGCATAAGAACACTGAACTATTATGAAAAGCTGGCATAAGCCATAGCCCTCTCCCCAGAAGTATGGGTATAATGATGATGGGTTTTATCTGTAAGATTTGGGAGAATCAATTTTTTAAAAAATATTTCCAGGTTCAGAAAAATATGTTATTAAGATCTGAGTTTCAGTGATCTTGAACACCTGTCTTTGCTATTACAATTTGGATTTCTGATTATTTTTTATTTAGTGGGGCAGTAGTCATTTTCTTTCTAACAAGAAACAAAACAGGGACTTTAAAATGAACTGTGAAACTCTTTCTTCAGAAAGAGGGTGTGTTAACTAATGCTATGACTGAATTCATCAACAGAAAATGCTGCTTTACCACACAGGCAAATAGAGATGGTCTCAGAAATTAGTCCGAATCTCTTGTGGTTTACATGAATGTGCATCTGTGTACAAGCTACATTAAAATAAATAACTAAATTTAAGATTATGCCTCCTGCAGACACCTCTGTTTCCACCAATTTAGGGAAGTTGGCTTTTACAGAATGCAAGCTACTGAATTAAAGCAGATCTCTTTACTAGATCTGTGCTACCTAAATGAATGAAGGGAAGGTTTGCTGAATATGATCATATTGATCGCTCAGATCTGTAGGAGATGTCCTGGTCAGAACTGACAACCAACATACATCCAGTTTACATTTTACTGGTTAGCCATGAAGAACGGGTCGACGAAGCATCTAATGACTGAATGTTTTTGCTTAGCATACATTTAGCAATATGGCTTAAATAAATTCAGATATTTCTATGTCAAACTTGATTTTCTTTGTGTTGTGTTAATGTCTTTTTGAAAACAGTATAGGCATTAAATGGAGGCTTAAGTTCCAGAAGAGAACTCCAGAACCACACATTGACTGTGGAGCAGGCTCCACCAAACACCACAAGTCTTCTTGTTAAAGAAGACTTTTTTTTTCCTTTAACAAAGGAGAAAGAAAAGGAGGAGGTTCTAGTCCATGTGCTTGGGTGAGATCTAATCTAATTTACACTTGAGCCATTGCATTCTGGGAGCCAGTGCTGGGAGGCTACTTAAGGCTACTCAAGGCTAGCAGAAGCTTCATTTCCTTTAACAAAGGAGAAAGAAAAGGAGGAGGTTCTAGTCCATGTGCTTGGGTGAGATCTAATCTAATTTACACTTGAGCCATTGCATTCTGGGAGCCAGTGCTGGGAGGCTACTTAAGGCTACTCAAGGCTAGCAGAAGCTTCATTTCCTTTAACAAAGGAGAAAGAAAAGGAGGAGGTTCTAGTCCATGTGCTTGGGTGAGATCTAATCTAATTTACACTTGAGCCATTGCATTCTGGGAGCCAGTGCTGGGAGGCTACTTAAGGCTACTCAAGGCTAGCAGAATTTTGATTCTTCTTATCTAGTCAAGGAGGTTTTTAGAGAATAGAGGAGGAGCCGGCCTGAAGCATCAGAGGAAGTGAATCAGAGACTTGCCTTTGGAAGGAGCTTTTAGCCAGGAGCTCTCTACCTAACTATAGGCCCCGTGACTTGAACTCAGTGACAGAGCTTGGGAATAAAGGCCAAGTCTAGCAAGGGAAGCCCACAGTCTTGTTTCAGTGCCTCCTTAAGACTTCTCAGTATGGACACTGAAGGCCCTGCAGCAGTCACCTGCAACACCTGTGGGATGTTTGTCTTCTTGCCTACAGAGGTGGCGAACTACACCTGCCACAAGTGCAAGTTGGTAGCCCTCTTGGAAGAGAAAGTACAGCAGCTAGAGGAGCAGATATCTGGACTCCAGCATCATAGAGAGCAGGAGAATCTCCTGAACAGGTCAGACCAGAATGTCTTGGGTGGGAAACAGAGAGAGGAAGTTGTTGGGGTGGAGGAGGTCACTCCACATATAACAGAGGTAGATGCTTGGAGGAAGGTCACACACAGAAGTAAGGAAACCAGGGAACGTTCTGTGAGCGGCTTGCAGCTACAGAATCGCTTTGAATCTCTCTCTGTTGTCAGAGATGATGAGGAAAAGCAGCAGGGACAGACATCAGGGACAGAGCAGGAGAGCCTGAGAGTATCACGAAAAGGAACAGCCACTGCTAAGCCTCGGAGGAGGCGTGTGGTGGTGGTGGGGGACTCCTTGCTGAGGGGTACAGAAGCAGTGGTTTGTGGGCCTGACAAGATGTCTCGGGAGGTGTGTTGTCTCCCTGGGGCAAAGATCCATCATGTGACGGAGAGGCTGACAAGACTTGTCAAGCCTACTGACCGTTATCCCCTTCTTTTGGTTCATGTGGGAACCAATGATACTGCAAGGCACAGCCTTCAGAATATCAAAAGGGATTATGAGGCTCTGGGAAGGAAGCTGAAAGAGATGGATGCACAGGTTGTCATCTCATCTCTTCTCCCGGTGGAAGGGCATGGTCCAGGAAGGGAGAGGAAAATAGCAGAGGTAAATAACTGGCTCCGTAGATGGTGCCTCCAAGAACAGTTTGGATTCTTGGATCATGGGCTGCGGTTCCATGAGGAGGGACTTCTGGCAAGGGATGGGCTTCATCTCACGCCAGTTGGCAAAAACGTTTTTGCCAACAGTCTGAAGAATCTGATCAGGAGGGCTTTAAACTGAGTTATGTGGGGGAGGGAGACATTATACTGGAAGGCAAAAGGGATGGAGAGAATAGTCCAAGTGGCATAGAGGGAACAAGGCAAACAGTGCAAGGACCCAACAGTAGGAGGCAAAAAAATGTGCAAAAGCAGCAAGTAAAGAGGACACATGGTCTTAAATGCCTCTCCACTAATGCACAGAGTATGGGAAATAAGCAGGATGAACTTGAACTCCTAGCACAACAAGGGAAATATGATATAATAGGCATCACTGAAACCTGGTGGGATGAGTCTCATGATTGGAATGTAGAAATAGAGGGGTATAACCTTTTTAAGAGAAACAGGCCAAGCAGGAAAGGAGGAGGAATAGCATTATATGTCAGGGATATTTACACCAGTGAAGAGATGCAGGAAGTCAATACTGGAAGCCAGGTGGAGAGCATCTGGATAAAAATTAAAGGAGAGGGAAATAACAGGGATGTTACTGTGGGAGTCTACTACAGACCCCCGACTCAGGCAGAGGAATTGGATGATGCCTTTCTAGAACAGATAATCACATACTCAGAAAAGAGAGATGTAGTAGTGATGGGTGACTTCAACTATCCTGATATTTGCTGGAAGTCAAACTCAGCCAAATCCTCAAAGTCTAGCAAATTCCTCACTTGCCTGGAAGACAATTTCATTGTCCAAAAGGTGGAAGAGGCAACAAGGGGATCAGCCATTTTAGATCTGATCTTAACCAACAGGGAAGACCTAGTTGATGGGGTGCAAGTGGTGGGATCCTTAGGTGGAAGTGACCATGTTCTCCTGGAGTTTGTAATACAGTGGAAGGGAGAAGCTAGGCATAGTCAGACACGCACTCTAGACTTTAGGAGAGCTAATTTCAATAAACTTAGAGAAATACTGGGAGTGATCCCATGGTCAGGAATACTAAAAGAAAAGGGAGTTCAAGACGGATGGGAGTTTCTCAAAAGGGAGATATTGAAGGCACAATTTCAAACAGTTCCAATGAGGAAGAAAAATGGAAGATGTCTCAAGAAGCCAGGATGGATGACTAAGGAACTTTCAAATGAGCTAAGTTCTAAACGGAACATGTATAAGAAATGGAAAAGTGGGGAAATCACGAAAGAGGAATTCAAACAAATAGCCAGCACATGTAGGGGTAAAGTCAGAAAAGCTAAAGCGCAGAATGAACTCAGGCTTGCTAGAGAGGTTAAGAACAATAAAAAGGGCTTTTTTGGATATGTCCGCAGCAAAAGGAAGAAGAAGGAAACAGTGGGGCCACTGCGTGCAGAAGATGGCAAAATGCTAACAGGGGACAGAGAAAAGGCAGAATTACTCAACACCTTCTTTGCTTCAGTCTTCTCAGGAAAGGCAAAGGGTGCTCAACCTAAGGATAATGGAGACAGAATAGAGGAAATTCAGCACAGAATAAGTAAAGAGATAGTACAGGAATACCTGGTTAACCTAAATGAATATAAATCTCCAGGACCAGATGAACTACATCCTAGAGTATTAAAAGAACTGGCAAATGTAATATCATAGCCATTGGCAATAATCTTTGAGAACTCCTGGAGAACAGGAGAAGTCCCAGCAGACTGGAGGAGGGCAAACGTTGTCCCCATCTTCAAAAAGGGAAAAAAAGAGGATCCCAACAATTATCGTCCAGTTAGTCTGACATCAATTCCAGGAAAGGTTCTAGAGCAGATCATTAAGCAGAGAGTCTGTGAACACTTAGAGGCCAATGCCATAATCACAAAAAGCCAACATGGGTTTCAGAGAAACAAGTCATGCCAAACGAACCTGATCTCTTTTTTTGATAAAATTACCAGCTTGGTAGATGAAGGGAATGCTGTGGATATAGTATACCTCGATTTCAGTAAGGCCTTTGACAAAGTTCCCCATGACATTCTTGCAAACAAGCTTGCAAAATGTGGGATAGACAAGTTAACTGTTACATGGATTTGTAATTGGTTGACTGGCCGAACTCAAAGGGTGCTCAACAATGGCTCCTTTTCATCCTGGAGAGAAGTGACCAGTGGGGTCCCACAGGGTTCTGTCCTGGGCCCAGTGCTATTCAACATCTTTATTAACGATTTGGATGACAGAATTGGGGGCATACTTATCAAATTTGCAGATGACACTAAACTGGGAGGAGTAGCTAATACCCCAGAGGACAGGATCAAAATTCAAAATGACCTGAATAGACTAGAAAGCTGGGCCAGCGCTAACAAAATGAAATTTAACACAGAGAAATGTAAGGTTCTGCACCTAGGGCGGAAAAATGAAATGCACAGATATAGGATGGGGGACACCTGGCTGAATGAGACCACATGTGAAAGGGATCTAGGAGTCCAAGTAGACCATAAGCTGAACATGAGTCAACAGTGTGATGCGGCAGCTAAAAAAGCCAATGCAATTTTAGACTGCATCAATAGAAGTATAGTTTCTAGATCAAGGGAAGTTATAGTGCCACTCTATTCTGCTTTGGTCAGGCCCCACCTGGAATACTGTGTCCAGTTCTGGGCACCACAATTCAAAAAAGATGTGGAGAAACTGGAGCATGTCCAAAGGAGGGCAACTAAGATGGTGAAGGGCCTGGAAACCTTGCCCTATGAAGAACGCCTTAGGGAGCTGGGGATGTTTAGCCTGGAGAAGAGAAGGTTAAGAGGTGATATGATAGCCCTGTTTAAATATTTGAAGGGATGTCATATTGAGGAGGGAGCAAGCTTGTTTTCTGCTGCTGCAGAGACTAGAACGCGAAACAATGGATGCAAACTGCAGGAAAAAAGATTCCACCTCAACATTAGGAGGAACTTCCTGACAGTAAGGGCTGTTCGACAGTGGAACACACTCCCTCGGAGTGTAGTGGAGTCTCCTTCCTTAGGGGTCTTTAAGGAGAGGCTGGATGGCCATCTGTCAGGGATGCTTTGACTTGGAGTTCCTGCATGGCAGGGGGTTGGACTGGATGGCCCTTGTGGTCTCTTCCAACTCTATGATTCTATGATTCTATGATTCTATGATTCTAAAGCTATGTTTTGTTAGAATTGTTGTTGTTGCTGTGTGCCTTCATGTTCTTCCCGACTTATGGTGACCCTAAGACAAACATATCATGGGGTTGTCTTGGCAAGATTTGTTCAGAGAAGCTTTGCCATTGCCTTCCCCCTGAGGCTGAGAGAGTGTGACTTGCCCAAGGTCACCCAGCAGGATTTATGGCCAAATGGGGAACTGAAACCAAAGAATTGGAAATCCACATGTGTACCATCTACAGATGATTGGAAATACAAAATATTTGATATGAAAGAATTTGACAGATTAACAGCAATCTTAAACAGAAAAATATATGGATAAATGGGATAAAGAATGGTCAGGAGTGACAAACACTCTGATAAAGCTGGAAAAAAATGTTCAAAATAATCTTTATGAGAAAACCTAGTCAAGATTTATATAGAAATAATCACTTATTTGTATTTTCCTTTATTGAGAAAGTTAAAGGTTAAATAGTTTTGTTTAAAAATTTGAGATACTTGTGTTTAGAGCTGCTCTTGTCTAATTTAATGCTCTTACATGCCTATAGACTTATTGATTATATATTACAATTATTGATGTACTGTTTAACTTTGTTGCAATATTGAATTTGTTAATAAAAAGTCAAAAAAAGAAAAAAAGAAACCTGGTTTGTAGAGTCATAGTCCAACATTCAGACCACTCTGCCATGCTAGCTCATCCCTCCTTTTTCTTCAGTGAGCTCAAGGTATTGTGCATGGTTATCTTTTCCCTCACTTTATTCTCAGAACAACAGTCCTATGAAGTAGAAAAGTCTGAAAGAGAATGACTGCAATAAATAGATAAAAATCAACCTGTGGATTTATTCCCTCGCTGGGCCTCTGGAGTCTTTCTAAACAGTCTGTAAACATGCAGATGGTTGTGTTATACATTTTAAAGATTCTGTTTAAAATGACATTTATACATCTTTTTTTTCTAGTTTCAACACTATAGCTGATCCACATTTATGATTTATGAACTATCCATATTTCATTTGTTTGTTGTCTAGGCTGAAACACTTCCGACTGCAGATGAAGGTGTGTGTGACTGAAGCTACCCTCATAAAAAGATTCCACTGACATAGGGAACTTGTATGTCGGGGACAGGGACAGATTTGCCATTAATCACAATGAGGCAACCATCTCAGGTGACCAGTGTTGGGGGATGCAGCACTCCTTCTGAGCTGGAGCACATTTGCTGTCTGGACTCTGCTCCTTGCAGGCCCCAAAACTGGAAAACTTTGGAATTACAGCATATAGCCAAAGTCCCCAATTTTGAACTATGATTTAATGGTGAGACCAGCTTCTCTCTGTATTAATTCTCTTGTCCTTTACCCTAGATGGCAAAATGTCTTGCATCATCCAGAGTGAGGAAAAAAATAGGGTTGGCATGCTTTTGAGTATATTTGTAATTGCTCAGGAAATTTTTAGCCCTTTCTCCCCTTGTAGACAAGTTATCTTATTTGGAGGACCAGTAATTTTCCTTCCAGCGTGTCAAGGACAGTTACCACAATTCTGCCCATTGCCTAGAATTGTTTGTTTTCTTTCTTCCCTTCCTTCCCTTCCTTCTTTTGAAACTTACCAGGGACTGGCAGATAATGGCTCAGGAACTGGCCCTTGTTGAGGGGCCATTGCTCGAGAATGCCTGTGTATATGTGCCTTCAGCTTATAGCAATAGCAAGTATATTTCTATACTGCTTATCAGTGCACTTAAGCACTTGCTAAGCGGTTTACAATATATGAGCAAATTGCTCTCAACAAGCTGGACACTAATTTTAGTGACCTCGGAAGGATGCCATGTTGAGTCAACCCTGAGCCCCTGGCTAGTATTGAACTCACAACCTTGTGGTTAATGAGTGAGTGGCTGCAGATAAGGCATGTACAGGCATTTAACCACTATGTCACCTGGACTCCTAAAAACATCCTTTGGGATATAAATCAAATTAATTCAAACATTACTTCCAAGTAATTGATAAAGCTTGAGACAAATAGAAGGGGGAATACTTCATACAATACAATATAATTCATATTAATCTCTTCTTCCAAGACACAGTGTAATACTTTTCTCTGACAGAAGAAGAAAGACCCCTCTCTCTTTGTATCTGTGAGTGGAATAATTTATCTTACAATTTATTTTTAAGAACAGGATGCAGAGGAAAGGGGCAACAGTAGTCTGGTTGCCAAACATGATGTGCCATCCATCGGATGCTCTTAAATGTAGTGACACAGTTTTGAAGGAGCAGTTTTGTGACAGAACCATCAT
Source organism: Urosaurus nigricauda (assembly GCA_034509955.1). Classification (NCBI taxonomy): domain Eukaryota; kingdom Metazoa; phylum Chordata; class Lepidosauria; order Squamata; family Phrynosomatidae; genus Urosaurus; species Urosaurus nigricauda. The sequence continues at coordinate 104,070,801 of JAOEGL010000004.1, forward strand.
TATCATGAATGTTTGCTTCAGGAGGAAAAAAGAAGCAGTGGGCTGCCTCATGGCGCAGAACTTTGAAATTTGCCAGAGAAGAAGATGAGTCAGTCCTGGCTTGCCTCCATGGGTCTCTTCTTCCAGAAACAATCTACTTTGGAAGGAATCGAGTGGGACACGTAGAACCCAAGGAGCTTCCGCTTCTTGGGCAGGTAGCAGTACACCTTGAGCCTGTCTTCTATGGTTCCCTTCTCTTGGTGGCTCTGCAAAGATGTTCAGAGGACTCTAGAACTCTCCAGGCTGCTGCAAACCATGATGGGTGGCAGTGGCTCCCAAATTTGTATTTTGCAATAAACCATTTGTAACAGGAGTTGGCCAAGCCAGTAAACTTTGCTCCTCAGCAGGACGATTTGTCCTCTTGTTCTCTATGCTAGGACTGCTTGCCACCACTCTGTGTTGCCTGTTGATTTTGCAACCTTGTAATTTTTATATTAATTTTTATAGGGTTTCTTAAGCAAAGAATATAAAAAGACTGTTTTGCCAGTCTCATCCTCTGAAATGTAGCTTACAGCACCTGGATGTTTGTTAGCAGTCTTCCATCCAAGTACAAACCAAGGATGACCTTGCTTAATTTCTGAGATCAGACAGGATCTGGGGCATTTAAAGTATTTAGACTGTAGCACTGCTCTAATCTGTAGAGGAGCCTCAGATCTTTGGAGAGTGGTTCATTCTTGCTCTGATTTGCACTTTGAAAATGATCTTTTTCAAGTGCAACATCTGACTGCATTTTTAATTCAGTGATGATGATTGAACAGGACTGTCATCCAGAAGAAGTTTGGAAAACAATGCTTTAGACACATTCAGTTCTGAAGTTTGAAAAAGTCACTATGCATTCCTTGATCCAATTTTTTTCAAGAAAAAAAAGAAAAGAAAAACACAGTCAATCACAGATGGAGATAATAAAGGTGAAAGTTGAGATCTCTGAAATCTATCACTCCAAAACTGTTTCGCATCACTGCGCAGGAAGCCTGGCCCCAGCAAAACCCCAAGTACTAATCCTGTCAAAAAGGGAAGAACAGTAAGAAAGGATCTCCAGTTGTTTAAAATCTAGTTTTTCTCCTTTCCCAGGATTTCCTCAAAAGGTATACTTTCAAAGCTACTTTGGGTCCTAGTTTTTTGTGGAGCTTCCGGGCTACGTGGCCATGTAGCCCGAAAGTCTACATGGTCCCATTTTGGGAAAAACTTGAGATATAAATCAAATTAAATCAATAAATACAGGAAGAGCCACAATACTTTTGCTGATTGAAGTAAAGTGAAAAATGGGGTCCCCCTTCCTTTCATACAAATCAATTAGAGCACTTTGATTGTACTTTGAATGCCATGATTTCATCCTGTGGAATCTTAGGATTTGTAGTTTAGGGGGAGGCATTTAGAAATCTTTGCTAAAGATGTCTCAACAATTAAAAAAAACAAACAAAACAGCATTCTATACGATGCAGCCATGACAGTTAATGTGGAATCACAGCACTACAACTGTGCAATATAGATGGCCTCAAGAGTCAATTCCACCTCCCAATAGCCCATTAGAAAGATATGGAGACTCTGGGAGCATCTACACTGTAGAAATAATGAAGACTGACACCACTTTAAGTGCTGTAGCTCCAGCCTATGGAATCCTGGGGTTTCTGGTTTTATAGAGTTTCATCTTCTCTTCTGATGCGTCACAAAATCACAGGATTCTATAAGATGGAGCCTTGGCAGTTAAAGTCGTATCAAACTTGCATTATTTCTACAATGTGGATGCACCCACCATGCCACTATGCAGTCAATCTACATGGCCCACTTACAGCAGACAGAAGCTGCCATATGCCTTGGCTCCTGGACTTAAGGAGGAGGAATGAGCCTTTTTTTCCTCCTCCCCAACATCTGCCAGTGAAGAAGACTCGCCTGAGAGTGTGTTTGTTTGCTCTACCTCCACCTGGGCTACTCCCATGCCTTGGCTCCTGGACTTAAGGAGGAGTCTTGTCTCCCCCCCCCCCCACTTTTTTCTTTTCTTTTCTTTTTATATTGTGTATAGTTCACATTGTTTTAGGATTGGGATGGGGCTTGAGAATGGAGATTTTCTTTTTACTTGTTTTGATATGTTAATTGTTATGTATTTTGCTTTGTTAATTTTATTTTTTGTTATAATTACTATGTATTTTTGTTGTTGCTATAACTGCTTTGTATTTTTGCTTTGTTAATTGTTATTCTCTTTTGTACCCCACCCCAATTGCTCTTTCAGAGGGGTGGGTTAGAAATAAAACTTATTAATATTATTATATGGACGTTATTTTAACCCACTGCCATCTTTCTGGCCTAATAGGTTCACTGGTCTTTGTTCCTTGGGGCAACATGTCTGTCTAAATATTTTTGGACAAGGAGCAAGTCAGAGCAGCCTGAAAGATGGAAACACATTTCTTCAGGGGTGCAACGGAAGAAGGAAGTCAGGAAACAATTGATATCAGAAATAATTTGGTCTCCAATTCACTCATCTGTCAAAAGGGTCAGGTTAAAGAAAACCCCAGCCTGAACTGAGAAGTATTGGCCACTGGAGAAATATTGTTCCTTAATTTGAACACAACATGATTTCTATCTCCCAGAGCTTCAGGTTTAGGTATGGTGGGTAGAGATTTCCCTAAAGTGATTTTAGCTAGTTGCTTGTGACAGGTATTTCTTTTCTGTTTTAATAGAAACATTTGCCTCTGATATTATTGTTTTGCTTGACCAATCTCTAAAATAGATTATTTAAGGAAAAAGAAAACTTCATACTTTGAATGTTTGTGAGAGAGGGGAGAGGGAGACCATGAGTGAGCAATGGGGAGATAATTGATTTGCAAAGTTAAGCTTGGAGGGAGTGAAGGAAAAAGAAAGAAAAATTGAATCCTAAATAAAAATTAACTTCTACTGTGGACTGAAATGGCTAAAAAAATACGCTTGCAGACTGTGAAAGGAATGACATGATTGTCACCATGCTAAATGCATTACTAGCTGAGATTTAAAGAAGCTTCAACCATTACCACAGTATTGACTACCACAATATAGTATAATCACAATGTACTGTACTGTATACCCTAAACACAGTGATCAGGAAGCTGAAGGCCAATTTGGAAGGCATGGCATACCTAGTATTCTGATTTCAGCTAATGCCTTAAAAGCACATGCGTATAATATATCTTGCTTCACATTGGTAGAGTTCCCTCCCTCTCCCTGCTCTTATTGATCTGCAGCAAGGATCCTCCAATTGCCATTTAGTGGCCAGGAAAGGACATATCCATAGAGGTCCAGAAGATTGCAACCTTCTTGAAGCTTCTAGCTACAGGAACACAATTGGCTGTCCTCCAATCTTTCCTTAGCTGTGATATGGCCATGAGGATTGCCCAGCCAGTGAGATGATAGCTGGTATGGGCAAGGGGTTGTTACAGATGGAAGTGCTGAAAACATTTACTGTATAGTTTTTTGTGGGTTTTTTGGGCTGTGGCCATGTTCTAGAAGAGTTTCTTCCTGACGTTTCACCACCATCTTCTCTGCCGAGATATATCTGTTACCATCTGATATACTATATAGAATCATCGAAACATAGAATCATTGAGTTGGAAGAGCCCACAAAGGCCATCCAGTCCAATCCCCTGTCATGCAGGAACTCACAATCAAAGCAGCCCATATGGCCATCCAGATGGCCTGTTTAAAAACTTCCAAAGAAGGAGACTCCACCACACTCTGAGGGAGTGTATTCCACTGTTGAACAGCTCTCACTGTCAGGAAGTTCCTCCCAATGTTGAGGTGGAATGTCTTTTCTGAGCTGCAGAAAAAAAAAGCTTGCTCCATTCTTAATATGATATCCTTTCAAATATTTAAACAAGGCTATCATATCACCCCCTTAACCTTCTCTCCTCCAGGCTAAAGATACCCTGCTCCCTAAGTCTGGACTGCTCCAGTTTCTCAAGGTCCTTTTTGAATTGTGGTGCCCAGAACTGGACACGGGATTCCAGGTGAGGCCTGACCAAGGCAGAATAGAGTTGCACTATACTTCCCTTGATTTAGACACTATACTTCTATTGATTCAGCTTAGTCTTTTTAGCTGCTGCATCACACTATTGACTCATGCTCAATTTGTGGTCTACTAGGATTCCTTGATCCCTTTCACACATAAGTCTCATTCAGCCAGGAGTCCCCCATACTATATCTATGCATTTTATTTGTTTGCCCTAAGTGCAGTACCTTACATTTCTCTGGGTTGAAATTCATTTTCTTAGCACTGGCCCAGTTTTCTAATCTATTAAGGTCATTTTTGAATTACACTGGTTATTTCTCTCCAGGATGAAGATGAGCCTTTGCTGAGCATCCTTTGGGTTCAGCTGGTCAACTAATTATAAATCTATTTAACAGTTGCATTGTCCAACCCACATTTTACTAGCTTGTTTGCAAGAATGTCATGGGGGATATGCAATATCCACAGTGCTCTTTTCATCTACCAAGCTGGTAGTTTTTATCAAAAAAACGAGATCAGGTTAGTCTGGCATGACTTGTTTTTCAGAAACCCATGTTGACTTTTTGTTATTGTGGCATTCTCTTCTAAATATTCACAGACTCTCTGTTTAATGATCTGCTCTAGAATCTTTCCAGGTATTGATGTCAAACTAACTGGACGATAGGACCTCCCCCCCCCTTTTTTTTTTTTTTTTGGAAAGATCGAGACTCCAGTCTGCTGGAACTTCTCCTTTTCTCCAGGAGTTCTCAAAGATTATTGCCAATGACTCTGAGATTACATTTGCCAGTTCTTTTAATAGCCTTGGATGTAGTTCATCTGGTCCAGGAGACTTAAATTCATTTAGATTAACAAGGTATTCCTCTATTACCTCTTTACTTATTCTGTACTGCATTTCCCCTATTGTGTCCTCTGCTCCATTTCCCTCAGGTTGAGCACCCTTTTCCTTTTGTGAGAAGACTGAGGCAAAGAAGGTGTTGAGTAATACGGTACCCAAAGAAGGTGTTGTGTATACTGTACCCAATATGCAGAATGCTTCCTCTTCAGGATTGAAGCCATGATATTCCATTTCCTTTCTAATCCAGTGATTTTTTCCCCCACCACCAACTTTAGTGAATTTATACATATAATCACTTTGCACATTCAGTTCTCATCATCATTGCATGGTTGTTATGATTCCTTCTCCTCATTCTCAGGGTTTCTGTTTTATTTATTTATTTTACCTCTTCAGACCTCAGGTACCCCCTATACCCCTTTTATTACCTCCCTTTTGAAAATACTAGTCTGATTCCAGACATTTTGTTCCTTAAGGAAGTGAAAATGGTGACCTAAATCAAGACACAGAGCATCCAAAATAATCACTTGAGACAGAATATATTGGCCTTTCTTCCTATCCCTGGGACTTAAACTATAGTAATAACTAATGACAACATCCAAGATTCATGAAACCGTGATACCTTTATTGGATTAACCACAATACACAAAACACATGTTGCATGCTTTCTAAGATCTATTGGCTACTTTATCAGTCTGTGTTTACAGTAGAAAAAATTTATGATAGTGTTAAGATGTGACTATACTCAGATCAGGTGGTATTGGAAGTAGATTGATACAGGTAGGTCCATCCACCTTCTGACTATGTGGGTACTCCAGGGAAAAAAAATCATCATCATCATCATCATCATCATCATCATCATCATCATCATCATCTCTCCAGTTCCATTAGCAAGACAAAAAGAGATGCTTCTTTTGAGATCCAAGTTGCCTGAGAAGGTAAAACCTCCTTTGTTACACAGAGAGCACTGAATTTCTAAGGAAGCCTTCCATGTTTTTGCATTAGGAAACATGTTTTAGGTGCTGCTTTGGTAAAACATGCCAAATGTAGTCCAGTTTTTTAAGAAAAATGTTTTCCCTTTCTGGGCAGTAGAAACCCCAAATGATGGCCCTCTCTTTAGGTTTCCCCAGATGTGGTTAAAATGAGGTTCACATTCAGAAAAATATCTAGGGTAGATGAGTTGGCCATGTAGCAAAGTACAGTAACATTCAAAATCCACAAAACAGTGATACCTTTATTGGGCCTTTATTGAGGAGGGGCCTGCCTGCCTGAATGTCCTTCCTATACCACCTGAAATGAGAACAATTTACATTGTAACAAAATGCAGGCTTCTGACTAACATCATTATTAATTTTTCTCCTGTATGATTTTTAACATCTTTTCCTGATGAAGAAGGAATGAAGCTTCAAAAGCTTGCAACATGTATATTGTACATTTTATTTGGTCAAATTAAGGTATCATTGGGTCAAAACAGACAGCTCTAAAAGTCTGCCTGTATGCTGCCTCTTTGAGCACCAGATCGGGGCTGCAGCAACTGCATGCCGAAGCCCTGGTCCAGCATTTTTCCAGCCCAAAAAGAAGTGGTGGTGGCAATGGCAGCAGCTTTTTGGTGCTTCTGCAGTGCAGCACGTATAAATGCTGTGCCACAGAAGTCTGTGATGCCACCCACTGTGTGGTCAGCAGGGCAGCATGAAATTTGCTTGGGGGCAGCATTGGGGCATGTGTTATGCATATGCCACACCCGCATGAAGCCAGATTTTTGCAGGTTTGTTTTGGCCCATTGTTTATGGATTTGGGATGTTTGGTTTTTTTGCTGGCTGGCCAACACAGCTACCCTTGGATATAGAACCATAGAATTATAGAGTTGGAAGAGACCACAGGGACCATTGAGTTCAACACCCAGCCACTAATCAAAACATCCCCAACAGATGGTCATCCAGATTCTGTTTAAAAACCTCCAGAGAAGGGGACTCCACCACACTCCAAGGGAATATATTCCACTGTTGAATAGCTCTGACCATCAGCAAGTTCCTCCTGAGATTTAGGTGCAATCTCTTTTCCTGTAGTTAGAATCCATTTTTCCTTGGCCCAGTCTCTGGAGCCATGGAAAACAAACCTCTTCCCTCTTTGATAGGACAGCTCTTTAAATATTTGAACATGACTATCATGACCCCTCTCAATCTTCTTTTTATCAGCCTAAACATTCCAAACCTCCTAAGCCACTCCTCATAGGGGAGTGGCTTTCATCATTTTCAGCATTTCATCATTTTGTTTGCCCTCTGGACAAAATCCAGCTTGTCAACATCCTTCTGGAATTGAGGTGCCCAGAACTGGACACAGTATTCCAGTTGAGGCCTGACCAAAGCAGAATGGAGTGGCACTATCACTTTCCTTGATCTAGACACTATACTTCTATTGATGCAACCAAGAATCACATTGGCTTTCTTGGCTGTCACATCACACTGGTGGCTCATGTTCTGCTTGTGGTCTACTAAGATGCCTAGATTCATTTCACATGGATTGTTGTCCAGCCAGGTATCTCCCATATATCTCTCTGCCTAGGTGTAGGACCTTACATTTCTCCCTGTTGAATTTCATCTTGTTAGCTTTAGCCCACCCCTATCATCTGTCAAGGTCATTTTGAATTTTAATCCTGTCCTCTGGGGAATTAGCAACCCCTCCCAGTTTGGTAGCATCTACACATTTTATGAGTATGCTGTCTATTCTTTCATCCAAGTCACTGATAAACATGCTGAATAGCACAGGGCCCAGTACAGATCCCGGTGGCACTCCACTAGTCATCTCTCTCCAAGATGAAAAGAAGCCATTGGTGAGCACCCTTTGGGTTCGATCAGTCAGCCAATTACAAATCCACCTAACAGTAGTACTGTCTAGGCCACATTTTACTAGCTTCTTTCAAGAATATCATGGAGAACTTTGTCAAAAGGCTTACTGAAATCAAGATATGCTACATCCACAGCATTCCCTTTGTTATATAGAGAGTTACAGGCTTTATCAAGCCTGTAACTCTCTATATAAAAAGAGATTGGATTAGTCTAGCATGACTTGTTTTTGAGAAACCCGTGTTGACTTGTAGTGATGACAGAATTGTTTTCTAAGTAATTACAAACTGTTTAATGATCTGCGATTGATGTCAGACTGAATGGGCGATAATTATTTGGGTCGCCTTTTTTTCTTTTTGAAGATGGGACAACATTTGCCCTCCTTCAATCTGTGGGGATTTCTCCTGTTCTCAAAGGTTATTGCCAGTCGTTCTGAAATTACTCCCACCTGTTCTTTTAATATCCTTGAAAGGAGCTCATATGGGCCTGGAGACTTGAATTAATTTAGAGTACCAAGGAATTCCTATATTACTTCGCTATCTATTCTGTGCTGTGTTTCCCCCACTACACCACATGAACCTTGCTCCTTAAGTTGTGCACTATTTTCTTTTTAGAGAAAACTGAGGCAAAGAAGGTGTTGAATAGTTCTACCTTTTCTCTATCCCCAGTTAATACTTGGCCATCTTCTCCATGCAGTGACCCTATCATTCCTTGTTCTTCCTTTTGCTGTGGACATAACTAAAAAAGCACTTTTTATTGTTTTTAATCTGTCTGGCAAGTCTACATTCATTTTATGCTTTACCTTTTCTTACCTTCTCCCTATATATACTGGCTTGAATTCCTCTTTGGTGCTTTCCCCATTTTTCAGGTTTTTTGGTACATTTTGAAAAATACCTAGCACAGTTGAAATTTCCTTAGTTAACCATTGTGGTTTCTTTATACCCCATTTTCCCTGCTTATTGGAACAGATTTAATTTGTCCTTTAATCTCTCACTTTGAAGAAATTCCCATCCATCCTGAACTCCCTTTTCTTTCCTTACAGCCCTTTAAATAATTGATGGCTGAGTGGGCCACCTTGTTCTGCCTGATAGTAGAGTTGGCTCTGAGTTTGATCACTGTATATGCTCAAGTATAAGTTGAGAAATTTAGGTCAAAAAATTGACCCCAAAAACCTGGGCTGGTTTATACGTCTCAATACAGTCCTGAGCCTCTCTCCAGCCAGGCTGCCTCCAAAAGGGACAGCCCAGCTGGGGAGACGCTGGGAAAGGCGACCAACCACCCTTCAGCCTCTCCCCAGCTGGGGTCCTTCCTGAAGTTTGACCCTTGACTCATCCACGGGTCATATAAAAATCCACAATTTTGGCCCCAAAAGTTGACCTCAACGTATACACAAGGTCGACTTATAGTCGAGTATATATGGTACATAAGAAATAGCACTCCCAGAATAAGCTACAAATTCCATTTATTAAAGCAAAACAAATATTTGAAGCTGTTCTCAGCCAGGACTTTTAAGAGACTGTTTGAGATTCTCTGCAATTTGAGAGGCTAGCTCTCTGAAGTCTTCAGGTCTTAACATTTTGAAGAATCTTGAGTTGTTCCACTCAGCTTCAATGATATTAAATAAGTAAAAGAAGGAAGCTCAAAAATAATTGAAAGCAAAGGAAATTGTTCTGTAGAGTATTGTGAAAAAGGCTTAATACAATTGGAGGAGAATTGTGTGGGCCTGCGCACTCATAAATCTTTAATATTGGGAGGTTTAGTAGTAGTTTAACTGAGGAAAGGTCAGAAAGAGCACTTCTCCATCCAGGCAACCTCAATAAAGGTCAAGCTAGATGTTGAGGGAAATGTGGATTCCCTAGGATTAATATGATATCTACCCCACAACAGGAATTATTCAGAGACATGTGTCTAAGCAATCAGAGTTACAAACTATGCCTGTATACTTATCCGGGGTACAGCAAAGCACAGTAACATCCAAAATCTACAAAACAGTGACATCTTTATTGGACCATCCAAAATACACAAAATGCATGATGCAAAAGGGGGTGGTTAGCTTCACAGGGCATAGAAAATTTGGGTCTCAAATGAGGTTTCATTTTGTGCTGCTAATGGAGTTTATAATATTTTCCCCCTCTGGACTTAATGACTCTGTCTTCTTTGGCCAAAACAGAGCAATGGCCTCTGCTAATATGGATATCCCTCCATACCAACTTAACTGAGAACAACTATAACAACATTTTGACAAAATGTAGGCTTATGACTTCATCATCATCACCCATCCATCGCTTTTCTTTCTCTTGTTTAATGTTTAACACCTTTGCCTGATGAAGAAGATAATGGAGCTTTGAAAGCTTGCATGATGTATTTTGTGCATTTTGGTTGGCCCAATAAAGGTCTCGCTGTTTTGTGGATTTTGGATATTATTAAACTACGCCTGTATTACCTGTTAATGACCATTCAGAAACAAATCATATTAAGTACAACATGTAGGTGAATTATGTTCTATTACAAAAACATATGACATTTTACTCATCATGGTTATCAACAGAGGAGATGCATGATTCAAGTTACACTAAGAGGCGAAGTGTTCACAAGTGCCCTTAAATAAACAAATCAGGAAGATAAAATGTTGCTTAGAAGAGAAAGTCATCTAGAGTATAGGATATAATCTATAGTTCTTTGGAGGTTAATCAGTTAATCGTTGTGACAGAGTATAACACAGCCAAAGAAATGTTGGATCATCCTCAAAAAGCATTTAGCGACATGTGTTTTAAATTCCACACAGTATGCATTAGAGAGTTGATCAAATTGAAATTTGGTTCCAAGAGGAATATTGAGAGGCATATATAACCACTCTGGTCACAATCTTGGATGAATAGAAATTAAATGGGTTTAATCTTAATGATGAACAGAAAATGGAACTTTAGGATAATAGTTTGATTCTTTTGTGTCTGCCCTGGGTGGAATAAATTCTATGAAATTCAATGATGCTATCAGATGACTGCGATGAAAATTCATTGAAAAAAGGACTTTGGCCTCTCTCCTTATTCAGAATTCATATAGATCAAATTGGGAGAAGTCAGGGAGAAGGATAAGCCAAAGGCTCCACCCCAGAGGCATTCAGAACTATGCTGCTATAACGGTAATAGAAAAAGTCTTACCAGAGACTACATTCCCTAAAAGGACTTCAGCCAATAATAGGAGTTCAAATGCTCAAAGGTAGCTTGGTTTAGCCAGTTTTAGGACACTATTGCACTGCCTTTCCTCCTAGCCTTGGTACAGGCTGAAACTTTTTAAAACTTTTTAAAAACAGGTGCTATCACAGGCCTCTGTGCCCATTCTGGAGGCATCCCATATCGATTCTGGCATCCTGTACCCAATCTGTAGTTCTCTGGCACTTTTTGAAAGAATGGGATTTCCAAGGCTCGGAGGAAAGGCAGTGCGATGATCTCCTTAATAACAGATCTCACAAAAATACAAACACAAAGAAGCTATTTTATTTTAAAGAAATGACTACTGGCAATTAATGAATACAATCAGAAATCAGATCCTGGATTATAGATTCTGATTGTACCAGCTGCAATACATTCTCTGATTCTTTCTTTGAAACTATTGGTAGGAATGCTGAAGGAAACATTCAGGTTGCTTATAGACATTTTAAACAAATTCAAGGATCTGTATATGCAAACTGCCAGGTAGAATTATGCAAAGTATAGAAGATAATGTCTTGCTTATCCTTGACTTGCATTGCAATATGCTCAGTGTGCCTGCCCTAGATTTTTTTAAAAAAAGATTTGAAATACTTTTTAAATGAGCAAAGCACCCAGTCACTAAACTGATGTTGTGTTTCCTCAGGGATTTGTGTTTGCTATTGTATGTGTGTAAAGGCTCAGATCTAGTCTATCTGGCAGGCTGTATCTCCTTAGATTAGTCTGCCTGGGCTTTGAGACAGCATCCACACTGCAGGACTAATCCAGTTCCACACCATCTTAACTGCCATGGCTCGATGCTATGGAATTTCTGGGAAATGTAGTTTGTTGTGGCACCAGAGCTCTCTGACAGAGAAGGCTAAATGTCTCACAAAAAGTAGAGTTCCCAGAATTCCATAGCACTGAGCCATGGCAGTTAATGAAACTGGATTATTTCCGCAGGGCGGTTGCAACCTGAGATGATCAGGACAGGTAGGCCGTTTTCTCAGTCCCATCATCACCACAAGCATGGTTGGTAGGGACACAAGAAAATACCTTCTTGGTGGTTGTTCCTATATTCTGGAATTCTCCTCCCAAGGAATACAGGATGTCCCCCTCCTCAATGTCTTTCTGTCACCAGACAAAAGCCTCTTTATTCAAAACCCTTTTAAAATGGAAAGATTTTTTTTTAAGGGCTGAAGGTGCAATTTTAAATCTGAACTGCTTTTAGTGTTTTCAATCTCTTAATTGCATTTAATCTTTTTAAGAGCAGCTTTAAATCATTTTAATATTGTCAATCGTTTAATTCCAGTTTAATGTTCATTTTTTGTATATATTAAGCTGTGCTTTTTTAAAAAACAACCTGTAAACTGCCTTGAATCTCAGTTTTTGGAGAAAGCTGGGATATAAATAAATAAATAAATTCTCACTCTGCTTAGCAAGCAAATGTGGCTGAAGCACAGAATGAAAATAAACTTCATTTATGGTATAGGCAGCTTGATCTCAAAGCTACTCTTCAGCTAAAGGACAAGACAATGGCCACATGTATCCAGAGAAATCCACAAGTCAGTAGCAGGTGCATAAGATGTATTGAAGAAAAGGTATTTAGGCTGTTATTTCAACCAACAACTGAAAGAGGAGACACATCAAAGTGCACCATCTACCATGCCATCACTTGGAAGAAACAGATATGCTTTAATTTTTGTGGATGGTTTTTCAAGATACCGTGTCACCTGCTTGCTGAAAGAGAAAAATCTCACTGAAGAAATGCTCCTAAAGTACGTTACCATGGTCAGCACCAAGCTCAAGATGACCCCAAAAGCAATCCAGGTAGATTTGGCTGGTAAGGCTCTCTCATATCACATGTAAGGTGTCCTGGGGGACCATGGTACTTTGCACAGTGTGAGATGCACTCCTGAACAGAATGATATTGCTGAATGGAAACTGAAATCTCTCCTAGTGATGACCAGGTGCATTATGGCAGATGCTTTTCCCAGCAGATTCTTGGGTGACGTTATCACGACCGCAGTGCATCTCCAGAACAGATTTCCAACTAAAGGCACCGCACAAACACAATTTCAGTTACAGCATGGCAGACTGCCAAGCATGAAGCACAGTCGAACTTTTGGCAGCCCTGCATCTGCATACATACCAAAACAAAAGCAAACAGGCTCCTTGCCAGAACCGAACAGACTCTTCTAGTGGGCTGTGCTTCAGGAAGCAAAGGATACAGAATAAGAAACTTAAAGACTGCTGAGGTTACACACATCTCCCAGCAAGATTACCTAGCCTACCTAATGCATCTGCTTAGCTCATTGCCTTGTATTTTCAATACTGGGACAAGGCTCCCCAAAATAAATGCTGTAAATAAATCATAAAAGCATAACTTTAAACTCCCTAACACTGTTACTTAAGTCTTGGAATGTTTTTATTTGTACATATAATGTATGAATGACAGATCCAATTGACATACATTATTGATTCTGAAGACCATTAAAATTAATCCTTGATTTTTTTCAAGCTTTTTTTTTTTAAAGAAGATGGGGATGAACAGCTAAATGATAAGTTTTCAAGTAGTTAGCCCTTGCTGGGAGTTGAACATAACTAAAAAAATATTGCTGTTAGTGACATCTTGTTCAAGGGTGAAATCTGAAATGTTTCAGACCATCAGAGAAAATGGAAACGTATCACAAAGCTTTTGTGCAACAACTCAAGTCCATTTCGTTTAAGACACTTAATTTTTATTTGTTTTCTAAATATGAAGATTCGCAGGCACTAAAAAAAAATAACCACCGGGGGGGGGGAATGTATGTAAGCCTTTGTTTTAAATGGCCGAGATTTTACTTATGTGGTGATAGTCCTTTTTTTAAAGTAGCAGCTCCATTATTGAGAAAGTTGCAGGCATTAATACAGAGCGCTTTCAAACATTAACACGATATTGATAAAAGGACAAATGAAGTCAGCTGTAGTTGGGAGGAGGAAAAGCTATTTCAGATAAGCAAAAAGAAAAAAAAAAGATTTTAGCTGGGATAGTTCCTTCCAAATTCATGGGGTCACGACATGTCAACAGGCACATACACACAGAGACATTTCTGTCCCATCCTATACCCCAATAAAATGTTAATACTTTGATTTACCCTGGCATAATGTACAATGAAATGCAGCTGCCAAAAAATGAGAGGGAAAGGGGGGGGGGGGGGGAATCAGTTCCTTTTCAGTTTAAGAAAAGAAAAAAAAAATGAACACAAAGGGGGAGGGAAGCTTTTAAGACTTTAAAGATATGGCAAAAAGCTTTTCAGGTGAAGGTTTCTTTCTTTACTCAATTTTGTCTAAGTAGTTGAAAGCCTGATGGAGAAGAAGAAAGTCCAGATGGAATATACTGCTCCCACCTTGCACAAGGCTGAACAGCCCCCGAACAAAATTATGCCTTAATGGTTGGAAATGGCAAGTGGAGACTTAATATCCATTTCTCCTGATACAATTTCTAGCCATGTTACTGTCAGATAAAAAAAACCTGAAAGGTAGGACATTTTTATTTATCCTTTCTCTCCCCACACTTGAAAAATATATATTATATTTTAGGTGTTGTTTTATAAGGCCATGTATTAGAATTTTCAAATGCAGCAGGAATCCATGGGGTTTACTCCCAACACCAATTTTATAGGTCTCCAAAGACACTGACAGAATGTTGCTAAGCAAGTTTCCAAATAAGTAAGCTCTATTGTTCAGAGAGATATAATCACTAGGAACAGTGAACGGGTTTGCAGCTGTATATTTGCAAGCAATTATTTTGAGCAATACCAAACTGATACTCACAATTTCCCATTAGGGATGTGTGAAACATTTACTCCATAGACATTTTTAAAAAATAAATAAATACAGGTTTGACCTAATCAACACTTCTTGCGACAAACACAGAAAAATTGCATTTGGAAGTTTGTGTGTGGACATAATGTCCAGTTGCCAATCTGTACAGTTCTGGGGTGCCATGCATTATGTTAAAAACCAGCACATAATTCCCCCTCCTCCTCCACATTGCTTTTCTAATAAGCACACAAACATTGTATTGTCAGTGAGGGCATACGTCCGTTAAAGTGTCTATTTGTCTTCATGCTGAATAATTTAATTCTCTTTTTATCCAAAAATGGTCTTAAATTGTTTTAAATTGTTTATGTTGCTTTAATCATTTGCCACCCTATCTCATGATAAAGAGTTGGATAGTAATATACAGAAGCCAGTGTGGTAAATAGCTTGAGCACTAGACTCCAACGAGGTTTTCAATCCCTGCTCTGCCATGAACATCCACTGGGTGCTATTGGGCAAATCATACACTCTCAGCCTCAGAAAACCCCATGATAGGGCTAGGTTAGGGTTGCCATAAGTCAGAAATGAAGACACACAGTAACTACAAGATATATTTTGATAAAATATTTTTAAAATGTGCACCAAAAAGCATGCAGTTTTTCCAGTGTTTTTAAAAATATATTGGGCTGATCTAGATTGGCAAAAAGGGGTGTGTTCATGCCTGCATGAAAGTGTAGCTTTTAGATGACCTACACTGAAAGTTTGGCATGAACACACTTCTTTTGCATTTTAGTGGGGAAAAAGCAGCTTTAAAAAGGACCTGCTTTTCCCAGCTTCTTTTTAAAAAGGGTGTAACTGTGCAACTGTGTCTAAATGCTGCAGTGCAACTGTGCAGTTTTTAAAGCTCCCAAACCCTAGCTCCAGCCCTAATCCGAACCCTAGACATGTGCAGTAGGGATTCTGGGATGCTGTAACTGTTAGGCAACTGCACATAAAATGTCAATTCATTCATAAAATAAAGAAGTTTATTCATAAACTTAAATTGTAACGGATTAAATATCTTTTTAAGGGGGGGAGGGATGCAGTTTGTTTTATTGATGTAATAGTATTTTAATGTGTAAGCCGCCTCAATTGATCTCAAAGGGGTGGGGTAATAATAATAATAATAATAATAATAATAATAAAATAAAGGTGTTCATTCATGGTGCACCGATGCAACTGCACACTTTAAAAAGGGAAGCGAAACCACAATGGTAATTTGACAGATCTTCATAACTGCACAGTTCATTTGTGATGTACCTGCGCAACTGCACAGTTTGCAGCTGGCAATACAATTGCCTGTATGATGTACAGGTGCAACTGCACAGTTCGCAGCTGGCAACAACAACAACAAAAATATTAAAGGTTCAGTGTGTCCAAAAGCCCCATTCATTGCCACCTGTGCAGCTGCTCCACCTGTGTTTCTAGCATCCTGACAGCTTCCAATGTAGTTGCTGAGCAACAGAAAAGACTTCAAGTAAGTTGTCCCCACACCTCCTCAGTGTAGCTATCCTATGCCTTTTTATTACACACCTGGGACTTGCAGTGCAGCTGCTAAGTGTTAAGGAAAAGGCAACTTCATGTCGCCCTTTCCTGCCAATCTAGAAAGCCCCATTGTGTTTAAGTTACCTTTGTTGGTTACAATTACCCAAAAGCCACAGTTGGTTTCCACATTCTGAAAAAAGGCCATAAGGGACCCATTTTAGGATATAAATTGATTGATTGAATGAATGAATGGAATATGGAACAAGCACATGAATATGAACCTGGAGGTGCAGAAAGGAGGAAGTTCATGGAACACAGATCTGACCATCTTTGTTTTCATAATGTTAGACTCCAGTTTTTAAAATTTGCCATTTACATTCAAGGCATTTCAGGACTGAATGTTGCAAGCAGCCACTGCTTCCTGAACAAAGTTGTCAATTATTTTACTATCCGTGATATCATTTCAGCTAATGGGTAACAAAGGCATTATCTTCATCGTAAACAGGCATGGGTAGTGTGGCCCTTCAATGTTATGGGAATGCAACTCCCATCAGCCCACTCCATTGGCTATGCTAGTGTGGGCTGATGGGAACTCCAATCCAACAGTATTTGGAGAGTCACAGTTAGGCATTCTTGATCATGCTGTAACAAACTGACAACTTGCTGTCCCTTTATGTTACTCAAATGCTGCTGATTGAGGTGGCCAGGAATGGACAGAGGTGGAAATATTTTTGTTGGATTTACCAGTTTTACCAACTTAGAATTTTTAATTTTTTTCAGTACATGTTACAATAACATGCACCCTTGCACCTAGAGCATTTGTGTATTTACAAACCTTAGAAGGTGTTTTTGAAAAACAAAGCATACACAAAATAATACACCCATTGTAAAATGTAAATGCTTGAAATCCACACAACTGAAAAAAGTACACAGAAACATGCTTAATAGGGAAGAGTTGTATACCTTAAATACATTCTATATAAATGTGCAAATTCAGAAATGCATTAATACTGCAAATTTCAGAATGGGGAGGAAATGCAAATTCTAGCAGTCTGACACCAAAAAGGGAGGGCAGGAAGAAAATGCAGGTGGGATTCACAAAACTCAGCAAAACGGAGACTGAGAAATTGTCACAATTCTACTAATGGTACAACTGGCCCTGGAAGACAATGAAGAACATTTTTGTTATCCTGTCACATTTATTGCATAGCACACATTTGTAGTAACTCATCTCTGTGTTACAACTTCTAATGCCAGCTCCAAGTACCTTTTGGAAGCTCAATATATGATATACAGCCTCTCCATTCCTTGTCTTCCTATCTTACCTACTAAAAATCTTCTATTGTCAAATCACTGAGATTGAATTGCGAGAACAAAGAGACACACCTCATCCGCTCCTTTACAAGCTCATCATGGGCAAATTACTTTCCATTGGCAGCCAATACTTGCTTGTACTGAAACAGCATATTGTGAAATCAATCAGTTCTGAAAACTTCCAGTGTACAAATCATCTAGTGATAATGCTGTTTGACATGTGAAAAGCATAGCTGGATGAATCCTCCTTTATTTCAGGGGATATGAATAGCATGGTTATTTGTCCCAATTTGTGAAAACATAATATTGAAAACGGTGAGGCAAAGCAGAGACATTTCTAGCCAGTTGTTATTCAGTGGCATACATGATAAGCAGACTGATGCAGCTCATTCTGGATATCATCGAAAGTCAGAAAACTACTAGTTATTGAATTTGTTGTAGTTGCATATTTAGCATTTGGAAGGGGAAGAGACACTTGTGAGATCTTCTGCCTCAGGCATGAAACTAACATAGTTGGCCTGGGGTATTATGTATCTTGATAGTGGAGGGGTCTGTTTGCTGCTCCGCTTGAAGCTGGCCCCAGTGGGATACTAGATCCGTCATTTCGTACTGATAGTATTCCTTTCTGTACTTGTATTTGTTATGGGCTACAGACTCTGATGATCTAATAAAGGGCTGTGCCTATGAATTCCAAGTGACTGCATACTTGTAGAAGAAGAGCAAGTCCAACAGTAATGAATTTCCATAGTGTCATGAAAATGAGTTTCATAGCATTGCTTTCCTTTCAGGGAACCTGCAGAAGACAAGTGAGCACATTACTACTGTAAATTCAAGCACACACAATAGTAACATAGCTTATGGTGTTTTATATCACTGTGAAATGTCACAATTATAAATAGACTGTTCATATTTGTTATTTGCAGGCAAAATACTAATTAATCAGGAAAAGTTAATCAAATACATCTCTAAAAATATATGCAAAAGTCAAAATATGTCAGGTGTGCACAGACTGACAGACACGCAGTCACATAAACACACACAAACACACACAGTTTATTCATGACTATATGAATGCCAAATGCCAATGATTCTTCATCTTTAATACCTAGGGATTTATAAGCATATTGCCTCAATAAAACCTGGTTCATCTGTACAGTGTGCAGCTCAGATATGCATATTTAATTACTCAGAAAGTAATTTGCTTGTACAGATGGTGGTATTAGGGGTCTTACTTCAATTTAAATTACTTCTGTTGGAGAGAAATGTTATTTTGCTATGAATTTTCACACAAAGAATACATTTTTATCGTGGATAAATAATAGTCCACAGTTGTAATGAATATACATGATTAACCTGATACATTCTTAATAAAGACTTGATGAGAACAGAACACAGCACAGAGGAGTTTGAGGAAAGGAAGCCCTTTAAATCCAAATCTGTGACATCTTGAAATATCATAGGAAGGCAAGTACTGTGGGTGCTGTCCATACAGCAAAGCATAATAACAGCCAAAATCCACAAAACAGCAATACTTTTATTGGCCAACCAAAATGCATTTTTCATTTTATGCATTTTGGTTGATGAGGAAAAAACACTGTGACTCCTGCTAACTTAGATACTATATATATATATATATGCAATATAGGCAGATATGACATGTATAATGTCACATGAGCAACAAGCAAGGCTCTATATTAGAGAATGTATATTAGATAACATATATTAGAGAACATAAATAACTAATATATATTTTAAACCAAACAGTGAACAATTTTAAAGTCCATCTTGCAACATCATCTTCAATACTAAGCAGCAAAGTCCAAATGTGAAGCTGTTTAGGGGAGTCTGTGAATTCTTTAAAAAGTCATTTGTTTCCCCTTATTGTAAAGCTCCAAATTCCTGCCTACTGGATTAACCATGCAGCTGGTTTCATAGCTGTCTGCATTGCATACCTGTTTTTTTATTTTGGTGGTGCATTTTGGTTGGCCATAAAGGTATCACTGTTTTGTGGATTTGGGATGTTATTGTACTTCTGAACTTTGTTTCTGTAAAAAAGCACCTAGAACTTGAGTTCTCTTATCAAATGCCCAGGATAACAGAAAGTACCATAAAGATGTTACTTCTTTGGTATCTGTTTTGTGGATCATAATTGCAAGGTGATTTGAGGGCAAATTACAACTAAAAGTCCTTTTAAAAATTGATTCATGTAGTTTTAAACTCATAGGTGAGTAACATGGCCAGATCTCAGGGCCTGGCCCCAAATCTCCAATTTTTGTAGATCATCTCCAGGTGGACTCAAAATTGTCCAATTTGGGGGACTCAGCTCCAGACAAGAGGAGAGGGCTGTGTTTCAATCTCTACCTCAGATAGTAGAACAGCAACTTGATATAATTTACAAGGATTTATTCATTTATTACTTTGCACCTTTCAAAGACTCTCCAGGAAGGTCTATGTATTTCCTTACATTGCAGCCCTTCCTTCTGTTCTATGGTGTGGCATCTTGGTTCACCCACCAGTCTTCTCTGCTTGACTAGAAACAAGTGGGCTAGATTAAATGTTTCTTATCCTGTAAGTGAAAAGGAATAATCCCCTAATTTCACTTGAATCTGGGATCGGCCCAGACTTCAACTAAGATTTCTGTTTTAGGGTTGATCTACACTGGCTGCTTAATCCAGAGCCAGTCAGGAGCATTATGTCCTGGATCAACCACAATGATAACCATATGCACTGGGCTGAATCAGGTGAGATGCCATGCTGTTCTGCACATGGGCCACGGGCCCTGCTGGCCCATGCCTTGTTTTAGAGTCACCACCACTTCTTCCTCACAAGCAGGAGCACCATGTAAAAGTCACAAATGGCCACCCGCACATGTGATCAACAAGAATCTGGGCATTCGTTTCTGACCTCAGCAGAAGTGGCAGCAGGGTTCACAGAGAGTCTGTGAGAAAGTGGCAGAAATGGCTCCAAAAACAGGCTATCCCCTTTTCCCCAGTGCTCAGGATGGGGAAGGGGGACAACTGGATCAGGATGAACTGGACCAGATCCAATTATCCACATGCCAGAGCAATCTGAGGTCACGCTGAAGTTTCCGGGAAATCCTAGGGTTTTTCTCAAAACAGAACAAAGTTGGGTTAAGGGCATAAACAAAACAAAACCAAAAAACAAATCCTCCCCAGAAATAGTAGTATGTTTTTGGGACTGGCTTGGGGATGAGTAAGGAAGGCATTTTTCACTGGTGTAAACAAGCCCCTAGTTCCGAAAAAGAAAATATGTTGTGTGCTAGACTGATAAGCTCTGGTTAATACTTAAATCATAATGCTTCAATATATCAGCAGAAAGTCATTCCTAGGTCTCAGGTTTTGATTTCTTAAATAGCAGGGTTTGGGATGATTCTGAACTGACGGCCCTATATATGAGCTGCCTTCCTCCCATTTAGGAGAAAAGTGGGATAAATAAAATAAAATAATAAATATTATCATGGATAATAAATAAAGAAGCAGAGTGTATTGTTAGAAAAAAGAGGAAGAATGAAGCTGAGTTGAATGCATAAAATAAGTCAGTTTGAGATAAGGATAAAGGCATAGAGTCAACTATAGGCTGCAAAACATTACTATATTAATGAACTCCACATTCCTGATGTTTGCCAAGATCAGCCCAAGACATTTTGCTATCTGAAGAAAAAGCACAAGTTAATTAACCTTCAAAGATAATTAAAGCATTTAATACTCCCTGCAACTCCATGTATATAGAGACACCAGACTGGCTGCTGAAACTTAGGAGTTTATCACACGTGGGGAAAATCAAGGGTTTAAACAGTCATTTTCCTGGGAACGTCAGATGATTGCGGTGAATATTTTCACACACACTATGACTGGAGAGGACTTTTTTTTTTACATAATACATATCACAATTTTACAATCATCATTTCATAATAAACTTTTCTCCCCTCACCCCCCCTCCCAGAAACAGCATTGACGGACATACATTTCGAACAAATTAACAGTTGTTATCGGAGATGTGGAAAATATTGTTGATCATATTTTTAACTTCTTCATACCCCATTGTATCTTCTACTTTCTTAATCACAATTTCCCATTTATCTTTCCCTGATTCTTTATTGCTTTCATCAGAATATTTAAGTCTTCGTTCCCTAAGGAAATCAAATAATATATATTCTTTTATATATTTAAATAAACAAATCTGATTCCAGTTTGCTTTATTTTTCCAACCATAGGCAATCACTGCATGGGCTACCCATACCCTTAGAAACTGCTATTTTCAATATTGTGTTCTGTTTTTATCGTAACTTAGGGCTCAAGAAAGCTGTCAAGACGGATCTCTTCCAGCAGGCCTTCCCAGAATGAACTACTCGGCCACAAAATGACTCCCCCACATAATGACTCTGCCCACCATTATTGTTTTAACTGTTTTTATGTATTATATATGTAATTTTAATCTTAAATTGTTTAATTCTTTTTTAAGGAGGGATACTTTGTATATATTGCTGTATTATTTTTAACATTGTGAGCCACTTTGATTGTTTTTGTTGTTTTTTAAAAAAAGCGGGGTACAAATAAAAGTTTTACAGGTATTTATTTATTAGGGCTCAAGCAGACAGGGCTAAATGAGTGGCCAGAGGCTGACCCTGCCCTGGTCACCCTGGGACCACTGCGGGACCACAGCAACCAGACGCCACAGTCCCAAGGGTGCCTGCCACCACAGTCCCCAAAGGCTGGTTTTGGGACACGTTTGGCAGCCCTGGCACTCCACTCAATCTGGGGGCAGCCTGCATTCAATCCAGGAGCAATCTGGGGGCATGCATCATGTGCATGCCACACCTCTAGATTCGCCCAATGGTGGCCCTTTTGGGCTGTCTGTTTTAGGCTTTGTAGAGTTTGAACTGAATCCAGGTTTTTGTTTAGGTGGTTCTGTGCTTTTCTAGAGTCTCAGAGATGGGTAGTGACCTGTATTCTCCAATTGTCATCTTTTTCCTCTGTATTTGTGGATGAAGGGGTGCATATAGGCCTGTTGGTAACTTGTAAGAAATAACCTCTACAACCATAGGCTCCTGTCCAAAAAGGATCTCTTGGGTCCAGTCTACATTTGTTTATTTTATGCACATTGTTGTGGATTTTCGCATCTTCAAATAAACTATTGTCTACACCTTTTCTGAGTTCATTCTTGCCTATTTGCATGGCTGTCAATCAAAGCATGTGAAAAAATATACTTCCATTTCTATTGTCATGTATTCCTCCCCCTTCCCTCCCCACAGATTATAACTGTACTTTCCCAATCACCTACTGTTATTGTATGCTGCAAAGTTTCCTGAAAACAGCATCTTAAGTCTTCTCTCCCCCCGCCCCCACTTTAAATCTGGAAAGAAATTAGGAGAAATGGTTACTAACTGGGGGAAAGGAGGAGATGCTGAGCTCTAGCCCCCTCTTTGCCAAGGTGAAGAAACAAAGGAACCTTTGTTTATTTCCTCCAAGGCATCTTTAACAATTTAAATGCCCTTTGCCTTTGGAGTAGAGAAAACAAATTTTTTGAACAGCCGATTCCAGTGTGAATTTTTTAAAAATAAAAATAATAAAATGCCAAGGAGATTAGGACAATGCTATATGTACCTAAAACCAGAGAAATGTGTTATCAGTAATGCTCATCTGCCTGCCCACCCATTCCCACCCTCTGCCACACAAAGGCATTTGAAGAGAAGAATAATGTGCATCCTTTAGCATGATATGGTAAAAAGTGTAAAATCTTTTTCTTTGGGGTTTGAGGACTTTTTCACACACACCCCTGCCAATAAAAGGGACAAATTTGTTCAGATCACGTGTGGCCAGATCATTTTCTACATGCCTTCTACCAGTTTAATTTTCATTGTGTGGACTGGTTCCTAGTTTACAGCAGACCTCTTTAGAAAAAGTTTCACTTCCTTTTTTTTAATTCTAGCTCTCTGGATTTCAAAAAAAGCTATCTTTACGCCGGTTGTTTACATTTTGGCCTTTTCTTCAAACCAGCTTAATTCCACGATTTTATCTGATATCAGTTTATTCTTTGCCTGTCTGCTGTCCCGTTTGATCCATGTCAACTCTTCCTCTCTCTTTCCTCACACTGAGGCAAAACACATCCAGTAATGAATGTGAGACAGTACCCCCATTATGTTTTGGTGGAAAAAAAAGTGAAATACCATTCTGCCTATGCAGACAAACAACAATGTTGTGTCTCATTACTGCAAAAACAACACCATTCCACCATTACAAGCCGTTATGAGTCATTATGAATCTGTGCTGGGGTTGTCAGGATATGGAAGGATCTTTCTTTCATATGTGGTGCGATTGTAAGATGGCAAAAGATATCGTTCTAAGATTCATATGTTACTTTAGAAATACTTAAAGGAGGATTGTGCGATATCACCAAAAATATTCTTCCTGGGTATCTTTGATAAAGAATGAGATACCACATATGAATTACTTCTTTGATATGTGACAACTACAAGAATACTCTAGAAAATAGACGAAAGTGCCAGTGATGAAAGGTACTTTCATCTGCTAAAGTTGCCAAATTGATGGGGATTTTAAAAGATAAACCAAATGAAGACTTTATGAGTCTTTGGGAACAGTTTATGGATTTTTTGAGCAATGAGAATTCTAATGATGTAATAATTTGTGGTTATGATTCTTAGTAATTATAGGAAGTAGAACTTAGTTACATCTGTAATGGTAGAATAATATTCTACATTTTCATTACAATTTATGAAAGGGGTCAGAGATCATTTGTGTCTGTGTCAGTCAGTGTTTACCATAATAGGTTAATGTTTTAGAAATGCACTGTACTGTGGAGTTAGTTTAGTTTAATAGAGAGTAGTTTAGTTTAATTATAGTATTATTGTGTGTGTATGCTATGTATGCATAGCTTCTTAAATATCCAATTTCTTTTGTCTCCCCTCCCTTTTATGCATAGCTTTTGAAAAATCCTTTCCTTGTAAGTTGTTTATTTTGTCGTGAAATAGTCTGTACACGTTAAAACCAACACACCTCAATTTTTAAAAAGACATAGATTCTGCCTTTGGAATTCAATAAAGAAACGTATCCAGTCTATATAAATTAGCATGGCACTTGCTTGGGCCCAAGACATGGTTTCAAGACATTAGCAGTACAGCAAGCCTACAGTCCGTTCCTGTAACTGCAATATATCACTATGCTGTTGTATGCATTCTATTTAACAAACACCTCCTTTTAATTCCACCACACAAGATTTCTCAAAATATGCCACAGCATAATGCATTAATTATTATCCATACTCATGAACTGTATTTACTGGGTAGGAACAACTGCTTTCTGAAACTATTTTTTGGTGTTTAAAAAACAATACATTTTCTTTCTTTCTTTCTTTCTTTCTTTTCTTCTTCCGTCTTCATAAAAAGTATTCTTGTGCTTGCTACACTCAAAATGGAGCATTTTTCTACTAATAAAAGCTGCATCCTGTATCTCAGAGATAGCAAGATACCATGTACCACTGCGGTTGCTATGGTAAGTGTTCATGTTTTATTGAACAGTAAATGGACACAATCCCCTAAATGACTCCCATATGGCCTTAACATAAGCAACCTCCTCTTTTTTGTCAGTTCCCCCTCCTTTTATAAGGAATATGGATTTTCCGCCAACTGAAGAAAAGCATGGCCTCTTTTTTTCTCCTTTTTGTTTTTATAAAAAAGCATATTTTCTCTGTAGTTTGTGAATGCTTTCTAAAAGCATTTTCAAACAGTTATCAAAAGGATGTGCTAATTAGCCTCAAATCCTACTGAAAACTAATCACAGGAAAAGAAAGGGACAAGCTGGCTTGGCATCTCAATAGACAAAGGATAGGCTCTCCACCCCATATTTTTATTGGTTCTCAGGGCAGATACTTAATTCCAAAATACAGACAAAACATAACATGCCTCCCAGCTGTCTCACATCGACTCTAACAGTTGAGGCCAACAGCCTTGGCATAAGAGAATGCAAATATTTTTACTCACAGCAGATCCACTCAGGAAAAAGGGTTAACCATCTACCCAGAGATGATTTGTGTTCACAACCAGGCCTCAGTTCTTTACAAGTGGATTATCCATACAATGGAAGAAAGCAATTCATTGGACTATAAACTAGTGATCCGTATTCACTTCTTATTTATTTATTTGATTTATCACCCACTTTTTGCCCCAAATGTAGCTATTTCAATGTTGACTTTTATATGCTCTTGGTCCAGAGAAGGTTGGTGAAATAAACAGTTAGAACAGAGACCTGGAGGTTGAGCCAATGTTCTTAACACATACAGGTAACTCTTGAGTATCTACAGATACTCGAGATATTCAGTGATTCTCATCAGGCTTGTTTGGTGAGAACACAAGGGAGGGTCTTCTCTGTAGTTACTCCCAGACTTTCGAATTCAGTCGTTACTCTCCTTCATTAGTAAGTTAAAACACTTTTATGCCATCGAGCTTTTACAAATAGACTACAATTGGGCTTTTAATGTTGTATGGTGCTGTTTTTGAGGTTTGTATACAGTCTTCTAGTGAACTTTGATACTTTTAATGTTTACTGTTTGAACTTCGTTAACTGTTTAATTCTCTTCTAAATTTTATATTTATACTTTTATGAATGAATTTGTATTTTTTAAAATTTGTATTGTTTTAAATATAATGTTAGCCACCTTGTCCCCCATTATCAGGAGAAAAACAGAACATAAATGAATATACTACTACTGATGATGATGATGATGATGATGATGATGATGATAAGGTCTATGGTGGTTTAGATTATATGGGCTCCATACACCCATACATGTATATGCATGTAAGGACTGAATCAGCTTAAGAACATGTTAACAAAAGTTAACTGACTGCTGTTTATGTTTGGTTACTTGATTAGCTGCTTCATCACACTAGGGGGCAAACAGGATTTAAACTAGAGTTAAACAAGAGTTAAACAGGAAATGCCCTATGTTTATTACAGGGCATTTCCTGTTCAACTCTTGTTTAACTCTAGTTTAAATCCTGTTTCCCCGCTAGTGTGATAAAGCAGCTGGTTGCCTTGATTCTGTTTCTCTCAACCTCATTCAGAAATGTTCATCCTGCTCAATAATTTGTTTCTAATCTAACAGTTCGTCCATCCTTCCTGCTTCCCCAGCTGAAGCAGAGAGATCATTACATCTGGTTTGTGCGACCTCTTCAAATGTAACAATAATGCAGCAGGATTAAAAAAAACAAAACAATTTACATTGACTGACATCTGTAAGTGGGATATGCACGCAGAAGTTAACCATACACTTATGTATGCCTATTTTTATCCATTTTGGAAATGGTATTCCCTTTTTTCCTCCACAATGATCACCCCCAACTCTCAGACCTACCATAGAGCCTGTAAGGCTTCCCATCGATGGCCATTCATACCTGGAAGAGAGCAGACAGGGCTGGCTATGTCCTTATAGCCAGACATGAAGTGATTACCACAGCACTGGGATTTCCCAAGGATCTCAGTGGATTTCAGTAGGTGATCTAACCACTTTATGCTTGGCTACAGGGACATAGCCAGAAACTTATACAATCTGCCTCTGCTCTCTTCCAGATATAAATGGCTGGTGGGAAGACTTTAACAACAAGAAGCAAAGTCTGGGTGCATGTGTGATAAACGACTCAGCATGGCAGTTCCATATGTGTAACAACTGAGCTATCTGTGCCATGCAGGACTACAGCCATGACGTGAGTTCCAGAGTATTTTGTGACCCCACAAAAATTGCACTGTATTAAGGGGTGGACCAGGCTAGAGTTTAATGTACACTTCTTATACATTTTCTTGATTCTAGTAAGAATTGCAGCTTCTCCTTAAATGTATAAATTACTCATTTATATCTTATCTTTTCCCCCAAATTAGGCATACTCCTCCTGCCCCAACCCATGCCCATCCTATTTGCTCAGGAGGTTTACAGTTTAAAACGAACACAATACAGATGAAAACATGGAAAATGGCAGGGAGGAGGAAGAACAGGTACACACAGCCCTGTTCCTCCTTCTCCCTGACCCATGCCAGGCAAAATGGCATCATGTGCCACCCATGGCAAAAATCATCACGGATCTAGGCTCATGACAGTTTAAAAGGCAGAGTAATAAGTGAATGAGCAAAAGAGAGGAATCCTTTGGTGTGATCTCTGTGTGAAGCTGACCATATTAAAATCTCTACATGCAAATGTTTATTTTTGCCACAAAGGGTATGCTTAGTACATAGGTATGCATCACCCTCTCTTCCCCAATAATTCCCCTGGCAATTATTTCCAGTAAGACCACAAATTCATATCCTTGAACAACATGTGATCGTACGTACTGACACTGAATTACCTGGAACATGCCATAAGTGAAAGGGGGAAAAGACAAAACATAAATATGATGCTGTAATGAATATATACAAAATGTTGTGCACTGGTAGGATATTGCTTCTAATCCAATAGTGGTTCTTGCCAATGGTGATTTTGTTAAGAGTCCACTTAAGCTCTAGACCACTTGGGGAAAGCACCTCATCAAGCACAACAATTGCTAGAAGGGCCATGTAAGTGTTACATCCCTATATGATTACAATCTTCACACAACTGCATCACCATGCCAACCAGTGTGTTAATATTTTAAGTGAACCATCTTTTGTTTTTGCCTGTCCCAACTACTTGTGTTATCTATTCTTCTCTGAAACCAGAAATAGACAGTTGTTCTGGATAAAAAAAAAAAATAAATTGTTATGGTTGGCCTTCTGTATCCATGCATTCAACCATCCACAGCTTGAAAATATTAAAATATGTATATAAATTCCAAATAGCAAATCTTGATTTTGCTATTTTATATCAAGGATACGATTTTACTTTGTTGGATTGAGCTACAGCACAATGTCAACCTACATTATTTCTACAGTGTAGATGCACCCCAAGAGGTTGATGTGATCTTGTTTATATTTTAAATCCCACAACTGTTGACACCACTAAAATTCTTAACATTTTAGATGGCCAACAGGAATTGTAGTCTATTATATAATTTATTCTACTCTATAAAGACACCATACAATATCTTATATATATATATATATATATATATATATATATATACCTAAAACTATTTTCTATGTCAATATAGCTGCAATCTTATACCTAATATTAGGGACATGAAATGGGACATCTAAGCAGAGGTGTTGCTTTTTTTAATTAGACTGCAAGAGCTAAGTAAATGTTGTTAACAATGTCTAATCTTTTCTTTCTTAGTATGTTTATAGCAAGAATAGCTTCGCTTGTTCCTCTAACTTCTAAAATCAAATTGCTACTTAATTAATTTTTCATATAGTGTTATTCCATCCCTTCACTAAATTATCTTTTATTATTGTTTAAGTGTGGCTGAATAAGCTTTTGATTCTATGCAGAGCTTGGAAAGTTACTTTTCAGAGAAATGATTATAAAGACATGTTGAAGCCTCCATCACTGAGTAGTGGTAGGATGATACCATGTGAGCCAGAAAATCATCCTACTGATGCTCAGTGATGTGTAACTCAGAACATTATCATATACCTTCTTTCCAAAAATAACTTTCCATGTTTTGGTTAAATTAACTCACACATATCCATGTTATCTTTCTGGGGTTAGGCACCATTGTACTCAACCTTAAATAGGAGGCAGAGTGTAGTATAAATTTTTTAATTAATTTAAATAGTGTATTTTGAAGCCATCTATGCTGAGTTCCAAAAGTTCATTAGGATCTCCTTGCTGATGTATTCCTTTTCAGTTTTTGTACCACATAATCAAATTCTGACCTGAAAATACACAGTCCTTTTCTGGCACTTCCCACCTCTTTTTCTTCCACTACTAGATCATGTGAAAGGTCTCCATTTATCTAAACAGTCTTGCTATCTTTCAGCAATTTTTTTTCATCTTTGTCAACAAGTCTCCTTGTTCATTTCTAATAGTTGTACTTGTCCACCTCTCACCTTCATAAACAAATAATAATTTGCTAAGCTTTTATCTACCTGTCCAGTGTTAATTAATTTCTTTCAAAGTGTCACATAATCCTCTGAGATATCTTTCTCTGTCTCCTTCTTTGTTAATAATTTTGTTGCAAAGTATTACTAGTGCCCCCCTTCTGCACACAGGTTTTAAAAATGTCACCTTTGTTTTATCAAATCAATTATTTCCTCTGTTACCGATGCCTTCGTCACTCATCTCTTTCCTTTTCAATTCTTTTGACAGCAAAAGGAAGAAGAAGGAAACAGTAGGGCCACTGCGTGCAGAAGATGGCAAAATGCTAACAGGGGACAGAGAAAAGGCAGAATTACTCAACACCTTCTTTGCTTCAGTCTTCTCAGAAAAGGCAAAAGGTGCTCAACCGAAGGATAATGGAGCAGAAGACAGAATAGGGGAATTTCAGCACAGAATAAGTAAAGAGATAGTACAGGAATACTTGGTTAACCTAAATGAATATAAATCTCCAGGACCAGATGAACTACATCCTAGAGTATTAAAAGAACTAGCAAATGTAATATCAGAGCCATTGGCAATAATCTTTGAGAACTCCTGGAGAACAGGAGAAGTCCCAGAAGACTGGAGGAGGGCAAACGTTGTCCCCATCTTCAAAAAGGGAAAAAAAGAGGATCCCAACAATTATCGTCCAGTTAGTCTGACATCAATTCCAGGAAAGGTGCTAGAGCAGATCATTAAGCAGAGAGTCTGCGAACATTTAGAAGCCAATGCCATAATCACAAAAAGCCAACATGGGTTTCAGAAAAAGAAGTCATGCCAAACGAACCTGATCTCTTTTTTTGATAAAATTACCAGCTTGGTAGATGAAGGGAATGCTGTGGATATAGTATACCTCGATTTCAGTAAGGCCTTTGACAAGGTTCCCCATGACATTCTTGCAAACAAGCTTGCAAAATGTGGGATAGACAAGTTAACTGTTACATGGATTTGTAATTGGTTGAGTGGCCGAACTCAAAGGGTGCTCAACAATGGCTCCTTTTCATCCTGGAGAGAAGTGACCAGTGGGGTGCCACAGGGTTCTGTCCTGGGCCCAGTGCTATTCAACATCTTTATTAACGATTTGGATGACAGAATTGGGGGCATACTTATCAAATTTGCAGATGACACTAAACTGGGAGGAGTAGCTAATACCCCAGAGGATAGGATCAAAATTCAAAATGACCTGAATAGACTAGAAAGCTGGGCCAGTGCTAACAAAATGAAATTCAATACGGAGAAATGTAAGGTTCTGCACTTAGGGCGAAAAAATGAAAGGCACAGATATAGGATGGGGGACACCTGGCTGAACGAGACCACATGTGAAAGGGATCTAGGAGTCCAAGTAGACCATAAGCTGAACATGAGTCAACAGTGTGATGCGGCAGCTAAAAAGGCCAATGCAATTTTAGGCTGCATCAATAGAAGTATAGTTTCTAGATCAAGGGAAGTTATAGTGCCACTCTATTCTGCTTTGGTCAGGCCCCACCTGGAATACTGTGTCCAGTTCTGGGCACCACAATTCAAAAAGGATGTGGAGAAACTGGAGCATGTCCAAAGGAGGGCAACTAAGATGGTGAAGGGTCTGGAAACCTTGCCCTATGAAGAACGCCTTAGGGAGCTGGGGATGTTTAGCCTGGAGAAGAGAAGGTTAAGAGGTGATATGATAGCCCTGTTTAAATATTTGAAGGGATGTCATATTGAGGAGGGAGCAAGCTTGTTTTCTGCTGCTGCAGAGACTAGAACGCGGAACAATGGATGCAAACTGCAGGAAAAGAGATTCCACCTCAACATTAGGAGGAACTTCCTGACAGTAAGGGCTGTTCGACAGTGGAACACACTCCCTCGGAGTGTGGTGGAGTCTCCTTCCTTAGGGGTCTTTAAGCAGAGGCTGGATGGCCATCTGTCAGGGATGCTTTGACTTGGAGTTCCTGCATGGCAGGGGGTTGGACTGGATGGCCCTTGTGGTCTCTTCCAACTCTATGATTCTATGATTCTATGATTCTTCTATGACTCATCTGTTGCTTTTATCAATATTTCTTTCAAGTTCTTCCATTTTAATTCACTATTACTATAATCCTACTCTCTTATTCCTCTCTGTGTTCAGATTTATTTGATTTTTACATGCTTTGAGTTCTTTTCATGTTTCTCAGAACATTCATATTCTATGTTTTTAAAATTTTTAACTTTTCTACTAGGGCTCTTTAAAAACTCCAGGGTCAAAATAGACATTACATATAAACATTAAAGTGGTGTCAAACTACATTATTTCCGCAGTGCAGATTAGTTGTATACAAAGACTGGGCAAGAAAAGGGTGAAGTATCTCTATTGATCCTCTGCTCATGCTAAAAGTTAGGATCCCATCACATGGGGTAAAAAGAACAGCTTTTATTATAAAAATATAAGTTGTTGCTTATAATTTATAATTATAGTTGCTGAGCCTCCCCTTCCCTTAAACCACATTCCTGTTTACAGTGTTTCAAAGCACTGAAAATTTGTTTCCATAGGGTCCAGGCCTTCAATGCAAACTCTAGAGAGAGGAATAAAATTAGTTATCACTCTAGAAAAGCTGTTCGGGAAAGCTGTTCGGGTGCCCTACGGGAGGCCTCCCCTCATGTTCCCACCAACCATATCTATGAAGGTGGTATAGTTGATGGAACCATGAAAGAAGGCCTTCTTAGTAGCCGTCTCTAGACTTTGGAACTTAAAACTCATACTATATAATTTACACAGAGCTTGGAATGTTAGTTTTGAAAATTAAGTCAATAATGTTGTATGTTGGAAATTGGGAAGTTAACTCATTACCACTAACACTAATAATTGTTGACTGACTCATTATTTAATATGCCAGTTTCCAAAGCATACCATTGGATTTATGGAGAATGATATGGAAGTTGTCACTTTTGACCCTAAGGGCACATTTTGTTGCTTGTACCTTCAAAAGTAATTTTTTAAGATGGACTACAATTTTTTTCTTGTAATTCCTACCCATGGACTACAAAGCCCATAATATAATTGTTGCATTGTGGTGGTGGGACAGCTACGCCTGAAACTGCCAGGTTGGTAAAGGCTGTCCTAAAGTATGGGCTCTTGTCTTACAACATCATGTTCAATTATGTCTTGTCACTTATCTATATTTCTCTTCTTTCTTCTATGCAATCTCAACTTGATCAGCCTGTACACTGTTCAATTACCCTACCAATGCCTTGTTTATTAAATATTAATAAGGTATATTGCTAAAGTAAAGATGGTGAGGGTTCTCTGGGTCCCCCTCCCTCTTATGCCTGAGCTGGATGGGATCCCTTGAAAACCACCTTTTATCTAAAAAAAAAAACCCGCTGCCATCACCCAATGATTGATTTCTTCCACCTATGCAATGCATATGGGGAATTGCTGGGGAATTCCACTGGCACTTGCCTTGTTGACTGTAGAGGAAAACTGGGCCAAGTTGATACATGTGAAAAGGAGTGCTAGAGAGCAGAGTGCTGTTGTTTTAAAATAAGAAAATGGTTTTATTTTTAAGTAATGAAATTCTATAGAAAAAGGATTTCTATCTACATGAAAGACCTTCTTATTCTTCAGGCAAAGAAAGAAGCTGCAAGTTAAAAGGGAATCTTTTTGGCTAGGCCGAGGGAAAACAATTAAAATCCTAATACTGCTGTCTGATATATTCTCCTAATCTTACACAAAGATCAGATGGGATTTGTAGTCCTTGACATTTCTGGGACTGGACTTCATTGTCTGGCTCTACCAGTCTCCTAGTTCCAGAGCGCCTGGCTAGAAGCCCTTCATGGTCTGCTTAGAGAGAGACAGAGACAAAGACAGACCTCTTTCAAGCCTTGTGGCGCTTTCAGGCTTTTAGAGACTTTTCTTTAGAATCATTTCAAAGGTTCACACTTCTCCCCAATTGCCCATCTCATTGGATAGTTGCTCTCTCATTACCTCTGTGATGCTGCCTCGTTAAAATGTAACAATGCCTTTTTACATATTTTAACCCTTTGTTATCTAGGAAGAAGATTCTGATAAATAGAGGGACTTCCATTTGTCACAGATGGTGATTATGCAGCAGATTATGTTGAACTGCAACATCCAGCATTACTCTGGAGAGCAAGGCAGCGCCCAGGATGCCTGAGGGGCCCTAAAAAGGGCCAGGAAGAGCAGCCTCCTTCGCAGCAGCGTTTGGAGAGCAAGGCAGCGCCCACGACGCCTGAGGGGCCCTGAAAAGACCCACCAACACCTGCCTGCCGCTTGCAGGGGCCTGGGAGAGGGCGGGGCGCTGGTGAGAGGAGCGCCCTGAAGAGCCCGGCCTGCCGGACTTCCCCCAACCCACTAACACCTGCCTGCCGCTTGCGGTGGCCTGGGAGAGGGCGGAGCGCTGGTGAGAGGAGCACCTTGAAGAGCCCGGCCCGCCGGACTTCCGCCGACCCATCAACACCTGACATCTCCTAGCGACTGAGATTTGTATGATCTCTGACCACTCGCAATTGCGCAGTCGCGCAGATGTGCGGCCGCGCAGTTGTGCAGCCGCTCGGCCAAGCTGTCATACTGTGGCCTAGTCATGTTTTGCACAGACGCGCAATTATGTAGTTGTGCAACTATGTAATTTTTAATTTTACCATCAATCGACTGGGGAACTCTGCAATTGTATAGTGGATTCCTTGAAATTGGGGAGATAAGGTTGAGCAGCGTGAACATGTATTGCGCTAGTTTGATATCCTTTTTTTCCATCTTTAATTTAACATCTGTATAACTCCCCCTTTACTATCCCTGTTTTTTGGGGGGTTTTTTGGAGGGAAGTAGGGTTATGAATATGGATGGGGGAGGAGGTTTGGTGAGGGAGGTAGAGGGTAATCCCCACGATATGAGTGGATCCCCTATTCCAGTCGTGTGGGGCAAGGGGAGGTATGACGGTAGGAGTATGGACATTTGGAATAAGAGAAGGCGAGATGGATGTCTAATATCTATCTCCCCTTCCAGTCCTACTCCTAACCAAAGGGACCTGAGGGTCACTCCAGCCGTACCACAAACCCTGTCTCTGCTCCTGTGCAACGCCAGGTCTATTAAAAACAAGACCCATATTCTGTATGATCTGATAGAGGACAACAACTGTGACCTGGCGTGCATAACCGAGATCTGGCTTGGGCCTGAAGGGGATGCTGTGTGGGCTCAGGCCCTCCCATCCGGGTACTCGGTGAAGGACCAGAACAGGTTAGGTGGGCGGGGGGGGGGTGTTGCCTTGGTGCATAAAAACACCTTGTCCCTAACCAGGAACCATGTCCGTCAGACTGCCTATTTCAAGTGTATTTATCTGACCCTGAAGGCTAGAGACAGTCTAGGGATTCTGTTGGTCTACCGGCCACCCCGTGCGCTAACTGACTCCCTTAAAGAGCTGACACAGTTGGTCTCGGAGTTGGTGCTGGAGTCTCCCAGGCTTTTAGTCCTGGGCGACTTCAACATCCCCTTTGCGACCAACGTAGTTCCATCTGGTGCGGCTCGGGAATTCATGGATACCATGACAGCCATGGGCCTGTCTCAGCTAATCACTGGTCCAACGCATTTTGCGGGAAATACACTTGATTTGGTTTTCTGTACGGACATGGAAATTCTGTGGGCTGAAATTACTAATATTTCGACCCTGTCATGGACGGATCATTTCTTGGTAGAAGCAAGCATTAAGGCATCAACCCAGATCCCCCCCGGGGGTGGCGGACCTATTAGAATGGTCCACCCTCGAAGGCTGATGGAACCTGATAGGTTCCAAGAAGCCCTAGAGGGACATATGGTTGGAAGTGACGGCGACACTGTTGACGCCCTAATTAACATCTGGGATATGGATCTCTCCAGGGCTATACACAGTATCGCTCCCAAGCGCCCTCTCAGGCCTGCTTCGAAAAAGCAGCCCTGGTATACGGAAGACCTCCGGGCCAGGAAGCGGGTTCTGTGATGGCTAGAGCATGCCTGGCGGAAACATCAGTGTTTACCCAACAAGGCTCTCCTAGACCACCTCTTGGAGGACTACGGAGAGGCGATACGAGCAGCTAAGAATTCGTTCTATGCTGCCCGTGTTGCGTCCGCGGAGTCACGTCCAGCAGAGTTGTTCAGGGTAGTGAGGGAGCTAACTCAGCTCCCTCCTGCCCTGAACCAGATCCTTGAACCTACTAAGGCCTGCTGTGACCAGTTTAACAACTTCTTCGTGGATAAAATCTCTCGGATAAACGAAGATCTGGATGCCAGTGTTAAGGCAGAATCCAGAGCAGAGGCATCCAGAGCTTCCGTGACTCTGTTGTACTGGATCAGTTTGAGTCTGTCAGTACCGAGGATATGGACAAGATCCTTAGAAGTGTTAGGAAAACAACTTGCTCCCTCGATCCCTGTCCCTCGTGGCTAGTGGCACAGGGGGGACCGGCTGTAACATCATTGTTACGCCGGATTATCAACACATCCTTGAGGGAGGGGCGGTTTCCAGAAAATCTTAAATTGGCCATCATAAAACTGATACTAAAAAAGCCCTCCCGTGACCCCCTGGTTTATAACAACTATTGGCCAGTTTTGCTGCTGCCATTTTTGGGGAAGGTGATCGAGAGGGCGGTTGCAACCCAGCTTCAATCGATCTTGGATGAAACGGATTTTCTATATCCATTTCAAACTGGTTTCTGGGCGGGCTACGGGGTTGAGACTGCCATGGTCGCCCTGGTCAATGATCTCCGTCTGGGCATCGACAGGGGTAGCGTGTCCCTGCTGGTGCTCTTGGACATCTCAGCGGCTTTCGATACCATCGACCGTGGTATCCTTCTGGAGCTCCTGGCAGAGGTGGGAATTGGAGGCACTGTGCTCCAGTGGTTCCGGTCCTACCTCTCTGGGAGGTTCCAGATGGTGCAGCTGGGGGACGTTTGCTCCGACAAGAGGGCCATCAGATCTGGGGTCCCTCAAGGAGCCATCCTGTCCCCCATGCTTTTTAACATTTACATGAAACCGCTGGGAGAGATCATCCGGAGACATGGGATGGCGTCGCTCCTCTCGTGGCCTGTCTGGAATCGGTAATGGACTGGATGAGGGAAAACAGACTCATGATAGGTTCTCCCGGCCCAGGGATGGAGGTGGTTCCACCTGTCCTGGACGGGCTCACGCTTCCCATTAAGGACACCGTACGCAGCTTGGGGGTGCTTCTTGATTCGTCGCTCCATCTTACTTCTCAGGTGGATGCGACGGTCAGGAGCACCTGCTTTCAGCTTCGGCTGATACGCCAGCTGCGTCCCTACTTGGACCGGAGGGACCTTGAAACTGTAGTACATGCTCTGGTAACCTCTCGATTAGACTTCTGCAATGTGCTCTACATGGGGCAGCCTTTATATCACACTCGGAAGCTACAACTAGTGCAAAATATGGCAGCACGGCTGGTCACTGGGGTTCCCAGGACCTGCCATATAACACCGGTATTAAAAGATCTCCATTGGCTGCCTATTTGCTTCCGGGCTCAGTACAAAGTACTGGTTATTACCTATAAAGCCCTAAATGGCTTGGGCCCAGAGTACCTGAAGGACCGTCTCTCCTCACATAATCCGCCCTGCACACTTAGATCTTCTGGGCAGTTATTACTTAAAGTTCCAGAGGCCAGATTGTCAATCACTAGGAAGAGGGCGTTTTCTATCGCTGCCCCGAGCCTCTGGAACTCACTGCTCACGGAGCTCCGCCTGGCGGCCTCCCTTACCCAGTTTAAAAAGGGGTTAAAAACCTATTTATTTGAGCAGGCTTACCCCTGACTCTCCCCCGCCGTCATTTTTCCCCCACCAGGGCTCGGATCGGAATACCGCCACCCCTTGGGCCAAAATTGTTAAATTGTTTTCTGATTAATTGTTTTTAACTTTTGTATATGTTTTAATTTTTGTATGTGTACACCGCTCTGATTGTTGGAAGAGTGGTATATAAATAAAGACTTATTATTATTATTATTATTATTATTATTACTACTACTACTCATTATTAGCTATGCTGGCTACATCTGTTGACAGTTGTAGCCCATCTACATCTGGATGGCCAAATGATTCACAGTCCTATGTTAAAAGTTAGTAAAGAATGGCATGTTAACTTCTGCTAGAGGGCACTGATCCACTTAAAGTGCAGCACTCTGTAACTCAAGGGTGAATAATTCTTAATCAGAAATGTAAGGGTCAGTGGTAGGCCACATGTTATGTACAGTGTAACTTACTGTACCTCTGAATATGCATGTTTCAAAAGTGATAGGGATGAGTTAGGATGGGATGGGATGGGATGGAACAAATTTACCTAGCTGTATGTTTTGACACCTAGCTTGAATGTTGGAAACCACATCAAAAGGTATGTAATTCATAAAAGAAGAGGATGGTGGTGAGTAAAAAACAGAATTAAGGAGGAGAGCTAAGAGATAGGGAAACACCAGGAAGGTTTGGCAAAGTTTTAGTTATTAATTTCTTTTATGTTTCATTTACCAGAATTCATGCCTTGTCCATCTCCACTTAGAGTTAGCTGGGAGTGAGGAAAACTTTCCACTTGCCAGTAGTTGTTCAGGTATCCAGCACTGTGTGAGCAACAATGAATGCAGTGAAGGAATTCAATGGGTTTCCCTTCTGAGCAGCCACAGAGAAGGTGTAAAGTTTTGGTAAATGAATCTTTTGGCTTCAAACTAACAGCCTCGGCCTTATCCAACCCCACAAAGCATGGGACCTGAAGCAGGGAGAGGATGAAAATAGAATAAAAGAGAAAGAGAAAGGAGGAGAGGCCAAAGAAACAACACTTCTTCAGTTTGTTCCCAATTTTCAATTGATTCCCAGCTGCTGCAAACTGCTACATAGGCAATGATACTTGGCAAGGTAGAAGGCAGTAGGAAAAAAGAAAGATTGAATTACAGATGGAGAGAATCAAAGAATTCTGAGTCTGCAAGACCTGAGCAGGACAGTTGATAGCAGGGTGACTTGGAGGTCTCACGTTGATAGGGTTGCCTCACATTGAAGTCGACCTGAATGCAATTCACAGCAACAAATTTTGACAAGCAGGACAAAGGTCTGACCATTTGTCATATATACAAGCACCCACATGGATGTAACACAGACACATCCACACACATGTACACACACAGCACTGCTTCTTCAATTAACTCTCCAAGTTTTATCTTATAGTTACATGGTGAGGTGACTACATGAATCAGAACAAATGCTGAATGAACTGTGACGGTTTAAAATCCCGTTATACCACTTTGGCTCTGAAAGACGTTACAAAGCTGCATCCGAGGGTATGCCACATGAGGTGTCACTATGGGGCACAGAAACTAAACTAGTTAATTACAACAAGAGTGTAAATCTGTGACATTTGTTTCTAAATGAATAACCCATTGATAGACACACATTCCCCCCATCACAAATGGGGGTCAAATTCATCCTGTGAAATTCATCTTGTAAAATAATCCAGAATGTAATAATACCATGTTATTGACTTAAGCACAGGTTTGCATGACATGCTGTGGCTGACCTGTAATTTTTATCCTACATGTTGCTGGCACTATTAAAATGACACTCGAGAATGTAAATTAAGCTCACAAAGGGGACAGATTATATGATTTTGGTTTCCCTTGGACGCCTGTAGGCTATCACAGGTTCCATATGTGAAGTAATTATGTTCACTGAAGGAAAGAATAAATGCTGTCAAATTGTGTACAGTGAAGAAAAGGCGGCTATTATATTTCAGTAGTCACTGGAGCATTGCCGCAGACACTGGCAAGATGTATCAGAAAATAAACCAGTCGCAGTGCTATACTGAATATCATATTTAAATGACTATGTGCTTTTGAATACATATTGCATGACTACTAAAAAGTATTTGGGCTATCTAGTAATATTTCCTGCTGTGGAATTTTGAGTGGATGCACACTATTTTGATTAGAGATATAGGAGATGGCATTTGACTTCATTTATATCCATGGAAAATTCCCACTTGACGTCTTCTGCAGTACTTGCTCTCTCTGTGTGTATGTATGTATATATATATGTGTGTGTGTGTGTGTGTGTGTGTGTATAGTCAGCTTTGCACTGAGGAGGGAAGTACAGATGTGGTTGCAGGATGTGATTTACTTAAAATTGTGTGTGTGTATGTGTTATTCTATTTTTTATGCTGTGTGAATTATTATTGTTGTTGTTGTTGTTGTTATTATTATTATCTAATGGACTTGTTGGTCATTGACTGTAACAAAGTTATTCAAATATTCAAATTCACTTCAAATGCATACTCTACAACAATCACAATTTTCCTAGGAAAGTCTAGCGAAATTCTGCTGATTCTGAGCCAAATATTCTTCTTGGAAAAATTATGCAGTGTTTATTCAAAAGGCAACAAATCAGAAGAAAGGATGAGACCAACCTGTGGGGGCTTCTAATTCCTTCCTCCAAAACAAACAAATAAACAGCTTCATTTATTTACCGCTTCATACTGCCTAAGCAGTGTCTAAGTGGTTTACATCTGCAAGCTACTTGCCCCCAACAATCTGGGTACTCGTTTTAGCAACCTTGGAAGGATGCAAGCCTGAGTCGAGCTTGAGCCCTTTTGCTGGTCTTGAACTCGCCACCTTACGGCTTTGAGTGAGTGGCTGCAGTACAGGCATTTAACCACTGTGCCACCAGGGCTCCCTTCATGGTGGGAACTTATTCTGAAGCCAGCAAACTTTCAGAGGAGAACAAAATTCACCTTAGGATCTCCATATCTCTTCCATATCTCCATACCTCTTCATCTCA
The DNA here is from genome assembly GCA_034509955.1 of Urosaurus nigricauda. Taxonomy (NCBI): domain Eukaryota; kingdom Metazoa; phylum Chordata; class Lepidosauria; order Squamata; family Phrynosomatidae; genus Urosaurus; species Urosaurus nigricauda. Next base: position 104,111,094 of record JAOEGL010000004.1, read on the forward strand.
GATGAAGATGCCTGTTTTGTGGCACAGGTGGTACTCCCACTACAGTTGGTTGATTCCAGTTCAGCTCCAGCATTCAAAAATAAACTAGTGAGATAGAGGGCACAGAGGAGGTGGTACATTGCATACACTTGAGCTGTGGCAGCTACAAAACTATTTCTCTCCCCCTTGTCAATTGTGCTGCAGTGTCAATAGTGATCATCTACATCTGCGCCAGTTAACCCCACATTCATTTAAGATGCTTTAAGATCTGCAGGGGAGGGTTTTCTTCAATCCCACCACCTTCACAGGTACAGTTGGTAAAGACATGGAAGAGAGCCTTCTCTGTGACTGCTTCCAGGTTGTGGGATTCCCTTCCATGGGAGGCCCAGTTAGCTTCTTCCCTGTCTTTCCAGCAGCAGGTGAAATTGTTTTTATTTAAGGGGGCATTAGGGTAATGACAGAGTTTTAATTGGGATGGGGTGTTGTGTTTTTATTTTATTATGGTTTAAATATCTTTGTAATGCTGTTTTAACTTGGGTTTTTAAAATCAAACTGAGTTTAATCATATTTTAACTTTTGTATCAAGAGGTTTTTTCATTGTTGTTTAAATGTATTCTGTTTTTAGGGAGTTGCATGCTCTCTTGGGTCCTCTACTGGGAGAAAGGCAGGATATAAAAGAAAGAAGTAAATGAATAATCTGCATTCATCAGACTTCCTAGGATGTAGGTGGTGATTTGCTTATGCAAGTTGTATACACTGACAGCTTTGATTTAAGGCACAAATCCCACCTTTAATTCCTATCGTTGCTTCTGCCTTTTAGCTGTCTCCATCATTCTAGGAACTGAGAATTATTATTATTATTATTATTATTATTATTATTATTATTATTTGTATCCCACTCTTTTCCCAGAACTGGCACTTAAGAGCAGCTTCACAACATTAAAAACAGTACAATTAAAAACATGGAAAAAAGTACATTTAAAAGGAATTCAATTATTACAGTATTAAAGCAGTTATTAAAAGAATAAAACACATTTTAAAAAGATAAAACTTTATTTTAAAAAACTACATCAAAAACTATATCAAATTTTTAAAATGGTATTATTACTTCTGCCTTGGCGTGTAGATGGCCCAGATCAAAATGCTCAAAGAAGATCATATATGGACTGTTTGGCTCTTGTGATTCTAGGATTTTAAAGAGCAAAGAGAAAAGAGGGAGAGGGACTAAGACAGGGATAGAAAAGTCCCCCCCCCCCCATAATCAGAAAAAAAATATTAAAGGCTAAATGTGTGGTAAAGATTTAGTTAATGCATTATTTTTCAGCTCTATGAGGTAAGGAAAAATCTCTGGGATGAGTTAGGTCCAAAACACAGTACACAAATCATCCTGTTTAAGACTACTTTTTACTTTAAGACTACTTCATGTACAAAATTATTAAAAATATTATATATAAAATTACCTTTAGGCTATATGTATAAGGAGCAAATGAAACATAAATGTATCTGAAGTCGAAGACTTTCATGGCTGGCTTTCATGGCCAGCATTCATAGTTTTTTGTGGTTTTTCAGGCTATGTGGCCATGTTCCAGAAGAGTTTATTCCTGACGTTTTGCCTGCATCTGTGGCTGGCATCTTCAGAGAATGCATTCCTTGAAGATGCCAGCCATCGATGCAGGCGAAGCATCAGGAATAAACTCTCCTAGAACATGGACATAGAGTCCCCCAAAACCCACAAAAACTGTAAATGAATCTCATGTTTATACTTGGGTTCCTTCTTCAAGTTATCTCAGTATGTAAAGGCAAAACTTTCAAAATCTCCCTCTCCACAAAATCCAAAATCCAAAACACTCTGGTCTCAAGCATTTCAGATAATGGAGACTCAACTGGTATGTTATGATGGAGTGGCTGTAGTAGTAGTAATTATAATATCTGATTGCAGAACTTGTGTATTCGTAATATGTCCCTACTTTCCTTCACAAAATGTTGCAGGGCATATAAATGCTCATTTCAATTCAGGGAATGTAGATTCAGGAGAACATGCACAACTTCAAGAGCTATACAACAGCAGCACCATGGCTAAAGACATTATCCCATTGCCATTAATGGTCTTTCAAAGCAAAAAGGTGTATGTAGTTTGTGGGATTCAAAATGCAATTGGTATTGCAGCCAATATTCCTGAATATAAGAATCTATCACTGAAAAGGGCAGCTAAAGGAATGCAGACTTTGGCATCATTTGAATTTAGCTGTACGGATCTTCAGAATTTGCTTTGCCCCTCTTTTATTACCATAAAATGAACATTTCAAAGGTTAAATTAAGTCCCATATGAGCAAAGCTACTATTTGGTCAAATGTTTGGGAAGTAATTTCATTTTTTTTCCTCCTCTGCAGACATCTTTGGTCATTCTTTGGTTTAATGTGACACTGAAGCATCAGGGAAAGTTTGCAACAGCAACCGTAACACTTACTGCAAAATGATAAATATTTCAGGGCTCACAAATTTGGTTTATGAGTCCCAAAATGGCACACTTCAGCTGAACAAGCTATCAGTAAAGAAAGTCCTTCAGTCTGAGGGCCCAGCAGTGGCCACAAAAGCATTTTATATCAGTATCTGTGAGATAAGTTTGAGTTAAAGGCAATGAAATTGGCAACACACAGACACACACACAGACACATTGGAGCAGATTTCTCCAGCTGTCAGCCTACTTTTAAAAATTTCACATTAAAGGGAACCTAAGGCAAAACAAGAAGCCAGTGAGAAATGTCAAGGTATGGAAAAAAATGGGCAGACTATATGGTTATAGCAATTTGCCAGAAAGGCAAATTCAGTTTTTCCAGTCTTCTGTGTTTGCTTTCAGTGAACAGGCAGATTTCATCTGTGCCCTCCTAGTATTAATCTTGGGCTCTGCTTGCCAGCAGTATTTTTTTAAAAACTCAACTAGGGCAGAATCCTCTTTACAACTAAGCTGCTCATCCATGCTTCTCGGCTCTACCTACAGCACCCACCTGTCAGCTGCTGTCAAAGAATCTGTTATTAGCACTGCTGTGGGTACCAGAAGCAGATGTTTCGGCCAGCAGGATTTACTACTGTAATGTTTAGCACACACTCAGGAATCTGGCTGATTGGCGGGAATGCACAATACAACCGCGGCTGTTAACTGCTTCGGGGCTGAATTTAGAGGAAGAAAAAAAAAATCAAGATGTTGCCTGTGCATTCATTCTCACCACAAGGATCAGGGTGTTTCCTTATGGCCACCTCATTTACTCCAGATGTTGAGAGCTCTGAAAAGTCAGGAGCGGATGGGAGAACTCATAAGATGAATGAAAACCTTGGCATAATAATCTAATACCTCCACTCCCCACTGAATCAAAGCAGCAGTCTGTTCAGTCCAGTGTCTGGTTTTTAAGCACAGCCAGCCTGATTCTTCCAAGAAATCCACATGTAGAGCAATTGGTTCCACTTTCCTATACGGGACAGGCTAGTCCAAGGTATTTTGCTAGCTGATGTGAATGGAGCCCTTGACTTCCAGGTCTAAGTGTGAGAAGCTGCCCAAGCCAAATTATGTTGGTGCCTGAGGCAGAAAATCTCACAAGCTCATCTCCTGCTCTTTAGCAATAATACATTTCAAAGAAAACCACACAAATAACAATATTCTCCTTTTTCACATCATCTGAAATCAGCTGTCAGAGGCAGTCCACTCATTCTATAATAGCCCCTTGGTATCCACTGGGGTTTGATTCAAGAGATCAAAATCTCTTTTGGAGACCAAAATCTGTAGATGTTCAATCCCATTAAATATATAAAATGGGAAAATCAAAGTTTACTTTTTGGAATTTATATATTTTTAAAATATTTTTTAAGCCATGGATGCTTGCATGCATGGATAAGAAATGTGTGGATCTAGAGGGCTGACTGTAGTAATGGTGGGCCATATTTGCCTATGGTCCATTCTCAATAACCCAGTGGTAGAGCTGTCTAGCCTTCCAGGTATAATTACAATGCAAGTTCCAGCAGCCTTAGCCAGATGTTGAGAAACGGGGGGGGGGGGAGTTACAGTCCATCAAAATATGAAAATATTGATATTCAGAAGCATGCCATGTTTATACATAGTGAGAATAGTCTACCTTACAAAGTGTCTCTCTCTGGGGCAAGCAAAATAAAGGAGAGCCTATGTTTGAGAAAACTGGTCAGACCTTCCCAAATACATGATCCACAGTTGTTTAGACTATCATAGCATTCAACAACAGTAGTTTAAATGGACAGCTGTGGTTCTTGAGTTGTTTGGGACCTACAATTCCCACCAGTCTGAGTAAGCATAACCAACTGTGAAGGATTGCATGGGCTGCAGTCAAATAACATCTGGAGCACTGGGAGGTTGCCCACCAATAGTTAACATTTTCAAAAGACCTAGCAAAGTTTTTGTATATAAATATATATACATTATATAATAAATGTTCATTTTTTAAAATTTATTTTTTGTTCAACAATAAATGTGAATTCTTCTTCATGGAAAAATAAGACATTCCCTGAAAATAAGACCTAGCACATCTTTGGGAGCAAAAATTAATATAAGACACTGTCTTATTTTCAGGGAAACATGGGGTATTGATGTGCACATGCATGCAAAGTTATAACCAAGTTCTCAGGGCAGTTTGCAGTGGGAATAGTGGCAGATAGAGATTAATGCAGTAAAATAAGTAAATGACAGAACATATGAAAGCCACTTTAAAAAATAGCAAATATAAAGTGGAATAAAGCTGGAACATATTTTAAAGCCTAGAAAAATAACACAGTCTTTGCCTACTACCAAGTGGTGCTGGTGACAAATTATTGAGGTTCACAGTCATGTTGCCACTGTTTAGAATGGAATAGGCAGCTGTAACCCAACAGTTGCTCAACCTGACTTTAGAACACTATTTCCCCAGTAGCTGTTTTCTGTACCTCATGCAGTGAGGAAAAAACACAGGCAGGCCTCAGAAAAAACTCCATGTTGTTTTGTGGGGAGCTGGACAATCCACCAGGTATCCTGGATCCAAGCCATGCATGTGTTTAAAAGTCAAAACCAGTATCTTGAATTGGGCTTTGAAACAGACTGAGAGCCAATAAAATTGACAAAGTAAAGGATTGATGATAAGTTTGCTCAACCTCAGTTGTTAATTTTTCACCTGCATTCAGAACTCTTTAAAGTTTCCAAACCATCTTGGAAGGCAACCCACACACAACACCATTGAACTTACCACCAGAGTAGCACTTGCAATTTTTGTGGGAATATCAAAAATAGCTACAATCATGTACTGCCAGTCCAAATATGACATATTCATCATTGTATATGAGCATTAAAAAAAGCCTGAGATTTTAGCGTTATTGCCATATACACAAAGACACACACAAGGACTGATTAGATGTTTAGATACCTAAAGTAACAGAACATGGAATGTGCAGTTACAATTCAGAGTTACATCATTCTGCTTGGACAGAGACCCGTGCTTCAGAGCAGGAACAAAATGCCTTCTTAAGCCTATTCTGTGCAATTATTAATTTCATGCAATGTGCAACAATTATTTAGAATGGCACATCTGCTTTGGAGAACATGTTTTGAAACTTCTGATGTGGCAAGGTAGAAATAGCTGTAAAAACAAACAAAGGGTAACACGATGTAGATCCCTCATATCATCTCCGTAGCTCTTATGGGGTTTTCAAACATCTGCCACCTCTTGGAAGATGCCTTTTTGATGATTTGACCAGTATCCTGCATAGCATGTTATCTAGGCATCTGTAAAATTTCTGTTGGGCATGCACAGATGGTCACCACATTACTAAAGTTCATTCTCCTACTAGCACCATATGATGTCTCTTTTTCATGGTTCATCCTGCAGTGTTAATGAAAAGCTAGGGGGTTTTATGTTCTTTTCCTCGCCAACAAAGGTTGCAATCAGTATAAAAATATGTATGTGACATGAAAGAAGTCTGCAAAGTTTTAGCCACAGGGCGTATATGGACAGCTCTCTCTCACACACATCCACATACACACACACACACACACACACATATACACATATACATTTTATTTTCAAGTTGATTGTGCTTGATTAGTTACAATAAAGTTTGGCTCAAAACTAGGTTATAAAATGGAGGAAGGAGCATTTATTCACCAGGTAGCAAGCGCTGCGGATTAAAAATGTTCAAAAGAAAAGCACTAACAAAAGACACAAATCTTCTGAATTACACCTTGTCTTGCCTTTAGAAGTTTCAGGCAGGCTTTCTAAATAAATCCTTAATAGCTGCTTTTAGTTTGCCATTCTTTCCCAATCAAACATTTCTTAGAATATGCAAGTAGGTGGTTCACTTGTTTAGAGCTTCTATCTAAGCAGGTGGAATTCACAGCTCAGATATTGGATTGTTTGATGGATTGCCGGTGATGGAGGTGGAATCGTCTTCCAATTTTATTTTTAAAAAGCACCCTTGCTTTGTCTATATTGTATAAGACAGAAAAATCTAAGTAGCACAAACAGCTTTAGGGAGCACTCCAGGGAGGGCTGGCTCACAGAGTCAAAAAGCAGCATGGTTCTTCATACAGTTACGGCCCATTATGAAGAACTCTGTAGAGAAATGTCTTGGTCTCTTAATACACCTTCATTCTTCTGTATGGGGTGAAACAGATGGCCAGGAAAAAGTGGCTTGAAGCTGCCTTTTCCAAAGCCACATTGAAACCCCACCAACCACACCACTGGCTCCCAAAGCAGCTGGCGTGCTCATGTCATGACCACATGACATGGCTTCAATCCAGGAAGAAGTGGAAAAAAGCTGCTTCTTTTCTCTACATAAGGCGCCTAAGGGCCACTTTCCTGCTGGCTTCAAGGCATGTGTCATCTAAATGCCACGCCTTCAAGCCACCCTGAAAACACCTCTTTTTGCCTGTCTGTGGAACACAACTCCTCAAAGTAAAACATTTTTCCCTATGAAGTCTTGTAGACAGGGATTTTTTTTTCACCCTATCAAATAGCCTGAAGGTGGACAGGTTACTTGTGGAGGGCCCAAGAAAATAGAGTGAGCTCTTCATTTAGATATTCTCTTCTGGTGAGATTGCCACAGTTGCTCCTATTTGGATTTGGGATTATCTAAAGCCTTCCCCTTCTGGATGTCGCTGTTCTGTCAGGAGCAGCAACCATGTAGCTGACTCACGTCCCAAGATTTGCCCTACGGGAGCTACCTGTATGAGTGCTAACAATGATACAGCAGCAAACCATGTAGAAGGTCCTTCAACACATTCTAAGCAGCAAGACAATTACTATGTTTTGGGAACAATTCAAAATGATAGTTATGACTTATACATCCCATAATTCAGGACTTTTCAACTCAGCTATTTAAAAGACTTTATTATCCTCCATGAGACTGACCACTTTTTTAAATTGTCAGAGGGTGCCCTTCTTTCATTCCTACTACTTCCCATCTGTATATATATATTGTTCTCTATTTTAACTTGTACACCACTTTGGTTGTCCAGAAAAAAAGTGGGATATAAATAAAAGTTTTATTTTATTATTATTATTACTACCCTCAGAGGCACACCTGGTGGAAATTCAAGAAAAGGCCTTATCAGCAGCCATTCCCTGACTCTAGAACTCTCAGCTAAGACAAACTAAGTCTGCTCCCTGTCTGTTATTTAAACAGGACTTTGGCACATAACTTTGTCTTCTATTAAAGGGTATCTAGCTAGTTGGGTGTTGGCTGTGTCTTATTATTGTTTTCCAGATGCTGGACTGCCAACCTCAGCAGCTCTCACTAGCATGCAGGAGGACTCTACAATTCCCATGCCAGATCTTGTAATGACATTTGAGGTTGTTGTGGTATAAGGAGGAGGGACCAAAAGAAAGACATACTCTTTGAGATACAGAATTGAGCTTTGCATCTCTCTAGTTCTCCCAGTCAACACTGAATCTTGTTTCTTCTCCCTCTCCTGTGTGCAGAAATCGCTGCTAGTGGATCATGGATGGGTAGATAGCAAAGTAGCAAATTGCCTTTCTTTTCAATTAAGTGCTGAGTTATATAATGCACTTTCTGCTTTGCAAGTATTTTTTTTATTATCATTATTTCTCCTTCACCCCACCCCAAAATGAAATCAACTGTCATTTCCTAGCAATTCAAAACCGTTCAACAATTGCTTGCAAGGCAGCTAGTATGTGATATGTGGGAGGTAGAATGTAATGCAGAAATGAGAGGTGCTTTCTAGTTCACAGTGCTGACAGCAAGTGTAATGTATGACTTTTGGATGCACTGTGGCAGAAGCAGAGTGAAGCTTATCTAGTGTTATTTGCCAGAGAAATTGTTACATGCTTTAAAAAAGCAAGAAAAGAATGAAAGACTGCTGAATTAAGGAGATTGTGGCAAGGTAGTGGTGGTGACGGCGATGGAGGTGGTCATAGCAAAAAGACATTTGCTGACTCACAATGGAAATAAGGAGACCATACACTAGAATTTGCATTGAGTAAGGGCCACTTTATTGGCCTATCAAACTATTTAATTAATTTAAACTCTGGGGAGCAACTGAGTCAGTAGGTCTTCTCCAGACCCTATCTGCAGCTTCCCCAGCTGAACACCAGAACCCCAAGAAGAACCCAAATACTTGGGTTGCTTCCCAGTCACCTCTAATGGAAGGCAAACTCAGGGAATCCCTCCTTCAAGCTGACCTAAAGTATCCAATGATAAAGGTAGTCTCCTTCCCCACCCTGCTGGTCCCATGACCTTAAAACACTGGTTCCCAAACTCTGATCCTACAGATATCTTGGACTTCATCTCCCAGAATTCCTGACTGTTAGCCAAGATCACTAGGGCCTCTGTGAGCTGAAGTTCAAAACTCCAGGAGGATCAAAGTTTGGGAACCTCTGTCTTAAAAAGTAGTTCCAGAGGCCACGCCACCAAAATGGGTGCCATAGCTGTTCACTGTAATCTTACTTTCTCCCCCTCCTCCCACACACACACACAAAGGACAAGTGTCTGCTTAGTCCTTTTCCCAAGGTTTTCACTCCCTGCTGCAAATTTTTAGAGACACCATCAGTTCTGTAAAGCTCAGGCCTCTGAAAGATTTTATGGGGATGTGGTTTAAAACTGGCCCTGCCTTTTCATCAATGCATTCTCAAATTCCCTATTGATCCATCTGCAGACCTTATCCAAACAACATGGATCACCTTCATCCCACCAAACCCTACAGGGAGGAATGGCTGATGACAGTAAATGAACCCCAGGGCATATGGTTCGAATAATTTGAAAATCATGGATGCTTGTAGTATCCAGGCTTTCCTCTTCAGCAAACCAAGGTCACTAACCCCAAGGTGAATGATCAAAATGTGGGGTAGAGGTCCACTGCACTTCCAGAGCAACAAAGGAAGCAAACCATGCCATCGAAGGACCCTCTTATCCAGTCACTCAACTGTGGCTTCTTCAGTCAGCCCCAGCTGTGAGCAGTAATAGCATGTCTGTGTTAGTCACGTTGCCCAATAGACCATGCTATGTCTGCAGATCAAAACATGAACTGCTCCAAGCAGAACCTAGGATCTGAAACACAGCAACACTAGGGAACAAAGAACTTTAACACTCAAGAGTATGACTACACCTGTTATAGGCCAAAGATCTCCAATACTCCAGCTTCTGAATGGCACCCATGTCCATGCCCACTACATATGCTAGTAAGGCAGCTCTTGTTCTGAAAGGATCAATCTTAAATTGAACCCCACTTAGGTTCAAACCAGACAATGCCTTAACAACAAGCAAAAATGTTCAGCATGGCAGAATAAAAGAGCAGCCTGAGACCCCTTAATCCACCAAAATTCATGCAATGCCAACAACAGGGCATAATGCCCTGCTACTCTGGGACTCAATTGAAGAGTTGTGCCAGTTGTCTTCTAGTCTGTCTTAGAGGAATGAATAGTAAGTATCACCTGCTGTTTAGGTAGCTAAACATTCCCCAACTCAAGCACCTTACCAGTGGTGTCCCCCAGATGCTACAACTAACCCCCCCCCCAAAAAAAAAGCTATGAGGAAAGCATCATAAAGCAGCAAAATTTCATAATGTGAAGAGCAGATACTGGCCCTAAAACACATAATGTGAAAAGCAGATACAAAGCCAGCCAATTCCCTCAATACAACAGGAGAGAGAGGTTCACGCCTATCAACCACCACCACCTCCCTCTCCCTGGACCACCCTTCCAACCCTAAAATCCCATGTGCTATTTGAAAATCCCAGAGCCTTTTTTCCAAAGCAACCCTTTTTTTCCTGAAGTGAACACACAACTGTAAAATGTGTGCCACCTGTAAAAGTGAACCAGCCCAAAGAGCATGTGCTGCCTAAAACTGGTAAGTCCCCTTACTCTTCATAGTACCCAGGGCAAGAGAAATATTAATTGCCTTTGATACTTCCCCTCCCCAAGCCTAATAAACCCTGTGGTTCTACCCGCTTATGCTCAACACCTTGGCACTGTGTGCCCTGACCTTTTACTAGGTCTTCTCACCCTTGGGCCCAGCAAAAATCATTTCCTCCCCACAGTGCTACACACACCATGGTTCCAGAACTGGCTTTGCTGTTACAAATTTTCTAATAGGAATGGGTGGAGTAATGTTGTGTAAATGTATTAGACTTAGATGTATTAGTAACAAAACCCAACTCACCATGCTAACTGACCTTTACATATCACTGTCCCTCTTCGTTTACCAAAAAGGCATTTACTCTATGAAAGGAAGGCTTCATTCAATACTTTTGCATATCCAGTAGGTTAAAATATATGCTAAAGTGACATTTAGAATAATCTCGGGGACACCCCCCCTCCTTTAAAAAAGGGGGAGAAATGATAAATTGAACTATTTCCATGTGATTTAAATTTGAGATTCTGAAAATGCTTTTTGGAAGCCATTTAAAATAATAGCCAGATATTCGGTGGACATTCAGGTTATCTGGTAATGATAATAGGACCTTTTTCAATGACTGAGTAATTACTTTCTCACTGTGCTCTGGGTGAGTTTGAACTATCTGTCTTGTTCACAATTTAAACCTGCAGTGTGTGAGCAAAGGGGCATTCAGCCTGACATTTTACATTCTAAGCTACTTCCCTATAAAGAAAAGGGAAACTGCACACAGTTCTGTATTTCTAATCTTTGAAATAAAAATAGAAAGGAGGGCCACACCAGAAATATTGAAAAGCATGTGACAATGAGGGAGAATTGCAGCAACTGCATACATTTTAATGCATTGCTATGTGTCCTTTGAGTATGAATCAACTGTAGATCAATATTTGCTATGCGTTCCTAGAGAATTTTATAACAATGCCACAGGAAACAATCAAAAGTTAGTGTAGTTCCAATGGAATAAATAGGTATGGGTTACCAGTTTGTCTGCAAGTCAGCCATGACTGTCTTCTATCTTTAAAAACAAAAAGACAAAACAACAGAAACAGCAGCAATGTATACCAATCTCAGGATCACAGATATCAACTCCCATGTTAACATGGAGCTGCTAGGAATTGTGAAGAGGCTGTTAGAACATTGCAATATTTCAGGAGACAATGAACTGCTTGTAGTGAATTAGTCATCATAGATAAAATGCTTATATGTGTGTTGTGTACCTTCAAGTCATTTCTTACTTATGGCAACCCTAAGGCGAACCTGTCAGGTGGTCTCTTGGCAAGATATGTCCAGAGGAGGTTTACCATTGTCTTTCTCTGAGGTTGAGAGCATGTGGCTTGCCCAGGGTTACCCGCTGTGGGTTTCATGGCTGAGCTGAGAATCAAACCCTGATCTCCAGAGTCATAGTCCAATGCTCAAACCGCTACACCATGCTGGCTCTCAAACTGTTTATAGACTTTACCTCAAGCATAAAGCTTTTGCCATGGTATTAGTTTGCATGTCTTCAGGCCTGTTGTACCATACCCTCCAATATTTCAAAGATGCAACCCAAGAAAATGAGACGTAAAGATGGCAAAAGTCGACAAAAGTTATTAATGAGGAAGAACACACAAGCTAGAAGAGGCTGCAGCAATTTGCTTTTGTTTGAACTTACTGGTGAGAGCAAGATTCCACCCTCTCCTTTCTATCCCTCTGTGCTGAATTAATTGAATGCAAATTGTTTCTGTACTTTGAACTCAGTTTCAGGAACTGAAGTTGCTGAAGATGGGGGGGGGGGGAGGAAGAAGGAGAGACAAAGTGGAACATTTTAAAAAGCAGCTGAAAAACATTGAATATTTTTTCATTACAAACAAACTCGACAGGCAGCAAGAAAGAAATGCATTTCTCACTACACATGATGACATTGAAGCACCTTCATTCTCTTCCAATTGTTAAAGTATGGGAAGCAGTAGTAAAAGTGTCCCTTTTTCCAATCTGGAAAAATCTGTTTGGCAAAAGAGATGCTTTTATAACCCTGACCAATGCTTTTATGAACGGAAAAGAATGAAAGTGCTTTGACATTGTTTGGAGACAGAAAGAGAAACATGCTTCTCTCACACTGACTACTGGATTCGTTTTTAATGTGATAAATCTCATGGACAGCAGAGGATTAATTAAGACTGTCGCTACCAAATCAAGACAGATAGAGGATATGAGCTTATGTACTCATAAGCTAGAATTCTTTTCTAGGTTTCAGAACAGTCTTCACCACTAAAGATCTGTCAAGGAGCATGGTGGTATGCCTGACCCTCCGAATATTGAGCCGGAACAGACTGGCATAAAAAGCCAATTCACAGCGAACACATGGCCCCAAGACGCCTGGAAACCAGCTTCAAGTTACCCAGCTGTTTACACAAGGGATGGCTTCTGCGCACTCTAGCAACATGATGTTTATATGCTTCACACCACCAAAGTGCCTTAAAGCTGGCTTCCTGCTGTGGCAGGGCAGAAAAGCCAGCTGGCACAAAAAGGAGTGGCTATTTGCCATTCCTTTTCAGCCAGCAAAAAGGTGGATTGGGACCGTGGCATGTGGTTTCTCATGGTTGGAGCCACTCCTTTGGGGGGGGGGGGTCTGTTTTGCCCCATTGTTGGATTACAATTCTCATCATGCCTGACCATTGCTCATATTCATTCTGACTGAGAAAGGATCAACAACATATAGAGGGTCCCATGTTCCACACTCCTTCTGTAAATTGACTTTCTAGACTTTGGGCCTTGGCCAGCCATTGTAAAATAAGCTAGTTTTCCTCCTTGGTAGCTAATGTAAGAAAGTTGAAGCCTGTTCTGTAATCCTTTGCTATTGTGAAGGATGCTTTTGACCACTGCATATAACATAGAGTTTAATAAACACATGAAAGATTCTACCCCCTCCTCTCTTTTCCCCTTTTGCTAAGTAAGTGAATGTCTAGGGCTGCTGGGAATCGTAGTTCAACAATATCTGTCTGGTAAAGCTACCAAGACTGCTGATAATGGCTCAGAACAGCCTAGCAGAGCTTTACAAGCAAACCCAAAGTTCTTTACAAATGCAAGAAATCAAATATAGTATCCAAGTACCAAATCAGTGTCCAATAGTGAAGGGCCAGGCAAGCCAAGGGTCTAGCATTCCAGAAAGACAGGTCAGCAAGGCAGTCCAAAGGTCAAGGGTTCCAGATCAATCTAAGAGGCAAGGTTTCAGGCAACAAAGTCCAAGGGAGTCAGAGAAATGTGCTTTCGCTAAGAAGCTCAGATAAGCTCTGATGAAGGAGCTCAACGTCTTGCACCTGTTTTTATTATCAAGTTCCTAACCACAAGTGCTTCATGATTGCTGTGTGTTTCTCATAAAGCTTCCTGGACCGGCAGAGGCACGTCCTTTCAAACCTTCACTGGCTAAAGGTAGGTACCTCTTTGTCCTGCTTGTCCATATCTTCTGTGCCTGGAATCTCTGCTGGTGGGAGCTGTTGAGTCAGAGGCTCTGCTGGAGCTGGCAGAGCAGAGCTAGGTCCTGGCTTGGCTTCAGGTTCCACCTCCACCTGGGGCTCACACTCAGCCTCCTCCTCGTCCTCTGAGTCCTCAGCCTGGCTGGGCATGACAATACCAAGAAAACTGCACAATTACAAACCTCATTCTGTGGCTTCATTTTGCTCCACATGTAGATCAAGTGCCTGATTGTAATGATCACATGTTTTAAATTTATATATATCCAAAGGCATATCTAGGCCTACATTTGATGGTTAGTCGCAACCAGAGTAGATCCACTGAATCAAGATTGTTTACATATATTTTCATTCATCATTCAACTATAGATCATACAACAAGTATTGGGATTAACCAGTAGGATTCAGGATCCTGATTTTTATTTAGAGTAAATCTATTGAAATCAGTGGGAATTTATTAATGTAATGGATTATTGGCAAGAATGTAGCTACTGGGGTGGCAGAATCATGGTATTGTCCTCCTAAGCTGTGTTTGCTCTGACTAGAAAACCCAGTTTACTGTCGGTGCTTCCAGATCTATGGAAAAATTAACAGTCTGCACAATCAGTACCCACAACAGGTCAATACCGGCAGCATTGTCTGCATACTCCCCAGGTACTGGCCGTCCAATTGAGCATAGGTATACTCACTGTTAGATATGCTGCCCTGATTGTATTGTTGTGCTAATGTGTACTTGTGTGATCAGTTGACATGTCTGCAGAAGGAATTGTGCTAGAACTATGTAAACCTGAAAGTGAAAGTGTTGTGGTGGCGAGGGAGGTTCTGAGTTCAGCAGCTCACCTGCCTACAGATGTGCCTCCCCCCCACCCTCATCCCTGCAGCAGTGCACAGTCTGCATGCTCAGGGGATTTTCTGGAGTTTCTCTCTTGATCTGGAGCAAAAGTGAATTCTTTTTATTCTGAATAATTAGCCTAGAGTGTGGCCCATGAACCATCCATGTTATACTCATGCATCATCTAAACGGGTCAGCGTGGGAATGGGGTGGGGATGTTTCTTTCCCTCCATGTGGACATCACCCCAGACAAAGGCTATGTCTACATTGCGGGGGGGGGGGGGGAGGCCTAGTACCTAGTTCATACACACTCACCTTGGCACTACATGCAAATGCATCCCATCAAGTATCATGTATTTTATGTAGCAGTTGCATAACTTGGGGTGGTGATGGAAGAAATGCACTAGTTTGAGGGGGAGACTTTCCTATTTTCAGGTTTTTCTTAAAAATTAGAATGTCTTGGATTATATGTGAGTCAAATTTCAGGTACCCAGCTCATGTGTAAGTAACCTAAAATGTCAACATGACTGAGTTGCCAAGCTCATGTGTGACGAGCCAAGTACATATACACCTCCCACACAGGTGTTAATCTTGAAAATAATGTTGTACTTTTCCATGGAAGAATTACCATTTTCTTGACAGCAAAATGAGATGTATGTTGGGGTGGGGAAGGTTATAAAGAACATTTCAGCCTTGTTTTCAAATGATTTCCTTTAACTCTACAGTGGTTCAGGTAGCAAAGTTCAGCTATTTTTGGCTAGAGATCAGTCCCAGATGCAGCCTGCAGACTTGAGCAAACCATTATCACTTTTTTTCTTACAATGAGACACATTTTCCCTCTGCAAAAAGTCTGATCTGAAAAGTTTGGATGAATTGGTCCTATTACAATAGTAATCATAAGCCATTGAAAAAGTGAGATTAAATGTAACTATTCTCTTTTCAATACAGAATGTAGTTGTCACATTAGCAAATGCAGTGCAATTGAGTCCTGGTTTTTTTTTAAGAGCCTAACATCTGGAGCACATTATTACACAATCACCATTGTTTGGCCCAGGCCCTGTGTTCGGTATTGTTATATTCTTTCTCACTGACAAAGAGGCTGGCCTTGATTAGGACTTATATTTATGTTTTACTAATTTTGTCTCTTCTTCTTAGGCCATTTCAGTGCTACACAGTTTGGATAGCGCAAACCCCTTGTTTCCATTTACAGGCTATGCAAGCCTGGATCAAAACAAAAGGTTTTCTTTTAAAACATTTAATTTTAGCAAAGGAAATACTGCTTCCAGAAATCCCTAGAAAAATGACAGCTACTCCATCAATTTAAATAATGTAATTTACACATTCCATTTCCAGAATATGAAAGGGAAAGTATGTTTGCAAGTAAATCAAATCGGAGACCTCTACCTACTCCTATAAAAATATGCACTCATAACCGATCAGTGGTTATACTGGCAATTATATATGCACTATAATTTGGTCTTTATTCTAGCTGCTGTACTTGAAAATAACACTTTCCTTATGAAGAACCTTTTTCCTCTTAAATAATGAAAAAAAAAATAGTTGTCAGCATAATATCTTGACATTTAGGATGCCAGGCTGTCTCTACTGGAGTCAGATGTGAAAATAAATAGATATTAAACTGTCAGTCAATGAAATTACAAAGTCAAGAAGAGCTCTTGCAGAGATCCTGTGTGTTCTCTTTGATGGACACAGGTGTTTGTTGTGAAATCCAGCAAGGCCTTCAAGTGAATCTGAGACCTTCTCCGGCAGTCTCGGATTAGTGACAACAGCTGGAATGAACTTCCCTGTTTTATCCTGGGACTTCATAGTAATCTTCACGATCAAAGAAAGAATAACCAAAAACAGCGAGGAAGAGAAACAGAGAACAGAGGGCAGGGACACACCTTTTAAAGTTTCTATCTGTTCAAAATTTGAGGAGTCTGAAAGCAAACACTGCACGCTACTGGGAACTGGTGCAATGCCCTCTTAAAGTATACTCCCACTGGCCTTCCATACTAATGCAATGCAGACACCACAAATCTACACCATTTATTTATTATTCATCAGGCACTTAAAATCAATCATCTTTCACTAATAAACATTAACACTATTAAAAATTAATGATCATCTCTCCGCCTGCAGAGAAAGCTCCCTTTTGGCTTGTTTGATGTGTATTGAACCAAAGTATATCACATTCTTTCACATTGTTATCGTTGTCATTGTCACCATCAGACAGTGGCAGTCCACTGCTGGCAGCATCCTCTGCACAACTTGGAAGATACATTCTGATGCCTGTCTCTTGAGTTTTTCTGTGCTATGGAGTAGGCCATAAATTCTTTATTTGCCTCCTTATGAACTGTTCTCTCTCCACCCTTTCCTCAACTATAAAGCTCTAAATGTATTTGGCTCAAAATAGCTCAACTTGCATACCAGTGGATGAGACTGCTTCAGAATACCACTGATGTGTCACATACGAATATAAAGCGATAGAGCTTTGGACAGTTAAGGTTTTGAACTACAGCTCCCGGAATCCCTGCACAGCATGGGGACTGTAGAAGAAAAGTTTAAAATACAACTTTTTCCAAGCTCAGGTGTAAGTTCTAGAGTAATACCCTCCCCCCTCCGACATTGTCAACACTAAAGTATTTACTACCATTTCCTTCATGTGGTTGTCTAAATAATACAGTAGGAATAAAAGGAATATTTTTTAAAAATATTTGGAAAAGGGTTGGAAAATATGTTTTTTCAGTGTTAGGAAACCCTGATGGGGAGAATTGTCTGCTGATGAGAATCTTAGCAATTTGGGAGTTACTTTGCACAAAATTTGAATGTAGAATTTTGTGCAGAAAACACTGGTGTGGTGTAGTGGTTTGAGTGTTGGACTAGGGCTCCAGGAGACCAGGGTTCAATTCCCAGCTCAGCCATCAAACCCACTGGGTGACTTGGGGCAATTCACATGCTCTCAGCATCAGGGGAAGGCAACGGCAAACCTCCTCTGAACAAATCTTGCCAAGAAAACCCCATGATAAGTTCTCCTTAAGGTCACAATAAGTCAGAAACAATTTGAAGGCACATGCCGTCACCACCACTCTACATTACCTACATACTTGTATATACATACTTACATAGTGTCTTCTGAATCATCCTCATCCATTCACTTTATCAGACAGCAGAGACACTGAGAGATGGATGTCTGTACAGCTGGTGACTGGGGCACAGGCAGAAGACATTTCTACACCCCTTCCACAGCAAGTCAAGTTGCAACAAGGAAATATGACAGGGGTCTTGATTCAGATTGTTGCAACTTCACTTGCTCATGGGAAGAGGTGGAAATGTCATCCTCCTGCAACTGGATTGTCAGCTGAACAGCCCTCAGTAACTCATTATGGCTCCTACATGGTAGCCGTCTCAGCCATGAAACTTACTAGATGACTTGGGCAAGTCACACTCTCTCAGACTCAAGGGATAGCAATGGCAAACCCCACCTCCAGAAGCTTGCAAAGAAAATCTCATGATAGATTCGCCATATGTCAGTAAGTTGTTGAAGGCACACAACAACAGCAAACTCTAGGTTATGATATATGAATTGCAATACAGAATATCAGGAAACAGCATTTTCTGCACAGAAAATAATGCTTCTGGGCAGACAGGCACACAGACAGATAGAGATATTTGTCCAGAAAATGCTCTTTCGTAACTAAGAAACATTGTCCTTTGCACACAACCATGTGCAAATTTTGCACAGAACAAGTCCCTAATGAAACCATTTACTGCATAGAAAACAGAATTTTCTGGCATTAAAAGACAATTTTCATATGTACAACATGGCATTTTTTAAAAATATTCTTCTGAAATAAACAGCCTCTGTGGCATCTGTAATAACATGTTCTAAATAATTGACCAGCAATAATTTCATTGTAATAACATAAAAAAACCTTATTTGTAACGTCTAGCTTAAAATTCAGTTGAACATAGTCAAACAAGCCAAGCATTAGGGAGGATTCCAGCCAGAGGAAACCTAACAGGATTTTTTATACCAAATTACTTTAGCTTGTCGTATGAATAATTTGAATCCAATATGTAAAACCAAACTAAGATTTAAGGTATGGTTATTGACTATGTAACAGGAACACTTGGCAGGCAATGAGATGAATTAATCATCTACTTGCAGCCTACATAATATATTTCTGTGCCAAATCATTTCCCATAGAAATGCGATGACTGCTAGAACTAAGAAAAATATGGGAAATTAATTAAAGTACTGCAGTTGCCTTTTCTCTTTCCTTCTTTACAGATGTAGCTCAAACTAAGTTGTGTAAGCTGGCATGCACTTTGAAAGAACAGTGATGTGATCTAAAAATAAAGAGGTGCATCAGAAAGATGTGTGATGTGATTCTTCCTTATAATTCAGGATAAAGATGCTAAGGTTTGGGAGGGGTTGTGTTTTAGAGATTTATCCAGTCTGCACCCCCTGCAAACAAGTATGGATTAAATATAATTTGTCATTGAAAGTGGTTGATTTCTGAGCTTTTGGTGCACTCTACAAAACAACTACAACTACAAAAAGAGTTCAGGTTGGCTAAATGTAAGCATATTGAAAATGTGCAAAGAAAAATGTACTGTATACAAATCTGCCCAAATGTCCTTTAGCCAATGGACATATGGGCATAAACATGACTAAATTTTTAAAACATACAGAAGAATTAAGAGAGAATTTGGGGTGGGGAGTGACTGTTTGAAAATGGATAAAGTGAAGATATAATATACTTCTGCTTATATGTATTATCTCTAAATTTGCACTGATACATAAGAACAAGCCTATTCATTTATGCAAACCGTATCCTTTATATGGTGATGTATAAGTGCTGACCCAAAGTTTCTCTGAGCTCAGTGGATCTTGGTTTTGAGTGGACATGTCTAGAATTGTACTTTGAAATGCTGGAAAAGTACACTGCTCTTGTAAAACCTTACAAAACCCATGGAACCTTAATAACTACACAACAGCAATGCCACACAAGAACATCAGATGGTTAGACAAAATATCACAAGTATACCTCACAAGTATACCTAGGAGTTTATCACACGAAGGGAATTGGAAGTATAATCCAATGGCAATCTGAATGCAATCATGGGGTTTCGCGTGATTGCGTGAAAGCTGATCACACACATTTTCGGGCAAAGGGAAGTCCTTCCGAACGCAATCAGGGGGTTTCGCTTGATTGTGTGAGAAACTATCACACACAATTTCGGGCACTGGGAGGCAATTTCGGGCAGTTCTGAATGCAATGCAGTGTCAGTACGCAATCAAGTAAATTCGCTGAACTAGCGAATTTACTCAATTCCAAACTGGCTTCACTTCCATTTCTTTTGAAATTGAGAGAAATTCCTCCCATGTGATAAACTCCCTACAAATGGCACAAGTTGTTCAGTACTGTTCTACTCTGATTTCTTACTCTGATTTCTATGTATTTACTATGAAGAAAACTGGCAGGCAGCTGGAGAATACATGAGAAACTGGGAAGCTGCTACTTCTACCTCCCAGTGTCTGCTACCCTCAGTGCTTGCATCCCTCTGCCAAATGGTAGGTCTCGCCCTGACCAAAGTCCAAAGATAAACCGTGTGTCCCTAGCTAACTTTGCCTCCTAAGTTGAGCCAAAACTAACATGTTTGTGAGAGCTTTCCTCAAATTGCAGTGTTTGCTGCTTCTGCATCTAATACCACTGTGCCACAAGTTCAAGATAGACAGTTTGATAAACTGTGGAAAATAACCACAAATCTAATTGACTGAATATCCTTTGGCTTTCCCTCCTCTTGTCTCAGGCCCAAATGACAAAGCCCTTAAAGCTGATGAGACAATAAATGCAATTACAGTGCAAACTGGCTTTGGCTGTCAGGGTTTCATGCTGCCTTTACCTATTTTTGCCATCCATCCTAGTGGTATCGTTTAAAATTTGCCCCTATAGTAGTTTGCCTATTAGCTTTGCTAATGAATTTACTAGTGCAAAAGACCACTTGCAGGGCTGTTTCAAACATAATGAATGTAATTATTTAGCACCAAACCAGGGCACCAGCTTTTCCCTACTTGACAAGAATAATTCTTTATTCTCTCATTAGCCATGGGCCTCGGTCCCAGTAAACTAGTTATTGAACCACTCTTTAAAACAGGCTTTGCTCTAAATGTGCCTTTCCTTATTTAACCCAGACAGGTTCTGATCATTTCTCCTCACTGTGCAGAATGCTTGCATGCAAAAAATAACAATTGTTCTTTATTGTTGTTGTTGCTGCGGCGGTGAGAAAAGCCAGACAACAAAGGGCTATTCTTAGCAAGAAGCTTGACTTCTTGACAAGGCCCTTTGCCCATCCTGCTTGTAATGGATATGAGCCTGTATGGGGTGAATCGACATCTTGTAAACTCCATAGGATGTCTGAGCCAATGAATCACAGAGACAGATCCTTACTGAGTGGTGTATGCTTGAGCATCCTGCATATATGTGAAGAGAGAGAATGAGATGGTAAGGAAGGCATGCAAACAAGTATCTTTCACCTGACAGGGAGGCAGCCACCAGGAATGAACTGCTATTGAGGTACAACATCTCAAATTAAAAACAGGGTGTTAGTTTGGGTGAGCATGATAATAACTTTAGCAGTGAGGATACTACTAATTATAATCTCGGAGCCAACCTATGTATTTTCACACCTCAATGATTTCAGTGGGTTAGGTCTTGGGTGACTTTGTTTAGGATAGATGTGGACAGTTGTGGCAAGTCCAGGGACAAATTTCTGCTGCTGAGACCTTCTGGAGGCTGCACAGACTGCCAAAAAATGAATTAGGGATCAGTTGTCTCTCTTGGCAGCTTCCAGGAGAAGTAATGCGCCCATGGGGAAAGACAAAGGGTGGTCTGAAGCATCTATGGGACACAACCAGGTGCGGGGAGGTATGCAATATCAAGGTTACATTTTGCCCACTGGTGTAGGACTGCAGAATCTTTGTCACATAAGCAAACAAAGAGTGTATAGTCTGTGAGCATAGATATGTCCATGACTTGAATACAGTGGGCCCTTGTTATACACTGGGGCTTGGTTCCAGGACCCTCCATGGATAACAAAATCCATGGATGCTCAAGTCCCATTAAATATAATGGCACAAAAAATGGTGTTCCATATATAAATTGGAAATCAAGGTTTGCTATTTGGAATGTATACTTTTGGGGAATATTTTCAAGCTGTGTATGCTCAAATCTGTGGATAAAAGATCCATGGATAAGGAGGGCCAACTGTATATTAAAGGAGAGGAACCTCTGCCATCAGGCCCAATCTGACATCTGGCGGTTTTGTGTTCTTGGCCATGAAAGATCCTGAGGAAGCCTTTTCTCCAAGCCTTATTCCTAGTGTGTGGAGATGTCATTGGTCTTTCCAACTGGAAGCATGGGAAGTGTGTGTGTGTGTGCCTATCCATAAATCCTGCCATTTTCTCCAGTTATGAAGGAGGCAGTGGAAAATAACCCCAAACCAAAACAATTTTCCCTCTCCTGCCATAAACATACTTTTGAAACTAGTGTGAATCATGTATCTGTTCCTAATCAGAAGTAAAGTGATGGGATGTAAATCCTTGATTATATCATCTTCACATGCAAGGATGAATAAAGTAGTTTTCTTCCCATTGCAGGAAAAAAAAAAACCAAATATTCCTCCATAATATTCTCCCCACATTAAAATGTCAAGTGTTGTGCAGAAATTATTTTGTGGATACAAAACACATCTTTTCTTGCACAAAATAATCGTTCTTATAAAAGAAGTAGTGTTTTTCATGCAGGAAACCCATTTTTCAGCACAGAAAACAGTTTTGTTTTGTTTTTACTAAAAAACATGCTTTTCTCCACAGAATAATTCCTGTGTAAACACTTTGGGGCATTAAAATACCAGGAGAATATTTTGTTTTAATATCCTTCTTGATGAGGGTTTCTGACTGTCAGGAAACCTATTGTTCAGTCTGGGGATAAATAATTGCAAATAATCTTTCTAGTCCTAGCATAGGGTAAAGTGAAGCAAAATGCAAAATTATTGTTAGGCAAGGCACCTAGAAAAGCCACATTTACATCAACCTAAGTCTGAAACAATCCACACAACAATTTGACTTGCTTGACATCATTGCATAGCTGCAAAATGGACCTCTAAAAATCACACTCTATCAAAAACCCACTGATCACTACACATAATTAAATGCCTCCAGTTTCCATCCTGAATATACCACCAAATCATGGCTTGTTTACAGCCAGGCCTGGTACAACTGCATCCATTCAGATGCATAAGACAGACCCAAAGCTTTTGAATTTACAACAGGCATTTGTCAAACTACAAAAGGAGATGAAGAAACAAATCAATAAGGTAAGTTTAATATCTGGAAACCATCTACTACAAGACAGAACAAATGCAAAATGACAGAACACCCCAGTTGTCATCTGCAGTCCCCAGCTGAGACCATTCAAATGTTTCATCAACAATGTACAAGTTCTGGAGAATAACACAGCCCTCTCAAAAGCATTTTGAGGCAGGCCTTTATTGGCCTATAGACAGTCTCCAAATCTTAAATGACTACTCACTTCCAACAGGATACAGAACATAGTTGGAAATGCAGGAACAAGAACCTGTCACAAACCTAGATGCCAATTCTATCTCCACATCTACTGTAGGAGAAATGTTACAGGGATCAATAACATCTTCTGCAACATCACAGGCGCATTTACTTGTTCTTCCTCCAATGTGATACATGCCATCCCATGCCAGCAACATGCCCCTCAACACTGAACAAACAGGACAATCTCTATGCAAGAGGATAAATGAACACAAATCTGACATTAGAAATGGCAAGGCAAATAAATAAATAAATAAATAAATAAATAAATAAATTGCAGAACACTTTTCAACCTTCCTGGATACACAGTAAGGGATTTATAGGTTGAAGTCCTTGAACAAGGAACTTACAAAGGGAGAAACAGAAAGAGAGAAACAGATGGATTCGTTTATATTCACAAATTCCAATCCATTAGCAGAATATGAACAGAGACAATGGCTTCGTGGTGCTCTACATATTTTAACACAAGTGTCCTTGCTACTGTACATACAACAAAAGGAATCTTTGAACCCAGGGAAACTGACTTTTGGTAAACAGATTTATTGCTTTCACTCATCAGCACTAACAGACCAATGTAAAAATCAGAAAAACCTGGATCACCTTACCCAACCCTTTGAAAATATAGGACAACAGACATGGTTTGAATCTTTCTGGATCCTATTACATTATAATAATATCAATAACAACAACAACGACAACTTTTTATTTATTATTTATTTTATTATTTTCCACAACTGTATAAATATAATTTATAAGTGGAGTTTTTGATATCATTCTGTATTGCATCGAAGAAGTGGTTTATACCTACAAAAGCTCATGCTAAAATAAAACCCAGTTAGTTTTAAAAGTGCTGCCACATTCCCCCTCCCTTCCTCCTTTTTATATTTTTAAAAGCAGCATTTGTTTGAGCAGATGGAACTATAGTACAAAAAATACCTGCATCAGGGAAACCTTGTTAACGTTTTTATTAGCTGCTGTCTTCGATGCCTTGAATGATGATGCTCTTATATATCATTATATATCACAGCAAATCTCTGAGTCCTTATAAAAATAATTTGAGCATGACAGTTCTGCAAAAGACAGGTGCATGAAAGGGAAAACAAGGTAGGGCATTGGCCTTGATAGACAGTGAATGTATTTTAGGGATGGGCAAATCTACCAGTTTCATTTTTTTCCCACATTTGAATTTTGCAAAGTATAGGAAATGCAGATCAAAAACAAAGCTGAAACAAAATCATCAAACAGCCCTAATGCGTATAAATATGAAGGGTGGTTACAATAGCACTTTTATGCCAGAAACTCTTTGCAAAACAAATCTGGATTAATATATTATCATATTCAATTACAGTTTATGCCCTTCATAGATGTGATGTATGAAGGACTACTTTCTTTCACATGGATATGCCTGCCATATCTTGTTACACCACATCTTGTTACTTTCTGTTATGTCTGAGATGTGGGACAAAGTTTTGTCCATTACGGAACTCTGTCCCTTGGGAACTTTGTCAAGGCCTTTATTTGCTGAAAATGAGGCAGATGATAAAAGTGATGTGATTTCCCCAGGTATCTGATTTGCTATTTCTCTCAATTATGACAATGGTGGTGGTGATCTTTACTGATACCCTGCCTTTAATCCAATGACTGGGACTTAAGGTGGCTTGCAAATTAAAATGGGTACAACATATTGATCGACATTAAACTGGACAGAGAAATGTCCTCTGCAAAGAAGGACACATGGCGGCATTATGGGACTATGAGTATAGGACTGCAATCTCAGACACTCAAAAACTCCCTGATCTCACTCCACAAGCCTACTCTGTGTGTGTGGTAATGCAGACAAATATATAGGCATTTTTAAAGCAAACTTTTATGTGTATACCTTGAGGGGATTTTTTTCCAAGAAGGAAATAACAAAAAGCAACTCTTGGAAAAGGAAAGACTAAATAGGATTGGAAAGGGATTCATTTTCTTTGAAGCACTCAAGGAACCAGCCTATATTCCATTGCAAAAAACCCATATTCATCTAATTTATTTTTAAAATATTAGTTCCGTCATAGCCAATACAGTCAGCATAATGGAAAGAAAATACTTGGAGCTATTTTATACAGTTACGGAGAGAAAATAGGGGTTAGGCTGCAGCAATTCAGCTTCCTGATGATTGCACCAATATGATATTAATCTTTGGTTCATACTGGAAACATCTGAAGTGTAAATATGCATGTATACATATATGACATGACCTTTGGAGCCCATACAAGCCACCATGTCATGTTCTGCTTTTACTAGTTTCTTTAAGAAGATTTTCACACCAGCTCAGAAGCACTGGTAAAACGTTGCAAGATCACTGAGGAAGTGCGGGCATGTGTAAGCCTGGAGCACTTCCTCATCATTAGGGATCGTTGGTTCCTCTCAAGCATCAGTGAATCATTGCAGGAGAGGGGATTTCCTCCGAACACAAAGTTTTCATTCCCTTCCTCAATGATCCAGCAACGTTTTACCAGCATTTCTGAGCTGGTGTGAAAATCTTCTACACCAGCTGAATTCTTGTGCTACTTATAGCCCTTTTGAACAAAGGCGGGATAGGGAAATTGGAAGTGTCTTAGCTTGAAATTTCCAGGAGATCTCCAAGCATCTGAGCCTATTTTGGAAATAAGATGTAAAACCTTGGATAGCTCTTCTGAAGTTCAAGACTAAACCCTAGAGCAGACTCACTGCCCAATCCACCCAGGAATGGAGTGCTCTGCCTTGATTCTCCAGGCTATCCTCTATTATTTACTGCTCTTTCCCCAAAGTCCATGTCCCCAAGGAAAAAATCTTTCAGAAAACGAGGATGTTTTCACAGGTGATGCAGCTTCATCACAAAGAAATTATACAGACAGTGCCTTGAAATCACTGTCTCAGTTATAGATGCATGACCTGGAGGTACACATCTTTAACTTATTCTTAGTCAGTTCCTATGTATTTATAAACATGGCACTATTGCTATGCTTGTAAAAGTACTATGAGCAATGGTGGTCTCACAAAATACTACTATTGTGGGTACGATTGGGGCACAACATACTGCTATTTCCAGCCCTCTCGCTAGCAGTCTCTTGGGACCTTATCAGACAGGAGGGATTTCTCTTTAACGTGAATGGAGCCAATTGGAGCCAATTCGAATTCATGTGAACTCGCTAGTTTAGCGAATTTACGTGAATTCCAATTGCATTTGGAATGCATTCAGAATGACTTCCCATTACCCAAAAATGACACCCCCCCATTGCCCGAAATTGCGTGAGATGCTTTAATTCACAATAACGTAAAAGCCATGATTGCATTCGGAATGACTCCCCTTTTGCCCGAAATTGCAATAATGTGAAACCCCATGATTGCGTTTGGATTGCCATTGGATTATTTTTCCAATTTCTGTTTGGTAAGGTCCTTGTATGAGGAGCAATTGACACAGAGATTCTGTTAACTGTCACACCAGGAAGCATTATATGGAGGAGGTGGAAATGTCAATATACTAGGCTCCAATGTGCAGGAGAACAAACCTCGATAATTCACAGTGGGTGCTGCCTGGCAAAGCAAGATTGGGGTGGAGTAGGAGACACTACTTAGGCTGTATCCACACTGCAGAAATAATACAGTTTGACACCACTTAAACTACTAAAGCTCAATGCCATGGACTTTTTGGATTACATCTCTATAAGAGAGCTCTGATGCCACAACAAACTACAGTTCAGAGAATTCCATAGCATTGAGCCATGGCAGTTAAAGTGTCATCAAAGTGGATTATTTCTGCACTATGATGCAGCTTTAGTTAAGTATACTAACCAAGGACCTTGGCCAATGTTACCTACCATTGATTATGGTGGAGGGGTCAAACTGTGGCTCTCATGGTTCCAGGCAATGAGAACCTATTGTGAAGCTTTCAAATTCTGGACAGCTGAGAATATCTCCTGAACCTTGTGGAATCATTGTGCAGAGGTCTATCACAAATACCAGAGTGAATTTTTTTTAAAAAAGTTAGTTCAAGATAGTTCCTAGAAGGAAAATTCACCATCCTCTTAGCAGCCACTTAGAGCCACAGAAAAAGCTGCATCTGAAAAGGTTACCATGGTTTTTAAAAAGATGTTAAATTACTAAAGAAAAATTAATGATAAAACATCAAGGCAAATTTATCAAGTTATCTTATTAACTTCTCCATTATTGAATTTGTTAAATTGTTAAATTATCTTTAAAAAAATACAAGTACTAAAAAAAAAAATAGTGACAAATTAAACTATTGAAACCCATTAATCATTTCCTGTCAATATAATATTGTTGGCATTTAAAGTTTAAAATAACTAATTTTAAAATGATTGTTGAAATTTTATTAACAAATTAACAGATACAGATGAATTTTTCATTCATGGGTTTGGAACTCTGGGAGAAACTGTGGTTCAACTAAAAGTAATGAACCCCAAGAAAGTACTAGGAGAAGATACGCCTCCTCCTGAACTCTTTAAAGAATATGCTGAATGGTGGAGACCCATCCTTGCTAGTCTATTTACCACAATAAACAGTACTGGACAAATGCCTCATGGGTGGAAAATGCGCATTGTTTTCCCAATTTTCAAGAAAGGAGACAGACATGATCCACAAATTTATCGGCCAGTCAGCTTGCTTGACGTCACTAAAAGTATTTGAAAATAACCCAGTAATTTTAAGGAAAAATAATTTGGTGAAATGACTCTTTCCTACACCCTTAACTTATGCAGATCATTTTGCCAATTTTCCAACATATATAATTGAGAATAAGTCCCATTGAATTCTGTGGACATATTTCTAATCAGATTTGCATAGGACTGTATGGTAAATCATTTGCTCAAGATACGCTCTTAAAAAATAATACAGTGGGCCCTTGTTATACGCTGGGGTTTGGTTCCAGAATCCCCCATGGATAACAAAATCCATGGATGCTCAAATCCCATTAAATATAATGGCACAACAAAATGGTGTCGCTTATATAAAATGGAAAATCAAGGTTTACTCTTTGGAATTTATACTTTTGGGGAATATTTCCAAGCCGTGGATGCTTGACTCTGTGGATAAAGAAACCATGGATAAGGAGGGCCAACTGTACAGTATTTCTGACTTCCAGTTAGGCATAGTAACAAGAAAACAAATCACCTCTGTGAAATGTGGACACATGTCACTCAGGGCATAGCTGAAATAGAGACAGCTTGGAAGAGATCTCACGTTTGGACCCCCAGATCTCAGAACCTGGGATGGACCTGGCCTGTCAAGCCATTTAAAATCATGACAGGATGGATTTTATATGGGGTTTATATTTTAGGTATGTTTTTAACTCTTGTATTTTTTGTGTTAATTTTATACTGTTTTTGGGATGCGGTGGCTCAAGTGGTTAAGATGCTGACTGTTGATTGCAAGATTGGCAGATTGGCAGTTTGAGGCCTGGGTACTGCATGATGGGGTGAGCTTCCATCACTAGTCCCAGCTTCTGCCAACCTAGCAGTTCGAAAGCATGCAAATGCAAGTAGATAAATAGGTACCACATCTCAGTGGAAAGGTAAACAGTGTTCTGTGCATGATCACAGAGCAGTCTTTGACAACGCTGGCTCTTCGGCTTAGAAATAAGCTCTGGCCCCTACATTTGGACATGACTTGACAACCTTGTCAACGGTACCTTTATACTGTTTTAACTGGATTATTTTAATTGTTTTTAAATGTTTGTAGACAAAAAACACTAGGAGTGTTTTTATCTTGGGAGCCACCTTGGGTCTTTTTCTGGGAGAAATGCAGAATAAAAATGAAATAAATAAATGCATAAATAAACTCTAAATATCAGCCTTTAAAAAAAGAAAAAGATAAGAGTCCCAAAGCCTAAAGTCTGTGATAGAGGGGGAAAAAGAGGAAAATATTAAAGATGGCCTGTACTTTTAACAATGTGGTAGGTCTTGCTCACTAAATGGCATCTTACCTTATGATTCTTTCCAGGTGTTTAAAAAAGTCATCTATACTGTTTTGATAACATGCACATTTAATTTTAATAAATTCATTAATTAATTGGTTTAAATTCAGGTGAGAACTAATTTTTTCATTAGTTAACAGTGCACAGCATGCCCTGCTGTTATTTATAATTGTAATTATGTTCTTATCCCAACTTGGAAGTTTTGAAGGCTTCACTAAAGAGATAAAATGCTGGAGCACAAATGACAGATAACAATGGCCCAGTACATACCACTAGGAAGTGGTGTCCTGGCGGTGATTCTAGGGTTAGGGAGCATGCACCAACCACACGCTCCCTAACCCTAGCAAGTCATGGCAGCAGCATAATGACAGCCTCGTGTCCACACAGGGGCTGCCATCGTGACGTAGGCAACGGGCAGTGTACGGACATCGCTGTGTGTCACTTAAGTCACTGATGTGCCACAGTGCACCAATGGTGCACTTGTGATGTCCGCGCAGCATCCCAAGAAGAAACCTTTTTTTCTGGGTTCTTTTTGGGGCGGAGAGACATTGCGCAGTTTGGCTGATGCAGCATTCCTCCAGAGGAAAAGCAGGTACCTCCAGCCCGCCCTTTCGAGGCAATTTGTTTTGCCCCAATAATATCCATGAAAGCTGGGTCAACTCAACAATACAGGTAGTACAAGCAGACACCAAATTGATCACTGAATTCATCATCTGGGGTAATACTCAGCACCACCTTTTGAACTGAGTGGCATTCACCATTGATAGGCTTCACAGTGGTCGCTAACTTGACTTCTTTTTTACAAGAGAAAAATCAAATGAGTTAGACTGGTACTCTATGAATTTTTCCATCAATATCACAACTGCAGTCATACCTACAAATACGGAGGTATTATAGCTTGGTGTATTGGATGGTGTTGACCAGGGGTCAGAAGGCTTCATCCCTTCATACATTTTGGACTATCACTCTTGAAAATGAGGTTTCCTGCTTGTATGAATGGATGACAGGTGTAGCCAGAGATGATCTGGAAGCATTCATGGGTGCCATTAATTTAAAGATTTATGTAAGTTACACCAGATAAATGGGCAATAAAGCCTCTGAATGAAGGCACAATGTATCAGAAATCAGAAAAAATAAATGAATATTATTACAGTACTTTAAATGAGATTTTAAACTCCCAATGAGATAGGATCATTATATCTTTTTTTAAAAAAAAAAAAATGCCAGGATTTTAAAATTGGCATAATTATCATTGAAGACAGCTTAACTCATTGGAGACAGTTTAGCTCTTCCGAAGAAGCTTAGGAAAAAAGCAAGCCCTGTGGAATGCATGAATGAATGAATGAGGCCAGGGAGTGGAAGGAGAGGAGGATAGACATACATTCCACTGACAGCTTACAGCAGCCAGCTGCCCAGCTTTGCATAGGCTGGCTTACATGTTGAATCACATACATGTATTAGAGCTGGTTGCTGCTGTGTGTCTTTAAGTCATTTTGGACTTATAGCAAGCCTATCATGGGGTTTTCTTGGCAAGATTTGTTCAGAGGAGATTTGTCATTGCCTTCTCCTGAAGCTGACAGCAGGTGGTTTGCCCAAGGTCACCCAGTGTGCTTTGTGGCTGCGCTGGAATTCAAACCATGGTCTCCAGAGTTGTAGGCCAACACTCAAACCACTATGCCATACTGGCTCTGTTTCAAAGGTTACCTTTCCTTTAGAATGGTTTACAAGAGGAACAAAGAAAAAAATACGCTGCAATAAATCCAAATTAATAATTGTGTGTGCATCTTGTGTTCCCCACCCTACGCTCATGCAGACATACAGACACAGACACACATAACCTTTGCAGTATGATGCTAATGTACAGTTGCATCAGTTTGCCCTTTCTTGTGTAATGGATTTCTTCAGCAAAGCAGAGTTGTGTTAGGAATCTAGGTGATTGCCACTACTGTAACCGCCTTGGTTCTGCTTTGCCATTAGCTGCCTTCTTTTCCACCAGCCCCACTGAGCCCAAACTGTCATTATCCCCGCACTGGAGACTTTTTGTTTGGAACCAGCAGGGAGAATTTGGTCATTGAATGAAATTACTCTTAAGAGTGTGTCTCACATTCCAGTCCCCTAAAACATATATCTCTGGGCCCCATAACTCTCTGAATCTCCTGAGTACAGTTAAAAAATAGAGGTAATTGCCCTTGCTTCATTCTAGGGGAGCATGGACACACTGTGAAACACATTTCTCTCTGTGGTTTTCTGCTGGATAAAGGGGAATATTGCTCAGCTAGTGACTGGTGGCTTACTGTCTACCTGCAAAGTGCAACTGAGAAATAAATTACCTTCCTGGCAGAAAAATGTTTGGGTTAATTGGGCGATCACTGCACAAAGGATGTACAGCACCTATTATGAAATGTGATGTTGTTTTTGTCAAAGAAAGAAGTATGCCTTCTTCCCATTTTGTCATGGGTTGCTTTTTAAAAAAAAAAAAGGAGGGGGAGAAGGAAAAAAGCACAGTTGCGAAGTGTATGATAGTTTAATATAACATGTTCTTAAAGGAGGCCCAATTGTTGTTTACCACATTTATTGACAATCTGCGAAAGGAGAGCAGGAATCAGTCTAATTACCAGAGCACCAGTTGTGCTTGTTAACACCGGCTTTGTGACCAAATGTTACTCTACAGTTGTCACATCACACAAGGTTTTCATTACCAACATAATAGTGAACAAGATCACTTGCCTGGCTGTTGACTGATCTGCCACACAAAAGGAAGAACAAAGTTGTGTCTGCGAGAAGGAATCATAGCTTTGACAATATTGTATGCATAGCCATTCAGCACACAAACCATTCCTCTTGTTAGCGAAAGCTAGTGGTGGCTTTTCCCAGCGTCTTAGAATTAGCCAATTAAAATCATGTAATGATTTACACACCTCATCACTGAAAAAGGAAAAAGCTCATCCCATGCCGACCTCTTGTTTAATCTTCAAAAAATCATTATTGATTACTTTTCTTGAACAGGCACCAATGGAGGTTTATTTGGTGTTTACTTCAGAAAATCAGCATTTCTGGCAAAAGAAACCCAGGCTTTCCTAGACTGCTGTCGCAATTAGGTAATCTTGGAAATACAGTCATGTACTGTCACACACAGACACACACATACACACCCACTGCAGCAGCACTACTATATATCACAAAAAAATATTTCACTAACAAGCATCCCATTCTCCTCTCCCCCTGCCCTCCTCACAACAGGGAATGAAATGAATGACCCTAAAGATATTGTTTTCTGCTCACTGGCTGTGCATAAACACAAGTAACAGCTCTCAGACTCCTCCTAATATTAAAAAATGAGTGGGCTTATTTATTTTTCAATGAACTCAATGAATATTAGAGTATCAAAGTGGATTTGTTTATCATTGGGAGCATGAAGAAAAACAAGCACGCCTCATCATCTTATCTGATGATGAATGATTTATCAGGCAGAACATGAATCTGCTTCTAACTGAGTCTATTTTCTTGTTTACGCTCGTAGAACAGATACAATTTAATGAAGAATATAAAGTACTTAAAAATCTGTCTACCATTAATAGTTTAATTAAACTGACATGCACTTCAAAAACCAGACAGAAACATTAATTTGGGTTATAAAAGGGCATGGCATTATTAAAGCACAATTAAAGACAACATTCACTTACAATTAAGGCTACAACAATTTAATTATTTCACATGTGATTGGCACTCTGGGCTTACTTCAACACCCTAAGGTGAGCAAGTTCTTCATGCCAGCCATAAAACTGCAATGTATTTTTGCAAAGGCCAGATTAATAGGTATGCAGGCCTCCAGACTGAGTCATAATTCTGTGGCCTGTCATAAGAGAATAACCACCTCCTGAGCTCAGAAGAGATGTCGAAGACATTGCACACAGGGACTGCAAGTACTCTGGCTTCCAGGCACAGAACAATCTTAATATAAAACCCTGGTGAAAAAATAATGTGGTCTCCTATGTACCAAATATTCATCTAGATAATGGTGGCTGGTACATCAGCACAGGATAAGGGAAGACTGCCCCTTCTTGCCCTACACCAAAGGGCTTTTAAATGGGCTTCTCACCCTACGACGACGACGACGACGATGATGATGATCTGCCCCTCTACAAAATGCAATCAGGATGGCTTACAAAGATTAAAAAAACTATACAATCTAAATCCCTCAATCCCCCCTTAAAATACCATTAAACAATGTAAAAATTAAAACATACTTTAAAAAATACAATAAACAATAGATCATGACTAAGGTGAGGTCAGAGTACAGCAGTTAGATTTTCTTTCTAGTGGCTGGAGAACTATTCAGGAAAGTCTTGCCGGAAGAGATCCGTCTTTATAAAAGCTGCTTAGGGTGGTAATATGATGGCTCTTGTCCGGCAGGCCATTCCCCAATCTGGAAGTGATAGCTGAAAAGGTCATACATATTGAAGCTGAAAATAACATACATATTGGACTATGTTGGGGCTGAAGTAGGAAATTAATGACTTCCTTAGCAGACAAAGGCTTGTGGTAATTGGGTGGCTGTGCCATGAAATACCAGGTGCTGTAGATTATATTTCAGAAGAAGGAACTGGCAAAACCACCTCTGATTTTGCCTTGCTAGAGAAAAAAAACCCTATGAAATTTGCAGGGTCGCCATAAGTCAACAGGCAACTTGAAGGCACGCACACACAAACAGTTGGGTGTCTACAGTGCAAACGTTGTACAGCAGTGATTCCAAACTTTCATCCTCCAGATGTTTTGAACTTTAGCACCCAGAATTTCTGACTATTGGGCAAACTGTCTGGGGCTTCTGGGAGTTAAAGTCCAAAACACCTGGAGGACCAAAGTTTGGGAACCACTGTTGTACAGTATCTAATACTATATTATTCCACAGTGTGATTTAACCCCCACAGATTCACTGTGGACCTCATTGGCTTGTTTTTTTGGCCAAAAATAATACCTGAAAGTCACTGGGTACCCAGGAGAGTCTAGGCTTCACAGATGAGGCCGCCAAGCATCTTTCTTCCACAAGTAAGCCCTTCTCACTGCTGGTTGTCATCCAGCTTCCAGAGCTTAGACATAACAAGTTACAAGCAATATAGGTAGCTGTAATGATTATTCATTTTTTAAAATAAGGGTGTTAATTAACATAACAAACGTTTATCAAAAATACAATAATTCATGAAAATGCAGGTATTTTACCAGCATAATAAATAATTCTTTCTTGTTACTTTTAAATGGCTTTGAGGTTTTTTGAGACATTTTGACAGGAATTTATAGATTTATAAATTTATAAAGAGAATTTATTTATACCTCCCCCTGTTGATCTGTTTCCAAAGTAGGTTTTATTCTGATAGATGCTAAGTTGTATATATTTTAGGGTTTTTTTTTTAAAAAAAATGAATATGGTTTTAATGGATGAGTTTTAATGCTTAACATTGATTTTGTTGATTTATTGATTTATCTTATTGCTAGCTACCTTGAACACTATTTTCATGGAAAGGCAGAAAATAAATTTAATAAAGACGCA
This sequence comes from Urosaurus nigricauda, assembly GCA_034509955.1. NCBI lineage: Eukaryota > Metazoa > Chordata > Lepidosauria > Squamata > Phrynosomatidae > Urosaurus > Urosaurus nigricauda. Next base: position 104,145,882 of record JAOEGL010000004.1, read on the forward strand.
GATAATTAAAAATGTACAGGGGACAAATTCACCTACCGTCTCTGAGGAAAAACTTAGGAAAATAGAAAGACCTTTTATGGGCACCAAAAGAGAAACAACATATGCCAGGTGTCACAGCCAATAAGGCCTTCTCTTCAGGTAGTACCAACCTCCCATTTGATGGTAGAGGCCCCAAAAGAAAGATCTTTGAAAATGACCTAAATTTATCATCAATATGCCTGAGATATCTGTCCAGATTCCTCATTGATCAGACTCATTTGTGTTCATCAAATTATGAATGTAGAATTTTTCTGCTAATAGATCACTCAGTGCCATGGGGCCAATGACAGTGTCCAGGTAGTTTTAGATAATGCTTAATAAATAGGATTAGGCTGATTTTTTAATGATATCTAAGCCCAAAGGGCTGTGACATTTAAGTAAGTGGAAGATGCATGATGATTCATAAGACTGGACATAAACTAGACAAAAATGATTCCTCTAGAGAAACATAATTTAAAATCTTACAATTTTAGGGTGATTAGCATTCAATTCAAATCAAATAAGAAAAAGGAAAGGAAGGAAAGGAGGAAGGAAGGAAGGAAGGAAGGAAGGAAGGAAGGGCAACTACTTTTTTCCCTTGACATCTTTCTTGTTTGTTGAGCAGCTAAAAAAACCAATGTGATTCCAGGCTGCATCAATAGAAGTATAGTGTCTAGATCAAGGGAAGTAATAGTGCCACTTTATTCTTCTTTGGTCAGGCCCCACCTCGAATACTGTGTCCAGTTCTGGGCACCACAATTCAAAAAGGATGTGGAGAAAATGGAGCTTGTCCAGAGGAGGGCGACTAAAATGGTGAAGGGTCTGGAAACCATGCCCTATGAGGAGAAACTTAGGGAGAATGTTAAGAGATGATATGATTGTCCATTTTAACTATTTGAAAGGATCAGTATGTAGAGTGATCTTGTAGCACCTTTGAGACTCACTGAAAGAAATGAGCTTTCATAGACAAATGTCTACTTCCTCAGATCCATATGCATCTGAGGAAGTAGACTTCAGTCTATGAAAGCTCATGCTGCCAACTTCTTTCTTTCATTTAGTCTCAAAGGTACTACAAGATCTCTCTACATACTTATTTCCCACTGCAGCAAGTGTCACTTATTTACATGTTACCGCATGGGAATAGTTCTCAGGTTTTAGAATACTTTCAAATAAATCAGCCCCTCTCACCATATTAAGAAGAAGGGTGCTAAGACAGCAGCTAGAGCTATGATCCTATGTATCCATACTTGAGAATAAGGGCCACTGAATTTGGTGGCATTCGTTGCAACAAAAATATTATCTTGTGGCAATCTCATCTTATTTCTCACCACAACATAATTGTGCATGTGTGCACAAAAATTTAACAAAAACTAGCATTAAAAAAACTTTTGTAAACAAGAATTAAGATTTATATGGCTGCACTTAATATCATGCAGAATCAAGGTTTTGTTCTGTTTTGTTTTAAATGAATTGTTCCACAATGGTTCAGATTAACCATTTTTTGCTGCCTGCCATCTCTTACGGGCAAGCTCACAAAAATTAAGTTTAAAAAACTACAGAACCCGAGACTAAAATCTTGGGGAAGGCATTTGCTACATAAATTGATAGAATTAAGGGGGAGAATGGACTGGTTAAAATATAACATTATATTCATAGCTCCAAAATGATTGGATTCATGCCTCATCAAAATTACATTGTAGAAATTGAATGTAGTATGATTAGGCATTATTTTAGCCACTACATTACAATACAATTTAAAATAAAATGGCTCTTCATATCATACTGATATCAGTGTTTTAAATAACAAAGGGGGTCTATTTAAATAAAGGAAAGGATTAGCATTTAGTTTCAATCAGTATGAGCAATGCAATACCAGTTGGTGTCTCAAAGATTCAGGATTTTATTAATATTCCAAAGATGCGTTTGTGTTGCCTCTGGGTACATTGAAAAGCCACTTAAACTGCACTTAAAGCAGCACTACAGGATCAAATTGATGTGCATCAACCATTTACAATAAAACTTGATTATTATAAAGGCATACATATTTGCATAATTACATGTTTGATTTTTATTTTTTTATTTTTTTGGATAATGCACTACAAAATGTTGCCTCGTGTAGGAAGACATCATCAAAAAGCACCATCTGCTGTGGTTCTGAATGCACTGCAATGTTCAGAAGGAAAAATTCTGGAGGTAGCATTTGGAAGATCAAAGGGAAAGCACGAGAGTTTTGTTTGAACAGGAGGCATGATGCTGGTGTCTGGGTGGGAGGAGGGGTTGTTTGGGGACATTTGCTGTGTTGAAACAACATTTGCAAAGGAAAGAGAGGGAGGAACCGACATCTTTTACTCTAGTACAAAATATTTAGGCTTTGGCAGTGGGAGAGTGAAGATCACATATGCATATTTAATTGATGTTATTGACAAAAGAATGATGTCTGGTAGCCAAAGAGGAAAAAAGGAGGGGAAACCTCTTTGCCCTAGGAAATGACTGAAGCAAAAACAGCACAAGGGAAGATTTGCTATTGCTCCTCTTTACACACTATTTCCTTCTCTGGTGAATGTGTGTCAGAGGAGACTGGTTTTCTCTAAATTCCCAGAATACCCTGAGTTTGCTTTTTAATAAGACCACTATAAATAACCTCTCTCCATCTAGGAGACAAAGTATGTATATAGAACCCCTTGAAAGAAAACACAGCAATCACACGTAAATGAAAGAAAATAAAATTGCACTCCGTTTTTCCCCACCTGAGGGTTCTCCATGTAGTTAACAATTTTCAAGAACAAGAGCAAAAAATAAAATAAAATAAAAGTCATTGGTGATCTGACCCTAGTGGTCCAGTGACAGAGCTGAGAGTTGCAGGCCAAAACGGGACATACATATATGCTATGTAAAGACATAGCACCTTCATTTTTTAAATACTCAGTGGGAATTTGTGTATCTCCAGATCAGTCCTTGGACTTGGATAAGAAATTTCCTTCCATTAGGGCAAATGAGAGCAAGAGTGGGAGGGACTGCTACTATCACCACCCTTAGCTAAAATGGAAAGCAGGCCATTATATCTGGCATTTCGTCAGCAGCAAATCTCTCCCTGCATTTCTTTGCTTCAAATACAGGCAGCATTTCTCTGGCTGGCTGCATTTTACTTTTGACTAAACATGCATAAAGTTCTACAAACAAAAACAGCATTGGGGGGGGGAGGTGACATTCACTATTCTTTATTTCAAAGTGAGTCACATTCTCTCTAACTTTGACTCTTCTATTCTACTTGCAACTGATTTCCTAGAGCAGCCTAACTCTTTTGATAATATTGTCAACAGGTAAGTAGGGATGGGTGATACATTTGTTCAGTTCTTTGCTCTGACTGAACAATATGCCATTTGACATTGAAATCTATTTTTTTCTAAAGATTTGATGTATTCTCTACATCCAGTTATCATATAAAATCTGTGTAACTTGCACAATGTATGCTTATGAAGCAGCATTGACCAAAAGGTACAAAATGGGAAGAATGAACACAAAAACACATTATGTGGAAAGTGGCTTGCAGAAATGTGTACATTTGTAAGAACGTGCCTTTCGAAAAACATACAGTACTGACACTTTACGAACACATACAATATCTTTTGGTAAAGAAACTACAAAATATGTGTGAATATTGGTGCAGATTTTTTCACATGCTGTAGCCTTCAGGAATGCCTCATAGTCTAAGAACTGTTCAGTCAAGGGAATGACTTAATTTTCACAGAAGTTACATTTGAGTGATGATAAAACTTCTAAGCTAAAGATAACTTGTCATGGATAAATCTGACCAAACTTCAGTCTCACTTTAAAAGGTTTAATTGAAATTAAACACTTGGCTAGCCTACATCCACAATTAGCTTTTAAAAGGCAGCATTAAAATTTAGGATCAGCTAAAAACAAAATCTACCTTTGTTATATTAGTTCAATTAAGTTGGTTACGTGCCTGTTTCTAGGAAACTCTGATATAGATGTAGTCCCCTAATATGACTGCACTCTTAACCCATCCAGAATCTGTCTACATGGAAATGTATTGATCACCATGACATCCTTGGAGGTTCTCAGATCTCATTCCTTGTAGGTCTCAATTCTTAGCACAACGGGATAAATAGTGTGATATGTAGCGAAATTCATTCCACAAAAATACATCACTCAGACTGTTGGTTGTGGGCAAAGAAACTGAAGACACTGAAGATGATGTGATCTTCAAGTCCTATCTTCCAAAATTTCACAGATGAACACCAAAAGTCATCTGGCCAAGCAATATCAGAGTGTGGTCAAGATGGTAAACATTATTAATGGACCAGAACAGACAGGCAAGAAAAAGCAACTCAAACCTGCTTTTTCCAAAAACAGGTTGAAACCCTGCTCCCTGCACAGCCCACTCCTAATGCGGGCTGAATTTACTGCACAGCATGGCAGCATGTTAATTTTTTTATTGCTTCCCCACCATACATGCACACAGTTGCACAAACACATGACCAGTGACCTCCAAGTACCTCCTACATCCCTCAAGATGCCATCCCATTACACAGCCACTCCTTTGGCCAGCCAGTCGCACATGCGACACTCTGCTGATTACGGACATCCGTGTATCAGTCTGCAGGTGATACATTGACAAACCACAATCATGGAGGCTGCCCACATATCCTCTTCACCCCTCTACATCCCATGCCCTTGTTAGACTGCCTGGTTTGTGTATGTTACAATTACATCCACTGGAATCATCTCAGTCTCATTTCTTTGTTTTGTTGGAGCTCAACACTCATGCCAGGGTTTTTATATGCAGGCACAGAGATGTGCATTTTCTGTCTTGCATGAGACTATCCCCATTTCTTTTTTGGTCTGGTTTTTACCCCTGGGTCACATCTTCAGTTTGATTTCTAGCCACTTTTGAGGCATGTGTGATCTCCTCCTCCTCCTCCTCCTCCTCCTCCTCCTCCTCCCTCTCCCTGCAGATCTAAACTCCCTGCCTTAAAAGCAGATGGATTCTGTTTTATTTTGCCCATCTGTTTCATCACAATGAGGATGAAGAAACAAGCCAGGAGATTCTGCAGCAGTTTGCCTTTTTCTGAATCTACTGGGAAGTGCAATATTCCAACCTCTCCTCTACCAACCTGCTGAGCCAGCTGAGAACAAACTACTTTTGCACTTAGAACTCAGCTTGGAACCACTGAAATAATCTAGGGGCAAAGAGGGAAAGGGGGAGGAGAAAGAAACTAACATATTAAAAACTGCTGGAAAAGTGATACGACAGAGGATTAAGCTGGACTTATACATGAGTATATACAGTACTTATCCATCACTACAAAATGAAAATGTTCAAATCTACCACAAATCTTTGGAGGGACAGGATGGTCATGAGATATAAAGTATAGAAGAAGAGGATCTTCACACTAAATTATTTGTTTCTGGATAGCTGGAATCCTTTCTGGAATCATCAGTGACAGTACTGGAAACTGAAACATTTGCTCTTTTTAGTCCACTTTTTGGAAGCAAAAACATTTTTTGTAATCTGTAATGGGTGCAAGATCATAAATTGTGTTCACTAACAATTTAGCCTCACACACATTTTGAATACATTTTGCCTTTTTTCAGGCCCAAATCCAGTGGGGAAAGATGGAGTGCCTGGGTCCAGTGAAGATCATCCATGTTGTCCTGTCCTTTATTGTCACAACAGTGACAATCTTTATTTGTGGTCAATAGACCCGTCAAAGCATACAATAACCTAAAACATAAATGGAAAGATTACATATAACATAAAACCAATATGAAATAATTCGTTTCATTAAAATGCAGAAATTTAAGAATAAAATTAAATTGTCACATTAGATTGCAACATCGGGGATTATCTTAATTATAAAATTATAGCATTATAATTCAGAACATCCCGGCTTGCATCTCAATAAAGGGGTAATGAGGTGGTTACAGCTGAAGTTAAAAAACACATGTAATTATTTCAACTACAGGTATTTGCTGACCACAAGGACAAAACTGAGCTGAGCTTTATTGTATTGCCTGGTGACTCTTCCAGGTGACATCTAGTTCTACTGATGCTTTATTTTCCCAAGTAGATGTTAACTGTCCAGATGGTCATGTTTCTTTTTTGTCTACTGAGACCACAGATATTCTGACCCAATTTCTTGTTTCAGTAATGGTCCTGATGAGGGCCAGTAATCTGAGATTCAGTCCTGACAAAATGGAGGTTGCACAGATATCTGTTTGTATGGTGGTGTTCATCTTGTTCTGGAGAAAGTTACACTCCCAATAAGGGATTATTCCCATAGTTTGGGGGTGTTCTTAAAACAACAATTTCACTGGAAGCATGAATATCCTCCATAGCTAAAACTAAATTCTATCTGCTTCAACTGAAAAACCAGGTGTCATTCAAACACTGGAAATGTCCAGTTGGGTTACTGAAATTTGTCATATGTGGATCTCTCTTTGAAAACCAGATGGAAACTACCACTAGTTTTAGTATGTTATCTGGAAGTGGACAATATGATCATATCATACCGCTTTTTTGACATATGCACTGCCTTTGGTTCTCTCTAGAAAGGTTTTCCTGGTGCCTTTTTTATTTGCTCATGCTTTTTGGTCTCAGGTCTTTGTGCTGTTGTTCCCCAATGCTCTCAGCTCAGCTTTGGTTTTATTCTGTGGATGTTTCAAAATATTTTAGTCAGTGTATCTTATTAATTATATTTATGTATATTATATTACATATTCTGTTCTATTACATGGTTTATAATATGATTCTTTCTATGTCAACTGCCTGGAGGTCTTTGACTGTTAGAAAGTATAGAAATAAATTAAACTATCAGTCAATAAAATTAGCAGCTGTTTTTCCACTCCATTTAGCTTGGGAGGTCATGAGGAGGATTCAGAATAACCAAATCTGAGTCTCTTGATTATTTTTCAGGTTTTTGCAGGAAAGGGCATGTCATCTTTGCTGTCACCTAGAGAAATGCTACAAATCTACTGTATAATGAAAAAGGTGGCCAACAACAGACCAGACTATGATTAATATGTACAATTGCTAGGTATTATGAATTCTCGTTGGATCCCATCAGCCTTGGGTGCGTGGGGGAAAACCATGTAATTTTACAGATTATACACAGATAGATGTCCAATAAAATATTTATTGTAGCACAATGTATTGTTAATGGTGTTGACTGTTCTTCACCTAGGTGCCAGGAAAATAAAAAATTAAGCAATGTAGAATATAAAATAGGCATGATATGTCCTAGGCAGGCCTAGTTCCTGAGCATACAAAACAGATCTGTCCTTCAGGCTTTAAGGCAGAAACAACACAGCAAAGGAGACACCACTGTTGAATTCTTGACAGGAGAACAAAATAGAAAACCATTTTAAGGCCATGTTGTCAAGGAGCTGAATGCAAATACAGGGTCGCTTAAATTAGTAATGTTGAAGAGCTAGTTAAGATGGACAGAATATACATGGTGGTGAGCATCATAATGACAGCAAACAAAAACAAAAGTAACAGGTGCACACAGTGAAGTCTTCGATGTTTGAGTAATTATATGCAATTTTAAAAATTCATAGTTTTCATATTTATAAACACAGACTGACAGCCAGGGAGGCAGAGACATGCGTTCTATTTGTGTCATCATGCACCTTTATGCCCAAACCCCATTTGGTAGGAGATACAAAACAGAGGTGGGTAACTGTGCCACATCTGTGAGCTAATGTTCTGCCCAAAGACACTCTAGAGCCAAAATGCCTCCCAACCAAAATCAAAACAAAAAGTGGTCCAAGTCAATTTCTGGACTGGAAAAATAAGAATTTTCAAAATGTAAAATGGAGAGGTCTTGCAACTCATTGAAAAGGTGAATTGCTTCTTCTGGAGGTTTCAGGAGAAGTGAATAGCCCTGTTTTTAACCAGAAAAAAAATCCTCATCATTATCAATATCCTTTCTTCCCACCCCCAAAACTGCAACATGTAGGACAAATAGGAGAGTCTGAAGGGTTCAAGAGTTACAAAATCAGCCTTGGGGTTAGCATGGAACCCCAGGGACACTGTTTTAGAAGCCATTCAGCACATGGACACAATAAAGAAAGTACAGAAGATCATATAGGGATGCTCAGTGTGACAACAAGTGGCAGCCTTGTGAAACAGAATGGAGAGTGTATAAGAAAATGGAAGCAACTGTAGTTGGTCAGCAGAATTGCTCCTCTTGTGAGGGGAAGGTGATGCTCACTGATTTTAAAACATTCATTTGGTTGTCACAGAAAGAAGTGGGGAAACAGTGGTCATAACCAGTCATCCCTGCTCACAGGACATGCTGACTGCTGATGATGACAACTAGCATCCCTCAACATCTGACAGTCCAGACGTTCTCCACTTCTGTCACACAACGTTGATTGAGATGAGCAGCCCTGGATCAGCTTTCAAAAAAGTAAACATGACTATTAAGAAATCACTGGAAAAGGAAATGAGAAAAAGCTAATGATGTATCTATCATCTTACCATGTATACTTTTCTCAAAAGTATACAATGCATCTCCTGTATTTTTGTTTAATATTGCATACAGTTCTAGCCATATATTAGGAAGGATAAAGCTGAGCTTGTGTAGATCCTATGCAGATTTACCATTGACTTCCTCTGAGGCTGAGAGCTACGCAAGTCACGTGCTCTCAGCCTCAGAGGAAGTCAATGGTAAATCTCATCTGAACAAATCTTGCCAAGAAACCCCCCATGATATCTCTGCCTTAGAGTCACCATGAGTCAGAAATGACTTGAAGGTACACAACAACAACAACAATAATGGTCATATTCATTGGCCCCCCCTCTCCCTCAATGCCCCACAAGCTGGACATCATGTGCAAATAAGAGCCTAGGTGGCAACATATGTAAGCCAGTCAAGTCACACAGTCTTTACACAGCAGAGCTGGAACAAACTGGGCCATTTGACACAACACATGTAAGACCTCAGCAAATTTGATGACTTGCTTGTGGACATTGGGAAGCTGAGTCAGTCATCATGCTTCCCCCCTCTTCCGGTTGTGTCCAATTGTAATTGTTACACAAGGCTAGTGCAACATTACCAATTTATAAGGAAACTTGGGAAGCCCCTTTCTTCTTTGCAAAAATGTTGGAACATTTTCGTCTTATGAAAAAGGATGACTTTCAAAACAAAAGATTTTTGCATCGTCCAATTAAACTGTTTGGCAACAATTTCAAGCAAAACAAAAGGAAATACTTCTTAACACAACTGACTTATGCAATTAATTGCCACACAAAATTGTAGGGTTTGGAAATATAGTAATGGCTTCAATTAACATGGTAAAGACCATCATATGATAAGAAATACAATCTGGGAGAAAACAGGAAGAACTGTGACAACTGAGGCCTGATCTAGATTGGCAAAAAGAAGTGTGTTCATGGCTGCATGAAACTCTAGCCTTTAGATGAGAAAAAGGGAAAGTGTGCCATGAAAACGCTTTTTTTGCGTTTTAGGGGAGAAGAAGCGCCTTTAAAAAGGTGCTGGTTTTCCCAGCTTCTTTTTTAAAAACTGCGGAACAGCGCAGCTCCATCTAAAGGCTGCTAAGCATTAAGGAAAAGGCAACTTCATGTCACACTTTCCTGCCAATCTAGAAAGCCCCTTAAGTCACCAACAGGAAAGATAAAATTTGCACTGCTCCTTGTTTTTAGAAGGGAACAGTAGAACTGATGAAGGCAGTTTGAAAATCGGATCTGTGAATAAATTTGGACAATGTGGATCATTCACTTCAGAATACAGATAGATGGAAATCATCTAGCACATTTACGACAAATGAAAACATGGACCCTCATATATGGTGTCCCTACCGCAGTTTGGCATTCCTTTCCCTTAATAGATGTGTTAAAAAGTCTTTCATGTCTTTATAATGTTTTATTCAGCTGTGAGACCAACTGTGGTAAACCCTAACATTAAAAGCTTTTAATATATTGGAATATATCCTACTGGTTAGTTCCAACTTTTTTTTTTTTTTTTTTTTTTTTTTTTTTTTGCGTTTTAGGGGAGAAGAAGCGCCTTTAAAAAGGTGCTGGTTTTCCCGGCTTCTCTTTTAAAAACTGTGGAACAGTGCAGCTCCATCTAAAGGCTGCGGTGCAGCTGCTAAGCATTAAGGAAAAGGCAACTTCATGTCACACTTTTCTGCTAATCTAGAAAGCCAAAGAATACTCAGCCTAATCATAGAATTATGAAATTGTATAGAAATCATTACACAAGTATTTATATATATATATTTTAAAAAGCATATAAATTCTTAACTGTACTTCTATTATCTGATACAAGAGATGCTATCACAGTGTCAATATATACAGAATTTCATTAAAAAGTTTACTTGTTGCTATTAGAAATACAAAAAACAATAAGGAGATGAGCTCCATATGTTCTGAAATGGTGGACTGTTTATTTGTTGTTCTTTTTGAAGCCTAACATGTTCTGGCCTCAGTGAGAAAAGACCTTATTCAGGGCCTTCAGCAGAACTCACTGAAGTTGAGAACACTCTCTGAAACACAGGATCCACTCAGGATTTCTCCTGAAGGACCCTGAATAGTACAGTGGGCCCTTGGTATCTGCTGAAGTTTGCTTCCAGGACCTCCCATAGCTACCAACATCTGTGAATGCTCAAGTACAATTACATACAGTGGCACAGTATAAAGGTGTCCCTTATTTTTTAAAAAATGGGAAACCCTGTGTGGGTTTTTTTTGGGGGGGGGGGGGGGTGAACAGCACATTCACACAGATGGCATTTGGCAATGTGGAAAATGATCATGCAACCATGGATTGCCAAAGCTCTATTGTGTGGAAAAGTCTGATAAGAAATTATGCCAAACCAATATGCTTAAATTTTTTAAATTAGTGCAGTTGTGGTGAGACAGCAGGCTGGTGTGATAAAGTCATTTTGCACAGTACTAGCAAGAGTTAGCAAATGTGCCACTGCAATTGTCTAGAAGAGATTCTCCACCAGTATCACTTTCCTCCCTCACTCTAGTGCCCAATAGCTTCTTTAGCTGCCTAATAGCTTCCTTTCTGAAGCTTGTCTATTGATATTGGAACTGACATTTCTCTTCTGCAATGCAGCCATTACTCCCTGAAGAGGATGGATATGTTCCCATTTCACATGCTGTTATAGGTGATGCGTTTCCCCAAATCTTTTATCACATCAGTGTTTATGGATTGCAAAATTGGCTGAGCACGTTGCTGGAGGTACTGAATGAAATTCAGTATTCTGTATTAAAACTGGAAAGAGAAGCAAGGAGACTTACTAAAGGGTGAGAACTACAAGGAAGCCTGGTAGAGATCATCACTTAGGTGAAAATAGAAATATAACTCCTATTTGGACATTCATTGGGTTACATAGTAACAGCATGATGAGCATGAAGAGGTCCATGCTTGGTGGCCCAAACCGTTCTTGTATTAATCCTCCTACCCTTCAGGAGAAGATCTGGAGCAGGGAACCCAATGTGGGCATGTTGGCTCATCACACAATCTGGAATGCTGGAGAAATGAATAATCTCTACCCACAGACTTATGGTTACATGTAGAGGACTGGATACACCAAATAGGCTGAAATTTGAAAAGACAATACCAGCAACCTTTACACTTACAGATTTTTGAAAATGAATGATCAACTTCTTAAAAGGCAAAAGTGGAACAGTGGTTTTCAAGGACAGGAGCCAAAAAATAATAATAATTTGGAAAGTTATTATTATTTATTATTATTAAGTTCACACCGGGCACTTTCACACTGTGTAATTATAGCACTGTGATTCCACTTTAACTACATGTGAACTCCTGAGGCCATTTCTCATCATGCATTTGTAGCAGTATTGTTCTACTTTAACTGCCATGGTTCCATCCTATGGATTTAGAATGCTCATTCAGAGAGCTCTAGCATCTCACCACCAAACTACCAATCCCAGGATTCTGTAGAACGTAGCTTTGGCAATTAAAATGGAATCACAGTGCTATAATTTTATAACGTGAAAGTAAGAATTTGGAATTTGGAACTGTATAACAAAACAATTCAATTGAGATGTGGTGCTGGAGAAGAGTGGTGAGGATACCATGGACAGCCAGAAAGAAAATAAATTGATCTTTGCATAGATCAACTCTGAAATCTCCATGGAAGCCAAAATGGTCATACTTTGGCCACATCATGAGAATGCACGACTCATTAGAAAAGACAAAAATGCTAGGAAAGGTGGAGGGAAGTAGAAGAAGAGGCAGAGTGCACACTAGATGGATAGACTCAATTAGGAAGGTCGTGGGTATGAACTTAAAGGACCAAAGCAGAGCAGTGGAGAACAAGGAGTCTTGGAGATGTCTCATCCACAGGCTCATCATGAGTCAGGGATCACTTGAAGGCAGTTAACAACAAACAACAATGGAGAGGTGTTTAAAACTCTCCTCCAGAAGGTTCTAGCTCTTCACCAAACTACAAACCTCAGGACTCCATAGGATGTTGCCTTGGCAGTTAAAGCGGAATCATAGTGCTATAACCGTGTAGTGTCAAAGTGCCATAATGCATAGGCAGATATGCTGTTTGACTTCTTTTAAAACAGGTGTGGGTAGCATTATTCTGTACAATCCCTTATGGGTAATCTGTCAGAAGCTACAGGCTGATGGTGGATGAATTTTAGGACACTAGTAGATGAGGCTTAGGCCATGAGTAGGTGATTCCACTCCTCTATTTCTCTCCCTGACACTCCTTTCCCTTCTCCACTCTTCCTTCCCCACCAACATATGCTTGGAGAACAAGAGCAATGCTCTTGCAGAGGCCTGAACAGGAGAACTATAGGAGGCTTTAGAAATTAAGCTTAGGCCATATGAGATCAGCTCTGCGTAGCCAATGTTGCTCAGTATTGCTTTAAATGTTTATAATAGTTTCATAAAGAGAATGACTATTCATAATAATAGGTTTATTTTCTCAATGGAATTGCCAGTACAGGAGAGACCCACACCCCAAAAGCATTTTTAAACAATGCTAAAATGGTAGCTTATAAATATAAATGGAAATATTACCAGCCATTTCAGAGCCTTAATTATAGCCTTTATTTACATCCACCGGCTGTTCCTGGAAAACTGATTAAGAGTGTATGTTAAGAACAAATTTTAGTAAAACTATAACTATTGGGAGGCAAGAAAGCACTAATATAGTGAGAAAAAACATGGATTTTTTTGCACTGAAAAATTGCAGTGCTATAGCTTTTCTTGTTCCTCTCTAATTTACTGATTATACACATTTACAAAATTTTCTATTAAGCATGCAAGTACCAGCAGATTTATCATCTACAATCCACTGTTTAATACCAATAACTTCAGGGTCAGTGGTGATGGAGGAATGCACTCCTGTTAATCAGTCAGGAAGATTTCTTGTGTCTGTGTCAGAACAGGGAAGGGAAATGAGAAATGATGGTTTATCTGTGCCTAAAATATTGTCCTCATATTTTATACCTAACATTTTGTTCTGCAGACAATTCACGCCATGCAGAAACAACAACAGCCATTTAGAGGCTCCTGATTTGACGATTTATAATCTCTTTGCTGTCCTGGGATTGAGTGAAGGTTTTTCTCTCTCCACTCCCATCCCCAAATGATACGTTTTATTAAAATTTCATATTTTAAGACTCAGGGCTATGAAGACAACATACATTTTTTTAATGGATGGTTTATAAATAGTCACTTTGAAAAGTGATTATTTCCTTCCATCTTTTTCCTCAGGTGAGTTTCCTTTTCATAATTTATTCAACAGAAGGCTTGTTTTATATATAGTGGTTCATTTATGCACCAGGAAGCTAATAAACATTCTGAAGAAGGCAGTCTGAAAGCCCAGGGTGATATTTTACTGGAAAACAGGAAACTATTCCTTCCTGAACAATACAGTGAAATGCCTCACACATACTTTGGCAAAGCAAGCCCAATCATAGTGTGCAAATATTATAGATAAGTATTTAGCTTCATATTGCAATTTTTTTCTGAGGTGAGCTAACCCCAAGACCATTAAAAATGCAGTGAGGCTTCATAGAACCATAGAGTTGGAAGAGATCCCAAGAGCCATCCAGTCCAACCCTTTGCAATGCAGGAACACAGAATCAAAGTACTTCCAACAGACACCATCCAGCCACTGTTTAAAAACCTCCAAAGGAGGAGACTCCACCAAGGCAACACATTCCACTGTTGGTCAGCTCTTACTAATGTTTAGGTGGAAATCTCTTTTCCTGTAGTTTGAATCCATTGCTCCATGTCATAGTCTCTGGAGCAGCAGAAAGCAAACTTGCTCCTTCTTCCATATGACATCATTTCAAGTATTTAAACATGGCTATCATGTCACTTCTTAACCTTCTCTTCCTCAAGCTAAACATACCCAGCTCCCCTAAACTGCTCTTCATAGATTTCCAGATTTCACCATTTTTATTGCCCTCTTCTGGACATGCTGCAACTTGTCCATCTCCTTCTTGAACTGTGGTGCCCAGAACTGGACAGGTGAGGTCTGACCAAAGCAGAATAAAGCAACATTGTTTAAGAAGTCAACATCTGTACACAGTTAGGGTGCTCCAAGTAGCCACATGTGACCACCTATTTCCACCAGCGTTTGTTTATTTTTTTATAAACTATTCTAAAAATTTGTTGAAAAATGTAATATCTAAATAGTCTGACATATATAAAAAATGAGATGGGCATAAACATTCTGGCTGATACATATGAATCTAGGTATGTAGCTCATCAGTAAGTCAATATTTCTAATCTACTTATTATTTCTAAAATCTGTGCAAGTTTCATCCAAGCCATCAATGTATCATTTATTTCGATAGGGTGGAGTGTGATGCTGAGAGAACGCATGGCACTCTAAATTAACAAATAAAATAAATAGAAATCAAACCACTTGAAGGGAATGCTGTGGATGTAGCATATCTTGATTTCAGTAAGGCTTTTGACAATGTTCCCCATGACATTCTTACAAAGAAGCTAATAAAATGTTACAGAAATATAGCAAAATTTTATAATGTACTGCATTAATGAGAACTGGAACAGGAAACAATTAAAGAATCTATGATGAAACAGAGGCAATACATAAATAAAGATATTACATTAGAAACATGGGGAAAATCCTGGAAAAAAACTTATAAATTTTCTTTATGTCGAATAATGAGATAAAATGAATGGTATATAACCCCATACAAAACCACAAGATAACATGTTGAAAATGGCAACAGAAAATGGCAATAGAATACTCGTTCTGTTCCCTTCCCAGACCCTTTTGTAGCATTCCATTTACCCTGTGTGATAAACTTAAGAGCTTGTGTACACTGAACCCTCAAAAAGCAAAGGTGTTTAAATCAGTTTCACTTCACTCCCATGCCCTTTATTCTGATTTATTCTGATTTCTGCTAGTGTAGTATGGAGTTTGGAGACTAAGGCCCGGTACACACGGGCCCTTAGCAGCAATATTAGGGCTCGATAATGCTTAGCATCCATATGCGCCGATCTCTAATATCGCATTTGGATGCTGCAGCACAGACACCGGGCAAAGATGGGCATCACGGAGCCATCCGTCTGTACTGCCCCTAAGCTTCTGGTAATACTCAACTTCTGAAAGATTTATTCAATTGTTAGTAGTCCATCCTCTATATAGTGTTCTCTTATTCTATAGATATAATATGCTTTCTTTATTCTGAAAATTGTTTCACAGAGTCTCCTCCCCCCCCCCCCCAAATTTTGGATGAATAGGGGATGGGGATGGGGATGGTGCTATATGCTTCATTCATTTGTTGCAAAGCTTGGCTTTGGCTTCTTCCTTCTCTATGTCCATGGTACAATCACAGCATTTCATCAGAACTGTAATGCTGGATGAGTTAAGAATGGATATTCTCTGAGCCAACAGTTTCCAAGGGATTTTCAGTCCTCAATAAAACAATTGACAGCACATTTGATACAGATATGTAATGTTATATCTTCTGGACTCGTTGCTCCACATGACTAGTCAGGTGAGTGCGATGGTCAGGAGTGCCTGTTATCAGCTTCAGCTGATACGCCAGCTGTGCCCTTTCCTGGAGATAAGGGACCTGGAAACTGTGATACATGCCTTGGTCACCTCATGTCTAGATTACTGCAATGCACTCTACATGGGGCTGCCCTTTTGCCTAACCCGCAAACTTCAACTGGTCCAAAACATGGCAGCCAGACTAATTACTGGTACATAACATCGGTGCTCAAATCCCTCCACTGGATGCCGATCAGTTTCTGGGCACAGTACAAGGTGCTGGTTTTGACCTTTAAAGCCCTTCGTGGCTCAGGTCCATACTATCTTAGGGACCACCTCTCCCCATATGAGCCCCCTCGCACTCTTCGGTCCTCTGGGAGGAACTTACCACAACCTAAGAAAACTAGGTTGGCGCAGACCTCCCAGAAGGCCTTTTCCGCCATTGCTCCCAGGCTATGGAATAGCCTGCTGGATGAGATTTGCCTTATTACAACCTTGGATGGTTTTCAGAAGGCCACCAAAATGCATCTTTTCTGGCAGGCCTTCCCTGAGAATGAGTAAACTGTCCGTCAACTATAGTCCCTCAGTCTCACTTATTGAGACATGTAACGCTCTCGAGGCTGCCCACATTCTAATTTTAGAGCTACCAATATTTAATATCCATCTTTTAATGTTTTACTGTTTTAAATTCCACTTTTAGTTTAATTTATTTTTAAGGGGTGGGAGGGTAGACTGATGCGTTTTTTTAATTGTATGTATTTTTAAATGTTGTACTCCGCCCCGATTGCTCACCCAGAGGGGCGGAATATAAATAAACATTATTATTATTATTATTATTATTATTATTATTATTATTACATTATTGGGCTAAACAGACAGGCAAAAAGAGGTGCTTTCAGGTTGGCTTGAAGGTGTGGCATTTAGATGACACATGCCTTGAAGCCAGCAGGAAAGTACCCTTTAGGCGCCATATGCAGAGAAAGGTCGTTTCAAAAAGAAGCATGTTTTTTTCGCTGCTTCCTGGCTCAAAGCCATGTCATGTGGTCCTGACATGAGCACTCCAGCTGCCTTGGGAGCCGATGGTGCGGCTGTTGGGGTTTCAATGCGGCTTTAGAAAAGGAAGCTTCAAGCCACTTTTTCCTGCCCATCTGTTTTGCCCCTATGTTACATAACAGATAATGTTAAAGCATTATAATGAAAATCACTTTTCATGGTTTATGACAGTAAATATTCAGGAAATCCTTTGCAATCTTCTGATGAGATGTGTCTGTCTCTTTGAGCCAACTTTCTCTAATTTTTCACTTTCCCCACTATATTCTTGATTATTTAAGAACTACTGAGGGCTCCTCTTTTCCTTGTCTAGAGTGATGACTGCTATGCAAATACTGATACAGTCTCACACAGATTCATGTTGAAAAGCTTGGAATGATGCATTTTTTGGTGAAGGATTGTAATACACAATATGACAATAGTCCTGTGGTGGCCTAGGAATTCAAATTTGGAGGAGAAACCATGACAGGAGAGGGTGGGAGGAAGAAGAGGCCCTCTTGGGGTTATGATGGCTATTTAACAGTATCTAGAAGCTTTGAACTGCCATGATAAACCTAAAAAACACGGCAGTTCCTTTGAAGAAGAAATAGATGTTCTTTGATGCAAGCCAGAGAGTATGTTTTAAACTCTCATTACAATTTGGTAATAAAAGCATTCACTTATGTTAGCTATCTTACCTGAAATTCACTAGCTATACATGGCTTTCCACTTGAGGGAGGAAAACTAGTACAAATTAAAAGCTAAATGTCCCATTCTGTCATGTTACAGGCTCTAGCTATATTCTATACCTAATCTGAAGTTCCACCACTACCAACTGCAGGTTCATATGCCCCAACTACATCTAGATACAAAGCGATTGAGATCACGAAGAATCCATCTGGCCATGGACAAGCCATGGACAGTAGATTTGGCCTTCATTTGCAGGCTTTTAAAAGCCAGTTCAGTGCTATTGTAGAACTGAATCCCTGCTCTCCCTTTCTGGGCCAGGAAAGTATGTTCTATCCACACAGTCCTGTACAAAGAATTTTGAGACTCAGTCAAATGTTAGGGTTCCCCCCCCCCCAACTCACTTTTGTTCATGGAAATCTGTGGATCTAGGCCCTTTTCTTAACATGAAGACATTTAGAAGCAGCACATATGTGAAACTGAATTTTGTGTAAGCAAACACTCATATAACTCTCATTCAGAGCACATCCCAGAGAGATGAAGTGATAGAAGTTTTGAACATTATTAACATTCCATTTACAAACACCATTAGGATCTAGAGTAGGTTTATTATGGGCAAACGTAACAGGCAGAATTTACATCTGCAGTGAGCCTTAGTGAAGAAATCAGTCCACACTAAGTTCATTTAACAGTATTTTACATCTTCCAAAACTTGAATTGTGTAGCATGCAAAACAATTTATATTTTATCTGTACCATCTAATTAATTAAATGGCCCCAGAGTAGCAGACTCACAAATCTCGTTAATAGCTGAATACTGAAATAAAGGCTGTTCACCCCTACTAGAATAATATTTGCATATCCCCACCTGTGATGGGTAATAAGTACCTGCCACAAATCAGAATTATGAATTTTGTACGCCTAACAAAACCGCAGGGGAAATTATACCTCAGACATTCCATAATAATTGCAGCTAAGCTGTTTAGTGCCATCCACTTATTCTGCCTGAAGTATTTAAAACAGCAACAGTTGTAAATGAATTCAGGCACATATCCAAGGAAGAATGTTTTTTTTTTTAAGTTTTTTTTTCTGGTTTACCATATGTATTTATCTTTCTTTTAGAAAAAGTTCAGCTGCACGTTGTAACACACATAGTTAAAACCACAAAACAAAAATTTAAAAGGGTTTTAAATTGTTATTGTCTGGGAAAGACTTGTGTGGTTTTAGTATGAAAGTCTCTAGAAAATGCCCCAAACTCTATTTGTTTTATCAGTCCCCTAGACCTTACTTATAGAGTGCTATATAAATAAACTGACTTGGTAGCTTGATTTAATAGTACCTTCTTTCCAAATAATACAAATTCTGCAGGATAGCATTAAATATAAAATGTTGCACAGAGCTATATAAGCAATGTAGATGTGGGGCTGTTGGGTTTTTTCTTTTTCTTAATCAGCTAGGGAATTGGGGATAGATGATGCCTCTGGTTTGTTTATTTTTCTGCCAAAAGAAGAAACTATATCTTGGTAGGCAGCCAGAATGACAAAAACAAAACAAAAAGCTTGGGATGTTAGTTGTTTGACTTTCTGACTACACACATAAATGTACAAAAATGCAGCATTTTAAATTCTATATAGTAGATAACATCCCCAAGGATTCTGTCTAAATCTGAAAAGGTTAGGAAGGAAAAATGTTTCAAACATGTCCTTCTTTGGCAAAATACCTTTAATATCTTTAGCATATTAGATATAAAAGAGGGGTGTTATCTTTCACAGTACTGTATTATTTTATCTGTCGGATCAGTGCCCATCCTCTGGATGTGAAACCTCCACCCCAAATAAGGTGCAGTGGGTTCTTGGTATCTGCCAGGGTTTGGTTCCAAAGCCCCCTGTAAATACTAAAATCAGTGGATGCTCAAAGCCCATTATATATAATGGTGTGGTAAAAAGGTGACCCTCATGTAAAAAAAAGCATATCAAGGTTTGCTTTTTGGAACTTTTGTGTGCATGAATATTTTCAAGCCATGGATAGTTGAATCTGTTGCTACAGAGGACTGACAGTAGTAGTTTCTGTATAATTGGCACAGGGTGGATGTTCTACATACATAAAACTAGATGTTATTGCACACCTCCATGCCCAACTTGGAGGCACTGCGTACGTGATCTCGCCTTCGCAAAAAAATGGGACTTTACCGTTCTTTGCTAAATCTGGATCAGGTGTGCAATGCCTATAAGCTGGGCATGGAGGTGTGCGATAACATCCATTTTTATGCAGTTTTTGCCCATACCCAGCTCAGGCCCAGCTCAGGAAAAATAGCAGTGCGATAATCTCCTTAGATCACTAAACACCAAATTGTATATGATAACAGACTTGTTATTCTCCCTTTTTGTGGGAAAGAATAAGACTCTTAAGCATATAAAATAAACTTGCTAGGGAAAGCCCTAGCAAGATTAATGGTAGCTGAACACTGCATGTCTGAAGAGAAAATTGATATGTTCATATGGTGGAAGAAAATATAGGACTTGGCTTTAAATGAAAAAATGATTGGAAGTAATAAATCATTAAGAAGACAAAAAAGAAGATACATTTATTGAAAAGCAGAAGCCATGTATTGGCTGTGGAAATGTAGGCCCTTGTAGACTGCACTGGTGATTTTGGAAAGTGCAGTTGGACAGAGCTTGAATTCTAAGCCAGTGGAAAGGCAGGGGATGCCATATTTAGACTCTTAAACATTGACGAAAATACATCAGCTGGAATCCTGTATGGGATTTACATATGTATATGCACCATCGTTACTCAATGCCCCCAAACAGCACTTTCCCAAGGCAGCTACTGCAAGTGAGAAGGGCAAGTTCCCCTGTCAACCGAGAAGCAGCTAAATGATGTTCCCATCCCGTCCCATGAGCAATCTCTGATGTAACAGGCAGAAGCAAAATTCTTCTTGCAATTGCCTATTGCACTGGAAATCTCTTGCACAGAGGGTGGGTGGGAAAGTCAGTCAGCTGCTCCTAGATCAACAAGGGAACAAACCCTGTTTATTGCAGCGTCGACTTCCTATTAAGTGAGAACTGGCTGACTTTCATGGTCCCTACATAGATTTGCATGGTCTCTAAATTAGGGGCTATGACAGGACCATGAACATTCTCAAGCACATAATTCCAGTTTATTTATTCATAACTGCCAAAGGGAATTCCTGCTATCATCATTATTGGGAATTAAAAATATAGATTGATACAGCAATACTAATGTATCACATTGACAATACTATGTCCACATAGATACCTGTACTTGTTAACAATCAGTTATAAATAATGGATTAAAAATTAAAAAGTTGGTTCACAGAAGAAATGTATCCAAAAATTCTTGTTAGTGTTTCCCAGTCTTTACTGGTATATATAAAGTCAGTGTGTTTCACCATTAAGGTTAGATGGCAAGTCTTATAAACTCCTAATTCATTCACGGACCCAGCTGGGACAACCAAAAGGCATCATTTGGAAACTGCTAGGATGTTTGCAGCAGTTAGTTGGTTCCATACCAATGCCAAAGTTGCTGCTATTGTTAAATTGTCCCTCCTAATAAACAATTATTCTGTTCATTGTCAACTGTTACACTATGAATTATGGATTATTTTTATTTCACTTCCACACTTCCTCTAAGGAGCTCATAGCAGCTCATATATGGATCTCAGGTGGCTTCGCATCCTGGCAATATTCAGGCTTAGGCTCCCTTAACTTAATCAATAGCATTATATGATGTGTCCTCAGACCACTGTCTGATTCTTTGGATTTTTCTTATTTTTGTTTTTCCTGTAAGACTGATCATTTTCTCCCTTTCAGTATGCCTCTGTCTGTCACTGGGCTGCATGCAAGGGGAGGGGTACCACACTCTCTTTAGACAGAATCCAATGTAAACTTTCCTCTTCAAACTTGACATATTGTTCTACCCAGAATCATTCTGGTGACATCACTTTCAGGCTTGACACAGTTGCTTGGGATGCTGGGATATCTCACTACCTTGAGCAGCACTGCACATTTCTCATGGGGTCACTAATTGGTGCACCCACAAATGGGACCTGCCATATCTAACTCAATATGTGGAGAATGGATACAGTTAGTTCATTATCAGAATATCAAACATGTCACCAAGGCTTCTTCTGGAAGTGACTTCAGGGCACTATTCCTAGTGGTGCCAAGTGTCAGTCAGGATTCCTGTCATTAGTATCTTCCATCCCTTATATAAGGGTGAAGTCTACAGTATACATTTCCCATTATGCCACTAGGAAGACGTGGCCTAGTGACACAAAATATCCTGGTTATAGTTTCCCACCCTTAACATGCCAAAGTTAAGGTGCATGTTCGCACAGCTAAGATTTTCTAAATTGTCAGTTCCTCTAGCCATTTTTTCCCTCACAGACAAATGCACAAATGATGTTGATTTTCCCATTTCCACTGGCCAATACTATGATTCAATCACTGAATTCATACCTTATTTGTATCCTTTTATTAGTGTCTGGTGCTCCCCTTTAGTCCTGATTGTCAGACCCGTGATTCTTTATGCCAAGTGTTTGGCAGAAATATTTGCAAGTACTGGTGCCAGATGGGAAGATCTGATACTCTGTCCATCTTTTCACTTATATGGACAAAGTGTATGAAAGAAAAATGGCCAATCCACTTAGATATTAAATGTAGAATTGTCACATCGATTTTCAGTCTGCTTCTCCAGAAAACGCACGTAGCAACCATTTTAGGAACGTATAGTTTCAAAGCAAAGGTGTGAATAGTTCATGCTTGCGTGTCCCCAAGATAAAAACACCTTCTTTGGCCATAGAAAGTATTTCAAGGAGAAGGATTTCAGCCCAACTTTTTCCATGACATGCTGCTTTTCTATGAACAGAGACATGGAAAAATATTCAAACGTCAATTTCTTCTGCTTGTATCCAAAAACAGTACCATCTCAGTATTTAATTTACTTTTATTTAAGATGTTTTAAATCACATTTTCTATGACACTAGCCTTCAAGGCTAGCTCACAAATAAGCAAAAGGAATCCAATATATGACAATAAATAACTGAAACAGATTTAAAAGTAGCAGATTTTTATAAGTCAGTACAAAAATTACCAAATTGCAGCTGATAGGGTCATAGCACATGCTTTTTCTGAATGTTGGCTGTCATGCCTGTAAGAAAATCATCGGGTCATATCAAATGGCAAAAAAAAAAAAAAAAATCCTTTTCCCTCCTAATAACATACAATCAGCCCTCTGTATCAATGGATTCTGAATCCACGGATTCAACCAACATTCAAAAACAAAAAAAACAAAAAAAACCTACAAAATCCAAACCTTGATTTTGCCATTTTATATAAGGGACACCATTTTATTGCCCTGTTGTTTATAATGGGACTTGAACATCCACAGATTTCAGGGGGTCCTGGAACCAAACTCCAGCAGATACCCAAAGAGCCACTGCATTTATTCTCTTTTTATTGAAAATCTCATAAACTCTTATCTTGTTCATTTTGTCACTATTATTAGACTAACTTTAGGAAACCATTGCCCTGGTGGTGCAGTGGATAAATGCCTGTACTGCAGCCACTCACTCAAAACCGTAAGGTTGCGAGTTCAAGACCAGCAAAAGGGCTCAAGCTGGACTCAGGCTTGCATCCTTCCGAGGTCGCCAAAATGAGTACCCAGATTGTTGGGGGCAAGTAGCTTACAATTGTAAACCGCTTAGACACTCCTTAGGCGTTATGAAGCGGTATATAAATGAAGCTGTTTAGTTCCTTTATTCCATTTTATTATCCTTTTCTATGTGTGCATTGTGATTGAATATATTCCATTATATTATCCTTTTCTATGTGTGCATCTCCTGCACTTGCAACAATGGTGAACCAGCACCATGTTTTGGGTTATAGCTTTCCTTGCAAATTAAGTAGGTTGCAAAGTAAATATAAACTGTGGGCAGGATTCTACTGATCTGCTGGGTATGTAAATTTCTACAAGTATGCTTACACTGGTTCTCAGGCAGATATGTAATTCTGTTATTTTTTGTTCTTGGTCTGCCCTGTGGATTTGCACAGAGGGTTGCAGCCAGGCAGCAGACAGTTGCCCTTGTATAGCCATGAATCAGCCTTCTTCTTCAGCCAATCAGTGGCAGGGGGATAGAAGTTTATCCAGAAGCCTGTAGCTGCACTTGCACACCCAAGGCAAAGGTATTGTAAAACAAGATACAGGATACCTCCTTGCGCAGTGTCTTAAAAGTAATTAGATAGAATACAAAATTGCTCCAGTATAAGCCACCAGAAAGATTTTGGGTAATGACACTGATAAGGGGTAGAAAATCAGGACAACAGAATTCATGCTTGAATGTCAGCAATGCTCTTACATATGGTGAATGTTAGCATGCACCAGTGATTTAGCTTTACCTAGAAAATGATTTAAACATTGTTGCCTACATTGACTGTCTGGCATGAAGAAAATTATAAATCTATCAGTATACCGTATGTACTGCATACTGTATACAATGCACTACATACCTCTTTTCAAAACAAATATATCTAAGAAAGAAATAAGTACACTTAGGGGCAGTACAGACCGGCACTTTATGCTAGCCTGACTGCAGAGTAGGGCTGAGCTAGGGCTAAACATCCACATGTCCCCAGCCCTACTTCTGCCACTTGGCCGCCATCACCGCCATCAAGCATGCCAATGACCCCCTTCCACGAAGCTACTCAGAGCAGCTTTTTTGGGGGTGTAGATCAGTGCCGCAGCATGCAGATGCTGCGGCACCAATCTGGGGCATACGGGGGTGGTGTTTAGCTGCCCATCTGTATATCCTCCAAAATCAACAACAACAGTGGATATTCTAAGGAAAACTGGAAGACCATTTTTTTAAAAAAAAAATCTAAAAGATATAACCCTATTCATTAATTTTAAACTGAGGCTGGATGGCCATCTGTCGGGGGAGTTTTAATTATGAGTTCCTGCATGGCAGGGGGTTGGGTTGGTCTCTTCTAACTCTATAATTCTAGGATTCCTGAACCAAGAGAAATGTAAAAAAGAAAAGGGTAGGTTTTACTCCTTAGTTACCTGTCCATCTTTTTATCATCAAGATGTGCCATTAACACTTCAGTGAGTCACAGGAAAAAAAGTGACAGAGCATAAACTTCAGTTATGATTTAAGACCTGTCAACAAGACACAGTGGCTTTTGACTGAAATGAAGTCTGTCTCAAATCCCCACTCTGTACCTGCTACAAGTTTGTAATTGCTTTTGGGGTATAATGGTATGATGTACCAGCCTATTAGGACAACTCCATCCCCTGAACACTTATCATGTTTCTATTAAAACACACTGCCTCGTTTAAGTATCTGATGTACTTGAAATACCTGCCTTGTTTGTGCTTAGCAGGAAGTGGAGGCAGGGGAGAGGGTAAATACAAATATTAGGTTTCTGTCTCCAGTATGTTTCCTCAGTTAGAGGAAGCTTTATGTTGTTTACTGCAGGTTGGTTCTCCCTTATCTGAAATGCTTGGGAGCAAAAGTCATCTTTGTATTTCAGGATTGTTTTGTTTTGTTTTTGGATTTTGGAATATTTGCATATACATAATGTGATATCTTGGAGATAGGATCCCAGGTCTAAGCATGAAAGTACTGTATAAAAGTATTTGTAATAATTGTGTGCATGGAACAAAGTTTTGTACAGTGAACCATCAGAAAGGAAAGGTTTCAATATATCAGCCACTCATGTGGACAATTTTAGATTTGGGATGTTGGAGGGTATTAGATTTTGAAATTCTACATAAGGGATACTCAACCTATATAATGTAATGCAAATCAGCCAGAAGACTGTTTAAAACCCCAGGGCTGTTTTCATGGCCCCCAGACCCAGCATCCCATGAATTATGGATAAATAATTTTTTTTCCCCTCAAACTGTCACCAAACATCCAACAAGAGGTGTTGATAGCAAATTTAACTCATTTTTGCTTCCTTTAGGCCAGGAAGCCTTTTAACCAACACGAAGCAACCCAAAGTTGACACAGAGAGAACCAAAAATATGGGATTCAGTCCACCAAGTCCAGTGGGAAAGCAAGGCAACCTTCCTATCCTTTAACAGATGACCATCCTTGGTTTAAGGAAAACATCCTCCCCTCCTTCACAGACATTCAGATTCATAAGTATAATTGTTCCAGAGAATGACGTAACCAGAAGAGACAAATCTCAGCTAGGTGTACAAGTCTAGGTGTAAACATGGACTACATGAGGATGGATTTTCAGTTATTAATATCTGAGAAACTGCATATACTAAAGCAGAAGTGGATAACCTGTGAACCTCTAGGAATTGTTAAATTCTAACTGCCATCAGTCACAGCATAGGAGCCTCTAAATTACATCTGGAAGATCACAGGTCCCCTTACTCCCCAGCCTAAAGAACATAATGTTATCTTCTCTCTTGCATTCTCACATACTTGCATGCAGCACTTAATTTTTAAACAAACCACTCTTCTCCTACTGCAGTCTCAGAGTTCTATTGAAATATGAAATCCATATGTGCATGAAGGAATGAAACACAACTACTGCTACTGGGACTGGCAGAGTAAAGCCACATATGTTAGAGCACACCTCTGCCATTGTCCAGTTCTATCATTAGCCATCCTGCCTTCCTTGACTCAACAGAGGCTTGAGGGGACCTGTGGCAGACCTTTGCTTCTGCAGACCTCTTCCTCTTCTTTGCTTACTATCCAGCTCTCCTTTTTCTATCTGCTTACTGCTATCCTCTGGAACAGGCTCTGGGTTGGATGAAAGATCATCTCCAAATTCATTCAGTCCAGAGACAAAACTATTGCAGAGCAAATTGTTTTGTGGATATTGCTGCTGTCATCCTGTACATTATGACCTAAATGAAATGTTTGCAACGTGGTCTGAGCCCAAATTATTCCCATGTCTCATTTGACTGATCTTGCTTGGATCAGTCTCATTTGTTTCTTCGCCATCTACTCAATAGCCTGTGCAACCAAACAGAAGCTGCCTGCTTAGGAAAGTGAACATGTCAGCTTGCCTGCTAGATCCTTATCCTTCTTGGCTAATGAAGGCTAGCCAAAGTTAGTAAGGGATATGAGCAATATATCCCTCTGTGAGACAGTTATTTGGTCTTTCCAGATATCAGTGAGCCATGAAACCAACCACCAATTTCTACTGAGAGAGTAATAGAGCATGGTGCAATAATTCATTAACCTGGTGCTATAATTCATGGATATTATAATCTTTTTGGACTACTCACAGGGTCTGGAATTCCCCCCTGAGGGAGGCTAGCCTGGGTCGCATCGTAGTGCCTTTTGGCAGTAAGCAAAGGCTTTTTTTTAAAGTCAAACTAGCCATCAAATGCTGGCCTCACTGTGCTGCAGAAGAAGCTTCTTGCTGGATGGGTGCTGTGCTTTCATATGTTTATATCCTTTTCAATGTTTTGTGCCTGTACTTGTTGTCTTGACTGTATATGTTTCATTGAGGGGTTTTTTCCCCCAGGCCTTGAATCCTCTGGGGTAGGGACGATGACATGTAAATCTAATCAATTTAGATGTATATCCTCCAGAAGGATTTTCAGAGCAAGACACCCTTAGTTGTCTTTTTGGATGTTGACATATACAATATAAGAAAGGAAATATTCTTCTGTTGAAATATCTAGATATTGTAGTGATGTTTAGCACTGCAGATATTACATCCTGGCCTAATATATCAAGCAAAGTTACCTAGCTTGAAAGTAAAAAAACCTGAGTGAGTAAATAGTGTTGGACATATGCGGTCAGTTTTTTTGGGTCTTCAACCAGCACTGAGATTACTTCTTGGTTCTGCCAGCACACACCATTTCCCCCCTTCCTTTTTCACTCACAGGTCACAAAGGTGATGACAGGAAATGTTGGGCTCACTCAGATTTGGCATGCTGAGATTAAATTTCTGACATGTAGCATAACTGAATATTGTTTGTTGGCAATTCTTTTGTTGACCATGTTATCATCGCAGATCCAACAACATATTTTCTAAGCCATAGCCTATATCCATGACACAGTTATTTATATAAGGATCTGTTTTGTTATGTTCCAGAGCTAGGTATACTTCTACCCACCCACCCCCACCCACCCCCCATGAAATGTACTGAAAATGGACATGGAGCAATGTAATAAGAGAAGCTTTGCTGGTGGTAAATGAGGCAGCAGATGGTATACAGCAGAGAAACATTTTGGAATCCAACATCCATTAACAGTCAATGGTGGAACTGAGTCCCTAAATAATTTTTTTTCTTCCCAACTATCCCCAACTTGCAAATTTAAGTTCCATGGCTGGCTCCTGGGCTGGTGTGCACCTGCTCCTGGGTGAATGTGAAATGGGCTTGCAAGGTTTCTATAGTGTGGAACCAAACAAAGAAAAGTGAAGTGCACAAGCACAGTTCATCTTCCTCACTCCCAATAATGTGAACTATATACACAAACAGTTAAAAGAAAAAGTTCACTCCTCCAGTCCATTTGCTACCTTCATATCTTGTCCCATCTTCAAGCTGCCAAGCTAAAGCAAAAACTATCTAAGAAAGCCACAAAATACAAATCAATCCTCTCCATGCCACTAGACTGCTATCAACATTCGGCCCCAAGGACTGAAGTCCAACATCTCCTCAGTGTAAAATAAATATATGCATATGAATATGCACTACACAAGCACTATGCAAGACTTATGCAGAATAGCAACATTATGCAATGACTAGGTGCCATCACACAAAATGCAATGCACAATGGCTATACCCCCACCTCCACAATGGAGGAGTTGAAGGGAGGGCTGTTTGCTGCCCTTCCCTAAAAGAAGACAGGCTGCTTTAACTCAAGTGAAACTTTGGGGGCAGAACCAGAGTTTATTTATAGCCTGCTGCCCCCAGGACTTCAATTCAGTGTTGTTGATTGACCCGCCCACCTGCCACTGGCATAGTGTGAAGTTTCTTAGTCGTCTTGGGGTCGAGTATTAATTTTTTCCCTTTTCCACAGGTTTTTTGCCCGCCCCATACTGTGTCCAGTTGGCACTTGGGAAATTGGCTTGGTTGGTGTCTAAATAGGAACCAATTTGACATAAAAACTTGAATTATAATTCGGCATGGATAAATAATTAAATTATATTTCAGTGAGCACCTTGGACACTGTTTGGTGAAAGGGATGTTTCTGGAACCACCTCTTTAGGCCTTGTGACCTGGGAGGTTGGCAAAAGAAATTGCCCTTAGGTCTGGCTTGAAAGATAATACCTCTATTTCATTTGCAGTTTGGGAGAGGAACTTTCTGTTTAGACTTCCTGATGCGGGCCGTCTAATCAATAACCCAGCTTTTGGGTTATCATTGAGGGCTCAGGCATTATCATCCAAATAAGCTGGAGGAGTGTTCTGGAAAAAGACACCAGCTGCACCTTTCCCCACACTTGTTTGTTATTCTGAATTGGTTACAGTTCCATTAAGAAATTAATAAATAGGTCAATTAATGAATGGCCCTGTTTTCATCCCAATGTTGTGTCTTGTCTCATTATTTATTGGGTTGTGCAGCAATATATAATGCACAGCTGCAGTGCACAACATACAAGGCACAATCACAATGCACAATATACAGTGTGCAACTACAGTGCACAAAGCACAGTATGCAACTACAACAGAGGTGTATGCTGTCTGACCAACTCTATTTCTATCACTATCAGTAGAATTCATCCACTGTGCAGTGGTGACTTTTTGACATGATGTACACAGGTATCAGTGCCTTGATGTCAGTACTGGACACCAAAGCCTATCTGCCTGGTGGCATAGGCCTCAGTACAGGCTCCTTTAGCCCAAGAGCAGGAAACATTCAAGGTCCAGGGAAGGTTGTATCCATCTCTCTGGGACCCTAAAGGGCTGCGCCTGACATTGTAGTACTATGTCTCTAGAGACCAGGGTTCAAATTTGAGCTCAGCCAGTAAAACCCATTGGGTGACCTCTTACAAATCACACTCTCTCAAACTTAGAGAAGGGCAAACCTCCTTTGAACAAATCTTGCCCCCAAAAACCCAGTGATAGGTTCATCTTATGTTGCCTTGAAGCACATAACAACAACAAACTAATAGTCACTTAATGGGTTAGCTGGCCAGAAATACAGTTGCTCTGAGGAAATTGCTGCCATTGGTTGAAATAGAGTCTTTGATTGCATAAGAATATGGCACTTCACAGATGCCCTAAAAGGAGAGGATAAAAATATAGTCCTGGCAGGAAATCATACCTTAATCAAACAAGCTGCAGAGATATTTTGTCATCTTTATTACCCACATTTTTGCACATTTTATAAAGTCACATCGTTTAGTCACAGCATATTGTATTCATGCAATGTGCAATAAAGTTCTCTCTTATATTCATTTAATGCCATGCTTTTAAGAAAATAAATGAAAAAAGAAGAGAAAAATAACCAGTCCTGGGATTTGTCATTGTATATTAATGCCTAATGCAACAACTCCATTATAGCAGAAATTTTGGGGCTTTTGCCAATGGCAATTGCTAACATCCTTAAAAGATTATGGCTGGCATTCAATAACGCAGTTATGGATTTGTGACCTAGAATTACAGATCCATAACTGTTCTGTATTCACTATATAGTCTTACTGTAAAAGTACATAAATGCCACTCCTGCCCACCTTCAGAGCCAATAGATCTGGCAAAGGAGGTCCATTCAGCTTCAAATCAGAGTGCAAAGATGACCTTTGTACCAACCCTTCCTTCCAGTGAGTGTGACATCAACATTCAGAAACAGGACACTTATTGCAACTCCTTGTCCAAACCTCCTTTGCTGGCAGATGTGGGTGGAAACATCATTCTCCCAGTGCATATATCAGAATTGCCAGGTTGTTTTTTTCTTTGTGGGTGAAACTTTTTCCCTTTCCTATTTGAGTTGAAGAATGGAGGCATTAGTGAGGTGAAGATAGTTTATTTAGTAACATGCTGGTCCGGAGTCGCCCATTTTGGCTGAGCAAGATGACACCAAACACACACCTTATCTCTTATAGCAGTTCTGGAAAATCTATCCAACAACAGCATGCAACAACATATAGCAATTCACAAGAGAGTACTGTATATATTTTAGCTGATCATTAAACAGCAGCCATAAAGCCAAAATGGGACATTACGACTCAAGCCCCATATGAAATCTATGCATATAGAACCTTTGCCTTATTTTTCAGATTATTATTGTTACTAATAAAACTGCAATTAGTTAATGGCAGGGCCAAAATGTTATAGAAATGCCTAACCTCCTTTCCTCCAAGATTCCTTTGAGCTTAATGACTCTGTAGCTTCTCAAATTATCCATGGCTGAAAATACTGTTTCTTCACTTTTGTTCTATCTTACTTTGGACTTACAGTCAACCACTGTTTTTTCTTGATCACCTCCCTCCTGGTCCAGAGGTATAATTGTTTCAGGGTATGCTGGGAGAAGGTAATGGTGCCAGCTCTTGGCAATGTCCCTCACTTCCTCAACTACAATAGAACAAATGCTTTGCTGAGAGCTAAGGTATCTCAGGGTCGAAGCAGACAGGCAGGAAAAAAGCAGCTTGATCCTGCTTTTTCCAAAAGAGGATCAAAACCCCGCTATCCACATGGCCCACTCTCAAGGCAGGCCAAATACACATGGACCAACCACACAGCGCAGCATCAATCTGCGCTGCTAGGTAACCCTTTTGTTGCCTCCCCACCATTCATGTGCACGGTCACACAAACACACCACCTGTGACCTTCAAGTACCTCCCACATCTGCCCAGATGCCATCCCATTGCATGCCCTCCCTTTTGATTGGCCATACAGTTGCATATGCAATACTCGACCCATACGGGGCATCAGTACATCAGTGTGCAAGTGATACATTGGCAAACCACAATGACTGAGGCCCCTCATACATGCTCCCTTTACCCCCCCACACACACCACATGCCCCCCTGTTGGACTGTCTGGTTTGTGAATGTTGTAATTACATCCATTGGAGTTGTTGCATTCTCAATTTTTTGCTTTGCTGGAGCCCCGCACTCGCTTTAGGACATTTACGTATATGTAGGCACAAAAATTCAAATTTTCCATCTTCAGTTGGACTATCTTGCTTTTTTTTTTTTTTTTTTTTTGCTTTTTTTTTGGGGGGGGTGGTTCTGGTTTTGCCCTGGTTTGTAGTCCCAGAGTGTCACTTTAATCTGGTTTTCATCTGCCTCAATCCTGCCTTAAAGTGTCTGGAAATTGCTTTATTTTGCCTGTGTGTTTTGCACTCCGAGTGTGGAGCAATGGTAGCCATGTGGAGGCCCTCCAGTGTCATCACAAGATATTTGATTTTTTTTTCCCCTGAATAAACAAGGAGGGTATAAAAAATAAAATTCACACTGGTTCCCCCGCCCCAAACATTCCTTCAGCGTAACATAAATATCTGCATAAAGACCTATACTATACTGAGCAATTCACCTTGACTTATCAAAAAGCCCATGTGGCTGTTCTTTGCTTTGCAGCAACCAGATAGGACTGGAGAGGCATCTGGCCACATCCCCATAGCCAGAAATGAAATGATTACAGCACCACTGAGCCATCCCTAAAGGAACCTGAAGGATCTCAGCACTGTTGCCATCATTTTGCATCTGCCTATGGGAACATAGCTTCTCTGATCCTGCCTGTTTGTTGCAAAGCATAGAATGGTAGTGTGGGATGGCTTTATGGGCTTTTCAATAAGTTGGTTGTCTGAGCACTGCAGAGAGAGTAAGGGAATACCAATCGCTACCTCCCATGTGTATGTCCCTAACAGAATTCTGGCCATTGTCTAACTCACAAAACACAAAGTTCTTCTCTTTTCAAACTTCCCTAATCATCTATTGAGAAACAATGCCCCTGCCCCTGTCCAAAAACTTTCTCCAAACCATCCACCAACACATTTTTTTTAAAAAAAAAAGCACTTGATGGAGAGTTTTCAACTGAGCCTCAGAAAGTGTTCTGAAGGAGGATTAAGGTGGTCTGTGTTTAAATGAAGCTTTTGAGGGGTACACTGGAGCATGAGAGAATTTTGGATTATTTTCATCACCTCAACTCTGTCTTTAAGAAATCTATGCATTTCTGCAAGTTCTATTTGGCTGCTGTATTTATTTATTTTAAAACTCCATAGGCACTGTAAGTTGAGCTGTTTGTATGCTGGTTCCAATGAACCACTTGCTGTCGGCAAGAAATGCTCTATAATATTTTGGCAAACATAATCATCAGACTCTTTCACCCTCTGTTCTGAATGTCAGCACATGTCCTATTGGAAAGATTTGAAGAGCTAGGCATGGGCAGATGGCTGGTTGCATAACAACAGAGGCACTCTTTACAATGTTATATAGGGGCTGTTTGCAAAAGAAACACAAAGCTCTCCCAATACTTCCTACAGCTAATTAAACCAATCACAATCCTATACTCACTTACCTGGGATTTAGCCCCACTGAAATCAGTGGGACTTACCTATGATAATCAGTGGGACTTACCTATGATAATCAGTACAGGATTGTACTGATTAATGAATAAGTAAAACATTGAAAGAATTTAAAGAAATATATTAATAGTATGTCACAAGTTGGTGTAAGATGGCACATCACAAAAGAATAGAAAGTACCAAAGAACAGTATTGTGAGCAAGGAGATGTCTGAACAAGCCAGAATACTCCAAGAGCAGCCTGGAATATTCTGGCCCCAAAACTGCCCCATTCCCTCCATTACCTATGCCCTCCATTACAATGCTGGGCAGCTATTTCTCCAGAGCCACTGCTGCTGGCATGTTTCACTCCCTCTGAGTTCAGGATGAGGGGGTCTGTGTCTATCCCATGGCTGGGCAGTTCATTCTGACCTCAGAGCAAGTGATATGCCCAGCAGTAGTGGCCCAAGGCTACACAGCAGGACCCATTGTAAATACTCATGCAGCATCATAACAGAGGGCTCCAGATCTTCTAAGAAGATCCAGAGCAAAAAGTGAGATTTAAAAAAAAAAAAACATTAAGGGGGGTATACTGAGGATTTGGTGCTGAATTGGCTGGATGTTGTACCGGTAGTTTTCAACAGAACCATGGCCTGCATCATCAGAACTACTCACTGTAGGAAAAGGTCCATGCAGCCGGGACCCAAGATTCAGTATATAACCCTCATGCCAGGGAGCCACATCAGCATATTTCCACGAAGTTGACGCTCAAAGTTGGCCAGCAGCTTCCACTGTCTAGAAGCTCTTAGGCCAACCAGAGGTTATCATAGCTCATGGCCAGAAAAGCTGGGGGTGAGGGAGGTTCCAGGGTCCTTCCTTCATTCAGTACTCAAAAGAAGTGAATGAGTCTTCTGTGCATGTGACAGTTTAACAAAGTTTTTTGTGTGTGCAAAAATCTCATTGTTGTCTTAAAATAGTATTGTTATATTTTCTCAAAATACAATGCCCCTCCATTCACACATTCACCTAAACAATGATTTTGAATATTGAAAAGTTACCTAGAATTACACATGTGTAACTATTCTGTATTCACAATTAATCACAACTGTGCCACAATTGTAACTTTGCTGCCCTCAAAACCTACTTTACATCAGCCACAAGGAAAGAAGGAGGCCCATTATGCAGGCAATCAGAGCATGGTTGAATGGCATTTCTGTCAGGTTTGGGAGCGATTGGGGCAAGAGAGATTACTTAATTAAATTGCTGATGTAGAATACTGACCAATGTTTTTGCATTAAAAAGTTGGCTGCCATTCTGTATTGAAGTTACCGATTCATAGCTTAGAGTCGCAGATCCATGTTGCATATTCAGTAAGATCCGGCATGGTGTAATGGCCTGACCTTTGGACTATGACTCTGCAGACCAGTGTTCAAATCTCAACTCGACCATGCAAACCCACTGGGTGATCCTTGACAAGTCGCACTCTCTCAGCCTCAGAGAATGGCAATGGCAAACCTCTTCTGCCCTGGTGGCACAGTGGTTAAATGCCTGTATTGCAGCCACTCACTCAAAACCATAAGGTTGCGAGTTCAAGACCAGCAAAAGGGCTCAAGCTCGACTCAGACTTGCATCCTTCCAAGGTCGCTAAAATGAGTATCCAGATTGTTGGGGGGCAAATAGCTCACAGTTGTAAACCGCTTAGACAGACAGTATGAAGCGATATATAAATGAAGCTGTTTGTTCTGAAGAAACCTGCCAAGAAAACCTCATGATAGGTTCACCTTAGCGTCATTACATGTTGGAAACACCTTGAAGGCACACAACGATAACAAGTCTTACTGTAAATGCCTTGCAAGCTAGCAGCCACAGCAAGCAAAAGAGATATGTTTAGCTGCTGATCAAGGCACAAGAAAATCCCTCCCACAGCCGGTTTCCAAGTCCCTCCCACACTGGGTGAGCATGCCACAATCAAAAGGAGGACCTGTATAGTAAGCTGTGTGATGGTCATCTTAGGACTTTTTCACGCTCACTAGTCGGAGGTAGCTGGAAATGTTATCCCCCTCTTGCGCCAATCGGCAATGAGAATGCATTGGTTAAAATAGTGCACAGCATTCTCAAAGAAAACAGAAGACACCGGATGAATCTGAACAAACAGCAGTTTCAAATCTAATTCCTCTAGGTCACATCAAGGAAATTTTACTCATTTTTCCACATTTCCAATAGATCAACTCTACAGTTCATTGAGGCCTGAGACCATTCCACTAGGAGATCTCTTAGAATAAGTATCCAAATATTTTAAGAGCTATTTTTTTCTCCTGTTTGCTCTAGCCTCTATTACATCTGCTGTTCAACAGGATACATGCTCAATATCACTTAATGCAGATTGATTACCTCTTAACACATGTTAACCTCTTATACTCACACAGCCAGACTTAAAAGGAAGGATTTCTCCCAACACTTTCAATGCAACATCATGAGCAGAAAAATTGTATAGGATACGGAAGTGAAATCCAGGATGAGTAATCAGGAATGTGTTTTTTAAATAGTCTGTTTTAGTGAATAACATGAAAGACACATTACTAAAATAGAACACACCTATGTTCATTTCTACGTTCATTATACATGCATGTTCAGTGCTCATTATACATGTATGAGGTGACTGGGAGTATGAAATTTGCAACTTTATCTGATATTCACCAAAGCTTTAGCCTGCACATGTTTTTAGACTGTTGTTTTACTTCCTCAGATTTTCTGGGTTTTTTTTTTGGGGGGGGGGAGGGGGTTGTTTCTGAGTATTCATGACAATAATTGCCATTTTGTTATTTGAAGTCAAATTTATTCAGTTATGTGAAATGAGATCGAAACCTACCAATTCCTTTTGTGCAAATGTTTTAGAATAGAATAAATGTTCAAATACAGTACACAAAAAATAAGTTACTGAAATCCATTGCTGTATTGGCAATTTCCAGAACCTCAGGAATGAGTTTTAAAAAAAAAAAAGAATTCTGGATCATACCAAATTCTCTGATTATTCTTCCATAACTGGCCCTGCCATAAAGGCAGTTTTTGAATTTTTCCTGTTCAGAGTTCAAAAACACTCTTACGCTGTATAGATTTCTACGTATGGTTGTGAAAGCTGGACACTGAAGAAAGCAGAAAATCAACGTATATGAAATGTGGTGCTGGATTAGAGTTTTATAGACACCATGGACTGCCAAAAAGACAAAGAAATGGGTTATAGATCAAATCAAGCCAAAAGTCTCCCTAGAGATGAAGATTACTAAACTGAAGCTGTCATATTTTGGCCATAACATGGGAAGGTGTAACTCATAAGAAAAGACAACAAAGCCTGGTAAAGAGGAAAACAGTAGGAAAAGGGGAAGAATGCACTATGGGTGGTTTAACTTGACAAAGGAAGCCATGGCCCTGAGTTGGCAATATCTCAGTAAGCCAGTCATTGAAAAGATGCCTTGGAGGTCTTTCATTCATACATCCAGCATAAATTGAAGTTGATTTGCCAGCAAATAACAATAATCAACAGCAAGACCATCTGTACTGATCACAGGTTATCTGCATTTTACTGAAGCCTCCATTTCCCCCACCTTGCCAGAGTACAGTCAGCCCTCCATAGCCACAGATTTTTTTTATCCACTGATTCAACCATCCATGGCTTGAAAATATCACAAAAAGATATAAATTTAAAAAAAAAAACCTTGGATTTGCTATTTTATACAAGGGACACTATTTTACTATGCCACTGTATTTGATGGGACTCAAGCATCCATGGGTTTTGGTACCAAGAAATGGTCCTGGAACCAAACCCCCACTGATAACAAGGGTCCACTGTACTTTTTGCACAGCAACAGAAATCGTGTACAAAATGATGTTACCATGCCAGTTAAGCAATTTATTATTATAATTTGATTATATAATAAATATTTTTAAAAATAAATTAAAATAAAGCCTCCTGTCATTAATCTATGTATACCACCCGGGAGCTGTAAAGAAGAAAATTAAACTATGGCTCAGCACAGTGAGTGAACTAGGCCAAAGACCCAGTGCCCCTGAGCACAAGAGAATATGTTTACATGCCACGTGCCAAACATAGGCCATGATCCTGCACGGGAAGACATAACTATAATATGCCTCCCATGCAAAAACACACAACAATGACATCATCTTCAGGGCTGTCGGAAGAACCCCTTCCCCAGATGTCCCAAGGATGCCTGCAGCTGTGCATCCAGGTATTTTTTTTTTAAATGGATGCTTTTCTGTTGCTTCCCCAACTTTTTTTTATCAGCCAGGAAATGGCCATGGGGAGATTTTAGACATTGTACTGTTGGGACAGAATTCTGATCTCCGCAATGCCACCATGACTCATTAACAAGATGCCAGCCGCAACGCCTGATTCAGGCTTTCTTTCTGCTGTTCTTCTGTAGCTGTCTCAGTTTTCTGTTTGCAGTCAGGTGGCCTGAATAGCCTAGAACATGAGTTGTGCAGGTGGATGAGAGGAGGAGGTAGATAATCTGTATGATAATAAGTAGACATAAAAATACCCATATCTTTGAAACCTAATTGTAGGCAAATGTTATGACGTCAGGGAGAAAACATCACAGGCCAGATTGAAGAGAGGACTTTATGGGCATGGGAAGGGGACTCTCTCTCGGGGCCATGCGTGGCTGAGAAAAATGGATTTTACCACACAGAGAAGCATCCTCAAAACAGCCCCATTCCATCACCCAGCACCAGGGCATTCCCATTCAGTGCTGAGGAGCATCATTTGTTTTGGTTGGAAGACTTCTAATTGAGCAAAGTGGTATAATGGGCACAAAACTATGTCTGATAAAGTCCTGAGTTATTTTTCTGCCTATTGCACTTTCCACCCAAGTCAAGGTGAATATAGTACCCCAAAGCTGTCTGAGATCTAATCTGCATGGCAGAAATAATGCAGTTTGACACTTCTTTAACTTCCATGGTTCAATGCTATGAAATTCTGGGATTTGTAGTTTTGTGAGATATTTAGCTTTTTCTGCCAGAGAGCACTAGTGCCACAACAGGCTATAAAACCCAGGATTCCACAGCATGGAGCAATGGCAATTAAAGTGGTGTCAAGCTGCATTATTTTGGCAGTACAGATGCCTTCTGAGTTATCATGGGACACGAAACAGAAAATGACACAAGTAGTAGTACGGGTAGTAAAAATCTAAGGAAGAGGAGGCATTAAGTAATAGGATTT
This sequence comes from Urosaurus nigricauda, assembly GCA_034509955.1. Taxonomy (NCBI): domain Eukaryota; kingdom Metazoa; phylum Chordata; class Lepidosauria; order Squamata; family Phrynosomatidae; genus Urosaurus; species Urosaurus nigricauda. The sequence continues at coordinate 104,184,308 of JAOEGL010000004.1, forward strand.
CCATAAATGTCACCCCCACAAATGCTGTTGAACTGCAAATCTCATCAGACCTAGCCTGCACACAATAAGGGAGAATGCTGGGAGTCAAAGTCCAGCAATTTCTGCAGGACCAGAGTTGCCCAGTACTGCTCCCGAGGAATTCCTTCATCCAGACTTTACTAAAGTGATATGATATGTAGAGTGATGACCTAACTTATAAATGTATGGATCCAGTCTTTGTTGTTGTTGACTGCCCTAATTGACTGCCCTCATGGCAACCCTGTGGATGAGACATCTCCAAGACCCCCTGTCCTCCACTGCTCTGCTTAGTTCCTGCAAATCCATACCCATTACATCTAATACAGGTATTCATCCAGTATGTAGCCTTCCTCTCTTTCTGCTTCCCTTTACCTTTCTTAGCATTATTGGGGGTTTTTCTGATTAATTGTGCCTTCTCATGATGTGTCCAAAGTATGACAGTCTCAGTTTTGTCATCTTGGCTCTCACTGAGAATTTTCGCTTGAATTGTTCTAGGATCCATTTGTTTGTCTTCTTGGCTGTCCATGGGATCCTCAGCACTGTTCGCCAGCACCACATCTCAAATGAATTGATTTTCTTCCTATCCTCTTTCTCAATTGTCCAGCTCTCACATTCATACATGATAACAGGGAATACAATGGTTTGTACGATTCTAACTTTAATGTTCAGTCTACCCTTGTCATAAGGGTAGGGCTGACCCTGTGTCATCAGCCTCAGCAACGTTTCAAACAACTTGACTGATGCCCCCCCCCCCCCCCGGGTTCACTTTGGAGATGTTGCTTTCCATGGTGTCTTCTCTAAAAATAGCAGCTTTGCTGTGTCTGGTGACTGCATCTCACCGCCAACCTCCTTTGTTGTCTACCTCACACTGGACTCCTGACACAAATAGTGTCACTGGCAAGCTAATACATGTGGAAGTAAAAGCAGCATGACTGAGAAAGCAAGAAGGCCAGGCAACAGAATCCTCTGTGGACTTCAAAAGAAACAGCCGCTGATCGCTAAAGTAAGGGACTATGTCTCCGAACTGCATATTCAATTATTTTGCCTTGCCTGGCGTGGTTTTTAAATGCAGAGACATTCTAATTGAATCACTGGCTGATTCCCCAATGCCGCACTTTTTCCAAACAGGAGAAATAACAGCATTACAAAGACCAGGAATCAAATTCATTATTGTGAAATGACGTTACAGTTTTACAAATGTCAAAGGAGAACATGGACAGCCTGTCTCCTCCACTACCCCTCCCCAAAACTCTAACCCGTTCCTTCCCTTAGGATAATCTCCCCCTACTCTATTTTTCCATTTCAGAGTGTATTTCAGTCTCTTGCTTTCAAGCCTTGCATTTCCTAGGTTTCACAGCTGCTGGGGGAAATGTCAAGGTTCACACCTGCCCAGCCCTGAAGGGATGCCCTATTCCAGCAAAGAGGAGAATGCCGTTGTATTCTCGAAAAGTACAGAAATGTCCCACACAGAGGGAGATGCATAGAGGGGTGGTGCGCTCCTTGATTCTTCTCAACCCAACTCCTCTCCCTATTCTGCAATATCTGACATTCTCAATATACTCAGCATTCTTCTTATTGCTATTTTAAGTGTGATGCCTTTGTTTTTGATCCCACACCCTCCCTACCATTCTGCATCACCACTAAAAGCAAGCAAGAAGAAAACAGCCAGCTGCTTTCATTTGGAATCATCTCTCGGCTGATATTATCTCTAATGATTGATGGTCAATAGTTTGATTGTTTTTAATACTCCTGGTATACGTCAGGCAGGAGGCAAGGTGTATGATTGCTACAGCCATCCTGTGACACACAACTCAGGCTAATAATAAGAGGGGATTGTTATGAATCTGGGTAGATGGCCGGATTATTAAACAGGCTTCCATATTAAAAAGGAAATTAGGAGGATTCCCATACTGGCATTGTGACACTTTGGATATATTTTATTCTCTCTTCTGTTTTCAAAAGCAGTGGCAATTTATTTTTAACTGCAGTTCCTTGGCCACTGCTTACAAATAGCACAATGCCAATTTTTTTAAATAGATGTCTTAAAGAGTGCAAAGAGAAAGAGTGGGTGTGAATGAAAGCTTGTGAGTCTGTTATATGTGCAAATGTGAGGAAAGATGTCCGTGTCTGTGTGTGCAAGTGCACACAAATGTCTCCTGTCTCCTGTTAATTTATGGCAACCCCATAAGTTTAGCTTCTGGTATCAGACAGGATCTGGTGTCTTTGGGGTATTTAGGCCATGTGGAAATACAGGCCCTAGATACCACACAGAGCCCCAAAATCTTGCTTCCTCCTTCTGTAAGGTACACTAGGTTTATCATCCTCCATGTTGCAGAAATTGGCAGAGTCAATAGGAGAAACTGGGGCTGGCAGGGAACAACTTGCCTAAGGCCACATAAAGAGTCCATGGTGGGGATAAGACTCCAAGCAAAAGACGTCACAATTCATAAAAAAAGTCTCTGACCCATGACACTACAGGAAACTTGACTAGTTAACAAGGATATAGCAAAGAGTAATTTGAACCATTTCCTTCCTTCCTTCATGGAAACCATGAAGAGTTGTGCAGTTTTTGGAGACTGTCTGCAGTTTGGAACTTATTCCACCCTATTTACACTGGCCATGTTGTTTGAAAGATTATGGGAGTTGTATTATTATCATCATCATCATCATCATCATCATCATCCCAATCTCCATTGAGTTTTAGCTCAACACTTCTTTGGACAATCATGATGTGGCTCCTTTTCAAAAATTTATTGTCCTTCTGAAGGCATTTGTAACTGGAGCTAATAGCAGGCAAAGAGGGTTCTGTAGAAGAGGAAAATCTAATGAAAGGAAGATAGTATTGCCTAAAGGACAAACTTGCAGAAAACAAACTTTGTCTCTCTTTTTTCAAAAGGGAGGAGGGAAGAAAAGAAGCTCAGAGTAGCTTCTAAATATATATCATATCCTTAACATTCCCTATTCATTTTGAATAGCTAAATCCTGCCAATATGAATAGCAGCTTTTGCACTTTAAAAGTATAATTCTATTTTTATTTAATAACAAACAAAGATGTTTAGTAGTTTGCAATCACAACATAGCATGCATGACGTTAATATAATCGTCTGTGATTCCCTGTCCTGTTCACGTGCGTCTGACAATTAAAACATTTCAGGACCCATTTTTAAAAATGAAATAAAATAAAAAAATTCTAAAGCTAACTCTAAGTGATATCAAGTAGTTTGTTTTTAATCTACTGCAAGCCACCCTATCTACAGCTGCATTATCGAAGAATTACATTTTAATTCCTTTTCATGCTGTGTCTGCAGTGGCCATTTGGATTAAGAGAGTACAGTAGTCATTCTGTATGGCTCTGCTCCACTTCTATTCATTCAGAAGTGGAAATTACTGACAAAAATAGTCTATTCTGACAGTGGTCAGAAAGCATACAAAGATGTGAGAGCAGAACTACTTAATAGCAAGCTGTCCCATGGTTTGTCAATGAACCCCCCCCCCAACCTCTGTTCTAATGCTTTTGTCATGTATATGAAAATCATTATGCAGTTTAGAAAACAGGAGATGAAGGGAAAGAGGAAGATCAGGGACCTGAGATGCATTAATATTCTACCAGCATCAAAGATATTTCCCTTGAGGGGTTCCTATAGGCCACACTGTTATTACAGTGCCTATCCATTATCTTCTGCTGTACTTGGTATTAAGACAATAATGGAGAAAATAGGATTATGTGCAGATGATAGGAAATGCGAAAGCAATTCAGAAATATAGGAAATGAATGGAGACATGATTCTTTCATCAAAGGCTGGGGCGGTTTCTCATAGGGCAAGAGAGGAGATAAGTGAGCCCAAATGAAACCTTTACAGGTTAGGCAGGGTAGGAGGGGGAAGACTGTTTACATATAATCCTAGGATTTTAACCTTTTTGACAGAGAATATCATTGCATCTTCCTCTAATAGTGGGGTGGCTGTGCCTTGGGAAAAGATCTGTTTCATTCCTAAACCTTGCAGAAGGAAGAAGACCAGTGCGAGTTTGACAGAAGTGGCCTTAAGTGATGAATAACCTTTAAACTCACACTGAGACAAGAATGCTCTTAGTAGTTATTTAAAGTTTCTTCTGCACATCAACTCCTCTCTTTTCACCCTAAAGAACATGGTGGGCAATTGTGAAATAATAGCAACAACATTCTTTGTTTCTCCTGTAGTTTGTACATTAGCATCTGGTTAAAGGTGTTTTACAAACAAATATGAAATCTTCTCTGCAGTAGTATATAGCTTAACATGCCAGTTTCAGCCATAGAACACAAACACAACTGAAGAAATTATTCAGAAATGAAAAAAGTGTGCCCCCAAAAAGGAGAGGAAAAAACAAACTAAGGGGTGAAGCAAATGGCTGGGTAGGTCCACTCCCAAAGTGGGTCGCTGCCTACAGTCCTAAGCTGTGCCCCACAGGAGCCAGATTTTAACAGCTCCTTTTTGCTCCGGTCCTTTGGACCAGAGCGCAGTATCAGCGTGGTTTATGGCCACATTAGGGGCATGCGTCATATAATAATAATAATAATAATAATAATAATATAATAGAATTATTTATAGCCTGCCCAATCACTAGGAATCCAGGTGGGTTACAACAATTAAAATGCATTAAAATACAGTAAAATACAAACTCCATGCCCCCGAAGCAGCTGGAAGCCACTTCTTTTGGCCCGTGTGTTTTGGACCCTAAATGTAAAATAGACGAAGAGTACCAAGAGATTAAAATGAATAGGTCCAATTATGTATTCATACATTCTTTGTTTCCATTGGAAAGAGAACTAATAGGCAGGGACTAAAAAGAAATTCACATTAACCAAGACTTGTTAAAATGCACTTATCCAATTTGTGGTTCTAGATAACAAGAAAACTGAAATAGTCAAAGAGGACCCATACCTTGGATCAAATATTGATTGGAATGGTGACTGCAGTCAAGAAATTAGAAGAGCATCTATGAAAGAAATGGACAAGATCCTTAACTGTAAAGATATAAATATGAACACCAAAGTGAGGATTGTTCAAGCAATCATTCTCCATCACCATGTACAGATGTGAGAGCTGAACAGTGAAAAAAAGCCAATAAAAAAATAAACTCATTTGAGATGTGGTACAGGCGAAGAGTGCTGAAGATACTATGACAGTCAACAAAACAAACAAATGGGTTATAAGATGGGTTATAAGATCAAGATAAAACTCTCCCTGGAAGCCAAGATGACTAAATTGTGGCTGTCTACTTTTGCCACATCATGAGAAGGTATGAATCATTGGAAAAGACAATGATGCTAGGAAAGATAGAGGGCAGGAGAAAGAGAGGAGGGCCACATGCTATATGGTTAAATCAGTCAAGGAGGCCACAGTCTGAGCCTGCAGGACCTAAGCAGAGCAGTGGAGGACAGGGGCTCTTGGTGATGTCCCATCCACAGGGCCACCATGCCGAAGTTGACCTGAGGGCAGATAACAACAACAACAACAATGAGACTATTTTGAAAAGTACAGACATATCTTCTGATTTTCCACCTTGAAGACAAAACCACCTTCAAAACAAAACTCATATTCTTCACCCCTCCCCCCAATAGCACAAATAAATACAGGCCTAAATCATATTGTTTGTCCCACTAGAGTCACTGCATCAACTGGACTTACCTATGTTGACTCACCATTCAACAATTGATTCAATAGATCACCTCTAGTTGGGACTAACCAATAGGATTCCAGGCACACAGTTGTGTGTTCTTGCATAATGCATAAGTATTCCTCAGTGCCTTAAGTATACTTATTCCCTGGGACTGCAGAAAGCCACTGGGATCCCCATCACACAACAGAACAATAAGCAATCATACTGGCAGATGCACAATCAGTTGCACAAGTCCAATATTCAGCAGAAGAGTTTTGTAGCAGCAACACCATCTAACCACGTGGGTGTATATTTATATTGTGCAAGGACAATATAAACACACAACCATTACTATTTACTGTATTTATTTATTTATATGCAGGGAAGGAGAAACAATACAGTCAATTATGGAAATTGCCTGGACAAAAACACTTGTGGAATTCTAAGAAACACAATGAAAATGAACCTGACAGATTTATTTTTACTTTTATTTATTTTTATTTTCACACCAAACGGTTGCATACAATCTTCACAAAAGGTTTTGATTTTGATCACTTCTCTTCACTTCACTAACCAGTTTCAAAATTTGAATTAAAGACTATATTGTTTAGGGAAGCATTGCCAGACGTGTGACCCTCTCTGACCCAGGATGCAGCACCCTCATTACGCATTAAGAAGCCGAGCCCTCCCTCCAGTCCATCTGCCTTGGTTCAGGCCTCAGAGGGAGTGAAGAAGTGCTTGATTTGATCCTCTTCCCCACCATCATTCCCTTCTCCTTTTGTGTCATGTCTCTTTAGACTGTAAGCATGAAGGCAGGGAACCATCTAATTAAATGATTCCATGTACAGTGCTGTGTAAATTTACAGTGCAATATAAATAAAGGTTAATGATGATGATGATGATGATGATGATGATGATGATGATGATGATACAGCAACTGGAAACAGAGATTATACCAAGCAGCCATGGCACCAAGAAATAAACTTCACAACACAAGTGCACAATCAGCAAGCTTGTGTAGCACAGCTCTTGCTAGACTCTACCTTTACAGGAAGTAGATCATTCTAGTTACAAGTTGTTTCTGAGTTATGGTGACCCTAAAGTAATCCTATCACAGTGTTTTTGTGGCAAGATTTGTTCAGAAAGGGTTTACTATTACCTTCCTCTGAGGCTGAGAGAGTGTTATATGTCCTATGCCACTCAACAGATTTCCAAAACTCAGTGTGAATTCAGACCTTGCCTTCCTCGACTCCTGGTCCAACTCTTCAGCTACTACTCCATGCTGGCTCTGTACCAAAGAGATACAGAAAAGCAGAAGCTGTACTGTGTGATACAGTCAGCTTTATCATGTTGCTTGGTTCTCAGATGAAAGTCTCAAAAGTCCCTCAAAGTTTTCCCTGTTATTACTTCATATGTCTGGACTGGAACCATTAAGTGACACTTCTGACATGACAAAATATATGTCTGGGATCATTCTGAAACATTGCTTTATTTCACAACTAATAAATTACCTGAGGCTAATGAGGGTGGTTGTAGGGAAGGTTGGAGAATGAGAAAGGACAGTATTATCTTTATGATATGATAAATGCAGACAGGGCCAGATTGTGTCATTTGCAGACGTCTTTCTGGCTGACGCCTTCCTTTCTTTCTAATTAGAACCAAAGCATGCACATTTAGTGACAAACAGCGTGATGCCAACAGACGTGCTCGCTCGCACAACAATGTTTTGTTTTAATGGTGCTCATTCCTGACTTTAATTATATTCAAGTGCAACCAAACTGAGATGAACAGTGTGACAGAATTCTAAAAACAAAACAGAAAGGAGAACAAGGAAACACACCCAATGCCTTGCTTTTTTATTTTTAATAGATGCACGACGTGTATGGAGAGAGAGAGATAAGTGCTGTGTCTCTGAAATAATGGATCTAGTCAGTGGAAGACTGAAAAGCATGCCCTGTTTTCTAAAATCGAGCCTTTCCATACATTAGTTTCAAAAAATGAAACAAAACATTCTTGGCTAGTTTTTTAAAAAATTACTCTTCAAAAAAACCAGGCAACTGTCTTAGAGGGAAAAAAAGATGTGACAGCATAGCAAGTTGGATATATATTTGCGTAGAAGCAAAAGTTGAGAATCTGCAGCAAGTCTGGCAACACACTTGTGTAGGACAGAGAAATGGAAAGGCATCAGCCAACAGATTTCTTCCCTTCCCTTCTGTGAGACACTTGATAGTACATATCACAGGACTCCTGTTTTCAAAGATGGCTCCACACTGCTCTCTACTGTTTTTTGGTAATCCCCGTGCAATTGATGCAGAAGAAAAAATCCTGTGTCCTCAAGCATTTATGTTTTATACTCATTCTAGTTTAGGTTCTGGCTTTATCCAGCTACATTTGGTTATAAGAACTGATCCAAGAAGTTATTTTTTTCTGTGGGCCACCTTCTGATTATCCTTCCTCTGGATATTCTTGCTTAGTGATGCCAAATGGCACAGAGTGTCCAGAAATCTTTTTCAGATTAAAAAATATATATTATAGACTCAGGGTGGTGAAAAGTTACAGGGGCAGCACTAAATAGACACTGTCCCTTTGGAAGATAGAGTGCTGGAGATATGTGAAATTTTTGTCATCTTACTGTTTTTCTATTGCAATATTTAAAGTATAATGACAAAAGAGGGGGAACAAAAGGAGGGAAGAGGAGGACTACACAGGATATGGACATGGGATGGAGATATACATTGATATAAGCTGGCCACACTTCCAAAAGCATTTTTTCTTGCAGCTGGTACCTATAAAAATACATGTTAATTAGCAACTAAAGCAACGAGCTTTTATGACTATTGAACAATAGAAGAAGAATGTTTATCTTTCCAAACTTAGAGTACAACTCTTTTGGAAACAGTAGGCATGACAATGCTAACCATTAGTTAAATTCCATCTCCAAGGGATATAATTTAAAAGAATATTTGAGTGTGTATATATATATATTGGTCCAGTACAAAACTGATGCATTGTAAAACATCCTAGGCCTTAGTATCCTAAAGGCACCAGAACTCATCCGATCTTCGAAACTAAGCAAGGTCAGCCCTGGTTGGTACTTCGATGGGAGACTGCCAATTAGTACCAAGTATAGTAGGCTATATTTCAGAGGGAGGAACTTTGAGTATTCTAGCCTAATTCATGGTGTTGTCATAAATAATACATCCAACCACAAAGGCGTAATAAATAAGCACATTTTTGTACACTTTAGTTCATTCGCAAATATATAAAGTGAGCCTCAGTTGAGATTGATGGCATGCACACTCCAATGGAGGGCCCAGTTCCTTTCAGGAAAGCACTTTTTTAGACTACAATTCTAAGAATGTTTTACATGAGATATTCTGAGAGTTGTAGTCAAAAAAGGAAACTTTTTCAAGCTCTTCTAAGGATTTTGCTTCTTCCACATTTGGAACTAAACTGACCTGACACAGTACATGAATTTCAATACGGTTACCCTTTCTCACATCTCAACCATTTTCCACTTCAGTTCATTGCTCCAAAAAAAAAAAAAAGTAAAAAAGGATACAAAAATCATGATTTAAGAGAAAACACATCTAGAAATTCATATGTATAGAACTGCACTCTGTTCAAAAAGTACCTTTAGAGAGATAATACAGGCATCCCTCCCCACAAATCCAGAAAAATGCAAATATTAAAGTTATCATTGGTTATAATGTCCATGCACTCCCATGCGCACATGCCATTTTATCCCTCCCTGCTTGTTGTCCGTGAAGGACCAAGACCGCAGACTCCAAGTTTGTGAATCGGGAGGGACGAGTGTACCACAGTGCATTTGCATACAATTCTAATAGCTTAATGCAGAAAGGGAATGGAAAATATTTAGAATGAACATACACAAAACTGTCACAATATAAAAACAGTGGCATCTATGTATATATTCATCTGTCTGTTTGCAGGCAATACATGTGCCACTACTATCTCTGAAGAAACTCTGCAACAAACTAGTGTATAGATCAAACTGTTAGTCCTAATAAGTAAAAACTGGGGTCATTCAGACATTTGTTTGTTTGTTTGCTTGTTTTTAGCTGAATGATGCAAATAACCTCAATAATGTATTTCGGGTTTGCTATTCACACTATAGAATCACATCTATGTGCAGCTCTGCGAGTTCGGTTGCTCACATGTGCCAGCACTTGAAGAAACATGAAGTTGATGATGCAAATGTATTTGAGATGCATTCAAGACATGTAGAGTTTAATCCTGAATTGTCCCAAATCTATTCACATTAGTTATTCACACTGATGACAATGCAAATCATTTTCAAAAACTCAGGGAGTTTGATTATCTTGGGTTAAGTTTTTTTTGGGGTGGAGGGGACTATATTCAGGATGAATGTGAACAACACTGATTCAATCCCGATTCATCCTGGATTATTTTCACCATTGGAAGAGGGCCTCACTGAAGCAATGGAACTCATGTAAGTAGTGATTTACCTACTTGCTGTTTCATATCCTCCAACTGCCCCAGTTTGGTGAAACAGTAAGTATTTATCCTCTGACATCCCACTTTTCCATATGCTTTCAAAATACTACACTCTTTCCTCCTTTTCTCTCTCCTCTCTCCTCTCCTTTCCTCATTTTACAGAAATTAGTAAAAACAATGATTCCTCAAAACCATTAACATGAGACTTTCATATTTTGAACATATCATGAGACAACATAATTCATTGGAAAAGACAACAATGCTTGGTAAAACTGAAAACAGTAAGAAAGGAGAGCAAGATCATAAAGCACAACGAGAGGACACTGAACACTAAAGTGAGGATAGTCCAAGCCATTGTACTCCACATCACCAGAGAACTGAACAGTGAATTAAGCTGATAGGAAGAAAATCAACTAATTTGAGATGTAGTGCTGGAGAAGAGTGCTGAGGAGCCTATGGGCTGCTACAAAGACAAACAAATGGGTCCTAGAACAGATCGAGCCAGAACTCTCTCTGGGAGCCAAGATAACTAAATTGAGGCTGTCGTACTTTGGCCATCATGAGGAAAAATGAATCAATAGAAAAGATAATGATGCTAGGAAAGGTGGAAGGCAGTAGAAAGAGAGAAGACCACATGCCAGATAGTTAGACTCAATCAGGGAGGACACTAGTTTGAACCTACAGGAACTGAGCAGAGAAGTTGAAGATAGGGGGACTTGGAGATGTCTCATCCAGAGTTGCCATGAGTCAAAGTTGACTCGAGGGCAATTAACAACAACAACAAGGAAAAGAGGGAGACTGGTTGTGGACAGTGTCAACTAAATAAGCCATGGCTCTAAGTTTGCAAGCCCTGAGCAGACCTGTTGATAACTGGTATTCTTGGAAGTCTCTCATTTCTTGGGTTATCATAAATTGAGCTAACTTGGCAGCACATAATAACAATAAAGAGACAGGGAAGATAAATGAATCCGTATCTGTTTTTCCGTCTGTACATCCTCCCTCCCTCTCACCCACATACTATAGTGTGTGTGTGTGTGAGAGAGAGAGAGAGAGAGAGAGAGAGAGCATGTGGAGTAGAGCAAGCAAGTTGCTTCAACCAAAATCTTGTATACTTTTTTTAAAGAGTTGCAATGTTTGAATGATCAGAAGAAAGAGAAAAGAAGACCCTGATGTTCAGCCCAGTTGGACTGGTTGGCTGGCTGAAAACAAAAAAGTAGGAAGTTGAAAATCATAAATTGTTAAGTGCTGCTGGAAAGGCACAAGTTACAAGGACCCCAAGGATGGGCGGTATATAAATAAAATTTTATTATTATTATTATTATTATTAGACAGGGCACAAATGCTTGGCGCAAAAGTAAAAATGAAAAAATAAAAAGTAAAAAGTAAAATAAGATGCCACCAGTGTCCAAACATCTAAGTTTTATTTATCTATACAGATGTACAAGTTTAGTTATTGATCACCTGGTGTGCTTTGAGACCAAAGGTTACCACCTACAAGGTTACTTTTTAGATTCATGATTCTCAAACACTGGTCTCCAGCTATTTTGGGCTCCCAGAAGCCCCAGCCAATATGACTGATAATCAAGAATCCTGGAAACCAAAGTCCAAAGCACCTGGCAGCCAAAGGTGGAGAGCCACTATTTTAGACTACAGTTACAAGGCAGTGGCTAGAGTGGCTTCTGAGAGTACTGGTCCAAAGTAATGTTTCTAAGCTATGCTTTGTTGTTGTTGTTTTTTTAAAAAAATCCTAGGTACTAGATTTTCATTAAGAACACAGTGCATGGGGAAGGGAGATTTCAGTCTCTGGTCCCTCATCCACAATCCTGGAATGACTTTTGCCACAGACATTGCTGTGGTTTGGGGGGGGGGGGAGGTAGTCTGTGGGAGAGGTTTTTTTTTTTTTTTTCCTACAGTCAAATGCAGTCAAATGCAGTGTATGACCAATTTTAACTGGGACTGTAGCTGGAGAAGAAAAAGTTAATCCTATGGTAATGGTCCTGATGTTGCACCATACCCACTACAGTGGATCCTCCAGGTTTGCTGGGGGTTAGGGGCACAGGACACCCATGAAAGTAAAAAAAAGTTGCAAATTAAAAAACAACAACAATGCTTTGTTTTGTTTTATCTGAGGGAACACCTCTCTAGGAATCTCTAAACTATCAAACAGAACTCTGCGGTCAGTATCTGCCAGAGGCTGACCATCGAATCATGCTGGAAGACCTACCAATGCCTAGAGAGTGTTCTTTTTAGGAATCTCCAGTCTAGGTCCTCCAGCATGACCTTTGGTGGATGTTGACCACAGAGTCCCAATGGAGGAACTAGAGATTCCTAGAGAAAACGTATTAATCAAATCAGTGTATCATCACATTCAAAAAGTCAAAGCTTCAAATGAGGAGGCCGAACTGTATTTCATCCTGAATGGAATTAACACCAATATGCAGCTTCCCTCTGAGAAGCAGCACCTGGTGTACTGTTTTTACTTACAAGCCCCCTCATTTCTATCAAGCTGCTCAAAATGGTCCCCAAATAGCATATCCTTCAACATTTCACACATTAAAACTGAGACAGGTGACCGAGCAACATCAGAGTATGATCAAGATGACAAATAATGAAAAATAATACAGAACGTAGGAGAGGCTGCAGCAGTCCTCTTTTGCCTAGGCCTACTGGCAAGGCAAGATTCCACCTCCCCTCTGATCGTGCCTAGTTAAATTAGGGAAAGCTACTTTTGCACTTTTTAGTTAGCTGCAATTGAAGTAAGCCAGGGAGAAAGGGAGAAAGTGGGAGGAAAGGAGGAACTGGGGCATTTTAAAAGCAGCTCAAAAAGTGAGACATCAAAGAATTAATCAGGATTCTGTCTACCAGATCAGATGGTTGGAGGTTATGAAGCATTTGCAGGGCATTGTTTTCCATTTAGGCAGCAAACATCCCTCACATTGAGCCACCAGTTTCTTCCACTTCCACATTCTCCCTGACCAAGGTGCTCAGTAGACATATTCAATTATTTAGATATTTATAAAGTTTCTTTCTTCAAGAGATAGTGGAGCAATGAACAAGGAACAATTTTAAAAATTAATAAAATGCAGTGTGACAATAAATAAAATCCTAAAGCTAGCCACAGTACTTTTTAAGTTGTCTGTTGTACTTTTTAATCATAATGGAAAGAGTTTCCCTTTTAATTGTATTCAACTCAACAGAAGAAGCTACTGAGTCAGGTCACTGGTGTCTTTAGCCTGGTAACTAAGGGTTTCAAACAGGATTCTGAATGTCCATTACTTTTCCCGGTGGTCTCCCATCATAGTACTCACCAGGCCCCAGCTTAGCTTCTGAGACCAGATGTGTTCAGGGTTGTACATTTTTATACTAAACATTCTGTTATATGCTTTCTGGGTTTTTTAAATCTGTTTTTAATCTTCTTCAGGGCCATCTTGTGACTCAGTTTTCAGAAAAAAGCAGAACATGAAGCATGGAAACAAACAACATTAAAAAGGGAATAAAAATGAAAATAGAAAAGTTTTGATGTGACACCACAGAGATTGCAAAACTGACCCCAGTTATACCTCAGTGGAGGTGATGTTCCAAAAATGAGACAATACAATAAGAGGGAAAGAAAAGAGGGAGAGGAGAAGAAATCCAGCAGCACTTTTAAAAGTGATTTATTTTACCTTGAGCTGTCGTGGAGTCTTTCCCTACTTGTCATTATTGATAGTCACTCTAGCCACTTGACTGGGGGGCAAATGGCAGCTTAAGAGGCTGGACCTCCCTGAATTTATTGCATGAATTTGAATTATATCAAATTAATTTTTCCATGTTTAACTTTGTTACCACAACCACTCTGAATGATCAGAATCAACACTCCAAAAGGCAGGCATTGTCCTCAGAAACAAACACTTATGGTTTGCCAGAGCTAATGTTGTAATAAATCTACTTTTCTTTAAGGTGCCACAAAAAGTGTTAGGTGTTGTTTGTTTGTTTGTTTTGCTTCAGTAAACTCAGCACAGTGCTTTTCATGATACAAAATTAGCCTTTATTACATTAAAAATTCCTCTTTTCAAAAATACTACCAACAGGCTAGTTCCTGTCAAACACCCCCACACCACCAATTTCATGTCATCTTATGTACCTTAGATGCATAATACCTGGAGTGTTTCCATGGTGTCACCTACCTTTAATTATCTTTAACCTTTCAGTTCATTTATCTGTCCTCCCCGGTCCTGCATGGAAAGAAAAAGGTGTGATGAAACTTGTTAATAAAAGATTTGAGCTCTTCTTAAATTAAAGCAAGTGAAATGGCTCAAATGGGGGGGGGGGGGAGATGCAACAACCGTATCATACAGAGAGCATTGCAATCCAGCTAATTGTTTATAGAAGACTTCCCCCAAAACTCTTGCCCTCCCGATTTATTGGACTACATTCACACTCGACACTGTCAGCATATCCATGCAGACTAGAGATGGCAGGGGTTATAGTTCAACACCTATGCAGAGTAACAGGTGTGGGGTGGATTTTCTGTAACTTTTCTAATCAAAATACCCCATTTGATTTCCATATATTTATTCCATCAACATACAGTGTAAATCTGTCCATTCTTTTTCAGTTCTCCAGTGCAGAAAACACCTCTATTGAGATTATCACACAGGAAATCCACACCAGGATAGACATGGGTTTTAACTGTCTGGGATAGATCTTATCTCATGGCCAGGAGCCAGGGCTTCACCGGCAGCTTTTGAAGAATAGGAAAATCTTGTTCATGAAAAGCTGCCAAAGAAACCCGGATTTGATATGGGCTGCTTACAGCCAGGGCTCCCAGACATGTGATAAGATCCATTCCAGATGGTGTCTATTCTGTGTCTATTCTGACACAGATTTCTTGTGTGATAATCTGCTATGATATATCCTCCCTATTTACATTTAGGTATCCCCCCACCTATTTCCAGTTTGTCAGGTTTCTGGATTTCTGTCTCCACTTTTTGGATAACCCAGATGCTGACACAGATGCTGACTCAGTAGAGCAGGTAATATTTAAGTCGGGGGCAATAAAGACCTGTGTCCGTGCAGTGCTACACACAAGGGGTGTCATCAGGGCACGTGAGCCCTATGGCACCTCTTCCGGGATGCAAAAAGAACCCACCCAAAGGCAGGTTCATTTTGCTCCTCCCGAAGGTCACACTGTGTGGTTGCCTTCTGCAGTAAAAACGGGTGGTGCAGAGCCACCCATGTATATAGGCCCTTACTCCCGAAGTGCTTTGCATGAACTAAGATTGATCCATGATTCAATAAAAAAATGTACTAAATTTACACAATGGTTCAAGGCTGAAATATTTGCATGAAACTGGTTCCATGCCCTGATTCTACGAATGATATTGGTAGTACACCACTGAAAATCAAAATCAATAAGGTATGCATGGTGGTTGCCTTATTCCAGTTCCCAGGTTGTTCCCAGTTGAAGAATGTTTACAAAGAGACAGGAGGCCTACTGGCTTGCCTGACATCTGCCATCACCACAAGTCACTCATTTTGAGGTCAGAATGAGTTGCCCAGCATGTGACCATCACTGGGTATTTCATACCCTCAGAGCAAGCAACCTGCTGCAGTGGCAAGTATGACAACATGTGCTGTGATGCAGAAATGGAGATCAAGGTGACATGGAAAGGTTGGGCCACTGCAGGGCAAGATATTGCAGACTGCCCCTGGAGTATCCTGGCCAGTGCAGATAAGGCTTATTTTTGGGTTTTCCAGAATTACTGAATACCCTCCAACTGTCTTGATTTGGCAGGGATAGACTCAGTTAATCCTCTGTCATCCCAGGATTTTTCAGTTGCTTTTAAAACTTCCCAGTTTCTCTTCTTTCCCTCTCACTTTCCCCTTTGGTCCTCACCATCCTTCACTTGACACATATGGGTTTTAGTGCAAAAATAATTTACACTCAGAGATGGAGAAGACAGGAGGGGGCAGAATCTTTCACTTCCCAACAGGCTCAGGAAAAAGCAAAGCTCTGTAGCCATTCCTTGCTTGTGTGTTTTACCTCACTGATAATTTTTTTTCCCATCTTGACCACTCTCTGATGTTGTTTGGCCACACTTGTCCCAGTTTTCATTTGTTGAAGGCTATGTTATTAAGAGAAAGCCAGCATGGTGTAGTGATTTGAGTGTTGGACTATGGAGACCAGAGTTTGAATCCCCACTGAGCCATGAAACCACTGGGCGACCTTAGGCAAGTCACACACTCTCAGCCTCAGAGAATGGCAATGGCAAATCTCCTCTGAAGAAACTTGTCAAGAAAACCCAGTGACAGGGTTACCTTAGGGTCACCATAAGTCAGAAACAACTTGAAGATACACAACAGTGGCATTGACAGCAACAACAACAACAATGTTATTAAATGGTGATTTTTTCATTGCTTCCCACTAAAGCTGAGTGTGCTTTCCCCATTTACACCCAGTATTTTTTCATGGCTGAGTGTGGATTCGAACCCTACTCTCCTGGAGTCTTAAGTTCAGCATTCAAACCACTACACTACACTGGCTCTTCAGATATACTAGGGTAAGCAAATCATGCTCCCCACTTTTGGTATCTTAGCCAACCCCAATATATAAAGATGTTTTCTCACATTGCATAGTTGGCCCCATGACTGCATGGGCCAATTTTCTCATATAGAAATGTTATTTTTCTCTTAATAGATAGGAAGGTCATTGTGTTATTGGATCTGAACAATTATTCTGGATTGTTCTGTTGTGGCTTCTGTTTCTGTTTCTTTTCTTTTCTTTTCCTCCTGCAATCCAAACACTCTCTTGTTTGTCCAGCTAATGAGCTGCCCTTAATGGGTGAACTCTGCATACAACATCATGTATCTGAAAAATGTTTGAACAATGAACTCCCTCAAGCATGTAACACATTCGTAGAGGATTACCACCATTCAGACTATTTACAAGGACACAACACATTCTGGAGGAAGCATGGAATCAAAGCAGAATCACAATAATTGCTGTTACTGAAAATTTACTAGTTTTACTCATCCCAGTGCTAAACAGTTTCACAAGAATTAAATAAACAGCAATGATGGCATTTATGCATTTTAGTTCCTGCCTTCAAATGTAAAAGATATTCAGATAGCTATGGAAATGGTTTGCATCAATTCTTATTTAGCATTAGATTTGAAAACCCTTTTATATGTTTCCCTAATGTCACCTAATACATTGGGGGGGGGGGGGGAATTATATACATTTTTCCTTCTTTAGTCGAGCATCATTTATTTTACTGCAGCCATAGCTAATTAAGCCATAATATAGTTCATGTCATTAATGACCCTTTTAATAAAAGACACCCAAAGCCAAATACATTATTTGAACATCATATAAGTCATGGTAATATCAGGATTTATGTGTAAGTGACATGTTCCAAACCAGAGTATGAAAGTCAGCTTCATTTTAATTTTCATGCATGAATAATGGTATTTTAAACCCACAAATTTTTGTCTCAACAGTGAATGAGAGCTTTACAGTCCTAAGTATACGACTGGGTTTTGTTTTATAACAATACATCAGCATGAAATCGTATAGAGAACACTAATTTGTAGGTATCCTATCCTTAACCCCAAAACCCTATTCCAGCTTTTTCAGAATTTTTGCATGAGGGGGAAGACTATCAAGCACCTGGTAGAAATGTTTTTAAAGTGTAACTGAAGATTCAGAAACTTTTGGGAACTGGTGGACACATTTGGAATTGTGAGAACATTTTGCAAGCAGTGGCATCACTTGAAGGTGTGGACAACACCAGGTGACACCCTAAGGTCCCATTCCCACTTGTGGAAAACCCCGCATTGGAACCGGGCTGTCCTCTGCTTATGAAAGCGATTCCAAAAGGCCCCTCATTCACACTATGAAAAGGGGCCTTGTTTGGAACCGCTTTCTTAGCCAGGAACGCTTGTCGTTCCCACTGGAGCTGCCATGTAAGGTGACAGCCCTTAACACTCCATCCCCTTCCCGCAGGGGAATTTTTTTATGGGGGGGGGGTTATTGATCGCAAAATCAATCTTGTGCATTTGTGATCTTGTGCATTTGTGATCTTGTGCATTTGCAATCAGTATAATGAAGAAAATGAAAACACACACACACATACCTGGGGGGGTCCTACCTTCCTTCCTTCCTTCCTTCCTTCCTTCCTTCTTTTCTCTTTTTCCTCATTATACTGATCACAAATGCACAAGATCACAAATGCAATCTTGTGCATTTGTGATCTTGTGCATTTGTAATCTTGTGCATTTGCCATCAGTATAATAAAGAAAATGAACACACACTTGCTCCTGGGGGGGGGGGGTCCTTCCTTCCTTCCCCCCTTCCTTCCTTCCTTTTTTTCTCTTTTTCTTCATTATACTGAGCACAAATGCACAAGATCACAAATGCACAAGACTGCATTTGTGATCTTGTGCATTTGTGATCAGTATAATGAAGAAAAAGAGAAAAAAGGAAAGAAGGAAGGAAGGAAGGAAGGAAGGACCCCCAGGAGCAAGTGTGTGTGTGTTTTTTCTTTTTCTTCATTATACTGATCGCAAATGCGCAAGATCGCAAATGCGCAAGATCACAAATCCACAAGATCACAAATGCACAAGATTGATTTTGCGATCAATACCCCCCTCCAAAAAAACAACAAACAAACAACCACGATTCTGACCAGCGTTGCCACTTACTGGAAACGCTTCAGAATCGTGTTTTCCAAAAAAGACCACTTTAAAACTAGTGTCAGGAAAGCCCGGGCAATTTGCTTTTAACCCGGTCCTTTCCTCCACTAATCGATCTGATGAGGATCAGAAGTCGATTCGAGTGTGAACGAGGGTCATATAACCCGCGTCACACTTCGAATCCAAATGTAGTGGGAATGGGGCCTAAGAGAGGTTTGACCCCACTGCTCCTCAAACATCTGCCTTTAGGAAGAAACAAGCTGTGGCATTCACCTGTGTCCCATTAAAAGGCTGAAGAGATTAGGTGAGTGCAGTAAGGATTAGTGGGAGGAAAAAGAAGAAGCCACAGGATGTGTTTTTTTTTTTTAATTAAAATTTCAAATTCCAAAAAAATGATTTTTATTTTTTTAAAAAAAATTTTAAAAATATTTTTTAAAAACATCACATTTTACCAAGAAGAAGAAGAAGAAGAAGAAGAAGAAGAAGAAGAAGAAGAAGAAGAAGTAGTTTTATTTTTGTCCCACCTCTCCCATAGGATCGAGACAGTTTACAACAATAAAATATACAATAATATGCATAATTACATACAAAATAAAATTACATAATCCCCATAATTCATTCCTTAAAACTAAGCGACATAATTACAGCAACAACACTATAAAATACAGTTAAAATCACTTAAAATAATCTTAATTGTAATGAGACATTTTGGGGCAGTCATGGGGCACTTCATATCCGTGGAATTGGGATGATCAGTCAGGGAAGGCCTGTCAGAAGAGATCCATCTTGATGGCCTTTTTAAAGCGGTCAAGGTTCGTGATATGTCGGATCTCTTCTGACAGGCCATTCCATAGTTTAGGAGTGGCACATGAAAAGGTCCTCTGGGTAATTGCAGTCAACTGGTCTTTCTTGGCTGCAGTAAGTTCTTCCCAAAGAACTTGAGTGTGTGGCATGGACTGTATGGAAGAAGGCACACTGCAAGTAAGCTGGACCCAAGCCACGAAGGGCTTTAAAGGTTATTACCAATACCTTGAACTGTTCCCAGAAACTAATAAGCAACCAGTGAAGATATTTTATTATTGGTGTTATGTGGTTGCCGCTAGATTTTCCGGTGACCAATCTGGCTCTCATATTTTGAACTATTTGAAGTTTCTGAACTAGGCACAAGGTTAGCCCCATGTAGAGTGTGTTATAGAAGTCCAAATTTTCACTTTAAGCACATGAAACTATATATATATATGTAAATATATTTAGGCTGTGCATATGATACTGTAATTTAAAAGTATAGTTTTAATTTTGCGAGTTATGTCACAACTGTTACCATTACATTCAGTGGTATGCAGGAATTATGATTTATGAGTACCAATAGTACAAAAAAAAATTCTAAGGATTCTGTATGGTGTGGTATAGGAGGAGGTCAATGGTGGTGGGGGATGACCATGAGCTATCGCACTTGGTAACACCAACCCTAATGATGTCATTGTTTATGAGCAAAATTTTTTGGCCCTTTTGGGCCATTCCCATTCACAAAATAGCTGTTGTTGTGAGCAAGTGAGTCACTATATATATATATATGCGCGCGCGCACACACACACACACACACATATATATACTACAGAAGGTAGACTGGTGAGACAGGAAGCCAAGAAACTTGCCCAGGTTTGTGAATACAGTCCAGAAGTTGCGGCTGAAGCCCACAACATAAACCACTTCTGTGAAGCCACAGTTTCAAAGAAGACAATTTCATGGTTTTCTTATCCTCTAGCCATAGTAGGTGGGGGATATTTATAACCTCCATGGCACCATGTTTAGAATCTTTTAGAATGTTTGTAAAACAAATTCAAAACATCCATTTGCCTGCTGGACTATGATTCTGGAGATCATGGTTTGAATCCCAGCTCAGCCATGAAAACCCACTGGGTGATCTTGGGCAAGTCACACTCTCTCAATCACAAAAGATGGGAATGGAAAAACAAACAGGAAACCTCAAGTTATTTCCAACTTATGGAAACCCTAAGGTTTCCATAAGTCAGAAATGACTTGAAAGACACACAACAACAACAACAAGAAACTTTGTCCTATCTCAGCGAGGCAGGCAAAAGCAGTAGCATCACTAAGACTTAAGCTTATCACACTAGTACCTGTATCGATCCCAAAGTGTTCTTGTAACGTACCGTGTAGAAACGATATTGGAGCGGGTGTTACTGCATTCAATATATTTGTAACATTATGGTAACATTATGAGAACCCATTTTATCGCACTGCATGTACTGTTTTATCAGTACTATAGCCGAGATCGTTCCTAAGCAGTCCTTATTTTGCACATGCGTACTGTTGTTGCAAGGATTTTAGTACCGCGGAAGTAAGTGATGTCATTACTCTATGATCTTATCACTTCATGGGTTGGACATCCTCCCTGCCTGGCTCACTGGAGCCGCCCATAAAGAGTGACAGGCAGGGAGAGGAAGGCAAGACAGAGCCAAAGGGAAGGAGGAGGATGAGGAAGAGAGCCAGCCAGAGGACACCTCTGTTTTTGGGGAACTTTTGGAGGGGGCTGGTCCAAGGCTCTGGGGTTGTAGGGAGAGATGAGCTGCAGTTTGGAAAGTGGGAGGCTGCAAGGAAACACACGCAGGCAGAGGCATCCCTGCCTGCCTGCTACATACATATACACACAGAGAGAGAGAGAGAGAGAGAGAGAGAGAGAGAGAGAGAGAGAGAGAGAGAGAGGCATCCCTGCCTGACACACATAAACCCCTTCCTGACACTCACAAACACAAAGAGGCATTGCTGCCTCCCTGACACACACACACACCCTTTGCCTTCCCATCCTTTCTATGGGCATCCCAAGGAGAGGAGGGAGGAGAGGGCTCCTCCAAGACGGTTCCCTTCCTGATCCTTTCTATAGGAAGCCCAAGGAGAGAATGGGAAGGACAAGGCAAGAGGTGTCTTAGCCCCTCTGAATCCCTTCTCCTCCCCATCCCATCTTGACAGGAACAGCAGTAAGGGAAGGAGATGACACACACACACACACACAAAGTGGCATCCCTGCCTGCCTGACACACATATACACACACAGAAACATCCTTGTCTGGGTCACACACACACACACCCTGCTTGCCCTGAGGGATTCTCCCTTTCCCTGGCTTCACTCTTCTCTATTAGGTGGTCAGTATACAGGGGAGGGGGAGCCTCCATCCAAAAACATGCTATCAAGATGTTTACATCATGATCATTCTTTTTCTCAGAAAAAAAATTACATGAATAAAAAATATAAGCAAATGTTAACACTACTTGTGGCACCCTCCTCACTTCATACCCAGAAGAACAGTAGAGATTGCAGATTTTCTAGGACAAGAGGGCAGGAAACTGATAGCCAATCAGAACACAAGGACGGAACGGGAGGTTGTTGGAATATCTCACTGGGCTCACCTGGAACGGACCGATAACGTTCCTGCCAGCTGAGAACCTTTTTTAACAGTTCTCACTCTGGGACAGTCGTAGGACACTTTAGGCACTATATGGGAACTGAATGGGAACCCTGCTATTCAATATACTGCGTTCCATTCTCATTTAGAACCCAGAACGTTGCCGGAACACAGTGTGATAAACTTAACTGATGTGGACCCATTGTGGTAACTCATACGGTCACTCCTAGGTTACCTGACACACAACCCAGCTGCCTCCTCTGCCAGCCAGGTCATCTCTGCTATAGTGGGGGTGGGGTGTTGCTGCTGCCTGGCATCCCCTTCCAGATCTGGTAGAACTGCTGGCCAAATGGAAAATAGAAGCAACTTGCTTTCCTGCCTGGCCAACAGCCCCACGAGACATGGAAGGTAGACCCAGCAGTTGCTGGTGGAATGGTCTGCTACCACTGCCTGTCAGCCTTTTTATGGCCTAGTGGGGTTTCTGGGCAAGCAGGAAAGGGAGATCACTCCTTTCCTGCCCAGCAGTCTTGCAAGATCCAGAAAGTGCTGCCAGCCGATGGAGAGCAGAGGCTGGCAGAGGGAGGTGGTCAAGAAGGAGTCTTCACACAAATGTGAATGACCATACCACTGGATTTCTCCACCCAAGATGTCACCCAGTGCAGTATACACACACTACACACCCCTAATGTGTGCATAAAAGCCAGCAAAGGGTTCACTTATAAGCAGAAAGGACCTGCAAATCTTCTCTTGGTTGCAAATGAAAACGAGTATATTTCCTTGACATTTCTTGGGTCCTCTAATCTACTGCAAGTTTCTCTGGGTTGGGAAAGTCAAGTAAAGAAGCAGGGAGTTTGTTGGCAGAGGCAAGATGGAACTGGCATTTCTATTTGAGTCCAGTCCAAATTAGAAATAGCACTGGACTTTTCAAACAGGATAACTTTGAATTTTAAGCAGATTTCCAAGGCAGGGATGAATAACTTCCACACACACCAGATTACAGCCCACAGAGATCCCCCATCTGGCCCATTCACCTCAGTTGTTACTTCTGATAAGTAACTGGAGATGAGAGAGAAGTGATTAGAATTCTGTTGCACTGAATTGAACTCTGGCTTGCAGCCCAAGAAACTGCCATATGGAACTGACTGCCTTGCTTTGCTGAGCCTTACCCTCTGCTGTAATGAGGCCCAGAAGACTCTTCCCAAATTGGAATTCAGTTACCAGACCAAAACATTTCTTCCCCTGCTCTAACGCAATACCTTTCTTTGTGGCTGGTTGACCATCATAACCAATCAGATGAGACAGAAACTTTCTCTAGATTTTCAGCATACAAAGAAGATATATAAACTGACTGTCGACTTCTGGAATAAAAGAAAACCTAAGCATGACAAGAAGAGTGGAAACAAGTAGGTTTGCCCCCAGGCCATTTTGAACTACCTATATTATTACCAGGGAAACAACGATGGAACCTATAGGTGTCACCTGATCTTAAAACCACCTCCCTCAGCTCCTCCAGATGTTTTGCATTACAACTTCCATCACTTCCAACAAGGATGATCAGTCAGAAACCATGTGGGTAAGGGTTTCTGTGCCCTGGGTCTCCAGTTTTCCTGGATTATCTCCAGGCAGGAGATGAGGGCTGAAGTTCTCATGGTGTCAGATCCAAGTGAGAGATAAGGGCCTTGTGTGAAATTTTCCAACGGGGAGGACTTTCTACCAGTCATGTGTCTATCTTTCTTTCTCTGCTATGTAAAGAGAGAGAGATCTCTGCAGTCTTCTAGCTGTCTGTGTAGCTTGCTGAAATTTTAATTGATTCAACTTCCAAATGTCAGTCTTGGTGCAATTTGTGAGCTATTTTTCTTTAACTAATGAAATTATTGTTCCTTATCCATTGTCCCCATGTAGGTGAGAAGGAATAACCCCTCTCTTCCTGTTGATCTAGGAACAGCCCCTTTAGATTCTCATATTAATTTGCAAACAGAAAAATCTAGTCTCTCTGTGTGTATTTGCGTTTAAATGACAATCTGTGAGCAGCTGTGGTTGTTGATTCACACTTAATGACTCCACCAGAGCCTGTCCCAATTATGTTAAGAGGTTATCCTTTCTTCTCAGGTTTGGGTCAAGAAATTTCATGGCCTGAGATAATTATGATCTTGTAATACTAATGGAGTTTGTAATCCGAATCATCCAGTTTTGATAAATTATATAAATAATCATTTGTATTATTAATTATATAAAATTTAACATAAATGTGGGGGTCTTCCTAACATCACTGTTCCAGAATAATGGGATGTCCTCCAACTAAGCTATTAGAGTAGGGTCTACACCAGGGCTGGGAAATGTGTTGAACCACAGATATTGTTGAATCACAGACCCCAGCATGTTTTTGCCACTGGCTAGGCTGGCTTTGTCAGAAAAGAGTTGCATCTGGAGGACTGCATAGTTCCTATTTCCATCTACACTAACTGTGTTCTGCTATAACATAAGCAGGAATTCAAACATAGGCCTAAATCCAGTGGCTTATTCCCACTAGATTGAATACATTGAACCAATAGAATTTGCTTGAGGGTTGGCTTACCATTAAACAATTGATGCTGTTTTGGCTCCACTCTAGTTGGGATGGGCAAGTGCATATATATCACAGCATTTTGTAAAGGAAATGACTCCTGAAGTGATAGATGTTGTGCACACAGGTACAAATATTTTTTTGCAAATACAGAATTCTCAGAGCTGTTAGATGAGTTTCTATGTAAAGCTGTATTGCTGGAGTTTTGGCTCTCTGGACAATAGATGATCCTAGAAATGGCATTTGTATGAGTTAAGGATCAACTCAGAATGTCCTTGCATATTTATACTTGTGAACATTTTCACTTGAGTAGTCACTTTTCACTGCAAAATGTCCACACTGGCATAAAGGATATATTCTACCTGCTATTGCAGCCACTATCACATGACCTTTCCAGAGAATAAAAATAAATGTCCCAAACGATGAGATGACAAAAGAACTCTCTCCCCCTAAGGCCATAATACTGTCAGCATGATGATATGTAATGCAGATGTCACTTAAAATAGCAAGAACATGAAGGTCTTGGAGTTGTCATCTCACCCAGTCAGTACAGTACCTCCCTCATGCATCTTACAATTTATATGACACTTTTAATTTGCAAAGCCCATTGCAGTCTTAACCAAGCTCTCAATAGATTCCTGAAATAGGTCACTGCTGCTGATCTATTGAAATGCACAGGGTAGTGTGAATCAGCAAAACCTTGTCAAGATTCTCTGATCTGGACCTCAGTATTCATTCCAGCTTGGATCTGTATCAAATTCTGAGTGTTTCTTTCTTCTTTTTTTCCCACAGAGAGATTCAGGTATATTTTCATGCTTTTTAAAGGTATAGCAGAGATCCTGTATCAGAGGCTATGACACTTAACATGAAGGTGGTGGTGGTGGTGGTGGTGATGATGATGATGTAGTACATACATCCCTGACATGATTCACAACCCTTCTAGTAAATAGAGGCTATATATATTAGGACATCTCATGCACTGTCTCATTATTCAATGTGACCCATAGTGCTATGATGTCCCTTGTGCAATTGCATGACACACTCACAGCTGACTCCATGCGAGCAAAGATCCTGAAGATGTAGCTACATCCCTGCTGCCCTCCTGACATTGTGCATAACTGGAATCCACCGATATGTGCCTTAGTTACAATGACATACATTCCTAACAGGGTGCCAGCCATGGTGTTTCGAGTGCATTATCCTCCCAATGACAAAACTATTGAAAAAGCACGCTTTTTAAATGCGTATGTGTGTGTCCATCCATGTAAAATGTCCAAACTAACACATTTTTCAATTTTATTTTGCTTGTTATACAGCATGTATTGTAAGGTCAGAAAACACTGGTTCGGAGACGTGCAAGTTCTATGAATTCTTATCAAGACCAAACAGTTCCTCACCCATCTCTGAGAATGCATTTGTGGTAGTGGAAGTATCATTAGGTGCTGTGTTTACATGACTGGTGAAGTGTGAAACAGGGACAGTTGGAAAGAAGGGAGGTTGAGGGATGGGAACCTGGGATGGACTTCTTTTGAGAGAAGGAGGAAGTCTTTTAATTCTTTCTTGATAAGAGGGATGTAGAACAGGGAATAGAGAACTAGATCACTGGGGAAAAGAAAGCAGGGAGCTCCTAGAACAGGGAGAAACCAGGAAGGGATTTTTGTTGTGAAGTGCAGTACACAACCAAATGCACAATTAGACAGGCCATGAAATCAGAGAAATAATTTATTTCAAGAAAGAGAGAGGTCCTGACATGTACAGACTATGGTCCTGCACGCTTAGTTGTGTGTATTGAGGAGAATTTTGGAGAATTTGTAGTTACTCAGTAGCACTTGCCACATTCTCAGAGAAACCTTTTCCCATATTTTATTGTAAATATGAAGAATCCATTGGAATATAATCTCTAAAATACTGGCTATCAGTATTACCACCAGGCAACTGTTGTGTAACTAGCCAAAAATCATCAGTGAATGAAATCTAGGGTTGCATTTGTAGTCACAATGAAAAATCTACCCTGCCCTTCTTTCTGCACCTCTTTACAGCACACATAAGCCAATTCTAAGGGTTTCGTAGCCTCCAGAGTTATTGCAGACCTCACAGAGTGAGAAGTAGGGTTGCCTTTCCATCAACAGAAGTTTACTTATGGAACCAGCCCACTCTCTCATATTTCTACATTTCTGTTATCTCTGACCTCCCCATCAGTCAAGGTTGCCCAGGTGGTTTATGAGACCTGGGCTGGTACAATCCTGACAGTGGGTGACAGGTACCAGAACCTATGAATTTGTAAATAAAAGTGCATGTGAATCATGCACAGAACATGCAAGAAATCACACATAAATTCTTGGCAAGTGAAAGTGTATTCTCCCCACAAGGCAAGCTACTTTAAGAAACAAGTTAACAACAAATGAAGTCTTTATTAGGCTTGTGCCACAAAGTTAAAGGGTGAAGAACAAAATAACAGCATAGTTTGAAATACTTTATTTGTTGTACTGCATTCAAAGTATTTCTAAGTTGCCAACATGGATGCAACAATATCATCATAATTTATTTGTTTTGAAAATTTGGGCTGTACTGAAAGTCTGTCCTTCCCCATGAATGATAAAACATAGTTTCAACATTTTTAAGTTTCCCGTTCACATTTCTGGAATTAATAGTGTGTTGTTGTGTGCCGTCAAGTCATTTCTGTGTTTAATCTATGCATTTCAAGTAATTTTTAAAATGGCTTTAATTTTTCAGGCTCTATTCAGCCCCTGTTCAGTCCACATGAAGCATGTCCCGACTCCACCCCCCAGGGCGCCATGGCACCTTGCGCCACTCCACACAGCATGTGCTCTCCTGGTGCTCCTCTAGTGTTGCATCCATACAATGCAGCACTGAAGGAGTGCTAACGTGTCGCAGCAACGTGACTATGGCACCCTTTCCAGGGTGCAAAAAGGAACCGCTCCTTTTCATACTCTGGAAAGGCCAGATCGGTGCCGCGGCATGTGGTTGCCTAGCATCTGGTTGTTCACAGCTAGGAAATAATATTTTTTCTACTGCATCTCCCAAATCCTCTGACCAGGGAGCTCTAGTACAAAACATAACTTTACCAAGTCCTATATGGGATACAAGTCAGAATCAGAAGGCTAGGTGTGCATAATATGAGTAGGTAAGTAGAAGTAAGTAGAATTGCCATGATATAAAAATAGGGGGGGGGGATCATTTCTGACATATATTAAATTAAGTTACAGTAGTGGCATCTATGACAAGTTTGTCGGTTCAGAGAACAGGCCAGCAAATCCTTCGTCTGGCAAGGAGTCAGATTGTCTTGATAGAGTCCCTGCTTTGAGACCACTGACCTTACAGTTATGTGTCTAAGTCATAAAAAGTTCTTGCACAGCCTTTCACAAATCACTGCCTGCCACTAACCCTATTGGATTGTTGCAAATCTTTGAAACAGGGCTCATTAATTTTGCAGAGTTCCCAGCAAGGACTGGATAAAGAAAAAGTGACAGACAAATAAAAGACAATGATCACAAAAGTGCTAGTTCAAGCATGGAAATCCAGCTCACCTGCTTGAAAAGCAAAGTCCTAATGAACAAATTTAAAGGTTAAAAATAAAGGAATCACAGCCTGGTTGGATGTAGTTGATTTAAGCCACTCTTATTGTAGTACAGGGGAATGTTTGTTTTGGGGATTTTTAAAAAAAGATTTAACTTATAAGCCAGTCTATATAAATGCAAATGCTGTTTCTGTAGATATAATTTCATAAAGCAAAACTACTCACTATCTTTAGCAGTGAAATTCAAGTGGCAAGTGTGACAAGCAAAGAAAAATGAATGCAGTTAACTTCAGCCATCCCGAGTCATCTGAAAGCTTATGTCAGTTTCTAAATAAGCTTTTCATTTTTTTATTCAGTCTGCTGATCTTTGTTGATTTACAGCATGAATGAGCATGGCATATTGCAACTTGTATAGTATATTTTAGCCCCCTTGCCCCCCCCCCGACTAAATAATAAAACATTTATTGCAGACACATCAAGCTTGCTAGTGGCTTTGACTTATTATAGCAATGAAGTGCCATGTTAAACAACTCATTTACATTGTGGCAGAAGACTCTGTATAAGCACTCTAAGTAATTTAGTTCTGTCTTGGAAAGAAGGTTTCCAAAATATATTCAGGACTGATAATAAACCATAATTGGATGCAATTTGCTCTAACCAACCACTTCTCCCAGGTGGGACCATCTCCCATTCAAACTTCACCATCACAAACACAGAGAGAGAGAAAGAGAGAGAGAGAGAAGGGGAACATGCAAGAGTTCCCCAGTATAGTGCTTCTAGCCCTCATTCCCAAGTGGTGTGCAGTTTAAAGCAAAGAGAAAAATAATGAAGACTTATAATTTCTTTGCAAGAATGTAATCCTTCATTCATATACCAATGTGCAGATGAAGCTAAAACAGAAAGGTCTGAGCAGCAATACTGGTGTATGGAGTGATAGGAATGAAGTAAATACAGTATAAGAGACTTGAGCACAGGCAAAGTTTTTTTTCTGACACTAGCCTCGATAGCTATATATTACAATCCAATGATATATTTTCTATGACATTTAAAAAGCAAGATCAAAGGTTCATTGTCACAATGTGTCTGGCCGGTTAAAAACACAAGAGGCCTACTAAATCAGTCCAAATCCCTTTCACCCTTCACCATCCTGGTGTTAATGTTTGGATATTAAACCCCCATCAATCCCAGTTACTATGATCGATAATGGGGAAATCATGGGGACTGAAGTCCAAAATTTATGAAAAGACTATAGTCTGGGAACTGTTGGCCTATATAATCTAACATCCTGTCAGAATTTTATGGGAAGCTGAGTAGAACATGAACTGAGTAGAACAGAACTATGAGTAGAACATGAAAGTAATAGACTTCACACCCCAAGTAACTATTATTCAGTAACTATTATTATCTGACGCATGTTGTTTCTAATCCTGGAGGTAGTGTACAACTATCATAACTAGCTCTCCATGAATTAGCTACTATACTTTTAAAGCCATCTTTGTTAGTAGCCATAACCACAATTGGTCACATTGCTGGTAAATGATGCAGGCATCTATTTTCCAACACTTTCCACTGAATATTTTGTGAGAGAAAATCATGCTTATCTGGTACATGGAACATGAAAACATAACCAAATGCCCTACTAATCACATCAATTGTCCACTGAATTTAGAAAGCTGCCCCCATCACATCAATGGGTTTCTCAAAAGCAAGTAAGGCCAGATTAATGTTATATCTTTTCCTGATAGTCAGGAATGAATGCTGTGGATGTAGACTATCTTGATTTTAGGAAGCCATTTGACAAGGTGCCCCATCATATGTGTGCAAAAAATCTAATAAAATGTGGGATAGACAATGAGACTGTTAGATGGATTTGTAATTGGTTGACCAATAGAACTCAAAGGGTACAAAACAATGATTCTTCCTCATCCTGGAAAGAAGTGATTAGTGGGTTGCCACAGGGTTCTGTCCTGAGCCCAGTGCTACTCAATATCTTTATGATTTACTTGGATAATGGAATAGGGGGCATGTTTATCAAATTTTCAGATGACCCCAAATTAGGAGAGCTTTCATCAGACATCACCTAGAATATTGTGTCCAGTTGTGGACACCATAATTCAAGAAGGATGTTGACAAGCTGGAGCATATCCAGTGAAGAGTGAAGAAAGTGGTAAAAGGTCTGGAAACCATGCCCTATGAGCAGCAGCTTAGGGATCTGGACATGTTTAGCCTGGAGAAGGGAAGGTTAAGATGGGATCTGATAGCCACCTTTAAATATTTGAAAGGATGTCATTTTCTGGATGAAGCAAGCTTGTTTTCTGTTGCTCCAGAGACTAGGACCAGAGACTGGAGCAATGGATTCAAGCTACAGGAAAAGAGATTCCACCTAAACATGAGGAAGAAATTCCTGATGATAAGAGGTGTTCGACAGTGAAACACAGTGCCTCGGAGTGTGGTAGATTCTCCCTAATTGATGGTTTTTAAAAGGAGGTTGGATGGCCTTCTATGGGAGTGCTTTGATTGTGATCTTCTTACATGACAGGGGGTAGGGCTGGTTGGCTTTGTGGTTTCTTCTAACTCTGTGATTCTATGAATTCAGCATCCTGACCATATCATGTCAAAGCAGATGGCTCCACAAAAGTCACAAGTCTCCCAGGACCTTCCATTTCCATTCTGAGAAAGGAAATTATCGCTCTACACTCTTATAGTGTTTCTGTTCCACTTTTACTGCCCTGGCTGCCTCCTGGTGCATTATGAGGTTTGTAGTTCAGTGAGGCCTAAGAGCTCTCTGGCTGAGAATTCTAAATGCCTCCTCCTTAAACTGCAAATCCCAGAATGAAACAGGAGGCAGCCAGAGCAGTTAAAGTGGAATAGCAGTATTATAAGAGTCTAATGCAGTAATTAACTAAAATCACTTTCTTGAAGAACCAAAGCAAAGTTTGGAAGTCTTACGTTTGGGACTATGAGTCTCAGAATTCCCCAGTCAGCATGGCTACTATACATACTGTCTCTGTGATCCTGGGAGCTGTAGTCCAGAATGCCACAATCCTAAAATCTGGAGGGAGGAACGAAACAGACTGAATTGAAAACTAAGGCTTGGATTCTAAATTCCCATGAGTTCTGCTGATGGGAGGCTTCTACTGTATAAAGAGGATGGTGGTTTGGTTTGGTTTGGTTTGGTGTTGGCCAATTACCATCCAAATCCAGTTGAGAAGGTTGAGGGATCTCAAGAATATAATGAGCAGTGGAGTTGCAGGCTCCAGAAGAGAGGATGCATTGCAAAAAAATAAATAAAATAAAAATCACCTTCCCTCCCCCTTTGGCTAGCTGAAGACTCTGCTGGATTTGAGAAGGGATAGGCTGATCTGTCAAATCTCCTTTTCTGAACTCCATAAAAATTGCTATTGTTATTATGTGAAAAAGCCTGTATGTATATTTGTGTACATTTTTCAGATAGGAACTTAACAAATACATATTTGACTCAAGTAATTTGACTCTATACAAAAGGAACACCAATCCTGACACTGTGCCACTGAAACTGCTACACTTATCAGCAGAGAAGCCAGACTTTACTGAAGCTGCAGTGGGTGAGTTTGGAGGACGTCGGCTACACTCCCCCTCCAGCCTTCCCAGAGGGCCTGGGAGAAGTACAAAAGCCTCTCCTGCACCATCTTTGGCGTAACAACAGCGCAGCAGCGCAGCAGCAGCGGCACCACCGCGGAGGCAGTGATGAGGGGGTGTGGCGCCGGTGAGAGGGACGCCACCCAAACGCCGGTTCCGGCTCCCTTCCCAACCTTCTCCAGCACCGCAGCAGCAGCAGTAACAAAAGCGCAGCAGCGTAGCAGCGGCGGCACCACCGCGGAGGAAGTGAGGAGGGGGTGTGGCGCCGGTGAGAGGGACGCCACACAAACGCCGGTTCCGGCTCCCTTCCCAACCTTCTCCAGCACCGCAGCAGCAGTAGTAACAACAGCGCAGCAGCGCAGCAGCGGCGGCACCACCGCGGAGGCAGTGAGGAGGGGGTGTGGCGCCGGTGAGAGGGACGCCACACAAACGCCGGTTCCGGCTCCCTTCCCAACCTTCTCCAGCACCACAGCAGCAGTAGTAACAACAGCGCAGCAGCGCAGCAGCGACGGCACCACCGCGGAGGAAGTGAGGAGGGGGTGTGGCGCCGGTGAGAGAGACGCCACATAAACACCGGTTCCGGCTCCCTTCCCAACCTTCTCCAGCACAGCAGCAGCAGCAGTAACAACAGCGCAGCAGCGCAGCAGCGGCGGCACCACCGCGGAGGAAGTGAGGAGGGGGTGTGGCACCGGTGAGAGAGACGCCACACAAACGCCGGTTCCGGCTCCCTTCCCAACCTTCTCCAGCACCGCAGCAGCAGCAGTAACAACAGCGCAGCAGCGGCGGCACCACCGCGGAGGCAGTGAGGAGGGGGTGTGGCGCCGGTGAGAGAGATGCCACATAAACGCCGGTTCCGGCTCCCTTTCCAACCTTCTCCAGCACCACAGCAGCAGCAGTAACAACAGCGCAGCAGCGGCGGCACCACCGCGGAGGCAGTGAGGAGGGGGTGTGGCACCGGTGAGAGAGATGCCACATAAACGCCGGTTCCAGCTCCCTTTCCAACCTTCTCCAGCACCGCAGCAGCAGCAGCAACAGCACGCCACCAGCCCCTTGCCTTAGAACATCAGCGCCAGCGCCGGAACATCTGTGGTCGGACCGAGGAGGTGAAGCGCCAGGTGAGAGCGGCGCTCACCTTCAAAGCCGGCCCGTCTGCGCTAGGGCTACAATAACCACAGTGGGCAAGGAGGCGGAGAGCTCGGCGACATAGCTTCGATAGATTTTGGGAGAAGGGTGCCAGTGGGGGGGGGGTGAGAGCGGGCCTAAGGGCAATTGTTTTTTAACTTGGTTTTGCTTACCGGTCATCCCTTTGTTATAATGGGTGTGCTATTTTTAACAGCTTTCATCTTGTTAATTTCCCCTTTGCTACTATTGTTGGTTGTGGAGGGAGGTGGGGGGTTTGAGTGGGGAGGCAAAGAGGAATTCATCTTACTATGAGCGAGGCTCCTATTCGAGTTGTGTGGGGCAGGGGGAGGTATGACGGTAGGAGTAAGGGCCAGCGTTACAGAGGAAGGCGAGATCGATGTGTAATATCTATCGCTCCTTCCAGCCCTTCTCCTAACCAAAGGGACCTGAGGGTCACTCCAACCATACCACAAACCCTGTCTCTGCTCCTGTGCAACGCCAGGTCTATCAAAAACAAGACCCATATCCTGCATGAGTTGATAGAAGATAATAACTGCGACCTGGCGTGCATAACCGAGACCTGGCTTGGGCCTGAAGGTGACGCTGTGTGGGCTCAGGTCCTCCCATCCGGGTACTCGGTGAAGGACCAGAACAGGTTAGGTGGGCGGGGGGGGGGGTGTTGCCTTGGTGCACAAAAACACCTTGTCTCTAACCAGGAACCATGTTCGTCAGACCTCCTATATCGAGTGCATTTACCTGACCCTGAAGGCTAGAGACAGTCTAGGGATTCTGTTGGTCTACCGGCCACCCCGTGCGCTAACAGACTCCCTTAACGAGCTGACACAGTTGGTCTCGGAGCTGATGTTGGAGTCCCCCAGGCTTTTAGTCCTGGGAGACTTCAACATCCCCTTCGCGGTCAACAATGTTCCATCGGGTGCGGCTCGGGAATTCATGGAGACCATGACAGCCATGGGCCTGTCTCAGCTGGTTTTCGAGTCCAACGCATTTCACGGGGAATACACTCGATTTGGTCTTCTGTTCGGACATGGAAACTCCGTGGGCGGAAATTACCAACATCTCCGCCCTGTCATGGACGGATCATTTCTTGGTAGAGGCAAGCATCAAGGCATCAACCCAGATCCCCCCCGGGGGTGGCGGACCTATTCGAATGGTCCACCCTCGAAGGCTGATGGAACCTGATAGGTTCCAAGAAGCCCTAGAGGGTTATATGGTTGGAAGCGACGGCGATACTGTTGATGCCCTAGTTAACACCTGGGACACGGATCTCTCCAGGGCTATACACAGCATCACTCCCAAGCGCCCTCTCAGGCCTGCTTCCAAAAAGAAGCCCTGGTACACGGAAGATCTCCGGGCAAGGAAGCGGGTTCTGCGACGGCTAGAGCATGCCTGGCGGAAACACCACCGTTTATCCGACAAGGCTCTCCTAGACCACCATTTGGAGGACTATGGAGAGGCGATACTAGCAGCTAAGAACTTGTTCTATGCTGCTCGTGTTGCGTCCGCGGAGTCGCGTCCAGCAGAGTTGTTCAGGGTAGTGAGAGAGCTAACTCAGCTCCCTCCTGCCCCGAACCAGATCCTTGAACCCACCAAGGCCTGCTGTGACCAATTTAACAACTTCTTCGCGGATAAAATCTCTCGGATAAAGGAGGGTCTGAACGCCAGTGTTGAAGCAGAATCCAGAATAGAGGTGTCCAGAGCTTCCGTGGACTCTGTTGTACTGGATCAGTTTGAGTCTATCAGTACCGAGGATGTGGACAAGATCCTTAGAAGTCTCAGGAGGACAACCTGCTCCCTCGATCCCTGTCCCTCATGGCTAATGGCACAGGGGGGACCGGTTGTAACCACATTGTTGCACCGGATCGTCAATTCATCTTTGAGGGAAGGGCAATTTCCTGACACTCTAAAATTGGCCATTATAAAACCTATATTAAAAAAGCCCTCCCTCGACCCCCTGTTACACAATAACTATCGGCCAGTCTCGCTACTGCCATTTTTGGGGAAGGTGATCGAGAGGGCGGTTGCATTCCAACTTCAATCGGTCTTGGATGAAACGGATTTTCTAGATCCATTTCAAACCGGTTTTCGGGCGGGCTACGGGGTTGAGACTGCCATGGTCGCCCTGGTCGATGATCTCCGTCTGGGCATCGACAGGGGTAGCGTGTCCCTGTTGGTGCTCTTGGACATCTCGGCGGCTTTCGATACCATCGACCATGGTATCCTTCTGGAATGCCTGGCCGAGGTGGGAATTGGGGGCACTGCGCTCCAGTGGTTCCGGTCCTACCTCTCTGGGAGGTTCCAGATGGTGCAGCTGGGGGACGTGTGCTCCGATAAGAGGGCCCTCACCTCTGGGGTCCCTCAAGGACCCATTCTGTCCCCCATGCTCTTTAACATTTACATGAAACCGCTGGGAGAGATCATCCGGAGGCATGGGGCGCGGGGTTATCAGTACGCTGATGACACCCAAATAGTCTTCTCTATGTCTCCGACTGACGCAGTGACCAGGGATGGCGTCGCTCCTCTCGTGGCCTGTCTGGAATCGGTAATGGACTGGATGAGGGAAAATAGACTCAGTCGGCATCCAGAGAAAACGGAAGTACTCGTGATAGGTTCTCCCGGCCCTGGGATGGAGGTGGTTCCACCTGTCCTGAACGGGGTCACGCTCCCCGTGAAGGACACCGTACGCAGTCTGGGGGTGCTCCTCAACTCGTCGCTCCATCTTACTTCTCAGGTGGACGCGACGGTCAGGAGCACCTGTTATCAGCTTCGACTGATACGCCAGCTGCGTCCCTACCTGGACCAGGGGGACCTTGAAACTGTAGTACATGCTCTCGTAACCTCTCGGTTAGATTTCTGCAACGTGCTCTACATGGGGCAGCCTTTGTACCACACTCGGAAGCTACAACTAGTGCAAAATATGGCAGCCCGGGTGGTCACTGGCGCTCCCAGGGCCGCCCATATAACACCAATACTGAAAGATCTACATTGGCTGCCTATCCGCTTCCGGGCTCAATACAAAGTGCTGGTTATCACCTATAAAGCCCTAAATGGCTTGGGCCCAGAGTACCTGACGGACCGTCTCTCCCCATACAATCCGCCCCGCACACTCAGATCTACTGGCCAACATTCATTAAGAGTCCCAGAGGCTAGATTGTCCCTCACAACGAAGAGGGCCTTTTCTACTGCAGCCCCGATCCTCTGGAATTCGTTGCCAACGGAGCTCCGCCTGGCTGCCTCCCTGAACCTGTTCAAAAAAGGACTAAAAACACATTTGTTTGAGCAGGCTTTCCCTGACTCACCCCCCTGTTGACTTTTTACCTCTCCACTACTATGACTGGACTGGGACTTTATTATAATATATTACTGTTGTTGCATTTGATTTTATATTTATGCTGTTTTATTGATATGTTTTAATTTCTATGTGAATTTTATTGTGTATTGTTCACCGCCCTGATCGCAGGAAGGGCGGTATACAAATAAACTTTTATTTTTTTTTTATTATTATTATTATTATTATTATTATTATATCCCCATTGACTAAGTTGCATTTGTGTGCATTTGAGAAATGAGCATAGTCTTCTTTACACTTTTTTAAAAATGGGCTCATGTAGACAAAATTGAAAGCCAACTCAAGATCCAAGTACATCTGTATCTTTTATCCCCTTTTTTCAGAAGAAGAAAATAAACTTACACTCCTGAACCAAAACATATAAATATTAATAATATAATAATGATAGTAATCTTAATAATATAAGCACCTCTCTGACATACCCACTTATTTCCACATTGACCAAAAGGAAAAATAATAAGTATGCATTACTGTTAGCTGGCTGACTAGATAAGCAGTTAAACATCTGGATGTGATACAGTGGTAGTACAAACCTGGCTGGTTACCAAGAAGCATCCTCTTATTTAGGAGAAAGTAACATATGAGTTACTCTTATAAAAAAAGACTTTTAGATCTTAAATGAAATCTCAGTTGCTTAGGCTTGCAAATGATCTTGCTATGAGTTTCTGGTTTTATCAATTGCATTCTACAGTTAACTGGGACAAAAAGTAAGCAGAGTCAGGACTGATCATTTGTTTACAGTTTTTAAATTGCAAATTTGCAAGGCAACCATAGGCATGCACTGTTAATTATTGACCATTTTTGGTGGGAGAATTAAGCACATGTTTTTCTGGAAGATAGTGGTGTTATTCTGTCACAGCCAAATCAACAAAGAGCCTTGTGACACTGTAAAAACTAATGAAGTGAACCCATGAAAGTTTATTTCATGATAAAATTATCTAGACTCTGTGGTGTTTAAGCACAGGTGTCACTCTCAATCTGAATATCTCAAAGCTTCAGGCCCACCTTGGTTTCTCTCTCTCTCTCTCTCTCTCTCTCTCTCTCTTGTAATCCAAACTGGTCACATTTTTGCACCTCTTGTAAACTCTGCAAGCTCTCTGTAGAAGAAACACTACAGGCAGGTGGGAGAAACACGAGGATATTTATGTACCTTTGTTTCTGAAAACACTAAAATCTAATCAGAGAATGACTTTATTATGATCTTCCAAACACCAGGCTTTGAGGATGGGTGTAGAAGGAACATATCAGGAATTGTTTTTACTCTTTGTGACTATATCTGTCTCTGGAGCAACAGCAACATTGATCAGTGTTTCTGTGGTTCAGAAAATGGCCTGTGAACCATTCCCAGCTGGGAGATGGCCTCTGTTCAGGGGGTCTTCCTGAGTTCTCCTCTGACCCAGTTGATCACTTCGACTGTTGTTGTATATTTATGTATTTGATTTAATTTGATTTATACCTTTCCTCATAAAAGCTCAGGATGGCTAATAATCTATATAAATGTGAATTCAAAAACTTTCATCCATAGTTTTCTGTAGGTTTTTTGGGCTGCGTGGCTGTGTTCTGGGAGAATTTATTCCTGACATTTCACCTACAACTGTGGCTAGCAAAATGCCAGGAATAAATTCCTCCAGAACATGGCCATACAGCCCAAAAACCCACAGAAAACAATCTATGGGGCTTTACAGACCGCCACTGGCTGCCCCAAAGGCCCCAATCCACCGCTTATCCAGGCCATGGAAAAGGGGCAAAAGGCATGAAGCCCCAAGGACAGCCCGACCAACGGAGGCAAAGCAGAAAGGGCCCCCTTTCTCCCCTGCTTTGTTCCTGCAGCAATCTGGTTGCCTTGGGAATGAAGCGCTTCCTGAAAAGGAGCTCCGTTTTGGAGCTCCTTTCAGCGCCGTGGAAAGAGCGCCCTAGGCGCCCTCCAATGGCATCATGACATCAGGTGCGTGCCGGTCCATCTGGACGCAGCGTGCGCTGGTCCATCTGGATGCAGTGGGTGCCAAGACATCATCACAGCACACACATATGGATGGGGCCATTAAAAATGGTGCCATCCATACGTGTTAGGGCTGGGGAGCATGCGAATGCTGCATGCTCCCCAGCCCTATTCATGCCACAGGGCCGTCTGTACTGTGCCAAAATAAAACATGATTGACTACTATTTCATGGCAAAGTGAAGTGTCCCTTAACACCTGGTACCACGACATCTAGCTTGATCACAGGACACTTCTTGTTTTGTTTTTTTTGTTTGTTTTGTTTTGTTGTTGTGTGTGTGTGGGGGGGGTTGTTTGTTTGTTTTTTGAAATTATATAATTTGAGGAACAGATTTATCATGGTAAGTATGAAACAAAAGTGACCACCTCCGTGTAGCCTCCTGCAAGTTCACATGTGTGGCTGGACTCTAAGGCATGGTGTATTCACTATGTTTACTGGCATATGAAATGAGTTTCTGCCATATTTTATAAACTCATCTGTTTGGAACAAGCATCTTTTCATATATAGTTGCTTGGTAAGGCAGTCTGTTAACGTCATGTACCAAACTCAAAACCACCATTTGTTGGTGTTAATTTCTTTGCTTTCTCTCCAAAGAGAATGAATTCCCACTCCTGTTCAAAGGTCACACCCATCCCATTTGCAAATCCCAAAAGAACCTTATAGGGTATATCAACCCATTTCTTCAAAACAAGAAGGGATGAAATAGCCATATTTGGAGAAAGGAATATTTAATGGTCTGCAAAATCTAATATCAACAAAATAGTCTTAAAATGGAGAACTGTTGCTCAGAATCCTCAAGTCAGGGTGGCAAGAAGGCTTAGGCAAAGGATCCATCTTTGTAGCCCATCGTTGTGGCCTCACTTTGTCTATTGATGGGACATGCCCTGGATATCACATAGAATCATAGCATCTTAGAATCTGAAGGGCCATCATCCTCAGAGGCAGTCTAGTACATTTTCTAACTGAAAGCTCTTCCTAACATTTATGTGGAAATTGTTTTTTGTAATTTGAATCCATTGTTTTGTGTTCACCAAAGTTTACCACAGTCTGCAGACATACATCAGGAACTCATTTATGCTTACCCCAAATGAGAGGCATCCTTGGAAGACCTAGATT
The DNA here is from genome assembly GCA_034509955.1 of Urosaurus nigricauda. NCBI lineage: Eukaryota > Metazoa > Chordata > Lepidosauria > Squamata > Phrynosomatidae > Urosaurus > Urosaurus nigricauda. The sequence continues at coordinate 104,223,865 of JAOEGL010000004.1, forward strand.
TCTTCTCTACCACCATAGTTTTAAACTATGATGTGTTGATTACAGATCAAGAAACCAGGTTCCCTCTTTGTCTCTCTGTTCATTTTCTCTCTTTATCTCTGTTCCTGGAGATGCTTCAAAACAGTCCTGTGATAAAGCCATGGGTAAAGGTCTCTATGGCTTTCCTAGGACACTGCTTTGAAGAACTGTTCCTGGGAAAACAGGCAGTGAAGAACACAAAGCAAAGGCCCTTGGCTAATCTAATCCAGCCCTTATGAGGATAAAGTTTTGATTTCTATCCACATTCCCCCCTCCCTCCCCCCCTTTCAAAACAATTCCCTGAAAAGTTCAGCTCTCTTGCTTTCCTTGGATGGCTGGAAGAGTTATTCTGCTCTTAGTTAAATTATTTACTGATTCTGAAGTAAATAGCTGAGTTCTTTTGCAAGCCAATCCTGAGGAGGTCCAAGAGAAGCTCATCTTACTCTTTTATAAAATATGATTGACACTCTGGCAATCTGAAAATACATTACTAAATGTGCACACACTTTAATCCTGCTCCCTCCATTTGGACTTACTGAAGTCAGAAACATAATTAAGGGAGTGCAAAGGAAATTCTACACAGATTGTTTCGTAGGATATACAATTTCCCGCTGAGGAATTGTAACCTACAGTACCAAAACAGCCTGAGCTAACTCAAGTAGAGGTTCAAACAGAAAAGGTGGGGGGAAACCACAACCATTTGCTTTATCTAATGGATTTCATTCTGTCGCTTGTTGTGAAGCACTTGTTTGTATTCGATGCTTATTGAAAATGGTCTTCCCAGGACACTTTGACCCAAATAACCTGAATCTTTATCAACAGAACTGCTTATTTCCTTGGCAGCTGCCAAGTTGCTGAGCTTCCTAGTCATCCTCCCAGCAGACAAGAACAAAACAAAAACTTGCATTTATGATAGGCTTAAAGAAGCTGGACTACAAAAGAAAGCCTTAGAGGACACCAAGAGTTGACCATATGTGAAATCAAATGGGCAAGCCATCAGCATCAGCTGTGAACATATTGTACCAACTGGGAATGAAAATAAAACATTCAACGACCAACTGTTATAATCTGTAAATAGTCAAGCTAATTCCTATGGGTTTCAAAACCAGACATAAATGGGACTATGCACCAGGACCCTGTTGCATTGTTCACAGGTAATATGGTTGGTTTTTTCCTTTTAAAAAGATATTCATTTGAATTACCAGCCCCTATATATTCAAAGGCAAATGGGAAGCCACAACTACATCCAAATATTACTGTCTGGAAAAATGAAATGTCAAGTTCTTTCAAATGTACAAATAATGGGCAGAAAGAAAGAAAGAAAGAAAGAAAGAAGAAAGAAAGAAAGAAAGAAAGAAATTCATCACTCAGACAGAGAGCACTATAGGTATCAAGCTACAAATAATTTGCTCTACAAATTCATAAGTAAGCTCCCCCATACAAACAAGATGTTTCACATTTAATAATGCATGCTATGAACAGATGGCCAGAATATCAATAGCTGCAGTCTATATTATCATTGGCAACGAAACACTGGACTCTGATTACTTAACACCAGAGGAGAAAGAATCCCTGTATGAGATTTATCATAATCATCTGCCCAAGAAGATAGTACCGGTATCTTTTTGACCTGTTTTGCTTGTTAGCATATGTTTCTTCCAAAGAATCTGTTTCAAGAGGATGTCAATCAAACATGATTCTATACAGCAGGAATGAGAAGCATGTGACAATCCTCCTGCCAATGTTATTAGACTGCAACTATTATATTGGAACTATAGCCTTTATAACCTATAATCAATGGTACACTTGCTAAAGCTTGATGGGAGTTACAGTCCATCAACATCTGGAGTTACAGTCCATCAATATCCACGTTACCCCACCACTGAATGTTGTTGGACTATAATACCCCACATTCCTCATCATTTCTTATGCTGACTAGTAGGGTATGCAGTCCAAAAACATCTGGAAAGATGCACAGTTGCTTTACATATTGTAGTTATGGAGCTCTACAGACTGCCCCTAAGGGGCAGTGGGAGACCGCCCCTTTCCTGGCCGAATCGGAGCTGCAGCAACCTTGTGCTGTGGCCCTGGTCCAGCCTCGGGAAGGTGCCAAAAGGAGCTGCAAAAAGTGGGTCCTTTTTGCACCCTCCTAAGGGCACCATAGCCATGGCAGCATGGCTGTATTGCGCCCCTTCGATGCTGCATCATGTGGATGCAGCACTGGAAGCACACCATGATGCTATCTGGAACAGAACGCAGCATCATGATGCCCTGGGGGCAGAGTCAGGGCATCCATTATCAGGGTGCTGTGCCCAGACTCTGCCCACAGGCCAGCCTTTCCGGCCCATCAGCCTATATGCAGTCCACCACTTTCCTCCCATCAGGATCTTCTATTTTTAATTATTGCAAGCTGATCTGAATCCCATGCAGGGAGAAAATTCTTCAAAACAAATAAATGAGAATTTAAACAGAGATCTCCACAAGTTCACAAGCAGAGCATGAAAAGAATCATTATCAATGATCACTTGTCCCCACCAACATCCAGTGTAACACTACATGAAAGTTCCATTGACCTAATATTTGAAGAAAAAAGGAGAAAGAGAAGGTCTAAAGCATTTGGCACTGAACATGTCTTGGAACAAATTCCCAGCTTCTCAACCCTATCCTACAGTTGTCCACAAAGGAAAAGATGGTAACCACCCTACTCCCACTCTCTCAGAAGGTGACAAGAGTGCCAGCAGAATTTTATTTCAATGTCGTTGACATGACAGCATCCTCCACTGAACCCAAGGCATGGGGAACAGTCTAGATTGGGGTTTACAGGGCAAACAGTGTGATGCCCACAGATCTATAGACCAGTAACTCCCCAGCAGTTTCTCCGACTCCATTCTGAGGGAGGAAGTGAGGGGTCTGCCTTGGTGGTTTTGTTTTAATTGTTTCTTTGTTTGAATCCTTTGGAAAAGCTACCAGGGAAGAAAGAGTCAAGACCACTTTCCTTCACCTTCAGAACCTTTTTTATAAGTGAATAGACAAAATTTCACCACACAGAGGTAACTATTGGGAGACAGGGAATGAGGCAAAGTAGGGATAGCTGAGAATTTGGGTTGGGTTTTGAACAGAGTTTCCCCATATTCACCTTCAGAACACTTACCATAAGTGCTCATTTATAAGTCAACCTCATGTATAAGTCGAGAACAGGTCTGAGGGCCAAAATTATGACTTTTGATAGGCGTTGTGGATAACTTGAGGGTAAAACATAGTATGTAACAGATGAAGCAAAGGAAAATGATGCCAAAGAACTTACAAAATTCCAGCAGGCATAGCTGTTTCTGCTCACCCATGTCAAAAAGGATGTAAAGGCAAGAGTTAAGGTACAGCATTAAGTTTTATCAAAGAAGGAACTATCCCCTTATCTGAGTAGAGTGGCAAAAGATGAGAGCTTAGTCCATCCTGGGATAACCTAAAAGAAACTCTGACCCCCTCTATTGTAGTTTTTTGTGGGTTTTTTGAGCCATGTGGCCATGTTCTAGAAGAGTTTATTCCTGACGTTTCGCCAGCATCTTTGGCTGGCAAATCTACTGTCTCTCCACTCCTTTGAAAGGAAACACCAAAGAGCCACCACTGGCACCTCCTGCCCAGGCATTCCAAAAATTCAGAGTGGTGTAGCAGGAGAGACAGTAGAGGTGGTCAGAGCTTCTTTTATGGTTCCCTGAGGACAGAATAAGCTCTCACCTTTCACCACTCTACTCAGAGACTGGGATGGGTCCTATTTTGATAAAAAGTTAAAAGTGCAGTACATACATTGACCCATGGATAAGCTGATCCAGGTTTTTTGGGTTGATTTTTATCTCTAGCTTTATACGGTAATTTCCTGAGATAAATTTTAAAGAGGTGAGAAAGAGAAACTAACATATTCATCCATGGAGCCAGAGGAATTTGATTGCTTAACTATTAAAAGATCATTTTAAATTAAATTATTGAAAGTGTGTATAACAAAGGCTTTATATATCAATTGCATAACAAACAATTGAACCACACAAATAAAGCCACATGACTCTGCTGAGTTTGAAAAACAATACCTGATGGATTTATTTTGTGGATGGATATCCTATTACAAATTGTAAAAAATAATAATTGTGAAAGTCATTGGATATCTATTTGAAATAAACATAGCACAAAAATACAATTATGCTTCTTCTGGTGTTATGCCTTTGTGGTTACTGATATACTGAGTGAAAGGGGGAGAAATGTATTAAACCAGGTGATGTGAATTCAGGTCCCCACATCTTTTGTCCTGAGAAGTCCTACATCTTTTACAGCTAAACAGTAAGCAGATAGAACATGTTGTTCTCCACAGAGACAACAACGTTTACCACTGAATTTGGCAAGGTCAAAAGAGGAAGAATATTGTAGTGTTAGTTCTTTATTTTTTAAGTATTAAAATGTTTACTTTTCCTCATGTGTGTAATGGAAAGAACACGAGGCTTAAAAAATTAAATGCAGGAGAAGTGAGATGTATGGGTTATGCACCCCCTTATACCCATAGTGCAAGTCAGGACATAAATGAAGCAGACTAAAAGTGATGATATTTGAACCTGCTGTACAGTTCCATGAATGAAGAAGGGTCACTGCAAAATAAAAACCAGGTAAGATTCCAGATGAAGTCATCTTCTATATGTAATCCTCTCATTCCTTCCCACCCTTTCTTTGATTTGTTCCTTGCTACAGAAAATCCACTAAAGAGGGAAACAGATAATAGTTCCAGTGTCTTTTGACTGGCAGCCTTCACATTCCTCCACCTGGAGGCAACCATGGTGTTTCCTTGGATACTGAAACATCACCCCTTCTGTGGACCATTCGCCCCAATCAGATGCACTAAACCTGTTTTCCTTCCGTGTTAGAGGAGGAATCATTATCACCACCACCACCACCGCCATCATCCACTCAAATGTTTTAGTGGACTCTTTCATACAAGGCTAAATTGGAAGTATAATTTAAGGTCAATTCGAATGCAATCATGGGTTTTATGTTATTGCAAATTAACTCTTCACACGCAAATTCGGGCAAGAGGGAAGCCAATTCGAATGCAATCATGGGTTTTACCTTATTGCGAATTAAAGCTTCGCATGCAAATTCAGGCAGGAGGGGGTTATTTTCGGGTAATGGGAAGTAATTCCGAACGGAGCAGGATTTACATAACAAGCGAATTTACATAAATCCGCATTGGCTCCATTCGGAGTTGGGAGAAATTCCTCCCCGTTTGAAAGAGTCCAGTGTCTTCCAGAATGAGTGTCGATTGGCTGCATCTGGCATTTTAATTTTCCCTTCTGCTTTGTTTTATCATGTGTTCACTGATCATTGTTCTAGTGGTTCCACATAAATCTTTTTGTGAAGCTAATCTGAAAAGTAGGACAGAAATGCCTTAAATACTTCAATTAAATGATTTTTTGCCAGACCTTCTCAGAGAGGTCTGAAAAAGACAATCACAATATTCAAATATTTGTTTGATATTTATACACACACACACACACACACACTGCGGATACCAAAATCACCAGATGCTTGAGTCTGCCATGTCCCCAATGGTGGTGCAGCCATGTGGCAGTGTCGCCATTGGAGAGAACAGAACTTCAGTGGTGGTGTCTGCAGGCAGCCGCACCACCATTAAAGACAGCCCCCACTGTCTCCAATGGTAGTATGTGCATGCAGTCATGCAGTCATTAAGGACAATGAAACTCATTGTCTCTAATTGTGGTGCAGCCGCATGGACACACCACTACTGGGAACAATGAGGGCTGTCTCTAATGGTGGCACAGTCACGTGCACACACTGCCACTGGGGACAATGTGGGCTTGCCATCCACCGATAGTTGAATCCATGGATGGCATGTCCACGGATACAGAGGGCAGACTGTATTACACTATGATTTCACTATAATTGCCCAGTAACATCCAATGCATTCTGGGATTTGCAGGTTAAAGAGGGTTTCTAGAATTCTTGGCCAGAGAGTCCTAGTGCCTCACTAAACCACCCAAGCCCAGGATTCCATGGGGAGCAAGCGATTGCAGTTAAAAGTGGTATCATAATGCTATAACTGTGTCATGTCTCTGATTCTATGATTTCAGGGGTCTCTGGTCTTTTCAGCATAAATGCATTGGAAAATTGTGTGATCAAATAGTATTACATCTTCCTGCTTCTCATCAACTTTTTCTCTCTTGCTTTTTCTCCTTCTTTCTGCAGTCCTTCCTGTATCCTTCACAAGAGGATTTTATTTTATTTTCTCTTCTCTCTCTCTCTCTCTCTCTCTCTCTCTCTCTCTCTCTCTAATTGTCTTAGCTTTACACCAGCTGCAATGTCTCCTGCTGTAGTAAATCAACACTTCTGAAGGTAGCAGCCTTGGAGTGACTGACTAGGACTGCCTGCTTTCAGGAGTGTCAGTTTAGTGAAGCCCAGAATGGTGTCGCAGCTGCAGAAGAAAAGGGAGAAGAGGCTTTATGCTTAGAAAAACAACTATAAAATGTCAGAGAGGAAAAAAGGCTGCACCTAAAAAGCCAGAAGGGAAGAAGCTAAAGATACGAGCCATGGGAGAGAAGTGGCGAAAAGGATCACAACAAGAATAAGCGGCAAAGAGTGCAAACTAAGATAAACTAAATTATGATAAAGACTTCATTAAAACGTTAGTATATAAAGCAGCTCAGCAGGCTTTCCATTCATACTAATTACCTATTTATGTCTGTCTTAAGAAACTACAGGCACAAAATCTAGCTGCAAATGTCTAACCTGATAAGTGCTGCAGCTGCTGCAAATGCAATATGATTATCTTCTCCACACATGTGGTTGATGGTGGAAGGAGACTGAAGAGCTATCATGCAAAACATTAATTTGAGACCCAATGTTGAGCCAGATCTATCATGCCATGTGGCTACGTATCAGCCAAATCCATGCATTTTGACCCTGTACTTGTTACATAGAGCAACATGGAAGATGAATTAGTGAACCTATCTGGCCCTGCATGAAATAGCACATTACCCATGTTCACTGAAATAGGTAAGATGGAAAAGGGGTAGTCATCTTGTTGTTTATATTATTTGGGGCTGTTTCTTCAACTAGGATTGAAGGTTTATAGCCCAATTAACATTATTTCTTCTTCTTCTTCTTCTTCTTCTTCTTCTTCTTCTTCTTCTTCTTCTTATTTTGTATTATCAGCTATTCCATTTTATACAGATAACTTGAACAAGTAGTGAATTTTGGAGATACAGTTGATACAGTTGATTCTAACTCGTGGATCTGGGATCCACAATTATCCATGGAGGAGCGACCTCCACTGTCTCCAATGGTGCATGCCCCCAAGGGCTTGAATACATGCAAGCCCCCTATGAGGCTTGAATACATGCAAGCCTCTATTTGCAGGGGGTGGGTGTCCGGAAAGGATCCCCCATGAAAATGAAGGGCCAACTGTAGTCACTTCAGACTTTGGCCTAACTCTTGGAAGTGGGAGACAAAAGAAGCCAAATATTCATTTAAAAAGGGACATTCTCAGTATTGCTCAGGCACATCTATCCCAGGGAACTATGGCATCCCAGTGTTTTTAATCTGCAACTCTTATAATCCTTCATCATGGGTTGCTGGCTGGGATTTGGAGAGCTATTGGCCAAAAACCACTGGAAGGCCTGATCTGCCCTCCTCAGATGCTTAATTACCCACCCCCAGTTTGGCAGGTCCAGATTAATCCTCTCTAATCTCATTTTGGTTATTTTCAAAGCACCCCATTTTCTTTCTTCTCGACCTCTCACTTCCCCCCCTTTAACCTTAGTTTACTCCAACTCCTGCAAACTGAGGCCCGGAACAAACCAGTGCTTTGTTCTGGCCTGGGGCCCAAAGTAGGGCTCGGGAGAGTAGTGTCCACATGCTCCTGAGCCCTACCGCACACCGCGGGTGCCTTCTTGGTGTGCCACCTTTTAGATGGGGTGCACCATGATGATGTCGCTTGTGCGTGGCACACAAATGGTGCCATGCATGGGAAGCATCATGAGGACACAATGTGACCCTTATGGCACTCCTTTAGCGTTGCCAAAGAAGCTCCTTTTTTTCCTAGCTGGTTGGGGGCATGGCACCAGGTTGCCACGTCCCCAAGGCCATGCATTTAGGGGAGGCATGGAGCTGCTTCTTTTAGGCTGTCTCTGTTTAGCCCCTGAGTTGAGAGCAAAACAGTTTTCATTCAGTTAAATCAGCAGGTGGGAGAGAAGAGCAGGCAATGGAGTTATGCCCTTCCCAATTGGCTCAGGCAAAATAACTATTATTATTATTATTATTATTATTATTATTTGTATTTCTGGCCTCTCTCTACGGATCGAGGAAGGATCACAACAATAAAAGCAGTACATAAATACAATCAATAAATACCTAACATTATTCAATAAAATTAAACTACTTTATACTTATCCAAATACATACCCTGTTTCCCCGAAAATAAGACATCCCCAAAAAATAAGACCCAGTAATGGTTTTGCTGAATTGCTAAATATAAGGCCTCCCCTGAAAGTAAGACCTAGCATATAAATATATATACAGTATATAATAAATGTTCTTTTTTTGTTGTTGTTCAACAATAAATTTGAATTCTTCTTCATGAAAAAATAAGACATCCTCTGAAAATAAGACCTACCACATCTTTGGGAGCAAAAATTAATATAAGACACTGTCTTATTTTTGGGGAAACACAGTACTAACAGATCAAAGGTGGTGTATTTCTTCAGGTCTCTAATAAGAGGTCAGAAGGACAAGCCTGGCGGAAGAAATCCGTCTTAAATGCCTTCTTGAAGACATCTAAGGTGGTGATAAGACGGATCTCTTCCGGTAAGTCATTCCAAAGCTTGAGGGCTGCAGCAGTAAATGTTCTATATGATGTCTGTTTTTGGGGTGCTCCAATAAATTTTTTCCTGATGTTCTGAGAGTGTGGGGCAGATTGTGTAGGGAGATGCGTTCCCTCAAGTAACTCCCCCCCCCCCCCCACATAGGCACATAGGACAACGACTCTGCCACTGTTATTGTTGGGAACGGTTGTGATTTTATTTATTTATTTTTAATCATTTTATGTAAATTTTAATAGTAATTTGTTTAATTCCTTTTTAAGGGGGGTATATATATATATATATATATTGTTGTATGGTTTTAAATACTGTAAGCTGCTTTGATTGCTACGGCAAAAAGTGGGGCATAAATAAAAGTTTTATTATTATTTATTATAACTCAGGCCCAAGCCATATAGGGCTTTAAAGGTAATAACCAATACTTTAAAGGTAATAACCCACAATCAAACTGCTGTAGCCTCTCCTAGCTTGTGTGTTCTTCCTCATTAATAACTTTGGCCACTTTGACAACACAGATATTTCTTGACCACATGTGCTCCAGTTTTCACCTATGAAACCTTGTGACTTACATAGATGGCTTCAGGATGCAGCTCACTATGCCATTCCTGCCCTTGGCAAGATTTTGTCTGCTTCTCCAGCCCCAGCCCCCCAGTGAGCAAGTTTCCTTATGGAAAGGCACAGCAGAAAAGGCAGAGGGCACATTACCCAGATTTAACTTTTTAAAAGCTTTCTTAGCAGCTTTTTTCTAAATATCAGAGCTCAGAGAAACAAACTCATTACATCTCCCAAGGTATGCCTATTGGAAAGAACAGCTTTATCCACCACAGAACAATATTAAAACTAAGCTCAATCTGGGAATAGGTAAGAAACATTATGGTCCAGAATTTATCCAATTTGCACTTCAGGGAACTGAGTGTGGACCCAAATGCAATTTGCAAGTTTATGACCGAATTCATGCACACACTCCCCAAATAAATAGATACATCTTTAAAATGAATATGAAACACTGCATGCATTTGAGAAAAGGTGCACAAACCAGCATTATTCCATGGGAGGAAAATGAATTAATTTTAAAAATGGACACAAAAATTGTGTGCATTAAGAAAAGCATGCACAAAAGTAGGTACAAAATCGGAACCATGTCATAATCTGAAACACAGTCAAGGTAGAACAGGCTTTAAAGAGGAAATTAGAGACCCTTTAACACCTTGTTTTTCACACATCCACACATGCCAAGCAAAAACTATTCTGAGGTTTTGTGAATATCTCTCCTTTCTAGCTTTTAAGATAAAAAAAATGATGTGACTTTCATACTGTCTAACTGTTCCCATTCAGCAAGGATAGTCTTGATGAATCATCCCACTTTTTCAGCAGCTTTTAAAATGTCAAATTTCTCTGTGATTCTCCAACTTTCCCTCTTTTGTTATCAGCTTATTTCCATTGGTGCAAAAGTACTCAGTTAACTCAGCAGAGTGAGAAGAGTGGGTGGAATCTTGCCCTTCCCTGTAAGCTCAGGCAAAAGCAAACTACTGTAGTGTCCTCTGGTTTGTATATGCTTCCTCATTAATAATGAGGAGTGCTCATGTCTTGAACGTGAACTTCTGGTTCATGTCTACCTTTGGAAAAAGGCCTCTCCTGGTCCTGAAACCCCTAAAATAGCACAGAAAGGCAAAAGCATGGCAAAATTGCCCCTTCGTCCCTAAAGGACACAAAAACACATTTTTTAAAAAAGAAAATGTTTTCTAAAATTATTTCCTCCCCAAAAGGGGAATGTCTGGTGGCTCCAGGGGGGTGCTTTCTTTAGAGGTCCAATGAGGGGTACATACACTTCCTAGACAGGATAATTGCTCATCCCTAGTTACTGCATCATTTCTAATTAGGCAGAATAATCCCAGTCCTTAGTTCAGGACAGAGGAAGAAAAAGCAGAGTTGACACAGTGGGGAGAAACACATGGGCAGGAAAAAGTGGTTTGAAGCTGCCTTTTCTGAAGCCACATTGAAACCCCACCAACCGCAACGTCAGCTCCCAAGGCAGCTGGAGTGCTCATGTCATGACCACATAACATGGCTTCAAGCCGGAAGAAGCATGGGAAAGCTGCTTCTTTTTGAAATGGCTTTTCTCTGCATAAGGAGCCTAGAGGGCATTTTCCTGCTGTGTCATCTAAACACCATGCCTTCAAGCCAGCCTGAAAGCAACTCTTTTTGCCTTTCTGTTTAGTCCCAGTGTAACACCAAGGACTTTTATAACAAGCTTCTTCACCAGACATACTGGGGCTTTACAAACCGCCTAAAAAGGGCAGTCTGTAGCCACCATTTTTTTTTTCTACAGAACTTCACCGCACCAGCTAGACTCTGTGGTGAAGCTGTGCAGCAAAAAAGGAGCTGGGAAACCCCGCTCCTCTATAGCATTGCAATTGCAGCACAATAAACTGAAAAGGCACCATTGGGCGCCTTTATGCCACTGCAATTGCACGGCTCTGTCTAGAAGATGTGCAGTTGTGGCATTGTCATTACGAACACTGTCTAAACGGCGTTATGTAATGACACAGGCATCATTAAGTGCTAGGGTTGGGGAGCGTGCAAATGCTGAATGCTCCCCAGCCCTAATCACGGCATGGGGATGGCCCTTTACCATGCTAGAGTTAACTTTCACCCAAGAGTGAAAATGGAAACTACTATATATATATTCATGTATATGTCAAGAAATTTTAGTCAAAAATTGATGCAAAAAACCTGAGTTGACTTATCCAAGGGTTAATGTAATTACTGTACTTTACCTCATATATATATATAGGAACCATCCTCTGGTGAAAGATACGAGTTTAATCTGTCTTGGAAACACTGAACACCCTCTACTCTCTCACCCATCCAGATATCAAAATCCATAATAAAACCTGCTCTCAGCTTACACATGACATCGACTTATAGTTGTATATACTATGTTTTGATACAGGTTTAAACCATAGATAGCTTTGAAATGTTTGCTCTGAAAAGCTATCTCTGAAAATGTCCACATAACTCCAAAACTTGCACTTAATTGTGTTTTCTATTTTAGATGGTCCAATAAAAGGTACAAACTATGGTAACTATGTATGTAAGAAATGTTAATTAATCCATACATTTATGCTTATGCTAAAAAGGGTACAATTTTCATCTTTGAGGTTATTTGTTTTAAATGCTTTGGCATTTATATTTGATTATAGCATAGGCAAATCCTACTTCCTGTAATTATGTGTAGGGCCAGAGTATAAGAAGTCTTTAACTGTTTTTATCTTAACCCTTATTCTTACCAATTGTCTGACTCTCTCTAACTTCCTGCAAGTTAAAGGTGATTTTTTAAAAAATTGTTTAAAGAAAGCAGGAGAAAAACATATAATTTTAGTAGAACTGTGAAAAATTATGGTATCTAGCCTTCCAGGCTTTCTCTCAATAAACATAACAGAAGCAGTTCAAAGAGCTCCTAAGATGTCTAGGGTGAGTATTTAACATAAGTGCTTGGTCAAGTTAAAACACTTTAAATTCGTAAAATGCCCTGGACTGGAATGATAGTTAGAAATAACCTTATAGCCTATGATTTATAAATTGAGAAGGGGAGGTAGCAAAAGCTGGCTTCAGAAGAATGGACCACAGTCTGTGAAATTAGAAAGGGAAGATATGTACAGATGAGCATTTCAGTACAGAAATGGCAACATTACTTCACCATTCCCTTTACCATTACTTTAACACAGAGATGCTCCTGGTAGATTTAAAACTGTATAAACAAAGGGAAGAGAGGAAATCTAGATAGAAAAGGGGGGGGGGTGGATTTCCATTCTCCAAATGGAGTTCCTATTTCCATTATTTTTTAAAAAAAAATAATACAGCTGTATCTTCAAATTCCAGAAAAGATAAATGGTGGTGGTGGATATAGTGGTCTGTGCCTTCAAGTCATTTCTGATTTTTGGCAACCATGAAGTGAACCTATCACAGGGCTTTTTCAGAAAGATTTGTTCAGAGAAGGTTTTCCTTGCCTTCCTCTGAGGCTGAAATAATGTGACTTACCCAGGATCACTCAGTGGGTTTTCATGGTAGACCAGGGAACACTAGAAACACTGGTCTCTAGAGTCATAGTCCACAAAGGTACGAGACAGGGATGTCCTTTCTCCATTGTTGTTTGTTATAGCCCCTGACATATTACATAGGGCAATAAGGAATGAAGAGAAAATTAAAGGGCTGGACATTTTAAAAGAAATTTATAACTTAACGTCTTTAGAAGATGATTTAATGATTGCTTTGGAAGATCCTTTGGAATCTATTGGTGTGATGTTGAGAAATTAAAAGAATTTTGAAAGTTGGATGGTTTTTCAAAGTAATAAGCAAAATATGAAGATGCTAACAAAAATACGATAAAAGAAGAAAAACTAGGAGTAATTGAAATGTCTGGTTTTAAAATAGGCAAAAAGTAAAAATCATTGACAAATAAGAATAATACACTGTTTCAGAATAATTATCTAAAAAATTGGAATGATATCAAGCAAGACTTTCAGAGAAAGATTACGTTGCCATTATTGGATAGTATTTCAGTGGTAAAAATTAATATATTACCAAAAATGTTGCTTTTGTTTCAGAGAAGACCCATTATGACAAATGATGTGCCATTTAAGTAAAAGCAGAGAGATCTGTCAAAGTTTATTGGGCAGGGGAAGAAGCCAAGAATTAAACAGAATTTTCTCCAAGATGCTGAGCAAAGAGGAGGTTTAGGATTACCCAGTTGCAAATTGGACTTTATTGCTTGTTGTTTGGTATGGTTGAAAGAGTGAATTGTGTTACAAAATAAAAGAGTATGAGAACTAAAGGGATATGATCTGTGTTTGGATGGCATGAGTATTGTAGCATAATAAACAAAACCAAATGTCGATTTTAATTAATATTATATGAGACTGTTTCAAAGATTTAGCTCAGGTACAAACCAAGATTATGTTCCAAGATACCTTTATGATTTTCAACACAAGAAGCCTTTTATAGAAAGGAAATGGCTACAAACAAAAAGTAGGTTCCTTATAAAAAGATTTTCTTGTTTGGTAAAAAGCAATACAGAATTAAGATAAATGAGGAACTAACTTCTGAAGATTATTGTTTTCAATGGTACTGTTAAGAGAGATTTCAGATGGATAAGACATAGCAATAGCAATATCAAATACATTTTTATACCACTTGCTAAGTGGTTTACAATGTGTAAGCTAACTGCCCCCAACAAAGTGGTTACTCATTTTAGCAACCTTGGAAGGATGCAAGCCTGACTCGAGCCTGAGCCCCTGGCTGGTATTGCACTCACAAACTTATGGATTGTGAGTGAGTGGCTGCAGTACAGGCATTTAACTATTGCACCACCAGGCTCTTTTGTTTTGCATAGAAAAAAATCTGAACTCGAGTCAGTGCTATATAGTGATGATGAACATTTGACTAGTAAGATGCATAAAATGCTGCAGATGTTGGAAATGGAAAAAGAACAAGTTAAAGAATGTATAGTAAGATGTGTCAGAATTTTGGATAAAACATATAAATAAAGCAATGGGGAAAATGTGATCTAAGATATTAAACTTTATGTTGTTATCTTAAAAGAGAACTTTTACAAGAAGATGTATAATTAGTATTTAACTCCAGAAAAACTGTCTAAAATCCATAAAGAAGTGTTGAGATTATGCTGGAAATGAGAACAACAAATGGGGACTTTTCACCATATCTGGTGGATTTTTGACAGAGCGAGAAATTATTGGCAGAAGATCCACAATATGATCCAGTGGATTTGGAAGAGGAAATTACAAACGAAACTAAAATTGTTTATGGGGACTATTAGAAGATTACTACAGTATATGATTAATGCATCCAGAATTTATGTTTAGAAATGGAAGGACACAACAATTCCATCCCAGGATGACTGGTTAGTAAAATTGGTGGGAAAATAGTGCAAAAAGAGTCAACAACATCACAAAAACAATAAAGAGAAAAAAGAGGAAAAAAATACATAAAAGCAAAAACAATCACCGAAAATTGATAACCACATCCTACTGGGAGAAAAAGCTTTTACTTGTGTATTCTTGCACATCCGAATGAAATAAAGAAAGCCCTTACACCCCTGCAGTGAAGGATCAGGTACACTCCCAGGAAAGATTCAGTGTATTGACATATAATTCTTTAGAATGCCACAGGATTCTCTTAGGTTACTTCAGCTGCAAACTGAAGCCTCTTTATTGCTTTACAGTACAACAAAGCTTCAAGATAGTGGAGGTAAGAAACTATGGTCACCAGAAGGCAGGAGCTGGGAGAAAGAACATGGTACACAGATAACTTTAAGGGATGTCTAGAATGCAGGTTGCATAGAATACTAAGTTATCTATTGCTTCTACTTATTTTCAGTTTATCAAAGGAGCAATTGAACCCCAAAATTCACATAATATACAAAAATTTTATGAACAGAAATATTAATTACAGGAAAAGTATTTTTAATTGGTAAACCACCTTGAGTCCTGGTTTCCACAATAACATTGTTTTCATCCCTTGATGAAAGATGCATGGGCCAAATTAAAGTTGATTCATACCTCTTTAACCATCTAAGACTGAGATCCTACATCGTTGCATATAGCGTAACACTCTCACATGTGGAATTTCATTGTGGGTCCCCTGTCCCTAGCTCCAGAATACATCATATTCCTATGGTAGCTTCCCCCACCACCATTCTATGACTGGTAGAGAGCGAGGAGGGGAAATTTAAAAAGTTGTCTGGTTGTGTTCCCATAGCCAGATGCAGAGCAGTGACATCTCTGAAGTCATCTGCAGGTCTCAGCAGATGATGTCAGCAGTCTGCATCTGGCTATGAAAGCATAGGCAGTCACTTCCCCAATTCAGTTTACTCTCCAGAAGAAGTTGCATGGCTGTTGGGGGCAGTGATCACTGCAACGCAATGGCCTGGGAAGGTTTTGATTGTTGTGGAGAAAGGAAGGGAATATCAACCTCCACAATGACCAAACAATACATGTGGAAGAGTACAATGGAACTATCGACTATCACACGAGGGACATCAGGGGTTTAAACAGGCATTTTCCCATGACAATGCACAATCGCAGTGAAGATTTTCACACGACATCGTGATTAGAGAGGACTTATTCCGGGAAGAACCAGGAATGCTCCAGCAACAAATCATTCAAGGGAAAATTCTGTGAATGATTTGTTGCTGGAGCATTCCTGGTTCTTCCCAGAATAAGTCCTCTCTAAGTGTGATGTGTGTAAAAATCTTTGCCGTGATTGCATGACTGTCCTGAAGAAAGGCCTGTTTAACCCCCCTGATTTTCCCCTGTGTGATAAAGGCCTATATTTGAGAGTGTCACTAACAGGATGCTGGCTTCAGTCACCTACCTGTAATCGTACAGTGGTAAATAAGAGACTTTCATCATGATATAGAGCCCCACACACTCAAAAGGCAGGCAGCTGTCCTGATCAATATCAAGACAGCAGCTTCATCCCCTTTTGAAGTGGATCATTTGTACAAATGTTAGGACTGAATACTCTTTCAAAATCAAGCCACCCCAAAATACTTGCATTTGCAAGAGGAATATACCATAACCACACAGTGTTGCTGAGGAAATATACCCCCCACCCAGCTACTGTGAGGGTTGTAGCTAAACTCAGAGGAAACAGGGATACTCTGGGGTTGACAGACAGTATGCCAATCAAAATGTTCCAGTGTTTCAATTCTACAATCCCTGGCTCCACTGCACCACTGCTTATTGGATTCAATAGTATTTGTGACTGTTATAAACACATTCATTGTAGAAAACCTTTTCCCATCCCCTGCTGGGAGCTATATTCAACTGTTCCTAGGCACTGTGTCAAATGCAACAGAAATCTAGTTTGACCAGCGATCATGGCAAGACAGCCCAAAATTAACATGTTTGCCATAAGCAGTGACAGCTACACAATACCATCTCCAGTTCTTTGGAAGGGACCAGACCCAAGAATGGGAGGACGCCTGGCTGTGACACATCCTGATATATTATAATTTCCCTAATTTCTTTTCTTATTCGTCTTTGGCCTATGTTCTCATGAATTATCCAGATGACTTGCAATTAGTCCAATAGTGTTTGTTTTCTGAATGTTCTACCTTTCTGCTGCTTAATTTGACTTTCAGCATGCTTCCAGCTGCGATTCTCTTATGTGTGCAGATATATATTTAACTTGTTCTGCTCTTGCTTTTCTGCATTTTAATCAATTTCATCCATTAGTAAGTTTGCATGGCATACAAATGTAGTATGGTCAGTAGCAGCTGGCGAGAAAGATAGAAGCAATAAATGGAATAGATAAATTGGGAATGGGCTATAGTGGCAAGTGGCAAGGGGAAACGTTCAAGTTTCTGGAGTTAAGAAGGAGTTTCTCGATTTTAAACTCCAGCTTCTGGAGTTTGAAAAGATTTCAATATGAGAGCCATTGCTAGTCAGAAAAATTAAAAAACAGTCTGACTTAGAATGTGTTAAATAGCTAAGCTCCAGAATGTTTTAAGGCAGTCCTTGGGTCCCTATATCAGTATTAGGCAGCTGTCCATGTTGGCTAAATGAGTCTGGACTTATACTACTGAGCTACTTGCTCAGCAAGATGGACAAGAGGTCTTCTTACCATATTAGTGACAGATGCTGGATGCAATGAGTACAAGATGCAGTGAAGGCAGCATCAGAACACCTATCCAAACCCCACATAGGCATGTGGTGAGATGGCTGTCAATAATGGACTGTCACACTCCTCTAAGGAAGTGCTGAGGTATAAGGACATTTTAACACGTTCTGTCTTGCTGTTGTCCTGATCTGCACCCGTCTTATGTGGACATGAGAGCACGGATTAGTCATTTTTTGTGGGGTTTTTGTGGGTGATTTGATAGCCAGTGTGGTGTACTGGTTAGACTAGTGAACAGGGACCTAAGAGAAATTCACTGGGTGACCATGAACCAATCATTCCCTCTCAGTCTGATCTACCTCACAGGGTTGTTCTGAGGATAACATGAGGAGGATGAGAGCCATGCATGCTACTTTATGTTGATTGCAGGAAAGGCAGGACATAAATATAAGTAACTTGTTATTATGTTCCTTCAAGTTGTTTCTGATTTATGTCAATGTTTGTTGTTATGTTCCTGTGTCGCAAGGTTTCCTTGGCATGCTGTAGGAGATTATCACATGGCCAAAAAAAAAAAAGGTGACTTAGCCTGCTGAGATACAGTCACTTATGGGGTGCAGTCAGGAATTATCACATTAAAAATGCCTCCAATGCCATACACTGGCATCTGCACACTGGGCACACTGGCTGCATCCCGGCTACTAGTAATGCTCATTCAGCTGATTTGCAAACACAGTAAGCTCCCATGTTTGTAAATCAACTGGCTGAGGGTGGCTGTGAGCTGGGATGCAGCTGACATGCAGTCGCCCAGTGTCATCGACAGCATTTTTAATGCAATAATTCTTGACTGAATCCCATAATTTACTGTATTCCAGCAAGGGTAAGTTGTCTTTTATTTGCCATGTGATAATCTCCATATTCAAAGAGGTATTGCTATTGCCGTCTTATGTGGACATAAGAGCATGGATTAGTCATTTTTTTGTGGGTTTTTCAGGCTATGTGGCCATGTTTTAAAAGAGTTTATTCCTGATGTTTTGCCAGCATCTGTGGCTGGTATCTTCACAAAATGCTGGCATGGAAGCGAGTGGGGTATATATATACACTGTGTGACTCTAGGCTGGGAGGAGTGATTTGTGTCTGCTTAATTAGTTGTCCATTGTCTGCTGGGAAAAACCCTGATCATGGGTGGTTTTGCATTTTGCTGGGTCTTAATTCTGGTGTTTCCCAGCAGACAATGGACCACTAATTAAGCAGACACAAATCCTCCTTGCATATCCTCCCACCAAGAGGCTTTGCCATTCAACAACAGAACAATACACAGATTAACATGTAAATCACTCCTCCCAACCTAGAATCACACAGTGTATGTGTATATATATCCCCCACTCACCAGATAAGGTATGAAGTTTACAGGTCTTGTCAATCTTGAATCTAACAAAAGAAAGCGGGGAATGGACTTTGTAAAATGATTTTCATAAGGTGAGCAGGGGGCTCCTGCGGGATGTGATTGATGGAACACTATAGCATATAATGCTATATGTTATGTTGTAATGGAGAGCTAGCATGGTGTAATGGTTTGAGCATTGGACTATGACTCTGAAGACCAGGGTTTGATTCCTCGCTCAATCATAGAAAGCCACATTCAGCCCCATGAAACCCCAGAACAGGTTTGCCTTAAGGTTGCCATATGCCAGAAACAACTTGAAGGTACACAACAACAACAACAACATCAACATCAACATCCAATTGTCTGGGAATTATAGGAGCCTGCACCAGTCTTTCTGGACTCAGATGTCCAGCTCATTCATTTCTGTGATTCACAGATCCTTCACTGGACTGAGCTAAGACCTTTGTACTCTCCAGATTGCCCAGCCCCCAAAACTATCCACCACCCACATGGGCTGGCTGAGGATTGCAGAGGGAGATTTATGTTCACTCCTTCATCTGTCTTGTCTCTGCATTTCTTGAATATCTGAAGCTGGGATGCAATTCTTTACTCATTCTGTTCTCTAAGGAAGCAGTGGGAAATTTTTAGAAATGTTCATCCCACTGAAGGAAAAAAGTTTTGAAAAACTGCAGTTTTCAAATATTATTTGCAGTTTGGCACTAACACTGCACAAAATTTGCACATTTTTTTTCCACAGGAAGCATCATGCCCACCCACCAATACTGATGTAAAGGTTGCTGTATTTTGACCTAGTCTACAAATATCAGGTGTTCAGGGCATTGATCATGTGCTGGAATTCCTGTGAGGCATTTAAGATCATACATATCTCTGCTTCTTGGATTTCTTACCCAAAATCACATTTCCTCGTACAATAACATTCAAAACCACAAAACAGTGATATCTTTACTGAGCCAAACAAAATGCACAAAATAAATGATGCAAGCTTTCAAAGTTCTATTGACTTGTTCATCAAGCAAAAGTATAAATCCATACAGGAGAAAGAAAAATATAATGATGTTAGAGTGACAGACTTACATTTTGTCAAGATGTTGTTGTTATTCTTAGTTAAGATAGTATGGAGGGATACCCATGCAGGCCGAGGCCATTCCTTTTGGCCATGTGGGTTCTGGGAGACAAAGAATCTTAAAGTCCAGGAAATAAAATTTAAACTCCATTAGCAAAAGATACTCCCTTTGAGAACCAGGCTGCCCTTATCTTTTGTCAGGCTACCCATTTCCTTGCTAAATTCAAACAAAAATCCACTAGACAATGATATCTTTATCGGCCAACCAAAATGCACAATATTTGTTGCAAGCTTTTGAAGCTTCACTGGCTTCTTCATCAGACAAGATGTTGCAAACCAAACAGGAGGGGAGAAATGGAGATGTTAGTAAGATACCTACATTTTGTTGTTTCGGTCTTTAGTTAAGATGGCATGAGGAGGGTAAATTTTGCAGGCTGGCTCCTCCTGTTTCTGGCCATGTGGGAATTTCGGGTTTAACAAAGTCCAGAAAATTTAAAGTCTATTTGCATATCAACATTTTGCTAAATGGCCAACACAGTTACCCCTGCATATTTTCTCATCTCCTTACTATGCAGAGAACATTGAATTTCTCAAGAGGTTTCTGGTGTTGCATTTGGAAAACCTTTAGGTGCTGTTAAAGTTGGGCCAATAATGGCATTGTTTTGTAGGTTTTGGATATTATTGTATTTTGCTGTATAGTGAACATGGATTCTCTTTGTTTGTTTGAAATGTTTTCACATTTCCTTGGTTTTTTTGATGTTGTTGTGGGTTACTTATGGTGAACCTATCATAGGGTTTTCCTGGCAAAATTTGTTCAAAGGAGTTTGACATTGCCTTCCCCTGAGGCTGAGAGCAAGTGACTTGCCCAAGGTCACCCAGATATAGAAATCTTCTCAACCATGACATAAAGTCCAACCATTCAGTGGCTTCAAAATAACTCTTAGTATTTAATGGTTCAACCATAAACAAGGTAGCATTTTCCTCCTTGTTTATTTGTCATTAATACACATTTAAGTGCTTGAACATTTCCTGAAAACAAATACGAAGGGGTCAGAAATAATGATGAGCCAAATTGCAAGCAAACCATCAGGGATTAGTCTGCTGCCATGCAATATCCTCCAAAGGGCAACAGACGCAGCAATCAAAATTCTTGGAATACTACCATAGGTCTTGGATGTGAGATTAGCTGGGTTCCAAACAAATTGTTACAGCCAATACTGTCAACCAGAACACACTAAGAATCCACTCTTCTAAATATACCCAAGAACTCACTGTGCTATACCGTTCTCTGAACCCATAACCTATAAACACTATCATCATCAAGCTTTACAAGCTAAGTGACTTGTTTATAATCCACTACAGATAAAAGGGTCATGGAAAAATGAGTATTTCTAGTGCTGAGAGAGAAAGCCATGAAGTAAGCAGGAAGCTAGCAATGAAAAGGTAAACAGTTTGTGAG
Source organism: Urosaurus nigricauda (assembly GCA_034509955.1). Taxonomy (NCBI): domain Eukaryota; kingdom Metazoa; phylum Chordata; class Lepidosauria; order Squamata; family Phrynosomatidae; genus Urosaurus; species Urosaurus nigricauda. The sequence goes on from JAOEGL010000004.1 coordinate 104,245,320, forward strand.
TGAAGAGTTACGAATGACTAGTTTGCAGTTACTTGTAAGTGCAATAATTCATTTTTCCATGACTGAAGTTGGGAAGATTGACCTAACTGTTGCTTCCTGTCACTCATCCTTCAAGGTCCCGCTCAGATCTTTTCCATGAAGCCTTTAATGAAAGTTTTAAACAACTTTGATCTCATCATTGCTCTGAAGTATGCATAAATGCAAAGGCTGTCTTCATCCCTGGTTGTCCTTGACTTTCCAGACTCATCTGCTGTGCCATTACCTAAATTTAGATTCCAGATGCCTTAGAACAGCAACCTGTCTTTTTTCCATTCTACTCAGCAAATGGCAATATAGACTATTGGGGCTTTACAGACCACCCAAAAGGGGCGGTCTGTAGGCACCCAGAGAAGCACTGGGCTAGGGCCCAGGCTGCCTCACCGGCAGCCCTTGCAGCCCCAATCCGCCGCTTCCACAGGCCACAGAGAAGCAGCAAATTGATGTGTGAAGTCTGTGCCAAGGATTTAAGCACCAAGAAGGATCTCCATTTTGGAGCTCCTTCTTGCACCACAGAAAGGCGTCATCGGTGCACGCGCGTATTACGTCATCGGCACGCGTGCATATGGAAGGCTCAATGCAAACATGGTGCCGTCCATACGTGTTAGGGCTGGGGAGCATGCAGATGCTGCATGCTCCCCAGCCCTATTCAAGCCCCAGGGACTGCCCAAAAGAACTATCTGTACTGGGCCAATGGCACCTTGATATTACAACATTGATAACTATGTTGCTTATGGTGTTCATGGTGCTCACAGCTTGGTTTACCAGCCACGCACCAACCAAAGTTTTTTTTTTCTTTTCTTTACCTCTTCTTTCATATAAAAGATCCTACTGGATATGAACGGATTCAAAGCATATGTAATTTAAGGAGCCCATGTTATGCTGTCCCAGCAACTATCCTAATATAATTATTATCAGAACCTGGAAGTAAGGCATTACAAGCTATGTAATTGCCTGAGGGCAGGTTGCATGGATGTTGAAATAAAGCTCAACCAATACTTTAGAAATAAAGTAGCACAATGAGTAGAAACAAAGTTGCTTTATTTCAGAGGTGGCAATCATTTGTTTCACCAATACTGTTGGAGTGCACCTTCCAGCAGCCCTAGGCAACAGAGACAGTAATGAGCCATGCTGCGGCAAAATCTGAAGGACCATCTTATTCCGATCACTCATGTAACCGGTTTTTCTATTTATTTTCAAAAGTTATTTTTCAAACGACATTTTAAGGAATTTTTCAGACATTTTGAGAAGAATTGCTCAAGCTTCCTGCAATTGTTTTATCAATCCTGAGGCTTCTTTTTTTTATGTAACAGAGAGAAACAAAATTTAACAAACAGTACAAGAAATAACACAATGAGTTACTTTTTTTTCTAACTTTGCAACAAACATTAATCTGTCAAACCTGTCTGCCCCTGCTGTGAAAAAGAAGGAGGTTATCCCCCGCTAAATGCAATGGAATGCAGATATACCCTTGTTACTGGAAAAAGGAATTAATAACAAACAGATAGTTATTTGTAATAAGACACTTTCAATCTATGAAGAGAAGAAGCCCAGCTGCCACTTTGGTCATTCCCTCTTCTGAAACGGGGATCAAATTGCAACAAAATGCAAAGGCTGCACTGGCTTCTTCATCAAGTAAAGATGTCAACAATCATAAAGGAGAGAAAAATACAGGAGAAGACTAACAGTTACAGGCCTGCATTTTGTCTCATATGTTACTCGGTTGTCAGTAAGATGGTACTGAGAAATCTCAATACAGGTAGGGGCTACTCCCCTTCGTAGTTATGTGAGGCCTGGGGAAAAGGGCAGTAAAAACAGGTAATAAAATTTCAACTCCACTGGCAACAGAAAAGCAACTTCCCCTTAAAAATCTGATCAGGAATCAAGTTGTGATTTCTGAAACTGGACATTAAAAGACATGGGATGGCTGCCTGGTTTTTCTACTTTTGTGGAGAACGGAAGTGGTGGTGGTTCCTTTTCTAGTCTACCATGTTTTGGGGGTGAAGATTTTGTGTATGGTTTTGTATTTGGGGGGGGGGTGGTTTGGTTTTTTTGGTTTTTGAGGAAGGACGTCTCTACATACAGGAACTTGTTGGCTTCTACCATTTATATCCTCCTGTGCTTCATCCCCCTTGTGCATTTCCCATAAGGATACATAGCAATTCACCATCTCAGATGAGTATAGTTGGGAGAAAAAAAAATCATTACAGATTGCAAAACACTTGGGTCCTAGAAAAGCAGAGGCCATATAAACACCTGGCAAAGATAAATTGGGAGGAAATGGAAGCATATTATAAAAGGTAATTTTATTTTCCTGCCTATCAGTGCATGTTCTCCCTCGGTAAAAGAGGCAGAAATGTTATGCATGGCTTGTGTTTTGTTTCATTCCAAATTTCCAGAGACTAAAGGAAAGGTTTCTCTTCTCTAATATGGAATGAGATGCCCTAACAGACATACATCCAATTATAATAATAAGGCCATTCATTTCAATGGGGCTTTGCATGTAAAAGAGAAATGCTAACCCTTGGGAGAATGTTTTCTGCACGTTGCCAGTGTAAGGCTCCTTTCATTTGCACATCATGGCAGCATTGCATGCTAACAAGCCACAGGTGTACTTTCTGGGAGCCAGTGAAAAGGGGACTGTGAGAGGAATGCAAATGCTTTCCCTATATATAATGTAAATTAATCTCAAGACATATTGGTGTGTTTTTCTTTGTGCTCAGCATCCTCAGTGCTCCTCATGCCTTTCATAATACATGAAATTCTGTGCTTTAAAGCTTCCTAATATAGGAACAGTTAGAATATGGGTTATGAATCAAATCATAGAATCATCTGGCCAAGCCTTCTCCAACTTGGTGCCCTACAATTCCCAGAAGCTCCCAGACATCTCTGCTGGGAATTGTAGTCTAGCACATCTGGAGGGCACCAGTTTGTTGAGGTCTGATCAAGTCAACCTGAGTCTATTTCACGTGGCAGATGCTTTCCAAAGCTTTCTAAACCATATTTTTTGTCCTCTGTGAGATGATGTAATCGCATTTTTCTCTTTCAGCTATTAAATTTCATTGTCCTTTATGTTGTTATTTTGAGCTGTTCTGAAAGCTCTTTGTCAAAAAAAGAAAAAAAAAGCCATGCATGTAAAATCTAAACAAACAAACAGGAAAAGTGTCAGGAATTAAAGGTGAAGGCTTGTTCTCCACTACTGAGCTGCCTTTAAGTTCAAGTAAAGATTGGGAATACATGTCCTTCCAAATATGGCTGGTCAGTTCCCATCAACCATACCCAGCATAGCCAATGGTAAGAGATATTGCATTCCAACTGCATCTGGAGGGCCACACATCAATACATCGTTGCTTCAAATCAAGTGTTACAAATGGGAGCAATCTGGTTACTTTGGCATCATGTTCAGGAAATGCTCATTATGCATTTCTGAATCCACATGGTGCTCATTAACAAGCCTTGTCTGCCTACCCTCCTTCCTGCCAAACAACAAATTGCTTTCTCACCATGTACCTGAACAAAAGCAGTGGACATTTTGAGCAGAAGTAGATAGCCATCAGCACTTGGCATCCATAAGCACCAGCTGGAGAGCCACTGCTGAATTTTGCCCTGTAACCCCCTATTGCTCTTATTCTGCACTGAATTGGACTAAACCCAGCTACTATTTCCTTTTCCCACAATGCCTCTGACACAGCATCATTCCAAGGCAATGTGGGAAATTGAAACAGCTATCTGGTGCTACTGTACATTGCTGCTCACAACGATCATTAGGTAGACCCACCAGAGGCCATGAATGGGGAAATGCCCCTTCAAAACAGGAGCCAGTCAGGATCTTAAGACACGCTTAAGTTAGCACGGTTAAAATATAATGTTTTTCTTGCTTGTCAGCCAGCAGTACATACAGTACTATTCAAACATTCAAAAAGCCAGCATGTCACATTTTTAAGGTTGTTCTGGACAGTTTTATGCAGAAATTCACTGCTGCTATGTGAGCAGCCCAGTAAACTAATAAGATCCTGTTAATGGTGGTGATGAGTAAATTCTTGTCTGTTCCATATCAGTTTGTTGTTTGCGAAATTTCTCACTCAGTTGCCCAAAGGAACCAGCAAACAGTCCTTCTGTTCTCTCAAAGCAGAGTGAGATGGGAGACAAACTGCATGTCATTCATGCCCACGTAGAACCAACATTTCTGCCATTGTTTTCCCTGCCATCCCAGGGGAAAGAAGTAGGCTCTCTGGATCCATTCCATGTTCCCTCTCATTGCTCAAAAAATCTTGTAGCCTGGGCTATTGTAGGATCAGGCTAACTAGAGCAAGCCCTCCAGTGCAATTCTATGGTCACCTTCTAGCATTGTTGACCATAGAGCTGGTCTGGAGGACCTGGAGATTCCTACAGAGGTGTTCTCTCAGGAAAAAAGTGTGGTTTTTGTGTGTGTTTTTCCACATTCACAGCTGTCCCGCACCCCCAACCCCAATGAATGTGGAGGACTCACTGCACACTCTTCAAAAATCGTAATTTTTTTTTCTTCCCGGTTATAATTCTAAGGGCCCTTCCAAAATTTTAACACTATGAAGATTATCACACCAGTTGTAATCACACTGGTAAATCTTCTGTAAAACATTGAGGATGTGTGTGTGTGTGTGTGAGAGAGAGAGAGAGAGAGAGAGAAACCCTGGTGTGCTTCCTCAACATCAGGGAATTGTCAGCTCCTTCTAGAGTCACTGAATCATTTGGAGAAAGAAATAGAGCTTCTCCATCTTCTACTTCTGATTATGTGGCCAATTTGGTCTCTATTTTGGCTATCAGGTGGTGTCCATGTATACCGTTGCGTCTTTGATTGCTTGAAGAATGTGCTTGTGATGAACAAAATGTTGGTCTCACAAAATCAATCAGTTGATCTCCTGCTTGATTTCTTGACCCTGGGCTAAATTTTCCACCATCTTTGATTCTGATTTCCTCCCCTGCTTTTGCATTCCATTCACCTACAATTAACAAGAAGTCCTGTTTTGGTGTGTTGTCAGTTTCTTCCTTGACACCACATAGGATCTTCTGCAGTTGGAAGATGAGCATGGATTATGGTTATATTGATGGGTTTTCTCTGATGTCTTATTGACATGAATTGGCCCACATTTGCATTATATTCTTTGACTGCTTTTGCTACATCTCTCCACGTTATTAATGTCAACCCATTTCTTTAGATTTTCATTTCCTGAGTAAAACCACTGTGTAATTATCTAACTCAAAATATCTCATTTCTGTCCATTTTAGTTCAGTCACCCCATATACTGTAATGTTGGTACATTTTACTAGGTCAAACTTCCCTTGATTCATACTTCTCACATGTTAATATGTGTTGTGCAGCTTTGGACTTTCTTTTCATCTCGATGCACATCAACCTTTTGGCTCGAGTACAGTTGCATCATTAGCCACAGCATTACTCATAGTTGTCTTCCGTTGTACCCCAGTAGCTCTTTTAGATTGTCTCATCATAGGGTTTTTGTGATAAAAGACATCCAAAAGGGGTTACTGTGCCTCCTTCTGTGCAATACTAACAAGTGTTAGCTATCATTCCATTGATTTTGTCTCTGGAAAATCCTCTTTCAGTGTCACCCCCACAACTCTTTGTGTAGTTGTAAAATACAACTACTTTACTCCTATCAACACCTTCTAATTCTAGGATTCTTTTGATTTCTGCATGGCAGAAAGGGTTGGACTGAATTATCCTTCAGGGTCCCTTCCAGCTCGGCGATTCTATGACATTAAACCAATACTATGGGAGCAAAACTCAATATTGTCACATAGAAGGCATATTGATTGAAAGTTTGAAAGGAAACCAAAGTAATCACCATCATGCTTAGATTTTTTTTTTTTTTGTACAATAATTTAAAAATAAAAATAAATTGCCAACCCAGTTGATCTCCCAAATTTTCACAGGGACTAGTAGCATGAGTGGTTTTGAAGTTCCTGGGGTGCCTTGGATTCAAGATGCTTTCAGAGCATACAATGGGTGTAAATTGTGTGTTAGTTTTTTTTCCTGGGCGAGATACTGTTATTAATTAACATCCTATAATGTGAATTTTGCATGCCCTTCCTTTTCCCAAAGGGACAGTCCATCCCTTTCATAATGACTTTAGACCACCAAGAGTCCAAAAAAACCGGGAAAAAAAACAAGGCTGCAAGTTGATTAGCTGCAGAGATGTTTTAAACCAGTACTGAATCAGTAGTAGGGGTTAGTAGTAGAGGGATTGCAATAATGGAGATATTTGTAAATGCCCATGCTTGTTACCATCGACTTATGCTATGAATTTTCTACTGATTTACTAACACTTTAATACTGGTTTACTAACAGATTACTACTGGTTTGCTAGCGGTTTACTTCTGATTTACTAGCACTTTACTGTTGGTTTACTAACACTTTACTACTAGTTTACTAACAGATTACTACTGGTTTGCTAGCGGTTTACTTCTGGTTTACTAGCACTTTACTATTGATTTACTAACACTTTACTACTAATTTACTAGCACTTTACTACTAGTTTACTAACAGATTACTATTGGTTTACTAGCACTTTACTACTAATTTACTAGCACTTTACTACTAGTTTACTAACACTTTACTACTAGTTTAATTCTGGTTTTACAAATCCTCTCTAATGGCTTATATTGCATGCCTTTCCTTAATGTCAACCCACCTTGTGGAAATAAAGTAGTTTGACACCAGTGTAAGTGCCATAGCACTATCCTATATAGAAATCTTGAGATTTTCATTTTTGCAAAGTACATGTAATTTTGCAAAATCTTTAGCCTTTAGTGTATGTGGGATTCCTGCATGGGATTTGTAGTGTTCATAAAATCTTTAGCCATCTCTGTCTAAGATCGCCTAAGGCCTCATCAAACTCCCAGGATTTCTGTAGGATGCAGCAGTTAAAATGGTGTCAAACTGGATGGTCCTTCAGATGATCCCTTCTGTTTAGAGTGTGCAGCTGATGCAGCAGAATTCACTTCCAAACCTTGGAGTAGATAAACATCATTCTGACACAAGGCTAACAGATGATTTGGCTCAGTAGGATTTATGAGTGAGCAACCAGTATTGCTTTCATACCAGCAGTGTATGAAGTCTTTTGCACAATTCCATTTGTCCTGGTTGCAATAAAAACAGTCCTTGAAGCTCAGTCCTTTAGTATTTCTTTCAGCGTACTTCCAGGCAGTCTTTGCAGCACAATTAAACAGAACTATCAGAGCATACCTTCATAGAATCAACAGTTGTAAACAGTAGACAAGCTTTCGTATTTCAGTTACAAGCTGGTCTGCTAGCCATACAGCAATACTATTCTTCTGTCTGGTTTAGGGATACCTCTTTTTATAGGTGTTACAGGATGACTCAGATGTTCTTGCGGATTAACTTGAATCCCCTTTCTACTGGTTTGCTACTTGCAACTCTATATTTCATTGTAAAATACAACTATTTTACTACTATCAACACCTTCCAACTCTAGGATCCTATGTCTTCCTGCCTGGCAAAAGGGGTCTGGACTAGATGCCCCTTGGGGATCCCTTCCGACTGTAGGATTCTATTTATTCCTACTTATATCTCTCTATGTAGTTGTAAAATACTTAGAACTACTTTATTACTATCAACACCTTCCAACTCTAGGATTCTTTATTTTCCTGCATGGCAGAAGGGGCCTGGATGGGATGCCCCTTGGGAGTTTCTTCTGACTCTATGATTCTATTTATTCCTACTTACAACTCTCCATGTAATTATAAAATATTTACAACTACTTTATTGCTATCACCACTTCCAACTCTAGGATTCTGTTTATCCCTGCATGGCAGAAGGGGTTTGGACTGGAGGAGCCTTCAGGGTCCCTTCCAGCTCGGAGATGCTATGATTCTATGACATTAAGCCAATACTTTGGGAGTAAAGCTTAATATTGTCACATAGAAGGCATATTGATTGAAAGCTTGAGAGGGAACAGAAGTAATCACCCCATGGAAATTGATGATTAGAGTTTTTTGTACAAAATTTTGAAAATAAAAATAAATTGCCAACCCAGTTGAGCCCTCAAATTTTCATACGGACTAGTAGCATGAGTGGTTTTGGAATTCCTGGGGTGCTTTGGATTCAAGATGAAATCACCAAGCATCAAAAAAGGCTGCAAGTTCTGTAGCAGTAAAAAGATGGATTAAACCAGTACTGAGGTAACAGTGGAGGAATTGCAATTATCGAGATATTTGTAAATGCTTGTACCTCTTACCATCACCCATACTTCAAATTTACTATTGGTCTACTAACAGTTTACTGCTGTTCTACTAACAGTTTACTAGTGGTTTACTAATATTTACTACCAGTTTGCTACCGTTTACTAACAGTTTACTATTGGTTTACTAGCAGTTTACTATTGGTTTATTATTGATTTGCTCCCTGTTTTACAAATCCTCTTTAGTGGCTTATATTGCATGACTTCCTTAATGTCAACCCACCCTGTGGAAATAAAGCAGTTTGACACCAGTTGAAGTGCTGTAGCACCATCCTATACTGAAATCCTCAGATGCAAAGTCCATGTAATTTTGCAAAATCTTTAGCCTTTAGCACACGTGGGATTCCCACGTGGGATTTGTAGTGTTCACAAGATCTTTAGCCATCTCACTGCAGCTCCCCAGTGGCTGGGTATTGGTATTTCTAAATGTCCCCCCTCCACAAACTGCCAATCCCACGATTCTATAGTATGGAACCATGATACTTAATGTGAAATCATAGTACTATAATTATGCATTGTGAAAGATTTTTAACATTTCAGTTAACTCACATAAGTGTATAACTGTTTGAAGGAGGGACTTGGGACACGAACAGAGATAATGGCAGTGGGGAAACTAGCTTCTTTTTATTTCTGGGAATTCAGATGAAAGAGGAAATCGTGCAAAGGAGGAAGGTTTCCAACTTATCAGAGAAGCCAGGTCTCTCTAACATACCTGTGATGTAGATTGTAAACACTTGTTAAGAATCCACTGAGGTGGAGCAAGCAATTTGGGATGTCTTTGTTTTTTCTGGTGTCACTGTTAAGTAGCATGAGACCAATGTCATATGTAGGGCAACATTGTGGGGAAAAGATGGCGTGATGCATGAAAGCTGCCATTTTTCTCCATTTTACCTTCGGTTTATTTCCTGTAATTTCACTTTGGCAATAATAATTTCATGTGATAAACTTCCCGCATTTGTGGGGTTTTTAAAATTTAAATGTAGTTTAAATCCCGTATCTGAATGGGATTTCGCTAGTGTGATAAGGTCCTATGTATTTGAATTCTACCAATTTGAAAAGTAAATATGCTCACTTTCCATGCTGCTTTTTCTTTACAGTCTATATCTCTGCACATATTTACCTCTGATTCATGAAAATTCAAACTAAGATGAGAATGAAGAGGATCATAAAACGATGGAGTAATTACATAGAATGCACATCATTGGGGCCATCTGCCACAAAATGGCTTCTGAATATTTTCTCCAAAATGCAACTTTCTTTTAAAGCCATGACTCAATAAAATATATCATAAGGAATTGAATGGCTTTGTCAACAATTTTAACTCAAATCCAAAATGTAACAGAGAATAGCTGTATTTTATTGCAATTTGTTGCCCAATTTGCATTCTTACAGATAAAGATGGACTGGGATATAAACATGGGTTTACCGGATCGTTCTGAACCATCTAATATAAAAGCAGACTTGATCCAGCAACACAAAAGAGGCTTGCACAGTAATGGTAAAAGAGAAGAAAGTTTTGGAAAGCATTAAACTCAAAGTCTCTGCTTTTCAAAAAGGATGATACAAGGGTTAGTGAGGAAAGATAAAGACAAAGACAAGTAAAACATATATAAGATGAAAGAAACAATGGTATGGAAGGATTTTTTTAAAGTCAGAATGGAAAAATGGATGAAGAGAGAAAGAATCAGGAAATAAAGTCCCCTTTTATTTCTGTTCAGCACTAGAAGAAAGATCACTTTGTCAGGATCTGCTGCATTCAAATAGATAACAAGTAAGAGTGCTTAGAAACAGCCAGCTCTGCCATTAGGGAGACTTTAGCAGTTGCCTGAGGTATCTGAGTTGAGAATATTATGAAAGAGCAACAAATTGTTAATTATTTGATATATTTTTAAAAAAAAATACTCCTGGGGAAACATATTTCTGGGATTTTCTGTCACAGGTGCCAGAGGAACTTGACCTGCCTTGCTTACTATGCCCCTAATCTTTGAAGAAGGCACATGTTGCTTTTCCTGCCTCAGGCAGCAAAACATCTAAGGCTGGCCCTGGCTGCTTAAGCTCTGATTTGCCTTAAAAGTCACATCCTGACATCTGAAGTTCCTTCTAACTAATACTGTTATGCTGAAGGAAGGGTGATTTTTCAGGGCAGAAAAGAATTCTCTCTGCTGTATTGTCACTTTATATGCCTCATTATCCGGCTGAACACTGGTTTGAAATACACATCCAGTGACCGAAGCCTGTTTCAAGAATATTGTGGGGCAAGGAACATTTAAACGTAGGGTTTTTTAAAAAAAAATTAAGCAGCCAATTCAATACAATACAAACTCAGAAAATAACAGAGGAGGCATACAAAACAGCATTTCCAATTAAGAAATAAAATATTGACTACCTCTGGTTTTTGTTCTGTTCCAGTGAAAATTAAATTCAGTTACATCCCATCAGGCAAAACAGAAGCTCTGGGTTATTGTAAAAGCCAGAGGAATAACTATTGCAGTGAACAATAAACTTTGACCAGTGATTTTGTGTGCGTGTTTATGTGTGTATGTGTTTGTGTAAAAGAGAGAGAGAATATAACAATTTGTATGACCAATGTAACATGAACCTCTGGCTCCCCCAAGATAAAGCAATAGATTATTTCCAAAGCCTTGTTTATCATTTCTTTCAGTTGAGTTTACATGAATTCACTAACCACTTTCATTTTAGTGATATGGATTTTAATTTTTATTAGTCTATTTGATTTTGGTGTGCTTCACAAATCCCAAAACATCAGAGCAAGAAGAGGAGAGCCATTTGAACACCGGACGTGCTGTTGTCCTTTTCAAAACCACATCAATGCGCAAGCAAGCCAAGCTTGGGGAGGAAGAGGGTTACCTATTATACCTTGAGGATGCAGATTTTTATTTTTCAAATTACTGCTGTTCTGCTTAGTCTCCAAGAGCTGCATGGCACTGTCACATGTCTGCTTACAATGGAGCCACATGTATGTTACCTTGGATTCCATCTCCACAAATACGCTCAGAATTATTATGATGTCCCTTTCTGTTGTTCTCTTCCTCAAGGACATTTGTTCAGTGTGTGCTATATTCCTCCTACTCCAAAAGCAGAGGCATTGTGCTGAAGGGCTAGGGCTATGAATTAAACTCTAAGCACACAAATACCAGAGGATTAGCCTTCAGATGCATGGGAGGGGGAGAGGGAGGTGGAATCAGATGAGAAACAACAGCAGAAACACGGCTTGCTTTTGGTCACAAAGAATTGCTTCTTCCCACTGCCAAAGACCTTCAATTAGGATGCAATTAGCCACAGGACACAACCTATAGCAAAGTACAATCAAATTTCACAGAAATTCATGGTTTTTTAATGCTAGATGCTCAGAAATATGTCACAGAAGACCTCATTATTTGCATTTTCGCTCAAATTTAAATTGTATGTCTATACGTCAAATTTAAACACCCTGCAAATAAATGTCGGTAAGCCCTTTCCAAGAATTTGTTTGGTTAATCAAAATGGAGGCTTTGTTGTTAGCCACCATCCACACATCTAATCCAGGCTCATAAGCAATCTGTGACTTCCAACAATGACCTTTTCTCCTGCTGCTAAGGATCTTATGTGCAAACTGCACTGTACAGAGGAGATTTTCTCTAAATTTATCCTAATTTTTTAAAGAAAAAAAAAATGAAAAGTAGATGCTGAGAAGGAGAGGAAGGACAGACAATGTGAGATCCCACTTCATAGGGATTTTTGTTGTTGTTGCTGGTGTTGCTTTGTTGCTGTTTTACTTTTTTGTTCCAGAGGAAAAGACACAGTGATTTACAGTAGCCGCTGGTGGTTCCAAGGTCAGTGGGGCAAATAATCCACTCCAGGTATTAGCCTGAGATTTAAAATAACTATCCAAGCTGCTGGACCTCATTTGGAGAAGTAAGCTGCAAAGCGAAGAGAATGACTACTAAACAGTGGCAACCAGTGTCTTGTACATCATTTGGCTGATGAATCCACTCTTGGTTTTATTCTACATTTTGAAACAGAATAATCTAGCATGATTCCCAACCCCACCAACATGGAAGCTACCCAGTTCCACTGGAAAGTGAAATCTAATACCACACTAGCAGAAGTCCAATAGCACAATAGGACTACTTTCTCTGTCCTCTCATGTTTTGCAACTTTCCATGCAACCCAGGCATCTGCTACAGGTTTCCCAGCCTGTAGAACAGATTTTGGGGATGTATAGGAAATAGTATTAAATTGGGGGGGGGGGATGGATAAGAAGCAATCCTTCACTTTCCCTAGTTAGACAAATGGAGGCAGTTCCATCAGTAGAATGAAATAACAGGATCAAGTTCGAATCCAGATATCAACTATCTTTTTCCTGTGCATAGAAAATCAAAGAAGGAAGGAAGGAAGGAAGGAAGGAAGGAAGGGGGAAATCGCATAAAATAACTGCAGCCTGCACCTTACAGCAATTTTTATGCATGAAGCTTAAGTCATTGTGTAATTCATCCTTCTTTCTCTCTCACTGGTTGTTGTAAGGAAAAAAGAAGCGTATTTGTAATCAAAACAAACATCCCAGATAAAGGAGCCTTGCATGCTTAGATCCCCTTCTTAATCCTGCCCTTCATTCAAAGAACTTTTTTCCAGTACACAGATACAACCATATATAGACATAATTCACAACAACCATGTATAGACCTATTTTTTCCCGAGACTAAAAATTAATTATTTTGACAGTATATCTCCCAACATTCCCCTAACCAAAATAGTCATGGCTGGCTGGGGTATCCTGAGAGGTGAATTTCTAGAAATAATTTTTCCAAGCTCTGGCTGTGGAAAAATGACTGAGATCACATCACCAATGACCCATCTGGCAGAGCACAGATCTATACTTTGATCATCCTAGAAACCCAACGCTGAAAGAACCTATCAAGATCCACATCCTTGTAAGGCAATGGGGATGAAGGGACAACTATTGACCCTCAGAGATGTGCCCAGTATTTATTTTCAGGAAGCAGTTAGTATTATTCATTCTGTCTAAAAAGGAGCTAAATTTTCATCCTTAAATACAATTTTAGTATATTCTCTTCAAGTATTCTATTAAACAGCAGTGATTTTCCAAAGCAAATACCTCATGCCCCAGGGCCATATTTATTAATTCCCTATTAAAATGCATCTGTCTCTCTCTTTCTCTCTAAGATACTGTTTTAATGGTCATGCCCACACACTTATAAAATCACGATTAAATATTGATCAAAAACATAATTTTTGCTGAAACTTAAGCATGGGGTTAATTGCTGATCCAAAGAGTGGATGCACAGCTTGTGTGCCTCTACGCGTGTGTTTAGCTATATTCTACTGGGAGGTTGCAGACCGAATGCATTATGATTGTTTGGGACGTGTAGAAAATTTATCCTCCTACATGAAGAATATATTAACATGAAGGGGTTATTGAAAATGCAAGAGGAAATAAGAGATGCCAAGGATAAACACAGCAATGTGTCTGACTCTGTCTCATGTCTAAGAAGAGTCTTTATTTAAGACTCTTGTCAAGGCTGACAAGATCATCTAAGAGCACAGGAATTAATATAGTTCATTTGCTCTGTATCATACTATATCTTCACATTCAGTTTTTAGTTCATTTTCTCTCATAGGTGTTCTTTTTAACCTCCTTCTGTAATTTCCTCTGCATTACCTCTTTTGCTTTGTTGTTGTTAACTGCTCTCAAGTTGGCTTTGATCCATAGTAACCCTATGAGGCATCTCCAAGACACCCCATCTTCGATGCTACATCCGACTAAAAGGTGGGATTTGGAATTAATTTTAGAAAAACAACATGGATTCAAACATCAACAGATTCAAAATATTTGCTTTTTAAAAATTCAAATAAGCAAACCTTTATTTTGCCATTTTATATAAGGGACACCATTTTACTATGCCATTGTATTTAATGAGACTTTAGCATCCACTGATTTTGATATCCATGGGGGGTCCTGGAACCAAACTCCAATGGATATCAAAGACCCATTGTAAACAGCTTACTGGTGTTGTGTTCCTTGCCTCTAGCTGTCCTGGTTTGTGGCTGTATGTGCCCAACAAGAAAAACTGCCCAGCACAGTGTAACAGTTTTGCAGAGCAGAATTCTTCTAAATGGCTGGGATCCTGGCGGATAACGCCATTTCTCTGGTCTCCATCAACTCTCTGCCAACTACATAATGACCATTCAGGGGGCTATGGCAGAAAAAAAAAGACACCCACAGGGGAAGGGCTTTGGCCATTGCAGAGAGTGACAGAGAATGCCAACCTCTGCAACCTCTGAATAGTTAGCCATAGTAAATGGACACTGGAGTGGCCTCTTACCTAATCCTCCAAACAAGATGTGAACTATCAAAAAAAAAAAAAAAAAGGTCAGAAGAGGGTATGAATTTGCATAACATTTGATTTTGGATTATATATAGCCATATACTACCACTCAGAAATGGTTGTGATTGTTGTATGCCTTCAAGTCATTTCTGACTTATGGCAACCCTAAGTCAAACCAATCATCCAGTGGGTTTCCATGGCCAAGCAGGGAATTGAACCCTGATCTCCAAGGTCATAGTCCAATTCTCAAACCACTCCGTCATGCTGGTTCTCAAACAGAAATAGAAATAGCTACAAGTTAAACAGAAGTATAACACACTTCACCACAGTGAAGAGGACTGTGATTAGGTGGTCCATGTGCTTTTCAAATCTGCTTCAAGATGCTAACTTGTGATGACCAGCTTCATGGGTCTTGGCTTAGTGTCCCTCCTTGTGGTTGTTTATTTTGAACCAGACTTGGACAAGACACTCCTTTAAACTGACAATGCACTCAAAGAGAAGCATCTGAGAGTCCATGTGGGATTCTCTCACTGCTGGCTGTCACTCTGCTCTTTCATACGAGGCTAAATTGGAAGTATAATTTAAGGTCAATTCGAATGCAATCATGGGTTTTACGTTATTGCAAATTAACTCTTCGCACGCAAATTCGGGCAAGAGGGAAGCCAATTCGAATGCAATCATGGGTTTTACTTTATTGCGAATTAAAGCTTCGCATGCAAATTCGGGCAGGAGGGTTATTTTCGGGCAATGGGAAGTAATTCCGAACGGAGCAGGGGTTCTTCCGAATGGAGCAAGGGTTCATGTAAATTCGCTAAACAAGCGAATTTACATGAATCCGCATTGGCTCCATTCGGAGTTGGGAGAAATTCCTCCCGTTTGAAAGAGTCCACTGTCTCTGCCATCACCTTTATTCTCCCTGTTTCTACTTTATTTGGCCAGGCAGCTCAATCTTCATTCTCATTCCTCTCTTTCCCTAGTTCCAATGTTCTTTCTTATACCTTCATCCATGATCTTCTCCTCCTCCCTGGTTTTCTCCCTCTTTACCTTTTTTGCTGCCCCTAAAGGGAAAGCTAAGAGAGTAGTTTCCAGAAAAACTGTACCATGTAGTTCAATAAACACTCCTGAAGGGGAAATGTTAGACTGATAGATAAACTTAAACAATCCTGCAGCAATGTCCAGTGCTGTATGGTTATCCCTATGTTGTCAATGAAGAGCAGGCTGACAACATTAAAACAGTCTTGAAATGCAATCCTCTATAATCCATCATTTGCAGGGTGAGGTGGTCTGCACTAAAAGTGATTGATATTTAGTTCACTTTTTCAAATTGTTGGCCAGACAGGGTCTGAGACATACCCATTGTGATGAGCTGCATTGCATTATTGAAATATAATAACCACCTCTAAATCTGTATCATCCATACACAGAGTTAGTTAAAGGCAGAGAGATAGAGAGGGAATCAATGACTGTATGCACATTTTATGCAAACTCATCTTTCCTGTTTGGAGTAATGCATAAGTGAACATTCTACCTGCATCTGTTTCCTGTCAAACTTTAGGGAAAAGGAGATATCCAGAGAACTTCCTCAGTGGAGAGTAGAAAGATCAACCACAATAAGTTCATGGCCTGGGCCCTCTGGCAAGGTATGATTCTATATATGTTTCCTCTTGTCCCCTAGAGACTTTCTGTAAAGGAATGTGCATAAAGCAATGTTGGGGCTGGTCCACCATGAAAACCAAATTGAAATCATTTCTGCCATCAATATGTGAGCACTGCTAAAAGTGAACAATAGGATCTCCAAGAAAAATGAAGGCTAATATAGGCTAGGGCCTGGTTCCAGGATTCCCCATGAATACCAAAATCTGTAGATGCTAAAGTCCCATTAAATACTGTGGCATAGTAGAATGGTGTCCTTTATATAAAATAGCAAAATCAATGTTTTACACACACACACATTCATGTTGTGGATGGTTGAATCTGAGGATGAAGAATCCAAGGATATGGAGGGCCAACTGAACAGTACACATGTACAGTGCCTTAAACTGCTAGGAAGAAAATGTGGGCACCCACACAAAGATCTGAAGTTTAAAATGTTTAAAATGAAGCTTCTGCTCCACAAGATACTTTTGACTATAGCTCCCACACAGGCTTATCACTGGTCATGCTGATGGGGATTCTGGGAACAGAAGTCCAAAACATCAGAGTCAAAGAGCCAAAGGTTCCCCATCCTTAATCTGAGATCCACAATGCAAGGTGAAGTAAATGCATTTACAGTAATTGACTATCCTGCCAAATGGAAAACAACCTCATAGCATGAACCCTTTTCTTTTGTTTTGTTTTAAATTATTCCCTTTAAAAGGCTATCAGCATGAGAAATTATTTTCTCCCAGATATTTTTAAAAATATGCTGTTTATGCCAAATTGCTTTCTTACTCCACAGTTTGCTTGGGGATAATTCATTGTTTGCTTAAGCAGAATATATTGTTTAATCAGGACCAGTGAGATCAATTGCACGGTGTGCTTTCTCTTATGGGCGGATGAAGACGAAATGTATTCTTGCATGTGGCTATTTAAAACTTAGCTTTGCCAGCCAGCTTGCTAGTTTGTGTGGATAATGTAACTATTTGGTTATGTTACTATGCATTGCACTGGAGTGTGGATCCTGCCACACTGCAGAATTAATCCTGTTTGACACAATTTAAACTGCCTTGGGCCCATCCTACGGAATCCTGGGATCTGTAGATTGTTGTGGCACCAGAGCTCTCTGACGGAGAAGGCTTAATAGCTCACAAAACTACAAATCCCAGAAGTCCATAGCATTGAGCCATGGTAGTTAAAAGGCTGCCAAACTGCATTAATTCTGCAGTGCAGATGCAGTCTGAGTTATATCTGAGTTAGTGTTATTGCAGAAGTCAGACAGACAAGGTCTTTCTAACATCCCAAATGGAGGGTTCTATAAAACCTTTTATAACAAGGTTTGTGGGAACAAAGCTTAGAAGAAACCTTTTAACTATTTACTCATACTTCTTTGCTTTTTTTCCAGTAATGGAAGTGTAAATGCACTTACAAATTAATTATATAATGTTATGATTGTTGTGTTACTGTGACTTTTGATTTACTTTCATAATTTTTGAGATGTGGCCTCCCTGAACGGTGGAGGAGGAATATTGTACAGTCCCAATGCTGCCTCATGTTGCTGCTTTATGCTTGTTAACGAATTAGAAGAAAGGAATAAAATATCAATTTAAGTTACTTTTGTGAAATCAAATGGGGCAAAAAAATGTGATTTTGTAACAATGTGATTGTAACAGTAACTAGCTACTTTTGAGGCTTTGCAATTATAGATGTGTATAAAACTGAAATTTCTAAATTGGAAACGGGCAATTCATGCTCTAAACTTCATTAATCAAAAACTCATCAATGATGATGCTTTAAAGGGCTTGAGCAACTGTCTACCTTGTTCTCTCTTCTGATGCCTAAAATAACTGTTGGGAAATGACTACATGTTGTTGTTATTATTATTATTAGAACCGGTAACAAATCCAGACTGTAACCCTGATTAATTTTTTTAATAACTACATTGCTTCAAATCAGCTATAATAATAGGGCAATCATGCATCACAGTTGTGTTCCAACTGAACTATTAGTTGCTGTATTATGTTAGTGTAATTACAGCCTAATGCTTTACACTATTAGAGCAGTACTAAATATTTTACTAAACTGAATGAAGTACATAAAAATTAATTTAAATGGCCTTAAGCTTTGAAACAATGCATTCAGTGATGTGAATGTGCCTATTTTGGTGAGTTGATCAAAACACAATGCAAAATCTAAATAGAAAATATGTTCTTCACTGGTGATGCATTTTGTTTTAGCAGTTCATTTAATTAGTATTCAAAATGCATCATTACAATCCTCTTCCTGCCCACCCAAGGAATTTTCACTGTGTCTTATTCCTTGGTAATTGGGCATAGGATTGCAATCTGTATGGAATGAACATTTTATTTAGATCTCTTGTAAGGAGACTGGGATAAAAGTCAGCTTTTGGATAAATGTGGGTTCAGGGATAAATGTAGTGCCCAAGTGATAGCACTTATTATTAACTGTAATTATTATCAGGCTAATTCTGACATTAGTTTACCAAGATTGTCCCACTGAAACGAATAACACTTAGATTAATTGTGATGAAAAGGTCCCATTCATTTTAACAGGTCTACTCTAAGTAGGACTAACGTTAGATTTAGCCAGCTCTTATATCCTCCCTCATAATTTTGAAAAATAGGAAGGCACCCTTTAGGCTTTCATTACTTTGAATGCTTTGTAGGTAAAGTTTGGTTGCCAGCCTGGTTGCCAAGTAAAATATCCTCTTAGGTGCACCCATACACTAACAAAATTTTAAAGAGCTATCCAAGGTGCTGAACTTTGGGGGGGGGGGTGTTCAGCACCCTGGATAGCTACTTTAAAGTTAGACTCTGAAAAGCTTCACTGTCCCACTGAAACATACCATGTCTCCCTTCCACCACATGAAACTATGCTATGTCTCTTTTCCCACCCACCCACCCACTCGCTCACTCACCAAAACCCACCTTTTCTGGTTGTGGCCCCACAGCCACCATGTCCATTTACTGGTCTGTTGGAACATACAAACATAGGCCTTTGAGCTATCCACTGGAACCTTTCAGTGGTTCTCTGGAACCATCATCACTGTGTGGCCAACTCTAGGAAAATAGATGGACACTTTTCCATCATCGCCCCTTCCTATCTAAATGACAGTGATGGCGGCAGCTACAGCAAGTAAAAAGTGATTGGGGAGTTTGAAGGTTGGCTAGGAATTCCAACTTCTTCAACAACTGAATTTATGATTGTAAGTCAAATATAAGTCACCTTCAAGATGCCAGGCAATATTTAGCCTACTGACTATGGGTCACCCAAAATATGATTGTGAGTGCAATCTTATTATCTCCCCAGAAATCATCTTAGGGATCACTGTGTACATCTCCTGGTCCATGGACAGAAAGAGAGATCCACCCATGGACATCCAATCACTTGTAGAATTCCTCCCTGGGTGGATCTCTCTTTCTTTCAATTCTAGAAATTGTGGCATTGGAGAAGGGAAGGTCAAGGTGAGTTTGAGAACATTAAGGCACACAGGGAGTGTGCTTTATTTTTCTTCTCATTAGAAGAGAGTATTTTTCTTTCCAATAAGAAGGAAAAAAATAGCAGAAGGAAAAGTCTATGCTGGAGAGTGAGGAACAACCCCCAAATACTTCCCTGACCAATGTAGGAAGGGCAAATTCCTCTGCCATGGACTACCTCTTCCACAACCCTATAGGACCTCTGTGAATAACAAGATTTATAAGCCATCCTTCATGGTATTTACCCTAAAGCAGTTTAGAACACAATTTTAAACAAAACAATAATAAAATACGTAATAAACTAATAACACAATTAGCATAATATACAATTAAATTAGCTAATTTAATATTACAAGCCTCTAGATCACGCTGGAATTAGCCAGGATGGAGTGGGGGTGATATTGTTTATGTCCCATATTCATGCTGCTGCCATTTGTGAGTATTTCCTGTGAAATTCTGGCCTCATTGTCTGCAGCTGCTGAATCTAAAAGGCCCGCAGAGCATTGAGGCAGATAGCCACCATGACGGACTGCCGCAAGCTGAAATTAAACTATAGCTCAGTGAAAATCCCCCTTGGCAATGAGTGTAAATTATATTTATTCACAGTAACCAAAATTAAAATGCTCCCTTGCAATAAATAATTCAATTAGAATTGGAGTCGCAAGCTACGAAACAACTTGGATGGCAGCATTCCAAAGAACTGGTAAAAGGAGCTGGGATCATGGGCAAAATCTTGGAATATCAGGGATGGGGGGGGTGAGGGATGACTAATTCCAGTGGACCCTCTCCCCGAAATGCTTACATGTATGAATAGAGTGAATCAATTTCAAAGTCCTTACCCCAACCCCAATAATGTGTGGTCTGCAATTAAATGTAAGCTATACTCTCCAAAATGAGAGACAGCATGCCTCCTAATATTAGTTTTTGGAAGCACTTATGGAAAAGAATGTTGCCTTCATGTTCCTCTTCTGGGCCACAGAACAAAACAGGAGGCTGCAATACGCAAGCCAGAGCTAGGCAACTGGAGGGGGGGGGGCTAGGGAGCTGCATTCTTTTCCCAGGCAACCTCTGGAAAAAAATCCAGTATTTATTTGCCCCCAATCCCCCCAAGCATGGAAACAACTTTGCCATTTTATATTATTATTATTATTATTATTATTATTATTATTATTATTATGCTCTCCCTGAGCCATTTGGGGGGCAGGCAAGGACTTTTTGCCAACTCTCAGGTCATTTCCTGTGGGGAAAAGGTCCTCTGGGTCTTAAAATGGTCCACAGAGGGGCATAAATGTGGGGGGGGGGGGAATGCCTCCATCTACATTTTGGGGGAATTTGAGGACCATTCTTTTTAAAGTATATTTAAGAGCAGTAGTGCATGCACCCCACTGGATGCTCTTTCCCCATTCTTCACATTGACCCTTGCTTTGATCCAGCGGGGCTTCTCCTCTTTGTGCCCTTATGTCCTGTTCCAAGGATCCAGTGGATGAGAATGCAGGTTTACAACTCAACTGGGAAATGGAGCAAATGACATTCACATCCTGAACCTGCAATGGGTGCCTCATATGCATATACACATGTGCACATGCAAACGTGCACACAGATAACAGGATGCTTCCTTTAGACAAAGTGAGGCATTACTCTATCTAATTCAGTATTGTTCACATTGCTGAGAGCAACTCTACACAGTTTGAGATAGGTACCTTTTCATGATTAGAGATGCCAGGGACTGGACAGAAGCTCAACCTAAAAGCAAATCATTAGTCTACCACTGAGGTACAATCCCAGATCAATCAAGGTTACCACAAGCTGAACAGATCCCATCCCTAAACACTTCTTCATAAAGATATGTCCAGTAAGAAAAATCTACACATGGCAAAGAGAATATCCAAGTGCATAGTGTCCACACTTTGAAGGGCATTTGCGTGCATATTGTCAGAACTGATTTTATTGTATTTTGTCCTGTGTTCCTGTGTTCCTCAGCTCTAGGATGAGAAATAAATATTTGAAATAAGTAATTACTTGTGTCGCATCCAGGACCCAATAAACCAGATGGATGTGACATGTCATAGACAGGAATTCACATCCCCATTGGAGGGCACCACCATTTTATGTTCAGTCAGTTGCATATAGCTGCATCTACATTCAGCTCCATATAGTGCTTTTTCAGCTGCATCAGATTCCATCTGATCTTGGAAGCTAGGCAAAGTCAGACATAGTTACTACTTTGATGGGGAGCACCAAGAAACACCAAGTGTAGTAGGCTATATTTGACAGGGAGGAAATGGCAAATCACTTCAAAGTATTCCTTGCCTAAGAAAACCCTATGAAATTCATGATGCTGTCATAATTCAGGTAACTTGAAGGCACATATGCACACAGAGGATAGGAATGGGGAATATATGATCCTCCGGGTCCTCTTAGATTGCAATTTACACCAGCCCTAGCCACCATATCCAAAAGCTAGTCATATGAAGGGCAACCTACCCACCATTCTCATGGTACAGTCTCCCAGATGTATTACCCTTATATTATTAAACTTCTACCCTGGTGTCATTACGCATGTATTAGAAACTTAGGGGCTGTGCAGGCCACCCCTTTTATAGCCAGATTGGGGCTGCGGCAACCACATGCCATGGCCCCAATCTGGCTTTAGCAGGGTGCAAAAAGGAGCCACAAAAAGTGGCTCCTTTTTGCACCCTACAAGGGGTATGACAGCTGTGGCGCTGTGGCTTTATGGTGCTCCTTCAGTGCTGCGTCATGCAGACACAGCACCAGTGAAGCACCATGATGGCACACACCATGTGGTGCAGTGCACGGCATCATGCCATCGTGTAGATGCTACACCTTGAGTCCGCCCCGAACCCAGCCAAAGATGCCGGTGTGCACAGCCCCTAAGTTAGATACATGGCAGCATGTCTGTAGTCTAGCTAGGAGTTTAACAAGTGACCTCCAGCATCTAAAATGAATTCTATCTTAACCTATATAATGTATTCGTGTATCAAGGGTAGGGCTTACTCAGTACATGGAGTTTAGAATAAGTTTTCATGAAGTATACGATTCTTCCTTTGAAATAAGCACTGGCAATTAGTTACTTTGAGTGTATTTCCAGCTTCATTTTCATAATGCAATGCAGTAAAAGTACTTAGTACAATATTTAAAATTAAAATTTGATCACTATTTCAAGCTGTTCATTTGCAAATTAAATAATATGATTTTTAATAAAAAGAAGAGAGAGAACTTATTTGTACTGGTTTTCATATACAGTACTTATTACATTTGACTTTTATCGGGAAAGAAACATGAAGCTGTGAATTCAAGGGCTAGAGTTATAGTAGGGCTAGAGTTAAAGCTACAGTTAGATAATAAAATCTCTTAAGTGGATCAATAAGCATCCAAATAAATGAAAGGAATTTGTTCTATACGGTGGTACAAAAGATATCTCAATCTTGGATACTATTTCTGAATAACCCGGGTCAAGCATCAATATTTTTATTACTGTCAATCAGTCAGTTGTTGGAAAAGTTTGAAATAGGGCTGAGGTAAAATAATTCTCATTTTTTTCAATGTTCTATTTGCTTGGATTTGAAAATGATTCACTTTGCCCAAGAATTTTTGCAGCATCTTTTTCAAACATTGTTTAGATGCTCCTTAGATAGACCAAGCATCAGTCAAAGTGATGGGGGATGATGGAGATGTAAGCCAGTCTCTCAGTTCCTCAGCTTTCACTCACTGAGAACTTAGGACTGTTGTAAAATTGATGGAAAAGTGTTATAAGCAAGTTGATACAGTTCCTTGTTCTATTAATATCTAGGAATGGTGGGAAATTCTGCTTGCTTTGCTTTCCCATGCATTCAGAAACAAACTGAAATGGCACCATACAAGTTCAACAGGTAATTGCAATTTCCACCAAGGAGAGAACCACATATTAGCTACATACCATATACCTGTTAAAGATAAGGAGTCTCTCAGGGGGAAAAAAGAGAGAAGAGGCAACCCTGCTGCTCATCAAGATTACATTGTCTTGACAGTAAAGGGTGTCTCAGCACGTCATGATACTTTGTTGAAACAACAAACACAGTGACTTCCCGCTTCATGAGTAAAATACCTCCTTTTTACCCATCAGCATCATCAGCAGTTGCAAAACAAAACATTGGCTGGTGAACATAACTTTATGTGTGCCAAAAAAAATTTAAAAAATTTGCAAAAGTTTACCCAAAAAACCAATGAAGTGTGAGGACAATGCTTTTGACAATTTTCATTCTCCAGGCAAGAGTGAATAAATGGTGATTTACAACTCGACATGTTTAACACACAGTGATTCAATGGGTGATTCTAGACAGCCCAAAAAGAAGAAAATCACCCCAGGAAGCTGTGGGATGGGGCCGAGGCTGCCACACGGGCAGCCTCCGCGGCCCCATCCCGCCACTTCCAGAGGCTACGGGGAAGTGGCAAACTGCCGGTTCCCCATGGCCTCTAAGCGGGGTGCAGCAGGCACCCTGGGCACCCGCTGCACCCTGCTTGTGGAGGAGGGGCAGAAGGGAGGAAGGGGCCACCGCCGCGGCCCCTTCCTCCCTGGGTCTTTGCCGCGGCTGTCTAAAAGCCACGGCAAAGACCCACACCAAAAAATGAGCTCTGTTTGGAGCTCCTTTTTTGCGCCGCAGAAAGGGCACGATTTGCACGTCTAGCAGCTGTGCATGCCATGATGCCATCATGGTGCACCCATGTGGATGCCACCATTTAAAAATGGCAGCGCCCATATGTGGTAGTGTTAGGGAGGGTGTAGAAGCTGCACCCTCCCTTACCCTAGTCGCGCCTTATTTGGCCCTAGACACGCCTCTTTTGGCGTGTCTAGATTGGGCCAAAAAGACTTTAAGTTCTTAAGTATTCGAAGTCCAGGCCATGGAAAAACAAACATGCAGGGTTTTTAAAAATTTCTTCCACATTTGATTTTGTTTTAATTCTCATCTTCTTTCTCTCCTAAAAGTGAAGAAGTTTACCATCTTTCATAAATTCTCACCAAAAGTTGAAATGACCTGTAATTTTGCTTCATCCTTTTTCTTACGTCAGTTCATAAGAGCTTAACACAACACATGAAGGTGACACAATCAGAACAGGTGCCATGTGTTTTTAACATATGTGGACAGAAGCAGAAATAGTTGTCAACAAGACACACTTTGCAGCTGGCTCAAGATGCACATTCACGCTTAACAGATTGGCCAGCACCATTCATTTCAATATGCTTGTACAGAAGAACTTTCTAGCAAATTGTGTCCACTCCCATCAATCAATCCCTCCTACTCAGAACCTGCACATCCATCCATTTTCATAAGTGAAATGCACCCATCATTTTTAGCAATCTCTGCAAATTTTATTTTTTGAAGAAAAATGGGACAACAGCTGTTGTTTCAAAATAAGAAACACCTCATGTAAATGACAATCATTATCCAAAAATAATAAGTGCAGTAAACAGTGAACTATGTGACTTTTGGATCCAGCAGGCCACCTGATTTTAAAGGTGCAACAAAATGTTTATCATTTCATTATTATTGTCCCCCTTCCACACACACAGGCTCCATGAGATAATATCTCTTTTTAATAAACAGAAACTGCAGCTGCTGTCTCAAAAGCCTTATTGTTAATTATATATATTAATAAATAGAAGTGTGGCAGATCAGTGGTCCCTATCTCTGCAAAGTGATGAATGCCAGGTTGTTCTAAGGAGCCTGGTTTTGGCCTTGCGTCAAATGTTTTTTATCAGTCAAAGAGGCCAAGGTTTCATTTATTAAATTGTCTGCACAAGCCCTTTGAGGAAGAAGAGAAAATAGATGGGAGGAAGAAGAAGAGGCACAAAGCAAAGAAAAACAAAAGTATAACATCTTATAAGCTCTATCACTCCATGTTTCTCTCCTGTCTGGCCTTGTGTCCCTCTTCCCTTCTTCCACTGCCCAGTTCTAATTGGGAAAACATGTGAGGCAAGAAGCTGGGGCCCATTCACAGTACTCATTTATAGCACTATATTCCACTTTGACTGCCACAACAATGCCGTATTGTATCCTGGGATTTGTAGTTTGGGTGAGCATTTAGAATTCTCAGCCAGAGTACTTCAGTGCCCCACCAAACTATAAACTCAAACATTCCATGGGATAGGATCATGGCAACTAAAGTGGAATAATAGCATTAGAACTGTGTAGTGTGAAAGTGTCCTGTTTTCTGATGTTATGAAAGGGCAACAATATGTTAGGAACTTAATTTGTTATAATGATATTCTTACTTCTAGGGAGGAAGCCATTTATGACATTTTTTGCCTCTGGTACCAATATTATTTGACAAGTCCTAGTTACTGTACTTCCACTTATCCTTACCAGCAACAGTAGAGGATCCATTTAAAGCCCTTGAAGCAGACACCAAGGTATTTATTTAATGTACAGGATGTGGCACAGCCATGCTCAAGCCTATCCGCAAACACAATCCACTCCAAACTGTGACTGGAGTGGATTGTGGACTGTGTAAAGCAGCAAAACAAGCATGTACAAACAAGTGTTTACATGGCTCCATTGAATCTGCCAGACCAAATATTCTGGAGCAACAACAGGGCACTGTGATTTCTGTCCAACCCAAGGGTTCACAACCAGTACAATTAATTAGGAAGAAAATTTTCTCTAGTTATCTCAAAGTATGTGTGAGAATAAAGCCAAAACTAAATATTTACATGAGAGATAGTCCCATTTGAATTGGCATGATTATCAGAAGAGGTACTGTAGCTGAACAACAGCAACTACATGGGTAAGCAAATGCAAAAGAGGGCATTTCAGCATGTTTAGTTCTCTATGCTACCTACTGAAATGATCACATATACACAGCATTTAAAGCTATTGAGTGTCATCCTCTTTTGCATTTGGACACTCTATCCTCATATGGCTTAGAGATGTGACCAAGGATATAAAATGGAGTGCTCCAAAATGTGAACCCATCTCCCCACTGGATCAGAATGGTACACACAGCTGCTTCTTCAGTAAGCCCTTCCTTGAACTACAATTTGGAACCCACCTCTATTTGTCTGGCAGCCCACCCTAAAAGCCTCATCTACAGAAAATGATTGGCAGATGGTACCGGTTCCTCCATCTCAGGAGACTGTAAATGGCAGCAAAATTTCTGGAAATGGAAAGTATTCTTTGCCTATTCTGTGCTGTGTTGGCAATGAATCAGAAGCTCTTCCAGGTCACCTGAGATGAAGGGTGTCTGCTACTCCTGTCTCCCCTTCCTGATCCTTCCCTCTCCTTTCCCCAAGGAAAGGGGCAGAGCAGATAGGGTAGCATCAAGGACTTTACTGGGGGAAGGGATGCGGACAACACTGGGTGACACTTCAGAGGGGGTGTCACCTAGTTCATTAGTGGGAAAGGGCTGCCTTCTAGGTTTGGCAGGTCAGCTGGCTGGTTGGGAAAGTAACTGTTCTCCCCCTTTCATCAAAGCAACAGCTCTGCCAGACCCAGAAAATTGTGGGGCAGCAGCCCACTTTCAACAGCAGCTGCTGTGGACAGAAGGAACTGCCTTCCAAGTCTGGCAGGTCTGCTAATCAGGCAGGAAAGCAAGTCTCCTCCCTTTTGTGCCTGGACAGCAGCTTTGTCAGAGCCAGGAAAGACTTTTGAGGAGAAACAGGGGGTAATAAAAATGATCTACACCTGACCAGCAGGTTGTCCGGGAAAGCTGCAAAGACTGCTGATAATGGCTCAAAACTGCCTAACAGAGCTTTATAACAAAAACAAAACAAAACAAAAAAAACTAAAGGTCTTTTTACACATGCAAGAAATAAAGTACAGTATCCAAGTACCAGTTCAATGTCCAATAGAGACGGGTCAAACAATCCAAGGACCCAGCGTTCCAGAAAGGCAGGTTTAACCAGGCAATTCTGAGGTCTGAAGGTCCAGAGGGTCCAGGTCAGTCAGTAGTTCAAGAGGCAAGGTTTCAGGCCACAAAGTCCAAGGGAGTCAGAGAAACATGCTTTCACCAGGAAAATCAGATAATCTCTGACAAAGGAGCTCAGCAGCTTGCACTGGTTTATATTACCCAGTTCCTAATCACAGGCGCTTCCTGTGTTTCTCATAAAGCCTCCTGGACCGGCGAAGGCATGCCCTTGCAGACCTTCACTGGCTAAAGGTAGGTACTTCATTGTTCTGCTTGTCCACATATTTTGTGCTTGGAATCTCTGCTAATGGAAGGCTGGGCTGCTGAGTTTCCTGACACAGAACAGGCTTTGCTTGAGCTGGCAGAGCAGAGCTAGGACCCGGCTCAGTTTCAGGTTCCCCTCCACCTGGAGCTCAAACTCAGCCTCCTCATCTTCTGAGTCCTCGGCCTAGCTGAGCATGACACAGGTGTGTAAAGGGATGTGGTGGCTCAGCAGATAAGATGCTGGCTCTGATAATCCCAGGATCAACAGGTTGGCAGTTTGAGGTCCAAGTACTGTGTGACGAAGTAAGCTCCCGTCACTAGCCCTAACTTCTGCCAACCTTGCAGTTCCAAAGCATGTAAAAGTGCAAGTAGATAAATAGGTACCACTTTGGTGGGAAGGTAACAGTGTTCAGTGAAGTCATGCTGGCCACATGACCATGGGATCATCTTTGACAACTCTGGCTCCCTTGGTTTAGTAATGAGCACCACCCCCTACAGTTAGACACAACTTGACAATCATGTCAAAGGGGAAGCCTTTACCTTTACCCCACGGAGTAGCACAGAAAGGAGGTAGTGGCTAAATTAGGGTGAGGGTGTTTGTTTGTTAGTTTGTTTGTTTGTTTGTTAGTTTGTTTGTTTTACTGTTCATATACAATGTTAGTCCAAGACATTTTTCTGCTTGTGGCAAAGGACAAGATGGCACATAAACAGACATTCTCAAATGCACTTGAACATCAGTGCCATATCCAGAAGTGAAGTGAGTGCCAATTAAATCATACCTAAGTGCTGGTGACACACAGCCAATTCCAGAGCACCTAAAGAGAGCAAGCTAGCTTATGTAGTGCAAAGCAAGCCAAGTCTCCAAAATGCTCTGCATTTCTACCCAGCCAGGATCTGCACCTGAGGCAGCTGCCTTCCTTTGCCTAATTATAGAGACAGTCCTATTTAGGTAAAATTCTTGAGAAGTAAACGTTTGCTAGGAACATGTGAAAATTCTGGTTTATTTGGGGGAAGAGAAGCAGCAACATCCCTAGCACAGTCCATAGAGACATCATAATAGGGCTCACAATTGCCATTAAATGTCCTTTTACAGATCAAACAGGAATTTAAGAGCAATTATGCAAATTATTTCCATATCACTATAGAAGCCCAAATTAAGGATAAACACTTTTCCATTTATTAAAACAGGCATCTTCTCTCTGAATATTTGGAAGAATGTTTATATTACATTTTCCCTTGCAGTAAATTACGAAATGAGGATAATGGTTATGAGACACCTGAAGCATGCTGGTGGCTCATTATCAAATGACTTGATATGAATAAATTGGATAAATCAACGTCGCTCAGTGAAGAGATCTTGTTCTGTGTATCTCATAGCTCTGGTGACTTGCAGATTTGCACTTTGTTTAGAAAAACCTAGCTGTGGTAGTATGCATCAGGATAAAAAGATACAAAGGTCTCCTGTACCACCTTCTAGACTAAGAGCCTGATCACATTGCAAAAGTAAGATGAGAAGCAGTGAAATAGAAACAGATTTTTGCTTAATAATAATAGTAATAATAATTTTTATTTGTATTTCCCACCTCTCCCTACGGATCGAGGTGGGATTCCAACAATATAAAAATGCAATACATTTAAAATACTAGCCATATGATACAACACAATTAAAATAGCATTCAATTCCTTATCTAAGCTATTGCCGTTAACACACACACACACACACACATGCCATCATAGCACCTGCAGAGGGAGACCATCATAAAAATGTGCCTTTTGCCAAATGGATTTTTCAGTGCAACAAACAGCACGCTTTTACTATGGTCTCCCTCTGGGAAGAGAATGGAAGGGCTTCAAGGGCATGCAGAGAGGTAAACAGAAAGCTGCTTCTCTACCACCACATCTAGGCTTAATTTTATAATGCTCTATTTGGCGGCATCTCCAGTAGGGGAGAAAGTCTCCCCTTCTCCCCAGGCCTGCAGCCTAGCCTCCAATGGAAGGAAATGCCACAACCTGGGAAAAGGTACGGAGAAGGCCCTCTCTTATGTCCTCACCAAATATGCATGTGAACGTGGTAAGACTGAGAGAAAAACCTTCCATGAAAATTTCAGACAGGCTCATATAGGAGGATATCTCCCCAATTTCTCTTTCAGGGTTTTCTTCTTCCATGTTAGAACCTGTTAGAATTTAAAAACACTAAACAAGTAACAACTTCCCATAGGGCTTTTTCTGCCGCAGCCCCAAAGTTATGGAATGACTTGCTGGAAGAGATCCGTCTTATTACCTCCTTAGATGCTTTTAGGAAGGCACTTAAGACGGATCTCTTCCGGTGAGCTTACCCATCTAACATGTTATAATGGATTACCGACTGCTGAGAGAGAAATTCTGGAAGAATGACACCAAGCAACTACATTGAAGGATGTTTTATTGTTGTTTATTTTTATTGTTAGTATTGTTGTTAATGCTGTGATGGTTTTAGGATAATGATTATAATATTTGATTGTGTACTATTGTATTTTATTGATTGTTGGAATCCCGCCTCAATCCAATGGAGAGGCGGGAAATAGAAATATATTATTATTATTATTATTATTATTATTATTTTTGTCAATCATCTCAGGCTGGGCATAAACATGCAGAAAACTTGATTAAAAACTTGATTAAATAGAGCAACAAATTAGAACATCACTCTGAGAAAAACACAGGGCCAAAGGTTGGCCACGTAACTTTAGCACCTGAGTCAGAAAATCCAAACAACTCCTTCATCCAGGCAGTGAAACTACAGTAATAATAAATTAAAACAACTAAATCACACCTTTTAATGATGCCTCAGTTATCTATCTGAGGTGGCTACCTCCCTCTGCCTAACAGAAAGACCAGCCCTGCCACAGCTTCTTCAAATAACCTAAGTTTTGTCTAGAACACAGTGGGAAATTGAGATGGCAGTTCCAATATGCTTGCTGCTGATAACAGCCCTGCTAGTGCCACCACTAAGCAACCAACATAAGAAGGGGTTTTGCCAGAGGGCATTTCACTGGCAGCACCCACAAACTAGACAAATGGACATAAATCTTGTAGAAATAAATCTTGCCAGCCTGAATGGCCCATCCTTGTAAATCACGGTTAGGGTTCCTTTCACCTTTCCAAACCAATATGCAGATCAAAATGCTGTTATACTTTCAAATTTGCACTTATACAAATTTTGTAATGCAGTTCTCCAAATGAAAAATGGAGATTAAAAATAGGTATGTTAGAGGAAATTGCATATAAAAATGTGTATACTAATGAAAACAGCGTACAAAAATGCATTATATATCAAGGGAAATTGCTTGCAAAAATGTGCTTATGAATTTTCTTGAAGACACCTGTTTTTTAAATGCTGCCTGATACAGAAACAGGACAAAACAAATGTATGATTCAGGATAAAAATGAGAAAGTGTGCCAAAAAATGGTTAGAGTCGTTCGTCACTAATTTGCACAACATCATGGCTAAGGTTTTGAACCAGCAAGCTTCAGAGTTTGGTTCAGGAAAGTTATGGAAAGTGAAACTCACACAAGAATTCTATGCCTTTTGGATTATGGCTACTTATTATTATTTTTTGTTCTCTAGAGCTGCCACATAAAATATAGAAGACAGACTATTATCAGCTGTCACTTGTCTCACAAGCAGCACCTGCTGAAATCCCTCCTTCTACACAAGACCTGTTGTCTGTACTTCCTTGTCCTTTGGATGATCTTAGAAGAAAAACAGTGAAGTTTGGAAGACACATCTCAGGGTGAGCAATGGCAGAAGAGAACATTTGATTTTTGTACATGAGGTGACTTTAAATTCACTGTACCCATGTTTACCCATTTACAGCTGGAACCAGGACTCTCTGGCTCAGCATGGCATGTGTTCTGAGGAGAAAGACAGAGAGTGTATGCTCTTGGGCCCATCATACCATCAAGAACAAAGGAACAATTGGAGTGCTAGTGCCATGACTGACAAGCTTTTTTGTCACATAAGGCTGTGCAGGGATTGGGGTAGTGGGCTCCCTTAAAGCCAAGAGCAAGCAGAAGAGTTAAAAGCAGTTTTCCAAGCTCTGTGTTATCCATACAGGCCATCTCTATGTGCTACCAGATATGGCTATTGCATGGGATAGTATGGGCACACTTCCTTTTTTCACCCTTCAACTGTGGATGTGGTTGGCCAGGTCTATTTTCTTTCAGCCTTTGATGGTAGTAATGTGAAGGAATAAGAATGATTGTGATGATCAAAAAAGACCATATCAGGAAGTCATGGGTACGTGAATCACATTAGAGATGGAAGGAACATTTGGAAGTATTCACATAATGGTCCCAAAACATATCAAACGTTAAGAAACCCTGGCGAGAAGAAACCTGGACTCATAAGAATCTGCATGGTTCAAGATTTATTCTATGCAACATTTGCACATGGTTGTTTTGCATACAAAACAGCATTTTTTTTTCCTAATAGGGAAACAACATTTTCTGCTAAGGAAATATTGTTTCCTGCAAATGCTGTTTTCTGTGCAATACAACTACACATGTATTTTGTGCAGAATATGTCCCAAATTGTAAAAAAGGCTTTGAAAACTGCTTGCTTTTTTTTTTTCAGATATTTTCTCACAGTGGGAACAAAAATGCTGAAATTGCTCATTGCTTCCTTGACGAAGAAACTGAGTGAGCCATTACATTCCTACCTCAGTGGCATTCCCAGCCTGGGTGTCACCTGGTGTGTGGGGGGGGGGGCAGAGTTTGAGGATGGGGCCAAAGGGACAGGCTCTACCTCCATGCCTTCCAAGTCCAGCAGGGATTCAGAGGCAGGCTCCCCATCCACTCCATGCCTTCTGAGTCCAGCAAGTATTCAGAAAGCAGCTGGGGGGTGACAGCAGTATGCTGGCCCCCATTCTCCATCCTAGGGTGTGTGTATGTTCCTCCTGCCCTGAAGTGGGACAAGGGCCCAACCAGGTGTCACCCCTCTTCTTGGTGTCACCCAGTGCAATCCGCACCCTCCCCCAGTGACACTACTGCTCCGCCTTGCTGCAGAATTCAAAGACCCAGCTGTGTTATTCTTGAAAATCAGTGTGCAAAAAAATCTTGTATCTTCCGATTCATGGGGGAGCCATTCTGGAAACTCCCCTCCCCCCAGCAAATCAGGAAAATCGCCAATATTGGAGCCCCATCGATTACAATGGGGTCACACTCCTGCACACAGCACTGCATGCCTGCCATTTTGTCCTTCCCACTTGCCATCCACAAAAGACCAAGGGACATGAATGGCAAGACTGCAAATCAGGAGGGACGACTGTAGTACCTTTGAGACTAACTGAAAGAAAGAAGCTGGTAGCATGAGGTTTTGTAGATTTGAGCCTACGTTACCAGCTTCTTTCTTTCAGTTAGTCTCAAAGGTGCTACAAGGTTCTTTTGTGTTCCATATTATTATCAGACCTGCTTGGCAGTATATTCTTTTGAGCAGTCTACCATCTTGATTTAAGCAGAGGTTGATGAACATAAAATAAACCCAGCAAAATCCTGAGCTCCAAACAGTGTTTGCTTCTCGTTGGCTACATCTGCAGAAATAATCCAGTTTGATACAACTTTCATTGTCATGGCTGAATACTATGGAATTCTGCGAATTGTAGTTTTATGAGACATTTAGCCTTCTCTGTCAGAGAGCTCTGATGCCACAACAAACTACAATTCCTAGAATTTCACAGTATTGAGCCACGGCAGTTTAAGTGCTGTCATACTGGATTATTTCTGCAGTACATATGCAGCCTTAATGGAAGAATCTGTTGCCCTTTGAATCTCTGACTGCTTCCCACAATGGACAGGAGCCCAAGTATTTCTGGACAGGTGGCAAGATGACACCTTGACTTTCTGATGAGAAAACTAAGAAAGTGCTCAGTTGCCCCAAGCAACTCTTCAGCAAATAAGATTGGATGGAAGCTTTGGGCAATTTAATCAGAGGTTGATTTTAAAATGTGGCTTGCAATTAAACACAGAGTACTCATGCAGTTGTAATTCATCGCATCACTCTTGCGCCACGCCATCCTGCAGACAAAAGCTGTCTGGTGCCTAAGAATGAAGAAATGGGAAAGGATAATGTTCTTGGGGCCTGAAGGTCTATGTAATACTTTACGATGCCAAAAATACCCTTGGGACCTGTTCTGCTATCTTGTAATTATGCACACATAGTCTGATTTATGTTGCATGTCTCCCAGCAATACCAGCATGCACTCTGCTGCCTTGCCCTATTTGTGCATAAAATACTTGGTGCCATAATGTCGTAAAATAGGGTAGAGGCTCATTGCACAAGTTACTATGAAATTCATGCGAGCAAGGGGTATAATAATCTAATGATCCTTTTCAGCTAGGATAAATATGCACAATTTAGCCTTAGATACGGAGTCACAGTCAAGCCATTTCTACGAGTGCCTTTGAGAAATGTCACTTTGTGATGAAAGATCTTTAATTCCCCAGCCTTCTTCACATGTTGATTATAGGCTTGGGGCAAAGGGAGAAAGAAACAAATAAAATGCAAAGCTTGAGCATATGCATCGATGTCAATCCTTTGGAAAGCCACTTGGTACGATATTGCACTGGGGCTTCCTAGTTCACATTTACAAAAGACAAGGGAAATGCTCCCCCATGCAGTGATCCCCCAAGACTCACAGAAAGGCAAGAGCAATGGTATAAAAACAGATCATTGCAAAGATAAGCTGCACTTCCATGAGGGGGAAAGCACCAAAGTTATCAATTTAAAGAAGCTTCAAAGGATTTGATTTGGATGCTCCAGCTATGCATCTGAATGCATCCTTGGAGAAAGTTCTCTCACATCTCAAAGCCCTGCATTTGCTTGACATCCCCTATACTACCTATTTGTCAATTCTAGTTATGTAAACTGAGAATGACACTAAAACAGAAGGATGTGATTTCTTGTACAGAGATATGTTGGGAGGACTGGATTTAACAATAGGCTCTGGCCATGCAAAGAATCTAAGCTAAGTTAGTTTCTTGTTAAGAAAAATGAGTAAGGCCCTGCACCTAATATCATGCATGTAGCAACACTGCCCCTCCTGTATCACACATAGAGCACAAATATCAGAAGGGAAGAGGTTTTTGCTTCCACAGATACACAGGAATCTTCACATAAGCCAGAAATTTAAATTTTCCTTACAAAGCACTGGGACTCCACTTCTCCACACTGAGCAGGGAAAGAGACTTACTTTTGGTCTGTTTTTCATGAAAGATAGACTCTTTATCATTGCTGTAGCATGGAGAAAGCCTCATTCAGCACAATAACTGAAATAAAAAGGAATTGAATGGGAACTGGGAACCCCCTAGCAAATTTGCACTAGTAGAGATCGAAAAAGTTAGCTTTTGGACAGCTACTCCCATAATCCCCCAAGCGGCATGGGATCTGTAGTCCAAGAAGTAACTTTTCCAAACTTATGTGGGGGGGGGGGACATCAGCTACAGAAGATATCACCCATTTCTAGTTTTACGCTCAGTTATTCCTTCTTTCTAATGAACCCAGCTAAGGCTCAAAGGGCTTTAAGAAAGAAAACATTGCTGTCACTGTGATTTTTACAACAAATTTAATGAAACAATAGCTCATCTATGAGTGATAGTAAGTGCCAGAATTCTTCTTGCAAAACAGTCCATCTTGTTTAGTAACTTTGTTTTACAGTTATGACTCTATTAACTTTTAAAGTATATGAGTGAACAGCTGCTGCCTCATATAGCAGGAGAAAAGAAAAGGTGACAGATTTCTTCAGCAATACATTTTTGTCTCTCATGTAAAGATCATATTGATCTCAGCACTGATTAGTTTGGTTAATGGCAGCATGGTGGAGCAAACTGTCAAATGAAATAGAAGTAAAGGAAAATAAACTGTCCGTATATTGAATTACCTTTCCTTAGTTTGCAACTCATCTTCAGATTACATAGAGGGCAAGAAATCTTTGAACCCACTCTCACCCTAACAAAGCTAGGGTTCAAATTCTAATGCCCTCACCCAGCAAAGCTCCTAGGAAGCAAAGCTCCTAGGAAGCTCCTAGGAAGCAATAAATAAATGAGACATTACAATATCACATTAGATGTGACTTTAAAACCATATGAAATTCAAAAACTTTCTTAGAGTGACACAGATGGGCCAGACATTATGGGGGTACATAGCTCTTTCTGTGCCACTTTAGGTAACTTCATATTAATGTTCTAGGCCTTTCTATTCTATCTTCTTGTTTGACTGACAATGACTGGCCCATGTCTTAAGCTATGGCCAATAGAAAAATTGCTGCTTTTCTAAATATAATAGTCTCATTATCGTAATGTAAAAATTTAATCTTTAGACCCACTTTCAAGAAATCTTTAACATGTAGGGGTCCTCAGAGGAATTTATTCCTAATTTCAGATGACAGGGGACAGCTGAATAAATAGTGGGGAACATCTTTGATTTCATTTTGATCACAGTGACAGAGGCACAGTTGGTATGGTATTTAGGCAAATTGTAAGGCAGATACGAAGGGGTATCCAAAAGTTTTAATGATCACCTTTAAAAAATTTGACAGAAACTTTGTTTTGATTTGTAGTTGTTAACTTATCTCTATGTAGTCACTACCTAGATTTATACATTTTCCCAGTGTATCTTGGCCCTCTAATACCTGATATTGTAGAAGTCTGCAGATTGTGCCTGTCAAGGATTTTACACTTTAGTCACTTCTGGCAGAGCCAGTCACAAAAATAAAGGACACAATGAGCTGATTTTCTCAGCAACGTTCACTTCGGGACCAATGATGACACTGACAAAATTTCATCAATATGCCATAATAACTTCCATGTGATAATTATTCATCTTTATTAATCAACATCTTTATTAATGACTTGGATGACAGTATTGAGAGCCTAGTTATCAAATTTGTAGATGACACCAAATTAGGAGGAGTAGCTAACACCCCAAAGGACATGATCAAAATTCAAAATGACCTGAATAGACTAGAAAGCTGGGCCAAAGCTAACAAAATGAAATTTAACACAGAGAAATGTAAGGTCCTACACGTAGGGCGGAAAAATGAAATGCACAGATATAGGATGGGGGACACCTGGCTGAATGAGACAACATGTGAAAGGGATCTAGGAGTCCAAGTAGACCACAAGTTCAACATGAGTCAACAGTGTGATGCAGCAGCTAAAAAGGCCAATGCAATTTTAGGTTGCATCAATAGAAGTATAGTGTCTAGATCAAGGGAAGTAATAGTGCCACTCTATTCTGCTTTGGTCAGGTCCCACCTGGAATACTGTGTCCAGTTCTGGGCACCACAATTCAAAAAGGATGTGGAGAAACTGGAGTGTGTCCAAAGGAGGGCGACTAAAATGGTGAAGGGCCTGGAAACCTTGCCCTATGAAGAACTCCTTAGGGAGCTGGGGATGTTTAGCCTGGAGAAGAGAAGGTTAAGAGATGATATGATCGCCCTGTTTAAATACTTGAAGGGATGTCACATTGAGGAGGGAGCAAGCTTGTTTTCTGCTGCTCCAGAGAACAGGACTCGGAACAATGGATGCAAACTGCAGGAAAAAAGATTCCACCTCAACATTAGGAAGAACTTCCTGACAGTAAGGGCTGTTCAACAGTGGAACACACTCCCTCGGAGGGTGGTGGAGTCTCCTTCCTTGGAGGTTTTTAAGCAGAGGCTGGATGGCCATCTGTCGGAAATGCTTTGATTGGGAGTTCCTGCACGGCAGAGGGTTGGACTGGATGGCCCTTGTGGTCTCTTCCAACTCTAAATTTCTATGATTCTATGATTCTATGATTACTTTTCAATACCCCTTCATAAGGCGCAATCTGCAGACTTATACAATATCAGGTATTTGGAGGGTCAAGATACACTGGGAAAAATGTATAAATCTAGATAGTGACTACATAGAGATAAGTTAACAACTACAAATCAAACAAACTTTCTGTAATTTTTTTGAAAGGTGATCATTAAAATTTTTGGATACCCCCTCGTAAACAGCAGATAAATTGAGCAGCGGCGTAAAATACCTTGGCTGTAATTCTGTATCATGGCCTACATACTTAGCTACATAGCAGAGACACCGTGGAAGCCTCCTAGGCTGCAGCTGAATTGTAGAAATAATGCAGTTTGACAACACTTTAATTGTCATGACTCCATGCTATGCAATCCTGGGAATTTATGGTCTGTTATGGCAGAAGAGCTCTCTGACAGAGAAGGCTAAATATTCACAAAACTACAAGTCCTAAAATTCTGTACCATTGAGCCATGGTAGTTAAAGTAGTGTCAAACCGCACTATTTTACAGTGTAGATGCATCCCTAGTGAATTGCAAAGATGTATATTAGGGCATCATGAAGAGTGTCCTGATGAGAACTGTGCTCCTACCATATGCTGGTGTTCTGATGTGCATCAGTTCTGATGTACAAGAGTCACTTTGCTGGCTCCCCAACAGCAGAGCTTGCTGAATACAGACATTGAGAAACTATTTAATTCTATTTCGCACAGACATAAGTCCATTTACATAGATGTCTCCTACCGAATTCTAGCCAATATTAATAAAAAGTTGGTGCCAAAATGACATCCAAATGGAGGTAATTCCATCTCATAACTTAATTTTGCCCAAGCCCTGATGCATGACTGTGTTTCTACTTTTACTGGAAGCATTCAGGAACTGGTGACTTGGAGTAGGATATTGGATCTTGAAAAGAGGGGGAAATAACCATTTCGGCCCTGATATTTTTTTGCCTACAATTCAAACAAGCCAAAATAAACATACCCAATAGTGAGGGTTCATGGGACTTGTACTCCAAAGCATCTGAATAACCAAAGATCCTCCACCATCACACTAGGGTCAGGCATGGAGAAGTGCATTAACTTGAGAGAGAGGTGCCCTAATGAAAAAGCCAGCTCTCTACTGGCCTCTTGGAACATGAAGCTTGACACTCGCCTGCTAATGAAAGTTGTAAAATTAACCCATAGATCTGACACTATTGTTATTCTGGAAACCAGCAACATCTAAATCTGTGCAGCTTAGAGCTGTTTATGACATCCATGTACCTTTTTGATTCTGAACAGTAAATTAATGGAAGTAGATAGGTTTTTTTTAAGGGAAACATTTGCAGACCTTGAACTATGATAGGCTTAGTGCATTTTCCTACAATAAATTAACCCAGTTATTCTTTTTTCAAAAATCCATTTACTAGTAAGTCTTTCTTCCCTTGTCGCTCATAGGAATTTGGCTCTTTTCTAAATAGTCTCTGCAAATGGACGGGGAAGAACAGACATGAAATTAATTACCTACTCAATTAATTTTATTCATAATTAATTAATTAATTAGACATACAGTGGGCCCTTGTTATCCACTGGGGTTTGGTTCCAGGACCTTTGTGGATAACAAAATCCATGTATGCTCAAGTCCCATTAAATATAATGGCACAACAAAATGGTGTCCCATATATAAAATGGAAAATCAAGGTTTGCTATTTGGAATTTATACTTTTTGGGAATATTTTCAAGCCATGTATGCTCAAATCCATGGATAAAAAATCCGTGGATAAGGAGGGCCAACTGCACCAAGAAAAAGGGCAGGCAAAGTTATCAAGGGAATACAAACATAGAAATAGAAGCATCTAAGGAGTTTATCACATGGGAGAAATTAAGACTTTTAAACAGTGGTTAACTGAAAAAACTGCAATATTGACATTAAAATGCAATTAAAATGAGATTAACACAAGAGCCGTTATCCTGTGAATAACCAGGGAATGACCAGGCAATAAACAACAAAAGGTCTTTCACAGGAAATCCTGTGAATCATTTGCTGCTGTTTCTTGCCTGGTTATTCACAGGCTAATGGCACTTTAATCATGTTTCACTTTGATGTCATGTGTAAACCATTAGTGCAATTGCATGATAATAATGGGTTATCCATGGGATAATATCATTTTGAACACAACATCATGTGAAAACCATTAGCACAATTGTGGGATTATCAGGGTTAATCACCATTTATGCTTCCAATTGTCCCCCGTGTGATAAACTCCTAAGTGTGAAATATTTTCAACATTTCATTCTTACAGTGCTAGAAATCTGGGAACTGACGGAAAATTTATTTTGGGGTACAGAATGCTTATTTGGAGGGAATATGTCCTCAGTCTCCCCACCCCATCCCCTGATACACACTAGTTTTTCATATATTAAAGTGCACTGCCTCTACCTCAGTTTCTAGGAGTGAGGCACCTTTTGATAACTAGAGTATGGAGAGGGATATAATAAAAGAAAACAAAAGGGCAAGTATGAACATTTCTAACAGCATTTTAAAATGCTTCAAAGACTGCTGCAAAAATATTCACAAGTATTCAGAGAGTTTTTTCATCACTTTGAAGGTACACTCGTCCCTCCACATTTGCGACTTTGACTTTGCAGATTTGATTATTCACGGATTTTATTAATACATTCTCTCTAGGAATATCTAGGTCCTCCAGCGCAATTCTATGGTAAACTTTAACCAAAAGTTACACTGAAGGGCCTAGAGATTCCTAGAGAGAATGCTCCACTAGGCATTTGTAACTCCTCCAGTGCAATTTTATGGCAATGTCTGGCAGATGTTGACCACAGAGTTGCATTGGAGGACCTAGAGATTCCAACAGAGGTGCTCCCTTGGGTAAAAACAGAGGGCTGATCTAGACTGGCAAAAAGGAGTGTGTTCATGCCTGCATGAAAG
This sequence comes from Urosaurus nigricauda, assembly GCA_034509955.1. Taxonomy (NCBI): domain Eukaryota; kingdom Metazoa; phylum Chordata; class Lepidosauria; order Squamata; family Phrynosomatidae; genus Urosaurus; species Urosaurus nigricauda. The sequence goes on from JAOEGL010000004.1 coordinate 104,285,996, forward strand.
TGTAGCCTTTAGATGACCCACACTGAAAGTTTGCCATGAATGCACTTCTTTTGCATTTTAGTGAGGGAAAAGTAGCTTTAAAAAGGACCTGCTTTTTCCAGCTTCTTTTTTAAAATGGTGTAACAGCGCAGCTGTGTCTAAATGCTGCAGTGCAGCTCCAGCTCTAATCCAAATCCTAGACATGCGCAGTAGGGACTCTGGGATGCTGTAACTGTTATGCAACTGTGCATAAAATGTCAATTCATTCATAAAATAAAGAAGTTTATTCATAAACTTAAATTGTAACGGATTTAATATCTTTTTAAGGGGGAAGGGATGCAGTTTGTTTATTGATGTAATAGTATTTTAATATGTAAGCCACCTCAATTGATCTCAAAGGGGTGGGGTATTAATTATATTAATAATAATAATAACAACAACAACAACAACAACAACTATTATTATTATTATTATAAAATAAAGGAGTTCATTCATGGTGCACCGATGCAACTGCACATTTAAAAAAGGGAAGCGAAACTACAATGGTAATTTGACAGATCTTCATAACTGCACAGTTCATGTGTGATGTACCTGCACAACTGCGCAGTTCGCAGCTGGCAATACAATTGCCTGTATGATGTACTGGTGCAACTGCGCAGTTTGAAGTCGGTAACAACAACCAAACAAATATTAAAGGTTCAGTGCGGCCAAAAGCCCCGTTCATTGCCACCCATGCAGCTGCTCCGCCTGTGTTTCTAGCATCCTGACAGCTTCCAATGTAGTTGCTGAGCAACAGAGAAGACTTCAGATAAGTCGTCCCCACACTTTCTCACTGTAGCTGCCCTATGCCTTTTTATTACACACCTGGGGGTTGCAGTGTAGCTGCTAAGCATTAAGGAAAAGGCAACTTCATGTCTCCCTTTTCTGCCAATCTAGAAAACCCCATAGTGTTTTTATTATTTGTGGTTTTTCCACATTCATGGGGGTCCTGTGTCCCTAACCCCAGCAAATGTGGAGGGAAGAGTGTACTTTATGGGCCTTCAGTGTTCCTGGTGGGTAGGATTAGCTATATTACCAGTCTAGAAAGTACTGCAACCCAAACTTCATTTTTTTTGGCATCATGGTATTTATTGTGAAGACAAAGGCCTTCATGCATCCATACTTTTTGTGGGTTTTTGGGCTATGTGGCCATGTTCTATAACAGTTTATTCCTGATGTTTCACCAGCACCTGTGGCTGGCCTCTTCAAGGAGTCACAGACAGGATAGGGAAACTGATGAGGAAGCACAACCTCCAGATGATCTATAAACCGACCAAGAAAATCCAGCAAATGCTTCACTCAGTGAAGGATGGGACCCTCTTGTGGCCACAGGAGTTTACTGTGGACACGTCTACATAGGGCCCACCAAATGCAGTGTTCAAACACAAATCAAGTAACATGAGAGAAAGACTGCAGAATGGGTCAGCCAGAAAAATCAGCAGTAGAAGAACATATTATAAACCATCCTGGGCATAAAATGCTATTTGAAAACACTGAAATTCTGGACCATGCCAACAGCTATCAGGGAAGAATGCACAGGGAAGCCATTGAAATCCACAAACACCAAGAAAAACAGGAAAGAAGAAACCCTTAAAATTAGCTAAGTTTGGCTCCCAGTCCTGAAAAACACTAAAATGAAGACCAAGCAAAATGCAAATGAAAACCACCCAGGGTCAGGGGTTTTCCCAGAAGACAATGATCACTAATTAAACAGACGCTAATCCTATGTGCATATCCTCCCTCCCTGAGGCCTTGCCATTCAACAACAGAACAATACACAGATTAACATGTAAATCATTTCTCCCTACCCAGGGTCACACTGGGTGTGTGTGTGTGTGTGTGTGTGTATCCCACTCTCTTCCATACCAGAATTCTCTAAATATGTCAACCACAGATGCTGGCGAAGCATCAGGAATAAACTCTTCTGGAACATGGCCACATAGCCTGAAAAAACCCACAAAAAACTATAGTATTCATTGTTGATGATCCCAAATTGTTTGGGATCAGTCTAGGAAGCAGACCAAAATTTTTTGTCAAGCTCAATAATTAGCAAGAAAAAAAAAATTATATCAAAGTAGCAGCAGATGAGGGTTAAAATAGCAATGAACAGGTTTAGGGAGAAAATATGTATTTCTACATTTAAAGTTTTTTCCCCCCCCAGGAAATATCTTTGCATTCTGAAAATGTTACTTCTGACATTCATCCATACACAGCAGCAATTATGCTCAGTACACATATTACATCTTATCACATAATCATAAACTGGTGGCAAACAAGCCAAGTTTATGAACAAAACAAAAGAAAAACCTGGGATTATGCTATCTCCTAATTACGCCAACACTGTAGTGAAGGAGCAGCAAGAATTTTGCCAAGGATTTACAAAGACAAAGTTTAAGTTTTAAAGGCTAAGGAAAAGAATTATTAGGAAGGAATCAAAATATTGAGGGGGGGATGTAATAAAAGAAAGCTACAGAAGGATAGCCAATGTAATAGATAAGACCAAAAGGCAATATATCACTAGAATTAATAATAATACATCTCAATAGCTCAGGCAATGTCACCCTGTTCCATTTTCCCCCCAAGCACTGGAACCAAAGCTGTAATCAGCACAGTTTATATTTTCAGTAATTCTACATTTTAACAGTCACAGTGAATCAAGTCAAACACCACCCAGGAAACATTCCTTCAGGACAACTTTAACAGCTGAAATAGCAGCTTCAACAGAAAGAGGTAGTGATATGCTTCACATTTGAAGCCATGTTAATTCTTTAAATAAATGAAAGTTATTGAAAATGAGCATCTAAAGTTGAACTTGATTTGTCCATAAATGTGCTTCTTTCAGTAATAACACTGGCAGCACAAAAATGAATCACATTTAAAATGGCTAAATTTGCCAAATCTGAGCAAGATTTAGAACTATATTGCCCTACAAAGACTCCTTTGGGACCATGCTTACTGGCATATAATGATGCTATTGTTATTTGAGAAAATAAAGAATGAGCATAGAAAGAATAATAACACATAGACAATTGGAACCAAGCCATGAGGAACTGACAAATTGATTTACAGAAGTTACTTTTCAGGTCCACATATATAGCTCCCAGAGGTTGCATAATACTTTAAGTACTAAATAACTGACACAAGTCAGTGGCAGATGTACCATATCTTTCCATATCTCTAGCGATTTACCAGATACCAAGTTACTGACTCAAGATCAGTTTCTATTCTTTAAGCTCCAGCTGAAAAACAGCAATCGAGAACACTGTCAGGAGAGCTAGGGGCCTTGTTCCAGTTAATGGACCTGCAGAGAAAAAGGAGCAGGATGTTATGTAAAGATCAAGGTTTCCCTTGACATGAATGTCTAGTCAAAACTGACTGTATTACTAGTATCTCCATTACTAAGCCGAAGAGCCAGTATTGTCCAAAGATGACTCCATGGTCATGTGGCAAGCATGACTGCATGGAACACTGTTACCTTCCCACCAAAGTGGTATCTATTTATCTACAGTGGTCCCCCGGGATACAAAATCCCTGGGAGCCGAAACCGCCGGGGCCGCCAAAAAGCCCCCGGGATCTGAATAAAACCCCGGGGTACGAAATGGAAAAACCGCGCAGCCTCTTTAAATTGGCCGCGCGGTCCATCAAACAAAGCGGTCCCCCGGGAAACGAAGATTTCCGGGTTACAAAAAGTAATCCAGAACGGATTACTTTCGTAACCCGGGGGACCACTGTACTTGCATTTTGCATGCATTTGAAGTGCTAGGTTAGCAGAAGATGGGACTAGTGATGGGAGCTCACCCCACCATGTGGCACTTGAGCCTCAAACTGCCAATCTTCTGACCTTACGATCATTAGAATTGGCATCTTAACCACTAAGCCATTGCATCTCATTACTAGCACAGTAATTCATATTTTGAAGGACAAGAAAAGAAGAAGCAATGAGGTGGACATGTACAATGCAACTTAAGACAAAGCTCAAGCCATCCAGGTAGATCTTCCACCACCAACCTTTTCAGATCACTTCTTGCCTTCATCTATTACCTTCCACTATCACTCATGTTATTTCACTGAAATGTGTGAGAAGACCAGACTTGTTGGCCTAAAAGGGAACATTTGGCTTTCAGGGACAAGGGAATAGAGGCAAAATATTAGGAACTGGTGTCTTCTTTGTCAAAGCCAACATATATGTTTGTCAGTCCAGGACAGTTCAAAGGATTTTAAGAGTCCAATATCCTATCTGTATTCAGGGCTGTACTGTGGTGGCTCATATTTTTGACCACATCAAAACTACTGTCAACATTCTCCAGATCCTCCACCTCCACAGTAGTCACAGGTAGTCAGACTTCTTCCTCCGTCCCCCTATACGTTGGAGCTCAAATTAATAGTCCAGTGATTTCCAGTGTGCCTAAAGTCAGGACCCAGTGAGTCTCACATACCATTCTACTGTCTCAATTTGGCAGATACAATCCCAAATAGTTTTCTGTCATTCCACTTTTTGAGGAGCTTTGAAAATGTCCCACTTTCTCCTCCCACTTTCCCCTTCTGTCTTCAGATAACGTCTGTTGCTGCAAACCGAGTTCAAAGTGCAAAAGTATTTTCCACTCAATTAACTCAGCAGAGGGGAGAGAGAAGGGGCAGAATCTTGATCTTGACCCAGTAGGGTCAGGCAAAAGCAAAATACTGCAGCCTCCCCTAGTTTGTGTGTTCTTCCCCATTAACAACTTTTATCATCTTGGCCATATTCTGATGTTGCTTCACCATATGTGTCCCAGTTTTCATTTCCAAAATATTGGAGGGTACAGTCTCAGTTGAACTCGGGGTGAAACCGATTAAAAAAGTGACGTATTTGTTGTACTCTGTCTCATTGAAAGACAGGCCAGTAAATCCAAAAGGCAATAGGAATGTGGAAACAATTTCACATTTTCAGGACAAGCTTGTAGAAAGTCACTGGGCCCGAATAATCTTCCCTACCTTCCGACTGTGCCAATTTGACAGAAATAGACCCAATTAATCCTTTGTCGTATCACTTTTTCAGCAGCTTTTATTATATTCCAGTTTCTTTTTTCTCCCACTTCCCTTATCCAATTTCCCGCATAGGTCACCAAGGTGACCAAAGCTGCCTCTGTCCCATAGAAGGTCTGAAGCGAGACTGAATACATCTAGATAATCTGTCCCATCCAGAAATTCCTGGTACTGGGAGGCCACTACATGCACCAGAATCATGCTCCAGAATGGAATGCTAGAGACTGGCAAATAGTTATTCAGAATGGTAGGATCCACCACAACATCTTTTAGGTGGGAAAGAAATTTCCTTTGCATACTCCCCTTAACCACTTGGCCAGTCCCCTGTTAACTGCTTTCAGAAGCCAGGAAGGCCCAAGATCCAGTATGCACATGCTGGCCCTCACTTCTCCAAAGATCCTGTCTACATCCTCAGGCTGCACAAATTGAAATGTATCCAACAGTATGGGACAAGCAAGCACCAGTTTTACATCCACTGTCCCTGTTTCAACTACAACATCCAATTCACAATGAATCTGAAAGATTTTGCCTGCAAAGTGTCTTGCAAATTTGCCACAAATTTGATCTTTGTTTACTTCTTATAAGTCAGAGAGTAAATGGCCCCTGGCCATTTGAGATAACACAGTTGGATAACACTGAACAGTGGCAAATGAATGTAATTTCCAGTAGACTGTGGAACAGGGCACCTGGTAAGGGAGACAGAATCCTAATAAGACCACTGCAACTCTGTCTCCCTGCCCCCCAGGCCTCAACTGCTGCTGTACAGAGAATCCAAGTGAACAAAGCCGGGAGAGGTTAAGACACATCCCACCCCATCCTCATCCAGCCAGTTCTGCATAAAACCAGCCAGATTGGCATGCTCATCCAGGAGCAGGACCTGGCTCAATGATGTTTTTCCATTCACCAACCTGGCACTAAGCACCAGCATTTTCAGCCCAGGGGGCCTGTTGGCTATCCAACCATTTGAAGTGGTTGGGAAGTTTTAGGGGTAACCTATGGAGAGTAGCACATAGCAAAAGAAAGCATCCTTCTCCCATGCTTAAATTGCATTAATTGTGCAATGGGGGGGGGGCTATCACACCCCCGCAAGCTTATCCCAATCTTCTCCCTTCTGTAAACAATAATGGACCTGTTATGGGGTATTAATGGGAGTTCCCATTAATACCCAATGACAGGTCCACTACTCTTTACAGATGTAAGAAGAATGGGATAAGTGTGGGGTGTGTGTGATAATCTTCCCCCCGATCATAAAATTAATGAGATTTAAGCATGGGATAATCTCCTGTGTCTCTTTCCTTCCACAATTTCCTGTGGCTCTCCCTTCCACTATGACAATAGGCCTATTTTCCCCACACCATATCTGCCCATCACTGTCATAATGCCTACTTCTTGGGCAGGCACTCCATGTAACTCATCTTGTTTTGTCAGCCAGCGGATTATTTTAAAAGCTCCCCCCCCAAAAAAAAAAAATTCTAGTGCACTCCCCCCCCCCTCACAACCAACAGGACTGGCCTTGACCCTTGTTCCATCCACAAAGTGGGTCTCCCAAAGGCAGCAACCGTACCAGTAGTAGGCCTGTTGTAGCAGGCACCCAGTTTTTATCTCCTAACAAAGGGAACATGTAAAGGGATAAAATGTGGTCTTGTGGTTTATTAGCCAGTAGCAGAACCCGGGGCCTGGTTCTAAAGGACCATAGATGTCTGGACCAGGCAGCAGTTCACCAGGAGAGATACAGAATGGCAGGCAGGAAGGACACCTCTTTACTGGGCTGATGGAGGTAATGGTGTTCTTCTCCCTCCCATGCATGGACTGGGTATTTTAGTGAAAGCATGGATTCAGTACATATTTACTTATTTTTACATATTAAAATATTTATATCCTACCCTTTAGCTGAAGATCTCAGGGCAGCTTAGATTAAAATCACCTTAAAATAATGAACGATTACAAAAGTTGATAAAATTAAAAATATCTAAAATAGTTCCTCATTTTTAAAACAGACCACTTAAAAATGGTTAAAACAATCTTGAATAATATCACTATAAAGCATGTGTAGCCTGGATAAAATCAGTTGGGCCCAAGGGCTGTAATAAAAGATCCAAGTTTTAACTTGGCACCAAAATATTTCTGATGTTGGTGCCAGTCAGAACGATGGAATTTCACAACCAGGATGCCACCACAGAAAAGACCTTCTCCCATGTCCTCCCACAATGCATTTAGCCTTGTGATGGGATACAGAGAAGGGCCCCTCAAATTGATCTCAATTCTCAGGCAGCCTCCCTCAAAGTATCAAGCTCCCAAGCTGTTAATGGCTTTAGATGTTATCACCAACACCTTGAATTCTGAAAAGAAATGTATTGGCAGCCGGTGCAATTCCTTCAGAACAGATGTTAATGCCTGTACTGCAGCCACTCACTCAAAACCATAAGGTTGCGAGTTCAAGATCAGCAAAAGGAAGGCTTGCATCCTTCCAAGGTCACTAAAATGAGTACCCAGATTGTTGGGGACAAGTAGCTTACAGTTGTAAACCACTTAGACACTGCATGGTGGTATGAAGCAGTATATAAATGAAGCTGTTTATGTCATATGATATCTGAATGAGATTCCAGCGAGCTGTCTAGCTGCAGAATTTTACACTAGCTTCAGTTCCCAAGTTGTCTTCAAGGGCGGCCCGATGTGGGGAGTGGATTGCAGTAGTCTTACTGGGAAGGTACCAGTGCATCGACTACTGTTAAGTTATCCTTGTCCAGGAAAGGCCATAGCTGATGGTTTTGTACTCTGGGGCTTTCTAGATTGGCAAAAAGAAGTGTGTTCATGGCTGCATGAAACTCTAGCCTTAGATGAGAAAAGGGGAAAGTGTGCCATGAAAATGCTTTTTTTGCGTTTTAGGGGAGAAGAAGCGCCTTTTAAAAGGTGCTGGTTTTCCCAGCTTCTTTTTTTAAAAACTGCGGAACAGCACAGCTCCATCTAAAGGCTGTGGTGCAGCTGCTAAGCATTAAGGAAAAGGCAACTTCATGTCACACTTTCCTGCCAATCTAGAAAGCCCCTCTGTCTCTCCGAGAGAGAACCCAGAAGATCCAAAAGGTAATGGGAATGTGGAAACAATTTTTCAGGAGAAGCCTGCCAAAAAATCATGGGACCTGCATAATCTTCCATACTTTCTGTAGAGAAGCATAACTAAATGAAGAGTATGTAATGAGGAAGAGGTTGGGAAAAGGCAAGGGCCTGCTTGATGAGTGGATATAAAAAGGAGGAAGAGCTGTTAAGAGTGTGTCATGGCTGCTGAGGCAGGAGCCTGTTTTAGAACTGCCAGGAGGTGCAGTTAGGAATAGGGGTTCAGCCTGGATGGGATTCAGATTCCCAGATCAGGAAAATAACTTTAAAAGGACAAGAAGTCCAGTGGTTTTTTGTTATTATTATTTTTCATTTCTTTATGAACAAAGATAAACACGAATAGCCAAATCAAACCCACAAAACAAACAACCAAACAAATACAAAACAACTAATACACAAAAATCCAAATTTGACCTCCTGCTTCCTTCTGTCTGCTTTCTGAATTAATGCATAATTTCTCTAATCTTCATGTACATTTCTTTTTTAACTTCTAATTATAATAGCAAGTATTATTAACTTTTCTTTCATAATCACAAATTATAATAAAAATAATATGAACTAAAATAGCTTATATTATAAATCCTGCACAACTGGTCTCTCCTCTTTTCTGATTAATATACTCTATAAGAAGTCCAGTGTTATTAAAGGAGTGTGTTCCATGTGAACTAAGTCAGTGCAGGAACTTAAACATACAGTGTGCCCGTGCCAACCGTGGGCTTGCCATCAGCAGTTTAAGCTTTTTCAATGGGCGCACGCACACATGGCCATGCAAACAGGAGCGTGCACCCATTGAAAAGAACAGGACTTAAGGCTCTGAGTTTTTTGCTATCCGTGGGCGAGTCCAGAACAGATCCACCACAGACAGCAAGGGTGCACTGTAGTAAATTTGTAACAACTGAAGTCATATGCATACTGTAACGACAAGCTTGAGAACCAACTAAGAAAGATACTATCCTTAGTTCTGCATGTAAATAAAAGTTATTTTCTTTCAGGTTCACTAAGGAGTTGCCTGAAGCGATTTATAGATAACATCAAACACGCTACCAAGAGTAATGACAACATTTAATTATAAAGACACTTAAGTTAGTGAGAGGACCAAGGGTTAGGAAGATAGTTCTGAGAGAAAAGAAGCCTCAGACTTTTTACGATCAGGCAGGGGAAGAAACCTGTGGAACCTGGTGGTTGTCACATAGTTTGGACCCAGTGTGGTGGGCTCCACAGGGCACAGTGTGAGGGGATCTAAGAGGTCTAATATGAGAGATCTAAGAGATCTGGCAGTGTCACATTGTCACACTTCCCAACTGTCTTTGGCAGAAATAGACACAATTAATCCTAAATCGTACAATTTTTTCAGCAACTTTAATATGTCCCAGTTTTTCTCCCCTTCCACTTTCCCTGTCCAGTTCCCTCCATAGTTCATCCACCAAGGTGACCAAAGCTCCCCCCATCCCATAACCTTTTAAACCTGGCCCTAAGCACACCAGGTCACCACATCTATCTGGATCACTGGTGACAAGGATAGATCTAGTAGTACTCTCAAACACACATATTCCTCCATGGTGAGTGCAACAATGGGGCTTTCTAGATTGGCAGGAAAATGTGACATGAAGTTGCCTTTTCCTTAATGCTTAGCAGCTGCGCCACAGCCTTTAGATGGAACTGCGCTGTTCCGCAGTTTTTAAAAAAGAAGTTGGGAAAACCAGCACCTTTTTAAAGGCGCTTCTTCTCCCCTAAAATGCAAAAAAAGCATTTTCATGGCACAGTTTCCCCTTTTCTCATCTAAGGCTAGAGTTTCATGCAGCCATGAACACACTTCTTTTTGCCAATCTAGAAAGCCCCAAAGTTGTTGAACAGCCTGGGACACAAAACTGAACACTCTGGGACCCCAAAGCACAATGGCCATGGAGCCAAGCAAGTGTGCCCCAAATGCCACTCTCTAGAATGGACCTTGAAGATAAAGCAGAAGCCCTGTAATGCTGCTACTCCCATCTGCCATAGTTGATCCAGTAAGATGCCATGACGAATGGTATCAAAAACTACTGAGAGATCAGGAAGATCAACAGGGTAGCACTCCTTGTGTCTTTCCCTCCGAGTAGGTCACCAGTTAGAACAACCAAGACTGTCTTAGACTGAAATGGTTCTTCAGCTAATCTGTTTCCACCAAGAACATCTGAAGCTGCACAGCCACCACACATTCAAGGACCTTGCCCAAATACAGGATATTAGTGAGATATATCTATTTTGAGAGCCAGTATGGTGTAGTAGTTTGAGCACTGATTATGACCTAGGGTTTGATTCCCTGCTCAGATATGGAAACCCAACAGGTTACCTTGGCCGAGTCACACACTCTTAGGCCCAGAAAACCCCAAGACAGGTTCACCTTAAGACCGCCATAAGTCAGAAACAATTTGAAGACACACAATATAATTTTTTAAAAGAAAAAAAATCAAGCTTGTGTGATTTTCAGTCTGGCTGTTCTTGTAACTAATTCTTTTTCCAATAACCAACAACTATGTGAGAATAACTATATTACATAATAAATACAGGTTAATGTGAAACAATTTCCTCCTTTTGCAATGTAATTGCAAGTAATTTCTAGTTATGTCACAGTTATTGGGTGTAACCTCAGTAACAGAGGAAGGATGTTGCATGTTTCAACATCTGTCTCCTGCTGTGTTTTGTGTCTCATGTGGGTGTTAAAGTGACAACAAGTCATGGAGTGCTACTAGCCAGTGTTTTGCTGTTGGCCAATGGCTTCTAGCATTCAGGTGTGCTTCCTTAATGTAACTAAACGGTAATGCTTTTGTTATTTTTGATAAATGGGAAAGTAAATAATTGGGTTTTATTTTTAAAAAAAAAAAAACTATAAATATTAACTACTTTGAGATGCCTTTGAGCCCTAACTGTAAATGTTTTTTAAATAAGACTCTGGGATTTTTATTGTTTTTATCTGTGCTAACTGCCATTTATCCAATCATATCACTTAGAACCATCCATACTGTTGGTGATAGTAATAGAGTAAAACAATAAGAAAGTTGAACAGGGGAGAATGGAACCCGCTGTTCATTGAGATCTAACACGTTGGCATTTCAACCTCACTGGAATATCCCTCTCTAGATAAAACAAATATATATGCAACCTGTTTCATTGCCGGGACAATTGTTCAAGGAAAGAAAACGAGATGAGGTCAGAAATATAATGCTCAAATGTCTAAATACTGACACCTCTGCTTGCATCACAGATGAGGTGAACTGGGAATTGCATCAAAAGGTTGGTGCACTCATTTTCCAAAAGTTCAGACACAAAGGCATTATATAACTCAGAAGATTGATGGTGCCTGGCTCCAAACTATTTTAATAGGAACAAATAAACATGATGAAAAACTTAGCAAGTAACTACTTTGTGTTTGGAATGAAGCAAAGAAAGGAACAATTACATGCCTCAAATGGCTGTCATTATTGTTTCAATAATTATATTAGCATTTGCTGAGCACAACAGTCACCCAATCCACTTGATGTGGAAATCTAATGATGAATTCTTCCTCAGACAGAAAGCAATTCCTCTAAGCAAGAAAATAGTCCATGAGAAATCTGGCTGTCATAAATCTAGTATTTCTCATTACAAAAGGGAAAAAAAAAAGAATGTATTTCTGCCGCCCCGAACTGATTGCTTCTAAAATTACAAACTCTGGTGGTCAACTGTGTTAGTTTGGTCACCTTCTCTATTGGCCATGACTCTTGAAAAACAACATTGTCATAATCTAGTGATAGACATCTAAAAACACGGAAAGTCAGGAGCAAGCCTTATTGTGAGGAGGATCTAAAGAAAGATGGTAGACACTGAAAGGTCAAAGGCAGACGAAACAGAACTAGGAACATGATTCAGAATAAGTAATCCATTCCATTAGCTGTTCTAAATTGTATTGTGTTAACATGGCCATTATCACTATAACCACTGTAATGTGTTATGTTGTTTGTTAGCATTTTCAGCCTGCATAGTTTTTTTTAAAGGTTTAGCACATCATTACAAAGAGTTGTTTACCCACACCGTTGCAACTACTCCAATATTTCAGACGAAAACTGATACCCATGTGGTCAAGCAACAACAGAGTGTTGCAGAGGATAGGCTTCAGCAATTTGCTTTTGCCTGAGACTACAGGGAAGGAGAAGATTCTGCCTCCTCCTGTCCCCACTACTGAATTAGTTGAATCCAAACTATTGCCAGCATAGTGCAGTGGTCCGAGTGTTATACAAGGACTCTGGAGACCAGGGTTCAAATCCCCGCTCTGCCATGGAAACTTGCTGAATGACCTTGGGCAGGACACATTCTCTCAGCTTCACAGGGAGGCAGTGTCAAACCTCCTCTAAGCAAATCTTGACATAAAACCCTATGACAGGTTCCCTTAGGGTTGCTATAAATTAGAAACCAAAGTTCAAATCCCCACTCAGCCGTGGAAACCCACTAGGTAACCTTGGGTAAGTCACACTTTGTCAGCCTCAGAGGGAAGTTTGCAAAGGCAAACTGACCCTGAACAAATCTTGCCAAGAAAACCCCATGATATGTTTGCCATAAGGCTGTAATTGCCTTGGAGGCACACAACAACTATAACCTGCATCCACCACTTGGTGGTTTTTTCCCCCCTCTACATCTTTGTGTGTGTGTGGTGTGACCTCAAGTTATTTCAAACTTATGATGACCCTATCATGGGGTTTTCTTGGCAAGGTTTGTTCAGAAGAGGTTTGCCATTGCCTTCCCCTGAGGCTGAGAGAGTGTGACTTGCTCAAGGTCACCCAGTGGATTTCATGGCTGAGCGGGAATCAAACCATGGTCTCCAGAGTTGTAATCCAGCACACAAACCACTACACTACACTGTCTTAATGTGCTCCTGTGAGAGGCCTATGACAACATGTACTTTTCTTCTCATGAGTAATTAAAGTCTTGTATTCATTCCGATTAGTGCTGAATTAGGATTGCCACCACATTTTTCTGTGCGGCTCCTCGTCTCTAGTATCTCTATGATAGACAAGTATAATGTATTCCTCTCCATGATGTGAATAGCTGTACCTATTAAATTAACCAGTGCAGATGAGGGACAAATTCATTTTACAGTTTCTTTGTGAAATTTCTTCATATATAGTACGTAAAAGTCTATGTTTTTAATATTTAAAAATCTGAATCATAGAGAAAGCAAAACTGACATTTTCTGATCCCTACTTCTAAACATAAGTATACCTTTTCAGCCATAATGCTACTGTATTGGATAGTAATCCTAAAATCCTTGATGTATAATCTCTGATTTGTCAGATCTGATTTCCTATCAACAGAGAGCTCCATGTCATCACAATCAAACACATTTGAAACACTTCTTTTCCCCAGTAATTATTTTCGCTCTCACATTAGTCCCAAATTCCATTTTATTATCTGATCACTCCTTTGAACCAAACCACTTGTGGTGGTTGACATTCTCAACATGAACTCTTGGTGTTTACCAGCTCATTTTTCACATAAATGCAGGCAGACATATCTTATTATGATAGCTAAGCCATCACTTCTTTCAATCTGAATTCCTTCCAATGTGTTAACTGCAATTAATAATTTGTTACTGCAAACAAATGAAAAAATATTTACTTGTCTATCAAAGTTCTGGTCTGCCATCTAATGTTCCCAGTTGTTTATTTTAGAAATCACAATATTCTTTAAATATTTTGTTTTCTTTTTTAAAACCCGTTTCTCCAAATAAGCTATGGAGCTTAAAAGTTATAATTTGGAGGATGGCATCACTTTTTTTCTAAGAGGTCCTTCAGGTTTAACTATACAGGAGGCAGATACACTGTTTCTCTCAATACTTAAAATAGCTTGTACTTATCCCGTGTGACTGATGGCAGAGTATTTGTCTGCAGTTTGTTTTTGAAGACTTTATGAAAATGTACAAAGTTCTTCATGTTGGAGAAGAGCAAATATATATTATTATGTAGCACCAGTATTGCTATTGTTCTCCACTAGGAAATAGCAAGTGAATACCCAGTGAGGTTTGGATGGAAGGGAGCTAATTGAGCATTTTACTTGGACTGAGGACGCATCTGCACTGTAGAAATAATGCAGTTTGGCACCACTTTAAGTATCTCCATTCTATGGAATACTGAGATTTGTAGTTTTGCAATGCCTTTAGCCTTGGCTGCCAAAGAGTGCTTGTGCCTCACAAAACTACAAATCCCAGGATTCTGTAGGAGGGAACCATGACAGTTAAAGTGATGTCACACTGCATTATTTCTACATTGCAGATGCACCCTGAAATTTTACATTGCTCAGTACAGCATAAGAACTGTGCAGGCAGAACAAACAAAAACAAACAGCTTCATTTATATACAGCTTCATACCGTCTAAGGAGTCTAAGCGGTTTACAACTGTAAGCTACTTACCCCCAACAATCTGGGTACTCATTTTAGTGACCTCGGAAGGATGCAAGACCTTTTGCTGGTCTTGAACTTGCAACCTTATAGTTTTGAGTGAGTGGCTGCAGTACAGGCATTTAACCACTGCACCACCATGTCCCTGCTCCCCACTCCCAAGGCCTCCGAAAATGGTCGTTCCATGACTGGTGAGAGTGGGTGGGATCAGACACAATCATATAACATCTTCCACTGAGAAAGGACGAGGACTTGGTTTAGGTTTGATTGATTCAAGGAGTTATGGCCAAAAAACCACCTATGAATCCCAAAGGGGCTTCACACATTGTGGGCCATGGAAGAGCACACCAACCTCTGCAGCAGCAAAAGACAAATACACTCATGCTTGTGCATGTTCTGGGAAAACATGAGCTAGTTTCTCTTCAAAGTGGTTGAAAAAAATTGTAACAGCAAGCTACATAAATAGAGCTTTGAGCCTGACCCCAACAGGCTCTTCAGCACCTGGAATAACTCTACTGGGTGGCATGTTGAAGATGCAACCCCACTGCTAAACCATAGGTATGAGGAACAGTTTTTGCCAGTCTTGGTTGTATTTATTTGATGACCTATGCCACCTGAACTCTAGCCATCATGCAGGCTGCATCATTGCCCATACAATCCTCTGTATATCAAGGGAAATGATGGGCTCCACAGCCAAGGGCTAAACACTTAGGAGTGATTCCACTGATGGTCCTTTCCCTCCCATGGCTCCATAATGATGGCCAGTCCTGTCAAGCCAGAACATCCCCCAGAGCATTTAGGATTCCCTTAAACCTCCCGGAGTGGAGATTTTAATTGATCCTCAATCCCAATTAAAGGCCTACTATTGCCAAACCAAACTTCACAAGGAAATGATCTGGCCACAACAACAGATGGTCAAATTGTGAACTGATCTGAATCAGACAACCCTAATGAATGTATGTTCCCCCACCTCAAGCATTTAAAATGGTCTGTTTTGTTGTCAAATAAAGGTATGCCTTTGAATAAATAAACTATACATATGTAAGTATTTTTCGGGAACATATTCTTAGCATGTATATCTAGATATATACCTAGGTAAACATTTCGTATACAGGTATTCTTTTCTTAAAGCTTCCATATTAATGCAAAATCAGGTTGAATGGACTGACAAACACATGCAAATTTGACATCGGTCAGAATTAGATTGACCCATTTGTCATATCCACTTAGTATAGAAAAAAGAAGGACTCATCATGCTCAGGAAGTTTATATTGCCGCCCTGTATAAAGCTTTTAATCAATAGTGTAAGGAAACTAAGAGAATATCAGCCTGAGAACCTGAACTATTGTTGTAATTTGTACATAAAAACATGGCTGTGATTCTTAACTGTGGCCAAGGCCAGTTCTGGGTTTGAAAGAGGGCCATAGTGTCTCTTCTATGCCACTGCCTTCTGTCAGACTTATCCAGCACGTGCACACTTTTCATTGAGGCTGGACAATCACTACTTTAATGTTCCAGAATACCTCTGATGTAGCATCAAAACAGAGCATCACAGAAGATTCGAATCTCAGGCTCACGCATTAAGTGCCAAGGGAAAATAAGAAGGGAGGCATCGGCAGTGGATCCAACCAAGGGACAGAGTCCCAAGGAGACTTCCTTAAGCGGCCTCTGAGGTGAACACATGACTGCTAATACTGTACATATGGGCAAGTCTCAATATGCATCGCCCCATGTGCAACACTTCTAATGTACATTATTTCTCCAGAAATGAATGAATGGTTTTACCCATGATGAATAGTTCTCCCAATGTGTCTGTACATTTGAGGAAGGCAGCAGAGGTGAGAAATGAGGAGGGTGAGGTGAGAGAGTTTTTGGAGTTTTGGCATGGAGCTTTGAGCAGTACGAAAAGATGACTTTTGTTGTTTTTCATTTGCCTAGATTTGTGGACTGAGGAGGAGAGAAAACAACCGCATTCTTGGAGTTGAACTGGCTTCCTTTGACTGCTTAGAAGGGGGAGGAAGAAATCCAAATCTTGCCATTATTTGGAGAAAGGGGGTTCTTTTGCTGCTTAGATGGGGAGATGTGAGGACAAAGGCAAACTGGAATCTTGCCATTTTGGTGAGGCTGAAAGTGTTTCCTCTGCTTGTGTAGCTGGCGTTTGAGCAACTGATGTCTGCTTCACTTGGCAACTCTGCTTGTCTCTCGGACATTATGCTCTCTCTTGCTGTCACTCTCTCCGTGTCGCACTCACTCTGTTTTTCCTTTCTCTCCTGATGGGCTTTCTCTACCTAGGAAGCATGCTGGAGAAGGCATAGCACAAGAACACAATTCTTACCAGTGGCTGCCTGTCTGTGTGCTTCTCTGAAAGTAACTCCCATCTAATGGCAAACCAACTCATCCAAGCCCTCCAGGGATCAGAAGCAGCTGACTTTTCTAGCCTGAAAAATGTAAGGTATTTTACTCTTAAATATCTTTAAAATGTGGTAGGTTGAATGAAATCACTTAACATCATGGCTGCTTCAGAATGTATCCCCCTGATTTTCAATGGTTCCCTATAGAACTGTCTCCGCACCATTTATAGCAGTCTACATTGTAAATCCAGAAATCCAACCCCAACATAAATTGAGACTTGTCTGTATATAAATTTTCTTTCATATGCAGCCATTCTGTGCCTTTTATCACCTATTCTTTTCGTAGAAGGAGAGTATTCCTCAGACATTTCCCTCTGCTTTCGCTTCAGCACACCAAAGAAAATACTTTTCTAGGGAAACACCATTTCAGTTTCAGAACTGTGACCCTCATTCAATTTCCTTAGGATTTCACGTTCACTGATAACCTCCTGCAGCTCATTTTTGGTTTCAAAGTTACAATATCCTGTAGCACTATAGAGATAATTAACTAGTCCCAAAGTTACACTATCTGGTATTAACACTACAACCATCAAGCTGCTATATATTAAAAGCCATCAACTGTCCTTTAAGCAATGCTATTACACAAGACAGCTGTGATAACAGGGCACAGCAAATGGAAATTTGCAAAATGTCAGCACGTCACTGTCTGGTCATTTTTTTAATGGCAGGGTCCAGATAGTCAATTAGATGGCCTTGGATTATATTCCTCATGTGCACAGCACATTTTTGAGGGGGAGGGTGTGTGTGAAACTGGCTTTTAGGTGACATTTGTATGGCATATTTCTTTAGGCTTGCATGTTAAATACTAGTCCTGAATGTCATTTTTTCCCCACTTTCTAACAAGCTTTGATAAACTCTGAAATCTGAGTCATTGACTGATGGATTGACAAGCTTGGGTTTATATCTAACTGTAAAGGGCAAATTGGTATGAGCCCCAGGCTGTCTGAAGTTTCCTATTGACAAGTTTTCCTGCAAAAAAAAGTACTGATTTGGGTAGATCCTAGATATGTGATCCATTTAACACAAGCATCCCACATATCAGGAAACTCAGGAATTTTCCCAAGTTCAACCACACGATCCCACACAGAAATAGAAAAGTGGTATTCTGTGGCTTTTGTAAATTTTACTTAACCACTTGATACAGATGGCCAGTTTGTTTGTTTGTTTGTTGATATTGCAGTCCTCCCCAGATCAATTGAAAGGATTCAATTTTTAAAAAGCATATTTTGATAAGAAAATCCCTTCTAAAGATTCCACTGATTTATTCCTATCATTATTCTACATCAGCTACCTAGTTAAATGTACTTGACAAATTAACCTCTCCTGGCTAGACCTCCAACCTAAACCTTATCGAAATGTCATTCACCCATGTTCTGATTGTTGGTAGAATTAACCTCCTTCTTCCCATGCAGCTAATGTCTGGTAAAGTATATTGGTGAGGGAGTTATACATGGATCAATATGGTAAGTGACCTGAGCCTCTCCCCAGGCAGGATGCCTTCACAATGGACAGCCCAGATCAGGAGAGGCTAGGAAGAAGAGCCCAGCTTTCTCTCCCAACCAGGCTGCATCCCCAGGAGAAAGCCTAGCTGGGAAGATGCTGGGAAGGGCAATAGATCAACCTGCAGCCTCTTCCTAGCTGGGCTTCCTTCCTGGTAGAAAGTCCAGCTAGGTAGACGCTGGGGAGGGGACCCAATTGCCCTGCAGCCTCTCCACAGCCAGACTGCCTCCTGAAGTCTGACCCTCGTCTTATCCATGGGTCATACAAAAATCTATAATTTTGGCCCCAAAAGTTGACTTCGACTTATACACGAGGTCAACTTATAGTTGAGTATATCCAGTAAGTCTACTTAACTAAGTAGCTGATGTAGAATATTGGCTATTGGTATTGTTGTTGTTATTACCCTGCCTTTAATAATAATAATAATATTTATTTGTATCCCGCCTCTGCATATATTTTCCCCCAGACTAGGCCTCAAGGAGGCTCAAAAACCTGCTCTGGAGTGTTAACTGCTCTGGAGTGTTAAGAATCCCTCTGGAGTCCATTTCTGAATGACAGAAAGGACTGTCAGAAGAGTGGAGAAGGTCCTGTCTTCTGGCCCTAAGCATCATTATGTTTAAAGCCTTTTGTCTTCTTCTCTGTCCTTACCGACGTGAATCGTGGTTTGTGGCACAGCCCCACATGGTGCAGATTTTGCCATACAAGGCAGTATGATGTTTCCACAGCTGGTACTGTATCCCCAATCTTCTGATGGGTGCCAAACCAGAAGCATGGAAGTTTCCCATCTGCAGAATCTTGAAGAGTGTTTTGCCTTCATCCTGAATCCCTGAAGAACAGAAGAAAATCCCTTCTAGATCAAACAAAAGACCTATCTTTTCTAGCATTCTATTTACACAGTGGTCAGCCAGTTGCCTATGGGAAGCCCAGAAGTAGTATATGAGTGCAACAGCAGTTTTCTTTGTTTTCTTCAGAGCATTTTAGGAAAAGCAACAGATAACATACTTTGGTTGAAAAGAAAACCTTATCTCATCTCTACGCTGCTCTCTCCTGCCACTGCCCCCCACCATACTAAAAAAGAAAGAATCCTCTTATAAACTCTTCCCAGTGAGAAACTTGAAGAATTGTCAGGGTCTTGTTGGCTGGTTTTTCTGTCCGTTAAAAATGTACGTTGTCATGTTATATCCTCAACAGAAAGCTGAAGCATCCCTTTCAAATTCTCAGCACTGTTGACACTTTCAACAAGTACTTTGGTATTGGATTTGGTCTTATCTGTTTCTAACAGACAGTCACTTGCGTTGGAAATTTGACCTCAAATAAAAATTCAGCCCCAAGTATCTGCTGTCAATTGTGCAGAAAATAGGAGATGACAGCGAAGTCACTTCTGCATGCTGAATTAGATCTCTTTCCAACATCTTCTAATGTCATTATTAGCACTCAAATGCACTGTGTCAAAATGTGTCTGCATAGGGAGATGGACCAGGCCCCATCAAATTTATCTCTTAGTCTAAATGGCAAGGCAGCTTTTCATTCAAAGTTCTAAACAGACAGGCTTGTAACACCAACACCCAAAAAACCATCACCACCACCACCACCACCAACATCTCACTTCACTTTGAAATGGTTCATGAAAATTTTTTTAAAAATACTAAATGGTTTCTAAAAATTGGTCAGAAGCCTTTAATTGAAAGCTGTAAGGTCTCACAGAACCATTGTCATCATCAGTAGCAACAAGTACTGCAATAACATTCCACAGTTCACTCAGAATGACTCACTTCAGTGGAGCTGAAAGAGCTGAAGAGTTTTCTTCACAAGGCACTACCTTCAAATGAACTATTCAGTTTTTTTTTAATTTCTTTTGTTTTCAGCCAATTGAATCAATACAATCCTGGGGCTCCAATGTGCCTGACTCCATTTTTTCCCTATCATTTGGTGAATACAAGAAAATATTTCACCTTTACCAGACACACTCATGCACCTACCCAGCTGAATGTGCAGGACAGCATCTCAGAAAACTTTGGATCAAATCCAAGGTAGTTTTAAAGGGGTGCTGTTTTGGTCAAAGCCATCCAATAATGAATATTTCAGCTTGGTGTCTGTTCTTTACATCTCTTTTTCAGTTTAGATAATGAGAGTTAAAGTACAGAGACCAATTTGAAATACACTTTTTTGAACAAAATGAGGTCTGGTGTGACATATTCCCAAAGAGGCTGAAGAAATCTATGTTTTTCAGTGAACTTACTTCAGTTCTCTCCTCCACACTTCTGTCACCAATTTCAATAGGATAATAGCAGAATTATAGTAAAGATCTAAACCCAATAATTCCAATTAAAAAAAAACAGCCTCATTTTTGTGATTATAAGTATAGCTCCTTTTTCCTAGGCAAGAATAGCTTTCTTCCTATGAACCCTCTAGAACAGGGAAAAGAGAACAGCAGATCCACAGATCAGGTCTTTATGTGGTCCATGTTGTTTGTGGTTAGCTGCCTATGAGTCGACCTCAACTCAGTGCAACTGTGAATGAGAGGAGCCCTGCAGACCTTTAAAAGGTTAATTGCTCCTCTTTGAGACATCTAGGAAAGGCAGTTGACGCTTTCTATGGACTTTTGCTCCATAGAGCAATTTCTCTGGTCCATAGAAAGCATGAATTGTCTCTCCTAGATGTCTCAAAGAGATGCAATTAACTTTTTAAAGGGTCTGCAGGGCTCCTCTGCACTGTTTAACATCAAAAACTACCAGCCTTCCACAATCAGAAATTGACTTCTGACCATTTCTGCTTTAGGTTTTTCTCATTTTTCGGGGATGGCTTAGGCCCAGACTATTTGAAAGATTGTATCTTCCAATAGGAAGCTACCAAAAAACTTTATCACATGGGGGGGCAGGAAATCGGGGGTTTAAACAGTGATTATCCCATGAAAATCGCATGATCATGATTAAGGTTTTCACATACATCATGATTAAAGCATCATTATCCAGGGAATAACCAGCAACAAATCATTCACAGAATTTCCCCGTGGATGATTTGTTGCTGCTTATTCCCTGGATAATGATGCTTTAATCATGTTGTGTGTAAAAACTTAATTGCAACCGCATGGTTTTTATGGAAAAATCACAGTTTAAACCCCCAATTTCCCCCTGTGATAAAATCCTAAGTTTTAACATCCTCAGAGGAAGGCTGTCTCTCAGTGCTGTCACCACTACAGGTCAGTTTGGCAAGGATACAGAAAAGAGCCTTCTCAGTGGCTGCTCCTACACTGTGGACTTCTCTTCCACAGGAGACTAGGCTGGCCTCCTCCCTCCTCTTTTGCTTGCATGCAAAAATCATTGTCCTTTACGTAGGTTTTTGAGTTTTTTTACTAACTTAATGACTAAATTGTACTGACTAATTGAATTGATTAAAATGACTAATTGTTTTCATGGATCCTTCTTATGGGAGTGGGGATGGGGTACTCTAGCTCTAATTTTGTTTGTGAGAGTGTGTTTTGATGATTTTATATTTTTTAATGTAAGAGTTTTTAAAACAGTGATATTTTGTGTTTTAATTTTTATTACTATGTTTTTAGAAAATTTTGTTTTATTGTTTGTGAGCCACCTTGAGTCTGACACTGGGGAAAAGGTGGCATAGAAATGCAATAAATAAATAAGACATTTGCAGCAATCTGTAGGGCACCAGGGGCAAGAACGTGGTCACCAGATCCTCTACAGCTGTGAAGCCCTCCTCTAGAAGACCTTTAAAAGAAAGCATTCTTTATCCAGTCTGTTCAGGCCCTGATGGCTTTACTCTGGAGCCCCACATCTCACTGGGTTTGATCCAATAGAGCCCATTTTATTTCAATGTAAAGGAGTTAAGCACGCACTTAAAAAGAAACTAGTAATTCTCCCTTAATTAGTTTTCACCAATGATATAGACTAGAGTTGATTGACTCAGATTCAAGTCAGAGTCACTTGAAGAGTCACTTCAATTATTCAAGTTGGACTCAATGGTGCAGTAAATGACACACTGCTTCAACTCCACTCAAGTCATGAATTGTCTATTTTTAGCAATCGACTTGCTGGTCTAACTTCATCCAGAAACATTATGGAAGAGAAGGTGGTTCTTCTCCTTTGAAGAATGGTCCCGTCTTACTGCTTTTTGCCTACCAGTCACATGACAGAAGTGGTACTTTACATTTCATGCACGGGAAGCTCCTGCTTCTTGTAGATCCCTGCCTCAAGCCCATTACCTAATGTGTTTGCTGCTCCTCTCTGAGAAACATCCCCTGCACTATGGAGTTGAATCTTTTCTGCTGCTCCTAAGAAAAGCTTTAGAAGGCTCCTCTAATGTGCAGCAGGGACGGGCAGCTGAGTAGACTTCAGTCCTCACTTAAAGCCCATTGCCTAACGTGTTTGCTGTTCCATTCTGAGAAACATGCCCCATGCTTGAGGCAGGGATTGAGATCTACGTAGCAACCTGTCCCCACTGCACACTGGAAGAGCCTTCTAAGGCTTTTCGTAGGAGCAGTGGGCAAGACTAACCCCATAGCATGGGGCTCATTTCTTGGATGGGCACAGCAAACAAGTTAGGCAATGGGGTTGAGGTCTACTCAACTGCCTGTCTGCACTGTACATGGAAAAGCTTTAGAATGATCCTTCCACCTCAATCCCACAGACCACCACCACCACCATCTCCTTTTATTCTGTTAAGGCTGGCTACCAGATTTGAAACTTAATTTGAAAATATCTTGAAAGTGTTGGAAGGTTTTTACATTCTCTTTCCCCCCTCTTTAGATAAGGATTTCCTGTATGCAAGCTCTCCTCTCTCTCTCTCATTCAAAATAATCATGTGATTTAGGTCACTCCTCCTTTTAGGGAAGCTTTTCTCCTGAACTGTTGTGTTCCCATTTTGACCCTAACAGGTATTTTTGATATTTAAATATTTTTTGTTTCCTTAAAAAAAAAAAAAAAAAGAAGAGCAGAAGCCTTGGGAAACTTCAATTGTCTTGCAGAAAGGACTTGAGTCTTGACATGGGATTTGAAGGTAGAGACTTAAAACTTGACTTGAAGCTTGGAGTAAAAGAGTTGAATACATTTCTGGTTTTCACCAACCTTGTGTCTTCCAGATGTTTTGGACTGCAATCCCCATCATCATTAGTCAACATGGCCAATGATGAGAGATTATAGGAGCTAAAGTCCCATAGCCTCTGAAGAGCACAATTTAAGGGAGCAGATACTTTAACAATTACAAAGATTTATAGATTTCTTGCCATTTCTCTGGACATTTCACCTGAAACCAACAATACGAAAAGTGAAACCAACAATACAAAGAGTAATGAAGAAGTAGTGCCAGTAGACAAGGTTTCTGACTTTGGCTTTATTGTGTTCTCTACAAGCTACACTGAAGGTCCTAGTAGGCTAAAAGGCAGGGTGAAAAAATAAGGTAGGTAAATAAATAAATAAATAAATAAATAACAAATTATATTAGGTGTCAAATACCCAAGTGGCACGCAAAAAGAGAAGCAAATTGAATATAGAGAAACCAAACTGATTTCCAAATTGTAACTGATAGCATTTCCTCCAGACATTCACTCCATGACAGAAGGAATCAACTTAAGCAGGATAAATAACCACTCCTAAATGTCAGCATGGCTAATGCAAAATGTAGCAGCCTCACAAGGTTCCTTGTGTTCCTCTGTAAAATGTTACAGGTAAGGGTCAACAAAAGTGAAGAACATCAAGATTTTTTTTAAGACCATGGATCTTGGCAAGAGAGTTTTAATAACTTTCCCACTAAAACCTCAGAAACCTAAAAGCCCCTGATTTTGGCCTAAATGTATTTACTACATTTATGTAACAATATAGAACAAAAACACAATTAAAATAATGAGAGTGTATTTGAAAGCATATTATAACCTTGTTAGGAGAATTTAAAATATGTCAGGGATAGAAATCAGTTTCTCTTATTAGACGTTGACGACTATCAACCCATTAAACTGAATTCCAGTACTAAAACTATTCATCACCATAAGACACCTCTCTTTAGTATCCTTGGCTGCATTGGATCCTGCCCTGCAAACCATCATTACATTTCTCAACTGTGCATTCCTCCCACCAGGAGGAGCATCTTTGTTTTCTACTATTCTCCTTCAGTATGTCATATATGTATGTATATCTTTATTACGGTATGTATATCTTTATTACGGTCTTCAGTATGTTCTTATCTGCGCCTTCGGTCATTTAGCTCTACCTCTCTCGCCATCTGGAAGTGACACTTCTTGTCTTCTCCTTTTCCTTCTTTTTGCTCTTCAGCTTCCTCCATCAACATTTTCATTCAGTCATATCCTTTTCTTTTAACCATATCTCCCACAAAACCTGTGCCTAAACCCTGTGCTTTTGTTGGTGGTGGGCGGGAGGTACCTCTTCACTCCGAAAGTGCCCAAATTTAAACAAGTAGTTTTCCAGGAACAGTAGATAAAGGGGTATTTCACAAAAAAAAAAAAAAAAAAAAAAACAGGAGAAAATCTAGGTTCTGAATCACCATGTTGTTTAGTGACCTTGAGCTGACCTCGACTCCTGGTGACTCCATGGATGAGACATCTCCAAGACCAAAAGGGAAATATAAGGGAATATTTATACACAGATCTCTAACCCAAGTGATCTTCACTCTTCCTGCCTCTGAGTCTAGTCCTACTCTGCATATTTTTTCTGCATACAGGTTGAACAAATAGGGTAATAGTATGCAGCCTTGCCTGACCACTTTTCCAATTGGGAAGCATTCCGTTTCTCTATAGTCAGTACTTATGGCAGCCTCTTGTTCTGAGTACAGGTCATGCATCAGGACAATCAGATGTAGTTGTATTTCCATTTCTTTGAGAGCATTCCATAGGGCCAATCTTTTTTCTTAGTTTGGCCTGTCTCACAAGATTGTTGTGAGCAGATTATGAGCAGGAAAGCCGTGGAGCTCATTGGAGGTAAAGTGGGGTATCAAAATAACCAATAAATATATGGAGTGGAAAACTAGAAGAACTTGATACATGGAGCACATCTTTCTTGTTGCTGCGTTCCTTCAGATTGTTTCCAAGTTGTGATTACTCTAAGGCAAACCTCTTATGGGGTTTTCTTGGCAAGATTTCTTCAGAGTGGGTTTGCCACTCCCTTCTCCGTGGCTGAGAGAGAGTATCACTCAAGGTCATCTAGTGGATTTCAATGGATGAACAGGGGCTTGAATCCTGGTCTCCCAGAGTCTTATTCCAACGCATAACCCATTATACCACACTGGCTTTCAGGTGTACATTTTACATTCTTCAAAAAAAGAACAAAGCAGCCCTTCGAAATCTAAATTAAGACTATCTGGTACAGGTTGAACCAACTTCAAAGTGCAGTTAGTCACAAATATCTGTGACATTATTGAGGTCACTGTCACTACACAATTCTGGAGCGTTCCACGGGTTTCCTCCCTCAATGACACCAGTGCTCGAGGGCTGTTAAGTCCTGCCATTTAAGCAGCAGCAGCTTGCTTTTTAATTTTTCCCCCTTTTTTATCAGCATGACTGAAACTATCCAGCATGTGATAAGTGGCTCTGCATGGAGCAGCAATGATTAGAATCTGATAAACTATGAATCACTGAAGCTATAAAACAGGAAATAGGGTAGACTGGAGCATCATGTGGGCTTCTGCTGCTTTGTGTAGATCAAACTGAACCTCAAAGCAGTGTGCTAGATCAAGCCATGTTAGGAAAAATGTTCTGGAAGAACAATTTCAGGAACAGAGCCTGTGTCTTCAGGTAACCAACATGCCCAGTCACTGTTGCACCTATTGCTAAGAGGTTTCATACAGAGGACTTCAACATATTTCTGAATAAAGTCTCTAAAGCAATAAAAGCTTAATCATTTTGATTCTGAAAAAACACTCTTACCCCTTTCTAAACATAAAGCTTCAGTTGTGAACACGCATTTCAGATTTGAGCTTTGACAGTTCCTTTCTAAAAATAATTCATTCCCATGGTTCATTGTATTGTTTGGAAAAAAAAAATAATCCGCTGCTGCTACTAGATGCATGGTTTAACAAGTAACTTGGTACATTAATTGTCATATTTCTTTTTCCTCTTTTGTTGCTTTGGGGAGGACGGTCTTATGATTTGAGAAGAAATTGGCATAAGGCATGAAAAATCTCTAAAAATTTCCTATTAGAAGTGAGTTTAAAGTAACTAGAAAACATTTCTTGTTACACCAGCAAAGCTGTTTTGTTTGAGTTTGTTATATTACTTTTGGGGTGCAATTTTCATTCCACTCTGTAACAATCTACAGTTAATTGTGTGACATTATTTTATTATTATTAATATAGCGCTGTAAGTTTACACAGTGCTGTACATACAAACTTATAGTTAGACGGATCCCTGCCCACAGGCTTACAGTCTAAAAGACAGGTTTACAGTCTAAAAGAACTCATTGTTTACAAGCTTTGGTTCTGATATGCCAAAGTGTCGTCAAAGCATTTAATGAAAGCTATGGTGATTTGATAGCCAGTTAGTGTACCAGTAAGATTTCTGGACTGGGACATGGGAGAAATTCACGGCTGAACATGAGCCAATCATTCTCTCTCAGCCTGACCTACCTTGTGGGATTGTTGCGAAGATAACATGAGGAAGATGTATGTTACCCTGTGCTCACTCCAGGAAAGGCAGTATATAAATATAAATAATTTGCTGTTGTGTGCCTTCATGTTGTTTCTGATTTATCCTAGGGTGAAGAGAATTACAGTTTTCTTGGCAAGATGTGTACAGAGGGAGTTTACAATTGTCTTGCTCTGGGGCTGTGAGACTGTTACTTGCCCAAGGTCATCCAGTGGTTTTCCATGCATGAATGGGGATTCAGAAACTCATCTTCTGGAACCTCAGTCCAGTGCTCAAACCACTACACCACACTGGTTCAAAGTAATAGCAATAGTAATGTTGTTGTGTAGCTTGACACTTAATACATCGCACTCTAGTTGTAATGAAGAACCTTTCAAGGATAGCTTGCAGAGTTGGAATATGAACCACAGCTCAGTTGCCAGGATGAGTATGAAGGATACAAGTCTCTTTCACTCTTGAATCTATCAAAAGAAAAGAGGGGATAGAGTTTTGGAAATGATTTTCATAAAATGAGTAAGGAGATCCTGCAGTGTATGACTGATGAAATGCTACCGCATATAATGCTAAATACTACGTCATAATGGCGAGCCAGTGTGCTGGTTCAAGCATTCGACTCTGAATCTGGAGACCAGGGTCTGATTTCCCACTCAGCAATGGAAACCCACTGGGTGAACTTGGGTGAGTCACACACACTCAGCCACAGAAAACCCATGCTAGGTTTGCCGTAGGGTCACCATAATTCTGAAACAACTTGAAGAAACCCAACAACGACATGTTGCAAAGACTATCATTGGCCACTGGATGTTTGCCAGCTTCCTTCTATTTCACTTGTACATTATATATATAAGAATACATATATAGACACACACACATATTTATAATATTTATTTCATCAAACACACAAATCAGCAGAACATTATCATGAGGGGGAAATGTTCCTGTGAAAAGCCTTTCCTCAAACTTTCCACTGCTTTGGAAAGCTTGGAGTACAAAATGATCCACCATTCAAACAGGCCAGATCCACCAAATTATCAATAGCTACTGTCAATATGTGTTGTCAGCAAAATTCATGAAAAAGCAATATGCAGTGTGAAGTTCTTATGCTTCAGCTTGTACAAAGACATCTTGCTGAAATAACCTGGGCAATTAAAAGCAGGTTGAATGACAAACAGAATCTGCAGACACTTTTCTCAATCTGGTAGGCAAGAAAGAATCCTGGCTTGTCGCAATGAGTGTAATTAATTTCCTTCCCCCACCTCCAGAACACCATCTGATAAAAAAGTTTTCTGCTGAACAGAACTCCCTTTGAATTTCTACTTGAATTAATGCATGCAGGCATCTAGTGCCTAGAGAAAGTACCTTTCAAATACAGGTCCCAGAACAGTATATACCTCACACCATGAACATACTTGCTATAGGATTCTGGGAGTTGTATATTAAAAAACCTTCTCCAAACTCTGGGTGTAACAATCATATAGAAAATAACAGAAGTAAGCATGACCAGTGTAGAAATAGCTGAATTGGGCCTAGGTTTAAATTGCCTTTCAACAACAAATTGAAAGCCAGTGTGGTATACTGGTTTGAGCATTGAACTGTGACCCTGGAGACCATGGTTCGAGTCCCTGCTCAACCATTTTCATTGTTATTAATAGTCTATTTGATGCACGATCTTCAGCCTTAAGAGTATTCTTCTGTCCTTGAGTATACTCCCTGCTCCTGCCTTTAAGTCTGGGTAAGGGTTACATCACTGCCAACTAACCAGGCTCTGTATTTGTCCAGGATTCTTAACCTGGACAAATACAATTAACCTTCTCTTCTCCAGGCTAAACGTCCTCAGCTCCCTAAGGCGTCCCTCATAGGGCACAGTTTCCAGACCCTTCACTAAAGAAAGTGAGGAACACACTTTAGTATGAATCATGAGTAACACCAGCACCAATGTAATCCGCAGCTATCACTAAGGCTGCATCAACACTGGAGTAATAACATGGTTTGGACTCACTTTAAATGTCTTGGCTCAAGGCTATGGAATTTTGGGAGTTGAAGTTTGTTGTGGGGCCCAGAGCGGAGCAGAGCTGCCAGACATCAACAGCGTTGATCAAATATCCAGTTGTACAAAAAAACCCCACATCACAACACTCTTTACCTCACATTTTATCACTCTCCTCTCAAAGGCTATAGAACAATTGTAGCCATACCATCCTCTTAATATTACTGGAACTTTTTCAATCTTACTTTAGGGCAGAAAAATGAAATGCACAGATATAGGATGGGGGACATCTGGCTGAATGAAAGTACATGTGAAAGAGATCTAGGAGTCCAAGTAGATCATAAGTTGAACATGAGTCAACAGTGCGATGTGGCAGCTAAAAAGGCCAATGCTATTTTAGGCTGCATCAATAGATCAAGAGAAGTAATAGTGCCACTCTATTCTGCTTTGGTCAGGCCCCACCTGGAATACTGTGTCCAGTTCTGGGCACCACAATTCAAAAAGGATGTGGAGAAACTGGAGAGTGTCCAAAGGAGGGCAACTAAGATGGTGAAGGGTCTGGAAACTGTGCCTTATGAGGAATGCCTTAGGGAGCTGGGGATGTTTAGCCTGGAGAAGAGAAGGTTATGAGGTGATAGGACAGCCCTGTTTAAGTATCTGAAGGGATGTCACGTTGAGGAGGGAGTAAGCTTGTTTTCTGCTGCTCTAGAGACTAGAATGAGGAACAATGGATGCAAACTGCATGAAAAGAGATTCCACCTAGATATTAGGAGAAACTTCCTGACATTAAGGGCTGTTTGACAGTGGGACACACTCCCTCGGATTGTAGTGGAGTCTCCTTCCTTGGAGGTCTTTAAGCAGAGGCTGGATGGTCATCTGTCAGAGATGCTTTGACTGCATGGCAGGGGGTTGGACTGGATGGCCCTTGTGGTCTCTTCCAACTCTATGATTCTATGATTCTATGATTCACTGAAGAGTCATTAAAACCCAGCCCTCAACATTTGCGTGTTTTCTACCCATCCCTGTTCCACCTGAGTACAATTTTGAATTTCATCACATCAGTCAGCTGTCACATTTGTCTACTTGAAATGTTAGTGATGATTTTATTTACTCAGGCTGTTGAAGCATTTGCATGAGGACAGTGGCATATTACCACACTTTTACAATTCTAGGTCATTAGAACTTCTATGTAGGTAGGATCTACTTGAAGAGATGTACTTGAGAATGTCTCATCTCAGCACCTGCTTAAGGACAAACTCACAGTGTATAGGCCAACAGCCAAAGAAAGAAGAAGAGAGGTCAGGAGAAGAGATTGCACAAGAAGCATCAACAAGCCAGATGGGGAAACCGGGTTTTATTTGAAGTGCATGAAATACCTACCAAGAACCATTTTGACTATTTTTGTTGCAAGTTTTTCCTCAAATCTTTTTTTTTTCCCCAGGCTCCTTAAGGCAAAAAAAGGATAATTTCTGTTCTAGGATGGGAGCACTTTGTCCCACAATGTAATCCAGTAATTGGGTTTGTATTTCCCATCTCCCACAAATCCCTCAAAAATATTCTGGTTTCATAGGAAATCTGGCATCATCAAAGCAGTAATTCACATCATACCTTTGATGCTCTTCTGTACAGCATTACTTGCAAATGCAGTGGGCCCTTGGTATCTGATGGGGTTTGGTTAAGGATCCCCTATAGATACGAAAATCCATGGATGCTCAAGTCTCATTAAATACAATGGGGTAGCAAAATGTTGTACCTTATAGAAAATGGCAAAATCAAGGTTTGTTTTTGATTTGTTTGTTTGTGTTTATTTTGCAGTTTTTGTCATTGCAATTTACTGCTTTGTGGGATAAAATCAAGAGATATACACATGCAGCTGTTTGTGGGTACAGCAGTGTAACAAAAGTGAGTCTGGATCAGAGTGGAGCACTGGGAATTGAACAGGCACCTTCAATAGTAATGATTTCAAGTTCACAGCCAGATTGTGGTTTGCTGCTTCATTTCATTACTACTTGAAATTTGGCAAGCAGAAATTTTAAAAGTATCCTAACACAAAATCTGTAACTATAAAATAAGTAAAACAAATAGATCTGTTTCTCTTGCATGGCTGATGGACCCATTTTGCATCTTACTCAGAAGGGAAAAAGAGGGAAAGTCCAATTTGTTTGGCAAAGTTGTCTCATGCAACATGGGAAACTGTGCATCTGCTAGGTGGCTTGAGGTGCTGTGGCAGCTAGTGGCTCCATATCGCTGGTACAAAGAATCTACTCCAGGTCTTAATTCAAATCCTGAAGGATCTTATCCAAGTGTTATACTTGATTCCCCCTATGTTTAGTTCCTTAGATACCTCCTTTAAAATTTGGATTAAAGCACAAAAGAGTGTTCCACTGGCATGGATATGACCAGCTGCCACTGAGCAATTAATGGACTGAGTGACAAACTAAGATATTCTTGATTCAAATCCTACTTATGAACTGAGTACTAGGCTTTCTGGCAAGTTGTTTTCTCTTAGCCTTAACTCCTTGACTACAATATAAAGATAATACTAACCTCTGTACCATATTGCGGTAACATATCAGCCATCACGTGTTGCTGAGCTGCATCTTCCAGCATTCCTTCTCATTAGCTATGCTGGCTAAAGATGGTGGGACATGAAGTGCAACAACATCTGGAGGCCCACACATTCCCATTGCCTACAACTAAAGACTAGTCAAAACACTCTTAAAGCAACTTATTAGTTGTATGTTGACTGGTTTGTTATTATTATCTACTTCCCCCATTTTCTCACAGTAGCCAACAGCAGCCAGGTCCAGATCCAAAGGTGCATCCAGTAAAGTGTCCTCTGCTAGGACAAATCCAGTAGATCTGGAGGCCTACCTGGCAGTGGAAAAAAGCTATTTAATATCCCCCAAGAAAGAATCATGTTCCTTCTGCATCATTGTGAAATAGCTATCAGAATTCATGGTTAATCGATAGCCTCTTCATCCATTCCAAGCTCCCACCCACCCACCCAATGCCATGGAAGGTTGAGAGATCCAAGAAACATTGTAGAATCATAGAATCATAGAGTTGGAAGAGACCACAAGGGCCATCCAGTCCAACCCCCTGCCATGCAGGAACTCCAAATCAAAGCATCCCTGACAGATGGCCATCCAGCCTCTGCTTAAAGACCTCCAAGGAAGGAGACTCCACCACACTCCAAGGGAGTGTGTTCCACTGTTGAACAGCCCTTACTGTCAGGAAGTTCCTCCTAATGTTGAGGTGGAATCTCTTTTCCTGCAGTTTGCATCCATTGTTCCGCGTTCTAGTCTCTGCAGCAGCAGCAAGAAGGATACAGACTCACCTGCTTTCCCTACATCGGGGCTATCAGGAAGGTAAGTCAAACCCAGGCTAGGAAGAATCCTCACCCAGCCTTCCAATGTGAGTCCAATGGAGGCTTTTTGGTTGAGCCATGGCATCTTCTAAACAATACTTCTGTTGGCTTTCGTCCGGCATGTACAGCTGTTCACAACCAGCATATAGAGTATGTGTATATAAAAACTTAAATTTATTGAAACAATATGTTTGTAAAATGATTAAAATATACATAAATACATTTAAAAGACAGAAAAAAATCATTAAACTAAATTGATCAGTGGTGGTGAATGAGCTTTATGTAACTGGAAGATTCATAGGAACACATAATACAGCTTTATAAATGCAAAATACCTATTCTGTCTGAGCAAACTAGTTTCAAGCTTTATGAATCATTTTTACTTTGTTTGCTTAAACTGCACTTCATTTTGTCATATTAATGCACAGCTAACTGTGGGTAAGTTTTGTCTATCTGTTCTTGACAGCTAAAGAGGTGTCATGACTTAACTTTCCAAGTAGGGTGCTGGGGGAAATAAGCAAAAAGCTGAAGTTATTTCTTTAATAGAGCAATTGTAAAGACTTTTTGGGGGGTTCTTTCTACTGTCAATTTAAACACACCTTCAGAACTTTTTAAAAGATGAAGCTATAGCTTGGCGGGAGATTCAGATAATTCTTTGCAGCCCAGGACAAGATGTCAGATATAAGCAACTTGTGCATCTAAGTCTCCACTTAAATTCTGCATTTCCCTGATGTGTTCGAAGTGATAATGGAAAGTTCTTTTTTAAAAAAAGAAGGAAAAAAAGGATTTGCCATTTCCAGCATAAAGTGATAATCTGATGACATATTTTCTTGCATCTGTCCCTGAACATTTATTCTAAAACACTTTCAGTTCTTAACTTCGCCTTTCAAATGAGCAGGGGATTACCGCAGTACCCAATGGGAGGCAGCATTTATTTAATACTAAGCCCTTTTGCTGAAAGTAGGTGGGCTGGAGGGCTGGAATACTGTAGTGTATCCTCAAAGGTATTTGTTGAACCATTAGAGTAATGGTTTATAGCTATTAAATAAAATTGCAGTTCTTTTTTTTCTTTTTTTTTTTAAGGATAAGCAAAGTGCATTCTTTTTAAAACACACACACACCTAAAATCTTGGCTGCAAAAGTCTGAGGAGAGTGGTGCTATTAACTAGATCCTTACCAGAGTGACTCAAAGCAATAAATAAAATACTATTGAAATGTTTGACACGACATATGCCATAGCATCAACAACATACTTCCAACTTGTGTGGCTAGTGTTATTTTTGCATGCCTTCAAGTTGTTTAGACTTTAACCCTAAGATGAATGTATCACAGATCTTTCTTGGCAAGATTTGTTTGGAGGGGGTTTGCCTTTGCCTTTCTCTGAGGCAGAGTGACTTGCCCACACTCACCCAGTGGGTTTCCATGCCTGAGGAGCTATGTAGACTTTTTTTTTCTTTTTACTATTCAGAACCAATGTTTTAAAAGAAACAAAGGGATCTGATTTTTCCTCTCCCAAGAACATGTTAGATTAACTAATTATGCAATGCCAGCAGGTCTGCACCTCTTTTGTACAGATTTTGATTTACCAATGGGCTAACCTGGTATAAGGCAACTTTCTATGTTCTTCCCAGATTCTGGAGATTTTTCACACTATGGCCAACATCCAGAAGAGGTGTTGTAATGTGTAATGTAAAGTAGGAGCAGTTGTTGTTGTGTGCCTTCAAGTCATTTCCCACTTATGGCAATGCTAAGGTGACACTATCACAGGGTTTTCTTAGCAAGTTTCTTCAAAGAAGGTTTGACATTGCCATCCTCTGAGGCTGAGACCTGCCCAAGATTTTTATGCTTGAGCAGGAAATTGAATCTTGATCTCCAGAGTCGTAGTCCAACACTCAAATCACTACATCATGTTCGCTCTTCTGGATGTACTTATACGATCCTTTAAAAAATGCCAGTAGTACACATTTATAGAGTGTCTTCAGAAGTGCTGATTAATCATCTTTTGCACAATTGTAACTGGGATGTGACCATTATCTAAGATCGTTTTTAAAACTTCACCATTGGTGTAAGTATATTTATGCTCACCCTTTTCGCCTTTGTGTCCACCCAATTTATGCCATCAATCCTTTAAGATACAGCGTAGATGAGGGACCTCTTCTTTTTATAAACCAAGAATTATTGACTCATGGGGTCAAAGCCTGAACAAAGCTTTGAAGGTGAGGATTAGTCAGTTGATAGGTAGCTCAAATAATACCTTCAAAGTATTCCTGAGGGGATCCAAATCCAAATGAGAACCCACAAAGTGCCAGAGTCAAAACACACACACCAGGCCACAGGTTCCCCACCCCTATGTTTTAGCTAAAGACAACTTGCGATGGGAATAGTGTTTTCAGTGACAGCATCTTGATGAACATAGCATTGTGACTGGCACCAAAGTGTCCAACATTTTTTCCTCTTTGAACAACAACTCTCCTTTCATTTAGCCACCAACCTAGAAAGTCAACATATCCCTTTGAATAAAGAGAATACTTCTTTTGTATCTCATGAGTGAAGACCAACAAAACATTTACCCTCTCTCACCTCAACACAAGATCAATTGCTGATTTTTGTTTTTTAAAACAACCCTATCACATTTGTACCCCATTCTTCCTACAAGAACTGATACCACCATACCTGCCCTATTAAAATTTCCCTATACTTGTCCCCATTGCAGCCTTTATAGAAAATTGACAAACAAGAAAAGGAATGTATAATCTGATAAAGTTGCAAAATGGGGAAGGGGGTGCTTTTATCACATACAACTGAAAATAAAAATCTATTAGGCTTAAAGGTGCTGCCACGTTTCCTTTTTTCCCCTTCCCCTTCCTTCCTCCTTTTTGTGAAAAGAGACTGACACTGCAAATGCTCTGTTCTGTTCCCATCTCCTACCAATATTTCATTTATACTTTGGGATGTTAATATTTAAGTTAGCATCCATGGTAACAACATTTTTTTTTACTCCTTCAGAAAATGATTTAGATAAGAAGAAAACAACAGATTGAAATCCCACTGAGTAATCGTCACAAAAGTTGATAAAATATGAGAAGAGGCAACTGCTAGCAAAGTTCTTTAGCCAAATGTCAGAAGCATTACTGTTATTCTTTAACTGCGTACAGAGATAGAGAGAGAGATGCACAAATACACATGCCAGTTGTAGGCACAGAGTGTACCAGAAGCCCATGGGTTCTAAATATTTAGCATTCAGTTGCTAGTTTGTGTCCCACCCTTTGATAACCAGGAACAAAATTGCTTTTCTGTTGCATAAAGAATCTTTCAAATTCAATTGCTTATCTCCTCATTCATTCAAGAGAGGGAGACCTCTGATTTACAGGCACCAGAATCCATGATACAAATACAGTATATTAAGCACACAACAGAGCTCTGAAAACTAACCAAAACACAGTCTATTGATTTTAAACTTCTATATCAAGGTAGCCTCCAGTGGCCTCAACTGCATCCCAGGCTATGTGAAATTCCAATTATCTGAATTTCTATATATGGGATAAGCATTTAGTTATCAACATCCACCATAAAACATATTTTCAGCTGTTATTAAAGCACTATTACTACGTGGAATTGAATGTGTTTCTACTGAGAAGCCAAATGTCATTGAAGCAAGCGAAGCAACATCCTCCGTAAGAAATTCCCTTTGCAGTTATGAATAGCATGCAGGCTCTGATAGTGGGAGTGGATTTATCATTGCAGAATGCAAAATGAGCCATGGCAAAGATCCTTTTGATGGGCTCCCAAGCCTGTGCCCTGAAATAAGTCACTATTTGAGCACGTTCTTTTACATTCTGTAATAAGCCACTGTGATAATTTTTGTCGTGCTAATTAATTGTGGTACATGAAAATACAGTAAATACCTAAGGAATAGCATGCCAACACTCCTAAAGACTTATTTGCAATTGAAAATACTTATTTCTTGTCTGCTTCTTCCTCTTCTTCCTTGTAAGAGAAGCTACTAAACAGTGAGTCAAAGGAATTATTGCTTTCCTTTAATTAAACACACACAGAGACATCCTTGGTATACAAATACATTCAGATATTTCACCTGAATCTACACATAGACATTACCCCTATCTTCATCCATAGTGCCATGTATTTCGAACACTAATGCTTTATAATTACATCCAGAAGATAACTGTAGAGAATCAGCCTGGATATGAGGCAAAATGTATTCTTATATATCTGTGGCTGCAACCGCACTGCAGAAATAACTCAGTTTAACTTTAACTGCCATGGATCCATGCTATGGAATTTTTGGGATCATAGTTTTGTCAGATATTTAGCCATCTCTGTCAGAGAGCTCTGGTGCCACAACAAACTACAGTTCCCAAAATCCCATAGCATTGAGCCATGGCAGTTAAAGTGGTATCAAACTGGATTATTTCTGCAGTGCGGATGCAGCCACAGACTCCACTGGTAGTGGTCATGAAGAGTGAGGTCATGTTGGTTGCTCTTCAGAGGGAATTTGAAGAAAATTGGTTTATTCCTTGAAACACAGATAAATATAAGTATAAGCACTTAAGGTTATATTTATTTGAATTCATGCTAACAATAGTAAGAAGAAGTCACCATGGCAAAGTGAATGTTTAAATAGCTGGATATAATTGGCCTTTGAATACTCATCCTTCCTTCAGTCTTCTGTTTAGTTAGCACTGACTTGCTGAGTTCTCTATGGATTTTTTTTCTAAAGATTTTTAACATTTTTGCCTGATGAAGAAGGCATCAAAGTTTCATAAAATTGCATGAAGCATTTTCTGCATTTTGGTTAGCTAGTAAAAGTGTCATGCTTTTGTAGATTTTGGATTTTGTTGTATTTTGCTGTATGGTCAGCATGGCTACACCTGAATGTGTTTCCTGGATCTGAAGATGCTGAATTTTGCTTCAACAGAGAGTCTTTAACAAGACAGAACAACCAACTGGGACTTAATTTGTTGAGGTTTTTACCTCCAGCAATGGTAAAATGTTTTCATTGGACTACAATTGGCAAGTTTTACTTATACAGCACCTCAATGTTTTTCCAAATGTAACAGTACAGAGATTTCTTGAGAAATTCAGTGTTCTTTGCCTAAGAAAGGAGCAGGACAGAGAAAGCTGAATCTCAAGGAAAGTTATTTTTTGGTTTGTAATGAAGCTGAAATTTTATTACCTGTCATTTATTGCCCTTTGTTCCTGGTCCTCACGTGGCCAAGAAGGAGTAGTCTCTGAATGCACTGAAATCCCTCAATGCCATCTTGATTTTAAAATAAAATAAAATAATTTATTTACATTCAAAAGGGACCTCAGTTACATGTAATAATGTTCCAATTCACTGTTCCATTCTTACTGTAAGACTTGCATATCATATTTATAGATAACAGACATTTTTACATATAAATTGTTGGTTTGGCTTTTTGGTTAGCCTCAACTAATGTCTCTAATATTAAAGGAACCTTGGATGAACTTTAAACTGCAGAGCCAAATCTGGATTGTAACAAACATTTCAGTTATAAATATTGCCTTTTAGCTGACAGAGGTAGTTTTAAACGGCTCCTGCAAAATTGAAAAGGGCAAAAACTCATTCTCAACACCAAGTATCTGATTTAAAGTAACCGTCCCATTATTGGCCTACACTTTTCATAAAAAAATGGTTCCTTACCAATTTTCAAATCTGGATTCTCCCATAAAGTCAATTTGGCATGAGCATATGGATCAAATTGCAATTGACAAGATAGTATTTGCCACACAGTTCTGAGTGCAGAAATTGTTGGCAGAATATCTTTTTAAAAATAAAATAAGAACTATAGCAAGTATCAGCTGATCCATCATTATCTGAATGATTGAGAAACTGAATGCTGTTCCTATGCCAGGATTAGCAGTAGAAAAGCAGAGGTCTGGGTTACAAGAGGGTGAAGCTTTAGACTTGTCTCATCCACAAGTGATGACAAACTAT
This sequence comes from Urosaurus nigricauda, assembly GCA_034509955.1. Lineage (NCBI taxonomy): Eukaryota > Metazoa > Chordata > Lepidosauria > Squamata > Phrynosomatidae > Urosaurus > Urosaurus nigricauda. The sequence continues at coordinate 104,324,404 of JAOEGL010000004.1, forward strand.
CCAACAGTGTTACCCCCAGTGAATGGGAGGCTATACGCATGGTGCATGTGTGCCTACAAAAGAGAAACGGACAAAGTGTGGAGAGGAGAAGACTGTAGCAGGGAATGGATGAAAGGATGTTTTGTTTCTGTGTAAGTGGAGGAAAGAAAGATATGGAGAGAAAGTATGAATATCTGAATGTGTGTATGAAAGAGTGTGTCTTTAACTGAGAAAGAGGAGATACTGGTCCTGGTCCTTTCCACTAATATGCAGTCCCTGTTGGTTTGTGGTTGCTGAAAAGGGGTGGTGGGTCAAAAGGTTACCCATCTCTGCTCTAGACAGATGAGGAGCGTACTGTAACAAATCCAAGCAAAGCATGTTTAGCCCATGTGGGAATCTCATTATTTTTAATGGGCCTCATTAATTATAAGGACAAACATGTATTATCACAAGCCAATTATTTAACATATTAGATGTTTTAATAACAATATACTGCATACAGTCCTATTAGTCATCTGGGACATAATTTGTTGTTGCTAACTGCCCTTGAGTTGACCTTGACTTATGGTGATCCTGTGGATGAAATATCTGCAAGCCCTCCTATCCTCCACTGCTCTGCTTAGATCCTATAGAGGAGTTTATCACATAGACAGATCCCCTTCAGAAACTGAATTTAAACTGGAAAAACCCCACAAAAGTGGGTAGATTTTCAGACAACGTAAGGGGTTTACCCGAACAGAAAGTGGACAAAACCCTCAAAAGCAGGTTGATTTTCACATGGTGTAAGGATTAATGAGCATTAACACGACATTAACCCGAACTGAAAGTAGACAAAACCCCCTCTTTTTTTACTTTCGGAAAATCCCAAAAGTAAAAAGGAGTGGGTTTTTCTTTCCATTTGGGTTAATGTCACGTTACTGCTTATTAACCCTGACGTGTCTAAAAATCGACCTGCTTTTGTAGGATTTTTCTGGATTTTTAAATCCCGTTTCTGCACAGGATCTGTACAGTGTGATAAACTCCAGAGTCATACTTGTGGCCTCCCTAATTGACTCTACCTTGCAGTCTTCCTCTCTTTCTCTTTCTACTTCCCTCCACCTTTCCTAGCATTACTATCTTTACTTTACCGAGGGAAAACAAATTGAAGCTGAATCCAGACAAAATGAAGATACTTACGGTATCGGCTCCAAACCCAGGTATCAGGATACAACCTCCAGTCCTGGAAGGGGTCACACTCTCCTCAAAGGACTGTGTTCACAGTCTGGGGGTGTTCCTAGATCCATCACTTCAGATGATAAATCAGGTGAATGTCATGGTTAGGAGTGACTGCTATCAGCATTGGCTGATATGCCAGCTGTGCCCTTTCCTGGAAGTTAGGGACCTTGAGACAGTAGTACATGGACTGGTAAGCTCACGCCTTGATTTCTGCAATGTACTCTACATGGGGCTGCTCTTGTGCTTGGTCTGGAAACTTCAATTAGTTCAGAATATGGCAGCCAGACTGGTACATCCATAAGAGACCATATAACACCGATCTTAAGATCACTCCACTGGCAGCCCATTAGTTTCCGGGCCATTCCGAACACTTTAAGTTCTATAGCCATTCACAACAATGAGCAATTTGAGACTGAGATCAATGAAGCATATTTTCCGAAGTATAAAAATCATTTGTTGAAGAAATGCATCTACAAATGTCATCTTAGAGCCCACAAGAAAATACAAAACTAATATTTATAATGTATTAGCAGTGACAGTGGTATAAAACTACATGGAACCAGAGAGTAAAGTATGGTGTTTCCTTTGCTCCTGAGCTAGGCACAGGATGAAAATTTTTAAACACGGATTTTATCATATACCTCCGTGCCAGGAAAGAGGCATCCTGTACCATTCATGGCATCCTGTACCTGATCCGGACTTCTTCCACATCTTGCAAAGAAAAGGAAAATCCCATTCTTTCAAACAGTGCAAAAGTCCAGATCAGGTTCAAGATACCATGATCAGGTACAGGATGCCTTCTACCTGGCCATGGAGGCATGAGATAAAATCCGTATTTAAGTTTTCATCCAGTGCCTAGCTTGGGAGGAAAGGGCGCGAAAGAGCAATGTGATAAACTCATTAGTTTTTCTACATTCTCATGGCATTGCCAAACTGAGCCAGTAGTAATCTTTCAACATATCATATAATTGGGAGGATGAGGAGCATTACAAGTAGAAGGCTTATAATGACAATTTAATGTAGCTTTCCTTCACAGTGCAATAAAATGTAACCATATTACATAATATGGGACGTGTGTTTGTGTGTGTATGTGTGTGTGTGTGTTTGTGTGTGAATAAAATAGTTTTTGAAGAGCAACGCAGTGTCTAGCAGGGACGCAGATATTACTATAGTAAGAAAATGCTTCTTTGTAATGAACAGCCAGAGAAATGTGTACTTTGTGCTTCTTCTAGTACTTAATATTGACATTCTGGAATAGTCACATCAGTATTTCTGCTTTTTCATTTGTTATCCCTAGGAAAGTGAGCAATAAAAATACAGTCTCCCTCCTGATTCACAGGAGATCCATTCTGGACACCACCCACCCATCCACCCACCTGAAAATCAGGGGAGGAAATGCAAATACTCAAATACCCCATTGATTTTAATGGCCACATGCTCCTGTGTGCAGTGCTGTGTGCACGCCTTGAACACACATGCCATTTTGGCCTTCTGAGGATGATAAGTCCACAGACAGGGAGGGACAAGTGTATATCTTTCTGCAGTTATAGTCATGTGGACATGGGTGCTCCATAACACTCAGTGGTGTACTTAATAAACTGAGATATACATGAACATTCAAGAGCTTATCACACTGGCCCTGGGAATGGGCTTCACACGGAATGGTAAAGGGTGGGAAGGGAATGGAATGGGGATCTCACCCATTTTACCACACAAGTGAACGCCACCAATGCTGCCAGAAGTCTCCAATCCATTCCCCAACTGTCCCACAGGAGGCAATTTTCAAGAACGATTCTGAACAGTTCTTGAAAATCGCCTCCTGTGGGATGGTTGGGGAATGGATTGGCGACTTTTGGTGGCATCTGTGGTGTCCTTGCAGCATTCCCCCTTGTGGTAAAATAGGTGATATCCTTGTTCCCTTCATTTCCCGCTTCCTTCTGTTCCATGCTGGGCCTGTTCCCCAGAGCCTATGCAATAAGCTCCTCAGTTTGTTTGCTCTGTTCTCATTCCTCCCCTTCCATCTTCTAGTCTTAGTATCTTGCAATAAACCAGGATATCTTTATTTAATAAGAATTTTTCACTGCACATAAACCAGGATGCTGTGGTTATCTAGGTTTGGAACAACCTTGGTTCTCAGAAATTGGCTTAAAATCCAACTTGTTCAAAGCCTAGAAACCACAATTTCTTCATTTGGATGTAACATGAAATTATGGTTAATTAAAGACTTCCTGGCTTAATCATGGCACAAGTAGAAGAGAGGAGCAAAGGACCTGGAAACACAAATCTTGATTGTATTTGGCTTATTACAGTGGGATATGGCTCTCTGAACAAGGTGATCTGATCAAGGAAGAAGGGATTTTATGCAGATAAAAATGCAATAATATGCAGGTGAAAAAGAACAATGTATAATCAGTTTTTTATTCATAGGTGTGTCCCAGTTTACTAACATATCTTCCTCATTAAAGTTCACAGCTAAAACTAGTGTGCCAGCTGCACCCATTCCTTGAGACATCAGATCTGGCTATAGTGACACATGCTTTGATTACTGTAACGCCTTTGGAAACTGTTATGGAAACTTAAGCGGGTTTAGAATGCCGCAGATAGAATACTGATCGGGGCCAGTTATAGGGAGCATATAACTCCCTCGTTGAAACAGCTTCCCTAGCTACTGGTTCATTTCTAGGCACAATTCAAAATATGGGTCATGACCTATAATGCCCTAGATGGCTTAGGTCCAGACTATTTGAGAGACTGTATCACCCCATATGAACCTGCTAGAGCCCTAAGATCTTCAAGAGAAGGCTTTCTCTCAGTCCCACCACCATTTCAGTCTCACCTGGTGAAGACATGAGAGAAAGCCTTCTTGGTGACTGCTCCCACTCTTTGGAACTTCCAAATATAATGAATCATGATTATAATGTAACTTGATAAAAATTTAATAATTTTTTTTAAAAGGTACTCCCTTCCACAGGAAACTAAGCTACCCTCCTCCCTGCTTGCCCTTCACTGGCAAGTAAAAACATGTTTATTTAGGCAGGCTTTTTAATATATAAATCAGACAGGGTGGTTTTATATGGGGTGTTTTAGATATGTTTTTAACTTTTGTATGTTTTTGTGTTAATTTTAAGGCTGTTTTATCTAGATGATTTTAATTGTTTTTGAATTTTTATTGTAAAGTCTTTTAAAATATTTTTTCCCTTGTGAACCACCTTGGGTCCCTTTCTGAGAGAAAGCAGCATAAAAATGATATAAAAATACAAAATGAATGTGTGAATGAAAATATACACGCTAAGTAAACAAAATATATTTTATTCATATCCTGCCTCAAGTGAGGGGGGCACAACGTCTGCACGTAGAGGTAAAGGGGGGGGGGTCCAAAGAGTAGAAGGTTTGAGTACCACTGGGTTGGACTTCTGTGCCCTATGAGGAATATCCACATACAGTTAAAAATGATGGAAACAGAGTTCCACATATATTGCCATTGTGCATGCAATTGTATATAGGGCTGTGCATTCAGTTGCACAAGGTTGCCATTTAATACAAATGTTGCATAGCACAATCCATGCATAACCCTGATATTTTCCTAGTCTGAGGAGTCCAGAAAAGCAGTATCATCTACCCTGGGAAGGTCTAGCAAGGGACCATTTTATCCTGCTAAGTATCTTCTCCTTGTCCTGTATTCCTGTAATCTTCAGCAGAGTTGATGCCAGGTAACATGGCTTTCCTGCGCTTTTTCTTCTTATTAAAGCAGTGGTATGAATAATAATAATAATAATAATAATAATATATTATAAATTATTATTATTATTATTATTAGTTTATATCCTGCCGTTCTCCCAATCTAGGGACTCAAGGCAGTGAACAACAACTTAAAGTAATACAGTTTAAAAACAATACAACATTAAAATATATAAATATAAAATTTAAAAAAATTAAACAATTTTAAGAGTTAAAACAATTATGAATTAAAATATAATGTGTTAAAATGCAAACCTTAAAATTTAAATTGCACATCATTTAAAACCCAGCCCTTATCTGCTTTAAAAGGCCTGACAGCACTATAATGGGTTTATCTGCTGCCAAAAAGATACTACCAGGGCCAGCCTGGGCTTTCTAGAGAGGTAGTTCCGAAGCTTGGGAGCAGCCACTGAGAAGGCCCTCTGTCTTGTTTCCACCAAATGAGCCTGGGAAGGTGGTGGGACAGAAAGAAGGGCTTCTCTCAATGATCTCAACACCTTAGTGGGCTCGTAATGGGAGATACAGTCCTTCAAATAACCTGGACCCAAGTTGTATATGTGAACACTAGAGACAAAAGAAAAGTGACACAAGGCCAAATGCAGGATTGTGTCAAACCTTTCTTAGCTCAATGCCTCCAACTCAGGCACTGGCATAACTACAAAGAGATGCTCAAGCAGATAAATACACCATGAGTTCATTTGTTCCTATAAACAAAAGATCCATATGTGAAATGCAATGGTATCCTTTTCTAGCTGCGAGAAAGCATTTCATTATGAACGTGATACTACATATGCCTCCTGGAATAAATGAGTTTTGAATATACACCCAGCTATTTCGAAGTGCAGCAGTTACACAGCTCAGTGTCCTTTTTAGTCAGAGAACAGAAAGTTGCATTCTGAAGGGAACTACTTTTTGTCTGATTGTGCAAATGAACTAAAATAAAGTGAAAGACTTCATTAAGGGATGTGTTAGGCTGCAGAAATAATGCAGTTTGACAACGTTTTAACTCTTTTAATAACGTTGAATGCTATGGAATTCTGAGAATTATTCTGAGACATTTAGCCTTCTCTGTCAGAGAGCTGTGGTGCCACAACCAACTACAAATCCCAGAGCATTGAACCATGGCAGTTAAAGCAGTGTCAAACTGCATTATTTCTGCAGTGCAGATGCAACTTAACAAGCAAACGGAAATGGATGTGATTCATTTGAGATCATTGCACAAAACTGCAGTAGCAACAACAGCATGGAAATGTTTTAGTTTAGCTAATAGTGGAATTAAATCTTACTAATATTAGTCTTATTACAAGCTGAGTCCATATTCCTTATTCACCTACCCATCCACCCAAAACACACACACACACACAGAGTCCTGTTACCATAAACAAGCCAACACGTTTCTTGCCTGCTTTGATTTCAGCTTTGTTCACAGTTTTCAAACAAATGGAGAGTAAAAAATTTTTAATCAATATTACAACCATCTTTTCATTTAAAAAAAACTGAAAAACTTGCAGAAAAAGCATTAAATACACAAATTGCAATGAAAAGCCGTTCAAATTATAGCCAATGCTGCATTTCAAATACTAAAATCAGTTTAATGGTAAAGTACCAATTTCTTTAGTAGCAGACTACTAATTAGGATAACCACCAATTTATTTCATTACAGCCTCGAGGCAACAAGTATGGTGGTGATTCTACAAGACGGTAGAGAAAAATATTTGACAAACCATGTTACCTTTGTCTCTACTATCTCTAGACAATAAAGGATATTAAGGTAGGACAATGCATAAAATGCTAGAGGGCTTTCTCATGATGGTATTCCATTTGTATGGGACATCCAGTATTTGGGGAGTGAAAATCCTTTCCCATAAAAGGGTAATACAGGATGCTCTGTATCTCAGGGATGTTTTTTTAATGCAATCTGAGTAGTAAGAGACAAGTACTGTATATACTTGTGCATAGTTCTAGAAATTTTAGTCAAAAAATTGACATTTCCCCTCCCAAAAAAAATTGGCTGATTTATCCACAGGTTAGTGCAAACTTTTATCAAAAAATGAACCATCCCATTCTCTGCGTAGAGCGCTTACTCCATCCCTGGAACACCTAAAAGTAGCACCTCTACTCTCTCCACCACAGTACTACTTCTGGCCCTTTTGAATGCCTGGGTGGGGAAATGGTGATTGTGGCAACTCTTTGGTATTCCCCTCAAAGGAGCATCCAGAGCAATCAGGCTCTGAAGGATCTGAATAAAGCATTTGTAGATGTTTGCCAGTTTGTCTGCGTTAAAATCAGGCAAACCTATCACATTAAAGTTAAAGACTATAATCTCTGCTAACATAGCCTCCATTTGTTTTGCTTTGCCTTTTCATCCTTTTTACATGTGTGCATATTCTTAGCTCCACCCAAGCCTGGTTGCTCCCACATACACCGTACAGCTATGATTCACCGGAGTTCCCTCCTCATCCATCCAGCTTTTAGAGTGAACACAAACAGTTATGCTTGCCAGAATTTTGTAAATTCGTTGGCATGGTTTTCCTTTGCTTCTTCCTTTACATCCTTGGTTACATGCTCCTATGTTTTATCCTTGATTTATCCAAGGGTCATATCAAAAGCCTTAATTTTGGCCCCAAAAGCTATCCTCAATTTGTACATGAGGTAAATTCATAGTAGAACATATACAGTAGCTGTACTCACATCAGACTAACCCTATGCATTTGGTATGGGGGGAAACAGCCTCAAATTATATAACAAATGCTGCAAGTGTCCATCTGTGTGAGCATAGCCGGTGCACAATTTCCTTACTCTCAGCTCCTTAGGCCCCAAGCTCTAATTTAACAGGAATCCAGAAAACTCACGAGGGGCTCTCCTCTTGCAAGACTTGGAGAAAGCCTTAAATAGGCCTGCCTTATATGTCTTGGTCATTCTTAAGTTGGCTTGAAAAATGAACGGACTGTCCCCTATTACTCTTCAGAAAACCTGTCAGCTCTATTTGATATTAAAGAAAAGTGGTCAGTGACCTGTTTATGATTCTCACAAAGGAACATGTATTTCCACATATATCCAGATGCAAAACCTCTATTCAGGGCAATAGGCTGCCACCAGAACTGAATACAGAGAAACAGAATAGTTCCCAATCAGCAAAAGGGCCATGCAAGGCTGCATACTATCACCCTATTTATCACCCCAACCTGTAAGCAGAAAATATGATATGCAGAGTGGGCTTGGATTCAGAGGCAGGAGGAGTGAATATCAGAGGAAGGAATGTTAATAATCTAAAATATGCAGATGACATACTACTACTAGCAGAAACCAACAAAGACCTGTACATTTAGCAGTTGTTGTGCTGCAGCATTGAGGGTGCCATCTTTTTTCCTAGAGATACTTATCTTTAACACCTGTGTGTCAGCCAGACATAACATGGTCCTCTCCATCTTGGGAATATTATTATATATTTAATTTAGTACAGTTGGAGAAGAATTTTTTTGTCATTCAATTTTAAAGAATTTACCAAAACAGACATGTTTCTTCATGTATGGGATGAAAGACTCTGAAGTTTAAAAAAAAAGATTCAAATGTGGGAGAAAATGAAACAGACAGATTTACCCCATCCGTTTTCTGAACATACACTTACATACACATAGAGTGTATTTTCCTCCCAATTAAATCTCTGATTTTGCCAGCATGAGCCAAAAGACTCACCACCACCACCACCCCCCATTCTGGTTGTGTCCTGTTCATACAATTCATGACCCAACCCATGGTTCTGGTGCAAACAGTCTGATATGTTCAGCACCACCAGTTAAAAAAGAGTTAAAATAACTTATCATTTATTTGAAATCTTCCAAGAAGATCCAGAGCCCTCTATTCCCAGCATCCCCCGGAGCTGCCCAACACAACTCCTGCTGTCACCAGTCACTCAGTCTGAGGTCAGAATGAGGTGCTCGGCCATGTGGTCATCACTGGCACCCCATTCTGATTTCAGAAGAAGTGGCTCTCAGCAGCAGCAGCAGATACACTGCGTGGCTCAGCAGGAAATTCATGCAGACAAGTGGAAATTAGGGTAGCTCTGGGGCCCGGATACTCCAGAATGCCCTGGAGTATTCTGACTCATGCAGAAAGGGCCCCTGCCTCAAAAAAAAAAGTTTGGGTATAAACAAAGATTATCATGCATATTCTACAACCAGCTACTTGCAGCTACATCTGTAAAACTAAAAAATGTCTCCTGGCCTGACCCTCACCAGCCAGCAGCTGCATTTGGTGAAGGAGATCTGTACAGCTTCTGGCTGGGGGCAAGGATGATGTTTCCACCACCAGTGAGTAAGGGTCTTGCTTCTTATTGTCACAGCCTTTCTCGCTAGTGAGAGGGAGCTGGAAACATTTAGCACGAAAGGATCTCCTTTACCCAATGCACCTGCTGGCTCTTAAAGTGGGCTAGATTTACAATCAGATTATATAGCAACAGCATTTACATTTCTATACTGTTTAATAGTGAACTCAGTGCTCTCTAAACAGTTTACAATCTGTAAGCCAATTGCCTCCAACAAGCTGGGTACCCATTTTACCAACCTATGACAGGATGAAAGGCTGAGTCACCCTTGGAACCCTGGGACCGAACTCACAACCTTATGGCTGCAGTACCATCATTTAACTACTGCATCACTATGGCTCCTATATAGTCTTACTGAATATAGATAAGATCTTACTGGATACAGATCTTACTGAATACTGATTTACAATTAGATTACACAGGGGTAAAGCATACCAGCATGGAGCAGCAGCCACAGGCCACTCCATGTCCAGGAAAGCAGCCAAGAATGCTGATAGCACAAGTCCCAACACTAAACAAATAAGCAGCTCGCAAAGCCAGTGAAGCTAGAAACACAAAAGTAAAGACCCGTACTAAAAAGTCCAGAGCAATGAGCAGAGGGGTCAAACCTATAGAGTCTTCTAGCAGTCCAAAGTCATAGGTTCCAGAGAAGCAGGTTAATAAGGCAGTCTGAAAGTCAAGAGTTCCAGGTAGTCAAGATGAGTAAACAGTCCAAGTGCAAGGTTCAGGCCAAGGAAACACAAAGAGCCAGAGACAAGTGTACTTTCATCAGCAAGCTCAGATAATCTCTGACAATGGGCCTGGCATCCTCCACCTGTTTATATTCCCAGCTCTTATGAGAATAGCTTTTTGTTGATTAGAGAGCATTTTTCATAAAGCCTCATAAATTCATAAATGCCGGAGACATGCCCTTTCAGACTTTCTCTGGCTGAAGGTAGGTATGTCGGCTGCTGCCTCCACCACCTCCTCCTCTACCTCCACCTCCACCTCCATGTCTCTTCTGCCTGGAATCTCTGCTGCTGGTAGGCTTGGTTTCTGAGCCTCCTGACAGGCCAAAGACTCTGCTGGATCTGGCAGGGGAGAGCTAGGGCCCGGCTCAGCTTCAGGCTCCAGCTCAAACTGGGACTCTAGCTCAGTCCTCTCATCCTCTCAGTCCTCAGCCTGGCTGGGCATGACACCCCAGCCCCAATCAGGTTGGGACCATGGCGACCAGACAGCCTGCTCCTGAAGCAGGCTGCCACCATGATCCTGAATGGGTCAACAGCAGGAGAAGATTTGATCCACTCCTGCAAGTCTGGCTCTTACCACCTCAGCACAGCTTCAGAGCAGCTTCCAGCCGCTTCGGAGGCATGCGTCATCTGAACACCACACCCAGAAAGCAATCAGAAGCTACTCCTGGCCATCTGCTTCAGGCCATAGTCTTACTGAATATGGTTACAGATCTGTAACTCTATGCTATGAATCTGTAACTGCAGCGGTGAATGCAAGCCAATGATACCAAGAACAATACCCCCCTTGCCTTGGTACTGGTGTCCGGCGACAGACGTAAGAGGAGGAAATGCCCTCTTTTAGAACTGGAATATGAGGCCATCAAGTTATCTAAGTTAATGACTTAGAACTGACATTGGAATCAGGGACAAAAATGCCATGGGTGATTGCCTTGAGAAAAAGCTTGGTTATATTTGCACAGGTCAAGTCTGCTTCAATTGCTTAAAGGAATAGCTGGATATTGAAGAAAGCACGTGAAATATTATGTCTTTGCTTGTTTTTATTTTTTTCAAACACTTCCCACTTATTATTAACACAGCTGCAGGACTGTATCCCCAAATCTACCATATTCATGGATTCTCTCTGAGTTCTGGATGAACCCAAATGAAGTTGGAATTGATGTGTTTCATCTAAACATGTCAGTCAGGACAGTGCTGATGCCCCAGAGTTACCATAATCTCTAAAGCACTGGACAAACAAGTCCATTTGTTTATCACTTTTCTTACTAAGGAACTGTGTTTTTATTAAAGAGATCAATCACTGGTATACAGTTTAACAGCTTGGGCTATAAAGTGGGGGGTGGAGGAAAACAGAAGCTGGTTTTAAAACTACACAACTCACAAACCATTGAAAAGGCTGTAAAAATCAGCTGTTACTTTCAGAGGAATAAAAATACTTGATGGTTCCTCATGGAGTCAAAATGCATCTTATTAGATAAGAAAGTGGGCATCCAAAGAAATCTGCGTTTAGTCTAATAGAATAAAAAAGTTTTTTCAATGCATTTTTTTAATACAGCCTATTGTCCCAGAAACTAAGAAAAATACCATATTAACTATTTATGTGGTGTTTTTCCTATGCGCTCAAAGAATTTCATATACATTTTCTCCCAGGGCCTGAAGTAACAAATTGCAAGTAACATTTTCTTTAGTAATGAGGGCATAGTAGAGTTATATTTCACATGTAACACAAGTGGTGGGGAGCACTTTACTGTTGTCGTAAGTAACAGTTCCTCCTTAATTTCTGAGTAACTCTTTAAGAAATTTTAGTGGCATTCTGAAAGGATTTTTAAAACTCTGTGCCATTTTTTTTTCTCAGTCCTAAAGTGTGTTTTCCTAAAATAACAAGCAATATGATCAATAACACAATGGCCAGAATTGTGTTCATTACATATGAGGGGGTATCCAAAAGTTTTAATGATCACCTTTTTAAAAAATTGACAGAAAGTTTGTTTTGATTTGTAGTTGTTAACTTATCTCTGCGTAGTCACTATCTAGACTTATACATTTTTCCCAGCGTATCGTGACCCCCCAAATACTAGCAGATTGCGCCTTACAAGGGGGTATCGTAAAGTAATAATTATCACCCAAAAGTTATTATGGCATATTGATGAAATTTTGTCAGTGTCATCATTGGTACCTAAGTGCACATTGCTGAGAAAATCAGCTCATTGCATCCTTTATTTTTGTGACTGGCTCTGCCAAAAGTGACTAAAGTGTAAAATCCTCATCAGGCACAATCTGCAGGCTTCTACAATATCAGGTATTCGGAGGGTCAAGATATGCTGGGGAAAATGTATAAATCTAGATAGTGACTACATAGAAATAATTTAACAGCTACAAATCAAAACAAACTTTCTGTCAATTTTTTAAAAGGGTGATAATTAAAACTTTTGGATACCCCCTCGTATATCAAAAGTGCATAAAACTCTTCTGTAACTCAGTTCAGCGAATTCATGGTTACAGTAATGTTGGTGATGGAGTTGGAATAATAAGCCAGATCAGCTGACTGAAATGAAACCGGAGTTGCCTGGTTCAGATGTAAAAGGAAATTCTGGTATAATGCGGGCCAGGAATGACACACCTAGCCTGAGGTGCAAAAGAGTGCTCAGCCCTAACACTAGTTCAGAAACTGTGTTTCTGAAACTGGGAAAGGTCAACCAAACCTGCCATCAGTCTTCATTAATATATTTTTTACTAAACTGGCAGATTCCATCTAATAATAGATGAAAAGTTTTATAAACTGGGTTCCAATGATCATTTCAATCAGTATATACTGATTAGGAGTTGGAGATGCTGGAATTTCAGATTCCATTTTCTTTCCTCTTTTCTCTTTTTTTCCCCTTTTTGCTATAAAATACAATTAGCCTGACCTGCACAGGTCAATGTGGGTCTCTATACCACCCACTCCTTAAGACAAAAGTCTGCCTATCTATTGACAACTACATTATATGAGACAGAGGTTACACCTGCTGATGGATATAGAAATGTATTAAGCCTCTGCATTTCCTGAGAAAGTTATGCCAAAGTTCAAGAAACAATGATTGAGTATGACAAAGCTCAAGACAGCCACAGTTCAAGAGATGATAGTTTGAGCCTGAGTTGCTGTGATAGTTCAAAACCAAACATCTCAGCAAAACAAAAATGATGACCAAAGCTTTACTAAGAGCTGCTAAAGCTCTTGCAAAAACTAACCACATAGATAAGCTCTCATCCCTCCTGAAAGGGTGCACATATGAGGGACATTACGTGGAGGAACCAATCACCAGATTCTAGCACTCTAACTTGGATGTTTATGATCAGGACACAGAACAAGGCCAGCCTGGAGAGGGTGAGACTCCAGGGATGCCAGCCACTCAAGGGTTGCTGTAGCCCCTGCCATGGAAGAAAGAAAAGGAGAAGATAAGGGAGCATGGTGGTCATGGTAATGGTGATGGCAGCTGTTGCTCCTCATCTAGGGGGGCAGACTCACACCTCATTGAACAAGGAGGCAGGGCAACCTGAAGACCCAGCTATGGTTTTGAATGCCTGCTGGAGCAAAAGAACTATGAGAAGGGCAGGCCAGGAAAATCAACTGTGGAATGTCACAAGTGTTTTATTTTATTTTCCCAAGAACCCCATGCTATTTCCAATGGCCCCAGCAGGCATTCAAAACAATAGCCAGGTTTTATCACCTATCTCCTTCACCCCGAGGAGCATGGGTGCCACTTTTTCCTCCTTCTATTTTCAAGGCAAGGAGGGTGGTGGCAGAGTTGGAAGGGGTAGGTGAGTGAATGGGCATGACCAATATGACATTGTGACTGTTAAGAGTTTGCACTGAACATCTTTCAGAATCATGGTTCTGAATCCACTGAGCATCATCTACAAAACATCATTCATCTAAAATTTTGAAAGTATCCAAGGCCATCTGATTTCATTCCAGGAGACCACCTATCTCTGAGAATATTCTGTTAACACTTACAATGCTTTATTTTTGTGTTAACATGAAACTGACTGTAGGGAAAAATTAGAAACAGAAAATTGAAAAATTCATCCATTCTGTTTGGAAGCATTGCTCTTCATTCTTTATGCTTCTATTTCCTTTTTTCTATTAAGCAATGGGTGTGCTTAGAGGTTGCAGGGTTTCCTGCATGCATCTAGCCACATTTCACAATATCACAGCCATGAAAAGTAACTCTTGCACACCGATGCCTGATGAACTAGTTAGCCAGTCCATGTGAGAACCCAACAATTTGCAGATGGCTGTGATCACACACCTGACTAAGTTGATGATGAGTCACAGCTCTGCTACATGAACCTTTCCCTTAACTAGAAGGGACTTGCTATCCTGCATTAAATGTACACTCAGAAGAACTTTTGAAGTATTTAATCGTAATATGCCTGCCCACCTTTTGTTTTCTGAAAATTAATTTCTATAGGGCACAACTGTGATTCTATTTTCCTGCATACAGTGACTTCCCCACCCCTAGTGTCACCCGGTCTTGGGAGGGCTGCTAGGGGAGGCAAAAGGGTGCACTCAGCCCCCTCCTTCACTGCTGTGGCACTGGCTTCCTCATGAGGAGACTGGCACATTTACCCCTTCTCACCCCACAGTGGAAGGGGGGCCTGACTCCTCTTCTGGGATGTCAGATAGTGTGGGATGCACCCCCTACAGCCCTTTGGTGATGCCACTGCCTGTATAACATCTGCTGAACGACAATGTATCTTAACAGATCCAGATTCAGCCTCCAGAAAAGGGGTTAATACCCTGGAAAACACTCAACCTACCCAACAATCCTTTAAAAAGATGATAACACAAATATCTTTTCATGTCTAAGGCCACATCAAAACAGGTACATCATATCCTTCTCAACCCTACAGTGAATTGGATCAGTATATTCATTGCAGATTATTTGAACCAGAAACGTTTATCTCTGGTTGTATGCCTACAGTGGAAGCCTTGAATGATCACTAGCTGGTTTACCACTGGTGGTGGCTTCCTGCCTCTTTTGGAAAGGGCTTTCATTAGCCTGCTCTCCAAGTTTCCTATAGTTTGTGCTCTGGGAGCTGAAGTGGTTTTATAGCATCAGGTTTTCCTTCCCAGTGGAAAGAATATTAAGTTGATCAACAGGCTCTTTGCAAATGCTGCAAGCAGAAGAAGGACAGAAGGAAGAAAACATCTTTCATCTCCGATCAGCAATTCCTGTTGCTAGAGATTAAGGCAATATTTCACAAGGAACATATGGCAACGTCTGCAGCCATCAGGAACACTTCATGGAACTGCGACTCCAAGTGTCTCCCAACTAGCCTTCCTGATTGCTACTAATTAGAGCAAAGGCAGGAGGCCCACTGAAGTCTCAGAGAAGCCTAAAATTCCAAAGCCCTTTTGCAAGGCTAGACTGATGGGGAGAACCATTAAGACATTGTGATCATTTAGGATTGTATTGTCTCCACACACAAAGACAGACACACTTTTAAAAAAAGTGTATGTGCTTTTGGATGTGAGACATGATTTAAGAATTACATAAGATCATTCTGTGAGGCATTGGGGAACCTTAAGAAAGATGTTGCATCTTGCACTGAAGCAAATATATATAGGTTTGAATCTGAAATACAATTTTTTCTCTAAAAATGGAAGGATCTGCTTTATACTCTGAACAGCCTCAAATAACACAAGAAGCACTATTAATTGGGAACACACCATGTTAGTTGAGACTTCTGATGCCTAACACTATGTACCTCACCCCTCTCTCCCCCTCCCTGCATGTGATTTGTTCTGCCAAGAAGCAGTGGGACAGTCCAAATAATCTGATTCTGAGTGATAGTCTGAAATTTGCCACTGTCAAGCTCAGCAGAAAGTGAAGCTCAAGGGAAAGCCACTCTGTACCAGTTAAACTTTCGGGGGGGGGGGGGAGGCGTGGCTGCAAAGAATTATTTGCCAAGATTTTACATTACCAATTATATTATGAATGCATAACTAAGTATTATCTTCAGGCCCAAGCTGGTCCAGTTCTGCTGGCAATCACAGCATAGCAGAATGGCATTCTCAGCCCTCTCCCACCAATGATCTGTGGTGCAATGAGCAGATATAATAGGGTCCTCCTTGGGATTGTAGCACCTCTTTTTCTGATAGGAGTTGGATGGAAATATTATCCTGTTCCATCTTAATCACCAACAGAACAGACCTTCATCGCTCAGAGCTGCTCCCTGGAGTTGGATTCAGGGCAATAGCAACATGATCACAAATACAGGGTGCAACTGAAAACCTAGATTACAAATCTTCAACTGCAATACAAGATGCCAGTTGTCATTGTCAGCATCATCATCGTTGTCATTACCATCTGTTGGTTTCTGGGCACAATTCAAAGTGCTGGTCGTGACCTATAAAGCCTTACATGGCTTGGGTCCAGTCTATTTGAGAGACTGTATCTCCCCATACAAACCTGCAAGAGCCCTAAGATCTGCAGGAGAAGGCTTTCTCCCAGTCCCACCAAGATCACAGGCTCATCTGGTGACATGAGACAGAGCCTTCTCAGTGCTTGCTCCCACCCTCTGAAATTCCCTTCCATGGGAGGCTAGACTGGCCCCCTTCCTACTGGTCTTTCACCAGAAATAAAAGCATATTTATTCAAGCAAGCTTTTTAAAAATCATGCAGGCCTAGTTTTATGGGGGGGGGAGGTATCATTAGATTACATTTTTAACTTTTGTATATTTTATGTGATTTTATATTGGATATAGATTTTTTAATTGTTTTGAATTTTATGCAATTTTAAATGTTTTATCTGTGAGCCACCTCCGGGGAGAAAGGTGGCATATAAATGAAATAAAATAAATAAATAAATAAATAAATATTATTCTCATTTATATTTAATAAACTAGATATCCATTATACAGTGTATTATATAATAAATGTAATATACATCCATATTTATTAACTCTGTTATTTTTATTAAATTGATTTATACCCCGACATTTTTGTTCATACTGGGACTCAAAGCACGATACATGTTGAAATGATTGTAATATAATTAAGACAAAATAGGTCAACATTAAAATAGAATTAAACAATTAACAATATTAAAACAATTTAAAACAAACACTTTAAAAGGATTTTAAAGGCAGCATCATCTTTCCTTTAGAACTTTCCATTCTAAAAGCCTATTGGAATAAAAAAACCTTCATCTGCTGAGAGAAGAGGCCATTCTAGCCTCCCAAGGAAAGAAGGACCAGATCTAGGGGTAGCCACTGAGAAGGCCCTGTTTCATGTCACCATCTACAGTTTCTGTGAAGGTGACAGAACTGAAAGACAGGCCTCTCCTGAAAATCTCTATTGGATCTTCCTGGACCTAAGATGTGTCTGGCCCAAAACAAATAGGCAGAAGGGGACATGGTGTTTAGATGACACATGCCCCCTGGAGCCACCTATGGGATCCCCAAACCAACCCCAGAAGGAGCAAATCTTTTCCTCGCCTTGCCGCAGTCCGTTTAGGACCATGCCAGGAGACGATTGGGCTGGGAGTAGCTTCAGGCCACTTTGCCTCTCTGTCAAATAGCCTGGACCTAAACTATATAGAGCTTTATAAGTTTTTATAGTTGCATTGATTTGTTTAAAAAAACATTTTTAGAAAATTACTCTGGTGCCACACTGCAGAAATAATGCAGTTTGACACCATTTTAACTGTCCTGGCTCCATCCTACAGAATCCTGGGATTTGTAATTTCTTGAGGCACCAGTACTTTTTAGCACAGAAAGCTAAAGACCTTGTAAAACTACAAGTGCAAGGATTCCATAGGACGGAGCTACAGTACTAAGAGCTGTACCAAACAGCATTAATTCTGCAGTTTAGAGGTAGCTTTATTCTCCATTTCAAGAAATCATGCAACCCCCCTGCTCTGCTGGCTGCCAGACACAGTTCAGCTAGTTATAACTTATAAAGCTTAACTTAGTAAACTTACTATAACAAGGTATTCCTCCCCATCCCCCAGAATTAACTGAGATAACAAGCCACCACCAATTAAAAACTGTATAATAGTCTCATTCTCATGTTCCAACTCTGACTGACACAATGCATGTCCTGTTCAGTTTCATTTCAGTGTTCTTCCATTTGCAAGGAGAAGCTGGCTCCAGGGGTTTTGTTGCAGGCAGCAGGTCTTTGCACACATTTCTTATGCAAACCCAAAATCTATTGCCTCCATGGAAATGCATGGGGCAGCTGAGAAGATAAAACCTTGAGGCAGAGCCCACACCGGGCTATAGAAGTCAATACAAAACTCCAGGGGACCTTATGAAAGCACACACACAAGAACTGAGCCTACTGGACTATGCGCCAGATTCAGTTTAAAACAAGCAAAGTGGTGAAGGCCTCTAAGAAGTTTTTTTTAAAGAAAACAACAAAGGAAATTGCTGCAAGGTAAAATATGTAGCTGTGACAGAAATTAAAAATGTATTAGAAGCAGAAGAGAAAAAATTGAATATGTAACCAGTCTGAAGATGTAAAGGCGGTGTCGCAGCACCACATTCCCCAGCACAGTTGGTCATGCCGACTTTTTTATTCATGAGCCAGAAAGGATGTTTAATGGAGAAGCTAACTTAAAGCAAGTTGGGATTGGACTACCCAACAGTGAGTTAACTCCAGGAGGCCCACGAAGCACACAAGCTCTGAACTTGGGAATTCAGATCTGAACTTCTTCAGAGGTTAGGTCCAGCACACAACTAAATTGGGTAAGATGATAGCAGATGAGATGCAGTACGGTGAAGTGCAAGTAATGCATATTTAAAAGCAACATTCAGATTCCTTCTCACACCTGCTGAGGGGTTTGGAATTAACTATGACCTCTCTGGGGGAAAAGAGAGATCCAGACATTGTCATGAACTAGATACTTCCTCAAAGTCTGTGGTCAAAGGCAAGACTGCAAATGAGATTGCCTAAGAAAGGACCAAGGGATATTATACAAATTGCAAAGCCGGAACCCATGAATAATTTAGGTTTGTATAGGAGCAGCAGTACTTAAAACTATGTAAATTCCCTGATCTCATTGTGCAGATTTGTTTGCAATAAATTCTCTCACGCACATATCCTCGGTGTTCACATATGCACTTGCTCACATTGGCAGTTCAGCCTGGTAGGGGAGAACAAAGTCTAAATTTTCTCTTCCTTCAAAGTCTTCGAAGCAAGGTGTTCTTTTTAAATGCAAGCATCAGCTAGTGTAGTACATTGCTGCTAGAGAGAGTGTGTGGACACAGCTCCCCAAGAGCCACTATGGAGTTTACCACCACCCCTGCTCCCCTAAAATGTTTGTACTTTTAACTGAAGGCCTCTTGTGCCCTAGTTTAGGGGATATGGAGAACAAATTTGTCATTTCTTCTTGAAGGTTTGAAATATTTTATATTTAACAGAAATGATTTAAAGCAATTGTAGATGTATTATCACAATATGTGCAATTGTAGAAGATGCAGTAATTGAATAGAATGTATAGGATAGGACGAAATTTTGCCTTAAGTCAACTGGATTTTTAAAATAATTTCTTCTGCCCCTCCCTATATGTTTGGGCTGGAGGAGGTTTGTTTTAATTTTACACTATAAGAAGCCTTGGTGCCATATTGAGAGGAAGGAGAAGTATTAATTAAACAAACAAGCAAGCAAAACAGTATTAAAAATTTCTGATAAGCCCTTCTGCCTTCTGTATCAGAGGGCAGACACTAACAAAATTAGAGATTGCAAGAGGCTTTTTTTTTCAATTAAAGCAAAAACAAGAAGAAGAAGAAGAAGAAGAAGAAGAAGAAGAAGAAGAAGAAGAAGAAGAAGAAGAAGAAGAGGAGGAGGAGATCTGGAGTAGGGGACATGAGAGGAGATACAGCCCTCTGACATATATCAGGGGGGATATGTGGCATCCAGACCTCTGGAAGTTGGCTGGAAGTTGGGAGATCATGTTTGTAGTCACTATTAAATCATGACAATCGCTGGCTGAATCTGTTCAGCTGTTTTCTGTCAGTCTGGTGTACCTCACAATTATGAGGATCCAGTGAAGAGAGAAAAGCTCACTGGAGGAAAGACGGGCCATAATTTTTTAAATACATAATCAAACTTTTTGAAGGAAGAACCAAACAGCTTTGAGTTGTTGTGTGCCTTTCAGTCATTTCCAACTTACAGCGACCCTAAGGCTTTCCATGGGTTTTACTTGGCAAGATTTCTTCTGAGGTTTGCCATTGGCTGCCCCTAAGGCTGAGAGCATGTGACTTTCCTAAGGTCCTCCAATGGGTTTTATGGCTGAGCTGGAAATCAAACCCTGGTATCCAGAGTCATAGTCCAAGACTCAAACCACTATGTCATGCTGGTCCCACAAAAGAATTATTTGTTCAGTTATTGACTGACATTAGTTCAGTCCATCATTATGGATATTTGAAATAATGCAATTATTTGTAACTATTAGGGAAACTTCTGCAAGCTAGGATCAAATACATCTAGCTAAATAATTACATTTTGTTTCCTTTTACCCTCTCCACATTTACTTTTTTCTTTCATATTTTTACCTATTAGACTTAAACTGCTAGTTATGTTCTTAGACTGTCAGCCCTTTCTTTACTTTCTAAAATTTGATGTATATCGATGGTACTATATAAATTAATGTTAAAAATGCCTTAAATTCAAATCACACATAGCCTAAGTGACAAGTTTGCTGCTTCCTCATGACTCCACCCCAGTTTAGAAATGAGTGAATCAGTTTCTCTGATCCATGCCAGTTCCTCTGGTATTCAGTCATACCATCTAATTTTTGCATCAAGTTGGAAACACATAGAGATGCACATTTGCATGTGGCTTTTAGCTCCATATGGGTATTTTGTACACTACTTTCTCTAACATACTGAGAGTATCATTGCAGCATTCAGATACAACGGGAATCTAAAGGCTCGCTATATTCCAAACAACATATCAGTCCAAGAATTGTGAATTAGGTCAGTTCATTTTTTAAAAATGCAGACCAAGCAAAAAAGTTTTCAATCCTATCCCAATCCTATCCTATCCCATTTATGAAAACATACAGTATAGAGAAGAAACATCAAATATCAGAATACCAATGCTATTTTTCCCTGAGAGCTGAGAAGTCTGGCATAATTAAGTGATCTGCCATCTCAAATTACTGTATATCTGTACTTTACAACTTGCTAGATTAGTATGTTCCCCTTAGTATGTTCCATTATCCAACATATGTTTGTTATTTGATTCCTAGTGCCTCTTCCTTTCCTAAACCCTGCTTGGACATCTGGTAATTCTTGCTCCATATATGGTAAGAGTCTTTCTTATAGAAATTTAAGAGTCATATGCTTGCATGAGAAATTAATGCTTACTGCAGTCTGTGGCATTTCCTTCCTTGGTGATTGGAATATATACTGAGCGTTTCCAGTCTGTGAACCATTGTTCATACCTCTTCTTTAAATAGGGTAGACAGATTGAAGGGAATCAGTTAACATTGGTCTTGTGCTATACGACATGTTGCTCATTATTTCAATTCCCACCATTACACAGGAGGGAGATCCAACATGACATCATGCGAGAACAGGAAAGCAGTTCTTTGCTCATTTCATTCTTAAAGGAAGGAATGTATAACTCTAAAAAAATTTCCCACTGCAAAAATGTTTTCAAACACTGTACTGATTTTGAAGACAATTCACAGTTCTATGAAAATTTTACACTTATTTTTGTTTAGAAAACAGCATTTTCTGCACAGGAAAAAGCATTTTTGTGCAGAAAATAAAATTTGTTTTCTCTGAACAAAATTCTATTTCCTGCACCAAAAAATATTACAGCTATTCTGCATAAAATACACACCAGGGGAGGAGTTATTTTATAGCCCGCAGTTTCTGTACAGAAAATAATATTCCTATCATTTAGTTCTATAATATTAAATATTTTTAATGCAGAAAAATGCCACATGCATTTTTTTCACCAACTAAATCCCAAACTGATAAGATTATCTTCAGTCCAGGAATCGTCTCATCAACATTTCCCAACATTCTCTCTCTAAAAAGTGTTTATTACTTTTCAAATATTTTCAAATATCCTTTCCACCCCTATGCAACAGGAAGTGTTGGGGCACACTTCTTGCAGTATCCTGTCACATGTCATCTCAGCTATAATGGAGACTCCAGAAATACCGTAGTTCTACTGCACTTTCTGCTGCTTGGCATGATGTTTCTGAGAGAGAATACACCAGTTGGTACAAGACAACAGCCACTCTGCTATAAAAGCCAATAGCAATAACTTGTAAAACAGAAAGAAGAAACTTGCATTGCTATTGCAACATCCTATGCATCTTGAGGAAGCCCTAGTCTGCTGTTTGAAAACCGGAACTCTGCGTTAGTCTGTGCTTTTTATTTCTAAATACATATAATCTATTTACATATAGATTTACATAAAAGATTTTACATAGATTTACATTTACATATAATTTAAATACATCTACATTCAGATAATTTGGCTCACCATTTGCACTGCAGAAGTAATGCAATTTGAAGCCCCTTTAACTGCCATGGCTCAGTGCTGTAAAATTCTGGGATTTACAGTTTTGTGAGACAGATAGCCTTCTCTGGTGCCATAACCACAACAAACTACAAATCCTTCAATTCCATAAGATGGAGCCATGACAGTTAAAGCAGTACCAAACTGCATTATTTCTGCAGTGCAGATGCAGCCCTGGAATCCCCGTCTCTCTAATCCCAAGTATGAGTCAGGTTGCATTTGATGGTGACAGGACATATACAAGTATTAATATAAAAATGAATGATTTTACACATGCTCATATTATAATAATAATAGTAGTAAAATAACAACAACAACAACAACAACTCTTACTATTGTTTGCTGGTCCCAGGCATCAAGCAGAGGTTCTATGTCTGAATGTATTATACTAAACAAAAACAAAAAAAGGCTAAGAATCCATTATTAAATAGATTAACCTTTTACAAGACTTAGTTGCCTTTTGCCCTCTGGCCAAAGATAATATCTTTTCCCTGGGCTCAGAACTCAGAAGAGGTCATTAAATTATAATCCAACTCTTTAGAAAAGGGCAAGAGATTCATCTCATACTCACTAGAAACAGACAATACTTCCACGTAACATTTGCAGTCCCCAGCAAGCCCTTCTTACAGAGATAAAACCGAAAGATGGTGAATTCTCAGCCTAACATTAAGGACAAAATTATTTTTAGCATTCTATACTGCATTTCATATAAAATAACTAGGTTTCTTACTCAAACATAGTTAAAAATAATCTCTTTGGAAATATAGTCCTCTTTTGATGAGGTCATTGAACATGATGTTTGCCCAGTGACTGGTTTACAACTATAACATGAAATTCACTGCAACGTGGTGAAATTCCTATGAAATCTACCATTCTGTGACCCAAGTCTTATTTGAGTATCAGCATACTTGATTCCTGAACATGTGAATATGGAGCATTCCTAATGTTGTGAACATTATGAAGCCCACCCTCTGGTGTTTGCACAAACATGTGAATCTCAGTAAAAGGGACGCTTACAGATAAATCTCAAGTGAACCAAACTCTCAGCACAAATATAGGTATACTTCAATTAATGAAGTAGACGTGTTCCTCCTGGGCATTTCTTCTTTAACCAAAACTTTGGTTCCAGAGGCAGAAATAACATAAAAAGAATAGGGATGGGTTCCTACACCATGAAAAAGAAGAACAATTGAACATGTTTCAGGAATCATTTTATTCACAATTAATAATATACAGATGTGAAATGAAAAAAAACAAAGCAAATAAGTATTGCATAACTAAGGAAAACACGTTGAACCTTCCAGAGACCACCTGAATGCTTCTCCCAAAAAGTATCTAGGGGGATGATTTTTTCCCCTTTCACTGGCCTCCACTTTTCTTATCATTTCCATTTTGGTGGCCAGACTTCTAGATCTATGCCTCTTTAACATGGTTGGCTATACAGGTTTTAGCTGCTTTCACTCTTTCTCTCTGTTTTGCTGTTCACACATACCCAGAAAAGATTTTGGAGGCATTTTTGCTGTTTACCTTTCCTGCTGTAGGGAGGCACACATAGCTGCACTGGTATTAGAGTACAGTCAACCCTCCATATCCACAGATTCTTTATCGACAGATTCAGCTTCAAAATATTCCCCAAATATATAAATTATCAAAAGCAAAACTTGGTTTTGCCATTTTATATAAAGGATACCATTTTACTAAGCCATTGTATTTAATGGGACTTAAGCATCCACAAATTTTGGCAGTTTGGTAACCCCAGCGGTTACCAAGGGCCCACTGTTGAATCCCATTCTTTCCCCATTCCATCTTTTATTTACTGCAGGCATACTGCTGCAAACTAAAGTGGAAGTCTGTGTCTCTCCAGCCCTCCATGCTGAAGCTGCTAGAAAAATCTCTAGGTAGACCAGGTTTAAGACTTCTCATACTTTGGATCAATTATTAGTCAGAATGGAGACTGAAGTCATAAAATGAGGAGAAGAGTAGAAATGGGAAGAGCAGCTATAAAAGATCCTCAAGTACAAAACTTTAAAACTGGACACTAAATTTAAGATTGTCCAAGCTACAGTATTACCATGTACAGATGCAAGAGCTGGACAGTGAAGAAAGTTGATTGCATCTTGTAGAGGGGTGGGACATAAATAAATTTTATCATTATTATTATTATTATTATTATTGATAGAAACAAAATTAATTCATTTGAAATATGATGCTGGTGAAGAGGGCTGAGGATACCAAGTATGGCCAAAAAAGATAAGTAATTGGATCCTAGAGCAGATCATACCATAACTCTCCCTGGAAGCCAAGGTAACTAAATTGAGGCTGTTATACATTGGCCACATCATTAGAAGACAGGACTTACTAGAAAAGGAAATAATGCTAGTACATTTGGAGGGCAGTAGGACATGAAGAAGACCACATATGAGATGGATAGACTTAATCAAAGCAGTCATAGCCCTGATACTGCAGAAACCTAGTTGAGGACAGGGGATCTGGGAGATATCTCATCCACAGTGTTGCCATGAGTCCAGGTCTACTCAAAGGCTGTTAACAACAAGACCAAGGACAAGGAGAAAATGCAGTTTAAGTGTAAAAAGCTTTTGTAAGACGGGAACTTCTTTGTCAGTGGCATTGCTGAAATATTCCTGTAGGTTTCTTGATTCCATCAAAGCATATATATTAAAGGGCCATGGGCCAATACAGTACAGTTTGAAGGGAATCCATACTGGTACAGGAAAGTCTGAGGATCAGACAACTATCCCTATATGAGGGATGAGAACACACCACGTAGGCCTGACACAGCACATGTTATTTTACCTTGCTCAGTACTCATAAATACTCAAATCAGCAGATATTCCTGCTATATTTATGAGTACTGAGCAAGGTAAAATAACATGTGCTGTGTCAGGTCTACGTGGTGTGTTCTCATCCCTCTCTTACGTGTAGGGATAGTTGTCTGATCCTCAGACTTTCCTGTACTAGTATGGATTCCCTTCCAACTGTACTGCATTGGCCCATGTCCCTTTAATATATTTTATTAAAGTATTCATTGACATCTGGAAAACTAGCACATTTACTTATAAGCTCTTGCAGTATCATTTTCATAATATGAAAATTGGCTTCTACACATCAAAACTTGTTCGTATGTATGGTGATCCAGCAGCAGGAATCTTGTAAAAGTCAAGGGTCTCAATAAAAGTAACAATTTCTCCCCTCAGTGAAGTGAAAGATTGTCAGAAGAGAAGAAGACCAAGCGACAGGTGGGTTAATTCTATCAAGAAAGCCCTGAATTTGCAAGGCCTGAGTAGGGCAATTGACTCTTGCAGGTCTCTTAGGCACAGGGTAACCAAAAGTCAAAATTGAGAGAATGGCAAAAACTCAACAGCAACAGTTTCTCATCCCTCAAGAATCACTGCAACACAAAACAGGCCTTTCCTTGGAAAACAGCACATTTGCAAGGTTTACAATATATTTTGGTAAAATGCTAACATTTTAAAAAGTACCAGTGAATTTATCAATGAAAAATGATAAAAACATTTTAGTTGCTAGGAAAGAAAATATGTCATAAATGGATTCCCTTCAAACTTTAAGACAGATGAAACTCTGTGTGCGTGTGTGTGTGTGTTTTCTGAATTGCACTTTGATTCTTGTCCCACCACCATTGTTTATATTGGTTGGCAAGACTGTTGTTTCTTTTTGCTCAGAAATCTATATGCATTTTCCCCACTTTATGCATATATATATATATCACTTTATATATATATATATATCACTTTATGCATATATATATATATATATATATATATCACAAGTCTTGCAAACCAATATAAACAATGTTGGTGGGACAAGAATGCAAGGGCAATGCAGAAAATGCAACAAAATCAGACTTGAAAAGACTTGTTGAAGATGGCACTGTGTAGCAGCCCCCTTTAGTGACTCCACAGAGGGGTCCTGTGCTGGATGTGATGATCTCTAGTTGCCACCAAACCAACCAGCCGGAACTGCCTCCCTTTCCAAAGAAGCTCAGGGGAGCTTCACTTATGTCTAATTCCATTTCCTAAAATTAAGGTGACAAGTTTTATTGCCACCACAATGTAGATGGAATGGAGGAGACTGGGAAGAGTTCATCATCCTCACCGTGTCCAAACCAACAAAAGGAACTTAACAATGCATTCAACTTTCTTAACTTCCTTTAATAACAACCTGAAGAATTAATGGGACTTACTAGCTGATGGGTATATTTTACTTCCAGCACCCATATTTCTACGACTGAAACAGTGACTAAATCAAGCCCAAACCTAAATGGATTTTAAAGTAGAAGGTGGAGGGGGGAAGGGTTTTCCCTTTAATTTGCAACAATTTTAAGTAGTAGCAAGAAAGGACAGTAAATATAAATTAAAACATTGTGAATCCAGGAATTTAAAACTCCAAATGATTTTATACTGAGGGGAAATCTGCTGGGACAAAAGGTAAATGTACTAGAGTGTAGGAAAGAATTTATTATTTATCCTGTTGTTTACACTCCCTGATGAAAGCAAAGACGTCATTGTGAACTGGCTGAAGAAATGAATGGAGGCGATTGCCTTCCTGTTTATAGAACATGGAATATAAATTAACCTGACAAAGTTGGAAAGAAGCAGGGACATCTATGAAATCAAAGACAAAACCACAGACAACTGATTTGAATCAATTAAATCTAGAGCAATTAAGACAGATGAAACTACAGATGGGCCAGATGGAACTTGATTTAAAGGACAATTGGGAAATGGAGTTTTAAAACTCTTTAAAGTTGGAGTATAAGGAAGACACGATGCAGATAAAAAAATGCTGGTCCAGATGATGTTGGAATTTGTTGGGACAGAAGAAACTTATATGATACTGAAATGTGAGGGGCGAGAGAAACTGCTGCTGCTGCTGCTCCTGCTCCTGTTATTTTATTCCACATCTTCCCCAAATTGGGACACAAAGTAGCTTTCAACAATTTTTAAAAGGATAAAAAACAACAATGGTCATAATGGAGAAGTGGAGATTGGTCTATTGAGTGGAAGTATTGTAGAAGGGAAGCAGTTAGAAAACTTGTTGGGACAGAAGGAACTAACATTGGATAAAAGAATGAAGGACTGGAGACATCCATGGAAATAAATGCTTTGTATTGTGAAGAAGTGGTGATCAGCCTGAAGAACTGAAGAACAGCCTGATGGAGCAGTCTGATGGAGGAGAGCCACCTACCCAGGTAGAATATGGAGGGAAAGATTCACTGTTTAAAACTTGACAGCTCCAATGTAGCTGCATGCTTATCGATTTATGATAATGGGATTTAAGGTCCCCAGGTTTTTTGAATCCATGGTGTGGGAGGTCAGGAATCAAACTTCTCCTGATGGGGCAGGCTGACTGTATGTCTTTTTCTGTCTTTTCTATTTCTTTTTCTTTTCTTTTTTTGAAGCTTTACCTTATATGTTTCTTTTATATATATTAAAATTTATGCGGTCATTTAAAAAAATAGAAAACTCAACAAAATCAGGACAGTTTCTCTTTGAAATTTTGTTGTTGTTGTTTTCTGCTAGCCATGCTCTCACAAGCTGGAAACCAATAAGATTTTTCTATTTTTCAATGTGCTGAAAACAGCAAGCCAGAATTATCGCAGCAGATGACATATCCCTACTTACCTTTAAATACTACTGATCACATTAGTTTTGAAGCCCCACAAAAAGTTGAAAATCCAGGTATGACAGTGGAGTTTATCATACGACAGAATTAAGGGGGTATAATGCAATGGCAATCCAAACGCAATCATAGGGTTTCATGTAATTGCGAATGAGTGTATTTCATGCAATTTCGGGCAATGGGAAGTCATTCCGAACACAATCACAGGTTTTACGTTAATGCGTATTAGAGTATCTCATGCAATTTCGGGCAATGGGGGGGGTCATTTTTGGGAAATGGGAAGTCATTCTGAACGCATTCCGAATGCAATCAGATTTCACATAAATTCGCTAAACTAGTGAATTCACGTAATTGCAAATTGGCTCCATTCGCAATTGAGAGAAATTCCTCCCATGTGATAAACTCCATTGTTATGAATGCATACACTATGAGCAATGATGCATCTTTCATACTACCTACAACTTCCCAACTTAATGGGAGGAAAAAAGAATGTAATTCCATCCCTGGCTACCTCTGATAGTTCTTAATAATTGCAGGGATCAATTCATTGTTCCCCTAATGATTGCTGCCCTTGTATTAATGAACAGCCTGTTCGTCCAAACAATTTCAGGGTGTTCATTTCACCAGACATCCCTTCTCTTTCTTTTCTAATGTAATTGTTATTGCATTTAGGATGCATTACCAATAATCTTTTTAGTGGTGGCTAAAATGCCACTATTAAGAATTTCCTCTTCCACCTTGTCAAAGCAAACTTTTATTTGCTCTAATTTCCTGCTCAGTA
This sequence comes from Urosaurus nigricauda, assembly GCA_034509955.1. Classification (NCBI taxonomy): domain Eukaryota; kingdom Metazoa; phylum Chordata; class Lepidosauria; order Squamata; family Phrynosomatidae; genus Urosaurus; species Urosaurus nigricauda. Next base: position 104,353,363 of record JAOEGL010000004.1, read on the forward strand.
GGAGATTTGTATTTCTTTAATTGCCAGATATTTGCATCCTATGTACTTATAAAGCTTTTTCTCCTGGTTCTTCTGTGTCTAATGCCACAATTTTTATTTCTTTTTGTTCTTTCCAAGTACACTTCCACTTGTTTTTTATATCCTCCCCATACAATTCAATTCACCACTTTCCAGAAATGTAGTGGTGTCTGCAGTAAAATATCTTTTATTGTTTCATGATTATCTGCACTATATATTCATCAGATGGTCCACTTCACTTTCCAGACAGTTTTAAAGAAACAAATATTGCTAAACACAAGTCAATCTCATGAAATTATTTCAGATCCTGTTCCCATTATCACCGTGCAGTAGATGCAAATAATCCATCTGTATCTCTTATATATGGAGGATTAAGGAAGATGTAATTTTAGAATGGTTGTAAAAGAGTGACTACTGGCAAGGGAGCCAGCATGGTGTAGTGGTTTCAACGCTGGACTATGAATCTAGGGACCAGGATTCAAATCCCCACTCGTCCACGGAAACCCACTGGGTAAGCAAGTCATAGAATTATAGATTTGGAGGAGACCACAAGGGCCATCCAGTCCAACCCCCTGCCATGCAGGAATATACAATTAAAGCTCCCCCGACAAATGGCCATCCAGCCTCTGTTTAAAAATCTCCAAAGAAGAAGACTCCGCTGCACTCAGAAGGAGTGTATTCCACTGTCAAACCGCTCTTCCTAATGTTGTGGTGGAATCTCATTTCCTGTAGCTTGCATCTACTGCTCCATGTCCTAGTCTCTGGAGCAGCAGAAAACAAGGTTCCTCCATCCTCAATATGACATCCCTTCAAACATTTAAAGTCACACTCTCTCAGCCTCAGAGCAAGGCAAGACAAGCCATCTCTGAACAACCCTTGCCAAGAAACCCCTATGATAGGTTCACTTGAAGGTCACCATAAGTCAAAACTTATGGTGACCCTAAACTGAAGGCAGACAACAAGAAGTGGTCAAGGGGTATGAATGGGATCCTGGATGGGATTAACAGAAGCATGAACCTGTTGTTCTGGAGTACAGACTGCTCTCTGTCATTTACACTGGGAGGAATATTCTCAGCCAGATGCCAGTGAGAACTTTCCTCCCAGTACAAACAGCAGGCATGAGGGGATAACCCACAACAGTATTCCAGTGGTGGCAAAATGTTAATATCTTCTATGCCCTCCTGCTAAGGCCCTGATGAAAATTGTGTCCCCCTGTGCCTGCTATTTACACTTTAATAAATCACACAATTGCATAAATAATGTGACATCCACAGCATGAGCTGCCATAGTCTTCCTCTGCCTCTGAAATATGTGTCCTCACAGCAACTCATGAGTTCAGATTGCTAGCACAATTTTTCATTCAATCTATGTAGAGTCTTTAGGTGGCTCAATACTTTACTGACAGATGGAGAATGAGAATATAGCAGACCCCCTCAATCCCATCCAGAATATGGAAATTTACTTTTTTTAAAAAAAATAATTAAGAATTATATTTACCTTGCCCTGAAATAACTTGAAATAACTGATTTCTTTCCCATTGCTTAAATATACCCAAATAGCTGTTGTGTGCGTGTGTGTGTCTGTTTAAAAAATGAAGAATGCACTTTTTTCCCAGTCACCTTGCCATCACCTCAACAAGTACACAAAAGTGTGCAACAGCAGCAAAAAACACAATATGAGACAGCCCTTGAACCATGGGATATTCCTCTTCCACCATTTAGTGAGTCTACAGTGCCATATCTAGAGAAGTAACTAAAACATTCCATTAAGTCTGCACAAATAGTGATGTTAGAAGCTAAGATATTAGTCTCCTCCAAGCTCTTCTATTGCAACGTTCTATTAAAAGTTTCAAAAATGGCTGCTCCAGTGTGACGTTCAAAGAACACAAGCACCAAGTCCTTTTGGTACGCCGAAAAAGGCCTATTTTTTTTTCACATTTACATATAAACTCAAAATAAACCTGAGAAATGAAGCAAAGGTGGCATGTGAATTAATCATCCTTACCATACTTACAGTTCATTTGAATAAAGAGAAGCAAGATTCAAAACTAGGATGAAAGAATTTTGAAATTCTACTGAAGCTGGATTCCATTTTAGGCTTACTTAGTACTATAATTTTCCTTTTCCATAAAGAAGAGAGGGAGCACAGCACAGTGGTAGCACAGATATTAAATGCAGAAGGTTCTCAGTTGCTGGTATCTCCAGGTAGAAATGGAAAGACTCCAACCTGAAATCCTGAAAAATTACTGCCATCCAGTTTAAAAATACTGGCCAATTGTTTTACTTCCATAAATCAGCTACCTGCGCTCCTATTAGGCAGGTATTGGTTGGTTCAGTTTCTGCATTCAGTTTCACTCAAAAAGAGTTGATCCCCTACATAATTCTAGGAAACTGATGCTCTTAACAAAATATCTTAAACATTTATTATTCTAATGTAAATTTTGCACAAATTGAATTCTATTCTTCCCCTGCCACAAATGGACCACATGCTGATAGCTATAGGAACAGGTTAACTATATTCTTTCTAAGATGTACTTGTTAAAACAGCTAGCTTTTATCAGTCTAACTGCACTACTAAGAAACAAAACACGTATCACGCAAGCATTAATAGATAATGATTCCATCCAAATCTAAGTACTTTGACAAACCAAATGTGGCATGCGGCTAAAAGAGCCGAAACCGTTATTTTTCAGTCCCTTGCCATGAGTATTTTCTTCCTGTCCCTTGCCAGAATATAAATCATGAATCTTCCCTTAAAAAAAAACAAACCAAGATTTTATTTTTTGCATATATCGGTTTTGTTTTTAATAAAAGTGTAGGTGTTTCTTGGCATTTCGACAGCAACAGCAGGGCTTGAACTTAAGGTCAAGCAAAAGGAACAGTGTGTGCTGTTTCCATGGAAACTGGACTAGGATAATATCAGGTACTCAGATACCAAGAATGGAGAAATAAAATCACTACATTTTAATAAACAAGCTCTATTGTAATAATTTAACTATATCTTATGTTGGGATTGTTCGAAACATGTCTTACATTCAAAATATTCTTGCATTTTTATTCAAGACTAGCAATAACAAAGAACAAAACCTGTAACAACTAGGAGTTTGCAAGCAAGGCATCACAGCCTGTTGGCCACCTACTTGGCTAAGAGCACAGTAGGTCTTCTATGTGCAACAAGGCTGGACCAGTCTTCAGGCCAGGGATGGAGAATCCTCTTGGGCCTTGAGGCCACATTTCAATAGAGGGTTCTTCCCAGCAGTGGGCACAGTTCAGGACACAGCACAGGACCTAAATAAATGCACAAGGGTGGGCCCGATGTAAGCCTTAACCAATTGGACATTTCCCCACCAAACATACAAAATGCAACTCACTTCTATATATGTCTGGAGGAGAGTAAGGACCAGTGTTACCAAGTTCAGATCAGTTTCATGCAGCAGGTTCCCAGCCTTTAATACCCTCTTATCTCTCATCTCCAACCACAAACTGGAGATGACAGTAGCAGAAGAAGCTCCTGAGGAAGATGGGAAAGCCCTGAAGGTTTCATCCAGGCCACGATCCATAAAATCCTCAGTAGGAAATGTGAAGCAGTTGCCACGGGCAGCAGACGTTGAGAGAGACACTGGGAGACAGCTATGTTAGCATGTCTTCCCCATCCCAAAGCTGATCTGCTGTTCTCAGGTAAGTTTGAGAGCATTTTTGCCACAATAATATTGGAGTAAGATTCAACTGTCAGCCAAATATATTTATTTATCAGGAATAGGTTGGCACCGTCTTGTCCATCCCCTCAAGGGGGATCATGTCTAGGGCAACCTGTAGTTTAGAGAGAGGACCCATATATAAGTGAGGGAACAAGTAATGAAGAATGAAATGGAGGAGACCAGTACACCCCACTTCTATTTTGTCTACTTTTCACCAGTGACATCCAGATGATGGACACCCTCTCTTGAAGAGCAGGCATGTGAGGGGGGGGGGGTGAAAACTCACTTTCTACCTGTTTTTCTTCCTGAATTTTAGAGAAACTATCCATTCCAAAACTCTTCCAAAAATTGGTTCAGCACCTTGGATAGCTCCCAGAGCAGCTCATCTTGTCCCATTGTCATGGGAGCCAACAGCTCCCCAAGTGACTTGGCCCAGCACACAAAAAGCCCAATGTGTTTTCAGAAACTAGGACTGAAATTGTCTGTAGCAGATATTTATGACTTAGGATGGCCACACATGGGATTCATAAAAGTCAAGTTTTACCTGTATAAGGAGGTTACAAAGCCAAAGAATTAAAGTACCCTCTGGCATGTACAGCCAAGAAGACCAACACATGGGTTTCAGAACAGGTCAAGCTTGATCTCTCCTTGGAAGCCAGGATGTCTAAATTGTGGCTGTCATACTTTGGTCACATTAAGGGGGGGGGGGTATGAATCATTTAAAAAGACATTGATGCTAGGGAAGGTGGAAGGCAATCGAATGAGAGAAAGACCATATACCAGATGGTTAGACTGGCTTGAGCCTGCAAGACATGAGCAGAAAAGTTAAGGACAGTGGGTTTTGGAGACAGCTCATCCACAGGGTTGCCATGAGTCAAAATCAACTCAAGGACAGTTGACAGCAACAACAATGTACAATCCTTGTTTTTTCTTTCTTACTTTTCCGTTTCAAAGTATTCTGTGGTTTCTCTTTCTTCATAGTCCTAGGTTAAGGATTGGTTAACTATAGACGGGATAAGTAATCTGGCACACTCCACTTGTTTTTGACTTCATTTCTCTGAATCCCTGGCCATTGGCCATTCTGGCTGGGGTTTATAGGAACTGTAGTCTAAAACATCTGAAGAATACTCCAGATTAGTCCAGCTTGCCTAACTTTGAACTATAGTATTGTAAAGACTTTTGTTTCTTTGTTCCTTTCTCCAAATCTATGCCATCCCCCCCCCCCCCATTTCCCTCTTGACTCCTCTCTCGATTTGTGTCATGATTTTAAAGATTATTAAGAAAGCCTGTGGGTAGAGGCTTGCATTTATTTTTTAAAAATTGCTGCACAGCACTTGGTGCATGTCAGGTGCTTTTATAACGAGTGCATGTTGATGAATGCCAGCCAAAAATGAACCCATTGGCTTCTATTTCACTGACAATATTATACAGAAGCATGGAAGCGTGGTCTGGATACCTGCCATCTCTCAGTGTGGTGAGCACAACGTTTATTCTAACACCGAGGAAAGCAGATATGAAAGACTGAAAAGAGAGTCCAAAAGATTGGGGTGGTACTGTATACAGATTGTGGACTATTATCAGGCATCATGGTGAGGCAAATGAGCACACTGAAGTCCTAAATACTCTTGTTTAAACATGGTTTAGCAGAAGACAACAAATGTCAGCCTTAACAGCAAATAATCAGCACTTAAGTCGTTGAATAGACTCAGGAAAAAAAATCACTCAAGCTAATAAAAACACTTGTTAAAAAAGCAATGTTCAACCACCAGGACAAGGTAGCTGAGGTATATGGAAAAGAGTGGTCAAACTAGCTAAGCATTTCACATATTTCTTTGTTGAAATTTTATGTGTTTGGTGAAAAGTATTCACTGTATGGGATGATCTTCCAAATTGCCTGGAAAGGCCAGGAAACCTGAGAACACCAGTGGCCTGTCACACTAGAAAATTTTACAGCATTATGATTACACTTTAATTGACATGGACGCATCCTATGGAATCCTGGGGTTTGTAGTTTGGTGAGGTACTGGGCTCTCTAGCTGAGAATTCTACATGCTCCTTTCTTATCTGTAGATCCCAGGATTCCATGGGGTGTTGCCACAGTAATTAAAGTGGAATATAGAGGTATAATTAGATTGTGTGAATGGGCCTTGGATAACAAACAACTTTCTATATTCAGAAACAACAAATACCAATCCTTAGTAGCTTGAGTTTGCTGTACAGACACATCCTAACCCAGCTAGTTCCAATCTGGCACCTTCCAGATGCATTGGACTACTAGATTCATGACCCACACACACACACGAAAACGACCTCACTTGCAATACTTGCTGAGATGGTGGGATTTGCAGTGAAACACATCTGGAAGGGTCCCAGTAAGGGAAGGCTATCTTAACCAGTTCCAGCTGGGTCATGCATGAGCAGAAAAGGGCATGCTGTTAAAATCCAGACTTGCCTCCTGAAGAGACAGATCATATATATCCAGTAACAGACCTTCTCCAGAGTTTAATGCAAAAGACTTTCCTGGCCTTACTTGGAGATTCATGGATTGAAGCTTGGATCTTTAAAAGAGACAAAGCATGTGTTCTAGCATGTGTTCTCTTGAGGGGAGAGAGATGCAGGCCAGCTCCTGCTGCAAGCAAGAAGAGCCCTCCCTTCAACCACCATCTTGAGGGGAGTTAATTGTCTAATTAACTAATTGTAAGCCGCTCTGATAGCCTTGGCTGAAGAGCGGTGTATAAATAAAATTTATTATTATTATTACCAATGAGCTACAGCCTTTACTATGCTCTTATCACATTCTTCTGATCACCATGCCTATAGACACAGATGAAAGAAAGCTTTCTCGTGGTCCCACCACCTTCTCAGGCATGTTTGGTGAGTACATGAGAGAAAGTTTTCTTGATGGCTGATTCCAGGCTGTGGAACTCCCTCCCATGGGAAGTTAAACTGGTCCTATCTTGGGATGAATCTGCACTGCAGAAATAATGCCATTTGACACTGCTTTAACTGTCATGGCTCCATCTTGTGGAAACTGGGGATTTGTAGTTTGTTGCAGCACCTGACCAATAAGGCTAAATATCCCAGAATTCCATAGCACTGACATGCAGTTAAAGCAGCTTCAAACTGCATTAAAATAATAATTTATTATTACGGTCGATGACCAGCATAAAATAATATAAAACAGTACAATATTATACAATGCCCAATAGAAAAAACAATACAAACAGTACAATACAAATACAATAGGAATACAGCTTGGAGGCTATAATTGTAGACGCAGCCTCAGTTCTGCTTTTTCCAACAGGCAAATAAATTCCTGCTTTGGCCCTGGTTGATACAGAAGGATTTTATTAATGGAAGGTGCTGCACTTTTTCCATATCTGTTATATTTGAAATGCTTTTCAACTGGTTATTTGGTACTGTTATTGCTATAATTGCCTGTTTTTTGTTTGGTTAGTTGGTTTTGAGTTATTGGTTTTATTACTGTTGCTTAGTGTGATGTCTGATTTTACCTTTATTCTGTTTCAGTCTACATTGCAGGAAGCTTTGTGTCCTGTATATCTGGAGAAAAATGTGATATAAAATAAATAATAAAATAAAATAATAAGGTTCCACACATCCAGAACCTAATATAGCATGGATAATACAACGTTTTCTCTGTTGTTTTACCTCTGTGATGTACTATTTGACTTCTCTTTCTCCCTACTCCTAGGTTAATTAAGCTAAGTTGTCTCTGCCCTTGTCCTAAAAGGTAACCTGTAATGTATTTTATACTGCTAGAATGGCCTGGAATTAATGGCCTTATTGTAGGGAAAAGATAATGGAATAAGCCAGAGCTATTATAGTCATCTAAACCCCCATGCAATTTATATTCTATTTCAATACTAATAAAAGCGGCTTTAATACTCAGCTACTTGAAGTGAATGGAAGCCTCTGCATTTGTGACGAACTTTGCTTTCTCTATAAACGTGAAGGTTCATTCCTTTTTCACTCTTTTTGGATGAAAGATTATTATATATCCATTCCCCCCTAGCCAAATCCCCAAGGACAGTCCAGGTGAGGGCAGCAAGCAAACCATTTCAAGCAGTTTTCATATCTGCTGAAAGAAATGTCCTTTGTGAAGCTGATGAAACTTATTTGCCTTTTCAAGATAAAGCCACTATATTATTACTCTGAAAATCCATTGTTATGAACACAAGAAGACAAGAAAGTAAAGGTAACAGATGATAGCTTTGTCCCTCCTAATCAAACATTTCCTGTGCTTCTACCCTCCAAGCCTTAACTCACTAGATCATTACTTGATTATTGCTAAGTCCTTCCCATTTTGCTGTTGTTTTTGTTGTTAACTGACTTAGATGTATGGTAGCTCTATGAATGAGAGATCTCCAAGTCACCCTTTTATCCATCGACCTCCTCGGGTCTTGCAAGCTCAGGACCATGACTTCCTTGATTGAGCTGACCCACCAGTAATTCAGTCTTCCTCTTTTCTTATTGCCTTGCTGAGCATAATTGTGCTTTCTAAAGAGTCATGTCTTCTCATGATTACACACAGGCAACAGATGATATTCTGTTGGTTAATCCCAACTAGAGTAGACCCATTCAATAAATTGTTGAACAGTGAGTCCACATGCAGATAAATCTAATGGACTCAATGGCCTGATCTAGGCGGGCACTAAAAGGTGCCTGGGCGGCACCATTAGGGTTCGTGAGCATGCAGTATTCACATGCTCACAAACTCTAACATGTAATGGTGCCACTGCCATTACAGAACGCTGTTTAGATGGTGTGTGTAATGGCAGCGCTGCTGCTGCGCAGCTGGTAGATGCAGCTGCGCAGTTGCGGCAGTGGAAATGCCGAAAACGGCACCTTTTCTGCTAGTCGTGCCGCAACTGTGGTACAAAAAAGGAGCGCTGTTCTCCTACTCCTTTTTTGCGCAGCAACTGTGCTGCAGCATCTAGATGCTGCAGCGGAGTTACTCCTCAAAAAGGGGTGGCACCAGACCGCTCCTTTTGGGCAGTCTGGAAAGCCCCATAGGATCTATTCTAATCTGCACTAAAATAGGATTTTGGCCATTCTGTGTTATCTCCACAGCAACCCACAGTTTACAAAAACAAGATCCTGCACATCTGGAAAAATGCATGACCATCAGGTTTTTTACCTGTGCTCTGGGACAGCTATTATCATTTTACAGTATATTTCTTATTTTCTTGGACCAACATATAAACTGCTTTCTGTACCCGACATATTCAATTGCAACTAATCAAGCTATATTATAAGCTTAAGATAAAATTGCATCAAAGGGTGGGTATTTTTTTTTTAAAGAAAGAAAGAAATTGCTTCAGAAGCCCTGATCACATGAACAGCCGAAGCCTTAACAAAACAATAAAAAGTCATGAATTTGCTAATACAGGGACAAGCGTGTCAGCCTGGATTTGAGTGATCTTATTTGAAAAGTAATTTGAAATTTCTTCACAGCAAGAAGCACTTGACTCTGCCAGCAGATGCAAACAGGCAACATTATTCACATTGTAAATCATCCAGAACAGTTCCACTAATCAAAACCTGTGGTGCAGGAAAAGAGAATTTTCTCCACCTCTTGCACAGCTATAGCATAAGAGTTTGAAGAGAAAAATATAATATGTGGGTCACATTAAGAACAAGGTTCACATCGCCAGCTCTCTGGAGATCTCCTTTTCCTTTGCATCCATGGGAGAATACGATGGCTACTTATAGCAGTAAATCAGAAAAAGATTGTCTATAATGTCTAGCCTGCACCTGAAAAATTAAATGGAAAAATGCTTGTGTTGGGAGAGAGGCATGTCTATCAAAACCTTGCAAGTACTGAAAGCAAAAACTACCCTCAGACAGAGCAACCAGACACCATATTGGCATCAATGCAACTTTATTTCTTTCTGCTATGTTAGTTGACCATAAGTCACAGTTTAGGAAGCGATCTTAGCATCTATGCTTGTATGTAAAATGGGCATTTTTTAAATACTCTTGACTTTCCCTAGATCACAACACTAGTAATTATTCTTCATGACCATTCACAGATAACTAGAGTGAAGTCTTTTGCAAAATGACATCATTTGGTAGCTCAGCTGTCAGCCCTTCTGTTGGGGGGAAAACATCATAAGCTTTCTCAATGTCTGTGTCATTTGTTTAGGTAAGGAAAACCAAGCTGATAACAACCAAATCTAACATGCAAGAAACATATATAAGTATTTGGGGAGCCCATGGCAGTTTCTGGGGGTAGAAAATTGGTTCTTGAAATGCTTTACAATGCCCACCCACTTCTTTGTCCTATGCAAGATATGAGGTTCTCATCCAAAAGAACGGGGATGATGCAGGCAGTGGGCCTCTGAGGAAACAAAACAGAGGGCAAGACAGACCGCCCTGAAAGGGTGGGTTGGAGCCAACTCTTTTTCCTCCACATCATCGCTGCAGCAGCCAAACGGTGTGGCGACAATGCAGATGATGTGCTGGGAAGCAGCTCCTTTTAGCACAGCACCTGTGACACCATAAGCGCCCTAGGGCAGCACAATGACGCCACACATGCACTGCACCATTTGGCACATACTAGGGTTCCTGACCCCTAGTATCTCCACCAGGACAGCGCTTCATGGCCATCTGTATCAGCCCAGAGATGTGTTGAACACCAGACTAGGGTAGGAACCATGGAGATATGAGTCACAACAAGGACACTCTTCAGCTGTTTAAAGTTTAATCTCTTTGCAAGTTCTCCAGTCAGATATGGGATAGGTAGCCTTCTTAAGAATCCAGAAGTCTGCCAACAACAACCAGAATCCTATATGCACTACATTGCTAGTTGCTACATACTTACAGTAGTTACTTTGCAACACAATGAATCCCAGCCCAATGCCCACTTACCGGGGATCAATGAGGGTCTGTTTTCCTGTTGTTCAGGACGTGGCTGACTTATATCCTCACCTCCTTGCACAAGCAATCTCCATTGCAACAGGCAGAAACAGGGTCCCTGTTGCAATCCTGCCCCCATAGTGGTGATCTCTCACATGGAACCACCAGTCAGCCACTTCCTAGGAAACAGGGGAACAGGCCTCTATCATCCACAGTGGCTACTGACTGGTATGTGGAGACTGGGGAATATTCACAGCCCCTAGTAATCCCCTAAATGAGGAGATGACACAGGGATTGTGAACAGAAAGCAGTCACGAACCATAATTCTCAGTTCCACATTCATGACTACCCCATAAGACTCCAGCCAACATAACTGCTGCAATACTGCTACAATATTATGATTCTATATGTTTCTCCTGAAGACTCTGCAAAGGGGGGGGGGTGTTTTAGCATGTAGAAGAGGATCTTTGGCAGTTCTGTGATTGGTAGTGCTTCCATTCTCATCTAGGCCCCCACCCCTTTCAACTGTTTTATATTCCACTTTGTTATTTTGTAAAGTAGCTCATCTGGATAGAGATTTGCAAGATTATTTTCCATCTTCCTTCATAGTTATAAAAAAAAAACGAAAAAAGAAGATGCTAATTTATTTTGCACTTCAATGGCAATTAACAGAATACATGGGTTTAGTATTTTTGAAGCCAGAGATTCTCAATAAGCATTTAGAAAAGCATACCCTAAATATCCAACTGCTTAACTATTCAAGAACATCACTGCTATTAGTATGATAGAGTGCTTTAGCTTTCACTTGTTTGCCAGAAGATTACTCTTGCGCCACACAATCCCACATTTTAGCCCACCGTATTCGAATAAACAATGTAAATTGTACTCTTTACAAAGCATTAGTCTGAAAATAATTTTCTTCTAACAGGCACAAAGAAATTACATATTTTAAAACAGTATGAAACACTTTACATTTATGGGAGGGATGGGTAAAACATGACCCATAAGTTACATGTGTACCTCTGGGGTTCTCAATGTATGTCCCAGCCACTCCACAGCTCTAGCACCTGTACATCATTGATTTTTCATTTACTTAAATAATCCCTCGTCTTTTCTAGAGAAAATAGGGGCAATTTTGTCATATTCCCCACCAGCTGCTTTAGGTCATGGAGAGGAGGGTCAAAACCAGAAGTGAAATAAAAGTTAAAGAGATACAAAACATTCTGAATGATCAACAAAAAGATATTAATAGCTTATTTAATATCATGTCATTCATTCTAAAAAATGTAACACTGGGTATTCATATGTATGCTTAGTTATTCTGTGTTTGTTTACTCATTAAGGAGGCAGATGTAATGATCCTCTATAACCATATTGGTGAACCCATGGCATGCGTGCCCTCTCTGGCACACAAAGCTGTCTTGGAGGGCATGCAGTGGCCACAGCAAGAGGCACATGCGGCTGGCCTGGCTCCTTACCACAGCCCAGTTCTCCTATGGAAAACTGAGCTGTGACAAGGAGGGGTGGTGCACAGTCCTTCTGGGTGGAAGCTCAGCCCTTCTGGGCAGAAGTCCTACCCTCCACAGGTAACTTTTCCTCCTCCCTCCCTCCAGATTTGTTGTGTGCCTTCAAGTCATTTCTGGCAACACTATCATGGGGTTTTCTTGGTACGTTTTGTCAGAGGGGTTTTGCCATTGCCGTCCTGTGAGGCTGAGGAAATATGACTTGGGTGTCGGTATATATGTGTTTTGTGTTTCTTCAGGTCATTTCTGGTGACCTTGTCACTGAGTTTTCTTGGCAAGCTTCCTCAGAGGGGGATTTCTATGGCCATCCTCTGAGGCTGAGAGAGTGTGACTGGGAGTTGTTATGTGCCTTCAAGTTGTTTCTGGTGATCCAAAGACAACCATACCACTGGGTTTTCTTGGCAAGGTTCCTCAGAAGGAGATTTCCATTGCCATCCTCTGAGGCTGAGAGAATGTGACTGGCCCAAGGTCTCCCAGTGAGAGTTTCATGACAGAGCTGGGATTTGAGCCCTGGTCTCCAGAGTCGCGTGATCAAACCGCTGGCTCTCATTGTTCTTGTTATTGGGCTGTGTCTTCTGGGCTTTGTTGTTGTTGTTGTTGTTGTTGTTGTTGTGTGCCTCCAAGTCATTTCCAATTTATGGGCCCAGAGCATCCACCATCCCTTCTCGGTTCCTGGTGACCCTAAGGGGAAATTATCACGGGGAAAGCTTCATCAGAGGGGGATTTCCATTGCCAACCTCTGAGGCTGATAGAGGGTGGCTTGTGTGTGTGGTGCCTTCAAGTCATTTCCAACTTATGGCAACCCTAAGATGAAACTATCATGGAGTTTTCTTGGCAAGTTTCATCAGAGGGGGGTTGCTATTGCTAGCCTGAGGCTGAGAGTGTGTGTCTTGGGTTTCACCCCAGAAGTTCTGCCTCCGGAAGGCAGAGGTCTTGCCCCCAGAAGTCCCGCCCCTGAAAGTCCTGCCCCCAGCACCTGGTGACACCAGGTGCAGGAATGCCACTGAGTTTGGGCACCTGGTCTCTAAAAGGTTCACCTTCAATGATCTGCATTGTAAAAATAATGCAGATTGACACTACTTTAACCGCCATGACTCCATCCTACAGAATCCTTGGATATGTAGTTTTGTTTGGCACCAGTACTCTTTGGAAGAGATGGCTAAAAGACCCTGTAAAACTACATAGTCCAGGATCCATAGGATGAACCTACAGCACTTACAGTGATGTCAAACTACATTATTTCTACAATATAATTTCCCACTAAGTCAGGAACAGAGACAGGATTTTTACTTCTTTTTTTGAGCTATAATTCTCAGCAACCCCCTTGCCAGGCAACATGGCCAGTAGTCATCATGGCTGGGAGGTTCTGGGAACTGAGATACACAGATAACTATTTCAAGATATGCTGAAGACACAAGAACACATCGAATCAACCCCTTTATTCAACATACTTTCAAAATCATGTCTATGAACATGAAATCATAAAGCAAACTTTAAAAAAAAAGAGTTCAGTGTTATGTTGCTGTCTATCCTTCCAATGGAATTTCTGGTGTGCCTGCTTTTAAAAAAGGATAAGGTACCAGATTATGGGGGAAATTTCTGTCTGAGACTCTGGTGAGAAAGTATACTTCAGAAACAACACTGGTCCAGATGAACAAACACTATAAAGCAGCTTCCTGTGGTCATTTGTCTGAAGAACTGTAACCTGTGTTAAATAGAAGCAAATGTTTCTTTGTTGACAATTGCCAGGTCTTGTAACCATGGATTCCTAGTGAAAAGTGTCATTTTAAAAAATAGTTGGCAAAGTGATGTTTTTTAAACAGTTAACTCATCCTGTCTTCAGATTGTCTGAGCTCATCTTGTCTTTAGATTGGGATTTATTTCAGACCCTAATTATTGTGTTCTCTAAAGACTGTGACAGATAATTTTCACCCCTTTTTCTTGATGGGCTTCTTGCCACAATAAAGCATGAATATTCTTTTGAAAATCAACTTAATTAACAGTTAACTCAACTGTAAGTGACTTCCACACTTCCATCGCTTTTGACTCTTAACTTCTGTACGACTGGAACAGGTCTCCTTGGGTAACATCAGACATAAAATGAAAAGAACATGCTTGCAGCTCATTGACACAATGGCAAAGCCACTTTCCCAACTGAACTGACAGGCAAACATCACAGCAAGTAAAATGCTGATTCAAACCCACCAGTCTTGCCTTTGGCTTGTCCAATCCTTGTGCCATTGGCAGTAAAACTGGTAAAATTCCCAAAGTGCAGCCACACTTATGTGCCATAAAGAAAACAGAGTTGAGCTGCTTCTGTCTCAGGTAGGAATAATTCTGTAAGTCTTATTAATATGTGTACGTACATCCTGCAGAGTCTCAGAACCAGATACAAAACAAGGTTGGGACTGAAATGAAATCAAGACTGAGACCTTAGTCTTGACTTCGTTTCAGTCGCAACCTTGTTCACATAGAAATTCAGGTTTATTTTGAAATGGACTTTTCCTTGCGATTGCTGACCCCATACATTTCGTAGAGTTTTCTTAGGTAAGGAATACTCAGATATGGTTTACTTGTTCCTTCCTCTGAAACAGAGCCTACAGCACCTGGGATTTGTTACATACACTTTTTTTTTTAAATGGCAGCTGGTAGATTCCATATTGTGGGGGCATGAATCCACTCTGGTTTAGTGTCAAATCTAAAAGAACTATCCAAAGTGTTGAACCCTGTCCTCCACCAATAAGTGGTCCAGCACTTTGTATCACTCTTCAAAGTCTGGACCAAACCTGGAAGTAGATTCACAACTCCACTGTCTATCCAACCACTTCCTTGTGAAGTCAGTATCGTGTTCTCACAATGCACCAGCTGGCAGAGTGCCAGACGTTCAGAAGCTGAAGGAGCAGTATCCAGTATCAGTAGCTATAAATCCTAGGCAAAGTCTAGAGGTAGCAGATAACAAGATCAAGAAACAGTACAAGGACATAAATGAGAGTCAGATCTTACACTAGATGCAGGTTGACAATGAAATCAAGTTTCTTTCCAGCAACCAAAAGGGGAATAGCCTTTGATTTATAAAGTTTGTTGACCCAACCCCGCCCAACTTCCAGATCACATTTTAGGACAGCGTTTCCCAACTACATGCATGCAGCCTCTCACTTTGCCTGCGGGAGAGTGAATTTGTGCCAAAAGTCACAGTTTTCAAATTTTTTAGCTGTTCTACCTCCTCCTCCTGTGGAGCACTCAGCTGGCTGTCAGACTGAGGTGGAGGAAGGTACAACTGTGGTGAATCTGCTTCACCATCAGAAGCCAAACTCTCAAGGGAGGGCATTGCATCTGGGCTCAAAGCACAAAAGAAACATTATACTGTGAGTATTCTTTTATACTGTGCCTTCCTTGAGTCTTTAGCACCAGTGACAGCCTCTGGGAGAGGCAGAAACTGGGATAGGAGTATTTTTCACCAATGTCTTGGTGTAAGCCATCCCTCTGCACCCATATATACATAGAGGCACACACAACACACAGTCCCAATAATCACCAGTGCTGGTAAAGTGTGGAATATATTCACATATATCCTCCTGCTTTGGTCAATGCTACTATGTGCAGATTTTTTTTCCCTTGTGTTTTTATGTGGTGTTTTCTTGCTACCACTTTCAAGTGAAGTGGGCATTGAGATGAAAATGCATTCCAATAAAATTCAATAGGAATAATTAATCAGCATTATATTTACTGGATGTTACATCAATGAATCAGTCATTGTGCTCATCAGGACTGGGTCACAATGTTATTTATGCTGTATATAAAAAGATATGCAAATAAAACCACATAGAGCAAAAATATACCCACAAAAAATCAAGATTATATTTTTGTTACATTTCAACTATTACTCATAGTAACTTCACCAATGTTCATTCTTTAACTGTTCTACATTTTATTTTGGTCAACTTTGCTTCCACATTCTCTAAATTTATTTATAACAGGCCAATTTATTGAAGAAAAGAAAAAAAAATCAAATTTTCCAAAGATTCTGTGTCAGATTGTGGATGCATCTACACTGTAGAAATAATGCAGTTAAGTGCTGTAGCAGCATCTATGGAACAATAGGATTTGTAGTTTTACAAGATCTTTAGCCCTGGGGGCACAGACCTGCAGCCACAACATTGTAAGTTCAATCCTGGAGGGCTCCAAGGTCGACTCAGCCTTCCATCCTTTTGTAGGTCAGTAAAATGAGTACTCAGCTTGTTAGGGGCAATTGGCTTATACATTGTAAACCACTTAGGGAGTACTAGTTTACTGATAAGTGGTATAGAAATGTACTTGGTATTGCTATTGCTATTGTTATTCTCTGTCAAATAATGTTGGTGCCTCACAAAACCACAAATCTCTGGATTCTGTAGGATGAAGACATGGCAGTTAAAGTGGTGCATTGTTTCTACAGTGTTGATGCACCCTTTCTGAAATGCCTAAACCTTCTAGTTGTCTTTTCTTCTGCCAAACCTTTTTATCCCAAGAGTTACAAACTTAAGGATTGCATCTTGGACAAAGTTACAAGTTAACATATACTTTCATATGAAAGACATGTTGGTTGCTGGGATGACCAAAGGAGGGAAGTACAGTTAAAATTACATCTTATTCTTCATTGGCTAGTACATAGAATGGAAGTTAATGAAAAGAGATAACACTGGTTCCTTGGCTATCAATCACACCAATTACTTTATAGAAGATTATCACAGTAGGCAGAAGTGCTGATAGATCGTCTCTCAAACGTTGAGGAAGGGGACGTGTGTCAGGGAATCGTCGGCTCCCTATAACATCACTGAATCATTCAGGTAGAGGGAATTTCCTCTGATTGCAAAGTTTCTATTCAGAGAAAATTCCTTTTCCCTGAACGATTCAGTGATGCTAGAGAGAACCAACAATTCTCTGATGTTAAGAAAGCACACCAGGCTTTCACACATGCACACTTCCTCAATGTTTGAGAGATTATCTATCAGCACTTCTGCCTACTGTGATAACACTTCTGCCTGGTGTGATAATCATCATACTCATTGGCCGTCCAGCTCCAAATTAGAGAAAAGCTACAACTAATCAGCATGCCAGTAAAGTACAATATATTCTATCAACTGGATTTTATCTGAAGTGGGCGGACAATGAATGGCACTTCAGATGCTGATGGATTTCTATTCCCATCAGTTCTACCTAGCACTACCAAAAGGAATGCTGGGACATACAGTCCACACTATCTGGAGAGACATAACCCCATTCCTAACTAAAAACAATGACTTACTGGATCACTACACACATTTCAACACTACCTGACCCTGTTCTCATTGGGCCGTCCTACACTCTTCTATTCTCCCCACCTGCAGGATAGTTTCCAAGGCCAAATTGATCTTGCCTTCCCATTTTCATATCCAATGGCTATGTTTTTGTCCACAAATGACCATTGCTAAAGCTGGACTTGCTACTTCATTTCCATACCCAAAAGATTTTGAATTTGAATTGACATTCTCACATACCTATAGTATATGTATGTGTTTGCCTATGGCTTCCACTCCACCAAAACCATCTGAGGAAGGAGACTGAAGTATATGAAAGTTCATGCTGCCAACTTCTTTCTTTCAGTTAACCTCAAAGGTGCTATAAGATCTCTCTCCATACTAAAAACAGCAAGGTTTCTTTCTAAAAAGTGAATGAAGTTGAAAACAAGATCCAAAAGTTATACAAGTTACATGTTCAAAACCAGAACATTTTTCTCCCTGGCATTTTTAAGAAACAGTCAAACAGTTTTCTTCCTTGCATTTTAAAATATGTTTTTGAGTTAAAAGGGGGGGGATCCTATAAGGTATTTCATTACAGCTTTGGGTAGTTCTGTTGTAATGGCAGAGAAATTGCTTCAAATGTGTTTAGTTCACATCACTTTGTTCACCAGATTCTCTCAAGAAGCTCTGGCCTAACATGATAGAAATAATAGAGGAGAGAATATTAAAGACAAATGGGGACATAAAATCCACCTGGAAAAAAAAACACAATATTGTTTTAGCTATTACCCACCCATTTCTCTGATTGAATCAGAATTGCACAAAGCACTTTTTCTCCCCATAATTCATTATCATTACCTTGTCCCTAAAGTCTTTATGGCTTTATTTAGTGCTCAACCAGACATCCTATCAAAAACTAAGCAAAATGGGAGGAGGGTGGTGGTACTGCAGGTCTAGCCTTACAGATCAGAACAGCATATCAGTATCCATTATCTGACAACTGGCCCATTCCACCCTCCACCCTCCCTTCTTCCTCAGCAAAGCTCAGACCCAGTTCTATTGTTTTAGCTGACTGTGCTTGACAGGAGAGATGACTGATTAAAGTGACAGACAGTGTTTCAATAGAGTAGCCTGTTTTAGCTCAGGCCTGTCTACTCCAGTAAATCTTTGCTTTTATCAGCCGTGTGCAACTGGCTCATTTAGACCAGATCAGCGGCAGTCCATCTCTTTACAACCCCTTGTCGGTGACAGCCTTCAGGTGTCTAAGCACGCCAGGTTTGATCTGAGTCAAACCCTAGTGTGAAAAGGGATTAACCTGTAAGATTGCGGGGAGGGCTCTCTTTAAGCATCTTTTCGACAGTGACAAGAGGAGCTTTAACATGCCATTATGCCCGGTAAACCTTTCCCTTGTTTCTTTGCATCCCACACTTCGTTTGCACTCATTCAAACCAATTGACCCGAGCATTAACTGTGCTAGAGAGGAAGCCTTCATGAACAGCTTGCTGGATGAACTCGATGGTTTACTTTTAAAACAAAACATAATTTAAACATGCCTTTCGGAGAGAGGGGAATTCTGTGTATCTTTGCAAAACATGAAATAGCCTTCATTTATTGTAAAACAGGGTGCTAAATAAATGTTCAAATGGTTGGCATTGCATTTTTTTTAAAAAAAAAAAAAAGGTTGCTTGCTTCATAAAAAGTGTAACAGAGAGTGAATGATGGCAATTTAGAATACAGGCCCAACTAAGTAACAATATTTGGGGGGGGGGGAGGCAATGAAATCTATACATTAAAGGGCATCCATTTTGTTTGCAGGGTCTCTAAGGAATATGTATACAAATTATTGTAAGCCACTTTGAATCCCATTTTGGGGGAAAGGTGGGGCATAAATCCTATGAATAAATACAATTTAAAAATACATGTTAAGTAAATAAAATAAAAATACTATGCCAGTGTGTCATAGTGTTTTGAGCATTGGACTATGAGTCTGGCAACCAGGGTTTAAATCCCCATTAAGCCATGAAAACTCATTGTATGACCTTGGGCAAGTCACAGTCTTTCCATCTCAAAGAATGTCAATGGCAAACCCCCTCAGAAGAAGCTTGCCAAGAAAACCCCATGATAAGGTTGCCTTAGGGTTGTGATAAGTCAGAAACAACTTGAAGGCACACAACAGCAGCAACAATACATGCTAATTCACAAAAATTATAAGAACATAAGAGCCAATGTGGTGCTGTGGTTTGAGCATTGGATTATTACTCTGTAGATCAGACTTTGATTCCCTGCCCGGTCATGGAAACCCACATTGGGTGAGTTACATGCTAACAGCACACGAATACCCTATGATGGGTTCACTTTAGGGTCACCATAAGTCAGAAATGACTTGAAGGCACATAACAACAAAGGAAGTTGTTTTATATCAATCTAGACTACTGGTGCATATTCTTTAGTATTGTATTCCAGGAGTGGACAATCAGATGTTCTAAGGACTGAATTCAGCTCTTGGCCATATTACAAAAGCTCTCTGCAAACAATCGCTACAAAAGCTTCTGGAAAAGACATGGAATAAAATACAATTCCCAGAAAAAACCCACCACCACTGGCCAACATGGGCACTGTCTGCCTGTTGTGGGTGGAAGAAGAGGGACAAAGAATGAAGAGAGTAATAGTAAGTCTGATCAATTCACTGACCATCTAACAATTACAGAAAAGTCAATGCAAAAGAACAAGAGTTGTGTGGTAGTACCTGGACTTGCAATGGAGTAATGTAATTAAAGATGGATATCATGCCTTATGTCTCTTCTTCAAGCCAGAAGAAATACTTTGAAAAGTTTAATCCCCATTTGGTGAGATTATGTGAGTTTTGCACATTTTTGATGAATTTTCCAATTTCTAGACAGCTTTGCAAAAAAAATTGTTTATGACCAAAAAAAAAAAAAAAAAAAAACCTTGGTTTTAGTTTTGTTCTTGAAAAAAGGTAGGTTTGCTATGCATATTTCCCACTCTGCCTTCCCATGTTTATATTTGTTTTATACTTTTCTGTTGTCATGTGGCCATGTAAAACAACAGCAAGGTAAGAAAGAAAACAATGGCATGATCCCACCTAAATTAATCTGCTTTCATAAACTTAATCCCATCATTTCCCTAGTAGTATGTGTGTAACTGGTACTTTTAAAATGGCTAACAAATAAACATGTTTAATAAAATAAACAAACTTGCCTTAACTGCAGTTTCTTATTTGCTGTTCACACCATTGCAGCTAAAATCAATATACATTAGGCCTAAAAGTATTGATTAGAAAGATAAACTGTAATGGACACATTTACAGCAAAAAGTCAGTAGGTAAAAGGCTGGAATGTAAAAACATCACAGTATAAAACAAGCTGAAAAAACCAACAAAGTAGTCTGTTTCAGTCCACCTCTCCAGCCTGTTCAGTGTTGTCATATGAATTTGTGTATTTTTTCTGACTCTTTTCATCTTATTTCTCTGTTTTTCCATGTTTAAGATCCTATACGCAAAAGTATTCTTGCAAGCATGATGTATATATTTAAAAGTACATGTGTAAAAATATTAACTAACTTGTCTTGTCCTTGATGCATCAGGAAACCCTGTCAAAAACCCATCGACCTGTATGAGATTTTCTCCTCTCTGTGAGAACAAAACCGCCCAGTTTTTCCAAGTCTTTATTGATTTTTATACAAAATGCACAATTTTGTTCAAATATTGTACTTTGTACAAAATGAAATGCTTTTGTGAAAGTTCTGAAAAATTTTACAAAATACTCTGACAATACCGTTGTGAATAGAAATCAATTTTTAATTAATCTCTAATAATCTTTAATTTGTGGTAACTCTAGCAAAGAGTTGAACAAAAAGATAGAAAGATCAAATTAAGAAATAAAGGCAAGTTATGAGTAACAGAATATATTGGGAATCTAAAGACTATGGTGTGAAGAAACTGTTAGGAATTGGGTAGGAAGTTGATATGACAGGTGAGGCGAACGAAGGTATTGACAGGTTATGTAGAAGGTAAGATTAAAGGGAATGAGGAATGAAGGAAATTTGAGTTGGAATAGAAATTATGGCGAATGAATGGAGGAGGAGAAGAAAGACTTGGAAAGTTGGGTTATGAGAGGTGGAGGTTTTGAGAAGCAGAAAGTCTTAGAAGAAAGAAGAACAAAGAACAAAGAAGGAACACAAACAATGTATCTGTTATACCTTTCACTCTATGTTTTTACTATGTCATGATGGTTGAAAGAAGTGTTATGTATCTTGTTAAAAACAATTTTTAAAAAAATTAAAAAATCAGAAAATTTATCTTAATTTTTTGTTATGTCTGAACTGAAATCTCATAATTTCTGGGGGAAAATTCTTTGCAACTTAAACTATATTCTGAATAGAAATTGTTTGGCATAAATATTTAGTTTGGTTTTTACTGGCATGAATCCTAAGATAAGGGAAGAGATTGAAATTCCCAGAAAGAATTCCACTTCTTCCTTTTGCAGCTCTTGAAAATATCTCAGGAGATTCTGGAGTTTCTTCTGCTTAATGTCCAAAGGTATAAGATGTTGGGGGAAAGCAAGGAGTGCCCACCCCACTGTGGGTGAATTTTCCTTTTAAAGATTCTCCTGGAAACACAAAAAACACAATTTCCTTGTGTTGCTCAATAACATATAAAGCCAGCCACGAACACCATACTTGTACTTGAGTTTGAACATGTCTACATGCCAAGAATGTCATAACATTTTATTTTGTTTGGAATGTGCTTTGCATTATCCTTCTTCTTTATCTTTTTTTTTTAAAGTCTATCTTTGTGTATAATATTCCTCCTTTCCTTTCCACTCCTTAAGGGTTATCTGACAAGCCTTCATTAGTATCATATTAGTTCCTTTTCTGCACAATAGGCTCCCCTCTATAGAATTACAATCCATGAAAACAAGGGCTACTCTTCAACACATGATAGAACATTTGAGATGGGGAAAGAGAAAGACTGAAAACATGTTAAGTTTTACTAAGCTGTATTTCTATAACTAGCTAAATGAATCTAAAGTGATGCTCAAGCTTTCATAATTAGATAATGCTTTTGTTCAAAATCAGACAGTGCCCATTTACAGTTCAATAAACATTTTTTTTTCATACTTCCTCAAAGCAGGCCCTGATGACAATGAAGACAGTATAAAAGTGGCACAATAAATTGGTGTCCAGACTGAATAAATTTACCACATTGCAGGAACTTTTCAATAGAATCGTTAATTTAAACTTGTTGCAGATGTTTTGGTTTTTTAAATGTCTCAGCCATTTTTGGATTCAGAAAAAAAGTAAACAGAATCAAGAGGAGATGGGTCTCCCTTATCCAAAATGCTTGGGACCTGAAGTGTTTTGGATTTTTTTTTTTAAATACCTATATGTATATATCTTGCATAGAATTGCACAGAATCAAAGGAAGATTATGCTATTGAAAGAAGAGCTATGCACATAGTATCAGATGCAGTATTAAGATGTTCCCAAAAGTAAATTCTATGGAGCAGAGTAATATGATGCAGGGAGTTCCTCATACAAGGGAGCTTTGTACACATGTCACCAGGGGACTGCTGTCGGAAAAAAGCTCCCTTGACAGATATTTTGCTTGTATTATTTATAAACATAACAGATCACACCAAACAAGAAGTTTGTCCTCACACAAAGAATAATCAGATCTGATAAATTTTAGCATAAGCAGTTTTGGGTTTTTTTAGTGGTGGTGATAGGAGCTAGTTCGTAGTTTTCCTAAGGCCTCTAAACTCTTCCGTCCTTGACCCATTCAAGGTTCACTCGTTCCATGGAACAGGTTGCTACGCTGGAGCAATGCTCTCCTCTTGCACACCATTGGCCTCTCGTGCTTGAAATGACTAGCAATGGAAGGAGAAGGCAGAGGATATGATTAGTTTGAGATATATGGCATCTCTTTTGTGGGCTGAGAGAACAGAAATTTCCTTCTTGCCTCTAGTATCTGATACAACTATCTGCAAAGAGGATCCTCTCTTCTCTGCATAGGCCGCTGACTATGTGTACCTTCTCTGCCCTTGAAGTTACTGCTGATTCCTAAGAACATTTGTTCCATTTTAATCCCCACTGCTGAACCACTAGAACATATGAAGAGTTTTATGCATTTTTATTGGTGCAAGTTCATCAAACACATGTCCCAATATTAAATATATTCACTTGCATCATTGACTCACAGTTGTGGTTCAAGAGATCTGCAATATCAAAAAATACATCATAGTTTGCAACATTAGTCCAACACATTGGCCAGATACGTTAGCTAGTGTGCTTCTTTTTAAGCACTGATTTGCTATAGCCAATTAAGTTTCAAGTAGGTCAGCTAATTTTTCAAGCATGAAGATAAGGCAGATTTTGGAAAGTTAAATATATACAATAAAGTCTGTGTCATGGCTCCTTGCAAAAATGAAAAAAGAAACTCAAAATACAACAATCCCTACCAACACTGTAGTTTTAACAGAAAGGACAATCAGTATTTGTAGGCTACACTAAAACGATGAAATGGTGATAAGAACGTATTAACTCTTGCTTTTCCCAAGACAAAGGACTCTCACAATGTTGCTATTTCTATACAAAATATTTGCCTAGCCTTAAGTTATCATTTCCCACTTTGGGCCATTAATTCATGTATGTCTAACAAAATCAGGTAGAGTTTGTGACAGCATTTGTAAATTATAAATGACCAAGGAAATCATTACAGGACGACGAGACTGTCCTGCCATTTCCTGCATTGTTCATAATGTATTATGCTGTGACATTTATAAAAATGAAAAACAAATAGAAATTAGATTTAAGTCTAAAATGATTAATCATAAAAAAATACTATTGAACTATTTTTAAATTAACTGTTTAAAAATGCATAATGTATTTGCTCTTAGAATGTCATTATTTTATTTTATGGCTATTCATAAATTAACTATTGAACCAAAATGACTTTCTACTTTCAGATTTCAATAATTTCTTTAATGACTCTGAAACATATGTTCCCAGGGTATTCCTAGCTGGTGCTCTTAACCTCCACTCTGTTTCCCATTTCACTCATTTCTAGCCCTACCATCAGCTCAGCTTTCTTACAAAATTGTGGCCAGCGTGTAGATCCTGTTTAATATAGCCCTTATCCTACAGTTCTTTCCCTTTTATATCATCTTTGCCTTTACAACTACACAATACACAAAAGCAAATCCCAGATTCTCCACAAGAGCTGTCATAGGTTCCTGGTTAGTCCCAGAGGCAATGTCCCAAAGGACAAGATATCCCTCTCATTGCTGCTTATAAAAAGTTCCCATTTGGATCACAGAGAGAAGTCCCTGGAAGTGTTCCCCTTTATTAGGGCACAAAGTACATTTAAGGAAGTTGAGAATAGTGGGACAATATTCTCGTGCTGGAAGACTGACTCACAGTTGTGGTCTAAGGGGTGCCTCATCTTCCAGTAGCAAAATATTGTCCCACTATTCTCATCCTTCCTAAAGGTACTTTGTGCACCAATAAGTGATCCTAGTCCATAGTCTTAACAACACATTAAGCTGAAAGGGACTTAGCCCCTAGGTAAGAGTATATACATGTACACTTTTCTGTCCAAACCAGTTGTGATTCCCAGCTAAAGTAGACCTATCGAATCAAGAGAAGATACCTAAGTATTAACTTGCCACATCCCCAATTGTCTTATGGATCTACTGCAGTTGGGATGAACAATTAGATTTAGCTCTTAAAGAAAGGGTACACCTTCCCATATTCTTCACCTTTGGCTATGATATCTAGGGCTACTGAGTGTTGCAATACTAAGAAAATCTGGAGGGCCACAGAATTCCCACACCTCCCTCAGGGTTTTGATAACTTGACAACAGAGATGTGGTCTAACTGACCTTTCATGCCTCTTCTAGAACTATAATCGTATGACATTAAAGTATCTGGCAGCTTTGGCAGACGTGCATTTAGCTTTTAAAATACTATTGTTTTTTAGAAAAATGTACCTTTTGAAAGACATGTCTTTAAATAAATAAAATGCAAATGCATCATCTAACATATTGATTATGAAGAAGAGGAGGAAGGAGTTAGGAATGTATATTCCTCACCACATGAGCTCATACATTGTGGGATGACTAACATGTATAAAACAACCATCCCATATTAAACATCACAAACAGAGCTGTGCCTGATATAGAGTGAAGTTCATGCCTATAGAAAATGCCAGATTCTCATTCATTAAATCCAGGTACACATGTTTTTGTTCAGCTTCTAATCTAGGATTCTAAGGTCTGGGGGATGTTACTTTTGCTATAACTCCTAACTCCCAAGGATTTCTTTTTCTTTTTCTTAATAAAATATTTTCACTGATGGGAAGACTTCCTGATCTGTCATGAAGACAATGACCTTTCTTGCACATGTGGACTCATGTTTTTCTGGCACAGTTTCAGAGTATATAATGGCTTGTGACAGGTGAAAATTCAAGCAGAAAAGCTTTTATTGCAGCATGTATATACATGCAGTATTGCAAAGCTTTCACCTGCTAAGTTACTCATCACAAACAGGAGGGAGTTCTTATATCTCATAAGCTATTTCCCAATTGCCATGCAGTCAAAAGTTCACTTGTTGAACTTCCGCACCTGTTAAAGGCATGGGACAGATCATATCGGTCTCTTTCCAGTCTAGTGTCACTTTCACATGTATTCAAGCATCGGTCCATTCTGCTCTATTTCCACATTAATCTGCTATATTTTTAAAAAATCTGTATGGAATTTTACATTTAAATGTATGTTTAAATACTATTTTTAAAAGAAAATCATCTTAGAAAAATTGCTGTATAGCACAGCTTGATTTTCCACCCTCTTTTTTGCCAAGAACTGTGCCAGAACATTCAGAAAGTATAAAACTCAGTGAATTAATAAATTCTACTGCATACATTAGTCTGGGAAATGTGGCACAGATCAGTTTATATCAGAATTCACAAATAACAAATTCCTCAAACATTTTTATTAAAGATAGATGAGCCATAGGAATGTGCGTAGGTGTGGGTGTTCTAAAGAAGCAGCTTTAAATGTGGTGTTAGCACTTTGCAAACCTCTGGCTGTACTATAAATGACAGACTGAAGAGTCGTACAGTGAAGCTAAAAATGATCTGCAAATATTCATCTCATTCTCACAGACAGATAAGGAAAATAATTTTCATCCAAAAGGTGACTAGGAGGCCATATTGAATTGGAGAAACCACAGTAGAAAATAGAGTGGGAGGGAGAGAAGGTGTGAAACATGTGTTGGGATGACAGAGAAAAACAAGACAAAATCATAGGGCCAAAACACACTGCAGAAATAATCCAATTTGAGATCACTTTAACTGCCCTGGCTCAACGCTAGGGAATTCTGGGCACTGTAGTTTTGTGAGACATTTAGTCTGCAGTCCTATATACACTTCTCTTAAAGTAATCCGACTGAAGTCAAAGGGGATTACATCTACATACAGCAACATGCTGTCAGATCCTTATTCACCTGAGTATCGGGCTCCATCAGATCATACACAGCTGTTACAAAAATAGATTGATTGACTGACATCTCCATTGATCATGTATTATTTCACCATAGATATCGAGCATGAAGTGTGTCCACTTGAGTGGCCAGCAAATCAGCTTTTGCAGCATAGGGTATGAGTCATTTCACAACGATCATCAGATTTAAATCTTCTGGTATAATTACTGCCCTGTCCACATCATTGTTGCAGTAAATAAAACCTCCGGATGATTCTGGCTGCCACCTAATGAGCCATAAAAAGCCTCATCAATAATTTCAGCAGTGAAATATTTGGCAAACTAATCACTCTAGTAGGGCAACAGGTTCACCATCTTATTGTACAATAATGTAATCAAAGTTGAGAGCTGGAGGTAATGATCATATCAGTTTCTGCTGGTGAGATATGTACATTGTTTTAAACCTAGAAAAGTTATGTATGATTGAAAAGCCTATGCATTTCCAACAACAGGCATTTTGTGCATAAAGGATGGAGAAATTATGACCATACAAATGTTTCTGGACTTTGCCTTCCATCATCCTTCATCATAGGCTGTGTTGGCAAGGGCTGGTGGAAGTTATATACAACATCGGGTGGGCCATAGATTCCCCATCATGTTTGAAAAAGTGCACAGACTCATGTAAAAAAGTGAGAATTCTTATAATATAGCTCCTCACATAGTACCAGTTGGTGCCTCCTTGAGTCACCTACAAATCCACACTGCTTATCCCAACCTTTCTATTTGTTCCTGTAAAAGCAGATGGGGGAGAGATAAGGGAAACCATATGATATCACAGACAACTTAGACAGTGTACAGACCAGTCAATTTGGGGGGTGGAGTGGGGGCATGGAGTCTGCACGACATATGCCCCAACTCCGACTCCATGCGCCGCAGTCAGGTAGCATCACAGCGCTCCTCTGGTGCTGTGTCCAGATGACACAGCACCAAAGAAGCACCCAAAAGGAACCCAGTATGAACCACAAGTATAGAACCATACAGTCCCTTGGTATGTGTGTTTTTTACCGCAATATAGCCTTGATTTTTTGGAATAAAATGTTGCTGCTTGTGCTGAAAATTGCCAGTGGATAATATGAAACAACACATACATGATCAGGTTTATTTTTTAAAAAAATACCATTAGAATTATAACAAGAAATACAACAGCCAAGACCAACATTTACTTCATCTGGAGAAGCCCTTTGTTTCACAATAGTAAGCACTTGAAAGGCTATATTTCTATTTTCTTTCTTTAAAGGGGGAATAAAACACTAAGGTGGGTGCAGACAGAAGTGAATCAATACCAATAGTGAACAGTGAAATTAACAGTGTATTCAAATGTGAAATTATTATTCAGATTTGTTGGATATCATTTAGTGCTGTTGCATAATGTTCATAATTCAGAAGTGTTTATTATGAGCAAGAACCACAGATCTACACTGCAAAATCTCCATTGCTAATTTTCCAAATTAGTTTCCAGGACATGCAAAAACCCAAATTTAGGACAGAAATTTCCATAGAAATAAGGGATGAGTTTCATACATTTGTTGTGGATTGTACTAGGTAATGAAGCACATCTATTGCCCTTCAAAATCAGCAATCAGCTATTCCCTTAGGTGAAGTCCAAGGAAGAAACATTTTTATGCAATTAACCCTGTTCCCAGCTTGTCTTCATAGAGGAGAGTGAATCATTTTCCAGCTCACTTTTTTGTACCATTCCCATGAAAAATATAGAATATTAGTTTATACATGAGTAGAGAGAAATTAAATTAAATGAGAAGGAAACCACTAACAAAGCATTCTTGAATTTCAGCAGCTGTAAGAATAAGAGGGGCTGTACAAATGAGTGGCTCCGTGCCACCCATTTTTGCCCTGTGTCTGTGCTTCAGCATCCACATGCTGCAGCACAGACGCACCGCCAAAAAGAAGCTGCCTAGAGCGGCTTCTTTTTTGCGATGTCACAGACAGGAAGGGCACTGCCATGATGCCACTTCCTGCCAGCAACGTCCGGATGCTGCGTGATGGTGGCATCATCATGGCATCCGGTATCCATACAGGCTAGGGTTCAGGAACGTGTGGTTTCTGTGCACTCCAGAACCCTAGAATTGGCAGCACCATGCTACTTCCTGCTTGTGTGTACCGGGCCAGAGAAACCAAATACACATGCATTTCATTTCGAAATACACATCATTTCATTCAGGTTCTCCTAGCCTCAATGAGTTCTGTATTTATAGCATTATCTTATTTCCAAAGCAGTGTTCAGTTTGCAGTGTTTGTGCATGGTCCTCCAAGTTCACCATCTTGCTTGTTTCTCTTTCTTCCCTTTAGAGTCCAGTTTGTAGTATATGAAGCTGAACCAGTTTTAAATGTGTAATTATTATAGAACAATTTGGGACATTCCCCATGATTTTTGTGTGTGTGAGAGAGAAAAGAAGCAATTATTTGTTGGCTGAAGATCAGAGATTTTGTGTGCATGTGTTTTTATGTTCACATGCTCACATACACACAGTCGTTCTGAAATTGAATGATTTTAATACTGCTCTTTAATACAGCAAGACGGATTTGCATTTTGCAGAGTGCTTTAAGTCTAAAGAACATTTCCTGTGCTTATATATATATATATATATATATATTCCCTCAACAAAATGCACACAGAGACACACAGTAAATGCTATGTTAAAAGCAGCAGGCAATAACACATGTGGCTAATTAAAAACACAAAATGCCTAACAATGTTGCTTTTATGAAATCTTCTATGGTATAAGCCAAATGAAAGTTCGGTGAACCAATTAGAACACAAGTCACGTCTAACTGTTTCATTATCCATGTCCTGCAGCACAAGAACCCAGTGAATACCTTTTTAAAGCTTTGCCATGACAGCAGCAGGTTGGAAATAATGAACAATGTTAAAAATGAGGACGCACCACGACAAAGCTCGGGAAGGAGAAATCGCCTGGAAAACTGACTGGCTGTAATTACTGAATGCTGGTTCTGTCTCAGTTGGCTTTTGAACAAAGGTAGCTGCCTTCAGCACGTTGCGTTTTTCTCAGCAAAAATGAAAGGAAGGGAAGATGCAAATATTAGTGATACACAGTCCCTAACCAAAGTCACAGTCTGCTTCTATTAGGTTCACTCTTTTTTCTCTCCAGTTTTGAAGTCTGAGATATTTACAGAGCAATAGAACAAACTCGTGGCAGTGAATTATCTTTTAAACTGAATCTGAAAACTACTGACATTGTATCTGTAGGAAAACAAAAAGACTATTGTTTGCAGAGTTTCGCATAAGCGTGCATAAGTTGTGATTTGCTAATCCAAACACAATTATTAGATAATAAGGTGGATCTACCAGAGACTCAATAAACTTCTACTTTTAACTGTCTGGGGCTGCAAAAACACATGCAGGTCATGGTATACATTACAGGTCAGCCAAATTTTTTCACAAGACTTTAATTTTCTCATCCCACACTCAGGGAAAAGGTAGGTCAATTTGTGACATTTTCTCTATCTTTTCTGTTATAGTGCTTGCCATGCCACGAAACAACATGCATACACACATATATTACCCAAGGGTATGTCTACATTGGCCATTTACACTAGTTTTCCCCCGACCTCATGCTATCTTGTGCAGATGACACAGGGCCAAAGCTCCAATTCTAGTGTGGACTGTCTTCACATGAAAACGCCAGTGCCAGGCTATCCCAGCCTTAAATCAAATTTTAAAAAAGTATCTTTTCCTCTGGATCTTCCAAGGAAATCCAGAGCACACCATGGTGACACTGGGCACCTAGCTACACATGACAACTATCCTGGCTGGTGCTGGCACCATTGGCATGGGTTGCTCCCGCTGAAGTTGAAAATGAGGTGCATAGCCTCAAGAGAAAGTCAGTGTGGTGTAGTGGTTTGAATGTTGGACTACGACTTTGGAGACCAGGGTTTGAATTCCAGCTCAGCAATGTAATAATCTCCAAAAGTGCAGAAGAAATGGGGTGGGGGGATTCAGGCAGCTTCTAGGCCAAAATACACCTGGAACAATCATGTTCCAGTGTTCTGGCCAGTGTAGTCCCAAGTGATAGTAGCTACAGGAATTGAGGAGGATACAAAATGGTGGCCATGTAGCAACAGCAAACAAAAATAACGTAAAACTTTTAGAAGAAACGGGGAAAGCCCTGTGCTACTGCCACTTCAAAGCTCCCCATTACAGACAATGGGGGGGATTATTGTTTCTGGAAAAATGTTATAAAATGATTCTCAATCCAATGACAGGGTAAAGAATTTCAAAAGACTCTAAACAGCTTGACAATGTACAGATGCTAGGCCTGGTTTACTTTGGTCAGTAACGAGTTAACAGGCACATGATGTGCAGACTTAGTTTCATGTGAACACCTCAGACCATACAGCATCTAATGTCATCCCACATTGTGAATTAAGCCCCCAAAGCTACCCATAACAGTGAAATCACAGTTTCATCCGTGTATGAAGACCTCAGAAAGGGCAATGAGCTGGTGCTGCTGTTATGAACTGAATGATGGTGATCCACAAGTGAAAGCAATTGTATGAGGCTGCTTAAGACAGAAAGAATACCATACCGAGCAATAGTCATACATAAAATAAGCCTTAAAATAGCCTATGATGCGAGGGGCTGTGCACACCAGCCATAAAGGCTGCCCTGGAGGCAAAGTCAGGGCATGGCATCCACATGACACAGATCTTCTTCACCAGATCAGGGCGATAGCAACCACAACTAGGGCCCCCGATCTGGCCTTTATGTTTATATTAGTGTTATTAGTTTTTATTTGGTAATGCTCTTGAATGTTCTACATTTTGCCTTGTTTTGTCTTCTTTTACAGTTAGGACCCTAGCTGGAGTAGACCCATTCTTTTCCAGGTCAAGCTTTATTGCACTGTTTACTGCAGACAGACTACTGCAACTAGCACTTAAAGTGTGCTTTTTTCAGTCTTCTCTCACTGCCCTCCCAATGCTATAGCTGCTAAAAACAAAACAAAACCCATTGAATTTTGCCTCTGTTACATTCTCAGATTACTTTTAGTGAGCAAACTAGCATGTTTTCAGGGATTTTTTTGGGTCAAATTTTAATTTGCATATACATATACGTGTGTGTGTGTGTGTGTGTGTGTACCAAAAAGCAGTAAAATAATTGTGTTAGTAATGGAGAAACTGTGTGATGAACAACCACAAGGATTCCTTTTTTAAAAGTCACTTTCCAAACTCTGGTGGTTCATATATCAAACATTTCTTCTTTTTGAGATAAAACTAAAAGAGAAGATTCTAGGATGCCTTAGGAACATAGTGGGTTGGGTTTTCTGCACACTATTTGTCACAGATTTGTTTGTTTTTAATATGACCCATTTCTTGGACTCTGTCAGGATAGCATGAGGCACAGATTTGAGGAGGACAGCACATTCTGTTTTACACTTTATATCTTACTTCCCCCATATTTTACTGCTTAACGAAGTGACTTTAACCCACCACCTGTTTCAATGTTTTATTCATAAATGTTTCATCTTTATTTTCATCCCCCCAAAGTTATAGTTGAATAGCGTAGAGGTACACATCTAAAAGGAGGAAATAAAGAGAAAATACAGTGTAGAAATGTGGTTTTCTAATGTATCAGTTCTGTTTAACTGGATTTCCCTGTGAATGATTTGTTGCTAGTTGTTACCTGGTTATGGCTGAGATAAGTCCTCTTTAATTGCAACGTCATGTGAAAATCTTCACTGCAATTGTACTATTTTCATAGGATTATTATTATTATTATTATTATTTATATTTCCTGACTCTCCCCATGGATCGAGGCGGGAGTACAATTTAAAATCACAATACAGTATAACAGCAATATTAAAACAATCTTAAACATATTCCTATAATCAAACATATCCAATTGCCATTGTCAGTCCAATACTCCAGTCGTCTAAAAGAAACATTCTGTGCCGCTCAAATGGGTAAGCCTATCGGAAGAGATCCGTCTTAAGTGCCTTTTTAAAGGCATCTAGGGTGTTAATAAGACAGATTTCTTCTGGGAGGCCATTCCAGAGTCTGGGGACAATAGCAGTGAACAATCTACCAAAAGTGGACTTCCGCTTTATTTTCAGACACGCTAGTAGTTTTTTCCATGAGGTCCTGAGAGTGCGGGGCAGATTGTGTAGGGAGAGGCGTTCATGCAAGTAACTCGGGCCCAAGCCATATAGGGCTTTAAAAGTAATGATTCTTTAAATTTTCCGTGTTTGATTTTCCGTGTGTGATAAAGTCCTTAGAATATCCATAAGGACAAAAGGAAATGCACAAAATAGGGATGAGCAAGGCCTTCCAGATGTTATTATAATGGAAATCCCTGCACACCTCTACCCTTGGCTGTGTTGTCCTGGGCTTCAGCAGGTTGGAGGTAGGGAGACAAGTAACTGGCTTTGGGAGGTGGTTGGCTGCCATGACTACTTATCCGTCCATCTCCAAAGCACATTCACACAGTAGTCAGGTTCAGCAAGGTGTTAGCAGCCAGAATAGCTTGTTGCATCACTTCTTCCCAAAGCATGGGGCCGTTGTGTTAATCTGCTTTGGGTGAAGCTGACAAGCAGTCATGGCAGCCAACCACCTCCCAAAGCTGGCCAGAGCTGCTGCTCCTCTATCCTCCCAATGCACATTCTCAGAACAGCCTCACACTACAGGAAGAAGTGGGAGAACAAGTGATCCCAGCAGCAATACATTCCTGCTTTGGGATGGGAGAGAGTAGCAGCCTTGGCTGGCTTCAGGAGGTGTTTGGATGCCATGACTGCTTGTCCTCTTGCTTCTGCCTAAAGTGCAGTGCTATTGTATGGAGAGCTGCGGTGGTAGCGGATCCAAAAACGTGAGCCTGAGGCTATGAGTGGCTGGCTGCTAGCCTGGAGTCACCCTTGCTTGTGTTGCCTATGTTCCTCTGGCCTCCCAGAAGGAACAAAGGGGCTGAGCATACCCACAACCAGCCATGCCTGTCTGCACCCACACCCATGCCCATCAAGCTATTGCCACCATTCCCTCCAGCCACCTGGGACCCCTTCTGTAGTTCTTCCTCCTTCTCTTTTCACTGTGTCCCCCATGCACCCCCAGTCCAGCTTAGACAGTTAGTACAGGACACCCCAACACCCCCTGGGTTTGATTGTGGAAAACAAATTATGCAACCATGGATCTCCAAAGAGTTGTTGTGAGGGAAAGTATGATAAGAAGTTATGCCAAACCAGTAGGCTTCCATTCTTAAACTACCAGGATATATTTTGGTAGCAGGTTTGTGTGATAACAACCTCCATCAACAAACTCTAATTACAAACCTGTTCATTGTAGCGGGGGGGGGGGGGGGAAATGGGGGGGAGCATAATTCAGCTTTCCCTCTATTGAAACTGAAATTCACTGGTATTCTCTACCTGTGTATCCTACTTCAGTAACACAGTAATTTAAGGAAACAGGAAAATAGAAAGCAAAACAGATGTACCATAAATCCAAATTATCCACAAATTAAAGCTGTTTTGTGCATATATGCACATATGATAAACACATACCTAAAATACTAAATTAACTTTTGTCATTTTAAACAAGCTGATAATACATAACAATATTTTTGCAGGCAAAAATAGATGTCTCGTGCATTTTGAAATAATTTTATCGTGTTAGCAAACTAATTATGTGCTTTTTCACTGGAAACAAAATGAGACTATGGCCATATTTTTCTATGACAAATTGATTAATTCAGCAAGAAAATTACAAAAGGACTTGCACTGACCTAATATATTACTTTATATACAAATGCACTAAGAATCATGATAAAATAGAATAAGCTGTTTAGATTAGCTTTCTTAGTTTTCTAATGTATAAACAAATGCTCAGCAATAGGTCTAAGATAAAATGAAATAAAGTAGGTGCCGCTGGTAACTGAATGCTGTCTGTTAAACCAGCAAATGCAAGTACTCAGCAGAATTTCTTAAGACTAAACAGCACATAATAATAAACATGCCTTTTTATACAGTATGCATGAACTGAGTGTGTTCATTTCGAAAACAAGGCAGCCATGAAGCTTAAATTCAGATTGATTTGGATCCAGATTGGGAGCCTACACTAGTTTTATGTTGAAAATGTCTAGTTTTCTCACACACCCCACTGTCACTACTCAGTGCTTCCCCCTCCATCCCCCCCAAAAGATTTCATTTACAACAAACAGCATTTTTAAGGGAAAATAGAAACTGGGTTAGCAATTTGACAAGAAACTAAGGCAGGAGTCCAGTCCAAATCTAGATCTGAATCAGAGGACAATCACACCAGTCTGTTGTCTTCCCACAATCATGCTAGTTTATGAATGGAAGCATGCCAGTTTGGCATAATTTCTTACCGCACTTTTGCCCACAATATCGCAGAGCACTGGAGGACAGGGGTCTTGGACATGGCTCATCATTAGGGTTGCCATGGGTCAAGATTGATGCGAGGATGGTTAACAATAACAACAAAAGTGCTTTGGCAATCCATAATTACCTTCTCTTTTTTCCAGACTGTCAAGCACCACTTCCCTGGAAGGAGGATAGGAATGAGCAGCCGTAGCTGCCAACCACCTCCTGAAGTTGGCTGCTATGTGAATGTACAGCAGCTGCCTTTGAAAACATGTTGGCCACCATGATGGCTGTGAGGAGGGGGGAAGAAAAGCAGAAACATGCCCACTCACACCACATGGCTGCCTGAGAATCAGAAATGCATCAGAGGGGACCTATCGCTGAATAGTAGCAAGATTAAGAGCCTATTGATGAGTTTTGCCCATCAATGAAAAGGTTCTCAAAAATAACAAATGGAATGCAAAGGCAATAGCAGGACCAACACAACATTGTGTGATAAGTATGAACCAAAGACACTTTTATTCTGTTGAAATTCCGCTTTTCTAGCCTCATGCAATAAAATCCAGTAACGCAACCTCAGATAGTTCCCCATTACTACTTTTTCTTCAGAATAAGCACCTTATCACACCACTTAAATAACCTGAATAACTTCCTCTGAACTGAAGTATGATTTGGACTGCAGCAGAGTCCTATTGCAAGCATTTTGCCACTGAAGCCACTGGATGTCCATGTCCCTATCCCAGTCCCATTTTTCCCATCAGTTGCTTGCTCATGCTCTTCCTTGCATTGAGTTAGACCTTTAAATATTTTCTTTAAAATAAAGTTGATTACTTAACATAGAGGAGGAGGGATCAAATAATTACACATCAAAATATATATAAGACATATTAGAGTGGCATTATATTCATCCAAGTTTTATTTCTAAAGGGGGGACATTTTAAGCAGAAAGGATACATTTGGTAAGCATTAGCACTGATTTCTTTTTCTCTAGCTAGCAGGGAAGCCAGAGTTTATTTAACAAGTACTAAAGGAGGAAAATGATAGAAGGGCATTGCTCTTATAAAGCGAAGGCATAAATCTGATTATTGTGGTGGAATGTTTCTCGAGTCCACAAGTGTTTTCTAGACACAAAACTCCCAAACATTTTTAACATGCATGAACCGCAGCTGAGGATTTTCACTAATGATCTGCTGGCTGTTAACTGAGGCCAAACAGCCACAAGATCTGAAGCAAAATGGGCAACTCCCCTATGTGTGGATAAACTGTTAATTTGATAGTTTTATTTGATGAATTGTTTAAAGAGTAATTGCATGAGATCCAATAGTGTTCCTGTTTCCATAGCTAATGAATATATAAAATATTTACAAGCTGGCTGTAGCTGAAATGACTCTCGCATTATTCATAATACTTCTCACAAATTGCTCATGCCTCATTTTGCGTGGTTTTCTCAGCAATTCTACCTAATTTTTACCCACGAAGGATACAAGCATTTCTCAAGTGATTGATTTTGTACTGGTCAATTAAGTCAACTTTAATTCTTCCTTGTCATTTTTATACAATCTGAAATTTTCTGCACTTTCAGATGAAATTATCATAGCGGGCATCTGATACTGACAAAGAGTAATAGATAGTGGGGGGTGGGTATGTCTGTCTGTCTGTCTTCAGTCAATAGTGCTTAATTTTCTCCAGGTTCTTTAGCAAATATTTTTTAAAAGTTTTTTTTTTCAGTCAGATACCTTAACAAGGGATATAGAAATTCTAAAGTTGCACTCTCTCACTACTCACTAGGTCTTTCCTGAACCCAGCCCAATACTGGAGAAATTCGAGAACTCTTGAACTGGTCAGTACATATATACATGTTTATTACTTTATTATTTAGTTCTTGGCTTGTATATGCATGACTATCACAATTAAATGCAGCTTTAGGCTTCAAATGGTGACTTCAATGTTAATAAGTCAAAGTCATGGAGACAGTTCATAAATTTATATTAGAAATAGTTTTGAGTATTGTTTGCTGATTAATCAAATTAAGACAGAAATTGTTTACCTGTATATTGAGCTGGCCTTGGATTATTCACGCCAAACGTGTGAACAGTTTTGACTTAATTTCCATAGTTTAAATCCAATTCCTAGTTCTGTGACACTACTTCTCATACATTATCTAGTGGCTTTGAACTAAGCTACATCCAACTGACATGGGTTAATTTATCACTTAGGATGGCAGAGGGTTACATAAGGACAGAAGATGGTTTTCTGCCTTTGTTCGGGAGTTGGTTGATTGTTTATCTCAAGTTCTCCTGTTGGGATATTTATCATCGGCAGGAGGATACCTGGTAGAGGGTGATCTCTGAAGAGTCAGATGCCCACTTCCTTAACCATGGAAAAACCTGAGAACCGAATGTTTACTTTTCTGTAAATAACAAGGGACCATTTTTAATAGGGGGGCCTCATGGTTAGAACAGAGGAAAAGCCATGGCAAATTCCACCTATAATAGACATGCTGACTCAAAGGGAACCTGATAAAGCAACACTTTCGACATGGTCCATTCATTCTATGGGTCTGTTCTCACTAGAAATTGATCCATGTGATCAGAAGGTGAAAGAAGATCCTCTCTGTTAGCATCAGATCATGTTCAGAGTGAAAGTGAGAAACAAAACTAACATTCAGGTCTATCTTTCATTTTACATCCATGGATCAAGTTTTATAATAGCAGATGCATTATAAATATAATGATATTTGCATCAATCCATCTGCTATAATCTAACATGAGTATCATGGTTGGGAAAAAGGCAAACTCTATGTTGGGGATCTTTAGGAAAGGAAGCAAACATAAAACCACTAATGCCATAATTAGCCATACTAATCTAAGGTGTGACCACTCTCTTGAGAGTTCAGCTTTGGAAGACAAAACAAACCTACCACATCTATGCCCTCCTCCAGCTCAGCTTGACAGCCTCCTGAATTCTCCAGAGGAGGAGGAGGTAGGAGAGAAAGCTTCAAGTCCACAGGAAAAGGGAAGGCTTCGGTGTTTGGCACAAACACATTCCCTCCCCAATAGGCAAAGTGAAAGGCTGCATGCACACACTGGGGAAACATCATCTTGAAATACAGTCTGCTAGTTGAGTAAAGCTGAATCGGCTAGCTTTATAAGTCAGGGCCCTTAACCCATTTGGGTTGCTGGAAGCAAATTTGGTTTCTCTCTCAGCCTGTGTCTACTATGAGATAGGATCCTGAGATTTACAACCCTGAACGGTTTCCTGACTCAGATATCTTGCCACTCCTAT
This sequence comes from Urosaurus nigricauda, assembly GCA_034509955.1. Taxonomy (NCBI): domain Eukaryota; kingdom Metazoa; phylum Chordata; class Lepidosauria; order Squamata; family Phrynosomatidae; genus Urosaurus; species Urosaurus nigricauda. Next base: position 104,391,922 of record JAOEGL010000004.1, read on the forward strand.
ATGGACTCTGCTTTGATTTACGGCAACTGACCCCAGACTGTTTGTTATGGGCACCATTTGTTCCTTCAGCTATTGCACTTTTGGCACTCTGCCTTCTGCTGCAGTGTGAGAGAAGAACAAGAACACTCTCTTTTCATGGTGTAGTGAAAACAGACCATATTCTCCTGTATGAGTCTGCCCTGCATTTTGAGAACTTCAGGGGATGCACTCACAAGTACATCTAGTGGGAAAACTGACCTTTTTAGTGGCAGCTTCCAGGATCTGGAACTCCCTTCCTAGGGAGGCTAGTCTAACCCCCTACATGGTGTTCTTCCAGCAATAAATGCAGACTTCTTGTTTTTATTGGTCTTGAGGAACTGAGAGTTCATGGGGACAGCCCTTTAAATATTGCATTATTCATATTTCTTGCTTTTAATTCGTTTTTATTTATATTGATAGTTGGATTATATTTTAACTGGCATATGTTTTCAAAGAGAGTCAATGTGGTATAGAGGTTTGAGCATTGGACTACTAATCTGAAGATCAGGGTTCAATTCCCCACTTGGCCATGGAAACCCACTGGGTGACTTTGGGTAAGTCACACACTCTCAGCCCCAGAAAACTCCATGATAGGGTGTCTTACTGTCACCATAAATTGGAAACAAGTTGAAAGCACACAACAAGAAGATTTTTCCCAAAATGTGAACTTTTCTCTGTATTTCTTTAAGTATCTGTCAGCTGCCTTGAGTCCTGAAAAAGGCAGGTTATAAATAAATAAAACAATAAGTCGCACTGCACAAAGATGTTGTGAATGTTGCAATTTTTAAAGAATTTATGAATTTCCTGGTATTTTAAGTGGAGTAGGAGAAGCTTATTCCTGTCGACCCATTATTTATGGAAAGTTGCCATTACTTAAATATTTATAGTACTAATCATAGGGATGAATGCTCTAATGGACTTTTAATGGAATTTCTTTGATTAACTTATTTTACTGGGGGAAATATGTGAAATATGAGAACACTGCTTCAAATAAAAACAACGGCAAATGGAAAAGATTAAGAATAAAAACAGGTAAAGGAATCTTTTTTTATATAAAAAAAATCCTCCCAATTTCCTCTTCTTTCAAAAAGTCTCACAAAGGAAAATACAAGTTTAATAGGTAAAATAAAATACACATTAAATGGGGAAAAACACAATTAACTTATTAAAAACTATTAAATATGTAATTAGAAGGATTCCATTACATTAAGATACCAATTTCTTTAAAGCCAGAAATAATACCTACTGAAACTTTAATTATTTAAACAAGAAGAGAAAAAGGCATGTTATCTTCTCTGACGAAGATTAAAATCAATTTAATTGGTTCTCCACTGCCTTGACATGATTCTTGCTGTGAGTCAAGCAACCAAAAAGGGAAATTAATATTGCAGCTGTTAATCAAGTGATATTTGTGCACTCCATCTTATTAAAACTAAGGGGGCAGGAAGAAAGCCATATTGCTGTTACTTTTGGAGCAATTTGTCTACTTTTTATTAATTTTTTAAAAACATACGTTATATTTACATTTTTGAAGTAACATATTTGCACCAAGCAGAGGAGGCTGGGTTGCAATTATTAAAGCAGCAAAAATAACTGATGCGTAAAACCAAGTGCTTGAATGTGACTTTTTTTACAAATAATAATTTAAGTGTCATTAATTTTTTCCCCAATAATGAACGTTAACTTGCATTGTTGTTGTTGTTGTGTGCCTTCAAGTTGTTTCCATCTTTAAGTAATTCTAACAAGAACCTGCCACAAGGTTTTCTCAGCAAGATTTGTTTAGACAAGATTTGCCTGTGTGAAGTCGAAGGCTTTCATGACTGGCATCCATCGTTTTTTGTGGGTTTTTTGGGCTATGTGGCCATGTTCTAGAAGAGTTTATTCCAGACGTTTCACCAGCATCTGTGGCTGGCATCTTCAGAGAATGCTGGCATGGAAGAGAGTTGGGTGTGTATGTGTATATATGTACACATGTGACCCTGGGTAGGAAGGAGTGATTTCCATGTTATTCTGTGTATTATTCTGTTGTTGATAGATATGCAAAGAAGATTAGTGTCTGCTTAATTAGTAATAATAATAGTAATAATAATAATCCTCTTTGCATAACTCCCATCCTGAGGCCTTGCCATCAGCAACAGAATAATACACAGATCAACACTCCTTCCTACCCAGGGTCACACAGTATGTATGTATATATATATGTATATATACACACACATACACCACTCTCTTCCATGCCACCATTCTCTGAAAATGCCAGCCACAGATGTTGGCAAAACGTCAGGAATAAACTCTTCTAGAACATGGCCACATAACCCGAAAAACCCACAAAAAACTATGATAGAGCATCATTTGTCCATGGTCACCCAGTGGATTTCCATGGTCAAAGGAGGATTTGAACCCTAGTCTTCTACAGTCTTGAGCCAACACTCAAAACAATGATATCACACTGACTCTTTAAACTGCATTACAATGGTAATTTATAAAGAAATAACTTTTAGCTTTTCAAGGTGTAACTGAAACATTTAATTACTTTTACAGATTTGATGGAGTGGCCATACCAAATGAGAGAGGAGATCTGTCACATGATTCAAGGACTGCCTCATGCTTTTTTACAGGTGTTCAATTTATTCTGAAGTAAATGGGAAGAGAGTTTATTTCTGTACTGCAGGCAAGGGTCTTTGAGCATTCATGTTCTTTAAAAGAAAACTTTTAAAAAAAAACCTAAAATCTTTTAAGCTCTTAAAGGCTTGTCATTAGACCAGCAGTGTGCATGTATTTTGAATATTGCCCTTTAGAAAAACTACCAGCACTAATAAAAGTCCTTGAAATGTAAAGTTTTAGATAATTTCTACAGCACTTGGTTTTGATACTTCAACTTTGTCAACAATACCCTTGATGTTATTTATCCTCTAGTATCCCATGCGGATTTATGTGGATGTACTGTGACTAGTGGGTAGACTAAATATCCTAAAGGCACCTGATCAGCAGAGTCTGCCCTGATTAATACTTGGATGGGAGACTGCCAATGAATCCCGGGTTCTGTAGGCTATATTTCAGAGGAAGGAACTGGCAAAACCACTTCTGAGCATTCCTTTCCTAAGAAAGCCCTATGAAATTCATGGAGTCACCATAAGTTGATGGGTGACTTGAAGGCTTGTGATTAGTACATTTGTTATAGTCACTTTTTACAAAACTATTAACACTACATGCAATGATTTGTTTTAAAATTGTTATATGATTTGTTTTCATAATATATATTTTTAAACATTATTTTTTTAAAACTTAAAATGAATAATTTTAGTTACTTTTGAAAACAGGGACACAAAGAAATACTATTTTAAAAATGACGATGTGATGTAAGTCACTACTGGGGGATGGCTGAAAAACTGTAATGAATTGCTTTTAAAAAAAATATCCAAGCTGTGTAAAATGGGGAGGAGGATGTTTCCTGTGAATTGTAGTAATGTATTTTCATAGAAGATGACAGTCATTTTTAGAGATTAAAAAAAACCCCAACTATTCAAATTATAACCCAGATCAGAAAGCAAGCAGAACAGGAGCAATACTGTACAACATGCAGATGTTATCTTTTGATATATATTTTTTTATATAAAAAGGGGGTTTTATCCTTCCAGTGCCTTTGTTAAAGCCGAGCAAGTGAGTGAATATTCAGCAATATCTACACTCAGCAAACTAATGTATCTGATTGTAAGAAAGTGGCATTGTGAAATATTTATGAGTTCTGAAATACAAACTGGTATGGGGCCTCATCATCTCTTATCAGCCCTTGTTAACTTTACAGAGCATGAGAAGCACTGGAATAACTGTGGTTGTCAAAACTAATAGATCTAAGGGATACTAAACCAACATGGTTTTGTTGAGAGAGACCATTTCCAGGAAATTTTAACACGTTCGCTTCCCATTGTTGTAGACTACGATTAAGCTCTGAGATATTTACAGTCAGAGGAATTCCTTAAAGTCTGAGGAGTCATAAACGTATTAGTGCAGCCCTCTTCAAGCACATGTATGAATACAGCCAAGAATCATGTGCTGTCAGTGTTCTGTTTATTTCATGGAAACAGATGCATATACATCTAAGAGCCTGGAACTTAGCTACTTCAATGTAATTCATTACATTAATTCATTATTGCCCAGTCATCCATTGTCTGTTCAACATTTCATTCATTACATTACTCATTCAGAAGATGGGAAAGTTAATTTATTATGTGGTGTGTGTGCGTGTGTGTGTTGCATGCCTTCAAGATGTTTCCGACTGATGGCAACCCTAAGGTGAACCTATTGTGGGGCATTCTTGGCAGGTTTTGTTCAGAGGAGGTGTGCCATTGCCTTCCCCTGAGGCTGAGAGCATGTGACTCGCCCCAAGTCACCCAGTGGGTTTCATGGTTGAGCAAGGAATCGAATTCAAGGTTTCCAGAGTCATAGTCCAACCCTCAAACCATTACACCACACTGTTATCACTGTGTTATTGTTGTGTTTAGCATTATATTAGTCATTACTGGTGCTGCAGAGGTGTGTTGTCTTTTTAGAAAAGACTTTCTGTTCTGTGGCATTGCAGGTCCCATTGCTTTGCAACTTTATTCTGAACTGGAGACACAGAATGAGAGAAGAAAGCAGAGGACCAAATGAGGATATTGCCTCCCCTAAAAAGAATTCTAGCCCACCAATTAAAATTTCCTTTGCTCCCCAAATTTCTTACATTAAAGACAATGAGACACTGAAAATCATTCACAGCACTCATATTCCCTTGGTAATTTAACTTGCCCCTTTCGGTTGTATGCCTACACTGTTTTTCTAAATGTTCGACTAAAGTTTTACTGTGTGTATTCATTTACAAGTCTAGAAATTTTAGCCAGAATAATTGACCTCAGATACCTAGATTGGCCTATCAAGGGCCCGATCTAGATTGGCACTAAGGAGTGCCTTTAGGGCTCTTTAGTGCGCCTTTAGGGTTAGGGATGGCATAGCATCTACACCCTCCCTAACCCTAAAGCATATGGACGCTGCCATTTAAAGATGGCAGAGTCTATACAGATGCGCCGCAAGAACGTCATCATGTGCGCAGCTGCTAGACGCGCTGCGCACATGATGATGCCTTTGTGCCATGGGAGGGCGCAAATCGCGCCCTTTCCATGGTACAAAAAAGGTGCATTTTCCTAGTCCCACTTGTGCCTAGTCACCTCCTTACACATCACACAGCCACCATTTGCTGTACTTCCCTCCTCATCCATTCAGCCTTTAGGGTGAGCATGAACAGTTTTGCCTGATGGAATTTTGTAAGTTCGTTGGCATCATTTTCCTTTGCTTCATCTTTTACATCTTTTGTTACATGCCTCTAAGTTTTATGCTTGACTTATCCACAGATATCAAAATCCATAATTTTGGCTCTAAAACTTTTCCTTGATTTATGCATGAGGTTGACTTATAGTCAAGTACATACGATAAATTATAGCAATACTAGAAATGTGAGGTTTGAAGGAAAATTTCACTGGGATAGATAGAATTTTTATTTGGGGACAAAGCCCTCATTTTGTCCCTCCTCATAGCTATGCCAGTGAAAGAGAGGATCCTGCACTGATCTAGTTGGTCAAAGATTCTTGCTTAAAGGTAAATAAATGATTTAAACCTAAAGAGTTACTCCAGATCACTCATGCACACCCACCCCAGTAATGGCTAATGGGGGAAATGCATTACTCAGTCCCAGACCCAAAATATATTGCCAGACAATACACTATTTTTTATTTTTATTTTTATTTTTTTGCAAAGTATATAAATCTGGATTCAAGGTTGGGAAAAAATAGCTGGTTGTAGGTGACATTTCTTCTTCTAACTTATAACTTTCCATCTCTGGTACCACTCCATAAGTGTAAGTGTCCCACTTCTATACGGGAGCACTACATCATCCACAATCTCTGAGACGGATTTGCAGTTTCACTCTGAGATATGAACTGCAGCTTCATTCCTGTTAATACAAATGATTTGCAAAAAAGAAGTAATTTGTAGAACAATACAAGGAACAAGCTAAGGGCTCGGCTCAAATGCTTTCACATGGTTAACAGTAAAATTATGAAGGTCATCTTAGCTGAACAGAAGAAGAAACAAAAATTAAGCAATAGGCACATATGTTTTTGGCACACCTTTTTAATACACTGTTGTCTTGACCTCTTTTCATAGGCATTTTATTTTCCATTTCATTCTGCGTTCTTTCATAATATAGAGTAATAGGAAATCTTGTCACTAGCTGTCAAATTAATATACTGTCTTCAACTCCTTTTAGCAATCTGGGTCTTCATTCAAACTGGGCTCTCCACAGGTTTCCCTGTGTCCTCCCCTAACTTTAAAAGGGAACAAAAATAAATGACAAAAACATAATGAAACCATCCAGGCTTGAGATGCTGCTAAGCTAAAGGCATTTATAATGTTTGGTATGCTATAATTTAGCTGTTAAATGCTTTCTTTTCTTTTTGAAGCAGGAAGGGTGGTGTTTTTTTTTAAAAGGCCTTTCATAAGAATTCAGCTTAAGCAAAACATACTGGACTGACAGATTGAAGTACTTTAACTGCCCACAGATGAGGTGCAAACTGAGTAAATTCCCAAGGTAGGAAAGTTAGTGAAAAGCTAAATTATCCTCCCAACTCTTTCAAAGTCTTCTTCTCCCTTATCTTCAGTGCTGCCTGTGTCATCATCACTATTTTCAGTGAACCTGTTTCCTTATTCCTCCACCCCTGTCTTTTATTTAATAGCTCTGCATAGCTCTGCCTCCACTTCCATAGTTTTCAAAGGTGTGTGGAAGGGGGTAGAAAACTGACTAAATTATTTGTTAATCCCTGCAAGAACAAATAATTTAACACAACGCACCCCTGCTGTTCACATGCGCATGCATTCTGTCTCTCATCTCTGCTCTTATGTCTCTCTTTCTCTGGTTGTACCATGCAAACTGTACCATGAGGCAGTGCACTATGAGATTACTCTTCCTGCTCTTCCCTTCCACCTGTTCTTTTCTGCTCATCATACTTTATGCTACCTACTCTTCCTCCTACTACTACTGCTGCTGGAGAGAAATTCCAGTGATCCAGTGAATAGGGCAGAGAGGATCATATAGCAACTAAAAATGCTATTCCCTATAACACCTTTGAGAAAAAGTGCCCTCAAAATCTCATTGAATATCATTGGGGAAAGAAGTAATTTACATTCTTAAGTGTTTTTTAATGTAATTAACTATTAAAATTATGATCAACGTATCGGTTGTGATAAATATGCAAAGCAACAAACATATTTTCATTTGCAGTAGATTTCTATGTGTTACTTAATTCTGTCCTAAACAGCTTTTTTCCCCTTAGACAATTTAATCCCTCTGACTCATTAATGCACACATTGCCAGTTACATATATTGCCAGTAACATGCTATATGTCTCAACTTTGGTCTTGGTGATACAGAACTAAGGTAGAGACATTGGTCAATATTTAGAACAGTGTGCCTAGAGGTCTTTAAACACACAGAGAGGGGGGAGGGATTAAGCAAGACTACCCAAAAAGGTAGAGGTCTTAGCATATAGAGTTCATGGAGCCATGGCATGGAGGCAGAGGGCTCTAGATCTTCTGGGAAAATCCGGAGCAACAGGTAAGGCTTTTTTACTCCATGTTATACTCTGGTTCTGATGTGTCAACATTGTCTCAACTGCCCACACCAGAACTGAGATTTGGGTCATGCATCATCCAAACAGGATGAAACCATCTGACCATCTGGTTGATGGTCAGATGATCTTGAGCTGGCAAATAGGGATGCGTGGCAAGTTTTGCCAAGGCAGAGAAATGTGGAAGCTCTTCAGCAGTATTTCCCCATAACAGGGTGCTCAAATTGGGGAATGGATTCTGGTTCTGGAGCTTTCTAGAGTCTGGTGGATCTAGACTGAGGACAACACTGAAATCTAGAGGCTATCTTCCTTGCTGAGGACCTATAGAATTAGCAGAACAGGAGAGTAAGCAGTAGAGACTGGCGGCTACAGGTCATGGCAGACCATCCTCAGGCCTCTACATAATCCACAAAGAGATTACACAGACTGATCTACAGTGATCCACCAAACAGTGAAACCTTTATAGGCCAACCGAAATGAATAATATACTTGTTGCAAGCTTTCAAAGCTCCAATGGCTTCTTCATCAGGCAAGATGTTACAAACCAAACAGGAGAAAAATTAGAGATGTCAATAAGATGCCTACATTCTGTTGTTTCATTCCTTAGTTAAGATGGTATGGGGAGGGTATTTTGCAGACTGGCTCCTCCTCCCTCTGCCCATGTGGCAATAGATGGATTTTCAAAGGCCAGGAAATTTAAAATCCATTTGCATCTCAACAAGGACTCCTCTCTTGCAGTCCAATACATCTCCATTCCTGTGAGGCCACAGGCCTCTTTGTAGGCAGAGGACAATGGGTTTCTCAAGAAACCTCCATGTTTTTGCATCAAGAATAATTTGGTAGGCGTAGAGGTAAAACATGTCAGTCCAGTCCAAATGGACTTTAAATTTCCTGGACTTTGGTGGATTTTTGTTTGAATTTACTAAATGACCAACACAGCTATCCCTGCATGTTTCCTGATCTATAGTGAATCACAGCAGCAGCTCTGGAAATAAAGAAGTAAGGAAGACAGAGAAAGAACATGTAAAAAGGAGAACTCTAGATAAATACATAGATTGAGACAGTAAAGGAAAGATAAACATTATAATCGAAAACTTCTTCAACCTATGGAGACCCCAGCTATAGCTTTTAGAAGTTTGGTCAGAACAGTCTATTTTTAAAGGAATTTGGAAAAGCAATGTCAGGTCTGTCCATGCTGCCATGGACTTTATTGGACATATTTTTTTCCCTGTTAAGGGAATGGGAAGGGGACACTCATGTCCACTCACGACCGAGAAAAAACTGATTTTATCACACACCAAAACATCCTCAAAATAGTGCCATTCTGTTCCGTGGTGCCAAGCCGTCCCTATTCAGTGCTGAGGCGCGTTAAATGTTTGGGTTAAAAGACTTCCATCCAAGCAAAATGATGCACCTCAGCACTGAATGGGGATGGCTTGGCACCACAGAACAGAATGGTGCCATTTTGAGGATGTTTTGGTGTGCAATAAAATCTGTTTTTTCTCAGTCACGTGTGGACATGTGCATCCCCTTCCCGTTCCCAGAACAGGGGAAAAACTGTGTCCGATAAAGTCCCATTATCTCTGGTTTCTATATATGGCTGTGAAAGTTGGACAGTGAAAAAAGATGACAGGAAGAAAATTAACTCATTTGAGATGTAGACATGGAGAGGGGTTCTGTGGATACCACAAACTGCCAAAGAGACAAATGAATAGATCTTAATTGAAATTGAGCCTGAACTCTCAATAGAGGTGAAGATGACTAAACTGAGGCTGTCATACTTTGGACGTATCATTAGAAGACCACACTTATTGGAAAAGGTGATAATAGAAGGCAGTAAGAAAAGAGAAATACTGCTATCCAGAAGAATTGGTTCAACCAAGGAACCCACAGACGTGAGTTTGCAAGACTTCAGCAGAGTAGTTCATGACTGGGATTCCTAGAGGTCTCTCATTCAGAAGATTGTCATAAACTGAAGTCGCCTTAACAGCAAACAACAAGCAACAACAGCAAAGCAGCCCGCTTCTCAGGCCAGTGTGTGCATAAACCCAGCTTACTTTTTCCTGTGTCTGATACCTCACTACAGTCTGCTGTCTCTAATCCCAAGAACTACAAAGAAGAGTTTTATGTCTCTCATTGAACACCAAAGTGTCTGGCTTCCTGTGACCACAATGGATGATAGTCTATGGTCTTAAATGTCTCTACACTAATGCACAGAGTATGGGAAATAAGCAGGATGAACTTGAACTCCTAGCACAACAAGGGAAATATGATATAATAGGCATCACTGAAACCTGGTGGGATGAGTCTCATGATTGGAATGTAGAAATAGAGGGGTATAACCTTTTTAAGAGAAACAGACCAAGTAGGAAAGGAGGAGGAATAGCATTATATGTCAGGGATATTTACACCAGTGAAGAGATCCAGGAAGTCGATACTGGAAGCCAGGTGGAGAGCATCTGGATAAAAATTAAAGGAGAGGGAAATAACAGGGATGTTACTGTGGGAGTCTACTACAGACCCCCGACTCAGGCAGAGGAATTGGATGATGCCTTTCTAGAACAGATGACCACACAATCAGGAAGGAGAGATGTAGTAGTGATGGGGGACTTCAACTATCCGGATATTTGCTGGAAGTCAAACTCAGCCAAATCCTCAAAGTCTAGCAAATTCCTCACTTGCCTGGAAGACAATTTCATTGTCCAAAAGGTGGAAGAGGCAACAAGGGGATCAGCCATTTTAGATCTGATCTTAACCAACAGGGAAGACCTAGTTGATGGGGTGCAAGTGGTTGGATCCTTAGGTGGAAGTGACCATGTTCTCCTGGAGTTTGTTATGCAGTGGAAGGGAGAAGCTAGGCATAGTCAGACACGCACTCTAGACTTTAGGAGAGCTAATTTCAATAAACTTAGAGAAATACTGGGAGTGATCCCATGGTCAGGAATACTAAAAGAAAAGGGAGTTCAAGACGGATGGGAGTTTCTCAAAAGGGAGATATTGAAGGCACAATTTCAAACAGTTCCAATGAGGAAGAAAAATGGTAGATGTCTCAAGAAGCCAGGATGGATGACTAAGGAACTTTCAAATGAGCTAAGTTTTAAACGGAACATGTATAAGAAATGGAAAAATGGAGAAATCACGAAAGAGGAATTTAAACAAATAGCCAGCACATGTAGGGGTAAAGTCAGAAAAGCTAAAGTGCAGAATGAACTCAGGCTTGCTAGAGAGGTTAAGAACAATAAAAAGGGCTTTTTTGGATATGTCCGCAGCAAAAGGAAGAAGAAGGAAACAGTAGGGCCACTGCGTGCAGAAGATGGCAAAATGCTAACAGGGGACAGAGAAAAGGCAGAATTACTCAACACCTTCTTTGCTTCAGTCTTCTCAGAAAAGGCAAAAGGTGCTCAACCTAAGGATAATGGAGCAGAAGACAGAATAGGGGAATTTCAGCACAGAATAAGTAAAGAGATAGTACAGGAATACTTGGTTAACCTAAATGAATATAAATCTCCAGGACCAGATGAACTACATCCTAGAGTATTAAAAGAACTAGCAAATGTAATATCAGAGCCATTGGCAATAATCTTTGAGAACTCCTGGAGAACAGGAGAAGTCCCAGCAGACTGGAGGAGGGCAAACGTTGTCCCCATCTTCAAAAAGGGAAAAAAAGAGGATCCCAACAATTATCGTCCAGTTAGTCTGACATCAATTCCAGGAAAGGTGCTAGAGCAGATCATTAAGCAGAGAGTCTGCGAACATTTAGAAGCCAATGCCATAATCACAAAAAGCCAACATGGGTTTCAGAAAAAGAAGTCATGCCAAACGAACCTGATCTCTTTTTTTGATAAAATTACCAGCTTGGTAGATGAAGGGAATGCTGTGGATATAGTATACCTCGATTTCAGTAAGGCCTTTGACAAGGTTCCCCATGACATTCTTGCAAACAAGCTTGCAAAATGTGGGATAGACAAGTTAACTGTTACATGGATTTGTAATTGGTTGACTGGCCGAACTCAAAGGGTGCTCAACAATGGCTCCTTTTCATCCTGGAGAGAAGTGACCAGTGGGGTCCCACAGGGTTCTGTCCTGGGCCCAGTGCTATTCAACATCTTTATTAACGATTTGGATGACAGAATTGGGGGCATACTTATCAAATTTGCAGATGACACTAAACTGGGAGGAGTAGCTAATACCCCAGACGATAGGATCAAAATTCAAAATGACCTGAATAGACTAGAAAGCTGGGCCAGTGCTAACAAAATGAAATTCAATACGGAGAAATGTAAGGTTCTGCACTTAGGGCGGAAAAATGAAATGCACAGATATAGGATGGGGGACACCTGGCTGAACGAGACCACATGTGAAAGGGATCTAGGAGTCCAAGTAGACCATAAGCTGAACATGAGTCAACAGTGTGATGCGGCAGCTAAAAAAGCCAATGCAATTTTAGGCTGCATCAATAGAAGTATAGTTTCTAGATCAAGGGAAGTTATAGTGCCACTCTATTCTGCTTTGGTCAGGCCCCACCTGGAATACTGTGTCCAGTTCTGGGCACCACAATTCAAAAAGGATGTGGAGAAACTGGAGCATGTCCAAAGGAGGGCAACTAAGATGGTGAAGGGTCTGGAAACCTTGCCCTATGAAGAACGCCTTAGGGAGCTGGGGATGTTTAGCCTGGAGAAGAGAAGGTTAAGAGGTGATATGATAGCCCTGTTTAAATATTTGAAGGGATGTCATATTGAGGAGGGAGCAAGCTTGTTTTCTGCTGCTGCAGAGACTAGAACGCGGAACAATGGATATAAATTGCAGGAAAAGAGATTCCACCTCAACATTAGGAGGAACTTCCTGACAGTAAGGGCTGTTCGACAGTGGAACACACTCCCTCGGAGTGTGGTGGAGTCTCCTTCCTTAGGGGTCTTTAAGCAGAGGCTGGATGGCCATCTGTCAGGGATGCTTTGACTTGGAGTTCCTGCATGGCAGGGGGTTGGACTGGATGGCCCTTGTGGTCTCTTCCAACTCTATGATTCTATGATTCTATTCTATGATTCTAAAACATTTCAGCCCAGGATAACCCAATTTCCTTCCACTCCTGTTGATTTTAATGGTATAAATGATTTTTAAAAATTGTCTCATTATGTGGTTCTGCTGGTTTAAAACAATTTTATGCCATTTAGTACTGGTAATTTTACAGCTTTGCTTTATTTCTATGATTGTAGACTGTTGTTTTTATGGTGACTCTTGTAGTTCTGTTATTGTAATATGTAATCGTTTTTTAGCTCTTTTATTGAAGCCACCCTGCATGAGCATTTGCCCTAAAAGGCAGTTTATAAATATTTTACACCAGCCAGTCAATAACCTGTTGTTTTTTGCCAAGAGTGTGCTGAGAATTCTGTTCCAGATTCCTAACAACGGTGTCACAGATTTTTTTTTTTAAAAAAAAAAAATCCTACATATAATCCAGTAACAATCACTTAAAAATCAAATAGTGGAACTATGGAATTGTCCCTACCACTGAATCTAGTATTTTCCTCTAATAATCATGTTCAACTTGCTTAATTGATCTCATTCTTTCAAAATGTAATAAAAAGAGATCATCTTTATGAAAAATCAGAATGAAGAAGTTGCCTAATTGCCTGGGCTAGCTGTGTTAAAAGCTAAGGCCAGCTTTCAACCATTCTTTGGTACTTGGAACTGAAGCCTTTGCTTGATATTTCACCAAACCGATATTGGTAAGTGTTAGTAATTAAGCTATACAAAGAGTATAGTTCATTTTAGAGACATTGGTTATACAGTTGAATAGTATAAATAACAGATCTAACTCCTTCAATGATTGATTGATTCCTCAAAGCTTGGATGGAACATGGTATTTGCAACATATTATTTTGGGACGTAACAAAGACATACCAATGTTAATTATTCACAATAACACAAGGGGTAATATTTTTAGCTTTTAATCTCCTTCTAAAATTGACTATTCCTCAGAACTTAATGTTAACATGTTACATTTGGGCACTAAAAAGGACATATCAATGTTAATTTTGCACAATAATACTTTTAAATGTAACAAGTAAGCTATTAAATGTAAAGAGTAATGCTTACTTGTTACTTATAAAACTGAAAAATCATCTGACGGGATTTAATATCCATGGGGATCTTTTGTTCTATTTTTAAGTGTAATTTGGTAAAATAATAATAATACTACAGTAACTACTTTTACTGCAATAAAAAGTAACTACTTTTACTGCAATAAGCGAGTTAGTATGGTATAGTGGTTTGAGCACTGAACTATGAATCTGGAGAACAGGATTTGAATTTCTGCTCCACTATGGGAACCCACTTGGTGACCTTGGGCAAGCCACATTCTCTCAGCTTCATAGGAAAGAAAAGACACACCACTGAACAAATCTTGCCAAGAAAACCCCATCACAGGTTTGCCTTAGGGTTGCCATAGGTCAAAAATGGCTTGAAAGCACACAAGAACAACTACAACTAAAAAGAAACCCATTACTAAAAAAAAAAAAAAATGTAAAGCTCTGCTACTTCTTAGAAACTGTGGAGTAAAACTAATAATAGCTAGATTGGTTGTTGGTCAGTTTTTTATTTGCCTAAAGCAAAGGTCAGCAGCAAAAGGCCCAATTACCATTACAGAATAGGTCAAACCTGTCAATGTTTGCAATGCAGACATATCAAGCAATAACCTACTGTTTACACAGGTATCATGAAATACCAATAACATCAGTGAAAGTACAAAAATGTAAATAGCTAGTGAGTCACTCCATGAAGTGTATTTATTAGAGATATTCTTAGAGGGCTGATTTTAAAGTTTACCCCGCTAAACTTCATAAAATACTGGCATAATTTTTCAGTGGTCATGGAATTCTTAGAAAAAGAGTTGCAGCTCTCTCTGACTAAGCAGTCTGCCAGGAAGCTTCCCTCAAAACAAACTGGGACATCACCCTGTTGATATCTGGGAGCTATCATGAAGTTAATCCATCCCTTCCCAGTACCAATTTCACTTGCAAAGACCAATTCCCCACCTCTGTACTAAGTCATAGTCTTACAGCCTGTGCCGACCAGCCATTAAGGCCGGCCTGCGGGCAAAGTCGGGGTGTGGAATCCACAAAACACATGCCTCGACTCCACCCCATGGCTGCATGATGCCGCGCACCACACCACACAGCGTGCGGTGTCATGGCACTCCTCTGATACTGCATCCAGATGACACAGCACCAAAGGAGTACCATAAAGCTGCAACAACAGTGCTATGGTGCCTTTTCCAGGGCACAAAAAGGAGCCACTTTTTGTGGCTCCTTTTTGCACTGTGGAAAGGCCAGATGGGAGCTGTGGCATGTAATTGCTGCAGCCCCAATCTGGCAAAGACGGAAGCAGCTGCAGACCACCCCTTCAGGGGTGGTCTGCACAGCCCCCTAGTCCTTAAATTAAACACAAGTGGAGCACAACCATTCATAAACTGACTGATAAGTCATCATTCAATTCACAGCTAAACTGCCTCCATTGAGAAATATTATGCTAAGGATAATGTCAGTTCTATGATTTATTATGGTAGTTTCACAATAGTATTGCAATCACTGGATGTCAAGCATGCGTTCCCTGAATTGTACTGTGCAACTAGTTTACCACATTAATATACAAGTTGACCTATTCCAAAGGTTGTTAGCCCAGTAATAAGAAGAAATCACTTACTATACTATGTTTTAGAGTAAAATAAAAGCCAGTTTTTAACATCACTATCATTCAGGTCTTCAAGATTGTTAAAAACACATTTCCAAAAACTACAAAATCCAAACAAACTCCACATTACCTATAGATTCAAACTACATTTGTACTTCAGAACACGCCTAAAATCATTTTAAAACATATTCATTTCGGCAGATACCATCGGCAGATTCCCCATTCAAAGGCACTGTGACACTGCCAAACAAAAGCCAAAATGAAATTCAATCAGTATAGTATAATCCAATGGAAGATGATGAGGAAATGGCTTTACAGCAGGGCTATGCACTGAACAAGCATTTAAATCTTATTACGTCTGATTATATTGTACTATTTGGGCACATTTGGAAATAGCTATAAAGAAAAACATCACACCTAGTGCTGCTGATGCCCAGTGTGTAGCAGATGTTTTCACTGTGGTGAGAAAAGCTGATCAGGAAAAGTCAACAAAGATAAGAGGCCAGAGAGAACATACCTGGTTTTCAAAGTGGAAAAGTGCATGCTACGGGGGGGGGGGGGGGGGAGGTCAACAGACAGAAAGAAAAAGAATATAAAACTAGTGACAGTGTAGCACTGATTTATCAGTACATTTTTAGCAAGGAAGAGAACCAGAAAAAATGTCCCTGGCCTTTTACTTTTGACATCAGGGCAAGTGCAGCAGCAGAAACCAAAAGACATGCATCTAGTATGAATAGAAATAGCAAAAGAATAATTGTTGTACAGTTTTAAACATTCCCTGATGTTTATGCCAACAACTGCCTAGTAGACATTATATTACAAATATTGCTCAAGTTATTTTTCTATTCATGCTTCTCTTTTTTCTCTGTTGTATTTTTTGCAATGGGGCAGGAAGCAACCATCACTCCCTTCTTTTGCCAATCAAATCGTACTGTAAAAGATGGATGGCATAGGGCTGTTCAGATGTAATATATAATTAAAGATTGGAAAAGCTTTTGGTTTTGGAAGGGTTTTTTTCTGCATCTCAGGGTCCTAATTCTACATGTGATACTGGCTATGTGATTCTGGGAGATGTGGTGTTCCCCCCCCCCCAAAAAACTTTTCTAAGATCTGTACTTGGGTTATTTAAAATTACATGCATGTGCAGCTGTGATGCTCCCTCTTCCCTTCCCTTCCCTTCCCTCCTCTCCTCATACACAACATGGAATTTTCTGCTAGTTTTCAGCAGAAAAACATGTGTTTGCTTTTGTGTTCAAACCCAGTTTTAAAAAAATTTATTAAAAATATCTATTCATGTAACACTAAGCCAGGTTCTTCCTGCACTGGTTGTGGCCTATAGAAGTTTGTTTTTCTAGGTTACAAGTTCCTTCTGATAGTATCACTGATCAGTAATTAGCAATAAGAGATTATGGCGAGTATTCCATATCAGCTACAGTTGGCCCTCCACATTTGCAGCTTCAACATTTGCAGATTTGTTTATTTATGGATTTCAGTGACATGCTTGCCTCTACTGTCACCCAGTGTGGAGGAGGCTTCCAAAGCAAAAGGAACAGGGCTTCCAGGCTCAGCTTTGCCGAGCATGTGTGCGCCCCCCACCCTCCTTGCTGTGGCTTGGTTTTCCTCTGAGGAAAACTGAGCTGCATCAAGGAAAGGCAGAGGGGCACAGGTGTGCTTGGCAAGGATGAGCCCAGCCTCCCCACACTTCCTTGTAGAAGCCCTGCCCCTTCCGCTTGCCATGCCAAGGAAATGGGAGGGCATGCCCAAGCTCAGCCTGGCTCCTTGCCACACTCACTTTTCCTCTGAAGAAAACAGGCCATGCCAAGGAGGTGTCACCCAGTATGGGCCGCACTTCCCACATCAGTAGTGATGCTACTGATGGATTTGATTCATATGATCTCTCTAAGAATCTCTAGATCCTCCAGCACAATTCTGTGATCAATTTCTGCCAAAAAAAATCACACTAGCAGACCTAGAGATTCCTAGAGAGAACACTTTTCTAGGCATTTGTAGGTCCTACAGCACAATGATATGGTCAACTGCTGGAAGATGTTAACCAAAAGGTTGCCCTAGAAGACCTAGAGATTCCCAGATAGGTGTTCTGTCAGGTTAAAAAAAGTAGCGTTTTTTTTTTCTTTGTGGTTTTTCTTCTTTCACGGGGGCCCTGTGCCCCTAATGCCAACACATGTGGCTAACCGCTTCTGGCCCACATCCGTCTCCAAACCTGACACAAATATTTTTCACCTGTCTTCCAGTCACTAGCAGAATGGACCTCCTTCTCTCCAGGCAGCTGTTGCCCAATAAAGCACAAACATGGCAACAATGTCACAATCATGACCAAGTAGTGAATATAAATATGAAACAGTTATGGATAATAAACCAAATTTAGCTGAATTATGAATGGCTTCTTCTTATAATGCCACAAATTCATCAGGAATTCAATAGTATGTCTGAATCTGAGCGGAAACTAATAAAAGAGTTTATCCTCTCATGACCTTGAGCGATTTGCAGTGTATGTCAACAGAGAACGAAATTGCATGATTAAGTATGGAAGAAAAACAGGATAAAGACACCCAAAATGTTACTATCAGCTTGTTTTCACTGGGCGACATCACTGATTGTTGGACATTATTGTAACACAGTTGGGCTCCTGAACTATTACCTAATTTCCCATAGTTTGTTTTTTTTGTTTGTTTGTTTGTTTTTTTGTTTGTTTGTTTTTTTTTTTTTTTTGCTGTTGGGAATTAGTAGCCATTCAGGGGAAACTGTGATGATCCTAGTACCATTTTAAGATGACTAAATCCAACAAAATGTCATATATCTAGACATTTTCTTATGCAATGTTTAGAAAGCGCTGTTAGTAATCCCCTAAGAAGTTTAAAACATAGTACAAACATCTTAAAGAGGCACATAGAAGAAGGGTACCCACCCACCCCCCACCCCCCAAAATGAATCATTAAGTCATAAAGGGGTGATCCCAGCTAGTGGACTGCGATTATTTAAACAGAAACGACAAAAAACAGAGAAAGAGCTTGTATCTTATGCCTGCCAAGGCAGGCCCACTCTCTGCACAACTAAATAGCAGTTATGAACTACTGATGTGAGTGTGGCACTATTGATAGTCACCATGGCATTGTTGGCCAACAGAAACACTTTCTGTGCCCAGAGATAATGATATCAAGCTTCCTCTTCTCTCTTACCACCTCTAAACATGCAAATGTTGCACGCTGAAAGTTTTGACAATTAACATTTGACAGGCCATTCATATTTACAAGTCATTACTTGACATTGCAGTCAATGAGGGTTGGTTCCAGGAACCCTTGTGGATACCAAAATCTCTGGATGCCCAAGTCCCGTTATATACAACAATGTAGTAAAATGGTGTCCCTTATATAAAATGGCAAAATCAGAGTTTGCTCTTTGGAACTGATAATTTTTTAAAAAATATTTTCAAGTTGTAGATTATTGAATCTGTGGATATAGAATCCATGACTATGGAGGGGGGGAGGAGGGAGAGAGAGGGACACTGTTTATACATTAAACTGATCCTTACTTCCAGACCCAAAGAGAGAAAGAGCATTTGCTGTTCGGTTCAATGTTCCTTCATTACCAAATCCCCACCTCATATACACACCCACATGTTCATTTTTGTTATCTTATTTGCATCTATTCTTCAATTACACAGGACATGGAAGAGGCTTGCATTAAGCTTTGTGGCACCCAAGGAAATTGTTTAATTTCACAGAATGCACCAAATATTATCCTATTCCAGGGAGGAAAAATACTAATGCAGAGGGAAGACAGAGGTTTTACTGAGGGGGACATTGTGTAAAGGTGGGTTGAAAATAACCCCAAAATAATTTTTCAATAGTGTGGTATACAAATATTTCAAATCAATCAAATGAAATAGTCAATAAAATACATTTTGTTAAAGCGTAGTATATACATTTTTCAAATAAACCTTGACTGCAATAAATCCATGTCAATATTGTTGTTGTTTTAAAGTGGGCCACAGTGGTTTTTCTGTCACTTTCTCTGCCGTTCATTAGAAGTTTTACTTCTCCAAATAAGGACAACATTTGACTTCCTGACTGACATGAAGTTTCGAAGCAATCAATGTGTCTTTCACCTGCACCGTTTTCCCATCATTAGCAACGACAAGGCTCATTTGTGATTTCTACCAAGACTTGAGTTCACTAAAGGGGAAAGGAAACCCAGTATGACAGACTGTACTGTCAGGTCTCTCAGTGTACTTGTTTGCAACCTTGAGTAATCAATTTCAAAGTCAGAGGGCATCACACACACACACACATATATATTCAAGAACATTATTTTCAGGATTTTAGTTAGCGTTCTGAATTTTTCAAGCCCCTTTAAATGCCGATTGTATTGTTTATCTTGTGGTTGTTATTGCTGTTGACCTGTTTAGGGTCATCCTGAAACCTTTTCGGTTGCAAGGCAGTGTATAGACTCCACCAATAAATGATAAAAGAAAATACCAAAAAGAAGAAGAAGGCCTTTCTATAAGGCAAGGGTGGGCAAAATGGGGTTCTGGGGCCACAAGAGATCCCCTAAGAGTGTTCTCTTTTCCCAAATATTTCATCCCTAAATTTCCCTAGATTATCTTTTTTTGATGCACGCACAGACAGATACACATACAGAGAAACACATATACTGTGCCAGTGAACTGCATCTCCTAACAGCCTCTGGAAGCAGTGAGTCACCTTTATAATCAGCCACAGCCCTTCCATACATTGTTTGACATTTAAAAATACACACACACACACACACCCCAAAAAAATCAGAAGTAGACTTCTGGCCCGTTCTCATTCATTTTTGTTTTGTTTTGTTTTCCTGATAGTCTATGTGTACTCCCCTCCCAAGCATCCACAAACAGAAAATTGGACTCTGAACCTACCAGAATTGCCCATCCTTACTGTGAGAGTGTTAGCATCCAGCCCAGCGTAAGCCCTTTATTTATTTAAACAGAAAACAACAAAGATTTTTTTGGCATTTAAAAGATTAGCAGATGTCTTTCATATGGCATAAACCTTTAGACATGTATATATGCCTTCAAGTCGCCTGTCAACTTATGGCAACCCCATGAATTTCATAGGAATTTCTTAGGCAACACCAGTCAGAGGTGGCGTTGCCAGTTCTTTCTTCTGAAATAGAGTCTACCGCATCTGGTATTCCTTGGTTGCCTCCCCTCCAAATACTATCCAGGGCTGACCCTGCTTCCAAGATCAGACAAAATCTGGTGCCTTTAGGATAGAGTCCATTTCACTGAATTCTTGTTTCATGGATTCTGGCCCCTAACAAATGTCTTGGTCTTTCTCTAAGATACCACAAAAACTCTTTTTGCTATAATCAAATAAATCATATACCACTTCAGAGGTTATTTCATTAAGGAAACTAAGCGTGTGGTTGGCTCCATCCAGGGTGGAGAACCTCTAAATGTTGACTGGCTGTCTCAGAGCATTCGTACATATGTGTCCCTGAGAAAAGGTGGACATTTATTGAACTCTTTTTTTTTTCTAACATGTTCTGGGGAAAAAAATCAAAAAACACAGGACAGCATTCTGGATATAGGAAAGGTTGGGTTTTTTTGTTTTGTTTTTTAAGTGGCTGTTACAAACCAAATATATAAAGCTGGGCGGGAATGTTAATTTTTAAAAAATGTCCCTTTATGAAAATGAAAACTTAATATTGTGCAAGGACTCTCCATTGAGAGTTTTCAAATCACATTTTGCCCCTCCTGAGTGGTTTGGATGTTAGCAGCTGTTGTATGATACGAAGCCGTCACTACAGTGAATACATAAGTAAGCAGTACTATAATGCAGCTGCCCCTAGTAACAGTATTGAGTTAAGGTCTTGAGTAGGAACCAGTGGCTAAAACACAAATGCAATCTGACTGTATAAAAATGTATTTAATGTCACCAAATATTCCGCTCTGTGAGCTAGAAAGCATATGTGCCAACTGTGATCATAGCCTTTATTTTCCCCATCCTTTAGAGCATATGAAAAGATCTAATTCTCTGCTTTGCTATTCAAATGAGCTACTCCTCCTCCCAAGCAGAGGATCTTTCAAAAATAATATGCCAGAAGGGCTATTTACTCCTATATGACATTTCTAATGTGAAGTGGGTTTATCTTCCAATTATCTTCTCTCTATATATAAAAGCTGTTTGCCATTATGCTATCCTAGTCCCTCTCTCCATTCCATTTTCTTGACTATGAACCCTACACACACACACACACACACACACACACACACCTCAAGAAAACCAGGACAGAACTGTCCAGACTAGAATTGGAAAATAAATTCTTTGGATGCAGCAGCCTTGCTGTGAGTAGCATTCTTACACCTCCCTAGACTTGTTGTAAACAAGCAACACCCCTCGCTTTGAGAAATGGCACATATGCAAGAGTGATGGGATATTTCAGAAAATTCAAATGCCCACAAAAATATGGTCTGTGCATTTTAAAATGTCGACACTTGGAAATGCGCATAGCTAAAAAGACACACACTCTTCAAGTCAATGGGAGGGAAGCGTGTGTGTTAAGGGGAAAGAAATTTAAATATGAGTGAATTTAAACGCAAGATTTAAAAGCAAAGTCTTACAATCTTAATAATTTTTTAAAAAATAATTTAAAACCCACACATTACCCATTTAAAATCATTTAAAAACATACAAATAATTTTAAACACACACACATCTGAATCAGAATCTCCCCTAGTTACACATTAAAAACCTGCTTAAACAAAAAGGACTTTGCCCAGTGGTGAAAGGGAAGCAGGCAAGGCCTCCTGTGAAAAGGCATTTCAGAAGACTCTCTCCTGTGTCCTCACCAAGAAAGTCTGTGATGGTGGCCGGACTGAGAGAAATCCTTCTCCTGTAGCTTTTAAAACCCAGGCAGGTTTATAAAAAGAGAGAGGTGGTCCTTCAGATAGTCTGGGCCTATGCTATATGAGCTTTATAGGTCATGAGCAGCACTTTGAATTCTGCCCAGAAATGAACCAGTAGCCAATGAAGCTGTTTGAACAAGGGAACAGCAGTTTGGATCCGCTGAAGTTTCTGAGCAGTTTCCAAAGGCAGCCCCACATAGAGTGTGTTACAATAGTCTTCTCAGAAAAGGCAAAAGGTGCTCAAACTGAGGACAACGGAGCAGAGGACAGAACAGGGGAATTTCAGCACAGAATAAGTAAAGAGATAGTACAGGGATACTGTACTGGCTATAAGTCTCCAGAACCAAATGGACTACATCCAAGAGTATTAAAAGAACTGGCAAATTTAATATCGGAGCCATTGGCAATAATCTTTGAGGACTCCTGGAGAACAAGAGAAGTCCCAGCAGACTGGAGGAGGGCAAACATTGTCCCCATCTTCAAAAAGAGAAAAAAGCGGATCCCAACAATGATCGCCCAGTTAGTCTGACATCAATACCAGGAAAGATTCTGGAGCAGATCATTAAACAGGGAGTCTGTGAACATCTAGAAGGCAATGCCATAATCGCAAAAAGTCAACATGGGTTTCAGAGAAACAAGTCAAGCCAGACTAATCGAATCTTTTTTAAAAAAAATAAAATTACCACATTAGGAGATGAAGGGAATGCTGTATATGCCTGATTTCAGTAAGGCTGAAATCCTTGGAGGTCTTTAAACAGAGGCTGGATAGCCATCTGTCAGGTATGCTTTGATTGAGAGTTCCTGCATGGCAGGGGTTTGGACTGGATGACCCTTGTGGTCTCTTCCAATTCTATGATTCCATGACTCTATGACAATAGTCCAAACGGGATGTAATCAAGACATGTGTCACCATAGCTGTTACTTTATAAAGGCAGCTCTTGATGCACTTGGAGCTACAACTGTAACTAGTTACTTTTTAAAGCAACTTTCCAAACCCTCCAGAGAAAGAATTAGAACTGAATGGGGACTGCTCCTTTTTCATATTCCTGCCACCGCCCAGAAAGATAAAGATGGAGGAACCACATGAAGTTAGCCAGAGATATCTGACTAAGGGATGGGTCTCCACTGGTCTCTCTTCCTGTTCCTTTCATATATCTTTTATCTCCCAGCATTTTTCATGCTGCGGAGACATTTGTTTATAAGTTCCTTCAAAACTTATTCAAATGGATGAGAGACTTTGAAAGGGCTAATCTTCAGATGTGAACCCACCCATAACTGAGCTGAGACAGCCAGTGGTTCACATTTTAATAGTGATTCCACTTTTAATAGAGAATCCTGGAACAAAATAATGAAAAGCAGACAAGCAGAAGCAGTAAATTAGTACCTTCTAGCCAAGTAGAAAGACTTGCAGTCTCTCTCTTAACTTAGTTCTGTCGGAGGGGAGGGGGGACAAATCAATTCTGCCTTCATTTGCTCTTCCTTAAGCTCCCCAGAGGAATTATAGCTCATGCATACACAAGTGCAGAGGTCTTGTGTTGCACAAAGTTAAATTACCAAGTGGAATAATTTCAGGTTTATACGTAGGCACTGATCCAGTAATATTTAACATTCATATGTAAGGGAAGTTCTGTGACATCTGAAAGGTTAGCCAATTTATTGTGGTATCAGCTTTTGCGGGCTTGAGCCCTCTCCATCAAATACACGAAATAGTACACTCTGCATTTTGAGTGTGAACCAAAAATGGGTGTATCTAAAAGGTTATGAACTAAAAAACATTACAATTTTTGTAGCACATCTATTATTATTACAAACAAAATCTCAGTTATTCCCATTTTTCCGTTATCCAACAATTATATACAAATTAGGTATGTGTGTGTGTATAGTATATAATGATAACAAGCCTTTTCACCTCCCACTCATATACTTCCACATCGTCATAATATATCTTCCATTATCATAAGATCATAATACCATTCCATCTCTATAGTTCATCAGCCATTTTTTCTTTCCCGCATATTCAGCCTTTACTCTACATCTTCCACCTCTTTATCTTTCTACTTTCTAATTCATTTACTCTCACCTTCTCATTTTCACATCACATTTCAATACGTCAGAGGAACTGGACTTGGGTACATGAAAATATATCACACCATTGGTTTGTTCAATAAATGCTTATGCTTGTCCTTCACCTCCTGGCACCTGTCTGGTTGATGCAGGTGAAGACTTATGACTCTCGGTTGCTGATCATGTGGAAGAAAAGGGCTTATACTAGGCATAGGTACCAGACTACTGGTTTGAAGCTGCCTAGGGTGCAGGAAACAGAGGTGGCCAAATAACTGCCAGTAGGTAAGAGGTCCATTTCAGTAAGAGAAAGTCCATTTGAACATTTAACACCTATGCTGTTTTTCTACTCTTTTACTTTGAGAAATGGCTTGCATTGAATACGTTCTGTCAGTTTCTCCTGCTTTTTCTGTCTTTTTAATAAAGAAATAATTATTTTTGCTGTAAAATCAGCTTGTCCTCAACTTGAATTCTTCTCTGTATTTCATTCTCATCTACAGTCACTATGGCTATTTGTACCTTTTTTTAAAAAAAGTAGCCTGTAAGGTTCTGCAGAGAGAAAGGCCTGATACAGACGGCCCAAAAGGGTTGTCCGTGGAGCGTGATTAGGGTTAGGGAGTGTGCAGCATCTGCACACTCCCTAACCCTAGCGCGTATGGATGGCGCCATATTTTTAGCGTGCCATCCATATGCACGCCCCATGATGGTGTCATGGCACACGCTACATTTATACAATGCAGCGCACACCTGACATCATTGCACTGCTGCAGTGCTAAAAGGAGCTCCAAAATGCAGTTCCTGTTTTCTGCTTGTCCTTGGTGCAGCCTTTACACGGCCGTGCCAAGGATCCTGAGGGAAAAGAGGCCACCATGGTGGCCCCTTTCTCCCCTTGGGTCCGCCGGGGATGGTGGGGTGCAGCGGGCGCCCAGGGCCTGGAGGAGCTTTTTCCTCAAACTGGTAAACCCAGAGCACTGCTCTTAACAGAAGTTTTAAATTTTACTTTTAAAAAACTCAAAAACACCTAGAAAGTTGCATGATGCCCCCTTCCCCGTGTTAGACAACCAAAACCTTCATGTGGGCCTGATGAAATAGAGTTTAGTCCACAAAAGCTTATGCCATAATGTGCCTCAAGATTCTCCTCAGATTTGACAGTCTTTGAAAGTTCTCTTGGCTTCTTGTTTCATTATTACATTTCACCACGCTACATCCTTACACTTTGGGGGAGGGAAAAGGAATCTGACAATGTTATACATTGTTGTTGTTGTTTTCATTCGCACCTGGAAATCTGTAATGTACCACATACAGAACGGTATATATTGTGATACACTGGAGAAGGAAATATGTAACTTACAATATATGGAATACTGTATATTGTGATATACTGGAGAAGGATGGCAACTGCGACTTCAAGAAGCCTTATGCTCTCCTTACTTACAACTAGAAATTTTGAGAGAAAATGAGAACATACAACGTGCTTGTATATTCCAGTTTCTGGTTTTTAAAAAAACTAACAGGTAAAAAGTTCTGACATGCCTCTCTTTTTTATCCAAACTCCATCCACATATGGGAATTTCAGCTATAGTTTTATTGATCTGGTTTAATCAGATACACACTTACTTCAATGAATGGAACAAATGAGGGTTCCAAGTAGAACATGCTCTTGCAGTCAAGTGTATTCCTTTTAAAACCGACAGAGGTGGAGTCTGAAGAAGTTACACTAAATGAAGGTTTCTGGCTTTGACAGATGTCGTCTTGCTATTATTTCACTAGGAGTGTACTGTGATCTATTTCCTTTTACTGACCACCATGCTTCTCAATTGAAGGTTTCCTGCAGGTTCTTTAGTGCCCTTTTTTCTCTCACTCTCTGTAATACATTCTTTGTGTGTGCAAGAGGGAACAACTGTATTCTGCAGCCGAGTGTAATGAATGTCTCATGAACGTCTCATTCTAGTTCCTGTTTCATAAATAACATGAGTTACATTCAGATATATAATTTTAAACTGGCTGCTCTAAATTTTCTGCCCTTTTTTCTTACATTACTTCTGGTGCTCCCTTTTACAGGGGTATATTTCACAGAACTGGAAGAAAACCCCTTTCAATAAAAATAAAGTATAAGTCATGAGGAGTTCTCAGATGACTAGCAGAGTATACCTTAGCTCTGGGGATATGTTTTATGATTCATATTCTGAAGCAGAGGGTTTTTTATTTATCTGCAACACCTTTGTATGCCATGAGGCTATTTATATTAAAACAAGCAAGCAGCCAAGAATGTGAGGGCATTTTTGGCAATGGAAAATATAATACAGATCCAGGAGGGGTTGTTTGTGCAGAGGGGGCTGGTTTGGTGTTTTGTTTTTTTGCTTTTTTTGGTTACAGCAAGCATTTCAAACAAAAAAATGTCCACACTTGTCTTAATTTGACACATCAGCAATTCTTGTTGCAGGAAAACAGTCCCCACTGGTGCATATAACCTTTACACTTACAAAACTGTAAAAGAAAGAGTTGACAGAAACAAGAGCTGGAACAGCTGCCAGGAAAGAATATTTGAAGCAGAGGAGGGTGGGCAGGTGGTAGGTTATTTTATTGATTTCCTTTTCAATAAGATCCACACCCGGGCAAGGATCATAATTGCAAGGCCAGCTCAAGATATTCCGGAACTGCTTGGAAAAATTCATGGCATTAACCAGCAAAGGGCACAAACTACCCAAAAATTCTGCCATGCAAATTTTAACAAAAATAAAACAGATTCTAGGCAAGAGGTTCATGGCAGTATTGTCTTGCGTAGCCCTTTATTTTGGTTTCAGCATCTTTCACGCTTAATTACAGATGCTTGTAAAATTCAGCCAGTGCAAATTCCTATGGGAAATTACCTGGCCCATTCCAGACCTTCATCGTGGAGACTGGGATCAGATTTCACAAAAGTTGGGATGCATGTCTTGGTAGTTTAAAGATCTCAAAATGCATATTTAAATATATATTCTATAAGGAATCTTGCCCTTTAAACACATCACAGATCAATGTGGAAGTGAAATGGAGTCAAATTAAGGGATTCAAAACCATGCAAAAGCTACACAGATTAGAAACAGACAGCTTTGTCTATCATTAACCTTAAAGGTAAAGGTAAAAGTTTCCTCTTGATATGAAAGTCTACTCATAACCAATTGTAGAGGGCAGTGCTCCTCTCTGTTACTAAGCCAAAGAGCCAATGTTGACCAAAGATGACTCCGGGTTCATGTGGCCAGCATGATGGCACAGAATGCTGTTACCTTCTCACTGAAGTGGGACCTATTTATCTACTTGCATTTGCCCGCTTTTGAACTGCTAGGTTCGCGGAAGGCCATTACCCTTAACAGCACTCAAAAAGATCTACAAAACCAAGGAGCCATCTCACCTTGCTTTATGATATGGCTGACTCTTGTTACAAACAGAGAATAGCAATGAAGACTACATAGCCTACATTTCAGATACTGAGGAGGAGAGTGTCAAAATGGTAAACAGTCAAGAGAATATTTCTTTAGTCTATTAGAAGTGATCACCTACATAGCAAAATGTAATGTGCTGCTGCTTGTTAACTGCATCCACATGAAATTACTTCCATTTCTAAACATCCATTTTAGTCCATCTGCTGTGCTCAATAGCAGAAGGGGTAAAACAGGCCAGATGCTATGAGTCAGAACTGGTAAGGAGCCACACATGTGGTCTCAAAGACAGTGTCAACTGCATTTGGAGCAGTATATGGAAGAGAGAGAAAAAACAGAAATAGAAAGTTTGAGGACAGCAAAGGAAATAAATGCGGGTGGGACAGATAAAGTCACCAGTGGTTATTGTATAGGCTGACAATGGGACCTGTGATGTGGAGAGCAGAAGTGAATGAGAGTTTTTTGCCAAGGCCAGATTTCCACAAGAGAAATCTGTCAGAGTCACATGCTGACAGTGTACAGGGTTGAAATCAGAGGCAGCTAGAACCACACAGCCCAAATCTGTTACAGTGTTCTCTCTCTGGGTGCACTGACACCACATTAAGTGCTGTAACTCTGTCCAATGGAATCCTGACATTTGCAGTTTTACAAGGTCTTTAGCCTTCTCTGCCAGAAAGTGATGGTGACTCACAAAACTACAAATCCCAAACAAACAAACAAATAAGCTTCATTTATATACTGCTTCATACTGCCTAAGGAGTGTCTAAGCAGTTTACAAGTGTAAGCTAATTTGCCCCCAACAATCTGGGTACTCATTTTAGCGACCTCAGAAGGATGCAAGCCTGAGTCAAGCTTGAGCTCTTTTGCTGGTCTCGAACTCGCAACCTTATGGTTTTGAGTGGCTGCAGTACAGGCATTATGCGCGCTCCCCAGCCCTATTCACGCCCCAGGGACATCCCTTTTGGGCCATCTGTATTGGGCCCCTATGACCACTCCCTTTTCCCCATCATTCCCACTTTTTTCTTTTGCCCTTTCATTCTATCTTTGATTCAGCCTAGACATGAAGAGAAATGTATATTCTCTGTAATTAATGTATTTTCCTTCCCTCAAGGACTTTCCCTCAAACATCTATGCTTCTGTAATGAGTCTTGCAAACAAACTCTCTGTTTGCCTTTCAATACTGAATCATAAAACAAGGCATGCTTAATGCAAGATACACTGGGCCCTTGGTGTCCTCTGAGGTTTGGTTCCAGGACCAGCACCCTGGTGAATGCCAAAATCCATGGATGCTCAAGTCCCATTGAATACAAAAACATAGCGAAATGGTGTCCTTTATATAAAATGGCAAAGCCAAAGTTTGCTTTTGGAATTTATATTATATTTGGATATTTTCAAGACATGAATGGCTGAATTCCTAGATTAAAAAAAAACCCATAGATACAGTGGGTCAACCGTACATGATGGGGAATAATGCCATTCTGTGACAAACAGGCATCTTGAAAAGCATCTTTTCTAAATAAATGTGAAGTATATCAGTCCAAAGCCTGCATCATCAGATGTAACTACAACAACTGAGCTCCCATGTCATATATCTGATGAAGCTGCCCCCCCCCCCCCAAACCTACCTTTTCACCAAGGCAATGCCCAAACTGAAGAACTTTTGAGGCACTACAAATCAGGGTACAGAGAAATGGCATCTGTAATGATTTCCTCGTCATGGAGTTCACTGGTAACAGGCAGCTGCAGTTTGAAGTCCTTTTGGGATCTGGTAGCAACTATTTCTCTCATAAATACCCTGCAACTGGGAGAGCACTGCAGACATTTCTCCATGCCTCCATCAGCAGCTTCTCAGAAACTTTCCAGTCACACCACTGCTTGTCTGAAAATGGGGGGGGTGGGGGGTCACGTTTGGTCATTCACAATTGCAAATGCAAATCACAAAAGCTACAAGAGCTTAAATCTTGGTTACAATCTTGTGACTATTACACAAAATGACAGCCATCCTGTAGTTATCCCCTGCCCTTTCTCTCCCTTTTTCCTCCTCTCCCTCCCTACCCAGCCAACTCTCAGAAATTGCTCTTGCCAGCAACGTGGTCTGCCTACTTGCAAAAAGACCTTGAAATTGGACTGTGTGCTACATAAAATTAGACTGAGGACTGCAAAGATGTATGTACTCATGTAGTTGAGATAGATCTCGTGTAGCTCCTTAGATCTTGAGTATGTGGCTGTTCTTTGGGACTAATACGCAGAGATTTGGAGGAGGGGACAAGGCATGGAAGGACCAAGCCATTGAAGGAGGCATAAAGAGAGATGTCTAGAGGTTTCCATACTTCTTTTCCTAAGCATTTAACTGTTCTTCTTCCCCTTGTCCTCAGGAAACTACTCCCTAGTAGGTTTGTTGCTGTTGTTGTTGTGTGCCTTCAATTCCAATGTAAGTACAAGGTGTTATAGTTTGTCTCCCACAGGATGATGCTGAGTTAGCTGGCTGGCTGGCTGGCTGGCTGGCAAACCAAAGCATACCAGGTGCCAAATGACAGCTGGTGGACATATTGCATTCATGTTCATCTCATATTCCTGTTCTGAAATTATTGTCCTTGTGTGTGGAATAGCTAAGCCAGAAATTGAAAAGAGTTTGGGATAGTTCTTGAAATAATGAGAGTTTAAGAAACAATAAACATAGTGTGTGTGTGGGTTTTTTTAGTTCCATCCTCCCACTTCTTTCATGTCCTTTGGCAAGTTTGCAAAGTTATTTCTGCAGTTATATGGCCAAGTAATGTTACATTCTTTTAAAAAAGAAACCCAACAGAGGTCTGGGATTCTCAGAATTCTAACAAGAATACTTCTTTTCTGACTCATATGTTGCTTGCCTGCCACATGTTAAGACACTGAATTTTGTCTATTTAATGTTCCAAACACAGGATTTAAAATGTCAGAAGCTATTCACAAGATTTCCTCCACTTTTTAGTAAGTAAGGTGGGCCCTTGGTATCCACTGGAGTTTGGTCCCAGGACCCCTCATGGATACCAAATTTCATGGATGCTCAAATCCCAATGTATACAATGATGTAATAAAATGGTGTCTCCTACCTAATATTAAGGTTTGGTTTTTGGAAGTTTTTTGAGGTGGGTGGATATGGTTGACTCTGTGGACGCAGAATCCATGGATACAGAGGGCTGACTGTAGTATCTACTTGTTATATTCAGCAAGACATGGGACGAGTGAACTAATTACCAGAGTTAGAAGAACTACTTTTTGAATTACCATCCCCAGCATCCCCTAGCCAGCATAGCCAGTGTTGACTGGAGAAATTCTAGGAACTGTAGTCCAAGAAAGCAGCTTTTCCAGGCTCTGCTAATTGCATCCCTATGCTGTTCGGCCTACTTTGTTCTTCTCTCACTATGTTTCAGATGATGATGTTTGGCCTGTAGTGGGTCTTCGGTGGTTCAATATCATGTTTTATTTCTTTATATTACCTGTTGACAATCTTGTCTTGTCTAGTCAGCAGCATAAAATGTCCATTCTTATGTGGACATGGTAGATGATTCTTTAAATCAAAGTACTGATCTATCTGCCTAATAGAGTTTCTATACATTTAGATTTTCTGTAAGATTCTGAAAAGCAGCAAGGAGAGATGTTTCTGTATCTGAGCCAGCCCTAGAAACAATGCTTTAAAATGCATTCTACAACAAGCAATGTACATAAAAGGGCCTTAAAAACAAGCCACTCTTTACAAACACATATCGATTTTCAGTAAAACCATTTGCACATTGTTGCTCAGGCTCCCAGTAACTGCCACTACTGATTTACTGACAGTATATCTCTTTCTAATGCTATTGTATGTTATTCTTTTTTTAAAAAAATGAAATACTTATGCTGCGTCTGGAAAAACACACAAGCCAGATAGCAAAAAGAACAAGAATGACACACAGGTTCTGTTGCTTAACTGCTAGTATTATTAGCAGAGTCAAAATAACCCATTACTAGAAAGCTTACAGGCCCAAAAGAGGTTTATTTTGAAATAGAACCAATGCTCATATTGTCTTTTCCCTGTAGTGGCTCTGCCCAGATTCAGCACAGGAAATTAAGAAAGGACAGTTCTGGGGAAACATTTTATGGCTTCTATTTCCTGGGAGGGAATAATATTTTCACCGCACACCATAATGTCTCAATGTAACACCTCACATGGACTGGAAAGAAACAGTTGTGAAGAAGAAGGAAACTGTATGGATTAATTAAAGCAATATACATAACTGCCTATAGGCTATGCTGAATATGAGATCCATCTTATGCATAGCAATTGCCTTAAATTGACCAGAGCAATGGACTTTAAAAAAAGAGAGAGAAGGAGAAGAAGATTTTTTTTTTTAAAGGATAACTCAGCAGACCATATCAAAAACAGAAAAATCATACAGCTTGAGTCTCTCGTATCCAAAAGAAAAAAAGAACCAGAGGCATTTTGGATTGGAATGCTTGTATTTGCATGTACGAACATAATGAGATATTTTGAAGATGGGACCCAGGCCTAAGCACAAAATTCATTTGTTTCAAATACAATATCTAAATAATTTTATGCAAGAAACAAAGTTTGTATACACTGAACCATAAGAAAGCAAAGGTGTCACTGTCTCATCCTCATGAAAAATATTTTGGTTTTGGGAGTATTTCAGATTTTGGAATTCAATATAAGGGAGACCTAACTTGTATTGAAGAGATACCAAATGTTAAATGTATTAAATTTGAAAGAAAAGGAAAGGAAGCCTATGACTACTTTTATGAAGCACTTTTTTCCTTCCTCCACCATTAAACTGGCAAAAAGTACATTCAGCAATAGTAATAGCTGTAATAACTGTTATGGTAGAAGAATTAAAAGTTTAGTAGAAACAAAATTGGAAGTCACTGTTTGGTTGTATTCTTGCGTATGATGTGGGGCCTTTCACACACAAAGTTATAGAACTTTGATTCCACATTAATAGCCATAACAGCATCCTATGGAATCATGGGAAGTTAGGAGAACACTCTGGCTGATAATTCTGAACACCTCAAGAAACTACAGATCCCAGGATACCATAACAGCATGGCACTATGTCTGTTAAAGTGGTATCAAAATGTTTTAATTTAGTAACATGAAAGGACTCATGGTGGCTGCTTGCCACACTGCAGAAATAAAGAAGTTTGAGACTACTTTAACTGTCATTGCTCAATCCGGTGGAATCCGGGGATGTGTAATTTGTGGCACCAGAGCAATCTGATTTAGAAGGCTAAATATCTCACAAAACTACAAATGCCAGAATTCCATAGCATTGAGCCATGGCAGTTAAAGTGGTGTCAAACAGTGTAGATGTATCGGGCGTCAGAATAATTCACATTCACATTCAAACATGCAAGAATCTGGAAAGGTCTCCCAGAGTGATGAGTGGGCTAATTATACTAAAATGTTACTTTTTGGACTGCACATCTCAAAATTCCCTAGCAAGCATTATAAGTGTAGGAGATTCTCAGAGTTGCAGTTCAAAAAAAAGCAACATTTCCAAGTTCTATAACTATATTTTAAAGTCCAATGTATTGTATATAATATTACGTAGAAAGCTGATCTCCAGATCCAATTGGTCATATAGCAATCAAACATACAGGAGAACTAAAAGATCATGACTTAGATATATATTTTTACTTTAACTTTTAATACATCCCAGTTTGGTGGGGACACAAACTGTGAATGCCGCTAGACCTTCCTGTTCAGACAGGCATTTGTAACAGAAGGTTTTTCAAGAAGAGGCTGGGTGTTGTATTCTTTTAAATGTATTTTTAACACTTTTATTTTTTAACTATATTTTATTGTTTTATGTGCAATTTGCTTTAATACAATATTAATTTAATTCTGTTTTACTATTACACCTTTCTATGTTTTTAATTGTACTGTTTCAATCTTGTAATCCACTCTGAGTCCCAGTTTTGGGAAAGGGGCAGGATATAAATAAATATAATAATAATAATCCTTTCTGGGTTTCAATCCAAACTTTAAAGCAGTTATCTGGGATGCTGACTCTTCTGTTCCTCAAGATAACTATTAACTCTTTGGATAGCTCTTTCAAAGTTTAAACTAATACTCAGATTCACCTTCCTGCATCAGACCCACTAGCAATGATGGGTCCTCATTCTGGAAACACTCTCTGGGAACAGAAATCCACCAAACCTAGAATACTTTGAAGCTTATAATAGAAGCCTGGTTAGACACAGAAAAAATAATGATGTTTTACCTCAAGCTCTATCTATGCTACATATCTCTGAATTATTAAAGTAGGAATAACAAACAAAAACACCAGAGACGTACTTCGGAGAACAAACATTCTCCATTGTAGATAAATCTGATTCTTCCCCACAAACACCATCTGCACAAGATAATTCAAACATCACAATTCCCAGAACAAACGAGTCTGCAGAGCAAAACAAATGTGTCTCACTTGAGACAAGTCACAACTTCTAGACATACATAACCCCTCCCAAAAATGGATTTGGCACTGATTTGGAGGAATTATTCAGTGGCATCTAACACTCACAGCCCACAATATACATATTATGCCAGTCCTAAATCTTCTTTTTCCTACACTGAATGGAAGACTTGAGACTTGCAGTCTCAGTCTGGATGGCACAATGCATAGCAGTGACTGTTGTAGAACATTACACCTTATCGGGCTTCCACTTTAGTGCACATTGTACAATCATTAGCAGGGAAATCTGCCATTTGGGTACAGCCAGAATTACACACCGTCTGTGGAATAACAAACAATGGTAAAATGCCAGGAAGCCATTTACAGAGCAGAAGAGGTGTAGATTCCAAATAATACTGCAGACCATACAGAGACCTTCTAAAGAATTGTTTGAAGATTTTATAGATCTGTCTTCAGTTTTTGATTCAGTAAATCTCAGATCTAGGATCTAATAATAAAATATTAGATCTAATAATAAAATATTATTTTGGCTTATCCCAAAATCTACATTTCAACAATGTTACCAGATAAGAATGTTACCATGTTACCCAGATAAATAGGACAAAGGATTGGCCATCAATGGCTAGCTACTAGTTAGGATGACTACGTATCACCTCCGGTATCAGAGGCAATATGCCTCCGTGTATCAGTTGCTGGAGAATATGAGATGCAGGGTGCAATTGCACCCATGTGCAACTGCTATTGAACAGATAATTGGCTACTGAGTGAACAGAGTGCTCTGTTCTTTGGCCTGATACATTATGGCTCTTCTTATGTTCTTGTATCAATCAAACATGGGCACATTGAGTATAATAACTTTATTTCATGTGCCAGAATCTGTCCAACACTGCTTAAAATATGTGGGCAAATCCAATCTAAACAGTGAGGAGTTGTTTTTCCTGCTCTCTTTTAAACGGTTCTAGATTCATTGTAACCTGAATCTTGTCTTTTCTGGTTGTTTATATTTGCACAGTTTTCTTGCAGTTTTCAAAAAAAAAAAAATCCTTTTGGTAACTTTGTTCACACACTGTTAACCTTGGGAAAAGGCATTGGCAAACCTCCTCTGAATAAATCTCACTCAGGCTGGTCAATTTCTGGACTGCAGAAATAATCCAGTTTGACACCACTTTAACTGCCATGGCCCAATGCATCGAATTCTGGGAATTGTAGTTCTGTGGGATTTTAAGCCTTTTCTGTCAAGAGTTTTGGTGCCACAACAAACTACAGCTTCCAGAATTCAATACCGATAGCTCTGAGCTGTGGCAGGTAAGTGGTGTTAACTGGATTAATTTTGCAATGTGGATATAGCCCAAGAAAACCTTATGATAGGGTTGCCAGAAATCAGAGTCAATCTGAAGGCACAGGACATCATCAACAACAAATTTTCATAAATGAGAGGAAGGCAAAACAGCCCTGTTGTGAAACCTTTATTCTTTTATATGGATTGGACATTCTGTTCTAGGATGCTGTCATTTGCAAAGCCCCAAAGCACTAACTGCAAGTAAACCCTAACATAACCTTGAACCCATGTAATCTCAAAGATGATACACAGCTTCCCAGCAAAGAATGTCAGCCAGGTGTTACCGCTTCCCACCTTGTCTTTATAGTTAAATTGTAACAGAGCAGACAGATTTCACAAGACACAGCCCATGGGTGTTCTCAAATGAGCTGTGAACATTCTTTCCACCATGGCATACATATCTGATGCTGTGAAAACACGACTAGGGTCAAGTGAAATTTCATGCTTCAGATGTTACGTGATTAGATATGGTCCCCCCAAAAATTCAGGAAACAGATTATTTTTCTGCATTGATTCTGGAGATCTACATCCTTGCTTAATGGAAAGAAAACTGATAAAGACCTCCTTTTCTTTACTCTTAAATATAAATTCCTCTCTTTGTATTTGCCTTCAGGTCTTCAAACACTGACTGTGTTACAATGTACACAATGTACTAGCAGAATCAGCTAGCAGTGCAAGTTCCTGAGCTACAGCAGTCAGCATCTGAGTTCTTGGGGGCCATTATATTTTTTTAATAATAATAATAATAATAATAATACCTCACCTTCCTCCCAGTACAGGGACTCAATGCAGCTATTTGCTAGATGCTGAATTGAAACATAGCCCAATTGGACTTCCTCACAAATGATCATACTCTGCAATGAAAGCTTACATTTTCTTAAACTGTAATAAAGTTGGCCTTTGTGTAATATACATGAGGCAGCAATACTATATTTGTATGAAGCAGAGAACACTGAAATAAAGATGTGTCGCTTTGTTTCTTTGATGAATTAACTAAGCAAGGTTGTTAAAGCTAATATACAGCTCAGCTCCAAGTTATCTGAAGGAATATTGCCCCCACTATGAGTCTGTCCCTTCTCACTTGCTGCCCCTCACTTTTGGAACCTTCTTCCCCCATATGTGCACCTCATCACTTCTCTAACCAGGTTCAAAACTGAGTTAAAGACTATATTGTTTAGGGAAGGGTTCCCAGAATTGTGCCATTTACCCCAGGATGCCTCATTTTAACTAGGTATTAAGAAGCCATGCCCTCCCTCCAGTCCATCTGCCTTGGTCCAGGCCCCAGAGGGAGAGAAGAACCACTGGACCTCATCCCCT
The DNA here is from genome assembly GCA_034509955.1 of Urosaurus nigricauda. Taxonomy (NCBI): domain Eukaryota; kingdom Metazoa; phylum Chordata; class Lepidosauria; order Squamata; family Phrynosomatidae; genus Urosaurus; species Urosaurus nigricauda. The sequence continues at coordinate 104,428,773 of JAOEGL010000004.1, forward strand.
TTCCCACCACCCTTCCCTTCTCCTTTTGTGTTGTCTCTTCTAGATTGTAAGCCTAAGGGCAGGGATCCGTCTAAGTATAAGATTGTATGTACAGCACTGTGCAAATCTACAGTGCTAAATAAATAAATAAATATGTTTTGTTGGGTTTTTTAAAAATATCCTGTCTTTTAAATGGTTTTAATTCTATAGATTAAACGATTAATTGCTATTTTTTGTATGCTTTCAGTTTGTTTGCTCCATTTTTACCATTCTATAAACTGTCCTTAGTACCAATATTGGAGAAAAGGTAGAATCATAAAGGAGCAAAGAACCAACAGCAATAATGGAAAGAGGACTTGGGAGGCCTATTTTATGTGTGTTTACTTGCTAAATTTATACCATGACTTTTCCTTCATGGAGTTCAAGGCAGCATACCATGGCCCCTAACCACTATCATCACCACACTACTTTAATTGCCATGGCTCAATGCTGTGGAATCCTGGTATTTATAGTTTGCTATGGCACCAGACCTCTCTGACACAGAAGGCTACATATCTCACAAAACTACAAATCCCAGACATCCGTAGTTTTAAGCCATTGCCAATGTGGTTTCAAACTGCACTATTTCTGCAGTGCAGATGCAGCCAATAACTTGACTGAACTCAGCCAACTGAGCTTCATGACATGTGAATGGGGTCTTTTATTCGAATGTGCTGTGTTTTTATTATTTTTATTACACTTTAAAAGTAGTTTAACCAATTTTATATGTTTAATACAACTGTGTAATTGTTTCTCATACCTTGTACAATAAGAGTTCAGCAGCACTTTGTTTTAATTTATTGCAAACCACCTTAGGCCTTTTGTCTTGATCCGACACAGCACCCATTGCTCAGTCCAAATATTGTTCATTCCCCAAACACAGAGAAATCCTAAACTGTTCTGAAGATAAAATGGAAGCACCACATAGGTACTCTTAGGCTCCGTGGACAAAAGTGATGTAATGTAAAAAAAATAAAAATAAAAAAATTGCCATAACATATTTAAAAGTAGATAACATTGTGAGAGAGCAGGTCAGCTTGCCTTGGAGAACCCAAGAACTCCTGCCATCCCTGAATTAGCAGAATAATATCTCACAAAAATCAGAGAAACAACAACAGCAAATGATACATCCATTGTCTCATGCCTTGATCCAAGTCGAAACAATAAAGGTTCAGTGTTACCCATAAAACAGCCTATTAACATAAGTAAACTTGACTGGGATTGGATATCATTATGTTGTTTGTCACCTCTTGTGTGCCACATTGTTCTATACAATAAAACTCCCAATACACAATCAATTGTAATTTTTAGTACCTCTTTGAGTATTTTTGCATGTTCAAATTGCAAACACAGACTAATCAATCAAATGACAGCAATGTAGTAAAGATTAGATTCAGAGGCCTCAGCATTACTGACAAGGTTGGAGCTCTGGAAAAGACAAGACATCATCAGTTTGACCAATTTCTATTACTTTAAAGCATCCAGTATCAGATTGTATCTGATTCAGTATCTGATTCAGAAAGCAGAGAAGGAAAATGATCCAGTTGGTCAATGAAACAAGGCTTAGTTTGGAGTCGTGCTGGTGGGTGAGGAAAAGTTCAAAAAGCTCTCACCATTGAAGTCCTAAAATGGGCAAGAGCAATTTGCAGCACAGTCTCTCATAGCAGGAGAAAGATAATCGGAATATATAGTACCTTTATCAGATTGATATGTATGAAGGGATCAGTAGCAATTCTGAGGCACATTTATTTTTTCTGAAGAGTTCTACCTCACTAAGGTTGGCCCTAACATCGGGCAGAGTGAAGCAAGTGCCTCAAGCAGCAGATGCTAAGAGAAGCCAAGCTATCCCCTCTGGTTGCTTCTCCTGGCACACATATCCCATCAGCCACTGTCCGCTACTGTAAGACAAGGCTGTTTCGGCGATTCAGTTATGGGCTCCTTAAAGTAGCTTCCTACCTCAAGCACAGTGGAAGATACTACATATACTATTGCACTGAAATAAGATGAAACTGTCAGTCCAGCTGATTTCTTTAAAAGGAACAGAGAGAGTCACCATCATGTCCTTGGTCCTACACAGCAAAATATCTCAGAACAGCTCTATATTTCAGCATTAATTCAAATGATTCTCAAGGTGACTTCAGTGCATTGAAGTAGAAACTCCAGGACTGTGCCATCCGCCCCAGGATGCCTCCTTTTAGCTTTGTATTAAGAAGCCCTGCCCTCCCTCCTGTCCATCTGCCTTGGTCCTGGCCCCAGAGGGAGAGAAGAACCACTGGACCTCACCCCCTTCCCATCACCTTCCCCTCTTCCTTTTGTGTTGTCTCTTTTAGACTGTAAGCCTGAGGGCAGGGATCTGTCTAATTTAAGATTGTATGTACAGCACTGTGTAAATTTACAGCGCTATATAAATAAAGGATAATATAAACAACTCCTCCAAAATCCATACACAACGCAGCAACCCTTTGTGGGTTATGTATGGATTTTTGAGACATTCCTTTTTCAATTTTATGGAACAGTGCTGGGCAACTACATGTGGGTCAAGGATCACTTTCCATCCATCTGCTCCCCACAAAAACAGATGTCACCATACCCTACCAGAATAACTTCTTTCCCTTCCATTCTCCCCTCCAAAAGAACAACTGAAAGTACCTCCTGTCACCATTTTGGAGAAAAAAAGAGGGAAGGGATAATATTGGAGATGGGATGGGAGTTCCGAAAGCATTTAGGGATGTTAGGAAAAGTTTTGTTTTTGTTTTTCTGTGTGTGTCTCAATACATTTGAGAGGAGTTCAATTCTGGGACGTTTTTGCCGGAAAATTTTGCCGGAAAAAATGTTTTTGAAAATTGAGGTGGGACCAGGATGACCAGATGTCCTAATCACAAAGGACAAGGCACTGCAAAATGTAGAACAGACAGGGAAAATGTAGGGTGTTACAAAATAAAAGCTTCTTAGTGATGCTCAAAATGGAAGAAATTTTGGAATTTCTCCTCCACAGAAGGTTGAAACGTAGGACATGTCCTGGAAAAGGAGGATGCCTGTTCCAGGAGGATGGATGGAAGACGCACAGAGAGTCTAAATTCAGCAGAAACAAGCCATGTATTTTAATTCAAACCAGTACACATGCCTGATCAAGAATATTTTATAGGAGCAAGGGAATATCACCTGACCAATTCTGCTTTATTAAGCACAGAGCCTTAATTTGGCTGGCATAGCTGATTCTTGCTCAAGTCATACTCTCTCAGCCTCACAGAATGGCAATGGCAAATCCCCTCTGAAGAAACTTGCCAGGAAGATCCCCGTGATAGGGTTGCCTTAGGTTCACCATAGTTAGAAACTACTTGAAGGCACACAACAACAACAGCATTGGGCTCAGTTGTGCCTTCATTTGAGTCCATGATTAGTACAGAGCTAAATTCTCACCTGGCATGTCTTCTGACTTTCAAGGCCCTTCAAAAGCTCAAGTCCTGACATAAGAATTTAAATTCTTATTACAATTTTTGTTGTTGTTATATTTATTTATGTCCTGCTTTTTTCCCCAAAATTGGGCTAAAATTTTAAAAAATACAGTTAAAAATATACAAAAGTGAGCATTAAAACAGAATTCAACTAGTATAGTATTAAAACATATTCATTAAAAGAATAAAATGCAATTAAAAAGAGAAAAGTGCTTAAAACACTTTAAGGAGAAGCCTGCCTGCAAAAGATGTCCTCCCAGCGTACCATCTTTATTAAGAACTGAAAAAAACATGCAGGCATCTGACTAACATCTCCAATTGGTTGTTTTGTTTTGTTTTTCTCCTGTTTGGTTTGTAACATCTTGCCTGATGAAGAAGCCCATGAAGCTTCAAAAGCTTGCAACAAGTAGATTGTGCATTTCGGTTGGCCAATAAAGATATCACTGATGATTTTTTTGTTTGGATGTGCTCATAAACAGTTATTATTAAAACAGTGAAAAATCCTAAAACATTAAAACAATAAAAATAAGACTATATGCAAACCCTTAAATCTTTCAAATCCAGCACCACCAAGCATTAACAGCCCACCCTCAACCGTCTGTAAAGTCCTGGTGGCACAGAACTATTTTAACTTGCTTCCAAAATGGTAGCAAGGACAGGGCCAACCTGGCCTCTCTATGGAGGCAGCTCCAAAGTTTGGAAGCAGTCACTGAGAAGGCCCTCTCCCTTGTTTCCAGCATTTTGGAAAGCAGCATGGCAGAAATGCTAAAGGACAGAACTAAGGAAGTGAGAAAATACACATCTATTATCTGAAGTGCAAAAATTGTAAGGAAATGTGTGCTTTAGAACATTTTAAGCTTCATCATAGCAACAACAACAACAAAACCTATTATTTTTGACATATCAAATCAATATAATAATCAGAATATCTACCAAAATCTGCTAAATAATTAATGTAAGAATAAGCAGACATAATGAGAGAATCAGATGTGTGATACAACGAAATTGAAAATCAATCATCAATACAGAAATGGATAACATATTCAATGAGTCTGGAATGCTGAATGCATAAAAAAAATTAAATGATTTGACCAGCCTCTCCCCCTAAGCATCAGAACAGCTTGGGACTTGCAGTGAAGGGGAAGGAATTTAGAATTTTCAGCCCCAAAGCTCTAGTGCTTCACCAACCCACAACTCCAAATTTGCATGGAGAACTTCCTGATAGTAAGAGCTGTTTCACAAAGGATGTTGTTATGGCAGTTAAAGCGGATTACAAAGGCCATCCAGTCCAACCCCCACTATGCAGGAATTCACAGTCAAGGCCCCCCTGATAGATGAGCATCCAGCTTATCCATCCAAAGAAGGACACTCCCTCACATTGCAAGGTAGCATATTCCACTGTCAAACATCTCTTACTATCAGGAAGTTCTTCCTAATATTTAGATGGATTTTTTTTTTTTGGTAGTTTGACTCAGTTGCTCCATGGGCTTAAACAGACAGCCAAAAAAAAACCTCATTTCTAGGAGTCATTGGAGCATGGTGTTTACACACCGCACACTTTGATGATGCCCCAAAGTCGGCATTAAGCCTTCCAGCCACCCAACATGGGTGGCTTCAAGGTGCTTTGGAAGTGCAGCATTTATACAGCACACACCACTGAAGAAAATTGAAACTGGCTTCAGACTATGGCAGAGTTGCAAAAGCCAGCTTTTTCCAGCCCAAAAAGGAGAATATCTTTGACATTTCTTTTTGGGCTGGCTTCAAGGCAGACTGGGGCCACAACATGTGGTTGCCACCACCCCAATCCATATTCTTGCTTGCCTGTTTCACCCCACTGTCTGGAGCAGAGAAAACAAGCTTCCTCCATTTTCAATATAACATTCTTTCAGATATTTAAACATGGCTATCATGTGTCCTCTTAACTGTGTCTTCTTCAGGCTAAACATACCCAGCTCCCTAAACCATTCCTGACAGAGCATGGTTTCCAGACTGTTACTATTTTGGCAACCCTCCTCTTTGGTCATCCAGACCTTTTACTATTTTGGTCACCTGGGCACATTCCAACTCATAAGTATTATTCTTGGATTGTAGTGCCAGAACCGGAAACAGTATTCCAGGTAAGTTCTAATCAAAGCAGAATAGAGTGGCACTATGACTTCCCTCGATCTAGACAATATATTCCTATTGCATTGGCTTTTTTAGCTGCTGCATCACATGTTGACTCCTATTTAATTTGCAGTCTACTAAGACTTCTAGGCCTGGTACAGACGGCCCAAAAGGGTGAATAGGGCTGGGGAATGTGCAGCATCTGTCTGCTCCCCAGCTCTAGCATGTATGGAGACACCATTTTTAACGTCCGCAGTCCATACGCGCACATGCCAATGACGTCATGGCTCACACCACGTTTACATGGAGCAGCGCGTGCCTGACATTGGGCAGTCTGTAAAGCCCCCTAGATTCCTTTCAGATGTACTCTTGTCAAGCTAGGTGTCAGCCATCCAATATCTGTGCACTTCTTCCATTTCTTTTTTCTATCTAAGTGTAGTACCTTACATTTCTCCATGTTAAAATTAATTTTGCCAGTTTTAGCCCAGTTCTCTAATCTACAAAGGTCATTTTGCATCTTGATCCTCTCCTCTGGAGTATTAGCTATTCCTCCTAATTTGATCCACATGCCCTCTATTCCATCATCTAAGTCATTGATAAAGATATTGAATAGCACTGGGCCCAGGACAGAATTCTTTGGCACCCCACTAGTCACTTCTCTCCAGAGCGAAGACGAGCATTGATGAACACCCTTTGCATCCAACCAGTTACAAATCCACCTAACAGTAGCCTTTTCTAACCCACATTTTACTGGCTTATTTGCAAGAATGTACTGCAGCCACTCACTCACAAACCACAAGGTTGTGATTTCAATCCCAGCAAGGGGCTCAGGGTTGATTCAACCTGGCATCCTGCTGAAGTTGCTAAAATGAGTACCCAGTTTGTTGGAGGCAATTAACTTACAGTTGCAAACCACTGAGAGACTGCTTAATGTGATATGAAGCGGTAGATGAATGAAGCTGTCATTGCTATTGCTAAAATATGCTATATCCAGAGCATTCTGTTCATCTACCAAGGTTGCAACTCTGTCGAAATTAGTTTGGCATGACTTGCTTTTGAGAAACCCATGTTGACTTTTAGTGATGGTGTCATTCCATTCTATGCACTTACAGACTTTCTATTTCATGATCTGCTGTATAATCTTTCCTGGTATTGATGTCTGGCTGACTGGGAAGTAATTGTTTGGATCCTTTTTCTTTTTCCCCTTTTGAGGATGAGGCTAATATTTGCCCTCCTCCAGTCTGCTGGGACTCCTGTTGTCTAGCAATTCTCAAAGATCATTGCCATTTCTTTAAATACTCTTGAAAGTATTTTATCTGGCTCTGGAGCAGTAGCATTACTGGGGGGGGGGGGGAATTGCAGGGGATCCAGGCTGCACCGGGTGACACCTCAGGAGGGGGAAAGTAAGCTCCCCTACCATCCCCCGTATTCTGTCCTCCTGTGCGCACAGGCTCACTCCCCCGTGGTGTAAATAGCCCCATCACAAGGGAATACCACTCCCTGATCTGTCTTTCCCTCCCAATGCCTCCAGTGCATAAGGCTTGATCTGGCTGAGCTGCCATGGAGAGATCCCCAGGGGCAAAGACAAGAGGGAAGCAGGGAACGGGAGAGAAGGAGGGAAGACAGAGGCAACAGTGATGCCTCAGCAGTCGCATGGGGGGGTGGAGGGGGGGAAGAGAAGAGAAGGAGTACCAATATGGCAGCTCCCTCCTAACTTTGGCCCCCTTCAGTAGCCACTGCCACCACCCACCACCTGCCACCCACTGTGCTTCGGTTGTCATCATGCCAGGCATGATAGATAAGGGAGTTGAGCTCCTGGTTGGTGCCAAGACCAGGGTGCCCCCAACAGCACCAAGAACAGTGGTGGTGCTGACGGCAGCAGCCCCAGTTCCAAAGGACATTTCTCCAAGCTGGAGAGCAGAACAGGAGGTGGTGACAGCAGAGGCGACAGCAGCCAAGAAAACAGTGCAGGCTCCATTATCTTGCCTTGGATCTCTCTGACAGGGCCAGGCCACAGTAGCATCACTAAGAGTGTGTAGCTCTCTCCCCCATGTGCACAGATTCTGCCTCCCATGCATGCCATTCTCTTCCTAGTGCACCACTCCATGCCCATGGGGGAGAAGATCAGCACACATGAGGGGAAAGGACTGGCATGCAGCATGGGAAGAGGGAGCATTGGCCATCCCGGAAGTCCCGCCCACCAGAAGTCCAGTACTGGAAGTCCCGCACCGGAAGTCCTGTTCCTCACTAATCCCATGCCTCCTCCACACAACAGTTGACACCCAGTGCAAGATCACCACTGCTCTAGAGACTTGAATTCATTCAGAGTAGCCAGGGATTCCTGTACTACCTCTTTACCTATTCTGTGCTTCATTTCTCCTACTGTATCATCTGTTCCATGTTCTCCAGACTGAGGACTGCTTTCCTTTTAGGAGAAGCCCAAGGGAAAGTGTTGAGTAGTTCTGTCTTCTCTCTTTCCCATGTTAGCATTTCATCATCTTCTCCACACAGTGGTCCTGTCATTTCCTTTTTCTTCCTTTTTATACAGTTGCAACCAAAAAAGCCCTTCTTATTTTTTCTTTTACCATCTTTAGCATGCCTGAGCTTATTCTATGCTTTAGCTTTTCTGACTTTCTCCCTATATGTGCTGACTATTTGGTTGAATTCCTCTGGTGATTCCTCCCCCATTTCTTAAACATGGCCCTTTTAAATTTTAGTTCAGTTGAAAGTTTTTCAGACATTCATCCTGGTTTCTGTAGACACCTCCCAGTTTTCCTCCTCATTGGAACTGTTTGAAATTATGTATTTCACTTTTTAAAAAAAACTCCCATCCATCATGGACTTCCCTTCCTTTTAGTATTCCTGACCATAGGAGCACACCCACTATGGGTTTACCGAAATCAGTTTTCTTAAAGTCTAGAGTATGTGTCTGACTATGATTGGCTTCCCATTCTGGCTGTATAACAAACTCCAGGAGAGCTTGGTCACTCCCACCTAAAGATCCCACCATTTCCACCCCATTAACCAGGTCATCACTGTTGGTTACAGTCTGATCTAAAATTACTGATCTCTTTGTTGGCTCTTCCACCTTCTGAAGAATGAAATCGTCTGCAAGGCAAGTGAGGAATTTGTTGGACATCATATTCTTGGCAGAATTTCACTTCCAACAAATATCAGGATAGCTTGACTTCATATTCAACTTCTCACAAAATGTTTCAACCCAAATCTGCAACATTTTTTGTGCTTCTTCACTGAGAGAATTCATCAGACATCTTCTGCTTCTTCCCCAAAGAGGAGATTCACCTATGGGAAATGACAGATGTAAGAGTGACAGATGTGTGTGAGGGATTCAGGAATGGGTGAAGGTGTCCACATCCTGCTGTGTGTCTCGAGGTTCCTTCATTGTCGTGGTTTTGCTTCCCACTCTGCTGTTCATGAAGGCAAATTATTTCTGAGGAGCTGAAAGAACTATGTGTAAGTTTGCACCTTGAACACAAACCCTGTCTTTGCTATACAGTATGGGAAGAAAGAGGAAGAAAGAGTGAGAGAGATAAAGTTTAAGTCCCAGCAATCCCAGGTGTATATTGATGTTGAAAGAATGGAAGCAGGTGGCTTTTCTTAAAATTTGAAATGAGAAAATAAGAAGATGTGCTTGGGGGCGGAGGGGAAACAAGGCAAATAGCTTGAATGCTTTGTGCAATCTCTAGCTTATTTTATCATGCTTTCACTTCTTTTTTTAATAAGTCACAAAACAAAATTTTGAAAGGAGATTAATTTTCCTTTCCGCAGATATTGACAGGGGTCTTTGGGGCTCTTCAGTGCAAACTTTCTTCCTGCCAGCCATAATGCTATGTTGTGTCTGTGCATGTGTGTGTTTAAAAGAAAGAAATGATACATTTCTCCACCTGAACTATTTGATCTCACTAGAGTGTGTATGTGCTACAAAATCCAATCTCACTATTTGTATTCTACAACATATAGAACCCTAATTACAAAGGTGGTGATGCTTTAAATCTTGCCTGAAGCCAAGATCAATGGTGGCCTTTACTAATCCCAACACCTGATGCATCCCTTCATCTTTTATAAATAGATAGAGGCATGAAAAAGATTGAACAGATTCCTGTAATGTACATGAGGTCTTTGGCTCATGGGTGTTGGTGCTTCTCTTTTAGGGCATGATGGAAATGAGATCCTAGTTCTTCAACAGAGCACAGGTATTGCATTAAGAAGGTGCTATGTTCAACATCTGGTTATCTTCCAGTAGACTTGGGGAAACAATCCTGCCCAAACCACTGGAGATTGGCGGTCAATCAATGTAGCAAATACTGAGCTAGATAGACCAGCAGAATACAGCAACTTGATACAATCAGGAATCAGAAGAAGAAAGAATCAGATGATTCCCCAGAGAGTAGGATCAAAGAATCAAAAATGCAAATGAAACAGAAGAGATTTGTGCAGCAATGTTCTCACAAGGTCTGCAAGGATGGCACCATCCTGTTTGTTATTAACCGTGGCCTTCAACTTTTCCTGTGGCCTTCTACATTGCTAAATATTATATCCTTTCTAATGAGTCCTTCTAATCATGTCTTCTCATGATATGGCCAAAGTACGGCAACCTCAATTTGATCATCTTGGCTTCTAGGGGGAGTTCAGGTTTGATTGGCTCTAGGACCCATTTATTAGTCTTTTTAGCAGTCCAGGATATCTGCAGAACTCTTCTCCAGCACATAAGTAGACTTCCTTCCTATCAGCTTTCTTCACTGTCCAGCATTCACAATTATATATAGAAATGGGAAATACAATGCCATGGACAATCCTAACTTTAATATTCAATTACAGTTTTCCCTCCATATCCACAGATTTTTTTTATCCACATATTCAACCATCCTCAGCTTGAACATATTCAAATATATATATAAATTCCCCAAAGCACCATTTCACTATGCCATTGTATTTAATAGGACTTGAACACCCACAGATTTTGGTATACATGGGGGGGTCATGAAACCAAACCCCATCAGATAGTAAGGGCCCACTGTATATACATGTCAGGATCTTGTCTAGTTCCTTCCCAGCTGCCCTTCCAAGTCCTAGTCCTATGTTTTCTTGACTTCAGAATCAATTCTGATTAATAACTGAGCCAAAGTATGGAAAATCTTGAACTATTCTAATGTCCTCATTGGAGTTTACCAGACAACGGAAACTGGAAGTATAATCCAATGCAAATCCGAACGCAAGCATGGGGTTTCACATAAATGCGTATGAGTGTATCTCACGCAATTTTGGGCAAAAGGGAAGTCATTTTGAGCGCAATCATGAGTTTTACGTTATTGCATATTAGAGTATCTCACACAATTTCGGGCAATGGGAAGTCATTTTGGGGCAATGGGAAGTCATTCTGAACGCATTCTGAACGCAATTAGAATTCACGTAAATTCACTAAACTAGTGAATTTACGTGAATTTGAATTGGCTCCATTCAAAATAGAGAGAAATTCCTCCCATCTGATAAACTCCTAAGTCTACTTTAAAGTTATGTAAATCATCTGCGGTCATTATTTTTCAGCTGTACTTTGTACTTCCTCCCTTGAATTTCTTCAGTAACCATTCCAAGTCTGCTATTTTCTGCTAGTAATATGGTCTCCACTACATCTCTTAAATTCTTATGTTCCTTCCTCCAGTTTTTACACCTTTTTTTACCCAGTCTAATCCTGCGTATTTTGGGGGCATTCAAGTGCAGGTGATAAAATGCAGTCTTGCTTGATCCTCTTGCCAATCGTAAATCATTCTGTTTCTCTACATTCTGTCCAGACAGCAGTCTCTTGTCCTGAGTACAGGTCACAGGTCATGACTATCAAATGTTGTGGCACACCCATTTCTTTAAGAGTAATCCATAGTTCTTCATGATTCACATAATCTTTGCCATATTCTATAAAGCACAGCATGCAACTTCATCATTTTACTCCAGTTGCTCACCTTTTGATGACAAAAAAAAGTCCAGGATAAAAAGAAAATGGACAGCCAAATATCCAAATGACGAATATCACAGATGTTACAGTACAGGCTTTGTATGAAAGAATTACAATTTCTGCCCTTCTTACAAAAATAATTAAAATCCTTTTGAATTATAATATTTTAAGCATTCAGATTTTTATTTTAGTGTTCCAGTACTGATGGTTCATTGTTTGGTGCTACAGCTTTATAAGCAGAATGTGTGGCAGATGGTTTGTATTTGCATTAGCCTTCTGGAAAAGGAATCTGCTTCTACCACCACACGGTGGAAGCTTTTCTTTTCAAGTTTACAAAGAAATGGTCAGAATGGTTTTTTAAAAAAAGCTTTATTTTGCACAGAAGAAACTAATCCTGCACAAACTTTGGCAGATGCACATACATTTAGTTCCAAAAAGTATTTCTTAAAAATTATTTAGCTATTTCTCTATGCCTTTAAAGCATTTCCAAAGTCCTTCATTTTTGCCCCCTGGCACAGCTTAATTTCATTTGTCACTTGTTATACAGTGGAGATATGTGAACCTAAGATATATTATTTGCTCTAGTCTGTATTGGATAATTTATTACATTAAGAAACCAATAATTTTCAAATATAATCAGATTTAAGGTTTTAATAAGATTCACCCTCCTATTCACACTTGCTTAATTTAAGAATATTAAATCTGCTCAGGAATGAGCTGCTTTTCAAAGCCATATGTACCTATTACAGGATTTTATACCTGATGTGTTAATAGGATTTAATTATATTAGCTTTCAGAGACAAGAGACACACCACAATAGTCAAACTTGATAAAAATCAAGCCAAAAAAACACACACATGCCAACAGAGTACTGACCAGTCAGTCTTCCTTAGAAACAGAACAGTGAAGTCCTATACATGCTTATTCTGAAGCAAGTCCCACTAGGTTGGAGCCAGTGGTGGCCAGTGGACTCCATAAGTGGGCAGTGAATCTGCTTTGGGTTTTAGACTGAAGCTTAAATGAGCTATCCAATGGGTTGAAGCCTATCTCTCCCTCACAACTGTCTCAGCATTTTGGGCAACTCATTTAAAGTTTGAACTAAGCCACTAGCCATCATTAACTAAAACCTAAAGCTATTATCCTAAATCCAGACCTCATTCCCACTACCTTTTAAAGTGGATCATGATTTGGTTCGAACTGGTTTAAATGAGAATGGTTCCCACTTAATCCAAATTTTTGAAGTGATTCCAAAAGGGGGGGGGGGGGGCATGCCCTAGACCCATTTAACTCACACCTTTTTGATGCTGGTTTTTTCTGCTTCTTTTCAACCAAATCGAATCTGCGAAAAAGGGAACCAGAACTAAATCGGATTCAGTTTCACAATTCTGTTTTAAATGAATCAACCCAAATGGGAACCGGATGCGGATCGGAATTGGTTTATTGAAGTGGAAATGGATGTCCTGTGACATTTCAAAAAAGAAGAAGAAGAAAGAACCAATTCTATCAATTCATTTTCCAATGCAAACCACAAGTGGGTTGTCTGCTTCAGGAACTGGTTTAAATAGAACCAGAACCAATTCATTTAAGAATGTGAACCACAAGTGGATTAATTTGATTCGATTCCATGCCAGAAAATGTGATCAGGGCAAATGTAGTGGGAACCAAGATCCAATGTCGAATTGATCCATCGATTCAGTTTGGAAAGCGATTTTTCTGTGAGTGTGAATGAGGCCCCAGTTACCTGGAAGCAAGTCTCAATGACCTCAGCAAGATGTTTTTCTGAATAAGGATTGCACTACAAATCTTGATAAATCTTTTTAGTCTCTAGCATTTTTTTATTTGCTTCATATGAAAATTTATGATGCTCCACATGGCATAAACATTCTGTAAGGTAAACACACCAAAAGGTTAAAAAGCACTCTATTTCATGGTGCAAAATAAGACCTGTGCACATTTACTTGTGGGTAACTCCCATTGAATTTAATGGCTTAACCTCTGAGTAAACATCCATGAGATTGTACGTTTGGTCCCTTATCTGTGTATGTCATCTTCTGACTGCACACAACGTATAGCTCCAAATTGTTTTGGCAGGCCCAATGACCTTGAAATGTTACAGCCATCACTTTTGTAAAAGTAGTATATTGCTTGTTACACCTTATTTTAATAGCACTATGTTATTCCTACTTACATTAATTTTAGTTACTTTTTACATTACATAATTTTTAAGTTCTTTGGGGTTTTTTAAATCAATTTGTACCTTAAAATAGAAAAATGGCCCCAAAATCCACCAAGCTGATCCCCTGTAACCACTGTTTTAGGTGCAGAGCTTGCAATTCGTTAAATTATCAGTAAATGACATTAATTGAAAGTTTTTGTTTCTGGGACAAAGAATTGTATTTCTAGATAATGGCATGGAGGTTGTCACTCTTGATGTTAGGGGAGAACATTTTCTTATTGGCTATTTTTTTTCTTGCTTTAAATTTGCTTTTCTTGCTTTAAATTTACTTAGTTAACTAATTCAAACAAAAATCTACCAGTGTACCTTTATTGACCAACTGAAATGCACAATAAATTTGTTGCAACCTTTCAAAGCTCCACTGGCTTCATCAGGCAAGATATTACAAACCAAATAGGTGAAAAATTAGAGATTTTAATAAGATGTCTGCATTTTGTTGGTTCTGTCCTTAGTTAAAATTGTATGGGGAGGGTATCTTTAGGAGGCTGGCTGCTCCTCGTCTGGCCATGTGGCAATTGGGCAAAGTCCAGGAAATTTCAAGTCTCTTTGTATATCAACAAGGACTCCTCTTTTTCAATCCAATATATATCTCTATTCCTGTGAGGCCACATACCTCTTTGTAGGCAATGGATTCCTCAAGAATCCATTCCTCAAGGGGCCAGCCTGCTAAAGATACCCTCCCCATACCATCTTAACTAAGGACAGAAACAACAAAATGCAGGCACCTTACTAACATCTCTAATTTTTCTCCTGTTTGGTACATAACATCTTGCCTGATGAAGAAGCCAGTGGAGTTTCGAAGGCTTGCAACAAGTATATTGTGCATTTTGGTTGGGCAATAAAGGCATCACTGGTGGATTTTTGTTTGAATTTACTAAATGGCAAACACAGCTACCCCTGCATGGTTTCTTAGTTAACTAAATATATTTAGTATGATTTCTCCTGTACTACTATTGATAGTCAAGATCTTAGATTAGCTACTTAGTTAAGTATAGTTAATTAAGGCTGCATCCATACGGCAAAAATAATCAAGGCTGACACCACTTAGTTTCTTCTGTGCAAAATAAAGCTTTGGCTCAATGCTATGCAAAATAAAGCTTTGGCTCAGTGCTATGAAATTCTGGGCACTGCAGTTTGTTGTCCCACCAGAGCTTTCTGACAGAAAGCTAAATGTCTCACAAAACTACAGTTCCCAGAATTCCATAGCATTGAGCCATGGCAGTTAAAATGGTATCACCTCAATTATTTCTGCAGTATGGATAGAGCCTAAGTAGTTGATCTAGAATGTCAGCCATCAATAATAGTATGGGAGAGGTCATTGCTGATAACTTTTCCAAGAAGTTACCACTGAAGGAACTGAGTTCACACCGAAAAATTTAAAAAGTGCATTTTATCCTTTCTTTCTTTCTTGGTAAATGCCATAAGTAAATATTCTAAATAAAGGATAGAATGGGGTATAGACACACAAGTATCCAAACTAAAGGGTCAGTGGAATAAATTCCCTTATAAACCAATTAAATTCAAATCTGTTTAAGCCTCTCACGTAAAATGCAATAAGACTTATATTCAAAACAAAGCCTTTGATTCCAGATTTAAAAGGTATGAATGCTAAGCAAGAAAGGAGGAAAACAGAAGGAGAGGCAGTGATAAACTCTAGGGGTGGTGGATTTATTATTTTATGGATTAATTAATTGTTGTCTTGTCTCTAAACAGTATTGCAGCCTAGGACTTACCCTCCAGATGTCATTGAAATGAAACCCAAATCTTTGCTAACTTTGAGCTCAGCTGGCTAGGGATGACAGGAATTACAATCCAAACAGAACTAGGGAAAGTTCATATTTGGGCTAGAATTCCTCAAATCCACCCGCCAGCATGTCCAGCGTTTGGGATGGCTGGAAGATTCTAGGAAGTATAAGTCCAGGAAAAGTGACATATTAACTTCTGGATCCAAACACAGGCACAAATTGCCCACAAGTGCCCTAACCTAGACACAAACCCAGCACAATGACCATTTCTGAGTACCTTGTGTTCTCTTTTAGTAAAACAGTTCACATCAATGTTCCTCCTCTTCTGTGACTTTTGCAGACCCAACAAATCATCAGGTTATTTGAATTCTTTCATGTCTCGTATTTTCACAGAAGTCCCCATAAAAATAAGCCTGCTCCCTATTCTCTTTTCCTAGTCTTTCAGTCCCCTTCCAACAACTGAGCTCATGATGTCTTTATGCAGGTCACAGAAAGGCAGCCCAACATTATGAAAAGCAAAGGCATTAAACATCGCCTTGGTTTCTTCCTTTCCTGTCACTAATTAGGTTAATGGCAAACAGTCACGGAAATCGAAGAACTTCTGCAGAGGCACAATTGGACAGACGACAAGGAGAGGGAGGCCACGAGGGCTGCAGTCTGCATACCTCATCAATTTCTCCTCCTGCATCATTTGCAATTGATTGGAAACCTTGGCTCTGGTTCGGTTTGCATTAAAAAACTAAAAAGAACAGAAAAGTACAGCAGTCAGTGATTCAAGGACCTGCAGGCTACTTTGAGATGCGGGAAAGAGATATAGTTTGCAAAGAATCAAGAGAGAAAGAGAAAGACTTTGACACATACCCAGTCCACTGACACTTCGCTTTCAAATTTAGATGAATTCATCTTACATGGCACCTGTCAAGCAGCGATCATATTGGTCGTATTATTTTTCTGGCCACTGGTTTTCCTTCACAACACATGCAGTGTTAAAGAAGCTATGCTTATTTTGTGCCGGGAGAAATAAAAGAGTAAATCCTTTGTTGTTGTTGTTGTTTAGTTCTTTTTTCTGGTTTTCATCACAAAGCTATCCACAGAAATATCAAGTAGAAAGCTAATGCTAGAAATCAAGATACTTCTCAAAAAAAGAAAAGGGGAAGGGAGTCCTTTACAGTGAAAGGTCAGAGATGAGGTTAATACCCATCAGTGAATTTTCCCTTCTCAAAGAACAAGTGCTCACTGGAAACTTTTATAGGTTTTATATCCATTTAATTGCTTTTTCATCCTTATCTTTCCCCCACAAAGAATCCTGTGTATGATATTTTGGAAAGAGTGCTGAGGATTCTGTGTTAGAGAGATTCCTAACCTCCTCACAGAAGTACAGTTTTTAGGTTCCATGGAGTGAAGGTATCATTTTCATCACCTTACCCTGAATAAAAGGCCAGGAGGACAGGACAGAAATGCTCCAGATCTCAAAGGACAGAGATGCCCTAGATCTCAAAGGGAGTTACTTTGGTGATGCTAATAGAGACAGAAATTTTGGTTCCTGGTTTTTGCTGACCTTTGTTTTCAGTGTGACCAAGGAGTGCTATGGCCCTTACTTGAATCAACACTCAATACCACCTTGAACACCATTTTAAGTAACCACCTCAAACCGTGGTGTCTCTAAGGTTGGCATCACCCAGAGTGGTAGCTCATGGTATCACACACACCCATTGACCTCCTCCCATACCACACCATATGGGATCCTGAGTTTAAAATAAACATTGCACTAATGTAACTCATAAATGATAATTCCCATATATCACTGAATGTAATGGTAATTATTGTGACATAAACAACCAGTAAAATTAAAATTATTCTTTTACATTACAATATCATTATGCACAGACTAAATATATTTGCATGTACATTGTTTCATGTGGTTGAAGTGAAAATTTGGTAAATGGTGATGTTTTTAAATAAAAATTTAAAAGAAAAAAATTAAAATTAAAATTTTAAATTTAATTTTAAAAAAACTGATGCCTCTCCTTTCTCGTTCCACTGAGCCTTGCCCCATTCGCACAGTCTCTTTTGCACAATCTCTCTCCAACCCTGACCTCCAGAGTCATAGTCCAATGTATCTGGAGGCTAATGGAAGCCTGAAGTTTGCAGAAATGAGAGGGGTGTCTTTAGAAATAAAAATCCTAAGGCAATTCCAAAACAATCCAATAAACATGCTCAAATCTGTGAAGTAAGATGTGAACCAACGTGACAATTTCAGGACAAACTCTGCAGGCACTGTTTTCATTGAAAGAATACTGGGGACATATGAAGACTTCAACTGTACATTAACCACAGCTTTACAAGAGCTACATTCCAGTCTACGGCATGGTTTAATGCTGTTCAAATAATATTTCAATGGGAAACTCTATGGGCAAGTGCCATGTGTACTTCTGCTAATGTAAATGTTGTCCTCCCTGGGAACTCTGAAATAGTTGTGCCGGAAGACACAACTTCCATGCAGTGAAACACAAATCGATTCTTGTTATTTGATCATTCCCTTTTTCTTTTACAAATATGCAAGTTGTGTTAAAACTCAGAGCAGATTCATTTCCTCGTGGACATCAGAGTCACCAGCTACTATTAGCTGTAGCCACAATATCTATTCCTAAAGCCTTATCCACCCACATCTCCAAAATCCATTTATTTATTTATAAATGTCTGTCTTGGACAGTAGATGTGGCAATATCCCTCCCACTTCTCTTCCTACAGGACATTGTTGAAACACTGTCAAGATGTCACTCAGATGTCACTCAGATAGATAAGATGTCACTCAGAAGGTTCTAGTAGATCAGCTCACCAAGGAAGAAAGCTCCAGACCCAGAGAGGATTGGAAAGTCTGTACATTTTTGCTGACTTGGGGGCCTATTTTCCACCCATTCCGGGGATGATTGTGCCTCCTTCAGAAAGAATTTGACCATGAAGTCGAAGAGACTGTGAGCTAACTGTGCCATAATTCCTTTCACTTAGGCAGCTTCTTTTTTGTCCTTTGTACCTTTTGAATGCTGAAGATATTCATACTTTCTAACAGAAAGAATGGGTTTGTTGCTATAGCAATAGGAGACGGTTACAAGTACTGAGAGTTATTACTAACACTTAAATGCTTTGATTATATATATATATATATATATATATATATAAATGCATTTACTATAAAAATGGGCTAAATCCAATTTCAACCCCCAGCTAGGACATACACATTAAAATGAACCAGACTGGGTAGTCACCACTTAAATAAATCCCATTGATTTCAATAAGTCGACTCTAGTTGTATTTAAAATTGGATTTAGCTCAATATAATATTTAATATTTGCATTGAATATTAGTTACTATGTTCTCTCCATTATTATTGCAGTTCAGGGTTGAACTAGTGCAACCATAAAGAGGAATCTCACTGTCGGTACACAATGAAAGTGCTTGCTCCAATGAGAATAATTATTGTTGTTTTTGTTCTTCTCGTTGTTGTTGTTTTAAACTTAAAACTATCCAATTATTCCACTTGATTATTCCCATCCACTTACTCTTAGGTGATAAGGTATATTCAACTGGCACTGGATGAGACAAGTCTCTATGGATCACAGGCTATACCAATATTTTTCTTGAATAGATTATCTATAAAACATTTCTCTTTCTCCCTCATGTATGTACAGGTTGAGCCTCCTTTATCCAAAATACATATCTGTCTCATACTATCTTATCTATGGTATCTTATGTTTAGCAATTGCCTTAAACTGATTTAACAAGCTAGATAGTGCAATGACTTCTTTTAAAAAGAGAGGGGGAGGATGCTATTTTTACAATTTCAAAGAAGTCAACAGACTACATCAAAACCAGAAAAACTATACAGTTTGAGCCTCTTTTATCTAAAATTCCTGGGATCAGAGATGCTTTAGACTTTTGAATTTTTTTAGATTTCAGAATACCCATATTTGCCTATACAGTGGTTCCCCGGTTTACGAAAGTAATTCGTTCCAGCACCCCTTTCGTAAACCGAAAAAGATCGCAAACCGGGGGACCACTGTAAGTATAGGAAGAAACTTTTCACCTTTTGAATTTCGAGCCGCTTTTGTTTCGCAACCCAGGGATTTTTCCATAAACCGGGGCCTTTTTTCCAGCCCCAGCTCTTTCGGATCCTGGAGTTTTCGTACCCCGGGGGATTCGTAACCCGGGGGACCACTGTACGTGAATAACTGGATATCCTGGAGATGGGACCCAACTCTAAATACAAAATTAATTTACGCTTCATATACACCTTATACACATAGCCTGATGGTAATTTTATATAATATTTTTAATAATTTGATGCATGAAACAAAGTTTGTGTAAAGTGAAGCATAAGATGAGCCCTCCCTTTGCCATCTGTTGTCATCAGACTTCAGAGGGAGAGAAAGGCGAGCTAGCTCCATCAGGCCTGGCCTAATGGAAGAAGGAGAGCCGTCTCTCCAGTCCATCTGGCATGGTCCAAGCCTCAGAGGGAGAGAAGAACTGCTGGACCTGATCCCCTCCCTTATTACCATCCCCTTCTCCATTTGTGTTGTGTCTTTTTCGATTGTAAGCCTGAGGGCAGGGGACTGTCAAATTAACCATTTTGTAAGCTTCTCTGAGAGCCTTCGTGGCTGAAGAGCAGGGTATAAATACTCTTAATAATAAATAAGAAAGTAAAGATATCACTATTTCAGCCACCCATGAAAAAAGTTTTGGTTTTTGTATTATTTTGGATTATTTATCTGTATATTATTTATATACAGACTCAATCTGTATATACTAATAGCAAATTCTGGGACTCTATTTTATTTCAATCTCAAACATGAAGAAATGTTTCCATATTGGCAAGTTCCAATAAAGTATCAGTACTGGAATATTGGTAACATTAGTAAATCCTAGTAAAAATGAAGTTGTTGTTGTTGTTGTTAATTTCTATTCTGCCTTTTTCCCAGATTGAGTTGCTTACAATGATCAAAAAACATTGTTAACAATCCACAAAATACAAAAATTAAAAACAATTAAACACGAAAGATACTGCTATATCTAATCACAGCAGCAAGGGTTGTTTATGCTAAAAGCTGGAAAATTGAAAAAATACTAGCAGGAGAAAATTGGGAAGTCAAAGTATTGGAATACATGGAAATGGATAAGCTGACACAGTTATTGAAGGAAAAGTAATTAGAAAAATGGGAGGAGGATTGGAGACGGGTAAAAGAGATTGTTGATGTTAAATCTGGAAATTCCTAAACCCTGTTGAGTAAAATGTATATAAAATATAGAATGTATCAATCTAAATAATAATTGGAGAGGTGGGAATAGCATGGTGGTGGAAAATTATATTTTTGGTGCTATTAATGAGTTATTGTGGTTAGATTCACCAGGATTAACTAAGGACACTCTAAGTAGACTTGATTGAACAATGTATATTACATATGAGATATGAGCTGTAATGGATATATGTCAAGTCTGAACGTACGGAACGGCAGTTGTTGTTACACACATGAAATGCTATAAGTCTCTTTATATTCTTGCTGATCAGCCCTGGCGGTGCAGCGGTTAAATGCCTGTACTGCAGCTACTCACTCAAAACCATAAGGTGCCGAGTTCAAGACCAGCAAAGGGCTGAAGCTCGACTCAGGCTTGCATCCTTCCAAGGTCGCTAAAATGAGTACCCAGATTGTTGGGGGGCAAATAGCTTACAATTGTAAACCGCTTAGACACTCCTTAAGGGTATAAAGTGGTATATAAATGAAGCTGCTTGTTTGTTTAATATGAAAAATAATAAAAAATAAAATTAAAAAACAATTAAACAATCAAGGGGAAAAATAAAACCAGATTAAAACAAATATTATATTGTTTTCCCTGATTAAAAAAAAAAATTCTTACCTATTCTAAAAGGCTGCCCACCTCATCTTTGTAGGAAGCAGTGTCCTCTGTCCTCACCTCCTACTAATCCATCTGGGCTGCAAACGTGACTCAGCCAGTCTTGCAGAACTGGAGTGTATCTGCATTAGATGGACAAAACAATACGTATAAAACTACTTTAGCTGCATGACTCCATCCTACACAATTTTGTGAGACATCCTTGGAATTTAATAGAATTTGCCAATATGGAACTATTTCTTCAGTACTTAGAATTTCTTACTGAAGTGAGCTCTTGTCACCTGAACTGCAGCACTAGAGCTTTCTGGCAAAGAATGTACCTCCTTGGACTACAAATCCCAGGATCTCATAGGATGGAGCCATAGCAGTTGGTGGAATCATAGTCCTATAACTTTGCAGTCCAGATACACTCAAAGAAACAGGCCATAGCAACAGGCTATGAAAACAAGGAGCAGATAGAATTATTACCATGTTATGTATTTTGGATTTCATAATTTGTATTTTTATTAGGCATTATGTTTGTTGTATTCTTTTTTATTTCTGCTCTTTGTATAATTATTTTATTGTTATTATGTTTGTTGTGCTACAATTGGTGGGGAGGCTATATTTTCTTGTATTTGATACCTTTCTTTTGTAACCCGCTTTGATTCCACGAGGGAAAAGCGGAATGTAAATAAATCATTTATTATTATTTATTATAGATATGACTTGATTTTCTCCACTGTACATCAAGGCCATGAGAGAAGGGATAGTTTTCAGTAAGGAAAGGTAAAACCCTTCAAGATGAATCTAAACCTTTCAGAACACTATTGACCCTGGTTGGCCTACCTTCATCTCAGCCAATAACCCCATCTTAACACTTTACAGATATGGTGGGGGGGGGAGCATGTCCATTTGAGGCATGTACATACAGTGGACCCTTGTTATCCACTGGGGTTTGGTTCCATGACCCTTCGTGGATAACAAAATCCGTGTATGCTCAAGTCCCATTAAATATAAGGGCACAACAAAATGGTGTGCCATATATAAAATGGAAAATCAAGGTTTGCTATTTGGAATTTATACTTTTTGAGAATATTTTCAAGCCGTGTATGCTCAAATCCGTGGATAAGGAGGGCCAACTGTACTACCTTCCACAAACATCCATCTCTGGCATTTAATCTCCTCTGTGCATAACATTTTGCAATGATGTTCAGTAGTCTCACCCAATCTCTTCCTTCTCCTTTATTTCTTAGAAATGAACAATCTTTGTGCATATTTCCAAACAAAAGGAAACCAGAGCATTACGGGATAATTCTGCATTACAGCCATCTCATTTCTCCCGCCCCCACTGGTTTTCAAGCACAGGATTTAAAAAAAAATAAGAGTTTAGTTGCTTTTTAACTGGATGACAGATTTTGTTCTAATTAATCTAGAGCACTCTGTATAGAAACGGCTGCAAAAGCAAACATGTCTATTAACAGAAAAGCAGTGATTACTGCTTGGCGTTGAGCCAGTAACTCTACATAAGCAATGAATTGATGCCTGAAACTGTCTCCATGCCATATGGGTTCTGCTGTAGCAATGAATTGGATCCAATGCAAGGTTAAGATGTGTCAAATTTAACTGGGGTTTAATTGATACTGGTAAAGAAGCTCTAAATAAAGAAACAGTGTGTGTGCTATTAGAAACAGCCTGCACGCTAGCCTCTGTTTCCCTCCGTTTGTGGGCAACCGAACATTCGCTCAGGCCTCAAAAGGCGTTTCCAAACTCTTAACTTCTCTAAATTCAGTTCAAAGGAAAAAGTACACTTCAGGTTAACAAGTTTACCAGACTTTAATTGACACTGAATGCGAACGCTAATCAGATTCATGCTAATAGGTTTTGTGCACAGTCAATTAATCTCTATATAGAGATTCCAGCCTTTTGCCAATAACAACGATAAACCTACATAAAATAAATACAGTGTGCTGCTGGGGAAAACCTGGTGCATGCTAAGTAGTTCAATGTTCTACCTCTGATGGCAGTCAACCAGATGAGTCGAGAAGTTCACATGTCTATAGCAGAAACAGAACCAGTTTTCACCCCCGTGCCAAACTTGCCAACACGAGCCCCTGAAATTGGAAGCTGTTGGATATACTTCTAGTTCTGTAAAAACCGAGGGAAAGAAAAAAGAGGGCATACGGCTCCCTGCACCTTGTTTAAATGAGAATCCCTGCTCCTGGAGCTTCCGAGAGCCACAATTCTATTTGTTTATAATATTTTTGGTGATGGCTGTTAATTTCCCTCAAATTGAACCGAACCCATGGCAGTCCTGTGGGTGAAATATCTCCAAGCCCCCCTATCTTCCACTGCTCTTTTCAGGTCCTATAAGTTTATACCAGTGACCTCCCTAATAAAGTCTATTCATCTGACATGCAGTCTTCCTCTCTTTCTACTTCCCTCCACTTTTCCTAGTATTATCGTCTTTTCTAATGAGTCACTCCTTCTCGTGATGTGGCCAAAGTATGACAGCCTCAGTTTGATCATCTTGGCTTCCAAAGAGATTTCTGGCTTGATCTGTTCCAAGAACCTATTAGTTTGTCTTTTTTGGCTCTCCACAGTATTCTCAGCACTCTTTTCCAGCATCATATCTAAAATGTATTGATTTTTTTTCTTAGCCACTTTCTTCACTGTCCAGCTCTCAAATCCATACACAGTGATGGGGAATACAATAGCTTGGACAATTCTACCTTTAGAGCTCCATTGTATATCTTTACTCTTTAGGATCTTATCAAGTTCTTTCATAGCTGCCCTCCCCATTCCTAATCTTCTTCTGATTTCTTGCCTGTGGTGTCCTTCCTGATCAATGTTTGATCCAAAGTGTGGGAACTCTTATACTTTTTCAGTTTCCTCATTGTCTAGGTTAAATGTACGTAGGTAGTCTGTGGTCATTATTTTTGTTTTCTTTATGTTCAACATTAAGCCTGACTTTGCAGGTTTTTGGGGAGGGAGGGGGACTGGACTGTGTGTTATCCAGCCTTGATTTACCATTTTGTATCTGTCACTATCAGTGCAGTGACACACAGTGGTGTCACATAGGCTTTGAAGAGTTGCCTAGACTTTTCTGAGGGGTAGCACTTATCCAATGGAAAGTTTGACTCATTTTATTTGAATAACACTGTTCCACGTTTGCACCTCCCAACATCGTATTACCAACTTTAAAAAAAAAACCTTCAGTTTTAACAGCAATTTGCCATGTGACATGGAAAGGGGCACCTGTTAGAGAGGAAAACAACGTCATTTAAATTAGGGTTATGCAACTTTTGGAATCAGATCCCAAATTCGGGGCTGATTGGGACTGAGTTGGAGGGTGCCAAAATGCATCAGATCAGACCAATTTGGATCTGGAACAGAGTCTGCAGCTATTTGGGCTGATCTGGACCAGAATGGGGAATGTAAGCAGACAGTATATCTTCAGCTACACCACATGATGTTGAGGTTGAGTGATGGGAAAGGAGAGGAAGGGAGTTAGCCTTTGGCAATGACTTCCAATAGCTTCTAATTTGGGGCAAGAGTCTCACCCACACTCTCCAGTCACAACACTTTAGGAGAGGAAGATATGTTGTGAAGTCACTGACATGTATAAACTCAATTCTCCCCTGCCAGTTTGTACTTTTTCTAATTTAATCTGATAGTAGCAGATCTCTGCCTCTCTGTCTGCCTGCTCACCCAGTGTCCACCACTGTGCCTTTTGGCATATTGCTTTGTTTTTTGTTTTTTGTTTTGTTTTGTTTTTTACCATTTTTACCATTTCTTTTGGTCCTCAGCTATTCTCTATACTGTAGCCATACTTGAACTCTGAATCATGGAGATATTTTAAGGAGATCTGGAATGAAATCCCCATGGAAAACATGCCCAACTGCCCTGCCCCTACTATGTTCAGATTTTTTCCCTGTATCTTTCTATACTGTGAGTGCATGTCAGCTATACACATATGAGCTGCTACCACATTGAAGAAATAAAGCAGTTTGACACTATGACTCAATGCTATGGTATTCTGGGGTTCCTAGTTTTGTGAATGATTTAGCCTTCTCTGTCTGAGAGTTCTGGTGCTCCACTAAACTACCAAACCCAGAATTCTATAGCACTGTGCCAGTGCCATCAAAGTGCTTTATTTCTCCATTGCAGTAGTGACCACAGTCATCCCAAGCCACCAACAGATACGAGAGTGGTGGGACAGGGCACTCCAGTAGCTGTACATTTTTTAAAAAATATGTTTCATTTAAGGGTGATACGAGAAAAATCCTAGAGCTCCTTTGAAGAGATGGTCTTGTTTTCAATTTTATAATAAATAAATAAATAAATAAACAAACAAACAAATATTTCAAGCCCTAGTGCAGGTCAACAGAAGAATTTTAAACACTGGATTTGTAGATCCCAGTTTGGGATCCAAATGGGGTTGGTGTGGGTTTGAAATGCTGGACAAGGCTCCAGTGCAAATTAGAGAACCCTAATTTAAATGTACTTTAGACTCAGACAACTTTTTTTTAAAAAGGCTTTGTTTTACCCAAAAGATGCAAAATTCAATCAGTGCATTTGTTCCTAGCATGGAGAAGACCATTGAAATTATCCCATTGCTTCTAAAGCGCCTTTTCCCCAATAGGTTAAAGGCGCATTTAATTTTAAAATGGGGTATTATCGTACTCACCAGTGCCTGGGTGAATGCAATTCATACGCAGCCCAGATCCCAGCCACACTTATCCAGTGGCTTTTCAAAAATAAAATCTCGTTTTTGAAAAGTCGCTGGACAAATGTGGCTGGGATCTGGGCTGCATACGAGTTGCATTCGCCCAGCCACTGCTGAGGGCGATAGCACCCAGTTTTAGAATTAAATGTGCCTTTATCCCATTAGGGATAAGGAGATTAAAAGCAATGCCATAATCTCCCACATTTATCTGACTGCCTTATGGGCTGGCATTCTGTAGTGCAGATTCATAACCTAGAGTTAGGGATCCATAACTGCTTGATATTTGGTAAAATTACACTGTGTCACTGTAACACTATATTAATGCCCACCAACCCATCTTAACAGCCAGCAGCTGCATCAGACAAAGGAGGTCTGTTCAGATGCTGATCGGGACACAAGGAGGAAGACGTTTCCTACCAGGAACTGATCTACAACAATCAGAAGTAGGATCCTGTTACAATTCCTCATGTTAGCCTTACTTACTGGTGGTAAGCTGAAAAATCTCATCCTACTTGCACCCCAGTCATCAGCTAAAACAGATCTCCTTTGCTCAATGCATCTTCAGGCCATTAAGGTGGGTTTGTGGAGCTGGGCCATGAGACATTACTTAGGTGTGATCTGTGCTGTAGAAATAATGCAAACACCACTTTAACTGCTATGGCTCAATGCTATGGAGTACTCGGATTTGCAGTTTGTTGTGGCACCAGAGCTCTCTGACAGAGAAGGGTAAATATCTCACAAAACCACACATTTCAGAATTCTGTAGTATTAGGCCATGGCATCAAATTGCATTATTTCTAAATGCAGATCAGACTTAAATTATACATAAACTAAGTAGATGGTGTGGAATATTGGCAATAGCTATTAAATATGAGAAGGCTTTCTGTTAAAAAAAATAAATATGTCTACCTTAATTCAATATGGATATGGTTGAACAAGGATTTCAGATCCAGGACTTTAAGGTAAGCTTTCAAAGCCTTAATTTAGGTTAATCAATCATTTTCCGTTTCTCCTGCATTCAGATGTTTTAAAGCTCAAATTCTTTCTAACTATGAAGAAAATTGCAAGTTTTACTGAACACTTCTAAACAGAAACTTAGATGAAATTCTCACCCCTCCTATTTTCACCCCAAAGACTGCAAGAAAAATGTTCAGTGATGTAATCAAATGAAAAGAAACGCAGTTCACAGTGCTTTGGAAACAGTGAAAAGTGGGGTGTGGTGGATTTTCTTATTCCTTAGGAAAATATATGTCTGGTTTGGAAAAAAAATAAATGGAACATATTTCTGGCTGGTTTATTTTCCTCCTCCTCCTCCTCCTTTTGATTAAGAAACCATTAGACTGCTTGGTGGCGACAGAAAAATAGAAAGTTACATACTTTTATAACATATATGTAATTACAGGGAAAGATAAGAGGCCAAGGAAACAGAAGGCTTAACCAACACTCTCTCTCTTTCTCTCTCTTTTTTTCTCTTTCTTTCTCCCCCTCTCTCTCCTTCTCCCTCTCTATTAAACTACCTTAGTACCATGCTTTTATTAGCTATCTCTATTATTTAAGTAGCAGGAACACCTTCAAATGTGAATTCCTTCAGTAATTGCTGTTCTGCTGCTCCCTGAAACTGCACTATTAAAGTCAGCATTTGCAGCCAGCAGTTTAGATTTACATTCCTTCCTTCTGTGTAGCAGAAATCAATTTCTGTGTGTATTTGTGTGTGTGGATGTCTTACTGACTCCTTTCTGTGATGTGCCATACCTGTTTAGTGGTATCTTGACCTGCTAACTTTTCAGGAATATACTCCGTTAGTGTAGCATCATCACCTTCCTTCGTTCTTTTTCATTCCTTTTATTTTTTGTTTCTGGGGTAGTAATAATATGGCATTCCAGATATTGCTGGAGTACAATTCCCACATCCTTTAGCAGTGTCTCTGGAGACTATGGTTCAACTCTTTCCTGGCCATGAAATGCACTGGGTGATCTTGGGCAAGTCACACTCTCTCAGCCTCAAGGGAAAGCAATGGCAAACCTTAAGGTCACCATAAGTCAGCTGCTACTTGAAGGCTTTCGATACACACACAATGATTGTTCTTGGTGCTGTTAAAGATTTTTCTTGTTATTACAGATGTAACTTAATAACATCAACTATCACTTTTCATCATAGTAGGTTAATGTATAAACTGTAGATGGAATGGATTCAATAGTTGTTTAAGTAAAGAGGAAAAACCTGTTTTAAAGCAGAAAGATTTCTCTCTGCATGAGATCAATGAAAAGAGAAATTTCAAGACAGTACCAGGCAAGCTGACAAAACTGTTGGTATGCATGGTTTCTTTTTTTCATTCTACTGCTGGTCAAAAAGCTTTCTCTAGTGAAACAGGGTTTGCAGGGTTTGAAATACAACCCAAAACTGTTAAACTTGTTAGATGACAAAGAGGAAAAGATAAAAATGAATATGCTAAGAATAAGAGTCGTGTGTGTGTGTGTGTGTGTGTGTGTTTATTAAATGTATATGTCACTTTTCCCTGCAAAATAGTGGCTTTATACGTACCATTTGCAACTCCCTGAAAAAAATAAGTGCTTTCTACTTCCACATGCAAATGTTCAAAAATTATTTATATACCAAGTCACCTTTATATTATAACTCACCTAATAGGAATTCCTTGGAGGAGAGGCATGTAGGATTGTATACAGGCAAGTGAGTAGGATGGCAGAGGTGGGACAGCAATGCAAAATACACACACATCTATATATATGTAGACATGTAGATACACACCACAAGGCCCAGCCAAATCAGATGTATCACAAAATGCCAAAGGGATCATTTACTAGTGTAGTGTTAATGTGCCACCTTTGGAAACCAGCAGCTTTCCGTCTCGCTCTCCTTTCAAAGAACTACCGTAATATGCCTGAGAGAGACCAGATTGCCATGTTATTGCCAATCCTGTAAT
The DNA here is from genome assembly GCA_034509955.1 of Urosaurus nigricauda. NCBI lineage: Eukaryota > Metazoa > Chordata > Lepidosauria > Squamata > Phrynosomatidae > Urosaurus > Urosaurus nigricauda. Next base: position 104,457,857 of record JAOEGL010000004.1, read on the forward strand.
ACATAGCCTTGTACACTGGAAATCAGTATGGAACACTGCACTTCTGTAACTTTTTACAGCCCTTAAATTGCCAGGCTTCTGACTACATTTCTTCAAACAATATTGCCATGTGAGCGATATCAATCAAACCCTACTGCCCTTTGATGTCAGGACTCACCAAGTCAGGCCACTTGACTGAATTCTGATTACTTCTGTATTGAAAGGAAAATAAATGTGATTTGGAAAAGAGATCCTAGCCAGTTGTTGTGAGTATTTAATGAAAGCAGCACTGATTGGAAGGAGAATAATGCCTAAAATATTATATTAGGAAGTGTAGGTATTTCTGCAGGGAAGTTTCTTTGTCAGGTGATGTATTGTGAGGCTTTTCCTGAATCTCTGCAGCTTCCAGCCACAGAACATCAAGACGATAATAAAAGCAAAGCAATTTAACTTCTGGTTTCAGTTTTGATCTGATAGGAGTTGAACCAGCTTATAAATCTTCAACATGCTACTGGTTCTCCTGGGGAAGAGCTCAACTCACTATACACCTTTTACAATACTTTCTATACTGTGGTATCTTAGATTCAATCTCCCACATATTTTCTCTTTCAACTGAGCATTTGTTGAAGCACAGCCCAAAGATAGGCCTCCTGATCCCATGGTAAAACTTGAAGCCCAAATGATATGCTTCTCAGTTTATAGCGCTGAGAGGTTGTGTAAAATCATGTTAAGAGTTTACCCATCAGGTTTCGGAAATGTTGGTAATTCTAGATGATGATGATGATGATGATGCAATGATATTTCAAAATGAAGAACAGATGCAGCGCAGAAGGAGACGGTTCACATATTACTGAAAGAAATGTATTTATTCAGACCACAACCATAACATGATATGCATGTCAAAATCTACACAGCTATTAAACTAATACACCATAAGCAGAGTGGAAGAGTATATACTCTGGGATCTATCCCTAGAATACATTTGTAAGCTCCTTCTCTCTGCTCACTCACTCACATTGCACATTTCTACTTTCCCTTTGCTTTAAACAACCACAATTTCTTTTTAATAAAATCTAGAAATCTGATGGTGATGATGATGTTGATGATGACTGGATTAATTTGTCAACTTAAGTTCACAAAAGAAGCAGGATGGAATAGAAATTTTTCCTTCTGTAAGGTTCAGTTAAATTCATCTTAGGGGCCAAATTTATTATTTTAGAAATAAAAAGTACCAAACTGTACTTCTAAAAAACATATGCAATATACAAATATACAAAATACAGTACACCAAGCACTTTAGATACATAAATAACAAAGAATATGGCATAAATAAGCAATAATAAAAATAACAATTGAAAATAAACCTTAAAACAGGCCTAAAAATTGGGAAAGAAAGGCACAATGAAAAGCCCAGGCTTTTTCTAACTGCCTACCCAATCTCAGGACAGAATCCTGAATTCAGTTGGGAATCCCACTTACGGCAGATCTGTTGAATCAAAGTGAATTTGATAAGGAAGGACTTATGACTCCATAGTTCTACTTTAGTGGATTTCAGCCCAATAGCCCACCTGCAGAAGCTGATATCATGCCAGGAAGGATTGTCTAAGAACAGGCTGTGTCTAATTTAGGGCTTGTCTACACCAAGGAAAAAGACCAAACTCACACCAAAGCTAGCGCTGGCAAAGCTGGTGCTCGCAAACTTTGGGGGAGATACCCCTTAAGTTTTTGCCCCTTTACCTGACTTTCCTCTAAATCAGGCAAAATCAGGTGTGTCCCAAAACCCTTGGAGTGTCCTTTGTTTCTTTTGAGGTGTGGACAGATAGATTATTCGGCCCAATCTATTGTCTGCACACCATCCCCATTCCCTGTGCTGATTGAGGTTAATTTTGGAGACACTGCTATTTCCTTATGAGCAGGAGCCCTGTAAAGCCTGCCCAGCACACCACTGCTTATACTGAGGACTGAAATGGGTGCCCAGATATGTGATCAAGAAAGCCCAACTTGAGCACAGAAGCAACCAGCAAAACTTGGTGTAAATCCATAGTAACATGCAGAACTTCCAGGCAGCTGCCTTAGCTGCCATCTTTGCAACCAGCGTTTAGTTTCCAGACTGTCTTAAAAATCATCTCCTCAAAAAGAATGTTAAAAGTAAAAGTAAGGGTAAAGGTTTCCCCTTTGACAAGGTTGTCAAGTCATGTCCGACTGTAGCGGGTGGTGCTTATCTCCGTTATTAAGCCGAACATTACAAAGCGTTGTCAAAGACAACTCTGTGATCATGTGGCCATCATGACTGCACAGATCGCCGTCACCTTCCCACTGAAGTGGTACTTATTTATCTACTTGCACTTTTACATGATTTTGAACGGCTAGGTTGGCAGAAGCTGGGACTAGTGACCAAAACTCACTTCATCACGTAGCACCTGGGTCTCGAACTACTGACCTGCCAATCTTGTAATCGTCAGAGTCAGAGTCTTAACCACTGAGTATTCTGCCTGAAAAGAATTTGGGTATAAACAACTGAAGGCAAGTTTGCTTCTCTTCTCCAGAAGGGGCCAAAATTAGGAAACCAGTGCAATCCAATAAAAGGCATCTCCCACTATTCCCATGACTGGCCACACAAGGAACATATCCAGATGGGAACCACTTTGCCAAAGAAAGGAAAGGAAGGATTTTTATTTCTGTACAGCAAATATATTATAGTTTTCATACCATGCAACTTGCTTTTGTGTTGTTGTTGTTGTTGTCGTTGCTGTTGTTATTGTCGTGTGACTTTAAGTCATTTCCAGTTCATGGTGAACCTCAGGTGAACTTATCATGGGGTTTTCTGGGGCTGTGAGTGTAATTCACCAAAGTCACTCAATGCATTTCCATCGCGTGAACAAGGAATCAAACCCTTGTCTCCAAAGTCATAGTCCAGTGGTCAAACCCCTACACCATGCTGGCTCTCACCATGCTACAGAAGGCAATAAAAGACATGCCAGCCTTAACCACAAAGGTAAACTTATGCACAGTTAGACAACTTAAATCCAGTTGGTTTCATGGATTTAGACAGTTTAACTGTATGCAAGATTACAGTCAAAGTCATTTTTTTAAACCAGAAGTAATATCAAGATAAATTAATTATGCAAGACGAATACTGAATATTTATCAATTTCACTAAAAGAGATAAATGCATCAGGAGCTACCTATATTTGAGCATCCTTTTCAGTATATATTGATCTGTCACAACCTGTCACATTGTGTGAATATCCTATATCTAAAGAAGACTTTGACACAGTGTGTTTAGCTCTTAAAACTTATATGTGAAAACCAGAACAAAATGAGTATAACAGTGTGAGGAAATCGTCTCCCTGCTGGTCTTGTATGACCTAAAGCAACAGGACACAAGAGATTACATCAATGATCTGCAGCCACAACTAGGCCCCCTTCCACATTGATCCTTTGTTGAGAGACTTTTGTTTAGATATGACAGAATCTAAATTGCAAATGATTGTAGGATATATACCAAGGCACCCTTCAGATTATGCACAGTGCAAACGAGGCCTACTGAGTGTCATTACTTCCTTCCATAAATTTGTCATACCCTCCAACATTTCACACATGAAAATCAGGATGCTGTTGTGTGTCTTCAAGCCATTTCCAGCTTATGGCTACCCTAAGGTGAACCTATCATGGGGTTTTCTTGGCAAGATTTGTTCAGAAGAGGTTTGCCATTGCCTTTCCTTGCTACCGAGAGCATGTGATTTGCCCAAGGTCACTCAGTGGGTTTCATGGCCAAACAGAGAATCAAACTCTGGTCTCCAGAGTTGTAGTCCAATGCTGAAATCACTATACCACACTGGGTTTCAAAAATTAGGTTACATGTATCAGCAGAGTGTGCCAAAGATGGCAAATGCTATGAATTCAAGAAACTAGGAGAACTGCAGCAGTTTGCTTTTGCCTAAGCCTACTGGGAAGGAGAAGATTCCACCTTTTGCTCTCCTCGCTCCTCTGCCGAATTAATTGAAGGCAAACTCAGTATGCACTTTTAAATATGCAACTGCAGTAAGTCAGAGACAAAGGGAGAAAGTGGGGGGAAGAGAGAGAAATCTGAACATTTTGAAAGCATCTGAAAAAGTAGGACAACAGAGAATTAATCAAGACTCCACCTACAAAATCAGGACAGTTGGAGAGCATGGTTTGCTTCAAAACATGTTCAGCATTTTACTATGGCTGGTGACTTCCATGCGAGCAGGGCAGTGAATCCAGTTCAGACTTTAGTCCAAACTTTAGAGGCGCTATCTGAACTCTGTCCTCAAATTAGCTTTAGCACCTCAGGTCACTTCTTTAAAGTTAGGTATATAACCTAGAATGGATTACCCACCTCACTTAAATGAGATTCTCCAGTTGTCACAGGATGGAAAGGCTGGTTATGGTGAAAAAAGCTGTCTAAACTACATTTTTAATCCCATCACTGAACATCCCACTGAAGGTTCCTCAGGATTCAGCTAGAAAAACATTGTTGTATAGGATGGAAGGGAAAGGAATGCTGCAGTAAGTCCTGCTATACTGTGACAGTTGTGTTCCTTAAAAAATCCATGTTATAGAAAACTGCTCTAAAAAATAACAAGCCTTATGGTGAAAATAGGATTAGGCATAGATCTCAAAAAATATTACTGGTATCCACGATAATTATTTCATTTGCCACAAATCTGAATGAATAAATTTTAATTATAAGCATAAATGGTGGGTTTTGCCATTGAAAAACATGAGGATACACATTTATGGCAAAGGTGGGCAAAGTATGTCCTCCTAAGACGTTGGAGCCACCCCCAAAAAGTGGAGAGACTACCAATACTCTAAACAGCTAATAACGCTTGCTGCCTAGGCACAGACAATCTTTGGCTTGCTGCAACAGCAAATGGTATGCTCCCTTCCCTTCATTTACTCCCATCCTAGTTTAAAATCTCATCCCTTGCATGCATATGCTTCCTCTCCTCCTTCCATCCCTCTCACTTTAGTCTCAGCTTAAAATCTCACTCCCCACAAACACTCCCATCTTTTTCTGTCCATCCACCTCACTCACACATGTCTTGGCCTAAAATCTCATCCTGGCTTGCAAATGCTGTCTTCCCCACCACCTTCCCAGTGAGTTCATTGAGGCTTTCTCTTCATTAAGTGTGCATAGGATTTATCATAGATAGCATTTCTCAAAGCAGTTTTAGTTTCTCATCCAGAAATTTTATGGCTTACCAAACATTATCCAAGATCCTATTTTCTGATAGACTTGGGATGTCAAGATGTAGAATCTGGTTAATGAAAAGGGATCATATATAAACACACACTACTGGGTTGGAAAACTAGAGAACCAGAAATGATTAGTCATGCAAGCATGCCACCTAGAACATAAAGAGGTACAGAATCCAATGGTTAATATAACTTCTACAGGGAAATATCTAGATTATTCAAGAAATAATGCCTCATCTTTCAGTGTTAGCTTAATGTTTGTACATTTCTTAGCATACTATGGAAGTCTTTGGATATCTCATTGGAACGGCTTTGAGGAAACAGATTTTAAAATTCCTCAGATTCACCTCAAGTCTCAATTGACTTAAAAGCATGCAACACATACATTCTGCAAATGGTATGCCACTATTAACTAATAGTCTTATTGCCAATTGCCAGTTCACACTGTAATAGCCTATGTGATAGCAAAACTTACTGTATATGGCAATTGATACACTACAGAGTCAAAGGGTGAATGTGTATAAGTGTATCATTTACTACTGAATGTAATATTTTGCTTAGATTTCTTAATACCTAATATCAGTGATCATGAGACCAAATTGCCAAGCTGGCCCCAAAGTTTTTGCTGGCAGAAACACACTAGTTCTTTGTCCTTACTTAATGAGGCCTAGTTCTTATGAACACCAGAGTAGTAAATCTTTTTTTAACTATACCACTCCAGGTTGCACATAATAATAATAATAATAATAATAATAATAATAATAATAAATTTTATTTCTATACCGCCCTTCCAAAAAGATCAGGGCGGTGTACAAGATAAAAAGACGTTAAAACATCAAGCATAGTTTAAAATCTAAATAACACAATAAAAACAAGTAAAACAATACAACGATAAAACAATAAAAACAATACCTCCCAGCGCAAAACTATGATGGAGAAACAATAGGCAGCATATCTAACAGAGCACACCACAAGAGAGACCCATTCACAAATATGCCTGTTTGAATAGATGCGTTTTCAGGTCCTTTCTAAATTGGTTGAGGGTGGGAGATAAGCGGAGCTCAGTGGGTAGAGAGTTCCAGAGGTAAGGGGCAGAGATGGAGAACGCCCTTTTTGTAGTACTCATCAATCTAGCCTCTGGAACTCTCAGTACACGCTGTCCGGTAGATCTCAGTGTGCGGGGCGGATTATATGGGGAGAGACGGTCCTTTAGGTACCCTGGGCCCAAGCCATATAGGGCTTTATAGGTGATAACCAGCACTTTGTACTGCGCCCGGAAGCGAATCGGCAGCCAATGTAGGTCTTTCAAGATAGGTGTTATATGGGCGGTCCTGGGAGCTCCAGTGACCACCCGTGCCGCCATATTTTGCACTAGTTGTAGCTTCCGAGTATGATACAAAGGCTGCCCCATGTAGAGCGCGTTGCAGAAATCCAACCGAGAGGTTACCAGAGCATGTACTACAGTTTCAAGGTCCCTCCGGTCCAGATAGGGACGCAACTGGCGTATCAACCGAAGCTGATAACAGGTGCTCCTGACGGTCGCATCCACCTGGGAAGTTAGATGGAGCGACGAGTCAAGGAGCACCCCCAGACTGCGTACAGTGTCCTTGACGGGGAGCGTGACCCCGTCGAGGACAGGTGGAACCACCTCCATACCCGGACCAGGGGAACCTATCACGAGTACTTCCGTTTTCTCTGGATTCAGGCTGAGTCTATTTTCCCTCATCCAGTCCATTATCGATTCCAGACAGGCCACGAGAGGAGCGACGCCATCCCTGGTCACTGCATCAGTCGGAGACATAGAGAAGACTATTTGGGTGTCATCAGCGTACTGATAACACCGCGCCCCATGCCTCCGGATGATCTCTCCCAGCGGTTTCATGTAAATGTTGAAAAGCATGGGGGACAGAATAGCTCCTTGAGGGACCCCAGATTTAAGGGCCCTCTTGTCGGAGCAGACGTCCCCCAGCTGCACCATCTGGAACCTCCCGGAGAGGTAGGATCTGAACCACTGGAGCGCAGTGCCTCCGATTCCCACCTCAGCCAGGCGTTCCAGAAGGATACCATGGTCGATGGTATCGAAAGCCGCTGAGATGTCCAAGAGCACCAACAGGGACACGCTACCCCTGTCGATGCCCAGACAGAGATCATCGACCAGAGCGACCATGGCAGTCTCAACTCCGTAGCCCGCCCGGAAACCGGTTTGAAATGGATACATTGTTCCTCCTCACACACACACACAATTCATTGACCACACATGAAAGAAAGAGATGGCAAGCAGACTTTTATCTTATGTTGAGTGTGGAGAAATTTTGTGTATGGAGAGTGACTGCCCATATCCAGCCACTCATCTACAATCTGACGTCTTACAGCTCCACACAGATGTGAGATTTGGCTATATCAGATTGATTGTAAATCAATCAGCAAGCACAAAGCTGCAAGCAAACCAGCTTCTCAGAATCATTGTGGAATGGAGGGACAACAGTTGAATATGGCAAGAAAAATAGCAGGCCCCTCCACAGGTAGGCCATCCAAATGTTACTGGCTTATAAACCCGCCATTGGTTATACTGGCTAGGTCCAATGGGAGTCACTGATGTTGTTATATTTTATTTCTCTCCCACCTTTTCCCCAGGTTGGGACTCAATTGTGGCTTATAACAAATTAAAAACTGCATTGTTAAAAATTCGAAAGATACAAAAGCTAAAATGAAATTAAACAGTCAAAAAGTTAAAATCAGGTTAAAGCATACACCACTGAATAAGCGCGCGCACACAGCACAACAGTTAGCAAGATCTAATGCAGTGTTTAGGTGAGACAGGGTTTAGAGAGTCACAGATAAAATACCTGTTGGAACAGAAAAGTACTTGCCTGCAAAAAGAAAAAAGGGAGGGTGCAAGTCTAACTTCTTTAGGAAGTTCCAGAGCCAAGAGGCAGCCACTGAGAAGGCCTTCTATCATGTTCCCACCAGATATACCTTTGAGGGAAATGAGACAAAGAGATGGGCCTTCCCAGCAAATCTCAGGGCAAAGGCTGGTTCATAAGGGAGAATGTGGTCCTTCAAATAACCTGGACTTTAACCATATAGGTCTTTATGGGACAAAACCAGCATTTGGAATTGTACCTAGAAAACAGACTGACAGCTGGTGGAGTTGCAACCAGTACCCATTACCAATCTGTTCTTTGCAGTTGTTTGGACCAGTTGAAGTTTCCAAACACTCTTCACATGAAGCCTCACATAGAGCACATTACAGTAATCCAGCTGAGATTAAATTAAGGCAAGTGTCACTTTGGCCAGATCTCATGTCTCAAGGAATGGGTGCAGCTGATGTACAAACTTTAATTGTGCAAATACACTCCTTGCCACCTTTGAAACCTGAACTTCCAGGTTCAAAGGTGAGTCGAGGAACACACCCAAGCTGAGGGCCTGGGTCTCCAGTGACAGCGGTTACCCCATCTCACACAGGCTGATTCCTTATTCCCTGATCTGCCTTTTGACTGATCAGGAACACTTCCATCTTGTCTGGATTAAGTTTCAATTTGTTTGCTCTCATCAAGTCCATTACTGATGACAGGCACCAGTTTAGGACCAAAACAGATACCTTGGATTGTGATGGAAAGGTGTAATAGAGTTGGGTATCATTTGCATACTGATGGCACCAAATCCCTGACTCCAGACAATTTCCCCCAAAGATTTTATATGTTAAATACCATGGGAGACAGAACCCAGTCCTGAAGAACCCAACAGGGCAACAGCCAAGAGGTCAAGCAGAAATGTCCCAGAACTACTTTCTGGGTTTAACCCTGAAGAAAAACCACTGTAAAACAGTGTGCCCATGTCCTATCCTAGCAAGATGACCCAGAAGGGTACCATGGAGACATAACCCGGTTTGGCCCTGCTTTAACTGCCCTGGCTCAAGGCTATGGAATTCTGGGAGTTGGAGTTTGTTGTGGGCCCAGAGCTCCAGTGTGGATGCAGCCCAAGAGGTGCAGCAGAACGAAGAGATACACACTTCACCTTCCAGTTCCCTGGGTAGGTAATCCACCAAGATGACCAAAGCTATTACGGTACATTACATAACCACATCTGAAACCAGATTGAAATAGATTCACATAATTTATCTCATCCAGAAACCACTGAAGCTGGGAGGCCACCACATGCCCCAAAACCTTGCATAAAAATGGGAAGTTAGAGACTGTCCATAGCTGATAATTATCCAGAATGGTGAGCTCCAGGGAGGGCTTTTTTTTTTAGTAATGATTTTATAACAGCCTCCTTCAGACAAACTGGAACCCTGCCTTGTTTTAGCATGTCCCCCTCTAGCTTTTTAAATAAGCTAGGAAGGCAAGGATCTAACACCCATGTGGTGAATCTCACTGAGAATCCTGTCCACATCATCAGGTTGCACAAATTGAAATGTATCCATTGTCACTGGAAAAGAAGGGGCCAAAAGTACACCCACTGGATCTGTGTCAATTACAGCATCCAGGTCAGAGCAAATCCAAACAATTTTATCTGCCAAGTACCAGACAAGTTATTCACAGTGGGCTGTCTAGTGATCTGGATTTTCTTCTCTTGGGCCTGTGTGTAAAAGACCCCTGTAGTTCAACAACCTCTAGCAGACCACACTACACCACTGGCTCATATTGGGAAGTTAGATTCAAGAGAATGGAAGAGATGGTCCAAAATAGCTTCCAGAGTAAGGTGAAAGAGAAGAATCAGATTCTTCCTCTTCAAATGGTTGCTAGCCCCCCTCCTGAGACTTAAGGGTGGGTTGGAAATAAGATGTTAAAAATTAATATAATCAGCAGCCATTGATCCTGACTTGTCCACTGAGTGTTCATTTACTACTGTCACAGAGCCTATCTTAGAAATTCCCCTTTCTGGTGTAATTAAATTCTCTTTAAGCTGGTCCAGTTCCTACACTCTGATTAAAATGTAGCTGTCCTCATCTCAGTGCTTTTCTGATGAGTTTTTTAAAGGTTTTGCTAGCTGCATTCTCCTTCCATCATTGCTGCTAATAACAGCAAGGTTTTGGACACACAGATACAGATTAACTCCTCCCTTAGATGGCTCATTTTTCTAGGAGTGACATATGTCACAAGGCATCTTGAATTCCCCAAACTCTCCTTTCTTTTCCCAGCCAGGAAATACATCTCTGTGCCCTTCTAGACAACCTCCAATCCCTGACGGCATACAGAATTAATTTGCTTCAAATTCATCTTCAGCACCACTGGTGTAACTATGCTCTGCGCGCACATGCACACACCGGCACTTCTTAAAGGTCATACCTCCTCAAAAACAATCAACTCATCTCTGATATGAGAGATGAAGGGAGGGGGGCGATACAGAAATGACTTCTTTTAAAAAAAAAAACTTGTTTTTAATTCCAGACTTCTAAGCTTATCAGTGCATCTTCAAGAACTAGTTTCTCTTTCCTATCTAAATTAATCACTTTTCTGTCAATCTTCCAGAAGCAGACAAAATTTTATGAACTTTCTGAGCATTGGCTTCTGCCTTGGTGTGTATTAATTTCCTATCTGCACCTTACCCAGCTTACATAGCTGTACATGTTAGTGCTCTAGTGCTACTAATAGATTACAAAACTACTAGATTTGGGGGTTAACCAGATGTTTGAGGTACAGTATGCTGGAATCCATCTCATGCTGATCTTCTTACCCCAAAACACCAACAACAAAAGTTACCAAGCAGAAGGCAAAATTGTACTCAGGCGATGTCTTCCTAAAGATCTAGAACATATAGCTACTGGCTTTCTGGCCCAATCTGCATTACCAGCTAATAATAATAATATTTACTTCTATTCCGCCTTTTCTGGGAGGGGAATCAAAGTGGATTACAGCAGTCATTAAAAACAGAATACAATAAAATCACAGTCAACTTACCCTTCCTCCTCCCACCCAAAGACATACAAAATTTTAAAACAGTAATCTAAAAAGAAATTAAACAGCAGAAAAGGTTAAAATGTCACTACTGTACAAGGAATTTAAAATAGAAATAAATCCATACACAAAGCCCCAAAGTAATAGAAGGAAACAGGCGATCCCTGGGAAAAGAGGCAGAGAAGGCCGTCAGGAGGAGGGAGGGAAAAACTGAACAGGGCTAGTCTGGAAAGGCAAGCTAGAAGAGGTCTGTCTTGATGGCCTTTTTAAAGGCTTCTAGAGTGGTAATGTGGCAGATCTCATCTGGCAGGTCATTCCAGAGCCTGGGAGCGGCAGCTGAGAAGATCCTCTGGGTCACTGCTGATAATCTAGTCTTTTTTACCTGTAGTAGATCTTCCCAGAGGACCTAAGGATGTGGAGTGGATTGTATGGGAGGAGGCATTCCCTTAACTAGTCAGGACCCAAGCCATGTAGGGCTTTAAAGGTAATAACCAACACCTTATACCTTGCCCGGCAACTAATAGGCAGCCAGTGCAATGATTTTAGAACTGGAGTAATGTGGGCTGATTAAGGAGTGCCCACAACCAGTCTGGCTGCCATGTTCTGGACCAATTGAAGTTTCCAAACTTGGCATAAGGGTAGCTCCATGTAGAGCGTGTCGTAGAAGTCAAGCTGGGAGGTTACAAGCACATGCACTACTGTTTCAAGGTCGCCCGGTTCCAAGAAGGGGCACAGCTGGCATATCAGCCGAAGCTGATAGCAGGTGCTCCTGACTGTCGCGTCTATCTGAGATGTCAACTGGAGGGACGTCTTACCTGGATTCAGCTTGAATCGGTTTTCCCTCATCCAGTCCATTACCGCCGCAAGGCAGGTGTTCAGAGGTGAGATGCCATCCTTAGTCACTGCATCAGTTGGAGGCATAGAGAAGCATATCTTCTAGCATCCCGTTGGTGAATTATGAAAGTTACATCTGACTTACACCACTGCAGTTCACATTTTTGGTTGTTGCAGAAATCAGAACTCTGATCCAGCACCACAATGACCAATACTTCCAACCCACCTGGGCAGGGGGATCAGCAGGAATGTGTCCAGCTGTTTTCCTGTAACTGAGTGCATTCTGCCAGGCATCCCCAGGAAACTCCAGGGGTCCTCAGCACATCCCTTCATACTAGGGATGTGCTGAGGACCCCTGGAATTTCCTGGAGATGCCTGGCAGAATGCACTCAGTTACAGTAACCCACAGCAGATTCACCATCCCACAGGCCTTGAAAGCACCAGCCTCTATGGCTCATCAGGAATTTCACTAGGAAATCATGCATATGTGATTATGCATAGGGTTGGCCATATTATTAGGAGAAATTGAATGGAATCCTTAGGCAGTAGATCTGTAATGCAAAGGAAGGGCAGCAAATAGTTATTGATTTTGCTAAAATTGTTTGCTGTTGACTTATTTATTATTGTATTTTTACTTCCAGGGATGGAAACAGCTATTGGGGGGGGGGGGGTAAGAGGGTTGCCTTATTATGTGCCAAAATAAGGTGGCTAGCTATGTTGTAGCTGTTGTCCCTTTTCAAGGCCCTAACCTGGGCCTTTCTATTACCACTTATAAAACATCACTATCTTTTTGCTCTTCTTCTTCTCTTCCTCCCTCTCCTTCTGGACTGGTCCCATGTATACATCTTTAGGAATGAGAAATTGAAGTTCAGCTGCACATAGTTACATTTTACATCATTGTAAATGTAATTTGTTTGTTTAACCTCTGCATATTGAAAATGAACAAAACCTATTAACATTGACCTACATCATCAAAATCTCTCCTTTAGTTTGACATTTTGTTGTTATGGCCATGTTTCCTGTATTGATATACACTAACTGTAAACCTCAATAAAATATTAATATACTGTATAATGTATGTGATACATCTCTTACCATGTATTTATTCCCATCTTGCCGTTGTTTACCAGTTCACTGCTGTTGTCTAATTAAAGTAAGAATCAGCATGCGTGGAAGAGAAAATAGCAAAGGACAGAAGGTTGTTGCTGTCTTGAAATCTGTTTCCTCAAAGCCTTTTCAATGAGGTATTCAAAGATTTCCATGGCACTCAACGATATGTACAAACATTAAGCTAACACTGAAAGATAAGGCATTATCTCTTGAATAATCCAGATATTTCCCTGTAGAAGTTATATTTACCATTTGACTCTGTACCTCTTTATAGTCTAGATAGCATACTTGCATGGCTAAACCTTTCTGGTTGCCTAGTTTTCCAACACAGTACTGTGTGTCTATATATGATCCCTGTTTATTAATCAGATTCTATTTCTTGACATCCCAAGTCTATCAGAAAATAGGATCTTGGATAAAGTTCAGTAAGCCCTAAAGTTTCTGGATGAGAAACTAAAACTGCTTTGAGAAACCCTACCTATGGGAAATCCTACGAACATTTATTAAAGAGAAAGCCTCAATGAACTCAGTGGGACTTTGTTGTTATTGTATGCCTTCAAGTTCTTTCTTACTTACAGCGAGCCTAAGGCAAACTTATCAAGGGGTTTTCTCAGCAAGATATGTAGAGAGGATGGGTGCCATTGCCTTTCCATGAGGCTGAGAGCATGTGACTTGCCCAAGATCACCCAGTGGTTTTCATGGCTAAGCTGTGAATTGAATCAAAAGTGATTATCTAATAAATATATGATAATCAAATACATTTACCTTTTACCTGGGCACATCCAGTAAGGAGCTGGCATGGTTGGGCTCCCACAAAGGATTACACTCCAACAGGGGCCCACTGCAAGCCCGTGTATTCTTGCTGATGCATCACTGATGTTCTTGTGTCCCAAGTGAACAAGAAATGAAGGCAGGAAATGGAGCAACAGCTTCCTTTTACCTTACAACAGCTGGAATTGAACTATCTACCAGAATACCTAGTACCATCAATGTATATGTGAAGGTGGGCATTCATTGCTTTATAAAAATGAATGAAATCAATGGGACTGAGTTTAGTCATTTGGTATTTTTTTTAAAACAAACAAACAAACAAACAAATGCCACTACTTTAAATATTAACCTTAGCTTTGTTAAATAAAGCTGTGGTCATTTATCAACTCCTCTTTTCTTCCTCTTTGATCCCCCCTCATGTCTGTCTGAGCTTCTGTCCACTGAACTGACACTTTCTAAAACAGCTATCTATACAGGATGCTATGGAGTCCCATCACACAGCTATAATCTTGTAAATCTGTCATTAAGGAAGAGTACACAGCAAAGCTCCAGACCACCTCTGCATACCCTCCGGGGCCTTTGATTTTTCTAAGGGAAAAATCAAAAGGGCACCATTTTCAAAGACGTCCATAAAATGCCGTGTGCAGCTAGGTAAAATGTTATGGTTACTCTATTTTGATGTGGCAGCTGTCTCTTTTTCTATCTCTTTAGAATTGGTTTATGTTTTGTAGCTGGACATTTTAAAGATGATAAATGAATGAAGGCCATTTTTCTGTCACTCCTCAAAATGGGTATGGGACATTTTCTGTCTACACTTAAATCCCTTTGACGGTCACTCTCCAAACAACATATCTGTCTGGTTTTTTTTAGAATGAACACAGCCTTACTCAGAGAGTCTAGCCTAGATGGGTTACTTCTTTCCAGTCCTTTAACAGGCTTTTATTTCTTCTGCCCCTTTTTTTCTTGAGTTTTCCACACACAATATAGTTTTTCTCCCCTGTAGTTCATGCTGAGTCATTTTACATCTTCTGAATAGTTGCTTGGGATGAGGAAATAATCTGTCCTGTCAATACCTGGCACTTGAAATCTGATAAGCACCAGACGTGAGCTCAAATACCAGAAAATGAATGACTATGCCACATCAGGAGTGCATTTCCAAAGACAAAAACTCAGTGGCATCCCTGCAGGTGTACTACTGGTGGTGGTTCCAGTGGTGCTTCTGGTGGTAACAGATCTTGGTGACTGGGCTGTAACATGCACAAATTCCATCAAAGAGTACAACAAAACATTCAGAGTACATCTATGAGAAATGAGAAATCAGAGTAACTAGTGCTACCAGCATTGACATGAATGTTTAAGCACACACCCGTGATGTCGGCTTTACAAAATCCACAATGGCATATGTCATCCATGAATCACACAGAAACCACACCATTGTTTAGTCATTTAAAAATACAATGCCTTCTCTCAAGAGGATTCACATAAAATCCATGGTCATTTAGTTCCTATTTTGTGACCTTTACTTCCATAAATATTTCAAACATGCCTCCTTGAAACAATTTCGTTCTCCAGCATTTTTCAGATTTTGTATCTTTGGGAAATCTATTCCACATCGATTTATCAGCCATGAACCCTTCTACCTCTGGCCTGTGGGAAGGTGCAGGGTTAGGGAACAAAGAGGATATGCAATTGAGTTTTGCACAAGATTCCTCTCTTCTCTTCTTTCCATCTTCCTATGGCAAGAATGATTGCTCACCGATCCTCCCAACATCATGAATTGTTGAAGCGCAGCATAAAACTTGGGGGGGGGGGGGGAGCCTGTAAATTCCTTCTAAAATGCCTTAAAAGTCCTTTCAAAATAATGTTTAAAAGTAACTAGAATGTTGCTTGTTACACCAAAACCAGTAATGTTCTTCCAACTGGTTGCATTGCTTTCAAAATGGAATTCCATTCAACCTTTGTTACAAAGAAGGAAGTCAGGAAGGAAGGAATTTGTAACAGGTAACTGTGTTACTTTAACTCACCGTTTCCAAATGTTGCTGGGAAAACAGCTCTACTGTAAATGTTGGTGAAAGCCAGAGGAGGATTCTGACGGAAAGAAGACCTTGCTGAGATTAAGTGATAATGGTGTTCTTTAGGAAAAGAAGCTGCTTTGGACAGATTCTGTAACAAAACATGGGCTAAAGGAATCCTTACCCAGTAGGTTAACAGTTTCCCCTGCCTGGCAAGGTAATGGGAGGCAGGTATTGTGAAAGGTAACTGAGCACACTTTAGTGCGTACTAGTTCTTACTCGAATAGCTAAATTAAGGTAGAATTAAGACTGAGTTTAAGCAGGGGCAATAGCTGCAGCACTAGGAAAAATAGGCTAGAATTTTGTAAAAGTAGTCTAAAGTCCAAAACACATTGCAGAAATAATCCAGTTTGAGACCACTTGAACTGGCCTGGCTCAATGCTAGGGAATCCTGGGAATGCTAGTTGATTGTGGCATCAGGGTTTCTCACAGAGAAGGCTAAATGTCTCACAAAACTACAGTTCCCAAAATTCCCTAGCATTGAGCCAAGGCAGTTAAAGTGGTCTAAGACTCGATTATTTCTGCAGTGTGTTCTGGAACTAAGAAGAACATCCAGAAAAGCATGTCAGAAAAGCATACATCCTCACAATGTGTGGAATCTCGAAAATCTCCATACATTGCCTACCCAGACACCAAGAAGGCTCAGTTAGTTTATCTCCATACTCCATGAGTTTATGCTGCTGCTGCTGTTGTTGTGTGCCTTCAAGTCATTTCTGATTTATGGCAACCCTAAGGCAAATCTATCATGTTTTTTTTCCCTCAAGTTTCTTCAGAAGGGGTTTGCCATTGCCATCCTCTGAGTTTATATATAGCACTATCTATACTAGAGAATTCATTTTTTTATAAAAAATTTTAAATATATTACCGAACTGGCAGTTGTTAATGTTGTTATTTTCCCCCGTGCAAACTGTGCCGGTAACATCAGTAGATCTTCTCCCACGCAAGTAAAGCTTTGTAAATTCAAGGTTCTGTTCTCTTTTGTTTTATTTAACACAAAACACCATCTACACCATAGCAGCTCCCAGACTGTGCTCAGGCTGAACTGATTTACTGCAAAAGGTTAATGGTTTACTTGCACACTCTGTTCCTTTTCTGATGTGTTGCCAAATAATGGAGATATCTGTTAAAAGGGGCACAATGCTTGAACATTTCTTTTCCTCTGGCCTACAGTATTTCAATGCCATTTCATTCTATTCAGCTGGCTGGTTGCTTCCTTCAACTCCACCATGTTATTTCCGTTATGACAAAAAATGGATGGAGCAACAGGGAAAAAAAACACATCTAAAAACAGGCTGGCAGTCATCCAGCTAATAACATGAAGTAGAGTTTTGTCTTGTCAGGAAAAGTCTGCCAACACAAGCTCAATACCTATCATTCAGCAGTTTGTGTTTTTAAGAAAGAAAGAAAGATGCCAAATAGAGGCCAAAGGAGGTGGATGAGAGCTTTTGATTATGCACAGTTGGTCCATTTTCCATGTTACAAAACTTGTCACTTTAAGCCTTGCTTGGTATACATTCTAGTAAAATAAACTTTTTTAAAATACACACACAAACCTACAGATCTAGGTGACTGTTAAAATAAATCAAAATTCTCACTGAACAAAAATTATATGAAAAGTCTGGAAGTCTTCGGGTCTGTATCTTTATATATATGGACTGCAGTGAAGTATAACCAGCAATTTCTTAGGAGATTATCACATGAAGCTTTTTGAACACCTGAAACAGCAATGATTCTGTTCATATTACCACACAATTGTGAATTGATAACAGGTTGCCGGTGCACTTCCACTCTGTTTACTCATCAGCTGTCCAAGATTTAGTAAGTAACTAGTCTAGCCTTCATTGTGAATGGGGGGTGTGCAGTGAAACTGATTTAAATGCCCTTTCTCCTGCCAAGATAAAATGATTGCTTCCTCAGGAGTAAAAGTCTTGACTTCATTGGGAATGGGGTAGGTGTGCAGTGAAACCAGTTTAAATCCCCTTCTCTCTGAATTACCCTGGAATGATCTATGGCACATACTTCAATAAGAGGTTAACTGCACAATTCATGGGATTTCCTATTCATTTAAAGCTGTGGCAGAAGCACAGATTAACTGCAGGATACCGACTGCCTAGTCACGAGGTTGTGTGGTAGGATCCGGCAATTACAGTTATAATCCCATTTCTATCCCACTATTTAAGAACAGTGCGATAATCTCCTTAATCACCAGGTCAATGCATTCTTAAAAGACTTTACAATTTGAAATGTTTCTTTATTGGTGTTGGAGTCTGTTTAAACTTTTACTTTGAAGAGGGAATATGGTTTTCTATTTGCTTATATTTCATTCCAGCTTCTTGTTTAGCTTTGGATGGTCTTACAGAACCTTTTCAATTCTAGAGAATGTTTCTGACATTAAAGCAGAAAATAGTTTAGAGTGAATGCTGTACTATTTAATCAATGTGTTTTCAAATGCTTTTAAATTCAATAGTGTTTTAATATTACAAATAGCTTAATAGAATTCGAAGACTAAACCTTTTCGTCTTTTGATCTGTATCTGTTTATAATCTTGTTCTAAGATGCCCTGAGGCAGGAGATAAATCAGATAAATAAAGCAAATTACTGCCAACAAAAACTTCATGCACCTCTCACTGAAACATGTATTCTTTTCAAAGTTCTATTTGATTAAAAGAATTTGTTCTGTTGTTTTCTACAGTGAGGACTGGAAATGTATAGACCTCCAGACTCATTGGACCACAGTTCCTATCATCCTTTATTGCTCGCTAGAATTGATGGTAATCACAGTCCAATACATGAAAAAAGACAAGTTGTCCACATCTGTCCTATTGTTTTCTGATACCTAGACAACTGGATCACTGGGGTGTGAAGCTCAAGGATTTTGCCCTCATTTTGAAAGCAGATTTCTGGGTCTGATCCGACATTTCAAGAAAGAGAATGCCTACAGGAGAAATAAAAATCTCAGAATAATTGGCTAGGAGCAAGAGCCAAAACAGGTTTGGTTTGATGATAGTATTTGTGATAGATCATGCTCTTAGTCTCCAGGATACAGTCAGCCCTCTGTATCCATGGGAGATCCACTCTGCCCACCTCCCAGCGGATATCAAAATCTATGGATGCTCGGGTCTGTGTTGTCCCCACTGGGGGCACAGCAGCCATTAGGGACTGCTCCCATTGTCCCCAGTGGTGATGTGTGCACACAGCCACACCGAAGACTCAAGGGCTGCCCTTATAGCGGCACATGCACATGCTGCCATTGGGGACAGCATGGGCTTGCCGTCCATGGATGGCTGAATCTACGGATGGCAAGTCCACAGATACAGAGGGTGGACAGTACAAGTTTCTGTCTCCTCCTTCCACCAAGAAGATTATCGCATGACCATTTTTGCCCTGGCTGTGCACAGGATGGCATCAGGGCAGAACAGGGAAAAAATGGTGTTATCACACAGTAAATTGCTACTGCACCGCTGCCCAACTATCACCTGTCCCCTGGGCACACTCTGCCAGCTGATTTTGGTGGTATGGAAGGCTCCCATACCACCAAAATTGGCTGGCAGAGTACATTAGGGGATAGGTGATGGTCAGGCGACAGCGCAGCAGCAATTTACTGTGCAATTACACCCAGATTCAGACAAAAGTAAAATGCTGTGGCCTCCCCTAGCTTACATGTTCTTTCTTATTAAGAACTGTTGCCACCTTGACCAGACTCTAATGTAGTTTAGCCACATATGTCCCAATTTTCATCTGTGAAATGTTGTAGGGTATGAAATTGAGACGGGGCCTACCAAATCAGACCAGTTGGAGGATATGAGTTTACAGTCCTCTGAGATCCAATGCGATCACTAAACCTTTGGTAGTTGTCCTTCCTGCTTTATAAACACTCATATATATAACAACAGTGTTTATGATGTCTCACAATCTTTTGGCATCCTCAGAAACCAAAAGGCCCAAGTGTGATGTGATATATATATATATATATATATATCAAGCCACAGAAAAAAATCAGAACATGCACAATTTCTACTATTATGCATTTGCTTGCAGATTCTTCATTATATGTGCGATTCATTCAATTAAGCTTTATATTTGTGAGGTATAACCTTTACCTGCTTTCATTTGCAGAGATTTCCATTATTTTTTTAAATGCCCATAAACATTGGTATCCCCATGCCAGGTGTCTCCCATTGCCGGGAGGGGGCACACTCCTTTGGCCCCAGGCTTCTTCCCTTGGCCAAAGTCTAGGCCCAGAGCAGCTGGCAAGAGCATGTGCATGCTCCTCCTGCTTCTTCATTCCTGGGTTTTCTACCCTGGTAGGAAGCACAGAGCCAGAACAGTCAGCAAGGGCATGCATGCACCCCTCCTGCTCTGAAGGGGGAAGAAGTCCCAACCAGATGTAGTCCACTCTGGACCCCTCCCAGTGACACCACTGCCCTTAAATCTCCCTGGGAATTCAGGAACCAAAAGAGGTTTCACCAAATACTCTATTCACATCCAGACCACACATAAACATACACGCAAAAGAGATTATCATACAGGGACAGGACAAGGATGGGATCATTCTACCGTCCTTATCCTGTCCGTGACTGCAATCACATGAAAACCTTTCATACACATAGTGCTGATCATGTCATTATCCTGTCACTGAAGTGGAATTGTATTAACGTGAACTCCCGTTAATACAAAATGCCAGGACAATTCCAATTTAATGACGGAAGAATGACAGAATCAGCACGATGTCATATGAAAGCCTTTCACACGATCACTGTCACCCGTGCTTCCCAGATGGGACAATGTCTGGATAAGCATGATGCCATGTGAAAGTTCTCCCAGCGATCATGCAGGAAGGACAGGACAAGGACATGCTTTTCCCGTCTGATAATCTCCACACATACATATACACAAACTTCTTCCATTGCAAAGCTTTTTCTTTCTTTTAAGTTCCAGAAGAAACCGATTTATTTATTTATTTATTTATTTATGCCCCGCCCTTCAGCCCTAAAGGCTCCATAGCCCACCAATGTCAAGTTATAAACTTTGACCAACTCTTAAGTTTCCAGCTTCCATTCTTGATATCTCTCCTTATCCATCAATTCCTCACTGAATACTCTGACTAGTTGTTCTGTAGTATAATACCTTGCTTATTTAAAAAAAAAACACACACACATGGAATTTTTAAAGTCTAAACTAATAAGGCTATATTTGAGAAACTATTCATCACCCTATTTGACCCCATTTGTTCTGCACCTGCTTGCAAAATGATATTCAATTACCACCATTTCATTTTCCATTCTATGCTGTCTTTTTTTACTAAAAGAAAACAATAATGAAAGCAATATAGAATATATGCAATCTAAATAAAAGCAGGTTTTTAAGCAATGAAGTAAATGCTTTGTGGGTTTATCTAACATTGGTACAATGTAATGAAAGCACACAACAGCAACTTTTTTTTGTATCATTTTTCATACTGTGTCCATATCACATATTGATCTCTGTTAGTGCACCAAACCCTCCAACTGCTCCAGTTTAGCATGGAAAGTATTGATTTATTGTCTGTCATCTCACTTTTTCAGTTGCTTTTAAAATATCCCAGGTTTTTTTTCCTTCTCCCACTTTCCCCTTTTGTACTCACCTTACTTCAGTTGCTACAAATTGAGTTCAGAGTGCAAGAATGGTTTGTACACAGTAAATTCAACAGTAGGAAAAGGGGATAATGAGGTGGAATATTGCCCCTCCCAGTAGGCTTAGGCAAAAGCAAACTTCTGCAGCCCCTACTGCTTGTGTTCTATTGTTCATTAATAACTTTGGCCATCTTGACCATACTCTGATGTTGCTTGGCCATGTGTTCCAGTTTTCATCTGTGGGATTTTTGAAAAAAAGAAAAAACAACCCTTTAGAAGAAAGTTAACTACAGTCAGCCCTCCACATTTGCAGCCTTGACTTTTGTGGCTTTGACTTTTGTGGATTTGATTATTTGCAGATTTGATTAGTATGATCTCTCTGGGAATCTCTAGGTCCCCCAGTGTGGCTCTATAGCCTTTTACCAGACATTGCACTGAAGAACGTACAGATTCCTATAGAGAACAATTCTCTAGGCATTTGTGGGCCCTCCAGCACAATTCAACAGTCATATTCCAGTGGATCATGACCATAGAGTTGCACTGAATGATCTAGAGATTCCTAGAGAGCTGTTCCTTCAGACAGTCGGGATCCATTCCGGACCTCCCTCCCACTGCAAAAAACGGAGACTCGCTGATATTTAAGCCCTATAGGCTTGAATTGAGTGTGTGCCGCAGGGGGCGCCCCATTGAAAATAACAGAAGTTGCTATTATCTCATGGACTGCAGACCATGAGAAAGGAGGGGCAATTGTAGTTGGGGGGGGGGTATTTGCAGTTTTTCTGCTTTCACAGGGGTCCTCAGTCTCTAGCTCCAGTGAATGTGGAGGGCCCACTATATACCGACTTCTGTCTGACCAAGTTAAGGGGTTAATTTGAGGGCCTGTCAGGTGAGCATGGGAATTTTGTATTTGGTGAAACCAGTGTCACCAGCAAAAATGTCTCCATGTTGCCATGATTTGGCTTTTAGCACAGCAAGAACACCATCAGCAATATTTCTACACTTACAAAGCTTTCCAAAGGAGAGACCTCCAGTGGCACTTCTGCTATGCCCTAAATCCATGCAGGTAGCCTTTGATAGACATTAGCATTACTTTCAGGTTAGTTGGCTTGCCTGGTGTCCCTTTTAAGACAGATCTCTTCTGGCAGACTTTCCCAACCTAATCTCCCCTCCCCGACTACAACCGTTGGTTGCGCCTTCTTCTTCCATCAAACTCTTCCCCAGTTTTTAGCTGATTTTATAGTGATAATGTTTTTATACTGTAATCTATTTTATATTGTTTTGGTTTTAGGATTGGGATGGGGGGTTGGGAAGGGATTCATTTTTATATTTGTTTGATTTGTGATGTATTCTTTTACTATTGTAACCTGCCCTGATTCTCCGTGATTGGGAAAGCTATAAATCATTATTATCATTATCATAATTATTATTATTTTAAGGATGTCCCTTATTTGAGGGTAGGAAATCTTTTGGCCTATAGGGCTGGATTTGAAGGTTTGAAAGCTTTTCTTTTTATACAAACCAAACAAGGTGCCAAAAAATCTTGTATTTAGAGATCCTTCATTAAGACAGAAATGTGTGTATCATGTAATTAATGGGTGTGGGAAATATGTTAATTTTGTGGAGAAATAGATGGCTAAGATAACTGAAATCAATACTCCCATTTGCTATTTAGGTTGAACACAAATGTGTTAATAGCTACTTCCTAGTTGTTAACCCTGCATTGTCATGAATTTCAACTTGTCTCTCATTGCTATTTTGAAACTCTGGCAAAACTACAAGTTAGTGAAGTTCTGCTGACACTAAAGAGATATTTAAGTTAGTCGTGATAGTTTTTCATATTGGTTGCAAAAGTACTTGTATGCGACTAAGTAAATTGCAATCCAGAAAGATTTTGTCACATCTGAAACCTTTTAATTAGTATTTTTCAATATCTTTGGGGGGTTTTTTTCCACTGACAGTGGCTTTGTTGTTGTTTAACTTATTATAGTTAACGCATAAAAACCAGCATATAGTTATGAGCTGCCTCTTACAATATATCATAACAGACTAAAAGTATCACTGGAACAATAGTCTGAATAGGAAAAAGGAGAAGCTGAACAAACTGCCTGACTCAGTAAAAAATGAAGTGAAGAAAGAAAAGCAAAAAGAACCAGTCAGCACTATAATAGTTTTTGTCCATTCCATAATACGTCTCGGGGAAAGAAATGTGGCATGCAAACACAAAAGGACGGCACACAAAAGATATCCTTGCACACTAAGATATTATCAATAGCACTCTGGGGTGGGGGAGAGAGAAAGGTAAATTAAATATATTCAGATTAATATGAACAAGATGCTGCTTTTAAGAAAAGCTGGATTTGTTTGAAGCACTTTTTTGGCAGCTATCCTTGGATCACCAGACTATGCATTCAGGGAAAGCAGGCCTTGTGCATTTCATATTCTCAAAAGCATCTTGGCCTGCTGTTCATACCTGTCCTTCTCAGAGGAAAAAAAATCATTTCAATAGTCTATTTGATGGATTTCAAATTCTAAGCCTGTCATCCATTACACACCATGGTTGCCCACCAGCTTCCATTTTCATCAACACCAGCAACATTTGAGATGGCTGGATTCTCCAAAACAACCCTTACAGGAGCCTTTAATTAAAAATAGCAGAAATACTCATCTTTACTCCTTTCTCTTTCTCTCAGTTTTCTTTTCCCCCTCCTTTCTGACTGGTCTTCCTCTCCTTCCATTGTAGCACTTGTTTAATTCTTCCCTTTCCTTTCCTTTTCCTTATCTTCTCTCTGGCTGCAACTATAATCCAGTTTGACACCAATTTAACTGCTATGGCTCAATGCTATGGAGTTCTGGGGATTATAGAGAGCTCTGGTTCCACATCTGTCATAGAGCTCATGTGCAACAACAAACTACAATTCCCAGAATTCCATAGCAGTTAAAGTGGTGACAAACTGGATTATTTCTGCAGTGCAGATGCAACCAAATTCTCTCTTTTTAACTCTTTCAAGAGTTTGGGTTGGGTGGGCTACAGAGGGAAGCAGTAAATGGTGCTGCCAAGAGACTCAGTGGGTGCCTCATCGCATAAGTGGTACTCAATAAGGACAGGTGTTTGGAGCCAGCACCAAACACTTAAGAGAAACTTTGATTCCTTCACGTATTTGTTAACATGCAGGCTGAGAGGCAGACATTTGGTAATTCAGGACACCCTTAGCAGTGGATCAACTGCAGCCTGGCACTGACATTTTTGCCAGTCAGAATCATTTGTGGCCTATGGCTGTGCTTCTCAGGCTATTGGATGTGGAGGACCAGCAAGTATCCTTTTCCATTATGCTAGGAACCAGAACTAAATTTAGGCCCATTAGGTACAACTCTTTTTGTCTTTTCTGGAAACTTGGTAGGGATGGGAGCCACTGAGTCAGGGACAAGCATCACTGGTATCACTAGGGGGGTACAGGAGTGCAGACCACACCGGTTGTCACCCTAAGAGGGGGTGACACCACAGATCCCCAGATGTCTGCCTGTTGTTATTATTATTATTATTATTATTATCCTTTATTTATATAGCGCTGTAAATTTTCACAGCACTGTACATACAATCTTTTTAATTAGATGGTCCCTAACCTCAAGCTTAAAGTAGGCTGTGGCCTTTACCTGTGTCTTTAAAACATGTCTTTAAATCCCTGGAACTCGGTGGAAGAGAAGACGTAGGTGGGGCGATGCTCAATGGGTGGGGAAAGAAGCTTCAGGGGTTGTTGTTTTTTTGATTTACTCTTTTAATATTCTCTTTAAGAACATGACATCTTACCAAATTTTCACTTTAGTCACATGCAACTATGTCCATGTAAATACATTTAGGCAATGCTTATATTGTAATTGAAAGGTATAATTTTAGTTTTGCTAGTTGTTTATGTCACAGCTATTGCCATTACATTAAGTGATATAAGGGGATTACGATTTACAAGTAACACAGAAAAAACATTACTAAGTATTCTGTATGGCATGGTAGGGAAGGAGGTCAGTGGGCAGGGGGGTGACACAATGACTTGTCTCACCGGGTGACGTCAAACCTAGAGATGCCACTGACAAGCACTGATCCAGAGACGACCACTTTGAGGAGCACTGGTCTATGGGATCCTTGAGGTTGATCCCAGATGATCTCAGGAGGTCATTTCTTGTCTTGGAGCAAGTACCATCTTACGAGGCTAAGGACAAGGACAAGTCACAGTGATGGCTTTGGACTTGTCAAAGGAAGACATTTTAAAATGTTGACCATAGAGGCAATAGTAGGGTATATTTTGGCCTCATTTCTGGCAGCAAAATGCTTTAAATCCCCCATCCCCAAGCAAAAAACAACAACACCCAAGCCCTTTCCCCATGAAGCATAAAAGCGCTACTGTAGGATGTGATGCTTGTTTTGAAAATAAGATTACAACCTATACAGTGATTCATAAATATTTGCATTGTATAATTGTTTCAGCAAATGAATTGGCAAGCCAAACCACACAAGAAGGTTGCTCTGTTTCTCTCTCTCTTCGCTGTATACTCCCTCCCTACAGAAAGCAGAGAAGCTGCAGAATTTTAATTAGTTCCTTTCTGAGCATCTGTAAGCTCTGGTCACTTAAAAAAACTCACAATATTTCTAAGGTTACTCTTTCATAGCTGCCTCTTTGTTGGATTTTATCACCCATTTTTATAAAATGTTCTCAGTACAAAAAAAAATACCTGTTAGCAAACCAAGGAGAGGGCTCTCGATGACAGTTTTTATAACAGAAGTTGAATATTTGTGTTTCTGTAATGCGACAGTACAGTGTACAATGTGTTGTTGCGCTCTGTTGTTTAAAGAGGCTGAGTTCATGGAGAGTTCTTGAGGAAGAAGGTAATAAAACTGTATCCTTCATACTGAAGCATCAGAGTTTCATTAAAGTGTGCTTAGAATGGCCAGAGGGTGATGGGGCTGGGTCACTTTCTCCAACTATGTTAGATGAAATGGAAAGAATATTCCTTAGTATTACTTTTGCTGGGAAAATCTAAGCAACAGTAGTGGATCTCTCAGCCAGAGTAATCCAATTGGCAAGGCGGACACTGAGCAACAAACAGCCCCACACCCAAATCCTAAACATAGGATTTACATTGGAAATAAATCTGTTGTCTTCTTTGTAAAACACATGTAAGTAGGTAGACTTACAAAAGTGTCCCTAATCAAATACATGGTCTAATGGGAAAAAAAGATGGAAGAAAAGAAAATGGCAGCAGGTTAGGAGCTTATCGCTTGATGTTTTAAATTGGCTGCAGGGATTATTGCACACTAAATTGTCACCAAATTGCCAGCCATCATCAGCCTGGGTCCCAGCCGGGTCTCAGCAATGCTCTACCAGCACTTTTTAAAAGTCGGAAATCTTTCCGACCTCTAAAAAGTGCTGGTGGAGCGTGGCTGGGACCTGGCTGGGACCCAGGCTGACAGCAGCCAGTGATTCGGCAGTGATTTAGTGTGCGATAATCGCCACCTCCGTCTCTCATCCCAGCTGCAGCCCAGGAAGCTGGAGCCGATTTAAAACATCAAGCAATAAGCTCCTTAAAGTGATGCAGACTAAGGGGTGGATCTCCACTGTAGAAACAGTGCAGTTTGATACTACTTTAACTGCCATGGCTCCATCTTACAGAATCCTATGATTTGCCATTTTGGGAGGCACCAACACTCTTGTGCAGAGAAGGCTAAAGACTTTGTAAAACTACAAATCCCAGTATTCCACAGGATGGAGCTACAGCACTTAAAGAGATGCCAAACTGCATTATGCCTACAGTGTGATAAAACTAGGTGTGCTAAAACAAACCAAGGGGCTGTCACCAAACTAGCAGTTTTGTGAGTGCGGTTATGCAAAATATACTAACACTAACAGATTTCCCAGTGTTCAAGAAATTCCTATGAAAAGAACAGAGATAATATGAAAATTCTTTTAGGGAATTTTTCTGTACAGAAATACATGTGTCTTTTTACCTCTGGGGGGAAAAAAACAGGGTTTTCTTTTCTTTTCTCTTTTACACAGAAAACATGCTACTTGCAGAGAAGGCAGTGTGTTTTACACAGAAAACATTGTTCCCTGTGCAAAAAAAAAAAAGAGAGAGTTTTTTGCTCAGAAAACTCACATTTCTGCTGCCTTGTTTACCAACAAGGGAACCCTGGCACATACCAATATACCCAATGCTCTCCAAATTGAAAAATACAACCATGAATAATAATTACTAAGTACTAAATTTTAAGATTTTTGGTAAAAAGAACAAACAGCAAACAGAACTGACATCAGGTCTTAGCATTGTTGTGCACCTTCTGAAACATACACCCCAACAAGGAACCCACGGCCAAGAAACCCACAGCCGACCACAATAAACTCTTCCCAGAATCCTTTTCCTATGTTGTCATTTATTTGCCTTTCCTTTCCAAACAAATGTGAAAGGAATAGATGTAATATGGTATTCCACAGGCAGTACGATTCTCTCTCAGAAAGCTGAATATATAGAAACCTGGAATGGTTCCATGTTTGCACTGCCAGCAAACACATGCCAATAAGAAACAAGCACAGGAACATAAAAATTGATGGGAGGTACAAGTGGCAAACTTGAAACTGAGAAGAGTAGTTTGGATTCAACCCTTTCATGAATGCATACAGTAGAATGGTGTAGTGTTTTGAGGGTTGGACTAGGACACTGGGAGACCAGGGTTCAAATCCCCACTCAGCCATGAAAACCCATTGGGTGACCTTGTACAAGTCCCAGTCTCTCAGCTTTAGAGCAGAGAAGTCTTATCTGGATAAATCTTGCCAAGAAAGTCCCAGTATAAGGTAATCTTAAATCAGAATTGAGTTGAAGGCCCATAACAAGAAGAATAGATAGGTAGACTTGATGGAACAATCTTCTCCAACCTGTTTTTCTCCCTGTATTTTAGCCTACAACTCCTCAAATCCTCCATGGGGATTATAAGGAAAATAATCCAACATAACTGAAGGGCATCATGCTGGGAAAAGCTAATCTGTGCACTTAGCTTTGGCACCACCTTCTCCCTGGATAACTGACTATCCACTGTGGAATTATACAAGCTGGACATTAGCTGAAGAAAGGAGCAGCTATTAAGAGGCTGTCCATTACCCTCCTTTTATTTCATAAATAAGGAAACACAGCTGTCTCGCTATAACCAGTGTCCACTGTTTATTGTTGTTACAATATTGAGACTGTCTTATTGTTGTTATAATATTTTTCACACATTTTAATTCTGATTTGTTTAATAGTATTTTAGGGGGGGGTGGGATTGAATTACTTGGATATGTATATTTTTAAAATGTTGTAAGCCGCCCAGATTGCATTTCTTAGAGGGGCAGCATATAAATAAATTATCATCATCATAATCAATCAGCAGCAAAAAGGGAGAATGTGCACATATGCAATTTGCTTGGTGCAATCTTCACCAGATGTAGAAGAATTGGGTGTGTAAAAACAAGTTCAGCTTTCTTGTCTGACTGATACTGTTTTCCAAGCAGCATTAATCTGCAAAAGGTTTGTTAGCATCCTAGGCCAGGCTTCTGCTAACGTGGTGCCCCCACTCCCATGTGTTGGAGTATACTTTCCATAATCCTGCAGTGTGCTATGGAGTTGCACTTCAACATTATAGAGGGTGTGCTATGGAGTGTGCTATGGAGTTGCACTTCAACATTATAGAGGGCACCAGCCTAGGAGAATCTATCTTAGTCTGTAACCAATGCATTGTTATGTTTAGGGGTCCATTCCAAGCTTTTTTCATAGGAGGTACCAGCTCACTGTTCACAAAATACAGAGAGGAGAGAGGGGAAACATTCCGTGTTTGTGGCAAGGCAATTGCTCAATAAAAGCTTAATTTGGAAGCACACAAAATAGCTTCAGCTCAACAATCCAACCTTCACATTTTCCCTCCGGTATTTCATACCACAGAAAACATTGCATTCTTGAGGTATTGTTCCCTAGGCTCCATGCTACTATTTCTGAACTATGGAGAAACAGTATAGAGTGACATGCTGTGGACCACTTCAGAAACAAGCAAGAATGTGTGTGTGCACGTGTGTGTATCTATCTGTCTGTTCCAAACAGATTGCCTAGGGGTTAAGTAACCATATTTGCTTTCTTTGAAAAATGTATTACATAAAAAAATTGTATACATTCGCTGTTTTTAAGCAAAAGCTTACCACTCTGTGAATGCTGTAAGCACTTCCGTGGGAAGGTACATAGTCCTTGACAGCTCCATGAGTGTATCGGAAAACACACGTTTTTGATGTGATTGTTCCTTAAATTATGGTTAAATGTGTTGGTAAAGAAGCAATTATAAGCTCCTGAAGAGACAACTGAAGGACCCAGCGGATACTCTTTCTTTCCATGTGCAGAAGAAAGTTTTCCACTTGGTGCTGTGATGGTGGAAAGTTGGAAGGCTTAGTCACTATTGTTTCTCTGCCACCACTGTTCTAATAAAAGTAGGGGCTAAAGAAAAGCACATTGGGGATCAAACAGAGATGGTGTGGGATCTACCAGATCCAAAGCTCTTCCACTCTTCCTACACACCTTAGTGATGAAAAATAACTATGCCAATCTTAGAATAATAATGGAAGAGGTTTTTTTTTTAAGGATGACAGATGACAAAGAGAAAGGAAACTATAGGGCAATGTCCCACACTTTTTCCTCTACGATTTAGGAACTATGGACTCACTTTTTTTAACTCTAACTTTTATAGGATTATTCTGATCATCAGTAGTTTTGACCATAAAAAAATACTTTCACCTCTATCTTCCCGTTTCCCTTTTCAGCCATGCAAACTAGTGTATAGCATACAGAGACACACTGTAAAAATATGAATTAAAAATATGTTGGGTGTTAACATTTTTGTTTGCCCATTTTTAAAAAGTGGGATTTCCAGAAGTATCTCAGATATTATGAAAGAAATTCCAGCAAGGAGCTAGCTTGAAAACTTTGCAACAAAAGGTGATCATGCCTGAATGTTCATGAGTATTATGAAGATATGCTTCACTCTATCTTCCTTAGAAATCAAAGACATAGCCATGTTAGTCTGGAATATCAGTATGCAAAGAGATCTTGTAACACGTTAGAGGCTAACTGTGCAAAAAAAAAGTTGTGGCATGAGCTTTTGTAGACTTGGTCTCTTTCCTCAAGTGAACTGGTGTTTATGAAGGACCTTTATCATCAAACTGTACGACTAGCCATGGAAATGTAAAACTTGTGAGCATGGTGATAGCGTGACAAGCTCAGTTTTAACAATGGTTGTTGAGGGACAAAGGCAGGAGGAAAGATGTTGCGTAAGGCAAGGGTGGATGGATGGCCATATGAATGGTGGAGGGAGTTTTGGAATGTGGTGGGAACCAGAAAGGAAATATAATAAACTGGCTAAGAGTGTCCTCATGATGCTAGATGTTACGTACAGTGTGCTAGCAAGCTATTGTCTCTGTTCATTCCACTGCTGATGGATTGGAGTTTGTGGATATATTCCAATTCAGCTGTTTCTCTTTCCAACCATCCTTTGTAGTTTTTTTGTTCAAGGACTGCTGTTCTGAGATCAGAGATGGACTCCTCAGGAAGACTGAAATGTTCTGCAACAGGTTTCAGTGTACGCCCATTACTAAAATCTGGTTTATCTTCCATGCTATCTCTTGTTAATCAAAACTTTCTGGAAATGAGCAACTGAAACTTTAAGGGAATTAAGTGTATGCACTCTGTGATGGAGAAATTGTCCAGATATCTTTGTAAGAGACAAAAATATTCCTGTTCTGCATAAAACCTCCAATGTGAATACAAGTCAAAGTTTGGACTTATGTTGAATTTATACATGTAACTTGACTCTTAAATTAGACCTGGATCAAAGACCACATAAATGATCTCTGGCTCATCTGTAGCAGTTTTTGTAAATATCTCATTTTGATGAAATACAATTCTTTCCTCCTCTCCAATTTTTATACATAGACAAGTGCCTCAAGATGGCCCCCAAATTCTAACTGAGACACCAACTTGAATGAAGCTGTTGCTTAGCAACACCTCTTTTTTTGTTCAAATTACATTTTTTAAAATCCAGTATGTGCTGGATATGAATAGAAGCAGAAATGAGGAGCTCTTAAAATTTTGTTAATGCTATCAAAGGACCCCCTAACCAAAAAAAAAAAAAATCAAAAAAGGTTGAGAAGTAAGATTGTTAAAGGTTGTGTTCCCCCCCCCCCCTTCAGCAATATCTCAGAGGAAAATCTCATTTTTATAGGTAATAATCTTTCCGCAATTTTAGGTTCCATATATTCCTCAAGAGGTTTGAAAGAAAAATAAATGATCATCAGCTTTGCTAATGATACAGTGCTACCTCTTCTTTCACAGAGTCCATCCTACATAGCAGTGGGTTCCCTTGCTATTCATCCTTCTCCCACTTCCATTTCCACTCCCACATTTACTTTTCTTCATGTGGGTAAAGGTTTCATGATGCAAGTGGGACTTGTTTGGGGAGGGTTGCCTTTACGTTCTTCCTCTGAACCTGAGAATGTATAACTTGTCCAACGTCACCCAGTGGGTTTCACAACCATGAAGTAGGTTGCATGTAGTCAAGTACTGAGATAGACTCAGGGATGTTTTTGGAATGTGATCACTCCAAATTGTGCTATAAAATCACCAGATGTGCACTTCTGGGACTAATTTGTTGATCAAAATGTAGTAATTCACCAACGTTTACATTTTTCAAAATGTTGAAGTTCAGTTGTTAATAGTTAAACTAGTACTTGCTTGGATTTTATTCCACCAGCACGTTCATGGGGACTTGGGGAGACTTGAAAAAGGATGGAAAAAAACTCCACAGTCTTCAGAAAGATATGTTTCAGGAATATTTTGGGGACTTTGGTTTAATGATAAGTAGCAGAAGTTTCCTTCCCGCTTACCTTTTTCTTTTTCTTTTCTGTTCTTTTTTTTTTGGCAAACAAAGGCAACATTCTTAACTGTTCCAAGGCTATTTTTTTTGTCTGTGACTCACAATGCCTCAAGGGCCTAAACACCCTAAAGGCACCAAATCCTGTCAGATATTGGAAGCTAAGCAGGGTCATCCTTGGTCAGTACTTGGACAGGAGACCAGCAGCAAATGCCAGGAACAGTAAGGTACATTTCAGAGGCAGGAACTGGCAAAAGCACCTCTGAATATTCCTTGCCTAAGAAAACCTTATGAAATTCAAGTCGACAGGCAACTTGAAGGCACACACGCACAGACACACTCTCTATGTAGGAACAATATTTCATGACACAACAATCTTCCAAAGGCACTGGGGTGACAGAGGGTCAGCTGCCCCCAGGGAAATGTGAACTTGGCTTTCAAATTCATCATATACAATGTTGTTTGTGAAAAGTCAAAATGAGAAGAAGAGAAATGCAAGTATGGGTCTATCACAAAAGAGATTAATTTGGAGGTGGGGGAAGCTCACAAAGAGGATGATGTTACAAGTCAGAGGAGCTGGGAGAGTTCTACCAATTGAAATTCTTTCCAATTTCCAATGTCATCCTGCCACATGTAAAACTAAGGGACTCGGTGTAAACACTTCATTATTTTCTAGAACTCCTTGTTTGACCTTTTTAAACTCTGACAGGCCTTGGGTTTCTTTTGGAGCTAATTTTAGAGTTAACTCCTTGATTCAGGAAAGCAGGAGTCTTACGGAGAATTGTGAAAATGTGAACTTTTCTATTGAACAGTGGGTTACATTAGTGCAGCATTCATGGCAAGCAGCACCTGCCAATAATTCCTTCTTCTCCTTAACTATTTAAGATACAGAAGTTTGGGACAAGTTTCCCTCTGCTTCCTCTTTTCTAGTGGAATACAACGTTTCCTAGTGAAATTATACAGAGCCAGTGAGGCCTTGAAAAATGGGATTATGCCGACCAAGGTGGAGCAGACCTTATGCTCCTTTAATAACTGAGTAGATGAAGGAATTTGAGCAGATGCAGGTCTTCTCACTGACTCCTCAAATGCTGCTCTGACAGCTGAGATAACAATATAGCCTATAGAGAAAGTGGAAAACAATATATTGTTGATGTGTGCCCTCAAGTTGTTTCCAAGATATGGCAATCCTATCAGAGTTTCCTTGCCAAGATCCGTTCATAGGTGGGTTTGCCTTTGCCTTCCTCTGAAGCTAAGAGACTGTGACTTGCACTGACAATTCTGTTTGTGCCCTATCTCACCAAATGTGGGTTTTCATGGATCAGTGGTGAGATAGGGCACAAACAGAATTGTTTGTGTCCTATCTCTCCCACCTCTCCTGCCTCTCCCTACTGATCCCTAGTTCAAATCTCTGCTATAATGGAGCTCTTGGTTTTTAGTACTATGATGAGCTCCACTAGAACATTATTCAACATTCTCTCCCAACATGGCATCCATGTACTATAAGAAAGAGCTGCTAGCTCAGCGAGAGCTAAATAATCAAGCTTGGCAAGTACTGAGATAAAACAATGTAGGAGGGATCAGGGAGTAAGTCCTAGAGTGCATTAAGGCATGTCACCACAGGATGTGAACTCAGCAACATTTGGTGAGATGGCGCAGAAATAGATTTGTCAGGTCTCTGCTTGTGGCATCCCAAAGGTAATATCCTGGAGTTGGCAAAAAAAAATGTCATGAAGAACACAACTTACTGGTAAAGAGGAAGAGCTAAAGGCACAAAAGCTGAGACAAACGGAAGCGGCTAAAAGAGGAAAACAAGTGAATAGGTGGGAAGTTACAGGGCCTCTAGATAAAGCTTATCTAGATGATTTTCTCTGGTTCAATTGAAAATTCTTCCCTAGTAGCATGTATTCTCTTTACTAAATCCTTCTTCCATACTTCAGCCAAGAAGGCTATAACATTATCCTGAAGCACAAAATGTGACCACTGATTTCATTTTGCAGTGTTACATCAGTTCTGAGAGTTACATCATATCCATGTATCGAGTTTTAGGACCAAATCAAGACAGTTGTTCTTATTAGGAGTCTCTGTTTCACTACAGAAGATGTCTCATAGCTCAGGTATTCTCAGGGAATCTTCTTAATGTTTCCTTATCCCTATAGATGCTGGGAAAGATGGTGGGACATTTACTTGTGGTGTGCTCAGTTCTGGTTGGCCTACCTGTTAACCTCTTTGCTAGCCCTGCCTGAAAAATGAAGCACACAATGTACACTTGGGTGACTATCTCACAGTACATTTTCTGTTTTCCAGGGAGCTTACTGACTGTGATTGATTTTCTCATGAAGAAGTCCTGGAAAGGCTTTCCAAAATTTCTAGGCAGGAAGAAACCCACTCTACAAAACCTTGCATGCTAGAGGAGGCTTAACATAATTCATAATGCTACTACCTTATACAGAGATGCATAGATTATTATTGTGTAGGCTTTAGAAAACAACAGAATTCAAGCAACAATGCATATTGCAAAGAATAGAAAAATGAACAACAATTTGAAAAAAAAGAGCTCCATGGAACAAAGATAAATTCTCATTGCTTTGTAAAAACGGAGTTCATTTCCCCCAGAGGATTAGACTGGTTCACCTCTACATGTTTTTGGCAAAAAAGTGCAGGCTGGGCCAAGACTGTCCAAAAGTAGCTGGAAATTATTTTGAAAGCTTTTAAACATATGAGTAAGAGAAAGAGATGCTTTGGGAGGGGGTTAATAAGAGGGAGCTCAGTCAGACTCCACTCACAAGAGAGCAAGGTTCTTCCTGGGTTGTCCGTATTCTTTCATCATCATTAAAGCTCTGTGATTATACGCTTTTGATTTTAAAATTACACAATACAAAATTCAAGTGATAAGAGTGTAATTTAGAACAAAGGAGACAGAGGAAAAGCTGTAATTAAAGATACACACAAATGCTGAAAACACTGCCTAGGAAAAACCCAGCAGCAAGGCACAAATTCGTGGAATAGGGGAGAGGATGCAACAGACGGGTGCCCTTAATATGAAGCTCTGAATTTCACAAGCATGTTCCATACTATGTGGCAGTTGCTATGGTAACAACCTTTATTTTTCTGAAGTTGTACAGATGTGTACAATTCATGAACTTACGGGCTGTAAATTATTGCTTTCTTGAGAGGGAGGGTGTATCAATAACTTATGAGCCTTTTTTAAAAAAGAAAAAGAAAAAAGGAAATCATCAAGTTTTCCTGTTATGGGTGCATGGTAAGTGCACCTGTTTAAAGACAACAGAGGTTTGTCATGTAATGCAGGCTATGGAGAGGAACAGAGAAATTGAAGATATTTAAGTTAAAATTACTATGGCTGCAATTTTCCTCTATAGATTCACCTGAAAATAAGCTCCGCTGAATTCACAGAGAATTACTTCTGAGTAAACAAGTATGTGATTTGGTTGCGTGCTTTCTGTTATTTCTTAGGATCCACGTACATTTCCTGAAAAAGTAGGGAAAAAACTTAAAATTATAGGGGGAGCTATAGTTTTAGCATTAATAAGCTCCTTAATGTACCACTGATATGCTATAGGGAAATAAACCATCAGTCATATGTATTGCCAGATCTAATTTGTTGACTAGCAATAGTTGTTTAAAAGAATTGTACAAAACTTTAAAAATTGTGCAAAAGGTGGGATATTATTTCAAAGTACAGTACAGACAAAAAACCTACACCAGGACTGTAGGCAAACCCCAATCGTATTTAAAAACATTTTGATCTCTTATTCGGAGATCCGTGGGACTTTAATTTGCTCACTAATTTCAATTTGCTTAGCTCTCTCATTGAAAGTGCTTATCTTTGGCTAGATCATGCCCAAATTTTTGTTTACATCCATTTTTGCAACAACAAAGGAGGTGTCTTACTATTTCATCTACGAATTTTTAGATGAAGGTGAAAAACATGTGGAAATTGTTTTGCTAGATTGTGCTGTTTTATATACTCTCGTCCAAATCCCATAAATATCTGAACGTAAAAGTTTGCAAAGGTGTAATTTACCTTAACCAAATACAAGAAATAGTCAAAACCAATGTAAAAATTTAAAAAAATCACACTCAGAGTAAAAATAAAAGTCTTTATCAAGATATCAGAAATAAATGATTGGCAACATTTCTCTTCATAACCATTTCTGATTTATTTATTCATTTATTTATTTATTATGTTTATTTCTATCCCGCCCTTCTCCCAGGATTGGGACTCATGAGGGCTTGCAACATTAAAAACAATACAATTAAAAGCATACAAAAAAAGTACATTAAAACTGAATTAAATTAGTACAATAATTAAAACTGATTCCAAGCTAAAATATCGAAAACATTAAAAAGATAAGAATGTGTAAAATACATTAAAACAATATAACGCCCCAGGCCATTATTTAAAAGCTTTCTGTTTTAAATGTTTTGAATGCCTGTCTGAAAAGGAAGGTTTTTGTCTGTCAGCAGAAGGCGATCTGGTCTCCCTAATGGCAACCATAGAAAAGGCCCTTTCTCGCTTTCTAAAGCCTAAGTCCTACACCTGCTTACCCTGGAATAAGCCCCACTGAATTTACTTTGGAATAGTTATGTCATTTATAATTTGCTTTTCACAGGACATCTTCTAAAAGATCATGGGCAAAAATTTCTAGCAAGTGGAAGGAGTAAAGCTATACTCTACAGCCATGTGATACCACTTTAATGACCATGGCTCCATCCTACAGAAACATGGGATTTCTAACTTGATGACACATTAGTAAACTCAGATCCTGTAGTTCAGGAAATTAAACCAAATTTCTCTGGCAGAAAACCTTCTGAGCAGCAGTAGCTACTTTCCTCTATTCTCAGGGTATAAATCTGTTTGCCACTTGATTGGCCTGGCATTATGTACATTAACCTACCCCCTTTTGAGATTGTACCTCCAATCTGACCATCTTCTGAATGTGGCACCATTTTGTTCCTCATTTCAGACTGGAAAACGTGTAGTGAGCTTCCTTCTCTTGAAATCTCCTAATGCTGCTTTTTTAAAAAAAAAAATGACGGTATAGATGTGATTAGAATCTATGCTCTTTTTATGCATGGTGCATGATAGGGGTTATGTCCCAAAAAGCAGCCTAGTAACAAGAAACTGCACAATCCTATGTATCCTTACACAGGAGCAAATCTTACCGTAAGTAGTAGGGCTCATCCCAGTGAAGTAGTAGGGCTCATCCCAGTGAAGAGATCTTGTATGGTTTTTTTCATCTGTACAGGTTTTAATCATGTGTATGAGTCCCTGTTGGAAAAAAAGGTGGGATATAAATTAATAATAATAATAATAATAATATAGCGCTGTAAGTTTACACGGTATGAAACAACAACAACTGCAAAGACTACGACTTGTGAGTAAATGTATATGTACATAAATAAATAAGAGCCAATGTGGTTTGGGCTGCACCCGCACTGCAGAAATAATCCAGTTTGATATCACTTTAACTGCCATGGCTCAGTGCTATGGAATTCAGCAAACTGCGATTTTGTGAGACATTTAGCCTTCTCTGTCAGAGAGTTCTGGTGCCACAACAAGGTACAATTCCCAGAATTCCATATCACTGAGCCATGGCAGCTAAAGCGGTATCAAACTATATTATTTCTGCAGTACGGATGCAGCCAATGTGGCCTGAGTGTTGGACTAGGACTTTGGGAGACCAGGGTTCAAACCCACACTCAGCCATGGAAACCTATTGGGTGACCCTGGGCAAGTCACACCTTCTCGGTGTCAAAGGAAAGCAATAGCAAACCAAATTTTGCCAGGAAAATAGCACGATACCTTACTTTAGGATAACCATATGTCAGAAACAACTTGAAGTCATACAACCACAACATGCACATACCTACATAAATAAACAAATAGACAAACCTTTGAATACCACAAACCTCATCATCAGTGTGCCGGTATGTTTCAACCAAACTAGACCTAGAAATTAATGTGAAGGGGGGGGGGGTTAGTGCAAATTTAATCCAAGGATGGAGGAGACGTACTTGATTATTTGTAAATTCACAGCAAAGATGTGGCGCGGATTCAGCACTTTCCTCTCCTGCTACACCAGTTAAAAAAACTTTACTCAAATGCTAGTTTGCTTTAAACAAAAATATGACATTGGCCCTAACGGGAAATTTACCTCCATAACAAACAAGACCAATTTTTCAAAACGGCAGGAAAGGATGAGTGGGTTAGATTCATTGTCCATGCTTTCGCAAAAACAATAACTGTCAGTGTTTCTGCCCCCCTTCCAACCAGTGGCCTTTGCCTTTTAAAAAAAAAAACCCTGCATATTAAATGCAATGATATGTTTAATGTCGTGTTTAGTTTGGCCCTAATTCTGTCATGAAAGGCCTACAAATTTCAAGGTCTAAATGCATCTGCATTGTCAGGGATTAACAGCTGGGGAAAAATGAGAGAGTAAGCTGTAATGGTGCAGGAAAAAGAGGGTGGAGAATGTGATGAAAACGGGATTATTATTTTTTTCCTGTCACAGTTAGATGGTTTATTGAGAGTGTTATATTCTTCACTGATATTATTGCGAATCATAACTATGTGTTATTTATTCAAGTCATTGTTAGAAAGAGATAAGTTATCACTTACTGCCAGTTTCACCAAGAGGAAAAAAAGAACACTGTGGTAAGAAGATTTTTTTTTTTCTCACTTCCAGCTTGGTGTTTTCTGCAGGTATTACATAAATTACATTTAAGTCATTGGATAATTATGAACTTTCTTCTCTTTTATATTTATGTGGAATATTTATTGAATTGCACACTGTGCTTTTATAATAAAGTGCCTTTTACGTGGTTTCCTTTGTTCATCCAAAAGGAAACTGACAGTTATCCTTTTATAAGCTATTCTAAGAACATTTTCTCCTCTTTGAAACTGATTGATGCACTCCTTTAAATGTTCCTGCAAATATCTTTTGAATTTAAGTTTCTGCATAATGTAATAAGATAAAAGAATTCTATACTTCAACAAGAGACATTACAAAGCAACCGGAGACATTATCAAGAGCATTAACATGCTCCTAATAGCAATAAAACCTTTTAACTGTCTGATGTTGAACATGCTCCCACCAAACCACCACATATTATGATAATTGGCTCCAATTTCTGGATCTTTCATTCCGAAGTTACAAGTTAGGTAAGACTGAGAAGAAAGATTGAAATGTACAGCCTTGCTTCTTTATCCGAACCGCCGGTTTACATTGTGTTACTATGTTTATGACGTATGGGATTGACATTCATCTGTCTTGAATCGGCAGCATACCTACCCTGTCAGGAAGTTAACACATATTCTTTTACTCGATATAGTTAACACATATTCTTTTACTCAATCCAGTTTCAATCATCCAGACCTAGCAATTGATTTCAATTGATGCGCATCCAAAAAAAAAAAAAAGCATAAAAAGAGAAAGTTTATTAAATTTCTGTTTTACCATTCCCTGGGTCTAACCTTCTTCCTAACTAGTCAAAATTTAATTTAATTTTGAGGCTCTGCTATCCCCATGAAGGATGTGATCTTATATCTGTTTACCTGGATGTAAGCCCCACTAAACACACATAGAATTCAGTGGGACTTACACCCAGGTAAATAGGTATAGGTACTTCTTACTAGAATCGTACAGCATTTGCCTGGAAGAGAAGCTACAGATGTAGAACTTCTACAAAAGCTTCCAACTTTATAGAGAGCACATAAAAATACTTCTTGTTTAAAAGCAAGATGACTTCTAATGACAATTAAGAACCAAAACAGTGACTTCACAAACAAAGATTGAAACCACAAAACCTGCCGATCATGCAGCAGAGTTCTTTAGAGCTAGCAACTGTATAGGGCTAACTTGAATATTCTCCTAATATTACAGATGGGAACGTGTCTAGCAATATCCAGAATATCGTATTCTTCTTACGGGACAGAATCAGCAATCTTGAGAAGTTGAAAGAAATCACAGCAGTTGTTTCTCTGGAATTGCATCTGGGATGGCTCAGATACTTGATTCCTCTTTCTACAATGTGATGAATATCTATGGGTGAACCAGCCTTAACACAACTTTTTGTCAAACATACATGAAATGCTGAGAAACAAACCACAAAGAAATGAGGCCGTGATCCCTAAATAGAGGAGCTGTTTATATACACAAAACCAATTATATTCAGTCTAAATGGGGAAGGGAATACTTTTGCCTTGTTAATAATGGGAAAGTACAAGATAGTGGCATTTGAAACACTATCTAGAGGGCCTTTAAAAGGAGATGATGTGCACTTAGAATAGCCAGATGTCCCTTATTGTAAGGGATGTCCCTTAGAATACTTGAGGGTCAAAAAGCTTTTCCCTTACAAGTCTGGCAGCTGTCCCTTCTTATAAAGGATGTCCCCTACATTAGGAAAGTTATTAATGTGGACAACGTGTTAATTTTGCATAGAAATACATGGCTAAATCAATTTTAAATTAATAATTCCACATGCTATTTAGGTAGTACACAGATTTAATCACTACTTCCTGCTGGTTATCAACTCACATTTCATGAATTTCGACTATCCTTCATTAGTGTTTTGAAAACCTGGTGGGCAGTTATCACACCAAATGGGTTTTGCATAGGAAGCACACTTCCACCAACCATTTACAAGAGCCAAAGGGAAAAACAACAGGCATAAAAGAAGGAAGAAAATACACAGTATTCTTCAATCCCACTTTGGTTCACTTCTGAATATATGCACATTTTCTGTCCCCACGATCCAGAGGCTTTCTGTATCTTCTTATAAGAGAATAACCTCTTGTGTTCTCAGCTGCTGCACATCTGAAAAATGGGAGGCAACGACAGCTAATCGGACTTGTACT
This sequence comes from Urosaurus nigricauda, assembly GCA_034509955.1. Taxonomy (NCBI): domain Eukaryota; kingdom Metazoa; phylum Chordata; class Lepidosauria; order Squamata; family Phrynosomatidae; genus Urosaurus; species Urosaurus nigricauda. Next base: position 104,499,163 of record JAOEGL010000004.1, read on the forward strand.
TTTCACCTAGATTTCATAGCTCCATGGGCACAGTCTGGGCTGGGCCTACTCTGTGTAATGCTTAGCATCATGATTTAGTCTAGTACTACTATAAAGGAATTGCACATTTCTTCTGAGCAATGATTCTATGTTTTGAGTGTGAGAGTCCCAGGTCATTGTATACTTATATAACAAGAGAGCATCCTCAGTGGATCCAAATTTCAAGCTAGCACAAAGAAAACAATACATTCTATAAATTTCCAAAAACAGCTGATGGGGGCGGGAATCCCTTCACTGCAGTATGTTTTTTATAAATTAAAGTAGACCTTTAATATTATTGTGAATTTAAATAATTCGTTATTTGAACTGCTCAGTATTTAATTAATAGTGATCTGTTGTCATGAGTACAAACAGTCAGACCCTACTTATTAACTGACCTCTTTGCAGCTGCTTCAAAGTCAAGAAAATAAAAAGTAACTCACTTTGCATAGACTGTAATTACTTAAATATTCCATTTTTTCCAGCAGAAGTTGTAACAACAGTATTAATTATTAGGTGTTTCCCTGTAAAGCCTCTGCCTTAAATATAGCTTAGAAACACTCTGTAACAAATACGGCTTTATTTCCAATAAGATGAAATGGTATTTTGAGTTGCCACTGATTGATTTTCTATAGTCATTCAACTGAAATATGTACAATGTTTGTCTCGCTGGCGGTTAGCCTTATTCCAATCGGCAGTATCTCTCACATTTTTAAAGTATTCCTCATTAGTTATTAAACACTGGATGTTGATTCATGAAAGAAGAAAAGCCAGTCAGAAACAATTGGTGCAACATTGTTTTAAATAGTATTGCACTGTTTAGCAGTCTACTGGCTATTTCTGTTTTCTTTTTCAGGCTACAAAATTCAAGCCTTCTTCAAAGATGCCATTTTAATGAATTTTGCTGTGGCGTTATGAAAGATCAATTATTTTTACAAAAGCAAACCCCCATCCCATGACTTGTTTTTTATAACTAAGCAGCAGTAAGGATACACACACACACACACAACCAGGAGGCAATTCTTAATATATAGTCAAGATTAAATCACATTGATGGAAGCTTTTGGGAACGGGAAAAAAAGAGAAAAATAAGGAGTGATGTTATTTTTCTCCTGTAAACACAATAAGGTGCAGATTAAAGATAAATCTGAACACCGGCTAAGCCTTTCAAAACAGCTTGTCACCTTTATCATGCGGGTTTAAATCATGGCATTAGTATATTAAAGGGTTTTAAAAGACATCGTGGAAGGCACTTTGAAATTAATTAAAAACCCTGGATTCATTTGTTTGAGGAAGATAAACTTTATTTAGAGGAAAATAACCCTGACATATCCCCAGCGCTGCCTGCGATGGTTTTCAAGCAAAAATTAGATACTGCTGTTAATATCTTAGTATTGCTTTCCCTTGGGGTATGACATACAGCTATAGAGGGTATGAAGATTTCTGAAAGAAGTATTTATTACGGGTACATCCAAAAGATTCCATGTATTGCATCGGAAAGACTTGATCGACACCAGAATAATCTGTCAGTTTGTTCTTCTAATTTTTTGTTTGAATGGTCATTTCTTTTGGAAGTTCAACAGCAGCCCCTAGTGGAAATCTGAAAGTTATCACTGTAAGTCTCTCAGATGTCTCTGTGTCTGTATGTCTGTATGTGTGTGTGTGTGTTCATTCCTTGGCAGTTTCCAAAAACCAGTCGCAATTGTGAAGCCACGTACCCTAGAGAGACCGTATTAAAAAGGCAAATTCTGCTTGTGGTCTTGCCGCCTCCATGAACTGCTGCTACTGGCATGTCACCAGTCAGAAGGAGACCTCCTGGACACTGAAAGCCCCAGCCTTTGTCATGGTAATCATTGCAAATTTCAGCTGCTGTCACTCCGAGGGGAAAAGAAAGATGCACAGCCAACAATATACATCTGTCCAGACTGTCACATTCATTTTATGCATGAGGACTAATAATTACATACTGAATAATACCAGGGCAATGGCAGGGCAGGGGAAGAAGATGGCACTTCTGAATAACATTTGGTGTGGCTTAAGTCAAAGCAAGAGCTTGCAAAAGCATGAGCCTGTTATGAACCTTGGCTGAGCACTTACTATTATCACGGGGCTCTGCTTCGATTTCTACAAATTTCGACAAATTCTGTTTCTACAAATGTGAAATGCAAAACAATCCTGATGCAGAAGAGGAAAGTTTGCATGAGTCCCCGCCCAGAAGGGAAGATCATGTTGTCCAAATAGATATGATGGGAATTAAAGGGTAAATACTATGCTGCAGAACTGATCTCATCCCTTTTGCTACTTACCTTACACCTTGTTTAATTTTTCATCTTTTCTTTTCTTTTCTGGTCCTGCAGACATAAAAATGTCATCAAGACTTTCGGCCTGCCTGCCTGCCTGAAATTTTCAGCATTTCTCGCTAAGACGTTGAGGAAGCTGTATGCTGTGCTCCCAAAACCATTGTTATACCTGGATGGGATCTCAAAGGACTGAGTCAATTTTAGCCTGAGAGGGAAGGAAGGAAAAAAAATTACCTTCATGCTGACTTACTCCACAGAAAGACTGCTCCTTTTCTTCAGATTCCACTTAGATTTTCAATTTCAGCACAGTTATAAGTGTTTCTTTTTGTAGGTGAAGGTAGCAATATGTGTCCCTTTTATCCAAAGGACTTTGCAAAAGTACAGTACAAACAACTTTGCACACACACACACACACACACACACATTGTGTCACTACCACGTCTTATCACCCGTATTGACCAGAACAATAAAACATTATGCACTAAAGCATCCCTCCTCAAACTAGTGCCACCATATGTGTTGGATTAAATATTTATTTATTTATTTATTTATACTCTCACCTTGTATCTTGGGACTGCAATCCCTATCATCCCTACCGAGCATAGGGCCAATAGAGAATTCTCTACATTGTTACTAGTTATCTCTGTCTAATACCTTTGTCTAATTTTCTTAGTGGGAATAAGTAAAGAGGATTACATACCAGATCCAATATTTCTCTGTATTACTTAGCAAACAAAAACTACATCCAAACAACACTGATAAAATAAATTCTTAATTAGAGATAGGAAAAAAAAACCTGCTCCCAAGGTTTGTTATACAAGGGACATCACAAACAGAAGGGACAGGATTTTCAGGTTCAGGACAACCCTGAACCCCAAAAAATGTTGGAATACTGAAAGGTTTCACTGTCTCCCATTCCATTAAGTAGCATCCAATGTACTGTAACGAAGCTCTCTGAAGGCTCTTTTCAAAAGCCAAAGGTTAGATAATCCACATATTCATGAGCCTATTTCAGTACAGAAGAAGTTGATGAATAAGCTAAAAAAAAAAAATTAGCATCTTTGGAAACCTTTAAATACATCTCCCACTTCGTATAACCACTCAAAAGCAATTGAGTTTTGTCCATGAAATGCCATTTTGAATCATAAGCTGTGCAACAAAACAAAAACAAACAAAGCTTCATTTAGATACCGCTTTATACCGCCTAAGCAATGTCTAAGCAGCTTACAACTGTAAGCTGTAAGCAGTTTACAACTGTGTACTCTTTTCTTAATCAACAATCTTGTATTTGTATTACTGGAAACACTTAAGCAAAGACTTTGGTGGACAGTCCAAAGGCAAATTTCATCTTGATTGGTGTGTCTTTAAGATTTTGATCTGAATTTCATGACATTAAGGAAGGCTTAAAAGACATGCCAGGCAAGGAGGCAGATGAGAAGTGCATTGCAAATACAAAAAAAAAGTGCTTTCCTGATTTACTCTTTCCTTCACTCACAAGGCACTAGGCTCCTGGTGATCATCAGCAAAAATCCTTTGGCCTATTAGTGCAACTAAGTTTTGCTCCTTGTCTGCCAAGCTCCAACCCATCTATCTTTCAGGTTTACATTTTTTCAGCTCTTAGGCCCTTCTCCTTCAGTCCTTCTCCTCCTCTTTTGTATCTCGCCATCTTTCTCTCATGCATATAGGCATACCTACACATACACACCTACTGCAATTTCTCTTTTCAACAGCTATTTTCTCCCTTGTTCTATAGTCCCTTCTCTTCATTGTCATCTCCTTTGAAACACCTGTTTAAATGCCTCCTTTTTCTCTTCTCTCCTTCTCCCTCTCCCCATATCTCCTAGATGCTCCCTCTTTCCAAAGTACCTCTCCCTTTTTTCCATCCTCTTTCTCCTTCTCCCTTATATTATATTAAATGGGAGAGAGCAAAAGAGCTAACAAATTTTAACAAATTGAGTGGAAGATGCGACTACAAAATAATCAAAACCATTTGTTGTGAACTGTATGTTGTGACACCAGTACCTGGTCATTTTTGAAGTGTCTGTAAGGTGTTTTGAATGTTGTGTAGTCACACATTTATGGAGATGCAGGATATAAATAAAACTTATTATTATTATTATTATTATTATTATTACTATTATTATTCCCAAACAATAGCTTATATATCTAGAGCATATTCCTTCATCCATTCTGGAGGTTTCAGTATAGTTAAAAAAATTAAAAATATTAAAGTGTATTAAAAACTATATACAGACCTTAAAATCGGAATTGCACAGCCCAAATCTCATCAGTCTGAAAAAGCCTGATGGCACAAAAATGTTTTAACCTCCCGCTGAAAGGACAGCAGGGATGGGACCATCAGAGATGGGATCATCTAGGGAGGAAGTTCCAAAGTCTGAGAGCAGCCACCAAGAAGGCCTTACCCCTTGTTTCCATCAAATGAACCCGAGAGGGTGATGGAATAGAAAGAAAGGCCTCTCCAGACAATCTTAGCACTCTAATGGGCTTATAAAGGGAGATACGATTCTGGACTCAAGCCATATAGCCATGACATCAGAAGAGCCAGAAATGGATCTCTACTGGTTTTCTTTTTTAAATGCAGTTGTAGAAGGCACTAGTTTTTACTTGGACCACAGTGCTGGGAAAGGGAGCATTAACTTACCAAATGCAACAAATGAATGACTAAAGTGCACTCTTTCCTCTTGTTTACAAATATTACTTATATCCATCTTTAGCACAAAACATTAGAGGATGGAACTAGTCAAAAGGAGCCAAGCTATTTAATCACATAAGCCTCCCCACCTCATCACTTCAGTGGTAGAGTCTATACAAGTTTACCATTCCAGAAAGAACTACCTGTGCCTTATCTGCACAACAGAATGCAAGCTCTCTGGGGAAGTACCGCAACACTTGTGTATCCTGTCCAGCCAGGCATCCTTTTAAAAGCAGTCTTAACTTTGAGGGAATTAACATCATTCATTTTCCTATACAGGTACAGTTGAATAGCATTTGTTATTAGGGATCTCTACTGAAGAAAAATCTAATTTTCGTATGCATTCGATATAAAAGAAATGTACCAAAAAAAAAAGCAAAGAGATATGAAGGGGAACTCAGTGGAATTCAATATCTGAAGTCATAAATGTCTGGGTAGTTCACTTACATCAACAGTAAGGGAGGGAAAACTAGCTAGATGGTGGCGTTCCTAATAACACCATCTAAAGCTGGTGTTACCTAGGGATTAGATGAATGAAGGGGGGAAATGGAGTCACTCAATGGAAACTAAATAGACTCAACTAAAAAGGCAAAAAGTTCCATAGTTAGAATTTCAAACATCGTTTTTCTTCAACCCGCTAAAATATAAAATTGTTAAGTCTCACTTGGTATCATAGCATCCATCACGGACACTTTGAAGCAAAGCTATTATTTGTGATCTCCCCATTCATTCATGTTATTCTTCACCCTTCCGCTATTTGAATACCTTTTGCTCTGGTGCTGATACAATAAAATTCTCAGCAGGGAATGCCAAACCTCAAAATCTCTCTATCAATTACTGTGATTGGCTCACTTGAGCCTCAACATAATTTCTCATGGAATTAAAAATGCTATGGATGTCCACGGTTGGCAGGCAAAAAATAAAGGCAATAAATTATTGTTTTTATTTTTTTGCAAAAAGAATAAATAAATACAAACAGTTTGCACACAAAATGCTAAATATTCATTTAACTATTTCCAGGTTTTAATAGATTATTGTGAGGATCCAAGATGAAATTATTTCTCCATACCCAAAGCTGGATTGGGCATGTGTTTCCTGAATGATAGCTCACTGCATTACAAGGTAAACTGCTTTGGAAGCAATGTGATGTCTCAAGCATCATTGTATGCAGCATTCAAACTAGCCAAAAATGTCATTAGAATAGAACCATAGAATCATAGAGTTGGAAGAGACTCGGTCTATCTAAAGTAGCTTTCTGGATCCCAGCCTATAAAATGTGCTGATCCCAAACCAGAAATTCTCACATACACATTCATCTCCAACCTTGTTCAAGCATTATGCCAAAACAGAGCAGGTTTGGGTATCATAGCAGCCACAAGAGGCATAGAATTGTGCTTATGTTCATTTCATCCAACGCCCTGGCATGTGCTGCTCCTGCTCTCTTAGTCCTTGGCCTCTGCATGCTGGTAGACAGTATAGTACACTGGTTAGAGTGCTGAGATGAGAGGACCTAGTTCTAATCCCCCTACAATGAGTCACAAAAATCACTGGGTGACTTTGGGTCTATCACTCTTTCTCAGCCTGAACTGCTTGACAGAGTAAAGTGTGAGTAAAGTGAGGAGTTGGAAAACCATGCACACCACTTATAATCATAGACTCATAGATTTGGAAGTCCAATCCCCTGACATGCAGGAACACCCCCGCCACCCGCCACCAACAGATGGCCATCCAGCCTCAGTTTTAAAACCTCCAAAGCGGGAGACTCCACCACACTTTGAGGCAGCATATTCCACTGTCGAACAGCTCTGACCATCAGGCGTTTCCTCCTGAGATTTAGATGGATTTCTTTTTCTGGAGTTTGAATTCATTGCTTCTTGTCCTAGTCTCTGGAGCCATGAAAAACTTTGAGCTCACTGTGTGAAATCCTGGATATAAATGTAACCACTTTTAAAGGAGTTGAATAGGGAAGACTGCATAGGTTTCTATGTGCATTTGTTTGAGCATGAGTGGAATCTCCTACATAGTGATGTAAAGAATATTCGTCAAAATTCGATAAACAGAAGAAATTTCTGTTATGCAAAGATTCCGAAAACTTTTTAAAGAGAAGAAATTATGAGCACTTCTCGATCAACACGTAAGAATTTTGGTTTTTAATTCGATGGCCAGGATTTGAGTATTTTGCATAAGCAAAGCTGCCATTTATATTGGGTTTTTCTAGCAGAGGAATGTTCTTTAAACCTCTTCCAAACTTCCTTTTGACATGCTACTTGAGTTTGAAATGCCAATTAATTAGTGTAAATGTTCACCTCCCTTGTCTTTTATTTTCATTAGAGAAATCTGTGAAAAATACTTCTCAACAGGGAGAGAAAAAATAACCTTTTGAAAGTGGGACTTTTGAAAAGAATATTTTTTTTAAAAAAATTCACATCTAGGTCTCGATGGTAGAGAAGGAAAAAATTGGTTTGTCACAACACTACATACGCTCTCAGGGACTTTGATAAAGCAATCAAACTGAGTGCCATTCTCTCACTCCAATGAATGCAGCCAGAATGCCAAACCAATGCAAGGAACCAGCATGGTCACTTGCTGGGAAATGGGGAGTTATAGTCCAAATAAGGAAATTTCCAAACTTTGATTCCAACCTTGCTGCTCAGATTGGGAAGACAGGGCCTGAGAAGAGAGAGGATAGGGCCAAGAATATTCCTAATGCCTGAACCATCCCTGGTGAACTCATAGCTGCTAGTGTCCTTTCTTATAGTGTATGAAGATCACCTGTTCAGGAGCATGTGTGTGCCTCTGGTGTCAGAACTGCACCCTCGCTTTGATGCTGTAGGTTTTCCTTTTCATGCATGTGTGGCAACTAATTTGACTATGACGATCCACAACAGAGGAACCTATCGGTAAATAGACACATGGAGGGGAAGAGATGAAGAGAGACAGAGACTACTCCAGAGTTAGCTTGAGATACTAAATCCATCTGTACATGGTGAGATTTGCCTTCCTTTCACTTCCCTTCTTTGGTAAATATGCATCATCAGAGTAAATTTGATAGAAGTGCTGATTTATGGCATCATGCCATAACTTGAATGAGAACATGTCCCAGTCCTAGAAAATATTATTGACAGATCTTACTCCAACATGTTCAGTAGACTGCTTATTCCCCCTCCCCCTAGACAGAGATTCAGTGCAGGAAAAAATCATAAAGAGATTATCAAAGGACTGGAAGTTAGGGATCTCCCTCAATATCTGGCAAACTGACAACAGAATTTAATAAAAGTTCGTCAACATTAATTGCCATACTCTTGAGTAACTTTTGCATGTAATTATTACAAATCTAAAAAGACATTGCCTCGGGTACAATACCTAACGGGATCATCATCTGCTCTGAATGCTATCAAAGCCGAGAGAAGAGACAGCAGCATAAATTAGTCCTTCTCCAAAAGTAAAGGATATTAAAGTTGTATAGTATAATTGGAGTGAAATTGCACTCAGCCTAAATCACAATGGAGATCACAGTAATCCAGTGGTTTTTAAATTGCACTTCTGAACTCCAGAGGATCCTTGGAAGATTATGAGGGTTTTCTCAATTAGAAGGCAAGTAATGATGTACGTGGTAACTTAGCTATCACTACCAATCTACCTGCACAGTGTGCAGATACTGAGAACTGTGTGCCTAGGGCATAGGACCTCAATTGGGTGGTTGTTGTTGTTGTTGCTGCTGCTGCTGCTGCTGTTAACTGCTCCTGAGTCAACCCTGACTCATGGCAACCCTGTGGATGAGACCTCTCTAAGACTCCATATTCCATTCTGCTTAATAGTTTCATGCCCATGATCTTCCTAGCCATCTAGCATGCCATCCTCCTCTCTTACTACTACCCTCATCATTTCCCAGCATTATTGTCTTTTCTAATGTTGTGCCTTCTCATGATGTATCCAAAGTACAAGAACTTCAATTTGATCATCTTGGCTTCTAGGGGTATTTAAGGGTTGATCTGTTCAATGACCTATTTGTTTCTCTTTTTGGCTGACCATAGTATCCTCAGCACTGTTCTCCAGCACCACATCTCAAATGAGTTGATTTTCTTTTTATATGCTTTCTTCATTGTCCAGCTCCCACATCTGTACATAGTGATGGGAAATATCAGGGCTTGGATTATTCGAACTTTAGTGCTCAATTGTATGCTCTTTAAGATCTTATCCAGTTCTTTCATGGCTGCCCTTCCCATTCCTTGTCTTTTTCTAATCTCTTGACTGCAGTCTCCATTCTGATTTATGTTTGATCCATGTTATGAGAAATCTTTAACTATTTTGATTTCCTCATTGTCAAGGTTAGATTTACGTAGGTCACCCATAGTCATTATTTTTGTTTTGTTTATGTTCAGCAGCAAGCCTGCATTTGCAGTTTCTTCCTTGACCTTCCTTTACAACTGTTTCAAGTTTATGATGTTTTCTCCTAGTAATATGGTGTCATCTGTATATTGTTGATATTCCTTCCTCCCATCTTCACTCCTGCATCTTCTAAGTCTAAACCTGCTCTTCATATTATGTTTTCTGTGCACAAGTTGAAGAAGTAGGGTAATAAAATGCAGCCTTGGCTTGCCAATTGGTAAACAAACAAACAAACAAACAGCTTCATTTATATACCGCTTCATACCACCTAAGGAGTGTCTAAGCGGTTTACAACTGTAAGCTACCATTCTGTTCTTCCCTATTGAGTTCCTACAGTGGCCTCTTCTCCTGAGTACAGGTTTCTCATCAGAACTATCAGATTATACTTCTATCACACTCCCATGTCTTTGAGACTATGCCATAACTTTTCATGATCGATGCAGTCAAAGGTTTTACTATAGTCTATAAAGCACATGCTGATTTTCTTTTGGAATTCCTTGTAGGCAAGGTCTATAAATGGATCATGGTCAGATATGAGATTGGTCACACCATCATTCACCATTTATTTATGTATTTCCATTGTTGTGATTTATTCACTAAGCCATCAAGTAGTAGCATTAATTTATTAAAATGTAAGTGTAAATCAGCCTAATGTGAACAAAAAAAGGAGTGATCATTTCAGTGGCGGATGGAGGTATCTAGAAAGGAGACTGCTGAAATCTGGGTGAACAGCATTCAGCCTGAGGCTCACCTCTTCAGCTAGAAAAAGATATGGGAACTGAGATTACAAAGTCAAAAGCAAGGACAGCCTCACCATTAGGTGGAAAGATCTTGCACCATCTTTAAGACTAAATGAAAGAAAGAAATTGGCAGCATGAGCTTTCATAGACTTATCCCAAGCTTATCCCATGCTTATCTCACAGTCGCGGGAAGGAGTTTCACACGAAATCATGCTTATTGGGACATTGTCCTGTCCAAAAAGTGTGGTTGAACATGATTGCGCAACAGGCTTTCTCACTAAATCGTGCTGATCCTGTGATTGTCCCATGAATGAAGTGGAATTATCCTCACATTTTCCCTAATTTTTATTATCAGAGGATCCCAGTAATACAATTCCACTTCAGGACATTCACAGGATCAGCCTTTTGCACAATCACATTCAGTTAGTCTCAAGGGTGCCACAAGATCTCTTTACATACTGATTTTACAGACTAACATGGCTATATCTGATTAATTCTACCATTAAGTGGAAGTGAGATAACTGCCTCAGACAGCAGATATTGGGAGCAATGGTGACAGCCACTTAGCTGTTTCTCTTTCCAGCTCTACTCAGCTGTTTATCATTGCTGTTCAGCACAGGTGTGTATGCCACACACCATGTCCTAGACCCCCTAAGTTAGCCTGCTGCTCAGGTCCAGTGGAAGAGCCATCATCAATGTTCAAGGAGTCCAGTCAACATCTGTGTGTGGTCTGGGGGAGGCAGTTATCTCATCCTATGCCCCAAGTACCAAAATGTCTTGGGGTGGCCCTTGGTATAGAAACCTATCATCAGGAGATGGCCTCAGGTCCTTTGACTTTACTTCAGCACCTTCTGCCATGAGGCTTATAATTTTTATTAGTCTTTCTTTGATCCATGGTAAAAATGCTAGTTTTGATGACCGCTCCTAGCCAAGGGCTGAACTCAGCAACATTTGATCCAATGGAAAGGTGTACTGGCCTAAACGGAGGGGGAGTGGCAAAGATGATTTAGCATTGTAGCTGATGGCTTTACATTTGAGACAAACCAAGAGGTAAGGTTTTGGGGTTTGTTTTTTTCCTTGGGGCTTTTTAGATTGGCAGGAAAGTGTGACATGAAGTTACCTTTACCTTAATGCTCAGCAGCTAGACTGCAAGCCCCAGGTGTGCATTTAAAAGGTACAGGGCAGCTAGACTGAGGGGTGTGGGAACGACTTATCTGAAGTCTTTTCTGTGGCTCAGCAGCTACATGGGAAGCGGTCAGAATGCTACAAACACAGGCGGAGCAGCTACATGGGCGGCAATGAACGCGGCTTTTAGCCGTGGTGAACCGCAATGATAATTTGACAAATCCTCATAAGTATACATTTGTGCTGCGCAACTGCGCAGGTTTGCGAACTGTGGAAATGCAGTTACACCATACAGTCAAATTATCATTGCCGGCTGGGAACTGCGCAATTGCGCAGTTCGCAGCCGGCAGCCGGCAAACCTGCGCAGTTGCGCAGGACAAATGTATACTTATGAGGATCCGTCAAATTATCATTGCGTTACCTCTGCCTTTTTAAACTGTGCCATTGCACTGGTACATCATGAATGAACCCCTTTATTTTGTGAAGGAATTGACATGTTATCCACAGTAGAATAACAGTAACGGCATCCCAGAGTCCCTACTGCGCATGTCTAGGGTTCGGATTAGGAGTGGAGCTAGGATTTGGGAGCTTTAAAAAACTTCGCGGATAAACCCCAGCTTTTACACCTGCAGGGCATTGAGCGTTTTAATTAGAAGTGAAGTCCACACCACACATGCTCCCAACCCATGATCCATTATGATCCGCACCTGTATCGCTGCCTTTAAATGGGCGCTTTAAAGATACATTTAACCGTGCAACTACACCTTAGCCTTTAGATGCAATAGCAATGTTGCGCCCTTTTTAAAAAAGTAGTGGGGAAATCAAGCTCCCTTTTAAAGGCGCTTCTTCTCCCTTAAAACTCCAAAATAGTGTTTTCATGGCACACTTTCCCTTTTTCTCATCTAAAGGCTGGGCTTTCATGCAGCCATCAACACACCTCTTTTTGCCAATCTAAAATGGGCCCTTGATGCTTCAAACTCATACTTCTGTTACATGTGCGATATAGCTTAACAGTAATCCTGAGGAAACCATTTAGAACAGGAAATATCACCCAAGTGGGACAACCAGGATTTGTGGTAGAGGGATATTTAGTATTTTCCTTGCACATAATTTACATGCTTCAAGTAACACTATACACACACATATGCATGTGCACACACACACACAGGACTTCCCTTCACAGGTATTGAAACACATACAGATTAGGAAGAAATAAGCATCCTCTTTTCTTGCTGATTTGAAAGCAATTGCACCCACTGGAATCAGCTTTTCCTAATCTAACCAAGGGATTGGACTGCTGCACATTCCAGAGTAATGTGTATTTTGGGTCTTATTCTCCATGCAAGATTTCAGTCCAGCCAGGTGGAGCGTAGCTTATTCACACACCTTTGAATCAGGCAAAATGCTGTTTCTCTGTAAGTTCTCCCCTACCACCCTCTGCTCACATAGCTTTCTCCCTTTCTCCCTCTTGCACTTTATTTGCATTAATAACTGCAGGCACTCTGATATAGCCTTTCAGGGTATTAGAGCAAACCTGTAAATGAATGCATTGGTTCATCACAATTCATTAATCAAGACTGTGCTGGATTTAACAGGCAGCAGATTATTAGACACCAAATTATACAAACTGGGGGGAAGGGGAGTGAATTCCCAGAGGGTCAGATGTAATGGGAATAGTTTTGCATAAAACTATAAACCCCCTATTAAATTAAAGACACACAAAAATTATGTTCAGTGCTTATCTAAAGTAAAGGTTGGGTTTTTTTTTAAAGGGATATTACACTAATTTACTTCTTAACTGGTCCTGGTTACACTGTAAAGGACTAAAGGTTAAATGCAATGGTTCCTTTGATGCTTGGTTAAGCAACTCATACTAACATATCCTTTTAGAGGTGAAGAAATTAATGAAATTACTACCATAATTCATTGCTAATGGAAAATCATCAATGCATACAGCCAAGAGTTCAAACAAATTCTCGGTAGACCCTGAGACCTAACCTTTGACTCATACAATTACTCTTGCAACTCTTATTTTAAGTTGGCTTGCTGGGGATCAAGAGAGGAATTTGTCACGCAACTCAGTAAAGTTTGCAAATTGTTGACCTTAACAGTGAAGGGTCTCCCTACAAAAGGAAATAAATAAATAAATACAAATACAACTTTTAATTTTCATCATCCATTCTGATTCTTCTCCTGCCCCTCTAAAAAATGAATGCAAAGGAAGAGGAAGACCCTTCCACCCAGAAAGTAGTCAACACAATGAATAATGTAATTTGCCAATTAAGGTCATGACAACCCAGTCAGTGTAAAGAATGAATGACTTGACTGGATAAAAACCATATATTCATAGTAAAGACTCTAACATGATGCTTACTTACTGTGATCCTGAAAATAATATTTCAGTATTTATACTCAAAATAAAAGAAGGAATCATCTCTTGGCAAATTTCAGTTGCATCTTCTAAAAAACAAGAAATTTCCTGGTAATTTATCCATGTCAATGTTCCCTGCTCTAGTTAGGTTCTTAAGAGTGGTTTAACTTGTACTCAGCCCACCCATCTATGCATGTAGTCTCTGAATTACCTGGGAGAATTTCTAGCAATATGCTTAATTCTGGTATCTCTGCATTTGGAAATAAATTGCTCCACAGCCTCTGCTTTTCTAAGTGTAACTTTCCTTCTTCACCCAACCCCAAACTACTGTCAGAGCCAACTAAGAATAACACTTTGTGTATCTGACAAAGTGGACTCTGGCCCCCAAGGTCACACGCTACCTATATCTTGGTTCCTCTTAGAAGGAACCAAGGCCCTGGATTCACACAGTGAAAATAATCCAGGATGAATCCAGGTTGTTCACATGCAACTTGAATGCACCCAAATGGACACAATTAAGTTTGGGGTGTTGCAAAAAAATAACCCACCTACCGCAGATAATAGATATCAGAGAGGAGTTCCAATTTTTTAAAAAGATCTGCATCATGGGCAGTGTGAATAACCACCATTGAACACATTTTGAATACATCTGCATCATCGACAGCCTCACGGTCAAGAAAATGCCATCCATTCCCCAGTGGAACAACTGCCACTGAAACTAAGAGGGGAGAAAAGAGAGAAAGAAAGGGAGAAAGGGGGAGAAAGACAGGGATGCTGATCCCCTCAGTTGGAGGGAGAAGGAGCCTCTGCCCAGCTGAGGGATGCCAGTGGGTGCGTGGACAAGGGATGGGTGCCAATACATCTGAACAAGTGAACTCACAGAGATGTGGTTTGCACAGAGATGTAGTTCCATGGTGTGAATAACAAACCTGGAATGACCCCCAAGTCTTATACATACTGTCCTAAACCTTTGCCAAGTCAGGCTAGAAGATGCATGGAACAATATTGTAATATGAAAAATGAAAAGTGTAACTTTTTCTAACCTGCATGCCGGTGTGATTAAGGGCCCAAGAAGCTGCGTGTTAAGCATGTATAAAAACCAAGGAACGAAAATTCAGGCATACAAGTTGTTCTCTTAGATTTTCATTACTCTGGCAATCACTTCACAATACACTATGCACACCCTGTGCTTTTTGTATTGATCCAGTGGTCCATGCTACTGATCAGAGATAAACCTAGACCTCATAGCTGTGTACAAAAATGTGTGCTCCGGCCTTTGTAATCAGGTTTAATGAGGGGAGCGGTGTGGCAAAAACTCTAGGGCAAGGACCTCTGTGGGGCCCAGACCTCTGAAGGCCTGAATAGTTTGAAAGATAGTCCAAATTAATTCTCTGTCATTCTGGTTTTGGAGCTGCTTTTAAAATGTCCCAGTTTCTCTCTCCTCCTCTCTTTTCTCCCTTTGTCCTCGGCTTACTTCAATTGCTCCAAACTGAGTTCTAAGAGCAGACATAGGAGTTTATCACATAGGCCCTGGAATGGACCTGTCGCATTATGAAAGGGATCATGATGAGAACAGAAGGTGGCATAAAATGCAGTTTACTGCACAGGAGAACACTGACGCCGACACCAGAAGTTCTCATCGCATTCTGGATGTGTTCCCCAGGAGGCGAATTTCAGGAACGCTTCTGAAGCGTTCCTGAAAATCATCCCCTCTGGGACGCATCCAGAACGTGATGGGAACTTCCGGTGGTGGCAGCATTCTCCTGTGTGGTAAACTGTGTTCTACGCCGCCTCACATTCCCATCACGCCCCCCCCCCTTTCATAACACAACAGGCCCGTTCCAGGGCCTGTGCATTAAGCTCCATAGTTTGCACTGGGTCAACTCAGCTGTGGGAAAGGAGAGGATGTAGTCTTCCCCATCCCCGTAGCCTCAGGAAAAAAGCAAATTGCTGCAGCCTCTACTAGCTTGTGTGTTCTTTGTTGTTAATAACTTTGGCCATCTTGATCACACTCTGATGTTATTTGCCTACATGTGCCTTCAGTTTTCATCTGTGAAATGTTGGAGAGTATGACCATGCCTTAAAGCTAAACAAACTCCACATTAACCACTTCAAATCACCATTCCCTTCTCCAGAATGACTGAGGGGTTATTCAGATGGTGAAAATAATCTGGGTTGAATCTCTGTTGTTCACATGCATTTCGAATGCATCCAGTTAAGTTTGGTGGGGAGGCTGCCAAAAAAAACCACTTAACCCGGGATAATCAATATGGGTTTTTTTCCTGAGATTTTAAAAAATATATGCATCATAGGCAAATAGTCCCAAGATAAAATTTTGCATGATTTGAATGTGTTTCAAATACATTTGCATTGTCGACTCCATCTTTATTCAAGTGCTGGCATGTGCAAGCAGCCAAACTCACAGAGATGCACATAGATGTGGTTCCATAGTAAGGAACCAGATAGATTAGTAGAATCAGAGTAAATTGCACAGTGGTCCTATTGCTACCTGAACAATGAAACGGTGGTCAGTTCCCATAGTGTTTTCTTTTTCAATGATACCTTTCTCCTCTTCCTGTATGTTGCTTTCAGGGGCCACTCAGACTCTGCGTTCATTACCATTCTCAAAGGCTGGAGAATAGATCCTGATTAAGGTAAGGACCACTTTAACATCAAAACCCAGTTCTCTTGCACTATTAAAATTATGAACGGTTTGGCTAACCACATCCCGTAATTATATAAAGCCCTACAAGGAATAACAACCTGTAAATTTACTATGCAAATGCTCTTAATTTATGACAGATTGCTACTTCAAATACAAATATTAAGTCACTATTAGATTTGTTTAGGTAATGCACTAATATGCATCACTAAGGTCTTAAATTTCTAAGCAGCAATAGTGTTTGTTAGATGCAAATAAGGATTACCTTAATTAAAACACCATCCCCAGCATCTCAGAAGATTTAGTCCAAATCTTTATATAGGGCAGATTCATTATCTTTCCACAGTTAATAAAAATACAGCCTTCTTTGGTTACATTTTAGAATTTAACATTGATTACTATTTTGTTACTAGAAATAAGATACTAATGACTTTTAATGCAAGCCAAAAGCAATTTTGTCAGCCCAATTAAAATACTATTTAATAGCTGCTAAAGGAACTTTAATTTCTACATAATTATATAGTGGGTTGATGTTTTTTGGGGGAAAAAGTTTTTTGTAAAATGGCACATTATATAACTGAAAGCAGAGCTCAGTGTTATGAACCTGCCGTCAGCCGAATCTGCCACTTCTAAAAGATCACTATGGGGCCAAAGCTAACTGACAGACCTAACATTTATGCAGTCCCTGCATCTCTAATTAAGAGACCTTGCGTGGCAAAACAAAGGTGAGCTGTTTTGGTGTAGTGCTGGAAAAAATGCCTATAATTTTGGAAAGCAGGATTTAAGATCGACAGGCACACATGACAACAGCATCATAAATATGCCAAGACAAAAATGAGAGAGGATTTGAAAAAAAAAAAAAGGCTCCTACTAAAACCATCGTGCCAGTTCATAGCTGTGGCTTCTTTGTATACTGTCAGAATGTCACACAACCATACTCAGTCCTATATAAGCATGTTGTGTATCAACAAATGCAGTGTGTGTGTGTGTGTGTGTGTGTGCTTTCGCTCATGTTTGAATGGATGGAGCAAGCTTGTTTTCTGTTGTTCCAGAGACTAGGACATGAAACCATTGGATTCAAACTACAGGAAAAGAAATTCTACCTAAATATTGAGAAAAACTTCCTGATGGTAAAAACTGTTTGACACACTGCCTCGGAGTATGGTGGAGTCTCACTTTGGAGGTTTTTAAAAAGAGGCTGGCCATCTGTTGAAGGTGCTTTCACTGTGTATTCCTACATGGCAGGAGGTTGGACTGGATGGCCCTTGTGGTCTCTTCCACCTCTGTTTCTGTGATTTCTCAGTTCCACCATCCTCCCTCTTACATACAAAGGATGATAGTCTAAAGCTGAGAGCCTCCACTGTGGAGGCTCACAATGAGAACTGTAACCCTGGTTTTCCAGACCTCAGACTCATATGAAGAACCTCCATGGACAGCAGAGACTCTCCTCGTCAGACCTGCTGCCCTCCATACGTAGGATGTTGAAAGTAACAACAGAGGGACATGGGATCCCTCTCCTGGGGTTGAAACAATATGTATTTAAATTGTTTAGCTACTCTACACACTTGTATGTTTGGTATCGCTTTAATATCTACCATAGTCCCTTCCTAAAGAATCCTGAGATTTCTAGTTTTGTGAAGGTAGTTTTATTGAATTCTCTGCTAGGGAGCACTAATGCTGCAGTTTAGTGGGAGTGCCCTACAGCAGTGCAATGTAAAGTAGTGGTTTGTAGATTGGTGCTGATCCATGAACTATTAGCAGCTGGTCCACAGTTAGTTTCCAGCAAACTGTACTATGCCCTTGGTATCCACTGGGGTTTTGTTCCAGGATTCCCCCGCCCCCCGATACCCAAATCTATGAATCTTCAAATCCCATTAAATACATTAAATTGATAGTAAATTGTGTCCCTTTTATAAAATGGCAAAAATCAAGGTTTGCTTTTTGGAATTTTTTGAAAAATTATTTTCAAGCCATGGATGCTTTAATCTGTGGATAAAGAAATCTGTGGAGATGGAGGGCCAACTGTATGATATTATTGTGCTACCAATATGGAACTGGTTCTTGGGGGGAATGCTGGTCTACTACATTAGATAGTCCAAGAAGTATTCCCTTAGCAGTCTCTTCCAGGGGACTGTAGGTAGCTTACAAAACTCCATATCCTAGGATTCTGTAGGATGGAGCCATGGTAAGTAAAGTAGCATCAAAGTGCTAATGTAAAGGTCATTCAGACACCTTTGTTTAGTGTGACAATGTGAATCATCTCATTCACACATCCCAGGTTTGTTATTCACACCACGGAACCGCAACAGTGTGTATTCCAATAGCAATTATCCTGGATTAAGTGGGTTTTTTGGTGGCAGCCCCCCTCCCCCCAAAAAACCCTAATTTAACATCCAAACCTAATTCGGGATGTATGTATACAAATTTAACACAGATTCATCCTGGATTGTTTTCACAGTGTGAATAACCCCATAGACACACCAGATAACTGAATAGGGCTACAGTCAAGATGATGTTAGAGGAATTCACAATTCACCCTCTCCTGGTCTTATACTTGCCAAATAAGCTTGTCTTGCCCCCAAATTTGGTATGTTTTTAGTATTCGGCATTCCACTATCTACCCGGAGGCTGTCAGGTTTTCATGGGTATAGCTTGATAAATTTTATGGATTTACTGATTTCCCTGGTTCTTAGCTGCTGCTCGTATAATTTGTATTGTTTTTATCTTATCTATTTATTACAGAAAATAACAAAGCAAATATATTCAAAAACTGTAGCATGCTATTGCTTCCATTGCCTTCCTTGATTTAGAACAGACTTCACTGAGGCATTCTTTGATGCTTTACATATCATATCCTTTTAATATAATTTTTGCAGTCCAAGCTTATGCTTGGAAGTAAGAACTGCTGTATTTAATGGGGTTTGCTCCCAAGCAAGTTGCAGTCTTACTGTTTTCACTGAATTACAGTCTTATTGTTTTCATTGCTTTTATTCTATACCACCCTGGGCAATATATGGGCTAGTGGGCTGTGTCACTGAGCTGGAGTCGGAGCTTGCAAATGTTACTTTTTACACTACAAAGCTGAGAATCCTTCACCCAGTATGGCATCTGGGAGTTACCAGTCCAAAAACTTTTTCCAGTTTGTGGTTATAACAATAAAAGACCTGATTTCATTGTTTTTTCTAACGTCCGGTACACCACCCAGCTTAAAACCATGCCCCAAAGCACAACACTGAAGAATTCACAACTTCTTCAAAGACTAAATTGGCTATTTGGACACTAGGTGGCAACAACATAATGAGGTGGGCCTTTAAATCAATTAAGTACCGTATATTTTGTTTTAATACCCCAGTTTCAAAATGAAGACAGGGCACAAGCTTAACTTCCTTAACTTAACTCAGACATCAAAGTATTAAACTTTGCCCATACTTAGTTTATAGATGCATTACAGATGGATAGACAGACAGACAAATAGATTGCAGTCTTATTGTTTTAGATGTATAGATAGATATTTTATATAGTATTTCACAATCAGCTGGCTCCAACAATACATTAGAGGCTAGTCTATGTAGATGTATTATGCAAATTGGTACAGATTTTTGCACATTTGTATCAACAGTTGTCTTCACTTTCCTGTGCAAATTCACATCTATTCGCCTTCCTTCTGCCAAACATGCACAGACATTGAATGCATATGATGCAGATGGACAACCACATGTGCAGTAATATGCATTTCTAAAGATTTCCCCAAATATTCCATTAAAAAATGTGAAGCCTTTTTTTGAGGAGTTTAAGGAATTTTTGCAGGGAGGGCTGTCAAAAGCTGAAACTCCTATAAATCACAGATGGCTGGATCGCATTTGTTCAACTGAAATGATGAGTATTTTAACTGCGTAGACAAGCCCATAATTGGGCCTAGACAAGCTTCCCTAGGAAAAACAATGGGGCACTACAACGCAAGAGTCATTTCCCAGTAACCTTCTTTCAGCAAACTAAGCAATGAGGCAAAGGCCTCAGAAAGCAGTGATGAAATGGAGGGCAGCAATGACGTGCTGAAAAACAGGTCTGTTTAACATCCCTGAACTTAAAGGAGCTAGATTTCTCCAAAAACCAAAAAGCTTTGCAAGGGTATAAGAAATTATGAAAAGGATGCAAAAGTCCAACTTGCTGAACCTAACTCAGGTTATGTTTGTTGCTGTTGTTGTTGCGTGCCTTTGAGTCATTTCTGACTTATGGTGACCCTAAGGTGAACCTATCATGGGGTTTTCTCGGCAAGGTTTGTTCAGAGGGGTTTTGGGATTCGAACCCTGGACCAACACTCAGACCACTACACCACACTGCTTACTCAGGTCTGTATTACATAATGTATAATATCAGGTTGGCTCTCCAAAATACATTGTCATCTGTAATTAGCCACACATACATTTATGTAAAACACACTTGACAGACGAGACATTACATTAGGATGCACCCCTTGGTCCTGTTGACAAATGGAGGTGGGTTCCTTTACACAAGCAACAGACATTCAAATCATAATTTACCTTTTCCAAATAAGCGAATGAAACTGAAGCTTTATATTTTGCAAAAGCAACAACAAGGGTCTCCTAGCATTGTCTGAGATGCATTAATAATACTTGTTTAGAAAACGAGTATTAGTGGATTTAATTCCGATCTGCCAGCTTTAGTTAAAAATCATTGCTGTTTTCATTCTGCAGAAAGGAAGCAGGGAACTGAAGCATCCTGCTGTTTTGAAACAGTGTTTATGGCAACCAACTAAAAGTTATTTATCCATTTCCCTGCTATAAATTTGAGAGCATAGTGGGGAAATAGTGCCACAAATATATATCACTAGAGTACTCACAGCAAGTGAAAATTCCCAGTTTAATTAAAGACAATGAATATCATCTTACTATAGATCTCTTGTGCCATAGAGGACGTCTTCCAGACTGCAAGAGATTCAGTCTTTCTCAGAGCAATAGCTAAATTAATGGAGACTTTAAACTTTGTGGCTGAGGACAAACTTTAGTAACAGATAAGAGAAAGGAAGATGAAAATATGAGGCTATATGAATGGCAGAGGTCGAGAGAAGCGAGTTACAAAAGAAATTACACTTGCTTTGATTTTTAATACCCCAATTTCAAAATATAGAAAGGGCACAAGCTCAATTTCACCATGGCTGCAGCTGTATCTGATGAGGACATGGGACTGAGCCTTGCTCCCAGGTGTAGAAATCTTTTCCACGATAGCCTCTACTGGCCTCTTTTCTGTTTTGCTTCTGTGAACAAGAAACTTTTTTATTTAGACAAGCCTTTGGCTGTTAGTTATTTGCTGTAGTACGGTATTTTAATGGGACAGGGATGCTGCATTTCCTCCCTCATTTCTTACATTTTAAATTACAAGTAACTAGCTACTTCTTAATAATTCCTTTTCAAGTAAGAAAGTACAACTAGGTTACACTGTAATTTAACTAGAAATAAGATCACTCTTTCTGTGTTATAACTTCCTTTTTAAAGATATTGCTGTGTTAGGCTGTAGAATCAGTACGCAGAGAGATCTTGTAGCACCTTTGAGACTAACTGAAAGAAAGAAATTGGCAACATGAGCTTTAGTAGACTAAAATCTACTTCCTCAGAAGCATCTACAAAAGCTCATGCTGCCAACTTCTTTCTTTCAGTTACCGGTAGTCTCAAAGGCGCTACAAGATCTCTCTATATACTGATAACTTCCTTTTGTAATTCGGAGGCTATGGCCTCACTAAATAGTAAAGGAATACTATTACATAAACTGGCTTGTGTCCTGTTATTGAAATTTGAAGCAAGGTTGAGGTGGACAGCAGGAAGAATGTCTTTTCTACTCAGACCCGGATCTTGTAGTATCCAGACATTACAATGTGAGTGTGAACATCTATGGCCATCTAGATCTTTCTAAATTCCAAAGTTATCCTTGCCACATTTCTCATCCAATTTCTCCATAGCTCAGACTTTCCAAGAGAGGATGGACATCTGTTGGGGATATATTAGATCCAAAAGACACTGTAGAAACAATCCAGTTTGAGGCCACTTTAACTGCCCTGGCTCAATGCTAAGGAATTCTGGGAACTGTACTATTGTGAGACATGTAGCTGCCTCTATCTGGTGCCATAATAAACTACAATTCCCAGGATTCTCTACCACTGAGCCACAGCAATTAAAGCGGTCTCAAACTGGATTATTTCTGCAATGTGTTTTGGACCTTAGATATGGATTTCCTGCACTTCTTCAAATTTCCTCAAATTCCTGCCATTTGTCAGGAATTGCAAGCCTAAAATATCTGGAAGGCCATGGTTGGTCACCTGTTTTGAAGTAACTAGTTGCTTTTGAGAAAGCGGAAGGGAAAGAGTTGTTTTTTTAAAAAAAAATACACTTTGTACTTAATTGATTGACAATAATTGTAAATTGTTGTTAACTATTGTCAAGTCAACTTTGACTTACTTTGACCTCATGAATGAAGGACCTCTAAGTAACCCTAATCATCAATTCCAAATTGCAAACTCAGGGCCATGACTTCCTTGACTGAGTCTATCCATCTGGAATTTGGTCCTTCTCTGTTCTCTTTTCCTACTGCCTTCTACCTTTTTTCTAGTCTTCTTTGTGTTATAAATACCTTTAGTGTGCCAGGAAACCATTGTCTCTATTCTATTCAGTTGATGGACTGGAGTTTATGGATAAATTCTAATTCATCTGTTTCTCTTTCCAATCTTCCTTTTTAGTCTTATTTGTTTAAAGGCTGCCGTCTTTCAACAGCACTACTGGCACTACACATGTTATAACACTGGTTTAACACCTCAGCCTCATGAAGACACTCTTAGCCAGTTTATCGCTTCTCCTGTCTGGTTCGCAGCCAGCAAAACACTACATTCTAAAACTCCTTCCACCGTTCATATGGTCATCCACCCACCCTGGCCTTGGGCAACATCTTTCTCCCGCCTTTGTCCCTCAACAACCATAGTTAAAACTGAACTCATCCTCTCATCAAACATACCCAGGAGTTTTGTATTTTTACGGCTATTATACAGTCTGATTATAGAAGGTCCTTCCTGGGCACCTGCTCATTCCATGCATCTGAGGAAGTAGGCCAAATCTATGAAAGCTTATGCTACAACTTCTTTCACTCAGTTCTTCTCAAAGGTGCTACATGATCCCTTTGCACTGGTGTGTGCCTGCAAGTCATTTACAACTTATGGTGAGCCTAAGGCAAACCTATCATGGGGTTTTCTTGAGTAAATTTCTTCAGAGACGGTTTGCCATTGCCATCCTCTGAAGGTGAGAGAGTGGAACATATCAAAGGTCACCCAGTGGGTTTATATGTCTGAACCAAGATTCAAACCCAGGTTTCCAAGAGCCCTAGCCCATTTCTCAAACCATTAGACCATGCTAGCAGGTTGTTTTTCAGGCTTAGGCTATTTTAATAGCACATCTACTTTATGAAACACAATAAGCACCCTTTATTTGTCCATTTATTTGTCCTTAATTTGGAAATAACAGTATATGTCTCTGCCATTTAGTGATATTATTCTTTTAAATCTATTATCCTGTTTTATATAGCCTGTTGGATAAGTGATGTATTAATAATATGTCTCTTTTTTAAAAGAAAAAGTCTGTATCTATCTTTCTGTATTTTTAAAAACCCATTGCATTCTGCATTGCCCTTATTGCATACAGTAAACAAGTCTCTCACTTCTTTCAGATGTTCCTATAGATATTTGAAAAAGTGTTCCCATATTAATTCAGGATAAATATATTAAATTCTTTCAGCTTGTCATCCTATTACTTGTCTCCCATTTTTATCATCACTGCGATAAGGATATTTCATCATCCTTGCAGCCATTCACTGAATCCTTTATATTTCATCACCGATCTTCTCACAGGTTTGGTTTTCCCATTGAATATTACTCTAAATAAAGTCATCTTATAAACACTGCGACTACTACTTCTTGCTTTTTGAGCATAGCGTGCCAATTAATACAAAATGCACTTTTAAGCGAAAAGTTAAAAGTTAAAAAATCACATTTTACTGAAATACATTTTTACCATTTGTTCCATCATATTAATCATAGCCATTTTTCAGAACTGGAATCCAGGAATCCCCTGGAATGAAAAGCTACTGCCCTTCATGCTATTACTAGTTTGGCCTAGATACAAAGAATAAAGGCTTTGATTCCAGCTTTCCTGCCATGAGTAAAACAGATGTTCAGAGAAAAGTAATTTACTCCTACCCTTTCACTGTGCAGCCCATGCAGGGGATGCGGTGTAGGAGGCTGCAGGTGGAAAACAAAGTTGGTAGAAATTCTGCCAGAAGTT
This sequence comes from Urosaurus nigricauda, assembly GCA_034509955.1. Lineage (NCBI taxonomy): Eukaryota > Metazoa > Chordata > Lepidosauria > Squamata > Phrynosomatidae > Urosaurus > Urosaurus nigricauda. The sequence goes on from JAOEGL010000004.1 coordinate 104,523,820, forward strand.
TGGGAGCTCATTGGCAACCCACCAAGAACCACTGCAGGTCATACCAGCCCTCAGAATGAAAGCAACATCAATAATAGAAGTGACTAGATATCCACTTCTGGCTTTATTTTTGGAGATTCTCAAAACAATACACCCAACAATGCAAAATAATTGATTGAGGAACAGAAATCCAGGGAAGAACATCAGGTCTGTTGTTGTTAACTGCTCTCAAGCTGACTTCGACTTATGGCAGCCCATCACCCTGCTCTGCTTTTGCAGACTCAGGCCCATGGCTTCCTTGATCAAGTCTATCCATCTCTAATGCAATCTTCCTCTTTTTCCTATTTTCTTCTACTGTACCAAGCATTATTGTCTCTTCTACTGAGTCATGTCTTCTCATGATATGACCAAGGTATTACAGTCTCAGTTTAATCATCTTGGTTTCTAAGATGGTGTTCCCTAAACTAAGATCTAGGGGTACAAAAATGGCTGATCGTCCACACTTTGTCCACCCCTACTCTATATAAGTGGAATGTAAGAACCTGGAGTTGTGTTTCTCTAAAATTAGCTGTCCCCAATGGATTGCTTTTGAAGTGTGTGGAGAGGGGTTCCAAAAGTAGCTACGATAGTTTGGAGTAAGTGGATCAATATGCTATTTATTTAAAAGGTGGGTCATATAGGTCTAATAAATGCATGCAAGTCATAAGACACATCTAAAACTTTTCTGTAATTAGTTATCCTTTGCAGTCTTTTGCCACATTTCTCATCCATCTTCTGCAAAGCTCAGATTTTTCAAGAGAGGATGCATATTTCTTAGGAATCTTAAGTTAAATTAGTTATGGGTTTCTTGCATCCAGGAAGACTACATGGGCTACAAGCTTCCACCACCACCACCTCTATGATTTTTATAAAGTTTAAATGAGTCCCATTTTGGGGAGAATGGAGGAATACAAATAAATGTTGTAGTCATAGTAACTAATAGTAGTGCCTTGCTGATGACTAGCACATCAGTTATGCAAGCCAATTGCTGAGGGAATACTAGTGGGAGAGTGGTATTGTGGTAAAACAAATACTAGACACACTAAATAGACCTTTGGTGATCTTATGTTTTCTTAGACACAACCCATGTAGGGAAAAATAATTATAATATCTGCTCAATACCTGGGACATGAAAGGACTACTCTATGGGAGAAAGGATGGCTGAGTGCACCTTGCTCTATGTTGTTGTTGTTAACTGCCCTGGAGTTGGCCCAAACTCATGGCGATCATATGGATGAGACATCTCCAATCTAAAACTCCACTGCTCTGCTTAAATCTTGTAGATTCATATTGGTGACTTCCCTAATGAAGTCTAGCCATCTGGCATTAGGTCTTCCTCTCTTTCTACTGCCCTCAGCCTTTCCTAGCATTATTGTTTTGTTTTGTTTTTTTTTCCAATGAGTCATGCCTTCTCATGATGTGGCCAAAGTACAACAGCCTCAGTTTTGTCATTTTGGCTTCAAATGAGAGTTCTAGGATTCATTTATTTGTCTTTTTTGGCTGTCCATGGTATTCTCAGCACTCTTCTCCAGAAGCACACCTCAAATGAATTGATTTTTTTTCCTTACTCACTTTCTCTACTGTCCAGCTCTCACATCCGTAGCTGGTGATAGGGAATGTTATTGCTTGGACAATTCTGACTTTGGTGCTCAGTTGTATGTCTTTATTCTGTAAGATCTTATCTAGTTCTTTGATCATTGCCCTTCCCATTCCTAGGGGCTCTCCAGACTGCCCCAAAAGGGCGGGAAGGAGATGCCTATTTTTCCTCCAGAGGGATGCTGCAGCAGCCAAATCAGGTTCTTTTTGGCACACTGTGGCATATCAATGATGCAAACGTGGTGCCTGGACTTGCAGGCACTGCGCCATGCTTGCATCATCATGGCAGCTCCCATGTGGACAAGAGGCCACCATGATGCTGTCATCCATATGGACTAGTGTTTCGGAGCATGCGGTTGCTGCGGCACCCCAGAACCCTAGCATCAGTGCCAGCACACCGCTTCTCACACGTCTGCACCAGGCCCTAGTCTTCTTATTTTTTGGCTGCAGTTGCTATTCTGATCAATGTTTGATCCTAGATACAGGAACTCTTTAACTAGTTTGATTTATTCATTGTCTAGGTTGAATTTAGCTATTTCTTCTATGGTCATTATTTTTGTTTTATTTATGTCCAGCATTAAGTCTGCCTTTGCACTTTCTTCTTTGACCTTCCTTAGTAATTGTTCCACATCTGAAGTGTTTTCTACTTGTACTAGGGTGTGTTGTCTACATATAGATATCTAGGATACAGACCTAGCTCTATGCCTGGCCCCATAGGCCTCTGCACATAGTCAAAACACCCACACAAGATAGCTTTTGCACAAGACACAGCTTTCTTTAGCTCTCAGCCTTATGTCTGGTCTTTAGATACATAATTATGTCAACTTTGTTCAATGTTTTCCCATTCAATTCAATTGAGGCAATGCCTTCCCCTGTACATATAGATTAGGCTAGTCCTTTCAAAGTAATAGGTATGACTGCACTCTTCAAAGACCAGTGCAAACACATCACCTTTGTTTTCCATTCACAGATGCAGTATCTAGGAAGAGAAAAGAAAACCAGCCCTAAAATTCATTAATGCTGCTTCAAAGTGTGTTTAATTCCATCCTGGAATTCTTTTTTATCCTTTAAATTACAAATTGAGGATAATCAAGACTTATAATAGAAATACTTACAAACCATGATCAGCAAAACTGATCACCAGCACTCTAATGCCATATATGAACTGATTGTTTGCATTAAATTATGCATAAGAAATACAAACAAGACGAAAGAAAGAAATTAAAGCCTCGTTCCCTGATTAGCATAAGGTTAAAGCCAATGAATACATAATTGTTCCACACCCAAAGTCTTAAAGGATTTTATTCTTAAAATACAAAGAATGTCATGAATTAATATGCAACACTTCTTTTTAAAGGCAAATGATTTTTTCCCCCCTCTTTACTTTCCCTCTCTTGAAAAAAGAAGTTCTTTGCTGGAGGATATTGCTGTGAATGAGTCTAGACAACCAAGCTAATATTGATTCAAGAGCACATATCTCAGAACAGCTCAGAACAATAACTCTAAAACTCTATTAGCATATTTTCATTTTAAGTTCCATTTACGCCTATAAATCCTATAATTAAGTTAGACAATACATATTTCCCACATAAGATAGCACAAAATTAAGCATAAATATACAAACTGCAAATTCCAAAGAATGGTATTCATGTAAAACATGAAAAAGACATAAAATACATTCTAATACTATGAAATATGAAATTATTTCAATAATTACAGCTTATTGTCATAAAGACAGTTACTGGTTCAAGTTCAGAGAGAAACATAGGACCTACAATGATCTACCACACCCTTGAACAACACCATTGTGTTACTTTAATTTACAAAACAGTCCAAAGAAAGCAGTTCATTTTTTAAAAAAAAATCTTATCCATTTTCAGCTATAGAAGGTAGAGGCAGGTACCTTCTCTATTTTTATTTGTATTTCCTTTCTGTACCTTGGATTTTCAGTTGCTTTTCTCAAATATACATTTAATTAAGTTCAAAATCTGACTTCTCTCAGCCTTAGGAAACTCCTTAGGCTCTTGCCAATTTTGCACTTTTTGTCCAGGTATAATAAAGAGAATAATATTAAAGCAGCTGCATATCCTACAGGGGTCTTTATTTGGCCAAAACAGTCCCTATTACTCCTCTGTCCTCCCATTTTTTCAACTCCTTTTAAAATGTCTCAGTTTCTCTTCTCCACAGAGTTTAGATCATTACTTTTTAAGTGCTTCTACTTGTTGGGTACTCCTTTAAAATAGCTGGATGATTATTAGAAGAATAGTTCATAGCACTATCTGTTAGTAACATTCTAACCTTTTAGTTTTTTTAAAATATATATACTTTAAAATGGCCCCGAATGATCAAAACTTCCTCAAAATAACACCCCCAAAGTAATATTTCAGGAATCATGTATAAACAAATAAACAAATTTCTTTACTCATTACTTTTTAAAGGGAACAATATTGCCAACACAATTGCCCTGAAACAAACACATTGCAAGTAATGATGCAATTTGTGGATGCATTCCTTCCAATGTCTGCATGATGCAAAGAAACTTTTGGGTTCAAGGCAGAAGTCAATTTAACTAGTTTAAATACACATGTGGAGCTAGTGTGATGTAGTGGTTTGAGCGTTGGACTATGACTCTGGAGAACAGGGTTCGAATCCCTGCTTAGTCATGAAACCCACTGCTTGACCCTGGGCAAGTCACATTCCTTAAAGCCTGAGGATGACAATGGCAAAACCTCATTGAAGAAGCACACCAAGAAACTACTAAGTTTTAGGGTTGCCATAAGTCAGAAGCAACTTGAAGGACACAATAAAAAATGGAGAAAGAAAAACTAATCCAGATCTTTTCTTTTTAAACACATACACATTCACTTATGCTAACAACATAATTAATATCACATCTTTTTGCTCTTTCTGATGTTCCGATTGCCTCTTTCAACCACCTCCCTGATTATTTCTTGCTTATCTCCCAAGTGCCAACACTGTCACTTCCTTGTTTCAGCTTCTTACTTCGGACAAGAAATAGGAGACACCTTGGTGAGTTTTTAGTTCATCAAGCTCATAAGGACCAGTGGCTTTTGCCCATTTCTCCTTTAAAACAGATACCTACAATACCTGCAAATTATCCATCAGCCTACCGCAGAAAGGACAACTCCTTAAAGAAGCTGGTTGCTCGTAATATCAGTGGCTGATAGATGGGGAAGAGGAACATTTCCTTTGATAAATCAGCCTGACATCTACTTTGATGCTCTCCTCCAGATGTCTGAGCAGCGTCATGCTCTTTTTAAAGTGTGTCAAATTAAGCAGAAAAACTCAAGTCATTTCTTATGCTGAATGGATATGTCAATTTAGACAATTTAAGAACAGTGAGTAACAAATTAAGCAGGTGATAGAAGATCAATGCACAAAGCATCTGTTATTATCTTTGGACTTGGCAGATAATCAAGCCCCTTGGAACAAATAATCAACTCTCTTGCTTGGTGAATGAAGTGATGCTATAAAACAGCTGCAACATGGCCCCAGCATCCTTGCATTGCCCCTCATTTATGAATGTTCAAATGGCACATTTTGTGTGCTTAAGAACTTTCAATGAGTTTCTTGCTCCAGTCATTATAGGGCAAGTCAGCAAGGACTTCTGTTAACCACACCTATTGCCATTTATAGCAATAAGGCTTGAATATGAATGAGGTTTCAAGGAGACCTAGATGACTAGTGAAACATTAGCATTTGTAAAGGCATTTATATATCGTTTTTCTCTGGGTTGCAACTACCATGTGCAATTGTACGGTTTTCCTCTTAAGAAATTGCATGCCTTGAGTTTGGCTGGCACTAGCTTTTTCACCGAAAGTGGAAATTTCTGAGATGTCACACCAAATCTTTTAGGACCAGGATATGAACAATCCATACCAACAACTTTCCTCCTTGCTACAATGTTCCCCAAAGTAGTATCTATGAGGTTTCTTAAGGGGTTTTTTTTATCACAGGCAGCAATCATGAAAGAGAAGTTAAAACTACCAGGATGAATGAATGTATGCATGAATGTATACAAAAGGAGGTACTTTAGGTCTCTAAATATTGAAAGATATTTATGAAGTTAGTGGGATGTGTTAAATCATTTCCCTGATTCATTCTGTTGCAGGAAAACAATAAAAACTTGTAACACTCAGAATAATACAGTCAGCCCTCCACATTCATGGCTTTGACTTTTGCAGATTTGATTATTTGCAGATTTGATTAATATGTTCTCTCTAGGAATCTCTAGGTCCTCCAGTGCACCTCTGCTAGAAATTGACAATAAAGTTGCACTGGAGGACTTAGAGGTTACTACAAAAAAACACTTCTCTAGGCATTTGTAGGTCCACCAGTGTGATTCTATGATCAACTTCTGGTAGATGTTGATCACAGTGTTGCACTGGAGGACCTACAGATACCTAGACCGGTGCTCTCCCAGGTAAAAACAGAGTGGTTTTCTCTCAGCCTCAGAGGATGGCAATGACAAACCCACTCTGAAGAAACTTGCCAGAAAATCCTGTGACAGGTTTGCCTTAGGTCACCGTAAGTCAGAAAAAAGCTGAAGGCACACAACAACAACAGTAATAATTCCATTGAGCCAGCACCAGTACCACAATTCAATATGACTATGAAATAAATGAATTATAAGCGTAAACAGTAAGATTCCCAAGAGGGAAGAGAATGAAAATCACTGGGCATTTGACATATTACGTTCAAAGATATAGCTATGTTAGTCTGCAAAATCAGTATGCATGTTTTCTGAAGAAGTAGGCTCAAGTCTACAAAAGCAAATGCTACCAACTTCTTTCTTTCAGTTAGTCTCAAAGGTGCTACAAGATACCTTTGCATACTGTCATAGTAAATACTTTTCTTCTCAGTCTCTTGGTATGCAAGGTATGTGTGGACAGCTTGAAAGCCCAAACACAATTTCAATCAGACCTCTCTCAAAAGGTGTTTGTAGGCCCGAACAGACAGGCCAAAATAAAGCTGCTTCGGGTCACTTTGGAGGTAGGCTGTTTAAATGACACACGCATCTTAAGAGGCCAGATACTGCACTAAAACTGTGCTCCAGTCCTTAAGACTGCAGCGTGGTTTTCGTGCGGCTTCTGGCCTCTTAGGACGCATGCAGCATTTAAACAGCATACCTCCAGAGTGATCCAAAGCAGCTTTATTTTGGCCTGTCTGTTCAGGCCCACACAGACTGAATGGAAGAATGAAGAGAGAGCTTGGAAGAAAAAAGAGGAAATCCATCCATTCCTGGCCACCATTAGCTTTGCCTATTTGTCACTACTGGGTGCCTCCAAGTCATTTCTGACAGGGTGGCCTAAGGGTCTAGTTCTCGGGATGTAATAGTGCCACTCTATTCTAATTTGGTCTGACCTCACCTGGAACACTGGGTCTAGTTCTCAGTACCATAAATCAAAAAGGATATTGACAAGCTGGACAACAACCAAAATGATAAAAAGTCTGGAAGCCATGCCCTATGAGGACAGAGGCTTAAGAAACTAGGTATGTTTAGTCTGAGGAAGAGAAGATTACGCAGTAATATGATAGCCATGTTTAAATAATTGAAGGGATGTCATATTGAGGATGGAGCAAGCTTGTTTTTCTGCTGCTCCAGAGAAGAAGATAGGGAGCAGTGGATTCAAACTATAGGAAAAGAGAATCCACCTAAACTTTAGAAAGAACTTCCTGACAGTAAGACCTGTTTGACATTGGAATATACTCCTTCAGAGTGTGGTGGAGTCTCTGTCTTTGACAGTTTTTAAACAGAAGCTGTATGGTCATCTGTTGGGGGATGCTTTGATTGTGTCTTCCTACATGGCAGGGGTTGGACTCGATGGCCCTTGTAGTTTCTTCCAAGTCTATTATTCCAAAGTTTTCTTGGTAAGATTTGTTCAGAGAGTGCCTGCCTTGCCTTCTTCTGAAGCTAAGAGAGTGTGACTTGCTCAAAGTCACTCAGTAGGTTCCCATGGCCAAGCAGCGATTTGAACCCTAGCCTCCCTGAATCCTAGCCCAGCACTCAACCACTCTACTCCACTGGTGCTTAGCTTTGACCCTGTCTTGATGAAATAAGTGACAAGTTATATATGAAGGACCATGGCTCCCAAAAGAAAATAGGTTGTCCTTCCTGATACAAGGAGTCAACTCATAGAAAGTTTTTAAAAAAAAGATAAAGGCTTCCTGATCCAGAAATGCTAGAAAGGAAACTCCCTAGTTAGGTAGTCAGTAGTGCAACAGAATGACACACCTGCCTCTGTAATAGCATTGTAACAAGAGGTACCATGAAGGTGACATCTGCCAAGAGGCACCATAAGGCTTCCGGTATTATTGGCTACATGTCCCAAACACAATGTAGGCAACCATCCCAAAGATGATTGCTATACAGCTGATAGCCAGCAGCTAATGGACAAGCCCAGTCATAGAGTAGCCAACAGTTCAACACTTCCTTATGTCACAAACAGAGTTTAGCAATGTCCAAGTCAGGTAAACGGCAGCTAGAATCAACAAATACAATCCAGATCAGTTACATGGCATCCAGAATCAACAAACGCAGGTCAAGCACAGAGTTCAGGAACAAGGCAGAGAGTCAGGTAGGTCAGAAAATCATCAACAACACCTAGAGAGCAGGGCTGGGAATTTTTACAGCAGCTCAATGTAGCTGCTGTTTACTGTATATACTCATGTATGTCTAGAAATTTTTGTCAAAAAATTGACCCAAAAAATCTGAGTTGACTTATCCACAAGTCAATGTAAACACTGTACTGTAAAATAAATGATCCCCTTCTCTGAGCAGAGTTGTGAAAGTTGAGAGCTTAGTCAGTGCTGGGAGCATCTAAATTCTAAAAGAAGCATCGCTACCCCCCTCCGCTCTGTCTTCCATGGCCCCATTTCTGACCTTTTTAAATGCCTAAGTGGGAAAATGGCTGTAATGGGAGCTCTTTGTCACTTCCCTTCAAAGGAGCACCAAAAGGAGTCAGGCTTTGAAGGATGTGAATAAGACATGTATATTTGTCAGCTTTTTGGGATTAAAATCAGGCAAAGTTATCACATTAAAGTTAACGGCTATATATGGACCTCCCCCCCTGTATAAATCAAGATCAGCATTGATAAAAGAGGAGACTCTATAATGTACAAGAGGTATCTAACACCTGTGAAACTGTCCAGTATCATGAAAAACGTCTCTCCAAAATGTTGGAGAGGCTGTGACACCTTGGGCTCCTTTGAACACATGTGCTTGGGCTGTCTCAAGGTTAAAGATTTTTGGAATGCAACACTGATGAAAATCTCTCTTACTGTGAAACAAACTGTAACCTTCTTTATAGGCCTTCTTTTATTGTCAATTTATTGTAAAGAGAATACTTGTCTGAAACATCGTAAACTTATCACACTTCTCATCTCAGCCGCCAGGAAGCTAACTACGAGAAGCTGGAAAACAGGGAATGTACTAATAAGCAACTGGTGGGAAAGACTTTGGGACACTTAGTTATTGGAAAAGCTTTCTTATGCTTTTGACTCTGTGATGGACAAAAGAAACTGGACACTTTTTTATGACTGGTCAGTATTTATTGATTACACCATCACCAACTCATTTGCTATCAGACCTCCTACTCTTCAAGCTATTCTTTGAAAAGATACTTTGGGGCTTTCTAGATTGGCAGGAAAGTGTGACATGAAGTTGCCTTTTCCTTAATGCTTAGCAGCTGCACCACAGCCTTTAGATGGAGCTGCGCAGTTTTTAAAAAAGAAGCTGGGAAAACCAGCACCTTTTTAAAGGCGCTTCTTCTCCCCTAAAATGCAAAAAAAAGCGTTTTCATGGCACACTTTCCCTTTTTCTCATCTAAAGGCTAGAGTTTCATGCAGCCATGAACACACTTCGTTTTGCCAATCTAGAAAGCCCCTTTGATCCCAACTTCATCAACTAGTGAATCTGAGTGATGTCTTTAGGACTTTGTTACTGCTATTACCCCACGAAATATAGCTATTATGGAAGTTTACACATAGTCCTCCAAGGCTATTTGTCATTTATGTATTAATTGTTTTGTATTGTTGTTATAAAACAAATAAACACACACACAGAGTTAACGGCTATAATCATTGCTAATATAGTTGCCATTTTCTTTGCTTAGCCTTTTTATCTTTTTTGACATGTGTGTGTTTTCTTAGCCCCATCTGTGCCTTGTCACCTCCCCAACACATCACATAGCCACCATTCCCTCCTCCTCTATCCTGCCTTTAAGGTGAGCATGAACAGTTACGCCTCCCAAAATTTTGTAAGTTCTTTGGCATCGTTTTCCTTTGCTTCAGCCTTTACATCTTTTGGACCCAAAAACCTTCCTTCAGCTTATACATGAGGTGCACTTATATACATTAATTAAATGCTGCTTTCTATAAATCCTCTGAGATCTCCTCAAGACCTCCCTTTATTGTCTCTGCTCGGTGAAGATAGGTAGGGGTAAATTGTCTTCTGCATCTGAATGGACAGGACTCTCTGCCAGAACTAGTGCTGCACTCTGGTCTGTCTCCGAGATGTGTGGCTCTGGAACCTCCTCCTCCTCTGGTCCAGCAAGAGATTCCAGCAGGTCCACTGCTTCGGTCTCTGAGCCAGAGTCCACGTCCATGTTCTGGAAGCAGGGTGCATACCTTCTAAAGTTTAAAACTAAAGTGTAAGTCAGAGATATACAATGTGCCCATTGCAGGAAAAGTTTAGGAAAATAATGTGTGGACTACTGGCGTAAATGTGCACTCATTTTGTTCTTGCACAAGGGGAAAAAAATCCAGGTCTTTTTTTAGTGAAAATTTCATTTCTGCAAAAAATACTGTATTTTGTGCAGAATACATTTCATGTACAGGAACACTGTTTTTGCATAAAGACAAGAAATCTTTGTGCAAAACCCTTTTTTCCACAAAATACTCTGGGTTTTGTACAATTTTTTTTTGGCAGAAAGTCTCCAAATGGAAAAAAATCACTAAAATATGCAAATACATTTTTTGATAATAGACTGAGATGTATTAATGTATTCTAGTCAAGGATAAGAAAATGTACACGCATTCTTTACATCTATAGCCTGAACCCAGTACAGCATGCCACATCCCACCAGTTGTTTAAACACATGCCCTCCTCCCCTTTAAATGTTCTGCATTTGTGTTTGTGGTGTGCAGAAAAACACACTTTGCCATCTGAAATACATATGATATAAATGTGATGTGGAAAATCTGTTTCAAACTTATATAAGATCTCTAGACAAAATGCTAAAGTGTCTACCACACAAACTTATAAAGTGACCTTTTTTTTAACTTTGTCTCATTAAATAAAGAAGTGTGGGTTAAAATTACATTTACCATATGGTTTGAAGTTGAGAACACTGCAGGAAAAAAATTACGAAGCTCATTGAAGCTTGATGAGCTTAAACCTCCAAAGAGGTTCAGACATATTGTATGCAGTTGAGTACTTCTGAGCATCACAAAGGACCCCTGATTTGTTTAAGGACAACCCACACAGAGAAATAGAAAACCAGACACACCAACAGCAGCCTGGACTAATCACTAGGAAATACAAAACAGAGGGTGCACAGGATCTAACTACACAGGGGATATAACCCTACATCTACCATGGTGCAAGTGGTGCACTCTTTATCAGTTTTGGCAGAATTTATTTCAGTCATCCTACCACTTCTGCATAAGGTCTACAGTGTCAGAAGTGGCTGCATTAGACACCTAGGAAACAGAAAGCAACTCTGGATCAGGGTAGTGGTTTCTAATACTGGAACCAGGCATGTGATGTACCTTGCTTCCTACAGTTCTACCATAAGATGTGATGCTGGCTAGCAGGTTCTTATGAGAGGTAACCAAAAAAAAAGTAACCTTTCTCAGCTCTGCTAGCATTAAACACCTATTTAGTTTTGTTTCACCAACAGGTTTTTCATCCTAGGACTTTCCCATCCAATTAAATGGAATTGCAACTTCTACACTTCCAGTTTATAGAGATTGCAATATCCTCTCTCTATTTCAAAAATGGTGGGAACAGACTCTTCTGGAAATGGAGACCATAGGACTTCACATACTCATCAATACTGGTAAAAAAAATAGTAATTTCTGAATAATCACAATTAGTTTGCAGGGTGCTGGCACAGCTGTGGCATCTTGCCAGTTAACTGAGTTCAGCTGACTCTTATCAAATGCAAAGGGCAACAGCTCAGTAGAAAAGCATACTTCCCACGCAGAAGGCCCAAGGTGCATACAACCTCGGTACTGTCAGTTAAAGGCTTCAGATGGAAGGCATGGGAATGACTTTACCTAAGATCTTGGAGTTCAACTTAGTACTGTATTAGGTTAGATGGACCAATGATCTGCTTCTCCTGCCATGCTGGAATACATAACCATTCCCAACAGATGGCCATCCAGACTATTTAAAAAACTCCAAAGGAAACTCCACCACTCTGAGGCAGAGTGTCAAACAGCTCTTAGCATCAGAAAGTTCTTCCTAATATTTAGGTGGAATCTCTTCCTGTAGTTTGAATCCATTGCTTCATCTCCTAGTCTTCTTGAAGAAACAGAACACAAGCTTGCTCCATCCCTTCAAATATTTGAACATGGCTATCAATCATTTCTTAACCTTCTCTTCCCGAATAAACATATCCAACTCCCTAAACCTCTCCTTAAAGGGCATGGTTTCCATACCTTTCACCATTCAGGACACCCTCTTCTGAACATGCTCCACCTTGTTACCATCCTTCTTGACTTGTGCTGCCCAAAACTGGACACAATATTCCAGGTAAGGTCTGACCAAAGCAGAATAGAGTGGTACTATTACCTCCCTCAATCTAGAATCTATACGTCTGCCGCATCATATTGCTGACACATGTTCAGCCTGCAGTCCATTAAGATTCCTAAATCCCTTCTGCATGTACTGTCATCAAGCCAGGCATCACCCATCCTGTATATGTGTATAGTACCCTACATTTCTCTCTCTTGAAATTCATCTTGTTAGATTTGGCCCAACTTTCCAATCTGTTAAGGTCATTTTGAATTTTGATTTTTTTCCAATACCTGGAAAGGAAGTTTACAAATTAAGCTAAATTAGGACTTCTTTGACCCAAAAGATAAGGTAATAAATAAACCCCAAGTGAAACATGTTATAACTTGTTTTTAATATTACTTTTTGTAAATGTGAGTGAAAGGAAGAAAAAAATGAACAGAATCAGGGTGAAAGCCATCTGACACAAATTTCTTCAAAATAACAGTTAATTGCAGGAGACTGAGAAATCACTGTAATCCTTCCATCCAAATCCCAGGAAAAGGGATCCCTCCACCATCTTTCACAGCTTGCCTATAGCTTTTTAAATATCAACTGTTGAAAAACCGTAATAATTCCCTGAAAAAGTTGTCAGAGGAGACAGTGAAAAGCATTATCTGTTCTGAGTGTGAGAACAGCCTTTTGTTCCCGGCAAAGGAGACTTTTCTTCCTCCTGACATTTTGCAATAGAGAAAAGCTTTAAGAGCTGTTCTCTTCGAAAGCCTTCATTTTATCTTCTTTCAGCATCCACTGGATCCATTCAATGACAGTTTTAGTCACAGCCAGATGCGTTTGCTTCAAAATTCACTTTAACCGAGCCAGCACAAACTCACTGAACAGTTCTCCAAGTCCTGCAACCTTGAATTCATTTTGTAGCTCATCCAGAGTTGAATACTCTTTGACTTCAAATTCTTGAAACCTATGTTGTACAAGAGAGACTTCATGAATATGCTGCGCCTGTTGCAGAATGTAATTATCAATTCAAAGAAGCTGAAACAGTACTAAATTATACCTCCTGTGTTCTGTCTGTGCTTTTGTTTCAGAGAGCACACTAATCATTTTCTCTTTACACTTCTTTCCACTTGAATCCACGTCCACCTTGCTAGTTTTCTGAAGGATGAGATATTCCTAAATCATAAAGCACACATAATAGCAGAGCATTAGACATCACCTCTAATAACCTGTTCATTAAAATTATCCCTGGCAGATGATAAATAAAGGAGTAGAAATTCATCCTAAATATTTATGCCTTTGTTACAAACAGTAGGTCAAGGCTCAGCAATTACTTTAAAGGTACTAGCACAGCCAATACCTCCAATGTTTGATATGGGGGCTTCATGTTTTCATATCTAGAGTCAAGCATGGTTTAGGAGGTTGCAATAATCATTGAAACACTAGGAAATGTCTCATGGGAAAGGAACATTGACCAGAAGACATGTGGAGAACCTAGGTAGCATCTAAAGAATGGTTACATGGGTATGCTGATCACTACATACCTCTCCCAGGCTTTCCACATATCCTCTTACATTAAAGACAAAGGCAAAGGAGAGTAAGCCAACACTTCTTACCTACCCCATGCCATGTTCCTAGTCAACTTCCCTATGTATCTGTTTTGTCCTAAATCCAATCAATGTTTTTGTTAATCCAAAGTAAAGCCATCAGACATTCTGGAGTCCCATTGTTGATTCCCTGAGAAGACCATGAGGTCTTTGTTACACTGCAAAATATCATCAAGTACCCCTCAAGGCTAAAAATCAGATATAAATATCATATCTTGAACTAAGCAATGCCCCCAACATTTAAGGAGACACTGACACAACTGGTGGGGACCCATCAGTCCCCCTCAGCCTTTTGGATATCAAAGGCAGTTGACATTTATTTAGGAATCACCACACTTTTGTGCATACCAGTATTGTACTTGTCCTTCCAGGTAAATCAGAATAGGCATACTATGGCCCCACCAGGGCCCTCTGGACACTTTCTTACACTTCCTATTGAGTCCTTCAACTGGCAAACTGCATGCCCAGAAATCTCTAAATATAGTCTTTCATCCCACAACCTTCTTTTTGGGGGGAAATCTTTGGTTGGCTGGTCACTTTTTGAGTCTTCTTTTTAAAAAGATTTGGGGGGGAGGGGTCAAAGTTGCACACACACACACACACACACAGAGCTTCCATAGATACAATTTGCCATTTGGGAGACTAAATTTGGGAAAGGGGGCATCCAGATGGGCTTGCAAACATCCAGAGAGGCCCCTGGACCTTCAGATATTGCCTATACATGAGAGGAACACTCAGGTACACGTGTCCACGAACACTTTGTAAGTTTGTGAGGGAAACAGTGGTGTGTATCTTTAGCTGTGTTCGTGAATAATGACCTAACCTATAAACCGCTTAAACTTAAAAATGAACGGTTGAACTCAAAGTTAACAGTTCTATTCCAGTTCACACAATTTCCACAGTGTTAATTAAGAGTAGCTACAAACAGATTTGCACATCCAGTTTCTGGACCATGTTTACACATAGCCTACCACATGGGATATTTCTACAGTTTCTCTTTTTGCTTCTGAAAAATATATCCGTTTTCTATTTTCTCTTAAGGTATGATCTACAAAGGTATGGGTCTGGCTACCCTGATTACCTGAAAGCCCCTCACACACTCCATGCCACAATCCAAGGGCCGGTAGAAACGGGCCTTTGCAGCACCTTCGTCACATGATAGAGTTGCCTGGGGCGGAGTGCATACACACCCCGCAACCCTAGCACGTGATGAGGGCATCAAGATGGCGGTGCCTTGTCTACATGGGCACCACCATCATTACATAAGCGCCACGCGGCATCTGCACAGTGCCGTGTAGCGCTTACGAAATGAGTGCACCAGTGCCGCACTCGTTACACTGCCACCGTGGCATAAAAAGAACCCGCTTTTCATGGGTTCTTTTTCTGCCACGTGGTTTGGTCGCTGCAGACTCCCTCCAGCTGAAAAACAGGCGCCGGGAGTCTGCAAAGCCCTTAAGGTTGTTATCTCTAGCACAGTGTGAAAAGTTTAGTCTTAACATTATTTATTGCATGGTTGGTTCAATGGCATCACTCAGATTAATGTCAAGCAGTGCAGCATGGCAGTGGCAGCAGCCATCTGCCCTGCCAATCTCTCCTTCCACCTGACCCATCTTCCCACCCAGCCTGATCCAGAAAAACATGGGTAGCCACTGCCTCCCCCACCCACCTGCCTGGTCAGACCGGAAAGACCCAGGGGGCAGGGTGGGCAGGTGGGCTAACCTTACATCCTCCTCCCTTTTGCAGAGGCACCATGGCAGAGAAAGTGGAAAAGGTTGAGATGGAAGATGAGCAATCACGCCACCTGGTTTTCATTCCCCCATCTGGGATTTCGCCAGGTGTGTTCAATACGCCCTGCACCCCTAATTACACCTTTATTTTAGTTACAAGGTTTGGTCTTTTTTAAACCAAAATAACAACCAAAATGAAATGGAAACACACATCTAAATCATTCCCCATAGATTAGATACTTTAATGGTGAAAGGCCCAGGATTCATCCAAGAGGCATCCAGGGACATATGAAGGGCCCAAGAAGTTGAGAGCACCTAAAATAAAATAAACCTCTGCAATGGTTCAGGAACAGTAGTTGCCACTGATTGTTGCTCTGAGTGAGAAACAGAAGTACAGTACCAAGGTGAAGGCTGCAAAAACAATTTGACAATTAGTTGTGCATCTCCAAGGCTTTGGGAAAAAATGAAATTAAAATTTAAAAGGTCTCAAAATATCCCAAAAGCCTACATTCTTTGCCTTTATTTCATTTTTAAAAACCCATGCTTTTTGGAAAAAGAAATCGAAGAAAAAAATTGCAGTTTTAACACATTACTGGCACCATGTTATGCAGATTTGCTCAGGCGCAAGCCCCACTGGGGTTTATCCCAAGTACTGTAAGTACATTAGGAATAGTCTGTGAAATATTGTAGTGTATTGGACTAACCCAAACATTGTCAGGCTGCACTGGTGTCCCCTGAGCCCATAAAGACACCCCCACCAGTGTTTCCACATTTGCTGTTGTGATGGCAGCAGTGGAAAAAAACATTTTTCTTTAAACCAAGGCATGTCTTTCCTGTATAATTTGTCTACAAATGAAATTGTCATTCTACTTGTAAACAAAGTGCACAAGGAAGACTGGCCAGCCACTTTGTAACTCATGAAGCATTTCAGCAGATTCACCTTTTTGAAGATCATTAGGACAATTAATTCCTGACACTTTACCTCATGGCATTTAATGTTTTAAGATAGCTAACAAATTTTCCTTACAATCAGCAGTGTAACAGGACATTTACTGAGAAGGACCTATCAAAACAGAATATAATTGAGAAGTCCTACATTTGGTTTAATCAGTTCATCATTTCACATCATGCTTTTGTAACATATTGATTACTCCCTACAAGGTTTGTATGTAACTTGATATTCATACTTTTGTATTTATCCATGATTTATATTTATTTATATGCTTTGTGGCCTTGGTATTTGGTCCATCATTATCTTTCTATAATTATGTCTTTATAATTATATTGATTCATGCTTTTGCAGTCATTTGCTTTTTTAGCCTTTTGGTTTGCGCAAGGAAATGTCCCATGTTTTAAATACCTGTTTTTTTCCAACGACACAGTAGCAAACTTGGCATTAGTGGCAGCAGGGACTCAAAGATGGCAGTAGCAGGGATTGGGGAGGAGCTGCTGCATATTGACCATCCCTGGAGCTGGGCCAGAGAAAACTAGGTTAAAATCATTTAGTTTACAGGGTTTTATTTATGCTTTTTATCTCAGAAGTTGGATTGTATTTCTCCCTACATAATTCCTACTAACATGCAAAATTGCAGGTTTTTTAAATCTCAATATAAACAATATAATCTGGGTGAGACAACAGGTTCCCATTGTGGACCTGTTGTACTGACTCTGGAGAAATCTGTTGCATGAGAACCAAATACCAAATTCAGCACAAATTCATCCATATAGGTGTGCAGTATGTGCAGCCCATCAGATGTTGTTGGACTGCAATGTCATCAGCCCTCTTCCACTGACTTTACTGGCTAGGGATGATGGTAACTGCACTCCAACATCTGGTAGATGACATATTCCCAACCACTGCCTATAAAGGATACGGTGACCTATGCAGAATGGGCCACTGGTCACCAACCAATATGCTAGTCTCTCAGCTTTCTGCTGCTTCCATAGTTCTCATGGGAATACCCATATCTTGTTACACCACACAGTTCTTAAGATAACCTTTCCCTCTATCCCCACAATTGGTATAGACAACTGAAGCAACTGATCTCCCAGGAACCTCCCATCTGAAAAGCAGTTATCCCCACACACCAAGGATTCTTTCTAAAGATGATTTTTTCAAACCCTTTTCCCCTTAGTGTGAATTGCCACAGAAGTTCCTCCTAGGTGTGAGGCATGCACAGAGGGCAGTAAAGCACCTTAGCAGAAATCTCTGAAAAACCAGCAATTCCTGTTAGGAGAAAAAGAGATTAAAATTGCCCACTGCTTGATGGAGCCAATTTGATTGGTTACGTAAAGGCATTACAGTTTCCACAATTCAAGACATTGCTGACCACATTTCTGTTAATCCCATGTTAAATACACTCCCCATGAAGATTTTGCAGGGGAACAGGAGGAGAGAGCACGATAATTTGTTATATAGGCCACAATTTTTTTATCCCCAGATTCAAACATGCACAGTTTGAAAATACTGTATTTTAAAATATATAGATTCTAAAAAGCAAGCCTTGATTATGCCATTATATAAAAGGGACACCATTTTACTGTGCCATTGTATTTAATGGGACTTGAGTATCCAAAGATTTTGGTATCCATGGGGGTGCTGGAACTAAACTCCAGCAGATACTAAGGGCCCACTGTACAAAAAAATTAAAATGTTGATGATTTCCAATATGCTTCTCCAATTACCAATCCACTCACCCAGCCCATACAGAACATATTTAGAGTCAGTTCTCTGTGTTAATAAAACTGGCAACAAAAAATGACAACAACAAAGTTTGCACCTTAATATTTCTTCTGTCTCCTTGAAGAAGAATCAGAATCATCTTGCCCATGAACATCAGTCTTCCACTCAGATTTAGATCTGTGCACCATTTTTCCACTGTTTTGACATATTTTCCCTTAGCTCTCATATGATCTAAATGCAGAAGGACGGTCCAGACACCGTCATCCTCGGTGGTGCATGTTGATAGAGTACTCTTCTGGCAGCCTGCTGAAGTTTCAGCTTGCTCAACAACATGCTTAAGATTCTGCTGTATCCAGAGAATCAGCTCATGTACCATGGGTTGTGAAAAATGTCTCTTTGCTTCTTCAAGTAATCTCCCCCTCACAACCATACACTGTGTCCTTGTAAGCTGCTCAGAGGTAACAGAGATATTCGGCAAGCTTGACGGGTAACTGATTGGTAAATGAAACAGCAGCTTTAGCAATACATCTGTGCCCAAAGGTCCTTTCACACTGGTCTGAATCCGAAATGAGATTCCCTCCGTCTCTGAAAAACATCCAAAAGAAATAAAATCAGCTGAACATCCACTGAAATATTCACAACAACTCAGGTAAGTTGTGTCTGCTCTAAACTAAATCCTCAATGGTATCAGAATTTCATATGACTAAGGGCTGGCTGATGTGGAATTATTTTTGCACTTAGAAATGATACATGCATACTGTATATAATGCAGACATCAGCTGCGAAAGACACTGTAGTGGCTAAGATGATGATTCTGTCCCCACCTAGATGGATCGAAACTTCCTTGCATTTTTATTTTTTAAAAAATAAGTACTCTTCATAGCTGAAGTAAAAAAAAAAGAATTTTGAGTTGGGAAAGAAATTATTCAAGTAGAGTAAATAAAATCAGGAATAAGGCCCAGACTATGCATTGTATGACAGGCAAGCAATATCCAACAAAAAAACCTCCTTGCCTAGCGCTAGCTAAAAACAACAGCAAAGGAGGAGGAGGAGGAGGAGGTGGGCAATGTGAAGCTTATTAAGATTTCCACATTTTGTCATTCATGTTTTTATGTCTTTTGCACCATAACGACTGCTGGTTTAGATGCCTTGAACAGTCAATTAGACAAATTCATGGGGCCTATCTATGGTTAGAGTCATGTGAGATAAATGAAAATGTCATGTTCAGGGGAGGAAACCTGAATATGAGTGCGCAAGGGACGGAAACACTAGTGGAGGAGGCTGCTGCCCTCATGCTTTCCTGCCTGTGCATTTCCCTAATCTTTCTCACAATCATTATTAAGAAACAGAAAACTGGACTAGTTGGATACATGGTTGGATCCACCAGGGTTTTTCTTAGTGTACACACTGACCAATCTAAAAGATGTGACCACATGAGACTTTAGTATACAAATCCTTGTCAAAATAATGGGGAGTTTTCCCAGTACAGAATAAGGCTGTATCTACACTGCAGAATTAATGAAGTTTGACACCACTTTAACTGCCATGGCTCAACAGTATGGAATTCTGGAGTTTCTGGTTTTGTAAGATATTTAACCTTCTATGTCAGAGAGCTCTGGTGTCACAACAAACTATAAATCCCAGGATTCCAAGGATGGAGCCATGACAGATAAAACAGTGTCAAACTGCATTTATTCTGCAGTGTGGCAGAAACCTAGGAAAAATGAGACAGAAATCCCAAATTGAGGGCTGTTTCACTGAAACTGAACAACCCTCCATTATTAGTTATTTGTGTAAATTGCCTGAACAGACTTTCTCCAGATAGAACCACACGCATTATAACAAAGGTGATTTACACACAGGACTATAATTTTATTTCTACCATGATTTGTTTGTTTGTTTCTTTACCAGTACCCTTCTTGTCATCATGAATAAAACTGGTCATACATGTATGATACTGAACAACTCAAACTGTAAGCCAGAGATCTTAGCAGAGCCATAAATTCACTAGATGGGCTACTCCATCTGGAACATGTTGGTCCTATTTTACAGGTTCATTGGGGGGAAATGCTGTAAAAATGTACATGAAATGCTTTGAATATTTGGAATGTGCCATATAAATGCTTTACTTTCCTTAGTACCATCAGCTTTATCATATAGTCAAAGGCAATGAGAGAAAGAGTCTCTTGGTACACCATCCATATCAGATTGGTTTCAGAAGGCAATGATATGGATGAGGTAAAACAATAATAATAGTCCTTTCACTGTATTAAAAGAGGACAGGGATCTCATCTGCTTCTACTAAAATGGGGGAGGGATAGAGTATAAGATAAAAGGTGCTCTTTTTCTGATCTTCCCTGCCTCTTCTCCTTGATGTGTTCCAACCATTTCACCCCAATTCTTCAAAAAAAAGTTGCTAAAATGTCAACTTGATTCATTCTACAAGGTAGGAAGAGACAGATCTGAAAGGCGCAGTGGAGCAGTCCTAAGTTTCAGATGAATCCTTTTGAAGTGGCTTGTCTCTTCCTTACCTCCTAAGTTTTCCCCTCCCTTCCATGATACGGCAATGGAATGATGTTTGATTTCCTTTCCTCTCCCCGCCCGATTGATCTGGCTTTGCAACCTTCTGTGCCCTCTCCAAAACAAAAGACAAAACCTCTTCAATGAGTAGGGCAAGACGAAATGGTTCAGGGACTGGGTACGATTAACAGGAGGAGAGGCAAGGCTTTGTTGTCCACGAAAGACCCTCCAGCAACAATGCTTTTACAAGACACACGGGGTCTGCACAGATATAACCAAAGAGACAGCCCACAGGGCCTCTAAGCACTGTTGTCTGATGAGTCTAAAATTCAATCAGTCATAAAAGGTTTGGTTGACCAATTAAATATAATGAAATAGTTTAAGATGTTTTATTTGAATCCCACTCCTACCTGCCATCTTTTCAATCACACAGGTTTGCACATACCGGTATATAACAGAAGAAACAGCCCACAGGGCCTCTAAGTATTGTTGCTTGAGGAGTCTATAATCTGATCAGTCATAAAAGATTTAGTTAACCAACTAAATATTGCGAAATATTTTAAGATTCTTAATTTGAATCCCACCCCCATCTCCCATCTTTTCAATATCATTGGACTTGAATAGTTCTATGGATTACAGAAACAAGGGTCAAAATCCAGTTGCCAGTCCCAGCAAGGGGAGACTCATTCAGTCAATGGGCTTTTCATAAATGTTGACTTGTCATTCAGCAGTTAATTCAGCGGTCTACTCTAGTTTAAACTAGCAATTAGATACAGGCCAAAACAGTACACTGATACTGTATTGTGCATGTATTTTATAGACTCTAATTTAAATAAATATATGGCATAATCTTTCAGTCATTTTTAAGTCCTGTAATACTCAGCTGGAGGGTGGTTAGGTTGCCACAAACAATCATCCAAACAAACAACGTCCCCTGGTAAATGTATGTTGGACCACACTGCTTCCTTCTTTCTTTCCCTGTATACTCTATTCTGAAAGGCTGGAAACTCTCAGAAGCACATTTCCTGAACCCACAGAAGCCCTCAGCAGTAGGAAGAATGTAAAGAAAGTTCCAAATCTTCAGCCCTCCTTAGCCACAGATTTTTTTTATCCATGGATTCAACCATCCACAGCTTGCAAATATTTTTTAAAAAATATAAGTTCCAATAAGCAAACCTTAACTTTGCCATTTTATATAAGGGACGTAATTTTACTGTGCCATTGTATTTAATGGGACTTGAACATCCATAGATTTTGGTATCCACAGGGGATCCTGGAATCAAACCCCAGCAGATACCAAGGGCCCACTGTATACTGCTGGATCTTGGCCACCCAGGGTAGATCCATGGAAATCAACTGAACTAAGTGAGCTGTGATTCCTTGTAACCCTGTATAAAATTGGACTCACCCTATGCTTAACAGTTGTTTGAGCTTTTTAACCCACATTGCAAATGTAGTATAGTAACCCACCATTGTGTCGGGTTTGCTCTTATCTTTTTTTCCATGTACATGTCAAAATTATATTTACATTCCAGGCTGAACATGATTAACAGCTTGACAGGAGTGGAGTAGCACTGCAGGTAAAAGTAAAGCTGGTGGATTACAACAGTTCTTCCTCACTCGACTACCAATAATAGCACCTTATATTTGCCCAGTTCCATCACATGAGGTGCTATCTGAAACAGAGAGCAGTAAATTACCATTCTGTTGGCATTTATTGTGCTAATAACCCAGCACATTCTCCCTCATTTCTCCCCACCGCTCGCTGCTTATTATCGTCAGTAAATTTAGTGTCAGCACACTTCAAACTGTTTCCTATGTTTAGTATCAGCTAGAAGGGGTCCGTCTTCCCCCTTCTGCAAGCTGTCATTGTCACACGCTCATTTTGCATTTCTGAGAGTTACTTCCCAGAATCTAAGTTTTGATGAACAAATATATATTTTATGGCGAGATAGCTGAGCAAACTAGAGATGAGGAAAAAAAGTGGATTAACAAGTAAATTATGTCATTCAGTCTGCAACACTAATCTTTGCAGCCAGAACAAGTGAAATAAAATAGGGTGTGTGTTAATTAGCTTATTTAAATTCATACACACATCATTTTCAATAAAGCAACTTTTGAATTTTGAGTATGTCAGTGTTGAGCTTTGGAAAACTCATATTTTTATATATCATGCGTGCAGGGAGAGATCTCCTTTCTTCTCTAAAACCCATCAATCCTCAAGAAACACCTACTATGACCCTGTGGCATTTAACCAGACATTACATAGAAGTGTATTTCCTAAGTACGTAGTTGTTTTTTTTAACTAACGATTGTTGGGAAGGAAAATCATTTCTGCCAGGTTGCTGATAAATAAAACAAAATTAAAGAGGTTAGCGCAGAGGTCTCTTGATGGCTGAGAAGTGGAGGACCTTTGTCACGCGTCAAGTGCATATATGAGTACATTTGTTGTTATGATGGCTGCTTTTATAGGGTCTGGTCCCAGAAGAATGGCAAGGAGTAAAAGGTGTGTTGACACTGTGTCCTGTAGCATCTATAGATATAGAAGCGCCGTATGTAGCCATCTATAGTATGCATTCTCAGATAGGTCTCCGAAATAGGTTAATCGGTGCCAGGCAGGGCAGCTCCCAGTATTAACATTCTGCAACCACGATTTGAAGATGCACATACATACTGCCTAGTGCTTAATTCAGTATACTTTATTCCTTGTTTCCTGATTTGAGTTACTCTCTCTAGCCCATAGGAAGTACAGTGGACCCTCCACATTCACTGGGGTTAAAAGCAAAGGATCCCTGTGAAAGTGGAAAAACTACAAGTTTTTTAAAAATTGGGTTTTTTACCTGTGAGAACACCCCTGTAACAATCTCTAGGTTCTTCAGCACAAGTCCATGGTGAACATCTGCCAGAGGTTGATCTATGAATTACACTGGAGGACTTACACATGCCTAGAAAAGTGCTCTCTCTAGGAATCTCTACATCCTCTAGTACGACAATGACCATAGAGTCATGCTGGAAGACCTAGAGATTCCTAGAGAGAACATATTAATTAAAACCGTTGAATAATCAAAGCCGCAAAAGTCAAAGCTGCAAACACGGCGGGCTGACTATACACTGTTCCTTTTCTTCATTACACAGGAAAAGACCCCTTTCCTCTGAAAAGCAATTATTTTTTCTCGGCTTATATTTCTCATGATTATGTCAGGGTGACCAGAAGTCATAACCGCAAAGGAGGACAAGGCTTCACAAAATGTAGGACATTCAAGGAAAATGTAGAACATGACAAATTAAAAAATAAAAAAAACTCATATAAATATAAATCCATGCTCCTTAGTCATGCTCAAAATGGAGAACATTTTGGAATTCCTTCTGCACAGAATACTTGAATGTAGGCAAGACATGTCCTGGAAAGGGAAGACGTCTGATCACCCTGGAACAAACTATCTCTGGGCTGACAAAAATGCCTTGCCCACCCACTGCTGCAAACTTGCTGGCCTCTGAAGCAACATAATTATAGTAAATACAGTAAATACAATTATAGGTTCCACATTAACTCCCATGATAACATTCTGTGTTATCCTGGGGCTTGTAGCTTAGTCTGTGACACTAAAGATTTCTGGCTGAGTACACTAATTGCCTCTTCATAAACTACAAATCCCAATACTAGCTGCAA
Source organism: Urosaurus nigricauda (assembly GCA_034509955.1). Classification (NCBI taxonomy): domain Eukaryota; kingdom Metazoa; phylum Chordata; class Lepidosauria; order Squamata; family Phrynosomatidae; genus Urosaurus; species Urosaurus nigricauda. The sequence continues at coordinate 104,548,394 of JAOEGL010000004.1, forward strand.
AGTAATTTGGCTTCCATCAGCTAAGAGACATGGGCATACTAACCCTTCTTAACACTCATGTTATGCATCCATATAGCCACATACCGGTTGAGTCTCCCTTATCCGAAATGCTTGCGAACAGAAGTGTTTTGATTTCAGTTTTTCAGATTTTGCAGTAGTTGCATACTGGTTGTTGTTGTGTGCTTCCAGGTTGTTTCTGAGTTATGGCAACCCTAAGGCAAACCTATCATGGGGTTTTCTAGAACTGAGAGAGTGTCACTTGCCCAAGATCACCCAGTGGGTTTCCATAGCTGAGCAAGGAATCAAACCCTAGTCTTCAGAGTCGTAGTCCAAGATTCAAACCACTACAACATGCTGGCTCTCATATTTGCAGATACAAAATGAGGCGTCTTGGAGATGAGACCCAAGTCTAAACATGAAATTTATTTACGTTTTGTCTACACTTTATACCATTGCCAGAAGGTAATTTTATACACAATATTTTTAATAATTTTGTGCATGAAACAAAGTCTGTGTACAGTGAACCATCAGAAAGCAAAGGTGTCACTCTCTCAGCTGCCGATGTGGACAATTTCAGAATTTTTGAGTATTTTGGATTTTGGCATTCCGGATAATACAGGAACCTCAACCTGTGTCCAAATCTGTTCTATTTGAGTTGTTGTTTTTTAAATGACTACTTTGTTTGTACTCTGTTGATCAGGATTAAAATCTAGAAATCTTTAATGCAACCAAACAAAACTAATTTGGTGCCTAAATATATCAGCATCAGAGGTCAATCAAACTTTGCTGAGTAATAACAGTGAAGAAGTATGTGTTCTAAGGTATTTGATCATCCGTTCCAGGAAATGAACACAAGAAAACATCTCTCTCTCCTTGTAAATGGGCCACAGCAGATAACCTTTTTGACAAATCCAAGGAATTTCTTTTAACTGCCTGGTTGATCAGGCACCGGAGATTTTTCCAGTACTGTACTAAGCATGTGTGAACACTGTGTCAAATAAACTGTTTTTTCACAAAAGTATTCATTTTCCCCTTGCTCTTCTCTGCCAAAACTTTCACCAGAATATTCTTCCAAACCACTGGCGCAGATTTTGTAAGGTAACAGACATTGCAGAAAAAAATTAAACTGCTCCTCTGATGAATTCTGTTCTGTTGACCGCAAAATACATAAGCATAATATTTTAAAGAGAGAGCCAGCATGGCGTAGTGGTTTGAACACAGGCCTTGGACTCTGGAGATTGGGGTTTGATTCCTCACTCAGCCAAGACAAGTCACTGGGCAACCTTGGGCAAGTCACATACTCTCAGCCCCAGAAAACCCCGTGATAGGTTCATCTTTGGGTTGCCATAAATCAGAAACGACTTGAAGGCACACAATAATAGTTTAATGCTGCTGACGCCTGTGCTTTGCTTTCTGTTCCACTGCGAACATGACACATAATTAGCAATCTCAATATTGATTTTTCTAAAAATTAAATACCGGGAGGCTTGGCCATGGGCGCAACAGCATTCAAAGAAGTCGAAGGGGAAGCCACCATCCCAATAAATTACTCCTCAGCCACCATCTCAATAAATAAAATTCCCTTATACTGCAACTGCAAATTGAGAGGGGAAATGACTACCGAGGCTAACTGGATTTATTTTTTTCTAGTGCAATTTTTACTTAGAAATTGGCTGATAAGGGAAGCCTTAAACCTCTCCTTCCCATGTATTTTGGTGCTGATTATTATTTCTCTCCAATGCCACCCCACATACACACCCAATACGATGAGTAGTTAATACAGTACTGCCTACTCAGAGGCAAACCCTTCTGAGTTCAATGGGACTTAGGCTCCATCCTATGGAATCCTGGGATTTATATTTTTTACAAGTTGTCTCTGCCAAAGAGTGCTCATGCTTCACCAAATAACAAATCCCAGGATTCTGTAGAATGGAGTCATGGCAGTTAAAGTGGTGTCAAACTGCATTATTTCAACAGTGTAGATGCACTCATACTCTCAAGTGAATATGTCTGGGATTGCAGCCAACGTATATGTGTTAAACTGAAGTACTGTTTGCGCGAACAACACAGCCAAACACAACATGAGGAAAGTTAAGAATTATATGAACAGAAGAAGCATGCAGAAACAGACCAAAGAGCAAGGCTATTCTTTCTTCCTTTGAACCTCAAGAACGTCTCCTTGAAAAACAGAAGGCACATCTCAGATTTCCAGAGATACCTTTTAACATGTCAAGCAAATTCTGACTAGTGTCATTCATCCAGCCATCACAATTTGCTGTCTACCATCAGAGAAGGTAAAAAGGGAAAAGGGGAGGGAACGGTGACAGGAAAGTGACACCCATTAGAATCTGCTCCATGTCAAAAGCTGCCAAGAGTAAAGATGTTGGACTTGAAAAATGACAGGGGAAAGGAACCCAACAGAATCTGCCACAGCCGATATAAATGCAAAGAGAATGAAATTAGTTTCTTTGGGTAACTGTTGTGCATATGTGCATAATGCAGATGCAGAGGTAGATAAATTGTCACAATATGTTCCCAACCAATGCTTTTCAAGTTGGCTGCCTTCAGGGAAGTTCACACATACACACACACACACACCCCACATTGACTTTTCCCCTGGGCAAATACTTCATGTTACTTCTCTAGGCATGCCAGAGTGAAAACTGGAGAGGATTCCTGTATAACACCCGTGGAGAAGAGGGGATTTCAGCAGGTGTTGCTTTTCAAGCAACCAGATAACAACCATTAAGGGTAAAGCAACCCCATACTCTTCCAACACGGTTACATCCAGGGTGAGCAGATGTCCTAATGACAAAGGAGGACAAGGCACCACAAAATGTAGCACAAAATATGCAAGACACTACCAAATAAAAGCTCAGAACACTCATATACATGCTTTGTAGTCCTGTTCAAAATGGAGGAAATTCAGAAACTTCTCCTGGATAGAAGGCTGAAATGGAGGGCATGTCCAGAAAAGGACATCTGCTCACTCTGGTTTACATCCTTAAGTAGCTATTCTGAAGTTTTGGGTTTTTTCCCAGGAGGTAAAAGGTTTAATACAGCTAAAAACCAGGAGGGGTTTATAACTTTGGAGCCCTCCTCTCAAAATTTTTCTAGGCACTTTCAGGATGTAAAAACATGCTCTGGAACTGATTTTAATGTTCCTGCAGAGAAATCTCGAGCCCCACTTCATCAAGCCATTTGGGCCCAGTTCCAGTGGATGGCAATTTCTAGAAGTTTTGAAGCCATGGGGTAAAACCAATTTCATATCCACATTTTTGGGCGGGGGAAGCAAATTTTCAGAAAAATTGGAGGAAATGTGAAATTAGAATCCCTTACAGATTGAAAATCACTATTTTAGGAACACGAGATGAATGATATTATTGTATATTATATTATGTTGTATAATGAATCACTTCTGCCCAATTACAAAATTTTGTTTGGCACAAAATTATTGTGTTTCGTATATTAAAAGTACAGTTCAGATGACTGTTACAACCCTTGTAAAAATTAATTTCTGTTACACAACTCAAGAATCACGGAATCATAAAGGAGAGAGACCAGAGGAGACTCCACTACTTCTCTGGGCAATTGGTCCCGTTGCCAAACTACTCTTATTGTCAAGAAGTTTCTTCTAAGTGCAAAGAAAATCTATCCTTCTGTAATTTAAGACCATTAGACCTCATTCCACACTCTATCTTTTCCTCACATTTTGTTCTCCATCTTTGTTGCCCTTCTCTAAACCTGCCCAAACATGTCTACATCCTTCTTAAAATGGAGTTACCCAGAGCTGAATGCAGTACACTAGATGAGGCCAGTGCAGAATATAGTAGGACTATTTCTTCCTGCAATTTGGAAACTATGCTTCTGTTAATGGAGGCTAAAACAGCATTCATCTCCTTTACTGCAAGCATCATGGTCCTCTTATGGTCAACAATAATCCCAAGGTCCTTTTCACATGGAGTACTACTGAGCTATTTTGCCCCATCCTATACCTGTGCATTTGATTTCTGAGGTCTAAATGTAGAATTTTGCATTTTCTCTACTGAATTTCATTGTATTAACTTCTGCCCAATTTTCTAGTTTATCAAGATCATTTTGAACTCTGTTCCTATCTTCCTATCTGCCACACCTCCTAGTTTTGTATCATTACCAAACTTCATAAAGATTTCCTTCATCCCATCATTTAAGTCACGAATTAAAATGTTGAAGAGTGATGGCCCGAGGATAGAACCCTGAATAACTCGACTCAAGTTTTAAGCACAGCTACTGATGAAGACTCTTGGAGCAGTTTTCCAACCAATTATGGGACCATCTGATGGTGTCTTCTGAAAGACTTTGCTGATTCCCAGCATCTTTCACCATTGGCTATGCTGGCTACAGCTGTTAGGAGTTGCAGTCTAATAACATCTGAAGAACCACAGGATTCCTTTGTTGTTGTTGTGTGCCTCCAAGTAACTTCTGACCCTAAGGCGACTCTATCATGAGTTTTTCTTGGCAAGATTTGTTCAGAGGGGGGTTTGGCGTTGCCTTCCTCTAAGGATGAGAGAGAGTTAAGGTTACCTCTCTTGCACTAGGCTCCAGCCAGTGGTTCTTAAGAGTTCAGCAAAAAGAAAGGACACCCCAACTTCTCCTGCAGCTGCACAACAGAAAAAAAGGTCACTGTGACAAGCCAACTGTTTTCCAGACAAGCTTGTTGGCCATTTATTGACTTTCTGACTAAGAAAATGCTGGTGTGGTTTCCTGGAAGACAGTGTGAAAACAATAGTGCTAAGGATAAGCCATGCTTATAGAACATTGCCATCTGCAGAAGCAAAACATTCGGTTCTGTGGCATACCCAGGTACATATATTAATGGGCACTAGTGATGTTTAGCAGTCCAGCCATAAACTCTTGCCAAGCAGCCTTAAGGTGTTCAGAGGCTGCTGGCAGCAAAGAACACTTGCCAGCAGATGTTGACAGAGAAGCAGGGTACAAGGGCACCGCCGACAAGAGTAGAGAGACCTAAGTGGGACTGTTTTGCATGTTTACACGCATCTGAGCTGAGAGGAGGAAAAATAAATAAGTAAATCTGAACACTGTTTAATTCGTCCCCAGGCTAAAGAGACATTAAAAAGCATCTGAGAAAACATATCTAATAGAAAACCGATATTTTCCCCTTGGCTGAGATAAAAGAAACAAGCTAAAGCAAGCAGGAGGAGAGAAGAGACAGAATCATTGAGTTGGAAGAGACCCCAAGGGTCATCCAATCCAACCCCCTGCCATGTAGGAAATACTGTACCATCAAAGGATTCATAACAGATGGCCATCCAGCCTCTGTTTAAAAGCCTCCGAAAGAGGAGACTCCTCCACGCACCGAGGCAGCGTGCTCCACTGTCAAGAGAAGAGAAAAGGGTATTTTCAAAATATTATAAAAGGGCTAGCCACATTTTTATTTATATATTTTTATTTTTATTTTAAGCAGAACTGCTCGGGACGTTCAGCAAAGAATAAGATGATGCTGCATCTCTTTCCACCTTCAGTACAAAAGCCAATAGACTTTCACCAAGTTTGGCAAGGAAAGCATATCTTCTACCACACCTGAAGGGAGAAGGCTAGCTTATGGGTGCAGAGCAAGCTCCATGAAATACTGCTCTCAACACCACAAATCCTAACGGCAGAGCCAGTTTTGCTAGTTTAGACCAGTTCAAAGTGTTTGCTCCCAAATGAACACATTGCAACAAGCTAGTGGGTCCTGGACAAGCATTAAACTTGTGTACATGATATAATGTTTTGAGTCTATGAGTCTGGAGACTAGGATTCCATTCTGTGCCTGGTCATGAAACCCACTGGGGGCCTTTGGGAAAGTCACACTCTCTCAGCCTCAGGGGAAGCCAATGGCATACCTCCTCTGAACAAATTGGGCCAAGAAAACCCCATGACAAAGTCGTCATAAGTTGGAAATGACTTGAAAGCACACAATAACAACATGAACATTCCCATAAAGGAATGTTAGAGCAGCCAAATATATTTTGCTTTTAATGTAAGCAATAGCTAATGTCTCACTGCAGGCAAGACTCTCAATTGTTGAACTCCCCAGTCTTGCTTAGAGAATTGGAGGTCATGGAAGGGAGGGGAGGATCCATACCCTGTCATCCCCCATTTCTAATTCTTCTGTTCTTTTTCTTACCACTTCTTTCTTCTTCTTTTTTCCCCATTGAAAATCCATTAAGCAGGGAAAGATGAAATAGCAGCCCAACGTCTTTTGATTGGTACCACCAGGGGCCTTCTCTATGAAGGCTAAAATATATCACCATGCATCCATTTTGCATAGCCTTCTGTCCCAACAAGACAGTATATATCAGTGCAAAAATCTGCACAATTCTGCCCAGGGTTGGTTTAAATCAAACTGATTTAAAACATGGTTTACATCACTTTACTGAAGGACTCACATGTAACAAGTTAAGTCAGTTGCTATGGAATTCTGGGAGTTGGAGTTTGTTGTGGGGCCCAGAGGGCCCCACAACAAACTCCAACTCCCAGAATTCCATAGCAGTGAGTCAGACAGAGAGTTAAAGCAGTATGAAACCGGGTTATCTCTCCAGTGTGGATGCTGAAGCAATAAAACCAGCCTTGTTGCTATGGCTACAAAAGTGGGGTTCACCTGAGACTGCCAGGACCTCGCATTGTTCCTCAGGCCTGCAATAAATGGCAGCCAGGGCAGAGAGTTCTTCCAGAGCCTGATCCATAATAATAATAATAAATAGCTGCCACCATCAACAGAAACAAACAACTTCAAGCGCCATCTTGTATGTATCTCTATCTCTTCTTCTATCGATGCAGAGGCAGCGCCTGGCCACGCGGGGGCGCTGTGGTGCAACAGCTTCTATTATATTTATTAGGGCCCAGTCACAGTGCTGGTCCTCCCCTCTTCAGACTATATTATTATTATACTCAGTCTATTGAGGGAAATTTTGGACTCCATCTCCCAGGATCCCAGGCTTATTGGCCAACGTGGCTGAGGCTTCTGGGAGATGGAGTCCAAAAGCTCTTAAAGGGCACACAGCCTTTTGGGGGAGGAGCAAGGTAATGGTAATGTAATGTAATGTTGTAGCCATTGCAGTTACAGGCTGCCTCCTATAAACCCAGCTCCCCCCCCAAACCGGGCGTCCTCCTTTTTCCGGACGCGTCCTCCATTTCTGATTTCTGCCCAGGAGGGTGTGTCAAAGTGTCCCCTGAAGAAGAAGGATGAACCTGCATGTCTTAGACAGTGTCCTCCTTTCCCGGACGCGTCCTCCATTTCAGTCCACTGTCCAGGAAGGATTTCCAAACTGTCCTCCATTTTTGAGCCTGGCTTAGAAGCTTGATTTTACATTCATATGCAGGGTGAAAGGACGTCCTCCTTTTCCCGGACGCGTCCTCCATTCCAGCATTATGTCCAGGAGGATTTCCAAACTGTCCTCCATTTTTGAGCCTGGCTCAGAAGCATGACTTTACATTTATATGCAGTGTGTGACCCCAGCGTCCTCCTTTTCCAGGACATGTCCTCCATTTCTGTCCAGGAGGACATGTCAAACTGTCCTACATTTTGAGCCTGGCTCAGAAGCACGAATGTATATTTATTATAAGGGTGAAAGGATGTCCTCCTTTTCCAGGACATGTCCTCCATTTCTGTCCAGGAGGAATTCCAAAATGTCCTCCATTTTGAGCATGGCTAAGAAGCATGAAGTGACATGAATTTACAAATGAGTGGCAGCCATTTGCTGCTTTGCTTATCCAGTCAATTGTAATAAATCCTGACATTTTCATTATCTATGTACTCTTTTAGTACTGTATATTATAATGGTTTTTATACCGCAGTATTGTATTTTAACTGTGGGTTTGTGTGTGTTTTTAATTGTGTTTTGTATTTAAACATGCTGTATTTCGCCTCAAACAGGGACAGTAATTATTAGTAGTAGTAGTATTTTCATCATCATCATCATCATCATCATCATCATTATTGAGAGCCAGCCTGGCAAAGTGGTTTGAGTGTTGGACTATGACTCTGGAGACCCGGGTTCAATTCCCAGCTTGGCCATGGAAACCCACTGGGTGACCTTGAGAGCAAGGCACACTCTCTCAGCCTCAGAGGAAGGCAATGGCAAACCTCCTCTGAACAAATCGAGTCAAGAAAACCCCATGATAGGGTCGGTACAAATTGGAAACAACCTGAAGGCACACAACAGCATCATGAACATTCCCACAAAGGAAATATATATAACCCAATATAACAAACCTCCATAATTGGTACACCTTAGGGTTGTGATTACAAGAAAATTTAATAATTCGGCCTATGGTTCTGATCCAATCAAAATATTTTGTAATGTCCAGTGACATCCAAACAATGATACCTTTATCGGACCAACCAAAATGCACAATTACATGTTGCCAACATGACTTCGAAAGCTCGCGACATGTAATTGTGCATTTCGGTTGACCCAATAAAAGTATCGTCGTTTGGATGTTGTTGGATTTGCTATATGGCCAACACATTGCTACCCTTAAATGTACTTTGTAATATTGTTAGTGTTAGTAAACATGTGGCATGCCCATGGGTGTTTGGGCACTCTTCAGTGCAGGCCATGTGGACAGCGGGGTTTTGATCCATGTTCAGATAACGCAGGATCGAGCCACCTTTCCTGCCCATCAGCTCCATCCCACAGTTGTGTGTTATGTGCCTTCACATTGCCTGTAAACATATGACAACTCCATTCATTTCATTGGGGGTTTTTTAAGACAAGGAAAACTTGAAAGTGGTTTGTTATTGCCTTTCTCTAAAATATAGCCTACAGCATCTGGAAATCACTCCTCCCAAACCAGGGTCATGCAATATATATATATGCACACACACACATACCCCACTCACTTCCATGCCAGCATTCTCTGAAGATGCCAGCTACAGATACAGGCAAAACATCAGAAAGAAACTCTTCTAGAACATGACCACATAGCCCAAAAAAACCCACAAAAAAATATAGATGCCGGCCATGAAAGCCTTCAACTTCACATCTGGTATTCGTTGTGGTCCCATATCCAAATACTAAACAGTACTGACCCTGCTTAACTTCCATGATCAGATCGGATTGGGGGCTTTCATAGTATTTTAGTTTCTTACATTCAAATTTCTATTTGGTACCAATGTTCCAGAGGGTGAGCTTTGGCCATCCATTGTCTCAGCCTATTTTACTTCACGGAAAATAGCTGCCATGAACTTGCAGGACGAAGGGTGGGAATATATGTCATAAATATAGCAGTCAGCATGAAGACCAATAGAACATCTGCCTTTGTGTAAGTCCCATTGTGTAAGCCCTGCTTTCCTTTTCTCCTTTGCCCAATTATATGGTCTTTTTAGTGGGACACATCCCTATGTTCACAATTTGTAACTGCTATGGCTTGCCCTGACCCCTTGGGTTATGATTTAAGGCTGGAACAACCAAAAACATTTTGCTCGCTGTTATCATACTGAATGTGTGCCACCGCTGTGAAAATGCTTTTCACAATGCTATTGATTCCTTTCTGCTTCTGCATGAAGATAATGGATGTGTTCAAATTGATAGTGGTTAGAGCCAGACATCTGTCTTATTGGGAATGAAGCAGTGGGCTCTAAGATTCCTCCTGAAAGTGGAATTGTTTGCTTGTCATTACATCCAAACCGCAGTTGCTGGCTTCTTTCTCCCCCTCCAACAAGCCAAAGAAATAAGTTTAGCTTTCTTCTTCCGTTACTTCTCTGGCTTGTTCAGCATTAAACAAATCAGGTTACCAGGCTCAGAACCATAGCAAACAACTTACAGATGGAAAGCTGGTGGTTTGGTGACCTGCCTCCAAATGTAGTGCAGATCAATTTCTTGCTTCATTCAAAGGCAAAGTCAGAATTCTGGTTTACTGTGATGCATAGGCATAATGGATATGTTGGATACATGGTTTGGGTCCCAGTTACCTACAGGATCAACCCTTCCCGTATAATCCACCCCATACACTACGGTATTAGGTTTGCAACTGTCATCCAGAGGACTTTTCTTCAGTTGCCCCTAGGCTTTGGAATGACCTGCCAGAAGAGATTCGACAGCTGAATATGCTACCCAAAGGTAAAACAGCGTTGAAGACCAATCTCTTCTGGCAGGCTTATCCTGGTTATTTTTAAATTATGAATTTTAAATGTGGATTGTTTTAGAATGTGTATGTCATATTTGCCCCTTTAAACTGTGTTTATTAATGTGTTTTAACTGAAGTTGTGCATTGTTTATTTGTTGTTAAAACTTCAGATTTCCAACTTTAAAATACTAAGCCCTGGTGTAATCTTTCATAATTGAATGCAGCCCGTCTGGAAAAAATATTTGGAAACTGACAGAGTAGTGGATACAATTAGGCACCAAAAAGAAAGGAAAGGAAAGGAAAGGAAAGGAAAAAGAAAAGAAAAAGGAGAGAAGCTGTCAAAAGTATGGTTACTGAGGCATTACTCTTGTACAAAAATTAGTCCAAAACTTCCCTTATTCTTTCAAGGCAAACTTTTCCTCCCATGGCATTTTAAATAGACACCTTTTCCTTCTTCTTTTTTAAATGCTTTGTTTAATCCATTTTATACATTCCATTTTTTTCAAGCAAGTCAATGTAAGTGTCTTTTATACTGACACTATCTAAAGACACTGAGGTCCCCATATACAAGTTCTTGCACTCTGACATTTGGAAGTCATCAAATGGGACAGCATAATGTCAGTTTGATATTTGTCACACTATGCAAATATCAGCTGCATGTCAAAGATCTAAATCCCATCTAAACGTAATACTTTCTCCTGTAGTCACAGACATGTGAAAATGCTAAATATTTAAATCAGAGATTAATGTCTGTTCTTGGCCTTCATATTGCATTATTCAATGTGGATTGCTTTAATACATGTACATCTTTTTTTTTTGTCCTTTTAAATTGATGTGTGTTTTAACTTATGTGATTTTAAGTAATGTTGTGTTTTTGTTAATTGTTGTTGTTCCCCACCTTGATCCATGGGGAGAGGCAGATTAGAAATCATCATCATCATCATCATCATCATCATCATCATCATCTCTTATGTGGGAAGTCAAGCTCTCTTTTCCACTTAAAAAGAAATTCCTCCAGTGGTTTGGTACATGAAAACCACATATTATCTGCTTTTATTCGCATTTGCCCACCACGGCACGATCTTCCTTCTGCTGACTTCACTTATATCTGTAGCAGTGTGGTGTGCATAAGGGCAAATATAGATCCTGCCCTATCTTTAGGCAAAGTGAGACAGTCAGGCAGCAGATATTGCAGGACGGCAGCACTGCTCTCTAACCGTTCCTCCTGAGTCTCCCAGCCATTTTCCTTTATTATAGGATGCAGCTTGTCCCACAGCTCTTTAAGCTAGCCTATTGCTCAGGTGCTGATGCTATCCATCACTAGCTTTGAATTAAAATTAAAATGCAAGTCTAGTCAGTGTTAATACATACAGTGGGGACCAAGGGCATCTTATTGTTTGGCTCTGGCAAAGAAAGAAAGAAAGAAAGAAAGAAAGAAAGAAAAGTCTTGATCTGATCCCAGAAGAATGAGGCTGTGTTGTGGATGTTGCTGCTAACCCCATCATCCACATGTTTGGCTGAACATATGAACACGTGTGCTTCTTGATGCAGTTGGGCCTATGTGTCTTCCTTCTCGCTCACATGTCTCTTTCCCTTTGCAGCTATGATGCTGAATCTGCAGACACTATTGAGAAAGGGCAAATGACTATATCCCTGTCCATTGTCTGGCACAAGTCATTCACTAGAGTCACATAAGTTACTTCTATCCCAAAACTAGACCTAACTCAAACTGGAATAGGTCCAAATAATCAGACTATGTATCTTGAAAGACCACCATAAACACAATCTTGTGGAAGAATGGAACATTAGACACAGGGCAATAGTTATTACATACTGTAGCATCTAATAATTTGAGCCAGCAAGAGCCTAACCTTCAGGTAGTAGATCGCATGTCTTCCTCAGAGAAGCATTTATTACTTCTGGGGGGAAACCAACCCTCAGACATGTGGATGATGGGGTTGCAGTAGACTTCAAAAACCAGGACAGGCAAAGATCTACAATACAGGCGGTAAACCTGAAGTGGTAGCCTCTCCATAACTGGAGTCGAATGGCTACCTGTCAAGGATGCAGAATCTTGGCAGGGGGTTGGAGTAGCTGACCATTGGTACCTCTTCCACCTCTACAGGTCTATGATTATAAAAGTGAACAGTATCCATAAAAATTGGAATAGATGGTATCTAGCTGCATCAGGCTCAGATGCTGTTAAAAATGGGGCATCCAAGCCAGTGCTGAGGACAACCACAAAACTTTCACCCACAAAATGCAGTACAAATTGGTCACAGCAAGCCCTCAAAGGTTCTCCATTCTAGGCTCCAAAATCTACATTAGGCTCAGAATAGATTCGATGGCACTGTGTAAATGCAGTGATGGGAGGAAAAGACTCTTTTTGATATCATCACAAAGTAGGCCCAAGACTGCCTCTAAAACTTGTGTTTGGTCATAAACACTACAGGTTTTCTACTTTTTGCATTCAGACCATATTCTGGGTATCCATAACTGCAGTACAAAAACAAAGACTTTTGTTATTACAAATCACCTCTTTGTCAAAGAAAGTTGAGCCAATCTTGAACAAGGCATGAAAAGATCTCCAAAGGCAGAGGGAAACCATATAGATTCCCAGTAATGAGAAAAACTGTCATCTTATTAAAGGTAGTAGGTAATATAAGAAATTATATGGCTACTGGGGGCAATGACTGACTGGTAAATGCAGTGTCACATATTCAGCTGTAGTCATGTTGGCCATGCAGCAAAATACAACAAAATCCCAAATCCACAGAAGAGTGATACTTTTACTGATTTAACAAAATCCAGAAAATACATCAAGTTTTCAAAGCTTTGTTGGCTTCCTCATCCGGCAAAGATGTTAAAAATCATACTAGAGAAGAAAAGTGATGATACAATATTAGAGTTACAGGCCTACATTTTGTTTCAGATGTTAACTTCTGTTGTCAGTTAAAATGGTTTGGAGAGATATCAATGCAGGCAGAGGCCACTCTTCTTCTTGGCCATGTGGGGAACATGAAAGCGTGCTTGATGGATTTTGTGGATTTTGTTTGGCCCATACAGGTATCACCCTTTTGTGGATTTGGGATTTTGTTGTATTTTTCTGGATGGCCAACATGGTTACCACTGAATATATAAATAATTGTAAATAAAACTACCTGCAACAAGAGCTCATTCATTATTTAATTCTTCCCTCCTAGAAAATATATTACTTATTATACCCACACACAGAAATGTTAACAGAAGAGGTTCAAACATATTCCCAGGATAATGCCAGTTTAATGCCAACGTCATATGAAAATCTTAATCGCGAATGCACAATTTTCATGTGATAATCCCCATTTAAACTGCCAATATTCTCTGTCTGACAAACCCCATGGAAATTACACATGAAAAAGAAATGTAAAATTTTTAAAAGGAAAGAAAGTTTGTAAAACCATTGTGGAGTCGAAGGCTTTCATGGCCGGCATCCATAGTTTTTTGTGGGGCTTTCGGGGTTATGTGGCCAGGTTCTAGAAGAGTTCCTTTCTGACATTTCGCCAGCATCTGTGGATGGAAGATGCCAGCAACAGATGCTGGCGAAACATCAGAAAGGAACTCTTCTAGAACCTGGCCACATAGCCCGAAAGCCCCACAAAAAACTTTGTAAAACCATGTTTTGTTGTTGTTGTGCACCTTCAAGTCATTTCCAACTTTTGGCAACCCTAAAGTGAACCTGTCATGGGGTTTTCTTGGCAAGATTTGTTTAGAGGAGGTTTGCCATTGCCTACAGCTGAGAGCATGTGACTTGCCCAAGGTCAGTGGGTTTCCATGGCCAGGCCACGAAGTGAACTCTGATCTCCAGAGTTGCAGTCCAACTCTCAAACCACTACTGGCTGTGTTAAAGGAAAACTGTGTTAGAGGAAACCATTAGCAAAAGTTGTATTTGGAATTTTTATTTGCTGCTATACAAGCAGCCGGCATATTTTTTTGAAGTGTAAACTGTATTCTGCAAAGGTCAGAGGAGATTTAAAGGTTTGTAAATATAGTTTTAATCTCTTTCTCATACTCCTGAACTTCACAACTATCTGATGGTCTACCATGACATTTGTAGTGTTAATGCAATCACAATAGCTTCATCCTGTGGAATTAATTCATATCTACAATTTGAGAAAGGTCAGATTTAAGTCAAGCCCATCTGCATCTTCATAAAATCTTAACTGCAGGTTTATTTCATACCAAAAAGGTGACAGAGCTGTCATTTTCATAAAAAATATGTTAGTTTGCAGGGTAGAGTTAAATCATTTTGATCTGAGCAAATGGCACCCAGGTGCTAACATATTCTTCAATGTCCTTAAAAGTAGAAACGCATTAGCAGCCCAAGGCAAGAAGTGTATACCTTTGGTGCCAATACAAGCAGGGTGTGTTATGAATCAAATGTCTCTGGTTAAAGAAAGAGTGAAAATAAAATGGAATCATAGAAGGGAATCATAGAGTTGGAAGATAACAAAGAGATCAGCCAGTCCAACCTGGCACTCCCAACAGATGCTCATCCAAACTTTGTTTAAAAGCCTCAAAGAAAGAGACTCCGCTACATTTTGAGGCAGCATATTTGACTGTCGAACAGCTCTTACAGTCAGTAAGTTCTTCCTAATGTCTAAGTAGAAACTCTTTTCTATGGAATCCATTGCTCTGTGCCCTAATCTCTGGAGCCGCAGAAAACAAGCTTGCTCCATTTTCAATATGACAATCTAATATTTCAACATGGCTATCGTGTCACCTCTTAACCTCCTCTTCTCCAGGCTAAACATACCTAGCTTCCAGACTGCTTCTCATAGAGCATGGTTTCCAGACCTTTCACTGTTGTGATTGCCCTACTTGGGCATGCTTCTTGAGTTGTTATGCCCAGATTTGGACACAGTATTCCAGGTGACCAAAGCAGAATAGAATAGGACTGTTATTTCCTTCTATCTAGACACCACACCCCTATTAATGTAGCCTAGGATCATATTGGCTTTTTAAGCTCCTGCATAACACTGTTGACTCATGTTTAGCTTGTTAATCTACTAAGACTCCCAGATCCCTTTCTCAATACACTGTTCTCAAGCCAGGTGTCACCCATCCTATATCTGATGCTTTCATTCCCCCCCCCCCCCGCCGTTAAGTGTAATACCTTTCATTTCTCTTTAATTAAATTTATTTTATTAGTTTTGGCCCACTCTCTAATTTGTTAAGGTCATTTTGAATTCTGATACTATCCTTTAAGGTATTGGTACCCGTCCTAAATTCAGAAAACTAAGTAAAAATTGACATTAAATATATTGGGGGGGGGGGGGGCACAATCACTGAAACTGTTTATTTTAATCTGAAACTATTTTAATTTGAAAAAGTACAGGAAAGCATCTCTGGTCAGAGATACTATCTATTGTAATATTTTTGCCCCAACATCGATACACTGGGCATGAGCATTTGCAGGTGGAAAGGCTGCACATGTAGATAGATCTCAAGTTCATAGACGGTCCCAGGAGCTGGGACCCACCTTGGAAGGTGTCTTGCTGAGGATGGCCATACCTAATGCATGAACATGAGGTGCAGACTTAAATATCTTCAGAATACACTCAAAATTTCACAGATCCACTAGGGGAAATAGATAAAGGTGAGGGGGGTAATAGGTTTCTGCATGCACAGCCAATGTTGAGTCACATCTGCATTATTGGACTGCTTGTTAAGTTTCACTAATCAAATGTATATTTTCATGTGAGTATGCACCCTGACTAGGGCCACTAGCTGTATTTGGCAATAGAGAGATCAGATTTAATCGTCTAGAGAAGAGTTTCTCAAGAGTGAAGCAGATGGGTAAAATAAAGCGGTTCCCAGCTGCTTTGATGTGTTTAGATGATGCATGCCTCAAAAGCAGCTGGAAACCAGACTGAAGCCATGCTCCAGGGCTAAAAACTGGAGCAAAAACATGCCAGGATAGTCCGACTCAAGGCAGAAAATATTCATTTTTGCAGCTGCTTATAAACACCCTGACGCAATGCGAGGCATGGCAAAGCAAAGAAATGAAAGTGCAACAACTGGAATTGATGTAATTACAACATACACTAACCAGACAGTCCAACAGAGAGGCATGGAGTGAAGGGAGCATGTGTGTGTTGTGGGGGGGGGGGGGCTCCATTATTGTGATTTGCCAATGTATGACTTGCACAGCGATGCACTGATGAACTGGCAAGAGGATTGCACATGCGAATGTGTGGCTGATCAAAGAGGCAGCCGCACAATGGGATGGCATCTGGGCAGACATGAGAGGCAGTTGATTGCAGGTGATGTGTTTGTGTGGTGGTGCGCATGTATGGTGGGGATGCAACAACGAAAAAGATTACCCAGTGGTGCGGCTTGATGCCACGCTGTTTGGTTGGCCCATGCTTATTCGGTTTGCCTTCAGAGGGCACCATGCAGCAGTGGGGTTTCGACCCACTTTTGTCTATCTACTTTGGCCCTCAGTCATCATTCCCTGGAACAGCATTCTCTGGATTCCATGAAAGGTCACTAGAAGTTCAGCGACAGATTTTTTCCCAGTTGTAGATAATTCAATCAGGAGTTTCCTGAAACCTGAAAATTAGTTCAAAACCTCCTCCAGGATAAAAAAAAAAGTTGAGAAAGCCTGATCTATAGTAAAAGAAAAGATTAGTCTGAGACTATAGCCATACATACACTAAATTACTTTTCTCTGCCTTGGTGCTCTGTGGGACTGCAGTTCCCCGATATGTTTGGAGGGCACATAATGGAAGACGGTCGACTTCAGTTAACATGAATAGGAGAAGTGTCCTTCTCAGCTTTCAGTTGTATTTCTAAATATGGTTTATGAAGTTTCAAGGCTGGGGAGCAAAAACTGGGAATCATCCAATGAAATCCGCAAGAGAAACGGGAGACCCATCTCAAGATACTACAAGGATGGTCCTTTTTATTAGCTGAAAAGCTCAAAAACATGTTGATATCAAAGCAGGCCATATGGCCATCAAAGGAATGGAATGTGCTTTTGAACATTAAATAATTCTTTCTCTGTGAAAGGGTGGGTGTATAATAACATACATAAATGTGGATTATTCTTGTTTAGATGTAGAGCCTGGTACCTCCCAAGAAGTGGTTTCAAAAAATAAATGTAAAATATATTGTTTCTATTAGTCCCTTTTGAACAATATTGCATCATAAACAAGTCCCCGTGAATCACACAGATCACATAGAGGCTGAAATTATGTTAGTGATTTACAGTGACATTGCCAGGGGTTACACCAGCCTAAGTGTTTTTCAGGTGCTTTACCTCCCGATGCAAGTTCTCCTCAGTTTGTGGAATGGTACCTAGATGACACCTGGAGGCAACCACTCTCTCCCTTACTTCCAACAGCCATTGACTGGCCATAGTGGAGGAGGCAAAAGGAGAGCTCCCTCTCACTTGAACACATCCCCTTTCTAGGAGGTCACTCAGACATCATTTTTCTTAGCGGAACAATGAGAATAATCTCACTCACACATTCTGGGTTTGCTATTCACACTATGAGAACCGCATCCCTGTGCATCGCTGAGAGTTCAGTTGCTCACACATGCAAGCATTCGAATAAACATGGAATCAACAATGTGAATGTATTTGAAACGCATTCAAGGCATGCAGAGTTTAATCCCGGGTCTATTCGCATCGGTTATTCACACTGCCAAGAATGCCAATCTTTTTTAAAAATTCAGGGGTGGTGGTGGTATTGATTACCCCAGGCTAAGTGGGTTTTTTGGCAGCCCCTGCCCAAACCTAATCAGGTGCATTTGGGATGAATGTGAACAACAGAGATGCAACCCAGATTCATCCTGGATGATTTTCATTGTCTGAACAACACCAAGATCTCTATACTAGTAGGGCTTTAGGGTCCAACAGTGCCAAATAGGATCTCACATTCCAGAATGAGGTGCTCACCATAAATATTCCTTCATCAGAAGAACAATCCACAATGTAATAAATAATAATAATAATAATAATAATAATAATATTTATACACCACTCTTCAGCCAAAAGGCTATTAGAGCAGCTTACAAATTGTTAGACATTTACATGCCCTCAGGCTTACAATCTAAAAAGACAAGACACCAAAGAAGGGAATGGCAGTGGGGAAGGGGAAAAGTCCAGCAGATCTTCTCTCCCTCTGAAGCCTGAACCATGGCAGATGGACTGGAGGGAGGACCTTCTTTTTCAGGTAACGCCTGATGGAGCTGGCCTGCCCTTCTCTCCCTCTGGACGATGAGGAAGGGCATCTAGAGAATGACTAGCTGTCCCAAGGTCTTCTTTCCTCCAGTTACTTCAATAGAGGAGGAACTGAGGGTAGTTTCTCCTCTCTTTCTTCCTTTAGAGGCCATCCTGGTTCTTTGCACACCAGCCTTCTGGAACCCTATTCAGGCCACTCTCTCACACAGCATTGGGTTATTATCCTCACAGACCACTTCCAAGGCAGGACCCACCTGTTTTCAGTCATTTTGACTCCCTTTCTCCTCTTATCAGTTTTGATAAGAAGAATTTAAGGGTAGATAGCAAAGGGCTGGAGCAGACAGGCAGAAAAAAGTAGCTTGGTCCTGGGTTTTCTGAATGCAGGTCAAAACCCCACTGTCCACATGTCCCTCTCCAAAGGCAGGCCAAATAACCACAGGCTGTCTGCATCGTGATGCATCAAGCCACGGTTGCTGTGTTTTTTTGGGGTGGTGGTGGTGATTTTGCTGCCTTCCTACCATGTATGGCCACCGTCGTACAAATACATTATCAGCAACCTCCAATTACCTCCCTCTTCCCACCCAGATGTCATTCCACTGGACACCTGTGCATACGATCGGCCACACAGTTGCATGTACAATGCACCACCTGTACAGTGCATTGGTGCATCAGTATGCCCAGTGATACACTGGTAAAGCACAATCATGGAGTACCCCCAAACATTCCCCCTTCACCCCAGGCCTCCCTGTTGGACTGTCTGTGTTGGTTGTAATTACATCCATTGCATTATTGGTGACCTGACCACGCTGTCAAATAAAGCGGCTTGCTCCCAGATGCTTTGAAGGTGAAAGCAGTTGGGAAGGGATATGAAGCTGTGCTTCAGGGCTAAAAACCAGACCAAAAAGATGATGGAATATTCCAACTCAAGGCTGAAAATATGCATCATTGCACTGGCATATGAACAGCCTGGCACCAGTGTGGCAATAAAGGAAGACCAAATTGGCTTACTGAGGTGGTCTGAGCCAGCGATGATGCCCATGACAGTTTTGTGAGCATCCTTTGCATGAGACCCAGATGGATGGGACCAGTCACCTTAATCTACCCTCCCTTGCGGTCACCCTGCTTGACTCTGGACGATTCATCTGATTGTTCACTAGTGCCTTGTGCTATGCATCACAAATCGAGAAGTGTCAAACCACACTGCCACACTGCCCCTGGCAGCCATCCTGGTCAAGATGGGAAGGAGGAGAGTGAGGTGGTCAGCAGCAAATACCATGGATTGCCTCATGAAACAGAATTTGGAACATATGAGGGACCTCTTGGTAGGGAGAGGGAGGCAAAAGGAAGACAGAGGGATGCCAAGAGCAAAGATCTGTTTAGGGAGAAAATAGAAAATGAAATAAAAAATGAAATAGAATAAAAAATAAATTAGAAACAAATAAAATTGTAATAAAAATATTTTATTTTTATTTATTTTTTAATTTTATTATCTTTTACTTTTTGTCTGATATTATTTTATTTTTAAATTATTTAATTTATTTAATATATATTTATTTTATTATTTTTAATTTTTATTTTAATTTGTTTTTTGTTTTATTTTTATTTCATTTTTTATTTCTTATTTTATTTATTTTATTATATTTTTGATGTCTTTGACACACAAAGACTAATTTAACGATTCTGCAGTCCAAGACACATTGCAGAAATAACCCAGTTCAAAATAATCCAGAAATAATCCACGTTGACTGCCCTGGCTCAAAGTTAGGGAATCCTGGGAATTCTAGTTTATTGTGACATCAGAGCTCTCTGACAGAGAAGGCTAAATGCCTAACAAAACTGCAATTTCCAGAATTCCCAGAATTTTCTATGAGAGGGAAACCATACATCAGAAATTACTTGAAGGCACACACCAACAAAAAGGGAATGGCAATGCAAAGCATGGTATGTGTACTCTTAATCTGACTGTAAAGTGCTTCCAAACAGTAACATATGTGTATCCCAGCTTTCAGTCCACTTGCAATATAGTGTCACATTTTCAATGTAGTTCACATCTGTAACAGTATAAACAGGCAGATGGTACAACAAGCAAGCATAATTCACCATACTGGTATTCATCTGAGAATAGCTTAAACAAAACGCTTTCACAGAAGTTGGGATTTGGAGTAGCAAAGCTTGGTACCACTGGAAATTCTGATCAATTTTTTAAAAAAATCTTCAATCTGAAATACAAATACCTGAAGAAAATTCAGTTTGAAAAATGGTTTGAGGGGGGGATTTCTTCACAGGCCTTGCAATTTAAACCATAATTTGTTGCAGTTGCCTACACTAAGAAGTACAAAGTTAACAAAGCTGATAGTTGACCTCCATTAATAACTTCCTTTGACAAATTCTTTAATTTAACCTATAGCCAGCCCTCAACTTTCATTAGGATTAGGAACACATGATCCCCATGAAAGAGAAAAAAAAACCCACAAATATAGATGCTATTTTTTTTAACCTGAAAGACCACTTCTCTAGGAATTAAATGCCTAAAGAGAACATATTTTTGAGTCATGTATAGGGCAGCAGCAGAGGGGATGGCAAATACAGAGAACCACATATAATCAAATCCACGAATGCTTAACCCACAAATGGGGAGGGATGACTATATATTCAGGAAAGTATTATGAGAACTAAAGTCAGATAGCATCTGACTGTTTTTAATATGTTGATCAGTTTGTGCAAGACATGCATTTGTGCATAAACTGCAGTTTTGTAATAGACAAATTGTCTCAGGAAATGTGCAGGGCAGGGTTGAATGCCGGACTACAACTGTTAGAGAAGAAGAATCTAGTGGAAGTTACAGGGGAAGTTATTTCATCTTCTCACTGCAGCCCCCAAGGATTTCAAGAATACTTGCTCCAGAGGTCTGGAAAAACACCTGGACCAGATTTTTAGGCAGTTCCTAGGGCTGAAAGAGTGAGGAAAGGGGAAGGAAGTTCCATCAGGCAGGCCCTGCAACACTAATAACATGTTAGATTTAAATCAAAACACATTTAACATTCTAGATTTTAATTACACTTCAGCTGTTGCCTTTATATCCTGTTTTCACTAGAAGGTATTATTTCCAAAATCATATCTCCTTTCAGATACATTACTGTAAATCAGAACAGAACCTCTCACAGTAAAGGCATAAATTCTCGCAAGATACCCCTTATTTAGTAATAGATTCCCAAGGTCTCCATTTCCTAGCAGTGATGCTTAAGTCACTAGCTTGAACGCCTTCTGTATATCCTTTATTGAACCATATGATTTCAATAAATTTTCCAGCTTTAGTAGAACATCACCAACATGGTCACCAGAAATGGAGCGCAAATGCACTACTCTTTCTTTGAAGCCCTGTTTAAAGAAATCCGTTTGCCCCACAATGGCAAGCACAATAATAAAAGTGTTGTCACCATAAACTTTATTAAAGTCTAAGGTCCGTGCAACACCACCTTTGAAATAAAACAGTCCTAATTATTGTTCATAATGAACAAAATTAGTTATGAGGTCCAGCGCCACCAAGCCACCTTCATTCTGTCCCACACAGCAGTCAAGGAATCAAAAGCAGGGCGAACATCTAAAATGGTGAACTGATAGTTCTTATCTACTTCTCCTCCATCATAATAATCAATCACGTATCGGACTTCTGTTCCACAGCGGTCAACAATCCAATCATGTCTATCAAAAGGCAGTTCATACCTGGAAAGAAGTGCATATTGTAAGGAGATTGAAACTAAAATAAGTAGTCCAGATAAATAGAATCATAACTATGAAGCCAGAACTTAGAAATGTACCGCATATACTCAACTATAAGTCAACCTCATGTATAAGTCGAGGGCAAGTTTTGGGGCCAAAATTATGGATTTTGCTATGACCCATGGATAAGTCGAGGGTAAAATTTGGGGGCATATAGGAAAGGATCTAAAGGATGAAGCAAAGCAAAACAATGTCAAATAATTTCCAAAAGTTTTGTGCTTATTCTTAAGACTGGATGGATGAGAGACTAAAGGGGGTCAGTGCTTCCAGGACAGATTATACTCTTGCTTTTCACCAGGGGATGGTTCCTTCTTTTAAATAAAACAGTACTTACACTGGCCCGTGGATAAGTCGACTCAGGTTTTTTGGGTCAATTTTTTGACCTAAATTTCTAGACTTAAAAAATTCTTATTTTTAAAATATCTTAAAATTTCTATTTTCCATAACATACCCCATCCAGGATCGAATTCTGGCTCTTGGTGAGTACTCCTTAGATTTACCTCCAAAACGAACAAGAGTTGGCCCACATGGGCACTCCCTGAAAAGTTTCAGAAATACACAATCAGCAAAACTGGTACATTAAAAAGGGCATGCAGTGGAATCCTGTGTCTGTCTACTCAAAAGATCCATTTGAGGGGAGAAGGAAGCATATACAGGCCAGAACAGATGGGCAGGAAAAAGTGGCCTGAACTTGCTTTTTCTAAAAATGGGTCGAACCCCCGCTGCCTACACAGCCCATTCCCAGAGCAGGTTAAATACACATTGGCTGACAACATGGCACGGCATCAAGCTGCGCCCCTTGGTAAATTTGTTGCCTTTTTTATTGTGATACATAGGGATCGTCGCACAAGCACACTGCCTGCAACTTTCAATAACCTCCCATGTCCAATAACCACCCCATTGCACTCCTGCCCCTGTGATTGGCCATACATGCCATGCTTCGCCCATACAGGGCATTAGTGTGTGAGCGATACATTGGTAAAGCACTATCATGGAAGCCCCCAACATATGCTCCCTTCACCCCATGCCTCCTGTTGGACTACCTGGTTTGTGCATGCTGAAATACATTTGTTGGAATTGTCACACTTTCATTTCTTTGCTTTCCTGAAGCCCCAAATTCGCCTCAGAGTTTGCAGCAGTGAAGATGAACATTTTCCATGCTAAATTGGAATATCCTGGCTTCTTTTTATTCCAGACCCAGACTGAGACTTCAGTCCCGTTTCCGCTTTTAAGGCATGTGCCATCTAAACGCCCCGCCTTGAAAGTAGTTGAAAATTGCTTTATTTGCCCATCTGTTTCACCCCACATTTAATCACGATGTGTGTCTACATCACTAAGCAGCCAACAAACATATTCAGGGATCGCCATGTTGGACATCTAGCAAAGTACAATAACATCGAAAATCCACAAAACAGTGATACCTTTATAAGACCAACCAACATGCACAAAATACATTATTATTTTTTTTTATTTTGTTTTTCTCATGTATGATTTTTAATACGTTTACCTGACAAAGCCAGTGGAGCTTCAAAAACTTGTATCATGTATTTTGTGCATTTTGGTTGACCAAATAAACCTGTTTTGTGGATTTTAGATGTTACTGTACTTTGCTACATGGCCAACACAGCTGGCTGTGAATATGTTTCCTGGATGTGAAGAGACTGCATTTTAGATGCTACAGAGCAATCCTAAAGAGAAAACCAATGGATTGTTACTTTACTATTTGAGATTTCTACCTCCAACAAAGAAAAAATACTTTTTAAACTGAGACAACATTTGGCATGTTTTACCAAAACAGCATCTAAAAATTTCCTAATGCAAAAGAATGGAGGCTTCTCTCAAGGAATTTCATGTTCTCTGCCTAACAAAGGGCAGGTTCACTATCTCAAATTTACCATTACTTCACCATCTCAAGGAGAGTAAGTTCTATGGTCAAACTAACCAAGACATTACATTCTGTGAATAATGTTAGCATGCTCATATTTTGTTATAATTAGTCACTTCAGAGAAGCTCAGGCAACTATTAAACTGTTGAGAGATGGGTGGTCAGAGGGAGTTTTCATCAATATGTGCTCCTGTTGTTGTCACAACCTTGGCATAAACTGTCTCTCCACAAATGTTGTAACCGTTTACATTTTTTAAAGAAAAAATGGGCTAAGTCACCTGCAAACACAGAATTAGTATCTTGTGTCGGTTGGTCTTTAGATGCTAAAGAAACTACTTCCAAAATCTGAGAACCACTTGTAGCTTCCAAGAGCTATTGGATGACAAATTGAGGGGCCTACAATTTGGGTGCAGGCCGCAGAAGCCAGGCAAATCTAAGAGACCTAACTCAGAATTTGCACCCAAGTCAATTATGTGACCAGAAATGTGTGCTCTTCTATGAAGCAAAAATTGTGGCTTGCATCTGTAACAGCTGTCCATCTCTATTGTAAAGTTGTAGAGGAGGCAAGCAACAGAATTCCAAGGGTAAAGCTAAATAATCAGTTTTTCATTCCTGTTCTTCTTTCAGAACACATAAAAATCAGAAATTGCTATTATAAGAAAATCCAAATTCACCTGCATAATTAGTTTATTACAAGATTTTATACCACAATATGGAGGAACATTTTAATAGCATAGTTGTACTTGCCGAGCATGAAGTGCTTCCCATTTTAAAATTTCTTGCCAAGCCTGCTCATTATTCTTATTATGAATTTTTATTATATTTGTCATATCTTCAGGTTTTATGTCATCGTCTTTCCACCTCCATCTAAAGAAAGCAATAGTGAAGATGTTAGTATAAGAGGTACTTGTATGGTTTTGTATAGTTCCATGTTTCTGGTTTTTAATCAGAAAAGCACACTGACGAAATCTTATAGGATAAAATGAAATTTATCATCTCCCCATCTTCCTTTCGTTACATAAAGATATTACAAATGCACCCTTTTCCATTTGCAAGGAAGGGAAGGAAAACTTCCAGCCCCACCCCCCACAGATAAGAAAAAAACCCATACATGCTCCAGCCCCACTGTAAAGGTAAAAACAATATTTACTAAAGATGAACAAAGTTCAAATACACCAAAAAACTAACAAATAAGCCACTGTATAGCTTTCGTTTCTTAAACCAATTATGTATTATTCATGACTAACTTAAGCCTCATCAATTTTAGTGGCTATACTTTAAGCATGACTAAATCTGATTCTAATACTATGTGTTGTTAAAACAGTTGTCCTTTTTTCAAAGGCACACAGTACAATTCCCTATTAATCTCTCACTCTTGAAGACCAAAGGTATTATATTTTTATTTTAACATATTAAACTTATTTCCAAAAATGGCTCCCATGTGGCGAAGAAAGTGAAACATTTTAAAAATATGAAAGCATGTAATATAAATGTAATTATTGCTTAGCACCAGACAACTGAAAATTTATAGCAAATTTACAACAATAAATCAAAAACGATTCAAAATCAAAGGAATAAATAAAAGACCCTTTTGAGTAAGACACAGAGCTGTAGAATGGGGCCACACAGTTGTCAGGGAGATGGAATTTCACAATCTAGGGCAGATGTTCCCAGCCTGTGCTTCAAGGAGCCCTTAGGGCTCAGCATGCGCTTCTCAGTTGCTCTGCAGCCACTCCAGGAAAATGAAAGAAATAAAAATTGAATGCAATTAAAGAATAAGAAACAAAAGGTAACACTAATCCTAAACACCATTAACTTGTAAGACATAGGGTAGGCCTCTTAGGGGCTCCTCCCTAGAAACTGATTCTAAAAAGGGCTCCGCAAGTCAAAAAGGTTGGGGACCCCTGGTCTAGGGGATCTCAACTATAGCCAGTACAGCTATAGCCAATACAAAGAATGGTGACAGATGATGAGAGCTTTAGCCCAGCAATACCCAGATGGTCATATCCACAATCCAAATGTTTTGACAGAGAAGGACTTGTCCTGTATCACCAAAAATCACAAATCTTCACAGCAGCAGAATATGACATAAGATCTCCATAATCTCAACAGAGGTAAAGAAGTCTCACAGGACAATGGTCCCTTACCTTCATAAAAGATGCAGTCTGCAAAGTCTACATAATTCAACTATTTAGCACAACTCGAAGACTCCTTACACACAACCAACCACTATTAGGTTAGAAAACCTTTCCTGTAAACGTGTCTAGATTGTTGTGCCCATACCCAGTAATTTTATTAAAAAGAAATGCTTGCAAGCTTAATTCTATTAGGACACAACACGAGTCTGATTTGCAGCAGAATTCTATGCAAATTTTTCTAAGGTTTAAATAGCACTATGTTCCATGTGGTTAATTAATGCACAGGTGTGCATACCCTGTTCACACATCTATCATTTCATAATGGCAAGTGAATAATTCCATGAATTAACAAGCCATTAGAGACAGGGGCAAAATAGACAGCCCCCACGGAGTAGTTGGGAGCAGCCAAAAGGCTGGATTGGGGTCACAACAAACAAACACTCAGCCCCAATCCAAACAGCTTCTGCCCCAAATAGAAGCAGAAAAAAACAGCTCCTATTTAGGGCATAGAAAAGCTGTTCCTCTGCCTCTGGAGCAATCTTTTTGCCGCTCAAGTAACCAGGATGCTGCCCGACATGTAAACACCACACCCCCAAGCTGGCTTGAATGCTGCCTGGCAAGTAAATACCACATCCCCAAGCTGGTTTTCCTATCACCTAATATATGCTTTCTCTTAATAAGTTGATAGTTTAGATTTTGATGGGAGTTGGCAAGTGAGGAAAAGAAGCTAGAGCAACAGTACAGAGAAGAATAATGCAAGAGACAAGGACAACAAATGATGAATGTGAATTGCTTGTACTTAGGTTCTTGTGAATCAGCCCCTAATTCCAGATGAACTGGTTAAAAGATGACAAAGAAACACCCCTTTCATGCTTTAGTACCTTCTTCACTTCTACAGCATCATTAACTGCCCTATAAACTGATATAAAATGTCACTTGCAAGTCACGTACCCTTTTCTAAGCATTGCATTCCAAAACATCTGTTCTGAAGGATAAACCCATTTTTGTTCAGAAAAAGCTCTAGGAATAGAAGACTCTTCTCTCACTGTAGACAACGGAAATGGTTGATCAGGGGATGGAAGCTGATTAGGAGGTGGCATCTAAGCAAAATAAGCAGAATGGGAAATTAAAGCAGTGAATAATCGACTGGGAAGAACAATTTATCTAATTATCAAGGTATGCTCCATATACAGTATATTCAAGACATCATTTAAAAGATTTAAATCAAAGGTTTTAAATATGCTTTGTCTAGAGTGCTCCAATATCTCAGTGTATTTTCACTTACTATTCAGCTCAGCTAAAGTCAAACCAGTTTGTACTTGATGGTGCCTAATATAAATTGCTACCACCATAGAACTATTTCCTTTATTCCCTCATAGATAATGGTTTTGGACAATCAAAGACAGGCAGGCACACACCTGTCTTAGTTCTACTCTACACCTTTCTCTTTTAAGTGAGGTGATGTGGTGAACCCCTCTCAGACAAATACGGTCCACCCACAACCTATTCTCAACTGTGGCAGCCCTATCGGACTTTTAATCCCACTGGTGCCACTAAAATTCTGTGAAGGACTCCTGCCAACCCTCACCCTAGCGCTGCTCCTTAAGAGGGCACAGCACCTCTGTGTCACTAATATTTTTGGTAGCACGGTTGTATTTCAAACACTAACAAAAGTTTATTTGTAAAATATAAAAAAGTAAACTATAAATTAGACTTAAAGTTGTTATACTGACTTAATATTCAGTTACACGATGTTCCTTCAAAACCGGCTTGCTCTGACTCCCCAAGCCTGCACAGTCCCTACTTGGACTCTCAAAACCCTTTCGTGGACACCAAATAAAACTAAAACATTCCCTCAGGAACACTAAGAACACACCCTTCCTTTGATATAACTCTTTCCCTCAAAACTAACCCCCTTTCACTCTCTGCAAGGCCCTTTTATAGCCCTGCCCAGCTGGCTTCCCATTGACTGGTCACAGCTGCATCGTGATTGGCTGACAGGCAAGTCTATGTACCACAGGTGGTTTTCCAAACTATTCTATTTCTTTGAATTCTATCAGGAATAGTTATAAAGATTCTACAAAAACTGTGAGCAAAGGAAGGTAGGGTGCACAAACAAAACAGAAGTTAATAAACAAATAAGATTAATTTGAGGTGACAGATAGATAGGAAAGAGGAGGGAATAAAAATATGGTGACTCAATTTAGATCATTCATATAACAAGAGAATGAGATGGAAATGGATTATAAAAGTTCAATTTCTAATCTTAACAGGGCCAGCCCCAAGTAGGTCAGAACAAAACAATAATCTCTACAAAGGTATGCATACAGTTATTTTCTTCTATCTGAACACTGTGTCACAGATATGGAGTCAACTTCTAATCCTGATTGTTAATTAGAATTTATAAACAGACCTTTTAACATTTTAATCTTCTTACAGAGCATAAGTTATTTGTTGTAGATACACTTGAGTTATCCTCTCCTGATTGGCTTTTCAGGGCACCTTCTTTCTAGGGCCTTTTCAAGGGTATCAGCTATTTCACAGAATCACAGAAATAAAAGAGACCACAAAGGCAATCCTGTGCAACCCCCTGCTGCACAGCTATACACAATCAAAGCACCCTTGACAGATCATTATGCAGCCTCTGTTTAAAAACTTCCAAAGAAGAAAACTCCACTACTCTCCAAGGCAACATATTCCACTGTCTAACAGCTCTTAATGTCAGGATGTTCTTCCTAATATTGAGGGGGAATCTCTTTTCCTGTAGTTTGAACCTATTGATCCATGCCCTAATCTCTGGAGCAGCAGAAAACAGGCTCGCTCCATCCTCAATATGACATCCTTTCAGATAAAATTTAAACATACCGGTAGTTGTCGTGTTACCTCTTAACTTTCTTCTTCAGGCTAAACATACCCAGCTGCCTAAGCCACTACTCACAGAGCATGATTTCCAGACCTTTCATCATTGTTGTTGCCCTACTCTGGACATGCTCCAGCTTGTCAATATCCCTCCTGAATTGTGGTGCTCAAAACAGGACACTGTATTCCAGAGGAATTCTGACCAAAGCCGGATGAAGTGGCACCATTACTTCCCTTGACTAGACACTATACTCCTACTGATGCAGTCTAGAAACACTTTGACTTTTCTATTTATTTGCACAGAGTATTCTGTGCAAATAAATAGAGTGAAATTCCAGTCTACTAGAATGTTCAGTTCTCTCACTATGAGCAGCAATATTTCTTCCTCTAACTAAAAAAGTACCAGTATATATTTTCCTGGAGCTTCCACAGCCCAGCCATATGGCTGGGTCTCTCACTAAAGTACTGAATACAAGGACTAACAGAACCATGCACGCTTTTAAGAATCTGCTTATATCCTTTTTTTAAAAAAAAGAAAAGAAAGGAATTTGTTTAAGGGATATTCTGTGTTTATATTTTATTTGCCTCTTGATGATTTTAGAAATACTGATAGCAGAAACTTGGATGGAGCGTAAAACTCTGAAGAACATCTACACCCAGCCTTCTCTTTGTAATGATCAAGACACAGGGAAAGAACACACACACACACAGTCCTCTCAGTCCTCTCTCTATACCAACTGCCTCAGTTTCAGAGCTATGGATCCCATCAGCTCAGAGCAGCAGCAGATCAACAGATCGAGAAGATGACTCTGAAAAAAATTTACTCCCAGAACTTCTTTTAAAACCTTGCTCTACCCCATATGGCCTATGGGGAGGGAAACAAGGATTATGATACCATCAACAACAGCTGTTACTATGAATCACTTATAAATATTGTTTTATTACTGTGAATTACTTTTGAGAATCGCTATCAAAGAAAAGTTGAATACAATAAAATGTAAGGGGTTTGCCTTGTTCCTTACACCCCCATCATACTGCTGGCACTGTATTTATCAAATACAAATAACTGGATAATTTTCAATTTTCTGTTTATATGGAAATTAAGGAATGTCTAGCAGCCTGAGGAAGAATCGAGGCAGTGGCAGAACTGATTATCTGTGGAAGAGATTTGGCTGGAAAGGAAGGTCAAGAATTTGGGAACTTTTGTATTCCAGTTTCATGTTGAAATTAAAAACTCAGTCTGGGCCATATATGAAACAAACATTTCCTAAGAATGCAATCCTATACATGTGTATCAAAAAGTAATGTGTGCCCTTGCTATCAGCAGGGGATCTATTCTGGATCCCACCATGGATAGTAAAAAATGTGGGAACTTAAGTCCCATTCTTCTTTATGTGTGGGCGTTCCTGCTTGTGTCACTGGGTGCATGTGTGCCCATTCAGAAAGCCATGAAAATGGCATCAAAATTATTATACGTATAAGAATGAATAGATTCTATTTGCAAGAATTATACATAACTGAAGAATCGTAACCCTTTAAAATGATGACACCAGTGGTTTAATAAATAGTGGATGTAAATATAGTAACATTTGAGAGGGCTGTCTATTTCTGAGACCAGCCAAGTGCAACAATACAATTTTCAGTAGCAACATGAAGATGGCTATGTTTTCAACTGAAGACTCAGCACTTGTCTGCACTGGAGGCTAAGAAGCTCAGAGTGTTCTTAGTTCACCTATAACTGAATCAATATTAAACTTTTAGTAATTGATTTTAACAGCAGCAACAAAAATACATAAAAATAGCTTTCAGTCTTGTAAGCTTTAAAGTATCTCTGTACTTGACAGTGCCACACTTAAAATGAACTTACCATATTTCTAAGATCAATTTTTTCCTTTGTTTGAGAATTAATAGGGCATTCCACATATTCATATGCTCTTTCCTGATGTGTAGGAACAGATGCATTCTGATTCTCATCAACACCAGGTTTCATGTGCATTGGACAGCCTAAAACAAAGGAAGGGAAAGCATCATTCATGCAGTAGAACTGGAATTTAAAGGTAACTAAACCAATTCTCACCCCTTTCCCTTAAGCCCTTACTTCAAACTTTCCTGCAGCTGTTATTTAAACAGTCTTAAAGGCATGGAACTGGAATGGTTTTTGCAAGACAACCTTCATGGAGAGTGAAGCATGGATATGCTGACACTTCTTGAGGTGGCTTATCTAGATCAGACATAGGCAACACTTAGTGCCTTCCTTACTGTGCCACCAAATTGCTCTGCTGCACATCATGCCTGAGAGCAGACTAAACAACTATCTGGCAGGTTGGTGAAAGGAAATTCAGACTGGAAAACAAGTGTTTATGAAGACAACTCCCCTAATGTGCCCTGTTTCACAAAAGAATATAGAGTAGTGGAAAGAAGGCATGCAAGGAGTTTTCCCTGTAGGCCTTGTTGTCCAGCAGAAATACTAGGAGGAGTGCAAGGTTAAAGTTGCTCCCTCTTCTCAGCAGTTCAGAGGAGCAAAGAGAAATTTTAACTTCAACCACATCCAGTTATTTTGCTCAATATCAGTAAGACGGAGATGAACTATGCTTCCTCCTTACCAATGTAATAGGGTGTATGTGTTAAGACATGGAATGAAGCCCCAGAAGCTGCCTGCCCGTCATCTAGACCAAGCACCACTGACAAACTGAAAATAATCTAGAAGCAGTCTTCTCACTGCATTTCAGATTATCAACACTATTGTTAGAATTTCTCCTGCAAAACAAACTCTAATGGGATTTAGTTTCTACAAGTCTATCTATCCTGCTTCTCATAGTTAAGAAATGCTGCCTCAGTTACAAAAAACTTGCAAGAACTAACACCAAAATAAATCCGCTGCATCAGACAGAACTCAGTAGCCCAGTTCCTATGGTATATGTATGGGAATGAAACCAACACAAGAGGAACAAAGCTAAAATGTTTATTAAGATATATATTTACACAAGGCAATCAAGGATCACCTTTTAAATTATAGGTCAGGATTTTTAAAATGCATTTATAGTAAATCTGCTTGGTTACCATTCATGTTTCAGTAAAACCTCAGATACCTGCTCCACTCAGCCATCTTGTATTCAAATCTTTCAACACAGCCACTAGCTCTCTTCCAACAAACTAACCACAACTTACTTTTGAATATGTAACTTTCATATCTTTTAGGTAGTAGTTCAATCATATTTGTGGGAATTCTAGCCAACACTCTCGTCTGTTGATTACCTCTGTCAATTTCAAACTGTCGGCCTGAAGTCTTCCTCCCATAATAACTGCATGCAGAAGCCCCTACATACTACCCTGAACACGTGTGATGCTGTCTGACTTCAAGAGCTAAGCGGTTAGGCCTTGTTAGCAGTTGGCTGAGAGACTTTAAGGAATACAAGTGAATATCCTGGTAGCACCAGGGAAGAGTCTTGCCAGAGCTGACATCAGTCAAGCAAGGACCATACTGGGTTACATGGAAAAATGGTATGACACAGTATAGCACAACTCTTTTTGTTCCCATGTACTAGATACAATACACAATCCCAGATTACACAAACACTTCAGAATGGGCTTTCCATGCTCACCAGAGAATGGCATCACACCAGTATGTAGAATGAAAATGTTAATAATATTGTTAAAAATAATATTATAATAATTTAATATTATTAATTAAATATAATATATAAATATAATATAATAAAAAATATTATAATAATATAAAAATAATATTAAAAATAATATGATGCCCACACCATCGGCAGCAGAGGAAGGGAGGAGCCTGAAGACTTCCAGAGGCTCCCAGCATCCCCTGCAGGCCCACACCATCGGCAGCAGAGGAAGGTATCAGCTGAGGCAGCCTGGCAGCAGCTTTCCTAGGACTCTGGGGCCTTTAAAACATCTGCCCTGCCCCTTCCAGCAACTCCATCAGCTAAAGCAGTTTGACAGCAGTGTTCCTGGGATTTATTTTTCAATATATGTTTAAATATATTTGCTTTGTAAATCTTTTATATATTTTATGTGTTCTTATATAACTTTGTAAACCGCTTTGATCTTTTTGGAAAGGCGGTATATAAATAAAATAAATAAATAAAAATAAATAAATAAATAATACTGATAAAAGGAACTTCATTATTTGTGAAAGTTTAAATAAAACTACTTCTCAAATTCTCAGTTGTTTAACTGAATGAGCAATTACCTTCCATTTTCTTTTGGTGCATTGGACATTGTGAAGTTGTAGTATTAGGCTGTTCTGATATATTTGCCTGGAGTGCAATGGACGGATTGGATGCAGACAAACCCATGTCAATCTCTACTTCTTGCTTAAAATTAGATTTCTGGGCAGGGCATCTGAAATTGAAAGAATAAAAATGTGGTTACTTATGAGGAGAAAGTACTAAAATCAGACAGACAACTGCGAAGAAAAATAAGTAGAAATTTATTAGTTTCTAATTTCATAAATAATAAAATCAAAAATATAAGAAAACAGATTATGAAACGGAAACAAGTCACATAATTACCTACAGAATACTATACAAGTATCTGTATGGGATGAGAACACCACATTAGTGCTTCAAGTAGGGCAAGCTGACTATCAGATCAACTGTACCTTATATTGCCACAGGCTTGTGAGTAACTATTTGTTTGTGCTCAAAAAGGAAAAAAAAAAAACACCTACTATTTTATAACAAGTATCAAATATTAAATGAAACACAACCACAGCATCAGCACTACAGAACTTTAAAGAAAGAAGATATAGTCTGATACAGTACTGGCACAAGATATAACTTTAGTTAATATAAACTGTAGCTGGGTGGACAGCTATATGAGTTCTGGGAGCCACACAAGTCACTTACTGAACTCTGGAGGGCTGCACATATTGTATACTCGCCCCCCTATATACCCCAACCATTTTCATGGACTTGAAGTCCGCGTCCCTTGGCTGTTCACAGACAGCAAATGGAGGAGGATAAAATGCGGCACACACCCATGGGCATGCACCGCTAGTCAAGCCAATGGGGCTTGAATATAGGCAAATTTCTGTTTTTGTGGCAGGGTCCAGAACGGATCCCCCCCCCCCCGAAAATGGAGGGGCAACTGTAATTAAAAACAGGACACAGGCACATTGGCCTGAATTGAAGACCCACTGAATCAAGTGTTGAATGGTGAATCAGCACTTAGGTAAATCCCACTGATTCAATGGGTTTTGGCATTTTCGGCTACTTCCTGACATTTCAGAAAAAACTGCTCGGGGCTGTTTCAAACCTTAATGATGCAATGGGCTTCAACATGGGAATTAATTACAAGCCAAACACAGCATTCTGTATGTGATTATGGGACAGACTGACCTTATGCTTTCAAGAAGCAATTTTGCAACATACGAAGAAGCAAACTTTGGACACTTTCAATCAACCCTGTTTCCTACGAAATTGGGGTTTGAATCCTCCCTTGGCCAGGAGAATCTACTGGATGCCTTTGTCAAGGTCATGTTATCACAGCATGAGAAGGCAATGACAAACTTCTTCTGGATAAATCTTGCCAAGAAAACCCCAGAATAGGATTATCGTGAACCAGATTTAACTTGAAGACATACAAGAAGGAGGACGGGCAAACAGCAGAACAATTTTCTCTAACCTGGTGTGTCTTTAAGTATTGGACTACGACTTCTCAAAGCACCATGGGGATGATGGGGAAAGTAGTCCAACACAACTGAAAGGTATCAACCTGAGGAAGGCTAAATTGTACAGTTAGCTTTGACACCATCTTCTCCCTGGATAACTGTCCGTGCACCATGGCATTATGTAAACTGGGCATTACTTGAAGGAAGGAGCAGTTATCGAATGCTGTCATTGCCATCTTTTCAGACAAGTGTCAGCAGCAAAAGTCCAAAACACACTGCAGAAATAATCCAATTTGAGTCTGCTTTAAAAGTTATGGCTCAATGCTAGGAAATCTGGGAACTGTAGTTGTGAGACATTTGGCCTTCTCTGTCAGAGAGCTCTGGTGTTGCAACAAACTACAATTCCCAGGATTCCCTAGCACTGAGCCAGGGCAGTTAAAGCAGTCTCACACCGGATTATTTCTGCAGTGTGTTTTGCGCCAAAGAGGTCTAACACGGAGGTAAAATCCTCAGAATCCTTCCTAGTCACATTTCATGGTGAAACGACTCACCACAATTTGTGACTTTTGGCTTTCCATGGCTGAGCAGGGAGTCGAATCCTGGTTTCCAGGGCTCTAGTCCAACACTCGAACTACTATATGCTGGCTCTCTTTAGCTTACTACTTTTGTAATAGGACCAGCTACTATTATGTTCACACCAGAGCAAATATAACAGAAACTGGGACTATTATTGTACAGCAGCAAGAACTCGTGTAGTGTCTGCCCAGGGTCACCTTGGAGAGCAGCCCAGTTTAACAAAAGCATGACATGCACCAGTTCAAAAGGGAAAGCCACACACATACCCCAGCAACACAGATTCTTCTTCCCCTGAACATATTTTTATCCCAAGCCTGAGAAGTTACCACTTGGAAAGGGAGTCCAAGAGTCTTAGTCTGATTTTTTGTGAGGCACCAGCAGAGAAGACTAAAGACCTGGTAAAACTACAAATCCCTGGATTCCATAGGATGGAGCTACAAACACGTAAAGTGGTGTCAAACTTCTTTATTTCTGCAGTCTAGAATCAGCCTCATACAAATTAAAGCTGTTTTTCCTTGACCTTCACGGTTAAGTTGGAGTCTGAATCCGGTTCCTCCTGCTCAACCTGGCTGCATCTGCACTGCAAAAATAATCCGGTCTGAGACCACTTTAATTGCCCAGGCTCAGTGCTAGGGAATCCTGGGAATTTTAATTTGTTGTGGCACCAGAGCTCTCTGACAAAGAAGGTCAAATGACTACAAAACCCCAGATTTACAATAATAATAATAATAATATTTATGTATTTATACCCCATTCTTCAGTCAAAAGGCTATCAAAGTGGCTTACAAATTGTTAGACATTTTATTTTTGCAGAGATCTGGAATGGTGTAGTGGTTTGAGTGTTGGGACTATGACTATAGAGACCAGGGTTCGAATCCCGGCTAAGCCATGGCAACCCACTAAGGGTGACCTTGGAGTAAGTCACACTCTCTCAGCCTGAGAAGATGGCCATGGCAAAAACCCCATGATAGGGTTGCCATAAGTCAGAAATGGCTTGAAGGCACACAACAACAATAAATAATAATAAAATAAATATTATTTTAAACCATTATTTTAAATAATATTTTTTACATTTATTTTTAAATTATTTATTTTTATTTTATTATTTTAAATAAATTATTATTATATTAAAATTATTATTTTATAATTATCATTAATAAAATAAATAAAATTAATAATAATAAATTTAATATAATAATAATTTATCATTTAAAATAATAAAATAAAAATAATAATAAAATTATTATTAATAATAAAATAACTAAAATTACTAATAGTTTATTATTATTTTAATTTTACTATTAAATTATTTTAGATATTACTATTATTAATAATAATACAATAATAAATAAAAATAACTAAGAATAATTTTAATAATCGATCATTTAAAATGAATAATAATAAATAAAAATAACTAAGAATAATTTTAATATAATAATAATTTATTGTTTTAATTTTATTATATTAAATTTATTGTTTTAGTTACTATTAATAATAACAAAATAATAAATAAAAATAACCAATAAATAATTAAATGAATAATATTAATAATAAAAATAACTAATAATAATTTTAATATAATATTATTTTAATTTTATTACTATATTAAAATTATTATGTTATTATTAATAACAATAATAAATAAAATAACTAATAATTAAATGAATGATATTAATATTAAAAATAACTAAGAATAATTTTAATATAATAGTTTATTATTTAAAATGATAATTATAAAATATAAATAAAAATAACTAATAATTTTAATATAATAACGTATTATTTTACTTTTATTATTATATTTAAATTATTATTGTAGTTATTATTATTATTATTAATAATAATAATAATAAATAAAAATAACTAAGAATAATTTAATATAACAATTTATTATTTAAAATAATAAATAACAATAACTAATAATAATTTTAATATAATAATAATTTATTATTTAAAATAATAATTATTATAAAAATATAAATAAAAATAACTAATAATAATTTTAACATAACAACTTATTATTATTTTAATTTTATTATTATATTTAAATTATTAATTTAGTTATTATTACAATTATTATTGATAATAATAATAGATAAATAAAAATAACTAAGAATAATTTTAATATAACAATTTTATCATTTAAAATAATAAATGAAAATAACTAATAATAATTTAATATAATAATTTATTATTTAAAATAATAAATGAAAATAACTAATAATTAATTTTAATATAACAATTTTATCCTTTAAAATAATAAATGAAAATAACTAATAATTAATTTTAATATAACAATTTTATCCTTTAAAATAATAAATGAAAATAACTAATAATTAATTTTAATATAACAATTTTATCCTTTAAAATAATAAATGAAAATAACTAATAATAATTTAATATAATAATTTATTATTTAAAATAATAAATAAAAATAATTAATAATCATTTTAATATAACAATTTTATCCTTTAAAATAATAAATGAAAATAACTAATAATTAATTTTAATATAACAATTTTATCATTTAAAATAATAAATGAAAATAACTAATAATAATTTAAATATACTAATTTATTATTAAAAAATAATAAAATAAATAATAAATAATAATAAATTTGAAAAATAAATTATTATTATTTTATTTTTAATAATTATTCCTATTGGATTATTTTCTCTTTAAAAAAAAAAAGCCATGGGAAGTGATCCCCAGCCCGTGACAGGGAACAGTGGGAAGCCCCCCAATGTCTCCCAATGGCAGCCGCCGTTCTATAGAGAAGTTAGAACCCACAAAATGGCTCCGCCCCCTCCCTCCGCCGCGCGCCCCTCAATTGAACGACCTTCTGTAATTCCACACACTCACCTCCGTCGCTCAACCTCCGCGCGAGCCTCCGCGAGCCATGTGATATAAGACGAGGCGCTCTCTATCTCTCTCACTCACTCTAGTCTTCTCGCGAGAACAGGTGACGCTAGGCGAGAAGAAGACTGTCTCTACTGCAGCATGAACTCATAAAAGCAGCTGTGTGACCGCGCGCGTGGAGAAAGACAGAAGTGATGATTGGCGTCGAATGGAACTGTGGGGGCGGGACCTAGATAGACACCCGGCCAATGAAAAAGGGCCGAGGCAAAAGTGGACGGGAATGGCGGTTTTTTTTCCCCCCCCTTCCCCTTTGTTACCATGGTAACCGCTGAGGCCGTTTGAGAGAGAGAGAGAGAGAGACCAGTACTTTTTTGAAACCGCTTTAACTGCGCTATCTCAATGCTAGGGAGTTCTGGGAAGTGTAGTTTTGTGTGAGACCTGCTGCTTAGGCCTTCTCTGTCACTTGTGGGGGACAAAACGACGACCCACAAATAATCCCACACAGCCCTAACCGTTAAAACGGGTGCCAACCTGGATTATTTATTAATTTATTTATCGCTGCAATTTTTAAATAAATAAATAACAATAATAATAATAATAACCGTGTTGTTGCCTTTATTTTCACCAACAAAGGGCCCAACATCAAACACGTACAATAAAATACCGACGGGATAATTACACTAATTAGAGTATATAGTGTTTAAATTGTGCGTGTGTAGAGCAGAGAGAGAGAGTATATAGTATTTACATTGTGTGGGTTTATATATTATATAAATATTTACATATACGGTATAAATGTTTACATACTATACACACACAATGTAAATTGTGTGTGTGTATAGAGAGAGTATATAAATATTTAAAAAAATTATATAATACATATATATAATTTATATTTATATAATATATATATACATATATATATATATATATAATTTATAAAATATTTATAAACATATATAAAATATTTATATACTGTACACACACACACTGTAAATAGTGTATGTGTGTATATATATATATATATATAGAAAGAGTATATAGTATTTACATTGTGTGTATATATATATTTATATATAAATATTTATATGTAGTGTACAGTATTTACATTGTGTCTGTGTAATATATAAATATATATATAAATATTTAATATATATATATATATATACACACACACACACACAATGTAAATAGTGTGTATAGAGAGAGAGTGCGTGTAGCATATATTTATGTATACAAATATTGATATACTATATACACACACACAATGTAAATACTATATACTCTCTGTCGCTCTCTCTCTCTCTATAGTGTGTGTGTACAGTATTTACATTTATATACTATACACACACACAATGTAAATAGTGTGTATAGATATATATAGAGAGAGTCTATAGTATTTACATTGTGTGTATAGTATATAAATATTTCTATATATTTTCTTTATATATATCTGTGCAAATTTACAGCGCTATATAAATAAAGCTTAATAATATATTTATATACGATGCACACACGATGTAAATACTATATACTATATATAGAGTGTCTGCCTAGGGTCACCTTGGAGATGTGCCAACCTGGATTATTTCTGCCGTGCGGATAATATTAACAATTAATAATATACATATTTATTTTTATATAGAAATATGCAGGCCTGCTATTAATATGAAGTAACAGGCCCTTGCCCTATCTTACACACACCCCACATCAGAAGCTCCCCTAAATTTCCTATCACATGGAAGGAGCTTAATCTGAGCTCCTCTCTAGAATATATACACTCGTTATATTTATGTGTGGGGTGTTGGGGTGGTTTGTTTTATTCTCAGCTAACATAGGTTGGTGGTAACATTCAAAGACACACTTTCTTCGTCCGGATCAGTATAAGGAAAAGGGAATCTTATATAGCCCCTTTTAGACTGAATGGAAGTTGGTAGCCTGCACTTTGGTTAGGCTGGGTCTGCTTCCTCGGAGGCATGGAGAGAAGTCTCCAAATCCATCGGTGCATCTTCTACACTATAGAAATCATGCAGTTCGACGCCACTTTCGCTGCCACGGCTCCATGCTACAGAAAATCTTGAAATTTGTAGCTTTGTGACTAGGCACCAGCACTCTCTTGTCAGAGAAGACTAAAGACCTTGTAAAACCACAAACTCAGGATGCCATAGGATGGAGCTAAAGAATTTAAAGTGGCATCAAAGTGCATTCTTTGTAAAGTGTAGATGTATCTACAGCTCCGTCTGCAATGGGCCAAATAAACTGGCCTCCCCATCCTCTTGGCAGGAAGGCTGATGAGATATGGCCCACAAACGGACCAGATGACATCTGGCTCATTCAGCACCAAACCCTAGTATAACCCCTTTAGGTAAAAGGTAAAGGTATTTCCCATTGATAAGGTTGTCGTGTCCAAACATAGGGGGCAGTGCTCATTTCCATTACTAAACCAAAGAGCCAACGTTGTCAGAGACTACTCTGTGATCATGTGGCCAGCATGACTGCACTGAATAGCTACCTTCCCACTGAGATGTGGTACCTATCTATCTACTTGCATTTGCATGCTTTCGAACTGCTAGGTTGGCAGAAGCTGGGACTAGTGATGGGAGCTCACCCCATCATGAAGCACTCGGACCTCGAACTGCCAACCTGCCGATCTTGCAGTCGACAGAGTCAGCGTCTTAACCACTCGAGCCACCGCATCCTTGAGCCACCCTCTTAACTTGCATTAAAAACCCTTTCCCTGTTTTCTCTCCAGATCTTCTCAGAAGAGCTGGAGCCCTCTGCTTCAGTGCCAGGCAGCTGTTTGAAATGCATCCCACGGTGCACCTGGCATGTCTGCCACCATTTTGGGTCATGCGTTCTGAAGTCAAAATGAGGGGTCCAGCCATGTGATTATTGCTAGGTGGTGCCTTATGCTGACCTCAGAGTGAAGCAATGCTCTGCAGTAGGTGGCACAACAAGATGCGTGTCTGAACAGGTGCCCAATATCAAACAGGGTGCCCAGGGTAACAAGGGGAGGTCAAGTCAACTCCAGGGCCAGGATACTCCTGGCTGTCCATTGAGTATCCTGACCAGTGCAGACAAGACCCTAAATAAGCTTATGCTACAAACATCTTTCCATCTAAAATAGGGGTTTCCAACCTGGGGTGCCCATACCCCCAAGAGGTTGTACGATGGGATTCCAGGGGGTGCGACAAAAAGAGTGGTTTGTGTCCTGAGGGGTCACAAATCATCACTCAGCCAGCTGCAGTGTGCCTTCAGAAGTGGTTGTAGGTGGCGGTGTTGCATAGATAGTAGTCGCATTGTTTATTTAATCAAAAGGACAGAATTTTACCATTTACAATACTTTATCCATTTTTTTCTGAAATCTAATTACTCAATGTCATTTTATGCAGTGAATTAAAAGGTTTTTTAAAAACTTCAGTTTGTTCACCTGCAGTATTGTACGTGGTTCATTTTGTGGTTTAAAAACTAGAAATTGGACTTCTTCATCTTCTTATCTATCATTTTTGTAGGAGGTGTGAATGTTGACCAAACATTTCTCAGTGTTGTGGGGCATAGAAAAAAGTTGGGAGCCACTGGTTTAAAAAGTTGGGAGCCACTGGTTCTACAAAAGCCTTTTACACTGGTTGGTTTTGAAAGGGGCACAATTTAGAAACCTATCATGTTTTTCATCTGTGATGGAAGGGCTGTGGAACTACCCCATGCTCTATTGTTGTTTAATAGTGTTATTGTTTTTAAAACTTTTCTAATGTACATTTTAGCCAACTGCTGTTTTAAAATTTATATGCAACCTTGAGTACCTTAGTGAGAGAAAGGTGGGGTATTAACAGCAGCAGCAATATTCCAGTAAACAAAAGCACACATTGTTCTATCGGCACAAAATATTTTAGACATCAGGACAGCACCCAGGTTGTATGTACTATACAGAAGAGTGAAACTATCATTATTTCTGGAAGAATTAATTTGGTTCATTAAAAAAATGAAGGAAATTTTATAGTGGACAGGGACTGCACTGGGGAGCAAAGATAGGAAGCTAACACGTTTTTTGTTGACATGTAAATAAACAACCCCAAAAAGCCCATCCCAAATTCTGACAGCCTTGTCAAACTATGCTACTTGATCCAGTTTTTGACTTGGCTTGGCTTTTTGTTCTGTGGTGGCTGTAGATATTTTTATTCACCATCAAATGGTAGCTTGCAGCAATGAATACAATGCTACTATAACTTTGGGCTTGTGTAGCCAATTTCATAAAGTGCTCAAAATGAAAAAGTAGCATGCGTGTCTGCCTACAAAAATTATGGCAATAACGCAATCTCTACTATGCATCAGCTCTCACATCCC
Organism: Urosaurus nigricauda; assembly: GCA_034509955.1. NCBI lineage: Eukaryota > Metazoa > Chordata > Lepidosauria > Squamata > Phrynosomatidae > Urosaurus > Urosaurus nigricauda. Next base: position 104,590,811 of record JAOEGL010000004.1, read on the forward strand.
TTATGACTTTGGCTCAGTAGATACTTAGATTTACAAAATAATGAAAGCTTATAGTCCCAATCTTTGTGTGTGTGTGTGTGTGCCTTCAAGTCGCCTGCCAACTTATGGTGACCTCATGAATTCCATAGGGTTTTCTTAGACAACAAATACTCAGAGGTGGTTTTGCCAGTCTCTTCCTCTGAACGAAGCCTACAGCGCCTGGCATTCCTTAGCAGCCTCCCATCCAGACCTGATTCTGTTTCGCTTTCAACATGAGATCCAGCCTTTAGACTATTTAGGCCCCTATAGTCCCAATAACTTTCAACATATATAGAAATGTACTCCTATTCGTGCTAGTGCTTTTAAAGCTGAGGACAGTTAAAATAAGCCAACAGCTTACTCAATGCTTCAGTGCAGATCTAAACTTGAGAAGGCCTATGCATGAGCACAAGTCATGGCCATTCTGAAAGCCTTTGTGGCTGAACAACAGGGTATAAATACTCTAAATAAATAAATAAGTGTAAGCAAGTGTTTTACTTTTTTCCTGGCCCTTAGTATATTTAAATTAAATCCCAGTGTGGATAATTTACCAGTATGGCATTATGACAAAACATCATAATGTGTAAAAACATGTATTTTACAACAAGTAAAACTAAAACACAGGAATACCAATAGTTTAACAATATAGTTGATGTATAATTTTATTGTTAAGTCTGTGTGGTATAACTGTAGTGCGGTTAGGACATTTCAGAGCAGCATGCAAACATAATAGCAACTTAGTACTCCTGGTGTTCGCTGGCATTACACAGCCTCAAGGTGAGTATCATATAGATACACCCTTTGTTATACCTTCAGCTCAATGACTCCCAACAGGATTATTCAACATGTAATGTGACCTGGGTATATATATCCCAGGAACATTCCCAAGAATTCTCTGCAAGATATAGGAGTCATGCAACAAGTTTGTCAGCACTAATAGATGTGGGGATAGTTTTCTTGAATGTTTGGGAACTAAAACTGTGAAGGCAATACAGTAATTGGCAAATAAACACTATGAGAACTTTTCCCAATGAAAGATATTTTGGTAAGGCCTGTACAATTTGTCATTCATTGTGACAAGCAGAGTCTATCAATCATGACAAGCAGAGCCTAACAATCATATTTCACAGGCCAGAAAGGATTAGATAAACTTGTTTCTGCTGTCTACAGAGAAAGGGCCAGAACAACAGAAGATATCAATAGCCAACATCTGAGGAAGTAGATTGAAGACTACAAAAGCTTATGCTGCCAACTTCTTTCTTTCAGTTAGTCTCAAAGATGCTACAAGATGTCTCTACGTACCGATTCTACAGACTAATACAGCTATCTCTTTGAATTCAGACAACAGTACATGGCTCTTTGGTTGTGTTAGTTTAGATCACGGATTGTAACTTTGTATTTTATTTCATTTTTGCTAGTATGTGGCCGTTGAGTTGTATTTAGCTGGGTTTAGGATGTAATTCATTTATTTATTAAAATATTTTGTCCCACCCGATATCACAAAATCTCAGGGTGTGCATGCATGTAACGTCAATTTAAGCAGTTTAATACCATTTAAAAATAAAAACTGTAACAATAATTTTAACAGATTAAAAACATATTAAGCAATTTAACAAGTTTGACATGTTAGAAAAATTAAAGAAGAAATTGGGTACAGAGCAAGAGTGTAACGTCAGAAACCTTTAGGGCGAACTTTAGACATCCAGTGTTCAAAATGACCCCAAAATCTTACTCACGCCAACCCTTTGGCAGTTATGAGAATTGCTTGGTGCTCCTAGAGATCTGTTTAGTATAGCCAATAGTGAGGATTGCTGGAAGTTGCAGTTCAGCATTATCTGGAGGGTCACATCTGTTCTAAGGTAAAACATAGCAATGGACCCCACAGTCAGAGCATTACAACTCTGGAGCACAGGGTTTGATTCCCAGCTTGGCCAGGAAACCCACTGGGTGACCCTGGGCAGGTCACACTCTCTCAGCCTCAGGGGAAGGCAATGGCAAACCTCCTCTTAACAAATCTTGGCAGGTTTGTCAACCCTAAGTTGTCTTAGGGTTGCCGTGTTGGAGATGACTTACAGGCAAACAACACACACACACGACAGGTTTTGTCTTAGGGTTGCCATGTTGGGAATGACTTACAGGCAAAAAACACACACACATGACACACTAGGAGTGTATCTTGGTAGTATTTTAAAACCCACACCCACCCACACCTTGTTTGTCTCTGGACATAATTCCAAGAAATGGAGCAGAAGAGTAGAAGACCATCTGTCCTTCTGTGGGTTTGTGCATTCCTTAATATAATCAAGAGTAGAGAATTGTGAGGCCTTTTCTGCCAACCCCACAAAAAAAAACCCTTTACATCCTCTATTTTTCAGCTTAAGAACCCCTATTCTCGATCCCCAAATTAGTCTCCATCAGTATTATTTTTCCTTCAGGACTTTATTTCAGGCCACTGTCATCCTGAAACAGAAGAAAAAGTTAAAAATATCCCCTGAAAACACCCAAGAGTGATGGAATGATATTTCTGGTCACTCCAAATGGTGGCTTTGGCAGAGAAGAATGGTCCAGTGAAGTCACAGAGAATGGCACCCCAAAGCCTGAAAATATGCTCATCCCAGCTTTAGAGGCACCTCTACCTTCTAAGTTAGGACATAGTGCTGTCCTGTGATGTCCTGCTGATGGAATTGTCTCCCCAAAAACATTGTTAAACCCTAACAAGTTTCTTTTTCTTTCTTGCGCAAACATTTGTATGACATTTCAATGTGTGGCTGTCGGCTTTTATTATCTTTAATACTCTTACTGCTGTTTCTGCTTATCATGTTCTTCCTTTCACATGCTACTTTACTGTAATTTTTATCTTTTTGTTATTTCAGCAGCTTTTACTTTGTTATTTCTGTTCTGTTCCTTACTGTTAGCTTTTTTTTTAACCTTCACTAAGAAAGCTGGGAGATAAACATTTCAAATATAATATATAAATAAAACGAATTGCTTTGACAAGTGCGTTGACTGGAGTATGAACTCAAAACAATCTGCTCCTAGGTCATGATGGAAACAGCATCAAATTAGCAAGAATTTTAACACAAAAAGTACTATGTACCTTTATAACTTAAGACAGTACTACACACTGTAGATACAATGCCACATTTTTTAAATATGTGCATAGTTAGCCAAGGGGTTTAATGGGGCGTTTTGAGGTGACTGGAAGTTTGCGAGGATTTTCTCTATTTAAAAAGAGTCGGAAAAGCAAAGAAAAAATAGCACATCACATTCCATAACAGTTAATGGCCAAAATGAAGGAAATAAGCACCATCAACAAATTACTACTAAAAAGTAATGACATGTAATCAGGCGCATTTAAAAAGTGGTGTTCCAAACTCTATGGCAAACCACATATTCTCTTTAAAAACGGAAAGGCTGTTACGAAATCTTGAAATTAGTAAGGCAAGGCCATTTGCCTTTAAAATGGTTTTAGGCTACAGTTGTCTTACCTTCTGAGTAGACATTTATAGGATTCCACAGTTAACCTCTGTTATGGCAATTGCTTTGTCTACTTTAGCAGTGGGGCTCCAATGATCCTCTAGATTCTGTTAAGTAGCAAGTTTTAGCAGTCCAGCATAGTCCATGCTGATAGCTGCATCAAATACGGGGAGCTGCAATCCAACATCATCAGGATGGCCACATAACTTCTACTACTAGTCTACAAGAATATGGGAACTGTGAAGTGAACACATAACAGAGGTAGTCTTGTGGTCCTTACTGATGCACACGTTTTACCTAAGCCATGGTTTATTGTCAAAGACTCAAATGGATAGCAACAGTCCCATTTGTTTATATTGATGACTTCCTCAATTGCGCATTTAAAGAACTTGACTAGCCTAATCTTAAGAGCAAATATTGTTTTAGGTGATGATGATCATTGTGCCTATATCCATAAACATACAAATGGCCTGAATGCAACTAGATTAGACCTAATGAATTATTTGTTGAGTACAGTCTGCCCTCTATATCCACTGATTCAATCCTCCATGGATTAAAAATATTTCTTTAAAAATCCAAAATGCAAAGGTTGATTTTGCCATTTTATGTAAGAGACACCATTTTACTAACCCATTGTATATAATAGGACTTGAGCATCCACAGATTTTGATATCACCAAGGATACCAAGGGCCCACTGTAGTGGGTCAACATATATGTAAATTTAATTGATTTAAGGGGTTTCCTCTTGTTGAGATGCTGTAGGAATTCAGTAGGATTCAGGTCACTTGTTTCTCCCCTCCCCTCATTAAATTACTATATCAGGTGAACCTGTCATAAGAAAAATACCTAGAGAAAGGGTTCAGCTCCTTCATCCATGCATGTCTTGTTCTTAAAATCACACTGATTAGACCAGATTTAGATTTAATAGATTTGGTATGGCAATTCCCATACCAAAGAATGGTAGTAAAAGCTACTAATGAGTATCAGTATGTCTCTGCTTAATATGTTCAGTTTCAGTACACATCACTTTTATGAAAAAAATCTGAGAAAAAAGTATTGCATTCTCTTCCTTTATTCTTATTTACCAACACCTTGAATACACATGCAACTTATTGCTCAGACATTATTGCATATACCTCTGACAAGATCAATCTACACAAATGTATACAAAGAGCAAGGTTTTCAAATATTGGTGAAAGGCAAACTCATTTATGTGACTCTCACAAGCAACTTTAAAGAATAATCAAGCAGATGGGAAGTTCTTATTAAAGTTCAGAAACAGTTTAACCACTCTAGTCAAAGTGCTGTCCCAACCTCTTGTGCCATTATCATCCGAAGGCAATCCACTCAATGCTGTTGCAGGGTTTCGATTCAGTGCAGTAAGATTCACAGTCAAGATCTTCATTCCACGTGTGTAATGAATTTTCCATGCTGCCTTTTATAAAACTGTGTGCTTAGATTTAGTAAGGCATCTTATCTTGGATTCTGTTGTACCCCTTTTCAAACAAGAATTTCACAAGTCAACAGGTTCTCCCATTGCACTTACTTTAGTTTTGTGAATCAAAATAAAATCTTAAACACTGAAGCAGATGATGCAGAATACATACTGCCTGGCATATGCATCACCTTATTAAATATGGATTTGGAAGGAACTTAAAAATAAAATCATGTGCGTTTGGATCACATCTGTGAACACACTCAATACCTAATCTGGGCAGAAGTAGTAATTGTTTTTTAAAGAAAATTGTCCACTACATACTACATTATTTATATTTCCTTTTGTTTAATACATTTTACATTTCATTATTGTCACAATGTCAACCTTGTTTTGTATAGGAGCAGGATCAAGTTAGACTTGACATCAAGTTCCATAACTGGATCTTCCTGAATATTTTTCTTTTATAAAAGCAATTGATCCATGAGCTTGGAAAGGTTTTTGAATGGCAGCTCTCAGAATCTACAGTAAGTATGGTTGTTTGTAGGAATTTGGGGACTTTCCTAAGCTTGACTACATCCACATCAGACCCATTGTATTATGCTCACTGGAGCGGTGCACTCCAATAGGAAAACCTTGCATGCACACAGACACATTATGTTTCTTCTGCTTGGGACAAATAAACCTACAATAGGCATGGGGATGAGATTTTCAGCTGAAAAATGGCATATGGAATGTGTGGACTCTGATCTTTTATTCCAGATCAGGGTCCCCACATTTTTTTAAAGGAAAAGATGTCAGAAATTTCAATCGTGGGATGTGTGTTGTGTCTAATTTGATACACAGCTAGTCAGAGGTAGGCCTAACAAAGAAAAATAATAACATGCAGTAAAAGTAAAAGGTAAAGGTAGTCCCTTGAAAATGAATGTCTAGTCCTAACCATTTCTAAGCTGAAGAGTCAGCGTTGTCTGAAGACTGCTCTGGTCGTCATGTGGCTGTAACCAAAAGCTGTTACCTTCCACCCAAGTGGTACCTATTTATCTACTTGCATTTTCATGCTTTCGAACTGTTGGTTGGCAGAAGCTGGGACTAGTGATGGGAGCTCATCCCATCATGAGGCACCTGGGCCTCAAACTTCCAACCTGCCAATCTTGCAATCAACAGAGTCAGTGTCTTAACCGCTTGAGCCACCACATCCTAGATATGCAGTACATGTAAGATATTCTTAGCTTTTGTATTTTGTATTTCATTATTGTCTATGTCAAGGTCACCAAATGATCCTACTGCAAACCTAGGCTTTGCCTTATACTATTAATGGATTATTAAGACCAGTGTAACATTATCTAGTTCTACACCAGAGGTCTGACATCTGCCTTGCTACTTTAAATATTGTTTAAGGCAACGGGTGCTTCTAAACAGCTCCTTCCATTATCAATCTAGCATGATAAAAGTATATTTTGTTGTTCTGTTCTGCCGTTCTAAACCACTCAATCAGGTCAACTTATTTAAGCAGTGAATTCAATTCTACTACATTTCAAAGGATTCAAGTCAATTATTAAATGAGGTTCAAATAATTTAACTTTATTCCCCCCTCCCCCAAATACAGAAAATACAGCCATCATATGTCCATTCATCTTTGAACACAGTTTCCAGGTGGCATGGCAGGCTTTTAAGGGCCAAACTATAAATTAACATTAAACATAAAACATGTAGTTATTTGAGTTTTTTTTTAATGACTAAATAGGTGGAGATGATTATTGGGACTACAATATGTACAGAAGGGATGTTAAATCCTAGGATTGTGGCTTTTATATTTAATGGGAACATAATTTAGGGGCATTACCCCTATTTATTTTATTTTTGCATTATACTTTTTAACCTGCAGTCATTTTTCCAAATAATGGCATCAGAATGAGTTAAAAGAAAAGTTCACAATCATGGAGATCAAATCATGTCAACAGCCACATATAGACTTATTATCACACTGCAGTCGTCCATGATCTATATTATTACCAGCTAATTTCCTGGACTGCACATTGTAAAATTCATTAGATTCAAAATACGTGTTTAAAATTATAACAGGAAGACAGCATTACAGAAGAAACTACTTATGTAGTACAAATGATTCCAAAATGTGGTCATCATTGTTTTAGGAACTTCTTCATGAGTTACCAATTATATAAAAAGACCTTACATTTAAATAAAGAATTTTTTTATTTACAAATTAAATAAATAAAATAATAAATAAAATCAAGCAGGCTACAGACATGTGTATCTTACACTTTCTGGTTAATAAGATATAATAATACATTCTACAACCTTCCAAAATAAATTTATTTTAAACTTTTAAAATATGCACAGAAGGACAAACTACATATATTAAGTGCAATCCTACGCATACCTACTCAGATGTAAACTTCATTGAGTTCAACAATTCTTATGCACAGGTGCATAACAACCTTAATGGAGTAGAAAATATGCATGAGCACAACCGTGAACATTTACTATTACCTGTTGATTTAATAACCATGATTTGCAATAGCTTCATTAATAAGATCACCCCCTTTGTCTCAGGCAAGTAAAAGGATGAGGGAAGGAAGGGAGATGTAAATTGCTTAGATGAATCTCGGTATCATGGAGAATCTACAGTAAATCTCTTGTCAATTAAATCCATGTAGCCCATATTATTTTGAAAGCTCAAAGAGGTCTGAGAGCAAAAACCTATGAGAAGACTTTCTAAGGAACTTCTTCAGAAGCCAGTCCCCTTCACTATAGAGGGGAGACTTGTGGCTGATGAAGAAACTTGGTATATAACCAGAATGTACACAAAACAGCTTGATTTGTAAGGTATTATTGCAAAAAAACACTGCTAAAATATTTGGAAGGGTACTTCCCTTCCAACCCAGAATAAAAAACACTTAGTTAAAAGTGACCCACCCACTAAACAAGTCTGGATAGTGGTCAAGTTACCCAGATGCCAACTGCTAGGATATAGATTCTTCATGTTTTAGTGTATCTTGCTACTCTCTATGAAACACAAGTACTTTAGCTTGTAACTTGGCCATTTTCTGTGCAAAAGATGACAACTTCATCACCTCTAGGTTGCACACCAAATCTGTTTTGAGGAGTTGCCAGTCCTGCTTATCAGCTAAATTTGAAATGATCAAGAAAAAGTATCAAACAATTATGGGCTAAAGTTGGAAGTAACCACTTTCACATATTAAATTATTGAAAATTAATTCTGTTGTTGTTTTTACACTAGCTAAGTTACCTTACAGCTGCAACATAAAAAGGAATCCCTTTGGTCCTTTAATGGTGTAACTGGTAATATTAGTTACTTTTACAAAGTAGCCTCACTATTTAGGTGGCGTTTGTACAAAAGGCCAATGGCTTGTAGCATTTTGACTCATTCTAAAAAGTAACTAAAGGTTTAGCTTCCTCTGCAAAAAGGAAAAAAATACTTTTAACTTCATAATAAGTAACTCCCTAAATTCTGATGTTGCTCCTTAAAGCAATCTCGGGTCAAACATATATTGAATCAGTGCTGTAAGAGATGCAAGAACAGTTTTCAGAGGGGTGTACATTATTTTGCATTGGTAACAGCAGGTTTCACATTAGATCAATATGCTAGGATCATCAAAAAAAAGGTGTTCAGTTCTATCTCAGTGATGAAATAATAAGTAGTAAATTAACAAATAACAAATGTATCAGAAGTTGAAACAAGGCACTTTGCAATCAAAAGGAGAAAATCAAATTAAAGAGGATTAAACAGCACCTAAGCCTAGACTATAAAATTGTTGTTTGTTAAGCAATTTCCCCATTTCCAGCTTTTAAAAATCCAGAAGTTTAGTTATAATTTGTAATTCTAGGCTTTTCTATACACAAAGGCCTAAAAAGGAAAGAAAGATGACTTATCACTAAACAAACAAACAAACGTCAGAACAAAACTATGGTTTGGTTCACACATGCACATATATCACTTGATCTCTCATCATTTAAAGGCTCATAGCTAAGTGTATGAAGTACCATCACTGACAAACACTATGTCTGCAGTGATAAGAAACACCTTATCTGTGATGTTTAAAATATGATGATCTTTCATACATTCTAGACAATACATAATATGCTGCAGACACCAAGTGATGAACATGCATCTATGAACATAGTCAATGGTACTGTATTACCCTAATACACAAGACACAAGAATACTAACGTAAGGGAAAATAAATTGTCATGACAATATATGTGATTTTAATGAACTGATATAGCAGTCACTCTAGTCTGTTCAATTTGATATTATTCAGCCAGCTATAATGGAATACAAATACTGTTGAGAAAGGGGGGAAATATTCAGTTCACAGTAACTTCTTTAAACCCCTATTATCTAGAAGCCATAGATATGTGTCCTAGAAAAGGAATACTAAATGTGAACAGTAAGGAAAATTACAGAACAGAAAAATGACATGATTTCTAAAATGAACAAAGGAAATCAGCCTGTTCTCTACAATGTTACTGCCTATTTCCACAGAAATGTGAAAATTAACATATCAGCAGCAAGTTATGACACATGGTATTTAAAAAATTAAGACAAATGGCACATTAGGTAAATATCTGATTCAAGATAAAATTCAAGAATAGAATATACTATAAAATAAGCTGGAGACCATAAATGTAGAGAACATGTATAAAATTAGTGTAAACAAACAGGACTTCAGTAGTCTGTTTTCCTTATAAATATTCTTTTCACTTAGGATTGCATTCAATGGTGTTGCTATTAGCACAAACCTCTGTCACTTCCTAAAACCTCATTTTTATCCTTCTTCAAGTGTTTAGAGCCAATGCTTTGGATCTGTCGAGTACAAGGTGTCATGACATCAGTCCAAGTTACTGTTTGTACTACTTGTACTAACAGAACAATGCGGCCTCTTGTATTTTTCCTATTAGCATAACATTGGGGACAAAACCTCCATCAAAAAAGGGAAAAATGCTTTTCTAGGTATCTGTCAAGAGCTGAATGATCAAATCCACCATCAGTGTATCAGTTTTGTAAAGTTGCTCTAATCTGAAATTAATAAAACAAAAATTCATCTATTGCACCTATGATTTTATTAAGGATTTTTCAATTTGATGTGGCAATCTGTTATCCCCCCCCCCCCCGACTTGCTTTATAGGAGGGAGAGAGAGGAGAATGGCAATGGAAATAAAACATTTCTTAAATTCAGTGACCTTTGTGACAGTCCACATATTCCAAACATATTTATGTCCTCATTCCTTCAGCAATTTACACTCCACAAAAAAATCTCTTTAGCGATATGACAGTGCACTAAAAACACATAAGGTCCCAATAACCATGACAGGGAAAAAACACTGATACAAGAAACTGCTAATTTCTATGCTGTTTACTATGCCAACGTACGGTAGAATTCAGATACTGGGGGACACAGGGAGCTGAAAACAACTCCAGTTATCCTTTATGAATATTATACTGAGTCAGTATAAGTAACTGGTTAAAGAAAAGCAAACGCTACATATTTATGTAAAATGTATTTGTTTATGTAAATCCCAATAGGTCATGTGCATGCACATAAGGCAGCAGAAAATGCAGTAAAAGATTATAGGTTAAAAGCAAAATACTTGCAAAAATGTAAAAAAGGTGACAAAAGATGAAGCTTCAGTTATGAATACCAAACATTAGTAAAGCAGAGGAACATGCCAGGAAAAGTTGCTGCATTAGCAGAACCTAAATCAAAGATCCTGACATTCACAGGCTTTAAAAACACGTCAGTCTAAGAAACCTGAGTGAAAATCCCTAGGAACAGTATGCTAGAAGAGTTTGTTCCTTCACAGGTTCATTTTTCTATTAAGTGCTTAGAATACACTGTCAAGATCAGTGTATGCAGCATGTTGTTACTTCCCATTCCACATAATGCAAGTCTTCAAATGAAGTGGCCCTGGATGCCCAGGCAGTGGGGTCAAGGGGAAGGCTAAATTCAAAAGAGGTAATACCTTATGTCCTTAAGAGGAGCTTTTTATGGCAAAAATGCCCATTGTTCTCTCAATGTATCCAAAGGTGCTGTGATATATAAATAGACACATGTAATGAAGTCTTCTAGTCAGATCTGCCATTCTTTAGAGCTTTGGCGTCTCTTTGTCCAATAAGACGAAGAACTTTGCAACAACCCTTTGTAATTTTGACCATCCACATTAAGTTCATGGCATCCAAGACAATGCTTGAGGAAAACCATGCGCATTGAGCTGCTAATCCCAACTTGCTGAAAGCTTCTGTTCCCAACTCAGAGAAAACATTGGCATAATAAATTGGGATGACTATGATTCTCGCCAGGAAGAACGCGATTGTCATTAGTAGTCCATTGATGATGTTGGCTTTTGAATCCTTGGCATAGCCTAGAACTTCAAAGAACCACCTACCAAACAGGAAAGATAACAGAAACAGGAAAGATTAACAGAAATCAAATCAAGATTTTTTTTCAAAAAACATTTCATCTACAAATCCTAAAAATATATTGGGGGTGGGGGGAATCACCAACTCTACAACAATCTTATTTCTGGATCCCTGCAGCTTATTACAGATTATTTTGAAGCACATTCAGGCAGCTAAAAAGCATCAAAGATTATTTCTATTAACACATTCAGATCTGCATATTGGAATCATTTTCTTTATAACGAATTGTAATTAGATCTACAGTGAGTGTGCAGTCTTATTACCCCCTCCAGTAGTACATTTTGTAAAATATTCTCAACAACTGGGTCAAATAAGTGTAGCTTTTTTATTACTGCAATGTGATCCCGATCTTACTACGTCCAAACTAAGGGAACCTCAGTAATGCGTTGTATTTGAATGAAGCCTCTAGAAGAAGAATGAGGAAATTGTGGCTCTCCATCAGTTCTAGCCACTGTAGTCAATGGCGAGACATGATGGGAGTTGCAGTCTATGATCATCTGGAAGGGCCATAACTTTCCTATCCTTAGCAAATTAAGAGTACAAATACACCCATGTTAGCGTGCAAGAGCAGGCTTGGAAAGAATGACCCATCCTAATAAATCCTACGCAATATGGTAGCTCCTTCATGAGTCCATCCCATGCAGTTATGTTGAAAAGGAGAAACAATGAAAGAGTGTAGCATAACATGGGAAATGTCATGTCGATGTTAAAAACTGAACTGGGAAGAAGTGATGGAAAGGAGTATATTCCTACTTTACCAAACTGGAGTGGGATAACTGGGGGGGGGGGGGGGGATAAGAAGAACTCCCATAAGTAAGAATCTGCAATATAGAATTTTTTTCCCAGCTTGCATGTAGGAAGACGAGAGCAGTCCAGTTCTCCATGGTATGCTATACTCCCACGCTATACTCTTCTTTTCAGCCTAACTAGAGCTGCATGGGATGGAACCACAGGATGAGCTGCAGAAACCAGGCTACTCCACACTGTACTTTACATTGGCCCTGAAGTAAAGCAGGGTAGTAGCAAAGTTTTCAGAAGGACTATGGGGTCTCTGGATTAAATATGCTCCCATAAAGTCTCATTTACCTATGGGCAAGGCTCCCTAGGAAAAAGCAAGGAATCACTTATGCTTTATATAAGCATGCCATCTGTTTAAACATTCATCCTAAGCACCAAAATTCCTATGAAATGATCCTCCCGTTAGAATTACCCAACATTCAGGAAGGAAGGAAGCTTACATTGGGGTTAGGCGGACATGTCATGCTTTTTATAATTTCTGTTGACAATTTGAGAAGAATACTTGGGTTGTTTACAGAGGTCACTGAGTTAAGAAGTTAAAAATACAACTGAACAGGATAGATTGAGTGTTTTCCTTTTGTTAATGATGCAAGCAGACACATAAATGTAAGCTAGTGTTATCAACAGTTTACATTAGTGGTAATCTGGTTCTCCTCAAATTTAATTAATTTATACATTCAACTGATGGGACATCAAATCCTTCATTCTAATGACGTGACCATGTTCTGCATACATTTGTCAAATAAAGGAGCAAGCCACTTATTTTTGTAACAGTTTGCTTCAAAAAATAAACTTGTCCTTTTTCATTGAGAAGGCTTCTTATGGCAATCTAAAAAACCTTGATCTGGATGTGCCAGGCCGAAAAGTAATTTGTATTCAATAGAACCTGCATAAGATCAGAGATGAACCTTTCTTTCAAGATCTTTCTGCACATGAGGATGTGGATTTGTTGACTATGCAGGTATGTAGGTGTAGCCCTAGGGGTTCTTTCATCATGATAAAATTATAAAATTATTCAAAGAAGCCATTGTCCACAGGGTGAAGCATTTATCTACTGAACTGTTTCATTAATTTATGTCTACTGCTACAGTACGACCTTCGTCTGACATTAAGTTCATAGCATGGGAGCTTCTACCCTGTAGTTTCTTCCCACACTGTGTCAGAGAACCCCATTACCACCTCCTGAGAAGATCCAGCTGCATGGCTGCTTTCCTCTAGTATTGTTCCAACTTCAGGAAGATGTGAATAATGCAAAGGTCATCCAAAATAGCTTAGGAATTCAGATGTTACCTTTGGAATCATATTATATGCAAATGCCATACAGGTTGAGACTTCCTTATGTGAAAGGCTGGGGACCAAAAGAGTTTTGGATTTTTTGGAATACCTGTATTTGTATATGTGTACGTAATGAGGTATCTTGGAAATGGGAACCAAGACTAATCACACAATTCATTTACGTTTAATTTATACCTTATACGCATAGCCTGAACGTAATATTATGCAATATATATTTTTAATAATTGTGTACATAAAACAAATTTGAGTGCACAGAATCATCCAAAAGCAAAAGTGTCTTAGTCTTCCATGATAAAAGTTTTGTTTTTGTTAAGAGAGACTCCACTTGTATTACATTTGTAACATGAAATCATTGCCACATGAAATCCATTTCAATGGTTTCCATGGGGCAGTTGCAGTCGCAATGGTTCCCATGTGGAAATGTAACAAAAACAGGCCACAATGTCAGCAGAATCAGTTAAATTATCTATATTATTATTATTCACTTGAACCGCAGAGAAAGCAAGGAAATGCAAATAGTACAACCTGAATGTAGCACATGCCAAAGCTCTTTTGTCTTTAAGACTATAAAACTTTCTTTATCTTTCAATGCCTACACCACACAATGTAGGAAGAAGACTACATCAGGGAATGCTAGAAGAACTAGCTTCTTAAAGCTTAAAAAGAAATATAAGAGCTGCTGCATCTAAAAATATCTACAGTTAAAGGAGACTGAAGTCATAAATTATTCACAATAATTAAAAGAAAGATGATGAGTTAGCACCTTCATATTCTAAGTAGGAAGAACAAAGCTCGACACAAAAAAATATCGAACTGTCCATTTAAATTCTGAAATATTATCTCTTACTATTTATAGTTAATATCTATAGTAAATTAAGAGTCAAGCTACAGAGTATGGTCACAAACATACTCTTTCTTTTATGGAACACACTCTGGCTAATTCTGGTAACCTAAAATTTTAAGAAAGTTTGTAGGCTTTACTAATATGAAGAAAAGCAGCCATGCCCAAACTTTATTGTAGTGATAGAGTGTTTAGAACAAAGCACCCATGGGGAAGAAATCAGAGGTTAGGATACATGTTGCGAAAAAATTAGGATAGAAATATGCAATTTTTGAAAATAAATAGCAAAGATGCAGAATGCCATCAAACAACAGACAGATTTTACGTATCACAGAACAAGAGAATTTCAACTTTGTATTTAAGTGAAAAGCCTTGTCCTCAGTGTACGCAGTTTAAAAAAAAATTCTACTTAGAAATGAAACAGAAAACAACATGGGACAGTTGCTGGATTCTGAAGAACAGCAGAAAACAGGACATCCTCTTCCCAATTACAACCACCACCACCAGTGTATCTCAAAACCAGTTTGGGTCTCTGAAGAAGTGTAGGATTTTGCTACAGACAGTGTGACAGGTAAGTGAAGACACAACAGCACAGATTTCACTGGAAGTTTATGGTAAGAGCAGATCCCCTAACGTCAGATCGAACTAAGTTAGTCATGACTAACTTAAGTCCTATTAATATAATGAGCTAAATTTAAGTCAATTTGACCCATTCTCTTGAATCCTGCATTGGGAGAAAGGTGGGATCTAATAAATAAATAAATAAATATGCTGTGGGAACCACTTCATGACCTTTAAAAACAACACTGTTTTGTTAAGTATTAAAATGCTTTCCCAGATTTTTAAAATGAGTCTCACACTGCAGTGTTGAAATGTGGTATGATTTTACTTATTTTTCAAGATCAGCCTTATTATATAATGCTATAAATATAATGTGCTATGATTTTACTTATTTTTCAAGATCAGTCTTATTATATAATGCTATAAATATTATATAATGCTATAATAGGTATGCTTATGTTGTTCTTCTTTATTGCTGTAGCACCATAATTGCTGTAACAACATGATGATAATTTTTAAAAAATATTTTAAAAACTCTTTCTGGCCACTAACATTTAATCAACGTGGTTAGCGGCAGTGCCCCCAATATTTTTTATTATTATATTAAAATTTTTGTCCCACAGCATTATGATATTCTTCTACAGTGATGCTCTTTGTTTAAAAACAATACCCAGAACACTGCTTTAGAATAACCCAAATTATCAATCTTTAGAAGGTATAGTGTCATAACATTGTCACAAAAGTTGTTGTGAATGTATGTTGAACTTCCTTTCTTTACCCACAACAGCTATGCTGCTCTGACAGACACACAGACAACATAATAGAATGGACATATGCAAAAAGTATATTTCCAGTAGAGTGGAACATCATTTGAAATTCCACTTGCAGTTTACAAAAACAACAAAAGCAATGATTGGGTATGTAAGGAGCTATCTTGCTAAAACCAATAAAAGTCACTTGCAAGGCAAAAGGAAACTGAGGCATGACTAATGAATATAAGAAAATGTCACTTACCGCTGATTCACAAAAGGGGTAGAAAATTCTGCAAGCAGACGAAAATTGGCAAAATATGCCAACAATCCCCTACTCTAGATAATAAAATAAGAATGGACAAGCATCAGAAAATTTGGTTTTAAATCCCAGGAAAGCAATCAAAATATGAAACAATTGCCAAGATACTTTAATATGATACAGGATGAAATATTATATTATTTAAAATATACAATTGAGCATTTTTATCAAGTAAAAAATTAAATGTACAAAAGTATACAAAATATTGTTATAAAACATTTATCAATCTTTCCCCAAATCTCTCCCATCATCCTACTTTTGTGTACCAGATATATCTATTTAACACATATTACACTCAGACCTTTGAGCAAAGATCACTGTTGTGTACCTTCCCACACGTTGGTACCATTCTACACATACTGCTACAATGCACTCTATGTAGAGTTGCCCCCAGTTGTTGTTAAGAAGGTGCAGTTACTTCAGAAAGTAGAAACCTTCCTTGACTGCACAAACCCTGTTGCTTGCTATTATGCTTTTAAATTAAATCAAGGTGCTGGCATTTAATTTGGAAGTTTCAGATTAGAATACGGACTAGGATACAAGGGATAGACTTTTTTCTTCGTGTGCAACTCTCTACTTTTAAAAATTTGTAACAGAGGAGTTTTGGTGGTCTTATCCATCATTAGTAGAATGTCCATTACACAATAGGCTTTTCAGTGGTGGCCTAAAAGTTACAAGATCAGCTTTCTCCTGTCATTGGAGAACCTTAGCCTTTTTAACTGGCAACAAAAATTTAAAAAGTCAGATGGGAATTTTGTGGGCAGCATACCAATTTCAGTAGTAAAATTTGGTAGACCTCTGAGGTTTTGTCTATTTGTTCCATAGATTTGTTTCACTGATTTTATAAAAAATATATATTCCTTGAGTTAAAATGTTTTATACTGAAAAGCAAGTTATACATCATTTAATATATATCCAAGATCTCCAAATGCAGTCCCTGCTTTCAAAGTGATCAAAGTGTTTTGCACGCAACTCAACTGCAGCAGTTTGACACCACTTTAACTGCAATGGATGTACCTATAGAATCCTAGAATTTGTATTTTGGTGAGATGCTAGACCTCTCTGGCAAAGTAGCCATTTTGGGTCTCAGTTTTGGAAGAAAGGGTGGGATGATGATGAAAATCATAATCATCATCACCATCATCTAAATACTTCACGAAACTTAAAGTGGTGTCAGAGTGATATAACTGGGTAATGTGAAAGATTACTGGATTTCGGGGGATGGTTTACAATTTACATGATTCAACCCATTAATACACATTAATGGGCAAATGAGAATGACATAAACTGAAAATCACATTGAAGTCTTTAGTCAGCTGGGAGGCTTTATTAGCCCAGAATATAAAAGCTAGATTGTAACCGGTGTAACAGTGAGCACACAATGACAACTTTACGGAAACACTACTGGATACCAGTTGTGTCTAGGAACACATGCACATGTGTTTTTATACATCTCTCTCACACATTCAGAGGGATGTGACAAGTTTTTGTGATAACTTAATCTCATGATATTATCTACAATATAGAAATCTACTCTCCTATCCCTCAAATCCCCTTCTTGGGTGAGGTAACTACCATTCAACTTGTATAGACAAGGCCTGCTATCTAAACCCACCTCTGTCTACCAGGGTGTCCGGCTAGCTAGGCTACCTGTGCCTGTGTTGGGGTTCAGTAGAACTGTAGTTGAGTGGTCCTAATTTCCTGTGTGAAATTTGAAAAAGTGGTATTGAGAAATTATTGCTTGACCCCATGGCATTTATGCTACAGGTCATGCAGCACTGACTGCGCTATCTGTCCCTTGTTTCAGAATACTCTCTCCCAGCAAGTTTTGGCCGTTGTTTAATCACATATCTTTTCAGTATTTTCATTTTCTCAAGATCTAAAAATCTTGATTGGCTTTATTCCACTACTTTGAGTTTGTTTGTGTTCTTAGCGTATTGCTGTTTTACTGTATATATGTCTAGTATGTACAATCCCCATATCCGTAGGGGATACATTCCAGGAATTATCATGGAAGCACAAAGCTGGAAATAAATGATTTCCATCAGAAGCATGCCATAGAAACACACCAAATGATCTAGACATTTCTGGAGAGAAAATCTCTCTAGGAATCTCTAGATCCTTCAGCAGAGCTCTATGGTCAATCTCTGGGTGACACATACTACAGAATTGCACTGGAGTACCTAGAAAATTTCTAGAGAGAACATAGTTTTTCAGACATGGATAATTGAAACTATGAGTATCAGTCCTGCAGATATGGGGGTTGTATTGTATTGTGTTTATTCATTAGCCACCCTATACCATTAAAACAAAGAAAGCACAGGCAAGGCTGTGCTAGTAATTGTATGTGGCTCTAAAGTTCCTGGAAGGTAAAATACGATTAGAGATTCTATTTCCAGCTACTGACAACATAACTGTAATATTTAATGGAACAATTCTTGGAAAACAAATCCCTTGATTCTGTTGCTTAAGAACCAAAAATATCTATTTAATAAAATATTTCAGAGCCATATGAGACTAATCAGTTCATTTATTATCAAACCTCTTTCAAACGTGAAACACAAGAGCTCCACATGAGTTCAGTGTCTAAAAATTGTGAAAAACTCTTCTATATTTACACTGATTCCTTTAAATGAATGACGTATCAACTGAAAGAAGTTCGTAAGACTATGGGTTTCTAAAATGTTGGATTTTTTATTCACAACACAAGCAAAGAGAACAGGCATTTGCTTATCAGTAATGATAGCATAACAGATGCAACATTTTTTTTGCCTGTCCAGTACTATCTGAAAACAAGACATGCATTGACTTTCATCCAAGAGCCATAAAAGTTCACTGTAATGGGGACATAATGTCAAGAAGTGATGATATGCACTATTTCAGCTAGAGAAAAACTACGTACATAAACAAAATGTAACAGGGACATAATGTCAAGAAGTGATGATATGCAATATTTCAGCTGGAGACAAACTACATTTTTAGACTATAATTTCTAGACTTGTACATAAGTCTATACAGAATATGCATGAGGAATCAAGGGAGAACAGAAATCTAAAAATAGATTACACAGTCAGTGTGGACCACAATATTTCTGTTTAATGAAAATGTTTCAGTGTATTATTTGAACTATATTGCAGGCATATTAATGTGTTCCCATATTAATATTCCCATAAGAAAACAATTGTCATGAGAAATATTACAACAAAAACACTAAAAATGCATCCTTGAGAGAATAAGCATTTGGAATAGTTTACTATGTGTATCTGCTACTCTATGTGCACATATACCTACCTACATACATACATTTTCATTTAAAATGTTTTAAAGAGAAAAAAATCTGTCAACATTTTCATGCAAGACTTATACAAATCATCTCACTCCAATGGAATTTCATCTAGGTACAACAGAAGAAGAACAAAGATATCTTCCCCTTCAAGAAACTGGCTTTAGGAAAGCCATGTATTCTTACCCACTGCTGTTTCCTTAAACATAGCAGTGGAGGGAACTTTTCAAGAAAACCAACCATTTGTCAAAAGGGGTACCAATTGCCAACAGCTTGGCTCCACAGTATGCAAACATCTTAATCTCCTCTACCTACCAGTTCTTGATGACATCTTAAAAATTTGTCCACATGAAAAGCAGTCACTTGATAACTTTCGCCAGGATTTCAACAACTTCCACCCTACCACCAACCTGAGCCTGAAACAATCCACACAACAAATTCACTTTCTTGACAGCACTGTGCAACTGCACAATGGACTTCTAAGCACCGCATTCTATCAAAACCCCACTGATTGCTACACATACACTACTTACATGTCTCCAGTTGCCATCCAGAACACACTGCCAAATCTATTGTTTACAACCAAGCCCTCTGATACAATCGCACCTGCTCAGACCCACAAGACAAAGACTCAAAACTCTTGGATTTACAACAGCTATTTGTCTTAAACTCCAATACCCAGTAAGTATTGGACACAAAACAAGATTAATACCAAGAAAACCATTTACTACAGGACAGACCCAAAACACAAAGTGAAAGAACACCCCTAGCTGTCACCAGACCATTCAAACCTAGCTGTCACGCAGCAGACCATCAATGGGGTAAAACTAATTCTGGATAATAACAGTTTAACAGTTTGCTTACACCTCTTTATTGGCCTACAGACAGCCTCTAAATAATAAACAACTACCCACTTATAAACAGGATATATAACTTGGATAGTCATACAGGGACAAGACCCTGCAATGAACTCAGATGCCAACTCTGTCCCCACATATATTATTACAGTAAGTAGCCCATAATATCAAAGCAACATTTACTTGCTCTTCCTCCAATGAGATATATGCCATCCTTTGCCAGCAATGTCCCTGTGCACATACCACACAGGACAAACCTGAGTCCCTACACAAGAGGATTAATGGACACAAATCTGACTTTAGAAATGGCAGTACCTCAAAATTAACTGAAGAACTTTCTAATGTTCCTCGACACACAGTAAGTGATTTACAGGTTGTGGCCCTTGAAGAAGGAAATTACAAAGGAAGACTAGAAAGAGAAACTGCTGAATTGAATTGTGTTGGCAAAGTCTAATCTATTAGCAGAATTAATAACAAGGAGAATGGTTTCATGGTGCACTACATATATTGATATATGTAACTCATATATTATGAATTATATTACTATAACAGTCCTCACTACTTCACCTATAACAAAACGAATCTCCTCAGAAAACGTTTTGAACCCAAGGAAACTTTCTGTAAGCAGATTTATTGCTTTCACACATAGCCACTATAAACACATGAAAGACCCATTCAAAGACCCTTTGAAAATTTCAGGCAAGGGACATGATTTGCATCTTTCTGGATCCTATTACATTTTGTCCCATTTTCACAATTGTATAAATATACCTTGTACCCGAGACCTTAATACCACTCATTACTGCATCTGAAGAAATGGGAATGTATCCATGAAAGTTCATGCTAAATTAAAAATCAGTTAGTCTTAAAGATGCTGCCACATTTCATTTTTTTCTTCCCGTCCCTTCCTACTCTTTAACACCTTTCTGTTTATACTGTTGATTTAAATGTTTTTGAAAAATCAAAGACAGCTTGCAGAGAGACAGATAAATTATGAAATTAAATTAAAATACAAAGCAAGTAGACTTGCAGCAAAACTGTCGTTTTACCAATTTACTCTCAGAAAGAGAAACAAAATAGGAAAAAGAAGACATCACCTTTTCCTTTGTTAAACAGACTGCAAAAAAGCCATCACATCTCCTAGTCCTTGTTAAGGATATAGATATAGTGACATATCCATCAATAATAATATTCAACATCAGTCATTAAGCCTAGTTGGCTAGCTGCTATTCTATTACAAAATTAACAAGAAACTCACCAATACAAAGTAGTAAGCATACAGAGCTACGAAATGGTGAATTATAAAATATATATCCCCAATTGCCTTCCAGTTGAAAATAAGAAGCAACAAATCTAAAAAAGAAAAAAGAGAGAGAGAAAGGTTCAGTGAATTTCTGCAATCATATTTTACCGCAAAGCTTTTAACAGTCTGGATGGGTGTGTGTGTGCGCAGAGGTGAAACAGAAATGAAATCATTCAAACAGTTAAAATAAAACAATGCTTCTGTTTATCTATATTTAAAGTTGTTGTTGCTGTTGATGTTAACTGCCCTCGAATCAGCTCCAATTCATGGCAACCCTGTGGACAAGACATCTTCAAGACCCCGTGACCTCCATTGCTCTGTTTAGGTCCTGTAAAGTCAGGCCAGTGCCCTCTCTAATTAAATCTATCTATCTGGTGTGTGGTCTGCTTTGCTTTCTATGTTTAGCTTCCCCTGGCTCATACCTCTCACATTTCACATTTCTAAAAGTTAGATTGACAATAATTACCTAACTGAAAAAGATATGGTATAATTACCTTAAAGATTTGTCCATGTTTTGACTCAACATTCAACAAGTGATTCTAATCTCATTTGGGCTCATGAGGTTAGAACATACCAGCCTCTTTGTGATTACATCTACATATATGTTGGTAAGGCAACTATAATGCTCTAAAAAAAGAGCACAGAGCCAAGCCAGCATGGTGGCACAACATGGGTATATTTCACCCAAGTAAACACATACCGACACAGTAACGGAGAGATTTTTCAAAGATATAAAGATATAGCCATGTCTGTCTGTAGAATCAGTATGTAGAGATCCTTTGAAACTAACTAAAGAAAGAGGTTGGCAGCACGAACTTTTGTAGACTTAAGTCTACTTCCTTAGATGCATTCAGAGAGATTTTTGGTTACATGAAAGTCTTTTTGTATGGGTAGATGCTGTACATTCCTTAATCTGCCAAAGTTTCCATGTTGCTGCTTTTTGCTCACTCAAATTTTCTCAAATTTTCTCACTCAAAAAATTCCTGGGATTATTTATTTTTTTATTTTAAGTAACAGCTTTGAATGCCAGCTGTAGAAGAACAACTGCTCACTATTTTCAATATATTCTCCAAACATGTACAGTACATTCCTTTTATCAGGACAGCTATTTATCACCAAATAGAGGTCTCCTGCTCTTTCCAATGGCTTGCTTTTGGATGTCCCACTGTTTCAACAGATCTATATTATAGCCATATACTGTACCACTTTCAACCTCTGGTCTGCTCTTTTATTGCTGGAGTGGTGTTTTTTTTTTCTCTCAGTGTGCTCAGTTTTGTATCTGCAAGCTACAAAAAGACTGGGTTCTGCTTTTCAACTGTTTCCACTTTTTGACATTATCTATCTGGTCTCTAACCCATCAGATAAGCAAGGGGCCTCCTATAGTTGAGAAATTCTAGACAAGCTACTCTTTCTTGCATAAACTGGATACAGTATTTTCTTCAATTAACTATGGAGAAATATAGCACTAAAGCCGGGAAATTGCATTAATAAACATTTTAAAAGTGCACAAAGGCTATTCATTCTTATTTGAGGGGGAAAACTTCATGCATCAATGACATTTGAGGTGAACGTGATAGGTTCTTCTTCATTCACAGAATAAAACTGAAAACTTCTATGCACAGAGCAACTGGATCCAGGTATAAACTCAAACATGCACATTACGATAATAAAATAAACTTTTATATTTTATAATGTATACATAATGATAATGATAATATGGTAAAATTATTGTGTAATGATAAAATAACAAATTTTATTTGCTAGTCTGCTAGAATTATTTTTAATGCAGTCAATTCAGCAAACCAAAGTCAAAAACATTTCACTGTGATATACCCTCTGCATAGAGGGCACATCAAACTGTTGACAAGAAAGGTAGCAAAAGACTGGTAATGAAAACTTTAAAAATACCCTCCCATTTCATGCCATCATAAATAAGTCTTCCCAAGTGCCCTCAAAAAATGGCCAGTATGTCACTGGGAAAGAGAGGCACAGGGTTGTGGCACCATTACCATAAACAGCATGTAGAGAGATTTTGTAGCATCTTTGAGACTAACTAAAGAAAGAATTTGGCAGCATGAGCTTCCGTAGACTTAAGTCTACTTCCTCAGATAGAATGCATCTGAGGAAGTAAACTTAAGTCTACAAAAGCTCATGCTACCAACTTCTTTTTTTAGTCAGTCTCAAAGGCGCTACAAAATCTCTCTACATATTAACATGGCTATATCTTTGAAAAATCTCACAATTACTGCGGCAGTATGTATTTACCTAGGTGACGTTTACCCATGCTGTGCCACCATGCTGGCTTGGCACTGTGCTTGTTTTGTTAGGGCGTTATAATTGTAAAGGTAAAATTTACCTTCGCAATAATATGAGGCTCAAATTAATATTTTTATCAAGATTAACATCAGAAAACTAATAAAGTCAGTTAAAGATGAATGATGTTTTGTCATTTGCTTTTCTTCATCAGCCTAGATAGCATCTCGCTACAATGGCCAGACATAAAAGAAGAGATTCACATTCACATACATTGATATACACCTATGAAACTATGTGAGGAGAGGTTCAGTTCTCCTAAGAATTGATACTCAATAGACATCAAGATGCTTGTTATCTGGTTTGATCAGTTTCACTTCTCCAGTGAACCAGGAAGTGTGGATGCATTTAGAAAAACGAACTAAAGGTCTGTATTTTCCTTCTCTTTCATTACAACTCCTGTTCTCAAATAACAGATGCTAGATCAGGGTTACTCCATGGAAGCAGAAGGGAGGTTAGTAGTATCTTTTGCTCCAGTCTGAGAATACTTCAGCTGGCAACTGAGTGTTGGAAACCAACTGTAATTTTAGAGTTTCCGCCCCCCCAAAAAACAACCAAAAATCTTATATACTTATAGTGCAATAATGCCAATAATCAAATAATCCCTTTTCTCCTTAAGCACCATCCTTCTTTACTCATTATGCAAAATGCAAGCAAGACAGCAGTGACATTTCTCCCTTCTAGAGCCTAAATTTTCCAAAGTCTAGCTTTTTGTAATTATATGTTGTTAACATATTCTTTTGGGACACACGTTGAGTTGCAATCAGTTTTTACACATACTGTTCCATGCGTTACCTGAAATGAGGTAGCCTGTAGTAATAGAAAGGTTTAGTTGCACTATAGAAGCATCACCCCTATAAAAAAAGACAAAAGAAAGGTGTAACATTTACTTAAAACCATTTATTTGTGTATACTGTATTAGATACAAGATATACCAGAATATTTGCCCCCTGCCAAGGTATACGTGAGGGTGGGCTACAGGGCTCAAGCCATCTCCCAGATCACCCCCGCCCCGGTCCCAGCAGCCAGTGCCAACCACCAAGCACAGTGAGAGGTTCACACAACACAACCACAGTTTCAACAGCAGTTGCACCAGTTTTCCAAGAATAGCCATGATAGTCTGTTTTAGTTTTTAAAAAGAAGAGAAGGAAGGAAGAGGGAAAGGAGTCTTGTGGCACTGTTAAGACAAACCCACTTCAAAGGAATTATTCAGCACAGTATCTGTACACTGATAGATAACAGGCCGTCATCCTTGTCACTATATCAGGAACAACTCCTTTAAATTTTATGACCAATATCTTTGTTGTCCTACCCTGTGTTCCTCACTGTGATCCCACTACTGGCACATCTATGACTGTGATGTGTACCTGGGGCCTGAATATATATAGCACTTCATCATTGTATCTGATGTGACTGAAATCCACAAAAGCTCATGCTGATCTGAAAGAAATCAATTGGTCTTAAAGGAGCTATAACACATGATTGTCCACTCTTTCCATTCTGTCAAACAGTCAGGCCTCCTTAGCCACTAATTTTTTATACATGGATTCAAGCATACACAGCTTGAAAATACTTTAAAAATATACCAGTTCCCATAGGCAAACCTTGACTTTTGCCCTTTTATATAAAGGACACAATTTTACTGTGCCATTATATTTAATGGGACTTGAGCATTCATCGATTTTGGTATCCACAGGGGGCCCTAGAACCAAACCCCAGTGGATACCAAGGGCCCACTGTACTAACATTTCCCTTACTATTTCAGACTTTGTTGACATTTGTCCATATTTATTTATTAAAAATGCATTTGTTGTTGCTGTTGTTATTGTTGTGTGCTTTCAAGTTGTTTCTGACCTATGGTGACCTTAAGGAGAACCTACCATCGGATTTTCTTGGCAAGTTTTTTCAGAGGAGGTTTGCCATAGCCATCCTCGGAGATTGAAAGTGTAACCCTGCCTTAAAAGTCCTATAGCCCTCAGATGGTGGTTTAGACCTAATATCCAGCTTCTTTGGAGCAGCAGACTACAAGGCTTCAGTTGCGTCCAACAGAATACAAAGTTGTCAAAAAGACTGACCAGAGCCTCCATAATGATAAATATATAGAAAACCCTATTGTCATAGTGGCGTGCATGTGTGTACCTTTGTCACCACAAAATGAATGAAGATCTGCGGTATTCTTAATATATGGCATAAACCAAGGATGGGAGTCATATGACCCTCCAGATGTTGTTGGACTGAAGCTGCCATCATTGCTCACCATTGGCTATGCTGGCCAAGGCTGATGGGATTTGCAGTCCAACAACATCTGGAGACCCATGTGATTCTTCAAGCTTTTACAGGCCAGAATTAAAGAACAACACAATCAGGGGTGACATCTGAGATATATTAAAATAAAACAGCAAGTTAACATCAAGTTGTGGTCATACTGTCTGTATAGCTGTTTGAAAGAAACCAGGTAATGTTTGAAGTGTTACTCAGCTACAGGTTGAGTCTCCCTTATCTAGAATTCCAAAATACTCCAAAATCTAAAATTGCCCACATCGGTAGGTGAGATAGTGACACCTTTGCTTTCTGATGGTTTAGTGTGCACAAATTTGTTTCTAAAAATTATTTAAAATACAGTATTGTGGAAAAAATAAGTTTCGAAATACACATATCAGATGTATATGAAGCATAAATGTTTAGATATGTTTAGATATGGGTCCCACCTCAAAGAAATTTCATTATATATATATGGGACACTCCTCCTGTATTTACAAAAATACACAATGAATGTGAAGTCTTCTAATTAAACATTATCTTCAGCCACTGGAGCAGAATCTTACATTTTATTTGCTAATTTTGCCATCAAAAACTTCATTCGGGAAAGACAAAGAAACAGCTATACTTTTACTGCATTAGACATCTTGCAATTTCTTATGGCCTTTAAACCTTTTCCTTATCCCATTAGAAATTTGCTGAATCACAGCTAACCACAGGTTAAAGCTATTTCAGAACCCACAGAAAGAAGCCCTCCCATTCTAGCAATAGAAGGTAGCTTTACCTTTCAAGTTTTCTATTATATCGGCATTCAATAAGCTTATTTCTCAGCTTTAACAAGTTGATTAGCCTTTTCTTCTCTGCTCACAGAAATATTTTAAGCATTTATGACTGAACAGAAAATCACTGAGCTGCTTCAAATAGCCAGTAGCCACATTTCTTTTGTGCTGCCTTCAGTAAAAATCAATAATAAGTTTAATAGCAACATTCATTTTCTGAGACAGATCTCCCCTCTGTTCAAAGATTTCATGTCACCTCCACGGAATTTAAGGGGGAATCAGATGGCCTTAGGTGGTTTCAACCACAGATTCTGAAAAGGGGACTGAAATGTAAAATAACTCATGCACCAATACCTTTTCTGGGGAGAAAAAAATATATATACTGTACTATTGGTTTTGATGAATTTTCAGTGCTTCAAACAGAGGTTTTCTTTGCATATACTTTTATTTGTGGGACTACTTGTTGTTAACTGCCTTTGAGTCAACCTTCACTTGGGCGACCCTGAAGATGAGGCATCTCCAAGACTTCCTGTCTTCCACTGCTTTCCTAGCATCATTGTCTTTTCCAATGATTCATGCCTTCTCGTGATATGTCCAAAGTATGGCAGCCTCAATGTCTTGGCTGTCACAAAAAGTTCAGCCTTCATCTGTTCTAGAACCCATTTGTCTGCCTGTGGGACTACACAACAACTAAACTATTTCTTTAGCTTGGCGTTGCTGGTGCTGAGGCTGGTGCTGAGACTGCTGGATATTTAGTTGTGAAGTAATTTTAAAACATTGTGCTAGAAATCCATGACCTCAAAATATTCTTTCCCGTTGCAATCAAAACAAAGATGAAAGCCTCTAAAACACTCCTTCATAAATGACAGGAATTTGTACAATACGTAGCCATACATTTTTAATTATGACTGAAGAGATTGTTTCTCCAGCAGAACAAATAACAATGTGATGGGGCGAGGAAAGGAGATGGGGGAGAGGGATTTATGAGCAAGAAGATACCTTACCAAACATGGTCAGCATTAACAGCGTCATCGAATAATAAAATATACATGCAAAATGCTCCAACCACCAAGGCATGGAACGAAGAAACTGTCCTAAAAAGAGACAAAAATAATCTTCATTAGGAATGTACTGTTCTACAACTCTAGAAAGAAAAAAAAAGAACTTTCTTCTGTTACAGAAAAAGAGTGCAACTGATATCAGATGTTTTGGAAATTCTTAAGAAGATAATGTTTTTAGCCACAGTTTGCAAAACCTATTAATATAAGCTACAAAGTTGTTGTTTTTTTAAAAAAATAAATATGGCAGGGATGTGCAAATGTGCTGAGGTCAAGTTTCACACACATGCAGGGTGAAGCGTCCCTAAAAACCTAACCAAATAAATAAATAATCTGGAAGTGACCAGAAATCACTTTATTTTCAGGGTTTCTGGTAGGAGGGAGAGTTTAATAATTCAATCTGTTACTCCTGGAGACCTTCAAGAATGGCATTTGACCTGTTTGGAGGAGTGCTTTGCCTAAGTGGTTTTCTGGAAAATTTTTGAAGGTCTTCGGGGACTCAAGGAGAAGTTTCCTGGTCTCTGGAGACGGTTTTAGAAAAACGTGTAGAAAAACGTACTGGGGGAAAAGGAACATCTAATTCCTGGTTCTACTTGATTCTATTGTTCTGCCAGCATTCACCTTCAGATCCTCTCTAGATTTAGATTTTAGCTTAGCAGAAACAGATTACACTTGAGGGCAGGGGGTTGCCTCGGTCTCTAAGGTTCATACACACCTAAAAACTAACGCTCCAGGAAGAATCTATGCTTCTTCATTCAGTTCAACAATGGCAGTGACATTAGCTCTGTGAGGATCTCCCCAAAAAAACTACTCCCATAACCAAAGTGAATGAAGAACTACATGTGTATACAGGAGCTGTATGCATTCATCAGAGAGGCTTTGGACCTCTGTGGAGCCAGTGGTTATGGTGCAAAAACCAGTGGTTATGGTGCCTGAAGACAAACATCCAAAATTTATTTTTTTGAGTTTTACCACATACAGGATCTGCTTTTTGGCATTTATGGCATTTTAAAATAGTTCTGCTTATTCAGTGTTTTGCTTTCTAATAGCTTTCTGACTTCAGTTAAGAAATGCTTTTAAACTTTACATTCGGTATTGCTATGCTTTTGAATAAAATGCTTTAATTTGGCATCACTCCAATAAAAAAGGAAGATGGAGACCATTCAGTATAATCTCTTATACATGTGGATCAATAGTTTTATTTGAACCACCAATAAGTCCAGCAACTAAATGAAATAGTTTCAGAAAGAAAGCTGAATTCACAACATTTTAATACCACCCTTCCACTAAAAAACAACAATGATCGGGATTATTAAAAGTGCTAAAATAAATTAAATAATTATAACATTAAATTAATTTCCATAATCAATGAATAACAAATAGATTGGGACAAGGTATCTACATGAGCCTGCCCAAGTTTTAAGGTCTTGGAGGAAGGGTTTTTTCTTGTCTAACCATCTAATCAGGTACACTTGGTGAGGACACAAGTGAGAAATTCCCTCCCATAGGAAGTTTGGTTGGCCCTCTCTCTGCTCTCTTTTCACTATCTCCTTAGTTAGACAAGATTTCAACTTTTAATTGGCTGTACAAATGTACTGTTGTTGTTGTTGTTGTTGTTGTTTTAAATGGGGTATTTTGGACTGTTATTTTCATTATGTTTTAAATGTTTTAAATTTATTTTGGTAAGATCACTTACATTGTTTTTGTTTTTGTTTTTTTAAGTATGCATTATATTTTGTTGTATTTTGTTTTAAGCTATCCTATAAATTACTTTGGATCCCATATTGAGAGAAAGGCTGGATATATAAGTAAATTAAACAAAGGGGAAAAAGTTTTAAAAGGCCAAATTGAATATATGGATTTGTTCATGTTTAAGAATAACATGCTGACAAGCTACAATGTAATGCTTTTGTATTAGTCTTCTAGATTCAAAATACCTTCTTCTGGGGTGTGGAACTTTTGATCCTCCCGATGTTTTGATTTACATGTTCCATCAGCCTCACACAGCATGGCAAATGACAAGAAATTGTGGAAGTTGTAGTACAAAACATCTGGATGTTTTGCTACTCCTTTGAAATAAGCTAGACAATGATTCATCAATTGGTTTTCAACAGAAAACACTGCTTCCTCTTTATCCTGTTCTTGTGTTTTGTAATGTTTGGCAAATTAAGGTTTCTGGACAGAAACTAATGTTTTGGAGAAAAAACTTTAGCTGAAAAGTTTACATGTACCAAGCTGCTATCAAAAAAGAGGGCACCCTTAGTTAATTGGATATTTGTTCTACTGCCTCTCCACAAATGGAAACATATGCACATTACATACATAGTGTTTTAAGATAAAATATTTAAAATGGTAATCATGGTTCAACTATTATCCAACACCGTATAAAGTAATCTAAAATGCATTTCGGTGCTTATTTTATTATTTAAATATGCTTCTATCTTTATATATATATATGGAATCATCTATGAAAAAAATGATTCATTTCACAAAAATCCTAAACACATTTTCATGGAAGCAAGAATTCCAATTTTAGAATTTAGGCAAGTGCACTTGGAATCACATTTTAATTATTGCAAAGTTCTCTGATTTTATTTTGTGTGTGTGTGTGTTTTTTTAATACGGCTATTTAGAAACATTTACCTTGAATTCCATTCAATCTTCTTCTTTTGGTCAAGATTGTTAAAACCAGAAGTTACACGTGCAGAAATCCAAGAACTTAGCGAGTGGAAGCCAAATTGAAATACAGCAAAACTGCTAATGATAACAGCCAGATTAAGTTTACTGAAGGTAGCCATCATTTTTCAGCCTGTTGAAAAACACAAAGCGCCTTAGTTCAGACAAGGATTGAAACTTTAGTATGTGTAAAGGAACGACGGTGCTAGCTTTAAAATGAAAAACTGCATTCATACAGATGCTGCAATTCTCAACAGCCATATTATGAGTAGTTGTAAAGCATGCATGCAGTTGCAAGTGCCCTGTGCCTGCATAAATATTTGTCCCCTATAGTTTTCTTGAGCTCAAAACAATGTTTTGTATCCATTATTCTCAAAGTTTTTCAAACAGTGTATATTATCACTCTAAATAAACTTGCTGCGTCATCCTGTCCTCAAATTATGCCAGAAGAAATTATGACAAGAAAAAGATTTCCACAAAATTCAATACACAGTCTTCCTTCTCATACGCGTGGGGGGTCTAAAACAGATCCTCCGGGTATGAGAAGGGTGGACTGTACCAGGATAACTCGAAGTAATAATTGTGGTGATGCAATAGTATTATTATGCCATCATAACTTTAGGTCAGTGTAGGTACTACACAGTTGTTACTGTGACAGCATAAAGCAGAGAAAGGAATGGAACGGTCAGCTTTGTCAGAAGCCTATTCTTCTCAGGTTGAAGACTTCCATATGGCAACATACAGATACAACTGTATACACATCCATAGAAGTGAAATTAAAATTTCAAGACAACATCTCCTCTGGCCCCAGTGGAAGCAGAAGACAGGCATGGTTCACCAACATGAACACCTAACAGGGAAACAGTGCTCAGTATCATTAAAATCACCCCACTGTCTGCCAGTTAGTTTCCAGGCAAATGTTGGCTTTTACCTTTAAAACCTTACATGGTTTGGGTTCAGGTTACACATAGGATCGTCTCTTCCCATATAACCCATTCCATACATTCAGGTCCTTGGGGGGACACTTGCTTCAACAAACCATAAGTGGGCTGGTAAATGTTATCCAGAGGACCTTTTTGTTGGCCACCCCTAGATTGTGGAATGACCTGCAAGGAGAGATTCAACAGCCAAATATGCTATCTGAATCTAAAATAGTACTAATGAGCCATCTCTTCCAGCAGGCCTACCCAGTCCATTTTACATGATGAATTTTAAATTGGAATATATTAATTTTATGCTTGATTATTTTAATATGTCCTATGTTTATGTGTTTTAATGGAATGTGTTAAAATAGTTTTATGTAATTTAATCTATGTTGAACCACACCTTAAGTGTTGGAAAAAGGCAAGATTTATTATTATTATTAGGATCATAGAGCTGGAAGAGACCACAAGGGCCATCCAGTCCAACCCCAAAGATGGCCATCCAGCCTCTATTTAAAGACCTCCAAAGAAGAAGACTCCACCACTCCCAAAGGGAATGTGTTCCACTGTCGAACAGCTCTTACTGTCAAGAAGTTTCTCCTAATGTTGAGGTGGAATCTCTCTTCCTGTAGCTTTCATCAATTGTTCCAGGTCCTGTTCTCTGGAGCAGAAAACAAGTCTGCTCCTTCCTCAATATGACACCCCTTCAAATGTCGTGGGATCTGGATACCTGCAGACTTGCCATCTGTGGATTTGAGCATCCTTAGACAACAAGCCCATGCTGTCCCCAGTAGTGACATGTGCATGCAACCATGCTGCCATTGGGGACAATGGAACTGATGTACTCCCTCTCTCCCTCCTTCCTTCCTTCCTTCCTCCCTCCCTCCCCCCCCCCCGAGGCTAATCAGAATAGAGTGGCACTAATACTTCCCCTGACCTGGATACTGTCTTCCATTAATGCAACCTAGAATCGCATTGGCTTTTTTAGCTGCTACATCACTCTGCTGACTCATGTTTAACTTGCAGTCTACTAGGACTCTTAGATCCTGTTCACGTGTACTGTTGTCAAGTGAAGCGTCCCCCGTCCTATATCAATGCATTTCCATTTTTCTGCCTAAGTGCAGTACCTTACGTTTCTCCCTGTTGAAATTCATTTTGTTCGTTCTGGCACAGCTTTCTAATCTATTAAGATCTTTCTGAATGTTGACCCTCTCCTCTGAGGTATTAGCTACTCCTCCTAATTTGATGTCATCTGCAAATTTGATAAGCATGCCCTCTATTTTTTGTCCAAGTCACTGATAAAGATGTTGAATAGCACTGGGCCCAGGACAAAACCCTGTGGCACTCCACTGGTCACTTTTCTCCAGGATGAAGCAGAGCCATTGCTGAGACCCTCTGGGTTTGGCTGGACAATCAATTGCAAATCCAACTAATAGTTGCATTGTATATCTGTATCATCATCATCAGGTTTCAGCCCCAAACTGTTCAGAGTACTGTGTATTTGTTCCTTGTCATGTCACACACTGGTGACAACACCAGGAAGCACAAATACAGTTCCCGGTGAACATATGTAATCCCAGGACATAGAACAGAAGTGAAATGAGAGGCACAATACCACTACATCTCTGTATACTGACTTCACTGGTGAATTTTGTCACACTAAGAAGTTATATAGCTGTTGTTAACCAACAGACTCTAGGGAACAACCAGTGTGACCTAGCCTCATTGAACAGATAGATGCTGCCATAGTTCGGGGCAGGGGGCGGTCCACATGCCTTCAAGTCACCTGTCGACTCATGAAGACCTCATGAATTTGAAAGGGTCTTCTTAGGCAACCAATACTCAAGTGTTTTTGCCACTTTCTTCTCTAAAATATAGCCTACAGCACCTGGTATTCCTTTGCACTCTCCCATCCAAATACTGACCTGGGCTGACTCTTAGCTTTGAAGATCAGACAGGATCGGATGCCTTTAGGGTATTTAAGCCCACTGCCATATAACCGCTCTCTCTCCACTGTTCACTCCTCTGCTTCTAATAAGAACACAGGGTCTGTTGGAGCTGCTATTCATCCTCAGCACCATTTTCATGACATCTCCAGTGTCATGCAACCTGTAAGTGACCCCCTACCTCAGCGGCAAAGAACATGGAAGAGCCAGCTGATCCTCAGTGGTATGGGCATAATTTTTGTTGTAGCAAGGAACCTGAGCCTTTCCAGAATGTATGAGACAGCAATGCCAGAGATGCACTCGTATGCAGCATGGAGATGCATTAATAGGAAAATGATCCTCTTTGGCTTTAGTCTGTCACACGGTTCTCTCAGGCACAAGGACTCTAAAGGGAAATACAGACAGGCAGCTGTCTTCCTCTACGCTAAGGGCAGAACTCCCTCTATCACCATTCAACAAATCTGTGATTCTGTCAGCTGCCTGTGGAAATGATGGTTGAAACAGATGGCCTCTCCCACACTTGTTACTCACCCCAAGTGCCTTCTCTATGAGCTCACAATAAGAGGGGGCACAGTGCAATCCATGCCAAAGCTACATACAACTATTTTATCCACACAGCTTTATCACTGGGGCTCCAGCAAGAAGCCTTTAGGGGAAGATCCAGCCATCTAAATTATTTACAGCATTGCTATTGAGTGAACCCAAGCACTGCTCATGCCATTAAACAGGTATGTGAGGAAGGTGGAAAACCAAGTTTGTTGGGAAGGTAGAGAGGCCTTCTGGCAATCATCTGTATGCCGATGACACTCAGCTGTATCTTTCAACCCCTGACCTTTCGCCGGGGCTCGAACAGCAAGTCTCCTCTTTCAGATTTGGGATGGTAGAGATAGTCAGCCAGCACAGTATTGTGGTTTGAGTGTTGGACTACAAATTTGGAGAACGGTTTAATTCCCCACTGAAGCATAAAAACCCACCAGGTGACCCTGGGCAGTCACACTCTCTCAGCCTTAGAAGATGGCAACAGCAAGCCTCCTCTGAAGAAACTTGCCAAGAAAACCACATCAGCAGTATAGATTTACATTAGGGTCGCCATAAGTAAAAAATGATTTGGAGGCACCCCGCAACAAGGGATACGGGCAGATTCTGTAATATCATACTGTCGCTATGATTGTTGTGAAGAGAGTGATACCTTCTATTCCTGAGTAAGCAGCGGTAGGGAACATGTGGGTCTTCAGATGTTGCTGAACTGAGATGCTGCTGAACTGAGTAAGGAATGGTAGGAGAAGCAGTCAACCACCTCTGGAGAGACAGCCACAGATTCTCCACACCATGTAACAGACCAAAATCATGTTTCCCCTCTCCTGGCTTTAGTTTATGACAGTCTTTGGGATGTTGCGATGTGGATTGTGGGTGGGAAGAAGGGAAATGACTTGAAAAACAGTTTGGCAATGACAATTGAACAGGTATTTAATTTGAGTTGTGCCCAAGTAGGAGGGTAGTGAGGCAGACTTCTAGGGAAAGTCTGGAAGGATATAACTCAGTATAGGGAAATTGCTTCATATTGTTTATGTTTAAACAGAAATCTTGAAAATAAAAGTTTCAATGTTTAGTATATAAGCACTGCCTCCAGAGCACACACTTGTCCCTTTTGAGAATTACTTTAATTCTCTTACGTCTGGCTCATGGAAAAGTGGTAAGTTGGGCAGCAGGGGAAGAAAAGGTTATGTGGGAAGTGAGCTTTGTCCCAGAGTTGTTCACAACAGTCTCTTTCGACGCATGTATTGAGTTCACAACAAAGAAAAACTGCTTTGTGCCCACCAATCCTGTTGGTTACACACCCTCCAAACCTCCCCAAATATCTATGCACTGAGTGGAACTTTAGGAAATATGAACCAAGCTTGGAAAAATTATTTTTTGGACGACAGCTCTCAGAATCCCCCAGGCAGCATTTCTTGGGAGAGGGCAAGCTAAAAGCACAATGTTTCAAAGCAAAATACTGCTGATGTGGTTTTCGATGCATACATACCAGAGAAAGTGAGCATTTGGTGCAATGGTTTGAACAGTGGACAGGGCACAAATCCTTGCTCAGCTATGGAAACCCATTGAGTGACTGGGATAGTTACACTCTCTCAGCTTAAGAGGAACAAAAAGGCAAACCTCCTTTGAACAAATCTCGCCAAGAAAAAGACCTAACTGGTTCACCTTAAGGTCGCCATAAGTCAGAAATGACTTTAAGGGATGCAACAACAACAAAGCTATTATGCATGGTGGGTGAGGGCACGTTTACCACATTTATTCTATGGAATGACTGTCACTGCTACTGTATAATGGCCCATTTCCTACTATGCCTCTTGGACATTTCTTTTTACTGCTGAGAATCCCAATTAATTATTCCAGGATTAAAAATTCTTGCAAAGATGTAGCCAAATGGATAAATGGATTACACTGCCCATTTCACTGACTTAGGCAAGACTTGCATTTTGTTATATTCTTATAACTGATAACAATTACATTTCCAAATTGCTTACAATCAAAAAGGAAATGTTTCAAAAATTCTACAGACAGCTTTAACAAAACAAGAGAACAAAATGAAGTAGTAAATGTAATAAAACCAGCAGATAAAACAATAGTAGCAGCAGGATAGTATACAATAAAAGTCTGCACAAAGAAGGCCCAGCCTGGCGCCTAAAGCTCGCTAAACTAGATAACAAACTGGACTTGAGTCAGGCCCCTTTTATAATAATTATAAAAGAGGGCCTTTATCTGGTTGTCACTTTCCTAAATACTATCCCAACAGGCACTTGAAAAAGGGCCTCTGATGACAATCCTAACAAATGCATTACTTGAAGGCAAATTAAACAGAATTCAAGATAGTATCTCTAATGTTTTAAGAAGTTAGACCAGTGTGCCACAGCCAACAAATACCTGCATAAAAAAAATTTATTGGCTAGCCAGGAGCATTTCAGACTCAAGTGCTGGTCTGCAGATTACAACCATCTTTATTCCCCAGAATACATCTGAGCTCCATCTGTACCCAGAGGCATTCTTCAGTAATAAAGATGGTGACTGGCTAAAGAATAGGCACTTTCCCTTGAAGCAACCCTGGGTGCCTGGAAAAAAACAAAAGGAAGAAATCAAAGATATAGCCATGTTAGTCTGTAGAATCAGTATGTAGAGAGATCTTGTAATACCTTTGAGACTAACTGAAAGAAAGAAGTTGGTAGCATGAGCTTTCATAGACTTAAGAGTACTTCCTTAGATGCAAGTAAAATAATGACAAAATGCATCTGAGGAAGGAGACTTAAGTCTAGGAAAGCTCATGCTGCCAACTTCTTTCTTTCAGTTAGTCTACAAAAGGTGGAAAGTCGAAGGCTTTCATGGCTGACATCCATAGTTTTTTATGGGGCTTTCAGGCTATGTGGCCATGTTCTAGAAGAGTTCCTTTGTGACATTTTGCCAGCATCTGTGGCTGGCATCTTCAGAGAATGTTTGCCTGGAAAAGGATTGGATATATATATCCTGTGTGACCCTGGGAAGGGAGGAGTGATTTGCAAGTCGTCTTTTGCATTTCCTCCCACCCCGAGGACTGCCATTAGCAACTTGCAAATCACTCCTCCCTTCCCAGGGTCACACAGGATATATATACCCAACACTTTTCCAGGCAAACATTCTCTGAAGATGCCAGCCACAGATACTGGCAAAACATCAGAAAGGAACTCTTCTAGAACATGGCCACATAGCCTGAAAGCCCCACAAAAAACTATCAAAAACCACCACTGCTGTCTTGTAAAAGGCAAGGGTTGGGAATGTCAAAGAGAAAAGTGGAGATGTCAAAGAGGAAATTCTCTCTATAAAGAGAGAAGAGGAAGCAGGCAGAAGCAGAAGAGAGAGGATGCTCAATGAAGAGAGAAAACAAAGAGTCAAACTGACAAGATTTGGAAAGCAAGAGGTGGAAAGCAAGAGGTGGTGGTGGGAAAGTCTACGGTGTGACTCAGTAGCAGAGTAGATGTAGGGAGTGTGTACACTAGAGAAAAGGAAAGAAAAATCAAGCAGAATTGAAAATTCTGTAACAGAGAAAAGAAACTAAAGAGCATGTTTTTGTTTTGGGACTCAGACATGCCTTTTGGGGAGTGAGACCTGCCACACCTGCCTCATGTTCAGCTCCCTTGACAACTTAATTGTCTTTTAAGTTTTACCATCTTCTCTATGACACATGTGTTTTCTGAATTTTTGTTTATATTTCCCCCAATATGGGACCTAAGCTGTTAAAATGACCACCTCACCATGACAAACATTTTGCGACCGCGTCCTCTCAAAATTTTGAAATTGTCCAAGCAGCTCCAGAACATTGGTGACTCTTAATTTAGAAACATGATTTACACACAGGCTTTTCATGTATTCATCCAAACTTCTGTTTTTAAAAACTAAGATCCCTTATGCTTCCTACAACACTGTGATCCATGTTAGTCTGTCGAATCAGTATGTAGAGAGACCTTGTAAGTATCGCTTATTTCAAATAAACCATACTTAGATTAGATAAAATGAAGAGTCAGTCTTAAAATAGTGAGGAAAGTAATTTCTAGTGCATAGCATTCAACTGCCTACATACCAGCTAGAGAAGCCAAATTTTGCAGATCCTTTTAAAACAAGAGTTGTCTAATCTGAATTGCAACTCAATTGTCATGCCATTTACAAGAAACCCATAGTTCAGTCCCCCAAACAATAAGGTTTTGAGAAACTTGAAATATTTTGCACAAGAGTGACTATAACAATAGATGTAAAGAAAACAGATATCTGGATACCATCGAAAGGAAATGGATATGTTTAGAAAAAGAAGTATGTATCCAGTCAACATATTGTTGCTGTGCTGTGAAGATTGTGTGTGTGAAAAGACAAAATCCATCACCATGCCTGTGTATATCCGTATGTGCCTTCATGATGAACATCAACTTATGACCCAATTAATTTCATACAGTTTTCTTAGGCAGGAATACTCAAGAGGTAGTTTTGCCATTTCTTTCCTCTGAAATATAACTCCGTATCTGGTGTTTGTTGGCAGTCTTCCATCTGAGTACTAACCAGAGCTGACCCTCTGGTGCCTTTAGGTTATTTAGGACATTACATTACCATGACTAGGAAGGAATATTTGAGTCAGTGTATGCCCTCATTACATACCCATAACTCCCGCCATTACACAGCAGTCTGTCTTTTTTAAAAAAAAAGGTGGGAGCACTGTTAAGCCCAAAAATAAGCATAACCGTAGTATTGTATTCATTTAGTTAACGTACTCCTTCCTACACATGCTGGCAGTGAATGGGTGAGAGCAAGCAGTAAAGAAACTTTCAATTTGGAAACAGTCAAAAGAAGCAGCATGGAAACATTTGCTTATTTATGCACAATGATCAAGTAAGCAGCAGCAGAAAACTGGGGAGGGGAAATCTGCTTGAATTTTTTATAAGGGAGACACATTTCATTGGCCTGAAATCCTGCTAGAAGTGGTGACACAGAACAAGATTATATTGCAAGGCGCGGTTGTTCTCTCTGTTGACACGCATGCAAAAATTTGGAAACGAAATGGACCCACTGCAAAATATCTATACATTCATACTGCCTAAGCTATTTGTTTTATATCCCACTTTTCACCCAGCAGGGGATCCAAGGTGGCTTTTAATTTGAATTAAAATAAAAGATATCTTTTAAAAACCCCAATCAGTTATAATAATGAAGAACAAATAAAAACAATTTAGTAAAACAACATGCTAAAGAAGAAAAAGAGGGGGAAATAAAATACCCTCATTAAAAGACACTTTTATAGTAGCTAGTTCATACTACAACATGTTTCTAAACAAAAAGGTCTCTGCTAGTGAAAGAAATTAAAAGGGGGTCAAATCTGGCTTGTTGTGGAAGAATTTTTCATGGCAAGGCA
This sequence comes from Urosaurus nigricauda, assembly GCA_034509955.1. Lineage (NCBI taxonomy): Eukaryota > Metazoa > Chordata > Lepidosauria > Squamata > Phrynosomatidae > Urosaurus > Urosaurus nigricauda. The sequence goes on from JAOEGL010000004.1 coordinate 104,630,095, forward strand.
GCCCTTCATCATGTCTTCACTGTTCGGGTAGGGAGGCTGAAACAAGGCCTTCCCTCAAAGTTAAAAAACAAAACAAAACAGACAGCCTGATATAGGGAGATACAGTCTTTCAAACAGGCTGGACCTGAGCCTAACCAATCATGTGGCCAGTGATCAGAGACAGGACTTAATCACACACGGAAAACTGGGGGTTTAAACAGACATTATAGCATGAAAATCGCACAATTGCGGTAAAGATTTTCACACGTCATGATTAAAGAGACTTGTCCCAGCAATAACCAGGTAATAACCAGCAACAAATCATTCACAGGGAAATCCCATGAATGATTTGTTGCTGGTTATTATCTGGTTATTGCTGGGATAATTCCTCTTTAATCGCAATGTGTGTGAAAATCTTCACCGCAATTGTGCGATTTTCATGGGATAGTGTCCATTTAAACCCCTGATTTTCCCCATGTGATAAAGTCCATAGACCAGTAACCTGTGAAGGTGCTGTAACAACTTCCTGTTCTTCCTGTAACCAGTTGTGTCTTGCTCTGGCCATCCTGGATCCACTGAAGTTTCTGAATATTTTAAAACTACAGCCCCATTTATGGTAAAAGAACACAAAGAGGGTGCAACCAAAGCATGTGCCACCATGGCCAGATCAGACATTTTAAACAACGTGCATGGTCTGCTAGTATTAACTGTGCAAATGCACTTCTGGCCACCTCTCAACCTGGACATCCACACTCAGGATTCAGTGCAGATCTACACTCAAGTTGCAGACCACATCCCTTCTTCCTGATCTACCTTTCAAGTGACCAGAAGAGCCTCCATTTTGTCTGGATTCAGGTTCAGTTTGGCCACTCTAATCCAACCTATTGCTGAACCAGACACTGACTTGGCACCTAGCATGACACAGTATTTGAGAGTTGGACTAGGACTCTGGAGACCAAGGTTCGATTCCTTGCTTGGCCATAAAACCCACTGGGTGACCTTGGGCAAGGCACATGCAGTGGCAAACCTCCTCTGAACAAGCCCTGCCAAGAAAATCCCATTACAAGTTTGCTTTAGGGTTGCCGTAAGTCAGAAACAGCTTGAAGGCACACAACAATAACCAAGTTAGTTGCAAAGGCAAAATAGAAGATTAATCTTCTAAGTCAAAATAGTCAATAATAATATGAAGAATTTTTAAAAACAGAACCACCCAAAATCTAGTGTATGGGTTTTCAGCATCAACTGATTTGCTCAAATCTCTACTGGTTTTATCCTGGGGAGTGAAGATTTTGGGGGAGAGGGTTGTAAGTTTAAAGAACTCTCATCCCTGAATGATAAAAGGGAGCTTGTCTGCCACAATTTAGCACAGCAATAGAAAGGTTGGGGGTGTTTCCCCCCACTTTCTCCTTACTTGGACACCTATTGATGTCCTTCAGAAGGCTCCTGAAAAATCAAAAGGCTCCTACTGTAGGTTGTGTGAAGTCCTAAAAAGGAACTGGAATTGACTGCAACATTTTCCTGCAAGTCCCATTTGTACATTTAATTAATAAACTCATCTGTTCTCAACAGCTGCTTCTTTTGACTCTTTGCCTAGACTCCTCTCTACAGCTCAGATGCCATCACTATTCCCTAAATTCGCAGATTTTTGTCAGGCTGTCTATGGTTCTTACAAGTACATATGTGTTTTCATTTACACATTTCTGCCTACCAGGGACTTTCACGAACCAAGTATCATTCCCATAGTTTTAGTTATTATTGTTGTTAACTGCCCTCAAATCAACCCCAACACATGACAACCCTGTGGACATCTCCAAGACCCCTTTGACCTCCACTGCTCAGCTCAGATCCTGCAAATTGAGGCCAGTGACCTCCCTCATTGAGTCTATCCATCTGGCACGTCGTCTTCCTCTCTTTCTTCTACTTTCCCTAGTATTATTCTCTTTTCTAGTGAGTTATGCCTTTTCATGATATGGCAACAGTTTTAGTTTCATCATCTTGGCTTCAAGGGAGGGTTCAGGCTTGATCTATTCTAGGACCCATTTGTTTTGTCTTTTTAACCATCCATGATATCCTCAGTAATCTTCTCCAGCACCACATCTCAAATGAGTTGGGTTTTTTTTTCTATTTCCTTTTTTCACTCTCCAGCTCTCACATCCATATAGAATCGCTTGGACAACTCTAACTTTAGTACCCAGTTGTATATCTTTACACTTTAAGATCTTGTCTAGTTATTTCATGGCTGTCCTTCCCATTTCTAGTCTTTTTATTATTTCCTGACTACACTCTCCATTCTGATCAATGTTTGATCCAAGGTATGAAAAATCTTTTAACTATTTTGATTTCCTCATTGCCTAGGTAGATCTTCCAAGGTTATTATTTTTGTTTTCTTTATGTTCAGCAGTAAGACTACCTTTGCACATTCTTCTTTTACCTTCCTTAGTAATTGTTCCAAGTCTGTGATACCTTTAGGTGGCTCATTTAATTATTAAACTAATAGCAACAGCATGTACATTTCTATAGGGCCTGAACAGACAGGCCAAAATAAAGCTGCTTTGGTCTTTTTAAATGACACACACAACTTAAGAGGCCAGAAGCTGTGCCAAATCTGGGCTCCAGTCCTTAGGACTGGAGCGTGGCTTTGGCGCGGCTTCTGGCCTCTTAGGACGCATGCAGCATTTATACAGCATACCTCCAAAGTGACCCGAAGCAGCTTTATATTGGCCTGTCTGTTCGGGCCCTACACTGCTTATCAGTGCACTGATTTACAACGTGCAAGCCAATTGCCTCCAACAAGCTGGGTACTCATTTTAGCTACCTACGAAAGGATGGAAGGTTGAGTAGACCCTGGAACCCTGCAGGATTGAACTCGCAAACTTGTGGATATGAGTGGCTGCAGTACTGGCATTTAACCACTTTTTGATAAACTAATTGCTATATAGACATTGAGTTTTCTGTTAGAGGGGATAATATCATGCACATTTACATACCCTTCATCTGTCTTGATTTGGCAGGAACAGTCCTGACTAATCCTCTTATTGTCCCATTTTTTCCTGCTGCTTCTAAAAGGTTCAAGTTTCTCTCTTCTCTTCCCACTGTCATCCTTTTTCCTCAGCTTAGTTCAGTTGCTGCAAACTGCTCAAACTGCAAAAACAGACTGCATTCAAGGGGAGAGAGGAGAGGCAGAATCTTGCCCTTTCCAGCAGACGCAGGCACAAGCAAACAGCAGCAGCCTCTCCTAGCTTCACCACTCAACATTGCATACATGAAATATGTTGCCAAATACCATCGTGTGATCAAGATGGCAAAAATTATTGAGAAAGAACACACAAACTTGCTTTTGCCTGCATCTACTAGGAAGGATTCTGCTCTCACCTCCTCCCCATTGTCCTCCCCCCCGCCCGCCCCTGACTTACTTTAGCACTTTTAACTTAACTGGCACCAACTGAAGCAAACTTTAGTGAGGACAAAGGGGGAAAGTCAGGATGCGAGAAAGAAACTGGGACATTTTAAAAGCAGCTGAAAAAGTGAGACAACAAAGTATTAAAAGGGACTGTCTACACCAAGACACCAAAGCTGGAGGATATGCTATTTGGATTTTTAAGTTTGGGAAGCCTGAATAACTACAATTAAAGAGAGAAAGAGAGAAAATGAAAATTAAAGGTAAATAATTAATATCACACAGATGAAATAATGCAAGGCCCAATGTCAACCCAACCTCTAGCTAAATATAAGCTAAATGATAAATTCTAAGTAAACAAAAGGATGAGGCTCAAGTCAGTCTTAGCAGAGCTTAGGAAAGAAGGGGTCAATATTCTATCATTCCTATTCCAATAACTTCTTTTATCTGTGTTTATTTTCACAGTAAACTGATCTTATAGCAAAAACTTAATTTTCTTAGGATCACTAATACATCAGAAAAACAGGCCTCACCTTGTGGAAGCAAGGGTCTAAAAAAGCTTCACTATAAGACATTAAATTCTTAGTCAATTAAAATAGCACTGTTTACCAGCTCTGAGTGTGGATTTACCGTAAATCTCATTTGGTTTGGATCACAGGAACCCTTATGCACCGAAGCTTCTACATGGGTTTCAGAAGGTACAGTTGATTTGTCCAGAGTGCCGACTATGCCTCTTGGGTCTAACTGCTGTCCTGCTTAAACCAGAACTGCATCGCAGAATACTGTATGCTCCCCTGTTGTTATGCATTGTAAAAGAAGATTAGTAGCGATGGGAAAGCTGTCATCTGAGGAAGCTACTGCTCCATTACTGCTCTTCTCATTGAAGCTTGGTAGACTTCCAAGAAAACAGAGGGACCTACAGAACAACTATTTTAAAATCCCAAGTGTGGATTAAAAGTACTTATTTAAGAATTAAACCTAGATGTATAAGAAGAGATTCCATATAACAGTAGTAGTACTTAGGTTTCACATTAATAGGCTTAGCAATGGAGCCTCCTATGTCCCCGGAAAACAGCATCTTGTTAATTAGCCTCCAGAGGCAAGATTACAATACTTGAATATACCAGCTATAATTTCAATAGAAGATCAATTGAGAGATTATTCTTCCATAGGGTGCAGCTCTTAATAGGAAATTATTAAGAAATAATTTTCAAAGTATGTTGACAAATCAGAAAAATATTTCTTCAAAATGCATTGATTTCATTTGTTCAGCAAAGGAAAGACCAACATATTTGATTAAGTTTAGCTTTTAATACACTTTTCAAAGTAATAGAGTATTTTAAAATCCAGGATGGGGTAAGAACTTTGTGCTGATAATATCAATTTTAACATCTGTTTCCATCCCTTGTCAGTTCCTTGTGAAAGTCTAGTGGTGAGATTTAACTAAAATTGAATTACAACTAACATTATCTACATATTGCATGAACCTACACATATTCTTACTTCTAAAGAAGGGCTGATTTAAGAAAAGAAAAACAAAACCCATTTCAGCTGTAGCAAGTGGCAAAGTTATTACTGTACAACAAGAAATCATGATTGCTTCTTTAACGCATTTGTTTTTCAACATAAAGGGCAGCTGCTGATCTACACCAGATCAATTCAGCTGGAACAATAAATACACAGAAGCAGGCTTCTGTGCCCAATTTTCAAGCCTCCCCTATGCAAAACAATATTGCATAAATAGTTCTTGTTGGCCTCCTGTATCTACAACTGATCAACATACATGTTTATTGTTTTAATTTGGATAAATGGTGCCTATCCTTTTATGTTTCCTTCTATCTAGCAACATGATCCAACATCAATACATCTGTAGACAAACTATGCAATGCCCTTAAGTATCTTTATGGGCCAGGATCTTTAATGAACGTAAGTTCTGGCAGCTATAAAAGCTGGCTAAAATTGCGCATCCCTGAACTGCAAGACCCACAGTCCCCTGGGCTTCTAAGAAAACATTGTAGAATTGTATTGTCCCAAAGCACCCTAAAGAACATTTCCAAGTAACCAGGGTAAGATTAGATGGTTCAAACAGTACTGCAATCTGGATCTCAGTGTGGTCATGGGGCAGAATGCACTGCAGCCAACCTGACAGGGAACCTTATGAAGAAAGAAACATGAATGAGACCATAGTCTTACTGTTTATTGAAAGTGCATATTCTCATACCAACTCTGTGGACTGGGGATTAAGGCACTGTATTGCATTTGTTGCATCTCTGTCTACAAAGTACGGTACGTAGCAATGGGGACCTGTATATCAGTCCCTGGGAGTCTTGCTGTGGCATGTGACTTGTGCAGGGTGACCAGATGTCATAACCACAGAGGAGGACAAGGCACCACAAAATGTAAAACATTCACAAAACATGTAGGACAGGCCAAAATAAAAGCTACAAACATTAATATTCATGCTCCTTAGTCACACTCAAAATAGAGGCTATTTTGAAAATCCTCCTGGGTAGAAGGTTGAAATATATGGCATGTCCTACCAAAGAAGGATGTCTGGTCAACCTGAATCTTGTGTCCTAGGGCTTCTTAATGCCTACATGAAGCTGCTCAATGTGAGCATTATGGGATCTGGAACAAGGTGGATAACATTTACAATATGTGGGCAACATTTATTCTGTTTCTCTGTTATATACAAATCAGGAAAGATGTCAATACTTGACTGCAGAGGTGGACTGGATGAGAGCCAAAGAGTTGAAGCTGAATCCTGATAAGACAAAAGGGACTGTGGATGAGTTTCCCAAGTAAAGGAATTAGGCAGGTTACCAAGTCTGTCTAGTTTTTCATTCCCCCTGAAAAACAGACCTGCAGTTTAAAGGTGATCCCAAGTCCACAGCTATCAATGCAATCCCAAGTGACTCCTATGGCTAGGATTGCACACTAAGAGCTTAGGCTAGTATCTCAACTGTCAACACCTGGACAAGGAGAGCCTGGTGACCATGGACCACATATTGGTAAACCAGAGATTGAATAACTGTGGTCTACACAAGGCTAGTTGGGAACCTGCAGCTTATGCAGAATGCAATGGCTCGGTTACAGATCTGAGGTGCCTTACACTATACATACAACTATTACCCTTGTGTTTAAGGATCCACCCTGTCTACCAGTCTGGTACTGAATTAGGATTAAACTTGATATTAATATACAAAGCCACCATGCACAACTTCGGTCCAGGTTACCTCAAAATATGTCTTCCATATACCAGTATGGTAAATAGAAGCTACTGCAGTCTTCAGGGGGACTCTATGCCAGTCTATGCATGTTGTCTATGCCAGGAGTCTACAGCCTGTGAATTTCTATCTAGTGGAGTCATGGAGATGGGACTTTTCTCTGTGGTGATACTTCTCAGGCCTCAATGCTGGCTTATTTTATATATTCCTTTAAAAAAAAAACAGGTATATTTTTTTACTCCACCAAGCCATTAGTCCACTTGAAATATTTCCTACATTACATTACTGTGTTTTTAATGCACTGTCTCATTGTTTTGTTTGTTAGAGACTTAAGAATGTCAGAGCAAGTATACAATATCCCTAATAAATATTTAACACTGTAATGTTAAACATGAAGCTGGCACTCTAATTTGAAACAATTACTTTTTGAGCTAACTTTACATAGCCAATTTGCAAAGGACTAACTAAGCATCACATTGCATTTTTTTAAAAAAATAACCTTATTGAACATTTGTTCACATATACCAGTATTACAATACACTAAGATGGACTAGCAACAAGGAATTACTTCATTTATTTGCAAAACAGAAATGGTTCAACACAGAAATACTGTTGCTGCTATGTGCCTTCAAGTAACTGCCAATTTATGAAGACCCTAAAGTGAATCTATCATGGGATTTTCTAGGCAAAATTTGTTCAGAGGGAGCTTGCCATTGCCTTCCACTAAAGCTAAAAGAATAAGGCTTACCCAAAGTCAGATGCTAGGTTTCCAAGCAAGGATTTGAACCCTACCTTCCTATTGTCCTAGTCCAGTAACTCCCAGACTCTGGCCTTCCAGTTGTTTTGGACCAGCTCCTAGAATCCCAGACAACTGGATGAGATGGCTGAGGCTGCTGGGAGATTATGTCCAAAACACCTTGAGGACCAAGGGATCACTATCCTAGTCCAACATTCAAACCATTACACCATGCAGCTCTCTACAGTTATGTTACAGTTCTGTTTTAGTATCAAATGCATTTCCCTATTAACCAAGCAGGGTCTCAAGAACAGTAGTCAGGAAGATTACCATACTCAGTTTTGGTGGGTAAATCACCCACATCCATTCTTTTCTACTTTAGCTCTGGAACAGTGCTATGCAGTTGTGGTCTGTGCACCAATGCTGGCCCAAATGCCACTGGCTGACATTCCTCGACAAGTTTCCAGGGGAGAAAGAAATAGCTGGAGCCAATGGGTACAAATATGGTGATGGCCCCTGGCACACTGGGAAAATAAATCTCTTGGGGCATGAACAGACAGGCCAAAATAAAGCTGTTTCGGGTCACTTTCGAGATATGCTGTTTAAATGACGCATGTTTCTTAAGACGATGGAAGCCGCGCCAAAGCCATGCTCCAGTCCTAAGGACTGGAGCGCAGCTTTGACACAACTTCTGGCCTCTTAATATGTGTGTGTCATTTAAACAGGATACCTCCAAAGTGATCCGAAGCAGCTTTATTTTGGTCTGCCTGTTCGGGCCCTCAGTCCTCGACAGCAGCTTAAGAAGAACTATTCTAGACAACTCAAGATTCATCTCCAGTGGGACAACTAGACTCACATAAACAGTATGAAACTGTCCCCAAAGTCAAACTCAAAATACCCCTTACAGTTTTGCGACTATAGTTTCTGTACACGAAAAAAACAGTTTTTGCAGAGTATTACATGTCACCCAGTCATCCATCACCCACCTTGAGTCTCTATATTGGGAGAAAGGCAAGATATAAATAAATAAAATTATTATTGTTTTTATTATTATGACCATCCAAACTAAAGCTGTGGCAATCACTGATTACAATATTAATGAATCCTGTAAGCCACGAGCCTGTAAGAATATTGTGTCCCGCAAAAGCTGTGCATTTTTATCACAAGTTACTAGAAGTTCAACTAAATTTATCTGTGAAACAAAATATCCTTGGAAGTAGAAAATTGGAACTTGAACTGTACACCTCACTTAGTACTCAAGTTGGCTGGTTCAAGACTACCAAGGATCTCTGTGGCATTAAAGAAAATGGCAAGAGAGTCCCTCCAAAGCAAATTAGCCAGGGCACCAAAGGAAGCAGAACAAGCAGAAATGTCTTCGAGTGAGGATACAATTACAGGAGTCAAAAGGTCAAAAGGGAAGGAGGAAAATCTAGGATTCTCTGCCCAATATAATCAAATGACTAATTTCTAAACAAAAATTATGAATCAGATTAGTCAACTTATCTTTTCGAGCTGCCTCTCCTCTCCGCACAATTCTCCAAACATTCCAAAAGCCCCAATCCCAAAATTGTCCATATTCAGAAGGCTTTTCATGCCCTGCAGTCATAAGTACCCAGATTTGTTTATTGACAATATCTCAGATTCTCAAGATACCCTTTATTATTATTATGAGAAATTCTCTATGTTTATGTTGGTATACAACAAACAACCCTTATTCCTCAAAGATTTTACATGTCTTTTCAATCCTAAAGTAGAAATACAGTGGTATCCGTTGGGACCCCTGTGAATAAGAAAATCTATGGATGCTCCTGTCCCATTAAATACAATGGCACAATGAAATGGTGTCCCTTATAGAAAATGACAAAATCAAGGTTTGCTTGTTGGAATCTATATCTTTTTAGGAATATTTTTCAGGCCATGGATGGTTGAATTCATCTGTGGTTATGGAGAGCCAACTATACAAGGAATATATGCACCATAATTCTATGTACAGTTACTTAGGAGCAAGCTCTATTCAAGACTTGTTTGTGAGTAAACACACATACGACTCTGTTGTCTGATATAAATAGCTGCACTGAATTTTTACACGAGGACGGAAAAAGAACTACGAACAATGTTAATTCATAACTAGAGATGCTTGCCTCTCTTGATTCATAAAATGAAATGAGAACAGAAAGCAACATAAATAATACTCAATTCGATGAGCAATGATCAAGCCTTTTCTCAACACAAAGAGGACAGTACAGCAGAAGCATCATGCAGAAAGCTAAACAGGTTACACAAGTAAAATTGGAGCAGCGTTGGTCATAATGAGTAGACACCCAATCTTACGCTGTTCTCTATTTAATACTGGTCCAAAACACACTGCAGAAATAATCCAGTTGTACAGTTGTATTTCACTGTGGGACCAGGGCTCTCTGACAGAGAAGGCCAAATGTATCGCAAAACTACACATCTCTGGATTCCCTAGCATTGAGCCAGGGCAGTTAAAAGTGGTCTCAAGCTGGATTATTTCTGCAGTGTGTTTTGGACCACTCTTTTGGTTTCTTACTGTTAAAAAGAATAATAATAAAAAAAGGTTTCCATGGGGAACTTTAAAAGTCTTACAAAAATCCTCAGTGCATCTTTCCAAAGATGCCAGACCACTTTCCCAACAGTATAGAAGAGCAGAACGGTGCAGGCATTATTGCTCAAACCCCTTTCTGATCTAGCCAACATATCCAGGTTGGCCATCTAGCCAAGTTGGCCCAAGGAAGGCGTCCCTCTTTTGTGGGTATGGGATGCTACTTGTACCTGGGCGATAAAGTGATGCTGCAGCTAGGCCCACTCCCTGAACCTTTCCTTCCTTTTCTCTGTGATTCACTCCACTGGATTGCTATGCCTTCCAGACACCCACTCTTTCTGCAGAAGATGGAGAGAAACAGGGGAGGTTGCAGCAACCAGCTTCCTAGCTGTCACCCTTCTGCTTCCTCCTCTACTACTACTCCTTCAGTTACTAGGGGTTGCACTACAGCCCAGATCCAGAGCAATACCTCCCCCTTTGCTATTAGGATGGGTTGCATTGCAGCCCAGGCCACAAGCTATACCACCTTCACCTGCTCCTCCTCTTGTTACTATATGAGTTCCATTGCAGGCCAGAGCCATACCCCCAGCTCCTCTGCTGTTACTACAGGTTGTAGTGAATTGCAGATCCAAGTAACACCTCCTCCTTTTACTATGGGTTGCACTGCAGCCCAGACCCATAGCAATACCACCTTCTCCTCTTCTTCTACTGCTACTCCTCCTGTTACTAGGGGGTGCACTGCAGTCCAGGCCCCAGGCAATACCACCTCCACCTTCTCCCCCTCCTCTACTGCTACTCCTGCTGCTACTAGTCTATGGGTGGCATTGCAGGTCAGCCCCAGACCAATACCACCTCCACCTGCTGCAATACCACTTCCTCTGCTGTTACTCCTCCTCTTACTAGGGATTGCACTGCACCTCATACATACCCTGAGCAATACCTCCACCTCTGCTGTAACTAGGGGTTTGCATTGCAGCCCAGACTTGGAGCAAGATCACATCCACCTGCTCCTCCTCCCCCTGTTACTATGGGTTGCATTTACAGTCCAAAGACCAAGACCACCTCCACCTCTCCCTCTGCTGCTACTAGGGGTTGCATTTTGCATGCATCCCAGACCCAGACCAATACCACCTCAACCTCTGCTGCTCCTTCTGTTACTAGGGGTTGCACTGCAACCCATATCCTGGGCAATACCTCCTCCTCCTTTTTTGCTACTACTACAGACCAATACCACCTCCAACTCTGCTCCTGTTACTATGGGGTTGCATTGCATCTCAGACCCAGACAAGTACCACCTCCACCTCCACCTCTCCCTCTGCTCTTACTAGGGGTAGCATTGCTGCTGCATGCATCCCAGGTCTCTCCTGAGTAAAGACCTCCTCCTGAGCCAGAGAGCAGAGCAGTGGGCCCTCCTCCTCCTCCTCCTCCTCCACCTGCTCCAGTGCCTTGCCTTGCAGCTGCCCAGAAAAAACCCAGAGCAATAATGAAGCCTCCTCCTCCTCCTCCTGGTCTTTCCCTGCTGCTGGGTCTGCTGCTGCTTGCCTTGGGGCTTGGGCTGCCTCCTCCTCCTCCTTCTCCTCCTCCTCTCAGGCACTGGAGGGTCCTCCTGGGGGGCTCCTGGGGTCCACCATCATCCTCCCCAGAGAGAGAGAGGGAGTCCCACGCCCACCACCTTCCTTCTCTGTCTCTTCCTTCTGCTGCAAGGCGAGGCTCCCTGTCTCTCCCTCTCTCCTCCAACTGCAGGATTGCCTTACTCTCTCTCTACGCTGGCTGCTGCTGCTGGGCTGCCTCTGCCTTAAAGGGGCCGGCCTTTCCCAATCCCTGCTGCTGCTGAGCCAGTGGCAGCCCTAGCCTAGTCTTGCTCCCCCTCCACTCCAGCCCACAGGAGGACACCCCTTCATGGCAAGGCTTTTCTTCTGCACTAAGGTCACTCAGGCATTGTAATAGGGGTGTGTGTGTGTATATATATATATATATTGCACACTCACACTATATATATATATATATATACATATAAATATATTACACACACACAGTATATATATATATATATATATATAATATTACACGATATATATATATATATATATATATTACACACACTATATATATAATTATATTACACACACACTATATATATATATAAATTAATATATTACACACTATATATATATATAAATTAATATATTACACACACACTATATATATATATATATATTACACACACACACACTATATATATATATATATATTACACTATATATATATATATATATTACACACAATATATATATATAATTAATATATTACACACACATATATAGTTTATTATATATATTTACAATATATATATATATATATATATAATTTATAATATATATATATATATACAAAATATTATATACATAATTTATAATAGACATATATATATTTACAATATATTATATATAAATAATTGATAATATATATTTACTATAATTAATATAATAATAATAAGCAGCTTTTTGTGGATTTTTCACGCTATATGACCTTGTACTGGAAGAGTTTAATCTTGACCTTTTGCCTGCATCTGTGGCTGGCATCTTCAGAGAATGCTGGCATGGAAGAGAGTGGGGTGTGTGTGTATATATATATATATATATTATACTGTATATATACTTTGTGAACCTAGGTTGGGAGAAGTGATTTACATGTTAATCTGTGTATTGTCAGAGTGTATTACCAGTATATGTGTGTACATATACATCCCACTCTCTTCCATGCCAGCATGCTCTGAAGATGCCAGCCACAGATGCCGGTGAAACATCAGGAACAAACTCTTCTAGAACATGGCCCCGTAGACCGAAAAACCCACAAAAAACTATGGATGCCAGCCATGAAAGCCTTCGACTTCACAATAATAGTAATAATAATTCCCATCTAGCACCGAGTGTCATGCTGGGCTCACCGTTGGGACATAAGTAACTAGCAAAATTCCAAATTGCAGCGTCATCGGCGCAACCTAAATGCAGAGTGAAGATTTGGTTAAAGTGTGATGGTTCTTTAAAAGGGAATTTTAAAAGATTTTTTATAAAAAAAAATTCAATTGTGTTGGCCATATAGCAAATCCAACAGCATCCAAACAAAGATACCTTTATTAGGCCAACCAAAATGCACAATTAGATTCCACATTGCAAGATTTCAAAGTGACACTGGCTTCTTCATCCGGCAAACAGGAGAAAGGGATTGAAGATGTTAGTCATAGGCCTGCGTTTTCTGTTTCTGGTCTTAGTTCAAATGGTAGGGAGGGCTATCTGCAGGCTGGCACCTTCCCCTTTGGCCATGCAGTCACTGACAGATTTTCAAAGTCAAGGGAATTTAATTTCAGGCTTACAATCTATATTGTTTTTAGATGATTGTTTTTAATTGTTTTTATTGTAATATATTTCTAGAATTTTTATTTGTGGGCTGCCTTTCGGGGAGAAAGACTATATGAGTGCTTTTCAGCTTTTATTTTGTGAATGGCCTACATTTTCCTTGAATGGCCGACATTTTGCAGCGCCTTTTGTCCCCCTTTGCGGCGAGGGCATCTGGTCACCCTGCCACTGGGTGACCTTGGGCAAGTCACACTCTCTCAGCCTCAGGGGAAGAAGGCAAGGGCACACCTCCTCTTAACAAATCTTGCCGAGAAAACCCCATGGTAAGTTAGTCTTAGGAAGTCAAAAACAACTTGAAGGCACACAACAACAACAACAACAGCAACAAGAAAATTACCTTAAAGCCCTGAGGAGGCATTAGATTGAATTTCAGGTAGTGCAACAAAGAGTGTCTTGTATTTTTGAATGCAACAAGTCATGAGTCATCACTCCATTTTTTTCTGACACAATTAGAATCTAATTGACCCATTTAGATTTGCATTTTATATACTGAATTAAAAGCTTATTTTTTTCTTTTAAGTTCAGTTTGTTCACCCGCAGTAATGTATGTGGCTCAAAAAGTAGACATTGGGCTTCTTCATCTTCAAATGTCGTATCAGTTTTGTAGCGGGTGCGAGCATTAATCAAACATTTCCTAGGGTTGCGGGGCATTTAACAGGCTGGGAACCACTGCCCTAAAGGCACCAAATCCTAGCTGATCTTGAAAGCAAAGCAAGGTCAGCCCTGGTTAGTCCTTGGATGGGAGACCACCATTTCATGGGGATGCCATCAGTCAAGAGATTACTTGAAGATAGGTTCACACACACACACACCATAAATTTGAAATAATTTAGGCATAAAACAACAATGTCCTAATTATGCTCTCCTTCCAGAATATTTAAAGTTTCAAAAGTTGGACAGCTGACCTGAAGATACACACACCCACACAACAAACTGTAAACAACTTGTAGGCACATAACAACACCATAAATTGGAAACAACTTGTAGGAGTAAAGGAACAATGTCCTAATCACACTCTCCTTCCAAGATGTTTAAAACTTCAAGTTGTCTTGAAGGCATACACGCAATAACCATATATTGATATCTCATTGACTTTCCGCCAAGCATCTTTGATTTTTTTACAATCTTTGATTGTAAAGGATTGCTATTTCCTTTACAATCTTTGACTGTAAAAACATTTAATCTGAAGAGTTAGTATTTGTAACATGTGGACTACAACACCGGAGACCCCTCTCGGCCATGGACCTTGAATGAGCCACACACTCTCAGCTTCAAAAAAACAAAGCAAAACAGACAGGGTGGCCATTAGTCATGAAGCGCCTTGAATCATTCTCTGCTTCCAGAGTGAAGTGAATGAAATACGAAATATTTTTTTAAAAATGCAATAAATAAATTGAAGGCACACAACAACAGAGAAAGGAGGTTGGTATTTTCTTGTACAAGAGAGGTATGCACAGGATGGTCGGACATCGTAACCAAAGGAGAACAAGATGCCACAGAATGCAGGACATGCAAGAAAAATGCAGGACATTACCGGAAAAGGAACTAAAATCAGTAATACAAATATAAATTCATGCTTCTTCGTCAAGGTCAAAATGGAGGACATTTTGAAATTCCTCCTAGAGAGGAGGTTGAAATGTAGGCCATGTCCTGGAAAAGGAGGACATCTGGTCACCCTGGGTATGGATGGATCTCATCATTTAATAAGCGCTGAAGATAAGATTGGAAGTCACTTTTATCTTTCCCAGCTTGCTATTTCCTTCTATATAGTTTTCTCCTTTTCTCCCCCAACATACACACACACTTTATCTTTGTGTGTTAGATGCTGTTGCTCTGTTTTTATGCACCTGGAAAACTTTAAATAATGTTTTAAAAAATCAGCAAATTTTAAAAAGGGGACCTTCCCCATGACTGGTTTCCAAAGGAAGCAATAGGAAGAGAGAAGAGAAGAGAGATGAAGCCAAACAAACAAGGCCATCCTCATAAAGTGAGGAAAGGGGGCAGAAAAGGTGACCTCTCTGGAAGAATGTGGGAAATTAAGAGTTGTCACAAGAAGAGCCTCCCTTTGCTTTCCAGCACACATTAGAGGTTACAACCACTTCAAAAATAATGCTGCTTGTGGTGTCTTTTCAACACACACAGGCACACATACCGCCTACCACTCGTTTCATCTTTAATTTGTAGTCCTCTGTAAGGGATGAGGCAGAATTCTGCTCCCCTTTTGCAAACTTTACAATAATATTATAATAGTGTACACCAGTGCTTTGTTAGACACTTGATATGAGGGACTAGCAATTATATATTCGCAATCTGACCATTGAGTACAATGCTTTCTGTCTTGCCAGGGCTGACCAGGCAATGACTCACGGATCGGCACCAATTCAGGGACCAGCGCTTCGAGTAGCACTGGCGTATACTATTAATATACTATATAAACATCAGCTACTACTATAATAAATCTAAACTTTATTATTATATTCATACTGTAATTACAGCTATTGTTGCAGTTACAGTATTGCCATCTTTCTTCTAAAGAGGTCAAGAAATGCATGAGGTTCTCTTCCTCCGTCTGTTTTATTTTAAACATCGGCCCTGTAAAGTAGGTTAGGCTGAGAGAGAGAATGAGCGACCAGGCCAAAACCCAATTGAGCTTTATGCCTGAGTGGAGATATAAAAGCTTGAGTGTATTTAATCTGTCACACTAGCCATTGCACAAAACTGGATCTTTCTCTTGGTTCTTCAAAGTTACAATAAGGTGATACAACAAAAACAACAACAACAAGAAGCAAGATAGGTGACATGTACACAAAATACTGGACTTCATCCTCGTGTACACACATCATGATACTCCTTGCATGAAAACGAACACCCACAAATGCTTAGGACACAAGATGGGAACACTTTCTAGGGAAAGCAGAAACGATCCCAAAAACTCTCATTAATCCAAGGCAGAAGTGTGCCAAATGTGGTCCTCCAGATGTCATAGGACTGTAAATTCCAGGATTCCTCATTACTGCCTATGCTGATAGAATTCACAATCAATAAACATCTGGAGATATACATTTTGCCCATCTTGGATCTATGGCATTGGTCGTCCACTGGTAGAACAATTTAACACAATATGTATTGCTTGCAACACTCTGGTTTTAAGTTTCTCTGAATAACATCACAGCTTTCTGTGATTAGAATGGTCATTCTATGAACTACTAGGAATGAGTATTAAATGCATTAAACTTTAAATCCAGGAATGGGGATTTGGAGAACACACATTTTTGGTCATTCAGATGTCTTAGACTTCATGACCAATGTCTTAGGCTTCATGACCAATGACAAGCAAGGGCTGTAGAGCTGACATCCAAAATATCTGAAAGGCTAAAGGTTCCCTACTTTAATCACTCTATTTACAAAGTACTTAAAACAATGGTGAACTGACGAATTTTTAGGAGTTTCCTTGAGTGTGCCATCCTGGGGGCAGCTGCAAGTATGAATTAAAGGCATGTACTTTACATGTAATATAGAAAACCTAGGTTGAAAAACATTTGGGACAGAATTTTTCTCTATGTAGTAAAACAAGATTTTAATGACCTGGTAGTGGATGAAGACATGCTTGGATCCAGTGTGTTATGAGTTCTTTCCTCTGTTTTTCTTTTCATCGCTATTTTTCTCCTCCTCTGGCAGAAGTAATGCATCATGCAAATTTATTCTTAGCTCTTTGAGACAAGGGGATCTGATTGCCTCAAATATTTTAGTCTCATCATGTGTCAATATAGTTAATACGTTTTAATTGCTTTGTAAATGCAGGCTCACAGAGAGACCAAAAAGCAGAGAAGAAATACTGTCAATAGCACAGACTTCTGCAGTGAAAACTGTACGAAGTTAGTTCCCCGGTGATACGGTACCATGTTTAACTGGAAGGGACATTCTTTTACAGGTAGAGTAGGCAAATCTTCACTGAAATTATGTACAGTATGACCAAGTCAAATCCCTGTACCCTTAAGGTTTAAATGAGTATTTTACCTCTTTTCTTTATAAGTTTTTGGCTGCCAGGCCAAGGTGGCCCTCTCCTGGATAGCTTTTGGGTTGTCCCATTAGCTCCTTTTCATGTTTCTGATCAGGGCAGTAATACTCATAATTATAGGTATTTAAAAATAGACATATTGTATGTACAGTACTTGATGCCTTGCCAGCTGCCTTGAAGACTTTACCAAAACATCTGTTAGAAACATTTTAAATATACTGTATGAAAATACAGAAAAAGTAGTATGAACTAAAAGTTGTACTACTTGCACTCAAACTCTCACACTCAGATAAAAGGCATCTGTATTGTCACACTCCTTAAGTAGACAATCATGGAGGTCACAATTGTATCACTTAAAAGTATGTATCTATTCAGTATTCAGTGTATACAGTACAAACTTTACTTGATGCACAAAATTATTTTTTAAATATTATGCATAAAATTACCTTCATGCTATGTATATAAAATGTATAAGAAACATAAATGAATTTCATATTTAGAATAGAGTTGTATTTCCAAGGTATCTAATTACATATATGCAACTATACCACGATCCAGACAAAATCCAAAATCTCTAACACTCCTAGCCTGAAGCATTTCATGTAAGGGAGACTCAACTTGTAGTACTTAAGTTTTCATAGCACCAGCCACTGGCTAAATGAAGAAAACCTCTGCGTTTTTCACATGCTGAACTGCAATGTTTTTTCTTCCCCTCTAGAACTGTACATTCTGTGCCTGACTACACTCTCTTGAGCAATAATGTCAGAAGAAAAAAAAGATCTAAGAGTAACAAGGGACAGGTTTTGCACCAGGTCTGCTGGGACAGGTGTGACCTCTGAAAAATTGTTCAGAGGAGGTTTTGCCATCACCTCCCCCTGAGGCCGAGAGCATGCGTCTTGATCAACCCAGTGGGTTTTATGGCCAAGTTTGGAATCAAACCCTGTTCTCCAGAGTCATCATTGTCCAACACTCAAACCACGATGCCACACTGGCTCTCAGCTCAATATTACACAGCCTCTAAAATACAAAGGTTGAGGGGGAGACCCCATCCTGACCTCCAGGAAGAAAAAAAAAATTGAAATCCACAGGCCCTCTTAGAGCTACACAAATTCATATAGCCCAGAGTGATTTAGTAAGCTAAGTATGGCCCACAGCCTGGAGGAGGTCTGCAAGCCTTCTTTCTCCAGACCTCAGAATTTTATATTTGTATTTAAACTGACATTGCAGTCTGCTGTCAAAATTTGGTGGCAAACTTCTAAAGTCACTATAGACAATGGGAAAACTAAATGCACTATCATCAGTTGAGAGAGTCAATATCACAATCGGTACAATGGGCTCTTCTTGTCTGCGGGCTTGCCATCTGTGGATTTGAGCTTCCGCAGACAGCAAAGCCCTTTGTTTTGCATGGAAGCACATGCATGCCATGCCACTGTAGGAAACGACGGGGCTTGAGGTCCTGCGTGGGTTTTTGTCAGCCACAGAGGGGTGTCCAGAACAGTTTCCCCACAGATATGAAGGGACAACTGTACTAAGGATGGACAACTGGAGCAAGGATCTGCAGGGGTGCTATACCACCACATTTGGGGCCAAAAAGGTCACTGAAAGTAGCTCTCAGGATTGACCGGGGGGGGGGGCTCCTCTGTGCCCCACCAGTGAAGTCAATACATTGTGTGGAGATGTGGGAGAAGACCTTCCCAGGGAGCAAACCCTCAATTGTGGAATGCCTTCCCCTTGGCCCAATTGGCACCAACACTGATTTCTTTTAGGCCTCAAGTAAAAACATGGCTATTCAACAAAGTCTTTGGGGGCCTCACTGATTTCTCTTAAATACTATCAGGTGCAGTTTTAAACTGTTTTAATCTTTTCATTGTGTTTTATCTCCTTAATTATATTTCATATGCTTTTACTTTATTTAAATTATTTTTATTGCTTTAAGCTGTTTTAACTTTACTTGTAAGCTGCACTTCCATCTTTTGATATAGAGCAGGGTAGAAATGTTTTTATGGTGATGGTGATGATGACAATGATGGTTTTTCTTTTTCTTTTTCTTTTTAACTTCCAGGATCTTTTGCCAGTTTTCAGTGCATTTGCCAGGTGGGGAGGTTCCACTGGAGTCCTTAGAGAGAAGCCACTAGTCCAATCACACTACCATACACTATTGTTGGCTTCCCTATTAAAAAAGCCGAGAAGGGGGATCAGGAAGGATCTAAAATGCATGTAGCATTTGCAGGAAGATCACATGCTACACTTTCCACACTCCTCGTCAATATCATAGTCAATTAAGTTCCTTTTAGTTAAATATCAGCAATCAATACAATATTAATTGAGGTCAATTGCCAGCAGTCTTTTTTTTTTTAATTTTCAACAGGCTTTTAAGGAAAGGGGTTTTAAAGGTATCCTTCCTGTGCTCTTTCAAAATCACACAGTCAGACAGGACTACAGGAGCAGACTAGTCCAACCTTTTGCCATGCAGGAATACGCAGCTAAGGCACTCCTAAAAGATGGGCTTTTTAACCTGTTTTTTTTAAAAAAAAACATGTTAAATAATATGTTTTAAATTGCTTTTAGTGTTGGTAATCATTTAATTCTAGTTTAATTTTAATTTTTCTGTATTTTGAAACTATATTGAACTTGTTATAATTTGTAAGTCACCTTGAGTCACAGTTTTGAGGGAAAGGCAGGGCATGAATAAAGAAGATAATGATGATGATGACTAAGTCCAATCACTTCCCACAGGAAAAGCAGTAGGAAGTTCCTTCTCTTAGAGAGTGGGTGTTGTATCGATCATAGCTGTGGATTCATTTTTCAGCTAAAGATGACAAAAGGAGCAGGTTAGTTTCTCACAGCATTAATAATGGCCAGAATATTGGCTACAAGCTTTATCTCATAGCTCAGGTTCTACAAGGACAGATAACTTGCTTTTCAAATTAATTTAGACTCATTTGCCCCCTTGGGCTATGCAAATGAATGGAATATAAATATAAATATACCTCAAATTTAAATGAATATAACCCGCTCATATAAACCCTGCAACAAGGACCTTAACAATCCAAACTCGGATCAACCACCTGGTACCATCCAGACGTTGTCAATTACAATTCTTACTCATTAGATGTTACAGTTGAAGGTATAGGAACTATAATCCAAAGTATCTGGAGAGCGCTAGGTTGCCTACTCCTGATCTAAAAATTAAGAAAACAAGCTGGCTTGGGGTGTGTGTAGTTAAAAAAACCTGACAACCACCGCAGCCAACTATATTCTAATAGTTATAAATCTGAATATGACAATGGAGAAATTTCAGGTTAGCGATTCAGTAGGTGAGAACAAATCCCTGCCCTTTTCATTTACCTCTACTCAGCTTCAGTGGTTTTTCACATCATAAAGATTCAATACAAGTTTCTTCGTTTACTTTAGAGAACGTCTTGACTCAGATTGCATTTTCTTTAAAAGAAGCAATATTTTGACCACGCATGAAAAACCCTGACCTAGAAATTTAAGCAACTACAGCAAGGTAGGATAAATGTGCCCCCTAAACATCTCCAGCATTACTCAACCATGTCTCCTTGCCACCAATACTCCCATTTAAAAGGGCTCCCAGACCTCTAGCAATTGCCCAAAAGCAACTATAGATTGCTTGCTAATATCATCTTCCTGGACAAGGTGCTTGAAAAGTAACTCTTGCATGAAGCTGATTTTCTAGGTTCTTTTGTGTTGGGTTTCAGAGCTGAATAAAAGCTTTTTAATTAAAAAAACTTGGTTACTCTGGAGGATTGTCTTTGCCAAAAGGCACAAGGGAGCACAAGCATGTTGACACTTTCCCACTTCTGAGAAGCTTTTGATAACTCACTCTCCATACCCTACACTGTATTTGGGACCCCCATATCTCATATTTCATATTTGGAACTAACATGTTCTTGAGGTCCTAATGACCTTTAGGAAATTAGATCAGGTTCCCAGGAGAAAAGGAGCAAGACCTGAGATATGTGCACATCCAGGTGACAAGACAATCAAATCTAAATGGGTGCGCTAAGTGCACCTTCCTTCCCCCCAAGTATCTGCATTTCCTTGTATATCTTGAGACAAAGGATCTCCTTGCACCCAAAGCAGGAAGCCGACCTCTCTGCATAACCCTTGTTGTGTTCCCAACCAAACTTTCCTGTCCATCCATCATGGGGATATCCTAGTCCAACTGCTGTTTTTGTCACACTAAAATTAAAGCCATCAACCAGTTCAGAATCCCATTGTCGATTCCTAGGAAACGTCATCCATCCTTTGTTACATGAAAAGATAGCCCACCTCTTGGGGCTAGATTTTAGGTATAAATATGGGTCCCAAGAACCTAGTCTGTGCGCGCTCACACAGTACACATACAATCGTCCCAGGCTGCGCTCCATCTATGAAACTGTGCAGCACTCAGAGCCCCCAGTCTGAGCCATTCTATCTTTCTATGGTCTACTCATGAGACAGGTACTTATTAGCCCCCTGCAAAACCCCTCAAACTCTGCTGTCCCATTTCCATATTTCCATTTTGCTTAGGTCTGAATGCTGTGTCTGTATGAATGGCTATTGTGTGTGTGTGATTGCAATCTGCATTTTTAAAAAATAAAACATCATCATCATCATCATCATCATCATCATCATCATCACTATTATCCTGCTGTTTCTCCAAAACTGGGACTCAGGGTGGCTCACAATATTTTAAAAAAAAGTACAATTAAAAGCATACAAAATAGTACATTAAAATGGAATTAAATTATTACAATATCAAAATAAGTTACATGTTAAAAGAATAACATACAATTGAAAAGATTAAAATCGTTAAAATATTTTAAAATAATACCAACTCCACACCATCCCATGCTTTAAAATTTTTCTGTTTTAAAAACTTTGTCAAAACAGGTAGGTCTTAGCCTGCCGGCAGAAGGATGACCAGGAAGGGGCCCTGGGAAGACAGTTCCACAGTCACAGAAAAGGTCCTCTCTCGTGTCACCACCAACCGTGCTTATGATGGTAGTGGAACAGAGAGAAGGGCCTTTCCCGAGGATCACAGAGCCCAGACTAGTTAATACTGGGAGATACCCAAATCTAGTGTTGTCCTCAGTCATTACTGGTATATACAGGTGCAAACGGTCCTAAAGTTCACCCAGCCTCTTGCAGAAGCTAATTTCCCCAACATTTAAAATAATGCTTTCATATCTGGTGGGCAATCCCCAGTGCCCCACCTTTCTTTCAATACCAATACCAACAACCACAGTATTCATCCGAATAGGCTACCTGAGTACAGTGTGTGGAGGTATTGTTTTGCAGTGATTCGGGACAGCCAATTCTAGAAAATAGTGCTAGAGGACAACTGCTCATTCTCTTTACAATTATATGTTGGGGTTCTATCCCCCAAGCTATTTAATGTCAACATTAATCTGCTGAAAGAAGTCAACAGGAAATCTGGATGAAGGTGTCACCAGCATGTGGAATGTACGCAGTTCAATTTCTTTGTTCATCAAATTCAGGTAACTTAGTGTCTGTCGCCATTCACAAATTAATTGATTTAGGGCAGTGGTTCTCAACCTGTGGGTTGTGACCCTTTTGGAGGTTAAACAACCCTTTCACATGGGTCATCAAGACCATGAGAAAACACATATTTCCAATGGTCTTAGGAACTGAGCCCATTGGTTGGAGGTCACCACAACATGAGGAACTGTATTAAAAGGGTCATGGAAATAGGAAGGTTGAGAACCACTGATTTAGGGGTTTGTCTACACTGACAAAAAGGATCAGCCTCACCTTCCAGCGGCCACAAGCCAGGCACACAACATTATTGACTGCTTTCAGGGTTGTCACTGTAAATTCACAGGGAATGCACGTCAAAGGGCTTTAATCCAATATCAAAAAAAACCAAACACCTTTTTTAAAAAATATGGATTTGTATGTGTCTGGCTGGTGCTCAGAGGCAGCTTCAGTGTGCAATTGGATTAGGAGGAGTTTTTGGCGGATGAGACTGGTTGGGTCCAGCATGTTTGGTGTGTGTCACCATGTTTTCTTATTTCACTGGATATTCAGCCCTGAAATCAGCGGTGAAGAGTTAGACTGTGGTGCATCCTTGCTCTTCCTCCCTACACTTGAGGATGTTCTTATTCTTTGATGCATTTCTTCTTACTCTTTGTACTTTCCACTCTGATCCTTCCCCCAGCCCCCCGATCAGCATTGTGTAATCTTTGTTTTTAATTCTTAATGGAGCTCGCACATTGCCTGTTTCCCTCAATCATTCTCTCTCACTCACTTGTAAGGATATTTCATGCACTCCCAACCCCCACATCATTTGCTTGCTCTTGCAGAGATCTGTTATGTATGTATGGGGCAAGACCAAGTGTGTGAGACCTCCACATGAGTGAGTGAGAGAATGATCATGGGGGAAAGGAAATGCATGTACTCCATGCACTGAAGTAAAAGCAAAGATGTCACAGTGTTGATTGGAAGGGGGAGAGGATCGGAGGGGGCAGTGTAAAAAGAGAAAAAATAAATGCCATTCTTGGGTGGAAAGGAGGAAGAGGGAGAAGGTAGCCCAATCTAGCCCTTCACCTCTGATCACATGATTGGACATTTCTCTAAATAAAATATTAATAAATGTGTGTGTGTGTGTGTAAATGTAAAATTCCCTCACTTATTCACTACGGCAGCAAAGGGGGAAAGGGCATTGATGGGGAAGGATTCATTCAGAGCTGCAAGGTGGTCTAGATTGACAGGCGAACAATAACAGCTGTTGCTTGATAGGTTGATACATGCTGGGAAGGGGGAAAAAGTGGAGCGAAATTAGTTCATCAATGGAAAATGTGTGGCTGCTTAGGCCAATGTCACCTTGCAGTGTTTGTTCATGTGTGGACTTAATGGGGTTGCTGTGAGGTCATTGTGGACCAGGAAAATGCAAGGTGAGGCTGATTGTTTTGGTCAGAGGAGACAACTCTAGTGAGTCACTCACATATCAACCAGATCTCTCCAAGAACTCTTAGTCTGATTTGAAGCTATATGTGGACCGCCCACCCCCACTGCTTCTGACTATCTTTATTGCAAACTCTGATACTGATAACAAGAAATTACGAAAAAATAAAGAGAATAGAATATCTCTGTTCCTCCAAGATAATCTTTTCTCTTTTAGGAGATTGTCACACCAGCAAAAAAGATGGAAACATAGCAGTATGCTCCCGTCAATAATGCTATGATTATCATATGACATCGTGCGGCGTTGCAATTATCCTGCAAATAAAGAGGAATTCTAGCACTGCTTCTTATTCACAGTAAATCCCTGTGAATAAAAAGCAGCACTAGAATTCTTCTTTATTCATGGGATAATCGTGGGATCATCGCAACTTTGGGCAACATCATGTGATAATCGTGGTGTTATTGACAGGAGCATACTGCTATGCACCCATCTTTTTGCAGGTGTGATAATCTCCTCAGGCACTCTACTATCTTGAGAATTTGAGAAGAGCTGAGATCAAAACAGAAGTCTATCTCTTCCAGCATTTTGTTCACACATGGCCTAGCTACCTATAAGAAACAAATAAGCACAACATGAGTAGAATAGCATCTGCACTATCCAGCAAACAATATTCAAAGGCATACCTCCTCCAATACTAGAGACAATTATAAAGTCAGTATGACTAGTATCCATGGAAAGCTTTACCACCCTTGAATTACTTTAATCCCCATTCAAAGCCATCTAAGATAGTGGCCATGGCTACATCTTCAGGTAGATAATTCTATCTGATGTTTAAAGACTTACCTTCTTTTATATCACTTGAAAATCCCTTCATTGCCTTTTCTTTATTTGCTTCTCTCCTCATTTAACACTCTAGTGGACTACTTTGGGTTTATAATCATCATTCTCCAGCATTTGCAGAGAATTGGGGAAAGGAACTTTTACGTCAAGCTGCAGTAACCCCACATTATTAATCCAACACACACAGACACTTTTCCCCTCAACTTTCTCAGCCCTAATCTAACCTTAGGTCAGACATGCAGAACTCCAAAGGAATATAAATAGATAAATTCTAAGGATGACTTCTCTTTAACATATAAATTCCTTTGTGACTTCTGCAATAGCTAGGTCACATAGTAACGGGACGAGGAGTTCTATAGAAAGGAATAAAAAGAAAGCACAGAATCCTGTGACATCACAATGGCAGGAGCCAATAGGTTATTGCATTGAAGAGAGAGAAGAATATTTCCTAAAGAAAAAGAAAAGTAGTATCACAATTTTATAGTAAAAATTTTGGCAATTCTTCAACATTGGCTGATGGGAGCTGCAGTCCAACTACATTTGAATGGTCACATGTTCCCTACCTGTTTTCTATCATACAAGATATCAGAGCTGGGAAGTACTTAATTACAAATAAATAGCTACTTGTAGTTTATTCCTTTCACTGATAATAAATACTTTTGTAACTTAAGGGATGACATCAATCCTTTTGGGCTGTAACTGTAACTTTTTTAGTTATGGGTTGAATTCCTTTATCTGAAATGCCTGGGACCAAAAGTGTTTGGGATTTTTGATTTTTTTTCTTCTTCCAGATTTTGGAATATTTGCATATACATAATGGGATATCTTGGAGATGGGACCAAGTCTAAGCATGAAATTCATTTGTGTTTCATATACACCTTATACACATAATCTGAAGGTAATTTTATACATAATATTTTAAATAATTTTGGTCACAAAACAAAGTTTGCCTACACTAAACCATCAGAAAGCACTGTCTCAGCCACCTACATGGATAGTTTTGGATTCTGGAGTATTTTGGATTTCAGAATTCCAAATAAGGGAGACTCAACTTGTACAACGGTATCGCCTCATTAAAGGCTAGAGAAGGAATATCACAAATTTCAAGTGATGGCTCATGCTGTGTCTTATGCTGCTACTTTTTCAGATAAAATACTGTATTTTTACCCAGTTTTTAATAAAATGTATGGCGTGCATAACAGACAGACACTGTCATTTGCAGCACACAATTGCTACAAATTAGACTACTGTATTAGATTTTGAAATAAAGCCCAGTAGGTATCAAGATTTTGTACAGATTCTTTATTATTGTCATTCCCATCTGGAAAGCCTTTCAATCTTACCGGAAACTGGTTGACGTTTAATGATTTTACATTAACACATGCCCAAACAGCTGGTAGCATTTCAGCTGAATCTTTCAAGATGCTAATTAGAACATGACTACGAAATAATGGCTTATTAAAACATTTAAAGATATGTTCCCATGAAATCCAGCCAATTAAAAATGGTTAAATAGTTTGTATGGAGTTCTGGCAGTTTTAAAGGATTTATCCCTGCACTGTCCCTCAGTCACAATGTGGGGGGGGGGGGGGGGAATAATCCTCAGATATGAGGACAGAACAATTTTTTTAAAGTTGTAAAATGTACAAAGCACTAGTTACACATGTTGCAGGAAACAGGAAAATCACACTGGGCCTAAGGATATCGGCACCTTCCAGGCAAGGAAATGGGAGTTTTTAACTATCATCCTGAATGTGAGTGGATCATCTTAGTATATTGTTATGATTTGGGATGCCTCATTTTCCACGAACAAGTCCATCACTCCATAGATACTGCAATTTAACAAAAAGGGCAGTCCTCCCATCCCAATAGCATTTAGCCATTTGTGGAAGGGGCAGAACAAATTAATTATGCTTTTAAATGAATTGTATTTATTGTGCATTCTTTGTGCGTGCATATATACACATATATATACGCACACACACACACACATTACTGAATGGACAGAACGGTAGGATCAGGATTGCAGCTACAGTTGTCAAGTGTCCCTTATTATAAGGAATGTCTCCCATTTGAGGGTTGGAAACCTGCTCCTTTTATATAGACTGACCAGTTCTGGAGTGTGAGCCTTCCTTAAAGACAGAAGTATGTTCATCATGCAAGTTATGAATGTGGACAATATGATAATTTTAGAAATAATAACAAATAAATGACTAGTTTAACTGAATTTCATCTAGGTATTTAGGTGGTTTTAGCAGAGTTTGGCCAACTGTAGACAAACAACGATGCACACAATTACTGCATTAGTTGTGTCGCGCATCTCTAGAGGACTCCCTTCAACAACGAAATCATAGGTCTTAATCTGACAGAAGATTAGTAGCTACAGAGTATGGCAAAATAACTTTTTTGGACTACAGCTTGCAGACTCGTCCAGCTGGCATGGCTGAAGGGGTGCTACGAACTGTACAAAGTCTAACTAAGTAACTTTTATAGGCTCTGATGCTGCCAAATTTTACGATTCTGCTAAGACGCCTTGCCTACATATTTGTATGCAAACATTCCAGACTTGGCTGTTGGTTACAGTGAGGTGAGCAAGAATCAGGAGTCATGGGACAAAACCAGTCTGGATGAAGAATAAAAAATAAATGCATGCTAAATGGCAAGCCAGGAGCCTAGGTCTAGAAGCTGCCTAAAAGACAGAACTAAAGGCCATCCAGGAGGCAGGGATGAAAAACAAATCCTAAATCATATCCAAGACTGATCAAAATGCATAAATTTGACTGCTAGCTAGCCAAAAGTGTGTATACACACACACACACATGTCATACATCTAGTGGTAGTTTCTAAGTGACAGTGATGAAGCCTGCCAACAACAACCAGAGCACCCAGATTTTGCACCTCTTATATACAGTACAGGATATTTCAGCTTTAGATATAAAACTTGGTTACAGAATGCTCTCCCCTTAGAGGCCCAGTTTGTGCCAACACAGGTGTTGTTCAGAACCAAGTAAAAACAGTGCTCTTTACTATAGCCTTTGGGGTCCATTTGATTTGCTCCAAATCTACTCATGACCATGGTTTTAAATGGCTTTAAATTGTGAGGCTGGCAATGCTGCAGCCTGCCATCCAAGACAACTTGGATTTCTGCTGGAAGGACTGGCAAGTTTTGAGTTTGCCAAACATGCAACAACTGAATGAAGGCAAGGCTATTTTCCAGCTGCTGCAGAAGCAGCAAGTAGCCGAAATGTTTGTAGTGGAGACAGGAAGCCAAGAGGCTCAGCTGGCATTTTCATTATATGCTTTTTGAAACAAGATGAAGATCTTTTTAAAAAAAATTCTGATAAACAACTTCAGGTTGCAATTGCAGGGAAAAGTTTGCATACTGTAGTGCTCCGCTGTGGAAAAATAAAACTTTGTATACATAGACAAGCAACATACCAGGCAAGTTTAGTCTGGACTCCCTCTCTTATGTGTAACGTCGGAGCTGTGCTTGGGAGTGGTAGCAGCAATAAGAAATATTAGGGTTACCAACTGATTCAAACCACTGATCACTTTGAAAAATCTAACATTAAAAAGTATATAAGGTATGATCTTTAGTACTGGAACTTAATATTCTGAACCTAAATAACAAGTTTGCCCATTTTTTCGTGCCTCTGCTGACAGCGTCATCTCATCTGTTCCACCAAGCTGTCCAATTTCATCGTGTTCATGTAGTTAAAGGCTCCCTCAGCCACCTTCCTTGGCTAGCCTGCCTTCCCTCCAGGGTGACCAGACAGCCTCCTTTTCTGCGACATGTCCTACATTTCATTCTGCCTTATTTCTGGGGGTCAGGAAAGGAATTGCAAAATATCCTCTATTTTGAGCCATAAAACTTGTCCTTGTGTCATCTGGTGCTTCTAGCTCAACAGATTTATTACTCCACTGGCTGCTGCAAAGAGCCACGGAGAAGACTCTTGCTGACCATGTGGTGGTTTTGAGATTTTTTTTTTCTGATGGAAGTATGGAAAGGAAAGGAAGATCTGGGTTGTAGAAGCAGATCAGTAGCACTGGGGAAGCAGGTGGCTAAAGTGTGTGGTTTGGGTTGAGGAAGAAGCAAGTGATACGAGAAAGCAAATAGATTCGTAGTTTTTTGTGGGTTTTTCGGGCTATGGGTTCTCTGAAGATGGTGAAACGTCAGGAATAAACTCTTCTAGAACATGGCCACATAGCCCGGAAAAAAAACTATGGATGCCGGACATGAAAGCCTTCAACTTCCCAAATAGATTCACTCTGGAGTTTGTTGCCAATAAAGTACAATTTTTGGATTTGCTTACCTCAGAGTTCTATAAATATATTGCAAGCCAACATGGCATTTGAAGCAAGATACATTTATTGATTGAGTACATAATAAAATATAGTATATGTAATATATCTGTAAATAAACCATATTAAATGAATTTATATTCATTTATAAAGTCTTTAGCTTTTATTTGGTAATGTCCTACATTTTTTCTTGAATGTCCTATATATTGCCATGTCTTGTCCTCACCAGACATTTTAATAATCTGCCTGGACAGAAATTCTACCTCAGGAGAAGAAGTGCCCAGGAAAAGGAGGATGTATGTTAAAGATATACAAGCTCACTCATTCAGCCCTGTGGTCTTAAGTGACACATCCCAAAGAAAGCTTTACTACTAGCTTCTGCTGATTTCATAAACCAGATTTAAGTAATGTCATGCTGATGCCTCATGAGTCAGAAAATCTTGTCTGTATGGCAGCTAAACAATTATATGTAACATTTGTAGCCCTCAAGTATGCAGGGCATTTCTTGCAAGCTGAACTTAAGGGCCATGATTATCCACATTACCCAGTTCAATAATGGCCTTATTTTGCAGTCTACCAAATACCCCCAAGGCTTCCTTATGAATATATGGTCGGTCTGTTCTTCTCAGATGCAAAGAGAGTTACTTCCACCTGCTTCATATAGCCAGGCTTGCTTTAGGCAAGACAGAACATGCCGTGAACTTGCTACCCAGCAATTACAGCATATTATAATATATAGTAAGAAAACAATTGACACAAAACGCTTGCACATGGCATATATTTTGTTCTGGTGTCACACCTAGCCTGTTTTCCTTCTTTCTCAGAGTTATACACAGCATCTTGGGTTTAACATCCCAAGCTGTATGCTAGTCACAATGAAAAAATGCCACAACACTGAAACGCAGCACGTATACATAGACATTACACACTCATACAGATGCACAATATGCAAAATGTCCTGCATCTCATACTTTAGCTGGTAGTTGACAGGGATAAACAACTGGAATTTTATGTGAATACTGCACCCATCCATGGTTTCTCTTACTGAGCTAATGCCAATTGTTAATCTCAATTAGATTGGAGCCAGTGAATCAATGAGACGTATGTGTTGATTTAACAAATCCCATAGATTAAATGGGCCTTCTGTAGTTGGGATTAGCAATTGTACTTAACTCACTCTGTTCAGTGGGACTTAACTTGCAAACATGTTTGTCCAGGATGGCAATCAAACGTATGCAAATATACACCTGTTTTTAAAATTATAATTGATATGGTTTAAATATACAATGTACAACCAATAGTGTTTGACATCAAAAAGTATGTCTCTTCCTGGAACATGTCAGAATTATGTTTCCTAGAACAGTAGGGCATAGATTATCAAGTAGAGATGGCATTATTGTTCCACTCTTTCCACAGAAATCAGACTTTATGAGCAAGAAATGGAGACAGAAGGGAAACAATGTTATCTTACAGCAGTCCTATAAAAAGTGAATGAATGAAGGGTGGCAAGTGTATAGCAAATACTTAGTATGGAAACTATGGTTCACCATTATGTCTGAATTAGTCCAACAGCTCGATTCTATTCATACTTTTACAATGTTCACAAAAGCTACTTGCTAAACTAAAATATCATTACATTTTAAAATAATATGCGTATCGACCTTACTAGTTTCTGTAGAAAATCAATTAAAACTTTGCTTGTTGGTTGATAAGGCCCATACAGAAAAGTAATATATTTGCACAGTAGATCGGTGCTGCACCACCTAGCTATGTGTAGAGTTTTAGGCCCTGTTTTTCAGGAGCATCCAGAACAAGAACAAATTAGAACCCACTCAACTCATTTCTTGATTACTAATTTTACCAATTCAGGTAAAACTAAAACAACATTACAATGGTTTGAGGCAGTAACTGATTACAGATTTAGAAATTACTGTAGGATCTTGTCCTGACATAAATCAGTGCATGGTTATATCACCCACTAAACTACAGGACAGAATTTCCCATGGTTTTATTTTGAGCTTTTGAGTCTGAGCAAGTCTAAAACCGATTTGTCTAAAGGGTGTTTTAAAAGCTGGTTTTTAAATTACACTTGCAAGATGTTGGGAGGGAATGGTATCTGAAAAAGATTCTACTTTATTTAAATGGATATGTGCCAAACTTCCTTTTCTCAGCAGGTTTAAAAACATTTTAAAATAGCGTATTATCTCACAAACTGCACATAATTTTTATTGTTTATTTTCTCATTTTTGTAAACTACTAAAAATTTAATAAATAATTGAAAACATTGCAGATTTTGGCGATCACTAGCAAAAGGTTTTTTTCACAAGCAAATGTTTTCAGTTAGAACAAGTGCAGCATGTTCTTCTTACACAATAGAGATGATAGGAACCTGACACCTTTTCAGTATATTTTATTTCTATTCTCAGTCCTAGATGTAAATTTTTCCTCATTTTTGTTCTCAATTGTAAAAACAAAAAGTTTCAAAAGATTTCTCTCCATCAGTCAAGGTTATTACATTTACTGCAACCTGATCAATTTTTTTTCTAATTTCAACAGTTTTTGTTTCAAAAAATTGTGAAGGCATTCTTGCATTTTGCAGAAAATACAATGAACTTTTATTTCTAGACCAATCCACAGTAAGTAACATTTTCAAATGGAGATTTTAGAATTATTTCCTTTTCTGCACTGCAGGAAAAAAAATCCATGACTCAATGTTATGCAATTCTAGGATTTGTAATTTTCTGGGACATTTAGCCTTCTCTGGCAGAGAGCTCTGGTTCCACAACAAACTACAAATCCCAGAATTCCATAGTTAAAGTGGTGTCAAACTGTATTACTTCTGCAGTGTGGATGCAGCCAATGTCCAATTCCAGAAAGAGTTCTTTCTAAGTACAAACACATACTCTTTTTTTCTCTTCCCCCCAAATGCATTGCTTCAGATTTTAAAAATCTGATCCAAAGCTTGGCAGGCTTCAGGGATTTTTATTAGAACATCAAGATGTATGAACCATAGTGTAAAAATCATATGTTTAGAATCAAAGAATTTGAAGCCCAGGAATTTGTTTCGAATATCCTGAGTTCCAAAGGGGAGAGAGAAAGGATGTTCATTATATAAATGAATAATGACTGGAACTGAATGGAATCACAGTCATTGCACACAAAAATCTACTCTCGGTTACCAAAACTATCATTTTATTGTTGCCACTGCTGTTAAGCAGCTGGAATTCAGAAATTATTTGCCAGTCTGCTTCAAAATCAGACAGAGACCCAGCTTGTTATTCTTCATTTATTCTTCATTTTATCCATTGAAGGTAATTTTCCATCCAGTCCAGATGCTATAACTAAAATGAGCTCAATCTTTCTTTCTTTTTCTTTCTTTCTCTTTCGTTTTCTTTAAAAAAGAATTCTTCGAGTTAAATGTCATTTTTTTCCCTCCCCATTAAGGAGCTTTTCAAAGCCAACTTCCTGCAGCTGTTCCAATAGCACAGATGTTTGTCAGATATGACAGGAGCATCTCAGATTCAAATCGGCACTCAACCGTGTAGCCGAATAGCTGGCCTTGAGCCAGTTCCAGTCTATCAGCCTAACCTGCCTCACAGGCCTCTTTATCCCATGAAGCTTGAAAAGTGGAATTAGAGCAGGATAATAGTGTCTGTGGCCATATCTGATCACGCAATGCTGTGTATGTCCAGTAGCTGGTTGGTAGACCGTCCATTGCTGGAGCTCTCCCTTCTCATTGACAGGCAAAACCTGTCAATGCCTCCCAATCATGTTGCTTTTCTACTGCTGATACATGTGTGATAAGTTGCTCCCAAAGTAATTCTGAGATGCGAGTGGCCACAAGGCATAAGTGGATGTGATTCTGCTCCTTTTCCCCCTCCCCACTGCTATTCCCAAGCAGACTGTTTTTCTTTTCTTTTTTCAGTTTTTCTTTCTTTATTTTTTAACATAATAAATTGCCATGATTGTGCATTTGTGTAATTTCCCCCGTTATCTATCAATAAAATATTGTCCTTTTATGTGCCGAATGATACAGAATCATTGCTGAAGTATTTAACTCCCTTTGACTTCGTCGGGTTGCAATATGGAATTGAAATGGAATTAACTGATATTGTTACCACTGGATGTACCCAATATTCTCAGCATTGGGAAGGTACAAAATATGCTTAATGTGGCAGAAGACATAAGTAAACAAAAATAAACAAACACTTGTTTGCATATGCATAGGTATTTATCTCCCCCAAGTCACTACTTGATGAAAGCTCCTTTGGCAGCAATTACAACTGTGCATCTTTGAGATTATTGCACGTGAATATCTCCAACATGTGTAACTGTCAATGACAGATCTTACTGCACTGCACCATGGTCAGGCCATTGGAAGCCCTATGCAACCCAGGCTTGTCCCGTAGTTTTTCAAGAACGGGATTTTCCCATTCTTGAAAAGCCCAGGTTGCATATGGGCTACCTACGCCCCAACCATGGGACACTGCGCTAAGATCCGTCATTTACGGTTACATACACATCTATCCCGTCGGGGATATTCACATGTGATAATCTCCTTCCTGTGTTAGTCTCTATAATCTTTTCCCATCTGGATTGTGTGAATTTTTTGCCCATTCTCATAACCTTGAACTGTCCCAGTTTAGCACTCCCAGTTAATTCTGATTGATCTTATGTTGTCTCACCTTTTCAGCTATTTATGAAATGTTGAAGCTTCCTGTTTCTGCTCCTCCTTCTTTCCCCCTTTGCATTTCTTCAATTGCTGCAAAATGAATTCAAAGTGCAAAAGTAGTTTGTACTCAAATCAGGAAAGGGAAGGGGAGGAGATGAGACAGAATCTTGCCCTTTCCAGGAGGTTCAAGCAAAAGCTAAATGTTACAGCCTCTCCTAGCTTTTGTGCTCTTTCTCATTAATAGCTTGCCTCCTTGACCACACTCTGATGTCTCTTGGACACAAATGTTTCATTTGTGAAACATTGGAGGGTATGCGTTCTTGTTTTGGAAAAACTGCTCAAGCTCTGTCAGGTTGGATGGAGACTGTTGGTGCTTTGGCCCATTCTGAGACATTCAGGTTCTTCTTTCTAAACTATTCCAGTGTTAAGCTGTGTGTTTACAGACATTGTCCTGGAAGGTGAACCTCTACTCCGTGTCCACTCCCAGGTCCTTTTCAGCATGAAACAAGTTTTCCTTTAGAATATTTGGCACCATCCATCTTACCCTCAGTCTTGACCAGTTTCCCAGGCAGTACTTGCTAAGGGAAACTGTCTTCAAATCACGGTGCTGCTACCACCGTGCTTCATTGTGGAGATTGAGTTCTCAGGCCAATGAGCAATGTGGGCTTTGAACCCAACACAGGCTTTTGCAACAAGGCCGAAACGTTCTATTTTGGTCTTGTCAGAGCTTCCAAACTTTCATGTTTGCTGTGTCTCCCACATGCAAATTTAAAATGTGCTTTGAGATGGGTTGATTTCAGCAATGACTTTTGTCTCAACACTCTTCCATAAAGCTATCTATTCAATTGTTTCATTTATATCCCACCTTTCTCCCACAATGAGACCCAACGTGGTTTTGGAACTCAAAGCCCAGCTTTGTGGAGTATCTTGGTGACAGTTGTCCCACAGATGGTTTCTCTCATTTCATCCGGGGATCTTTCTAGTTCTTTCAGAGTTACCACTGGACTCTTGATTGGTTCTATGAGTAATGCCCTCCTTATCCACCAAATTTTAGTGGAAGTGTTATAGTTGCACCATATTATTTCTATTTATTAATAATAGATTTAATGGTGTTCCATGAGATATTCATGTTTGGGGATATATTTTTATAACCCAGCTCAGACTGGTGTTTTGGCACAACTTTATCCCAGACTTGTTTAAGATGGTTTCTCAATCCTCATGATGGTTTTTATTTCTAAATGGTCTCCAACAAATTCTGGGGCCTTGCAGAAAGAGGTGCATTTAACAGAGATCATGTGGCATTGGAATTGCATGCAGGTGGACTCCATTCAATAACTTGTGTGACCTATGGAGGCAGTGAGTTGCATCAATCCTTATTTAGGTGTGTCACAGCTGAAGAGATGAATAATTACACAACCACCAAGTGCCACTTTGTTTTTGTTTGTTTAACATTTGTGCTACAATATAGTTATTTTGCATCCTCCCACTGCTGCAAATCTTATGTACCTCAAGTGGTAACAATGCCCAATAAATTACTCTACATTCCAGGCCATAATGCAACAAAATGTGGGAATGCCAAACGTGGTGTGTAAATATTTACTTAAGGCACAACATACTAAACTGCAAACCACAGAATCTATATTAAGGTGCAGTGGAAAATTCTGGTCCCACTCAACCTATGTGCTTCGACATAATCAGAAATGTATTGCACGGATATTACATAATTATTCATAATTTGAACTTGTACAGTGGGCCCTTGGTATCCCCTGGGGTTTGGTTCAAGGGCTCCACTGTGGATACCAAAATCTGTGGATGCTCAAGTCCCATTAAATACAATGACATAGCGAAATGCTATCGCTTATATTAAAAAAAATCAAGGTTTGCTTTTTTGGAATTTATAATTTTTAAAATAAATTTCAAGCTATGCATGGTTCAATCTGTGGATAAGGAATCCATGGATAAGGAGGGCTGACTATATTCTGCAATATGGTTATTACCTGGTACTTGTACAATATAAGAACTGGCAAGCATGTGAAGTGGAAACTTGTACACACCATTACCTTATTGCTAATGCTGCCTACCTTATTTTCAATCTTACATCCCTCATTCCCATTACAATACTCCAACATCACTTTGAGAGGGAGCACTCACATTTCTCTGTTAAGTCACACATTACATGCCCAAGATCAGCTTGTCCTTCCAAGTTTGCAAGACTTTCAGGCATGCAACAGCATACTGCTCTTTCCAGTAGGAAACAGCCTCACACCCTGCTATCTGCCAGCATTCTCTTTGTAAAGCTGGATCTCCATCACTTGTAATTTCTGACCTCACTTTTTGAAATGTACAAGTGACATACTGGGCTAGTTGGCATGTCATGACAAGATAGAGAACTGTAGGAACTCTAGCTTGCTGAGTATAAGCAGTTTGCTGGTATATAAAGAGTGAGTCGCCCTTATCCAAAATACTTGGGACCAGTTGGCTTTCAGATTGATGTGGGGGGGGGGGGCAAGATTTCCTGTATTTGCATATATGTACATAATAAGATATCTTGGAGATGGGACCCAAGTCTCAACACAAAATTTATTTATGTTTCATATACACATAAGTTGAAGGTAATTTTATACAATATTTTTAAATAATTTTGTGCACGAAACACAAGTATGTGTCACAATCTCAGCCACCTATGAAAAAAAAATTGGTTTCTGGAATATGTTGGAATTCCAAATAAGAGAGACCTAACTTGTATTTATTTGCCTGATTGCTTCCACTGACCGTAGGAGTAGCTAAACAAACCACAGAACTATATTTCATGGCTTGCTTGTTATGTAGCCTGAATGTACAGTATGTGTAGCTGTCAGTCTGGCTTGTTTCTCTCCCAACAAGCCAGATAAAACAACATCAGCAACAACACTTATTTATAACGTCCTGTCCACAAAAGGGTGGAACAATAAACATATACAATAAAAAATATACTAATAAAGTATAACGCTATAAATATACATGAAATCCCCAACATCCTACCAGTCACTACCGATCTCAGCCACAACTCAGTACAGGTGAATCAAAGAGGAAGAGGAAGGTTTCTAACCCCTTGCAAAAAAAAGGTGAAATTCTCCTCCTGGTCTGTGTGCATCTGTGAAACAGACAATAATCCTGTCCCTGTGAATCTTAAATTCTTAGATGGTACGGTACATACCATGCTAGTCAGGCTGCCAGGTACTGGGTGAGATTAGAACACAGAGCCCTAAATACTAAAATCAAAAGCATGAAACAGGCCCTGGGAAGATGAAACATGTGAATGTGTTTCTTTAGTGATATTTAAAACAACCTGGATGACACAGTTCTAAATTAAAACCACAGGGAGAAGAGAGCAAGAAGGCACACCTGCCAGTAGGCTAATATAGTCATCCAGGTGTGATATAACCAAGACCTGGACGAGTAGATATCTTGGCAGTTTCAAGTCAAAAACCTATGGAGCCTGCAGATATTAAAAAGATGGACATTATATGCGGAAGATTTGAGTATCATCGGCATAAATGTGATACTGAAGGCCCAATTCTGAAATTAAAAAATCCAAGAGCCTTATCGCATTAAAAACAAACCGTGCAAATAATTTGAGAGAAGTGTGTTTATCTTATCTGTCTCCACAGGATGTTGAAACATTTTTATTCTCTTCCACTGTAAAAGCATGGGAGAGCGTGGTTAAAATGTCCTTTTTGGCAAACAGATTTTTCCAGCTTAGCAAAAAGAACACTTTTACAACCATCTCCCATGCTTTTATGACTGGAAGAGAACCCAAGTACTTTGACGTCATGTGGAGAGAGACAAGATAAATGCACTTCTCTCCATTTCCTTGCCAGTTTGTTTTAAAGCAATAAGGCTCCAAGAGGAAAAGTATACTGTATAACGGAAAAAATAAGAGGACCCAATACTGATCCTTGTTGAACTGCTACAATTACAGGAGAAGCTTTTGACACAGATCCCTGAAATGAAACAGAGGATAACTGGGCAGTGTGTACCAGCATGCTGACTATACTTGACAACTCATGGTTCCCTGGTTTGTGGTGGCATGTGAATGTGATCATAGTATCAAAGAACACTGCCAAAGGGATTATGTTGTAATGATGGCCATGGTTAATATTCTGATTGACTAACTATAGATGGATACATAAGAACACTGTTTAATCCAAAAGCTCCAGAGAAGATATTATTTTATTTATTCTGTGTCTATCCAATCTCTTTGTCCAACATGGTTGTTAAATTGGCTTATAGTAAGAAATACCCTATTGTTGTACTAAACCTGAATAATTAAAGCAATTAAAAACTTAAACTACATCTCAAAAATTAGGAAATACAATAACAACATGGCTGTCAAGTTGATTTACAGTAATGTTTAAAAAGTAGGAAGCCTATCGTTAGATTAAATGTTTAATATTAAAGCACTTAAAAACTTAATTTAAAAAATACAATAAAAATACTGTAGTAACAAAGAAGCAGCATCATACAACTCCGTTTCCATTGGTATTGTCTGATACCAGTTGGAAGATCTAGCTTGGAAACCAGAGTAGCAAACACTGTCCCCCACACATTTGAGCTGATGCATACAAGACCCAAAGCTAGTTAAGCTATTGTGTATATGAGGCAGAAAATCCACAAGCGCACCATTCATAGCAGTAAAAATGCAGCAATAACAGATTACATAAATTTGCTACCCTTTTGTGCTATTCAAATTCTGAGCCACTTTATCTAATGGGAATCATTCTTGCCAGGCTCATGATGGAAAGGCATGCCAATACATGAATGTATTTAGGTCACATGTTACAACAAATATGCATTTGCAGTGTATGTATATGTGTTCAGATTATTTCTACTCCAGTATAAAAATGGCCTTCAGTACTTTTTAATAGCTACATACCACATATTTTCCCATACAAGAGCAGAGGAGAAGCTAGCCTCATTCCCCCCTCCACTTCTGTTAGTACTTTCCTCCTTTGGAAAATCTGAATCTCAAGAGGAGAAATCCCTGTTCACAAGGGCCTCATTTCCACTTACGGATAAATCGGTGTGCAACCTGAATCAATTGATCAATTCGACAGCAGAGCCTGGTTCCCACAACATTTGCCCCGACCGCATTTCCCCCCTCTAAAATAATCCACTTATGGTTCGCGTTCATGCATGAATTTATTCAAACTGTACCCGCACCAGGCAGCCAAAGGTCAAACTTAAATCGATTCTGATCCGCCATCTGGTTCACACTTGTGCAGAATCGATTTATCGAAAAAGACGCAGAAAACATCAGCATCAAAAAGACGCTGGTTAAATGGGTCTAGCACACGGCCTCCTTCTCCGAATCACTTCAGTAATTCGATATAAGTGGAAACCAGGGTCGTTTTAACCTATTTAAACCAATTTGCAATCCAGTTTAAAAGGTAGTGGAAATCAGGCCCCAAAGGAAGCTATCCATGGTTTCAAGTGGTAAAGCTGTACCGAGGTAGAATGAACACATACACGTTTCAATAAACTGAGGAACATGTTCTTTTAGAAGGAGGGATGAAGCAATTCTTAGAAAGATCGGGAGATAAGAGAGGAGAAAGAGATTGAGCAGAATACAAAGAACATTTAAATAAAAGCACTAACTAGTGAATACTATGGACAACAGAACAGTAGCTACAGTATTCATCCAACAGCACCTTTGAAACAAAAGAGGGATAGGATAACATGTAAAGCAATCTTCTAGCCCATGGCATTGTAGCAGAAACTGGGCCTGAGATTAATACTCTAAGACTAGAGTATAAGAGCAGAACTGATTAGACTCCACTCCATTCCCCTGATTTTTGTTTTCTTTTGCATCAAATTGAATAGGTGTGTCCTTCCTATGGCCTTCTTCATTCATTCCCATTCTTTATCAAATTCATTACTTCCAGCAAACAGCTTTGGCTTTTATTAGCATTTTTCTTCTGTGTTTAAAATGTAATGGAGAATGGGGTGAGACTGCGTTGAACTATAGATGCTGTTGAACTGTAACTCCTAACATTTGTCACCACTAGCTATGTTCTCTAGGGCTACTGGGAGGTGCATACGGAGATGCACAATTCCCACCCCAATGTAAACTTGCATAGTGCATTTATGAATAGTTAAGCCCTATATTTCTTATTTTCCCCTGCTGTTTGCCAATCAAGATATTGACTACTGCAACAGAGCTGTGAACCCAGAAGCCCGTATAAGTATGCATGTACACTTCATTACATTGGGAAAGCTATACAAGTTAATAGATCACTAATCTAGCCCTACCTGGGATTAATTTTAGGCAGAATTGGGGGAAATGAACCCAAAGGGGTATAGAATCATAGAATCATAGAGTTGGAAGAGACCACAAGGGCCATCCAGTA
The DNA here is from genome assembly GCA_034509955.1 of Urosaurus nigricauda. Classification (NCBI taxonomy): domain Eukaryota; kingdom Metazoa; phylum Chordata; class Lepidosauria; order Squamata; family Phrynosomatidae; genus Urosaurus; species Urosaurus nigricauda. The sequence continues at coordinate 104,670,568 of JAOEGL010000004.1, forward strand.
CAACCCCCTGCCATGCAGGAACTCCCAGTCAAAGCCTCCCCATTGACAGATGGCCATCCAGCCTCTGCTTAAAGACCCCTAAGGAAGGAGACTCCACTACACTCCGAGGGAGTGTGTTCCACTGTCGAACAGCCCTTACTGTCAGGAAGTTCCTCCTAATGTTGAGGTGGAATCTCTTTTCCTGCAGTTTGCATCCATTGTTCCGCGTTCTAGTCTCTGCAGCAGCAGAAAACAAGCTTGCTCCCTCCTCAATATGACATCCCTTCAAATATTTAAACAGGGCTATCATATCACCTCTTAACCTTCTCTTCTCCAGGCTAAACATCCCCAGCTCCCTAAGGCGTTCTTCATAGGGCATGGTTTCCAGACCCTTCACCATCTTAGTTGCCCTCCTTTGGACATGCTCCAGTTTCTCCACATCTTTTTTGAATTGTGGTGCCCAGAACTGGACACAGTATTCCAGGTGGGGCCTGACCAAAGCAGAATAGAGTGGCACTATAACTTCCCTTGATCTAGAAACTATACTTCTATTGATGCAGCCTAAAATTGCATTGGCTTTTTTAGCTGCCGCATCACACTGTTGACTCATGTTCAGCTTATGGTCTACTTGGACTCCTAGATCCCTTTCACATGTGGTCTCATTCAGCCAGGTGTCCCCCATCCTATATCTGTGCATTTCATTTTTCCGCCCTAAGTGCAGAACCTTACATTTCTCCGCATTGAATTTCATTTTGTTAGCACTGGCCCAGCTTTCTAGTCTATTCAGGTCATTTTGAATTTTGATCCTGTCCTCTGGGGTATTAGCTACTCCTCCCAGTTTAGTGTCATCTGCAAATTTGATAAGTATGCCCCCAATTCTGTCATCCAAATCGTTAATAAAGATGTTGAACAGCACTGGGCCCAGGACAGAGCCCTGTGGGACCCCACTGGTCACTTCTCTCCAGGATGAAAAGGAGCCATTGTTGAGCACCCTTTGAGTTCGGCCAGTCAACCAATTACAAATCCATGTAACAGTTAACTTGTCTATCCCACATTTTGCAAGCTTGTTTGCAAGAATGTCATGGGGAACCTTGACAAAGGCCTTACTGAAATCGAGGTATACTATAGGCCTAGTATGCCCTGTTCTTCAGGTTTGTTGTTAACTACTACAAATTTGATTGATGGCGACCCTATAAATAGAAGACTTTAACAGCTCTGCTCAAGTCTTGCACTCAGGGCCATGGCTTCCATTACTAAATCTATCCACTTGTAATGTGGTCTTCCTCTTTTTCTACTGCCTTACTACCTTACCAAGCATCATTTATTAGTTAACACTCAAGTCAGTTAACACTAAAGCAAAAATCTGGATAGAACTTCTGTGCAGAATATACACATGTTGCTTGTTATGTGTGAATACATATATGACTGTACAGATCAACAAGAGTCGATATAGAGAGAATAAATATATGACTGTACAGATCAACCCACTAGGTGACCTTGGGCAAGTCACACTCTCTCAGCCTCAGAGGAAGGCAATGGCAAACCCCTTCTGGAAAAAACTTGCCAAGAAAACCTAATTATAGGGTCACTCAGAAACTGCTTGAAAGCACACCACAACTGCAACAACTACAACAACAAATTCTCCAGCTTACCTTTTTCCTAACTGTTAGACTCTCCTCGTTCATCACCATAACTGAGCGTTAGAACACAGATCTTAGCGGGACCCTTGATAGAAGACCAGAGCTAACTGTAGGATAAACTGCAAACTTGGAAGTCCAGAGAGAAAAAGTACACAGCTTTGGGTTTGACCTTCAAGTACACTACAGTGAGTGCTAATAACTAGAAAGCACTTGTACCTACCCTCCCTTGAGAATTACTGATTTAGGGTGGATGTAACCTACACTTTAACCACATTATATCAACAACCAACAACACTGACTTACTTTTGTTATTGTTTCAAAGGAGGACAGCCCAGAAGAAATGCTGACTAGCCAAAGAAACAGGAAGCAGGGATTTTGCAAAGCTGTCCTGATGAAAGGTGAGAAGGGCAAATGTGATAATTGAGGCTGGAATGCCTCAATGAAGTTGACATGCCTAACTTCATTAAAACCTATGAAATTAAGCGAACACACCTAACTCCGTATATGACTCCATCCTTATATGGGAGTCCATCCCATTAATTTCCAGGTGTCCTGAGGTCAGTGCTTCCAGCTGGAAAAACAATTATCTTGTTTACAGATTATCTGGAACTGGCCATCTTTTGTGGCTGTCAGTGTGGCAATATTATGCCCGAGCGGCTTGGGGTGTGTATAGGAGGATGGAGAGAGATTTTTGTTCTAGAAACACACATCCCTAAGAATGTAGGTGGAAGATCTAGCGAGGATTCAGGGTCAATGTAAGCGGGAAAGACCAGGAAGAGTAGGGAAAGGTGGGAGGAAGTCAAAAGAAAGAAGGAAAGCAAACACTTTTAAAAACTCTGAGATCATGTACCTCACTACCTCATGAAAAATGAAATGAATAATCACATTATTCCAAATGAAGTGGACTTGAAAGAGCAAACCAGTGGATTGCTTTCCTAATAACCAATGGATCTCTGGGGTTTATCTCAGTTATTTGTAGTTGTTCACTTATTTCTATGTAGTCACTATCTAGATTTACTGTATACATTTTTCCCAGCATATCTTGACCCTCCGAATACCTGATATTGTAGAAGTCTGCAGATTGCGCCTCACAAGGATTTTACACTTTAGTCACTTCTGGCAGAGCCAGTCACAAAAATAAAGGATGCAATGAGCTGATTTTCTCAGCAACGTGCACTTAGGGACCAATGATGACACTGACAAAATTTCATAAATATGCCATAATAACATCCAGGTGATAATTATTACTTTACAATACCCCCCCCCCCAAATAATTTACTGTGTAAATTTACAGCGCTATATAAATAAAGGTTAATAATAATAATAATAATAATAAGGTGCAATCTGCAGACTTCTACAATACCAGGTATTCGGAGGATCAAGATACGATGGGGAAAATGTATAAATCTAGATAGTGACTACATAGAGATAAGTTAACAACTAAAAATCAAAACAAACTTTCTGTCATTTTTTTAAAAGGTGATCATTAAAACTTTTTGATACCCCCTCGTATCAACACACAAGAGTAATGCACTATTCACCACAACTGTCTCCATTTTAGTGTGTCACCATTCATGCACAGAACGAAGGACAGGGAACTAAAAGGGCAAATGCATTTCCTTTCCTTGCATTCTAAGTAAACCTCCTATAAGAAAAACAATTGAAAAGGGCTTCCATTTCCCCGTAACTAAATAGTACTCGTTTTTATTCAAACGAGACAGCTTTATGAACAGCATGAAGATTTGAATTCATTTTTATCCAGGTGAAATTTGGATCACTCTGGTGCTCATTCTGCATTCATCACGTGCTTTATTGTTTTGCACAATATTTATAGGCGTTTCCTGGATGTCTGATTTACTGTGGGAAATGAGCAGTATGGAGAGATGAATTCCAAAAAAATACCTGGAGAGGGGGAAAAACGAATAGCGGTTGAAGGACCTAAGGTGGGAAAAACCTTAGCCTCTATATAGTTTGCAACTCCATAATCCCCGAACATTGCCTGTGCCAGATGGATGATGAAACTTGGAGTCTAACAATATCTGGAGAGCCACAAGTTGCCCACCCATGGCCTAACAAATATTTACTCACCAATACAAATTTACACTTAGTACAGCATTATCCCGACCGCTTTAAATGGAACTTGATCCCATAAAAGTATAGCCAGAACTGTTATCTTGGCATTATCTATGCATTTGAACAAAATCTCTGGTATGTTAATTCAGGGTTACATCTCAGTAAGATTTAAGATTTCAGTCGTGCCAGTTTCATAAAGTTATTTGTTTGGGACTACACCTCCCAGAATCCCCCAGCAAACATATCCTTTGTCTATTCTAGTTGGGAAATTCTTGGCATCGTAGTCCAAAAATAATGTAACCAAGCTCTGAGTCTTACTGGAGCATAGCTCCCTAACATCCGCATCATGTAACTTATGAAATACACTCGTCTACAGAACAACGTGCCGCAATTAATAGGACGTTCCTAGATTTCCATTTTACTGAAGATGAATAGTGTGGGTAGACACTAGACAAATCCCTGAAGAGGAGGGCAGTGGGTTGCTTCTATCACTCCTGGGTGTTAACTACCATCTGGAGCAAAACGATTAGCAAAGTAGTGGCAGGTTGCAGGGATGAAAGGTCAAAACAGGGCTACTCAAAAGAGGTGTTTTGTGGACCTGTGCCGGTCCATAGCGAGCTTCCAAGCTACTACGCAAATACTGTACCATTATAGCAAGGTGCAAAAGATTGTGCCGTGATGTTTTGTACAGGGGGGGACAGTCCACCATGATCGCACAATTTGATCTGTGGCCGCACTGACGTCCTGGCCGTCCCCACTGTCTTTTGGACTATCTATTAAAAGATGAAGCCACCAAGACAGAAGCCAGAAAGAAGTGAGCGGTCAAGGATTGCTGGCGGATTCTCGTAACCGAATCTCCTTCCGCATGTTCAAAGCATGCCTCTTTCTAGAATCAAAATGTCACTCCGTTAAAAAAATACATAGAAGCACACGCTTCTGTAGAAGTACATGAAAAATACAGAAGCAATCTTTTATTTAAAATAATATGCTAAAACACAACAAAAGGGGGCAGGTCACAAACAAACAACTACACCCGGTAGGGGATTGGCAAAATCTAGGCCACTGCCTGTTTTTTTAATTGCAGGATATTTTGCTCTTTTGAATTAAAGGTTCCTTACTTTTAGGATTTCGGTCTAAAATAAAGAGTCGAGAAGCCAGGATGGTGTGTGTTACAGTGGTATTCAAAACTAGGACTCTGGAGGCCGGGGTTCGAATCCTATCTCAGCCATTGAAACCCACTGGGTGACCTTAGATGAGTCACACTCTCTCAGCCTCTTTAGGGGAAGGCAAGGGGGGGGGAAACACCCTCTGAGGAAATATTTTCATTAAAAAATGTGATCAAGACACATAACAACAAATGAAGAAGCTTGTGTGTGTATGTGTGTGAAAACAGTGAAGGGCTGCATCCAGACTGCAGAAATAACCCGGTTTGGGACCACTTTAACTCTTTGTTAGGGTCAATTGCTATTGAATTCTGGGAGTTGGAGTTTGTTGTGCTTTTTAACTCTCTTTGTGTGGGTCAATGGCTATGGAATTCTGGGAGTTGGAGTTTGTTGTGCTTTTAAACTCTTTGTCTGGGTCAATGGCTATGGAATTCTGGGAGTTGGAGTTTGTTGTGCTTTTTAACTCTCTTTGTCTGGCTTAGTTGCTATGGAATTCTGGGAGTTGGGAGCTTGTTGTGCTTTTTAACTCTCTTTGTCTGGCTCAGTTGCTATGGAATTCTGGGAGCTGGAGTTTGTTGTGCTTTTTAACTCTCTTTGTGTGGGTCAATGGCTATGGAATTCTGGGAGCTGGAGTTTGTTGTGCTTTTTAACTCTCTTTGTCTGGGTCAATGGCTATGGAATTCTGGGAGTTGGAGTTTGTTGTGCTTTTTAACTCTCTTTGTGTGGGTCAATGGCTATGGAATTCTGGGAGCTGGAGTTTGTTGTGCTTTTTAACTCTCTTTGTCTGGGTCAATGGCTATGGAATTCTGGGAGTTGGAGTTTGTTGTGCTTTTTAAACTCTGACTGGGTCATTTGCTATGGAATTCTGGGAGTTGGAGTTTGTTGTGGGCCCTTCGGGCCCACAACAAACTCCAACTCCCAGAATTCCATAGCCTTGAGCCACAAAGAGAGTTAGAGCGGTATGAAACCGTGGTATTTCTCCAGTCTGGATGAGAAGAAGCGAACTCTTCCTTTTTGAGCCTCCTCGGCTTCCGTAGTGTGCTGCAGAGGCTCTCTCCATGGCCTTCTTCCTCGCAGTGCTGCTGGGGGCCTCCGTGGCCGCCCTCCTTTGCCTCCTGCTCCTTCTCTTCCTCGGGAGACCGGGCCCTGGGGTTGCCAACAACGCCGCCTCCGTCAAGGTCCTGGCGGTGGCCGGTTCTGGTAAGCCCTTGGGGCCTGCTGCTCTTTTTCAAGCCATTAGGACTACAATACCCAGCAGGCAACGCGGCCGGCTCTTGTAAGGCGGAAGCGGGCTTGCTTTCGCGAGGCATGCTGGGAGCTGTAGTTTGTTGACAGGATGGAAAGGCCGGGTTAAGGTGGAAAGAGGCAAGGGCCTGCAAAGGAGTTTGGGTGGAAGCAGGATTGAAGGATAGTACATGGTGGAGCCTCCTTCTTTGGAGGTCTTTAGACAGAGGCTCCAGATCCAATTTAACTCTCAATTTAGGGGGATTAAGATTGAATAGTAAATAATAATAATAATAATAATAATATATCATTATTATTATTATTATTAACTTAATTCTCAATTTAGGGGGATTAAGATTGAATAGTAAATAATAATAAAATAATAATAAATTATTATTATTAACTTAACTCTCAATTTAGGGGAATTAAGGTTGAATAGCAATTAATAATAATAATAATATATTATTATTATTATTATTATTATTAGCTTAACTCTCAATTGAGGGGAATTAAGATTGAATAGCAATATAATAATAATAATAATAATAATAATAATTCAATTTAGGGAAATTAAGGTTGAATATTGTAAGTAATAATAATAATAATAATTGTGCAAGTTCTCCCGCTTAAAAAGAGGAGGGAGGCCTGTAATTGACATCATAGGTAGACCTCATCTTCTATGAGAGACAAAATGAGGAAACAAATCCAGACGATCACATTGTCTGATTTGGAAAAAATTTATTTGCAAATTATGGTGGAAAATAAGTATTTGGTCACCAACAAACAAGCAAGATTTCTGGCTCTCGCTTGTAACTTCTTCTTTAAGAGTCTCCTTTGTTCTCCACTCATTACCTGTATTAATGGCACCTGTTTGAACTCATTATCAGTATAAAAGACACCTGTCCACAACCTCAAACAGTCACACTTCAAACTCCACTATGTTGAAGACACCAGAAACAAAATTGTAGACCTGCACCAGGCTGGGAAGACTGAATTTGCAATAGGCGAGGAGCCTGGTGTGAAGAAATGAACTGTGGGAGCAATAATGAGAACATGGAAGACATAGAAGACCACCACTGATAATCACCCTCAAGCTGGGGCTTCATGCAAGATCTCACCCCATGGGGTCAAAATGACCACAAGAACGGTGAGCAAACATCCCAGAACCACACGGGGGGACCTAGTGACTGACCTGCGGAGAGCTGGGACCAACGTGACCAAGGCTACCATCAGCAACGCACTAAACCACCAGGGACTCAGATCCTGCAGGGCCAGACGTGGCCCTCTGCTTAAGCCATGTCCAGGCCCGTCTGAAGTTTGCTAGAGAGCATTTGGGTGATCCAGAAGAGGACTGGGGGAATGTCATATGGTCAGATGAAACCAAAGTAGAACTTTTTGGTAGAAACACAACTTGTTGTGTTTGGCGGAGAGAGGATGCTGAGTTGCACCCAAAGAACATCATACTTACTGTGAAGCATGGGGGTGGCCACATCATGCTTAGGGGCTGTTTCTCTGCAAAGGGACCAGGACGACTGATCCGTGTACATGAAAGAATGAATGGGACCATGTATCGTGAGATTTTGAGTGCAAACCTCCTTCCATCAGCAAGGGCATTGAAGATGAAACGTGGCTGGGTCTTTCAGCATGACAATGATCCCAAACACACCGCTCGGGCAACGAAGGAGTGGCTTCATAAGAAGCATTTCAAAGTCCTGGAGTGGCCTAGCCAGTCTCCAGATCTCAACCCCATAGAAAACCTTTGGAGGGAGTTGAAAGTCCGTTCTGCACAGCGACAGCCCCAAAAATCACTGCTTTAGAGGAGATGTGCAGGGAGGAATGTGCCAACATACCAGCAACAGTGTCCTATGATGTCAATTACAGGCCTCTCTCGTCTTTTTAAGTGGGAGAACTTGCACAATTGGTGGCTGACTAAATACTTTTTTTTTTGCCCCACTGTACACAGCAGACCTATAATGGGGTTTTGTTAGCAAGATTTATTCAGAGTGGGTTTGCCTTTGCCTCCCTCTAAGGTTGAGAGAGTGTGGCTTACAGGGACAGTGGGTTTCTGTGGCCAAGCAGGGATTTGGACCCTGGTCTCCAGAGTTGTGGGCCAATGCTCAGACTAGTACACCATGCAAGGGAAGGCTGTCCTATACTAAGTGTTGGCTATGACCATATTTGAAATACAGATCACATTATGATCGCAAAATGTATCATCACATTGAGGACCTGTGCTATGTAATCCAAGGGGAATTTGATCATTTTCTGATCTCTCAGCTGCTGTTGCACCGACAAGGCACAAGTTTCTCCCTTGCTCAGTAGCCGACATGCTCCTTGTGTTCTGAAACGCAGATTGTGTTCTGTGGGGCTGTAAAGATAAAACACAGGTGTTCCAATGTATAATAGAAAAATCCAAATCCCCTACTCCTCGTAGTGGCAACAACAACATACTCTTAGATTCTTGGGCAGAATCTGAATCACTAATGGCAGAAAACTGCAGTCAAAGACACCTGGTAGAAACTGAGATGAAATAAAAGACACCTTACGTGTCATTACTGACACACCCAAATCTATAAACTGGGGTGACTCTCTACAAATGCTTTGGAGACCTGAGTGGATAAGCATATGCTAGAAAAAAAACACCCTCTCCAAGCATTGCAATACTTTCTTCAGTTGCCCTTTTTGGGCTACAGCTTTGATGGTACTCCTCTCTTGAATTCCCTGCCAGAAAGAGTGCTTGTGGTTTGCATACTTCAGGTCTTCAATACATTCTCTGGCATCTCACAATAGTATTTTTTCAGTCCTGCCTTGGAAAGGGACTTGAATTACAGGTCTTCCAGGCAATATGGCTAAAGTAAGTAAGGGGTTGATTTAGTAAGAAACATCTCCCTATGTTTTTAATCTTATTTTTTGTCATTAATTTTTTTTTCTACAAATGACAATAACAGCAGAGTAGTAGGACACAATTCCCCTTAGCAAATACAGACAAAGAAGGGAAAATTGACAGAAGTAGGATAATAGAACCATAGAGTTGGAAGAGACCACAAGGGCCATCCAGTCTAACCCTCTGCGATGCAGGAATTCATAATCAAAGCACCCATGAGAGATGGCCATCCAGCCTCTGTTTAAAGACCTCCAAAGAAGGGGACTGCACTACACTCCAAGGGAGTGTATTCCTCTGTTGAACAGCTCTTACTATCAGGAAGTTCTTCCTAATGTTGAGGTGGAATCTCTTTCCCTGTAGCTTTTCCCTATTGTTCCATGTCCTATTCTCAGCAGTAAAAAAAACAAACTATAGAATGGGTAACACCTGGCTTAACAAGACTACATGTGAAAAGGATCTAGGAGTCCTAGTAGATCACAAGTTGAACATGAGTCACCAGTGTGATGCAGCAGCTGAAAAAGCCAATGAGAATTGTAGGGGCCGGTACAGACTGGCCCTTTAAGGGTTGCAAGGGTTGCCTCGGGAGGGGCGTTATACACGCCCTGCAACCCTAGCACATGATGGGATGGCAGCACTATGTAGCGCTGTTTAAACAGCATACGTAGTGATGCCATTGCAGCTGCACAGCTTCTATACGGAGCTGTGCACCTTTTTCCTTTTTTGCGTTGCAACTGCGATGCAAAAAAGGAACAGGTTTGCGTTCCGTCTAGCTGCTGCGAAGGTGCACAGTAAAAAAAAGGTGGCTCCAGACCACCCTTTTTGGGCGGTCTGTAAAGCCCCTCGGATGCATCAATAGAAGTATAGTGTCTAGATCAAGGGAAGTAATAGTGCCACAATATTCTGCCTTGGTCAGGCCTCACCTAGAATACTGTCCAGTTCTGGGCACCACAATTCAAAAAGGATGTTGACAAGCTGGAGCATGTCCACAGGAGGGTGACTAAAATGGTGAAGGGTCTGGAAACCATACCCTATGATGAGCAATGGCGGAAGCTAGGTATGTTTAGGCTGGAGAAGAGACAGTTAAGAGATGATATGATAGCTCTGTTTAAATATTTGAAGGGGTATCGTATTGAGGATGGAGCATTGCAAACCTCTTATAAAGATACATTATGTTTTAGCCATAACTAAAGAATGTTAATATGAAAATCTACCCAACCTATTGTGAATTCAAAAACTTGTAGACTCAGAGGGCAGTCTGTGAAATGACTGATCATATAAGGATTGTGTCTGAAATGACAAGCAAATTCTGTCTATGGTGTTTGACAGGTTATTGCTCCATCATTACCTGCCAGTCACCACTTGATATCATGCTCGCCAAGAGATGAATATGCTTGTCTGTTCCAGCCCAATGCTGAAGGTAGCAAATCACATAGTTACTAATTCAAACTAACTTTGTTTCTGAAATTTTCAGGAGGACACACCACAGAAATTTTGAGGCTACTCAATAGCCTCTCTCAAGCATATTCTCCAAGGCATTATGTTTTGGCTGATTCAGATAAAATGAGTGAAGACAAAATCCGTTCTTTTGAACAAAAAAGAGCAGAAATGTTCTCCGAATCTTTGGTAAGTTGCTTTTGGCATTTCTTAATATTTTGACGATTTAAATTGCTTGTCAACATAAATTGTTTCTTAATAAGATCTCCAGAATGCACTATATCTGTCAGTTCCAAGGGCCTCACTGTAATCAGTTGTATGATATATTTTATTCCTTATCTTTAATAAATAGTATGTTTTTCTCCCATAACACAGGCTAACCATCTGTTTTGTTCCTCTTGCCGTCTATGCAAGATAACCTCTGATTGTAGATATTTCATATGATTCCTTATTTAATGTGTTCAACCTCCCCATGAAATAAAATGTGTATTTAAATTGACTGTATGGAACATGGGCAATTAATACGTAAGTGGGCAATATTCACATTAATTGCTTAATGAATAAATGTTTAGGTAAACAATATGTATGTTGACAAAGAAATAAATCAATATTTCTGACCAACATGCACATTACCTTACAGACCTTGGGCATATCTGCATGCCCCAATTATACCAGTAACTCCCCACCACCACCATCCTCACATATATCTATATGATGCAGGGCCAAAGCCCTAATTCAAGTGCAGACTGTCTTCATGAGGGAAGGCCAGTTCTGCACCAAATCCCTGCCTATACTGGATTTTTAAAATGTACCTTTTGCTCTGGATTTTGCAGGAAAATCCAGAGCCCTCCGCAGCAACACCAGGTGGCTGTTTACACATACATCATACTATGTTGCCTGTTCACTGTTGGTGCAGATCACTCCCTGTAAAGTCAAAATGAGGTGCCCAGACATGAGATTGATGCCTTGTTTCTGACCTCAAAAGGAGAGACTTGTGCCAGCAGTGGGAGCGCCAGGCAGCACAGTGGGGCAGATGTATAGACAGCTGCCCAGTGTCACTACAGGGTGCAGAGGTAATGGGGGAATCCAGGGCAGCTCCAAGGCCAGAATACTCTGCGAGCAGCTCAGAGTGTTCTAGCTGGTGTGCATGAGCCCCTTGTCACTTTTGCCAGCTTCACATACATTTATCAGGCAATGTGTGAAATACCATACATATCACGAGAAGGTACAGCTTAATAGAAAAAACAATAATGCTGGGAAAGGTAGAGGGCAGTAGAAAGAGAATACCACATGCTAGATGGATAGACTCAAATCAGGGAGATCATGGGCTTTCAGCCTGAGCAGAAAGGTAGGGGGCTTGGTGACCTCTTATTCACAGGGTTGCCATGAGTCAAGATCAGCTCAAAGGCAGCCAACAACAACAACAACAACAGCGCAATGGAGAGATATGCAGTCAGGAAGGGTTTTCTTTCTAGTTTCAATTGGAATGGCTAGCACTGTTGAATAAAGTTGCTTTTCCATTTCTCTGATAAATTTTTATTGAAAGGGGGCTGTTCATCTTCAGCACACATCAGTAAGTTCAAAGACACATCCAGCTTGCCTGCCTTTACTTCCGCTTTCATTGTCACCTTAGCAGCTGCTTGAAAGCACAACAAGGTGGTCATTGATGTATGATATGAGGAATCATATCTGTCTGCTATCAACACTTACAGAACTCAGAAAAGTTACTGTGTGGATTAAAGTTCCCAGAAGAAACCCCAGTGGCAAAGCTGCTAGGAGCTGTAATCCAAAAAAGGGGGAACTTATTCAAGATCTGCATTTGCACAGTCTTCCTTTAGTACCTTGTTAGCCATATTGTAAACACTTAGTGGGCTTGCATAGCAGGCCCTAGGATTGGGGCGTTAAATGCACATTCCTAACTTTGTATCTGACTTCAGCACACATCTGAGTAATGCTTAAGCTTCATTGCAGCTTTGCCAATGGCTTTAATCAGTTCAGTGTGGGATAGATCCAATTCCCAATTCAGTTTGTACAGCAATGAGAAACTTAGGGGCAGGGGGAGCCACACAAAGAAATCTTTCTCTTCAATCTCTTGCTACGTGTAAAAATAGCAATATGTCAGACAGAAAAATTGAATTTACACTGATAGGATCTTTTGTAGATGTATATTAGCACCCATCTGTTTTCTTTTAAGTGTCTAGCAAGTCCTGTGTAACCAAAACTCTGAGATATGAAAGTTATGTTTGACTTGGATTAGCATCTGAAGGTTTCCGTTTTTGCTGTTGTTACATGCTATGTTTGTTTGTTGTTTTTTCCTTGAAAAACTTTCTTCAGGCATGCACTTCTCTCTGCCAAAGTGTCCTTTACTTTGTAACAATTAGTATTGTTTGAGACTGTTGGTTGACTTTTGTTTCTCGTTCCCATCTGATTTAGTTCCTGTCAAATCCTAAGGGCTGTGACTTCAGCGAGAACTGAAGTAATTGATCTCCATTACAGTTCTGTCTTAGATCTCAAAGATGGGAGTTTTTATTCCCACCTATATATACAGCTATAAAAATATTAAAAAGCTATAAAAGAAAAAAGCGTTTTTTTCTTATATGTACTGTTTGGCATGAAAACAGAACAAGGAGGTCTCCATCTGCCCCCCCTTCCACATCGTATAGAAAAAAAATTATATAAATAAAATGAAATGAAATGAAAACAAAAATGGAAAATGGTATTGAGGCTAGGATATATGAAAGACTGCCTTTCTTTATAGTTGTCCCCTGCCTATGGAAGTCCCTCCCAAGAGAGGTCAGTCTGGTTCCATCACTTCTAAGTTTCCAACAGACATCGAAGATTGTGCGTTTTGGTGTAACCTTTGGCTTTTCAAACTGGAGATGTATGGTCTGTCTTTTTTAAAAACTGTTCATCTGGTTTTAGGTCTGGCTTTAAAAGAGAAGATTCAACTGTTTTTAAGTGGTTTTTACTTATTTATTTGATGTGTTTAAAGTGTTTTTAAAATTATGCATTGCCTTAGAAGGTGGGTTGAGTGGGCTAAATAGTTGCCTTGTAACAGAATAGAATTTCAAGATATTTAGGTAAATGTATGACACAAGATTCCAACTGATTTTCAGTTGAGCTTTCTTTTGAGTAGCTCTTAGCTTTTGGCTGACAAATCATAAGTTTGAATCACTTAATTGTAGATATGTCTATAGAAGAAAATAGCTGTGAGGTCAATGGAACTCGCTCCGAGGAAAGAAACTGAGTACAGGTTGAGCCTCCCTTATCCTGAATGCTTGTGATCTTTGGATTTGGGGGTTTTGTTTTAAATTTCAGAATGCCTTTCATGGCTGTAACCTTGCCTACCACTAGCTTTGGTCCCATCCACTACCAGCATGCAATCCCTGATGCATTAGCTCCAGGACATATGGACATTGAAAGGGGAAAAAAGATTCTCCATCTTTTTCTAGATCAGAGGTGAGCTTGGTCCAGAACCTAGGGGGGGCACAACATCTGAGTTTTTGGCTCCTCTGGAGCAGGAAAGGGGCATAACATGCCATTGCACCTGCCATTTCTGGTGACCAGAATTGACAGCATTTTGCATTTTGACTGTGGGTAGGAACCCCAGTTTTCAGGTAGGGGACCGTTTTCAGTGAAACAGGAACAGGTTGCCTCTGTGGTACATATTAGTGTTTGTTTTTGCTTACACAATCTCAGCAATGGAAGGGGAAGGAGGAAGAATCATAATAGTAGCTACATCATGTTACAGTGGAAAGGATTGCCTTATAATGTCTTTTATATTTTTCCCAGAATTTCTGATGTGCAGTATCTGAATTGGCCACTTGAGGGAACCAGAGAGGGTTTTATCCTCTTTTCCATTGGTACAATAATAGCAATACTGCCAACTTCTTAGCAACAAGTAACTTGTCAAGTTATCTTTCTGAATAGCAGTAACGGTAACAGTCAGGCTCCCTTGCCTGATTTTGTGACCAGAAGAGCACCCGGCATATGTGTGCCTGCATATTACCAAAACAGATGGCCCATCTTATAAACAAGTCTACAAATGTTACTAACATCAAAAAATAACTAGCCTGCTGGTGGGTTTGTGGAGAATAGTGCTTTCCTTTTGGGGTGGTTTATCTGCCTGCTCTTTGGAGCACAGAGGAGTTTATCATACAATGGAATTTGGGCGTATAATGCAATGGCAATCCAAACGCAATCATCGGGTTTCATGTAATTGCGTACGAGTGTATCTCACGCAATTTCAGGCAAGGGAAGTCATTCCGAACACAATCATGAGGTTTCATGTAATTGTGTATAAGAGTATCTCACGCAATTTCGGGCAATGGGGGGTCATTTTCGGGAAATGGGAAGTCATTCTGAATGCATTCTGAACGCAATTAGAATTCACGTAAATTCGCTTGGTTAGCGAATTTACATGAATTCAAATTGGCTCCATTCGAAATTGGGAGAAATTCCTCCCGTGTGATAAACTCCACAGTGTGTTCCATTCCTCCTTCAGCTCTAAAAGTTTGGAGACTGGAATTGCTGATCATACCAGGACCATTCTTCTTTCCTCCACCTCCAGGTAATTTGACACTGGCAATATTACAGAACTGATAAATCTCTCATTTTCTATTAGTAGGTGTCCCCCAGTGTTCTCTAGATCTGGACTACTCTAGCTAAAATTATATTTCAAGGTGCAAAATGACCTAACACAGGGGTAAACCAGCCCTCCAGATTTAGTCCAGGTAACAACAGAGAGGATTTACAGCATTTTTCCCACCAGCATCACTAAAATTCCTCCTCACAGTTCTCTGTTTGGGTAAAACATTCCAAAGGCTAATGCTAAACATTTTTAGCATATACAAGAGGGAAATAAACAGCAAAACAGAGGCTTGGATGGGAGTGAGAGCTAAGGCATTATCTGTTATCTCTGGCCTTTAAAAAAAAGATTAGGCCACATCCTGGAGTATGGAAAGCTAATGTTTTAAGTCAAAATAACTATGATTGCAAGATGCTGGGACAAACCCAGCATTGGGCACTTATATATTTATTTTTCTGCTACTCAAAGCAAGACTTTCATTAAGTCACTTAGAATACAATGAAGCTGGTAGAAATATAATGTGTTTCAGTTGGAGAATTCTCTGGGTCTCTTCCAGCACGGTAGAAAAGATGGCATACATTAAAGAAGTTTAATAAATGGGAGGTGCTGGTTCAGAGCAAAAATCACCCACATCATCTTAGAGATTGCCTGCAGGAGTATGCCATGGTGTGGTCCAGTTATGTCGTAATTAGGAACGTGGCATTGGTAGCTACTCTGCTGTGGTTGTTTTTTGTTGATATGAGGATGTTGCCATCTGTGCTTCAGCATATGAACAAAAGTTCTTGACCAGCCAGTAAAGCTGGAAGACACCATAACTTACAGCTGTGATTCAAAGATCTAGCCCACCCTTATTTCTGTAGTTAAGATCAAAAGCTCTCTTTGGAAGATAAAAGTGATTAGTGATCTCCGTTTGGTGATCTCATCTCGCACTGTTGACTCTCATAGAGGTAATATGCCTCTGAGAAAAAAAGATGAAGGTTGTTTTTGCTCTCATGTCCTGCTTGTGGATTTCCCAGAGAGATCTGGTTGTCTGTTGTGGGATCACAGAGAGCCAGAATGGTGGAGTGGTTTGAGTGTTAGATTATGGAAATTATCACATGGGAAAACAGGCACGGGTGACATGCGGTTTGTATCTGTCTCTGACAGGTCTTACCACACTGCCCCCGTGCCCGGGCAGTAGGCAGCCCATATGCATCTGGGCATCTCTGGCAGTTTTTCAAGAAGGGAATTTTTCCATTCTTGAAAAGGTGCAACAGAAGCCCAGGTTGCATACGGACTGTGTACTGCCCTGGCATGGGACAGTGTGGTAAGATCTGTTGGAGACGGAGATGGATGTAACCCGCACCTGTTTTAACCCTCCCCATTTCCTCTGATCATATGATGATGATGTTGTTGTGTGTCTTCAAGTCATTTCCACTTATGGTGATTCTAAGGTGAACCTATCATGGGGTTTTCTTGGCAAGTTTCTTCAGAGAGGGTTTGCCATTGCCATCCTCTCAGGATGAGAGCGTGTGACTTCCCTAAGGTCATCCAGTGTGTTTCCATTGCTGAGCCAGAATTTGAACCCTGGTATCCAGAGTCATGGTCCAGCATACAAACCTCTACGCCACTCTGACACTCTTATATATTATATCTATTATGTACTATATTGTAAATTATAATATTATATATCTGTTATAAATCATATAATATCATATATGGCTAAGCAGTTAAATAATTCTACTTTAATATTTCTAATCCACAAACTGTGATCTTAGCTTTAAACTTCCAGTTTTACTTTATCTGTTTTAGCATTAGTTACTAAAACCAATTACCAATGTGTCACCCTCTGCTGTATATTCTATAAATAATTTCTATTGTTTCAAAAACATATTTTTAGATTTTTCTCTAATCAGATGTATCTAATCTGTGAAGAACACCCGGAAATTTGTCCAGATATTAATTATATTATATATATATGTTTTGATTATATCATCCTATATGTTGTATATTTTTTATTGTATATATGTTTTGAGTATAGTGTAGTATAGTATAGTAATAATGCTTAGTAAGATAGAAAGCACTAGGAAAAGAGAAAGGCCACATTCCAGACTCAATCAAAGAGGCCATGGCTCTGAATCTGCAAGGTTATTCACACTGTGAAAATAATCCAGGATGAATCCAGGTTGAATCTCTGTTGTTCACACACATCCCGAATGCACCTGATTAAGTTTGGAGGGGCTGCCAAAAAACCCACTCAACCTGGGATAATATCAGGTTTCCCCCCGAGTTTTTTTAAAAAGATCCTCATCGTTGATAGTGTGAATAACTGATGTGAATAGACTGGGGATAAAACATTGCATGCCTTCAACTTATTTGAAATGCATTCAAATTGTTGGCTCCATTTTAATTTGAATGCTTGCACCTGGGAGTAACCGAAGTTGCAAAGATGTGCATTGATGCAGTTCCACAGTGTTAATAACAAACCTGGAATACATAAGTGAAATGATTTGCATCGTCACGCTAAAAAAATGACGCCTGAATGACCCCTGCAAGACCTTAGTTGGATGGTCAATGATAGGAGGGACTCATTCTTATCGTAGCCATACGTCAAAGCTGACTTAACTTGACATCAGTTAATAACAAACAAAAATAGCATCCTATATGTTGTGTATGTGGGGAATACATTATTCTATTCTTATAATCTCACTTGTTATTAATTTGGCACCTCTGGTGCTTTTTCTATTGTGATTACTCACCAAGACTTGCTTTCTTTGTTGTCGTTATTTCTGTTTACTGTGGGAACCAAATGCTAACCTAGCTAGGTGGCCTTTCTTCTAATCTAGCAAGGATTTTCACAGGTTCTGTTGTTTACCACTTCAACAGAAGGAATAGGTGCATATACATCACACCATGCTTGGAGGTGGCCACCTTCAGAGCCGTGACATTTCAAGCGCCTTCCAGGTATGGGCATAACCCAAGAGAGTGCTATCACAGCTGCACATCTCTTTTGAGGGTTCCCACTGCATACAGAGTAGTAGATTAGATAGACATTTTGATATTCTGAAGTAGCAATTTTTATATTCTTGTTTCACTTTAATCATAATTTGGAAAGATGCAAGCCAGATCCTGAAATAATTCTCTGCAGTAAAATCTAATATCCTCCACTGAGTATTGGCTGTGAAAAATGTGACTAAGAATGGTCAAAACAGGATGTTAAAAAAAATCATGCAGTTAATTTAACGCAAGGGTGAGAGGAAAGTTGAATCTACTAATTGATTTTGGGGTTATTTGCTGTCAGTGGTCAAAATTTTCCGATTCCCAGGTATTTAACAACAGCAAGAATGAAATGACTTGTCTCACCTCGCTTGTGCACTTTGGGATAACTAGGGGTGTACTTGCATGTGAATGCAAGGTGAGTTCAGTTTTGGTATGGAAAACAAATTCCTAAACTCAGGATATGTCTAGAGGTACCCAGTTCTTTCATTGAAAGCCAAGAAGCCTGATCTCTACTGTTTAATCTGTTGCTAACAATGCATACTGTGGTCCACCAGGTGGGGCACTGAGATAACAGTTCAGGTACTATGCCTGCTGTATAGTTGAGTCAAGTGAACTTCTATTTGCATTTTCCAACTAGTTTAATCGTTATCTCCCAGCAGTTCCAGCCTTGTTTAAAAAAACCTTTAGATGTTACTAAATGTAATTTTTCTGCTAACCCATGAAGAAGGTGTTACCATTCATTTCCATGCTGTCCACAGATGGGCAAGCGGAGAAGCCTTGTCTTTCAAGGTCAGAATGCTAACCTCTTAGAAGGCCCACAAAAAAGTAAATACCAAGCAGGCTAACAAGGGGCAAAAGCACTGAAGTGTAAACTTCTTTTCCTCCAGGAAGAGAACACTTCCAGGGGGTCCATTCCAAACAGGCTGGATGCCGCACAGATGCAGATTTACCAGTAGGCACCACTGAAGTGCCCACTAGTACCAAGGTTGTCACTAAATGCGACTGTAGAGCCCACAAGAATGGCCAACACAGACTTCATTGTGGGTTGCATGTTGCAAACCCTTGCCTGACTCCATCAGCAGCACAAAAGCCAAGTAGGCTAAGCAAACAGGGTGGGCACTCTACATCCACTGATTTGTCTGCATGGTACATAGAATCATAGAATCATATGTTTCTTGTTGCTTTGTGGATACTAGTAGTGAGCTGTTAAAATACAGACATCATCTGTGCTAGTGATGGTCCTTCAGCCTTGAAGCTGTAACTAAACTACCAGACTATTGTATGCATTTGTTGGGGTGCTGCTTTGGAGGGTGGAGGAAACCCTGGGGAAGATGACAGCCCATTTAGTTTAACTTTGGGCTGTGTGGAAGTACTAATATAGTTGAAGATGTACTGTAGAGTCCATTTAAAATAACTGGCCCTACTAGCACATGTTAGGGGGTGCCAACAATGTAGTGACAGAGAATGATGTGTGCCACATAACTTGCCTTACGTAGGTAAGCTACTCTGCTGCCTTGAGGTGTTGTGGGGGATGATCTCCCATCACCAGTCTTTAAAAAAATCATTTGTCAGTCTAGTGAGCTTTTTAAATATGAAATGGGAGGGAACAACATGGTGTTCTTTTCCTCTAGCAAAATAAGGTCTTGGGTTGGCCTTACAAAACAATAAGCTCAACCCAGTAGGAGCTTCTTTGTTTATTCCTGCTTGTGTAGATGGGATATTTGCTAGACTAAAGCAATAGAAAAACATAGTAGCTTTATGGAATGTGCTACTGCTAGAATTATTCCTCTGTGTAAATTTGACAATTTTTCTCATTTTTCCAAGTTCACCCTCCATCGCATTCCTAGAAGTCGGGAAGTTCGTCAGTCGTGGAGCTCTTCCGTACTAACAACTCTGCATTCCATGTTTTATGCTCTTCCTTTGGCCTTCAGACTCAAGCCAGATTTGGTATGTAAAACAATACTACCGGTATAGAGGGGGGAAAATAAAGAAATGTCAGTCTCTTCCAAACGGAAATTGCTGTGGGGGTAGCAAACATCACATGTATACACTTAGAACTCTCTCTCTCTCTCTCTCTCTCTCTATATATATATATATATATATAGCAGATCCTGACATGGTTGAGATATCATGCTAACCAGGGGTATGCAACCTAGTTCTCTCCAAATGCTGTTGATTGTATAATCCCTTGCCACTGCCTGTGCTGGCTGGGACTTTTGGCATTTATAGTCCAAATCTGAAGCCTGTCTCTGCACTAAATCATATTTAACAGGAGAAGAATGAACCACACCAAGCCTTCAGGAAGAGTATGGAAGCATTTGTTCCTGTTCTTACATAATCAAAGCTTTTCACAGTGTCCTAACCTAACATTGTGGTTATCCTTAACACGGATTTGTTTGAAACAAGTCAACTTCAAAATGGGCTATGAAGCTGGCTTGATTAGACAAACCATATTTGACCTTATACTACACTATGGTTAATGAAAACTGGAATCGAGTATTTCTGAGGAATTGTGGAGAGCCTGCCGTCCCAAAGTTGACTTCAGCTTGTTGTCCTCACACTAAATTTTGGCAACTGAAATTTTTTTCTAAAAGGAAATCTGATATATGTCTCTCATTCAAAATTATAATTTCCCTATTAGGCATGCCAATATTATATTAGGAAGTATCTGGGGTTGTAGAACAGTGTTTGGAAAGATTCCATGTGAGGTCTCTTTTTTTCAGAAGAGGAAACAAATGAGACAGTGTAACACTTCCTTACATGGGCTCTATGCTTTCATTATCCTACATAAACAATAGGGGCAAGATCTGCCTCTGTTGCACAGAAGAGAGGGGCAGATCTCTCAAGCATTATATCTGCTTGAAACTTCATACTAAGCTGTTACACCACTTATGCAAAGAACTGAATAAATGACCCTTTATTCCAGAGTTTGGAAAAGTTAGTTTTTGGGGACCATAGCTCTCACAACCCCCCCAACGCGCATAGCCTCTAGACATACAGGTTGGGGATTAGGGGAATTGTACTCCAAAAAAAATAAAGTTTCCAAGCTCTGGAAGTAGATTTTATTTTGTATGTACGTGGGTTCTCAGTGGTTAAGACACTGACTCTGACGACTGCAAGATCGACAGGTTCGCATCTCAAGACTCAAGTGCTATATGATGGAGTGAGCTCCTGTCACTAGTTCCAGTTTCTGCCAACCTAGCAATTTGAAGTGCAAGTAGATAAATAGGTACCACTTCAGTGGGAAGCTAACTGCATTGTATGTAATCATGTTGCTTGCTTGATCACAGAGTTGACTTTGACAATGCTGGTTCTTCAGCTGAGCAGTTTCCTTATAGTCACACACGAGTTGACATCCTTTACCTTTTACCTTTTTTAATGAAATCAACAACTGGGGGCCTTGGGGCCAAATTTGACTGCCTAAGGAGTGCCATTTTCTCCCCCTCCACCATCTGCCCAGGGACAAGAGAAGTGTGTGGAGACAAGATTGTTTATGGGGTTGGCTGGAGCCCTGATCCAACACTCTCTGCACTTTTCAGAGTAGTTTTTCCATAAAGCAAGTTGCTGACCTGGTCTCTTAAATGAAACAGTGGTCTTTGTGATCCCATTTTTGCTGTCCCCCATCTTGCCCATTCCTATATATTGATTTTCTCTTTTCATTAAAGAGGAAGTAAAACGCTTCAGTTCAAACAAAAAAAGCAATCTTTATGAGCTGAGTACATTAGAGCATTGCCTTGTTACAGTGGTGGCTTCATTTAATTAGCATCAATAGTATTGAGTTTCCATCATAAGGGAAATTGTCTAGATAATCAAATAGAGCAGTATATTACTGAAGGAGATGATGTGTAAAAGTCAAAGGAGAAAGGGTAGCATGGGGTAAGCTTATTGTTGCATAAGTCAACCATTTTTACTGGCAAAAAATAATTGTGGCATCGACTGGGAACAGCAGCAACTAAGTTTGCTCTTTTAGTGATAGTTTAACTTGTTTGTAGATGTTTTGCTTGATAGAGCAGTGCCAGACAATATAGTGTGCTGATAGTATGCCTCATGAACTTTGCACTGAAGTTGTGTGTATATTTTACTGCATATACTTGACTATAAGTTGAGAAATTTTTGCCCAAAAAGTGGCCCAAAAAACCTGGGTTGACTTATATACGGGGCAATTTGGTAATAGGCTTGCCTGTCAAGCTTCTTCCACAGCCTGGCTGACTTCTGAAGTACCGAGACCCAAATTATACCCTTGACTTATCTACGGGTAATATCAAAATCCCTGATTTTGGCTCCAAAACCTGCCCTTGACTTATACGAGGCATTGACTTATGCATGAGTATATATGGTAAGTAGTGTAGTGGCTATTGATGAACCTGTGGCTATGATGGTAATGGATAGCAGTTTTGACAGTGGATAGTGAAACTGCAAACACACAGTACTTACAAGACACAGCAACAGTGTCTTGATTCCCAGTGGTTTCTGAGTTGGTTGATAAAACAGTGTGTATGATGGGTAAGAATGTGAGCTGCAAATCAGAATTCGCCTGTTCAGATTTGTAGTCAGCTGTGAGTTGCTTTGGTGTCTCCAACTGGGGACTGAGGAGGGATTCATATTCCCGAATGGACTTGCCTGGTCCTTACTTTGCATACTAATTTGTAGATTGGCCCATTTCAGAATTGAACTGCTACTGAATTCCATGTCATAACAGCCCAAGGGCTAACTCTCTTGTTTTTCTTCTTCCTTTTCTTTTTTTCTTGAAGTTTTCTGCTTGCAGATGTTAGTTGCGTGGAGTGGCCAATGTGTGTTACTACTAGATGGAATTCCCCATGGAAGTGATGGGAGAGAAGGATGTGCCATCACTCTTGGGGTGATTGTATGGGGAGAAAACACCTGGCTGCTTTCAAGGGTCCAGGCAACAAGCCATGCTTTTTTTCACATAACATCCCGAGTAAGCTTCCAGAGAGTTTGTGCAGAAAAAAAAAACATTGCTGTCTCTGTAAGGACAGCCATGTTTTTCCTATGCAGTCTCACTGGAGCAGCAGCACATCATTGGGTCCTATTACTCTCAGGGCGAGTAGCAACTATACTTTTAACACACATAGCAGGAGAGTAGTATTTGGAGAGATGAAGGGAAGCCCTTAGGCTGACTCTTAAGTACTTGTAAAGAATTTTCACAATAATCAATTATTACAGTTGGACAGTTTTCTCTCTGAGCAATTCATACAGAAGTGGGACATAATGGACTTACTGGTGAGCACATGCAAAATGAGTACAACCCACATTTAAAGCTGGCCTGTGAACAATCAGCTGTCCTTTCTGCTGCTCCTGTTTTCATATTTATAATAAAGAGTTGTCATTATCATTTCGGTAAAGATTGATGAAATAATGACCCTGTTCGCATAGGCCTGATACAGACAACCCAAAAGGGCTGTTTGTGGGGCGTGATTAGGGTTAGGGAGCACACAGCATCTGCACGCTCCCTAACCCTAGCACGTATGGATGGCGCCATTTTAAAATTGCGCTGTCCATACATGCGTGCCATGATGCTGTCATGGCACGTGCTGCGTTTATACAACGTGGCACGTGTCTGACGTCATCATGCTACAGGAGGGCGTCTATGGTGCCCTTTCTGCAGCACTTTTTGCTCCTTGTCCTTGGCGTGGCCTTTACACAGCTGCGCCAAGGATCCCGAGAGGAAAGAGACCCAGGGCGCTTGCTGCACCCCTCATTCAGGCCACAGAGAAGCGGGAGTTTGCTGCTTCTCTGTGGCCTGGAGAAGCGGTAGATTGGGGCCTTTATGGCTGCCAGTGAGGCAGCCCTCACCCCATTCCGACGCTTCTCTGGGCACCTACAGACCACCCCTTTTGGGCAGTCTGTAAAGCCACATAGAGCTGTAAGCACAGTTCCAAAGAATATGGAGTTTCAGAGAATTCACTGGAACCTTTTGCCCTGCTTGCCTCCTCCTGAGCAGGAGTAGTTGAAGCAGAGTTAGGCCAGGAGTGGTCACAAGTGACTCACTGTAAGTTTAGAAAACCTTTCCTCTGTTGCTATTGTCCTCTGATCCCAATCCCCTCCCCTTACATTCCTTGGACAAGGATGGGGCTACTCCCTGTTTCCCATGAGGTTAAGAATGAAAGCTCCATCTACCTCATACTCTTCCTCATGCAATACCAAGCTAATCCAAAAGGTCTTTCCCTTTGGCTAAAGATCTTGCTTAAATAGTTTTAGGGAGTTTGGAAAAAGATTAATCAGTTAGAAAGGGAAGCCCCACCTCTACTTTTAATCACTGGATTTCTGTTGTAAAAGCATGCAAGATGTTAATTGTTTCCTTTTATAAAGTGCCTCAGGAGACAGATCTGATAACAAAGAATGGGAGAGTTATGTAGCGTTTGATCAAGTTTCTCCGAATTCCCACCTCCTCTCTCTGTGTGTATCTCAGTGTGAGTCTTTTTGTAAAAAACAAAACAAAAACAAAACAGTTATCTTACAGCTTGACTAATATATAGCATGGACATATATCTGAATCAGAGTATCTGCTTTGTAGCTTGAGACCTAGCAGAACAACAGCATATATCTAACTGTCTGGGTAAGAGTATGTTTATTGAGCAACTGAGTGCCACATTCTTGGCTGCTTCCCAAGTCTCCTTAGGTTTACAAGTCTTTGGAGGGGTGGAAGAAAAAGTTGGTTCTGAGTTGACAGCATTTATCAAAGACTTCTGCCATGGAACTCAACAACTTAGTGTTAAAAATAGGAAACATCTAGAAAAGCATGAAATGGTGCCAAAAACGCATAGTTGCTGTGCTGGAATTTATGGAGAGTCTAGGCATGAATCAGTGTAGGCAGAGGTGTTCCCCCACCGCTTGTTTTTCTGTGTACTGCTAACAGGGAGGCAGTAGGATTTTGGAATGCTATTTAAAAGTTGCTTGTGTTGATTAAGAACTGATCATGCAAATTCTTGTGCCCTCCCAAACTCCTCTTGACTAGAGGGAGAAATTTGAGGAGTGCAAGGAATGCACACTTTAAGCAAATACAGGCAACAGTGCCTGGCTTTCACTTTGTAGAAACAGGAGACAGTCAAGCAGTTCACCAGATGGGGCTTCACTGTGACAACCTGCTATTGCAGTTGGCTATGGCACAAGTATGCACAGATATTGTACTCCATGGGCTTCTGAAATTTAGCATTCTATTATTTAGTGCTTTTTTTAATATTGCCTTTCCTTTAGGAAGCTATTCTTGTTCTTTTTGTCATCCCCACATCTTAGTCACACAGGTGAGATGCCTTAGGCTGAGAGAGAGTGAGACTGGCCCAAGGTCATCCAATGGATTTTATGGCTGAGATGGGATCTGAACCTGCATTTTCCCAGTTTGGCATTTCTAACCGTGGTATATTCCAGCCCAAGAAGATTCCTTATCCAGCCCAGGGAAAGCCATCATTCAGCTAAGCTTTGTCCTTAAAGTGGGGAGATTTGTCTATGCTGTATGTCACTTATCTTCCTGAGTATAGGAGAATCCCGTTGTTACCGGTGATCAGAAAGACGAGTGGACATCCCACCCTCCCAGAGGAGTGAAATGGAAGATAGGCAACTGTTCACCAATGGGAGATAACTGTGGGATTGTCATTGTCACTCACTGTCCCAACTGCTGCTCAAGTCCTTTTCTTGATAGAGAGGGAAGTTTGGAACTGCATGCTTCTCCTCCACATGAATAAACTTGAAACAGGCATGATGCAGGAGGGTGGGTTCCGTTGATGCCAGAGGAAAGGGCAGGGTGAGACCCCACCTCCTGAAGTCATCTGGCCTACTGCTGGGAGAGGGTGGAGATCAACTTTCAGGTTCAAAACAGTTCTTCTCCTTTGAACAAAACCATACTGTTAAATCCCTTAGTAGAGCAATATGTTATTCTTCCCTGCACTAACAAAGGAATCTGGCACATAACTCTACTGAGATTACTAGTCCACAGGAAGATTTTACTGGAATGTATTGCTCTGGTGCAAAGGCCCTAGCAGTTTGTGGCCTAAAAGAGAAGATGGGAAATACTTTGCTAAAGGATCATTAGAGAGTTATATTTTTTTCTCAACAGGCTCCCATGTTTTCACAACCATGCCTGTGAAATGGTGGGACTGAGAGAAAGCCCTTTGCCAAAGAACTTGGACCATCTTTTATTGGGATATATGATCTTTTAGATGGTTTGAACCATGTAAGGCATTAAAAGTCATAACCATAATTTTGAGGCCTATCCAGAAAGAGATTGGCAGCCAGTGGAGCTATTTCAGCTGGGGGGTTATAAATTCCCCATAGCCTGCCGCAGTCAGCAACTTGGCCATAGCATTCTGGGCTTGCCAAAGTTTCCAAACAGCAGTCCCATATAGATTGTGTTACAATAAATCAAAATGGGATGTAATCATGGTGTGTGTCTCCATAGCCAGATTTGACTTCTCAAGGAACAGGTGCAGCTGGTTCACTAGTTTTAACTGTGCAAACACACTCCTGGCTATTGGTAAAACCTGGGCATCCCAGCTCAGGCCTGAGTTCAAGACTACACACAAACTGCTGGATTAAATCCAGACCTAGTCATGCTGAGAGCAGTTCCACTTGAAATGAATGGGACTTGGCTTACTTTTGTCATTTATTTCAAGAGATCTGGCTCCATTTCACTCTATTTAAACTTTTATTTTTGTTAAGTTTTTATGCAATCATAGAATCTATTCCACTCTTTCCTTTCCCTTCCCTCCCACCCCCATCCCACCCACCCACCCGGTATATCCCTGTTGGATGCTATGCATGAGCATGTCCGAAGAAGTTGCGTCAATGATCATGCTTATATTTAGTGTTTAGCATTTAGCACAGGGATGGGGAATCCCATGAGAAGGAAGCTGGATTGTCCCTTCTCCCCACCTCCATTTCACAGATGAGACTGTGTCAGTAGGGGTCAGGAAAGACTGTACTTCCGATGTCATCAGATCTTCAGCCCAAACACTGCCTGGTACTTTAGTTGAAAACTCGCTTCACCCCACATCCATTTTTCTGGCTGTGCCCTGCAAACACTAGCTGAGAATGGTTGCCTTTACAGGCAGCTCTTATTCTCAGTTGGGAAGGTGTGTAGTAGAAGGCATTCCTCCCTTTCAATGGTGGGGGGGGGGTGTTCTATAGAGAATTTCCCTTATTATTCTTGATTGGCAATGACAAGGGGATTCCTCACTTCTAATCTCTGTAGCATAAAGGCATGAGTCTTGGAAAGTCTCCATGGGATGGAATCATACCTTCATATCCCAGAGGTACCCTCCTTCCAAATTAGCATATTTCACATCTCTAACTCTCATCCATGGAGATAAAAAATATCCTTGCATTTAGTATCTTAATCTGGGGTATTTTGTGTCTATATGTGCCTTCAGGTTTCCCCATTTATCTGATGAAGTAGACAAGTCTACAAAAGTTTATGCTGCCAGCTTCTTTCTCTTGGTCTCAAAGGTGCCACAAGATCCCTTTGCATATGTGCCTTTAAGTTGTCTGTCAACTTATGGTAACCCCATGAATTTCATAGGCTTTTGAGCTAATAAGAATTCATTGTATTGCGGTGTATAAAAATGGTCCAGTGCTTTCTACAACACCTCAACACATGCAGCCATAAAACACATACACACTTGAGGCAGAGCATTTATTCAGCCCTTCCTGTTTGAAAAAAATGTGTTCAATCGATTTCATGGAATAATGTTTGTCCCAGCTGGGGTTTTTTTGTCTTTTTTAAAAAATTGTAAATAGAGGTGACTGAAACACAAGGATATTATTTACACCTTGTCAGATGACAGTGTAAAATGCCAGTGTCACAGGTCTAGTTCTGTAAGGACTTTGCAACAAAAGTGATTTAGGGGGACTAAAATATCTAGTCAGGGTGAGGGTTAAAATGCTTATTGTCCCATTAACTCACTGTAGCTAGTCCCTGTTTTGCTTTGGCAAGAGCACTAATAGATGAGTAAAAAGTAATAATAATAATAATAATAATTTATTTGTATCCCGACTCTCCCTATGTTGGATGAAAAATATACTCTCCCTAGTAGGTTGCTATGTAAATGTATGAGACTAGGGCTCCCAAGTAGGTTCATGGCTTTGTTGAGATTTGAATCAGGGACTTTCTGCCTGACATTCTTAATTTGATTAAATGTTTTGTGGAGTTTTGTTTTTTCTTAAAAAGACTCCTTATGTTTCAGGAAGTTGTTTCCTAAAACAAACTGTTTTCTATAGCATTTGTCCTTTCCTTTATCAGGTTAGTATTCAAAAATACATGTGCTTACCCCTTGATTTTGCTGACTTTCTTAAATCACTCCAGTGTTTTCCAATTTCCCTGTTTCCCCCAAAATAAGACATCCTCAGAAAATAAGACCTAGTAGAGGTTTTGCTGAATTGCTATATATAAGGCCTCCCCCGAAAGTAAGACCTAGCAAAGTTTTGTATATAAATATATATACAATATATAATAAATGTTAGAAAATTTTTGTTCAACAATAAATGTGAATTCTTCTTCATGGAAAAAATAAGACATCCCTTGAAAATAAGACCTAGCACATCTTTGGGAGCAAAAAATAATATAAGACACTGTCTTATTTTCGGGGAAACACGGTATGTAGGCTGGATTACATCTGGCTTCCTGAACCTTAATAGATTTCATACTTGTTTACTGCTTGATAGATTGAAAGCAGCCATCTCACTTGAGGCTGAAGGCAATACAGTGTTCAGGAGAATGCGGTACAGTGTTAAGTGCTTTAGCCAAGTATTCATACCGTTTGGTGACCATCTCTCTTAAAGGTGCCAGGTTAGAAATACTGAAGTGAAAGATATTCCCCTTCATGTTTTTTTTAAAAAACCCTTTTTTGGGGAAGCACTATAAAATGCCAGATTCACAAACTTGTTAAATTCACCATAATAAACAGATACATGTGTTATAGAAATGCTCACACAGTGGAACTATATGAAAGGCGATCTTTATTTCACGCAGCTAAGATTTTCCATTCTCTCCAATTCTCCAAATGTCTTAAGTTCATAGCACTTCAGTAGCCTGCTAGAATGGATAATGAGCTATTGTTCCTTTGCATCATGATTCACCATTGGCTTTTTCTCCCCTTTTATTGGTGGAGTAAATTCAAAACACTGGATTATCTTCCTATATATTTTGGAATCTTATGCCCAGACCTTGGATATTTCACTTAAAAGCCACTTTGATAACCTGCTAAGAATTTTGTTGTTGTCTTTCAGTTATTTCTTAAAAGCAGACTTTTCCAATCAAGGAAATCTGGTAAATTATTTTGTAGTAATTCCCTCTATAATATGTCTAGCATAATACTCATCCTTTAATTTTATATTTCTTTGCTAGTTTTGTGTAAGTGGGGAGTTTCGCCTGTTTTCAGAAAAAGTATTTGATGTGTCCAGTTCAAATATTTTGCTGCTGTAGACAGGTCAGTAGTTGTCACCCTACAGTCCCGCAAAGCCTGTTGAAAAATGGGTACAGCTAGATACACTATGTTAGGCCTAGCCAAAGCAGAGTAATTAATGAAAAGGGAAAGTGAACTCAAAACATATCCCATTATCCTCTGCAATGTGCTGGACTCATTGTATGTCAGGTATATACTTGCTTATTATACTGATTTCCCTCATTCTCAACATCTCTACTGCAGTAGTGACGGGCAGCTTTGTTGTGGTAAGTTTCTTTACCTGACCTCTCCAGATCTCACTGTAGGTTCATTGTTGCCTAAACAGTAAGCTAACTCACTGGTTACCTATGTGTGGTGAGTCGCAGAGACTTGAATAAGAAGAAAGGTGACTTACCTGTAACTCTGACTCTGTCAGTTGTCATCCATAAATCCACACAATCCACCCACCCTCCTTACTGGAAGATCCAGGAAATTAGAGACCAGTCAGCCTGACCTCAATACCAGGAAAAATATTATAACAGATTATACAAGAGTCCATCTGCAAGTATCTTGATGACAATGCAGTTATTACTTGAAGCCAGAATGGGTTTGTCAAGAACAAATCCTGCCAGTCTAACCTTATATCTTTTTTTAAATGAATAACTAGTTTAGTTGATGGGACGAATGCTGTGGATGTCATTTATCTGGATTTTAGCAAAGCATTTGATAAGATCCCCATGATATTTGGAATAGTAAACTAACTAAACATGGAACAAATGGAAATGCCATCACATGTCTCAATAATTGGTTGGAAAGCCCTGCTCAAAGAGTTGTCATCAGTGGCTGTGCCATACCTTTTATCATCCTTATTGCCCTTCTTTGAACTCACTCCATTTTGTCTATATTCTTCTTAAAATGACGTGTCCAGAACTGAATGCAGTACGTGCAGATAAGGCCTGACCAGCACAGAATGTAGGGGGACTATTAGTTCTCTCAACTTGGAAAGTATGCTTCTATTAATGCATCTTATACCTGTGCATTTGGTGTTTGCAACTTAAATATAGAATTTTGCATTTGTTTCTGTTGAATTTCATTTTATTAATTTCAGCCCAGTTTGCTAGTTTATCAAGGTCCTTTTGAATTCTGTTCCTATCTTCCAATGTGTTAGCTACCCCTTTCAGTTTTGTATCATACGCAAATTTGATAAGGATAGTCTCCACCCTATCATCTAAATTATTAATAAAAATGTTTAAGTGTGTCTCCCCATCCCCAGGACAGAACCCTGCAGCACTCCACTTTGAAGACTCCTTCCAATCTGAAGCACAGCCAGGAGCCAGGCTTGTTCCACTTGGTGAAAAGACTGAGAAGTGTCATGATCACACTCTTTAAATACCTTAAGGACTGCCAACAGAGGAGGGTGCAGACTTGTCTGCTGCTAGACTAGAGGTTAGGACCAGATGTAATGATTTTAAGTTACAGGAGGGGAGATTTCAATTGAACATTAGAAGGAACTTCTTGACAGAGTAGTTCAGCAATGGAATCAATTGCCTAGAGATATGATGAGGTCTACTTCTCTTGATGTGTTCAAAAAGAGTCTGGATAGCTACCTTTTGGGGAGACTCTAGCTGGAAATCCTGCACTGAAAAGGGGGTTGAACTGAATGGCCCATAGGAACCAGATGGTCCTTTGAACTCTGTGATTCCCCAATTTCCATGTTTGCACCTGTATACCTGTGATGGTAGACTGCAAACTGAGTGAAGAATACTAGGATATGTCTAGATGTGTGCAGTAGAGAATGGAGACAAGGCTGCTGTCCAAAATCTCAGCTCTAGAGTGTTCTTATCATGGCCTTGTGCAGGCTCAGAACTCGTGTGTGTGTGTGTGTGTATTTACAGACTCAAAGAACCAAAGTTACCGATAAGTAACAGACTGCTCTTTTTCTGCAACTAGCAAACTAACACAGATTAACGCAGCTACCCCCATGAAACTGTTACCATCTGGAGAGAAGCATTCATAAAAGCTATTCATTTAAGTAGAATTTAGAACTACTTTAACATGTTGTTACAGTGTAAATGGGGCTTAGGTGTGACTAATTTTGTCTGAACTGGGACCATTCCTTTTCCATTATTATTATTATTATTATTATTAACCTTTATTTATATAGCGCTGTAAATTTACACAGCACTGTACATACAATCATTTAATTAGACGGTTCCCTGCCTTCATGCTTACAATCTAAAGAGACATGACACAGTGTCTGTCAATGTTGCGCCTGGGGCTCGGTTCATTTCTGATGTAGTTTTGTTTTATTTTGTTTTAATGGTGAAACTCTCCTGGAACCAGCTCTCTCCTCACCACTGCCAAACACCTCAGGAATTAATTTGGCTGACACCGGTTCTGTGGATGGCTTCAGTTCCCCACCTTCTGCTAACATTGGGACATGCAGTTACAGCTGGTTTTTAGGCAGTGCCCCTCCTGAAAACTGGGGAGGGGAGGGAAGTGATGATAAAATCTCCAGAATTCAGAAAGAACACCATGTGGCTGATAATTACCTAAGCAATTGCATCTGATGATAATATAAGAGAGATCGGAATGTTCTTTGTTTTGTCAATAACAGTGATTCTGTTCTTTTGGATGTTTGCACTGCAAATAGCCAAGCTATCAAATCCCTCCTTAGTTAGAGAATTTTTCAGAGATGGAGTGAAAAGGGTAGTAGAGAGTGGAGAGTCAGTGTAGTTTAGTGGTTTGAGTGTTGGACTATGACTCTGGAGACCAGAGTTCAAATTCTCACTCAGCCATGGAAACCCACTGGATGACCTTGGCCAAGTTGCCCTCTCTTAGCCTCAGAGGAAGGCAAAGGCAAACTCCCTCTGAACAAACCTTGCCAAGAAAACTTTCTGATGCCTTAGGGTGACCATAGGTTGGAAATGACTTGCAAGCACACAACAGAAAAGTAGAGAATTTAGTATTTAACCTGCCTGACATAGTGATAGCTGTACACCAAGGCCACAGTCTTCCTGCCCTTTTTGTATCATAGGGCCCATGCCACCTCCATGGTCCGGTGCACAACTCTTCTGCTATGAAGTGGGCACGATGGCAGATTAGGGCCTTGAAGTCCAAATCAGCTGACTGTAAACCTTTTCAGCTTCCTACTGTTCATTCTTGCCTAGGCCCTGCATAAGGTTGCATCTGATGAAAGTCTCAAGAGATAGAGGCCTGGAGAAGAATATTGTGAGGGGGCATACAGTACAGCCTTCATTTTTAGTCCCTGGCATACCACATTGTGCACAGCTAAGACAACAGCAGAACATGCCAGTATTGAGTAGTTATGCAAAAGCTTTCTGAGGAATTGCCCTGGACTATGTTCTTTATAGGCACCATGTGCACTTTTTGTTGTTGTTGTTTGCCTTCAAATAGTTTCCGACTTATGGCAACCCTAAGATGAACCTATCATTGGGTCTTTGTGGCAAGTTTCTGTACACATTTTAGCCTCCCTAAATTTTCTCTCCCTAAATTTTCTCAGTGTTGGGTTTTTTTTTATTTTATTTTTGAGAAGTAATGCTTTTTTAAGTCTCCACAGCCCAGGAATTGCAGTTTTCTAGGGTTCTTCTTTACAAAACAGGCCCTGTTTTTTTACTTCTCCTTGAAATGATGGCATGAATGGCTACATAGGAGATTCTCTGAATAGCCTTGTTGGTTCCAGAACAGTGTTTTTGTCCTGGGCTCCCTATCTGTATTTATGTAATCTGGAATACCATTTATTCACAATTTACTTCCACTGAAACGTTACAGTTTGATCATTAACACTCATGTGGAACATTTAACGCTGTTTGCTGTTATGCCAACTGTTGTTTTAGCAAAGTGTGTGTCTCCTTTTTTATTTATACAACCATTCATGTATAGTTCCTATTGGCACAGCTTTAGGACGTCTTTCATGAACTACAGTGGAAAAGAGCAATACAGTCTGCTTAAGAAATGCAGAATGTGTGTGGGGATAGTAGTCTGCTGTATTCTCTCTTTGCTTCCCTTTAAAATGTTGTTCCTTAGTTTAGGGAAAAATGGTCCTTATAGTAGGAATAAAAGACTTAATCAAGCTTTCTTATTTTTATATCTCACCTTTGTCTGGTTAGTTCTATGTGTATGTCTGTCATCTGTCCACTTTATACTTACAACAATCCTTTAGTTCCCTTTATGCCGTTTAGGAAGTAGACCACATCTACAAAAGCTTATGCTTCAACTTCTTTCGTTCAGTTAGTCTCCGAGATGCTACAAGATGTCTTTGCATACTGATATTCCAGAATAACCTGGCTGTGTCTCTGAAAACAGTCCTTTGAGATAGGTTGGGAGCAATGCTGTGAAATTCTGGGAATTGTAGTTTGTTGTGGGGCCCAGAGCAGAGCAGAGCTCCGCTCTGGGCCCCACAACAAACTACAATTCCCAGAATTTCACAGCATTGGATGCCAACATTTTATTTTTTATTTTTTGCATGCCTCCTCTTTTCCCCTTTGTTTGTGAAGCGACTTATCCCAGTGATAAAACCCTTACAGAAAAGGGCTATAGCTCAGAGATGTATGTTCTGTGTATGTTACTGGCCTCTTTTGATTATTGAGACATACTGCCATTCTTCAGATGTAGTTTATATATTTAGTTTGCATCTTTACATTGAAAAAAAGGGTCTGGCGGCACAGTCTTACCAGGCAGAAACAAATATTGGCTGGACCAGCCTTACTATTAGGCAGAACAGAGCAACTGCCTTAGACAGCAGATCTGAACAATCATCAAAGGGCAGGAAATTATTATGTAATTTGTTTTCATTATATTTTTATTCCCAGGAAGAGTCACTTGGGGTATTTTTTGCCTTGGGTGCAGGAGGAAAAGTTTGGTATTATGCATCTTTTCTGTCTCAGACAGCAAAATGTTCTGGCTGAATATTTTGGAGCCAGCCTGCAAAAATAAAATCTTACAAGAGGGCTAGCATTATTCTTGGAAAGGATACTCTCCAACGGTCCCAGTTTGACCTACTTTTTCAGGTGCTTTAAAAATGTCTCGGTTTCTTTCTTCTTCACCCTCTTTCCTTTTGTCCTCAGCTTCAATTGTTGCATGTTCAAAGTGTACAAGTACACTTGCACTCAGTTAACTGAAAACAGGAGGGAGAGTAGAGGTGGAAGCAGAATCTTGGCCTTCCCAATAGGATCAGGAAAAATCAAACTGCTACAGCCTCTCCCAGTTTGTGTTCTTCCTCTTTAATTACTTTTCCCATTTTCCCCCTCACTCATGTGACTTGAGACCATTCATGTCCCAATTTCTCTCTGCAGAATGTTGGAGGGTCTATAACATATACTATTGTTAATCTGATCGTTCAGTACATTTGTATGAATCTGAGATGCATTCCAACTGGAGAAGTGTGGATGCCAAGGTCAAACAAACAAACAAACAAACCCTGAAAATGAAGACATGGATTCAAAACATGCTTGCAAATAACAACATGCTTTTATCACTTAAAGAGATGTCCCTGGTAACTAACTGTGATCCAGAGTTTCTTTGAAGCTTTTCTCCAGCATGAGTTTGGCATTTTCAGAATATAAGAAACACCTGTTAAGTCGCAGTTCTTGGAGATAATCCAGAATTTCATCATGAATGAATCAGTACTTTCACCTTTACACTTGAAGTGCCCATCTTTGTACTGGCTGGCTTTGTAAAGCTCTCCTTCCCTCCGTAGTGGTGTACAGTAGCTTGTCCTTTTTTCCTTCTGTTTACCCATCCCTGCATATCCTGAGATGGAGTTATCTGCAAGCTGGAAATAATTCCATTGTTATGTATCTCTTAGGCTGCATTTACACTGCAGAATTAATGCATTTTGACACCACTTTACCTGTCATGGCTCAGTGCTATGGAATTCTGGAATTTGTCTTTTTGTGAGATATTTAACCTTCTCTGTCAGAGAGCTCTGGTGCTATAACAAACTACAGATCCCAGGATTCCATAGCATGGAGCCAAGACAGTTAAAACCGTATCAAACTGCATTAATTCTGCAATGTGACAGCATCCTTAGTTAAAAGTAGAGTGAAAAATGCTCTGGCGTTACAAGTTTGTTCCCAAGTTTGCTTCCATTATTTTTAGGTAAATTGAGATTGTGCCATTTTATTAAAAACAGTGGCAGTGGTGGCAAAACCTTCAGCCCACATATGATAAGAACTTTAATTCCCAGCATACCACACTATTGACCAGAATAAATGGGAATTGGATTTAGCATCTAAAGGGCCACTGGTTCTTCAGTCTTGCTTTCTGGGACCAGGTTTAGCAAGCTTAATCACTTCAGGGAGGAATGAAGAAGGCTATCTTCAACTGCAAAGCTCAGTTGTGAAAAATTATTTGAAGTAAAACATCAATTATATCCCAGTCTACCTGATTTCTAAATAAATACCTTTAGAATCACCATTGTGATTCATTCATACATGCTCATTCTGAAGCAGATTCAATTGTGTTCAGATAGTGGTCTAAATCCAGTTGTCCTCATTATAGTAAATTATTGTGGCCAGAGCAAATCCACAAAATAAAAGGCAAGGGCATCACTAGGGTTGGCATCAGTGCGGTAACTCGTGGTGTCACTCCCAACCCTGCCCTCATTGACCTCCTCCCAAACCACACCATACAGAATCCTTAGCAATGGTTTTGTACTAATGTTACTCATAAATCATAATTCCTGTATTATCTGAATGTAATGGTAATAGTTGTGAAATAGCAATATTATATGCACAGCCGAAATGTATTTGCATGTGCATCATTTCATGTGGTTAAAGTCAAATTTTGATAACAAGTGACATTTTAAAAGATAATTTAAAAATAATTTTAAAAATACATTTACAAATTAATTAAAATTTAAAAGTTTAATTTAAAAAAAAACCTGGGGCCTCTCCTTTCTCCTCCCACTGAGCATCACTGCACTCACACCATTTCTTCAGCATTTTAAAGGGATGCAGGCAAATGCCACAGCCCGTTACTGTCAAAAGGTAGATGTTTGGGAAGCAGCAGTGTCACCTCCCATTTAAGGTGTCAGCTTGTCTGGTCTGCACCCCCCTGCTTCCCACTATTGACACCCCCTGATAGAAGCATTTTATTCAGCAATTTATTAAATGGGCCTATTCTAGTTGGGACTAGAAATTGGACTGAGGCCTTTGTTCTTTGTTGTGTGCCTTCAACTCATTTCTGGCCTAAGGTGACCCAATCTTGGGTTTTCTTGCCAAGATTTGTTTAGAGGAGGTTGCCATTGCCTTCCCCTGAGGCTGAGAGAATGCAAGTTGCCCTAGGTCACCCAGTCAGTTTCATGTCTGAACTGGGAATTGAACCGTGGTCTCCAGAGTTGTAGTCCAACACTCAAAGCACTATGCCATTTAAGGCATTACTCCACTTGAAACAAAAACCTGCACTTATCTAGAATAAGCCGCCTTCATCCCTAGTGGGACTTAGCATGTTTAAGATGGAGTTGTACATGTGAGCATGGACCACCACCACCACATGTGCAACTCAGTCTTCAAGCTTACTTGAAAGTCCCACCTATTAAGGAAAGCAAGGATAATCTTTTTTTTTCCCAAGCTAGCTCAGGAAAGAAGAGCCAAATATTTATTTTCTTTGCTTCATTGGTTACAGAACAGTTGTTGTTTTTGACCAATGATTCATAAGGATGTGATTTAATTTTTTAATTGAATGCCTTCCTACATTTTTAGGCAGGCTGGCTATTAAAACACTGTAGGCTGGTAGCTGTCCTGGATGCATTTGCCAGGTGGAGCTAGAAAAAACGCTTCTAGGGAAGCCAGAAGGATATCTCCTTTTCCTGCTATTAGCATTCTAGTCTACCCAATCTGTCCAATTATCTTCCACTTGAGGCTCCTGAAGAAAAATCAGGGGCCCTTTCACATGACACAGTTATATCTCTATGATTCCACTTTACTGCCATATCAACATCCTCTGGAATCCTGGGGT
The DNA here is from genome assembly GCA_034509955.1 of Urosaurus nigricauda. Classification (NCBI taxonomy): domain Eukaryota; kingdom Metazoa; phylum Chordata; class Lepidosauria; order Squamata; family Phrynosomatidae; genus Urosaurus; species Urosaurus nigricauda. Next base: position 104,707,905 of record JAOEGL010000004.1, read on the forward strand.
TGGTACCATGTTTCCCCGAAAATAAGACAGTGTCCTATATTATTTTTTGCTCCCAAATATGCACTAGGTCTTATTTTCAGAAGAATTCACATTTATTGTTGAACAATTTTTTTAATATTTATTATATATTGTATATATATATATTTATATACAGAAACTTTGCTAGGTCTTACTTTTGGGGGAGGCCTTATATTTAGCAATTCAGCAAAACCTCTACTAGGTCTTATTTTCTGAGGATGTCTTATTTTCGGGGAAACCAGGTAGTTAGGCTTTACAGCTCTCTGGCTACGATTTCTAAAAACCCCTCCCTAAATTGCTGATTTCAGGATTCCGTAGGATGCAGCTTTGCATTTAAAATGGAATCATGCCACTATAATTGTACAGTGTGAAAAGGCCCCAGGTTGCTCCCTAAAGTCTGTCATTTTCCAGAATAACTGGAAAGCCTTGGCCTTCCTGACTTCTTAATAGTCCTCCTGAGGCTGCTGGAAAATATATTTACTCATGTACTTTTCATGCCGGAAAATATCAATGTTTGCTCATGTATTGTTCATGTTAATTAGCTTCATTAAGGTTTTTCTTTCTTTCCTTTCCTTTCCTTTCCCTTTCTTTCTTTCTTTCTATCTTTTTTTTGGAGAGCATCTTTAGTTGAAAAGAGACTCTATATGTGAAATAAATTACGGTGACATACAGAGCATTTTTAATCCTGTGTGTCCTCTGGATCCATCTAAGGTGGCCTAGGATGAATTAAAAATTTTCTCTGCCAGCAGGAACTCTGTTCATGGGGCTGAAGAGGTGTCCATCCCAGGTACTAGGCCTCGGTTCCAAAATGAGACATGCAACATAAAAAGGGCAGAATAAGGACAGATCTAGATCCATGAGTTCTGGCCATAGAGGCCCCAAAACCAGCCCCTATCAATGCTATTCTCTGCATGGAACCAATAGGAGAGAAGGGAATTAAAAACACCCAACATAATAGAGGAAGAATTGTAAGTCGCCCTGCGACATCTCCTGCTCTGATTATTATAGGACACCAGGGCATTGGAATGGTGCTCACTATACCGCTTCATATCCTTCCTATAATCCCATGTACCATTGTACCTTACTGATGATCCCACTATGACAATGGTTTAGGGCCAACATAATCTGCTGTGGAAGTCTCAAAGCCTTGAATTATATGTACTGTACATTGAAATATGGGGGAAATGCCCTTAATACGCTTGGAGAAGGTAGAAAAGTAACCCATTCAAAACTTGGGAATGCCATCTCCAGACCATAGAAGGAATCTCATCAGTCTGCTTACCAACCAAGGCTTTTATCCCTGCCCAGAACAATAATTCAGGGGTCACAATCCAGTACACAGTTCCAAAACTGATGCTTCAGTGTACAAAAACTTCCATGGTTTTCTGATGGTTCAGTGTACACAAACTTTGTTTCATGCACAAAATAATTTTAAAATATTGTGTATAAAATTAATGTCAGGCTATGTGCATAATAAGGTGCACATACCATGTAAACTAATTTCATATTTTGAGTTGAGTCATTATGACAGTATATATGCAAATATTCCAAAATCCAAAAGCAAACAAACAACAAAAAACTCAAAATCTAAAACACTTCTCATATCAACGTTTCAGATAGGGGTGACTGAACTTGTAATTCATTTAAGAAACTTTAGGATTCAGTGCAATGCCAGATCCCTCACTTTTGCCCCATCTCTCCTACCACCATCATCCCTACTCCAAAGATTCAATACACTATAGGGCCACTGAATCTCCATGAGATATCCCCTAGGGTGGTATTTGCCAAATAGGTAGACATTTTGCTATCCTGGGAGGGATGGAAATGAACTACAACTCTCAGAATTCCTGACTTCGCTATGTGGCACTTCTGGGTACTGAAGTGCAACAGTATTTGGAGACCCAAGACTGGAAGTCACTACCTTAGAGGATCAGAAAATGGCAAGCACCTTTGGAGAGCCCTCCAGTGATCCTAGCATTGCCAGTAAATGAGGCCCTGTTGTGACTGCCTGCAAATGTGACTGCAAATGTGCTAGTGTGCCAATGTGACTGCAAATGTGGCTGCCTACAAATGCAGTTTCTTTGTAAGAGAACAGAGAATGGGGAGATGATTGCTCACGCATTCAGTTAGCGGTGGAGGCTGTAGTGCCTTCAGTTTTTATTTCTCTTCACTGTAAGAATCAGGCATTAATATATAGACCCACATACATTTCAATCTATTTTAAGTAGGGCCAAGCCTTTAACAGCCTCGTCCCACATTCATTGGCCAATATGAAATGCCTGTTTGTTATGCTGGGGCATTTTTACATCACACAGCTAGAAAAACGAGTTCTTCTACAGCATAAACCTGCTTCACCCCCGTGCTTCTTCTGACAAAGAATGTAGGGGGAATATAAATGGAAAATGGGGTGAGGCTTCCTTATCTTTCACTTCTCTACAGTTGCTGTGCCACTGCTTGTCACAAATCAGTTGCAACCATCTCTCCACTGCTTACACTCATGCTCTGTAGTTCTAGTCTAGACAGAGAAACCGATCCATCACTCAACCTGTTCTAAAGGCCTCCCAGAGCTCTTTCTACATTCTCAGAGGTAAAAGTTACTTAGGATGTATCCACACGGCAGAGATAAAGCAGTTTGGCACCACTTTAGCCGTCATGGCTCCATACTGTGGAATCCTAGGATTCATAGTCTTAAATTGCTCCAGTGTTGCGCAGTGACAAGGCTCTTCCCTAATATTTCCTACTTAACCAAGATGGTGCTGTAGAGCTGGAATCTGTCTACTACTCAGAGCATTATTGTTGTTGTTGTATTTATTTTTATCTCATCCCCTGCCCTCCAAAAATGGGATTCAAAGCAGCTCACAATTTAAATGAACAATACAATCAAAAGCTTACAAAAAGTTATCATTAAAATAGAATTAAACTATTTACAGTATTAAAAAAATTCAACTTCAAGTTAAAAAAACAAAATACAATTAAAAAGATTTCACAACTCATACGAACATGGGGCCTTCTTTTTCTTGCAAAGGATGGAAGTAAAATGTTGATATTGTTTTGTGTTACAAAAGAGATTTACAAGGGGATTCAAAAAGAGTGGTGCAAAACCAAATAAGAACAGCTTTGCTTTTGCACCATTCTTTTTGAAATACCTGGTATAAAATACCAACAATATTTTGAGCCATATTGTGTGAACAGCTATCACTGGTGATATGGGGAGATGAAGTAAAGGCAATTTATTTTTAATAACTAGTGGCCAGCCTAAGCTTTTGCAGCACAGTTTTGTTGCCAGTCCATGAACAGCTTACTTATGCACCAGTTCCATTAAAACCACATATCCATAACTATTGGCAGTAACCAAGCCAGGATTTGAACTTGCACACAAATCCAACATTGTAGCTACTTTGCCATGCCAGCTTGTTCTGGGAAGGGCCATTATAATTGCTCTCTGTTTTCTAGGACTCTGGCAAGAAGAGAATACAAAGATGTTTATTAGGTGCCTTCATGAGTCACTGCCAAAATTCAGGCAATTATTTGTCTCTGAACTAGGCCTTGGCATGGAACATGGAAAGACAGTGTCTTGCCCTTCCACTGTTAGACTCACAAAGCCTAATGTCTGCAGTGGTTTTCTGCTCTGATAAGGACCTTAAAGCTTTCTTCAGCAAAATGGCTGCATATTAAAGACTAGTATTTGCACTTAAGACCTCAGGTCCTTGTCCTCCTCTTTGTTTCTCTTAGCTTGGGAACATCTTGAGATCTCCAAAATGTAATTAAAATACACGTAGGAGTTTAATTTGTTCCAACACATGTTCAAGAACTGGCTTTCCTCCATTTCTTTAGCCAGTTTGGCTGATATTTAATCTCTGTAAGGCAAAGGAGCTCTGATTCTTGCGCTGGAACTAGTAAATGTCATTTGAATACTTTGCCACATTTGGAAGACTGAAGCAGCTTTCATCTGCAAAGTGTCAGAGTTCCTTGTCTGCCAAGTCTTGGGAGGGGTGGGGATGGCTTCTCCTGTCTTTGCCCATCTGCCCAGTAAGGACAAATTTACACCAGCTAGATCTGCAGTCTCCTTTGGTCATTGTGAGCATAGATGTGAATATTCTGTGCCGTTGTGTATTTATCTGGAGATTATGCTGGGACGCTTTATTTAGCCCAATCCTGTATGTATGTACATATGCAGAGCATTTATACCACACTATGCAATCGTAAAGATGGTCCACACAGTTGTTGTTGTTGTTGTTGTTGTTTTGAGACAGCCCCTGAGATTTATAATCTGACACAAACGAAAAAGGGATGGAAGAAGAAAATGGTGAGGGAAAGGTAAACAAGAACACTCATAATTCCTCACTCTTTTGAAGTCCTTGTAATAACCATCTTTAATTGTCGGTGCAAAGGGTCAGCATTAGTCAACAGGTGACTTGAAGGCACATACACACAACGTAGTGGCTTAAATCTCTAAAGGCATCAGATCTCATCTGATCTTGGATGCTAAGAAGGGTCAGCCCTGGTTAATAGTTGGGTGGGAGACTGCCAATGAATACCAGATGCTGTAGGCTGTATTTCAGAGAAAAGAACTGGCAAAACCACCTCCAAGAAAACCATATGAAATATATGGGGTTGCCATAGGTTGACAGGCAACTTGAAAGCACACACACACTGCTATAATGCAGACAAATATCCTTAATTTTATTATTTTTGACCAGAAAGAATCAAAAAGAGGAGGAACTGAAAAGTGCTGATCTGTCAGCTGAATTGATGGGATATTCTTGCTTCTTACTTTTCCTCTTCCTTAGTCTGATGGAATTTTAACTTGATGAAGGTTGGGAAGAGGCTCCTCTTTTCCTGTGTAGTAAAGCATCCAAGACATTGTAGGATACCACTTGGACACCACAGTGTTGCATTTCTGCCCTATAAACGTGGAAGGCAAATGTCCTGGAAGAAATTTTGTCTTCCTCTTCCTCTTCTGTGGCTCAGAGCAATTCACTGCTATATGAATGCTAAGTTATAACAGTTCAACAAAACTAGGACTAGTTGAAGAATTCTTATTGAATCCATCAGACAAGTTTAAATGCATAGATTTTCAAAACAATAGTAAGATCACAGCTACCTTCCCTCATTTTTAGATAGTGCATCTGCTTGTTATAAACATATTCTATCTTTGGAAAGGCTAATCTGTGAAAGAGCAAAGGGAGAAATTCCCTTTCTCTGGTGATCCTGGCCTTAAAGAGATTTTATTCTCTTCCATTTCTGTATTGCTAATAGCTGAATAGCCTCATTAGGGATGCCTATTGAGTTGATTTAAAAGATCTGTTTAACTAACTTGCTAATGAGTTAGAATAGGGTCCTCCAAATGGAGGACCATTTGGAAAGGGCAATGGAAAGTGGCTTGCCAGCCCACCAATCTCTAATGATTATAGCCATTTCTTCCTTCATATGTTGTTTTACTTTTTGGCTGGCAACTGGAGGGGAAGTTATTGGTACTTTACATGGGATCATGTTTGGACCAGTGACTGCCAGTTGTTGATGCCTAAAATAAATACCAAAAAATGATCCAAACCTTGAGGACAGTCAATCTGTATTAAGTGGTAGCCTGATGAAAATGTAATATGGAGAATATAAAAAACACTGCCATTTGCAGACTTTGTGAGGTAATTCTTTATTGAATTAAAACTGCTGAACAGTGAATAAGAAATACAGAACAATTAAGAATAAATTAGAATGAAAACATTCAGTATAATTTTCTGCCCTAAAGAAGGAAGCAATTCTCATTTATTTCAGTGGAAGAGTAAGTCAAGAGGGAGTCTGAGGGTCTCTTTAAACAGACTACTGCTGTTTCTTTTTCTTATTAGTTGTTCATCTCCGTCACGGCCCACGAAAATAGTTCTCTGAAGTCCAATTATAATAAATTCATAGATGACTCATACTAACCACATTTGCAATTCCTCTTCTCCCCGCAGAAATCTTGGATAGTCCCAGAGCCCTTTATCCTTTCCTCTCTCCTTTCTGCCTGGTAATTCTTTTAGAGCCTCAGTCTCTCTGGGCTCAAGTTGAGCATACAGTTTGATTTAGCATTTGTGCATCCCAATCTCAATGTTTGGGAAAATGTGACTATCAGCAGAAGTAGGATTCCCATAGTGAGCTCTTTCCCTGCTTCGTGGTGTGTGGTAACATTTGCCACCTATCATTACATGATATAGTTATGAATGGATATAAGCCTGGAGGTGCAACCTTGTTCATTTAACCTTCAAGAACACTTATTTTAATACTTTTTGCAGAAATTGATAGGATTAGTATGTTCCTGCCTCCCTTACACACCATTTCTTCTTTGTTTGTAATTGCCTCCCAGCGGCTTTAACTTTCCCAATTTGGCAAGACCTAATGAATCTGTTGTCCCACTTTTAAAGCTGCATTTAAGATGTCCTAGTGTCTCTCTCCTCCTCTAACTTTCCCCCTTGGTCCTCAGGTTTCTATAGTTGCTGCAACTTGAGTTCACGGTGCAGAAATAGTTTGCACTCAACTCAGCAGGGAGGACAGGAGAGAAGGGGGCAGAATCTTGCTTTTTCCAGCAGGCTCAGGCAAGAGCAATCTGCTGTGGCCTCTCCGAGCTTGCATGCTCTTCCTCATTAATAAATTTCGCTAACTGGACCATACTCTGATATTGCTTGGTCACATCTGTCCCAGTTTTCATCTGTGAAATGTTGGAGGGTATGGCTGCATGGGGGGAGGGGGGAATGTGGGATTGTTTCGCCTCCTTCTCCAACTCAGACTTCCAGTTGTACCTATTCTTGTGATTATTTCAGCAAAGAAGGGGAAGGCTTCTTATTCCAAGCTAATCATTCCTTTAGTTCAGCCCTCCAGCCTGACTCTCTTTCACATATGTTCGACTGCAATTCCTGGAAGAAGCCAAGATGTTAGATGTTGCAGTCCAGCATAACTAGAAGGAGCCAGGTTGCAGAAGCCAGCCTTAGGGGAGGCAAGCATTCTATGACATACATCTCCAAGCCAATCCTCTCCCCTCAGAATCTTTTCATGGCAAGGATGACAAAAGCAAAGAGAACTGGGTTTGATGGTACTCAGTTCCATGTCCTATCCCAAAGCATTTTACACCGGCTTCTTGCTTTGCTGCCAAAAGGACCCAAGAGGAGGTGGAAGTGAGATTGTTGCCAAGGAGAGGAAACTGGAAATGTGTAGCAACAAAGGAATCAATCAAGAGACCATTGCTCTCCTCTCTCCCCTCCCCTCCCTTTCCTCAGTTCAGTGCCCCTGTGAATTATGTGAGACATGCTTACAATGCCATTATTATTGAGGTCGCAGCTCAGTAAGATAGTGCATTTCTTGCATGCAGAGGTTTTCAGATGCAGTCCTTGGTATCACTAGACAAATTGCTCTCTAAAGACAGGGATCCTAAATACTCCTTTTCTGGAGATCTACTGGAAAGAGTTCTAACCAGCAATCTGACTCAATATAAGATAAAAAGAAATGTGCAGTAAAGATGTATTACAGTTTGACAGGTAAGAGAAGGAAATAATTATAGGCAGAATTGGAGAGAATGGCCCTCTCCAAATGGGGACTGGAATGGAGGCAGTAAAGCAACTTTTAGCCCTAGGAGTACATTTGGCTCTCAGCTTGAGCTCTGATTTCAAATTCTTCTGCATGTATCAGTGACAGATAAGGAGGGAAAAGAGAAAGATGAAAAGGTGACAAAAAGAGACAGAGACAGAGAATAAAAGATGGTGAAAACAAAGACCGTATCTCCCTATGTGAGCCTGCCCAAGTGTTCATATCCTTGATGGAGGGTTTATGCTTGATCCCACCACCATCACAGGTGGGTTTGGTGACAACATGCAAAATGTCTGCTCCCAGGCTGTGAGCCTCCCATACACAGGAGGCTTGACTGCCCCCCTCATTGTTCTCCCTTCATCAGCTGGCAAAGACCTGTTATTTAGATAGGCTTTAGGCTATTAACTGGTTGCCTCAGAAGGGCCTTTTAATGGGTGAGCATATTTGTTTCCTCAGTGTGATGTTTCCAGTGATTTCATTTTTAAAAAAAATAGTGCTATTTTTAACAGTATAGTTTCTTTTAAAAAATTTTTTACTATTCTGTTTCATTTTTAGGTATTTTTTAAAATTATATGGTGAGCTGTCATGGGCCCCATATTGAGAGGAAGCCAGGGAGTTAATTAAATAAATGAATAACTCCAATTTGATGTTCATAGTACCGGTAGCACTGGGATTCCCACACCCAACATTCCCAACAGCCCAAAATTGTTGCAGTTTCCTTGCTTTTCACAGGTTTTCGGGGTGCATCACAGACTGCAAGAAAGAATGGGATTGTCATTAGCTGCTTCTGCAAGCACTGGATACAGTAGAAACAGTGAAGAAGGTTTACCTACATTTTGCTCTGGCTTTATCACCTGCCAGCATGTAGTTCCCACAGATTATCCCTGAGGGAATCCAGCCCTCAATAATAGCAAAAGATGGGCAATACAATAAAGAGAAAGGAGGGGAAAGAGTCAAAAGATTTATCTTCTCAATTATAACTTATGATCAGATCTTCCTTAGCTTTACACTTAGTCATTACCTGTGTACTTGATTGTATTTATCTGTATTTATTATTATTTATTGATGGTTTTTATAGGTGTCATTTTCTAGTCACCTTTTTTCTTTTCTGTCAGGTGCTGTGCAATGGCCCAGGAACCTGCGTCCCCATATGTATATCTGCCCTTCTACTCAAGATGCTGGGACGGAAGAAAATAACTATTGTTTATGTTGAGAGCATCTGCCGGGTGGAAAATTTATCTCTCTCTGGAAAGATTCTTTATCACTTTTCCGATTATTTCATTGTCCAGTGGCCTGCACTGAAAGAAAAATACCCCAAGGCCCTCTATCTTGGGCGAATAGTGTGACAGCAAAGGACAAACCCAACTGGTGGTGTACCACATCCAAATGATTTTGGTCTTTCAATCGCCTTCTCACAGATCTTGGTTCACAAGGTGGTGCACAAACTGAGCAAAATGTGGCAGTAGATTCCTATATAACGTGGGATATAGGTGTGTGCCATCTAAAGATTGCATAGCTGGCAACTAGGAAGTATATTTCCATGACCAGTTCCCATCATGTTCTTCCCCAGCTTCTGTTATGCCGCTTTGGCTTCCTAAACCCCCTTTTTTCATCCTTTCCCTTCAAAAGAAGATATTTTCCAATGGGACAGAGACCTGAGAACATGGATTAATATGGCGAGGGACAAGGAGCCCTGCTGAGTGTGATATGGCAAGGTGGAAAAGATTTTTATCAGGAAAGTGGAATCCATCAGAGTGCACTGTAAAGTGCAGCACAAGTGAAAGAAAAGATGGGTTCCTCAAATTTTATGTCATATTCACATGTACTTTGTTTTTAGTTACATATTTAAACTTTCTTTTTTCCTTCTTGTTTCTCTGTTTCTCTATTTTTCTCTTACATACACACAGCTAAATAAGATTCAGTTAAAAGATGGAACTGGTTCTTAGGCCTTTGATTTGGACTTATACATGAGGTACCATCTGGTATGTGGTGAATTACAGCTGATGCCTTCTTTCCACCTCGCTCTGGATAGGCTGGAGTCCTGTCAGTTCACTATGCTGAGGATGGCACTACTCCTGGGGTAACACAGTGGTGGTGAGAAAAAGCAGACCAAATATGCATCTCGGCAGCCTGTTTCTCCAGTACCTGTCTGCCTTCACAACTGCTGCATCTCTCGTTTTGTTTTGTTTTCTCTTGCTGCTTCTGCCTGTACTGGGGTAAGGTAATGCACCTACAGGCTTCTACCTAAAAAGTTTTCTTCACCAATGAAGATTTTGCAAGTATTTTTTTCCAGACAATGAGACAACAGATGCTGGGTGGTGCCCTGCACTGCCAAGTCCTATTTGAGACTGCTAAGTTCACATGGAGACATTCCACTAGAAGGATGCTGGTCTTGATCAGATGTTTTCCCATCCCCTTCTGCCCTTTTAGTACATGGAGCAAGGAACAAGTAGGCTGTATTTACATGAGTGCAGATTCTTCCTGTCCCCTTGCCATACTAATCTTCTGGAATATGGCAGTGTATTGCATGTTGGGGAGCTGTAGGCTGCATCCACACTGCAGAAATCCTGTTTGACACTGCTTTAACTGGAATGGCTCAATGCTACGGAATCGTAGTTTTGTGATACATGTAGCCTTCTCTGTCTGAGAGCTCTAGTGCCAAAATAAACTACAGTTCCCAGAATTACATAGCATTGAGCCATGGCAGTTAAAGTGGTGTCAAAATGGATTATTTTTGCAGTGTGGATGCAGCTGTAGTGTCCCTTCAAAGGGCACTGTGATGGTGGGCCACAGTAGTACAGAGAGATGCCTTAGTCATGCCCCTAAACTGTAAGAAATAAATCCTTGGTCTAGCACAACAATGCTTGTTTCCTGTGTGGAAGCTGTGAAATCCCTGGTGAGTATTCTGAGCATAAAGGAAACGGCCGTATTAGCTTGGCTTCATGACAGTTTTCACTCTGCAGCCTTTGTGAAACCTCAAAGCATTAAATCCAGTATCCTTTTTCTTTTTGGCCTGTCAAGGGTTGGCCCTGTCATCTGAAGTGCATTTTCTAAAGCCTTGCATTTAATTGTTAAGACAAATAAAAAGGTAGCAGATGTCACAAACAGGCACACAAGAGAGACAGATTTTCCAAGTTGGACATTCAATCATTTTAACGGCATTAAATTTCAGAGAGCACACTGTCATTAGAAGACAGTGAGACCCTTTAGCATGCTTTGCAATCCCATGTGTAGGTACTTAAATGAGCATTAACAATGCCAAAAGAGAAAGGAAGGGATGGAGGGAAGTGTAAAGCAAAATAGCACTTCCCCAGTGAACCTGAGGTTTGTTTGGATTTTTTAAAATATTTAGATTTCATCTGTTTAAAAGTTCAAGATACTTGTACTTAGTTTAAGAAGCATGGCCTTCCTCACCTTAATTGGCATATGGGATTTAATATCAAACATTATTAGAAAATACATCTGCCTTCTGCCTTGATTAACGTTAGAGACTGTTACCTTGTACTTTCAGTAGTTCAAATGTTTTAACAATCTGCTTGAAAGGGGAAAAGTTGGGAAGGAGTTTCATAAAGGTGGTTATGCCCCCCCCCCCCCCCGTTTACAAATGAAAGGACTCTGCTTTTTAAAAGAAGAATGCCCCGTTCTTGTTGCTGAATATTGGTACAAACCCAAGAAAAAAAAGGAACATTATCAAAATCCACTCAGTTTGCTCACAAAGTATATTTAATATCCCATGAGGTCTGGATCACATTTTCTGAACTGCTCGGTTTTCATTTCAGCAAAGAAACTGGAAATCGGGATAGTTATGATGACACCATAAATCACAGAATTTGGCTTGGCAGAGTCTTCTGAGGATTTGGGCTTTTATGACATTATAATAATATGTTTCTGGGCTGTTTAGAGAACGGGCAAGGCAGTTTTGATGAGCACCTCAAAAACTGTCCGGGGGGGGGGGCAATGCATCCATCTTTCCAAGTGTTTCCATATGCATAGTGTATAGTACTAAACTCTATAGCTCTGTGCCAATTAGTTTATCGTTCAATGGTCACCTGAGCCATAAACTTAATTCAGTATCATTAGACAAACCCATCTCAGCCTCAGTGTCTGTTACAGAAGAATAATATCCTACATTGCAGGACTGTTGTAAAGATCATTGAGATAATGAATGCAAAATACAGTCAGCCCTCCTTATCCACTTAATTTTTTATCCACGTATTCAAGCATCCATGGCTTGAAAATATTCAGAAAAAAGCATACATTCCAAATAGCAAACCTTGATTTTGCCATTTTATATAAGGGACACCATTTTGCTATGCCATTATATTTAATGGAACTTGAGCATCCATGTAGTTATCCACAGGGAGTCCTGGAACCAAACCCCAGTGGATAACAAGGGCCCACTGTATTGTGAGCACTTGTGAGGTTTAAATATGAAGCATCCTTCATTATTTATCAATGTGATGAAGCTATTGGGATTTTCAACTGGATTTAGAGAGCTAGATTGTAGTCTCCACTTAATCACTTTGCCAGTTTACACACCTAGAGGTTTCCAGGCCAAACCCTGAGACTAGGACTGGCTCCAGGGATGTCATTAAGCACTGTACATTACATACTCACCACAGTTACTCACAACCTGTCATTCAAATGCACACGTACATACACACAGAATGTATGTTCCTGTTTGGAAATTAAGCCAAAGATCTTTATGTTGAAATGAGAAGGTTACTCTTTCACATCCATGTGCAATGCCTGAACTCATTGGAGGAAAGGAAGGATATACATATACAGTTTAAGCATTCTGCAATTCCCATCTCTTCTCACTTACAGCAAGCCAATCCATAACAAACTAAAACTGTGGCCTTAAACATTCCTCCATGGCAGGATGTCAGTGGAATCAACAGGACTTGCTTCCATGTAAACTTAGGATGTAAATTAATGTTTTGGATAAGGGAGTTGTAAGCAGCAAGTGTGAACATATTTAGTTTACGCTGCTGAATTCTTTACATGGTTCTTATGGAGAGACACTGGAAGTTTGGAACATCCATAGCAGCCAATAATAGACAGGCTGGCACAGATGTGGAGGCCCACGCGATGAGCGGCTATAAAAAAGAGGAGGAGCCATAGAGTCATAGAGTTGGAAGAGACCACAAGGACCGTCCAGTCCAACCCCCTGCCATGCAGGAACTCACAATCAAAGCATCCCTGACAGATGGCCATCCAGCCTCTGTTTAAGAAAGTTAGATGAGTGTTTCATGAACTGCCAGAGGCACGGTTAGAAGAGAAGAGATTAGCCTTAATGGGATTCAGACTCCTATGTAAGGAAGAAAAGAGTTAATAGGACAAAAGAAGCCCAGTGAATTTAGTGGAGAGTGTTGTGTTCTTTGAGAAGTGAAGAGCTAGTTGCGGGGTGGTGGTGAGGACTCATAACTGCCTTGTTCTGTGGCATGAACTGTGAATAAAGCTAGACTTCCATAGCTTTTATACTCCTAATTAAGGGGCTTTAGTGGAATTTGTGTTTAGAGCAGTAGCCCACAAACATTTTCAAGTTACTGCTCCTTTTCTTCTTGGCTGACAATCCTAGCACTTCCCTGGGCATATTTTTTTGATATTAGGTCTCCTGTTCTAGTTCAAATTCAGAACAACTAATCTCAGTCGCTGCTGCCTTTGCACCCAGTCATCTTGGGAGCAGCAACTGAGCAGCGACTAAGAAGCTTCTTGCTTGTGCCGGTCTTGTAGCAATGGCTGGCACATGTGAGAGGCTTCTTGGTTGCTGTTTCACTGGCTGCTCAGGCGCTGCTTCCTTTGCACCCCGTCGTCCTGGGAGCAGCAACTGAGCAGCTGGCTGAGCAGCAACCGAGAAGCCTCTCATCCATGCCAACCTTGCATTCCTCTTGGAGGGACTTTTAATCCTTTATCAGGGCAGAGAGAGATGCAGGCAGTGCTTAGGGGGCTTACAGAAGCCACATGCTCTGGACTGCAAACTGGTGCTGATTTGGGAAGGGGGGAGATTTTAAGTGCAGGAGCTGCTCCAAAACAAAGAACTCTTTCTAACAACTGAGCACATATACTCCTCCAGAGACATAATCATCATCATTTATTTTATTTATACCCTGTTGTTTAGAAAGTGTGGAAGAAATGTCTTCCTCTAATAGCTTCAAGTATACCCTCTCCGACAAAAACAAAAAAATCTGCTACCTCTTCTCTCATCCTGTCTGATGAAAGAACGCAGGAGCAGCAGTGCAACTCCAACCTGTCAGCCACATCCCAGCAATGCTTACGCGGGGGCCCAAATATGAAAACATCTTTTTGCTGCCACTTCTCCTCCGCCACCATGGGCTCTAACTCTATGCTCCAATGTTTCCAAAAATGCTGCCGCTTGGAGCCACAGAGGTGATGCCCTGTGCCCAAGCCTCACAAGAGTTTCCCAACTGCTACTACTAACAAAAGATGCCAGTAAGGGAAGGCACTCGCATGGGCAGGCAAAGAGCGGGAGACAGCACCATACAAAATGATCCATGAGGCTGTGGGGTGGTTTTTTGAGGACCATACAAACAAGTTGCACGCAACCCTCATCCCCACCATGATCCTAAAGGCTTGTATTTCACCTTGTCTTTCTTGCACACCAATCCTTTGTCCAAAACACCCTCCATTGCCCCCTTTCCCCCCTCACTGACCCCCTACTGACCCACTTTTCCCTCACTGCCCCCCTGGAACCTTCCACTACTTCCAAGGGTGCATACCATTCACTTTGGGAATCACTTGTTTAGAGGAATAAAACAGTGTCAGGGGAAAACAAGTCAGTGAGTGAACTTGAACAAAGACGATTTGTAACAATTGAAGTGATGTACAACATATTGTAACAACAAGCCTAGAGAACCAGCTGCAAAAAGATACTATCTTCCATTTTGTCTGTAAATAAAAGTTATTTTTCTTCTTGTTCACAAAGGAGTGGCTTGAAGTAATTTATAAATCGTAGCATCAAAAGTACGCTACCAAGAACGTTAAAACACTTAATAGCGAAGGATACTGGGAGCCCATCCCTAGGAGTTTATCAGACGATGGAAATTGTAAGTATAATCCAATGGCAATCCGAACGCAATCATGGGGTTTCACGTAATTGCATATGAAGGTATCTCACGCAATTTCGGGCAAAAGGGAAGTCATTCCGAACGCAATCATGGGTTTTATGTTATTGCGTATTAGAGTATCTCACACAATTTCGGGCAATGGGAAGTCATTTTCGGGCAATGGGAAGTCATTCTGAACGCATTCCGAACGCAATTAGAATTCACGTAAATTCGCTAAACTAGAAAATTTACGTGAATTCGAATTGGCTCCATTCGAAATAGAGAGAAATTCCTCCCGTCTGATAAATTCCTTAGTAAAAGAGTGTATTTAGGAAAGAGCTGGGACCAGTAGCAGGACTGAGGGTTGAAAAGATAGTTTTGAGGAAAGGAAAGCCTCAAACTATAAGGAGAGGAATCCTGTAACAGTTACATGAAAGCACGTTTTTGTGGGATTCAACAGAACCTATCTCTAGTATTAAAAGATATAGCAGGCTGTAGAATCAGTATGTGAAAAGATCTTGTAGCATCTTTGAGACTAACTGGAAGAAAGAAAATTGGCAGCCTAAGCTTTTGTAGACATCAATCTACTTCCTCAGATGCATTTGCTGGAGGGGAATTATATGCAGTGCTTTTTTCCATATACAATAAATATTGGTTTATTGCAACAAATACTGGTTATTCAGAAGTAACTGCAGAGGGAAAAAAAAACATTGAAGCAGACTTGTTTCTACAGTATGTCTCAGTCAAATATTTGATGAACTTTGTTCTTAACAGTGAATGAAAGCTAAGTGGACAGAATGATTTCTTGGGAGGAATTCTGTGCAATATGTGTGGTGAGCGCTTTAATAGCCTTGGGAATGACCTGACCTTAGACTTATGTGTACTAGCTTTTGGCCTAGTAACTCAAATGTGGGTTACATGATCGGGACTTTCTGCTGAATTGCATATTGTTTGGGTAAATAAGAGGAGATGGTGTGCTGTCTGTTATGACTAGGATTCTTTCGTTTCCCTGGGAACATTCATTATATGTCCCCTTTAGATTTTGGGTCAATTAATGAATTAATTCTGCAGCATAAAAGATGACTTCCCGTGCTGGGAAGTTTGTTTCCAAACACAAGCATTCCCATAGGCCAGTGGTAGAGAACACAGATGGTAAAAGGACTGTGGTTAAGATCCCTGTGTTTCCAGTTCATTTATCAAACCCGGCATTTATGCCCAAGGCATTGCTGATCACTATTAGTAATAACAACAGTAGAGGACTAGATGGATAGAAGGTCAGACCAGTGGTCCTTTTATACATGGGCTCTACAAAGGTACATACATATGTTTTTAAGGAAATCCATAAATGGGCTAGAAAAATATGAGATGGGCATTTATCCAGCAAGCAATGAGTGTAGTACACTGGAATGAAACGAAGGAATCTGAATTCAAATTTTGCCCATTTGATTTGCTATGAAGTAAAAAAGACACATGCAGCCACCAATATGCAGAGCAGCAGTGGAGAAGAGTTTGTAGGGAGAGAGGCTAGCAGGGGGATGTATGAGCATTCGCCTTCAGATTTTCTGTATATTTTATCACCAGGTGGAGACGTTGCATAAGTAGGGAAAGGGTTCAACACTCACCCGCCCACCCACTGCTTCTTTCCTTCAAATGCCTCTCTTGGCTTTTCTCATTGGCAGTAAAGAGAAAGTCGGGAATCCCTACCAGTTTTAAATGCATCGAAGAGTTGCTGAAACTCATGCACACCCCCATAAGCAATGTGGAACAAGGTGGGGCAGGCAGGTGTCAGCTGCTGCTCTGAAGGCTGGGCAGCAGCCCTGGATGCTGCAGCACAAATTTTGCAACGTCTTGCTCTGTCAATGGGCGTATTACAGGCAACCCTATTGTTCCTGGTAGGGCTGCCCATCGTAAGTTGCACCTGTCAGGTTTTTAATTTGAAGAGTTGAAGTCTGACTTTGATCTCTGCAGCAGTTTCACAGGCAGGTGTCTCACCTTAAATCTTCATGCACGGCTTTTGGAATGAAAGGATTCCATAAAACCACCTGGCTTGTTTAGACTTGGTTAACACCTGTTTTGAAAAAAAAAAGATCTGATTTCAACACATCTGTGGACTCTGGAGCAGATGGATCTCTGCTACTGCTGAGAAAGTGACTTCTTGCAGCTGGACCACTAAGGCCCTATATAGTACTCTCTGAAGTAAAATCTGGTTCAAATGCATGAAGAAAGAGTAATCTTTGATTGCACCATTCAAATTCATAAAATGGCCCAGTCGTTGCCCAGGGGTCACAAGGCATAGGTGGATTTCTGAAGTGGTCCAAGAAAAAGGAGTGGTATTAACAATTCAGGCTGGCTTTTCCTCTACTATTTATTTTACAAACATTAGCACATTGGTAGTAAAATTCGTATTTGTTTGATGATTTTAATAGCTCTGACATTCTTGTGGTCCTATTAACCTAAAATGCACTAATTTTCTGTTCACAGGCAATAAACTGCTAAGTGTCAAGCTATAATGAGAAAGGAGAGCTGGTGTAGTGTAGGGCCTAGAATGTTAGACTGGAAAGGCTTGGGCTCAAATGCCTACCCAGGTCAGGCCTAGTGAAAGTGGCTTCTCAGCCCAGGCAACCAACCTCCAGCACTGTTTTTCACAGAACAATTCTGATTTTTCTTTTGTATTTGTTGCTGTATCTAGTGCTCAGAGGTCAGACCAGTGTTCTCAAGTGGCTAAGGGCCAAAGCAATCCACCAAAAAATGCTGGCTTCAGGGTGGCATGGGGTCGTGCGTTTCTGCACAGTGGCATTCACAAGTGCCATGCTGCAGAAATGCTGGAAAGCCACCACCGTGGCAGAAATGGCAGCTTTTTTCCAGCCCAAAAAGGAGCGGCATATTGCTACTACTTTTTGGGCTGGAAAAATAGCAGATCGGGGCTGCAGCGTGCAGTTGTTGTGGCCCCGATCTGGTACTTAAAGGGGTAGCATACAGCCACCTCTTTACGGCCGTCTGTTTCGGCCCTAAAAGACTAATAATAAACAAGCGTGATACAGCAGCTAAAGAGCCAATGTGAGTCTAGGCTGCATCAATAGGACTATAGTGTCTAGATCAAGGGAAGTAATAGTGCCAAGCTATTCTGCTTTGGTCAGGCCTCACCTTGAATACTGCGTCCAGCACCATGATTCAAGAAGGATGTGGACATGATGGAGTTTTTCCAGAGGAAGGCAACTAAAATACTGAAAGGTCTGGAAACCATGCCCTATGTAGAGTGTTTTAGGGAGCTGGGTATGTTTAGTCTGGGGAAGAGAAGGTTAAGGGGTGACATGATAGGCATTTTAAAATATTTGAAGGGATGTCATATTGAGGATGGAGCATGCTTCTATTCTGCTGCTCCAGAGACTAGGACACAGAGCAGTGGATTCAAACTACAGGAAAAAAGATTCCTTGTAAACATTAGGAAGAACTTCCTGACAGTAAGAGCTGTTTGACAGTGGAACACATTTCCTTGGAGTGGTAGAGTCTCCTTTTTGGAGGTCTTTATACAGAAGCTGGATGGCCATCTGTTGGAAGTGCTCTGACTGTGTGCTCTTGCACTGCAGAGGGTTGGACTGGATGGCCCTTGGGGTCTTTTCCAATTTTATGATTCTATGAAGACAGTCCCTTCTTTCAGGCATACCATGAAGCACGCTTTTACCTCCCAGTGTCCCACGATATATACACTGTCCTTAAGGAGTACAAACCAGTTCAGAAAATGCTACCTAGCATTTGTCTTTAGCATTTTCCTCTCTGTTGTGCTCATAGACAAGACAGTGTTAGGAGCAACGTTCAAAAGGAATTCCCAGCAGGAAGTTCACTCAGGCAAACTGGTTGTTCAGTTCTGTTCTTGTTTGCAGCACACTCCTGTATACTGATAGGAAGTGACACCACCAGGAGATCGTCCTGCAGATGCTAAATAAAGTAGTAGTGATCATGAAGCAGGCGCAGGTTGCTAACACTGTGCTGGGTTTTCCTTTCCTTAATGGAAACTTCACATGTGCTAAGATATCTCAGCTTACAGAGCTCCTTTGGAATTCCATAGAGAAAAGGATGTTTCAAAATAATTGATCATGAAAAGTCATCTCAGTCCAATGGGTTTTGTCTTCAGGATCTTCCTGCTGTGTTAATAGCTAAGTGATAAAGCAGCTTCCAGCAAGATGTGCCAACAAAACCAGTTTTTTCCCCTATCCAAAGCTATCTTTCCTCTAGCATTGACTCAGAGAGGAACGATGGACTTGGAAAACCATCTCCGTGCAGCAAATACCAAAAATATGGGCATGTTGCATTGTAGTCTTTTGTTTTAGACCTGGCCACAGTTTTAGTATTTGGATGAGACTTTATGCGGGATGAATTCACTGGTATACAGGCATGCCTCAGTTATCAAAGCCTTTGACAAAGGCGCTCATATTTACAAAGTATTTGAAATGCCTGTCCAGACTTTTCTTCCTCACCCCCTGTGTAGCTGGGCAGGAGATAGCAAGATTCAGCAGTCTTTCTGATCTTCTATGTGTTGTGCCTGAAAAAGTTTAACTTAGGGATGTTGAAGGTATGGGACAGCAGGGGAACTGTAGTATTACATTAGATCCACTTACTTCTCATAGTGCTTTTGGAGTGAACTTCTAGCCTCCTCTTAAGAAAAATACATTCAGCTGGCATGTGTACTTTTAGGTGACAGGTGTGTCCCTGTGGTAATATCGCATGCATCCATTGCTAGCTCCATGTTCCTGAATCTGAGCGAGTTAATTGATTAAATGACAGTTGGGAGGAGAGTTTTTAACAAAAGATTGGAGTAGTTTGATTTAGTTCAACCATTACCCATTTAATCAATTGCGGAGGCTTATTCCCTTCCCAGCAATATCCCCAGCAGAGCCATTTTTATAGTCCCATAAGGTGAAATCTAATTTAATTAATTCCCTATGGGGATAAAAAAAATATTCCTCATCTCTGACAGTTCTTTCACGATGTTCAGATCTTACGTTGTATATACCAATACTGAGTAAATGTTTTGAAATGCATAAAAGAACTAGTGATAAGTGATAAAAACGCATAGGCTAGTGTAACAATGTCTGTCTCACAATCAGTTTTGTTCTATTTTTTAAAAAATGGATAATGGAAAACGTTTAGTTCTGGCCATTTATGGTGAATGCTTTACATATTTGGTCAACAGGAATCATTTTCTCATAATAAACAGATATGACTAGTTGAAGAAGACAGGAAAACCAAGTTCCTTTCTTTAGCTCCTCGTAATAGCTCTTCATGTTGGTTCCTACCCACTGTTTTAGGGTTGTCGTCACCCTTCCACTCCTCCATCCTAAAGCACTGGTAACAATAAATTACTGGGTTCTGTTTTGGTTAATGGACTTTTAGAAAGGCTAACACAGCACAATTTGCATTCTGCTATGAATTAAGCATGAGTGATGATATACACTTAGTGGCTGACGCTGGTATGTAAGATAAATCAGAGTTAATGACTGGATTATCTGGCTTTGGCAAGAATCAACTGTTCAAAGAAAACAGCAGAAACAAACATGACTGCTAAGCTACAGCAACATGCATCCTGCCAACCTGTGGAACATTATCAGTCCCTAATTATACCATTGAAGTAAACTGAAAAACAGGAATTTCGAGAATGTGTCCGCATGTGTGCTCTCAATCAAAATTAAAGTTTATAGGCTGGCAGAGGAAAGGATTCTACTTACTTGGAACTGAAGTTTTCTGCTTGCCTTTACCCTAACAGGAAAAAAAAAACATTATTTGCTGTGAATTCAGCACTATCAAGGTGGCCTCTGTGGCATGGAGTTCCTTTTATCATTTCAAGTTAGTGAACCAGCTGCAACTCCTCCTTGAGAGAGTTAGGGCCTGAACAGACGGGCCAAAATAAAGCTCCTTCGGGTCACTTTGGAGGTATGCTGTTTAAATGACACAGACATCTTAAGAGGCCAGACGCTGAGCCAAAGTTGTGCTCCAGTCCTTAGAACTGGAGCATGGCTTTAGCACAGCTTCTGGACACTTAGGATGCTCGCATCATTTAAACAGCATACCTCCAAAGTGACCAGAAGCAGCTTTATTTTGGCCTGTCTGTTCGGGACCATAGTCTGGTATATTTCTCCTTGTCCTACAGTAGACTTTTGCTGTTGTGTCTCTTCAAGTCATTTCTGACTCATGGCGACCCTATCACAAAGTATTGTAGATGGATGGGACTGACTTTGAAAACTGTTCAGAATCCTCGGTAGGTACACACTCACAGTTTTTGGCAATTCCTTTCTTTGATCAGCTGTGATATGCAGCAACAGGACACACAGATCTGATGTATGCATGCCATCCTCAGACATAGGTCAAAAATCATGTGTCATAAGTAACGGGGGCCTGAAACGGGAAGGCAAGAGCACTCAAGATACCCACTAGGCTAGGAGTGTGCAAGCTGAAGCTCCCTGAATTACTCTGGCAATATTATAACTCAAAGACTCCTATATAGTTGAGCCTCCTCAGGAATTATCCATCAAAAGTGTTCTAATGATCATTCCCTTAGGCATAATAAAGATCGCCTGCAATTATCCATTGCATGTTTACTTGGCAATGAGTTACACTGAATACATGGGGGGCATTGTGCTTGTAAGAGTCTTCATATTTAAAGTGGCTTAAATGAAAATGGATAGGAAAAGTAATATGCCCTGTGTCTGCAAGTATTGCACCTGCAAGTAGGTAAAATTATTAACAACCTGCTTACCAGTGCTGAATACAATTGTCTAAATACAATTTTGGGATCCCAGATAAATAATTCTGTTATCTGGGGAAACATCCCTTCATGGTCCAATCCTTTTCACAGTAACATCTGGTGGGCACACAGGGCTTTTCGGGTGGCTGCTCCCTACCTAGAATGGCCTCTCCTTGTTCCCTCCTTTCATCTAGAAAAATTGCTTTATTTCAGAACTGACTGCAAGGGCTTTCAATAGTATGCTAATTTACTGACCTTTGTCTTTTTATGGATTTAATTCTCTGGATAGCTTAATTGGATTTAAAAAAATAAAAAAAAGTTTTTACTTATGTCTTTGTATGTCCTTATATCTGTACTTGTTTTAATATTAGTAAGCCACCTTGAGTCCCATTTTGGGGTGGGAGTGAGTGACGACTGAATATCTGTTAAACTGGGGTCCACATCTCTCAGAGCTCAAAAGGATCGTGTCTGCTGCGGTTGCCTTTGAAAAGTGCATCACCTGTTGAGATGTAATGCTCTAACAACTGCAACAAGTGTCTTTGGGAGGTACGCACAATCCCTGTCAGGTTTAGAGCATTGCGTCACTAAACTAAGCGACATGGATTTCAGCAATGGAAGCACCAACAAGCAGGGACCTGTGCTGATCTGGGTGGTGTGGGAACATTGTTCAACTGTTATAAACAGAACAGACCTCCCACCCTGGCAATCATCCGCATGAAGATAAGGCTAACTATAATGTAATGGTGCTATGGTGAGTAGAATGATCAATTGCTTTTTCAACAACAATGCCAGTGAAAGTTATTTTCTACGCAGATCGAACAACAAAAAACAGGTGAAGTTACTTTAAAAATATATATAATTCCACACTCTGTCCTCAGTTCACCCCTTTAAGCAAATGCACTGCAGGTTCAAATCCTGACAATGAACTCCAGAGGAGGAAGGCATCCAATTTCCTGGAATGCAACATTATGTTTGTGCAGACGTTTTCCCACTCCCAATTTTCCAGTTCCTATTCATCGTCTGTCTTGAGTGCAAGGGGTAACTGACCATGGAAATGGACTAGGCCAACAACAATTTGGTCCCTGCAATCCCTTTGTCCTCACTGAGGTAACTGTAAACGGATAAAGCAAGGTGCTTTTGTTTCATCTGAGGGAACATGATGTAGCCATTTTGTGAACCTAAGCAGATCTGGATCTGAGTAGTGCCTGAATGAGAGCCTGGATATTTCAGAATATCTGAAAATATCCATCCACCCACCCACCCACCCATCCATCCAATTCTGTATTTATATCCTGCCTTGCCCCCAAACTGTGATGCAAGTTGCTTACAAATCTCAATTTTGGTGCATGAGTTCCATGACAGATGAAGCCTGCATACAAATATATTAAATATATTTGTGTTCGTTCTTAGACCCAACCAGCCATGACAAGGAGTATTAAAAGAAACAACATTTTTCTTTACAGGCTGAGGTGGTTTATCAGCATACTGATGTTGTTATGGTCAATTGTTAGCAGTTTCACATTTCCGCAAGGAGTAAGGCGATTGAATGTTGAAGGAAAACAAAAAGATGTTTAATAAAACATGTAGTCCTCCCACATTAGCTATTACTGTGTGGTGTCTGCAGTCAGCTCTGCCTCACCTGACATTACACCTACATTTCCTTTCTTTAAAGAAGAAGAGGAGGAGGGGGAGCAATCCCTACATTAAAGATTAATGAGCACTCCTTTAAATTGTAATTTTCTGCTGGTTGTGGTTCAGTGATTAATGTTTTCTTCTCTGTCATAACACCGTCCAACTGAAGACTGGTGTTGTGAATTCTGACCTTGCTCGCAAATTTAAGTGGCAATTAAAGTGGAGTGCATATCCTAATCTCAACTGCATTCTGCACTGCAAAATTGAATTATCCATTGGGTTACAGAAATAGGAGATGCTTCACTGCATTGATCTGGTGAAAGAAGGAGCACAAAAACATTTTAAGCATTTTGGTTTCTATTTATCACCAGACTAGAAAAGAGTTCTATGAACACGGTGGACTGCTAAAAAGAGAACTACAGTCGCCCTCCAGTTTTGTGGGGGATCTGTTTCGGATCCCTCTCCCCATGAAAACAGAGACTCGCTGCTATTGAAGCCCCATAGGCTTGAATGGGGTGTGTGCCCACGAGTGCATGCAGGGCACACTCCATTGAAATTAACAGAGGTCACCTCTCCGTGAATATTCAAGACTGTGGATCTCAAGTCCATGAAAACAGAGGGCTGACTGTAAAAAGTTCTAGAGCAAATCAAGCCTGAACTCTCTCTCTCTAAATTAAGATTCTTAAAATGAGACTGTTGTACTTTGGACATATAATAAAAAGACATGATTTGTTGGTAAAGATAATAATCCTTGGTAAGGCAGAAAGCAGTAAGGAAAGAGGAAGACCACATTCCAGGTGGATAGACACAACCAAAGAGGCCACAACCCTGAGTCTGCAACACCTGAGCAGGGCTGTTGAGGATAGGGTTTCTCATTCATGGAGTCACCAGAAGTCAAAGTTAACTTGACAGCAGTCAAAAACAAACAAATACCTACTCGCTTTCACAGAATTTTATTAGGCATCGGCCATTATGGAATGTGTTAATAATACTGGCCGTGATCAATGTGACACACGATGAACACATAGATATTATTAAAATAAAAGATATAATAAAAACAGAGGTGAGAAAACAATATTTATTTTTGGGTTTAAGAATGTTTTCCCATTTTTATTTCCTTTAGGAGTGTTCCAATGCAGAGGTGCAAAGCACAGGGCGAAGGAGCATCATCTGTCCTTGACCCTGATGGAGGAAAACTGTCAACACAAAAGCAAGCAGCTGATCTGGACCTTTCTTTCAGCCTTAGCCCCCTCTTTGCAATTGGCGGCTATTAATACTGAATATTTTGCGGGGTTGTAATGAGACGTGCATACGAAGGACTCTGTGTATTCATACATACCATCTTGTACAGCTGTCCTTCTCCCCGCTCAAAGGCAAACTCACATTTTCTGAATTATCTGTCCTCCAACAGCATTTCCTGGTTATCTGTCCTCCAACAGCATTTCCTGGTTAGGGAGGAAGGAATTTGTGTGAGAGGGTAAAGAGAAGAGAGGGGGAATAAAGAGGGTGAAGTAGCACGTGAGTGCTAGAAAGAAGGGATGGCACACAGTTTCAGGGAAAAGCTCCCAGTCTTCTAAATCCGTACAGCCAGTGGTATATTTGTACTGAAAAAGAAAGAGGAAAGTTAAAATCTGAGGGAATACCTTCCTCAGACCTGAACAGACTAGGTCGGCAATGACTGTCATCTGAAGCTATTTATTCCAATCATTTTTATTAAGTTAAAAAAATTCCATTAAATCTGGTAGGGTACTTTGTTCAGGGAAGCTCTGCTATGCCATGGCACCATTGAATGTTACAGAGGACTCTGGGGCACATTTTAAATGCAATCTCTGTTCATTCCTAGGCACATCCAGACTTGGAAGGCTTCAGTGTTGCCTTACATAAACTAAGAATACATATAAACAGTTTTGGCTTAAATAGAAAACACTAGAATGAGAAGATCAACTTTGAACTCTGGCTGAATTTAGGGTTCATTTGGTATATGTTTCCTATAATAAATGTCCTTTAATGTGGCAGTTTGCTTTGGACTTCCTCTTAGTATTTTTGTAAATGGATCTCCCTTCAAAAACAAGCACATAAATATAAAGAAAAGGTGGCTGAGGATGACTTACTAATGTTTTAATCTATCTCAGTACTCAAATCTGGCTTGCTTAGTACTTTTATCTATTTTTACACTGCAATAATTCTGCGCTGTATATTTCTGTGGATCAAGTGTGTTTTTCCTTCTTCCTCAGTTATTCTGCTTGTTTTCATGTCTGCATTTTTTTTCTCCATTTGTTTAGAATAAATTTTAGAAGTAATTGCATTTTTTTAGCCAATATTTTTGATGGGATCAAAGGGAACGAGTCATCTTTTTTAAAAAAAGCATCATTTATTTGTTCGTTAAAAATAAACACATCATTCGTTCTAAGAAAAAACACAGATTTAATGAAGTGGTTTTAGATGCCATCTTTTTGAAAGGAGGAAAGCAGAGGAAGGGATAAATACAGAATGGTCCCAGGCCCATTTGATCAAAAGAGTTTAGTCAGGAAGGAAAAATAATTCCATCACCCAAATTCATTACCAAGGTTTTTGAATAAATAAATATGAGGATGGTACTTTTTAATTAGTAAATTTGGTTGCACAACTTGATGCAAAAGTTAGGAATTAACAGTTTTCAAAATGAAGGGGAAGAAATAACTGGGTCCCTCTGCTTATTGATATGAGTTAGGATTGTCTGAATGTTACAAATGTGTGACAGTTATGAAAAAAAAATGCTAAGAACTACAGTATATAGACAAAGAGTAAAAATAAGACTGCAGTTATTACTGCATGACACAGTGGATTGAGTATTGGACTACAACTTTGGAGACTACGGATCAATTCCTGTCAGCAATGAAATCTCCTGGGTGATCTTGGGCAAGTCATGTGTTCTCAGTTTCAGGGGAGGGCAATGGCAAACTTCCTCTGAACAAATCTTGCCAAGAAAACCCCATGTTAGGTTCACCTTAGGGTCACTATAAATCTGAAAAACTTTAAGGCATACAACATTAATAATAACAATAGCATTTGCATTTCTATCCTGCTTCATACTGAATAAGTAGTCTCTAAGTGGTTTACAACATGTAAGCTAATTGCCCCCAACAAACTGAGTACTCATTTTAGCAACCTGTGGAAGGATGCAAAGCTGAGTCAACCCTGGAGCCCCCTGGGATCAAACTCACAACCTTGTGGCTGCAATACTGGCTGCAGTACTGGCATTTAACTACTGCGCCATCAGGGCTCCTTCCCTATAATACCTTGTTAAAAATCTGTGGTACAGCCGCAATTAGAATAGTAAAGTCAGTTCTGGTCAGCCTGACTCAAAAAAAATATGTTGTAATGCTGAAATTTGGGGGTTTAAACTGACTATAGGAGCATATGATAATATAGGGATGTATTACTTCACTGGTTTTATTTGTGATTTTATTCACTGGTTTTATTTGTGATGGAAGCACAAATTCGTGATAAGAGCATCACTTCTCTATTCATTAGCTTTGTCAAAGGATTTGGTTGTCTACGTGCTTTATCACACTAGTGGGCAAACAGGATTTAAACGAGAGTTAAACAATAAATGCCTGGTGTTTATCATATGACATTTCCTGTTTAATTCTCATTTAACTCTCGTTTAAATCCTGTTTGCCCCCAAGTGTGATAAAGCAGTACGGTGTGAGAAGAAAGGTGCTGGATTAGATGGGCCTTTGGTCTGAACTGGCACGGTCCTGTGGTAGTTATTTTATTATGGCCTGTCACAAGTGGAGAAGCACTTTCAATCTAAGGGCAGAATTGAGTTTTGGAGACATACTCCAGCAGTTGTTAATGCCAACGTCACAAGGATGAGACCACAAAACAGCAGCATATTTTCGTTCAATACTCTTACAGCCAGCAGCTATGCCTTAGGAGTGGCATTTCAGTCTTTTATAATGGAGAAAAGCATGCACACTCTAGAAAACCATCAAATTAAGGTACCAAGGAGCCCCAACGCTTTGGATGCAGCACCAAGAAGGACCAGATACAGGCCCAGAGTGAGCTTTTGCATTGTGGTCTCTCAGAATATAGTAATGTGTGTATACCAGCCATTTAGTTAAATTGAGCTGACAACAGGGAAATGAAATTATCTTATATTTAGTTACAAATCCTCTCCCAAAATGAAATCCCCGAACCCTTTCCATTGCACGTAATTCAATATCAGGGAAACAAGGTTAACAATAGATGTTTTTCCAATCACAAAAAAGTAAATTAATATAGCTGGTTTCAAGATTGTGTCATGAGGATTGGTTTTGTCCTCTTTGTATAATTTGAATATCAAATGTTGACTAAACCTCTACAGAAATGTAATTCCCTGGGGCTTGAAGCTTCTCAATTGATTCCTACATGGGTGAAAGCTTTTGAGAGAAAGGAGTTAAGATGAAGAGAAAGAAATGGGCTAGATGGTAACCAAATATCAATGTTCTCTGCAATGGTTCATAAAGTAAAATTACAGTGGGTCCTTTGTATATGTGGGGGATCCGTTCAGGACTCCCCACATATGAATGTTTCAAACCCACGCCCCCACGTATGGAAAAAAACACATGACCTCAAGTCCCATTGATTTCAATATTTGCGCACTCCCCTGCACATGCCATTTTGTCCCTCTGGACTCACTGTCCGCATGAGCTCAAGTCCGTGTACTGCAAGCCTGCATATGCGGTGGGCGGACTGTACTATCCTTAAAAGTATTATATGGGATTCAATTATATAGGACCCTACGAAAAATATGTATAAAAGCAGATGTGGCATGATGCTACTAGTAGTGTATCTAGGAGGGGAAATTGCCACTGCCCAGTTGCTCACCCCAGATTCATGTGGTTCCCGACAACTTATAATGTCTTTGTTGTTGTGTGCCTTCAAGTTGTTTCCGACTTATGGCGACCCCAAGGTTTTCTTGGCAAGTTTCTTCAGAGGAGGTTTGCCACTGCCATCCTCTGAGGCTGAGAGCATGTGACTTGCCTAAGGTTACGGTCATCCAGTGGGTTCACATGGCTGAGCCAGGATTCGAACTCTGGTCTCCCAGTGTTCTAGTCCAGCACTGAAACCACTACACCATGCTGGCATAATAATGTCTGCTTCACTAAAACATTTCTCTCATCTCCACTACCATACTCTTTTTAGGCAGTTAATGTTTTCTATCTGTATCATCATGCATTGTTTCATTGATTAGTAAAACTTTGGTAGATTAGATCTAAAACAGAAAATGTGTTCTGTTAGCATTTGTTAGCAATGACCAAATATCACAAGAAGGTTACATGGTTTTCCGAATAGTGCCAATTCTTGTGATATTATCATTAGGTTTGTAACGTTTACTACATTTTTGTGAGAGCCTCAGTGGAGAAAATATGCTAATCTCAGAGTTCATTGCCTATAAAAGGAAATGTCTTCGTCTTGCTGCTTCTAAGGGGGGAAAAAAGCTTGAAAATAAGATAAAGCCTACATATTTTATTACGTAATATACCAAGAGAAATCACTGCGTAACAAAGATAGGACAGAGTTAGTGGACCAGAAGGACCAGTTAAAGTTATTAAAATGTGCTGGCCAGGTCTGCCAGGAACTGGGATTTATTTTTGCTAGGTAAACTATATGTGACATGTTGCCACGCAATCTAAATAGTCAGAAGATTGCTTCTTGATACAGGACCATATGGGGAATATGTGAAATTGAAAAACCAATCAAAGAAGGAGGCAGCCCCCCACCGCCCGCTCCTAAAGATGAGGTAACCAAGATGTAAAGGACAGATTGTAATTTTGAGACAGAGACAGAAATAAAGATACACAGTACTGTGTTTAGGCTCTTGTAAACGTTGTAAACTATGAATGTCTCCCTTGAGGTATGGGCCTTGAGGAAGGGAGGATGTAGCAACAGCATTAGTTTTGATACAGGAGGATCTATGAGCTCAATATTTCATTCAGGTAGTGAAAGACAAGTGAGCGCCTGATTCATAAACTGAAAATCAATACAGATATGGAGACATTTGAAGAGGCGTTTTGTACAGCAGCATAATCATAAAACGGACTGAATGAGGACTGGCGAAAGCGAGCGGCAAAGGAAAATATGATGGAGCGGAAGAATAGGTGGGACAAATGAAGGGAAAATAATATTTCAATTGCTAATATACTGTTATGAAAGGTATTATTTTCAGGGAGTGATTCCGTATTCCCTAAAGAGTGGCTAAGAGGTCATAGGATGCTATGAACATCTCTTTTTGTAGGTGAAGAGAGAGGTCCATGGAGGAGCGATGTTTCCTATGTGAAAGCTGGAAGCTTCTCCACTATCACCACTCCAAGAAGAAAGGGGTGTTCTGGGGGCATGTCAGAAGCAGCCAGAGATCTGAAGGATTCTATATATCTTTGTGCCTCTGGTTTTCAGAAAAGAAGGGCCATGGATTCCACCAGCCATAGAGCTGGTGGAATGAATTTCCTTGCTGTTTGTCTTGGAGTGAAATTAAAGGGAAATGATCATCTTGAGAAAACCCACCTGATCTTCTTTCTGCCCTGGTCCATAAGGATTCTGCAGACTCTCCACCTTCTATGTAGTACCAGACATTATCAGAAAATTGTTTCCTATAATATTGAAGATTATATATATATAATATATACCCATGTTTCTCCGAAAATAAGACAGTCTTATATTAATTTTTGCTCCCAAAGATGCACTAGGTCTTATTTTCAGGGGATGTCTTAGTTTTCCATGAAGAAGAATTTACATTTATTGTTGAACAACAACAACAACAAAAGAACATTTATTATATACTGTATATATATTTATATACAAAAACTTTGCTAGGTCTTACTTTCGGGGGAGGCCTTATACGTATTTAGCAATTCAGCAAAACCTCTACTAGGTCTTATTTTTAGGGGGTGTCTTATTTTCGGGAAAACAGGATATATATGATTCACCTATGTGTAATGGAAGATTGTATGAGTAACTAAGATTTCTGGATTAAGTGAGGATACATGCTGATAACTGCAAGGAACTTGGAAATGTGGGACAGATCTTAATATATTGTTCGGGACTAAGCCAATAAAAAGTTGACATTTATGAAAAAGGAGAGGACATGGCATAGAATATATACTAAGACGGTTATAGATTTTGCAGGCGACTGCACTGGTGCCAGGGTCAAATTCCTGCCCCAGCCACGAGCTGAACTGCCCAAACATACAAAAATACCTCAGTTCCCACCCCCATCCCCACAGCCACAATAAGTGGTGTCACATCCGGTCATCATTTTGGAAGGAAAACAGAAGAAAACAATGATAGTAGAAGAGAGTGGGGATTCTTGGGGGAAGGGGGAGGACTTTTTGTGTGAAGTTGAAGGCTTTCATGGCTGGCATCCATAGTATTTTGTGGGTTTCTCGGGCTATGTGGCCATGTTCTAGAAAAGTTCATTCCTGACGTTTCACCAGCATTAGAGATACCAGCCATAGATGCTGGCAAAACATTAGGAATAAACTCTTCTAGAACATGGCCACATAGCCCGAAAAACCCACAAAAACCTATGGCTTTTTGTGTGTTTATGTGCATTTGGAGGGGGTGTTTGGCACACTTTATTGGGGGGGGGGGGAATCACTGAAAAAATAGTCCCTTTTTAAAAATTGGGGGCTTTGGGTCAAAGGCACAGAGCTTTTGGGTTGCCCTTTCATGACCTCTGTGGGAGACAGAAGAAAACTGTTACTGAGCAGATCGTTTTAAGAATTTGACCCTTTTGTTGCATCATTTACAGAACTGGTCACAACAATTCATATTTTTAAATCCACACGCCTTTATGTTTTCTTTAAGACTTCATAAAGATTTTGTTTTGATAAAAAGAGGCAGTCGTCCCAGGTGTTGATTAGGACATATCTATAAATATAATTTAAGAATTACTGGTGACTGCCAAGAAAACCTGTCATCATCTATTATCTCCAACAAAACAAGAATGAGAGAAACACAGGTGCCTTGTAGCATTTGCAATCATTCAAAAAGCAGATAAAAACCCTTATGGGATGAAATGATGAAAGAGGAAATCTGTCAGCACAGAAGACAGACTGAAAGCTGGGAAACTCTGCTTCTAGTAGAACACATGTAGCTATAGCCAAAAAACAAAGAAGAAACAAAATAAAAAGCCCATACAAAATCGAGTAGCTGTTGCTACACAGTGTATCCTCCAAGGCACTTAAAGTGAGCACACTAATAAATAACTTTTATTCTTGGAAAGTTTGTTCTGATATATAGCAATCTCATATACTGAGGCTAGGAGTGTGGTTCAGCATTAAAAACGGACATGCCTGTTGTTTCCCTTTTGAGTATTCCTGGTCAATGGTAATAATTCATATCTCAATACATCAGCTCAATATGTATGGTGAAAGTATTTCAACTCCACACCAGATTCCTACTTTGCAGGGAAGGCACCTACTGCTCTAGAAATGCAGCTGAACATGTATTCAAAAGAATCTAGTGAAGATTTGAATGATGGATCTCCGTGTCACATCTGCACGCACATTATGCATGGACAACGTTTTGCATCTGTTTAAGGAGTTGCAACAGCAACTGTCAATACTCTCCTCCAACAGATCCAGGGCAGTTACAGAAGTCTCAAACCGGATTATTATTGGAGTGTATTTTGGACCTTAGTGGCATAGATTAGTGGATTAAGAATGAAGGAACCAGAGCCTCTGAGCACATTAGCAGATGAGGAATCTGTGCCCAAGCACATTGGCATTTTCAGTTTGTTTTTCTTTAAACCATCCTTGGTTTCCCTGCAAGTTTTATATTGGCAACCTTATATGTGGGAAAGAAATCTTTTTCTTTGTTGCTATTGTTAAACAACTGATAGTCAGAAACCCTTGCTCGCCTGCTACAAATCAGTACATCCCACTCTACATTCTGCCCACCTTGCCATAAGACAATGTTGTAGGTACTGTATGCATATCTAGGCCTTCCTATTGTGTCTTTTGCTAATAGGGCTGAGGTTGCCCATGTTGCTTTGCAAAGCATATTTTGTTTCTTGCAAAAACCTCTGGCATTTGGGCCAGGGTATTTAAAAAAATAAATAAACTCCATCATCTGTGAGCACAGAACCAAAATCTGTTTATGAAAATGAATTATGGAAAGCAGATGAATTTACATTAATTTTATTGAATACTGTTCTTGTTGACTCTCATTTTCTGAACACAAACACATAATTTGTTCCTGTATTTTAATCAGTTCAAGAATTGTCTGTACTTCACTGTGTTCTTCACAGCAAAATGCAATAGAACTGAAAAGCAACATAATCTATACTGTACATAATCTAAACTATGTATATATTTATATCTTGAAATGCATATATAGATATAGATACTGTATATGTATTTCAATATACATGTTGTTGCTATTATTATTATTAACTTTTATTTATAAAGCGCTGTAAATTTACACAGCGCTATACATACAGTCTTTTTAACTAGATGGTTCCCTGCCTTAGGCTTACAATCTAAAAAGACATGGCACAAAAGGATAAGGTGTATTCTACTAGCAATTGGCGCACTTACTTCTTCCCAGAGGTGGGGCTGCCCCGACACAGCAGATGTCCTGGCGCACCTCTGACAAGAACCACGTGGAAGCAGCCGAGGTGCCTGATCTCTCGGCCTCTCCCTCTGAGGCAGATGAAGCTGTGTGTGTAAACACAGTGACATCTCAGTATATTTTCAGGTTAAGTGCACACAAACACACACACCTATATTTGCATACATAGTAAATATGTATTTTGTCTATTTTATTTTAACAACATGAAATTTATCTATCTTCTTGTGTGAAACCATCCATAGGCATACTATGTGTACATATGCACACAGCTAGGTGTAAGCAGGTACATGGGAACACACACGCAGGTACAGACATGAGAATAGATAGGTAGGTAGGTAGGTAGGTAGATAGATGTTCAAACAGTCATGCATCAATACATACATATATACAGATATCCATATACATATATATAGATATAGATATATTCACATACATATATCTGGCATTTCTAACCACACATTTATCTGTGTATATATTCATGGATGTATACATTTGTATCTACATATGCACATAAAGACTGATACACAGAGGCCACTATATGTTATATACACAAGGTCTGTATGTGAGCATTTACATATGCATATATAAATACATATACATTAGTACAGATGTCTATCATGCAGGATGCAAAATGTTTGCTGCACATTGTACGCACATTGTACGCACATTGTACGCACATACACCAACACACACATAGTAGTGTATTACCCAGGTCTATATATGTGCATATACATGCACACGCACGGCTATAGAGTCAGGATCTATGACCTTTCTCTGCAGACCACGAGGCAGAAAGAATGACCAGAAACAGTGACAGTGGAGTGACTGGAAATTGGAACTCATACCTACTTTTTGTCTTGTCACAATAACGTCTAGTCGCATCATCAATTGACTGACAGCTTTTTTTTTTTTAAACCATGTTTCTAGTTTTAAAACTTTTTAAAACTAGAAACATGGAAAATCCCCTTCAAGATACCCCCGGAACATACCAGTGGGAACTAGGAACATGGGTCAAGAAAAACCGAATGCATGTGCTCATAAAAAACACGTTTTGTAGTGGAAACGGTGTCTCCGGTGAATCGATTTCTTGATCCAGAATGATCCCATTGTTAAGAATCCCCAATGGAATTAATGCAGCCACCATAACAGGTGACTTGAAGGTACACACACACACACACACACACACACAAATGTTGGGCAAACTTACCATTTCTCACATCCCCTTTCCTCAACCTTTATTTTCGTCGTGAAACTCAGTATTTGTTTCTTGGACTTTTAAAACGACTGATAAAAAATGTCCAGGTGGTGTACAAAACATTAAAGACATGAAATACAAACTATTCACAAATAACTAGCCCATTATAAAACCAAGATAGACCCAGCAGAAAAAAATTAAAACAGAACATAAGCTAAAACCAGTGTAAATACACCACCAAAACTGCAGATTGCTATGGGATAAAAGCAATGCTTAAAATGCCTGGGAGAAAATAATCTTCACCTGGCATCCAAGAGACCATAATCCAGACCCAGGTGAACTCATCCTGGGGGAAGGCATTCAACAGATGGGATGGCACCACAGAAAATACTCTGGAAACCCACTCCCCACTTCAGTTTCTTTCCCAGTGGCATCTGGAGGAGGCTTCAGGTTAAACTCTAGAGTCTAGGTAGATAGACATGCAGTTACTTCTGCAAGTAATCTGGCTTCAAACCATGTAGGGTTTAATTAGCCATAAATCGACATGTGTCTTTAAGGCCCATCTACACACACAGAGCATAAAACTTTGAATTGGATCTGGAAAGATCTCCCAGCAGCCAGTTAACATAGCAAATCAGTGGTGTAATATGATCCTATTGTCCAGTACCAGAGAGCTCATTTTGGACTGACATTTCTGCATTGTTTTCAAAGGAAACTCCATGTATAATCATGCAAGTAATCCAAATGGGAGTTACTAGAGAACCCCAAACAGTTGCAAACAGAGATGTAAAACTTCCAAAAATGTTTGGGGAGGGGAACCCCACCCACACCTTTTGGGGAAAAAAACATACACTTCTGGAGAAAATTTTAAAATGCAGTATTAGTACCTTTACAAATTGAAAATTACCCTTTTACTTTAGAGATGTAGACTATATTATGTATAACTTGGTTTGATTATCTGATATTTTTCAAAGTCCTGTTTTTACACAAAGCAATTACAAAATGTATTAATTTTAACTCTTTTTGGTGGAATCCTGTGCGGGATTAATGAATGCATAAGCACCATAGTTGCGGTGCTACGTAGTGACTCCTGGCCTGATCCTGCCAATCCTCACTTACTGGGAAGCAGCTGTTGTGACTGATAGAAGTTCATTGCTCAGGAAGCAGCTGACTGCCATTTCCATCCTCTCCTTGAGCAATCTCTGGTGCAATTCCTCCTCGCCTGGAGATCACTCACATGGGAACAATGACAGGGAATCAGATCCCTATTGACTATAATGGATGCTTCCCTGTAAGTGTGGATGGGAGGACTTTCATGGTCCCTACCTAGCCCCTAAATTAGGAGTTATGTAGGGACTGTGAAAGTCCCCCAAAGGACCATGAATAGTCAGGAGTGCATAACTCCAGATTACACAAAGAGGATTCCAGCCTTTTGTTTTAATGCACCTGTTGTTGTTCTGTGCTTTCAAGTTGTTTCTGACTTATGGTGACCCTAAGCTGAACTTGTCACAGGGTT
Source organism: Urosaurus nigricauda (assembly GCA_034509955.1). Lineage (NCBI taxonomy): Eukaryota > Metazoa > Chordata > Lepidosauria > Squamata > Phrynosomatidae > Urosaurus > Urosaurus nigricauda. The sequence continues at coordinate 104,743,226 of JAOEGL010000004.1, forward strand.
TTTCTTGGCATGTTTCTTCAGAGGGGGTTTGCCACTGCCTCTGAGGCTGAGAGACTGTGACTTGCCCAAGGTTACCCAGTGAGTTTCAGACTTTGCTCTCACAGTCACAATCCAAGGCTCAAACCATTACTACACCATGCTGGGTCTCGAGATCCATAATGGTAAGGAACAACTGGACTAAAACAGACCTCTTTTGTTTTACCAGTTTATGAAGAGCAACCCCCCCTCCCCAATAAAAAAAGAAGGAATCTTCAATATTAATAAATTGTCTCCTCTAGTCATCTATTGTGACATAAAGCACTCCCTTTCCCATAAAACAAGTGAGAAAAGGAAACCAAGGCTGAGAATTGCAATGATGTGAAATACTGTGCATATTTTACCTAAAAGTCTACCTGCTACAGTTTGGACAAATAATGCGCAGCCAGCAAATTCAAGAACTTGCCTTAAATATATATGGTGAGCATTTGCTTATGTGACTAATTTAGACACAAGTGCTATATTAGGCAGGGAGAGAAACAGCCAGCCACTGATGTAGTCAAGCAATGACTTTAAATACACACACTTCTATATCTCTCTGCACCATGTGTTAGATATTAGTGGCCATTTCATATTCCTAAAGCAAACTTTCCTACATGTTATTTTCCATAACATTAGGTTGCTACAAAGGTCTGAATGACACGGGATTCTTTGCCGCTGTTGATCTTTCTCCTCTGTTTGGCAGAAGTTATGAACAGAGTGCTCTCCACTACTTAATAGCTTGCCATTTTCCCCTCTGGCTCTCCCTTGGCCCCCTGATTTTAACATACAGTTCTCAATATGGTTTCACAATAGCTTTTCCCACACTTTCTCCTCCACTTGAGCAACCCTTCTCCTAATAGCACCTTGGACTTTATCACACATAGATCCTATGTGCAGTCATCACAAAAAATGATTCAAGTGCTGGCATCCCAGAAAAGCAAGCCCATTTGCTATTGGGTATCACACAGAGAGCACAACAAGGGGAGTTGTTGTTGGAGTCGCCCAGACTCCTGGTCTTGGGCGACTTTAACATCCCTCTCCAGACCAGCTTGACTGATCTATTTGGAGCCGCTCAGGAGTTCATGGAATCCATGACAAGCATGAACCTTTCCCAATTGGTCAACAGGCCTACCCATTGTGCGGGTCATACACTCGATGGGATTTTTAGTACGGAACAGGAGTATCTGTGGGGGAAGGTAACAAAAACCTCCGCATTGTCATGGACAGATCACTTCCTGGTCAAGATGGAACTAAAAGCCACTTTTTGTCCCCCCGGGGGTGGCAGACCCATTAGGATGGTCTGTCCTCAAAGGCTAATGGAACCAATTAGTTTCCAGAAAGCCTTAGAGGGTTTCATGGTTGGAAACACCAGTGATTCTATCGATGCCTTGGTTAAAACTGGAACACCAACCTTACCAAGGCTATCAACACAATCGCTCCCGAGTATGCTTTCCAGCCCACTTCTAACCATAAACCCTGGTTCACTGAGGAGCTCAGGAGGATGAAGCAGGCTGGATGACTAGAGTGTAAGTGGTGAAATACTCGGCTCTTGTCTGACAGAACTCACCATAGGTAGCACCTTGGCATCTATCAGGAGGCTTTGCTTGCAGCACATAGATCCTTCTGTTCTGCATGCATTGTGTCTGCAGAGTCCCATCCAGCAGAGCTGTTTAGGGTGGTAGGGGAGCTGCCGCAGGTCCCTCCTGCGCCAAATCCTCTACTTGACCCAACAACAGCCTGCTGTGATGCATTTAACAGCTACTTTGCGGATAAAATCTCTCGGATAAGGACTGACTTGGATGTCAAAGTTTTATCAGAATCCACAGATGAGGCGTCCAGCAACTCCGTTGCTGTCACTTTTCTGGATGAGTTTCAATCTGTGAGTACCGAGGACGTGGACAAGCTCCTTGGAAATATGAGGAAGACGATCTGTCCTCTCGATCTGTGTCCATCTTGGCTGGTTGTCCGGGGGGGAACGCATTGAGGGTTTTCCTATGGGATACAATCAATGCGTCACTCAGGGAAGGCTTTGTACCATCTTGTTTGAAGGAGGCAGCTGAGAAGCCCCTCCTGAAAAAACCTTCCTTTGACCCCCTGGACAGGAACAACTATAGACCAGCTTCTTTGCTATCGTTTCTAAGCAAGGTGATCGAGAGAGCTGTCGCCTCCCAACTCCAAGCCATCTTGGATGAAACCGGTTATCTTGATCCATTTCAAACTGGCTTCAGGACAGGATATGGAGTTGAGACTGCCATGGTCGCTCTGGTTGACGACCTCTGCTTGAGTATTGACAGGGGTAGTGTGACCCTGCTAGTGCTCTTGGATCTCTCAGCGGCTTTTGATACTATAGATTACTCCATCCTTTTGGATCGGCCAAGGGAGTTGGGAATTGGTGGTACCACGCTTCAGTGGTTCCGGTCCTTTCTCTCCGGCAGATCCCCAAGGGTGAGGCTCGGGGACAGTTGCTCTTCCAAAATCGAGCTTAATTGTGGCGTCCCTCAGGGAGCCATCCTGTCCCCGATGCTATTCAACATTTAAATGTAGCAGCTGGGTGAGATCATTCGGAGGCATGGAGCGCAGTGTCATTAGTACGCTGATGACACTCAGATATACTTCTCCATGACCAAATCATCGGCTCAGACTTCAGATGGCGTCTCTCCTCTCAATGACTGCCTTGGAGCGGTAATGGATTGGATGAGGAAAAACAGATTGAAGCTAAATCCAGACAAAATGGAAGTACTGACATTTACAGGCCCGAAACCAGGCTCGGGAATACAACTGCCAGTCCTAGATGGAGTCATACTCTCCTCTAAGGACCCTGTTCGCAGTCTGGGGGTACTCCTAGACTCGTTGCTTTACATGACTAGTCAGGTGAGTGCGATGGTCAGGAGTGCCTGCTATCAGCTTCGGTTGACACGCCAGCTGCACCCTTTCCTGGACATGAGGGACCTGGAAACTATGGTACACACTCTGGTAACCTCATGCTTGGATTTCTGTAATGCGCTCTACATGGTGCTACTCCTATGCTTAACCCGGAAACTTCAATTGGTTCAAAATATGGCAGCCAGGCTTGTTACTGGAACATCTAGGAGAGAGCACATAACACCTGTGCTCAAGTCTCTCCACTGGATGCCGATTAGTTTCCGGGTGCAGTACAAGGTGTTGGTTTTAACCTTTAAAGCCCTACATGGCTTGGGTCCATCTCAGGGACCGCCTCTCCCTGTATGTTCCTCCCGTACACTCTGGTCCTCTGGGAGGAATCTCCTGCAGCCTATGAAAACTAGGCTGACGCAGACCTCCCAGAGGACTTTGTCTGCTACCGCTCCCAAGCTATGGAACAGCCTGCCGGATGAGATTCGTCTGATTACGACTCTTGACTTCTTTTAAAAAGCTGTAAAGACACATCTCTTCCAGCAGGCCTTCCCGGAAACTTCTTAATCTTCCCGGCTCCAAAGCTAAGCCTCAGGATCTCCCAGCTAGTTCCCCAGCACTATGACCCCTGAACCCATTGTCTACGTTGCCCAAAGAATTACTGGTTTTATGAGTTATATTGTTAATTTGTATATGCCTTGTTTTAATTCTGTGCTAGTTTAATCTAATTGAAAGGGGAGGGAGGTTAGGGATGGAGTTATAAGAAGCTCCACAAAAAACTATGTTTTTAAATTGTGATTGTTTTTAACTTGTGTTGTACCCTGCCCTGATTGCCTGGACAGAGGGGCGGATTATAAATAAAAATTATTATTATTATTAAAAGCACATTAAATTGGGCCCGATGTGAATTTGGCTATCAAAAGAAGACAAACAAATCCTCATCGCCTGCTCAGAAATACCTTCTCTGCGCATGCTCCAGACTGTCATTTCCACAAATGAACACATACACACAAACACACACACATACTCCAGAGAGGGGAGGGAATCCTCTTTGCCACAGAAGCCCCAAAAGGTGTTTCAGAGAAAGGCAGAATGAGGCTGCCCTTTGCAAACATCTAAAACCACACACAAAGACACACACACTCCATAAATCGGCCTGGTTCCAGCGAGGGCTGATACTCCCAGGTGCCCTCCTTTTCCAGGGCATGTCCTCCATTTCTCCCTCCTGCCCAGGAGGACTTCCAAAACACCCTCCCTCTGTTTTCTCCCATGAGCTCTCCCATGAGCAGCCGGGAGGGAAGTGTGTGCATATCCCTTAAAGAAATCTCTCCCAGGGACAGCAAGGCAGATTGGGAAATCAGGAAACCGAATGCATCTTTCACACAGCAGCCATGGCCAATCATGTGAAAGGAGTCAATTCGCAAGCAAAATGGACATGTAAATCCGGTAGTTTTGCGAACTTACTTACTTCCTGATTGACCTCACATTCACCCTGGACCCTCTCCTGATTGCGTGCAGCGTCATGTGATGAGCAGCTATGAGTTTGCCCCTAAAACCTGGATGACCTTGCATTGCCATCCCTTTAAACTTCCAATTTTGCCTCGTGTGATAACGTCCTGAGTACTGATTCCACAGACTGACAGGGCTATATCTTTGAATTCTTTCTTCCAGTGAGCCTCAAAGGAGCTCCAAGATCTTTCTCTATTATTATTATTATTATTATTATATCCAACTGCATCTGAGGAAGTAGACTGAAGTCGACAAAAGCTTATGCTGCCAACTTCTTTCTTTGAGCGAGTCCCAAAGGTGCTACAAAGATCTCTCTACATTATTTATTCTTATTATATCCAACTGCTTCTAAGGAAGTAGACTGAAACCTAGGAAAGCTCATGCTGCCATTTTATTCTTCCACTGAGTCTCTAAAGGGCTCCAAGATCTAGTCTCTTTACTATTATTATTATTATTATACTATTATTATTATTACTATTATTATTATATCCAATTGCATCTGAGGAAGTAGACTGAAGTCTAGGAAAGCTCCTGCTGCCAATTTCTTTCAGTTAGTCTCAAAGGTGCTACCAGATCTCTCTACGTTATTATTATATCCAATTGCATCTGAGGAAGTAGACTGAAGTCCAGGAAAGCTTTGCTGACCATTTCTTTCTTGCAGTGAGTCTCAAAGGTGCTACAAGATCCCTCTACACTTATTATTATTATTATTATTATTATATCCAACTGCATCTGAGGAAGCAGACTGAAGTCTAGGAAAGCTCCTGCTGTCAGCTTCTTTCTTTCAGTTAATTTCAAAGGTGCTACAAGATCTCTCTACCTTAGATGCAGTTGCTTAGATGCTTAGATCCAATTGCATCTGAGGAAGTAGACTGAAGTCTAGGAAAGCTTTGCTGACCATTTCTTTCTTGCAGTGAGTCTCAAAGGTGCAACAAGATCTCTCTATATTTATTATTATTATTATTTATTATGTTCCAACTGCATCTGAGGAAGTAGACTGAAGCCTGGGAAAGCTCCTGCTGCCATTTTCTTTCTTCCACTGAGTCTCAAAAGGGCTCCAAAATCTCTCTACAATTATTATTATTATTATTATTATTATTATTATTATTATTATTATATTCCAATCTGAGGAAGTAGGCTTAGATGGCTTAGATGCTTAAATCCAATTGCACCTGAGGAAGTAGACTGAAGTCTAGGAAAGCTCATGCTGGCCATTTCTTTCTTGCAGTGAGTCTCAAAGGTGCAACAAAATCTCTCTACATTTAATAATAATAATAATAATAATAATAATCCAATTGCATCTGAGGAAGTAGACTGAAGCCTAGGAAAGCTCCTGCTGCCAGCTTCTTCCTTCCAGTGAGTCTCAAAGGTGCTACAAGAACATCATTATTAGAAGCAGAAGATTGGAACAAGACAAGAGGAAGGCCTCCCTTTGGGGCCAGGAGGAGGCCTAGAAGTTTCTCCCAGACTCAGCCAGCCCCTCTCCATCTTGGGTCCCTCCTAATCTCCTCCTCTTTTCCAGTCCCACCCTCCTCCCTGAGCTGAGCATCCTCCTATTGCAGGGATTGGGAATTGCACACCAGCAGCTGCAGCCAGTCTCTATCATTCTCTCTCAGTCTCACTCTCACCACAACCACACTGATATACACACACACAAAAAGGGACACAGACTACAACCCAGGGACCCTGAGGAGGAGACAGAGGAGCTGCATCTGCTGCCATGACCCACTTCAACAAGGGCCCCTCCTATGGGCTTTCAGCTGAAGTCAAGAACAAGGTAAAGAAGAAATATAATATATAATATATATAAGAATAATAATAATTGTTTGGAGGTTGGAGGAGGGAGAGTCTTATTTTATTTGCATCCACACTGGAGAGATAACTCGGTTTCATAGCGCTTTAACTCTTTGTCTGATCAGTTGCTATGGAATTCTGGGAGTTGGAGTTTGTTGTGGGGCCCGAAGGGCCCCACAACAAACTCCAACTCCCAGAATTCCATAGCAGCTGATCAGACAAAGAGTTAAAGCGCTATGAAACCGAGTTATCTCTCCAGTGTGTGTTTGTGTTTGTGTGTTTTAACCCCCTTTCCCCTCCCCCAATACTTCTTCTCCCCCCCCCCCCATTGTTTGGCTTAATTGGAGATTTGTGTGTTGTGTGTGTGTGTGTTTTGTGTTTTGTATACCCACTTCTTTTATGTGTACAATAAAAAGGGGAGAGAAGAAGAAGAAGAAACTTCAGAAAAGCCCATGGGTTTGTTCCCCTTAGTGTCCCCCCACAACAACAACAACCACAATAAAAGGACTTTAACTTGGAAGAAAGGCTGGATATTTGGGATTGAACAAAAATATAAGAGAAATAGGCAAGAGAGAGAGCCCTCAGTAGGTGTACCATCCTCTGCTAAAAATATTGTGTCCCCCCAGTCCTTTTTGCTTTAACTCTTTGGATTATGGAGGCTAGGAAAGACTTCCAGAGTTTCAGTTTTTAGCCCTGCATACACAAACACACACACACACAAGAGGGTGATTACAAAAGAATGGTGCAAAACTGAATAAGAACACTATGTATATATATAGACACACTAATACAACACTAACACACAATACATACACACACACACATACAGTACAGAGAGAGTGTGTGTTCTTACTCTGTTTTGCACCATTTTAATCACTCTATGTATGTGTATGTGTGTGTGTATAGTGATTACACACAGGTTGATTAAAAAAGAATGGTGCAAAACTGAATAAGAACACTATATATACACTAACACACACACAATACATATACACATACACACACACATATACTGTACAGAGAGAGTGTGCGTTCTTACTCTGTTTTGCACCATTTTAATCACTCTCTTTGTTTGTATGTATATATGTGTGTGTGTATATAGTGATTATACCCAGGTTGATTACAAAAGAATGGTGCAAAACTGAATAAGAACACTATATGTGTATATATACACACACACACAGTATATAGACACACACATTGTACTGAGAGTGTGTGTGTTCTTACTCAGTTTTGCACCATTTCCATCACTGTCTCCATATGTATGTGTACACACAAACCCACATACTGTACTTACAAACACAGAGTGATTAAAAAAGAGTGGTGCAAAACTGAAGAAGAACACACACACACACTCATATATGGGTATATCATAAATATATTCAGTGGGATGGAGAGAGAGAGAGATGGAGCCAGTCTTTCACACAAGGGCGTTGCATTGGTCTCACATTCCTCTGGCTTCTTTTCCTGCCTTTCTGGTTGCCAAAAGCAGCTCCTCGCTCACTCTTTTCCTAACAGGGAGAGGCATTATTCCTCCTCCTCTTCCACTTTTAACTTTGTTCCCCTCCTCTTTTGGTGGAAAATCATTTCCCCCCCCCCCCAAAAAAAACAGGAGTGAGGGGACTTTCCTCCCTTGTCTCTCTTCTTCTTTCTCCCCCTTCTTTCCCCAGATGCGGAGGAGGCGAAATGCAGCAAAACCACTGTGGGATGATGAGGACTGAAGAGAGAAGGGGGAGAAGGACAGACAAAGAAAAGGCTGGGAGCCTGTGGCTTTTGTCCCTTTGGCACCCATGATGGTGGCTTCTCCAGTTGTGTGGAAGAAGTCCGGGCTGAGGGGCAAGGAAGGAGGACCACCACTCTTTGGTTGCCCACTTTTCATCCCAGATTCTTGGGCTCTTGCTGTTGGTGGTGGTGCTGCTCCTGCCTCTGGGACCCACCCAAACTGGGAGATGGCGGCGGCAGGGGGAGTGCGAGGAGGTGCTCTCCCAGCCTACGTGGCTCCAGCCTAGAGCTAGCTAGCGCCAAGCAGGAGGGTAATGCTGAGGAACTGACTTTTTCTGCTTCCTTCCCTTCCTCCCTCTTTTCTTTCTTTCGTCTTCTCCTTCCTCTGCTGGCCCTTGGGGTGCTTTCACCTGACCAAGTGGCTAGACACACAACTTGCTTTTCAAAACAGTAGAGCCAGCCGGGCATAGTGGTTTGAGTGTTGGACTCTGGCTCTGGAGACAATTTCTTTCAGTTAGTCTCAAAGGTGCTACAAGATCTCTGCGTACTGATTCTACAGACTAACATGGCTAGATCTTTGAAATCTACCACCCTGGAGACCACAGTTCAAATCCCAGCTGGGCCATGAAATCCACTGGGTGACCCTCTGCAAGTCGCACTCTTGCAACCAGGGAAAGGAAGGGCAAACCTTCTCTGAACAAATCTTGCCATAAGTCAGAAATGACTTGAAGGCACATAACAATGACAAATAGGATCCTGGAACTAAAACCCAGCGGATACCAAGGGCCCACTGAACCATTAGTTAAAAGAGATGCTGTGTAGATCTATTAGTTTGCTCTTCTGAGGAAAGGATAATGACCTGAAAATATATTTCCTTGTATATCCTTCCTCCCTTTTTCCGGCATCATGACTCATGTAGTCCTCTCATGCACACCTTTGTTAGTCTAGTCCCCCTCCATCTATATTTATTACTATCTCTTCACCTACACATTTCCTGTCCACTTTTGCATGCAGTCATATTTTTCCAAGTGAATGTAGTGACAGGGGAATGGAGCAAGCCCTTTGGGTGTTTTTTTTTTTTTTTAAAAATGATAATCTTTCCATCCTAGACAGAAGTATGAAAAAAAAAAAGGGGGGGGGGAGCGAAACTTGGCAACTGTGCCAGGCCCATGATGTTAACTTACTGAACCCACTGGTCTGGGAAACAGATGAGAAATGCCACCTCTGTCTCTCTCCTCCCCCCCCAACTTCCAGCTCAAAGCCCCAGCACATTCCAGCAACATTACATCATGGGGTACTGGGGAGAGACCAGCCAATCTGTGTGGGCGTTGTACACAGAATGCTCATTGTCTCCACACTGCTGCTCTCAAGTCCAAAGTGGTGGTGGGGAGGAAGGGGGGGGGGAAGATACACACAAAGGAAGCTCCTGCGGCTTTTCCATTAACTCCCCTGGGAAATAAAGTATTCCAAGACTCACCCCCCCCCCCCACTCTTCATCTAGGAAGCTCGCTTTTGATGGGACTTCATCCATGCGCTAAAACATATGTAACATGTAATAATGGGAAGGGGACACTTGACGCGTAGGAAAATAGGCAGCTAGCAATATCTGGATATTTAAGCTTAGAGAAAATGCACGATCTTTGGGACAGAAGAAATACTCCTTTGTATGTGTGTTGTGCTTCTTAGTGCTCCGTGACAATTTACAGTTGGCCCTCCTGAGCCATGGGTTTTTTTATCCACGGATTTGAGCATACACGGCTTGAAAATATTCCCAAAAAGTATAAATTCCAAAAAGCAAACCTTGATTTTCCATTTTATATATGGGGCACCATTTTGTTGTGCCATTATATTTAATGGGACTTGAGCATACACGGACTTTGTTATCCACAGAGGGCCCTGGAACCAAACCCCAGCGGATAACAAGGGCCCACTGTACTTTACTTTTGCTGGTTTTTGCCTCAGTATGTATTTTTGATTGAAACATCTTTTGTCCAATTCTGTGTGTCTTTACCTGTGAATAGGTCATGCAGATTTGAGTAGGTTTATCCCAGTGGTGTGATAAATATGGTCACACATGTTCTTGTTGAAGTTTGTGTTACTTTTGTTATGTTCACCCTTGCTTTTCTGTGTCTATTGTGATTATCAGCATCACATCGGAAATGAGTCTTAATGCTACTTATCTGAGCAGTGATTTTGGCCTCAGAACTAAAGTGCTCAGACAATACAAGTAGAGCATGGTTTGTTTTTAAAAGATATATATTAAATCACATATCTGGCCTAGTTTCAGATTGTTCTACAACCTAATAATACATTGAAGTGTTGTACAGTGGATCCTTGGTTCCAGGACACACACACACACCCCAGACACCAAAATCCATGGATGCTCAAGTCCCACTACATACAATGGTGTATTAAAATGGTGTCCCTTATATAAATGGCAAAATCAGGGTTTGATTTTTTATTTTATTTTTTCACGTTGTGGATGGTTGAATCTGTGGATATGAAAGACTGACAAGGGTAACCAGCCTCTATTTATTTACTTATGTTGGAAAATGAAATTGCAGCCATTCCAGTATATTTCTTACCAAACTGTAGCACTTTTCTCTCTGGAATAGTTTTATTACTGCCTTGATGGGGACACTAAAAATAAGTATAGGGGACTTATGTTTTGTATTTTGCTGTAACACTTTTAAAAGTGCTGGATCCAGGTGTTACTGGCTTATAAGTAACAATGCAAAAAACTTTACCACAAAGGCAGAAGATTTATTCCACATATCTTAAAGCAGTGAATCCCAAAATCAGGTCTTCCAGTTGTTTTGGACTTCACCTCCCAGAAGCCTCGGCCACCTTGGTCCAAGGGCTGGGATTCTGGGAACCGAAGTCCAAAATATCTGGAAGGCCAGAGTTTGGGAATCACTGTCTTAAAGTGTCAGATCCAGGTATTACCGTGTTGTAAGGAACAATGCAAAAACTTTCCCACAAAGACAGAATACAGTATTTATTCCATATATTTTACACCCCCATTTTTATGTTTTTGAACCACAACAATCAAGTTAAACAAAAAGCCTTGCAGAGCATCTGGCTTCTGATGGTGGGCCAAGTGGTAACTGGACTGGGACATGTAGGCCAGAGGAAAGTGCCTCACTCTTTCCATTTCCTTCAGCTAAACTGGAGAGAGATGGAGTTCAAGAGGGGATGGGCCAGGTGACAGCTGGGGCAGGCAGCAGGCTGGTGGAAAGACTCTCACTGTGCAGATTGTTTTCTACTCAGCGACTGACTAAGAGTAGGATATTTAATGCAGAGCTTGCAAGATTTTTTTTTGAGGGGGGGAAGCTATAATTCTCAGATGTCTCAGCCAGCATAGCCACTGGCCATACTGACTGAAGAATTCTTGGAGTTGTACTCCAAGAATAACTTTTCCAAGCTCTAATTTACTTTAATCGTTGCGGCTTGATCATTAGCTTTACCTTGTTTTAATTTATGTTGTAAGCCACCTTGGGTCCCATGATGGGTGTAAGACGGAATATAATGTAACTCATACAACAGTTTGTTTTAAGAATTTTTGGTTATTTTTCAAACTTTTTATCCATATATCATCCACACAAAATGCTTCTGAAAGTGCCCTGATGCTGTATTCAAAATACTCAGCTATATGGGGTGAGGGACTTGCTGTTTTGAGAAAACTCAAGTTTAAAGCTCTTGTGAGCATATAACTGTTCCCTTCTGTGGAACTTGGCCAGTGTATTGTAGCAGCTGAGTACTTTGGAAGATGCTTTGTAAAAAGAAGCTATTTCTGCCATAGGATGCATCTGCACTGTAGAACTAATGCATGATGATGCCACTTTTAAGTGCTGTAGCTCCATTTTATGGAATCCTGGGATCTGTAGTTTTACAAGGTCTTTAGCCTTCTCTGGTAAAGAATGCTGATGCCTCACAAAATTACAAATCTTAGGATTTTTTTAGGATGAAGACATGGCAGTTAAAGTGGCGTCAAACTGCATTATTTCTACAGTGTAGATGTACCCATAGATGGATTTTAGCTGAGACCGGGATCAGAAATTACATATCTCCAGAGGAACAACATTCTGTATTCTTTTACTTTCCCATAAAACCATTAGTTTTTGCCGTTTGTTTTCTATCTGCTTTAAAGTCCCATTCAGAAGGCCCATTAGTTTCAGTGGAATTGACTTCTAAAAGGAATTACATCCCTTTTCCCCTTATATATTTATTTGTAAGTAATTTGAACAGATACTACTTATTTTTAGGTAAATGAACTTAGGAACATAGTCTTACATATGTTTATCTTTCCATTACCTTTGTGCTGTCATATACATGAATCAGAGTGAAACATTATTTCTTTGCTTCTAATAAGGCCATTATAGTGGCTTTTAATTATTATTATTATTATTATTTATTTATACCCCACTCTGATAGCCTGGCTTACAAATTGTTAGACATTTCCTTGCTCTCAGGTTGCAGTCCTATGCATGCTTCCTAAAGTCCCAGTGAACCAATTGGAGCTTATTTTAAGATGCATAACCACCTACACAACTGAGAGAGAAGTGCCATAATTCCCATTTTTTTCTACTTCAAATATCATTTAAATAAATGCTGATATTGTCTAAGGAATGATATGTCTACCGAAGTCTGCTTCCTAGACTGTAAGTTTGTTAAAATATTTTCCTAGATAAAGAAGTATTTTTGTTCTGAAAGCAAGGAACAGATGAAACAAGGAAGTAAGGGGAATCCTTTTTGACTGTAGCTATAGTTGATGTGAGTACATTTGAAGTCTTGAACTGACTTTCTTTACCCTCTGTTGCCCTCATGACTGAAGCAGGGGCCCTAGCAGGCTGAACACCAATAAAGACTTATTTAATAAATGATTAAAAATAAAAATTGCTTCTGGTCTGGTGTTGTGTGCCTTTGAATTGTTTTCAACTTAAGGTGACTGTAAGGCAAACCTGTCATGTGGTTTTCTTGGCAAATTTTTTCAAAGTAGGTTTGCCATTGCTATCCTCTGAAGCTGACAGTGTGCAACTTGCCCATGGTCAGCCAGTGGATTTCATGGCTCAGTGGGAATTCGACCCCTGGTCTCTGCAGTTGTAGTCCCAACACTCAAAGCACTATGCCACACTGGCTCTCAAAAGTAGTTACCCTTTCATTTTTGGATAGTTTTCATTTCTGTGGACTGTTATTTTCACATTTAGTTATTCTCAGCTGTTTAACGATGTAATAGTTTGAATGTTAGAGTAGGTACGAGTTAGGCAAAGCGTGGTCTACATGCATCCATCAGGACCCCCCAAGTGTGGCCCCAGAGGCTTCCCCGAACCTTCAGACTAAAAGGTTTGGGAGATTTTCGGGGTTGATTTTTGGTGGGCGTTGACAAAAGATATCATAGCGTTTTGTTTCTCTTGACCTTCTAAAGTCAGAAAAACTTCCCCAAAATATAAAATAAACCTTAAAAATCAGTTAAAATGGCAGCCAAATGTGATGTCACCTTGCTTTTGACATGCTGAAACATGCTGCTGTGGTGCCCCAGGTGAGCACAGAGTGGAAAAAGGTCCCCTGTACAGTTGTCCATCTCTGGACAAGGACCTGAGAGACCAGGGTTCAAATCCCTTTTGAACTGTAGAACCCCTCTGAGTGACCGCAGGCAGGTAACACTCTTTCATACTAAGAAGACAATGACAAATATCTCCTGAATAAATCTTACAAAGAAAACACTTGGGCTGCATCCACACTGGAGAAATAACCCAGTTTGGCACCACTTTAACTGTCCTGGCTCAAGGCTATGGAATTGCATAGCCTTGAGCCAGAGCCATTAAAGTGGTGCCAAACTGGGTTAATTCTCCAGTGTGGATGCAACCTAGGATAGGAATTGTCATAAATGAAAGTTGACATGAAGGCCCATAATAATCAAAATGATAAGGTGCTCCTGTCTAACATCAAGGTTTGCCTAAGTATCCCCCACAGGTAATCCTAAGCACTATGTTCAATAAATGCTTGTAGTTCTTGTCTGGGGAAGAGTAGACATTGGGGAAAAAATAATAAAACAGCCCATTCTTTGCTTATCTCTTTGAAATGGTTCAGGATTAGATCATACATAGCTGTCATCTCCCTAAGAGGAAGAATTAATGATAAAGACACATGCTATTTAAAAATAGACAAAAGGATTTCCTAGTTAGTACAGTTTTTTAAATTCATAGGAAAACAGGAAGGGGCCATGAAAGTATGTAGGGAGTGAAATTAGATGCTGGCTTGGCAGAGAATGAAGTCCCATTACAAATGATTCCTGGCCTAGTTCAGTAAGTGTTTGAAAATTTGTTGAAGATGATTGTCTAGCCCACAGTTGTTATTTCCCTTGATATGAAGCAGTAGGATGGATTGAAGTTCAGAATTTTAATTTGTATAGGATTTAGTCATCTGAGCTGGTTGTTTTGGTGAGGCCCAGTAGGTAGAATTAGTAGCACAGAGGTTTAGGCCTTATTTCATTAATAGCTTACTAAATAAATCAAGCCTAGTCCAAACTCAAAAGCTAGTTAGAAAGACCATTTTATAGTGCAGTCTTGTGCAGAGTTAGGCATGTGTGAAACCCTTGATTTTACCTAGCTGTGCATAGAACTACATATCCCTTGGATTTTTTAGGCCTCAGAGTCCCAAACCAATCTTGTACATACCTTTGTACTGGTAACTTTTAGACACGGTCCAGTCCTTCCACACTGTCAGTATCAGTCAGGACAAACATGTTTTGGTATGGCTCTAGGTCAAGGAGTGTGTCTGCCATTGGGGAACTCATATTTTGCACCTAAAACAAGGTGCATACAGGTTCTGCACTTTGTTTTAGGGGGGAATTGCATAAAAATGTACATCATTTAATTACCATGCCACTGAAATTTGGCAGCGTACTGCCAAATTCAGTGGTGAAGCTTGCAAAAATGTCACAGGGGGCAGATATGTCATGCATGTGCATTCTCTAGCCACCTTAAACTAGGTCCTAGATTATAGTCTAAGCATAGCGCTTCTTCACCAGTCAGGGACTTCCCAGGCAAAAAGCTGTCTTTTAAAAACCTGCTTATTAAAGTCTCCATTTTCAATACTAGATAGTGTACAGGACAGAAACGTATCACACTTTCCTGACAAGTGACAAAATCAGTAGTGTCAACAGAAAAGATTGTTACAGGGTTCACATGGGAGTAGTATGGTTGCAGTAACAGAGAGCATGAGGTGGTAATGCAGAAAAAGAAAAGATGAGAATAGTGCATCAAAGAGTAAGAAAGAGAATTGTCCCTTATATCTTCCTTTGCTGATTTAGAATTCAACAGTGTGTTAAACATTTTACATTTACATATAAAACATACAGTCCAGAAATTACATAACTGGCAATAAAAAAAACATTAATGGAAAATAAAAAGAAGAAAGAGGCCGAAAGAAATGGTGGGGGAAGTGAGACGTGATAAAAGTGATGCATGATAAAAGTATGAATTAAGTTTCAGGTACTTTCCAGTCAGAAATGAATTGCAAATATCATCATGACATAAAACTTCTGGGCAGGGAAAAGGTTAAGCTAACATAACAGATGATAGCTTTATGGGCATCTTACAAATTGCTAATTTACTCATTTGTACAAATTATTTACAATTGATAAATTGTACGAATTAGGTGGCATTTTCTTAGAAACACCAAATATATTTCAGAGATAGTAGTGATGTCACATTTTGGGATGTAGCAGCAAAGTCCTTCAGAATAAGTCTGTCTTCACTGTTTGCTGTTCTGCAACATAGGAGTGATAGGTGAAAGACGTTAAACATTTACTAACTGTATGTGGGGATTTCTGCCGCTAGCTAGACTTGTTTGTTCAAATACTTTGGAGTTCAATGCTATGTAATTGTATCATCCCAAATTGTTACCGTATATTGTTTCTCTGTTGTGGATTATGGTACAATGTAATTTTTCTTCTTTGCTTGGCTGGTTATTATACTAGTCCAAGTTCCTAATGTAACACTCTGGAGTTGGAATGGATTTAAAGACCATTTCCTCATATTTTTCACAACAAACAGGGAGGATTACTGTACACAGTAGATACGCTGATAGATTCAGAAGATTGTGCAAGGACCTGCTGGCCCACATTTAATGCATTGGGTTGGTGTAGTGGTACAGATATCTCTTACAGTATTTAACATCTACATGACACTTTGGTGGGACTTTGTCAAGATTCTGAACTTTTTTTTTAATCAGATCCCAGGGATATACCGAAAAAGTACTGAACAGATGTCTGGTCAGTATAGGTCTTGATAAAGGTGAACACACTGACATTTAATCCAGACAAACTGGATATTGTATGGATTTGGAATTGGTGTATAGATTATAATGGATGGAATTAGATTCCCCATAAAACAAGGATTCATTTTGAGTGTACGCTTGGATTCTGGGCTGTTTCTTGATACTCAGGTGCATTTTGCTACCTTAGGTTAATGTGCTGGCTGGGCCCATTCTTGAGAGAGAGAGAAAACAAGCAAACAATCAATCAATCTAAGCCTGTGCTTAATCACATATTGATGTGTTTATTGGTATTGCTCCAAAACAGTGTCTACAAGATACTATAGAACGTAAGCATCACATATCAGAGCTGTCTGAAGATTTTTTGTTTTGGGAATAGAACATCAAATCACACATGCACACACCCGCCAGGAAATAATACGCTAGATATTTTTGTGCCTAAGGCCAGAAAATCCCAATAGCATCTCTTCCCCTTCCAGACAGTAAAAATACAAGTGCTAGCATGCTGTTGGTGAATATGCTGTAAGTCAAACTTGCATCATTACAACAGACTTTTGTTATTTTTTGGAGAGGATAATATTCTGTTCTGGCCGTGCAATGACCAAAATCACCCCAAAACCCACCTTGTGAGCAACACAGCCTTCCACTTCAACACACCAGTTTCTCTGTTGTTAGAGAGCAGGGAGATCAATAAGGACATGGCTAAGTATTTCCTCTAGCTGAACCTGCTGCAAGGATGTCATCTGTAGGGACTTCCTGACATTGGGGGTGCCTATTGCAGAGTCTCCAGCTACTGAAAAATAGCCAAACGTGTTCCTACAGATACTCCCATCTCTGACAATATGGAAATACTAACGTTGGGTGGCCTAAATTGCTCACAAGATGGGAGTTTGTGTAATAGGATTGTGAGACATACCTGTGGAGATAATACCAGTACATGATAATACATACATCTCCTCCTGAAGGATCTCAGCCACTATATGAAATCTCTTGACAGTTTTCAGACTGTACAAGATGTCTCAGTTCTGCACTTCACTCTTCCAGATTGTAGGGCCTGTTGTGGCCTCTTGGTATGTACAAAGTCTAGGTACAACAATTTAGTGAGTTTCCAGCTCAAAATCTGTGGCTTCTGAGGGTAATATCTTTAACATTCCTTTAAAATACAATAAGAATGCAATACTTAACTTATTTATCTTGAATTCAGTGGAATGTATATGTGTAGAACTGTCATCATCCTGTGAAATCAATGTAAAATAGAGTAGTGGAAACGGTCTAGAGGGCAGCGTTAATGTAAATGCAAAAACCCTATAGATATGTCTCAACACCTACAGAAGGGCAGTTATGCATAGATATTCCAGGTGTCCTCTTGCAGGAATTATCTCAAATATCCCTGTTAGACTGATCTTCTCTCAAAATATTACAACATTTGATAACATACTACATCCTCACATCTTTAGACATTTTTTGTGGAAGAAATTACCATCACTTTTAGCCTCTGAAGTACCCATTCAGATCAACAACAATGATATTAATTTGTAAACTTTGGAAATGGCAGACCTTAACCACAGAAACAGCTCTTTCCATTGCAGGTTTACCTTTGTTTAGGACATAGTTCTTAAAAGACCCTTGACTTGAAATTTCTCTTGAGAGAAACAAAACCAGAGAAGGTAAAGTGTGCTACTAAGACTATGTAGTGGGGAGGATTCCTGAGAAAATAAGGGATCTAGTAGATCTTTACAAGGAAAAGGAATTGCTCTAAGAACATTTGCATGTGGGAGGTAAAGCAGGCCAGTGAAGGCTTTTAACGTGTGAAAGGTCCCTGGCCAGGAAATTTAATTCAAGAAGCAAGAAAAAGGACCATGAAGTGAGCATGCTGGAAATTTGTAAGTTCTTTGGCATTGTTCACCTTTGCTTTAGATCCTTTGTTACATGCCCTTAGGTTTTACCCTCTACTTATCTACGGGTCATATCAAAATCCATAATTTTGGCCTCCAAACTTGCCCTCGACTTATACATGAGGTCGACTTGTAGTCGAGTATATACGGTACTCATATATACTTACTTACTCATGTATAAGTCTAGGAACTTTAATAAAAAAAATTGATCCAAAAAACCTGGGTGGACTTACCAATGGGTCAATGTAAGTACTGTACTTTAACTCTTACCAAAAAGGGAACCATACTCTGGTGAAAGGTGAGAGCTTAATCTCTTCTCGGAGCACCTAAAAGAAGCATCAACCCTTTTACTATCTCATCCATCCAGCCTTTAGGGTGAGCACAAACAGTTATGCCTGTCAAAGTTTTTAAAGATCTTTAGTATCATTTTCCTTTGCTTCATCCTTTACATAGTTGGTTACATGCTGCTAAGTTTTACCCTCGGGTCATATCAAAATCCATAATTTTGGCCCCCAAACCTGCCCTCAACTTGTACATGAGGTTGACTTATAGTTGAGTATATATGGTACTTACTTAAAAATTGAAATTGGTGGCAGGAATTCCTTGGCAGCCATATGCAGCCCATGTGCTACAGTTTCCCCGTTTCTGCCCTGAACCAGTTTTGTACCCGTACATGGCAACCTTCTGTTTGAATCCACCTACAATTTAAAGATTTCAATGAAGCAGTTGAGTTATGTGCTATAATCTGTGTGCAAAACAGTGTAGGGTGTGTACAGTCAGGGACATTATCCTGAGGCAGTTCATGTTGGTCCTTGGTAAGTTTTCAGTGTGTCTTTTGTGAATCTCTGATTTCTTCTTCTCTTTGCTTATTTATTGCTGCTGGCTTGATTCTGTGCTAATCCTACTGTCATCTTATTTTGTTGTTTTAAATTTTAGTGGATTTAGATTGAAGTGTTGTTAGACACTTTATAAATTTTTCAATGGAAAAGTAGGATGTATGTTTACTTTAAAAATACTAAGTAATAGTTCAGTACATAGCAAGGTATATGTAAAATCTAAGTTGTTACCACAGAAGGAAAAGTAACACAATAGAATAAGAGATGTCATCCACCAAAAGGAATGAATGCCACCAGAAATGTAACTTCCATTGGCTCATTGGCACCTGAATTACTCTTTGCTTGAAACTGAAAAACATTTGCTTTGATAACAATCAGCAGGATGTATGATTATGGCTACTTGACTGTATTTAACACAGTGGATCAAAAATTTTGCAAAGTACATTCACAACAGAAATGGAAGTTGGAGGCAAACATTTAATCACGTAATACTCAAGATGGTTAGGTTAGTGACTGTGTACAGTTGTATTCTGGTGCATCATACATGATGAAACAACCATTTTTTGATCTGACCCCTGCCTTTTCCATGATAGCTTCTCTGAGTTGTTGTCACTAAGCCTACTGGACATCTTTGATGCACTTGTTTCTGAAGTGAAAGATTATGTGGAGAGCAAAAAGTGAAAGAAAAATTGAGCCTCTTTAAGTAGGGGAGCTTGGATGGGTCATATAACCTATTTATCATCAGCTCTTCTGGAATGCTGTGAGTTTGCATACTTTCAGTGTTCCTACCAGTAAGCCAGGATTTTCCTGTTAGCTAGGATTTAGGGGAGAGTCTGGAACTGAACAGAACGCACAGAAATGTGATATACAGAGTTATGTCTCAGACATCATTTGCTTAGGAAGTCACAGTCTTGCGTGCCAATAGGAGCTAGGAGAAAACAGGAGCTGAAATGATTATACAAAAAAAAAAATAGCAGGAATTAGTCGTAAATAAGTTAATAAAGCCTAGTGTGCCTTTTCTCTAGCAGCCCATTGCTTCTTGTTTTGTTAGAAAAGCACATTTAAGAAATCATTTATGTTGCTGCTTATGTCTATATATCATGCACTCTTGAAGAGGCTTACGTTACCGTGTCTGTGTAAATCCTCCTGCATTCCATCTGAAGACTATTAAACTGCAGACTATGCAGACGGAAATATGAGCCCAACTCCGCCTCCCATGTTATTTAACATCAGCTTAATGAAGAGCTCTGAAGAACTCAGAGCTTACTTATGACTTCATGATATCTGACTGGTTTTAATAAATTGATTGTGATTTGGGGTAAAAAAGAATTCTTGCGCCGCAGCACAACTACCTATATTTTTTGTGTTATTTGCACAATGTTTATCCATGTTCCTTGTTTATTCAGCAAGTTCGTCCTCCTTCAGTATGATGTTATTTCCATCATCTAGCCTGGAGGACAGTTCTACCAACTTCCATTTATCCATCATTCAATCCAATGATGATTAAGAGGTTAACCAGAACCACAGAAATGTATTTAAAGTATTTTTGTGTATCATCTCCAGTTTCAGTTTCCAAGTGGTATAGGAGACTTCCAGTTATTTACATCCAGATTTGTAGGAGAGTTTAATACCTTAATGCTGAACTCTCCTTTCTTAGCTATATACAAAATAATTATTCAATTTCAGCATTACTGATAAGTTGGGATAGCTGTGTCAGTAAGACACCGAGATTCTCTTGATGTGGTTTCAAGAATGTAACTAAAATAGCATGATATACAGTACTCATTATATACTTGGTTTTAGAAAGCGCCAAATAGCAATTTACAGTCTACACAAATTCTTTATGTTTGCTCCAATATTTTATTGTGCATTTGGCTAGCCACTTGCTTTTATCAGACAATTTGCAAGTTTGCTTAAGTGGTAATTTGACTGCACAAGTATCGGCCTGTTACAATTTGCATGTGTTTTGTCCTTGGTTATTGAATTTCTCTTGGGTGGATGTTTGTCTGTAACACATATATGTCAGCAAAACAGATACATCTGATGATGGGATCAAAACAGCCAGCAGTAAATGTAATCAATGAGAAGATTGTGTCATGGTAGCACAATTACTGTCAAAATAATTTATTTGTTCTGCTGAAGTCTGGGGAACAATTCCTGCTGAGCCTTGTATGGGATGTTTTTCTATCTCCCACCTCCTCCGTCATAGTAGGACTTTTTCATCTAGATGTATGTGAATGCCTCTTTGCAGGACTGAGGTACAAGCCAGCAGTCTCCAGCAGGTTCCCAGATGTTTTGGGTTGGGAGATATAAGTGGGACTCATGCTGGAGTGGCAGGGACTGATGCTAGTGGCGTTGACACTGAAGGAGTGATGCCAAAGGAGGGGGGTCTTTAGAGGGGTGCCCCTTTGAGGGTGAGGAATTTCTTTATGTTTTAGAGAGAAGGATGGGCTTCTTTATGAGCATATTTTGCAAGGATGTGTTTTTAAAAGGTGGTGGTGGTGGTGGTGGTGGTATGGGGAGTGGCTATCCCAGACATAAAGAGCAGAGCGAGATACAGAAATGAGAATCAGTGTGCTGTCATGGGGAAAGGGATTACAATAGCTGTCTTTCTATTCAGATAGCCTAGATAGTCTTGGTGACAGTCCTGAGTTGAAAATGCTGCTGTTGCATGGCATTGGTGAATGGTAAAACAACTGCCATTCAGGAACTGATCCTGGATGAACATACCGACCTGGTCTGTATCACAGAGATCTGGTCCAGATGAAGCTGGAGGTAGGGGTGTTAATCTCTCTTGGCTTTGCCCACTGGGATTATCTGTACAGTAGCAGCTGAGACAAGGTGGGGAGGTGGAATCACAGTGGTTTATCAGGATTCCACCCCTCTCACTGAGCAGACTGTTCTCTAGTCTGCTGAGTTCAACATGGGTGACTGGAACAACAGCTTTTGATACCAGTGGCCACTGTATTTGTTTGAGCTGTCTCTCCTGGATGGGTCTTCAAAAGGCTGCTTTGCAGTGGTTCCAGTCCTCCCTGGAGGTGTGAGTTCAGAAGGTGGTGCTGGGGGATTCCTCCTTGACATCTTGGGTCTGTCTGTCCCTCATGATATTTGACATACATGAAGCCACTGGGGGAGGCTTCTTGAATTTTTGGGTCAGGTGTCACCAAATGTGGAGTCAGGCTGGTGATATTTGGCTTTGTTTCCCCTTTCCCATCAAACTCCAATGAAGTTGTTTCCATTCTAAACTGGTGTCTGTTGTTTGTAAATGATTAGATAAGGCTGAGCAAATTGAAACTTAAAGCCAAAAGTTCTCCCAGTCAGTCGAAAGGCAGAACAGGGAATAAGGATTCAGTCGGTCCTGGATAGGGTTATAGGTTTACAGTTTGAGTTGTACTCCTCATTTCAGCCCTAAATCGTTATGTTCAAGTTTTTTCAGTGGCCAGGAGTGCATTTGCAAAGTTATAGCTAGTATGCCAGCTTTGCCTGTTCCTCGGGATCCCTGATCTGGCTACAGCGTACGTGCCTTAGCTAAATTCCATCTGGATTTTTGTAGTGCTCTCTACATGGGGCTGCCTTTGAAAAAGGCTCAGAAACGTCATTTGGCACAAAGAGCTGCAGTCAGATTGTTAACTGGGGCTGGCTAAAGGGAGCGTACAGTTCCTTTGTTGCAAAAGCTCACTGCTTATTTGTTCCTGGATGTAATTCAAAGTGCTGGTTATACAGCTTGGGTCTAGGCTATCTCCCTATATGATCCTGCCCACACTCTTTAAGATCTTTGGGTGAGGTCCTGGTTTTAATCCAGTTAACACAAGCAGGCATGTGTGTTTGGTAGGAACATGAAAGGGGGCCTTCTCAATGGCTGCTCCCAGACTTTGGAGCTTTCTTCACTACATTTGAAAAAACACCATTAGGCAGTGTTAATTACTTTTAGAGACTGTTGTATCATGGAGTGGCATATCAATATTGTTAATAACAAATAAATGACCAAGATCCTGCACTGTCAGATTTGTAATTATGATGATGGAGCTCCATTGTTGTAGTTATATCTGACAGTGCCACCCATTCAAGCCATACCTTTTCAGCCAGGCAGTGTCCAAACTGAACGGTTTCAAAGGTTCTGCAGAGAAGGCTCTAAATACCCTAAGAGGCACCAGATCCTGCCTGATCTTGGAAGCTACGCAGTGCTAGGCCATATTAGTATTTGGATGGGAGACCACCAAGGAATACCAGGTGTCATAGGCTATATTTCAGAGGAAGGAACTAGCAAAACCACTTCTGAGTATTCCTTGCCCGAGAAAACTTTACGAAATTAATGGGGTCACCATAAGTTGACAGGGAACTTGGAGACCCACACATGTGTTAGAACAAAATAATGATACCTACTTTACTTTAAAAGTCATCCCATATATCTACAGTGTCATCTGATCATTAAGCCATGTCCAACATAATTGGAGATTAAATGACGGTAAGCATTTTCTTATGTAACTGGTTTAGACACAAGTACTATATTGGGCAAGAAGAGAAATAGTCAGCCACTGATGTAGCCAAGCAATAACCTTCTTAAATTCATGGGGTTGCCATAAGTTTACAAGCAACTTGAAGGCATGCACACACACAGACAGATCAGGATGCTGGGAAATGGCATTCTGCTGCATTCTCCTGGTTGTGGAGCACATTTATAATAGGCAGCTGAAGGCCCCCTGCAATTGGGAGAGAGCTGCTAATGGCATTTACCATTGTCCTGAACTGTAGCACTTTGGAAAACATTGGGTTGGGGAGCTCCTTAAGCGGTAGGATTTTTTTTGTGGGGTGTGTGTGTCACATTTGGTTATTAATAACTGTAAATGTGAATCCCCCAAATTAAGATATCATTATGATCACATAACTACCAGTCAGTACAGTGTGCCTGTGCTAAGCTCGCGCTTGCCATCTGCGGTTTGAGCTTCTGTGGATGGCAAACACCGAATTTCTGAATGAGTGTGTGCATGTGCTGCAGCACAAGTGGGAGCGCACTTAAAGTCCCACATTTTTTACTGTCGGGGGGGGGGGGATCCAGAATGGATCCCCATGGATAGCAAGGGCGCACTGTACAGTATTTGGAAGTATGTGTGGAGACAATCTGTCCATAGGTATCTCTGTCATCTTTGGTCTTCCAATACTGAGTAACAATCTCAAGGTCTTATTTATTTAAGGTTGCTATCTATTTATGCAATGAAAAAAGGATAGTAATTATCATTTTTCTGCTATATAACAAGTATTGAATCTTCTTTAAAAGACAGAATTCTGTTTTCACGAGTAAATTTTCTGCTTGATTTAGTTGATTCAATGTGTGAAATTAGAGCCAGGGTTTTATTAGCAAATTCCCTGGTTAATAGCACATGGGGGGGGGGGGAGTTCATCTGAGACATAAGGAACTTTATTAGTCGCTCAGCTGTTACTGATTTTGAGCTCCTCTGTCACCCTTATAGATGTTAAATTTCATAAACATATGATGTTTTGGAATTACAGCGCAGCCAGAATTTTATATTATACTGTGTGGGTTTGGATGGTATACTCCAGTGGCGTCATGGGTGTGTAAGTGTGTGCAGCAGGAGAGGTGCGGACTGCACCAGGTGACACCCTAAAGGGGGGGGGGTGACACCACTGCTCCTCAAATACTTACATTTTGACAGAAACAGGTGGTGGGATTCATCTGTGGGAGTGGGGTTGAAATTCAGTGGGAAGAGAAATGAGTGGCCCCAGAATTTATTAACATTTCAAATTTCAAATTATTTAAAAAATATTTGAAATTTTTGAAATTTTTATTCTTTTAAAATTTTCTTTAACAACACGACATTTTAAACAAATCTTCTCTATATATGTAAATACATTTAGGTTGTGCATATGATATTTGAAGGCATAATTTTAAATTTGCTAGTTGTTTATGTCAGAACTATTAGCATTACATCAGTGATATATGAGAATTATGATTGACATTAGTCCAAGAGAGCATTACTAAGAATTCTATGTGGTGTGAAATGGGAGGTGGTCAATGGAGGGGGGGAGGGTGACCATGAGTTACCGCACTGGGTGACACCAACCGCCGTGACGCCACTGGTATACTCTGCCAGTAACTGACAGTACAGTAATTGTCCAACCATTGTAACATTCTGTTACAGTCTGAAGTACTGAGGGGAGGTCTTGCAGGTTGGAGGCAAAATGACTTTTAAGCTGGTTTACTATGTTTTGTTCTAAATGCTGCTGTTGTCGCAGGAAATAACCAAGTACATGACTTCTGGGTCATTTCCTGTTGGAAAAAACCCTCTCATGGTCAAAGATGACAAAAAAAAACAACAACAGTGGAATTACATCTCATGTCCACAGGGGGCAAGTGTGTTAGGGGTATTTGAGACCCAAAAAATCAAATTGCTTTTGCAGGGGCTGTGGCCTGAAAAGTATCCTGTGGCCCTGAGAAATGCTCATCCTGCTATAATAGTAGGATTGCTTCCCAGAGCCATAAAAATAAAAAACAATCCTTGTTCACTGGGGTGGGGGGGGGGGGGGCTGCAAACATGACTTCTCTGTTTACACATGGTTGAAAACAGAAGGAAACAAATACAAATTTGTTTTTTTAAACAACAACAACAAGTGCTGCCAGGATTGATCCCTCCTACTAACAGACAGTTAAACGAAAACAATTTAAAATTACTTTATACTGTAGTGATTTTTTTTATTTATTTAAAGGAAAACCATTTTCATAAGAATGAGCAGCCAAAAGAAAATAAAAGCAATTTGCAAGTAGCTAGATAGCAAACAAATCTATGCGAGAATCAAATTATCTCTTTTGTGTGTTAAGTCACTATTAACCACCATAACACTAATTGCAGCTGTATAGACAGCCTAACAATTATTCCAAGCAATTTGTCCATCTGGCAGACTCAAGGTTTAGTTCGTTGTCTTTCATCAGTTTTCTGAGAAGATTCTTTGGCATCTCAGAGGAGACTAGCTCTAAGCCCAGTGTAATGTCGTGGTCAAGATTCAGTTTGGTCATTTCATGAGCAGAATGGGATGAGGAATCAGTGGAGACTTTCCCCTAGAGATAATGGGCAGGGAAGCAACGCTGCTGCAGGTCCTCGTGTTGTTCTCTCTCATGCTTTTCTTGAAGGGATTTCCAGACCAGCTTTTGCAGGAAGCCCAGATTCTGGGCCACAGTGAGATTGAGAAATCATAAAGATCACCTGGCCCATACACCTTCAGCCTGAATGGAGCTCCAGATTCAATCCAGTGAACTGTAAGTGGAACATTTTGAATAGGATAATGATCCCATGTCAGACGCTAGCTGCTTTAACTGGAGATGGGAGGGACTGAGTCTGGGCTCTCTTCCAGTACCTTTAGAAAGACCAATTAGACATCACAAAAGAGCTTTTAGAGTTTCAAAGAAATTTTGATATTCTGAAGGCAGGAAGACGGAGAAAATGATAATGTTGGAAAAAGCAGTCTAAGTCAAGGACAACAACAGGAATCAAGGTGAACATGGTCCAAGGGCTGAAGATGCCAGGAAGCCCAAAGTATTAAATGCAGGAGTTTGGAAACAGGTATCAGGGACAGGAATGCTGGCTAGGAAACAGACAAGTTGCTTCCAGCGCTTGTCTTAGGCAAACTCAGCTCTTAAACACCTTACACCACCTGATTCTAATCAGAGCTGGCTTGTTGCTGCTTGCCTCACAGCCTGGATGAGTATCTTTGTTGTAGCCTTTGTGTTTTTATTGTTCCTCCTAGACTGAACACTTAAGAGCCCAGCTGTGTCCTCTGCCTCATCAGCAGGTGAGTCTTGTCCTTGTCCTGCTGGCTGAGGCTGCAGTTCCACAGGATGAGCTGGCTGAGGCTCTTCAGGAAGAGCTGCAGGTTCCCTGTCTGGAAGACTTGCCTGGGTCCCTTCCTCAGCCTCCTTATCAGACCTTTCCTCCAGGTCCTAGTCCTACAGCTCCTGGCCCGTGACATATGTTAATCTTAAAATAGTGATTAACAGTGCTTTTTGCAGCCTATTTGAGTCAGTTTGTACCCCGCGTGTGAGGTCACATATTGCATCAAAATATACTGGGACAAACATACAATAAGCGCTCTCTTTGAAAATACAAAATCTGGCTGTTTGAATCTATTGTTAACACTAAGCTGCAGCTGCGCCCAGTGCTGAAGAAGCATCTCTGCTTTTCAGTTTAAAAATGAGTTCTTCTGTCATTTGAGTGGCTTCAATAGAAACTACAAAGATACTTGTGGCTGCGTGCTTGATTTTCTGCCATGTGCCTATTGGTTTGTCGGTTTCAGTCACTAACAGCATAATACTGTGGTGTTTTTCGTTAGCAAATAATACCAGCAGGGGCCAAATTAAAACAACAACAAAAAGAAAAGTTTAGCTCATTGATTATATTGTAGGATAGTAGAATGGTTTCACTGCAGCAGCACAAGAAATGACTTAATTCTCTGAATCTGAAGCCCAGGACTTTTTCACACAGGGAAAATTGGAAGGTTAAACTAATGTCAATCCAGGGTCATCCATGGTGTTTCACGTAATTTTGCAAGAGAATATCAAACGACGTCACCTGTAATCCAAGCCCAATCCAAACACAATCACGAGTCATCCCAGGAATAGGTAAATTCAGAAAAATATCAAATTTATACATTCTTTTTCACTGTGAATTCACAGTCAGTTCACAGTTGCCTTAGTATGAAATGCTTTCTCTAGATTGGCCACAGGATTATCTTCATTGCAAACAAACTTCAGTTCCCATCATCCTTTTGCTGCGATTTTCCTTTCTGTATTCCTTCTTCTTAAAGAGATACACACACACACATGCACACACCTACCTCTTTCCCTCACGCGGCTGCTCTCCTTCCTCTCCTGGAAGAAAAGTGACTTCGGGGGGTTTATTTTAATAAAGGGACCTCCTTTTCTTCCTTCCCAAGGAGTGACAGAGATCCCGCAGTGGGGGAGGAAAGCCAGGTGAGGATTGCTGGGGGAGAATCAACCTGGAAGAGGAAGATTGGGGAAGGAAGGGGAGAGGAGGATGGAGAGTGGGTTGGGTTTGTTGTTGCTTTTGCGTGCCTTCAAGTCATTAGGGGGGGTTCTTGGCAGGTTTCTTCAGAGGAGGTTTGTCATTGTCCTCCTCTGAGGCTGAGACAGTGTGACTTTGCCAAAGGTCAACCCAGTGTGGAGAATAGAAACCACAGCCTGCCTTCCTCTGAAACAGCTTCTGGGGCAAAAAGGATTTTCCTCCCTGGTTTCACCTTTCTCTCGCCAGCCATGTGTGTACTATTTGCACTTGTGGAAGTGACATTTTGGAGCATGCACAGAACAAGGGTTTCTAAGCTAGCAATGGGGATTTGTCCTCACCCGTTTGAAACCCAAATTTGCACTCGACCCACTTTCTTGCCTAAGTATTGTGCTTTTAACCCCTTGTTGTGCTCTGTGTGTGATAAGCATTAGCAAATTGGCTTGCTTTTGTGGGATGCCATCACTATAACCATTTTTGGGATGGAAGCACATAGGCCCCATGTGAAAATGTCCTTAGTCTCCTTGCCTAGCAGAGGAAGTAGAGACAGACCCCTGCCTCAGCTCAGTCCTTGAAAATAGTGCATAACTTTCCTGGCCCATCACAGGTACCTTTAAAAGCAACATTTCTTAGAAGGCTTAGTATTTATTTAAATAAAATTTAAAACAGCAATTTAATTGCAAACATATTGGCCATATTGGCCAGGGACTTATATCTTCATAAGTGGACTTGTGTCTGCAGGAAATGGAATTGAGCAGTTTTGCAACATTCATTTTGAGCAAAGGCTTGTCGTGATTTTACTATGTAGGAGAACCAGTGGAGTGACTGTTGCACAATGGGAACAATGGGCATTAGGACACCAGCTAGGGAGTACCATTATGCACTGGTAGATCCCAGTATTCACCAGGACACTCTTGCCAGTGCCCTCATACACATCTTCAAATACACTAACAAGGAACAGGGTTTGTTTGCTGCCCAGTTCATAGGTTACATAACAGAGGTTACATAACAAAAGCACAGTGGTTGAGAATTATGGCTATTCTGTTTATTGTTGCATCATGTTGTCGTTGTGCTGGATAATACATTTTAAAAATTATTTCTGTATCCATGTTTTGATATTTTAATAATCTATTGCTTCATCCATGGAACTGTGTGGGTCTTACTCTTCCCAGTGTGGGAAGAAGCTTGTATCAATAGATTCTTCTTCTTATTTTTTCTGTTAACACATTTAATTAAAAGATGACAGTCATTTTTATAGTCATCCTATATTATAAGAAGGCATGCCTGCCTATGTGCCTTAATTCTATATTGCTTATTTCACCATATTTAAATTTATTTATTCTAGTGCTGTAACATTCTGGCATACATTTTGGTTCCTTTTTGCCATTTGTAACGTTATATACCTGGACAATAAGCAGTTAACTGACCGAACAGATTTTGCAAGTACATGGTACAGTAGGTACTTTGTAAGCAACCTGTATCTCTCCTCTGAGTCAGCATGGCGTAGTGGTTTGTGTATTGGAGATCAGGTTTTGATTCCCTGCTCGGCCATGGGTGACTCAGGGCAAGTCGCATGCTCTCAGCCTCAGAGAAAGGCAACAGCAAATCTCCTCTGATCAAATCTTGTCAAGAAAACCCCATTATAGGTTTCCCTTAGGGTTGCCATAAGTCAGAAATGACTTGAAGGCACACAACAACATCTTTCATTTAAAAAAAAGAAAAAAAAAAAGAAGATCCTGAGTGGTGAAGCTGGTAAAATCTTTCCCTTTGCTGTTGACAGTAATAGGTAACAGGCCTAGAAGACCACCTTTAAAAATATATTGGGATTTATCGGCTAGTAAAAGGCCAGTGTGGATTAGGACTCCAAAAGACCAGGGTTTGAATCCCTGCTTGGCCAAGGGAACTCAGTGGATGGCCTAGGGGCAAGTCACCCCCCCCCTCAACAAATCTTATTTGCTTCCCATATGACACCCCCCCCCCCCGCACGCTTCAATCCTCTGGGAGGAACTTGCTGCAACCCATGAAGACCAGGTTGGTGCAGACCTCCCAGAGGGCCTTTTCGGCTGTTGCCCCCAGGTTGTGGAATGACCTGCTGGATGCGATGCGTCTTATTTCATCTTTAGAAGGCTTTTAAAAAGCCCTAAAGACGCATCTCTTCTGGCAGGCCTTCCCAGAGAATGTAAACATCCCCCGGCTCCAAATCTAGGCTTTAGAGTGGCCTTTTCTCCCAGCCTTCCTTCTCTGTTTCTACTTCTACATAACCTTGGCTGGGTCCGTTTTTCTCTAATCTTGTTTTTATTACTATTTTAGCTAGTTACTGTTTTAATTCAATTGTGATTTAATCTCTTTTTAAGGGGGGGTGGTAAGGGAAAGGATGGGATATTTTACTTGATATTGTTTTAATCCTTGTTGTAATCTGCCCCGATTGCTTGTTCAGAGGGGCAGACTAGAAATAAATATTATTATTATTATTATTATTATTATTAAAACCACATGATAGAGTTACCATAAGTAGGAAACAACTTGAAGGCACACAGCAACAAATCTAATTTCCAATCTGGCTAAAACTGGAAGTGTTGAATGGTTACGGTAACTCATATTTAAAAAGATAAGTGTTGTTAATGAGGAATAAGCAATGTCTAGTGGGTGAGAGGCTACACTGGCCCCTCCAAACTCACTAGCAGCGACAAATAACATTTTCTGTTCCCAAAATGTCTTGTCTTAAAAACAAGTTGCCTTTTTTCTCAGCCCCACTGAAATTTGGTCATGATAAGGGTACATTCGGATCTACAAAAACAACCAGGGGGGCACATGAACTCTGTGGGCCACGTGTCGTAGCACATCACAGCATTTTTAAAATGTATGGCTTAACAAATTTAGAGGGTTTTTTAGAGAGCCCAGCAGAACATAATAAATGTTGATACAATTTGTATATTAATTGTATCAGCTGTTAGCTGATACATGTCCATTTATTAATAATAATAGCTGTTTTGTAGAAAGTAGCATCTAAAGCAGTGGTTCCTAATCTTTTGTCTACCTGGTGTTTTGGACTTCAATTCCCAGAAGCCCTAGCCAGCTGG
Source organism: Urosaurus nigricauda (assembly GCA_034509955.1). Lineage (NCBI taxonomy): Eukaryota > Metazoa > Chordata > Lepidosauria > Squamata > Phrynosomatidae > Urosaurus > Urosaurus nigricauda. The sequence goes on from JAOEGL010000004.1 coordinate 104,774,257, forward strand.
GACCTGACGTCCAAAACACCTGGAGGGTCAAAGTTTGGGGAATGCTGATCTAAAATATTACTTCAAGTGATGTTTTGCAAACTGAGCTTTGCAACACAACAGCAGGGTTCCCAGATGCCTTTGCCAGGTTGCCAGCAGTGACCCAGGGCAGGCTAGAGGGAGGATGAGACTCCTTTTTCAAACTTGTCAGTATTCGAATACACTACAGAGCAAGGCACCTTTCTTGCTATTCTAGGTTTAGCATGACTGTCGGTGGGGACTGTCAGAGCCAAAGAAATAACTACTTGTGTTCTCACAACAAGCTTGGTTAGTTTGTATGAATTTTTATAGATAAAGCACTGCAAATTTGTCTGAGGTGCACTTTAGTGAAGTAAAGAAATAATAGAAAAGCTTATTAATAAATCCTGGGTTGCTCCTATATCTGTGTGCATGTATGTGTGTATACACATATATTGAGCCAGTGTAAGCATTTTATTTGGAGTCCATGGAAGAATGTTAGATACCTAGTTCACTTATAGAAGTTGAAGATAGAAGCATCTGAGCATGGTGTTTTTTTGACTTGCTCTGAAAATATCAGATTTCAAATGTGCAGAGAAATTGCAAAATCAAGACTGGAAAAAGTTGGTTTTGCAGAAATGAGAGAACCGATGACATTCCTTGGCAGTGCTGCTCTGGATAAAACATTAGTCACCCTTTATGCGTTCCAGTTCAAGAGCGGACTCGCTCTGAAATGCTATTGTGGTGACATGATCTTTTAGCCCTCTCTCTCTTATTAAAATGGGGCCCCAGTGGGAAACGAAGCAACAAAGTCAGGGCTCTGTGGGTAATTTTGGTATGTTTTACCAACAGACTGTGGTGGTGGTCATTGATTTAAAATGATAATACATTTGGAGTCATCTGTTCTTTCCATTTGTATTTTGAGTTAAGATCCTGGTGCAAATCTTTTATGATGGTGGGATTGGAATTGCTCATCAGCAACAGATCTGTGTGCTGGGCAGGGATTGCCAGTGGGTAACCACAGGTTGGCTAGCCAGCTAACTAAGTACCTCTGGAGAGTGATGGGAGCTTTGGGCCGACTGGGAAAGGAATTCTTGGCTATACATGAAGGTGAGGGATTCATAGAGAATCTGTTCTCCTGCTTCCTTCCATCCCACTCTCTGTAGCTTCATGTAGGCTGGGAAGAGACTCTGGAGATCTGCTACCTAGTGGGCATGTCTACAAAGTTGGTGACAGAAGGACCTTAATATTTTCTTCTTGCTGCCTGGCTGCTTTGCTTGGCTGTGGAATCTGGCTTCCTTTTCTGGCCCACATGGCAACAGGTTTGATCTTCTGGCAGATCAGCTAAAAATCCTTACGTTGGATTTCAGTTTTTGCTTATTGTTATTATCTTTTTTGAAAGCCACTGTATTTTATAATAGGTATAAAAAGTTTTGGTAAATTATGATAGCGTCTGCCAAAATAAAAACATAGGCAACATGTGCAGGTATGGTCATGTTTCTCTGGGCACAGTGGAAGAAAGGATGATAGGGAAAGGATGCCCAATTCGCTTGAACTCTATCTCACTCAGACTAGTGGACATTATTCCCAATAAGACTGCATAAGTTGGACATCGTAAGGTGCTAAAATTCATTTTTGCTGTTTTTTATAATAGTGAAGCAGGATCCATGTTTGTTATCTCTGAAATTCCCTCAAAATTGGTAAAAGTGAACACATTTTTTCTCTGATGTGACAGCCATCAATTAACGTAACACTTTGGAATATTTCATAAGAATACTTCAAGCAAATATACTTCAATTTGAAATTTGGCTCAATATATAGCTTGCTATTTTACTTTGCATTTTTTCTTACAGCTCAAATCTATATTGATAACTCATAACTGAAAAACTAGGGGGAAACAATGTCCAACGTATAAAGTCTTTTTACTGGCTGTCAGAAATGCTGCTTTTTGAGAATATGTCTCTGTATGAGAGCCATCATGGTGATGTGATTTGAATGTTGGGCTATGACTCTGGGAAACCAGGGTTTGAATCACCAGTCAGACATGGAAATCCACTGGCTGGCCTTAGGCAAGTTACACTCTCTTAGCCTCAGAGGACGGCCCTCTCTGATCAAAATCTTGCCAAGAAAACCCTGTGATAAGTTTGCTTTAGGATTGCTAATGCCCCCCAAATTTTAGTTCTAAATTATGGATTTTGACTTTACTGAGGAGAAAAGTAACAAATGGGTTTTCTCTTTTTCTCTCTTCCCCGCGTCTCTCTCTTTTCTGTAAGGGGTAACTAATTCTGGCCACATTCCCACTAGCTTTGCTGGAGAATTCAGTTTCATCAACATTACAGAATAAATAAAGCAATGATCCTTCAGCCTTTGGTCCTCTAGTTGTGTTAGTCTTCAGCTCCCAGAAGCCCCAGCCAGCATAACCAAGTGTTCATGAATTCTGGGAACTGAAGCCAAAAACATCTGGAAGGCCAGAGTTTATGAACCACTGGCATAAAGCATAGAAACTAAAAAAGCTTTGTTATGCTTCCATACCTTCTCCTCTTATCTTTCTTTAAAATGGTAAACTAGACTTGGGGTTGTTTTTCTTGTGGAGTAATTTTTTTTGTAAATTAGTTCAATAGCTGTTGAAGTCAGAAGTAAAAACAAACATCAAGGCAAAATGTCATTTATTGCTTTTGTATACATTTTAAAATTGGCTCCTTGACAGATATTTCAATTTGTGCTTTTTTTCCCCTGCACAGTATTAAGTGTAACACTGGCAGTTGTTCAGAAAATTGATGGAATCAACCATATCCTTCTCCGTGGCTGCATAGGTTATTTCCCCCCACCCCTGGACATCATCACTTAGAAATGCAGCGCATGAGTTTTCTCTTCTTTCCTCCCCTATAAGTGCATAGGTTAAGTCATGGGTATTGAGCTCGGGACATGGTGGCTCAGCGGTTAAGACACTGACTCTGTTGACTTCAAGATCGGCAGTTCAAGACTCAAGTCTTGTGACGGAGTGAGCTCCCATCACTAGTCCCCGCTTCTGCCAGCTTAGGAATTCAAAAGCATGTAAAAGTGCAAGTAGATAAATAGGTATCACTTTGGTGGGAAGACAATAGCAGTCAGTGCAGTCATGTTTAAGTGCACTGATAAGTAGTATAGAAATGTACTTGCTACATGACTACCAGAGTCGTCTTGGACAATGCTGGCTTTTCAGCTTAGTAACAGAGATGAGCACCACCTCACAACTTGACAACCTTGTCAAGGCGGAAACCTTTACCTTTATTGAGCACACATGCTATCAGAGGACAGTCAGGGATAAAGCAAGAAAAGGTTCAAACTGTGCAGAATGGCAATGGTTGCTTCCATAAGTAAGAGCATGCTTATCAGTGGAAATCCCTTGTCAGGGCTGAAATCTTTTTGCAAAAATCTGTTGGCTTGTTTGAACAGCTGAAAACTATCATATGTGTTTAGATAAAGCTTAGACATTTAATTTTATGCAAATTAGTAAAGCCGATAACCGAGGTAAGACTGGATCCATTTTAAGATGTTTTCATAACATATCCTTACTGAATCAAAGAGGTTGTCATCTATGTTAAAAATGAAGAAAAGACCCTGTTAAATCTATTTCCCCTTTTTTCTTGTTTCAGATTGCTTTGAAATATGATCCACAAGTAGAAGAAGATCTCCGCAACTGGATTGAAGAGGTTACTGGCATGAGCATTGGGGCCAACTTTCAGTTGGGCTTAAAAGATGGCATCATACTGTGCGAGTAAGCAACATAATTTCTTTTTATTTCATATCAGACAGATCTCCTGAGGTTTAGACCGGAGTTCTTAATATATTCAGGTTTCTCATATATATCTTCTACCTGTTTTTAAAAAGGAGATATACACTCGTCCCTCCTCGTTTGCAGACTTGGGATCTGCAGTTTTGGTCCGTTGCAGATGGCAAGAGCAGGGAGGAAAAAAATGGAGGGTGCACCCCCCATTATAACCAATGGGGCTTGAATATCGGCGATATTTTCTATTCATGGGGGGGGGGGGGTTCCCGGAAGGATCCCCTGTAGATTGGGAGGAACAAATGCACCCATTTTATTCATCCTCTCCTGAGAACAGAACTTAGGGAAGTATGGCTTCCCCACAGCTATTTTTGTAGCCCCTGGGTGGTTTTTCGTTCTCAAATGGCTCATATGAGAGGCAATGCTGGCACATCCCCACCCCACCCCTGTGACTTTTGGCCCAGGAGATGCATTTTTGAAAAGAAAGTGAATTGGATGTTGACTGTTGTGGTGCCTTTTGGGTGATGTGGGGTGAGGCCAGAGAGATACAAACTAATGAAATTTTTATACCAAAGCAAAATAGAAATGAACAAAAAAGTAAATACGTTAGTTTGAGGAATAGGGTGACTTGAGTCTCTGGCTTTATTTTATATAGTTATCATCACACAAGGGTATATGTTTGCTAAACAATGAATTAAGTTGGATATTTCAAAATGTAAGATGTACAGCAGTCCTGAGACAGTAATGATTAACACTAAATTTACCATATCTTTGTTGTTTAAATTCCTTAAGCTGAATTAATTTACATTCTTTCAATTTACAGTCTTCCAGAATTTTAAACCAAATTTAAGAAGAATTTAAAGAATTTAAAACTAAACAGATAGCAAGTTGCCAATCTGTTCATACATGCATTTTGTTAAAGGAAAAGTCACAGCCTTGCATTTTTTTTCCATTAAAATTTTAATCTTTTCCCAAAATAACTTTAAAACAGGTTTTGTGTACATGCGAGAGAAATCATTTTCACTTCTAGAACAGTTCCTGTATCAAAGAATGTTATTCTCAATTATTTTGTTTATAGTCATAGGATTTATGTCATTGGTATAATCCTGTTTGTTTTCCATTTTAGTAAAGGCCAGATACAGACCCAACAGGCTGTAGAATGGATAATGTAGAATGGGGGGGGGGGGGGAGATCAGGCGGATCAAATCCCAGAAAGTCTTGGGAGGATGCTTTGCCACTGGAATGTTACAGAAGGCATAGAATCATAAAGTTGGAAGAGACCACAGGGGCCATCCAGTCCAACTCCCTGCCATGCAGGAACTCCCAATCAAAGCATCCCTGACAGATGCCTGTTTCAGGCTAGAAAAGGCCTATTTTAGAAAGATGAGATGAAGTAGTTCTTTGGATTCTGACTGGTATTTCTATTCAATATGGAAGGGGTTTAATAAACAGTCTATTCATGGGGTGTAGTTACAAATTTTAGTATATGATATAGTAGCCACTTTTAAATCATTTACAGTCTGAAGGGCATTTACATGCTTGCTTTGGCCTCACTTTGCAAGGGCTATCCCATGTCATGCCACAGGTGGTTATTTTTTATCCTTTTCCATTAAATGGACTTCATTCTATTGTTTTTGCAGGCTTATCAATAAACTTCAGCCAGGATCAGTAAAGAAAATCAATCAGTCCAAATTAAACTGGCATCAGGTAATCAATGAGTTAAATACTGTGTTTAGATTTGCTGTAGCTCTCTTCAAAGGACATGTAAAATGTATGAATGAACACTTAATGGCCACTGATTGTCAGAAGGAGAATTTCAGCAAGTTAGCCTTTTATTGATTTAGTTTTGGAGAGATATAAAATGTTCAACAGTAAAGGCATTAATGATTAAGCAGTTAGAAGTTTTCTTTTCTTTTCTGATGAGAGCTTCACTGAAGGTGTACCACACTAGAGACTTTCATTACATGAGTAGAATAGCACTGATTCCATGGGCTTTTTTTTTAACAGTGCAAGGAATGCGTGTGGTTTGTCTTAACATTTTGAATAAGGATCCTCTGATAGCCCAAGGAAATTCCCTTTTATATATAAGATGCTTTTGTCATTGGCTTCTGGCTTTGCCAAAGTAACAAATCAGACGTTATTATCCACATTATGTGATACAGAAAGGAGTTAATGTATATACACTTCTTGTCCAACATGCTAAAGTCTAAAATAGACAACCAGGACAAGAAGTCTCATGGAAAAGCAGACTTCCTTCCTTCCTTCCTTCCTTCCTTCCTTCCTTCCCTCCCTCCCTCCCTCCCTCCCTCCCTCCCCTCCTTCTGGTACATTTTAAGAACTGGATTTAAGTAATTGTTGAAATATTTTCAGGGGCCAGAATGTACTTTCCTTTGCATACACCCAGTTTGCAAAATCAAAACAAGATAAACCGGCATCAAAGCGCTAGTGTTGACACTACTATTATCCTGAATGCTGGTTTCATGTATTATGCTTAAACATGAACATTTGAACTTGTATTATGTTTAAGCAACATCCCAACAGAAATTTGAAGAGGAAAAAACCTCATGCAGCATTATCTAGAAAGGGAGAATTAGTGGGCAAGGAAAGGATCAGGCATACAAACTCCACTTCTCCAATCTAAATCAATGCCCCTCCATGCCTAACAAAGCATCAATTCAGGATTGTTTCATGTGTTTGTTATTGTTGTGTGCCTTCAAGTCATTTCTGACTTGTGGCAACCCTAAGACATAAGCCATTCCAACTTATGGTGACCTGTCATGGGGCTTTCTTGCCTAATTTCTTCAGAGGGGATTTGCCATTACCTTCCTCTGAGAAAGTGCGATTTGCGGAACATCACCCAGAGGTTTCCATGATAAGAGTGAGGATTTGGATCCTAGTCTCCAAAATCACAGTCCAGCACTCAAACCACTATACTGCACTGGCTCACACATGAAATGTTTAGTTCACCTTAAATAAAAAGAAGTAATAACTTCCTGCACTTGTTTTAATTTTAGCTGGAGAACATTGGAAATTTTATCAAGTCTATTCAACAATATGGCATGAAACCACATGATATTTTTGAAGCAAATGATCTCTTTGAGAATGGAAATATGACTCAAGTTCAGACATCACTGGTTGCACTAGCAGGTCTGGTAAGTCTATATTGCCATTTGGAGTCTAATTCAAACATTTATATTATTGGGTCCATGACTAATGAATACCATCCGCATAATCAATATTACAATATGCCTGTCAGTAAGGAAAAGAAAATGCTTTACAATCCTTACCTCATTTGTTATCCAAAAGATGCTTCTTATATCATGGGTATGCAACAAGCATGTCATGACATCCCATGCACAAAAGTTAATAAAGCTGATTTACAAGATTGTTGGAGCTCAAACCTGAACTTACTCTGTACTAGAGTTGTGGGTATTGCCCACTTTTCACCTCTGTTGTCAGATATGTAGTTGTCAAATCAGAGATCCATTCACTAGTTTAAAAACACTGCTGACACAAAGTCATTAAATCAAGGATAACTCAGACCACTAATAGAAGAGTAGGATATATTTGTGTCATATTGTTCCAGTGGAAAAACGTGTACCAGAAACACTGAATGTAATTTTATCATTTATCTAGGCAAAAACCAAAGGCTTTCACACTACTATTGATATTGGTGTTAAATATGCAGAAAAACAAGCAAGGTGTTTTGATGCTGGAAAACTGAAGGCTGGGCAAAGTGTGATTGGTTTGCAGGTAAGGAATAAAGGTAAACTTCACTAAATCAGCATTCAGGGGAAATGCTTAAGATCTAACTGTTTGTGCTGCTTACAAAATAGTTGCAAGATTTATTTTGCCTTAGGAGTGGGAGTTCTCCAACATATGTTGACTGTTGTTAGATAACATGATTTAAAGCTAAAGGTTTCCCCTTTGACGTGATTATCCAGTTGTGTCTGACTGAGGGACAAAAAAAGCCCACAATGGAGTAGACGAGGGGATGCTACTCTCATCTAAGGTAGACCCATTGGATCAGTGAAATGTATATGGTATAAGTGATTCTGATTCAGTTGGCATTTTCTAGGTGCAACTGGCAATTGGTTTTAGGCCAATGATATCCTCTCATACGTATGTATACCTGGATTGTCCTAGTTGCCTTGGATCCCATCCTGGGAGAAAAGTGGGAGATAATTGCATTAAATAAATAACACCTTTAACATTGTTGTGTGGAGTAGGTGCTGCAGATTGTATTTTAGTCTTCCTACACGGAGTGATTGTTATTTAATAATAATAATAATAATAATAATAATATTTATTTCTTACCCGCCCCTCTGTAAAACAATCGAGGCGGGGTACAACAAGGTTAAAAACAGATTGCAGATTAAAATAATTCAAGAATTCCATCCCAACCTCCCCCCCTTAAAATAGGATTAAATTAGTTAAGTTTAAAATTAAATTACTAACAATAAAAGTACAATAAAACATAATACACAAAACCGCAATGCTGGCCACAGCATGGGTAGCAATAAAATACAGAGGGGGGGAGATAAGGAGTTGAGAATTGGCTGAAAGATTTTAGGAGCCAGGTAGATTATACAGTTTCAGGGAAGGCCTGCCGGAAGAGATGCGTCTTTAAGGCTGTTTTAAAACAGTCTAGTGATGTAATGAGACGCATCTCGTCCGGCAGGCCATTCCATAGCCTGGGAGCAGAAGCAGAAAAGGCCCTCTGGGAGGTCTGCGCTAACCTAGTCTTCATGGGCTGCAACAGATTTCTAGTGATTAGTACGGAAGGGTGGTGGTTATAAATTACAACTGTACGTTTTGGGGACTTATTTTTTCCATTCAGTTTTCACGGTCTCTTCTGTCTGCAGATGGGAACCAACAAATGTGCCAGCCAGGCAGGCATGACAGCTTATGGGACTAGGAGGCATCTCTATGATCCAAAGATGCAAACTGATAAGCCATTTGACCAGACAACAATTAGCCTGCAGATGGGGACTAATAAAGGGGCCAGTCAGGTAAGCAAGAGTTATTCTACCATCTAGATTTCTACAATCCTAAACTGTGTTTCAATGTGTTTCAGTATTAAAGACATTACAGATCATGTGAAAGACTGACTCAACAGCAAGATGTCAGTTCAAACATTTGTTAAGTACAAATCCATATTCAGTCCTCCAGGTAGACATTGGAGATAGTCAGGACACATTTTTCTTTACTTGGCAGCTATCTGCTTTTTTTACTCAGAATAACCGAAGAAATTATTGCAGGAGAGCTCTGCAAGTCCTTATATATAGGCAAGGAAATGAAGATTACCTTTCATCAGGTATCTTCAGTTAGTCGGAGGACTTGCCAAGCCAAAAATTGCCACCTCTACTCATTTCCTGGCAAATTCCTACTCCAGCAAAGAGACCATGCTGGTTTGGTGCTGCTAACTGAAAATGCCATTGCTCCTTTGCTAGGGGGAGACAGGGAACTGCTAGTGGAGAGCAGCTGAAAAGGCTCTGTCTCTGGAAGGTGCTAACCAGGATTTCCTGAAAGAAGGGACAGTCGGAAAGTTGAGTGCTAGAAAGACTGCAAAGCACCCTTCTGTGGTGGTGCCTGACATCCCATGCCCACCAAGACTTTGTTGAGGGAAAATTCGATCAAGGGGGAGGGTAGGCACCATAACTGGAAGGTGTTTAGAACAACAGGCAGGATATTCTCTAACCACCTTTGCACAGTTTCAAAGGTGTGTGGCAGGATGGCTACTTGGCAGTTTGAGCAGCGTGTTTGTATGTGTGTGTGTGACAACATACTGTTTCCATGCAGAGCAAAATTGTCAAAGTTTTATGCAGTTACCATCAGTTTCAGTCAGTTTCACTGCCTTTTCCTGGCAATATAATTATTTTTATTAGTTTCCTTCACAAAAAATGTAGAGTCTAAAGCAGCGGTTCTCAACCTGTGGGTCACGACCCCTTTGGAGTTTGAACGACCCTTTCACAGGGGTCGCCTAAGACTATCGGAAGACACCTATTTCTGATGGTCTTAGGAACTGAGACACTCCAATTTTATGGTTGGGGTGACGTCACCAGAACATGAGGAACTGTATTAAAGGGTCACGGAATTAGGAAGGTTGAGAACTACTGGTCTAAACTGGTTATTTTGTTCAAATTGTTTTAAAATGTATTTATTTATTTGTTTGTTTAGGCAGGGATGCTTGCACCAGGAACAAGGCGAGACATTTATGACCAGAAGCTCACATTACAACCTATGGACAACACTACTATTTCTCTACAAATGGGCACCAACAAAGTAGCTTCCCAGAAGGGGATGAGTGTATATGGGCTTGGACGGCAGGTATATGACCCTAAATACTGTGCTGCACCAACAGAACCTGTCATTCATAATGGGAGCCAAGGAACAGGGACTAATGGGTCGGAAATCAGTGATAGTGATTATCAGGCAGAATATCCAGATGATTATCACAGCGAATACCAAGATGACTATCAGAGAGATTACCATGGTCAGTACAGTGACCATGGCATTGATTATTAGATTTGCCTCAGATGCTCAGTATTAGTTTATTATTTTATTCAGTAAAAACGAAACTAGCCTTGTGGAATTGTTACCCATCTTCTTTACACATTATGCTTCATATACCTAAGGAAATATTGCCTTACATAACATTCCTTTTTCCTTTCTCTGCCCTTCCTTCTCTAGTTGCCTTTAGTGCTGTAACAGTTGCACTCTACAGCATAACCAATAACTGCATATGAAGTAAAAAGGAATACTGTGAAAGAGGAGTTCTCTCATACAGCCAAGTCTTTTAATAATAATAAAAAACTATGCATTTTTTACAAGCTTGTTCTGAAGTAGGCATTTTACATATACCCACACCTTTTCTTTTTTAAAAAAACTTATTTTATTTACAGCTTCATCCTTTGGAAGACTGTAAAAACCTTTTGTGCATATATTGGTAATTTTGCCACAAAAACAAAACAAAATGGTTGTGGTTTATTACTTAAAGCCCCCCCCCATTTCATAACTACTTGCTTGCTAACCTTTAATGTCACAGTAGACATAATAAATGTGCATTTGTGATTGTGTGTGTTCCATTCCAATATACAAATTGACCAAATCCATAGAAAGAGCTGTCTTTCTTAAAAGGGAGCTTGTGTAAAGTCTTGAGCCCACAGAGGTCTCCATATTTTGATGGTGCGTTGACTTTTATTTTCTGTGCCATAATGTATCCATGTAGAATTGCCTTTTCTTTGAATTGTATTTATTGCCACATTTCTCATCATAAACTGATCTTGTTGTATTTTTATAAATAAATGTTGTTTTCTTGAAGGCCTGGAACAACTTGTGTTATTAAATACAAAATAACCATTCTCTCAGAACCATAGATACCCAGTGTTAAAGTAACTGCTGGTTAGTAGAAGGTGAAGACTGCGCAAAGGTAAACAGCATTGAAATAAAGGTAACAAAAAGTAGGAAAGTCAATAGGACACCCCAACATTATACATGCTAGCTTATAAGTAACTTGCTGAGTTTTTATGAGGGCTAGAAGTATGCAAAGGCATGGAGCTGCTCTAAGCCCTTCCTGAATTGAGCAGAGAGGCCTGAAGAAACATTGTACTTGTGCTTTCTTGAATGCCAGTAGAAAACCACTGGTGACCCTGATAAAGTTGGATAAGTTCCTGGCAAGGTTAGGCACTGCAGAGGCAGGGTCTTACATGCACATGACCATTTGGGCAGTGCCAGATTTCATAATTCTGCCCGTACCCAGTTTCTACCCTTGCTGGTTCAAGAGAATAGCTAAACAGAGCTAAAGTGTAATTTCTCCACTAATCATGTTCGCCTGTCAGAAAGCAGTAGCCTCACTAGCAACTATAATAATACAGTTGGCCCCCTCCACATTTGTGGCTTTGACTTTTGTGGATTCAAGTATTCATGGATGATTAATATGTTCTTTTTAGAAATCTCTTAATTCCCCCAATTCACTTGTCATCAACTTGCACCAAAAGTCACACTGGAGGATTAGAGATTCCTAGAGAGAACAATTTTCTAGGCATTAGTAGATCATTCAGCGTAATTCTATAGTGAACTTTTGACAGATGTTGACCATAGCGTTGCCCTGAAGGACCGAGAAATTCCAAAAGAAAAACACTTTCTATAGGGAGTTGTAGGTGCTCCAGTGCAATTCTTGGTCAATATCTTGCAGATTTTGACCACAGAGTTGTGCTGGAGGACACAAGGATTTCCCTTATTACATGATCAAGTACTTTTTCTTGCAGGACAAAATTGCCCAAGAAAGCATCACCTTCAAAATTTCTATGGGAAATTTTCCACACACAAAACAACAGATCTTTGTCAACAGAGTAGACCCAAGAATAAAGTGTTACCTTCTTCACCCAAAAAAGCTTGACCAGTACAAAACTCTACTGTGAGAGGAGGAAACCCCTTTCTGTCACTGAATTTCAGCAGCAGGGTAACATTGCAGCACAGACTACCAGAAACTGAGAGTTTCTTGCATGCTCCATCTTGGAGGACTGGTGGTAGGTTTGCCTATTATGTAGGTGGTTCTTTCTTTTCATTCTAGAAAGTAGAAGTACAAAGTTAAGGGAACTAATGCTTTCCTGTTTGTCGGCTTTACTCTTGCACTGACCAAGAATTCACAGTTACTTGATTCCACAAGATAATATAGGGTCACCTCTAGCATGGCTTCTTAATCTAATGTATGAATACAGGCCACTGATACTAAGTGAGGCTCCCTATTTAATTGCGGCTGAGTCAGCTCTATTGCTGTTCTTTTTCTTTAAGAGAACTCATACCAAAAGGGCAACAGAGTTTATAATTGAACCACATTTATAAACATTAATTAAAAACAATTTTAATTAAAATATGTGCTAAACGTTTTTTTTAAAAGAAGACAATGGGGTTCAATTGTCTCTTCTAGTGCAAAAAGTACAAATTGGCTCTGGCTGTTTCTTCAAAGCACTGGCAACCTTTACTTTGTTTTGTCTTGCTGTGCATGGTGTTAAAGCCATCTCAGGTTCTGGTCTATAATTGGGGGAAAATGTGTAGTATTAGTCACAATGGTAACACAAGGTCTGCAGAGGGACACAGAACATATAAAAAGAAGACGTGTCATATAGAAATAACACTTTTGTACATTCTGTTAGTGTAATATAATTTTACCCATCCACCCCCTTTTTTGGGGTAAAAATGTACAGAGATCCACGTAATGAATAAACCAAGCACAACCATTTATAAACGTATAATACACTTAAAACCACACATTCCAGGTTGCTAGACCAGCTTATTACTTCCATACTCCAGAAAGGTCTGAAAAACTATGCAAGAGCCTAAGCCTGCCAGAATTTGCAACACGAACAAAAATCCAGAAATATGACCACTACGTGCAGATTTGCTTTTTTGGCATAAACTATTTTGGCAGGAAAATGATAACTGCTACTGTAAAAATCTCACAGAAAATCTATTTTGGGAAGCATCCAGTGATTTTTTTTTTTCCTGCTCCAAAACCAACTATGTTTTACAGGCATGATTTTGAAGATGACATTACTTTTTCATTATAAGAGGACACGACAGTGAAATTATAGTTCAGCTGGGCTGTACCTTTAAAACACATGTAAAAACATGGGGCAATGGGGTTACAGTTATCTACTGCAAACATGGTGACTTTGTCAGCATTGCTTTTTTTGTTGTTGATCTCTAACAGATGGCAATGGCGGGTGGAGAGAATTCCACCCTTTAAAAAAACAACCAAATACAGTAACTAAAAGCTTATGCCAAATGTACTTTTATAAAAGAATGTAAGAACACAAGAAAAGGGCATCCTTCTATGTACTACCATATACTACTGGAAGAATGAGTGTCAGAAAGTGCCCACCAGAACTTTGTGCCAACTTTTTAAAATGACTTATATATTAAAAAGAAAGAGAAATCAGAGTATGTTTATTTGTTGTTGTTGTGAACTGCCCTGTGAATGAGACATCTCCATTCATTCCCATCCTCAGCCGCTGTGCTTAGGTTCTACAGGCTCAGGCCCATGGTCTCCCTGATTGATTCTACCCATTTGGCATGTGGTCTTCCTTTCTTTGTGCTTCCCTCTACTTTAGTCTTTTCAAAGTATGACAGCCTCAATTTAGTCATCTTGGCTTCTGGAGAGAGTTTGGGTTTGATCTGTTCTAGGACCCGTTTGTTTGTTTGTTTTTTGGCCATCCATGGTGTCCTCAGCACTCATCTCCAGCACCACATCTCAAATGATTTGAATTTCTTTCTATCTCCTTTTTTTACTGTTCATCCCTCACATCTGTACATGGTATGGGGAATACAGTGGCTTGGACGATTCTAACTTTAGTGCTCAGTTGTATATCTTTACACTTTAAGATCTTGTCTAGTTCCTTCATGGCTGTCCTTCTCATTGTTTATTATTCCCCCTAATTATTCAAGTAACAACAACAACAAATCCCTTCCTCCCAAACAGATTTTTAACACAACAAACCTAAAGAACTTCAGAACTTCTGGTTATACTTCAGGTTAACACATACAGGCTGTAAACCAGAGAAGAAATTCCACAGATGACAGTAACTCATTTTCTCTAAGAATGTACACCGTGCTTTGCCTTAATAGACCGTCATTACTGATTAAGACTCGGCACTCATTAATGCAGAGGTGGAAATCATGCTCCTGCATATGCAACTGCATTGCAGTCCCCAGCATTCCTCACCATTGAGTATGATGGCTACAGCTGATGGGGCTTGCATTCTAGCAACATCTGGAGAGCTACATGATTTCAACTCCTGCATTAATGCATATCTGATTATTTTTGAAGGGTGGCCAGATTTGCTTGAGTACTGGTATTTCTCTAAAGTACAGAAAATATGAAGTATAAAAATACCTAAAATGCAAACAGAAAGGCATTATATTATTTGCTGTCTATACAGTTTGAACTTTGTTTCTTACCATGGGCTGGAGTTCTGTGCCATATTCACTGTTATGCAAGGTCTTCTTATTTCTTTGTTTGATCTCCTTTTCAAGCTTGCTACTCTGATACACAAAATTCTGTAGAGAACAAGAAGAATGATCCATTATTTGAAAGTATTTGAGCAGTTTCAAAATGGTCAGTATTAGATTTGGATCAATAACCTTATCTCCTAATCAATAATTATTAACCAGAATTTGCTTTCTGAGATATACAGTTATCCCTCACCTCTTGATAGGACAACAATAAAAAGTAGTTTGGTATAAAATGCTGCTGTGTTGGCTTCATAAAGCATTGATGTGTGTGAATTACTTTGGAGAAACTTCACATTAATACAGTTTTCCATTCAAAAGCTGGCATACTTTCACACTATCAGCTGTTGGTATATATTTTAAAAATATATCTAAAATGACAATCTTAAATGCAATTATTAGAAAACTCTATTGCACTTCATGAGATCTGCTCTGCTCTATAGGATTCAATTGTTATGTCTTCCAATACTAGACATATGTAGGAAGAAGGTCTACTGAATTTCAAATTAAGCATGAGATCTGTTTAAGAAAATTATTTTAAATATATCATCTGCAAAAACATAGTGACAAACCTTCCAGAAACTGCTTTGAGTCCCAATTTTGGAACAAAGGTGGGATATAACTAAATGCTCCTCCCCCTCCCCCCTCCTTCTCCATTGATTTACATTTTACCAATGTGTGTTAAAGGACAAGAGGCTACTGTCTGAACAGAACATGGAGAAACAGAATGGTTCCCAATTGGCAAAGGGGTCAGACAAGGTTGCATCTGATCACCCCACCTGTTCAACTTATATGCAGAACATACTGTAGAAAAGCAGGCTTGGACAAAGAAGAAGGAGGAGTGAAAAGAGGAGGAAGGAACATTGACAATCTGAGATATGCCGATGACACCGTAATACTGGTGGAAAACCTCCCTGACCTGGAACAACGACTAAGAAAGTGCAAAAGCAGAAAGTGCTGAACATAAAGAAAACAAAAATCATAACCACAGAAAATCTACACAAATTCAACCTAGACAATGAAGAAATCAACGAGAGAAACAGGGACTGCAACCAGGAAATCAGAAGAAGATTAAAAATGGGGAGGGCAACTATAAAAGAATTAAAAAAGATTCTAAGAGCTGGACAGTTAAGAAAGAAGATAGGAAGAAAATCAATGCATTGGAGATGTGGTGCTGGAGAAGAGTGCTGAGGATTCTGTAGACGGCCAAAAAAACCAAACAAATGGGTCCTAGAGCAGATCAAGCCAGAAGTCTCTCTGGAAGCAAGATGACAAAACCTAGGCTGTCATACTTCCAACACATCATGAGAAGGCACGACTCACTGGAAAAAAAATAATGCTAGGAAAGGTGGAGGGAAGCAGAAAGAGAAGAAGTCCACATGTTAGATGGAGGAGGTCATAGATGTGAATGTACAGGAACTAAGCAGAGTAGTGGAGGACAGGGTCTCTTGGAGATATTCACAAGGTCACCATAGGTTGAGATCGACTTGAGGGCAGTTAACAACAACAACAAATGAGTGATTATTACTTAGTAATTACTAAGGGAGCTAAAAAGTTCCAAGACTCTAGAAATAGGTGCCACTATTAGAAGCAAGAGCAGGCTATGGAGTCACTCAGCCTAAATCTTATTCTACGTCTTGACTGGAGTAGAACAACTGAATCAAATGAATTTATCCATATGCTCCTGTTCAACAATTGACTCAGTGGGTCACCTCAAATGAGACTAACCAACAGCAATCCAATCACTCAGGCACATAAAAGCTTAAAATCAACAAGGGGACAAAGAAACTGACAACAATAAAGTAATTTTAAAATATGTCATACCATTTTACATAAGGATCAAAGGAGACAGTGAGTAAATAAAACTTTAGGATATTCACAAAATGATCGGTTTCGTGTGGAACAAGATATGGAAGTGACATATAAAAATAGATAATTTGGCATCTTGTTGACCACTGGTGGCAGGCTAGATGCAGAACTAGATGGACTTGAACCTTTGAAGAGTTATATTCTTAATTTCTTCAAACCAGCTTCCATTTGTCTTATGTGGCTGCTTAGCTTACCATTAATTCTTGGTCCATAAAATATGGCTTCTCTGCAGATCCATCATTTGTTTCTATATCAACAGCAAAGCAAAGGAATAGGACGTCCACTATTGTTTGAAATACAGATAAGAAGCTGTGGGCCACGAGATAAGCCAAAAAGGTTAGCAGCAGCAATGGAACTACCCAAACATGTAGTTCACGATGGTAGTTGAATGCCATCAAGCCTCCAAATACTGTAAAACACACCACAAACACCTGTTTCAAAATAAAAGGAGACACCACGTTGAAAGTTATTGTTGCAGATTTCATGCCTCAAAAGGGACCAAAATATCTTAATTATTTAGCTTCTCCAAGAGAAAGAGAAAGCCTGATGTAAAATTTGATGTTAGGTGTTCACTGCTTGCAACACAAGAAGTCAACTTAACCACTCTGGCATTTTTATTTTTCAGCTTTTGATTTCCTTCCTGTTAATGTTATGAAAATTAGACTAATTGCTTGAGACAACCACCATCTTTCTAATATTTGGTAATCCCATTGCTTAACATTGCATAAACAAACTTCAGACCTGCCTGCATTCTCCCCTCTCCCTCCCACTGGGCAGTGTGATCCCCTGACTTCCAAAATCTTAGAAATATATAAGTTGCATCAAATAACAACTGGGTAACATACGTTGTGTTGAAATTATATCTTGAATACATAAACAAACAAACAGCTTCATTTATATACCGCTTCATAGCGCCTAAGGAGTGTCTAAGCAGTTTACAACTGTAAGCTACTTGCCCCCAACAATCTGGGTACTCATTTTAGCGACCTCGGAAGGATGCAAGTCTGAGTCGAGCTTGAGCCCCTTTGCTGGTCTTGAACTTGCAACCTTATGGTTTTGAGTGAGTGCCTGCAGTATAGGCATTTAACCACTGTGCCACCAGGGCTCTTTCCATCATTTAAACAGTTTTGCACAAACCATAGTTTGCTCATTTAAAGCAAGTGCAAACTATGGTTTGAATGAGAAATAAAAGAAAAGGGAAGGAAAGTTAGAGCTTGGGACAAGCCTGAGAGTCACTCATACAATTTCAAACCATGATTTGAGATTTTGAGCAAGAAAGCCAAACCTCATTTCCCTATTTCCCCAACAGTAATTCTCAATTTTGCCTGCTTCTTCAGACATGACATACATTACTCATGGACATCATACTTAAATGTCATATGTTCTGTCATGTGTGGTGTTTGAAGGAAGGAGCACTATTCACCTTTATGACAAGACAGCATAGCCATGAGTCTTCTAAATCCATTGTGATACAATAGATAGATAAAACTGGTAATTTCACTAATGATTCTACATTGCTGGGTAGTGAAAATCTCTAATATTTATATGGTGGTTCTGAAACACTACCCTTCTGTGGAATATTGACTTTGTGCCTTCAACTATGTATCTGCCAGTGTGCCTGCATAATTCTCCCACTTTGCAAAAGGGATGCACAATGTCTTCTTCTGAAATCCCAGTGAATAAAGTGATACTTTGAATGCACTGATGAACAGGGACAAGGCATCTAAGACTGTGGTGCTGCATTGCTGGAATTCTGTTGGTTGACAGCCACTACAATGGACCCATTGAATCTACTGATGAAAGGTGAATCAACACATAGGTAAGTCTTATAGATCTTAAGGCCCTACTCTAGTTGGAACTAACAAAATTTAAGCCCATGTGGAAGTCTGTTTATGCAACTATGAACTGAATACATTGACTGCAGAATGCCCAAGAAGTATAACTTATATGTGAGAGGAACATCAAAAAGAGTCCAGTCACAATGTTAAATAAATCTTAGTATTTTACCTTTCCTAGAAAAACGATAAAGTCGCTGAAGCAGTTGATTGCTGTGGTCTCAGTTGGATTCTTTGATAAAATAAGGACAGCATCTTTGGCTGAGGTACAGAAGTTTGTTCCATTTATGGCAGTTGCTGTGTATGCATTCTGTAATATGAATGTAAATTGTTAAAAAAAAGGTGGATGGGAGGGAAAGAACAGCATAAAAGTAGGTGGTAGAAATCCCAATCCAATTTTTTTCTTTCCAAGCTATTATAAAATATTTTTCAAAAAATGTTTATATTCCTTGTTCTATAGAAAAGAAGGCTGGAATCCACTTGAATATTTAAAGTTCTGAAGATTAGTGCTCTACAACTTGGTCTGAATGTATGTACCTTCAAGTTGCCTATTAACTTATGACAACCCCATGAATTTCATAGGATTTTCTTGGGCAAGGAATACTCAGAGTTGGTTTTGCCAGTTCCTTCCTCTGAAATATAATCTACGGCATTTGGCATTCCTTGGCAATCTCCTATTCAATACTAACCAGGGCCAACCCTGCTTAGGTTCCAGTATCAGATGGGATCTAGTACCTTTAGGTTAAAGAATGTGCACATGAAGAAAAGATGTGTAAAACTGCATGCAGTGGGCCCACCACATCTCCTGGTTTGTGTGTGTGTGTGGGGGGGGGGGGGCAGGATTCCTGCAAAAGTGGAAAAACTGAAAATAAAAAAATACATTTTTTTTAAACTGAGAGAAAACCTCTTGGAATCTCTAGGTCCTTCAACACAACTTCTGGTGGACACTGAGTTCTGCTGGATGACCTAGAAATTACTAGAGAGAATGTATTAATCAAATCTGTGAATAATCAAATCTGCAAAAGTCAAAGACACAAATGGGAAGGATGACTAGTGTAGATACTCATGTAAGTCTAGAAATTTAGGTAAAAAATTGACCAAGAAAACCTGCGTTGACTTATCCATGAGTCAATGTAAGTACTGTATCTTAACTGTTATCTATAAGAAGGAACCATCCCCTGGTGAAAAGCAAGAGTATAATCTGTCCTGCAAGCACTGACTCCCTCTACTCTATATCCATCCAGCTTTAAGAGTAAGCACAAAGAGTTATGTCTGATGGAATTTTGTAAGTTCTTTGACATTGTTTTGCTTTGCTTCATCCTTTAGATCCATTGCTATATGCCCCCAAGTTTTGCCTCAACTTATCATAGCAAAATCCAAAAATCTGTTTCCAAAGCTTGCCCTTGATTTATACATGAGGTCAACTTACAGTCAAGTATATATGGTAGTTATTTTTCTGTTTTGGTTTTCTTACAAAGAGAAAGAGAAAATATAATTATAATTCTATAATTATACCAATTATTTTGGAGAGTCATTTCATACTGACATGTTTAGCAAGTTTAGCAATGAACAAACACTATTTTGCAAAAAAGAATTTGGACCCCTCCTACTTATTTTGGGACTAGAATACATTCTGCTTTAGTTCTTTTGTGCCTAAAAAAGTCCTTGGTGTCAATTGCAGTGATTCATTAAGATTTATGTCCCAAATTTTACTCTCTACCTATAAACAGCACGATTCTGAAATCTGTATGAAAAATAAAGTAATTTATCTCCATACCAAAAGTGAGAGTGCAAAAAGACCCAGGAAAAGAAGATGGTAGCTACTTGCTTTGTGCCCTGCCTTGCCACTTACACACAGGAGTCAAAATGAATCTGGTGACTTCTATTTTTGCTACCAACATAGCAGTGATTGATAGAGCATGTTGTAGCTTATGAAATCTCATTCCACCACTGCACTTGTTAATCTTTAAAGTGCTACAGGACTGCTTGGCACTTTTATTAAGGAACATTGTCCAGATAATGACTGGTACATGATTTTTTTAGTAAGAAATAATTAACAGAACAGCAGCTAAGGTATTAAGAATATTAACATGAAGAATGAAATGCACAATTCTAGGAAGTAAACGCAGAAAAGGAGCCGAAGTAACCCCATGTTTTTTGTGGCATTTGGCTGGACACAATAAAGCAAGGGTGGGCAACAGAGTGGGAGCAGGGACAAATTTCTCTCTCACATCCCTCTCTACCTCTCACTTAGGCTGCACCAAGACATTTTGGTGTACTGGAAGTACTGTCATTTCACTTTAGGCTGCCATTTTTGCCAATTAACAAAGGGTTTGGTGGGGTATAGAGAGTTCTAGAGCTTGGGAAAAGGCTAAGTAGTATGTTTGTAAAGTGGTTTTAAATAGCTTTGGGGTAGAAATTGCCTGAATATCTCTCCATATTTTTTTTTTAAAAAGTAGGGGAGTTTCTGTGGTTTCAGGTTGGGTATGAAGCCACACTCCCCACCCTGCTGCAGTGAAAACATTTCCCAAGGTCCATTTTTGGGGTTTTCCATCATGTGCTGGCATGATCCCCGCCAAGTAACTTATGTATTTATTTATTACAAAATCACTTCATTTCATGGAATGTTTGCTTACTACTTTCTTAGTCAGTCTGTGAATGCAATTTTGAGCAAGAATTTTTCTGTTGCTTACCCAATAAACTACAACACAACTTATGTTCTTTGAGAAGGTTCTAAAATAGTTTTATGCACTGCCAAAGTATGTTAGCAATGATCCAGAAATAGTCTGGATTATTAGCATTTTTCATCTGAAGACTTTCAAACCAGAGTGAATTTAACATTCTATGAATTACATACAACACTTTGCTTTTGTTTTACCTCTAGAAAACTAACAATCAATCTAAAATGCTGAGCAAGCACAAATGAAAATGTCTATTGAAACACTAGAAAATATAGAAAGGTAGCCACCAATTTAGATAGTGTCAAAATCATAAACATTATTAGCCCGTCAGTGTTCAATTTGCAATGAATTTTTATCTAACCCTACATACTTACAATCATTAGTTAAAACAACAAAACAGCACACTAGCAGATAAAATAACATGAAAGCAATACACAGACACACACACACACGCCTAGTCAAGGTCCTCAAAATCTGAATATGAGATACCTGCAGATTTGGTTTTATTTTTCTAGGCAATGACACAACTATATTATGAAGATGCACCAATATAGAAAAGAGACTTCTTTCCTGAATTACAAAGAATACTATCGCCCAGCTAAATGGGAACACTCCAAATAAATTTAAACTCACCCATATTTACTGATACCAACAGATCTTGCCTTTTGAAACTGTCTTTTGAATTACATAGGTTTTGAGTTTAACTTCTCTGAACTGAATTTAAGTGTTATTTCCCACAAAAACAACATAAAAATCTGAATTCTATTGGAAACTGACTACTTGAAGTTTGTCTTGCTAAACTAAATTGCTCCCTAATTTACAGAACTAAATTGCTCCCTAATCCCTACATACAGCCCCAGTCTTTAGACCAAGGCTACTAAACTCCCAACTGCTGCACCAAATAGCAAGCTGATATTATATACAGTATATAATATATACTGTACATAATATCCAGTATATATCTCTCGATGGCATTTGCATTATTATGCTATCTCCCCTTTTGCAAGAAGTTTAGCCACTTACATTTTGGTATCTGGAAACCAAAGGCGCATTTCTCACAAATAAATAAAGAATGGCATTGTTTACATATTTCAAAATAGCACTGTATGCAAATAAAGTTTTTTTTTCTTTTTTAAAAAATCATTTGGACTTCACAACACAGAATGTAAGTCAAGGGTCTTGTAAAAACAGGCTGGGTTTCTTCATGGGAAATGCCCCATGGCACAAATCCAGGCCCTGAAGTTCCCTGCTTGTGAAGAATAATTGCTACTTTGTGTAACAGCTGAATTCAGTCTTCCATCCTAGACTCTATTAAAAATCAGTTCAGTGAAAAGAGGAGTGCTATAGCAACAGAATCTTCTTTTAGAAGAAGGCAAAAACAAGCTCGGCAGATATTGTATTCAGCTTCTTTGACCTGCTTGCACTGTACTTCCAGTCTGACTGGTCTTGGTTCATGTTGCACACAGAAACCCAGCAGTAAAATGAAAGAGCAATGATGCACAGGCCATGAAAGGTGGAGTAGATGGAAGCCATGGTAGGTAGTAAAAATATCAGCAGAACTGGGTGAAGCAATAGCCCTCTTCAGGCATGATAGCCATCTATCCAGCTGATGTATGAATAGACAGCAGGACTGCCTTAGCTCTGAGCACCTGGGTGAGTAGAAAGGGGCACTAATAGCTTGCCTTATTAATAGAGTTAATATCCTGTCATATTAAGAAAGCACCAATGGATCCAAAGTATTAGTACAGGAACATTAGTACATCAAATACATTTACTCAGTCACCCACCAAACAGCATGGAGAGTCAGTGTAGAGTAATGACTAAACTCACTGAGTAACCTTGGTCCAAATACCACACTTATTCTCAGCTTCAGCTAGTTCACCAAGTTGTAAGGATTAAGAAGGTGGCAAAAATGTCTGCATTTGTTAGTTAGCTCAACTGTTTGTTCAGAACCGGGACAGTGGGGAAAAATAGAAATTTCTTAAATTAACAAAAAGAAACCACACATTTCCTAGCTATTTCCTCAGAAATATATGTATTGTGCTATGTGGAGTGAATGATTGCCAGTTAGCTGTGATGTGCCAAAACTGGCCATTTGAAAGTAGAGCTTTACTACTATTGTAAAAGAAATTAATTGGATGAATATAAAAATGTCTTTCTTGTTCCCTCTTAAAGCTTAACCAAAAGGGAAATTAGAAAAGTGACTATAATATAAAGTAAAATGCATTCTCTTGAAAGTAGTTTCTGGCATTAGTTTTAATTAACATTGACAGAGTTAATTTACTTTTAAATTCAAATGAATATTTTTATATTCTTAGAGAAAAGTTCTACTTTGAGAAAAAAAGTGGGATATAAATTAAATTAGTAAAATAAATAAAATAATATACTCCACCTTCCTTTCTTTTTAAAGATACCCAATTTGGGTTCCAAACTGAATAGCTTTTTAAAGGGCCTTATCGCATGAGAAAAGAAAGCTGCAACGAATCGGCAGAGTTGTGACTTTCTCCTTGCCTCTCTGCATGCTGTCGTAGCACTTCCATTCTCTTCCTGAAGGAGACAGTCATAAAAGAATACCTTTTCCCAAACAGATTTTTCCAGTTCAAGAAGAAAATATGCTTTTACAGCAGTCTCCCTTGGGAAGAGAATAGAAGAGCTTCAATAACATACAGAGATTCTAGGAGAAAGTCATAACTCCTACTTCGTTTTGGCTTTCTTTTCTTATGCGATAAGGCCCTTAATCTCTTTCAGAAGGCCATTCTGAAAACATTAGTATACATTCTATAAAATAAACTCAAGCTGTAGTAGGAAAACCACCTATAAACATGTGTTTGAATAAAAGGTTCGTTACCGAAACAGCGAAGAAAAGTATGAATTGTTGACAATTTTAATGAAACGGTGATATAATTGTCTTGGGTCAACTCTCTCACTGAGGTTACTATTTGAGGTGACAGACTGAAAAACAGAGAAAGATTAACAAAAATCTCTGTAGATCCAGAGCTTTATAAGGGTGGATACTTCATGCAGAAAAATCTAAAGACCTTACTGTGTAGATCATGCTCAAATTATTTATGTTGCTGCTTCTAATTGCAGTTGTTGCAATAGCACAATGACCATAAAGGTGAGTTCCAAAATTTACAGTGTGGTAAGTCCCACGTACATCATCATAAATACTGAATGGGATGCCAGCTAGCTGTTATAGGAATGAGATGCTTTCATCATCAAACTGAGGTTGCTCAAAACAGGGATCGTTTCAGATTACACAACTAACGTCTATGATTCCACTTTACATGCCATGGCAACATCTAATGGAATGCTGGGATTTGCAGTTCAGGAAGTGGTATTTAGGATTCTAAGCCAGAGAGTTCCTCTGGTGCCTCATCAAACTATAAACAAACAAAGAGCTTCATTTATATACCACTTCATACCACCTAAGGAGTGTCTAAGCGGTTTACAACTGTAAGCTACTTGCCCCCAATAATCTGGGTACTCATTTTAGCAACCTTGGAAGGATGCAAGCCTGAGTTGAGCTTGAGCCCTTCTGCTGGTCTTGAACTCGCAACCTTATGGTTTTGAGTGAGTGGCTGCAGTTAATTGGAATCATAGTGATGTTATTGTGTAGTGTGAAAAGGCCCCAGGAATGAACATTTCTTAATTAACACTAAAGTGAGCAAAAGTAAATATCGTCTTAATAATAAATTATCTCTATATTTAATTGCTCCTGTTGTATGCCTTCAAGTCATTTCTGACTTATGGCAACCCTAAAACAACCATATAATGGGCTTTTCTGGGGCTGAGAGTATGTAACTCAGCCAAGGTCGCTGAGTGGGCTGAGCAGGAAACTGAACCCAGACCTCTAGACTCAACAGTCTAATGCTCAAACCACTACACCCTACTGAATCTCTTATATTTAATAATAAAGTTTAAATGTCACATTTTAAAATCTTTTGCTCAAAATATGTGGCAGATTATGGATGCATGTAGGGTTGGAAATCTTGATATACCTGACAACCTATGACTAGAACAGTGATAATGAGATATTTTGGAGGTGAAATTCAACAGTATTCCTGTTCTGTATGAAAATGACCAGACTGTTGCTTCTCATCCCATCAGATGATGGTGTTTCCTAATATTTCCTCTCTGAAAGTGAAAAGTTTCACCAACATCAATAATGAGAAGTTATTGATCCAAATAAACAATGACATTTACAGAAACAGGCTTAAAGAAAAGGAAAAGAGACATATCAGAAAGAAAACTTATTATTGTTCATAGAATCACAGTTGTGTGCCTCCCATAAATTAGAAACACAGTTGTTTCTGATTTATGGCTACCTAAGGCAAACCTGTCACAGGGTTTTCTTAGCAGGATTTGTTTTGCCTTTGCCTTCCTCTGAAGCTGAGAGAGTGTGACTTGCCCAAATGGGTTTCCATGGCTGAGCAGGGATTCAAACCCTGATCTTCAAAGTCACAGTTTAACCTCTACACTGCACTGGCTCTAGAAACTGGTACAGATCAAGTAGATAGTTAGACATTGTGTCCTTCAAAAACAACAGTACAGTTGGTCCCTCATTTTCGCAGGGGATCCGTTCTGGACCCCCCCCCCCCCCAAAACGGAAGCTCGTGTGTATTCAATCCCCTTAGGCTTGAATAGGGCATGTGCCAGGCGCACACAATGGGCGCACACACCCCCCCCCCATTGAAAATGGCAGAGGTCGCCCCTCCGTGGATTTTCAAGGTCGCAGATCTCAGATCCATGAGTTAAGAGGGGACTGTATGGCTATTAAGAAAAATGCAACTTCAAAGAAATTTTATAAGCAAATGTAAAGAAACACTCCTTTTTAAACTGCTCCACTTTGATTTCTTCTCCAAGGTAGATAAAAACAACAACTAAACAATGCAAGCAGAATTATTCAAGACTAATGATAATTGTGTATAATTTATGACATTATTTCTATTTTATCTCCATTAATATAATGGTGTTTCAATGTGGGGGAGGGATAGCTCTTTTGATGGATGGTATTTCAGTTCAGGTTCCCTCCGCCTTTATTGTATGTGTTTCTTCACAGTCAAGAGGTACTGAGCTTGCTACCACACTGCTAATCTGCTCCCATTTTAAAATATTCACCAATATATAAACTGCACCTCTTGAACTGGCAACAGTAAATAACCTTTAGACAGGGATAGGAGTTATCTAGCTCACCAGATACTGCTGGATTGAGGCTCTCAGCATTCCTCACCATTAGCTATGCTTGCTCAAGCTGCTGGTAGCTGCAGATCAACAATCTCTGGAAGGCTGCATGATTTCCATCTCTCTGTTAGATTAAATAATATCCAGGAAAAGCTTCAAGCTTTCCTTTCATCTGACACCTTGCAAGTAGCAGGAATCTGAGTTTGGAAGGCTACTGTCATAAGAATACATTGGTATATTTTTTACTGACATCAAATGTACTTACTTTGTAAGTCTAGAAATTTTAGTCAAAAAATTGACCCCCCAAACCTGAGTAGATTTCTCCGTGGGTCAAAGTATGTACTGCACTTTAACTCTTTTTTTTTTTTTTTAAAAAAAAAAAGGGGGGGGCATCCCCTGGTGAAAGGCAAGAGTGTAACTTTCTCCTGGAAGCTCTGACCCCTCTACTCTTTCATCCATCCAGCCTTTAGTCTGAGTACAGTTGTGCTTGCTGAAATTTTGTTAACTTTTTCACACTGCTTTCCTTTGCTTCATCCTTTAGATCCTTTGTTACATGCTCCTAAGTTTTACCCATTATTTATCCACACGTCATATCAAAATCCACAATTATTGCCCCAAAACCTTATACATGAGGTCAACTTATAGTTGAGTATATATGGTAGTTCCAGGCAAATATACAACGGACTAAAATGTCAGTAACTGGACTCAAGAACCTTACAGCAAAATCTTAAATATTAAACATATAGAACATGAATGTAATTCATTCCAAATCGAATTTCCATTTGGATTTTTACAGTTGCTGACAGTGAAAGGCAAGTGAAAACAAGCAACCATGGAACTTGGAACTTTTCCATTAAAATCAGTGAAATTTATGGCTGTATTGTGGCCAGGCTTTGTTTTAGAAATCATCTTTACTGTGAAGTAAATTGAAATGAAAAAGGCATCTCCCACTTCAAAAATAATCATCTTTCTTCAGAGTCAGAACTTAGGGCTATTTTGGAATTATTATCTATACACATATCTCATACTAAAAGTTTTCTTTATAAGGACCTCCATTTTCATTCTGATATTTTTTCAGTTCACAATTTTTATAAATGAATTCATTTCATACAATATACCTGGTTTAGGTATCTTAGGCCTCTTTCTAGGCACCAGAAACAGCAAAAACAGCATTTGAACATGCACTTTGCACACGCATTCTCCTGGGAAAGAAAAAGGAGTATATCAGTACCAGAAAAAAATATTCACAAAGTTAATATTTTTCACTCACATGGTGTGACATCATGCCACACTTCCCATGAACTGAAGTATCTGAGAACTTCATTTGGACCTTAAAACTTTTGAACTGCCAAAAAGCATTCAGCACTGTGGACTATTGGAAATAGCATTTTTAAGAATAGGTTACATTTGGTAATACAGATTATACAAACATTACTGTTCCATAACATCTCATTACTACAGGGGCCCCATTTTCAGAGAACAACGTGAACTGTCCCTGACATGGATTACTGTAGCATAACTGCTGTTTTCCATCAGTAGAAAATCCATCCAGCAGTTAATTCTGAAAATGCTACTTAGTATTATTTAGAAATACCTCCCAATACAAACTTTTTATTATGCCATTCTTTAATATTATTCAGACACTATTTCCCTGTCTATGAATGTTTCTGCATCTCCCCCCCCCCCCCGGCCACTTTCTTGCTCTTCTTTCTTCAGCTTAGATAAATTAATATATAAAAACCTAGGAATGCATAAAATATTACAGAATAAATATACTAGTTCCAATTAATAATATTTGCCTACAGATCTGAGAGCAAATGAGAAAGCCAGAAAGACAATGTGCATGAACAGTCATTACTGATTGTGAAGAGAGGAGAGAGTTACAAATGTTAAACATACTGCAAATAGATCAAATAGTTTAGGGCTAGCTTGAGGCCAGATCAGTTTTCAGTAATTTGCTCATAAACTATGGCAACAAGAAGAAATAATGATGTTTGGACAATATTACAGTCAATTATTTTCAAATTCAGTCCTTTAGCACTTCTGCTTTCACCCCTGCAGTAAAGCTCCATATTATCTTCTATCTTCAGAACTGGAATTTTCCCTTAAGGGGAAATTATTTCAAAAGCTGCGGACTGATCATAGAGTGCAAAGTTCTATGAAACAAGCAAATTGACATAGTAGTATCAGATGCTTTTTATCATTAAAAAAAATAATAATAAAGCACTGTGGCACCGCTTTAGCTGCTATGGCTCAATGCTATGGAATTCTGGGATGCTCAATGTTATGGAATTCTGTGATTTGTAGGTTTGTGAGATATTTAGCCTTCCCTGTCAGAACGTTCTGGTGCCACAACAAACTACCAACCCCAGGTAGTTATGAGTTATGGCAGCTAAAGTGGTGTCAAATTGCTTTATTTCAGCAGTGTGGTAGAGATCTCAGCATGGTTGCATTCTCATGTAAGGTAGTTTTGCCCAACATGTGCTGGCAGAAACCATGGCACACCCTGGGTCAAGAAGGGGAAGAGTTTAAAAGCTTCCATTCTTGCTGTTGATTAATCAGAGTCACGTGTTTGGACTCAACCTCTAGTTAATCTGTGCCATATAGCTGAGATGACTTTATCTCTCTCTGTGTGTGGTATTCTGAGTTTTCACAAAAACCAAAATACATTAAAATGGGTTCATATGCATATTTTTTTTTAAAAAAAACAATAACTGAAATTACTTATTTATTAACCATTATTAAAATGTTCAAAATTATCCCATTCATTACTAGTAAATAGAATCATAGAATCATAGAGTTGGAAGAGACCACAAGGGCCATCCAGTCCAACCCCCTGCCATGCAGGAACTCCCGATCAAAGCATCCCTGACAGATGGCTATCCAGCCTCTGCTTAAAGACCTCCAAAGAAGGAGACTCCACCACTTTTGGAGGGAGTGTGTTCCACTGTCGAACAGCTCTTTCTGTCAGGAAGTTCCTCCTAATGTTTAGGTGGAATCTCTTTTCCTGGAGCTTGCATCCATTGTTCCGCGTTCTAGTCTCTGGAGCAGCAGAAAACAAGTTTGCTACCTCCTCAATATGACATCCCTTCAAATATTTAAACAGGGCTATCATATCATAAATAAGGTCCCTTCACTTGGTTAATGATTATTACATTCATATTAATACAAAAATTAACTTCAAACAAACATATATTGATTTTAATTAATACAATGCTGACTACTGATACTGAATTAGAAAGAATTTGACACTGGCCTTGGCTATCTTTTTCACTGTAGTTCATTCAGTTCTCTTTTCCATGGATGGTAGTATATCAATAGAATCTCAGTAGCAAACCACAATGTCATTTTCCCCCTCAAATAAAACTGCTGGAAAGCACTGGGGGCACTGCAAGGCCATAAAAAAGAGTGTATAGTCTCATGAGGCCAGTGGTTCACACTTTTCCCATCTTTGTTCAATGGGGACTATGTTTTCAAGATGGCTTGCTAGAAGGTTAAGGGATGACATGATAGCCATGTTGAAATATCTGAAGGGATGTCATATTGTGGATGGAACAAGCTAGTTTTCTGCTACTCCAGAGATTAGGACATGGAGCACTGAATTAAAACTACTGGAAAAGAGAGAGACTCTAACTAAAACATTAGGAAGAACTTCCTAACAGTAAGGTCTGTTTAACATGGAATACACTGCCTCAGAATGTGGTGGAGTCTCCTTCTTTGGAGGTTTTAAAGCAGAGGTTGGATGTCCATCTGCCGGGGGTGCTTTAATTGTGTATTCTTGAGTGGCAAGGGTTGGACTGAATGGGTCTTGTGGTCTCTTCCAACTCTATGATTCTATGAATCTAACGAACATTAATGTTAGCTACAGTTGGCTGATCTGGAGACACAATCAGAACCAAAAGCTTTCAAACTCCTCCTATCACCTGCTCATTTATGTCATGCAGATTTCGCTTGGCGTACAAATGAAATCCAATGGTTTCAATGGAATATTAAATTTCCAGTTAAGTCTGGTACCATGAATATTTTTGGTACCAATATTTGAAAACAGGTTCATGGAAAAAAGAAGAGCAAAAGAGGACTTTGTCATCCTATCTACAATGTATGATCCCTCTTAGTTTTAGTGGAGATTTCTAGATGTTTTGGCATCATCCTATCTGCTGCACATGTAGACTGAATTATTAATACTGCAGATTTTCTGGCAATTTTGTCAATGATCTCCAATGGACTATTATACACGAGTATAACATTTACATAGACCTAAAAACCAGATATTCAAGTCCAATAACAGAAAAAAGCTACCTATAGAATATTTATTTATTTATTTATTTACTTATCTATAATGGGTCCTTAGTATCCACATCAGGTTTGGTTCCAGGACACCCCATGGAAAACAAAATCCATGTATGTTGTAGTGCCATGCAATACCGTGGGTAGTAATGTGGCATCCCTTATATAAAAGGGCAAAATCAAGGTTTGCTTTTTGGAATTTTTTAATATTTTCAAGCCTTGGATGCTTGAATCGGTGGACAAAGAATCCATCAATATGGAGGGCCAGCTGTATTTATATTCTGAATTAGAACAAACATTTGAAAGCTTAAGGATAACATCTGAACAATAATAGCTGAGATTCTATAACAGAGGTTATAATGCATAACATTACATAGATGGGGCTTCCTTGCTGAGACAATATGCAACCTTACAAGTGAACTGCAATGATGTACAATGGGGCACCATGGAAGATGTCCCATTACACAACAATATGGGATCCCCTTGCACATCCAGATATGTTGTACTTTGGGACATGTTGTACAACTGCTATGCTGCTGGCTCTGCCTGTATAATGGTCCCAATGGCATAGCTATGTCTCTGTTCTCCTCCTAAGAATACGAACATTGCATAATTGTGGAATCCAAATTTGTTACTGGTACTGTGCACCTTCAAGAAAATTCCAAATTATGTCGACCTTAAGGCAAAAATATGTGGAAAAATATCTATTAGAAAGACTTTTTTTAGAGGGCCTTTGCTGTCCTTTGAGGCCAGGAAAATGTGACTTCCCCAAGGTCACCCAACTGGTTTCTATGGCCAAACGGGGATTTGAACCCTGGTCTCCAGAGTCATAGTCCATTACTCAGATCACTACACCACACTGGCTCTCAGCTTTACAGATTCATGTTTATGTGATCATAAGTCAAGTTATGATGATCTAACTTCCCAAAAGAATGCTGGCCAATTATGTTTAAAATTAGGAAATCAATACTCAAACAAATCCCTGAAAGATGCAGAGGTTTTTTTTCCTTTTTCTTGATTAGTCCAACTGGTTTTTACTTAAACAAGATACTAATCATAGATTGTGGCTGTTGTTGTTGTGTGCCTTTAAACCGTTTCTGACTTGTGGCAACCCTAAGATGGACCTATCATGGGGTTTTCTTGGGAAGTTTCTTCAAAGGGGGGGGGGATTGCCATTGCCATCCTCTGAGGCTGAGAGAGTGTGACTTGCACAAGGTCACCCCAGTGGCTTTATATGGCTGAGCTGGGATTCAAACCCTTGTTTCCGGAGTCATAGCCCAAAGCTCAAACCACCAAACCACGTTGGCTCTCTTAGAATATGGCTACTCACTACCTAGAGAAGGTGAGTGGACAAATATGCATTATTATAGTGTTCCGATATTTGCACTCGTTCTTATCTTAAAGTTTTATTTCAATGTTCTGGCTTTACCTGGCTTTATCTACGAAGCCCTAAATACTTTTTTACATGTGTCTGACACAACATTAGGAGAGCAAAGCTACTTCTTAGTGATACTATCTGATTAGCCAAGTCCAAACAGCAAGCATGTACAATAGTTACTCCAACACCTATAGAACTAATGCCCACTTAGAGACTTCCAAAGTGCTAGCCACAGCAGCTCTTGGAAGCCTTGTAAAAAGCCTCTGACAAAACCTGTCTGCTTGAGCTTATTGCCAAAAACTTAGGAATAAAACGTCAGGGAGTAGAAACTCTTAATACTGTTTCAATAATTTTTTAATGACAATAGATTGTTATCTGCAGTTAGTATCACTAAATAATAAAAACAAAGACTACATTCTCACAACTCGCTCAGTTCTTTCCTTGATTTGCTATACTATGGTGTTGGGGGAAAAAAGGACCAGCCTACCTTTTCTTTGAGGATGTTATACAGAGACAACAGAATGATCCTTGGGATTCTCACTATTGTGATTAAAAGGGACCCTTTCACAACTGTTCCCAGATGATAACAAAAAAGTATTGATATGGAAGACAGGAGTGGATGACTTGATAGTTTACTCTTATTTCTAGAATAAAAATAAACAAACATGTAAAACTGCACAGAAAATAAAACACAAGCATCGTGCAGGCATTAGGACATGTTGTGCCACACACTTTGGAAATCCTCTTGATCTGACAGTAGTCCTGTGTTTACTGACTTCACTTGAATGAAATTCAATCAAGCCCAAATAATACTTTATGGGATGACTGTAAATTTTACACAGTTAGAATTTACATACGCCCAACAGCTTCATTTCAGAAAGCCCACTCTGCTTATATAAGGAGCTGTGCTACCTGCAATACTCTATAGCCGCATACTCTAAAATATTATGAAACTGCACCAAACTATTTCTTGAATAGAAAAATGTTCTTTAGTGCACTATGGGGCACTCTTTTGTACACATTCTGGAGATTGTTCTCAAGAAAGGAGTGAACTACCTTCCACTCACAGAGTTTCATGTGCTTATAAGAGCCCTGGAGAGGTTAAGATAATGTCCATCATCCAGAGAAAAGTTGCTACAAGACTTGAAATAAAATCTAATACTGTTGATCTTTTTTCCTGATGCTAATCTAATTCATTCATCTTTGCAGTCACCTTTAAAATGCTAATTATATTTTTCTACAATAGCAAATTAAAGAACATGAGTTGGCTTTCATTTCCAAAGGGTATTTCTGAAGCATTTCTAGGCTTATATTTATCCATGATTAGTTAAAATATTATCATGGAAGTTTGAAAGGGGAAAGAAAAAGGATCAGATTATAGATTTCTGTGAGCTGATATTAAATATTATTTAAATTGAGCTTCCTATTAATTTACAGTCAGCATTTGCCTATGAAAGAATGAAATAAATATCACATATTAAAATGTTCACTCTTTAGAAGTAATCCTTCAACTGTTCTCTCTCATAACTTTTACATATGAGATCGGTATGCAAGAAGACAAGACCAGAAAAGTGAAGTAAGAAATTGAAGTTCTGTAACTATATTTTTATTAAATCTTAACCTAAGCAGGAATTCAAATATACACACCACACTGGCAGAGGTACCATAGTAATACAATCCCTACAGCCTTTCCCTAGTTATAGCTACATTACAGCTATAAGGCTATCTTTATATATGCATACACCACAATATTTTTACTAGGAAATACCAGGAAAATGGTATGCATATATTTAAGTTTTTCAAGCCAGGGGAACAGTTCAGGGGTAAGTGCTGGATTACTATGTAAAACAAGTATGTTGACATACTTTCAGAGAAATATAATTCTTATACTGTATGTCTGAAATAGAACCCCCTCGTTTGAATGTCTTTTCATAAAACGTATTTTCATAAAATCTTACATGTGAAATATTTGTCATACCTGGAAAATGTATGACTGCAGAATGTTAAAATAAAAATAGTAACCAAATATATGACATACAAAAGGCAAGGCTTATGCCTTCATAGTAAACACAAATTTCTTACTGAAATAAGAACAGGAATTGTACATTTATGTTTCTATGATTAGATAAATGGATTATTAATGAAGGCCAACTGAAGATTTTGAAATGCGTTTTGATGAGTCTCTTAACACTTTCTTCAACTGCCTGGTTCTAACCAGTGGCTTCCTATATCTGCTTGTAGCAAATAAGATTTTTTAAAATAAATAAATAAATAAAACAGCAAAGTGGTTTGTCAAGAACAGAAATAAAGGGTATAAAGTAAGAAATGGCTACTATGGCTAAAATTATTTAGGAAAAATCACTAAGTGGTCTGCCAATACAACCGGTAGCACAAGCATAACTCAGATAAAAAAGCCTCCTACATCCCCATATTAAAAATAAATGAATCTGTAAATTGCCCACTAAAATGGAAATAGTACATAAACGTGGAGGCTTGTTAAAGAAAAATAATCTCTGAATGCATTGATGAAAAAAATTTCAAGTGATTTCTAGAAGGCTCAACATTATTTTGTTCACTTTGGCTAGGCTTACCTGAGCTGGTTGTTTCTTTAACAGATGCATATTATTAGTTTTGAATACAAAGTTTGCCAACACATATTTTTCATGATGTAGGAACCTATCCCTATTCCTTCCATATTATTTCTGCTGCTGGCATTGTTAAAACAGATTTGAAGTCAAAGTTAAGACTCAAGTGGGGAGAAGTTATTAAGCACTTCCTAGTGCTTAATAATTGGAGAAAATTCGGAAATGGCTGAAGTATATCACACGATGCCAATGTTAACGTGAAATAACCCAAAGTTAAACTGAAGTTAAACTGGAGGAAAACAGCAACTTTTTCATTTTGAGAAATTCCAAAAGTAAAAAGGTGGCATTTTTCTCTGTTTTAATTTCGGTTTGACTTCGCGTCATTTCACTTTAGCAGCAATTTGGTGTAATAAACTTCCCGAATTTACAGATTCTGTTTATATTCAAACTTAATTTAAATCCAGTTTAAATCCTGTTTCTCTGCAGGATCTTGCTAGTGTGAGACAGCTAGAAGCAGAACTATTCAGAGGGCTGGAGTAGACTTAAGTAAAGAAATCAGTCCTGCCACTGCTGCAGAAATCTGTACAACAGTAATTTTCTGAGCTGTCATTTCCTGTCATTAAGGTACTTTACAATCTTAAGACACAGTCCTACTCCTAGTCCACCTTAGGCACATCTTATAACTATTCCTTTTTGGACTGTGGCTCCCAAAATTCTCCAGTCAGTATGGTCAGAAGCATGTTAGTTGGGGGATTCTGCTCTTCAATTGTTATTGCTGAATGAGGACTTCACTCATATCTAAAATCTTATTCACTGACCTGCTCTGCCGCTCAGCTAAAGCTTCCAAAGATTCAGTACTTAATCTCCCAAGACAAAGTTCCTTTTCTAAAAGCAGACACTGACCTCTCTTTCACAAATCATGAAAGAGTAGCTGTTAAATGAAACTATTACTTTTATTAAATTATTAAGGCCTCTAAGGAATGTATCCTTCATCTAAAATAAAAGACAGCAAAGTACAGTTCCAGTATTGTTGTTTCAGGTCATACAGATGTCCCCTGGAAATCTAATCCAGCTGAAACAACTCTCCACCCTCCGCACTTTTAATTCCGCTTATGGGAGACTGTAGAGTGTCTAATGGATTGCTTTTTTTTTAGTTAGGAAGCAAGTTTGCTGAGGTAAAGGCTGTTCTGTTTCCTGTAACTGCTTACTAGCTAAATGAAAGGCTCTGCATGCAACGTGACAAAGTTTTTGTGACATGCTACTATCCCAAAACAAGTGAAGAACATTGTTATTTTGATTTTCTATGTTCATTAAAATATAGAATGCACTCCACTTTATAGGTTTTACTGCCTCTGCAGAATTACCATATTGCAAAACTAATGCAGTTTGACACTGCTTTATGTGTCATGGCTCCATCCTATTAAATTCTGGGATTTACAGTTTGGCACCATAGCTCTTGACAGAGAAGACTAAATAGCTCACAAAACTATAAACCCCAGAATTCCACGGCATGGAGTCATGGCAGTTAAAGCAGTGTCACTCTGCATTAATTCTGACATATATGCCACCTCCGTGTGTAGAAAAAAACTGCTAGGAAGAGAGCTCAGTGCTATAAGACTTTGCATTTGCCTAGTCTAGAGAATGCCTGCCCTTTCATTTTCACCTCTCTGTATCTTTCTTTGGTCTGTGTACTCAAGCCTTTTGTTTCTATGACGTTTATCACACAGGGGAAAACTGGTAGTTTAAATGGTGATTAACCTGTCAAAATCACACAATTGCAATTAAAACATGATCAACATTTTCACACACAAGAGCCATTATCCTGGGAATAACCAGGGAGTAATCAGGCAATAGACAGGAAAAAATCATTCATGGAAAATCCCGTGAATGATTTGTTGCTGTTTATTGCCTGGTTATTCATAGGATAATGGCACTTTATTTGATTTTCATCACAACGTCACCCAATTGCGTGATTGTCTCAGGATATTCTCATGATAACTGCGCTTTGAGCATGATGTTGTATGGAAATCTTAATCGCAAATGTGCGATTTTGATCGGTTAATCATTGTTTATACTTCCAATTGTCCCCGTATGATAAACAAAGTCATCTCTTATTATCTGGGAATGCAGCTCAGCCATTAAACCCAGTGGGTGACTTTGGGCAAGTCACTTGCTCTCAGCCTCGGGAGACGGCAACAGCAAACCTCTTACCAAGCAAACCTGTCTTCTATAGAGGTGAAGGAGTTAGCAGGACAAGCAAAAAACAAGGTGCTGTAGCACTATCACATACTGAAGCAGAATACACATCAGCTACTCAAGAATACAAGAAATTTATGTGACAATGCCAGTTACTAGAGGAACTTGGCATAACTGAATCAAACCCTATACAGCATCTAGAAGACAACCAAAGCTGCATGAAACTCACACAGACTGGGAGGGTCATTTGACACATCAAGTACATAAATATGAAATATCACCTGTTGAGAGATCTGCAAGAAAATGAGCTTATTGAGATGAAGTATTGTCTATCAAAAGAAATTATTGCTGACATTCTCATCAAGCCACTTCCTAGAGACTACTTCTAGTTCTTGACAGAGAAGATTAATCTTGCAGACTTAAAACAAATGTTTCAGAGAAGGGGTGTTAGAAGTAAAGAGGCATCAATGCTTGTATAAAGTGAATAGTGTGAGAGAAGAGTTTAGATAATGCCTGCCCTTTTGTTTTTCACCTTGCTGTATCTTTCTTTGGTCTATATACCAAAGTCTTTTGTTTCCTTTGTAGACATCATTTCCCCATTTTCTCAAGAAGTTAATCTCTTTATTTTCCTTTGTCTGGAATGGGCAAGTCCCATTATGTACAGTAGGGCTGTAGGGTCGTAAAATGGCATCTCTTATAGAAAATGGCAAAATCAAGGTTTGCTTTTTTGGTTGGGTTGGAGTATTTTTAAGCATTCTTCATTTCTGCTCATGAAACTCCTGAAGTGAAAGGGTTTTACTGTTGGAATTTTATGAAAGTTATTGTGTAGATTTAGACAAATTCATCCATATCCAAGTAAAGGCCTATACAAATATATTTTTAAAAAGTCATATTATTATAAACAGAACCAGTATGAAATCCACAAATAAATCTTTGCTGACATCAGCATATGGTGGTTTTCCTAGTGGGGAAATGGCTGGAAGAGATATTATGTATACACCTTCCTCCAGGAATTTGCTAAAAACTCTAATTTTTTTCTGAAATTTAACAGCATCAGTTCTTCTTCACAACAATACCAGTAATTTTTCTCCTCCACTACTCCCCGTTGAACTTGCATTTCCTATGTGATCATTGATTCTATAAAATACGCATTTTGAAGTGACAGAAACTGCACCATTTGAGAATATACACGTTTCAAACAAAAAACAACCTGTTAAATTGAACTGACAACAGTTAAATGGTTGGACTACCATCCTAGAAATTAGCCTTCACATAGAGACAAGCTTGTATCACTCAGGCAGATCTTTCAAGGATGCAAAATTGTTTTTATAAGCAAGGGAATGGGAAATGTATGAAGAAATAAAAACAAATCCAGACAATTCGGGGAGGAAAACATAACTATGTTTGATATTGAGAAAATGGAGTTCATAATTCTATTTGAAAATAAATTTTTAACTTCATAAAAAAACCTCTATATATTGTACAACCCTTTCCTAAAACAAAACAGTTTAACTTTGTAAACAGGTTGTAGTTTAATGTCCAGAATCCTGTTGATGGCTTACAGCTTTAGTACGCCAGCATAGGTACTTTTAATGATATTGTGAAAAAGATATCTACTATCTCCTGGGAGCAAAGGCTTCTTCTTCCTCCACAGGTATGCAAAGGCATATGGACAGTGTCTGGACAGACACTGCATGGCTACAATGGCTACAGGAGATGGGGGGAGCTTTTTCCAAGAGCCTCCGGCTTCCCTTGAGCACTCAGGGAGGAAGATCTAGCATTACACACACACACACACACACACACCAGCATCACTCCAAAAGAAATTTATGCTCTGCTAATAATCCTATTGGATCTTGGCCAATATTTGTACAAAATGACATGATAAATATAGAGCATAACAGAAAAAAAACTTTCCAAGTTAGTTTACAATACTTCATGAACAGGAGGGTTAAGTGGTTTATCATGAATGTCAACACATGAATTCTTTTGATATTACAGAATTCATTCTTGGCTAAAACTAAATAGACATTGCCTGAATGGCAGTTTTATTTGTGCCAGTGATGCTGACTTCTGCTGAAAGTTTAGTACTTCTAGAATCAAGATAAAGAGATGTATCGTTCACATTCACTCCTTCATAGATGTGTGTGCACATAAAGACCCACAATGGGCCCCTGGTTTTCTTACCATTTGTATAGCACTTAGTGAGTTAAATATGCTTTACATATATTATTTTAACAAACATTAAAGAAGGCCTATAAAGTTGTTCAATGTTGTTATCCTGACCTAAACTGTGAGATTATAGCTTGCCTGAAATAAAACACTGTTAGACCATAGCTTAGCAATAGGTCCACAAACTTGCTCTCCCCACTCCCCTCTTCTTGTAGCCACAAGTAAAAGATTGGAAACATCTTCTTTACATTAACACCATTTGATCCTGTTTTACAATGATGTTAACTGTGATTGGTTTTATCCAAACAAACCAGGATCATAAACCATGGTATAACTTTAGCTTGTTCAGGCAAATCATTGTTAAAATTAACCACTGTTTATACCAGCTTGGACATAATAATATACTTGCTTTTCTACATCTTGATATTCATTCACATAATACTTCACTAAAGTTTTTTGTTATGCCTGAATGAAAGTATTGAGTTAATGACAGAAACAACATTTGAAAAAAGAGCTGCTTAAGCAGTATTTCTGTCTCAAATGTCACTAAATTACAATAGCTCCTCTTCTGATTTACTTCAACAATCCTAACTATCAGTGCAATCCTGTACATATCTATTCCTAGCAAGTCTCAGAGGTTTCACACAAATAGATATAGGATTGCAGCTTTAAATACCATAACCTTCCTCTATTTTTTAAAAAACTTGGTTATAAATTAAATATTAAATAGAAAATTAATACTAATGATGCATCTATGGTGTACAAATAATGCAGTTTGACATCACTTTAAGTGCTGTAGCTCCATTCTATGGAATCCCGGGATCTGTAATTTTACAAGGTCTTTAGCCTTCTCTGCCAAAAAGTGTTCGTGCCTCAAAAACTACAAATTCCAGAATTCTGTAGGATTTAGCCATGGCATTTATTATTTCTACATTACAGATGCACCTTAAGATAAAAATTATGACAGGATATTGAGTGTCACACATACCGACTGAAGAAGCAAGCAACCACTGTTCCTGCCACGGTCATCTGCTGACATGCTAGAATGAATTCACTTGTCCAAATAAGTCCAACTAAGTGGTACCACCACATATAGCGAATGCCAAATCGAAATCTGTATTCCACTTGCCCTCCTGAAATGACTTGGGCGTTCCCTACAAAGACATCAAAAATATAATGACACACCAAGCAAGAATATTTAAGGAGATGACAATGTTCCTCTAATGTATCTTTTCTTATTCCAGCTAGGCTCTATCCATGGTTCAGATGACTGTTAGATAAATGTGGTTTATCCCAAGTATAAAATTAGGAATGAGAATTTCAAGGGCTTTTTAAAATGGTTAGAGATTTACATGTAACATACCATTATTAATATTCCAAACCACGATACTACAAGATCACTACAAAAATCTGATTAATGACATTTCTTGGCCCAAAGAGGAGATGAAGTGTACTCCCCCAAATGATTACACTTCTCTGAAATTAGCTAAAAGTTAAAATTTGGTGCAGAGTTAAGATACAGGGCTGGTATTCAGTAACATAGTTACTTGTAATTAACCTAGAGCAGAGGTTCCCAAACTCTGGTCCTCCAGGTGTTTTGGATTTGCACTCCCAGAAGCCCCAGGTAGATTGGCCAACAGTCAGGAATTCTGGGAGCTGAAGTCCAAAACATCTGGAGGGCCAAAGTTGGGAAGCACTGACCCAGAATTACAAATATTTGTTTTCTCTGTATTCAAAATCCCTACAAAGTTACAATAGTGCCCCTGTGCAATGATTATAATTGTCCTCCCAAAGTTACTTTACATCAGCTGTACTGAGAGAAGGAGTTCTATTCTGCTGGCAATTTGGAAAGTGGGAGGATAGTTCTACCTCCTTCCCGCCAGAGAGCAAAGCTGTGGCAATCAGAAGCAGGGGTCTTGTTGCAACTCCTTGTCACAGAAAAGTTTTACATTATCAGTCAGAACTCATGCCAAATATGCCTAACAGAGTAACTACCATCTCACTGGAGGTAAAGCCAAACAACATATTAGAATCAGTGGTTTCTATTTCCTCCTCATTTATTAAGTCGGCTTGAAATAGACTGCTTCCTCCCCACTCCCCCAATGGCAGCCAGGAACCTATTATCTATAATTGCAGAATTAATTTTTTTTTGTTGAAAACAAATACAATGCAATATTGGTGGTACGACCTCTAAAAGCCTCTAATTCTGAGAGGTGGGGAGGAAGTGAAGGGAAAGGAGATTCTAAGTGCAGACACATTGTCCTGGGAAGTTGTTTTCATTCTTAGAAGTCAAATATGTGACCTTCATGACAAGGACACTTTACTCACAATAATAGCAAGGCTTTCCATCCAAGGGCAGGCTATAGAGAATGTTTCCTTGTAATAATATTTAATATAAGAAAACATTAGCTATGATCAAACCATGCAAATAAAAGACTGGACTGACGATTCTCTTTGTTTATTAAAGAATCATATTCTTGGAGTCAGGTATACAGTTTTGTCCATAACTTTTTGCAGTGGGCCCATATTG
Source organism: Urosaurus nigricauda (assembly GCA_034509955.1). NCBI lineage: Eukaryota > Metazoa > Chordata > Lepidosauria > Squamata > Phrynosomatidae > Urosaurus > Urosaurus nigricauda. Next base: position 104,815,750 of record JAOEGL010000004.1, read on the forward strand.
GTATACAATACTAAGGAGCTTATCACACAGTTTAAAAAAGCAGCTTACCTCTCCCAAACTGAATTCTAATTCAGGCTGCATCCTGATACTATCGCACACGTTTTTGCCACTAACCCTACCAGCTGGGTGCATCCTGGATAGCTTCTGGCTAGAATCTGAGTTCAGCCAGCTGATCTGCAAAGCCAGGAAGCTCCCAGCTTTGAAAAGTGGCCAGATGAACTTGTATTGTAGCCGGAGGTTACCCAGGATGCACCCACCTGGTGGCTTTAGCAGCAAAAGTATCAGGATGCAGCCTGAATTAGAATTCAGTTTGGGAGAGGTAAGCCACTTTTTTAAGCTGAGCAATAAGCTCCTAAATGGGTAATTACAATCATTTGTAAATATTGTTAGTGATTTGGTTTGCAGAACAGAAAAGACAGGATAGCATTGTTACACCGCTAATTTTCCAGAACTGTCAGAAATCTATCTCACACAGTTAAAAGTTTTTAGGCCAGTGATTGCAGTCAGATTTAAGGGCAAACATTAAAGCTGCTATCCAAGGTGTTGATACTATTTTGGGGATAGCACTCAGCAATTTCAATTGATCCTGTAAATATTACACTGACTGGATTTGCTGCCCAGCTTAGAAAGAACCACGAGCTCCCACGAATCTGGCTTGGGCTCAGATTCCAACTCATCCAAAGAGGAGCCAGCCATTTCCTTCAGACCAGATTGGCCCACAAACATAAATGGGCTTGGGCTGGAGCCACAGTAGTCACAGACTGGGAGCCCTGGAGCCAAGGATGTCTGAATTAGGGCCTCTTGAGTTCCTACTATTAGTACCTGAAATCCTTGAGGAACTGATCATGCCAAAACAGGGACCCATATCCTTAACAAGGGAAGCAATGACCCCGTAGGGAATCTTTGGAAAGGGGGAATAATGGCAGGCTCCAAGTCAATTATTTTTCTTCCTTAAATCATGCCACTTCTCAAGAAAGGAATGGAATCTGGGAAAGTTGATCTGAGAGGTCTCAGTCACGTTCTAACTGAAGCATGCTGGTCTCCTGAGGTTCTCAATGCACTTCAAATATTGATCAAATTTGCTTCATGAATATCTAGTCAAGTTCAGGACATGGTTTGGGTGATTGAATCATAGAATCACAGAACTGGAAAGGAATGAGTGGTGACATCCTTCTAAGTGAGACTACACAAATCATTGACAGCTCACTTGAAATAGTTAGCTACTCTGGGCAACAAGACAAACCTTGGTTTAACAAACCATATTATTTTTTCAGCACACAAAAAGAGTTGAAAAACTAATTTCCAATAATACAAGCCATGGTTTAGAAAAAAAATGGAGTGCTATAATGTCAATACAGTATAGGAGGTTCAAATGACTGTTAACTATTGCTAAATCTATAAGAATACATAAAGTGAGAATAAAAGAGGGCAAGGACTGATGTGCAGACAGTCTGGAAACACACTAGCTGGTTCCCTTAAAGGTATGCTTTTGTGCAAGCAGTGGGTGGATTGCAAAGAAGTCCTCATTCTGTTTTGGTTCTGCATAGATACTAAAGAAAGATATCAAAATGTATGTCATTCTGAAATCCTTGGATATATAGCAGGATACAAACATTTTGATAAAAATTAAAAATACTTGAAGTGAAAGCCAACACACTGGTACATAGCTCTATTCTGGGCTAGATACCTTTCACAATTTTCTAAATGGAATTACTGTGCACAAACAGTATTGCTCATCTGCTTTCCTACTCGTTATTTACATTTATATCCAAACTTTCCACATAACAGTGCTTAAAACAGCTGTCAACAAATAAAATGAATTAAAAAAAAACCCCAAATCTACAATGTATTGAACAGTTTGGGCAGGACTTAAATACCCTAAGGTACCAGATCCTATCTGAACTTGGAAGCTAAGTCAGCCCTGATTCATATTTGGATGGGGGACTACCAATCAATACCAGATGCTTTAGGCTCTATTTCAGTTGAAGAAACTGGAAAAACCACATCTGACTATTCATTGCCTAAGAAAACACCATGAAATTCATGGCATTGCCATAAGTTGACTTGAAGGTTCACACACACATTAAACAGTTTATAGAACAGGTAAGTAAAATGCTCGGTCAATGTAACAGCTACAGTTGAATCTCCCTTATCTGAAATGCTTGGGACCAGACATCTTTTGGATTTCAATATATATATATATATGTGGATTTTGGAATACATTTATTTGCGCGTGCACACACACACACACACACATGATGAGATATCTTGGAGATTCATTTATGTTTCATCTACACTTTATTCACATAGCCTGAAGGTCATTTTATACAATATTTTAATAGTTTGTGTGTTTTATAGACTATAGCAAAGCCTTCAACTACATAGATCATGAAAAGACATGGGAATGCCAACATAACTGATAGTCTTAATGAGAAATCTATACTTAGGACAAGAGGCTACTGTTAGAACAGAATATGGAAAAACTGAATGGTTTCCAATTGTGGCAAAGTGGTCAGACAAGGCTGCTTCCTTTCACCCTAGCTGTTCAACTTATATGCAGAAAGTATCACTATCTCAGCCATGAAAAATGTTTTGTTTTTTGGAGTATTCAGAATTTTGGAATTCTGGATAAAGGAGATTCAACCTGTAGTTTAAAATAACTGCAGCAACAGCAAATAAATGAAATGAAATGAAATGAACAAGGTTAAAAGACCTGTCTAAATACAAAACTTATCACCTGCACAGTTCTAATCAACATTCCCAAATATCGGGGTTTTCCTGTATACAGCTCCATCTCTATAAACAAAAATCAGTAAAAATGGCTTAAAAGGCAAGAAAACTAGAAAAGCAAATTTCTCCCCAAATAGATAGCATTTGGCAGCTAGATGCACTCACTTCAGAATGTGACAGAATTGCACATTAATGTGACATTAATGGCCAGGATATATCAGCACAGTAGTGCTACCTCATGCCAGTGCATGTTTGCAGATGGAGGTTGGGAAATTTGCAGACATTTGATATACTGTCAGACAAAGCACAACCAGTACTACGGGGAATACTTGCTGAGTGAAATGCAATTGTGACTTGACTGAAGGGCAGCTCAGTGACCTTGTCCAGGAATGCTTTTCTATGTGCAAAAATGATTGGTAACACAGACATCACTGAGTTAATTTTATAGCCCTTTCTTCAAATTTAACATTTTTGTAATGTGCAGCTTGAATAGAATTAAATAATGCCTGTCTCTTGTCACTTAAAAGACATCTAAAAAACCCCAATATTTTAATAACCACTTCTGCATAATAAGCAGCAGCTTGCATTTTAAATTCATATACCAGTCAATTGGGACAAATTATTTTTAAAGAACAACAAGTACTTTGATGCTACTGTGTGCTAGGTTACACATTGTGTTTTTTAAAGTCATTTACACCATCTTGGGTCCTGTACTGGGAGAAAAGCAGGTTACAAATTAACTAAGTAAATAAAATAATTAATAGGATACATCATTTTAGTCCTGCAAAGCCAGATTCTGTAGCAGAATCCATTTAGAACTAGAGCTACAACGTAGACATTCTACCACAGGTGCAAAAAAATTCCCAAATTTTAGCCACTTACTATGTAGTTTTTTTCTCTATAAATAAACACAATGAAATCTGCAATTAAAAAAAATCCTAACAAAATGTTTGATTTTTTTTGGCACTGAGGGACTTTTGTCCCAGTCCATGTAACATATGAAGACAAAAATTTTACCACATAACTACTGACATTACTACCACATTGCAATTATTGATTTGCTCTGTCACTACATAAGACTCATATTCAACAAAATCAAAACTTTATCTGTTAGGGGAGGGCACTGGAAATCATTGGGGTGTATTTTTATAAGTTTATTTTAGGAGATCTCATTTTAAGTTCTTTCATTCTATCTGGAGCTTTCTTGGCTCTATTTGTTTGGTTGGAACAGACTTGATTCTACTCACATAAACATTATTTTTGACATATACTTTATAATAGATTGGAATTCTAACTGGATTCAGAAAATAACCCACAGATCATAAAATGCAAGTTTTTTTTTTTTTAACACACACTATTAGGTGAAGGTGAAAGAAAAGTGAATACTGATTGTTGGTGGCTGTTTGCCTATTCAGTCGCACACATGGATAATCTTCATCACTATTTTGTGCTATCTGCACAAATTTTACTCTGCTTTTGTTCTAAGATATTTCATTACTGGGTGCATTAAAAAGATCACTGACCATATGTTATGCTTTCTTACTGTGACAACAGCTATGTGTTCTGAAAAATCATGGATTCATCAACTTTCCCTTTCTAACCCAAGATCATAGTACTCCAACCGCCTTAAAGTGGAGTGAGAGAAAGTGAGACAGTTTTTGCTAAGAAATGCTGATCTTACAGGGAATCAAATAAGGAAGGCCCACGCGTCCCAGGAAGTGTTTCCAGGAAGGCTGGACAAATCATGGTTCCAAGAAGGAAGGTTATGTGAAATACAAACCAGCTTTTCACAGCAACTGTAGCCAAGGTGCATTCTGAGTACATCAGAAAACAGTGAAACCATAAATGTATCCCGTTTCTATAATGACACACAGTTACACACTAGCTGAAAATGCACAACTATAAAACTGGTCTCCTACATAAATATCTTGTGTTCATTGGCATTATCTGAAAGAATAAATGTATTGATTTAGCAAATAAAAATGCATAATAGTTTTGTGATCACCGAAAAGAAGATTACTAACCTGCAGTTCCTAAACTAAGTAACACAGCTACCCAATATACCCAGTACAAAATGAGTATTATGAAAGTCCAAAGAGGCTGCAAAAACAGAGAAGGGACATTGCCAATTATTTTATTGGCAACCTGGAATAGCTGTATAGTCAGGTGAATCCTCTTCCTTAATATCAGCATCAGAAAAACTAAAATAATCTATGAAAAGAAAGAAAAAAAAACCACATTAGAATGTTTCCTTAACAAACCAGCAAACTTTAGGAGTTAAATTTCAAAACCAGACTAAATAACAACATGAATTTTACACCATTCTCCTGTACAGGAAAATATGCAGGAAGTACAGTATGTTGTTTGTTTCATAGGTTTTAGATGGGAAAGAATAAGCTACTAACATTTTGAGTACAGCACTTTTTATTATTATTATTATTATTATTAACCTTTATTTATATAGCGCTGTAAATTTACACAGTGCTGTATATACAATCTTAAATTAGACGGATCCCTGCCCTCAGGCTTACAGTGAAGGAAGAAGCACTAACAGATTAAAGATACCTGCCATATCTAGGCATAAAAGAAAGATACTGAAACACACAGTTGTGCCTTTTTCAAGGAATTTTTTTTTGTACAGCAACCAGTCAGCTTTAACAGCAAAAGGCAAAAAGGAAGCAGCAACATACAGTATAAAGGCACTACAAAACTACAAAAACAGCTCTCTTCTCCTCGCATGGATGCTGCCCTCTTGTGCTAGAAATAGGATACAGAAAGGGTGTATGATTCTCACATTTTTACTGTTCCCGAAAGCCTCCTAAACCACTTTCAGCTAATCTGAAAGTGCAATATAGGTGCCTATGATCTAGTGTTACCGTCCAAATGCACAGAAGATCATTTTTCTCTCTTTGCTGTAACTTGGTAAGAATCTGCACTGTGACATTATCATATTCTTAATTCATACAGGACATGAAATCTGATCTTCCTATACATATTCAATACAATCCTAATAATGACAAATTCTAATTTTGGGAGGGGGGGGACAACTGTTTCACAGGTATACTTAAAATACAACAGCACAAAGTGATAAAGAAATAAGGATGCTGATGAAAGTGAACCGAATTGTAAGTATTTTTCAACTTTCACTATTCTTATGTCTTTCCATCAGCTTTATCAAGGCTCATACTGATCACATCTGAAAGTACCTATAGCGTAATAAGAATGTGATAGCTGAAGTTATACACTGTAAACATGATAATCTGGCATTTTTCATGTACATGTAGACAAGTTACACTACAGCAGTTATTCAAAACTGTAGTGGCTTATATGACAATGAATGCTGCTGTTCTGTCTTCACAGGCAGTGGACAAGGTAGACTTTCCAAACCTGGCACTTTCCACTTATCTCGACTATGGCTTCCATAATTATGGAATTGCAGCCCAACACACACACACAGAGCACCAGTTTGAGAGAGGTGGTACCAAGGGAAGGGGGGCACTACCACTACCAGTGGCAGCCTTTATTACTGAGCATTGTTGGAGGAAAGGGTCTATTTCTTGCTAGCCACTACTGCTGAGTGAAGACCATGGTAAGGAGGGCAGGAGCTGGATGGTGTTTTGGCACAGAGGCCTCAAATGAGCTATGCAAGCCAATGATACCATCATCGATGTGAGGCTGGTGTGCCTTGGGATAGCAGCATGCTCCACCTCCTGAGCTGCTGCTGCAAAAACGGAAAAATTAGCTGTAGCCTGCTAGTTTACTGTTACGTTCTGATGAAGTCCCACTTTAATCCATGTTGGACAAATTGCCTAGGTAGTAATAATGATTCAGATAAAGTGTCTTACCGTGATAATTGTAGAGACAATAGAAAGTCCAAATAATAATTTCATATTTTCCTTTTCAGTTTCTAATTCTATGCTGGGCTCACTGGTGTAATTATAATACAGCCACCACATGACTCCTGAAACAACTACAATAAATACAGACATGCAAACATGGTCATTTAATCTGGAAAGGCATGAGCTACCTACTTAGCAGCAAATATCTACTCAACACGATGCAGTCTTTCAAGTGCAATGATAAAGAAAACAGAAAGATTGATACAAAATGACAAACATTAATGATGCAATCAGGTAAATTTTTAAAGATTATATACAGAGCCAGGTGTAATACCTTTTTGAACCTAAAAATTCAACATATATAAAAATGAAATGGAAAAATATAAGCTTTAATAGTGTAATATAAGCTTTAAAAATATAAGCTTTCTTGCCAGGCTCTTGTAGATTATTCAGCCTGAAGTGTTACAATGGACCCAAGACTCTGGTCCATACTCCTGAAATCCTCTTTAAGAATACTTAATGGTAGATATTTGTGTGTGTATCTGACTTCAAGTTATCTGTCAACTTACAGTGACAGATGAATATCACTGAGGGTTTTTTAGGTAAGGAATACTCAGAGATGGTTTTGCCAGTTCCTCAGCCCCTGGGATTCATTGGATTCATTCAGTCTCCTATCCAAGCAAAGTGACCCTGCTTAGCTTTCAAAATCTGACAAGGTGGGAATTATAGAGGGAATGTGAAGTAGTTCAGATATATTGGAAAAGAATCAGGGAGAATTTAAATGATATTTTTCAAATTCAGTTTCCAATTAAACCAGAGTTTTTCTCTTACTGAATATGTCACAAGACATAGCCAAGAAAGTAGAAAAAAATGTATAATCAAACTATCATATGCTATAACCTCAGCTAGGATAGTGCTTGCAGGGTACTGGGGGGAAAAAGAGGTACCCGATATTGAGGAATGGTGGGTAAAAATTTGGGAAATGGTGAATATGGATAGACCAATGGCCTTGATTCAAAACAAACCATTAGAAAAATTGGAAGAAGAATGGTGTCCAATGAAGAGGTATGGTAAAATATTTAAGTAGTGTCTGTGCTCCAAGAAGAAACAGATCATTATACAAAAAACTGGTATACAGTATATTGTTCCAATCTGACTTATAGACAATCAAACAGAAGTCTATTTTCAGAATATTTCAGTTTTTGATATATAAGATTTACAAGTGATTAAAAGGAAAAACTGTAAATGATAAACACAGATTACAGAGAAAAATATGGAAAAGAATTAGAAGTTCCAGCAGGCCTTTCCGGACAGTAATTAATCCCCCGTTCGCCTGACGACTCCTAGCTCCTGCCCTCTCCCAAAGGACACCGGGCTGCCTACAATGGACCTCGAGATGCTGCGCTGTTTTTAGATTTGGCTTGTTTTTACTTGTGATAGTTTAATCCTGTTTTAAGGGGTGGGAGGTGGGTATGTGTTGTATAAATAGTAATATTTTAACTGTATATGCTTTTAAATGCTGTACCCCGCCCCAATTGCTCACTCAGAGGGGCGGGTTAGAAATAAATATCATTATTATTATTATTATTATTATTATTAAAAAAATGATATACAATATAAGAGATAAAGGCCCCATACAGACAGGCCAAAATAAAGCTGCTTCATGTCACTTTGAAGGTATGCTCTTTAAATGATGCCTAAGAGTCTGGAAGCTACACCAAAGCTGCACTCCAGTTCTTAGGACTGGAGCATGGCTTTGGCGCAGCTTCCATCCTCTTAGGATGCATACATCATTTAAACAGCATATCTCCAAAGTGACCCAAAACAGCTTTATTTTGGCCTGTCTGTATGAGCCCAAAGTTAATTAGGTAAATAAGTTGAGCTCAACTGGGAAGTATTCTATGTTTTTGTGACTACTCAAAGTAAGCTTACTTGAAAAAAATTATGTATGTACATATGTATGTGTTGTAAGTAATGTTCTGTTTGTAACGTTTGTCTGTATTGTTTGTTTTTAATTTCCTAATAAAATAATTTTTTAAAAAATCTGGCAAGATTTGGTGCCTTTAGGGTACCTAAATGGACTTTTTAGTTAAGTATTCTCTTCTCAGAGCTCAAATGGATTACAACTCCTAATATGTGTAAAGTGCTGTTGAATGAACCAAACGGGTCATTTGGTTCTGAAGAAAGATCTTCACTTCAGAGGGATACAGAACTGTGAGGTGGGGGAGTAGAAACCCCTGGAAGGAGAGTGCTAGAAAGACATCATGAGTATCCGGAATACTGACATAGTGCCCCAGTCTTGTTAAATATGTATCTAAAGAACCAATACTTACATAATAATCCAAATACAAGAAGTGTAAGGAATATACGGATCAAAAGCGCATTGATGAATTTGAAGACTAACATCATTACTATAGAGAAGACTGCAATTAAAAAAGAGAGAGACAGAATGAAGTAGTTGGCTTATTTATCATTTACTTGATCTGTCTAAAGATTCGGACTGCCTCTATGCCAATCGGACTGCCAACATCCCACTGAACCCAAAGGGATTTAAGAAGGCTGATTGTGACCATTAATGGAGATTCTGAATTTAATGTTTGCCAACTCCTTTACCACTGTTTTGTACAGTCTGTGTGTATTGATTCTGTACAGATGTGGCTGACCCAATATCCCATCCAAATCAGTGTCATATTTTTATATGAGTTTCATCATGCTCCTCTTTAGTTAATTATGCTAGAAATCTATGATAAAACTTCTCTTTCTTCACAAGCACACTTTTGTTTGCATTCACATCTGGAGTCAGCCTGGTTCCCTCTCTGTGTATTATTTGAAATACTATTCTGTATAATTCCCAAATATCATTTGCTACTTTTCTCATTTATCCTTATACACAGTAAAGTATTTAGAACATATATACAGTATGTTCAAAACATAACTGTGAATTTTTGAAAGAAAAATACTTTAACTTGCTTATATTAACATTATCAGTGGAGTTTGAGACATCTTAATAATGATCTACTCACTTTGTTAAAATGCAATGTTAAATTAAAAGCATAAAATCTGGATTTCTGAGGTGCAATAACACTTCATTGGGTCCCATACCGGGGAAAAGGTGGGGTATAAGTAAAATAAAATTAAAAGAAATAACTATAATGGTAATAATGACAATGATGGAAAATGTTTAGTGTCATTTTTCCATTTTGCTTATCCCATTTACAGCCACTATTTGACATTACAGTATTTAACTTGATCCATAATAATTAATATTAATTTAACTGTGCTTTCTTACTTTGCTAAGATATCTTTGCAGGGCAGGAATGCTTGTCCCAAAATTTCTGCCCTTCTTTTTGCTAGTCGGAAAGATTCTGTGAAGAGGCCCTTTCACATTACAGAATGACAGCATTATGGTTGCACTTTAACTACAATGGCTGCATCCTATGGGATCCTGGGGTGGTGAGGCTCTAGAGGTTCCCCTGGATAACAATTCTAAATGTCTCTGCCTAAACTGAAAATCTAAGGATCACATAGGCTGGAATCATAGCAGTATAATTCTATAGTGTGAAAGGGCCCATGGTCATAGGATTCTCCCAGGTAGCATGCCATGTGAGGCAGAGGAAGTACCACTAGGAATCACCACACAGTTGGCCTTCCATATCCACAGATTCTTTATTCACAGATTCAAGCATCCACAGTTTGAAAATATTCATATATATATATATATATATATATATTCCATATAGGAAACCTTGATTTTGCCATTTTATAGAAGGGACACCATTTTACTACTCCACTATATATAATGGGACTTGAGCATCCACAGATTTTGGTATCCAAGGGGGTCCTGGAACTAAACCCCTGCAGATACCAAGGGCCCACTCTACTTTTGCACATGCCTTTGCTCCTCCCCTCTGAACAAGATAAAGATAGGTCTGGTTTTAGGATCATTATTCTGCATCTTTTCTACATTTTAATAAAATAAAAGCCCCACTCCTTTCTGCCACTCACTGAAGTACTTTACCACCACACAGCACAGACAGCTCCTTTACTAAATACATTTTTAGGGATCTTCTTGGGAAATTTTGTCTCTCCAACTGGAAACCATTCTTATCTACACAATATCTTGTTTAATAAAATTCAGCATGTTCAAAGTACCATTCACTTCTTACAGGAAATGCCACAATTATATAAAGTAACCACCAACTCACCAAGTGCAAGGATACATAATCCTATTACAGTATCTCTTCCGGCCATTAGTCCACCAAGAACACGGTGAAAAATGTCCACTTCATTAACCATATCGATCAGTACAGAGGCAAACTGCGAATAGCACTCAGCATTTTGTGGAACACATCGATTAAACAATGGGAAAGATGAGCTGAATGGGTTTTGTTAAAAAAAAAAGAGAGAGAGAAGATGTTGAGCTTAAAATTTTAAACAATGCTTAGCTCCAAACTCTTAGTTAAGCTATCATATACACTTGTCCCTCCATATTCGCTAGGGTTAAGGGCACAAGACTGTGAATATGGAAAAACCGTAAATAACAAAAACATCTTTTTACCCAAGAGGAAACCTCTCTAGGGATCTCTAGGTCCTCCAGTGCAACTCTGTGGTCAATGTCTGACAGACACCGACAATAGAACTGCACTGGAGGAGCTACATGAAGCATGAATTCTCACAATATAGCTCCTTAGCTTTTGCCAGGTTTTGTTGGTTGCTGTTGTCTGTGAATCTCCTGTTCCATTTATTATTATTTTTTTGAGCTGTAACTATGTCTTGGATCTGCATTAGGGTTCTTCCAGAGTTTGAAACTGAGCCATGGTTTGCTGAAGTGGTCCTATGATTTAAAAGGTAAGATTTCTGTTCTCTGATTCAAATCCCCCTGCCCCCCAAGGCTATAGTGTTATAGCACACATGCATTTTCACTGATGCACTTGGACTCTTTCTTTAAAAAAAAATTAACATGAAAAAATACAGATTTTTTTTTGTTCCAATATGTGTCAGAATTAAAAGAAACTCACTTGAGAGTTCAAATAAAATGTTAATGTAGGTGCAACAGGAATTGCAAGAAAATAGTAAAGGACAGCAGAAATGTTGTTTTGATATTTTAAAAACAACAGCCTGAGAACTATTGCAACAAATGCTGCAACTTCCAATATATTTGTCCCATCTGGTGGCTCCAGAGAGTATGGGAACTACTAATATATACTTTCAATTGGAGGGTTTTTTAAAAGCCACATCTCTTGCTCTGGAACAAGCCAGCAAAGTTTTAATAGTGGTGAATTTATTATTATTATTATTATTATTATTATTAACCTTTATTTATATAGTGCTGTAAATTTACACAGCATTGTACATACAATCATTTAATTAGATGGTTCCCTGCAAGAGATTCCACATAGACATCAGAAAGACCTTCCTGAGACCCAAAGCTCTCTGACAGTGGACCACACTGCTGGCCTGGAGTGTGGTGGGGTCTCCTTCTTTGGTGGTTTTTAAACAAAGGCTAGATGACCATCTGTGTGGAGTGCTTTGATTGTGTATTCCTGCATGGCAGGGGTCGGACTGGATGGCCCTTGGGTTCTCTTCCAACTTTATGATTCTATCCTGCCTTGCTCCTACTCTGACCCATTAAGACAGCAAAACCAATTTTCTGTGAGAAGTTTGTGTGCGGGTGTGTGTGTTTTCAAGTCAACTGTCAACTTATGGTGACACCTTGAATTTCAAAGACAGTACATTAAATATGCAAAAACTCTACACTATTTTAGATAAAACTGTTGGATCTCTAATAAGCCTCAATACACTCTGCATTGCACATGATTCTTTCTTCTTACTTCTTGTTTGCATTATTCTGTTCCAGTGCAAATCTAACCTGATCATGAAAAAAAACCCTCGTAATTTGCATGTTAAGTGCTGTGTAAATGTTATCCATCACAAATATGAGTATATATAGTTTGCATACCACACTGGATACCCAAATGTTTGAAATGGTATGACAGATGTACAAAGAATTACAAAAGGTGGAAGCAACATCGTAATTTATAAAAATGAAATTTTGCCAAAATAATACTTTTGCATCTTCCCTCCCACCAGATGTATCTATTTTTCATTTGAAATAGGTCTGAAAGGATTCTGAATATTAAATAAACCCAGACATTTGTGCTGTGAGAAAAAAATGTTTAATCAGTGTAGCATTCCTTCTCAGTTAATAATTTACTGATAACACACAGAGTGCCTTGACTTTCATCACCTTTGCTTTAAATAAGAAATAAGTCAGCCGTGACAGAAAATGCTTTCAGACACACTTCTTCATTCATAATGAAACAGTCGAAATATTCATCTTACTTGGCATTTTATGTAATCCTACTTCACTCCCTCCCCCCCTTTTTTTTGCATAAAGCAACCACTGTATAAGATAAAACAGTTTAAATTCTATGTATGAATAAGGCACATCACATTCTAAGTATATGCTCCATGAGCCAATGAAGTTATTATATACACAGGAGCTGTTGGAGAAAAGGTATATATACTATGTGTATGTGTACACAGACACATGCACACAAGCAAATATATATATGGACTACACAGCCACATATGGATCATATTCAAGGAACATAGTAACAAGACAGATCAAACCAAAAGCTTCTCTAGTTCAGTTACTTATGGGAGGTCTACCAGCAGATTACAAGAAAACTGAGCCCTTCTTTTCATGTTCCTCAACAACTGACACCAGAGGTGACTATATAGCCATCCTGACTCGTACCTATCAACAGCCCCATCCTCCATGAAATTATCCAATCCCCCTTTTAAAGCCATCCAAACTGGGCACCAAAACTACATAACTGCGAGAATTGCCCTCCCCTGGCCTAAGGTATTTTGCTGCTTGAGGTAGAATACTAAATTGTTCCTTCTCCCAACTCACAAAAGCCAAGATGTGAAATGCTCAACACCATCCAAGTCATTTTGACATTGGAAGCAGGAAATCTTACAAGCATCTTTCTCCATGTCTTTGTATACGTACCTTCAAGTTGCCTATTAATTTATGGCAACCTCGTGAATTTCAAAGGGTTTTCTCAGGCAAGGAATACTGAGAGGTGGTTTCGCCACTATAGCACCTGGAATTCATCGGCGCTCTCCCATCCAAGTATTAACCAGGGCTGACCCTGCTTAACTTCCAAGATCTGATGGGATCAGATGCCTTTAGGGTTTTTAGGCCCTGCTTAATTATGCACATAATCTATCCTTAGCTCCAGTGGATGACTCTCAGGTCTTCTATTATGAGAGGAAAAAAGGTTCCACTTATCTATTTTCTCCACACTACACATTATTTTAAACATCTTTCTTATGTCTCCCCTTATTTGACTTATTTTTATAAACTAAAGATGTGCCCAGATGCAGTAATTTTCTTTTAAACATTTTTCTGATGCTTTCCCTACTTGACTTCTTCTAATAAACTAAAGAGTTATTCATAGCTCTCCTTGTAAAATAATTACTCTAGTCCCTACATCATTTTCGCTGCCGTTTTAATCGTTTCCCTCCAGTTCTTTGTTGTTGTTGTTGTGCACCTTTAAATAGTTTCTAACTTATGGTGACTCTAAGGTGAAACTATCTTGCAATTTTCTTGAAAGGTGTGTTCAGAGGGGGTTTACCATTGCTTTCCTCTGGTGCTAAGAGTGTGTGACTTGTCCAAGACAACCCTAAAGTGATGCTACCACTGGGTTTTCTTGATAAGATTTGTTCAGAGGGAGTTTGCCATTGCTCTCCTCTGAGGCTGATATAATGTGACTTTCCCATGGTATTCCATGACCAAGAGGGATTTGGACTCTGGTTCCCTGGAGTCCTAATGCAACACTCAAACTACTACACCATGCTGACTTCCTTGTGTTTTAGCCTACATATGTTGAGGTCTGATGATGATAACCAGTTATATTACTCTTTTTCATAGAAGTCAGGCAAAACTGTGGCTCTACCAGTGTCATTCTTTGCAATCAGTAATGGAACACATGAGAGGCAACCATTCCTACACACATACGGAAACTCAACCGAGACAAGATGCTCTGGGCCATGGGTAGATTTGTCTGGCTAGTAGACAGTATTCACATCCTTCTTATTCTTGCTAAAAAGAAATATCACTTAAACCATTTCCTGACTCCTCAAACATGAAGAATAAGAAATTGATTTTAAAAAAAAAGCAAGTACCGTAATTGCATTCAGCATTATATTTAGACATATGAAATGCAGATTGAGCACCCCTAATCTGGAAAGCCAAAATCCACAAACCTCAAAAAACTGAAACTTTTTGCCACCAGCCTCCCACTTCTGCCTTCAAAGTGATGGATGTTAGAAATATATTAAGTGATGTGTAGAAATATACAGAGGTAAGAATGACATATTTTTTTTCAGGAGGAAAAGTTTATATTTATATTTGTAAATATTATTAGAACAAATGTTTGTAATGACTCAACAACAAATAATGTGTAAATATTGGTCTGTGGGAATTTATGTCTTTTAAAATTCAATAAAGATATGGAAAACAACAACAACAACGTGATGAATGTAGCACTTCTACTCATTTGTCTCTCAAATCCTCAGTCTCTCTCCGGCCTTGTATCTCATACACAACAAAAGAAGTGAATGAATGCAACACAAAGCTGGAGAAAGATACAAGGCTAACCAGAGATGAATGAGCCAGAGTGCCGCAGCCCCTGCCTCAAAGGTGGAAGCAGGCAGCTGGCAGCAAAAAGTAGAGTGGCGGGAGAGAGATTGAGGATCGTATGAAATCCAAGCACAGTGATTGGCGCAAATTCACACCTTCCACCTTTTCACAGGTCATCATGTCTCTTTCCAGCCTTGCGTCTCTCTTCAGCCTCACAAATACAGTACATATACATACTATACTACTTGTTTATTCCAACCCCCCCCCCCCCCAAAAAAAATTCCAACTCTGAAACACTTCTACTCTCACGCATTTCAGGAAAGGGATACTCAACTTGTACAAAGTACTAATGCAAAATGTTAACACAAAATTTATTTACAGCATTCATAAAATAATATTTACAATATTCCTTACCTTGGTGGAACTGGTAAGGCAGGACAAAGTCCAGTAGCTTTGAAATTGTGTGTGCAGCTGCTAACATTCAAATTGTAAATGCAAAGGCAAGAACCTACAGAAAACAAAACCCATAAAGCAATATGCTAGTAATCAGAATGCTATTTACTTTAATTTATTAATGTAGAAAATGTATACTTCACCTTTCAATATAATATTTCCAAGACAAAGGAAAAAAATTGCAACGAATCTATGATACAATGTAAAATATCAGTAAAATTATCTGAAGAATACAATAAGTGGAATAAAAACAACAACAACTAAATTACAGCAAATACAAAATTTGTTTATATAAACAGGTCTGTAAAGCCCACATAAAAAAGTCAGTGTCTTGAATCCTGAAAATATCAATAGTCAATTGAATAAGATAAACCTGCTGGATCTCTAATGACCCCCTGTATATTCACAAAGATACAAGTACAATACATAAAAACTAAATTCAGAAAAAGAAACAAAAAAGGCAATGTAGGAGAGGCAGTTCTCAGAAGATAGCCGTTTTGGATTTCTAAACTTTAAATCCATTTGGCACTCTTCTCTTGATAGTTTTTGTTGTAATGTAGTATTTATGTCAGTAGAGGGACTAAAGGCTAAAAATCCCTGGTTTCTGAGCACCCAATTCAAGTTTTAAAACACCATTTATAACTGAATCCCACCAACACCTTACAGGTGACCTGCAGATGCTGTTTAGGGTGCCACTGTCTATCTTTAAAGCCATCGTTTTCATGTGAGTGTATTGTCTCACATACGTGCTTCACTGCTTTTGAAGATCTAGCGCTGATAACCTTCAGGTAGAAGACGGCAGTATCAGGTTAGTCATCACTGTACTTTGGGGGGAAAGCCAAACAACTTTAGTCTTTAATTATGGTACATCTGATTACAAAAACTGTAAACTGCCAGGATAAGAATGGAAAATGGATGTAGCAGATGAAATATGAATCAAGGCTGGTTATCCGGGATGCTACTAAAGCAAATGCTCCATGACTTTCATTGTCTAGGTGACTCCTGTTACACACACACACTTAAGGTACTGTGATGCTGCTAAAGAGAGAAATACTTCCAAATCCTCCTCGAGGATTGGTGGCATTTACTATCTGCCATTGTTCCACTCCTAGGACCTTATCATATATCAGAAATTGGAAGTATAATCCAATGGCAATCCAAACTCAATTATGGGGTTTCACGTTATTACGAATTAAAGTATCTCACGTAATTTCGGGCAAAAGGGAAGTCATTCTGAATGCAATCATGGGTTTTACGTTATTGTGAATTAAAGCATCTCACGCAATTTCAGGCAATGGGGGGGTCATTTTTGGGTAATGGGAAGTCATTCTGAACACAATGGGAATTCATGTGAATTCGAATTGGCTCCATTTGCAATAAACAGAAATTCCTCATAAGGTCTCTAGTGACAGTATGAGAGAAGAAGTAGGCTGTTTGGCAGAGCTACTGTTTCTTAGATACTGGCTGGGACAAAGGTGAAGGGACATCCAGAGCTGAGATTGGCTGTTTTGTTCTTGGGGAGGACTCCTCTCTGCCCAGCACCACCACCAGGCCTAATGTGCTGAAGCACAAAGTCAGCCTGTGTACATAGACATGGAGGGGGCTTTGTCTGGGCCTGGGCCATGTGTCAAATCACTTTTGAAGATGGGGGAGTTTTGAAAGCACTTTGTGGTTCCTAGCCTTTCTATATTATTTGACATGTAAACATGCACACTGAAGTTGTAGTAAATCACTATTTTGCTCCCTTTTTCAGGAAGGAGACATTTAATTAGCAAAGAACAAGAGTACACCAGCCTAAAATGTTTAAGAATTCATTAGCACAATCCTGTCCATTCTACCCAAAGTAAATCCCATTTAATTCAGTGGGACTTATTCCCAGGTAACCGTGATAAGCATGGGGAGGGAAACCTTGGCCTAGCATTCCCTATAAGTCATCAGTTCAGACCGCTGAAAAGAATGAACTATACCTTGACTGGCCACTAACTGAACAGGAAGGAAGGAAGGAAGGAAGGAAGGAAGGAAGGGAGGGTAACAGAAGAAGAGAGAAAAGTCTTCTTTAGCCCCACCTACTACTGGCTTTCTGCCTACATTCTTGGCAAAGCAGCTTCTGAAAGATTATCACCAGGGGAATGTGGTCTGTAAGAGTAAAAACAAAGCAAAACATGACAAAACCTCCCTGGTACATAAGATTAAAACCTTTAAGTATGGCTACACAGCAAAAATCATGCTGATGGCAAAAATAAATTTCAGCAGTATGCATATCCAATAATCACTCTCTCTCTCATATATTTATATGTAGCATAAAGTGTATGCTGTGTACACTTTATGTATTGTATTGTGTACTGTTCACCGCCCTGATCGCAGGAAGGGCGGTATACAAATAAACTTTTATATTATTATTATTATTATTATTATTATTATTATTAGCTACAACAACTTTCACACTGTTACATGCTACAAGATCCCTGTGGGCATCTGTATGTGAGTTTAAGTTTAATCAAATTAAGCATTTCTTGTTCAACCAATTGGATTATCACAAGATAAATACAAGTATATATACACATATACAGTAATTTAAGAATTTTACCACATACCATTATTGTCTGCAAACAGTTGAATGTCTTCCAAGGAGATGAGCTGTTCTTGTGGACAACTTGATACACACAATGCAACTGAATTGATTTTAAGATTATTTATTTCCAAACCACATGAATTCAAAAAGAACACATATCTAAGGAAAAGGAGAGGAAAAACATCCATTTTAGAAACTGTTTTGCTATGACAAACTGAAATGTCAAAATTGTCAAGTTAAAAAATAAACAATTATCTTTCATATGCTACATATTTCATATTATAATTTTATTTTAAACAAAGTCAGCCACCGACTCAGGACAAAGTAACTTTTATGTCCTGCTAAATCAAGGCACCATAATTTACAACTGTTTCTTTGGGCAAAATCATATAAACTTTTCTTAATATAAAAATACCTACAAGATATGTTGTACACCGCCCTGATCTATGGAAGGGCGGTATAGAAATAAATCTTATTATTATTATTATTATTACAACACATTACTGATGGATCAAAATTTTATTTCCTGTCTTGTTGTGGTTGTATGCCTTCAAGTTGTTTCTGACTTATGGTGACCTTACCTCAGGGTTTTTTTGTGTGATTTACCCAACATCACCCAGCAGGTTTCCCAAATCCAGGTCTCCAGAGTCACAGAACAGAATAAAAAACTGGCAAGCACAGGCACATATTTTCAGTAGAAGAATAAAAGGAAACAAAGTCCTACGTGCTGTATGATGGTCCAAAAACTTTTTAAAGAAAATAAAGTTTTTGGACCATCACATAGCACATGGGATTTTTTTCCTTTTATTCTTCTCCAGTCATAGTCCAATGCTCAAACCACTATACCATGCTGGCAATCTTGTTTCCAAAAGATATAAACAACAAGGAAGGCTTTTAAAATAACAACCTACTCACTTTTTGTTTCTCATATCTTGTCCTGACAAAGGTGCACCTACCACAGGAGAATTTTTTCGGCCACATATATTTCCATAGCTGTCATAGCCAAAGATAAGTCTTTCTGCAGCTCCAGCAGTTACGGCATAGCCAGTTATGAACATCTGTGAAAGGCAAACATGTATTTTTCCTTTTCTTCTTGGAAATCGTCAATCTGACACAGTGTATTATGCTTTCCTGTGAACCCTGTGGTTCACTTACTAGATGTTCAAATTGTTTTTAAAAATATCTGTACAGACTTTCATAGACTTCTTCCCAGTATAATGATTTGTTCAAAGTGAAACATCTACAGAGAGTTATTAAGAAATCATTATACTGATGTGTAGTGGCAAAATACCTCTAACCTAACAGTGTCCCTTTATCTTCTGTTATAATTCAGTGAATATCTAATGCAAACGACTGTAGACAGAATGAATACAGTTGCCCATAAGATCAGGTGGTTATATTCCAGACTAGAAAAAGCAAAGTGCTTTTGAAAATATTTAAATTAAATACATTTCAACACAATTTGGAATTACATGAAAAAATCTGAGCCCCACTCCTTCTCTGGCACAGGTAAAGGCAGCAGATTGGAAGCATTATCTTCTGCTTACATCTAACTGCACCTTGTCATGTCAAGCATATATTAAATTGTCATTTTTATCCCACATGCCAGAATTGTAAATGAAATTTTGAAGCTCCCCACCCCGCAGGACAAACTATAGTTAAATCTAACCATCGCTGCCCTGGTTTACACGTACTGGTAACAGTAAGTCATAAGAAGTTGAAAATGGAAGCATAAGCATTTGTTCCTTAAAACTACACCTAAGAAAGGGGAAGGTTCAGAAGCTGAGGCATATTCACCTACTACTAGATCATGTGCTGTATGTGTTGCGTGTCTTCAAGTAACTTCTGACTTGTGGTGACACTAAGGTGAACCTATCATGAGGTTTTCTTGGCACGATTTGTTCGGATGAGGTTTGCCATTGCCTTCCCCTGAGTCTGAGGGTGTGTGACTTGCCCAGAGCCACCCAGTGGGTATCAAGGCTGAGTGGGATTGAATCCTGGTCTCCAGAGTCATAGTCCAACACTCAAACTACTACGCCATGCTGGCTCTCTATACATTTATATACAAATAAAGCCAGCATCTGAAGTAGTGAGTGTCTACGTCTCTGAATTAAATACAGGTGCACAAGGGCTTTACACACAGTGAATTCTAGATGTGGGATGGGTAAGAATCAAAGAAAATAATTTACCTTTGTTATAAATTAAAGCAGTTTTAATTGAAATATTTTGCATGGTAAGCATCCTAAAGCCACCAGACATAGTCTGATCTTGGAAGTTAAGCAGGACCATCCCTGGCTAGTACCTGGATGGGAGACTGCCAAAAAATACTAGGCCCTGTAGGCTATATTTCAGAGGAAAGAACTGCAAAATCACTTCTAAGTATTCTTTGCCTCAGCCGCCTTGAGCCAGTGTACTGGGAGGAAGGCAGGGTATAAATAAACAATAATAATAATAATAATAATAATAATAATAATATGCCTAAGAAAACACAATTAAATTCATGGGGTCGCCATATGTTGACAGGAGACTTGAAGGCACACACACACACAGAGAGAGAGTGAGAGTGAGTCAATCAGCTTTAGGTCCAGCTCCAACCTTCAGTTATAACCATAATAAGAATTTCGGAGTATCACTAGTTACTCTGTCTCAACTGCCCCCTCTCAGCCTGTAATACGGGGATATGAAATCGCATGTGGAGGACAACTTGCACAGAAAAACAATTAAGGCCTAAATGCATCTTGTACTGGCATATAAGAATGACTAACTGCATCCTGCTTGAAATGTTAAAAATTCCACAGAATTCTGAGCAGAATTAAAAAGTGAATTGTGAGCTGCAGAGCACTTGAGAAAAATAAATTACCAGGAACTAATGGCATAACAATAGAGCTGCTCCAAGCCACAGAGACAGAATCAACTCTAGTTTTAACTAGGATATGTCAACAAATTTGGAAAACAATACAATGGCCCACAGACTGGAAACGCTTGGTATATATTCAAATTCCCAAGAACGGAAACATCAGGAACTACAGTAATGACAGAATCATTGCATTAATTTCTCATGGAAGCAAAGCAATGCTTAAAATTCTGTAACAAAGACTCTTACTATATATGGAGCAAGAACTGCCAGATGTCCAAGCAGCGTTCAGGAAAGGAAGAGGCATTAAGGATCATATAGCAAACATAGCTGCATAATGGAACATACTAATGAGTTTCAAAAGAAGATTAACCTGTGTTTTATAGCAAAGCCTTTGATTTTATAAATCATGAGAAACTATGGATCACTCTTAACGATATGGATGTGATACAACAGTTCTGATGCATAACCTATATACTCAGGACAAGAGGCTACTCTTAAGACTGAATACAGTGGTCCCCCGGTTTACGAATTCCCCGGGGAACGAAATCCCCGGGACCCGAAACCGGCGGGACCAAAAAACATCCCCCGGGATCTGAAGGGTCCCGCGGGATGCGAATAAGAAAAACCGCGCGGCCCCTTTAAATCGGCCGTGCGGTCCGGCAGAAATAGCGGTTCCCCGGGAAACGAAGACTTCTGGGTTACGAAAGGTAATCTGGAACGGATTACCTTCGTAACCCGGGGGACCACTGTACTGAGAAACTGAATGGTTTCCAGTTAGAAATGGGGTCAGGCAAGACTGTATTCTAGCACCCTATCTATGTAATTTGTATGAGAACATCATGAAAAGAATGATTGGACTCAGAGGAGGGAGGCATGAAAACTGCAGGAAGAAACATCAATAGTCTAAGATATGCATATGACACCATAACACTAGCAGACAGTATCAGAGGTATGGAAAGATTATTAAAGAAGTTCAAGACAAAATGTGTAAAGGCAGGTTTACAGATGAACACTAAGAAAATAAAAATTATGACAACAAATGATCTACATAATTTTAAAGTAGATAATCGGGATCAATCATGAATCAGGGTGCAGTCAAGAAATCAGAAGACTAGGACTAGGAAGGGCAGCTGTGAAAGAACTAGACAAGATCCTGAAGTGTAAAGATATACCATTAAATACCAGTTAGGATTGTCCATGCCGTTTCATTTCCCATTCCTATGTATGGTTGTGAAAGTTGGAGAGTGAATAATGCTGATGGGGGGGGGGGGATCATTTGAGATATGGTGCTGGAGAAGAGTTCTGAGAATAATGTGGACCACTAAAAAAACCAATGGATGGGTCCTAGCACACTGAGATTATCTTATTTTGGCCATATCATGAGAAGAAAGGACTTGCTAGAAAAGACTATAGTGCTTGGCAAAATAGAGAGCAGTAGGAAAAGGGGAAAACCACAGTCTAGATGGATAGACTAAATCAGAGAAGCCATGGCCAAGACTCTGCAGTAACTGAGCAGGGTGGTTGAGAACAAAGTGACTTGGGGGTCTCATAAATAGGGTCATCATGGGTGTGGTTCAAGGTTAACTCAAAGGCAATTAACAAAAGAAGGAAAAGGCTAGGAGGGAAATGAAGGGTTTGGTCTGCTTAGTGCCCTCAACCATAGTAACTATCATGGAGTGTGAAATTATACTTGAGAGAATGAGTACCATTAGGTTAAAAACACTCCCTTCCACATATAATGGAGACGAGTATCATGCAGCTCTCCAGATGCTGCTGGATTTCAACTATCAGCCCTAGCTAGCATAGTCAATAGTGAAGAGTGATGGGAGCTGCAGTCCAACAACATCTGGGGCTACACATTCCTCCATACCTATGCTATAATAGTTTCAGGAGAAATTAAAGTAAACGTCACCATTTCCCCATCTTGTTACCCAAAGAAATCCTTAACCTGATATATACCAATGAAGTCTACATGTTTAGTGTAGTCTGAAACCTTAGCATGACAGTGGGCAAATTTTTTTAAAAAGCTGATAAAGTATGGGATGGGGAACTATCAATTTTCTTCTTATCCATTCTGAGCCTCCCCCTTCCTCTGGCCAAAAAAACACAAGTATGGGCCTACTGTTCCAGGCTAGATGGAGTCCTGAACAGAATACTGTACTAGTAATTCAGATCATATTGCAACATTTTGTTGAAGGTCTCCACTAGTCCATCCCTCCCAGCATCAGACTTTGTACGCCTGTTTCTTTTAGTTTGGCAGCAAAATAGAGTCACTCACAGATTTCTGCACAGTAAGTGGATACCTCAAGGATGCAGAAATATATTCATTTGTAAATAAAAATTGAAAAGAGGCAGTGAAACAATTCCATTGTGTGCTGAGAAATGATGAGGATGCCATTAAAATATTGGCCTGCTGGAGTCCAAACATCTATGCCATTATATTTCTCATAGAATAAGCAAAAGCACGACCATGAACCTGGGTCCTTTCATACCACACAATTAAAGTACAGTACTAAATCTGCATCTGTGATGCAAAAATAATGCAGTTTGACACCACTTTAAACTGTCATAGCTTCATGTTATGGAATTCTAGGATTTGTTGTTTGATGTGGCACCAGAGCTCTCTGACAGAAAAGTCTAAATAGGTCACAAAACAATACATCTTAGAATTCCATAGCATGGAGCCATGACAGTTAAAATGGTGCCAAACTGCATTATTTCTTAACTGCTGATGCAGCCTATGATTCCACTTTAACTACCATGGCTGCATACTAGATAATCCTGGAGAGGCATCAGACCTCCTTCGCTGAGAATTCTGAATGAACCTCAATAAACTACAAATCCCAGGACTCCTTAGAATGGAACCATGGCCGTTAATTTGGCCCAATAGTGCTATGACTATTTATTATGAAACCAATATAAAATAGTATTATGGAATTCTTCCTGTACAGTTGTTGATACACCCAAAGAGAAACACACTCAGATATAGCAAGACTCCTGATCAGATAGTTCTAATCATTCATTTATTTTCCCTCATCCCAAAACATTCATTTCAACAAGAAGACTACTTACTAAACCTGACCAAAAGAGAAAGAATATTATCAGCCAAACGGGATCTGTGCATTTCCTATAAATCAAGGGTCGCCATTTTCTTGGTTCAGGTAACCCATCTTCAGAAACCTAGAATTTAGAAACAAAAAGCAAAATACGATGATATCTTTTGAATGTACTGAAACTTTAGGTAGACTTTTTTTTATATTTACTTCTCCATTCAGAATACAGGCATCACTGCTTTAAAAACATTAGCAGTCTACAGGTAATAAGGAATGTTTCCAAATACAGTACAGTAGAGTCTCGATTATCCGACATAAACAGGACCGGCTGATAGTCGGATAACCGAAAATGTTGGATAATCCGGAGGGTCCCGTTTATGTCAGATAATTGACTTCTCTCCTTCTTCTTTCCTTCCTTCCTTCCCTCCCTCCCTCCCTCCCTCCCTCCCTCCTTCATTCCCTCCTCATCTCCTTCCCTCCATACTACCATGCTTACTTCCGAGCTTGGTTGCAGGGGGGGGGGTCTCCTTGGCGGCTAACAAAGTTGTTGAAAAGAGGCCTGGGGCTCAGTTCGGCCCACTTCTCTCCTCCGCGGCTGCAGAGAAGGGAATTGGGCCGAGCTGAGCCCCAGGCCTCTTCTCGATGGTTTCCTCTCCTCCTCCTCCTTGCTTTCCGGCCTTGGCAGCAGCCCTGGAAGATGTTGGAGGATGCCGCTTGCCTCCGTCCTTCCTGAAGTGGTGTTGGCATTGGCAGTGGTGGGGGAGAAGGCTGCCGGCTGGGACTCCTTGGAGGTGCCTCCGTCTCGCAAGCCTCAATCCTCTGTCCTCCAGGCTGCCGGGGCTCGCTGGACGTGCCTTCATCCTGGATGTCATTGGAGGACCGAGGCACGCCAGATGGAGGCACCTCCAAGGGGCCCCAGCCAGCAGCATTCTCCTCCGCCACTGCCACCACAGGAAAGACAGAGGCAAGTGGCATCCTCAAAGTTCTCCAGGGCTGCTGCCGAGGCCGGCCAGCGAGGAGGAGGAGGAGGAGGAGGAGGAGGAGGAGGGCCTGTTCTGGGCCTGATGCCGCCACCGCTGTGCTTGGGGCTGTTCTGGGGCCTGTTCTGGCTCCTTGCCCATCACGGCCACCATTTTGGGTGTGTGTCTGGGGACGTGTCCTAATTCAGACGATGTTGGATAATTCGGAATGTCGGATTATTGAATGTCAGATAATCAGGACTCTACTGTATATTAAATGTCGAGGCTGTTAGAAGAGCCAGACACACTGCAATAATTAGCATATGTAAATATTCAAGAGAGGATGGGTGTGTCCAAATGGGCCAGTTTTCATGGATCAAGCGTGGTGTTTCACCATATCCAGTTCTCACACCTAGGCAGCACATGTCTTCAGCTACAATATATGCTTTAACCAGAGAGAAAAAGCCATAGGCCACATACTGTCTACTTCCTCTTGATAGAAGGTGTATCAGCATGAGTTTTCCCATTTATAGTGTTATCTCTCTCATATACAGACACACCCAAAATGGAAACCTGTCTATGTATGTATACAGAGCACGATCTCAGGTTTCTTCAGTGTGCTGAGCACTTTTCCACTGAGTAATACTAAAGAAAGTAATATATCGGTATCAAATTTCTATGCATTTACTTTCCAAAACTTTTTTTTCACCGTGCAATCAATTGCTGTTTCCCATTTTAGGTCAGCTCATAGATGAAATGTTTAGTATCCCTTTTTTTAAAAAAAGAAAAAAAGTGCTCATGTTCACACTAGTCACTAGATCACATTTAGTTGAGAATGGAAACATTTGTGAATATTCTGAATTGTGTAGTGTTCTTTATATGCCTGTTCCCCCCACACAAAAGTACTTTATGTTCTGATGGTAAAAGTGAAATAGACCAAGGTCAAGCAAATTTGCCAGCTGTACACAGCTCCCATTTAAAATCTTTTTTGTTGCATTATGCTTTTTGAATATTTATTGCCTGAACAAAATCAAAAATCATTCCAGAGGCAGCTCCTTCTGGGACTAAAGCAGGGTGACTTTTAGTTGTACCGAAGCAAGCACTCTTACAGCATTTTTTATTTACTTAGTAAACGCCTTTTTCCCAGTATGGGACCAGACGCAGCTTCCAACATGGACTCAAAGCAATCAAACCGCAACATGGACTCAAAAAGCTGCAAACCAATCATAATAGTAATAGTATGAAGTAATAGTAAATGTATGAAGATTGACATCCTTGCTGTGTACAGCAGTGCTTCTCAAGCTACCTGATTTGAGAAGAGGGAATTTTTTCCACCAATGTGACAGAGATGGATATCTGTGCCCATTGGCTACAATAGTTTCTTTCTTTTCTGGGAACTCTCCAGTGCCCAACAGTGGATGGCTCATCGTGCACCATAACCAGTCCATGGACCATCACTTTGTGTAGCACTGCTCTGGAAGTTACTTTCAGGACAGGTTACACACAGTGGATGGGATTCTGTTGTCACTTTGTCATTGGCATAAATGCTGTTACACATGTGAACTGGAATTTTGGCTGCACAAGGGTGACATCCTATCCAGAGTTGTCCTAGTCTAGGAGCTAGCGGGTGGGCAAGACGTTGGAGCAAGTATTGTGTGAAGGGGGAGCGCATGGCCATACTGTGCCACTGGCTGCGCCATGGAGCAATCCAGGGCCACAGCATAACTTTGTTGTTATGTGCCTTCAAGTCACTTCCAATCTATGGCAACTCTAAGGTGAACCCATCTTAGGGTTTTCTTGGCAAGGTTTGGTCAGAAGGGGTTCGGCCTTCTCTTCCTCTAAGGCTGAGAGTATGTGACTTGCTCAAGGTCACTAAGGCTGCTTCCACACTGCATATTAATGCAATATGATACTGCTTTAACCACCATAGCTCAATGCTATGGAGTCCTGGTGACTGTATTTTGTTGTGGCACCAGAGCCCTCTGATAGAGAAGACTAAATAGCTCACAAAATTGCAAACCCTAGGATTCCATAGTACTGGGCCATGGCTTTTAAAACAGTATCAAACTGCGTTAATTCTGCAGTGTAAATGCAGCCTCAGACTTAGCTAAAGAGGCTATTCCCAAATCAAGGGGAAGGGAGGGGACTATTCTTTTTCACTCACTTTGGGAGATGGGATAAGAAATAGCTTGGTTGCTTCTAGCCAGAACATGATGGAGCCATGTCAAACCTGCATTAATTCAGCAGTCCCAGGCTGCATCCACATAGGAGAAATAACCCAGTTCGGCACCACTTTAACTTGTCTGGCTCAAGGCTATGGAATTCTGGGAGCCGGAGTTTGCTGTGGGGCCCAGAGCGGAGAACAAACTCCAACTCCCAGAATTCTATAACTTTGAGCCAGACAAGTTAAAGTGGTGCCATCCAGTGAGGATGCAGCCCCAGTGAGGTTGCATGGGGATTTTGAACCCTGTTCACCAGAGTTTTAGTCCAGCGCTCAAACTACTACACCACACATTGCTACACGTGCCTCATTGACGCTACGCAACTGATTAGGACCCCAATTTCCATTTTCCCCATACAGTATTAGATGCCAAAGAGGAAAGCTTTTATTCTGCTACCCTCTGCAACCATTTTATCTGATGTCCACTGGATCTGTATGGAAGGGTTCTCTCTGATCAAAGCTTCCTGTTTGACATTCCTCACGCCTGTTCCATTGCCTACTGTTTTCCTGTGCTTACCTTGATATGTATTTCTTGTGAACCAAGAGGGCCAGTGTGGCATAGCAGTTGGAGCGTTGGACCACGACTCTGGAGACCAGGGTTCGAATCCCAGCTCAGCCAGGAAACCCACTGGCGTGACCCTGGGCAAGTCCCACTCTCTCAGCCTCAGGGGATGGGCCATCATGGCCAACCACCTTTGAAGAGACTTGCCAAGAAAAAAACCCTAACCGGTCCACCTTAGGCTCGCCGTGAGTCACAAAGCTGGGCACACAACAACAACAACAACAGAGCCCTTGAAAGGTTCTTCCAAAGGGAGATGATATTATTGTGAAGTTGAAGGCTTTCATGGCCAGAATGCATAGATTTTTGTGGGTTTTTCGGGCTAGAAGAGTTTCTTCCTGACGTTTCACCAGCATCTGTGGCTGGCATCTTCCGAGAATGCTGGCAAGGAAAAGACACAGTATATATATATATATATATACCCAACTCTCTTCCATGACAGCATTCTCTGAAGATGCCAGCCGCAGATGCTGGCGAAACGTCCGGAAGGAACTCTTCTAGAACGTGTCCACATAGCCCGAAAAACCCACAAAATTCAATCTTATTATTATTATCTTCCATTATCCCCCTATTTTGATGACCATTTCTAGAGGTTTCTAGAGGTGTGTGTCTCAGAGACACCCCTACAAAAGCCAGAGGGCAAAAGAGCCTTTCCTTCAGAGGGGCAGCAGCTAGAAGTGCCTTTCCTTTCCTTTCCTTCTTTCTCTTCTTCTTTCCCTCTTTCTCACTCTAAGGCTGGCACCTCCTTCCCTCCCTCCTTCCCTCCTCTTTCAGTTCCTTTCTCTCAGGCACAGGCAAGGAGGAGGGTCCCCTGGTTGTATGATCTCCCTTACCAAATATTCCCCGCTGAAACAGGCCATGTTGGGGCTGGTGCCTTAGTTCCTTCTTGCCTGCCTTCCTTTGCCTTTGGGGCACCTGCTTCTGGGGCTGCTCCTCCTCCACCTCACCTTCCCTCCCTGGAGAAGGAGGAGGGCTGGCTGGCTTGCTTAACCCTCCCACAGGGTTTGCTTTGCTTTGCCTTTTCCCTCCTCCTCCTCTCCTCCTCCTCCTCCTCCTGCTGCCCTGGCCTAGCCTTGCTCAGCTCAGTAGCCTTAGTTTAACCCTCCTCCTCAGCCAGCCTCCAGTCCCTCAGGTGCCCAAGTTCTGCTGCTCCCTTGGTGGGACTTGCTCTCCTCCAGGGATGTCATATATTGAGGAGGAAGCAAGCTTGTTTTCTGCTGCTCCAGAGAACAGGATGCAAGCTCCAGGAAAAGAGAGATTCCCCCTCAGCATTAGGAGGAACTCCCTGAGTCTGACAGTGGAACACACTCCCTCAGAGTGTAGTGGAGTCTCCTTCCTTGCAGGTCTTTAAGCAGAGGCTGGATGGCCATCTGTCAGGGTGCTTTGATGGAGAGTTCCTGCATGACAGAATGGGGTTGGACTGGATGGCCCTTGGGGTTTCTTCCAACTCTACGTCGGAAATTGGAAGTATAATCCCAATGGCAATTCGAACGCAATCATGGGGTTTCACGTTATTGCGAATTAAAGTATCTCACGCAATTTTGGGCAAAAAGGGAAGTCATTCTGAACGCAATCATGGAGTTTACTTTATTGCGAATTAAAGCATCTCACGCAATTTCAGGCAATGGGGGGGGGGGTCATTTTCAAGAAATAGGAAGTCATTCCGAACGCAATAGGAATTCACATGAATTCACTAAAGTGAATTCACATGAATTTGAATTGGCTCCATTCACAATATACAGAAATTCCTTCCATCAGGTTCTATGATTCTATGATCCTTTCTGGCTTTTTAGGCACTGCAAAGGCAGCAGCCTCCTGCCTGCAAACAGGTTTGCAAGGAAGGACAATATGCCACAGGGATGGAGCACTGGAGACACTGTGGGAAAAGGGGGGTGCGGACCGCACCAGGTGACACCCAAAGCAGGGTGTGCGTGCGTGTGTGTGTGTGTGTGTGTGTAAGAGAGAGAGACACCATTGTTGACTTATTTATTTATTTATTTGGAGTATTTATACCCCACTCTTCAGCCACAAAAACTCTCAGTTACAGATACAGTCATCCCTCTAGATTCACAGGGGTTAGGGGCGAAGGACCCCCGCGAATGTGGAAAAATCGTGAATAACCCCTCCTCCCACAAGTGGGTCCACGCGGGTCCCCTCCAGACCCCTGCCATGCTTGGATTGGGTGATCCAGGCATGGCGGGGGGGGGGAGACAGACCAAGCATGATCCAAGTATGACAGGAGTCTCAATGGGACCTGCAGGGGTCTTTCTCCCCCCTGCCATGCCTGGATTGGGTCATCCAAGCATGGCAGGGGTCTGGAGGGGGCCTGAGGGGGTCTTTTTCTCCCCTGCCAAATCTGGATCACTCAACCCAGGCATGGCAGGGGTCCAGAGGGGACCTACGGGGGTCTTTCTCTGCCCCTGTCATGCCTGGATCCTCCTATCCAGGCATCAAAGGCAAGGTAGAAGGAGCTGCTGGAGCTCTCTCTTGACCCCTCTGATGCCTGGGACAAATGTTCCAGCCATGCAATGCATCAGGAGAGACTTCACAAATAATCAAATTCACAAATTCAAGTTCACTAATTATGAGGGACAACTGTACAGATAGTTAATTAGACATTTCCCTGTCCTCAGGCTTACAATCTAAAAAGACAGGACACAAAAGAAGGGAATGGCAGTGGGGAAGGGAATCAGGTCCAGCAGATCTTCTCTCCCTCCAAGGCCAAGGCCATGGCAGATGGACTGGAGAGAAGACCTTCTTCCTTTTCTGGGCTAGGCCTGACGGAGCTGGCCTGTCTCAATTTGTTGTTATTAATGGCCTTCGTGCCGATCTCAATCCATGGCGACCCTCCCAATGAGACATCTTCAAGTTCTCCCTGTCCTCCACTGCTCTGCCCAACTCCTGCAAATTCATATTTGTGATCTCTTTAATAGAGTCCATCCATCTAGCATGCGGCCTTCCTCTCTTTCTACTTCCCTCCACCCTTCCTAGCATTATTGCTTTTTCCAGTGATTCATGCCTTGTCACGATGTGCCCAAAGTACAACAGCCTAAGTTTTGTCATCTTGGCTTCCAGGGAGATCTCTGGCTTGATATGCTCTAGGATCCATTTGTTTAACTGTCCACAAAATCCTCACCAATAGCAATAGCATACCGATGTACTAAGTGGCTTACAAAGTGTAAGCCAATTGCCCCCGACAAGCTGGGTACTCATTTTAGCGACCTATGGAAGAATGGTAGTCTGAATCGACCTGGAGCCCCTGGCTGGGATTGAACTCACAACCTTGTTGTTTGTGAGTGAGTGGCTGCAGGCATTTTACTGCACCACCAGGGCTCAGCACTCTTCTCTAGTACTACATCTCAAATGAATTGATTTTCTTCCTATCTTCTTTCTTAACTATCCTAATGCTTGTACATCCATACATGGCAATAGGGAATACAATGGCTTGTACGATTCCCACTTTTGTGCTTGGTTGTATAACTTTGCATTTTAGGTGACACCACTTCTCCCCAGTGGTGTTCACCTTTGTCCATTTAAAATGCCTAGGAGATGGTGTGAGTGGAGCAAAGCTCAGGGGAAGGAAAAAAGTAGAAGCCTTAAGGTTTTTTAAAAATTAAATTAGTTTTAAAAAATTATTATTTTAAACTTTTCTTTACATTTTACATCACCCTTTATCCAATTTTCACTTTAACCACAGGAAACTATTCAAAGGGATAGCCATGTTAGTCTGGAAAATCATTATGCCAAGGGACCCTGTAGCGCCTTTGAGACTAAGGTCCATTGTATTTGAGTTGAGCATCCACAGATTTTGGTATCCACGGGGGGGGGGGGACTAAACCCCAGCAGATACCAAGGGGCCACAGTATTTACATGCATCTAAAATCACCCCTTTCCCCCAACCCGTGCAGTTGCCCACCTGATATGAACAAGTGTGCGTAATGATACTCTGTGTACTTTAATGGGCTAACATATTTGCAATGGTCCCAGGCAGCCTGATAGCGCTGTAAAAAGTCTCTTTCCAAGTATTGTGTACATATGCCTGCATGAGGCTCCAATGCTTCATGATCACCAGATGTCCTATGTAATAGTGCCTGTGTGAGGTGACTCATGAGCAATTATTGGGTGCTCTTAACGGTGGTGCCATGCACTATACACTGAGGTCTTACACAGATCCCATTGTTTTTAACTGAACATCTCCAGAACTTCCAGATTGATTGGGCCTCCTTGAGCACTGTTAGTAAGAAAGTGGTGTTCAAATCTTCCACTCACTCATCTGCGCTGTCCTTTAAGTTTTATATTCAGTTGATCACCTTTAGATTCTGAAGCAAGCAAGACAAGAACATAAGACCTGACTTCACAGAGAAGAGATCTCTGTTGCCTTATATCACATCTGTGAGTCTTCCTCTCTCAAATAGATTCTTGAAAAGTAAAGATATTCTAGCCTGGCATTAGTTCCAAGAACTCAGTTCTTGTCTAAACACACATACACACAATATATCCTAAGGCCTCCCACTTTGTAAACAAAATGTCACATTTTCTCAGCCTAAGGGGAAGGCAATGGCAAACCTCCTTTGAACAAATCTAGCCAAGAAAACTCCATGATAGGCTCATCTTAGGGTTGCCATAAGTTGGAAATGACTTGAAAGCACACAACACCAATAACAAAATGTATTTTGCAGCTATATGTATTTAATTAATGAATAAGGATGAGGCAAATGAAGAAGTGTCCATGTAGCTATAGTATTAAACAAATAATTAATAACTGTTTTGTGATACATATCATGTGTGCAAATATTAATATTATTAATACTTCTACAGGCATTTCCCAAAGAGTAAGTCAGTTGTTGATTTCACTATTTCTACAGGTACATGGTAGATATGGGATGTCAGTATAAGGTGCCTTTTCTAGCTGGCAAACTAGCCTTCCTGATCATGCAAAGCTAAGTAGTTGATGTGGCGCTGTTGATGTTTCCAGCATCCCTGACTCTATTAGCTGCCTCTTCCAGATTCTGAGAAGTCAGAGTAAAACAATATATCTGCCTTGTGTCACAGAATGGTAGTACAATACTGTATTGACTTGGATTACATACCCACATACCTCACTTAACAAAACTCCTTTTTACATTGGATATATCCTAGGATTTGTAGTTTGGTGGGGCACCAGAGTGCTCTGACAGACCAGGCTGAATACCTAATGAAACTACAAATCCCAGAATTTCACAAGATGAAGCCATGACAGTTAAAGTGGTGTCAAACTGCTTTATTTCTGTAACGTGGCAATAGCCAAAGTGTCCATATGCCTGCCCATCCCTCCTTTCCTCCTTGTCTAGCTGGATTTTAAAAAAAATGATGAAGGAGGACAAGAGAAACACAGACTTTCTGCAGACTGAGCTGCGAAAGAATGGGATTCAATCCTACTTTATGATAGCTGTGTGTGTCTGGCCACAATAGACAGGATAAACAGAAGCTGCCCTTCCAGAATCCTTTACTGCACAAACAGAAATACAGAGAGGAAAGGGAAGCTCGGTTAAGTCTGCCTCACCATCTATCCCTAGCATGTTAAAAAAATAAAATAAAACACAGATCTTTAAGGCTGGCCACCAAAATGGAAATCATAAAAAGATTGGCAGCTGGTGAAACAAAAAGTCACCTATGGATGCATTTTGGAAGAAACGTTCAAATTTTCTTTAGATGGCTTGGCATGCTTTTGTTTTGTTTTGTTTGTCATTTCACATGTGCATATTTGAATAAAAACTTTGATGAAACATGTTGAACTGCTTCTGTTGAAAGTAATGTCTAGGAGCACATCTACTCTATTAATTAAGGTACTGCTGTACAATATTTCCCTCTAACCTATTTAAACTGTGCCAAACTGCACATAGTCACATTTTAGCACCTGCTTGCTCTTTCAGAACAATAAAACTCTTTAAAAGCAAGGTAATTAGAACCTCTTCCTAGTAATGCAAGACGTATGTATAATAGTTCCTAAGTCTCTCCAAGTTATAAATATTTCCTGGTGTGGACTAGATTAGAATAAAAATATTTACTTGGATTTGTCTCCTAAAAGTGACTCCACTGAGGTCAGTATTAAGTTATTTTTCCACTCCTCTCCAGCATTTTCATTAGGATACCAAGATGAGTCAGTCAGCATGACTGACCTAACAGAGTCACCATTTCCAGATGTCTTTTAGCACCATCACATAATGTCGGTCTATACAGCTTACAGAAGGAGTGGTCTTCGGACAGATATGGGAGAGCAAAATGGCATTTCAAGTCCAGTGGAGCCAGCTAGCCTGAAGGTGCAGCACAAACCTGCACACCTGGTTTAGCGCAGTAACTTTCCATCACAGGATTGCAGCAGACAAGCAGCATAGCAAAACAGACTTCCTTACCTTTTTTCACTCAACATGCTTCTACACCTGCTCTGGCATAAATATAAAGTTAAAAGTAAAGGTTTCCCCTTTGACATGATTGTCAAGTCACATCCAAATGTGTGTGTTGTGTACACAGTATATATATATATATAAAAATTGCTACCTCAAGGTCCATCAAACTACAGTAAGTTGTAAAAGACATGGATGTAGAATAGAAGAACTCTTGATCCCAGAAATTTGTTTTTGTAATAGAACTGAGTTAAGCTCACAGCCACAAATTGGAGAGAAGGTCAAAACTAACAAGGTGAATTTCAACAAGATAATAGTAAGATGCTTTATATAGACAGGTAAAGTGAAACCACAAATATAGGATGTGGGTCACCTGGCCTGAAAGTAGTATAAATGAAAAGGATCAGGGGGTCCTAACAGACCACAAACTGAACAGTGGGATCAGTGGCATAAAGGCCAGTGCATTTCTGGGCTGCATAAACAGGAGTATAGGGTCCAAATCAAGGGAAGTAGTAGTGCCACTTCATTTTGCTTTGGTCAGATCTTACCAGAAATATTATGTCCAGCTCTGGGCATGACAGTTCAGGAGGGATATTGACAAGCTGGGATGTATATAGAGAAGAGCAACCAAGATGATCAAAGATATGGAAACCCGCTTATGAGGAATGGCTTAAGGAGGGAGGTATGTTTAGCCTGGAGAAGAAAAGACTGAGGGCTTTATCATACAAAGCAAATAAACTGCAACTCAAGCAAAATAATAGTGCCTTCAGCAGGGGCTTAGCACATGACATCATCCCTCTCCTCTTGTTCTCCCATGGGAGACCATTTTGAAAGTTTTTATTTATATTAACACACACACACACACACACACACACAAACACAAAATCCTTTAATGACCTCCTTTCCTGCTACTGTTCTGCTAGAATTTCCAGCGCAAAAGCTCAATTCTGCTTCGATGCCAATTTTAGGTGATCAGTAGATATGATGTGCATGTGACTCAAATGACCTTTGCTAACCAGTGATAGGAGAAAGGGTGGAATCTTCTATTTTATTTCCCTTCACTTGCCAAAACGACTGAGAAACTTTTAAAAGTTTTTTTCCTCTATGCAAATAAACATACAATGAACCCAATTGGGATTCGTCAGAGAAACCAAAAAGAGAAAACTTTGCTCACTGCCGCACTTCACCTCCTTTTCTTGTAGAATAGCACAGTTCCTGATTCTTTATCTCTCCCCCTCATTTTCTCACCATCTCTCTCATACTTAGAAATTTAACCAGAAAAGAATATTACTTTAAACTGTATTTGCTTCATTATTCTGTTTATTCCTGACTGAGCAGACTTGATTAATCGCTGGCAGATTAATCACTGCTTTAGTTTATGGTTTTCATCTCCCAATAAGTCTATCCTGAACTAGTCTATCCAAGAAGTCTATCCCACAAGGGGAAAAGGCCTTTGAAAATGTAAGAGTGTTTTAATTTATATTTCTGGGGCATGTGTGTGTGTACATGTATGCCAGACTAGGAAAAAATGAGATACTGGGTGGGCATTGCCAAATTCAGTGTGTGACAAAGGAATTTATCACACGACAGTAACTGGAAGTATAATCCAAGGGTAATCTGAATGCAATCATGAGGTTTCGCATTATTGCATGAAAGACTACCACACGCATTATCAGGCAATGGGAAGTCCTTCTGAATGCAATCGTGGGGTTTCACGTTATTGTGCGAGAAACAATCACACGCAATTTCGGGCACTGGGAGGCAATTTTGGGCAGTTCTGAATGTGATGCAGCATCAATACACAATCACCTAGCGAATTCACTCAATTCTGAACTGCCCCCACTTTCATTTCTTTCGAAATTGAAAGAAATTCCTCTCGTGTGATAATGTCCAAGGTTTTAGCATGAATGTAAGATGCATGTTGGAAAGATTATGAAGGTGCAGTAGGGAAGAGAGCAGTCCTGATTGCATAGTCCTTTTGAAAAGAACACTATTTTCTATGCAAGGAGAAGGGTCTCATGTGATAAAGCCCTGAAAGGAGACTTGATGGCTGTTTTTAAATATCTGAATGAATGTCATATAGCAGACGAAGGAAGCTTGATTTTTGTTGCGTCACAGACTAGAACATGAACCCATGGTTTCAAATTACAAGAAAACAGACTCCATCTAAACACGAGGAGATTGTTTTTACTGTAACTGCTGTACAACAGTGGAGCAAACTTTCTTGCAGGGTAGTCAACTCTCCATCTTTGAGAGGTCTTTAAACAGAGGCTGGATGGGTATCTTTCAGGAGTGCTGCACTCCTGTGCAAATGGTGCGAATGTGCAAATCTAGTGCAAATGGCTGCACTAGATGGCCCTTCCAACTCTAGGGGAGATTATCATACCACCTTTCTTCCCGTGCTAGACATGGCATGTAAACTTATATAGGTTGATTCTGTCTCACAGCCCCATGCCTCAGCAGTATGCAACCCACTTAATCTGGGCTTCTCCCACACCTTTTAAAAAACAGGAAAAACCAGTTCTTTAAAAGGTGCAGGAGAAGCCCGGATCAGGTATGTGATGCCTACTGCCCAGGCATAGGCGTGTGCAATAAAATCCACCTTTTTAGGTTTATATCCTGCATCTAGCATGGGAGGAAAAGTGGTGCGACAATCTCCTAGCATTCTATGATTCCTTATACACAAAGTAACCTACAGCCGGTTACCCCTAAGCTTTTTTCATTTCAGGTGCAGAATTGTTACAGCTATTGAAAGTCAGAAATCATTTCTCATATTATTTGTGCTGATAACCTAGCTGCCAATTCCAGCAATAAAGCACACATTCCTTATAGTGTAGTCCTACATTCCCTTGAAAATGGATATGGAGCTACAGCCTAAATGATTGAATCGAAGGGCATTGTAGCATATATTGAAGCATTCAGGTCTCACTAATTTCCATTTTTCCCTTGGATTTTGCTGAGATGACATTTCTGTGTCTGCCCTGCATCAGCCAAATAGTATTACAAGTGAAATGGAAAAGTCAGAAACAAGAAACCAGTATTTTCAGGTTAGAATATCCCACATTATGTTTCACCTTTTGGGGGGAAAAGAGAGAAGACCTCTAAGTAATATACCTTTCTGTTATTAACTGTACTATTTTCCTGGATATAGTTATGATAAGGATTTTTATTTATAGCTCTAGACACCAAAATAATTTGGCTTGCAGTTTCAAAGAACTGGCATATTAACATGCATAATAACGCTTTCCACATGGTGGTGCTCTCAGACTTGAAAGTTGTTGCTTCTTCATATTGATGAAATAGAAAAAAGTGTAGTGTGAACTGACTTACCTTTCTTTCTTTCCCCTGCAACATGTCTCCCAAATCTCCTGAGAATCTTCCAAGCGTCTGAAGCAGATTTTGAGGGAATATGGCAGGCGACTGCAGGTCCTGCCCTGATACGTTACTAACAGATGCGGTTCTATCAGTGGACAACTAGTGCAGACACATTGTTCACTGTCCAGAAAATAGATACACTTAATAACATTAATTTTGATATAATCTGGATTGTGGTCATGACATGAATTTGGATGTATCCCTGTGCCTGCTTATCTGCAGAAATAATCCAGGTTGACACTGCTTTAACTGCCATGATCTAGTGCTATGAAATTCTAGGGACTGTAGTTTTGTGAGACCTTTAGCCTTCTCTGCAAGTGAGCTGTGGTTCCACAACAAACTGCAGTTCCTAGAATTCCCTAGCATTAAGCCATAACAGTTAAAGTGGTGATGAACTGGGTTATTTCTGCAGTGCGGATGCAGTCTAGGAGTAACTTCATCCCCAACAAAAAAGCTTGTTGCCAACAGCAAACAGAAGTAACAGAACAAAATTGTATGAATTAAAAGAAACTACAAATCGCAGAAAAGACTTGCATCAGCCAAATGTCTTTTGGGAGGAGGGGAAATAGTTTGAAACTCTTCTTAAAATCTAATAAGTAATTTTTCTAAATCCTTCAGAAAAGGGTGCCTTTCTGAGCTATGATGACTCAAGGGCCTACTTCTAGTCATTTCTGGCCCAGTCTGCTACTAAGACAAAACTGCAGGCAGTTCCCCAATTGATGTCTGGGCCCCTAGATTAATCTTCTTAATTTCAGCTGAGTTTTCTTTGAAATAAATAGGCTTTGGATGTAACCTTTGGCCTTAATAACAGTCATACTTGAGAAGAAACTGTCGTTGAAACCAGTGGAACTTTCTTCTAAACAAACATTTGTATTTGCCTTGAGATAATAAAGGCATTTAGGCTGAAAAGTAAGATTTTAAAATATACATTAAAAAGGATTTGGAATTACAT
Organism: Urosaurus nigricauda; assembly: GCA_034509955.1. Taxonomy (NCBI): domain Eukaryota; kingdom Metazoa; phylum Chordata; class Lepidosauria; order Squamata; family Phrynosomatidae; genus Urosaurus; species Urosaurus nigricauda. The sequence goes on from JAOEGL010000004.1 coordinate 104,854,356, forward strand.
AAACCAGCATGGCATGGTGGTTTGAGCGCTAGACTATGATTCTGGAGAGCAGGGTTGGAATCCCCACTCAGCCATGAAAACTCACAAGTCACACTCTCTCAACCTTAGAGGAAGATGAAGGCAAACTCCTCTGAACAAATCTTGCCAAGAAAATCCTACGATAGGTTCACCTTAGAGGCACCATAAGTTGGAAACAACTTGAAGTCATATAATATACACCTCAGTACTTACATATACCCTCTGTCTTAAATAAAAATTCTCAGATGTCATTATTTCTATTGTACGTGAGTATTCACTACATCAGTGATATAGGCTGAAACATATGTTTAAAAAATAGAAGGAAGAACTAAATTGCATTTATTATAAATCTCATTCTATATCCTAGAAAGAAGTATGTATACACTTCAGGTGCAGTGTTAGGATTTAAAGTCAGATAACTAATACTGAGTTGTTGGCCTAAAAGATTTTTGCAAATAACCACATTGTAATTCTATGTCAAAAATTAAAACAAACAAAATAATCCACCATAATTTGAAAAAAGAAACTAACAAAAGCAAAAAAATAAAAATATAATGCTATTCTCCCACCCCCACTCCTGACCTATAAATTCCTGGATATTTAATATGTTCCATCTTTTGTCCTTTAAGAACAAATGATCTTATTGCATTGTGACTTTCTGTTCTTCTTCTTCATTTCCCACATTATGGAACAAAATCCCATGTTAGAAAATGGCAAATACATGTTATCTGATTGTCCAACATCCAGCATCTGGAGTATGTTGTAATTTGTGCAGGTTTATACTATATTAAAATTAGTCTTAAAGTTTGTACCTGACTCAGACTTTGCATATGCCTCAGGAAGAATTGGATAAGTTTCAACAGCATGCCAACCAGTTAAACTCTTGATTTGTTTTAACAAGAGGCACTCTATATATTCTCTGACCAAATGTGGATGCAGTATTCCAGTTGAGGATCCAGCCAGTTCCAGGAAAGATTACATTTCCAAATCCTTTTATTCCAAGCAACACATCTCATTACGACATTTAAAAACATGAAACGACTACATTTCAGACATGGATACAAGAAAGATTTGTATCCTGAAAAGCTAGTGAGTTTTTCTCATTTAGTATTCAAACATTTGGATTTGTTGTTTATTTTCCCTCTGCCATGTAGAATTATTTATACTTGCATTCCTCTATTTCATTTCATAGTTTTCTGTTCAGGCCAGATAACAAGTTGAAATCGATAACCTGTCTTCCATGGAATTTGGAAGACCCCTATTTTGTGCTGTCTTCAAGTTCAGATCCATGCACTCCCAAAAAGTTATATATTAATTTTTAAACATTATTTAAGGGATGTAAGAGGGTAAAAGGGAAACCTGGCATGAGTATTGTACTAAACAGAAGAAATGAGTATCTATTGACAAGTTGTATGACTGAAACTCCTCCCTGCCCCCCCACCTCAACACAGGAGCTGCCCGTGCAATCACAAAGTATCTATATTAAAGGAAGGCTGAGGTCCCTACACATGATGTGTAAAGTTCCACCATGGTGGAATTACAAAATGTCTACACCCTCTGCTCCATTGCAGAACTCACCTTCCTCCTGTGCCCAGCTCCAACCAGGAGGTACTGGAAGATGCCTTCATCAGTGTGCATCTGGTTATAGTCACCAAACTAAATGCTTCTCAGCTGTCCTCCACTCTCCATTGGCCACTATATGACTATGGTGGGTGGTGGGGGGGGGGGAGAACAAAGGAGAAAACACTATGGTTAGAGGATTTTGGTCATTGCAATGCATCGGAAAAGAATTCAAATCTCTGCAACAATTATATTTTTTAAAAACTCACATATATGTTGGACTTAAGCCTGCATATGTCACTAACAGGATGCCGCATGAGGTGTCTTTGTCAAGCTGTACTGGATGTGTCTATTATAGTATAGACTGTGCAGAAGAATTCTGACTGAACAAGTAGGCAGTCAGACCTATGCTCATATTAGTTTCAGTGGGTCATCAGATGGCTTTGCACATCTGGAAGATGTAAGAGACAACAGGTTGCAACTCAATTATGTATATATACATATATGTCAGTATATGTTTGGCAATGTATATATAAAGTAGGTAGATAAGTAAAAATAGAGAATATAGATACACATACACACACACATGCAAAGGAACCACAGCAGTGACAACATGGTCTCATTTCAAATGAGAAACACAAAGGAAGCAATAGGGCTTTGATCAACATATTGTGACAAGCTATATATCTCCATGCTGATTTTTTTTCTACTCCTTCTATTTCTTCTACTCAAGGTTAAGAGCATAAGCAATTCAGGTAACACAGCTTAGAACTTTTTATCAGAAGCCTTCAGGACTGGCCCTACATTTAAACAAGATAACACGCTTCTCTCAGGCACCAGATTTGGGGGAATCACAGAAAGAGAGAAACTTCTCAGTAATTTGATTTGTTATTCTGTTTTTAGCACCAGGATTGGGAAGATGTGTTCATGACCGTTGGAGGGCGGCATCCTTTTCCAAAACAACTTGGTGGATATTATGTACCTTGACTTTGGTGTCAGCAAACTGCCTTGCCTTCTTGCCATGGGGATCCCTATTGAATTTCTTGGTTTGGTTCACTTTGTCAACTAAAAGTCCCCTAATGCTGATGATTTTTATAACTATTTTAAAATGGAAGAATTTTAAACTGCATGCATGGAGACGCTGTTGCTAAGTTTGTTTTCACTGCTCCAAATGCAGTAAAGGAGGTTAAAATCAGTCTTAAATGTGGTACCGGACTCAAGACTTCACAAGTTCTCTACCTCTGAGGACTACAGATTTTAACATGTCCCTGAAAAGTGTACTTGAATGATCAGCCAGGAAGGGCAGGACAGAGAACAACCTTTAAGAAGCAAAGAAACTAACCAGAAAAGAAGGGAATGGCTAGAAAGAAGAAACGGAATCAGACAAATCAGCTGGCCTTGCAAACGCAAACCCATAATCCAGCAATTTCTTCTCTGACCATATCAATAATACACTTGGGCCTATCTCCGGTTGTGAATGAACGGGGAACAAAGTGTTCTGGTCTGATAACTGAGCTGTGATTCGAATAACCAACACCTATATCAATAATGTGTTCATTTAAAAAGAATGCAGCTCAGCTGGACATTCAGGTACTAGTGACTGTTTTGTTTAGTAAGAAAACAAAGCAGCTAATAGGGGAAAAAAGGGCTTTTACTTCTGTTTCCCTTATTTTAGGCGCAACTCATTTTTCCTCAAAAGCATTTAGCAAGTTTTTCACAAATGAAAAGTAACTACAGCATATACAATCCAGGGCAACATACTTTTGCTTGTTAAACAGGTTATCTGAATAGAAGCACTTTGTTACCTGCTGGACTTAAAGACTTGGCTGATCCGGTTGCAGAATCTCTCCAAAAGGTGCCAGCAGAGGACAAGGAAAAATCTTTTGTACTGTATCTGTGCGGTCTTAGGCATAAAGACTAGTTCTTGTGGAGAAATGTTTCTGTGTGGTTTTGTGTTGCTCAAGATTGATAGTTGCCTAAGAAAGTTTCTCCACATCTGAGGACAGAACTAGATCTGATACTCAAGAGCTATATGGTTACAATAAACTCACATCTGTTGAGGGAGAATGCTTATCAGGTAGTTTAGTGACAAGAAGAAAGGAATATTTTACTGCTTATTATTTTTGCGTGTTTTGTCAGAAAAAAATGCCGTACATTTTAGCCATTCACTTATCACAATAGATTAATTTCAGAGCTGGCTAGAGAAAAATGTCTTTTTAAATGACATAGGATTGGCAGGGAAGAATCAGTGGGAAGGAGCCAGGGTGTGCACCGTTCTTTCGCCAATCAATTATCTCCCAGTTTCTGCATCAGTGTTATAACAGAAATACAGCTTTTGCAACACTGTGTTTTCCTCACAGGCTGGGATCCAACTCTTACACTAGCAGAGCATAACTCTTCACTTGCCTGATGGTGGTCCGATGGGAAGGGGGGGAATAGTACAACTCCAGAATACAACAGTCTGGAAATTAAACAGGAAAAGTTGAAAAGTGCTTTTTTCAACCTGCAAAGCCCTAAATAGTGTAGAACTGATTTTTATTCTTTTTGCAAGGCTGCTTGTTCCCTGGAGTTAGAGGAAATATCTAAAGCTGAAATCTCTTATCAGAGGCAGCACTGTCAGTGGACTCTTTCAGATGTTGGGAATTGGAAGTATAATCTAGGGTCAATCCGAACGCAATCATAGGGTTTGACGTTATTGCGAATTAAAGCTTTGCATGCAATTTCGGGCAAAAGGGAAGTTAATTCGAATGCAATAATGGGTTTGACGTTATTGCAAATTAAAGCTTCGCCCGCAATTTCGGGCAAGGAGGGGTCATTTTCGGGAAATGGAGCGTTACTCCAAATGCAATGGGGATTCCCATAAATTCGCTAAACAAGCGAATTTACAGGAATTCGCATTGGCTCCATTCGAAGTTTGGGAAAAATTCCTCCCGTGTGAAAGAGTCCAGTGTCTCCTTCCCCACCAGAGGCAGCGCCTTTACTCTGAGGACACCATGGGAATCTCTTTCCTTTTCTACCTGCTTTGCATCTGGTTTTCTGACAAGTTTTAGTTAAAAGTACATTTATTTATTTGAGCATTTACCAGCTTCGAGTGGGATTTATTAATATGAACTTCTTGCTGCAGCTGTTGCTGTGTGCCCTCAGGTGGATGGCACAGACAAAAGAAATTCAGACCAAAGTCTGAGGGTAGTAATCAAAGTGTGCGGAAGCTGACTACACAGTGTTGCAGGCTGCTGCTGCTACCCCTTGTAGATTTTTACAAAGAAATTTCAGTTTTGGGGGCTTATTTACAGCTTTAACATCAACCCTTGGAGAGTTCCTTGGGAAACGAAGAATTTCATTATCCCAAGCAGAACCTGAAAAGATTTCTAAGGTGGACAAATTGTTTCGATATTTAGGAAATGGGAATGTTTGATTGTGTTTGACGATGCCTTATGGACCTCTACAACACTTATACAAGATCTAAATTCCCTGGCAATGTGAGGATGGGCAGGGGAGTTTAGGGACATACATGAACACATAAAAGATGAACAGCATTTGGTCTTGCATTGATCCTTTGACTTTCAGTTTCCATCCCAGATTCAGAGTGAGGGACGTGTGTGTGTAATAATACTTTCACAACAACAGTCTTCATTTTCCCCATGCCTTCCACATGGCTGGATCTACGTGCCAAAACTATTCTCATCAGTGTTGGTGCTATAGGTGTCATCGCAGTTCCTGTCTACCCATGCTGGCACTAAACTCATTGCTGCATTAATAAATGTATCAGGCGATGTTTGGAGTATTACAAGCTCTATCCTATGGAATTGGCATTTAGGGAGTAGCATTTGGAATCCTCAGCCAGAGAGTAATACTACCACTGAGCAAACAATAAACCCTGGAATAGGACAGAACCATGACAGTTAAAGTGGAATAACAGTGCTATAACTGTGTCTTGTGAAAGGTTCCTTGGCTGCTTACAGAGCTTTTTAGTAATATTTTGTGCTGTTCAGATCTCCATAATGAATGCTAATATAGGATATCTAAAAGTGTAAGATTGAGTTTACAGAAGACTTCCAAGATTATTGACTGTGTGTAATCCTCTCTTTTGAGCTGATGTGCATTTAATCATGGAAGGATGTCATTGTGCAAACTACAGGAAGTGTATGTGGAGTGTAATATTTTCTGAAGAGGAAGCCCTTTTCTTCAGCAGTTATGGTGTGCTTTTATATAGAAAGCTCTATTTTGAGGCAACAGGATGTTGCATTTCGTTTTCATGAAAAATGCTAAGCTGTGGCAGCATGGCAGTAACCCATCACGTCATCAGAAAATGATGTGGATTTGTTCAGAAGCTGATGAAAAGTCAGGAAGACAACAACACAAGAAAACTCATGAACCAGATGAACTCTGCACAATCTGACTCATATTAGTATGTTTTGTGATGGAATTCCCTCCATTGCTTCTGGGGTTTATAGCAAGGAAGCTGGCGTCTATGAACCCAGTCAACTCTGCAGGACCAAACTCATGTGATTTCTGCAACTGAATCCAACACAGTTATTATTTTGTCAATTATAAAGAGCACAAAGCTTGGGCCAGTTCATACCAAATACAGCAGACCTTGGTATCCACTGGGTTTTGGTTCCAAGGCCCTGAGTGGATACCAAAATCCATGGATGCACAAGTCCTATTATATACAATGGGGGAGTAACATGGTGTCCCTTATATAAAATGTCAAAATCAGGTTTTGCTTTTTTTGGAATTAAAAAAAAATGTTCAAGCCATGGATGCAGAATCCATGGATAGAGAACTGGACTGTATTAATCTAGTCCAACAGCCTGTTTCTCCTGGCAGACAGCAAGGCACTTTGGGGAAGAAATTACATCTGTCATATGCTTCAAGCATTATATGTATTATAAAGAAACTGTACTGTATTATCGCCATTATATGGAAGTGCTTTGAGGTGTTGGTCTAAGTCTCTCTCTCCCTATAACTTTGTGAAATGCTGTGCTTTAGTGTGGAGAGTTTGGCTTGCTTCTCAAGGGCAAAACAGGACAATTGAGCTCTCTTCCTGAGTCCCCTTAACCAAACCTCCCTGCACTATACCCTAGATAGCATACATTTCAGGTTTTTAAATTTTTATTTATTTATTTTTTCACTTTTTCACCCAATTCTGGAGCTCTGTTATTGCAATGTTAAGGGGTTTGTTTTGTTTTGTTTTAAGAAAAAGAAAAAGAAAAATAATCATAAAGGGAATCAGCCTGATTGGGAATAAAGGTGAAGAGGATGGGACACTGGCACCATGACTGCCAATATTGCAACTGCCCCGGCAGTGATGTTTTGCACCTAGGGACTAATGCGGTTGTGAGCTCAGTGATGGGTTTCCACCCTCAGGGATGCCCTAATTGTGCTTCGAGGACACAGCAACTACATGTTCGAGGTATCATAGGACAATAAGTATCACCAAAGGCTCTGTTTTCCAGATCTAGTTGTGGTCTAACAGTCGCATGTGATAAAGTCCACAGACTGCCGTCATATGGATGGATGTGAAGGTGTGATTGACATTATTATTATTAATCTTTATTTATATAGCGCTGTAAATGTACACAGTGCTGTACATACATTGATAGGTTGATTGTGATAGAAGAGCATAATCCTGCCTGCTCTCCACAGAGCTCCAAAGTAGTTTTAGCACCTTGGACAGTACCTTTAAATTTCAGACTGAAATTGAAGTACATTTACTGACCCATTGACCCTGGAGCCACTTAATGCCACTTAGGCAATGTAAATCGGGCATAATAATAATAATAATAATAATAATAATAATAATATAAAAATCCTGTACCAAATTGCAATTGCACCAACAATTGTAGAACTGGATGCAATGCTAATTTTTTTTCAACAACCCAAGAAGATTTATGGGGTATCGTTTACCTGGGTGATTATAACCCAGTTAATGTTAAACCAGGACTGCTGTATTTGCCTTGTGATAATAAAATAATTTAGTCTGAAAAGTCTAAAGTTTTTAAAAAACATTTTCTCTTATTGAAAAACATCAAAAGCATTTGGAGTTACCAAAGACAGCATGGTGTGGTGCTTTGAGCATTGGACTACGACGCTGAAGAACACAGTTTGAATTCTCAATTGGTCACGGAAACCCACTGGGTGATCCTGGGCAAATCACACTCTCTCAGTCTCAGAGGAAAGCAAAGGCAAACTCCCTTCTGTACAGATCTTGCCAAGAAGACCTCATGATAGGTTTGCCTTAGGGTCACCATAAATCAGAAACAACTTGAAGGTACACAGCAACAACAGCTCCAAAAAACCAAACATTTCCACACTCTCACTATATAGTATGCTATTGGCTCTATTCTTCTTATTCCAGGTTTGATGCCATGACATAGTCCTCAAACAACGATGAGGATGGGACACAGACCTATAGGTCCATCAATTTTATTTGAGTAGGAATAAATTACATGCTTTGGTGTCAGCAAGTATGGCCCACAATTCAGGTGTACACACTACATTAGATTCAAAGAAAATAATACACACTTTTAACTCTATTAGTTACTGTAAAAGTTGAACAGCCTGCAGTTTTGCCATTAAGAAAGATCCATCTGCAGCGTAGAAATAAAGCATTCTGACAGCCCTTTCAGTACTGTAGCTTTCTCTGTCAAAGAGTGCTGGTGCCTCACAAAACTACAGATCCCAGGATTCTGTAGGATGGAGCTATGCCAAGCAAAATAGTGTCACATTGCATTATTTCTACAACGCAGATGCATCCAAATATAAAAGCAAAGGTAGACCAAAGATGTTCTATCCCCTTCACATGGGGCTTTGTTTCAACATGATGCACATATGATCTGGAGAAAAAGCCTAAGGGATTTATATTGTCTGTCCCTGATCTGTGTATAGACTGGAGCCAAGATACTCATAGCATGTTGGCAGAGCATGTTGAAAGTCTTTACACTGATCTCTGGTTATATTATTCCAACTATTCAAGAGGATTCCATCCTAGCATTGAGGAAAGTATTTTTTGTACTAAAACGCCCAAAATACTGCAAGCAGCATGGCCACTGCTATGTAGCCTATAGAATTCGGATTACTGCTGTCCAAAAAGAGTAACTTTTCCAAGCTTTGGTGTGTAGTATGTATAGCTCTTCTCTCAGTCTCATCCCCATCACAAGCATGGTTGGTGAGGATATGAAAGAGAGCCTTCACGATGGCGGCCCCTGGAATGTGGAACTCCCTTCCTAGGGAGATCAGAATGGCCCCTTACTTCCCCAAACTTTATTTATTGAATATATTAGAGGATGATCAAATTGAAAGGAAACATGGTAAATTGGTCTTTCACATGGTCTGTGCTGCTAGAATTTTATATGTGTCAAACTGGAAGAATGTTTTAATTCCGTCGGGTGATGAGTGGTTGAGGAATGATTATAAGGAGATGGACAGGCTGACATGTATAATTGGGAAGAAACAAACTGAAGATTTTATGGCAACTTGGGAACCTTTCCTAGAATATATGAAAATTACTAAAGGGACATTTGCAATAATTCTTTATGATTGAGAGGATAGTAAGATATTTCAATTTAAAAGAAGGTCGATCACGATATTTTTTTGTTCAAATATGTAAAGTGCTTTACAAGAGAATTTTATGCTATATGAAATGTTGATCACTAAGGGATTAATAATCTATGATTTAAGAAACTAGAATTGAATAGGTCAAACAGGAGCCAGAGGGATAATTTAACAAGGTACTAAGATGACCAATTCTTTTCACTTGTTTTAAGTCTAAAAATGTAGGGGAAAGATTAGATTGAATGAATGACAAAGAAGACTTACATGTACAATTGCTGTCTTTTTTATTTTCTTTGGAAATTAATAAAAAATATATTGGGGAAAAAAGAATGGCCTCTTCCTTATTGTTCTTCCGCTGGCAGGTTAAAACTTTCTTATACAGACAGGCTTTTAAAACAGAATATTTTTAGATCAATTAATCAAATAATTTTATTATTATTATTATTATTATTATTATTATTGGACCAGTTTGGTGTGCTGTGTTGTTTGTTTTAAATGTTTTAAACAGTTTTATTTTTTAAACCGTATTTTATTCTTTTAGTAAGCAATCTGTTTTAATACTGTAACAATTTAATTCTCTTTTAATGTACCACTTTTCAATGTTTTTAATTGTACTGTTCTTTTAATACTGTGAGCTGCTCTAGGTCCCAGTTCTGGGAAAAGAGAAGGATACTACTACTACTACTACTACTAATAATAATAATAATAATAATAATGCATTTTACCTTTTCACCTGAAGAAAACTGGAGATGGCTTTATGATGTTAACTTCTCCATGTACCACAACTATTTATAGCATGACTGATCATATGGCTCTTCTGACACATTTTCTGACAAAGGGAAAATAGAAATATATGGTCAAAGAGAGGCACAAAAACCTGTTCTAAAGTTCAAAACGGTTGAAGGCTAGAGCTTCAACTGCATGCAGCTGGGAATATGAATGTGGAAGTTCTCCAAATGAATGGAGGTTCTCTCCCCCCACCACCACCCCATTTATTTTCCTATAAAGAGAAGAGAAGCCCAGCCTATTCTGCTGAAAAGTTGTCCTTTTCTTTCCCACAGTGTAGCCTCTCTTGCGACAAGGCCTTGGGGAAATACATCTGGTGTGGTTAGATTTGATGCTCGGCCACCGACACAGCTGCAATCCCAGAAGAACTGATCACTGGCTGTCTACACTGTGAACAACACTCATTATTCAATTATTGGGCATGAGCAACAAGAAAGACAGAGTCCAAAATAAATATTCCTTCAGCCTCTCTTCAACAGCATGTATTCAGCATGTAGGAAGTTAGCTGGCAGCCATGCAGAGTGCGTTATGAGGCCAAAATGCTTTTATCTGATAATAAACACTATGCTTCAGCTCTCCCTAACCATACTTTTCCGAGAATCTTTTCAAAATTGTTCAAAAGGACCAGACCTTGATTTTTCAAATAAAAATTAAGTAGCAAGAGTTTTATGGCAGCTCCCTTGCCTTGGTGTGGATTCTACATATTGTGTGGTCTCAGATAAGAATAATTTGATACTGGAGATACAAGCTATGATTCTGCTAATGACTGGGGGGGGGCATAACTATTTATATAACAAATATTTCCATATGGAACTGGTTCTGTGGAGTGGTTGCAAAATGCAACTCACTGATGCTGGAATGCAACCCAATGGCTGATCAGAGGCCAGGATCACTCAGGGGTCTCTCAGGTAGCATCTGTCTACCATTTTTCATCTGAGATGAAAGAGATCCCAGACCTCTACTAGGTAAGCTGTTACACAAACCACGGTGTCTTTTGAGTGTTAGCACTAGGAGTTCTCCATCTAGGACCAGCCTGATGAAGTGATGCCTCAGCATCCATTGGCTTGCAATACCTCTTCTAATTCATTCTTAAGATTCTTGCTTCAAGTCAAATAGTTCAGTAAGATAAAGACTTTCTAAAAGTAAATGTAACCCCATAACTGCTAATTTTCAATGGAACTTTCAATAATTGACCTTCCTTCAATGAGTAATGTCCCAGGCTTTGTGCCACCTGAGATCTGTTCACCAGATGGGTAGAAGGGGAGGTAGACTGTGCACCATTACTATCCCTCCCTTGCATTTCTACTGCCTTGTGAGCAGATAGTTTCAATAGTTTCCCCATCCCAAAATTGGGGAAATGCCTTTCCTAGAGAAATTCACTTGGCAGTTACCTCATTGGACTTCCAATGCTAGACAAAGTCCTTTTAAATTTTTTTTCCTAAGGCCTATTCACTTGTACTGTGTGTTACTACTCATCACATTGAAAATTTGTGCTTCACACCTCCCTGCTTCCTTGATTTTTTTTTAAAAAAGAACATTTTAGTAATAGATGATTTTGATATTTTAATTTCCTTTTATAAGTGTGTTTTGCTGCTATATTAAATCTTTAATGGAGTCAAGGTTTTTTAAATTGTGTTTTATGTCCTATGTTTTATTGTGTATCTTGCCCAGAGAGCTTTAGCAATAAAGCAATTTGTAAACTGAAAGAATAAATAAATCAGGAAGTGATTGTCTCTCTCCTCTTTTGCTTACTCTTTGAGTCACACAAATAAGAACAGTTCATTCTGCCAAAAGGCAGCAGTATAATAGAGAGAGAGAATGAGCCAGACAAATTGGGGCCTTCCCTGCTTCCTCTATCCTTTTAATTCTATTCCTCCAATGTTCTGGCCTTGGGATCTTTCTATCAAATAAGAAGAGAATAATTCAAAGAGAAACAGAGGAGGACAATGGAGGTGAAGAGGTGAATGGGTGGAAGGGCCTGACTCATCTCCACTTTTACTCTGTCCAGACTAGCTTTTCCTCTCTAGCATTGCCATAGGACCTTTCAAAAATAAATAATCTAAATATTAAGATATTGAAAGAAGAGTTATACTGGCACAAAGACATCTGCAGAGCTTAGAAGTCTCATGGGACATGTTAAGACAACTACTCTGAATTTTCACTTTAATTAAAAGAAAGAGAGAGCTGTTCCTAGCCTTTTTATTAATAGAGATAAAAGGAAACCCTGCAGGAAACATTATGTCCAGCTGCTTATTGCATGCCTAAACACGCAGTATATTAAAAGCACAATTGCATTTGATGCTTTACTCTTTTAAAAAATACCCAGGGTGTGTGAAAGAGAAGGGTGTGTGAGAGAAGATAACAGTAGAGATGAGAGATTGGGATATGAACCATGATGTACAGGGGGAGCAGGTTTAACACACTGTTCAGTGCAAAGTCTCATTCACTGAAGATGATTTTCCACTTCTCTCCCAAAGTGAACAACATCTTTGACGGAATGATTTTCACTGAGACCTCACTGCAAGAGGAAAGGAATATCTTTTTATTCTTGCATGTCCCATTTCAGATATGCAGATCCCAAGGCACAGGGGAGGTCTGAAAGGTGAGATCCAGCTATTTAAATTGTACTTTGAAATAGGCAACGCATATATGGTTCCAACACCTGGTTTCAGTTAGCAGTTTGACCTTTTATTGTGGTGTTTTGTTTTGGTTTTTTTGTCATCAGGTTGGTTTTTGCTTATGTTGACCCTTTGGAATAAGAGACCCCCAATACCTCTGGTCACTAATTGCCTTGCTCAGGCCTTGCAAATTGTTGTTGCTGTTGTTGCATGCCTTCAAATTGACCTGAAGGCAAAACATTCATGGGATTTTCTGGGGCTGAGACTGTGACTCACCCAAGGACACCTAGTGGGTTTCCATGGCTGAGCCTGAAATCCAACCCTGATCTGCAAAGTTGCAATCCAACATTCAAAACACTACACCCCACTTGCTCTCACCTTTGATTTTACCAAGAATTATTATATTTTCCAATGACTCATGGAAAACTCCCAATGGTAGATTTAGCTGTCATTTGCCTCACTCCATTTGTCAGAATCTGTTTGGGAAGCCTAAAAGACAGAGGGCGTTAGTGGAGGGGCTAGAGGGTTGTTATTCTCCACATGTAAAAATGTAATTAAAAGTCTTTTCAAACCACTTCAAAACAGTTTTGGCAGCATTATTGCATTTGACCATCAAGGGCATCTTGGGAGTGCCACTCCTACAGGTTACACAGCCAGCCAGCCCTCTTAATGGTATGTGATTAAAAATAATCTTAGATAAACAGAAAAACATAAAAGATACTCCCTCGGCTGTTTTTTTTGTTTAAAAAAAATCTCTATTCTTTAGTTATAAGGAGGGTAACTAAACTTGGAATAAGCAGTCAGGTAAGAGGTGCTTTACAGAGAAGCGAGATCACCGACAGCCACACTTGGGGCCCTTCTGCACTACACAGCTTTAGAATTATGATCACACTTTAACTGCTATAAAGTCATAAGAGATGGAAGAAATGTCAAGGGCCATCAAGTCCAACCCCCTGCCATGCAGGAATACACAATCAAAGCACCCCTGACACAGCACCCCATCCAAACCTCTAGAGAAGGAGACTCCACCTCACTCCGATGGAGCATGTTTCACTGTTGAACACCTCTTAGTGTCAGTAAGATCTCCCTAACACTGAGGTGGAATCTCTTTTCCTGAAACTTGAATCCATTCCTGAAACCTGAATCCATTGCTTATCAGGGTCCTATTTTCTGGAGCTGCAGAAAACAAACTTGCTCCACCTTCAGTATGACATCCTTTCAAATATTTAAACAGGGCTGTCTTATCACCTCTTAACCTTCTCTTCTACAACCTAAAATGGTTTCTAAATCTTTCACCATTTTGGTTGTCCTCCTCTGGACATCCCCTAGGTTGTCAACATCCTTTTTGAACTGGATAATGAGGCCTGACCAAAGCAGAATAGAGTGGTACTATTAATTTCCTTGATCTAGATTCTAGACACTGTACCTCTATTGATGCAGTCTAGAATTGCACTGGCCTTTTTAGCTTCCACATCACACAGTTGACTTATGTTTCATTTGTGACCTACTAGTACTCCTAGATCCCTTGCACATATACTTTGTCAAGACAGATGTCTCTCAGCCATCCTACAGGATTCTGGGAGTTACAATTAAGGGAGAGGAATTTTGAAGGCTCAGCCAGAGAGCTTCTCTAGTGCCTCTGATCAGCTCATAAACCTAGGATTCTATAGAGGCAGGTAAAATGGAATTATAATGCTGTAATTGTTTAGTGTGAAAGGGACCTCAGGAATAACACAACAGTCACAGTGTTATTTCTGTTGTACTTCTAAAATTTAATGGGCTATTGGCCCTCTCTAGATTCCATGCATGGAACCATCCATCCATCCAGTGGAACATGTGACATTGTCAGGCAGCTACTTAGTTGTGGTGGTACAAGTTAAACCCAGACTTTACCTATGCTCATTGGATTCCTGTGAATTTTAAGTGTGTATATGTATGTGTGCATTTATAGAGCGTTTGTACCAAATGAAAAAAGGGCATGAAACACCCTAATTCAGCTTTTATTAGAAATTTTTCCCAATGGTCAGTAAAGAAAATTGACACACAGAGATGTAGATTGGGTTCTACAAAAGCAAAAAAAAAAAAAAAAAAAGTAATGTGTTGGAAGCTGGTGATTCTAACATCAATGGGGCAGTTACCCTCATTCTGGATTTTAATCTGAATTTGAAAGGTACTATCCAAGATGCCAAACCTATTTGGGGGATAAAATTAAGCATCTCTGACAGCTCCACTAAAGTTAAGAATAAAACCCAGAGCAGACTCCCATAAAGTTATTAGCTGCCACTAGTCCTTAAAGCAGGTTTACACATGCATGCCCAATATTCATTATGAAATTCATGGTCACAGGATGCTGTGAAGCCACCAAATCAAATTGTTTAAGTGGAATTAGGCAAATTAGTGGAAGGTGAGGCCATCTGTAGTTATTATCCATGATGATGTCTATCTACTACCTTTGGGAACAGAAGCAACTACTTTCAATATCAATACAATAGAGCAGTGCATCTCAAGCGACCTGATATGTTAGACTGACATTTATTCCCCCAGTGTGCTAGGGAGTGGTACCATATTTCTGCCCATTAGCCACAATTATTTCTTTCCTTCCTGGAAATTCACCAGGCATGGCAGCCCATGGCTCAGGGACTGGTGCCAGTCCACTGACCACAACTGTGACAGCACTACGCTAAGAAATATAGGCACAAGGATACTAAGGCACTCCTATTCCACTTCTGGGTTTTTGCTAAGCTTCTGTTTGCCAACAGTGGAAACAGGATGCTAGACTAGGTGGTCCATTGGTTTCACCCAACAGGGCTCTTCTTCTGTATGTTGCGTGCATTTGTGTCTATGTTAAATGCATCATAGAATAAACTGCTGCAGGTACTGTGCAATTTATAGGCGATTTCTCATCAGTTGCTTATTTCTCACTGATGCCTTCCAGAATCATGTGCAGACTACGTAACAGAAAAGCATTTTGTTCTGAGATGCAAGGTGACCGAAAAGCTCATCTTGTTTAGAAAATGAACCAGTCCTGGCCATGTCTAATTTTCTCCAGCAGTTACCCTCATCTGATGTTTCCTCCTAGAAATCTCATTCATCTTGAAGACCGAAATCAGTTTCAGAGTTTTGGGAAAGACATTCCAGTGGTGTGTAGAACCAAAACCAGAAGGGCTAGATCTAAAAATATCCGCATATTTTAGCTTAAAATTCTTGTTGCCACCTACTTAGGGGTGGACATTTCAACCTTTCAGAATGGGCACAACCCAAAAACAAAACAAAACGAAACAAAAAACTGTACAAAAAGCATCCAATTGTGATGTCAGGGGAAAAGAGTGTCAAACTGGGCTGGATTTGGCCCTAAGGCTTGAGGTTCCTCACTGTTGACATACACAAAAGAGCTCCCTGTTATACAGAGAACTCTCCAGTTCACAAGGAATTTCCAGTACTGGCTGATGGCTTCTATGGCATTGTAGCAGCAAATCCATTCTGGGTTTAAATCCAACTTCAAAAATCAAGGTTTTGGATAACTTGTCTTGATAGCTTTTTCAAGTTCAAACTAAAAGCTGGACTCACTGACATGGAAGCCACCAGCCACCACTAGGCATTTCAACATAAAGGGAAACTTGACCATGCAATAGCCTGAGCATGTGGAGCGTAAAGGGACAGTGGATACAGAAAAGCTTAGTATCTGTATAAAAGCAGTGGCTGCCTGAAACAGAATGAAGATAAATGCAGATGTCTGGGTGAGATGCTCCAGACTGACAAGTATTTCTAACTTCCGTTCCAAGTGTTTAAGAATACCAGTTACAACAAAATGACCCACTACTATCAGCAAAAGGCATTATTCTCCAGAAATGAAGAAAACTAGATTAAGGAGAAGGGATTAACTAGGAGTCAATTTTCCTGTGGGAGGAATGTGAACTTTGTTCGGAACAAATTCCTGAGCACACAATTTTTTAACTCTGAGAATACGGTCTTTTTGCTCCAGGCTCTTGTTGGGGGACCTTGAGGTTCTAAGGCTGCATCTACACTGCAGAAATAATCCAGTTTGGCTGGATTATTTGGCTACAATTCTGGGAATTGTAGTTTGTTGTGAAACTAGAGCTCTCTGACAGAGAAGGCTCAATGTCTCACAAACCTAAATTCCCAGAAGTCCATGGCAGTTAAAGTGATGTCACACTGGATTATTTCTGAAGTGAGGATGCAGCCTAAGTAGAAAACAGAACAGTACATTCCTCCAAGTTTGGAATTTGCAAGTCTGCTATTCCTGCTTTAAAAATATTGTCCTTCCACTATTGGTGCTTCAACAGAAGTAGTGAGGGATCTGCGAAGTATTAATGAAGGATCCCGATCCTTCTTATTTCCCAGCACAACCTTAAAATGAGAAATAAAGTCCCTCCTTCTCTCTCTCTCTCTCTTTCATAGACAGACTATCAGACAAGATAGAAAGAATCCCACACAATATAATGTCAGGTCAACATACAGTAAATTTAACCCACTTATAACTAGTTAAAACAATTAACAAAAACTTAGTTTGAACAGAATAAAACCATATTAAACAATTTGACAATTTATAGCAAGACACTCTTTGAAGATGCCAGCCACAGATGCTGGCAAAACGTCAGGAATAAACTCTTCTAGAACATGGCCACATAGCCCCCCTCCCCCCAAAAACCCCACAAAAACTATAGCAAGACAGTTTAAAACCAGTTAAAACTGTTTAAGGCAATTTAGGATCATGTACATGACCAGATTTGGATTAAACCAGGCCCCAAAAGCTTTAGTTTAAAGAAAATCTCTGCATCATTCATAGAGCTTGTGAGGTATGGGACCACTCTCCGAACCTACTTTTTCCCCAGCTAGTACAAACCCATTGGCAATTCCTACACCGTGGATTTTCCCAACCTGACCTCCAAAAAATTGCTTTGAAAATCGGCAGAATAGGAACAGCTACTTCTTGCTTTTAACCATCTGGTATGATATTAAAACAGGAGGAGAAAAACATTATGTTTCATTGTCCCACTGATAGTTTGCATTTTAGTGCTTTGGCATAACCTCAAGCATAGGCTCAGAACACACTTGTCCTTTTAGACTTCTGTATAATGAATATCTCAGCTTCTCCAGAGATGTTTATGTTCTATATAATTGCAAGCTCTTTAGAATTTATCATTTTATTCACTTCATGAAATTGGTAGATGCTACGGTCTGCCATGATGCACCAGAGTGCAGAAAGAAAACGGCTGTTGTACAGACCCATTAAATACTTGAAAGATTACTATGAAGTACCTTTCCCAAGGCTGCTGCCCTTTGTCTCTCTTTATGATTCATTATTTGGGTCTTGTCTGCTTCCAACTCCAATTGGCTTAGTCAATCACTTTTGATGCAGGAATGTAACATGATTACATACCTCAGAGGTGAACGCCTGTTACAAAAAAATGTGTTTGACTCCTTCTAGTCAGGGGTGGGATAGGTTGTCCTCTCTAAAAGCAATGAAAAAAAATTAATAATACCGATCCTGCTTTTGATTTAATGTTGTTACCTGCTTTTGGTAACAGAATAATCAAATTACTATTTGCATGAATGACCATATCTCCTTACTTAAACCAGCTCATACCTTAAGAGATGCAGGGGAGGCCTTTTTCTTAGTCCCAACACTCTTGCAAGTGCTGGGTAGTGAGGATTCAGGAGAGACATTTCTCTGTAGTTGCTCGCAGACCTTTCACAGGAGATCTAGTTGACCCGCTGTCAGGTGAAGGTGTTTTTAATTTAAGGAGGCATTTGGTGACAGCAGATACAGGTTTTAATGGGGAGAGGGTGTAGTGTTGTTTTTTTCCCCAAACTTTATCATATTTTAAATGCCTTCCAATGCTGTTTTAACTTGTGCTTCTAAATTGATTACTCTATTTTTTACCTTTTAGATTAAGAGTTTTAGTTTATTGTATTTTTAAGGTGTTGTGCTCCACCTTGGATTCCACCCTGGGAGAAAGGCAGGATATAAAATAACTAGTTTAATGGTTTGACTATTGGACTTCAACTTCAGAGAGACTACAACTCTCGATTCAAAGATCAGCCATGAAACCTACTGAGTGGCCTTGGGCAAGTCACATTCTCTCAGCCACAGAGGAAGGCAAAGGCAAACCTCCTATGAACATTGGTGTTAAGGTCACCATACATCGGAAAAAACTTAAAGGCACACAACAACAACAACATTAAATAAATCAATAATCAACTATACTGTATTTAACTAGTTACTGAAACAGTGATGTGCCTTTTTAAATTAACCAAATCAAGATTTAAAATGTAGGTAGTCTCTGGGAACATGGATAGCCAGTAGGAATGCAATTTAATTCTAGAGGGATGATAGGAATTTTCCCCTTTTGCTATGGTCACTGTCTGATCTCTTTTTTCACCATGCCTGATTCTACTACAATAGATTAGCATGGTTGGAACCAAATTGCCTGGGATAATGGACTGTGGGAACAGCAGAAGGCGGCAGGGTGGTGGTGGATTCGGTCTCCTGGACCTGGAACCCCTTCAAATGTTAAAATTAGAGCTTACTGACACTTTATAGACAAATGAGACTGACTTCCTCTTGTCTAGTTCAGCTCTTACTAGAAACTGAAAGGACGATCAGCAAGCATACTTGCCAAGAATATTATGCAAGCTGATGTGGACTGAATGACTAAAAAGCCGAACCCAGGAATAATTTGGTATTTTCACATATTACTCAACATGTCAATAATGCCGTTGTGAAGCCACAGTTTTATACTGTGGTTTCTTTTCCTTCTCCTTCCATATATATATATATATATATATATGAAGCAATGATCTTGGAAGCTACTAAAAATAATAAGGGTAAGAGGAAAATGTGCTTTTCAAAGTAATACCGAGGAGGCACCATTCTTTTAAGATGTGTACCTACAGTCTTAGAGCACATGGAAGGGGAAGATGTAGCTTTCCATAAACATCTAGTCCTGCTGTAGTCCTTTTTATCATGAAGAAGAAAGAAATGGTGTATTATGGGAGGAGGTCAAGGGGGGGTGACACCATGAGTTCCCACACCGGTGACACCAACCCTAATGACACCACTGTCACTGTCTAGGAGGATCTAATGTCTCTGTAGCCTTTATATGTGGGTTCAGCCCAGACAGATCTTGAAACCTATGACATACGTGTAAAATGGCTATTTTCTTTCGTTGATGATGAGGGTATAGAAAACTTAGGTTAAAAACAGTGTAACAATGGCAACATCCTTACCCCTGCCCTTGTCCCTCAATGACCATGGACCATAATTAAAACTGAATTTGTCACCTCATCACCATACCCACAAGTTTCTCATTTCCTTCGGTATCCATACAGTCTATAAAGGTCTTTTCTGGGCATTAGTTCATTCCATGCATCTGAGGAAGCAGACCATGCTACAATTTCTGTTGCACAGTTAGTCTCAAAGGTGCTGCAAGATCCTTTTGCATAACTGTGAACAAGTTACCTTATTGGTATAATAAGTAACAGTATTACTCTAGCCCAGTGGTTCTTTTGCAATGCTGTGCAATGACAGGTGCACAGCACTTAGAAATAAATGCTATTAATGTAAGGATTTACATCTTGTCCCTTATCATGCAGATGTAAACTGTGTGTAATTTTTTACCTGGTGCTCCGTAAACTTATGGTTTTGCACGAATAACAAGATATATGAACATCTTTGCTAGAAAAGTTGTTTGTAGTGCCTGGAGAGAACTATGATATCAGAAAGATTGCACAATCAGGGAAATAATGGAGAGAGAGGAAAATGGAACTCTTGAGTCATTTAACTAGAAAATCTGGCCCATTTGTTACTATGAAAACCAGTCTGTGGAAACAGCAATAATTATTTCTAGGGTCAAAAGGAGAGGGGAAGATTCAATATGGGCTGAAAATGTGTGTGTGTGTGTGTGTGTGTGTGTCATTGTTATAAATCAGTGTTCATAGTTACATAAATCAGAAATCTTATTTTAAAAAGTGCTCAGCTGCACACAACTCTAAGCACTTATTGTGTTTTGACTGTTCTGGAAATTCATTGCAAGATATGGAGAGGTCTGTTAAATTCAATAGGATCTAGACAGAATAGGCAATAGGATAGATAATAGGATCTAGACAGTGTACCAATTTCTTTGCAATCTACTTGGACCAAAATTCATCTGAAACTGGACATTTACTCCCACAGAATTTTCTGTAATTCCTATGTATTTTCTCTTTTTACAATTTTTATTTAGCTGTTACAACTAAATATTAAAGAAGAAAGAAGAGGTGATTTCTATCCTTATGCAGTGCCCACAAGAACACATGCTATCTCATCCTTCCCCCACCACCATCCCACACAACCCACAACCCTGCCAGACATCTACAGGGACAATCAGTTTGTGATGGAGGTCACTCCTTCCAGGATCCACCTTCCTAGATCCTGGCCCAAATTATTCTACTGTGGTAGGAGGTCCAGGACCACCTTCTCTCTGTGTTTGTGCTGAAAAAGTACTAACCTGCAGATAGTCCAAGAAAACTATGCAGGGTTTGAGGACTTTCTTGCAGTGATGAGAAACATGGCAAATGTATTCATTCCTGTGAGAATGAAATTTATAATGAGTTACATCTCTGCTAACATATCCTGGCACAGTCAGCAGTCAGTCGGTCGGTCACTTTTTGTAATCTAATTGATTTTTTATGACCAGTACCATCACAGCCAGTACTTTAGATTATAATCATGAGGGCAGGGAATCGTCTAACTAAATGATTGTATGTACAATGCTGTGTAAATTTACAGTGCTATATAAATAAAGGTTAATAATAATAATAATAATAATAATAATACTCTTTTCCATAGCAAGGTAACTTTCTACGTCTACGTCTTAGGGCAGATTGCCAGCTGGTGAATTGTTCATTTTATTTCCAGATCATAGAACATTGTAAGTTCATTAAATCTCCCTTTTTGATTGTAATGATTCATGCACCATGTTATAAATTCATGTTCTGAATGCATATCTAGATTCAACCAGTCAGGAAAACCACAGCATGGCTTTGTCTGTGTTAAAGCACTAGGTGCTGATTTATCTATCATGGATAAAGTTAATGTAACGAGTTAATCATGTTCTTTGCAGCAGCACAGCTAAGTCCATAAAATTATTTGATGACTAATTGTATATCTATTTTGCCAGATGGTAGATTTTTTTTTCTTTGTTCACTAATGGTTTCTGGGACCCCCCAGTAATGGAAAATAAGTGAATGAACAGCTTTCAAACTGTGGGCTGAATTGCTCATACGCTGATAGCTTCTCTCTTACTATAGTCACTCAAAACCCATCGTTGGGCTGATTTTTGACATACAGTAGTCAATGGAAGCAGCACAAGGACCAAGATCCTCACTGGCTATGTGTAATAAGTATGGTGCGAGAACCAACACAGGGTCTGGAGGTTTGCAAAACCACTGACAAATCATCCTTAGTAAAAGTGAAAGTCTGAGTCATGAAGAATTTGTGGCTGAAGATGAAGGGAAAATTTGGACTCAGGTACAAATGCATCATTTACTTGGTTAGCTCCCTATTTTTAAACTACTGAATTAGGAGTGAATGGTCACCAGAATTTAAACAGTAGGGTCTTTTATACTTTTATGTTCAAGCTGTAATATTACCAATATTTATTTATTATTAATAAATTTTATAGACCAAAAGGAGCACTTAAGATGGTTCTAAGAAGATGAAAAACAGTTGGGAATAAAACCAAAAAAAAAGTTATAATGTTCAAATACAATTAAATAAATCATACTATTAAAACACAGTTGAATGAAAAGCAATTTAAAAATACATCACCACCACCACCACCAAACAGTACCAGCAGTGATACTGTATATTAAAAGCCCCTTTCTCAGCAGCTAAATAACTGCCAGTCAATAGCCTGCCTGAGTAAAAACACCTTTGCCTGCCTTGAGATGGACAAGGAAATCTTAGCATCCCTTGGAAGGAGGTTGTACAATCCTAGGAGAATGGAGTCTCATGTGCTAGCTTCAAGTCTAACTATATCCACTTTATTAAGAACAGCAAGTTATCAATGAGAGACAGCATGGTTTAGTGGTTTGAGCATTGGACTATGACTCTGGAGACCAGAGTTAGATTCTCCACTCAGCCATGGGAACCACTGGGTGACCATGAACAAGTCACATACTCTCAGCCCCAGGAAAACCCTGTTATAGGTTTGCCTTCAGGTCACCATAAATCAGAAACTAATGGAAGGCACACAACAACAAATGTATCAATGTTGTTCCAGTATACAGGGCTGTGTATACAATGTGCCTGTCTATAATCATATGAAGATACTGTATATGATTAATCCTTATATATATATCCATGGTTGCAATCCTGTTGTGATATACATATGTACAACTTAAGTTTGTGCTCATATATGTCTCCTTTTTGCTGTTGTGCAAGGAGGTATTTGCTACTTCTTTCTGTAGCATCCAAACACCTGCCAAGGGCAAGCAGCATTCAAGACCTAGGGTGTTGCCATGGCCATTTACTAGCCAAGGGAGGCAACCAGACAGTGCCTGATCCAGTCATAGTTTTTCAAGCTGGGAAAATCACACTCCTGATTTCCCAGAAACTTAGGGGCTGTGCAGACCGGTCATTAAGTCCCACTTGGGAGTGGAGTTGGGGCATGGTGTCCATTTGACACATGCCCTGACTCTGTCTCCATGGTGGCATGACACCGCACACCACACTACATGGTGCGCGGTATCACAGTGCTCCTCTGGTGCTGGATTTAGACAACGCAGCACCAAAGGAGCTCCATAAATCATGATGGGTGGATTTCTGATGTGTATTTTTGTCATGAGAGATTTTAATGGCCAATACATACTAATTTCTACTCCCATACGTCCAGCTGGTTGCCATACATTCACATTCCTTCTTAAGCATCTTGTTGCATTTCAAAATATTTAATTCCTAGAGTACTCTAACAAAATCAATACTGATGTAAGAGTACCTCAGCACCAGAGGATAGTACTTGTGGAAACAAGTCTAAAGAAATAATCCTTGACAAATAACTGAGCAAAGACTTAAAAGGAGGCAGCAAAAGACTGCATACAAAAGAGCTCAGTTACAAGAAACATAACATGTTAAACTGAATGAGTAAGCAGACAAACCATCTAAATAGATTCAGGATGTTTAAAAATGGGAAGACCACAGCATTGCCAGAAACTTACAAAACAGTTTTTTTCCCACCATTATGGGCAAAAACCAGTGATGATAAGTTCCTAGCATGTGCTTTCATCCAAACAGTGACAAAAACATTGGTTGAGTTCCTGCGTTACACCACCAGTATCCCACCATGCATAGTTATGTCTTGTTGTCGATCCTTACACATCATCCTACCTGTTTTCAGGCTGGGCATTGCTCCCCATCCCATTCAAGGGTCAGCCAAAGATAGGGAAGGTGGAAGGTTAGCCAGGGAAAGGGGATCCATTCCTGCAACCGGATACCATCCTCCTGGAGCTCTGGAGGAATACCTGAAGAGCATGCATTTTTCTTCTTATAGACAGTTGCAAGAATAAAACCATCTGGCAGCCTGGGTGATCCTCATCTTCCCCTTTGCTTCTCTTGGCTACTAAATGGCTGTGGGGATAGGCAGTCAGAAGAAAATAGTTAGGTGGCTGGAGAGAAAGTCATAGTGAATGGAGGTGTCAAATGGCTCCATCCACCATCACAATTTTTTTTTTTTTAGATACATAGGTGTCCCTTCCAGTTATGTCTGCCTGTCACCAACAGGATGCCAACCATTATTGTGAAATCCATTTCACTTCCCCAAAGTTCCAGTGTGTTTTATAAGTTGAACCAATGCAATCCACTGAGATCAATGGCACTTACAACCAGGTAACAATGCATAGAATTATATTACAGTCGTGCCCTGTAAACCTGTGTAATATTATTAATGGGCTGTTTATTTTGGATGTCTGTTTTATAATGGCATTGTAATTATCAGCATTAGTGCCACATTATGTGAAAACCTGAGGTTTGCAGGGGCTAGTATGACGGAGGTAATTAAAGGCAAGTACATTCAGTTAAGTTAGGTCAAGCCATCTCATGGTGGCCAAAGTCTGATGAAGCCAGCTAAAGTAGATTAATTCAAATCACAGCAGACAAAAACAAGAAACAACCTCTCTTATGCAGTCTTTCCCAGTGGGTCCATTTATACTTGGATGTCCCATCCCAGAAGATTGTGCTGAAGGATTCCCCATGCATTTAAACACCATACAAGATACCAGTGAAGTTACTTAAATATTTGAAATGAGATACCACCAACATGTGTATGACACCCAACTCTATCCACTTCATGCAAGTGAGGCAGTGGAACAGTTTAGTATATGCAAGCAGCAAGAAATATATGTACAGCCCCAAGTGAATACATAAGCACACAATTAAAAAATTGCCCACATTGTTGTTGTTTTTTAAGAGGATGTCATCTCTAGCTGTACAGCAGTAACTTGTAAAGGGTCCATAAGCTGACAAAGATAAAAGGCATGCTAATCTGTTCCAGCATTTACAACATACCAACATGCAGCATGCTCAGCCAGACAGTCATGGTGATGCCAAAAGTGGAAAGTAGTCAGCAAGCAAAGGACAAAAGTTACCCTTTGTAGTCCCAGCTATAGTTCAGAGGAAGGAACTGGAAAAAACACATCTGAGCATTCCTTGCACCTAAGAAAACCCTATTAAATTCATGGGGTTTCCATAAGTCAGCAGGCAACCTGAACCACATACATAAATTACCAAATAACCAAGCTCATAGCATGATCCTGTTGGGCACATGAATGGGACAGGGCTGCATGTATCAGGTGCAACCATGGCTGGTTTATACATTTAGCCAAATCAAGGAGTAAAAACTTCTTCTGGAGCTAATTTTCCCCAAAAATGTTTGGTGTAGGCATTCCCTCAGACTCGCAACCAGCTACTTACACATTACAGCGATGATGCACATCTTCAGCTATTCTGTGGCCACTTCCCAAGAAACAAGGAACATCAGTGTGGGGAGAAGTTCTCATGGTTGTTGCTCCAGCTTGGAACTCTGGGGGACTTTCCATGGTTTGAAATTGAAGCCAAACCGTAAAAGAGCCAAACCTCAAATGGCAGGTTCCACAGTTGCCACTGAATGCTTTTAAACCACCCCCAAATTGCCTACACCCCCTCCCTTTCACACACACATATTCCCTCTCTCTCTCGCTCCCCACCCTGAGAGTTGTTCAGAAGCCGGGACAATAATCAAATACATATGAGACCAAATACAATTTATGTCACACAAGGAAGCCTAGTAACTCCAATAGACTGGCAGAATGTGGATGATATCCATTTAGTTTCTCAAAATAAAGGATAAACGTTCAAGTGACTTGATGGTGGGCCAGTGTTTCAAAGTTCACCTTCAAGCTCTGGCATATTGAAAGACATTGTATATCAGGCCGAGATGGACCTCTGAGCAGACATGCACAGGATTGCACTGCTAGTGGGCTAGCCTGATCTGGTTCAATTCACATTGTAAGAGAGTGATTCACATGCCTCCTACTCTGTTGTAGCTCTCCTGAAATCTGTTGTAAATACATCTCCCCCTCAGATTTCTGTGTGTAAAGAAAATTCTCAGGACAACATGTTCCATTCAGCATGTGTTTTGGGGAGGTGTGGTTTGGCTAGGTTAATATATGATGTCCTCCAGATGTGAGCATTTCCATTATTCAGCTTTCTCCCTGGATACAATGTCGACTCATCCTCTGACCCGCTATTATATGAGTCTCTCCATTCAAGCAGAGTTATAAATAAACTAACAGCTACTAAAAATATTTCCAACAATAGCAGAGGATGACGGCTGCTGCTTTCCAAGAATGTACCAGACTAGTGTAACAATTTCGAGAGAGGTAGCTATGATAGTCTCTAAAACTCAAATGACGAGACTAAATATTTGTATGGAAATCAGTAAATACTAATCGTCTCAGTTATGAAGCCAGTAGTGTGACGGACAGAGCGTTGGATTTTAATTGGAGACAATGAGTGCCAGATCATTGCTCAGCCATGAGGTTTGATACATAGTGACTTGTATAATTCACTGTATCTCAAGTTAAACCATCTCACATGAAATGTTATAGCATGCTGCCCTGATATCCATAGACGAAGAATGTGGAAATTACATATATACATATACATATATGTAATTTATGCATTTTCACTTTTTGTTGTTGTGTGTCTTCAATTCATTTCTGACTTATGGTGGCCCTAAGGTAACCCTGTCACAGGGTTTTCTTGACACAATTTGTTTGGGGGAGTTGCCTTTGCCTTCTTCTGAGGCTGAGAGAGTGTGACTTGCCCAAGGTCACCCAGTGAGTTTCCATGGCCAAATGGAGATTCTAACCCTGATCCCCAGAGAACCATGCTGGCTCTTATATTCTCACACTGCAAATATGGAAACAAGTAGGTGACACTCACTGCTATTGGGGGGGGGGGGGTTTAAATACCATTTCAGCCCTCAATCCTAGCGATGAGTGGCCCAACAGTACCATAATAAGAAATGGACTACCTAGGTTTGGGGCGGAGGATACAGGAGAAAGAGTAATAATGCTGGGGGAGGGGGTGGTATGTGGTACCTAGAAATTTCCTGGCAGCTGTTGGAATTATCTCCTTAATGTTTTTTCTCAATAGAGGAGCAATTTTACACTTTCCCTTGTCCAAACATGTCAATGTCCAAACAGAGATTGCACCCTACAGAACATAATGCAGTAGCCAAGCCAAGAGATTTTGAAAGTATAGATGAAAGTCTTTTGGTCCTTCTCTGAAAAGGGAGAAACCACTAGAACTCTAGATGTGAATAATAATTTTTAAAACCCACCTATCTAAATTCTTCCAAATTATATGGATTGCCTGATAATTACTGTATCTTCATTTCCTTGCCACTCTCTTCTCTTGATTCAGCTGGTTCCAGGATTGGGACTGCTGCTTCTAGATTTGATGGAAAAGAAAAACAAAGGGGAAACTGAATAAAAGTGGCATACATTATCTTTGTCTTCAAGTTAAATTGATGAACAACACTTTTAATAACTGTACTGTGAATCCTGTCCCACAGGTGGGTGCGGGGGATCACGATACTGGATGAAAAAACACTTAAAATTGATGACCCCAGATTAGTTAGACAGTTGCATTAAAGGATATGAAATCAAAGGAATGAGTTTATTTTGACTTACTCCAAATTGCTGTTTTTATAACAGGGCTTAATCGTCTGATGTAATAACTATGAAGAGGTATCATAGAGACCTAATTTATCTTAAATAGGCTACATATTAGTTTGCATGTATATATATTTTTAAAAAATCTCTTCTCAAAAGATGCTTGGCATCCTTTTCTCTAGAAATTAAGAGCTCTTATTTAGAATCACTGCATGACAACCAAGGTTTTGCTTTGTACAGTCTGCCTTCCAATAACAAATAGTTGATTCATGACAGATTAGCATTTTGTTCGACTTTAAGAAAGCAAAATTTATTTGAAGCTCTAGCAAACAACAAACTTCAAAGTATGACTAGCTTTATATACCACCTTCCAGAGCCTTCCAGAACAGTCCGGCCAGAGAGAGGAGAAGGAGAGGAGCTGCTTGGCAGCCATTTGGGGACCGTGTGCTTGAGACCGTGTGCTTGTTGCTGAAGGGGAGGAGCTTCTGTGAGTCACATCTGTGAGTCACAAGGGGGCGGAGCTAGCAGACTAGCTTTATATACCACCTTCCAGAGCCTTCCAGAACAGTCCGGCCAGAGAGAGGAGAAGGAGAGGAGCTGCTTGGCAGCCATTTGGGGACCGTGTGCTTGAGACCGTGTGCTCCTTGCTGAAGGGCGCGCAAATTTTAGTTTTCTTTAACTGAACAACTCTGCTCAAGTGGCATTAGGTTAGAATCAGATATTGAAACAGAACCTTCCCTTTAAGTGTAAGATAGCAGCCAGTACTTACCTTTAAAGAAGTATTCCCAGTAGATTGACTGTTATATTTATTACTAAAGACTTTGCAGTATGGACAACGAGGGATCTGCCACAGTCACCTGCAACTCTTGTGGGATGTTTCTCTTCTTGCCTACAGTAGTGGAGAACTTCACATGCACCAAGTGCAAGTTGGTAGCACTCTTGGAGGAGAAAGTGCAGCAGCTGGAGTCCAGAGTAGCTACACTTCAGCAGATTAGGGAACAAGAGGATTTCCTGGACACAATAGAACTAACCATCTTGGATGAGTACCATGCAGAGGAAGATGCTAGGGTGGAAGAGGTCACTTGCCAAACAGAGGAGGCAGACAGCTGGAGGAATGTCACAAAGAGTAGTAAACCAAGAAGGAATTGTTCGGGGAGCTTGCAGCTAGAGAATCGATTCGAAGCTCTTTCCCTTATCAAGGAGGATGAAGAAGAGCAGCATGGACAGACTTCAGGGACAGAGCAAGGGAGCCTGAGAGTCCCACCCGAGGGAACAGTCGCTGCTAAGCCTCGGAGGAGGCGTGTGGTCGTAGTGGGGGACTCCTTGCTGAGGGGTACAGAAGCAGTGATTTGTAGGCCTGACAAGATGTCTCGAGAGGTGTGCTGTCTTCCAGGTGCAAAGATCCGGGATGTGACAGAGAGGCTGACAAGACTGGTCAAGCCTACTGACCAATACCCCTTCCTTTTGGTCCACGTGGGAACTAATGATACTGCAAGACACAGCATTCAGAACATCAAAAGGGATTACGAGGCGCTTGGTAGGAAGCTGAAAGGAATGGATGTACAGGTTGTCATCTCGTCTCTTCTGCCAGTTGAAGGGCATGGTCCAGGAAGGGAGAGGAAAATAGCAGAGGTGAACAACTGGCTTCGCAGATGGTGCCGCCGAGAAGGATTTGGATTCTTGGATCATGGGCTGCGGTTCCATGAGGAGGGACTTCTTGCAACAGACGGGTTGCATCTCACGCCAGTTGGAAGAAATGTTTTTGCCAACAGTCTCAAGAACTTGATCAGGAGAGCTTTAAACTGAGTTCCGAGGGGAAGGGAGACAATATTAAGGAACGCAAAAGGGATGGCGTAAATAGTCAAACTGACATAGAGGAAACAAGGCAAACAGTGCAAGGACCCAACAGTGGGAGGCAAAAAAACTTGCACAAGCAGCAAGTAAAAGGGAACCATGGTCTGCGATGTCTCTACACTAATGCACAGAGCATGGGAAATAAGCAAGATGAACTCGAACTCCTAGTACAACAGACCAAATATGATATAATAGGCATCACTGAAACCTGGTGGGATGAGTCTCATGATTGGAATGTGGAAATAGAGGGGTATAACCTTATTAAGAGAAATAGGCCAAACAGGAAAGGAGGAGGAATAGCACTATATGTCAGAGATATTTACACCAGTGAAGAGATCCTGGACATCAATCATGGAAGCCAGGTGGAGAGCATCTGGATAAGAATTAAAGGGGAGGGAAACAACAAGGGTGTTACGGTGGGAGTCTACTACAGACCCCCAAGTCAGACTGAGGAATTGGATGATATCTTTCTAGAACAGATGACCACACAGTCAGAAAAGAGAGATGTAGTAGTGATAGGCAACTTCAACTATCCTGATATTTGCTGGAAGTCAAACTCAGCAAAATCCTCAAGGTCTAGCAAATTCCTCACTTGCCTGGATGACAATTTCATGGTCCAAAAGGTGGAAGAGGCAACAAGGGGGTCAGCTATTTTAGATCTGATCCTAACCAACAAGGAGGACTTGGTTAATGGAGTGCAAGTGGTGGGATCATTAGGTGGAAGTGACCATGTTCTCCTGGAGTTTGTAATACAGTGGAAAGGAGAAGCCAGGCAGAGTCAGACACGCATCCTAGACTTTAGGAGAGCGGATTTCAGTAAACTTAGAGAAGTATTGAGGGCGATTCCATGGTCAGAAATACTAAAAGATAAAGGAGTTCAGGACGGATGGGACTTTCTCAAAAGGGAGATACTGAAGGCACAATTTCAAACAGTTCCAGTGAGAAAGAAAAACGGGAGGTGTCTCAAGAAACCAGGATGGATGACTAAGGAACTTTCAACCGAGCTAAGTTTGAAACGGAACATGTATAAGAAATGGAAAAAGGGGGAAATAACGGAAAAGGAATTCAAAGAAATAGCAGGCATGTGTAGGGGTAAAGTCAGAAAAGCTAAAGCGCAGAATGAACTCAGGCTTGCTAGAGAGGTTAAGAACAATAAAAAGGGCTTTTTTGGATATGTCCGCAGCAAG
Organism: Urosaurus nigricauda; assembly: GCA_034509955.1. NCBI lineage: Eukaryota > Metazoa > Chordata > Lepidosauria > Squamata > Phrynosomatidae > Urosaurus > Urosaurus nigricauda. The sequence continues at coordinate 104,885,152 of JAOEGL010000004.1, forward strand.
AGGGAGAAGAAGGAAACGGTAGGGCCACTGCGTGGAGAAGATGGCAAAATGCTAACAGGAGATAGAGAAAAGGCAGAATTACTCAACACCTTCTTTGCCTCAGTCTTCTCAGAAAAGGCAAAAGATGCTCAACCTGAGGATAATGGAGCAGAGAACAGAATAGGGGAATTTCAGCACAGAATAAGTAAAGAGATAGTAGAGGAACACCTTGTTAATCTAAATGAATTTAAGTCTCCGGGACCAGATGAACTCCATCCAAGGGTATTAAAAGAACTGGCAAAAGTAATATCAGAGCCATTGGCAATAATCTTTGAGAACTCCTGGAGAACAGGAGAGATCCCAGCAGACTGGCGAAGGGCAAACGTTGTCCCCATCTTCAAAAAGGGGAAAAAAGAGGATCCCAACAATTATCGTCCAGTTAGTCTGACATCAGTTCTAGGAAAGATTCTGGAGCGGATCATTAAACAGAGAGTCTGTGAACATCTAGATGGCAATGCCATAATCACAAAAACTCAACATGGGTTTCAGAGAAACAAGTCATGCCAGACAAATCTAATCTCTTTCTTTGATAAAATTACCAGCTTGGTAGATGAAGGGAATGCTGTGGATATAGTATATCTTGATTTCAGTAAGGCCTTTGACAAGGTTTCCCATGACATTCTTGCAAACAAGCTTGTAAAATGTGGGCTAGACAAAGGAACTGTTAAATGGATCTGTAATTGGTTGACTGGCCGAACCCAAAGGGTGCTCATCAATGGCTCCTTTTCATCCTGGAGAGAAGTGACCAGTGGGGTCCCACAGGGCTCTGTCCTCGGCCCAGTGCTATTCAACATCTTTATCAATGACCTGGATGACAGAATTGGGAGCATACTTATCAAATTTGCAGATGACACCAAATTAGGGGGAATAGCTAATACCCCAGAGGACAGGATCAAGATTCAAAATGACCTGAATAGACTAGAAAGCTGGGCCAAAGCTAACAAAATGAAATTCAATACAGAGAAATGTAAGGTATTGCACTTAGGGCAGAAAAATAAAATGCACAGATATAGGATAGGTGACACCTGGCTGAATGAAACTACGTGTGAAAGGGATCTAGGAGTCCAAGTAGACCACAAGTTGAACATGAGTCAACAGTGTGATGCGGCAGCTAAAAAGGCCAATGCTATTTTGGGCTGCATTAATAGAAGTATAGTGTCTAGATCAAGAGAAGTAATAGTGCCACTGTATTCTGCTTTGGTCAGGCCCCACCTAGAATATTGTGTCCAGTTCTGGGCGCCACAATTCAGAAAGGACATTGAGAAACTGGAGTGTGTCCAAAGGAGGGCGACAAAAATGGTGAAGGGTCTGGAAACCATGCCCTATGAGGAACGACTTAGGGAGCTGGGGATGTTTAGCCTGGAGAAAAGAAGGTTAAGAGGTGATATGATAGCCCTGTTTAAATATTTGAAAGGATGTCATATTGAGGAGGGAGCAAGCTTGTTTTCTGCTGCTCCAGAGAACAGGACCCGGAACAATGGATGCAAGATACAGGAAAAGAGATTCCACCTGAACATTAGGAAGAACTTCCTGACAGTAAGGGCTGTTCGACAGTGGAACACACTTCCTCGGAAGGTGATAGAGTCTCCTTCCTTGGAGGTCTTTAAACAGAGGCTGGATGGCCATCTGTCAGGGGTGCTTTGATTTGGATTTCCTGCATGGCAGGGGGTTGGACTGGATGGCCCTAGTGGTCTCTTCCAACTCTACGATTCTATGATTCTATGATTCTATGATTCTATGAGCACTTTGTGAAATTTCTATTAGGAATATTTATTGAAACTAAATGTATTTTGTTATTAAAATCCTTGTCTCTGTGCTGATTTAATGGGATGCAATTGCCATATAATATGATAGTTATGGTATTGGATGGTTTCATTTAAAACTTACACTCCTGGGCATTTTTTGTTTTAACAACCGAATCTGGATACTGATGAGTAAAAGTGGCCTGCTTTTGAACTGAGTGGGCTTTGGGTCAAAAGTACAGAAATTTTCAAGCTTCCTTTCCAAATAAAATATATACTTTCTATAAGAGAAAACACTGGCAAAAATCTCCACATGCTTTAGAGTATTTTAGGTGAAACATAAAATAATTTCATAACATAATCCAATAATAATTACTTCTACAGACGTTATAATGTTGACTCATAAACTATTAGAGTTACATTAATGATGATTCATCTTCAGTTCTTGACACACTTTAGGGCCACTATGGAATTCCTTAAAAGGTAATAATAGAAACCTCTCCTGAAACAATTTAACTTGAGCAAAATTTAATTTTTCAAATAACAAAAGCTGAACATTATTGGGAAGAAACTTTCAGAACAGCTGAATTAGAGGTCATAAGGCAGGAATGACAACAGACATCTAGCTTCAGATTCTTATCTAAGTTTTTTCTTTTTAGTGGGCCCTTATCTTTATTATACAAACCTTATTAATTAACTATGGAAAAAAGAAAAACAGATGTCGCTTGATTCATGACTACCACAAATCTCTTAATTCATCCTCTCTTACTCCATTCCATCACTTGTTACTTTCAGGAATGCAAAGGGATCGTGTAGCACTTTAAGGACTAACATTTTCAGGAATAGCAGTAATGAAAGGAGACATTCTTCTTGTTTAGATTTTAGGGCCAAGATTCTGTTGTGTCAAACCTCTCGCACAACAGCTCACAGCACAACAGTTTGATATTTCCAGTGCTCCCATGCCTCATTATGGCTGTGGATGTCTTGCTTTCAAAATGACAATTACTACTTTCACAATAGCAACTACATGGGCAGAGGCTTCCATTCCACTGGCATTCAACTGGATTTCTGCCTAGAATTGCAGTATTGAAATCTGCATGTTTAAGGCAGTGAATCATAATATCAACCATAATATCATCAACAAAAATATAGAGACAGCTATTCAAATTAAATAACAGATTCAACTACTGTTTTTAAGCTATAACACTGTATGGTTTTGACAACAGTTTACCATGTTATCTTGACTTATAATCAGATAACTACAAGAAGCCCTTGTTCTTCCAAATCTGTTCTTAGAAAGGCTTTCCAAGACTAAAGAGCTGTGGCTTCCCTTCCTATATTTTCACTATTCACTGTGTTTGCAGTCATATGCTTAATGGCCCTTACATGAATATGGGGACATCAAAAAGCAATACTGAAATGAGATCCCAGTGTTTTGGAGCTGATTACATCTAATGGTGACTCACAACCCATCAGTCTCACTTTGATTCACTATCAAAACCACATTATTGTGGTTTGAATACTGATACTAGACTGCAGGCAAGCATAATGTGTTAACATTTGTAGCAGGTCCTTTACCCACAAAGTGCGACCCTTGCCTTACATATGCATACCAGAGACTTGAATACTGTTTCAGGTTAACGTTATGTCCTTCTCAACAAATTCTGACTGCACACATGCATTTAAATAAGTAGATGTCTACTTTTCACTTTGTTTTTTTTTTTTTTTCAATACAAGGAAAATAGTTCCAAATTAGCTCTAGGGATTAAGGATGGGATGTGCATTAGTAATGACACAGTGCTAGCCAATACATAGTGCCTTATCACACAAGAAAAGAAATTGGAAATGGAGAGTCCTACCTTTATCTGTCTCTTACCGCATGATGTCGTAGCACATCAGTTCTCTTCCCATGGGAGATGGTTTTAAAACATTTTGTCGAATTGGTTTTTCCAGCTAGACAAAAGATGCACTTTTAAGACTGTCTACTGCGGGAAGAGAACTGAAGTGCTATGACGTCATGAGGAAAAGCACGAAGAAAGATGCTATTCTCCAACTCCATTTCTGCTTTCTTTTTTCGTGTGATAAGGCTCATAGTTTAATACCAAATCAAATTGAATTACACTGAAAACTTGTAGAAAAGGTGTTCTTGCTGTATTGAAAGCAGGAACAAGACAGTCATACTGCTGTTAAAATACAGTAACCCCCACAACTCAGAAGAAATAATAATACAGGAGACCAAATGAAGAACCATCGGAAGTAATGTGAGTACACTCTATGGGCTTGGCAACACCTTCATCACCAGAAACACCGGTAGTGCTTTTTTTGGAATGCTCCACAAATATTGGTGTTCTACCAGCCATGTTCCAATAGTGTATGTAGACAAAATGGGATACTCCAGGGAGATAATATGGATCCAAAGATGAACCTGTTCTCTCAGCATATGCATAACGTAAACCTGAGAGCAATCCTATGCTGCATCTGCACTGCAGATAATGCAGTTTGACACTAATTTAACTGCTGACCTGCGATGCTATAGAATCCTGGGATTTGTAGTTTGCTGCGGCACCAGAGCTCTCTGACCAAGAAAGCAAAATATCTCACAATACAAATCCCAGAACTCTATAGCATCAAGCCATGGCAGTTAAAGCAGTGCAACAGCATTTCAACAGAGCAGATTCAGCTGTAGAGTCAATGGGAGCCATGAACTTTCCAACTGTTCTGGTTTGGCACAGACAGTCTTGCTTAATCCTCTGCTGCCCACTTTTTCAGCTGCTTTTAAATTTTCCAGTTTTGTTCTCCTCCTCTCACTTTCCCCCCCTTTCCCGTCCGCTTACTTCAGTTGTTGCAAACTGAACTCAAAAGCAGTTTGCTCTGAATTAACTTGGCAGTGGGAAAAGAAAAGGAGAGTCGGGTTGGAATCTACCTTCCCTTTCCCTGCAGGCTCAGAGAAAAGCAAACTGCTGCACATTCTCCCAGCTTGTGTGTTCTTTCTTATCGCTTGGCCACATGTATCCTAGTTATCATCTAGGAAATATTGGAGGACATGGAACCATACATGTACATATTTATTTATTTAAAATCTTTGTATTTACCCTATATCATAAGATCCCTGGGCAGCTTAGAACAACATCAATTTAAAACATATAAAAATTAAAACAGTAAAAATGATTTACACATTTAAAGAACAAACAAATGAGCGTTTCTGCCCCCATCAACCTCTGACACAGCCATGCAACAGGGTTATAGGTCTGATAACTTCTCTGCTATGCTTTCTCCACCGACATTACCACTTCCAAGATTGGGCTTCTCCGAATGCAAGATAACTTAATGAATGAATGGGTGTGATATTTGTCATGCGGAGCATTCAGGAGGACTCTTGTACATCTTTAATGTAATGTTTTAAGCTAGACTTTCCAAATAGGGGCTCCTCAGATGTGTAGAACTACAGTTCCCATCATCCTAAACTGGTTTACTAGGTTGTGGGAGGGTATTTTTAAGCAAATCTATGAAATGTAAAACTGGCATGGTACTATGGCATCTTGTTTACATGAGCATGCAACTGTGGACTTCCAATTCAATACTTTGTTGTTGTGTATCTTCAAGTCCTTTCTAACTAATGGCATCCCTAAGGCAAATTTATCATAGGGTGTTTGTAGGGGGAGGTTGTGGGCAAAATTTGATCAGACAGCATTTGCCCTTGTCTTCCTCCGAGGCTGAGACAGTACAACTTGCCCAAGATCACTCAGTGAGTTTCCATAACTGAGCCAGGATTCAGACCCTGGTTTACTGAAGTCTTGGACCAACATTCAGACCACTACACATGCTGGTGCTCTGTCCTGAAGAGGTACAGTTAGTAAAATAAAATGTCACATGAATGGACTTCTACAACAGAACTTTCCTCTCCCTTCATCCTTGCATGCAGCTCCCTAAGTCCTCCTCAAAACTGACTCCAACTTTCCACCTGCTCCTATTTCCATTCTGCTCTATTAAGTGGAATAAACATGTTCAGAGGGGGTTTGTCATTGCCTCCCTCTAAGGTTGAGAGAAAGTGACTTGCCCAAGGTCACCCAATGGGTTTACATGGCCGAGCGGGATTCAAACCCTGGTCTCCAGAGTCATAGTCCAATGCTCAGACCACTACACTACACCAGACTGGCTCTCAAAATTCAATACTGCTCTAGAATATTATTCTCACTTATGATCCACAGAGCAATAACATACTTTTATCTCTCTGGATGAAGTTTTTCCAATTATTGGTACTTTACTGCTTTATCTATTGGGACTGACAGCAGAGTCGGAGGGCCTGTCCAACACAATGGAATTGACAAATCACATCTATCCAAATGTTGAGAAGGGGAATCTGCTGTGGAAAGAAAGATCTGACAGATTAAATGAAAATGTAGGGACCCTTTTTTAGTATACAATTAGTACACTATGATTCTGTTTTAACTACTATGATCCATCCTATGGAATCCTGGGATTTGCAGTCCAGGGAGGTGCATTTAGAATTCCCTGCTACATGGTTATAAAGCTTCACCAAACTACAAACCCCAGGATTTCATGGAATGCAGCAACAACCATTTAAGTGGGATCATACTACTACAGTATAACTGTCCAGTGTGAAAGGGCCTCAGGCTAAACAAGAATTGTGGCTGAAGTGTCTGAGAGAAAGAGCGGGGAGACTGGTGTAATACAATGAGCCAGTACTGATGCTTGTTCTCTTTCACTACAAAGTTATATGTACCACTTTGATTCTATTTAACTACCATGATTGCAGTGGAATCCTAGGATTTTTAGTTTGATTAGGCACCTGAGCTCTCTGGTAAGAGTATTCAAAATACCCTGAGAAACTACAAATCTCAGGAATGCACAGGATGGAGCTGTGGCAGCCTTTTATTAAATAAATGGTTATTTCTTGTAGTTTAAATTCTGCTTAAGTTGTTTATTGAGGGGACTATCTGAGTCTCAACCACATGCAAACTGGAATCCTAAAGAACATATAAACTAGTCCATATTTGTAACAGCTCTTAGAGGTAGTCCATATTTGTAACAGCCCTTAGCAAACCCAAGGATGGGTTTAGGAGCAGGAACCCAGGGTTAATAGTGAGTGGAGTGAGTGAAAGGGGCATACCAGCACTTCTTCATTGTCTATTTTTGTGATAACATTAGCCAGAAATACTTTTATAGTATTGTTCAGGGAAATTTTAATAACTCGCTTGCTAATTTTCTGTAACATGGGGAACCCCATTTTCTGATTCATTCTGAATGGTTTTATCACCCATAGTTTGCAATTGTCAAAGCAAAGCACTCGTGAAAACAGACAAAATCTGGAACGTGAACCGGAAACAGACAAAGTACAAAATAGATGTGCCTGTAGAGACAATTTATCCAGATGTGAGTAAGCTTTCCTGTAGTTGGATTTAATATGTCAGTACCTGTACTATTAGTAATAAACAAAAGAGAGTGTCAAGAGGAAATCTGGTGTTCACATATGGCGCTCATCCATGAAGACGAGACATATGAATGCATCTGAGCCCTCTAAAATGAAATATGAGCTAAGAGTAAGGTACATTTACTAGATTTTATTTTGTAGGAAAACAAATATTGACTGAGGTAAAGGAGGAGAACTAAAAGACACTAGAGACATTGATCTTTTTATTTCTACCAAGTCAGAATTCATTGCACTAACATACTGTACAATGTGGCTCAGTTGTCATTTCTTCAGAGGTCTGAATATTATTTCTTTACTTGTGCAAAGAAGAATTATACTTCCTTACTTGGTAAAGAATAATAAAACTTCTTTACTTTATCTCCAAGTCAACTGGTTTTTCAAAATCATTGTCCCTTCCCATGAAACTGGCCAGATTAATAGCTAGCCTTCAGACACTGTTAGCATAAAATGCACATGAACAATTTTCTTCATGAACAATTTTCATGAACAATTTTCTTCATGAATGGTATACTTTATGTATAAATGGTAATGTTTCCAGAATACATAACACAAACAATAACATAAGAAAAAGTACAAAAAGTAACATAGTCTTCCCTTCACTATTGATTTGCCTTGGAGTAGACATGGTTGGGCTTTCCAGATCAGAAGGGCTTATTCTATCCATAGCAAACCTACATGATTATTCAGTGCTGGTGAAAATTACTTTTTTAAACTACTTTTTTTTTACACTATGACTACCAGAATCCAGCAGCAGCCCTGGTCACATTGGTTCAAAGATTCTAGGAGTTGTGGTCTAAAAGAGTATCTTTCTACACTCTGGATATACGGATTCAAGAAGAAAAAGTTCAGAGACTTAGATCAGAGTGTTGTGGAATAACTTCAAGGAAGATGATTCAAGGTGTCCCTGGAAAAGCAGGCAAAATGGAGTTTGCCATGATCAGATGCTGAACAAGAGCAAAGCCCCCTATGGACCCCTCAAGCCACCCAACCCTCCAATTTCTGAACAAACGGTCTTTTTTTGGGATGTGGCAGTTTACCTTCCCGTTTTTACAACCTTGCAATCCCACAACCTTTGGGGGATATGGAGGAACCTAAGAATATGTAGAGAGCCAGCAACATACAGTGATTTTAGTACTGGACTAAGACTCTGATGACTAGGGTTCAATTCATCACTTGGTCATAAAAACCCACTGGATGACCTTGGGTTAGTCACAAACTCTCAGCTTCGGAAAACCCTGAGATAAGTTCACCTTAGGGTTCATTGTCATTCAAAAACAACTTGAAAGCACAAAAGAACAATTAGAGTATGTAGCTGAAACAGGCGATAAAACTTTCAAGGGAGGGGGGGGGACAGCACCATAGGAATGTCTGTTTTCATATGTGCTTTGATTGTATATCTGTAATGAGGATGTAATTATTCATTAATTTTATTCTTTAAGGAAGCAACAAGTAATTTTAGAAATTTTCTTTCCCTGTGAAATGTCCTCGACAACTATATATTCGCAGCGTGAGGCTTATTCTTCACAAAATTTCTATGTGGTATTTCTGTGCAGAAAGCAACATTTTGTGGGGCCATAACAAACTACAATTTCCAGAACCCCACAACATTGAGCCATGGATGCAGCCACAGAGACGTTCATGTCTGAAAAAGGACTGGGATCCAGGACTTCCTGAGCAATCCTGACAGTTGACTCATTATACCATGCTGGCTCATCAAATGAGTTCAACATTGACCGTTAGAACAATGTACTCGTGCAATAAATGTTAATTCAGCAAGACTTCTTTTCCAGATTGGACCCAATGGCTCTAACAGACATTGGCTATTCATCAGACCTTCTGATACACTGGCCTAGAAGCTCCGTTTCCTAGAAAAGAAAAGCTTTCCTGGTAATGATGATGGCATGTTTACGAAGGCAAACAGGTCCTTTTGATTGGTTACTGTACATTGTTCTAAAAACTATGGGAAGGAATTGCAGATCCACTATGGCTTTACAAATATGACTGTACTTGGCATTACAGTTATCTGACTAACAGTCAGCAGTTCCGATTCTGGTAAGTATTTCCAGGGAATTATTTTTCTCTGAAAGTCTCTATACATTGATTCTTATACAAATCCCTGGCTTAGCATTTGTACAATGCATTTTCTATCTCAGGGATTACTGTCATTTTCCATGTCAGTCTGTCTGTATATATATCTATTTAGCTTTCTGGCAGTCAGTGTTCAGTCTCTGCTCTACAGAAAGTGGTTTGCACATTATTCCATAAACATTACATACATGGCGCATTGATTTCCTAAAGCAAAAACCATATTCTAATTTGGTTCCTTGGAAATTATTCATGTTTACTACAAATGACTAGCTGAATGACAATGCACAAGTGTGACATTAAAGCTTTCCAATCCAAATTTATATATCCACTACATGTAGATTTTGTTGGTAAAGGTGAAACTGTTTTACCATACACTGTAAACCCTCCCTACAAGAGGGTCAGACATTGATGCTCTTTCTGTTTAGAAAGAATTACTATAAGAATCAGAAAGAGGAAATTGGCATGTGTACTGTCATCATCACTGCCTCAACTTTATTGTAATAAAAATTATTTCCAAGATGTGTTAACTAGTTATCAGGAAGCCAGAAGACAATGGAAACTCTGGCTGAAGTGCCACATAACCGCTTACACTATTACGTTGAAAGGGTCATGAATTTCAGAATGTGTGTTTCCAGAAGATGAAAAAGTTTCTTCCAATGTCAATGACAGGAGACAGAGAAGCAAGAAAGTCCTTCCCCTGTCACCATTAATGTTTCTCATTAACAAGGACCATTTTTAAGAGCACTGTGTTAACTGCTTCCTGTGGAATTTTAACTATTACTTAGTATGAGCCTTCCCTTTCCCAGTTACAATTATGATATGACACATGGAAACATCCTTGGGGGAAAATATACAGTTGGCCCTCTGTATCCACAGATTTTTTTTATCCATGGATTAAATCATCCACAGCTTGAACATATTCCCAAAATATATAAATTTCAAAAAGCAAACCTTGATTTTGCATTTTATATGAGGGACACCATTTTACTATGCCATTATATTTGATGGACCTTAAGTATCCGTAGAGTTTGGCATCCATGGAGGGAAATTCTGAAACCAAACTGCAGTGGATAGCAAGGGCCCACTGTATTTCTAATAGGGAGCCCTGGTGGAACAGTGGTTAAATGCCAGTACTGTAGCCATAATATTGTGAGTTCAGTCCTAGAGGAGGGCTCCAAGGTTGACTCAGCCTTCAATCCTTTGGTAGATCGGTAAAATGAGTACCCACCTTTTGGGGGCAATTGGCATACACATTGAAAACTGTTTAGAGACTGCTTAGTTCAGTATGAAGTGGAATAAAAATGTAAATGCTATTGCTATTTATTCTGGAAAATAGACGTATACCCAACAACCTACAAATGTACTTCCATCATCCCAGACACTGACAATTCTGGCTAGAGGAGGTGGGAGTTGTAGTCTAAAAACAAAGAGGACAAATATCTTCAAAGCTGCCTCTGCTAAGCTCAGGTGTATAACAGCTGGCGTTCTCTCCTTGATAAATATTATAAGTAAACTGGCAGGTGAGCAGAGGCTACGTGAACACCTGGGTTCAAAGGCAATGGTAATCCAACCCTCTCCAATCAGTACCAAACCCAGGCTGGAATCTTGTTGGTACACTACAACAGCATAGGCAGGAGGGAAACAACTGTGTATACAGCAACCATTAACAAAACTAAGATACTTAAACAATAGGCTGTTTTGAATCAGCAGATTTTGCCTGCCATCCCTCTGCACAGCCTTCGAAAAAGTGCAACCACTAGCATAGTACACCAGCAGGATTCTAGAGACTATCACAAATGAGATCATCTGTTAGTATTACTGGAGACTAAAGGACTACGTGTATTTGTGCATGTTCCTGATCAACCCTGAATCTTGTTGCCTGAATCATCTCTGTTTTTTTGAAAGAGGATAAATGCATATGTGCATGTGTTTTAAACAGCTTGGGAAAAGATGGTAGTGAGACAGGGTGTCAGACTGTGATGTTGTATATATTCAGGGGTAGTCGTATTTGACCACATAGAAAAATACAACAAAATACAATATCCACAAAAGAGTAATATCTTTACTGGCAAAAAAAGAGAGCACAAAATACATCATGCAGGCTTTCAAAGATCCTCTTCAGACAAAAGATGTTTAAAAATCATACAAGAGAAGAAAATTGATGGTGTATTGAGATCCCTCCAGAACAACTGAACTATAATGGAAACAACATCTGATACAAATTTAGGCATGTGAGACTAGCATCATCATTTTTCTTCTATATGATTTTTAAAAACATTTTTTTACCTGATGAAGAAGCCAGTGGAGCTTTGAAAGCTTGCATGATGTATTTTGTGCCTTTTGGTTCGGTACTGCAGCCACAACGTTGTGAATTTGATCCCAGGGCTCCAAGATTGACTGAGCTCTCCACTTTTTCTGCCATGTGCTTGTTCTCTCTCTCTTCATGGAGGAGGGCATGCTGACGCATGTCTGGCTACTACCTTTACTCTTCTAGAATAGTTCAGCAAGGATTGGGCTGGTCTATCTAAAGAATGGATTTCTCTAATAAGTATTATTTCTTCTGAGGGATTTAAAAACTATTTTCTGCCTCCACTTCATGCTCCTAATGTCGCTGGAGAAAAGGCTCTAACCGTCCTTTCTGGCCCCATCTAACAAAATCTTTTTTGCAATCATTTTCTCTGTTTCCCATTGTGCAATTATTTGCCATTCTATACATATGTAATGTAATGTATGTATGTTATGAATTGCTTCTCATGTACCAGTCAAATGTGACTACAAAACAATGTATTCATATAATGCTGGGAATACATGCATATTCACTCTTACAGCAATCATGATTGCTGATTAGAGATGTTTTCTGTTTGCAATGTTTGCTTTTTGAAATTACTTTTAAAAATATTTTTCAAGCCATGGATGGTTGAATCTGTGGATGAAGAATCTGTGGATGTGGAAGACTGACTGTATATGTGAATTGGGAGCATAAATCTTCGAAATCTAAGATTTGCAGGCTGTTGAAACTGAAAAGAAAGTATTTCAACATGCCCCTCCCTGCATCTCTCCTTGCTTCCAAACAAGGGCCTGTTGCGGTGTCACCCAAACAAATTGTTTGTCAATGACAGGGCCACATTTCTGCAGTTGTGATAACTTAATTATGTGCCATTAAGCAAGAACTTATTGCTGGCAGCATTTGTTGTTACTAATGCCCAAAGCCTGCAAATTCTTTGTAGTGACGCACACACACCCTGGACGGTCTCACAGAGCTTAAGTATTGTGACATAACCACAGAAAACCTCTCTTATCTAAGACATACTGCTGTGTGATCTTATCTGTCACTCTCAATAATACCTTCGGTATAGTAATAAGATCATTTTCCCACAGTGGTTTCAACATTTTATCATACTGCTCTACCGAGAGTCAAACTAGACACAATTCCATTTGCGCAATTAGCAATTGCATTAACGGCATTTTAAAAAACAAACTGCAAGCACAATGGGTCCCTGACATGGAGGGAGCGGGTTTTAATCCTTTACCACTGAGGATTTCCCCCCACAGTATAACTAATCAGATGCAAGAGTCCTGATCTGAATCAGGGCCACAATGAGGCCAAAAGGTTAAAGAGATTGAATGTTACTTATCCAAATTGCTTAGAAACAGAAGCGTTTTGGATTTTGGATTTTTTTTTTTTCATATTTTGGAATATTTGCATATACATAAGAACATATTGTGGAGATGGGCCCAAGCGTAAACATGAAATGCATATATGTTTTGTATACATCTTATACACATAGCCTAAAGGTTTTTAATAATTTTGTGCATAAACCGAAATTTGTGTATAGTGAAACATCAGAAAGCAAAAGTGTCACTATATCAACCACCCATGAAAAAAGTTTTGGGTTTTAGAGTTTTTAGATTTTGGAATTCCAATAAGGGATACTCAACTTGTAACACCCTTCTCTGGAGTGCACCCCTTACATATGTAATTTATTAATTTCATTGCTAATAGCATGAATGATGTGACCTCTAACTAGCTCTGACAGCTGAATGGCAAAAGGGATGCCAAACATTACCAAGTGGTGATATACATGTGTTTTTGTATCACACACACACAAAAATACAAAACAACTAATTTAAAAGTGTTTTAGTTTAATTTTAAAAAATTAAGATTCCCAGATAGGATTGAAGGTGTTACCTGAGATTCATAAGGAAGATAAGCTATTTGATAACAGTGTTGCTTTAATTTAATTTATAAAATTAAGATTCCTCGATAAGATTGAAGGTAAGCCATTAGATAACAGTGTTGCTTTTAATTATATTACATTTTTAAAATTAAGATTCCTAGATAAGATTGATGGTGTTATTTGAAATTTATAAGAAAGGCAATCCATTTAATAATGATGTTTTTTTAATATAATTTAATTTTTAAAAGCAAACAAATATTCTTAGGACTGAAGATGTTGTTTGACATTTATAAGAGAGACAAATCATAACATACTTATGTTGGCTTGTCAATGCCCATGGAAATAAGAGATATGAAACAGATATTGTTGTGATTGCGAATTAAAAGGTATGTCTGATGGTCAACTAATTGCATGAATTTGTGTAGATCAGCATTTGCTCCTCAACGCTAAAAGTTGGTCAAATAAAAAGTGGGCACCATTTCTATTGTTAGAAATGTTATCAAATGTCTGCTTTGGAAGCCAGTGCGTATGTGAGAGAAATTGTGTATAGACAACAGTGCCTGAGAGACAGGTATTCAGGGCAACAGAGATAGAAAGGACAGTGCTGTTGCAATAGGTTTGTAGACTGGATGATACGTATCAACAATGAACATGCAATAAGTAGCAGCACAAGTTCCAACAGGCTTTAAAATATGGGAGGGGACAAGGCACATGGTAATGACTTGACCCATTGTTGAGGTGAACTGTTAAATTCCTTCATACATTGTACGTTCACACTGTTCTTTACTGACATTTGAGAAAACTCCTATTTCCAAGGGAGGTCAGGCTTTTAGTCTCCATTCAGCCAAAATTCTAACTGCATGACTTTGGCCCAATCATCACCCAATCATCACCTCTTTGTTTTAGAGACTGTTGTGAATACAGACATGAAGACCATGTACATGGTCCTGAATAATAAAAAATAAGATACACTTGTCCCTCCACATTCACTGGGGTTAGAGGCACAAGACCCCCAGGAACGTGGAAAAACTGCAAATAACAAAAAACACTATGTTTTTACCTGAGAAAACACCTCTCTAGGAATCTCTAGGTCCTCCATTGCAACTCTGTGGTCAACATCTGCAAGACATTGCCATAGAATTGTGTGGAGGAGCTACGAATGCCTAGCGGAGCGTTCTCTCTAGGAATCTTTAGGTCCTTCAGTGCGACCTTTGGTTAAAGTTGACCATAGAGTTGTGCTGCAGGACCTACATATTCCTAGAGAGAACATATTAATAAAAACCATGAATTATCAAATCTGCAAAAGTCAAAGCCGTAAATGTAAAAGGATGAGTGAATATAGTGCAGTACACACAACTGTGCGCTCTCTCTCTCTCTCTCTGCAAGAAGGACGATAGCAAAAGACCCCAATGTAATTCCTATGATAACTTCACTTTAGGAAAATTACTTTTACCGGTAGTTCACAACACCCTGCCTGAGAACATATTTGTAGAAAGAAAAAGAATTAAAGGTTAATTATACAGGCATTGAGATTCATATATGAAAAGTTTAAGTAGCTATCTCTATGATAAAATGAACCAAAATAAACAGTTCATTTGAAACCTCTGAACATTTGAAATGAATAACCACTAAGAAAAGGCCACTTTTCAATAGTAGCACATGAAGTACTATTAAAATAGAGGGGTGGTGGTGGAATTAACTGTGTGTCTTTGAGTAATACATTCTGACCAAAAGTATCTTTTTTTAACCATGATTGGCCTTGGAGTAAATCTAGATTGAAAAAAATGTTTTTAATGTATCTTATCCTACACTCTCCTGCAGCCATATATGTCGAGGAACATCAGCATTGATGCAAAAGCTAGAAAACCTGTTCTCCCATTTAGCCTTGCAAATCAAGATTATCTGAGGTCCTGATATTTCAGGACCCATCCTTGAGACCTATGGATGATCTTTTGTGATGTATAAGCACCGGCTACAGTTGTACAAAGCCTGCATGAAGCTGAATGTACAAGGAATGTCCCCTTGTACATGCATACTTTTCAAGACAGTGCTCTTGCCCTCAAATTTCTCTTCTTCACTCTCAGGAGTGAAGAAGAAGGGCCAGGTCATGGGAGCTCTCCTACTACAATCACTCTTTTAGAGGCTTAGAAATCAACTTCCAAGGAGCCACAAGGTTTGCGGGAACACCAAAGCCACTGATCAGATTTGTCAATCCAAGGCAGGCAAAAGCAGAATTCCCATATGTATACAATACTGTAGGTACACAATTCATCTCCACAATGACTTCTTTATTATGGACTGGTTTCCGTTTATTTCTTTTAACAGAAACAGAGGTAGCTCCACCCAGTTCTCATGTCAATCTTTGTAATGTCATCTTAATCTGAAGGCTAGGAAATGAAATGTATGTATGCAAATTTATTACATATTTTGCCAAAGAATGCTGACAGTTTGTAATATTATTTCCTTTCTGATCACTGGTAGACAAATACCTTTTTTGTTTAAGCAAGTGTTTACTGTATAAGCAGGGGGAGTTATTAGGATGTTTCAGTTATCTTTTGTAACTTTTGTATGTTTCATCATAAAATGATTGTATATTGTTTTGTGTTTATGGTTTGAATTGGTTTTAAATATTATCATGAATGTTTTTGTTTTTTTTTTAGCTGAGATCCACTTTTGGAGAAAGGTGATATACAAATTAAATGAAGAAATAAATAATTTTTGTTGTTATTCTGTTGACTCTTGTTAAGCTGTATTGCTTTCAATTAAAGTTTTTAAAAATAATATAGGTCACCATTTGAGGTACAACTCAATGCTGCATATCAGAAGCTGTTGAGTTACTACCACAACTTTGATATGAAGTTCCTAAATAAATAAAGGTGCTGAAGATTTTCTGACTTCTAATGTGAGCCTAAGGTGAACCTATCATGGGGTTTTTTTGGCAAATTTCTTCAGAGAGGCTTTGCCATTGCCATCCTCTGAGGTTGAGAGAGTGTGACTTGCCCAAGGCTGAGCTGGGATTCAGGCCCTAGTCTCCAGAGTCATAGTCGAATGCTCAAACTACTATACCATGCTGGCTGTCTGAGCATTAGCACATATACAAACCTTGCATGTGTGAACTAGGTATGCATGGATGAAGTCACAATCCGTAGTGCCAGTGGGTGAGGTTGGGAATAGTTCACAATTTTAACTGAGAAATGAATGACATCTCAGAGTAGACTGTCAGCAAAGGTCATTGGAAGCAAAAGCACATTGGGGACAGGGCTATTTAGGGGCTTAAGGTGGGCTTCTTTACATGTCATATCTACTGAAAGACAGAGAATGGGGTTCATGCTCCATGGAATCGACACACTGTGTGAGGTGCACACAGGTTCATTGTGTTTGACTCCTAAGCAGATGACTTGTCATGCAAAGAGTTCATTGTATTTAATATACTGAAAAGACAGGAACTTTTTCTTATTAATTCATCTGCTGAGGAATTTCAGCACATCTGACTTGGAATTTAATGTACAGGTTTAAGATAACTAATCCAAAGAACACACAGTTGCCCCTCTATATCCACAGATATTTTTATCCACGGATTCAACTATCCACGGCTTGGAAATATTTTTTTAAAAATCCAAAAGCAAACCTTGATTTTGCCATTTTTATATAAGGACACCATTCTACTATGGTGTTGAGGAAGGGGGTTGAGAAGGGATCAATTTGTATGTTAATGTATTTCTAATGCATTTTTACTATCGTAACCCACCCGGATTCCGAGTAATTGGGTGGGCTAGAAATAATAAATTTATAAATAAATCATTTATTATTAATATAAATCATATTTTGTATTTATATTTTGGTATTCACAAATGTGTATGTGTGTCCTGGAATCAAATCCCAGCAAATACGAAGGCCCCACTGTTCTGAGAAAATATTAAATGGATAATTAATAGTATAGAATGTTTCCCCATTAAGTTGTATGCTCACCAATTTTAACAAAGAAACATGAGCAAAACAAAACAAAACAAAACAAAACTATCCATATATCAATCAACTCTTTGAGGGAGCATAATTTGCAATAATTTGCAATATTCACATTAAGATTATCACCTCTAGAATCCCCCAACCAGCTTGGCTGGGGATTATGGGAGCTGTGTTTCAAAAAGTAACTTTTCCAGGCTGTGGAAGGGACCACATTTTAAAATGTCTCATGATCACAACCTAGATAACAACTGTTTTCCTGGTTTGGAACTACCACTCTCTACTGCGGGTTTAGACATATTTAGTAATTATTTACACAGTACTGAAGAACAAAACAAACATGAAAAGAAATATGTGGGTGCGGCAATGGGATTGATGGTCAAATACCAACCTGCCTCTTTGTGCTCATTTCTCTGCAAATTATCTATGTGTGTCAACTGCTGAACAAAGACTGTAGAAAGCTGTTTTTATCACTTGTGGTATTAACACAAGGGTAAGAAAGCAAATATAGATTTTAAATCCATTAATATACAACTATATAATAATATACTGTACATTAAAATTTAAAATTATTTTAGATCAACTTTAATAATGAAATTCTCTTGAATCCAAATGCTGTAATATTTTATTAGAAAAGATCTATATGGCTGGTGCCGGGTTGAAAATATTATACTTTCCAACTAATTTTGCAGGGACAATCCTAGCTAATCCTATTTTGGCCCACTGTTTCACTGCTTATACATTGTTCCTGTTTCTGGCTGCATCTACACTGCAGAATTAATGCAGTTTGACATCACATTAACTGTCATGGCTCAATGCTATGAAATTCTGTGAAGATTAGTTATTTGGCCTTCTATGTCAATGAGCTCTGGTCCCACAACAAATTACAAATCCCAGGATTCCATAGGATGGAGCCATGACAGTTAAAGTGGTGTCAAAGTGCATTAATTTTGCAGTGTGGCAGCAGCCTCTGTCTAATTTTTCATCTTTGCGCCATACATACATACATACATACATATAAAACAACTCTCTAAGAATACCTTTTTTTCTAAATACAAATACCTGATTTAGAAATTTTGAGACACAGAAAGGTTTTCTTCCATCTCTTACTGGTCTTAGAGGCAAACAGTGCGGATAAACTGAAATAAACTTTCATGGGCTACAGTTCACAGTTGAATGTTCTGTGGATGAAACCAATGCAAACTGCACATCACTTTTGTGGCATGATATATGCACATTGCTTCATCAATGCTGTAAAAATGAATGGCTAAGACAACCACAGACTTTTTATCACGTTTTACTTATGATGCCCGGAATCGCAAACTGTCTTTCACCTCCCCTGACAAACCAAGATTATTTCTTTTATTTTCTTTATGAAGCCTTGTAACGTAAATAATACAGTCAAAGAGTATGGAAAATTCCAAGATAAAATGAAAAACTACAAAAGAAAAAAATTGGGGGGGGGGAACTAAAACCTTAAAATTGAAATTCAGATGAGAAAAATATATTCTAATGACAAATTTTTTTAAAAAGAGAACCTAATTCCAGCAGTTGGCATGAAAACTAGAAGAATGGATGTTGTCTGTTGTTGTGTGCTTTCAAGTCATTTCTAATTTATGACAAATTTATGATTTTATTTCAGGAAGTTTTCTTGGCAGATTTGTTCAGACTAGAGAAGGTTTGCCATGGCCTCCCTCTGAGGTTGAGGAGATTATCACACAGAGGGCAAGGAGAGGAGCGAAGTACAATGCTCCTGTCCTTATGGCACAATCGCGCAAAGATTATCAGATGATATTGTGCTTATCCCATCTTTAATCCTGTTAATGAAGTGGAATTGTCTTCTACCTCAATTTCGCATTAACGGATTATCCCATTAATACTGAGGTGACGGGACAATGCCACTTCACTGACTGGATAATGATCATATAAGTGCAATGTGTCTGATAAAAACATCATCCAAAAATAGCACCAAAGTGGCTAATAACACACGTGTATACATTGATTTACTCCTCCTTGATCCCCACGAATCCCAAAAGGCGGCTCCAAACTCAGCCCCAAAATTGTGACCAGAAGTGATACGTGCCCACCCTGAAGTCAAGCACTGGAGAAATAGCTGTCTTGGGAAGGTCAGATTCTGTCTGCCTTGCCCTTCTCCCATCCGAGTTACTCAACCCTGGAAAAAGCACAAATGACAATTGATCTTGCATAAAGATCCTGAACCATGTTCTTCTTTCCTTATCAGAAAGTCTTAAGATTTATTCCATGTTTTTTTTCCGCTGAAATTTTTAAACCCTGGGGAAGAATCTGGGAAAGAAGAATGTTTGTTTATCCACGGGGATGCTTTTCTCAGTACAGAGAACACTGTCTGCAAAACTGTTCATGTCAATTAAGTGTTTTCCTTTTCTGGCAATCATTTTGCTGTTTTTTAAGGCCTGGAATTACTATTAACATATTTCTAATAACAGTTATTATTAGTCTCAAGTCCTTCCTCCCAAAATATCTATGTGGAGGTCAGGTGGGGGAGATGTCATAAGCTGGGAAAGTTTTAATGTGCCCAGGAGCAACAAGAAAGTAAGGACTTGAAAGGACTATTACTTATAAAGTGATCTCTGGGATTTGGTTCCAGGAACTGCTATGGATACCAAAATCTCTGGATGATATGGAAAAATCAAGGTTTCCTTTTTGATCTTTTTGTCTCTGTGTGAATATTATTGAACCATGTGTGGTTGAATTTATGGACGCAGAATCCGTGGATATGGAGGGCTGACTGTATACAAATGAGGAAAATAAGTAAATAAAATATCATAAGTGTTTTTGGGTTTATTTGTTTATGCGCTCTTTCGTTGTTGTTTTGTCACTGTTGTTAATTGCAACACTTGCCATGTATCCTTACTTAAAACCTAGTAAGTATAAGTTACCCCATCCTTTATATGAAGTTGGAATGGGCAACTATAGCTGCTGCCATGCTGAAGAATTAATGCAATTTGACACTGCTTTAACTGTCATGGCTCCATCCTATGGAATTCTGGAAGGTGAAGTTTCTCTCACAGAGAACTCTAAATATCCCACAAAACTGCAAATCCCAGAATTCCATAGCATTCAGCCATGGCAGTTTAACTGCATTCATTCTGCAGTGTAGATGCAGCCTATGATAAGTCCAGGAGCTAATATTCTACCTCTGCAGCCTCTATGGGGATTGCACAGATTGCAACAAGTGCCTATAACATGAAGGGTGTCGGGGTGGGGGGTGGGCAGAAAGTGAACCAAAAGTGGATGGAAATCCACAGGGCTGTACGAATAGGCCAAAAGACCTGTTTCCCTCTGATCTGCTGCTGTCCTGTTCAGACAACAGCCTCAAGCCAAGAATGGGTATATCAGATGCCATTTTGGCGAATCTGGCCCAAATCTGGTTCAACTGGCCCTTATTCTGTTTGTAGCAGAATTTCCCAGAAACAATGCCATGACAGTCAGTAGTTCTGAAAGACAGACATCCCCCCAACAACAACAAGCCTGAACTCTCCATGGAAGCAAAGATGATGAAACGGAGGCCACATCACGAGAAGGCACAACTCACTGGAAAAGACAATAATGATAAGAATGGTAGAAGGCAGCAGAAAGAGAGGAAGGCTGCATGCTAGACGGCTGGACTCGGTCAGAGAAGTCATGAGCCTGAATCTACACGGCCTAAGCAGAGCAATGGAGGATAGGGGGTCTGGAAGATGTCTCATTTACAGGGTTGAAACAGAACAAAAAACTGGAAAGAATGTATTCACAGTAGAAGACTAAAAGGAAACTAGGTCTTGTGTTTCACTATCAGTTGTGGCCAACTCGAGAGAAGTTAAGAACAAAACAACAACAACAGCAATGAGAAATATGATTTAATGTATCAGTGATGTGAGAGATGGAGTCTCAAGATGTATAGGGGAGAAAAATTATTCCAAAAACTAGCTCAGTGTGTTTTGGTCAGGAAATATTTGTACAGTCAGCCCTTGGTATCTGCAGACTTGCCATCTATGGATTATGGACTAAAGTATCCATATGGGTGGCAAGCCCATGTTGTCCCCATTGTAGCACATGCATGTGGCTACACCATCATTAGATACAGCCCCTGTTGTCCCTGGTGGTGGTGTGTACACATGGCCATGCTGCTATTGGGGACAACAAGATTTCATGTGGGGTGAAGCAGGATCCGGGGGGGGGGGGGACCCAGGCACTGGGCTCCTCTGCTTCCTGGATGCTTAGAGAGTAGAGGAAGAGGAGGGACAGATGGTAGCCTGCTGGCCACAGGGCAGGTAGTTCAAGAAGGAGCAGGCGAGGAACACAGCGGGGAGCAGAGCGAGAGGAGGATCCTGCCACCCCACACACCTTCTGCAAACCCCACTGCCTGTGTCTGGCCAGGGAGGACACAGAATGCCTGGGTCATGCTCCTTCCAGGCAGGGCATGCCCCCTTTGGCCTCACCCAGGAGAGACCGGAGGGAAGTGGCTTCAGTAATGGCAGGGTAGTCGTGTGTACCCACTGCCACTGGGGACAACAGGGGCTGCCCTAATGGTGATGTGGCCACGTGCACATGCCACCACTGGGGACAACAGAACTTGAGCGTCTGCGGATTTTGGAGCCCCCATGAATACCGAGGGTTGACTGTATGGTCTTCTTCATATATTTATGCATGAAAGTATCTATAAAAGGAACCTTCTATAAAAATTGTTTGTTACCAATTTTCAAATCTGAATTCTTCCATAGTCATAGTCAGACTCATAGCATATGAGTCAAATTGCAATTGGTGAGACAATATTTCCTACATAGTTCTAACTGCTGAAACTGTTGGCAAAATACTGCCCTTTTTAAAAAATAAAATGAAAATCAGATACTGTTCATTTGAATAGAGGTGCTGAAAATGAAGACTCCAAGGCTGAGCATGGGCCTGTACACACTGGCAGAACACCATGATATTCTGATCATGGTTCCAGCCCATTCCCACTCCAGGGCTGCATAGCAACAAATAGGTGTTCACATGCCCACCCACCAGCATGCCATGGAGCCACGGCTGCCAAACACACCTTACCTGCCACTTTGTTTCTTCTGAAGACCCCCGCCCCCACTGTGTCCCATAAGAAATGGTGCTTCTGGCTTCACCCATGGGTGTAGGAGCCCACTTACAAATTCACATGCTGTGACTGGGGCCTTCAGAGGGAACATTGTTGTGGTGGCAGGTAACAGATGCAAGGTTGTGTAGTTTGCTGGGCATTGCACCAGAATTTCCAAGAAACTCCACTGTGTACAGCTGGTTTTAAAAGACCATGCTAAAGACATTTATCAGACGATGGAAATTGGAAGTATAATCTGAACGCAATCATGGGGTTTTACGTTATTGCGTATGAGTGTATCTCACACAATTTTGGGCAATGGGAAGTCATTCCGAACACAATCATGGGGTTTAAAGTTATTGCGTATGAGTGTATCTCACACAATTTTGGGCAATGGGAAGTCATTCCGAACACAATCATGTACACAATTGTACACCGCATTGGGACGATAATGTTTTTATCTGTTGTTTTATTGTAATGTTTTTATTATACTGTTTGGAATGTTTTTTAATTGTAAAAATGCTGCACACCGCCCTGATTGAAGGAAGGGCGGTATACAAATAAAGACTATTATTATTATTATTATTATTAAGGTTTAAAGTTATTGCGTATTAGAGTATCTCATTCAATTTCGGGCAATGGGAAGTTGTTTTCGGGCAATGGGAAGTCATTCTAAATGCATTCCGAATGCAATTAGGAATTCACGTAAATTTACTAAACTAGCAAATTCACGTATTTGTGAACTGGCTCCATTCGTAGTCGAGAGAAATTCCTCCCATCTGATAACGTCCTAAGAGGCTTTGTGGCTGGGGTCGGATTGGAACTGCTGGATCAACATCCACTCTGGCTGATCCTAGCCTGGGTCTATTGGCCTTCATTATCCATACAGTACAATCCCAGATCAGGGGGAACATGGGTCTTTTGCCCAGTGATTACAGCAACTGCTGGATTATTTAAATATTCAAAAATGAATACAAGATAACAGATATGCCTGGTGACATGTAATAAGATCTGGAAGGCTAAATCCTTCCTCTTGGATTGAAATTCACATCCTTCCCATTGAAAGTTTCAGAGGAGACGAGTCTCCCCAAAATCTCAATTTAGTTTTTGAATGTACAGTATTTGCAAGCTATAAGGAGCAAGCTATAAGTACTGTAAAGGAATTCCATTAATAACATAAACAATTCTAGGTATAACATTCATTTGAATCACGTTACCCTCAAAGACTCATCTTTAAGGCTGCTCATCTCTCTAAATCTCATGCAATGCCTTTTATCAGTTTACATATATTAAGATTTATAATCTGAGATAAATCTCTAGGGATAGTTATAAATAAGTAATAAATTTAGGCACTATCAAAACTGTCATGCTTTAACTACACAAGAATCAGTCTTGTCTCCCATTGGCAGTATTTCTGATTTTGACCAGTTAATTGAATACTGAGATTCTTTACCAAAATTGTTAATCAACTACATCAAAATAGGAATTGACTGCTGGGGTTCTGCAATGAAAAACAAAAGATCACCTGCAAAAAGAGCATTTTTATCTTCTAAACTGACATGCTCATGCCCGTTGACCCTGGCATTGTGTCTAATATCACATGCAAAGTGTTCCAAGCACAAATTGACTATTAAAGAAGAAAATGGACATCCCAGCCTTGTATTCTGTTTCAATGTAAAAAAATATAAGAAAAAAACATTGGTCAAGTTGGGCCAGCAACTCTGCACAATGCTCACTTTTTCATACAAGCTTCCCCCCCCCCCTTAGTTTTTACAAGTAGATTTATGTAGGTGTTTGTAGATCTAGTGAGGAGCAATTGCTCCTCCTTGGTATAAATTACTACACTAAAAGCCCAGTAGACAAAAATACAAATACTTGAGTACCTAACCAAACTTCAGCATCCTCATAAATCACTAGAAAAAGAAGCTATTTAAACAGGAACAAGATGTGTGTTTTCTATAAAGGATTCTCAGAATCACACATCCCCTAAAGGGAGCAAAAAAGGAGTTTGGGAACATGGTTTTGTGTGGTATAACAAGATACAAAAGGGGTTAAACAGCCTCTCTCCCACCATTTTTCCACTCAGACTGGCAACAACCTGCTGCTTTTTTTTTTTTAATATTTTAATATTATTTCACATGTAATTTGGGCATAACAGAAAGGATTCAGATTTACTACTAGGTGCTATGAGACTTGTCTCGAATGTGAAACAAAAAGGGGACTAATAGTAGCGTGTTTATCTCTTTTTACATATGGCCTGAATCTTCTCCCAAAAGCCCTATGCCCAAAAAAGTAACATAAAAAGAGTACAGTGGTCCCCCGGGTTACGAAGGTAATCTGTTCCGGATTACCTTTCGTAACCTGGAAGCTTTCGTTTCCCAGGGGACCGCTATTTTCAATGGACCGCGCGGCCCATTTAAAGGGGCCGCGCGTTTTTTTTCCCGTATCCCGGGGGATCTTTCAGATCCTGGGGGATACTTTAGCGGTCCGGCGGCTTTCAGATCCCGGGGTTTTCGCAACCCGGGGGATTCGTAAGCCGGGGGACCACTGTATATAATACAGTCAGCCCCTCACATTTGTGACTTTGACTTTTGTGGATTTGATTAATATCTTCTCTCTGGGAATCTCTAGGTCCTCAAAGGTGACTCTATGGCCAACTCTTGCTGGAGCACCTACAGAGTCCTTGACAGAACACGTCTCTAGGTATTTGTTGGTTCTCCTGCACAATTCTATGGTCATCATCCAAAAGATGTTGAACATAAAATTGCACTGGAGTACTTAGAGACTCCTAGGGAGGTGTTCTCCCAGGTTTAAAATATGTTTGTTTGAGTCCCCAACCCCAGCAAATGTGGAGGGCCCAATGTACTCCAGGGCCTCGTCAGATGTACGGTTCTTCCACCCTGCCATACAAAATATGTTCCAGTTCAGTTGAGAAAGAAAACAAGCAAATATCCCTATGAGTCGTCTGGCCAATGCTTTGCGCAGTGCATGCAGCAGAACATGGGAAAAGCACTGAATACAGTTTTTTAATGCTAGTGCAGACAGAATGTCTGCTATCATTGGCAACAACGTTCCTGTCCACATTGGCAAAGAGATCCAAAGAATCTCTGTCTTCAAAGAAATTCTCTCCCTGCCATTGGGTTTTTAAAGGATTTTTGGCTTTTGAAATAACACTTGATTATGTTGAAACTCGTGAAGAAGGCAAGCAGTGTTTACTTTTCCTCCACAAACTATGAGGATTGATCTGTCAGTAACAGCAGGAACAAACTTAAGATGTTTACTCAGGTGGGGTTTTTGTTTGTCTGTTTTGCTGAAAAGGAAAACTTTCGAAGCTGAATTCCAGCTTGTCTGATTCATTATATGGACTGAAACCAAGAAGGTAACATGCAATCTTAAGCATATTTACTCACAAGAAAGTCCCTCAAAGGGGCTTAAAATCTAATAAGGGGGTTTAAGATTGCAGTCTAACCTTAAACATTGCTGCAATCCTGAACAAACTCACTGATGAGTAAATCCAATAAAAAGTAGTGGAATTTACTTCTGTGTAATTCTTCATTTAGAACAATATAGCTTTCATTTATTACAGTTCAGCCTTATAAAATATTATATATTTTTATATATTATTTAAATATGTATATGGAAGAAATTCTCTCTCTCTTTCTCTCGCTCATATCTATATCTATATATATATAGAGAGAGAGAGAGAGAGAGAGAATTTCTTCCATATATATATATATATATATATATATAAAGATCTTCTTAAATCAACTAGTTATCCCAATTGGAAGAGGAAATCTAGAGCAGAGTTGGATAAAGAAGAAATAAATTGTAATTGGTCTCTCTTCAAACAATTATATTAAAGATTTAAAATGAATTTAAGCTTAGAAGATTTTGAAATTGAGGAGAAAGATATTGAAAAAATTTTTGACAGAGAACCTAGACATGAAATAGCAAAGCTATACAGTTTTATTGTATTATTAGATTTGGAGAAAGAAGTCATGATTAAATGGGCACAAAACATTGGATACCCCATAACTTTAGAACAATGGGAAAAATTCATGGGGGGAAAGACAGAAATTCACATTCTGACAAGATTTAAAAGAAAATTACTTTAAAATTTTCACTAATGGTATTTAATGCCTGAAAGACACAATAAAATATATATTTTAAAAAAAACAGTTGAAAACTGTTGTTGGAAATGTAACAAAATTAAATTCTTTGATATAACTGAGGTGTGTACCTGGCTGAATAGAGGTTTAAAATACCAAGCATTTGGAACTTCAACTCTGAAATGCAATAGACAGTAAACTAACATTGCTTTCCAGGGAGCGCACAGATAATCACTATTCAGTGTAAGGGCAAAGTAGAGTCTCGATGTTGCCAGCCCCCTTTCGCTAGCTGCTGAACTATGCCAGATCCTGCTGCAGCAGATTCCTAAATACAACACCGCTCTGGCTTATGTCAAGGTAATTTCAACAAGATGCCTAGAGGCGCTTCAGCACTCACAATGGATATCATGGTATGGTGTTGTTGGGTTGTTTTTGCAAGCAGTCTTTTCCCCCCAGCTGCTTTCAGCTTCATATATTTGTTCAAGGACAGCGTAAGTTATAAGAGAATAAACTTTTAACCTTTCCAAGAAAATAAACACACAGCAGTATCCACACATATTCTTGTTTCTCTTTTATTGCATTTATGAACAAAAGCTGTTTTCTACAGGAGATACTGCTCTCTGTCATAACTACATTGGATACCTATCGAACAGTGCTTATCACTGTATTTTACGGCAATAGCCAGGAATTGTCTGAAGGCATTTTGAACCGGGCCTGTCATCAGGCAGGTCTAGCCCTGGATCGGACACCATCTAGGAATGCATCTACACTGTGACAATAATGCAATTTGACACCACTTTAATTGCCATGGCTGCTTCCTACAGAATCTTAGGATTTGTAGTTCTGTGAGGTACCAGCACTGTTTGGCAGAGAAGGCAAAAGACCTAGTAACACTACAAATCCCTGGATTCCACAGGATGGAACTACAGCACTTAAAGAGGGGTCAGTTTGCATTATTCCTACAGTGTAAATGCACGCAAGTTAGGATTAGTCACAGCAATATTAGATGCCATTGGTGTAAACCAGAAAATACATAGACATTTGTCCACAATCTGCTACTGGAACAGGAAAAGTCCAAATTCCAATTTTGAAAATGTTTGGGAAACTGCATTCCAGCAACGGGTGAGGCTATGGACAGCAGGCAATGACAGAAGAGATGGCTCCAAAGCAAAGTTGATGCACCAGCAAACAAAGCACATATGAATTTTATGCATATCTACTTAGGGAAAAAAACTTAATGGAACAGATTTCCAGCCTTCAAAGTACAGCTCACTTCCATGCAAGAGTTTTCCTGCCTGCACAGCTCAGCTTAGTTCTTTAAATACCATCATGACAAAAACAGCTTCATTTATATGCCGCTTCATACCCTGGAATCAGAATCCTAAATGGCAGCATCTGGTCTGAGAGTTGCAGGTTCCCCATCCTTGCTCTATAGTGTCCTTAATAATGTTTTGTCAGAAGTTTCTTCTGTTCACTATAGGGTAAATTTCTCCCAGGTCGAGAAAAGGAAAATAACTGTACAAGTTCAAAGCCTAGGTCTTTATGGTTCCGAAACTAGTTTCAACCAGTAATACATTGAATTACATAATGACAACCACTGTCAACTGATTTGTCTGTCCCCCACCCCCACCCCCAACACAGATACACAGCCGTTGTACAACTAGAATATTCTGCTAATGGCCTCCAACATATTGGGATGGATCTATGGTTGTGCACTGGAAAATCCCATAGGAAGAAGATAGGGAATGGCATTTTTAAACACTCTTCTTCTGTGGTTCCCTAGGCCACCCGCCCCACCCTCTCTAGAAGGCTGGCATACCCAAATAACATGAGAGGATTCATTGGGGAATGCAAGGAAAAGGCAAAATCACCTTAAATCAACATCTCAGCTTCTTTCTCCAGCCTGTCATGAATGTGCTATTTCAAGCCCTAATGCAAAGTCTCTTTTAGGTAAGGGAAAATGAAAGAAGACTGCAAAAACAAATTCCTAAAATATTTGTAGCTTAGGAAAAATATAACTGTAGTGAAAATTAAAGTCTATTGTAACTACAGTTTCAGTGGTGTCACTAAAGGGGTGCAGAGCACACCATGTGACACTATAAGGGAGGGTGACACCACCACTTCTCAAACATCTGAGTTTTGGCAGAAATTGACTGTGGCATTTGCCTGTGTCAAAAACGCTGAAGAAATGGTGTGATTGGGGTGAGGCTTAATGGGAGGAGAAGGGAGAGGCCCCAGGTTTTTTTTTTTAATAATGACATTTAAAAGTGATAAAAGTAATATAAATATTTTTACATTGAAAAATAAAAATTTATTATAAAAATATTTTAAAATGTCACATTTTACTAAGTTTTCACTTTAACCCCATTAAACTATGCATACATAAATACATTTATCCTGTGCGTATGATAATGTAATTTAAAGGTATAATTTTAATTTTGCTAGTTGTTTATGCTGCAACTATTGCCATTACATTAAGTGATATATGGGAATTGCGATATGTGAGTAACATTAGTACAAAATGCTAAGAATTCTGTATGATGTGGTATTGGAGAAGGTCAATGGGGATGACACCATGAGTTATTGCACTGGGTGACACCAACCCTAGTGATAGCGGGAAGATGATCTCTTACATCTATTCCTTAACCAATGTTTTCATTGACCTAGGCCCTTAGTAGACGGGCAGGATAGCATGGGCCAACCACGGCAGGTGTGGCAATGAGTGGGTATCTATAACACCTGACCACTGCTGCACTGTGGACCTGATACTCCCATGCACCCCATGCTTGCCTCCAATGTCATGTTTGCTGAGAAGATCCCTGTCTCAGCCCATAAAGGTGGCTATACCCATGTAGCCAGACACTTCCATTTGACATCACAGGCACAGCAAGGGTTCAATGCCAGAAGCAGGTACAGGGCACATGTGCTGTCTGGTCTGCTGCCTGCTGCTGAAGAGATTCCTAGAAACTCCACTGCAAACAGATGGACTTTTTTATACTGAGTTAAGGCCCCTTGGGGCCAGGATTAGGCTGGATCCACCAGATCCATGTCTAGTCTACCTGATTCCTTCCTGGGGCTAATGGCCTGCTTCATCAGGATGGGCCCCTAGACTCTAGGGCCTAGAGTATCTTACATTCTGAGAACTAAGGCTCAGTGTTTTGAGATTATTTTCTGATTGGCTTTTCTAATTACTGCTATTAACTGCCTTGTTCAGGAAAACATTTCCTCGCTAGCACATCTTTACCTCCCAGAATGTGTTGGCGTATATCTTTGTTTCCATTCTAATACATGCTGCAGTGTTTGAACAGAGTATCTGTGAGGCACCTTTAGACAATTATCTTCTGGGATTTCCAGGGAGTCAGTCTCCAAGTGTACACGTACTTCTCAGCCCCATGAGATAACTGGGGGAGAAGCTTCCTTTCATAGACTGTCAAGCATCAGAGGATCAGTGTAGGCATTTTATCTCTAGCAAAGCCAAAAGGGAGCATAACAGTATTTAGAAGTTACTCTGTGGCTGCTCCACTTTCCTCTTTCAGCAAATTTCACCCCAAAATAATTTAGTGAATCTGGCTAGACAAATGCAAGCCTTTCCAAGCAACTTGGAGGAAGATCAAAATGTAAGTGTAATAAATGAAGTGTTAAAATAATATATATATAATTTTGCAAACACTTTCAACAGGACTAAGAACAGTGAGTAGTAGCAAGCAACACAGGGAGCTACCATGGCTTCAAAAGCTCATGTAACAAGATGTGTTATGTGGAAGGTGTCCTCCTCTTTCTAGGGTGCTGACTTCAACAGAACTTTATGTACAACAATAAACTTTATTATTTGCCATGGTTTTTATTTTTGCACTACCACATTCAAAGGCTCCTATAGTGGCTTAGAAAGATTAGTAACAAGACAGTTCCTGCTTTCAGGCATTCACCCTAAAGAGACTTGGCATAGAGAGGAAAGGAAGCAGTATTGGGCATTATTTATTAATTACTATAGTTAACATCTGGACAAAACACAATTTATTGTTAACTAAAGACCTCTCTCCTTACATATGAAACGATTGGAGGAAGATAGATGCAGACTCTAGCTACAACTACAACGACAACTAATTATGTTGATAAGAACAAACCAGTTTGTCACTATGGCTGCATCCACACTGTATAAATAATCCAATTTGACACCACTTTAACTTGGCTTAATGCTATGGAATTCTGGGAACTATAGTTTTCTGAGGCATTTAGCCTTCTCTGTCAGAGAGGTCTGGTGCCACAATAAACTACAATTCCCAGAATTCCATAGCACTGAGCCATGTTTGTTAGTTTATTTCTGCAGTGCAGACACAGCCTAGATCTGAATAGGGCTAACATGTTTTGTTCTATTCTGTTCCTGGCTACCAAAATAATTTGAAAACTTCTGCTTCTTAACTAGTTCTTAACTAATGAACAAGTGTTGAAAGATGCATGCACATGTATGTTTAACATTCACAAGATGTGTTTGCTGCACTGGTGTCATACTGGTTTTGTTTGTTTGTTTGACTATGAGAACAGCTACCCAAAGTTAAATCAAAACATCAAAGGTAAATAAATTGGCAGGTCATTCAGTTAGCATGCCAGCAGGAAAATAATTTAGAACGAGAGAAAGAGATTTTAAATAAAAGTTTGGGACACTGTTATTATTTTGGTCATCATGAACAGTGTCAGAGTTAATAAACAGGCTCCTATATAGAAAGACAACAATACATGCATTATCTGAAAAGGAGATCTTGCAGTTTCACAAGAATAAATTACAGTACTCCCAGGAAAGCTATCTTGCATGTGCAAGACATGGGTAGAGACTAAGGCCTCAAACAGACGGCCCAAAAGGGCCATTGTCAAGCCAATCTGGGGTCAGGGCATGCACATGACATGCCCCTAGATTGCAGGGCCACTGAATATGGCCCAAATCCAGCCATGAAAGGAATGGTTTCTTGCCACTTCTTTTCGCGACCTGTTCAAGACCACAGCTCCTGGTGCTCTTGGGTCCATGGCGTCTGGTTGCCATGATCCTGTGGCAGTCCTGGGGTGACTCCTTTAGCCACGTCTGCTTCGCCCCTAAACATTGATTCCATTACAACTGTAGGCCTACATCTAATTGCTAGTCTCAACTTGAAGAGATCCATCAATTGGTGAACAGTAAATCAACAGTTATGTAAACCTCAATTATCAAATTGATCTACTCTACTTGCAGATTAGTAGTTGGATGGAAATACATTTGTTTATTGAGAGTAGAATAACTGTTGATACCTATTTTAATAGCAAAACCATAGCGGGACAAAGTTGTAACATCTGAGTCATCATATAACCGGTCATCATGACTCCTGGTTCCACCAGTCTCAGACTTTGTGGTAGTTTTAAAAAGATCCTTTCATGGCTCATTCATGTGTAATCCTTCCATTAAAGAGTATGCATGTGTGTATACACACATATTCTCTTAACCATATTACAAGATGTTCTGACCAAATAAAATAAAAATTCCTTGTATCTGAGCTCATTGCCACACATTGTAGAGTAAGATGCTCAAGATAAATGTGAATAGCATGCAAAAGAAACAGTAAGATACAGTGAAATCCATTGCCTTCTGCCCGATAATTCTCTTTCTCCTGTTATAGGTTTGTCAGAGGAGAGGCCTTAGTTCAGCAATGAGATCATATATTGCATGCAGAACCTCCAAGGTTACCTTTGATCTCCAGTACTATTCTTTTTTTTTTTCACCTTTTAAATTGAATTCTATTTTTATAACAACATAAACCAACGTTTTTTGGGTTGCTGGAGAAAGCAGAAAAAAGGATTCATAATATTTATAAATTATATTCCTTTTCCAAGTTAAAATCTTTTTTTTTTTTTTTTACAATTGTTAAGAGTCAAATGAGTTACAATTCAACCCAGGTTGTATAGTTGTTGTTATGCGCCTTCATGTAATTTCTGGGTTAGATTTGGACTTTGAGGCTGAAAGAAAATGGATTGCCCAAGGTCATCCAGTGGGTTTCCATGGCTCAGCGGGAATTTGAACCTTGGTCTCTAGAGTCATAGTCCAGTGCTCACTACATCATTATGACTCTCAGGTTGCATACTACAATAAAGCAAAATTCCTTTTGTCAGTTTTATGTATCTCTCCAAATATAACATTGAACAGGATAGGAATATGCATCTTAAATAGCAGGTAATTAAAAAGCAATCTGTCTGAGACCCTGGAGTACTGGCAGTCAGAAAATACTAGACTAGAAGGGTATGGTATAAGCCTACTTTGCAGTCAAACCAAAACCAAATACAAGGTCTTGCATAACACTGCTTCGCCTTTCCGCCAGACAGTGGGTCTGGGATTTCTACCAATATTTTTCTACCAATAATTTAAAAGCTTGGCAATCTAGCTGTTCATAAAATGCCTAATGAAAGCAATGCTTATTTGCAAAAATTTTCAGCACATTTTCTGATTGATGTGAAATGAGGAGATAGAGGTTTATTTGCAGGGAGGAGGATGCACGTATCCAGAGATTACACAGTACAAAGAGTTGCATACCAACATTTCAGCAAGTTAGATTTAAACATTCCACACCTGGAATGTTAACTGGAGATCACTGAATTACAGTACGCTTCATGAATGTGGTAAATTGTTGACCATATAGAGACAAAATACAGCATATTTGTAAATAAATGGGCCAATCCACATTTGCATGGACATTCAAATAACTTGGTATTTTGGCAGCTAAATGTCCAATACCAATAGAAATGCACAGTGCTTAAAACATCTTAATGTGAAAGTCCTGGCTGGGTTTATACATCTATAATGGCTAGTTCCACATTCAAGTCATCACTTCATGCTGTATGTATGAAGTAGTCCAGTACTGATAAATATGCAAAGACATATAGAGTCGGCAACATTGATAGCAAAACGCCTATTGCAAGCCATTTTATTTATCCCCTTTGTTGGGGTAGTGTTCAAATAGACAGCCATGTTAGTCTGCTTCAGCATAAAAATAAAAAAAAAAGGAGTGAGGGGAAGAAACCACAGCAAATCCCAATATAGCTGCGGCTATACTTCTAGCTCTGAAAAAGTGATTGACTGCATGACTGACTAATTAAAGTGGAATGATAGTGTAACAATTTTGCAGTTTTGAAAGCCTATGGCGGCCAGATGGCCTCACATACCATAAAGTAATAGTAGTCTTCCAAACATCCTAGACTTCCTAGCATCGTAGCTTTTGGAATGTAGTGATGTCAACTAACAAGATTAGAGAATCAGAAAAATAATTTATTACAGTATAACCATTATGATCCTAAAATGAAGGCAAAGAAAACAATCCAGTCAAAAGCCTTCTCGTCTAATCTTTCCTGAAGATTAATCTAGAAAATCTAAATTATTTCAACCTATACCACTGAAATGAGGGTAAGTGAAGAATAAAAGAATAAAACCATGTGATTGTTAACCTAGGAAAGATGGTCTGAATTGTTGTCTAAAATATTAATATTTGGAAAATAGGTCCTGAAAATTGAGAATTGGATTCCAGGGAATTTCTGTTAATCTAAATGAAGAGTAAATGCCTGGAATACACAAACTGTATCCTGTATTTTCCTGTTGCAGTTTAAACTGATCAGGAATAACTAGATTGTGGGATTAAAGCTAAAAGCATTAGTTCTCAAAAGAAAAACTTGTGCTGTCCTGTGTCTCTAAATCCTATTTCCCTCTGCAGCCACAAATCATGGCATGGAAAAATTACAAAAGAGAGGGCAAGCACTCACAAATGGGATGATATTTCCATTTCTGGTTATTTCTCTTTTGTTAAATGATATGCCATATGTGGATTATGTGACATTTGGAAACAATTATCCCTGTTGTATATTTATTAAGAATTATTCTGTTTTTGAATATAGAGTTTATAATACAGTCACGGTCTGAATGGTTTATAATGGATAAAAAAGCATTTCAATTATTTAAAGTCGTTAAGAAATTGTATGGTTTGGAGACTGTTAAGAACTGATTTTGAATTACAGTTGTGTATAAATAATGATACTTTAAAAGCTAAAGAATATAAACTGCTTTTAAGAATTGAGATTGATGATGAACAAGTGAAAGAATGTATTGTAAACTGGATACAAAATATTGGTCACAATAGTCATAGGAAAAGATGTGGAAGAAGGGTTTTAGATTTACATAGAGTTATGATTTGAAATAATTTTTTATAAGATGATGTGCTGTTGATATTTAATTCCAGAAAATATTTCAAAATGTATAAAGATACAATAACAACAACACTGCAGATCTTAATTATATCAATTTAAGAGCAGAGCTACAGGTATTAACCTGAAAGACTTGATATACGAAGGGAAAAATTATTAATAATAATGTCATCATATAACACTTCCAAATGTTCAAAGTGCCTCATATACATTTTCTCAGTATGCCTTTCAGTAGCCTCCAATAAAACAAAGAAAAGAAGGAAAGAAATTTAAATTATTCACTGCTGTGTTCTGTAAAGTCACATTTCATGTTTGAAATGAAAAGTATGGGACAGAGATATTTCTTCAGAAAGGAAGGCCCTTGGAACAAGGTCTAGGGCTGCTTTCCCTTTAACACAAAAAGTGAGGGTGGGTGTTGTTAATACCTTTTTTTTTCTTTTTTGCAAAAATATTGAAACAGCTACAAAGACTCTTGTCTTTTTTATTGTAATTTTAATATATATATATATATATATATTAAAAATAAGTAAACAACTATATACAAAACATATCACAACGATACATTAAAATAAAACCATCTCACAACTTTGATTGGAATCTAGAAACAAGGAAGTCGGCTGTAAGCAGGCTGAACTCAGCTACAACCATCTGTCAATGAACAACTACAAATTACGTTTTCTTTTCGAAACAACGTCTTCCTCCACAATAACTAATCACTGTATGGCAGACTTAACATTCCCCAGCCCCCTTACAAGATTTGGGAAAATGGGAGGGTTGGGCTCTGGCTCTCCCTCTCACACTGTGAAACTATGGAGGGCCATATTTTGCCACATCTGGAAGGCCATACTTTGCCCATTCTTGTGGTGAGGAGATAATAATCACATCAACTTCCTGCTGACAATGTTTTCCTGCTAATATTAGCCTCATACATAAAGAAACAAAACAGTTCATGAATCAGTCCATCTGGGTATGCAGATCTTAAAGGGAAAGAAAAGTTGTGATTATTTTGAAGTTTCCTAGTGACCAAATGTCTTATTTTGCAACACTGGGAATTTCGCCCCCTGTCAAAGATGGATGAGCTTCTCTTATTGGCATGCACAGAATGTGTTGTGTTCCAGAAAACAAGGGGAATTGTCTAC
The DNA here is from genome assembly GCA_034509955.1 of Urosaurus nigricauda. NCBI lineage: Eukaryota > Metazoa > Chordata > Lepidosauria > Squamata > Phrynosomatidae > Urosaurus > Urosaurus nigricauda. The sequence goes on from JAOEGL010000004.1 coordinate 104,921,156, forward strand.
TTGTAATGAAATCTGGCACAGAATTCAGAAATATATTTTTCTGCGGAGCCCAAGGTTTTAAAAAAACCACCACACTGTCACTTTCTTCCGTTTATTGGTGCCTTATGTTTGTACCTTGTAATCTAACGGGAATATTTCAAGATAGGAATACATTATACTAGAAAGTAGTGCAGCACTATATAGAACAAGTTAGAGTATATTAATTTCCAATGGACTCACTTAGAATTCTTCTAGATTATTTGAAATGTCTTGTAGATGGCAAACTTGGAATCAATTATTAATTTATTGATAGCAGCTAAAATTTCAACAGCCTCATTTTTTTAAAAAAGAGTTTTTTCCACCCTAATTATCTGAATAGCTTATTAGGATATAGGAATTGCAATCATGATAAAAATTGACATATTACAGGCAGACCTCAGTTAACAAAGCCTCTAACAAAGAAGCTCTTTTTTATAAATTCTTTTAATGCTTGTCTAGCCTCTTTTTTCATTGTCATCCTGTATCTAGCTGAAAGTTTGTTTGTTTTTTTAGCAGCATCAGCTCTGGAAGAATGGTGAAAGAGGTCTGAAGACTTTCAGTGCCAGGTTGCAGCACTATATTTGAAGTCAACAATGCAATAAAGCTTGAACTAAGGAAGAATGTGATTCTGTTCTAGCTGATATTGGTTTAGGCGTGTGTGCCTACCTACAACAACCAAGGTAAACAGCAGCTGTCTCCAGAATCCCTTACCAAGTATGCATAAATAGCAAAATAAGATAAAAGGGTAGAAAGAGCACACAAGCCTTCCTCAGCAGCTCAAAAAATCATAGCTCTTTAGTCAACAAAATGGAAATCATAAGAAAAGTAGAGGGTGGTGAAAGAAATTGTCATCCCTGGATGCATTGTAGAAGAAGCTTTCAAGTGGTCTAAAATGATCAAATAAATTTGTTTACTAATGCAAGGCTAACCTGCCTTAGTTATTTCATTTCTCATGTGCATATTGGTAGCTTTGAATAAAATGTTTGCTGAAACATGTTCAATAGCATTTGTGTGATGGAGGAACCAATTCCAATTCCTTCCATGTTATTTCTGCTTTTAGTACCAATTTTTCAGTTAAAGAAATAATGTCCAGTTACGGAGGTATATCTGTATATAACAAGAGTGGGAATCATGTCATTGACTGCAAGTTGCAACAAAGCCCTAGGCCACATAGCCAATGGTGTGATGTACTGAGAGTTGCAGTCTAGCAATACTTCAAGGGCTGCATGATTGTTCTTGTGTGCCTTCAAGTTGTTTCTGACTGATGGTGATTCTAAGGGAAATCTATCATGGGGTTTTCTTGCCAAGATTTGTTCAGAGGTAGTTTGTCATTCCCTTCCTCTGATGGCAAGAAAGTGTGACTTGCCCAAGGTCATCCAGTGGCTTTATATGGCTAAGATAAAATTCGAACCCTGGTCTACCAGTGTCCTGATCCAGCATTCAGACTACACTACCTCACACTACCTTGGTATAGGTCTCATCTATTACAGTACATAAGGTTGATGGGAGAAAATTGATATTTGAATGTTAAAGTGTCAAGAGGTGGGGAAGTTTACAGCAGCAGAAAAATATACATCCCATGCACTCTTTTCATTGATTGCAATCTTTTTATTTTAATGTATGTATATTGCTGAGTTTTCTGCAAAACCTAACATCAGTGAACCTTAGGTGTTTCTATGCATTCTATTATGTAAATATATAATAAAGAAATAAAGGTTTTAAAAGTTAGACTATTTTTACTGATGTGACTTTATTATGCATTCAGCCTGTGTTGCATTTATGATAATCTCAATAAATCACTAGAAGAGAAGCAGGTTTGCTGTGTCTTACCTTGAAGCAGACCAGTCTAACTACCTCCTACAAAAACACTTTTGCCTCAAATGTCTACCCTGGCTGTCGCCAGATAATTTAATTTATATTTAAAGATTCATATGTGATGAGGCATAAGTTTAATGAAAAATCTTGCTTCAACAACAGTGCCCTTCAACAACATGAGAACACTCAATGAATGTCACTGTCAGCAAAACACTCCCTGAAATCTGGTCAGAGAACCACTCAAGATAAAGCAAGAATGGCTGAACAAATAAGCTTTTTGTGAAAAATCTACAGGGGTGCAGTGAGTTTGAGCAGAAAGCAAATGCATTAACAGAAACGTATCTGATTCCAGAAATGGGAGCAATGAATTGAGGATACCACTTGCAGCTAGTTAAATAAGGAGGTAAAATCTGAGTAAACATTTTCAGAATTTGGCTAGTAGGGGGGGAAAATCTACTTTTAAGTAACTTTGATAATGCAAAAATAAACTAAGTGGTAAATTTTCAAGAAAGTTCAGCAACTTTAATATCCTTCATGGTGGAAGGTTAGAATTTCCCACTCCCACAAAACAAACACAGGATAATGATACCTCAGACCTTGATGCTGACTTTTTCCAAATAGAGTCTTTCAACATTTTCGTACTATCTTCTCATTCCTCCTACCTGAAAATATTTCATCCCTTTCATTCCCTGTTTTGTGACTTCTGTGAACACAGTTAAAATAGTCTATTCTCTAATTGCCTTTTGATTTTATAAAAAACTTTTTTCTATCTTACTGTTTATATGTCTATACTTGCCCATCTTTATGGAAGTGAAATGAACAAAAATAAAAATAAAGGAATATCATTTCCATCAAAAATGGTCAAATGCAATCAAGAAGTATAAAGATGAAGAATGTATGCCTAGAAAAGGGCAACAGAGAAGAAAAAAATAATAATGAGGAGGCTGAACTCTTAAAACTTCATTACAAACCCTGATACTTGACAGGCCTAAAACATTGTAGTGAACATTTCTTTTAATATAAATTTTCTATGGTCAATCTGCGAACATTTTTTTCAAAAAGCAATGTGCTGTTGTTGAATTAGGTAACATTTTACCTATTGCATGGAAAATCAATAAGCTCAGTATTTGGAGAGGCAGACCGCAACAGGCAGGGAGAAAAAATAAAAAATAAAAAAGGGGGTATGTAGGTTTGGCCATGGAATGAAAGCACTAGGGAAAGATAATCAAAGAATGAGGCAGAATTGAATCTAGATGCTTATACAGGGTTTCCTCTGTAAAAAAGTGCCAGCTAGGAACAGCCATACATATTCATACACATATATGGATTAGAATATCGGTTTCTTCAAACTAGTGCTAGAACGTTATTGTTGCTGTTGTTGTTGCTTGCCTTCAAGTCATTTTTTACTGATGGCAACCTTAAGGCAAACCAACCACAGGGTTTTCAAGGCAAGTTTCATCAGTGGGTTTTGCCATTGCCATCCTCTGAGAGCGTGTGACTTCCACAAGTCACAACACTACAACCGTGAAAATTAGATCTAGTGATTATAAAAGAAAGCAAAGAAACTTCTAGATCGACAGCAGAGAAACTGAGATGAGTATCAGTCAAGCAACACCGAGCACAATAATTTATGCATTTAGTTCACAGAAACAGAGGGAATTATTTACCATGCAAAGGATCAAACAAGCTATTAACATACACCCAACATTGCTTCAGTGGCAATCTTATTTGGCTTTCCTCTTACATGATTAGACTAGCAACCCTGTTTATAACAACCTTGGCAATAAACCATGTCATTTCTTCAATGAACCCTAGATAGCTGCACAGTCAACAAGACTGCTAAATAAACAGAAAGCAGAGGGAGGAACCTTCCTACATTCCTTCAGATTTCCAAGGAACACAAGGTTCAATATTCATTATGTTAAAAAAAAAACCCTGAAAAATGTGTATAAGTGCTTTGAATGTGAATTATAGGCTTTTGGATGTGAATCACAAAAGAAGAAGAAACCTTTTTTTGCCCTTAGGTATCAGTAGATCTAAACATACTTTACCTCTGTGTAGAAAATGGTCTAAGAAACAGCAAGCAAAAGAGCTGAGCTTCAAACTTTCATCAACGTTTCAAGCATTCATTTTAGGAAAGTTCTACTTCATTGCAAAGCTTACCAGTAACTGCAAAACTTCACTGCAGAATAAAAGATTGTTCTTCTGGAATATTTTTGATTAGGGCTACAAACTTCTGCATACTTCCCTTGGATGCAGCCAGAGACACAAGACTCTTTCAGACGTCGGAAATTGGAAGTAAAATTTAATGGCAATCCGAACGCAATCATGGGGTTTGACGTTATTGCAAATTAAAGCTTTACACACAATTTTAGGCAAAAGAGAAGTCATTCCGAATGCAATCATGGGTTTTCTGTTATTGCGAATTAAAGCTTCGCGCGCAATTTTGGGCAAAGGGGGGTCATTTTTGGGAAATGGAACGTTGCTCCAAACGCACTCCGAACGCAATGGGAATTCCCATGAATTTGTTAAACAAGCGAATTCACAGGAATTTGAATTGGCTCAATTTGCAGTAAAGAGAAATTCCTCCCGTGTGAAAGAGTCCTCAGTTTCTCACAAACCCACAAATTAACTTATAGTGAAGTTGAGTTTTTCTATCTCGATGTCTGTTAAAAAAAAGAGAGAGAAAGATACCAGCTCACAACTCACTAAGAAGAGCAAGTTAATTGGGATGTCATGGGGTACTAAAATATGCCAGAATCTATATTTAATTGAAATAAAACAATGGATAGTGCATTACAAGCAATTAATGCCTCAACAAAACAAAATTCTATTTCCTAGACACATTAAGTTAAACACTGACCTACATTAAAAATGATGGCAACAAAAGACTGGGCATTCAAATAAATGAGATTTTAATGCAGGATAATATTACAGAAGTGTAACTACTCAAGTTCCTTGATGAAAAGCAAAAAGTTCCCTACACAAATATTTTCAGTATATTGTAATGTGCAGGGAGTGTCTTCAAAAGGGACACTTAAGAGAAGAAGAATTGGTTCTTGAATTTTTAAATAGAATGCATTCGACACACACACTCACAAAGCTCCAAACCACAAGGTATGCAACAGCATAAAAATGCTAAGGAAAATGACACGGGGATTAAAATCAAAACAAGTGGTTGTGACATACTTTTGCATGAATACTCAACATGACCAGTCTAGACAAAAGCAGAGCTGGACGATTCCAAATTCTTCTTCAGAACCAGACCCTTTTTTTTGGCCAATATTCAAGGGGAAATGCACTATTCCCAACCATTTTATTCTTCTTGAAATGGAATTTGAGTATTTTAAAGTTGCAAAGTAGAAACAGTCTAGGCCTATAGATTAATGTATACGTTCACTAATGTCAAAAGTTTTCTAAGAGCATGGACACTTGACAGTTCCCAGTGGAGTGGAAGCAGTGGCCAGGTCTCACCAACCAACCTACACTCCAGATACAATGCAGTAGGTAAATTCACACTTCTTTTCCTATAAACATTTTGTAAATGAGCTGTGAGCCTGCTGTTTAAATAAAACAGCATCAGGTCTATTATGACCAGCATGTAATAGACACCTAATTTGCACTTTTTAAGCTCTGTTACACACTTTTATTATGTGGAAATGTTCTCTGTGTGCTGGATTCTTCACACTAGCAACATAATGTATAGCAAAGGCCACAATGGAATTACTATTTGTGTGCGTGTCTGCTTCCAACAAAACTACTACAACTTTTTATTGTCTTTTAATCTTGGGCCAAATACAGGGTGACTAGATGTTGTAACCGCAAAGGAGGACATTCTAGAAAACTAGGACATTCAAGAAAAAGGTAGGACATTTTTTAAAAAGACTAAAAACCCTAATATAAATATTTCATATGGCCTATTTAGGATTGTATGACATATATTGTATTTTAGTATGCATTCAACCATATTTTTCTTAAAATGCCTTGTTGGCTGGCAATATACTTATAGAACTCTGAGCAAGATAAATGCTTAGAAATATACTTTACTAACAACACAGCCTTGACTGAATCTACATTTCAGGTATTCCTTTCATTTGTCCACTGAGCTGAAATTAAGGGGAAAGCCCTTTCAGCATTTGCATTGTATAGCCCATTGCCCAACACATTTGCTGTCCTTTTCCCCTCTGAGACACAAAAACGCCCCTGAGCTCTGGGAGCAAGTCTTGTCTGCTGTTGCTCCTAGGAAAAAAAGAACTTCAGAAGGATTCATCTTATTTGCAGTGAGGACTGGCTGCCATTTCTCAAAGGGAGCAGTAAACGTTCATCAGTAAACGTGATGTTATTCAATGGGCTTGTTAGTCATGCTCAGAATGGAGGACATTTTGGAATTCCTCCTGGGCAGAAAATTGAAATGTAGGAGGATGTCTGGTCACCCTGTCCAAATGAAAAATATGATAACAGAATATTTATAAACATATAAATGTTCATCTCTGAAAAGTGAGCCTCTGTTCCTTTCATAAAAGAACCCAGGTTGTTTAATTGTATGTAAAATACAAAAGATTTAAAACTGTTCTAGACTTTAGCTATAATGTACTCTCTTTCTTTTATTCTCATTGAACTCTGTCATCAAAACCTACATTAAATCATATGACATACAGAAGTCAAATTATTTCAAAAAATATCATTTGAGACTGAACATTCGGAAGGCGGTTTTTATTTAATGTATTATGTTTGTATTAATGTGTTGTATTGAAATTGTGTTTTGATTTGTATGAAATGAAATAAAGGTGGTTTTTTTTTTAAAAAGAACCTACATTAAATCTTATCGTGAGCATCTCTATCTTTTTCTCTCCTTTTAACTTTAAATCTAGATATGAAAGAATGCTATATAGGCAAGAACCTGGGGTTCATTCATAATACCACTACAGAATTACAGTGCTATCATTCAATTTTGACTACCAGGCTTCCAGCATGGAATTTGCAGTTTGTTCAGAGGCATCAGAGGAGCTCTCTGGCTGAAATTTTTAAATTTGTTGTTGTCATTAACTTTCATCAAGTCACCTTTGACTTACGGTGACTCTAGGAACAAGACCTCCAAGTCACTCTATCATCAACAACTCTGCTCAGGTCTTGCAGATTCGGGGCCATGGCTTCTGCCAAATGAATCTGTCATACATTGTGTGTATGTACTGTGTTAATTGGGTATTAATGTAGCTATATAGCGGGGGTATTTTAGAGTTGTATATCATGTGTGTATTGTGGACAAGGAGAATGATAGGAGGTGTAGTGTTGAAGAAAGTCTTGCTGTTGGTTCACAGGGAAGATAATTGCTTGATTCAGGAATGCACAAATGTGTGGGAGATGCTGCTTCTCATGGGGAGAATGATACAGAGGGAAAACAGAATATTCTGTTTTAAGGGGGCTGGGTGATTAGACCAAAAAGTACATAGATATGTATTGATTTATGGAGGAATTACAGTGAAGTCCACAAAGATGTAGGGTAGAGTGGAGTATTGTGAATATTGGGTTTGTGTTTGGGTATGACAGCAGATCTGTCTGCAAATGTCTTCCTGATACTACAGTTACTGGATTAAAGTTCTTGTTGTTTGATATTTGGAAGGCTGGTTTACTGAACTGTGAGGGATGAGGGCACCTTTGAACTGTGCAATGTTGAGAGCTTCCTTGACTGAGTTTATCCATCTGGAATGCCACCTTCATCTTTTCCTACTGCCTTCTATCTTTACAAACATTACTGTCTTTTCTGGAGAGTCATGTTGTCTCATGATATTTCCAGACTACAACAGCTTTCTCCAATTGCCAACCCAAGGATTCCACAGGACGCAAGTTATGTAGCAGTGCGATAATTCTGTAGAGAGAAGGAGGTGCTTAATTAATTAATTTAGACTGTAATCATTTAAATAGGAACTTCCTTATCATTTGAAAATTTTGATATGTCAGCTTCTCTGAGAGCTTTCCCAGATATGCTATAAATGCCATAAAATAAATAAATAACTGTGGAAGAGGTAGATGCATGGCCGTGTGTATATAGTGCAATGCGGATGTGTTTGGCAATTTCCCAGACATCACTTCTGTTTCTATTTTGGTAAAACTAAATGAGCAATTAGTAATATTCACAGGCAAGATTGCAGCTATCTGAGAAACCACAGTGTGGCTAGAACAGTTCCTTCATTTTTGTATATCCTTTTAACCCAATTTCCTGTGTAATCTTCCGAAAGTATCTTAATAAAGACGATATTTATGAGTCTCTTTTATCTCATGACCTCACTCTTCAGAGTTCTTATTTGTGAGGGCCCAGATACTTTGCAATATCCATATACTTATAGGCATAGATAATACAATTTTTGCTCTTGGCTAAATACTTTGTTTGCCAAGTTATCTTGCCAAGTACAGTATTTTTTTCCCCTTAAGACCTCTCTCTCTTTCTCTTTGAATTAACAAAAAGCCTTATCACATTACAAAAGAAGCAGAAATGGAGAAGCAGAAAAGTAGTTTCTGCTTAACTCTCCACATATCCTTGAAGCACTTCTGTTCTCCTTCCAGAGGGAGATGTTTGTAAAAACATGCCTCTTGCCAAATGAATTTTCCTAGTATCACAAAAGACAAACTTTTGCCACCATCTCCCTCTGGAAGGAAAGTGGAAGTGCATCAAGGGCATGAAGAGAGGTAAGAAGAAAGCCGCTTTTCTACTATTCCATTTGACTTACTTTTGTAATGAGAAAAGGATCAAATACTCCTAACCATTGTGAAGTCGAAGGCTTTCATGGCCGGCATCCATAGCTTTTTGTGGGCTTTTTGGGCTGTGCAACCATATTCTAGAAGAGTTTCTTCTAACCATTGCACCAATAGCAAAAGAAAAACAACAAAAGGATAATGAATGCATTGCATGTTAGCTGGTCCTGTTGTTATACATTTATTTTATCTCAAAAACTGCAATATTAGTAAGTATTAATCATTCAATCCAATCCATGCTTTGATTACATTTCTATAGCAGTTGGCACATTTCCCCAGTGTTATGATAAATTAGTTGTCCTGCTTTCATTCTCTGTCTTTAACAAGTCTTCAGTATCACAGTTTATCCACATTTATAAATATTTAAAAAAAACCCTAAAACCATAACTTCTGTATATGACAACTTGGTTTGTAGACAAAGGAAAATACACAAATTAGAATTATTTTGCTTCAAATAATGAAATCAGTTTTCTACATCTTCCCAAATCCAAGCACTATTGTCTTGCCATGATGTGCCATCATTATTGTCTTACTTCTAGCTTATAACTGCCTTCTTGAAACCCATCCAGCATTTTTAGCAAAATAGAAGAGAAACTCTAGATAGATTTACATTGCCACAACCCCCCTTTAATATTTTTAAAACAATTGCATAGACATGTGGAGATGGCATTACTTGTGCATAAGGCTGAAAAGACAGCTATATGGATGATCTTAACTGCTCGATAAATTATACGCTCTTTTCTCAGAACTTAGTGCCATTGAAAATCCCAAGTAATACTTCTCCTGCAAAGTGTCATGAATTCATACAAGGACCTAGGGTTTGGTATATGGCTGTATATCTCTGCAGATCAGTATTAATTACAACAGTTGAGCTGTTAAAGTTTGCATGGGATGAGTGGTATCAATAACACGTTGTCCTGCACCACACTGGTTTTAGTTTTCAAAGTGCAGCGGCAATTTAATAAGATAAAACATGAGTCATAGAAATTAATCCTGTCTATAAATAGTTATTTAAAACTACATTAGCCCCACTGTATCTCTTCTGTAGTTACAACAATGATACTAAAAGAAGAATGAAGACCAGAATAGGATGAATGAGGGCAGAGCCAGTGAAATAAAATGGCATCAGGAAATATATGACATGGAGAGTGCTACAAGAGCACCACTCTAAGAAATTTGCTGGAAATATCTGTTACAGAGCATGCTTTTGTCCCTTTGAAACATATTCCTATGACTTAATTACATAAGTAAGTACATTAAGATTACAAAAAGAAGGAAAAATACATGGCAATATTTTAAAAAGCCAAGTCTAAATATCTTAAAAACCAAACTAAAGCCTGTCTGATCTTGTAAGCCAAGCAAGATCAGCCAAGGTGACATAGAATGGGAGGATGCCAATGAATTCTAGGTGCTGGAAACTATATTTCAGAGGAAGGAACTGGCAAAATCACCTGAGTTTCCCTTGCCTAAGAAATCCCTATGAAGTTCATGGGGTTGACATAAGTTGATAGGAGACTCAAAGGTGTGCGCACATGCACACATACACAATGTTTAGAAGACTTCTGTGGTAATCCCCAAAGCTGAGTTCAGTGAGTGCAAGGATGTTCTTTGTATAAACAGATTTTCCCTGAATCTCATGCTTGTTTAACTCACCTTTAAGAAAAGAGTATAAAATAATTCTTTTAAAATGTCTGAACTGACCTGGGAGCATATACAGAAGAATAAGCAACAGATATGTAACTTTATGCACGCACAAATCAACTTTAATTTCAAAAAGTATTTAAGTAGAAATAATAATTAATATTGGTTAACAACAACACAGTAATTATCATATCAGATTAAGTGATTAGGTTTTCTAGAGAAAGAATATGATTCTGTAAATGAGATACAAAAGAAACCCTTTAACTGTTTCAAAAATAATTTAAACCAGTAACTAAATATCCAAGTCACAGTAACAGCAGGAATGTTCAGTTAAACTGTGCTATAATTTATTAGTACTGTATTACTATTTTGGAAAGCATCTTAAACTAGGAACATTTCCATGACAAAAGGAAAAATATGGGCCTTATTTGAATGCTCATAAACTTTTTTTAAAGAGACACACTAAGGAGTTTATCACATGTAGGAGAAATTGAGGGTTTCAACAGTCCTTTTCCCGGAAAAGTTGCATGATCGCAGTGAAGATTTTCATACACATCACAATCAGAGAGGATTTATCCTGGGAATAACCAAGGAATAGCCAGCAATAAATCATTCGTAGGAATTCCCAGTTTATTTTTTGTTGCTGCTTATTCCCTGGATAAATCCTCTATAATCACGAAGTTGTGTGAAAATCTACACCGCGGTTGTGTGACTTTTGGAAAATGACTGTTTAAGTGCCTAATTTCCCCCATGTGATAAAGTCCATGGAATGAAGAGTAGGCGGAATACGTTTTAAAGCAATATTGGGATTCCAATAGCTCTATCAATATTTGTGACAGAAGTGTTATTAACAGCATGAGCTGCCACAAAATTCAATTTTTTCTTCATCAACAAAACCATCCATGGGACCCTCTGACTACTGCACAGACTGACTACTGCATGTTGTTGTTGTTTTTTAAATACTATTTCCTGTTCCATATCTAGTCAACATTTCTACATTAACACTAAAGGGTTGCTTTCTAGTATGGTCAAACCTGGAATGTTTGTGAAGATTAAAGTTACCACACCAGAAATCTTCATTGGTGAGTGCTGTGCCACAGGAAGACAAGAGCAAGTCCAAGCCTGAATAGTGTCTATCTATGAGAGTGCCTGGATTTAGATTTCTAATACAGCAAGTGATGGATGGTGAAAGGAGAGATAAGAGATCAGGCTTTGGCTAAGTTCAAATCTGTGTGCAGAAACTATTTGGAAATCACCAAATTTTTAATATATGGCAGTTTTGTTGACTCTTTCCTTCATTTATAATGTGGCACTATCATATGTAATTCATAAGAATATTTACTACCAGATCCTAACTCAAACACAAACCCCCCACTATTGTATAGGACATAGATTGTTGTGATAACACCATGCAGACATAACATGCAGATTCTTAATTAATGTATTGTTACCCAAAGACAGATGGGTGAACAGTGGGGTCCCCACCAACCATGTCAGTGTCTATTTAAATGTTGGGGGAATTGTTTAGCCCAAGGAAGCTTATGTTAGGATGGGTAACTTGAGGATCGTTTCCACTTATTTATACCAGTACTAACTATGGAAGACTTCAAGCTTGGGTGAATAAGAAGATTTTTATTTAGAAATAGTAGGAGTGCTAACAAACACATAGTAATTCAAACAGACACACCATTCAGAGATAACCAAAAGAGAGGTATGGAAAGTGGATAGTGGATATTTACTAGGAAGCCCTGGTGGAACACTGGTGAAATGCCAGTATTGCAGTCACAAGGTTGCGAGTTTGAACCCAGAAGGATCCAAGGTTGATTTTCATAGGTTGATAAAATGAGTACCCAACTTGTTAGCTTACAGACTGTAAACCACTTAGAGAGTGCTGAGTTCACTGATAAGTGGTATAGAAATGTACATGTTACCTGTCTTGGAGAGGAGACCATGGAAAGCAGGATGGGCTCAGGCAGAATCTGAGGGAACCACAGTGAGTGGAAGAATCGCAGTCTTTGTGCACACAGAGGCTACAACTGGGACTGATATTTATATGTGACATCCTAGCCTCAAGGGGTGATAGATGCCATCTTGCAGTGTAATAAACACCTAATGGTCTTCCCAGGGAAGCAATCATGAGATTCCAGAACGACTGTTGGTTTTAACTTTGGAGTAACAAAACAGTGATTGGATTTAGGAAAACTCCAAAACAGATGGATAGGGAAGTTGGCTGGGAACATGGCAGGGGGAGGTAGGAATTTCAACAGGTGTTGCTCATCATGCCAACCAGATAACAAGCAACACCTTCTGAAATTCCCTCTTCTTCACAACCATTGTCAGTTTTATCTCTGTATCAACACTGTTGTTGCTGTTGTGTGCCTTTAAGTCATTTTCATCTTAAGCAACAATAAGGCCACCCTATCGCTGGGTTTTCTTGGCAAGATTTGTTTAGAAGGGTTTTGTCTTTGCCTTCCTTTGATGTTGAGAGTGTGTGACTTGTCCAAGGTCACTAAGTGGGTTTACTTGACTGAGTGGGGTTTCAAACCCTGGTTCCAGGGCTGTAGTCCAATGTTCATACCACTAAACAACGCTGGATTTTGTATCAGCAAATTGTGTTACCAATAGTTAATAAAACCTTTACTACACCCCATGGTTAACAGCTGGCTAGAATCTTCATTGACACCTCAAGACTGCAAGCTTACCCAAGTGACGCAAATTAGTTTCTATCTGCCTTAGTATCTTTTGGATAAACAAAACCTATTTTCCCATAAGAACAGAACAGATTCTGAATTTAATTGTTCTCATTAAGTTCGGCTTTAGAGTATCTCATTAGAAAAGAATGTACTAAAGCTGTTACACCGAATCAAATCTATTGCATTGCAATGGTTCATGACAATTGTTTATTGCAAAACATCAGAGACTACTAATGTAAATATCAAATCAGATGAAAATTAATAAAAATACAATACTAGTTCTTTGACTTTTTCTAAAGAACTAAAGGTTGTAATTATGCACATGTTGTTTGTGTTAGGAAATGTGTACGCAAACTGTTGACCTGGAGTCCTACTTTAGTGACAAAGTGCCTCCTGTGCGTCCTACTTGGCTGGTTGTATAATATGTTCTTGCAGCAATATAACTCATTAATCGTTAACAACATTCAACCAAGAGTAACTGGTTAAAATTACACTTTGTCATGTCTAGTAATGATACTAGAGAAATATTGTTCTTAGAAAAAACATTTCTCTTTTTTCTGAAGAAAGATTAAAGGAAAAGAGAAAAAAGACAGAAGGGATGTAGGAGGATGGTAAAAGAGATGTAGAAAGGAAAAGAGATGAAGGGGAAGTTAAAGAAAGTTAGAGAACATAAGAAGGTTCAAGAAGGGAATAATGCAGGTAGGAAAATCAGGAGCTAGGAATAATGGAGGAGAGAAAAGGGGAAAAGGGTTATTATAAAGGCATAAAGGTAAAAAAATATTGCGAGAGTATAAGTTATTACTAACTACAAGGAGGTAAAATTAAGTAAATTAAGTGAATGGAACAGTGCAAGAGAGGTAGCAAAATTTGTATGAATAAATACAAAAGTGAATAGGCTAAACTGTAAAAGGATATGAGAAAACAAAAAAGAAGAAAACAAGAATGGAAACCACACAACAAAAGATGAAGAAATAAACCAAACAGAGAGGAACAAAATTGGATTTGCTGTACAACAGATTATACAACAACATGGCATGCAAATTGCTGGATAAAAAAGGGAAAGCTATTATTTGCATATATAAAAACTAATAGTGTTGCATTAGAAAGGTAAGGTGGAATTCACTCAGGCAGTTATGTATGCATAACCAACCACAGTTACATGGTTACACAGTGGCTCCTAACCGGAACTCCCTAACTCCATTCAGCAGCCACTGCTAGCAACAGGAATCGTTCCCTTGTCACTAGAGAAGCAGTTGACTTTCCCACTCCTTCTCATGAGAGATCTCCATGCAGAAGTGGGCACCTGTTGCAGTTCCCCCACACTGCACCTTGCTTCTCCAAGCGGGTGAGGTGTGTATGTGGAAAAGCCAGTCTTCTACTTCCTGATGTATTCCCTCGACTAGGGAATATGTAAGCTCTGTGAATATAAAATAGTCACGTATGACTAATTCTAGGTTACATATTCATGCTGTTGTTGTTGTGTGCCTTCAAGTCATTTCTGACTTATGGTGACTTGACGGCAACTCTGTCATGGAGTGTTTTTTTTTTACAAGATTTGTTCAGAGGAGGTTTACCACTGCCATTCTCCAAGGCTGAGAGAGTGCGACTTGCCCAAGGTCACCCAGGGGTTTTTCCACTTCCGTATTCATAACTTTCATATGCAAAACTGCCAAATAAATTATGACTTTTTCTCCCCTTAACATGAAGCAACAAATAGCTGCACCAGCGGGACAAGGACTAGCGAAACTGCTGCCTCGAAAACTTCATGAGAGTCATGTCAGTAGTGGTTGTAGCTGTTCCAGCATCTATCACAGTGCTTATATGAACAGGTACAACAACCACATAGTTCTCAAATACTGTACATCCCACACTACCACATGCAAACACATACAGCAATTTATCAAACAACGAGCAGGGGATCTAGCTCATCTCTGACCAGCGTAGGTAAGAACTGTTTCCTCCTCAATGTTTAACAAGGCTCCCCCAAATGTAAGCCTTTGCCCCTTTTCCTGAAACAATTCTCATCCACTGCACAGGAGGCTGCTATTCGCAGCAAGAAGGAAGTTTCCAATAGTATTTTATAGATGTTGAATAATAACTAGGGGTTGGGAGGGGAAAAGAGTCATATGTATTATTTGGTGAATAATAGATTGTTTTTGGATAATATTAACATTCATTTGAGAAATGAATTAATCAAAAAATACTGAATTTTAATAAGAATATCGGATTTGCTAATGTAAGGGAGAAAAATGATTACACTTGTTAGAAGTACTAAATGACTCTGTTCTAAGGACAATTAGATTGATTACAGTAAAAAATGGTGGATAAATTTAGTACCCAATCATAATTTGAGTAAAGCACAACAACCAGGATAGACAGAAAAAACAAAGAGCATAGACACGGGAAGTCCTTTTTAAATTTTAAGGTTGTTTATGGTTATGTAAGTATGTAATTATGTAAGATTGCTTTTGTCTGTTATTGTTGTTGTGCTTTTTGTTTTTTATTTTGGTACTGTCACAGGTGCATGTAAATATTTTTTTTTCTTTTGCTTTATTTTGGTGTTTATCTTTTTAGTAATTTTAATTTTAAAAAAAACTATGCTCCCCAAATGTAAGGTTTTGCCCCTTTCCCTGAAACAATTCTCACCCTCTGGAGGCTGTTATTTGCAGCAAGAAGAAAGTTTCCAATAGTAATTTTGAAAAGGGAGATTTTCATTTGGACAATAACAAAGGTGGAGTGTGTGCTAAATTCCCTTTATTCCTACCCTGCTATGGTTTAGTCATGATGTTCCTAAGATACTAGATATTTAGTTTTGTTTTGTTTTTAAGAAAACATGCTGACCTTTTAATGCCATTAACATCACATTTGGTTTATCCCTGAGTTATAATATCTCAAAAAGACTGAAGGGCAAACAAGTTTGTGCTAATAAAAATATGCACTATATATTATACTCTCTTACAATGTAGTTTCAATATTTGAAGGGATGTCATATTGAGGAGGGAGCAAGCTTGTTTTCTGCTGCTGCAGAGACTAGAACGCGGAACAAAGAGATTCCACCTCAACATTAGGAGAAACTTCCTGACAGTAAGGGCTGTTCGACAGTGGAACACACTCCCTCGGAAACAAGTCTCCATCCTTGGAGGTCTTTAAGCAGAGGCTGGATGGCCATCTGTCAGGGGTGCTTTGACTGGGAGTTCCTGCATGGCAGGGGGTTGGACTTCATGGCCCTTGTGGTCTCTTCCAACTCTATGATTCTATGATTCTATGTCTTATTAATATAGGTACACACACAGAGATATATACCTAAGCTAGAAACAGAAAGAAAGCTGTTAGGAAGAAAGTAAACTTATTTCAAATGTAGTGCTGGAGAAGAGTTCTACAGGTAATGGATGGTTAAAGACAAATGAATGGGTTTCAGAGTAAATCAAGTCTGAACTCGACTAAACTGAGGGTCTTGTACGGTGGACATACCATGAGATGACGTGACACACTGCAAAAGATGACAAACAATGGTAAAGTGGAAGAAAAGAGGGAGACCACACTACAGACAGAGTCAAAAAGGAAGCCATGGCGCGGAGTTTGCAAGACTTGAGCTGGGCAGTTGAATATCTGGAATCCTGGAGGTCACTGGAGATCTTGTTCATAGGATCACTGTCAGTGAAAGATGACTTGATGGGATATAACAAAAACAACAAAACATTTTAAACTCTAAACTGTTACTTCTAAGAACCAACTTCAAGTCAAGCTAATTTCAAGCTGCAGTATGCAACCATGCACAATGCAAAAGCAAAAGTCAAGAGCTGCTAAATAATTATTTTAAAATGACCATCTCTACTTGTAAATTAAATCAGACAATTAAACACAGGCAAGTTGTTGCAAATATTAACCTAATGTATAATAGTGAATACGGTACTCTTCCTTCTTCCTGTTGATTTATGTAACCTGTCACCATTTTCTGTTTCCACTCTTTTACTAACCACAACATTGTATCCTCCCCCCTCTGCAGTATATACATGTGTAACTATCTTTCTAAGACAAATAAAAGCTTATATCTTACTATGTTCCATCTGGATCAATGCAGTAGCAAACCAGCTACTGTGCAAAATATGGATTGATCTCAAAGGGGCGGGGTATAAATTATAATTATTGAAAGCATAATTCCTTTCCCCCTTAAAAACAACTTTCCTGCTATTTTTTTTTTTTTTTTTGGGGACAACCACACACCCTTGCACTTCCATATAACCTTACCTTGTTCTGCTTAACTAGTCAGCTTTTCCTTGTGAAGTTTTAATACCAAAGGTGAACTGAGGAGGGAGAAAATAGAAGTTCAGTCTTTCTTCTTGCTAAAAAAGCAAGTAGGGGAGAGACAGTGCCGCTACACATTTAAAAAAAAAAAGCTGAGAATTGAGCCAATTTCTCCACTCCCACAAATGCACTGTCTCTTGCTGCTTTGGAAGCAGCAGCTAAATAGAAGGCTTGAGAAACAGGAACATCCCTGTTTTTTGATTAAAAAAGTAAGATCTCATTACACTCATACAGCACAAACATTAAACCACTCCATATGTTCTTTCTAGGGTTTTAAAAGCACCATTTGAAGAATTCTCTTTCAGTATGTGCATGTATCAATATATTTTTATTTTTTAAAAACCAAAAGGTAAAATTCAATCCTATAATTGATATGGGAAATTTCAGTCGTGGCCGAGGACTACTCTCCCCCGGAAGGAAACAATTTCAGGAAACAATAAAGTTGCTGGTAACAGCTGGAACAAGGAAGGTCTAGACACAGGACCTGACTGAGATCACAACAAATGGATTTATAACTATTTAGTTTAAGAGTAAGCCAATGATTAACAAAGATCAGTGCCAAATGGGAAAACACTTCAGGAGGACGTGAAATAACTCTATAACAGGAAATACACAATAACCAGTCAAGAAGGGAGAGGCATCTCCAACACATCGACCAACCTTCTCCAGCTTTACCTGACTTATATACTTTTCCTGTCCACACCTGCAATGAGTTTTCATTGCTCTTCCACCCTCTCTCTCCCTCTCTCCTTACAGGATTTTCTCTGGTAAAAAAAGAGTCAGACACTGAGTCATTTTACCCTCCGGACGGACCCCACCCCCTTACCCCATGGAAGTGAAGTAAATGAATCATGGTGTGTACACCTGCTCTCGAAGCATGAATACTGGAGTACCTGCAGAAGGAAACAGGGTGCTTAACTTTTGGTTCCCAACCTCTTCTCTCTACTCAAAGCTGGTTTTCTTCCCAAATGCAAGAAGGTACATCTTCTTGTGTGCCTTCAAATAATTTCCAGCTTTTGGTAACCCTAAGTCAATCCTATCATGGGATTTTCTTAGCAAGATTTGTTCAGAAGGTGTTTGCCTTTGCTTTCCTGTGAGGCCAAGAAAGTATGGCATGGCCAAAGTCACCCAGTGGGTTTCCATGGATTTGAACCTTGGTCTCCAGGATCATACACCAACGAAGGTACAGGAAAAGATGAAATGTCTTCCCAAACTTCAAAGGGAACGCAAGTTGTCTCTAAGTTGTCTTTTGGTTACACCCCAGACAGCTGGAGTATAATATTGATCTATGAAAAAGCTGAACTTGGAAGTACAGAGAAGTCACTGCATAAGGGAGCAGGAGAAGAGATCTGCATCCTTACTATTTGCATCGTACCCAGAATGGAATTTAATTAATAGTCCAATGGAAGTGGAACGCAGTAACATTTGCAAAGGAAGGTGAAAAAAGCAGACAGGAATGTGTGTTTCTTTAACAAACTGAAGTATTTGCATTGGTGTGTCTGCCATTCACACAGGATTTATCAGTATTAGTGTAATATTACAGTCTGGGACTTTGTTCACTTGGGGCAGTAAAGGCATCCTGTATCATATTGGCACAGCAAGACAGGTGGCCTGGTCTTGTGTACACCAATGTAGTGCATATTCCACACAGCTCAATGGCATTGACTGTCAAGGAAAAATGGCACATTACAAGAGCCTGAAAACATAAGGAGTTTATCATACGACGGAATTTGGGGGTATAATGCAATGGCAATCCGAACGCAATCATGGGATTGCCTGTTATTGCAAATGAGTATATCTCATGCAATTTCGGGCAATGGGAAGTCATTCTGAACGCAATCATGGGGTTTCACGTAATTGCGTATTAGAGTATCTCACGCAATTTCAGGCAACGGGGGGTCATTTTGGGGAAATGGGAAGTCATTCTGAATGCATTCCGAACGCAATCAGATTTCACGTAGCGAATTCATATAATTGCGAATTGGCTCCATTCGCAATTGAGAGAAATTCCTCCCATGTGATAAACTCCATAGAGTTCTCAACAGTTTTTCTATCTGTAAAATACCTTATCGCCCTAACGAATGCAGTTTTTGTGGATGGATTTATATGACCACCCCATCTTGAAAATACTCTTGGCTCCAGCTGGTTTTAGAAACAGTTTTCTTTAACCAACTATATTCATTGAACAAACATCCAGAAATCATGTTCATTCATTCATGTTCACATTTTCTCCACTTGGTCCTTTCTTTTCTCTCTCAGATGTTCATTTGTGGGAAGACACCGTTTAAAATGACCTTATCAGGGTTCAGCAGCGTCTCATCTCAACAGTCGCTGATATGCTGGGCAACAGCTGTAAATACATGCCATGATCAGCTTGTTTACGTGAGATGTACAGATATATTTATGTGTTACACCTCAGAGCTTTTAACAACTCAAAATAATTATGAGGCCATATGAGTTGGAAGCTCAATAATTTAATGTTTATACAAACTATATGTTTAGTATAGGTGGGGGGGTGGGTGAGGTTGTAGTATTGTGGGAGGTTTTGAGGTTTTGTTAGTTGAAAGATGAGCAAGTTCTCACAAATACAGCTCCTTGGGTTTCACTGATTATTTACAGCATTTATACCTCGCCCTTCAGCCCTAAAGGCTCTCAGAGCAGCTTATGATTATTATTTTTATTAAGACGGTTCCCTGCCCTCAGGCTTACAATATAAAAAGAGAAGACACAAAAGGAGAAGGGCATGGTGTTGGGGAAGGTGATGAGGTCCAGTGGTTCTTCTCTCCCTCTGAGGCCTGGACCAAGGCAGATGGACTGGAGGGAGGGCTCTTCTTCTTAATCTAGGCCAGGCCTGATGGAAATTAAAACTGTGTAAAATTGTTTCCGTATTATTCCATATCATTCATTCAGTCCACAGGGGGCTTTTTGTAGCAGTTTATTGGATCTGCATTTGGTCTCTTTTTAAAAAAAATAACACTGTGGCATTATTTATAGTTCGGAAGCAAATTTTCTCTTCTCTACATTACAAAAAATCGTATAGCCCTAAGTGCCTTTTCAGCGCTGTTGTGCTGATGTATTATAGCGCTATAACTCTTTAAAAAATGAAAAAAATAGACTTTTATTTGTTTGTTTCAATGGGTGTTATAATTTTTTAAAATCTACCCACTCAAGAGTAGAAAGAAAATGTTGCACAACTGCCAGAAAACAGTGTGAGGAGACAGAAATGTAATTCCTTTGGACATTAAAACCTCAAAAAAAGGTGCAACCACAAACACAACCCGCTCCAACCCCTTTGGGTACTGAACCCTAACAGGCTGAAAAAATAAATTGTGGCCAAATGGGTGACTCTGAACCCATGGATTCTGGGACAAAACAACCCGATCTGGGGCCCCAACAAACCCCAACTCCATAGCCTTGAGCCAGAATAAGAGTTAAAGCGGTATGAAACCGGGTTATGTTTCTTCAGTGTGGATGCAACCCTGGAAAAAGGGGAAGCCCTGTTTCTTGGTCCTGAGTCCAAAGGGAGGAGGAGCTTTTGGGATCCCTCTGGGGGAAAGGGGGGAATAATAATGGAGGGCAGGTCCGGGAAAAGGAGGACAGGCCTGGAAAAAGAGGAGAGGCCTGGTTTTGGGGGGAGGAAAGGCGGGAAAAAAAACGCCCAGCTGCCCCTTAGTTAGTGGAGCTGAGGAGGAGGCACACCTGGGCGCACCCTTTTGGGAAGGTTCAAGGAAAGTCTCTCTCTCTCTCTCTGGCTTCTTCTTATTATTATGAGGGAGAAAAGAATGACTAGAGAGAAAGAATGAAAAGGCAGGGCCTGTGTGTGAATATATGAATCACAAGGGTGACTCCGCCTTGGGCCACCACTCTCCTCCTCCTCCTCAGGCTGGACTTTCCGGGGAGAAGGTTATAAAAAGAGGGAGGATGCGCCTCCTTTGCAGCAGCAGCAGCAGCTCTCCAAAAAAGTGGCCTCTCTCTTTGCTCTCCTCCTCCTCCCAATCCTCTCCTCTGCCTGAGTGGCTCTGTCTCTCTATTCTGCCTTTGCCTTTCTCCCTCCTCCTCCTCCTCCTGCTCTGCCTGCCTTCCTCCTTTCCTCCCTGGAGCTGCTTGTGAGACCCCCAGAAGAACTCAGGACCCTTGTTGGGGATGATGGCCCCTTTGGAGCTGCTCCACCACCCCTTTGGGGCCCTGCTGGCCCTGCTGATGATGATGCTGGGCTTCTGCTCAGGTGAGGGGGCTCTGGAGACTGGGGAGGGACAGAGTGAAGGCAAAACTATAGTCCTCAGGGTTCTCCAGCCTTGGTCCCAGGCTGCAGCCAAAGGGGTCTCCAACTGGGTTGTTTTCTGGAGTGGATGGAGGGAGCCCTCTTCTTCTTCTTCTTCTTCTTTTGGACTCAGCCCCAAAGCCCTCCTCCTCCTCCTGGAGCAAATAAAGGGCTCCATGATGATGGATACACGACTGTGGCTTCTTTGATTTCTCTGCTGGGCTTTCTCCTAGAAAAGGCCCTAAGGTGGCTCATAAATAGATAGGTAGATAGATAGATAGATATTTTGTGTGTGTGTATGTATATATATATACATGAACATATGTATATGGCAAGATTATGTGTGTCTGTCTGTATATATAGAGAGAGAGAGAAAGAAAGAGCAAGGTTGTGTGTGTGTGTGTATATATATATATATATATATGGCAAGATTGTGCATGTGTATATATATATGTGTGTGTGTGTATATATATATATATATATGGCAAGATTGTGTGTGTATATAGATATATGGCAAGATTGTGTGTCTATGTGTGTTTAGATATAGATGTATATAGATATATGGCTAGATTGTGTGTGTGTGTGTGTATTATATATGTGTGTGTGTATAGAGAGAGAGACAGCAAGATTGTGTGTGTATATATATATAAATATATGTAAATGTATAACAAGATTGTCTGTGTGTATATATATGACAAGATTGTGTGTGTGTCTATATATGTCTGTGTGTATATATATGACAAGATTGTGTGTGTGTCTATATATATATATATATATATATAGCAAGATTGTGCATGTGTGTGTATATATATGGCAAGTTGGTATGTGTGTGTATAATATTATACACACACACACACACACACATATATACTTTGCTTACTTTGTCTTTGGGGCTTTCTAGATGGGCAGGAAAGTGTGACATGAAGTTGCCTTTTCCTTAATGCTTAGCAGCTGCACCACAGCCTTTAGATGGAGCTGCGCTGTTCCGCAGTTTTTAAAAAAGTAGCTGGGAAAACCAGCACCTTTTTAAAGGCGCTTCTTCTCCCCTAAAACGCAAAACAAGCGTTTTCATGGCACACTTTCCCTTTTTCTCATCTAAAGGCTAGAGTTTCATGCAGCCATGAACACACTTCTTTTTGCCAATCTAGAAAGCCCCATTGTATACTAGTTAGTATTATTCTAGAGATATTTTAGCCATGCAGTGTTGTTTTAGATTGCACGCTGCTTGGCAAGTTTTATTCTCCCCCCCCCCTCATTTTATTTGACCCTTACTAACTTTACTAAAGCAAACTTTACAGCATTCTGTAAATAAATGTTCAATATAATTTATTAGCCTTGCCTTGGGCTACATCCACACTGCAGAAATTATCCAGCTGGACACCACTTTAAGCATTCCATGGCTCAAAGCTATGAAACTCTGGGAATTGTAGTTTTGTGGAACATTTAGCCTTCCCTGTCAGAGAGATTTGGTGCTACAACAAACTACAATTTCCAGAATTCCATAGCATTGTGCCATGACAGTTAAAGTGGTGTCAAACCAGATTATTTCTTCAGTGCGGATGTAGCCTCTGTTGTATTTTGAAACGGTCTTCCTATTTCAACCCCCTCCCTTGACCTTTAAATTCTATGATAGAAACAGAGCTTCCTGGAGTGAAGCTCTAACAGGTGTTTCGGAACAAATTTGACCTGAATGTTTCACCCCGACTCTTAACAAACTGTGATTCCCAAACTTCCAAAGTGAAATATTCAGCTCCTAGGACCCACGGCCATCTTAGCCAAGAGTCTAGGATTTGGGGAGCTGCAGTCCAAAACTTCTGGAGGACCAGAGTTTGGGGATCACTGAATGATTATTTAAATCAACACGAGATTTAAGTTTAACGGACCGTAAAAAAACAAACATGACATCCTTGTATCTGAAATCAAAGCCTTTGAATTTGCCAAAGTCTTTGGTTTTCTAAAGGTATTCCACTCCTTCATCCAAACCAATGTATCTAGAAATAGAATTAAAAATCAAGAAGACCCAAACTTACCTTTGTGCCAAGACACTGAACGGATTTTCCCACAGAGGTCCCTAGAGTTTAGTCTTTTTTGCCCGTAGGACTTAAATCTGTTCATCTCTGTTGTCGTGTGCCTTCAAGTCATTTTCAACTTATAGCAAACCTCTGACGAGGTTTTCTTGGCAAGTTTCTTCACAGGGGGAGTTTGCTATTTTGTCATCATCTGAGGCTGAGAGAGTGTGACTTGTCACTCCATTCTTTCTCCTTTTATTGTTTCCTGAGTAGAACACTGTATAGTTTACCTGAGGCAAAAGGGACCATTCTTGCCTATTTTAGCTTGCTCACTCCTAGTATTGCTGTGTTTATATTTATATGTTAGGTTTGAATGTTTTATTGCTATGTTTGGGGCCTGAAAGACCAGCATAATGTGTGTTTGTGTGTGTTTTGTGTGCCTTCAAGTCCTTTCTGACTTACAGCAACCCATTTCTCAACAAGTTTCTTCAAAGGGGCGTTTGCCGTTGTCCTCCTCTGAGGCTGAGAGCATGTGACTTGCCTAAGGTCTTTCTGGGTTTCCAAGGCTGAACCAGAAAATAATGCAACCACTTTTAGATGCATCTACACTGTAGATAATGCAGTTTGACACCACTTTAAATGCCGTGGTTCAGTTCTACAGAGTTGTATAGTTTAGTTTTGTGATGCACCAGCACTCTTTAGCAGAGAAGGTTAAAGAGTTTGTAAAAGTACAAGTCCCATAATTCTGTAGGATGGAGTTACAGCATTTAAAAGCGGTATCAAACTGCATTATTTATACCGTGTAGTTGTACCACAAAATTGCCATGGCTCCATCCTACAGAATCCTGGGAGTTGTAGCTTGATGAGGCACCAGCATTCTATGGCAGAGAAGGCTAAAGACCTTGTGAAACTACAAATCCCAGGATTCCATATCATGGAGTTCCAGTGGTGTCAAACAGCATTGTTTCTGCCATGAGGAAATAATGTACCCATTTCCATTTTTGAGTGCCAACGTTGAAGACCATGCCAGAAAAAAGGTGCTAGTGTGATGCTGCAGCTAAAAAAGCCAATGTAATTCTAGGCTGCATCAATAGTGTCTAGAACATGGGAAGTAATAGTGCCACTCTATACTGCTTTGGTCAGGCCTCTCCTGGAATACTGTGTCCAATTCTGGGCACCACAATTCAAAAAGGATGTGGAGAAACTGGAGCGTGTCCAAAGGAGGGTGACTAAAATGGTGAAAGATCTTGAAACCATGCTGGGGATGTTTAGCCTGGAGAAGAGAAGGTTAAGAGGTGATATGATAGCCCTGTTTAAATATTTGAAAGGATGTCATATTGAGGAGGGAGCAATATCCCTGCTCCCAGGGATAGGACACAAAGCAATGGATTCAAACTTCAAGGAAAGAGATTCCATCTCAACATTAGGAGGAACTTCCTGACAGTAAGAGCTGTTTGACAGTGGAACATGCTTCCTCGGAGTGTGATGGAGTCTCCTTCTTTGGAGGTTTTTAAACAGAGGCTGGATGGAGTTCTTTGTTGGGGTGCTTTGATTCTGTGCTCCTGCATGTCAGGAATTAGAATAGGATTGGACTGAATGGCCTTTGAGATCTCTTTCAGCTCTATGATTCTATCCTCAAGGTATCCTATGACGACTCTCTGTAGCATTGTTCTGGAGCAAACAAGGAATGTGGTCTTCCTGAACATATTTATGGCAGAAGTCCCATATCAAGTGGAGCCTACTTCTGAGGAGGAGATCAGTTGAGGGTTACAATAAAATAACTGCAGGGTCCCTAGACTGAGAGAGTGAAAGAGCATGAATGGCGAGGGACCATTTTGTAAATACAATGAGTCCAGTAATTGACAGGAAATCCACAGAGAAACAGTACTCTAGTTGAAATGCAGAGTTGAAATAAAACTAGATTAAAGCTTCTTGTATGAAGAACCTGTTTGAATTTCTGAGCAAGCTTAAGGCATGCAAACCAACCAAATGTATAGAACATGGAGAATTACCTGCAGAATTAAATATACTGCAGAAATAAAGCAGTTTCACACCACTTTAAATTTCCATGGCTTAATGCTATGGAATCTGGGATCTGTAGTTTTATGGGCTATTTAACCTTTCCTGTCAGAGAGCTCTGGTGCCCCATCAAACTATAAATCTCAGAATTATACAGCATTAAGCCATGGAAAGTTAAAAGTGGTATCAAAGTGCTTTATTTTTGCAGTATGGCAGCAGCCATAGGGAGAACTAAACATTTGTAAAGTATTTTATCCGCTATCCATCTGGGGTAACTTTTAATGATTTTTGTATTGGGGTCGAAAGCATTAAACATCACTGTAACAATGAGCTTCTGTATCATTCCCATTTCTCCTATATGACTGGTTCAGTTTGCTTTTTACAATGTCTCATAATCGAGTGTTATGCCTGTTTTTTTCACCAAGTAATTCATTGTTTTGAAATGTGGGTTCTCTCACATTTTGTGGCCACTTTCCCTGTGTGACACGAGAATTTTGTTGTTTGCTCCATCCCTGAACCGAGTGTCTGTTGGTGTTTTATTAAACCATTTTGTGCTCCAAATTCACTCTAAAATCTACAAACCTTGCATAATTTGTATCAAGGCCTATGTTGCCGTGAGTTTTGTATTCTTATTTGTCTCACTCTTCGCAGCTTTTCCCCTGCTACAAAAACCTTTTTCTTCCTGGAAAAAGTATAATGATGTTGCTCTCACTCAGCCCTATGTGACATGCAAAATTGATTGGTGTGAATATATACAAAAATAGGGTTTCTGGACTCTTTCCTCATAAAACAATTCATAATTCACAATACCATTGCAATCTGATTTTGTGGAGGGTGTGAGCAGATGGTTATGCAGAGCTGGCTTTGTTTGGGAATGATTAATGAAGTTTTAATATTGTCAAAATCTTCTAAAATGTTGGACTTAACAATGCTTTGCTCTTTTGCAAGAAATACTGCACATAAACCTTGTTTGCCGTTTCTGTTAATTATCTAAATTAATCTGGAATATCATCCTTCAAAATATAGCCAATAAACACACTTCTCTGTTTTTAATCAGCCCTAATAAAGGTATTAAAGTGTTACAATCAGAGCTTAGAATGTTACTTCATAAAAGGAATTTGTTCCATTATTCCTTGGAAATATTCTTTTTTAAATCATTGTGTTTTGTGTGTGTGTGTGTGATAATATGTCTTACCCATTAACGTGCTGCACTGATTTGTTCTTTGGAGAACAAGGAGGACTGTTGGTTCTTACATCCATATATGAAATGACCAAATGTCTATTTTTAAAGAGCTTTTGAATGTGCACATTTTGTCAGAGCAGCAAAGGATCCTGCCGTTTGCTTCTGGTTCAAAATAATGAGCCACAGAAACCAACATAGTACAGGAATCACTTCCTTGAAGGTGCCTAGAGTATGGTTGAGAATTATGTGGCCCTCTGTGTGTTGTTGGAGTGCGAGTCCCAGGAGCCCCGGTGGGCATAGCCAGTGGTAAGGATGTTGGGACTTGCACTCCGGTAACATCAGACCAGCTTGATGATTCCCACCCTGTCTAAAAGCATCATGTCTCTTGTAAGCCCAAAATATTACTGTGGGTGTATTATCCACACTGCAGAAATAAAGCAGTTTCATACCTCTTTAACTGCCATGACTCAATGCTCTGGAATCCTAGGATTTGTACTTTTGTGAACTATTTAGCCTTCCTTGGTAGAGTACTCTGGTGTCCCACCAAACTACAAATCCACAGCTGTGAAGCTGTGAAGGTTAAAATGGTGCCAAACTGCTTCATTTCTGCAGTGTGGCAGCAGTCTAAGTGTTCAAAAATCCATTTATTTTTTATTTTTTGGTGGCTAAAAAGACACCATTGCCTCCCAAATCAACTCACTGTTATTCCAAAACGTTACTTCCAAACTCTAGTTATGGTACTGTTCCTGTAACTTGTTTTCTGCAACATTGTGTCTTATTTTTAATTTCAGAGAATTTCACTACATTGGTTAAAAATTGTTCACTTAAATGCTACCACCGGACTCTTATTGTAGCATTGTATTGGCAGTCTTATTTTAATTTAACAACAATAGATGATTGACAAATTAAGAACAAATGTACTTAAAACAGATATAATAAATAGTACACCCTCATTGTAAATTGACTCCATATAAGAAATTGTCTAAATAGCTCACAGAAAGTACTGTATATGCTTTAAATTACCACCTGGTGACCCCTATGTAGATTATGTTGTCCTGCTCACTTGAAACTGCTTATTGTTTATTATTCTATCCCCTATTTACCCCTTATCTACAAGTTGTCTTTGTATTCTGTGAGGAAGATAATGTTTACAAAGATGTAAGTTGTATTTTTAAACATTTAAAAAATCAAAGAATAATAAAAAAGAAGAAAGTACTGTATATGCTGTCAGTGAATTCGCAGTGACAAAATATAGAAATGTATATCTCAGCCTTTCGAACAGGAATTTTGATTATATATACTTCTCAGTGTAGAGTGGCTGTGTTGTTTTTTGTTATTTGATTTTTGACAACTATGTTAAAATAGAAGTATACATAACAGATAAAAAAACTTGGTAACCTAGGGGCTGAACAGACCACCCCAATAAAGCGGCATCCCCCTGCCCCTTTCAGCACCAGATCGGATGCAGCAACCACATGTCGCAGCCCCAAACTGGCAGTTTGCTGTTCTAAAAAGGAGCATCAAAATGCTGCTCCTTTTTAGAATGACAAAAAGCCGCTCTTGCTGCTACCGCAGTGGCTTTTTTGCATTTCTTTGGTGCAGCACATCTAAACGCTGCACCAAAGAAACAGTGTGATGCCACCCACCATTTGGTTGGTTGTGTGGCATGACGCTGGCATTGGGGTGGAGTCGGGGCATGCAGCATTTGGTCACCATGCCCCCACTCCATTTCTTGACATTATGTTCAGGGAGTTAGTCTCACCCTTCATAACTAAATTTCATTTGCTTATATAGGGAATATAATCCGGTTACTGCTTCTAAAGCTTGGAAAGCCTGTTATAAAGCGTTTTTGTTAAGTGTTACAATTGGCATAAGGCCTAAGAAAAGTTTACAAACTGTTCCCAGAGTAATACAACAGTCTCGTTGTACTACTGTGGATGTGAGGAGCATATCAATGTGATGGATTAAAAAAAAAAAGAAATTAGACTAGAAGTGGAATACAGTTAAAGGAACTGTCTGTACTTGAGCAGCAGTGAAAAGGGATTTGCTTGGACACAATAACCAGAGCCAAATGCCCATTGGGTGCAATTTCCTGTTTCCGACAATGGCAAGCTTCAGGCAAGGCATTAAGGGTTGTGTTTAGTAAAGCAGCCATGTGGGCTGGGAGTTCTGATCCAAAAAATAATATAATAATAAAATTTATTACGGCACATAGCCAGCACAAAACAATTAAAAAGTTCAGGAAATTCAGTAGTGGGTGCATATGCACACATAGCAGAGACAGCATATGATTATAGCATTCAACCTACAAGAATGTCCAGGATGTAGGCTGCGCACACCTCCTGCATAAAGCCACTAATGTTCTACAGTACAAATACAAATGGTGAGATAGATCACATATAAGCTGCTTACAACAGTTTGGCCATAATATCAATATCAATTATTGCACCTGTTTTAAAAACTTTTTATGACAGGTAATAGCAGCTGCAAAGAATTTAGCAACAATAGAGGTTGTACATTCACTGCAGTCTGCAAGAAGATAGTCAACATAATTTTTTTCCTGTCTTCCAGGGAATTGATGAACAATTGGGGTTATATAGGTGGCACATATTTCTGTGTACAGGGAGCAGTTAAATAAAATGTGACTAATTGTTTTGGTTTCCTCTGAGCCACAAGGGCAGTATCGACACTGATAGGGAATCTTTTTGAATCTGCCCTCCAAAACAGAAGATGGAAGTATATTGAATGTTGCTAGCATGAAGGCCCTTACTTAGGGACATTCAAATGCTCAAAGTAATTGTTTGTAGGTTTGCTTAAGGAAATCAATACCTCTTAATATTTCTCCCAGCTGTTGGAAGTTCCATCATGATTAGTAGTTATTAATACTTACTCTTTGGCGTGATCACATTGAGAATATGTTCTCACATTTTCTTCAAAACAAAATCCCATGGATTCTTCAAGCAGATCTTTAAGAACTTTTTTGGATTGTAGCGCCTAGAACCAACCACCTCCCAGTCAGTATAGCCGTGTTAACTGAGGGATTTGGTGAGCTGACATAAAAGTCATTCCCTCTCCACCATGAAACTGTCTCTCTCAGAAGGATTAGGGATGTCATGACATCTCTATGGAAGCAGCCATCAATAAAACAGATGTAAAACATATATTTGTTGTGTAACCACACCCTTAGTTGTTTCTGCTCCTTACAGAATACAACAGAGCCAGCCAAAATACCAATGTGACTAACAATTGTGTCTCTTCCTTTTCTTTTTACAAAGGCAACTCTGGTGTATCGACAGCTGTTAACATTACCTGGTCATCCATCAATTTTAAGACACTACTGCTTTGGGAACCTGAGCCAACCAATTATGTTTATACAGTAGAAATAGATGGGTAAGTTGCATTTGATGACTTGTCCATTCCTCTTTTGTCTGACCTAAGTAACAGTAACTGAGGGATTTAAGAAAGTATAAGACTGTACAGATGCAACTATGACAGTTCTAGCCTGATCTTAGTTGCACTTGTTTTGAGATAACTGCAGTTGGTTTTATCTTCTTTGCATAACACTTCAGTTTGGAATACACTGAACGTACAAATACATGCATGTGTGGACTGAATTGCACATTTTGGGGAGAAGACCTGAGATTTCATATTTTCTGTTCTCAAGTTCAAAAAAGTTTTCATGCATAGGCTTTTTGTATTGCATTGTGCTTTTTCTTGCTCCTAAAATTGGAAAGAAATATATATTTTAAAAATCTGGCTAAATTGATTCGAATTTTGGCCCACTCTTGGAGTTTAAAACAAAAATTTGATTTTCCATGAGATTGTGGTTAATCTGTTTTAAACATGCATGTCAAGCAGAATTTAAGCTTAAACAGATTGATATTTTTCTTTCTTTCCCTCTTATTGAAATGGAAGATCTGGCCCACTACTCCATAGGAATGCTAATTGTATTGCAATCCTAGAGACCATTATTTATCTCCTTTTAAAAGGCACATAGGAAATCAGGCACTGAAGATAAATTAAGTTTTATTCTCAAGACTCTAACCAGCTATGCTCAATACTATGGAATTTGTAGCTTGGTGTGGCACCAAAGCTAAATATCTCACAGAACTACAAATCCCAGAATTTCATAGCATTGAGCCATGCCAGTTAAAGTTGTGTCAAGCTGCATTACTTCTGCAGTGCAGATGCAATTGAAGAAAGTTGCCCTTTTTACAATTAAGGGGATAGTTTCAGCGGGGAATAAAAAAGGAAAATGTTTGATGAAAGTAGTAATAGAATACATTCTCTTTTCCTTCTTTTCTTTCAAATTCAGACATTTTGTATGCATTTGGTATATTTATTGTCTGTTTCTGATATGGTCTGTTGACTTATTCAATAAACTTTTCATTTAATTTAGATACTTCTCCTTTTGCTGCAAAGGCAATAATTGCAGTTTTCAGGCTGTTAGGTGTAATAATGGTACTGTAGTTGTATGTCGATACAAATCTCCAGTTTCCAGATGACAGAGTAGGGATGTGAAGAAACTCATTTCATGCCTGCATCTGAGGAAGAAGACTTGAGTCTGTGAAAGCTCATGCTACAACTTATTTTGCACAGTTACTCTCAAAAGTGCCACAAGATCACCTTGAATACTGATATTCCAGACTAACATGGCCATGTCTCTGAATTCTGTTTGTAAGGATACTTGTGAATGCTTCTAAACCCACTGTTAAAAAAGTTATTGAAAGTGGTTACCGTATAAACTCAACTATAAGTCATGTATAAGTTGAGCACAGGTTTTGGGGCCACAAGTATGGATTTTGATATGACCCGTGGATAAGTCGAGGGTAAAATTTAGGCGCTATGAAGCAAAGGAAAACAATGCCAAAGAACTAAGAAAATTCCAGCAGGAATAATTTTGTTTTTACGGAGCTGAGTAAAAGGGGGCCAGTGCTTCCAGGACAGATTACACACTTATTTTTCACCAAGGAATGGTTCCTTCTTATATATATGTAAGAGTTAAAGTACAGTACTTACATATACCTGTGAATACATTGACTCAGATTTCTTGGATCATTTTTTTTTTACTAAAATTTCTAGACTTTGAGAATATACAGTATTTCCTTTTCCTTACAAGTGTGAAACATTGCGTCAGTTTGGAATTTTCCTAATTACAATTATTATTAGTATTATTATTATTATATAGTAATAGATGGTTGTTAATCATAAGGATTTGTTGGTTTTGTTTTTTTTGTTTTTTTGTTTTTTTTGGTTGAGCCAAAATGCAAACAGGAAGAGCCACAATCCTGTTGGCAGTTACAAATGCTTAACTACTATGGGTATGGAATGCAGTGAGTTCTGGCACAGTCCCCCAGTTCCCACTGACAGGGAAGTAGCCATTGCAGTTGATTGGGGCCTGTTTCCCTTTTGCTCAAAAAGCAGATGACTGACATTCCCACCCCTTCCCACTAGTGATCTCCATAGGCAAAAGGCAGAAGCATGCCCTCTATTACTGTTCTTCCTGGAGCCAGAGATTAATCACTCAGGTCAAGTGGGTGGAAATGCTTCTTGAGCAACAGGGGAATGGACCACTTGAGTTCAGCAACCACTTCCTGGTAAGTGGGGATTGGAGGACTTTCATGTGCCCCTAAACTAGGGAATATGCCTTAAAGAATAATAGAATTATACAGTTACAGATGCATGACTCCAGGATACACATTTATAACTCCTCAACAGGAATCTGACCAACACTACTTGACAATATAGTTCCAAGTTAGTATGATGCACCTGGCAAGAGTAGCTATTTCTTTCTGACTGGACCACAGCCTCCTTTTGCAGATATAAACAAGGTCAGGCCAGGTTACATCTTGGATTTAGGACTATCAAGGAATACCAGGGACTATATTTCAGAGGAAGGTGATGGCAAACCACCTCTGAGTATTCCTTGTGCTAAGAAAACTCTTAAGAAATTGATGAGGTTGCCATAAATCAACAAAAGGATGGGGTTGCCATAAATCAACAAATGGCTTGTAGGCATATAGATGCACAAATATACATAGGTTAATTTATTGTGTCTGCATTACTTTATCATTATAGGCATCTATCCGATCGGAAGAAAGCCTGTATTCATACCAGAAATACTGAATGTGATGTTACAAACCTGCTGACGAATGTAAAAGATAGCTACATTGCTCGCATATACTCTGAAGTGCCGTACCAGAATGATGATTATAATACTCCTCCTTATGAAGTCTCTCCATCATTCACACCTTATGCACAAAGTAAGTAGGAAATGTTATACTTGTGTCCCCCTGTCTCACACTCGCAGAATGAAATTCTGCATACAGATTTCAGGATTTACAAACTTACATCTCTATGCAGTTTATGCAGACAGAAGTATTTGTTCCCAACTACTTTGCCATTTGGAAATTCATTTTGGAAATTCATTTGTAAGGTCCAATGTATCTTAAGTCATATCAAATGGATTTTGGATCCCTTGACATTCAGTTAGCATTCAGTGCTAATTTAAGTCATACATTCATTAATGCTATTTATATCCCATCTTTTCTTCCACAACTGGGAGGCTGGATCACATTTGATTGGAGCAGTAGAGAGAGGGAGTGTTCAAGCCTTTCTCTCTGTGCCATTTTCTGAGTTGAAGTTGTTCCTATGCTGCTGTTTATACAAAAGGTGAAAATATCAATATCTGCAATTCCTGCTCCATCAAATGTTTACAAATGCCCTGGAAGGAATTCCACCCCATTCACCACCCACCCCATAAAACTGAGAACTTTTCATTTCATTTGTTAAGCAATCTCATGGATCTCTTGGCTAATGTGTACTTTGTCCCTAAGATCCAATTGGAGTTGCATGTGGGAGAATCTTTAAGAATATTGCTGGTAATCTGCCTTGAGAGAGTGTTCATTCAGAAAGGTGTTAAATGCATAAAATATATGTGTAGATCATATGAGTTTTGGGCTTTTGCAAGAGCAACCTGACATCTTGCTGAGTTGGTGATCTCTCACCTATAAAAAGATGCAAAACATTATTTACAAAGGGATATATAACATCTCTTTGTTTTGGCCAGTAATGTCCTGATTTATAATACTGTACCGTGTGCTTCAATTTTAAGTATTTATACAATCTGCAGTGTTAATGTTAGGTCTTGAATACCACTGTGAGAATTGTGAGAATATAAGCAATTTCTTTAAAGCATTCTTCTGAAAGATTTAACTTGTTCATTTGTGATAAAAACATAGTAGGAGCCAGCTTTTAAAGCTCTTCTGCCAGGTATAATTGAAAACCATTTTTCTTTTAGCTGAGATTGGAATGCCAACCATCAAACAATTTGAACAGATAGACAAAACTTTGAAAATAGAGATATTGGATCCACTAACACCTTACAGATTTGAGAATGGAAGCTTTCAAACTATCAGGGACATATTCAGAGATGATCTAGAATATACAGTGTACTACTGGAAAGACCAAAGTACAGGAAAGGTGAGCATCTGTTTTCAGTCTCCAAGGCTTTCCGTTTCTATAGTAACTTTCTTAACATTTGTAAGCACAATACAGATTACAAATTGGCAATGTATACAGAAGTTGTAGTAAAAAGAAATTAGCTATAAATCTAGTCTGAGGTAGTCATCAGGATGTTTTGCATTTGAAGTATCATATGTGGCTCCTGGGGAGATGGCAGTGGACTACTCTTTCCAGAGACATTCACCTTTTAAAATATCTTTCCAGTGACAGGTGAAGACCTTTTTCATTTTATTAGGCTTTCCCCCTCCACGTCTGTTTATCCATTTGAGGGTTTGAGGTGATACTTTTAAAAGAGTTGCTTCCTTGGTTTAGTTTAATTGTTATTTTTTGGTGTTTAAACTATTTGATTTTAAGCCATCTCATAATCTATTTAAACATATAAACCTATAAAATAAATATAATACATATGATATGAAACTGTTGTATATGCTTAAAAAGGTGAGAGAGCCAGGTTTATATTAGTTTGTTTTGTATTAAAGATTTGTATTAAATATTACTGATTTATTCACACTTTTACAAAATGATTGTGTAGATTACTAAAAGGATTCATTGATGCCAGTTTTCTTCCTTACATTTGTCCTTACAAATAGATTTATTTTAATGGGGTTACATTAATCTTAATTGAATGGGAGTCAGTATGGTATAGTGGTTTGAGCATTGGATAACAACTCTGGAGACCAGGGTTCGATTCCCCCCTTTTGCCATGGAAACCCACTGGGTGACCTTGGGCTAGTCACACTTTCAATCCCAGAAATGCCTGTGGTAGATTCACCTTAAAGTTCCCATAAGTCAGAATCCACTTGAAGGCAAACAACAACAAACCTTAATCTGATATGATAAGTTTCTAACTTTTAATTCAAACCCCTCCCTATTACCATATCTAGATTAAACCTGCTCTATTTAAGCCATCCCCCCTTTTTATGTACTTTGAATTTGCACAGTCTGTGTTCATCAGTGTGAAGAGCTAAATTACTTGCGGTTACATATTCACATAAATTTCTTTCCGCTTACAGAAGTGGTCAACCAAACGAAGCAGCCAGTTTGAACTGAGTGTCGACGAAGGGAAAAGCTACTGCTTCTATGTCCAAGCAACTGTTAGAACAAACTCAAAGAGCCGTGAAAGTCCAAAAAGTATAGAAAAATGTACTAGCATTAAAAGGGAGGAATTGGACAGTACGTATTGATAAATGCTTATAAATGTTTCATATAAAATATTGATAACAAATTACTTCTGAATCTTACTCAGGGAGTTCTGTTTAGCTTTCTGTGTAATCATATAAAGTGAGCTCTCAATGCATTTATCCTTTTTTTAAAGAAAAAAGTACCTTTCTACTGTGAAATTTGGTCTGTAGACAATTAGCAGTGTTTCCTTTCCCAAAATATTGTCATTATTTGTCCGATTCCATTCTTCCTATTAGAAATATCATCCAGCTATTTTCTTTTTCTTTGAGAGTTCAACTGCATAGTCCAGAATATTACAATCCAAGAAGAGTGCTACTATTCAGAATAGAATTTAGAGATTAAATGTTCCAAAGTGTAATAGTCTTCTTTGCACAGAAAACTGGTTTGTAAAGACAAAGGCCAAGCCAGAGGCCTCTTTCTGTGTGTGTGCGTGCATGCGCACACGTGTGCCTTCAGGTTGCCTACCTACTTAGGCAACTCCATGAATTTCATATGGTTTTCTTAGGAAAGAAATATTTAGAGGTGGTTTTACTAGTTCCTTCCTCTGAAATACAGCTGATAGTGGCTTAGAATTCATTGGCAGTCTTCCATCCAAGTACTAACCAAGGCTGACACTACTTAGCTTTCAAGATAGGATCTGGTGCCTTTAGGGTGTTTGGACCACATACACTTATTGAAAAATAAATCCTAAACACCTCCATTTAATTGTGTATATGATTGAAACGTTAGATATGAAGCATTCAAACGTGTGATCCCATCAGAGATTTTAACATTCCTAGAAAAGTGCTTATCATATTTTTCTGAATGTGTAACTGGGGTCTACACCAGAGGAAACCATATTAACAGATGGCTGGGTCTTGTGTTGTAGGAGTTTATCACACGGGGGAAATCCAGTGCAAAAATGGGATTTAAAAGTTGGGAATAACCTGCAAAAGTGGTTTGATTTTCACACACATGGTTTTTGAAAGTGGTGTTAACCCAAATGGAAAGTAGAGAAAAGCCACTCCTTTTTACTTTTGGGATTTGCCGAAAGTAAAAAGGAGTAGCTTTTGTCTACTTTCCGTTTAGGTTAACACCACTTCAACAACGTCATGTGAAAATCAATCCGCTTTTGTGGGTTCTTTTCCGATTTAAACCCCCATTTTTGCATGGGTTTTCCCCCATGTGATAAACTCCATAGAGGATCAGATTCCACACTAAAGGAATGTGGCCTCAGTGGAATTCTGCATAAAGGTGGATGAAGGTCTCATTAGATATGAATTATAGGGGTAGGTTTTTATTGTTGGTATCGTTTTAGATTTTTACACCAGGTATGTCTAATTTGTATATTAAAATAACACAATCGGCCCTTGCAATTGCAGCTTTGACTTTAGCAGAACTGATTATTCATGGATCAATATCTTCTCTCTAGAAATCTCTATGCCCTGCAGTGCAACTGTTCTTGAATTTGACCATAGAGTCACGCTGGAAGTCCTAGGGATTCCTAGAGAAAAAACACTTCTCTAGGTACTTGTAGGTTGTCCAGCCTGATGCTATGGTCAACTTTCAGCAGATGTTGTGCTGGAAGACCTAGAGATTCCTAAAGAGGTGTTCTCTCAGGTAAAAAATAGTGGCTTTTTATTTTAGGTTTTTCCACTTTCATGGGAGTCCTGTGCCCCAATCCCAGTGAATGTAGAGGACCCACTATATTTGATTGAACAGAACTAATCTGTCCGTGCAACTTGACATCTCAGACTCCATCATTTCAAGACCATTTCTTCCATCTGTGTTCTTGTATTCTGGAACTGAACCAGGATGGAGAGTTAAAACATAGATTCATTTTAATCTGAAAGCACAGCCAAGAACAATGAAAGAAAAAGTATGTCCTCTTAAACTGACTTCATTTCTTCTTTCTTCCCCAGGACTTGACTTAGACACAGTTCTTATCATAGCAGCTATTGCAGCTGGAGTCATCGTTCTTGTTATAATTTTGTCTGTGGTTGCATACAAGTGCACAAGACCAAAAGCAACAAAAAAAGAGAACATACCCCCAAATCTGTAGGGAGAAAAAGCTCAAGCCTTCAGAGTGCTGATGCACGAAATACTCTCCTCTCACCTGTGGAAGCAATTATGACTGACTCCTTACATCAGAGGACTTCTACTGTTTCTGTGAAACATTCCTAGTTACAACACTACTTCAAAAGCTTGATTTTTGTCTGCCAGGGACAACTGTGTGAACTGTTTAAAGTATATTAATTGACAGAGGTGGTTAAAGTGCTACTGTTTTCTCTGCACTTTCGTTATATTTTTATATCATCATGGTACGGGTTTTATAACATAAGGAAAGCCTTTCATTGAAGCTTTGACAGACTTCATATAAGGTGGTATGGTGTCCAATCAATATTAAACACTAGAATATGCCAGATCCAGGTACCTGTTATTAATTTTAAAACTGGAGAGTTCTCTGTTTTGAAACAGATTTCTAGAAAAATTTTCAGAGAAACAACTTTCATTATTGGCAGCCATGTTGAATTAATAGGTATGATAACCTATACATTTTAATTTATGTATTAGGATTTAGCACTTTACCAGCTAGTAACTGCTGGACAGAGACAAACCTAATTTATTTAAATGGCATATGTGTGTACATGTAGGTGACGTGATTTTGAGGTTTCTCTTGGTACAACAATCAATGTTAATATATTTATGATTTTTAATAAAGGGGATATATATTTGTATATTTTGTATTAACTTATTTTATATGATATTTACAGAAATAAAAATATGTTAGAATTTTAAAAGTGTGTTGCTTGATTTTGCGGAAAACTTTTTTTCAAATGTTAACTTGAGTACGTGCATAAAATGAACAAGTTGCTATACTTTTTTGTGCCAAATAAGAGTGCAACGCCTCTGCTTCACTTCTTTCCAATATCCAACATTTTCTAAGCCTAGTACCACTAGCCTACATAAACTTTTGCTAAACAGTTACTAAAGCAATAATTGATATAAAACTGTCAATAGGATGTCATACTCCTGTTACAAGAATTATTGCATTTCAAAACATTGATATAAGATTCATCATGGAAATCTCTATGGATTTCTAAAGTAATTTAGAGTGCTTAATCTGTTTTCTCTAAGATGTCTTTATGTAGTGAACTTGCTATTCATAACACCATTCATAGAATGATAAGATCTTGTTTAGGAACAGAAGAGGTTAACTAGCATTTCTAGTATAGTAATCTCACTCCTGGTTGTGGGCAAGCAGCTGCCAAAATGCATATAATGAAAGGAATGTGATTATGGGCTTAACTTGGAACATGAATCGTGTGACCATTTAGGACAAAGGGCTTTGCAGGAATAACACACACACAATGTGTTTCTGTTCTATTGATCTTTTCTTTACTTCATGCTCCTGTTGCTAAAATGCTGTCCAGTCAGATGGAACATGGTATAAAAATCTATTGGGC
Organism: Urosaurus nigricauda; assembly: GCA_034509955.1. Classification (NCBI taxonomy): domain Eukaryota; kingdom Metazoa; phylum Chordata; class Lepidosauria; order Squamata; family Phrynosomatidae; genus Urosaurus; species Urosaurus nigricauda. Next base: position 104,960,002 of record JAOEGL010000004.1, read on the forward strand.
CAATATACTTCAGATAGTTCAGAGGAGGCTTGGATTCTGTTGATTTCTCCAGTGGTGAAGCCTCAAGTATTTATGTAAACAAAGAAGTATTTTAGGTATTTAAAGACAGATGAGTTTGCATCAGGTGGAGAATTCCAGCTTTTCCCCATCCCATCAATCTTACTTTCCTCATCCCGTCATTCTTATTTTATCTTGCAACACATTCAATCCCCAGCACCTCCCCTTTAAAGCCATGTGAGTGCATCCATGTAGGTTACTTTCCATGCCGCCCCCCCATGGATGTCTAAAACTATGGATAAAAGGGAATCCTATTATTTTTGATGAGGTGAACCTTTGGTCAAAGCATGTATAGAATCACACTGAAAGACCTAGAAATGCCAAAAGAGAACACTTTTCTAGATATTACTGCTGCTCTTAAGGGCAGTTCCTGGATTCAGGAGTAATACATTTTCTAGGTTCCCAGACCACCCAGAAAACTGTTCAGCCCAAAGAGAAGGCAATAGATTGATATAAAACCCCTTCTGTCTGTATGTGAGCTCCTGGGATGGATACAGAAGTACTTGGTACTAGAGAAAAGGTGTCACTCAACCATACCTTTCAAGTTTGCTCTTACAGATAGACTGTTACATGGCTGGTGAGTCTCTTTGACTGAAAGTAGTTGCCATGGCCCCAATCCAGTGCTGTAAAGGATGGTATGTTCAACCCCTCAATCTGCAGCCCTGGTCATCCTTCAGTGTAGCCTTCCTTTCATTGACGTGAGTTGCAGGGGAAGGCAGGAGGAGTGTCACCCTGGGGTTTGGGTTGTTGGTGGAGCTTGGAAGGCTGTTTGTTCCTCCCTGCAAAGTAATAATAATAATAATAATAATAATAATAATAATAATAATAATAAATAGTATTTATTCATAGCCCACCTCTCCCTGTGGATTGAGGCATGTTACAGTAAAAGAAATAAAGTTACATAACAAAACATAATCACCAATTATACAATCCCCTAAACTTCCACCAACAAAAAATAATCACAATCAGTCACCAATTAACTCATTAAAATAATTTTAATAGTTATAAAGCAATTAAAACAGGCAGATGGCATAGGACAACTACAGGCAGAGTAGGCCTGTTTGGCCAAGGCAGGAAAGGAAAAGGAGGTGAAGGAACGAACTAACTGCCTCGCACCGATCAAGCAACACCCCGGCGACCCAGGGGGGACCGTCCCTATGGGCAGCCACCATCAAACTCTGTCCGCCTGACGGGAGGTGATCTTTAGTGCCACAGCAACTCTCCCACACCTTCCTGGAAACAGATGGAATGTGGTTGCTATTTAAACCACTCTTCTGGCCTGGCTTTCCAGGTCACAGTGACCCAACTCAGGTCCCAAGATGCTCTGGGGCAAATGCAAATGAGACCTGATCTGATTGGTTGGTTCACCTCTTGTCCCTGCCCCTTTAGAATCATAGAACCAGATCAGAATGCAAATGAATCCTGCATCTCCTTTGGGACTCACTGAAAGAGAGACGTTGGGAGCATGAGTTTTGACAGAGCTCTTTCACCCCGACTTGGTGGAATGAAAAGTCCAGGAACACACTGGACTGTGAGAGTGTCCATAGGGATGCAATGTAATAAAATTTATTCGGTCTTTGACGAGTATGAAAACACATCAAAACAGCATCATAAAACAGCATCATAGGAAAAAACAAAAACAAATCTTGGTGGCTGTGGTGATGAGGTGTCAAGTTCTGTTTGAAAGATGGTCGTTGGGAGACAAAGGCAGGAGGAAGGATGTTGCCAAAAGCCAAGTAGATAACTATATGAACAAGTAATGGAATGTAGTGCATAAGCCAAAAGGAGATGTGAAGAACTGGCCAAGAGAGCCCCATGAGGCTTATAATTTGTGGGAATGTGTGTACTGTGCCAGCAACCCCAGTATCTGTTCAACCCACTGATGACAGACTGGAGTTTGTGGATATTCAGTTGACCCTTCATATCAGGGGGCTAGCCATCTGCGGATTGGAGCATCCATGTGTTACCCCAGGATCCAGCCCTCAGTCACCCCTTTTTGACACTTGGTATCAACCTAATATCAAAAAGCCATGTTTTAGGCAGGTAACCAAAAAGGGGGCACCCCAGCACAGGAAACAAGCCATGCCATATAGGAAATCTGGATGGCTTAGCGTGGGAGAAGCCAAAGGCACTTAGCCAGGGTGAGATCACTCTGGATCAAAATCAGCATGATAAGAAGTCTGATAGGAAGCTAGACCAAGAAATTGTTTGCATACTACAAAGGGAGATTCCTTCAGGGAATTAAGCTCTTTTTGTTTGAGGGCATTCAAGCCAAGACCAAGACCTTGGCATTCAAGACCAAGAAGAGCAGCGGAAGATAGGGGGTCTTAGAGATGTCTCATCCACAGGGCTGCCATGAGTCATGGTCAACTCAAGGGCAGTTAACAACAACAACAAACAACAACAACATACACACAGCTTCTTGAAAAAATTGGTCACAGTTATCATTTAAGCTATTTTGCAGCCCAGAGGTTTTCCTTCCAATAACAAAATTGATCCTTGGATCCATTCCAGGCTCTCAATACTTAGAAACAAAATGGGATGTATTCTCCTGGTGTGATGGCTTGGGGATGCTTATAAATAAGTGGTTTTTCTGTTGATGTTTGGAATCAATGAGGGGTGGAATACATATTACATCATTAGGCATATGCCACAAAATGGATAGCTTTGAGCTTCAGTACTAGAGGAAAAGCTGAGACCATCTAGCTCACAAAGTTCCCAAAGTGGCCAGCCTCATGCTTCTGGGAATCCTATAAGTAGGGCAAGAAGGTAGTAGCCCTTCCTTGCCTCTAGGCAACTAGCACATAAAAGTGTGGGCTGCCATCCTCTTAGAGATATGTTACTAGTGCTTGTCTTCTTTTATTCAACGTGGAAGGATGTACTCAACAACTATGACAAAAAACTCACCAGTCTCTTACAGCTCTCCTTTGACTTGACCTTTTAGTGGCTGGTGGAGAGCAGGGAATGGTACAGAAGTCTCTGGCTATGTCCCTGTACCATGCAGCTGCGGACAAGTCTGCATAGGGATCACCAAACACAGTGTGCAAACAAGAATCAAGGAACACAAGAGACACTGCAGACTGGGTCAATCGGAAAAATCAGCAGTAGCAGAACATGTTATAAACTATCCTGGCCATAAAATGCTGTTTGAAAACACTGAAATTCGGGACCATGCCAACAACTATCAGATCAGAATGCACAGGGAAGCCATTGAAATCCAGAAACACCTGGGCAATTTCAACAGGAAAGAGGAAACCCTGAAAGTAAACAAGTTTTGGCTACTGGTCCTGAAAAATAGCAAGCTGAAGACTCAACAAATGCAAATGAGAAATCTCCCAGGGTCAGGGATTTCCCAGCAGACAACGAGCACTAATCAAGCAGACATTAATCCTCTTTTGCATATCCTCCCACTCTGAGGCCTGCCATTAGCAACAGAACAATACTCATGCAAATCACTCCTCCCTTCCCAGGGTCACACAGGATATATACACCCAACCCAGGCGAGTATTCTCTGAAGATGTCAGCCACAGATGCTGGCAAAATGTCAGGAAGAAACTCTTCTAGAACATGGCCACATAGCCCGAAAACCCCACAAAAAAATATGGATGCCAGCCATGAAAGCCTTCGACTTCAAATTAAAGTGTTTTCTCAGATCTTCTGAGTAGCAGCAAACTGAAACACTCAGGCACTCCTTTCTGGGGGAAGCAATCAATGAGAGCAGAATGGCAGTGGGGAAGTCTCCTTGTCACTCCAGTGCCTTCATTGATTCCACACTTGCCCTCCCCAAAGAGTAGAGGAAATAACAGCAGAGATCTGCAGTCTCAACTGACAAAGCTTAAGCACTGTCTTTTGGAGACAGCTAAACTTGTGGGGCTCCAGATGATTAGTTTTAGACCTTTGGACCATTGTGTAGACTAATCAGGTTCCACAGGATTATGTTGTGTGGAGACCAGATGGATTGTGTAGCTGTCAGGTAGGCTCTGAGTTTGATCCAGCACAGCACTTTGTTGTTGCTGTATGCCTTCAAGTCGTTTCTGACTTATGGCATCTCTAGGCAAAACTATCACAGTGTTTTCTTGGCATGTTTCTTCAGAGGGGGTTTGCCATTGCCATCCTTAAGAGTGTGACTTGCCCAGGGTGACTTAGTGGGTTTCATGGCTGAGCGAGGATTTGAACCCTATTCTCCAGAGTCCAATGCTTAAACCACTATACCACACTGCAGGAAGATCCTGGGTCCTAACTAGAGAGATAACTAAAGATTGTCTCACCCAGGAAAAACCTCTGAATTAAGCTAGTTTCTTGTCTTTGCTAAGAACAAAATATATTTCAACAATCTGAAGAACCAAGCATCATATAAGCCGATCCGATTAGATACTTCTTTTACCATCCTTTATTTTTAATCTCTTGATGTTTTGTAGTTTTAAATATTTATGCCTATCTTGCCGTTTAACTTAATTTCTCCTATCTATCAGCTAGATTACTAACCAAAATCCACAGCCACTTAGCGTCAATAAACATGCTGCATCTGGTGTTCTCAAAGACAGCTTCAACTTTTGACCTTTGTTAAAATTTGGAGTCAGCAATACCCAGGCTCTTTGGTCACGCCTGCTGGTTTTTGCTGGAACAGTCAACTAGGAAGCAATTTAGCACAATTTTTTTTCAAATATGCACACAGCTTCCCAGGTCTGAGTAGAAGAAACACAGGTCTTATACAATGGAAAAGTGACAAAAGTGGCAAATACAGTGGCTGTACCCAGACAATTGTACTATGTTGCTTGCTTCATAACAGCAAGAAGAGAATTTGGACTTTAAATGTAACTAACAAGTAGACTATATAAACTAGAAGAAAATAGGAGTTGCCTTTAAAGACATGGGAATGCCAATATATCTGTTAGTCCTCATGAGAAATCTGTACTTAGGACAAGAGGCTACTGTCAGAACAGAATATGGAGAAACGGAATGGTTCCCAATTGTAAAAGGGTTCAGACAAGGCTGCATCCTTTCACCCGATTTGTTCAACTTGTATGCAGGACATATTATATGAAAAGCAGGCTTGAACACGGAAGGAGGAGTAAAAATAGGAGGTAGGAGTATCAACAATCTAAGGTATGCAGACAACACCATACTTCTAGCAGAAAACATCACAGGACTAGAGCAACTACTGAGGAAGATCAAGGTAGAAAGTCGAAAGGCAGTCTTACTGTTGAACATAAAGAAAACAAAATTAATGACCACAGAGAATTTACACAGATTCAGCCAAGGCAATGAGGAAATAGTAATAGTAAAAGAGTGCTCATCCTGGGATCAAACATTGATCAGAACAGGGACTTCAGTCAAGAAATCATAAGAAGACTACAAACGAGGAGGACAGCTATGAAAGAACTAGAAAATATCCTAAAAAGGAAAGACACACAACTAAGCATGAAAGTTAGAATCACACACTCCATTGTATTATCTTTTACCATGTACGGATGCGAGAGCTGGACAGTTAAAAAAGTGGATAGGAATAAAAGATGTGGTGCTGGAGAAGAGTGGTAGGGATTCTGTGAATACCCAAAAAGATAAACAAATGGGTCTCAGACGAAACTAAGCCAGAAATCTCACTGGAAAACATGATGATTAAACTGAGGCTGTCGTACTTTGGCCACTTCGTGAGAAGACATGGCTCACTGGAAAAAACAATGATGCTAGGAAAGGTGGAGGAAAGCAGAAAGAGAGGAAGGCCACATACCAGATGGATGGACTCTATTAAAGAAGTCGTGGGTATGAATTTGCTGGAACTAAGCAGAGCTGTGGAGGACAGAGAGTCTTGGAGATGTCTCACCCACAATGTCACCATGAGTCAAGCATAGTTAACGACAACAACAAAGGAGTTGCCATGCATAGTCTGGAGCAAAAGCCTTTGTCTCTTCTTTACTTAAAGGATTTACTACTGGCACATAACCAGTATGGTCCTTTTGAATCTTCCTTTGGCATTTGTTTCTCCTGATTTCTAGTTTTGTTTTGTTTTAAATGAAATAATTTAAAAACCCTGGGACGCTGTGAAATTTCCAATACTGACTCTGAGCTTTGCATGTATTCTTAGAATATAAAAATCCCAGGTGAGAGCCCCCAGGTTGATACTTCAACTTGTACCCTAAGAAGAAATATACATTACAGAGTGTGCATTCTGGAGAGTTCAGGCTTGGTGGAAGCATCCAAAGGGGCAATGGGGATTGGATAGGGAGGAAACTGCTCTGGGTTGAGCAAGCTAGCAAGGTGGCAGAACACAAGTATTTTTCCTGTGTTCTCTCTCTGTTTTGTTACAAAATGTGTTAGTTGGAGATCTTTGTTCATTTTGGAGGGAAATGTACTTTGATGTGTGTATATCTCGATTCTGTCTGTAGGATGCCAATTGATATTTTCTCTATGCATTTGCACCAGGACGGATTAGGGACTGGACACTGTGTGTTGGGTTAAAAGATGGCCACAACTTTATTGCTTATACAGGGGTCATACATCAATCATAAATGTCATAAATCAACCATAAATATCATCATAAATCAATAATCATAAATCAATCATAAGTCATCATAAATCGATCTTAAGATATACAAAAGTTAATCATAAATGGGTCATAAATTAATCATAATGCCATCCTAAATCAATCATAAAGTATACAATAAATCAATCAAAAAAGGGTTTTGCAGTGTGTTTTAATGGGACAAAATCAGTGGTTTACATCAGAGGCTTAGTGTGCATTTACACTGTCCAAACAATGACACCACTTTAACTGCCATGACTCCATCCTACACAATACTGGGATTTATAGTTTTGTGAGGTAACAGTACTCTGGCAGAGAAGGAAAAAGTACTTGTAAAACTAATACTTCTATAGGATGATGCTACACTTAAAGCAGTGTCAAACTGCATGATTTCTACATGAAATTGTACCCTTAGACTCTCACTTCTGTTTTATGCTCACTTTCTCAGCTAAGCAGCTTGTTGCTGATCCTCATCTGTCTGCTTTCTCTGTTGCTGGAATGTCCACTTTCCCCACCCGTAGGTTCAAAGGACTGTTTTTGTGTTTTGGAGTTCAGATGCATTTTTGGCTTGTGCTCAGGTTTTAGGGCATTACTTTTCATTTATTATTATCAGTCTTCAGGAAAATGGCCACTCTTTGTAACTGGTCATACCCACTGTGGCAGCTATTTTTTGGTTGTGTCCCACAATATTTTTTTCAAATGCAGTCATTGTTCAAAAAAGGTTTGGAACTATATATGGAACAAGTCTTTGAGAAATCAATATTTATGATACTGAAATGTATATAAATCAACTGAGCTTTTGGATCAGCATGCTCTTTTGTCTTTACACAAGGTTGTCTTTATCTGCCTTACACCATATGCTGTCAAACCCCACATAGATTTTACAAGCATAGTATTTGGTTCTCTTCTTAATTTATATCATATAAGTGGCTCCAATGAGAGATAGATGCAAAGTATTTTCAGTATGATGAACACGGTACAATATAACTATTGTTGTGAATGGCATACATGCTCATTACCGTTATCATCCCAGGTCAAAGAGCTTTATATTGTAATGCCTAAGCTGGTTGACCTAAAATTCGACCTATTGATAATATCAAACAAAGGACTGAGTGTTTTGCTCATGAACACTCTATTTCTGTCTTAGTGTACTAACCTCACTTTTAAAACTATAACCTGTGTCCAGTTTTAGGAATGAAAGGAAAAGAGTAAATTCAATGAAATATTTTTATTCTGTTAGTATATAGGTATGTAATGGACAATTGTATATTAGATCAACTTTGGACAGCAGATTTTGGGGAGCAGCATCCATATGAGATATTTACATGGAGTTTACATCAGTTGGGAATTTAACCTCATGTATTTGCACATGTTCTGGCACTATTAATTGTTTGAACTCTAAATACTCAAAGTTACATTTTAGGTGGGCCTAGGATAATGTTAGTTGAAGGATAATTTGTGCTCTTGTGAATTTACACAGACCCTTCACACTGCGTTAGAGTTCCTGCTCTATGGTCTGTCATGAATTAAGATGAGAATGGAAGAGTTTGTGACTTCTTTGCACATTACACCTGTCTTCCAATATGCGTCTGCCCAGGGGTGTATCAGGGTGCAGGGTGTGTGGGTCGCACTGGGTGACACCCTGAGTAGGGACAACACCACTGCTCCCCTTCAGCAGAAATGAACTGTGGCATTAGCCTGCATCCCTTTAAAACACCGAAGAGATGGCTGTATGGGCTGAGGCTCACTGGGAGGAGAAAGGAGAGGCCCTGGGTTTTAATTTTTTAACATAATTTTTTTGGCTGTGATGTTGTAGTTTAAAGATATAATTTTAAATGTGCTAGTTGTTTATATCACAACTCCTGCCATTACATTCAGTGATAAAACAAGAATTATTATGTATAACATTGGTACAAAAAAATTACTAAACATTCTGTATAATGTGGTATGGGAGGAAGTCAATGTGGGGGGATGACACCATGAATTGCTGCACAGTGTGACACCAACTGTAGTGATGCCTGCTTAAGCTCTAAGATCTTTGTAGGAAAATGTCTCTCCTGGTCGCACCACCTTCACGTCTGAGTTTAGTGAGAACATATGGGAAGTCCTTCACTGTGGTTCCTTGAAGACTCTGGAATGCCTTTCCTGGGAAGGCTAGGTTAGCTCCTTCCTTGTTGTCCTTTGGCTGGCACAAGAAGACCTTTTTGTTCTAACAGACTTTGGAGGAACAGATTGCTTTTACAAGAAAATAACTTTTCTTAAGAGTGCTACATTACTTTGCTCTTTGCTTTCCAACCAATGCTTCGAATGGGTGAATTCATACTCTGCTCTTCTTTTAAGGTATTCAAGAGATTCTCCAGTGATTCTCCACTGAGGCACTGACCAGCAATAGAATTGCTGAGCTTCAGCAAGTGTGTTTCACACATCTTCAAATACAATGATGATGCTTGTTTTCCCCACTGCTGCTAAATGTGCTTTCAACCAAGACCAGCCTTCAAAGGCATCTAAATGTAGGTAATAAATATACAAGGCTTCCCAGTTAAACAGGATTATCTTTCAATTTGCGGCCACCTGCCTAAATTGTTGCTCTGGTGGAAATTCTCAGCATCTCCCCACCCCTTCTTGATCCTCTTTCTAGAATTTCAACTCTGGGAATAGATGCTTTCTTTTATAATCTGATAAACAGGAATAAAGTAGGGTATATTAACATTCTTGGAGTCATTAGCTAAGATTATCATTTGCATGCTGTGTCTGGTATTTGCGGAGGGGGAAAAGGTCCTATTAAATTCCCTTTATAAACAACTCCTTTGGTTCTCTTGAATACTTTAAACAAGACATCTTTGTTTGAAAGGCAAATCACTGTGTCATCATGCTGGCATCTCTCTCACGCAAAACTCTTCTTCCTGCACTTTCTCAGGATGCTTCACCACCCACAGGTTTTACTGTTTTAATACAAGCTCTGAGTAGGGGAACATTCGCAGCAAATCTCAGAAGTATAAATGCACTATATGAAATACAACACTTACACTGTATTTATATCTTAATCTTACTTTCAAATGAAACCCACAGCTGTAAAACAAAACCATCACTTCTACTTCTTCCTAGTTCATAAAAATATTGTCTGGCTTCCTAGTAATATGCTAACAAAAGTGCACACACCAGGGAGGGAAATTAGATTGACTACATTGTTTTTGGAATTTTCTATGTGTAGGAGTTTGGCTTTCCCTACTTTTCCTTCTATTAGTCCCTCCTTAGTATTTGACAATTCTTTGCTTCTCCTAGAACATTTACTGGTGTGAGTCCTTTTCAAATGAACAAGAAACGCTACATCTTCAGTGAGGAAATCACCAACATATCTTTAATGAAAGGACCTGTGAACACGTACCATCCAGAATTGATGACATAAGTGGACAGCAAGGTTCAGGACCCAATTTTTATACTGCTGATGTGGTGTCCAAAGGTGCAGGATATGAAAAACTACTTCATGTGAGATGAAGACTTTGAACAGACCTCATCCTGTGAATTCTGAGGGCTGCTTGCATACAATTCGTTTTACACCAATCGTTTTGATTCCAATTAGTAGTCTACTTTCTGGTGCTTACTTTTTGCCAGCTGTTCTGATGACGGCAGCCATATTCAGCTTCAGTATTTCCACTGTGTATGTTATAGTCTTACATCAGCTACAAACCTGTTCTTCACAACTCATTTCCATTCCCCATTATGGTAACAAGCTGACAGAAGAGAAGCAATAAATTCAGTAATAGCTCTCCTGTACTAACACAACGTCCTGAAATTCAGCAAGGCTGTTTAATAGTTTAATAGCTTACGCCACTGAAGAACAATTTCGTTGATCTAAAAATGTGTCAAGAACATCGGTATCACCTTGCTTGCCAGTATATTAAAGAATCTATCCATTAAGTTGCTTCCTCTTCCCAAGCGAATATGTAACTGTCAAAAGAATGGAGTTCATTTTCAGCTCTCTGGAATTCAGTAATGTGTATGATGTGGTTCATAGAAAATGGAGAAGAAAAATGTTAGCTTTATTATCTCACAGTTATAATATATAATTCAGGAACAAGATGTATGTGGCCCATGAGTGGTTCCTCCTACTGTCCCCAGATTTTCTATAACCCTCTGCCCTTCTCCAGATTCTTTCAGACCCGAACATTTTTTTTAAAATTGGATATGTGTGTCTTTTGCCTCTCAAATAGTCACCCTACAATTCTTGCCAGGGAACCCAAAAGTCACAAACAGAAGTGACTTCTTAATTTTAAGCTGTTTTTTTTTAAAGTAGCAGGAAATTAAATGATGCAATTTTCCACAGGGGGAAGAGTAGGCTCTCACACTTCTTCACAAATAGGTTATTTTAACCATGCCATTCACTATCAGCTGTGAAAATTATGAAAGTGTACAAAATATTTAAGGCACATGCCTTTAATTCATTCTAACCTACCATGTCCATTTAGAATCAGTGCAGAAAAGTGAAAAATGTAGTAAATCTAGGATGGGATCTTATCAAATCTGAACAAAATGGTCAACATGCAAAAGGCAGTGGACTTGCACATGCAAACCCCAATAAAAAAAAAACCCAACCAACAATCAAAAGGAAAAGGACAAATTGTGACCCAATACATATGCACACTACCTATGGTCCATCTTGTCTCCTTTTCTCCCCTTGAAAGGAAATATAGTAAATCAAAATTTGGAAGAAAAAAAAAGTAGCTTTGGAGTAGGAGCTTAGCTGAAGCAGTTTTTGGCAACAAAAATGTCCTTTATATGTAGAACAGATTCTTAGTTTCCTTGGAGCTTCATCATGTTTTCAAAAATAAATATATCAAAGGTACTTATTTCCACTAAAACACACACACACACACACACAGAGGTATTACAATGTATATCAGATGAGATCAATAAAAATGTTTAATTGTATGCGTAATGTTTAATACACAGATAATTAAAAATGGATTAACTTCTTTAGTTACAGGAAAAATGTCAGTTTGTGCTTTTACCTGTTGTGTCTGGTAAAATATGGCTAATAGACCAGTACCCATTTTACTTGATGTAGCAACTATTTGTGGAATTTTTAAAACCCTTTTCATGACACTAGTTTAAAAAAACTAGGAGTCTGTTTATCTCAGATTTATTATTCCAGAGGCACTTTTATATATATAGAAAAAAATTACATTTATATAGCGCTTTTCCTCCCAAAGCGCCATACAAGCTACAAAATATTAAAGGACATCAATCAGTCCCCATTGCCATGGGAGCCATCTGTGATCGGTGGAGTACCAAATATCACCAGGCCAAACATGAAGATGAATCATGTAACATGAGGATGAACCGTTCTTGCTGATTTCCCCATCATGCCAAAATGTCCAGTTTAAGCAGTCATAAGAGTAGCAATCAGCATACAAGATGATAGCGCAAATTCACAGCTGCACCGTATTTCTGGATCGTTTTGCATGACATTTGGAAAAAGCATAATCGTAAAATGCCACTTCCCTTAAACACTGCTCCACTTCAAATAGGCTTCCTCTACTGGGGAGGTGTTTTTGATACACTCTTGATGAAAGTATGGCTATGGGAATATGAGATGTTATAAAGGCCTGGCATTTTCTGAACATCAAGTTCTTCTTGGCTTCTTATGCACTCCTGTATTCAACAGACTAGTTCTATTGGGCTAATGGCTACGGAAGTTAATCTGTGCTACTTGACAAAAATTAACCGAGTTCGTACTCATCATTCTTATTAACCAGAACTGCAACACGTCTGGGCCTCTGAAAAAGATGCTATATAAATCACAGGTGCTTTCCAGTTAGTGACAAAAATACAACATTCTTTTAAAAACCTCAAGTCTGCGTTATATCAATTTTAGTGCAGACCTTTCTGGAAAAGAATACAAATATTTTAAAAGCAGCATTTTCCACTCTAAAAAAATTACGGCAATTTTAAAGAACAGTTGTGTCTGAGAAAGCCAGCCTCTCTAGAACAGCCACTACAGAATAGTTAATCTCAAAGAAAAGGATTACATAAAAAAATAATTGTTCACTGGTAACGCAGAAACCTGTTTTACACAACAGCTGCATGTAAATCTGAAATCAGGTTGCCAATCAATCTATAAGCTATAATTACTATGCCAGCCAATCTATCTATGATAAGATTTCTAGCTGTTTCATATCTGACTTTATGATATGGTCTTGGTGTATTAACCCACTGTAGCGTATGTTGGCTGGCTCAAGCAATTCCAGAATCAATGTTTGAAATTGCTTTTTTAAAAAAAACAATAGATGCAGAAGGGCACCTTATTGCCACATTAAGTATGAAAAACATGAAGCAACAACAAAAAGTCCAATGTTAAATCACTTTTAAGTATCACTGTTAATTAACCCTGTTATGGCTCTGTGGATTACTTGTAAAAAAACTCATGGCACTTATAAAAACACTTCTAACTATTCTCTTGTGAGTAATTTGGGAACAAATTTAATTTGTCACCTGGCGGTTTGATTGGTAGCAGGCCTTTTGCCAAAAGGGGGCACAATTCAGGACTGAATGATAACTGAGAATGCATACCAATTTTACAGCAAAACAAAAGAAAAAGACTGATCACATTTATTTGCATACGTAGTGCATGCCTTCATAGTGCATTTCTATAGTATATGGGCAAAACCATGTGCCCAGATCTTTGCTGTGCTGAAGTGCTTTTAAGTATTATTATGGCAGCTTAATAGATGTCCAGGCTAGCCAACCACTTTGTTTTCAGTCACATCTATGAGGCTAATCTTGGCAATATTACATCATGGGTCAGCCATATTGGCTTCCACTTGGAATAAATTTTAAAACTCCTTTGCTTTATTTGGTCATTGCCAACAGGTACAAGTGTGCAGCCATCCAACGGGGATAATGCTTATATATGGGTAAGCATTAAGTAATTTTTATGGAAGTCATTCATGGGAAGCACATAAAAACCAGTCAAGGTCCAAAACAAGTATTTTTTTTTTTTAAAAAAATCAGTTTTGAAAGGCTCTGAACAGTTATGAGTATAGCTTTACAATATTTTTTAAAAATTATGGCAGGCAAATATTATGCTTTGAGAAATCTGAATCTCTGTATCGTGACTACTCATGGCATTTTATTTAGAACTCGTGTACACAGTTCCCCAGGGCCATCAAATGGTGCCAACACTTTCTAAATTCTATTATCTCCATTCTGAAGTGGGAGACCTTGTTTTTCTTTTTGTTCTTTAAACTCTCCCATCTTCCACATTCCTCTGCATTTGTCCTCCTAAAGCTGGAATTCAAGGTCAAAATGGAACCTGCACTATTTTATTTTTGATTATCTTGATGGGGGGAATGGAAGGATACAACTGAAAAAGCAGCGGGAAGCTGTGGAAAAGAGAACAGTATGAGTTCATCTCTTCAGCAGTTAGGCCTAGAGCTCTTTTGTCCCCTGAACCCAGCCTGTCACAACCTTGGATGAAGGAAAATGCTCACTGTCTTGGTGTAATGCTGTGTATCACCCTGAAAAGAATAATGATATTGAATATAGTTGTCACACCAGGATATGATACAGAAATTCATGTCTACTGTGCTTGGCCCAGCAGAGGTAGCAATCCGAACATTAATAAGGGTTCTTCCCCAGAAGAAGTGCAAGACAAACAGAAGTCAAATTAATTGACTTCAGAATGTTTACATCCCAGGATGAATCAAAGTTACAGTGATTTAAGCCCAATTTAATTTAGGCAGGTTTTCTTTTTTTAAAAAAAACATAAGAATAAGGACATTCTTAGTATATAGTAATAATTAAACCAACATATACACAAATTAGTCATTTCCTACATAAATATAAATGAACCGACAGCTTCTTTTGGACATCATATTACCCTACTCATAGTAACTGAATTAAAACAGTAAGTCAAGTAGCTTTGTTAAATTATAGTGTAATTTGTCTTTCTATGCTCTGGGCTGTTATCAGTTACTGAAAGAGGCTGTAGATTTGGGGGGAGGTGGTTTAAGAACCAAATTCTACTGTGTCTTCAGTGATCTTCTTGAATTCATAATTTCCTCTTCCATCCATGTGAAGATAAAACTGAAAGGGAGAGAAAACACATTATTAGTGAACAATACAATACATGCACATGCAATACGTATCCACAGCCAACATATATAGACAGTGTGGATTTTAAAAGGGCATTTCCTTTTTTAAATTTGATTCCATAAGGTGTGTCTATACACGAACCCACACCAAATTATTTCTCATTAAAATACAGTAAAATTTTGTGTAAGTTACAGCACCACCTAGTGGTATTGACAGGGTGCTGAAGGACTGATTTATAACCAGTGCAACCAATTGCCTCGGTATAGTCCTTACAATTTCAGCTCCAAGGTCATCTTTTTAATGTCTAAAATATGCTTAAAATAATTCTGAATTCCTCGTAGAATTAGAACTGGCTAGGAAATTTTGGAGGGCTCTGCAATACACCGAGCAGCAATGTTTCTCAAATCTTTGAGCTAAGCCTTCATCTTAGCTTTATGCAACCACTGATTATTATCACAAGTAAACCAAACAACAGTTATTTTTGTATTGTATCTTAGCTAAATTTAAATTATTTCCTTTACTCTGTACTTATGATGCAGGTAATAGGCTAGGCTGTTAACAGTGGTTCATGCATAAAGAGAATGCAATATTCTCAGTAAAATGGTTAAACTGACAGATTTGCTTCCATCCCATTTAAAATGTTGCTGACAACTTTTAAAACCCTTGGGAATAAGAAATGGCAGGCAGCTATGATGGAACCAGGGACCAATTTTCTGCTTCTACGACTTGCTGGAAGCCACAGAAACTGGCAAAAATGCCCAAAACCAAAACTCCAGAAGGAGTCAGAAGTCTATTTCTGGCTTGAAAAAATATTTTAAAAAATACATGCAGGGGAGACCTACATTCTATTTCAAAAGTGAACTGCCACTCCTGAAGGTTTCTAGGAAAGAGAACTCATGCAGAAAAAAGGATACTCCAGGAAATCTTGAGGGGTCCCTTGTTAAAAGTGTTTTTTGTTGCATCTGAAGTAGGCTCAAGCCTATGAACGGGCACACTACCAACTTCTTTCTTTCAGTTAGTCTGAGGTGTTACAAGATACCTTTGCACACTGATTTTCCAGACTAACAAACTGGTAGCCATGTCTTTGAATTCCATTGCTAAGGTTTATTAGTTTCGATTTTCAACGAATACATATATAACTTTAGCCATTTCAGTGTCCACAATTATTCTGTAAATTTTGCAAATACTGCTATTAAGCTATTAACTGTGCTCTTTGAAACATTTTATTGTAGGAATTCAACACTTTTTAATGAGAGAGGTATGAGTTTTATGAATCAAAATATCCCAAGGAATATTGAAATAAAATAAATCTTACATCATGGTGTTTCCAAAGGGACTTTCTGTGAGATACAGTGAAAAGAGTGATACCAACCTATAGAGACAGAACACAGTTGAAGATTAAGTAAAGTTTCTGATGGTAGTTTTCCAACAAACATTATTAAATTGCAAAATGCTATACGCCAACCTTCACTGCATGTGGGAGATCAGAGAGTGGATCTCCCAATATTTTTGTTTTTTTCTAAGAGCAGCCACTAAGAGAGGAGACAGTTTAAAGTAGGTCTATAATCAGAGGTGGCCCATTACCTCAGCAGAGATTCCCATTATGTACTGTGGTGCATGTGAAACTTTCTCCTTTAGAATAGGAGCTCATGGGAGCAAGTAACTTGCACACTACAGAGTCCATGAGGAAATAAAGGTTAACCCTATTTCCTGCCTCCATACTCAAACCTCTGACCCCTTCACACACACCCCCATCTGCTATTGTTACATTTCTACTTTTAATAGAGTGAAGAATGTATGCAACTATGATCTTGAGTCCAATACATACATACACATATAGGTACTGGATATATATATGTATGCATGTGTATGTATATGCATCTATTTCCAAAAGTCTCTTTTCTCCAGTTATTATGACTGAAATGAGGGGAGTAATTTTCACAAATTTAATCTGCAGCTTCCATGCCAATGCACTTCCACAAGGCCTTCTAACTATCAGATGGGGGAAGGAGGAGCACAGAGGAAGGCAGAGTGAAGGTGGTCAGCAAAAGGTACGTCTCCACTTTTATTCACAGGTGTGTCCTCTGGAGTGAAGAGCTTTTTGTGTGTGGAGGGACACAACTAGATATGTGTCCTGTAGAAAAGATGAAGTGGAGAGGCCCACTCATCCAGATTCTATTCTGCACTAGTTAAATATCATATCTCTTATGCTTTATTGTCTTCTTCTAGAAAACATTTTGATTCCACATTGGTATATGAACACACAGTAATACAGTTGGCCCTCTGTTTTTGCGGGGAATCCGTTTTGGACCCCCCTGCGAAAACGGTGGCTTGCGCATATCCAAGTCCCATGAGCTTGAACGGAATGCCTGCCCGCAGGGCGCGCATTGTGGGGATATGCCCCATTGGAAAGAACGGAGGTTGAGTACTCAAGGTTGCAGATCGTAGAGAGGCAAATGTATAGCCATACTGAAACTTCTTGATTTTGTTTCCAAAATTAGAACTTAAGACAATGCAAAACAAAGCCCACATACTTTCCGACAGTGGCTGTAGATATAGCCTTCCACGTCAACGCTAACGGCACTAGTACATTCATCCAAAATGGCAAACTGGGGTTTGTGGTAAAACAATCTGGCCATCTGCAATGGAAAAGTAAATGCTAAACATCACACAACACCATGACACAATGCTTCTATACATTTTCACTACACTGTACTAAAATGAACATAAGGAAACATAAATGATTTGAATAAAATGGAATATATACCACAAAGACAGAACTATTATATAAATCTCAATTTGGCTATAATCCCCAAGTTTCAAACAGGGCACCAGTGTTTGTAAGTTTTTGGAGTTCTTGGGAGTATGTGGCACTCCAGCAAAAAATGGGAGTGCTACTTATGGATAGTACACAGGTAGAGAAAGTCTGGCTGTCCAGATGATAATGAGCGAATACATACACAATTTCTTACCAACATCCAGGCTGGCTGAGGCTGGCCATTAAAACAGGAGCCCAACAAAGACTGGAGGGATCCAGGTTTCTCATCCCTAACTTTGTGCACAGATTTTTTTTTCTTTCCCTCTCCTTTAATTTTGCTTTCCAACTGAAAACAGCCAAAATAGCTCTCAATCTAGTACCATCATATGAGAAAGACTGTAGCTCCTTAGTAGAGCATATGATTGGCACATGGTGGAAGGGTTAAGCCCTAAGATGCTAAAAAGCTGCTGCCAAACCAAGTGTAGGACTAAACAGACAAGTATTCTGAGCCAGAATACAACAGCTTCTCGGGTTATCATTACTTTAAAAATGCTGTTAAGAGTCAGCTCACAGTTTTTAAATTATTTTCAACACAGGCATTTTTAAACTTTTTGCTCATATGTAATACTGGGCAGTAATTTTACTTAATCTCTTTTAAAAGGGGTGCTTGAAAAGGGAAACACATACCGCCATTCTCTGTTTTTCTCCTCCACTGAGAACATCCATCCAGTCCTGAACACTATCCCAGCCTCCTTCACGTTCCAGGATCTGACCCAACTGGACATTGTCTAAATATTCCTTTAGCACCTGTATGTAAAACAAACAGATCACTATGCTTCTAAATGTAACCCCATGACTTCAAATTTATCTAACAGCCTCATCCTTGAAAGGTTTTTTTTTTTTTTTTTTTTTTAAAGGGTTCTGACTTCTAATAGTTTTAGGCCAAGGAGAAATCTGACCACCACTCTCTCTCCCCCTAAGACAGTTTGCTCTCTGATTTTTGGCCACAACCTGGGACAGGAATAGATACTATTACTTCAACTTATCTTGCACTGGGACATTCAAATCAGGGAAGCAAAAGTGAGAACTTCGATCTTTTACAGTGGGCCCTTGGTATTCACTGGGGTTTAGCTCCAGGACCCCCTGTGGATACCAAAATCCACGGTTGCTCAAATCTCATTATATACAATGACACAGCAAAATGGTGTCCCTTATATAAAATGTCAAAATCAAGGTTTGCTTTTTGGATTTTTTAAAAATATATATTTTCAAGCTATGGATGGCTGAATCCATGGATGCAGAACCCCGGCTATATGTATCTTTGTCTCACTCTTACAGTGTGACCACAGGCACAAAACCAACAGAAGTTGTTATTCTCCATGATGTCAAGTTAACTACAGTGGTCCCCCGGGTTACTAAAGTAATCCGTTCCGGATTACTTTTCATAACCCGGAAATCGTCGTATCCCGGGGGACCGCTTTATTTGACGGACCGCACGGCCAATTTAAAGGGGCCGCACGGGTTTTTTTACCCGTATCCCGGGGTTTTCTTCGTAAGCCGGGGGCTTTTTTTCGCCCCCGGCTCTTTCGGCTCCCGGGGATTATGTTCCCCGGGGGCTTCGTATCCCAGGGGACCACTGTATCTCCAACATCTCCTGCTTCAAGCTTACGACAAAGACATTCTCTGCATGTAGGCTTATTTCCCATCCTACATATTCTGTATTTAATGTCAGCTACCTAAGTGCCCTAGCATCTCTCCTTAGACTTAAGAATGAACACATACGTGGATGCTTGCAAAGTTTACCACTTGGGTAAAAACATTACCAACCCTAAGTGAGTGACAAAGTAGACATACATCGAAAGAAAATTTACAGAATTAGCTTTTACAAGGCAATCTCTGTGCTGCTGCAGAACTCCAACTGGACAAACTGGTCCTTGTAGCAGCTTCAACAGATGAGGCCACATCTAACAGCAGCTATAGAGATACATTTATCTGTGAAGCTCTTTAAAGATCTACAAATCTCACAGAAGTAAAGAATGACAACCAAATCCAAGAACTGATTAGATATCTTTCTCCATCACCCCTGGTATTTTTGCAATTGTTTTGGAGATTTTCAGCTTTTAAACACTATATCTGATAGAGAATGAAGTCTCAGAATGTTCAGTTATTCCCCCCCCCCCACTAAAAATCTTTCATTTAAAAAACAGATACACTTCTTTCTATTAACAGAATTTTTCTTCTCCTCTACATTTTAAAATTAATTATAATTCTAAGAAAGGCAATTGGAAAAAATTACCCATACAGTATCAAAATTAGCTGCATTCAACCACATAAGATTTACTTGAAAAATACAAAAACATACTAACATTAAGTCAAATATCATATAAATGCCTTAGGTCCAAAACACACTGCAGAAATAATCCAGTTTGAGACTGCTTCAACTGCCTTGGCTCAGTGCTAGGGAATCCTGGGAATAGTATTTTATTGTGGCACCAGGGCTCTCTGACAGAGAAGGCTAAATGTCTCACAAGTTCCTAGAATTCCCTAGTATTGAGCCAGAGCAATTAAAAGAGGTCCCAAGCTGGATTATTTCTGCAGTGTGTTTTGGGCCTTAGTTTCCTTATATTTGTTATGATTACATTCTTTTTGTATTTGATAGTGAGCTTTGTCTTTCTTGGCTTTTGCCATAAAAAAATCTGCCTATAAAAATAATAGAAATACTTCAAAAAGGTATTGTACCTGGTCAGAGATCCCTTTTCTTCTCTGGTCTTCTACAGTGTCTGGATAGATTACTTGGTCTCTGAGAGTTCCAAGAGTCATATATGGCCTCTGAAATTAAATGGTAAAGAATCAACAAACACTGACAGACTTTAAAAAGAAGAAATGTGAATTTTTATTGTGATTTGCTTTACCTGGGGAACATAAAACAACTTTCCTCTCTCAGGTTTAGTCAGACAGCCACCAAATAGAGGCCACAACTACAATTGGAAAAGAAAAAATTAAACAGTTCAGGAAGTTGTTATTTTGTAATTACTGATATTAAAAATGTTCTTATTCTTGTGTTTCCATACCTCACCAAGGACACGGAAGAGTGAACTCTTTCCACAACCATTTGGTCCACAAATCAGAACATTTGCACCAGATCGTACCTGAAAAAGAAATCATGGCAGAAAGCTGAAACTAAGAGCAATAAGCATACTTGCTGAGACTGCATGTGATCCATCTGCAAATTTAGCCTTTCTAATCTTCAGCCTAGTAGATGGGATATTTCACTAAACCAGAGTCACATTTTGCTGCAGAATTCACATAGACCGAGACATACAAGGTAGCCATTTTATAATGTTGTCACCTCAAAAGTTTTAAACAATCTTTCTGAGGTTCAACTACCTGGCATGTACAGGTTTTTTTTTTCATTGCTCTACCATGACATTTGCCTAAGTATTCAAGATGGAAGCATTTTAAAAAAACCTAGTTAAAAACAGCCAAATTATTTTTTAGTCACTTAGAATCATGTGGTTTTGCTTTCTTCCTGCTCTGTTAATTTAATTCACTATTTACTTACCTATATCCCACCTTTCTCACAACATGAGACCTGAGGTGGTTTACAAGGTTATAGCTTTACAGCTTTTATGGCAGACACAGTAATCTGTTACTAAAGTAATTACAGAAGCAACCTGACAGCATATTTACCAACAGGAAATAAATGCAACTTAGTTCAGTGAAGCTAAGTAAACATGCTTGGAATTGAGCTGTAAACTGGCCTGTATGATACATTAAATCTGTTCACTTTCCTGCATTATAATTGTGGTGTATCATCTTATGATATTCAGGCCTGTTCTAAATTCTTAAATGAACGTATAGATGGCCATATGATAATAAAGCTCCACTGCAAATAATTTTACTTGGGGTAAAATTTAAATTAACTTGCACAACATGTCTCTACCAACTTTTCCCACTATCACCACATATTACAATTTTCAGAAATGTCTCCTGACCTATGTTTTCTGGGAGCTGGGCAGAGAAACCTGAATCCAATCAATTATTTCAAGAATAAAATTTGCATGTGACAACATACCTCAAAGTTGAGATCTCTAATCAAGATATCACCATTTGGTGTTGCCAACGGGACATGGTCAAATCTACAATGAAAACAAACATATGCAAAGGTTATACTTGCTAAGTTACTACTACACAACATAAACGTCCAAGATGTTTTCCCACCTGGGGGGAACCATGTGCTTTGGAGAAAAGGATTATAAGCCTTTGTCAGTGCTTTAAGCTTTGGGGCACATACCCCATGGAGAAGATCTAAAGTGAATGCTGAATATTTAAAACATTTTAGAAGTGTGAATGTATAAAACTGAAGGCTAATTAGAAAGATTTAATATGAAGCAAGAAACTTTATTTACTTGATAATATTATCTGCTATGACAATTCTTCCAGCTCCAGGAATCAATGGGATATCGTGCTCCAAATCTGAATCTGAAATTAAAAACAAACAGACACAAATGTTAGGACACAGACAGGTGTTGTCATGTGTTAAATATTTGCATTAAAATTGTCAGTTACCTTTCTCTTGTGCTAACATGGTCCGTTGGTATTTGCCACTATTTAACTCTTTCAGAACTTGCATTAATTCTGTAATTCGAGCTGTGAAACTAAAATGTAAAATTTTATTTAAGTGAAAAACATTAATATTTTTCTTCAAAAATCAAATTTTCAGAGAAAATATGTTAAATTCCCCAAACTGTTAAAACTGAAGGGAAAATAGTGCAAACAAATCACACTTATATTATTACTACAGAGAATTTTAAAGCATGTTTTCCCACAGTGCTTAAGTTCATTCAACAACCTGTCTGCCTCAGGTCAGTGTTCATGACCACTGAAACTTGAAACCATACAGAATAGGAATAAGCAATTTCCAGAGGCCAGGTTGGCACATTAGACCTTCCCCACTTCTGCTGAATTTGCCTCAATATCAGTGGCAGTAAAACATTGGATCGTTTTGCTCCACATCTAAACCTATTACAGGGATAGGCATCAAGGTGTGGTGGGGGAGGGGGATGACAAGGAAAAACCGCTGGAAAAAAGAGTGAGTAGGCACCAAGAAACTCTAAGCCTCATTAAAACCAAATCTTTCAAGATCTATGTATTTCAGTGTTTTGAGACAACTCTAAAACCTTAGTGATTTAAAGAAAGTGGCTAAGTTTGGACAGTCCAAATAGAATCAATCTGCTGGAGCTAAAGAAGTTATTCGACTCTGATCATTATTGCAGATATCAATAAAGAGAGGTCGCCAGTATTAGTTTTATGAAGATAGCCAGTTAATTACATTATTGATCAACCTTACCCCGCCAATCGTGTCATCTCACGACCTGCTAGAACTATCCTGCCAAGAGCTTGAGACATTCTCAGCAACATTCTTCCACTTTGGTAGTAATCCTTAAAGTGACAAAATACAGGAATGTTCATGAACGAACAGGTAACATGCATGCCATCCAGTCTAGCTACTCTAAAGCAGCACATTACTTACCTCCAATAGTTCTGCATGTGTACTGTTCTGATGGCGCGGATGAGACAAATTCAAGAATGGACGGCTAACAACCAGATAGCCAACTACAGTAGCAAGATCTGTAAGATTTCAAGAAAATGTTTCTTTCAATATTTGTTCTAAATGGAAAACTACCACGATTTTTAAAGCAGACATGAACCCAACCATCAGGTAGAAATACCACACAACTTTTCCACTCTATTCCTTACCACCAAACTTCAGTCAAGTGAGCTCTAGTTATGTTTACAGTTTTTAAATTTGATTTGGATCCAAAAAAAAGCATGAAGAGGACTATATTCATACCAGAGGAATTCTTCATTCCTCTTATCCTTACAACCCACTCCTTGGGACTGGTGGACTCTCTGGAATGGTGAAGGGTGTGGCACGAGAGGGGAACAAAAGTGGAATGGAGAATCCATGGAAGTTAGGGGGAGGACACTTGACTCAAACACTTCCACTTGTGTAAGGCATTATTAGGGCAAAGCCAAGGAGTGACCAATAGGACTACACAATCACCAAAGCAGTTTATACTTGGTCTTGGAACTATTACAGAGGTCTCTGACAGGGGGGGGGGAAAGAGTTGTCCACACTTACATTTGGCAACAATGGTATCTATAAAGCCCATAGCAAACCGGAACAAAATGAAATTATGCAAGTGCTCGACCTAGTGAAATGAAAAAGTTGGGAATTATGTCCATATATTCACAATATTTAGGCAAATGAATTAGTTAGCTCTGTAGTATTTAGAAGCTCTGTCTGCTTGTTTGAGAAGTAAGATATGCACAAAGTTGTGGGAATAGTAAACAAGCAAACACTGAAACACATTACAGTATACAAGAGCAAAGAGTTTGATCAAGGATGGACAATACATATCAAAAAGGCTACAACTGAATAAGTCCAAGTAACTTTTTAAAAGGAACTTGATAGTTTTTCATGGTTCATAAATAGTCTCAATTTCATTCTCAGTCAAGTAGGGGAAAAGCAACTGGAGAGGAGGGGGCAAGATAAGTAGGAGAAACATCCAATCTCTTTTGTTAAAATCTTTATTGGAAATTCAACCCTACCTCACCACTCTATAGTTGTTTGGTGATAACCCATGTTAGAACACAGGTCTGCTGCTACAGTTTACAATTCAGTCACCACTGAAGTACAATCTCAACATTCCTTAAGATCTTCTCTCTCCTTTTTCAACACATGAGCTTACTTCAAAATGAAACCCATATTACCCAGCAATTTAAAAAAACTATTTTAATTCTAATTAATTATTTTTGAAAAAAGTCAGTTCTCTTTGCTAACTCCTTTGGATACCAAGTCACCATGCAGTTTATCTCAGTGACCTTCAGTGGGATGCAGAATCAAACACAAGCTACAGGAAAAGGAATGCTCAACGGACTGCATTCTTTTAATCTGTCTGACTCCTCTGACAAACAATACATTCTATATAGTACTTGCATATGAAGTAGGAGATGCTAAGGCTACTAACTTCTTCCACCCAGTTAGGTTCAAATATGTTACAAGATCCCTTTGTATTCTACATAGTAGTGATACAGCACTGTGTACAGGGGAACACACTAGTTCATTTTTTCATTATAAATCAGTGTCATATTAGATGGCCATTACATTAAAACAGCCCTCTACTGCTTATGCAAAAATCCATAAACCACGAAAGCCATAGTTTCAAACTCCTATGGAATTTATTATTTATATTTACAACTCCTCACTTACCAGTTTGCGGAAGGCTTTGTGAATTGTCTGCTTTTCCCTTTGATTTCCATTATAAAAAGCAATTTCTTCACTGTAAAAAAACACATCCCTTTTAATGCACAGATGAGCACAGGAGAAATCAGAAAGCAGGCCTGGGTCACCTGTGCTACAGAATGGGGTGGAAGAATCTAGAAGTGACAGAATCTACGTAAGAGAATCAAAGTGATTAACAGTAGTGATCATTTTGGATTTCAAGTAGTTTTTACCCTTAGCTAACCCCAAAACGCCTTGTTAAATGGTTAGCTAAAATCACAAAGAATGAGGTGAGCTAGACTCTTTTACTCTGCTATTCTCATTTTCTAATTGTAAAAACGATTTTAAAAGAGAGGGGAGCATTCAAAAACATCACTCATCCTCTCTGATATGAAGCGATACAGTCTGTCGTACCTCTTCATGATTCTCCTCATGAGCCCTGGTGGTGCAGTGGTTAAATGCCTGTACTGCAGCCATTCACTTAAAACCATAAGGTTGCGAATTCAAGACCAGCAAAAGGGCTCAAACATGACTTAGGCTTGCATCCTTCTGAGGTTGCTAAAATGAGTACCCAGATTGTTGGGTGCAAGTAGCTTACAGTTGTAAACCACTTAGATGCTTCTTACACAGTATGAAGCTGTATATAAATGAAACTGTTTGTTTATTCATAAGCCCCTTTTTTCTTCAACGTGTTAAATAATAATATTTATTTGTATTTCCCGCCTCTCCCTTCGGATTGAGGCGGGATTCCAACAGTGTTAAAAATTACATGGTTAAATACAATTTAAAAACAATTAAAACAACTATAATCATACTGTCCTCCTGGGCAGTGTCACTGTGTCTGTTATTAGTTTAGTGTTGAATAAGCCTCAAAGTTGCAAAAGTATCCATTTGCAATAATTAAAGGAGGATCATGAATCATATCAAAACCAATGAAATGTGCTTTCCTTTGAAATGATCAAAATAGAGAGTTAAATAGCTCATAATCAATACACTTTCAAAAAGATTATTATATATTGTAAGCCATAATCCTTGACACCTGGTTCTTAGTGTAAGCTGGCAACAGCTCTCATACGTTGTTAACGAACTACTGCCAGAATATTATATGAACTTTTAAGTTATGCAGTTGTTGCATGTTTTCAAGTTGTTTCTGACTTATGACAACCCTAAGGGAAACCGACCACAGAGTTTTCTTGGCAAGATTTATCCAGTGAGGTTTGCCTTTGCCTTCCTCTGAGGCTGAGAGAATGTGACTTGCAAAAGGTCACTTCCATAGCTGAGCAGGATTTCAAATCCTGGTCTTCAGAGTCAACTCAAACCATTACACTACACTAACTCTCATTATGTTATGTACCTTTACATATACTTATACATAACAGGGGTGCTAAGAAACTCCTTTACTGAATTGCAAAGAGGCATAATGAGACACCAGCAAGAGAGCTCAACGAATGTCAAGACTAATGCCATGCACAACTGGAATGATACAATGTGCACAGCACTAATGTGATGCGCATCACACAATCAGCACACTTTGCTGATTCTGTTATGTAGTAACATAACAGCAACCCTCTACTGGATATGAATATTACACAGCCACAAAATACAAGTCCCCACAGGATTCTGCTCTATGGTTTTATTACAGGGGTGAATGTTTAAAAATAATTGCTCAGCTTGTGGGAGCAAACCATCTTGGTAGCTGCTTTCCAAGACAAGATAGCAATGTGTATATGCAGACTGACTTCATTCAGTCTTAAGACTATGAACGTGGATTGCTGTTCAGCTCTTACAATTTTTTTTTCAGATTTAAAAAACACTGAAATAATCTTGTTTCTCCTGTATTATGTGGCTTTTATGAAGAATGTTTGTGTTTAAACCTTAATACCTGTTGGTAATGAGCCGCGAATTGACAAATCTATACTCTCCTTCATATTTTTGCTCTGTGATAGTCATTTTACCAATGGGTCTTCTTAAACGGGTAAGGAAAAAGCCTGAAAAAATCAAGTAGGCCATCATAGAAGCAGGACCCTATAAATATTTAGGAAAGAAGAAAAGAGTTCAGAAAGACAATGTGTAAATAATAATAATAATAATAATAATAATAAACACATATGTAAATGTACAGAACATATGGCTGAACTGCTGCATTGATATATTATGTAGATATACAGAAGCCCCTTCATTTTAATGGACTTAGAGTCCGCATTTGCAGGCAGCAAATGGAGGGGGACAAAATGGGGCGCGTGCCACCATTCAAGCCAATGAGACTTGAATATTGGATATTTTTTGTTTTCCCGAGGGAATCCAGAATGGGTCCCCCACAAAAATGGAGGGACAAATGTATCTGCAAGGTTGCTATTTATTGCTTGCAAATCAAGTCGCTGATAATTCACACAAGTAATTCACACAAAAGTGTGATTTTTATCGTGCAGAAAACATTTTTTAATTTTTTTGCACAGGAAACAATTTTACTCACGGTTTTCTGTACATAAACGTTGCTTCTTGGGCAGTTTTCTAAACAACAAATGTTTACTATACGAACAAATGTGTTTTAGCGCAAATAAATTTCCAAAAAATGTCCTAAAGTTTTATTTATTTATTTCAAAGATTTATATCCCACCTTTCTCCCACAATTCAGGGATTCAGGTGCAAAAAAATCTTTTAAAAATCTTTTTAAGTGAGAGGCTTTTTTAAAAACAATTATTTACTTTTACAAGTATTCTTTTTACACCCCAGTAATAGACTCAATGAATTAATGGGAAACACATGAATTCCACTGATTCAATGGGTTAGTTTAGCTTGGACTAGCAAGTGGATTTAGTTGAGAGTTATTTCTGAATAGATACGCATAGGATTGTACTATTCCCCAAAGAGGTATACTCAAAATCACTTCTATGGGGCCTCCCAACTCTGCACACCTTCCTATTTCTATTCTGTTATGCTATCCTTTCAAGTGGAATTAACTAACTGGATACAATCTGATTAAATGATTTGTTTTACTCAGATATTCATTGGAACTCACTATCAAGGTTTAAGGTATAGTAGGAGAGTTACATCTTCAACTGCACTTGTATTAGAGAAATGTTAGTAAGAATAAGGCCAAACGTTTTATGATGCCAACATGTTCATTCAGATACACAATGCTGAGTATAACCCATTCTCATTACCGAAGAGGGTAACAATGCAAGATTCTACCAGCTAAAATATACAAAATGCATTCTGGCACATAGCAAGCCTAGCAACAAATGTGAAGAATGCAAGCATGAGGTAGTTCACAGACTTGAACCAGCCTCTTCCAACTCTATGATTCTACTATTCTATACTTAGATTTTCAGGAGAAACAGGCAAATAAACTGTTTACATGCCATTTGGGATTGCTTCTCAGATCCTATGCACAAATGGAATCCACTGAACATTCATCAGCTTCACTATTGTGCAAACATGGTGCTTTAAAGACTAGTTTTATTTGGCACAAGCTTTTCCTAAATGCAGGTATGAAAGCTCATACGAAATAAAACTTGGTTAGCCTTTAAAGTGGCATAAGAGTCTTTGTTGTTCTTATATTTCATAAGTGTAATATTGTATCATTATTTTACAACAGATTTAACATTCTTTGTAAATTATGATAAATAATACTATTTACTGTATACTAGTTACTTATTTTTCTAAGGCTACTCTACAAGTTTCTTTTAAAAATGAAGATAATTTCATCTTTCATGTGGCGTATTACCACAGACAACATGAATATTAAGCATCAATTAATATTAAACTCAGGATAAGTATCAATAAGCACTTAGCCTAATACTCCACGGTATTATTTATCACTTGTTTAGCATCACATATCAATTTTAAAACAATTCATTGTTTCTGTATAGTTGGTTGTATATATTAAGAGCGGTTTACAAGTGTTTCTCAGATCTCGAGAAACTCTCAGCTTTCTATAGAAAATTCCCTGATAAACATCACTCATACCACATGTCACATGTCATACACCAAAGCACTGTAGCGCATAAATATAAAAATATTTTACCTGGGCTCCTATTGCACTTGTTAGCTTGAAGATATATAGAACAATATCCAAAAATGGCTGAAAAAGAAGGTTGAATATCAGTTTTATATTCATTCTCTCTAAGACGATACAAAGCAGCCATTCCATTTCTATTTAGAAAACTAATTTAGGTTGAGTAGAACCAAAAATAAATGTGAAAATGGAGGATAGTTCTCCAGATTTATGATGAAACAGAAACAAAAAGAGGCTGCAAAGGCTGACCCTCAATTTCCTTGGCAGACAACAAACTATAAATTACAAACATGATGCAGCAAGCTACTATGTCAACTAGAGAACGCAGCTTAATTGGAATTATTTAAGTTGTGCACAGTATGTCTTTTATAATGAGGATGGGCAACTTCCCAAGGTCAGAGGACCACACCAGATTACAAATAACTCATCAAAGGCTACCCTGCTGATGGTTTTGAAATCACTGCAGTAACTGCTAAAGCCTGGAGGTGACTACAGTGTGGGTGAGCAGAATGGTATCTGAGCATACCACAGAGCCCTGAAATACCACAATGTACTTTTCTTCTAAAAAGAAAGATTACAGAAGGGAAGAAGGCAGCCACTATGTTTGTGGCAGCATTGTCGGATGGTTGGTGTTGGTGGTGGGTGTTTCAAGCCTGGGCTGCAAGTTCTGCAAGTTGGTTTGCAAAAGCTATTGACTTACACATTGGAAAGGATGCAATTAACCCAGGCCATGACAAACTACCTGGTAACTTGAATTTAGATGCTAAGTTATCATGCTAAACATTTATTTAATATAATTAATGGACATATCCTACAAACAGTAATGATTCAGATTAGGAATTTAAGAATGATTTTTTAAAAAAATTCATACTCACCTTGCTAAGGTTTGAATATAGGTCTACCACACTATTACAAAACTTTTCTACATCTTGCGTAAGTAGTTGATCAGGATTTCCTATCCTGTTGTCTAGATTCCCCATTTTGTAGTAAGTGTAAGTCCTAAAATGTCACAAAAGCAGCAAATTCAAATTAATATGGCGCTTCCATAAAAAATTTCAAACGATTAAACAAATTTTGAAGACTTTATGGATGGTTTTAGAGAAACTAAATATTAATTGACCTCGCCATTATTTTAATTCAATTTTAAATCATTACACACTGAGAAAAAGCCATTACTTACTGAAGATATTGCTCATAAAGGTACTTGGTCAGTCGAACGCGGAAGCACAACTTAAGCTCATTTAGCCCATACTTCAAGAAGCTATTCACCAGGGAAATCTATTAACAGTAAGAATATAACACAAATTGCAAACAGTGAAAACAAAGACCAAAATCCAACAAGGTGCTGGTGTTGTAACACCAGCACAGCACCTCCTGTTCCCCATCGCATCGCTTGACATCATTTGAGAACTATTTCTTAAGAGTTAACAGGGCTCATGGGGGGAGGGGGGTTGCTGAAGTGGTGAGAAAAGATGAGTCCTTTCCCAGATCTGCTGATAACAGAGATTTTAACCAATTTTACCATGTACCCCAATTGGATTTAGGCCAACAAATATAAAACAACTTGCCAAACTGCTTCACTAAGAAGGCAAAATCTAAGATACAGATAGCACATTGTAATCCAAAATTCAGGACTAGTACCCAGTGATACACTAAAATCCTATTTTGGAGAAAAACCCAGGATGCATCTACACTGGAGAAATCATGAAACTTGACACCATTTTAACTGTCATGGCTCCATTCTGCAGAATTCTTGTATTTGTAGTTTCGTGAAGTACCAGCAGTATTTGGCAGAGAAGACTAAAGACCTTGTAAAACTACAAATCCCAGGATCCCACAGGATGGAGCTACAGCTCTTAAAAGTAGTGTCAAATTGCATTACTTCTACCATGTATGTAGGTGCACTCCCAATAAAATCAGTGGGACTCCCTTCTGAGTAAAAATGCATAGGTTTCCACTGTTAATTGATTAATGAATTACTTAATGAATATATGAAAAAATTGAATAAAATAGTTTAAACAAACTATTTAAAGAAACTTCTTAAAGTTTTAAGAATCAAAAGAACTTGAATTGGATCCACAGAACCACGAGGAGGAGGGGAACATGTAATAATGCTAGCCACTGAAGAAAACATCACAAGATAACAGATGGTTTCTTAATTTACTGGGGAGCTGTTTAATATTATAGCATGAGAAACATGGCAAAGAAGCTAGATATAAACTATAGCATATAATTCAGCAGGCTATAAATGGTCCTGAGAATAGTCAGTGCAGAGTCTTACAGGCCATAAAATGTCTCAATAAATAGTTTGTACAGAGACTTGCACAAGACCTTGAACAAATTAAAGAACATCTCTAGCTACAGAGTCACTTCTCTCATGCAATGCTTTCCTAGTGGGTGGGGGGGACTTGCATAAACAGAAAAGTCTGTCCTCTTGTGGAAGACCATTTCTGTATTCAAGCCACTCTTAGGTTGTTTTAAAACAACACATACACATCATAGCAGATCTTTAAGATAGTGTTTGCTGTGAGTGTGTGCCTTCAAGTCACCTACTGACTTATGGCAACCTCATGAATCCTAAGGGGTTTCTTACCGGTAGGCAAGGAATACTCAAGAGATGGTTTTGCCCCTTTTTCCTCTGAAATACAGCACCTGGCATTCATTGGCAGTGTGCCCTCCAAGTAGAAACGAGGGCTAACCCTACTTAGCTTCCAAAATCAGAGAGGATCTGGTGCCTTTAGGGTATTTAGGCCTTATGTTCAATTTTAAAAAATAATGATTGTAAAGTTGCAAATTCACTGACCAGTGGCACTGTTCAGTCAATATAAGTAAGTTTTTTAAATGGCTTAATCTAATCAACTAAACATGCTAGCTCTATTCTATATTTTATAGCCACAAAATGAACACAACTACTGTATATACCCACGTATAAGTTGACAAATTCAGGTCAAAAAATTGACCTCAAAAAACCTAGGTTGAATTATACATGGGTCATATGTTACATCCATCCTGAGCCTCTTCCCAACTGGGCTTCCTCTGCAGGGACAGCCCAGCTGGCAAGAGGCTGGGAAGGGCAAGCGGTCATCCCCACAGCCTCTCCCCCAGCTGACCCTCGACTTATCCACAGGTCATATAAAAATCCACACTTCTGGTCCCAAAAGTTGACCTCGACTTAGACGCAAGGTTGACTTATAGTCAAGTATACATTTGTATGCTCCAAAATGTGTATTTTCAAGAAAGCTGATAATTGCATGTATATTTTCCTCCAAAGCATACTACAGTATTATAATGAGTTATGCCCATGTTTTTAGAACAAAGCGCACCTTTTAAAATTTAAAGGAAGTGGATTTCACAACAGATAATGAAGTGTATAGGTAGCTTACAATGGAACTGATTATTCTAGTTATTTACAAATACACTTCTTTTTTTTTATAAAGTCTTATAGGATGTTATTTAAATAGTTAAGCTGCAGGGAGAAAGCAATGCATATGCATTACTTTTGGATTTTAAAAGGATAAAAATGGTTTAAATAACTAAACCTAATTAGCCACCACATTTGTTAATGTAACTGTTCTACAACAAATCTATTTACTTGTAAGGCCATTGTTTTAAAAACTCTCCTCAGGTTCTACCTGAAATAATTTTTTAAAATTTTAATGCTTGTATTTTAAACATATGCTTACAGCCACAGCATTCTAAAACAAAAATGTCTTTAGTAAAATGTTCTTTACTAAACTGATATTGAATTTGAAAGAAACCTGAGAACATTTTTTTAAGTGCACATTTATCAAGGTAGCCAATTTATTTTAAAATAGGAAATGTTATAAAGAATTTTTATTACCTCTATGAAAAGGGTGGGATACAACTGCAATAAATATGTACATTTTATAGCTTAATTTAGCTTTCCTTAACTTGGTATTCTTCAGATGTGTTGAATTGCATCTTCTCTACCCAGCATGGTCTCTGACTGACAATGGTGGGAGTTTCAGATCAAGGCCTCTGGAAGGCACCATGTTGGGAAAGGTTTCTGAGATTTCTGAGACTGAGCATTTCATTATTTTCTACTTCACCTGACTTTACCTGGACTCCTTGCTTTTTAATGAAATTTTCAGAACATCCAGACACACAGTGGGACTAGGAAAACGCAATATAGCAGACTAACAGTCTCCTTCATCATAAAACACTGATTACACTAAATCTAAGTACAAAGTGGCCCAAGTCAAGGAAAAGTTAAATATTTCTTATCCTTTTGTGATCACTCATGATCTTGCATCTGTAAGATTTTAAAATCATTTTTCAGAACTTAGTTTGGCTTTCATTGGGAAATAACAATTTCAGTAACTTTTATCAAAGAGATGTCAACAACAAAAAGCACCACTTACAGCAGGCATGGCAGCGATGAAGTTGAACAAGTACCTCTTGAAATCTTTTCTACTGCGAC
The DNA here is from genome assembly GCA_034509955.1 of Urosaurus nigricauda. Taxonomy (NCBI): domain Eukaryota; kingdom Metazoa; phylum Chordata; class Lepidosauria; order Squamata; family Phrynosomatidae; genus Urosaurus; species Urosaurus nigricauda. The sequence goes on from JAOEGL010000004.1 coordinate 104,993,181, forward strand.
CAATGATAGCACTGCAAACCACCACATGCAAAATATTAGTGGCATAGGAAGCAAGACCCATCCTGCAGTGTTTCCACAAGACCAAGCGGAAAGCCATTTAAAGTGTACACAGAACAAGAAGTTCAACAGGGAAAGCAAGACTCTGTTGCCATCAGAGAGAGACAGATGTGCTCCCACATCTGTTGACAAAGTGACAGCTTGCTTACTGAAACCCATTTCACCTTCTCCCTGCTACTGCTGTAGCCTTAACTGTAGGAGTTATTAACATTTAAGGGCTTCCAATATATTTTCTTCCAAGGAAGGTACTACATATTACAAATTACAAAAGCCGAAATTTAATAAGCACACTATTCAATTCCACTCCTTTGCAATACCTAGTTATTAATTCCTACTATATCCTGGTATCATCATGACTGGGGACATTTTCCTGCCCCCTTTCCCCAACATCATTTTATATTAGAAGAAAATAAACACCACAATGACATCAGGACATAGATTAGATTTTGCAGAAGGAAAGGACAGGACTACAGGGAGCTACCACTTTTTGAGGCTGCCACATGCTCTTTGTCAAAAATAACTACCACCAGGCCCAGTTGGCATAAACATTGTGGTAAAAAGGGCTGATCTGAACAAAGGTCATATCAACATGTAAAGACAAAATGAAAAGGGGGTTATCTAAAATGGATATATGTTAAAACAAATGAGGGATTAATGAAACAGACTGATTCATCATGGCAGCCTTTTAAAAACAAAACAGGAAAGCAGCTGTCTGGTAATCCCTAGATCAACAATGGAAGCAAGCAGGGATCTCAACCTAGGGTAAAGGGTTTTCTTTGGAAGAGACAGAAAGCAACAGCGAAGATCACCAACAGCATCCAGTTTCACTGTAAGAATATACATTCTGAAGCAATTAAGATGAAAATGAAAGAGCCATAGGAGCACTATAGACTGTACAATTTAGTTGACACAGTTCAAACTAAATCTGTGAAGCCATAAACCACTGGAGATATAAAGCAAATTGCTTCAGTTATGCATCAATTATGAGCATAAATGTAATATAATATATGCATGCTAATATTTACAATATCTGTTTACCAGTGGAATGGAAACTACAAATTTAATAAAGAATTTCTTGAATAGCGACAGATCCCTGCTTACGATTGCACTGCAAGAAAAAAAATGTACATAATTTAACAACTTTACTACTAAGTTGAGCTTCTAGTTTACAGTACATAAAGTATAAGAAAAATATAATTATACACAATAGCAATACCAAAAGACAATTTACTTAAATAGACAACAGAATGTGTAAAACAACAATGGAACAATGTACTCCAGCAGTTTGCATAGAAAGTATTTTTAGACAGAACACAGAAATATTGCATAAATGTCAAAACAGAGACCAAAAAAAGGTGTTTAAAAAACTAATTATTTCACATAAGCGTTTTTAAAAATGTACTTTGAAATTCAGAAGGAAAAAAGTTAAATCTCAGAAGACTTCTTTCTTTTAAGAAGTATGAACGTTCTTTCTTCTCTTTTAAAAAACACAGATAAATTCTAAGATGTCTGTCCACAAGATTATATTGCATTTGTCTGTAATGTATGAATACTATCCCAATAAATAGACAAAATATCCTGTCTGATATTTTGTATATAAAATAGAAATGTAATCACAAACAGATAGAATGCTTTTGTAAATCAACTACTTAATAGTTTGATTACTCTTTTCATTGCATCCACTTCCAATTTATGTACCTTAATGGCTGTGCAATGGACTTAATATACACAGTTAAAGTTCAAGTGCTCCTGCTTTTCTTGACATGAGGGCAGCAAAGGTTTCTGAACTGACTTTTCAACTGAACAGTATTCCCTGTTACATCTTAACTCAAGAAACTGTAATCTGTGTAAACTATACTAAGTAAAACATGCTAAGTTCAAAGCATGGTTAGTTGAAAGATGAAAGTTTGTCATTCAGACAGCTACACAAGAAGAGAATCTGAAGATTTACCATGGCTCTTTTCACAGAAGTAAACTATGGTTTCCTGTTTCATGTGAACAGAGCCATTATCTTTAACCTCTAAATCAAATATCAGTCATTTGAATGTAAGCTTTATTTCTACAGAACACAACCTTAGTTTCTGTTACAACAGTAAATAAATGGTGGAAAAATCACTTCTAACACTTACCTCTCAATAACTGTTCCATTGTGAATCATCCAAATGTCACAATATGTCCGAAGTATCAACATCATGGCAATAAGTACTAAATAACCTGTCTAATAAAAGTGAAGTGAGGAGATAGTGTTTAGAGATTGTCTTTTCCTTTAGTAATTTCTACAAAAGGTTTAAGAACCAAGCTCAACCACAAAAGTCTACTTTTTATTGATTTTGAATAAAAAAATTCAGCCAGTCTTTGGCATGAAATGAAAAGCAATCACAATCCGCATTTATGTTTTATGTTTATAAGATGTGAGCAATGTCAGCCAGCTGTGGCCCACTTGTACACTTCCCCCTCCCAAAGCAAACCAACATGATATTCACAGCATTCAGTAATTTTCTATACACTGGCAATCTGCAAAGGGGACAGGAGTGCGACAACAGTTTATTATTATTTTTTGCACAATAAATTATACTAATAATAATCTTAGGCCATTCATTTTACTTCTGCAGAAGACACAGTCAACCCTTCATATCCACATATTTAACCAGCCATAGCTTGAAAAAATTAAAACAAATATAAATTACAAAAAGCAAAGCTTGCTCTTGCCATTTGATATAAGGGACACCATTATACTATATTACTATATTATAGTATTTAAAGGGACTGGAGCATCCACGGATTTGGTATCAGGGCCGGGGGGGGGGGGAGGAGTCCTGTAACCAAACCTCAATCAATAGCAAGAGTCCACTGTATTAACAGTCCACACATGCCTTATTAATATTCACACATGCCTTATTAATATCCAGACTTGTTCTACATAAGACCACCCTCGAAATGTATGCAGACTTCAGGAGGTCAATGTGCAGCCGTAAGTGTTCTTAAACAGAAATTGTACAATGGGCCCTTCTCTTATGTGGGGGATCCATTGTGGATCCTCCTGTGTAAGGGAATTTCACGTATGCTTGAGCCCCATTGCAAACAATGGGGTGCATGCTCACAGTGTGGCGCACGTGCCATGGGGCACATTCCATTTGTTTTAATGTGACTTCAGTGTAAGCTTGAAGCCACATATGACACAGGCACACTGTAATGTGAAACAAATTATTCAAATTCTGTATCGCCTTCATTGATTTCAATTATCTGGTACCTGCCCCTAAGGGTCAGAACAGATGGCCCATGTAAGCCCGCTCCCAGGCATCTTGGGAGTGCAGTGTTTACATGCCACAGGGTCCGAAGATGCTCTGGCAGCACAGTGTTTACATGCTGCACACCACCAGAGTGCCCAGAAGCCTCCCTGGGGCCACAGCAGGGCCGGGAAATGGTGCTCTTTCCCAGCCCAAATAGGAGTAAATCTTTTCTGTTCCTATCTGGGCTCGGTTCAGGATGGACTGGGGGCACAGCATGTGTTTGCCAGGGTCCTGATGTGTCTTTGGTGGGGGCAGATTCAAGCTGCTCCTTCGTGGCCATTTGTTCAAAGCTCTAAATCTCTGAATGGCAGTTAACTACCTTTTACCATCAGAGGATATAAGATGAGAGTGCTGTGCTTTTCTATTTTGTTTTGTGTCTTCAAGTAGTTTCCAACTTATGCTGACATAATTAAGGATTTTTCTTGGCAGGATTTGTTTGGAGGGAATTCGGCTTTGCCCTTCTCTGAGGCTGAGAGAGTGTTTCTTGTCCAAGGTCACCCAGTGGATTTCCGTGGCTAAGCAGGGATTTGAACCCTGAATTCCAGAGTTGTAATTCTGTGCTCAGACCACTACACCATGTTGGCTCTTTTATATTTTACTGCTCATGTATTATTTATGTTCTGTTTTAAAATTGGTTTAAATGGTTCAGTGAGTACAATTTAATTTGTATTTTCATGTGTAACAGCTTGTGTTTTTACTGGAACTTTTAAAAAATATGATGCAAACCACCTTGCATCCCAACTCTAGCAGGAAGGAAGGATATAAATAAGACAAAATTAAATAATATGTGGTCAGGAAAGTACAGATAAAAGAATTAACTCCTAATAAGAATTAATAAGAATTTGAGGTCCTGGTTTCTACCCTCCAACTGATGGCCACATGAGGACTTTTTCAAAGAATGACTTTTTCATTTGGTTACATTATTCCTTCATTTTCAGCTAACTGTGAAGACACTACCATTTCAGAAGGTTTGGGGGAACATAACAAATTGAGCATACCCTGGGAAGCTTCCCTGTTACACTTGGGGGGGGGGGGGAGGGGGAAGGTTTGTCCTGTTTTTGTATTTTTCTGCCTCCTTTACTATTTAAAAAAATCCAAACACGAGATCTAGTCTAAGAAATAAGACAAGTTAGTTTTAAAACAACAGGTTCATAAATGTCTACTGTCATTGGAAATAATAGTCTGAGAAGACTTTTTAACCTGGGTTAAACAGAATTCCAGACTAAGAGAAAAACCTATAAACCATATTACGCAGCTCTTTTCATACTCACTCCATATTGTCTCTGTTGATAAGGCCTAATGCTGACACTGGCTCTGTACCTCCAACCATCCTAGTGTTGAGTATGTAGTCAAGGATATATACATATATTAAACTTGTGATACTCAATTTTGAAATGATTACATTTATTAAGAATAACCTATTCAGTATGCTGAGTCTGATTTTACACAACTGATAAGGCTAAATGGAAATAGGTTGGCATAAATGACAGTAGCAAGTGTCTACATTTCAGGCACTGGTGACAAATAAGAGCAACATAATAAGAGACAATGATCTTCTCATGGAACTTACCTCTTTACAAAATGTTCTGGGGACCATAATTTTCAAGATCTGACGTATTCTTGCAAAAAAAACTCTGTCTACTACTGCTCGCTCTTTTTTTACTTCTTTCTGCATATGAAAAGATTACACAAGACATTGCTTTTTTATATTTGAAAACTATTTTCATGAACTGACTATAGTCTACTACAATACACAATATATTAATTACCTTCTTCATTGCTACACCATTCCATGTGAATTATTATCAGAACCCTAATCTTTCAAATATATAAACTCTGTTTTCAAAGAGAGCAGTGTTTGCTTTACTGTATTTTGTTTTGGTTGTGCCCAGTGTTATGGTGGTGGGAAAGGCACGAAGCAAGACATTGTTCACTTCTGCTGGCATGGGACAGGGTAATCTTTGGCCCTCCAGAAATAATTCCCATTAGTCCTAGTCATCAAAGCCAGTGATAACGGTTGATGGGAGTTGTAATCCAACAACTGGAGGATCACAAGTTGCCAATCTCTTATGCTAGCAGAATAACAGCTAGTGGAACAACCAGTTCAATTATTGGACATAACACCTGGCCCAATGAAGTAATGAGTTGTGTAATGCTTTGTACAAAGTACTGGATATGACACTTATGCAAGGATTCAACAAGCCCTTATATAAACTTAGATATAATTGGAATGGAACCACTGGGCACTACTATGTTTTTATAATACAGTACTACTACATCAGTGTTCTTCTTGTTGTATGTCTTCAAGTAGCCTCCAATTTATGGCCACCCTAAGGTGAACTTATCACAGGATTTTCTTGGCAAGACTTGGTCAGAGTGAGTTTTACCTTTGCCTTCCTGAGGCTCAGAGAGTGTGATTAGTGGGCTTCCATGGCCAAGTGGGGATTCGAACCCTGCTCTCTAGGGATGTAGTCCAAAGCTCAGCACACTACATCACAATGGCTTGCTTCTAAATGGATCTAAAATGTGCACAGCTCCAGTTTGCCATGCAAAAACATTGTGAACTAACACACAGTAAGGGAAAAGCTTAAAGCAGTAAGGTGCAATCATTGTAATCAATGGTTCTACCTATGTGTAAAGAAGCAGTCTACTCTGTCACTTGACACAGTAGGCTTGAGTGCTTATTTGGCAGAAATTCTGCTCTTCTTTCCAAGTGTCTACTGAATGGCAGAGAGAGGAAACAGGTGATTTTAAGGGGGGGAACCCATTGTTTTTCCACACGAAATAGTGCAGAACATCTTTTTGTTCTTACTCATGTTAGGTAACACATGCGAGATATTTCCATTTACAAAAACTACATATAATACTGCCACAAAGTTTGATTTATTAGCCACAATTCTCTGTCCACTTACCTGGGCATACACCCATGTGAATTTAGAAGGATTTCTCTCTGTGACTAAATATGAAACAGATTTCACTATCAATCTAGCTATACTGGCTAGAGACATAAAACACTGCATTTTACCATTCTATAAACTAATTGAGAAGACGAACCATCTCCCATGGAATTGTTTGTTTACTCTTCTGGGTATGCCCTAACACTTCAAATGATCTCACTGAAATTTTTCATGGAAAAACTGGACTTTTAGCAATTACTTGATCTGTATTTTACATTTTAAATCCTGAACAACTCACCTCGTTGCTGGGTAACGTTTTCCCACTTTTCTTTCTGAAAATGAAAGAGTTTTATATTTTTAATCAAAATATTTCTTTTTAATTCTGGTGAGGAGTTTATGACAAGATAACAAATAAAAACATCAAAACCCTGAACTGCTTCTTTAGAGAATGAAGGTTTTTTTAAAATATAAATAAGCTGTTTGGCACATTGCATAGTCTATCAGCCAATCTCTCCAAAATTCTCATCCAATATTGTAACCTTCAATTCGATTACATTTCTTGTACAGTGGTCCCCCGGGTTACGAATCCCCCGGGGTACAAAAACCCCGGTGAACGAAAGAGCCGGGGCCTCAAAACCGGCCCCGGGATCCGAAAGAAACCCCGGGATCCGAAACGGAAAAACCGCGCGGCCCCCTTTAAATTTGCCGCGCGGTCCGTCAACTAAAGCGGTCCCCTGGGTTATGATAATTTCCGGGTTACGAAAAGTAATCTGGAATGGATTACTTACGTAACCCGGGGGACCACTGTATATGCTACACAGCCCTAGGTTAAACAACCATAGATAGCGGTATTATAAGAAACCTTCCCAGTGTTGATACAGCAATATATAGTTTCATGTCACATGATAGATGGTCTCAATCCAGCAAATGTTAGATACATTTACTGTACATATTCATGTACAAGTCTAGAAATTTCAGTCAAAAATCAGCCCCAAAACCTGGGTCGACTAATCCCTGGTTCAGTGTAAATACTGTACATTGACTCTGATCAAAAATGGAACCATCCCCTTCTTTGCATAGGGTGACAAATGGATGTCCCAGAAGAACCTTTAAAAAACACTGACTATGCCCTCCACCGCAGTGCCACTTCCAACCTTTTCGAATCCTCGATGGGAGAATGGTGGTGGCAGCTCATTGGCACTTCCCCTCAAAGGAGCACAGAGAGAATAGAGGGGGTTGGTGCTTCTTCCAGTTTCTCCTGGTTAAACTAAGCTCTCACCTTTCACCACTCTACTCAGAGAGGCGATGGTTCCTTTTTTGATAAGAGTTAATACTGTACCTTAACTCTTGTCATCACATCCTTTCTGACATATGTTCATTTTCTTAGTACTGCCTGCACATAATCACCACCCCCATTCATCACACAGTCACCATTTACCATAGCTCATTCCTCATCCATCACTCCTTTAGGGTGAGCACAAGCAGTTATGCCTGACAGAATTTCGTTAAATTCTTGAACACTATTTTCCTTTGCTTTGTCCTTAACAACGCCGTTTTGTGGATTTGGGATGTGATTGAAGGATATATTCTAAATAAATTTTCCTTAACTTTCTGAATGAAAATCTAATTTTGAAAAATCAAAATTGAACCAGAGGATAGTGTACTATATTTAGAAGATATATGGAGTACCTTTTCCACACTGATATGAAAATTTGGTTATACAGCGCACTCGTGCCATACATGGGCTCACCATACGTGGACTCAAGATCATGCGGACAGCAAGCTCCAGCCCTCTTCATGGCACACACGCTTGGAGCGCGCCACCATTAAAATCAACGGGAGTTGAGGTCCCATAGTATTTTTCTTACAGGAGGAGGGGGTCTGGAACAGATTCTCCCACATTAAAAAAGAATCCACTGTATAAGCATTGAATTGAGAACTACACATAAAAGTAAATCCCACATATCTGAAAAGTGATAATCTTCAGCCATCCCTTTCTATCAAAGGGAAAATATTTTCAATGTACATTCACCCACCTCTCTCAACCAGAGAGAACAATATTGTTGTCATTTTTAATCATGATATGCACTTCTAAAAATGTAATTATTTAGGACAACAATACTCTACTCTACACATAGTAGACAATAGTAATCATTTACTTTACCACAAACTTTTCCATGTGCATCACAATTTCTACTGTCTTGGGGTAATGTAATACATTCTAAAAATATTATTTTCCTGGACTAAAAAATTACAGTTGGCCCTTCCCTTACATGGGGATCTGTTCTGGACACATACACCCCACATAAGGGAAATAGCGTGTATGGCGCAGGCACACTGTATGTATCTTTACAGATGCATTACAAACAGGTGAATTACAAAATTTTAAGTTACTAGACATGACCACTCTATTGATATAGCTTCAATATTTAATTTTACATAACTGACATGAACTATAACAATATTATTTAAGGATTTTAATATTCTTACACTCCAAGCTATAAGAATAAGCACTAACAATCTAAATAGATGATATTGCCAGGTGAGAAAAGAGCATGAAATATTTGGGAGCTGATAAGGTAGTCACCATATATTTCTGCAGGAAGAATGGGTGAGAAAGAGCACAAGCTATTACTGTTTTTGTTTGCAGACAAATAATCTTTTTATCCAAAAACTATGACTCAGAAGAAACTCCTACTGGAAGGAAAGTGCCCAGAGATTTTAATGAATGCCTCAGAAACCTTTTAAGGATATACACATAGGAGAAATTCATTATATTATTACAAAAAAGAATAACAATTCAACCAGACTGTTTCACATTACTTTGATTTCATTGCTCCCCTCACACATGACATATATAATGTTTGTAATGAGGTTTACACACAGAACAAGATGCAGACATGTGACTCCAATACTGCATGTTGCCCCTTCAATAAGGAAGCCCTGCCCCACCTTCTGTGTATTGAACTTAAACTTCTGAAGAGGAATCTCAATGCTTGATGTCTAAATATCTTTTCCACTTCTCTTCAGAAATCAACGGCACTCGGATTTGAAAAATCATGCTCACTGCATTTTTAACAAAGTCAATTAAAACAATCCAACAAATGCAAACAAAGTGAATATGAACACATTCACACACATGAATACATAGATATCAAACAATACAATACTGAGTGACTCAAAGACCAATATGATACTGTATCAAATCCTTGATTTTGTTGTACGATTTGTCACTGAGCAATTTCTTGGAATCTAATGTTTCATATCAGCCAAGGGCAAAATGATCCATTCTGGCTGGGAATTTCTGGAAGTTGGTATATTTAAAAAGCAGCTTTTCTAAGCTATGGTCTCTGTATTACTGTATATACACATGTGTAAGTCTAGAAATGTTAGTCAAAAATTGACCCAAAAAACCTGAGTCGACTTATCCATGGAAGCACTGATCCCCCTCTATTCTCTCACCCATCCAGCCTTTAAGGTGAGCTCAAACATTTATGCCTCCTGGAATTTCTTTGTCATTGTTTTCCTTTGCTTCATTTTTGAGATTCTTTGTTACATGTCATTAAGTTTTACCCTCCATTTATCTATGTCATATCAAAATCCACAATTTTGACCCCAAAACCTGCCCTCGACTTTTATAGTCGAGTTTATATGGTACGTTACAATTCTAATTAAGAGGAATCTCCAACAGTACATTTGAGGGAGGAGAAGTATGGCACTATAATGTTATAATGTGTAGAAAGAGAATTGTGAAATTTGTTCAGAAGTTCTCACACTTCTGCAGTTAACTGGTTTCTGAGACTTTCAAAATTTATGCCTGGGGCAATTATGCAGGTCTCTTAAATCTGAAATTTGGCTGAGCAACCAACTTGGAAAGATAATTCCATTTGGAGATTAAGAATATGTACAGACGTACAATTAGTAAATGGCATAACTTGAATTACTAGGTCTGCAGCTAGTTCACAGCATTTTCTTTTCACACCAATGTCACTTACAATATGCATGCCAACTGAGAAAATGAGATATACTACTGCTGTTTAATCAAAGTGCAACTATTTTATCTTTAAAATTTAGTAAAATGTACAAAGGCATATAGCTTTATAATTTAATCTACAAACCAATACAGAACTCAGTAGGGAGCCCAGATGGTGAAGTGGTTAAATGCCAGTACTGCAGTGACTCACTAACATCCACAAGGTTGTGAATTCGATTCCAGCCAGGGGCTCTAGGGTTAACTCAGCCTGGCATCCTTTCGAGGTCGCTAAAATGAGTACTGAGCTTGCTGGGGGCAATTAGCTTACACGTTGTAAACTGCTCAGAGACTGCTTAGTTCAGTATGAAGCGGTATAGAAATGTAGCTGCTATTGCTATAGTATGTTGTGCTAAAAGACAAAACGTTGGGTTACATACCAGAGTCCTAAATCAGACTTCATGAAACTGGAGTATGTCTAAGAGAAAGGTGAAGCCTGAAATGTTGGTGCGGAATAAAGTACTTTGAGTGCTTGGCAGCAAAACCTTTTGTTGGGATCTAGTGCAAAGGGTACCGTCTCTGTATTTCTATTAACAAGTCCCCTTTCCCTTCACCAAAAGGAAAAGAGGGAGGACAGAAGAGAATAACAGAATCAAAACTAATAATATTCGTGAGGTTTCATCACAAATCCCAAGATCCTCCTTAATAAGGAAAGGCTTACTTCAGTTATCCTACACTCAGTAATTTCTACCCAGAGGCTGGAAGGCAAAGTGGCTAATTCTTCTCACAACTCCTTCCTACGCTTGGCTTGACAGGAAGCCAGTTTTAGCAAATCACCTGTGGCCATTCTCTTTGCTGCCACTGCTCTCTTCTTCCTTCTCCTTTCAGCTGGTTTCTGGAATAGGAAGGATAAGCAAACATTCCCTTTCCTTCTTTCTCCAAATTCTACCTAAGTTACCTTGTGCAGTACAGCCAGAGAAAAAACACTACCCTTGTTTCTAAGAGCTATGGGTACCACTGGTGGCATTGGTGGACTGGGAAACTGCAGCATATGTTGTGTAAATATCCAAGCAGAACCAATTAATTTCTCTTTTTTGCTTATTTATTATACAGTTCTCATTAATGAGCAGCAATGTTAATGAAAATAACATTGTTTTTTATAATAACTAAAGCCTGTATATACTTCTGGCTTCTTTCCCACATTTCCTTTTCGACCCATGCACAGCATCTATCACAGGGATCAAAGCTCAAAGTTCGTGTAATAAGGTAACATGTTACCTTTCGCCAAGTAAGACAGTTCCATAAAATGGAAGGGTGTCTAAAGATTTTATACTGACATATTGCACACTTCTGTTCTTAGCCAGCCAACTTCTGACTCCCTTCCCAGAAACGCTGTGACCCATCAGACATTTTTCTCTATCCTCCATAAGGCTCTCAAGAGACTTTATTTCCAAAATACTATTTCGGTAAAAATCTAGGAAAACACTAAAATATGCAAATTGTTGTAAACAAAGGTACCAGACAATTAAATAAAACTTATTTGATTTGCTATGTGAATTAAGCTGAATTAAGCATGAGAAAACAAAGTTCTAAATAACACAAAGTCTGGGTGTTTGGTTTTATAAGTATTTGAATTTAAAACATTCAGGTGGCAGAATCATCTGCCCACTTCACTGTGGAAACATTTTTAGTTGTTCAAAAAGTTTTGAACTACAGTAATTATTGTGCAACTGAAAATTTTAGCCATTACTATAATTGGACTAAATTCTGATCACAAATCTATCATTTAACCTCTTTCTATTCACTTTCAGCATTTTTACTGGGCCTGCAGCTTTGTATATTTTATGCAGCATTAAGCAAAAGTAACACACAGTAGGCCATTGTATAAAGTTAGGTTCTTTGTACTAAACAAGTCCCATGATATTCTTTTGGGAGAGACTAAAAGGATAAAATGCAGGAGTACTTTTCTCTGCTGTGTGCTACAAAGGATCTAGTTGCTGGCCCGAAACTCAATGACTAAGAAGCAAGGTTGGCAGACAAAACAAGGGGAAACACACTTGTCTACAGGGACTGCTTATATACTTTCTCAAAAACACCAAGCACCTTAGCTATTGTTAGAAAGAAAAGGCTGAGTAAATGTACTTTGGTTCTTACCAAGCAAAAATCTTATAGTGGAAAGATATATACTGTATATACACATGTACAAGTCAACCTCATATACAAGTCTAGGGAAGTGTTAGCATGACTTCACTGGTTGTGTCGTACTACACTAAAGCTGTGCACCTGAACGGTCATCTGAGAAGAGCTCTGTGCAGGCTTAAGAATCCCCCTCCAGAAGCAGACAAACAAGACACCAGGCAGATATCTCTCAAAAAGGCTCTTTACTTTTCATTTCTCTATATACAGTGGGCCCTAACCTTACACGGTTTATCCTTTCCAGATCCCCCTGTGTAAGGGGAATTCCATGCATGCTTGAGCTCCATTCAAAAGAATGGGGCTCATGCCCACGGTGTGGCATGGGGCATGCCTCATGGGCATGCATGCCATTACCCCTTCCGGGGCACGTCAAGCCTTTGTCCCGCATGGCTTTCAGCACATGCTGAAAGCTGTGTAAGTCTTCCCAGCGTATGACGCAGGCGCACTGTATAAGCTTGTCCTGACTAACAAAGTTACTCGCAATACACCAGATACCATAACATCCACACTGTACATTGAGGCTCCTCCCTTATATACATGTGCGTCTCCCAAGCACTTTTGCCCAGCCTCTTCCTATGTGAACCCTCTATACAATTCCCCAATGCAGGGTGACTTTGTAGATTTCTGCCCATGACGATATTGCCTCCTGTGAGTGACTGAGCACAGCCCAAATGCTTACTCATCATGGCAGCTGGGTGACTCCAGGTAACCTTGTCACCTTTCACCGACATCTGATCATGTTCCAAGATCCATTTCCCCAACAGGAAGATATCAAGGTAAAAATCCTGGATTTTGATATGATCTGTGGTTAAAGTCTAGGATAAAACTTAGGGGGCTATAACAAAGGATAGAAAGGGGGAAATGCCACTTCCATCTCACCTTCTCCTTCTCTAGACCTCTCCCGACCACCAGGGACCACTTCCCTAGGGCTGGAGGAAAGGCTTTAACATTGGGTTGGGGAGGAAAGGAAATGGAGTTAAACGGGGTGTTCCTTCGATGGGAAAAGAAGGCTTTCAAATTGGATCGGGAAGGGAAAGAAGCGGAACTAAATGGGGTGTTTCTTTGATGGGAAGAGAAGGCTTTCAAATTGGATTGGGAAACTCACAACACACGCACACACACGAAAACTCCTGCCTTCAGGCACAAAGACTGGGGAAGAAGTGAGGTATCAAGGAGGATTGCTTGTTTCAGGACCTTTCTAACCTGTATTAGTGTACTGACCTGTATATACGTTGACCCAGGATTTGAGGGTCAATTTTGGAGCATATATTTCTCGATTTATAGTCGAGTATATACGACACACCCCACCAAGTGTATTTTTATTTGCTTCTTTCTTTGAGATTCAGAATCTTCACGAGTCATCTAAGGCTTCCTCAGAAAGTTTACACTAATATTGGAGAAAACACGAACTTTCCCATAACCCAAACTAGTTTGCATTTTAGAAGGAAAACACCTTTATCAGGTTTTTTTCCCCCTGGCTTTAGTTAGCATATGGGCAGTTCCCGTTTGCGACACTCACAGCAAGGTCAGCCCTGTCTTTAGTGAAAGTGAGGCAGCGACCTCAAGCAGTGGATATGGGGTGCCATACAAAAAGGCAGCAAACTGTCACATTTATTTACTGCATTTTTTATGCAAGTACATGCGGGATTTTTATGCCCCATACATCAAAATAACTTGTCTAACTTTGAGTACTGTTGTTTGACTTGGAAGAGCTGGCACGATTTGCTTTTTCACCTCAGATAACATAATTGGCTAGGCCTGAATAACAAAAACAAAACAAAAAACCACTCCGTTCCAAAGTGCTTAATATTACTTTGCTTCAACCATTTATCTGGATGCCTCCTGTCTTTAACTGCAACAGCTTTGACACTTCAGATTTTTTAACACTTTTAGAGGGGTTCAGATTGTTGTTTTTACCTGGGAAAATTCACTATGAATGCAAAAGCATGAAACCTCTAACAAGAGGCCTATTATCCTGGAACTCTCTACAAAGTATGTGGCCTGTAAAGAATTCAAGCACTGTACAATCTAACACTGCTAGATACGGCACTATTGCTACAGTATTTCTCAAGATACTTGACCTCAACTTTCATCTAGTTTCATAACTCCTTTGGGATAAAGAGTAAAGTGTGACTCAAGTACTACAGTGTCATAAAAGTGGTGTGTGTGTGTTTTTTAGTTTAATAATCATACCGTGTTCACCTCAGTAAGAAAAAGATGAACAACCCTATCTGCACTTACCTCATTGTTTTAACACCCACATACTCCAGTAAAAGATCACCAAACTCTGTCAGGGGAGCTTGTGCTATGTGGCAAAATACATTTGTTAAAGCCAACACCTGACCTTTTCCAAAAGCAAGATATAAGCAACAAGTGCCTCTTTCCTCTAGTCAAGAAGATTAACAGCAACACACTTTCCTTCCCCTGAGCTATCATTTGATCTGCAGTTTGCAGACTATGATTCTTACCCTGTTTCTTATCCTCTCCAAATCACAGTGAAAATGGGAAAATACCCTACTGCCTCAGAAAGAGACAGGATTTTCTGTCACCCGTCCTGAGATCAGAAACAGCTGTCATTTGCCACATTTTCCATACTCAGTGAAAACGGTGCACTCTTACGTTCTGTGCATTTATAAGATCAGGAGGAGACTGCTTGCAAACACACACACACACACACAGACTAGTACGCCAAGCCAAATGTATTATTTTAAATGTTTATATTTACATTAAATTAAATAAGTAAATTTAAAGATCCTAAATTTTTCACCAGTAAAAACCCCCACACAGTTCACAATTCAGGATAATAACATTGGAGATTCATGGACTGAGCTGAAGGCATGCCTCCCTTCAAAATGGTGCAAGAGGCAGCCCCCGTGCTTCATTTAAAATCCGCTCATGAATAACAGGACCATTTGTTAACTTATAAAAATAATACAAGTCACTGTCTAATTCTAAGGTGCCACAATAGTACCTTTTGTTTACCCGAATCTTTTCACCAATACCATATTTGCACCATCAGCTGCCAAATCCCTACAACAACCATGGAGACCTATGTACCCTCTAAATTTCTCAAGATCTAGGTTTCCTATTACATATGCCACTGCCTGCCTTCCCAAGTTATTTTCCATCGAAAAACAGTTCTCTACCCAATCCCACCACTTCAAATATCCCTGACATTCCTGTCTCCTCCTCCATTCCAAGTCCTCTCCGATAAAGAAAATTTCCGTATTTCATTCTGGTCCTATGACCTATATACCTTGAGAGCTGCCATATTCAAAATGGATGGTAGGCCAGAAATGTTAAAACACTGTGGCATGCTGTAAAACCCACTGTTTTTTAGGCTTAGGCCTGAATCTCACTGATAGTCCACACTGGAGAAAATTCAGAGAATGGGTGAGATTGCACTACTGAGTCCCTCTCTGCTTTTTTCGGCCCATGTTCTTCACTGCTCAGATATCTGTACTTTGGAGAGTTTCCCAGATTCTAATGACACATGGGGGGGGGGGGGAATGACCTTCTCAGTTCTGATGACCAAAACTCTGCAGCTGGTAGAATGACAAGACTGAATTATTCCTGACCATCAAAGATGGATCCGTATATGTTTTATGTTTTAGAACTGCCACAATTAAAAACAAACATGGACAAATAAAAATAATAAACATTACTTATTGTATGCCAGCCCTGTAGTGCAGCTGGGGATTTTAAGAGGGCTTGGTAAGGCTTTTGAGCTTTACATTTGGAAAGACTGAGTAGAAGAAATAAGTATTTGCCTCAGACTTATTTCTCTGACTGGATAAAACCATGTTACACAAAATAAAAGTATCTCAACAGCTGAGTTTCTCTACTTATGCTAACCTTTCCACATAAAATACACACTGTTCATATATATATAAGGAATCAAGTGTGGTTTGTTTTAGCTGTAGCACTAGAATCATAGAATCACAGAGTTGGAAGAGACCACAAGGGCCATCCAGTCCAACTCCCAATCAAAGTATACCCAACAGATGGACATCCAGCCTCTGCTTAAAGACTCCGCCACTCTCCAAGGGAGTGTGTCCACTGCTGAACAAGCCTTACTGTCAGGAAGTTCCTCCTAATGTTGAGGTGAAATCTCTTTTCCTGGAGCTTGCATCCATTGTTCTGGGTCCTGTTCTCTGGAACAGCAGAAAACATGCTTGCTCCCTCCTCAATGTGACATCCCTTCAGATATTTAAACAGGGCTATCATATCACCTCTTCACCTTCTCTTCTCCAGGCTAAACATCCCCAGCTCTCTAAGTCGTTCCTCATAGGGCATGGGTTCCAGACCCTTCACCATTTTAGTTGCCCTCCTTTGGACCTGCTCCAGTTTCTCAACATCCTTTTTGAATTGTGGTGCCTAGAACTGGACACAGTATTCCAGGTGGGGCCTGACCAAAGCAGAATAGAGTGGCACTATTACTTCCCTTGATCTAGACACTATACTTCTATTGATGCAGCCTAAAATTGCATTGGCCCTTTTAGCTGCTGCATCACACTGTTGACTCATGTTCAACTTGTGGTCTATTTGGACTCCTAGATCCCTTTCACATGTGGTCTCATTCAGCCAGATGTCTCCCATCCTATATCTGTGCATTTCATTTTTCCTCCCTAAGTGCAGAACCTTACATTTCTCTGCATTGAATTTCATTTTGTTAGCGTTGGCCCAGCTTTCTAGTCTATTCAGGTCATTTTGAATGTTGATCTTGTCCTCTGGGGTATTAGCTACTCCTCCTAATTTGGTGTCTACATTCAAGCCACCACTGCAGGTGAGGAAGGACAGAAACATGTTAGTTTCTAAATGTAAATGGGACTTAGTCTCTGAAGGCCAAAAAGATAATGAGTCAACAAGTTAAACGAAAACCTGTTTCAGACTTTGTACTACATCATCCGATTGAACAGCTTTTGTTATTCTCAGTGGTACTCTGGTCAACTTGAGAAACAGGCTCTGGAATGGAAATTAATCTGTCTCAAATACAAGCATATGTTTATATTAGGAAAACGCACCTTTGTTTGTTCATTTTTACATCCAACAGTCTGATAATTTCACAATTAATTAAAACACCCAATCTGCATTTTTGCTACCGGTACAGATCTCTATTCTATTAGTCCTTCCATCTGAACAGCCAACTTCACTGTTAGTCGGCCCTCCGTATCCACGAATTCCTTATCCACAGATTCAACCATCCACAGCTTGAAAGTATTTTTTTAAAAAATATTTTCCAAAAAGCAAGCCTTGATTTTGCCATTTTATATAAGGACACTATTTTACTACATAACTGTATTTAATAGGACTTGAGCACACAAGGATTTTGGGATCCATAGAGAGTCCTGGAACAAAACTACATATTTTGTTCTTCACAAATATTAAATAGTAATACTGTATTACTACTTCATTACAAGGCCAAAATACCTTGCGTTGAGCCTCACATTTCTAACTGATCCACTAATATAATTTGAAACACAATGTCTTGGTTTGGTTTATTCCCTTAACACCAGATGATGTTGGTGTATGAGGATACATACATACACACACACACACACACACACACACACAATGTCAGTATTAAAATAATAACCAACATTGATAGGATCCTCCACATGGAGTGCCAAAGATCCTAGATGACATATAGGATACATACTGTCCATTTAATGCACTAAGATCGTATAAATACCTAAGATGTAAATACAGTACAGTGGTCCCCCGGGTTACGAAGCCCCCGGGGAATGAAATCCCCGGGACCCGAAACCGCCGGGACCAAAAAACATCCCCCGGGATCCAAAGGATCCCCCGGGATGCGAAGAAGAAAAACCGTGCGGCCCCTTTAAATCAGCCGCGCGGTCCGTCCCTTAAAGCGGTCCCCCGGGAAACGAAGATTTCCGGGTTACGAAAGGTAATCCAGAACGGATTACCTTCGTAACCCGGGGGACCACTGTAGTCCCCTTTGATTCACAGGGTATACTGTACATTCAAAGACCCCCAAGTGGATGCCTTAAACCGTGGATAGTACCAAACCCTATACCAGTAACTTTTCAGACTCGGATTAACAGAGGGTAACTGGAATCGCAAAGAGCAAAACCGCAGGTAAGGGCAGACTGTGTAATATTTTCTATGGCTGACTCTGGGTAACTGAGACCATGGAAAAACCATGGATAAGGGTGGACTACTGTACTTGTGAGAAAAAAAATGGAATTTTAACCTATTTACTTGGGGGGAAAAAATCACCCCTGAAACTAACCCATCTCTTGAGTAAACCTGGTTAGTGCACCAGTTAAACCTGGCTGTGACTTGTCCTAATGTGTTATATCTGAGCAAGTACAGTACACATTAGCAGTTACTCCTTTATTAAATCACTCCAAAAGAGCCACTGATTGCTGAAAATCTGTTTCCAAATGAAAATAGCAAACCACATGTACATCAACTCATTTGAGCGATACAGTGGTTTCTTGAAAAATTTAAGGTCTTACCATGAGTTTCAGTAGAGAGCTAATACTGTTATTGTAAAAATTAATCAAAAGGTGGTTCAGTTTGTACCAGGTACTTCCTCACACTGACAGCCTGTTAAATCCAGGATACAATTATCTAAGTTTTTATAAGATACATAGCCTTGGGGGGAAATGTACAATTTACAAATTCATAAAAGTGCTTTGAAACCAATAATATAGCAATCACCAAGTAAACTGATGTTGCCTGGTCCTGTCAAATTTTTACTCAGACTGGGCCAGATTGAAACACAGACTTTGATCCCATCTTTTAGATGTCACACCCTGATTATGCTTGTGCACACCCTTGAAACCAAACGGTGTGTAGGTGCTAAGTATTTCACAAACACAAGTTCCCAAACTATTACTCCAGCCTTAATTATCACAGCTGCAGATTTGCAAGCCGTATGCAGACAGCAATCTTATCTAAAAATACATTTCCCCTCCAAAACACTTGTGATTCTCTTCCAAGCCAAACAATGTGAAATACTTGTTCTCCTTCTGAGGGTCAGCAAAAACCCTGATTCAAACACCCCACTTCTGCACATGTATTTTATGTTTGTAGGTCAAGTGCCACTTCCGCTTTGAGAAACCTGGCATCCTATATTTTCCTATATTTTTACAAGTACCAAATGGCTATAACTTTAAGACACCTGCCTCTTTAAATTGTCAATAGGACAATATTCCTCTTCTTTACAGAACAGGGAAGAGCCAGCTTTGTTTCGTGAACAAACTGACACTTTGGAGGAATGCTCTTTCAACTCTGTCTTCTTTACAACCGTATTGAACAGCATTAGGTCACAGGTGGGAGGCATGGGGGGGTGTCATTTTCGGGCAACGGGAAGTCATTCTGAATGCGTTCCGGACGCAGTCAGAATTCACATAAATCCGCTAAACTAGTGAATTTACGTGAATTCAAACTGGCTCCATTCAAAACTGAGAGAAATGTGATAAAACTCCCCTGAGTTGAGAGGAGTGTATTTGCATGTCAATCTGTGTATTGTTAAGAGTATATTGTCATGGGAGTTTATCAGACGGGGAATTTTGAATGGAGCCAATTCGAATTCACGTGAATTCGCTAGTTTAGCGAATTCACGTGAATTCCCATTGCATTCGGAATGACTTCCCATGACCCGAAAATGACCCCCCCCATTGCCCGAAATTGCGTGAGATGCTTTAATACGCAATTAAGTTAAACCGCACGATTGCGTTCGGAACGACTTCCCTTTTGCCCGAAATTGCGTGAGATACACTCATTCGCAATAACAGGCATCCACATTGGAGGGATAACCCGGTTTCATCCCGCTTTAACTCTCTGTCTGATCAGCTGCTATGGAATTCTGGGAGTTGGAGTGTGTTGTGGGGCCCAGAGCGGAGCGAAGCTCCGCTCTGGGCCCCACAACACACTCCAACTCCCAGAATTCCATAGCGACTGATCAGACAAAGAGTTAAAGCGGGATGAAACCGGGTTATCCCTCCAGTGTGGCCCCCCATAATAAAAGCACTGACCCTTGGAGCAAGGCAGCCGCCTTCCTCCGTTTGCTGAGCAGGCAGAGGACCAAGCAGGCGGCGGCGGTGGCCCCAGCCATGGCAGAGGAGCGAGCCGTCAAAAACTTGCTGTAGGCGGCCATGGCAGCAGCAGCAGCAGCAGCAACAGCCGGCCAGGAAGGGACTCTATTATGGAATGATGATGGCCTCCTCCTCCTCCTCCTTCTTGGCGCAGAGGATGCTGGGAAGGCTCTGAGTGGCTGAGGAGGGTGGCTGGCTGCTGCTCTCTGTAATGGCGGCTCCTCCTCCTCAGAGGCTCAGGCTCTAGCTCTGCCCACTTTCCCTCCCTCAGGGCTGAGTGACTGAGAGGGCCCTGTGAGGCCTTCCCTCAAGTGCTAATATAGCAAGCAGCCCAAGTTTCCTAACACTACACACTACACTAACCACAACAACAACACAGAAATTCAAAGACATTATAGCCCTGTTAGGTCTTCTTGTAGCACCTTTGAGACTCACTGGGAGGAAGAATATGGCAGCAGGATCTTTGCTAAAGTCTACTTCCTCAGATGTAGTTTTTTAAAATAACATAATAATTTAGAGAGATCTTGTGGCACCTTTGAGACTCACTGGAAGGAAGAATATGGCAGCAGGAGCTTTGCTAAAGTCTACTTCCTCAGATGTAGTTTTTTTAAATAATAATAATAATAATGATGATGTAGAGAGATCTTGTGGCACCTTTGAGACTCACTGGGAGGAAGAATTTGGCAGCAGGAGCTTTCCTAGGCTAAAGTCTGCTTCCTCAGATGTAGTTTTTTTAAATAACAATAATGATAATGTAGAGAGGTCTTGTAGCACCTTTGAGGCTCACTGGAAAGAAAGAAGTTGGCAGCAGGAGCTTTGCTAAAGTCTACTTCCTCAGATGCAGTTGGATATGATGATGATGATGGTGACAACAATAATAACAACAATAATGTAGGGAGATCTTGTTGCACCTTTGAGAGTAACTGGAAGAAATAAGTTGGCAGGAGCTTCCCTTGACCAAAGACTACTTCCTCAGATGCAGTTGGATATAATAATAATAATAATAATAATAATAATAAGCTACAGAGATCTTGTAGCACCTTTGAGACTCACTGGAAGGAAGAAGTTGGCAGCAGGAGCTTTCCTAGGCTTCGGTCTACTTCCTCAGATACAGTTGGAAATAATAATAATAATAATTAATAATAATAATAATAATAGATTTTATTTATATCCCACCTCTCTGATCAACAATCAAGGCTGGGTACAACAAGTTGAAAGAAAGTTACATTGAAATGTCCATCCTAATTCCCACCCCTTAAAAAAGGATTAAACTAAGAAAAATTAAAACCACATAATGTGGAGAGATTTTTTGCAGCACCTTTTAGATTCACTGAAAGAAAGAAGTTGCAGCATGAGCTTTCATAGGTTTCAGTCTACTTCCTCAGATGCAGTTGGATATAATAATAAGGATGGTGGTGGTGGTGGTGGTGGTGGTGATAATAACAATAATGTAGAGAGCTCTTGTAGCACCTCTGAGAATAACTGGAAGAAAGAAGTTGGCAGCAGGAGCTTTCATAGACTAAAGTCTACTTCCTCAGATGCAGTTGGATATGATGATGATGATAATGATGATGATGATGATGATGATGAGAGATCTTGTAGCACCTTGAGATTCACTGAAAGAAATAAATGGGCAACATGAGCTTTAACGGGCTTCAGTCTACTTCCTCAGATGCAGTTGGATATAATGATGATGATGATGATGATGATAGTAGTAGTAGTAGTAATGTAGACCTTGTAGCACCTTTGAGAATAACTGAAAGAAAAATTGGCAGCATGCGTTTTCCTAGACTAAAGTCTGCTTCCTCAGATGCAGTTGGGGATGATGATGATGATGTAGCAAGATCTTGTGGCACCTTTGAGACAAATTTAAAGAAAGAGGTTGGCAGCATGAGCTTTCCTAGACTTCAGTCTACTTCCTCCAATGCTTTTGGTGGAGTGGAAAGCCAGAGACAGACATACGTATATATATGCCATTGGTATGTGAAGATGTCAATTCAAAACACAAAATCCTTTGTGTATGGTGTACTACTGTATGTCTTTTAGCATTCAAAGATATAGCTGCATTAGTCTGTGCATTCAGTACGTGGAGAGGTCTTGTAGCACCTTTGAGACTCACTGGAAGAAAGAAGTTGGCAGCATTGGCAGGCCAGTTTCCTATGGAGTTTATCATACGACAGAATTTGGGGGTATAATGCAATGGCAATCTGAACGCAATCATGGGGTTTCACATTATTGTGAATGAGTGTATCTCACGCAATTTCGGGCAATGGGAAGTCATTCCAAACACAAATTGCGTATTAAAGCATCTCACTTTTGGGCAATGGGGGGTCATTCCGAATGCAATCAGATTTCACATAAATTTGCTAAACTAGCACATTCACGTAATTGCGAATTGGCTCCATTCACAATTGAGAGAAATTCTTCCCATGTGATAAACTTTTGTGTCTCTGTGCACTAATGACCATCGATAAAACTTGACCTGCAACTTCCATTTCCATACACAAAGGATTTTGTGTTTTGAATTGACATTCTCACATACCTATGGCATATACATGTCTGTCCCTGGCTTTCCACTCCACCAAAAGCATCAGAGGAAGTAGGCTTAAGTCTAGGAAAGCTCCTGCTGCCAGTTTCTTTCTTTCAGTTAGTCTCAAAGGTGCTACAAGATCTCTCCACGTTATTATTATTATCATTATTATTATTATATCCAAATGCCTCTGAGAAAGTGGATTGAAATCCAGGGTTTCCTGGAGCTGAGAGTGTGTAACACACCATGCTGGCACTGGGTTAAATTATATTATGCCTTAAACAGGGAGGCAGAAACTGTGTTTATGTTGTTGTGTGCCTTCAAGTAACTTCAACTTATATCATCTCCAAGGTGCACCTATCACAAGGTTTCCTGGGGCTGAGAGAGTGTGACTTGCCCAAGGTCATCCAGTGGGTTTCCATGGCTGAGTAGGGAATCAAACCCTGGTCTCCCAAACTCATAGTCTGACACCTCATTGGCACGGGGTTAAATTATATTAAGCAGGAAGGCATCACGTGTGTTTGTGTTGTGTGCCTTCAAGTCATTTTTTACTTATATCAACCCTAAGGTGAACCAATCACTGGGGTTTCTGGGGCTGAGAGTGTGAGACTCATCCAAGGTCAGCCAGTGGGTTTCCATGGCTGAATGTGAATTGAGCTCTGATCTCCAGAATAGTCTTTTGACATCACGCTGGCTCTCAGTTAAAACACATCATGCCTTAGGCAGGACAAACTTCCTCTGAACAAATCTTGACAAGAAACCCCTATGATAGGGTTGCCTTAGGGTTGCCATAAGTCAGAAGATGACTGGAATGCACAAAACGCATACACAGAGAGGAAGGCATAATGTGTTTGTGTTGTTGCGTGCCTTCAGGTCCTTTCCAACTTATGGCGATTGGCGACCCAAAGGTGACCGTATTGCAGGGTTTCCTGAGGCTGAGAATGTGTGACTCACCCAAGGTTGCCCAGTGGGTCCCAAGATGACGACGACGACGACGATGATTATGATGATGATGATGATAAAAAAATATTTGTATCCCGCCTCTTCCTGTTTTGGATTGAGGTGGGTAACAACAGAAACGATATGCAGAGTAAATACAGATATTAATAACAACAGTAAATAAAAACCTAGCAATAAAAAATCCCCTCCGCCCCTTCCCTCCTTCCCACCCTAAAAACAGCATACAGGTTCATCTAAAAAACCAAGCTGATCAAATGGGGATAGCTAAGTGGATGAGCAGTTAAATTTCATTACAAGGAGGTCAGTTTGGGAAGGCCTGCCGGAAGAGATCCATTTTTATTGCCTTTTTAAAGGCATCTAAAGATGGACCAGAGATTCAAGCCCTGGTCTCCCAGAGTCATAGTCTGATGTTCAGACCGATGCTCAGTATATCTCCTGAAGTTGGGTACAGTCACTTAAACTATGTGTAGATGTACAACTCTTGTGTAAAAAGCATCATAGTCCGATGCTCAGAATTCAGGAAAGATGGCCCTGGAGGGGAGAAAAGTGTAAAAGAGTGAGACAAGCTTACTGAATTTTTAAATTAGCCTTCACACGCTGTTTTTATCCCAGCCTTTCAAAGTAATCTTTGTTTCCTGGTGTACTGTGTGTGTTCTGTTCCTTCAAGTCGTAATTGTCAGCCACTTTGTCTTTTTGACAGAGAAAATAAAGCATTTATTTATTTATTCCAATTTACTGAACCCCTAAGGCAAATTTATCATGAGGTTTTCTTGACAAGATTTGTTTAGAGGAGGTTTGCCATTGCCTTTTCCTGATGCTGAGAGTGTGTGACTTGCCCAAGGTAACCCAGTAGGTTTACAAGGCCAAGTGGGAACTGAACCCTGTATCCTGGTGTACTACTTACTGGTCATTAAAAAGTTCAACAATCTATATTGGCATATTATCAATTATTAGGCCAAAGCAAACGTCACAAAAAAATGTGCAAGCCTTTGGGAACTCCAGATCTGTTATGTAGGCAACATATAGGGCATGCCCCAGGATTCCATAGCATTGAGCCATGGCAGTTAAGGGGCCGTTCAGACTACCATATGAACCGGTTTGTAAAATCAAGAAGTTCATACTGGCCACCAGTTTTAACACTATCGAATCCGGATCTTGCACACCTGTTGCAGGACAAATCCCCCTAAACCCGTTTTTTCCCACAGCAGTGTATTTACCGTTTCTTTTGGGGAAAACCAGTTCAAGGGAATGTGAACTTGGCTCCGATCATGATGGGTCAAATTTAGGGGAGGGGAAAAGGCCAGGGGGCGGAACATGCCTCCTGTCCCGGCAAAATCGAGCACTCCTGCATTTTTTTATATTTTTATTTTATTTTTATTTATTATTTATTTCATTTCATTTCATTTATTATTTATTTGATTTGATTTGATTTGTTATTATTTTTATTTTATTACATTTTATTTATTATTATTTTTATTTTATTTTTACAATTTGACAGCTCATGCACATTCTACACGAGGCCCTTTAAACCGGAGGTTCCCTTTCAATTTGTTTAAAGAGCCCCATTCATAGTGAGCTTATGAATGGGAATTTTTAAACTGGAGGGAAAACTATCCATATATGGATTGGGAGTTTCTCCTCCGGTTTAAATAGCCCCATTGAGGTCACTATGAATGGGCCGCCTAATTGAAAGGGAACCTCCAGTTTAAAGAGCCTCGTGTAGAATGTGCATCAGCTGTTAAATTGTAAAAATAAAATAAAAATAATAAATAAAATAAATAATAATAAATAAAATAAAATAAATAATAAATAATAAATAAAATATAATAAATAATAAGTAATAAGTAAATAAAAATAAAATAAAAATAAAAAAATGCAAGAGTACCTGATGAAGCACTGGGTGCTGATAAAAACAGAGGAGGAGGAGGGGGGAGGGGGAGGGGGAAAGGATCCCCACAAGCTGCACCGCTCCATGCACATAAGCTGTCAAATATAAAAAAGTATATAAAAAAACACAAGCATCTCGCGCGGTCAATGGCTGCATCAGATGTCACCATGACATCATTTGATTGACAACCAAGAGGCTCCATCTTTAATCGTTACTTTTGCATGTATGAACTTAAGTGGGGTAAAATGGACTGGGAAGCATTGGTGGGGGCAAAGGGTAGTATGAACTTCTTTCCGGAGAGATTCGGTAATGGCATGCACGATCTCATCCGGATCTAACCAGGGCAAATGGGCTAGTATGAATGGGGCCTAAGTTGGGATCAAACTGGATTATTTCTACATTGTGAATGCAGCCCTAGGCTTTTGCGATTTTCCGCTGGTAGTATGGTGTCATCTGCATATATTAAATTGTTGATGTTCCTTGCTCCAGTTTTTACAGCTCCTTCCTCTGAGTTTACTTATTCTTTACCCATGACACATTCACCATACAAACAAATAAATAGATAAAATGCAATCTTGCCTGACCCCCTTGCCAATTGGAAACCATTCTGTTTCTCCATATTGTGTCCTAACAGTAGCTTCTTGTCCTGAGTAAGCTGTACTCAGGTTCAGTCAGATGTGGCACACCCATGATCTACACAACCAAAAACTTTGTTATAATCTATAAAGCACAGGCTGATCTTCTTAAATTCTTTGGTGCACTCCATTATCCAGCCAATGTTTGCAATATGATCCCTAGTGTCCCTTTCCTTCCTGAACCCAGCTTGGATATCTGCCATTTCTTGCTTTATATATGGGAGTCTTTGTTGTACAATTTTGAATATCACTTCACTTGCATGGTAAACTAATGCAATGGTCCTGTAGTTATTGCAATCCCTAATGTGCCCTTTCTTGTGAACTGGAATGTATATTGAATGTTTCCAGTCTGTGGGCCATTGTTTTGTTTTTCATATCTTGTAAATGGCAGATTTTAGTTAGTACTAGAGTAGATTCTGTTTCTGAATCTTGAAGCAGCTCTTTTGGCATATCATCTGTTCCTGGTGATTTATTTCTTCTAAGTGCTCCGAGTGCAGCTTCCACTTCACCTTCTAAAATTGGAGGTTCATCTTCAGATGGTTCAATTAATCTATCATCTTTTCATCCCTTTTATATTGTTATTCCATGTACTGTTTCCATTATCTTTTTATTTCTGCTTGGTCATGTATTGTATTGCCCTGCTAATGATAGAGCATCCCAACTCTTGGTTTAAATTTACAGTTGATTTTTCAGATCTTGTGGAAGAGGCCTCTTGTTCTTCCTTTTTGGATGTCACCTTCTGTTAACCTTCTACACTGATAATCAGAGTAGCTCTCATTGTCCCTGTGCATTGAACAGTTGCATTTAGGGTTTGACTTTGTTTCTTTTACAGTTCACTTTTGTTTCTCATCTGTCTTTAACTGCTTGAAGAGTTTCATCTGTCATCCATTGAGGCTTCTCTTCTTTTTTGCGGACTGCAGATAGTATCTTTTTGCATTCCTCCATGAACATGTCCCTGGCTTCAGTCCAGAGTTCTTCTGGCTCCTGGTCAATTAGACTTAATAGTGCAAATCTATTTGTTTACATTATCGTTAAATTCTATAGGGATGGTCTTAATTATATTTTGGCATGATGATTGGTTTAGTGTTCTTCTTTAGCTTTGCTATGTGTGTGCGTTCACACGCATGTATAAGCAATTCAGGGTCTGTGCCACAATCTGCTCCTGGTCTTGTTTTTTTCAGACAGAATGGAGCTTCTCTGTCTTTTGCTTCCAATTATGCAGTCCAGTGATCCCCAAACCTTGGCCCTGTAGGTGCTTTGGACTTCAGCTTCCAGAAGTCCCTGCCAGCTTGGTCAACAGTCAGAAATTCTAGGAGCTGAAGTCCAAAACATCTAGAGGACCAAAGTTTGAGAATCACTGACATAGTCTATTTGATTTCTGTATTGGTTGTCAGATCATGTCCATGTCTGCAGTTGCTTCTTTAGGTGCTTGAAGAATATGTTTGTGATGAACAAACTGTTGACCTCACAAAATTCCATCGGTCACTCCCCTGCTTCATTCCTTGATCATATGCCAAAATTTCTTACAATCTTTTATTCTAATCTGTTTCATACTTTTGGATTCCAATCGCCTGTGATTAACAAGAAGTCCTGTTTTGGTGTGACCAGTTTCCTCCTGCACTCCAGCATGGAATCTTTCAATTTCTTATTTTACTATGTCTAGCTTCCCCTGACTCATGCTTCTCATATCCCATGTCCCTATAATAAGTGTGGTGTTACTTTGGACTTGTGTTTCACCTCTGAGGACATCAGCATCTGAACATCATTTTGGCTTGAGTCCAGGTGCATTACTAGCTACGGCACTAGTTGCAGTTGTCCTCTGCTGTACCCCAGTAGCTTGTTGAGTGTCATCTGGCCTGGGAATCTCATCTTCAGACACTATCTTCTTTCATTTTGGATTGTCTCATCATAAGGGTTTCCTGGTAAATTATATATATATATATATATATATATATATATATATATATATTTCAAAGGGTTTAACATGCCTCCTGTGCATTATTAACTATGGTGCCATTGCCGTTGTCTCTGAGAAGTGTTTGCATGCTCCATCTTAAAATGAAATAGGGGGTGAGTTGGTTTTCAGCAATGCAAATTAAGTGCTGGGTTTTAATGCTGGATTCTAACTGAAACCACTTCTAGGACTACTGGGAGCAAGGATAGGTAAATACTTTTAAAAATATGCAGAACTATTTCCCCCCAATCAAGTTACAGTATCTGTGTCCCTGTCCTAAGGTGAATGTGTATTTACAGATATCAACTTCAAGAAAATGTATTGAGAGAAGCCAGATGGAAGGACTGGCACATTCTCCAGAAAGTTGTTTTGTTTTTACACAAGACATTTTGCTTGCTTGCTTTCGTCTTGATTTTTTCAGCCTCGCTTCTCCGCACCAACCATAGTTTTTAATCCTGTGCTAAACCCAGCAATTTAAAATAAAATAGTTGACACGTTGCTGTTTTTTTGGTGTATTTTCTCTCCAGCTGTGAAAACTGGGGGCAGAAGGACTCTGATGTCATGTGTTGTAATGAAGTCACTGTGGGTCTCTCTTTTCTCTACAGCAGTGCTGTGATAATCCATGAACGAGTGCCAGGTCACAAGCTGTTGGCTGTTGGTTCTTGACATGTTTCCAGGAAAGAAAGAAAAAATTGTAGCCAATTAGCACAGTAAGAGTTGTTTGACAGTCACAGGGAGTGTGTTGATTGTGTATCCCTGCATGGCAGGGGGTTGGACTAGATGAGCTTTGGTGGTCTCTTCCAGTTCTATTATTCTACTTTGCAATACATCCTTGACCTGCCCTGATTCACATCCAAAAAGTACTGATTTTTCAAAACTAAAACCAGACTTTTGGACACTTACTGGGTTTAGGGAAGGGAGTGGCAGTTGGTGTATCCCTGAAAGGGTTTCAGGTAGAAAACTGCCTTCAGGCCCACAGCAGTTATCCGCTCTTGCTTTTCTCTTGGTTTATATGGAGAAAATAACACCATTTATTTGAGGACGCCTGTAGAAGCTAAGAGGCTTGTTCATCTGACATGGGATTTGTGTTTGCAAGGTGAGGGATTGCTTGGAGTGTGGGATGTTAAATGAGAAGGGAATTGGTGGGAACATGTAATGACAGACTGGTGATGAGAATTTTGGGCAGCTGACAGTAGGAAAAAATGGGTGGAGAGTAAAAGGGATTAGCTGAATGAGAATAATTTAAAAGATTACTGACAGATCATATTCACCCCAGGTTTCAGGTTCCTGTGAATTTGCTGGCATAAATACTATCTCCAACAATAGAAATTTTTCTGTAAAATGAGTTCTTATCCCCAACATCTGTACTATTAACACAGAAAATATATGACACTTATGGTTCCTGCTTTGAAAATCAATCCCGGCCTAATGTACAGAGACCAGCCTTCAGTGAAACAGTTCCAGTTGGAGTACTGTTTCCTGATATATGTTTGTGTGGGATAAAGTGGTGAAGAACAGCTTTTTATATGTACGTAGTATACATACACTTTGAGGATGATAAGAGGTATGGAGAACAAAACGTATGAGAAGAGGTTGAAAGAGCTGGGCGTGTTCAGTTTGGTGAAGAAAAGATTGAGGGGTGACATGGGCACACTCTTTAAGTAACCGCAAGGGCTGTCACAAAGAGGAGGGTGCAAGCTTGTTCTCTGCTGCCTCAGAGGGTACAAGCTGGTCAAATTGTTTTAAGTTACAGAAGGGTAGATATTGACTGAACATTAGAAGAATCCTCTTGACAGTGAGAGCGTGTTTGCCATGGAACTGATTCCCTGTGAAATGGTGGATGTCTCCGAAAAGAGGCTGGACAGCTACCTGCTGGGGAAGCTCTAGCTGGAGCACTGAACAATGCAGGACTCAATGGCTCATGAGGCCCTTTCCAACTCTATGATTCTATGATACACAGTTTGATACACAGTACAATCTTGTGTATATGGAGTTTATCACATGGGAGGAATTTCTCTCAGTTTCGAAAGAAATGGAAGTGAGGCCAGTTCAGAATTGAGTAAATTCGCTAGTTTAGCGAATTTACATGATTGCGTATTGACACTGCATTGCATTCAGAACTGCCCGAAATTGCCTCCCAGTGCCCGAAATTGTGTGTGATAGTTTCTCACGCAATCACGCAAAACCCCATGATTGCGTTCGGAAGGACTTCTCTTTGCCCGAAAATGTGTGTGATCAGCTTTCATGCAATCACGCAAAACCCCATGATTGCATTCAGATTGCTGTTGGATTATACTTCCAATTCCCTTCGTGTGATAAGCTCCTATGACACACACAAAATAACCATCCATCTAACTACATCGATCCATTAGAGGAGGGGAGACACCCAAAGTCACAGCAGGGCCAAGCATAATTGGGTTAAAAGGATCACGAGGAGCATTTTGTCACTGTCTCAATATGGAGTATGGGAGCAATTGTGCAAACTTGATTAGATTAGAGTTTTTTGGTAAGACCTAAAAAAGATCTCTGGTTTCACCCAAAATTTCTGAAAGAAAACTCTATTCTTTTACTTGACTAATCCATATACTTACCTTACTTTTCTCCCAAATACTTTTATACACACACCTTAAAACTGTACAACATGAGATGTTTGGTAAGGTTTAGAAATGTAACTAGTCATACAGGTTTTTTCTTCTACCTACAGGTTTGTAGTTCAGCAAAGTTAGAAACTGGAATAAGCTGACTTTCCTGCTCAGCAGGAAATTCATATCTGTTTTTTCCAAAGCTCCAAGCCCTTTTTTAAAGGGTTAGTTGTTGCTTAAGCCCCCATTTAGGGCTCGCTTTGTTGATCTTGCTGTTATCTACTGATTTCCATCATGTGAATATGCTGAAATTATTTTCATAGTCTTAAACTAATTACCATTCAACACTTCCTTTTTAGATGTACTGTATAATAGCACTGCATGTGTAAAACAGAAAATTACAGAGAGATCTGGGGAAAAAATCATGGTATCTTAATATATTCATAAAATATAAGTCCTAGAAATTCTAAATCTCTTTTAAAAATTGAAAATGTATCAAACTTGTGCTGCAAGTTATCTCATGACATCAGTTATGTTTAATTCCATATAGTGTACTTCTATGCAATTTCTTTTTCATGTTCATATTAAGCATACAATCTATTATTATCTCTGTCTAAAAACTTCTCAAGATTCTTGACTTTCAGTGCAAATTGATAAATCCAATACATAACTGAAACCCATTTACTGAATAGTCATATATGTGTATCTTGCACCTTTCTTCTACAACAGCAAGCTACGTTGATCTATTTGTCCATAGCAGCAGTTTTGAGTACTTTCAATAGCTATCCTATATCTAGCTGGAAATAAGGTACTTCAGATAGTGAAGGTCTGCATAATTTCCAGTCCTGATTATATTATATGTCAAAGATCCTGTATTTAGATATCACAAACACTTAGGACCTAGTGGTTGACAAGCTTGTGACTTTCCGAAACACCACCACCAGCAAATGAAGAATACTGGGAGCTGCAGGACAATAACATCTGGAAGATCACATAGTTCCCAACATAAAAGCTACATGCCATACATCTTTCTAGCATCCAATCATAGCAATATGGTATACAGTATCTTGCTTTTAAATGTAATGTCTTACACCTAGCCTAGTATCGTGGTTGCCTGGTTATTTTCCTGCCTTCCATTTGACTTGCTGGGCTGAAAATGCACACTGTGCCATGTAAGTACACGGATGTTTTCTTCAGCTGTTGGGAAATATGCATAAATCAGTTGCAGCATATGGGAAAACATTTAAATTTGTCATTGCAACTGTGGATTAATCCAAAGATTATTAATGTTAGATAATACTTTAGGAGGAATGTCCTGTTCAATTATTGATTAAGTAGGAGCTGAGCTCAGTTATGGAATAACATCAAATAAAATATAATGTATTTTGGTAGCTTGCCTCCCAAGGAAAATGGCAACAGAGTATGTAGTCACAGCCTGTGGAGACTGCATTTATTATCTATTATTATTTAAAGTAAATGAATAAAATGTAGATCATTATGAATATTTATAAGTGTGGTTCAGCAATTTAAGCAGCTTAGCCCATGAGATTTTCAAAAGAGTCTGATTATCATCTATAAATCTTAGACAGAGGCCTTGGATACACTCACTAAAGAAGGCAATATGTTTTGGAAGTTAAACGTAAAAGGAATACCTACTTTTTATATCAATCAGGGCATCAGAAAGGACTACTGTAAGCTGACTGGTCCTCTCAAAATCACTTAAAATTATATCCACCTCACCATATGTTACTGGCCTGAGGCTGTGGCCAGCAGAGTTTAAGAGTCCAGACACTGCAATGAGAGGGAGGATAGTTGATATAGTTAAAAGAAGAACCTGGAAAGAGAAGGCTGAAGAAAAGCCAGTACAGAACAATGTTTTAGCTTAGAGTGAGCAGATGGCTCCCAGCCTGAGGAAAGCCCTAAAAAGGGAAAGTCTGGAAGATGTTAGATTGTAAGCCTGAGGGCAGGGAACCGTCTTAAAAAATAATAATTGTAAGCCGCTCTGATAGCCTTTAAGGCAGACGAGCGGGGTATAAATAAATAAATAAATAAATAAATAAAAATGTTAGGCTGTTCTATTTGAGCTAAGCAGACATGACTTTTAGCAATATAGCTCCTTGGATTTTGCTGGTTATTGTAACTTTAGTGTCCATTCATTCCATTCTTTTTGAGGCCTGTTTGTAGTGATATCTTGGATCTGTACTAAAGTTCTTCCAAAGGTGTTTCTCTTCTCTTCTCTTCTCTTTAATGGAATGTGGTTTGTTGAACTGGGCTTATCGTTTGAAGAGCAAATTTTCTCCTATTTTTTTTTAAAGCTTAATGTTACAGTGCAAAAGTGCTATTTTACTGATGTGTTAATGCATGATATTGATATAACTCTTTTTTCAAAAATAAAAATTAAATCAAATAAAAAAGAGACAGGGAAAGTAAGAGAGGAGAAGAATTTTCTGTTCCAATATGTCTCAGTATTAAAAAGATACCCATTCAAGGGTGGGAATAAAATATTGCAACATGTGCCTGGAATTGCTGAAACATAGTCCAGGATGTCTATGTGTTGAAAGAAAGAGAGAATGAGACAGAGAGAGAGAACCACCACAAAGTAATGCCCCGGCTCCCAGTAATGGGCCAATATACCATAGTACTATACCACATAATGCCAAAACACTGAGCAATAGGAACACACTCCTCTTGTGTCTTTTCCATCAAAGATTATAAACCACCTACCAAAGAAGGTCGAACCAGATTTCAATAACCAGCTTTATCCAAGAATCAGGAATGTTTTCTTGTCAGCACTCTCTCAAGCATTCTGCCAAAGAACAGAAAATCAGAACTGATACATCGTGAACAGGATCTAAGATCACTTCAACAGACATGTCTGCAGAAAAGTGGGATAAAGAAAAGATGAACAATTATTCCAAGATGAAAGAACCAGTGCAGTGGTCTAAGTGCTGGACTAGCAGGTGAAAAACACTTCTCTATGAATTAATCTTTTTTAAAAACGTACAATATATCTTCTAAAAATCAGATTGCTTGACAAGTTGTTTCTTAGGGATCTTGCAGCACCTTTCGTACCAACTGTGTGAAATAACTTGTAGCATGAGCTTTCATAGACTAGGTCTACTACCTCTCATGTATCTGCAAAGCTTATGCTACAATGTCTTGCACAATTAGTCTCACGGTGTTACAATATCCCTCCGCATACTAATATTCCCGACTAACATGTATAATTGTAGGGAGTTTTGTATCTAACTGGTTTTGACCTGCCAGGTCATTGTTCTTCATTTATTAATTAAAGTCCAGAATGCTAATTCACAATAATTTATTCCTACTGATTATTTTATATTATAACCCCAAGGCAAGATTTAAGCACTTTTCATGATTAAGGATTTTTCTTTTGCAAAAAAAAAATGTTGCTGTGTTTTAAAATCTGTCACTGTCATATTCATGCTTAAATCTAAAATAATTATGTTGATAAAGCTACTGGAAATGTTCGTGGTGGCTAGAATGTTATGTTCCTCTATCTTTGTTAGTAATTTACATACCAGTTATATATTTTTCCTTGGTATAAACTGGGGTGTGTTTTTGTATTTTAGAGAAATGAGATCAAATGTAATCTGCTGGCTTGGGAGCAAACCAAGACTCAGGATACTGCCTGAAAGGAAAAGCAAAATTCTTCTTATGGTCTCTATAATTCACATTTATGTACCAGTGCAGAGCCACATCCCAAAAAATTATAAAACTTAATAGGCTTTTGGTGGGAACTCTAGATTACTATGAATGCTTTGGCACACCTGGACTACTGTTTTCCAGTTCTTTGTTGTTTACTGCAAGAACATCATCATTTGGTCCTTTGACTGAGAAATCTACTTAATTTCATTGTCCTCTATTTGAACTCTGTCCACTTTCTTCCTCTCCAGCCCCTTTTAAAAAGTGTATCATTTACTGGGGTTAAATAGCTCCATCAGATAGTCACACACCACACTTATTCCATTTTAGGGAGGGCCCCAATATTTATATCTGTTTCATTTGATATCATTGCACCAAGCAGGGCTTCCAAAACTGATCTATCTATCTTCAGTCCTGAAACAAATGCTTACACATGGCTGATCAAGTTGCAAAACCTGAATACAACTTCACTGATGGCTCCTGTGGTACTGACTGCTACTACCTCTTTCTAAAAGGGCAGGAGTGATCAATGAATGATAGCACATTAGTGCTTCTCCAGTTTTCTGATGTGAGGGAAAGGCAGTTTCCCCCCAGTGTGCCAGAGACCATCACACTGGCTTCAAATGTTTCTTTTTTCCCAATGTCAACTGGCTAAAATTTTTCTTTCTTTCCTGGAAACGCATCAGGGACCAGCAGCTGATGACTCAGGGACCAGAATTGGTCCAGGAGTCCACTCTAACTTGCACTGAACTATATCACTCACTACCCCTCTAGATCTCTCAACTCTAAAGAGATCAGACAGACACAATGAGACCAGAGGCTCATCTACTGAACCTTCAAAGAAGAAGAAAAGGAAAAAGGAAAAAGAGAAGACCGGGCGGGGGGTGTTCATACAGGCCAAAAGGCCTAGGTTCCCCCAGTTTTGCATCATCCTGTTTAAACGATATAGGTCAAAACCATGTTTTTCTAACAGGAATCCTTCTAGTACCAATCCTGCCAGTCCAGATGCAAATCCAGAGGATGCAGCCTACTTCCAGGGCAAAAGGGGTAACTTGACCCGTGGTTTGCTGCAGAGTTTCTTTGAAACTTTGTGGCAAACCCTGGCTGATCAGATGGCCCCACACATCTCTTACTTATGCCTATGGCTGCTGCAAGTGAGTAGGCTCCCATCACTGTGTTGGACGGGAAAACAAGCTGTCTGGCCAGGTGATTGCAGCCAGATACCTTGATTCCATGTCAGATGGGGCAATGAGGTCTACTCACTTAAGGCAAAGATGGACAGAAGTAAGGAGATACATAGCAGTAGCAGGTCACAGGTATGTAAACACCCACTTGTTCCTGCACTGATCCGAGGGTTGATCTAGGTAAGCATTGGAGTCAGAATAGCATGGGCCGAGCCCATCTATGCTGGCCTGTCTGCTTAGTCTCTAAAGAGGTGATCATTCAATATGATGAAGACTTAGCCCCCTCAGTGGCTGGCTGCCATAGCATAGGAAGCCTCGCCCTCCAAGTTATCTCTGTAGTTCAACGTTACAATCTTAGGCAACTTCAGGCCCTCCTTTGTTACTAGTAGAAAAAGTACATACTTTTGTGAAAGGTCTCCTCTACTCTTCTATGGTCAGAAGAACCTCTAATGATCAGTCCTTGGTTCTGGTACTAGAAGGATTCCTGTTAGAAAAAACATGCTTGATCCCCTGATGAGGTTCTTGGTAACTGGTCTGAGAGAAAAAATCTGGCTGTCTCAAGACAGACTGCTCTCATCCCACAGTAGAAGACAGTATGATTCTCCTTCTCAGTGGGATCTACATTACTGGACAGAAAGCCATCATGAAGTAATTCCAGAAATATATTGGTATCAATGTGAACCAACCTAGAGATTGCTGACAAGAAGTCATTTGTCTTGTTCTCCCCTCATCATAACTAGCATTCACCTGGGCATAAGGTATGGTCTTCAGTCAGATCTCCTACAAGGATTTGTGAGAACTATCTTCATTACCACTACCACAGATTCTCCCCATCTCTGAAACAGTATGACAGACCATGCAATAGTCAATTGTGTCCAATCCACCTGTAGAACTTAGCATAACTGCTTCTCACCTTCCAGCTCCAAAAATACCTGCTGTTTTGAAAACTATGTTGTTATCCTCTTTCTGTCAATATCGTCTGTTATCCTGTTCAAACTGACTCCAGTTTCTTGGAGTCAATCTCCCTTCCAAAGAAGGGAACAGCAGAGCAACTTCCTGGTTCCTCCAGCATCCCCTCTGTCACTAGTTTCTGTATGCCAAAGTGGCTGAAGCACCACTACTTATTTTGTTTTGTGAGCAATGGCATTCACATTGTGCTGTTTGCTATTTATTTGTTTTTTTCTGTTTATATTCTGTTCTTCATCCCTGTCTCCAAGAAATCACTGGACAGGCAGTGACACCACTAAATATCCAACAGTAGAATAGAGATATGTCTGTGCATGTAAAACTCCAATAAATATATTAATCCACAACAGAGCTTTTTAGTCATAAAATTCCAGATAAACAAGTAGACCATACCCTGGCACCAAAAGGATAGTAAAATTGGTGTGAGAAAGCCCTGTCAAGTGAAGCCAACAGATGTACTTCTTCCGATGGTGGAACAATGGTATGATGGGAAAAGGTGTTACCCTATAGGTTTTGTCCTATAGCTAGTTACAGTTCAGAGAGCCAGTATGGTGTAGTGTTCTGCACATTGGACTATGACTCTAGATATCAGGGTTTGAATGGAAATCCAGCCATGGAAATCCACTGGGTGTCAGGTGGACGTCAGTCCAAGAAGCTTTCCACAGAAAAGAAGTACCACCTCAACATAAGTGGATTAAATATCAAGATATTCTCATTTCAACAAACCAGGGTCCAAAAGTAAAATCTAAAGAACAATTAATAGAGGAAGGCAGACCAATTAACTGGTACCAATATCTACAAATAAAACAAAAATTTAATAAAGATATAGTTGAAAGGGGAATAGATTTAGAGATCAAATCTTTTGATAAAATCTTAATGGGTGGAACTAACTATGTTATCCTCAGGAAAAACGATAGAGGAATTTGAACACAAATGGGGAAATATTAAGCAAATTTGGTTTAAAATGTAAATGAAATATTCTATAACCTTGTTCAGAGAAATCTAGAATATAACACGGAACGCGATAATGACTTACATTAATATATTAAATGAATTTACCCTAAAATGTTAAATACATTCCAAAACGACGGACTTCTTGAATATCTGTACAAATGTTAACAAACAAGTCAATAGATATTATTAAAATTATTAGTAATAGTTCCCCCCCCCCTTATTTCTTTTCCCATCACCCCCTTCCTTTTCTTATCCCACTTTTTCAAAACTCTCAATAACTACTGTATAGATATGGACATCTCCCTCTGTTTTTGCTATATGAATTTGTTTTATATTATCACTTTTCTGTTAATTTTTTAAAAAATTTTCATGATAGTATATTACAAGATGTTTTGGAGGATCGTCTACCTTTGTTTATAATGTACAGTTTGGACAACTTGCTATGTATTGTATTTCTCTTTTTATTTAAATACAGTATTTTTTTTTTAAATCCACTGGGTGTCCTTGGGCAAGTCATACTCTCTCAGCCTTAGAGGAAGGCAAAGGCAATCCACCTTTAAACAAATCCAAAAAAAAAAAAAACCCTCTGTGATAGGGTTGCCTTAAGGTCATCACATGTTGGGAATAACTTGAAGGCCCACAACAACAACAACATAGCCATGATACCCATGATGGCTCATCATCAGGCACCAATAGCAATGCAGCTCATGGACCACTATGTCTTCAGCCATTTTGGCATCAATGATATGAATACAGAAACTAGTGACTGTGATCAAAGGACTTTCATATACCAACATCTCTGCACCTCTTTCATCACCTGTGTATTGACCATTCACTCACTATTTTCTGTTCCCTATGACTGAAGTACAAGCTCAGCCCCCTTGAAACACTGAAGCAATCTCGCAGAGGGTCAAAACACATACAGCCACTTCTGTCATGTCCCCATTGCTATCAGATCTTCTTCATCATCTTCTGCAATGGCCATGGACCAAGCTATCTTCATTACCTCTGACTTCTTGGCATATTGGAAATCTTGGGTGTCTCCTTCCTTTTTTAGCACCCAACTCCATGCTGCACAAGCATCTCAGATAAAAGGGGGAAATAATATTCCAACTCAGTGGGCAAGGAAGGCGATCATCTAGACATTATGGGTCGGCACTTCTATTCTTCAGGTGCTCTAAGCATTGGGGTTGCCAACTGTCAAGCGCAGATGCTGAACAGCAGGTTTTGGGGGAAAGACATGACCTTCCTCCCATATCTTCCTGATGACACAAATAATGCTACCATGCTCTTCCAATCTGTAGCACATAGATCTGAAGGAGAGACAGCAGTGAACATGCCTCTAAAGTCGTGTCCAGTGGCATTCTGTTCTCGTGCCTGATTGCAGATAGTAGGTATCACTTAGGAAACAAACTTGCATTGAGGAGCTGTCATCTGATGTGGAACATCTTAGTACCGTCCTAGATAGATAATGCAATGTACTGACTCTTCAAGGCTGGAATAATCTTCCAGATGATG
The DNA here is from genome assembly GCA_034509955.1 of Urosaurus nigricauda. NCBI lineage: Eukaryota > Metazoa > Chordata > Lepidosauria > Squamata > Phrynosomatidae > Urosaurus > Urosaurus nigricauda. The sequence continues at coordinate 105,032,497 of JAOEGL010000004.1, forward strand.
AGCATTAGGGTATGGTACCAACCTTTCTGCACTCACTGTCCACAATGGTGCTACCAGCCTTCTTCATACTCTGAATTTTGGTCACCAACAAACTCATCTCAACCCCCTTCTCAGACTTCTCTGCAATAAGAAGAAAGATCTTTCTTTTAAAAAGTAGCTTATTGAGCTCTTTTCAAGTGTATATACAATATAGTTTAAGAAGCAAAAAGAAGAGAGTTTAAGAGGGATCACAACATTTTAAAGAGTAACAGGGTGACAGAAAATAAGTGAGATAGCTATAGTTTGGAGGTTTACAAATTTATTATGCTTTAGTCAATTTACAAACTTAAATGAAGGCATAACCTAAACTGCACTCCTCTGGTGCTTCGTGTGCTATGCAAGTGATCCCTATGGAAAAGCTCTTTTCTTTGACAAAAATAATAGATGGGCACTAAATGCCTTTTTAAAAAATCCTCTTCTCTATTTTATCATCCAGTTTCTTTTAATTTATAAGTCAGTTTGTCTAGTTATGTTCTTGTTCACACATGGCCTAGCCATCTTCTTAAACAGCGAGCATACGGATTTTTCTAGCGCTTGAAAATCCTTAAGCATGCTGCAACAACTAAAAAAGAGATGACATCTTTAAGAAGCAAACTCCTTAAGGACCTTATCACACCAGACCAATTTGGATTGAATCTGAAGTGACCTTGGAACTGATTTCTGTGAATTTGTTTGTTTCCGAATTCACTGAATTCTAGGGTGACTTTGGATTGGCTTTGGAATGGCTTCATAGTAACAGCATTCAATGCGCATTCATGTGAATTCACTTGGATGGATGCGGAGTGACTCTGAATTGGGGCTGCAAAAACACTCGTCTGATAAGGGCCTAAGTGATAGTAAAAATAGCAATAGATAGGAAGCCTGCTGTTTTTCTGTGTGCAGTGTAAAAGCAAATTATAACTGCTGCTAACCAGAACTGAGAGTTTTTAATGGTATCTATCACATGTAAAGGAAAGGGTAAGTCTCAGGCTCACTATTACTAATTCTCATAACAACAAACCATGATTTTCCATTTCATCTGGATGCAGCTATGTCTTTATATTATATGCATGTTTATGATATATGTATATAAGCCTGCTTGCTGAGTACTTGTTTCAAACCATCCTCTGTGAATGAATTGCCTTTGGACCTTATCAGACGTCGGAAATTGGAAGTATAATCCAATGGCAATCCGAACGCAATCAAGGGGTTTCATGTTATTGCGAATTAAAGTACCTCACGCAATTTCAGGCAAAAGGGAAGTCATTCCAAACGCAATCATGGGTTTTACGTTATTGCGAATTAAAGCATCTCACACAATTTCGGGCAATGAGGGGTCATTTTTGGGTAATGGGAAGTCATTCTAAATGCATTCCGAATGCAATAGGAATTCACGTGAATTCACTAAACTAGCAAATTCACATGAATTTGAATTGGCTCCTTTTGGCTCCATTCGCAATAAAGAGAAATTCCTCGCATCTGATAAACTCCTTTGAGAAATCTAATCCATTGTTCACATCAATCCAGCCAAACTATTAACAACAGGATTAAAATATTTCAGAATTGGAAATCATATGAGGACCTCCCCCACCCTGGGTGTTTAAGCAGAATCTGGGCTGTTTTAGGACTTTATCGCATGGCCTTTATTCCCATGCTAGGCGCAGGATGTAAACTTAAATAGGCGGATCTCATTGCACACCTCTGTGCCTGGGCAGTAGGCATCTTGTACCTAGGCCAGACTTTTCCCATACCTTATAAAGAATGGGGAAATCCTGTTCTTTATCAGCTACGGGGGAAGTCCGGCCCAGGTACAGGATGCCTGCGGCCCAAGCACAGAGCTGTGTGATAAGATCTGCCTGTTTAAGAATGGGAAAATCCTGTTCTTTACCAGGTACGGGAGAAGTCCGGCCTGGGTACAGGATGCCTATTGCCTGAGCATGGAGGTGTAAGATAAGCTCTGCCTATTTAAGAATGGGGAAATCCCATTCTTTAACAGATACAGGAGAAGTCCAGCCTGGGTACAGGACGCCTACTGTTTTGGTACAGGAAATCTGGGATAAGATCTGTTTAAGTTTACGTTCAGCTCCGAGTATAGGGGTAAAGGCGGTGCAATAAAATCCTTAGTGCATGTCTGTTGTTGTGTGCCTTCAAGTCATTTCTGACTTCTGGCAACCCAAAGGTGACCCTATCGTGGGGTTTTCTTGGCAAGATTTGTTTGCAGTTTTCCATTGACTTCCTGTGGCTGAGAGCATGTGACTTGTCCAGGGTCACCCAGTGGGTTTCCAGTTATAGTGGTTTCTCCTCACTGAGACCTGTCTACATACTACAAGGCCAATGCCCCAATGCAGACTCTCCTCACAAGGGAAGGCCAGTTCCACCGAATCCCCTGGCTATATCAGATTTTAAAAGTAACCTTTTACTCCAGATTTTGCAGAAAAATCTGGAGCACTCTGAAGTGGTGTGGGCAGCTGTCTACACATGCATCCTACTGTTCTGCTGGTGTGAGTCGATCCCTCTTTGATCACAATGTGGTGTCCAGCATCTTGTTTCTGACTTCAAAGTGAGCAACTCACACTGGTGGTATTGGACGGCACAGTAGGATTTATCTAAAGTGCTCAAGATTTCCCTGCAAATTTGCTCCAGAGTGCAGAGGTAATGGGGGGAGGGGGTGATGTGGGGCAGGTCTGGGGCCAGAATACTTTGGGAACAGCCCTTAATGAACCCTTAAACCATTTGGTAGTATAGGAAAGGAGAGAGAGCGAGAGAATTATTACAAATTAAAGAAATATTATGGAACTGAAATTGTTTCATAATTAATATGAATCTTGACTTTCTAAGAGGTTGCATGTGCATATGTGTATGTATGGAGTCACAATAATGCTAGAGTGACCTTATCCTGGAAAGGAAGGAAACGTTCTTGGCAAATCAGGAGTAATCCATGCTGTATTGAGCCAAGTGTTACCAAAAGCTACAATAATGATGAAATAGTGTGGGTCGATGTTGGGACAAACAATGCCAATCCTGCAAGGACTTGCTTAAAGTTGCATAATGTACCCATTTAGGCAGAAATGGCCTCAGTATCATATTATGAAGCACACAAACTATTCTTTTAGAAACTTTGAATGTTCAGAATCTTACATTCATTTCTTTCCTACTAAATTGACTCTGACCTGAAATGTAATTAATAGTAGATGTCAGAGTTTAATTACTGTATAGTTTCCCTGTTCATATTTTTTGGCCCTTGTTAGCATTCATCCTTCCCATTAAGTCTAGTGTGGGACTTGCTCATGAATTAAATGTGCAGTTTAGCTCAACTATAATGGTGTTATGTAGTTTGCCAAAGGAACTGTGACTATTTCCTTTGAACATCCATTTAGATCTGTTTCCCACAGCATGTGTTACACCTGTCATTTGCAGTGGCTTCTGATTCAATCATGGACTCAGTTCAAGATGTTCGTTAAGATATCTGAAGCACCATATGAATTACTTAATGATCCATTGTATCTTTTGATCTTTAGATAAAACCTACCATGAAAGCTGAAACCAAGCATTTGAATGGACAACTAAGTTATCAGTAACAAACTAATAAGTTAGTAATAATAAATTGTTTCATTATTATTTTCACTAAATAATATAAGTGGATTAATAATAAATTAAAAATAAATGAACAAAACGTATTGATAATACAGGTTATTAAGTGGAAAGAACCAGTTAACAATCTACATGGGTAAGGAGAAAGCAGTGAACATGAACATCATCAGCAAATACAATAACAAAATGTAGAGGTGGAGTTCAGACTGTTTCTTGTCTACCTGATACTCTGAGACTCTTTTTAACATTTCATCCACATATTTAAATTATGTATTTCCATAATGTTAAAGAAAATAAATAGAACTGTTTAACAAGGAAAAAAAGTAAGATGCTGACTTTTCATCAGGAGAAAATATTATTTTTTGCCTTAGCTTCAGGATACTTGGTATTTGGTATTTTCAACACAGCATAGGAAGACTTCCAGCTTTTCCCCACAGCATAATCAGTCCTGAAGGAACTTTTCTGCCTCTCATTTCCAGAATTGTGCTGATCTGACATCTCAAGGCACGAGTGCAGCTGGTGTACCTGTTTTAACTGTGCGAATGCATTCCTGACTAGTGTTGTGACAAACCATTATTTTTCTTCTCTCCCATTGAGAACTAGATGCAATTTTTTTTTAAAAAAAAATTACAGTGGTCCCCCGGTTTACGAAAGTAATTCGTTCCAGCACCACTTTCGTAAGCTGAAAAAGTTCGTAACCCGGGGGACCACTGTAAGTATAGGGAAAAACTTTTTAACTTTTGAATTTCGCGTGGGTTTTTTTCCGGAACCCGGGGTTTTTTTCGGAACCCGGGGCCGTTTTTTCGGCCCCAGCTCTTTCGTACCCCGGGGTTTTCGTACCCCAGGGGATTCGTAACCCAGGGGACCACTGTATTTCCAAAAGTCCCATTTTCAAAAAGTTATTTTTTCTCTCCCTGTCGAGAAGTATTTTTCACAAATGTCTTGAATGAAAATAAAAAACAAGGGAAGTGAACATTTACACTAATTACCTGGCATTTCAAACTCAATTAGCATGTCAAAAGGAAGTTTGGCAGAGGTTTAAAGAACATTCCACTGCTAGAAAAACTCAATATGAATGGTAGTTTTGCTTATGCCAAATACTCAAATACTGGCCATCAGATTAAAAACCAAAATTCTTACTTGCTGATCGAGAAGTGCTCAAAATTTCTTCTCTTTAAAAAGCTTTCAAAATCTTTGAATAACAGAAAATTCTTCTGCTTATCAAATTTTGACAAATATTCTTTATATCACTACTTCTGACCACTGCTGAAATCTGGGCATCCAGGCTCAGAGTTGAATCCTGGGACTCATTCCCACTTGTTCTTAAATCGGTTTAAATTGGTTTGCAATATGCATTGAAAATGGGTTGTGGATTTGATTTACGCTGATGCATAGTTTCCACCATGGAATCAAATTATGCCCTTTTTCCATGTTGTTCCCACTAGTGGAAATGAGCCCATGCTTCAAAAATGGAGGATGCTTTTGGACAGAAAGCTGAAAGGGAGGACTGTGCACTGGAAAGGAGGACCTGTGGTCACCCAGTGTGGAAGCTACTAAACCCCTGACAACAAATGCACCTTCCTGCCATCCCTGCAACACTCCAGGGGGCCCTTCTCCCTGCTGCGGGCTCTGCATCTGAGGCCACCACAGCCAGCCTTACCTGTGCCCCATCAGGTGTGCCAGAGGGAAACTCTGGAGGCCGGATGGCAGGGGCTCTCCAACATGCCCCCTTCATTCTTGGGTAGTGAATAGTGGTGCGTCACGACCTGGGGGGCCTGATACGTTTCTCCCAGGGGTGGCAGTTCAAAGACTCACACTCCTTGCTCCTCGGTGAGGCAGGAAGGTGGACAGCTGCACTTGAGCTGGAAGGGAAAAGGGAGACAGCCACCCTGGGAAGACCACACTTCAGCCACCCCGCTCCTCCTCAGAGTGCCTCGCCAGGGAGGTTGCTGGGGCTTGGGCTGCCACAGCAGCCTTGGACACTGAGCCCGCAGCAGGTGAGATGCCCCCAGGAGTGGCCCAGGGACAGGAGGGAGGCTGTCTTCCACCCATTTTTGTTTCCCCTGACCTGCAAAGCATCCCTCTGATATTTGGACCACCGGGGCCAAAGCACCCTGGGAAGATCATGCATTAGCCACCCCTGCTCCTCCTCAGAGTCCCTCACCCAGGGGGTTTACTGTCAGTTGTGTATCAAATCTGTCATTTTCACTTGTATTACACTGATTCCAATTGCTTCTTTTCAAAAGGACCGCAAAAAACTAGTGTTTGAAAAGAGCAATTTATTTCCACTTCAAAGTGAATCTAAGTGGTTCCAAGCAGTTCCAAGCGATTGCAGTCGCATCTGAAACCGTTCCAATGGGAATGAGACTCATATAAAGTGCTCTGCAAATCACAGCTAATGCTAGTGGAAATGACGACCAGGAAAACACTCAAGCTGCAAATCAAGATTTCAGAGGAAGTTTAACCCCATCTAACACAGGCAAGAGTCCCTGTTCCCTGTTCTGCCTTTCAAATGACCAGAAGCACCTCAGTCTTGTCTGAATTTTCAGTCTGTTTGCCCTTATCCAGTCCATTACTCACAAAAGATATTGGTTCAGTACTCAGTCAGTCTCATTGGAATCAAAAGGAGAGATAGACTTGAATATCTCTAATCGGGACAACTGGCCATCTCTGCCACACAGACCGTGAGGACAAGACTGCTGCCACAGCCACCACCAGAACAGAAGACGGGTAGTGAGAAGGAGGAAGGGGGGATGACTGGCCATCTCTGTACACGCCCCACCGCACAGACCATGTCGCCGTCACAGGGCACCAGTGAACTGACAAGGTGGGGAGAACATGAAAGGAAGACGAACAAGAGGGAAGGACATAAGGCAAATGACTGGTGCACACTAAAGGCTGGAGAGGTAAGAAGAGGGAGACTGGAGAAGGGAAACAATCAAGAACAAATGGATGCATAATAGAGATACAAACAGCTACTGGGCAGCAGCAGTAGCAGTGGATGGCAACCGCAGTGACACCATAGCTGACACCTGTTGGCACTGCACAAAGAGAAGCAAAGGTGTCCCTCCTTGCAAGACCTATCTCATCCACAGGGTTGCCATGAGCATGAGATACATGAGCCCTGAGAGATCCCAGAGGCCAATGGCCAGGACATCAAAAGGAGTTCTCCAGCACCATCTTTGTAGTTCAGCACTCCAGAAAGGACCAGAACCAAGTTCCACCCCAGACAGTTGACCTAGAATGATACCATGGTCAATGGTATTGAAAGCCGCTGAGAGGTCCAGTAGAACTAAGAGAGACAAATTCGACCTGTCCAGTTCCCTGTGTAGGACATCCACCATGGTGACCAAAGCTGTCTCTGTCCCATAGCTAGGCCTGAAGCCAGAATGAAATGGATCTAGATGTGTCAGGATCGGCCAATTAGTTCCCAATAAGTATAAAAACATCTCTTTGTGATTTTTATTCCATCCGGAGTCTGTGTTGGAACTGAGATCCTTTCCCTGGACCACAGCATAAGAATTCAACTCATCCAACTGCCCCTGTTCCTTGAATCCATTTGATCCTGATCAAAGCAGCCTTTCATGTTCCCTTTTCCTCTCCTGTATTTATCATTCAATTGCCCTTAAGGAGGAAAACGAAACACCCCTCCTTTACAAGCCAAATCCCCTTGCAGAAAAGGTAGGGTCATGAAACTACAAACCTTCACCCTGTTACCATTTGCCCTTTCATTTGTCCCCATGCCAAGAGGGCCCGCTTGATTAATACACAATACACTTTGATATTTCCCATATCCACCCTCCCAATAATTCACTAGGTTATCACAGTGTTCCATTGTTATATCAGTATGACATCATATCACCCTATCATAACATCATGTCAAAACTATGCGTGGTTCTGACAAGATGACCCATCTTATCCAGAAACCACTGAAGCTGGTCTCCAAACACCACAGAACTTTGCCCAAAAAGTGAATGTTAGCAAGTATACTGAACCAAGTAGGAATTATTATCATAATGCCAGTATTCCACTAATGTCACTGGTTCTGATTATATTTTCAGGTAGATTTCAAAGTGCTGTTCATATCTCAAAAACCACCTTTTCCTAAATGTTCCTATCCACACTTTGAAAAAATTGTAACAAACCATGCTCTCAATTCCCACATATTTAAACACACAGGACTCTTTCAGACGTGGGAAATTGGAAGTATAATCCAAGGGCAATCCAAACGCAATCCTGGGGTTTCACGTTATTGCGAATTAATTCTTCTCACGCAAATTCGGGCAAAAGGGAAGTCACTCCGAATGCAATCATGGGTTTCACGTTATTGCGAATTTAAGCTTCTCACGCGATTTCGGGCAAGGGGGGGTTATTTTTGGGTAATGGGAAGTGATTCCGAATGCTTTCCGAACGGAGCAGGGGTTCAGGTAAATTCGCTAAACAAGCGAATTTACATGAATCCGCATTGGCTCCATTCGGAATTGGGAGAAATTCCTCCCGTTTGAAAGAGTCCACAGTCATTTGTGAGCACTTATTTTTAGAACTGCCCAACACCTACAGCATTGACCCTTTGGTCCTTTTTATCTGTTTGATGGTAAGAGCTGTTTGACAGTGAAACACACTCCTTCGAAGTATGGTAGAGTCTCTTTCTTCAGAGATTTTTAAATAGAGGCTGGATGACTATCTGTTAGGGGTTCTTTGCATCCTGTATTCCTGCATGGCAGGGGGTTGGACTGGAGGTCCCCCTCAATTCTACGAGTCTATGATTCTATGATTCAAGCTTTTAAACTTGGTGTTCATCTCATTGCCCAATTGTATTTCAGTACTGTGGTCATTTTTAGAATTAGTCAACTTGACATTTTTAATCTCAATATTGTAAAATACATTTGTTTTGCTCCTTTTTTATTGTATTTCACCAGCTTTTATTTAATTATCTGGGTTTTATTTTGTGATTACATTTGTTGTCCTACGAGCTCTGACTGTAGGATAGAACAAATGAACAAGCATAGATCAGGCTGTTAGCACAAGGACAGCCTCACTAGAGGTTTTTTCCTACTAGGTAGCAATGAATTATAAATCTAATGTTCATTGACGTTCACTGAAATTTTGTTGTTAATGTGAATATACGGTACTAAGCAATATAAACATTAGTTGCTGTAAGCTTTCTCTTGCGCATATGCTTTCAAGACTTCTCTCTGCACCAGAGCCTAATTCTTAAATATGCATGAGCACTTTCATAACTTTGAAACGTGGTTTGAACATCATGGTGAAACAGCAGAAGATGCAGAATAATAATGTGTACGTAAAGAGAACTGAGAGTTCATCTGAGAGAGATGCTCCTTCCCATGGTGCGTCATGCACACCTCCTCTCACATCTCTAAACAAATGAATGTTGCAGATTTTTTAAACAATGCAACTCCTCCTCATCAGAGGCAACATTGGTCTATACGCCATGAGCTGTTTGGCAGAAACTGGTTGTCGCGTTGGCCTGCCTCCCTTTAAAACACTGGGGCTCAGTGGAAGAGATGGTATGTATGGGGCAAGGCACAGTAAGATAAGAAAGGAGAGGCCTTTGGAATATAAATTTAAAACAAGGAAGAAATTATTGGCTGAAGTATTGACCAATTATTTCTTTATTGGCAATTACAAGAGAAATATAAGATGGACAGGAAACCTGAAGGCTTTGAATGTGAGAAATCCGAACTGGAAAATATAACATTTGAAAGAGTTAGCCATAAAATATAAAATTTACGCTTTGTTACAACCTGAAAGAAAATTGCTATAAAATGCTATATAGGTGGTCTTACACCAGTGAACTTAGCTAAAAAGTATTAAAAAATAAGGAAAATAATTTGTTAGAAATGTCAAGACAACCCAGGAACATTGTGTTCAAAGGCTAGAAAATTCTGGTCAAAAATCCATGTAAAGATTTCTAAGATTCTGAATATAAATATTCTGATGCAGCCAGAAATGTACCTTCTTAATATTTTATTTATGCTTGATGATAACATAGAAAAGAAATATCCAAAGATGATTTCGTACAGTATATGGTGATGGCAGCAAGGATAATCTATGCACAAAAATTAACAAACTGATTACAGTCAGCCCTCCACATTCACAGCTTTGACACTTGTGGTTTTGATTATTTGTGAGATCATGTCCACATACATGCATACTTCTCCTCCTCAAGGAAAAAGCCAGAAGGCAGGGAGCAGCCAGGAAGAATGTGTGTGACAACCTTGCCCCTTTCCCAGTGGGGCAGCTGTCTTCCTCAGGCAGCTAACCCACTGGGAAAATGGGGAGAAGGATCAATCTGGGGAAGACAGCTATCCCACCGGAGAAGGAGAGGGGAGCTGGGGAAGATGGAAGGGCTGGGGAAGAAGAGGAGCGCACATAGGGTGCTTGTGTGGTTTTTCCATATTTGCGGGGGTCTTGTTCTTCTAACCCCAGCAAATGTGGAGGGCTCGTTTCGTATGATTCGTTTAGATCAATTAATAGTTATGATCAAAGGAGAATCAATGCCCAAACACAAAAAAGATTGGAAAGATTTGATTCTATATTGGAAAGATAGATAGGGTCAGATATTGGTACTAACTTTGGAACGTTAGAGGAGCAGTCATCTCTAGGTATGAAAAGTTTAAGTAATTTGTTATACAGTAATAGGTTTAACCACTATCTAGATGTAACAATTTACTCACTTCAGTTAAACATCACACTCATTGAAAGCAATTACTGTTGATATTCAGTGAATAGCGATCCAGGTAATTTATTTGCTGTAGGGGATAGATGAAAACCACAATTAGTATATGCAGAATCTGGGAAGAGTATTGGAGAATAGGAATGTCTTGGATATGTCTCATCCACAGGATCGCCATGAGTCAAGATCAACTCAAGGGTGGATAACAACAACAGCAAACTAATTGTTGGGAATATTGTTTTATTCCTTATGGACTTGCTGAAACTCTATTAAATAAGCTAGAAAATATTGAATGGAAGAAGTAGATATAACAGATAAAGCATGAAACCAAAGGGGGAAAAAGGTGTATAACCTTTTAAAATGTTTAGAACCAGTTATGAGGAAAAGAAGTTAAAGATTATTAGGCAAAACCTATAGTTGGATGTATGTTTAATATATGCTGCTTCTTTGTTTTTATTATCTCCAAATCTTACTTGTATAATGTTGTATAAAATATTTTATTAAATAATTATCCACCAATTATAGACAATTATTTAATAAAATATTTTTAAAAGGGTTAGGAGCCCCATAGGGTTGTCTCCCCCACACACACATATGCATTTCCTTCCACAGTATTTACTTATTTATTTACTAGTTGCATTTATATCCTGTACAGTCAGCCCTCCTTATTCACAGATTTTTATCCACAGATTCAAGCATCCACGGCTTGAAAATACTTTAAAAATATACAAATTACCACAGGCAAACCTTGATTTTGCCCTTTTATATAAGGGACACCATTTTACTATGCCGTTATATTTAATGGTATTTGAGCATCCACAGATGGAACCAAACTCCAGCGGATAACAAGGGCCGCTGTATTTTCTGCAATAAGCTGAAAGCAATGTATATGGATCTCCTGCTCCTCGATTTATCCTCACAATAATGTAATGAAATAGAACAGCCTGAAGGAGAATGACTATTCCAACATTACCAGTGAGTTTCATGGAAGGATTTTGGTGTGTATTGTGTCTCATTTTCCAGCAGATGTCACAGTTAATGAAATCAATATACTGTCTACACACCATGAAGAAGGATTCCTCTTTCTCACCTTCTTTAGGTCAAGGAATAAGAGGAGAGGACTGCCTTTTCTCCTGTCTGTACAGTCTTCAGTCAGTGAAGGATGCTTACAACAACATCCTCCAGATACTGTTGGATTGCAACTCTCATCAGCACCAGCCAACATAGACAACCGCAAGGGATGATGGAAGTTGTAGTCAAGCAAAATTCTGGATAGCCACATTTCCCCCACCCCAGATTGAGATAAGAGAGTATAGATATTATTTTGCTTATGTCAGAGCTATTCTGAAAAACATCTCGGGCTTTCTTTCTTTTGAGCTTTCCACACGAACAAAAAAAGAAAAGAAATTATAATAAAAAACCATCAAGAGAGGAAAATGTTTGGAGAATTTCTTATCCTTTTTAAAAAAATGATGAGGGATTTTGTTGTGCACTGTGCCTCATTGCCCAGCAAGTGTCAAAATTAATGAAATCAGCAGGGTACATCCAGGTAGGACTCTCACCTTTACCTTCCTTTCAAAGCTCAGGAGTGCAAGCGGGAAACTTTGTTAAATCTACAGAAAAGTCCTTATCTCCTTTTCCTGCCATACAGTCCTCCCAGTGAAGAAAAAAGGAAGAACAAAAGGTCCTTCCCTTGACTGATCTGGTTTCATTATTGCCATTGCAGTTACCATGGTCTGATTGGAGTAGTACTGTCCATACATTGTCTTTCAAATGTATGCATTACTTTATTTCAGTGCAATGGAATGAAGGTTTTGTTAAGGAAAAACAAAGGGGATAGTATAAGAGGAATTCTCTCACACAGTCTAGTAGGGAAAAAAACCTCAAGAAAACATTAGGGATAAGCTGAAAGAATGCACAGAAAAGGCAAAATGACAGAGGGATGGTTTTTTAAATGGTTAGACAACTTTCACCACTAGAGTGAGCACTCTTCCTAAATAAGAGCTCAGACTATCACATGTGTCATGACTCCTAGGAAAATGAGGATCTATTCTTGCAAACACAAAATTTGTAATAGAACAGATAAAGCACTGGCACCAGTAATAAAACATTTTTGTTTCATCAATGTAGAAAGAAGGATGTCAAATTTTGATGTATGGGAAAAGTTTCAGCTAAGGGAAAAGAAAGTTAAAAGGTAAATTGATGACGATGATGGAGGGAGGGAGGGAGTTACATTAGACCCACAAACTTAGTCCTTTTGTACTTAGTACAGAGTTAGTACACCTCCTGGCCTTAAGAAGATACAGATTATTATTATGATTATTTTATTTATAACCTGCTCCTCTGTGCAGACAATTGGAGCGGGATGCATCAGGTTAAAAAACACAAAGTAAAACAAATCCCATTACCCAATAGAGACACTTTTATCTGTATGTCTTTTTGATCTCTTCTTCTATAACAAATTCCTTCCTACTCTTTGATTAACTGTATTAATAATATGTTAGTCAATACATACATGTACTTTTTGTCATTAGTTGACTTATTGGATATTAAAGTACTGTAGCTGTTTATTGTTGTTACGTTATCTATGGATTTTAGGCCTATAGTGCTTACTGGCTTCTTTTTAAAAATCTACCTCTTTCATTGAGGAAATGGACATCAGGTGGTTTAGAAATCTCCAAACAGTAGCTTCAGTTTCAGCTGTACCCTTTGATCATATAGAGCAGAGGTAGGACTCCAGAAACTGCTGGCTTGCAAAACCCAGCAGCCCCAAGCTAACAGAATGAATAAGGAGGAATGCTGGGAGCTGTAGTTGAATATTTAGAGAGCGTGATGCCCATCCATGGCGTGGAAGCTTCAGCTGATGGTGAATCTATAACATGCTTGCTGTGAAATCTATTTTAGATATTTGCTATGGTCTTAAAAGAGAGCAAAATTCTTTTTGGTGATAGAATCTATGCAAACTTTTTTGAGTTTAACAAAAAATTAAAATAAATTAGTAGTTAAGGATGTGTATGGTTAAAGTTTTATATAGAATCACAGTTTTAACTCACATTTTAAACTTGTTCGGAATGGGAAATGAGAAGACTTGGTATGGCGAAATCCTTTTTATTCTGTAATTCATTCTTATCGATTAGCAACTGAAGAAGACTAATTGTTTCAAAACACATTTGATTTAAAACAGAACATCTGTCTTTAAAAAAGCCCTAATCGAACCCTATCTCAAAGTATCAGTATGTGATTCTGTCTATTTTGCTGACCTGACTATATGACACAGGATATTAAATTAGGCAACCCATTGGATTAGACTTTGTAAATGTTTAGCTGCTCTTAAGAACTGAAACTTGCTTTGGATTTATATTGTCTAATGCACAGTTATTTTTCCTTTTACCATTAAACATCTTTTTCGTACTACATATTTGTTGGTGTGTACCCTGAGGTGTGTATCATGGGGTTTTCTTGGCAAGATTTGTTCAGGTTTGCCGTCCCTTGAGGCTAACAGCTTGAGACTTGCCCATTTACTATTTTCTTTCTTTTGTAGGTCTAAAAATGCAAATCAACCAATACTCTACCTGTACAGAACACAATGAGCTGTTGACTTCCCAGATGGGTAACTGCCAAATGTTATGAACCTGCACCATCACCACCTATGTTCTCCCACCTCCGAATGTTTTGGGAGCCAAAAATTACAGTACTGCATTACACTCCAACAGTACCCCAAAGTCTTTCAGGGGCCTTTGTTTAGTCCTCTAGAGACATTACTTCAGCCTATACAAGACATCCTTCAAAACAGGACATTTTCAAAGCTGAAAGTTTGATCACTCCCTGGTTTGATAAAAATTCAAAGGGAGACCTCTACAGGACGGAAAGGATGAGGGTGGACAAAACACCCCAAACATGGTAATGTGGCCTTTAGAGGCTTTTTGCCCCACTTTGGGGTGCATGGATGTCTGTGGTGACATCCTAAAAGGGGTGTCACTACTTGTCCACAAAGATCTACCTTTTGGCAGAAATGGGCTGTGATGTTTGCCTGCATCCCTTTAAAATGCTGGCGCTCAGATGAAGAGATCATGTGAGTGGGGCACGGTTTAGTGGGAAGAGAAAAGAGAGGTCCCAGGTTTTTGAAAGAGAAATGTAAAATTTAAATGTGAAGTCAAAGGCTTTCATGGCCAACATCCATACTTTGGGGGGGAGGGGTTCGGGCTATGTGGCCATATTCTAGAAAAGTTTATTCCTGACGTTTCGCCAGCATCCATGGCTGAAGATGCTATTTTCCGAAGATGCCAGCCACAGATGTTGGAGAAACGTCAGGAATGAACTCTTCTAGAACATGGCTATATAGCCCGAAAAACCCACAAAAAACTATAAATTTTAAATGTTTGCATTTTTCTTTAAAAAAAAATGTTTCTTTTAAAATTTTCTTTAAAAAAAAAATCACATCTTACCAAATTTCCCCTTTAACCACATGAAACTACTTACATGTAAATACATTTCGGCTGTGGGTATGATATTTTAATTCACAGGTGTAATTTTAGTTCATATTTGGGGCATGTCACTAGGTGGCACCAGAAGACAAGATTTGTACATTTTTCCAGCTCTGGTTTCTACTGTTGTCAGATGTCATTTTCCCCCCTTGCCTCAGAAATGAGTTTATTTTCATAAGATGTACATTTAGAGCTGTTATGTTGGACTACAACTCTCATGTTGTTTTTGACGTGGCAATTGTGAGGCCCTTGAGTTGTTGTCAGACTGCAGCTCCCAACAGCCCTGTCTAGCATAGCCAACACTGAGGAATGCTGAAGGATAAATTCAACATTTGGAAGGCCTCCTTCATCCATCTGAAGGAGTAAAGACATAATAGTATAAAGCAGGGATGAGTATCTGAAGATTTCTAGATGGTGTTGACATATCAGTAGTCATCAAACCCAGCCAGTATAGCCTATGGTCAGGGATAATGGGACTTGCAGCCTAATAGTGCCTGCAACTTGGCAAGGTTACAGACTCCCCACACCTTTCATACAGAAATACTCCTAGGCAGCTCCTAGGATAGCAAATAACGTTGCTTTATCACTGTCCTGTGAATAACTGAATTACTTCTCTCCAACAAAGAATACAGTGGTCCCCCGGGATCCGAAATCCCCGGGAGCCGAAACCGCCGGGGCCGCCAAAAAGCCCCCGGGATCCGAAGGAAACCTCGGGTTAAGAAACGGAAAAACTGTGCGGCCCCTTTAAATTGGCCGCACGGTCCGTCCATTAAAGCAGTCCCCCGGGAAACGAAGATTTCCGGGTTATGAAAGGTAATCCGGAACGGATTACCTTCGTAACCCGGGGGACCACTGTACCTGTATTGTAGATGTTTCTATAGCTCATGGTGCAAGATTTTAGCTCAGGGGTACGTTTTCTGCTTGAAAATGCTTGAAAAACACTTTTCCCACCATATTCGCTAGGGTTAGGGGCACAAGACCCCTGTGAATATGGAAAAACCACAAATAACAAAAATGCCATGTTTTTACCCAAGAGGACACCTCTCTAGGAGTCTCTAAGCCCTCCAGTACAACTCTGTGGTCAATGTCCAACAGATACTAACCATAGAACTGCACTGGAGGAGCTACAAAGGCCTAGTAGAGTATTCTCTCTAGGAATCTCTAGGTCTTTCAGTGCAACTTTTAGTTAAAGTTGACCACAGAGTTGCACTGGAGGACCTAGATAGTCCTAGAGAGAACATATTAATCGAATCCATGAAAAATCAAATCTGCAAATATCAAAGCTGCAAATATGGAGGGATGAGTGTATATATTCCTTCAGTCGTGAGAAATTAACATTAATTTGACTTATTGCCCTTTTAAAAAGCTTTCACAGGCATAATGGTAACAAAATGGTTCTTTGGCGCTAGGTCTGCATGGGCATTACGCTTGTTACATCCACAATTTTTTGATACTGTAGGGGATAGAGTAGAATGGCCATGGGCCCCAAAAGCCACTTCTGATATGATCTACAGATTTCTAAAGGCTGCTGATCTGCACAGTTACTGTTTAAAGCATATTCAGAAGGAAACTGCTAAAAACAGGACAAGCTTATGCCTTGCCCTAAAAGTGTTGACAGTTCCTTGGGATGTGGAGCCTAGGGGGCAAGAGGGGCTTCCTGCCAGAAGGAAAATGATGGAGGATTTGTTTGTTTAAGGAAATGCCTTAGGAACTTTTCTTTATTGTAAAGAGTTTTGCCTACAGTTGTTCCATGCTCTTAGAGGTAAAGGAGGGGAGCTTAGATATCGCTGTCCCTGAATAAACAATGGCAAAAGCCAAAGAATATATTTGTAACTTATCACCTCCCTATGAGTTAAGAAGTTCTCCAGTATTATTATGCTCAAACGTTACGGTCTGCTTAGGTAATGTCATTACCACTGTTCCTTGTTTTGCCATATTTCCCTGGCAACCTCTGGTCTTTATAAATAGTAGGGCCATTCAAGGATAAGGGCTTTTCTACTAATAAAACAGTAATTTTTGAGCATTTTGAGAGTTGTCTTGTTTCTTCTGTGAAGCCCCAGGATAAGGCATTGCAGGAAAGGTCTGTGCAGAAGGAATCTCTAAAATCAGGCCACACGATTCTCTGAATATTCAAAATGAGTTTGTTTAATATTTATTTAATTTCTATCCCACCTTTCTCCCCAAAGGGACCCTAGGTGGCGCACCATAACAATTTTTAAAACATATTGCAATAAAAAATTAGATAAAAATAATTTTTAAAACATATTGCAATAAAAAATTAGATAAAAATAATTTTTATAAGTTATATATTAAATTTTAATAGGTTAAAAGTCAGATGGAAAGCAAGGATCAATGTATGGAACACATACGAAAGAACAAAAGAAAGAAACTGCTATAATCCCTAACTGTCCTGAGGTCATTTAAAAGGTAGTACAACAAGATATGTAGGTGACAAGAATAGGATTAGACTGAATCCACTGCTCTTTCTCTCAGGCTCACTGCCACTCTTGAGTCAACAAAATCGCAAATGTCAAGGAGGTTTTTCTCTTATCCAATTCCCGATTCTTTCACGGAAGAAGGCTTACATCGTGCAACAGAATTCCTCAGGCCCAGCCAAACCTGCCAGATCACTTTTATACAATTACAGATGAGAAGCTAAGGCTGAAGGATAGTGTGTGTGTGCACATGCCTGTGCGTGCCTTCAAGTCACCCTGTGATTTTCATAGAGTTTTCCATGTAGTAGTAGAGAGCACATACAATCGTCAAGAGACGTCACGGGGAACTTAGAACTCTTCCACACTGCACAGTTATAGCACTATGATTCCACTGTACCTGCCATGGCTGCATCCTGTGCAATTCTGGGCTTTGTCGTTTGGTCAGAGGTAGTAGAGGAGCCCTCTGGCTGAGCTTCCTAAATGTATGTGTGTGCCTTCAAGTTGTCTGTCAATTTATGGTCACTCCATGAATGTTGCAGGGTTTTCTTAGGCAAAGAATACTCAGAGGTGGTTTTGCAAGTTCCTTCCTCTGAGCTGTAGCCTACAATACCTGGTATTCATTTGTGATCCCCCATCCAAGTAGTAATCAGGGCTGATTCTGCTTAGCTTCCGAGATCAGACAGGATCTGGTGCCATTAGAATATACTGTATAGGCCATTAATTATTGTTATTGCTGTGTTCCTTCAAGTCATTTTTTAACTTTTGGCAACCCTAAGGTTGGCAAGTTTCTTTAGAGGGAGATTGCTATTGCCATCCCCTGAGCCTGAGAGAGTGTGACATTCACAAGGTCACTCCATAGGTTTTTATACTTGAAAGGGGAATCGAACCCTGGTCAGACATGATTGTAGTCCAACACTCACACCACTATATCAGCATGAATGCCACTCTGTAAATTTCCAAATCCCATGATTCCATTAGATGCAGCGATGGCAGATAAAGTGTCTATGTGATAGTGGTTCTAAAGTGGTTCCTGGAGAGTAGAGTTCAGCCCCCAGCCTTAAAGCAGGAGCCATGCACCTCAGCTCAGAAACAAGAGGAATGCCCTCTGAGGTCTTTGGGTTCCCAGGTAATGTGTTGTTTGAAGCACCTCCATTTTAGTGCAGTGGTTCCCACACCTTTGTCCTCCAGATGTTTTGAACATCAGATACAACAAAAACACTGTAGTATGAATTGCCAGCAACTCTGGAGATCAGGCTTTGATTCCCTGCTTGGGTATGGAAATGCATTGGGTGACTTTAGGCAAATCATACACTCTCAGAAAATCCTATGTGATAGGGTTGCCATAAATTGGAAATGACTTGAAGGTGCACAACAACAACAATGCATTCATCTGATGGATGAGATCACATGCAATGATGACAGGAGGTGCTGATATTATTAACCGGAAAGAAAACCTACTTTTGTTCTGCCATCTTAATTTCTAATTAAATTTTATTACTTTCAATAGAGAGAAAGACGCTATAATTACATGGAACTTCAGGACTGTAAATGTTCTCAGTCCCAACTCAGAACACGGTCTAAATTCAGAATACAGATCCTTTATTGGGCTAAATAAAAAAGGTATTTCAGAACCAGGAGTTAGTGGGAGGGACACTTTCAACCCTTTACAACTGCCATCATGTCTCAACGTTGGCTATAGTGCTAATGAGGAAATGTCCAACAATATCTGAAAGGCTACAGGTTCTTCAGAGCATTGGTTACATCAAACATTTGCCAATCACTTTATGGATAGATTCCAAAGGGAAATCAGGTGGTTGAGAGTGTGAAGGAGCTGTTTCCTTCCCATAACAACTTTTCTTTCTCCCCAAGAAACTTCATAGAGCAGAACTTTTCTTTCTCCTCACTAATTTTCAAGAAATGTGGCTGTGGTTGAAGCAAGGTGACTAGATGTCTTCCTTTCCCAGGGCATATCTTATATTTCAGCCTTATGTCCAGGAGAATTCCAAAATGCCCTCCTTTTGAGCATGACTAAGAAGCATGGATTTGTATTTATAGTAGTGCTTGTAGCTTTTATTTTGTCTTCCATTTTTCTTGAACGTCCCACATTTTGTGATGCCTTTTCGTCCTTTGCAGTGAAGACATTTGGCCACCCTGGGGAGAAGGTTAAAACAGGGAAAGCAGCAAGTCAAGGGGGGCTAAGCATACCCATCCTATCTATTACTTCTCCATTTGATATTACACACATACACACTTGACAGCCTGACCATAAGACACCAGTTATCACAGTGATACAACACATCTCCTCTCTTTAGCCTCAGCACCTATGGTGGCTGTGCGGCTCCGTGGAGCTGCTGGGTCTCTGAGCTGTTGATGGAGTCCCCTAGACTTTTAGTTCTGGGGGATTTCAACATTCCACTCGAGACCAACTTAACAGAGCTTGGGAGTTCATGGACATCATGACAAACATGGGCCTATCTCAATTGGTCATCGGGCCTACACATTGTGCAGGTCATACACTCGACGTGGTCTTTAGTATGGAACAAGTATATCTATGGGCGGAGGTTACTAGTACCTCCGCATTGTCATGGACGGATCACTTCCTGGTCAAGATGGAACTTAGAGCCCGCATCCACCCCACCGGGGGTGGTGGACCTAAAAGAATGGTCCGCTCTTGAAGGCTAATGGAACCAATTGGATTCCAGAAAGCCTTTGAGGGTTTAATGGTTGGGAATGCCGGTGACCCTGTCAATGCTTTGGTTAATACTTGGAATACCGGTCTTACCAAGGCTATTGACATGATCGCTCCCAAGCGTCCTTGTCATCCCGCTTCAAACTGCAAGCCATGGTAAACACCTGAGCTTGGGAAAAGGAAGTGGTTTGGACAGCAACTAGAGTGCAAGTGGCGGAAGACTTGACTCTTATCTGACAGAATTCGCCATAGGAACTTCCTTTGGGCCTATCAGGAGGCAATACACGCAGCAAAGAGATCATTCTCCTCTGTGTGTATTGCGTCGGCTGAGTCCCGTCCAGCAGAGCTGTTTAGGGTGGTGAGGGAAATGACGCAGGTTGCTCCGGTGCCAAATTCCTTACTTAACCCCCACAACACCTGCTGTGACGTGTTTAACAACTTCTTTGCGGATAAAATCTCTCAGATAAGAGCCGATCTAGACATCAGTCTTCTAACAGAAATGGTAAATGAGGCATCCAGCAACTCCGTCGATGAAATTATCCTGGATCAGCTGCAATCTGTGAGTACCGAAGATATGGACAAGCTGCTTAGTAGTGTGAGGAAAACGACCTGCCCTTTTGACCCTTGCCCATCATGGCTGGCCGTCCGGGGGGGGGGGGGATGCATTGATGGAGTTCCTTGTGGACATCATCAATGCCTCCTTTTTGGAAGGACATATTCCATCATGTCTGAAACATGTCTTAACAGCCGCTTTTGAAATTACAGGCCAGTCTCTTTATTACCATTTCTGAGCAAGGTGATCGAGAGGGTGGTTTCTCTTCAACTCCAAGCGGTCTTGGATGAAACCGATTATCTAGACCCATTTCAAACTGGCTTCAGGACAGGCTTTGGGGTTGAGACTGCCATGGTTGCTTTGACCAACGATCTGCGTCTGAGCATCGATAGGGGTAGTGTGACCCTGCTGGTGCTCCTAGACCTCTCAGTGGCTTTTGACACAATAGATCATGGCCTCCTCTTGGATCGCCTGAGGGGGTTAGGTATCAGAGGCACTGCATTGCAGTGGTTCCAGTCCTTCCTCTCGAGCAGGTCCCAGAGGGTGCTGCTTGGGGACAGCTGTTCGAGCAAAAGAGAACTCACCTGTGGGGTCCCACAGGGGGCTATTCTATCCCCAATGTTATTTAACATCTATATGAAGCTGCTGGGTGAGATCATTCAGAGTTATGGAGCTGGGTGCTATCAGTATGCTGATGACACCCAAATCTATTTCTCCATGTCTTGTTCGTCAGCCTCAAATTCTGATGACATCTGCTCCCTCAATGAATATCTTCGGGGGGTAATGGGCTGGATGAGGAAAAACAGATTGAAACTGAATCCAGACAAGACGGAGGTGCTCATGGTAGTAGCCCCAAAACCAAGAGTTGGGTTGCAACCTCCAGTCCTGGATGGGGTCACACTCTCCTCCAATGACTGTGTTCGTAGCTTGGGGGTGCTCCTTGACTCGTCGCTCCTGATGACGAATCAGGTAAGTGCGACAGTCAGGAGCACCTGTTATCAGCTCCGGCTGATACGCCAGCTGCGCCCTTTTCTGGAAGTAAGGGATCTCGAGACTATTGTTCACGCACTGGTAACCTCGCTCTTAGATTTCTGCAACACGATGTACATGGGGCTGCCCTCGTGCTTGGTTCAGAAACTACAGTTAGTACAGAATTTGGCGGCCAGACTAGTGTCAGGTATATCTAGGAGGAACCACATCACAGCAGTACTAAAGTCCTTCTACTGGCTGCCTATCAGTTTCCGGGCCCAGTACAAGGTGTTGGTTATTACCTTCAAAGCCCTTAATGGCTTGGGTCCAAACTATCTCAGGGACTGCCTTCTCCCATATAATCCTCCCTGCACACTCCAGTCCTCTGGGAGGAACTTGCTGCAGCCTCAAAAATCTAGGCTTTCGGTTACCTCCCAGAGGGCCTTTTCTGTTGTCACCCCTAAATTGTGGAATGGCCTGCCGGATGAGATCCGTCAATTGACATCTTTAGACAGCTTTAAAAAGGCTGTCAAGACGGATCTCTTCTGGCAGGCCTTCCCAGGATAGACACCCTGGCCTCAAGGACTTCCCTTTGCATAGAACTCTTTAATATCCCCTGGAAAATTAACTCGTATATTGCCATGCTACTCTGTTTATATTGTAATGTGTATTGATGTTGTTTTAAATATTGGTTTTAATTTGTAATAGATTTAATATTTTTAAGGGGGGGAGGGATGCATCTTGTTTTATTCGATGTAAATGTATTTTTATTGTTGTTAGCCACCCCAATTGATCTCAGAGGGGTGGGGTATAAATAATAATAATAATAATAATAATAATTATTATTATTATTATTATTTCTGCCTTTAGTCACAGAAGAACTTGTCAGTTATGTTTCTAATTTAAATCTCCCTCTCTTCTCCCCGTATATCCTTTTCTTGTGAGAGACAACATAGTTTAACAGCATGCATACATTTCAGTACAATATTGTCATGCTGTCCATTCAATGTGCTTCCTTCCTGTCTGTTCCAAAAGTGTTTACCAGAACAATCTGTTGTTAGCTACCCACAAAACCATTTCCTTTGTGTAGCACATTTCACAAGCTTAGTATTGTTTTGTATTGGTGCGGCTGTGTTGTTCTCCTTTCTGAATTTCAGAAGTAATTTTTTAATCTTGTGTGTTGTAAGACAGATAAGATGGATCTGTGTTGACCCTTTTTACTCAGATTGCGTCTACTAAGATTTATTTCTGGATGTTTCTAGAAAACTGTGCTCACTATGTCAAGGGTTTCAGTAATGTTATTTCCTGGTCCCACCCTACTGTATTTCCTTCCTAAGGGAATGGTATGTGCATTTTGTCTTTTCTTCCTCTCTTCCAAGTTCCCAACTCCACCCACCCCCCCAACTCAAAGAAGCCATCAAAAAGGTTCCATTATGGCACTGCTAATCTCTGTAACCATCTCTTTTAGGATTAAAGGGTGTAACCCATTTAGTCTAGAGTTTGAGGCTATCAAACTGTGTTCAAATGGAATTGCAAATATCCTTCATTTCCCAGTGTCATTCTCCACACCCTAGAAATGTCATTCAGCATTGGCCTCCTTGTAGACTTTTTGTATGAGACTTACAAGGCATACTTTGTGTGTAATTTTAATGCCCCTGTTCAAATTAGCTGCTTTCCCAAATGATCATCTGAATTTACTTTTCTTCAGTATTCATATTCATAATCACTTGAAAGAGTTGTTGGCTAACAAAATTCCCATGCAATCCTATACCTCTCCACTCAGATGTAAGACCTGTTGATTTATCCAATGGTATTTTACTCAGACTTCAATGTTAATTTTTTTTTTTGGCAAGGGTTACAATAGTCTAAATTACTTTTCAATTTTTTTAACAATAGTTATTATTTGTGAAAATGAAAATCTCTCTCTCCATTTTCAGGTTTTTTAATGGGGCGAGATTTAAACCTAATGTTGTTTTCAGTTCTGGCAATACTTTCTTCCTGTTTCTGATGCTGCTTTCAGAATGTCATATGCCATAATTGTAAAATGCTATTGGATATGTTTTATTTTATTCTGTGATTTTTTTTCCTGTCAGGTTTTCTATACCACTCTTTATGTGTTCTTCACATGATGGTGCAAAGTTAATTTATTTGATTTATTCAAATATTTATGCCTTGCCATATATCAAAAGATCGTGGGGCATTAAACCAACAAGTTAAAACATCAAAACCAATAAAAACAAATGTTAGTTAAAACATAATAAGCATAATAATAAGTTGTTTTTTTAAAAAAAAGAAAGTATTTTGGGTGAATTAATGAGGGCGAAAGGTCTTCCTTGATGAAAAGCGAGGGGTATTACTAAGAGGGTGCAGGCTGCACTGGGTGACACTCTAAGGTGGGGTGACATCATCGTTCTTCAAATGTTTGCTTTTTTCTTTTCTTTTCTTTCTTTTCTTTTTTTGGGGGGGGGGGCAGAAATGGGGTGTGACATTCACCTGCATTCCTTTAAAACCTTGGAGCTCAGCAGAAGAGAAAGCAAAAACGGGATGAGGCTCAGTGGGTGGAGAAAGGAGAGGCCTCAGGTTTTTATTTTTATTCTTTTACTCTTTTCAGTTTTTTTGAAAAAACATGACAACCTGACAAATTTTTACTTTAATCACATGAAAGTATGTAAATGTAAATATATTCAGGCCATGACGATATTATAATTTAACAGTATAATTTTAATTGTACTAGTTATTTCTGTCACGATTATTGCCATTACATTCCGTGATATATGGGAATTACGATTTCTGGATAGCAGTACAAAAAACATGACTAAGGATTCTGTATGGTGTGGTGTGGGAGGAGGTCAGTGGGGGTGACATCATGAGTTATTGCATCAGGAGACACCAGCCCTAGTAACGCTACTGTGAACAGCCATGTTTTCACTTGGCACCTATATGAAATGAGTGTTGCCACCAATCAGGCCTCCAAGGGAGGGCATTCCACACTTGTGATGCCATGGCTGAGAAGTTCTTCCTTCTTGTTCCAACTTTGGGGCATGGAGGGAGCTTATGTTGAGAAGCTGGAATGTGTCCAGAGGAAGGTGACCAAAATGGTGAAAGGTCTGATAGCCATGCCCTATGAGGAGAGATTTTGGGAGCTGGGTATATTTTGATGATGAAAAGCAGGTCAAGAGGGGACATGACAGTCATCTTAAAATATTTCCATAGTGAAGAAGGAAGAGGCCCGTTTTCCATGGCTCCAGAGACGAGGACAAGGAGCAATAAATTCAATCTATAGGAAAAGAGATCCCACCTAAACATTAGAAAGACCTTTCTAACACCAAGAACTGTTCAACAGTGAAACACACTCCCTTGAAGTGTGATGGAGTCTCCTCCTTTGGAGGTTTTTAAACAGACTGAGGCTGGGGTGCTTTCATTGTGAGTCCCTGCATGGCAGGGGTTGGACTAAATGGCTTCTGTGGTCTCTTCTAGTCCTATGTTTCTATGATTTTGGGTAAAACTGAGCTAGATCTTTGTTTCTATGTTTCTATGATTTTGGGTAAAACTGAGCTAGATCTTTGGAACATGAAACTCATAATGGCCAAAATCCTGTATGGGGCAGCATAGTATAGTCGTTCTACCTGTGGAACGATCTATGCTAGCTATTCGCAAAAGTATAGTACAGCTGCTGCAGCTCCCTTCCCATGACCATTCCTCATGGGGAATCGGAGCAGTGTCTGGCTATGTCCCCATAGGCAGATGTGAAATTATTACATCATCCTCTGAGACCTCCGGAGGATCCCAGCAGACCTCAGCGGATCATAGAATCTTAGAGCTGGAAGAGACCACAAGGGCCATTCAGTCCAACCCCCTGCCATGCAGGAACATTGTACGTAACCATTTTGCATCTGGGGTGAGGAGGGATGCAACAGTTTTACTGTACAGTCTGGAGGGCAATGAATTTCCAGCCTCCACAACAAAACCCCAAAAAGGAGTTTATCAGACGGGAGGAATTTCTCTTTATTTCAAATGGAACCAATTGGAGTAAATTCAAATTCACGTGAATTTGCTAGTTTAGCGAATTTATGTGAATTCCAATTGCGTTCGGAATGTGTTCAGAATGACTTCCCATTACCTGAAAATGACCCCCCCCCCCAATTGCCCGAAATTGCATGAGATGCTTTAATACGCAATAACGTAAAACCCATGATTACTTTCGGAATGACTTCCCTTTTGCCCGAAATTGTGTGAGATACTTTAATACACAATAATGTGAAACCCCATGATTGCGTTTGGATTGCCATTAGATTATACTTCCAATTTCCGTCGTCTGATAAACTCCATTGAAATATATAGGCATAAGGTTGCTTATGCCTGCATATACCATTAACAGGATGCTAGCCATTCTACTCCAAACATACAATCTACCCATCTATATTTGGCCCACTTTAAGGTGCTGGTGTTGGTCTTTAAAGGTCTATATTGGGAGTGGGGATCTTTTGGCCACCTGTTTTAGGCCAACTCCCAGAAGCCCCAGTTAGCAAGGCCAATGGAAAGATTGTATCGCAATCGTAGTTCAAAATGTTTGAAGACTAAAGAACCTTCATTTCTGCTACAAACACTTTGGGTCCAGTTTATGTGAAAGGCCATTTGCATTACTATAGGCTTACTTGAACTTTGAAATCAGCTTCTATGGACTTGTTCCCTGGACCAACAATAAGATCTATAAGATTGGCAACTACCAGAAAAAAGAGCTTTTCAGTGGTTGCTTGCTTCACATTTTGAGAAGAGCAAGCGTGGTGTAGCGGTTTGAGTGTTGGACTCTGACTCTGGAGAACAGGATCCCCAGAATCCCCATTCAGCCATGGAAACCCACTAACTTTGGGCAAGTCATACTCTTTCAGCCTCCCAGGAAGGCAAAGGCAAACCCACTCTTGGGACTCTTTCATACAAGGCTAAATTGGAAGTATAATTTAAGGTCAATTCGAATGCAATCATGGGTTTTATGTTATTGCAAATTAACTCTTCACATGCAAATTCGGGCAAGAGGGAAGCCAATTCGAATGCAATCATGGGTTTTACCTTATTGCGAATTAAAGCTTCGCATGCAAATTCGGGCAGGAGGGGGTTATTTTCGGGTAATAGGAAGTAATTCCGAACGGAGCAGGGGTTCATGTAAATTCGCTAAACAAGCGAATTTACATAAATCCGCATTGGCTCCATTCGGAGTTGGGAGAAATTCCTCCCCGTTTGAAAGAGTCCTTGGCAACAAATCTTGCCAAGAAAACCCTGTGATAGGTTCTCCTTAGGGTTGTCATATATCAGAACCAACTTCAAGGTACACAACAATAACAACAACTTTCCTGGGAAGCACATTTTGCCTTCTCAACCTCTAGAAGAATTTTAAAAACTTGTTTATTCCAGTCTGTATTGGGTTAATGTTAGTATATTGTGTTTTAACCAATGATTTATCTGTTGCTCCTGCTATCCTATTTGTTATTTTAATTATTTAATAAACTGACTGTTGTTTCTTGTTTCCATGGGCTGGTTATTTATTATGTACTTCAATGAAATGAATGAAATAATTAACCTGTTTTGTGAAGGTTTTTATTCTAAAAACAGGCTAGAAATCCATTAAATTAAATTAAATTAAAAAATTGAAATTCTTGATCATGCTTAAAATGAAAAGCCTGAATTCTACCACTTTTGCCATTCTAAGGCTCATAATTAAAAAAAAATATGATTCAAAGGTTTCCCGTCCATGTTTCTAAAACATATTCATTTTCCAATATTTTGCACAACCAAAGTTATGTCACTGTTCTTAATTTCTGTGAAGCTATGGTATCTTCATTTACTTTAACTGAAGAAGTATTTTGACCTGATTTTCCAGGTGCTCTTGTAATTGGCATTTTGTTAATCCATGCTCTCTCACCATGAAGCTATAAATTATCAGAAGAATGTGTGCTTGTAAAACTGCTTATTTAAATGTTTAATTACGCCCTACAGTAAGGTCACAAATAGTTATATAAGTCTGAAGAATAGGTATATTAAAAGAAAGTGACCTAAGAGGGCTTGATAGTCCTGAAAAACAATTGATGTTGGCAGTCGGATATTGTGATCAGTCTGAGAGGTTTCCATTTGATGGTATCTGGGAACTAAAAGGAAGAAGAATGGTAGCACAAATCACTGGGTTAAATCCACCAAGCAAAACTATTGTGCAGCTTTCATTTCAGAAATAACCTTCTTCTCTGGAATGGAACAACTAGAACTCCAGTAGGAGCTAAGTCAGCTTTCCACAACTCAGTGGATCTGGCTTTTTGCTGGGCAGTAATGATGGCTTATGAAAGCTTTTGGGTGACCTTTTACACCTTTCGGAGGGTGGAGTTGAAAAATGGCACAGATTTACATATATTTTTTACAGTATATACTAATTTATATCATAGAATCTTATTGCTGGAAGGGACAACACAGGCCATCTAGGAACACATAACTAAGTCACTCCTGAAAGATTCCCATCCAACCTGTTTAAAGACCTCCAAAGCTGGAGTGTCTGCCACCCTCCAAGGTAGTTTATTCCACAGGTGAACAGTTTTTGCAGTCAATAAGTTCTTTCCAACGTTCAAGTTGAATCTCTCTCTCTTTACATCTTAAAGATGTAAATTTGGAAATGATTACGCTATCTTAAATAGAAATGTAATGCATCTCCAGAGGAGGGTGACAATATAATGTATAAAATATAATACTTGTCTCCAGAGATGACACGACTGTGTGCCTGATCAGTCTGCTGTCCAGGTGCTAACTTTTCTAGGAACTAAATGACCCCTTCCCCTCGCTAATCCATGTGTGGGGAGAAAAGGTGGAGCAGGAGAACCAATTCTGGAAGGCATTTTGCTTGGAGCTGTCTTCCACCAGACCTGGTAGCCTAACCAATAGACTTTGAAGGACATGACTATGTGCCATATTGATACAGTGGTTCTATTTACGTACCTAGTAATTTTGTGGAGGTTTGCTGCTGCTGCTGTTATTGTTGTTGTTGTTGTTACATCTTAGTTTCAGAAAGAGAAACAGAAGGTTTGCAAGAAATTATAAATTTTGGATAGAATGGCATTTCTCAAGATGGTGGAGATGGCTGTAGTCATAAAAATGATGGACTCGTCTCTCAGAATGCTTTGCATCACTTGCTGTCTTCTCTGGTGTATTATCATCATTACACAATCAAAGCTCAGTGGTGGGAAAATTGTACCCATTATTCCAACATGATTTGTGGTTGGAAAGACAGCCCTGAAAATGGCATAGCATTTTAAGCAAATTGCCCAACCCATGTCCCAAGGTCACAGTCCTCTAAATTGCTTATACTGGAGTGGTTCCATTTTAAAATATTTGCATTACGTGTTTTGCAGGCGGAAGCTTGCAGTCCTTCTATTAAACTGTATTTGATTTTTTTTTTCAGAACAAGCCTCCATCAAATAGGTATAATTAATTACAAAACATGCAGCTGAAAAAACAGAAACATAATCTAACCCCCCTAGTGCTCTATTTGCTATCACTTGCATATTTGACTCTTTCCCACTTATCGGTTCTCCTGATCTCTCGTGATGGGCTATGCTGAAATCGTTACGGAGAGGACTCTCCGAAGAGAGCATTTGCACACAGACATCTTGTACATCATTAGCAGATAAGAGAGCTCCTGAAATTGTACATTAACGTAGGTGTGTAGAACTCGCATTGGGGCTTGGCAGTGGCAGATTTGGAAAAACAAGGCGAGCATGCTCCACTCCATGGGAGTCGTAAGTAATAGCGCACAGGAATGTTGGCAAGATAACCCAGGTGAAAGACAATTAAGGTATCCTAGCAAATCTGGAATGTGCTTGGAGCAACCGCTGGCTGGTTATGAGGGAAGGCAGGAATGTGTCCTGGTTTTCCCTTACTGGAGCTTGCTAGGACTCGGAAAACACATGATTTTTCCAGTCCAAGGAAAAGGAGCTTGAGTTTTTTCCCACCTGAAGACATCATAACCTTTTCCCTTATTCTTCTCCAACACACAATAGCTTTTGATGCTCAACCCCCGCTTGAACCCAGCTTAGTTGCATTGTCTCCTGTGGCACCGAAGTGAGAAAATTATCTCCACCAAAATGCCTGCCTACAAATTCTGTAATTGTTTTCCATTAAGCCCAACAGAGGCCTCCAGGCATCCATCTTTCCTCATGGAAAATACACAGGCTTACCTGGTCTGCATGCTTCAGTGCCTCATCACAATCCACTGCTTTGATTTCAAAGCAGTCAGCAGCAGTGCATTTCCTCTTACGGTCTGCTCAGCGAGACATCACCACCAAGGAATTGTGTTTTGGGCTGCTTTCCCTACAGCACTTAAATTCTATGTGAAAGTTATCTCAAAGGAAGGGGACAGAGCAAAATAATTGATGAAGAGCTATTAAGGGCAAAGTTATACATTACAAAGCTAATATGGGTTTCCCAGTCCTGCATTTGCCATATAATGCTAACTCTCACCCAATCCCCTTGCAGATAAAAAATGGCAAAATTTGGGAGTGGCACATAACCCTTTCTGTGCCCTCTAATACTCACATGGAAACCCCAGGCCTGTCTCGGAGATGTAATTTCCTGAAGGCTGCCTATTAAATTCATGACTGATGAGAGATTTAAAGCATGGGCTTCATGATTCATTCTTCATTTTCTTAGGGTGCATCTACACGGCAGAAATAATTCCATTTGACACCATCTCAACTGCCATGGCTCCATCCTACAGAAACCTGGGATATGTAGTTTTGTGATGCACCAGCACTCTTCGGCAGAGAACTCTAAAGACCTTATAAAATGACACATCCCAGGATTCCATGGGATGGAGCTACAGCACTTAAAGTGGTGTCAAACAGCATTATTTCTACACTGCAGGTGCAACCTTAGATGCTAAATTATCTTTATTCCCAACTGAGGGGGAGAAAGTTAAGTGGGGGAGCACTGGATGGGGGAAGGTTAAAGCACTGCCTTGCCTCTCACTAGCATTATCACAGAAACAGAACTTCTAGAATCCATACTCACCTTCCTCAACTCTCCTAGTACATATGACTATACTTATACTTTGTGTTAGTGACATCTTGCCACAAATAGAGCATGCAGTGAGTGATGTGTGAAAGACACAGTAATATATCATCATATAAGGAAGGAAGGAAGGAAGGAAGGAAGGAAGGAAGGACAAGAGATTGGAAATTGTAGTGTTTTTTGTGTTTTTGTTTTTTTTTGCAGAATGCTCTAATAGCGAAGGCTAAATAGCTCACAAAAACTACACATCCCAGAATTCCATAGCATTGAGTCATGGCAGTTAAAGCAGTGTCAAACTGCATTATTTCTGCAGTATGTATGTAGCCTAAGAAAATGCAGGAAGTACTGGGGGGAGTAGATAGAGAAAGGGAGAAAGATTTGGGTTAAATTTTGATGGAAATGAGAGGGAATAGATTGGAATTGGTTTGGTTTGCATCATACATGTGAGAAGAAGAGAAAGAAGGATGAAAAGGATAACGTGGATGTAACAATTTTTTCACATTCTGTTGATTCCATACATTGGGAATAAGTGGATATGCATTTTATATACCGATCAACCCCTTCCCCCATGGTTGTTGGCCTCACATGAAGTTCCAACATGCACTAGCCTTCTCTAGCTTACAAATAATATACATTTAATGCAGTTTGTTAATTGTGCATAACTAACATGAGCCCTTTATCATGATCCAGGGTTGCCAGGTGAAATAAGGCTCCTGTCCTTTTAATGATTGTGTAGAACAGGGAATTGCAGCAGGTTTTGCTTGTATTTATGCAGTACTTGTGGAAATTCCTTCTTCCACACAACCATTAAAGAGCCAGGAGCCTTGTCTCTTATTTCACCTGGCAACTCTATTATAATCTTCTGGCTCATTATATATGTTCTACTTTACTGTTGGGTGTTGACTAGATTGTCCTGCCATGGGATATGGAAGTCCTTGGACCTCACCCTGAGTGAATTTTGACACCGATTGACTAGACTTCCTCAATTATACAAGGCATACTGTTGGATAACATACTGTTGGGTGGCATAATGACATACTGTTGGATGGCATGTTTTTTCAATGTCTGAATTAACTACTTAGACATTGTTCCAGCTACTTGAAGGCTGATCGTTTTGGAAACAAGTGGGTCCTATAATATTTAATAGAGCAGAGGGCTCCCGTGTATGACTTCAGCTATTCAGGCCTTCTTCTAGGTCACTGAATTGTATTCCCACTCCTCTCATCCCCCCCCCCCCCGCTTCCTGAATATCATGTTTTCATCTAAGGCCAGCGAGTATTCTATGATGACTTGGAGGCACACAACAACAAGGAGGCACACAACAACAAGAAGGTTGTGGGAAAGGTATTTATGAGTATTTGTTATTTTTACTTGCCAGCCAGTTCTGGGATTCAGGCTTTTAGTAAACCTGCCATTGTGAAGTATCAGTACTGCTGCCACCTGTAGTCAATCACAGTTACTTAGGCACTGGGAAATAAGGACAGACAGATTTAGGAACTATCATGATGAGTAGGAACTGCCAAACCTTCAGTAATGACTAATTAATGGGCCTGCCATAAGCTCAAGGTAGTAAAGTTAGATTAGAAGGAACTGCGTACATTTACAAAATTTTCATGATAAGAATTTTGAAAGATCAGCAGACTTTACACAGTCGAATGTGTAGAGTCTTGCAAAGCAATTTCAGAGCAGTCCTGCTGATACCTAAATTGGCATGATTAGTGCTATGTACTCAAGTCTTTACTGGGTGGATTTCTGCTACAGGGAAGGAAGGTAAGGATCACAAAATGGCTTGTTTTGAGGACTGAGCTTTGTGGCAAATTGCAGATTAGGGGCTTACATTCTTGAAATCCTACAACTTCCACCACCAGAGAAAGTTTTGCTTACAATCGCAGTACAATTGCTAAGAAATCTAATGTAGATTTGTGAAATTAACTTGCACCTTTAAAATGTTATGAGGTCAAGAGAAAATCTAATGAAACATAGCTGATGTATTCTAGAAGCAGTGTACTCATAACAGTTGAAATTGTAGAAGCAATGATCTGCTACCCCTAACATACAGGTATGCATAGGCTAATACAGATTTTCATAAAATGGCATGTGTCAATGTATATTTACAGGTACAAATTTAGAAATTATTATTACAATTTAAATGTTGTTGTTGTTAATTACCATCAACTTGGCTTCGACTTACAGTGACCCTATGAATGAGAGATCTCTAAGTCATCCTGTCATTAACTGCAGATATTGCAGACTCAGGGCCATTGCATATAAATATTTCTCAGTATAATGAAGAAGACTGTGGTCAGGAGACATATGTGCCTCCTTAGCTGCTACCTCTCCACAGGAAACTTCAAGGCTGCAGCTCTCTCCTGTTCTGGTTCTTTTTCTTTGAGCTGAAAGTGGACCAGACAACCCTTCAAAAGAGAAATAAGTCTCAAAATTCGAGCCCAGATGTTGTTGGACTACAACACCAAATATCCTTGACTATTAATCATGCTGGTGGAAGTGGAGGAATCCTGGGAGGTGAGGTCTAAGAGATCTAAGTCTGAGAACCACTCAGATAGAGGACTGTGTCATCTGTGTAGTAGGGCACATGGCTGATTTACACCTGCATGATGAAAAAGACTATAGTCCCACAGAATACCATTCCACTACATAGCCAGAGCCACTCCTGTCAAGTGACAAATGCTAAGGGTACCTTTGCCTACGAGACCTCCAAGGGGAAATATTTGTTTTAATGGTGTTTTCTCACTCTGTTACAAATTCCAGTCCAGTAGCAAACTGAAAAATAAACTTGAAAGCAAGCATTTTCTACTTGTTCTATTTGAGAAAAAAATTGGATATCCATTCATTCATTCACTCATTTTTGGTATTTGCTGACAAAATCTGGCAGTGCAAATGGTGGGCCATGTGTTCCTTACACCTGCAATAAAGGTTTGCTCATAAAAGGATGAGACATTCCTGTTGTTTTGAACAATGAAGCCAAGTGTTTTATGAGTACTCCCAATACAATGTCACATTGTTAGAATACTCAGAACACCAGAAGAAGAGGAACAGAAAATTAAAAGCACAATAGTTCTTTAAATAGCATGTATATGGGCAGAGTAGACATTGCATGATGTTGAGTAGTGGTTCCCATTTCTATGAAAGTTGAATTACAGTATATACTGATGTATAAGTCTAGAAATTTTACTCAAAAAATTGACCCAAAAAACCTGAGCCAACGTATCCATGGGTTAATATATGTTCCATACTTGAACTCTTATTTAAAAGGAACCATCCCCTGCTGAAAGTCAAGAATGTAATCTGTTCTGGAAGCACTGACACCTCACCCCCACCCCCATCCAGCATGAATAGTTATGACTGCTGGAATTTTTTCTTTGGCATCATTTTTCTTTTCTTCATCCTTTAGACCCTTCATTACGTGACCCTAAGTTTTACCCTCGACTTATCCATGGGTCATATCAAAATTCTTAATTTTGGCCCCCAAACCTGCCCTTGACTTATACATGCGGTCGACTTACAGTCGAGTATATACGGTACCCCAAAATCCATAACAAAAGCTGTGCATGCACCAGCAAAGGGAAAAGTTTTTGTTTTCCAGTGACAAAACACTAAGGACTGAGAAAATGAGATTGTTGGGAAATAAGATAACCCTAGAAAAAATATTCTGGATTCAGGATATGACAATTGTGCATTTATTGTGTTACAAAATTATTATCTGGGAAAGGCATACACTGTGGAGTATGTTAGGGTATGATGGCATCATGTTTGGGTAAGACTATTGAAAGATCACACCTAGCTTGGATCTGTTTATTGAAAATAAAAATACATGTTGTGGGTAAGAGCATATCTTCAGCACCATTTAGGCCTTGCACAGATTTGAAATGCTGATGTCTCAACTGTGGTTAAAAGACTAAGAACTGGTCATGGTTGACTTGCTTCATCGTCCTCTCTCCTCCCACAGGAATTCCTCCTTCCCTTTCCTGGCCATTGTTAAAACACAGTCTCATGCTTCTGTCAGTACTAACCATGATTTCCCTCTCAACGAGTATGCTTTGTGATCCTGACAAAACATATCAAATTCTATAGTAATTATATCATAGTTAATTTTAATTTATTCAGTATGTTTGTATGGCTCTCACAAGAGTAACACAAATAAAAG
Organism: Urosaurus nigricauda; assembly: GCA_034509955.1. Taxonomy (NCBI): domain Eukaryota; kingdom Metazoa; phylum Chordata; class Lepidosauria; order Squamata; family Phrynosomatidae; genus Urosaurus; species Urosaurus nigricauda. Next base: position 105,067,140 of record JAOEGL010000004.1, read on the forward strand.
GAGTCAGGCTTCATGCCACAAGATGAGTCTCCAGGTGTTGTTGAGTCCAATTCCCATCAGCCCCAGGCTCAATTGCCCCATGATCATGGATGGGAACTGTAATCTAAAGGATTTGGAGGACCAGGGGTTCACTACCCTGGCTATATGGAGGAAGGGAAAGGATATGGAAAGTATGTCAGTCCACAGACGGCTTCATATTCTTTGCTAAGGCAGAGACAGGGCATTGCCCTGTTGAGACTAGGCCATTGAGATAAGTGTTACATTACTAGTAGCCCCACATCTTGTTAGAAAAAGATTCACTGTCCTCTCACATATGGCATATATGAGGCAAGGACTTGAACATGCATAGAGAAGTTTTTCATATTGTGAAATAAAAACCCTGTTAAGTTACCAAGGTCTCATTCCCATTTGCAGATAAATCAGTGTGTGACTCGAATCGATGGATCGATTCAACATTGGATTGTGGTTTATACTACACTTGTCCCAATCGCATTTTCTGTCATTTTCTGGCATCAAAATAACCCATGTGTGGTTCCCATTCAGGAATGAATTGATTCAAAGTGATTTGGTTCCAGCTGGCCAAAGGGGAAAATTGAATCAATTTCAATCCGCTTGTGGTTCACAGTTGCACGAAATCGATTTATTGAAAAAGAAACAGAAAAAAAAATCAGTGTCAAAAAATGGGTCTGGAGCATGGCCCCCCTCTCAGAATTGCTTCAGTGATTCGGATTAAATGGGAACCAGGGTCGTTTGAACCGGTTCAAACTGATTTGCAATCAGGCCTAAAAGGTATTGGGAATGAGGCCCAAAGGTCCAAATATCACAGGTTCAATTGCGTGCTAAAAGATTACTGTAGAGTAGAAGTGGGAATCATGTAGCCTCCAAATGTTATTGGATTGCAGGAAATCTGGGAGTTGCAGTTCAACAGCATCTAGAGAGCTGTAGGATTCTCACCCTGATGTACAGAACTTGAGGGAGAATATCAGCATTCTGCACGCATTCTTTTATTAAGACTGTTGAGTTTTAAAAAGTAATTTGTTTCTCTCTCTCTCTCTCTCTTAACACCACAAGCCTTCATAATCATTGCTGCTTTACTGATACCCTTTTGACTCCACTTGGCTGAACATTCCCTCCAAGTTAGGAGAAAAAAAGAAAGCAGCTGATTGGTGCCCTGATGTGCTGGTGTAATAGAAATTAATGATAGCATTGTAATGCCTCCTGGCAAAAATAATCTAGATTCCTGTTTGCTAATGGAAACTTGCAGGAAACAAAATTGAGTCATTGATGTCTCAACAAAAATGTTGGCCCATTGTTTGACAGCAAAAGCAAGGGCGTGCTGCGACTGTGTAGGGCTTTCTGTTGTTGTGCTTTTAATTTTAAAGCATGTTCAGTTCATATCGACGGGGAACACACGTATTAGAAAAACACTGAAACCAAACATCAAGATAGCATCCATAAACCCAGATACGGTTAGGGAAATGGAGAAAAATCTGTTCTGGTCCCAGATTTTCTTCTCACAGAGGTGGGTAATGTCCTTTCCAACATTTTTTCAGATATCAACCAATTTTTCTCCTACTGTCCATATCCAATAAGTTAACACATATGAAATAAGAAGCAATACATGATAAGAGATTTAAAGATTTGGTTACCACTAATGAGTTGGCTATTGCTTAATATAATTTTAAAACCACTGATTTAGAACAAAGATAAGCAGGAGAGGAAGCTCCCGGGTCTTGTGCAACATACCATCAGTGGTCTGCTTTACACTGAAAAAGAAAGGGCAAGCAGAGATTTTCTCCCCTTGTTTCTATCGTCCAAAGGGAGCATAGTGGTACTTTATGGCAGCTCATCCTTTCCCGATCTGGGTTCTCTGACCAGTGTTCACCTCTGTCAAGCATCTGGAAATCCCTCTGTAGAGTCTTGTGACTTCACACCAGTTATACTAAAATGCAGGCTGTCTGAACATTTGAACAAGATCCAATGAAAGAGGGGAGAGGGGTTTAGTTTGATTCATTATTTATTCAATTTATATCCCATCTTTCTCTAAAGAATGGTAGCTTACAGTTCGGTTATACAAACAGAGTTAAGACATAGAATATATAAAACTATTAAAATAGTAGTACACAATATTTAATAATAATAATAATAACAACAACAACAACAACAATAACAATAATAAAGCACACACCCAGTTAAAACTGCCAAAGGCCCACTTAAATAAAATATCTGGTTCATAGAATCAAAATATATATGAGTAAAGAAGAGTGCAGCCTATCTGCTCCCCTTTTGTTGATCACAGGGTGCATCTACACTGTAGAAATAATTCAGTTTGACATTACTTTAAGTGTTGTAATGCCATCCTATGGAATCCTGGGATTCCAGTTTTTCAAGGTCTTCCTTCTCCATCAGAATGCTGGTGCCTCACAAAACTACAAACCCCAGGGTTCTGCAGGATGGAGCCATGGCAGTTAAAGTGGTGTCAAACTGCATCATTTCTATCATATAAACGTACCCCCAGTCATCCAAGCAGGTAAATATACCCAATACATATAGTTTAGTGTTACACTGAAACCATGGACAATGGTTTACTGTGCTTGTTTTTTTAGCACGTAACCCATAATCCTCAACTTGGATTTAACACTGAGGCTACACTGTCCACATCTGGTTTATGTACCAACACACATGAGTGGGAGGCTGAAACCAGGAAGGAATGGGCTGTATGGACCAGCACATAGGCTGTACACATGGTGATTTCCAAAGCAAGCATGCCTGACTTGGTATTATATAAAAAACAGAGCTTATACTTTAAAATGGAGGTGTATCTATCATTAGCTACTGCCTTTTTAGAAACTGCTCCTGGAATTTTTATTCAAGGGCAGCATAAACACACTTCGCAAAAGCAAATAATACATCAGCATGTGAGCAACCCAGTCCGCAGCCCCAAGAGTGCAAAGAGAGATGATGCAAGCTGTATGGAGACATCACGACTTCTTGTGCTAACATTCCCCAACTATCTTGAGACTAGCACAAATATTGCTCAGTTACGCAGATCTCTCTCTCCACTGGATTCCTGCCCTCTATCTCCTTTCAGGGCCTCAACACAGTGCTGGCAAGTAGTGCAGTGGAGGAGGAATGGCAGGGCGGGATGGGGAGACACAGTATCAGGTTCACAAACACCCTACTTTTATGGAGAGGATTTATCATGGTTGCCAAACAGGAGTTTCTCTACCTCTGTACTGCAACAACGAATTCCAAATCCTGTTCAGCAGCTAATAGATTTCTCTCGGTGTGTTTTAAGCTACAGTCCCATACACACTTCCTTGAGAATTAAGCCCGATGTGATGCAGTTGAGTTTCCTTCCTTCCTTTCAGGGGTGGGCAAACTTTGTTTCTCCAAGGGAATCAAGGACAATGGAGGGTGGACAAATAATAAACAGATGATAGAGAGACAGACAGATTCACCCTGGTTCAAATTATTAAAAGGAGAGAGAGGCATTCTTCTTCCGACACTCTTGTGAAAGAATCCCTCGCAGATGGTTATTGAGGAAAGGAGGTAATGGTATACCTGGGTGGGAGATTTGGATCTGAGGGACATTCTGTAATGGAACATTCTGTGCTGGCCCTGTAAGGAGTTTATCACACACACGGGAATTGGAAGTATAATCCAATGGCAATCTGAACGCAATCATGGGGTTTCACGTTATTGCGTGAAAGCCAATCACACACATTTTCGGGCAATGGGAAGTCCCAAACGCAATAGTGGGGTTTCACATTACTGTGTGAGAAACTATCACATGCAATTTCGGGCACTGGGAGGCAATTTCAGGCAGTTCTGAAAGCGATGCAGCGTCAATACGCAATCACGTAAATTTGCTGAACTAGCGAATTCACTCAATTCTGAACTTGCCCCACTTTCATTTTTTTCAAAACTGAAATTCCTCTCGTGTGATAAACTCACACGTCAACTCTGATCACAGGTTTCATAGCTGATTTCTTTTTTGCTAACTAAATCTACACTCAGCAGACAGCAAGCTCTCTTTCAAATTGCCTTCAGTACTATAAACACATGCACACCTATCTCCAGGGCCAAGCTAAGAAGGTACAACACAGTTTGGACTCTCTCAAGAAAGATTTTCACTAACATGGAGTTGCTGATTGGGTAGCAACTAGACCACGAGTCTGTGAAGAAGTAAAAAGCAGAAAGGCTACATTTGTTTCCAAGATGTGGGCAGGTTCAATTTAGTAGAATGGTTTGAAATAATACAACTGTGGAAACAAAGATGGGGTGATCTTGCAGTACAATCGCTAAGAAATTAAGTAAATTGAAGAATCAAAAGTATGGATGGACTTAAATGTGCTTATTATATAATGGAATTTGTTAAAAAGGAATAGAATTTAACTGCTACAATGATTAAAGAAAGATAATTTTGGTTGGGAAGAGGAAGTCATTTAAACGTTAAATGTTGTTTCTTTTCTAGACCAGAAATTATATGTTAGGTGTTTAATGTTTTCAGTGTATATGTTTCGTGATATATGTAATTTTGTTACGGGTCATACGCTTGTTATATGTTTAATTAAAAATAATTTTTAAAAAAATATGTGGGCAGGTTGGCAGGAAAGGTAATTGCTTGTATTATTACATTCCTCAGTGGTACATGGATGGGGAGAGGGCCATTGCACAAAATAGTTTATCAAGAGAAATACTTTAGCCAGCATAAATCCATTTTATGGAATTCAGTAGGTCAAGGGGGAAAGTAAAATCAATGGATGCTTTGGGTTATACTGATGCCTGGGTGATTTGGCTGCTGTGTTGGCAGATAATCTTAAAATGGGTACTGATATAAACTAGATAGTGCTGAAGGATCAAATGTTGCACATGATAAACCAATTTGTACTTCCCCCCTTTTTCCTGACCAGATCCTCAGTACCAGCCATAAATTAGTAAAAGCCCATGGACTTCACATTTTATTTGGAAAATTATTCGGATGTTTATACATGCAATCAGACAATTGCTTGTAACCATTGGGAACTTTCATCATGAGATCAGGCAAAGATGCAGGCATATAACATTTCGCTCTGAGAAGTTGCCCTGATTTTCAGGAATCTCCCCAATTTAGTCTTCAGGTTGCTTTGCTCCATAACTCACTTCTCACATTTCTTGCACCTTTAAAAAGACGTCACTGGCTGCACTTTAAACTTTGGGAGGGCATCTCAAATGGAGTGCCTCAGGGTTCTGTCCTAGGGCCATTGCTCTTCAACATTTTTATCAATGACTTAGATGACAGGGTAGAGGGAATCCTTTTCAAGTTTGCGGGTGACTAAAAGCTAGGAGAGGTGACTAACACATTGGAAGATGGAAACAGAATTCAAAAGGACCTGAGTAAACCAGAACATTGGGCAAACATGTATAAAATTAAATTCAATACAGACAAATGCAAAATTCTACATTTAGGTCACAAAAAATAAATGCACAAGTATAGTATGGGGGGGGGGGGATACATAGCTCAGTAGTATTACATGTGAGAAAGACCTTGGGGTTATTGAACATCACCCAGCAGTGTGATGCTGCAGCAAAAAAGGCAAATGCTCTTTTAGCCTGTATTAGAGATGTGATGGGGTCTCCTTCTCTGAACGTCTTCAGCAAGAGGCTGGATAACTACTGCTGGGGATGCTTTAGCTACCAATGTTGCACTGAGCAGGAGGCTAGACTCAGTGGCCCATGGTACCCCTTCCACCTCTATGATTCTATGGAGTTTATCAGACGATAGAAATTGGAAGTATAATCCAATTGCAATCCAAACACAATACACGTTATTGTGTATTAGAGTATCTCACGCAATTTCGGGCAAAAGGGAAGTCATCTCGAACGCAATCATGGGTTTTACGTTATTGCGTATTAGAGTATCTCACACAATTTTGGGCAATGGGAAATCATTTTCAGGCAATGGGAAGTCATTCTGAACACATTCCAAACACAATTAGAATTCATGTAAATTCGCCAAACTAGCGAATTCACGTGAATTATAATTGACTCCATTCGAAATAGAGAGAAATTCCTCCCGTCTGATAAACTCCTAAGTAAAACGGGGGACAGTCAATTGGTAACACATTTATTCATCAGTGCAGCTTGACTCAGGGGTTAGCATCACTAACTGAATTTCTCTTTGACTGAAAACAGACACTGAAGCAGATAAATAACAGTCTACTCTGCTGCAGCTTCTGGCTTTTAGAGGTAAAAGCCAATATTAAATATTTTCTATGGTTACCTCCAAATAGCAACCACTTGATTACAGGTGATTCCACTTTCTCCCTCTAATCCACAACAGCAGCTGTCTCTTGAGTTCCCCAAGCTGATCTGGTTTGCCAGCCCTGAGGGTAAGGTTTGTTTGTTTTTTAAAAAATAAAGGACCTAATTTATATTTTATTTGTGTTCATCATCCTGTGTACAGTAGGGATGCCTAAATATAGAACCTGTAAAAGTTCCTCTCCTTAACTACAACTCATAGAGTCTCCAGGTTGTGCTTGTGAAGGTTGTAAGATTCTGGTGGCTGTAATCCAAACTATTAGCTTTTCCAAGTTTTAGTTAATTGCCATTGAAATAATGGGATTTAAAGCGACTTTTCTGTGTAAGGGACTGTAAGCTAGATCTCTCCTGATCTCTTCTTTTGACCATATTACAAAGATTGGATAAAAGTTGTTAATATTCCCTTGAAGATTTAGGCAGGTGCATTTGCTATGACAAAGCACTGTGAGATACTCACAAGAGCTTGGGTCTGGATGTGCTGTAAACACTTCCTAGAAACCAACCATATTTTGTTGTTCTCATTTTTGCCTCCCACCTGAAATATTAACATGCTAGTCTGCTCCTTAGTTACTGTTCTGTTTGTCTATGTTCCAATGCAATATTGAGCCCTGGCAAAGAATCTGAGGGTAGATGCCAAGCAAAATAGTTGAGACTGGCATAAAAATCAGAACTTCTTATTGTGTGTTTTGTTCTGACCTCCTCCACCCCTCTCCCAAGAACCAGTTTTTTCCTTGTTCTTTTGTATTAAGGGAATGGGAAGAGGAGGGGGAAGGCCCTGACTTTCAGCTTGTCCCATATTTCTGAACTATGTTCATTCCAGCTTCGTGCAGGTGCAAAGGAAGGAACAGAGCTTCCAAAAATAAAAATAAGCTATGCAAAATGGAGAGGTAGTGTTCAGTGAATGTGTTTCCTTGGTGCCTTGCTATATTAAAAATTTTGTTTTACTCTGAATAGGCCTGGCTTTGTGGTTTAGGAATGATTATGTATATAGGATGGAGAATCTGGCAATAAAAATTGTTCTCTACACGTCCCATTGAAATTAATAACAGCTATAAAGGCTACTAAACTTTTATACAAAAGTTTATACAAAAGCAAACAAATTAAAGATCAATTAGCTTCTATAAAATCAGTGTGGATCCATATACACCAAGACTTCCACTTTATCACCAGAACAAACGTTAAAGCTCAGGTACAATGTCACTAACTGAGCATGAAATAATAATACAAATTTCAAACAAACATTGAAACATTTAGTATCAAAAATCAATAATCTATCGATTGAATCAACATACCCAGACTCTGAGTGCTTTAGGAAAACAAGGGACACTGTTCCACATATAAATAATGGCAAACATTAAATAGAAAACACTGTGGAAAACTTTTCAATAAATTCTTCCCATATGAGAAAACATGCTTTAAAAATAAAATATAGTTGGTATGCAATCCCTGTGAAAATGAAATATATAGGCAAACACTCATCTAACAAATGCTGGAGGAACTGTGGGGCATTGCATACATATTTCTACATTCGGTAGGAGTGTTCCACTATTTCTGAATTTTGAAAAAGGATATTTCAAATAATAAGTCAAATTACAAAGCAAGTAGTTCCTGTTGCCTCTCCATCGCCGCCCCCTTGTTGTGGGGGAGAGGCTTGCGTACCGAAACAAGGTTGTGTTCTCGCTCCAACTCTATTTACAATCTTCTTCAGCATGATGCTCCAAAGGGCTACAGCAGATCTCGAAGAAAAAGACGGCATCTATATACGTTACCGTACTGATGGTAGCTTGTTTAACTTAAGCTGTCTGAAGGCTTGCACAAAGACTCTAAACTATCTAGTCCGTGAGCTGCTTTTCGCTGACGATGCTGCTCTTATTGCCCATACAGAAGCAGCTCTGCAGCGCCTAACATCCTGCTTTGCAACAGCTGCAGAGCTGTTTGGGCTGGAAGTCAGCCTGAAGAAAACAGAAGTTCTCTACCAGCCTATCATCCCCACATCACCATAGGCAAATCTGTGCTTAAGTCCATTCAGCAGTTCATCTACCTGGGAAGCATCATCTCTTCAGATGCCAAGATTGATAAAGAGATTGATCACAGATTAGCAAAGGCATATAGTGCGTTCGGAAGGCTTCACAAAAGAGTCTGGAGTAACAAATACCTGAGGGGAAGCACAAAAATCAGTGTGTACAGAGGCATTGTACTGTCCATTCTCCTCTATGGGTCTGAATCATGGGTCACCTATCGCCAACATCTACGACTCCTTGAACGCTTTCATCAGCGCTGTCTACGCACAATCCTAAACATACACTGGACTGACTATGTGACAAATGTTGCTGTCCTGGAGCAAGCAGGGATCACCAGCATTGAGGCCATGCTATTGAAAACGCAGCTGCGCTGGGCAGGGCATGTTTCCAGGATGGAGGACCACCGCCTCCCCAAAATAGTACTCTACGGTGAACTTGCCACGGGTCAGCGAAAGAGGGGCGCCCCAAAGAAGAGATACAAGGACTCCCTGAAACAACATCTCAAGCTTGGCCAAATTGATCACCAACAATGGTCTGCCCTGGCATCACATCGGGAGGCATGGAGACGCGCTATCCACAATGCTGCAGCCTCATTTGAGAACTCACGCCGAATGAGTCTCGAAGAGAAACAACAACGCAGAAAGAACCACAACTTGGAAATATCACCCAAGGAGACTTTCTGCTGTGCTTTCTGTAACCGGACTTGCTTATCTCGGATTGGCCTTTTTAGTCATCAACGCGCTTGTAGTAAGCGTGGGATAAGTCCTTCCTGAATCTTCGTTAGCGAAGAAAAGCCAGAGAGAGAGAGAGAGTTTCTGTTGACACCCAAACAGGACTTTTCTCAATATTTTGTGACAATTGTGAGCCATTAACACGTAAAGATCCTAATTATATTTTTTGCTTTTGCTGCAAGATTGGTAATAGCTCAAAACTGGGAAAATCTGACCAACCCTCAATAGAAGCCTGGTATAAAAATATTTGAGAAATAGCGCTTACAGAAAAACTAACTTCTATGGTACAGGATGATAAAAATGACCAGTTGAAATAAGCTTATTTTCAATGTGGTTTCCTTTTAATAATTTCATCAATGGCAGCAGAGAATTTCCACCTCTTCTGCAGTCACATTTGGACCTATGGATTTATGGAGGGATGTTTTAGTGCTGAATGTTAAATTTATTGTTATTTTTCTCATGCTGTGAACTTATGAACCGAAGATTTCAGATAAACTTAGAAAATCATACTTTGGGGGCAAATACAATGCAATGTATGGTGAGTTTCTGTTAAAAAATAGTTACATTATGCACTACGTCACAATTATTTAATAATTTAAATAAATAACAGCTATGAAACGAAAACTGTTGTGCATTGTCCACTTGTATCAAGAGTTCTTGCAAGAGTTTTCTGTTTACTCTCAAAAAGTTAACAGATGAAAACTGGGAGGCTATGTGACTAAGCAATATCAGAATATGGTTAAGATGGTAAAATTATTAATGAAGAAGTACACATAAGCTAGGAGAAGTTGCAGAAGTTTGCTTTCGCCTGAGACTACAGGGCAGGACCAGATCTGTCCCCACCTGTCCTCTCTCCCTGCTGTATTAAAACTGAGCGCAAACTGCTTTTGCACACCAAACTCACTTTGCAGCTAGAGAAGTAAGTGGAAGACAAAGGAGGAAAGTGGGAGAAGGAAAGAGATGCTGGGACATTTTAAAAGTAGGATGACAGAGAATTATTTGGAGCTGTCCTCGCCAATCAGAACAGTTGGAGGGTATGCTTCCAATGGATCTTGGCCCTGTCTCTCTCTCGATTGGAATTTTGTTTGCATTTATGCTACAGGGTGAAAAGAACTTCTGCTCAACTCCCTATGCTAAGAAACATATTTAACATTTTCTGCAAACTGATCCCAGTTCCTAGATGGACTTGGAATTCCTTATCAGCTTTGTGGAATGTAAAAACCTACAAAAATCTATGTACCCGCTTTAGAATACAGGGGTGGTCAGGATGCATTATTTGGGAGAGTCACTGAGTTCTCGTTTTTTTAAAAAAATGGCTTTTGAAACCCATCTGTTCGCATGACTGGGGAGAAGTGTAGATGGATATAATTTTCTTTAATTAATAAATGTTAATTCAATATTGAGAGAGGACAGTGTTAAGAATGTTTCTCACAGATCAGACCAAAATTCCATCTTGTCAGTATACTGTTTCCTATAGGAGTAAACCAGATGCTTCTAAGGAAGCCTGCAAGCAGGACATAAGAGCAATACCTTTCTCCTGTTATCAGTGTATCGGCTCAGAACAAGAGCTTGGAAGAGGGGTCTTGGGAGGATTCTGGATGCTGTAATCAAAAGTGTAATTTTTCCAAGTTATGTTCAAAACCTAGAGACTCCACTTTATTGCTGTTATTTTTGAGTATTTTTTGTGAGCTAATTTGCTTCCAATTTAGGAGAAAGGCAGTATATAAAATAAATAAATAAACATACCACTTATGTGTTAATGCTATTTATTGTTTATGAGTAACACATTAGTAATGCAATACTAATTTTTATTATTAGTGTTCTGAAGTCTTAAAAAACAGAACAATGGTCAAATATGGCCATGGCACTTTAAAAAAGCAAATTTTCAGTAGCAACATTTCAGGAGTAATGCACAAATATTTTCATTACACAAAAAAAGTAACATCTTAAAGTGCAAAAAAGTGCTGTTGTTATTTCCTCATTACCTCCCAAAGTATTGTGTTACAAGTAATACAGATACATATAAAATGTTAGCTGGTCTAAATACCCTAAAGTCTCCAGGTACTGTTTGATCTTGGAAGCCAAACAGGGTCAGCTGTGGATGGTGGGCTGCCAACAAACACCAGGTGTTGTAGGTTATACTTTAGAGGAAGGAACCGGCAAAACCACCTCTGAGTATTGCTTGCCTAAGAAACCCTCTGAAATTAATGGGGTTGCCATAAATCAATGGGTGGCTTGAAGGCACATACACAGCATGTTAGTTCCCAGCCCTGACTTAAAAGGAAAGTTCACCTTCTTTAGCATGGTTGAGGTGTGGTGCTACATGCTGCCAGAACAGTGGCATACCTAATTTCTCCCTCTTCCTCCGAACATCTTCTGTAAAGTCATTACACTTTCCGTCTCCCCACTCTTCTGTCTCACATAAGTGATTCTAGGGACAGAATGATAACGTCACGTCATAGGTAAAGGTAAAGATATTCCCCATTGACAAGGTTGTCAAGTTGTGTCCGACCATAGCAGTCGGTGCTTGTCTCCATTACTAAGCCAAAGAGCCAGCGTTGTCAGAGACTACTCTGTGATCATGTGGCTGCATGTTTGCACAGAACGCTGTTTACCTTCCCACCGGAGTGGTACCTCTTTATCTACTTGCATTTGTATGCTTTCGAGCTGCTGGGTTGGCAGAAGCTGGGACTAGTGATGGGTGCTCACCCCATCATGCAGCACCTGGGCCTCAAACTGCCAACTTGCAATCAACAGAGTTAGCGTCTTAACCACCTGAGCATTTATTTGCAATAATAGATTTTATTTGCAATAATAGATTTTATAAGAAACAGAGAATGCAGAAACATTAAGTGGCAGGAGCTTCCTATCTCTTATAGTAGTTCACACTACAGAAGACAGCAAAGAACTTCTGGCATTTCTACAGTGATTTCATAAATTCCTATCAACTCCACCTTGAAATTTCTGAAATACCATGCACAGCATCTAGCATAATTTCTGCTTCCCCCCTTAGCATTCTGTTTACTTAAGTGCCCCAACTGCAAACTTTGCATAAATCCATGTATGTTCATGATCAAAAACTCTGATCCAAATGGAATATTTATCAAATCTAGTACAGCTGTTAACACATTTCTGTTTCCAAGCTAGGAAAACCCTTTATATGTGTGCATATGGCCTCAGTCTTGAGTCGAATTATCTCCCTCATAGGATTTGACCAGTTTCAGTAACATTTCTTGTTGTCCATTGTTGGAAATAGTTTCTTTCCTTTTTTTAGTGGGGGCCAAGAAAATTTAAAGTTTATATGCATTCTGAAAAAATATCTATTTTGATTCATTTATTCTCATCATTCAAATTGTTACATTTCAAAATAATGGAATTTCCATGGAAAGATGAATGTGTGTTTTCTTGAGACTGTTGTTGCTGTTGTTATTGCATGCCTTCAAGTCATTTTTGAGTTATGGTGACCCAGTGGAGAACTTAGCATGGGGTTTTCTTGGCAGGTTTCTTCAGATTGCCATTGCCATTCTCTGAGCTGAGAGAGTGTGATTTGTCCAAGGTCACTCAGTGCGTTTCCATGTCCGAACCAAGATTTGAACCATGGTGTCCAGAATCATTTATATCATTTTGTCATTTGAGGGTCACCTCCCCTGTTGTCCATGTTGCGGTTTATTAGTTGTGGAATAATACGAGATAATGGCACTATCTGGCACGTGTTTGGGCAGACATTGCTCCTATTATATGTCATTCCCTTTTCTCTTAAAAACTGTGCTTTGGAACTCTCTCTTTGGAACATCCTGAACTGCTAGAATTGCTCAGACTTACATTATTGCATATCTTGTGATATTGCTTTGCAAACCGAGTGATAGAAGGATGGGGAATCAGGGGAACTCCAAAGTCGAAGCAACTATTCAGTGTAGAAATGCATAAGTGTGTGCCAGGCATCAAAAATAATTATCCAGACATGAAAAAATACCGAAATAAATGGTCTTGAAAGTAAAAAATTAAATGTCAGGAAAACCCACACTCGTCCCACATGAAAATTCCATTAGTTTTAAATGTAACCATTTGAACTATAAGATTAAATTCGGCAAAATAAACAGATAATTTTCAGAATGCATATAAAATTTAGCTTTTCTTGGCCCTCACTCCTAATCCTATGTAGGCCCCAGTGGCATTAGGAGAACTGGCACTAGGTATGTAATTGGATCTTGTAGCACCTTTGAGATTAATTGAAAGAAGATGTCTGATGCATCATATACTTAGGTCCAAAATACACTGCAGAAATAATCCAGTTTGAGACTGCTTTCACTGCCCTGGCTCTATGCTAGGGACTTCCGGGAACTGTAGGTTTGTGAGACATTTAGCCTTCTCTGACAGAGAGCTTTGCTGTCACAACAAAGTACAATTCCCAAAATTGCCTAGCACCAAGTCAGAACAGTTAAAGTGGTCTCAAATTGGATTATTTCTGTAGTGTGTCTTGGACCTAAATCTATGAAAGTTTATGCTACCAACTTTTTTCTCCGTTAGTCTCAAAGTGTTACATTATCTGGCACAAAATTACACAATACAGAAAGGTTCAAAAGAGCCAAACTAAGGAGATTACCGCATGTGTATTTTCACCCAGTCCGGGCACAGGCTGGGCATGGGCTTGAATTGGTGAAAACAGATCTTATAGCACACCCTTTTTGCCCAATTCAGCTGCATCACGTACCCGATCTGGACTCCTGGTTTACTTTTCGAACCTATGATACTTTCCCGTCCGTCAAAAATTATGCCAGGAGTCTGGATCAGGTACACGATGCAGCTGAGTTGGGCAAAAAGTTTTGTGATAAGATCCATTTTCACCTGTTCAAGCCCATGCCCTGATTGGGTGAAAAAATACACATGCGACAATCTCCTAAAACAGTCTTTGGTCCTAGGTATGTGCATTTAGCAGGGACAGGAATTCTGCATCCCCAACAACTGTTGTTGAACTGCAGCTTCCATAAGCTCTAGATCTCTTTCACAGTATACACTTCCTATATAGCACTTTGATACTGTTTTAACTGTCATGGCTGAAAACCATGGAATCGTGGGGTTTTAATTCCATGATTCAGATTTCTCTTTCACAGTGTTCTAGTGCTTCATGAAACTTCAAATCCCAAGATGTCATAGGGTGGACCCATGGCAGTTAAAGTGGTATCAAAGTGCCATGCAGTAATTGAACTGTATGAGTGTGAGTCTCAAACTGTACATAGCACAGCCAATGGTGAGGCCTGCTGGGAACTGCAGTTAAACAATATCAGCAGGACATACAATTTCCATCCTAAATAAGCTCAGATGGCATACTTTCAACTTGTATGGTTTTCACTGGGAAGAATTAGATAACACACCAAGGGGAAGGGAATGATAACTTCGGATATATTTGTCCCACCTATAAAATAACCCATTGGACCATTTGACATTTGTCCCTTGACTTATTCCTTGCTCTCACACTAAACTGATTTACATTTGTTTACTCTTGACTCAGTTTTAACATCTCCAGGACCCACACAAAGGCTCCAAATCCTTTAGAACCTTTTTGCATTGTGTACTTTTGTTTGTTCTTACTCTATGTTTACTATCAGCAGAATAGATAGCTTGTAACCCTACAATGGGTTTATAAATATATGCGAGCCTTAATTTAAGCAAAAAAGTTACATGGATCATGTATGATTAAATTGAGCAAAAATGTTTGCTGACTGCAACTTCAGAAATATTTGTTCCTTGGTACTTACAAATCAGCCTCTACAGAGATAATCTATATAGAACTGATCTGTATACAGTAATTTGTATCCACCTTCTCCATGAAATCCTAATGTAGTAGCAGAAAACAAGAGAATGGCCCCTTAACTTGTAAGGGTGACAAAGGGAGCCTTAAGTTATTTTGAAACTTGCACTTTGCTTCTTGATTTTTAAAACTGGAAAAACACAGCAGTTTTGTAGAAATTACATGCAGTGTCCTCTGTACTAGCATACCCCTGTTGTTTGCTAAGAGCAAAGTCTGGGAGATGTCTTTGACCTTACAGGTAAAATTAATAACAATGTGTTGCCTTGCTTTTTCAGTGTTTCACTTCACTAGGAAGGATGCATATACCTTGAAATTATGTGTTAAATACATAATTGCACAATGGGAACACTGCAATGGCTAAAATATTCACCGAGTGTTGGACACACATGTGCTAAGCACATGGACCTATTGCCAATATATCTCACTGCTTTAATTTGTGCCTAGTTTTAGGGATCTATGCCTCAGGCCCATGCTATTAGAAGGACTGTATCTTCCCATGTGAGCCTGCCTGAGCTTTAAAATCTTCAGCGGAGACACCTCTTTCCATCCCACCTCCTTCACAGGCACATGAGAAGGCCTTCTCAGTGACTGCTCTCTCACACTTTGAAACTTCAAACACTTTGGAACCACTCCTCTATGGTTCAGGGTCACCACAACACGAGGAACTGTACGAGAACCATTGCTTTATGATTTTGTCTAGTTCTCTTGTAGCTGCCTTTCCTATTCCTGTCTTCTTCTGTTTTCTCCATTCTGATCAATGATTGATCCAAGGTATGGGAAATCTTTAAGTATTTTGATTTTCTTGTATCTAAGTTGAATTTATGTACTGTATATACTCATGTATAAGCATAGAAATTTAGGTTAAAAATTGACCCAAAAAACCTGTGTCGACCTATGCATGGGTCAATATAAGTACTGTACTTTTACTCATATATATCCATCCATCCATTCCCTGGTAAAAGGCAAGAGTTTGATCTGCCCTGGAAGCACTTAACCTTCTTCTACTCTCTCATCCATCTAGCCTTTAGTATGAGTACAAACATATTTGCCTGCTGGAATTTTATAAGTTCTTTGGCTTGTTTTCCTTTGCTTCATTTGTTACATCCTTCATTACATGCCCCTAAGTTTTACCCTTGACTTATCCATGGGTCATATAAAAATCCATAATATTGGCCCCAAAGCCTGCCCTCGACTTATATATGAGGTCGATTTATAGTCGAGTATGTATGGTAAATCCTCTGTGGTTATTACTTTTGTTTTCTTTAGTTTGGCATTAGCCTGACTTTGCACTTACTTATGTAGTTTTTTAACCATAGTTTTTAAATATATGTGTTTTATTGTATTCTTTGCCTTTTTGTAAGCTGCCTCGTACCCCACCCTGGGAAAAAGGCAAGATATAAATAAAGTGGATGGGTGCAGGCATGCACTTAGAATTAAAGAATTCAGATTTGGCAATTTGATCTGCGTTCCAGAACACAACAACAGTCACAATCCTTTATACAAAATCAACCCTGGTTACCTCCATCTTTCTTTATTTCAGCATTATAATTGAAGGTGTGGGGGAGTCATTTTGTTGCTGGTATTGTTAAACAATTGGGAATCAGAAGTTCTTCATGATCTACCAGAAAACATTCATATGATTCAAGCTTGCCTTCTACAGATGTGCAGTTCAGGAAATGGGTAAAAGTTCAGTTCAGCTTTGCATGGGTCTTTTCTGTGCCCTGCAGCTGGATCAGATGGTGGTTGGCACACTAACATTGTACTAATTTGGCACTGCCAGGGAAAATATATAGAAACAGATGCCTAGAATCCTGTTGTCTCCTGTTGTGAATCAGATTTATGACATCACACAACTCACTTTGTTTTCAGTTGCGGAGGGCAGAACGCACAGTGTTACAGAGTTCAGACTGCACAGTGACCAAAATCCCCCATCCAAAAAACTCACCTTGTAAACAGCCCAGCCTCCCCAACACATCCATTGCCATGTTATTAGAGAGTAGGGGGATGTGTGTGTGTGTGTGAGAGAGAGTGCTTGCCAGACCACCCAGCAGTCTTCAGATGCTTGTTGCAGTGTGTTCACCTACTGGGAAATAGCTGGGTGCATCCCTGCTCTCTGACAACAGGGAAGTCGTTGTGTTTGGAGGGGACAACTGTGCCTCCCTTACTAGGTGGGTTGGATGGTGGCAGCAGGAGACATAGCTAGAGAAGCAGGATTCCAGCTATCGTGAATATTGATTGTTTACTTGTTTATTAATAATAAATTAATATGCATTGGATATATCTGACGATTTTGTAGAATACTTTGTCATTTTCAATTGGAAAGATCCTAGAGTTTAGCTTGCCAGAACCTCTTCTATAATTTGTAACACGGGATGTTTCTAGTAGATCTGAGACGGACGACAGATTTCCAAGTAGTCTTGCTTCAAGCAAGACTAATTAGAGAACAATCCTTAACCATCCATCCTCCCCTGATGCATGACCAGCATAGCCAGCAAGGCTGATGTAATAGCCCCCAAAGTACAAACACTTCTTTTACTGTTGTTAAATAGGCCCACTATTCACTGCTTAGGTGGTCAGGCTGTTCCAACCTCTGACCTATTACCACAGGACCCTTCCATTCAATTCAGGCTGTTCCTCTGCATGTTTTTGCCCTCTGCCACTGATTTCTGCATTCCACTTTGGTGTCATGTGTTTCACTGGCATCTTCAGGAGAAAAAAAAAGCATCCTCACAGAACAACCAAGTTACAGCTTGATGCTAGCAGAAGCTGTCTGGCTGACATGAGGACCAAACTCCTAATGAACCTTGATGAGAAAAAACAAAACATAGCCTATGTACTTTAATTAAAACTTGCTGAGTGTCAAATATCATTTAGCAATCACCATGACAGGAGAAAACTAAAGAGAGTAAGTCTATGACAAGGTGACTTCAATCAAATAAAAACATGTTTATTTAAACAAATCGTAGACTATTTGGTAGTAATCCTGAAATTCTCCTGGTAACACAGCCCAAACCTTTTCTACAATACTGTGTAGCAAAACTGAAGAACAGGAAGATACATTTCACGTTTGTAGTTCATTTTAATATGTAGAGTGGCTTATTGAGATTGTTGACATCAAGCCAGGATCTTAAAGATCACTGCTAGTGTGGAAAGCTTCAGGTTAGCACCTATACTGGTCACTGTCCGTTTTTAAGGAGCTGTGGTGAAAGTGAGTTCCAAATACAAAGACCTCTGTAATGGGTAGGTGCCTTACATGTTTTAAAACTATACATTGCTTATCATCATTGGAATATCTACATTGGTACATCTATAGCCAACGACAGAAAGTGGCTTACGCCTTGGCAACTCACTTTTTGTTTGTAGTACAGGCTGGAATTATGTTCTGACCAAAAGTAGCTAAGATCTCCTCCAAAACTCATTTTGTAAGCAACTTTTCCCTCCCCCTCTTCTCATACAGCCATTTCTATGCTGTTGGAAAGCAGAGAGATTAGCAGGGATATCTCCAGCTATTTTCCTATAGATGCGCAAGTTGCAACATACATCTGCATTCTGCAGGTACCTCCAGGGTCATCAGGAGGTCCTTGCAGCACTGCTTACAAGGTGTGTTTGGAGGGACAGGATTGCATCATGATACATATATGTTTTCCAGTGCAGCATCTCAACCAGAATTCAACAATATGTGTAACCACATCCATGAATTTGGAGAGCCATGACCATGAACATGGACAGGGCATTAGACATTTGCATGGAAGATAAAGCTATCCATGTGTCAATGGCCACTAATCATGACTGCAAAGTATTACAGTACCAGAGGCAGCAGCCCTCTGAATAGCAGTGGCTGGGGAACCCCAAGAGCAGGGGACTATCGCCCTCACATATATGTAGTTTGTAGCATTCCCTGTTTAGCTACTGTGGGAATAGACTGCAGAATTAATGCAGTTTGACACCGCTTTACCTGTCATGGCTCCATCCTATGAAATCTTGGGATGGGTAGTTTGCTGTGGCACCAGAGCTCTCTGACAGAGAAGGCTAAATCTCTCACAAAACTACAGATCCCAGAATCCCATAGCTTGAGCCATGGCAGTTAAAGCAGTGTCAAACAAAATAATTAACACTGCACTAGATGAGTGCCTTTGGCCTGAATCTAGCAGCAACCTTGAGTTTTCATATGTGCAGTGTACCAGGGTTTGAATCCCCGCTCGGCCATGGAAACCCACTAATTGATCTTGGGCAAGTCAAACTCTCTCGACTTTAGAGGAAGGCAAAGGCAGCCCCCATCCCGAATAAATCTTGCCAAGGTTTATTGTAATAGTTAATTAATTTAAGATTTATTGTAATAAATAAATCTTGCCAAGATTTAGTGTTGTTGTTATTGTGTGCATTCAAGTTTTTTTCCACTTTGTGGCAAACCTGTAATAGGTTTGGGGGCTAGAGGGGATGGCAAAGGACAGTCAAATTAAAAATAATTGTTACTGTGTCTGTTCTGAATTATCCTTAACCAGAGCAGGCTTGGGCAGTCCCTCAATGCAGGCTTCCTAGTCAGCCATCTGTTGGGGATGCAATAGGCAGGAGGCTGCCTAAAGGCTCTTTTCGGCTCAGAAATCCAGTGCCGAATACATGTGCATGCACGACATATGGCCCTGCAAACCACCTTAAGAATGGAGGAAGGTAGATGAAATCTAATCATTAGAAGCTTACTTCTTTTTGTTGGCCATCTAATTCCAGCCGCTATACAAAACAGAAATAGGGTACACCAGGAAGGTGACTTAAACTTACCAGAAGGGCAGGGTGCAGACAATCAGGACTGTCACTCTAGTTAACTGGAACTACTTGGGCATGTGGACTCTCACTTGAACTGACTTTAAGTATGACTTTAAGTAAAACATACTACTGAGCATTAAAGTCAGAATTGCCCAAGCCATTGTATTCCCCATCTCTATATATGGATGTGAGCACTGGACAGTGAAGAAAACGGATAGGAAAAAAATCAACTCATCTGAGATGTTGTGCTGGAGAAGAATGCTGAGGATACCATGGACAGCTAAAAAGACAAACAAGTGGGTCCTAGAGCAGATCAAGCCTCTTGCTTTTCCTGAAAAGCAAGATGACCAAGTTGTGGCTGTCATGCTCTGACCACATCATGAGAAGGCACGATTTATTGGAAAAGACAATAATGCTTGGAAAGGTGGAGGAAAGTAGAAAGAGAGGAAGACCCACATTCCAGATGGACTCGATGAAGGAGGTCACAGGCCTGAATCTACAGGACTTGGAGGACAGGGGGTCTTGGGGATGTCAGTATTACAGGATGCTAATGAAAAATGCATATTCTTTTCCCCACAGAGGGTGCCCCAAGTTCTGATACTCTCCTGATGGAAGTTATAACACCAAAAAGAGAACTCCCCAGGTGAGGAACGTAAGAGTAACTTCTCGCAGTGGTTCAGAAGGATTCTTAGAGCCTTATCGGATTACAAAAGAAAAACCAGAAGCAATGAGACAGTAGCTGCTTTTTGCTTACCTTCCTGCATGATGACGTAATGTTTCCATCCTCCCTCCAGGAGATGATCCTAAATGTGTGGCTTTTGTCCTGCTGGGAAAATCCTCTTGGCAAAAGCTACACTTTTATGAGCATCTCCATCTGAAGGGGAAAGGGAAGTACTACAACGTCGTGCAGGAAGGTAAGGAGACAACCGCTTCTGTCTCACTGCCTCTCGTCTCTCTTTGTAATGCTATAAGACTCTCTGTTAGAGCTGAAAGGATTTTATGTAGATCCCATGTGGGATATGCAGTGGGGTCACATTAGGGTTGGTGTCACCCGAAGTGGTTGTTTGGAAAGGGCTGCCAGGGGATGATGCCCTCCAGCAGACCTCAAATGGAAGGCATTGCATCCTTAACCAGTGGCCCGTAATGGGAGTTGCTGCTGCTGCAGCCAATTGACAGACCATTCTGGGTCTGGCACAGCTTTTAGGCATGTGAGAAAGGAAGGCAACACACTTTCTCTTGCACACAGCACCCACACCAGTGCCACTGTGTGAACCACCCCATGGGATGTATACCCCTCTTCTGGGGGAGTCACCCAGTGCAATCCACACACCCCTGCAGTCCCCCTGTGATACCACTGGAAATACCTATGGATCTTATGAGGTTTAATCGGAGAGTCTGACATATGAGTGCGTCAAAAGTTTTTTAGACTGTGTTGGAGTAAGAAGCGAAGAAATAATAGCAACTTGTATTCTAAGGAGTTGATCAGACGACGGGAATTGGAAGTATAATCCAATGGCAATCCGAACGCAATCATGGGGTTTCAAGTTATTTTGAATGAGTGTATGTAACGCAATTTTGGGCAAAAGGGAAGTCATTCTGAATGCAATCATGGGTTTTACGTTATTGCGTATTAGAGTATCACATGCAATTTCAGGCAATGGGAAGTCATTTTTGGGTAATGGGAAGTCATTCTGAACGCATTCCGAACGCAATTAGAATTCATGTAAATTCGAATTTCAAATTAGCTCCATTCGAAATAGAGAGAAATTCCTCCCGTCTGATAAACTCCTCTGGGTGGCATACTGGTTTGAGAGTTGGATTATGACTCTGAAGACCAAAGGTTTGATTCCCTGCTCAGCCATAAAACCCACTGGGTGACCTTAAGCATGTTACACTCTCTCAGCCTCAGAGAAATGCAATGGCAAACCCCTTCTGAACAAATCTTGCCAAGAAAAAAACCCATGATCACTTCAGCCTAGGGTCACCATAAGTCAGAAACGGCTTGAAGGCACACAAGAAGCAACAACAAATAAACCATCTTGCAAAAACAATAACAAGACCATTGTTTGTTGTTGTTTTGTGCCTCCTAGTCATTTTTTTTGACTTATGGCAACCCTAAGGCAAACTTTTCATAGGGTTCTCTTGGCAAGTTTCTTTCGAGAGCCATCCCCTGAGGCTGAGAGTGTGTGACTCTCCCAAGGTTACCCAGTGGGTTTCTTTCACTGTTACAACAGGGCCAAAAAATATAGCCACAGGTTGCCGGATGAAGTTTTGGCACATACACAGAGTGGCGGTGGTGATAGATTACCACGCCGGTCCTAGACTTATTCTGTATGTGTATTTTATGTAATGATTGTGTATCAATGTATGTTGTAACCCATCTCCAGGTGTGAGGCGAGAAATAATGATGATACTATTATATATAATGATATTATAATAATTGCTCAGCACAACCTAAGATGTACAAAGCTGGACAGGGTGACCAGATGTCCTTATCACCCCAAAATGGAGGACAAGGCACCCCAAAATGGAGGACAAGGCCAAATAAAAGCTAAAAGAAAACCAAACCACACACACACACACACACATAGAAATTGATGCTGCTTTAGTTCATGCTCAGAATGGAGGGTATTTTGAAATTCCTCCTGGGCAGAAAAAATGGAGCACAACATGTCCTGGAAAGAAGAAAAAAGGAGGACACACTCTTTGGTCAAAACATAATTTGGTTTATTAATTATTATTATTATTATTATTATTATTATTATTATTATTGCCCTCAGAGTCAGAAGAACCTTCCCTCAGCAATCTCTCCCTCCTCCCCTCCCTCCTCTCTTAAAGTTCTACCTGAGGCCTCCTCATTAGCATAAGCCACGCCCAGGGAGGCCGAAGCCGTCCAATGGGAGGTGGCGTTTGGGGAGGAGGAGGGGGTGGGTAAGATAGGGGCGGGGCTGGGCTGGGTGTGCAGCGGGCAGTACTACTTGACTGACTGAGTCAGTTTCAGACTCAATGTATCTGTAGAGTGAGTGAGCGCGAGGGAGAGGGTGGGCGCGCGCGTGTGCAGGGGGAGAAGAAGAGAGGGGATGTGGCGGTTGCTCTTGCTGCTGCTGCTGCTGTTCCTGGCGCGCGAGGGTTCGTTGACGACGTTGCCCTCCTCCTCGCGCCGGCTCTGAGGCTGTTCCGTTCTCCTCCCCCCCCCCCGCCGTGGATTTGATTTTTGTACAGCATTTTTGTTAAAAAAAAAAAAAAATCCTTGGAATCCTCTCGTCCGTTGAGGTAAGAGAGCGTGAAAACGTCATCATCATCATCGAACTCAGCTGAGGCGCGGTGGGCGGGGCTGCGAGGGGAGGGAGGGAGGGTCAAGGCACGACGGCGCCTGTCAGCACAAACACAAACAATAACAACAACAACAACAACAATAAATTTATTAATTATTTTATAATTATAAATTATTATTATTATTAATAATGTATTAATATATAAATATTATAATGATAAATAAATAAAATATATAATATTATATTATGATATATATATATATATATTATATTTATAATTGTAATATAAATTATTAATAAATATATTATGCAAATTATATATTAATTTTATATATTATATTATATAAAATTTATATATATATTTTATGTTATAATATAAGTTATTAATATATATATATATTTAAATAATAATATAATATATATTATAATATATATACTATAATAAATATTATAATATATATTATTAGTTAAATATATATATATTAATAATTTATATTATAACGTAATATATATATAAATTTTGTATAAAGTAATATATGAAATTAATTTGATTTTATTATAGTATATATATATATATATTATATATTATAATATTTATTATATTTTATAATATCTATAATATAATATATATATTATATATATATATATATATATAAACATATATTTTATTATATATTATAATATTATAATATATAATATTATTTATAATAAAATAAAAATATATATATAATAATAATAAAAAAATTCTACGCTGCCTCTCCAATAAAGTCGAGGCGGCTTACAGTAATAAATTCCATGCAGTACCATAAAACACACAAACAGAGCCCTCTTCTTCTCCTCCTCCTCTTCAATAATAATAATAATAATAATAATAATAAAATAATTTCAAGGCACTGGGCAGAGTGGGCTCCCACATGGAAGGGTTGCCAAAATGCCTTGGTTGGTAAACTTTGTGGGGTGATGGTGGGTAAGAAGGAGCCAGCCTTCCCTTGGAGGAGGAGGAGGAGGAGCTGGTTGGGCTTTACAACTTGTTGTTGTGTGGCGTTTTTCATACTTAGGGCGACCCTATTATTGTGGCAAAGTTTCCTCAGAGGGCTTGTTTGTTTGTTGCACCATGGCCATCCCCTGAGGCTGAGAGAGTGTGACTCGACTAAGGTTGGGATTGGAACCCAGAACCTAAGCTGAAGGCAGCTCAGCGCCCACACTGGAGGGAAAACCCGTTTTGGGACCGCTTTAACTCTTTGTCTGACTCACTGCTGTGGAATTCTGGGAGTTGGAGTTTGTTGTGGGGCCCGAAGGGCCCCACAACAAACTCCAACTCCCAGAATTCCACAGCAGTGAGTCAGACAAAGAGTTAAAGCGGTCCCAAAACGGGTTAGTCCTCCATCCTGAGTGTCTTTCCCATTGACTTTATTATTAAGGAGGAGGAGGACGTGCAGTTCTGCATTTGGCTGCTCCCTTCATCGGGGACGCGCCTCCTCCTCCCCTTTGTCGGGAGCGCGCCTGGGCAGGCATTCCAGAGAGCTACTATCAACAGCATTTCTTTTGGGGTGTGTTAGTGCTCGCTTTTTCACTCCTGACAGACCCCTTTATATCTTTCTTTCCTTCCTTCCTTCCTTCCTTTCCTGGTGGCTTGCTTTTCCTTGGCAAGAAGAAGAGTGGGTTCAGAGTAGTACAGTAGAGGAGGAGGGGGTTCTGCCCTCATGGCTTGAGGCTGAGATTGGGAGTTGCTCCAGAGTCACTCCAGTGGGACTTCATGCCTTGCTGACACAACACTCTCCTGGATCACTTTATGTAAGGCTTGGTAAGGAAGACTCATCATCATGTTCCTGTTCTTTTTTCTCTCCTTTTTTTCTTTTCTTTTAAACAAAGAGGCACCTTCCTCTTCCTCGGTTTCCTTGCGTCTGATGTATAACACTCCTGTATAAGTCTTAGAAATTTTAGTCGGAAAATTGACCCACAAAAACCTGGCTCGACTTATCCCCGGGTCAATGTAAGTACTATATTAACTGACATATATATATATATATATATATACACACACAAACACACACACTCATCCCTCCATATTTGCGGCTTTGATACTTGTGGATTTGATTATTCACGGATTTGATTAATATGTCCGCTCGAGGAATATCTAGGTCCTCCAGTGCAACTCTGTGGCCAACTTTGATTAATATGCTCTTTCTCTAGGGATATCTAGGTCCTCCAGCGCAACTCTACGGTCAACTTTAACCAAAAGTCACACTGAAGGACCTAGAGATTCCCAGAGAGAATACTCTACTAGGCATTTGTAGCTCCTCCAGCACAATTCTAGGGTCAGTGTCTGGCAGATGTTCACCAGAGAGTTTCAATGGAGGACCTAGAGATTCCTAGAGAAGTGTTCTCTCAGGTAAAAATGTGGTGTTTTTGTTATTTGTAGTTTTTTCCATATTTATGGGGGTCTTGTGCCCCTAACCCTAGCAAATATGGAGGTGTGTGTGTGTGTGTGTGTATAGGTGCCATCCCCTTTCTCTAAATAGACTGGTAAAAGGCAAGAGTTTAGTCCATCCTGGTAGCACCAAAAAGAAATATGGATGCCCTTTACTCTCTCATCCATCCAGCCTTTAGGATGAACAAAAGCAGTTATTCCTGCCAGAATTTTCTAAGTTTTTTGGCATCATTTTCATGTGCATCATCCTTTATGTCCTTTGTTAGATGCCCCTAAGTTTTAACCTCGACTTATCCACGGGTCATATCAAAATCCATTATTTTGGCTCCAAACCTTGTTCTTGACTTATACATGAGGTTGACTTATACTTGTATGTCAAGTGTATACGGTAAATATAACTCTCAGCACGCTTCCGGGAGTAAAGAGGCACAGCCTTATATGTTATGCCGGGATGCAAAGGGAGCTTCAGCTCCTTTCAGACCTTTCAGGAGTTTATCACACTGATTTCAGCTTTAAAGAGAGATTAAAGCACATTTAAAGCATCCCGCGAATAAAGCAAACATGGTGAGTGTTTGCACGAATGGTTATCGGGTGCAATTGTGCAAATAAAGCAATATCAGAAATGCATCATCGCAGAAATCCTGGAAGTAAAAAGATGCGCATGAATGCTTCTTTGTGACCGCCTTAATGGCGGGTTTGGTGCGACGTCGTGTGAAATCGTTTCACATAATTACGCAATTTTCCGGGATATTTGCGGGATAAACTCCCGACCTCCTTCGTGTGATAAACTCCTGTGGGAAAGAAGTACGTATGTAGAGAGAGCTTGTAGCGCCTTTGAGACTAACTGCGCTACTAAGGTGCTGCAAGCGCTCTCTAACTGCTGATTCTACAGACTATATTTATGGCTATATCTTTGAATTCTACCACTGTGGGAAAGAGGTTGTAGCATAAGCTTTCATAGACTAGTTCTTCCTCAGGCGGTTATGGAAGCTAGGCATTCACCCTGTAGGCATCTGGTTCGAGGTGGAGTAATGGAGGGGTAGTGTTAAAGCCAGGATACTGTCCTGCTTTCTGAGTGAACATGCAAAGAATCAGTTCAGTATTACTTAGGGAATCCAGTTCTCTGGGGGAGAAGGCAGGATTTTTCTGTAAAGGGAATGTTGTTGTTGTTATGAAATATATAGAGAGATTGCCTGCCTACAGATTGCATTCCTGTCTGAACAAGTACGTATATGGGAGGAATTCAAGAGTTTGCCTTTGTGCCTTTAAAAACCTATAACATTTTATACTGATAAAAACATCTTTATCTCTCAAATATGGCGTAACACACGGTTGCAAGTAGTGCCTGGGACTAATTCTGCTCAGTGTTTGTGGGAAGGATGTTAGTAAATCTTTTTAAACTTTTTTTTCCCCAACCCACAACTACAACAAGTTAGTTTATATCAAAATGGAAAGTTGTCACTTTAATTCTGTGGGTGAGAGTGAGTATTAACATGCATGAGAAGAAGCCAAGATAAGTGTGATTCTGACTGCAACCTGTCAAGGCTTGGGGATACAAAACCACCTCTGTGCTTAGCAAGTCTTGCTTGTCTCACTCCCAGTCCTTACATTTTTTTAAAAAAAAGAAATGTTGAAGGATAAGATTGCAGATCCCTTGCTATAAAAATGGGAATCTGGATAGGTTGCAGAAAGGATTTGCATAATACAGTTTAAAGAAAACATCACCTAAGATGATCGTCTTACCATAGGGTTCAATGAACCAGGTTGCTTGTTGATACTGCTTGTTTCTATTCTTCTGAGCACATCACAGTGTGCAGTTTTATTCACACCGCTTTTAGACAAAGATTAAAGTCTTTACATTAAAATGCTGAGTGGAAAAATTCCATCATCTGGATTGTTCTTGATTTTGGGCACATGTTCACACACTAACCATAACAGATTTAGTATTCAGACTTAATGCAAATGACTTGTTCAGCCTCCTTTTCTCCAGAATACTGATAAACAATACATAGCAGTTTTTCACCCAGTCAAGAGTATTGCCTAACTAATAAAACTTCAGGGAATGGATACATTACAGTATGATAAATGTGATCTGGTTTTCTGTTTATCAGTTGGTAGAGAGCAAGCGTGGTTTAGTGGTTCAAGTGCTGGACCTTGACTGGAGATCAGGGCCATGGAAACCAACCAGTTGGCCTTGGACAAGTCACCCTCTCTCAGCCTCAGAGGAA
Source organism: Urosaurus nigricauda (assembly GCA_034509955.1). Taxonomy (NCBI): domain Eukaryota; kingdom Metazoa; phylum Chordata; class Lepidosauria; order Squamata; family Phrynosomatidae; genus Urosaurus; species Urosaurus nigricauda. The sequence continues at coordinate 105,094,699 of JAOEGL010000004.1, forward strand.
GGAAGGCAATCCCCCTCTGAAGGAATTCTGCCTAGAAAAAGGAATGAACTTGGAAATGACTCGAAGGTGCACAGCATCTTTGTTCATTGGTTGGAGATATTAAAATGGTGTAATAACTTGTCAGGATAACATATGAGGGAATAGATTTTTGGAAGATACTCCAGTGACAGCTGCAATGGTTTTTGTATAAGCGATCTGTTCTGATCTTCCAATAAATAAATACTTTTAAGATAAGAAAAGTACACCCAGCGTTTAGATAATGTTTAAAATCTATGTTATACTTTCATTCCTGTTTTCTTTTTTGCTGACTCCTGTTTTGTTTTTGTTTTTCTCCTCAGGACTCTTTTGATTTGCAGATGGACCCTAAGAAGCACTGACTGTTAACTGTGGAAATTTCATAGGCTCTGCAGTGGCTGGGATGTTGCGACAGAACGGTGGCGGCAACAAGCGTGGTTTAGGATTAACCAAACTGTCTACCTCCAATTTCTTCGCCATCTCTAATTCAGGAAGCTGGGGGATGGGGCGCAGCACCAAAAGCAGTTCACTGAGCAGCATTAGCTCCAACTCTGACTGCTATGACAGCACTGTTGTGGACCCAGAATACATCATGCAGTTGGTGAATGATGTCCGAAAATTCGCAGATGTTCTGCTTTATTTGAAAGAAGCCATTCTTTCTGAAGGTGTGTCAGCTGTTTCTTGCTAACTCCTCTGCCTTGAAATGTACACTTGTGGCAAATTCCTTACTCAGTAAATTACGGGCTGAGAAATGCTTAGTAGGAACTGTGGCAATTTTTTCTTGTGGTATATGTATAGAGGAAGTGGTGGGTTTTTTTCTCTTTACTAACTTCCTCTGTGCAATGGACTTGCACAGAGCTAAAACGTAACAGCTAGAACTTCCTGAGTAAATAAGAAAAAGAGTATATTTGAAAAGGATTGTAATAGATTACATCTGTAACTCAACAGTGTTTTTCATACATAAATAGTTCTTTCCTTTAATTGTATTTCTGACTGGTTACTTGGATTACTGTCAGTGAACTGAACTTCTAAATGCATAATTTCTCTTAAAAAAAACTGGACAGAGGATGTTTTGCCACTTACTGCCATCAGCTGGAAGTATCAGATTTGTTTGTTGTGACTAGCAGTGATTTTTTTTTACTATTGGTATATAGAACTTTGTTTTTCTCGTGATGGGGAAAGTAACAATATCTCTTGTTGAGCAGCAGGGAAACGTTTTTCACATCTGCACTAAATTAATATGGATTAGCATTATGTCCAGCGCCCTGATAGTTGGAAGTAATATTAAACATAGTTTAATATGTTTAAATTACTAAAACATAGCTTAGTATGTTGAACATTGTTTAGTATGTATTAAGAATCAGTCATAGTGAACCCTGGTATCACACATATGGTGAGTCTTATTTTTCCATTGCAACTGTAAGCAGGATTTTAGGAGCTTTTGTTTCTGTCTTACATTAATTATTGTTTTGTGTCCTGTCCAAATCTAACAAATTGAGATTAACCTTAAGTATGCCTGGTGAAACAGCTGGAAATCGTAATGTGTGAAACTGACTAGTTTCTACAAATTATAGTTTAGGCTAAACGCATGTAAGGTTTTGATGACCTGATAAGCTGTGCTATATCTGAATGGGAAATAATAGCTTCAGCATTACCTGCTTCTATGCTGAAAAGAGAGAGAGAGAGAGAAATGTGCATCGGAGGCCTTTCGCAGCTCTTTGAAACATTAGACTGGATCATTGGCAAGGTTTATCTATGGTTTTGAAACAAAATTAAAAACTTATCACCAGTGACTTTTATTACCCATTTTATGAGCAAGATGATAATTTTTTGTGTGAGGAATTCAGACGTGGTTACTTCTGTTCTTTTTTAACCCCAGCTTGTTAAATCACCTGTATTGGCAGACTGTGGCCTGTCTGAAACTATGATTTAGAATGGTAGTGTTTCAGACAAGACATAGTTAACATTCATCACAGTTTGTTTGTGATTGAGCAAAATCGGAAGTGAATGTTTCTGCAATCGCTGTAGCACAGGAAGGTGGTATGAGTTTGAGGCTTGCTATATCTTTTCATCATGCAAAACTCTTATTTTAATATTGCCTCCCACAAATTACCTCTTCTCAAACTTTTGAAGTACAATTCCCATTGGTCCCATATAGCATGGTCTGATTGAAGGAGGTGAGGTGCAACAGGGATGGATGGATGGTTTCTGAGTTGTTAATTGGTTTCAGGCTTGTCAGTTTTGTATATGTTTTGTTTTTAAATTTGTTCTGCTATATTTTTAAAGTGCACAAATTGCATGTGAACAGTGTAAATTTTCTTTAAGATATACATTCGTCCCTCCACATTTGCTGGGGTTAGGAGCACAGGGTGCCTGTGATTGTGGAAAAACTGCAAATAACAAAAACACTATGTTTTTACCTGAGACAGCACCTCTCTATGAATCTCTAGTTCCTCCATTGCAACTCTGTGGTCAACATCTGCCAGACATTGACTATAGAATTGTACTTGAGGAACTACAGATGCCTAGTAAAGTAGTCTCTCTAGGTTCTTCAGTGCAACTTTTGGTTAAAAGTTGATCATAGAGTTGCGCTGAAGGACCTAGATATTCCTAGAGAGAACATATTAATAAAATCTGTTGATACTCAGACTGGAAAAGTTAAAGCTGCAAATGTGGAGGGGCGAGTGTACATGGCATTTTTGAACTGAGATCTGTGAAAAAAATGTGAAATCCAGAGGTTAATTGTTTTACTGAGGGACGTGATGTAGCCTTAGCTTTGATACTCATGCTATCATAAGAGAACAAATCAAGCCCTGTATGTGATCTTAAAGGCCTTTTTTCTTTTTTCTTTTGGCAACACTTCTTTGACTATGTCTGCTTACATTTTAAAAGCCTATAAAAACATAGATAGTAAGGTCAAAATAACACTGATTACTCACATTGAAACAGAAATTCATCACAAAATGGAAAGAGTATAAGACAAACAAAGATATGATTAGGAGAATGTAATGTGAGTTCATAATGTCACTATTACTTGAAGCTATAGCAGAAAGGACAAACAGCAATTTATCCATTATGTTTGTATTCCAGGAATCTTAGAATGCTGTTTTTAACTGTGATATGATGCAAATTTGGTCAGAGAGAGAGAAAGGGTACCTCCAAAGGCCACCTAATGAACTTAATAGTTAAGATTTAAACACTGGTTTCCCACATATCCACGTTTATACTCTGATCAGTGTTTCACTGGTAAAGACCCTTTAATAAGGGAACCAAACAACAAACTCTGAAGAGTGCGGAGTGCTCTTTATGACCTATAAAAGCCCTATATAGCTTGGGTCCAGACTATGTGAAAGCTTGTATCTCCCTCTGTAAATCTGCCTGAGTTTTAAGTTCCTCAGAGGATATTTAACTGTCGATTCCATCACTGTCACAGGACTACCTGACAAAGAAGCAGGAGAGGGTCTTCTTTGTAATTGTCCTCAGGCTGTGGAATTATCTTCCACAGGATGGTAGGCTATAAACTATGCAGGATGGTCTTGTAATGGTTTGTGTATGCTGTACATTTATCCTTATTTTCACAATTAAAATACTTTAATATTGTTTTAAATATTAATGTTTTAGTGGGATAGCTTATATACTTTTCAAAAACTTTTTTTAACCATCAAGTCTTTAGCTGAACAGTGGGTCCTGGTTACCCACTGGGATTTGGCTCCAGGACCCCCATGGGTAACAAAATCCATGGATACTCAAGTGATTTACAATGGATAGTAAAATACAATACAATGAAATACAGTGAAATACAATGGATAGTAAAATGGTGTCCCTTACTTAAATAATAATAATAATAATAATAATAATAATATTTTATTTATAGCCCGCTCCTCTGTACAGACAATTGGAGTGGGGTACAACAAGTTAAAAAACATAAAAAACATACCAGTTACCCACTACCAATCTCCCATCCCTTAAAATTACATTAAACCAGTAATAAATTAAAACCACATAAAAACACATCCCTTTCTTGAGCGGTGTTGACATTAAATTAGGGGTCAAAATATTGGGAACAAGCAGAAAGATCATAAACCTTGTTTCGGACTTGGGGGATTAAGGAGTTTCAGGGAAGGCCTGCCGGAAGAGATGCGTCTTCAAAGCTTTTTTGAAGCAGTCTAGAGATGTCATGAGATGCATCTCATCTGGCAGGCTGTTCCAAAGCTTCGGAGCGGTAGCGGAGAAAGCCCTCTGGGAGGTCTACGACAGCCTGGTCTTCATGGGCTGAAGCAGGTTCCTCCCAGAGGAGTGTGGGGGGGATTGTACAAGGAGAGGTGGTCCCTAAGATAAGATGGACCCAAGCCATGTAGGGCTTTAAAGGTCAAAACCAACACCTTGTACTGCGCCGGAAACTAATTGGCAGCCGGTGGAGAGAGTTAAGCACTGGTGTTATGTGCTCTCTCCTAGCTGCCATGTTTTGAACCAGCTGAAGTTTCTGGGTTAAGCGCAAGGGTATCCCCATGTAGAGTGCATTACAGAAATCCAAACGTGAGGTTACCAGAGCATGTACCACAGATTCCATGTCCTTCATGTCCAGGAAAGGGCGCAGCTGGCGTATCAGCCAAAGCTGATAACAGGCACTCTTGACTGTCGCATACACCTGACTGGTCATGTGAAGCAATGAGTCCAGAAGTACCCCCAGACTGCAAACAGAGTCCTTCGAGGAGAATGTGACTCCATCAAGGACTGGGAGTTGTATTCTCAGACTTGTTTTCGGGCCTGTAACTGATAGTACCTCCATTTTGTCTGGATTTAGTTTCAATCTGTTTTTCCTCATCTAATCCATTACCGCCGCAAGACAGTCATTGAGAGGAGAGACGCCATCTGAAGTCTGAGCCGACGATCTGGTCATGGAGAGATATATCTGAATGTCGTCAGAATACTGAAGACATTAAAAAAGAAAAAAGGATAAATCACTGTGTTAGATTTGATATTACCATAAACCAGGAGGCTGAGAGAGTGTGACTTGCCCAAGGCCATCCACTGGGTTTTCATGGCTGAGTAGGATTTCAAACCCTGATCTCCAGAGTTGTAGTCCAGCACTAAAACCACTACACCGTTCTGGCTCTTGATTGTTTGGGCTAGAGAATACTTAAATCAAAAGAGCACCTGCATACCCCATATACTCCTGAACTATACTCAATATTCATGTGAAAACTGAAGTTTTTAAAGTTTCCATCCCTTTTCTTGATTCTTTCTCTTCACTGATACCTTCTAAGTCGGGGTAGCCAATTTAGTCCTCTGGGCTGCATGAGTGTTGGGTGTGTCTGGAGATGATGGCTAGAGGCCCTTGCTACAATCTGCTTGCTCCTGCTGTCAGCATTCCCAAACTCATCAGACAGGCTCATGTACTCTTTCTATATCTGATTCATGTGCATGTACATCCTGCCACATGCAGGTATGTATGTCAGCACTGAAATCTGACTAGTAGAAAGCAACGTAGAGAAGGCAGAGTGTAGCTGTATTTTGGGGTGCTATGGAGCAACAGTGTGATTGGATAAAGGTTTACTACAAAAATGCATACTGTATACCCATCTGAATACGATGGATCTCATCACCAGGCCATGGATAGAGAAGAGCTGCATCTTGTCATTGTGAAATAACCCAGAGGAACTGTGAATATGGAGTCTTACTGTGGTGTTAGAAACAATGGTTAGATTCCACACATAGCAAAAATTTATGGATCCTGGGACAGCCACAGATAACCCCACATCTGACTAACCTTTAAGTTCATGTACATTTAGTGAAAATGTCAAATTTTGCTCTGTAATTTAAATCTGTGTATTTAGGCTGGACATTATAATACAGTCTCTATATCTCAATAATTTTAGTAGTACACCATATGAATTTCATTTTTTTGTTGTTGTTAATATTTACATGAAATGGCTCCACTTGGTCACCAAGTAGATTTGAAAACAGAATTTTGTCAATGTTGCTGGCAAAGTATATGGAACACAGCTGATAGCCTGTAGTTCCAATTAACTTTTTTGTTAAGTCTATAAAGTTGTGACCACATCCCTCCCCCATCACATACTTGGCATTCCTTCAGAACAAATGTTCACTTGTTGCTATAGTGTCAAAGATCAACAGTTGGTGGGGATATGTTTCTTGAGCAAGTGCATGGGAATGTTCAAAATTAACTCCTATAGAGCAACTTTTTCATTTGTTGACATAATGTTTTCAAAACATTTTTATTGTTGAAAGAAGTACTTATGTTATTAGCAGATTCATTGCTCCTTCCTGTTTTCAGTTTTACAATGCACCAGATAGTGATCCTTGCTTTGTTTATAAATAACTGAAATAACACAGAACTATCCACTTTAAAAGGATAATATCCTCCCCCCCTTTTTAAAAAAAAACCACAGTTGCCATAAACCTGGTGTACTGCATGTCTTTGGGTTTCCCACCTTTATATGTGTGTGTGTGTGTGTGTGTGTGTGTGTTTGTCTGTTATAATATCATTATATTATAAAATATTTTTATCTCTGTTCTGGAACCTTCAATGTCCCCTGTATATGTATATGTTAAACACTAACATATTGCTTTAGTGCTTTTATGCTCTTCTACTAGAGCAGATAAGGATTATGATATAATTAATAATTCTGAAATGAATTTAGAGTTGCCTTGACACTTAGTCTGCAAATCCTAAACTCATTTACTTAGGTCCCCTTGAAAATAAAGAGTTGCTTCTTTGTGCTGTTGTGGATAATCCGTCTAAAACTAACCACTTCTAAACTCCAGTCCTTCAAGGAGACATGATAACTATTCAGTACTATACATAGTTGGGAGAACTTGGTTTGGAGACTTCAAACTGTGTTTCAAGGAGTTGGAACTTGGATCTTTCTCTTTCTGCTAGATCTCATTAATTCAAAGCATTCAGTTCAATTATTTCAAAGGGGGTACCATGCGTATTTTTTATTGTGTATTCAATCTGACAGTGACCAAGCAGCCAGATTCCTGAAATGTAAAAATAGTTCTTGGCCAAAGATTTGGACTAGGGCTTGGATCCTGGTTTAGTTAAATGAGTAGGTGAAAACTGCTATGTGTATATGTTTGTGTTGTCATATACTACCTTTCTCGACCCTTCGAAAGCAAGTTGAGAACATGTTTGAAATGCAGGAAAGGTTTAGAACTTCCTGTAGTACTGAACTGAGTCCAGACTAATCCCTAATTTGCTAAATATGACTTGTCAAGATTAGAAACAGTGGCTTTTGCTTTTCGTTAGCTAATTTACTGTGAACACGTGCCGTGGTGTGCCCAATAAAGATATGCTGACCATGGGGTCACCTATCAATAGAGTGGCACGCTAGTTCTGAATTATCTATCCTATATATGCTTTTTTTCCCCTGAACCAGTCAAAACTATACTATGTTCAGGAAGAGTAATACCAAAAAAACCAAACAAAACATGAAACCCAGTTATGCTGTAAATGAGCTTTACTATCCAATATATCATGACTGCTTTTCCTCTGTTCTTATGTATGGTATCGTATGCTCTGTTTTAATTGTATGCTTATACTGAAGGCTAACCTATCCACAGAGTAAATAAATGTGATTGTCAGTAGAAGTACGCTGTTCTGTCACTTCATCGGTGTGAAAGACCACACTATCTCCATTCAGGCACTTTCATCTGTGAGGTAGGTTAAGCTGAAAGAATGGCTGGCCCAAGGTCACAATTAATCTTATGCTTGAATTGGATTTGAATGCAGGGTGCCCAAGACATTCTTCCTGGCTCTCCCTCCCACCTCAGAGAGGTTTCAGTTTTTAGGAATGACTCAATAGGATTTCGTTATTCTACAAACAGAGAGAAAGAAATCAGATCTGGTGATTAACTTCTCCTAATTAGGTTTGTATAGCTAACTTGAACAGAAGTTGGCAAATGTATGGACTTCCTGCTCCAGTTATTTCCTGTTTTAAAAAGAGATCTGTATAGGCTGAATGAGGGCCACTGAAAAGGGTAAAGGTGGGCCTGAAACACTCCATAATACTGTGAAATGGCCAATAATGCCTATTGCCAAGATTTGGTGGTGCTGTTAGCTATTTGGGAGTAAAGCAATACCCACCCTCCAACTGGAGGGGGGGGTGTAAAATGGCCTTGGGGTGTAACATGTAGTTTGATCAGTCTGAGCTGAAGTAATGTTAAGTGGAGAAATTTCTGATACGGTGATTTAGTAATTATTATTATTATTATTATTATTATTATTATTATTTATATTTCCCGTCTCTCCCTTCAGAAAATTAAAGGTATAAATACAAAAGCTATGCTGTCACAATCATCCATTGCCTTAACTCATATGAGACTTCTCACTTTGAAAGTCGTATAAATCATCTACGTCCTATTTTCCTGATTTCATCTCAAGGCACGATTTTTTCAGTGAATAGCGTCTCAGTCACTGAACAGCTTTTCATCTGTTAAAATGTTGCAGTTATTCTCAGGCTAGTGCTGCAGGAGGCACTTCTCATCCCATTGTGCTTCTGTCAAAGGTAAAAGACTTGAAAATCACATGAGCTGGTCAGTTAAGTAAATCTTTCTGTTAGGACTCGCACACTGCCATAAATTTAGGTTTTGAATGTTACAAGCTGTATGATGGACCTACTCGCACTGCAGTGCTCCTGCCTTGTATAAAAGTATTTGATGGCTGTGAAGTTGGAGAAACCTCTCCCAGTCTTTTACGCTTCATGGCTCTTTAAGTAGACTTCTCTTAGATAAAGAATATACTCCATGGGAAGACAAGCAATGGGGAAAGGAAAGAGCTACAAATCATTTATTCTTCCTTCATGAAGTAGTTTTTGAAATTACAGAAGTGTCCTCACACTGGTTTATAATACGGTATATGGTTTGTGCCTAAGAGAAGGGAAGAATTTTACTTTGAGATCACCTACATTAAGTGTTGTTTCTCTGACAGTCATGTTTTCATCAATGCACAGACTGAGATGGGGAACTTCCTGTTGGTTATTGGTGTAATGCATGTAAACAGGATAGCATGTTGGTTTTGCTAAATATTTTCCCCATTTGTAAAAGCGGAAGAACTACACCTATACATAGCTACACACATTTGCAGTTTGACTAGAAGTTAAACTACTAATTTATGAAGAAATTCCACCAAGCTCAATTTATCCCTGGCTCATATGCCACTTAATTTGCATTTGTTCTGCTAAGGCTCCAGATATAATATTGTATTTGTTGATTAGAAAAAGTCGGTAGCATTGTAAAAAGAAACAACTTTATTCAGGTTCTGGAATTGTTTGGTGGTAACCTTATTATGAGGCAGGATGGGCTATTTTCCTCAGGTGCCAAATTTTGAGGATATCATTGCATCAGATTTTCAGTGACCTCATTTATTCTCTCACCTTTTGCATTTCTGCTTCAGTCACCGATTTATTTATTTTTTGTCCACCTCTGAGCTGAAAAGGTTCAAAAGTCAAAGTCCACTTCTTTATTAGCACTCTGTAATCCCATAATCTTTGCTTTGTGTGGTCTCTGTTTAGGTGGGCTTCACTTACTCACTTGAAAGTGGGAAAGCACATAGAAGAATCAATAGGTCAGAATGCTAAAGTAAAGCGAATGCAAAGTTTACGCAGTTTGGGCAAGTAATTTATTATACTGCTTATCACTTGAACAAAATCCTGTACTTTAGAAAGGCATGTCCTGCAACATCATCACGAGCAGAACCAATTATGGAAATAAAATGTTACAGATTTTTGTTTTTAAGCTAAGTTTGCTGCAGATTCACCTACCACTGCTAGCATTGATTCCCGTGTAAATAATCCACAATTTCCTCTAATCTGAATAGGACATGAAACAATTCAAAAGAAGTTCATGGAATATCTTTATGGGAGTATCTTCGGCCACTGCGATTTAATTTCTTCTTGAATGTTTGATAGAGTTGTTTTAAAATAAGGTGGAATATTATACTGGTCAAAGACCGAATACATTTTATTACAATAAGGTGGAATATTCAACCAATAGGACCATAAAATAAAACATTGTTAATTAGGTAAGGGCTGTAGTTCAGCAATGGAACATATCTGTTGCATCCACATTGTTATAAATTAATTCCCTTACATTTTCAGCTCAGGAGAACTATCAGTTTTGATAATACTGGACCAGATGGACACGTGGTTCAACTTTTTGCAAAATAACAGATGACAAAAGAAAATCAAAACCATCTCTTTCAACAAAAGAAAGTGCTTTCTTTTTTGTAGTAAATCCGATATAAGATATCTATCATTGATTCCTGTGGGTTTGCTTAGCTGTACCGTTGAAAAGAACAGAACTTAAACAAAACTTTCTTCAATCTTAAAAAAAACTCACAATTGCGATAAAATTAAGTGTTCTTGCAGAAGCCCGATTGTTGTGACTTTTACAGACTACTGCAATGTAACCAACTAGTTTTTTTTATGCATTTTAGCATCCTTTCCAGAAAACAGTTTCATGCTTAAACCCTTCACTATAAGGCAGTTTGTGAGGTTTTACACTTGAAAGAAATATTAGGCAATACTGTACTTTGAGGTTTATTCAAAAATAGCAAAAAGGTTCTGTGCTGCTGAAGCAGACTCAAATTAAGAGTTCCAAACTGGTGTCCTCCTGGGTGATCCTGAATGGGCACTAGTTCTTTTGGCTACCAGGAAGTCTACACAGACACTTGGATTCCTTGGAAGAAGGAGAGCTGGTGTGCTGCCATTTTGGAGGTAGGCAACCATCTCACTGTGTCCCTTTGCAGAGCACAGATGGGGATCCTGGTAAGTCAGGGACCTCTGCTTATGACAAGGATGACATGGGTTAGGTTTGCAGGATCTGCTTTGTTCTCACCAGAACAAAGAGCCCACAACTGGAGGCTGTTACAGAAAGACATACTTAAAATTGAAGAATTCTAATCTGAGGGATTTGTTTTTAAGTACATAATGAGTCTCATAGCCCTCCCAAACAAAAGTCTGTTCCCCATTACACCAAGCTTTCTTCATTTCAGCAGTATACCTTGGGATAGGGGTAGGATCATTTTGTGGCTACTGTTGTTAAAATGCTGGAAGTTTGAAGTCCTTTTTGGTCTACTGCAAAACACTGAACAATTTTAACAGAAGATCTTTAAAAGGAATACCTTTTACCTGCCTCCCAGTCTGTGGTTAGTAATTAGTGTGGAACATAGGATCCTGTTGACATGGATGAATATGCAGCAGTAGAGTCCGCTGAATATCTGCACTCATCTCACATTCCCATGCAGCAGTTTCTCAGTGCTTGGTAGAAGTTTATTCTTAGTCTTGAGAATCAAGAACATGTATCAAGTGTGTGTGGAGGGGTGTGTGGCTTGGGGAAGCGGTATGTAGACACAGATTTCCTATTCATCCTAAGGGATTCTTATGCCTTGTTTGTTTGCTTAGGCAGGAAAACCCAGAACTTTAAAAATGTTTTCCATAATTGACTAGATTGTGCCCTATATTCTTAGCTACACATTTTATTTATTTATTTGTATTCCACCTTTCTCCCTGAAGGGACCCAAGGCAGCTCACGGATTTTAAAAACATTACAATAAAATTTAAAACAGTTAAAATCATAATAAATAAATAAATAATCTAAAATCTAAGTTACAGAAGTGTAGGTAAGTTAAATGATAAATGATGGATAGCGACCATCATGTGTCCATAACACTGATGCAACTGGAATTGTGGGCCTAATATTATGGCACTCTTAAATTAATGAGTCAAGTGAGCAGTCAGTTTTAGATAAATTTAGTGAAAAATGCAAAATATCCAACTACTTGAAATTTCTAAGTAAATGACACCTTAAAGTTTTGAACCTTAAAGGGGAGAAAAGGCTAAATGATTGCTGATATTGTATAACTTGAACAAATGCATCTAGGTTAGATGAGACTGGAATCTCAAGATTTATAAAATACTACAAAACATTGAAGGAGTGAGGCATGGAGCACATTGAAATAGATAGAAGAAAAGCTGCTTTGTAGCAATGCTCCCCCCCCCCCGCCCCAGCTCTTTCCCTCCCACTGAGACTCACTTTGTACATTTTAATGTGGATTTGCAAAGACTGCTTTGCTGATAATTGACAAATTGTCTTGCTGAAATACTCAATTATGAGAGAGGCAAACTAAAAATAACTCCTGTTGAAGTTGGTAAACATAGTTTTCTATATATATTTTTTGTGCTTTGTATACACTTTTAGAGGATCATAAGTCACCGCATCATTAAAACATGTAACTACACCTGTGAAGTAGTGGTGTGATAGTGCTCCAGAGACCTACACTTCCATGATGTGAGGAAAGGAAGGACAATTTTGTTAATGCAGTATACTCATCAAATATAGCTTTCTATTAGATAAATGTTTGCTGCTAAACAGGGAGGGCAGGGGTGGAGGACGATCCAGGCACTGCCTGAGGGAGGGCTTCTCCTCTGCTCTTCCCTCCTCATCCTGCTCGGGGGTGTCTCCAGAGCCAGTGGTGTTGCGTCCTGGTGAGGTCTGGTGCTGCCACGGCTGCCACCTCAGGCACGGGTTTGTCTTGGGTTGAGGTGCCCATTGGAAGTGTGGGGAACCTCACAGCTGACGTATTGTGCAGCAGTAGACTTTGATGGTAGAAAAGAAGACCCACAAAGAACCCACACACAGTTTGTGCATTTCCACATTCCTCTGCATCTTGGCCACTCTCATTAGAAGTAACTTGCTTCTACAGAATCTGACGTGTTTTTCCATCAAATCTTTTGCCTGCAATCTAGTCTTTCCGTACCTATAATGTCCCTTTTTCCTCCATCTTAACAGCTAGTGACCGCCCTGCTTGTTTTCTCTGGCTCTTGGGACTGTATGGAATTTTGATTGTGAACCTTGCCATTTCCCATCTATGTATGTGCCACATTGTGGCTACATTTACTGAAATTATTAAATGTGGTATACACCTAAGCACAATAAACTGATGTAATTTAAACAATACTGTGAATTGTATGTGATAATACATAAACTACCTATCCTGAGTGTGTGTGAAGATGGGGTGTGCGATGGTATCTGGTACCGGCGGGGGGGGGGGCGGGATCAGGAAGGTTTTTCTATTTATAAATTTTGATTATTTATATTTATATTAGTGTTTTTAACTTTTATTTTGTAAGGTCCAACATTTTTATTGAATATTCTACATTTTGCAGTGTCTTGTCATCAATTGTGCTTGTGACATCTGTTCACCTTGCCTATGCATCTCTTCCAATGTCTTCATTTCATTCCACTCCTCTTCCATGGCAGTTTTCTTTTTTCTTTTTAACAGTATGCTTTCCAAGCCCAAGCTCAGTTTTCATTGGACTGTTTTTGGCAAGGATTATCCACTTGTGATAACCTATGTTCAGCTAGGCACTGAAGGATTTTTTTTATTTTATTTTTGTTTTTGGTGGCAATTCTACAATCCCTAGGTTCTCTTGAGTTCACTGAAATTATCATGGACACTTTTCTCTGAAAAGTAGAAATGGCATACAAGATAGAACACTCTAAATAATTATACTAAATCTGGTGCTTCATAGTTTCTCTATATTTACTTCTTCAGGACACGTGAACCAATGGGTTCTTATGTCAACAACAGGAAAGAATTCTATGACTATTTAATTTGTATAAATTTACTTGTTCTGAAGAAAAGCATTCTCCCTTGGTTTTTACAGGATCCCAAGTTGTTGTCGCAGGCACTGCCTTAGAAGCATTCTCTCCTTTTGAAGAGAAGAGGAAGCTTTGAAACTCTCAGCTGTCATTTTTATGAACATTGTTTTTTTTAATGCATTTTTTAAAAAATCTAACCAGTTGGTCTGCAATGTATGCTCCTTTCTTTTTCTGCTCCTGTAGTGGTTCATTTCTGTTTCAGTCATTCAGGGATAGAACAACAGTGGGATGGAGCACAGTTTGTACTGAATGGACCGGTGCTGGACTGTGGCTCATGACTTTGTTGTGACACAGCACTGTGGTGACTTCATGACTGCAACAGATTTTGAGCAAGGAACTAATAAGATACTTGAAAACGGTGTGTAGAAAGGATGATATTTTCTGTTTTAGAAGAATAAAAAACACAGATTCACACCTTTTTTTAAAAAACCAAGAAACCCAATAGAAATGTTTTGAGCTCTGCTTATAGAATCATAGAAAATCCCTTGTTGAATCTGCTTACCTCCCATGTATGTATGGTTTGATCATTGTATACTTCAACAATATGTTTTCATGGCCTACGTTGTTTTGCTATTGGAGGCCCAGTTAAAGGTCTATTAAAACAGGTGTTGTTGTTTTTTTCTGAACTGTTGCATTTCTCCTGAGTGTCATGTCAAGTAATGATAAGCATTGCCTCCTGATATATCAGGGAAGTAAATTTGCAGACTTGCAATGTGGCATGAGGCAGTCAATCACTGAATCCAGGTCTCATGCCAGGTCAACACTATATGGATAAAGTTTTGGTATTTTAATATCCAAATATATTGTGTTGTGTCTTGGCTCCCTATACCTGTGACAGCCTTTGACATTAGGACTGCAAAGCACTTTGGACTTTCTAAGTCAAGTTACCATATATACTTGTGATGTATAAGTCGAGGAAAGATTTTGGGGCCAAAATTTTGGATTTTGATATGACCCATGGATAAGTCAAGGATAAAACTTAGAGGCATGTCTCTCTCTGGCTTTTCTTCGCTAACGAAGATTCAGGAAGGACTCATCCCATGCTTACTACAAGCACGTTGATGACTAAAAAGGCCGAGCCGAGATAAACAAGTCCGGTTACAGAAAGCATCCATGGATAAGTCAAGGGTAAAACTTAGAGGCATGTAACAAAGGCCATAAAGGACAAAGCAAAGGCATCAGTGAAGCACCCACCCCCATGCGCCCACCTCCTCCTTGCAAACCAATGCCTCTTTTGCAGTTCTTGAGCAAAGCAAAGGGACACTTAGGGCCCAAACAGACAGGCCAAAATAAAGCTGCTTTGGGTCACTTTGGAGGTATAATGTTTAAATGATGCATGCGCCCTAAGAGGCTGGAAGCTGCATCAAAGCCTAAGGACTGGAGCACAGCTTTGGTGCAGCTTCTGTCTTCTTAAGATGTGTGTGTCATTTAAACAGCATACCTCCAAAGTGACCCGAAGCAGCTTTATTTTGGCCTGTCTGTTCAGGACCTTACTCTCTTCCTGGCTGAGCAGCAGATGCAGAAGTAGGGAGAATGGGGTCGGAGCTTCTGTCAGGACCTTTCTTGCCATATTGACCTGTATGTAAGTTGGCCCAGGATCCTGGGTCAGTTTTTTGGCATAAATTCTTTTGACATATAGATGAGTATATACAGTAGAGTTGCTAAAGATATTCATGAGTTGGTATTCTGCCAAAGTAACATGATATATGCATTACAACTAAATCTATACATGTGCATCTTCCTGTATGTTTTTCCCTAATTCGAATGAGAAATGCAGTCTCTTTTCTTCCTCCACTTGGTTGTTGATTTTGGTTAGGATTCTTTTCTTTTTTAGGACTATCAGTGTTTTTAGTAATATGCAAACAGTAGCTGATGTTTTTGATACTCTTGATGCATCCTCTTAGACTATCCATATTTATCAATTTTAAATAAATAAGCCAGTTTATGTCCTTTCCTTCTTTAAAAAAAACATACAGGAAGAGTACAGGTGGCTTTAGACTATCCATGTATGTTTTAAATTATGCATTCATTAAGCTTCAAGTGGACATTTAGTACAGTGCACTTTCTCTCCATTGGGAAAATAGTGTGGGATGAGTTAAACTTGGATTTTTTCCAGTAGCTGCAGATTTATATGTCAGACAGCAGCAACACAGTTCATTGTTTGATCGTTTTTGCTTAGTCTGCAATGCTCATTGAGGAGTTTCATAGCCCAAATACAAAACCACCCTGAATACTTTTATGCAGTTTGTACTTCATATATAAGTATCTCTTCTTGGCTTTTATTTGCTCCATTGCTGGTGTTATATTGAAATATGAGTTGCCTAAGCTTTCCAAGGACCTAGACTCAGCAGTCTGGTTTCTTTTAAATTCTAATTTCTAACTTCAAAAATTTAGATTTTTCTTTCTTTGTAGGGGGATATGATATTGATATACTGAGCCCATACCCAACAAAGTTTATGTGAAGTACTGTATAATAGTTTTTATGGTGACACAAGACCCTCTTGTTTTTGCTGCAGCAGACTAACAAAGCTGTCTTCTGGACATTTTTTAATATATTGAACATAACAACTTTGAACTCAAGCTTAAGCTCTGAATTAAAAATGAAGTGTTCATTTAAATTCTCAAAGAAAAAGAATCCAGCGGACTATACCATGACTGGCTTTCTTCTAGTGATTTATAGAAGTGTAAGTCCAGCTTGCATTTGTCATTTTTTATTCACTTTGGTGGTTGGACTTCTCTTCTCCCTTGAAGAGAATGATGCTATTGTCAAGAGGATCCAGCGCATCTCAGCAGATCATGTCATCAGGCTGTGGGGACATAATCAGATGCTTGTTGGATTCCCCACTTTCAAACAGCCACTGAATGGACCTGGAGTGATGGCTGTAGCAGCAAAATCTGTCCTAGAGATGGTAAGAGGGGAGTCATAGAATACTTCTGCCCGTTAAACTTGTATGCCGTTCTCTTGACCGGTATGTGTTTATAGAAGCAAATTTCATATCTGTTCTTCTCATAGTAGTCCCTTGTGATAATGGTTCATTGGCAAAGGTATACATCAAAAACAGATTGCAGTTCAACAAGTCTGACCTATGAGAGAGGAATCACAAGTTCCACTTTTTAGATTTAGATGTAATGATTCTAATAAGTTAGTTGTTCCTCTGACAATTCTCTGGATGAGGGCATAGAAATCACTGTGAACCAAAATTGTGGCTTCTTTCCTTGACCCTCAGTAATTGCTGGCTTCAATGTGACAATCACACAGTCTTGTATATGATTTAAGTTGCCACATGATGATGGAAAAATAAACTACTGTACATCACAGGATTGGGCTTTTTGGGGTTTTTTTATTTAGAAATTTAAAGTTTGCAAGAAGACTGTGGGTAAAAATCTCATTTTTAGGTAAGATTAGTGAGAACATAATTACTGATATCTGGAAACAGATTTGGGAAGTAGTTGGTGTTACAACATTGCACGCATCCCTGTGAGATCCTGCCTAGAGGACTGTTATATGGGCACTATGTTATGAAGAATGATTAGAAGTTAGGAATGCTGAGAAACAGTACATATATGCTGTATGGTCTGTGTGATGGTTTTGTGAGGAACCACTTGGTGAATTGAGGGTGTGTTGCCTAGAGTAATGTATGGAATTCTTAAGAAATCAAAGGTGGTACATTTCTAAAAAGTATTAGTGCTACAAATGATCATGATCATTTTTCTTTTCTTTCATTTTCATTTCCTGTTTTTGGAAATGTCCACCTTGACATAAGTTTGATTGCTCAACAGGAGCTTCCAAGTGAACAGTAAAAAGCTTTTAATCACCCTATTCCTGAGTTCATTTATGATAGCATTGTTTTCATGTTGCTGGCGTACTGGAAAGGTGAGAGGCAGAATGTACACATATTATCTAATGACTAAGAATGGGCAAAAATAGTATAATGGGGAAGCTTCATTGTTGTCCAGGACCCAGTATTTTGGAGGGTCGTGTATATTCACCCGAATTCTGTTTAAAATGGAGGCACATGGCTTGATAGGCTGTCTTTCCATTGTAATTGGCCAAATTATTCTGAACACTAAAATTATGTTGATATAAGGAGTAATGCTAGAATCAAGTAGAAATGGTCCTTTCTGCCATTGTGGTGGGCGATATATGGAGGGACGTCCTCAGCTGTGTAGCTGTGTTGCCTTGCACAGAAGCACTCAGTGGTGCAAGGTCAGATTGTCTGAAGGTCTTGAGGTTCTAGAAGACAGAGACTAGATAGCTACACAGCTGATTCACTGTTAGCATCTTGTCATTTAACAAGATAAACACCATTCATGCTGGAGAGAACACAGTCTAAATGGAAATCTCTAGGCCGTGAAATTTCAGTGAAACAGCTAGAGCCATTGAGTCTGTGATGGGCTCTGTTCCATAAATAGCAGATCTCTCATACAGAACTCGTCTGAGGTAGAACAAAGGTGAACAAAATGCAGCTCGCTGTCTACATCTTGCCCATGCCTTTCCTCAATGCCATTTTTGAGGCTTCCAAAGGCACCTATATATACATATTTTAAATGTCTTGATTTTTTTAAAAAAATTGAAATAAAATCCTCTCCCCCAACATTGTATGTACTGCACTGTGTAAATTTATAGCACTATATAAAGGGTTCCTCCTTGTACAGTCCCACAGTTGCCCCCAAAGGTGGGATTTCCACCCTTTATATGGAAGGTCCACCCTTCGTCCCACTGCTTTCATCACCAGATGTGGGGTTTTCCAATGCTTATTACACAAATTGTGTGACTGACACTTGGGCAAGGCCACTAACTGAGGTTTTCTTCTAGGCAGTCATACCACTGTGGCCAAATGTGGGGTTTCCACCCTTTAATCCACCAATTGTGACGACTTCCACAGTCGTCATTGCAGTTACCAAGAGTGAATGCTTTCCTTGATCCCCATCTCAGTGACACCAACTTTGGGGACCATCTGAATGCCCTCAAGGTGCCTATGAGGATTTGGGCTACTTTTGTCATCAGCAGATGCCACTCTTCTATATTCAGTGCTGCCACCACATATTGTATACATTGTCTAAATCCAAGCTCTCAAGCAGATAACATTTATGGTGGCCCCAAATTTATGTGTATAAAAAGCTAGGTCTATATTTATTTATAAAAGTTAAACATAATAGAGCAGATTATTTATTACAGGTAAAACATCACATGCCCTCTCCCTTACTCCTCTTAAACTGACTTGATCATAGGAATCATTCAACTTAGACTCCCTTCTCAGTCCCACCCCAGTCTAACTCAAAGTCTAACCTTATAAAACCTTTTTTTGAAACTTCACTCTCCTCACTCAAATCATTGGTCCTTCTCAGGACAGCCAACAGTTATTCAGGATTTCTGGCAGAGTGCTTTCCCAACCCAGATGCTGGGGATTAAACTAGGAGGTTTTTTAGGCAAAAAATGCACAACTAAGCTCTAACCCCTGCAGAAGCCATTAGCTGCCTGCCCCCATTAGAAGACATAAGGAGAAAGCAACTTACTGTAGTTTTACCAAAAAAGATCAGTAATGAGATTTGAATGGCCTGGAAATGGTTTATGGCATAGTATTTCTGGAGCAGGTCTGGAGCAGATTCATCCCTTGCATAGAAAGGCCGCTGGAAGTTCAGTGGTGTGACATAAAGATCTTTTTTAAAAAAAATACATAAATAAAATAAAACTGTTGTAGAGATGTCTTTTTATTCCCTCTTTTGGATGCCAGGTATTCCTTTGTGATTTGCAATTTCCTTCTACTTTTTGTAACCGCACATTGAATTTGGCAATTGTAATTGCAGTAATGTATGCCGAACTCACTCAGGTATGAAAAAGTAATATTTGGATATCTTTCCATGGAGCTGAAATGTGGGAAAATATGTAATATTAATCTTCACAATAAACTGTAATAGTAATCAAAGATCATCTGTATATTATAAAGTCCAAATAGTGAAGTAGTTGTAAATACTGTATTGGAAGTTAAATTGTAGTGACTTTTTATGTTACTGATAAATCAGATTTAGGAGCAGTAATTTATACATCTGGTTGATTGCATAACCAACGCCTATAAAATTATTGGAACACATTTTCTCATGAAATATCTGGGCCTCACAAACAGTGTCTAACAAAGGAAGACCCAGCTGACACAACAATGCCTTTCTCAGCTGTACATAATGTAATTGAAACTGATTTGGCAGGAAGTTGTATAGAAGCTGCCAAGCTTGATTATGGAACATTATTTTGTGTTTGGATGGGCAAAATCAAGCACTAAGACCATTCCTGTGAGTTAGTCTTTACTTGACAAAAAGATTCCCTTGTTGAGAGCACATATTTAAAAATAGGTGAGGGGAAGATAGATTGTATCTTTGTTATCAGAGATTGATGCATAAATTAAGTGGTGGTAAATCTGGGATTACTATGTCTGGAGCAGAAAAATGTCCAGTGGATCTTAACTAGTTTCTAGGATGATGAGCTTTGATTATTGTTCTAAAACATCTCCTGGTATTCATTGTGCAAATGAATCTGGCAGCACCTCTGAGATTAAATCAAAGAAGTTTGTAGCATGAGCTTTTGTAGGCTTGAGCCAACTTCTTCAGGTGTATATTAGGAAGTAGGCTCAAGCCTACGAAAGCTCATGCTACCAACTTCTGTCTTTCAGTTAGTCTCAGAGGTGCTGCAAGATGCCCTCCCACACTGCTTTATCACACTAGGAGGCAAACAGGATTTAAACGAGAGTTAAACTAGAGAATACCAGGAAATGCCTGATGTTTATTACACGACATTTCCTGGTTTCTCTCATTTAAATCCCGTTTGCCCCCCCTGGTAACTGAAATCAAACTGCCTGGTTGGTAGTTTCTTGGTCTTCTTTTTGCCTTTTTTGAAAATGGTGACGGTATTCACACTTCGGGTCTGCTGGGGCCTCTCTTCTCCAAGACTCTCTAAAAGATGCTGGGGTTACCATGATAATGAGGGCTTCAATCCCCTTACAGTCTCATTTGTTCTATTTGTACCAGGTTGAGTACCGTTTTCCTTTTAAGAGAAGACTGAAGTAAAGTAGATGTTTCAGAGTTCTGCCTTCTCTCTGCTTCCATTAGCATTTCACTGTTTTCTCCATGCAATGACCTATTGTTTCCTTGTTCTTTCTCTTATTTTGGACATAGCAAAAGCAAACAAAACCCAACAACAGCTTTTGTTACTTGTGTTATTTTAAACATCTGTAGCCAGCCTGAGCTCATTCTGATCTTTAGATTTTAAGACTTTCTCCTCACAAGTATTGGTTGTTCATCAGTATATTTGTCTAGTGATTCCCCCTCCTGCCTAGTCTTTCATGTCTCATACTTGTTCCTTTTATGTCTCAGCTCACTGAACAATCCTGTTTTGGTTTTTTTAGATCTCTCCTAATTTTTCTTCCTCATTGAAAGTATTTATAATTGTGCTTTCAGTATCTTACCTCTAAGAAACTTCTGCCCTTCAGGAACTCTCTTCCCCTTGAACATTTCTAACCATGAGCTCTCTCTCACTCCTTAATTTTACTCAAATCAACTTTCCTGAAGTCCAGAATATGTGCCTGATTATATTTGGCTTCCCCTTTCCTTCCTGTATATAACAAATCCCAAGAGGATGTGGTCACTCCCATCCATGTTTCCTCCTAGTTCCACTCCATTGACCGATTCTTCCCTGTTGATAGCCAAAATAGATGGCCTCCTTGTTGCTGTCTCCACTTATTGGACAATGAAATTAATCCATGAGGCAACTGAGGAATTTGTTCAGCCTTCCATTCTTCGCAGAGTTTGACTTCCAACAGATATCCAGGTGAAATCTTACATTAAAGTGACTACTATATCTCCTTTTTGAATCTATTCCAGGAAGGCATCATCCATGTTTTCAGTCTGTTTGGGGTCTATAGTAAACCCCCACCATGATATCACTGTTGTTTCCTCCCTTTTAATTTTTACCCAAATGTTCTCAAATGGCTCTTCATGTTTTAAAATACAGATTTCTTCAGAGGTATACACATACTTCTCATATAATTCTGCTCTTTCTCCATTCCTGTTCGGTTTATTTCTTTGGAATAGGTTATCCTTCTGTTACTACATTCCAGTCATGAGACTCATCCCACCAGGTTTCAGTTGTTCCTGTTAAATCATATTTGCCTTCCTGCGTTAAGTTCATCTTGTTTGTTTTTCATGATCTGTGCATGAGTGACATGTAAGACCACGGGTCATACTTTCCAGCTGCTTCCTTGTTATTTTCTGTCAGATTGGTGTGCACTTATATTATCATCCTAAATCCCCCTGTACCTGTCAGTATTTGGTTTTTACCTACTGTCTGGAATACTATTTTCCTCTCCCACTTAGCTAAGTTTAAAGCTCTACTATTTATGTTTTTAAGACCCCAGGAAATACGTCCTTGCCAACCACTGTGAGGTATAAACCATTTCTTGGCAGACCATTCTTTAGACAAGAAGCCAGCCGAGAGGCCAAATTTTTCTAACGGCACCATTAACAGAGCTAGCTGTTCACTATCGGTATTTATCTTCAGACAGCACATATCTAAAATGTCGCATTCGCTTTCTTTTTTTCGTTTTTTAAATTTTAAATTATTTTAATGGTAACAAACATAACCAACAAAGAATGCATGTCAGATCCAGTACATTGAGGTATATTGAGTTGGTATGCCCTGACTATCAAACTAAGGGGTGAAGCAGATGGGCATGAAGGAGTAGCCCCTGGGGCTGGGGACCCCAGCAACTGGACAGCCTGCTCTCAAAGCAGGCCGCCGGCGCAGTCCCAGATGGTCTGCTGGCAAGGAGCGAATTTTGGCTGCTCCTTTTGCCAGCAGCTTCAGGCTGCCTAAGGCAGCCTCTGGGCAGCTTCCGGCCACGTCGGGGACATGTGCCATCTGCACACCATGACCCTGAAGTGGTCGGAAGCCACTCCTTTTGGCCCTTCTGTTTTGGACCTAAGAAATCTCCAGATGACATGACAATTAGAGTAACTTTCAAAAGATCAATAGTGAGGAGGAAGAATGAGAAGACTGGTATTTTTGTTTGTATAAATAATAAACATGTACCCAGTCTCTTAGAATGTAGAATGGTCTTGGTTACATTCAGTAACCCCTTTTTAATTTATTTCTCAGTTATTATTATTATTGTTGTTAAATTTTATAAAGTACTGTAAATTTGCCTAAGGTGTACAGTCTAAATAAAACAAAAATAATGACATTAAAACATACCTTAAAATATGATTAAACACAGTTACATAATAAGCATTCAATCAAGTTGTGAGGTGGAATGCTTCCCTAAACAAAAACGTCTTGAGCTCACCCTTGAAATTGGTAAAAGATGTGGCAGTCCAGCGATGTAAGGGAAGGATCTGGGTGTGGGAAGAGGAAATCATTGGTTGTGTCCAAACAGTCCAGTTAGCATGATGATCCAGATTCTGTCTAACCACCAAGAAAATGACAGGGCATTTAAGCTGCACCAATAGAAACTCATTTGCATTATAAAAAAAGAGATAGTTATCTGAACTCTGGTGATAATGAAATTGTTTGTGATGTAATTTTATTGATTTCTGCAAATACCAAATTCTGGAAAGGAAGTACTTACTTGAATACCATTTAGAAAAATACTTTCAGTTTCATAGGGGCTAAATACTAGTGGTTTATTAATTTTATACAATGTTCTTTGATATTTGAGGGGGGAAATTCAGTAGCCCTTTTAACCACAGTCTCCCCCAGTAATAGTTTTTATTTAGACAGCTGTAAAAACTAATTAGAAATATACATGGAGATTAGAATCATCATTGGCCTCTAGGTTGGCAGTGTATCACATCCTGTATCAGAGGTGGTATGCTTTTGTATATCAGTTGCTGGGGAATGCAAGACAGAGGATGCAGTTGCCCTCGTGTCCTTTTGAGTAGTTATTATACGCAACTGGTTGGCCGTTACATAATGATGTATTAGAGAGGCCCTTAGTCAGATCCAGCACATTTGTTTTGTGTTCTTAAATCAGCCCAAATGTTGAAAAATCTATGGGGACTTGGTAAGTTCTTAAAGTATGAAATATAGTGGGCCCTTGGTATCTGCTGGGGTTTGGCTCCAGCACCTCCTGTGGATACCAAAATCCGTGGATGTTCAAGTCCCACTAAATACAGTGGTATAGTAAAATGATGTCGCTTATATAAAATAGCAAAATCAAGGTTTGACATTTGGAATTTATATATATTTGGAATATTTTCAAGCCATGGATAGTTGAATCCATAGATAAAGAACTCCTGGATGTGGAGGACAGATTGTAGATTTTGCAAACAAAAATCATCAAAGAATTGTGGTTGCTAGTGTTTGACTTACAATTTTGTAGCAGACCTTTCATTTTTAGTTTTTGTCAAGTCCATAGAGCAGTGGTGAACAACTGTGGCAGGGCCGAGGTGTTTGTCATTACATCTCCATGGTGGGCTGCACAATTGCATTTTCAGCCAAAAATGTGATCCTGTTTTGACGCAAAAGGTTTACCTTCCTGTATTTTTTAGCAATGTTGACTCTTTATTTTTAAAAAAGTTTTATTGTGTTGGATGTATAGTAAGAATTAAACTCTCATGTTTGGGAGTTGCCTTGAGGGTTTAGGGGCAATTTTCATCTAAATTTATATCTCAAGATTTTGAAGGAAGTCTATTGAGGAAGCCACAAAAAACGGGATTGAAGTTCCATATGTTTCCCAGGGACTATCGTTTGCACACTCCAAACATAAGAATAAAAACAACTACTTTGTGTTTTACCTTTTATTAAGCTAACCATTTTCTTAGTGAAGCAACTCTAGAAAAGAACAGATGTTTCTTAGGTTGACTGAG
Source organism: Urosaurus nigricauda (assembly GCA_034509955.1). Lineage (NCBI taxonomy): Eukaryota > Metazoa > Chordata > Lepidosauria > Squamata > Phrynosomatidae > Urosaurus > Urosaurus nigricauda. The sequence continues at coordinate 105,119,254 of JAOEGL010000004.1, forward strand.
AACAGAACAGACTATCTCATGATGCAATACAGAATTCAGACTGTCAAAACAGGTTTCATGATAGTGTCTGAAAGAACTTCTCCCATTCCATTATCATTCAATCAGCCTTGACTATGAATTCCTTAAGTTGCCTAAAAATTCTTACCACATCTACTTTAAAAAAATTCCTTCCATGTTTTCACTGGAACTTACTCCCAGCTGGAGATGTAAAATGTGACTGTTTTGTCCTCACATGTGAAGATGAATAATTAATGCAAGTTTTGCCCATTCTGTGGGGAGAAAATGAATATTTATGTGCAGTTCATACTCACTATTCACTCATCTCATTGTGTTCTGAGATTTTTTTTTTCCAACGTAGAAGTCTACATTTGTTGGGGGCTAAAACTATATTTTTAAATGCAGAAAACACTGTTTTCAGTTAATCATATAGGTCTTCGTTACAATTTTTTCCTCTCTTTTCTTTGCACAAAAATTAGCAATCTTGCACAAACGCCAGTGTGGCAATGTGGAGACAGTGTTTTTGCACCAAATAAAACAAAACAAAATAAAATCTGGCTCTGCAAATACTAGGTGGAAACTGTACAATTTTTACTCCTGTGTTACAACTGACTTTTTTGCACTTGATCATTAGGTGCACGTTTGATCCCTAATTCCTCAGACGTGGTCTATTCATGACTTTAGGTAGTCCAATTTTGCCTGATCTTTTCGTGGCCTTGTCTTTGTGGGGATTGGCCTCTGCCCCTGTTTCTTCCTAATATTAGTTTGTTTTTACTGGTGAAGGTTTATCATTGTATCTGTGAAATCTCAAAAATAACCAGGGTAACTTACATCTCCAGCTTTTCAGTAGAAGCTGAATCTGTCTGTTCCATATAGTGTAAGTCTACAGCATACTGTTCAGCATTTGGTTGCATATTGCTTGCAACCAAAGCACTAAATTGATTACCAGAAAAAATGCAAAATTCTGTGTTGGAATAGTGAGAGACATGCATGAAACATCATAATATTCTGTATACATCATTAATTCAGGCTCTCTGTTTAAAAAGAATACAATATAAACTTCCACTCATCTTATTATTCCGCACTATTTTTACCTGCTGCCCTGACTTCAATTTATAACAAGTGGAAAAAAATAGTCTGGCTTGGTGAACTCTGTGGAATTCCTTCGGTACCTAGCCAAAGCTATTAAGGATCTAAAAATTTCGTAAGTGTATTGACTGTTCTAGACATGAACAAATATGCCAGTACTCATGAGATTGCCTTTCTACAGAATAGGTTTTATTCTTTTTGCCCTCCCTAACTTGATGTAATGTAATCATCTTTTTTGGTGCTTGCCAAGTTTAAATTGTGAAGGTATGTTTTGAAGAAAACAATAGATGAGCATGTATTCCAGCTTCTGCAGCACTAACAGAAATAACAAAACTTCCAGTACAGCATACTATGTTCCTTCCTGTCTTTTGTGACACACAAATGGGGAAGAGAATTAGGTCATCAGGAATCCTTTGACTATAATAGATCTGCATTGTGCCAGGATATGGACTTTGTCACCTTTACATTTATGTCATGGAAGTCTAATTTGCTTTATTGGAGTTTAGAATAAATTATAATTGTGTTGCAAAAGCTCAAGAAAATATAATTGGTTACCAGTATATTGCATATAACTTTTTTCAGTGTGTGTTAGTTATACTGCCAGTCGTTTTAAAAATACCTTTAGTCTTTTGTTCATAATGCATTATTCAACCTTTGAGAACGTTGGTCTTCTGCTGTTAGTCCCAGCCTATTCAGACTGAGTTCATTCTGTTGGAGTTTCCCATGTTCACCCGCCTGATGGAAATCCACTGGAAATCCGGCACATTGACCATCAGGCCGACAGTTTGCAAAGCATGTTCTGTACTGCTTCCTGTGATCTGTCTCTTAAATAGTTGCACATCTTCTTATTTAGCAGAATGAGAGGAATTATTCCATGAAGCTGGGGGGAAAAAAGGAACCGAGTATTTGAAACTGAAAATGCCGATGAATATGGGGGGAAAGCCAGCAGCTCTAATCGTTCTTGCCCTTTAACAATGTAGGAAGCAAATCCAGTTTATACAGAGAACACATCCTGTGACCTTTTAAATCCTCCACTTCATATTTTATCCCAGGATGGCTAATGCCATTGGAAGGTTACTTTTGAAAACGAATTAGTTGATATAAATATCATGTTTTCTGAAACAGTTAGTTGCCATTCAAGTCATAGTTTTAAAAAAAAGTAACTCTTATTCTCAAAAGAAACAGAATTATTTGCTTTTCAGTTACTTTTAAAATGTTTATCCTAAAAGCTGTGAGTACAAAACATCTTCTCTTCCGCTTTACCTCAGTGTCACCTCAGCATCCAGAACAGAGCCTGAGAGAGCAGTACAAGCCGCAGCATGACTACTCAGCACTTGTACCGTGTGATATTTTTCCTCCACCATTTTATTTATTTACTTATTTAGAGCACTTATACATCACTTTTCAGCTAAAAGGTTCCTACATTGGCTTCACAGGTTATTAATTTCATTAATTAATCAACTGCCCTTGGGATTACAATCTAAAAATACACAAAACTGCAAGAGAATGACACTAAGGGAGGGAATTAAGTTCAGCAAATACCTTTCATCAGCCACTGGAATCAAAGCATGATGGGCTTGGCTGCTGTTACCTCTTTCAGAGCCCAGACAAGTGAAATTTGGGAACTTTAAAGGCTACAGTTACATCCCCAAAGGATTGTACAGTCCTCCTTCCGTTCTCATGGTCTTCAGACTGGCATCCTTCATTTATGTGTAAGGGATCAATGGAGGGGAAATGAATGGGGCATGTGCCCATGGGTCCCGCACCTATAATCAAACCAATGAGGCTTGAATATAAGCGAAGGGGTCCAGAACAGATCCCCTACAAAAAAGGAGGGGCGACTGTAATTATTCTCCATTAAAGTACAAATGTAACATGCAAGGATAATGGTAATTCTTCATTGTTTCATAAAAGAACAATAGAAAGCAACTAATTATTGTACTTGCTTCTAACCTCTGCCTGTTATTCAAAGTTTCTAGCAGAATTCTTACTTCATCCTCATAGCGAATGAAGTATGGGAAAATGACTTGCCTAGACTATCTCAGAACTTTATAACTAAGCCAGATTTGACTTAATGCAACCGTTAAATTATTACATTAATAATAATAATAATAATAATAATAATAGTTTATTTATAGCCCGCTCCTCTGTATATACACTCGGAGCGGGGTACAAGTAAAAAAACATAGATTAAAACAATCCCATGACCCGTTTCCAAACCTCCCGCCCCTTAAAAATAGATTAAACAGCAATGATTAAAACAGTTATTTAAAAACATATAGCTACATCCTAACCCTTCCTTATGTGGCCACGTCATAAGTGGGGATCAGAGCATGGGAGTAGGCAGGAATCAAAGTCTGGAACCGAAGCCGGGGATAAGGAATTTCAGGGGAAGGCCTGCCGGAAGAGATGCGTCTTTAGGGCTTTTTTGAAGCAATCTAGAGATGTCATGAGACGCATCTCATCCGGTTGGTACTGTTGGTGCTTCTCACTGTTTGTAAAAAATGAGAAGTATTCCTTTTAAGGTTATTGAATATAATTTTGCATTTTTATTTATAATAATGTGCTTATTTAGTTGGAACAGGTTTTGGGGGCTTTGGTGACTTCCGGGTTGAAGATGGTGCCATGTAGCCTCCCCCTTTAGTGACTCCTAGGAGGGGATCTGTTCTGGATCTGGTGATCACCAGTTGGCAACCAACCAATGGGAATTGCATCCTTGGTAAGAGAGGCTTGGCAGAGCCTCACTTGTGTCTTAATTCCCATTCCGAGTATCAAGGTGATAAGTGTTATTGCCACCACGACACAGAGGGAATGGAGGAGAGACTAAGATGAGTTAGCCATTTCCTACTGCATTCACGCCAACAAAACTTTCTTAACTTCCTTGATTATCAGCCTGAAGAATTAAGGAAATTTACTAGTTGACGGGAACAGTTTTTCCAGCATCAACACTTGCACAAGTGAAATAGTAACTCAACTCCAAACATAAATGGATTTAAAAGTGAAAGATGGTGTTTCCCCCCCCCCCTTTATTTTATAATGAACATAAATAGTAGCAACAGAGGGCAGTTAAAAGAAACTAAAACACGTGAATTCAGGAACTTAAAACTCCAATTTATGGCTTTGGAAAGAATCTACCATACAGAGAGACTTAAATCCACTAGCGGGTGAGAACGAAATGATTGTTTCCTTATTATTCACCCTCACTGATGAAGGCAAAGACATTCTTGATCATTGCAAGATGGCTGAGGAAATGATTGATGGAGATTACCTTCCAGTTTATAGTGCATGGACTACAAATCAATCTGGTGAAGGTGGAAAGAAACAGGGACATCTAATGGTGAACTGGACTAACTGCAACAAAAGAGGAATTACTGCTTTCTATATTTGATGATGATGATGATGATGATGATGATGATGATGATAATGTTTATTTATAACCTGCTCCTCTAGCAAAGTAATTGGAGTGGGGTACAACAAGGTTAAAAATATAGACTAAAACAACTATCATGCCCCTTCCCGACCACCCTCCCTTAAAATTAGATTAAACCAGGAAATATTAAAATCAACAACAGTTAAAAACAAAGTGCAATCTCATGAACAATTCTTGTGCAAATAAGCAATAGATGAAATTAAGAAAGTTAAATAAAGGGCACAGCAGAGGTTATCTACCCAATTTCCGTTTCAGAGCCGGGAATTGATTATTTTTTCAGGGGAAGGCCTTCCAGAAAAGATGTGTCTTTAAAGCTTTTTTGAAACTAGCAAGTGATGTAATAAGACGCATCTCATCCGGCAGGTCATTCCAAACCTTGGGAGCGGTAGCTGAAAAAGTCCTCTGGGAGGTCTGTGACAGCCTAGTTTTCATAGGCTGTAACAGGTTCCTACCAGAGAACCGAAGTGTGCGGGGGGGTTCATACGGGAAGAGGCGGACCCAGAGGTAAGATGGGCCTGAGCCATGTAGGGCTTTAAAGGTTAAAACCAACACCTTGTACTGTGCCCGGAAACTGATCGGCAGCCAGTGAAGAGCTTTAAGCACTGGTCTTATGCGCTCTCTCCTTGATGTTGCAGTAATAAGCCTGGCTGCCATGTTCCGAACTAGTTGAAGTTTCCGGGTTAGGCACAAGGGTAGCCCCATGTAGAGCGCATTGCAGAAATCCAGACGTGAGGTTACCAGTGCGTGTACCACAGATTCCAGGTCTTTCATGTCCAGGAAAGGGCACAGCTGGCGTATCAGCCAAAGCTGATAACAGGCGCTCCTGACCACCGCATTCACCTGACTAGTTATGTGAAGCGATGAGTCAAGGAGTACCCCCAGACTGCGAACAGAGTCCTTCGAGGAGAATGTGACTCCGTCTAGGACTGGTAGCTGTATTCCCAGACCTGGTTTCGGGCCTGTAACTGTTAGTACCTCCATTTTGTCTGGATTTAGCTTCAATCTGTTTTCCCTCATCCAATCCATTACCACCACAATGCACTCATTAAGAGGGGAGATGCCATCTGAAGTCTGAGCCGACGATCTTGTCATGGAGAGATATATCTGAGTGTCCATGCCTCTGAATGATCTCACCCAGCGGCTTCATGTAGATATTGAATAGCATCGGAGACAGGATCGCGCCCTGAGGGATGCCGCATTTAAGCTCCATTTTGGATGAGCAACTGTCCCCGGAGTTGGGATCTGCCAGAGAGAAATGATCGGAACCACAGAAGAGCGGTGCCTCCGATCCCCAGCTCCCTCAGCCTATCCAAAAGGATGGAATGATCTACAGTGTCAAAGGCTGCTGAGAGATCAAAGAGCACCAGCAGGGTCACACTACCCCTGTCGATGCTCAAGCGGAGATCATTGGTCAGAGTGACCATGGCAGTCTCCACTCCATATCCTGTCCCGAAGCCGGTTTGAAATGGATCAAGATAATGGGTTTCATCCAAGACTGCCTGGAGTTGGGAGGCGACTGCCCTCTTGATCACCTTGCTTAAAAATGGCAGCAAGGACACTGGTCTGTAGTTGTTTCTATCCAGCAGGTCGAGGGAGGTTTTTTTCAGGAGGGGCTTAACCGCCGCCTCCTTAAGGCAAGATGGTAGGATACCTGAGAGCTGCCGTGGCAGCTGTCAGAATGTCTAGATACAGGAATTGCTGTTAATTAATTTTAGAAGAATTAAGATAGATGAGACTACAAAGTGGTTTAGAGGAAAATTGGAAAATGCAGTTTAAAAATTATTTGGCGGTAAGGAAGACATGAAGCGGATAAAGCAATTCCCTAAAGGAGGAGGAGGTAGACCAGCATGGAGAGACTTCAGGGACACAGCAGGGGAGCCTGGGAGTTCCATCGCAGGGAACAGTCGCTGCTAAGCCTTGGAGGAGGCGCATGGTTGTGGTGGGGGACTCCTTGCTCAGAGGTACAGAAGCAGTGATTTGTGGGCCTGACAAGATGTCTCAGGAGGTGTGTTGTCTCCCTGGGGCTCCACTCCACTTTCCCGAGCCCTAATTTTGGCCCCAGGCTGCCGCAAAGCAGCAGTCTGTACCAGACCATTGTCTTATTTTGTGTAATATGTTTGTGTAGTTTATAAATATAGTTTTGATGTAGGCCTTTTTGTGGCTTTACCTTATATGTTTTATATATCAAAATGTATGTGTTTAAAAATATATTTTTTAAAAGAACAGTTTTTTTTAAACATCTTAAACATACAACTAAAGCAGCAATTTTTTTTCAGCACTGCCTTTGACTGACATCATATTTTATAATCTATTACTGTACTTGCTAAGTGCTTTTCTTAAGTGTCCAAAAGTGCAGTTGAACGTAAATGAAGTGTGTCTAAGTCCTATTGAAATAGATTAATCTAGGTGATTCTTCTTGAATTTCCATTAATTTTAGTAAGGTTTAATCTGTTTCTATTCCTTGCTTATAATTACTTAGAGAACAATGTTGGATGTTTTTATGCTGTCATTTTAAAACTTTCTCTTTCTGTTAAAGCAAATTGGCTTCTATTATGATTGTTATCTTGCCTTTTTTTTCCAGTTTGGAAGTCAAAGCAACTTACAACTATTAAAACAAATAATTGAAAATTGGCAGCATACAAAAGTTTAAAAGCAACTAAATTTCCATAAAGTTGAAACCAGTTTAAATCATAAAACAATAAACAACAACAACAAATGATAATCTAGCTCTTTATACAAGGCCTGTTTCCCCTAAGAATCATTTCTCAAAGGCCTGCTAGTATAAAGTTTGTTTAACATGCTTGCCAAAAGTTAATAAGGAGGGTGCCAGTCTAGCCTCTCTGGGAAGGGAGCTTGAGAGCCTGAGATCAGTCACCCAAGCAGGCCCTTGCCTGTGTTCTCATCAAATGTTCTTATGAGACTTGTAGGACAGAGAGAAGAGCCTCTCCAGAAAATCTCAAAAATATGGGCACATTCATATGAGACATACAGTCCTTCATATAATCTGAACATGAGCTGTATATGGCTTTATAGACATCACCAACAGGTTCAGTTGTGCCCCAAAACAGATAAGCAGCCAGTGGAGCTGTTGTAACATAGAAATTGTGCACTCCCTGTAACCAGTTCTACCAGTTACAGCACCTGTTTAAGAGCATGTCAGGGAGAAATGGACCTAGGGAATAAAGTTGGTTCATCATTCCTACACCCTGGAATGTCCTATTTGGCCCTCATTGCCTGCAGGACCCCACAGGTGGTTCAGAGTCAGACAGTGGAGATTTACATCAACATTTGTAGGCCTCTGGCCATGGACTCCCCCACCTCCTCTATGGAAGTAAGACATTTACAGCATTCTGGAGACTATTAGCAACCCTACTTGGAAGCTTATAAGTAGTGAGTTAATGCAGCATTCAAACAAACAAACAAACAGCTTCATTTATATACTTCATACCACCTAAGGAGTGTCTAAGCAGTTTACAACTGTAAGCAACCCCAACAATCTGGGTACTCATTTTAGCGACCTCGGAAGGATGCAAGCCTGAGTCGAGCTTGAGCCCTTTTGCTGGTCTTGGACTCGCAACCTTATGGCTTTGAGCGAGTGGCTGCAGTACAGGCATTTAACCACTGCACCACCAAGGCTCCTTCCCAACCAAATGCTCCCTAGATGTGATGAATTTCTACTCCCATCAGCTATCATTGTCATAGTCATTGTCCAGCCAGCTCTGGATAATGAGAGATGAGGCCAAAGTATATGAAGAGCTTCAAGGGGGAATGCTGAGTTAGTATATCTTGGATGATTTATTATCAGTTTTTCAGCATAAATCTTATCATTTTTAATCAAGGACTGGTGTTTTTGCACTCAAAATTGAATACATTTAGAGCACTTCTATATGACAGTGTCCGAAAAGGCTTGATTTTAAAAAATGAAATAATATTCAGAGTACTACATGGAGATCATGTTTATAGCTATTTAATAGTTTTTTTCCATGTTCTTTTCAGAAAATCAAGAATGTTTGCATCATGTTGTTCATGAACGTTTGGGTGAGCTACTACGTGTGCTAAAAACAATAATAAGCAAACACCAGAGTCTCAATTCAGTTGACATTCTAAGTGCTGCTGGAACAGTCATTGCAAAAGTGAAAGGTAAGGAGAAGGAATGTATTGGATTGTTGTATGTGAATATAAATTGAAATAAGTATAGTCTTGTGATGTAGGGTAATACTGCAGGTAACCCAGATAGTGCTTCTGAAATGTCTGTACTTCTCTTCAGTCAAAAATGGTAATAAAATGTAAAAACTTTCTTCACAGATGCCCTTGTTAATATGGCACTTATGTCTCCAGCACATATACATGTTTTCTCCATTGACTACTTAAATATTTATCAAAGGTCCATATGGATATTTTCCTCCCCCTTGATAATTCACTACATTGCTGTATGATAGTAATATTTAATATTTATGTAAGGTTTTATTTTTAGTGGCTAAGGTGCTTCAGATATTTTATTTTCAGAAATTCAACAATTGTCATTATATGATCATGGAAATCAGTGTTTTTGCTATATTGCAATCTAAGAACTAAGGCTTAGTGAAAGAAGCCATATAAAAATACTTAATAAATACAGCGTGCACACCATACTCAGGTTCACCATACACAGACTCAAGGTTACACGGATGGTGAGCTCTGGCCCTCTTATTGGCGCACGCGCCTGTGGTACAAGTAGAATGCGGGAGCGCACTGCCATTAAAATCAATGGGACTTGTGGTCCTGCGGTATTTCCATTAGGTGGGGGAGGGGGGGGTCCAAAATGGATCCCCCATATAAAACAAGTGTCCACTGTACAGTCGTCCCCCGGGTTACGAAGGTAATCCATTCCGGATTACCTTTCGTAACCCGGAAGCTTTTGTTTCCCGGGGGACCGCTTTAGCGGACGGACCGCACGGCCGATTTAAAGGGGCCGCGCGGTTTTTTTTCTTCGTATCCCGGGGGATCTTTCGGATCCTGGGGGATACATTAGCGGTCCCGCCGGTTTCGTACCCCAGGGTTTTCGTACCCCGGGGGATTCGTAAGCCGGGGGACCACTGTATATAGTTGTGTACTTTGGTTTAACAATTCTACAGTAGAAGTGTAGGAGTTAGCATGTTCACAAACATTCCTGGGGAATTTGCATTTCATGCCTTTTCTAGTTCTGCAGTCTAGTTCTGTAGTCATGTTCAGAACCTATACACCCGAATTGTTTAGTAACAAAACAAAACAAAAAATTTACTGCTCATTTTTGGGGAAAAAATTTTGTTCCCATTAAAGTATTGTCATAGACTGTATTATGTTGGTGCTTGAAATAGAATTGGGTATATTTGATCCAGCTAGTGTGTTGATAACATGTATACTGTTGAGTTGGTTTGGAGGCAGATGTACACAGTTTTATCATCTTGTTTTGAGGAACAGTTGTTGCTTAATTCCAGATTGAGAGTGAGAAAGAGAAACCACAAGTGCAAAAAAAACTTGCTGTTGTGTAAGTGAGTTGTGAAACAACTAGCATATCAAAAGAGAGCACTTTTTCAGAATCTTCCTGATTATCAACCAGTTCTCAGGGTTGGCATTCAGTAAGCATGTGCAGGGATACCCATTTTGGTTAAGTTTCATATATGCAAGAGTTACTAGACAGGAGCACAATCCCATGAGTTGTTGTTTCAAAATAAGTTATTTTTGAAATATATATGAAGATCCTTCTTCAGCATTTCTTTGCATCTCCACATGTGGTGCTGAGCCTGCAGAGAACAGCTTTAGAACTTTCTAGAACTAAACTAGAGAGCTTTGCTGGAACTCCTGCCTCGGCATTTAGTGTGCTTTTTTTCCTGCTTCAACTCCTTATTGACTGCTATCAGGAGGAAATGGTTTTTTTCCCCTTTTCCTCTAAACAAATGTGATCTCGTCCTTTGACTTCATTTGTTTTCCTCTTTTTCTTTCTCTCTACAATGTTGTTCTTTGTATATTTGCTTTTAAACGTTAGTTCAGTCAACTTTACATTGTTGGGCTCCTCCATTGCTCCCTTCTTGCAGCAAGAATAACAATGACACAATTATAGAAAAAAAGCAGAACTCCCAATGTTAGGTTATTGAAAGTACTGAATATGTCCATACAGTCTTGGTAGGAGAGCTTCACATTTGCACAAACTTTGGCTTGAGGTTGGCTGAATTGAGAAGTTTTTGATCAGGGTATTCATTTTCCTGGTGATTTTTGGTGTACCAGATAGTCTTTAGAATGTCCTCCACTTGTGGCAGAAAGTTACCCCTCTTAAAACATGAGCATGTAAAGGATAAGCTCCCTCTTTTCTAGCAGGCATATCAGTGCTACTCTTTTCTGATGTAAGTCATGCTAGTGAAAAAGGACCTCTGGTCAGCAGATGCCAATGTTAAAGTTTCCAATGTTCAACATACTTTGAATCTTTGCTCTACTTCAGTTCCAGCCATATTGTTATTGATGATTGAGACTGTCTCCTCCTAAGGCAAACACCTCTCTTTAGAAGTTGGACCCATTCTCAACGTTTGACATGGCTGTCACCACCTCAGTATCTGTGTTAGCTTCAGAACTCACTTTGCAATAACTCCCTTGACATGAAAAAAAGGTTTTGTCTTGGCCTATCCGCTTAAATTTGTAGCTTTATAGTCTTTGTTTTGTAGTTCTTCTGAACAAGAAAGGGAGGAGGAGGACTGGAATAAGTCTCACATCATTCAAACTCAGTCTCTGCCAGATTGCATTGCATGGTTTCTGCTTGCTTGTTTAATAAAGCAAGTTTTGGTTTACTACACATGGTGCTTTTTGTCATAACACTCCTCCTTTGACTACAGCTTGCTAGTCTAACTCATTTGTGGGATTCACAGAGACCACGACGAAGAAGGACAGGTTGTTTACCCATGACTGTAGTCCTTTGAGTGGTCATCTGTGAATTCACACAAACCTGCCCATTCTCCCATCAGATCATGTCCTGCACATGCTCCCTCATTATGCTGCTATGCAGCATCCAATTGGAACTGAGGGAAAAGAGCAGGAACACTAGGGATATGTACATGGTGGGTGAAGCTACCACTAAAAATCCCTAGTGATTCTAGAAGGTTCCAAATGTCTGCGCAGGCACAGGAAAATCCATTTGTGTGAATTCACAGATGACTACTCCAAGAACTATGGTTACAGGTAAGCAAACTGTCCTACTTTTTTGCCTGCCACTGCAGCAGCATCTACAGGAACCACATTAGTCAATCTACCTTTGATTTTGTCACAGCCCTTGGACCATTTCAGCACGGGAGTTTGTTGGTACTAGTTGTCTAATGTTTAGTGGTCGAAGCCATGCTTGCCCTCAGGGCTTCTTTCCTTGCTGATCTTCATGTAACTGGTGGTTTTAGTGAAAAGGCCCCCATGTAGGGCTACTGAAGGTGAGTGGTGCTACCACCAAAATGCTTATGTAAAATGCTCTAATAGGTTACAGAAGATGCACTGCACAGGCACAGGAAAACCTGTTTGTGTAAATTTACAGATAACCACTCCAAGAACTACAGTTACAGATATACAACCTGTCTATATAGCTGCACAAATGACCACTTGAAGAACCACCGTTACACTAAACAACCTGTCTTTGTTACATGTTTACATATTGAAAACATGGCTTCACAGCTAGTCTTGGCGGAAGTCAGGGTCTTAGCTTTCTATGTTTAGGATTGGGCGTAGATGTCCTTTTTTGTATCAAATAAAGTGATAAAACTTTCTTTACCGTACTATCACTTCATATAGATAGAAGTTAGTTGGTTATTTGGCCCTGGCCATCACCAAATGATACATTTTTAAAACTCTTAAACATTTTGAACAATCTAAAATTTTGTTCTCATGAAATAATAAACATAGTGGAAAGTGTGGTTTTGTGTTGGTGTGGGTGTGTGTCCATGTGGTTGCCTATGTGGTGGTGCATTTACTATGTAAAAACAGAGAGAGAGAGAGACCAAGAAAAATTATGAAAGTGATTATGAACTAAATTGCGACTCCTTAGAACATTTATTTTGCAACATTTGAGGACCTTAATGTTTCATCAGCCTGGAATAAAGTCCAGAACTTGAAAAAAAAACCCACAAAACTAAACCTCTGTATGCCATCTGCAACAAAATGTGGCACACAGTTGTTAGTAATATAAAACTTGTGGGTTCTTCCAAATTTAGCAGTTCCACTGCCTTGCCACTCCCTTCTATCTTTCCCTTTCATTATGCTCGAGTTATGTTCACATTTCCCTCCAAGACATCCTGTTACATATTTTGAAGAACAATTATATGTAATTTGGGGGAGGGGGTGCAGTTTGTTGCAAGTTCATTGACTTAAAAAAATGAAGCTATTAAGAAACTTTCAGAATGCCAACGAAGGAGTTTGTTTCTCTAAAAAGAATCGAAGCACAATTGCTGTATCAAATAAGCTCCAGTTTGTAACTCCCTTGTTATGATAACATCTTAACGCAATCAGTAAATGCTCTACAGTGCACAGCTTTACATTAACATATGCAAGTCTAATTAGAAACCTTATTTCATAGGATGGCATATATCCCTTCTTTAGTTGATGTTTTGGGTTGCTATAAATCCATAGATAGTGTTTTGATTTTCTTTTAACAGTGGTGGTTGGAGCTGTATGTTTAGATTAATCCTTCCCATGCCCATTAAGTTGAGTGCTCTCTTGAAAATGTAGCTAAACAGTTGCATTTTTCCAGCATGGAAACTACTACCAGTCATTGTTGTCAGCACTATTGTGTTTAGCCAGGATGTCCTGGGGAAGGACTGTGTTCAAAGCTGATGTTAAGAAATATCAGTTTGCCAATAATGGCCGAGAGAAAAGCTTTAGGAATCTTTGGATGGAAATGTTTCGGAAAGAAGGTAGGAGTCTTGTACTTTATTTTATATATGTATGTGTGTGTAAAATATTAATACACTGATTTTGTCTTGTTTGAAAAAGACAAACAGCTGGTATTTCAGATTATGAGCATGAAACTGCAGACCTGATACATTGACTGGAAGTGGCTTCTTTATGTTGAAGTTGCTGGCACTTAATTTTTTTTAATATTTAGATATAAAGAATAACAAATAAAAAAAGCGTATCTGGAACTGCAGAAAATTTGGGATTTTTTTTTTCATGCCAGAAGCATTTCATTAAGGTGATATTGTCCAACTTGTACAGCTTGGATTGTATAATGCAACCATTTGACAAATAATTGTATTTGTATGTTTGAATATAAATTCAAATCTTACATATTTGCTTTGGAAACTGAATGTTCAGTTACATAGTTACAGTTACAAAAGAGGGCTACTTCTTATGCAAAATGTGACTTTATCAGAACCCAATGGTAAACTATGTTTGACATGTTTGATAATTTTGATTTCATTATCTTACTGGTCATACTTACTTAATGTGCAATAGAAAATTGCCTAGCTTAAAAACAATTTCTTGCAGAAATGTTTAGGGCAAAATAGAATTATATAATTTATGTATAATGTCTGTTTTTTCATGAAGTGATTTTGGTAAACAATGAATCAAAAATAAACTACAGATTCTATGCTTTAGTAAAAGTGATTTCACAAATTCTGAAGTATTTATTTTTGAGATAGAGTGTGTGAGGGAACACTTCACATGTTTAGAATATCTATCACCTGTAAAGTCTATATAAGCTTGAGCAATTTATTTATCTTTTATAGTACTGTATAGTACTAAAGAGTTAACTATATCAGTTTATTGGAATAGCTTTTTATTTAATTTATGACTTACCATATACATATTTTTGTTATCTGTGCTTATTGAGAAATAAATTTAATATTCCACAATTGCTGTGTTCTTGTTTAAAACTAGTTAACAAACGGCGTATTACATGAATTGATATTTCTTCTACATGTTTTTGTCTTTTTAAAATTATTTGGCAGATTAGGGTTGAATTTCTGTTGAGTAAATGTCTTCTCCACATTGTGAAAAGGTTTTGTAAAAAACTGAAAGACTCCTTGTTCATTGTTTAATTGTTCTGCTTATGAAAGGCAGTGTACGTATCATAACTCATAAACGGTATGAGGAAGTCCAGTGAGACTGGCCCTTGGTTACCTCTCAGATGTGGGACTTGGGAAATGGCAATGGTAAAGATCTCTGGGTCCTTGCAAAATGTTGCAACAGAAGGCTTTGGGACCTGACTCAACAGGAAGCAGCAGCAACAACAAAGATTCTCCCTGCAGCAAGCCAATCGCCAATTCTTCTGGCTCATTCCAAAGCAGCAGCACCTTTGAACCTGTCCCTATTTGCTCTTTTTGGGGAGCATGTACCCCTTGCTGTTCCATCCCCTCCCGCCCCCATGCCCCAGTCTGAGGAAAATACTATGCAGTGGTGCATATGTGTACGTGATCCCAAGCTGGAAAGAGAGAAAAAAAATGTGGTTCTCACACAAAAAAATCAACATGGTACAGAATTAAAAATGAAACTAAACTGGGGCATAGTTCACATTAAAAAGGGGGGGGGGAGCAGATTAAAGGGAATGAATAAGATTTAACATTTGATACTTTTTGTCCCAAGATTAACCTATGAGGGCATTATGAAATGAGGGTTTGACTTGGGTGTCGGTAAAAGTCTTGTGTCAACCTAGGGCTAGAGTTTGGCCTTAGGTAGTGGTTCCCTTCCTTTTCTATGCCCCGCACTCATATGCAATGTTTGACTGCTGTTTGCACCCCCTACAAAAGTAATACCACAGTTGTAGATGAAGAAGTATAATTTTTAATTTTTGAATCACAAATTGAACTATATACAATACTGGAAGGTGAACAAGTTGAACTTAAAAAACAAGCTTTTAACCCAGTGTATAGAGAGCAAATCTAAATTGAACAATTAAATTCTAATTTAGTCAGAAAAAAATAAGTGGTAACTCGTGACTCAAGGACACAAACAGTTCTTTGTTGCACTCTCTGAAATTCTATCTTACACCCCCCGGGGGCAGGGACATCCCAGGTTGGAAACCCTTGGCCTTAGGTATTGTATAGATTCCTAGGCAATAGGGTGTCAGATCTTTCAGCAATCGCTTCACTAAGATAGTGTTGTCCCATGTTTATTATTTTATTAGGTCAAATATTTAGCCTTATGTTCTGATTTCAGAGTGGTTTCATGATCTGTAAAACCACAGTCTGATAAATGTACAATACCTCTTTGTTTTCTTCCTCAGCTGTGAACTTTAAGGAAGTTAATGAAGAAAACAAACGA
This sequence comes from Urosaurus nigricauda, assembly GCA_034509955.1. Lineage (NCBI taxonomy): Eukaryota > Metazoa > Chordata > Lepidosauria > Squamata > Phrynosomatidae > Urosaurus > Urosaurus nigricauda. The sequence continues at coordinate 105,135,017 of JAOEGL010000004.1, forward strand.
GAAGTCTTACATGAGATATTCTCTTCTATTGAAGCATTGGCATTCACCTTTGGCAACATGTAAGTGAAAAAGATTTATAGTTGTTGTTGTTTTTTGTAGGGTTTTTGGGCTACATGGCCATGTTTATTCCTGACATTTCACCATCATCTGTGGTTGGCATATTCAGAGAATGCTGGCATTGGAGTGAATGAGGTGTGTGTGTGTGTATATATACACACACTATGTGCCTCTTTGTGGAGAGGAGGTGATTTCTGTGTTAATCTGTGTTGGTCTGTTGTTGAATGGCAAGGACTCAGGGTGTCTATTTAATTAATGATCCATTGTCTGCTGGGAAATCCCCTAATCCTGGGTGGTTTTCATTTGCATGGGCTGGGTCTTGATTTTGGTGTTTTTCAGGACTGGTAGCCAAGCATTGGGGCTAAACATAAACAAAAAGAAGTGCTTTCAGGCTGGCTTGAAGGCATGGCATTTAGATGACACATGCCTTGAAGTGAGCAAGAAAATGCCCTCTAGGCGCCTTATGCAGAGAAAGGCCGTTTCAAAAAGAAGCAGCTTTTCCCCCACTTCTTCTTGGCTTGAAGTGATGTCATGTGGTCATGACATGAACACTCCAGCTGCCTTGGGAGCCCATGGTGTGGTTGGTGGGGTTTCAATGTGGCTTTGGAAAAGCAGCTTCAAGCCACATTTTTCAGCCCATCTGTTTCTCCCCTTTGTTTACTTTAAGGGATTCTTCTTTCCTGTTGAAGTTGTCTTGGTGTTTGTGGATTTCAATGGCTTCCCTTGCATTCTGACCTGATAGCTGTTGACATGGTCCAGAATTTCAGTGTTTTCAAATAGCATTTTATGCCCAGGATGGTTTATAATGTGTCCTGCTACTGCTGATTTTTCTGGCTGACCCATTCTGCAATGTCTGTCGTATTCCTTTGAATACTGCATTTGGTGATCTGTATGTAGAATTGTCTACAGCTGCACAGTATGCGGTAAACTCCTGTGGCCATGAGAGGGTCTCCCCTGTCTTTAGCTGAGTTCAGCATTTGCTGGATTTTCTTGGTCGGTTTGTAGATCATTTGGAGGTTGTGTTTCCTCACCAGTTTCTCTATTCTGTCTGTGACTCATTTGATGTATGGTAAAAAAAATACCTCCTGTTTGGGTAGTTGTTTGTCTTCAATCCTCTAGGTTTTTCTGTGTCTGGCAGCCCTTTTGATGTCTGAGCTGGACTAACCATTAGCCTGTAGAGCCCAGTCTGGGTGCTTCAGTTCATTCTCTATTCATTAAATAGATTTAATGAACAATATGTTTCCCTGGTCTCAACTTCTCTAGCTGCTGCCACCTTACTCTTCTGTATTTCATCCCTACAGTTCCTTTGTGGATCTGTAATGTCCTTTTCCCACACCAACCCTGTTTGAAGAAATTTAATGTAAGTGATGTTCTTCTACATTGAAAGAAATGATCTTTAGAGGCGGATTTCAATTCTTCTTCATGGTCTCTGTGACTTACACAATTTGCTTATCCTATGCCTATGTAGTGGCTCTTTTGGAGCATTCTATAGCATTCTACATTTTGACTGTAGCCTAGCCCATCTCTACCAATCCGATATAAGGGTCTCCTGACAAAACCCGCCAGTTCCTTTTCATCCACTGCTGCAGTTGTCTCTGCCCTCTGGGGCTTTCTCAGTACCACTGGCTTTTATGAAGTGCTTCAAATGTAGCACTAAGATTCTGGGCTGAGATGGGCTTTTGAGATGCCTTCAGTATTTGTGCAAGACCCATATCTTTGCCTTGTGTGGGCTCTGTATAGTGTTCACACAACAGGCCAGAGACAACAGAGAGTATCACCTTAAAGTTCTTCTGTATGAGCAGGGCTTGAAACCACAAGAACCTGTGCATTGTCAGCAGCCTTTGACTTTCAGAGACAAAACGGTCCCTCAGCAATGATCTTCAGCCTCAGTCCTTATGGATGGTAGCAATAAATGAAAAGCCCCAAGTACATTGGTGGAAACCATATGTACACTCACTAATTAGGTCTGAGATGGTACCAGGCATAAGTCATCTCACTGTCTATTGACACTGGGTAGATCTCTTGAGACTGAAGTGCAGACTGGCTTGAAACACAAGCTTAAGAAGAAGAGATTGAAAGAACAGTATTCATCTCATCTTCTTCTCATTTGATTGAAACTACGGATGTAGCTGAACTATCCACTCCTCTCCAAGGAGCTGTGTCAGAGATAATTTTCATGAGGCTGTGGTGTCTCCCTTGCCACCTTCACTGAAACAGTGTACAGTGGTGACAGAAATTATCTCCATCCAGAACAGAAGGACAGACAGCCCTGTTTGAGGGAGAAATTCAAATCTTCTGTCATTAGAATTATGACATCTCCTTCTCCAGCTCACGTTTTGATTTGAGAGAAATCTCTGCTAACAATTCCATTTCTTTGTCAACACAGACATCAGTACCATTCCAGGTCATGCTCTTACTCCAGATCAGACACTGATTTGGCTTCTTCCTATTGATATTACCGAGGGAGATAACACCATCAGTCCTGTGCATGGACTGTTCATAGCTGTTGATACTATGTCTATTATTGATACAAGTCTCCTTTTTGGGAATCCTGTTATTCTGAGTTCAGTTCTTCCACTGGTGACAGTTGTTTCAGATGCTATACTTGCTGCTGTAGGAACAAAGTTTCCTTAGCACTTTTTTCTGGATGCAAGAGACACCATATGACAACATGCACTCTGCTGTCCTGGCCTCCATTCAGCAGTGTTAAATATCTACTGACCAGAATATCTCTAAATTCACTGTGTCTCAACACCAGGCCGTGTCTCGGCCAATACAATGCCAGGATGTCCGATACATCTGTTTTGAAGGAAAAATTCACTCCTTCTGCCTCCACAGTTGCTGTTGCTAGCCAGACCATCTATCTGTCTTCATCATCTAGGGCATCCAGGTGTGGAGCTGATTCTATGGTCGTGCTAACAAGAAAGTCTCCTCTAATTGACTTAGGCACCATGGATCCTTCTACCCCAACTGATGTTATCAAGGCATTGGTCGATTAGATGCTCCTTACGGCCCAGTCTCTCAACATCAAGGTAAAGCAACAACTCATTCCAATTTAGGATCCGATTTTCCAGCAGATTTAACTGCAAGCAACCACTCCTGCAGCTTTACCGATGTTTCTGTGTCTCACTCAAGTCATTTGGAAGTCTTGATTGACACTGTCATCCATTCCATCCACTTCCAGCAAGTTAGAGGCTCTCTACAAGGTAGATGATTCAGCAATTGCTCCTGTAGGGCAGTCAAAAACCTAATGCCATCATTGTCGATTCTGCCATATTCAGAGCTTCACACCATCTGCATTCTATACCTACGGACAAGGAGGGCAAGAAGCTCAATGCCATGAGGAGGACATTTTACTCTTTGGCTACTCTCATCTCTAACTGCTTGGCTTGCATGGGGGATTACAACCAATTCTTTCAGGAGAAGATGACACTGTTCCTAAACAAGCTCAAAGACTAAGGTCACAGTGTGGCTTCTCTCCTGCAGTTGGAAGCATGCAAGCTGGCAAGTCATTATTGTGACTGTACAACATACGCTGACTGTGGGGCACAGGTGTTTTTGGCCCAGCCCAAGTGGTCATAGAAGATCTTCTGTTCAGGGATTCTGGTCTGTTACATTCTGAGACTGACTCCAGGCTGGAACACACTCATAAGGTGTGGTCCACTGTGAGGAAATTCTACTTTAAGCCTCTTGTCTAGTTTTCCTCTGTGTCTCAGTACGGTAGCCACAAGTATGGACAAGATCTCAGTTTTGACACAGTTACCAACCAGCTGCACTGTTTGCTCAGAAACCCACAACTTCTGGCCAGAAGTTCATGTCTGTGCAGATGAAGAAGAAGCCCAGTGATGCCTTCAAGTGCCAACTTTAACTTTCTGTTAGACAACACTGTGATGGTCTCCACACTTTGCACTGCTCTCCATCCTGAACAACCCGGAGCCTTTATCCACTTGACCATCATTGCCTCCATCTCCAAGACCTCTCTCCATCCTGAAGGTCTTAAATCGTCTATCCACAATATCAGCAATATCTCCTCCTCCATTCCACAATCTGTTCCAGAATTTCGATCAGACATGGAACTCCATCATGGCAGATTTGTGAGTACTTGACATTATGAAGAGAGGCTGTGCCATCAAATTTGAATTGTATCCTCCAGCAGGACTCTTCTGATCCATGTCTCCGTCCACCATTGTACTCTTAAGAAGTAGACACACTTGCAGGAAGGAGTAATCAAACCTGTACCCCAGTAATAAATTTATTAAAGTACTGGTTATTTCTCCTAGTACTTTATTGTCATAAAAAAAGGTGGTGGTCTGAGGCCAATTCTGGACTTGAAGGATGTAAACCTGTATATTTATGATCAGGTGCTTCAAGATGGTGAGTTGATAATCCATCCACCCATTAATTCAAGAAGGGGATGAGTATGCCACTTTGGACCTAAAAGATGCCTACTTCAGTATTTCAATTTGACCTTGTCACAGAGCTTCACTATTCTTCATGGTAGGAAGAAAGACATACAGGTTTGATTTCTAACATTCTGCCTCAGCACAGTTCCTCAAGTGTTTACAAAGGTGATGGCTGTCGTGGTGGCTTTTCTTTGGCAGCAGGGTATTGTCCTTTATTTATACATAGACAGCTGGTTATGCCCTCTCTAGAAGCATATTGCTACAGCATGTGCAGACAATATTGTCTCTTTTGGACAGACTGGAACTTTGCCTCAACAACAAAAAGTCCGATCTTTGGCCAACACATCAAATTCGATTCACCAGGGCAATCCTAGACCTCACAGCCCAGACTGCTTTCCTACCTCTTGACTCTTAGAACAATCTATGCAAGTCAGTATGGAGTTACCTTTGGTACCGATGTCTCAGGGCTCGGCAGGTGCAAGTCACTCTGGGCTACATGGTTTCAACTACATTAGTGACCCCAGACGCTTGCCCTTGGATGTGTCCTTTCCACGTTTGGTCCATTGCTGCATTCTTTCTGCTTTGTGGCTTTCCGATATAGTGACTCATGGTACGGAGGTTGATGTAGATGTCCCTACACTGGTGGTTGAATCCGTCCAATGGACAGGTTGGCATACCCTTCCCCATCCCGTAACCTCAAGCCCTTTTCATGACATATGTGTCGATGTCCAGATGCTGTTCCCATCTAGACAGTCTTGTTGTGAGAGATCTTTGATTGTCAGAAGAACAGAGCCTACTGAAAGGAAAGGTGGTGCAGGTGTGGACTGACAACACCATTGTCATGTCTTAGTTAAACAAACAAGATAGTACTCAGTCCCACATCCTTCTTCATCTCACAATCCAGCTCTGGGACTGGTGCATTCAGAGACACATCTCCACTTTTGCTATCTATGTTCTTGGAGAAGATTACAGATGCTCTCAGCTGAATGACACATTCAAGTCATGAATGGAGGCTCCATTTCGAGGTGCTGAAGCTCATTTTTCAGCAATGGGTTATTCCCAAACTAGACCATTTTTGCTTCAGCTCAAAACACACAAGACTCCCGCCACCTCCTTCTTGTAGCTAGCTAGTCTCCCAGTTGTGTGAATCACAGAGACCACAAAGAAGAGGACAGGTTGCAAACCTGTAACTGTAGTTCTTCTAGCGGTCATCTTGAACTCAAACCTATCATCCCTTCATTGTGTCCTTTTGGTTCATGTGGATGACTGCATCGGCATCCTATGGAATGGGTAGGTTTCAGTGGGAGCCCTTTATACAGGGCTAGCAGAGGTGGATGGGGCTGCAGACAAAACTCTTTAGAATGCTATAGAACACTCTGAATGAGGCTCTGCGCAGGCACCAGGACAACCCAGTTGTGTGAGTTCACAGATGACCACTCAAAGAATGACAGTTATAGGTATGCAACCTGTCCTTTCCTTGTGTTCCCATTCCCTTTTCTCTAATCACTTTCCAATATCCTTTCTGACTGGCTACGTCTTACACCAGAATAATTCTGACCATCTTCTGCAAACTTTGACAGTTATCTTGTTATTTTTCAACAGGGTCCCCGGAAGACCATATCTAGCAAATGGTGGGGGGAAATATTTTTCCAAAGCAAGCTGGCTTAACGTAGACATCAATGAACAATATTTTTGACCTATTTAGTTTTGAGAATTCTTCTAATTAGGAGCACAGTACTAACTAAATAGAGATGTAAAGCCTTTTATTGCCTGAGATTTTCTTAAAATGGAAACTGAACCATTCTCATATTAAATGTTTCCTCCTGTATAAGAAGCCAAATCATATGACTTTTTTCTGGTTCTTGTGGCAGAGTTTCAGACTTCCTTATGGGAGATGTGGATAATGGCTCAGCCTTGGGTCTTCCTGTATCTCGTCAAAGCCAGGTAGGATGGATATGCACTTAAATTTTTTAAAATATGATTTGTTCTAAGATGATGTAAGATATCTAAGATAACTGATAGCATCAGTGTTCTGAATATATAACTGGGTCAGTTTAGAAATGAGAAATGTTTTTTAGAAAGGTGCCAGTTAAACTCCCCTCAAAAAATACAAGCAGTTCTATTGATCTGTAACAATAAACCAGTCATTCTAATCTTTAGCAGTAGCAAGTTATTTGTAAAGCTAATGTTTCTTAACTCCCCATTCACAACCAAGCGACCCCCAAATATTTACATTGTAATAGAGAGAGCTCAGAACCGTATGGGGTTCTTGGGAAAATCTGCTTTCCTCAAATATTGTGAAGATTGCCGCAAAAGTCAGAAAGTGATGTGTCGGTGATACTGTTCTACAAACATCCTAGAAAAAGAGCAGTAGCTGAAGGGCTCGTGTTCTGTTAACTAAAGCAGGAACGTACAGGCTGGCTGATCAGAGTAGGAACTTCTCACAGAATGGAGATGGGTCCAAAGAACTTCTTAAGTTTGACAGAAGAGAACAGTCAGACTAAAACCTCATGATTGACTAAGTGGTAAGGAGAGGTGCGTCTTGGGGCCATGTGAAAGCGTGCAGAAAAAATAGATTAATATTAGAAATTTAAGGTTGGACGTTCAGGATTTCCTCCTTGACAGCTGACTAAACACCCAATAGAAGTGCAATTCATTCTGTTTGTTACCCAAATAGAAAGTAAGTGAACTTATACTGTTTTTTTTTATTCAAAATATTTTCTCCAATGTGACCTCAGCTTTGTGATATCCAAATAAGCATGGAGAATCGTAGACAGTCATCAGGAGTTTTGCAGCTGGCTTATGATTTAAAAGATGTTTTGAAATTGTATCCTGTTCTTGTTTTGATTCTGTGAAGGAGCAGGGGAATAGCATACAGCTACTTTCATTTACTTTCAAATTTGGAATTTAGGGGGTTGTCCTATGACATTTAAAAGGCTTTCGTAGGATATTCTTGATGTGCATAGATCAGTACCATCTATGCAGCTTGAATGTAGCTTATGGTTAGGACTTGTTGCTAAGGTTGCTTGGATGTGTAAACACTCAAGTATCACAGAGGGAATTCTAGTATATGTGGTTGCATTTCATAATTCTTGTCAAGTTACTAGTTAATGGATGCACTTAATGAAGCAAACAAGGTATTGACTGGGCGTCCATACCCGGATATGGAGGCCCAATCATTGCTTTTCTAGTATATGCTGTTTCATAAGTTCTTAATGTCTCCCTTCTGTATATTATGCAGAGTATGCCACAGCACTGTGTAGGATGCTCATAGATGCTCTGTTGTGATACTGTTTCTCTAATACTGAATTCATTCTTTTAAATGTACTTGTTTCATACCATTCTTGTTCTGTTGGGAAGATTAGGCACATTTAAATTCAATCTAATGTATAGACAACAAGGCGGCAGTTTTTAGTAGTTTAGGCATAGGTACCTTTTCATTTCTTTTGTCCCACTGTTGTCTCTCATCAAGTAGGGCTTTCCTTTGTTTTTTTACTTGACTTAATCACTACAGAAACATGAAGAGAGACAATACTGGATTAAAAGTACACACTGTGAGCAGCAGTGCCTTTGTCATGTAACCTTCTACTCTCTGAAAATAAAACCAGAGCTTTCTGGTGTACTGGTAGGGGAGAAGCTAATCTTTTTACTTACTGTCACACTAAGAACTTCCCTGACGGACTGAAAGGTGTATGCAACTGATAAGTATGCGTAATGTGCTTAACTCACAGGTGATTAGAGCATTGTGTATTAATTGGACTTTGTGTTTCTACTGAAATAATAAAGGTGTTTTCTTGTTTCATTTGTTGTGTATAGTTCTCTTATATTTCCCTCTAGGTTGGCTTTGCTATTATTGGAAATATTTCACTTTGCAAGCAGTAAACATTAACATATTGTTGCTAGGGAAATTACAACACTTCTCCTAGAAAGTATATTAATTGCTGTCGGGGTTGCTTTGTAGATTGTGTTTGCATAAGTACCACAGTTGCTTTGAAAGTACAATTTACACCAATCTGACCTGCACTATTTTCCAAGTTGCTTAAAGATGATATTTCTGTTTAAGAAGTTTGTACTTCCTCACTGTCCAGCTCCAAGTAGTGTGTGTGCATATGTGCCTTCATGTTGCCTGTTGACATATGGCAACCCCATGAATTTCATAGGGTTTTCTTAGGCAAGGAATACTAAGAAGTGGTTTTGCCAATTTCCTCCTCCAGATAGTACTGACTGTGCAAAATAGTGAATGCCAACAGTGTTGCCTACCTTTGTTTTACTACTTTGTGAGATCCTTTTTGGTTCATTTTTGTATTCCCTCTTTAATTTTTCGAGGCGGTGTTCTCTTAATCTGCACTGTAATGGCCATTTGAACATTTTCCCCTATGTGGAGTCAAATGACAGCAGTGCCATTAAGTTATCGGAAGCAAGATAATATGCTGTTGATGACATTGAAAAGCTACTTTTAGGGGCATTGTGTAAAGTGTGTTTGGGGTCATGCTTCGGCTATGCATTACGTCCATTCATAAAATAACCATTTGTTTTGTAGGGGGAAAGTTAACCTTTTGTTAAGTAATCAGCTCCATCAGAGGTTTAAAAGGCTGTTTGGAAATGTTTGACACATGCAAAGGTTTCTCTGATATCTAAATTGTCTTGGCCTCTTGAACCATTGTAGATTTAAAAGGGGATTGAAGTTATTAGGCATGAGTGCATTCCACATTATTCTCTCACTGTGTCAGTATGACATATTAAGCATTGAACAAAAAGCGATGTAGCAGATGTTTAATCATCTGTTTGCTTAGCTGATGCTAACAGGCTGTATTTTATTGCGTGCCAGTCTTTTGAAAATCTTTCTGTGGATTCCGGGGGATCACTACATGAAAGGGAAGATGTTCAAGGTACAGGTAAGCAATATGTACAGTTTTTGTGCTGTTATAATTTTAATAATAATAATAATAATAATAATAAATTTTATTTCTATACCGCCCTTCCAAAAAGATCAGGGCGGTGTACAAGATAAAAGACGTTAAAACATCAAGCATAGTTAAAATCTAAATAACACAATAAAAACAAGTAAAACAATACAACGATAAAACGATAAAAACAATACCTCCCAGCGTAAAACTATGATGGAAAAACAATAGGCAGCATAACTTAACAGAGCAAACCACAAGAGAGACCCGTTCACAAATATGCCTGTTTGAATAGATGCGTTTTCAGGTCCTTTCTAAATTGGTTGAGGGTGGGAGATAAGCGGAGCTCAGTGGGTAGAGGCACGTAGAGGTTAAGGCTGCTAAAAGATTACAAAGCTACAAATTGCCATTTTATGCTAATTATAATATTTCGAAGTGGGGAATAGAAGTAATGAATTTAGGACTGAAGTAAGTCCCACTGAAATTTTAGAACTTGTTCAGATGTGGTGGAATGCATTTCAATTATTCAGCTTCCACACACACACACACACACACACACACCGGAAGGTCATTATGGAAGAAAGTTTATGAAGACTATATGATTTGTTAAGATATAATTCTGTGACCCTTTAATTTGTTCAAAAAGGCTGTCAGTTTTGTTTAGTGTCAACCAGCATTAAAGAGAATCTCAAGATCAGAGCTGCTTTAGTCTTCACAGTTGGCTGATACAAGCTTTGCTGTTGCTGTGTGGTCATGTCCAAAATTCACTTTTTTGCATTTGATGTTCTGTTTTCAGGGCATCTTAGAGCTGAAGAAATCGATAGTGTCCTTCTAAGGAACGATAATGGAATTGAATCGGCTCTATCCTATGCTAAAGCATGGTCAAAATATACAAAGGACATAGTCGCATGGGTAGAGAAAAAGCTTAACTTGGGTGAGTGGTTCTTTCTGGCACCTAATGAGCTTTGTCATGATGGAATTAAATCTGTTGTCAGGATTGTGCTACAGACTGTCAGTAATGTGATTTCTAAATTAGTCGCTGTTCACTGAAATGAGTGGAATTGTTGCCTGTTTCCTGTGACTGAAAGATTGTAGCAAAAAATTATCTGTGTTTTACTAAATGAAAACTAGAGAAAAATTGGTGTTTATCTTTACTGCGCATGCTTAGTGTACAAACTTGATCTTATCTTACAGAAATGGAGTGTGCTAAAAATCTGGCCAAAATTGCAGAAACAACGAAGACTATTGTTGGACCCCAGGTGAGTGTTTAATTAATTAAACTTCATAAAAATAATTTTGCGTAGGTATTTTGTTGATGCTGGAAATCTCACCAAATGGTTTTTCATTGCTGTTTTAATAATAAACTGAAATTAGATAAAATTCTTGCGGTGTTATGTGCCTTTTAAAATAAATTTGGTAGAAGTTGTAAATTTATCAGGGATTGTGAAACATTTTGTGTGTGAGTTACAAGTGGAATTCTCTAACATCTGTTTAGCTAGGCATATTTTATTAACAGAATGAAGTTTGGGTAAGGGTATTGTGTAACAATACAATTTAATCATGATGTACAACTATTTAAAGCCTTTCTTCATTTTGATCAGAAGAATTTGGCTCTAGATGGATATTCTATTAATTTGAAGTTATATATTTTTTCCATGTTTTGGATTACAGGATTACATGCCGTTCCAATCAATATTCATAAATGCATTCCAAAATGATATAGAGAACAGTCAGCTTTGGCAACAAACAGCAGCAGCTCTGCAGACTAATAAATTTGTTCAGGTAAAAAATAGTCTTTATAGAAATACTTCTGGATAGATAACTCACAAACTTACATATATATTAGCCATTGAGAGTTATTATTTATACAGTTATTATTATATTTGCCTTGCTTAGCCACTCCTTGGAAGAAAAAGTGAATTGGATAAACAAAGGAAGGAGATCAAGGAGCTTTGGCAACGAGAACAAAAGAAAATGGTTAGTATATTTACATTTTATGTAATGATTAAAAATTATAAAAAGACCCTTACATTTCCCCAGTAGGTTGTATGTTATGTATAGCCTATTCCTGTTGCCACTGTTAATTTAATATAAATTCATTGAAAAAGATTGCATTTTGGTAACAGAATTTCTATTTACATTATGTTTGTAATGGTATAAGGCCATCCTTTTCTGTGCTTTGCATATTCCCATCCTCTTTGATCATGTCATTTTATGTTTTATCAATAACATAAAGAAAATTAGAGTTAGAGAAACACAATAGTGTAATATATTGATATTCTTTGTTACAAAATGAAAATACTACAATAAAGATGCATTCTTTTGGAATGGGCAGCAAGAACTGGAAACCACTGTACGAAAAGCAAAACTACTATATATTCAGCGGCAAGATGAATATGAAAAAGCAAAATCATCAGCTGTTCGTGCTGAGGAGGAGCATTTGAGCTGCAATGGGGGCATTATTAAAGATGCCAGCAAACTAGAAAAAAAAAGAAAACTGGAAGAGGAGGCTCTCCAGAAGGTAAGGAAACTCTTCAGTCCGAGAGAATCTTGCTCTAATTCTTACATATATATGATGTATAGAAGATGCTGGCTTTTCTGGCTTTTCGTTATGGGCTACTTAAGGTGGCAGATGTTTAGGTTGTTTTAATAGGAAATTTTCTACCCTCATTTATTTTCTGTGTTTTATTTATTATAGGCTGAGGAAGCCAATGAACATTTCAAAGCCAGCGTGGCAGAATTTGAAGAAAAGAGAAATGATCTAGAAAATTTCAAAAGTGATATCTTAACACAGCTGCGAGAACTTGTTTATCAGTGTGACCTAACACTTAAAGCTGTAAGAATGTGTGCATTAATGATTCTAGAATATAAGATTTTTCAACAGTTGTTAAAAGTGGAATATCATAAGAATGATGACTTGATATATTCTTCTATGAATATATCTGCTAGTATATTGAATTAAGAAAACATATTGGTCCTATTCAGACAATCCTCCAAACTGTGACGTACTGAATTGTGAATAAGTCATAGCCTGATACTCTTCTTTCATTTCTTATTTTAGCACTAACCATGATACTTCAGTTGGCAAACTGAGGTTAATATTTGGCTTTCCACCTAAGATTAGGAATGCACTTGAAACCATTATTTTAACTCCTGGTATGGAAAGCTAGCTCTTATAATGGGTACCTAACTGAAATGTCATGTCAAAACTATTTATTTATTTATTTAAGTATTTATATCTTGCTTAATATCAAGAGATCTCAGGGTAGCTTACAATCATAATAGAACGGGATAAACAGGATATCAACAGTAAGACAGTTAAAATACATTAAAAACATATTAAACAATATAATGAGTTAAAAGCAGATTAAAACTTTTGTGAAGTTTTAAAAACTTGGGTTGCATTAAAGAGGTGCAAGGGCTTTGGTGAATAGCCAAGTTATAACTTGGAACTTAAATGATAAGAGTGTTGGTGCCACTTGGGCCTCCAAAAGGAATGCATTCCACCGTTGGCGTGCCATGATGGTATATTGATTTTACTGATAGGATATAGAGGAGAGACCTCCCCACTGCCTCAGATCTTAATCCTTGGACAGGCACATATGGGGAGAGCTGCACCCTTAAATATTGGAGTCTCAAACGATTTAGGGCTTTAAATGCCATTAGAGGCACCTTGAATACAGATCTGAAGTGTATTGGCAGATAATGCAATTCTTTTAAGACTGGCATTACATGCTACCTATATCATATTCCAGTCAGCAGTTGAGCTGCTGCATTTTGCACTAGCTGCAACTTCCTTCTTCTAATGAAGAGTGCATTACTGTAGCCTAGTTGGGAGGTTACTAGTTCATGGACTACTGTGACTAGGTTATCTTTGTCCAGTAAAGGCCATACCTGACACACTAGTCAAAGTTGGCACCAAGCACTACAAGCCACAGAGTCAACTTGGGAGTGAAGCAGATGGGCATCTAGAAACAGCTTCTGGCTGCTCCAACTGCAATTGGGCCCCAATTGGCCCAGGACCACAGGGACCAGAGAGCCCACCCCCCAAAGCAGGCCACTGCTGCGTTTCCAAATAGGCCACTGGCAGGAGGGGGATGGGGGGGTGTTCCTCTCCCTTTGCTGGTGGCTTTGGCCCGCCTTAGGCGGCCTCAGAGCAGCTTCTAGCCACTTTAAGGGCATACGTCATCTTCACGCCATGTCCCCAAAGCGACTGGAAGTCGTTCATTTTGGCCCATCTGTTTCAGGCCTTGGTCTTCCAGTGACAGGTATGGATCTAGGGGCACTCTCAAGTTAGGTATCTGCGCCTTCAAAGGCAATATAAGCCCATCCAGAACCGGCCTTTAACCTAATTCCCAGACCCAAGAACTGACAGTCCACAGAGCCTCCTTCTTATTTAGCTTCAGCTTCAGTTTATTGGCTTCATCCAGCCCTTTACAGCATCTAGGTACTGGTCCAGCCCTTGCATAGCCCCAGCTGACTCTGATGACAAGGGGAACTGTTGCTGATTGTCATCAGCATACTGATGGCACTCCACTCCAAACTTCTTATGCTCTCTCACAATGGTTTTATGTAGATGTTGAAAAGCATAGGGCATAAGATGAAATCCTGTGGCACCACACAGTTCAATCGCCATGGGGCTGAACAGCAATCCCCCAATTCTAATTTCTGGAACTAGCCCTCCAGGTAGGTGTGGAACCACTGTAAAGTGGTGGAACAGTGGTTCCTACTCTCATCCCACAGAGCCAGTACAGTAAGATGCCATGATCAATGGGTATCAAAAGCCACTGAGAGATCCAGGAAGTTCAAGAGAATAGCACTCCATTATCTTTCCCCTGAAGTAGGTTATCAGTCAGAACAACTAAGGCTGTTTCAGTGTTATACCCTGGCCTGAAATCAGCTTGAAATGGGTCCAGATAATATGTTTCCTCCAAGAACTCCAGCCATTGCCCAGCCACCAGCCCCTTAGGGATATTTGCAATAAAGTGGTAGTCCCCATTTTCCTCTGATCCAGGGAGTTCCTCTTCAGGAGAGGGCACACCATTGCATCCTTCAAGGCAGCAAGCACCTCCTCCTGATATGGTGATCCACCTAGTCAATCTGGTTCGTGCAAAACAAGAAACTGAAGGGGAAATTGCAGCTGATGGAACACCTGAGCCTATAGACTGATTCTCCTGTATAACGTGACTTTAAGAATTGCTTCAAAGTTGTTTATAATTATTATTTTATTAGGCTATAGTAGTGATTTGGGGAAAGATCTGGGAGAACTGTCTGCACTGAAGCACTTTCTCTATTCATAGCTAATTTTAAAAAAAATGGTTTCCCATCATATTAATTAAGTGCAGAAATACTGTCCTTGAGCACCCATTCTTCTCTTCTCCTGTACCCATTTGGAGATAGGAAGCTTTTTTTATTTCAAGTAAGCCAGAGTTCTCTGTGACATCTGAATTCTTCAAGTGGAAAGTGATTTCTTTTCCTTTTGTCTGAACCAGGCTACTAAAAGCTTGAAACAGCATTCATAACATGATAGAAAATGTTTCTTATTGCTGCTCTTAACAGTAATATACCAGCTCTTTTTACACAAAGATGTATTGACTTAATATAGTCAGATAACTTTTGGTAGGCATGCTTGGATTGTAGTGTTATTCAGTTGTTTTTCTTCATGTACATAATTACCCTTTTTTTAAAAAGTGATTAATGCATTAAGAATTGCAATTTAATAAGCAAGGAAAATACAACTGAGATTTTTAGCATTATTTAAATGTTTTAAAATAGGTTTTGTGAATTGATTGATAATAGCACATATATTAAGTATATGTGAATTCAAGTCTGTTGTCCCTAGCGTTCTAATCTTGTGTTATGGTCTCTAAATTCTTTTCCTACTAATCTGATGCCAAACATTAGAATGCTTTTTGGCTAGTAACAAAGGAAGAGTTCTACATGGTCATATGTTGGTATGAAGGCTCAGTGGCTAGTATGAAATTCTTCCTCTTGCTTGGAACAGACTACCATCTTTGGAAATACTGTAGTTGGTAAAAAGATGGTCCTTATTTTCTAAAAAGCCCAGGGTACTTGACCTATATGCATGCGCTTCAAGCCAAGAAATCTAAAACTACTCAGTGACAAAATGAAAATTATAATATTGCAAAGTATTTTATGTATCATATGTTTTTGAAATTTCTTCATTCACTTTTCTTCCACACAGGCAACAGTTAACCTGTTTCAGATGCAGCATGCCCAAGTTGTGTCTCTACCAGTTAACTGTCAGTCTCTCTGTGAGAGTGCCAAGCTGTATGATCCAGGACAAAAATTCTCCGAGTTTGTGAAGAATTTGCCAAAAGATGATGCTCCCATTGAATCTGGTTCCTTTGAAACTCAGAATTCTCAGGCTGGAGGGTGAGAGCTCAGATACCATCTTTGCTTATTTGGCAGTAAACTTGAACAAAATGCTAGAGGAATGTAGATAGTAGAAAAGAAAGAAGAAACTTGTAACTTCAATAAGTCAGCCATTGTTGAACTTCTGATAGGATGTCCACTTGATGGTGGGAAAATGAATGGAAATGGGGCTTAAAGACAGTTGAACTTTCATAGTGAAGAGCCAAGTTACATGATACTGAATTTTTTTATTAGCCAAAAAAATGTGGGCAAATTACCTTTGGCTCCACAAGGTCACATCTGGAACGGGCTGGTTGTTCAGCCAATAGCTGTAGTGACTGTTGCTTATCACAGTTCCTGTGTTCCCTTTTGAGCATTTTTATACATATCTCATGTCAGGAAATCACTTGAGGACAGAAGATTTTCTTTTCTTTTTATATTACTCTGCAAAATTCTTCATATTTAAGGGCTATGTTTGAACAGTACATACAAAATTGCAGGCAAAGTGCTGACCTGTATTTCAGATCAATATGTGAACTTGAATATTTCTTGCTTGTGCAGTTCCTGGTCATATGCCCTATTCAGTTGCACATTTTTTCTTTCTCAGTTTTCCATGCTTCATGTGAAATGCTTGGTGAATATTTGTCTTGGATCTGTCTGTGTTGCTTTCTTAGGCTTCTCTTTGTTTTACTATTCTGTTCCTAAAATCCTGTCCCTGAACAGAGCCAATCACTGCCAGATGCTTTTCTGTGAGAGGCAGGCAAGTAAGCTAGAAACTGCCAAGTGGCTTTTGGGTAAGGTGCAGATCTAGTCACTGCCAAAACTTCAAACATTATCAGCACCATAGAATGATGGAACCAGGGCAGGATCAGCATACTAGGAGAATCCTGAGGATTGCCATCCTCTGTACCAGAGCAGCAGGACATAAAGTTAATTGAATGTTTCAGAATGGCAAAAGACTGTAGTGCGTATGAGTAGTTTTGCCAATAACAAAAGAAAGATGTTAGCTAGGCAAACTTTTGATACAGACGAATGAATGGCTTAGGTGTCATTCATCATTTATTTCCAATTATTGTACTCACACAAAACAATCTGAATAGAGAGACAGCAGTGGGATATACTATTGGTGTCACAATAGGCTGATTATGAAGAAGCCTTCTGTTGTGTGTTTCCTATGGAGAAGAGACTTGTAGTGGTTGTCTTATATGTGAAAGGTTATAAATGACTAGTACCAGGTTTATTAATCACTGTTTTCTCTAAACTCCCTAACATTACACCTCCAGATTGGCAGAATGGCTCAGCAGAAGGAGGTAGGATAAGCAATGCAATTAGAGCTTTTCCAAAATCATTTTCTTTCCACAGTACTAAGGGACAAGTAGGACATGGAACAAAATATTGTAATGTGCAGTATTCATGTTCAAGATGTTCCATTCAATTCCCCACTCCCCCATTTTCAGGCCTTCCCTCCTCAATCAGTATCTGTGCCCTGGGATTGTGCTCCTTTCTCTGTGTTTCTTTGACATGTTGAATATTGAGGTCACTTTTAGAATACATGATATGGTGCTGCTAGTAGTTTTGACCTTTTTTTGAGAGAACAATGCCGGTTTTCAGTTTTCATAAGACTTCTCTAAAATTAGAAGGAATTTTAAAATAGATTAACAATAACTATTTATTTATTTCATTTGTCACCTTTCTCCTAGAGTGGGACCCAATGCCATTGCCAGACAAACCCAGACAGGGTCAATTTAAAAAGCCTTCACAATAATGGTATAAAAATAATTTCAGAGACATACAGAAATTTTAAAAATATAAATAAAACATCTCAATGAGAAATTCCCCTGCTTACACATTAAAAGCCTGCTTAAACAAAATGCTTTTGCCTACCAGCAACAGGAATGCAGACAGACAGCAGTTACTGAGAAATATCTCTCTTACATCCTCTCCAAGTGAGTCTGTGATGCTGGCAGGACCAAGAGAAAGTTATTCCCTGCAGTTCTTAAAACTCTGGCAGGTTTGTTGGGAGAGATATAGACTTTGATATAGTCTGGACTTGTGCTGTATAGGGCTTTTTAGGTCATGACCAGCACTTTGAACTGTGACCAGATACAAATTGGTAGCCCACAAAAGTGTTTGCATAAGAGAATTGTATGCTCTCTATGGCGTAGAGAGCATTCTGGCTGCAGCATTTTGGGCCCATGAATTTTCTGAACAGCTTCCAATGGCAGCCCCATGTGGAATGCATTACAGTAGTTCAAATGGATGTAATCAAGGCATGAAATACGGTAGACAGAACTGACATCTTAAGGAACAGTCACAGCATGTGCACTAGTTTTAGTTTTGCAAATGCACTCCTGACCACTGCTGGAACGTGGACATCCAGGCTCAGAGTTAGAGCTAGAATTAAACACAAGATATGAGCCTGAGATTTCAGAGGGTGTGTTACATCATCCAGCACAGGCAGAATCCCTATTCCTTGCTCTCCCTTTAAAATGACCAGGAAAATGTCTGTCTTGTCTGGATTAGGTTTCAATTTGTTTGTCCTCATCCACTCCATTACAGACAACAGATGCTGGTTCAATACCAAGACAATTTTCTTGGAATCAGATGAAAAGGAGAGGTAGAGTTGGATGCCATCAGTATGGTTGTTCAGCAGTTATTATTTGAAGCCTTTCTCTTCTCACCACAGCTAGTCATTTGAATATGTACTGTGGAAGCTAGCTGGGTAAGCAGAGATTTGTTTCATAAAAATCCCAAAGTATATACAGTGGGCCCTCTGTATCTGTGGACTTGACATCAACGGATTTAGGCATCCGTGGATGGCAAGCCAGTGGGGGGTGGGGCAGCGGAGGAGAAGGAAGGATAAATGGCAGTGGCAGTGGTCAGGGGCAAAAAGGAGGAGGAGGAGGAGGAAGGAAGAGGGGAGGAGGAATGAAGGAAGGCTATGGCACCTGGGAAGAAAGAAGAAGAGGAAGGAAGAACACCTGCGACGGCCAGGGGACAGAGGAGGGGGAGAAAAACTGGTTGCGGTGGCAGCCAGGGGAAAAGAGGAGGAAGAGAAGAAAAGAAGAGGAGGAGGAAGGAAAAACAGCCGTAGCGGCAGCTTGGGGGGGGGGGGAGAAGGAGGAAGGAAGAATAGCTGCAGTAGCAGCCGAGGCGAAAGAGGAGGGGGAGGAAGTAAAAATGGTGGCCAGGGACAA
Organism: Urosaurus nigricauda; assembly: GCA_034509955.1. Classification (NCBI taxonomy): domain Eukaryota; kingdom Metazoa; phylum Chordata; class Lepidosauria; order Squamata; family Phrynosomatidae; genus Urosaurus; species Urosaurus nigricauda. The sequence goes on from JAOEGL010000004.1 coordinate 105,153,953, forward strand.
AGCGGAGGAGGAAAGAAGAGGAGAAGGAGAAGGAAAAACAGGCTGTTGCAACTGCATGGCAGTTGCAGTGGTAGGAAGAGAGGAATGGCTGTGCCACTATTGAGTACTATGGGATTTGAGCATCCACAGATTTTGGTATCCGCAGGGGGTCGAGAATAGATCCCCACAGATACTGAGGGCCCACTGTAAAGCAATATGGCAAACGCTTAAACATACACATACACTATCAGATGTATTTGATGGTAAAATGACAGAGAACTTAGTATTGTTACAGATTTATGACAGCATGAATCAACAATGGCATATAAGTTTTACTAAATATAAATTATCTAAGCTGCAAATTGTGTTCATTTATTCATTAAATGTATAACTCACCTTTCCACTAAAAAGTTTTGAAGATGTTTAACAGTAATATCTTTACCAGTGGAAGGATAACAAAGACGCAGCTAGCCTGGCTTCTGTTCCCAAAGAGTGACAGAATGTGGGAAAAGACAATGAGAAGGCAGTGGCAGAGGAGACAGAAATACATTTCCCAAGACTTTTAAAGCCTATGAATGTAGTGATCATTCAGATAGCCTGGTCTCAAATTATGCTTTTAGCTTTTACATAAACACATCTCTCAATCAATTAGTTTAGTCCAATACTTGATGGTACTACTACTAATCCTCTCAAATGTATTAATGAAGTGACTGAAAAGTTTGCATACATTTTATTTTATAGCAGGGTGGAAATCCTGTGGTTCAAGAGCCATATGCAGTCTTTTGGGGTGTCTAGTGCAGCTCTTGGCATTCCCACAGAACCCCTAATATTCTGTCAGAAAAGCAGCTAAGAGTAGTGTGACATCACTTCCAGCCATCCAAAATGGCAGCCATGATGGGGTGTTGCACCCTCTCAGAGCTCTGTAGGAATCCACAACGGTACAGTGTGACCATTTTGGGCCCCGGAGCATGCCCACTGTTGCTTTGCCGCATTGTCATAATTGTTACATTTGACACTGGCTAAAACAGTTACTTTTTTCTTTGTTTTGAAAGCTTCAAAGAAAATGAAATTTTTCACAAAGTTCTTCCTATAAAGCTTGAGCCAATAGTAACTCAGAAATTTAATATTAACATTTTGGGATTCTTGTTTGTAAACTTCCTTCCTCTCATAAATCTGGTTTTAGATCCATCCTTCTTCATTTCCAGAAATCATTGTCTTTAATTATGCAGCTTAACTAATTCATCTGAAATGAGCACCCCAGATGATTTCAAATTCTTTGCTTAGTCTCCTTTTTTAGGTCATTCTTGAACTGGTTTCATGATATGTTACTGTTTTGGTTATCCAAATTGTTGAGATTATTAAATAGCTGCTTCTGTTCTGAAGGAGAGAGAAAGGATGATAAAGAATAGATTGTGCTGTCAAATACATCTGAAGACTAAGTGTGTCTTCAGGATGTTGTGTAATTTTTCAGATGCAGAACATTAGAGATCACATTTGACAACCAAAATACAAAACCCTCATGCTGTGTTTATACTTCAAACACTAATTTAACCCATAGCAAGTGGTTGTGCCCATGGCTAAATCTTCTAAGCACCAATGAAATTTGATAACAAAATACTGGAAGAAACAAATTAACATCTTTATTAGAAAGAACTGGATGCCCAGAACAAATAAATGTTATATCGTCTTCTTCCTTTATCAGGCAATCATATTCTATTTCAGCAGCACTGTGATTGCCTTAATATTCTGCAACAAAGCCAAAAAGCAGTATCAACTTTACAACCAAAACATTCATGCAGATGGACCCCACTGGATCTCTGATGTGTCTGAACTTGTAGCCTAGGGTTGTGATAAATAGCCTTGTCCTAAGTTGCTTTTTAGAAGTAAGCCACTGAATTCAGTGTGACTTACTGGTAAGTGTGTTTATATTAATGATTATCAACTTAACCTTTAAGCATTTAAAGCCTTAAAGAGAACTGCATAGTATAATGTATTTTTTTAATGGAGAGCATTGCTAGTTTACACTTTCAAATAATTGCCTTGTCCCTTCATTCAGGGTTTTCGCTAAACGATCAAACAATATCCATACATCACAGGGAAACTTATCTCAATGCTCAGGAGATTTTCCTACTCAGTCCTTAGAAGACATTGCAAGCCCAACCTGTCAACGCTCTCAGAAGATTGGAGAAAAACGGTCATCAAGCAGCACAGATGTCTCTGGTAATATTTCAAATCTTCATGGCTAAGTTATCATGCAGTAACCCAGTATTCAGTTATATCATGTAATATGTAAGCAGTGCTCAGAGGTATTATATAATGTATAAATCTTATCTTAGAAAGCATGTACACTGTAGAAATAATGCATTTTGACATCACTTTAAGTGCTGTAGCTCCATCCTATAGAATCCGGGCATTTGTAGTTTACGAGGTCTTTATCCATCTCTGCCAGAGTGTTGGTACCTCATAAAAGTAGAAATCGCAGGACTGTATAAAATAATAATAATAATAATAATAATAATAATTTTTATTTATACCCCGCTCTTCAGCCAAGGCTATCAAAGCAGCTTACAATTTGTTAATTAAGACATTTCCCTGCCCTCAGGCTTACAATCTAAAATGGAGCCATGGCAGTGAAAGTGGTGTCAAACTGCATTGCTGCATTGTTTCTACAGTGTAGCTGCACTCTTAGACTCTTCATATTTTAATTGCAATGATTTACAGCTTTAGCATTAATAGCTATCTCAGCAAACCAGCAAAATGTGATGAGAAGCTAGATAATACAGTTGGCCCTCTATGTCCACAGGCTTGCCATTGGCAGATTGGAGCATCTGTAGTGGCCCCACCCCATTCTTCCCAGTGGTGGTGCATGCATGCAGCCACACTATTACGGCTGCTTATACAATGTGCCTCCATTAAAAACAGCAGGACTTGAGGTCACATGATTTTTGGCATCCAGAGGATGGCAGAACAGAACCCCTGCGGGTATGAAGGACCAACTGTATTATTCAGCTGCAGATAAATGAGTCAGAAGTCAAGTAGCAAATGCAACAGTATTGTTGAAATTTTTACATTTTAATAGTCATGCATTGTTAGTCATGATGGCTGTATTTTGAGTCACCTAGTTCAGATGCAGTGCCTATGATTACCAGTTGATGGGGAGCACATTAGGAAGACTGGCTCACACAAACACAAAGGGATGTGTGTAGTTGTTGCATGCACTTCAGTAACAAAAGGTGTTTCAAATTTTAATGAAAAAGTGTACCAAAGCCAAGAAATGTTCATGGGAATCAACTTTATATCTGAAGAGGATCCTGAAGTCATGGAACTTATAGCCTTCCATTGTTTTTAAGCCGTGCGAGGTCCACCACCATTTAGATCCTGGTCAGTTGGTAACCAAAGCGGAGGAATGTGCAGCGATTCAGAAAGTGCTGGAGGAAGCAGTGAATCACGATCTGTAGATTCTCCGTCTGCAAGTCCAGGTATTGAAATTTTAACCTCCAAGCAATAATAACCAGTTCTAAGTTGTAAGAGTATTGAATGATGCTTGCTAAGAACTCATTGAATAGTTAGGATTTTTTTTTTTAAAATTAAGCATCTTGTTTTTTTGGTAGGTGATTTTAAAAGAAGGCTTCCCAGAACACCATCTACTGGTACCATGTCATCTGCAGATGATCTTGATGAGAGAGAACCACCGTCACCTTCAGATTGTGGTACTTGATACCTTAGAGTAAACTTATCATTTGTTACAGGTAGACCTATGCAATGCTAGTCAAATAGAAGAGACTTCTTGAGTGTTGTTGGAAAAAACAGTGCAGATGAGATGACTGGAATGTGTTCCTTTGATCAAAGAAGTAGATTACATGAAACTGGCAGAATGCATTAAATTTATTAGTCAGAACTCTCTTCTGCAGTTGAGAAAAAATGGGGGGGGGGGGAGGAATAGGTGCAGCTGTCCAACTTTTATGTTAATGCATCTGCTAAACACCTGTTTGATACCACAGTAGGAAAAAATAGGCAGCTTCTCTCTTGGCTTGGGTGTTTTGTTGGCAGAAGACATCAAAGCTCACAACATAATACTTGACCATGTAGAAATGCATGACTTGGCTAAAGGTTAACTTTTCCAAAAGGAGAACTACAAAACTGTGAACTGTTCCAAACATTTATTAAAAGATACAGTTATTCTCCAGCTGAAGACTGCAATCTTCCACATGCTTGCTCAGGATTATAGCCTCATGTCCAAGCCTTTCTCCAGAGCATGTGAATGGAAATTTGCAAAATACATTTGGAGACAGGAGTGCGTGAACTAGGGAAGAAGTTATATCACAGTTTACCCCAACTGTATATTTACCCTCAACTCAGGATAATCTTTCAATATCTAATGAAGTACATTGTATACATAATGGTTTATGCTATAGTACCTTTTAGTCCTGAAATTACAGGAAGATATTTCATTTTCTCTGAATAGGTAGGTAATCTCTTAGATAATCTTTCCAAAAAGGTATACATTCTTAACCAAATAAAATCAGTAACTAGCTTGATTTGACTGAGGAAATTATATGTTTTATTATTGACAGAGGTATCTAGATGCCATTTTATGGAACAAATAACCAGATATTTCAATGCATGATGAAGAACTAATTTTCATGCCAGTACTTTTTCTCATAATACAGTGAATAGCTAATAGAAGAACTTTGTCTTCCAAGGTTTAAATGATTTAGCATCTGAAATAGCCAGTTCGCCTGGACCTTTTCGAAACACTCTTCTGTCTAAGGCAGCACAAACACACAAATTGAGGAAGCTGAGGGCTCCATCCAAATGCAGGGAATGTGATAGTTTGGTGGTATTCCATGGAGCAGAATGTGAAGAGGTAAGGAATGCAAAGAAGGAATGCAAACATTTCTTGGCTTCCATATAAAGTTTTGTGGGTGGTTTCTGTTTCCGTATAAAGTTTTGTGGGTGGTTTCTGTTGCTTCCATCAAGTCAATAGGTTGTAGTATGACATGGGTTTATTGTGCTGTGGATTAAAGACCTCTGTCACTCTGAGGGTGCTGTGGAGATGTATGGAGGTAATCGCTGTGTATGGGACACAAGACAAATATCAATGTTTGGTTTAATTGTAAGCAATCTGCATGTTGCTTAGTTAACATATGCCTTTCTTGACTAGTTTAGGCTACCAGAACACAAGTCTATCTGTCCGTCCATCCTTCCTTCTTTCCTTTATGGTATTTTTCTATTGCCGCTTAATCCACCAGGACCCCCCAAAATGATGTGTAATGAGTAACAAGTTTAATATATTAAATGCGTGAACAAAAACATGTAAAAATGGACTGAAACTCCTCTTGGTTTTAAAACTATTTGGTCTCTCTCTTTACTACCATGATTAATGAGGCTTTGGCAGAGAGTTTGATTGCCCCTGCCTGGAGGGCAACTTTGTTCTATGCCCTGGATGAAGTCTCTTTGGACGTAATAGATTTCAGTGACTGCCTTTTCTGTACTTTCTAATTTAGGGCAAGGTGATCTGATCACATGAAAAATAGATGCCTTGGCCCTGCTCTCATTTTGAAGCTATTTAGAATGCTTCTTCATTTTTGTTTTTCTTCTAGTGTTCACTTGCTTGTCACAAGAAATGTTTGGAGACGTTAGCTATTCAGTGTGGACACAAAAAACTTCACGGAAGACTTCATCTCTTTGGAGTAGAATTTACACAGGCTGCCAAAAATACCCCTGATGGCATCCCATTCATCATAAAAAAGTGTACCTCTGAAATTGAAAGTAGGGCCCTTAATGTAAAGGTAAAGATTCAGTGAGATTTCAACCGCCCTCTTTCTAAAATTATTTGCACTTTGCTTTTGCAGTTAACTGTTTTTATTTTTCCTTGTTTTTAAGGGTATCTACCGTGTGAATGGTGCCAAATCAAGAGTTGAAAAGCTCTGTCAAGCATTTGAAAATGGGAAGGACTTGGTGGAATTATCTGAACTCTATGCACACGATATAAGTAATGTCCTTAAATTATATCTTCGCCAGGTAATTATGTTTACTATATTGTTATTCGTGCTGATTAGCATATTAGACAGTTCAGCTGGGATTGAATATGTTTCTTTTCCACTGTTGTATGACACCCAGTATTGGGACATTTGGTGTGGAAATTCATCATTACTGCCACATAAAAGATGGGGAAGTGTCAAGTGTCCTAACATCATTTACAGTATATACTTGTGTATAAGTCAAAAAATTATGCTAAAAAATTGACCCCCCAAAACCTGGGGCAACTTATACATGGGTTGATATGGTAATGGTGCTTAAAAAATGGTACTAGTGGCTATTTGCGGTTACCAGGCCATGACAGTGAGAGCAGGGAGAGGGTCATTTCTTCTTTTACAGTAAGTAAAAAAAGTAGATGTAAACTCTTGCGTAGTCCTCTCCCTTCCCTTTTCTATGCTGTGACTGGAAGTGCCGAAGAGCCCCTGCTGTGGTGGAGGGGACGTCAATGTTTCTTTCAAGACTGGCTCTCCTGGGACAGATTCTACATCGCACTCCCCTCCCTCAATTGTTTGTAGCCAACCAACTTGTCTCCACTTCCTCCTCCTCCTCTCCACTTTCTGTAAGGAGACAAGCAGGCCAACTGCAGACAACCAAGGGCAGGCAGCGAAGCAGCTGGACATGGCAGGCCAGAGAGGAGAAACCAGATGTCCTTCCAGTCAAGGTTTATCATCTTTTGCCTGTCTTCTCTGCCTGATTGCCCATGATGATGAGATGGAGATGAGGAGGAGGAGATGATAAGTGGGCTGGCTGCAGACAACCATGGGGACCAGGTGAGGGGTGAAGAGGAGCCCTGTCCCACAAGTGCTCCACTGTGCACTGCTGTTCCTACGATGGCTGTGGGAAAAACCTACACCAAGACCTTCCTCTTCAAGGCCCATCTCCACACCCACTCAGACAGAAGCCCTACCAGCTGGAGGTTTACCCACTCTGATGAGCTGACATGGCATACTTGTGGGCTGCCACTCCATTCTACCATCAAAGCCAAGCCACTGCTGCTAGGGCCTCTCAGGCCAGCCAGGAATCTCAATCAGAGGAAGAGGAGGAGGAGGAGATGATAAGCAGGGCTGGGTGGAGATTCAAGGCAACCCTGGCCCAAGCCTCTTTGGTGCCTGAACAGCTCCACTGCTAGGAAGTCTTTCCAGGATCAGAAGCACACCAGGCACCAGCTCTTCCAAGTACTGCCTCTGTAACCATACCTTCTCCCACTCCAACCTGTCCCTCCTCATGAAGTGACACCTCTAGTCAAGCTGCAGGGGAGACGGAGGGGATCTGTCGGAAAGACTCTCCAGCAGCAGAGCGGAAAAGCTCAGATGCCGAAGAGGTTTGGCCCAGGGTTGCCTTGCCCATGCAATTGCCCTTGCTGCTTGTGACTGTGACTCCTATCCAGCCTGGGAGGCCTTGATGGTGGTGGCTTGGCTTTGATAGAAGGATGGGGTAGCAGCCTATTTTGGAAGGACAGACAGACGGACATGCCCAGAGGACTTTGGTTTAGAAGAGTGAAAGGTGGGTGGTCTGTGAAGCCCAAGGTTGTACAGAGAGCTTTACAGAACTGTCAGTCTGTGCACACGACAGACAAAATGGTGTTTTGGCCTATTCCTTTTTATATAAAAGTAAAAAACCTTCTGTAGTTACAAAAAAAGTAGACAGAGAACGCAGGCGAAAGACAAACTGTGACTAGTTTTTACTGAAGCTGGGGAGCTCCCACCATAGTCTGTCCTAGTAGAACCTTTAAAAAGCACCAGTCCCCTCTACTGTCTCCAGCAGCCTTTAGCTATGCCTAGGAGGAAAACTGGCAGCGACCACAGCTTTTTAGCATTTCCCCACTGCAGGAGAGAAGCAACCTCTGTTCACCATAACAGGGAAATGCCAAAGATCCAGCATGGATCTGAGAAGCGTTGTGCTGAGCCCCAAAGTTTTACCTTCGACTTATCTATGGGCCATCACAAATTTCCTAAATTTGGCCACAGAATCTGCCTTTGACTTATACATGAGGTCAACTTATAGTCAAGTATATATTTTTAGATGCCTTTTAAAATTAATATTTTTTCTTAATATAAACGAAAGAATAATAATCTATACAATGTAATCTTGTGGTTTCAAGTTATATATCATATACAGTGGTCCCCCGGGTTACGAATCCCCCGGGGAACGAAAATCCCGGGATACGAAAGAGCCGGGGCCGGAAAAATGGCCCCGGCTTACGAATGTATCTCACTGTTCTCAACAATCCATTCCCAATTCCTTTTTATTTGTATATATAGAGAGAATGGAGATTAATTCAAATGTTTTGTTTTTAATGAAAAAAACAAGCTGCATTTTACATTACAGTAGCAACCTTTGGGAATCTGGAATACCAAGTTACACATAGGAACTTTTTCTAATTTCCAGAATTACTAGTAATTTTGTAGATAACTGTTTAGTTATAAACTGTTTTTAAAATAATATTGATTCCAACCATAACAGCAACTATTGTTGTTGTTGTTTCTTACCCTCCTTTTCTCATGGATTGAGGTATTGAACAGCAGCAGATTAAAATACAACACATAACATCAGTTAAAAACAAATAGCATCTCTTTAAAAGAACATATCAGTCAATAGGTTAAAATTCAATATTTAAAAATCATCAGGATAGACTGCCAGAGGAGACTGGTCTTTAAATTCAGGCAACATATTAAGTTGTCAGATCTCTTCTGACAGGTCATTCCACAGTCTAGGGGCAGGTGAAGAAAAGTTGTCTGGGTGACAGTTGCCAGTCTAGTCTTGGCCAGTTGAAGTAAATGTCCCCCAGAGGACCTGAGTGTATGAGGCAGATTATATGGGAAGTTTGTACCAAGTTTGTACTAAATGAAGTTTGTACCAAGGTACAGAGGTAAACCAATGTACCGTGCATTGCAGAAGTCCAGCCTTGAGGTTATCAGCTCATGTGCTACCATCTTAAGCTAAAGATATATAATTAAGGTATTCCTGGCCAGTATGAAAAAATATTGTCTGAAATTGTACTTTCTGGGTCACTAAAGCTAACCTTTAAAGTAGGGCTAAAATTCTGACTAGCTGTGGATTTTGGAAAGATTATTTAACATGCTTGAGATGGTGAGGCAAAGTTATTTCCACCACCCAAGAAGCACACTAATCCTTAAGAAAATGTTCTTTGTGAAGCAACTTGAACTTTTAAAAGCACTTGCTCCTTGTCTAAGGATGCTGTTTCCTTGTAATCTTGTATCGGTCACTTGTAAAATACTGTCTTGACAAGGGCATTTTTCAGTCCAGAAATATCCACGGGATCAGCCTAGATATGCTGGTTTACATTTAGGAGGTGGTATTTTGAAAATTGGTGTTATTTCCAAACCGCTCTTTTTCTATGTTCTCAATATCCCATCTGTACATGAGTGGTAGGTATGAAGATTGCTAGTCTCTCGTCCACTTTAGATTTTTGTGGTTTTATAAATAGAACCAGATTGAATGCACAATTAAACAGGTTTGATAAAGACCTTTAAGAAAATGGTTGGATTTGATAAATATGTAGGATTCATTGTATTAGCCAGAATTGAAATTTAAAAGTGAAATTTAGAAGTATTTTATCATGAAGACACATTTATATTTACAATATATTTTTACTAGTTTACTGAATAGCTGTTTAAATCTTTCTTGTTAAGTTTCTAGTACCTATTTATTGAAATAGGACCAGTTAAAGAATAACTGGACCCTTCCCCCAAATCCTTACTTTTTGGAGAAGGGGATAATAGAACCAAAACAATACCAGAATTTTGGGGCAGAACGTTTCATCGTAGCAGTGCTGTAAATGGACAGAAACAAGTGGTGTTTAGATTGCCTTCCTCTCTTTCCCTGTCTTTGTACATTCTTTAGCAGTGCTATAGTTTGGGTAAAGTAAAAGGATGGAGCCAAACATATATATAAAAAAGTAACATTGCTTCAAAGCACATTATGCACACTCTGATTTTTGTTCTTAGGCAAAACTGACAATGAAGATAATTGTTTTACATTTCCATAAATGTGTACTATAGTTTGCATACATTTTATCTTACATGTATAGTTCACATTTTAATAAAACAATTTATTTTAATTTTGTTTATCATTACAATTTCACTTTGCTCTTTTCCAAGAATTTGAGGCAGCAGTCCTTTGGGGTAGGTTAAATTGAGAGAAGCTGAAAGACCTAAAGGGAGTTCAGTTGGGTTCTACATGGGCAAGGTCAGGATTTGAGGCTCACTTCTCTGTTTCTATGATTTAAAGGATTGATAATTATGGTGTACCAATTTGAAAAGTAAATGAAATATTAAAAGATCAAATTTAGAATGATAAAAAGACTTAATATCAATCTCCGTAGGGATCCTGTTTCTTTACTGCATTGATTAAAAGGTATTTGTGCATGGTTTTATTAAAATCTGCAACTCTAACATTTGGTTTCTGTAATTTATCAGTGCATTGCAATATGCTATTCTTGCTGAGGCTGGGTTATATCCATAAGGAGGAGCCTTGCAGAAAAGAAAAACAACTGGAAAAGGAACGGAGGGAAGTGAATTTAGAAAAAAATGCAGATTTTAAGTTATTTATGTTCTTTTTTCAGCTCCCTGAACCTTTGATTTTGTTTCGGCTTTATAATGAATTCATTGGACTTGCAAAAGAGAGTCAGAACATTAATGAGGAACTGGATATGAAGCAGATGAGCCCCAGGTCAAAAAAAAGGCAGTCAGTGTGTATTGAACTGAACAGAATCATTCTTAAAATCAAAGATCTGCTGAAACTGCTGCCTTCACCAAACTATAACACACTCCAGTTTCTTTTAGGTCATCTGCACAGGTAAGGGAATTACAAGTCAGCTTATGTATACATTCAGAAATATGCCTTCAATTTTCATTTATGGGAAAAATGTTTTCACCACACTGGCATGAATTTTAACATTCTGTAGCGATCTGGTTAGTATGCTATTGTATTGAATAACACCATGTTTGTAGTGCTTTTTGAGACAGTCAGGTTTTGATGGGTTTTGTTCTTCTGTATAGAGTTACTGAACACTCTGATGAAAATAAAATGTCTGCAAGCAATCTTGGCATTATATTTGGCCCAACTCTGATCAGACCACGCCAGACAGATGCTACACTTTCTCTCTCTTCGCTTGTGGACTATCCATACCAAGCCCGAGTAGTAGAGCTCCTCATTACCTACTATGAGAAGATCTTTGACATTTCAGTCCAGCCTCTGTTGGTTGCATCACAGTCAGAAGAAAATGCAGCTTGTGCTAAAAATATTTTATCAACAGAAGATAGAGAACTGAATCAACAAAGAAAAACACCACCTTGTGCTCCTGTGAAGGAAGTGAGTGCCTCTTGTGAGACAATAACTTCTACTGACTGCCTTGAATTTGTACTGTTTTATTTTTAAAAAAAACCCACCCCATTTCATTTCTCATCTTTTTATTATTGACAGAGTGGCCAGTTAGTCCAAAGTGAGAGGAAAGAGTCAGAAAAAGATGTGTTGCTTGAAGAACCGGATGGTAGTAAAGGCACCCAAAAAAATTCTGATGCATTAATGACAGGTTAGTTTTTGTGCATGTGTTTTTGTATATTACAAGAGATGAGCACATGAGGTGGAACTCTTATATGTTGAATACATAACGCACTGTTTTAAAGACTCATGTACTGGCATTTCTTACAGAATTAATAGAACAGTAGTAAAATGGCACAAGGCTTGGAATTACCATCATATTATGCTTTCCTGCTGAGATCTAACGGCTTTTATTTTTGACTGCTTTCTATTCTTTCTCAGAATGGAATTGTGAACTTGGAACTAAACAGAGTCTTGGCAGGAGAAATTCTCCCCCTGAACCTCCTCCTGTCTCAGTTCTGGGAAATCATATTCATTCAAAAGAACCAGGTCAGTTACCTTAATTACAAGAAGCATAGCTTTGAAACTGTTGTGCCAGTTTGTATGTGTTCAGTTACAAAACAGAAGGCAAAATGTTTTGCTAGACCACTTTTTGTTGGTGCATGTTCTCAAATAATTCTCTGCTAATTTTCGTTGATAAATCCAACATTGCACAGCTGCTGCAGCATCAGCACAGTGAAATTTTCTCTCCCCCGCCTTCACCTCTTGGTGCAACCCCAAAACTGGTTTTCTCTGTTTCTTGAGCAGGTTTTTTGGATGCATGAGGGCTGCAGTGTGTAGGAGAGATCATTCCTTTCTTGAATCTGCTAACAAAAGTAATTATTTCACTGTCTGTTTCCCACTGAGCTAAGGCCATGGTGCAATCATATATTTTTGATCACATAACTGTCTGGACATACACAATATCTATATCTAGATATATATTCACAGAATTTTAAAAAGGGGCATTACAAAAATCAGTAACATTTGTACCTCAGGGAAACAGTAGTTACTTTTGTTCTGAATTGAAGTGGGCACCTGTAATGTTTATGACCTACAGTTCCCATCAGCCCTAGCTGTCATAGAGTGTGGTGAATTTTTATGGGAACTGTAGTTTAAAAGTATCTGGAGCCCCACAGTTGCCTTCCTTTGTTCTATATACACATATCTGCTATTAACTCTTAACAGTTCAACCTGAAAATATACAGAGGTCTAAAGCAACAGAAGTGTATCTTGCACCAATTTTATTTTAATTATACTAAATAACTCCAGAATAACATAAATAATTCTGTGCATGAACAAGGATACTCCCCCCCAAAAAAATGTTGCTTGAAAAAAATGATAACGGAAAAGGACAAAGAGGATTTCGATGTATTTGCTTCAGGCGGTGCATATTTTTACAGCTGCTGTCCAGAGATATTTGTGTTCTTTTCTTAGCCTTTTCCTTTGTCTGCAAAAGGCTTCCTCCTGCCTTCCTTTCCCAGAATTGATTCTTCCCAGGCTGATTTATTGTAGTTATTTGGTGGTTATTCATCATGGTGATGAAGTGGATAGGCATGCCCAGAGTCCTTAACAGACTATGGTCTTGTTTTGATTGATATCCAAGATGCTATAGATGGCTACTTCCCTATGGCTGATAACAACATTATAGTGTTAAATTGGAAATAAGATACGTGTTCTTAAACTATTATCCTGCAGATCAATTTTGGATGTCCCTTCTTAGTTCACTACAGTCACCAATTGAACTCCCTGTGTGGCTTCTGCCACTTCTTGGTCTGCCTTTGAAACAATGACAGTTAACATTGTGATTATTAGATGTACCTTAATTAATGGAACCAAATAAATAGAATGAGATTCCAGAATAGGAAACACTTGAATGAGGAGTATTGGAATCTTTAACTTATATGATGCCTACCATCAGCCAGCAGAATGTGGTTGCGAAGAAGGGACATCCAAAAGTGATGTACAGGATAATAATTTAAGAACACGTATCTGGGGACTATTTCTGCATGGAGCATATGCCATGTTAACTCATTGTGGCCTAGACACAGTAGTTTATTCTAATTAGAGTAGACCCATTGAATCAATGAGAACTTGGTAAATCAAAACTGAAGTAAGTTACACTGATTCAGTGGATCTACAGCAGGTAGTATGTTTGCTTTAAAGTATTGGATTGGGTCCAGGTGTGTATAGGATTCTTCCTTCTTTTCTTTTCACCTGACACGACAGCTATAACTGTCTGTGAAGTTAGTTTGTTTATTTATTTATTTCATTTGTATGCTGCCTTTCTCCCCATAGGAACCCAAGGCAGTTCGCACACAAAAACATTTAAAATCTCAGTAAAATTCAAAACAATTAAAATCTACACACACTATAAAATCGTATAAAAATACACAAATATACAAAAGGTGGTGATGGTGGTGGTGGTGGTGGTGGTAGTGGTTATTTTGGCACACAACCTGGAACTGAAGATTAAAACTTCAAAAGATCATTGCACTTGGTAGTTATTATGCCAAAACTAGACATTATATAATCCAGAAAAAGTAAATCAATAAGGAGGCTCAATACTTTTAGCATCTCTCTAATGAGAGTGAAATAGCTCTGGTATGCTATGACATGTACAAATGCAGTTCAATTTACATTTAATGCTTGTGGTATTGCTGTTGCATGAAATGGGAGTAATTTTGAAGTAGCCATTATTGTAGGTGAAGCAAGCCTGCTCGTTCTAACTTGCTTCCTTTAGCAGCTGTGTAGTGATTAGATTGTTTTATAGCTAATGTTATCAAAATGCTTTTTGGTAGCAAAACTGACAGTAAAACCCAACCTGTTTTCCTTTTCTAGGGAGTACTGTGGGACCAGTTTTAGATCAAGACAATGAGCCATCTCTCCCTCAAACTGAAGATGGTGTTAAAGTCAATCAATTTATGAGACCTAATCGCCAAATAACCAAAGTTCAGTTACGTTCTCAAAGGACAAAGCCTGTTGTTCGTCCTGTGAGTTTACCTCTAGGTCAAATGCTTCCTCCTTGTGTTTTGAATGAGAGAAACTCTCGAAATGCAGGTCTGAATGCAGAAAAACTTGGGCGAAGTCCTGTTATTGAAGAGGTTTCTGAGGCACAGTCCCTTCCAGCTGTTAATGTTGCCTCTAGGCTTTCTTGTTATGACACACAGACTCTGAAAAAACCATGGGATAAGCAGTATAAACAGTATGATATGACTGCAAGGACAGCAATGATTGTAACTAATATACCCCAGGAAAGCCGCACACAGGAGTCTGTAAGCACGTGCGCCTTACCTACCCCTAACAGTCTTGCTAACAATTCAGTAAATGCCATACTTCCTAATAAGCCATATACGGTACCTGTCAGGGCTGCAAGGACAGCAACAGAAGGACATTCCCCAGATGGTAATCCCCTTGCTGCTTTCAGAACACCAAGAACTTTGCAACCACCACCAGGGACATTTTACAAACCACCTTCCAACAGTAAGGCCAGACCAAATGATGACAGTTCTTCACTCAAATCTTGTGCAGCAGATATCAAAGATGAGAGTCCAAAGCTAGTGGCGAACCCTGGGCTTGCCCAAGGCTCCCCAGGCTCCCCTAGCCAGCATGTAAAGCAACTGAAAGCCAATTCTGAAACCATTTCCCCTACAGACTTCAAACCCACTTACCAGAGATTAAGGCCAAAGCGGATGCAAGAACTGGAACACAGGGAAGCTCACTTTGTATAAAGCAGCAAAAATGTACTGGAACTGCTACAGAAATGTTCATGGAGGATTTTTTTTAAATTATTTTTTTTGGTAGAGGATTTCACTTTTGTGCCATATTGGAATTATTTTTATATATATATATCTGTACAGACTTTTTAAAATATGAGATGTAAAAAAAAGCTGTGAAGAATAATGAAGTTAATTTTTTTAATTCAATAGATTTTTTTTCCTCAAGAGTATTTATGTATTCCAAATATAGAAGCAGCTAATGGCAGGTGCACTCAAAAAACTTATAACCTAATTCCATGTGTGAAAATGAACCCTTGCTTGTAAAAACCAACTTATCATGTTTGAGTAAAGCAATGAGAGGAGCCACTTTTTCAGAATAAATGATTTTTTTTAAAGACTGCAGGGTATGAAATACAGCTACTTAATTTAAGAATAAACCAAAGCTTGAAGCATTGCTGTAAGTGTCTGTACTCAGTTTTTCCTCGTACTCTGTGCAATGAAATGCTTCTGAACTGATTTGAGTTCTGGTCAATAAGGCCTTTGTATATTATTTTTGTGTGTCTCTGTGCGTCCATATATGTTTACACAGTATGTTTTATATACTGGTCTGTTCATTTTTTGACAATTTATGTTGAAAGCTACTTGTACAGAAAAGATGCATTATTGGGCTTTACTATAAACCTAATTAAAAAGAGTTCTTACTGATTTATCAAGTGGTTTAAATACCACTGGTATTTAAATTGATTGATCCTGTTACCCTTCAATGAACAGAAAAATTAGTGAGAAGTGATGCATCCATTCCTACTTATTAATGAGTTAGGATGTTCTGTTTGCTGAAGATAATTCCTTTTATTACTTGGTGTAGATGAAGAAAATAGATCTGAAGCAGGGAGAATTAGGTTTTAAAAATACCTGCAAAGCCTGCATTTAGTAAGTGCATTAAATGGTTTTTCACTTTGTATGAACTTGCTTTTATATGTATGCTGTTTGCTTTAAAAAATATACAGTAACATTAACATTTCACTGACTTCATGTATTCTATAATTCCCTTCGTCTTATTCAAAATAGAATGCTTATGTGTTAATATAGTATACCATGTATTAATACACATGTGTGCTTCTTGAAAATTATTTTGTACAGAAGAGTTTGTTTTTGTTGCACATTAAAATGATATTAACAATTAATGAAATGTTAAAGAACATAAGAAGATGGTGGAAGAAACTTTATTTTTTGAATACGTATCCTTTCAAATAATTATTTCAAAATGAGGAGAGGGACTGTCAGTGTTATGCAGTGTGGCTATAAAGTCTAGCTTATTCTGTAGGAATAGTGAAAATTCTCACTTCTCAAGTTTTCTGTACTGTTCTGGTGTTCACAGATAATATGTGGATATTTTGACACAGATAGAAGGCCAGTTATCTTCCAAGATGCCCAGTGTGTTGCAGCAGCATCCCAATCCAACATTGGTCTTGTAATTGCTGACACTATGCTTGAGGACATAGCTGCAGTTGTGGAGGGTTTTGCAAATTGTGACATTTTGTGTGAAGCACAAAAAAATACGACAAGTTACTGAGATATTTTATTTGCTTTCTCAACTGTCAATTGAAATTACTTCAACTTTATGTATTATTTAATGTTGCTGTTAAAAGACCAGTCCATTCAAGATAGATATGATTTTATTAGAAAAGGTATATTGTCCCGTAATCTGCCCTTCATTGGTTCAGATTAGTTGCTTGGAAGGATCTTGCTACCAGGTACCATTTATATTTATTTCTTGGGGATGTTTTTATCTTTTCTTTGGGACATGAGCCCCAAGTCACTCACAATAGAAACATAAAAATGCAACATGCTCAACAGTAAATACAAAAAGTAGAAAAGCAATAAAACAGTTGACAAAGGCAATAAAACCAGCATTTAAAGAAAAACAGCAACAGAAAGGCAACAGCCTGAAACTTCCATATCACAGCTTCACTTGATATCAGAAAGAAAATACTAACAAATGAATATACTTAGGAAAGATGTTCCATCATCTGGATTTCCCCATTGGAAGACCTGTCCAGTTGCTGTTCGCTCACCCACCATCCAAAGTAGACAGAACTTAGAGAAGGCATCACAAGGGAGTCCTTTAGATAATCAGTCAAAGCTAGCACTTAGAAGTTCATCCAGAAGCAATTTTTCATCCATTTTGAGCTTTTTTAAAATGTTGTTTTACAGAAATTAGAACCATTTCATAATATGGCTACAGCATTCTGCAGTGATTGAAACTTTTAGACACCTTATAAAGGCATATCAATTTACAACTCAGGCTAAACTATAGTGTGGGTAACTGCGGCTACATAATGTTCTATCAAAAGTGGGTATATCCTGGTACAATAATCCAAGCAGAGGAAGGGCACAATGGATCACTGAAACTACTTGCACATCTAGTAACTGATGAATATAAAAACACTCCCAAGCCATGCTTTTGTCTTTTCATGTGGTCTCTGCCCACACTGAATTGAATGTTGTTTCTCTGGTTTGATAAATCATTAACCAAAATTTCTGTCCTCTCTGAATTGAGCTTATTAGCTGCCACTGTCCATCACTGATTCCAAGCATTGGTGAAAGGTATCCATGGCTGCTCTTGCAACTAATCAAAAGGAAAGAGAATTGGTAGCCAACTGAAATAACTTACAGGTGACACTTGGCCCAGAATTTCAGACAGCATCATCGGTGTCTATTTCATGTTGATAAACATTGACAATCATATGGAACAGAATTAAACCTTATTGGGTTCCATATGATGGGTGCCAGGTTATCAAATTATACTATTGAACTTCCACCTTTCAGAATCTGCTTGCCAGGTAGGAGCAGAAATGCCAAAAAAAGTGCTTTTGATTAAGATTTGTTCTAGAAAGATAGCTTGGTTTTGACATTGTACTGAAAGGCACTTGGTATTGAGAAGTCTAGGAGAAAGCAGGGATGCATTCCCCAGTGATTCTTCTTTTTGAATGTTAATCAAAAACCACAGTATCTTTGTCCTGGGCCAAATGCAAGATGAATCAGTCCAGAAAAAAATGTATCGTCCAGTACTGGATGAGCACCCAAATGATTGATCATAAAGGTTTGTGCTTCTCGATTTAGCCAAACATGAGGAAAGCACAGAAGGGTTCTCCAAGTTCTCAAAGTTTTGCTTTAAAACACCAGCTTTTCACAGCTTGCTGTGCCCCTCCCTGAGGAAAAAATAGCAGGAAGAGTGAGTAGGTGGCAGGTGAATAATGAAAGGTCTAATAGGATTCTCTTGGGAGTGTTCATCTCATACCAGAAGAGAGACTCAGGCATCTCCCATCATCATTTCCAGTCTTCTCCACTTGCTGTCCACTTTCCCCACTCCAAGACAAGCCATCTTTTCCCTGGAGAAAGAAGGAAGTAGTAAGTGGAAAAAGAATGAGTGGACACAGAATCAAGGTAGCTTACCTGTCTTAATTCAAGCAAATGTACCTAATCAAGCACCTAATACACAATTCATCCCTAGTATTATCCAGGGAGTCTCATCTGCTTGAGCATCTTTCCAAATTGATATCTTAAATTTGTGGGATGTGCACACGTTGATAAAGGCTTTGGTGAATTTGGTGCAATTTGTCAAAAGCTAGAATGTTAGTAGCTTTGCCATGTCACCGCTCAACTGTCAGATCAATTTGTTGTGTGGCTTTAAGTAGCTTTTGACTTGCGGTGACTCCAAGATGAACCTGTCACACAGTTTTCTTGGCAGGATTACAGGGTGAGAATACAAAGAACACTCAGCCAATGATAAATTACACATAAGGAATAACTTAAATGAAATTTTATTTTATAAATACTGTTTCCCAAATTGAGATTAGTTGCAGTGTAAGAAAACCCGACATTAATTAATGTAATTAATTATGTTGTATAGATATTGCCACCCGTTAACATTTAAACGTGCTATAAATAAAATCCAGTAGGTGTCCTGCACCTTAAATATTAATCAAAGCTGCTGGACTGCCTGTTTTTCATAGAATGGCAAGAAGAAAGAGAAGGCAAGGAAATGAATGCATCCCGATGATGATGATGATGATGATGATGATGATGATGATGGCTGCAATAAAATGAACAAAGCACACGTTGTAGGAAACACACAGGAAGCATGTTTTAGAGCTCTATTAATGAGTTGCACAAAACCTATAAAATCCTAAAGTTGGAAAACAAATGCCTCTACCTTCTCTTGACCACCCCTGCTTGCCTCATCCTTTTCATACTCTCACCTTCAAGTATTCATTCTTGCAGTCAGTGCAAAGCATTGAGGGTAAGATGGCCCTGAGCACTGCCTGTATCATGACAGAGCTTTGCAACAAATCATCAGGTGGCCGCTTTCTCCATTCGTTGTAGTAGAGCAACACATCAGGCTCTTTGGAGGTCTTGTCCTGATACCTCCTCCTAAGGAGTTCCCAAAGACAGGTTTCAGCAGACAGATGGCCCTAGCAGCAGTAGAAGGGGGGTTGCAAAAGTAGTACCATACATTTGTCATATGTTTCTAAAGTGTGGAGGCTATCCCTACCTTTTGGGAGAGTCAGCTCTGTTAGTCCAGCCTGCGTTGGACTGCGTGGTAGAAAGCAAATTCTGATAACTGGAAAATTCATTGTGTCATTATGTCTGTCTGTCAGTACATAATGGTATGAACCACTGTCAGCAAATAATGCAAATGAATCATTAATGACCATTACTAAATATTTAGGACCAGATCAGGAGTTCATCCTTTTCACCTATCTAATACTCCAGACAATAAGCTACAATCTGCATCTGTAAATGAGAATAATTCCCACAAATAAGATTAATGGAACAGGACATTCTTCAATAAGAGTCCTGTTCTTCAGTCCCATATTTTGGGGATGCAGTCACTCTTATCTTGTACTTTTATTGCATTATATTTTCTCGAATCCTCTTTTTGCCTGCTTCCCAAGTCCTTTATATATCTTTTGCACTCCCTCTACCAGCACTGGGATTCAGGGTTGACTTCACAACTTCACGGCCCTATTGTAACAGGACTCCAGATTGTTTGATCCACTTTGCTTAAGTCTAGACGGCACTCAACAAAGCCGAGATGTTTTCATAATTGACGAACCATTTGCATGTCGCCACAAGGCCACTAACAACACAGGAGTAGGGGTTCCAGTTTGTGTTGGTTTCCTGTGCGCAGTACTGCTGGCACAATAAGCCATGTCTGTCAGATTTGCATGGTAATTACATTCTATGTACTTACAGTGAACTCTCCAAGAGCTTCTGTGGCTTTGGCAGAATACTGGCTTCCATAACTTCCTGACCTAATTAATTGTGACAACTGTTTGTTTGTGTTTTGCTGGGGTTTATAGAGCTCCGGAAGCCATCGCCCTGAATAATTTTTTCCCCCAACACATTAGTTTAGGCCTGTGCCACAAAATGCGATGGGACAACTTTTTCCAATGTACTATGTCATATTTGCTTTTAAAGGAGTAGCGCTTAAACCCTGGAAAACAGAGTTGTCCCACCTCAAGCTGGGGATTAAAGCAATCTCCTTACAACTGAGCTGCATTATTTTGTAACTGCTCACTGCTCTTAAGATGCATTTCTCTGCAGTCATGCTGGACTTTCGTTCAAAACTGCTTTCATTTCTCACAGCCACGCTATGTCTTTGATGGAGATCTCATCACAAATGAGGTAAGCTAAAGATGTTTCCAATCTTATTCTTAAGTGATGTGATCTTTGCTCTTTTTTAAAAAAATGACCCATAGTCCAGGAATTGTAATTTCCGTAACCTGGCAAATGCCATATTGGAAATTCTTGGAAATTAAATTCTAAGCAAGCATTTCTTTAATCTGGTGGTGAAACAGAAGATACCTTTATGTTAACAAGTAAACTCGCTTTATTTTAGGATATTGACACTCAAGAAACTTTTAAGCATTGACTTTGATGCGGTGGCCAGCAAAAGCAGGTTTTTCTTCAAGCAGATGAAACACAATGCATTGATATTGAGTATCTAAATTTATACAAGACATATTTTATGGTGAGGGTCTATCACAGTCATAGCTGCTTTAGAATAAAACTGGCAAAAGTAGTTTCTCAATCTAAGGAAGATAATGTGGGTAAACCGCATAGACACTGCTTAGGCGGTATGAAGCGGTATATAAATGAAGCTGTTTATTTGTTTTGTTTGGGCATGGGAAGAAAATGCCACGCCGCTGAGCTACATAAGGAATAGTTTGCCAAGGAATTCTGTGAATCCTGCAACTTTTTGCCTCTTGTTCCCCCACCCCCTGCCTTTAAATTGTTGAAATAAGCCCACAATCTGATACTGTTTGAAAAACAAAAGTTGTCAGACCATCTGTCTCTGTGGAATAAATTGCACAGTTTTCATGTGATGCCTTGGTTGACTGGTTTGCTGCGAACTAAGCTCCCCATTGGAAAATACGCAATTCTCTCTAAGCTGCTTTAAGGACAGCCCAGTAGAGTGTGGAGAGACGGAAGGGGAAGGACTTAAATTGATCTCCATGTATGAGACTTTTCTTAGGAGTATTTCCTTTAATCAATTCAACATGTAGTTTGTTTTATTTAATACTATGTTATTTAATGTCATGCATATAGTAACATTTTGCTACGCAACATCTTATTATCCTAACAAATGGAGAACTTAGGCAGTTTAGTGATACAGGTTAAGATGTCATAACACTAGATTGGTCTGGAAACTCTTCTGCCAAAATTCCTTTAACTTTATCATTTTCTACAGGACACAAGATGCAAGGTTGCATCTTATACCCCAGACATATGGAAGTTAGTAGAAAAATGTTAGTTAAGTGAGATGTCATAACTCCCTAACAGTTAACATATTACTAACCCTTTTCTACTGTCTTTCCCATCTTTACCTGCCTTTGGTACTGGAAAAGCTCACCAAACAAATCAGCCCTGAAAGCACAGATGGCTGCCTAGAATCTGCAAATATTACTTTGTTGGACTACATATTTCAGAATTTCCCAACTAACATGCACAGTGGGGGATTCTGTGAGATGGGCTCAGAAAATTCACTTTTACAAATTCTTGGTGGCCTTAATCAATGCCCCCTACACTCTTGAATTACTTTCAACTAAACATGGTTTTCTCTATAGATAATTGTGTGTGTGTGTGTGTGAGAGAGAGAGAGAGAGAGAGAGAGACAGTTTCCTTATGTCAAAGAAAGATTCCATACAAACATGTTCACAAAAGCTGGATTGCTTAGCTACAACTATGTGCTGATAACAACTTACTACTAAATTGTTCTCTAGAGCATGAAAACAAGCTTTCCTGAACGCCAGTTTAGTCCCAAGCTGGGTCTGAGTTAATAAAATCAGCCCTCCAAGCAGACCAATAATTGCCATATGGTACTGTGCTTGAGGCACCTTGGTTTACATGGCAGAAAAGTATAGGTTTATGCCCATGATCTCCGTGGTAGAATCCATCCATCTAGCATGTGGTCTTCCTCTCATTCTACATCCCTCCACCTTTCCTAGCATTATTGTCTATTCCAGCAAGTCATGTCTTCTCATGATGTGGCCAAAGTATGACAACCTCAGCTTTATCATCTTGGCTTCCTAGGAGATTTTAGGTATGACCACTGGTAGTCTTACCAGCTTGGATCCAGAAAGGGGCCCTGTGTCTTTAATCTTAACAGGTTGTCCAGCAAGGTGCTGTAGAGTTCTGTCAATTGGGACAAAGGCATCTGACTGACCCCTCGCCTTCCAAATAGCAACCATTGAGCTGCACTGCTCAACTACCAACATGGTCAGCCTGTTGAAGCTTTGTGGCTATTACATTAGGGAGATGGCTGGTTGCCAGACTAAGGCTAAAGGCTTTTCCCCCTAAAAACAAAAATTGCACTTTAAAAGAGAGGTTGACCAGAATAATCTAACACATGCCTAATGCGCTAGTACAGTCTTTTAGGAGTTGTACTCCAAATCCTGCTCACTTTCAGTGACTGACTACAGAAAATAAAGAGATCTTGTAGCACCTTTGAGACTAACTGAAAGAAAGAAGTTGGCAGCATGAGCTTTCATAGACTTCCGTTTACTTCCTCAGATGTATCTGAGGAACTAAACTTAAGTCTATGAAAGTTCATGCTGCCAACTTCTTTCTTTCAGTTAGTCTCAAAGGTGCTACAAGATCTCTCTACATACTGATTCCACGGACTAACACAGCTATATCTTTGGCTTAGAAAATACATCAACATTCAAAACAATTGCATGCTAAACTGTGGACCTGCACTTCTGCACAGGAATAATGCACAGTTCAGAAATGTTATCTAGTCCTCATTCTAGCAACGAGGGCTCAGTTATCAGAGACTTCTTTTAACTTGACCCAGGACCACTTACTGCTGCTACTGTTGCCGTTGTTTTATTATAACTGGAATGGTACACATGTCTCAAAAGTCGTTGAAACAATTTTTGCACAAATTGTAATGTGCTAGAACCAAAGTTTGAGAAAGTTACTTTTTTAAAACCAAAGTTCTTAATGTTTCCCAGAGGGTATGCTTGCTGGAATTTTCCATAGTTCCTCCCCCCCCAAAAAAAGTTTACCAAAGTCAGTAATATTTTGAAATAGGATGTGCTTGCATAAACTCTCACTTCTACCATGAATGGTCATTTGAAAAATAACACATTGTGTTATTGCTGCTATGCGCACACCACTTCTCAAAGTGATACGAAGTTCCATGTATACAGCATAGCATTGCAGAATTAATGCAGTTTGACACCGCTTTACCTGTCATGGCTCCATCCTATGGAATCCTGGAATTTGTAGTTTGTTGTGGCACCAGAGCTCTCTGACAGCTAAATGTCTCACAATCCATATTGAGTCACATCAAACTGCATGAATTCTGCAGTGTGGCAGCAGCCTTAACCTGGTTTATTTTCCTTTGGAAGCAGGTCATTGAAAGCCTATTGGCATTTAGGGATATATGAATGTCTGTTTAGAAATAAAGAGGCCGAGTAAAGGTGGAGGCCAGCATTACTCCCATGGAAGTTTTCCAGTTAGGCAGACTGAAGCCTGAAATGTTCAAAGAGCCCAAATGCTGCTCTTCTGGTCTTTCCCCTTCACTCAAACTGCAGTCCATCTTTTGTTTCCTTCACCTGAAACCTAAATGTCAACATCTTTAATTGTGGTTATGGGGTGGGGTGAAGCATTCCTTTCCATAATAGTAGTAGAGAAGGTGGTGATGAAAATTACTGAAAATTACTTTCCATGGAAGCACCTCACTGGCTATTAACTCCAAGACTGTGACCAGGAACTGCTTCAGGGCAGCTGATACTGAGTTCCCACAAGTGCTACTTACACCATCTGACTGGCAATCCATCAGATTACTTTACAACAATTTGCCATTGCTGTAAGTGGAACATGAATTGCCTGTATGCTGCAGGAACTATGTCAGATGCTAGCTGCTAGACTCTAGCATTATTGTGCCCCACAGAAATCAATAAGAAATAACAGAACACAAACTAGCCCTATTGTGGACTCCGTTTTTCAAAGCTACATCTTTTGATAACTCAGACATTTTTAAAATTTGTATGTATCAATAAAATAAAATGGTTTATCAAAAACGGAATGCTTGAACTTTCAAATGTATGTTTAGTATCCTTAAAACACCTACTGTAGCTACTATAGTAAGTTTTTAAACATATACATCTCTTTCAAAATTGCAGAGAAAGGAGTTATTAACATTCAATAGTCTAGAGCAATAAAATATAATGTCTCACAAGCCAGCAGATGGGGATACTGGGTGGGAAAAGAGACTAGAAAATTCTGTTTCTTAATTTTAAATAACAAGTCATGATACTACATACTGCTAAAATGACAAATAAAAAAGTCATAAATTGCAGGTAAGGATAAACATCTAGAATAAAACGTAATGAAATGACCTACAATACTACATATTACAACCTACATATTAACAAGCATAATCGTGATAACAGGCCTTTCCATAAATTATTATGCTTTGAAGGAGGATAATATTATTTCCAGTTAGATAAGAAATAAAAGATGAAATTGTGACGTGTGTACTGTAGAAACAGAATTATCCAGGAACTTGACTTCAGCCCAAGTTTGTTCTATGTGATTTTATTGTATTTTGTTTATTTAAAAAAAACCCCAATATCCTACTGAAGACTTTAACCAGAGAAAAAGTAGGTCACAAAGACAGAAGCGTAGGTGAGAACACCAACAAGCTGGACCACATTTTTCCAAATGAGATTTAAAATTTAATTAGGGAAGATTTTGTCCAGTCTAATCCGTAAGTCAGATGTAGCCACAGCCTGTTAGCAATGAAGGCATGGTTTCCAAGTTATCTTTACATTTGTGTTAAGAACAACACAGTTCTATGCATGTCTACTTAGAAGTAAGTCACACAAAGTACAATGGGATTTAATGCCAAGTAGGTGTATATGCTATAGGCGATGTTTCAGAGAAAGGAACTGGCAAAACCACCTTAGAATACTTGTCTAAGAAAACCCTATGAAATTCCTGGAGTTGCTGTAAGTCGAAAGATGACTTGAGGTGCATACAACTGTTTGCTGGATTTCAGCCTAAGATTGCCATCTCTAAACCCAGGCTCCTGAGTAGACCTGAACTGTACTGTGTAATAAAATTCATTGCAATTTGTTTAGTATGGAATTAGAGTCCAACACCTTGAAGTGCCCATGATTCTTATTCCTGGTCCATGTGAAGGGTTGTCTAATTGAAGGCTGGATTAAAGTTATAAAAACAATTGGGGTAGACAGCAGGGATCTTGAGGTTGCCCAGAGCCAATGAAGGGTATCCAGACAGCAAACACACTCACAGGTCACTGTCACAGACATCCCCACTATGATTGCCCTTCTTTTTTATTTAGAAGCTGAACTACATCTGAAATATTCCCAGATGGTGAACTTTAAACAATAGGGTATTGAAAACTTGAAATTATACAAACAAAGTCACAACAAAACAGAACCAAAACAAAACAAAAACCCAGAAAGTACTGGACTGGCAATGTCAGTTATGCATGGAATAGTTGCGTTCTCCTGTATCTGTTAAATCACAGCTCTTAGTATTCAAGATGTAGATCTATGTGTGATAGCTAAATGGAGCCTTCTTATAAAATGGTGTTGTTATCTCTAGAGAGAGATAGGCAGACAGACTTCACCTTCAGAAATGGAAACATAAACTTCAGGCATGGGGAAAGAATTTGGAACTTTATCTGATTCAATGAAGCAATTGTCTAAACTCAAAGTAGTGTGACATAGAACAATTTGGTGTTAATGCTGCTCCTGACACCAGACATAAAGAGCAAGCAATTGCAGTCCACAGCATATTGGCATTCAACCAATGGCCGTGTTCACAGTTTATAGTAAACCATGGTTGCTATTAGCTATGGTTTGTCTCTTTAGTCACAAATTATAATGACAATAAACCATGGTTTCTAATTATGGTTTCTGGTCACTCATAAGCCATGGATTATTAGACAAGGTGGTTTGGACACAACAAGAAGCCAGAATTCAAGAAATCACAATCTAGACTATTACGACACAAGAAGCCAGACAAGCTATAATCAATTTACAGTGTTGTAGTTTGGCTGAAATTTTGTTCAGAGCTAAGTTCATAACACACACATGCAATCTGTGCCAATAAAATAACATCTGCTTATAAATTCATTTCTTTTCATGATTCAGCTGTGTATGATCAGATAACAACAAAAGATTGCTATTTTCCAAGTCTGGTATGCTGCCAATCCCCAACAAGAATGAGTTTCCTCAGACAGGTCAGACTTCTGCTATGGAAAAACTGGACGCTTAGGAAACGGCAAAAGGTAAGTGTCAAAAGATACTCATACATTTACACCAAGAAAAAAGTTCATTTTCTCAGGCAGCTGGTATATTTCACAGGATTCTAAATATATCCTGATATCTGCTGAACTGTTTATTTCATTCCCACAAAAAGGTGATTATTATGTACAGAATTTCAGAGTCAAGTTCAGAATTGTGCTTAGAATCTGTGGAAAAAAAGAAACCCCAATGTACTTGACTAAGGGGCTATATAGATGGGCAGAAAGGGGCAGCAAGACGCTGCCCCTTTCTGCGCTGGATCATTGCAGTAACAATCTGCTCAAAAAAGGAGCAGCGAAACACAGCTCCTTTTCCCGCCACTACAGAGGCACCGTAAGCCCCCTGGTATGGTGCTATGACATCCCTTGAGCGCCGCACCCTTGCATGAGGCACATCATCATGGTGTGCCCATGTAAATGGTGGCATGCCAAGATGGTGCCTTCGGCATGCAGTAGAGTTTGGGAGCATTTGAATGCATTGCTCTGCCGAGCCCTAATTTCGGCACGAGGTCGTTGCAAAGTGCTGGTCTGTACCAGGCCTATTTTATTATTAAAAGACTCCACAGAGAAGAAAAGTTTTAACACATGCTATGCAGCCCCACCAAAAGAGGAAATTGTGGACAGAGTTCACTTCCTGCAGAGGTCCAGCTATGCTCAGATGTGAATGCCATCAAAGACGCTTCTATGAAGATAAAAATAAACAGTGGGCTTTTACCACAGGAAACAACTATCCAGAATACTTGAAATCTTTTTATGTGATTCATTTCTTCAAAGGGCAGGAACTTGTGACAAAAGTGCCTCAAGTCCAAAGCACACAAGATGTGTTTGGGAGAGTGTGGGTGAAGCTATATCATCACAAGTATACATTCTCAATTGTATATGTAGAAATGTATATCCTGATCCAAAAAGGGAAAGAAACACAAATTCCTTTGGGCACATGTATGCTTATCTCCTAGTCCTTTCACAATGCTCATCTGAGTCCCACTGATCTGCTTGGATACATCATCATATATGAATCCAGATCACCAATAGCAGTTGCACATAAAGGCCAGAATAATCTTGAAGACTTGAAAATTTGGACTTATGCAGTCCTTGGAAAACTACTTTTTTCTGACCCTATGTAAGAAGGTATCTACTACCTCTTTGCTGTATGCTGTTGTTGTGTGCCTTCAAGTCATTTCTGATTTATGGTGACCCCAGGGCAAAGCTAACATAAATAGGGTTTTCTTGGCAAGATTTGTTCAGAGGAGGTTTGCCATTGCTTTTCCCAAGGCTGAGAGCATGTGATTTCCTCAAAGTGGGTTTCATGCCAAGCTGGAAATCAAAACCTGATCTCTAGAGTCATAGTCCAACACTCAAACCATCATACCACACTGGCTCACATTATTTTTAGATGCTACATTGTTTTGTATTTGCAAATCACTTTGAAAGTTAGGTAGGAAAGCAATATAGGAATAAATCAATAAAAATTGAGTTTGCAAAATGAGGGAGAAGGAAGAGGTTTGACTGATCAGAATCTGTAATCTGCATCAAGTACGGTACTCATAATAACATTTGGGAGGCAACACCAAACGCTGAAGAAGGTCAGTTTTTAAAAAATTGTTTAGCTGTTTGCTTGCTTGCTTTTGTTTTCAGCTTCTCCATATGGGGTAATTTAGAATGAAATGTCATGCTGGACAAATTGTCAACCTCCCCTACATGTGTGTGAGACCCAGTGTGGTATAGTGGTGTGAGTGTTGAACTACAACTCTGGAGACCAGGATTCAATTCCCCACCTGGCCATGAAACCCACTGAGTGACTTTCGGCAAGTCACATGCTTTCAGCCTCAGGAGAAACAAACCTTCTCTGAACACATCTTGGCAAGAAAATCCATGATTGGTTTCCCTTTGGGTCACCATAAGCTGGAAACTACTTGAAAGTGCACAACAGGAACAACACCTATGTGTTTTGGACAAATTCAGACAATCTCTTTATTTACTTGGAAGCTGAAGAAAGAAATTAGGCTCAGACACACCTTCCAATTTCAGGGTTGCCAAAGTGCAGCCCTCCAGATGTCATTAGACTACAGCTCCCGGCATTCCTCACCATTGGTTATGATGGCTAGACATGATGTGAGGTGCAGTCCAACAGCATCTGGAAAGTTACACTTTGTCCACACCTCCTCTACACATTTCGCCTAGCATGTTGCTTGGCCTTAAAAAGCTTTAAGCTGCTAGTTGTTCTCCTGCTGTCTTCCAAAAGAACATTTTGAATTCTTGGCCTTGACCCTATGTTTCATTTTTTTTTAACTTGAAAGGTTTTAAGATTGGATCCTATCCAACCAAACACAGAATTCCCTGGTTTTGCAGTTTTCTAAACTGGGCAAGAATGGTCAGCAACCTTAAATAGCACTGAAACTCCACAGAGCTTGTGGGTCTACCTTAGGGCAAACAACAATTACTGTATCTGAGAAATGCGGTGAGGAAAAAGTTATTCTAAATGGGGCAATTTGAGAACATTGCCTGTGTTGTTTATCATCCTGGGGGATCTGCAGGAAGGAATTCAGTCTCCAGTTCAACATCTGGGTCCTTTCAATCAAAGTCAAAAAAGGCTAAACAATATGCTGGGGCATTTCCAAAGGGTGAGGGTGGGTGGGTGAGAAGGAAGATTAAAAAGCCTAGGGCCAACATTGCTGTTCTTTTAAGGTTTAATTTATGTCAGACCTGGTGGTTTGCCATCATACTTTGAAAGTCAAGTGCTAAACATATAGATAGAGTGGAATTTTTACAATTTTACATTGAGATATTGAGCATAAGAGCAAACACAACTTAGTTCTTAAAACACAGCTAGCAGTGCAATACTGGATCCTCACTAGACACTTGAATCCCATTGTTTGCATTTTCACACTTATTGGTAACTACTGTCAAATCAGCAGTGACTCTAAATGTGAAACCTCCAAGACAGTCTGTTATTAACAGACGTGTTACGATATTGGAGACCCAGGGCTGTGGTTTCCTTGACTGGGTCTATCCACCTGTAATGTGGTTTTCCTATTCCCTTCTAATTTGCCGAGCATTATTCATTTTCTAATGAGGCATGTCACTTCATGACATGCCCAAAGTGCAATAACCTCAGTTAAGTCATTTTGGATTCTAGGGAGAGTTCAGGCTTTATTTTCTCTGGGACCCATTGATTTGTCTTTTTCATGGTTTATGGTATCTGCAGGACTCTCCTCCAGCATATTCAAATAGGTTGATTTCCTTTCTGTAAGATTTTTTCACTGTCCAGGTTTCGCAACTCTACATTGAAATACATTGAAATCTTCATACTTACTGGAGAAGAAATGTATTGCATTGCACTTCTGAACTAATCACGCATAGGATTTCAGCCTTAACTAGACTTACTATTGAATAAAAGAGCACATGATTAGACTCTATATTAAATGCAAAGGATAGTCAACACCAGATGAAGCCCAAGCTTTATTATATTATTTACTGCAGGCATACTGCTGCATCCCAACAACCAAACTTTGTGTTTCTCCAGCCTTCCTGCATTATCCTCCCAATGGCCAATGCTGCTAAAAAAAAAAAAAAAAAAAGCATCTAGCTAGACAGAAGAAATGGAGGAAAAAGGGGATTGGGAAAGTGTAAAAAGATTTTATAAAAAGGAGCTTCTATGTCAGAGGTTTTGTTAACTGGGATATGCCCATGTCTTAATTTTCTGCATCTAGGGTCGTGTCTACATGGGTCAAACGAACCAGTTCCTCCAACCCTCACAGCACCCTGTTTTCACAACACAGGGCCAAAACCCTGATTCACGACATGAGACCACTTCTGCATTGAATCCAGTCCATCCCTCCCTTTAACTGGATTAAAAATATCTATATTTTACTCTGGATTTTCCAGGCTGTCTGGAGTAATGCCAGGTGGCTGTTTATACATGTGTCCCACTGTGCCGCCTGTCACTGCTGCTGGCACTAGTCACTCCCTTTGAAGTTAGAATGAGATGCACAACCATGTTTCAACCACAGAGGAAGGAACTCGCACCAGGAGGGCAGTGCTAGGCCGGTGGAACACATGTTAGACAGCCACCCAGCATTATTATTATTATTATTATTATTATTATTATTATGTTTGACTGTTTGATTGTTAATTATTGTTGATTGTGCTTGTTTTAACTTTGCTGTATTTATGTTTTAAATTGTATACTGCCAGCATCTAATGATTGCCTTGTAAGCTGCTCTGAGTCCCCCCTTGGGGGTTGAGAAGAGAGGGTTAGAAATACTGTAAATAAATAAATAAATAAATATTATTATTATTATTTCTACCCCACCTCTTCAAGAAAATAAAGGCAGCTTACATCAGTAAAATCCATACAATACAACAGTATAAAATCCCACAATCCCCCTCCCTCTTGAACCCCAAATCAACAACAATAAGTAAAACATAACGATAACTATAATTAAAATTATTAAAAGTATTCCTAAAACAAAAATAGGACAGTCGAAGGATAGTCAATAGGATGGTCCATATCAGTGGAGCGACTGAGTCAATTATTCTGAGAAGGCCTGTTGGAAGAAATCTGTCTTGACAGCCTTTTTAAAGCTGTCAAGGTTGGTAATATGTCGGATCTCCTCCGGCAGGCCGCTCCATAATTTGGGAGCAGCAGATGAAAAGACCCTCTGGGTTACTGTGGCCAGCCTGGTCTTTATTGGCTGCAATATTTTTTTTCCAGCAGATCTAAGTGCGTAGTGCGGATTATACAGAAGAAGGCGATTCCACAGATATGCTGGACCCAAGCTATGAAAAGCTTTAAAGGTCATCACCAACACCTTGTACTGTGCCTGGAAACTAATAAGCAGCCAGTGAAGTGATTTTTAAATCAGTGTTATATGGTCACCTCTTGATTTCCCAGTGACTAATCTGGCCGCCATATTTTGAAATAATTGAAGTTTCCGGACTAGGCACAAGGGTAGCCCCATGTAGAGTGTATTACAGAAGTCAAGTTGTGAGGTTACCAGCGCATGTAACACAGTTTTCAAGTTCCATGGCTCCAGGAAGGGATGCCGCTGGCATATCGGCCGAAGCTGAGAACAAGCACTCCTGGCTGTCGCATCTATCGCTGACATGTGTAGTGACGGATCCAGTAGCACGCACAATCTGCGAACACAGCCGTAGCCCCAAGTATAGATCCACCCTAGGTTGTAATATTGGTGTCTTACTCTAAATATGTATACAAGCGGCCCTTGGTATCCACTGGGGTTTGGTTCCAGGACCCTCTGTGGATACCAAAATCCATGGATGATCGAGTCCCATTGTATACAAGGGCACCGTAAAATGGCATCCCTTAATTAAAATGGCAAAATCAAGGTTCACTTTTTGGAATTTATATATTTTTAAAATACTTTCAAGCCATGGATACTTGAACTGGTGGATAAAAAAAAATTCCGTGGATACTGAGAGCAGACTGTACACTGAGGGTTGTTGAAGGGTACAGCAACAATGTAATGTGTGAACAACCCAGTTGTCAGAAGGCTGTGTGTTTTTCCTCAGAATGGCTAAGTCTGTTTTGCGACGTTGACGGACTGAACAGCTATCTGGCCCATATCAACTGTCTCACTGTTTACTGTAATTGTTTAATGGTTCTAAATCACAGAGTGCATAACCTTTTCAGCCCTGCAGGCTGGTGTCCACTGAGGTCCTATGGTGGCTTACAGAAGTAAAAAGAGAGCAAGAGATGTAAAACCACACATATCTAAAAACTTACTAAAAGCTTAAGAGTAAAATAATATTAAATTCTCTATAGAATTAAAACTACATAAACATTAATTAAAAAGTGAGAAACAGCATGGTGTACTGGTTTGAGCATTGGACTATAATTCTGGAGACCAGGGTTCCAATCCCGGCTCAACCATGTAAACCCACTGGGTGTCCTTGGGCAAGTCACACTCTCTCAGCCTCAGAGGATGGCAATGGCAAACCCCCTCGGAACAAATCCTGCCAAGGAAACCCCATGATACGGTTGCCTTAGGGTTGCCAGAAGTTGGAAATGACTTGAAGGCACACAACAAAAACAATAGATTTAAGAGAGAGATTTAAAAATCCCAAAGTTAAAAAGTCCTGCGATTTTGCCGCTTTTTGCTCAGATTAATGTTGGGCTAATGCCAAAGTGCCCCAATGTGTCTTAAAACAATTCTGCTCTTGGGGATATTCATGGGATGTAAACCCTATTTATCCATGGGATTTGGGTGCTGTGCCTCCCATGTGATAAACTCCTTAGAAAAGCACCTTTAACAAATTTGTGTTTTTATGGGCTGCCTCGTATACCGGGTGCATTGTGCATTCAGATTGTGTGTGTACAGCTATTAACCAGAATGTGACCACTGCTTCACAGGTAGCTAATTTTAGGTGTCATGAAAGGACAACCAAATGGTTAGTTCCTTCATTTATTACTATTACATATTTACTATAAAGGAAAATAAGTGTTTGTGGGGTTCGGGTGATAAAATTATGTAGCCAGCTATAGACTCTATCCATCTTCGCTTGGTTTGAGGACAGAAGGAACAGGTACGTATAACTTGTTGTTGTGCTTGAGGCAGCAAAAGCTATCAGGCCAGCACTATGTATGTGAGAGATTAATGCACCCTATTTCTCTTTTCCCCTCCCAGCTTCGTCTTCTGGTCGAACTTCTATGGCCTTTGTCCTTATTTCTTGTCCTTGTCTGGTTGAGGAGTGTTAATCCAGTCTATCGCCAGCATGAATGTAAGAGCATCGTTTGTAACAAACATATTCTTTCTTTTTTTTTTAGGAACATAGGCCTTCTTATTTAGGTTAAAAATCAGCTGATTTTCTTTGAAACCTTGTCAACACGTTCTACTTTATTGGTTAAGAAATAAAGCAGACTTTTTGGCAATGCTGATCTGTTTTTCAGGGTCAAACTACATGTTATCAGATGCATGGCATCACCAACATGCATTCTTCCCAATATGGTGCAAATAAGGTGTATCTCAGGGGTGGATAACTGTGGAAATGTAGTAGGCTGTTTTGGTCTCCAGTTTAAGGAGACCTTGGTGACAGCCTGCCACTATTCTCCCAAAAATCCACATTCACAAAAATAAAAATATGGATTTATATGCTCCAAAATGCCTCCAAAAGTAGCACGGGGGTATTTTCACTGTGGTTTGGTGCATTTCTGGGCCATTTGAGCCCCAGGAGACACCATTTTTTAACATTAAGGAGTGAGTGGAAGTTACTTCTCGTTTACTTTTGGTTGTAAAAAGTAGTCATCTCATCTCAGTCCTAAATTGATCCAGGGGCCTGCACAACATGGTGACAAAGACCCCTAGATGGAATTTGGAGGCCAAGTATTTCTGGAAATGTTTGCATTTTTCAACCCCTGTGGGCACAGGTGGCCTCCAAACATGTTAGAAATGCCACCCCAGTGGGCTTTCTGGGGCATTCCTTACCAAAAATATTTACCCCTTGTGGGTTTTGGGGGGCTACAAAAAAAGATCTGGGCCACATGTGGCCCACAGGCAAGCCTTTTGTCTAGTCCTGTCTTTCTGAAGAAACTTGCGACGTGAGACCCTCTAAACAGCATTTCCCTGCTCTGCCTCATTGGCTGCTGTTTGTGTGTTTGTGGCAATGTTGATACGGCAGGACAGGATATGTGTCTGCATGTGTTTTTTCTCAGCTGTCTCTTTTTGGGATAACAGATTGGTGGAGCCCATGCATCTTTTCACAATGTGTAGCTGTTGAAACTTTAACATCATCATCATCATCATCATTAGAGTATGTACACTAACCATTTTGTAAGCCACAAAAGCTCTCAGAGCGGCTTACAAAACGGTTAATATTTCCTTGAAATTCAGATACAGTGTATAATAGGCATTAGATAATGGTTGTATCCACGTTGCACAAATACTGTACAGCAGCTTGACACCACTTTAACTGCCATTGTTGCTGTGTGCCTTCAAATTGTTTCTTATTGAATCCTGTCATTTGTTGGTTAGTGAAGTTCTTAAAATTCTCCAGTGCATGGTGTTAGAGCTCTCTGGCAGAGAAGTCTAAGTATATATTATATACTTATATATTTTGTTGGAGTTCTGCTAATATTTTACCAGATTTAGTGATTAAAGCAGATGGATCATCCAGATGTAAAAATTACTTTTTGAACTATGATTCTCAGGTTCTTCCAGGCCAGCATGCTGCAAGTTATGCTGCCTGGAGATTCTGTGGTCCAAGAGACATTTCCCCCAAGATTTCTTGTCTTTTACTTACATAACTGACCTTTCCTTAATATATGGGTCTGGTTTTGTGCTCATCCCCATCCTTGTTCATTATGGTAAGAGTTAATTTTGGCATGTCAGCTAGCATAGCTGAAATCACTAAGAAATAAGAATGCAATCATGGGAAAGAGAAACAATTCTGTAAATACTGTACTTTTTTGCCATGCACTGTTGAACCTGCAGCATTTGGAAAAGTTACTTTTTTGAGTAACTTTCATTCCCAGAAACCCCCAGACATGCCCCATGCCCATGCTGACTGGGAATTCTAGAAGTTGTCCAAAAAAGTAACATATCCAAACTTCATTAAAGTTAATATTCATATAATCTTTATCTATTTAAAGCACATTTTCCCTGAAGCAATATGTCAAAAACTTACATTTTCCAAACCATTTGCACCCAGGTACATAAAACATTGCATTCCCCAATCTTT
The DNA here is from genome assembly GCA_034509955.1 of Urosaurus nigricauda. NCBI lineage: Eukaryota > Metazoa > Chordata > Lepidosauria > Squamata > Phrynosomatidae > Urosaurus > Urosaurus nigricauda. Next base: position 105,189,623 of record JAOEGL010000004.1, read on the forward strand.
TTTCCCCAGGCATCCATTTTAAGTGTGTTCAGCTCTCACTAGAAATTTAGCTTTGTAAGATACTTTTTAAAAACTCAAATCTCTAATCTTGCTCGTGAACGTTAAGGCATTAATTTAAGATTCCTGACACCACGCAGCACTGCAACCAAGTTAAATCACAGTTAAACCACAGTTAAACCATAGTGCACCCAATAGTTCACTTGAGGTTACAAAATCCACCAGAAGTTTGAATTTGTCATGCTAAAATGAAAATATGCAAATTATGAAAAAAAATAAACTTTAACTTTAAGCAAACACAACTTAGAAGAATTTTGGAATATTTTTCCTTCTACCAAAATTGATTTAATATCCATATGAATGTTACCAAAGTCTGGATAAGCATACATTGAAATATGTAGGGATTACGATATAATAGGTAGAAATCTACACTGCAGAAATAATCCAGTCTGACACCACTTTAACTGCCCTGGTTCAATGCTACAGAATTCTGGGAACTGTAGTTTTGCGAGACATTTAGCCATCTCTGTCAGACAGCTATAGTGTCACAATAAACTAAGTTCCCAGAATTCCCTAGCACTGAGCCAGGGCAGTTAAACGGGTCTCAAACTGGATTATTTCTACAGTATGGATTGGATCATAGTGTCGCCCTGATCTGTTCTTCTTTGCAACTTTATTGAAACTTTAGATTTCTAAACTTTCTATAGAAGTTTTATTTAAACTTTGTCCACTTATGCAAACATAAACCAACCAACACCTGGTTTGTAGAAAAATAGCAAGTCAGAGGGAAACATGTGCTAAAACTTTTTTCTCTGACATGCTAATTTTTGTAAGCGAGAAGGAAGCCAAAGCCCAAACTGACAAAGTTTAGGTTAGAAATCTTACATGGGAAAATGGTGGTATTTTTTATAACATTAAGGATGAAAGCCTCTACCAAAATTCTTCCTGTAAATAAAACATCTTAATTCTAAATAAATTTACAGATATTTCAGTTACAGATATTAACCTTTTATTATCTTTAGTTATAGATAGATGATAGATAGATAGATAGATAGATGATAGATAGATAGATAGATAGATAGATAGAGACATAGATATTTAATTTTTGCTTGCTGTTTTCTCATATCAAGGTCACTTCCCAAACAAAGCAATGCCCTCTGCAGGAACTCTGCCATGGCTCCAGGGTATCTTCTGTAACATGAACAACCCTTGTTTCAGAAGTCCCACACGCGGAGAGTCGCCTGGTGTTGTATCTAACTACAATAATTCGATGTAAGTAAAGGAAGCCTCCTTGGCGATAAGGAGAAAGACTTGTGCCTTCTAAGCAGCCATGTTATGTTTAGATAGTATACATGTATCAATGGCTGTGCCAGAATGAGGCAGCTCTTTAAGCCAGTAGATCAATGTCAGAAACAGGGCACAAAATACTATTTATTTGGCTTGTTGTTAGAATTTGCTTGCCACTGCCGCAAAGGGGAGAAACACTTGTGATTGGTTGTTGTTGTTTTTACCTGAGATGCCAAAATTGGCTTTACTTGAGTATTATGCACCTCGATGTATAGGGAAGAACTAATTGCAGAATGTTTTGGGATATCCCAGGTCTCATTTCCACTTGCAAATAAATTGGTGTGCGATCTGAATCAATGGATTGATTTGACATCAGAGCATGGTTCACACTACATTTGCCCCAATCACATTTTCTTGCTGCAAAATAAAATAAAATAACCCACTTGTGGTTCACATTAACAAATGAATGGATTCAAAATGGACCCGCTCCAGCTGGCCAAAGGGCAAATTTAAATAGATTCCAGTCCACACCAGGTTCACATTTGCACAGAATCGATTTATCCAAAGAGATGTGGAAAAAATCAGCATCAAAAAGACGTGGGTTAAATGGGTCTAGCGCATGGCCCCCTTCTCCGAGTCACTCCAGCAAATCGATTCAAGTGGGAACCAGGGTCATTTGAACTGGTTCAAACCGATTTGCAATCCGGTTTGAAATGTAGTGGGAAGAAGGCCCCAGTATATCTCTGATATCTCTTGGCATGAAAATTGCCCCAGATGAGCCAGCCTGTGCATTATTTTACTTTATTTATATTTAAAAATGTATAAATAGAAATGTAGTATAGCTTGTGAGCTGCATGTGGATAAATCCAATCTATAGTTTTGTTCTAACCCATTAAAGTGCTCCCACCAGAGAGCAATTTTCTCGAGTATTGGCACAATTTCTTCATTCATGTGTTCCTGAGAATCTAGATAATATTTTCCCAGATGCTTACATTCCCATTTCCACACACACAGTAATGACCCAGAGTTTTCATAATGACTATATAAGAATAAAAAGTATTGATTTGTTCTTTTCACATTGTTTTCCACCCTACCTTTTAAAAACAGTTTACAATTAAACAATGTTGTGAAATACACTAAAAACTGAGGGGAAAACAGAAGGATAAGTTCCGTTTTATAAAGGCAAAGCAAGACCATGGATCGAAAATAAAATGAAAACTTTTTATTTCCCTAAACCCACTGAAGGCAGGGCCTGCCCAAGACAATTTGATGTCTGAGAAGGACAAGATGAGGCCCACTCTTAAGTTTACATGCAGAATGAGATGAGACTGATAGCTGAATTTTATTTAATTGTTAACAGTGGAAAAGCATCTTCTACCACATTGGATTACCATAGTTAAGGGTTCAAGACAGATTGCACAAAATGCACATTCTATCCACCAACAAAGAAAGAGCCATGATAATAGGCCACTGTTGCCTTTCAACACTGGTCACTTGAGGTGGCCACCTCACTCTATTTAATGGTAGGATTGGCCCTAAGTAGTATTCAGGATAGGCATAGAGGTCAGAATCCAGTCGGCCTGCTGTATCCACAGATTCTGCATCCACAGATCCAACCAACCGTGGCTTGAAAATATTTTTTTTAAAAAATAGAATCCAAAAAGCAGACTTTGCTATTTTATATAAAGGGCACCATTTTACTATGCCATTGTATATAATTGGACTTGAGCATCCATGGATGTTGGTATCAAGCAGCTATTGCCTTGTCCCAGTTTTTTCAAAGCTCCTCCAGACGGAACAAGTACATCAAGAGGATGCAGTATGTGTTGTAGTTCTTGATTTTTAACTTTGTTTTTTTTTAATCCAAATGATTGCTGCCACATTGCAAAATTAATGCAGTTTGACACTGTTTTAATTGTCATGGCTCTATCCTATAGAATCCTGGGATTTATAGTTTGTTTCAACACCAGAACCCTCTGACAGACAAGGATAAGTAGGGCACAAAGCTATGACCCCAGAATTCAATGGGACTGAGCCATGGCAGTTAAAGCAGTGTCAAACTGCTTTAATTCTGCATTGTAGATACAGCTAATATTTATGGACTATTTTCTGACAATTCCTGGCACCAACACCAACACTTTATTCTCATTCTCAAATTTCTTTTTAATTCTGAGACATAATGGATCAAAAGAGAAAAATCCTTTGCTCCTTCTCTTAAAATTTTGTTTAGAGTTACAGTGTATTAGTTCATCAGCAACTAGTGAAATGGCAATTCTAAAAAATAATTTAATACATCTTGGGAAAAATGTCTTTCAAACTATAAAACTACCTCAGCAAACTATGCCTTTGAAAGAGCCCTAGTGCAGATTTTAAAAATTGCTACAAACTGTTCCCCCCAAAATGGAACAGCTGGACATAGAGGTGACAACTGGCAAAACTCAGCAAACCTCAAGGAGATATGTTGCAAGAAGACATGTCTTGATACCAGTCTAGAAGAACCCATAATTGACTTATTTTGTGGAAAAACCGCCACTGCAGCTTTAGCACCATCCTTTGAAGTATGAGCTGACTACAACAGCACTTTAATCTCCGTTGTTTACAGTCCCCCCCCCCTTCATCCTGTTCCCCATCTTTATTAATAATGGCAAAGCATATGTACTTGAATCAAAATAAAACTTAACCATTATTACCTTTAATCAGAGATTGCAAACCAGCCTTTAAATCATAGGATTCTAAACCTGGTTAAAACTTTGTTATTGCTAACTTTTCTGGTGATGTAACTTTGTATCACGGCAAACATTACAGTGTTTAACGGACATGCAGGTGAGAGGTAAAATGTTTCCAGTCTCTTAATTGTAGCTAAGAGTAGGGTCAGTCCTAATATAGACTGAGGTAACCACCTCAAGTGATTGATGCTCGAGGTGATAGATGCTTGGGATGATGGCAGCTTCCCTGGTTGTTCCTCCTGAGATCCTAAGCCATCCCACCTTCCTGAGTCTGTGCCTTTGTGGCCGTGATGTTTGGCTGCTGCTAGCCAAGGCCAGAACCTGGAGGAGTCACTGGCCATGTGGGCTAGAGGGGTCCCATAGTCTAGCAAAGCAACTTTTTAAAGCTTTAGCCTAGGAAAATTGCCTGTCTCTCCAGGCCTCCTTGTCTCACTGCCTCATAGAGCAGCTGGAAAAAGCCCATTTATAAAATATAAGATTAAACACCAAGTATCATTTCTGCCCCTATTTTACAGTTTAGCAAGAGTGTACCAAGATGCTCAAGAACTGTTGCTGGGATCCCGTGAAACAGAATTGGGCAGACTCTGGGAAGAGCTACGGACCCTAACCCAATTCATGGAAACAATACGAACAAATCCTGAAAGGATTGCAGGTAACAGTAATCTGTCCTGTTCTCTTTCCTTTCTCAAAGGCTGTTAATTATTTCCTCGGTCAAAAGATAAGGAGCGACTAAACTGTTTAAACTTGATTAAGCTGTGCCTGAAGCATTTTTGTGTGAAAGTCAAAATTTGACCTTCTTGTTGGAAGGAAAGAGGAAGGCAGTGTATTCTCTGCTTGTTTGTTCTCATTATTCCTCTGTGCTAATCCCCCTCTTTCTGTCTGTCTCAGTCTCTCTCTAAAACACACACACACACACTTGAAAGCATTGTTATCACCGCATTTGCTTACCAGAGCAAGGATTCCCTAGTTACTCTGGCACTCTTGCAAATGACATATGATTCCTGCTCTGAAAAACATTCAGGGACTTTCCTTCTCCACTGCACTACCACTTGCAGCTGAACATATCAAACTATTTCTGTTCAAAAGTGACATGGTCACTCTGTCTATTTGAATTGTGAAAGCTGTTTCAGGCAGGCAAGCTATCACTTGGTGTGGCAGTTATCAAGGGATAAAAACAATGAACAAACAAACTGATTCTTGCCATTATTTTCATTCTAGAGGTTATGTCGACTTCTTTCTCGTTTTTAAGAATGAGATGCAATGTTCTGAACTGTTGAATATTTGAAAGATTTTGATGGAGTAGACTTAGGAAAACTTCAAAATAATTAGGCCACACAGCAGGTGATGCAGTTTGATTAGGAAGAGGTCTACTCTCTAGTTTACTTAGCATAATGATTAATCCACTCTTGGTCATGAGAAACTAATTGGAAGAATTCAGGACTTCCTCCAAGGCACCATCTAAAGGACTGCAACTGTCTTTGGGAGGTGAACTGAAGAAAAAGATTCTAAAACCATTTCTTCTTGAATAAGCATTTGAAAAGCATAAACGCACACACAAAGTACAACCACCCAACAACAAAGTACTCAAGAGCTTTAAAACTCACAGCTCCAGGGCCACACTCCAGGCTCACTGGAACTTTTCTTCATTCTTTGAAACCCCAGCGCAATGTTTTATGAGCATGCCAATCCCTTTCAGCATTCTGAAAAATAAACAAGCGTGGTCCAAATGCCAAGTCTTTTGTGTAATGTGCAATGCAACTGTCATTTCACATTCAAATGTTTTTTTCCCAAAAATAAAACCTTTAACACTGTTTGCTTCTTTAAATGAATGCACTTTTTTTAGAATAGTATTTCCCAAGCTGTTTGAGTCCTCCCCAGCAACTGCTTCTCAACACATCCTACCTTCAGCCTGCAGTATATTCCACATTGCAGCATGCAAAGGTCCTGCCAACCTGCGTCATGTTTTTCTTGGGGCGTACCCGCTTCTGCTGCAACTGGTTTGCATTAATGCAGTTTGATACTACTCTACAAACATTTGGATCTGAATAGGAGAGCATTGGCATTAAGACAGTTAACATGAGTAAAACTTCTGTAATCCCTAAAAATGACTTCCCAAGTGAGCAACCTCCAGATATGTAGGACTACAATTCCATTATTTTCATGCTGATTGGAAAGATGAAAGCTATGGTCCAACTAAAATGGGGAATACAGTAAGCCCTCCATATGCGCTGGGCTTAAGGGTATAGGACCACTGTGAAAGTGGAAAAATCGTTGACAAAGGTCCAAAACAAACTGCAGAAATAATCCAGTTTGAAACTGATTTAACCCCCCTGGCTCAGTGCTAGGGAATCCTGGGAATTGTAGTTTATTGTGGCACCAGAGCTCTCTGACAGCGAAGGCTAAATGTCTCACAGAACTACAGTTTCCAGAACTCTCTAGCATTGAGCCAGGGTAGTTAAGGCGGTCTCAAACTGGATTATTTCTGTAGTGTGTTTTGGACCCAACTGTAGACCCCTCAAACCATATTTAACACACGGAAAAATACGATCTACGGATTCAGACCACCACAGATGCCTCAAAGTGGTAGGGTTCCTTTGCAAGGCAGAAGTGGGTGGCTGGTGGGGCTTGCTGCCACCTCCATTGCAGTCCTATGCCATTTTTAATAGGGTCTTATGAGCCTCATTTGCATTCCCACAGTCTCATGAGGTTTGCAGTCCGTATTAAAAATATCAGAGGATAGCAATGGATGTGGCAGCAAATAATCGGTGAATAATCAAATCTGCAAAAGTGAACCTCGCAAATATGGAGGGCCAAGTACATCAGAGAAAACTACCCATCAGGAAATGCCAATTTTATTTAAATATTCCAGTTATATATGTATGGAAATTGATTCTCAAAATTCTTCACCCTAATAATGGGTAGATAAATAGCATGGGGATTTTGCCACATTTCCCTGGTTTCTTGGAAGTCAACTCATCATTAGCTATGGCTGCACTACAGTTTCTTTCTTTGTCCCTTACAGCTTTTGTGTTTGTGTTGCCAACCACAATGAGTAACAGCAACTATTGTGCTTGTATTATGACCAACGTTTTGTACACTCTGTAACCCCTATACCTAGATTTGTTTTATGACATTGTGTATGTTTTTTGTTGGAGGGTAAGTAACCATCACAGAAAAATGGTTGAGAAAATCTAGAGAAATTCTAGAAACGAGTTTGTGTGTGTTGATATGAGGACCTTTCTCACAAAATCATCTTCTAAGAGATTTTGCTCAGTTTTGTTGCTATTCCTCCAAATATGAAACTGCTCAGTACCCTTGGAGTACATTATTTCAGTCTTCACTACAAATTTGATAAGTTTGGTGAGTATTATTGTCCCCATCTTATATAATAGGTGAGCTGATGGTCAAAACAATAGTGGTTTGCTTAAAACCAACAATTGAGTGTAGTTCTCTATAACAAGTATAATGGTTTGCTCAAAACACAATAATACATAACCAGCTCCTAAAGGCTTTCATGTCATTTCTGTCTTCACCCAGGAAAAGGCATACGAGTCCAGGATATCTTAAAAGATGGAGAGAACCTAACTAAATTTCTGCTTGAAGATGTAGGCCTTCCAGATTTGGTTGTTTACCACCTGCTGAATGCACAAGTGCGACCAGAGCAGGTGGGTTAATGATGTATCTCAGCAAACTGAACATTTACAATGGATACATTTCTTGTGCATTCACATACTGTACTTGAACATTTTCCCACTGACTATGCCTAAATGTATTTATGTTCAATTACTAAAAATACTACTTCCAATACTGACAATTACTCATAAAGCAAGCTACGATACAACAGTATACACAACAACAGGCAAACTTTGGTCAGTTTCCAGGTGGAATCCTGTTGGTTTGTCCCAGCTAGAGTAGACCCACTGAATCAATTGTTGAACAATGACTCAACAAACAGGTAAATCTAACTGATTAAGTGGCTCTACCCTATTTATGACTAATAGGAGTTAAGACTATTTCTGAAATGAAGTCTCAAAGAGGCTACAAGGTCCCTTTGCATACTGATATTCCAGACTAACATGGCTATGTGCCTGAATTCTGAAATGAAAACAATTTATCCACCCCTTTCCAGCCTGGAGACTGAATTCCGCAATTGTTATAATGGAAATGACCAAGCTCTTTGACCTCATTGGAAACGTATCTCTTCTACAAACATTAAGAACATGAAGAAGAAGGTGTAGGTTCTTCAGATGCTTTGGGTCAGGAGCCTCAGCCAGCCATAATGGAATGGTTATGGATTATGATAGTTGTAGTACAAAACATCTGGAGGCCCAAACATTTCCCCAGCCCTCATAGGGGTTAAGGCAAGTACCTAACAACCCAAGATAATAATATGGTTAGTTTTAGCCATTAGAGTTTATCACACAGGGGAAATCCCATACAGAAACAGAGGTTTAAATCAGAAAAAACCACAAAAGCAGGTTGATTTTCACACAGTGTCATTGTTAAAGTGGAATTAACCCAAAAGAAAAGTAGACAGAAAGTAGACAAAAGCTACTTCTTTTTACTTTCGGAAAATCCAGAAAATAAAAATGAGTGGTTTTTGTCTACTTTCTGTTTGGGTTAACAACAGTTTAACAACAACATGTATGATAATCAACCCGCTTTTGCATCCCCCCCCCAGCTTTTGAATCTTGTTTTTGCAAGGAATTTCCCCCATGTGATAAACGCCTACATTAAGTTTAAGTCTAGTTAAATCATCATGTTTATTGACTATGGTTTCACTAACTTTGCTAAGTCATTCCGTTGACTATGGTAAATAAGAGGTATAAATAAAACCTGCATGTCACCTTGAAAGTACAGATGCAGAGGATTAACTGCTTTAACCAGGCCTTCATGCTGAGTTGATCAGCACAGAAGTAATACATCCTTCATGAATGTAAGGCATCTCTTACAAATTTGCTTCAAATAATAGCTTCATAACTTCAAACAATAGCTTCATAACCTGGTTTGTGCCAAATCTTTATGATTTTAGTCATAGCTGGAATTTATTGCCCTCCAGATGTTTTGGACTGCAGTTCCCATCTGTCCTATCCACTTTGGCTAATCATGGTTGTTGCAGTTCAGATTAAGTATAATGGCTGCTTAAAGCCCAAGTTTATTAGGCATTGTTTTTATTGCTTTGGAAGTCTGTTGCTGAACATAATTTTTGGCTATGAATATGCCTAGTAAGGACATTTTCATCCATGACGAGACCTGGCTTGGTTTTCCCTTTGTAGCTTGTTATTTCAGTAGATCCGTGAATGGGATCAAAATGCTGTGCAAGACGAAAGTTAAAATTCAGCACTCTTGATGTCAGCAAGGGCAGAGGTGGAAAGGCATTGCCGGGGCATTGTCTCAGGTGAATAGAAGAAGCCATTGACAGGCAGAAACCCTGTTTTGGAATTCTTATCAAAATAATAGCTTTGGAGGGGGAAACATTACGGGGCAATTGTGATCCCAGATTGTTTTCAAAGCATCTCCCCTTCATAGATGGCCTGTGTGTGACTCAGTGCCTGCTGTCCTTGTGGCTGGGGAGCCTAGAGAGGAATGTGGGCCTTATGAATGAGGCCTGCTGAATCAGATCTGTGGAACTAAGGCTTCTCAGACAGACTGCAGGGAAGAGGAAAACGGGGGAGGGAGGACTGGCTGAATGGCATTTTTATTCCCTTTCGTCCTCCTTTTTCTTTCTCTATCATGCCCAAATGTGGGGAATGTGTGTGGCTGTTTGTGGCCAGCAGGAGATGGAATTAATGAGCTTGCTTTTCACTCCACCGGGCTTTTGAAAATTGTTGGTGGCTTGTGTGATTGTTCCACTGGTTGGATTCTGACTAGAGCTGTAGGAAGCTTTCTGGCAGCTTTTTGAAGAAATGGCACACAGAAGAGAGCTTTTTTCCTGCCTGATGTGGAAATCCTCCCCCCACAATATTCCTAAAAACCTTTACCAGCATAAATAGGTGTCTATGGCTGAGTGCCAGCAGTGGAATGGACAACTGGTTGCCCATCAGTGGGTGTCGAAAATCATTGAGGTGCCAACCTGTACAAGCCAAGACAGTTTCAACACACCACTGAAAGGATCATAGGGGAGACCTGCCAAGAACTTAGTATTAACCATAAAAACTAGGAAGATTGCTTGTCTAAATTTGTTTTTCTTATTTGGCTGAGAACCAGATTGTTTTCAGCAAGGCTAGTGGGGAGGGGAGGACATCTCAGTCACAATGTCTTGGGGGGGGGGGTGGAGGAACCCTTTCTCTTAATAGAGAGTATCAACATACCAAGTATAGATTGACCCATATCCCGCTCCCTTGTCAAAGCAGCCCTTTGGTTACTGACGCAGGACTATAAATGTTGTCAGCCTTTCAGATGTGATTATCAGGGTTAAACTGATTAGTGTGCAGGGAAGACCTGTTTTCCTTTTCCTTTTACAGTGGGCCCTTGGAATCCGCTGGGGTTTGGTTCTAGGACACACATACACCCATGGATACAAAAATCCGTGGATGCTCAAGTCCCATTAAATATAATGGCATAGTAAAATGGTGTCCCTTATATAAAAGGACAAAATCAAGGTTTGCCTATGGGAATTTTTTATATTTTTAAAGTATTTTCAAGCCATGGATGCTTGAAGTCCATGGATAAGGAGGTCTGACTATAGTTGGGCCCACCACTTTTGAACCTCAGACCTTCCCCCCTAGATGATGCTTCCCGTCTGCAATTCTCCCCTTGCCACAAATGGAGGGGAGCTTTGTAAAAAAAACAAAAAACCCCAAAACCAAGACTTTTAATTTGGTAGCAACAGAGTTCTCTCCTTCCACCCCTTTCACCCTTCTCCTGAAAGTGTGAGGGAGAGAACTTTGGGCTAGAAACAAGTTGAAGGGAATGTGAGATGGAAAGGCATCTCTGTGCTACACATTTCATTTCATGTAGTGCCTAGTTCAACTCACAGAGCCCATGAATCTAGAGTTGGCCAATCAGCCAATGAAACTATTCACAAATTGAACTTTAATCCAGTGATAGGGTAGTGTGGAGGGTGACATGTCTGATGGACATTCTGTGAATATAGAAAATTAGGATTTTAACGGCTATGGCTGGGCTACAGCATTTCTTCCTTCTGACCTTTAGACTTCTGACCTTCAGTTTTAGTTACGCTGCAATAACCAGGAGCATTCAGCCACATGCATTCTGAAGTGGCAAATTGATTTGATATCCTGTTAAACTTTTAGGCTGCCCAGGGATTTCATCTGGCAGTGCATATGCTTGTTCGGTCTTCTGTAGTCACAAAGCAACATCCTGTTGGTAATTTACCAAAAATGCACAGCTACTGTATAGGAAGGAACATCAGTACCAACCACAGTTACTCATATATCCTGTCCCCCCACACCAACATCAACGCCAGTGTTACTCTGAAAAGAAAATGCAAAGAGGGTACTAGTTACAGAAATGCATTTGGATTTTTGGGAAAAAGCTGACCACTGCTGAAGCACTGACCTCATAAGCACCCTGGGAGTGCAGGAAATGACACACACACACCCATGAAAGCTAAACCTAACCTAGAAGTTAATTAACAGAGGAAATATTTTGTTCCTCCTCCTGAAAGTGGTTGTTGAACAATGGCACACTGATAAAATTACTGGAATTTGTTTCTCAACTGGTGCTTTCAGGTTGGACAAAAGATAACGGACTGTTATTGACTCACAGAAAGGTGGGAGGGAAGGACTCCAAAAAGCCTGGCTGCAACCAGGACTACATGAGAAACTAAATGGGAAGTTTAATATTTTTCTAACCCTTTGCTCTCCAGGGACATTTTCTAAACTGAAGCTCTGTTTTAGGAAAGGTTTGCATATAAATGACATCTTTTACAGAGTAGAGATTAATTTCAGCAAGCCAATGCGTACATCCTGTTTTCATTGCTTTGTCTTAACACAAGGTTTTCTGATATTCTTGGCTGGAGATTTTGAAGCTTCATGAAAAGCTCAAACTTTTATTACTTTTCTATATGTTTTCTGTCTCACTCTTCTGCACCAAAGTATACTTGAGTAACATCACAGCAACTACAAATCATTTACTATACATGATCAAAGAAAAAAGAGCCAACAGTGATGTAGTCAGCCGCCAATAAGAATCAGCCTAAATTAAATTTTCCTCTAGTCCACAGATTTGTAATATGGCAGAGAGTGAGATACTGAACACTGTGCACAACTAGAACTCTTCTTATTAGCCATGTTCACATTCCTTTGGTAACTGTACCTGCTCCTTTTCTTTGAATATCTAAACTGTATCTCTAAATACCTGGCTGAAATTTTAAGTTATTGCACTGCTAGAAATTTGAGGGTTGATGGAAAACTTTGTGGGGACAGAATTCTTCTTGGGGGGGACACACCCCCCGGCTCACAGGTTGTTTTGCTCAGTAGAGACAAACACCTTGATTCCACTGGCCAGGATACTCTGGAGGCATCCTAGAGTATTCTGACCCTGGAGTTTCCCTGGCCTTCCCCCATTACCTGGCCATCTGTCTGTATGCCTGGACTGCATGGGTGTCCTGCTGAGATGCCCGCTGCAGGTCTCTCACCTCTGAACTCAGACTGAGGCACCTACCAACAATCTCATGGCTGGGAGCTTCATTTGACCTCTAAGTGAGTGACTGGTGACAGCAGCAGACTTGCCAATGGTCAGTGAAACACTTGTGTGGACAGCCTCTCCTGCATCGAAATGGAGGGTTCTGAATCTTTCTGGAAAATCTGGTGTTAGAGGTATGTTTTTAAAACTTGTTTTAAGATTGTTGTAACTCTGTTCTGGTGCTGAACATGCTGGATGTCATCCGAATTGCTGACACCAAGAACCAAGGTTTGGGCCATGCACCATCCAAACAGGACAACAGCAGATGAGACCTATGTCCCATGCAGATAAGACTTATGATGCTATTAACCACCTCTCTTTGAAATCCCTTCTTCTCACTAATTACAGTCCCCACAGTAGCTAGAGGAGTAATTGATTTTCTCAACAACAATGTCTAATTATGACCTATGCATGGGGTAGTGGTTTGAGTATTGGACTATGACTCTGGAGACCAGGGCTTGATTTGCAACTCAGCAATGAAACCCACTGTCTTCCCTGGCATCTTCAGAAACCCATCGCGGAAGATGCCAGCAACAGATGCTGGCAAAACCTCAGGAATAAAGCCTTCTAGAACATGGCCACATAGCCAAAAAAACCACAAAAAGCACTGAGTGACCTTGGACAAGTCCCATGCTGTCAGCCTCAGGGGAAGGCAATGGCAAACATTGAACAAATCTTGCCACAAAAGCCCTATGGACCTTATCAGACGTTGGAAATTGGAAGTATAATCCAATGGCAATCCTAATGCAATCATGGATTTTCACGTTATTACAAATTAAAGTATCTCACGCAATTTCGGGCAAAAGGGAAGTCATTCCGAACGCAATCATGGGTTTTATGTTATTGCGAATTAAAGCACCTCACGCAATTTCGGGCAATGGGCAGTAATTTTCGGGTAATGGGAAGTCATTCTGAACGCATTCCGAACACAATGGGAATTCACATGAATTCGCTAAACTAGCGAATTCACGTGAATTTGAATTGGCTCCATTCGTGATAAAGAGAAATTCCTCCCGTCTGATAAGGCACATAGCCTTGGAGTTGGAGTTGCCATAAGTCAGAAACAACTTGAAGGCAGACAACAACAACAATCCATATTCTAATCCAAGGTATGGGTGGTGGCAGTTTGGTCTTGAATAGGTAACAACCATCAACTTTATTTATTTATTTAATTTCTATTTTGTATTCTCCTTTATGAGACCCAAAGTGGTTTACACCATATGTTAAAACAATACCACTACAACCGTCTGACATATCCAGAGATTCAAAATCCATAGCTTGAAAATATTCGAAAAATATATATAAATTCCAAAAAGCAAACCTTGATTTTGTCATTTTATATAAGAAATACCATTTTACTGTCTATGGTAATTTAATAGGACTTGAGCACCCACAGATTTTGGTCTAGGGGCAGAGTCGAGGCTTAGTGTCCTGACAACGTATGCCTGACGTATGCCTCCCAGGGTGCCCTGATGCCGCGCATCATGGTGCGCCTCCTGCGCTGCATCCAGATGACACAGCGCCAAAGTGGTGCCATATCGCCACACCGCTGCAGCTATGGCACTCTTTTTGCGGCTCCTTTATGCGCCCTCAAAAGGCCAGATTGGGGATGTGGCATGAGGTTGCCCCAGCCCCAATCCAGCTAAGAAAGGGGCAGTCTGTCAAACCTCAGCATCAAACAGAAGTTGCAGAATCTGTCCTATTTATGGGTTGGCCACCAGTAGAAGCAGGATGCTGGATGAAAGAGACCATATTTGGTCCAATGGAGCAGTGTTCTCATTATGTTGCTTAAGGTGCCCATCACCTTGAAAGAAGCTGTTTAATGTACATTAATGCCAATTCTAATTTTTCTTGATATCTCTTTCCAGCTTATTTCTGAATGGACAGAAAGCAGTCTATGGTGATTTTGTTTTAAAGGTATGATTTGTCTTTGCCTACAGTTTGCCTTTGGAGTTCCAGACTTGACTTTGAAAGATATTGCGTGCAGTGAGACCCTATTGAATCGCTTTATTATCTTCAAGAGTCCAAGTGGCTTTCAAGTTGTGCATAGCACAATGTGTGCCCTTTCCCAGGAGGCCTTGCAGAAGGTTGAGGACGCTCTATATGCAAATACTGATTTCTTCAAGCTTTTCCATTTGGTGAGTAGTACCAACCAAAGGCTTAACTTTCTATTGATGATGATGATGATGTATTTAAGTATCCTTTTGCCAGTTCAGCTTTCCTCAACCTGGTGGTTCCCAGGGATGTTGGTTTGCAACTCCCTTCATCCACCAACAGCTGAGGATGATGGGAGTAAATGTCAAGCAGGTTTGCAAGGTTCCAGATCAGACAGGGTTCTGCTAGGGTAGTGTTATAACAATATTTAGTCCCAGGTAAAGCAATGAAATAAGTGGCTTTTGCACTAGTGGCCAGAGAGAATTGGAAATATGGAATAACTGTGAGCCACAGTAGAACAGTGAGGATTCTGCAGAGTCCTGGCCTCCTGAGCGATACTTCCCTGAATAATTTTTAATCTGAAAAACAAGAGCCTTTTCCATGTGGAGATGTGCTAATTCTAGTCACCTGCTTAACCAGAAGTAAATGGATTCACACCTTCATGTATTTTAGTCAGTAGATGCAAAGACTCTGGGGTGATTGATTGGACAAGAGGAATCAAGAGCAGTTTTTCATATATATATTTGTATGTATATGTATGACTAGACAGAGAAATACATAGTGCAAACAGCAGATTAAATTAACAGAACATGAATCTTCATGTAACCAGAAAGGCAATCTGAAAAAATTAAAGATTTGCAGAAGTTTAAAAAAAAATAGAAAACTTGCATTGATTTCAATTACATATGTTTATGACAGTTGTTTATGTCAGTTGTAATTTGCAGCAACCACTATTTCCTGTGGACATTCTTTGCTTTTACTACATGCCATTTATGATGATTTGGAAGGTGAAATGGCTTAAAGAAAATATGTGGGTAAGGGATTTCCACCCGAGAAAAGATTCAGAAGAAAAAAATTGAGCTTTTAAAAAATTATGACGTTAAAAGAGGAAGGGCAAGAGCTGCAAGACTGAGGTCAAGAAAATAATTCAGTTGGCATCTTTAAAGACTAGCAGGTTTTTGATAGCTTGAGTTTTTGTGCATCATTTTGTTCATCAGTATGCCACAGCAGGACTTTGTTGTCTTTGCAGCAATGAACTGTAGATTGGTATGGAAAAGCCAGAATGGAGTTTAAATGTCCAGAAGGGATGGGGAGTAGTTTAATGGAAATTCACACCAGATCTTTTCCTTGGAAAAGGCTTACAAGAATTCTTTGTCAGTGACACAAGTGTAAATGGGAAGGCTTTGGGAGTGAGTCAAACAGCCCGGGTGTTAAACAACACATTCAGAAAGAGAATAGTAGTGTTTTCTCTGGCAAGGAAAAGAAGTAGGAAAGAGTGCATTTTTAAATTGTCAAAGTCAATTCCTCCCAAAGTGTTCAGCATAGTAGTACCAGGGACGGAAAATGTGGGCCATGAGAATCAGCCAAGGCTGGAAATATGCAGGCCCAGGCAGAAGGAGAACAGAGCAGAGTAAGTCCAAACTGTCCAGAATAGATGTCTGACATGCTTTTATTAGGTTTTTTTTTACACATACACTTTTCTTCCATGTTAAGAAATTGTTTCAGGTGGTCAAGAAACTTCTTTTCCAGTTTCACAATCCTTCCACTCTTATACCAGTAAGAAAGTTCAGGGAAAACATCAACAATAATCTGGAGCTGCTTGTGTTGCTGGTGTTTCTGCTCACTGTACATGACAGGTTATAAATAAATGTCAGTGTATGCTTTCCATAAAACTGTCAGATTGTTAGGCTTCTGACAGCCTGTGAGTTATCTGTGTTTTAGAGGCTTTCTGTGCTTTTGTGTCAGTCTCCTATCTGGAAAGAATGAAGCCTTTAGCAGGATAGTTAGTTTCAACAGATGCCGTTCAACCTGTAATCTTACGGCTGCTCCACTTTACAACTCTGCCCTAGGATATGAAATCTTTAACTTTGTGATGCCTGCTTGTAAGGAAGGTGGAAAAAGGGGGAGAGAAAAAATTGGGAATGAGAGTTTACTCCAACCCAGCCCACAGTGATGAACTGAACAATTGTTATAGTCTGGCAGGAAATCCATTTTTAACACGCCTTTTATGCTTACATCGAAACAACTCTTGTTCTGATTTCCTGTGCTTACTGTTGATGTGGTAAAGGAAAGGATGTCCTCAGAGCTGCTATGAAAAGATTGTCCACTGTAAATGCTCTCCCTTTGTCCATCTCCTTTACTAGATTCAGCATGTGTCCTTCATTTAGTGCCCCTTAATACATTCAAAATGAATCCACACAGAAGACCCAGACTGGTTCAGTTGTTTGAGGGAAAAAAGGAAGAGTTTGGTGCTTAGTGCAAATTTCTGGTTTTGTGGTGTGACCTTTCACTTGTGATTGCCCTTCCTCAAAAAGAGGGGCAAACCACACAACTGAGTTCTTCAAATGACGTGGATTGATGTGGAGCTCAAATATGCCCCCCCCACACACACACACATACACCATACAGTGTGAGAATTTTGTTTTGCCCCTGAAATGCTCTCCAGAGAATGTGGGTAGCATTTCTGCCAATTTAGGGCCAGGAGAGGTGTCTTTTAAAAGGGATAATTTTGGAATTAAAGAGAGATTAAAGCGCATAAAGAGAATAACTGCACGAATGATTATCACATGTAATTGTGCAGATAAAGTGACCTCGGAAATGCATTGTCGCTGAAATCCCAAAAGTAAAAAAGATGTGCCTTAATGCTTCTTTGTGGCCACTTTAATGGTGGGTTTTGTGCGACATCATGTGAAATCGTTTTGCAGAATTACGTGATTTTTTGGGATATTCACAGGATTAACTCCTGATATTCTTCGTGTGATAAACTCCATTGACATGAAGTGAATTTGAAGTGACTTCTCCTCACTTCCTGTTATTAAAAGGAGGCTCTCTTAGGCCTTTAATGACCCAGAGAGGTGGAAAGCATGGTGAAAATAATTCCCCCCCCCCAGGCATTTTTAGGCAAACTCTGCAGTTCACATAGGCCTGTTGTCCAGCACATCACCACCATTCCCTACTCCTGAGCTGTTCAGGGGCTTGAGGCAGCCCCTTCACTGTCTAATAGTAGGACTGACTGTGCTCTACAACTCGTAACTCTGTGCCGCCCGTCTGCCCTTAGTTGTTGCTGCAGCAGCCGCATGCTACGGCACCAAAGTGCTGTCAAAAAGGAGCTGCCTTGAGCAGCTTTTTTTTTTTTTTTTGCAGTGCCGCAAACAGGAAAGGGCACCACCATGCCACCACTTCCTGCCAGCGACCTGTGGACGGAAGGCCGCCATCATGGCACCACCATTATGTACTAGGGTTCAGAAGCGTGCGGACACTACGCGCTCCGAAACCCTAGTTTGTACCCGGCCTTATATTGCAAAATGGCTTTAGGATAGTACTTTTCCTGGAGCAGCAGATGGAAGAGGTCTTCTCTTTCCAGCATTGCCCTAACCTGTGGTTTTATCACTCAGGAAGAGAAGAATGGGATAGTGAGGTGAAAGGAAGTTCAAGAAATAAGCAGAAGGGCCCAGTGAAAGGGGGCAAATCAGAGCTTGCCAGTAGCTATATGTGATGAGCAAGAGATAAAAAGGTTGAATAGAGACTTCCAGAGGATGACCTCCCCCGAGCATCCAGGATAGAGATGGGTGGAAGAACCATCATGTATTCTGCACAAGAGTTCCTGGCTATATCCATTCAACACAATCATCACATAAGCCTACAGAGGAAGTTATACAGTACACACAAGTTAGAGGTGCTACCCAGAAGTCCCTTTGAATCAAGAGCTTTCCTTTCCTCCTTCACCATTAGTTAGATGTTAATTAGCTATTTAACTCCCTCACCATTAGCCAAAGAGTTAAATGATTGGTTTAGTTAATAGAAGCTACAAATGGGGGGAAGTAATAAAGGTGATAGAAGTCTCCATTTTTTTCTTGACTTGCCAGTTCTTCCCTCTCTCAGTTGTGTATGCAACACAACCTGTCCTGGGTTCTGTAAACTATCCTGCTGCCTTCAGGAGTCATAGCTTGCCTTGCAGAGTTAAACTGAGATTCAGATGTCATCTTCACATTGTGTTCATGTGCACTCATCATTTTATCCTTTACTTCAGGTAAAGTGTCTCAAGATAAGCCTGTTTCCTGGAATATTAAGGATCATTTCCCCCTAGCTGCGATAGCATCAGGCAGTGGGTTTACCTGCTCCCACCAGTGATATAAAATGAGGGTCATTCAGAAACCATATTAACCCAAGTGGTCATTACTGCAGTTTCTGAATCTCACTATATATCACTGGTGGGAGCAACTACGACTATGGAGACCAGGGTTTGATTCCCAGCTCGGTCATTAAACCCACTGGGTGATTGTGGGCAAGTCACACTCTCTCAGCCACAGGGCAATGCAATGGCAAACGTCCTCTGAACAAATTGGCCACAAAAGTGGCCAAGAAAACCCTATGATAGGGTTAGCCTTACAGGTACCATAAATTGGAAATTACTTGAAAGCATGCAACAACAAAAGTCATTACCATACTCTTTAGGTGACTTCATGTAGAGTGTGTCCAGACTCAACAGTTACATCACATTTACACCACTTTAACTAGCATAGCTCCATCCTTTGGAATACTGGAATTTATATTTTTGTGAGGTACTATCAGAGAGCTGTAGCTGGATTTAGGGAAGGGTCTCTCACCACATGAAAAATCTCAGCATTCCATAGGTTAGAGCCATGGTGTTAGTGGTATCAGACTGCTATAATTGCATAGTGTGGATACATCTCTCATGAGAACCACAGTGCAAGTCTCTGCATTAAGTCCAGGGTAAACAGGTAAAGAAGTACAGAATTACAGTCTGAATGCTACACAAGTTACATATAATATAATCAGATTTAATTATGTATTTAAGTATCTCCCTCCTTTTCTGCCCAATAAGAACTATGTTGTTGCTGTGGTAATTGATGAAATTGTAAAAAAATAAAAAGAAAAAGAAATCAAAGGCTGTTAAAAGGCCAGATTTTTTTAAAAAATGAATTCTTCTGAGGGATGGTTGAATATTTTAAATAATCTAAGTCAATGGTGGGTGGCAGAGCAAGGAGTTGACCAGAGAGCAATATGGATTAGGTAGATTCTCAGAATTCTTCATTTGCCCTGTAAAATCATTAATCAGACAGTTTCTTGGTTTGACTGGACTTTCTCATAAGGTGACAGACAGCAGATGAACATGAGAGGCCTCACTTGTAATCTTTGGTATGTGTGATGCCCTGGAATGATGCATTCTGAAATAATTTCAACAAACCAAAAGAATGATACCTAGAGGGTAAAGGGAGTGGGTGGATCATCTTCATGTTTGGATTAGATGCTTCCCACAGTCTGTACACTGGAGAACAGGCACAGCACTCCCACATTCCAATTAATCTTGTACACATCGCTTCACTATCCAAGAAAGAAAAGTTTTGCTTTTTTTTCAAATTCCACAAAATCTTGAACTGTGCTGTGGTGCTCCGGGCCATACGTGGCACACTGAGAAATGATCATTGTGCCGTTACATCAGGTGTGGGCAACCTGTGGCCCTCAAACTGATGGCTTGTGGCTCTTGGTCTTATTTCAAAAGACCTCTGCAAGTGAGGCATTTAGGCCTCCACAACAGCAATTTTTCCATTCGCTAGCCCTGTGCTAGGTGTAGGGCAAGACAGAGAGAAGAGAGGTGCTCACTTACTTTTTGCTCTTATCTATAACCCTGTCCTGCTGCCAATTATAACCTCTAGCAGTTTTCCCTGAGATGAAGTGCCTTTGCCAGGGAAAAAGAAAGGTTGCCCACTCCTGCATTATATTAAAAAAGCAACTATGGCTCTTTCTGCACAGATAAAATGGCCTCCCTCTGTCCTCATGGTGGGGAGGCTGGACAATGCATGGCCCAAACCCAGTTCTGGTATGAACAGAGTAGGTGATGTCCAGCCTATTCAGCACCAGAACCAGGGTATACCCTTTTAAAGTGTATTGAAATACTGATTCTGTTTGCTCCAGGTTTTCCCACAAGATGCTTTCCGTTCTGACACTGAGTGGCTGTTTGAAATGTCTTATTGTGCAGCCCAGTGCATCTGCTGCCACTGTGGGTTAGTTGCTTGTTCTAGGTCAGAACGAGGCCCCCAGCCATGTGAGCACTGGTGGGTACTTCAGAGCAAAGAAACACGCCACAGTGATGGATGCACCGGCTAGTACAGCAGGACATGCATGCAAACAGCCACTGGAACGGAGGGCTGAAGTAATGAGGGGAGACCAGGGCAACTCTGGGGCCAGAATGCTCAGGGAGTGGCAAAAGACGAAAGCTCAGTCCATCCAGGGAACACCTAAAAAAAGCACCCGACCTTCTCTATGCATTTTGCCACAGCTTCACTTCTGACCTTTTTGAATGCCTGGGTCTGAAAAAGGCGTCAATGGCAGCTCTTTGACATTTCCCCTCAAAGGAGCGCCAAGAGGAATCAGGATGTGAATGACTTCAATATGATATTGTTTGTTTTTCAGTCATCTTTCCTAAGCTAAAAGCAGCACAGTTGAAGGTTATAATCACTGCTAACGTCGTCACTATTTTCTTTGCTTCACGTTTTCATCCTTTTTGAAATATGTGCATTTTCTTAGCCCCCTTGTGCTTGGTCACCTCCCCCACACATTGCACAACCATCGCTTACAGCATTTTCCTCCTCATCCATCCAGTCTTTAGGATGAACACCAACAGTTATGCCTGCTGGAATTTTGTTAAGTTCTTTGGCATAGTTTTCCTTTGCTTCATCCTTTACATCCTTTGGCGCAGTGGTTAAATGCCTGTACTGGCAGCCACACACTCAAAACCATAAGGTGGCGAGTTCAAGACCAGCAAAGGGCTGAAGCTCGACTCAGGCTTGCATCCTTCTGAGGTCGCTAAAATGAGTACCCAGATTGTTGGGGGGCAAATAGCTTACAATTGTAAACCGCTTAGACACTCCTTAAGGGTATGAAGCGGTATATAAATGAAGCTGTTTGTTTTGTTTTGTTTTGTTTTTCCTTCAACGTATCTACTTATCATATAAAAATCCATAATTTTAGCCTAAAACCTGCCCCCGACTTTTACACGAGATTGACTTACAGTTGAGTATATATAGTAATTCTTGGATCCTGACTGCCGTAGATACATTCTAATCATGTCTCATGAGCCTTCACTCTTCCTCCTTTACAGCTTCCCACTGTTTTAGACAGTAATACACAAGGCGTGGATCTGCGATCTTCAGGGCGAATTCTTTCAGATTTGTCTCAAGCAGTGCAAGAGGTAAGAACTTACCAGTGAAGGAAGACAATGTATGAATGGGGTAAAAAGCAAGATTCAGACAGCATGCTCAGTGGAGCTTCATAATTTCCTCCCTTTTCCTTTCCTTTTTTTAAAAAAATCAGCAGCAAAATGATCCTGCTTCGGCTTTTCATTTCCACAAACACATAGCTGGATTTATTTTCTGTCTAAAGGGCAAAACTAAGTTAAAAGGTTTTTTCGCTGACAACTATAATCAACTAGGATTGGCCTTAGATGGGCATTCTTAGGAAAATAATTCAAACTGCAACTGTTTTGACCATTTCATAATTTCATAGGCTGACCATATTTCCTGGAGACAAAAACAGCACATTGGGATGGCAAAAATGGGACAGGTTTATGTAATATTCGATATTCATGAAAAAGTAAGATGATCAATTTTATTACATGAACGTGTTTGAGCTAACAATTATTCTTCAGTGACAGAACTCATATAAAAATTTAGGAAGATGTAGAAAGGGGCTGTATTTCACCACGATTGTACCATGAATATTTCTCTAATAAATTACCTACCACCCTAAAAAAAGGGAAATCCCAGAGAGGATGACTGTTGGTAAGGTGAGGGGAGAAAAGATAAAATGAGTGGAGAAAGGACAAAATGAAGGAAGAAAAGGCAAAATGAAAAGTGAACTGGATGGCAGTAGGGTGTGCTGGAAAAAAAATCACCATCAACACTAATCATATTGTCAGGAGTGGTAAAATACGACAGTGCTTATAAGTCAGGTAACATAAAGACATTGTGAATGAGGAGGCAGTGGGGAATGCAAGGCAAAATAATACTAATAGTAAAAAAATAAGATTTAAAAATGAAGTAGAACAAAGATATTAATAAAAATGCCTGCAAGTGCAATAAAACGAAGGAAAGGAGAGCTGGGGAGAGAGTGGAGGGAACACCCAGGCAAATTAATAAAACAGTAATGCCCTCAGGTGATGTGTGCGGCAGCCACCCACCACCCTGCACCAGGTTATATCAGGGGTAGCAATGCCTCTGTTGTCCCATTTAAAACTGTATGTATGGTTAGCCTATCCAAGACCTAATTATGGTTGCCACTTAATTTGAATCGCTGAAGCAATTCAGGAAGGGGAGCCATGGTTTTTACCCATTTAACCTGCATCAAAAAGACACTGGTAAAATGGGGTGGTTTTGGGGCTGAATCAGTTTATTTAGAAATAAATTGATTCAGCCCAAGTGGGAACCAGGCGGATTCAAATTGGATTTGAATACGCCCTAGTTCCCACTGGCAGCAGCTTTTCCTGTCCTCTCCGCCCCCGGCCATGCCTCCCTCCATCCCCGATCTTCTTCCTGGCCTACTTCCTCTGTCCTCACAGCCCAGCCTGCCTCCTCCATCCCCTAGGCCTCTCCAATGCGCAGTCTGGCCTCTCTGCCCAGCCCTTCCCGTGGCCTCTCCAGCACTGGCCTTGTTCCAGTGCAAAGATAGTGGGAACCACATTCGGGGCCGAACCGAATCATTGATTCAGTTTAGAACCCAGTTTAACAGGTAAGTGGGAATTAGCTCCAAGACCTATTCCTGTTTTACAGCTTCACAGTATTGCCAAACAGCATAACAACCAGATCAATACTGTCTGGTACTTAAGAAGATCACCACTAGTGCCCTGTATGCATTATGTTAGGGTGAAAGAGCAAAGGAGCAGAATGTATTTCTTTCATTGCCAAAAGTCTGGGACAGAGGAAGTTTCTTTAATAATAATTCTTTAAGATCCATTCACCACCTTGCACTGCACACAGGTGCAAATCTAGCCCATGGTATTTTGCTGCAGGTTTCCATATCTCAGAGCCTGGTCCTGAGTCTCAGGACTTGGCCCTATTTCTCCAGTCCTCAGGGCTAGGGGGAAGAATCTTAAGGCCAGCCTTCAAAGGTGTGGATGTATCTATCTATCTCCTATGTGTTAATTTTTAAAATGGTATATTATCTGCAGCGGTGATTAATGTTTAATGACATCATCAGGGCCTGCTTCCTGTGACATTGCAAGGGATTGTCCCTAAGTATATAGTTTTGACCCCAGAATCTTGGGCCTTGGGACTGTAGTGACCTTGGCAGCCTTAGAAGTCACTTTCTTCTTAGTCCTTGTACAGAATCCAAATGGAACAGCAGCTGACACATACCTCAGTAGGAGTAACTGGAAAATGTTTTCTGCCACACCTGAGACAACAGGCTAGTTTAGGAGGACCAGAAAAGGATGTGTGGTATAGCAGGTTTGTTCCTCCACCACTTCTGGATGAGAGCTCAAGAGGAAGAGCCACCCAGATTCTGCTGCCTGAGGCAGTCACCATTTAGTCTTATGACAGGTGCATCTCTGTGCACAATTGTCTTTAATTCATTTTTGCTCTTAGTAGAACGATTTATTTAGATGCTTTGTTTCATTACAGCTAATACGCAGGCCAAGTGTTCAGGACCTCTTAACAGCTCTGCAACCACTCCTACAAGATGGACAGCCAACATCCTTAAGACAGTTGATGAGTACATTATCTGATCTTCTCTGTGGTTACCCAGAGGGTGGTGGATCTAGAATACTCTCTCTCAACTGGTATGAAGATAATAATTACAAGGCCTTCCTCGGGGTTGATAACACAAAGAAGGAATCAATTTATTATTATGACAATGCAACCAGTAAGTATTGCATTCACCTATGACTTCATGTTTAGGCTTGTGGGCTCTGGAAAAGACTGATAATGCTACTATTTACAGCAGCTGTCATTTCAGGTATTTGGCCTCAACAATTAGCATTTCATCTGTTCTTAAAATGTAAAGCAGCTGAAATCATTAGGGCAAGGATCTGGCAGATGTATATGTTTGCTAGTAATGCATGGGTGCTATTGCTTGAAAATTGATCTGTTGGTTTATTTGGAAAAGAGTCTAGACTCCAAAGTTGACAAGCACCAGATGCTTTAGAGACCTACAACAAAATTGAAAAGTGGCTTCTGCTGGGTGCACCAACTTTTAGAGGGAATAACAAAATTGGCAAAAATTAAATACATCAAGATTAAAAAAAAAATAGAAGCCCAGTTTTGCCATAATTGTTAGGAATAAAATCCATCTTTTGAATGCTATTTATGGTTTGATAATGAGTATTTGATCATTTTTAGTTGAATTTGCTCTATTTCTTGCAACATTTGTCCTCAGGAGCTTAGTTTTGAGTTTTTCCACATAGATCTGATATAGTTAAATCAGCTGCATCTAAACTGGATGATCTTGTGCATACTAAAAACTAAATTATCCCTGTTTAATCTCATGGATATGATATGTTTCATTATTGTTTATTTTCCTGCCCAATTACTTTAGATTACTTTAGATTTTTCCACCTCCTCCTTATCATTCACAGCCTAAAGAATTAGAATTAGACCAAGTAGTTCTGGCCCTTGCACTGTTTTATATGACACTGTTTATATAACTGAAGTACAACTCTCACTTCAATATAAACAGTATACATTACAGTACTTAGTGTAAGTCGTTCAGAACAGTTATCAGGCCTACTGTCTTTTCCTTGCCTAACTCATACATATACTGTAAGTGATTCCTCCTCCTCCACTTTTCCTGATTCTTCCTCAAAGTCTACCTCCCAGCTACTGCTGGTTTTACATCTGAGGCCTATATACTGTATATTGTCACAATCATGAAATTAAATCATGGGTTGCAGTACAGTTTACCAAAAAACCAATTAATTCTAAGAACCAAAATGTCTTAAGTGGGTTTTAGTACGCACACTGGAACTTTAGGACACAAACAGAAAAAGACATCTTGAAGCATTTAAAAGGAATAATGAGGTTATGGTCTGTAAGAAAGCAATTTGTTTACGTTGTAGCACATCAAAACAATAGACAAACAGTCATCTCAATGCTATAGCATTAACTGTAATACTGTATAATAGAAATAGCTACTGAGCAGCAATAATAGTGAATAAAGAACCATCTCACTGCTACCATAAAAGTGAAATAGCTATTTAGCAACAATATAAACAGCTATATCTTTGCTACCATATTGACTGCCATATAAGTGAAACAGCTACTGGGCAGCAACAGTAATTAAGAAACATCCATCTCATTGCTATCATATTGACTGTAATATAAGTGAAATACTTACTGGGCAGCAGAATAAACAACCATCTCATTGCTACTGTAGTGACTGTAATACAGTGGGCCCTTGGTATCCACTGGAGTTTGGTTCCAGGACCTGCCTGTGAATACCAAAACCTGCAGATGTGCAGATCCCATTATATACAATGGCATAGTAAAATAGTGGTGTACCTTATATACAATGGCAAAATCAAGGTTTGTGTTTTAGAATGTTTAAAAAATATGGTTGAATCTGTGGATGGTTGAATCTGTGGAAACGGAGAGCCGACTGTATAGGTGGAACAACTACTGGGCAGCAGCAGTAGTAGAGGGCCACTTTGCCAGATGATCTCTCGGAGACAAAGGTAGTGGCTCCATAGCTAATGCTTGTTAACAATGTGCCCAGTAAATTGCCTTTTGAAAACCTTTTTATTATAGAAACCCTATGTTGAGACAATCCAACATGAAACAAGTGATAGTGCCAGGATGTACACAGTGTGTTACTGGGACAGAGCAGAGGATACATATAAATAAAAATGCAACTGAACTCAAGCCAAAAAGACTTCAGATGTAGATGTGCTCAGGGGTGAAAGGGAAGCCTGAAGCTGCACAGCACATATAGGAACAGGGAATGTGAGAAGCATAAATCAGGGAAAGTTAGACATAGTAAAGCAAGAAATGGAACATATAATCATTGCAATATTAGGAATGAGCAAGAGCGAGTGATCAGGTATGGGACATTTTGAGTTGGATAGTTACACAGTGTTTTATTCACAAAATGAAAATCTAAGAAGAAATGTAGTGGCATTTACAGTGAGGAAAGATGTAACTAAAGCACTCAAAGGATTTAAGGCAAAGTCAGACTGAGTCATGTCAATAAGGCTTCAAGGAAAACCCATCAATATAGCCATAATCCAAGTATATGCTCCAATTACAGAGGTGGAAGAAGAAGAAAGTGAAAGGTGCTATGCTGGAGTCCAGAAAGAAATTGATCACACACTAAAACAGGACTTCTTGTTAATCATAGGTGATTAAATTGCAAAGCAAAAATAGGAAAAGGAACAGAATCAAAGACAGTAGGAAAATTTGGCCTAGGATGAAGAAATGAAACAGGAGACCAACTGGTGGAATTTTGTGAGGCCAACAATGTGTTAATCACAAAATCATTCTTCAAACAACTCTAGAAACAACTGTATACATGGACATTGCTGATGGCCAATACAGAAATCAAATAGATTACATAACTGGAAGCAAGATATGGAGAAACTCCATTCCCTCTGCATAAAGAAGCAGATTGTGGCACAGACCATGAACTACTAATAGCAAAAGTTAGAGTAAAGCTAAAGAGAAGCAACAATCATCGTGTCAAAATACAACCTGAAGAACATCCCTGTAGAATTTAAAGATGATGTGAAAAATAGATTTGAACTATTAAGTGTAATTGACTGGGATTCAGATGAACTCTGGAATGAAGCCAGGGACATCGTCAGAGCTGAGTGCAAAAAACACTATCAGTAGACAAAAAGAGGTAGAAACCTCAATGAATGACATTTTAAATTCTTCAAATAGTTAAGGATAGATAAGAATAAAAAATAAAAGACGACAGAAATAGAGTCAGAACCCTGGATGCATCTGTTCAATTATTTCTGTGTGGGGACAAGGAGAACTACTATAACAGTCAATATAGAGAAATAGAAGATGACAACAAAAAAGGAAGAAAACAAATTTAACCAGGGAAGGAGAAATACATTCTACAGACAGCAGAGAACATATTAGAAAAACAAGCAGAAAAAAGAATACACAGAAGAACTTTATAAAAAGATGAAAAGAGGACAGATTCATTCAAGGAAGATCCATTTGAAGCTGAACCCACGATTTTAGAAACACTAGGGATCATATTGCAAACATACTGGATAATGGAGCCACGGCAAAGAATTTCAAAAGAATATTAGCCTGTTCTTTATAGATTATAGTAAAGCTTTTGACTGTATAGAGCATGAAAAATTATGTAACATTTCTAAAGAAATGGGTGTGCCACATCATTTGAATGCCCTGATGCATAACTGTGTTCCTATAGAACTAGAAATGAAGTGAATATAATTTTTAACGCCTGTGTAACAACATCTCAATCAAGGAAGCTACAGCCTTGAGTCTGCAATATCAGAGAAGGGCAGTAGATGGTAGGAGGACTCGGAGGTCTCTCATTCATGGAGTTGCTATAAGTCGAAGTTGGCTTGATGGCAGTTAACAACAAGCCTTCTTGGCTGTGGCCATTCAATTATGGAACACTCACCCCTTCGAAGCCTGACTAGCACCAAAGCTACTGTCACTTCAAAACCAAGTGAAAACATGGTTTTCAGTAAAACTGGGAACATTACTAGTTTTAAACAGTCTTTACATGGTTTAAATTGTTTCAAACTACTTTGACTGGTTTTAATCTGTCTTTTTAAGTTGTTAAACTGTTTGTTATGATTTTAGATTTTAAAAATAGTTTTATTATGTATGCTGTTTTAGGTTTGTTAGAGTTTTTTTTAATGAATGCCTTCTTGAGCTGTCTAGATAGAGAGTGGAGAGAAGAATATGCTCCCTGCTATCTTAGGATCCTATAAAAACTATTCACCTTGACAGCATATTTATGCCTTTGAAGATCTGGCTGCACTGTTGTGTTGCCGTTGTAAAACATATTCAGTAAACCTACCATTTCCCCCTCTAGATTTCTGTCAGCCAGAAGCACTATGCATTGATCTTGTAAGTGATAAAAAGTGCATTGCGGCGGTGGCTAGCTACTGTGATTAAGGTGCATTGACACCAATGGCTATAGGAAATAAACTAACCTTTTATTACAGAGACTAGGAAAGCTCTCTAAGGGTTCTGGGCTAAAGCTAAACTAAGTAATTTATGTTTTGTGCCTTGTCTGGGATTATTATTTAAACCATGGACTCTAGAGCCCTGTTACAAGCCTTCCGCATGAGACGAGTAAGCAAACAGGATTAGCTCTGGGCTCTGTCTTTTCTTATTAGTCAATATTGTTCTCTTACTTGCATTATTTGTATATGTGAAGTTTAATTTTCATGTTTGGCTATTACCCCCACCAACCTCTTTTTACTTTGCAGGTGCTTTCTTATTATTTAGATATTGTGTTGTTTACATGTATTTTTGTTATTTATAATCAAGTTACTTGTGAAATAGCCTTGTTTGTGAGAATATTGCTCCTCTTAAAAGATTTAGCAAAGTTTATGTATTAGTCAGGTAAAGGTTTCCTCTCAGGAAGTGGTTGCTGTAAATATTCTTTCCATTTTGAAGAAAACACTTTTGGTCAAAATGGATATTATTTGAAAGTCCATTCTATTTCATATACATTTTGATTATATTATTCTATAAGGTGTATATGTGTTGTATTCTATAAGGTGTATATGTGTTTTGATGTATAGCATTCTATACATTGTATATACTTTGAGTACATTATTTAATTCATACAATCCAGCTTGTGTTTGGTTTAGTATGATTCTTCACCAATACCTACCTCTTTCTTTCTTTCTTTCTTTCTTTCTGTAGCTGTTAAAGATGAACTAGAATAGGAAGAAGCCTAAGGCCAAAAAAAAAAAAAAAACCCAGAAGGCCCTAAAGGGGTGGCATCACACCTTGTGTGCTGGATCAGGGCTGTAGCAACCGCATGCTGCAGCCACGATCTGGCCTTTTCCCAATGCAAAAAGAAGCAGCAGAAAGCTGCTCCTTTTTGCCCCAGGGAAAAGGTGCCCCTTTCACTGCTGTCACAGCTCTTCTCTGTTCCTGCAGCATGCAGCTTCTGGTCACTGGACCGCAGGAGCATTCCCATGCTGCCCACCATCAGGTTAGGCAGGCAGCGTGAGGCCGGATTAGGGGCAGGCGGTGGTCACCATGCCCCTATTCCACCCCCAAACTGGCTCTTATTTCCAGTCTGTTTTGCCCCAGTTTTTAGTTTTACCTTTGGAGCAGTGAAAGAGCAAAAAGGAGGCAGAGAGAAGAGTAATCCTTAAGAATAGCAGTCTAAGAGAAGTTAGGATAGGTGGATAAGACATGAGTAGATTTTAGGTCAATGAAGCTTTAATTAACTTTACTAACTGCTGCTTTCTCTAAATCGCATTTAACACTGAGTGTTATTGTCTTTCAAGCAGTAACTATGGTTGCCTAGATGCAGCGGAAACCTTTTTGTGTAGCTTGTTCAGATTCTAGAAACTGCATGCTACAATTTCCTATTAGAAATATGGAAACACTGTTCTCAGAGGATAATCTCTGGGATGTTATGAACAGAGAAAATGGGGCATTGTAGTGTGGTGTATGACCTCCTTTCCTTCCTCCAATAGCACCCTTTTGTAACACATTGATCCAGACCATGGAATCGAACCCTTTAACCAAAATAGCCTGGAGGGCTGTGAAACCCCTGGTGATGGGGAAAATCCTCTTTGCTCCTGATTCACCTGCTGTGCGAAGGATTCTAAAGAATGTAAGATCTCTTTCTCTCTGTCTTTCTGGTATACCTGTAGACAGTATTTTTAGCACTTTACAAAAGGAACCTCCTTCAACAAGTGAGAACTAAGTATTGCTACGAAGCAGATCTGCTCTTAATGTTAGACAGACTGAGGCAGCTACACAAGGCAGCAATATATTTGGCAACCTTGGAACTCAAGGTGCCTTACAAAAATCAAAACAAATAAAAACTCACAAAACACAGAAAAGTTAAAGAGAACTACTCTAGTAGGCTGCTCAATATCCTTTGTGCTTTTCATACTGAGGCAATATCTGCTATCTACAGCATGTTGAAAGCTGTATAGCCATATTTTTTTCTCAGTGATGTATTTAAGAAATTTTGGATTCATTGTTGGTGTTGGGATAGGAAGGTGCCTCTCCTTAACTGGTAGTTGTATTATTCTACATTCCTGAGAATGTGGTACAGTCAGATGCATATGGAGGCATCCTTCTGTTCATTCCACCCTACTCAGAGGAACCCTGAACATTTTTACCCTTAAGGCCTGCCTTGATGACACTATTTTTTGTCATTTGTTTTGAAACCTTTTTAACAGGTAGGGCCTCAGGAAACCCAGCTTTTTAGCCTGTGTGCTGAATTTTTGTTAGAGAATACCCCTGGCAAATCTGTCTGTAAATGTTTCATTGACCTCCTCAACAAATGTGAGAAGTCATATAAAGACATAAAAAGGGGTCTTGTAGCACTATTGAGACTAATTGAAAGGAAGAAGCTGTTAGCATGATCTTTCGTAGACTTCAGTCTACTTTCTTAGATGCATGGGGTGGAGGACATAGTGTTGTCATCTTTCTTTTAGTCTCAAAGGTGTTACAAGATCTCTTTGCACTCTGATTCCCCAGGCTAACACTGTTATGTCTTTGCATAGAGTGATAGTATAATCTTCAAAGTCCAGATGATCTTCCATTGATTTTCTATCTTGATGTATGACATTTAAAAATGTTATCACTTAATGCACATACGTGCTCTCTTTTTTTCCTGAAACTTCTTAATACTTCAGGCCAATTCAACATTTGAGGAATTGGAGCGCTTCCATCTATTTGCTAAAGCCTGGAAAGAAGTGGGGCCTCAGGTGTGGTACTTCTTTCAGGACAGTGTGCAAATGAACATGGTCCGGGTATGTATGTACCTATTATTATGATAAGAAAATTACAAGATGATGATTTATTCTGGGAAGTTAAATAGTCTTGACTAGTCTTAGGACTCAACAAAATTAGTTAGAACCAGATTTAGTAATACCTGGGAATAAAAGAATTAAAATAAATGGGACTTGTTAATCTTGCCTGACTTCAGTCCTGTTGATTTAAATGTGCATGCTTAAACTGTGACTAAATCTGGATCCAATCCAATAAGCAGAAAGTGCAGGGAGACAGAATTCACCCAACCATAGGAAGACTTCCTAACCACAAGCATGTAGAACAGACTGTCACCATTCCTTCACTGGACATATTTAATCAGATGCTGGATGGCAATTCACCAGCAATGCTGCATTGAGCTAGTCTGCATGACTCCCAAGATCTCTTCTACTTCTGATTATATGAACTACCTCTGACCACTTAAAAATAATATATTTGTCCACAGTCTGACACAAAGCTGGTAGTGTACCAAACAGATAGATATACGTATCTAAGAGCTTTTGAAAGATTTGTAATCTATGGATAGGAATGTGACTTTCATAAGCAAGTTGAGCATCATTGATTAAAAATGTTCTGATGAAGAAACATATGACAACACAAGTTGAGCCTCTGAGTTGTTCTTTTTATAAACTCTGTCAGGTAACTAGGCAGGAACTACAGTTTATTTCCTCCTCACAGGCATAGTGGTCCGTTTTACATTGGCAAAAAGAGGTGTTTTGAAGGCTGCTTGAAAACCCAGCTTTTACATTATAAAATGGGAAAGTGTGCCATGAAAACACTATTTTGGAGTTTTAAGGGAGAAGAAGTGCTTTAAAAAGGAGCTGGCCCATTTTACATTGGCAAAAAGAGGTGTTTTGAAGGCTGCATGAAAACCCAGCCTTTAGATGAGAAAAATGGAAAGTGTGCCATGAAAACACTATTTTGGAGTTTTAAGGGAGAAGAAGTGCCTTTAAAAAGTAGTTTGATTTCCCCACTACTTTTTTAAAAAGGGTGCAGCATTGCTGGCCCGTTTTACACGGGCAAAAAAAGGCGCTTTTAGGGCTAAAAAGCCCGCATTTAGGGTTAGGGAGGGCGTAGCCTTTACACCCTCCCTAAGCCTAAAACGCATGGACGCCGCCATTTAAAGATGGCGGCGTCTACACGGTGGCGCCGTACAAGCGTCATCACGTGCGCAGCGTTTTGACGCGCTGCGCACGTTTTGACGCTCTGGCGGCGCGGGAGGGCGCCAATCGCGCCCTTCCCGCGCCGCAAAAAAAGAGCTCGATCCCGGAGCTCTTTTTTGCCGCGGGTCGTTGCGGCGGGATGAGGCCTCTGGGGCTGCCCGTGTGGCAGCCTAGGCCTCATCTCGCCGCTAGAAGGGGCGAGTTTGGACCGCCCCTTTTAGCCAATGTAAAAAGCACCCCTATTGCATCTAAAGGCTAAGGTGTAGTTGCATGGTTAAATGGGGCTCTGTATCTTAAAGCGCCCATTTAAAGGCAGCGATACAAGTGCGGAGGGAGGGAAGGTGCCAAGACAAGAAGAGACCTTCAGAGCCCGGCCAGAGTGCGCCTGCACCTTCCTTCACCTCCTCCCTTTGGTTGAGAGAGTGTGACTTCTAGGGAGACAGCAGGGCACTGGAGGCGCTCAGCCAGGCCAGCGCAAGCTGGCAAGAGGAGGAGGAGAAGGGGAGGGACCTGGAGCACCTCCGCTGCCCTGCTTCCCTGCAAGTCACACTCTCTCAGCCAAAGGGAGGAGGAAGGCAGCGGGGAGGGAGGGAGGGAGGGAGGGAAGGAGCCAGGAAGAGACCCCCAGAGCCTGGCCAGAGCACGCCTGGCCCTCCTGCTTCCTCTTCAAAAAGAAGGCTGGAAAAGTAGGACGTGTCCTGGCAAAGGAGGACGTGCCTGGTCAACTTGGAAAAGGGGGGCCTCTGCTCAAGAATGGAGGACATATGGGAATCCCTCCTGGACAGAGGGCTGAAACCTCAAGACAACTCAATATAATGCTCTGACAGAACACAGACTACAACTCCCATGAGCCTTTGCTACCATTTCCCAAGATGCCTTAATTTGCAACAGAAAGCCAACCAGTATGTTCACATGTGATGAATTCTTTCGTATTGACTTTGCATTTTCTTTTTGTGTAGATGCTCTCTTGTTTTGTGTGTGATGAGCTTGTGCGTAATCATGTGCATTTCCGAACTGACCTCACTTTCTCCCTCTTTCGGAATGGTCCTGTACTCCCCCATGTGATAAGCTCCGACTGTATGGTGTACCTGCGCAATTGCGCAATTCGCAGCCAGCAAGGGAAAAAAATGTTTAAAGCGCGGCTAAAAGCCACGTTCCTTGCCGCCCACGTAGCTGCTCCACCTGTGTTTGTAGCGTTTTGACAGCTTCCCATGTAGTGGCTGAGCCACAGAAAAAACCTCAGTCTAGCTGCCCTGTACTTTTTAAATGCACACCTGGGGCTTGCTGTCTAGCTGCTAAGCATTAAGGAAAGTGCAACTTCATGTCACACTTTCTTGCCAATGTAAAAAGCACCAGTAATTTTCTGCCTTAATCAGAACAGACCATTACCACTGCCATCACTCCATTGCGAGACTGAGCTATTTATATAGCAGTGTTGGGCAAAGTGCAGGTCTCCAAGGCTGCTTTTTGTGGGCACTGACACGCACCCCCAACTTCGTTGGATTGTTTTTTTTCTGGGGGGGGGGAGAGAAGCGGAGGGTGAGTTGCCCTTTCTGGAAACCTACAGGAGTGGTGATTCACAGGGCCCCCTTGCCCTGTTCGACATCAAAATCTATCTGTTTTTCAAAACTTCTGGCCATTTCAAGGTTTTGTAATGTGAAGTCAAAGACTTTCATGGCTGGCATCCATAGCTTTTTCTGGGTTCTTCAGGCTATGTGTCTGTGTTGGTTGTTGGGTCAGCCAGAAAAATCAGCAGTAGCAGAACACGTTATAAACCATCCTGGGCATAAAATGATATTTGAAAGCACTGAAATTCTGGTCCATGCCAACAACTATTAGGTCAGAATGCATAAGGAAGCCACTGAAATCCACAAACACCTAGACAATTTCAACAGGAAAGAAGAAACCCTTAAAGTGAACAGAATTTGGTTACCAGTCCTGAAAAACACCAAAATCAAGACCTAGCAAACTGCAAATGAAAACCATCCAGGATTACTGTTTTTCCCAGCAGACAATGGATCACTAATTAAATAGACACACTCCTCCTTGCATATCCTCCCACCCTGAGGCCTTGTCATTCAACAACAGAA
The DNA here is from genome assembly GCA_034509955.1 of Urosaurus nigricauda. NCBI lineage: Eukaryota > Metazoa > Chordata > Lepidosauria > Squamata > Phrynosomatidae > Urosaurus > Urosaurus nigricauda. Next base: position 105,224,665 of record JAOEGL010000004.1, read on the forward strand.
CAGATTAACGTGTAAACCACTCCTCCCAACCCAGGGTCACACAGTGTGTGTGTGTGTATATACATACATACATACACCACACTCACTTCCATGCCAGTATTCTCTGAAGATGCCAGCCACAGATGCTGGTGCAACATCAGAAATAAACTCTTCTAGAACACAGCCACATAGCCCCAAAAAAGCACAAAAAACTTCTAGGTTTTGGTTTGTTTGTTGTGGGCTGTGTGACTCTCATAGGAGTTGAGGTATAAAATTAGCCCCTAACTCAGTCAAAGCCTTTGTATAGAGACAGGAACTGCCACTCCAGCCTTTGCTAATGTATGATCTCAGGGATTTCTCCTGGTATAGTACACTAAAATAAATCCCAGGTAGCAGGACACTTTTTCATTGTTATGAAATCCAGTGTCTGGGAGCCAAGAAATGAATGCATTAAGCACTTACCCTTACAAAATAGGACAACAAAATTGGAGCAAAGGCCTCTCTATATGCGAATGAAGGGAAGGATTCTGCCAAGATGTAAAAGAAAGAACTGGTATTCGAGCAATTTATTTGTTGTTGTGTGCTTTCAGTTTATTACTAGCTTATGGCAACCCTAAGGTGAACCTGTCTCAGGGTTTTCTTGGCAAGATTTGTTCAGTGGGGTTTTGCCTTTGCCTTCTTCTGAGGCTGAGAGAGTGTGACTTGCTCAAGGTCACCAGTGGTTTTCCATAGCCCTGGTTTCCACAGACTAGTCCAAGGTTCAGGCTACTACACCATGCTGGCTCTTGAGTAGCTGATGCCAGTCAGGATATGTGTGCCAAGTCCCTGGAGCAGGAAGAAGGCAACTCAGTAATAGCACCTGGAAGATCTCTGAGTGATTTGCTGTAGTAGAGCAGGGGATTCTGACTCCTGCTTGCTTTAACAATAGTAGGAATTAAAAAGCTCCCTCCCTCTCAGCAAAGTTAGATTATTGAAAAAGAATCTTTAGTAGGGGTAGGGCGGAAAGTAGAGGTTTTTTTAGTGTGATCATCATGAGTTGCGGTTAAACTCGAGGGCAGTTAAAAATGTCAACAAAGTAGTTAATTGTTTGGAATTTCAGTATCAGTACTTCTCTTTTTGCTGCATTATAGCAACCATGTTAACTAGATGCTATGATGAATGTGAGGTGGTGAAGTACTAACAGAGCAAAAACTAAGTGTGTGGGGATTGTGCTTAATGCATTGCCTAAACAGGTTACGATTTGAGCTGTAACTTCCCAAACACTTCAGTCAGCACATGAGCAGTGTCCAAACTGACTATGGCATTCTAGGAGCTGTATGTGAAGCCTTCCTTTTTATCCTGCTACTGCCACCCAACATAAGCATCTCTACTTGTCCCCACTGCTATGTCAGCAAATGTGGGGACTTCTAGATGTCCTTGTGAAACTTTGTTTTTATATTCCCATCCCACCACCACCTTTGAGCCACAGCTTCCACCACAGAACTGTGTGTCTAAACTCAACCAGTAGCACTATTGCAGTGTTCCTAGAGGTCCAGGTGAATAATATAGCTAATCGACCCTACTAAATCCTAATCAACCCTACTAACACTTTCCCTGAAAGCCAGTTTGGTGTAGTGGCTTGAGTGTTGAATTAGGATCCTGGAGGTCAGGGTTCAATTTCCCTGCTCAGCCATGGTGATCTTGGACGAGTGACATACTCTCAGACATAGAAAACCTGGTGATAGGTTTGCCTTAGGGTTGTCATATGTTGGAAATTACTTGAAAGCACACAACCAGTACAACAACTATTTCCCTCTTTCTTCATAATCATAGCTGAACCTAACACTCCTGAGTCTAAGTAATCCCTATCTCTCACCTTTCCTAACTTTCATATATGTGTGTGTGCGTATGTGCCTTCAGGTCACCTGTTCACTTGGGGTGATCCCATGTATTTCATAGCATTTTCATGGGCAAGGAATACTCGTTATTTTGCCAGTTCCTACTTCTGAAATACAGCCTAAAGCACCTGATATTCATTGGCAGTCTCCTACCCAAGTACTATCCAGAGCTAACTCTGCTTAACTTCCAAGATTAGACAGGATCTGGTGTCTTTAGGGTATTTGGGCCCCTTAACTATCATATGCACCAGGCTTTTTAAATCCTATTAAAGATTCAGCCAATCACTCCCAACATTCTTTATTTCCATCCCCTCTCAATAGATCACATACCTTATTTCATTTATGAGACATCACACACATAACCATACTTTACCTTTATTTCTCTAATAAATGCAACAATATGTCCCCCGAAAAGTCCCTAACATCACACGGTAGTTTAAAAAGTAACTTTTCTAAGCTCTGGTTTAATGCTTCCCTTGTCAACTGATTTCTTTCAACAAATGTGCCCCCTCGTGATTTTAATCATTTTCCCCTAGTTTGGCTGTGAATTTTGAAATGCATGTGGCTATGGGCAAAATGGATTTGGCAAATGGCCTCTGAAAGGAACAATCAGCAGATGTGGGAGGGATCAAATAATTCCCTGGAAATCCTTGTGAATTCATTTTATTGTAGTTAAATGAAGATTTGGAAAGACATATCTAACATATAACCTTGAGTTTCTCTCAGAGAGTCATCAAGGTTGTGATTTCCCGGGAGGACTGGTCTAATACTGAGGCCACATTTACACACAGAATAAGTAAAATTAAACTTGGTGTATCTCCCATAGGACACTTTGCAAAACCCTACAGTGAAAGGTTTCTTAAATGAGCAGCTGAGTTCTGAAGGTTTTACAGCAGAAGATGTGATTGATTTTCTCTCCAATGCACCACCAGAGGAAAGAAATGAGGGCACGGTGAACTTTAATTGGAGGAATATTTTCAATGTCACCAACCATGTTCTGCATATAGTTCACCAGTACCTGGAGGTAAGACTAACATCTTATGGTTCACTACAGAGAGGGATGTATTTCTCATTACTACTGTCCACATAATTATGATAGAGTTTGGTGGACCCAGCAGCAAGTGTGGGGCTTTACCTTAGCAAGAATGAATACAGCCCACATTTTGTTGGAATGGTAAAGGCCACTGCTGAATAAGCTTGTCTCACACCATGGGTCTGGATCCAAACATTAATTAACCAGATGGCAACCCATCAACATACCTACTAGCTGACGGAAGCCAAATCATCCAGCCTACCTGCTGGGTTGTCCTGGGATGGCATGTGTGAGAATCCACTTGGGTGAAAACCACTGTGTGGTTCCTGGCCACTTGGGAGTGAGGCAGAGCTATCTACCCACAATCTGGGTATAATCTAGTTATCTGGTGGCACAGTGGTTAAATGCCTGTACTGCAGCCAGGGGCTCAGGGTTGATTCAGCCTGGCACGAGATAGCTAAAATGAGTACCGAGCTTGTTGGGGGCAATTAGCTTATATGTTGTAAACCACTTAGGGAGTGCTTAAATGCACTGATAAGCGGTATAGAAATGTACTTGCTATTGCTATTGCCTGCACTCCCAGACTCTCTTAAGGTGACACCTCATACTGGGTATAATTTGACTCTATCTATTCCGAAACTGGATCTGCCCTCCCATTTTAAAATTGCCACAAAAGGATTATTGAAGCCAACTGACTATGGGCATGGTGGTGAAAAGAACTTATATGGGTCAGGAGTGGACCAGAGTGGAGCCTCCACTTGTTCTTGAGCCCCTCCCTCTACCAGCTAACCAGGCTGCCTGTAACTAGCTGGCCATCCCTATCTATATCAGATCTCACAAAAACTTTGTGGCCTTCTGGGAAAAAAAATAGCCCTAGCATCTGAAACATGGCATCCATCCTCGCTTTACCTGCATTTGCAACCCAAAGACTGATGCTCCCAATGAGTTCAGAAATACAATTACCCAACAAGGTACCCTTAAAATGTGTTGCACTGCAACTCCCATTTGCCGAGCCAGTAAGTATTTTCCTGGGAAAGATTTCAAAGGTATGCACCCACAACATTTAAATTTTAGGGGAAAAACAAATTAAGATGAAATAAATAAATAAATAAAATTCTCCTATCATATCAATCTGGCTGCTTGGGAGGTTGGATCTGATTTCTTAAAACACTTGGGACCACCTATCTGCATACAGTTTGAGTCAGAAGCACCCTGGAAAAAATTAGATGGAAGTTAATTCTAGGAATAATTTGTGTTATGTTCCTTCAAGCCACTTCCAACTTATGCCGACCCAAAGACAACCCTATAATGGGGTTTTCTGGGGCTGTGACTCACCAAGTAGGGAATTGAACCCTGATCTCCAGAGTCATAGTCCAATGCTCAAACCACTACATCATGCTAGCTCTCAATAATTAGCTAGCCTAAAAGGGTCCTCTTCCCCTGTAATTATGTAACATTTCAACTCCTTAGTACTTTATGAAATGTAAAGGGTGGTTACAATAGTATTTTCAATTGAACGTTTCTAATTGGACATTGATCTTGTTGGGTGTGTCTCATTAATGGAGCAAAAGGTAATGGTACAAAGGTGGATTTTTGCTTTGGGATCAGAGGAGAGTTGAAAAGAACAATGGGTTGAGGAATTCCCCGGGGTCTTTAAGGAAAGGCCATGACATAGATTGATAATACCCCATACCTTCTGATTGATGGCCACAGGTGGGGCAGAGTCCACATGAATAATGGGAAAAGGGAATGCAGTGCAGCTATTTGCAAGTTTGTTTATTGGTAAACTTGGCACTCCCAGTACCTGAGTTCTGTGGTCTCTCTTTTATTGGATTTCTGCATCGCCCAGTTTCATAGCTCAGGGAAGTGTGCAAAAAACGATCCACTGTCTTTAAAACTTATAAGGACACACAGAAAATACACACATGCACTAGCACCATATATCATAAAGCTATACACACTGATATGTGAATTCATTTTTGTATGTGTTATTGAGGGACAGTGGAACTTGAAATGTTTAACTAAACACCAAAACTCAGGAAATTCATGGAGCACAGCCAGGCCATAATGGTGTGGCTAAAATAACACTTTAGACTCCAGCTGCTGCTGCTTGGACTGTCACTAATATTATGCACTAACCACTCTGTTATGATCAGGAAAGTAACTTTTCTCTATAGAATAAAAACAGAATGGTGGAAGAAATTTTGGTTTTGAGATGGTCCAAGGGAAGAAAAGAATCAATCTTTCCCCACAAAGTATCCAGCCAGATTGTTTTTTTTTTTAAAAAAAAAATACTGGTGTAAATACTAATGTGACTAAGTATTTATTAGAGGAGCGGGCTATAAATAAACTATTATTATTATTATTATTATTATTATTACAAGGTTTGACTCTTAGGTTCATTGATCAAATTGTACTTTCTGAGCATCTTTCTTATATGCATCATCATTCATTGTCATCATCATCCCAGTAATAACAAAAACAATCATCATTTTGGTCTTGCATCTATTTATATTTAATATTTTAAAGCACATGTAACTAATAGGTCATGTAGCCTTGATATTTTCTTCTAAGGTCAAGACGTCAGTATCATCAGCTCAGTTTTTTTTGCAGAGGCACTTGTGTGTGTGTGTTTTCCCTTTGAACAAAATAGCAAACATTCTTAGTTTAGATGACAAAGCTAAACAAAGGACACTTTACATTTCAGAGAAGACTGCCTGTTAAATAACACCTTGTCTGTGAGCACTTTGATGTACAGTAATTGTTGGTTGTTGGCTTGCAAGAGATCATCAAGGAGATAAGATCAAACAAGTTAGCTCTGTGGCATTATATGAAGTGAGGTAATTAAATACATTTCTTCCCAGTCAGTTTAGAAACCAAATACCATCCACTCACTTACCAAGATGAAAACCTGATAACAGCTCCCTAATTTGGAAGCTAGGAAGCGGCAGAAGGATACAAATACTGTATGTGATTATATGTTTCCATGATCCTGGCCATGTTATTAATGCAGTTCCCAACTCCTTTCTCTGCAGCCATACAATAAAGAGCTTGGTTAAATGTCATTATATCAGCAGCCACAGTTACAGCACAGTGTCTGTTGTAGAAAACTAATGGAGTTTAGTGGTTAAGACTGGATATAGTTAGATTGCCTAGTATAGATCTCATCTCTTTTAGGAACTCACAGCATCGACTTGGATAAGTCATTCCACTTAAGTTTTAGACCTTGCTACACCTGTAATAATACTACCCCAGAGCTACTTTGCACAGTTTGTTGGGGGCAATTAGCTTACACTTTGTAAACCGCTTAGTACATGGATAAGCGGTATAGAAATGTACTTACTATTACTAATTACTGTAGTTACTATGTTTAGAAAATGTACTGGGTTCCAAAACACACAGCAGAAATAATTCAGTTTGAGACCACTTTAACTGCCCTGGCTCAGTGCTAAGGAATCCTGGGAATTGTACTTTATTGTAGCACCAGAGCTCTCTGACAGAGAAAGCTAAATGTCTCACAAAACTACAGTTCCCAGTATTCCCTGGCGTTGAGCCAAAGCACTTAAGGGGGTTTCAAACTGGATTATTTCTGCAGTGTGTTTTGGACTAGTGTAGAAGAATTTTGTCTCTTGTTTGCTTACTGCAGTTCAGCTTTGATTCCACCATATCTATGCATTTCACATTCAGGAGACATTTCCCACTCCTAACCATACCTCAGTCACTTCTCATTTGAGGATGTATATGGTGGATTTTTTTTAACCCCTACATTTCTCAAGGAAGAGGTTATTTATGTTGGAGCCAAACAGAATTGTATACTCATTTCCTGTAGACAGTGAAACATTGGTGTGTGCGCTATTGTGTGTCTACTGCTTGTGTCAAGACACACATCCCTTTCTAGTAATTGTGTTTGCTCTCCAAGTCTTAATTTGAAGAGTCTGAATTCATATACATCTTAATCCTATTATTAGTTCCAACTAGAATAGACACATTTAAACAAGATTTTACTTAAATGTCGATGCACCATTCAACAATTGATTCAATATATAGTTGGGCTCAAATCCTATCAGTGTGTGTGTGTGTGTGTGTATTTAAAGCAGAAGCTAGCTGAAACTGAATCTAGTTGTCATTTTTAGTAGTCCTTTGCTTTTGATATATTTTGGTGTAACCAGCAAACACAGTCCCTTTATCCCTTTCCCAGGAGTGGTACGGGGGAGAGCAAAATGAGGATATTGCCTCAAAATAACAATTCTGCCACCAATTTTCATTCAGTCCCCAATTTCTAGCATTGCAGTAACTAAAATGTCCAGTTGAAAATTTAGAAATACTGTACAAAGAAAGTTTAGGCATCTAGAGAAACCTGGCAAGCAAAGTTACCAGGGAAATATGAGCACATACCAAGGTTCTAGGTATGAACAATTTTCAGTGTCTCACTCTGCAATGCAAGAAGTTTGGGGGATGAAGGAAAATTTAATTGTGGACTGGAATTCTTATTTGAGGGGGCAATGCTTTCATGCCCCACACCCAACCCAGCACGAGGTGGTGTTTCTCCTCCCACCTTAGGTGGAGGAAAGTAACTAGAGAAATTATATTGTATTTGGGACTCTTTAGTGTGGGGGTTAGTAAAAGAACATGTGATAGAAGTATTTTGAATGATGCACGGCATAAAGAAAATAGATAGGGGGACATTTCCTCTATTATAATACTAGAGTTTGTTCTATCTGTATGCCACCCTGAAATCCTATGAGAAAGGGAAGGCTATATATATTTTAATAAATTAAAGAAATAATAAATATGTAGAACCCATTACAAAGGGCCTAAATATCTAAAGGCACCAGATCCTGTCTGATTTTGGAAGCTACATAGGGTTAGCCCTTCTTAGTACTTGGATGTGAGACTGCTGATGAATACCAGGTGCTGTAGGCTATATTTCAGAGGAAGAAACTGGCAAAACCACCTCTGAGTAAAGCAAATACTATGAAATTCATGGAGTCGCCAGGTGATGTGAAGGCACTTACAGAGAGAGAGAGAGAGAGCCCGGTATATTAAAGGTGAATGGTGAAAGATCCAAGAGAAATTAAGACCTATTTTTCATATGTCACAGTTAAACTGTGAAAGATATTGCTGCTAAGATGTAGTAATGGCACCAGCTTAAATGGCTTTGGAAGGAGACTAAACCAGAACAACGGACAATGAGGCCATCAGTGGCTATTAGCCATGAACGCTAGAAGTCTGCAGCCTCTATATTAAACTAGTTGGGTAACAGAAATGGAAGTGTGCTGTTCTTCATCTTCTTGGGCCCTCTGTAAACGGAATGCTGAGCTACATAAGCCTTTGGTCTGGTTTGGCAGAACTCTTCTTATATCCTTAAAATGTTTCCCAACCAAGAAACTCTTGGCACCTCTGTTCTTATTACAATTGTGCCTATTCAATACTCCCTCACCATGAACAAAAATAACATCTAATGTACTATATTTATTTCAAAACCAGTATCTCCTTTTGGTAACTCAAAACCCTCTTGCTCTTCCCAGTTATTTTCAAAGACAGGTGACCAATTTGTGAAGACATTAATGAAGAACACGTCAGTTATTATGTGAACATAATTGTATGGGGTAAATGGTGGCATTAATCCAGTTTCCTACAAGTTTCAATGTATATTGGTGAGGTAGCTTTAGAACAGGAATGAGAAAGACCCATGGAGACCATGGGCTGTAGCTTAAAGAGTCATGGAGATAGTGAGCTAGTTTTGTCCAAACCCTGGTTCACTTTGCAAAATCTGCTCAACATGGCTGTGTGCCTATACTCTAGTTTGCCTCTGACTATGCCCAGTGATGGATAACAGACCCCCAACAAGTTTTGTCAATACAGACCATGCTGGGAAAAGCCCCACGCATAAAACTTTACTCACCTTTCCTGTAGCATAAGCAATAAGAAGATAATGAAACAATTTTACTCATTCATGCATGAATCATACTACTGTGACTACCTGAGTAGATTGCCTTGCCATATTATTCTAATGTGTTTTACTCTAAATTTACTACCTGCAGTGCTTAAAGCTTGATAAATTTGAAGGCCAAGCTGACGAAACTGAGGTAGCTGATCGGGCACTCTGTCTTCTGGAGGAAAACAAATTCTGGGCCGCTATAGTCTTTCCTGATCTGGACCCAACAGCCAGACAACTGCCTCCTCATGTGAAGTACAAGATTCGTATGGATATAGATGCAGTGGAAAAAACAAACAAAATCAAAGACAGGTGACCACAGCCTTTCATCTCATGGGGTGTTCAAACATGATCCATGTTTTGACTGTGATCTGGAACTGGGCCCAGAGAGATTGGATCCAGCATATGAAACTGGTGTTTTGCTATGGCTCAATACCCAAATGGTGCCCCATTTGTCAAAGTAATGTAATGAGTTAAATAACTGTGGTTTCTTTCATGTGAAACAATTACAGGAATAACTCAGTTAACAAAGCCTCTGAGAAAGGTTTCTTTTTACAAAGTCTTTATATGTTTCCTCAGTTCCTCCTCTGTCTAGCTACAAGGGCCTTATTTTTATTGTTTTAACAGTTTTGGAATTAGGATTATTGTGAAGGAGGGTTGGTGAAACAAATGTTTGACGTTGGGTTGCAGGAGCATATCTGTGGTAAACAAGCTTGATCTGGGAAAGGAGAGAATTCAACTCTAGCTGATCCAGCTGTAGCCATGTGTGCTTCCTTGCAACAGGAAAGGTATACACCAGGTACATGCTGAGCTGTGGGAACAGCAAAACAGAGACAAGGAGACAGCAGATAAGCCTCACCAGCTACCCCCAACATGTTTTTGAAAAACATAGATCTATAAATTTAGCTACCAAAATGGAGATTCTCAGAAAGTGGCAGCTGGTGAAAGGAAAATATATAATCCCTGGATACAATTTTGGAATAAGCCTCAAAGTATCTTTAGAAGATTCCATATGCAATGGAATGCTTGCTTACCTGACCTGGTTGTCTTTTGGTGTAGGAAACTATCCCTGTTTTTTCTATGTTGTTTCTACCTCTAATAGAAATAAGTTTCTTTTAAAGAAATAATGCCCAGGAACAGATCTGTTTTGTTAACTGAAGTATACTGTATAGTTCTGTGATTCCACTTAAACTGCTATGGCTCCATTCTGTAAAATCTTAGGATCTGTAATTTTGTGTAGTCTTTAAAATTCTAGCTCTAGCACTTCACCAAACTATAAATCCTACACCAAACTATGTAGGATGCATTCATGGAGATATCAAAGTGCTATAGTTGTGTAGTGTGAAAGAGACTTAACACTTTGCTGCCCTTTATACTAGGTGGTGGTAAACATTAAAACTGGGTGATGTATGAGTGTAAATTACTATGAATCTAGATTATATTATATTGCATTTGTAATTATTGTAAATATATGTAACTGTAATTTTAAAGTATTTAAATTTAAAAAAAAAACACTTTTCTGCCCTTTAATGCAGAATGTGACAATAACAGTGTTGTTTGCATTATTTTGAGGTGTCATGAGAACGTAGCAATGGTCCTTGTATTCATTACTTTTCTCAAATGCTGAGTTAACATTTATATTTAGTATCACTTTAGAGGGCTTTCCCATCAAATGTTAAGCTGTTTTCTTACTTTTTAAGATAGAAGAAGTAATAGCAATAGCATTTACATTTCTATACCACTTCATAGTGAAGTCAGCACTCTCTAAGCCGTTTACAGTCTGTAAGCCAATTGTCCCTAACAAGCTAGGTAGTCATTTTACCAACCTACAAAAGGATGGAAGGCTGAGTCAACCTGGAGCCCTGGGATCCAACTCACAACGCTGTGGCTGCAGTACCTGCATTTAATCACTGCGCCACCAGGGTTCCTAGATAGTTTCCTCTACAAAACAATGACAGCTATTTTTATTTGCTTATATTTTGTCATTTTTTCATGAACCAGTGACTCATGGCAGCTCACAAAAACTAAAATAAATAAATAAATAAATAAAAATACAGACAAGAACAAAGGGAAAGAGTGATGTAGTCAAAGCTATAGTAATTATACTGCAGCAGTGTGTTTTTTAAAAAAGTGAACATTTCTACCTTTTAAACACTCAATACTATACATCTGAGGGTCTAATTACATGTTAAGTTGTTTACATTGCAAAATTTTCTTCCCCACATATAACCAATGTGAGCAACTGGAGGATCATAACCCTGTTGTGGGAGGTTAGGTGAGAGAGCTAACTTTTTGCTGCTGCATTCTTGGTCTGGATCTGGCCCTTTGTGCTTGTTATTTACATGGCAAAAAAGCTTCCATGAATGAATGTGAGCTCCTCCTCCCCAACACACTTGTAAATTCTGAGGACAGGGATTCCAATCCAGATTGGGGCTGCAGCGGGAGGTAAATGCTTGAAATCTCCCAACTCTGTCAGACCTGATCTGGATTAGTGTTCTGTGCCCTGGCCAACAGGAACATTCCAGGAGATTTTGCTGCCTCTATCAAATGACAAGATGCTTCCCCATCACCACCTCTTCCGTGTACATAAACCATCTGGTTGTCATTTGAATCTTACTCAAAGGAGATTATCACACCTGCAAACCCCTTTGGGATAGACGCAGGACTGAAAAAGTCAAAATCAGGTGTTATCATACGCAGCCAAGGCCGGGTGAGTGCAACCTGTCTGCAGCCTGAACCCTAGATGCGCTTATCCAACTGTTTTTCAAAAACCACAGCTTGCAATTTTTGAAAAGCTGCTGGATAAGTGTGGCTGTTGTCCGGACTGCAGACAGGTTGCACTCGCCCGGCCTTGGCTGTGTGTGATAACACCCAGTTTTGACTTTTCAACCCTATGTCTATTCCAGTGGGATTTGTAGTGCCAAAAACTGGCAATGAGACTGTGACTGCATCTACAATGCAAAATTGATGCAGTTTGACACTGCTTTAACTGCCATGGCTCCATGCTATGGAATTGTTGGGATTTGTAGTTTTATGTGATATTTAGCTTTCAAAGCTAAATAGCCTGTCAGAGAGCTCTGGTCGCACAACTATAAATCCCAGGCTTCCATAGGATTGAGCCATGACAGTTAAAGCAGTGTCAAATTGCATTAATTTGGCTGTGTCTTACACTGTGTCTTATAGCAGCAGGCAAATGGGGTAGGCAGGACAGGCCATGGGAGACACACAGAGCTCTGTCCTAGGGGAGTTAGGAGGAATGTTTCCCCATCACTGCCCCTACTACCTCCTTACCCCTTTGCTGCCTAGGGCAGTTGCCTCATTTAGGGCTGCCCCGGCTAGCTACTTGTGGGGAAAAAATCTTGTACTTGGGGGAAATGGTGTAGTACATATGATGTTTACTGTGGCCCATGGGCTCTGGCAACTATAATTTTTTACACTAGTCTCTCTCTTATGCACATACATAGATACTCTTTAGCTTACTGGGCTCAATATGTGGTTTGTCTTCACAGGTATTGGGATCCTGGTCCAAGAGCTGACCCAGTGGATGACTTGCGCTACATCTGGGGAGGATTTGCATATCTGCAAGACATGATAGAGCATGGGATTATCAAAACCCAGACAGAGACAGAAGTGCCTCCAGGGATCTACCTGCAGCAAATGCCCTATCCATGCTTTGTAGATGACGTGTGAGTAAGAACAGCTCCAGGGATCTGTTCCAGATAACGAATTGGGTGGCTAGCACTGGCAGAATGGCACAGTGGGTTTTATGGGAGGCTTAGCTAATTTTGCCTTTGATCTTGCTGAAAAGCTAGAGAAATCCTTAGATGAAGGTATTCGACTAACTTCCCCCACCCCCAAGAGTCAAAGTTGTGCTGTCTTAATTAAGCCAGAGATAAAAACAGAAAATAAAGCACCATAGTATTTCAGTACTTAAGAAGGACAACAGCAAGGAGACTTTAGGTCTGATCTGACTTCCACTGCAAAACAAGCTCCTATTGATTCATTCACATCACATGAAAGTGGAAGAAACTGCAGAATTTATAGGAGGGATTCCCTCGTGAGGAGAAAGTATTGTTTAAAATGAAAGTGTATATACATACATGCCTACCTCCTCTGGTTTTTTGTGTTCTTATTTAAAAGATTAATGTTCTCTTCAGAGACAGTACTATGCTCTAAGATGGTAGCGCCTTTCCCTATGTCTGTATATATATATTTTTTTCTACTGAGCAGCTTACAGGATTTTACTGTATTTTTTCTGTCATACATGGTGGGAGAAACTGAATCTTAGGAAACCCTTTGAAAATCAGGGAATCAGAGACCATACTACTAATAGTGTTTTGACATTCAACAGGTTTAAAGTCTGTGTGCATGTTCCTTCAAGTCACCTGTTCACTTATGGCAACCCCATGATTTTCATAGGATTTTCCTCAGCAAGGATTACTCAGAGGTGTTTATCAGTGCATTAGCCTTCCTCCACAGTAATGCCCTCCAGGTGCATTGGTCTACAACTCACAACAGATGTGGTGGTAGCTGAATGTTCAAACCTCTGCTCAGCCATGAAGCTTTGTTGTGTTTCAGCTTCCTCACAAGGTTGTTTTGAGGATAATGTGTGCATGTGTGAGAAAGGGAAAGATAAAGTAAAAATGTATTCAATAACAGTTCCATAGCTATACAATAGGAGCCTGGCGAAGCTCACCTGTCTGTGGTACAAAGATGTGTGTGCTAGCAAGCATGATTTTGGTGAATCACAAACCAACAATATCCTGAAGCCCTTCACTTCAACTTTCTGTTAAATACAGCTGTCCTGAAGTTATAGGTGGATCAAACAGTTTCATGTTACAGAGGTAGGGACCAGGCAGGATAGGGATCTAGCTCAGTCCAGAGGTTTTGCTTTCCATTAATTTATCATCAATCATCACCAACCCTGAATAACTTTTTTACATACAGGGGAAGGGATTTTAATGCCTGTTTTAGCTGGTTTCATTCCATTTTGATAATGCCAACATTTTTCCATAAAAAGAGAGCTAAGTTGTGAGTGTAAGGCTCAACATGCCATTTATATAATCATTTATGTCTCTATTGTCATGGTTGTTTCAGAGCTGTCTCTCTCTTCTTAATTATGCTTTGGAAATATAACCAAAGCAGCAACACTTCTGTATTTGTCTTGAAAGATGGCACCTCTGAAGAGAAGGAGCCCTCTCGTGGCCATTCTCAGTAGGATGATTTAAAACACACACACACCACACACACACACACACACACACACTACATATTTATTATTTAGAAGTGTGCTGTTTTCAGAATTTGAGATATTAACTGTTTATTAAGTAGTGACTTATTACTACTGTGAAGATAAAATTCACCATAAGGGAAAGGCCATTTCATACGTGACATATTTTATACATAGAGGGAATCTCCAGTTGGGAAAATATTTACTTTCCTTACAAATTAAATTTTGTGAAAACATTTTAAAGTCAAGAGTAATTAGGCTACCAAGAGCCAGCACTGTGTAGTTGCTTTGAGTGTTGAATTAGAATTTTGGGAGACCTGCTCAGCCATGGAAAATCAAAGTCTCTCACACTTAGAGGAAGGCAATGGGAAACCTCCTCTAAACAGGTCAAGAAAATCTCTGTGATAGATTTGACATAGGGTTGCTATATGTGAGAAACAACAAAATTAAGCTGTCACTTGTGTTGCAAAATATGGAAAATAAAAATGCAGTGTGACTTAATTCCGTGAAAATGAGGTTTGACAGTGCCTTTACAGTGAAGCTGTGTACAACATATAATCCTAGAGCAGATTCCACATGGGCAGTACTTAGTGATCTTTGTATCTGCACTTGTCTCTATATCTGTATCTCTAATTTTAAACATCCCTATTTTGGGGTGCAGCCTAAGAACTTGTTTAATGCCACACTGAGACATTTTACTTCCTTGAAAAAAGGAGAAGATGGTGCCCTCATTCCACACATAGAAACCAGCTGGACTGGCAGTTAACTCTTATTTGAACATACATTGTCTACTACAACTGAAGGCAGCAGGAGGGCTTAGGGACCAGAAAGCAGGTCATGGGGCATACAGCTCTGTTTGTAACAACTGCCATGACTTTACCCCAAAGTATCTGCTGTCTGAGGTTGACCCCTCACTTTGCCTAATAGTAGAGATTGACTTGAGAAGAGTGACATTTTGAAATTCCACCTTTGAAAGACTATATTCCATTTTCTTCCTCCTCTCCCCAACAAAATCATATTACATATTTGATCTCACTTAGTACCTAAGGGGAGGAATCTTCCAGCTCTGGGTTCCTTTTACCTGTTCCTTTTATATCTGGCTAATGCTGTCATTGCTGTGTTCTATCTTTGGATCCCACTGTGGTGCCTTCCCCCACCTTCACTACTCAACAGACAAACAGACAGCGATAATCCCATAAACACATGATGTGACCATGCGGGCTTATTTTTGTCCTTCTTTAATTGCTACCTCTCCATGTGCTGACTTGATTATCTCAGCATGGAGGCATAGTAAGGGTAAGACAGCAGAATCAGCTTGAGGATGACATATTTCGGAAAGGTGGGTAATTGATCACAGGTCTCTAGTCCTGGACCACAGAGTGCTGATCCGCAGAACAAGATTGCTACCTGTGAATTACATGGAAAGATTATTCATTACTGTTTGTGAATCTCTTTGAACAGGAACAAGACTTTTAGCTAAAATGGGGAAGAGAAGAAAGCACCTGTGGAGGCATGCTCTCCTCCATTGCTTCCTTTTGCTTTTTATAAAAATGTGTACACTCTAAACCCTTTTTGTGGTTTGGGGGTATAAAGCAATGGCAATCCGAATGCAATCATGGGGTTTCACGTAATTGCGTATGAGAGTATTTCATGCAATTTCGGGCAAAAGGGAAGTCATTCCGAATCCAATCATAGGTTTTACGTTAATGCGTATAAGAATAGCTCACACAATTTCGGGCAATGGGGGGGTCATTTTCAGGAAATAGGAAGTCATTCTGAATGCATTCCGAATGCAATTAGATTTCACGTAAATTTGATAAACTACCGAATTTATGTGAATTCGAATTGGCTTAATTCGAAATTGGGAGAAATTCCTCCCGTGTGAGAAACTCCTAGGTCAAAACTTACATAAGTCAGGTGGTCACACTTAACTTTTCCAGGCCTCCTCCAGCTAAGCACTGCACATTCCAGCCCTGGGAGGAGAAGAGGGACACAGAATAGGATGAAGCCAGCAGCTTCCCCGAAGAGCTCCTCTTTTTTGGCACAGCTCCCCAACACCATCCTCACCATCTGAACACTGCAAATGACAATGCCAAAGAGACTCAGTTGCAGGTCCAGTCCTGTATGTGGAAGAGGGCAGGTGCACATGTGAGGGGTAACATTTTAAACACAAAAGCCAAATACTTTTCTGATAAGGCTTTACATCTTTAAAAAAGAAAAAAGAAGAACCCACATGACAAGAAAAATATATAAGTTTTGTAAAGGTTATTCTACGTGTAGGAACAGAATAGCTGAGATTACTTAGAATGGAAGGAGAGAAAGCCTAAGACGTCTTGGGCTTAGAAAAATGTTGTTCAGATGGGGAGGGGGAGAAGCAATAAATATAGTAAAAAATACTACTGTTTTCTCATTTATTTGCACCAATTGGACAGTTCCTACATCTATATCTAAATCTACATCTGTAGCTAACCTCTTTTGGTGTTGCTTCTTGGAAATGACTTTTGTCACTCCCATTTTGTTTCTTGTCTGCATAGCTTCATGGTTACTCTGAACCGCTCTTTCCCCATCTTCATGGTGCTGGCTTGGATCTACTCCATTTCCATGATAGTAAAGAGCATTGTGCTGGAAAAAGAAATGAGACTGAAGGAGGCCATGAAGAACAGGGGAGTCACTAATGGAGTGATCTGGTTCACATGGTTCCTGGACAGTTTTATCATGATGGCTGTGAGCACATTTCTCCTGACGGCACTCATTATGGTAAATATCACCTCAGGGTGGGAGTTGTTAGGGAATGTTTCCCCAGACATGCCGTTTTACACTTGCACTGCAGATATAGTCAGGAAACAATGGGAGCTATACATAAGAAAAGGAGGAGGCATGCTGGAGGTCTGGCCTCTTCTGAGCACGTAGCAGCAGGCACATTCCTTTAAGGAGCCCCCAAAGGCAGCATCAGTGCTTGACAGAGACTGATAAATTCAATCCTGAAACTCGCAAGATTGCCTTCCTGACAGTGCCTCAGGTTGGATTAGGCTTGACAGGTCACGTTCTAAACATTGCATTCACTCCAAGAATGCTTCTAAAACAGAGGCTCTGCAGACACACACACACAGAGGCTTTCTTTGAAAACATGATTTTGAGGCCTTTTCTAAAGACACAGTGTATCTGGCCTGTATTTCCTTCCTGCATAGATTTTCTGTGGTACAAGAAAAGAAAAGAAAGATAGAAAAAAAAACAGAAAACCACAGGAAGGTCACAAATGGAAGACACAGTTTTTCAGACCTTCCACAAGATCCCATGATCTGGGCAAGGGAACTTTATAGTCAAGGGTTCTTCTGGAAACCACTATTTTATTGGTGGTGGCGATGGGGGAGTGTTACTTTACTACTCAGTGGGGTGCACAAAGTGGCATACAGTTGTAATACAACATCATCTGGAGGGCTTCAATTTGCCCAGTCCCACTTGAGAATTATGGGTACCATTGTCAAAGTACCATTGACAGAAGAGTGACCTCTGGTGTACACTAAATGAAAAGAAGTGATTAATTGAAAATTTTCTTTTTCTTTCCCTTCCCTTTTCCAATGCAGTATGGCAAAGTGCTTCACTACAGCAACCCTCATCTTCTCTTTCTGTTCCTGTTGACCTTCACCTCTGCCAGCATCATGGAGTGCTTCTTGCTGAGTACCTTTTTCTCCAAGGCTAATATGGCAGCTGCTTGCAGTGGAGTCATCTACTTCACTCTCTATTTGCCCCACATTGTCTGCTTTGCATGGCAGGATCGTCTGACTGCTAACATAAAGATTGTGGCAGTAAGAAACCTTTCTCCACATCACTTGATACCACTTTAACGGCCGTGGTTCAGTACAATGGAATCTTGGGATTTCTAGCTTGTTGTGGCACCCGAGATCTCTGCCAGAAAAGGCTAAGTATTGCACAAAACTACAAATTCCAGAATTCCATAACACTGAGCCATGACATTGAAAACAGTGTCAAACTTCATTACTTCTGTAGTGCAGATACAATCCATATCTTCAGAATCCTCTTTTGAAACAGAACTCTCTTCAGTATGGCCAGTAACTATGCTAGTGGAAGAATTAGGGAAGTCATAGCCTCTTAAAAAAAGCCATTTTCCCAAAAGTTCTGTTTGGGAGCATGGTCAGAGTCCCATGGATCTATATCCAGTCCTTCCCTCCAGCCCTCCATCAACACACTCATTTCCTCCTACTCTGAAGTTGAAAGTTAACCTCTGGCCTTGAATGGAAGCCACCAGAGAAACCTCCAGGAGGTAAAACATCTGATATATGATATCAGCTCACCTTATCTAAGGTTGAGGCATCATTTACAACCTTGGATGGGATTCCATGTGCTGGGAAATGTTTCCCAGGACCATAGGATTTCAGTGTTCAATTGATATTTCTAAAGGGCTGAGTGCAAATGCTTCCCAAAATTTGGTAGTAAAATTAGTAGGAAAGGAGCTTTTTCTCCAATATTCCCAGCAGTGGGAAGGGGAAGGCAGAATTCTCCAATGTGGCATCAGAAGCACAAATAAGAAAATGCATAACATTTATAAAAAGGTGTTTTTAAGTGGTTGACCTAGGTCTGGAAGAGGTAGAATAATTTTCAGTTAAACAGAGCACAGGTTTTGCAGGGACAGTCTCAATTAATTCACTTTTCTAGTTGCTTTAAAAATGTCCCACTTTCCCCCTTTGTCCTGAGCTTATTTCATTTAATGCAAAGAGTTCAATGTTCAAAAGTAGTTTGCACTCAATCAACACAGCAGGGAGAAGAGGAAAGGGGGGAGCAGAATCTTGTCCTTCCCAGTAGGCTCAGGCAAACATGAATTTCTACAGCCTCTCCTAGTTTGTGTGTTCTTTCTCAGTAGTAACTTTTGTCATCTTGACTATGTTCTGGTGTTGCTCAGCTGCATACATCCTGTTTTTCATCTGTGAAATGTTGGAGGGTATATGTGCTCAGGATTGCAGCCTAATCTATCATAGTGAACCAGAGTGTGTTAGAACTAAAACAGAGTTTGTGTTGAGAATATAAGAGGAGTAACAAAAAGAAATGTGGATATTCTTTTTCATTTGGCTGTATTTGTTTCCTTGTGTTATTCAAACATAGTACTTAGAATCTGGGGACAAAGATAGATACTCATGAAATTGCAGTAAGGTACCCTGAACCCAATATTAAACCCAATAAGTTTAAATATAATATAGACCTTTGACACAGTGTTATACAAAACTGGATTTTAAGAAATCTGATACATAAGGAAATAAAAGGTAAACAACTGGAGTTGTTACTTCTACCCCAAAACACACAAATTCCCCCCTTCCATGTTACCTATCAATGATCTATCTTTCTCTATGCATTTCTTAAAATAAGCAGTTTTTTAATGTAGAGACAATGTACATGGTTTATCTAGAAGAAAGCAAAAATAAAGGTGCATACATGTAGAAATTCTGGATTTAGTTGTCTTATCTAAAAATGGAAGATAAGTAGATTGGGCACCACTAAATTCTGAGAAAACTAAACAAAGAAAAAGCAGTGTGGTGTAGAATTCAAAGATATAGCCATGTTAATCTGTAGAATCAGTATATGGAGAGATCTTGTTGCACTTTTGAGATTAACTGAAAGAAAGAAATTGGCAACGTGAGCTTTCGTAGACATCAGTTTATTTCCTGAGATGCATTCATTTATGCATCTGAGGAAGTAGACTAAATGCATCTGAGGAAGTAGACTGAAGTATTTGAACACTCATGCTGCCAATTTTTTTTTCTTTCAGTTAGTCTCAAAGGTGCTACAAGATCTCTCCACAGTATGGTGTAATGGTTTGAACACTGGCCTGTGACACTGGAGACCAGGGTTTGAATCCCGGCTCAACCATAAAAACCCACTGGGTGATCTTTGGCAAGTCACACATACTCAGCACCAGAAAACCCTGTGATGGCGTCCTCTTCAGGTCACCATAAGTTGGAGGACTTGAAGGCATGCAGCAACAACTATTTTTAACAAGCGCTTTCCCCCTTTCATTCATTTGTATGACATATGTTTTATCAGTTTAATGAGAGCCACATTAATGTTCTATGGTTTTATCTAATGTTTTAAATCTAACCTCAGTTTCATATTATCTTAAGGGGTGGGAGGAGGGATTGGGTTGCTATATTTTAATTGTATCTGTATTTTATATATTGTACCCTGCCCCGATTGCTCATCCAGAGGGGCGGGATATAAATAAATAAATAAATATTTATTTATTTATTTATTTATTAGTTAATTACTTAGTAAGAGTTATTTCTACTAAGGTAATTTGCCATTCCCCCATCTGAACTCATGTCCTTTGCCTTTCTTTTTCAGAGCTTGCTCTCACCAGTGGCTTTTGGATTTGGCACAGAATACTTGTCACGATATGAAGAGCAAGGACTTGGGCTACAGTGGGATAACATTAGAAACAGCCCTCTGGAAGGAGATCAATACAGTTTCTTGTTTTCTATGGAGATGATGCTCTTTGATGCTTTTATGTATGGATTGCTTGCTTGGTACTTGGACAATGTATTCCCAGGTATGGCTGTCACTCTGGTGCACCATTTAAATCAAACTGGCCACACTGATATGTTCAAGGACAAAAGAAGTTAAAGATATAATGGATTTTATTTAACATAGTAATCAATATAGTTATAGTTAGAGGTTGAGTAATCAAGCATTTTTAAAAACCCAGAATCATATATATAGTCTCTAGGCACAATCCAGGGCCATGTAAATGGGATTAAATCTCATCAGAATCATTAGGGATGTCTCTACCAGGCAGGTCCAATGCATGCGTCACTGAGTTCAATTTTGTATCAGATAAGTGTGATTTTTGTGCATTAATTCTGCAGTGTTGTGGCCTGAGAAATGAAAACCTTGGGTATGGCCCTGGTGTTCCAGGTGGGAGGAGGACTGAGAGAAAAATTGGATTAATCATCCCACAGTCAGATCTGTGATGGTACCTTTGGATCCAAGTGTAATGCTGATATGCATTACATTCCCTAGAAAAAAAGCTAAAATAATGGATAACTGAATCAGCATTTTAAAAGGATGGTTGCAAATGCTGAGTTTATGAGCTTGTGTCAACTGAAAAGTTCACAAACATTTTGCTAACTTATATCCATCAATGGAACATTTGGTTCTTTACCTTGAACCAAACATCCCCTTATGAGTAACTTAGAAAATTACACATTAAGTCAAAAAGCCAAAGGCCACCACCTGCAAATTACCAAACTGGGCAAATATTTCTTTCCCTTGCCATTTTTAAAAAATGGATCTTTGGACAGTCTCATTTTGGATTCTACTTTAATTGAGGACAGATGTGGAAACTTGTTCTGCAAAAACCCAAAGATTATATTGTACAATTCAAGTGGGCCAGACCAAAGCCATGTATGCCAGCTCTACTATTGGGCAGAGTGGCAACAAATTTGGATATTATGAACAGTGATCAAACTGTTAATTATTTAATCTGTTGCTGTTGTATTTTTATTCCCAGGAATTAGGAAAAGATGGCATTTGGGATTTTCTGCTGTGTGTGTGATAGTTACAGTTAAAGGCTGCCTAATCAAGCATTATTTTGTTGCATTCCTGAACCATTCTTGGTTTATACCAGAGCCTGTTTTTAATTTCTCTGGGGAAATACTTCTATATTTTATGTAATGCATGCTTTTATTTCTGGAGTTTTCCTGGTGTACTCAGTTTTGTACACATTTTGATCCATCCACAGTTGGCTTGCATGATTTTATTAATATTTCTCCAAAATATGCTGCAAGCCTTGCAGATATGCAAATTGCTGAGGCAAGGTGTTCTTTGCCTCAGAAAAAGTCTTATGTGTATAAAATGGATTATTTCAGCAAGAATTGCAAAACCACCCCAGTTCTTTTCCACCTCTGTTCATCTACCCTCTTAACTTGGCTGGGAGTGATGGGAGCAGTTGCTGCTCTTCCTCAGGCTGCAAAATCTCTTGGTCTGGCTCTGAAAAAAGTATATTAGCCCTATAGAGGTATCTTCCACTTGGCTACATAAACATCACAAAGGCTATCTCATTACAGGTATTTGCCAGAGTGGACTTGGAATATGAAGGTCCAACTGGAATATTCCCTCATTCCCACATGTTCAACACCTTTAGGTCAGGGGTGAGAATCATGTTTAGTATTATTCTATGACAAATCCCTACAGCAGCCCTTTTCAGAAAAGCCAATATGAAGGAAAGCTGGGAGTTGGAAGTCAAACTTTATCTAGGTTCTCACTACTACCCTAAAATACCTGTTACTATTCGGGAGTTTCCCTCAAGTGCTAGATCAGCAGTGTCAAAGAGGTAAAGCTTGGCTGCCTGAGATGGATGAGTTAGGTTGACCTCTCTGCTAGTCCTAAAAACACATCATCTGATTCTAAGCTCTTCATTCATTGCTCTGCAGATGATCCCAAAGACTAGCTGTGAGGTTTATTTTATAACAGGGAAAATGATTCCTTCGGGGAGAGAAACTAGGAATTCCCCACAGTTCAAGAAACTTGTCTAGCCACATATTATATGTCTTGGAAATCCAAAACAAAGCACCACAAAAGATCTTATCTATAGAATGAAAGTTCACACCTCATCACTGCCTTTCAGCTAAGACAGTTTCCCAAAATCAATGCTTCTTAGTGCAAGGCTATTTCTGGGTCATGAACAAGAAAACCTTGTGTAAAAAGTACTACAAAATGTTCCAGCTCAAGAAACTTTCATATCTATCCAAGGCAGAAACAGATACAGCCTTCTCCTTTGTTCAGTTCACCAATGAAAGGAATAAAAGAAAAGTAACCTTAGTTGAGAAATATCTGGGCGGAGATCAGAATTTTGGAGGCTTACAATGCAAGTCTGAAAGGAGAGACACGTTTTATAAAACCCTGAATTAAAATCCAAGATGAAAAATAACTTCTATCCTAATCTGCAAAGCACCCTCCCTTCCAGTATCATGGTCTCAAAGCATCCCCTTCATTTCCTAGAGACCTACTGACTGGTGGTGGGAGCAATGCAAGCTGAAAGGGAAAGAGGAAGGTCTGTCTCCTGTCCCCATTTTTCCTTCCTTGGTGAAAAGTAGCGTAATGTGTGAAAGTGAAACTCCATGTCAGAATGAAACTCCATGGGAGTTATAGTTTTCCCAATCATGCAGAAAGGGGAACTTTATCTAGAAGAGCTCTTTCATCTCTGAGATTCTGGAATAATATTTGAGATGAGGATTTGCATGCAAGAATTGAGAGTCTAAACACTTAGTGCTGTAATGACATGTAGAGTGATAAGTTGGTTTAAAGACAGCATAGTTCAACTTTCCCCAATCTGAAGTCCTACAGATGTGTTATAGGAGCTGTAGTTTTAGCCCATCAGGAGACGCTGTGTTGGGGAAAATTGATGCAGCTGTTGCAAAATTAGCTGGGAAGTCCCCATTTCAGGCTTTGCTTCTTTTCCCATTTACAGTCTGCCTAATAAATATTCAACCCTCCTCAGGCTGGGAATAATTTAATTCCTTAATTAAATTTAATTTTCAGTTTTGAAAACAAAGTCATCTGGAACCACATGGAATGTGTTTATTCTTTTCTCCCTCTTCTAAATGAAAAAAGAAAAGAAACCGAAACATAATCTTGAGGGCTGAGACTGGTCTTTAAGCACTGTGGTGGGTGGCTGTGCTTTGTTCCGACTTCTAATGTGCAGCAATGTTTGTTTCTAATGAAATGCCTAGTAATTATTGCAGTGCAAGATTTGCATAGATGAGGTTCTTCCCCATGGCAAAATACAAAGAGCTTACGCACCCTACCAACTTGTTTTTGTTTCAGGAGACTATGGGATACCATTGCCTTGGTATTTCCCTCTGCAGCAGTCTTACTGGCTTGGGTCAGGGCACCCAAAGGCTGAGAAAGCAACAACTGTGGATGGTGAGTTATGTGGAAAAACTGGTGTTCAGAAATAACTTTAGAACCATTGATCCGTTCAGAGGCAAATGCACTCTTGCATTCATTATGGAAGCCATTGAAAAGATTAGACACAGACATACAGTGGGAATCTGAGCAGGTGGCTGTGAACTCTGAGTGGCCCACTGTTATTAAAGTGCTGTTGGAAAATGAGTCCAGGTTTTGTCTGAGATCTTTATAAAGCATGCTGGTATTAACATGGGATGGGACTTGGATATCTCCTATTGGCATGCCTATAATTGCTGACAAGGACTTTTATGACATAAGGGCAGAATATACCTATGAATGAATAGAATGTGATTTTGATCTTAACTGGGCTGCCACTGGGATAACTCTTTTCTCTGATGTCACTGTTTCCACAACTCCTTTGTCATCCTTCCACAAGCGGGACCATACTATTCATGTGTCACAAGAAGGTGCTGCATTGGCCCAGAACACAAAAGATACCCAGCAAGTTTGCAAGAGGTATATTTGTGCATGTTTGGTACTGCAATTCTCCTACCTGGATATGATTTTCTGCGTAGGACACTAAATTATTGGAAGCAGCTAGACTCTCTGTGGACTCTTGCCAAGAATTTTGGCCATATATTATAAAGCATCATGTGTCATGCATAAGACAGGGGTGGGGGAATTCTGCCCCCCTGATGTTCTTGAATTCTAATGCTTAACATCCCCAACTATTGTCCTTGACAAGAATCCATAACTTTGACCTAGTGGATAAAGAAGCAGTATACATTTGGAGAGCCACAGGTTCTCCAGCCATATAATATGGCATCCTTAGCCTCGCCTCTGATATATCAAAAGATGCACCTGGTCACACACTACATCTTACATACAGAATTGGGTCTCACTAATTAACTGTGTAGGAGGTGCTCTAGACTGTGTGATTTGGTTTGGTATGAATGCATAAGAACAATAATAAATCTACAGACCAGGTTTCACTAAGAGAACTCTCTAATCCCCCAATTCTAATTTTTTGGGGGGTCAAAAATCCCCAAAGGAGCATGCCCACTCTCTATGAGGTCAGAGGGGATTCTGGAAATTGTAGTATAAAGTATAGCATTCCATGCTGGTTTCATTGTTTTATCAAAGAATTAAACTACCTTGGTAATTTTAATGTTTGGAATAGATGCATAAACGTACTTTTTCTTTGAGGCTTGTTTATCAGCATTCACAAGAACCATCGTAACTCTTAGTGGCTATACCATAGAGAAGGGAAAAGAAAGGCTTCTCTTTGCATAGTCCTTCTGCTCCTCTCCCTTCCCACATAATAGTGCATCAGCCATGACAGGCTGTTTGCATCCAATTCTCAGCAGATGAAGGCACTTCTGGACAGCAGGGGACTAATCCTCTCTCTAAACACTCTGAAACCTCTCCCACCAGCATCATCCCAATCCCTACACATGTTAGGGTCACAGCAAAAGAGGCAGCAACATTATTCCCTTTGAAAGGGATTTTCATTTTGTTGCAATCTCAGCTGAAAGTACAGCTTTCCCACTGGACATACTGTGAGAGGAATTCTGAACGACAGAGGATAAGTCTGGTTATTCCTATTAATATCTCTTCTATTTTCTGGCTTCCAAAATAAACATACTGTATGTTGGAAAGATACTGCAAAGCTGCAAACAACTTTTGGAAGGTCTAGGGGAAGCTTACTGGAAGACATTATTGAGACACACAACATAGAATAAGATGCCATTTTTAATTTTTAATTTGTTTCAAATTTTATTTCATTTTATTTTAATTGTGGATTGACTAATTACTTTAAAAGAGGTTCTGCAGCCTTTGGGGTCTGAAAGGATCTTTATATTCAGAGAGAGTAAACAAGGATATTGGCTAGAAAGCATAATTTAAAATGTTACAAACTGCTGTTATTTTACAACAAAGCATCTAATACAGTATATCATTCATCCATATCATGCCTGTTATCTGCATGGCCATCCCCATCAACCTTTGTGTGTGTGTGCTTTTGATGCCCTACAGTGGTAGCTAAATTTCTGCAACTAAATTTCAGGATGATAGAACTGCTTATAGCTGGGCAACAAGGCATGGCAGTGACAAGATCTACACCTTGCTGTAAAGGCACACAGTGACTGCCCCTACCCAAATTCCTAAAATTTGAGAATATGGTACGGTGGTTGCCATGTCGGAAGGTATGGCCCCTAGCAATTTTTTTAGTGGGGGAAAGCAGGCCCCATCCACTCACACACAGTTTGGAATTACCATCTTGTTAGTGTTTTATTAGCTCATCTGGATTATTATTATTATTATTATTATTATTATTATTATTATTTTACACACTGTCCCACTATTAGTGAGACAACTGAATAAACCTGAATAGTCCAAGTGCTTTGTACTATCACTGCCTATAGGTAAGCGATATGATGACAAGTAGCTAGCACCAATAACTAGGCCTTGACTGTAATCCATGGAAGATATTTCATGACATATGTTTTGGTCTTTAGTATGCCAGAAAACTAATGTAACCATCACCCTGTAAGTTGTTAACAGGGAAAGGACCCTGTGAAACCTCCTAACAGATATGTAAAGATGCCCGAAGGAGCAACAGCTGTCCCAATATTTACTGGTTGGAGATGAGTGTTCAGATCTACTTCCCTCCCCTTTTCTCCTTTGGCTGAGAAATGGAGAAAGAGAAGAAGGCAGAGATGATATATTTAATGGAAACAGGTGGAGACCCTAATCAGTTTGGCTACAAACACACTGATAGTGAAAAGCACAAAGACAAAAAGCACTATAGCATGGGTTCCTTTTGAGTCGTTTGTTGTGCCATTTGTAGTCAGAAGTTAACAAAACAGGGACATAAAATTGAAGGAGTGCCAGACACACCCTGATCGCTGAAGCAGTAGGTATGCCATGAATCCAACACATAGCTAAATAGGAAACAACTTCATAGTGAGAATACCACACATAGCTCAGTATTGTCATCTAGGCCTTACTTTACAACAAGATCTACAAACGAAACTTCCTTTTGGCTTTGTTTGGAATCCTAGTTCTTTAATTAAGAAGATACTTCAGCCAGATAGATACTTAGCCCTAAACTTTGTTAGAGAAATAGTCAAAAGCCCTAGGCATTTGGTAGTTCACATAACCATTCTCTTTATTTTGAAAGAGCTATATTCAACCAGGCATACTTTATGGGGATCTTTCACCCACTCCTAAGCTATCTTTTCTGAAAAGCTGCTTTTTAAATTTAAACCTAAATGTTCAGTTTTTATTTTGCCAAGAGAAAAAGAAAAAAAGGTAACAACATTCCAAGAATTTATTTTTAAATGCTTTCTTGGTGCAGCATCATTATAAAGGATGACCATTAAACAGTCAGTAGTCTGTATAAGTTAGTGGCTTCTTCTGGTTAGAGGAGAAATATGAACATATCCCAGGTAGGCAGAAGAAGGAAGGTGCATATTTGCTTCCAAGATCCTTAAACTTTATCACTTCTTAGTTGGACACCATATTCTCTACATTCTGTAGAGATCAGCATCCTGCAATAAAATCTGTACAAGGGTACACTAATATTTTAGCTATGTCAACCACAGGATTCTTTAGGGTGAAGAGTCCACTGAGAATTTTGTTCTTAAATAATGGCACTCTGTGCTTCTTGTTTATAACAGCCAGTCACCAACAATGAGGAAATTCAACAAAAAAAGACAAGAAAAGGACTTCAATTTACATTTTAAAAAGTTTATATCCTAGTTTGGTGTGAATTTAGAAATTATTAGTATTGTTTAAATAGAAATGGAGAGTAGGGAGGACTATGATCAGATGACTTGTGTTCTTGCTCATTTTACTGTCCAGGTACTAATTGTTGACTGGCAATTTCAAGGCTCTTCCTCTCCCTTCTTAGGGTTCTTTATCTTTAAACTGTGCTGGGACTAGACAACCTTAAAAAATAGAGACCTGTCTTCTGATATCCTTTGTAAGAGAGGCCAGTTGTTACATATGGCCACACTATTGCTGTTGTTATATTGACTTCAGCATTTTACAGAGAGGATTGTGGTTTATAGAAAGTCTGTGTTCTTAAACTAATCTTTAAAAGCCTTCAAAGAACAAGTGTTCTGTTTTGTAACAGTGTTTGTCATCTGATTTGGGGCTTAGTTATGGCTGTCCCTTAAAATAACTTTACTTTTGATTAACCTAGACAAAGGTTCAGAGAAGGAAGGCAGTGTGGACATGAAGGACGAAGAAGAAGAAATGAGCCAAAGCTTGGTTACTGAGCCTAACAAGGGAGAGGAGAAGACTGACAGCCAGAACAAGGATGGTAAAGAAAACAAATGTAAACACAAAAGAAAAAAAGAGTGTGACCAGCAAGGGAAACCTGAGACAGAGGCAAAAGGCAAAGATGAAATTACTAGTAAGAAGAGAGAGGAGCGGAGTAATCGCGACTCATTTTGTGTTATACATTTGAAGTTTAATGTGCTTCTTTGTTTCCCGTCCATTTGTTTCTCTGTGTGTAGTGTGAATAACTACAGAGTGATGTAGCAAAATATAAAGGGATGTACCTTTATTGTTCAAGGACTGATCCTAACACAGTACAGGTATACCTCCGTTAATGAAATAGATGTGTTTGTTGGTGTCACTTCTTTAACAGAAATTTTGGTGCCAGTGGCAGAGTTAACATAGAAAGAACAGGGATAGATTCCTACACAACAAAAAAGAAGTGCAACTGAATGATTTTCAGTAAACTTTCTATTCAAAACTAACAATATGCATATGTGAAATGTAACAACCATGTCAGGGTTGCTTTGCCTAATTAAAAAGATATATCTTGATCCTTCTAGGGACCACTTGAAAGCTGCTTCCACAGATGATTTTTTTTCTTTCATCAGACTCCACTTTTCTTACGATTTTTTTTTTTAGTGGTCAAGCTTATCAATCTATATTTTTTAACATGCTGGATGTTGGTGGTAACGCAGGCATATTTGCTTCCCCCTTTTCTCTCTGTTTTACTATTGATCCATGCTCAGTAAATTATTCTGGAGACAGTTATTGTTTACCTTGCTTGTTACTGGGAAGTAGACACAGGATGGCCTCATTCCCACTTTCAGTTGATTCAGTATCCGATCTAAATTGGGTTGGCAGCAGAGCGTGGTTCACATTATATTTGTGCTGATCGAAGCAGCCCTGGGAGAAGGCCGGTGACGGGAGAAGGCCAGGGACAGGAGAAGGCCAGTGACGGAGAGGCCAGGAGAGCTGGGGATGGAAGAAGAACCCATGAGAGGAAGAAATAGGGAAACGGTGGCGGCAGCCATGACCATTGCAGCTGCCCCATGTCACAGGGAGCAGATTCAAATCCGCATGTTTCACATTGGGCTGAATCACATTATTTCAAAATAAATAGATTCAACCAAAAGGACACAGAAAAAAATCATTGTCTTTTTGATGCAGGTTAAATGGGCCTAGAACATGGCCCATCATTTCAGTGATTCGAATTAAGTGGGAACCAGGGTCGTTTGAATCGGTTTGAACCAATTCACGATCCACTTTAAAATGTAGTGGGAATGAGGCTGATAAGGAGAAAATGCTGAGTGGGCATAAAAACATTTTGTAAAAAGGAGCTTCTTTGTCAGAGGCTTTGTTAACTGAGGTATGCCTGTAATTGGCCATCATACAATTTTAAGGAATCCTGTCACTTATCCATTTAGAGTAAGTCTTCTATTCTTATGTGTGTGTGAGCTTTCCCTTTAAGAAACAATCTTCTGAATACCAAATTTGTCTGAGAGTCAATTTGCACAGTTGGCAGAAGTAATAGTTTTTCCTTGCCTGTATCACCTGAGGCTACAGGCGTATGGATGTGTCTCATAGCTCAGTGACAACCCATCCATGTAATATTAGATAGATATTGATTTGTTTAAGTTATATCCTACCTTTTCCCAGGACTAGGTCTCAAGGCAGGTCAGAACATGATTTTTTGTTTAGATAGATAGAATAGATAGATATGATATGATATATAGATAGAAATGTGTGTGTGAGAGAGAGAGAGAAACAACTGACAGCTGGTATTAGTATGAATAAAGAATCAGACATTTAGCTTCCAACTCATATCATCAAAGAAGACAAAGCCAAAATATCTAATTCTTTATACATCTTACTTACCAGTTTCCAATTATTTCATTAGATTTATAATCAGTTTTACAGTTGATTGTATCATTCTGGGATCCAGGTTGTACTTTTTTATGGTATACTAACACACACACACACACTTATATATACACATGCTAAACATGCTACTTCTGTATACCAAATTAAAAGACATGTCACCACTTCAACAGCCACAAAAGAGCATGAGACAGCAACACAAGGCAACACCACAGTCAGGTGGTAGTCTTCCTCCAATATTTAATGAGGCCACAACCCTATAACTATAAAAGTAAATAAAAAGTATGGGTTACACAATAAAATGAGTTAGGTGGCTCTTGATTATGATACAACTGTAACACTTGTTGATGCTACAT
The DNA here is from genome assembly GCA_034509955.1 of Urosaurus nigricauda. Taxonomy (NCBI): domain Eukaryota; kingdom Metazoa; phylum Chordata; class Lepidosauria; order Squamata; family Phrynosomatidae; genus Urosaurus; species Urosaurus nigricauda. The sequence goes on from JAOEGL010000004.1 coordinate 105,255,158, forward strand.
GCTTTCAAATTGACTCCAACTTTTGGCGACCCTGTCATAAAGTTTTCTTGACAAGCTTTATTCAGAGGAGGTTTGCCATTGCCTTCTTCTAAGGCAAAGAGCAGGTGACTCGCACAAGATCACCCAGTGGAAATTCCCATACATAATCAGGAGTTCAGGCCCTGGTCTCCCAGAATCCAGCACTCAAAATACTATGTGCGATTTTCCTTGTGCGGGTGTGTGTGTGTGTGTGTTCCGGAATGGATCTCCTGCATAAAGGAGGGGGCACTGTACTAATGTTACTCATAAATCATAATTCTGGTATATCATTGAATGTAGTGGCAATAATTGTGACATAAAAACTAGCAAAATTAAAATTATACCTTTAAATTACAATATCATATGCACAGCCTAAATGTACGAGGGGGTATCCAAAAGTTTTAATGATCACCTTTTAAAAAAATTGACAGAAAGTTTGTTTGTTTTGATTTGTAGTTGTTAACTTATCTCTATGTAGTCACCATCCAGATTTATACATTTTCCCCAGCTATCTTGGCCCTCCGAATACCTGATATTGTAGAAGTCTACAGATTGCGCCTGATGAGGATTTTACACTTTAGTCACTTCTGGCAGAGCCAGTCACAAAAATAAAGGATGCAATGAGCTGATTTTCTCAGCAATGTGTACTTTGGATCCAATAATAATAATAAATTATTATTATTATTTCTAGCCCGCCCCTCTGAGCAAGCAATTGGGGCGGGTTACAACAGAGGGGATTATGATGACACTGACAAAATTTCATCAATATGCCATAATAACTTCCGGGTGATCATTATTACTTTGCAATACCCCCTTGTAAGGCGCAATCTGCAGACTTCTACAATATCAGGTATTTGGAGGATCATGATACGCTGGGAAAATGTATAAATCTAGATAGTGACTACATAGAGATAAGTTAACAACTACAAATCAAAACAAACTTTGTCAATTTTTTAAAAAGGTGATCATTAAAACTTTTGGATAACCCCCCCCCCCCCCGGTACATAGTTTAATGTGGTTAAAGTGAAAATTTGGTAAGATGTAATGTTTTTAAAGAAAATTTTAATAGAATTTTTAAAATTAAATTTTAAATTAGAAATATTTTTATAATTCTGAGGCCTCTCTTTTCTCCCCTTACTGAGCCTCACCCCATTCACCCCATCTCTTCCTCTCAGCTCCAGCATTTTAATGGGATTCAGGAGAATTCCACAGCCTGTTTCTGCCCAAAGGCAGATATTTGGGAAGCAGTGGTGTTACCCGCCCCCCCTTAGGGTGTCACCTGGTGTGGCCTGCACCTTTGCTCTCCCTGGTATTGCCCCTGATACATACATACATCACTTTTTTAAATATCTTGACTTTCTTTCAGACTAGGGCTCAAGGTGGCTTACAAAAAGGCAGAGAACAATAAAACATATAAAATTAAAAACATAGCAAATAAAGATTAAAATTAAACAGTATTAAATAACAATAGAGTGAAAAATCAATTAAAAACTTACTTTAAAACAGATTTAAAACAGTATGGGGCTAAACAGATAGGCAAAAAGAGGTCCTTTCAGGCTGTCCTGAAGGTGTGGCATTTAGATGGCACATGCCTTGAAGCCAGAAGAAAAGTGCCCGTATGCAGAGAAAAGCTATTTCAAAAAGAAGCAGATTTTTTCTGCTTCTTCCTGGCTTGAAACCATGTCATGTGGTCATGACATGAGCACTCCAGCTGCTTTGGGAGCCAGTGGTGCGGTTGGTGGGGTTTCAATGTGGCTTTAGAAAAGGCAGCTTCAAGCCACTTTTTCCTGCCCATCTGTTTCACCCCTATAACTCCCAAAAAGCCCCTCGGGGGTTTTGGATAAAATCAGATTTCAAAGCCTTGCTTGATCCCTGGGGGAGAGATGGGGAGGAGGAGGATAGGAAAAGAAATGTTAACCTGCCACTGAAAAGAAAACAAAGAAGGAGCCATCCTAACTTCCCTTGGGAGGAAGTTCCAAAGTGTAGGAACAGCCACTGAGAAGGTCTTCTCCTGCATTTCCAAGAACGATGCTTGTAAAGGTGGTGGGGTAGAGAGAATGACACTCCTTGCGGATCTTAAATCTTGGGCAGGCTTACATGGGAAGATACGGTCTTTGAAATATATCTACTACAGTTCTTGTTGCTATATTGAAAAAGAGCAACCGGTTGGGATTTTTAACCATAAAAAGTGTACAGTGATGCCCAGAAACAAAAAGAGTTCCTGTGTTGATGGGATTAGCTTTCTCACACACTACCATAAAACATATGCATATGACATTATGCAGAAGTGTTAGTAATCAATTGAGACAGGGGCCTTGTCCTTTTGGTGAGGAGACCGGATAACATATGGCCCAAACTCAATTTTGGTGTGAACAGACCAGATGTCCATTCAGCACCAGAACTGATAACTGTATTATAATTCCTTCTTGTTTTCTCCAGATCTTCCCGGAAGATCTAGAGCCCTCTGCTTCAACACCGGGTGGCTATTTGAAACATGCCCCACTGTGCTGCCCAGTGGTCCGAACAAGGTGCCCAGCCATCATTACTGAGCCCTCTTTTTGACCTCAGAGCAAAGTGATGTATGGCAGTGCCAGGTGCTCGAGGCACCACAGTGAGACACGTTTCAAACACCCATTCAATTTTGGAACACAGGGTGAGGTAATGTGAAAAGGTCATGGCAGCAATGGGGCCAGGATACTCAAGTCGGCACCCCGAGTATCCTGGTCAGTGCTGACAGGTTCTCTACCATGTCTAGCTTTCCTTCAAACATAATCAAATTCCTTAAATTTCTGTCAGGACTTCCCATAAAAGACATCCACTCACCAGCTCACCTCCTATCCAAAACCTTCACCCATGAATGAATGGTAGCTACTCATGCAGGCAAAGGTTAACTTCTACCCAAAGAGACTTCCAATGGAATTGTAGGGGCAGAAGAGATGGCCAGGAAGGAGCGGCCAGGGGTCACTCCAGCTGCGATCAGGCCGGGACTGCGGTAACCACATGGCCACTGCTGCTGGTTCCAAGCCACATTCCACAGTGGCTGGGTTAAAATTGCTTTTTGATCAGGTTCTTTGGATCAGATCACAGCATTGGAGCAGCTTCTGGCTGCTTTGGTGATGTGTATCATCCAAACACCACACCCCAAAGTGACTGAAAGTTGCTTCATTTGACCTGTGTGCTTCAGTCCAAAGACTTTTCAATTGGTAGTCAAAATTGCATAGGTCCAGTTCTGTGTTCCATTGTTTATTGATTCTCTGTTAGAAGAAAATTATTTTATTCCCAGGGCTTCAGAGAGTTAAACGAACAAGAAAATCTGAAGTAGGACTTAAAAACAAACACACCCAAGTAATTTTTTTTTAAAAAAAAAAATAGGGAGTGGTCCTTTGGGTAGTCCTGTAGTTGTAGTTAATGGAGGTAAAATATACATAATGTGTGAAATGTTTGTGCACCCTGTTCATTGTACATCTTTACACAGTTAGTGACTACTTGGTGATTCTGTCATTGAGAGCAAGAAGAAAAGACATCCCCTGAACAAGGCTATTTTGAACTCATCCTGATTCAAACTGTGATGATGGGTGAATGAAAGCAGAGCAGTTGTTCAAAAAGATCTGCCTGTCAACAGAGATCAAATCTCCTCTTTGCACCTTGATATCTTAGCTTATTTAGCTCTTCAGATCCCAGTTTCTTGCAGTAGCAAATGCTACAGAAACTGGCCTGCCTCTGACTTAGAAGAAATATCTGGCATTCCCCTTTCTAACCTGTGACCTTTAGGGAGCTTGTGTGATGGCTGTGGTTTGAAAAATATTCAATAAGACAGATGGGAAAATAGCACAATTCATTGAATGAACAATTTCTTGGACTGCAGATTCTCCTTTGTTCCTTTTCTTTTGTTTTTGCTAATTTTGTTCTCAAAGAAAGCAACAAGTAATTTTAGCCATTTTCTTCCCTCTCTGAAAAAGTCTTCAAAAACTGCACTGTTTTTCAGACTAGTCACAGTTTTTTACTTATTCAGTGCAAAATTGTTGATTTTTTTTACACAGAAAACAGCACTTTCTGCATGTGTTGTAAAATTTCCTTGCAGAAATATATTTTAATTAATTAACTAATTAATTATTAAAAACAGAGTGAAAAAGAAGTATTACATGTCAAAATGTAATCAAATATAGATAATATGTATAAATCTTGTTTGTTATCTACCATCTCCCCCATGCAATTTGTATAAACATTTTCAATTTTTCCAGGGTCTTAATTGTCTTTGAATTCAAAACTTCCATTTGATCTATCTTTGTGTTGTAAGCTTACCCTGTAGCATTAACAACTTCTAATAGTTATGTATTTGAAAGTCAATTCTTAAGTTTTATCTTTATGGAATTCCTAAGGAAATATATTTTCTTAATTACGTACATCTCAGAGTACCTTTTTAAGGTTAGTTACCCCATAATCTATCACAATATGTATAAAGGGCATCTACATAGTACAGCTTCCTGCGGTGACAAATGCTATTTTCTGCAAAAAATATGCTGCAGTTGGGAACTTATTTTACACAAAATTCACATGCAGTATTTTGCACAGAAAACAGCATTTTAGCAGACGAAATAGCATTTTCTGTACAGAAAATAATGTTTTTGTACAGATTGCTTTTCAGTGCAGAAAACGATATTTGTATAGGGGAAAAAAATATACAAATTTTGTACAGAATAAGTCCCAAACTGCAAAGAGTCTTGTCAGCCCATGATTGTTTTTGCTCAAAAAGCCTATTTTTCAACCATTTTTGCTGTTTGTGATAATTAATCCTAGTTTAGAAGACCCCAGTCCCCAACTACAGCATATTCTGAACAGAAAACAGCATTTTCTGTATAGAAAATAATATTTCCACAAATAAATTTTACTTTACTTGCAGAAAGTGCTCTTTGTAGAGGAAACTGAGGGAGCAGGTAGAGAGCAAGTGTGTGTAAGAGAAAGGGACTGAGTGGCTAATAATAATAATAATAATAATAATAATAATATGAAATTTTATTTCTAGCCTGCCCCTCTGAACGAGCAATCGGGGCAGGGTACAGAAGGAAGTTAAAACATCAACAGTTAAAATGTCCAGTCCTATCCCCACCTCCCCCCCTTAATAAACGACTAAACCAACAATTAGTTAAAACATAGTGCAAATAGACAAACAATCAGCAATATCAAACTAATGTTCCTTGAGCTGTATAGGAGGATGAAGACTAGAAACTGACCAAAATAGCTAAGGCTATTTCTTCACTTGCAGAATACTCTGGGCAACCCCTGGAGTATTCTGACCCTGAATTCCCCTTAAATTTGCCCCTCACCTGCTCTTTTTTGCTGTGGGTTTTGCAGTGAACAATAGGCGGCTGCCTTACCACCTGTTAGTCACCCTGTGGCATTTCCAAGATGAGAACGAAGCACCCAGCCATGTTATTGATGCTGGACGCTTCATTCTGGCCTCAAGAAATTGAGGGGAAAGGCAGCCACAGTGATCACTGGGAAAAATAGAAACCTGCAGCAAATAGTGCATTTTTAGAGGGTTAGGGGGAGGAAGCCCCGAACTGAATGTAGGCATCATAAAGACAGTCTGAACCTGATTCAGGGTTTTGGCCCTGTGTCGTGTAAATAGGATGCAGCAAGCCCAAGGGGAAGCTTATAGATAAGCCCTAAGAGAAGACAGAATGGGTGTAGTCTGTTTCTTAGCGCTGTCAAACTTTTCGCAGGACAGATAATAGAATCTGGGAGTTGGAAGATCTGCAAGAGCCATCTAATTCAACTCCTTACCATGCAGAAATATATGTGGCTTGGTCAGGTCTGTACCTAGTACTACAGTGTAGATGGTGTTTTAGTCTTACAACTTTCCTTTGCCTTGCAGTTATTAAAGTTGCAACCTTAAACTGTAACCTGCAGTTTCATGGGAGAATGGTTGTGTTAAGGACCCTAGAATCAGTCTGAAGAAGGTTGGGAAATAAATTGTCAAGAGCTGCTAGAATACCTGAACTGCCATTTTATGTTGTGAGCCAGTGGGTTGCAGATTGCAGTTTCTCAGTAAAGTACCCTCAGGCCCTGGACTGAATCCACCCACTTAGGGTGACCATTGGATCCTCTTGATCAAAGAGGAGTATTGGTGGGCTTCCTGTTCCTTTCTAATGCCACAAAATCTCACCAAGCATAAAACTGACTCCCGAACTCTGACTTGCTCTTAAGCTTACCTACTACTTCACCTCTGGTTCTGGTTAAATACAGAAGTTTTCCGTCCCCCACCAAACTTGGCATAGATGTACCCGAGAAAAATGTGAGCTAAAGTAATTTTAAAGCAGAGTCACTGTCCAGACTCCATCAAAAATACACCAAAATCCCAGAATAAGTTTAAATTTTAAACAATAAACAAGACCACATTGAAAGTGAATGCTGTTTAGAAACCAGACCCAAACTCCACTTTGTGTTGAAAGACTAAGAAAAAGAGTGCTCACTTCATTTTCTGATGTGAGCCATTGTCATTGGCAAGCAGACAACTTCTGGAAGTTTCTTATGCACAATTGCTGCTGAACATTTGGTTAGTTTCATTCATTTGGAGAAAATGTCACTTGTGTTGGTTAAACGCAGGAGCTTATCCCTGATAAAATAAGCCGTTATACCTCTTCCAGCTTAAATTCAAGATCTGGGGTGCCCCTGAATGTTATCATACCTAAATTGCCACCTATCCAACTAGGATGCCGCTCCCTGGATGCATCTCGGGTCAAGGCTTTGCTCAGCCAGTACTTTTTTGAAGTCGGGAAGCTTCCGACTTCAAAAATTGACCAGCTGAGTGAGGCTTCGACCGGGGATGCATCTTGGCAATGGCATCCTGGCTAGATAGGTGGCTATTTAGTTATAACATCCAGGGGCATCCCAGATCCTGAATTCAAGCCAGAAGAGGTAAACCAGCTGATTTGTTCATGTGATAAGCTCCACTGTAAGATAACGTATGTAACCACAATGCCCAGTAGTCTTCACTTCAAAAAATCTTTTTTTTATTAGGGTGGAGAGACTTTGGCATTTCTAGCCAAATGCATATCCTTGGATTGGGACATACCCAAACTAGAATGGCTGCCTTTTCCTTAATCATGTAACTGATACTGGGGGGGAAATTAGTAAACAATCTTCATGCAATCCACTCCCACTTATAAATCTTGAGATATTTTGGATAAACATAAGTCAACAGGCTCTGATTTACATCTACATGTATGCCCAAGGGGATGGTTTACTTCAAAGGCTATTTTCTGGCTCAGAGTTAAGTAAAATAAAACAATCTCTATGGTGGCATTCAAAATGGCAGTCTTAAGAGCTCTGTCTTCTGGACAGCCTGCAGTGATTGTGGCCTTGATCTGTCCTGCTGCACAAGGGTGATTTTCTCCCACCAAGACAAAAAGATTATTGTGTTATTTTAAACCATGGTGTTTTTGTTCTGTTCTCTTTTTTCAAGGGGGGAAATGTGTGCATCTGGACAGATGGCTCTTTTTCATGCCAAATGTCACTGTCTCTAAAGATAACAGACCTGTTCCTGCAGTCTTTAAAGGAAGAATGTACAACCTTTGGTTCTCCAGATGTTCTGGGCTTCAGCTTCCAGAAGCCCAAAGCAAATTGGGCAATGGAGAGTTAGTTTCCCCACTTCTTCTCTAAAGGCTAGCACAACACAGAAACCACTTTAACCTTATCTGATGGTTGCCATTGCGTGGTGAGCTGTTTGTGTGCATTGGCTCAAATTGGACAGCAGAGTTTTTTGGGTTTTTTTTTAAATGTATTAAATGTACATTAAATATGTGGTATCTTTAATGCCCAAGAAGGGAGAAGAGAGTTTTGAGATTTCCTCTCCCAGGTACCAATACAGCTTGGCAGGCTTTAACTTCCATGTGCCTTGACTTTGAGAGTTTGGTGTTATTTGCATTTCTGCCTCGGGCAGCAAAAAATCTCAGGCAGGTCCTGGACCCATAAACAATGTGTATCAGTTCAGCTGCAGTGGTCAATTTATATTATGCTGTCTCTAACAGCTCTTAACATTTTTCCAGTTTACAGTGGTACAACGCAAAAACATTTGTGTACTTTGGATGGTTGTGGTATGGCTACTGCTTCTAGTATTGTGATGTGTTGTACTGTGTAAACACTGTGGCCAAACAACTCAGCTCTACATTCCTTATGTTTTACAACAAAACAACAACAACAACAACAATTCTTTTTTGCTTCAAGCAAACCTGTACTTTGAAGAAGAGCCTTCAGGACTGGTTCCAGGTGTGTGCATTCAAAACTTGGTGAAGATCTTTCCTAATTGCTCCAAGCCAGCAGTAGATGGAATGAATATTACTTTCTATGAAGGCCAGATCACAGCTTTCCTCGGCCACAATGGAGCTGGGAAAACAACCACAATGTGAGTCAGTATGAGATAAGGTTCCTACCCTAACCCTCAATTAGGTATAAGGTTTGTACATGGCTTCTTTTATTTGTTTCAATATTTTGCTTCTCTTCCCCCCTTCCCCCCTCCCCCAAATATTCAATAGCAATAAATTTGGTCTCCTTGAGCACTTTGGATTTCAGACCAAGTAGCAAATCTTCAAAAATGAAGATGACTGTCTTGTTCGCTACAGAAGATTGCTCTTTTTCTTCTGTCTTATCTAATGTGAATTATAAACGCAGATCACCCTCATACTGACTTCAGGAAGAGAAAGGGTGGGATTTTTTCCAAGACAGCCAAGACCTTGGAAGAAGGAAATGTCTGTCTTATAAATGTGGAAGTAACAGGAGAAACAAAAACAGATGTCTCTCTGGAAGAGCGGCATTTTCCTGGGGTCAGTATGCTCAGAGAGACGGGGACTCTATTGTCTCAAAGAGATGAAAAATCTGTTAAGTCAGCAAAGCTGATATGCAACAGAGGTCCAGGAGAGTTCCAGGTGCATTGTTTCTCAGGGGTCTGGACAAACATTTCTTTGGCTTTCAGTTTCCATTGTCCCTAGTTTTCCTTGGAGTATCTGTGATATGCCATGGCCAGGTCAAAATTTTAAAATCTGTGAATACTGCCACAGTGATGTCCCTCTCCTTGTTCATATGATCGCAGAGATGGAAAGCATCTCAGAGGTCATCTAGTCTAACTCCTTGCCAAAACACAGACTTCCGGCTGCAGTATTCCTGATAGGTAGTCTTTGCTTAATAGCCAACTTTTAAAATTGTTTAATTTTAAAAATTGTTTAATTTTAAAAAATGTTTTATATTTATACATTTTAATGTTGTACTGTTTTAAATCGCATTGTTTTTAAATTTGCTGTTAGCCACTTTGGGTCCCTATGTTGAGAGGAAAGTGGGCTATAAGAAAATAAATAAATAAACAAACCATTAATGGTTATTCCATCATCATCTGAAGCATTCTGTTCCACTGCCAAACAGCATGTACTATCAGGGAATTCTTCCTATACTTCAAATAAAATCATTTTTTTTTCATATGGGCCCAGTGTAGCCCATCTTTTCTGAAGAAACAGAAAATGAATTTGTACCCCCCCCCCCCCCGACTATGGAGTTTATTGTGTTGCCTTTGCTCCTGCGATAGACACGGGATGTAACTTTAAGAAGGTGGATCTTATCCCATTTCTCCATTGCTGAGCAGTACGCAGCCCGTACTTCTGCCACAGCTTTTCAGGAATGGAAAAATCCTGTTCTTGAAAAGAAGCGGGAGAAGCCCCCAGACAAGCCCAGGTTGCATACAGGCTGCGTACTGTCCATCAACGGGGAAATGTAATAAGATCCGACTTCTTAAAGTTACATCCTGCGTCTATCACAGGAGTAAAGGCAATGCAATAAACTCCTATGTTGCAGCCGTTCAAGATGGCTGAGTAGCTTTCACAGTCCTTAGGAAATTCTGACATAAAAGAGTCACATTTTATGTTCCCTAGGGCCAAGCTTGAGGTTATCTCTGCAAATGTTTGGCCTCAATCCTGTGTTTGATGAGACAATGGGAAACTTTGGTGTGAGAGGCTGGCACATTTGGTAATTTTCTCCTCCAAATACCTCTGTTTGAAGCAAGGGAAAGTGATCTTCAAATACAGTAATGTCACAATTAAAATATACACACTACCGTACAAGCACTCCTCCACCGCACTTTGCACCACCATTACCATAGTTATCTGAAGCAAACTGTAGCTTCTTCAGACTTCATGTAACATTGTGCAAGTTTTTAACAGACTCTTCAGTTCAGATAATTTTATTTTTAGCCTGGGAAAATAAGAAATCTTTGCCTTATATCCTTCCTCTTTCCACTTTCCTTTAATTATGCAGCTCAGCAGAACTAACAGTGTAGTATGCGTTCCTTGAAGTTTTATATCAGTCAGCATCTTAAAACTAGTTCCAGCAAGCTGAATTTTAAATCGTCATTCAAATGTTCACACTGTATTTTGAAAGTGCTGCATAGACCCCAAGCACCACCTAGTGACCCTCTGATAACACGAATGATGGTGGTGATAACAATGATGTGACTATTTAATTGATAGTTATATATACAGTATTATAATAATTTATAATGTGCCATAAAATATACTTACCCTTATTGATAAGCATTACATGTTTCCCACAATGTTTTGCTAGGTCTGTCCTCACTGGTCTGTTCCCACCTACATCTGGAACAATATTGGTTGGTGGACAGGATATCCAGACACACATGGACTCTATCCGACAGAATATAGGCATGTGCCCACAGTACAACATATTGTTCAATCAGTAAGTGCTATTGCTAACTTTTTGCGAAGTGTGAAGTTATGCAGCTTAAATTCTATAATAGCTTCAATTATGGTTTCTTTCACATTACATAGTTATAGTGCTAATTCTACTTTAATTGTCAGGGCATCTTCCTGCTGAGTCCTGGGATTTGTAGTTTGGTGAAGAGCTCTTAATGAGAAATTTTAAGTACACCTCCCTAAACTGCAAATCCTAGGATTACACAAGACAGAACAATGGCAATTAAAGTAGAATCAAAGCACTATAATTGTTTAGTGTGGAAGAGATCTATGTTATGGCAGGCTTCTGTTCTTCTCCCAACTGGTTTCCAAATGGAGTCCTGAGATGGATTATTCTCACAGAATCCCTGACCAGTGGCCATGCTGGCTAGAGCTTCAGGGAACTGAAGATCAACAATATTCAGACACCCAAGTTTTGGAATTACTGTTCTAGTTACTACCACATTGCTATAAGTCACTTTTTTATGTTTACTGTACTCTGAATTGCTTCTTCAGTCTTTAATTAGGACCAGAGTTTTCTCATATGGTAAAGGGAAAATGGATTAGGCAAAATTTCAGTCTTTAAACCCTCAAAACCACTGTTTGGATCCTGGAAATCAAGATAAAAAAACATGACTGCAGCAAGATAACCAGTCTTTTGAGCCTACAGACAGGCTTTTCAATCAGTTTATTTAATTTGTATTTTTGTAGAATTCTCAGCCCACCCCACCTGACCCATGTATACTCTGTCAGACTGTGGAGAGACAGAGGTTTCATGGAAACTAGTGTACTTAGTTTTTCTTCTGATGCTAAATGCATATTTCTTTTGATCCATGTCACCCCTGACATGGGGATTTTCGAACAAGACAAATACCTAAAAACCAGAAGTGAAATGAATATGAATGCAAGAACCATCTTTCTGTCAGGGTTCAACTCTGGGATTGGGTTGGGAGCTATTGCCTCTTGTTTGTTCAGCACTACCAGTACATCATTCTTTGTTTCTTTTGGTTAATTAAAATAATATTTTTTGTTTTCCATAGCCTAACTGTTGCAGAACACATCTGGTTTTATGCTCAGCTGAAAGGGAAGTCCAGAGAAGAGGCAGAATTCGAAATGGAAATGATGCTCGCAGACATAGGTCTTCCACATAAAAGAAATGAAGAGGCTCAAAATCTGTCTGGTAGATACCCAGGAGTTTGCTCCCAAAGGCTTACAGGCAGAGAAAAACTGATTTTTTTTTTAAATAAAACTGCTGGATAACCATATTTCATTTAAAGCTGATGAGTTGTGTTCTTACAGTATCTGTGCTTCTCCTGAGTAGTGTATGCATTGCTGTTGTCAGTTCTGAAGTTCACATTTTTATACTTTTCTTATTTGTGTATGTTCGTGTTTAATTGCCTTAACAATTTAGTTTGCTAGTTGCTTTTACAACAGTTAGATCCATCTGATGAAGTCGGCTCTGGCAAACAGAAAGTTTATCCCAGAACATATTTGTTAATTTTAAGGTGCAGGAAGATTTCGTAATATATTTACTAAGCTATTTGATGATTGTGAAAATGCTAGTACATAATTCCAAGAAGGAACCTTCCCTCCAGTGGATTTGCTTCTTTCTCCTGAGAAAAAAATGTCTCTCTTGTTTTTCAATTTTGTCCTGTTTTTCTTACATAGGTGGCATGCAGCGAAAGCTGTCCGTTGCCATTGCATTTGTAGGTGAGGCAAAAGTGATTGTCCTTGATGAACCCACTTCTGGAGTTGACCCTTATTCCAGACGTTCTATTTGGGACCTCATATTGAAGTATCGTTCAGGTAATTTGGCGTCAAGAAAAATATTTGTAGATATTTTTTTTTTACATGCACACCTTTAAATAGCTGATAGATTTCAGGTGAAACAGACTGCTCAATCTCTTGTAGGCTAAACATATATTTGTGTAGGTTCGAAAGCATGTACAAGTGCAAGTAGATAAATAGATACCACCTTGAAAGGTAACAGTGTTCTGTGCAGACATGCCGGCCACATGACTGACCATGGGAATCATCTTTGATAACACTGGCTCCCTCGGCTTAGTAACGGAGATGAGCACTGCCCTCTACAGTCGGACATGACTTGACAATCATGTCAAAGGAGAAACCTTTACCCTTTTACTTTTTATGCTTTGTGTAGCTGCTAATAATGATACCTTCTCTCTGAAGGTATCATGAGGCACACTTCCCAAAAATTGAAAAGAGAACAATGTTTGACAGCTTCTGGGTACTGCACACATGCAGCCACATACACTGAGTAAGTCCTTTGGTTTCAGCAGATTAGCTGTTAATTGAATAGGGCTGACAGGGCTAGATAATGTGCTTTCCAGGTGTGGGGAGAATACCTGTCCCAGTGTCTCAGCTTTACATAGGTTGACCCATTTTATTAGTTGTCAGGCTGTTGCATGTTAAATCCTGTAAGGTTGTTAAGTAATGTCTAATTATAGGATATACTAGAGGCCCGCAGCAAGTGTTCTGGCAGGCAAATTCCAATGTGCTTAACCCCTTCTTTACCATCTTCTACTCACCCACCCAGCAAACTATCCTAGCACGTTCCTGGCACATTAGTCTAAAAACCTAATCATTGACAGCCTGTTGGCTGGATGGTAGGGGTTGTAGTCCACTTTAAAAGGGGCAATCTCTCTGTTTGTCTAAAAAAAAATTAATTGAATAACCCAATTTAATTTAATGTTGGTGATGGTGGATTATTACAGTGTCTATGTTTTCTCCTGAGTTGTGCACATATTGGACTGTCAACTTTGAAACCAATTTTTATAGTCTACTTAGTTTTCTTCATAAAAGTCCTAGGGGGATTTTGTGTGGTGATAAATTTCAAGGAGCAAGGTGATGCCAGGTTGAGTAAATGATGTTAGACACTAATTAAAACCTAGGTAAGGGACTGGTAGCAGCAAGAAATAACCACCTGAATTCCTTTTGTTGCTCATTCTAGAGAAACAGGCCACATTAGAAGTGAGTCCCTGCCACATGACCTGAAGCTTTTTAGGTACAATTGGTACAGTATTAGGATGATTTTAAGTCAAGCATCAGGATTTGGCTTGCAGTGATTTCTTGTCAGCATCCGAGTTTCTTCCCCAGGCTCCTTCCCTTGGCATGGAAAAACTTTTAGCAGCTGATCAGAAAGAAGAGTTTTTGTGGTTTGTGCCTATCAGAAAGTTGTCTCCAATGGCATTAGGCACCATAGAACCTTCCTCCGCCAACTTCAAGGTATTTGTTGATCAGATGGTCCTCATGGCCAAATCTCTCAACATAAAGTTCCAGCAACAACTCACTAGAGGATCTGATTTTTCAGAGAATCCAATTGCAGCCAACTACCCCTGCGACTTTACCAATGCTTCTGTACTTCATACAAGTCATCCAGAAGTCTTGGTCAACACCATCATCCCTCCCATCCACTTCTAGTAAGTTAGAGAACATCTACAAAGTAGATGATTCATCTATTCCTCCTCTGGGGTAGCATTCCATCATTTTTGATGCTGCCCAATTGGGACCTTCATGCTATCTGCATTCTACACCCACAGACAAGGATAGGCAAGAAGCTTGATGCTATGGGGAGGAAATTCTGCTGTTCAGCTGCTCTCATCTCCAAGATCTCCAACTACTTGGAGCCTACAACTAACACCTTTGGGAGAAAATGACACTGTTCTTAAGCATGGAAACAAAGATCACAGAGTGGCCAATCTTCTGTAATCGAAGGCTCACAAGTGGGCACCTCATCAGATCATGATTTCCCATTATATCGCTGACTATGGGGCCAAAACAATGGCTGGGCTTGTAGCTCTCCATTGCCATACTTGGCTTCAATATCAGGTCTTTCTGACTAGGGCTGAGCAGTCATAAAAGATGATAACCTATTCACAGTTTGGAGACTGAAGCCAGACTGGAGCATATCCACAAGATGCAATCCAGGAAGTTCAGCTTAAATACTCTTATCCAGTCTTCTTCTAGGTTTCAGTATGAAGGCCACAAATATAGACAGTCCTCAAAGTGGAGATACAGTGCATTGACTGAGGGGGGTTGGCAACACCTCAGTGTACAGAGGGCTTTGGCCTTCTATGTGGATATGACTGCAGCCTTCCATATCTCTCCCAGACTATTTGTTTTCTACTCCGCATCAAAGAAGGGACCGCCCATCTCCTCGCAATGCTTTTCAAAGTGGGTGTCATCAGCTATCCAGTTGTCCTATGAACTGGCTCAAAAGGATCCTCCATCTTGGGTTCTAGTGCACTCCTCCAGGGTGGTTGCCTCTTCCTATGATTACCTAGCTGGTGTTTCAGTCAAAGACATTTGCCATGTGGCTACTTGGTCCCAGCCTATAACTTTTAGTTCATGTTATTGAGTGGACTCAAGGTCTTGAGCTGATATAGTTTTTTTTACTTAAAACTGTACTTCATTCATTCTTTGCTTGAATGTACTGTTGGACTCTATCTCTGTACTGTATTGTTGAATGCCTTTGAATCCAGCTTTTGTTTCAATACTGTGTTTTACTGTTTCATGGATTTTCCTTCCTTTGAAACTGTATTGATTCTGTCATTTTGTTGTATGACACTTGGAGCAATGATTTTTGTGTGTGTGTACGCTTATACTTGTTGACTATATACATGTTTTTCTGACCAGAAGCTACTTGAATCTTGCTTGTCTCCGATTTGTGTGAGTCACAGAAGCCACAAATAAAAATAACAGGTTGCATGCCTGTAACTCTAACTTGTTGAATGGTCATTTGTGAACTCACACAACCCTACCTGTCCTACAGCAAGATCATTGATGCAGGATCTGCTCTACTCCAGATTATTTTCAAGACCCAGGAATGTATGATCAAAGCCTTCCTTTCAAAAAGTATGATACTGATTCACATGCTCTATATACAATTGTGTTAGACTGAGAGTGACTTTGTGTCATCTGTTTCCTTCTTTCAGGTAGAACCATCATTCTCTCTACCCACCACATGGATGAGGCAGACATCCTTGGAGACCGGGTTGCTATCATTTCCAAAGGAAAGTTACACTGTTCAGGATCTCCGGTTTTCCTAAAGAACTCCTTTGGGACAGGCTTTTATCTCACCTTAGTCCGCAAGATGAAAAACATCCAGACAGGTGGAGGAAATGATGGTGTAAGTGTTTTTCATTAGATTCCACTGTTGATCTTCCGTCATCACCTTTGATAACCATGCCTACTACATCCCTCAAACACACTCAACCTGATCCGTAAATCAGGATACTTAGGCCAGTGGTTCCCAATAGGCAAAGGGGTCAGGCAAGGCTGCATCCTATCACCCTACTTGTTTAATTTATATGCTGAAAACATCATAAGAAAAGCAGAATTAGAATCAGAAAAAGGAGGCATTAAGATAGGAGGAACCAACATTAACAAACTAAGATATGCAGATGACACCATAATATTAGCAGAAGACATTCAGGAATTGGAACAGTTAATAAGGAAAGGCAAAGAAAGGCAAAGGTCTGATGCTGAACATAAAGAAAACAAAAATAATGACCACAGAAGAAATATACAACTTCAAGCTAGACAACAAGGAAATTGGAATAGTTAAAGAATTCCCATATCTAGGATCAAACATTGCCCAGAATAGAGACTGCAGTCAAGAAATAAGAAGACTAGGAAAGGGAAGGGCAGCTATGAAAGAAGTGGAAAAGATACTGGGGCAAAGACATACAAATGAGCATTAAAGTCACCCAGGCCATTGTGTTCCCAATTACCATGTATGGATGCGATAGTGGTGAATAGTAAAGGAAGCAGACAGGAAGAAAATCAACTCATTTGAAATGTGGTGATGGAGAACAGTACTTAGGATATCATGCACAGCCAAGAGGCCAAACAAATGGATTCTTGAACAAGTCAGACAAAGACAGGCATGTATCACTCGAAAAAGTAATAATGCTAGGAAAGGTGGACAGTGGAAGAAAGAGAGTAAAACCACAAACCAGATGGATTGACTCAATCAGGGGGGTTATGGGCAGGGGCTTGGAGGATGTGGGCAGGGTGGTGGATGATACAGATTCTTGGAGATGTCTCATACACATGGTCACCATGAGTTAGAACTGACAAAGGCAGCTAACAACAACAACAAATGCCAGGGATCTTTTGCATGAATTAAATAGGAAGCAAAAGAAAGCACTACTGTAATCCTGGACTGTCAAACAGATTGGGGTAGGGGGGAAAGGGGGTGGAATTACACCAGAAGGTAAAAGTACAGCAACAATAATGTGCAGAAAGGCTCCATGCTTGCCAGTGCTAATCCACCTGTATTCTGCTATAAAATCCTCCTGTGAAAACAAAGCAAGCTTTGAAATAACAAATTATAGTTGACCTTCCACATTCATGGGGGTTAGGGGCGCAGGATCTCCATGAGGTGGAAACACTGTGAATATTTCTAGGACACTCCCCAAACCTTAACTCAGTGTATATTCCTATCTCTGGGTGAAGGAACCTGCCTGAAATGCCACTTCCATCCTACTGTTGTGGGACATGCTGAGTCTTGTAGTCCTGGCTGTGGCTGTGGCCAGAGAAGAAGAAAGTGGTGATGGCTTTCAGGTGTGAAGAGGAAAGTGGGGATACTCAATGTTATTTTATGCATTTGTGACTTGCCAAACTTTAAAAAGGTTTCTTTACATTTTCTAGTCTACGCATGATATCTGCGATTTTCTGTAGTACTGTAGTAACTTTCCTCTGAATAACCTCTGAAAGGAGGTTATTAATGACTGGCCTGCTAATTCTACTATAATTTGCGGATTTGGGGTTTAGTAATTTGTGTTCATAAAAATGTATACCTTGCTGTACTAGTTAATCCTTAGGTGTGTTAACTGGTTGTAATCTTTAATATGGAGAAGTATTACTTATGTTTGTTAGACTCAAGAATGAATGCCAGTCTATGTCGCTTCACCCATAACTGAGATCCATGTATCACAGTGCCACTCTCTGTACCTTGAATGCAATGGTTACAAAAAAACCCACATTTTCATTGCTTTACATAAGACAACTTAACTACAAGTGAATTAATAAAGCAGTCTTTAAAAAAAGACAAACATTATCAGTTCTTTTACATATAAATTTACCTAACTCCTCCCTCAAAACACAAGAAAACCCAGTGCCAACTCCCAGAAACTCTGTAGAGACCAACTAGTTATCAGGACAGGCTGATAAACTAACCACATTGACAAGAATGCTGTTCTTTGTTTCTTTGGAAAGGTCTACTCAAACAATAGCTGCTGATAAAGTTCTAATATTATATTTAACCATATATGATGAGGACACTGGAAACTGATAGCATTTCTTATCTGCCTTTAGACCTCCTGCAGCCTGGGATCTAAATGTTCATGTCCTTGCTCGTCTTGTGCACCTACAGACAAAGCAGAAGCCCTTGAACAAGAACTGGATGGTGAGACCAACTTGCTTCACTTCTTTATTGCTCAGTATGATTGGGAGTAGTGGTCTGAGTGTTGGACTATGATTCTGGAGACCAGGGTTTGTTAATTCTGGCTCAGCCATGTAAATCCACTGGATGGCCTTGAGTAAGTCACACACTCTCAGCCTCAGAGGATGGCAATTGCAAGCTCCTTCTGAAGAAACTTGCTCAGGAAACCCTGTAATAGCTTCACCTTAGGGTTGTCATAAGTCCAAAATGACTTGAAGGCAAACAACAACAACAACAACAACAACAACAACAACATGATTGGGTTACTCACTTTCTTGGGTACTACAATTACACAGTAGCTGTGATAACTCAGTGGAGCTGCAGAGGCTTCTGAATAACAGGTGCTAGGAACAAACATCAGGGAAGTACTGCCAACTTGGTACCAGCCTCTGATTTACCAATCTTAGATACAATATACAAGCCGCTCTGATAGCCTTTAGGGCTGAAGAGCAGGGTATAAATAAGTAAATAAACTGAAATAAAAAAGATGGCTGAATTCTTGGTTTGATCCCACAGGGACGATGATGTGCTTTTTCTTTTTAAATCATGCAACCTCTTGTTCCTTTTGGGATGGGGAGTCCCAATGTTGCCTAGAATCCTTCTGAGGTCACTAAAATGAGTACCCAGCTATTGGGGGCAATTAGCTTGTAAACCGCTTAGGCAGTGCTTAAATGCATTGATAAGCAGTAAAGAAATGTTATTGCTATTGCTATTATTGTGACATGGAGTTGTTGAGATTCAACCTTGCAGATCTGTGTACATTTACTAAGTAGTTTAAATGTCTTTGAAGACTGAACTTAGTAGATTTCTTTCACTATCAGGGCTGGCCCAAAGGATTTGACTACCTCATCAACATGCATCACACAATATTATAAGAGCCACATCTTTTAAAACAAAAGTGGCTATCCCGATCTCATATCCTCTTGTGTGTTGGCAGTAATACTTATAGCAATCACTAATCAGCTATTCTCTGGCTCTTCACAGGCGATATGAACGAACTCAATGAACTTATCCATCATCATGTTCCAGAAGCAAAGTTGATTGAAAGTATTGGTCAGGAGCTCATCTACCTTCTTCCCAGTAAGAATTTTAAGCAGCGAGCCTATGCCAGTCTCTTCAGAGAATTAGAGGAAACATTGGCTGACCTGGGACTCAGCAGCTTCGGGATTTCAGACACACCACTTGAGGAGGTTGCTAACATTGAAACATTTACCTCATGATTATCCTCTCTTTCATTAACGTGGGTTAATATATATGTAATTGTGTAAATATTTATCTAATTACAACTGTTTGCCTCTTCCACTAATAGGTTAAGGTAGAAGTTATTTAATATATTTAAATTTAATTCTTTCCCCATAATATTTCCCCCTCTCATCCCTTTCTCCTTTTGAGAATTCAGTTTTGTAATTATTGTTAGTTAGAAACAAAGCAACGGGAAAATGTTCTTATTTTGTATTATACTGGGGCAAGAGGAAGGGAACGAATAATTCTTTTGTGTGTTTTGCCTCACAAAACATCTTCTTAATATGTTTTTCTGGTAGGTTTTTTTGAAGGTTACAGCAGAAGCTGATACTGAGACACAGAATGCAGGTAAACACTCCACAGTCCAGTGCCTGAGTTCCAAACTAAAATGTTATGCTAAATATTTTAATAAACTACTGATTAAAAAGGAAAACCTACTAGTTCTAGTATGCCCATCCATGTCTCCAACATCCAGTAGAACTCGAGTAAGCTTTATGGGGGTTTTCTGAACTCCACACTATGTTGCTAGCTGCTAGTGACATGTGGTGTCAAGATATGAGTAGACTTTGGACAGAGGTCCCTGGAATGGGGCATTCTCCAACACAGAAAGGATTAGGGCAATAATTTTGGTATGGACACGGTGGGGGCATGTATTTGCTTTAGTCATAGGTCCTAAAACAGTGGTGTAAATCATGAATCAAAACAAATGTAGACAAAATTCACTGGGAAACAGGAATCCTGGAGCAGGTCAGCAGCATTTGCTAAGTTTATTTTCTGTTAGATCTGTAGAGGTTCCCTGGTACGGATATTGCAGTTCAAATCAGGTCTGAGCACTCCAGTAAAGACCAGACACTTCAATGTGGAATAAAATCAGACCACAGCTTTTATAACTGAATGGCCTGCCAGGGGGAACAGATCCATTAACTGGACAGCCCACCTGTCAGCCAATAAACTATCTTCCTGTCAGCTTAAATGTTAGAGGGATCCTGAGGTGATGGAACCAGGGATTCCACATGGGCAAAGGCCACTGCTCGGTTCCCCTGTCATCTGGCTTGAAACCACACACACACACAAGCTGGGTGTGTCCCTCATTACTTCAGCCCAAATTGTCTTAAGGAGACTGTGGGGATTTCACGTAATATTCCTGCGGCCAACTGTGAGGATTCCTCCCAGGCAATCCCTCCCACTGTTGCCAAATATTTAACCCTCCATCTGTGAAGACTTCCAAGGTGCTTACTGAAATTACCAAGAGTGAGACCTTTACCTGATGCTCATCTCTGTGATATTTGAGAATTATCTAAATGCCCATAAGGCACATATGAGGATTTATGCAACTTCTATCCTTAATGGATGCCATCAATGCTGCCACTGCAGATGTCCTGTCTGAGTCCAGTCTCTTAGGCAGATAACATTTCTGGAGGCCAAAAATTTATGAAAACATTTTTTAAATTATTTACAGAAATTAAACCTAACACAGTAGATTATTTACTTATTACATTTAAAACTTAACACACCTGTTTATTTGTTTGTTTATACTTATTAGACTTATATCCTGCCTTTCTCCCAAAATGGGATCTACTACTTTTTTAAATTTTTAAAGGATCCAATTAAAACATTAATTTACAAAAGTTAAAAAGGAATTAAACGTCAATATTTTTAATGATTAAAACAGCTAGAACACTCTTACTTCTCTTAAGATATCTAAGACCCTTACCAGTCACTCAACTCAGACTGCTTTTTCTCAGTCCAACTGTAGTCTAACTCAAACCCTTTTCTAACTGCGCTGTACTCAGACCCTAGGATAACTAACTCCCCACTCAAACTGGAACTCCCAATTGTCATAAACCAACCGTCACTCACCAGTTTTATGGAAATCTCATCTTTCCCACCAATGAGCATTCACTTCAACATTTCATTCTGTCCCCCCTCCCAACACCTATTAATCTCATAATCTAATATGTGCACAATAAATCAAACATTTTCAAATACAAATCCATGACAGCACAGAACAGGACCCTCTAGTGTGCAAGCCCATTTCCATCAGTTTAACCCAGTTCATCTCACCAAATATTGTGACACACATACATACACAATCATACACATATATTTATTTATAATAATACCATGCAGAAGCATAACACAGTGTTTAAAAAAAAGTCTTACATGGTGGGGAAGCCACTTCTGGAAGGAATGATGGAGCCACTCTAGAGCTGACAATTTTATACCCACTAGCTGCACCAGGTAAGCCTGAAACTCTGCTTCATTGCAGCATCCAATTAGTTTGCCCTTTGGTAGTTTTTTGTGGAGCTTTCAGGCTATGTGGCCATGTTCTGGAAGAGTTCCTTTCTGACCTTCCGCCAGCATCTGTGGCTGGCATCTTCAGAGAATGATAGCCTGGAAAAGGATGGAGATATATATCCTGTGTGACCCTGGGAAGGAAGGAGTAATTTGCAAATGTATTGTTCTGTTGCTAATGGCAGTCCTCAGGGTGGGAGAATATGCAAACAAGGATTAATGTCTGCTAATTGGTGCTCATTGTCTGCTGGGAATCCCCTGGCATTAGGCTGTTTCTCATTTGCATAGGTTGAGTCTTGACCTTGCTGTCCTTCAAGACTGGGAGCCAAGCCTTGTTTACTCTCAGGGTTTCCTCTTTCGCCACAGATGCTGGCAAAACTTCAGAAAGGAACTCTTCCACAACATGGCCACATAGCCCGAAAGCTCCACAAAAAACTATGGATGCCGGCCATGAAAGCCTTCGACTCCCTTTGATTGGCCAGCTGCTCACATCTTCCTCATGAGCCACAAAACTATGGGGGCTACTTAGATGGAGAAACGTTGGTATGCATTGCCATTAACTCTTATGCTATGCATGTTGCCCCATGGCCTGGGTGCAATTGGGGATTTCCAGATTAGTTTGAGCACTCATATTTGTTTTATAGCAGGGGTTGAACAACTTGTGCCTTAAGCAATAGCCCACATAGATAATGCAAGAACTGGTATAGTTGAACAACATATGAAAGGATGCCCATTCTTCAAATCAGGAAAAAATTTGCTGTTTTCTACCAGATTAAATTTTAAAGAAACACACGATTATTCCAAAATTATTGAAATATATTAATATACATTTCAGCATGCCTCAGAGAGGAACAACTAGCATTCTGTCATTTTGATTTTAGGCGCCCACGAGAATGGTGCTGTGGGACAAGAAGAGGAAACCCACCAAAATGGTCACACAGCCAATGGTGCTTCTCGGAGACCTGTGGCTCAGGAAGGAGATGGGAATGGCGGCAAAGGCTCCCAGCAAAATAAGGGTTGCCAGCTCTTCTATCAGCAGATGAAAGCACTGCTTGCCAAACGATTCCACCACACCACCCGTAGTTTTAAAGATTTCCTTGCTCAGGTATGTATGTATTCATTACAGTTGCAGAGCTTCCTGTGATACAGAATTCACATACTGTATGTACATCTGTCTTTATTGGTAACAAAGCAGTATGATATCATTGCATTATAGAACAAGACACGATAAGTGAGTGAATCAGATCCCAGAGCTTTCGGTACAATTACAAATCCACAAAAGGCCAACCTGTTTTAGCTTACATAACTAGTATGATTAAACTATATCTACAGTAGAACTGTCTGGTTGAATAGATGACATCTTCTTGTCATTTACTGTCAAGAACACTTACCTACTGCATTTAAGGAAATAATTCCTTTTTGTAATAAGGATTCCCTGTTGAGCAGAGGTGAGAACCAGCATGGTATCGTACAGTGATGGTGAAACTTTTAAAGACCAAGTGCCCAAACCCAGTGGCATTCCCACACTGGGTATCACTCGGTGCTGGAGGGGTCTGGACTTAAGGGGAGGCAGTCCTTCTGGGTTGGGACTTCCGCCTTCTGGATGTGGGACTTCCAGTGGAAAAAACTGAAGGCACACACTCTCAGCCTCTGGCTAGCAATAGCAACCTCTCCTCTGAAGCAACTTCAGAAACGTGACAAGAAAACTCTATGATAGTTTCACCTTAGGGAAATAATAAGAGATAGTTTGACCTTAGGGTTGCCATAAGTCAGAAAGCACTTGAAGGCACCACACACAAGTAATGATCTCTCAGCCTCAGCACGCTTGCTCCTGCTTCCACCCACCCATGCCTTTAACTGGCTTTCTGAAGCCAGTTAAAGCAGGGGGGATGGGGAAAGTTGTTTAACATGAATGCACTGGCTCTTCCTTTCCCCCACCCTCCCACCCCTTTAACTGCCTCCCCAGAGACAGGTGAAGGGACGGGAGGGCAAGGGAAGAGGAGGAACAGGTGCACACTCCTATTGTACTCTTATTGAAGTAACAGATGGTATGCGTGCCCACAGGGAGAGCTGTGCATGTCAGAGATGGCACACGTGCCATAGGTTCGCCACCACTGGTATAGTGCTTCAACTGTTAGATCACAACTCTGGAGCCTAGGGTTCAAATCCCTGCTCAGCCATTAAAACCCACTGGGTGATCTTGAGTGATTCACACACTCAGCCCCAGAAAACCCCATGATAAATTCACCTTAGGGTCACCAGAAGTGGAAAGTGACTTGAAGTCATACAAGAGCAGCAACAATGGAAGAGAGGTGGGAACCATGTAACTTTCTAGATGTTGCTGGTTTGTAACACCCAGTAATCTTGGCCAGCATACCTATTTTGTAAGAAATACTGGGAGTTGTAGTCCAACTTTAGGAGGGCATGACTCCCACCCCTGTTATAGAGGAACGTATGGGGAAATAAATCCTAGTTTGAGTGAAGATAACTCCAGATTTTTCATACAGGGTAATTGCCACATAGGAATATGTACTTTACATGCCAAGGCCCCAGGTTTAATCCCTGATACCTCCAGATTAGTCTAGGTTAGACTAAAGGCTTGACAAGCTGTTGCCAGACAGAAGTGACAGCACTATGCTAGATAGACTGGTGATCTGAATTAATTTAAGGCAGTTTCCTATGTTCTTATATTCCTACATCTATAATTTCTGAGCCATTAGCCGACTCTTTTCCATAATCTCAATAAAGATACCTTAGAATATATATAAAACTTGGTAAATATGCAACAGATTTGGTACTGATTTTTTTTTTAAAAAAATGTATGGTAAGAATTGTGAACAGATCTGGGTAAGAGATCTCCAGAACTTCCTGCTGCTGGTCCGCTTATTTGTTAGCTGAGTGTTATCAGAAATACTTCTGCTACATTATATGTGCTTCAGGTGTCTGATGTTCCCCATATTGCCTGCAGATTGTACTCCCTTCTAGCTTTGTGCTGCTAGCTCTGATACTTACAATCATCATCCCTCCATTTGGTGAATACCCCAGTTTAACACTCCAACCATGGATCTATGGACAGCAGTTCACTTTCTTCAGGTCAGATATCTCCTTTTTCACAGTAGACCTTCCTTTCTTGTTTTCTTAGATAGCATTATGGTGACTTGTTGCTAAATACCTTTTGTTCCCTGTTGTTTCATTCCGGTATGAATTATGGAGTTGCCATTTATATCCCTTTGAATTAGTTCTCAGACTTTATCAAATTGTAAATTAGCTCCTCTTCCAGCTTAGATTTTGCACTTTCTATCTTGATAACTAGTATTATGTCTGTGAAGTAACGTTACTATTTTCTGCTAATTGACTAGTGTTACAAGTAGCTAATTATAAAGTAATTCCTTTAAGACTTTGTGTGAATTTTGTGAATTTCATCTTTGATATAGAGTTTATCACTTTCTTTGCTTATACCCATCATTTATATTTGGTGTTAAAAGCTTGCAGATAAGTGATGGTTGGATGAATGGGAATGCTTGTCAGTTGTGGCCAGTTCATACAATTTCAGATATGGAAAGGTTGCATGTAACAATGTGGCAGTAAGCGTACATGTACAATCTTTCTCTTGCATGTATCATCATGAAGTGTGCTTTGTTCCTAGAAAGTTTATGCCTTAAAAGTAGGATGGAAAGAGATCAGAAAAGTAGTACAGAGTCCGTACAACAGCTTGTGTTTATGCTTGTAACACATGATGTTATCATATACCTTGTAAAAAGGCCTCCAACATGGGCAACATGTGGCCCTCCAAAGGTTGTTGGACTGCAGCTCCCACCAGCCCTCACCATTGGTTATGTTGATTTGGACTAATGGGAGTTGCAGTTCAGCAACATCTGGACTGCCATACTTTCCTGACCCTCAATGTACGTTATATTTCGAGATTTGAGGTTATATTAGCCACGAGATCTAGATCTAGCACTAGATGCCCTCTAGAAGTGTTGAACTATGGTTTTTATCGTCTCCAGTCAACTGGATTTCAGAGGATTGTGGGATTTGTAGTCCAATACATCCAGAGGGATGCCAGGCTGGGAAAGGTTGCATTATCTTATGTTGGAAATATATAGATAGAAGTAGATATATCCTGTTGCTAAAGAAATCTACTATAACAGGTTAGATTTTTAAAATTTAAAATTTAAAAAAAAACACCACCAAAGCCTTGACCATTTATTAACAAGGAATATTTGTAAGTATTTGCATCTTGCTGCATTTAGAAGTCAGTGGCTTGGTCATGGAAGAAAATGGTAATTGCGTGTACACCTTATTCAGTTTGTGTGCCTTGTTCAATTATAGGGAGCTGTTCTGTAGCATCTGCTGTGATTCTGCCCTGCCTGTTTGATTAGCTGATTTACTTTTGTAACTGCATTCCTTCTGTAGTAATCTCTTTTTATAGTCTAAATCTCATCAAATTTCACTAGCAATGAACAGCCTGGCAGTGAGGAGATGGTTCCTCTAATTGATGCCTTCTTAAATAAACCAGGATTTGGAAATCGTTGCTTGAAGAAGGAGCCCCTGCAGTAAGTCATGTTGTTCTCCCTTAAAGCAGTAGTGAACTGGCCTTGATGTTTCCTAGTATGTTAAACTAGTGGTGATTCATCTCCACCCAGCATCATATAGCAAGCCAGTGGAAATATCGGAGTAGCTTACAGATTCAAGGCTCTTAAGTTATTCTTAGGGTAGATCTATTGACACCAACAGGATTTAAGTTAGCTATAACTGATAAATAGGGCTAAATACTCTGGAGACGCTTGAACTTGGAGGCTAAGCAGGGTGAGCCCTAGTTAGTACTTGGATGGGAAACCACCAAGGAATACCAGATGCTGTTTGCTATTTTTCACATGCAGGCAATAACACACTTTTGAGTGTTCCCTGCCTGAGAAAATCCTATGAAATTCATGG
This sequence comes from Urosaurus nigricauda, assembly GCA_034509955.1. NCBI lineage: Eukaryota > Metazoa > Chordata > Lepidosauria > Squamata > Phrynosomatidae > Urosaurus > Urosaurus nigricauda. The sequence continues at coordinate 105,281,852 of JAOEGL010000004.1, forward strand.
GGTCACCGTAGTTGACAGACAGTTTGAAGACGTACACACAACTAACTAGCTAACTGGTTTCATTGATTTCAACCTGTCTATTGTATGTATAACTAAACCTTAAACCAATTCTGTGGATTGTTTTCATATGATCTTCCAGCCACCCTTATATAAGGATGGTAGCAATTAAGAAATAGTACACTCACATTAAGAACAAACCACATCAGAGAATAATACTGTAATAGACTTAAGTAGTTTTGTATGTAGGCAATGTTTATGTCTTCACCTTTAAAAATACATTCTGGTTTTAACACAACAGAACCAAACAAACATTTATTCATTGTTTTACTGCTTAGGAGACGCTAAATTCCTGAGCAGACTTTTACTGAATAATGGATGGTTATCATAGCATAATTTTAATTGTCTGCATCCAATTTTGCTCTAATCCCACCCCATGCCATGTACAATGTGCACATGTGCTTGAAGCATTCATATTATACTCCATGCATCAGAGAAAGTGGATGGTAATCCATGAAACCTTACCCTGAAATGCATCTATTAATCTTAATGATGCCAAAAAACTTTTTTTTATTTCTCATTATTATATATGTGCATGTGTATGTATGTAAAAAATATCTACACAGCCAGCTAGGATTTTGTAATCTGTGTTTTAATCTATAGAAATGTTTTGCATGGTAGAGCAATAACACAATGATCAGTATACATAGACCATTCATTTTCAAAAAGTCATTTTATCTATTTTGCAGACAATACTTATCCTGTGTCCTTAAATGCAATCTACCTGTCATTGAGCTATTGAAAGCTCTGCCATGTTGAGCAGTGAATTAAGCATGCACTTAACCCTAACCCATAATAACAACAAAATGGGGATTATAGTTAAACTCAATGGCACATTTAGCACATTTGTGGCAGAGGTGTCAGCCAGGTATGACAGATCTCTGTCCGTCATAACATGTGAATTTTCCTCACCTGTGTATTTATTATTTTTTGCTTTGTGCTTGCTCATTAGCAGATAAACCTGGGCTACTTTGTAATTCTGAGTTTTGATGTACTCTCTCACACTGTTTCCTGCAGGTGAAGGAACAAAAGCACGTTAATTGTTGTTGTTATTGTGTACCTTCAAGTTGTTTCCGACTTATGGTGATCCTAAGGTGAACCTATCACTGGGTTTTCTTGACACAGTTTATTGAGAGGAGTTTGGACTGTGCCTTTCTTTGAGAATGAGAGAGTTTGACTTGTCCAAGATCACGCAGTAGATTTCCATGACCAAGCAAGGATTTGACCCCTGGTCTTCAGAGTTGTAGTCCAACACTCAAACCGCTACACTGTGCTGGCTCTTGGTTAATTATAGGGAATATAATTATCTTAATGTCTGGTTTGACTCTTAGAACAGCTTAGCTATATTCAGAAGGTAAAACATGCCCAGCCACCTGTCCTTCTTTCCTTCTTTAAAATAAGGGGCTGTTTACAGCTGGACGGAGGAGGGGGTCTAGGAAATTAAATTCATGATTATATTTACTATGATAAATTTACAGTGCAACTACCTGACTACTAAGTCCCATTGAATTCACTGCAATTTAATCCCAGGTAAATGTTATAAAACTGAAGCTTCTACTTTTCTCCCCCTCAGTTCCTTCACTTTGATTTTCTTCCAAGCTGTGAGAGTTGTGTTTCTCCTTGTTGTTTCTGGTCCACAGAATTCCAGTCTCCAGAGATCAAAAGTAGTGGCAGCCCTTTCCACTGTTTGGTGCTCTGCAGGAACATAACAGATGCAAACAATTCCTATTGTTTTTATTTATTCAAAATATGGCAGGCATCACTAGTAAATGGGTAGCTCTCCAAAGTGGATAGCCATTTGAAGGCTGAGTAGAAAGCAACAGTGGAACAGATACAGTTAAATATAGCAATGATTAATACAGGTTGAGTCTCCTTTATCTGAAATGCCTGAGACCAGCATCTTGGAATATTTGCATATACGTAATGAGATGTCTTGGAGATGGGACTCAAGTCTAAAAATGAAATTCAATTATGTTTTGTTATACCTTTGAAGATAATTTTATACATAATATTTTTAATAATTTTGTGCATAAAACAAATTTTGTGTACACAGAACATCAGAAAGCAAAGGTGTTACTATTTCAGCCACCATGTGGATAATTTTGTATTTTGGAGTATTTTGGAGTTCAGACTTCCAGATAAGAGATACTCAACCTGTATGTGAAAAAGAAAGAGATGAAGGGCCAAGTCTTAGGATTTGGGGAGTCTGGGATCTCAATGTGCCCATTGCTAGTCCAGATAAACCAAAGCGGATTTAATAATCACAGCAAATAGCAGTTTTGTGAGGGACCTGTAGATTTCCCAGAAGAGAATATGTGAACACTTCACCAGTTTTCCTTCCCATTATACTTCAGTATAGGTTAGGGGAGATGAACAAGAGAGAAATGAGTATAAGCTTGTAATTTAGGTAGGCTCAACATTACCTAGTCTTTAAGTAAAAATACCTGATAGGTCTAACTGACTGTATTTTGTTTGTGTTTGGGAATCATTCTTTTTAATTGTTATGAAGATAACCCATTGTGGTATAGTAGTTTGAGTGTTGGACTACAATTCTGGAGACCAAGTTTTAAATCCTTGTTCAGCCATGGAAACCCATTGGTGATCGTGAACAAGTCACACTTTCTCAGCCTCAAAGGAAGGCAAAGGCAAACCCCTCTGAACAGATTTCACCAAGAAGCCCCTGTGATAGATTTGCCTTAGCATCACCATAAGTCAGAAACCTCTTGAAAGCACACAATAGCAAACTGTCATAAAGATGAGATTTACAGACAGAGTAGTTTGCTGTGATTTTATATAGGGTACTTGATCCTGACACTGATAAAAGATTCCATGTGTTCTTTGTCTCTTTTACAGAAACTATCCTTGTATGAACACTTCAATGGCCTGGAAGACACCAGCTGTTCCTTATAATGTCTCTGCCCTGTTACGAACCAAAACCTGGAGTACTGAAAACCCCTCACCCTCTTGCAAGTGCAGCACTAGGAGGAAACTCACTATGCTGCCCGAGTGCCCCTTAGGAGCTGGAGGATTTCCTCCCCCGCAGGTACTGGTTGACTTCAATTCAGCAGTCAGAAGTACTGTGGCTAGTCTCACTTGGGTGGTAAAATGGGATGAAGATTTAAATTATACAGCTGAAAAAATACCCATGTAATTCAAAAAACCCAGATTTTGCAATTAAATGCAATACCTTGTACTTATTTAATTTAAAAGCAATACTCGCCCACTCACCGCAACCCAATGGAACTCAAGGAACTCAGCTAACAATAAAATCAAACAAAACATACACATTTAAAACAAGAAATATTTAAAACCTCAATAAAACTGTATCATGATCATGTTGGGCATGGATTCATTATCTCCTTTTCTGGGAAACAGGAATGTGTTCAAAACTATTTCTAAATGGGTAGCTTGTTCATTGCATTATTTGTAACCTTTAATTATTTCATCTGAGGCCTGAATATACTAAAAGCACTAGATCCCATCTGCCTTTGAAGCTAAGCAGGGTCAGCTCTGGTTATTACTTCTATGGGAGACCACCAATGAATTACAGGTGCTGTAGGCAATATTTCAGAGGAAGAAAATGGTAAAATCACCTCTGAGGATTCCTTGCTTTGCCTTAAAAAAAAAACCTATGGAATTCATGGGGTCACCATAAGTCAGTCACAGGTGACTTGAAGGCATATATGCACACATTCTTTCAAACGACCAAGGTCAGGACTGTGTCCTATTTTTCCTAATGAAGGTCAATGTTGCCACACAGTGGTTAAGTTAGCAAACTACATTAAGATACGTCATAAGCCATTATTTCTTCATTTATTCATTTGCTAGCCACTGAGTTGTCTCTTGTCTGATTTTTCACTTAAATTACAAAGGTTTTTTATCCATTTCTCAGCCAGGAGAGAGTATTTTGAGCTTTGAGTGCCACTTGCATTCATAGGAGGTGAAGCTTACAAAAAGCTTGCAAATCTTTTGGCAGCCTTTGGTGAAACTAGCCTGGCTTAGGATTTTACATCACTGTTATTTTTTTGTGATTTGAGACCTAGACATAGGAAAAAGTGCAGCAGTTTCTCTTGAAACTCCCCAAGTGGAGGCAGGGCAAGCTCTCTGATTTCAGGAGCACAGCAATTTCTCAATGTAATCAAAACTGGAAAACTTTGCTGCAGGGCCTCTTCCTTCCCCTGCTACTCTGAACTGCCAAATTCTAGTTGGCAAGAATGTAATGACTGTTTATTTTTCCTTTCAGAGAGTTCAGCGTAGCACAGAAATTCTTCAGGATCTAACTCATCGAAATATTTCTGATTTCCTGGTGAAAACATATCCCACCCTCATAAGAAGCAGGTTGGTTGAATAGCTCGCTATGTATAGATTTGTCAAACCTAATTTGTCTACAGAGCTGTTTAATCATTTAACTAGACTGAGAATTCCTAATAGAGGGTCTAGAAATTCCGAATACCATGTCCACTATTCAGCTCTTTATTTATTAGTAAACTGAGCAAAACAATTATGCTATATAGACAGTACTAATAACCCAATTAATTGCACATTAAGGTGGGTACATAGGATTGGATTGGGAGAGGTTACAGTGGGCCCTTGCTATCCTCTGGGGTTTGGTTCCAGGACCCTCCGTGGGTAACAAAATCCATGTATGCTCAAGTCCCATTAAATATAAGGGCACAACAAAATTGTGTCCCATATATAAAATGGGAAATCAATGTTTGCTATTTGGAATTCATACTTTTGGGGTATATTTTCAAGATGTGTATGCTCAAATCTGTGGATAAAAAATCTATGGATACGGAGGGCCAACTGTACTATACGTTGTTCACAAATAAATGTAATGAAGCCACAATAGCTTTGCTGATTTTTTTTAAAAATCTCATTGTGATCCTGAGTACTATCTCCACCAGCTCCTGCTGCAAAGAGACACTGCACACTCTCTTTACCCAGCCTAGCTAATGCTAAGGGATTTTGGGAGTTACAGTCCATCAACATCTGTGGATGTTTTTCCATCTCTGCTATGGAGCATGTAGGCTCATAACATCTGTGCAAGACAGACCAAAAAAAAAAAAATTACAGATGACAGTGCAATCCTAAACTCTCCTCCATGACCTTACTGGCCATCTGAAAGGAACTTACATTGGTTTTGAGTTGAAATCAATCTCTGCAAAACATGGCCATTAAATCTGGAGATGGTTGATTCTATTACACTGAACATTGTGTCTGATTTCTCCCAAATTGGTGTGGAAAATTTAAAAGTATTGTATGGTATTAATAATATATTCATTTTTCTGTTGCAGTTTAAAGAGCAAATACTGGGTAAATGAGCAAAGGTAGGAAACTTGTATCTTGTATATTCTCTGTTGAATTTTGAAGATGGGATTTGCTTTTAAATCAATAGCAGAAGGCATGATAAAGTTCTATCTTGTTTGAGATGCATGTGCTGGACTATGTATAGCTGGTTTGAAGGCAACATTTGTTTACTGTATATACTCATGTATAAGTTGACTTCACAAATAAGTCGGGGGCAGATTTTGGGGCCAAAATAATGGATTTTGATATGACCTGTGGATAAGTCGAGGGTCAAACTTAGGGACATGTATAGGATGTAAAGAGGAAAACAAAACACCCCTCCCTCTTTCTCCTTTTCTGGACCTCTCCCAAGGATCACAGCCTTGGCATGCAAATTTCTCTCTTTCTTTCTCCCCTCCTCCCTCCCCCCCCCCACTCCTTTCACCACCAACCTTTCCAAGATACATGGCTTGCAATATGGGGGACACAGACCTCTATTTCTCTCCCCCCCCCCTTTTTTTTTACCATCAGCTTTTCTAAGGCTCACAGACTTGGCATCTGAGCAGTATTACCATATTGACTTGTATATAAATCAACCCAGGATTTTGGAACCCATTTTTGCACTTTTTTTCCAATTTATAGACAAGTATATATGGTAGTTTGAATACACTGTAAACAACACTGAGGAAATGAATATAATTTGAATACAGCAGTAGAATCATAGAGTTGGAAGAGACCACAAGGGCCATCCAATCCAACCCCCTGCCATGCAGGAACTCCCAATCAAAGTATGCCCAACAGATGGCCATCCAGCCTCCAATGAAGGAGACTCCAAAGGATTGTGTTCCACTGTTGAACAGCTCTTACTGTCAGGAAGTTCCTCCTAATGTTGAGGTGGAATCTCTTTTCCTGGAGCTTGTATACATTGTTCCGGGCCCTGTTCTCTGGAGCAGCAGAAAACAAGCTTGCTCCCTCCTCAATGTGACATCCCTTCAAATATTTAAACAGGACTATCATATCACTTCTTAACCTTCTCTTCTCCAGGCTAAACATCCCCAGCTCCCTAAGGCGTTCCTCATGGGGCATGGTTTCCAGACCCTTCACCATCTTAGTTGCACTCCTTTGGACCTGCTCCAGTTTCTCAACATCCTTTTTGAATTGTGGTGCCCAGAACTGGACACAGTATTCCAGGTGGGGCCTGACCAAAGCAGAATAGAGTGGCACTATAACTTCCCTTGATCTAGAAACTATACTTCTATTGATGCAGCCTAAAATTGCATTGGCTTTTTTAGCTGCCGCATCACACTGTTGACTCATGTTCAACTTGTGGTCTACTTGGACTCCTAGATCCCTTTCACATGTGGTTTCATTCAGCCAGTTGTCCCCCATCCTTTATCTTTTGCATTTCATTTTTCCACCCTAAGTTCAGAACCATACATTTCTCCGTATTAAATTTCATTTTGTTAGCGTTAGCGTTTTCTAGTCTATTCAGGTCATTTTGAATTTTGATCCTTTCCTCTGGGGTATTAGCTACTCCTCCTAATTTGGTGTCGTCTGCAAATTTGATAACTAGGCCCCCAATACTGTCATCCAAGTCATTAATAAAGATATTGAATAGCACTGGGCCCAGGAAAGAACCCTGTGGGACCCCTCTTGTCACTTCTTTCCGGGATGAAAAGGAACCATTGTTGAGCACCCTTTGGGTGCAGCCAGTCAACCAATTACAAATCCATGTAATAGTTACCATATCTAGCCCACATTTTGCAAGCTTTTTTACAAGAATGTCATGGGGAACCTTGTCAAAGGCCTTACTGAAATCAAAATATAGTATATCCCCAGCATTCCCTTCATCTACTGAGCTGGTAATTTTATCAAAAAAAGAGATCAGATTTATCTGGCATGACCTGTTTCTCTGAAACCCATGTTGACTTTTTGTGATTATGGAATTATCTTCTAGATATTCATAGACTCTTGGAAAAGTTACAGTTTTGTCCTTCAGTTACCAGTGTCTGCCAAGCATCTTAGCTAGTCATCACAGCAAGTTCTGGCAGTTGTGGTACCAAAAAAAAAGGAACATTTTCAAGCTCTTAAAATAGATTTTCAGTTAGCACCACTTTTATTCTTAAGGGATATTTTACCATGTTGATCATCTATTAAAAAAGAGATGGGGGCCTGACCAGGTGACCATGCCAGGCAGGTGACTGGCAGACTCGGTCCACAGTTATTAAACATTCTACACCACGCCAAACTATCAAAAACACATCTGGCTTTCCTGTCACTCACCTTAAAAGCCTTCGACTAAATGGAATGGCCATACCTTTTTAGTATATTGAACGAAATGAATATTTGTAGTGTTGCATCATATGTACAGTATTATAGCTCAGAAACAACAATTTTAGTGAATGGGTATAAGTCTACACCTTTTACCCTCACTAGGGGAAGTGCCCACTGTCACCCTATTTGCCCTAATGATTGAATCCCTAGCAAATCGTATCAAATCCAAAACCAACATAACTGCTCTCGAAATGGCTAGCATCACAAGTCTGTCCTTTATGCGGATGACATGTTAATTTTTCTGACCAACCTAGAAACATATTTTCCTCCACTGAAAGAGTCATTTGAAATGTTTGGCAAATTTTCAGGTTTCCAAATTAATTTTGACAAATCTACCATGATGACCTTGATGATCGCACCAACATCAACAACATTGGTAATGCCTCACGAATTTACGCATTCATCCATCAGATTTTACTTATCTGGGAATAATCATAACTAAAGACATTCAGCAACTTATAACCAGAAATTACAACCCATTTACCAAGTGGATGTCACAAAAATCACTAAAACAATCCATTCTAAGTCAAATCGCTCTAGTCAAAATGTTCTTGCTCCCCGCTTGTTTTTCCTGTTTCAAAACATACCATTGAACCCTTCTGCTTCCAGACTTACAAAATGGCAGTCAGCAATTAATTTATTTATATTTAACAAACAAACAAAGAAGACCTAGGTTCTCTAAACACATCAGACACACTGCCTCCACCTGTGGTGGACTGGCAGTCCCAGATATTGAACTTTACTTCCATGCCTTCCAGTTAAACCAAATTGTACAATTGATCAAGGATGATGAATCCACGAAATGGGTTAGCTTGGAACTTGACAAAATAAATTCAATGGGACCTTTTTTTCTCTCCACAGTCAGATCACAAAACACATGTTCAGAGCAGGTGTCAATCCCTTTCTTCATAATTCTCTCACAATTTGGAATAAATGAAGGCATGTCCTTGCTCCTGATTCTTCCCCTTTGAAACTTTTTTTCTTACACCCAAACTTTCCAAAAGCTGATCAGCATTGATTCTACTGTCAGTATTTGTCAACAGAAATGCCATACTTAAACATAGAAAGCTGGTAACTTTTTTGAATCACGGCTGCAAGATTAGAGGTGGCCAAATGTTGGAAGCATGGGAATTTGTCTATTGAAGGTTGGTAGGAAAGGGTATGGAACATGTGATTAATGGAAAAACTTTCCAACACAATGAGACTTTGTAATGGTCATTCAAAGCATGACGTGTTTTATAAGGACTAGATTATTTTATTGACTATGTAAATGATCCTTCACACCACCTCCAACCTCCGGACTCTCACAACAACTTCTGGAAGGACAGTTTACAACTTAACACATTCAGTGGGTCACATTCATGAAACCCTGCGGACCAATGATCATTGAGCAACATCACATCCTATGGTTATTGTTTTATCTGTTCTTGTATTTTCTCTTTTCTTTTTATCACTTCCTTAATTGCACTGTAATATTTGAATGTTTTATAAAGATTTGAAAATCAATAAAAATAATTTTTTAAAAAGAGATAAGCTGGTCAATGACCGAATAAAATTTTACTACTACTACTTTAAAAAGAGAGAGATGGGGGGTGGCTCTTCTGATGATCTTTTGCTCTTGTGTTTAGATATGGAGGAATATCTGTTGGAGGAAAGCTTCCAGTCCTTCATGTCACTGGAGAGCAAATTGTTAATATCCTGAGAGATCTTGGTCAAATGATGAACATAACAGGGGTAAGCAAGGATTGGTCTTTGTCTTATTTCCCAATATATCCACCAGTGGTCTGAACAAATTTAAGCATTTTTGTTCATGTCTGTAGCACTGAAATGTGTACCTGTATATATAAATATTTAATATTTGCTTACTTTCTATTATGTAGGGTGAAGCAACAATGGCTGTCTCTAAGGAAATGTCAAACTTTCTTAAATACATGGAAACTGAAGACAACATTAAGGTACAATTGCCCCTTCATTTTCGCAGGGGATCTGTTCCGGAACCCCCCGTGAAATGGAAAATCGCTTATATTCAAACCCCATTGACTTGAATGGCAGCATGCCCCTTTGGGCACCCGTAGGTGTGCACTGCAGGTGCATGCCCCATTTTGTCCGCAGATGAGCAAGGGACGCGGACTTCGACTCCACAAAAACGGATGGAGCGGCTGTATTTTCAATCTCTCTGAATAATTCTTTTTTTAGGTTTTGAAGCACTACAGAATCCTGTCAAACCTGGTTGTCAAGAGACAAATGGCATCTTAGGATGGCCTCCTCCTCCTCCTCATCATCATCTTTCCTCTTTTCCCCCAAAATTTGGGTTCAAAGCAGCTCCCAACTGCCCTCCACATGTGCTGGGGTTAAGGATGCAGGGACACCCCCCCCCCAAGTGAAAAAACTGCAGATTTAAAAAAAAAACATTTTTAAACCTGAGAAAACATCACATGGGTCTGTGAGAGGGGCCTCTCCTGATGATCTCATAGCCTGGGCTGGCTCATACAGGGGGATAACGGTCTGCTAAATAGCCTGAATCTGTCTATGGCTTTATATATATCATAATCAGAACTTTGAATGATGTCCAGAAACAAAGTGGCAACCAGTGAAGCTGTTTCAACAGGGGCATTGTGTGGTCTCTATAACCTGCCCAAGTTAACAGTCTGGCTACAGATCTTTGGGCCAGCTAAAGTGTCTGAACACTCTTCAAAGGTAGCCCTAAGTAGAGCACATAATAGTAGTCCAAACGGAATGTAACTAAGACATGTACCACCATGACCAAATCTGGCATCTCAAGGAAAGGGACAGTTGGCACAGAAGCTTTATACATGCAAAAGCATTCCTGGCCACTGCAGAAATCTGGGCCTCCAGGTTCAATACTGAGTTCAGGATACAAATCTGTTTCTTCAAGGAGAGTATAACTCCATATAAGACAGGCTAAATCTCTATTACATGATCTGCCTTCTGGCTGACTAAGAGCACTTCAGTCTTGTCTGGATTAGATTTCAATTTGTTTACTCTCACCTTGTCCATTACTGATGACAGACACTGTTTAGGGCCTTCTTGGATTGGGGTGGAAAGGAGAAGTATCATCAATAACTCAGGACAGTGTCTCCAGCAGTTTCATGTATATGTTAAATAGCATCAGGTACAAACCAGAACTCTGAGGAATCCCCGCAGGTCAATTGCCAGAGGGTCAAACAGGAGTCCTCCACCATCAACTTCTGGGTTTGCCCCTCCTGGAAGGAACAGATCCACTGGAAAGAATGCTTCCAGTTCCCTTCCCAGCTTTTATCATGGTTTTTATCATGCTTCCTTCTAGAAAGAAAAAACTTGATAGTTTGGTACATATGAATAAGGGAGATAGTTCTATATTGTGTTGGGGGGGGGTGTAGCTTTGTTTGGTTGGTTTCTGTTGTGTTTTGTTTCTTTAGAGGAAGGGGAAACTGGACAAGTTGCTTATATGAAATGTATGGGATGACTAACCCATATCTCTTGGCATCTGAAATGTGTACATTTCAGTACATTTGAGCATAATAGTTATTGGTGAAATAAACAAGAGGAAGACACCTTGTTTGTCTTACTCTAGTTCGGTGTGCCCATGTCCTCTCTTCTTCTTGCAGGTGTGGTTTAACAACAAAGGCTGGCATGCTATGGTCAGTTTTCTCAACATAGCCAGCAATGCAATCCTGAGAGCCAATCTGAAGCAAGGCAAAGATCCTGAAGAATATGGCATAACAGCTATCAACCACCCACTGAACCTCACTAAGGAGCAGCTCTCTGAGGTCACAGTGTAAGTAACACGTATTGTCTATTCTATTTGCCTCCCTCATTTTTTGGCTGTTCTGGCAGAATGGGGTGGAAAGAGGGAACACACCTATAAGGCAGCTAAAAAGTCTTCTAACTTCAGAGATTGCTGGAATTCAACTCTCAACAATCTCACCCACCATAGAGATAAAGGCAATCTGGTGGCTACACATTGGCTGTCCCTACCTTAGCCTAGATGTAGTGCAAAAAGCAAGTTAATCCGCAGTTACTCTGAGCAGACAACCTGTCCTTCTATTTAGCTATAGCTGTGAACAGAATACAAAGATGCCTTGCAAAAATAGAAGGAAAAACCCAATAGCCACTCAATTTTTGGAAAGCAACTGCTGCCTTTTCCAGGAGAGTAGGAACGAATGGACTGAAACTGCAGCGGATGAGAATTTAACTTTTACCTCTCTATTGAACAACCCCCAACCCACCCACCCCCCACCCCCCGCACAAGCTGCTATTTGCCTGTCTTCAGAGCAGATAACAGTTGTAGGGGATCATTCACAGCATAAAATGATGTGAAAAAAAGAGTTACTGTAAATCCCTTCTCTACAGCCTGGCCTTTATGAGTGTTCCTTGCCACTCCTTTTACTAACGAAAGTGTCCAGTGCTAAGAACTTAATGTAACATGTAGTTTGAACCTCACATTAAAGTCGTCATTAAGTGGTCTCAAATCACAGAAAAGGCAAACAATGGTGAAAGGAATATAGGGCTGAATACAGATTAATTAATTGCACTTAGCTTCTATCAAAATCAGTGGAACTAATCTGCCATGAGTAACATCTTACACTTTTCATTAGGAACTAATTTATTCACATTCCAATTTACAGTGGTTAATTTGAGCTCTAATATGTAAATATTAATAATATTACGGAGCCTACATGGTGTAATGGTTTGAGTGTTAAACCTAGGACTCTTGGAGCCCAGGGTTCAAATCCCTGCTTAACCATGGAAACCACTGGATAACTTTGAGCAAATCACTCTCTCACACTCAAAGTAAGGAAATAGCAAACTCCCTCTGAACAAATCTTGCAATGGAAACCCTATCATGGGTTCACCTTAAGGTCACCATAAATCAGAAATGACTTGAAAGCACATGGCCACCATCACAATATCAGCAAGTAAACAAACAGTATCATGCAAATAATATTTCATAAGATATTTCAGTTGCTGATGTTGTGCAGACTTGTGTTGGGAATGCTGTCATTCATTATTTCTATTCTGGACATGCACTTCGGTCCATGATAGATCGGAAATTGTAGCTAGCACCTCAAACTAAAACACATCAAACATGGCAAACCAAGTCTTTCCAAAGATTAGTTCTATTTCTGCTGAAATTGTTCCTCTAACTCAGTGGTTCCCATCCTTTTTTATGCCCCTCACCCATACAAAATGTTTGACTAATGTTCACACACCCTACAAAACTAATATCACATTCATAGATTAAAAATCTAATTTCTAAACCACAAATTGAACATTCAATTCTGCGAGTGAACAAATTCAACTTTAAAAAAATAAGCTTTTAACTTAGTGTATAAAGTGCCAATCTAAATTGAGGAATTAAATTCTAATTTATTCAGAAAATTGTAAATATTGTAAATTGTAAAATTATCTAATCTTATATAAATACCAAGACTATCTAGGCAATACAACAACATACTACCACTTCTCAGGACACACTGAGAGCTGGCTGAGTAATCATTCATGATGTGTGAATCAAGAACAAAAACCACACTTTGTCACACCCCTTGAATTTTCATCTCGTACCCCTGGGGGTTCAGGCACCCCAGGTTGGGACCTCTGCTCTACATAACATGCTCATTGGCTGTCCCTAAACTTTTTCTCTTCCATTTCAGACTGACCACTTCAGTAGATGCTGTGGTTTCTATCTGCGTGATTTTTGCAATGTCGTTCATCCCAGCAAGTTTTGTTTTGTTTCTAATTCAAGAACGTGTGACGAAAGCCAAGCATCTTCAGTTTGTCAGTGGTGTGAGCCCTTTTGTTTACTGGTTCACCAATTTCCTTTGGGACATAGTGAGTAATTTTTGCAAGTGACCTAATAAAATATAGGGGAGGGCCATACGTCAGTGGTAGTTCACCTATTGTGGATGCAGAAGGTTCCTGTCATCTTCAGGTAGGAGTGGTGAGTCTTGGGAAACCTCTCCCAGACAGTGTACAAAATATTAAGCTATATAGACCCAAGATGTGGCTCAGTATAAGGTAGCTTCCCATATTCCTATAGACCAGAGCCTGGAAAAGTTCCTTTTTGGACTGCAACTCCCCGAATCCCCTTAACCAATTAGCCAATTTCTGGCTGGGAATTTTTGGCAGTTGTAGTCCATGAAAGTAATTTTCCCAAGCTCTAATAGAGACATAGGCATGATATGTTGGACAGGGATCATACAAGTCCTGTCAAGTACTGTTGTAAAGCCTTACCATAATAGCTTGTGCTGTTTCCTCCAAATTTTGCAAGCATTAAAACAAATCCTAATGTGTATGTCAAACGTTCTGTATTGAAGTGGTATAACCATCCTTTCAAAACATTACTGTTTGGATGTCCTTTACATAGATATGCTGAACATATGAAACTGGCTTATACTGAATCCGACCTTTCCAGTGCATCCATCATCATTAGATAAAATCTATTGAAATAAATGAGACAATTGGTCATGGCTATCTTAAATCGCATTTATTTTAGTGAGCATTTTTAAGTATGACTATGAGTTATCTAAATTACACTGTTGCAGCAGTTTGTGGAATTTTAATTGTCATGTCTCCATCTTATGGAATCTTGGGATTTCTAGTTTGGTGAAGTACTTACACTTCTCTGATAGTAATGCCAGCAGATTCCCTTTAATACTGCACTGTAAAACTACTATATTGCTTGGAAATACTGGAAAAAACAGGTGCAGATTTTAGTTCAAAGTGACTTCAGGATTTTAAAAATGGGTTTTCCTTCTCTCTTCCTCTCCTCTCCCACCATCTTAGCTGAATTATACTGTGAGTGCTGGCTTGGTAGTGGCAATATTCATTGGTTTCAAAAAGAAAGCCTATATCTCACCCACCAACCTTCCTGCATTTGTTACATTGCTACTTTTATATGGGTAAGTCATGTATGTATTACACTAATTCTTAACAAGGTCACTATGAAGACAGTGTGAACAACATGTTCAGGATGTTGATATAGTTTGTATTCAGTAGGCACCTTTATTCAAAAAAATAAAGTCAGGGATATTAAATCTTCATGTGCTAGTTAACTCCCAATAGGAATGAAATTTCCAGGGTATTCTTTGTAGGAACTGAGGTTTTTAGGAAAAATTGATCCAGCACAACAGATTTTTTTTATAACTGTTTAAATTCCATTTGCAAGTAATTAACCAATAGGCACTAAGAGAAAAAGTGATTCTTCCTCTGTCTACACTATATCTATATTATACAAATAAAATATAAGCAAAATAATTTTCACCTAGTTAATTACTGTCAATAAAATAATCCTTATATTTACTGACCTACTGTGTCTGAAAAAGGAATTAAAATAGAACTTTTATATGCAGATGGGCCATAATTCCTCTGATGTACCCAGCATCCTGCTTCTTTAGCATCCCCAGCACTGCCTATGTTGCCTTGTCTTGCATCAACCTCTTCATTGGTATCAACAGTAGTGCCATCACTTTTATCCTGGAGCTTTTTGAAAACAACCTGGTGAGTGACTTCTCTCTATAGACTTTATTGTAACAAGGTGAGTAGGGTGCTTTCATCCACAATGCAGGGATTTGGACCTGCAGATATGTACCCCAGTGAGGTTTATGACAAAGTTTGACAGGTATAGTTTCTAAAAAGAAAAGTGTCAGAACTCATTTGAGATGCATGAATTTCTCATTTGTGGCCTTGGGGCCCCAGCACAAAAGATTTTAAAATCCTAGAGATTATAAAGGTGTGCTGCAAAAGGAAGAAGTCCTTTGAGAGGTCCCCTGATTTTCCCTTTCTTCAATGGCACTGGCGATAAAGGCTGCCAGCTCAACTTCTTGTTTTGCATAGCTATCACCCCTCAGATTTCACTTAATAACCATAATAAAGAGTTCTGGGAATGAAGAGTGCCCCAACTTCAAACATTCTCTTTATTTTTCAAGGATACTGGCATATGGAGGTAGTGGTAACCTAAGTATTTTTGTCTGTTGCAGCCTCTGCTGAAATTCAATAAAACCTTGAAAAGTATCCTGTTAGTCTTTCCTCATTTCTGTCTGGGCCGTGGACTCATTGACCTAGCCATGAACCAAGCAGTGACTGACGTATATGCTCGGTTTGGTAAGTGCAAAAGAAAGTGGAACTGTTCTTGTGGCTAAGTGCACTTTTGTGCCTTGGGCAAGCCCTGCCAATACTTTACTGACACCCTGGAGGGTGAGTCTGCCTACCCTCCTTCCAGGCTACAGATGTAGGAGACACTGGTATACGCAGGCCAATAGGCAAAGTGAATATAGATTTAGATTTAGATTTCACTTATATGTTCTTATATGGGAAACTAAAGTACATTTCCCAGACATAATCAGTGGTGAGGCTGTTTCTTAGCTGTTACATTTATAAGTTGCACTTATATCCTTGCTTTTCTTCAAGTGAGCTCAAGATGGCTATATTGTTCTCCTCCTCCCCAGGTAACACTCACAATATCCCTGTGGGATAGGTCAGGCTGATAAGAGAAAATGACTGGCACAAAGCCACATCTGAGTTTCATGTCACAGGTGACCCTTGAGCCTGGATCTTCCAAGTGCCAATCTAACAGTTTAATTGCTATGCAATGCTGGCTCTGAGTCTCCCCCTGACCCCACCCATGAATTGTTGCATACCATAATGTCAGTGGGCATTGAATGTGCCACAGTACAAAAATGCCACATCGATTTTAAAACTACAACAACATAGTTTCCTGGGAGAAGTCCCGACTCTTTTTGAACATGTTCGTTTTCTATTTATTTATTAATTTTGATATGGTGAAATATGATAATGGCAAAACATCTCATTTCTGAAACTATGTCGTGGAGAAACAAAGTTGCCTCCTCATTTTCCATTTGCGAATCTGTACCCAGGGATTTATTCAAGCAGAGTGACTGCATATGTAGCTGGCATTGCAATGGCAGACTCTGTCCACAGTTTGTGTTCATTAGAATCCTTTTAGGGAGCAAAATGTTGATGAACATTTTAAATAAATGCTCCAGTGTTCATTTAGTCTCCATAAATGAATGCCTGAAGCAGACACACACACACACCGCAACCAAGAGTCTTTCTAGTGAGATGCATTGAGGAAATGTGATATATAGCCTCTACAATTTACATAGGGAGTGTTTCATATTATACCTCCAGAGAGCAGGAATGCTCACTGTAAATACTGTTTTCAACGAAGCATATATTTTGAGTGTATACAAATATAGTGAGCCCTCCATATCCACAGATTCTGTATCCACAGATCCAACCATTAATGGCTTGAAAATATTAAAAATATTCCAAATAGCAAACCTTGGTTTTCCATTTTAAATAAACAACAACATTTTACTATGCCATTATATATAACAGCGTCTCCCTCCTTGTTTCCCTCCATCCCCTACTTAGAGTGGCTCCTAAAATGCTGGTGAAATAAATACTAGTCACCTGCTTATCCTTAATTCAGGTCTTCCAAACAATCTTGTGTGTCATCATTAATTTCTGTGTTTGATAAAGCATAGTTGAGTTGGTTTAAAATGTGCATCATTAAGCATTCTTATGAATGGCTTTGGGAACCTGAGTAGGAGTTCCTTGGTAATGAAGTGAACTATTTTAGTAGCCTTTGTTTGGAGAAGCAAAGCTTTATTCAGGTAGTAATTAAGAATGGTTTTGGTTGGTTTCATCCCAAAGGAGAAGAGCGTGTCTTGAATCCGTTTCACTGGGATTTTGCTGGAAAAAACATGGTTGCCTTGGCAGTGCAGGGTGTTGCATATTTTGTTCTGAATCTTCTGATGCAGCATAATTTCTTCTCTACCAGATGGTATGTTGGAAAATTCTGTGCTGTCAGAAGTCTTACCTATATGAAATTAGTGTAGACGTGAAGTACTTTGTGTGTGTCTGTGTGTGTTGGGCAGGGAAGGGTTAATCCAAGTTGCTCTTCAGACATGAACTGAATTATGAAATTCATTCAGTCTGGTGTGTTTTTTCAGGCTTCCCCAAAACACTATGATGCCTGTTATAGATGAAGATGAGGATGTTGCAGAGGAAAGACAACGAATAATGAATGGAGGAGGCAAAGCAGACATTTTAAAATTGCAAGAATTGACCAAGGTAATTTCCAGAAAATATTCTAACTGGAACAAGCTAAATGTATACTTCCTGCTTCCTGTGATACTAAAAATTCAAATTTTCAAGCTTCATCATTACTGGCTGCCTTTGGTTTGGTTTATAGATTTGGTTTATAGATATGGAATGCCATCTTCACTTAATCATCTTTGAGCATGCTATATTCTTAAGAGAAACTATATATTTAAAGCATTAAACAAAACATTTTACCTTGGCTTGTCTTATCAACAGTATTTAACTTGGAGGATTTCTTGTATATTCTTTTTCTGTTGTGTTATGCCATCTGTCAGCCCTAAAATTGGTAGGAGTCAGGCTCAGGTAGATTAGCCATAGATTTCGCAGAACGGCATTTTTTTTTAATTTAAAAAATATCTCCATTTTACTCTAGATTTATACAAGAAGACATATTCCCGCTGTAGATAGACTCTGTGTGGGTGTTCGTCCTGGAGAGGTGAGTTGTCCATCATTGCTGTAACATACTTTAAAGTATGTTAAAATTTTCTGAAAGTAACAAATTTTGTGCTAATATATAACATAGTGCTTTGGTCTCCTGGGCGTGAATGGAGCTGGCAAAACAACAACATTCAAAATGCTGACTGGAGATACTGAAGTGACATCTGGAGATGCTATAGTGGCTGGCCACAGGTATGTTGTGACAAATGCCAGAAAAGACCAACACAGTGAACAATGTATGGCAATCTATATCTGTTAACAGAGCAAGTGCCATTAGCAATATGCCTCTTCTCAGGCTGTGAAAAGACTTATCTGTATTTTTGCATAAGGTTGTTTATAAATAAACTTTAAGCCAAAGGAGCTCAAGGTGTGCCATACCTGTACATGGTCCTCTGCCCCATTTTTCTTCTTTTTGTCACCCTATGAGCCAGTTTAGCAGCCAGAAAAGTTAGCAGCCAAAGGCTGACTTCATCACAGAGTGGGGTTTTTGAACTTGGGTTTCCCTCATTGTAGCTCACTAATCAAATCAAGTCTACCACACTGGCTGTCCATGGGAAAGGAGAGAATGGATTCACCCAGCACCTCTGATCATTGTAGAATGTATCTCTGATCTCCATTGATACGGTAAACCAGGGATACATTTGTAGGTGAAATGCATCACAACAGTATTTCTTCTGTGAGAACCATGATGTAGTAGTTTGAGCATTAGACTACAACTCTGGAGATCACGGCTTGGCCGTGGCAAACCACTAGGTGTCTTTGGGCAAGTCACACACTCTCAGCCCCAGAACCTCCATGATAGGTTCATGTTAGGGTCACCATAAATTGGAAATGGCTTGAAGGCACACAACAAAAACAATTTGTTCTGTACTGCATTGTATCTCTTTTTCTGAGCAATATTACTCACAATTGTGGTTTAATATTAAAGAACTGATCTGGCAACATGAATAATTTCCATTAAAGTCTGGAGAAGGGAAAACCTCTGTACTTATTTTTGGCTATCTTGACCTAAGGAGTACAGATGCACATATGATTGCTTACCTTGTTATTACATGTATATCTTTCATTCCTTTCATTCCTTTTTAAAAAGGAATCTGTGGTTCAAAACACACTGCAGAAATAATCCAATTCGAGACTGCTTTAATTGCCCTGGCTCAGTGCTAGGGAATCCTGGAAGCTCTCTGACAGAGAAGGCTAAATGTCTCACAAAACAGCAGTTTCCAGAATTAAATAGCATTGAGCCAGGGCAGTTAAAGCAGTCTCAAACTGGATTATTCCTGCAGTGTGATTTGGATCTTTATCTATTGAATCTTTCAGAATACAATGTCAGCACATCAACCACTGAAAATGCATTTAGCTAAGTGGTGGCAGAAGGCATTCCAGAAATATTTGTGTGCTAGTACTAGAGATGTTAGTGTTTGGAGGGATGGGACAGGAAAAGGTATTCTATGTTATCCCCCCTTCTTTCTCCCACCCCAAAATAGATGGCCTTCCCCCCCCCCCCCCCCCAATATTTGTTCTGAAAGGGACATGGAGAGCTATTTCAGACATTTTTGTGCAATTGGGTGCCAAATTTAAAATCTGTCTGTCACACAGTACATGTAATATAGAAATGCAATCCAGCACCACCACCAATTTACCTATAGTCTGTGTATATATTGCTGTCACGTACTGTTATGCAGCCGAAGTGGGCCATTACTAAATCTTTAAAACTTTTTATTTAAAAAAACCCACATTTATCACATATAAGAGAAGCAAGAGTTTTAGATAACTGAGCTCTGATGAAGAGATTTAAACTTTGCTTTCTACAGATTTAAGAGAGACTATTTCCAAATGTATATTTATGATGATGATCCCATACAGGGTGGAGAACATCGAGATATTGTAAACTGCAGCATAGCCACTGGCAAGGGATTATGAGAATACAGCTCAACATTTGAAGGGTTGTACGTTTCCCATTCTTACCTTTGCTTAATTCTTTTCTCTCTTCCAAAGCTTTGTGTTGAATGTGACTGAAATTCAATAAGATCTCTCCACCCACCCACACACCCTTTTACTGTTTTTCCCCAGTATATTGACTCATATCTCTGATGTTCATCAAAACATGGGCTACTGCCCCCAGTTCGATGCTATTGATGATCTGCTTACAGGAAGAGAGCACTTGCGTCTTTATGCATGTCTGCGTGGTGTGCCAGCAGCAGAAGTGGAGAGGGTAGGACAGTTTCTTCTTCAACATTCACTAACATTTAAAGCATGATGCTTAAAAAAGGAGGGAGAGCAATAAATCAAAAGCGGGTGCAGACAAACTGCTACTAGGCTGATTACACATTAAAAACCTTGTTTAACAGCACCCAACAATCTGTTTTGTGATATGTTCTTTGGGTTTCATTCAGAGATAACTGTGCACATAAGGCTGTGGTTTGTATAACATCTGAATCTGTGAAAGTAAACAATTACCACTGTGGAAGATGTAGGTAATCAGTTTGGTTGCTGTTCCCATTTCTGTGCTCCAGTTTTGTGCAGTGAAACTGATTTGCAGTTACATTCTATGAAACTTTACAATGTCTTTGCACTATCAGGATCAACGGTGGAGTTTTGTGTGAGTTCCCAAGTGTGTAACACAGATCAGTGAATCTGCTGTTATTTCCGTGTATTAATTAATTAAATGTATTTATATCCCACCTCTCCAAGCAGATCGAAACGACTAACAATAATAAAACATTAAAATACAGTAAAACATCATAACCCATAAAACAAACAAAAAACAAACAGCTTCATTTATATACCGCTTCATACCGCCTAAGGAGTGTCTAAGCTGTAAGCTACTTGCCCCCAACAAACTGGGTACTCATTTTAGCGACCTCAGAAGGATGCAAGCCTGAGTTGAGCTTGAGCCCTTTTGCTGGTCTTGAACTCGCAAACTTATGGTTTTGAGTGAGTGGCTGCAGTACAGGCATTTAACCACTGCACCACCCTCCCATCCACAATAAAAATACATTTTAATTATAAACTAAGCAGGGACAATTGAGGGGAGGCCACTGAGAGGCTAGTGTGGGAAAGACTGCCGGAAGAGATATGTCTTGACCACTTTTTTAAAGCAGTTAAGACTGACAATATATTGGATCTCCTCCAGCAGGCTATTCCATAACTTGGGAGTGGCAGAAGAAAAGGTCCTCTGGGTAATCACTGCTAGCCCTGTTTTTGCTGGTTGAAGTAAGTTTTTACCAGAGGACTTCAGTGTGAATTATGTACAGTGTACTATGCAAACCCAGTCACTGTTGCACCCATAACACATCTATGGAATTTATCAGATGGGAGGAATTTCTCTTTATTTCAAATGGAGCCAATTGGATCCAATTTGAATTCACGTGATCCAATTTGAATTCACGTGAATCCGCTAGTTTAGCAAATTTACGTGAAACCCCATGATTGCATTTGGATTGCCATTAGATTACACTTCCAATTTCCGTCGTCTGATAAACTCCTGTTGCACAGAACTGGGTTCAGTGTCTTAGTGGTAAAACAACCTCTAACTAGGACACCTAATTTGCACAGCAAAGTATGATGTTCCCTTATATGTGGTATGGGACACAACCAGAAATGTATGACTTTTTCCTGGAAATTTCTGAACTGACCAGACAATCATTAGTCTCAAGCTGCAGGCAGAAGGCTGTATCCAATATGGAGATCCTCTGGTAAAACAGTGGAATTCAGTATAAGAGGGCATCATCTCTCCTTTATAGCTCAGCCTCCTCAAGCACCCCAAAATGTCAGAGAGCTGGAAAACACCCCAGAGAATTCCTAGGGTTGCAGGAGGAATGAGAAGAGAAAGAAGTTCTGCGGTGTGCATCAGCATCACACCTAGACTGCTTGAAATACCTTCCTTTGTGTTGCTATAACAGAAATATACCCATCCCTCCTCACATACAGTGTGCAGATATGCTCTGAGCAATGTTAAAGTGAGTGCATGTCTATGGGGTTATAATCTAAAAGTGTTCATATATTTTATTTATTCCATGCCACTTTGTTCTATTCATGGATAAAGTCTAACTAGAATAGATCCAGTGATATAAATGGGATTCGTTAGCCACAACTAACTCAACTTTCATTGATTTCAGTGGGTTGCTTTAAATAAGACCACTGATGGATATAGCCTTATGTATTTTATTCTCTTGAACCAGAATACTCTTCTCCTTTCACTTGGTGTGTTTATTAAATGAAAATGCATATACTGCTCAATTCATTTTAAAAATATATATATCTGAGCAGTGAACAGTACCAAATCTCAAAAGTTAACCCAATATAATACAGTACAAGAAGAGAACAATAGGAAACAATCTTAAAGACAACATATAGCAAACATATAGGATGGAAGGTTGTATGGAAAATGTTTTAAAGAAGCAAATAGTTCTTGAATATTTGTGTTAGCATAAATAAATATACACACATTCTCCCATACTCCCATTCTCTGTCATGAATTGACATGTTGGGTATTCTTGCATGCATACCAATGACAGTGTTAAACCAGACTCAGGGCCAAAACACTCTGCAGAAATAATCCAGTTTGAGACCACTTTAACTGTCCTGGCTCAGTGCTAGGGAACTCTGGGAACTGTAGTTTGTTGTGACACCAGAGCTCTCTGACAGAAAAGGCTAAATGTCTCACAAAACAACAATTCCCAGAATTTCCTAGCATTGAGCCAGGGCAGTTAAAGTGCTCTCAAACTGGATTATTTCTGCAGTGTATTTTGGCCCTCAGTAAGGATCCCATTATGTACCTGCATTGAACTCATCATGGATTGGGGTGTTCCCATAATATTTGATGTAACTATAATATTGGTTTCCTTTCTTCCACAGGTAGCTGAGTGGGGCATTCAGAAGCTTGGTCTCTTGGCATATGCAGATCAGTTGGCAGGCACATACAGTGGTGGGAATAAGCGCAAGTTGTCCACTGCCATTGCACTAATAGGTTGCCCTCCATTAGTCCTATTGGTAAGTAGCTTTATGGTGAAGAAAGCAGAGAATTGGCAAAGCAGAAATCAGTTTAATTCTGCTAGGTTCAGGAAAACTCGTAATTCAAAATTTTCCTGAAGACCCATATTTCCAGGCAGTCTTCCACTTACTTGTTTAGTGGGTGGATGGATTAGTTTTCTTTTTGTGTGTGTGTGTGATTTGTTACCAGTCATGTTTTGTATGTCCTTTCTTCCTGTCCATGATAAAGACTAGCAAACTATGTGATGCCCTCTTGAGCAGCATTTCCCAGACTCCTAGTATTTGTGGCATGATTTTGTTTTATGAATTAAATTTGGAGACATGTTTCACCTTTTAGAATGAGCTAGAGCAAAAATGCTGAGCCCTAAACTTGAGCCTCTTAGAAATGTATTACACTGTGAGGTAAAATTCAAAGAATAGAAAAATGTAAAAGATATCCCTCTGTTGTTTTTTTTAAACTCCTCTTTAAATCCCATCTCATTGCTCTCCATACTCATTGTCATGAACATGAACATTCCTGCAGTGGTAGGACATACATCACCATATTTTTTAAAAGTGGAATATCCAATTGTTGTGGTCCATTAATTCTGTTCTTATAGGATGAGCCAACTACAGGAATGGACCCTCAGTCCCGACGCTTCTTATGGAACTCAATTGTCAGTGTGATCAGAGATGGAAGAGCTGTGGTTCTGACCTCACACAGGTAAAACAAACAAGTTCACACAAAATTGGCAACAAAACCAAGGTCCTTGCTCACAAAGAAGCTGATTCAAATTTTCAGAAATGTCCTGCCCCCTCCTATATCAAAAGATCTCAGGGCAGTGTACAAATAAATGTGTACCACTTCTGATTGCAGGTGGAATGCTACCAAGTCAGGTAGAAAGCTTTTAACCTATGTAACCTCCTTCCTGATCTGCTAGCTTTTCTGAGTGCATAGAGATTTTTTTCTTTTTGTTTTTATCCTGTCCTTCTGCCAAGGAATTCAGGACAGCATGTCTCATTTGCTCTTGTCACTTAATCCTTGCAAAAAGTATATGAGGTACATTATGATGAGAAATAGTAAAGGCCCAGGGTTACCCACTTGTAGCTGAGTGGGATTTAAATCTCACTTCTAATCTCCTTGAGGTCACTCTTGCTTCTGACCACAATTGGTTATTAATTTTATTATTTTTCTGCCCTCCTCTGTTACATATCTGTTATGATGGCTGTGTGTCAAAGCAAGCCCAAGCTAGGACACAACAGGGGCTTTATTGACTGGGGTCCAGACTCTGGCCCAATATGTAGAAGTCTTAACTAGGACAGAAAAACAGGGGATTGTATTGGGGGTAGGAAGTTGATTTTGCATTCTGCCTGACAGGTAACATTATTTCTCTCTCTCCAAGCATGGAAGAATGTGAAGCACTCTGTACACGCTTAGCCATCATGGTTAAGGGGGCATTCAAATGCCTGGGCACTATCCAGCATCTCAAATACAAGTAAGCTAGGCATTTTTCTCTCACTTTTTTTTATTTTAGTGCATTTAAGTAAGGAAATCATGGCTTTTATGTTTCAGTTTGTAAGGTGCAATCCACAGAAATCTGCACTGACTTTAATGGGAGAAAAAGATAAGTAGACCATCTTGGAGGACAGAGCTGGACTCCAGACGTGGCATATTATAACAGTTTGTCTTCTCCAAAGAAATTCTGAAATGATAATTTGGGTAAAGGTCTTAGAACTCTCTGTTAAAATTTCCTAACTATACCCCAGTATTGTCCAGTCTGTATTGTTCCTGTGGGAAAACTGTGTTAAATTTGTGTTTGCTATACCTATGTGCTATAGGGAACAATCAGTTGCTTTTTCAAGTGCATCAATCTGCTGACTTCAGTACATAGTGTGATGTTTTGGAGTAGCTACCAGTTACACAGTCCATCAAGAATCCTGACCCCACTGCTGCTACTCTTTTCTGATGCTGTCTCTTCACAGGCAGCAATAACAGAGACAGGGGCACAATAGGGACCCCTTCCTTACCCTATCTGATGTTCCACAAATCTGGATCCTGCATAAAGTTACATACAGAGTTTGATAAGCTGGTACAGCTACAGAGCATCGTTAGGCATGAAGGCTGCCAATACTTCCACATCCCAGAAATGTATGTTGTAACCACATCAGCCCTCAACAATGGCTTTAGGAAGCATAAAAAATAGCAAAAGGGTGAAGGGTAGCCCTAGACAAGTAGATGTTTTCTTGAACATATCTGGATCCAACCTAATAGACACAGTCTTTTCTAAGTAGTTGGCTGTTTGGGTTGGGCACCTGAAATGGAATGTCATGGAGTGCCCACCTGGTCCTTTCCCAAACAGGTGATGCAGGTGGATCAATGTTGCTCTTGCAGTGACAAAACCCAATATTAAAAATTATTTACATCACACTCCCTCTTCATTACCTCAACACACCAAAAATAAGTCTGATTATTCCAAACAGAATTGTTTCACTATTGAATATACTGCACGTTTTGGTCCATGCAAGGAATCCAAAGTAGTCTGAAATACAAAAGAAGACAGACTATTGAAAGCCATGAGACAAACATTCATTTGTTGTATTTAGCAGACTGGGAAATATGTGTGGCTTCCAATCTGTGGTTTTGTCTGCACCAACTCATTTTCATATGATCACACTGAAAATAGCACATTGGCCTGGTGCAGTCTGCTGTCCCTAATCAGCATTACAATTTCTGTTTTGATTATATAAGAATTAGTACCTCATTAATGAAATACCAAGCTTTCTGAAATATTATCTGCATGCATTTGGAAATATTTGTTTGTGTTCCTCCATGTCGGTCCTGTCCTGTTATCTTTTCCCTGCTATTATTACTATTCATGCATACACCCACACCTCAGTTTTAATTCTAGATTTAAGATACTGTATAAGAAACTTCACCCAGTTTCAAATCTGGATAGCTGATAGATCGATTGCCTTTCTTAAATGCCTGTACATTTGATCAATATACTTACATGAATGCACACTCATCGCTTCATTAACCTCTGGCATTTCACAGATATGGAGATGGATACATTGTCACCTTGAAAATCAAGGCTCCTAAACCTGGATTGCCTCCGGATCTGAGTCTAGCTGAGCACTTCATACATTTGAACTTCCCAGGCAGTGTACAGAGGGAAAAACACTACAACATGCTTCAGTATCAAATATGCTCTTATTCACTGGCCAAGATCTTCCGGCTGATTCTCTCCAATAAGGATAGCCTACACATTGAAGAATACTGTGTCACCCAAACCACACTGGATCAGGTAAGTTGCAAATATATCGAAAACAGAAATAACCCATAAAGTACAAACAACCAAACTAGTTTTGACAACAGGCAACTTTTAAAATAAAAGTTATACATTTCTAGATTAGTAGCCAAAGTGGATTTATCTAAAACTGCCAAAAAAGGCAAGTGCTGATTTAAATAGAATATAATGATGAACAGTCATTTTCATACAGAGGGAAAAACACTATAACATGCTTCAGTATCAAATATGCTCTTATTCACCAGCCAAGATCTTTTGGTTGTAATCCCGCCTCGATCCATAGAGAAAGGTGGGAAATATAAATAAAATTTTATTATTTATTATTATTATATTATATTTTTGGTGGGGAAATGTCTGCAACATTTACAGATATGGTGGCTGTCGTCTGACATAAATCAGACCTATGCCATCACGATCCACTGTTTTAGTTATTGCAGAGGTTGGAATTCTGTTCTGACCATGCAGAGGTCATGCAATTATCAAAATCCATTCCAAAACCTGTATTGTAAACAGCACTCCCCACACCCCCTGCCAAACATGGCCATTTCAGTTTGTCGAAGAGTGGCGAGATGAGGAGGAATAAATCCAGCTATTTTCCTATGGACATGCTGCAAGGAACATCCCAAGGCCCTCTGGAGATCTCTGAAGATGCCTGTCACATCTGCTTTATAGATTTTGTTTTTGGAAACAGGTTTATGATATTTTTACTAGATCTGCCCATGGCTAAGATTAATTGAAGGATGTGAGTATTCACCACCACCCCACCTCAAATTCAGAGCTTACATTTGCTGTAAAACTGTAGAGTTGATGAAGCCTGGAGTGATCTTGATTCTATGATTCTATGATTCTATGATTCTATGATCTTTCCAAATTTAACACTCTGGAATTGTAAGACCCCTCTATTTTCTAAACAAACTTCTGTGTTTCTCTTCCTCTTCCTTGTGGTGCACTTGGATGTTTTCTTCTCATAGGTTTTTGTGAACTTTGCTAAACAACAGATGGAGGATGAGGAAATCCCTCTACACCCTCGTGCAGCTGGAGCAAATAGAGAGGTGAAGGTGACCCCTGCTTTCTATCGGCAGGCAACTGCTTAAAGGAGCTATGTAGCAGCGGAAGCAAAGTCCCCAGCAGCTGAGGATTGTGCCCAAGGACTCTTGCTGGACAGAGTGATGGGTTCAAATGAGCTTGGTCAGAATTCTTCTGTAATACAACCATCAGCTGTGAATGTGGGTACTTTATAAAAAGCTGAGTCTCCGTGTCCATCACTTCCTAGTTTAATTCTAAACCAAAAGTGGAAAACAGCATGGATGTTAATGTTTTAAAAATGTGGAATTTATCTCGTGCAGAACATTAGGATTTAGTATCAATCAAGCACTCAGTTCATTTTGTCTTCTTCCTAACAGATGTTTAAGTAATAGCTAAGAAAGATCCAGTTTTCCACTTATGATTCCCAGTTATGAAATGGTAACATTTTATGGATAGTTATATAGACTCAGAAAGTGTTATTCCACAGGAAAAAAATAGTCTACTGTGTTTCTAGACATTTTTTGCTAAGATTTTATGGATTCACAGGAAACTTTTCATCTTCCGTGGCCTTCATTACATTTCTAACTCACTTGTGTTAGATCCTAGTTTTAACTTGGGAAGCAAAACCTGTCAGCAGATAGTGAAATTCCAAAGGCAGGTTACTCACTTCAGCCTCATGAAACTGATCAGCAGTAGAGTTCACATGTGCCATTTTCTCCACTGTGAAAATCTAATAGGAGTATTTAGCCTAGATCTAGATCATCATTATGTATACATATGTGATATCAACAGGAAACTATGTGAAAGAGATCCCCAAGGTGCTATTAATTTTATCACCTTTTTAGAATCCCATAGCATGAATGTTACACTATTTGAGACTCACTTTGAGCTAATCTCTAAATGGATAATCCCTATTGTTTGTTGTTTTTTTAAAATCTTTCAGTGTTATAAATTACTCTGAGCAGCTTGTTAAAGGTAGACGTTTTTCACATAAACAAATTTCTAGTTTCTTTCAGCTGCAGTGCTGCAGGTTAGGAAATTTACATCCATTGATTTCATAGCATGGCTGTTGCCAGGTCAGGAAAGACAATGGCATGTATACAGGGAACTTCCTAGCGATCTTGTGAGAAACTGTTTCCCTATGCCAGAGTGGGGTGGGATGTGATTGTTGTTTTTACTCTGTATCTTTTTATTTTGCTGTACCCCGCTCCGAGTATTTTATTAGAGGAGCGGGCTATAAATAAACATTATTATTATTATTATTATTAACGTGGCAGGCAGCACACATCAAATACCTGAGGAATTCTTATGAAGAAGAAGGCAAAACCTTGTTTACTCTTGTCTGAGTGGACAGGTATTTATCACATGGGCTACAGTTTACCAGGAGGGGAAATTTTTGATTGTACATTAGGAAAAACTTCTCAGTGATCAGAAAGTGTTTGTATTTTAAATGAAACCAATTAGGACTCGTGGGGTTTCGTGTCCTGGAAGTCTTCCAGCAGAGGTCGCAAGTGTTCTAGTTCCAGAATTCCAACATCAAGCCAGAGGGTTAGACTAGGTGGCCTACAAGACCCCTGCGGGCATTTTGATTGTGTTTTTTAAGTCACCTTGACCATTTTAAATAGATAAATGATTAATAAATGTATGAGTGAATTTGAATGAAACATTAAAAGTCATTTGTTGTGATCTGCAATCTTCCGCTGCCTTAGATAACATCTCCCAGCTAGCACTTGCCATGTAACCAAAATGTCTGTCTTTATGTTTGCATTTGACTGGGTATGCTGTGTATAGTGGAGATGTTTACCCTATAGTGCAGGACTATTATAGATCAGGGATGGGTAAATGCACCTACTGAAAGGCTATTATAGCAATCCCTGACGTTCACCCGATTCCTGCTTAACTGTCCTTTTTTGGGGGGCGGGGGGGAGAAAGAGAGAGAGAGAGAAGGTAAACTGTCAGAAACAACAATTTGCCTTTTAAAATGAGCTGCAGGAACACCCCCACAATCTTTTTTTTTTAATTGTCTTTCAGAACTACAAATAGATATCTAAGCACTTCTGGGCCATTTTTGGCAGCTGCTGGAGGGTCCTGAGATAAAATATTGAGCCCCAAGCACAGCAATATTATCCACCCCTTCTGTGTTAATGTTTTCGGATTGCTG
Organism: Urosaurus nigricauda; assembly: GCA_034509955.1. Taxonomy (NCBI): domain Eukaryota; kingdom Metazoa; phylum Chordata; class Lepidosauria; order Squamata; family Phrynosomatidae; genus Urosaurus; species Urosaurus nigricauda. Next base: position 105,311,564 of record JAOEGL010000004.1, read on the forward strand.
TTCCCATGATCCATCACTATTGGCTATGCTACCTAAAACTAAAATCCAACAATGCCTGGCAGATCACACAAGTCCAATTCCCCCTGTTATTGCATGTGTCTCTTTCTAATAGAGTGAGGTTGTTTTGCCTGATACAGAACAAAATTTAAATCTTCACCAAAAAAATATAATATGTTATCTATTATTATAATTATTTGGACTGAGTTCAAAATATAAGCTTAAGTTTATTGCATATTCTCTTTACAAACAGTGGAAAAATCTGTACATTGTTTCTAGACAAATAAATCTTTGTTGCTGAAGTCATACACAAATTCTTTAAAGTTTGAGACAATATTGCCCCCACTTCTTGATATGATCTGTGCAGAGCCTTCTTAATCATACTGACCACTCTAGGAAAAACTCCAGGTAGCATTTCTTTCAAATCTGGGATATGTGGAAAATTGTTAGAGGACTGTAATTCAACTTCAGTTTTGTCTTTTGACAAGTCTACATGCATCCCACTCCTGGTAATATTTACGTGGAAGTAATTTTCACTGAGTTCTGTAAGCCTTACTATCAAGTAGTTGTGGACAGAACTGCAGTACAAAAATGTTTTCCAATAATAACCATAGAATAGGGAAGAGCCAATCTTTTATGCTATGAATCATAATTTGACAACCGTCTAGTTGGAACTGAACCATTTCATTTTCCAGGATTGTATCAAATTATGATTCTTAACATAAAAGATTCCCTCTTCATTATTCTAATATTCTCTCTCAGTAACACTTTCATCGACATGTCAGTGTATTTGCCACAGCAAATGCCTTCTTGAGACAATCCATGCAACAGGCTCTGCCTTGGCTATTAGATGCAATCCCATATGGAGACTTCCTTCCTCGCATATTCCCTAGAATATGCAGGTTGGTGAAATTCCAGACTATTTCATGGCAAATTGTCATGCTTCCTCCCTTCCACAAAACTAAAAAAGCTTGGCTAACCAGGCTGAGTTGGCTTCAAACATCGTTCACTACCAAAAAGGCAGGGGGGGGAGAGAGAGAATCAATACCGAATCTCTGAACAGTCAAAAAACAAAAGCACAAAACCCTGAGAGATGTGGTCTTTGAGCCCATGGTATTTCTCGTAGCACAATAGTTTCAGCATGCACCTTGAACAGTTCATTTAAATTATGATGCTATCATAACATTATCTCCTTTGTGTACAGATGTCTCTGTATAGTCCACTGCTTCCTAAAATTGAGGATGACAGAGAAACATGTTCTTTATAGTAAGAAAGGAATGATGGACATTCTAAGGCTAGGATAATCCTTAAATTCTCGTATATAGGTGCCGTGTTTATCCTTTGCCCAGACTGTCATCTGTATGAAGCAGAGCAAGGTAAACAATCCCACTGCAAAAGATAGAGAGAAATAAGGTCAAACATCATAAATTAGGCCAGTCAAAATAATGCCTTAAAAATTTAAAGTCAAAAGTACTATTCACCTGGTACGCATTGAGTCATGATAGTAAAACCAATCCATGTCCCCAGCTGAAATGGTCAAGAAAATTCAGAACAATTGCAACTGATTAAAATTGCTAAAAGATCCAATAAATACCCAAAACAGAGCTATTTCCATTAACAGTTTAACAGATGAAAACAGTGCAACTGAAATACAATCATGCATCAAATCAGAACATCAACTAGTGTTTTCTCTATATGTGCATATAATTCACACTGCCTTGCAGAGATATAACTAGACATTTCTGTGTTTCACCCTCTTCATTTCTGGAGAGCAATAATCTTTACAATTAGTTTATTTTGTTTCTGTTCAACATGTGAGCTTCTAAGGCTGAATGCAGGTTAGCTGTGCTAGGAAAGGACAGTCCCACCTTGCAACCTATCAGTCAAACATGCAAACATTTAGGCTACAGCTACCCACCATGCCTCCAAGAACTATAACTGGGTGACTATATCTCTTGTCCTATGCTACCATTATTTCTTTCCAAAGAGATTTACCTCTGAGAAGTTAACCCCCAAGCATTTCTTCCAACTCTCATCAAGTTCAAAACACCATTTGGAAATCTGGAAAATGCAGCGAGTGTGCATACGCTAGTTTTTGTCCTATTGCTTTTCCTTTTAAACAAATCACTCCCTTGCAGTTCTGGATTTTGCTTCTGAATGAATGTGTGTGGGGTGTTTGAATCATAATTCAGTCATATAGGCACACATGCTGCCCCTCCCAACTGCAAATTTATTCCCTTTTCCACTGCAAAGCACTTCTCTCGCTAGTTCCCTTCTTAGTGTAAATTATGCATTCAGAAAATATGTTCTATGTGCTTCCACAGAAATGTTTTGTTGTCAATTGTAGAAATTAAAGAGGTGGGTGGGTTCCAGACTTTATTGTCCTATTCTCCTCCCCCCCCCCCATTGCTTTTGCTATCTTTTTTCTCTCCATAATAAATCAATTCAGGCGATAAAAGGTGGAATAGGAATTGTTGTTATGTACCTTCAAGTCATTCCAATTTATGGCAACTTTAAGGGGAACCTATCATGGGGTTTTCTTGGCAAGATTAACAGACTGCAGGATCTATTATTATTATTATTATTATTATTATTATTATTAGGGTTTATTTATATAGCACTGTCTTTTGATAGACCTCTGAGACCCACTGATTGGAGCCTGGTGCAAAGGACACAATCCCTAGAATTAAAGGTCTAAGCCCATGAATTTGTTCAGAGTGCCAGAATTAAACAGAGCTCACAGCCCTACATTTGAAAGCAACTCAAAGCGACCCCAGGCTTCATTTCAGCATTCCAGCTGTGATTGTTAAATAATTGTGAATCAGACCAGTAAATCCATCTTCACTTGCTATCTGCTCCTACTCTACAGTATGAGATGGAGATAATAAACAGCTTAATATTTTTGATACCCAAGGCAGAGAATTCAAATGGCACACAAAATAAAATAAACAAAACAATGAAATAGTTAAGGAAATAACCATTTTCTTTAAAATTCAGTTTATACAGACTAGTTATGCATCTGAGACATCCCATGTGCAAGAATGATTGGCCCTGCCTACCCTGGCTGTGTCTCTCTGTCAGTTTTCTCCCTGATAATTTACACTTTCAGAAGCTACCACACAGAAGGTGCTAGAATCCTGTTTATTTACACACACATATATACAGTTTGCAAAGTACAGAGTCCAGTGTTTTATCAACACAAAGGAATTTATCATATGGAGAAAATCTCATGCAGAAACTAAATTTAAACTGAAAATAACCTGCATTTACTGGTTGTTCTTCAGGCGACGTTCGGGGTTAACCTGAACAGAAAGGTTTTTAAAACCCCACATTAGAGGGATGTTTTTCAGACAACGTTTGTGTGAAGGAGAAATAACGTGAAAACAACCAGAACGCAAAGTTGTCAAAACTAGCTCCTTCTTACTTTCACTAAATTCTGAAAGTACAAGTACTTACTTTCACTAAATTCTGTTCAGATTATTTTCACATTATTTCTCTTTCACGCCGAGGCATCTGACAACACCGAGATTTTAAAATCCCCATTTCTGCATGGGTTTTCACCAATTTGCCCTCCATGTGATAAACTCCGAAGAACCACCTTTTGGATTGCAATTCAAGCCTTCAAGGTTGTTAATATGAAGTTCATAGCAATTTAAAATATATATCCACCAAGCCAAGGCTAAATCTTACAGTATTATATGATAATTTTTTCAAAAGTACATACCTCATAGGTATAGTTAGGGCAGGACACAAAATAAAATAGCCATGTGAAAGGATTCTTCGTTGGATAAGGGATCTTACAGGTCTTGGATCCTGCCAATTAAAAGGTCCAAACAGATTTTTTTTAAAAATGGTACCTTCTCTTGTTATATTTTCATACTGTCCAATTTTCCCCATATGGGTAACATGAGTAATATACAGTGGACCCTTGATTTACATAGGGGATCCATTCTGGACCCCCCTTGTAAAAGAAATACCATGGGACCTCAAGTCCTGTTGTTTTCAATAGCTGTGCACTGCTGCACGCTGCGCCATGCACATACCATGGATGTGCGCACCATTCATTTAATGGGAGCTTGCTACCCACATGACGTCACATCTGCATATGGCGAGCCATGGCACAGGCACGTTGTATAGCTTCTTGTTTTGCTGACACACCTGATCAGACTGCACTCTTCATTGGGACTATACAGATTCATTACATATTTTTTCATCTGCACAAATGCTGTTATCACCACCCCATTTGCCTCACCTTGTGCTTATGATTGGTTTGCCTCATTTTTTTTAAAAAAAAGTAAACCTGTAATGATGTAATTACAGCATGACATCATTACAGCACACCCATCACAACCCAAATCTCTCATTGCCCATTCCAGTCAATATTGTAGGATCCCAGCCTTAAAAAGATTCACTCAAAAATTCTTTAAATCCTATGCATGCATTTGTGTGTGTGGTTTTTTTTTTACTCAAGCAACCTTTAAAAAATAGTAGGAGACAAGCACTCAGCTTTTACCATCTTTTGTCAGATTACTAAGCGCCACATGGATAGAAAAATTTCCAGCTTCACAGGTCTGTCATGAAAGAGAGAGAGAAATGAAAAACAACGAAAATACAATTACTTAGAGGCTATACAGACCAGCACAAAGAGCCAGCATTGGGGTGGCTCCACCCCAATGCCACCATAATGCCACCCACCCAACCAGATGGCAGGCGGCGTCATACTATTTCTGCGGTGCAACACTACACCAAAGAAACAGGGGAAGTCGCTGCCACAGCATCAAGGACGGCTTTTTGCCGGCTCCAAAAAGAGCAATTTTCTGCCGCTTCTTTTGGAGCCCACAAATCACGAGATTGGGGACACGTCATGCAGTTCCTTTGGGGCTATCTGTTTAAGCCCTTATTTTCCCTAGTCTAACAAAGACCAGACCTCAGGCAGACCTTCCTAAAATTCCACTCTATGTTTTGAGTTCCTATTTGGAATATGTAGCCTATGGGGATCCCATATATCTTCCCATCCACAAAGCAATGCTTCTACAAGGGCTGGTTCCGTCTGTTTCACAAGCAGCCATGGCTGTTCCATGTTGTTTATGGTTAAAACTGAATCAGGGCTACTATCATCAATTTACTATTTCTTTGGCCAGCTTTCTACCCTGTCAAGATATCCAAAATGCAGATCTAAAGAGGGCTTACTCTTTTCTTCTGATGTGCTCCTGTTGGCAGGCACAGCAGTGTGTATGTAGGGGGTATCCAAAAGTTTTAATGCTCACCTTTTAAAAAAATTGACAGAAAGTTTGTTTTGATTTGTAGTTGTTAACTTATCTCTATGTAGTCACTATCTAGAGTTATACATTTTTCACAGCTTATCTTGGCCCTCCGAAAACCTGATATTATAGAAGTCTGCAGATTGAGCCTTACAAGGGGGTAATGTAAAGTAATAATTATCACCCGGAAGTTATTATGGCATATTGATGAAATTGTGTCATCATTGGTCCCTAAGTGCATGATGCTGAGAAAATCAACTCATTGCGTCCTTTATTTTTGTGACTGGCTCTGCCAGAAGTAACTAAAGTGTAAAATCCTTGTCAGGCACAATCTGCAGACCTGTACAATATCAGGTATTTGGAGGGTCAAGATACGGTGGGAAAAATGTATAAATCTAGATAGTGTCTACATAGAGATAGGTTAACAACTACAAATCAAAACTTACTTTTGTGCTGGCCAAGTGCCATAATAAATAAATATATACAAATCAAAACAAACTTTCTGTCAAATTTTTTTAAGGTGATTGTTAAAACTTTTGGATACCCCCTCATAAAAGAGAGAGGCTGGGAGACAGTCTGGAGAGATGCCGCAGGTAGAAAAGACTCCACCTCCTGCCACCCTGTCACCAACAGCCCTAATTCCTTATTTGTTCACCCAAAAGATCTCTCGCTAGATTTATTCTAGATTCCCCACCTCTCAATGCTGGTTCTCTAAGCCATGGGAAAGCCAAAGGTAAAGGCCCCAGGCAGGGTGGCATACTCCAAAGTCACAGCATTCCTACATTTCCATAGTTCATACTAGCAGGGCAAAAGGAATAGAGGAGCAATATTCCACACTCATTTCCTCCCAAACCCTATTTACCTCCCACAGTAAACAGCAGGAGGGAAAACATTTATACTCACTTTACAGCTGTGTAGGGTGGTGGTGTGTCTGATGGCTTTGGATACTCTGTACTGTGTATCCAGAATCTCTCTCGAACCACAGTGTGCTTCACTCAGTCCACTTTTTATGTGGACTGAGTTCTCTAACACTGGAGTTTTTATTTATGTAATAATAAATAATATCCTGTTTTTCTCCTAGCACATGACCCAAGGTAAGAGCTGCTTATAGGGACAGGGAATGGGTGAATTAAAGATCAGATCTCCTACAAGGCTGCAGGCAAACCAATCTATGCAATGGTTCCTGCCGCACTGTTCCAAGGACCACAGGACTACATTCTAAGAAACATTTGCATCCTCCATGGAAGATCTAAGGTACATGAAATGACATTTCTTGCATGGCCACAGGGGCATCACTAGGGGGGTACAGGCCACACCGGTGACATCCTAAGGGGAGGTGACACCACTGCTTCTATAACATCTGTCTTTTGGCAGAACTGGGCTGTGGCGTTCACCTGCATCCCTTTAAAATGCTGAAGAGATGGTGAAAGTAGGGCAAAGCTCAGTGAGAGGAGAAAGAAGAGGCCCCAGGTTTTTTTTAATTAAAATTTTTAATTTTAAAAAATAATTTTTAAAAAATTAAATTTTTATTTTTCTTATTCTTTTTAAAAAATCACATCTTACCAAATGTTCACTTTAGCCACATGAAACTACAGTGCTGTTACAGCGCTATATAAATAAAGGATAATAATAGTAATAATAATAATAATAATAATAATGTACGTGTAAATACATTTAGGCTATGAGTATGATACTGTAATTTGAAGGTATAATTTTAATATTTTCAGTTGTTTATGTCACAACTATTACCATTACATTCAGTGTTATACAGGAATTATGACTTATGAGTAAAATTAGTACAAAAAACATTACTAAGGATTCTGCATCGTGTGATATGGGAGGAGGCGAATCAAGGGGTGACTGCGTGGCCATGATTTAAATTCGTAGCATACTTACGAGAACCATGATCAGAGCAAAGTTGACTTGTTTCTGCCCATAGGCTATAAAACAAAATATTTGTGAAAATTGTGTTTAGCATTCAATCAGCACTGATAGTATAAAATTTTCAAAATAATTTTCACTTCTTTTGCAACTTACAAGGTGGTGTGTAAAGAGGGTGGTTGATATAATAAGCAAGCCAGGCAGCAAATCCCCAGTAATAGGCACAGTTCTGTAAAACAAAGCATTTATATATGTGTTAATATTTTGCACTATGTTGGGCTGTTGCCAGTATTTTATCTTAGTACGTGTGTGCTGTCACATCTGTGTATGCACACATGCAAACACACAATTGAGATCCATATCTTTGTCTTTCTCCTTAATGCAGCCAAAAATCAAAACCCTGGAAGGGACTACACAGAGAATATAGTCTCAGGGGCTGCCATTAATGGAACTACATACACAACCTTTATTAATAAACCAGTTGCAAGGAGGGACAAAACTTGTTCCCACACCCTAACTGGGGCAACAGCTGGCAGATTTATTCTCCACATCAGTGGGGTTGTCAAGTACACCCTTAAGCTTTTCTCATGTAAATAACTGGCTACCATTCACATCTATGGGGGGAAAGTTACACTTATATAGGGGCTCGACAGACTGCCCCAAAGGGTGGGACTGGAGCCTCCTGTTTTAACTCCTGAAGGAGGCTGCAGCAGCCAAATGGCCTGGCTAAAAGCAGGTTCTTTAAAGTCTGCCCGACGGATGCAATCAGTGCGCCATTGGCGCATTTTCATGCATCAATGATGCAAGAACGATGCTGTGATATGCAGATGCTGCACCGTGCTTGTGTCAAAATTGTGACCCCCATGTGGACAATAGGCCACCATGATGGTGGCACCGGCGCAAGGTAGGGCTCGGGAACATGCGGTTGCTCCACACTCCTGAGCCCTAATTTTGGCCCCCAGCCGCCACGGTCTATACCAGGCCATAATTGGGGTTGGAATGGGGCACAATTTTACTTCTGACCTCATCCTGGATAAATATAGGATCAAACAAATAAATAAGCCCAATAAATAAATATAGGATCCCAATATAAGATCAAAGTGGCTTTGTTGTTGTTGTTGTTGTTGGGTGCCTTTGAGTAATTTCTCATTTATGTGAACCTATCATTGGGTTTTCTTGGCAAGTTTCTTAGGGGGAAATGATGGCCATTACCATCATCTGAGGCTGAGAGAATATGACTTGCTCAAGATCACTCAGTGGGTTTCCATGGCCAAGCTGGGATTCAAGTTCTGGGCTCCCAGAGTCCTAAGCCTTGTTTGTTTGTCCGTATAGAGATGCATAATGCTTCCATCACCTTTAGCGTTCTTACAATAAATTCTCTCTCCTTGTAGCTTTAATTTCATTGGACAAAATAAATTTTAATTATCTGTTAATTTATAACATTTAGTACACTGACAATGCCACAAATAGGATTTATAGATGTCAAGACAGAAGAGATGGAAAGACATTAAAAAATGGGAAATATTTTGGGAAGACATTTGAAATGGAAGATATTTTTAAATGGAAAGTAATCTTTCCCTAATACTTAACATTAATCATTTCAAAGAGATGATTGTTGTTTATTTATTTGTAATACAATTGCAAGTTTATAAGAACTAAATATTTCAGATGCCAGAGAAAAGCTATCAACAAGACATTTAATGAGAACACGAGCCTTGATTTATTCTAAAACACAAGAGTACACCAAAAGACTTCCCAACTTTCTGGTGAGAGTTGTACCAATTTTCCATTAAGTGTGAGCAAGCCATAGTTCTTAAAAGTCTTCCAGTGCATAAAAACAGTCTCCCAAACATTAACTTAACCTGAACTCATAGAGGCTTTTTCTGTTAATATTTAATGATACATCACAAAAAATAAAGTTAACTGAGGCAAGAATGGGTGGATGATCCTGTCATGTTCTGGAAGGTGGAAAGTCCAAACACACACTGAGAGGAGGTCAATTCCTTGGGTAGCACAGGGACATGATCTTAGTCCAACCTCCAAGGTTTAGTTTTAGTCCCCTTGTGGAAGAGATTTCCTATTTTCCAGCATCTGAGATGAAGCTATATTTTCTTATTTATTTCATAGAATCATAGAGTTGGAAAAGACCACAAGGGCCATCCAGTCCAACCCCCTGCCAAGTAAAGGTTCACCATGAATCAAGATGACCTCAAGGCAGTTAACAACCATTTTTTTTGTTCTTGCTTTATCACACTAGGGGGCAAACAGGATTTAAACAAGAGTTAAACGAGAATTAAACAGGAAATGCCCTATGTTTATCACAGGACATTTCCTGTTTAACTCCTGTTTAACTCTTGCTTAAATCCTGTTTGCCCCCTAGTGTGATAAAGGAGTTACATAAAATTACAAAATGGCACATAGCGTTGAAACCAAAAACATGCAAATGATAACAAAACCAACTCAAAATAAAAAGCAGCAGAAAGCCAGATGAAAATCTCAGGTAATTTTTTTAAAAACCATGGGAAAATAAAAAGAATTTGCCTGGCACCAAAAATCAGCCAACCCTCAGGAAACCCGCAAGCCTCCTAGGGAAGCAGTACGTAATGGTGCAGTAGATCCTAGATAGACCAGACATTCCCTTCTCTTCAACTGTCTAAAATAGAAGATGTCAGAAACACATTTTCTTCTCAAAGCTTGGAACATTTGTTTTACTTTTATTTTTACAGTAACTTGTTAGGGCTAACTATTAGTTTGAAGGGGTGTTTAATGTATTGCTCATGGTTCTTCCCTCTCAAAGGTAGTTAGAAAAATGGAACAAAATGCCTCACCTTTTAGATGCAACTATCACTCATTATCTTAAGGCATTTATATATCACCTCCTGACCCACCAAGCCCCCTCAGGCCATGCACAATGGATAAAAACCACTTTAAAAATGGTTCTGAAAAGTTCATCTGCACTGAAACAGTAACAATCCTGCCAGCCATTCACAAAAATAGTGTCATTATGCCCTTGTTACTCTCCAGAAGTACCACAATAATGTTAAAGGTCACTTGTTTGAGGTTACAGTCTGACTCTATTTCTTGCAAAGGTCCTAAAACAACAATCCATTAAATGTATGCCATCATTGGCGATGTTTGTTTTCACCAATCCCAAGGCAGTAAAATATTTTGAAAAAATGATTTTCTGTATTGGACCCAATCCAGCACTAAATGGTTTAATTAATGTGAACAACCACATTCAGGGAAAATACTTGATTTATTACAAGACCATATTCCTGGTCGAATAGCAAAAGCTTCTAGAGTAAGTGGTCTTTAGTTCAGCAGAAATCAATAGCAGTAATACAATAACTGGCGAGCTGCCACTAGGCAGCTTATTCTACAAAAGCTGCATCATTAAGCAGAAGACTTAATGGAAGCAACTACCTTCTAAGAGCAGTTAAAGTATCATCAAAGAGATACTCCTTTGTAAAGATCACAGAGAACCTGCAACCTGGAGTTGCGTCCTGTGCGTCTCTATTTAGTAATGTGTTGCAGCTAGAGAGCCAGTTTATTAAATTAAAATACTGTATGTGCAGTGGGGTGGTTCTCCTGGTATTGCTTCCTGTGTTCCTTCACCTCAGAAAACCTGGCAAGATTATAAACTGGTGTCTATCATAAGCGGTGGACTGGATGAGGGTGAACAAGCTGAAATCTCAATAAGACAAGAGATCCTCCTGGTCAGTCAAAAGGCTGATCAGGGAATAGGGATTCAGTTTGTGTTGGATGGGGTTACACCCCCAGCCCCCACCCCTCTGAAGATGAAGGTTTGCAGTTTGGGTGAACTCCTGGAGTCAGCTCTGATTATGGAAAACTATGTTTGCTCAGTCAAAACTGGTGCGCCAGCTACATCTGCTCATTTCTGGAGATGTCTGACCTGACTGACCATGGTGGTACTAAGTTAGTTGCATCCTGTTTGGAATACTGCAGTGATCTGTATGGAGTTTATCACACGAAGGGAATTGGAAGTATTATCCAATGGCAATCTGAATGCAATCATGGGGTTTCGCGTGATTGCGTGAAAGCATTTTCGGGCAAAGTAAAGTCCTTTCGAACGCAATTGTGGGGTTTCGCGTGATTGCGTGAGAAACTATCACACGCAATTTCGGCCACTGGGAGGCAATTTCGGACAGTTCTGAACGCAATGCAGTGTCAATACACAATCACATAAATTCGCTGAACTAGCGAATTTACTCAATTCCGAACTGGCCTCACTTCCATTTCTTTCAAAATTGAGAGAAATTCCTCCCGTGTGATAAACTCCGTACGTGACGTTGCCTTTAAAAGGTGTTCAGAAACTTCTGTTGGCCCAAAGAGCTGCATCCAGGTTGTTAACTGGGGCTGGCTACAGGGGGCACTGAATTGCCTTGTTGCTGCAACTTCAATGGTGGCTGGTCCATTTTTGGGCACAATTAAAAGTATTGGTTATGAGCTAGAAATACCTACACAGCTTGGATCCTGGCTTCCTCTAACTGCATGTCTTCTCTCCATCCCACCACCCTAACAGCCATACTTGATGGGAACATGGAAGAGGGCCTTCCCTGTCACTACTCCCAGGATTTGCAACTCCCTCCCTTGGGAGGCTAGGATGGCCCCCTCCTTGTTCTCCTTTTGTTAAAAAATCAAAACTTTCCTATTCCAAGAGGATTCTAGAAACTGACTGCAAGGACTTTTAATATCATCTAATATTATTGACTTCTTCAAATCTTTTATGGATTTGTATTAAATGCTTTTAATTCAATGAACAGCTGCATTTTAAATAACTTTTTGTAACTTATAACGCTGTAAGTGTTTTTAACTGTATTCATTTCCATTTTTATAAACTACTTTAAATCCCAGTTTGGGGAAAAGATGGGATATAATTTTTAAAAACTATAGTAGTAGTAGTAATACTATAGTAGTAAAAGTAGTAGTAGTAGTAACAATAACAATAATAACAACATCAGATCCAGATGACAATATGGGTTGGTAGGTTCACCATGTTACACTTGTTATTGATTAAAAAAAACTTTTTAGTACTTTATAGGTAGAATGTAACAAATCTTAAAGAGATGTAAAAGATCCACTTTTTACCATTAGAAAAGTACTGTATTATAGTTTACATCTGTTCCATTAGAGGTAAACTCCAAAACTGACTTATTAAACCCTTCCCGTGTAACAGCACAACATGAATTGCTAGCTATAAATGTACTATATTATTCCATTATCCATTCTGCAAAATTTATATATCGTAACATTTTCTAAGTAGAATTTCATTCTACCTCATTCATCACAATCCTTTTGCATGCCTTTCTCCCTTACAACAATGTCAGTAAGAACAGACTGTTTTCCCCCTAGGCCTGACAGAAATTCCTTATATATGTTGCTTATTTCTCTGTGTTATATATACAAGAAGATATAACTAATAAAGGGAGTGTACTACTGAAGTATTGTGCTTTTGGAAATTCTACAGATACATTCATATGTTAAATCCACACATACACACCCATATCTTGGGAATGACACTGCACACATACTCACAAGACCATTCACATGGCATAAAGTATATGAGTATCAGCATCTCTAAATGAGACCTCCACACATTTGTCAAGTTGTGCATTATAGGAGCATCCTTTTTCTGATCCACAAAACTCAATGAAGGGAACTAAAGACCACTAATACAAATAAAAAAATTATCATTATCACTGACAGCACTGCTTACCCTAGTGCATTTCATTAAGCATTTTTATCCTCTTTCCAGATGAAACTATTGAATAATACTCTACTAAAATTCTAAAAGTGGTGAAGGTGGATTTCCTGTGAAATACCTTGTACCTGCCATTCAATGCTTCCAGCCGACAAGGGTCCAAAAAACAGAACTGGTTAATTTTAAATACCAATCTATGTGTTCAGAAAAGTTGTTGAGAGGAAAGGGGACATAGAAGTATCACACCTTGCAGCAGAAATTGGGAAAACAATAATTTGGAATGATACAGCAGCAACAGGAACATGTTGATGTTAATGCACAATGGGTTTCTCATTACGAGTGGCAGTACTTTACCCTACAAATGACACCCAAAATTGGGCTAGTAGAGTACTGCTGAGAATGGCCAGATTGAATTTTAAATAAGGGCTGCAAGTAGATTTTGTGACAATTTACCTTAACAATATTCCTCAGTGGCATAGTCCCATGGGAGAACCGATGAACAAATATTGTTTCAATCAACCTTTTGATGTAGTGGAAAGAATGGCAGATACATGCCAAGCTAGAAACAGCAAGATAAAAGCGTTTCAGAAAGCTAAAGAGACAAATAGGGCAAGACAATTGGATTAAAGTTGTGATTCCCCCAAAGTAATTAATTCCTTTGGCCTTGAAATGCAACTTACTTAACTACTGGATGTCGGCTCGTGGTAAACTTGTCATCCAGGCCATAGATAAAAGGCATGCGGAAATAAAACACAAAATAGATGAACAATGGCCCCGTATATTCTATCAGAAACACCTGAAAAAGAGAGAAAAGTTATTAGATGGTTCTCATGGTCATTCTCAGGGTACAGCCTACCAGCAAAGGCTTAAATGGTGGCCAGGACTAGATCCCCCAAACTCAACATTGACTGCTATTCCCCCAACACTGAACCAACACTTGTACTGTGTTACAACTGGCACCAACATTTTATCAGTGGGTGAAACACCCCAGAACCCACCTTAGAGCAAACTAACAAGAAAAAGAATAGAGCTTACAGCTCTGTAGTTACGGTAAACTCTATTTAAGTGGCAAACTAGACTGAAATACATCCAACGTGAATCATAAAGTATTTACAAGAAAACTGATGAATTTATTAAAATTGATGAATTCAGACACAAATATCTAAATAACTAAACAGACTGGGGAAATATCTGTGAGAAATAGGTTCTAAAAAAATTCTGTGAAAAGGTTTCATTGAATCCATAATCCATAAATAACTGAATCCCTAAATAATGAAGACAAAACAGATGTCTTCATCAGTATGGGTCAAATGCAATGTGTAACTTCAATTAGATATTTCCAGGGGAAGGTCCCAGATGCAGTCAGCACAAATGATTACAGTAGGCCCTCTGTATCCACTGCTTCCTTATCCACAGATTCAAATATTAAAAAAGTATATATTCTAAAATGCAAATCTTGATTTTGCTATTTTATAGAAGGGGTGCTATTTTAGTATCTATTGCATTTAATGCGACTTGAACATCCACAGTTTTGATATCCACAGGGAGGTTCTGGTACCAAATCCCAGTGGATACCAAGGGCCCACTGTATTTCCAAAACAGGACCTATAAAGAGTGCTACAAAGAATTCTACATTTTAGTAGAATGCCGCAGTATGTTAGAAAGCTATTAATGTAGTGGCATCTTTAAGTATTGGTTCTATACCAAGAAGATTATGATTGATGAAGATGTGATATCAAAAAATCCATAGATTTCTCCCCACCCCAGGGATGACTGTATTGTGGTAACACCTTCATGGCACCCTTTATCCCAATTTTACCCACATTTTATCTTCATTTGTAGAAGACAATGGAGGCATAGAGAGCATTGCTAGAACTGGTACCCTCAAGGATTGGCAGCTCCCCAATACTAACAGATGTAAACACTTACATGGATGTGAATGCCCATGGTAATGAACAGTCAAGCATATTCAGGAGTGGGGAACAATTTGCAAGTCCCTCACAAATCTAGAGCTGACCCTTAGAGATGAGGAGAGCAAATTGAGAGACTTGCTGGAGGCTGTTCAATCAACTTTAGTCTTCTGTTCAGTAGTTACATGGATTTATGATCTCATCACTGCTGAGGATTCAATGTGACCATGTCAAACCCATTTTTTCACTGCCTTAACTGAAGGGTTTTTGAAGCACTGCCCACTGAGAAATGATGTCTACAATGCTCTCCTGGTCACAGGGTGCATTAAGACAAATAGTTGTGGCAGGAATTCAAGAGGTGGCAGGGCCTTCAGAAGCCAGTTCTCAATGTGTCCCATGACCAGAAGAGTGTTGTCATTTCCAGCACCCTGATCTGTAGTACCTTGGAAACCCTTTGGCTAGGGCAATGTCAGGATGAAAAAGGAGGGTCTGGGGGATGGATGCAACATCAGATGTAACTCCAATGATGGATCTCCATCATTGGAGTTACTTCTGATGATGCAGGATCTTGGGCCTTTATAGTTAAACACTAGCCTGGTCATCGCAGGGGAACCCTACATACAGGTAGACGAGCTGAAGAATTGAGAAAGATGATCTATTTTTCTTTCTAAGGATCATTGCATTTAGAGCCTATAATATTATTTAAAACTATACTGCTTTTTACCATTACTTACAGGAGACTGGCAAGAGAGCAATAGACTACACTGTCAATTTCAGAAGCCAGTCTTAGAACTAAAATGCAGAATACTAAACATATTACAGGATACTGACTTTTGTGGTCCTGTTAACAAGGGTGTTGTCTATCAAAGGCTGCTTGTGAAACTGAAAGCATGCTGAGTGGATAAGCTAATAACAGAACAGTGGATTCATTACATCTTCTTTCACAGCAGTGCTGGAATTGTGCAATTGTCCAGATGTTACTAGACTGAAATCCCAGCAACTCTGACCAGAATAGCCAATGCTGGTAAGGAATGATGGAACTGCAATCCAACATCTGGAAGGTCACATGGTTCCCGTCTTTTTATAGGTAACCTTTAGTACTGTCTCATACCACCAGTGACATCACTATGAGTGTGTGGACCATACCAGGTGACACCCTAAGGGCTGGTGACACCACTGCAACCTCAAACACCTACCTTTTGGCAGAAATGAGCTGTTGCATTAATCTGCTTCCCTTTAAAATGCTTTAAGAGATGGTGGGAATGGAGTGAAGCTCAGTGTGAGGAGAAAGGAGAGGCCCCAGAATTATTTAAAATTAAAATTGCAAAGTTCAAAATCTTTTAAAATTTATTCTTTTAATTTTTTCTTTAAAAACATCACATTTTAACCAAGTCTTCACTATGTATATGTAATATACGTACATGCATTTTGGTTGTGCATATGATATTGTAATTTCAAGATATAATTTTAATTTTGCTAGTTGTTTATGTCACAACTATTAGCATTACATTCAGTCATATTTGGGATTAAAATTTACGAGTAACATCAGTACAAAAAAAAAGCATTACTAAGGATTCTGTACAATGTGAAATGGGAGGAGGTCAAGGGGGGGTGTGACACCACTGCACTGGGTGACACCAACCCTAGTGATGTTACTGCATACCACTGCTACATCCCCAGCAACCTCCCCCCCCCCCCGATCAATTTTGTTGCCCACCAAATGCCTTGTAGGGGGCATTGAGGGCATTTTTGCTAATTTTTGGTCCTCTCTGAAGTCCAGAAGAGTTTTTTTTAAAAAACAAACAAACCAAAAGTGACATAGAAGTCAACATTCAGGTCAATTCTTCTTAGGGGAAAAAAGGCCTAAGATGGCAAAAAGTTATGAAATCATCCCCTCATGCCGAGAGGGTGTTTGGGGAAATTTGGGAACAAAAACTCTGTTTTGGATACCCAGTGTAGTGTAGTGGTTAGAGCACTGGACTATGACTGGAGACCAGATTTTGATCTCCAGCTTAGCCATGAAACTCACTGGAGGGCAACAGCAAACCTTCTCTGAATCAATCCTGCCAAGAAAACCCTAGGATAGGTTCGCCTTAGGTTGGCATATGTCGGGAAAAACTTGAAGACACACAACTACCCAACTCTGATTTGAATGACAGAGATATAACCAATGGGTTAAAGGGTCCACATCACTACATTTTTGTGCTGGGAAGCACTTAATCTGTTTAATTTCTGCTGGCCTTGGAGCTCAGTTAGAAAAACGGATGCCAAGGCAGGAACCAGTGATCACGTTGGCTGGGAGAAACTGGGAGCTGTAGTCCCAAAAGGTAAGTTTTCTAAGCTCTGGGACATGCAGCTTGCCTCTGCCTCAGGGCCAGTTGCCCTAATTTAGGAGGGCTGCATACAGTCCTTGGATTTTTGCACCTCCATCTGTCATTGCCTCCCACAAGCTGCTTTTTTCTTTTTGTCATGTTGCTGGGCAACAACTGCTGCTTTGCAATATGTTTATCTGCCAAGTTTTTGCGGCAATTATGTATTTCCCCTGTGGATTTTTCATACCACAGTCTTAACAAGCTTTTTAAAAATGACAAAAAAAGAGGCGAGGAGGGAGGGAAGGAGAGAGAGTTCACTACTTGTAGAGAACTAAAGAACATATGAGAACTGTACATCAGCACAAAGAGAAAGCAATGGAAAGATTAAACAGTTATTAATTTAAAATGTCTGAAATGCTGAAGCTCACCATTGTCCATCCTATTTGGGGCCCTAAATCTTTAAAATAGAGTGTAGCGGTTGTGCCAACAGGGAGCAGCTGAAGAATTTCTTCATCCCTCAGTGATTTTCCTTCTGAGAAAAGAGAGGAAAGGTTACAGGGCTCAGTATCGGCCGAGGTGAAATGAAGCATGTGGTTGCCGATCAAATCTTGCATTTTCGGTAGACCTATTGGCACTCAATCAGACACTTTTGCATTTATGGCAGGGAGCCTTGGCTGGATCCCAGCCTCTCATTCAGACTGTATTTGCTACTAATTTGGACAAACTAGAAGAGAACTGGTGGCAATTAAACATCTGAAGCCATCCTATACCAAGACAGACCCCTTTGCCAATCTGGTAATTTGAATTATCTGCTCTACTCTCACAGACAGGAGCCCTGTGTTTTCGTTTGCAAGGATATTTCTGAATCTTGGCCAGCTGACCAAAGATGTCAGACGTTCAGATATAAATGTTTTATGTGCAAAACATGCACTCTCTGCAACTGAACTTTGGTCCCTCTCACTGCACACCCTTTAAAAGACCAGACAGTGGACATTAGTAGTTTTTTGTGGAGCTTCCGGGCTATGTGGTCATGTTCTAGTAGAGTTCCTTTCTGACGTCTCGCCAGCATCTGTGGCTGGCATCTTCAGAGAATGAATGAGCACCATTCTCTGAAGATGCCAGCCACAGATGCTGGCGAAACGTCAGAAAGGAACTCTTCTAGAGCATGGCCACATAGCCCGGAAGCTCCATTAAAAACCATGGATGCCGGCCATGAAAGCCTTTGATTCCACAGTGGACATTAGTTTTGGAAATAACAATCAAAGCAAGAAAAGTATTCAAGGTTGTAGTTGGGGAGGGATACAAATGAGGGCCTTTTGTCCCTTAAATAAGATTATGCCATCCCAAATGAAATTTTTCTTCAATTTCCAAATTTCTATCATTATGAATTATCATTACAATGACTGGCACATTGAAAATAATAATAATAATAATAATAATAATAATAATAATAATTTATTTCTAGTCCGCCCCTCTGAACAAGCAATCGGGGCGGATTACAACAAGAGTTAAAAACAGTTACAGTTAAAATATCCCATCCTTTCCCTTACCACCCCCCTTAAAAAAGAATTAAATCACAATACAGTTAAAACATAGAATAGCTAAAATAGGCAATAAAAAACAGCAGCAGGGAAAACGGACCTAAGGCCTAGGTCATCTAGGAATAAGGTACAAGGGAAGGAAAGCTGGAAAAAAGACGATTCTAGGGCCTAAGGTTAGGCTCAGGATTGGAGCTGGGTGATATTCACATTCCCTGGGAAGGCCTGCCGGAAGAGGTGCGTCTTCAGGGCTTTTTTGAAGCCTTCTAGGGATGAAATGAGACGCATCTCATCCGGCAGGTTGTTCCACAACTTGGGGGCGACAGCTGAAAAAGCCCTCTTGCTGTGTTTGCAATCCCTTGGTAACTTTATCTGCCCCCTTTTCTTTGGATGCCTAAACTGAATTCTAAATACTCAACTTATTCTTTAAGCGACTGCAATGCTATTAATCTGGAGAAAGAAGGAAAATTTAGTATGACAGGACAGGATTTGTATCTGTGGGGTGATGCCTTCATTCCTTTAACATAGCAACATCTCTGAAAGTGGTGTGCAACAACTGAATTTAGGAACTGTTTTTATATATCAATACTCTTTTCACTGTGTCTGGTAGAGGGCCAGCTCTAGAGGACAGTGAGGCTGGGCATTTGTTGAAGGCTGAAGACCAGCAAAATCCCCACTGCCCCAACAGCACTGCAATTCTCACATTGTATGAAAGACCCAAAGAGATCAGAAGCGAAGAAGAGATGACAGATTGTGTGCCCTACCTTTTCTAATAAGGGAGAACACTCTATACACATAAAAACATGCTTAAAAAATACTAAAACTCACTGACAACCCTTTAATGTTCTCTGAGCATTCTGTTAACACAGCTTATGATATGGGAATACACACTGAATATCCCTTATCCAGAAGTCTAAATTTGAAATACTCCAAACAAAATCTAAAATTGTCCACATGGGTGGCTACTTTGCTTTGTGAGGGTTCAGTGTAAACAAACTTGTTAAAATATTATCTATAAAATTACCTTCAGGCTATGTATATAAAGGTTAAGGTAAAGATTTCCCTTTTTACATTATTGCCAAGTCGTGTCCAACTGTAGGAGGCACTGCTTATCTCCATTACTAAGCCAAGGGAGCAAGGGTATTCCGAAGATTACTCCGGTGGTCATGTGGCCAGCATGACAGCATAGAACATTGTTACCTTCCCACCAAAGTGGTACCTATTGATCTCCTTGTACTTTTTACATGCTTTTGAACTGCTACGTTGGCAGAAGTTGGGACTAGTGAGGGAGTTCACTCTGTCACGCAGTGCTTCAATCTCAAAATGCCAACCTGTCAACCTTGCAGTCATCAGAGTAGGCATCTTAACTGTTGAATCACCACATCCCTTTATTTACAAAGTATATAAAAACATAAATAAATTTCATTGTTAGACTTGTGTCCCATCTCCAAGATATCTCATGATGTATATGCAAATATTCCAAAATCCAAAAAAAACCAGACTCCAAAACACTTCTGGTCCCAAGCATTTCGGATAAGGGAGATTCAACCTGTACGATAACAGAATGTTGTGTTTTTCTGTAAATTGCTTGGAACCAGATAAGAAATGTGCCATTTATATGAAATACAGCCTGTGTGTCTGCTAAACTAAGCTCAGATAGCCTAGCTAAAAAGAGAAACTTGGGGACGAGGTGACAGCCTGGCCAGTGCAACTATAAACTCAATGATAGTATGAAATAGCTGCAATCTGCACTGGTGAAAGAACTAGCCACATTGATGAAATAATGGGTGAGATATCAATTATAGTATCACTATCACCATCTTCATCACCATCATTTACTTACGGGGATCAAGTCTCATAGACTGCCTTGCTGGATACCACTGGGGATCTGCAGAGATAAAAAAAATCATATAAAAAATCCCCTCCCAATTACTTAGCATTTGGATCTTCTAATGTAACCCCTGTGGATTGCAAATTATCTCGCTAATCACAATCCTTATGATTTATTCATCTTTTCCTTCTTTTTGTCAGGATTTAGCTATCCTGCTTTTTTCCTTTAGTGATATACAGCATCTATTATTTTCACTGGGATTTTCTTTTTTCTGAGATTCTTTTTCTGCCTGTGCAAAGAAAAAAGAAAGAGCACTTTGCATAAGCTGCACTGCTACATCAACCCACAGTTTCTTGCCACGGCTCCTTAGCTTTTCAGCAATTTAGGGGAAAAAACCTTGCGCTTGAAATTCTGCAGAGCAGAGGTTACCTAGGATTTACTCCACATTCCATGCAATTAAATATGCCATACTTCAAATACTTCTTCAACGCTGACCTCATTTTCAAACAGTCTTTTGAAAAACATACATACTTACATATTTTATGGAACATTAGTCTAATATCGCTTATTGTAGCATGTGGCTCAACCTAGGTAACAAAAAATATTATCAGTAAGCTTGCAGATATTCAGAAAAAGGATATTCATGTCGATGGGGTCTTTTTAATTTTGGAAAAGAAAAGAAGCAACCAGCTAGCTTTCCTGTCTAGACTACAGGAATAATGATATGGACTTATTTTCCAAGGATTTTTAAAATATTACAGAGAAAATAGCTCTAAAGCAATTTGAACATTCAAAAAAAGGCTAACAGAAAAGTGGTAGTAAACTTACGATTATTTACCTTTTCCAAAAAGCATAGTTGCTGCTTTGTCTTCCAGTCGAGGATTTCTACCTATCGGATGAAACCAAGTGAATAAATCAGCTCTTCAGGCCTGGCGTTGCCATTAGTACACAGGAATTGGATCTCAGTGTCATAGAAAGGTCAACAAATTCTTAGTTATGGACTTTTTTGTTGTTGCTGCATGTCTTCAAGTCATGTCCAAGTTTTGGTGACTTTAAGCTGAACCTATCATGGGATTTTCTCGGCAAAATTTGTTCAGAGGGGGCTTGCCTTTGCCTTCCTCTGAGGTTAAGAGAGGATTTTCTGCAATATGCGCCAGACAAATTGTTTTTGCAGATTGTGATGGAATCTTGGGATTTGTAGTTTGTTATACCAAAGTACTCTGACAGAAGAGGCTAAAGATCTCACAAAACTACAAATCCCAAAATTCCATAGCATTGTGCCATGGCAGTTAAAGCGGTGTCAAAACGGCATTATGCAGCCACAGCCTCAGAGAATGTCTTTCCTTTCTAAACAAATCTTGCCAAGAAAACCCGTGTGTTAGGATTGCCATAAATCAGAAATGACTTGAAGGCACACAACAACTGCAACAAGCATTATGATACTGATGAAGAAGGAGCAACAGCATCTACACTCCACTGATCCCATAATTTCTGGACCATCATATATGCCTACAGGAATTAGCTAAACATAAGGAAAGTAGAGATGTTTAAGAGTTTCCACCAAGATCACAATATGAAATCACTGTAGATGTAATGGGGTGGCGTTACATTTGAACATAATCACAGTTGAAGGACAGGTGTTAAAAGTTCTCATCCATACCAGGAAATATGTTACTAGAGAGAAATGGATGCACGCTTTATGTCTATTTATTTATTTATTTACATGTTCACCAACCAACCAGGAAATGAATTTACACTGCGCCCATGTCATACGGAAGAAGCCATGGCACGCCCCGGAAGAAGTAATGGGGTGTGTGCCTGTGGCACGTGCGCCGAGCTGAGGACACGAGCCCCATTATTTTTGATGGGGCTCCCCCTTACACGGGATTTCCCTCATGCGAGAGGGTCCGGAACAGATCCCCCGCGTAAGGGAAGGGCCCACTGTAATTTTTTAAAAGCAACAAATGACTTCAGTACAGCGCAAAGATATTGTAACAGACCAGCTGTAATAGATGGTATACATCAAATAAAGCTGTAATACTATATTTCTTAGGACAGAGTAAGTTGTATGGTTCTGCCTATCCCTCTGCTCCCACCAACTGTGAGGACTTCCATTTATCCCAACCACTGCCATCAATCTGAGGACTTATCCCCAGGTCAATGTAAGTACTTTACATTAACTCTTATTTTTAAAAAAGGGATTCATTCTCTGTTGAAAGGCAAAAGTGTAATGTGCCCTGAAACCACTGACGCCTTCTGCTCTCTCATCCATCCACTCTTTAGTGTTGAACACAAACAGTTATGCCTGCAGGAACTTTCTAAGTTCTTTGACATAGGTTTCCTTAGATTCATTTTTCACATCCTTTGTTACATACCCATAAGTTTTACCTTTGACTTATTCACGAGTCATATCAAAATCCATAATTTTGGTCCCAAAACCTGCCCTCAACATATACATGTCGACTTAGAGTCGAGTACATACAGTATGCAGACACAGTGTTTCTAGAAGCAAAAGCCCATAATACAAGAATCATTATTTATTCAACAGAATTTGAACAGAACATCACAGATTAATTATTTAATACATCCAAATCACATCTCTCCCTCACTCTCCCTCATCTCCTAACTAACTCAGACCTTGTCTGTGGGGGCCAAATAAAACAGCCTCCCACTTGTCCTCTCAGTGAGGAGACCTGACAACAACACAGCCCATACCCCAGGTTCTGATGCAAACAAACCGGACACTTCGCCACCAGAACTGGGGCGGGACAAAATTCCAATGCCTGGTGGCTATTCGAAATGCGTCTGTCAAG
This sequence comes from Urosaurus nigricauda, assembly GCA_034509955.1. Taxonomy (NCBI): domain Eukaryota; kingdom Metazoa; phylum Chordata; class Lepidosauria; order Squamata; family Phrynosomatidae; genus Urosaurus; species Urosaurus nigricauda. The sequence goes on from JAOEGL010000004.1 coordinate 105,334,829, forward strand.
ATCAGAACCTTTTAAAGGAATTACAGCCTTAAAACCCATTAAAATACAACTGGTCCTCCACATTTGTGGCTTTGACTTTTGCAGATTTGATTATGTACAGTTTTAATACGTACTCTCTAGGAATGTCTAAGTCCTCCAGGGCAATTCTGTTGAGTTGTGCTGGAGACCCTATAAGTTCCTAGGGGAAAAAAACCTTCTCTGGGCATTTGTAGGTCCTCCAACATGATTCTATGGTCAACTTCTAGTGGAAGTTGACCATACTGTTGCACTGGAGGACCTGCAGATTCCTGGAGAGGTGTTCTCTTAGGTATTTTATTTGTGGCTTTTCCACATGCATGGGGCCCTTCACCCCTAACCCCAGTGAATGTGGAGAGGGGCCACTGTAATATATCTGTTGCTCCAGATCTTCCCTCTGTTCCTGCATCACAGGGGCTGTCTGCTGAGTGGCACTTTGCATGGCATGTCCACCGCTATTGTGGGTTGCTCATTCTGAGGTCAGAACGAGACACCCAGCCTTGTGCTGATTGCTTGATGCCTTGTTCTGAGCTCAGAAGCATGCAATGGAGGGCAGGTGACTTAGTGGGATGCCCATGAAGTTAACCACAGTGGTGTGGGAATGGAGGGCCAGGTAATGGAGGCAGGTCAGGGCATCTGTAAGGCCAGGATACTTAGTGGGACTTGCTTTTCAAGTAGACAGACATCTGAGTAAAATAAGTTGCCCATCACATTGTAGAATTTGATTCTTCCTATGAATTCGAATAACTTCAAAAGTACAGCACAAAAGATCTTTTTTCTAAACTATGGTCCTTGAAATGTGTATTAATAAAGGTGAAATACACAGCGCCGAATAAAAAAATACTTAAATGAATAGGTCATTCTATCAAATCTACTTGTAGATTGTTCCATTTCTTTAAAGAGCAATCAGAGGAATACCCTGGGGCCCGATTACCACATCTTTTATGGCTTATGGCTCTAGCCACATTTATTTGAAACAGCACTTTCTTGTTGCTACCTTGTTCTACTTGGTACTTACAAGTGAATGCCATATTGATTTTTTTAAAATCACTCACAAGAAAAATGCTTACTTTACAATGTATGAATACGCAGGCCAGAGTAAGAGCTGCACACAAGGAACTTAATCCTACCTCTTCTGCTAGAGTGCTTATATAAGTGAGCCTCCCCTTTGATTTAATTATGGATCAGGCACAGTTTCTCCTAACACCCCAACCATATGATTATTTCTTAGTAATCAAATTAATCTTTCCAAGCATTTCTCTTTTCAGGGCTATTTTCAGATCAAAATTACCCTTCCAGAGTCAGCAATAAACCAGGCCAGAAAGGTCCTTCTTTGCTAACCAGCAGAACTGAAAGAAATAGAGATGCTTGCCTGGAAATAGGAGAATATCCCACGGGTGTCCATTGGTGCATCTACACTGTAGAAATAATGCAGTTTAACACCATTTTGAGTACTGTACCTCCATCCTACAGATTCCTTGAATTTGTACTTTTACAAGTTTCTTTAGAATTCTCAGCCAAAGAGTGCTGGTGCCTCACCACACTGCAAATCCCAGGAACCTGTGTGAGCCATCGCAGTTAAAGCAAGTTTGGATATCTGGGTGTCTTCCTGCCCTGTTGCTACCTGTCCTCTCCTGATCTCACCTATCTTAAGCTTCATTTGCTCCAAATCCCACCATCCCTGTTTGGGATGTGTTGAGAATATGAATCATAAAGTCCTCTTCAGATCTTCCCCACAAATAAACTAAACTTGTCAGAAAAGGGGGAGCAGAGGTACACAATTTTCATATGTACATTCATTGCAACATCTGAAAAGGTTCACCCACCTACTCAGGAGGTCCCACAAACAACGGAGTACATAACATTTGTTTGTGTGGGTTTTTTGGGCTATATGGTCATGTTCTATAAGAATTTATTCCTGACATTTTTCCTGCATCTGTGGCTGGCATCTTCAAAGAATAGTGGCATGGAGGTATCCAACTCCATGCCACCATTCTCTGAAGATGCCAGACACAGATGCAAACAAAAGGTCAGGAATAAATTCTTCTAGAACAAAACCTCACAAAAAACTATGGATACCAGCCATGAAAGCCTTCACATTAATACATACAAAATACATAATACATAATACAAAAATTTCAGTTTAAATTTTTTTAAGTTTATACTACACCCTTCTGCCAAAAAGGCATTCAGTGCTGCCAACAATGATAAAATACAGTCAGCCCTCCTTATCCATGGATTTGAGCATCCACGGCTTGAAAATATTCCCAAAAAGTATAAATGCCAAATAGCAAACCTTGATTATCCATTTTATATAAGGAGCACCACTTTGTTGTGCCATTATATTTAATGGGATGTGAGCATCCACGGATTTTGTTATCTACGGTGTATAGATATGAAAGCAAAATATTAAAAACGTTGACGTAAAAACAAATGCACTGAAAACATAATTTAAATGACAATAAAAGACACAGCTAGCACTTGGTTCGTTAAATTTCCTCTGGTGGCAGAGTAGTCTTCATGGGAAAGGGCTGGCTGAATAAAAAGGTCTGTGCCTGCTGGCAGAAGTGCAACAAAGAGGGAGCCAATCTGATACTCCTGAGCACAGAGTTTTAGAGGCCACTGAGAAGACAACCAGGTCTTGCATTCCCACTAGACATGTTTCTGATGGCAGCTGGACACATCTGGGAATTCCTCTGTATACACTGTATTGAACATTGGGTACATCAATGGGGCAAGGCAGCGAGTAGCATAGTCCCACTCCCAGCTTCTCTACAGTGTATATATATGCATAATGTATGCACAGAGGCATGTGGAAGAGAGCCAAAAAGGAGAGCAACTGAGGATGGTTATTTTTTTTTGTCTGAAGACACAATTGCAACAGTTTTTTAAATGACAGGAGAGAGGATGATTCTGGAGCAAAAGACTGTTAGGTTTACCAGGAGCCCAAGAGGGGACCTAAAGAGTATTGGGTGAGAGAGGAGAACGTAGCCAGAGAAGGAGATAGTATTAGGGGTCCTTTCACACTCACCGGTTGCAGCAATTTCCATCTTAACTGCCCCAGCAACATCCTTTGAAATTCTGGGATTTGTAGTTTAGAGAGGGGATGTTTAGAATTCTCAGCCAGAGAGCTATAGTAGCCCTCACCAAAGTACAAAACCAGAATTCCATAGGAAGTTGCCATGGCACTCAAACGGAAATAATGGTGCTGTAATTGTATCGTGTGAAAGGTCCCTGGTACATCAGAAAATGCCTAGATAGTATGCGTTGCTCTAGATGGTAGGATGGGCGCATCAGTACGCAATTCTAACTCACCAAGGTGATTGAGAGCCATCTGAACCAATACAAGGCCAGATGAAAGAAGTACTGAATTCAGACCTCTCCCAGCCAAGGATATTGGAAATTACTGTAGTTGATCTTCACTCACAGGCTGCATAATGGCTGTATCTCTAGGTTGGGGGAGGCTTGAATCTGCACCCTTTTCTGGCTTTTCTACCAGCTGATTTCAGCAGACCCATCTGCTCAATGAGATCAGCTGGCAAGAAAGGCAGAAGTTCAGCAGCACAAGAAACTTCTGTCTGTTCTCAACCCCATACAGCTGGCACATTATTCAGTTAGGATTCCACATTAATTTTCAAGTCTCTGCTGATCGCTTCCCAGAACTGCTTTCCTCCAGGCTCCTGTATATGGAATGCTTTATATCCTTGCCACACTACAAAATTACCTATTAAAATGAACAAAATATATTCAGGGAAGCTATCTGTAAACTGTCTTGCCATTGCTCTGCGGCTGGTTCTTGCACACTAATTTGCTTTATAAATACAGAGTATAAAAATACCCTCAAACAAATTTTGCCTTTGGAGTAGCACTCTTCAAACATTACTTGTTTAAAGAGACCAGCCAAAGAAGCTTAATATTCTTTGCAGCCCAGAAAGCGCCCCAGGCATTATATTTAATATTCAGTTCTGCTGGATCCAAAAATGCTTGAAATTATAATGCAATGTATTTCTTTTATTCATAGGTTGTTGTTGTTGTGTTATCCTTTTCATAATAGGAAGCCATCCAACCACACTCATCAATCCAAATTGCAGGATTTTTGTTCCTTTCACAACTGCAAGAAACAGAATAATTTAAGTGTTTACCAGAACTTCAGATGAAATAGCACTAAACCCTCTTTGTTGTTGTTGTGAGCCTTCAGGTCATTTCCAACTAATGGTAACCCTAAGGTGAACCTATCATGGGATTTTCTTGGTAAGTTTCAACAGAAGGGGTTTGTCATTGCCATTCTGTGAGGGTAAGAGAGTGTGAGTTGTCCAATGTTACCTGGTGGGTTGCCATGGCTGAGCCGGGATTCAAACCCTGATCACCAGAGTCATAATCCAATGCTCAAACCACTGTGCCATGTTGGCTCTCAATTACAGTCCTTCATTGATCATTTAGATCTATTGTCCTTAATTAAAGGAAGATCCCAACCATGTTTCCACTAGTTCTGTTTTCTGAAACAATTACTGTAGAACCATAGAATGATAGAATTGGAAGAGGCCACGGGGCCATCCAGTCGAAACCCTGCCATGCAGGAATTCCCAATCAAAGCATCCCCAACTTATGACCATCCAGACCCTGTTTAAAGACCTCTAAGGAAGGAGACTCCACCACACTCCGAGGGAGTGTGTTCCACTGTCAAATAGCCCTTACTGTCAGGACGTTCCTCCTAATGTTGAGGTGGAATTTCTTTTCCTGAAGCTTGCATCCATTGTTCCACATTCTAGTCTCTGGAGCAGCAGAAAACAAGCTTGCTCCCTCCTCAATATGACAGCCCTTCATATATTTAAACAGGGCTATCATATCACATCTTAACTTTCTCTTCTTCAGGCTAAACATACCCAGCTCCCTAAATCTTTCCTCATAGGGCATGGTTTCCAGGCCCTTTACCATTTTAGTCACCCTCCTCTGGACATGCTCCAGTTTCTCCACATCCGTTTTGAATTGTGGTGCCCAGAACAGAACACAGTATTCCAGGTGGGGCCTGACCAAAGCAGAATAGAGTGGCACTATTACTTCCCTGGATCTAGACACTATACTTCTATTGATGCAGCCTAAAATTGCATTGGCCTTTTTAGCTGCCGCATCGCACTGTTGACTCATGTTCAACTTATGGTCTACTTGGACTCCTAGATCCCTTTCACATGTAGTCTTATTCAGCCAGGTGTCCCCCATCCTATATCTATGCAATTCATTTTTCCGCCCTAAATGCAGTACCTTACATTTCTCTGTGTTGAATTTTATTTTGTTAGCTTTGGCCCAGATTTCTAGTCTATTCAGGTCACTTTGAATTTTGATCCTGTCCTCTGGGGTATTAGCTACTCCTCCTAATTTGGTGTCATCTGCAAATTTGATAAGTATGCCCCCAATACTGTCATCCAAGTCATTAATAAAGATGTTGGATAGCACTGGGCCCACGCCACAACCCTGTGGCACCCCACTTGTCACTTCCCTCCACCCTTTGGGTTCAGTCAGTCAACCAGTTACAAATCCATGTAACGGTTAACTTGTCTAACCCACGTTTTACAAGCTTGTTTGCAAGAATGTCATGGGGAACCTTGTCAAAGGCCTTACTGAAATCAAGATATACTGGGGCTTTCTAAATTGGCAGGAAAGTGTGACATGAAGTTGCCTTTTCCTTAATGCTTAGCAGCTGCACCACAGCCTTTAGATGCAGCTGCGCTGTTTCGCCGTTTTTAAAAAAGAAGCTGGGAAAAGCAGCACCTTTTTAAAGGCGCTTCTTCTCCCCTAAAACGCCAAAAAAAAACAAAAACGTTTTCATGGCACACTTTCCCTTTTTCTCATCTAAAGGCTACTCTTTCATACAGCCATGGACACACCTCTTTTTGCCAATCTAGATCAGGCCACTATATCCACTGCATTCGCTTCATCTACCAAGCTGGTAATTTTATCAAAAAAAATTAACGTCTCACGCTAAACTATGGTTTAATGAGATGGAAACAAGACTAGTCACTCCAGCAGGCTTCTCAGTTCATTCTCAACCAGTGTGGTCCCGTCAAACTGTGATTAATGTTAACTGTTTTAATTTAAAGCTATGTAAGCCATGGGTGGAATATGAACTTGTCTGAAGCTAACCCTAAGACAACTTGTTTAGCTCATCATTAATCAGAAGTGTAAAGTTTTCGACCCTTCCCCCTGGCTGTACAGGAGGAGGGGAGTGTGCAAACTAGGTAATTCTCTAAAAACCAGGGATGGGTAAGCTGATGCCCTACAGATGTTGTGGGAACAGCTTAGCCAATGGTTAAGAACCACAGAAACTGCAGTCCAACAACATCCAGAAGATCACTAGTGACATCCTAATGCAATAATTGCTGTTAATTGCTATGCTCCACAGCTGCCTCCTCTCACCCTCACAAAATGTGTTTTTATTTGCTTGTATACTGAAGAGAGATCAAGCTTTTCCCCTTAGTTGCCACCCCCTTTTCCCCTCCAGTTTGTTTTACAAGCAACAATTCAGTGGCTGATAAATTTCCTGGCATAGAAATGCTGTGATGGAAAAAGCTCACCTCTTGAGTTTCTCTCTTTTGTGCAGCATTAAAGGCACCAAAGCTGTGCTGGAAAAAGAGGTGACAATTTTACCAGCACCTTCTATTCTAAGCACACAGTTTAAACTTCCTGACATTCAATATAATCAATTCAATTCTGAAGGAGAAGGCAACATTTTCTTAGCTCCTCTTGGCTCCCTTAAGACCTCGCACCCTCTATGGATGTATATGCCAACTGGAATTGTACAGTACCAACATTATCTGCTTGGCTTAAATTATAGTACAATTAGAATAGAACTGCTTAATAGAAAGTAGAAAGCAGTAGAGCTTCCTTTTCCCCAGTAGGAGCAGCCTGGCAATAGAAGCCAAAATACCCTTTTGGAAAATTCTACTGTAAAAATAGGAACGAGGTAATAATAAAAGATGAAATTTAATTTATTTATACTGCAAAACAATTGTCCCTGGAAGCACCCTAGCGCTAGTGGCATCACTATGAAGTGCAGAGGGTTCAAGGTGCACCAGGTGTCACCCTAAGGCTGGGTGATACCACTGCTCCCCAAACATCTGCCCACAGGCAGAAACAGGTTGTGATTTTTTGCTTTTAAAATGCTGAAGAGATGGTGTGAGTGGGACGAGACTAAACAGGAGGAAAAAGGAAAGACCCTAGGTTTAAAAAAGAATACTTTTTTAAAAAAAATAATTTTTAAAATTCTTTTAAATTTAAAAAAAAAACATAAAATATGATGTAGTATAGGAGGAGGTCAGTTGGTAGATGACACCATGAGTTTCCGCACCGGGTGGCACCAACCCTAGTGACACCAGTGGTAGGGGCCTGAGTTCAGATATACCTCCTCTTCCATGGGTGGAGGTGGTCTGCCTTCTGAAGAGATGCTGGTGTCAGACATCTCATCCCAGGTCCTGTGGAAACTTCAGCAGCCCCTCTTGCTCCAGCAATGGTAGAGGCAGAAAAGGAGACACCAGGGCATATATCACAGGTGGACTGAGAGTTCTTGAACATGAGAGGAATGCCACTCACATGAGATGCCACTTACATGAGATGAACTGTAAGCCAACTCTAGAGCTTTTATACATTTTTGTCCCCTGTTGTTGATTCTGATGGGAAGAAAACGATAAACAAACAAATAAGAACAGGAGAAAATTCAGACATTTCGAATAGCCCAAAATGTCATGGCTAGACTGGTTGAGACTGGGTATGTAGAGCACATGATTCCCTTGTTACGACAGCTTTGCTAACAACCAGGCACATTTCTAAATCCTGTTTCTGACCTATGTGTGACTTGGCTTTGGGTTTTCTGAAGCACTGCATTCTTGCACATGAGACGCCTCTAGGTATTGTATTAATACTATATCAATTTTGTTCATTTTATTATTTCATGGTATTTTTACTATTTAATTGTAAGCTGAACATCTGCTCCATTTGCGGATGAAGGCTATAAATTGAATAAATAAACAAACTAACAAATAATGGTAATTCCACTGAAAAATTATATCTCTGGTGGCTGCAACTAGACAGTGGTTATCAACCCATGCCAACAATCTTTGACTCCCAGCTTACTGTTCTAGACTGGATCCTAAATATCTGAAGGGCTGCTATGAAAACTCCTCATGAATACTGTTAGCAATACAAGGGCTGCAGTGTTCCCCACAACATGAGAAGAGTTTGGGGAGAGTGAGGGAGGAACTACCGTAATCCCTAGTTGGGGGGCTTTCCACGAATACCTGTAGCAGGCAATGCCATCGCTAGGGTTGGCATCATCCAGCATGGTAACTCATGGTGTTACCCACTTGCCATTGACCTCCTCCCATATCACAACATGCAGAAACCTTAGTAATGTTTTTTTTTTACTAATGTTACTCATACATTGTAATTCCCATATATCACTGAATTAAAATTATACCCTTAAATTACAATATCAAACACACAGGGCAGATGTATTTACAGGTACATAGTTTCAGGTGGTTAAAGTGAAAATATGGTAAGATGTGATGTTTTTAAAGAAAAAAATAAAATTATATATATATATATATATATATATTCTGCTTCCACTATGCCTCACCCCACTCACACCATCTCTTCCACTGAGTTCCAGCCTTTTAAAGGGATGCAGGCAAATACTATAGCTGATTTTTGCCAAAAGGCTGGTGTTTGGTTAGAGTATCACCTGGTATGGTATGCTCCCACACACAAGTGATGCCCCTTGTGGAAGGGTTAATTTACACCATCTCTTTTTGCAGGTACAACACTAAAGATGCTGATGTATCTCTTGAAAGCTTAGGATCAGAACTACAGTTTAACCCTTACCCTTCCATACCCTTAACTCTGCTCAGAATTCCCCTTTAGAGCAATAAACCCCTGCTGCTGGAGTACAGGTTTAGCAGGCAGGTGCAACCTTCTACTGCAAAGGTAGAATTCTAGCAGGATTTTCATTTTTACCTCCAGGAAAACCCTGGAAACATTAGTATGAAAGACGCAGTTAAATGCAATCTTGTCCTATTTCTTGGGCATAACCAAAGGATAGGAGGACCACACTGTACCCTACTACAATGTAGGAAGTTAGATTGAATTGTCATTTTAAGAGCTGTTGTTCTAAAATATACATTTTCCGGTAAACACTTTTTCCCTGTAAAAAAAAGCAAACATTTTCTTCAGCATAAAAGAAAAAGGGAGAGGCTGTTTTTGTTCCCAAAGTGATATGAGTCAGCAAAGCTGTCATTACTTAGAACTGCTATTTCTCCACAGCTCTAACCTGCTAATGACAGCAAATGGTTTTCCAAATAATTCAACAAAACAACAACAACAACAAAATAAGCTCACTAATATGAGAGGGGGATAAATTATTCAGAATGGAAGAATACACTTATTCATTTATGTGGGGCGGTTTTCAAAACTAAACTTTCACAAGAGTCACCTCTTCCCAAGTCTATGGTGAAGCAAATATCTGACTGTATCTACACTGCAGAATTAATGCAGTTTGACACTGTTTTTAACTGCCAGCCTGCTCATTGCTCTGGAATCTGGGATCTGTAGTTTTGTGAAATGTTTGACCTTCTCTGTTTGAGAGCTCTGGTGCCACAACAAGCTACAAATCCCAGGATTCCATAGGATGGAACCATGACCGTTAAAGCAGCGTCAAATTACATTAATTCTGCATTGTGGCAGCAACCTTTGTTGTTGGCTGTTTTTATTTCTTACCCACCTCTCTCCATGGATCAAGGCAAGGAACAACAACAATTAACAGACAAACAAACATCAGTTAAATAAACATATCAATTTGAAAAGACAAATAAGATATACACATACTAAAACAACCTTCATTTAAAATTCACAATTTAAAGTAGGGCTGTCCATATAATTAGGCACAATGCCTCAGATAGTTCTTTCATCATGATCATACTGTATCTGCACTGTCAAGAAATGGGGAGAGATGCTTGTGGGAATTCACTGCCTCGTGTTCCAAACCAACCCACCTGGCTTTGGGTCCTATACATCTTGACCTGCATCTCAGGCCCGTTCTCCAACACACTTGATCACACAATATTTCTGCTTCTAATAATTTGCCTTTGGATTCTCATCCAGCCATCTTGAAAGCTACCAAGTCAAAACACAGCTCTCTGGCCATATATTGTAATTCGCCAGAAACTGACTCAACCACCTATTTCACTGTTGGCGTAAAACTACTGAAACAAAAGTCTGAGGACATGGCAGGCCACACGACAAATACCTGATGTGTTGTGTCCTTTTTGGTGCCCAGCAAGTTGTATTTTCCTCCTACAAACTGACATGTTCTCTGCAAGATATATCCTCATTAATTTTATATCCAGTTTTATATGGTGCCCAGAATATTCTAACAAGAATTCAAAACACTGATCTTCAAACAATGCTAATGGCGCCACTTAAGTGCCACCGTTGATCACGCTGTTGACAATAATCTATGTGCCTTGCTTGATGCTGGATTTATTATTGATGAGCTTCCATACACTGTGGGATGATTGGTCTGCATTATTTAGTTTCGAGAAACTGTGATCCTCACTATATAGCTTCAGTGTAATTCAGAACTGGGTTTCTTGTTTGTAACTTAGGTTTTCTTGCTAAATACAGCTATATCTCAGTGAAGTAGATGCGTTCCTGGGCTTTACTTTTTTAACAGAAATTTTGGTACCAGAGGTAGAAATAAAATGGAAAGAATAGAGGCAGGTTCCTACACCACAAAAAAAAAAGAGTACAATACGTTTCAGCCAACTTTGTAAACATATGTGAAATGAAACAACCAGGTCAAGTAAGCCTTGCATAAGTAAACAGCGTTTTGAATCTTCTGGAGACCACTTGAAAGCTTCTTCCAAAATACATCCTGGGATGATTTTTTTCTTCAACAGTCTCCACTTTTTTTTTTAATGGTTTCTATTTTGGTGACGAAACATATAATCTATGCTTTTCAATGTGCGCTTTTCATACATTCTCAGTAAGTGATTCCGGATGCAGCTGTTTACCTTGCCTGTTGTATGTAAGAACACATAGCTACAGTAGGACTATCCAAAGAAGAATCCAGTACTTTCCCAGGTCAAGCTTTGTTGCATTGTTTGCTGCAGACATGATGCCTGGGACCCAACACTGTAAAACTGAGCTTCTTTGTGACAGGCTTTGTTAATTGGGGTATGCCTGTTTCCAAATAGCTCATCTTTTATTTAAAAAATAAATCCAAAAAGTATTTTAAAGCTTTCATGGTTGAAGAAATTATATAAATTCCAAATGAGATTTTTAATGTCTGGCATGCTGATGATATATGAGATATGGTGATATTTAATTAAACCTCTTATTCTCTCCATGTGGTGTACAATGTACATGAGAAATGTGCAGAAATCCAGCATGTCCTTAATGGGGAAGCCTCAATTTATTAAAACTCCCCATATTTCTTTTTAATTTTACAGAACAGTTTTATAAAAGTATTGTAGATGTCACAGAATTGACAACTAATGACAATTTAAAGAAAAGAAAAGAAGACAAAGGAGGGGGGAAAGAAGGAAAAACACTAATTACAGCACAGTTATGTCTGCTTACTGACAGAAAGTAATGCATTTTAAATAATTCCTCCTTTATTTTTCAGGGTAAAGCATACCGGTAAGTGGGAGTGTGTATAAAATCAGATACAGTATTTTAGTTTTACTTCTAGCTAATTTAATTTAATGTGTCAATATACCTGTCATAGCTGTTTCCCAGAGATCCATATTGAAAGAATAAAATATTAGAAGCTCTGCCACAATTTTTTTTAAAAAATGCCTTAAGCCTTCTAAAAAAAGATAGCTGTATAAAGTAAGGACTCTGAATCCTTCTTGGCCACAGGATCCAGTCACTTGTGACAAGATATTTTTTGCATGGTTACGTGATTAACCCGATTTCCATGGGACCAGTGCAGAATAATTCACCACATACCGGTATATGATACAGAAATCCCAAAACAGGGAAATGTCATATGTATATTTTCTTTTCATACATTCTTAAGTTGATCCCAGGGCCATGGGCTTCCTCCCACACATGTCGTAATGACACATCTTTTTGGTGTCTTATTTTTTGCTGGAAGTCTTACATTTGAGAAGTTCAGGGAAAGGATGGTCAGCAATAGCTTTTGGCACTGACTTTGCTAGCTTCTGCATTTCTTCCCCAAAGTCAAGAAAATAGAAAGAGCTTGAATCCATTACATTTTAAGCTACAGAGACTAGTGTTCAAAAAAATATGAATCAAGTAGTGTGGCACTACTCTCTTGGATTTAGTTAATTTTCTTCTGAATATCATGGTGTTGCTAATGATCCTGCCTGAGCATCCTTTCAAAACATTATATTGAAGTAGTATGATGTAATTGGAAGCTTTTCTTCATTATTAGTTGACATAGAGACAGGCCTCAATCCAACCATTAGTCCAAGCTACATTTGCCCCACTGAGTCAATGGGAATATGGTAAATCAACACAGACCCATTGAATCTACTCTTGTTAGGATTAATTGATTTAGGGGCTATACTCTTTCTGTTGGAATCATTTGCATCTTATTTATGTTAATCCACTCTCAGGCTTATTTTCTTATTATATGTTATGAAGAAAGGATGTGGTTTCGAAAAACAGAGTATTTGTTGGTATCCATGGTTTCATTCACCAATGTCTAACCTCTTTATGTTTCTGGTTACTTAATGTGTATACAGTATAAAGCCAAATTTGGTAATATTGAGGCAGTGGGGTACAAACACACAAGAAGCAGATGTTTGCTATACAAGTTGAGTATCCCTTATCTGGAATTCTAACATCCAAAATATTCCAAAACCAAAAATCATCCACATGGATGTCTGAAATAGTGACACCTTTGCTTTCTGATGATTCAGAGTACACACGTTTTGTTTCATGCACAAAATTATTTTAAAATATTGTGTATAAAATTACCTTCAGGTTATGTTTATAAGGTGTATACAAAACATAAATGAATTTCATACTTAGACTTGGGTCCCATCTCCAAGATATCTCATTTTGTACATGCAAATATTCTAAAATGTGAAAAAATCCAAAACACTTTTAGTTCCAAACATTTCAGATAAGGGAGACTCAACCTGTATATATTTTGGGCCTAAAATTCCTGCTACCCTGGCTGCCTTTTTTCCTGGGATCAATGACCCAAATGATTATGGTGTTTGCTCCCTGCCTCCTGCTAGGAAAAAGAGCAAGAAAGTCTGATAAGTCTTGTTCTTGAGACAGGCTGTCAGGAAAGGATGGACAAATCTTTCTGTCAATTTACAAATCCTAATTTAACTACACAACCTCTCTCTTTCTCCTCTAGAATTGTCTCAGCCAACTGTTCAGAATGTTACTTATTCTGTTCTAAGATGGCTTTCAATTAGTTCCATATAAAGGGACATAAATTCAGAAGAATAAGATTCCATAATGGGTTACAGCCTTGGATAGCCCTCACTAGATCTCCCAGCCCTGGTAACTCATGCCCTTCATTCTTCCTCCATCACCCAACAAACAACAATTGGATATGGCTCATCAGTTTTGTTTAATTAGTATTAAACACCTGTTTTGGTGTTTAATTGGTACTTTTTACAGTAGAAAAGGATGCAATTGAACCAAGTGAAGCTAGTGCTAAAGTACAGTGGAACCTTGGTATCTGCTGCGGTTTGGTTTCACGAGCCCCCATGGATACCAAACTGTGTAGATGCTCAGGTCACATTAAATACAATGGCATAGTAATGGTGTTATATTTTAAAAAATATTTTAAATTATTTTCAAGCTGTGGATGGTTGAATCCATGGAGAAAACATCCATGGATATGAAGGGACGACTGTATTTGCCATTGGCAGACATGGACTTTTCACATGTTTAGCACTACTTACATACACAGTCCCTGATTAATATCAAATCATTATTCATTCTCTCATCTCTGCTTGCCTCCTAGGGACTAAACACTCTTGTCAAGAAAAAACAAATGGATGCAGTGTCAGTCCAAAATGTAATACAGTTCTTGCTCAGTACAACACACATTTACCCAGTTCAAGACTGAAAGACCACTCAGCAATTTATGAAGTTACTCTCGAGCTGTTGTGTGCTTTGTAGGCAGGAAATTTATTGCATTATATTGAGCTGTGCTTTGTAATCAGCAAAGCTGCTAGTCCTCCTGAGAAGGCATGCACAGAATTGGACTGCACTGTGCTTTGTACAGTCGATGGCAAAAAGGCAACATGAAAAAGAATTACCTGAACCTACCTTCTTTGCCTTGACCCTGCCTATGTCTCTGCTCAACCCAATGCAGCCCCCAAGACCTTTTCCAACATAGAACTTATCACAAGCAAAGTAAGATTCTCAGTAATAGGCATTGCTTTCAGCAAAAACTCTTCTCTGTTGCAGGAATGTGCATATTCCTCTCAAGAGCTGATACAGTATTGCTCAGCAATAGGCAACCAATTCTTTTCCACTATTTTAAAGGAATTTTTAAAAAAGTATTTTTCCAGCTACCACGAGATTAAGAAATAACAGCATTCCTTCTCCTGCTATAAAGTCTGGCCACAGGACACATCCCCCGCAAAAATAAAAAATACTAAATTGTTAACTCATCATGGTCTTAATTATATTAACATTCTACACAGTGCAGAGCCTAACAAAGGAGATAACAACAGAGCTGGTCAATAATTTGGTATAGTAGCGGCTGAGAAATTTCACTCACCATCTTCACTATTCAATCAGTTTTATTTATGGTCTTGGACCAAAGTACATCTTCACTATTGGTTTCCAACATAATCTGCACTGTAATATTGGTCTTCACACATTTATCTTCCTACAGACACTGTTTTAGTGCATCTGCCATACTAATGCTCTAGTGCATTTACTGTACTTTGCTAATGAAAGCAACAATAAGATGCCAAGGAACGGAATCTGTAGAATCACTACAAAAGTACCTTTGTCAAATTTACACACACACACATACAATAATCACATTTTTTTAAAAAATCACAAAATCTAGGGCCAAAAGAATAATAATAATAATAATAATAATAATAATAATTTGTATTTCCCACCTCTCTCCACGGATCGAGGCAGGATTCCAACAGGCTAAAACATTACAAAATATCATAAAAATGTACCATACGTCATTACATACAATTATCCAAAAACCAAGTAACTTCAATAGTTAGGGAAGAGTGGTGCTGTGATGCTACAGAATGTTCCTAAACTTCTAAAAGGTCAATCATGGAGGTCAAAAATACTGAAGCAAGAAGGGGGACTGGTGAAAATGGATGGAAAGGGACTAAGGAGGTTGAACTTCTGATTTGCTATCTCTTTCCTCAGGGATGTTTAGGTAAATTCCTGGTGGTGGCAGTGTGTAGAGGTTTCCGGAAACTGAACTCAGTTCAGAAGTGTGTCTAAGGACTCTTTCAAACAGGAGGAATTTCTCCCAATTCCGAATGGAGCCAATGCGGATTCATGTAAATTCGCTTATTTAGCGAATTTACCTGAACCCCTGCTCCGTTCGGAAGGCATTCGGAATTACTTCCCATTACCCGAAAATAACCCCCCCTTGCCCGAAATCGCATGAGAAGCTTAAATTCGCAATAACGTTAAACCCATGATTGCATTCGGAGTGACTTCCCTTTTGCCCGAATTTGCGTGAGAAGAATTAATTCGCAATAACGTGAAACCCCAGGATTGCGTTTGGATTGCCCTTGGATTATACTTCCAATTTCCCACGTCTGAAAGAGTCCTAAGAATACCTCAGTACTTCTGTGTGCTGTTGGTCAAGAAGAGAGTGGACAAGTAGGAATGAATGTAGAATAAATCAGCTAAAATAAACCTCCATGAAATGTTGATTATTTCCATGTGTGATATATACTACAGGTTGGGCCTCCTTTAGCCAAAATGCTAAATGCATTTTAACCAAAATGCCTGGCATCAGAAGTATTTGGAATTTTGGAATACCTGTATTTGCATATATGTACATAATGAGATATCTTGGAGATGAGATCTTAGTCTAAACACAAAATTAATTTAAGTTTCATATACACCTTAACACATAGCCTGAAGGTAATTTGATGCCATTTTAAAAATATTTTTGTGCATGAAACAAAGTTTTTGTAAACAGAACCATCAGAAAGCAAAGGGATCGCTATCTCAGCCACCCATAAAAAGAAGGTTTGGATTTTAGAGTATTTCGGAAATCCAGATAAGGGAGACTCAACCCGTATCCAAAACAATACTGTAGCAGGGGATTTCTTCCTGCTTTTAGTTGCTTTTGTAAAATTAAGCTTTTCAAAGGGAATGACAAACATCTACCTTCTGTCTAGGGACCAAAATGACAAATTAACAAATTCTATGCACAGGTACGTGCACAAATCAGAGCAATTACTAGATGGGACTATTTCAGAAGCAAGAAACAACCCAAAGTAAAATATCCAAGTTGTCTAAAAACAAGATCCCTTTAAGATCCTTATGACTTCTTCCTCCATCTGGATGGTCATCAGCAATTTGGAGATATTCACAGGAATGGCAGACTTTGGATGGGCCTTCCCTCTCTAGGAACTTCTAATCGTGAGAAGCTAGTAGTGTTACACACTGATTGTATTTCTCTCTCTCTCTCTTTCTGCACAGCACAGCCGACTGCCAAAAATTCATCTCTGCTGTGGCACGCAAAGCATCTCATTATGTTTATGATGCCAGCGGTAAATCCCTGCTTGGGCAAGACCCACAAGAAAACCATGGCTATGGAAGTCTGTCACTTTCTACACTAGCCAGAAGCATAAAATTGTGGGACTTCCTAAGCAATGGAAACAAAAAAAAAAAAGCCCCAAAACAAAACAGACAGACAAACACCAGAAAGCGCAAGGCAGATTCAAGCAAGAAAAGAAAATCTGCTGGTGAAACTCACAGCTCCCCACTGCTGTATCTTAGGGTCCTGTTCTACAACAACGGGTCACCCAGTGTGAGTGTGGGTATGTCTGTGTTTGTGTACCTTCAAGTTGCCTGTCAACTTATGGGGACCCCATGAATTTCATGGGGTTTTCTTAGGCAAGGAATCCTCCGAGGTGCTTTCCCCTTCAAATATTTGGAGATAGGTAAGCTGCCCAAATGCCCTAAAGCCACCAAATGCCATTGGATCCATGAATCCCGGGTTCCCTAGGTTCTATTTCAGGGGAAGGAAATGGCAACCCTCCCTCTGAGGATTCCTTGCCTAAGAAAAACCTAGGCTATTTGAAGACACACACCATAGGGTTCCCCCCAAGGCACGCTGAGGCTAAATGTGACTCCTTGGTGTTTCTGGAAAGCATTTATACATGACTTCCAGAACACGGCCACGTAGCCTGAAAAACCCATCAAAAACCATGACCGTAAAGGGTGTAAAGCAAGAGACCAGAATTTGATTCTCAGTTCAAAGACATAAACCCACTGGGCAACCCTGAGGAAGTCACACTCTCTCAGCCTCAGGGGAAAGCTATGGCCAACTCCCTCTGAACAAATCTTGCCAAGAAAACCCCATGATAGGGTTGCCCTAGAGTGCCAGCATGGCGTAGCGGTTCAATTCCCAGCCATGGAAGCCCACTGGCGGGTGACTTTAGGAAAGTCACACTCTCTCAGCCTCAGGGGAAGGCAAGGGCCAACCCTCCTCTGAACAAATCTTGCCAAGAAAACTCCATGATGTCGAAGAGACACAAGGGTGGAGCGCTTGGACTATGACTCTGGAGTCTAGGGTTCAGTTCCCCAGCTCAGCCATGGAAGCCCACTGGGTGACTTTGAGACAGTCACACTCTCTCAGCCTCAGGGGAAGGCCAGGGCCAACCCTCCTCTGAACAAATCTTGCCAAGGGGGGGGGGGGGAACCCCATGATAAGTTGGAAAGGAAGGCACACAAAACCCACCTCCTCCTAGGAGTGAGAAAAACTGGTGGGCATCCCTTCCAGCTATGAGAGCTAGATGAGATAAATAGGTATTGATATGAGATATGTCTGCTCTTCCCTGCTCCCCCTCTAACCCAGAACCAGCCCCAGCAAACCCTCCCTTTTTGACCCCCATCCAAGCCTTGCCCTGCCTTCCCTAGGCACCCACCTCAAAGAAAGTGATGCGGCTGCCCATCCTTCCCTCCTGGCTCTGCTGCCAGGGATGGAGGCAGCAGGGATGAAGGAATGGATGGACCAGCCTCCTCTCACTGCACCGCGGATGCCCTCTCATTGGTCGGCCAGGCAGGCCCTTCAGCCAATCAGGAGCCTCCTTCTCCCCCTCTTGGAAGAGCCCAGATTCAGGAGGCAGCTTTGAGCTCTGCAATCCCCACTGGTCCTCCTTTTCCCGGACGCGTCCTCCATTCCAGCCTCCTTCTGCCCACCAGGAGGGATTCCCAAATGGATGGATGGATGGGATTTGAGCAGGACTAAGAAATGCATCCCTATGAATTTAAGGGCTTGCTTATTTATTTAATACAAATGCTATTCAAGGCCCGATAAGCCGAACCATTGACGCACTTACAGAGGCTTTTGCCCTCCAAAAACAATGCAAACATTTTTATGTTTAACATATATTGTAGTAAAATAATATATATTATAATATATTATATATTATAAGCTCCATGCACGTGAAAAAAAAAAGATAATCAAAAAATAATCATTAATCATTAATATATTGCAGAGGTATATATGAATATTGTGGTAAGGTTGGGATGGAGAGAATCAATTGGGATGTGTTTTCATTGTAAGTTGTATTTTATATGTGTTTTTCCCTGATGTTGTAAATTGCCTCAATCCTGCGGGAAAGGAGGCATATAAATATGTTGTTGTTATTATTATTATTATTATTATTATTTAAACATGGTTTTTATTTGGTCATCTCCTCCATTTTTCTGGAATGTCCTCCATGTTGTGGTGCCTTGTCCTCCTTGGTGGTGAGGAGGACCTCTGGTCACCCTGCCACTGGTCCTTCATCCATCCATCCATCCATCCATCCATCTACAGGGTGACCAGAGGTCCTCCTCAACACCAAGGAGGACAAGGCACCACAACATGGAGGACATTCCAGGAAAATGGGGGACATAACCACGTAAAAGAGGAAAACCATCCTAGAAATGTACATCCATGCTTCTTAGACCTGCTCAAAATGGAGGGCATTTTGGAATTCCTCCTGGACAGAAGACTGGAATGTAGGATGTGTCTCGGAAAAGGTGGACGCAGGGCCACCCTGTCCATCCATCCATCCATCTCTCCCTCCTCTCCATCCCTCGGAGGCCTGGAGCCAAGGATGTGCTAAGTTCCTTGGCAGCCCCCTGGCAAAGAGGTCCAGGCTGGCATTGGCCAAAAAAAAAAGCACCGTACAAGTTTTTGCTGCTTTCTTTGTGCCATATGCGTCCCAAGGCGGGCTTCCTCTCATGAGGATGTGCCACGACAGGAATTCTTCAAACAACTTTCCCTACCTTGACCTAGAAGATTTCTTATTTATTTATTTATAGGATTTATATCTGGTCTTTCTCCCAAAATGGGATTCAAGTCAGTTTACAAGAATTTAAAATGATAGAACTAAAACATTCATGATAAAAGTTTGTTTTTTTAAAAAAAAATATTTATATAGAAATAAATATATAGAAATAATATATGTAGAAATAATGCAGTTTGGCACCACTTTAAGTGCTACAGCTGCATCCTATGGAATCCTAGGATTTGTCACTTTATACAGTCTTTATCTTTATCTTATAAAGACCTCACAAAACTACAAATTCTAGAGATCTATAGGAGCCATGGCAGTTATTGGTGTCAAACTGTATTATTTCTGCAGTGTAGATGAACCCTCAGGCAAACAGTTCATGCATTTGAAGGAGTGGCCTATAGTCCATGAAAGCTTATACTGTAATAAATTGAATATAGTATTTAAAAAGCCAAGAGATTCTGTGTTGCTTTGGCTGCAAGAGGATGAAATGACTGCCCCTCTAGAAACTCCACAATGCTGGGCTGCAAAACCCTGCTTGGGTCTAGTTCAGAAAGTTACTCAGATGGCAACAGTTGTGTAATGGAGAAGCAAGTGCATGCTCTTTCCCTTGTTCATGGGTCTCCTCCTGGAAAGCATAACATAAGTCTTATGAAAGGATTCAGACCAGCAATGTTGCTCTTAGGTAATTTTGAAATCTGGACACAATGGCTTGAACTGGGAGAAAAAAGGAAGGGATAGCTGGTAATGTATATTTCACTTATTTCAAAGTGCAACAAGCATGCCATGACAGTTGTGGGGGCCTGTCTGTCCATTCTGCAAATAGGGCCCTAGCCATCTGATATGAAGCCCTTCCCTGACAGCACTGTTCCAGACCATTGGACTATAAACTGGTTGGCAGCAGCTTCTTGGCCTTCTGCTTGTAAGCCAACTTCTGTAATTGATTTAAAAAGGAAAAGGAAAAGGAAAATAAGCTTTATATCTGTCAGTCTTTTCAGTGAATAATTATTTACGATTCTGCCCCAGCAAGGGAACAAAGTACCTTGCAAACAGAAAATCCATCACACAAAATGGGCACATTTGGGGCGTTGGGGCACTACGATGAGCACTACAATATTAAATAACATTGTAAAGCTAACAACTCTGTTAAACTAATGATATTAAGATGTTAAGGAGAACAAAAATAATGAACTCGCTAGGACAAAAGTAGAACAAAATTAAGTTGAACAAAATGGAATTTAGAACACTCGTTAAATCGGGTCAAGCAGCCCTTGGAGAACTGGTGCAGCAGGTGTGGTCAGGAAAAGAGCGAACAGTTCTAATTCCTTTCCTTTGTGAAGACAAGGCCCAAGATCAGGCTTGGAAGAGAGAACCACTGAGCCTTCTACGGGGATCCTATGCTGAATCAATGTCGGCTGAAAATCAGAAATGTGTCAGCTCATTCTCCCTGGCTGCTACTACTAGGTTGTGCCTTTGCCTTTTCTATAAACTTGGGGAAACAGAGAAAATGGGCAGAGCACTTCTATAACCCAGAAGTCCTCCTGCTTTTGCCACCTGTTGACTGGTGTCCATAATACAGTGTCCCTGTATGATTTGGCTCCCTGCTGGAACAAGGTGCTGAAACACCCTCAAATCCTGCATCTAGGCTCCTGGACCCCTTCTTGCCATTTATCCCAATTGGTTTGGTGGCTCTATTGCATTGCTCTCAAGTTATACCCCTTTGGAAACCATGCATGGAAGAGCTAGATTGCACAATCATAGACTGGATGCTCACAAATGGTGAATAAGGCCAAAGGACTTCTTTTGGCATAACCAAAGTTGTGTATAAGACAGCCAGTACTCAACTAAAACATTGTTGTTAGCTGCCTTAGAGTTGACTTTGACCCATGGTGATCCTGTGAATGAGAGGACTTCAAGTGACCCCATCCTCAACAGCCCTGCTCAGGGCCTGCAGACTCATGGTTGTATCTTCCCTGATTTAGTCTATCCATAGAACTGGCTGAATTCACTGCTGGCTCCCCCAACAGGCTGAACACCATGGACAGTCTGCATCATCCCCCTTTGTCTCAAAGATGGAACTGCCCTGGCTTCCACTTTCTGCATGATAATGTATTGCACTTTCCAGCTTGAACCAGAGCAAAATTTGCTCCGGTTTTAGCCCCAGAGTGCAGCTTCATCCCAGATTCCTCCCAAGTTGTTCATTTAAACAGGATGGCGTCTAGCTATTACAGCATCAATATAAATGTTTTAGGTTTAGTCTTCAGTTAGTCTGCTTTCCTAGATTACATGTGTGACCTTCCTGATGGTGACACCAAAATTAGAATCACTCTCTCAGGCATATGCACTTCAGGATCTCTGTTGTTGTTTTTTTCATGTGCCAGGTGCAAACCCATCCTATTCTATCTGCCTTTGAATGATACTGAATTTAGCCTCTGCTCTTCATGTTGGACTCTTGGTCTATTTTATTGACTTCTTTTGACTTTTGAATTGCCACTGTTTGTTGCTCTTTTATTATTACTATCCATGATGAGATTTGATTGTTCTGTATAAGGTGTTGGTCTCCTTGAAACATGGATTAAAAGGCAGGGTATAGACTCTAAACACCTGTGTAATAAAATAATAGCGCTGCTTCTCTAGATAGGCAGGGATATCCTAAGTTCTGATCTTGAATCTTAGTGTTTTGGTTGGTTACACAGAAGATACAACAATGAGCCAGTGATTAGCCAGGAGTTTTTATTTAGAGCAATTAGATTTAGAATATACCATGAAGCTGGAAGTTTGGGAGACACATAGAACTCTTCTAGCTAATCAAGAAAATACATTTAAAATGTGTGCGAGACAGAGGGAGAGATGTTTTTGTGACAAGGTATAGTGTTCCCATGGCTTATCCCATATCTGCAGACTTTTCATATAAAATAGGACACCATAGCCCAAGTTTAAACAGCATTACCAAAAGTCCCTATAACATACATTTTTATAATGGAGTTCTGTTAACAGAAAGCCCGAAAGGGGCTGCTGTGATAAAGCCCTCAACTATTTCCTATTTGTTTAATATTAGCATACATACGTGCCATATTGGCATGTCCTGTAATACAAGTCAGATAGATAGAAATATAAGGAAACTAAGTAAAAGAAGGCAAAGAACAATTAAATCTTCTATTTTTTCAACAAGAACAAAAGTAAAGGATTGAATAGAGCAGTGCTCATGCTGGGTGGAAGATTCTGGGAGTTGTTCTCCAAAGTAACTTTTTCAAGCTCTAACATCTGGAAGGGAGGGCATGGAGTGGGATCTTCTTTCGCAACTTGCAACAGCAGTTTAACAGCTATCTAACAGCAGGCTGAGAGAAACTGAACTGCCTTTCATATTAAACTGCTTTCAGATGGATAGATCACAACTTGTACAGGCCTGTTTTGAATATACAGATAGTAGAAAAATCCAAAAGGTGGCTGAAACAGTTACCTTGGGAATGTAGTCCCAAAAGTAACATGTTTATACAGTGGTCCCCCGGGTTACGAAAGTAATCCGTTCCAGCAGCCCTTTCGTAACCCGAAAACATTCGTAACCCGGGGGACCACTGTAAGTATAGGAAAGCACTTGGCGCGATTTGAATTTCGCGCCGCTTTCCTTTCTTAACCCGGGGTTTTTTTCGTAACCCGGGGCCATTTTTTTGGCCCCGGCTGTTTCAGATCCCGGGGTTTTCGTACCCCGGGGGATTCGTAACCCAGGGGACCACTGTACTCTGAAAAACAGATCCTTAGGTAACAACAGATCACCTTTAATACCAATTCTTATGTAGCCTGACGGTCTACATATTTACTTGGACTGCACAATGGAGGAGATACGTCTTATTATGGCTCTTGATGCCTTTAAGAAGGCTGTCAAGACTGATCTTGTCCGGCAGGCCTTCCCTATCTGACCATCTTGTAACATTTGTATGGTTTCCCTGTGTCTGCCTCATGATGCCTCGTTTTTAAATTGTGTTTTTTTTACAATTTATTAATTTAATTGTATTTTATAATTGTTATTGGTTAGTTGAAATGGGAGTTTAAGGGCATTTTGCTGTTTTATCTTATATATATATACATGTATGTAGTAGTGATACTGTTATTAATGTATTTTGTGATTGTAACTTGCCTCGATCTTTTCGGAGAGGTGAGCTATAAATAATAATAATAATAATTATTATTATTATTATTAGGACACAACCCAAGAAACTGTATGGAAAACTATAACCTTTGGCTGCCTTGCAGCTCTAGACTCAGTTACCAACAACATAATTCTTCCTGAATGGATTTTCAGTAGTAACAGTTTATCTGCACCACATACTTATACCATTTTGATAACAATTTTAATCTGCATGGCTCCATTCTCCATAACTCTGGGCTTTGTATTTTGCTGAGAAATCCCTGTTAGATTGCGCTAGTTCAGCTAGTTCAGCTTCTGATTTACAACAGGGAGTCCTGAGTAATGCAGTAATAAACTAAATAATACACTAAAAATCCCTGGATTCTGTAGGATGGAACCAGGACAATTCAAGTTATGTGAAATTGCTATAACTGTGTAGTTGTGCGAGGAGACAGAAACAGGACAGTGAGAAAACACAGAAGGGCAGATGTTGAAGACAACATTGTCTGGACACTTGTATATTTGTGATACAGGGCAGGGTGATGGTGACAGCAAAATCTCCCACCTGGAAGAACAGACAAATTTAGGGGAAACCATGTTTTCGGCTGGTTGCCTAATTAGGACAAGAATGCAACAACACCCTTCCCCTCTATGTTTCCCTGAAACTGGTATTCAGTGACATACTGTTCTGGTCCTGGAATTCACATATTGACAGCCTTACTTTCTATCAGTTTGGTTAATCCTCTGTTAAATCCCCATTGTGCTCAGCAGGGCTCATGGAGGGACGATGACAAACTGATTTGGTGATTGTCATCTGAATAACTTTTTGTACAAGCTTTTTGTACAAATGCATCTGAATAACTCTACTCACCAAATGCATGAAGCAAAAGAGAGTGAGACTGTGGTCAAAACACACTGCAGAAATAATCCAGTTTGAGACCGCTTTCATTGCCCTGGCTCAGTGCTAGGGAATCCTGAGAATTCTAGTTTATTGTGGCACTAGAGCTCTCTGACAGAGAAGGCTAAACGTCTCACAGAACTACAGTTCCCTGAATTCCCTAGCATTGAGCTAGGGCAGTCAAAGCAGTCTCAAACTGGATTATTTCTGCAGTGTTTCAGACCTAATAAGTTTTGTGTAACTGTAAGGTCTGGTGAATCTGTGGTCCTCTACAGGTGAACAAGCTTCAGTTCCCAGCAGCCCTATCCTCCTTTGTAAGGTAGGATGGATGTAGTAATTCATCGGCACCTGGAAAGGTTGAAGGTTCCCTGATATATATGTGTGTGTGTATAGTTCATACACTGACTGAGGTTTATCACACTAGAGGGCAAACAAGATTTAAACAGGAATTAAACAGGAATTAAACAGGAAATGCCCTATGTTAAACATAAGGCATGTTAAATGCCCTATGTTAAACATAAGGCATTTCCTGTTTAATTCCTGTTTAATTCCTGTTTAAATCCTGTTTGCCCTCTAGTGTGATATGACTATAGTGACGTAGTCTCACATGGATAGACACGGGTGTCACCAAAGGGGAGACCAATGAGGGTATTATGCCCCTATTTAAATTTCCCTTAAGTTTTACAGAGAGTGATACACTGGAAATGGTTCACTCCTAGAACTCTTCCATCTGCTGTGCTTGGTTCCCTTTGTAACTTGCCTCCTTTTCTTTGGATGCCTAACCTGTACTTCTAAATACAATGGGATCTTGTTGCACTTTTGAGATGAAATGAGCAAAAGGCATTGTAGCCTAAGCTATCCTGGCCTTGCTCTCCTTCCTCAGATGCAGGCCAAGTCTACAAAAGCTTATGTTACAACATCTTTCAATCAGTTAGTCTCAAAGGTGCTACAAGATCCCTCTGGATACTGATATTTCAGAGTGACACAGATATGAGCCAGGACACGCTACAGAAATGATCCAGTCTGAGACCGCTTTAACTGCCCTGGCTCAATGCTAGGGAGTACAGGGAACTAAAGTTTTGTGAGACATTTACTAGATTACCGCACTACACTTTTATAGCTCTGCTATTCCACTTTTACCACTCTGGCTGCCTCTGTTGCATTCTGAGATTTGCAGTTTAGGGAAGGGCAGTTAGAATATTTAGCCAGAGATCTCTTAGGCCTCACTGAACTACAAACCCAAAATACAACAGGAGGCAGCCAGAGCAGTCAAAGTGGAATAGCAGCACTATAAGAGTGTAGTGCAGAGCTCAGCTCTGGTGCCACCACAAACTACAGTTTCCAGGATTCCCTAGCACTGAGCCAGGGCAGTTAAAGCAGTATTGAAGTGGATTATTTCTGCAGTGTGTTTTGGCCCCATGTCTCTGTACTGTACCTCTAAATACTATAGTACCCAAAGGGATCTGGTAGCACCCTTGAGACTCACTGAAAGAGAGAAGTTGGGAGCATGAGCTTTGGTGGACCTGAGCCTATTCAGTGGCATCCCCAGGCTGGCTGTCACCTCGCGTTGCGGGGGACAGAGTTTCCAGGGGGGCTGCCAGGGAGTGGCACCCAACCTTCTCCTTTGCCACATTGGTGGCCTCCTTGTGCCACTGCCACAAGAAAGCCAGGAAGGGTGCACTTGGCTCTTCTCACCCCACAGTAGGAAAAGGGCTAAATTGGGTGTCACCCGGTGCAGTCAGCACCCCCTCACATCCCCCTTATTTATTTATGGCTCACAAACGAAAACACATTTAAAAAAAACTGTTACACTTATACAATTAAAACTTCACATAAAAACAAACGTGATGCCACTGAGCCTACTTCCCCACACTCTACCCCGTACATCTGAGGGAGTAGGCTGCTGACCAACTTCTTTCTTTGAGTTAGTCTCAGAGGTGCTGTTGCTGTAAGATCCCACTGCATACTGGCTTTCCAGGCTAATATGGGTAGGTCTTTGAATTGTACTTCTAAATGTTCAGTTTCCGGTTAGTGCAGTGCTAGAGAAACTGAACTGCCTTTCTTAAGAGTTTATCAGATGACGGAAATTGGAAGTATAATCCAATGGCAATTCGAACGCGATCCTGGAGTTTCACATTATTGCGTGTTAGAATATCTCACACAATTTCAGGCAAAAGGGAAGTCATTCCAAACGCAATCATGGGTTTTACGTTATTGCGTATTAGAGTATCTCACTCAATTTCGGGCAATGGGAAGTCATTTTCGGGCAATGGGAAGTCATTCTGAACGCATTCCGAACGCAATTGGAATTCACATAAATTCACTAAACTAGTGAATTTACATGAATTCGAATTGGCTCCATGCGAAATAGAGAGAAATTCCTCCCGTCTGATAAACTGCATAGCAAACTGCTTTCAGATGGATAGATCACAATTTGTGCAGACCTGTTTTGAATAAACAGATACTAGAATAATCCGAAAGTTAGCTTGAAAAGTTACCTTGGGAATTTAGGCCAAAAAGTAACATGTTTAAACTCTGAAAAACAGATATCTAGGTAAAAACAGATTATCTTTAATACCAATTCTTATGTAGCCTGATGTTCTGCATAGAAATGTGGAGACTGACGGAAAATTTTATTGGAGGCAGAATTTATTCTTATTTGGTGGGTCAATGCTCTGATTTCCCACGGCTACATACTGGGACGAAATGCGTATTCATGGGAGGAGAGAGCAAGGCGTAGTGTAGTGGTTTCAGTATCGGACTAGGACCCTGGCAGACCAGGGTTTGGATCCCCACTCAGCCGTGGAAAAACCCACTGGATCACCTTGGGCAAGTCACACTCTCTCAGCCTCAGAGGATGGCAATGGCAAGCCTCTCTAAAGAAATTTGCCAAGAAAACCCTGCGATAGGTTTGCCTTAAGGTGGAAGGCACACATGATAACTCACTACACTGTTATAGTGCTATTATAGTGCTATTATCCCACTTTAACTGGTATGGCTGCCTCCTGTGGAATCTTGGGATTGGTAGTTTAGGGAAAGGCATCTAGAATTCTCGCCTAGAGAGCTCTTGGGCCTCGCTAAACTGCAAATCCCAGAATTCCACAGGAGGTAGCCATAGCTATTAAAAGCGGAATAGTAGCGCTATAACAATGTAGTGCGATATTAATGTTGAGGCAGTGTGGCGTAGTGGTTTGAGTGTTGGACTAGGACTCAGGAGATTAGAGTTCGAATCCTGGCTCAGCCATGAAAACCCACTGGGTGACATTGGGCGAGTCAATTTTTGTCTTCCTCAGTTGTTGTTGTGGTTGTCGCCGTGCGCTTTCTGACTTACGGCCACTGTTTTCTGACTCGGTGACAACTTAGAGATTTGTCCAGAGGAGGCTTGCCACCACGGCCTTCCCCCGAGGAGGCTGAGAGAGTGTGACTCTCCCAAGGGTCACCCAGTGGGTTTAAACAACGAGGCCATATTGTTTAGGGAAGCGTTCCCGGGAAGTTTGTGACTGTGACCTGGTTGTTTTTGAGGCTTGATTAAATGTTTGATATCTGCTGTTTTAACTCGTTTCTTACGATGTTTTTTAACGTGTCGTTTTAATCTCTAGATTGTACGCAGGCTTTTCACATATTCCTGATTTTATTTGGTTTTTGTACGGCGCCGTGTACACTTACGGCACTTTATAAATAAAGCTAATAAATAATAATAATTAATAATAATAATAATTAATAATAATAATTAATAATAATAAATAATGAGCCAGGAATCTGAACCCTGCTCTCCAGAGTCAGAGTCCACTATGAAGGCAAACCACAAGAAAGAGGGACAACAATTCAGAAAAATCCTGAGAGATTTTTCTACTGCAGTGCCACACACAACCGAAAGAGGGCGCTGCTCCAAAACAAAGAAACACACACAGAGAGAGACACAGGATCAGCGCTTTGACGGGCGGAGCATGCGCAGTAGCGCTCTGCCGTGGTGGTGGTTTATTATTGCCTTTACACTCCAGCAGGAGGAGGGTAAAGTCGAGCTCTGGGCAGCAGGGGGCGCTCGCGATGCTGCTCCTCTGCTTTTTGCTGCTGTGTGTGATCCTCATCCAGGAGAGTGACTGAGCACTTTCCCCAGTTCCGCCTCTAGACTCTCATTCTCGTTTCTTCTTCGTGTGGATGATGGGGAGCGAGAGCGGCCTCGGCGGGGTCCTGCTGGGGCAGGCGAGCACCCTCAACCTCCAGACTGGGAACCTCATGAACTGGGGACGCCTCAAGAAGAAGTGCCCGGCCAGCCCCAGCGAGGAGGTCAGTCGGGCTCTGCGGCTCCTGAACTAGCAGCAGCAGCAGCAGCAGCAGCAGCAGGGTCTAGTAGTATTGTTATTATTGTATGTGATGATGATGATGATGATTATGATTATTATTATTATTGTATGTGATTATATATTATATATTATTAATATACATATTATATATATATATATATATATATATGATTTTTATTATATATTTTATTTTATATATTTTATATCCGATTATATACTATTAATATATAGATATAATATATATAGGATTGTTATTATATATTATTATCATCCTATCTTTTATATCTGATTATATATTATTAATATATAGATATATAGGATTGTTATATATTATTAACATGTATTTGATTATATATTATTAATATATAGATATTATGTATAGGATTGTTATTATATATTGTTATATATATTTGATATCTGATTATATATTATTAATATATAGATATTATATATAGGATTGTTATTATATATTATTATTATTATATTTGATATCTGACTATATATTATTAATATATAGATATTATATATAGGATTGTTATTATATATTATTATATATATTATATATGATTGTATGTTATTAATATATAGATATTATATATAGGATTGTTATTATATTATTATTATTATATATTTTATATCTGATTATATATTATATTATATAATAATTATATATTGTATATTATTATTATTATATATGTTATGTCTATTATTATATTATAATAATATATCATTATAATATAATAATAATCAGATATCACATATAGATATATTATTGTAATATAATAATAGACATAACATAGATAATAATAATATACAATAATATATAATATTATACAATATATAATCTATATGTTATGTCTGATTACTATTATAATATATATTCTATATGTTATGTCTGATTATTATTATATTATAACCATATATAATATATATTATATGTTATAATTCAATATGTGATATCTGATTATTATTATTATATTAAAATAATATATATTATTCTACATTATTTTATATTAAATATTATTGCATATTATTATTCTATATTTTATATCTTACTATTATTATATTATAATATATTATTATTATATAATATTAAATATAATTGTATATTATTATTCTATATGTTATATCTGATTATTATTATTTCTTATCATATATTGTTGTATATAATGATATAATAATAATAATTTAATAAAATTTATTTATATCCTGCCCCTCTACAAAATGCAATCTGGGCAGGATATAAATAAATTTTATTAAATAGATTTGTTAATATAATATCATCATCATAATATATTATTATTATTATTCTATATGTTATATCTGATTATTATTATATTATAATAATATATAATTATATAATATTGTATATTATTGTATTCTATATGTTATATCTGGTTATTTTATATTATTGTATATTATTCTATATATCTGATTATTATTTGTTTTTATATATTATTATTATTATTATATGTTATAACTCATATGTTATATCAGTGTCGTGGAGGGGTTCTTCTATTGTCTGTCCCTCAGGAGGAGTATGGCTGCGTCTGCACTGCAGGGATAACCCGTCTTGACACCGTTTTAACTGCCGTGGCTCAAGATTATGGGGTTTGTACAGTAGTTGGTTGTGGAACTACAGATCTCTCTCTCTCTTTGAATGTGTCAGGAAACTACACTTCCCAGGATTCTATACCCTTGGCAGCCTTGGCGGTTAAAGCGTTGTCAAACTGGATTATTTCTACAGTGTGGACGCAGCCTGTCATAATCCTGGCTCTTTCTACAAGGGGGTGTGCATGGGATCTGTTGTTGTTGTTGTTGTTGTGGGCCTTCAAACCGTTTCTGACTTATATTGAGGAGGACAAAATTGACAAAGTTAATGAAATAGCAAAATAGCAAATATCTTTCTGGAATATCTGCAATAATATATCATATCATATATCATATCGTGGGGGTTTCTAAAAGCAGATTTATTATATGATCTTCTGATGTTTCCCATGATTTAGGCTGGAGGTGAATGGAAACCTCTCTGGTTATTGATTGACTTCTGCCTTGGTTCACTTTAGCTGGGGATGAGCTGAGAGTGTTTTTAGTAGCATTAATATTGGAAGACTTTCCTTGGGACTTTCGCCACGTCCTGGGCCTTAGTTCAAAAATCTGTGCCGTGAAGTTTGTTGCTCTGTCATACAGTTGGCCCTCTTGTCTCCACGGATTCTTTATCAATGGATTCGAGCGTTCACTGCTTTAACATATTTTTAAAAATATATAAATTCTGAAAAGCAAAGCTTGGTTTTACTATTTTATATAAAGGACATTATTTTCCTATCTGTTGTATTTAATAGGTATACATTAAATGCAATCTTTAATGGGTATCCATTATTTAATATTTTATTTAGCATTTAAATCTGCAAATTTTGGTATCCATAGGGGGTCCTGGAACCAAACTCCAGCCCACTATATTATGTCCCTTTTGTTCTCTTTTAATAGTCTTGTCAAAACACTTGTCACTAGTACTTTTTCCTGTCAAATTATATCCCTTTCATTCTTTTTTACTAGTTCTTTAAAAGCCAGCATAGGCTGTTGCCTGGAAATCTTATTTTTTAAATCCCTGATTATTATTTTTGTGCAAAATAACACCCATAATGTTGAGTTTCCTGTCAAAGGAATCCTTTTTTGCAGTGACTTGTACTATAGTTTCCTTTATTTTTTCTAAATCCCATTTTCTAGACAAACAAGTTTACAAAAAGTTCTCCCTAAACCAACAACTTTACTTTGCGTTCTGTGTGGGGTTGCCATTCAAGTTTGTCGCAGCAGAAACAACAGACTATTGTGGCAACTATAGAGATTTTATAATGGCAGAAGCTATTAGGGGTTGAAGTCCATTGCTGGGGTTGAAGTCCATTATAGCACATGTGCAGGAAATGTTGTTCCATTTGTTTCAGGTATTTGTAGGTGTTGTACACACTGGCATGCCTCCATGCTATGAATTTGCAATTTAGGGAGGGCCATTTCAAAATCTCACCCAGTGTTCTTTGCTTAATATTCTGTGCCTCTGTTCCTGGTTACCTGCTGGACTTTGTTGATCTGTTTTCTTGATCTGTTTTCGACGTATGGCACTGAAATCTCAGAAATGCCTCATGCGGATCCTTAGGTTGTTTGACTAATCCAAATAGGTGTGCTTATATTGTAGATTTATATTGCAGATATCACCTCTAAACCATGAGTAGTGAAACTATAGGCCATGTACTACCACGTCCAAGGTCATGTAGCCAGTATGACTGCACCGAACGCTGTTGCCTTCCCACCAAAGTGTCTATCTACTTGCATTTGCATGCTTTCAAACTGTTAGGTTGGCAGAAGCTGGGACTAGTGGCAGGAGCTCGCCCCATCATGAAGCACTCGGACCTCAAATTGCCAACCTTCCGATCTTCCGTTTGTCCTAAGTGGTGTCTTAACTACTAAGCTACTAAGCTGATCAAAACTAGAGTAGATCTATTTAATCAATTGTTGAATGGTAAATCAACATGTAGAGAGCCAGCGTGGCGTAGTGGTTTGAGTGTTTGACTCTGGAGACCAGGGTACACTACCCAGCTTTGCTATGAAACCCACTGGGTGACCTTGGGCAAGTCACACACTCTCAGCCTCGGAGGATGGCAATGGCCAACCCTTTCAGAAGAAACTTGCCACAAAAACCCCATGATAGGGTCACCATAAGTCGGAAACAACATGAAGGCACACAGCAACAAAATATAAATTTCATGAATTCAGTGTGCCTACTCTAGTCTGGACTAAAAGAAAATTTAGGCCAAAGGTGTGCTTGTGACTCTTGGCAATTTGGGGAGAACTCCAGAACAAAATTCCAGAACCTTTGCCCTGAGATCCCAGGATGTTTTCTGGGGTGCTGTTTTTTTGCAGAATAAATTTGAACCCTGTTGGGAGTTGCCTTCTGCTGTGAATGAATGTGTTAGATGCTAGAGGCAACATATATATGGTCAGTTTACTAATATAAGATGTCCATTTCATAGCTACACACTGGTGTCTTTTGGTCTGCTTAGTCTAAGTTCAAATGGATGGTGAATGGAAATTATTGAAATGCTAGTGAAATTTTGCAAAGCTCCTCTGTCAGTGGGTGCAGATGATAAGGATGTAAATCAGCATGCGTTAGGTAGAAGAGATGCCTTTAGGAACAGGAGCTAAGAAATAACTTCAATCCCCTGAATTTAAGGCATGCAGGTAGCCGTGGTATTGCCCAGTTTAGGGAATCATGGCAAGCATTAGCTTATTGAGGAGTTGTTTAAAGTTCATTAGTAAATGTCCTGGGGTTACACAGACGGTGATGCTTTCAGTCATTAATGTTGCCTGATAATTTAAAATAAAACTTTGTAGTGTAAAAGTTTAATTTTGGGGATTGTTTCTATTATATATTCAGCAAACATTGTTCGCTCAGTACATTTCTAGTTTAGCCTCAGAACTTGGATATCTTGGACTTTGTTTTAGCAAGTATCAACAAAACCTCCTCGCTTCACCCTGTTTGTAATCTTAGGATGGGATCGTATTGCATTTCCAAGTCTCGCAGGCAGGTAGGCAGGCATTGAGCAATGTTGTGGTGTTGTGCTGGAGGGTCACCATTTTTCTAGACATCTGAGAATGGATCAGTAAAACTGTGTTTCATTTTTAGGATTTTCTAATGGCTGATAAAATCTGTTCAAAGGTACATGCATTTTACATTATTATGTGACAGGGACAGAAGTCAACCTGCCAGATGTTGTTGGATTGCTGATACTGTAATGGGAATGCAGACTTTCTAGTAATTTGAGAATTGGACTATGACTCTAGAGAACAGGGCTTGAATCCCCCTTCAGCATGGTAACCCACTATGTGACCTTGGACAAGTCACATTCTCTCAGCCTCAGAGGAAGGCAAAGCCAAGCCCCTCTGAACAAATCTTGCCAAGAAAACATGATAGGAGTAAGTCAGAAATGACCTGAAGGCCCACAACAACAAAATCAGTTATTTAAGTATATTTATATCTAATACCAAGGTGCCATGCAATTAAAATCAATTTAGTACAGTTTGGAACAACTTGGATTTATAACAATGAAGAATAATATAAACAGGGTGAAATATATTAAACCGATTTAAAAATTAAAACAATTAAAAACCTGTACAGATTTGATTGGACCAAAAAGGCTTTTATAAAAAGCCGTATTTTAAGCTGGCACTAGAATTAAACCAGCGCTAATGCCAATCATGTTAGCGTGGTTTGTGCAGCTTGCGTAGGTCCGCGCTGAAGCTTGGCGCCAGGATAACCACCAACAGAGTGCTATGGAGCAGTGTGGCTGGTCAGAAATCTCCTCCTTCCTTGCTTGGAGCTGATAAAGCACAGTGAAACAATTTGCTTTTCAAAGAGGCTTTAATCTTCCAGTTGCTCTATATACAATGCACACCGACAAAGCTGTTTGTAAATACACATCCAACACCATCAATGCACATCAGTCCACAGGGTCTGGAACCCATGCCCTACGAGGAACGCCTTAGGGAGCTGGGGATGTTTAGCCTGGAGAAGAGAAGGTTAAGAGGTGATACGATAGCCCTGTTTAAATACTTGAAGGGATGTCACATTGAGGAGGGAGCAAGCTTGTTTTCTGCTGCTCCAGAGAACAGGACCCGGAACAATGGATGCAAGCTCCAGGAAAAGAGATTCCACCCCAACATTAGGAAGAACTTCCTGATAGTAAGAGCTGTTCGAC
This sequence comes from Urosaurus nigricauda, assembly GCA_034509955.1. NCBI lineage: Eukaryota > Metazoa > Chordata > Lepidosauria > Squamata > Phrynosomatidae > Urosaurus > Urosaurus nigricauda. Next base: position 105,369,418 of record JAOEGL010000004.1, read on the forward strand.
AGTGGAACACACTCCCTTGGTCTTTAAACAGAGGCTGAATGGCCATCTGTCGGGGATGCTTTGATTGGGAGTTCCTGCATGGCAGGGGTTTGGACTGGATGGCCCTTGTGGTCTCTTCCAACTCTGTGATTCTATGATTTTATGATTCTTTCTAACCCACACTGTACACTGAGGCTTGTCCCTTATACAGTATATACACTTGTGCCATGCATGCGACCACTAAATCCAGCCCCTTCCTGCTGTGTCACCTTGATTCCTCCTGTCCCCCAGGCTAGATGACACTGCATATTTACAGCAGTTTTGCAACACATGGTAGTGCTTTCCAGCTCATTATGATGTCACCCTGATATCACATCCTGTGACTCAGCGCTGTTCAAATTGCAGAGTCATCATAGCTTCTGGTGACCTGTAGTAACCTGTCACCTTTTACCCACATCTGGACATTTTCACTCTGGAAAAATCTCCAACAAATCAGGCCTCCAAGTGAAGGCCATCTCCTACATTTTCACACAGATTATTATTCCCACTGGTGGGACACAGAGCATTGCTCCTACAGCAGATTTCAGATGTTAGGTAGTACTATGAGTGTGTGGCAGCATCTCAGTTAAAATTTCTTGGTGACTCTGGAGAACAGGGTTCACTTCCCAGCTCAGCCATGAAACCCACTGGGTGATCTAGGTCAAGTCACATGCTCTCAGCCTCAGAGGATGGCAATGGTAAACCTCCTCTGAACAAATCTTGCCAAGAGAACCCCATGATAAGGTTCCCCTTAGGACTGCCATAACTTGAAACAACTTGAAGGTACACAACGACAAATAATAATACCTTTCTTCCTGTTATTGTATTGATGAGGTTTATTTTACATTTCCGCATCTCTGTGGAGCCAGCTGCCTCTCTGTATTTAGAACATAGATTGTGAGGACTGAGAACTATTGTTCTGCAAACTATGGGCTCCATAGCATTCTGGGGTAGTAATAAAATTAGGTTTGACAGCTCCTTAGTAGCAGCCTGGCTGAAATGTAAATAACTCCTGTGCTCAGTGGAAAAGAAAAAGTAGGCATTCCTATACTGTGAGCACAGCAGGTATTAACACCTGTAATTTTTGAAAAATGATTGAGGGGTATTGCTACACATTTCAGTACAGAACATAAGAAATAAATGGCAGTGGCCATTGATGCATGAGTGCCCCATGTTTCTTTCCCTGGTCCATTAGACCATGGGCCCATTCCCACTTGTGGAAAAACCCGCATTGGAACCGGGCTGTGCTCCGCTTATGAAAGCGATTCCAAAAGGCCCCTCATTCACACTAGGAAAAGGGGCCTTGTTTGGAACCGCTTTCTTAGCCAGGAAAGCTTGTCATTCCCACTGGAGCTGCCATGTAAGGTGACAGCCCTTAACACCCCATCCCCTTCCCGCAGGGGAATTTTTTTTTTATTTGGGGGGGGGGTATTGATCGCAAAATCAATCTTGTGCATTTGCAATCTTGTGCATTTGGGATCTTGTGCATTTGGGATCTTGTGCATTTGGGATCTTGTGCATTTGCGATCAGTATAATGAAGAAAATGAAAAACACACACACTCCTGGGGGGTCCTTCCTTCCTTCCTTCCTTCCTTCCTTCCTTTTTTCTCTTTTTCTTCATTATACTGATCGCAAATGCACAAGATCACAAATGCACAAGATCACAAATGCAATCTTGTGCATTTGTGATCTTGTGCATTTGTGATCAGTATAATGAAGGAAGGAAAGAAGGAAGAAAGGAAGGACCCCCAGGAGCAAGTGTGTGTGTCTTTTTTTTCCTTTTTCTTCATTATACTGATGGCAAATGCGCAAGATCACAAATGCACAAGATCACAAATGCACAAGATTGCAAATGCACAAGATTGATTTTGCGATCAATACCCCTCTCCAAAAAAACACACGATTCTGACCAGCGTTCCCACTTACTGGAAACGCTTCAGAATCGTGTTTTCCAAAAAAGACCACTTTAAAACTAGTGTCAGGAAAGCCCGAGCTATTTGCTTTTAACCCGGTCTTTTCCTCCACTAATCGATCCGATGAGGATCGGAAGTCGATTTGAGTGTGAACGAGGGTCATATAGCCCGCGTCACACTTCGAATCAAAATGTAGTGGGAATGGGGCCCATGTTTCATCCAAATGTAATGTTACAAAACAAGAAAACAAAAAGGAAGAAAAGACAAATTGCACAATCACATTTGCGACAAAGGTAGTCACAAATAGACTTTATAAAGTAACATTAACAGTTAATGTGTTAAAAATGTGAAAAGGACAGACAGTTTTTAACCTCCTTTCCTCACCTCTTGCATTCCTCTTATCCAGCACATAACCTTCTTCTTGTTGCATTTCTCCTCCTATTAGAAAGTTGTTTCAGTATAAGAAAGGTAACTGAGGACAAAATTTTCCCGTATCTGTAGAATCTGGTGTATGAAAGTTGTATGCATTGTTCTTTACAGTGTTTCAGTAGTTACTTGACATGATATTTCTGTGTTCACAAATTCCAGCCCAAACTTGTAAGAAGTAAATGAGAATGATCCTTCAGCAGCCCAGTCTGTGCCTCTTATTTCCCTCCAGGGAGCTTTTTTTTTTTTTGTCACTCCCATGACAAGCAGAGAACATGCTCATTCAGCCCAACCCTGTTAAACAATTGCCAGAGGCATCCATTTCTGTTTTCTGATTCTTTTTGACGTCCATGTGCAGCATTTCAAACTACAGCATTGTTTCTAATCCAGACAGTTTTTATATTGGGATCCAAGGGCCCTGTGAATACTGGTTTGCTCTCACTGTGAATACTGATAATGGACAGGTGCTTCCTCTCCACTACTGGTTTGGAGCTCTGGTGTATAGCAAAGTGTGTGATATCTTGGAGAGGTGTGTGTGTTTTCGGTCATACCTTCTTCATGAAAGAAGATGCCAGTCACTTTGGCCAATACTCTGTGCAAAATGAGTGTCTTGTTTGTCCTTTTAAACTGTTGCATGTTTTAATTAATGTCTTTTAATTTATGTTATTCGTAGAATCATAGAGTTGGAAGAGACATCAAGGGCCATCCAGTCCAACCCCCTGCCATGCAGGAACTCTCAATCCAAGCATACCTGACAGATGGCCATCCAGCCTCTGTTTAAAGAACTCCAATATTCATTATTGATTTGTTGTTGTTGCCCACCTTGATCCACGGGACTAAGAAATCGTTATCATAATCACCACCACCAGCACCATCATCATCGTTTCACATCACATCGTTTCACAAGTAGTCTGCAGGGAGATCTCTGATCACTGACAATAGAACTCCAGGATATTAGAAAGTATTATGAAGATTATAATGATGACAATGATGATCATCATCATCATCTTAGAGCATGTCTCTGAATCCTTTGTAACAGGGTGGAGTTCTGTTGTCAGCGGTCAAAGACCTCTTGTGTGAAAAGGATTCTCCCAAGTTGAACACTCAAAAATCACTTTTTTTTTCAAGTGCTTTAAGCAGCTAGGAAAACCAGCCAGATAATACTAAGCTGTGAGTTTGCACTGTACTCAGTGGACTGTTAGGCTATCCAAAGTCAGAGGACATGGAATCCTGTATATTAGAGCTATCAATTGATAAAAGACCAGTGAGTTGCAAGTTTAAACCTGGTTCACTTGATTAAATTTAAATAACATCAGGATCTCAATAAGAAAAGTGCCACTATGAAATTCTAAAGAGAATGGAATAACTTCTGATTCCGCAAATACACTCTGCAGAATTAAAGCAGTTTGATACCACTTTAATGGCCATGATTGCATCTTACCGAATCTTTGGATTTGTAGTTTGGGAAGTATTCAATATGGACTGTCAGAGAACTCTAGTGCTTCACCAGACTACAAATCCCAGGATTCTGTAAGAGAGCGTCATGGCTGTTAAAGTGGGGTCAAACTGCTTTAATTCTGCAGTGTGAATATACCCTCAGCGCTACTTTTAGTCCCATCTTTAGTCTTTCTTTTTTCTTTCCATTTTATACTAACACCCAGAACCAAAACATCCCTCTAAAAATACACAGATATGCCTTTAATGGATGTAAGATTTGCCTTGAATCCCATTTGTCTTTAATGGGTGTAAGCCACCTTGAATACCATTTGGGGAGAAAGGTGGGATGTAAATCCAGTACATAAATAAATAAAATAAGATTGGTCCATCACTTACTGTAATTATGTCACAGGGATTAGTGAACACATCATTTAATTTTATTGATCTGTCAACTAAAGTTTGCTGTTTTACTGGGGTGAATTTGTAGGACATATAAACAGTCATTCCACCATAAACATTCTCATAGCTGCAAGATAGGGGAAAGATTATGCTTCTCAGGGTTTTGTAAACTGTTCATCCTGAGTTGTACCAGCAAAGAAAGTAAATTGATTTTACCAGACACCATTAATATAGCCTTCAACCAGGTTTTAGTGATAATCAGAAGTAAATTTGAAACTTCCTTATTTTTCGTCCGTTAGAAAGGGTTAGATTGAAAGAAATAATGTACAAAAAAGCCTTTTAACCTGGGCTGGAGGGAGGAGGGAAAGTCCACCAGTGAGTAACTGGTGAGTTTTCAGGGGACTAAAAGTGAGGGGTGACGATCATGAGACACTCCAGATATTGTTGTCCTGCACCTCCCATTAGTCCTAGCAAGCACAACAAATGGTGAGTGATGATGGGAGTTTAAGTCTGGCAAAATATATAAGGACACACACTTCCCATCCTTGGTGTAGTAGTGCCTTTTCGTAATTTGCAAGATTTTTGACAAAGAGAATGAAGGCCTAAATGAATCTTGGTGGATTAGTCACTCCTTATTTTTGATTTTTAAACCAAGAATACATGCTTAGAGTGCTAGTTTAGATATCAAGCCCCACAGTGAGTCATGGGTTTTCATTTCCCCTGCAGTCTACTGATCTTGTGTGGTTGTGAGGAAATTGTACAATTAGTATTTTCCAGTTCTTTGGCTTTAGGTGATTTGGGCCTTTCTCCCATCCCATCTAAAAAAGATGCTATATACCTTAAAACAATTTGACACACACTAGCTTTGTTCAGGCACTTATAGGATCCCGCTATGTCCTAATGTGTGAGACCCAAATCACTAGTGAGAGTAATAAAAAATGTTTTACACGTTTATTGTTTCGTGTCTAGAATTGTTGCTCTCTTATTGAACAAGATATGTTAGGTACATAGTTTGTGTAATTACACAAATGAAATGACAAAAGGAGTGGGGAGAAAAGTAAAGAGAACATGGCGCAGTGGTTTGACTGTTACTCTGGAGACCAGGGTTCGATTCCCTGCTTAGCTATGAAACCCACTTGGTGATCCTGGACAAGTCACACTGTCTCAACTTTAGGGTTGCCATAAGTCAGAAATGACTTGAAAGCACACAACAACAACAACAACAACAACAACAGTATAAACAGGGAAATCTCTTTCACACTTAGATACTATGTGAATTTCTATGGCCACAGCCTACAGAATCCTGGGATTTGTAGTTTGGTGGGACACTAGAAATTGAAATTCTGTGGCTGAGAATTCTTAAATGCCCTTCTCTAAACTGAAAATCCCAGTGCGGTAGTTGTACAGTGTGAAAGATGCCCTGATCTACACTGTCTTAGCAATGAGTATACATCTCTGCTATTGTGTTGAATTTTTTTTTCTTTCTGTTGCATAAAAAAATTCTAAGAGTTGCTAAATAACAAATACATTGCTTTACAGCTGCGAGATTGCATTCAGAAAACCTTAAATGAATGGAGTTCAAAGATCAGCCCAGATCTAATGCAGGTAATGATCATTTTCTTGTTTCTTTACCAAATTGCTTCTTTATAAATACTTTATAATGTTTATAATCAGAATTTTTTTTCATCCAGGGAGTCAAACCATTACATTTATTTTTGAGTTCAATTCCATTTGAGGTTCAGCTGCACTTGAAATTGTTCCAGGTTGGTTCAAGTTCAGACCAGTAGTTAGTCTTCTATGTAAAGCTCAACAGTTCAGTTCTCATTAACCCTTCCCTCAGGCTTACAATCTAAATAATGCATACAAGGAAAGGGGGTGGCAGTAAATGGGATGGGAGGAGATAATAAGTCCACAGATACTGCCTTCCTCTTTCTCCTTGCAGGCCAGAGCAGTAGCAGTTGGGATGAAGGGAGAAAATATGAGAAAAATTGGGGAGGGGGGGAGTAAATACTGTTTATAACATTAATTTATATGGTGGGATGGAGCAGGCTAGTGTGTCCAGAACTTTTACAACAGTATGCACAATGAAGCATTTGTAAAGCTAGAAAAGAATACAGTACTAGGTATTTATGTGTCTAGTACTTGAATGTCTATTTTATTAGTACTTCTTAATTTTAAGTATGCGATCCAAGGCATGCATAAAAATGGAAGAAACAACCAAAGGAGTTTTAAAGAGAAAGGATGGCACCCCACAGCTAATCATAGAATTTATCAGTCTTAAATAAATAAATCTGTAAGCTGTGTGACTGAATCCCTGTCACAAAGAAGAAACAAGCCACCAGCCCATTCCTTGTTAAATATTTACTGGTGCAAACTTGAAGGGGACAAACTATAAAAGCTGGTAGAAGCCAAACTTGGAAAGTTACCTTTTGAATTACATCTTCCAGAACCCCTAACCAGTGTGGCCATTGGCTATGTGCACCCAAAAGTTAGTTTTGCAAGCTCTGGCACAAACCCCAAAGATATAAACTCTACCAGAACTTGGTTTTATTATTTATGAGAAATCTGGTTTTGATGAGCTAGTGATCAGATTGTTTATGTGAAATGGAAATCTGATCCCACTCAACTTCACTTCAAATTCAGCAGAAACTTTCAGATAAAGGAGGAGAAAAGGCTGAAATCAGTCTCACACTAATAGAATCCTGCTAACACAATGGGACTTCTCCCTCCCCAGCATCTTCCAAGAAGAGGGGGGAATTTCCCTGTTCCCATTTGTGTTCATGGAGACCAAAGATGAAGAATGTAAAGGGAGACTTGCCAAGATTTTGTTCAGATTTTTGGTTCAGGCTCATTTTGGCGACATACCACAAGCACAACCTGGCTCGTGTCTTTATGTAATGAAATTGGTTACTGGAAAGACAAATTTTGTTTCCGGGAATGAAAATGTGTTGGCTCCAATATCACTTCAACACTGGTGTGGAAGGTTTTCATATTGCATTTCTGTTATGCAAAAAAGCCCAATGTACACTGAAAGTCCATGGTGGTAGCAGAATGAGATTAGGTTATGTTTATGCTTGTTCAATGTGCAAGATGCTGTTAGAACTGAAAGTGAGTTCACACATGTGTTGGACCCCTGAGGAGACTGGAGTGGCATTGTTTGTGAAAAAGTATTACCTTTATGTGGGACTGTCTATATGGCCACTAAAGCATGTGTGATACTGGTAGTTTGAAAGGGGCTACAGCAATTTTGAAATCAGAACAGTGATGTGTACAGGGTTCCTCTAGGGGTGTAGGTTCTCACAATCCAGGTTTGGATCCTCTGAACCATAACCTCAAAAAATTAAGTTTTTTCTTCATGCTCTCTGACTCACACATATGGGTTGCTCTGTGCAGAAACCATTGGAAGATTCTGGAGTGGAAACAGCACCTTTTGGCAGGAACTCTCTCCACTGTGCATGTCTTTGTAGGTTTCTGCCTCACTTCCTTTTCATCCACCATAGCTGCAACACCTCAACAAGATCATCCAGCATTTTTTCAGTGAACTTCAGCTCTTGGCATCTTTATTCTCTACGTCATTCTCCTTTTCTTTTGCCATCATTGTTCGTCTTCATTTGTTGTCATTACTTTTTGTCATCAGTCTTTTATCACTATTGCCACCACACCCAGGCTCACAGTGCGTAGGGGCTTATGCTCTCCAAGCAATAATAAAATATATAAAAAAATAAATTTGCCTCAATGGTGAGAGGAAATCCCAGTTCTTAATATACTGCCTTATCTGCCTAAGGAAGACCCATGTTGTGGGTAAATAGCACATTATTTAGGAAATAAGGCTAGGTGCTTGAAAGTTCACACACTTGAGATTATTGTTTAAAACTCTTTCCTTTTGGGAAAGCACCTACCATCTCAGTTGTCTCAAATTTGCTCCAGACCATCTCTCTATAATGCTCCTTCATCTGGATTTTTAAAGAAGTGAGTATGAGCTCCTCAACTCTGGTGGATAACTAGGTGGATTTTCTGGTCCTTCAGTACCAACAAAGAGTGGTTATACATGCTTCATCTAGGAGCATAGGTTGTCATGATAAGGGCTTGTGTCCTATAAACCAGAAACTGAATTCTACTCAGGGAAATTACGGTACATTTTTGTGGCTTCTTCCTTTTCCATCCCCATGCACCCCCCACCCCACCCCCCAAGCCTCTCTGGAATAGCTTTTAGCATGATGAGAACCTGATTAATACATAAATCTACATTAACCTTTGATGGCACCAGATGGGGCATTTGAGTTCCTCGGAGTCCAATATTGTTGCAGAATTCACACAGAACAAAGCCTGCAAGGTAAACATTTTACAACATTGTCGCCTCAAGAGTTTCAAACAGTGTCTCAGAATCTCAGCCCCTTGCTATGTATACACCCACTGCCTTCTCTATTTCCTTTGCATCTCCTTCTGTATGTTACAGGAGACTGAGCTGGTAAGCATCTTCTGACTATGACATATTTATTTGCAGGAGATGCCAGAAGTCCTTGACTGCACAATAGCTCAAGCAATAGAAAAGATCAATTCTGAAGAAAGAGAAGAACTTAAAGTTTCAGGTAAATTCAGTAGTGTGCTTGACTCGCAAGAGTCCTGAGGGGCTCAACCCTGGATGCAGAATGGTGCATTATGATGGACTTCTCCATCATAACACAAAGAAAGTAAATCTCAGCACTGCTAGACATATTGGTAACAGCAGATTTCAAAGTAAATCAACCTGAAATGTTGTACAATCACGGGCAGTTACATAGGGCCTGGGGGAGAAATGCTGTCCCCCTATTAGGACCCATTAAGGGCCTCATCATCCCTGCTGAAACCAGATGTAGTCAAAAGTCCTGTGGTTGTTGTATGCCTTTAAATCATCTCCCTCATATGGCGACCCTAAAGTAAACCTGTTATGGGGTTTTCTTGGAAAGATTTGTTCTGAGGTTTGCCATTGCATTCCTCTGAGGCTGAGAGCATATGTCTCACTCCCCCACCCTTTTTATGAAAGTCTTGTTACACTTTTTAGAGCTGCATGGTGTAGTGGTTTGAGCATTGGACTAAGACTCTGGAGACCAGGGTTTGAATCTTGACTTGACCAGGTAAATCCACTGGATGACCTTGAGTACGTCACACTCTTTCAGCCAGAGAGGATGGCCAAGGGCAAACCCCCTCTGAAGAAACATGCCAAGAAAACCTCATGATAGGTTTGTAATAGGATTGCCGTATACTGGAAATGACTTGAAGGCACACACACTTTTTAAAAAAAGCATCACAGGGACATTGTGGTTTCTTTTTAAATTGCACTTCCTAGAAGCTTCCAGGAGTATGATTCTCTATTTTTATGTGTTTACATTTAGGTGGGGCTGCAAGGGCAGGTTGCCTACCTCACTGTAATGCTTGTCTTTAGTTGTTGTTTTAATTTATACCTTGCTCTTTCTTATAAGAGCTCAAAATGGGCTTGTTGGTAATGGTGTGGCAAATAACCTGAAATACACTTTCTGATCAACATGTTTCTCTGTTGATTTCAAATAAGGATTTTATCTGTCCTGATAAAACAATTTCTAATAGACAAGAGAATATCTGCCAATGAATCTATGACTCTACCTATCATTACAATAACTGACAGATGTTATAAGTACAATCAAGTTTGGGTGTTTGTTTTTTGGTTTTGTTGTTGTGGTTGTTTGGAGACCATGTTCTGATCTGGGTCTGGAGAAAGGGAAATGTCTACTGATGCCATCAGGTACTTCAGGGGTAAATCTACACTGTAAAATAATGCAGTTTAACACTGCTTTAACTGCCATGGAGCCCTGGGATTTTCTGTCTTACATGAGGTCTCTGATAGAGAAGGCTAAGAGATCTCTGTAATCTGTTTTTTAAACAAACAAAACAAACAGCTTCATTTATATACCGCTTCATACCCTTAAAGAGTGTCTAAGCGGTTTACAATTGTAAGCTATTTGCCCCCCAACAATCTGGATACTCATTTTAGCGACCTTGGAAGGATGCAAGCCTGAGTCGAGCTTCAGCCCTTTGCTGGTCTTGAACTCGCCACCTTATGGTTTTGAATGAGTGGCTGCAGTACAGGCATTTAACCACTGCGCCACCAGGGCTTTTTAACCTTGTTGTACCCCGCCTCGATTGTTTTACAGAGGGGCGGGTAAGAAATAAACATTGTTGTTGTTGTTGTTGTTGTTGTCTCACAAATCTTCAAATTCTAGAATTCTATAACATTGAGCCATAGCAGTTAAGGTGGTGTCAGACTGCATTATTTCTGCAGTGTAGATGCAAGTCAACACCTCCCCCATTCTGCCCATGCTCCATGCCCCCCATGCTTTACTGGACATCAGTACATTCTTTCAGTGATCGGAGTGTGGGTGAATGACGTTTCCAACAGGTTTTTGGGGATTGGGCCAGGAGAGCTTACTTAGTTAATTAAACTTAACTAAGAACTTAACTTAAGTGTTAAGTTAATTACACTTAACACTTAAGTTGATTACATTTAATTAAGTCTATGAAAGCTCATTCTATCAGGTTCTTTTGAGCCACATATGTTTAACAGTAGCTGATAAAGAGTACAGGACATTATTTTCATATTGAAAACAAAATTATTTTGCTGCTTTAACATCATGCCCCTGTACTTTTCTGATGGCAAAAACTAAGATATATGTGTTTGAGTAGTGTGCAGTGGGTGGAGCAATTTATCCCCTTCTCTACTGTATTGGGAATATTCACTATTTTGATTGTATACAATAAAGGTTTTTAATATTTTGAAAAATCAGAAAATATACCAAATAATACAATTTTATATACTAACTAACTTACGAACAGGGTGAGGGGTAGCATGGCATCATGGTTTGAGTGTTGGGACTATGACTCTGGGGACCGGGATTCAATTCCCAGCTCAGGGAAAAGCAATGGCAAACCTCCTCCGAACAAATCTTGCCAAGAAAACACCACAATAGGTTCATCTTAGGGTCACCTTCAGTCAGAAATGACTTGAAAGCACACAACAACTTATGAAGAAAGTGAGTTATTTCAACAGTCTTAGACTAGTCTAACAGCAGGTTTGGATGTAAATTAATAGCCTACTAATACTTATATTTGGGTATAAATATTTACATTGTTTAAATCAACATTGAAAATATTAAACTCTTAAATAGCATATTATTATTGTAAGGAACCACTATAACTGCCCTATGCCCCAGTATGTTCCTCTCACAGTGATGGGAACACCAACTAGTGCTGGGTCCACAAGCAAGAATACTCCAGAAACAGCCTGGAGTATTCTGGCCCTAAAAGTGACCCCTGGCCCCCTATTACCTGGCACTCTGGAGCGACTCTGACCAGCTGTTTGTACACACATCCCACTGTGCCACTTGCTGCACTCTGGTTGTTCACTCTGAAGTCAGGAATGAAGGAATCCAACATTGATCGCATGGCTGGGCACCTTGTACTGATCTCAGATGCGGTGCTTCTGCTGGTGGGCAGCATATTGGGACATATCATAAACAGTCACCCAGTGACTGTTACACCAAGGGGCTCTCTTTTTCATAGACGATCCAGAGCACAAAGTAACTTCTATTAATCAGTTTTAAGCAGAGGTAGAATAATAGAAGCATAGAGGTATACATCACCTTTGGTGCTGAAATGGCTGGATGATGTCCAGACAATTTGAGCCACAACTGGAGATTAGGTCCTGCATTGTCCAAACTGGTTGCTGTGGGAATGAGGAGAGGACATGTTATTTGGCCTCTGCAGACAAGACCTAGGTGTAGAAATTCATCTTGGATCTCAGTGTTGTACATGCTTAATGTATGCATGGGAATTTTGTTCCTGTTCTTTATGATTTTATACTGTACTGGGTTAAAATAAACCGACCTTCTGATATACCAGTAGTATAAAAAGTCTCTGATCCTACCTGGAGCTGACAGAAAATATTCTGGGGTAAACTAAACATATGGTATATAGATCTCCAAAATAAAATCAACAAGAACAGGAACAAAATGTGGGACTTTCTGGTCTTTTTAATCAGTCTAGATGCTGAATGATAATTGCTCCCCTCCCCCTCCTATTGTTCACTAGGGATGAGAAGGGATAGAGAAATGCACTTTTCCGTTTTAAAAAGGAAAAGGTTTCACCTTTGACATGATTGTCAAGTTGTGTTTGTAGGAGATGGTGCTCATCTCTCTTACTAAACCGAAGATCCAGCAATGTCAAAGACAACTCTGTGATCATGTGGCCAGCATGACTGCACAGATTGCTGTTACCTTCCCACCAAAGTGGTACCTATTTATCTACTTGCACTTTTACATGCTTTCAAACTGCTAGGTTGGCAAAATCTAGGACTTGTGACAGGAGCTCACTCCATCACACAGTGCTTGGTTCTTGAACTGCCAACTTGCCGACCTTGTGGCTGTCAGAGTCAGCGTCTTAACCACTGAACAACTGTGTCCCTAGTTTTATGGCTAATGGAACTGCTAACTATGAGAGGCCACTTGCCTTCCAGTTATCCTTTCATTTAGTCAGGACTTTGGCAGTTATATTAGGTTATTGCTGAAGTGGATTATATATGGTCTTGTATTTTGGAGAGGGTTCACAACTCTGGTGATATCTTGTGAAAGCCCCTGAGGAAGACCTAGTGTGGTCAAAACATGTTGGGCTTTTTAAACACTGAATAAACAGTTGACCATCTTAAAGTACATGGAGCTTGTCTCCTCTTTGCTTGCTGTATTGCTGAAATGGCTCTGACAGGTTGGGTGCTGTTGTTTTTTGCTGATGTGCTGTTACTTAAGTTTCAGTCTGTGTTGATGCTTCAATTGTATCTGTTTTTATTTGAGTTTATTATTATTACCTACTGTGAGTGCAATTTTTGGCAAAATGCTGGTGACTTGTGACCATCTCAGCACAATAGGGCCATCTCGGCACAGTGGCTATGCTCTACCCCTAAGAAGTGGCCATCAGTATATACCAGGTTTGTTTGCTGAAAACAAATGGCTTTGAAATTTATGCTATTGCAGTAGATGCTATCTTTCCTTATTAAGTTCAATTCTTCATTTCAGCAAAATTGTTTATCGCTGGATCAAACACCTCATCGATCAGAGAAGCAGTCAGTATGAGTAAGTTCAAGATTAAAATGTGACTTCTGAGTGACTCCTTCCCTTTTCTTTTTCTTTTTTTAAAAAAGCTTTTTCTAATACAGGTTGCATCTCTCTTATCCAGAATTCCAAAATATTCTCCAAAATTACCTTCAGGCTATGTGTAGCGATATATGAAACATTATGAGTTTCATGTTTAGACTTGGATCCCATCTCCAACATATTACATTATATATATGCAAACATCCCAAAATAATACTACTAATGATAACAATCCCAAATCCCAAACACTTCTGATCCCAAGCATTTTGGATAAGGGATATTCAGCCGGTACCTGTACTATAAGAGAGGGTGTTTTTTTCATAGAATCATAGAATCATAGAGTTGGAAGAGACCACAAGGGCCATCTAGTCCAACCCCATTTTAATCAAATATCCTTTGTACCTTTTTCATCATGGTAAACTTAGAAACATTTAACTTTTGCATCTTACAGAAGTAAACACAATGCTATTATCATCTTCATCAAATCCAGATTTTGTGAACTCTGGTGTTGCATTGCAAGCATATTTAGAAACATGGAACAAAAAATATACTTTTATGTTTCTTATAGCAATGCTTTGGTGCTGGAAGCTGCCTTGGGGTACAGAGTAGAAAGGGAGAGGTATTTAGCTTTGTAGATAAAAAAAAGAATTTGTAAGTATGCTCCACTGGCCCTATTTAGTGTCATGTGCCTTTTCCTAACTCATTTTAAAATAACCTTTACACAGTTTTTTTTTATCTACAGCTGAATGTTCATAATCTGTTTAAAAACTCTTCTAGTTTCTCTTACTTCAGCATATTTTGTTGAATTCACTTAGTATAGATTTTTTTTGTCATTTAAAATATCTTTTTGCTTGACCTTTGCATCTGTGGGGCTTTGTGTGGTCTGACATACTTGAACATTTAAGCAAAAGGTAGAATAAATGGATTGGAGATAAGTAGATTTGTGCTTCTTTTCTACTCCAGTTTAGCAAGTACTGTTTCTCTTTTTCAGCCTGTTCTGCCCTTGGAGTTGACCAGTTAGATTCTGTGATCATTGCTCCTCCTCCGACAGAAGATGGAATTAATCTTTCTTTAGAGTATTTACAGCCTTACTGGGCAGAGCTTGAAAACTTGGTTGAAAACAAACTAATTGTTGCCATAGGGACCTCTGACCTAGATAAAGCACTGTTGGAACAACTATTCTTGTGGGCACAGGTAAGAGGCAAGCTGTTCAAATGAAATAATCTAGAAATGCTACCCTTTCCCTCTAGTTTGCTCTGCTAAAGATCCTAAGAAATCCCATATAACTGCAAACAAAATATACATATTTTCATACCATGTTGAGCAAATATGCACCCATATGTTTTATACATGAAGCATGTTCTGTGTTTTAATAAATCATGAAACAGTTTTCCATAAGCCATAAAAGGGGTCAAGTCTCTTGAAGTCCTACAGTGCAAGGAAAACACTGCCTTTCATCTGAAGAAAGCTTCATTTGTGTTTTTAGGTGAAACCAAGCAGTAATCAGGTGAATCTCGCTTCCTGTTGTGTGATGCCCCCAGATTTGACTGCATTTGCAAAAGAGTTTGATATCCAGCTGTTAACTCATAATGATCCAAAAGGTAAAGTTGGATTAACAACATAAGTATTTTATTTCTTTATTTTATTTATATCCCACCTTTCTCTCAGAATGCTAACCAAGGGAATTGCTTTGCAAAAGTAGAACAAATATCCATGAAGTCTGTGACATTCTCATATCACAAAAGAATTGGCTCTGTTATCTAGGCTTGTCTGTTTTGTGTAGCATACCAGTTTAAAGGAGGGGGGAGTGCATTGTGAATGCTTTAAATCAGGGTTAGTTAGTGAGCAGTCCACAAGTAGTGCTCTTCCTCTATTTCTGTGAGTTCTGCTGCTGGTAACAAATAGGAGCAGCACAAAAGACTTGAGATACAGTGCTCCCAGAATTTTCCTGGGAGTGTGAATAGCTTGAGAATGAAGTGTACACTTCTCACATATCTTGTTTTAAAAGCAAATTGCAGCCCTTTCGGTGTCACTGTTGCCAAATTTGGCAGTGGCAAAGCCATGATTTGCTTTTAAAAGCACATGGGGAGGTCATAGTTTGTTCACAAGCTTATTCCTTCCCAGATGCCCTGGCATGATTCAACTTACCACCTTTCCTTCAGGCCTACCACTGTACTGATAGTTTTGAGCAAAAGTAACTGCAGTCCCAGTAGATTGACTTAACTGAATGAGATTATCACACATAGATAAACAAATAACAAAACCAATCAGTGATGTTATGTAAATGTAATTATAGTATATAGTGGGCTCTTGGTATCCGCTGAGGTTTGGTTCCAGGACCCCTGAGGATGCCGGAATCCGTGGATGCTTAAGTCCCATTAAATACAATGGCATAGTAAAACTGTGTCCCTTATATGAAATGGCAAAATCAAAGTTTGCTTTTTTGATTTTTTACAAATATTTTCAAGTCATGGATGGTTGAATCCATGGATAAAGAATCTGTGGCTAGGGAGGGCCAACTGTATAAGAAATACCAAAATCTACAGGCTTTATAATGCCTTCATTATATTTGTAATTACATTTACATAACATTTATTGTTTTTGTTACTTGCTTATGTATTTGTGATGGTCTTATTTGGTTAGTGTGCTTGACTGAAATCCTTCCCTTTGGTGGGTTGTAGCCAGTAGTAGGTTTTGCTTGGGGGTAAACTTAGCCTCCAGAAAAGAGAATTTCCCCAGCCTGCTGAAAGCCAGAGCATTAAAGAAAAATATTTGGGAATAACGTGTGTGTGTGTGTGTGTGTAAAATGCTGTTTGTATTTATAATTTTAGAACTGCTTTGTGAAAAAAGTTTCCAAGGAACCCTTCAAGAAAGCTTCCCAGACTGTCAAGTGCATGAATGGACTCCACTGTGGCTTCTACGATATTCAGTTATTGTAAAGAGCAGAGGAATTATCAAATCCAAAGGATACATCTTGCAAGCTAAAAGAGTACCATCATCTTAAAGTCAATCTTAACAATAAACTTCTTCAGAGAGACTCTGTCTATTGCACTATTGCAAACTGGAATTCATAAAGACCAAACATTTTTATTATCACTCAGTGAAACCCATATTACATCATGGCATAGTAACTGTATGCCATTTTGTCCTTTGCCTTTCTTTTTCTTTCATATGTGGTCTGTGTTAAGAACAGCTTGTTCACATGTGAAATGCTGTTTTTCATTCAATTGTTTGCTGATATAGAGATTATACACACACAGAGAGAGAAAATATTTAGAATATTTTAATGACTAATATAAACTAAACATCTGACTAGGTATATTTTGATTGAATTATTTTGAGTTGCAAAGAGAAATGTAACTTGTTAAACCTTGTTGCTGCTAGACTGATAGCAGACTAAATATAGTACCGGTAGTAGTAACACTGATGGAATAAGCAGCTCTATTATTTAAGACAGAGGTATAAAATTAAGTAAATGCAAGCAAATTCCTTAAATACCCCAAACAAAGCATAGTACAATAGGCCTTTTATTTGGTCCTGCATACATTTATTTTCTTCTGTTGTTGCTGTGTCAGATTCCAATGGCTTGGGTCCAAGAGATAGCATGTTTCCAACAGTCTTGGGGACCTCTGATCAGAAACAGAATTTGCATTGCCAGACTTTGTTTTGGCAACAGTAGGGCCTGAATCATATTTTGATAATTTTTAAAAATGGTTTTGCTCCACATCAGTCTCAGCATTGCATATAATGTAGATAATCTGAGTTCTGAGGATACCCTATAATTGTGCTGTCTGAGAGTCAAATTCTGGATAATTTGCATTACCCAGAAGAAGTTTGTGTTTTCCTCCTAACATAAAAAGTCTGGTGCACTTAATGCTTTTGGCTGCTTAGCTTAAGGAACTGTTGCAATAGAAGCAGCTGTCACCAGGATAACTTCAAAAGTAATGTCTTCTATACAAAGAAAGGCATTTTGTAAATTTTGTGCTATGTCCATAAGGTTAAAATTGGTATGTGTAAACCTATTAATGCATCAATGAAAGGCATCAAAAGAGATAGTAAACTTTATCTACAGTCTAAATTTTTTATGTTTTAATAACAAAAAAGATTACTTAGGCAGCTAGACTGAATAAATGTAATCTGTCATATCATGTTTATATACTTTGATCCATTCCAATGGATTAATTTCTCATGCTTTTTAAAAAAAATTCAGTAGGGGGTTTTAGCATGTGTTGGTGCTGGGTCCTAAAACATTTTGTAAGCATGTGATGAATACCTCAGATCTCAGGTGTTATTTGCAAATGAGCTTGCATCTGCACTGCAGAAATAATCCAGTTTGACGCCACTTTAACTGCTATGGAATCCTGGGATTTATAGTTTATTGAGGCACCAGAACTCTGACAGAAGGCTAAATATCTCACAAAACTACAATTCCCAGAATTCTATAATATTGAGCAATGACAGTTAAAGTAGTGTCAAACTGGGTTATTTCTGCAAAATGGATGCAGTCTAAATTCCATTATCAAGTTGTTGAAATCATTGGCGCCTTAGTAGTGAGTAATGCCTGAGGCTATCTACCCAAGTCACTTGGGGAAAGTCCTGGAAAATTAATAGAATTGATCTAAATAAAACCTGTACTACAGGTTTATGGAGTAAGCTTCAATTGCTGCTTATATATTAATAACTCTAAAGGTGATAATAAAAATAAATATATTGAAATCTTCTGTTAATCCAAAACGGGGGTTGAAATAATAAAGGGGTGGAACTGTAGAGAGCTGCTGTTATGTTGCCCAGAATTAACTGATTTTTCTTAAACCTGTGTACCATGAACTTTTTAATAGTTTGAAATCTTTGTTGTAGATTAAAAAAAAGAGAGCTTGCTTTACAGAAATCTTCTGGCAACAGTTTCTCTTCCGCACATTTCTGGGATTTGGGGAGTGGGCACATAGATGTTGGTGTGTTTTTTCTCTCCGAATAGTTCTTAAAATTTGTACATATTTACCACATGCATACCCTATTGTGAAGCTGGTGTTGACATGGAGAAACGGATCTTCTTTTATAAGAACAAAATATAAGCCTGGTGTGTGCCTTACCAGCCAGTCCCAGTGTTTCATACTAGGTGCTGCCCTGATGTTGGGCTTTGTGGATATGTTTGAGCCCAGCCAAAAGGAAGAAAACGAAATGACAGAAGCTGGACCACCTTCACAGTAGCCTTGTAGCCATCACCCATTCTACTTTGTGAGCACAGCTCACAATGTTTCTAGAATTTTTTTCATTAAAATTCTTTCCAGATGTAGACTTTACCTTTTCAGGAATAATATTCCCCCCCCCCCCCAGCATTTTATTGTTGAAAAATGTGTTATGATACAAAAAAAAAATAATCAAATGACATTTCCTTTTATTTATTTATTTGATTCTAATGATTTTGTTTTCATCACATATATAGCAGATAGGAAAGCAGCAGTGAAATTATGACCAAAACTAACCTCCCACTGCATTGCAGCTCAGGTAATCTGTTCAACCTATTACTTCATTGCCCTTCTGAAATCATTCCAAGTGTACATGCACATGTGTGCGTGCGCACACACACAGGCTGTCAACTTAATGCTTCCTTTCATGCTGAGATGACTGGGTGAGTTGTGAGTGTATGCATACATGCAGAAAGGTGGGAGAATGTGAGGGTATGCATGTCTTATTGGGCAGAGGATAGATTTTTTCTTAACTTCCTTCAAGTCAATGGTCAATATTGTTTAGGGAAGTGTTCCCAGGCGAGTGCCCTTCTCTGCCCCAGGATACTGTGCTCTATGTGTTAAGAAGTCGAGTTCTCTCTCCAGTCCATCTGCCTTGGTCCAGTCCTCAGAGGAAGTGAAGAACAGCTGGATTTGATCCCCTTTCCCACCCCCACCATTCCCTTCTCCTTTTGTGTCATGTCTTTTTAGACTGTAAACCTGAGGACAGGGAACCATCTAGTTAAAAAAGATTGTATGTACAGCACTGTGTAAATTTACAGTGCTATATAAATAAAGGTTAATAATAATAATAATGGTGACCCTATGAATGAGATATCTCCAAGTCACCCTATCCTTAACCACCCTGCTTGGTTATTGCAGATTTATGCTCCTGACTTCTCTGGTTGAATCTATCCATCTGGAATATGCTTTTCCTATTGCCCTCAAATGTGATATTGTACTCTCCTACAATATCACATTTCAAATTACGGTAGAGTCTCAATTAACATAAACTGGACCGGCTGATGGTCGGATAGCCGAAAATGTTGGATAATCCAGAGGGTCCAAAAAAAGCCTTGAAATTATTATGGATTGCAAATGGATTGAAGATTTTATTGCAGCAACAGTAAAAGTAAATGTAAAGAAATCACTCATCAACATTGTGAAGTACAGTATAAACAGTTCAGTCCTCTGAAAATGTAAAGAAATCGCAGAAAATTTAAAGAAATCACAGCAGCCACGACGTTGGATAGTCCGGAATATTGGATAACCGAAGGTTGGATAATCGACACTCTACTGTATTCCAATTCCAATTCAATACAATATAGCAAGACAATATACTAAAGGACAGATCTATATATCAATATATTAATATAGTATTTTAAAGTCACAATAAAGGGTATATCCCAAAAAATACTTCGTTACTCAATGTCAGTTAGGGTTTTTTTTCCTCCCCCAATTAGTTCAGTGTTCTAATACTCCAGGACTCTGATTCCAGTTGTTCAGATTATTATAATTACAGTTGCAGTCTCTCCCTCGGCTTCTGCTGAATCACTCCGTGCTCCTCCTCCGCAGCTTTATTTAAAGGCTCGATTGGAATTGCTCATCTCAGCAACTCCGAATGGCGCTCCAATTTGGAGAAGAGAGAATGTAGCTATTAATCCTTTAATTGTCCAGTCTGATCAATAATCCAGTCCAATCAGTAGTTCAACATTATTTCCACTGTCTTGTTTTTTTCTGGTCTTTTTCATACTAGGTCACAGTCTTTATTCCTTCTGGTCAGTCTCTATTTAGTTCCCACCTAAAAGAACTGGCAAATGTAATATCGGAACCATTGGCAATAATCTTTGAGAACTCCTGGAGAACAGGAGAAGTCCCAGCAGACTGGAGGAGGGTAAACATTGCCTCGATCTTCAAAAAGAAAAAAAAAGTGGATCCCAACAATTATCATCCAGTTAGTCTGACATCAATTCCAGGAAAGATTCTGGAGCAGATCATTAAACAGAGTGTGTGAATATCTAGAAGATAATTCCATAATCACAAAAAGCCAACTTGGATTTCAGAGAAACAAGTCATGCCAGACAAACCTGATCTCTTTTTTTGATAAAATTACCAGCTTGGTAGATGAAGGGAATGCTGTGGATGTAGTATATCTTGATTTCAGTAAGGCCTTTGACAAGGCTCCCCATGACATTCTTGCAAACAAGCTTGCAAAATGTGGACTAGACAAGGTAACCGTTACATGGATTTGTAATTGGTTGACTGGCCGCATCCAAAGGGTGCTCAACAATGATTCCTTTTCATCCTGGAGAGAAGTGACCAGTGGGGTGCCAGTGGTATTCAATAGCTTTATTAATGACTTGGATGACAGTATTGAAGGCCTAGTTAGCAAATTTGCAGATGACACTAAATTAGGAGTAGCTAATACCCCAGAGGACAAGATCAAAATTCAAAGTGACCTGAATAGACTAGAAAGCTGGGCCAAAGCTAACAAAATGAAATTCAACATGGAGAAATGTAAGGTACTACACTTAGGGAGGAAAAATGAAATGAACCTGATATAGGATGGGAGACACCTGGCTGGATGAGACAACATGTGAAAGGGATCTAGGAGTCCAAGCAGACCATAAGTTGAATATGAGTCAACAGTGCGATGCAGCAGCTAAAAAGGCCAATGCAATTCTAGCCAGCATCAATAGAAGTATAGTGTCTAGATCAAGGGAAGTAACAGTGCCACTCTATTCTGCTTTGGTCAGGCCCCACCTGGAATACTGTGTCCAGTTCTGGGCACAATTCAAAAAGGATGTGGAGAAACTGGAATGGGTCCAAAGGAGGGTGACTAGAATGGTGAAGGGTCTGGAAACCATGCCCCATGAGCTGGGTATGTTTAGCCTGGAGAAGAGAAGGTTAAGAGGTGATATGATAGCCCTGTTTAAATAGTTGAAAGGATGTCACATTGAGGAGGGAGCAAGCTTGTTTCCTGCTGCTCCAGAGAACAGGACCCGGAACAATGAATGCAAGCTCCAGGAAAAGAGATTCCACCTCAACATTAGGAGGAACTTCCTGACAGTAAGGGGTGTTCAACAATGGAACACTCTCCCTCAGAGAGTGGTGGAGTCTCCTTCCTTAGAGGTCTTTAAGAAGAGGCTGGATGGCCATCTGTCAGGGATGCTTTGATTGGGAGTTCCTGCATGGCAGGGGGTTGGACTGGATGGCCCTTGTGGTCTCTTCCAACTCTGTGATTCTATTACTTCATTCTCCCCGATCTCCCAATAATTTTCCCACTCTCACAAGTCCACGGGGAAGGGAGGGGGAACGAAAGGTATATTAATAAGTACATAAAGCAAGCTTTTGTTGTTGTTTTAAATTCTTATTGGTGATGGGTCCTTAGGAATTGAAAATAACAGGCCATCGACATCTAGTGAAATTTGGTAGTTTGCAACTGTCTTTTAAGCTAAAGTTTTTAAAAAAGTGACAGCGGGTCTTATGCTGCTTGAGTGGCTGCCTTGTCGCAGACGTGACGGCTCTTTTCCTCGTATCCCCTCCATGTCCTCTTGCTGTTACTGTTTGAATATCACTTTCTTGACTTGCTCTCTCTCTCTGACCTTCATCCACTGAGATTGAGGACTCCTGGGAATGTTGTGTTCTTTTTCGGAGCCTCACTGCTTCTCCTCCACTTCGGAGACACTTTTAGCCAGACTATTGATGTTGCAGTCTGGTCTGGTCCCTGCAACATGTGAGCATTTCTCAGACCGGTTTCAAAGAGATGATCCACGACCCGCCATACCACCGGAAGCCCCCATACTGACAAGTATGTATTCTCCAATGATTCCCTATGGGAAAGTCTTCTCCAATGATTCCCTATGGGAAGTCTTCTCCTATGATTCACTGTGAGAACGTATTCTCCAATGTTTTCTTATGGGAAAGTATTTTCCAGTGATTCCCTATGGGAAGGTATTTTCTTATGATTCCCTTTGGCAAGTATTCTCCAATGATTTAGTTATCATTGAGATTTGGGTTGTTGTGTAGGTATGACTGAATTGTGATCTCTGCAACAACCAGAACAGGGTTATGATGGTGTATGTGGGATGTGCACCATGATAACAAGATGCCAGTACAGCTTTGCTAGGAAAGACAGCTACAAAAGCCAACCTTAGCCACCTTAGTGTCTTTCAGAGGTGGTCCCCTCCCTATCTTGCAGGGAGACTGGGGGAGATGTCTTGTCGGGCTCCTGGACAGGATAGATTTTAGCTGTTGGTGGGTTGGGATTTCTTCTCTCCTGTTTTAAAGTTTCATCTCTCACACCTGTGTTTTTTTATGAGAACTTTGTCCTGAAAGGGTATTTAATTCAGCATTTATATTTTGTAAAAGGGCATGCCTTAGACTAGGGGCTCTATGTCAAGGTAACCAGGGGAAGCCTAAAAACTACTCATCACCTTGTCTCCTGAGACAAATGTCCATGTCAGGAGAAAATGGGTTGAAACTCCCTTTGTGCTCTAGCCACAATACTGACTGGGGCCCCTGCAGGACCAAACTGTGCATGAACTGAAATGTGCAATTTGGTCCATAATTTGTAAGTAGAAAACAAAACACAATACAATCATCAGTATAAGTGCTTTATTCCTCCACAGAAGAATAAAAGCAGTTAAGAACATGTAGAAAAAGGTTTACAAAAAGGTACAGGGAAGAAGTTAGATAGAATAATAAATAAAAGGCCACAATATTTTAAAACATAAATGTAGGTTTCTTGGTATGTTGATTTCTTTTTCAAAAAACATGGAAAGTGATATTGGAGGTGCTGCTGCTGCTGGAAAGTGCAAGTCTAGGTTTTTGCTGTTACTGAAAGGCAACTTTTACAGTTCTCTGAAGCAAAGAAAGATTGAGCTACATCTATGTTCTCCGTAACAAAAATGCCAAGTTGTTCTCTCATTCCTGAAGAATAAGCTGGTGTTTTCTTTTCTTCTGGTTCCAGAGATCATAAAAACAATAAAAATTTGGTAAGCAAAATACTGGACCTTACAATTCTAGAATCTTTTGGTTTAGTTGTTAAATTATTTGTCTAACATTAGTATACAACAGGTTTTTTTTTTCACTTTTAAGCAGTTGAGGGGGTTATTGAAGACTGACTTGGCACAGCTGTCAAAAGGACATTTTCTAATGACACACCAAGGTCTGTATAGTACTGCAGGACAGCTTCATAACCTCTCTGCTGTAAATATTCATGATCAATGACCATGATCAATCAACAGTTTGCAAAGGTGACCTAACTGTTTTCGTTCTTCAGTAGTTAACAGCCTAGAACCAAAAGAAAAAAGGGAAAAAAGGCTTTTGAGAGAATAACATTGCTAACATTTCAAGGATCAAAACTGATCACATTTAGAATATTAAAATACAAGCAGATTACTTCAGTTTCATTACAATCTAAGAACAATGAAGAGTTTGGTAGCACTGTAAATAAGAACAAATTTATTTTGGTATATACAGGGTGTCGAAAAATTGTCTTTACAATTTGAGTTCTATACAGAATTGAAATTTTAAAAATAATTTTGGACACTCTGTATTTATGTGGACTATGGTTTACTTTAATGCCTTCTAATTTTCATTGAATTCCAAAATACATTTTACTTAGAAAAACAGCTCGCCTAATCTATGTATGTGAAAGACATCAAGGTCTACTTTTATCTGCAAATCTCATTTTTTCCATGGATCTATTTTAACAAGTGCTAAAATAGCAACGGCATTTAGGTGACAGTGCATAACTTACAACATAGTTGTGTGTTTTTTAAATTGAAAATGATCACGTACCCGTGAAGGCTATCCCAACTGCAATCAGCACGATTGCCATCTTGCTTTGCTCTTCATTCTTTGTATCAGTCACAGAGGCTTTTCTTGCAGTCTCTCTCATGCCACAAGTAGCCCAGCTTGTCATTCTTTTAAAATGATTAAATTCCATTGCCCCAAGTCCTAATGTTATGTGTACAATGAGTATATGGAACATAAATTAATTTTGTGTTTGGACTTTGGTCGCATCTCCAAGATATCCCCTTATACATGTATATGCAAATACAAGTATTCCCCCCCCCAAAAAAATCTAAAAAGGCAAAACCGAAAAAAACAACCCCCCCAAAATCTCTAGTCCCATGAATTTCAGATGCTCAACCTCTGATGCATAGAACTTTATCAAATGTTTCAACCTTATTTTTAACTCATTCAAACCATATGAACCCTATGTTCATTAACATATATGTCACGTATTGTAGTGCAAGTTATCATTTTACTACCAAATAACCTATGCAAAGAGGAGGCAAAGTTAACCAAAGTAAAATATGAATGAGGCCACAGCTTAACTTAACAAAGGACTCTTTCAAACGGGAGGAATTTCTCCCAACTCCGAATGGAGCCAATGCGGATTCATGTAAATTCGCTTGTTTAGCGAATTTACATGAACCCCTGCTCCATTCGGAAGAACCCCTGCTCCGTTCGGAATTACTTCCCATTACCCGAAAATAACCCCCTCCTGCCCGAATTTGCATGCGAAGCTTTAATTCGCAATAAAGTAAAACCCATGATTGCATTCGAATTGGCTTCCCTCTTGCCCGAATTTGCATGCGAAGAGTTAATTCGCAATAACATAAAACCCATGATTGCATTCGAATTGACCTTAAATTATACTTCCAATTTAGCCTCGTATGAAAGAGTAGAAACACATATTTATGAAACTACTTGCTAAGTCTTACTAACTTGTTTCTTCACATTATTTAAATTAAATTTATATTGCTAGTTATTGTGTGTTCTGAAGTAAAAGGCCATATAAGCAAATGTCTACCAGATGTTAATGGACTCATTGTAACTCCCATCAGCGATATAAAGAGCCAGAACTGAGGAGCATCCAAAGAAGTCCACGAGAGAAAAAAGAAACATGTCACAGGATGCTAAAAAGGTAGTCTTCTATTTGCTAAAAAGAAAGACCTTGAGGCCTTCTCCAGCAGGCTGTAAAAAATCAGAAGAGGACAACACGGAACTACGTAAAATCCAATTGCTTGAGAAAATTAGTATATTTGTACTTTGCGTACAGCTTTAACACTCAGTTCATATCAAAACTGCAGACATTTCTGCAATATACAAATATACTAATGTTGTTATAACCGAGTGTCATGTTTTTCTGTTTTGTCCTCTTCTGACTTTTACAGAGCTTTCTGAAGAAGGCTTTAATGACATTTATACATTTAAATGTCTCAGCCTTTTTGGCAAATAAATAATAATCCTTTTACCACCCTGAGACATTTTTCCTTCTTCACTGGTGGAATCCATCACCTATAGCCAGCAGAGGCCCGAAACAAGCAGGCCAAATACAGCAGCTTTCAGCTGCTTCGTGGTAGATGTTGAGATGACACATGCCCCTGAAATGGCCAGGAGCCCTCCAAGGCCACCTAAGGAGACCCAAAGCCATCAGCAAAAGGAGCGGATTTAATCTGCTGACAGCCTGCTTGGGACCGTGGCAGCAGCCCACTTCAGAAGCAGGTCATCTGGTCGCACGGCTATTCCTAGCCGCTCGTCTTCTTCACCCCGTAGTTGATGATGAGGGATGATGGGAAGTACAGGTCAGCAACACCTGGAGAACCACATACTCCATACACTCTACTACATAGCAAGAAATGGCACTGAAATACTGATCGCCCACACCTGATCCACACTGTACTTTGACTGCCATATTCTTTCCCCAAACAACATCCTATGATTGACAGGTGCTATCTTTCTTGAGTAACACTTGCAAACAACTTCTATTTAAAAGAAGCATTCACCTGTTCTTCAGGTAATCCTGTTGCATCTTTCAGTCCTGCATTAATATCTTG
This sequence comes from Urosaurus nigricauda, assembly GCA_034509955.1. Classification (NCBI taxonomy): domain Eukaryota; kingdom Metazoa; phylum Chordata; class Lepidosauria; order Squamata; family Phrynosomatidae; genus Urosaurus; species Urosaurus nigricauda. The sequence continues at coordinate 105,395,845 of JAOEGL010000004.1, forward strand.
GGCAAAGTAGACCTTAGGTAAAAAAATAAAATAAATATCACATCATGGTCTATTTATTCAACAACAGAAAAAGGGTTTTGCAACATAATTCTATAGATTCATAGACTTTAATAACAAAACTGTTCAATAAAAAGGTCCACCATTTCACTGAGACTTGACATGGCATAAGGATATCGTAATAGTGGCACTTGGTACAGTAATTCTCAGAACATTACATTTTTAGGAAGATGAAAAATAGAGTTGGTTTATTTTCTTTAATTAGGACGCAAAATCTGAAATGAGAAAACAGCTTTTGTTCACCAACATGTTTGTTTTTCTTTTTCTAAAGTTATCATTCCTTTTATTTTTCTTCTGTTGAATTCTCATTCTGAGCCTTTGCCTTCAGGTCCTTAGATGGTCCTTGCTTTTGAATGTTAACGACTTTAAAAAACCTTAAAAGAGTGTTGTCATACAGAGGAAGGCAAATAAGTGCTTGTCAGATTTGAACTACAACTTCCATAATCCCTGAAAACATCCCGGGGTAGCCGTGTTGTCCATGTAACAAATCCAATCAAAAGTCCACCAAGCAGTGATGCCTTTCTTGGCAATGGTGGATTTTTGACTGGATTTCCCACAATCCCTGTCCAACGATGATACTGTCGGGAGTTAGGGGAGCTATAATCCAAAACGTCTGGTGAGTTCCACAAAGTCCCATCCGCATAAGATGCACATGGATGGGCTGCATCTCAGAAGCCTAGTAGCAGATGAGAGCATCACTGCTAAGAAAGCTTGGCTAGTTTTACGTCTTTGAAAGGCCGCTTCAGTTCTTTCATGCAGTTCCACGGACACTTACAGGCTTTGGCTTCTCTCTTGAATTGCACTTCTTCAAGTGTTTTTGCAGCTGATCTTCATATACAGTGCTAAAAAGAGAAATAGAAAGAACACTGGTAATACTAAGCATCCTTTTTTAAAAATCACCTTCCCCTCCAGACATACAAAGACTGTGAAGCTTCCTTACTGCTTTGGATCCAAAGGGCAGGGAATTCTTTTTCTGCTTTCTTCTTCCTGGTTAAAGAAAAAACATTTAAAACTTAAAACGCTGTACACAGTCTTCGTTCAAGCAAGTTTTTTTTTCCACAGCTTACCGATTGAATTACTAAATCCCTCTTCCTAAGACAATACTGTCACCTTCCACTAGAAAGCAAACTCTGTGCTACAGTACAGCAGGCTCTTGAGCATGCGCAAAGTGACTTTTCCACATCTGGAAATGATAGCAATGCCCTGCTCTCTGTTGCTTGGGAGCTAAACATTTCACAAAACTACAAATCCCGGAGGTATATAGCACTGAGCCCTGGCAGTTAAAGGGGAGTCAAACGGCATTAACTCTACATTGCAGATGTTGTGGGTTCCTACTTGTCTTCCTTGCACAGAAGTGGAGGGTGCGTCTACACTGTAGACAGGTTTGACACCACTTTAACTGTCATGGCTCCATCCTACAAAATCCTGGGATCTGTAGTTTGGTGATACACCAGCAGAAAAGGTTAAAGAAGGCCTTTGCTGCATCCACCGTGCAGAAATAATCCAGTTTGACACCGCTTTTAACTGCCAGTGCTCAATGCTCCTTGAAATCTGGGAATTGTGGTTTATTGTGGCACGAGAGCTCTGAAGACCTTTGGAGCAAAACTCTGGAGCCACAACAAACTACAGTTCCCATAATTCCATGCCAATGAGCAGCTGTGGCAGTTAAAGTGGTGTCAAAGCGGATTATTTCTGCCATGCGGATGTGTCCCAGGATTCCTGCGGCTGGAGCTGAGCATTGGATGGAGGCAGAGAGACCTCAGTTGCAGCCCTTTGGAGGCTCCTTCCCACATTGCTCTCTCTCCACAGCCTCCTCTCTCTGAGAGAGATGCTGCCAGGCCTTCCCTCCTCTCTCTCTCTGCTGCCTCCTTTGGGGATTTGTAGTTCAGTGAGGCCTCTCTAAGGGCTGAGGATTCTACATGCCCCTCCTTAAACTACAAATCCCAGGATGCAACAGGAGGCAGCCAGAGCAGGTGAAGTGGAATAAATAGCAGCATTGAAAGTGTTTGGAGCAGCAATCTAGTCCCTGAAAGAAAGAAGTTGGCAGCATCAGCTTTCATAGGCTTCGGTCCACTTCCTCAGATGCTTTTGGCCAAAGGCTTCTGGGAAAGTAGGCCAAAAGCATCTCAGGAAGGAGGCTTTAGTCTCCAAAATCTCATCCTGACAACTTCTTTCTTCCAGTGAGTCTCAAAAGTGCTAATAATAATCTCTCTACATTACTATTATTATCATTATTATTCTATCCAGCTGCATCTGAGGAAGTAGATTGAAGCCTACAAAAACTCATGCTGCCAACTTCTTTCTTTCCCTTACTTTCAAAGGTGCTAAATTCCTATTATTATTATTTTCATCATCATCATCATTATTATTCTATCCAGCTCCATCTGAGGAAGAGGATCATAAAGTCCCACAAGAGGTCTCTAGTCTCCCTGCTGAGCCCAGGGACTAACAGCGCTATGTCTTTCCATTCTTCCAAGGGACAGGATGGAGCTACAGCACTTAAAGTGGCGTCAAACCACATCATTTCTAACAGTGTAGACGCCCCCTGGGTGAAAACCAGATCTTCTGGGAAGGCATTAAATTCTGGGCCTCTGGGCTCCAGCTCTTGGGCGCCATCCTCCAATCAGCGCCTTCCTTGGCCTTTGTCTACACTGCCTCTGGCCTTTCTCCTCCCCGCCAGGCGGTGGCGCTGTGGCCCTCCTCCTGCCCTCCTCCAGACTCAAGGCTCAGGAGGACCCGTCTCCCTCCCAGCCACAGACAGAGACAAATGGGAGGGGCCAGGGGCGGGGACATGCAAATTTTGGACCAATAGGATGAGAGGAGAGCCCAAACTCTTTCCTGGGCCCCAGAGTCCCTTGGGAGGCGAGGCTGTGAGGGCAGGGAGGCTGTGGCTGGGGGCCTGGAGAGGGCGGTGGGGGAAGGAAGGGGGCTGCCGGGGCTGGAGGGGGAGAGGCCGGTCTGGGCAGCGGAGGGCGAGGGAACAGGCTCCAGTCTCACTCTGGCCTCGAAGGACGTCGGAAGGAGAGGCATCTGGGGGCAACGTCTAAGTATCACATTGACAATTTTCAGCGGGACGAAGCTTAGGATTACTTCTTTTGGTAGTTTTATATCTCTTCTGATTTTTCTAGCCTTTTTGCATCTTGTTGTAATAAAGTAGAATGGGCCTCCCTTCTTTTATCTGTTCTAAAAATGACTTGGTTTGAGCCTTTGCAGGGGCTCCTCTCTGTCACTCTCAGCGTTGGGAAGGACTCCTCTTCCCTTGGCAGCCCTCTTTGGGAGACCCAGGGCCATTCCTTCTTAGGCTTCAACTTTTCATTTTCCTCTTTGTCCTTCGTCCTTTTTGAGCACAATCTGGCCTGATTATGGGAAGGTGTTCCCCCATGATCCCCTTGGGGCAAGCCTGGTCTCCCTATGGTCAGAGTCTCAGGAGGTCCCTGTGTAGTTGGCTGTGGAATCAGAACAGAATACAATCTCTGTTAGGTGGCTGTTAAAGCGGTATCAAGCAGCATCAATTCTTCAGGGCAGATAAGGCCCAAGAGGCATGGATTTACATTGCTGTGAATGTTTTCAGCTTCCATTTGTTCATGGCCCCCATTTTGCCTAAATGTCCGATGTTTTCTAGTGCCTTGTTCTCCTTTGTGACGTTTGGTCGCCCTTTTGGCAGAAGCGCTTTGGGGGCAGACTGGCGCTTCCCCCTTTTCCCATTCCTTATATAGATCTCCCGTTTGAAACTTCTTTCCTCGTCTTTGACGTTGTGCCTTCTTCAGTCTCTGACTTTTGAGGAACTCTCATAATCCCTCCTGAGCCCCCTTCTCTTTCCTCTTCCTGACCATGGGATCACCCCCAGGATTTCTACCCGAACCAGCTTCCCTGAGATCCAAAACGTGTTCCTGACTAGGCCCGGCTCCTCCTTTCCGCCGCATCCCAACCTCCAGCAGGAGAACCAGGGGCTCAGTCCCACCGGAGGGTCCCACCGCTTGCACCCCATTCACCGGGTCCTCCCAGTCGGTTAGGACCAGAGCTGCTCCCCTTGCGGCCTCTTCTGCTTTTGCACAAGGAAACGGTCTTCCAGGCAAGTGAGGAGTTTGCTGGACCTTGAGGTTTCGGCTGAGCTTAATTCCAGCCAATGTCAGGACGGTTGAGGTGCCCCATGACTACTACTACGTCTCTCCTTTCTGAGCCTGTGGCCATCTCTTCTAGAAAGGCCTCCTCTGATTCCTCCGTCTGACTTGGGGCTCTTTGGGAGACTCCCACAAGAACATCCCTCTTCTTTCTTTCCCCTTTAATTTCATTCCAGAGGCTCTCCACCCGACATCCAGGATTTAAGTCCTGGACCTTTTTATGGGTGTGAACTGAGGGGCCCCTTCTTTGGGCCTTTGCTGTGTCCCTAAAAGCCTTTTGCTTTCCCCTTGGTCCTCCTGGGCCTAATTTTCATTAGACTCAGTGGTCCCCAAACTATGCTCTTTAAGGGCTTTTGGACTCCATCTCCCAGAATCCCAGGCCATTGGCCAACGTGGCTGAGGCTTCTGGGAGATGAAGTCCAAGGTCTCTTAAAGGGCCCAGTTTGGGGAGACCCAGTCTGTGATACACGTTTCAGCCTTCTTTAACCTCATTTTAACTTTGGCATCTTATGGAGTTTTTTTTAACCTACATGCTTTTGAATTTGTTCTAAGGATATCACACTACACTGTTTTTAATTATTATATTATTATTATTATTTAATTTACGTATAGTCCATCTTTTTCCCAACATAGGGAGTCAAGGCGGTGAACAAGCGTAAACAATACAATTTAAAAACAATGCAAAATATTAAAACACATAAATATAACATCTAAACATCATTATTATTATTATTATTTATTTTATTATATTATATCCTGTCTTCCTCTCAACATAGGGACTCAAGACAACGAATAACTGTAAAACAATACAATTTAAAAACAATACAAAATATTTAAACACATAAATTTAAATTAAAAAACAATTAAACAATTTTAAGGATTAAAACAGTTATAAATTAAAATATGATACATTAAAATACCATTAAAATTTGGGTAGTCCAGCATTAAAAACACAGAATTAAAAATATAATGTGGGGGCAATTGGCTTACACGTTCTACTACTACTACTATTATTATTATTATTATTATTATTATTAAATATTTATTTATAGAGTACTTTAAAGTTGGCACAGCACTTAACATAGTAAGGCTTAAATTAAATAAGATTTTTAAAAATTGTCAAGCAGCATACAAGCTTAAAACAACAACATTACATGATTAAAACGTCTCTAAAATAATACTAACTAGTAATATTAGTAATACTAACCAGTATACAATGAAGGCAAAGTAAGCAGCAGATTAAAAACCAGTAGCCTGGACTTGTGACCGGCTTAAGGGGTGCAGTGGATTTCTGCAGTATGTTTTGGACCGTAGTGTTTGACTAGGACTCTGGAGACCAGGGTTCGATCCTGAATCTCGCGCAAGTCGCACTCTCTCAGCCTCAAGCCAGGCCAAACCTCCTCTGAACTAATCTTGCCAAGGAAACCCCATGAGACGGTGGCCATGGGTTAGAAACACTTGAAGGCACATTTGAATGAAAGAGCACACATTGCTTCAAAATCACCCTCGTTTCCAATTGTGCTACTTTGCCCCTTGTGTGCTTTGAGCATTGGACTATGAGTCCTGCCTCAGCCATGGCAAGTCACACTCTCTCAGCCTCAGAGGACGGCCATTGCTTGCCAACCCCCTTGAATGTCAAGAAAACCCCGTGATATAGGTCGCCGTAGGTTGGAAGTAACTGGGAGGCACACAGCAACAGCCTCCTTCCTTCCTGCAGTCTTAGTCAACCTTTGTTCTTCAGATGTCCTGGACTACAACCCTCCATAATCCTTCACCGTTTGCCGAACTGTGCGTCTTCTTTAAGGCCAAAACACAGGGAGCCCAGAGGCTTCTTCGGAGGGGTAACAGAGAGGGAGGAGGCGCGGGATTGGTAGCCATTTCTCACCCCAAATAAATTCAAAGTACTATCCAACACAGCATGCCTTGTTTTGGTACCTTCATCACAATAGTCCCATTTCTTTTCTTTCAATCTAATCAGACTGATCTTGAATAATCAATGTGAACAGAATAAAAGGGGATTGTTGGGTGTGTCTGCATCATTTTGTTCAGAAACCGGTTTGTGATGGGGTTGACTTCCATCCAACGGAGACTGAAATTTAGGAGGCAGGCGTGGATTATCGATGCCTGCGGTTCCTGATCTAAGGCAGGCCACAGATAGATTTGCAAAATGGTTGGGATAAAACTCAGTGATCTTTCAATGGGATTTAATGACAGGCCATTGACAGAGTGGTGGCCATCGCTTCACATTTCCTCTTTTGGAAAATGTTGCGTGTACAGGAATAAACCTTGAGGAAACAGGAAACTTGACTTTCCTTAAAATATATATTATTTAAAATATATATAAAATATCTATCTATCTGACAGCCCTGATTCAAAACAACCCATTAGAAAAATTGGAAGAAGAAGAAGAATGGTGTCCAATAAAGAGGAATGGAAAAAAATATTTAAGTAGTGTCTGTGCTCCAAGAATAAACAGATAATTATACAAAATAAAAATGGTATATATTGGTCCGATCTGACTTACAGACAATGAAATAAGAGTTTATTTTCTGAACACTTCCATTTTTGATGTACCTGTATAAGATTTACAAGTGATCAAAAGGAAAAACCAAAAACGAAAAATACAGATTACAGAGAAATGTTTGGAAAAGAATTAGAAGTCCTTCAAAAATGATATATAAGAGATAAATTTAGTCAGGTAAATAAGGTGAACTCAGCCGGGGAAGTATTTTATGTTTTTGTGACTACGCAAAGTAAGCTTACTCAAAAATTCCTATGTATGTATATGTTTATGTCTTGCGTTTAATGTTTTGCTTGTAACGTCCGTTTTGTATTGCTTGCTTTTAATTTCCTGATTAAAATTTAAAAAACAGGAAATATATATATATATATATATATATATATCAGGCCATAAAGGCCTTATATTTTAGAGCTATTGTTAGGGTGGGAGGAAGATGGGGAATCTGAATGGTTACATTTTGCTATGTTTTAATTTGTCAATCCGTCTGGCTTTTTATTGCTTTTAATTAATAATAATATCAATCCAACGAAGGGATAGGCGGGATACAAATACAACAATAATAATATTTGATAGGGAAAACTCTTGCAACCATGGTCCCCCCCAAAAATATGAACATGGCTATTTGTGCAGAAAACGCTGAACGCTCTCTCAGCCTCAAAGGGTGTCCATATGGCACAAACCTAGAATAACAGAAAAACCCATATTAGTATTATTATATCCGGCTGCATCTGAGGAAGTAGACTTTAGACTAGGAAAGCTCATGCGGCCAAGTTCTTTCTCTTGGTTAGTCTCAAAGGTGTTACAAGATGTTTCTGTCTTATTATTATATTAAAATGCATCTGAGGAAGCAGACTTTAATCTATGGTGTTTATCACACGGGAGGAAGGCCTCTCAATTTCGAATGGAGCCAATTCGCAATTACATGAATTTGTTAGTTTAGCGAATTTACATGAATTTTAATTGCATTCGGAATGCGATCAGAATGACTCCCCATTGCCCGAAACTGTGTGAGATACTCTAATGCACAATAATCTGTAACCCCATGATTGCGTTTGGATTGCCATTGGATTACATTTCCAATTTCCATTGTATAATAAACTCCTATGAAAGCTCATGCTGCCAACTTCTTTTTTCCAGTTATTCTCAAAGGTGCTACAAGAACTCTCTAAATTATTATTATTATTATTATTCTATCCAGCTGCATCTGAGGAAGTAGACTTCAGTCTCCAAAATCTCATTCTGCCAACTTCTTATTTCCAGTTAGTCTGAAACTAACTTCTTTAGTTACTGTCAAAGGTGCTGCCAGATCTCTCTACATTACCACCATCATTTATGATGATGATGATATCCAACTGCATCTGAGGAAGTAGAATGAAGTCTAGCAAAGCTCCTGCTGCCAACTTCTTTCTTTAATTAGTCTCAAAGGTGCCACAAGACCTCTCTAAATAATAATAATAATAATAATAATAATATTAATTATTATTATTATATCCAGTTGCATCTGAGGAAGTAGATAATAAGGTGCCGCATAATCTGACTCCCTACTGAGCCCAGAGACAGACAGGGCTATGTCTTTCCATTCTCCAACAGCAGCACATTTTTGGGCCTCTTTCCCCGCCTCCCTCCCAGCGACATAGAATGGTGGGAGGAGCCGGGGGCGGGGCCATGCAAATTTAGGACCAATGGGGAGAGAGGAGAAAATGTAATCTCTTTATTGTAATTCCAGTGCCTTGGCCAGGCGGTGGCGCTGTTTCCCTCCCTCGAGGCTGATGCTCCGCCTCCTTCCCAGCGGCCAATGGAACGGAGACAAGCAGCGACAAGCTCAGAGGGCTAGTGGGTGGGGTCAAAGGCGGGCCTATGCAAATTTTCTACCAATAGGATGAGAGGAGAGCCCCGAACTCTCTCCTGGGCCCCAGAGTCCCCTGGGAGGCGAGGCTGTGAGGGCAGGGAAGGTGTGGCTGGGGGCCTGGAGAAGGCAGTGGGGGAAGGAAGGGGGCTGCCGGGGCTGGAGGGGGAGAGGCCAGTCTGGGCAGCGGAGGGCGAGGGACAGGCTCCAGTCTCACTCTGGCCTCGAAGGACGTCGGAAGGAGAGGGGTCTGTGGGCATCAAGCTTCTTTGTCATTCTAGATAATCACTTGAATGTGCTTACTTATTCATTTTTATTTGTGTGATGTTAATAAGTATTGTCAATGCAGGGCTTGAAGACATGTCCTGTTTTTTGTTACCATACAAGCTTTTTGGCTTCTTGTTGTGATGAAGGAACATTGTAGCTGAACGTTGATAGGCACCACCCCCATCTTCTTTTCTTCTTCCCTGATTTCTTTTACTTGGAGGCTCCTGTTCTACTTGAGGGAGCTTTGAGCCATTGGCCTTGCAGAAGCTTCTCTCTGAGGAGAAGGAGGAGAGGCCTCTGGGGATGATGGGTGCAAGAGTTGCTCTTAGCCCTGTGCAGGACTTGGCCCTTGGCAGCACTCTTAGGCTGCGTTCACACTGGAGAAATAAACCGGTTTAAGTGCGAGCTCCGCTCTGGGCCCCACAACAAACTACAATTCCCAGAATTTCACAGCATTGAGCCATGGCAATTAAACCGGTTTATTTCTCCAGTGTGAACGCAGCCTACGGAGACCCAGGACTCATTCCCTCTTATGCTTAAACTGCTTGGATCTTTTCATTCTCCTCTTGTCATTCCTCCTTTTTGGGCACAATTTGGCCTGATTGTGGGAAGGTGTTCCCCCATGATAATAATGCATTCCCCAATGATTCCCTTTGGGCAAGCAGGGTCTCCCTATGGGCAAACTTTTATTTTATTCTGTGTTATTTTGCTTGTTAGAAATTCTGCCTTATCAGTAATTACCTTATAAATTGCTACTTAGGATTTAAATACTTTTATTATTGTGGTGTATTTAAACCCTCAGGTTCTCCCGCAAAACAAAACAAAACAAAAAAAAAAACACCAAGAGTGGTTTGATGGAAACAACCAAGAGATCCAGGAGCTGTTGGCAAAGAAGAGAACTGCTAATCAGGCATACCTCACTCCGCCATCTTGCCATGTAAGAAAAGCAGCCTTCCGTCTCGCATGCAGTAAACTCCAACAAAAACTCCAAGACATTCAGAACAAGTGGTGGATCAATTTAGCAGAAAAGACGCAACGTTGTGCAGATCTGGGAGATTCCAGAGGATTCTACGAAGCTCTTAAAGCAGTGTTTGGACCTACTTATCAGGTCCAAAGCTCCTTATATAGCACAGATGGTCAAACACTAATCACAGACAAAGCATCCATCCTGAATCAATGGGCTGAACATTGCCAAAGTCTCTTCAGTGCCAACCGAGAAGTCCAAGGCTCAGCTATTCAACAAATGATACAACAACCAATGAAAAATGAACTGGATGTGGCTCCCACTTTGGAAGAAACCATTAAGGCCATACAGCAGATAAAAAGCGGCAAGGCAGCCGGGATTGATGGAATCCCACCTGAAGCTTGGAAAAACGGAGGTCATGTACTCCGTGCCAAATTCCACGAGCTCCTTGTGAGTTGCTGGGAAAAAGGTGAACTGCCATCAGATCTCGGAGATGCAGTTATCATCACCCTGTATAAGAAAAAAGGAGCGAAATCTGATTGCTCAAACTATCGTGATATAACACTGTCTCCATTGCTGGAAAAATCCTTGCAAGGATACTCCTGAACAGATTAGTTCCTGTTATTGCAGAAGAACTTCTCCTTAAAAGCCAATGCGGCTTCAGAGCTAATAGGAGCACTACAGATATTGTATTTGCTCTTAGACAACTGCAAGAGAAATGTAGAGAGCAAAACAAAGGACTCTATGTAGCATTTGTCAACCTTACCAAAGGCTTCGAAGCTGTGAGTAGAAAAGGACTGCGGCAGATCCTGGAATGAATAGGATGTCCCCCCAAATTCCTCAAAATGATTATCTTGCTAAATGAGGGCCAGCAAGGACAAGTCAGATATGGCAGTGCCCTCTCAGAGCCCTTTCTAATAACTCATGGTGTGAAACAAGACTGTGTTCTCGCTCCAACTCTATTTACAATCTTCTTAAGCATGCTGATCCAAAGGGCTACAGCAGATCGCGAAAAAGAAGACGGCATCTATATACGTTACCGTACTGATGGTAGCTTGTTTAACTTAAGCCGTCTGAAGGCTTGCACAAAGACTCTAAACTATCTAGTCCGTGAGCTGCTTTTCGCTGACGATGCTGCTCTTGTTGCCCATCCAGAAGCAGCTCTGCAGCGCCTAACATCCTCCTTTGCAACAGCTGCAGAGCTGTTTGGGCTGGAAGTCAGCCTGAAGAAAACGGAAGTTCTCTACCAGCCTGCACCACAGGAACAGCACTATCATCCCCCATGTCACCATCGGCAAATCTGTACTTAAGTCCGTACAGGAGTTCACCTACCTGGGAAGTATCATCTTCTCAGATGCCAAGATTGATAAAGAGATCAATCACAGATTAGCAAAGGCATATAGTGCATTCGGAAGGCTTCACAAAAGAGTCTGGAGTAACAAACACCTGAGGCGAAGCACAAAAATCAGTGTGTACAGAGCCATTGTACTGTCCATTCTCCTCTATGGGTCTGAATCATGGGTCACCTATCGCCAACATCTACGACTCCTTGAACGCTTTCATCAGCTCTGTCTAGGCACAATCCCAAATATACACTGGACTGACTATGTGACGAATGTTGCTGTCCTTGAGCAAGCAGGGATCACCAGCATTGAGGCCATGCTATTGAAAACGCAGCTGCGCTGGGCAGGGCACATTTCTAGGATGGAGGACCACCGCCTCCCAAAAATAGTACAGTACTCTATGCTGAACTCGCCACGGGTCAGCGTAAGAGGGGTGCCCCAAAGAAGAGATACAAGGACTCTCTGAAACAGCATCTCAAGCTCGGCCAAATTGACCACCAACAATGGTCTTCCCTGGCCTCACATCGGGAGGCATGGAGACGCACTATCCACAATGCTACAGCCTCTTTCAAGAACTCACGCTGAACGAGTCTTGAAGAGCAACAACGCAGAAAGAACCACAACTTGGAAACATCACCCAAGGAGACTTTCTGCTGTGCTTTCTGTAACCAGACTTGTTTATCTCGGATCGGCCTTTTTAGTCATCAACGCGCTTGTAGTAAGCGTGGGATGAGTCCTTCCTGAATCTTCGTTAGGGAAGAAGAGCCAGAGAGAGACAATATGGCCAGCTGAGCCAGGTACAACAACCCTGTGAGGCTGGCTCCCTATATGTATACCGAGCAGACCGGGGTGTTTCTTATGAAATGGAGCAGAGACAGACTTCTTCTAATTGAAGTCTGTTTTTATTAAACAGGGACAAAGTCACACAGCAATTCGCTAACATTCATACAGGGCTCAGGGAAATCAGAGGTTTACAGGCCGGTCTGAGGGGGCTCCATATCAAAGCAAGGCTTCTCCCAGAGTCCAAATGTTCAGAGATGGAGATGGGACTCAGTCACAGAATGAAGGACTGGGCCGGGAGCCAGGCCAGAGTCCAGAGGGACAGAGCTTACCCCTGAAATCCAGATTGGCACATTGAAGGAGGAATCTGAGCATTTTTAAAGGCGGCAGAGACCAAGCCCTTGGCAAAGGGTGTGTCATTGCTTGGGCGACATCTGCACAGAGTTGTCCTATCATTTTCGGGGGATTTTAATATGGTCTATTCTCTTCATCCATCTTCTCTCCCATCTATCATATCGTCCATCCCATTCACTTTCCTAATTTACCCATCTTTCCCCTCTTTCCTTCCTCTCCAACTATTCCCTAACTTTACCCATCTCTAGGTTCTCTCTGGATATCTAAATTCTCATTTCTAGGTACACTCACCTTCAACTACATACGTTCCTTTCTTGATCTTCTTACACCTAACATTCCTTCTTTTCATCTGAAAGGAGTTTATAGACTTATACGCTCATCCCTCCATACCTGCGGATTATATATTTGCAGATTTGATTATTAATTTGTTTGTTTAATATGTTCTCTCTAGGACTATCCAGGTCCTCTAATGCAACTCTGTGATCAACTTTAACTAAAAGTCGCACAACGTTGGATAATCCGGAAGGTCCAAGAAAAGCCTCGAAATCACTATGAATTGCAAATGTGTTGAAGTTTTATTGCAGCAACAGTAAAAGTAAATGTAAAGAAATCACTCATCGACATTGTGAAGTACAGTATAAACAGTTCAGTCCACTGAAAATTTAAAGAAATCGCAGCAGCCGCGATGACGTGGGATAATCCAGAATGTTGGAAAACCGAAGGACAGATAATCAAGACTCTACTGTATTTCACATTGTTCTCTTCCCATCAGCTTTCTTCACTGTCCAGCTTTCGCAACCGTCCATAAAAATTGGAAATACGATGGTACGGACTCTTCCTGCTGGCTTCCAGCTTCTTTTTGTATTCACACACATAGGACCTTATCAGACGGGAGGTATTTCTCTTTATTTCGAATGGAGCCAATTGGAATTCACGTGAATTTGCTAGTTTTGCGAATTCACGTGAATTCCAATTGCGTTCGGAATGTGTTCAGAATGACTCCCCATTGCCCGAAAATGATTTCCCATTGCCCGAAATTGCATGAGATGGTTTAATACGCAATAACGTGAAACCCCATGATTGCGTTCGGATTGCCATCGGATTATACTTCCAATTTCCGTAATTGCTTGAGATGCTTTAATACGAAATAACGTAAAAACCCATGATTGCGTTCGGAATGACTTCCCTTTTGCCCGAAATTGCGTGAGATACTCTTAATACGCAATAACGTGAAACCCCACGATTGCGTTCGGATTGCCGTTGGATTACACTTCCAATTTCCGTCGTCCGATAAGGTCCGTACACAGAAGCTTCTAGAAAGGCTGAGGGAAAGGGGAAGGGAGGAAGCGTGGCCACATTGACAGCAAAACAACCAAGACTCTTTTGCGTCAGAAACAGCTCTAGGGTTTTTATTTAGGTTCTAAGGTCCAGTTCAGCAAATGTAGGACATTCCCCCCCCCCCCAAAAATAAAAATAAAAATGTAAAATGAAATCTGATGAGGCTGAGAGAGTGTGACTTGTCCAAGGCCACTCAATTAGATGGCCTTCGTCTTAACTCAAGCTAGGCCTCCCCTTCCATCCTCACAGAAAAGAGGGACATGATTGCTGAGGTAAATGTAGGCTCTTTTCTGGACTACGTCTCCCAGCATCCCTCCGCAACCGCGGAGGCTCATGGGAAACGTAGTCCAAAACCCAGACCGGAACCATAGAGAAGGGGAGGGACGTTCTAGTTCCGGTGTAATATAAAGAAAGTGGGGCCTGAGTCAGGAAAGGAAGGAAGAGAGAGAGAGAGAGGAGGCTGCTAGGAAGATGGTGGCCACCCGGAGGGCAACGAGGCGGAGGAGTGAATCCGAGGCAGGGAACAACGATGAGGCTTCAGAGGTGAGGAATGTGGTGGATGCATCCACACTGGAGGGATAACCCGGTTTCATCCCGCTTTAACTCTTTGTCTGGTCAGTTGCTATGGAATTCTGGGAGTTGGAGTTTGTTGTGGGCCCTTCGGGCCCACAACAAACTCCAACTCCCAGAATTCCATAGCAGCTGATCAGACAAAGAGTTAAAACGCTATGAAACCGGGTTATCCCTCCAGTGTGGATGCAGCCTAGCCTGTCAGAGAACTTTTGGCTGAAGAGCAGGGTATAAATAAATTTATTATTATTATTACTATTACTATTATTACAATTCCTGGGGTTCCTTAGCACTGAGCCACAGCAGTTAAAGCAGTCTCGAACTGGGTTATTCCTGCAGCGTGGTTCCATGTTTCTGATACCCTTCTTGTTCCCACAGAAGACCTCAGTGGAAGGCAGCGCATCTTTGAGTCGGACAACAAGGAGCAGAAGTAGAGCGGATTCCTTTTCGAATGGCGTCCCCGAAACTTGCGCTGAGAAAACAGAGTCATCCGAAACTAAACTGAATGTGGAAGAATCTCCAGAGGAACAAACAGTCCCAGATAAGAGTAAAACAGTAGATTCGGTAGATAATGTTGCCGAATTGCAAGGCGACGGAGATATTTCTGAAGCAGAATCAAATTGTTCCTCTGTGTCAGGTCTCCAGACGCCTTCATTTATAAGAATAACAAGAAGGAGGCAAATTGTAATTCCTTGTCAACCAGAGTTTCCTGCTAAAAACAGGCAAAGCAAGAAGGCCCTTCCAAGTGAAGGAAGTAGATGTCAAGAAGAAGATGACATATCTGAAGCAGAATCATGTTCTTCTGCTGTTTCAGGAGAAAGGGCTCAACAGGGTACAAGAATGACTAGAATCTGGAAAGCCAAGATTAACGTTTCACCAGTACGTGAAGCCCAAACTGAAGAAATTTCTGATGCGGAATCATGGTGCTCAGGTATTTCTACAGAACGATCAGTTCATTTTAAACGGGTGACCAGGAGCATGCGACTAAGAACGCACGCAAAAACACCATTGCAGGCTGAAAGAAAAAGTGAAATTGTGGTGGCATATACTAAATTGGCCAAGCCTGTAATCGCATCCCAGACAATAGTAATCTCTGATGACGAACAACCTACAAAATCTGATTCAGAGACAGAACAGACATCTCTGTCGTCTCACCGAAAAAATGAACAACCCAGCCCCTACAAAGCAAAGTACGATTCTACAGCTGTTGTCAACAATGAACCGAAAGAGTTTATTTTAAGCAGTCCTAAAAAAATGTTAAGTAAATGCATCAAAAAGTCACCTGAAAAGGAGAGGCCAAATGATAATTATGAATCTGTAGATAGTGCAGAGGAAAAGGTAACCAGGGACAGAGATACAAGGAAAGCAGTTACAAAAGAAATATCTGCTGATGTATACGAAATAGTGGAAAGTCCAGAAGAAGTGTGTGATCGAAGCTTAGTAAAATCAACTGAGGCAGCGGAAAACAAGTCACCTGTAAAATGTCAAGACGTATTGTCAAGTGATCACAGAAATTTTGGACAGTCTGATTTATCCCCAAGACAGACAACCCCTAATAAAAATAAGAGCAATGCAGATTCCCCGAAACTGGACACCAGAAAAATTAGTCAGAGCTCTTTGCTTCATGTAGAAGATATAATAGACATAGACAAGCCCTGCGAAGTAGGTAGTAGCTCTCAAAATGATAGTATCCTATCACACATTATTGAAAGCAGTGATGATGAATGCAAGACTTCTGTTATGAATATCGACAGTGATACAAGCCCAGAGGAGTCTGTTGCTGGATACTCTTCAGGTATAACCAAAACAGCAGGTCCTGAAAAATCCTTCACTGTATCGCTTCTTACAAGTGATGAGAATGATAGCTCTGAAAACAGTGATTTAGAAGAAATAGATAAAGAGGAAACAACTTCAGGCAATCAAAGCACATTGGTCTTGGACAAATCACATAGTGAAGGGCTGTTTGTCATTGATAAAACTCCTGGGATGGACACCAGCAAGCCATACTATTTGGAGGAGAGGGATGTGGCAGATGATGAACAGAGTGAGGAATCATCAGAGCTTGAAGACAGTGAAGAGGAGTTTATAGACCAGGATGAAGATATATTAAATGCAAGTAATAACATGTAAGTGTTACAACGATCTTAGTCATGGGGTGTGCTTTGTAATGATGTCAGAAATATATTTGAGGCAAAAATGATATTTTGAGGATGTGACAGATTCCCTTTCCAGGCTGGCCCTGCATTTCCAACCCTTGGGCTCCTGTCACTCAAATTGCCCTTTTCTCCTGATTAATCTCTTCCTGGCTTCAGTACTTTGCCCTGAAAGTGACCACCTATGTGGACCATTTTGTTTTAGTGAATTTGCTGTGGTGTGTGTGACGGGTCTCTCCACCAACCTAATAAGCCTCGATAGAAACAGTTATAAAAAGAATAAATAGGTGGAAGTTTATTAAGACACGTTTGGATAACACACTAAACCCTAAGCCGTTCAGTCATTTACAGCTCCCTCAAATCATGGTCAGTTCTCTCCTCTGACTAACTGTCCTGACTGTCTGCAGTCTGTTCCCTCTCTCTACACCCTCATTTCCCTATCTCCCTATATGTCAGAGATAAGCTTCAGTTTTACATCCTTTCTCTCCTGTGGCCCCCCCTTCACAGCATCCTCTGAACTCTTGTCCACCTCCTCCCTTCACAGAGGGGCAAGGGTAACTCTTAGTACTGTGGGGATAAGTGAGTCCTGGGGCTTGTGTCAGGGAAATGTGGCCAAGACAAACAGGTTGAGACCCTGAAGATGTACAGTACCTTTGGTTAGCGAACGCAGCCTGGGGGTTCTTATTTATTTCAACTGCCTTATGCTTTGCTTTTCTGCCTAGTTGGTAGTGGATAAGGAAATTAGGTGTCTGTTTCTATTCACACTGGATAAAAGAGATGAAGAGCTATTTGCATATTTAATTCCTCACGAAAAATACATATGTAAACTTAACACGTGTATTGCTTCTGAGCCTCTGCTTTTGTTTGTGTCCATTTTTAGAATAATTTGTGTAATGTGCTTGTGATGATTGCAAAGGGGCTAATTTGATTGCATATTGATATTCACAAGTAACTGGTTCTGTCTCTTCTAGCTTATCGTTATCAAGCAGTATTGATCCTGGCCTAAACATTAAACATCTTGGGGGCTTATACATTAGTTTTGATGCAGGAAAGCAGAAATCTGGTTGTCATGGAGTTGTGCCACTAAAGGAAAAAAAGAAAGATGAGGTAAAGTACAAGAATACCACTATTAAATGGGAATTTGTGATCGGTTGAAAACCATAGATGTTGTTTAGCACTACTATGATTAAAAAGTAAAGCTTCATTTTTAGCAAAAAATCAATCCATTTAGGTAAGCTTCCTATGTAATAAATCTGGTTAAGTGTTAAAACCCCAAACTCCAAAAGCTCTGTTATCTTTTCTTGGATCCTGTCTTCTGATTGATAATATTTAACCATGTTTTGTGAATCATTTTTATAGGAAGCTGATTTATTATATTTATTTATTTATTTATTTATTTATATAGCACTGTAAATTAACACAGCACTGTACATACAATCTTTTTAATTAGATTACAGTCTATAAAGGTTTACAGGCTTACAATGTAAAAAGACATAACACAAAAGCATGACACAAAAGGAGAAGGGAATGGTGGAGGGGAAGGGGATCAGGTCCAGCACTTCATCTCTTCCTCTGAGGCCTGGATCAAGGCAGAAGGACAGGAGAGAGGGCTCTTCTTCTTTCAGACAAGACCTGATGGAGCTGGCCTGCCTCTCTCTCTCTCTCTGGATGGTGGTGGAAATAGTATCAGATTAAATATCCAGTAACAGTCAGATAACAATCATACAATGCCTGGAAATGCTTCCCTAAATAATATGGTCTCCAACTCAGTTTTGAAACTAGTTAAAGAAGAGATGACCCATGCTTGTAGGGGAAAGAGGTTCCAGGAGTGAGGGGCAGCAAGTGAGAAGGGACAAATCCTGGAAGGGGCTGTGGAAATCCTGGGCTGGGATAGCAGACCTTAACTACCAGAACGGAGGGGATGAGTGGGGATGTAAGGAGAGAGAAGCTCATATAAATAAGGAGGGGTCAGCTCATTCAGGGCTTTAAAAGTCAGCAGCAAGAGCTTATACTGAATACAGAAGGGGAAGGGGAGCCAGTGAAGAATAATCCATTCTGTTAGTTCCACCTTCCATATTGGGCTCAACTGACACTTCGCTATATGTAGACGTTTCTGGGATGCTGGCTAGAGGTTCTTTGTCAGCTTTTCCTACCCACGCCTTCCCTCATTGTGGGGGATTCAGACACAGGCATCTTCCCCTTTTAGTTGGGAATGAGAGCATACAAGGGACCTCCCACTCGCTCACTGGAGATGACAGTGGGATTTCCTATTCTCAGTAGCCTCCAGGAAACACAGCTGGGGAAGGGAGTAGGGTGGAGTTTCCCCAGGCAGATGGGGACAGCATGTCTCTGCTATAAAATCAGACAAGGAAATGTTCCTTTTTACTCTTGTCTATTTAGTTTATTTTATCTCTGTTCAGATGTTCAGTTCTGTAAGCAAGTGGGGTATGGGTAGGTGTATTCTGGAGACAGAACACTGCATTACCGAATTGTAAGCTGCTCCAGATGGATGCACTACACTGTTGTGGCCACCATTTTGGGAAACCAGATGTGACACTGTACCACTTCAGGTCATATTTTCAGCCATTTGGGGATGTTGCTTCCCACACACATACAGTTTTTTTTTTCTGGGGGGAGGATCACATTGCACATTTTCCCTGTGCACCACATAGTTCCCATCCCTGATTCAGAAGGTCTCATGTTCCAGCCATGCTGGCTTCCTCCCCTTGTTACCCAGAGTATGGAGCTCTGTACCCAAATGACTCTGGCTATAGAGCTCCATACTGTTGGGAGGCCTCAGATTCTGGTTGTGTGGAACTCTGTAATAGTATTCTGCTGGACACAGTTATAGCTCCTCTTCAGACTTTCCTCAGTCAGTAGTAATCATGTCACTTAGTCCTTTATCCCAAGCTACTACTGAGGAAGTTTTACATTACCTTTATTTTAACACTGTTTTCCAAATCTCTTAGTATGGCATTTGCTTGTTGTCTGTAAAGTTTTGTGGTAATAGCCATCCTCCTTAAATCAAACATTTCATTATAGCTTTTGCAGCAGAGTATTATAACTCCGGGTTTTGAAAAAAAAGAATGTGTCCCACCCTTAAGAGAATCACTTCATCAATTAAAGAAACAACGTAGGGTAAGTGGACTGTCACGCTACAAAAGCATCTTTAAATTCTCTTTAGGCAGGTACCTATCACTTGTTTCTCAGTTTAAGTTGCTTGGCAGGGTTGTTGTATTAAATGAAATAATGCCAAATATATAGTTGAGATCTGCTTGAATGAAACATGATTTAATGATGTGAAATACGTAGAAAGTTGATAATACTACTTTTTTACTTTTCCAGCCCTTGAGAAAAATGGCTACAAAATGGAACAAAATTATGTGGTGGTGTCTGTATATATGTGTGTGTGTGTATTTTCTCTCACTTTTAGCTTTCAAGGCTAGAATATGAAAGATACTGATGAGTGCACAGATGACAGAAAAAAGGGGCTTATGAAAGCTGACAAGAAAGTCTAGCTGAGGGGTTTTAGGCTGAGTACAGAAATACTTAGAAGAGTGGGATGCAGTGGTTTAGCAGGGTGGAGGGCTGGAGCCTTGAAAGAGAAAAAGGATGTCTTGAGACACTGTGGGAAGGCAGGAGGGACCCTATCTTCATGTGGCAGGTGGAGCATTTGGCTAGGATGCCAAATTTGGCATGGGGAAGGGTGTTGGGCATGTGTTGTCACGTGATAAACATTGGTTACTTCATCCTGTTTATTGTAAATAATTATGTTCAGTCCATGTATATGGTTGCTGTGTTGTATAAAGATTTAAAAGGACAATTCTGAGCTTGTTGGATATCTTGGTTTATTTCAGCAGTAAATTGTGATAGTTGAATACAGTACCTGTCAACATGAAATGCTCAATAAATCTTGAAAGATTTGTAGCATTAATAGCATTACCTACAGTGAATAAAAGATGTGGATAGAAGAGGGATGAAAACAAAATGGGGTACTAGTTTATAAAGTCATGGTTAGAATAACAACTAGGATGGAAGCAGTTTGGTACTCTAGTAGAATGTATACTGGTAGTAAGAGGTAGAGTAAAAGAAGTGGAAATTGTTTGTTTCCTTTTTCTCTGTTGCTCTCTAACTTGAATGAAAATAATTGTCAGGGAAAATCAAAGGCTTTATTGTACACAAATCTTACATAAATACCCTTTACTTGTTTAGTATCAATTGTACTTTTTCCTGACTTTCAAAACATGACATAAAACCAGGTGGATCCCTTTACCTCTTGTGGTGGCGATGTACTAAAACAAGACAGTTTTTGAAACAGGTTCGTAATAGGATAACTTTGGTACTTGGAAAGAACATCCCATTAGATCCAGAATTGTTTCTCCTAAACATTACGGAGGTAATACAATATAACTTGACTCAGGAAGAAACAAGTGTCTTGCTTTAACTTGATTACAGCAGCACACATTTCTTTTGCTAAGCAATGGAAAACTTAACATCATCCCGATTGCTTTGCAGAGGAGCGGGTTAGAAATAACATTTATTATTATTATTATTATTATTATTATTATTATCATCATCATCATCATCATCATCATCATCCCATCAACGAATGAATAGATATTCAAAGTACATGAACTGTCTATTCTTGATATGATTTCCATGTCTAACAGTGATAGACTCTAGGAAGAGGGAAATAAGCACTAAGAAGGCATTGTAACCATTTACTCTTTTTGGTGTCAAGTTGTAAGACAGTTTCTTCTTTATTTCTTTTATGAATAGAAAACCTGTACAGTAAATGCTTGAAATATACGGTAATGTTGATAGCAAGTTTTGAATACTGTTTCTTGATGCTTCCAATACAGGCAGAGAGAGCAAAAACAACAGGTGATGGCTGGTTTGGTATGAAAGCTCCAGAAATTACTGATGAATTAAAAAATGACCTTAAGGCTCTGAAGATGAGGGCAGCCATAGATCCTAAACGATTTTATAAAAAGAATGATAGAGAAGGACTTCCCAAATACTTTCAGGTAAGAAAAGTGAGAAACTGCTTTACAAATTCATATTTGTATGTCCTTTTAAAAATTGTAGCCATTACTAAAGTCCAAACTAAAGGTAAACAAACTGGAGGTTCACTGGTGTCACCTAGACTTGAATCCAGTGCACTTTGGTTCTAACTTAATTTCCATAAACTGTGCTCAATGCTGTACCAGACTTAGGAGTCTCCATTTAAGACAAATGAAACTACTTTGTCATGCTGTTTTCATTTCTTTTATTTTGAAACCTTTTTTGATTATTAAGCTCTCGAAGTGCTACACATTTGGAAATTATGTTTTGATATCATAGTGTCGAAGTGGGAACTGGAGTGCCAGCCGGCTTCTTCCAACATACACCATTCTATTCACCTTCCCTGCATTTCTGTTCTTTTTATACCTCCAAACTTTGGGTTCCCCATGCCAGTTAATAATATCTCTTGTGCACAAATGGTTCCATTTTAGTTACTTAAGGACAGCCTCTCAAAATTAGCTTATTATTTAGTGTATAATAATAATAGGCTTCACTGCCCATTCACCCACTATGCCCTTTCTTCTGTTTTAAAAAAATTAAAATAGTCTTCAAAAACATGTTGCAATACAATCCATCTCTTTTTTTAGGTTGGTACAGTTGTGGATTCTCCAATAGATTTCTATCATGCTCGAATTCCGAAAAAACAGAGAAAGAAGAACATTGTGGAAGAACTACTAGCAGATTCTGAGTTCAGAAGGTATGTACAGTTCGTTTCACCTGCAAATCTAATACAAGCAATGTGTCATGTAAATGGATGCATTTATATGAATATCAAGGGTATCTCAAGGACCACCATCTTCCCATACACTCCTGACCACCGACTCTCTGCATTCAGCATCGCATGAAGCACAGTTGATTGGGATGGAAGGCAGGTCCTTTCCCAGCACATGGCCAGTATTACAGAATTGTCTTCCTAAAAAGATGCAGATGGGTGCCTCTTTTCTAAGCTTCAGCTGTGTAGTTAACAGTTTTTAATGGGTTATTATGTCTTTATTTATCTGCCTTTAAACAGACATGTTTTAACATTTTCTTGGATTACTATATGATACTTTTTTAGTAATTTAAGTTTGCATATTTTTTTATTATTGTATGTATTATTCTGCTGCCTCTAAGCAGTTATTAATTCATTCAGAAAGAAAAGCAGGGTAGCAATTCTTAAATTTGAAAAATGAGTAAACTGCATGTTCATGGAAGCACAAAAAAGAGGCAAACCAGAAAAATGAAAGATGCTTCGTTCCTTATGTTTGTAAGAGTTATATTTCACAAAACATATGTTATAGTGTAGATTTTAGCAACTTCAGACTTTCCTGTTTAGATATTGCTCTGCTTTGCGATTTTGTGGTGTCTAGGGTGTGGGGAGATAAAAGCAACATTGAGACTGCATTGTGTTAACCTTTGTGGGATGGTGCATATTGTTGGCTTCTGTTTACAAGTCAGTGTTTGCTAATGTGATTTAGCAGTAGCAGTAAATTACATTTCCATCATAGTTTCCATTGAGAGTTCCTTATATAAAGGTGAATCCAAGGAATATGCAATAAGAACATATCTTGCCTTATACTTGTTTGAAACAAAATATGTCTGTAGTTTTTCAACAAGCGTATCAACACTATCCATTTGTTCTGTTGTTATTGTTCTTAAATCACTAATCTCTAATTTGTTGGATCATACAAACAGTCTACCTAATAGACTAGCATCCTGTTTTTGACTATGATCAGCCAGATGTGTTCAAGAAATTCACAGAAACAACAGCTTTCCCCTGATTCTTGTTGCCAGCCTCTGGCAGCTGAATATACTACTACCAAATATAGTGCAACCATTTAGCTATCATAGTTCATCATGATTGCTGCCATGAGACTGAATTGAATTGTAACTGTTCATGCTGAATTTTGTGCATTCTGTTTTTAGTGTACTGTACTCATACTACAAACAATTTTTCTCATTCAGATATAATAAAAGAAAATACCAAGACATCATTGCTGAAAAGGCAGCCCTTGCAGCAGGCAAGAAAAACCAAAAGAAGAAGAAATTTCGCAAATAAATTCTGGACAAATAAATAAATAAATTTTGAACTTAGCTGTTAATGGTGAATTGCACAGTTTGTTGGCTGGACAGTTAAGAGGACGCGGCAGGCCCTGGTTTTCTAGTAATATTCATTACTAATAAAAGTATGCAATAGAGAAGTTGGAATCGAAAGAGGGAGAAAATATTATGTTATGTCAGAAATGTGAATATAATGATCAATTTAAATGGCAATTTTTAAATTATCTTCAAAATGAACAAAATTATACATTGTTGAGATTTGGCTGTAAGAATTGTATAAAACTACTGTATACTTGTCTATTAAAATATTTTTAAGAATTGGCAATCAGGCGACTTTAATGTATGCTGTTACTGAAACTTCATTTTGCTTCTGAGAAGGTGTGTGCTTGGGAAATACTAGGATAATGCTGGACAGGGAAATTGTTCTGAGTGAAAGTGTCAATGTATCTATAAGAATTAGAGATAATATGCTCATTCAAGACACAGGGGAATAATTAAAAAAGAGTACATATTTAGAAAAGGAGATAGGTTTTAAAAGTTTTCGGTTGAAATAGTTCAGCTACATGATCAAAGAAGCTGGAAATGCTGTTCTGTAGCTTGCAAGTCACAACTTCCCCCTCCCCTAGTCTTTACATGAAAGGGTTGGGTTTTTTCATATAATCAGTATAGCACAAAGTAGCCAGTTAAGTGCTTTTTAATCTGAATTTACATATGCATAATGGGCTTCAGGTGGTCTCCCATTTTGCTTTGCTAAAAGTACAAGTATATAAAGTACATTGGGAATTTTGTATAGAATTTTATATACACTATATAGGAAATCTGACTTGCTTGTTCCATTTAGTTTGAATGAACAACCAACTTGAAAGGTTAGCTGGAGTTGTTCTTTATAGTTCTTCGAGTGCTACTCATTCATATTCGTAGGACCAAACTGGTGTGTTGGGCTGCTCTAAGAATTGATCCTTCACATATAGCTACTGTATATACTCATGTATAAATTTAGAAATTTAGGTCAAAAAATTGACCCAAAAAACCTGAGTCGACTTATCCACGGGTCAATGTAAGTACTGCATCTTAACTCTTATTTAAAAGAAGGAACCATCCCCTGGTGAAAAGCAAGAGTATAATCTGTCCTGGAAGCACTGACCCCCTTTAGTCTCTCATCCATCCAGTCTTAAGAATAAGCAAAAAGAGTTATGTCTGATGGACTTTTGGAAGTTATTTGACATTGTTTTGCTTTGCTTCATCCTTTAGATCTATTCTTATATGCCCCTAAATTTTAACCTTGACTTATCCACGGGTCATAGCAAAATCCATAATTTTGGCCCCAAAACTTACCCTTGACTTATACATGAAGTTGACTTATAGTCGAGTATATACGGTATATATTTGCCAGTAAGGGACAACAGATGTATTCAACTATAATCTGGAACATGCTACCTAGTGAAGATAGCTGATTTAGACAAAGTGGGAATTACAGTGCTTCCAGCAAAATAAGCATCAGTCTGTCATAGCCCAGTATGCTTGCCCACCACCAGTCAGCCCTAATTGTCAGTAATGAGTTGTAGGAGTATAAACCATGTAGTTGTTTCTATCAGTCAGGGTTCAGTTCAGTGCTTAGCCATGGAAACCCACTGATACCGTCACACTCAAACCCAGAAAATGTGATAGGCTTGCCTTAGAGTTGCCATAAGTGGGAAAAATAATAGAAGACACACAAAAGCAATAAACAAACAAGACGAAATAAATGTGTCTGAAATACCAGTAAGCTAAAGGGAGTAGAAACTTGAAAATTTGTCAGAAGTTATTATTATGATAATATCTTGGTCTCAAGTTTTCAAGTATGGTTTTTGGTACTCATATTTTCTAAATTGGATCAGGCAACTTGCGAGATTAACAAAGGAATTATTTCTGTTACACTAAAGCCACAAATTCTGTAGCTCTTAAGTCTATTAAGATAGTGAAGTGGTTTAGTGAAAAAAAGTTTAATCATAGCTACTTTTCTTTGTCTCTGGTTCTTCAATGACAAAAGGTATATTGTGTAGTTGTAATGTCTGTCTGGTACTTTCAGGATCAGAGACATTATGCCTCAACGCCACTTTCCAGGAAAGAAAGAGGTGAGGAATATTGTTGCCATGTTCTAGTGCCCACAGAGGCAACTTGGTTGTCTACTGTATAAAACTGTATGCTGCACAAGACCTTGGATATGATCTATCAAAAACTCCTGTTTCCAAGAAGGTGGCCCTATTAATCTGTTGCAGTTTTCATGGAATACAGGCTACTTCGCTAGATATATTATGCATATTTTGTTTTGTGCTTCTAATGGACCCTTTATCTCACCTGTGAAAGAGAAATTTGGCACATCTATCTAATCTGAGGTGCTGTCCTAAAATGGACTAAAATATGGAATAGGGCAAAAGAAGGAAACATCCCACTTACTGTTCTTTTGATATATTTGAATATTTTGGCAATATTTGCACAGCTGTATATGGAATATTTAGCATTAAACAAACAAACAAACAGCTTCATTTATATACCGCTTCATACCCTTAAGGAGTGTCTAAGCGGTTTACAATTGTAAGCTATTTGCCCCCCAACAATCTGGGTACTCATTTTAGCGACCTCGGAAGGATGAAAGCCTGAGTCGAGCTTCAGCCCTTTGCTGGTCTTGAACTCGCCACCTTATGGTTTTGAGTGAGTAGCTGCAGTACAGGCATTTAACCACTGCACCACCATTAGGCACGACAGAGTTAACAAAGGTATGATACCTGTATGATATGTATTTAATATACGGTGTACGACACACATGCTAGGCCAGAAGTGGGACGCATGTTCCCTCAAGAAGTTACTCAGCTATAACTCTCAGTACTCATTGTTGCTAGGAGTGGCAGTTCAGCAATATCAGGGAGGTTTATTGTTTCTCACCCCTACCTATGGCTACTGTCTGGAAGTTTATTCCCACCATCATACAGCACAAGTGAGACCACCTATCCATTAAAAGTTAATATCTGGTTCAGCAGCATTGTTCCCCCCCTTCCCTTATACTAGTGGTTTTAAAAAGATTATGGATGCTTTATGCCTGGTGATGATCTGCATCAAGCCTTGCATCCACTTCTAGTTCATTCTTTCCTTCTGATGCCAGAGTTACCTTTAGGTCCTTGGGTGGGATTTCAAACCAAGATAAAGGTCCCTGTATTCAAATCTTAAATCCTTTTGATATCCATGAAATATTCTGTGATGTGGGAGTATTACAAATATAGGCAATGGAAAACAAGATGTGCCTGCTTTGCACAATAGCTTTTTATATAATGAGATAGTATTTTTGTTAGGGTCGGTGGGTGGGGGAAATAGTGTTTCTCTGCAGGTTCCATTACCAGCATTCCTCACATCAGCTATGCTTGTTAGGCCTGTTGGAAATTGCCGCTCAACAACATCTGGAGAATCAAACATGAATCCCCATATTATAGGACTGCTGCTATTTTAATGCCCCTTCTCCAAGCCTATCCTTCAGTGTTAGGCCTGATGATGAGTTCTGGAGCACTTGGAGGCTTTCACCATTGCACATCAATTCTACCTGCCTTAGCAAAAACTACTATCCAGCTGTAATTTTTGGATGATTTGTAAGCGTGCACTGTCAGCTACCTCCCTGTTCTGCATGCACTTGTTTCGATTATTTAGTCTATCTAGGCGAGAGCTATCTCTGATGTTTCTTGCTAGGAATATTATACTGCTTATGCAAAAATAGATGCAGCCAAATTTAAGACTGCAGGGCTGGCCCAGACTGAGTGGGGTAGCTGCTTTAGATTGCAAATGCTGGAAGAAGGCAAAGCAGAGAGCAGCAGAAGTTATAACTGAACGGCAAAACTGTGTGAACCACATGGCCTCTTTCAGCTAGTCTGCTACCTGCAATATATAATAGAGGAAGAAGATGCTGTAGGATTCAACTATCAATCTTTTTGGCTGTTATTTTGGAAAATGAGGAGGAACAATCTTGTTCTTCACATAGCAGAGAGAGGGTCTAGAGCTATAGGCAAGGTCCCCAGAACTGATTTTAAGGGAGGGGGATCAACATGGGCATGAAGGTTGGAATTAATTTTGACTACCTGCACCAATGAAAATATATGTTGCATTAAAAAATGAGCAGCAACAACCGAGAGTAAATACAATCTCAGGACCACACAAAATAAGGATTATTCAGTACTCTTCCATCTGATCATTCCCGAGGGTGGTTTAGATACACAGTCTTGGTGGGCCAGATTTGCTTGATCTGAAAACCTGGATGATTAAAATATAAAAATTTGATTTTAAAACTATGGATCATTTTAATGCATACTGGTTTGTGCTTTTTTAACTGGCGTTGCATGTTTATTGTTACTGTTTCCTGCCTCAATCCATGGGGTAGGTAAGAAATAAAATTTTTATTATTAATTATTAATATTCTCCTCTGGGGGGGTTCATCCTTTGGGTCATGCCTGTTGGACTGGGCTGTGTAGGGTCAATGAGGAAGAGGCCTTGCTCTGTTGGGTGTCTTCTTGCTTAATGTTCATATTGTGGGTATGAGAGGTCCCTTGCAGGCTTTTCAAGATCCGGACTATGTTTTGTTGTTAACTGCCCTTGAGTCGACCTGAACTCATCATGGCAATCCTGTGGATGAGGCATCTCCAAGACATCTTGTCCTCCATTGCTCTGTCCCTGTAAATTCGGGCCCATGGCCTCCCAAATTGAGTCCATCCATCTGGTGTGTTGCCTTCCCTTCTTTCTACTTCCCTCTACTTTTCCTAGCATTATTCTCTAAAGAGTCGTATCTTTTTATTATGTGGCCAAAGTATGACAGCCTCAGTTCAATCATCTTGGCTTCCAAGGAAGTTTCGGGCTTGATCTGTTTAAGGACTCACTTGTTTGTCTTTTTGGGTGTCCAAGGCATCCTCAGCACTCTTCTCCAGCACCACATTTTGAATTACGTAATTGATTTTCATCCTATCATTTTTCTTAACTATCCAGTTCTCACATCCCTACATGGTAACAGGGAATACAATGGCTTGTACGATTCTAACTTGAGTGCTCAGTTGTATATATTTGCATTTTAGGGTCTTTTCTAGTTCTTTCATGGCTGCTCTCCCCATTCTTAGTCTCCTTCTGATTTTTTGACTGCAGTCCCTGCTCCAATCAATGTTTGATCCAAAAGTATGGCCTCATTCACACTACATAATGACCCGATTTTTAAGCTGGATCGTTTCGGATCGATGGAGCAACGGTGCCGAATAGATGCTCACACTATTCAAACCACGATTGAATCTGTTAGTTTCAATGTAATCCATTTTGCGTTCACATTCACCATTAGGACCGATTCAAAATGGAGTTGCGTCATGGGGTGACTACGCCACAGGGAACCGAATCTGGTCGACAACGTGTTCACACTTGTTGCGCTGAATCGATTAATTTTAAAAAGATGTGGAGAATGCCTCGGATTTGGAAGAACCGGTTTAGCTGGGTTTAGCATTATTCAGGGGGGAGCAATGCAAACCGCGCCAGTAATTTGGCGTAAGTGCAAACAAGGGCCCTTTAAACCAGTTTATATGTTTGTTTATGTAAACCAGTTTATGATGCAATGTGAATGAGGCCCCTGACTACCATCATCACTTCTAAACTGAGTTAATTTTCTTCCTATCCCCTTTCTTCACTGTCCAGCTCTCCCATCATACAAAGTGATAATAAATGTTGTACCATTATATATATATATATATATATATATATATATAATGTGTTTTATTCTTTTAATAACTATCTGCTTTAATATTATAATGATTTAATTCCTTTTTAGTGTACTTTTTTTCCTCTGTTTTTAATTGTACTGTTTTTCAACTTGAAGCCGCTCAGAAAGTCCCAGTTCTGGGAAAAGAGTGGGATACAAATAAATATAATAAAATAATAATAATAATAATAAGGATTGGACAATCCTAACTTTGTTGCTCAATATATTTACTCTTTAGGCTCTCTTTTGGGTTGGTTTTAGATTATTATTTTAAACTTTGTATGTTTTAAATTTTATATTTGTAATTTTTTTTTAAAAAATCTGATTTTAATTGTATGATTTTTAATTGTTGTTTAATGTGTGTATTTATATATGTTGGTAGCCACCTTGGGTCCCACTTTGGGAGAGAAAGGCAGGTTAAATATAAAACAAATAAAATATTTTTCTTTAAAACAAAATTAAATCAGATCTACCAAAACTAATAAACGAGAGTGAATAGAATGAGGCTTGAGTGTAAAAGACTAGCACTCTGGAGAACAGGGTTCAAATCCCTGTTTGGAAAGTGTGGGTCACACACTCTCAGCCTCAGGGGAAGGCAATGGCAAACCGCCTCTGAGGTAATCCTTGCCATGAAAACCTTATGATAAGGTGGCATTAAGTGAGAAACGAAGGCACACAGCAACAACAACGACACCGAAAATATAAATAAAAAAATAACAAATAAGAGGCCCTTGGTTGCCTCACTAATCATTTAAAAAAAACCGTTGCTTTCGTGTGAGGTGAGGAGGCCTCTTTCTCTAGGCCTCAGGTCCTTAGCTTTTACCTCACGCTTTTTTTTTTCGCAGCCTGAGCAAATATTTATATAATAATAAATAATACAGGAAGTTTTTTTTGTTTTATTTATTTATTTATTTATTTAATCTCCATTTTTTTTTTCCTGCGTGAGGTGAAAATTAAATAAAATGACACCCCGCGACTCCGCCGGGACTCGAACCCGGAACCTTTGAATCTCTTCCATCCTCTAGAAGTCCAATGCGCTATCCATTGCGCCACGGAGCCACCTGTTGGATTCCCTGCGCATTCGCTAAACTACTCGGAGGCTGGCTTCTTGCTTCTTGCTTCAAGTCGTCCTAGATGGAACGTTGATGATGAAGGCTTGAATATTTAAAATTCAACCGTCGTTCGCTGCTGAGCTGAAGGAGGAGACTCGTTGGCGGCTCTGTTCCAATTCCAAATACCGCCTTATTAGTTTTAATAAAGCAATTAGATGAATTTGTTCTTCTCACTCTTTTTTCCCCTCATAAAGGCCCCTTTTGTAGCGTGGTTCGTTAAGGCCTTGAGGAAATCTTTCCTAACGACGACTTTTTATAAATATCACCTCAGGAAAATACTCTTTAGGGGGCTGCATCCATATTGGGAGAGATAACCCGGTTTCATACCGCTTTAACTCTTTGTCTGATCAGTTGCTATGGAATTCTGGGAGTTGGAGTTTGTTGTGGGGCCCTCTGGGCCCCACAACAAACTCCAACTCCCAGAATTCCATAGCAACTGATCAGCCAAAGAGTTATAGCGGTATGAAACCGGGTTGTCTCTCCAGTGTGGATGACGCAGCCTTTTAGCATGTTTTAAGCACAGTGCCATTTTACATGGAGGCCCCACAGACTTAATACTGACAGAAAAGTTGGTACTGTATAAGATTAAAAACTGAGGAGAAATTCCACTAAAATAAGTGTTTTTTATCCTCTGAAGTCGGTATCTAGATGGCTCTCTCTATAATCCAGTTTGAGACCGCTTTAATATAACTGCTCTGGCTCAGTGCTAGGGAATCCTGGGAATTGTAGTTTGTACTTGGCCTCAGAGCTCTACTCTGAAAGAGAAGGCTAAATGTTTCACACAAAACTACAACTCCCAGGATTCCCTAGCATTGAGCCAAGTGAGTTAAAGCAGTCTCAGACTGGATTATTATTTTTTATTTCAGATAATGTTTTATTTCAACCTATTTTATTTGATGTAAGCCGCCTTGATTGCCCAGGCAGAAAGGCGGAATACAAAAATATAATAATAATAATAATAATAATAATTGTTATTATTATTATTATTATTATTATTTCTGCAGTGTGTTTTGGGACCTTTTAAGGCTGCAAAAAGACATTGAGCTGCTGGATGTCCCATCTTAATGCAATTCAATGAGACTCAGGTTGCATCTACACTGGAGAACTATAGCAGTTTGATACCGCTTTAAGTGCTGTAGCTGCATCCTATGAAACCTTGGGATTTGTAGTTTTACAAGGTCTTTAGCCTTCTCTGCCAAAGAGTGCTGGTGCCTCACAATGCTACAAATCCCAGTTCTGTGTGTGGGGTGCAGCCATGGCAGTTAAAGGGGGTGTCGAAGTGCATTATTTCTACAGTGTAGATGCACTCTGACTTATGAGGCCAAGGCACACAGGGATAGGATTGTGTGACTGAAAGGAGAAATATTGGCTATCTGATAAAAATAAATAGTGATATAATGTCAGAGTTGTATGAAATTACCTTGTCATTACTTCCCTTATTTGACAGAATTTAAATATATATATTTTTAAAAAACACACAGTTTAAAACAAGTAGACATAACCCTGCCTTATTTAATATACATTAAATAAATATAACAAATAAATATAATAAATAAATTGTAATTACATACTTTCTGATGACATGAAAATAATATTTCTCACTGCCATTCAGTTCTGCTGGGTATTACACTTTAACAAAAAAAATTGTTCATTTGCATTTCTTTTTTTTTCTTTTTTCTTTTTCTTTTTGAGAAATGCTTTTAATAATAATAATAATAATAATAATAATAATAATAATAATAATAATATTTATTTCTTACCCTTAAATATATTAAACATATTTATAATATATATATATATATAAAACAATAAAAAATAAAATGCATCTGAAGAATTAGACTTTACAAATTTCTTTCTTTCAGTTGTTGTTGTTATTATTATCATTATCATTATTATATTTATTTGTATCCCTATTTTTTTCCAGAACTGGGACTCAGAGCGGCTTCACAGTATTAAAAGAACAATACAATTAAAAATGTAGAAAAGAGGTGCATTCAAAAGGAATTAAATTATTGCAATGTTAAAACAGATAGCTATTAAAAGAATAAAATACATTTTAAAAAGATAAAACTGTACAAAATAAAACAACAGCCCAAGCTGGTCCTTTACAAACATTCAGTTAGTCTCAAAGGTGCTACAAGATCTCTCTACAACTGAAACAAACAAAATAATACAACGTACATGGAAATGATTTTACAAATAAGAGAGAGTGATTTTACAAATAAGAGAGAGTGATAACTCTCCAGAATCCACCTATCATATTTTATTTTATCTCATTTGTACCTCTTATCTTTCTGTTGTTTTAACACTTATTACACCATTCATACTCTAACATTCATACATTTATGCCCATTTCATCCCATTGACTTCCTAATTCCACTTCATAAGGAATTAAATATATTTCTGTTTCCCTTTTGTATTGTCTTAATTCGTATATCCTATTTATTAATTACTAATCCTAAAAGCCACAAAAGAAAAGATATCTATAGCCTTTCCCTTTCTTCTAGTCTTCCTGTTTCCTAAAATTAGTTTTAAGTAAGGTTTCCATATATACATACATACACACACACACACACACACAGTCGGCCTTCCTTATACAAGGGTTTTTTTAATTCATAGATTCAAACATCCACGGCTTGAAAATAATAAAAAAAATATATCAATTTCCAAAAGAAAACTTTGATTTTGCCATTTTATATAAGGGACACCATTTTGCTATGCCAATGTATTTAATGGGACTTGTTTAATTTTGTTATCCACAGGGGTCCTGGACCTAACCCCAGCGGATAACAAGGCCCACCGTGTGTGTGTATATGTGTGTGTGTGTGTGTGTGTGTGTGATATTTTGAGATCTACCTTTATCATCTTCTTCTTTCCTTTCCCATAGAGCAGCTATATTCATCCAATCATTTGCATATCGTTTGGTTCATTTGCATTTCTCTGTTGCCTGGAAAAGATGTATTAGAGAAAGAGAGCATAACAACAAAAGAGCAATAATTTTTGTTAGACTAAGTTCTGGTTGTGTATGGAAGCTTTTTAGTTATACAGAACTCTTTATCAGTAGTGAGATTAATATTGCTAAACTAAAATGGGATGCCAGAGGATTTTTTTTAAAGCAGACGCTTCGAAACATTTCAGATAGTAAAATGGATTGACCAATGATGTTAATAATTTGCTGAACCGATTCCACTGCACGCATCAAATGCATGTGAAATAAAGCACTAACTAAATAATTTTTTAAAAAAAATTAGCAAGACTCTAGCTAGATAATAGTTCAGTTTCAGGTTACAACGGACTGTTACCCTAATGATCATTTTTATATGTGTTGAAAGAGGTACATTTTTCTGATAGGGCCACAATTTGCACAAAAGCAAATCTTCACTTTTCAGTAACCGTCCTTCAGCTGTAACTGAATTTTCATTCTGCCCAACTTGAGACCTTACCCACTGTTTATACATTCCTGCAGCAGGTTCTCATTTTGCCAGCTGCGTATCTGCTGTTTTTGTTGATGATGGCTAAATGCCTCAGGTTGGTCAATCACTTTGGGATGTTTTTGATATATAAACCGCAGACAAGAAACTGTTGCCTTTACTTCAAGATGAGACTGTTGCCCTCAGGTCAGGATGTTCTTGGCATGTAAGCCACAAACAAGAAACCGTTGCCAGGATTTGGGTCCAATGCAGGGTGACCAGATATCATCCTTTTCCAGAACATGTCCTACATTTCAACCTTCTGTCCAGGAAGAATTTCAAAATGTTGTCCATTTTGAGCATAACAAAGAAGCACTAGAGAAAACACTTCTCTAGGCATCTGAAGGTCCTCCAGCATGATTCTATGGTCAACTTCTGCACTGGAGGAGCTAGAGATTTCTAGAAAGGTGTTCTCTCAAGTTAAAAAAAAAAATATTTGTTTTTTCCCTACTTTCATGGGGGTCCTGTCCCCCTAACCCCAGTGAATGTAGCTTGCCCACTATATTTATTTTATCCAGCTGATATATGTAAACAGTACAGTGGTCCCCCGGGTTACGAACCCCCCAGGGAACGAAATCCCCGGGACCCGAAACCGCCGGGACCACAAAACAGCCTCCGGGATCCGAAAAAAACCCTGGGATCCGAAGACGAAAAACCGCGCGGCCCCTTTACATTTGCCGCCCGGTCCGTTTCCTAAAGCGGTCCCTCGGGAAACGAAGATTTCCGGGTTACGAAAGGTAATCCGGAACGGATTACCTTTGTAACCTGGGGGACCACTGTATACAATTTATAGGATTGGTGGTTCGGGAATGTGTCCCAGGTCCTGAGGTTTCTGGCCTCTACAAGAACAGGGGCATGAAAACATTTTGGTCCTAAGGACCACACTGATGTTGGCTAAGGGCCATATTTCTACACATACATGGCTGTCCTATGGCTGCCTCCTGTGGAATTCTGGGTGGGGTTTATAGTTCTCTAAGGCCTAAGAGCTCCTTGGCTGGGAATTCTAAATGATCCTTCCTAAACTACAAATGTCAGGATTCCACAAGAGGCAGCCATACATTAAAGTGGAATATATCCATGGAATCTTTTCCCTATCTACCCCCAGTTTAAAAATGTAAATTACAGTATATATTCAACTATAAGTCGACTTCATGTATAAGTCGAGGACAGGTTTTGGAGCCAAAATTAAGGATTTTGATATGACCCGTGGATAAGTAAAGAGTAAAACGGAAGGGCATGTAGCAAAGGATCTAAAGGATGAAGCAAAGGAAAAGAATATCAAAGACCTTACAAAATTGCAGGAGGCATAACTATCCGTGTTCACACTGAAGGATGGATGGATGGATGAGAGAACAGAGAAAGGTCAGTGCTTCCAGGACACATTACACTCTTGCATTTCACCAGAGGATGTTTTCTGTTTTTATGTGAGTTAAGGTACAGTACTTACATTGGCTCATGGATAAGTTGACTCAGATTTTTTGGGTCAAATTTTTGATTAAAAATTCTAGATTTATATATGAGCATATACAGTACAGTAGTTAAATTGTTGTTTGTGTAAATGTTGATACTAATTGGAGAGGATGGGGACAGAAGAGACTAGGAACATGGACATAAAATGTGGATTTACTACATTGTTGTTGTAGTTGTTGTTGTATATCTTCAGGTAATTTCTGCTTTATGGCAATCCTAAGGTGAACCTATCATGAGGTTTTCTTGGCATGATATGCTCAGAGGGGATTTGCCTTTCTCTGAGGCTAAGACAGTGTGATTTGCCCAAGCTCACCTAGTGCATTTCCATAGCCAAACAGGAATTTGAACCCGGTGCTCCAGAATTGTAGTTCGACCACTACACCATGCTGGCTCAGTTCTTCTTTCCCCCCAAACTACCTGGCAGGCAGCTGCAGTCTGTAATGACACAAGTTTGAAGAAGATGGTTTTTCAATAACAGGATGTATTTATTGAACTCCACCCTCCAAAAAAGGTAGAATAATAAAAATGGAGAAGAAAGGAAATGAGTGATTAACATCTGTATTTATTTTGTGATCCTAGCCTATCACTTGACCGACCACAGCCAAAGAATATGTGAGCTTCAACCCGTTCTTTTCCCCAGCAGCTTTCACTGTCAGGCTAGAAAGTAAGTAGATGATTAATTTCTCAGACATAGTACTGACAAAGAGCAGACAAGGTATTAAAACTGTGTCTGGATTATATCATCCCATGGTGCAGGTGCAGGTCAGATGGTGGAATGTTCTTTCCCCAAAAATCAAATAAAACCCAAGGCTAGAAAAGTAGGATAAGGCAAAATTAGAATATTTCTCCCTGACATCTAGTGTTCTGTGTCAGAAAACATTTGAAACGTATTTAACTAAAGAGGAACGTTCAGGCATATTAATTCCTTTTCAGTTGTGAGTGTGATGCTGTCCAAACTAGACTGCGTTAAAGTAATTTTTGGACTACACTTCCCAACATCTGCTAAGCTGCATAACTAGGAGTCACTGACCATTCTGATTAGGGGATGCTTGGAACTGTAGTCCAAAAAAGCAAAGTTTTTTCTAGCATGTATTCTATAGAGACTCCTTGAAGTCCTCAAGTACCCTGAGGTCTGCTTATGTGTAATAACAGTAGTTTAAAATTGAATATATCTGTGATTCAAACTGCTCTGTGTGTGTTCTGCCAGTTAATCAAGATAAAGCATAACCAGTATTTTTCACTGACCAGTAGATGGCATTACTGTATGCAAAACAAACACACAAACTCCATACAAACCAAACAATAATTTGTAGCTGGACCACTCTGACAGCACAGTGTGTTACAGTGGCATTTCCCCCTTTGCACGATCCTCATGTTACGTTTCTCAGTATTTACATTACCAAAGGCACAGGGAATATTTGGCCTTCCAAATTTTTCCACTTTGAAATTCATGAGGTACCATAGGTCAATAGGCATGTGCATGCACACACACATGCACACACACACACACACACACAAAATTCCTATCATCCCTCACAATCTGTACAAAGTACAGATGATGGAGTTATACTTGAACAGCCAAAGAGCTATATGTACCCAACCCCTGCATTAACAGTGTCCAACCCAGTAGCTTTCAAGTAGATTTCTCCGTTTTATTAATGTTCAAATTCTTATTGAAGAACACTGGATCGAAACCAGATTAGTAGTTTCCTATCTGTGGGACTCCACATGTTGAGCTACAACTAATAGAATCTCTCACCATTGGCTAGGTTCACTGGACCTTTAGAGAGTTGAAAGGTCTAAAAACCCATGGTTGGGACCCCTGGGCTGGAAGACGCAGGCTGGAGTTGCTGGGAATTATAGTTCAACAGAGCTGTAACACACAAGGTTAGAGAAGGCTACACTAGAAGTTTCTGGCCCAAGACCACCTACGGTTGCCATCATACTATCTTGCTTCCTTTAGTGCAGTATAATATAAAGCAATTAAGATATTTAAAACAAAAATGTATAGAGTAACCTTTCATTACTATGAAATAACACAATTCCCAACTGATTTCTGATTTAAAGTTTCGATTCCCAGAATCTGTAAAAAGAATCTCCTTTTAGCAATTGTAGAAGAAATTAATCTCTTTCAGAGACACGCTAAGAGGGCTCCTTCAGAGTAATTTCTGAGGGCATGAGAATACATGCCAAATTATATATGTGGCCATCCCTAAATGATCAATCCCCCCCCCCCCAAGCCAGCTGCTACATACGGTAATCTAGTTTGACTATCGATAGATGGGATTTGATACGAAATTTAAAGACATTTATCAAAATCTTCACAAATTACTTTGACCAAGCAAGTTAGCTGGATTGATGTAATGGGAGAAGAGGTGACTGTGTGTTTTCTGTATCATAGACTATCTGTGGATATGTACACATGCTATATTTTGGATAAGTGCTATGTCTAGCCAAATATAGTATCTGTGGTAGTGGGAGACCTGTGGAAGGCTGTCCAAAAGAAAGGGAAAGAAGTGAATAGAAACAAATTTACTGCAATCATATACTTCTTTTTTGTGAATTACACTCACTGAATACAATGGAACTTACTTGTGAGTAAACGAGCAAAGGATCTGCTGATAGGAGCAGGTAATATTGAAGATATAGCACTGGGGTCCCTTCCTAGGAATTGGTATGCCTCCCCTTTGCTACAAAAGAGCCAAATCAGATGAAACGTGTGTGTGTTTGTGTGTGTGTGTGTGTTTTTCTAATGTAGAATAGTAACAAGCTGGTGGGGATGTCACATAGATGTCAGACCTACCGTATGTGGGGTGTGTTTGTGGGTGAGGGAGAGGGAATGGTGGAGGGGGGGGATCTGGAGACAAGAACACAGTGTTTTGGGTGAAAACTCACATGCATTTATGTATTTATTTTTAAAAATGGGGAGGTCTGGTGGCTTCAGGGGCCATACTTTGCCCACCTCTGTTGTAAGGGGAAATTAACTGATATCCTACAGATTGTTATTTTCTTATACAGTGCAGGTCCAGGGAGTAATTTTAACTGCGAATATGCATGGCGTGTGTGTGTAAAGGTTTAACCTTCTCCTAAAGATAGCAATCTGGTTTATCAGGCAGCCTTGTAAGATGCTTGCTGATTATCACTGATTCTTCAATATTGCAGTTACTCTATACTAATAGTCCCCCCCCATATACCTCACATTTTCACCTAAAATACTTTAAAAATATACTGTATAATAGAAAGCAAGATTAAAATCATAGCTCCAGAAAGTTAAGCAGCAAACACATCTACACAGATGCTTCAGATTATTGCAGAATCGCAATACAATCAAAATCCAAAGTCTTGTTTAAATGAAACCGTCTTCATCAGGGGTTTGGGCATCCTTTCTGGAAGCCATTCCACATCCTAGGCATCTCAGCTAAGAAGGCCTTCCCTAAGATATTTATTGCCTTGTTTCAGGTGGTCAGACATGAACAAGAACTTGCAAAATAAAATCAAAGCCCTCAGTAATCTCATATGAGGAATATGTAGTTCCTGAGATATTCTGGTCTTGAACTAAGATGGGAAAAACAGGGATATAGCGAAGGCACTTAAAACGGATCTCTTCCGGCAGGCTTATCCATCTGACCTCTTGTAGGTGATCTCAAGAAACACCCCCACTTCTGACCGTGACAGTACGAAAAAGGATGACGATTTGGTCATTTTAGTGATTGCTAATGATGTTGTTGTTTTATTGATGATATTTAGATAAAGCTGCACTTTGTATTGTTGATTTTATTCTTTGATGTAATCCTGCCTTGATCCCAGGGAAAGGCAGGAAATATAAATAAAAATTTTTATTATTTATTATTATTATTATATCTCAGTTAACATACCTCTGATTAAGAAGCTTCTTTTCCCATTCTTTTTATGCTCTCCGCCAGAATGGCCACCACAATGGAAATCCTAAGCAGAATGGAGGCAGAAAGAAAGAAAAAAGTAATTCCTGGATGCATTTTGGAAAGAAGTCTTCAAGTGGTTTCCAGAAGGTTCGAAATGTTTTTGTTTACTTGCCTAGTTGTTTTGCACAAACATATTGTTAGTTTTGAAAGAAAAGCTTGCTGAAACATGTTGAACTTCTCTTCTTTTTTTTGTGGTGTATGAACCCATCCTTATTCTTTCCATGTTATTTCTGCTTCTGGCACCAAACTGAGTGTTAAAAATGTAATGGCCAGGAATACATCTGCTTCATTAAATGTGGTGTGCCTATAAAATGGTAACTATTGAAGTATAAGTCAGATATCCTTGTAATATGACATGATTTGTTGTGTTCCACATTTCTTTCCTTCTAGTCCCTGGAGATAAATAGCACAGACTATCTATCTCTGCCCTGCCCTCCTTTAAAGGTGCCCAGAGGTATTTTAGATGGCCACTGTTGGAACCAAAATACTAAAACAAGCGAGATTCTTGGTCTGCTTAGGCATAGCAGATCTTACATTCTTGGTGTTAATCATCTTCATGCCAAACAAAACTGTCATCAGCAATTAACTTCCATTCTAGCTAGATCTTCAGTCATTGAGGTGGATCATGATTTCTTACTTTTCAAAGAGACACACCCCAGAGGGCAACAGCAGTTTAAACATGTCTCTACAAAAGGTGCAAAATAGTTTACAGCTTTGATCAACCCATAGTCTTCTATTTTGGCACTTATGGCTTTATCACACCAGCCTGTTGTCTCGCAGCAATCACATTGTTTAAGCAAAGGGAAACATACCAGTATGGAAACAATCACTATCACACCTTCTCTGCGATAGCACCATGGTGCCACTTTGTTGATGACCATTCCTGTAATCAGTCTTCCCCAGTACCTTGTTTATCCTGCCTTCCTCACCATGTCTGCCCTATCTAGCCCACGTGCATTGTTTTTATTTATTTTGCTACAGTTGTGCTGTTGCACAGTATCAGGACTTAGTGCTTCTGCCATTGTGCTCTTCCTACAATGATCCAATTGAAACCACACACATACTCAATGCAGCTCATAATCTGCACACCTCACTTACATGTTTGTGTAGTGTGCCTATCCATTTGTTGATTCACATTGGTTGCTTTTACTCCATTACTGATATTTTATTTTGATAACAAAATTGTTTTGCCATAATTATGTAATTGGAGCAGGCTGGCTGCCATGGCAGTGCAATTGTACAATTACTGCAAAAGAATTTAAAAATAAAATACTGGGCAACGGAATAAAAGCAGCATTCTTCCGATGCACCATGATGTCCTCTTTGTTTGGACACCAGATGTGGAGTGACTTTACCCTGTTTGAGGATAAGGAAGGAGAAAAGAGGATTACCATATCACTCAGACCATAGGACTGCCAGAATATTGGAATTGCAGCAGAACAAAACAGTTGTACCAGAAGCAATAGTTGAACACCAGCAATATTGGAGCCATTAACAGGTTTTCCCCATCAATGAAAAGATGTGACCCAATAATGATGGAATCACAGTGCAACACCAGGAGAGTCAAGACATTATGTGATAAGGAAAATCAAACAAGAAAATAAGCCAGTACAATTGTGCAGCAAACCTATCGTATGATAAGGTCCTTAGACGGCTGCAGTGTCTTATTCCTGTTCAAGAGATTAATAGCGCATAGCTACAAAAATGATTGTGCCAAGAGTATTTGCAATCCTTTTGAACCTTACTGTGTACAGCATGGGGAACATAAGAGTGTGATCTAAAGATTATGGAGATTATCGGGTGGTGGTGGGGAAGCTGGGAGTAAAAGACATACTCCCAGCAAAGTCACACAATCATGCTGAAAATGTTCAGACACGCGAATCACGCTTATCCAGGATTGAACATATGAAGTTTCAAGAATGCTCAAGCAACAAACAAGGAAGTCCTGGGAATGGTTTGTTGCTTGAGCATTCCTGGATCTTTATAGGTTAAGTCCTGAATAAGTGTCACATCATCTGAAAATCTTCAGCTCGATTGCGTGACTTTGCTGGGAGTATACCCTTTTCTTCCCTGATTTACCCGTCTGATAATCTTCTAAGATGTCAATTTTTAGGGCATAAAACTTTCTCTTAAATTGTCAGACTTTTGTTGTTGTTACTGTTTCCATTTCATTTGGCACATAATTAAAATGTTTGGAGATGGTTAAAGTTGTAAGTTCAAGTACTAGCTGGGATAACCAATGTAGAGAAACGCTGGGAGTTACAATCCAACTACACTAGAGGGCTGCATAATTCCTGTCTCTTGTGTAAAGAAAGTTTGCCAACAGATGGTCTACCTGCTGTGCCGCTAAGGCGTACACATAGCTGTCTGAAACTGACACTGACACAGGGCCAAATGCCATATTGTGTTTGCTATAGTTTTCAAAAAGTATGCTCAATGCTGCTGCTTTTATTCCAGAGGAGAAGCAGCCTTGCAGACCTGTGATTAGTGCTACGTTCTTACATAAACTGAATCCTTGTGCCAATTTCTTAATCAACAATTTCCCAATCCTGAGACTTATGTTTGTACCTAGCATCCTATTAAACTTCAGAGGTAACGGACAACCGTAAAGGCATGAAAGGAATCTTCAGAAGTGAACTAGCTTGTAGCCCACATCAGATCAAGACTACTGCACCTAGGATGCTGCATTTTTCCCCTTATATAATAAGTACCATTGATCCATCTAGACCATGGTGAATACCCTGCAGCCCTTAGCCCAATTTGCAATGGCCCTATAAGTAGTTTTTTGGGGGGTTTTCGTGCTATGTGGCCATGTTCTAGAAGAGTTCTTTCTCTGAAGATGCCAGCCACAGATGCTGGCGAAACGTCAGAAAGTAACTCTTCTAGAACATGACGACATAGTCCGAAACCCTCACAAAAAAACTATGGATTCCAGCCATGAAAGCCTTCGACTCCACTCCCTATAAGTAATTTGTTTAAACTTCTGCAAGAATTGTCCTTTTCTCAGTAGCCTGGGAAAGGAGGAGGAAGAGTGAAAGGGAACCGAGAAAGAGAGAGACAAAAGGGTGGTTTATCCCATTTTGGTTCTGGCCCTTCTACAGCTGATTTCAGTCTTGTCCACTGCCACATGAATGTGAGGAAATATGGAATTTCACAGATAAAAAGTAGCAGGAAGAAGCCACTTGAAGTAGTGGGGAAACTGTACACTGTTGTTGTTGTTTCGCTAGTTTCTGACTTATGGTAACCCTAAAACAAGCCTATCACAGAGTTTTGGCAAGATTTATTCACAGGAGGTTTGCCTTTGCCTTTCTCTGAGGCTGAGAGAGTGTGACTTATTCAGGGTCACCGAATGAGTTTCTGTGGCTGAGCTGGAATTCGAACCCTTGAACCATAGTCCAGGGCTCAAACCATTATACTGACTATTACTGTCCATGCAGTAATTCCAGTCCATTTGGAGGAGGAAAGTCTGAGGGCTACTATAATAGGATAATAATAATAATAATAATAATAATAATAGGATTTATTTCTAATCTGCCTTTTCCGGTGGGGGATCAAAGCGGATTACAGCAGTCATTAAAAACAGAATACAATAAAATCACAGACAACTTAAAATCCCCTTACCCTCTTTCCTCCCCCCCCCCCCATTACATACAAAATTTTAAAACATTAATCTAAAAAAGAAATGAAACAGCAGAAAATGTTAAAATGTCACTACAAGGAATTTAAAATAGAAATAAATCCATACACAAAGCCCCAAAGTAATAGGAGGAAACACGCCATCCTTGGAGAAAGAGGCGGAGAAGGCCATCAGGAGGAGGGAGGGGAAAACTGAACAGGGCTAGTCTGGAAGGGCCTGCTGGAAGATATCCATCTTGATGGCCTTTTTAAAGGCTTCTAGAGTGGTAATGTGGTGGATCTCGTCTGGCAGGTCATTCCAGAGCCTGGGAGCGGCAGCCAAGAAGATCCTCTGGGTCACTGCTGATAGTCTAGTCTTTTTCACCTCTAGTAGATTCTTCCCAGAGGACCTAAGGGTGCGGGGTGGATTGCATGGGAGGAGGCGTTCCCTTAATTAGTCAGGACCCAAGCCATGTAGGGCTTTAAAGGTAATAACCAACACCTTATACGTTGCCCGGAAACTAATAGGCAGCCAGTGCAATGATTTTAGAACTGGTGTAATGTGGGCTGATTGAGGAGTGCCTGCAACCAGTCTGGCTGCCATGTTCTGGACCAAATGAAGTT
Source organism: Urosaurus nigricauda (assembly GCA_034509955.1). Lineage (NCBI taxonomy): Eukaryota > Metazoa > Chordata > Lepidosauria > Squamata > Phrynosomatidae > Urosaurus > Urosaurus nigricauda. The sequence continues at coordinate 105,439,244 of JAOEGL010000004.1, forward strand.
TCCGAACTTGGCATAAGGGTAGTGTTGCAGAAGTCAAGCCGGGAGGTTACAAGCACATGTACTACTGTTTCAAGGTCGCCCGGTTCCAAGAACGGGGGCAGCTGGCGTATCAGCCAGAGCTGATAGCAGGCGCTTGTAACTGTCGCATCTATCTCAGCTGTCATCTGGAGGGACGAGTCAAGGAGCCCCCCAAGCTGCGGGCACAGTCTTTCAGGGGAAGTGTGACCCCGTCCAGGACAGGTGCACATATCTCCATTCCCGGTTTTGGTGTCCCTATAACAAGTACCTCCATCTTACTTGGATTCAGCTTGAGTCGGTTTTCCCTCATCCAGCCCATTACCCCTCCAAGGCAGGCATTCAGAGGTGAGATGCCATCCTTAATCACTGCATTAGTCGGAGGCATATTTGGGTGTCATCAGCGTACTGATAACACCCCACCCCATGTCTCTGGATGATCTCAACCAACGGCTTCATGTAGATGTTAAATAGCATGGGGGACAATATTGCACCTTGAGGGACGCCCAACTTGAGCTCCTTCTTGGCCGAGCAGCTGTCCCCCAGCGACACCATCTGGAACCTGTCTGAGAGGTAGGAAAGGAACTACTGGAGAACAGTGCCCCCGATTCCCAATTCTCTCAGGTGTTCCAGAAGGATATCATGGTCGATGGTATCAAAGGCTGCTGAAAGTTCCAAGAGCACCAACAGCGTCACACTTCCCCTGTCGATGCCCAGACAGAGATCATCGACTAAGGCGACCATGGCAGACTCAACTCCGTATCCCGCCCTGAAGACGGTTTGTAATGGTTCTAGATAATCCGTTTCATCCAAGACAGCTTGGAGTTGAATGGCGACCGCCTTCTCGATCACCTTACTTAAAAAAGGTAAGAGTGAAACTGGCCGATAGTTGTTTTTATCCAGGGGGTCAAGGGAAGGCTTTTTTAGCAGAGGTTCTGTCACTGCCTTTTTAAGGCAGGCAGGCAGGTGTTGATAATATTTTTCAACAGCATCTTGATTGTATCTCCCCCCTGGATTGCCAGCCAAGATGGACAGGGATCGAGGAGGCAGGTCGTCTTTTTCATACTGCCAAGGAGCTTGTCCACATCCTTGGTACTTACCGACTCAAATTGATCCACAATAACAGTATAGGTGGGAGCACTGGACACCTCCTTTGTGACTTCAGTGATAAGGATGGCATCCAGGTTGGCTCTTATCTGAAATATTTTATCTGTGATGTGATTATTAAAAGTGTCACAGCAGGCTAAAGTTGGCTCTAAGAGTGGGTTTTGGGGGGGGGGGCAGCTGGGTCAAGTCCCTCACCACCCTAAACAGCTCTGCTTGATGAGACTTCGCGGACGCAATAGAGGCAGAGTAGAAAGACATCTTTGCTGTCTCTATTGCCACTCCATAGGACTTAAGAAAAGTCCAGTGCACGTGTGGAATGCAAGAATCATCTATGAGCACACCCAGTCCTCCAAACTGCCTTGCAGGTGGGCTGTATGCCTCAGAATTAGCTGTCAGTCTTCAGAGCTTTTCTTGAAATACCCTGAGAATCAATCTGCGGGTGCTGTTTTTACCTGCTTTGTCACTCCTCTTTCTTTATCCTGCCACTGTGAACAATACGTGACAATTCCTTGTCATGAAATGGGGAGTGAAAACAAAAAAGTGAAGATGGAACAAAGGCGTGGATTTGTTTTTTCAGGGGAAGTTCCCTATGCCCTTTAAAATGCTCATGCATAAAACGTAACAGATGAAAGTTCACCCTGCTATTACATTTTTAAAAAACTTTGCACACAAATGGATGAGGACAAAGCTCCAAAAATAGCAGCAAAGGAGACTGCAGCTGAAAACAGACTTGAAAAAAAAAAAAACCTCTTACCTTTTCCCCCAGTGCTTCCTAATGCAGTATTCTCCCTTCCCCTCTTTCATCCATGTGCTCTGTGAACGGTTTGCACATACTAAACAAGAGCTGTGATGGAGATAGTGGTGCAGTGCGGCGAGCAAAAGGAAGTCATTTGGATCAGCAGTGTGAAACAGGGAAGAAGGGAACAATCTGTGATCAAACACACCAAGCTACTTTCTCCAATCAATTACATCTTTACAAGGCACAACATAAATCTGACAAGAATCTAGCCCAATATTTATTTCAGAAGTCTGAATGGAGTTGGCAAGGCAAGTCTGCATCGCTGAAAGACATATTTTTGGTTGGTATATCAGGCATCTACATGAATCTTTAAAATCAATTTACCTTTTTAAAATGTATATCTGCCAGCCTAATTAGCCTAAAGGTACCAGATCCCACCTGATATTTTAAACTAAACAAGTGCTTGGATGGGAGACTGCCAACATATACCAGGCTGTTGTTTTTCTGTGACTTCAAGTTGTTTCCAGCTGATGGCAACTCTAATGCAACCCTAAGGCAATGCTATCAGGTTTTCTTGGCACTATTTGTTCAGAGGAGGTTTGCCATTACCTTTCCCTGAGGCTGAGAGCACGTGACTTGCTCTTATGTTTCATGGCTGAGTTGGAAACCAAACTCTGATCTCTAGAGTCCTAGGAGTTTATCACATGGGAGGAATTTCTCTCAATTGCGAATGGAGCCAATTTGCAATTATGTGAATTCGCTAGTTTAGCGAATTTACGTGAAATCTGAATGCATTCGGAATGCATTCAGAATGACTTCCCATTTCCTGAAAATGACCCCCGCTGCCCGAAATTGCATGAGATACTCTAATACGCAATTACATGAAACCCCATGATTGCGTTTGGAATGACTTCCCATGGCATGAAATTGCGTGAGATATACTCATAAGCAATAACTTGAAAACCCATGATTGTGTTCGGATTGCCATTGCATTATACCCCCAAATTCCGTCGTATGATAAACTCCCTAGTCTCAAACCACAACGCCAAGCTAGCTCTATATGCTATAGGCTATATTTCAGAGGAAGGAATTGACAAAACCACCTCTGAGTCTTCTTTGCTTAAGAAAATTCTATGAAATTCAAGGGGTCTCCATAAGTCAACAGGTAACTTGAAGCCACACACATACACACATATGTAGCTATCTATATAAAATGCTCTTGAGTGTCCACAGTGTTTTGGAGGGAGATGGCCCATGTTTAAGTAAGAGTGAAATAGGTGCTGAGTGAAATAGGTGACCCCACACCATGCTTTGCACCTCCTAAGCCAGCGAACTGCCTTTAGGTGTCTGAGAGGACACTTTCCTATATTCCCAGTGACCATTCAGTGCCAGTTTGGGTCAGTTTCTATATGTGGAATGAGGGAAATGAGGCTGCATATGCCATCTTTCCTTCACTGCATGTCTTAAACTGGTTGTATTCATAAATCCATATAAGCTAATCCAAAGAAAGCTAGCTGGACCACAGTTCCTCCATTAGCAAAGTCTGGCAAATGAAAACAGTGGAGAAGATAGCAGTGGAAAGAGGACAGCAACAAAAACTAGGGATGAATAATTGCTACTGCACTGACATAGGACTTTGTTGCACGGGGGAAATCAGGGGTTTAACAAGGCATTTTCCTGGGACAGTTGTGTGATCACGGCAAAGATTAGAGAGGACTTACCCTGGAAAGAATCAGGAATGCTTCAGCAACAAATCATTCATGGGGAAATCCCGTGAATGATTTGTTGCTGGACAATCGCACGACTGTCCCAGGAAAATGTCTTGTTAAACCCCTGATCTCCCCCCCCCCCCCAGTGTGATAAAGTCCATAGGCTTTGTTTCATTTGGAACCGAGGAAGAAAGAAATTTAGCCAAAGGCTTAATGGAAAAGGTGGGTTTGCAAGAGGGATTTTACAAGAAAGACATCACAATGCATGGTGTTTTAGAATTGTTTAACACTTCTGTACACTTCTACGGTATACAATTCTAGCGTTGTGATTCCACTGTAACTTCCATGGCTATGTCCTATGGAATTCTGATGGTAGTTTGGTGAGGCACTGGAGCTCTCTGGCTGAGAATCATAAATATGTAACAAAATCACAAATCCCTGGATTCCTTAAGAAGGGGCCATGGCAATCTGAAGTGCTATTTTTTTGTAGTGTGAAAGTGAAGTGAGTTCTAAATATCAAAAGCGGCAAGGAAGAATGGTTCAAGACATTTCTGAATGCATAAAATGCTCTAGTACCTTTTAAGATATGCTACTGACCTAAAATATTCTGTTCACTATCTTTGTTTGCCAACATGTATTTCAATGCCCCATTTGTGTAGCTCACCCACTCTAACGTGCCCTCTTCCAGTCCACCCATTTCACATGAAATGCATTCTCAGCCTTGTTCTTTTAGCTTGCACATCACCACAAAAACATGATTTATAAGACCCAGTGCCATAATATTTAATAATCTGAACTCTCTTCAATCAAAAGCTTCATCCAGTTTAGCATAATGACAAGAAAAGGTGGAGTTCATATAGTGTCTTTTCTAAGGATTGGAAGTATTTATTGTCCATACTCTTGTTTTTTAATTGCTTTTATTATAAGAAAATAATTAAACTTAAACAACCCAACAATATACATACATCTTTTCAACACTGCTACAAAGGGCACCCCATCCCCAGGACCATATTTACCTTTTAATTAATCAGTTTTCCAAAATTACAATGTCCCATGGAGGCATTCACCCCTTTTATCTTATAAAAAACATATTCTTTAAACTTATTCCTTACCTCTTCAAAATCATTCCTCTTCCATAATCCTTTTTTTAATTTTACGTCTATCTGTTATTTATCATTAAAGCAATATCCCAAACGTCTTTATACCATTTCTCTGTTTGATAACTACCTTGAATTTTCCATGTTCTTGGTATTATTAATCTTGCTACTATCAGTAAATTTGTAATCAAATCTTTAATCGTTTGAGTACATTTAACCTTATCAAAAATTTATAGTAAAGCTATTTCAAGATTTTGTCCTGTCATCTCTCTTATCCCTTCACATACCATTTGCCAAAATTTCTTTATTTATTTACAACTCTACCACATGTGGATATAGGTGCCAGTTTCCTAGCAACCCCTCCAACATTTCCACTGAACATTTCTTATCTATTTAACTTAATCATATTGGAGTCCAAACCATTTCCAAACCAATTTGTAATAATTTCCTTTTATTTGTCCATACTCTTGTTAATAAAGATGTAAAGGATGGGGCAGGAAGAGACAAAACAAAACACAATTATATATATATTTGACATCTATGTCCATTTCTTCCCCACTAAGTTGTTTCATTGTATATAGCAAATAATGAGATGTAAGCAATTACAGAAAACTAATTGTGTGTCTTTTTAACTGATGAGTGCCGTCAATCTATTAAACAATTGTAACTAATTGATCCTGTGCTTCTTAGGATTTATTATATTTAACATAATGGGTAGACATAGAAGACACAGCCCAAAGTTTACAAGCTCTGAGCAGGTAGGTCTTGGAGACCAAAAATGTTGGATAATCCAGAAGGTCTAAGAAAAGCCTTGAAATCACTATGAACTGCAAATGTATTGAAGTTTTATTGCAATAGCAGTAAAAGTAAATATAAAGAAATCACCAATCAACATTGTGATGTACAGTATAAACAGTTCAGTCCTCTGAAAATTTAAAGAAATCACAGAAAAAATTTAAAAATCACAAAAAAATTAAAGAAACCAAAGCAGCCGCAAGGTTGGATAATCCGGAATGTTGGATAACCAAAGGTTGGATAATCAAGATTCTACTGTATATTATGACAAAATACACACACACAAACATGCATACCTAAATATGCGCACACAAACACATATGTAATGACTAGACCTCTAGTTATTTGAGGTTTACTTTAGGCAGTAAAGAGTTAAGCCGAAACTGGGAGGGATGTATATGCAAATCAAAGTGTGACATTACAATGTGACATTACAATGTTCACTGCTCACTTGGCCAGTCAGTGAGCAGAATCAAGGGTTTTCTAGAAGCTTCGGTCAGAAGTATATATAAGGCCTCTGAGTCCAAGTGTCAGTTGGAGAATGTCAATTTGACCCTGTACAGACGGCCCAAAAGGGCCGTCCCCGTGTAGTAAGTAAGGCTGGGAGAACGCAGCAACTGCACGCTCCCCAGACCTAGCACGTATGGATGGCACCATTTTGAAATCGTGGCATCCATATGTGTGCACGACGATGATGTCATGGCGGGCACCGTGTCCACATGGACTGGCACGCACTTGATGTCATCGCGACGCTGCAGGGCACTTGGGGTACCCTTTCAGCGTCGTGAAAAGGCGCTCCAAAATGGAACACCTTTTCGCCACACGCATTGCTGGTGCGGCCATTACACAGCCACGCCAGCGGTGCAGAAGAGAAAGAAGCCAAGCGTCCCCTTTCTCCCCTTCCCTGTGCCTGTCAGGGTGTCCTTGGGGCATGAAGCCCTAAGGACACCCCTTTCCAGGCTGTGGGGAAGCAGTGTTTTGTCGCTTCTCCAAGGCTAGAAAAGTGGCAGATTGGGGCCTCTGGAGCTGCCGGTGAGGCTGCCCTGGCCCAAATCCGGCATGGGAAGGGGTGCACACGGACCGCTCTTTTTGAGCGATCTGTAAAGCCCCTTAGAGAATGAGTCTTGGGAGTCAGTAGTTTCTGAAATAGGAACAGATCAGAACATTTAGGTTCTTCTTTTATTATTTTTATGATAGCTTATATAGAATGGATATTTTATAATTAGAAATATTGAACTTGCAAGACCCTTAAGGTCTTGCATGATATAGAACTTTAGATTCTATTTTGTTACTCATAAAAATCACTCTCTCAAAGTATCTGCTAGTCGACACTCCTTTACACACATCCTAGCTCAGGTGTTGTTTGAGTAGTTCATCAAATAAGAAGAACTAAAGTCCTTAACAAGTCCCAGTGTATGTTAAGGGGAAACCATTATAAATTCACTGGGGTTTGGCAGCGTAATTTGAGGGAATTTAAGGGTCTGCTGGGACTAAGGGCCAAGACAGGGCTGCTGTTGGCTGTATTGGACTTGGGAGTTATAGTTTGAAGAGGAAAGTGACTCTGGTGGTAAGCCTGCTGTTGTGCGAGGGAAAGGGAGTAAAACACTTTGAAGCAGATAGCAGATTCTGGGTATTTTCCTCTGGCTCCTAACAGTAAAAAGGTGATACTGGGTACTCTCAGACACTCAGAAGAGGGTAGGAACTCTGTCTCTATTGCCTGAGTATATTTATTTCTTGTCTCCTTGCAGAGAAAAAGGTAAAAAAAAGTGTTATAAATCTGGTGAACTGAACAGTTCTAAGCCTGTGCTTTTTGGCTGTGTGAGGTTAAAAGAGAAAAAGGGGACAGGTCTTTGCCCACAGAAACTTGGAAACAGCAAGTAGTTCACTTATCATTTCTGTTCTTATAAATACTGCAGCTTGTTCTGCACAAATATTCATTTCACACAGTCTATTGTGATATTGTTTTTTAGTTGTTACCCGTGTCTTCACTTTAGTTAGCCACTTAGTTTATGCTTCTGTGGTGTGGCAAATGAAGTGCTGTGGAAGACAGAGCTACTCAGCCGACCACTAAAGAGGAAGACAGTGCTGAACTTCCATCTCCTTGCCCAACATCAGCACCCAGAATGGATGAGGGGGCCCAGACAATGACAATGTTCACAGACATGCATCACAAGATGTTCTCTGAGCTGCCCCACTGGATGGATAATGAGAACTTGGAGGTGCAACAACAAATGAATGACCAGAAACCTGACCTACACAGCCAGATGAATGACCACAACTCTGAGTGCACCGACGGATGAATGACCAGAAAACTGAACTGCAATGCCAAATGAAGGACCGGAACTCTTAGTTACTATGCCAGAAGTATGACCGGAACTCTGAGCTGCAATGCACATGAATGATGAGAACTCTGAGCTACAATGCCAGATGAGGGACCGGAACTCTGAGCTACAATGCCAGATGAAGGACCGGAACTCTGAGCTACAATGCCAGATGAAGGACCAGAACTCTGAGCTGCAATGCCAGATGAAGGACCGGAACTCTGAGCTGCAATGCCAGATGAAGGACCAGAACTCTGAGCTGCAATGCCAGATGTATGACCGGAACTCTGAGCTGCAATGCCAGATGAAGGACCGGAACTCTGAGCTACAATGCCAGATGAAGGACCGGAACTCTGAGCTACAATGCCAGATGAAGGACCGGAACTCTGAGCTACAATGCCAGATGAAGGACCGGAACTCTGAGCTGCAATGCCAGATGAAGGACCGGAACTCTGAGCTGCAATGCCAGATAAAGGACCAGAACTCTGAGCTGCAATGCCAGATGAAGGACCGGAACTCTGAGCTGCAATGCCAGATGTATGACCGGAACTCTGAGCTACAATGCCAGATGAAGGACCGGAACTCTGAGCTGCAATGCCAGATAAAGGACCAGAACTCTGAGCTGCAATGCCAGATGAAGGACCGGAACTTTGAGCTACAATGCCAGATGAAGGATCAGAACTCTGAGCTGCAATGCCAGATGAAGGACCGGAACTCTGAGCTGCAATGCCAGATGAAGGACTAGTACTCTGACCTGCAATGCCAGAGGAATGACCAGAATTCTTAGCTGCAATGCCAGAGGAATGCGGAAAACTCTGAGCTGCAATGCCAGATGAAGGACCAAAACTCTGAGCTGCAATTCCAAATGAAGGAAAAGAAATCTGCGCTGCAATGCCAGATAAAGGACCAGAACTCTGTCCTGCATTGCCAAATGAAAGACGAGAAGTCTGAACTGCAATGCCCGATGAAGGACTAGAACTCTGAGCTGCACATCCAGATGGAGGACCAGAACTCTGACCTGCAATACCAGATGAATGACCACAACTCTGAGCTGCAATGCCAGATGAAGGACCAGAACTCTGAGCTGCAATGCCAGATGAAGGACCAGAACTTTGAGCTGCAATGCCAGATGAAGGACCAGAACTCTGAGCTACACGGCCAGAGGAATGCGTAGAACTCTGAGCTGCAATGCCAGATGAAGGACCAGGACTCTGAGCGGCAATTCCAGATACATGACAAGAATTCTGAGCTGCAATGCCAGATGAAAGACTAGAACTTTGAGATGCAATTCCAGATAAAGGACCAGAACTCTGAGCTGCACAGCCAGAGGAATGCGGAGAACTCTGAGCTGTACGGCCAGAGGAATGCGGAGAACTCTGAGCTGCACATCCAGGTGAAGGACCAGAACTCTGAGCTGCAATTCCAGATGAAGGACAAGAAATCTGCGCTGCAATGCCAGATAAAGGACCAGAACTCTGAGCTGCAATGCCAGACGAAGTACTAGAACTCTGAGCTGCACATCCAGGTGAAGGACCAGAACTCTGAGCTGCACGGCCAGAGGAATGTGGAGAACTCTGAGCTGCAATGTCAGAGGAATGACCAGAACTCTGTGCTGCAATGCCAGATGAAGGACCAGAACTCTGTGCTGCAATGCCAGATGAATGACGAGAACTCTGTGCTGCTATGCCAGATGAAGGACCAGAACTCTGAACTGCAATGCCAGATCATTGAGAAGAACCCAGAGCTGCAATACCAGATGAATGACCAGAACTCTGATTTGCAATGCCAGATGAATGGCCAGAAGTCTCATTTGCACAGCCAAATGAATGACTAGAACTCTGAGCTGCATGGCCAGATGAATGACCCGATTAGATGGTTAAAGGGCTGACCAGATTTTTCTGTATGAATTTAATGCTGTCTTTCATCTTAAACTGCTAAAAGATATATATATATATATATATATATATATATATATGTTTCTAAGCATGTTAAGACACAGATCATTTAAAAAAATTTTTTTTGGTGTCCATTTTCAAATTAAGAAGTTTTTGCATCCCCCCCCTTGAAATAATCTCCTTCCCCTCCTCTGCAACTGCCCTTGGAACATTTATAATTGTGATTGTCTCCAAGCTGTATAAATCTTTTCCTGTTCTCTCCCTCATATGATAGAATTTATTGCAACTCATCACTCTGTGGAAGCAACAATAAGAGGAAGCTAAAAAACAGAACTTCAAAGGCTCTCTGTGCAGATGGCATCCGGACAAAGGCTTCTTTCTGTGAAATGAATGTGCCATTTTCATTCTTATGCTGTTAAGCATGGCATATTCCTACATTCTGACATTACACTGAAATAATGTGCCACATTGTTCCTTTGAGATATTTGATCCTATTACAAAAAGTCTAGCCAAAAACAAGTGTCGTTTAAAACACTAAAAGAATGTTGTGATGGACAGTGTTTATATAATAATAATAATAATAATAATAATAATAATAATAATAATAGTAGTAGTAGGCGGCCGGATAGGAGACAGTATGATGTTGAACAACAGTAATCTGTTGAAGGCAGGCATTCCTAGATTAATTTCTGTGAGAGTCCAAAAATTCAGAGACACACTGGTGAATTTTGATCACTGCCTGAATGCTACTGTCAGCTTTCATTTGTGCACATCCAAGAAAGCAGATGATCACTATCTTTTTTTCAAGCCTTCACCAGTTTTGACTGTGACTTTCAACATAATGAGATGGAAGATCTTTCCTCTTGTGTCTTTCAACAAGGGGTTATTTCTTTGTCAAGTATATATCAGTTTCCTTTTCTTTTTTACAGGTTTTGAACATTTATATCTCATCTGTTAGGAAACTCAAGGTGCTGCATGAGGCATTCCAGATAGTCTCCCATGCAAGCAAGGATCAGACACAGCTTGCTTAGTTGCAACACGAGGGCTGCTTCATATGGTCTCAGGCCATGCCTCAGGGAAATAGGATGGCTGTTGTGAAAGATTCTCCTTTGAAACACAGCTTCCCCCAATCTGCCACCCTTCAGATGTGTTGGACTACATCATCTCCTACCAGCAAAGGGGGCATTCATGCTTATTTTTTCGTCATAGAGAGATACAGATTGCCATACTGATGCATATTGGGTTTGTTGTTCCCATTTTGTTTTGTGTTTGCGAATCTCTTCGAGTCATTTTAACCCTAGTGTTATTCACACATGCCATTCGGGTTACAATAGAAGGAATAATACAGAGCGATACGAATAGATTCGGAAGCTTATTCACACTGCCAACAATGAGGATCTTTCAGGAAAAGTCGGGAAAAACCCTGGTATCAAATATACCGGGTTAAGTGGGGGTTTTTGTCAGCACCCCTCCCCCCTGAGTGCATTGAGTGCATTTGGGACGTGTGTGAACAACAAGGATTCATCCCAGATTCATCCTGGATTATTTTCATAGTATGAATGGGGCTCAACTGTCTGAGATGATAAGAGTCAAATGCATGGTTTTGTAACATATTATTTTAGTATATGATGGAAGTATAATCTAGAAGAATAGAATATGGTTATTCACATTAAATATGTGCCTAATTGATCTTAGAACAAATCTATCCTGAATTTTCCTAGAAACCAAGATGACTAAACTGTGGCTGTTGTTCTTCAGCCACATCGTGAGGAGGCATGACTCACTAGAAAATAGAGTGATGTTTGGAAAGATGGAAGTCAGTAGGAAGAGAGAAAGACCACCTACTAAATGGATGGACTCAGTCAATGAGGCAACATGTCATGGACTGCCCTGGGCCTGACTTAGAGGCACAGTCAGAGGACTCTGAAGAAATGGAGGAGGCTGAGATAGAGGCAGATCTGGGGCTGCCTGGATCAGCAGTCCTAGAGCAGGCTCAGGAAGCTGCAGAGGGAGAAACACACTCTATGGACTTTAGGATGAAAATGCAAGTAGATAAAGAGATACCACTTTGGTGGGAAGGTGCATTTGGTGCAGTTGTGCTCGCCACGTGACCACTAGAGCAGTCCTCAGACAACGCTGGCTCTTCAGATTAGTAGCAGAGATGAGCACCACTCCCTACAGTCAGTTACGACTAGACATTCATGTCAAGAGACTACCTTTTCTTTTACCTTTACTTCACATTTGTCCAAACCACCATCAGAAACTGCTGACTGACTTAATAGAGAGATACTTGAGCTTGAACCCAAACCCATCATGAAAAGCTCCCTTGGTGAAATTTTGTGTTCATCCTAATAGATCACTAGCCTAATGGAATTGTCTGTCAAGCATCCCTTATATGTGTTTTTCTCTTAACTCATGCCCTAAGCCCATTTGAACATCTTGTTGTTGTTGTTGATTTAATATTCTTTATGAAACTGAAATAAATAAACAAATAAATATTTTAAAGAACAAATTGCCTCCCTCCCTTCCTTTCTTCCTTTCTGGGCTAATAAGCATCTAAAATGTCAAAATGGGTATTAGAATTACTGACCTCTTCTGTCAAAATTGACAGAAAGTTAAAACTGTCAGAGTTTATAACTCATGGAATTAAGCATCTATTTGTCCCAAGAACATTTGTTGGACTACAGCTATAGTTCTACACACAATTACCTGGGAATAAATCCCATACTAAATTTGGACTTATTTCCAAATAGTCATGAATGGTATTGGGTCTCATGGCTGCTATCTATGCACAATTACTTAAGAGTAAATCCCACTGAATTTAATGTCACTTATCTCAGAGTTTTGTAAGGAGAAGACTGTTAAAAGTGCTGAAATTTTCTTTGATGGCATCTTAGGTGTGAGCTTATGCAGATTTCCACTATAGTACCTGCAGAAATTTAAAGTGTGCTATACATCACCTCTGAAATATATTCTTCCGTTCGTTTGTTAACAATATATTAGAAAAGGTTGCAGTGGTATTATACATTTTGCAGTTGGGTATTTCTTTAAATATATGGTGTAACACATAAATCCCTGGATTTGCTTGAATTAGGACGCACATTTCTCTCTCTTTTTAGTCTTAAGGAACAAATGAGAGAAAACAATTGGAATTCAGCTCTCACAGTATGATTCACAAGCTGTTGACATCTGAGCAGGTCTGATCATTCATTGGCTGGAAGGACTTTTCAAGGTGTGTCTTTCAACAAGAGGACATTTCAGTTTTCAAGGATATGTTAGTGGAACATGATAGCTGTTTTGTGTGGTAAGAACTGTTTTGTGTTCTTTGCTATTATTACTCAACACAGCAGTCTTTGTTACAAAACTGAGGTAATGGACTAATTATTGTTTGTCACAAAAATGAGCTTGAGTGTCTGTCTCTGTGTTTTACAGGTTTGGGAGATTTAAAATGTTGCCTTGGGAGTCTCAGCTAAGACAGTTATTCTGCCTTTGAAAACAGGACAGGATGTTTTCACACATAAGAACAAGTCTTCAGTTTGTTCTTTCTCATCTTTATATGCTGTAAGGTTTGGGTGGTTCTCTAATAGCAATCTGTTAAATAACATCTTATTCTTGCTCACAAATGGGTGTATTACTGCGAGTTACTGTGCCTAATGAAAGTGCATTGTGTTTTAGCACAGGATACAAATTGTTGGGGGAAACAGAGGGAACACTAAAAAGAGATGTATGGTTTGCTTGATTTCATTTATTTACTTTTGGATGAGTCTATTTAATATTTTCATAAGAAGGCTACAGTGAACATATTCTGAAACTGGAACAGCTGTACAGTACATGCAAATATCAACAATTTGTTATAGTTGGAGGAGGATGTAGAGCATGAATAAGACATCTGTATTCTACAAGTGGTGTAATGTCTTTTTTCATTGTTTTGACAGTAGCACAGAGTAGATACAAATCTCACAGTAGTCTTCTTGTTTTTGCTGTTCAGAATCTAAACATAGCACGCAAATGGTTGAGGGAGTTATGCATGATTTACTTTCTGTTGTTGTCATTGTTGCAAACTGGGCTTTTCTGTAAGCAAAATTAGAGCCGTATTTGTACATCTGTATTACCCAAGGAACCAAACTCAAAGAACACATGGCACTGGTCCAGACTGGCAAATGTTAGACTGTAATAGCATATGAAGCTATTTTATAGTTAATTGGACCATGCCTAATCCAACTAGCTAAGTATTGTCTATTCTGAGAGACAGCAGTCCTCCAGGGTCTTGTCAGTGGTCTTTCCCATCATTTGCTACCTGAATCCTTTTTGAAGTGAAAATTCCAGGAATTGAACTTAGGTAAATTATTGGATACTCTTCCATTGGGTTATATCCCTTACCCCAGTGAATATTTTCAGTAGGAAGACAGATGGTATAGTGGTTTGCATCGGACTATGACTCTGGAGACCAGGATTCAAATCCCGGCTCAGCCATGAAATCCACTGGGTGACCTTGGGCACGTCACATACTCTCAATCTCAGGAGAAGGCAATGGCAAAACCTTCTCTGAACAAATCTTGCCAAGAAAGCCTCATGATAGGTTCGCCTTAGTATTGCCATGATAAGTCAGAAATTACTTGAAGGCACGACAACAAAAAAGGAAGAAAGACATATTTAGCAGTGGATTAAACACTTCCGCAGGAGATGCCTTGCTGTCTTTTCACACACCATGGTTGTCTTTTAATGAACTAGTTCCATTGCAGCACTATAGCCTTCTTCTTCAAAGTTCTGGGAAAGGCAATAAATGATAGGTGCCACAAGGGGATGCTAAAGTGCAACACAGGCTCAAAGGAAGCCCTAAGTAGGTATTTTGTATTCTCAGCAGGAACTCTCACCTTTTGTCTTAAGGCAGGGTTAGATGATCAAATATATGGTCAATGGGAAGGCTTGTACTAATTGGCATGGTTGTGTGTCGCATTTAGATAACATAATTTGCATATCATTTTCAAGAAGTGCCTAGATGCTCAATTACATTTGGTGGCCATGTTGCAGTTACTGGTAAGTATAGTTTGGTATAGATATATTTAGCATGTGTATTTGTGTGTGTGTGTAATCAACAGAGCCACAAAGTAGGTGGTAAACAGTAAGGGCATCACTGGGAGGTGTGGGGGTTTCAGACCGGGCCAGATGACACCCTGTGTGTGTGTTGTGAGACACCACTGCTCCCAAAACACCTTTTTTGGCAGAAATGGTCTGTGGTGTTGGCTTATGCCCCTTTAAAATGTTGAAAAGATGGTATGAGTGGGACGAGAAAGGAGAGGCCCTGGGTTTTAAAAATTAAAATATAAAATTTTGTAATTTTTACTAAACATATATAATTTTATATAATTTTTTAAATTTTTCTTTAAAGCATTGCATCTTACAAAATTTTTCACTTTTGCCATATGAAACTATGTACATGTAAATACATTTAGACTGCGTATGATACTGTAATTTAAAGGTATAATTTTAATTTTGCTAGTTGCTTATGTCACAACTGTTACCATTATATTCAGTGATATGCAGGAATTATGACTTGTGAGTAACTCTAGTACAAATAACTTTACTATTGATTCTATATGGAATGGTATGGGAGAACATCATTGGAGGGGTGATACTATGAGTTACTGTACTGAGTGATGCCAGCTCCAGTAATGCCACTGCTAAGCTGTTCAGAAATAAGGCAGAGACTGAAATAACCCTTACTAACTCTGTGCCATACCAATTTTTGATGGGAATGCACAAATTAATAGGTAAATGTAGGAAAAGGAAACTTTGAAAGGTAGGGTTTACAATATAGAAAAACAATATTAAGCACTTTTTAAAAGCAGGAATGGTTTCCGTGCTCTTTTGATTTTGACTTATGTAACAAACCAAACCTTAGCCTTTCAAAAGCACTTTATTTGCAGGTTACACTATAGCCATGTCACTGAAATTGTATTTGTGCATGTGTGTGTGGCTTCAAGTCATTTCCAACTTATGGCGACCCTAAGGCAAACCTATCATGGGGTTTTCTTGGCACGATTTGTTCAGAGGAGGGTTGCCATTGCCTTTCCCTGAGTCAGATTGTGACTTGCCCAAGGTCGCCCAGTAGATTTCATGGCTGAATGGTCTTCAGAGCTTTAATCCAACACTCAAACCACTATGCCATGTTTGTATTAGGGCTAACCCCCCCACATTATTTCTCCTAATCTAATAAAAAAGGAAACCAAGCATCTAAATTGATCCAAGCTATAAATTAATCACATTCAACACATATTACTTTGTATGAAGGCATACTATGTTTTGTTTTAGTTGTTGTTTTTAAATGCTTGGATCATTTTCCCATATAGAATGAGCAAGATGATATACAATAGGGACAATAAAAAATAAGCATAAAATATTAAAATTGTCATTAAAATGGCCCCACTATCTTTTTTCTCCCTGAGGTGGTTTTCTGTTTTGGGTAGATGTGAATATTCAATAATGGTCTGACTCCCACTTGCCCTTTCTTTTGTGGAAGGAGCTTGAACTCAGTGAGGTTCCCATTCCCTCCAACTGTCCTGATTTGTCAGGGACAGTCCCTCTTAGCACTCTGTTCATTCCAGTCTTTCAGCTGCTTTTAAAATGTCCCAGTTTCTCTCTCATCCTCCCACCTCCCCCTTTTGTCCTCAGTTTACATCATGAGTGCATTACTCCATTAACGTAGAAGGGAAAGAGTCTTATCCTTCTCCGTAGGCTCAGGGAAAGGCAAACTGCTGCAACATCTCCTACCTTGTGTGTTCTTCCTCATTAATAACTTTTTCAGTCTTGACCACACTTTGATGTTGTTGGGGCACACATGTTTCAGATTCCTCCTATGAAACGTTGGAGGGTATGGGTTCACTACCACAGGAAGATAGCAAAGCGGCAATTTTAACCCAATTCCATCTTCACTCTGTAGACACCAACCAGTGCAATTACCCATATTTGTCCTGGAGACAGCCTTTGCTCCCAGCCCCTCTTAATTTTGGTTTTAGTTGCTTGCACACAAAATATATGCAGCATTTGGTGCCTCATTCCAGTCTTAAAGCTTCCAATCTGTTCAGTTTTTTTCCTACAAAGAATTGCTTGATGTATATTACAGCCACAGAATTATAGACAATCAAATAAGAAAGGATGAAAATTGTTTTGGCATTTGACTCTTTATATTTGGCATTTCACATCTGCCAAGAAACCCCCATGATAGGTTTACCTTAGGGTCACCATAAGTTGGAAAAGACTTGAAGGCATACAGCAACAACAACAACAACAACTCCTTAAAAATAAGTTAGAAACAGGAAATAAAATTTAATACAAAACTCTTCTGTTTTAGCTGAAGGCTATTGCCCACTATGCTGCAGTGGTTATTAAATTTGTGTTGCTTTCTTAGGTATGTATAATTTCATCTTATCCAAGCAGCCTGCAGGATCTAACAATGTTATGTTTGCTGGACAAAGCTTATTTAGCCATTTATCATCATGGCTCCATCTCTTAATTAGTTCAGATGAATTAGTGGGAATTATTAAGGATGTGACTGAAATGAATGACAGAAGCAGAAATTCTTAACCTCTGTATAAGTTTTAAACTAAAAGAGGCCTACTGAGTGCTATCAGCAAAAATACTGGAGGTAACATGTGAACCTCTCTAGAATGGTCCAGTGAGGTAGGATCATGAGAATTTAGAGCCATTTCTAATATTTCACAGGACTCTTTCAAACGGGGGAGGAATTTCTCCCAACTCCGAATGGAGCCAATGCGGATTTATGTAAATTCGCTTGTTTAGCGATTTTACATGAACCCCTGCTCCGTTCGGAATTACTTCCCATTACCCGAAAATAACCCCCTCCTGCCCGAATTTGCATGCGAAGCTTTAATTCGCAATAACGTAAAACCCATGATTGCATTCGAATTGGCTTCCCTCTTGCCCGAATGGAGCCAATGCGGATTTATGTAAATTCGCTTGTTTAGCGAATTTACATGAACCCCTGCTCCGTTCGGAATTACTTCCCATTACCCGAAAATAACCCCCTCCTGCCCGAATTTGTATGCGAAGAGTTAATTCGCAAGAATGTAAAACCCATGATTGCATTCGAATTGACCTTAAATTATACTTCCAATTTAGCCTTGTATGAAAGAGTCCACAGTGACCAACCTGGATTTGCCACAGCATGGCATAGTGGTTTGAGTGTTGGATTATGATTCTGGAGATCAGGGTTTGATTCCTTGCTTGGCTGCAAAACCCATTGGGTGAACTTGGGCAAGTCGCACTTTCTCAGCCTCAGGGGAAGGCAATGGCAAAACTCCTCTGAACAAATCTTGTCAAGAAAATCCCATGATAGGTTCGCCTTAGGATCACCGTAAGTTGGAAATGACTTGATGGGAGCCCTGATGGTGTAGTGGTTAAATGCCAGTACTGCAGCCAGTATTGCAGTCACAAGAGTGTGAGTTCGATCCCAGGGCTCCAGGGTTGACTCAGCTTTGCATTCTTCCAAAGCTTGCTAAAATGAGTACCCAGCTTTTGGGGGGCAATTAGTTTACACGTTGTAACTTAGACTACTTAGTTCAGTATAAAGTGATACAGAAATCTAAATGTTATTGCTATTGCTCTGAAGAAATTTTGCCATGATAGGTTTGTCTCAAGGTCACCATAAGTTGGAAACAACTTGAAGGAGCACAACATATCCACACATACAGTCAATAAACCAGGGTTCTAGGGCAAGCGTACCTTATTACAGACTACAGTTCTCAAGACCTACCCCCCACCCCAGGCCCTCTGGGTGAAGGAGGAAAATCCCAGGGCAAGAGTGCTGCCTTTAAAAGAAAACATCTTGCTGATACAGTACAGGTTTATTTGACATTTCTTCCTCTTTTTCCTTTTCCTTACGAAGTTTCTCAAACCATGTCTGGTGCCTGGGCCCAGTGGGGACAGAACTGTCTCAGAAGTTGCTGCCTTTGGATTTACTCAGTATGGAACTACAGGTTACTGAATATGGTACTGCAGGATTGCTGCTTTTTTCTTTTTCCTTACTAACTTTACAGCTTCTGTTCCCAACTTTCGCTCCCTATTCTAATTGTCTGAACCTACAGTACAATTTCATTTCTTGATCTGAAGCTCACATTTGCAGAAATCCTGGTATAAATGTATTTCTTCAGCTCTCCTTAACATTTGATTTCTTTTTCTTTCAGTCCTTTATTTCATCTCCTTTCATCATTACCTTCTTTTCTCTTCCTCTCCCCTGCAACTCCTGCCTACACTCTGTATTTACTAGTTTTTTCTCTTTCTCTCTTTTATTCTTCTTCCCCTCCCCAGAACACCTGACAAAACTTTTCTTCCCTTCTCTTCTGCACTCCTCTCTTTCTCTAATGTGTTTCACACTTGGCTTAATGGCTCTTTTTCTCCTGCTCCCCACTTACCACATTTGCTATTGGCACTCATCTTTTTCCTCCATCCATAAACTCCTTCCCTCTGTCTCTTCATCTTCCTCCTTCTCCCAACTCTGTTGCAATGATCTTGGCTATACTTGCCTTCTGCCTCCCTTCCCATCTCTCTCTTTCTAAATCTTATCCTCTTTCACATTTTCACCCTCTTCTCCTGGCTACACTCATTATCTGCCTTCTACTCGTCTATTTTTTGTCTTTCCAACTCTTTTCTCCCCTCCTCCCCCCCAAAAAACCCCATTTAAAACCATGATTGGGATATGTTAGGTGCACACATTTTAAGCTGTATTTTCCATTAAATTCAGTGGTGCTTCCCTTGATAGGTTGCTGTGTTGGTCCCTATGGCTGTGGCAGAATCTCTCAACAGTATTTTCTACCTCACTAAAATATTTTACATGGCTTGGCCATGTAAACCCACTTGGGTGACATTGGGCAAGTTATACTCTAGGCTTTAGAGGATGGCAGTGGCAACCCTCCTTTAAACAAATCTTGCCAGGAAAATCACAATAATGTTTTGCCTAAAAGGAAATGACTTCAAGGCACACAACAATAACAAAATATTTTGTGACTATTAGTACCATTATGCTGATTGTGATAATTACTATTGGTGTGTGTCTGTGTGTGTGGGAGGGAGGATTTCTCAATCTGACTTTAAACAAATGCAGCCAGTGAATTGCACTGCTTAATGGTAGTAACCATTTCACAGTTGTTATTTTATATGCATTATGCAACTTTCTTTGATTTATCACTGATAGTGATGGAATATAATTGATTCAACCTAAGTGGGTCAAATCTCAACTGATTTATTGCTAATCTGGTTTCTCTGGCAGCAGGAAGAGCAGGCACCTGGTCATATCTTTCCAAATGGGACATCTTATATCGCTATTTCTGTTATAGCTATTATTTTGGAATTTGCATCTATATCTGTATATTAGCATATTTAAATTATGTGCAATTAAATTATGTCTCCTCCTTTTCCCCTTTCCTGATGAAGCATTTCTTCTTTTGTTTTGGGGGTATCCTGCAGGCTTCATGTGGCACCTGAAATTATATGTACGGTATTCTATTAAAAGTTGGTTATTCAAGAGACAGGCATTTATCTTCTTCAATGAGTTTTTCCTTCTTATGCAGTTAACAACAGTTGCTCTGTATTTTCCAGTGTATTTAGGAAAATTCCAGGAAGCATGACCTCATGGACAGCTTGTGAGATCTTTTCATTATACAGAAGCAGCAAGAGTTCTCATTTATGGAAAACAACCCCATAACTATATAACCAGCCTATAAAATTCAAACCATGTGAACAGAGCAATTGCTCTGTCATATTTAGGCCTTGTGTGGATTAAAGAGATGAGTTTGTCCAGCTGCTTTATCACACTAGGGGGCAAGCAGGATTTTAATAAGAGTTAAACGAGAGTTAAACAGGAAATGCCCTATATTTATCACAAATTTCCTGTTTAACTCTCGTTTAACTCTTGTTTAAATCCTGTTTGCCCCCTAGTGTGAAAAAGCAGCAGGAGTAGGAAAAGTGCACTTTCCAACTCTTCCAAAACAAGAACTTCTGTCTTCTCTTACGATTGGCAATTCTGGCTAGGGGTGATGAGAATTACATCCCAACAATATCTGAATGGCTGATTTTGGCTTGGTCCCTTCTTGTTGTTATGTGCCTCCAAGTCAACTCCAATTTATGGGGACCCTGTTGTAGGGTTTTATTGTTTATTGTATTTTCAGGCTGGATTTAAGAACCCATTTGTTTGTCCTTTTCTTTGTCCAGCACCACATCACAAATGCACTGATTTTCTTTTTATCTGCTTTCTTCACTGTCCAGCTCTCACATCTGTACATGGTGGCTTGGATGAGTCTACTTTGTATATCTTTACTCTTTAGGATATTTTCTAGTAATTTCATAGCTGCTCTTCCCATTCTTTGTCTTCATCTTATCTCTTGACTGCAATCTCCATTTTGATCTATGTTTGATGCAAGGTACAGGGAATCTTTAACTATTTTAATTTCCTCATTGTTTAGGTTGAATTTATGTACCCTCTCCATGATCATTATTTTTGTTTTCTTTTTGTTCAGAAACGAGCCTTCCTGCCTTTGCACTTTCTTTCTTGACCTTCCTTGGGAATTGATCCAGGTCCATGATGTTTTTTGCTAGTAATATGGTGTCACCCACATATCTTAGATTGTTGGTATTCCTTTATCTTGTCTTCACTTCTACTTCTTCTAAGTCAAAGCCTGCTCTTCATATGATGTTTTCTGTGTACAAGTTGAACAAGCAGGGCGATAGAATCCAGACCTGACAGATCTCTGTGCCAATTGGGAATCATTCTGTTTCTCCATATTCTGTTCTTACAGTGGCCTCATGTCCAAAGTATAGATTTCTCATCAGAACCATCAAATGTATAGGGAAGATTTATTCAGAGGAGGTTTTCCATTGTTTAATGTGAAAAGAGTGTTACTTGTCCGAAGCCACCCAATGGGTTTCCTTGGCAGGGATTTGAACCCTGGGCTCCTGAACTCCTAGTCCTCCAGTAAATAACACATGTGTCTTCTCTGGTGTGTTGTAAATTATGAATCACAATATACAGATTTCTTGGCATATTGAGTATTTTCAGTATTTACTTTGGGATTTGATCTATAATACTTAGAGATAAATTCTACCTATTCAAATTCAGTTAGCATTAAATAAAGACGTTTTACATTTCAACAACATAATCTTAGCTCAGTAGGTAAACACAGAATGTTCCTGGGTAGTGTTTTAATGTTTTATTATTGAAATAGATTTCTCTACATTGGACATTACTACACATCTGAGACAAATTATAGCAGCAAATTCAGAGTTGCCTCAAACCTCTTGAGCTGTGTTACTCAAAATAATGATGCCTGGACCAGTGCTCGTCCATGAAGCATTGGCTGCTGGTCCATGAGAGTTTTCTGGAAAGAAAGAAAAGTTGGAACCAATGGGCACTGGTCTCTAATACATGGGTGTGGTGGGGGGAGGAATATTGGTTCCCTCCATCAGGTATCATGAGGGACACTTTTCTAGAGTACAGTATATTATTTCAGAGTAGCTGTCAAAGGCCCAATTCACTAACTGTAGTTAAGAGATAAATGAATACTCTATAGTGGTGTTCTCTCTCCACCTGCACACAAGCACCCTTCCCCTCATGGCTTCAGTCATGGTTGACCATCTTAACTGGTGACCACACAATGTCTGAATAAAATTCAAGGTGCTTGAATTTGTAAAGCTGTGATTTGTAAAGCTCCAAACAATTTTGGATTATGATTTTTAAAGACCTTCCTCCTGGGCTTGCCAGGTCAGCATTGTTCTACCTGCGATTTCAAGGCCAAAACATGAGTCCAAGAGTATGTTCTTGCAAGGTAAGCAAGCATAGGTATTGGTGTGTGTGTAACTGATTTTGGGTCAGCTGATTATGGAAAGGACCTTGAGGACAATCTGATTAAACTTGGCCATATGGAAACCAAGAAGCACATTGTTTGTAGTCCACTTTCTGCCTTGCTCTAAATACTGTAACATAATGGCTCAGGGAATGGACCAAGTGTTTCCCTTCCCAGTCCATTTTTGCCAGTGTTACACAAGAATAACACACACATTAACACCTTCAAGCTGAGCCAGTGAGCCCTGAGTGTGGAGATGGCAAAGAGTGCCCAGGCTTTAAAGTCACTACTCATACTGAGAATACACCCCCCCCCCTAATTATAGACCAAAAGAATAACCATTCTGTAAGTCTTCATCTGGCACCCTGACCTGGCAGCCCTGTAATATAAATCAGTCTGAATTTCGAGCTCAGTATATGTATCCTGTTCTCACGTCACCATCATATTTTTGGTAGGTGGATCTGCAGTGACACTCAGAATGTGAAATGCCCCCTAAGAGAGATCTGTCCAGTTGTTTTTACTTCTCTTTATAAGTCAGCTAAAACTTACCTGTTTTGAGAAACATATAGCTGTTGAGTAGCTTATGATTTATTGTATACAGTACTGAGTGTCTGTTTAATGCATTTTAAACACATACCCACATGTGTGCCCAGTCATATGCATGTGTGCTCAGATACACACACTTGTTTTATCTGAATATGTTGCTTTACTGGTGTTATTTTATACTGCTGCATTTGACTTGCAACCTGCTTTTATTACTCTTCTCAGGGGGAAAATGCTACACAATTGATTTTGACATAATATAAATTTGGGGATTTATTTCCTCATGACCAATATGTCTACCTTTACTTTTTAAAAAGCATATTATGGAACCAGGATTCACAAGGCCAAAGCCCTGGGATGTTTTTATGAGTAGAGACTGTGATGTTATCTGCCAACCAGTTGGATTCTGATATTCCATTTGAGTTCAGCTGCAGTCCTCACAGCAACAATATCAACAGTGTATAGTTACAAGCTTCCCCAGTTCCCCAGTTGGCAAGACCTATCAGCTTTACAGTAAGCCTCTCTCTAAGATGAAAACACCTATACATTGTTTTATATCAAAATAGCCTGCTGTGTTTTTGGACACACTCTGGTGGTGTTTCTAGGGACTATCCTAATGAGGGCTGTATTTTAAAATGTATAATTCCACCTCGGGTATTATTTTTGTTAAGCAAGAAGAGGTAACATGTGAGTCCACCCAGGTACAATCAATCTCAATCTCACCTAGTGATGAAATCAAAGGATTACACTACACTTCGCAAATGGTGTCAGCATTTTCACTTGCTGCATCTGAGTTTTTAAAGAGAAAGTAATTTTTGTGCCCATTAGCTACAGATGTTTCTAGAAACTCACCAGGAAAGCATCCAATAGAAACTCTCTGGACCACCTGGAATCCCCCTGGACCACCTAGTATGCCATGTGTAAACTGAATAGCAGCTCTGGAACAAGGACAGACAAAAATGATATCAGGTAGATCAGGGTGGTTTTAGGTAGGATCAATGATGATTCTGTCTCCCAATGATTTCACAACAAAGTGACTCTACTTTGTCCTAAATATTACTTTTAAAATGAGGAAAATAATAATATATAGCCCGCCCCTCTGATCAAGCAATCGGGGCGGGTTACAGCAGGATTAAAATAACAGTGAAAACAGATCAAACCCATCCCCATCTCCCACCCCTTAAAATAAAATTAAATCAGCAATAAATTAAAACCTAGAACAAAATAAACAATCAATGAACAATATCAATATCCAGCCTAAGACTCCTGGAGCTTTTTGGGTGGGGCCGGAATCATAGAGGAGGCTGGAAGAGCTCAATTCTAGGGATTTGGAGCCGGGCAATGTTAGGTGCTGTCTGAGAAGGCCTGCCGGAAGAGATGCGTCTTTAAGGCTTTTTTGAAGCCGTCGATGGATGGAATGAGACACATCTCATCTGGCAAGTCATTCCACAGCTTGGGGGCGGTAGCTGAAAAGGCCCTCTGGGAGGTCTGCGTCAGTTTGTTCTTCATAGGCTGCAGCAGGTTCCTCCCAGAGGACCGGAGCGTGCGGGGGGTTTCATACGGGAAGAGGCAGTCTCTGAGATAGGATGGACCCCAGCCATGTAGGGCTTTAAAGGTCAAAACCAACACCTTGTACTGCACCCGGAAACTAATTGGCAGCCAGTGGAGAGACTTAAGCACAGGTGTTATGTGCTCTCTCCTAGATGTTCCTGTAACAAGTCTGGCTGCCATGTTCTGAACCAGTTGTAGTTTCCCAGTTAAGCACAAGGGTAGCCCCATGTAGAGCACATTGCAGTAGTCCAAACATGAGGTTACCAATGCGTGTACCAGAGTTTCCAGATCCCTCATAACCAGGAAAGGGTGCAGCTGGTGTATGAGCCGAAGCTGATAACAGGCACTCCTGACCGTCACATTCACCTGACTGATCATGTGAAGCGATGAGACAAGAAGTACCCCCAGACTGCGAACAGAGTCCTTCGAGGAGAGTGTGACTCTATCGAGAACTGGGGATTGTATTCCCAAACTGGGTTTCGGGCCTGTAACTGTGAGTACCTCCGTTTTGTCTGGATTGAGCTTCAATTTGTTTTCCCTCATCCAATCCATGACTGCCGCAGGACAGTCATTGAGAGGAGAGACGCCATCTGAGCAGATGATCTAGTCATGGAGAAGTATATCTGAGTGTCATCAGCATACTGATGGCACTGAGCTCCATGCTTCCGAATGAAAAAAGCTAGAGTTGAGCTTGTAGGTAATTAGGAGGAGGCGATTTTTCTGTGGAATGGAAACATTGTGATCTGCATATCCAAACAAGTTCTGGGACACAGAATACAAGTCTGAGAATGTATTCTTTGCAACAGTCTGCATACTGGATTTTGAGGTTCAAACAAATAAACAAGGTAGGTCCCATGAACCTGGTTGAACTGGATCTAAAATTCTTGGCAGCTGCGTGGGGGTTCCTTAGGAAAATAGCCTAAATCAGTAGTAGATTAGTGGGCCTTTGCATACAGAAATTCCTAGCTTCCTAGCTTCAGTTCCTGGCAACTCAGGTTAAAAAGATATGGCATCCATTCACATTGTAGAATTATAGCACTGTTATTCCATTACAATAATTGCCATGGCTAAATCCTCTGGAGGCTTGGGCTGTGTAGTTTGCTGAGTTTGAAAATTCTAAATGCCCTTCCCCCTAAACTAGATATCCCAGGATTCCATAGGATAGAACCTCATGGGAATGGCCATCATTCTGTAATTGGAAAAAGCCCCAAGTTTCAAGAGATGTGAAATACCACTGCTTGAGACCCTGGAGCATCTGTCAGTGCATCCAGACTGATTAACAAAATCAGAAAAGCCCAGATTTTGTTCATGTTCTTTTTGATATTATTTTCGAGATCCATACATGTTACATTTATCCTAGAATATTTTCTGTCAGCTTCCAATATGATCAGAGACTTTTTATAGCAGCTCCCCATGTCGGTTTATTTTAACACAGTATGAAATCAGAGAGAGCCAGCATGGTGTAGTGGTTTGAGTGTTGGACTACAGCTTTGGAGACCAGGGTTTGAATCCCTGTTCGGCCATGGAAACTGTATGTTCCTTGGCAGATATGAACAGGATTTCCTGAAACTTTTTGAACATCACTCTTCTAGGTACATTTCAAATATGCTTTAGTGAACCTCAGAGAAACTCTATTACTGGAATGTTCCATGCTTACCTTACTTTTCTGCCTCTAGGCTATCTGTTTGGTTCATTTGAAATGAGGAAAGGGTGCCTTAGCTGGAGTTTAGTCATCTGTTACCCAGTCCAAAATTCCCTAAAGGCAATGGGAGATTTTCCTCTTAAGCTTCAATAGCCTTTGAATCACATTCCTCAGTGTTTACATAATTTATCCTTGGGTAATTTAAGATTGCAGATGTTGCTGAATGAATTTTGGGCATGTAAAGATGATGAGGGGAAATTACTGGACCGTTCACGAATCTGTCCCCTCTGATTATTATAGTAAACTGAAACGAAAGCTTCAGGACTAAAATAAGTATTTTGTATGGAGGAAAACTTACTCGTGAAAGCATGGTAGACAAATATTTGTCTTCCCCATGGAAGTGTATGTGAGCTCTAGTTTGAATGGCAATTCCATTTGTCTGCATAATTTCAACTGAGAGAGAATGGGATGAGCATAAGAATGTAACAAGAACTTATTCAAAATCTTGAAAGTCATGAGAGGCAATTAGCTTTGTGAAGTCAAAGGCTTTCATGACTAGCATTCATAGTTTTTTGTGGGTTTTCTGGGCTTTATGGCCACATTTGGGGAAACTCTTCCAGTATGTGGCCACAAAAAGCAATTATCTTTCTTTAAGAAATTCATTAAATTCGCAGTGGACAACCTGTGGCCTCCAAAGGGGCTTAATATTGGCCTTCCACATACGAGAGGGTATCAAAAAATTTAAATGATCACCTTTAAAAACATTTGACAGAAAATTTGTTTTGATTTGTGGTTAACTTATCTTTATGTAGTCACTATCTAGATTTATACATTTTTTCCCAGCGTATCTTGGCCCTCCAAATACCTGATATTGTAGAAGTCTGCAGATCGCGTCATACACTCGGAAGTTATTATGGCATATTGATGAAATTATGTCAGTGTCATCATTGGTCCCTAAGTGCATGTTGCTGAGAAAATCAGCTTATTCCGTCCTTTATTTTTGTGATTGTCTGTGCCAGAAGTGACTAAAGTGTAAAATTCTCATCAGGCGCAATCTGCAGACTTCTACAATATCAGGTATTCGGAGGTTCAAGATACTCTGACAAAAATGTATAAATCTAGATAGTGGCTACATAGAGATATGTTAACAACTACAAATCAAAACAAACTTTATGTCAAACTTTTTAAAGGTGATCATTAAAACTTTTGGATACCCCATCGTATGTCCTTACATTCCTCCTCTAAATTCTCCTGCCAGTTTTCGGCAGATTATTCTTTTTCTTCTGGATAGCCTGTATTCCATCAGAGGGGATTACACCAGAAAGACTGAAGTATATTAGGATTGTTTGAGGAGGGACAATTAGAAGGTTTTAACTCCCACACTACAATGTGTGTGTCTGTGTCTATCTGTATTCATGAAGGTGTGCATCCAAGTGCATATACGCACACACGCAGGTGTGCAGTTCCTTAATCTTGAGCCATCATCCTATTCATCCCTTGTTATTGTGTGCCTTCTGGTTGTTTCTTATTTATGGTGGCCCTAAGGCAAACCTATCATGGTTGCTGTTATTTTGGCAAAATTTATTTGGGGAGGGTTTGCCTTTGCCTTCCTCTGAGGCTCAGAGAGCGATACTTGCCCAAAGTGACCCAGTGGGTTTCCATGGTTGAGTGGGGATTCAAACATTGGTTTTCAGAGTCATAGTCCAACAGCGTAAAGGGCTCAACAGGGCTTAAATAGTCATACTCTCTTGTATTAATCTCGGAATACATGGGCAATGACAATAGAATGATGAAACAGCATCCTCCATTTGCCTTATGTTCTCCTCTGAGCAATTATGCATGTGGGGCCCAAGGGAGAAGCTAAGCAAACAGGGTCAAAGAGTGACGGAGGCAAGCAGGGATCTGGGCTTATTTAGAAACACTGATACACTGAAGGCAACAGGCACAAAGGTGGAAACCCTTTGAAAACTTGGTGCTTCCACAACTATTTCCTTCTCCCGCAATACCCTCTCCTCATGGAGAAGATTGTTAAAGCCTTCCCTTGAAAATTTTCCAGAATTCAGGGAATGTGTGAATATGAAACCACGTTATTCAGAATCACACACGCAACTTGCAAACAGTTTCTAGCATGCTGCAAGGAACAACTATTACATTTCTGTTGGTTCAGCTTTCATGGCAACATCTATGGCCTAGCTAGTGAAGTAACCATGTGATTGAACTCTGCTGTTTTAATTATAAAGCTTTGTAAGTATCACTGGGAAACTGAAATGTACAGCTACAACTGGCCATGTTTGTACGTGTCTGTGGTGCGTGTGTGTGGAAACTGGTTCTGGGCACAACACATTTGTAAGAGAAGTATTCTTTATAATTACAGCTTTCATTTTTATTTGGAAGTGGACTTGCTGATCTAAACAGTGTTTAAATGCTGAACCGGAGCTTGTGAGAGCATATTATTATCAAAACATTGTCCAGAAACAGACAAGTTGTGTTGTGTTTTGTGCTAATGTTTCTCTGCCTAACGTGAATAAGCAAAACACTGGACCTGAACTGCATATTCTAATTTGCACAGGGGCATCTGAGAAGCAAGTTGCTCAAAAGCATTATGCTAATAGTGTCTTTTCAGCTACTGTCAAGTTGGGTGTTTTGTATTATTCTTTTCATACATGGAGCCTTCCAAACAATTTGTCAGGATCCTGACTAACAGCACCTGATCATGGCAGCTCCAAACAATGGGTTGAACAAATGAACCATGAAGTAAGTTTGAGGATTATAAAGTTTGAATGGGGTATTGAGGGGGTTGTTCAGTGAGTTATTCTATATTGCTTCTGCCTACTTGTAAGCAGGTTGAAGTGCTCTTGTTCAGACTGATCTGACCTATTGTTGAGAGGGAGAGAAAAAAAAACCTCGTCTCATTTCAGACCGAGGAGTATGTGTAATGTCTGTGACAGTTTGAGCCCTTGGAGAAGCAACTGGTTAAACAGATTTGTCTATTCAGATAAAGTTGAGGCATTCATTCACATGGAAATCACTTCTGTGAAGTAGAACTGTTATATGTAATAGAAATTGGGGTGGGGGTGGGGGAAGCTACCTCTCCTCTCAAAAAGAGCAGCCCTGAGACAAATTCGCAGAGCTTCTTAGCTTTGAACTGCATTTTTCCTGTTTGTATCTGCAGAGGTCTGACCAATTTTTTTTACTTTTTTTCATGACATTATGATTCCACTGAGGTAAGGCCTTTTTGCTTCAGGAAGGCATTTCTCAAGGAGGCAATTAAACCATTGCAGGGAAGGCCCTCTCGAGGGGAAAATATAATTGCCCACAGTTAAAGTATGATATATTCTATGTGAGGACCACAAAGATCTAAGCAATTGGAACGGTGTGGCTAACTTGGGACTGAAGGAATTGTGTAGAATGCTTGTTACACTCTAGAGAGCAGGGCAAGATTGCTGTATATTAAGGTTACTTGTATATACACATGTATAAGTCTAGAAATCTTAGTCAAATAACTGGGTCAACTTATACATGTACATTAACTCTTATAAAAAAAAGTAGACCCTTGTTATCTGCTGGAACCAAACCCCAGCGGACAACAAGAGCCCACTGTATTAGGGAGCTGGGTATGTTTAGCTTGGAGACGAGAAGGTTAAAAGGTGATGTGGTAGCCATGTTTAAACATTTGAAGATGGGTGTCATGTTTAAAGATTTGAAAATGCATGTCATATTGAAGAAAGAGCAAGCTTGTTGTGTGCTGCTCCAGGGACCAGGACATAGAACAATGGATTCAAACTACAGGAAAAGAGATTCCTCAACATTAGGAGGAATTTCTTGATGGTAAGAACAGTTCGACAGTGGAACATGCTGCCTTAGAGAGTGGTGGAGTCTCTGTATTTGGAGGTTTTTAAACAGAGGCTGGATGGCCATCTGTTGGGAGTGCTTTCATTATGTATTCCTGCATGGCAAGAGGTTGGATTGGATGGCCCTTGTAGTTTCTTCCAACTCTATGATTCTATTTTGAAAAGTAACATTTCCAAGCTATGGATTCCAAACTCTTCAACATTTTGCAGGTGAAAACTAAGACATATGTGACTGAGCAAGAACAGAATGTGGTCAAGGTGGCAAACGTTATTAATGAGGAAGAACATACAAGCTAGGAGAGGCTGCAGGACTTTGCTTTTGCCTGAGTTGTCAGAGAAGGGCAAGACTGTTCCACTTTCCTCCTCCTCTGAGTTAATGATCTTGAACTCAGTTTGCAGCAATTGAAGTCAGCTGAGGACAAAGGGGGAAAGTGAAGGCAGGAAAAAGAAATTGGGACATTTTGAAAGCAGCTGCCAAGTAAAACAACAGAGGATTAATTACGACTGTCCCTGCCAAATTGGGGTAGTTGGAGGATATGTGCTTTATCAACAGTGGCACTAGAAAAAATACTTTTATGGCCACCAGCACAGAAACATCTTGGTGTCCACGTGTTTGCCCCAAAGCATTATGGCTCATTTGGATTGCATGAATCAGTACATCCATACAGGAGGGCACTCTCGGGGAAAAAAAGAGGCCACTATAGTTTCACAGATTACAATGTCTTCTCCTCACATGGAGCCTCAGGCTGTGTCTGCATGGAGGAAGGGAAACTTTGCCATGGAGGGAAGGCCACAAAAAAGACCACACTACACCAATTGGAAGGAAAAGGCCACAACTTTATTGACAAAAGCTAAAATGTAGGGTTAGCCTGCAAAGCATGAGGTCTGGATCTTTCATCGACCAATCCGGTATTGATTGATGAACCAGTTTGCTTGGTCACTTCAAGCTATGGAATGACAAAATGTTTAGCTAGTTAATCGCCCATTCGCATCTCTTGTAACTGGCTGATAGCATGTGCACATCCCTATCCCTTGTCACTGGGGGATGCTGAATCGGTGTTGCCCCCACAATGGCAAAGCTATAACACTCCCAGTGTTCCCGCTTTTAGAATCTGGCCTCCTGGAAACAAGAAAGAGAGTCTGCAATGTTATTTTCGAGGCCCGGGACAAAACAGGCCTTGAATGTGATGTTCCTGTGGAGACAAGAGAGCACAAAATGTCGCACCAACATCATGACTCTTTTGGACCTCTGGTGGTTGAGGATCTTAACAACCGCCTGGTTGTCATCCCAAGGCCTCATCCCAAATATGAACTGCCACTATGACAGGAAACAACTCTAGGAAAGTGAGGTCCTACAGGATCCCCCCTTGTGCCCTGTGGGAGGGCCAGCGCTGAACACACCAGTGCCCTTGGAAAAACTGAAGCCCAGGCTCCTGGCAGCATCAGAATGTACTTGAAGGCAGTGACCAAAATCCCATGGTCGCTGCCACATAGAAACCCCACTGAATTTCTTGAGAAACCCATCCCACACTCTGTAGTCTTGATTCCCTTGGTGAGACCTTGGTTAACCCCTGCAGTGATCCTGACCAGTTGAGGGCCTGGGGAGACCACCTGGCATGTGAAATTAAGGTTGCCAGCAAGGATTGAATATCTTTGAGGGTAGCCTTTGGGCCAGGAGGGTGGCTTAATTTTGGAGTGTAGTGCCTGAAGCTTGTCATCAGGCAGGCAAGAAATACCTGCTATCAAATCCAGCTGAATGCCAAGGTAGTTTAAGGATGTGGTCAGGTCCTTGGTCTTTTCAGCAGCAAGAGGGACACCCAGCTCCTGAGCTAGGTTTTGGAATGTAGATAAGAGCTTGGAACAACCATCACTAGCAGCTTCCCCCATGAACAAGATATTGTTTAGGCAGTGGCTGACCAAAGGAGAGGTGGTCCTGTGTTTGACCTCCCACTCAAGGAAAGAGCTGAAGGTCTTGAAGGACACATACCTGACGTAACAGCCCATCGGCATGGCCTTGTCAAAATACCACAGACTCTCAAATTTGAAACCCAAGAGGCAAAAATCGTCAGAGTGAACCAGGAGCAGTTGGAAGGCTGACTGAATGTCACCATTTTGCCAAGAGATCCCCCCAC
This sequence comes from Urosaurus nigricauda, assembly GCA_034509955.1. NCBI lineage: Eukaryota > Metazoa > Chordata > Lepidosauria > Squamata > Phrynosomatidae > Urosaurus > Urosaurus nigricauda. The sequence continues at coordinate 105,471,495 of JAOEGL010000004.1, forward strand.
CCACAGGATCTAACCAATCTAATTGCATGATCAAAGGAGACATAACGAACTGAGCAGAGCTCCGGGGGTGTATGTGGCATCATTGACAGATACCCCTGGGAGGTATGGCAAATGGTGGATGAGATGAAATTCCCTGGGAGCTTTTTGGGGAACCACCCTGAGGGGGGGGACACCCTGAAGTTGGGCGTTGGAGAAGTGGGGAAAGGTCCCGCCACCCTGCCCGCCTCACATTTCTTTTGGGATAGAATACCAGTCCAATCTGCACTCCAGGCAATTTTCCAGTGTTAAAACAGTCCCCATTGGCGCTGAATCAGGCTGGAAATTCTGGAGAATCCCTTGAATGTGCGGACGGACGGCTAGTGCGCTCTTGGCTGGGTGAGTCACTGACCCAGGAGAATGTATGGATAGTGCTGCTGATATCAGTCCACTGTAGATGCTGTTTGTGTGAATATCTTGTCTTCCCTGCAGATCTGGAAGCCGTTACTGTAAGCCAAGATCAGTGAGTCAGTCAGTGAGGACCTGGACTTACTCAGTAGTCCATACAATCAGAACTTCTGCATTATTTCTCCTTGGCTGAGTCAGACCACTGATGGCCTTGCACTTCCTTTTGCTTGCCCTTAATGGGGGCCTAGTGTTCTCTGGGTGAAAATTCTAAATATCCTTCCTTAAACTGCAATATTCTGAACATACTTCTCTAAAATGCCATGTCACAGTAGTGACAGTGGAATCATAGCACTATAACTGTGTTGTGTGAAAAGGTCCAGAGATGGTCTAAAGTAGCCATCATTTCGGTGTGTAGATTAAACAACATGACTATTGCTCCAATGTATAACTGAAGTTTTCTCTCACTCAGTTTTTGGTAGTGCTTCTAATGTAAGAGTTTCACTTTATTACAGCCTCTCCTCCCCCTCTGCTTTTTATCATACCTTTTGCATTTAATCATATCTTTTTGGGGTGGGGGAGAAACTATGCCTTATTTAACTTTGTTTTGGTAGTGTATCTAAAACCTGTTGGCTTTTGTCAATATTTTCCAAGGCAATTTTTTTCACAATAATTTTCTGTCAAATGTGTAGACTGGTGAAACACGCAGGAAGAAACGCATTGCATGCCTTTGGGTTTATCCAATTGGCAACAAGTGCTTAAAACAATACTATCTCAGCTTCAGAAACACTCAAGAAAAGTCTGTCCAAACTTATGTAGTTTAAAAGGAGAAGGGGGAATCACAAGCCTGGATCAGTTTAATCGTACTTTCTGTAAACCAGCTAAAATCAGTAGGACTTCAGCTACTTGTGATGATCATAAAACAAATGTTCTGTTCTACATATAATGATTGGGGATTTCCACATGTTTTTCACCAGTCTAGTGTAGCATTCTTTGCAGTGTCTCTTTCACAGAATCATAGGGGCTTTCTAGATTGGCAGGAAAGTGTGACATGAAGTTGCCTTTTCCTTAATGCTTAGCAGCTGCACCGCAGCCTTTAGATGGAGCTGTGCTTTTCCGCAGTTTTTAAAAAAGAAGCTGGGAAAACCAGCACCTTTTTAAAGGCGCTTCTTCTCCCCTAAAACGCAAAAAAAAAGCGTTTTCATGGCACACTTTCCCTTTTCTCATCTAAAGGGTAGAGTTTCATGAAGCCATGAACACACTTCTTTTTGCCAATCTAGAAAGCCCAATAGAATCATAGAATCACAGAGTTGGAAGAGACCATAAGGGCCATCCAGTCCAACCCCCTGCCATGCAGGAACTCCCAATCAAAGCATGGCCATCCAGCCTCTGCTTAAAGACCTCCAAGGAAGGAGACTCGCTAATTAAATTATATTTCATTATAACAATAGTGTATTTAAAAAAATTGATACATAGATGTTGTAACTGAGCTTAATCCTGTATGTTTTGTTTGTTTTAGGTTTTTGTCCCCCCCCCCCCCCCCCCAATATAACTGTAGTTAACCTGTTTTGGTTTTGGTTTTCTTTGCTGTAAAATAAATGTAACTTTGTTTAATTTTTTTTAAAAAAATACTTATACAGTGGCCCTAGGGATAATTTCTTGAGAGCAAGATATGTTTGGCTGCTGACTGATATTATTTATGATTTGCTGGCTAGTAAATCCATCATAATTAAGATCACCCGTCTTTGAAACAGCAGCCCAAAAGAGCCACTCCAAATCTCTGAAGGTGTAGGCAGTGGACTGTAAGACAAATCAGTGATCTTAATTGCTATTTTCCTCCTCAGTCCCCCTACGTGCCTTAAAAACCTGCAAGGCCCCTCATCCCTGAATAAACCAATATTAAAATCAGAAGTGAGCAACATGGAGACATCCCCCCCCCCCAAAAAAAAAGCCTGGATTTAAAAAATTTTTTTAGAAGATCTGGGTGACTGGCCACACTTTGTCCATCTCAGTCTAATACATACAGTGTTAGATTGTGATCAATGGCATTTATTTATTTTGTCTCATACAGTGTTTCTGCTGTCTCAATATTTTCCAGTATTTTGCATGTCAAAAATGAAGCAGATAGCATGATTTGAAATTCTCATCCAGACCAGTTCATTTAGTTACAAAAACAGGGACTATTTATCCAGAGATCAGCCTTACAGGGAAGCCTAGTTTAAAGGAAGAAATATTCCATAAGTCACTGAAATTAAACAATATACAGAATGCACTGCTTTGTGAGGCCTAGTCATAAAGCACTTGTATTAGTTTTGTGCTTGGGGTTTCTTCAACAAGTTAATAGCAGAGTAAATGCAGCTGGCCCTGAGAGATTAGATAGCTATTGTTTATTATTTCATTATTCATGATGCACTCCTTTCTCTGTCACTCATGCAATTCCTTTGGCATTTCTCTTCATCTTTGAGTTAGAACGGCAGCAAAACTTTATTCAAATTGGAAAAGATCTGTACTGTAAAAAGTGTGGCCATGTGTCATATTTTACTGAGGATGGTCCTTTCTTTGAAGGTGTCCTCTGTTTGAAGAGCTGTCCAGGCCAAGTTAGGTTTAAAGATAAAGGCCTCTTGAAAACAATGGTCTTAAAAGTTGCCTATCAACATTTAGGACTTGGTCAACGACAGATTGAGCAGGCACATGGGCCACTTGTGAGTGTGTTGTGTGTCTTACGGCGACTGTAAGGTGACCTATCATGAGGTATTATCGTTAATACCAAATGACAGTTCCATTACTGTGTACGGATGGGGAAAGAATGTGATATACTGCTGAAGAGGACTGGCAGCAGAAGAGGCAGGGTTTGCATGCTCATCCTCACATAGTTCTAAATACATGATGGATAGGAATTACCAAGTAGGGCATACTTATAGCTAGCAATTCCTTAGATGTTAGATTTAAGCATTTTCACCTACTGCTTGCCAAATAACTGAGTCAGCAATACCCCCCAAATACTTGATGAACTTCCAGCATGCCTTTTAAGTGTTTTGCTGGATCAAGGCCCAAATGCTTTAATGATTGGGATAGAGATATACTTTGCAACATGCCTGGAAGGCTTAACTTCGAGAGCTGGGATGAAGCAAAACTATAAGAGAGTTGCAAGGCTCTCGTGATGTAATTATTTAATTTTTTAATTTGTCTTAATTAAGATGCTTAAGGGGAAAAGGGTATCTGAAGGCTGTGATTTTGACATGCCCGTGTTCCTCCTGGAGGAGGGTGCAGAGAGTGAATAGACAATAATTTAGGAGACATTGGAGGGAGAATTAAGTTAATATGCCAAAAGAAAATTTCACTAGTATTTAAGCTGCAACTGGATTTTAAATTTTAGTACTACCTGGGCTGGAATGTTTTGTTGCTGATCTTTGTTGGTTTTATTCATTTTGGCTGTTTTCTTGCTGCATGAGCTTTTACTGTATGAGATACTGTCATATAACCCATTTGAGATGTTCTTTTGTCCTTTGAGCAGGACATTTTGCCATGCAAGGCAAGCGAAGGTGCATACCCAAATCCAGTCAGGTTATTTTTGGAACATGAGGCAGAAAATCCTATAAATACCTCTCCCTATAGCTAGTAGTAAAAACAAAATAACGACTAAAAATTTGCTGCTCTTTCACGCACCCCAGAATCTACAGCTTGGGATGGTTGCCTCACCATGACTAACAGTAGGGTCAACCCTACTTTCAGGGGAGCCCGGAAAGCTTACAGATAGGCAGGCAGACAGGTCTAGAGGTAGGTTTGACAGGGGTGGGGATATACCTGTTCCCCAGGCCTTTGTGGCTCATTTTCTTTTAGGAATTTAATACCAAGTGTCAGACTTACGCCAGAAAAATTCTATTGTGTACATCCTTCTCAAGGCAGGCAGCAGTGATTCCCAGACTTTGGTCTTCCAGATGTTTTTAACTTCAGCTCCCAAAATTCCTGGCTGTTGGCTAAGCTGGCTGGGGCTTCTGGGAGTTGAAATCCAACACAGCCGTAGAACCAAAATTTGGGAAACATTGCATAAGGTTAGAGCTGCTACTTGCTTACTTGACGGCTGGCTGATCCCATAAGGAAAATAACCATGCAGGTGCTTCACTGCCTTTAGAAAAGGGCAGCTTGATGTGGAAGCTTTCTGAAGAATGATTGTGGGATTTGGGCCATAACATTAAACTAAAAATAATTAATAATATTAATTAATTAATTAATTAAAAATCCCATGTAACATTATGGTGGGGGAGAAACGACAAGGTAATGACTAATGAGTTAGCTGTTTAAAATACTTTTTCAAGCTCTGAGTATAATATGAATTTGACAAAGTGTCTGGTGCTTAATTTCCATATTTAATCTGTTGGCTCGCACCTGCATTTTGATCATTCACCTCGTAAGTGTACCATCGTATTATCCCTTTATTTTCTTTCTTTCTTTAAGATAGTACTATATAGCTTCTCTGCCCACGGGCTCCTGAGGCAATGAACAATAAAGCAATTAAAGTAATACAAAAGATTAAAAAGCATTTTTAAAATGCATTAAAGTACCCTATAAAGTACCCTATAAAATTTGTAAAAGCATTTAGATATTTCTGAAGCCACATGGGGATGCATTTGGACCTTGCCTACATATAAATCAAGATCAGCATTATCAAAAGAGACAACTCTAAAATTAATATATAAATGATACCTAACTCCTGTGAAATTATCTCAGATAATGAGCAATGACTCACCAAAATGCTGGAGAAGCTGTGACACTGTTAGCTCCTTTGAACACATGTGGCCAACCTGTCCTAAAATCAAAAACTTTTGGAATGTTATACTAGCGCAAATTTCTTCTATTGTAAAACAAAATATAACTTTCTGTCCAGGCCTTTTGTTGTTGTCCATCTGTTGTAAAGAAAACAGCCATTTAAAACACTGCAAGATCATCACATTTCTTATTGCAGCAGCTAGGAATGTAATCGCGAGAAACTGGAAAACAGGGAAGTACAAATAACTAACTGGTGGACAAAGGTTTGAGGCACTTGGTTAATGGAAAAACTTTCTGACACCTTCAGATTCTGTAATGGACAAAGGAAACCATGCACCTTTTAAAAAGTGGAAATTAATTCTAGTCCTGGCACAGTTGTCCCATTAAAATGTTAAGTTGCTTAACAGTCTACTTTGATCTCTGCAGGACACAGATTTTTTTTCTGCTGCAGTACACCCCCCAACCTTTGTATTAATGGACACTTGATTATTAAAAATAGATTTAGTCAATTGCTCAGATTAGTTATGTAGGTGAAGGAACATAATCAGTTTGTGACAAAAGTCTTGTGTGTGTGTATGTGTTGTGTGTCTTCAAGTCGTTTCCAACTGATTGCGACCCTATCGTGGTGTTTTCTTGGCAAGTTTCTTCAGAGGAGTTTTGCAAGTGCCATCCTCAGAGGTTGAGAGAGTGTGACTTACCCAGGATCACCCCGTGGAGTTCCATGGCTAAGCCCAAATGTTGAATTGGTTGTTTTTCCTGCTTGCAGGCTTCTTTGGTATTTCCACTAATAAAACATCCATGCACTTGGAGTAATCTTGAGCCTGAATTATGTCATGCTTTCCTTGAGCTTTCCCCATCCACAAAGAGAGTTTAAAATGTATACCCTCAGCAGTATGTGCTGCAACCATGTTCAGCAGCTCTCAGTTTGACACATTGCTGACCATATGACATCAGCCTGTGGGCAATTGCATGTGTAAAATATTCAGTACATAGGCAGGTCAGGACAAGCATTTTTGTTGCTGAGATGTCAGAATTCCATTGGCTTTTCTGTGCAGCAGGCAAAAATCCTCTCATTTGAACAATATACAAAAGAACAAAATCTTTAGACGCACAGCGCAGCAAAAAGTCAGATTCTTCACACGAACCACATTTCATCACGCAGAACATATCAGCAAGTACAGTGAGCCCTCCACTGGGGTTAGGGGAACACGACCTCCGTGAAAGTGGGAAAGTTGCAAATAAAAAAACCCAAAACACTTTTTTTTAACTTAATAGAACACCTCTCTAGGAATCTCTAGGTTCTCCAATACAATTCTGTGGTCAATATCAGCTGGAAATTGACCACAGAATTAAATTAGTGTTTTCTGTAGGGATTTCTTCAGTGTGATTCTAGGTCAACTTCTAGCCGAATCACACTGGAGGACCTAGAGATTCCTAGAGAGAACATATCAATTAAATCCACGAATAATCAAATCTACAAAAGTTGAAGCTGTGGATGTGAGGACCAACTGTGGTGTGCCAATAACCACATTATCCATGTATGGACACTGAAATTATGTGGTTGAGTCACTAGATGGCAGTGGACTTATTAACTGAGTGGGTTCAAGAGTTTCTTACATTCTTTTTCTTGTTGGTCAGAGACAATACAGTTTTTGTCTACTTACTTAACTGGAGTGTATTCTTTTTATTCAATGACAGTCCAGAAAACCAGTTCTATATGTAAAAATTGATTGCTCTCTTATGCTCCTCATTCTACGCAATTGTTTTTTCAATCCTTGCTTGTACATCTCTTTGTGCATAAATAGGAATAATCTCCTGTCTTGTGTATATGGCATTCTGGTTTGTGATTTCTGCATGCAATTCATATGTATTTTAGCAGAACAGAACAATGCAACTTGTTCATCAGCAGCCTTGTGAACTGGTCAGTACTTTAAAATGTGTCTGCTTTTGCAATATCATATCTATCAACTAAATCTTAAAATAACTTGTAATTTGAAGTTAACATGTTTTTTTTTCTTTGCAGCAATAAAAGCATCTTGAGAGCTTGCAAAGGCACAGCAAGATTATGAAGCGCATCTCCATTTCTAGTTGGTTGTCTCAGCTGGGTCTTCCAGAGTACTGTACTCTTTTTGATCATCAGTATGATGGGGTAGAGGTAAGAAACCAGATCTTCAAGAGAAAATTGCATAACTCATTCCAAGTGAGTTCAGATATCTCAGACCGCTCCCTAGCAAACCGGCTTTCAAAATATATTTGCGGAAACACTGATGTATTAAACCATCAGCCCCAGGAGGGCCTTGTTGTGTGCCTTCAAGTCATTCCCAACTTATGGCAGCCTTAAGGTAATAATAATAATAATAAATTTTATTTGTATACCGCCCTTCCTGCGATCAGGGCGGTGCACAGCATAAAAATAAACAATATAAAACAATACAAGTTATTAAAACATTAAAACAATGTTAAAACAATGTAACAATTACAATAGTAGTGTGTCAGGGCACGAAACCAATATGGGGGGAATCGCATGTGGGAAGATGTCAGGGGTATGCATGGTCAAACAAGTATGTTTTTAAACCCCTTTTAAATGCACTGAGGGAGGCGGCCAGACAAAGCTCGGTGGGGAGGGAGTTCCAGAGGCTAGGGGCCGAGATGGAAAAGGCTCTCTTTGAAGTTGTTGATAATCTAGCCTCTGGAACTTTAAGTAGCTGTTGCCCCGTGGATCTAAGTGTGCGGGGCGGATTGTGTGGGGAGAGGCGGTCCATTAGGTACTCTGGGCCCAGGCCATTTAGGGCTTTATAGGTAACGACCAGCACTTTGTACTGAGCCCGGAAGCAAATAGGCAGCCAATGAAGATCTTTCAATATAGGTGTTATATGGGCGGTCCTGGGAGCACCAGTGACCACCCGAGCTGCCATATTTTGCACTAATTGTAGCTTCCGAGCGTGATACAAAGGCTGCCCCATGTAGAGCGCATTACAGAAATCCAACCGAGAGGTTACGAGAGCGTGTACTACTGTTTCAAGGTCCCTCCGGTCCAGGTAGGGACGCAGTTGGCGTATCAGCCGAAGCTGAAAGCAGGTGCTCCTGACTGTCGCATCCACCTGAGAAGTAAGATGGAGCGACGAGTCAAGGTAGATCTTTCATGGGGTTTCCTTGGTATGTTTCTTCAGAAGGGATTTGCCATTTTCGTCCTCAAGCTGACAGAATGTAACTTGCCCAAGGTCACCCAGTAGGTTTCCACGGCCAAGCTGGCATTTGAACCCTGATCTCCAGAGTTAGAGTCCAGTGCTCAAACCACTATACCATGCTGGGTCTCAGGAGGCCTATATGTGCACAATTAAGATGCATATGAGCCCAAATGTATTCAAACATACTTAACCCTTTTGCTGCTGTTCATGCCTTCTCTCTTCCAATGTAACACCCAAAGAGTTTCCCAGCCCACATTATACTGCAGTAATTTCACCTACTGTTGAATGTTTGAAGGGTGGGAGTGTAAATCTCTTGAGATCTGTGGTTCATTTAGACCAGTGGTTAAATATCTCATTCATTGTGGTTAAATATCTCATTCCATGTTGTTTCTCTACCTTGAATTTCTTAATTTGTAACAATGTTTAAAAAGCCAGCTCTGTAATCACATTTACATACCCTCCAACATTTTATAGATGAAAACTTCACGACCAAACAACATCAGAGTTCAAAATGGCAAAAATTATTAATGAGGAGGAACACATTAGCTGTGAGAGGCTGCAGCAGTTTGCTTTTGTCTGCACGCCGCTGACTGGGAAGGGCAAGATCCCATCCCTTCCTCTCTTCTTTTCTCTTTTGAGTTAATTGACAATAAAGTATTTTTGTACTTCAAACTTTGAGTCTGTTCACCTGTAGTGTGGTTTCCCTCTTTTCCTACTGTCTTCCACTTTACTAAGCATTATCATCTCCAATGAATCATACCATCTCATGATGGGCGCAAAGTATAAAGCCTCACTTACATTATTTTATTTGCAACATTTTTTTCATTTCAAATTAGGCAATTGGTTTGCTGATATTTTGCCCTGTGAAGATGATGACAATAGTGGTGGTGATGCCTCGGTGTTTTGATTTGATGGAGCAATTTTTTTCTGGTTTTCTTTTTGCATTTGCTCACTATTTCTTCTTAAACCCTAAGGCCAGGCAAGACCATTCAGGATAAAAATATGAGCTCATCATTAAGTGGCCATTTGAAACTCTTCCCAGAACTGGAGTTTTAGGGTGGAGTGCAGCAGACCCATGAATTCAATGAAAGTTTCATTGTTTGCTTGTGAGATGTGGATTGCCCTGTAAGGCTGGAAACAAGCATTCTGTGTAATTTCTTTGAAATACTCCCGGTATATGCTCAAATCTGTTGAAAGACAAAGTAATCGGGGCTTTATTTCCCCCAGCCTCTCCAACATTATAAGCTAAGGTTATGATACTAGAGCTGTATGCCTAGAACACCACTGCTTGTAACAGCATGCACATCTTAGCTGCCAAAGTTTTAGAAAATTAAAAAAAAAATCTGTTTCAGATGCAAGTTAAAAGTTGCAGGATTAAAGGCAGCTTGGTTCTGCATATGAGATACTGCAAACTCCTGCCCTCCACCCTTGTCCCAGTAGGTTTGCCTCAAGTAGTAAGCAATCCAGCGGTCATAAATTTTGTTACATTCCTAACTGTAGATCACAATCCTGTGCATGTTTATTTGGAGGTATACCCACCCCCTCGTATTCAATGGGACTTACTGCCTATGAAGTGTGACTTCCTACATCAGGGATAGAATCATAGAATCATAGAATCATAGAATCATAGAATCATAGAGTTGGAAGAGACCACAAGGGCCATCCAGTCCAACCCCCTGCCATGCAGGAACTCCAAGTCAAAGCATCCCTGACAGATGGCCATCCAGCCTCTGCTTAAAGACCCCTAAGGAAGGAGACTCCACCACACTCCGAGGGAGTGTGTTCCACTGTCGAACAGCCCTTACTGTCAGGAAGTTCCTCCTAATGTTGAGGTGGAATCTCTTTTCCTGCAGTTTGCATCCATTGTTCCGCGTTCTAGTCTCTGCAGCAGCAGAAAACAAGCTTGCTCCCTCCTCAATATGACATCCCTTCAAATATTTAAACAGGGCTATCATATCACCTCTTAACCTTCTCTTCTCCAGGCTAAACATCCCCAGCTCCCTAAGGCGTTCTTCATAGGGCAAGGTTTCCAGACCCTTCACCATCTTAGTTGCCCTCCTTTGGACATGCTCCAGTTTCTCCACATCTTTTTTGAATTGTGGTGCCCAGAACTGGACACAGTATTCCAGGTGGGGCCTGACCAAAGCAGAATAGAGTGGCACTATAACTTCCCTTGATCTAGAAACTATACTTCTATTGATGCAGCCTAAAATTGCATTGGCTTTTTTAGCTGCCGCATCACACTGTTGACTCATGTTCAGCTTATGGTCTACTTGGACTCCTAGATCCCTTTCACATGTGGTCTCGTTCAGCCAGGTGTCCCCCATCCTATATCTGTGCATTTCATTTTTCCGCCCTAAGTGCAGAACCTTACATTTCTCCGTATTGAATTTCATTTTGTTAGCACTGGCCCAGCTTTCTAGTCTATTCAGGTCATTTTGAATTTTGATCCTATCCTCTGGGGTATTAGCTACTCCTCCCAGTTTAGTGTCATCTGCAAATTTGATAAGTATGCCCCCAATTCTGTCATCCAAATCGTTAATAAAGATGTTGAATAGCACTGGGCCCAGGACAGAACCCTGTGGCACCCCACTGGTCACTTCTCTCCAGGATGAAAAGGAGCCATTGTTGAGCACCCTTTGAGTTCGGCCAGTCAACCAATTACAAATCCATGTAACAATTAACTTGTCTATCCCACATTTTGCAAGCTTGTTTGCAAGAATGTCATGGGGAACCTTGTCAAAGGCCTTACTGAAATCGAGGTATACTATATCCACAGCATTCCCTTCATCTACCAAGCTGGTAATTTTATCAAAAAAAGAGATCAGGTTCGTTTGGCATGACTTCTTTTTCTGAAACCCATGTTGGCTTTTTGTGATTATGACATTGGCTTCTAAATGTTCGCAGACTCTCTGCTTAATGATCTGCTCTAGCACCTTTCCTGGAATTGATGTCAGACTAACTGGACGATAATTGTTGGGATCCTCTTTTTTTCCCTTTTTGAAGATGGGGACAACGTTTGCCCTCCTCCAGTCTTCTGGGACTTCTCCTGTTCTCCAGGAGTTCTCAAAGATTATTGCCAATGGCTCTGATATTACATTTGCTAGTTCTTTTAATACTCTAGGATGTAGTTCATCTGGTCCTGGAGATTTATATTCATTTAGGTTAACCAAGTATTCCTGTACTATCTCTTTACTTATTCTGTGCTGAAATTCCCCTATTCTGTCTTCTGCTCCATTATCCTTCGGTTGAGCACCTTTTGCCTTTTCTGAGAAGACTGAAGCAAAGAAGGTGTTGAGTAATTCTGCCTTTTCTCTGTCCCCTGTTAGCATTTTGCCATCTTCTGCACGCAGTGGCCCTACTGTTTCCTTCTTCTTCCTTTTGCTGCGGACATATCCAAAAAAGCCCTTTTTATTGTTCTTAACCTCTCTAGCAAGCCTGAGTTCATTCTGCGCTTTAGCTTTTCTGACTTTACCCCTACATGTGCTGGCTATTTGTTTAAATTCCTCTTTCGTGATTTCTCCATTTTTCCATTTCTTATACATGTTCCGTTTAAAACTTAGCTCATTTGAAAGTTCCTTAGTCATCCATCCTGGCTTCTTGAGACATCTTCCATTTTTCTTCCTCATTGGAACTGTTTGAAATTGTGCCTTCAATATCTCCCTTTTGAGAAACTCCCATCCGTCTTGAACTCCCTTTTCTTTTAGTATTCCTGACCATGGGATCACTCCCAGTATTTCTCTAAGTTTATTGAAATTAGCTCTCCTAAAGTCTAGAGTGCGTGTCTGACTATGCCTAGCTTCTCCCTTCCACTGCATAACAAACTCCAGGAGAACATGGTCACTTCCACCTAAGGATCCAACCACTTGCACCCCATCAACTAGGTCTTCCCTGTTGGTTAAGATCAGATCTAAAATGGCTGATCCCCTTGTTGCCTCTTCCACCTTTTGGACAATGAAATTGTCTTCCAGGCAAGTGAGGAATTTGCTAGACTTTGAGGATTTGGCTGAGTTTGACTTCCAGCAAATATCCGGATAGTTGAAGTCCCCCATCACTACTACATCTCTCCTTCCTGATTGTGTGGTCATCTGTTCTAGAAAGGCATCATCCAGTTCCTCTGCCTGAGTCGGGGGTCTGTAGTAGACTCCCACAGTAACATCCCTGTTATTTCCCTCTCCTTTAATTTTTATCCAGATGCTCTCCACCTGGCTTCCAGTATTGACTTCCTGCATCTCTTCACTGGTGTAAATATCCCTGACATATAATGCTATTCCTCCTCCTTTCCTGCTTGGCCTGTTTCTCTTAAAAAGGTTATATCCCTCTATTTCTACATTCCAATCATGAGACTCATCCCACCAGGTTTCAGTGATGCCTATTATATCATATTTCCCTTGTTGTGCTAGGAGTTCAAGTTCATCCTGCTTATTTCCCATACTCTGTGCATTAGTGTAGAGACATTTAAGACCATGTGTCCTCTTTACTTGCTGCTTTTGCACATTTTTTTGCCTCCTACTATTGGGTCCTTTCACTGTTTGCCTTGTTCCCTCTATGCCCCTTGGACTATTCTCTCCATCCCTTTTGTCTTCCAGTATAATGTCTCCCTCCCCCACATAACTCAGTTTAAAGCCCTCCTGATCAGATTCTTCAGACTGTTGGCAAAAACGTTTTTGCCAACTGGCGTGAGATGCAGCCCATCCCTTGCCAGAAGTCCCTCCTCATGGAACCGCAGCCCATGATCCAAGAATCCAAACTGTTCTTGGCGGCACCATCTACGGAGCCAGTTATTCACCTCTGCTATTTTCCTCTCCCTTCCTGGACCATGCCCTTCTACCGGGAGTAGAGATGAGATGACAACCTGTGCATCCATCTCTTTCAGCTTCCTTCCCAGAGCCTCATAATCCCTTTTGATATTCTGAAGGCTGTGCCTTGCAGTATCATTGGTTCCCACATGAACCAAAAGAAGGGGATAACGGTCAGTAGGCTTGACAAGTCTTGTCAGCCTCTCCGTCACATGATGGATCTTTGCCCCAGGGAGACAACACACCTCCCGAGACATCTTGTCAGGCCCACAAACCACTGCTTCCGTACCCCTCAGCAAGGAGTCCCCCACCACGACCACGCGCCTCCTCCGAGGCTTAGCAGTGGCTGTTCCTTTTCGTGATACTCTCAGGCTCCCCTGCTCTGTCCCTGATGTCTGTCCCTGCTGCTTTTCCTCATCATCTCTGACAACAGAGAGGATGGTTGTTGTGGGATAACATTTGGGAGTTGGGGGCTTCCTGTTTGACCCTTGGCTCTGTGGAAAGCTCCAAACCCCCCAAATGGAGGGTGGAATGATCTAAAAATGACTAGAAGTAAGTTCTGATTGTCCAAAACATCACTTTCAATCACTATTGAACACATCAGTGATGCTCACTGAGAGTTGGTAAGAGAAAAAATGATCCTCCCATCCTTGGCATGTGCCAGTGGCCCAATCCCTGCTCTAGATGGTGTTAGACTGAGACTCCCAGCATCCCTCACTAATGGCTTGGGTGGGTACTGATGATGGGAGCTGCTAAATGTGACCCTTCTTTGAACATTGTTACACCTATGTGCTGGGTCAAAACTGGAGCGAAACCAGCACATGTTGTGTATCTGTGGTGTTAAGTGTGTGCCATAAAATGCAGCCTGTTTTTTAGAGTCTGAGATAAAACATCCCTATTAAGATAAAGTGTGCAGTTTACTGTTTGCCCTGCTACGTACCTTCTGTGAGCAAGTACAGACTTGGCTTTTTGCACCAAAACAGCTAAAGCAGATATTTACTAAGTTGAAGGGGGACATATATTCCCTCGCCATTTCCAAGTTTTGTCTTGTTTTGATCAATGGGAGGCATATGTCATACCTCACCCAACTTTTAAATCAAACAATTGCCTCTAATGAAAACATCACTATTTTTTTAAATTGGAAATGAAATACTGGGAGGCTGGGGTATGCTATGGGAAATTGTCAGCTTCCAACAGCCCTCTGTTCTTGCTTAGGCTTATCTCTGCATATTACAGTACTTCTTGTACACTTATTTTGCAGTATTTGCTGTTGCTGGTCATTATATTGCTGCAAAAAGGTATAGGTAAACATTTATTCTAAATGAGGCTTCCTGGTCAATGTGCCCACCAGGTATGTGCTTATACAACTCCATTGTCCCTGGTATGTATCATGTTTGGGGATAATATAACTCAGCACATCTGGGAGGTGCCTAGTCAAGGAAGGTCATTTTAACTATTATGGGAAGAAGGGCAAAGAATTCCAAAATATTTCCCATGTTCAAGGTCTAGTTCCTATGTTATTAACAAATAAGTAGCAGCTGTATAACTTTTTGTGATCTGAACAATTTGTATACAATATCTAGTCCTTTCTATGTTTATGAGAAAAACGAACAAGATGTCTGGTGCTGAATGTAGTAAATTTAATAAAATAGCAAACCCATCTCAGCAACTGATGCGCCTTCTCCTTGAGCCGAGACTGTACTAAACACGGGCCATTCCTGCTATCTTGTAATGAAACTCTCTTCAGTTTCTTATGGTTGGAGACAGTTTAATTACTAAGTAACTAGTAATTAGACTAATTTCAGTGCCAGCACAGGAAGCAGGGCACATCTGTTTCCAAAATACATGAGCTGTTTTGGAGAACTAAATCTATTATACCCAGCACCTAGCATCTTGTCCTTCTTTTCTCACATTATTGCTGCTGTATTTTTCTGTTGTTGGTGTTGCCAGTTATGTTTACACAGATGCTTTGGGCTTACTTTAGGTTTGCAACCTTAACAGGTATCTTTGTCTGTATTGGTCAAGTCTCAGTAGACAGTTCTCAGGTTAGTGGTAATACCAAATAATGTCTGAGGTCTGGCATCAGATGTAGCTATGATGATGACTTGAGGGAAGACCTTGGGCAAGTCACACTCTCTTTGCCTCAGAAGGTTGCAATGGTAAACCCCCTTTGAAGAAAGTTGCTAAGAAAACCTATGATGATGATAATAATCTTAGGGTCGGCACAAATAAAAAATGACTTGGAGGCACACAACAACAAAGAAGAGTGAATAAAATAAGCCATCTTGATTACTGTCTTCAAGAGACCAAATAACAGATAGGGGTCAGAGTTTGGGAAGGGCACACCCAGAGAATCTATAGGACAGATCAGACAAATTTGCCTGATGAAGATGAACATTGGGGACCCAGCCACTGCATTACAAAGAACTCTCTCTTTCTGTGTGTATGTGTGTCTGCTGGGCAATGACACTAGACTAGGACAGAAGTTTGTGGTATATTCAAGAACTTCTTGCTTCATGGCAGCCTAGTCAATTTGCCTCAATGAATGAAAGCTTTAAAACTAAATGGAAATGGATCCTTAATTGAATTGACAACTCATTTGTCTATTCCACAGATTTCTGGGGACAACAGTGAGGTTTTGCAGACTGTGGCACAATTTCAAAACAGAAATTCTTCTCAGGTGGTCTTTGTTATCTACTGACAGTAATTAAATGCTGTGTCCTGTGTTTTAAGGTCCTGGGAGTGAGATGGCAGTTCTTGTAAAAGATGCCACAATAGATCTCTTATGTGAAAAGCAGCTTCTCTCAAAATAACTTCCAAAGAATACTCCTTTTAATGATACTCAGACAAAGCACAGGAAAACAAAAGGAAGAAGAGAATAGATAATTGATCTAAACAAGTTTCTCATTATGCTATCAGATTATTGGAAAAGTGAGAAAGCAACACACTAAAACAGAACTTTTTGACATTAATTCTCAACGCTTACATAGCATAGTAATTTTGTTTTTTTAAACATTTTAAACTCAATGATCCTTACAACATATTTTGTCCAACTCTCTATGCTGGCTAGTTGCCATAATAAATGTGATATAATATAATGTAACTCATTATCCAATCTTGGGCATTACTGAAGTAGAGAAGAACCATTTTGTTACTATAGATAGTGCAGGAAATAATTCCCCACAGTTACATTTTGACTGCAATACCCAGAATCTGCTTGGTGGATTCTGGAAATCATAGTAAACAATCTTAGTTTTTCCATGCTTTTCCATGCTCTGTCACATGTCATACTATCCAAGGGGAAACAAGTTATTTGGCATCTGAGGAAGAATATCCCACAAACCCACCCTGTCACATTCATGATTGTTGAATCATTTTAACTGTAACTGCTTTTACATCTTGTTGTACCCCACTCCGATTGTTTTGACAGAGGGGCGGGTAAGAAATAAAAATTATTATTATTATTATTATCATCATCATCATCATCATCATCATCACTCAGAGAATCAGTGGCCTAATTGAGATCTGCCCTCATTAGTCCCTAGGATGGGACAGGCTCAGCAGTGCATGAACCAATCCCTTCCTACATCTTAGGATCAAAACAGGTTCATGCCCCGCAGATCTCATAATTACTAAGAAGCCTATGTGTTTCACTGAGGATGGATGCTGGTCTAGGTAACTGAATAGCAGAAAATCAACCTTTTCTTTCCTTCATCCCAGCAGTACTAATGACCATTCTGGCTGCAACTAGAAACCATCACTGCAATTAATACAGGCTACTGGGAACGCTTATCATTTTAACATTGTGACTAAATGTGAAATTGTTGGCTTTGATAGCAGCACAGCAGGATGTGTGTGTGGTCATTACAGAGGGCCTCAGGTAATGGAGGGAGGTCGGAACAACTCTGGGGCCTGTATACTCTGGGTTGCTCCTGTATACTCTGGTATCCTGGTACCACCCATGGTTTAAAGCTGTAAGCAATTATGCTGTACTGAGTACCGTAAACTTTGTCATCATGCGTTATAGCAACTGTTGTTCTTTTTTAATGGAAGATTTGGATTGTTGGTTCATATTGTACTAGCATTGCCTTGGTTCATACCTAATACTCCAAATGAGGTTCATCATGCTTCCTTTTTTTTCAGCCTCAGGAATCTTAGCAGCAAAGCATCAAAGAGGCCTCTCCTCTTTTCTAATTTCATGGTTTTTCCCCCCAATATGCTATGCAGTGGCCTCACTAGAATTGGTGTCACCCAGTGTGGTAACCCATGGTGTTACTCCCATTGACCTTCTCCCATAACACTCCATACAGAATTCTTAATACAGTGGTCCCCTGGGTTGCGAAGGTAATCCATTCCGGATTACCTTTCGTAACCCGGAAATATTCGTTTCCCAGGGAACCGCTTTAATGAACGGACCGTGCGGCCAATTTAAAGGGGCCGCACAGTTTTTCTGCTTCGTATCCCGGGTTTTTTTTCGCATCCCGGGGGCTTTTTTTTCGCCCCCGGCGGTTTCGGCTCCCGGGGATTTTGTTCCCCAGAGGCTTCGTATCCCGGGGGACCACTGTAATGGTTTTTGTACTGATGTTACTCATAAATCATAATTCCCATATATCACTGAATGTAATGGTAATAGTTTTGACATAAAACAACCAACAAAATTAAAATCATACCTTTAAATTACAAAATCATGTACATAGCCATGTACATAGCTGCATGTTGTTGAAGTTAATATTTGCTAAGATCTGATGTTTTTAAAGAAAATTTTAGAAGAATATATTTTTTAAATTTTTAAATTTTAATTTTAAACTTAATTTTTAAAAATCTTGGGGTCTCTCCTTTCTCCTCATACTGAGCATTGCCCCACTCACTCCAATTCCACTGTTTCAAAGGGACACAGGTGAACTCCACAGTCAAAGGCAAATGTTTGGAAACAGTGGTCTCAGCCCCACTTTAGGGCATCACCTAGTGCAGTCCACACCCCTTGTATCTCCCAGTGATGCCCCTGATGATATGGCATGCCTTCCTTTTCTGCTTCTAGACCCCCCCCCCCTTTTGAATTTTAACTTAAAAATGGCCACTAAAACTTGGATGACAACCAAAACTATTCTGGAGATTATCACATGAAGGATGGGATGTCATTGTCCCATCCCTGTCCCGTCCTTCCCGCCCAATCATAGGAAGGACTTTCACACATGACTTGGCAGGGAATCACTTTCACTTGAAAGCGGGATGAAAAGTGCTGTCAGCTGTGAACTGAAAGCACTTTCTCCTGTCATTTGCAGTCTTTTGTAATAACAGAAGAACCTTTTATTACCAGGACAGCTGAAAGCACTTTTCAGCCCACTTTCATGTAAAAGTGATTTGTGCAATCACTTTCACTTGGGTGATGGATGGGATAAGGACTGGGGAGCGATCCCGTCCCTATCCCATCCACATGTGATAATCTCCTCTGTCAGATTTATAGGTGTCTACTATGATTTCCTGATGAGTTAGAGCAAGCCTCCTTTTTCCTTCTACAAGCTGCCATTTAGAGTTTCAACTTTTCAGCTTAAACTAGGCACTTGGATGACAACCAAAAAACAAAAACAAAACCCCTCTATCAAATTTATAGGCATCTACAGTGATTTCTTGATGAGTTATGGTTCATATAGAAAGATCTTCATTTGAAATTTTGACTTGAAACGGGACACTACAGCTTGGATGAAGATTTTGATATATTTAGCACGGTATTTGGTGAGTTAGGGATGTTCCAGACTGACAGATATTAAGTCTTATAATTTGGTTTTTCACTTATTCATTGGTTAAAGAATTCAGGTTATTAGAGGTTCTAAAAGTGTAACAAATAAGTGCTGAGAATATTCTGAATGAATTTATATTATATTTATGTGATTATTATTTGTTGTTGTTATTATTATTATTATTAACCTTTATTTATATAGCGCTGTATGTTATGAAATTTGTTATGAAATTCTTCTATTCTGCAACCAAACATCTGAAATAAGACTTTAGATACCACTGGAAATATTTTATAACAATGTAGTCATCTGCTTGTGTTCAGTGTGACTTAATCCTGGGAATGTATGCATAGGATTACAGTTTAAATTGATAATTTAGGCCCAACACAGATGGGCAAAAAGCACTGTCCTGGTTGATTTTAGGGCTCCAGAGGGCTGGGCATCCATATGCGCCCTGCCCTTCTAGCAGGGCCCGTGCGCCATTTTGCTGACACTTCACCCACACAGGGTGCACGACAATGATGCACAGGCATCCGCATGCCCAAACGGAGCTCGCTGGGCGCGTGAACACCATTATGGCACTCCTAAAAAGAAACTGGTCTAGGCAGCTTCTTTTTAGGGAGCACATCAGTGCTGCACGGTGTGGTTGGCGCGGTGCCGACAAGGGGTAAAGACAGGGGGCATGGAGCCTCCCATCTGTACTGCCCCTTAGTTTAGGAACCAAATAATTTGGTGATGGTTGTTTTAGTAAGCAAAGTTAAGATTTTCTAAAACAGCTTCATTTTCATTGGGTTTGTAACAGGATTTACTCCACCTGACAGAAGCTGAACTCAAGAAAATGGGAGTTGAGAATCAATTTCACCGTGCACACATCATTTCCAATATCTTGCTTCTTCAAGAAGTAGGAAGAAAACAAGGTAATAAGTCTATTTTATTGTGTTAACAAAATTAGGATTTGTAATCCACACTGGAGCGATTGAATCTATTTGAATGAAAAGAGGAAAGAGAAAGAAGCACATACCAGAACAAGCAACCTCTGTCTACTTCAAATAGGGTTGCCATTTGTCCCAGAAAAGCTGGAAAATTTTGAAGTGAAGGGACTAAAAAATGTCCTGGCCAGTTGAAGCAATAAATACTGAGTTTCTCCTTCTGGCTGATAGGTAGGTTAAAATGTGGCAGTGGCAAGAAAGCAGGAAACTGTGCAAGAAGACTGGAACTGGCAGCAGCGTCTTCCTGCCCTGCAGGCTGTGGTTGCTATTACACCACCATAGCAAATTGCCACCTTATTCTTCCATTCCCTCCACCCTTCACTTGACAGGCCCAGAAGGTGAAAAAAGAAAAGAGGCAAGCAGAGTTGCTCTTGTGTTGTGTGATGATTATGTTGGCGGCTTTAGCCTAGAACTAGGCAGCACAGTGGAACTTTGTTTCCAAACAGCCTCAAGACAGTAATCGGAGTCCCTTTACTCTCTGGGACTGGTTGGAAGCTTCCTTCTCTTTATACCGCCTGGGGGAAGGGAGGGAGAAAAGAGCTCTTAGCTTGGTATTGGTCCTAAGGTTGAAACATAATGGTAGAAAAAGTGCAATGATTAACGTGTTGAATTTGCATAATTAGAATGCAAAATAGTAATAGTCATAATCATAATAGTTTGCATAATACACAAATTAGATATTAGGATATGAGGGACTGGAATATGACAACGCTGACTTCAGGGTCCTTTATTATTCAGCAGTGATCAGGAGCCAAAGGTATCTTTTGCCGTACATACCCAGAGGTTGAAACGGTAGTCATATTCCTGGTTTAAAAGCCCAAGAGTGAACCTAGAACCTTTTGTATGCAAAACATGTCTTGTGCTGATGAGTTGTGGCTCTCAACCAAGATTGCTGACAATGGAGCAGTTTTTATACCAAGCAGAGACAGACTCCATTGGGGAGGCTTTTTGCTGTGGAAAGACTTGACTGGCCCTGCAGATTGCTATGGGATGAACACTATTGATGACAAGCTTTGACCCAACTCTCCAATCCCATGTTGTTGCAAGAATACTGCTTTTTATGCATTTCTGTGCAAAAAAATTATGTGCATTTTTGTTTAAATGTATACTCTCTAGCAAAACCCTGAAGTATGATCAGGGCTTGTAAATTGTGCAGAGACTCTTGTATTCACTAAGGTGGGGAGAAAGTTGCTGAAATTATTCATTCTTGCCTGCAGGAAAGACATATATGCAACTTTACATCAATGTTGGTCAGTCCTTCCTATTGTGGCTGTATTTCTCTTTCATAGTATTTTTTTAAAAAATCACTTTAACCCAGTGGTTCCCAATAATTCTGGTTCTCCGGGAGTTTTGGACTTTAGCTCCCAGAAGCATCAGCCATCTTGGCCAATGATCTAGGATTCTGGGAGCTGAAGTCCAAAACACCTGGAAGGCCAGAGTTGAGGAATCACTGATTTAATCTATGCATGTATACTAGCATATGCACATTGATAGCCTCATTATTTCTTCTTCTTTTGAAATGATGCATGGAGCCTTGGAGGTTTTCCCCTTGTTTTCTGTTCTTTTTCACAATGCATAGGTTACTTTGATCATTTTGTCCAGAGTTTTATATCACCTGATTTTAGTCTTAAATCATTGTGCTATACTGGTTTTACATTTGTAGCACACAATATAACTTGCATATATTTGAAAAGCGCTGTGTTTCTGCATCCTGTTAGAAGATGCTTGTGTCGGTATGATAGAGATTAGAATCCAGTTGGTATAGTAAAAGTGCAACCACCAGCTATACTTTTGCCAGGGGTGCATTGCATAACAATGGAGAAAGAAGACAGATAAAATTTGACAGCTTGCAGCAGTCTGTTTCTCCAGTGCTTTATCTCTCTCCCTTTCCCCTTCTTCTCCCTTTCCCCTTCTACTGCCATTGCCTATGCCGGTATAGTTATGCCAGAGTACAGTAGTATCTAACAGGAGGATTCTGATTATAATCAGTACTGACTTCATTTTCCAGCTGTGTCTTGACTGTACACAAATTTTGGCTCAAGAATAGGTTTCCTGCTTGTAGCTTCACTTTCTCTTTGCACTATTCTTTGCACTTGCAGTTACTATCTTCATTACTATACTGAAAGGGACAATTTAAATGTGGTTGGGTGAGGCAGGGGGGGCTAAGATTCATTGTGCAAAACATGTACCAAACAAATGTGAATACTGACATTCTCTGTAACTTCAGTCCCAGTTTAGGATCAATAGACCTGAGAACTCTCCTTAGGAATGTAGAGGAGAAGTGAAAAATAAAACATGCAATCCAAGTCCTTGGTGATAAGTAAAGTATGAAAAATGTGTGCCTTGGCAATTAAAGCCTTATCAAAAGTATTTCTGCATGCTCTGTAGAAAGTATAACATTCTTTTTCAATTACGCTTTATTTAATGTATTTTTTCCTTTGAACATTACACACGCAGAGCTTCAAATTCACATGCAATCACAAGATTATTTGTTCTTTTTGTCACTGTTATTGATAATGATTTTGTTGTCTGGGGTGCAATCTGCTATTTTAAGCACATCATTCCATTTGGTGCAATTTCTGACTTGTTCAACTGCTTTTGAAACCCCCTTTATTCAGCTATTTGCCAGCAAGCTCAGTATTACTGTGTGATTTAATAGGACAGAGAGGATTGGAATGGTGGGTGCCATGACTAGGAGAGTGGAAAACATGGAAGGAGAAGGTACAACATGGGAGGATAAGGTACAACATGGAAGGGGTTATACTGCCCATAACCAGAGGCGTTACAATGGGGATGCAATGATGAGGCACTGGGTTACACCTCTGTGGGTGTACACCCTGAGGGTGGGACTTATGTGGCTGCTGGCCAAGTGAGAAAAGGTGTCACTTCCTTTTCTCATTCCACCAGCAGCTGTGCCATCTGCTGCTGGTTAGGGGGGCAGTGCCATCTATTCAGAGTCTGGCAGTGCTGCTTGACTGTATGGGGTCTGCCTATGGTGTTTATCATATGGGAGGAATTTCTCTCAATCGCGAATGGAGCCAATTCACAATTACGTGAATTTGTTAGTTTAGCGAATTTACGTGAAATCTGATTTCATTCGGAATGCGTTCAGAATGAGTTCCCATTTCCCGAAAATGACCCCCCATTGCCCGAAATTGCGTGAGATACTCTAATACGCAATTAGTGAAACCCCATGATTGCGTTCAAAATGATTTCCCATTGCCCGAAATTGCGTGAGATACACTCATTCGCAATAACGTGAAACCCCATGATTGCATGCGGATTGCCATTGCATTATACCCCCAAATTCCGTCGTATGATAAACTTCTATGTAAATCATTGCAGGATGGGGTTTCTGGCTGCCAGAGTCCTGGAAGGATTAGGGATAAGCCAACAGACACACCCGGTTTCCTCATGCAGGGGAGCTGGAGCAGCTGGAAGTAGAGCCATTTAAGGGCTTCATTGGCCTCTCCTCCCTTGCCAAAGTAAGGCCCAGTACAGACTGGCACAAAGTGCCAGCCTGGGGCCGATTTTATGGCTTGGGAATGTGGAGCGTCCGCATGTTCCCAAGCCCTACCATTGCCCCTGTCCATACGGGGGCTGCAATGATGACGTATGTGTGGCACAGCATCCAAATGTTGCTGTGCCATGTACACGTCATTGGTTCATGCGAGGGTGCCAATGGCACCCCACACATGGCCTGAAAAGAACCTGCCAGGAGCAGGTGTTTTTTATGCCTCATAGAACTGTACCATTTGGTGGTGTGAGGCAAAAACGTCTGTAAAGCCCCTAACAGCCCCTTCTGTGCTGCTTGTAGGTGCTCAGTTTGCATTCTGACTTGTCTTGCTAGCCTTGCTGAGCTTAGATCTTGGTCTGTCTCCTGACTCTGACTCTTGCCCCTTGGACTTCTGGAACCCAGCCTTGCTGTGTGTTTACACCTCGTCTGCTTTCTGAGCAACCTTCTGCCTCTAGCCCTTGTGAACAACAGCCAGCTTGCCACCTGAAGGGCCTCTCTTGGACGCTGACCTTCCCTCTGCTTTGGGACTCCTGGAAGCAGCAACAGCACCCTCAGCTTCGCTGGGAGAGAGGAGGGGCCTGCCTTTCCCTTAAAAGGGCACTGCTTCAGCCTCCCTTCCCTTGTGAACAACAGCCAGCTTGCCACCTGAAGGGCCTCTCTTGGACGCTGACCTTCCCTCTGCTTTGGGACTCCTGGAAGCAGCAACAGCACCCTCAGCTTCGCTGGGAGAGAGGAGGGGCCTGCCTTTCCCTTAAAAGGGCACTGCTTCAGCCTCCCTTCCCCTGTGAACAACAGCCAGCTTGCCACCTGAGAGGAACCTCCTCTGGATGCTGACCTTCCCTCTTCCCACTGCTTTGGGACTCTCTAGAAGCAGTAGCAGCACCTTCAGCCCCCCAGGGAAAGGGCTGGGGCTGGAGCAACACTCGGGACAACAGATAGCATCCCTTCAGCCTTCCCTCCCTCTGCCACCTTTGAACCTGGGACGTCTGGTGGCCCCATAGTTCCTCCTGATCTCTCCCAACCCCCTTATGCCTTGGGATCGCCAGTTCATTCTATCCAGCACTGTTGGACTTATCTTTACTTTTCTGCTTTTCTCTTTTCCACATTTCCTCTTGCCATCTGTCTGTCACCCAACCCTCCCTCCCCCATGGCTCCTCGGACCTCTCCTTCTCCCTATCTTATCCCTATCCGCCCCCTCCCTATCTCCCAACTCCCATTCTCATGTGCCCTCTGGAACTGTCGCTCCGCCTCCTCAAAAGCTACAGTGATCCATGATCTTTTTCTATCACACTCCTTTAATCTCCTCGCCCTCACAGAAACCTGGCTTCCGACCCACGACACTGTTACCTCTGCTGCCCTTTCTTTCGGCGGACTTTCTTTTACCCACACTGGCCGCCTTGAGGGTCGCGGAGGAGGGGTCGGCATCTTATTATCTAAGTTTTGCCAGTTTAAGGTCCTCTCCCCTCCCCCCAGTTATTCTTTCTCCTCATTTGAATTACACTCCATTAGACTCTTTTTCCCTCTGCAACTCCGGGTAGCTATCATCTACCGTCCTCCTGGTTCAGCTTCTCAGTTTTTTACAGATTTTGAGTCTTGGTTGACTTTCTTTCTCTCAGATACAGTCCCCTCCCTGATCTTAGGTGATTTTAACATCCACCTCGACGATCCCAATAATTCCTCAACCTCTCGTTTCACCTCTCTTTTAGATTCTTTTGATCTCCAACCACATTCCAACTCTCCGACCCACTCCCTTGGTCACTGCCTCGATTTAGTTCTCCCCTCCAAGTGTGTCATATCCAATTATTTGGCTTCCGATTTTCCTTTATCTGACCATCACTTACTTTCCTTTACTCTTACCTATACCCCTCCTCCCCGTCACACCATCTCTCGCCAGTTCCGCAATCTTCATTCTCTTAACCTCAACCATTTCACTCAGACCCTGAATTCATCCCTTGCTTCTCTCAATCCTGGGGACTCTGCTGATTCAGCTATGTCTTTTTTGAATTCGACCCTTTCCTCAACTCTTGACAGCCTTGCCCCTGTTTCTACGCGTGTGTCCTCCTCTTCCTCTATGAATAGGCCTCAGCCCTGGATCACTCCTACTGTAAGATTTCTCCGGTCCTGCTCCCGAGCAGCTGAACGTTTCTGGAGAAGGTCCAGGGAGTGGGCCGACTTTATCCATTATAAATTTATTCTTTTATCCTTTTCACGCGCTTTGTCAATGGCAAAAGAAAACTACTTTAAATCATTGATCTGTGCCAACGAGAGGCGCCCACAGCGCCTGTTTTCTTGTTTCAACACACTATTAAAACCCTCTCTTCCCTCCTTCTCTCCATTATTTTCACCCTCCGACTTTGCCAACTTTTTCATTACAAAAATCACCTCTATTCGTTCTGAGCTAACTCCTCCCGATTTGGCTCCCACCACCAATCTTCTCACTCCTCCTACTAACAAATTCTCTGTCTTCTCTCCAGTTTCCCTGGAAGAACTCTCTTCCCTATTGAACTCATCCAAAGCTACCACCTGTCCTCTTGACCCAATTCCCTCTCGCCTTCTAATATCTATAGCCCCCTCTTTGTTACCCTCCCTTCTTCATATCTTTAATCTCTCTCTCTCTTCGGGCTCTTTCCCTTCGGTCTTCAAACATGCCTTAGTCTCCCCTATTCTGAAAAAACCCTCTCTCGACACCTCTTCCCTGGCCAGCTATCGTCCAATCTCTCTTCTTCCTTTCCTTTCTAAGGTGTTGGAACGAGTTGTCTATTCACGCTGTCTTGAGTTTCTCGAAACCAACTCCATTCTGGATCCTTTCCAGTCTGGTTTTCGCCCGCGGCACTCCACAGAAACAGCCCTCACTAAGATCTCGAATGATCTTTTGCGGGCCAAGGCAAATGGCCTTTATTCTATCCTTGTTCTTCTTGATCTGTCCGCTGCCTTCGACACCGTGGATCATTCTCTCCTGATAGACTTACTCTCTGACATTGGTTTCTCGGGCCTTGTTCTCGACTGGTTTGCATCCTACTTGTCAGATAGATCTTTTTCAGTGGTCTTGGGTGGTCGGACCTCGTCTTCTGTCCCTTTATCCGTTGGAGTTCCTCAGGGCTCTGTTTTGGGTCCCCTATTGTTTTCCCTATACACACTCTCCCTTGGCAAACTAATCAGTTCCTTTGGTTTTTCCTACCATTTGTACGCTGATGACACCCAGCTGTACCTTTCGACTCCTAACCTTTCGCCGGAACTAGAACAGCAAATGTCATCTTGTTTAACAGCTGTCTCCCACTGGATGCATCATCGGCGTCTGAAGCTAAATATGTCTAAGACCGAGCTTCTGGTTTTCCCGCCCAAGCCCACCCTTCACTACTCCTTTTCCATTTCTGTCAATAACATCTCTATTCAGCCAGTCCAGGAAGCCCGCAGCCTTGGTTTCATTTTTGACTCCTCTTTGTCATTTATTCCCCAGATCCAGACCACAGCCAAGGTCTGTAGATTTTTTCTCTATAATATTGCCAAAATCCGTCCATATCTCTCAGAATCTACCGCAAAAACACTGGTCCATGCCCTAGTGGTCTCACGACTAGACTACTGTAATCTCCTCCTCGCTGGGCTTCCTCTCTCTCACCTCCACCCATTAATTTCTGTTCAGCATTCAGCTGCACGCATTATTTCACTTGCTCGCCGCTATGATCATGTCTCCCCTCTCTTGTCCTCCCTTCACTGGCTCCCTCTTCCTCTCCGCATTAGGTACAAACTTTTGCTACTCACCTTCAAAGCCCTGCATGGGCTAGCCCCCCCTTATCTAGCTGATCTTCTCTCCCCCTATGTCCCTACCCGTACCCTCCGCTCTGGTAACCAAGGTCTCCTCTCCCAACCCAGGTTGTCCTCTGCCCCCTCCCGGATCCGTCCCTTTTTTCTTGCTGCCCCTCATTCCTGGAACCTTCTCCCTCTGCATGCTTGGCTCATCACTTCCCTAACCAGCTTTAAGGTGGAGCTGAAAACCTTATTGTTTAGGGAAGCATTCTCAGGGAACTTGTGATTACCATCTGGCTGTTTGATTTCATTTGATGTGATTTGTTTTTACCCTGATGTTTTAACTTGTTTTTCCTCTCTCTGTAATTTTATCTAATTGTTACTATTTTAGACTGTACGCATCCGGCAGGCTTTTATATTTCTTAAATTTTACCAATTTTGTACAGCGCTGAGTATAATTACAGCGCTCTAGAAATAAAGTTTAATAATAATAATAATAATAGCCCATTAGATTCTCTAAAGTTCACCATCCTTGGTCCTGGCACCAGCAGCGCACCTTGGAATCCAGGCCACCCACGCCTTGACCCTGACATTAACAAGCAGGTATGCCAGATCCTGAATGGTCCTCTGGAGGCTGCAGTGCTAACCCCCTGCCTAGTAGCTGTCTGGCCAGGTAACAGGTGGTCAGTTGGGGGCAGGTGGGCGAGGCAGGTGTGGCTCTTTCCAGAAACCCACACCAATTGACATCAGATGCAGTGATGTCATTTCCTATAACACAAGAGAGAAAGTTAGAGATTTGAGATCTATTCCTCCCACCTTTCAGTTGTTCTCCCAACCAACAAATTCCTGGTTGCCTAGATGAGCAAGCCAATGTAGCCTGATTAGATGAAGTATGTAGACTTAGGACTTTCTCACATGAAGCTAAAAAGCAGAAATTTAATAGGATAAAAGCATCTTTGCCTGGTACTTTAACACAATGTTGTGTCTCTCATGCTCTGCTGCCTTGCATTCCATTTGTTACTATAGTACACCTTTTCATTGACAGGCAAAACTCATCAGTAGACTATCTCACACAGCAGCTGGCTTCAGGAGATGGTTGGTGGCTGTGACTGCTTGCATGGAGCTGCTGTCTGAAAGTGCACACAGCAGCCTCATGCTATGGGGGCAGGACAGGAGGAATAATTGTGGCTGTCATCTGCCAACAGAAGCCAGTTACTGTGTGCAGATTCACGTAGCAGCTGGTTTTAGAAGGCAATTGGCAACTGTGATTGTTCTGATAATTGCTTTATTATTTCTATATAGTGCATGTAAAATTTGCAAGAGAACTCCCAGAATTCATAATTTCACAAGCCCTGAATAAGCATTTCTATTCAACTCTATCAAAGGCCTTGGTGGCACCAGAAAGCTGTTTGAAGAAGATGGGCAAAGTGGCACCTCTTTAGGGTGATTAGCAGTCTATCCTTGAAAGTGTCTGTCTTTTATAGTAATTCATCATGCTATAGGTCTGTGCGAGTATTAAATCAATAGATTGATCCCTCTATAATTTTTCACTTTCTGTCAATCCCTTAATGAAAATATATATCCCTGCAGGGTCTTCCATAACATCAGATTGTGTTTTCACTGCAGAGATGAACACATCTCTTGATTTCATAGACCTTCATCTTTAAAGGACACAAACTAAAGAATGTGAGTTGGATCACCTGCCCTTAACATTAAAATATAAAATTCTTAAGCTAGCCATTTAAATTGAAAGGAATATAGACCTTAATGACTGAATTAATTGAAAGAGTTCTGTTCCACATTCCTGCCAAATGGTTAGGAAAACATATGCGGTATCTCAAATTGAAACAAAAGCTAGAGATAAAATGCTCCAAGGGAGCAAACTGGATCCATGCTCTCCCCCATCACTGGCTAGGAGATGCTCTCAGTGTGACTTTGATGAGAGTTGGCAACATGGGAGCAAACTTAGAGGATGTGAGTAATGCTCTTTAGGAGTCCCAAAGAATTGCTAACTCTGCTTCCAGTTAGGAGAACTTTTTGCTTCTCTTGAGCTTTGACAAGGAGCTTGTTCAGCTGGTTCACCATGGGCTAGGGATTCATTAACAGTCTTGCTGCAATCATTGCATTGTCATAGATCTGGTCAAGCAGCATTTGGGCATGTGGTTGAACTTCTTGATCATGGTGTACCTTGTATTGATCTTCAGAGTGGGGTGCAGGACCTGAGCTCATCACTGATCTTTTACTATAAAATTGTATTTAAAAATAACTATTTACTTGAGTTGACTTCCGCAGAATGATACTGAGAATACTATGGATGGCCAAAAAGACGAACAAATAGATTCTAGAATAGATCAAGCCTAAACTCTCTCTGGAAGCCAAGATCACTAACTTGAGGCTGTGAAGTCGAAGGTTTTCATGACTGGCATCCATAGTTTTTTGTGGGTTTTTTGGGCTGTATGGCCATGTTCTAGAAGAGTTCCTTGACGTTTCACCTGCCACAGATGCTGGCGAAATGTCAGGAAGAAACTCTTCTAGAACATGGCCACACAGCCCGAAATACCCACAAAAAACTATAAATTGAGTCTGTTGTACCTTGGCCACATCATGAGGAAAAATGTATCATTAGAAAAAACAGTGATGCTAGGAAAGTGGAAGGGAGTAGAAAAAGAAGAAGGCACAGCCTGGGCCTGGGCCTGTAGTATATGAGCAGAGAGGTTAAGGATAGGTGGTTTGGAGATATATCCTCCACAGGGTCAACATGAGTCCAGGTCAACTCGAGGGCAGTTAACAACAACCACCTTCCTCAGATGCCACACCATGCATCTGAGGAAGTAGACTCAAGTCTCCAAAAGCTCATGCTACCGACTTCTCTCTTTCAGTTAGTCTCAAAGGTGCTAGAAGATCCCTATGATACTGATTTTCCAGACTAACTTGGCTATGTCTTTAACTTATATTTTTGTTTGTATGACAGGCATTTATATTAATGTCCCAAAAAGAAACCTGGATCTGTGAGAGATATTGTTCACTTAAATCCTATCTTACAAAGTGCATTGGCTACCTCCACTGCAAATCTCAGTTAGCCCTTAAAGTGGGCGTGCGGGTAGCGGGGTTTCTACCTGCTTTGGGAAAAAGCAGGATTGAGCCACGTTTCTTGCCCATTTGCTCTGGCCCTCAAATTTCTGGACTTATACATGAGTATAATACATACAGTACTATATACTGTAACTGCTAGCCACTGCAGAAATCTAGAAGCGTTTCAACTTGCTAGTGAATCTGGGTGAGTTTAGCTCTTGGTGAAAATAATAGAAACCATGTCAGGTTTAGTTTCTGCTCTTCTACTTTTTAAAAATGATACAATTGAATTATAGGCTCTAGCTAAAAGAACATAACTACAGTATTTCTTGTTTTGCAGCATTGCTAGTAATGGAATCAAGCCATGATCAAGCCTGGGAATCTTGCTTCTAAATCAGTCTATTTTCTTAGTTAAGTGTGACTACAGGCTGTTTTCACAGCAGGGACTAGTAGCTGTTATCTGGTCTCCAGCTTATAATGGCATGTTTTTGTTTTGTGTCTGCCTTGGTTAAAGTGCTGTGTCTAGAGGCAAGCGTGCATGATCAGTTACTCTGGGAACACTTTCTTTTCAATACTGGTAGTACTAACTTGGATCATCTCATTATTTTCTTGTAGCCTTTCATTTGCCAAAAATGTGTATTAATTGCTCACGTAAAGTTCTACTGGTAATTCAAAAGCAAGGATTTAAAATGACTCTGAATTTCCTCTTCCCACAAAATCCCATCAGCACTATTTTCATAGAATCACAGAGTTGGAAGAGACACAAGGGCCATCCAGTCCAACCCTCTGCCATGCAGGAACTCTCCATCAAAGCATCCCCGACAGATGGCCATCCAGCCTCTGCTTAAAGACCTCTAAGGAAGGAGACTCCACTACACTCCGAGGGAGTGTGTTCCACTGTCGAACAGACCTTACTGTTAGGAAGTTCCTCCTAATGTTGAGGTGGAATCTCTTTTCCTGGAGCTTGCATCCATTGTTCTGGGTCTTGTTCTCTTTAGTGTATATGTATGTTCCTTCAAGTCACCTGTCAACTTATGATGACTGCTTGAATTTCATAGGGATTTCCTAGGCAAGGAATCTTCAGAGGTGATTTTGTCAATTCCTTTCCCTGAAATATGGCCTACGGCACTTAGAATTATTTGGAGGTCTCCCATCCAAATACTAACCACGGCTGACCTTGCTTAGCTTCTAAGATCAGATGGAATTTGGTGCTTTTAGGGTACTTATTACCCTAACAATAGTTTAAGAAGGGTTATTTCAGTGAACCAGAACTGAATCTGAATAGAATCTCTCTCAACAATTTGCCAAGGACTTCACTGCATGAGCCGCATTCTCACATCAGTCATTCTAGAAAAAAATAAAATGGGAACATACCACTTGTAGAAAAGGCATCACTGCACCTTCTCTCAATTGTGCAACTAGGGTTGCTGCCACCATTGCACTCTCTTCCTAACTATCCCTTAACACCACTTCCCTGCCTTATGCCCTACCTTTAGGTATTTTTTTTTTAAAGGAGTCATTGTGCGATAAGTATCACCAAAGCCACTTCTTTCCTGGTGTAACCGTGGTTTAAAAGTCGCTTGTAGTAATGTCCCAAGATAATGGTTAAAATGCATCATAAATTTAGGACCTCAGTCCCAATATCTTCCTTTTGGAATGAGAGGGGGGTATAAAGAATATGGGAAACCATCGAATAATGGCATCATGCAAAGAAGGCAGAGTCCCTTGAAGAATCTTAGAGAGCTAGATAGGACTCCAGAAGGACCAAATTCAGCTTTGGGTCCCCACCGTCCCCTACCATAATGGAATTAATATGGTACATTTCACCATCTCTGCCAGTGTCATCCTATAAAACAGCTGCACTGGAGAAACAATGTGTAATGATATCATGATACAAACAGGTATGCCCATTACAGAAAGGGAGAAGAAGAAAGACTTCAGTATGGCAACACTAGCCCTACCAGAAAGAACTTAACTTCTGGTGGCAGATGACAGGGGAGAACATTCCCCCAGCCATTTCTTCTGGGCTCTCCACTTAGGTCCCTTGTGTGCCACTATACTCCCTAAATTAGCCTACTGCCTTAAGATGTAATCGAGGATACTGCTCTGTTAACAACAATGAAGTTAAATCCAACTATCAGCCTATGTCCGTATGTGGAATTGGAGGTGTGTACCATCTACTTTTTTACCTCAGGCAGCAAAACATCTTGGGCCAGCCTTACAAGAAGGAACTGCCATCTTCAGTGGCAACCTTGATTTAAACATGATGTGATGTTACATTCTTAGAACTGCAAAATCTCCCTGCATTTCATTATCATTTTCTAATTGCAAATATTCATCTGGAAAAAAGGAACAAATTAATAGGAAGTGCAGCTATATGATGTATGACTACTTGATTTGAGTAACTGCCATAGTTATGGAGCACTCAGTTATTTTTCAGGGATAACTGAGTATTAATTTCCTTTTCCTTACTCGTATCGGTATGAACACCTTAGATATCATATGATATTGATGTGTATATTTGTCATTTGGGTGTTTTGCATGATTTATTCAGTGTACCCTTCAGACTAGCATATTTTTAGACTTTCTTCATATAATACACTTTTTACATTGCAGCATCTTTATCACTAGATCATAATAAGAAAGAAAAAAAAAATAAAGATGCTTTCAGGTTACATATTTGCCCTAATACAGCCAACATAAGGTTGCCTACTCTGGCTACTCCAGAGTGTCATGCAGAGGTGTGTCCCATCACTGATAGTCTTTTCAAACTGGAAATGTCATGTATTGAATTTCTATATGCAAAACATGTCCTCTCTCACTGAACTACAGTCCCTCTCTGGACTCTTTCAAACGGGAGGAATTTCTCCCAAATCCGAATGGAGCCCATTCGGATTCATGTAAATTCGCTAGTTTAGCGAATTTACATGAATCCCCATTGCGTTCGGAAGGCGTTCGGAATGCCTTCCTATTACCCGGAAATAACCCCCCCTTGCCCGAAATTGCGTGAGAACCTTTAATGCGCAATAACGCAAAACCCATGATTGCATTCGGAGTGACTTCCCTTTTGCCCGAATTTGCGTGAGAAGAGTTAATTCGCAATAACGTAAAACCCCAGGATTGCGTTTGGATTGCCCTTGCATTATACTTCCAATTTCCCACGTCTGAAAGAGTCCACAGTGGATTATCTACTTTCTGTGGGCATTAATTCTCAATGTTTTTTTATTAACAGTTTCTCAAACCAATCTCTAGATTCAAAATATTTTTTTGTCGTTAGGCCATTGCTTCTCACTGAAAAGGGCTTTGCTAAATCATGTTTAGATTGTCTGTTAAATTATGCTTAATTTATGTCTGAAATCCTGAGTATAACAGACATATGTATTATATAGGCTGCATCTGCACTGCAGAAATAATCCAGTAGTTTTGTGAGACACTTTAATTGCCATGGCTTAATGCTGTGGAATTCTGGGAACTTTAGTTTGGTGAGACATTCCACCTTCTCTGTCAGAGAGCTCTGGTGCTACAACATTGAGCCATGACAGTTAAAGTGATGTAAAAACTGCATTATTCCTGCAGTGCAGATTCAGCCGTAGACTTAAATAAATTGCTGGTTTGCCTGCAAAATCCACGGGAGCCCCATCATTTGCAGGTTATAACTAGTGCCTACAAGTCACAATGCTTATATGCCATCCTATGATGAGAGGCAGCATTTTTTGGGTACCAGTCACAGAGAAATGCAGGAGAAGTCTATTGCCTTCATGTTCTCCTTCTGGGCTTCCATTAGCCATCTGGATGGTCACTGTAGGACACAGGATGCTGGATGAGATAGCTTTTCATCTAATTTAGCAGACCTCTTCTTAAATTATTGGACTTGATTGTATAAATTTGTCGTGAGACTGTCATTTATACTTGTGTGGAAGCCAAACATGTGAGAGATTAGAGGTTTTACCCTGGTTTTAAATAAGGCTGTGGACACGGTGATTATTCATAAGGTGCTGCCAGTATTTTGCTCATTGAGTCCACGGCTCAATATAGAGTTTCCAACTAAAACATGCCCAGCAGGTAGCTGTCCAATTTCTTTTTTTTTTCCAGAGAAGAAGACTCCACCACCTCTCTAAGCAATTAATTCCAATGCTGAACCTCTTTTACTGTCAAGAAATTCCTTTTAATGTTCAATTGAAATCTACTCTCCTGTACCTTCAAACTATTAGAACTACAGTAGTCTCTGGATCAACAGAGAATAGTCCTGCCCTCTCTTCTCTGTGACAACCATATATAAAAGAGTTATTTAGAAAGCCATTTAACTAGAAGAAATTAATAAACAAACAAACAAACAGCTTCATTTATATACCGCTTCATACCCTTAAGGAGTGTCTAAGCGGTTTACAATTGTAAGCTATTTGCCCCCCAACAATCTGGGTACTCATTTTAGCGGCCTCGGAAGGATGCAAGCCTGAGTCGAGCTTCAGCCCTTTGCTGGTCTTGAACTCGCCACCTTATGGTTTTGAGTGAGTGGCTGCAGTACAGGCATTTAACCACTGCACCACCAGGGCTGTAATAGGGTTTTGGAGAGCTGTGAATGATTAAATAGTTCAGGGTTTAATGTGTGAACTACTGTATATTAATAAACTACTACTTATTTATTATTTTTTGCAACTGTGGCTGTTTCTTACACGTTTTGGTAGAGAGTCAGGTCACACATATCACTGTGAACCCACATCCATACAGGAATCACCTTGAGGTTCATCTTGGTCCCGCAATATTAATAGATACCTAAAGTACAGAAATGAATGGCAAGCTTTCCCCATCACTTTTATTCCCATATCATCTGCTGATTTTTTTTTTTTTTTGCATGACAAGCAGACATCTGTTAGCTATAGGAGTAGAGCTTATTTCATTAATTGTGTTATTCAAGCACAGAAGCACTTGAAAACAGACAGGACATTGAAATCATGCTCATATTACCCTGCTATTTTTGTGGAAGAACACCGCAATGTTTGACGAGGGCCAGCTCTGACACTAAGCAGTGAGATGGTTGTTTCAGGCAGCAAATGATAGGAGGAGGCAAAAAGATGTTGGAAGAGAGAGAGAGAGACCTGTATCCCTTAAGCTAGCCTAGTACCCTCGGGTATGGTGGTGTATGATGTCTTATTGTCGAAATGTTGAAGAAATTATTGATTTGCAGTCTAGAGGGTTCTCACATGGAATAAGAAGAACACCATCTTCTTCTTTCCTTCAGGCAGCAAATGCCATGGGCTGGCTCTCTGTATGATTTTGGCATTTTTGGTTTGCAGTTGTTAAGAAAGGTAAAACATTTACATTGGCTTTGGGTTTCAGTGTGTTGCTGGGATTTGTGTGCATGAGACTTTCTTTTTTAAATGGTATGCATGATTTTAACTTCCGTTATTAAATATAGCTTTGCTCCCAGTGCCTTCCTCCCACTGTTAAGTTTCTCTCGGGAGGAGTTGAATGAGAAGCTTTTGAAACTATGTGGGGATTTTTAATGGTTTTGTGTCATTTGGGGTGTATAGAAGGCTTTTCACTAGTGTTTTTCAGCATCCAGCAATGAATGTCCTGGTATGCTGTTGTTGCCTAGGAGACAAGAACCAGAGCCAAAAGCTCAGCTGATCATCAGCCCCAAGGAGTTGGGAGCTCAGCTGGTCATCAGCAATGAGTGGTCTTCAGGGAAACCTCAAATCAGGAATTTGGGAATCCCATTTTGTAAAGATGTGGACAAATGGCATGCACCTTGGAGACTTTCCTATAGGATTAACAGCACTCAGGACTGCCTTATAATTGGATAGATCAGCACACATCTGTTAAGCAAAGACATCTGCAGTTGGATGAAAAGGATGGGTTTATAGGTGGAGATTTTTGGCTGTGTTTAGATATTAGGAGCTGGTACACTAGGCATCAGGGCCTGCCAGACCATAAGCAGTTGCCTCAGGTGGCTAAGGATAGGAGATGACAGGAAGGGGTTAGAATAAAGAGGTGCATGCTATATGGTATGTGGATAGAGTGTATCTTGATTTCAGCAAGGCCTTTGGCAAGGTTCCCCATGACATTCTTGCAAACAAGCTTGTAAAATGTGGGCTAGACAAGGTAACTGTTACATGGATTTGTAACTGGTTGACTGGCCGAACCCAAAGGGTGCTCAGCAATGGTTCCTTTTCATCCTGGAGAGAAGTGGCAAGTGGGTGCCACAGGGTTCTGTCCTGGGCCCAGTGCTATTCAACATCTTTATTAATGACTTGGATGACAGTATTGGGGGCATAGTTATCAAATTTGCAGATGACACCAAATTAGGAGGAGTAGCTAACACCCCAGAGGACAGGATCAAAATTCAAAAAGACCTGAACAGACTAGAAAGCTGAGCCAAAGCTAACAAAATGAAATTCAACATGGAAAAATGTAAGGTACTGCACTTAGGGTGGAAAAATGAAATGCACAGATATAGGATGGGGGACATCTGGCTG
This sequence comes from Urosaurus nigricauda, assembly GCA_034509955.1. NCBI lineage: Eukaryota > Metazoa > Chordata > Lepidosauria > Squamata > Phrynosomatidae > Urosaurus > Urosaurus nigricauda. Next base: position 105,508,163 of record JAOEGL010000004.1, read on the forward strand.
AATGAAACTATGTGTGAAAGGGATCTAGGAGTCCAAGCAGACCATAAGTGAACATGAGTCAACAGTGCGATGCAGCAGCTACAAAAGACCAATGCAATTTTAGGCTGCATCAATAAAAGCATAGTGTTTAGATTAAGGAAAGTAATAGTACCATTCTACTCTGCTTTGGTCAGGCCCCATCTGGGATATTGTGTCCAGTTATGGCACCTCAATTCGAAAAAGATGTTGAGAAACTGGAGCATGTCCAGAGGAGGGTAACTAAATGGTGAAGTGTCTGGAAACCATGCCCTATGAAGAACGACTTAAGGAGCTTGGGATGTTTAGCGTTGAGAAGCTTAAGAGGTGACATGATAGCTCTGTTTAAATATTTGAAGGGATGCCATATTGAGGAGGGAGCAAGCTTGTTTTCTGCTGCTCCAGAGACTAGAACATGGAACAATGGATGCAAACTGCAGGAAAAGAGATTCCACCTCAACATTAGGAGGAACTTCCTGACAGTAAGGGCTGTTCGACAGTGAAACACACTCCCTCAGAGTGCAGTGGAGTCTCCTTCCTTAGAGGTCTTTAAACAGAGGCTTGATGGCCATTTGTTGGGGATGCTTTGATTAGGAGTTCCTGCATGGCAGGGGGGTTGGAATGGATGGCCCTTGTGGTCTCTTCCAACTCTATGATTCTATGATTCTATCTCCTGCAACCCTTAAACTATTCTGCTGACTTCAGTTGCAGTTAAAAAAAACCCTATCTCATTGCCAAGGTGGAAGAAAAATTCAACTGCCCATCTAGTTGGCTTTTATACATGGAATGGGAGCGTCCACCATTTTGTTTTTCATCTTAGGCAATGAAATGCTTTGGATTGACCCTTGGTACTTGTGTGGCTATAGGCTGTGGTTGAGGTAGCAGTTAAATTTTGTTGGCCAAGATCCTTCGTCAAAGGCATAACTTTTTGATGTTGCAGCTATATCCTTAACATGGCACACAACCCTTTTAATGAATTGTCACAATGCGTATTCGGGCATCCTGCATGGTGTCTTGTGCAATGGAAATTCCTGTTGTGTATCAAGTCAACAATAGATAATAGTGATATCTATTTGACCTACTGGTCCTTCTTGACTCACTGATTTTTTCTATATACTCCAGATGAGTGGTTTGTTGTTGTTGAAACCTCATAGTAGTGGTATTATGATTTTCTGTGATGGCAATTAGAATTAAACCCATTGGGGGGAAATGGAACTTTATGTAATCATGACTAATCCAGGTGAACACTTTACTATTCAGAGTCTTCAGATGCTTTGATTTTGAATAATTGTTCTATGGGAATATTGAAATTTGTTCCATTTCTGAGGTATCAAACGATACAGAGGCTGGCATCTGTCAATGTCACATGCAAGCATAAGTCCACTTTAAACCTGTAGTTTTGGGTAATTTCTCAGGTAGGTATTCTCTTTCACTCTCTACAACAACCGAAGCCCTGTGCTCCCAGGGCCCATTCACACTAATGAATTATGGTGCTATTATGCCTCAGTAACTGTGTGGTGTAGTTGTTTGAGCATTGGACTACAACTCTGGAGACAAGGGTACAATTCCCCGCTCAAGGATAAAGACACACTGGGTGACCTTGGGCAACTCTCGGCCTCAGAGGATGGCAATGGCAAACCCTCTCTGAAGAAATTTGCCAAGAAAATCCTGTTATAGGTTCACCTTAGGATCACTGTAAGTCAAAAATGACTTGGAGGCACACAACAGCAGCAACATCTGTCATGTTTCTGTCTTATGGAATCCTGGGATTTGTATTTTAGGGGAGGGGCATAAAGAATTCTCAGGCAGAGTACTCCAGTGTCTCACCAAACTATACACCCCAGGATTCCATAGGATGCAGCTGTTGCAGTTAAGATGGAATCATAGTGCTATAACTGTGTGGTATGAATGAAGCCTTGTCTGTATGGATTTACCCCAAGTTCCCCCAAGGCTCTCTGCATTCTGCTTAATGGACATAGGACCAAAACCTCAATCTGGGTCCAAATTGTCTTCACAATACCTGCACAGGATTTGGGGCTTCTTCCCTTTAACTCACATTTAAAATAACTCAAGATTTGCTGCAGGGTTTCGGTGTGTTTGAAGTGACAACAGCAGCTGCCTTTTCACTTGCAGTCCCTACGAGTTGCCCGGTGCCATCACTGCAGGTGAGAGACACTCTGAGATCAGAATAAGGTGCCCAGTGTTGATATTGTGGCCGGGGACATTTTGACCTCAGCAGTGGCGGTGTGGCAACAAACAGGGATTGTACAGGAAGACAGATGTTGCTTGTTGCTGCTGCTGCTGGGGAAGAGAGCTGAAAATCTGCAAGGTAAAGTGTAAATTCGGCACCATCATACTCCAGGGCAACCTGGAGTATTTTGGCAAGTATAGATGAGCCCTGAGTCCCAGGAGTCATAGTTTAGCTGTGATAAACCTTCTGAACTGGAGGAGAGTGGTGAGGAGATCCAATCTCAGTGGATCCTGCAGAGCTTAGAGAGAGATGCCATCAGCCTGCATCTTGCTATGTTCAGGGGCTATTGTACCAAAACTGTGAGTCGAGAGTCGAGTGGGGAGTTATAGAAGAATTTTTCCTCTTATACAAAGCTGGGCATTGTAAGAGCTCAGCCAGAGAGACAACGAATATTTCAGATTAAGGTTTGAAGAAGACAAAAGAGTGCGGAGTACTTGACATCAATTTAATCTACTGACCAGGATTTCACCTGTTTTATTGCCCAGGGAGTGAGTGACTGTATTTATAACAATCATATAGCAAGAGTCAACTGTCAGGGTCTTGCTGGTGTGAAATGATTGCTCTTGCCTCTCTGCTCTTCAATCTTCTGTGACAAGTTGGATGATGAGGCCAAGGACTGTTAAAGTGAAAGCAATCTACTGTTCAGTGACCCTAACTGTCTCTAAGAAAAAGTAGCAGAAGAAGTCTGAAATCAGCAAAAATGGAAGTGTACTATACCAGCTGTGATACTGCTGAGGGAATTACTTACTTGGCTAGGAAATCAAAACAGAGATAAATAATATAAATGACTTTTATACCAATGGCATTGGGCTGTATTTGAGCAAAATGGTTGGTTAATTTAATTTCTTCATTGTTAGTCTTTGCACACATGGCATTTTCAGATGAAACCTTCACTGGTTTTTGCTTTTAAAAATATATTCATTATTTTCTGTGCAATTGCACTGCCCCATACACAGAATTTTAGAGGGGTTCAGACATTTCCAGACAGTTTGTAGCCTTCGCCTCTTTTCCCAGTGTTTTCTATCTTTATTTTCTTTCCAGAAAAATATTTGTTAAGAAAGAAAAGATTGAATAGCTTTGTATTTATGATAGAAGCTCTCAATCAGGAAACATCTTTTTCGTTTATGTATTTGCCACTGATTTTTTGCTTGTAAATTTTAATACCTGAATGTTCTTGTTTTTAAATGTCTTTTTATTTTTGTAAGGTATTTGAGCATTTTTTTCCTTTGGAATTATTATCTGTACCCAAGGTGTCAAGGTTGCCAATGCTTACCTGGAGTAGGTTCCTTTGAACTCCAATGAATTTACATCTGAGCAGACATATATACAATTATGCTGTAGAAATACACAGCATTCTTCTATCAGATTTTAAAAACAATATTTTTGCCAAATAATATCCATGGCTGACCTTGCTTAGCTTCCAAGATCAGATGGGATCCAGTGCCTTTGGGGCATTGACCCACATTGATATGGTGGGCTTTAAGGAAAGGAAAGGACCTGGTCATTCAGTTCATTGATTCAAAGCACTGGTTCCCAAATGTTGGTCTTCCAGGTGTTTTGGACTTCATCTCCCAGAAGCCCCCTAGCCAGTTTGGATGAAGTTAAGTGATCCTGGAAGCAGAAGCCCAAAACATCTGGAGTACCAAAGTTTGGGAATCGTTGATTGAAAGGATGAGCACTAGGTGACATCCAAAGACAGGCTACATAGGACAACAAAATGCTTTCCTGGGTATCATTCTGCTTTATGCCTATGAGAACACCTTCCACCATGATCATGAACTGGCTTTGGAAAGTCCTAGAGGAAGGGCGGTCAAGCCCTGAGGGTGGACTTTATTGTATGCCGTTGTGTATCATCTTTGTTTCCTTCAACCATTACCAAAATTGCATCTGGGAAGGTCTATGGGATCTCTGGCAAAGCGGTGGGCACCAAGGTGAGGCAACATCCATGGCTGGCTCCCCAGGAGCTTTCTGAGAAGGTGGTCAAGATGCCACTGCCACCCAAAGGCACATTAAAGATATTTTTAAATAAACAGCTATGGCGTTTATCACATGGAGGGCGAATTGGTAAAATCCTGTGCAGAATTTTAAAATCCGTGTATTATTTGTCAGATCTGTCAGTGTGAAAGAGAAATAACACAAAAATACGGAAAAGCTCCTTTGTACTTTATGAATTTAGTGAAAGTAAAAAGGACCCAGTTTTGATGACTTTCTGTTCAGGTTATTTTTGCGTTATTTCCCTGTCACACAAGCATCTGAAAAACACCCCATAAATGCAGGTTTTTTCAACTTTCTGTTTGGGTTAACCCCAAATATCATCTGAAAAACAACCTGAATTTATCTAGGAATGGCTGTCTCCTAATTAAAAAAATATATAAAGAGATGGAGAGCCCTTGGGTTTCTGAGGTGACACAAAATTTCACCTAAATGGAGGGCAAATGTCCTCTCTGAACTGCTGATACTCCAAGAGAAGCACGATTGTGTTTGTAAACACAAAAATGAAGCAACAAAAGAGAAGAAACAGAAATATTTCCAAAGTTCTGATTTTTATTGATTTTGCATTATGTTTGTTTTGTCTATTTGCTAGGTTTGGTTTGGCAAGTTTTTAAATTATAAGTTTAAGTTTTTTCTTATGAATCTTCCAACCAGCCTAACAGGTGGCCCCTGCTGGATGCCCAGAGGAAGGCGAAAAACCTCCAAAGTCTCTGGCCAATCTGCCCTGGAGGAAAATTCCTTCCCGACCCCAAAAGTGGCGGTCAGTGCTACCCTGGGCATGTCGACAAGGGCCTTTCCTATGCAATCAAATGGTGAAGCTCCCTCCTTCCATCTCTCCATATATAAGACATGCTGGCATCCTCCAGGGTCCATCTTGATCATCAAGGAAAAGCTATCCATAGGGCAGCTATGAAAGAACTGGACAAGATCATCAAATGCAAAGCTACAACACTGAACACTAAAGAAAGCATCACCCATACCACTGCATTTGCCATCACCATCTATGGATATGAGAGATGAACAGTGAAGAGAGATGACAAAAAGAAAATCATTTGAGATTTTGTTCTGGAAAGTGCTGAGGATATCATGGATGGGGAGGAAGACAAACAAATGGGTCCTTGAACAGCTCAAACCTGAACTTTCCCTAGGAGCCAAAATGGTCAAACTCAGGCTGTCATACTTTGATGACATTATGAAAAGGCACGACTCACTAGACAAGACAATAATGCTTGGAATGGAAGAGGATAAGAGAAAAAGAGATGGACCACATACCAGATGGATAGACTCAATTATAAGGAGGCTACAGGTCGGAACCTGAAAATCCATACAGAGCAGTTAAGGATGGAGGAGCTTGGAGAGGGTTTCATCTAGGCAGTTAACAACAAGAGTAACAAAATACATTAATTTTCCGAACATCCTAACTGGTGGACGCTGCTGGATGCCCAGAAGAAGGCAAAAAACCTCCAGGATCTCTGGCCGATCTGCCCTGGAGGAAAATTCCTTCCCGACCCCAAAAGTGGCGGTCAGTGCTACCCTGGGCATGTCAGCAAGGACCACAGAGCATCAACCTGCCAGCTCTTGCTCAGGCCAAACTTATTTCTTCTTACCTTAAGGCTCACAGAATAAGCCTTTTTCTGCATCCACAAGGTTCATTTCTGGATTTCACTTACCTTGCGACAGAAGTTAAATTCTGTTGAGATATTCTCCATCATCTTTAAACGTTCTGCATTCACAAGTTTCATCCTTGTACATCACTTACCTTTTGATGGTTTCCTTTGAAATGAGCTTGAGCTCGTGTGAAATCACAAACTGGAGCGTTTGGGAAAATGCATCATTGTTGTCTGCTTGATGGCTTCATGCCATCTCCCTTGTTTGCGACATGTGGCATATTGGCTAATCATGCATGGCTGTTGCATGAGATCAGTCCAACGAAAGAGGCTTTCAGTGTGCGGAAGGAATACTCACCTGTGTCTAAATGGAATTCCCTCCAGCTACTTTGTGTCTTTGAATGGAGCATAACTCCTGAACCTTACCTGTTGGTTGATGATTCCATGGAGAAGAGCCCAGAGGAAGAGATGCTGCCAAAGGCTTCCCTTCTTGGCCTTGGTGATCAGAGATGACACAGACTTGACCAAAGCTCCCTCCTTCCTTTCTTCAGCAGAAGTGAGCTATGGATGTGGACTTCAGGCCAAAAGGAAACCTAGGAGGCCTGGATTGAAGAGGATGTGGTTCTTTTCCTGACTGCCTTCAAAACTTCCTACCTCAGCTCCAAGTTTGCTTAGGAATGTCTTCATCCTTTGCATCCTTTTGAAGATTGCACTGGATGCTGCAAAGGAAAGAAAGAGTAGACAAAGGGTTACTTCAGTCTTACAAGCAAAAGTGATTACAAGGGAAAGAGATGGAGAAATAGTCAGGAAGGAGGAGGTGTAAGATTACCTCAATGGGTTTTTAAAAGGTTCTTCGATGCTTTTCGAGGCCTGGCTGCTTGCTTCTCTCTTCTCCTAGACATCTTCCTGATGCATTTCATCCATGGAAACAAGCTGTCATCATATTCCTCCAGGTGTTGGACCATGGGTTTTGGCTTTCTTCTGAGATGTTATTCATTCATTCTTTAATGTTCTGCCTCCACAGGATTCGTTTCCGGAAATCACTCACCTTGCAATAGTTTCCTTGAAGTTAACTTCTGCTGAGATGTTGTCCATCTTTCTCAAATGTTCTGCATTCACAGGGTTCATTTCTTCACATCACTTCCATTGCGATTGTGTCCTTTAAATATGACTTCTGCCAAGGTGTTTCCATGAATTTATGGGTTTTCACAATGACCTTGTGAATGGCAAATGATGCACAGCTATTGTATGGGATTCATCCAACAAAGGGCGCTTTTGAGGGGGGAGAATACTCACCTGTGTTTTAATGGACTTTCTCTTCGGCTACTTTGCCTCATTAGATGGAGCAGACTTCTTGAAAGTTACTTGTTGTGCGATTATATGGAGATGAACTGTGAGGAAGAGATCTTGCTGAGGCTTGTCTTCCTGGCTCTGGGGCTCAGAGACTTCACCACAGCTCGCTCCTTCCTTCCTTCCTTCCTTCCTTCCTTCCTTCCTCCAGCAGCAAAACACGTGGGCTGCCAATATATTCCTTGCTCCAGATGGAAACATAGGAGGCCTGGGATGATGTGGTTGCTTTTTCTGGCTGGCTGTTTCCTTCAAGTCTTCCTTCCTCGGCTACAACTTTGCTTAAGAATGTCTTCATCCTTCTTGTGAAGATCCAACTGGATGCTGCAAAATGAAGAAAGGAAAGACGATGGAGACTTACAAGCAAAAGTGACTACAAGTGAAAGAGAAGGAGATAAAGAGGAGGAGGAGGAGGAGGAGGAGGAGGAGGAGGAGGAGGAATACCTCAGTGGATTTCTCAAAGGCTCTTTGATGTCTTTCAGGTTTGGCTGGTCCTGTCTTCTCCTAGAAATCTTGCTGATGTATTTTGTCATTGAAAATTGCAATATCAGTATCTGCTGTTTTCCTTCAGGCGTACGTCCACAGGCTTCTTCTGAGACGTATTAGAAGCTCCTCTATGTTCTCACTTCAAAAAGCATCATTCCTACATAGGTCTGGCTGAAGGCATTGCAGGTTTGTTTATGTGTCCATAAGATTCCCCTGCAAGAAAATACAATGATAGATCAATTATTAAATAATTAAAATAAGCGGGCTTCCTCTGAGATGTATTAAAAGCTGTGGGTTCAAAAACCCATCATTCATAGAAAGGTCGTACCTGGCGATTGCTTGGCTGAAGGTATTGCAGTGTTGTTTATGAGCTCAGAAAAGGACTCATCTGGAAGAATCTGAAATTTTACAATGATAAATCAATTATTCGATCATTGGGAAAAGAACGATGTAGCTTTGCAGCCACAACCATTTGATGAAGTCGTTCACCACTGAGCATTTTTGTCTTCACATTTACCTCTTATGAAGGGAATTCCATGCAGCGTAGCTTGAATGGAGTCATCCCATCTACCTTAGCACGTTCCATCTCTTCCGGTGTTTAGGGCCAGAACCTGGTGAAGGACTACAGCAGCCAACAAGAGCCAGTCTCTTCATTGTGGTGACCAGCAACAAAGTCCAACATCTCACCTTCCATGAGACTCAGAGGAAATTCAAGCGCCATTCACATACTTGGTTTTTTCCTCTAAGAGATCCGCATTTCTGCGGCAATTCGTACTGGGTTTCATTGTTCCCCTATTTGTTTTGGTTTTGCCAGTCTCTTTGGGTCAATTTAACCCTGTGTGATTCACCATGCTGTTCTTTCAGGTTAAAACGGAGCCGCCACTTCAAATGTGCCGCCCCTGCTTACGAAACCTCTCCCCTCCATTTTGGAAAGGAATGACGTATCATACCGAGTGATCTGAATCGATTTGAAAGCTTGTTCACAGTGCCAACACTGTGGATCTTACGTTTTCAGGAGTGGGGAAAGACGTATCAAATATCCCAAATTAGTAATGTGTCAGCCACCCCACCAAAAAAAGTGTATTGAGTGCTTTCAGGACTTCTGTGAACAACAAGATTACAATGAGGATTCATCCTGGATTATTTTTGCAGTATGAATGGGGCCTCTGACTTGATAGAAGTACTTAGCCCCATCCTGTTTCTTCAGTGGCAAACTATTATTATTATTAACCTTTATTTATATAGCACTGTAAATTTACATAGTGCTGTACATATAATCTTATAATTAGATAGTTCCCTGCCCTCAGGCTTACAATCTAAAAGATGCAACACAAAAAGAGAAGGGAAAGGTGGTGGGAAAGGGGATGAAGTCCGGTGGTTCTTCTCTGCCTCTGGGGCCTGGACCAAGGCAGATGGACTGGAGGGAGAGCTTGGCTTCTTAATACATAATTAAAACTAGGCATCCTGGGGCAGACGGCACAATCCTGGGAACGCTTTCCTAAACAATATAGTCTTTAACTCAATTCTGAAAATGGCTAGAGAAGAATGAGGCACATATGTGGGGGAAGAAGGTTCCAGGAATGAGGGGCAGCAAGTGAGAAGTAAAAATCCAGGACAGGGCAGTGGAAATCCTAGGCTGGGACCAGAGACCTTGACTACCAGAATGGAGGGTACAGGAAGGAGTGTGAGGAGAAAGAAGTTCAGACAAGTAAGGAGGGGCCAGCCCGTGGAGGACTTTGAAAGTCAATAACAAAAGCTTGTACTGGATGCGGAAGCGGAAGGGGAGCCAATGAAGGGAGGAGAAAAGAGGAGAAACATGCTCAAAGCGACGAGCAGATGTGATAATACGTGCAGCTGAGTTCTGGGCAGAGATTAAAGGATAGAGGTGAGAGAGAGGAAGCCCTGTCAGAAGAAGGTTACAATACTCTAGTCGTGAGATCACTATGGCATGGACCAAAGTCTTGGCAGTACTAAGGGACTGTACAGAGAGCCCGATAAGGGGCAGCTCTGTGCCACCCCTGGAAGTGCTGGGTTGGGGATATGGCAACCGCATGCAATGCCCACAATCCTAAGTAAAAATAAGCCATGTAACACAGCTCCTATTTGCATAAGCGTCCTGTAAGCATCCCAAGGTGGTGTTATGGTGCCCCTTGTGAGGAGAGCCATTTGGGCGCTGTGCATGAGGGACATCATCATTGCACACGCCATCTTTATAGGCGCGCGCCACAATGGTGCCCGGCTGGTGAAAGTAGGGCTTTGAGCATGTAAATGCTCAGCCCTATCGTTGCCCTAATTCGGGTACAGGCCAGCATAAAGTGCCAGTCTGTACAGCACCTAAGTTCATCACAGCAGTGGTCCATGTTCCAAAAGGACACATAGAAGGCTATGGTTGAACATTTGCTGAGCAGTGCCTTCACATTTCCCATCACTCTGAAGATCAAATAGCTACAAAAATTTCCTGCAAAGGAAAGATATGAAGTTCACCTCAAATTTGCAGTTTAAACAATCAGGATTGGAAGGGGAGTGGAAAGAGAGACAGATCAGAATACCTCAACTAATTTCATTCAGTTGTGGCTGAGCTGCTCAAGTCTAAAGGTTTTTGGCCTTCCTCTGAAATGTATCAGTAGCATTTAAATGCTGAATGTTCGGGAAGCTCATTCCTGGGGACAATCCATAGGATAGGCTTCTGGATCAATTTAACCAACACCTTTCTCCTCCTCCTCAATAATGAAATGGTTAAAAAAAATTGTGCAGTACTTACAATACACGAATGATTGGGTTGGAAGCAGCTTCATTCAGATGCTCCCAGCTTGCTCTGATATTGGGCTGACAAGCCTACTGACATCACCTACCTTTGGCAAACACGGAACATCATTCACAGCTGCCAAGATGCCAAAGAAGGTATCCAAGCCAGTGAAGGCATTTGGGCACTTGAGGCAGAAAATCCCAGAAAAACAACAACCATCCTCTCTTCTTTTCTAGAAGGAAACCTGGATCCAGTATAAAGACCTGAAATATTCAACCATTCATGGTCCTTCATGCTCAACTGCTAAGTGCCTCTCCCTTCTGAATCCTTAACAGCCACGGAACAAGAGGCGCATCATAATGGAAGCCATGGTGCATCATCTATGCCTTGTGTAGGCCACACTGGGATTGGCTATGAGCATCCTTCAAGGGTCACTTGGGATGGTGGGATACTTTGCCATATCTTGGAAAGAGATAGACAAGTCTTCAGTCCAGTGCATAACCTTAAAATATCGCCAGGCTATCCATGTTAGGCATGTAGCAAGGTACAACAACATCCAAAGTCCACAAAAGTGTGTACAGTGGATAACACCTTGTTATCCAATGGGGTTTGGTTCCAGAATCCCCTGCGGACACCAAAATTTATGGATACTCAAGTCTCATTCAATACAATAGCTGAGTAAAATGGTGTCCCTTACATAAAATGGAAAAATGAAGATTTGCTTTTGGGAATTTATACTTTTTTGGAGGGATGTTTTCAAGCTTTGGATGCTTGAATCCATGGATAAGGTGGGGAGGGGGAGGGAAATTGTGATTTGTGAATTTTGCTTGTCCCAAACAAGGTATTGCTGTTTTGTGGATTTTGGATGTTATCGTTAAACACAACTTTGGTTTTCAAAGCACAGAGAGCCCAACCAATTGCTCTTGCAAGAGTAAGTAATGAATCATTTGTTGCCTCTTGAATGACTTTGTGTTCCTACTCTGGAGTAAATCAAACATTATCTTATCTTATTATCTATCTTATTATTAATAATAATAATCATTTTTATTATCATTATTATTTACTTATATCCCACCTTTCTCCCAATATAAGGACTCATCTTGTGCAGAGGAGTACAGGGACATGTAAATTCATAGATAAAATGCAGTATCAGGGGTTTGCAACTCCAGATGTTGCAGCTGAACTACAACACCCAACACTCATCACTAAATCGATAAATAGGTACCACTTGGGTGGGAAAGTAGCAGCATTCGGTGCAGTCATGTTGGCCACATGACCACAGAGCCGTTTTTAGACAACGCTGTCTTTTTTGCTTGGTAGCAGAGATGAGCACCATCCCTACAAGCAGTTATCATATAGCAAGAGTCAACTGTCAGGGTCTTGCTGATGTGAAATGACTCCTCTTACCTCTCTGATCTTCAATCTTCTGTGACAAGTTAGATGATGAAGCAGAGGCCTGTTAAAATGAGAGCAATCTACTGTTCAGTGCCCCTAACTGTCTGCTTTTTCACACTAGGGGACAAACAGATTTAAATAAGAGTTTAAAAAGAGTTAAACAGGAAATGACCTATGATAAACATGGCCAAGATGGTCAAACTGAGGCTGTCATACTTTGATGACATTATGAAAAGGCACAACTCACTAGACAAGACAATAATGCTTGGAACGGAAGAGGATAAGAGAAAAAGAGATGGACCACATACCAGATGGATAGACTCAATTATAAGGAGGCTACAGGTCAGAACCTGAAAATCCATGCAGAGTGGTTAAGGATAGAGGAGCTTGGAGAGGGTTTCATCTAGGCAGTTAACGACAAGAGTAACAAAATACATTAATTTTCCAAACATCCTAACAGGTGGACGCTGCTGGATGCCCAGAAGAAGGCGAAAAACCTCCAGGATCTCTGGCCAATCTGCCCTGGAGGAAAATTCCTTCCCGACTCCAAAGTGGCAGTCAGTGCTACCCTGGGCATGTCAGCAAGGACCACAGAGCAGCAACCTGCCAGCTCTTGCTCAGGCCAAACTTATTTCTTCTTACCTTAAGGCTCACAGAATAAGCCTTTTTCTGCATCCACAAGGTTCATTTCTGGATTTCACTTACCTTACAACAGAAGTTAAATTCTGTTGAGATGTTCTCTATCATCCTTAAACGTTCGGCGTTCAAAGGTTTCATCCTTTTACATCACTTACCTTGCGATAGTTTCCTTTGAAATGAGCTTGAGCTGGTGTGAAATCATAAATTGGAGCGTTTGGGAAATGTGTAATTTTTGTCCACTTGATAGCTTCATGCCACCTCCCTTGTTTGCAAGATGTGGCATATCATGCATGGCTGTTGCATGGGATTGATCCAACGAGAGAGGCTTTAGGTGTGAGGGAGGACTACTCACCTGTGTCTTAATGGAATTTCTCTCCAGCTACTTTGTGTCTTTGAATGAAGCATAGTTCTTGAAACTTACCTGTTGGTAGGGGATTGCATGGGGAAGAGCCCAGATGAAGAAATGCTGCCAAAGGCTTTCCTTCTTGACCTTGGTGATCAGAGATGACACAGACTTGACCAAAGCTCCCTCCTTCCTTTTTTCTGCAGAAGTGGGCTATGGATGTGGACCTCAGGCCAAAAGGAAACCTAGGAAGCCTGGGTTAAAGAGGATGTGGTTTCTTTTCCTGGCTGCTTCAAAACTTCCTTCCTCAGCTCCAAGTTTGCTTAGGAATGTCTTCATCCTTTGCATCCTTTTGAAGATCGCACTAGATGCTGCAAAGCAAAGAAGGGGTATACAATGAAGTTTACTTCAGTCTTACAAACAAAAGTGACTACAAGGGAAAGAGATGGAGAAACAGTCAGGAAGGAGGATGTGTAAGATTACCTCAATGGGTTTTTAAAAGGCTCTTCAATGCTTTTCAAGGCCTGGCGGCTTCTCTCTTCTCCTAGACATCTTCCTGATGCATTTCATCCATGGAAACAAGCTGTAGCCATATTTCTCCTGGTGTTGGTTCATGGGTTTTTGGCTTTCTTCTGAGACATTGTCATTCATTCTTTGATGTTCTACCTCCACAGGATTCGTTTCTGGAAACCACTCACCTTGCAATAGTTTCCTTGAAGTTAACTTCTGCTGAGATGTTGCCCGTCTTTCTCAAATGTTCTGCATTCACACGGTTCATTTCTGCACATCGCTTCCACTGGGATCGTGTTCTTTAAAGATGACTTCTGTTAAGGTGTTTCCATGAATTTACGGGTTTTCATGATGACTTTTTGAATGACAAATGATGCCAACTATTGCATGGGATTCATCCAACGAAGGGCGCTTTTGAGGGGGGAGGAATACTCACCTGTGTTGTAACGGACTTTCTCTTCGGCTACTTTGCCTCATTGGATGGAGCAGACTTCTTGAAAGTTACTTGTTGAGCGATTGCATGGAGATGAGCTGTGAGGAAGAGATCTTGCTGAGGCTTGTCTTCCTGGCTCTGGGGCTCAGAGACTTGACCACAGCTCGCTCCTTCCTTCCTTCCTTCCTTCCTTCCTTCCTCCAGCAGCAAAAGACATGGGCTGCAGATGTGTTTCTTGCTCCAGATGGTAGCTTAGGAGGCCTTGGATGATATGGTTGCTTTTTCTGGCTGGCTGTTTCCTGCAAGTCTTCCTTCCTTGGCTACAACTTTGCTTAAGAATGTCTTCATCCTTTGAATTCTTGTGAAAATCTGAGTGGATGCTGCAAAGCAAAGAAATGAAAGACGATGGAGGCTTACAAGCAAAAGTGACTAAAAGAGAAAGAGAATGATATCAGGTCAAGGAGGAAGGAGAGGTGTAAGAATACCTCAGTGGGTTTCTCAAAGGCTCTTTGATGCCTTTCAGGCTTGGCTGGTCCTGTCTTCTCCTAGAAATCTTACTGATGTATTTTGTCAGTGAAAACTGCAGTATCAGTGTCTGCTGTTTTCCTTCAGGCGTAGGTCCACAGACTTCTTCTGATACGTATTAGAAGCTCTTCTACGTTCTCGCTTCAAAAAGCATAATTCCTACACAGGTCTGGCTGAAGGCAATGCAGGTTTGTTTATGTGTCCATAAGATTCCCCTGCAAGAAAATACAATAATAGATCAATCATTAAATAATTGGAATAAGGGGGCTTCCTCTGAGATGCAATAGAAGCTTTTGGTTCAAAAAAACCGTCATTCATAGAAAGGTTGTACCTGGCGATTGCTTGGCTGAGGGTATTGCAGTGTTGTTTATGGACTCATAAAAGGACTCATCTGGAAGAATCTGAAATTTTACAATGATAAATTAATTATTGAATAATTGGAAAAAGAACAGTGTAGCTGTGCAGCCACAACCATTTGATGAAGTCGTACAGCACTGAGCATTTTCATCTTCACATTTACCTCTTATGAAGGGAATTCTATGCAGTGTACCTTGAATGAAGTCATCCCATTTATCTGAGCAAGGTCCATCTCTGGTGTTTAGGGCTAGAACCTGGTGAAGGAATCCAGCAGCCACCAAGAGCCGGTGTCCTCATTGTGGCGACCAGCAACAAAGTCCAACATCTCATCTTTCAGAAGACTCAGAGGAAACTCAACCGCCATTCACACACTTTCTCCCTTCCATTTTGGAAAGGAACGATACAGAGCTATCTGAATCAATTCGAAAGCTTGTTCACACTGCCGACACTGTGGATCTTACGTTTTCGGGGGGGGGGGGGATATCAAATATCCCTAGTTAGTTGGGTGTCAGCCACCCCACCAAAAAAAGTGCATCAGGATGTCTCTGAACAGTACTTAGTCCCCTCCTGGTTCTTCAGTAGCAAACTAAGGGGCTGAACAGAGAGCCCAGTAAGGGGCAGCTCTATGCCGCCCCTGGAAGCGCTGGATTGGGGCTGTGGCAAACACATGCCACACCCCCAACCCGATGTTTAAAAAAAGCAGTGTAATGCAGCTCCTATTTGCACTGTAGAAGGGGTGCCATAAGCACCCCAGGATAGCATTTTGATGCCCCTCATGCGCAGCACCGTTTGGGTGCTGTGCACGAGGGACGTCATCATGGCATGCGCCATCGGGATGGGCATGTGCCAAGATGGTGCCCAGGTGGCGAAAGTAGTGCTCTGAGCCCTATTGCAGCCCTAGTTCAGGTGCAGGCCGGCATAAAATGCTGGTCTGTACAGCACCTAAGTTCATCACAGAAGTGGTCCATGTTCCAGAAGGGCACATAGAAGGCTATGGTTGAACATTCACTGAGCAGTGCCTTCCCATTTCCCATCACTCTGCAGATCAAACACCCACAAAAATTTCCTGCAAAGGAAAGAAATGAAATTAGCGTCAAGCTTGCAGTCTAAACAAACAGGATTGGAAGGTAAAATGAAGTGGAACGAGAGACAGGTCAGAATACCTCAACGAATTATATTCAGTTGAGACTGAGCTGCTTAGGTCTAAAGGTTTTTTGCCTTTCTCTGAAATGTATCAGCAGCATTTAAGTGTTGAGTGTTCAGGAAGCTCATTCATGCAAATTTCTTCCCTGGAGAAAATCCATTGGATGGGCTTCTGGATCGATTTAATCCACACCTTTCTCCTCCTTCTCAATAATGAATTAATTAGAAAAAACTTTGTGTGAAGTACTTACAATACATGAAGAGAGAATGCTTCGGTTGGAAGCATCTTCATTCAGATACTCCCCGCTTGCTCTGATATTGGACTGGCAAGCCTGCTGACATCACCCACCTTTGGCAAACATGATGGAGCATCATTCGGAGCTGCCAAGATGGCAAAGAAGGTACCCAAGCTAGTGAAGGCATTTGGGCACCTGAGGCAGAAAATCCCAGAAAAACAACAACCACCCTCTCTTCTTTTCTAGAAGGAAACCTGGATGACATGAAATATTCAACCATTCATGGTCCTTCATGCTCAACTGCTAACTGCCTCTCCCCTCTGAATCCTTAACAGCCACGGAACAAGAGGCACATCATAATGGAAGCCATGGTGCATCATCTATGCCTTGTGTAGGCCACACTGGGATTGGCTATGAGCATCCTTCAAGGGTCACTTGGGATGGTGGGATACTTTGCCATATCTTAGAAAGAGATAGACAAGTCTTCAGTCCAGTACATAACCTTAAAACATAACCAGGCCATCCATGTTAGGCATGTAGCAAAGTACAACAACACCCAAAATCCACAAAGAGTATACAGTGGGTAACACCTTGTTATCCAATGGGATTTGGTTCCAGGACCAATTTATGGATGCTCAAGTCACATTCAATACAATAGCTGAGTAAAATGGTGTCCCTTACATAAAATAGCAAAATCAAGATCTTCTTATGGGAATTTATACTTTTTTGGAGGGATATTTTCAAGCTGTGGATGCTTGAATCCGTAGATAAGGAGGGCCATCTGTTTTTTGTGAATTTTGCTTTGCCCAAACAAAGTATTGCTGTTTTGTGGATTTTGGATGTTATTGTAAAACACAACCTTGGTTTTCAAAGCACAGAGAGCCCAACCAATTGCTCTTGCAGGAGTAAGCAATGAATCATTTGTTGCCTCTTGGAATACCAGTCTTTGTGTTCCTATTCTGGAATAAATCAAACATTATCTGCCAGAGCTGTTCCCAGCTATATTATTGTTGTTACTATTACTATTATTATTATTATTTACTTATATCCCACCTTTCTCCCAATATAAGGACTCATGTTGTGCAGAGAAGTATAGGGACATGTAAATTCATAGATAAGATTTGATCCAGAAGCCCATTAGGGGTTGGCAACTCCTGATGTTGCCGCTGGACTACAACACGCATAGTTCCTCATCACTAAATAGATAAATACGTTACTTGGATGGGAAGGTAGCAGCTTTCGGTACAGTCGTCTTAGCCACATGACCACACAGCCATATTCGGACAACGCTGGCTCTTCGGTTTAGTAGCAGAGATGAGCACCATCCCTACAGTCGGTTATGACTAGACATTCATGTCAAGGGAAAATCTTTACCTTTACCTTATTAAGTACCAACCCCAGCTTGTCACAATTGAGAAAGGGATGGGGAAAGAGAACATATTTTCCTGTTTGGAAATTAAGGCAGAAATCTCAATGAATAGGACTGCTCCCATATCAAGGTGAGAGGAAGGTATTATTCCTTCTCAAAAAATTAGGGAGGTGGTATGAGGAGCATTTAATGTTGCCTTCTTGCTTCTGTAGCCAGAAGGTAGCTGCAAGGGAGAATGGAGGGTGAACCCTAGCACTACAACTGGAAGGAAAGGAATAAACTAACTAAATGCAAAGAGAAAGTCTTTGCAAGCTGCAGCACCATATTGATTAAACTTTGCAAATGGGAGCAGCAAGCTGCTCACCTCTTTGAGCCTGAGATTTGCACACAGTCCTTTCTTCTTGACCAGAGCTGAGCCTTGCAAAACTGGAGAAATTGAACCCTCCCCCTCCTACCTGGAGATGACCCATGAAAATAATTTTTTAAAAAAATCTGGAAACCCTACCCAGAATATCCAACCAACAAGGCCACTTGCAGGGCCCGTTCAGACTACGTTATATACCGGTTAGCAAACCGGTTTAAAATCAAGAAGTTCACACTGAAACCGGTTTTAACACTACTGAATCCGGATTTTGCACACCCGTAGCGGGGCAAATCCCCCATAACCCAGTTTCTCCCAAAGCGGTGTATTTACCGTTTCTTTTGGGAAAAACCGGTTTGCGGGGAATGTGAATTTGGCTCCGATCACGATCGGGTCAAGTTCAGGGGAGGGGAGAAGGCCAGGGGGAGGAACATGCCTCCTCTCCAAACAAAATCGGGCACTCCAGCATTTTTAAAATATTTTTAACTGTATTTTTAGTTAATTATTTATTGTATTATTTTATTTATTTTAGAGTTATTTTATTTATTGTTTATTTATTGTATTTTATTGTATTTCATTTATTAGTAATTTAATTGTATTTTATTGTATTTTATTTTAGTAATTTTTAAATATATTGCTATTTCTTATATTTTATTTTTATTTTTATTTTTCAGTTTGACAGCTTATGCGCATTCTACGAGGCTCCTTTCCCATCCGCAGAGCCTCGTAGAATGCGCATGAGCTGTCAAACTGAAAAATAAAAATAAAAAAAAATATATAAGAAATAAAAAAATATTTAAAAAAATACTAAAATAAAATACAATAAATCAGGTCAAGTTCAGGGGAGGGGAAAAGGCCAGGGGGTGGAACATGCCTCCTCTCCTGGCAAAATCGGGCACTCCTGATTTTTAAAAATATTTTTAATGTATTTTTATTAATTATTGTATTAATATTTTATTTTATTTTATAGTTATTTTATTTATTATTTATTTCATTGCATTTTACTGTACTTTAGTGTATTTTATTGTATTTTGTTTATTAGTAATTTATTGGATTTTTTTTGTATTTTTTTAAATATATTTTTTTCCTTTTTTTCCCCCAGCTTGACAGCTGTCATTCGCATTGGCTCTTCCATTTTTATGAATGGGGAAGAGGGGGAATCCCTGTCCATATATAGACTGGAGTTCCCTTTAAAAGGGCCCCATTCATTTCCCTCCAGTTTAAAGAATGAATGGGGCCCTGAAAGGGAACCCCAGTCCATATATGGACAGGGATTCCCCCTCTGCCCCATTCATAAAAACGGAAGAGCCAATGCGAATGACAGCTGTCAAGCTGGGGGGAAAAAAAGAAAAAAATATATTTAAAAAAATACCAAAAAAAATTAAAATAAAATAAAATCCAATAAATTACTAATAAATAAAATACAATAAAATACACTAAAGTACAATAAAATACAATGAAATAAATAATAAATAAAATAACTATAAAATAAAATAATACAATAAATAATTAATAAAATACAATAAAATAATAAATGAAATAAAACACAATAAAATTAAATAAAATAAAAAATAAAATATTAAAACATATAATAAATAATAATTTTAAGAGTACTGGGAGGAGGAGGAGGAGGAGGGGACAGGATCACCTCAATCCGCACCGCTCCCAGCCCTATGCTCCATGCGCATAAGCTGTCAAATATTAAAAAATATATAAAAAAAACACAAGCATCTCGCGCAGCCAATGGCTGCATCAGACGTCACCATGACATCATTTGATTGACAACCAAGAGGCTCCATCTTTAATCGTTACTTTTGCGTGTATGAACTTTGTTGGGGTAAAATGCACCGGAAAGCATCAATGGGGGCAAAAGGTAGTATGAACTTCTCTCTGGATAGAATCGGTTTGCCATGCACGATCTCCATCTGGATCAAACCAAGGCAAATGGGCTAGTCTGAATGGGGCCGCAGAGTCGCAAGCCAAAACAGTAACATTTCTTTGGGTGCTGTTCAAGGAATGACACCAGAGGCAACAAATACTGTAGATGTAGTAGCTTTATTTATTTTTTCCAAAATATTCCAGAATCCAAAATTGTACACATTGGGTGGCTGAAATAGTGACACATTTGCTTTCTGGTGATTCAGTGAACATAATCTTTGTTTCATGTACAAAATTATTAAGAATATTATGTATAAAATTATCTTCAGGCTATGTTTATAAGATGTGTATGAAACATAAATGAATTTCATATTTTGCCTTGAGTACCATCTCCACGATGCATCCTTATGTACTGTATATGCAAATATTGTAAAATATGGGGGGGGGGGGAATCCAAAATCCAAACCCCTTCTAGTCCCAAGCATTTTGGATGAAGGAGACTCAACATGTAATAGTCGTTTGCTGCCCTTTGTAGTAGACACATAAGTGACCACAGGCAGTTACCTCTGTCAGTCTAATAGTAGGGCTAGTTCTGCTACTATGGATATAGTAATAATGTAGAGTGAGGGGGGAAAGGGTTTTTCCAGTAGCTTTCTGTAAAAAAGTAAAAGATGGAAAGGAAGATATTTTGGAATTTTTTTTAAAAAAGGGGGTGGTTGGGATCTTGTTGTTGTTAATGAAGTCAAAGCTACTAACAAAACTTTGGAACTGCTATTACTCAGCAAGATGTCAATGGTATTAAAGATACTTTGCTGGACAAGGGAAGGAAATATTAATGTAGACTCAGTAAAGCCCTTGGGCTTGTGGTTATTGAATGAAGAGAAAAGGAACAATGTTAAGAATAAACATTTTGGGGATTATAGATGAAAACACAGCTGCACAATAATATCAACATTCAAGGAAAGAAGGGAACTTCTTCATAGATACAACTATCAGTATGCAGAAGTTTAAAGAAAGTGGCAGTGAGAAGGCATATTTTTTTCTAATTAAATGTTTATTGAGGGTTTTTTTTTTACAATAAAACACATAAAGTCTGTAGAACAATGACAAAAACAACAACAATTAGCTACAAGGGCCAAAGATATTAATCTGATGAATACTTAATTCTGCAGCAGAATCAGAGAATTAAATTTAATGAAGAAAATATAAGTCCTTTCAGTTGGTGAGCTGCATGTGAATGGTCAAAATATAAAAAGGTGGGCAGTTATCAATCCACCCTTGAAGTAAAGCTAGAAAAAAAAATAGAAATAGTATATTGGTCGGCTGGCTCATATATATTTTACTAGGTCAAAGACATTAATTTCTGGTTGAAGGATTAAGAGACTGGCCTACATTCACTTCACATGAATGGAAAGTACTGTGTAAGCTACAGTTCAATAGTGTAGATGTCCACCAGAAGCTGTGCTGGAAGGACCTAAAGATTCCCAGGGGGAACTCTTCTCTAGGCATGTGTAGATACTCCAGTGCAATTCTGTGGTCAGCTTCCAGTAGTTGTTGACCACAGAATTGTGCTGGAGGACCTAGAGATTCTTAGAGAGGTGTTCTCTTAGGTAAAAACAACAACTTTGTTTTTTATTTATAGTTTTAACACTTTCATGGGGGCCCATAGTCCCCAACCTTAGTGAGTGTAGAGGACCCACTGTAAAATAAAATTCTTCTGTGACCGGTCAGTTATGTGATCTGACAGGGGACAGTATGGAGAGACACCACTTCCAGAACTGGACTTCAGAACTGGCATGGGTGTGGGTGGGAACTGATATTTCAATCAACAAACACCTTCAAGAAGTGACCTAGGCTGTGTGGTATGGGAAGAGCCTTTGACTTCAGCTCTCACAATTCCTTACTACGTTAGGTGGGGCTGATGAGAGTTATAGGCCAAAATACCAGAGGGAAAAACATCTGAAGGACCAAACACTGCCACTCATACCTACAGAAACAAGTGCAACCATAGCAGAGGTACCACTTTCATTTTGCTTTCTTACAGTATTTTATACTCTGGTGACAGTCATTGTTGCCCTCTTTATCATTAAACTTTTGATTCTCTAGTCAAAAAAAAAAAAAAAATTAAAGATACTAATTTGCCAGTAGCCACACACTTAAATCCATGGTGTAATTATGACCCAGATCCAAATTCAGTTATTGTTCCACAGGACCACACAGATTAGGGCTGTAGAACCTCTCTTATCTGAAAGGTTTGTCCCAAATTTTTGTTTATTTTAGTTTGTGCTATATATTTACAGTACATTTACCACGTAGTGTACACTTTATCCTGTGTTAATCCTGTATAAATAGCATACTATTTTATCTGAATACATAACTGTCTGAAAGACTCATATCTTTCTCCACTCTTAGAAATAAACAAGGCTGCAGGATAATTGCTAAAATTGTTTTTAAAATACTATTTTTCTTTTTCTGTGTTAGTCTGTCTGTGGCATTTCTTATCTCAAAATTAATGTTTTCTTTGGATGTTATTTTTAAAGTATTGTAAATATGCTATATAATCCTGTAATTATAACATTTTAAAAGTTCTTATGAAAATGTATTTTGTAGTACATACTACTAAACTATGTTCCATTGTCACAGACACAAACTTCAGAATTATATAGTCTTCCACATAATTCACTGCTATGAGATGATCAAAATCATTTGGCTTCCATTTTCAGTTAATGATGGTTTGTTGTTATAGCTGTTCCCACATCTAGTTTTAAACCATGGTTTAACTATATGTGCAAGTGACAGAATTTGTGTGTTCCCCATATCCCCACCCATTCTCTTGTGCAGTTGTGTACATTAGCTCCTATTTTCAGTTAATTATAGTTTATTATAATTGTTCATGTAGTGGAACCAGGGAGAGCCCGTGTGGCATAGTAGTTTGAGCGTAGGGCTATGACTCTGGAGACCAGAGTTCAGTTCCCCACTTGGCCATGAAACGCACTGAGTGACCTTTGACAAGTCACATGCTCTCAGCCTCAAGGGAAGGCAAGCAGGGTAAACCTCCTCTGAACAAATCTTGTCAAGAAAACCTCATAAGTTTGCCTTAGGGTTGCCACAAGTCAGAAACGACTTGAAGTCACACAACAACAAAAGTGGACCCAGGCTTGCATGATAGAGGTGCCAGGTCCTTTTGATTCACAGTGATGACATCTGTTGCTCTCCTCAAGATTGTCTAACATGACCTTAACTGCAGTCCTTGCAGTAGATGTAGACTGGATTTTTCCAGCCACTGTGTATAAAGATTAAGTGTTTCTGTAGTAAGGTGGACTATGCTGGGGTGGAGCATTCTTGATTGGGCAATTAAGAAAGATTGATTGTACAGAAGGTCTGTTCCTGGAATTGGCTTGGAGCTGTATGCATTTGTAGACTCCGCTTGGGCAACTGCAGTTCAGATGCTACCACTAAAATACTGTTATTTTGCACAAACTGTCGTTCATTTTAATTATGGCTTAGGGAAATAGAAAAAGAACTGTAAGACATGAAGTGGATTGTTGTTCTACACCATTATTTACACACACACACCCCCAACAGTTCAGCATGCTTGCAATATCATAAACAACTATTGCTAGTAAAAATTGAAGCAAAAAGTTTCTATGTTACCACCTTTCAGTTGAACCAGAAGAGTGGGGAGGGAAAGAATTCATAAGTACAGCTACATCAAGTTCAGCATTGTGCCCAGATCTGAGGAATGATGGCTTTAACATTACTGGTTTGGGAAACAAGAGAACTTCCAGAGGCAGGCGAAGACCTACCACTACCTGAAACCAGAATAGAAATGCTGCCATATTCATCACCACTGAAGTTCCTTGTTGTGTTGGTAATACTAATGGTGCTCTCCACAGAGCCAGCTAGTTCACAGATCTGGCTCTGAGAGATGCTTCCTCACAACCACACACAGTGGGCCCTTGGCATCCGCTGGGGTTTGGTTCCAGGATCCCCTGTGGTTACCAAAATCTGTGGATGCTCAAATCCCATTAAATATAATGGCATAGTAAAATGATATCCCTTATAAAAAAGGGAGGCAAAATCAAGGTTTGCTTTCGGGAATGTATATTTTTAAATAATATTTTCAAGCTGTAAATGGTTGAATCCATGAATACAGAGGGCTGACTATATTTGAAAACCATTGGCTCTCCTGTGGCCCTCCAAAGTTTCAGATCCCTCCCAGGATGGGGTCTGTGTGCAACAGTATATATTTCCTAATCTTAGCATTTCATCATTGTTACTGCCGCTAATGGGAATGCTGACCGTAATTTCAAACCATGGTTAGTGATTCTGTGTTGCTTCAGTAATGATAGTTTATACTGTTCACAGTTCCCTGGTTCAGACACAGAGCATGGTTAGCTGAATTGATCCACACCTTGTTGCCCCTTTTTCATAACCTCAGAACAGTTTTTTGGAGCTAGTTGCTTCCTAATGCCTAACTTCACCCTGCTTAATGATACCCCCCAGCTTCATTTATATACCACTTCATACAGCCTAAGCAGTGTCTAAGCGGTTTACCCCCAACAACCTGGGTACTCATTTTAGTGACCTCTGGAGGATACAAGCCTGAGTCCTTTTGCTGGTATTGAACTCGCAACCTTATGGTTTTGAGTGAGTGGCTGCAGTACAGGCATTTAACCACTGCACCACAAGGGCTCCTGATAGAGCTAGCCCTACTGCTTTGATTCTGGCAATAACATAGCAGGGGAAGGCAACCAGTCAGACATCAAGACTTGATGGGTGATCTAAATTGCCCTTTTCCTTAATCCCTTTTCTTTAATCCAATGATGGGAAAACACTTAAGTGAGAGCTGCTGTTTGTTTATTGGCTTTGTCACCTGCTGTTTTAATTAAGCAAGCTTATGTGCCCCTTTGGTTGGCAGAGCAAATGCTTTTGGACATTAAGAACCCCACACTGTGTCACAAAAGACTAGATGCCAATGAAAAGGAGACTCCCCAGCTTCTGTAAAATTAGCTTTCCTTATGTTCTACTTAGAATCAGTGGCAGAAATTTGCACTTAGAAAGTAGTAGATCTTAAATTTGTTTGCAGAGTGAGGTGAAATTATTTTGGGGGCTCTAGTGGTTTGAGTGGACTATGGAGTTTATCATACGACGGAATTTGGGGGTATAATGCAATGGCAATCTGAACGCAATCATGGGGTTTCACGTAATTGCGTATGAGTGTATCTCATGCAATTTTGGGTAATGGGAAGTCATTTCGAACGCAATCATGGGGTTTCATGTAATTGTGTATTAGAGTATCTCACACAATTTCGGTCAATGGGGGGTCATTTTCGGGAAATGGGAACTCATTCTGAACGCATTCCGAACACAATCAGATTTCATGTAAATTCACTAAACTAGCGAATTCACATAATTGCGAATTGGCTCCATTCACGATTGAGAGAAATTTCTCCCATGTGATAAACTCCTATGACTCTTGAGACCAAGGTTCGATTCCCTGCTTGGCCATGAAACGCACTGGATGACCATGGTGCCCTCAGCACTCTTCTCCAGCACCACGTCTCAAATGAATTGATTTTCTATCAGTTTTTTTTCACTGCCCATTTCTCACATCTGTACATGGCGATAAGAAATACAATGGCTTGGACGGTCCTAACTTCGATGTTCAGTTTTAATACTTTGCACTTGAAGAACTTGTCTAGGTCTTTCATAGCTGCCAATCCTGTTCCTAGGTTTCTTCTGACTTCTTGACTGGAGTCCCAAAGTATGGGAAATCCTAAGACAGCCAGCATGGGATAGTGGGTTGAGTGTTAGACTATGACTCTGGAGACCAAGGTTGGATTCCCTGCTTGGCCATGAAACCCACTTGATGACCCTGGGCAAGTCACACTCTCTCAGCCTCAGAAGAGGGCAATGGCAACTGGCTCTGAAGAAACTTGCCAAGAAAACTCCATGATACACAACATGGCACACAACAACAACACCCTAAATCCACTATCCACTGACCAGGCTCCCTGTGGGAGTCGGAGTAGTGGTTCCCCCAAATAATGGGGCATGACAAAGAAGCATGAAGTTGTATCTACATGAATGTTTTTAGCATTTGTTTTGTTACATCCTCCATTTTTCTTGGATGTCCTATATTTTGCAGTGCCTTGTTTTCCTTTGTGATTAGGACATCTTGTCACCCTGGGCAGAGTGTGTGTGTGTGATGGATTTAGGCATATGTTGTTGTTACTGTGTGCCTTCAGGTAGTGTATGAGGGGATTTAGGGAGTTGTCATTGTTGTGTGCCTTCAGGTTGTATCTGAGGGGATTTAGGCAGATGTTGTTGTTGTGTGCCCTCAGGTTGTGTCTGAGAGGATTTAAGGAACTGTTGTTGTGTGCCTTCAGGTCATGTCTGAAGGGATGTGGAGATGTGTTGTTGTTCTTGTTGTTGTGTGTCTTCAGGTTGTGTCTAAGGGGAGTTAAGAAGGTGTTGTTGTCTTTTTGTTGTGTGCCTTCAGGTTGTGTCTGAGGGGATTTAAGGAACTGTTGTTGTTGTGTGCCTTCAGGTTGGGTCAGAGGGGATTTGGAGAGGTGTTGTTGTTGTGTGTCTCCAGGTGGTGTCTGAGGAGATTTAGGGAGGTGTTGTTGTTGCCTTCAAGTGGCGTTGGAGAGGATTTAGGGAGTTGTCATTGTTGTGTGCCTTCATGTCGTATCTGAGGGGATTTAGGCAGGTGTTGTTGTCATGTGCTTTCAGGCTCTACCTGAGGGGATTTAGGGAGGTGATGTTGTTGTTGTGTGGCTTCAGGTGGTGTCCGAGGGGATTTTTGGCAGGCATTAGGGTGTCTGAGGGGATTTAGGGATGTTGTTGTGTACCTTTAGGTAGTATCTGAGGGGATTTAAGAAGGTGTTGTCATTCTTGTGTGCCTTCAGGTTGTGTCTGAGGGCACTTAGGCAGTTGTTTTTGTTGTGAGCCTTCAGTTGGTGTCTGAGGGGATTTAGGGAGTTGTTGCTGTTGTTGTTGTGTGCCTTCAGGAGGTGTCTGTGGGCATTTTGGCAGGTGTTGTTGTTACTGTGTGCCTTCAAGTGGTGTCTGGGGGGGAGTTGGGAGTTGTTGTTGTTGTTGTGTGCCTTCATGTTGTATCCGAGGGGATTTAGGTAGGTGTTGTTGTCATGTGCTTTCAGGCTCTACCTGAGGGGATTTAGGGAGGTGATGTTGTTGTTGTGTTCCTCCTTCAGGTGATGTCTGAGTGGATTTAGGCAAATGATGTTGTTGTTGTGTGGCTTCAGGTAGTGTCTGAGGGGATTTTTGGCAGGCATTAGGGTGTCTGAGGGGATTTAGGGACGTTGTTGTGTACCTTTAGGTAGTATCTGAGGGGATTTAAGAAGGTGTTGTCATTCTTGTGTGCCTTCAGGTGGTGTCTGAGGGGATTTAGGGAGTTGTTGCTGTTGTGTGCCTTCAGGTGGTGTCTGTGGGCATTTTGGCAGGCGTTGTTGTTACTGTACAGTGTGCCTTCAAGTGGTGTCTGAGGGGATTTAGGGACTTGTTATTGTGTGTCTTCTTCGGGTAATATCTGAGGGGATTTAGGAAGGTGTTGTCATTCTTGTGTGCCTTCAGGTCTTGTCTGAGGGGATTTAGGAAGGTGTCCTTGTTTTGTGTGCCTTCAGGTCCTGTTTGAGGGGATTTAGGCAGGTGTTGTTGTTGTGTGCCTGCCTTCAGGTAGTATCTGAGGGGATTTAGGCAGGTGTTGTTGTGTGCCTTCAGGTCCTGTTTGAGGGGATTTAGGAAGGTGTTATTGTTTGTATACCTTCAGGTAGTATCTGAGGATATTTAGACACAGGTATTGTTGTGTTTGAGGGGATTTAAGGAGTTGTTGTTACTGTGTGCCTTCAGGTCCAGTCTGAGAGGATTTAGTTGTTGTTGTTGTGTGCCTTCAGGTGGTGTCTGTGGGGATTTTGGCAGGTTGTTACTGTGAGACTTCAGGTAATTTAGAGCTGTGTTGTTGTTGTGTGCCTTAAGGTCCTGTCTGAGGGGGATTTATGAAGGTGTCTTTGTTGTTGTTGTTGTTGTTGTTGTTGTGTGCCTTCAGTTCCTGTTTGAGGGGATTTAGGAAAGTGTTGTTGTTGTTGTTGTTGTTGTTGTGTGCCTTCAGGTAGTATCTGAGGGGATTTAGGGACAGGTATTGTTGTTGTGGTGTGCCTTCAGGTGGTGTCTGAGGGGATTTAGGCAGTTGTTATTGTGGTGTGTCTTCAGGTGGTGCCTGAAGGGATTTAGGCAGTTGTTGTTGTTGTTGTGTGCCTTCAGGTAGTATCTGAGGGGATTTAGGGACATGCATTGTTGTTGTGGTGTGCCTTCAGGTGGTGTTTGAGGGGATTTAGGCAGTTGTTGTTGTCGTTGTGTGCCTTCAGGTGGTGCTTGAGAGGATTTAGGCAGTTGTTGCCATTCTTGTGTGTCTCCAGCTCTTGCTGTCTGAAGGGATTTAGGAAGTTGTTGTTGCTGTTGTTGTTGTGTGCCTTCAGGTCCTGTCTGAGGGGATTTAGGGCAGGTGTTCTTGTGTGCCTTAATCCCACTATATGATGATGGTGGTGGAGGAGGTGGACTGGGGCTTTTAGAAGGAGAAACCACCATGTGGTGCCCAGAAGGGACCTCCTCCTCTTCTTCCTCCTCCTCCTAAGGAATGGTGGCTCAATGTGTCTGGCAATGGCAAAGGCAATAATAAATAAATAGCGCCTCTGCTGGGTGCCTGGGGCGGGGGCTTGGCCATGAATCAGCCATGGAGGCGGGGTGGGGCTGGACTAGTAGTAGTGGGAGCCCTTCTATAGTTCTCCTTCTCCTTCTCAGCAGCAGCCACTGGCTCAGAGAGAGAGAGAGAGAGAGAGAAGGGAAGGGAGCAGGGAGATGAAGGATGGCTGCCCTGCCCTCAGGAATAGGAGCCCCTTTCTGCTGTTACTGAATCTGGGAAGGTAATAATAATTTGGAAAGGTGATGAATGCCTTCAGAGAGTGAGGCTGCAGCCATACTGGGGAGATAACCCGGTTTCATAGCGCTTTAACGCTCTGTCTGATCAGTTGCTATGGAATTCTGGGGGAGTTTGTTGTGGGGCCCTCTGGGCCCCACAACAAACTCCAACTCCCAGAATTCCACAGCAGCTGATCAGACAAAGCGTTAAAGCGCTAGGAAACAGAGTTATCTCTCCAGTATGGCTGCAGCCCATTTGTGGGGTTTTCTTGGCAATATATATCTTCAGTAGAAATAGTGCAGTTTTGGTACCCTGGCTCCATACTATGGCACCCTGGGATTTGTAGTTCTACAAGGTCTTCTTTAGCCCCCCCCCCCCCACTTGACAAAAACTACAGGTCCCCAGATTTTGCAGGATGGAGCCTTGGCAAGTTAAAAGAGGTGCCAAGGATTGTTTGTTTGTTATATTTATTTACAGCCTCGCCTTTCTCCCAAAGCTGGGACTCAGGGCGGCTTACAATATTTAAAAAAAAAACCCAAAACAAAACATAGTTGCTTATACTTACAAGTTGGAAACGACTTACAAGTCAGAAAACCATCATGAGGTGTTGGATTGCCATTGGCATCTCTTGAGGCTGAGAGAGTGTGACTTGCCCTTAATGTCACTCAGTGGGAATCAAAGCCTGGTTTCCAAAGCCCTAGCTTAGCCTGACATTCAAAGCACTCGCCCACCCTAGTGCCTTAGCAAACTGCACATCCCAGGCTTTGTGTAGGGTGGGATTTGTAGTTTCACAAGGTCTCCAGATTCTATAAATCTCCAGATTCTACATAGGATGCAAACCTGGGCAGTTGTTTCTGCATTGTTTCTGCAGTGTAGATGCACCCAAATGTATTCTTGAGATGCTGGGGAGACAGGAGGAGTGAGGATCAAGATGTGTTGGTGGGGACCTTCTGGACTTGTTGGGGGATACAGTATTTAAACAAATCTGACAGGAGGCAGAGAAAGGGAGGAATGGCTGAGACTTTCTGTACCCTGCCTGTGTGTGTCCCCCACCCCCCCCTTCAGCTGTCCCTTTTTCTTTCTCCAGATCTCCATCTCTGCAATTGCACAGTGAGTTCTTAGGTAGGTGTGGAGTTTGGGACAGCTTCCTCAGGAAGGTATGGCAGTCATTCCTGCATAGGCAAGGTTATTTATTGCAGAATATTTACCCTCTGGCCATTTTGGACATTTAGTACTCTGGAGACCGTGGCAAATGCAATGGTATGGGTGATGCTTTCTTTAGCGTTCAGTGTTATAGCTTTGTATTTGATGATCTTGTCCAGATTCCTGGCTCAGCCACGAAACCCACTGGGTGACCCTGGGTAAGTCACACTCTCTCAGCCTCCAGAGGATGGCAGTGACAAACCCCCTCTGAAGAAACTTGGCAAGAAAACCCTTTAAGGGTCTCCATAAGTTGGAAATGATTTGAAGGCACACAGCGACCACAAAAGCCGGGCTGCATGTACTATTCCTGTCCCTTCAGAAATTAATTCTCCTGTATTCAGTGTGGAGTTCACTCCCAGGTAAGCGCAGGCATGTCGGGTTGCACACAACTTCACCCTTCTCATCGCAATTGGGTTTGGGCGAAAGTGGATTATTTTTAACTCTTTCAAGGCATTCGGATGGGGCGTAAATATATGTACCAGTGCTTTCCAGTGTGGTTTGAGATCTGCGCATAGATTGGGCATTCTTATTTTCCTCCCAAATTAACATTTAACACTGAAATGGGAAGCTAGTTGTGACTCATAAAACAGAATCACTTCTAAAGTCTGTGATTATTTTATAGAGACTCAGACCTTGCCAGACACTACAAATTATGTTAGAGCTGGAGTTGATCAGTGGTCATCTGATAAAATTTATAGTGAATCATGCATATTTTGATCATTAACACGATTGCTGCTGTTGGGTTTTTTTCCTCCTCTTTTTTCCCCCTTGAAGTCATTTCCAACTTAAGGTTGTGCTAAGGCAAAGCTATCATGAGTTTTTCAGGTTTCTTCTGAGGGGGTTTGCCATTGCCATCCTCTGGGGCTGAGAGAGTGTGATATGATGTCTTGTAAAATATTCCAAATTGAACATTTTTTCTTTCCTTAGTATTACTGTGTTTTCATGATCATTCTGACTTGTTGAGTTAATCACTAGGAGTTGAAGTATTGCAATTCTTTTCATGGGGTGGGTAGAATAAACTGATTTCTAAGGCTGATCAATATATTGATTCTATAATTTATTGGCAGAAACTCCTGGTTTCCATTCCATACTGTAGCTGAGCCTGAGTACATGTAACTGCAACAAACATACTGTACTTCATTTCCTTGCCTTGTCTTTTTCAGTTCCTCCCATCCTGAATCATAAATTGAAATCCTAATTTCTTTCATGTACCGACATAATGCATGGCAAACTGATAATACTGCAGCAATAACAATAAGACTGTTGGGTTGACTATGTTCTTTAGTGACAAGTGCCTTCTATCATTCCTGTCTTGCTTACCTTCCAATAATACACACGAGATTTCAGAATTTCTGGTTGTAATTATTATGCAAGGAACAAGCAATTTATTTAGACTCCTTTAAAGCATCCCCATATGTTGTTGCGCATTGTGTTGGTGCTCTTCCTGTCAGTTGTGATTAATTTGGGCAAGGGTGCTTTTTGTTTCATAAGAGGTTAATAATGGGGAGGTTTGCTGAATAAATTACCAGCCGTGGTGTGTGCTGAGTCCTAAGAATGTATTAAAAACAACATCGCTACATGACTCTCATGGCTTAGATGTGATGGAATTTTCCCATTAAACATCCCAGCTGATTCTCTCTGTTCAGAGGCAAACTGGCATGGATATCTGAATCAACAACGCTTTCCTCTGTGAAGTAAGTAAGATTTCTTTTAAAATGCAGTTTTGAGAAACCTTGAAAACTGCTGATTTCTTCTTGTCCCAAGGCATTATAAGTCAAATAATATATGTTGCCCCCAATCCATACTTGTTTACCCTGATGGATCCAGATTATCTTATTGTCAAATGACCTAGGTAGCCTTGAAAGTTTTTTGGATAAGGCTCAGCTTTGGAAGGCAGGGGCTTTGGGAAGGGGACAGGCTTCCTACCTAATCTTCTTGGAAAGTTAGTAAACAGCGGAGCAGCACGAGTGAGAGAGAAGTGGGTTGCCTTGTAGCTGTGCTGACAACATTGTTCACTTGCTTTGTTTAGCCAAAGAATGAATAGCTTGGTTGTGTTTGTCCCTGAGAGGAGGAAGGGAGAAGAGAAGAGACCCACTTCTCTGGACATGACTCACCCCTGATGAACTCTCCATTTGTGAGGAACTGATGTGAATCTTAAGCTGCTAGACAACGGGGGGGGGGGGGGAATTACAGTGGAGCCAGTGGGAGCTGTTGATAATAAAAGAAATCCCTTAGGGCTAGTAGATAGGAGACAAAAATAAGATTAGGTCAAATGTATAATTAATAGCAAAATTAAGTTGCATCAAGAATAGAACTCTTTCAGTATTTCTTCGCCTAACCTTCATTAAAGAGTTAATGTGAGGAGGATAAACAGATTTTTATTCCATGTGCAACAACTTGGGCAATTTTGAAGATGAGCTAGATTAACAGTTAGTTAAAAACAACAACAACAACAACGGGTCCAATTGAGCCAAAGTTAAGCATATCTTAGTCTAGTCTAGTGAGCTGCAACTGTTCCATTTAAATTGCTTGGGTAGATAGTATCCTAAGTGCATTTCAGTGTTCTAAAGTTGCATATTTATGCTTTTTTTTTTTTCATTACATGAATAATGCACACATGGTTCAAATACAACAGCAAGCTACTTTGGGATCCACACTTTCTGTTTCTGTTTTAGGTTTCCTGAAAGTTAGTTGGCTGGAAAAGTTCACATGCGTATCCATGACAACTCCCAGAATTCATGGTGACTGAATGATGGGAGAACAATGGATGGACTTGCTATGAAGAAGGAACGAAGGAAGTCTGTCTAGAGGCGCAGAAGGAGAAAGGGGGCTTTCCTTTGTCGTTTTCTTTTCTTATATAACTCTGCCATTAGACATGAATATGGCTTATCCTTACGATAATTTGGAAGTAAAAACAACTAAATGTTGTGGGCATCTTGAGGACTAACACATTGCTTTTGGCACAAAGTTTAATGGAGTGGTCAGTTTATATGCTCCCAGACCATTTTTTTTTTTTTGCACCCTGGTCCCCTGCTGCAGTTGCTGTTAAATTTTCTGTGACAATGGTGGAAAAAAGATTTTCCCTTTAAAACCAAGCACCTGCTCCCCATATGCCTTGTTAAAAAAATGGAGTCATTCTCATGGAAATGCAGCACTGCTTCTGAACATGGCATGTGCTTGCTGTGCAACTTGTTTACAAGTGGAATGTTGTTCTCAGTTTCTACATGTACACAAGTAGTAGGAGGGATACCTATGTACTTTTTTGCTCTCACCATAATGGCATTGATAATACTGACCCTGGTAAGTTTGCAAGCTGCTCATGTATCCTCTTAATTGCTGCTTTCTCTTTCAGTGGAGCTTATTTGTTTTGTCTTCATTCTCCACAGTCAAGGT
This sequence comes from Urosaurus nigricauda, assembly GCA_034509955.1. Taxonomy (NCBI): domain Eukaryota; kingdom Metazoa; phylum Chordata; class Lepidosauria; order Squamata; family Phrynosomatidae; genus Urosaurus; species Urosaurus nigricauda. The sequence goes on from JAOEGL010000004.1 coordinate 105,541,336, forward strand.
CCTCACATGGCTGAATGTCTCTCCATTTAAAACACCCAGTCTGCAGTGTCTCTCGTGTTTCTTGATTCACCTTTGAACACTGCATTTGGTGGTCCCTATGTAGACTTGTCTGGAGCTGCACGGTATGCAGTAGACCCCTATGGCTGTGAGAAGGTCTCTCCTGACCTTCGCTGAGCACAGCTTTTGCTTCATTTTCTTGCTCGGACTGTAGATCATTTGGAGGTTACAGTATGTTTTCTCATCAGTTTCCCTATTCTGTCTGTGACGTATGGTAAAAATATCTTCCCTTTGGGTGGTTGTTTTTCTTCACTCCTGTGTTTTTTTTTTCTGGATCTGGCAGGGTCTGTGTGAGCTGAAGTAACCATTAGCCTGCAGAGCCCAGTTTAAGTGCTTCAGTTCATCATATTCCACAAAGTGGGCTTCACAGATCCTTTTTGCACAGTCTACCAGTGTTTTTATTGTTCTTCTGTTTTGGCCTGGGTGATGGTTGGAGTTTTTGTGTAGGTATCCGTCCGTGTGTGTAGGTATTCTATATTCTTTGTGGCCCATTTGTTGGTTTGGTTTGCAGATGACCAGGACATCCAAGAATGGCAATGTTCCTTTCTTTTCTTTTTTCCCCAATTGTGAACATTGCCTCACCACAAGCTACTTCCATTGGGACAATGGATTCTATGAGCAGAGATGGGGCAGCCATGGGAAGCCCCCTGAGCCCCGTGATAGCAAACATTTACATCGAGCACTTTGAAAAGCAAGCCCAGTTCACTATGGAACAGTGTGTGATGTCACTCACATGTGGCCAGAATATTTGCTTGTGCAACAGTTTTATTGGCATCAGCAGGAATCCTGTATTCTTACACTTATTTAAGTAGTTAACTAAGTTGTTCTCTTGCCCACCCACTCTCAGATCTGATTAAAAGATCATACATACAGTGATAGTCTGATCATAAGTTGAATGGTTTTCCTTCTCCCCATGCAACTAATTCCCAGTAAGTTATGAAAGGGTATCCAAAAGTTTTAATTATCACCTTTTTAAAAAAATGACAGAAAGTTTATTTTGATTTGTAGTTTTTAACTTATCTCTATGTAGTCAGCTATCTAGATTTTCTCATCAACTTGCACTTAGGGACCAATGAGGACACTGACAAAATTTCATCAATATGCCATAATAACTTCCGGGTGATAATTATTAAAGATACCCCCTCATAAGATGCAATCTGCAGACTTCTACAATATCAGGTATTTGGAGGGCCGAAGATACGCTGAGAAAAATGTATAAATCTAGATAGTGACTACATAGAGATAAGTTAACAACTACAAATCAAAACAAAGTTTCTGTCAATTTTTTAAAAAGATGATCATTAAAACTTTTGGATACCCCCTTGTAGGTGTGCTGTGGGAATTGCAATCGTGGCAGTAGTATCAAAGGCATAAATAATCACTTCCTCCCAATCAACGGTCACATAGTACAGTGGGCCCTTGGTGTCCTCTGGGGTTTAGTTCCAGGGCACCCCATGGATAACAAAATCCATGGATTCTAAAGTCCCACTAAAAACAGTGGCATAGCAAAATGGTGTCCCTTATATAAAATGGCAAAATCTATTTAGAATTTATACTTTTTTGGAATATTTTCAAGCTGTGAATGCTTGAATCCATGAATAAAAAATCAGTGGATAAGGAGGGCCTACAGTACATATACCCCACCCACTTCTATGCCACCATTCTCTGAAGATGCCAATCATAGATGCAGGTGAAACATCAGGAATAAATTCTTCAAGCCCAAAACCCCCACAAAAACTAATATGTGCTATGTTTGTCCTCACTCTTTTAGCCCTTTTAGCTGAAGACTTTTATGTATTACTTCAGTAAGCAAGTAGTGCATGGTGAAATGGGCTGTAGGGTGCACGTTGAGACCTGCCCCTTTGTGCTTGACTACACTTTTGAAATAGGGCATCTCTTGCAGATGTTTCCTTGCCTGGTTTAGAGCCCTGATTATGCTCTAATAGTTCTTTAGTGAGATGGCAGCCTCCACAATTACTTGGTACTTTCCCTTCAGAAGTTATGCCAGCACTGACAATGTGGGCAGGTGTTACCTTGAGGTTGGACTAAAAGCACACCTCGACTGCCTCTTTCACCATCCTTAGTGGCTATGCTATCTAGGGGACTGTGGGAGCTGCAGTCCAAAAAGTCAGGTTTCCATGCTGTGGGAAGAATACATCTTGGCTGGTTCATGCAAGCGAGCAAGTGGGCTCACAAAAGCTGCAATAAACTGCTTTGTTTTTAAGGTGTTGTGTTTACTGCAGGAGGGGGTTAACATAGCTACCCTTCTGGAATTTGCTCTTGCTTGACTTAAGTGTGGTTACGGGCAGCTGAGTAAGCATCTTCTGTCTGAACTGGTGGAATCGGTGACTTGTTAAACTGGGACAAACTATAATATGATCATGGGAAGCCAGCAATATCCAATAAACATTAGAGTCCCTGTACATTTAGCAGTTGTTGAAGATGGAGGTATTTTGGCAGGCTCTTGTTTTCAAGCTGTTCAGTACTGTGTCATGACCAAGTTACACCTGTCCCAATCCCCTTTTTGTGAGATTAAGGATATTGGGGCCCTAATGATGAAAGGTTGGCTAGTCCTGCTGTTGAAAGATTCTGATTCATTACTGAATGACATATTGTTTGAGACCGTGGCTCCTTTCCCTCATAGTCAGGGAGATTTTTTTCAGAGAGTCATATAATATGATCAAAAGAGCTAAAGCGTGCATTGCATTCTTCTCTGAAATTTGCTTATTTGAGCTGTCAGCAAAATATATTAAGCCAAGGATCTATTTTTATGTGCACTGTTGATTTAAAAAAAATGATAGTGTTTAGTTAAAAGTGGTAGAATATTGAAATAGTGTTAGGTTACTTTTGACTAAATTAGACTGCCAAATCTTGTATTATTTGGAAGTAAATTTTAAATGTACTGTCAAGAGAGATATTATCAGTAATTGTATGTATGTGACATTACTACAGGGACTGCTTTCACAGGGAGCAGGTTAGGTTAAAAAATGAAGGCCTTGTCAGTGACCTGGGACAGCCTTTGCCAGGTTGATGTCCTTCCTCCAAATATGCTGGACTACAACATCCCATCATCACTAAAAGGGGCTCATGCTGATGGGACTTCTAGGCCAAACAGACTTTGGGAAGTTACTTTTAGTCCAAGCAAGTCACTCTTTGCTTGTCTTACCTGTTGCCTGTCTGAGAACAAGATAATAGGCCTATATTTCATGTGCTCAAGCCAGTTGGACAGGCAATAGAGGCTTGCTTCAGTGATAATGAAAAAGGTATGGCCGTGAAAATCCACTTGGTGACCCTGGGAAAGTCACACTCTCTCAGCCTCAGAGGACAGCAATGGCAAACCCCTACTGAAGAAACTTGTCAAGACACCCTTTGATGGGTTCGCCATAAGTTAGAAACGACTTGAAGGCGAACAACAACAATAGCAGCAAGTGTTACCATGCCCGAGGGCAGTATTACAGGATTTGGGAACATGGGTAGGCCTCACATCATACACTGTAGTCCGTTTCACCCAAAATGCTTGGTTCTGACACTTTTGACTCCCCCCCTTTTTTTCTTTTCTTTTTTGAGACACAAAAAATTCCTCAGACAGTTAAACCTAGTACCATAAAACTGTGTTCAGTTTTAAACTGAAGGGGGAGATGAATCTTGTCACCATCCTTTCTACTGATTCAGAACAAAGCTAATGTCAGGAGCTTCCAAAGGAGAATAATACCTGGTAAAGGTGATGAGTTGGATAGGGAAAATGAGTCATTCTTTTTATTGTAAAAAGGAAATGTAGTAGAGAGCAGTCTGCTTCTGAAGGAACTACATGTAAAGGCGATCTCTCTCATCAGCATTGATGTTTTGACACTTGACTGTGGATAGTCACAAACTTGTAAGTGATAGTTTAACAGCCTTTTTGCTGTCAGTCTGTTTTTTTCCTCTTGGCTATTCTTTTGTCAGTATTGGGTTGTGTGTTTTATGGGGCCTTTCTGTTCTGTTGATAACCTACAAGTTATTTTGCTAGAAAATGCCTGGTTACCAATCTTTCCTCGGAGGTTGTCCCTGTGAAAGAAGAAATAAAAAACATCTTAGACCAGCTATGAGTTTAGAGGCTACACCTCACAGAATCCATCACTTAACATGGCCACTGGTCATGTTGGCTGTGGGACACTTAAAGCTGTGGTCTGAAAGAGTACGGTAACTTTACCAAGCTGTGGTCTAGATCAGCTTCCTGGACTGGCTTTTATTGATGGAAATATATTCAGATAGTTTTACACAGACAGACCCTCTACACTTCACAGATGATCTGGGACATTGATGGCCAACACCATCAGAGAGTGATAAAAAAAGTTATTAATGAAGAATAACACACAAGGTAGGAGAGGCTGAAGCAGTTTGCTTTTGCCAGAGCTTACAGAGAAGAAGTGCAAGATTCCACCTTTTGCAGCAACTGAAGTAACCTAATGGCAAAAAGAAAAATTTTAAAAGCATCTGAAAAAGTGGAATGACAGTGGATTAATCAAAGGTTCTTGAGAAATCTGCACAGTTGAAGGGCATGAGAAGGCAAGGTGATTTATGGCTGAAAACTTTAAAAATGTGGTGAGCAACTATTAGGCAGTTAGTCTGCCTCTGAAGGTTATACTATTGAAGCAGAAAACACAGAAAGCAAACCGGGGCTAAATACTGTTAGAATGGCCAAGGAAACCCATAGTCTTTATCTGCAGGGAGCTGAGATTGTAAACATTTTAACTTGGACATTTCGATGAACTCAGTGGGACATTGAAATAAATGTGTTTGGTGGATAAGTATGGAAGGGCATTTGGCTTTACTCTGATAATAGCCTTATTGAAGTAGATTAGATCAGATAGTAGGGCCTATTGATATCTGAGGCTATATGGTGGTCATAGATTGCTAAAACTAAGCAGGTTTTAACTTGGTGACAACATAGATGGAAAAGTACCTGTGGGTTACATGTAAGCTGCTCTGAGGTCTTTTTTTTTTTTAAGGATGACTGGGCATAAATGTAATAAATGCATTACATCAGCACATTGTGACAGGAATTATGAAACTTTACATCTCACTTAAACTTTGTTCCACTTTTTCTGATGCCACCTTTACCTTCAAAGGAGTGCTTTTTATTGTGCTAATCCTGACAATGGTATAATAAAATAAAATAAAAATTTCCATTTTTACTAACAGCTGTCTTCTTCACACAGCATCTCTGAACACGTATAGTCTTAAAATAAGGGTGTGGACACGCATGTAATGTCTCAGCGTTCCACAACATGTTCAATTCCCTGGCTTTGTGATGAATGGCAAGGTCCACAGATAAATAGAGATGGAGAGAATATTTGCAGTTCATTTCATGATCAAAAATGGGAAACCTGAATGGGGAAAAATAAGACATCGGCCAGAATTTTGTGCAGTTTTCTTCCAGTATCTTGGAGTATTTGGGGAAATTATTCTGTGTAGAAATGCATGTATCTTTTTGCATGAAAATTATGAGTTTTGTTTTGTTTTTTTAAAAAACCACACTGTTTTCAGGTGGGTCATATGGGTTTTTTAATTATCAAGATTGCTGCTTTCTATGCAAAAATAAGCAATCTTGCACAAAAAGCAGCGGTTGTGCACAAATATTGGACACAAAATTAGACACATAGTTTTGTTGTGCAAAGTTGCTCTTCTGCTTTTGCTAAAGATTTTTGTTGTGCATGATTTTATTTTGAATGATTGCTGGGTTTTTTCATAGAAAACAGCAACTTTGCACAAAAAACATGTGGCATCCTGGAAACAGTGCCTTCTGTCTTAAATTATTGTAACCTGCCTGAATCCCATTGTGGGAGAAAGGCAGGGATATAAATCCTTGGGGGGAGGAAATTTGCACAAATCCCCACAATTCTCACACTTAAAAATCTATGTATACAGTACTTCTGTGTAGAACAATTTCCTGAAACACTTTGGGATGTGCAAATAAATATCAGGGCGATAAGTATACATAAATATTCATTTTCTCCATAGCAGGAAGAGAAAATTGTAGAAATCATTTACCGGTATCCTCACTTGTGAGACTAAAACAGTGTTAGGAAAAAACAGGTTTAACCCCCACCCAATGCTTTTACTGTTGTTGGTTTAAACTGTTTGTTTTTGTTTAAACCATTTTTTTGCAGTGACTTCTGATGAAAAAATTTAATCCTGCTTATTATATTAATTTTGTGAAAATCATTTTATGTATTAGAAAGCTTGATAAGTGATATTTTAATGCTTTGTAACATTAACAATGCAAAGTTATTAGGCTTTGAAATGACCTGTAACAACCCTGGAACAAAATATTTGAATATTGCTGTATATACCCAACTATAAATCAACCTCATGTATAAGTCGAGGTCAGGTTTTGGGGACAAAATTATGGATTTTGCCATGACCCATGGATAGGTTGAGGGTAAAACTCGAAGCGCCTTCAGTGTGTGTATGGATGTTATCACACGGAAGGAATTTTTCTCAGTTTCGAAAGAAATGAAAGTGGGGCCAGTTCAGAATTGAGTGAATTCGCTAGTTCAATTTACGTGATTACATATTGACACTGCATCGTGTTCAGGACCTCCCAAAATTGCCTCCCAGTGCCCAAAATTCAGTGTGAAAATTTCTCACGCAATAACGCAAAATCCCACGATAGCGTTTGGAAGGACTTCCCATTGCCCGAAAATGTGTGTGGTTAGCTTTCACGCAATAACGCGAAACCCCATGATTGAATTCAGATTGCCATTGGATTATACTTCCAATTCCTGTCGTGTGATAAACTCCTATGTGTGCATATAGCAAGAGAGTCTCTAATTGAGCCTTTTCTTTGCAGTTTCAGCTTTGATTTTCAGCCAGACACTTGGGGAGGAGGGAGATGCTTAAACAAACAGCAATGTCAGTCAGTCACCCAGGACTCTTTCTGCTTGGTTCTTTCTTGCTTAACTCCTCTCTGCACTGCATGGGGAAATCTGAAAGAGCTGCTGTCATATTTCCATAGTGACCTGTAAATAAGTCGACATGGGATTTTGGGGTCAATTTTTGGTCATAAATTTTTAGATTTATAGATGAGTATATATGGTAACATTCTTGAGATCCAAGGTGGTGTAGTGGTTTGACTGTCCTGGATATCAGGGTTTGAATCTTCATGCAGCCTAAGAAACTTGCTGAATAACCTTGGGCAAGTCACATAATCTCAGTTTAAGAGGAAGGGAAAGTCAAACCCCCTCTGAACTAATCTTGCTAAGAAAACCCTGTGTCAGATTTGTCTTAGAGTCACCATGATTTGGAAATGAAGGCACACAGCAACGGGTTAACTTCCCTGCAAGTGAGTTCTACTTCCATTCACTAGTGTACAAGCACAGCTCCTTGTGCCATCGGGATCCTTTGCTTTATCAAGATCCCTTTGGCGGTCTACTTATGTTCAAGTGAGCGCAAATAGAATTCCCCCACTGGTCTTGCCACTCAGCACGGTAAGATTGGAAACCTGAGGGAGTAACACCTACAAGCGCCCTGGGGATAGGACAGTCACCACCACATTCAATGAACACATGGAGGCGGCTAGTGATTTTCCACACTGGTCCACATGCTGAGAAATGGCATGTGGTATATAGCCTTCTTGGGTCTGTGTCACTTTAGAATACAGATAGAAGAGTGTACATTTGTTTTTTTCCACCTATTTTTGATGTGCCCCTCTCACTATATATAAAACAAAGATGTCTAATAGAATGCTAGTCTAGAACAATTCTTTCTGATAGTGCCTTACAGCAAGGAGTTATAATTTCCAGCGTTGCATGTGGGAGTGGGAAAACTAGGAGAGATAACATTGTTCTTCTATTGCTTCTGCAACCACTAGCATAACAATATGCACAAGTAGCAGAAACAACTCCTAGCTCAAAGACAGGCAAGCCACGGCCCTACAGATTTCATTGAAGTGTGGTTCTGAACAGACCTAGCCAGCATAGCCAAAGGTTATGGCCGGTGTTGCAGTCTAGTAACAAGGGATGGCCACAGGTTCACCCGCTCAGTTGCTTTATTTATATCCAAAAAGACTAGGCTCAAGGGAGTTTCCAAGATAAAAGAGATGCAGGTAATTAAAAAAAAAAATACAAAACGGGTTGCCCATCTTTCACCAAACCCTACCAAGTTGTACAGACTTATCTCAATTAACTAAGCCTTGCACAGAGACATTTCTTTTTACAGTTTTTTTAATGGCAACCCAGCTGCACCTTTTCTCCTCATCTAGCTGGAATTATTTTAGCAGCATAAATGTTGATATAATGGTGAAGGAAGATTGGAGAAATGCAAACTTTCAGTGTCAGGTTGCAGCAGTGAATCTCTAGTAAACAATGCAATAAAGCTTGAGGTATGAGAATGGGATTGTGCTCTAGCCAGTCCTTTTGTAGCTCTCTGTGCTTGTCTAAAACAGGTAAGATAAAGAGCATCTGCCTCCAGAACCCTTTCCTGAGTATGCATGAACAGGAAAAACAGAGAGAGAAAAACGGAGCGCAAATAAAACAGGCTTATCTGCTGTCCACAACAGATATATGTGTTTGGCTGCCAAAATGGAAATAGAGAAGTGAGGGCTGGTGAAAGAAAAAAGTCATGCATTTTGGAAGCAGCCTTCAGGCGGTTTACAGAAAGTTCAAAATACTTTTGTTTACTTACACAAGGCTTATCTGGCCTGGTTATTTCATTTTGTGTGTGCATATGGATAGTTTTGAATAAAAAAATCTGGTGAAATATGTAGAATTGCTCTTCTTTTCTGTGGTGTCAATCTATCCTCATTCTTCGCCTCTGCTACGAAATTTTCTATAAAAGCAGTCATGTCTAAGAACACGTCTACTTTGTTAACTGAGTTATTCCTGTAATGAAATGTGTAGAGGCCAGTGTTATAGTTTGTGCAAGCAGAATAAAATTATTTGAGTTTGTTTCAGAGCAAGGATGAAAACAGCATTTTTGCAAGTGGTAGAAGTTGTGCTGGCGGAATGTCATCTTAGGATGGAGCTGAAGGATTTCTTTTGGGGAGGAATTGAACAATCTGATAATGTAATTTGTACCATCTGCATTCTCTACTGGTCCATTCCCAAGGGATCTGCACCATATGCCTGTTTTGAAAGAATGGATTGGCCTATGGATGAATGTGTGATGATAGTCATTTTCAATTCCTTGTCTCTCAGAATCCAGTGTAGCTTTCCACATGCAGACTCTAATTAATTGCAGGTGGAAAAAACTTGTTTTTCTGTGTGTTTTTGAGGTTTAACACACTCTTTTTGCTTTGTAATTTTCATTCAGCACATTAGCCCAAGGAATAATGACCATATCCTAGATTTAATACTACTGTGACATGTTGAAAGAAAAGATACAAGAGAAGCATCTAAAATAATATTTTTTGTGGTTTTTGGAATCAGTTTTTGTTATGGTTTAAGACATCCCTTGCTAATAAGAAAAGATAACATGTTTCCAAATATGCATTTTAAATAGCTTCAGATTCTCTTTACATTTCCCAGTGCAGAATCCCACTTTCGTTTGATCTGAATTCCAGTATTATCAAACTCTGTGACCCAGCCGCAGTAAAAGACAAGGCTGCAGTAATAAAGATTTAGGTCAGAACAACAACAAAACATGTGTACTGAAGAGGTTCACTAAGCCAGGGCTATCAAAGCACATCAGCAATTTAACGGATTTGTAGATCAGGCCAAAGCGATATTTTCAGTGCCACTTGTTTCAATACAGATGTGCTTATTTAAGTTCAGATATGTGTATGTGCACATTGCATTTGCGTGTGTGCTTTGCACCCTTTCTTTTAATTTTTTTAAAAGGTAGCAACTGAGAGCTGCTTACATTAGGCTTGAAGTCATGATCCTTGCTTTGATCAAGTTAACTTTGTTTACGCTTGCTTAATTTCAACAGTGCTGCTTCATTTGCAGTTCCAATTCATTCGCTGGCCAACTATATATTTTGTTTACTGGTTTTTGTTCCCTTTTTTAAAGTCTGAGTAAACCACATGAAGCCAGGCAAAGGCAGAGATGCAGAAAGAAGCAGCATATAGAATCATGGAGTTGGAAGGGATTCCAAGGGTGTTCTAATCCAACTCCCTTCTAGTGCAAGAATCTTCCTTAGAAATGACATCTTTCATTTTCAAGTTGGCTTTTCAAGTTGATCTGCCTCAGACAGATTTAAAAGTTTGTCCACAGCATCACCTTAAAGAAAACATAAAGGAAGCTATCATACTTTGGACCTATTAGAAAAAGAAAAAAGATTCATTAGAAAAAGACAATAATGCCTGGCAGTGGGGGAAATGGCAGTAGGAGAAGAGGTAAACTGTATTAAAGGTTTATATTGTTGTCAGCTACCTTTGAGTTGACTTCAACTCATGGTGACCCCATGAACAAGAGACCTCAAAGCCCCTTGTCTTCAACCACTCTGATTAAGTTCTGCAGGCTCAGAGCCATGGCCTTCTTTATTGAGTCTGTCCACCTGGTGTGAAGTCAACCTCTCTTTCTACTGCCCTCCACCTTTCCTAGAATTACTGTCTTTTTTAGTCAGTCCTGTCTTCTCATTATGGGTCCAAAGTACGACAGCCTTAATTTGGTCATCATGACTTTCAGGGAGAGTTCAGATTTGATCTGTTCTAAGATCTATTTGTTTGTCTTTTTGGCTGTCCATGGTAGAATCATAGAATCATAGAGTTGGAAAAGCACTCTTTTCTAGCGCCACATCTCAAATGAATTGATTTTCTTTCTATTGGTTTTTCCCCCTGTCCACCTTTCACATCCATACTTGGTGATGGGAAATGCAATAGCTTAGAGATCCTAACTTTGGTCCCCAGTTTTAATACTTTGCACTTTTCTAGTTTTTTCATAGCTGCCATTCCGATTCCCTGTTTTCTTCTGATTTCTTGACTGCAACCCCATTTCTAATAATGTTTGAGCCAAGGTATGGGAAAGCCCATTAGAGCCTGCTTGGCATAGTGGCTTGAATTTTGAACTATGACTCTGCACTGAACCATGAAACCCACTGGGTGACCTTGGGCAAGTCACACTCTCTCAGCCTCAGAGAATGGCAATGACAAACCCCTTCTGAAGAAACCTGTCAAGAACACCTTGTGATAGGGTCATGATCAGTTGGAAATGACTTGAAGGCACACAACAATAACAACGGGAAATCCTAAACTATTTCAATTTCTTTGTTGTCTAAATCAAATTTCTTTAATTCCTCTTGTGGTCATTTTTGTTTTCTTAATGTTCAACAGTAAGCCTGCCATGGCACTTTCCTCTCTGATTTTCTTTAGTAGTTGTTTCAGTTCTTTGATGTTTTCTGGTGGATGGACTGAATCAAGGAAGTCTGCATGATCTTAACAATTCTGTTAATAACACAGTGTCTAGCAACCACACTGCAAAAATAACCCAGTCTGACACCGCTTTAACAGCCATGTCTCAGTACTATGGAAATCTGGGGAATGTAGTTTGTTGTGGCACCAGAGCTCTGACAGAGAAGGCTGAATGGCTTACTAAACTACAATTCTCATAATTTCACAGCACTGCAACATTACAGTTAAAGTTAAGTAATCAGATGGGATCATTTCTGCAATGTGGATGCAACCTTGGAGGTCTCTTATTCATGGGGTTGCCAGTTTGTGGTCCCTTAATGACTACTTCAGTGCCCCCAAAGCCATCAAACCCTTTTAAAAAAATTGTGCCAATTTTCAGATTGTTTTTTCCCCCCCAAACGTCGTGAAGTGAGCTGACAACCAGCTACTGCCCCACCCCTCAGCACCCATAAACCACCCTGTCATCTTAAACCCAAACTATTGGCCAAAAGATAGTCCAAATGTCACCTGGAAGTTAAGTGACATCACTTCCAGTATGCCAAAACCCAACAATGTGGCTTGCTGGGGGCGGGGAGTACAAATGGAAACCTACCCCCTAACCCCTCTGCCGTTGTTCACTTTGCTCTAAAGGGAGGCCTTCTGTGCAACATGGAGCCAGAGTGGGTGTGTGTGTGTGAAATTAAAGTGGGTTCCCCACTCCCACAGCAGTGGATCCACTGGTCTCACCATTGAATCTAACAGTATGTGGAGGACCATGTGATGCCTGCTCCTCTGCCATGGCGAAATACACTTTCAGCCTTGGAGTTACTTGTGGAAAACAGAGGCCACTGACAAATTAGCTGTTACAATGAGGAACAGACCTGCAGAACCGTATGTACTTCTTTATAAAGGACAAGTGATTAAAACAAAGGTACCCCGAGATAAGCATGTGAGTCTTCTATAATCTTTGATGGCACTCGCACTTTGTTTTAAGCAATTTTGCCTTGTAGTCTTCTGTAATCGGTGGAATTGCTTATGTCTCCCTGAAGCGCCAAATCAGAGATGATAAGGAGGACAAGGCTTCTAGTAATCTCATCTTTCTTTGCAAACTCCTAGTGAACTTAGATTGAACCGTAGTACTTGTACAAGTTTCTAAATCACATTCAAGGAAGTTTCAAAACACATCACATCCAGTACTTGGATAATGATATCAACATATTCCATCCATGTGGGTGTGCTCTGTTCCCTGTGCTTTGATGGCCATCATAAGTCTGTAGTCCACCTACGTACTTCGTGAATATATCCACATGTATTAATAAGGACATGTACCCATTGACAGAATCTATTCCTCTATTATTCCCCCCTTTATACTATTCTGAGGAAAAGAGGAAAAGCTTTTTTAATTATTTAATTTATTATTTATTTTAATAAAAATATGTGGGAAAAGAAAGAAAATAGAAAAAAAGCCTATTATTTTTGTTGCACCAAAATCTATAAACACTTACCCTTTTGTGACTGCCTCTCTCTGTTTCATGGTAGGGGTGGTGCTCAAACACAATGTTTGAATCATTCTGGAAAAATAAAATGGTGGTCACTAGGAGACAGCAGCTGAAATCTACTCTGCTGATACTGGGGAAAAGGAACACCTCACAACATTGAAAGGCTAATAAATGGATAGAGAGGGATCATAAAGTGAAGCCCACTTCTATCCGTGATTTACTCATTACATTGCTTTTCAAAGAAATGTCATTTAAGCCCTTCAGCTTTTCATTTATGGACAGCCCTACTTGGAAGATGGGAGCTTGTCAAAAATGGGAATGTTCAAAGAGAAGCCTATACACATTCTTTATTTAGTATGATGTTAAGTAATACAAGGTGGTGCTTCCCTCCTCTGTCCCATTCTGAGTAGACATAAGGGTGGCTTTTCCTTGCAAGTGTGTGAAGAATATATGGTCATGTCTTCTTAGCAGATATGGATATTTTAGGCTACATCTACACACATCATCATGTTGCCAGATAACCAAGAAACGGGGTTAAGTGAACTCTGACTGCCTTTCTTTTGTGACTTTTAGTTGCTTGGCATGCGGAAATTAGAAAATAACCTTTGTATTTTTTTACAGCACAGATCTAACAATTTTTGCTAATGGTGGCTGCTGCTGCTGGCCAATGCACAGCTACAGGGCCCAGTTCAAAAGATAGCACTCATAATGGTCCATAGTATGAGGTTTTTGGGTTTTTTTGTCTTGTTTTGTTCTGTTTTTTGGTCATGTAAGGAGTTTACCAATGAGAATTGCACAGAGGAAAGTGGCCTTATGCTACATGGTTCCCAGAAGACTTTGCATCTTTATGGTCGATTGTGCTTCAGCAACTGTGTAGCTTTCAGAGCTTCTTTTCATTTCTCTCTGTAGCAAAAACCCTCCAGCAGCTCAAACATCCTTTGAGGTTGTTTGACTGAGCTGGCACTGGCAGGGGAAGGAAAGGATATGTCCTAATAAAGGCATCCCCCCCCCTCCCAGCAGTTGTTTTCTGAATTGAATATTACATCCTTTAAGTCATTTCAAGGTCTCACAGCTGTTGAGGAGAGGATAGCTTCTGTAAGTTCTTGGATTCAGCAAAACAATAGTATCTGTAGACCTCTGGTTACTTGTATTAGCGAGCAGGTGCTCAGTGTTGTTGTTTTGAGATGTTGGTTTGCATTGGGAAATTCCTCTGCAATAAAAAAAGCTAATTCCATTTGTATCTCCTACAGTGGTTGCATAGGACAAAACTGTTGCAGATGTTCATTCTTTTGATGGAATAATATATAAAGGGTCAAATCTACTGTTAGTACCAACTAAAGTAGAGTCACAGAAAAGAATGGAAATTGGTCACCTCTTACAATGAGTGCACTCTTGTCGATGCTATCATTGTATTTAGCCGGGTATCAGCAACTGTCTTTAGGGTGCAACTACACTGTAGAAATAATGCAGTTTGACCAAGGCTTTATCCTACAGAATCTGAGGATTTGTAGTTTTGTGAGGCACCAGCATTCTTTGGCAGAGAAAGCTAAAGACCTTGTAAAATTACAAATTCCAGGATTCCATAGGATAGAGCTACAGCACTATAATGGTGTCAAACTGCATTATTGCTATAGTGTAGATGCGCTCTTAGTTTCTCTTTCGAAAGGCATAGATCTCTTCTCAAATAGCTCAATCCAGACATGGATCATGAAGTCAATATAGAAGTTAGGAATAGCTGGTTATAGGCAGTTGTTACTTGTATTTAATTTCTTTGTGTAGTAACAACGGGTGTTAACTTACAGCATGATCTTCCATTCATAGAAGAGGTATCAGTCCAGTGGAGATTTCTGCTTGCAGAAGGGCGATATCAAATTTTTTTATCTCCCATTCCTGAGCAGAACCCATTCCATCAATATAGTGCTCTGGAATGTCCCACCAGAGCCATCATCCTTCTTTTGCTCGCTGCACCATCCCATAAATGGCATTCCACTTATGGGAACTCAAAATCTAAGCCATAAAGATCTAAGGAATAAAGATCTAAGCCATAAATAATGTTCTAGCATATCCTTGGCTGAATTTGTATCAACAGGTTTGTGTGTCCTTGAAACAAGTTTTCCAGTTATTTCTTTTCTCAAGAGATTTGTTTGCTTGTAGGCATTTAGAAGCATGCAAGCTATGCCCATACAATTTTGAACAAACCCCTTTCCCTCCCTGCAGCAGTGAATATTTTTAACTATTACCTTTTGTTGCACTTCAACTAGTGATCTCTAAAACTGAGGACTGCCTATGTAATATCTGTCCTTTATTTAATGATTTCTGGTAGATGGATGACCTGCACAAGAACTTGGGGCTTAAACAACAATTAGAAAGATAAATGCCACTGGTAATTGCAACCTCCCATCCCCAGACCTCTCTGAACATTTTCACGTGTGTCTTTTGAGTCTCCAGACATGGCTTTCACCAGACAGCTTGACCTAATCCAACAAAACATTATCCTGGTAAAACAGTCCACAGCGGATGAAGCTACAGCTTATACCTGAGGGACAGTAGCCATTGAAAGGCCTGCTGTAACTTTTCAGCTAGTTTTGCAAATTCCAGAAAATTTAATAAATCACCATCGGAGTGGCTGAATAGTTGTCAGCAAATGCCCTTGGAATGTACATTTATTTTTACTCTTTTTTCCTTCTGTCTAAAGTTTTTGCTGAATTTTACCAGCGTGTTGGCAAAACTAGATTCGCAGTTGTGGTGGCTAGAGATCTCTAAGAGTTTTCTTTTTTGTTGACCAGAATTTTCTAAAATTTGACTGTGGAGAAAGTGAAATGGATTGATTTGCCTATCCTCTAGTGCAGGGGTTGACAACTGTGGGAGGCTAGGCAGCCATATTAACTCCACAGGAGACTTTGGAGGGACACATCTCTCCACTGTTCATGCAATTTTTTTATAAAAAAACCTGCCCCCCCAAATGCCTTTAGGGTTGGGGAGTGTAGTGGCATTTTCACTTGGTTTCACCAGGAAGCTCAGGAGTGGACTTTTTAATAACAGGAAGTGAGCAGAAGCCTTTTCTTTGTCACCTCCGTTTTCAAAAAAGGGCATTTCTGAGCCCAAATTGATCCAGAGTGCCTATCAAATGTAGTGACCTTGGAGGGGTCTTTTTTTTTTTCAAACAATTTTTTTACCCCACACCTTCCTAGTGGACATTTGAGGGCAAAAATAATTTCTTGATGGGGGGAGGGTTGACTTTTGGGGGGATTAATTCATAGGCTGTACTTTACCCACTCCTGCTCTGGGGTGAGTGAGAACTTCATTCTAGTTCATTTATTATCAAAATTTACCAAATTTTGTAAAATATTATGGTGGCATACTGTGAAAGCAACAGATTACATCATCCCCTAAAGATGAGTGCTAATTTTATCAGAATTTTACCAAAATTTGCGAAGAAAAATTGAAAATGGAGGGAAGTGAAGCTGACAGATTTGCAACCATCTCTAAAGGTGGCAGCCAATAATTTTGAATCTACATGTATTTGTGGTGGCTTTTTTGGACTTTTCTTCAGTCTGGCAGATATCACGTCTTAAAGTTGGGTTATGTTCCTGCTTCTTTTTGTCTTCTTACTCTTTCTCTAATTTAGACTGAAAGAGCAATCTAAATGGGATCTATTAATTTCCTCTATCCTGACTGTAGAAGGTAATTATACTATTTCCTAATTTCTGTCATGTTCAACTTTTGTTTTCTAGAGTTAAGAATGATTGCAGCTGGGAAGTTTGCAAGTCTCCCAAGGAATATGCAGATGAGCCATGAATTCTCCCTGGCCTCTTCTATGGATCTTTTGACCAGCAAACCAACTCTGGCTCCTGATCATCGCTCAGGTATATGTCAAGATATTTCTATCCATGGCACCCTCCCAAGGAAGAAAAGAGGGACTGTTCCTGTTGGATCTTCTGAAGCCCTTCACCATATAGGAACTTTGCCACACTGCAAAGCACATCGACCTCAAGGACCTTTAATTCAAGATGTCATAGAGGAGTATCCCCAGAAAAGCAAGAAATACGACAGCTTCTTTCGCAGGTAAATCCTGTGAAATTTAAACCTGCTTAAGTTTATTTCCAGAGAAGCTCAAGAGAAACTGCACATATATCCCCCATTGCAAAAATGAAGAAGCAGTCTTATATCCACTTACCTTAGAAGTAAGACCCATTCATGTCAATTAGGCTTACATCTGAGTAACTCTACATAGGATTGTGCTGTTAAATATACCATTGTCTCTTCTCTCTTTCTCTTCCTTATTTTTATCTCTGTGATATAATCTCATATTGCAATGATAATTCAGACATTTTCTTTTGTGTGTGATTTTTTTAGGGCTGCTCAAATTTCATTTTTTTTTAATCTGAAACTCTAGCCTTCATCTTCAAAAGCAGTAGGTGCTCTATGTTTATTTGTTAAATGTTTCTTTTCTTTTATCTTCTCTTTGTGTGGTTCCACATATGTAGAAAGGTCCACCATAAATTGATAAATATGGTGTTCTGTTATAGCACACCTTTCCAGCCCAGTGTCCTCCCAATGTACTGGACTGAAGCTTCCATCATCCACAACCAGGGGCTGTAATCTAAAATATCGAGGCCACTGATTAGAGAAAATTGTCTTGCAGGACTTTAGCTTGTTTGCTTTTTTACAATACAGTCAACCCTTAGTACCCTCGGGGGTTTAGTTCTGGACATACACACACACTGCGGATTAAAAATATTCATGGGACCGCAAGTCCCATGATTTTTAATAGCGATGTGTTAGCGCATGGCCACTCTGCCACAGGTGTACACACACACAGCTGTTAGGGCCAATGGAGCTTGCTGTGCACAGATACTTAAATCCATGGATAGCAAGCCTACAATTGCAGCAGGTCGGCTGTACTCACTTTTTCAGTATATATGTTGCCTTTAAAAAAAAAGTACTGGGCTGAGTAGGTAATTGGCACTAAAAGCAAACTTTGCACTTGAATTCCATCACTGCCTACAAGAAACATGTATGTATGTATTTGCCTCCTCTCCTCTATGTGCAAGCTCGGTTTGGAACCAAGACTAAGAGACATGTTTGTCTTTTACAATACAAACAAAAACAACAAGCATCTGACACATACACAAAAAACCATTTTTGTCAGTTTTGACCTTCATTTGGCTCAGCTTTCATATCTGTCTATCTCTATCATCATTATTTAATCTTGATGCACTGGACGTTCTGTCTTATTACAGACCCTAGGTTGTCCTTGCTTTCTTTTGTGAAAGTGAAGCTACGCTTTGGCATAAAAATAAGGGGAGCAAAACAATTTACTCCAGATAATGTGCATCAACATATTACATGCCATTTTATTAGAATAAACTTTGTGCAAAAAAACTGAGAGGCAAGTGCATGATCCACTCAGTTCACTGAGAATGTTCTCTTCCTTCCCACTCACACACCATCACAGACAACTGGGTCTTAGCAAACCCCTGGCATAGCTGGCATGAGCAGAATGGAGGTGGGGGTAGAGGAAGCTGTTGATGTGTGAGAGCTGCCATCCTGCTGTGACTGGTGGGAGCAGCTGCCACTTCTCCTGTGCAGTAGCAAAGATATTCTGAAGCTGAGAATCTTGCTGGCAGAAGTTTATAGCTTGTGACTTGGCTGTGCAATCTCTCCATACCAAGAATTTACAGGGGACTGAGAAGTCTGAGTGTCAGCATAGTCCTGTGCAGTGGAGCCCAGATATGGCAGAGGAAAAGGGATGGAATTTACTGGAGTGTGCTATGCATAGGCTGTAGGTCCTTTATAGAGAAGTAAACAGACTAAATTATAAATCTTATTTGATGCTGTTTTTTGCAGAATTTATATGGAATGTCTGTTTTGTTACTTTTTCATTTATTTTATTTACCGTATGAAGTGTCTTGCCATTTGTGTCCCTCAGTCTTTCACAGCTGGCAAGCTGGGTTGGACATAATGGTGTGTGTGTTTGAGAAGTGGGTGCAGTGCTATGTGCGAAAGCATGCCCCCATTGTAATCAATGGGGCTCCAGTATTGGCGACTTTCCCATTCATGGGGGGGGGGGGCAGAACGGATTCCCCATAAATCAGAAGGGACGACTGTATACTCTACTATATGTCGACCTCATGTGTAAGTCGAGGGCAGATTTTGGGGTCAAATTAAGGATTTTGATATGACCTGTGGATAAGTTGAAGGTAAAACTTAGGAGCATGGAATAAAGGATCTAAAGAATGGAAAAACTATGTCAAAGAACTTACAAAATTCCACCAGGCATAACTGTTTGTGCTCATCCTAAAGGTCTGAGAGAACAGAGGGGGATCAGTGCTTCCAGTGCAGATTACATTCTTGCCTTTCACCAGGGCAGGGGATGGTTCCTTTTTTAATAAGAGTGAAAGTACAACACTTACATTGACCCATGGATAAGTCAATTCAGGTTTTTGGGGTCAATTTTTACCTAAATTTCTAGACTTATACATGAGTATATACAGTATATCTCAGTTTTCCTCAAGATAAGACTGCACAACTGTCCTCCTATCCATTTTTATCCTCACAGTGACACAAAAGGCAAGATTACTCAATTTTCTTTTCTTTAATAAAGTATTGAATACCAGTATAGTGTCAGTACATGACTTAAGGGCCAAAAAGATGACTTAGAATCATAGAATCATAGAATCATAGAATCATAGAGTTGGAAGAGACCACAAGGGCCATCCAGTCCAACCCCCTGCCATGCAGGAACTCCCAGTCAAAGCATCCCCGACAGATGGCTATCCAGCCTCTGCTTAAAGACCTCCAAGGATGGAGACTCTACCACACTCCGAGGGAGTGTGTTCCACCGTCGAACAGCCCTTACTGTCAGGAAGTTCCTCCTAATGTTGAGGTGGAATCTCTTTTCCTGCAGCTTGCATCCATTGCTCCGCGTTCTGGTCTCTGGAGCAGCAGAAAACAAGCCTGCTCCCTCCTCAATATGACATCCCTTCAAATATTTGAACAGGGCTATCATATCACCTCTTAACCTTCTCTTCTCCAGGCTAAACATCCCCAGCTCTCTAAGTCGTTCCTCATAGGGCATGGTTTCCAGACCCTTCACCATCTTAGTTGCCCTCCTTTGGACCCGCTCCAGTTTCTCCACATCCTTTTTGAATTGTGGTGCCCAGAACTGGACACAGTATTCCAGGTGGGGCCTCACCAAAGCAGAATAGAGAGGCACTATTACTTCCTTTGATCTAGACACTATACTTCTATTGATGCAACCTAAAATAGCATTGGCCTTTTTAGCTGCTGCATCACACTGCTGACTCATGTTCAACTTATGGTCTACTTGGACTCCTAGATCCCTTTCACACATAGTTTCATTCAGCCAGATGTCCCCCATCCTATATCTGTGCATTTCATTTTTCCTCCCTAGGTGCAGAACCTTACATTTCTCCGCATTGAATTTCATTTTGTTAGCGTTGGCCCAGCTTTCTAGTCTATTCAGGTCATTCTGAATTTCAATCCTGTCTTCTGGAGTATTGGCTACTCCTCCTAATTTGGTGTCATCTGCAAATTTGATAAGTATGCCCCCAATTCTGTCATCCAAGTCATTAATAAAGATATTGAATAGCACTGGGCCCAGGACAGAACCCTGTGGGACCCCACTGGTCACTTCTTTCCAGGATGAAAGGGAGCCATTGTTGAGCACCCTTTGAGTTCGGTCAGTCAACCAGTTACAAATCCATGTAATGGTTACCTTGTCTAGCCCACATTTTATGAGCTTGTTTGCAAGAATGTCATGGGGAACCTTGTCAAAGGCCTTACTGAAATCAAGATATACTATATCCACAGCATTCCCTTCATCTACCAAACTGGTAATTTTATCAAAAAAAGAGATCAGATTTGTCTGGCAAGACTTGTTTCTCTGAAACCCATGTTGGCTTTTTGTGATTATGGCATTGGCCTCTAAATGTTCACAGACTCTCTGCTTAATGATCTGCTCTAGAATCTTTCCTGGAATTGATGTCAGACTAACTGGACGATAATTGTTGGGATCCTCTTTTTTCCCCTTTTTGAAGATGGGCACAACGTTTGCCCTCCTCCAGTCTGCTGGGACTTCTCCTGTTCTCCAGGAGTTCTCAAAGATTATTGCCAATGGTTCCGATATTACATTCGCCAGTTCTTTTAATACTCTAGGATGTAGTTCATCTGGTCCTGGAGATTTATATTCATTTAGGTTAACCAGGTATTCCTGTACTATCTCTTTACTTATTCTGTGCTGAGATTCCCCTATTCTGTCTTCTGCTCCATTATCCTTAGGTTGACCACCCTTTGCCTTTTCTGAGAAGACTGAAGCAAAGAAGGTGTTGAGTAATTCTGCCTTTTCTTTGTCATCTTTGAGCATTTTGCCATCTTCTGCACGCAGTGGCCCTACTGTTTCCTTCTTCTTCCTTTTGCTTCGGACATACCCAAAAAAGCCCTTTTTGTTGTTCTTAACCTCTCTAGCCAGCCTGAGTTCATTCTGTGCTTTAGCTTTTCTGACTTTACCCCTACATGTGCTGGCTATTTGTTTGAATTCCTCTTTCGTGATTTCCCCATTTTTCCATTTCTTATACATGTTCTGTTTAAGGCTTATCTCAGTTGAAAGTTCCTTAGTCATCCATCCTGGCTTCTTGAGACACCTCCCATTTTTCTTCCTCATTGGAACTGTTTGAAATTGCGCCTTCAGTATCTCCTTTTTGAGAAACTCCCATCCGTCTTGAACTCCCTTCTCTTTTAGTTTTCTTGACCATGGGATCTCCCCCAGTATTTCTCTAAGTTTATTGAAATCAGCTCTCCTAAAGTCTAGAATGCGTGTCTGACTATGCCTGGCTTCCCCTTTCCGCTGTATAACAAACTCCAGGAGAACATGGTCGCTTCCCCCTAAGGATCCAACCACTTGCACCCCATTGACTAGGTCATCCCTGTTGGTTAAGATCAGATCTAAAATAGTTGATCCCCTTGTTGTCTCTTCCACCTTTTGGACAATGAAATTGTCTTCCAGGCAAGTGAGGAATTTGCTAGACCTTGAGGATTTGGCTGAGTTTGACTTCCAGCAAATATCCGGATAGTTGAAGTCCCCCATCACTACTACATCTCTCCTTTCTGAGTGTGTGCTCATCTGTTCTAGAAAGGCATCATCCAATTCCTCTGCCTGAGTAGGGGGTCTGTAGTAGACTCCCACAGTAACATCCCTGTTGTTTCCCTCTCCTTTAATGTTTATCCAGATGCTCTCCACCTGGCTTCCAGTATTGACTTCCTGGATCTCTTCACTGGTGTAAATATCCCTGACATATAATGCTATTCCTCCTCCTTTCCTGTTTGGCCTGTTTCTCTTAAAAAGGTTATATCCCTCTATTTCTACATTCCAGTCATGAGACTCATCCCACCAGGTTTCAGTGATGCCTATTATATCATATTTGCTCTGTTGTGCTAGGAGTTCGAGTTCATCCTGTTTATTTCCCATACTCTGTGCATTAGTGTAGAGACATCTAAGAACATGTGTTCCCTTTACTTGCTGCCTGTGCAAATTTTTTTGCTTCCCACTGTTGGGTCCTTGCACTGTTTGCCTTGTTCCCTCTATGTCAGTTTGATTATTTTCTCCAGCCCTTTTGCCTTCCAAAATAATGTCTCCCTCCCCCATATAACTCAGTTTAAAGCCCTCCTGATCAGATTTTTGAGACTTTTGGCAAAAATGTTTTTGCCAACTGGTGTGAGATGCAGCCCATCCCTTGCCAGAAGTCCCTCCTCATGGAACCGCAGCCCATGATCCAAGAATCCAAACTGTTCTTGGCGGCACCATCTACGGAGCCAGTTATTCACCTCTGCTATTTTCTTCTCCCTTCCTGGACCATGCCTTTCTACTGGGAGAAGAGATGATATGACAACCTGTGCATCCATCTCTTTCAGCTTCCTTCCTAGAGCCTCATAATCCCTTATGATATTCTGAAGGCTGTGCCTTGCAGTATCATTGGTTCCCACATGAACCAGAAGAAAGGGGTGTTGATCAGTAGGCTTGACAAGTCTTGTCAGCCTCTCCGTCACATGATGGATCTTTGCCCCAGGGAGACAACACACCTCCCGAGACATCTTGTCAGGCCCACAAACCACTGCTTCTGTACCCCTCAGCAAGGAGTCCCCCACAACCACCACACGCCTCCTCCGAGGCTTAGCAGCGGCTGTTCCCTTTCGTGGTACTCTCAGTCTCCCCTGCTCTGTCCCTGATGTCTGTCCCTGCTGCTTTTCCTCATCATCTCTGATAAGAGAGAGAGATTCAAAGTGATTCTGTAGCTGCAAGCTCACAGAACGAACCGTGGTTTCCCTACTTCTGCGTGTAACTTTCCTCCAACCATCTCCTTCTTTTGTGTGTGAAGTGACCTCTTCTTCCTCAGCAACTTTCTCTGTGTGTTTCCTGTCCAGGACCATCTGGTCCTTTCTGTTCAAGAGAACCTCCTGCTCTCTGTGATGCTGAAGTGTTGACACCTGGGCCTCCAACTGCTGGACTCTTCCTTCTAAGAGGGCTACCAACTTGCACTTGGAGCAGGTGAAGTTCCCCACATCTATAGGCAAGAAGACAAACATCCCACAGGTGTTGCAGGTGACTGCTGCAGGTCCCTCAGTGTCCATAGTGAGAAGTCTTAAGGAGGCAATGAAACAAGACTGTGGGCTTCTCCTGTAAAACACCAGTGTAAAAAATCCCTGTGTGGCTGGCCTTTGTCCCCAAGCTCTGTTAGTGAGCTCAATCAACTGGGCCTATAGGTATCTAGAAAGTTCCTGGCTGCTAGCTCCTTCTAGAGGCAAGTCCCTGATTCACTTCCTCTGAATCCCCACAGCCCCTTAAGGGAATAGTGGGAAGAAAAGTATAAATATTGAATGAGTTTGTCCTCACTGTGTTCAGGCTACCTTCTCCTCTGTACTTCCCCCCTGCCTTGGCTATCAAATATAAAAATGAGTATGAAAAGAAAAAAGCACAGGTTTACCTTGAGGAAGGTATGGCCAGAAGCCTCTCCTAGCCTCTCCTAAAATGAGATTACTCTTTCCTCCTCCCCAATGAACCAATGAAATGGCTCACAAATTCAAATTTTAAGGTCTTACCCAATCAAAAGGCACACAGAGAAGCACAGGTTAACCTTGAGGAAGGTATGGCCAGAAGCCTCTCCTAGCCTCTCCTAAAATGAGATTTCTCTTTCCTCCTCCCCAATGAACCAATGAAATGGCTCACAAATTCAAATTTTAAGGTCTTACCCAATCAAAAGGCACACAGAGAAGCACAGGTTTACCTTGAGGAAGGTATGGCCAGAAGCCTCTCCTAGCCTCTCCTAAAATGAGATTTCTCTTTCCTCCTCCCCAATGAACCAATGAAATGGCTCACAAATTCAAATTTTAAGGTCTTACCCAATCAAAAGGCACACAGAGAAGCACAGGTTTACCTTGAGGAAGGTATGGCCAGAAGCCTCTCCTAGCAGTTATATAAAATGAGATTTCTCTTTCCTCCTCCCCAATGAACCAATGAAATGGCTCACAAATTCAAATTTTAAGGTCTTACCCAATCAAAAGGCACACAGAGAAGCACAGGTTTACCTTGAGGAAGGTATGGCCAGAAGCCTCTCCTAGCAGTTATATAAAATGAGATTTCTCTTTCCTCCTCCCCAATGAACCAATGAAATGGCTCACAAATTCAAATTTTAAGGTCTTACCCAATCAAAAGGCACACAGAGAAGCACAGGTTTACCTTGAGGAAGGTATGGCCAGAAGCCTCTCCTAGCCTCTCCTAAAATGA
This sequence comes from Urosaurus nigricauda, assembly GCA_034509955.1. NCBI lineage: Eukaryota > Metazoa > Chordata > Lepidosauria > Squamata > Phrynosomatidae > Urosaurus > Urosaurus nigricauda. Next base: position 105,566,003 of record JAOEGL010000004.1, read on the forward strand.
GATTTCTCTTTCCTCCTCCCCAATGAACCAATGAAATGGCTCACAAATTCAAATTTTAAGGTCTTACCCAATCAAAAGGCACACAGAGAAGCACAGGTTTACCTTGAGGAAGGTATGGCCAGAAGCCTCTCCTAGCCTCTCCTAAAATGAGATTTCTCTTTCCTCCTCCCCAATGAACCAATGAAATGGCTCACAAATTCAAATTTTAAGGTCTTACCCAATCAAAAGGCACACAGAGAAGCACAGGTTTACCTTGAGGAAGGTATGGCCAGAAGCCTCTCCTAGCAGTTATATAAAATGAGATTTCTCTTTCCTCCTCCCCAATGAACCAATGAAATGGCTCACAAATTCAAATTTTAAGGTCTTACCCAATCAAAAGGCACACAGAGAAGCACAGGTTTACCTTGAGGACTTAAGGGCCAAAAACCACAGTATCTCCCTGAAAGTAGCTGTATGCCATGAGGACTGGCAGCACTGGCTTCAGGTTGAGATCAACATTTCCCCCTGGTGTATTATTATTATTAACCTTTATTTATATACCACTGTAAATTTACACAGTGCTGTACATATAGACAAGCGTACACTGAAGTGGTGTAGTCCAGGTACAGGTTGAGGACTACCTTGCTGAGAACTAGGCTTTAAACCTAGCATTAGTATAGCATTTAGAACAAGTGGTAATTAAACCCATATTCAGTTAGGTATTGCTTCTTCAGAGGGAGGTGGCAGATGATATAATCATTCCTGGTTATCAGAAAGTCCTAGCATTCTGGTTTTGGTCAGCAACCACTGATTTTTGGGACTAAGTACTGTAATTATTTGTTCTCAATCTAAAACATTTTGATTTGTTCATTTTAGGGATTTGGGTTGTTGACAATATATGTGTGTTCAGCATGGAATTAAATATCTTAAAATAAACCACTGCTATTTAGGTCATTTGATCCACCAAGTGTTTTAATGTCAAGAAGAAGAGTAGGCAATGCATTATATGGTGGTATCATTTACTACTGGCCCACAGCTATTGAATCACAAAGGAAGACAGTGGAATCCTTAGCTCTAGAAACGCTTAAAAAAGAAGCTGCACATAATCATCTCTCAGGGTGGCTCACGTTAATCCCATTTCCATGCAAGCCACAAATGATTAATGCTGCCTTTGGAGAAGAGAAAGAAGAGTGTGTGGGAAAAGGATGACTTCTTTAGACCCTTCTGAACAATAGTTCTGTGAAATTGTTTCAGTGCTTTTCAAAATCCTTTGCACTAAATTAACACTGCAATGAAGAAAGAAAGGGCTATTATTGTAAATGAGGTTCTGTTCCTTCCTAAGTGATAAAATCTGACTTTGGAAAGGGCTGGAACAGTCTTGCTCAACCTGGTGCACTTCAGCAAGTAAGGTGACTATAATTACAATTGTCTGTAATGAACATAGGCCATGATGGTTTGTAGTGATGGGAGATGCAGTCCATGGATTCTAGACAAAATTCATAATGTTACAGTGACTGCATGAAACTAGGAGCTGTTACCATTTCTGTGTGAATGTTGACAATTCTAGGCACATATGGAAAAGTTCCAAAGCTCCAAGGTACTCTGGTGAATGTTGATACGTGCCTAAATTTGATCACCAGGATTCAGAGGTCTATGCAGAAAACAGAGGCCAAGAGCAGAGAGAGGAAAGCATATAGTTTACTGTATAACCTGTTTTTGGACCTTCATAAAATTCATTTTAGATCATTGGCATTCACATGCAAATGTTGAATATTCAAAGCCTACCGTAACTACCTATGACATATGAGGCCTGTGCACTAGGGTTGGTGTCACCTGGTACAGTAACTCATGGTGTCACGCACACCCCATTGACCTCCTCCCATCCCATCCCATACAGAATCCTTAGTAATGCCTTTTTGTGCAAATGTTATTCATAAATCATAATCCCCATAGATGACTGAACATAGTGGTAATAGTTGTGGCATAAAGCAACTAGCAAAATTTACATTATACCTTTAATGTACCTGTACCTGGACTAAATGTAAATACATTTAGCCTATGTATATGATATTGTACTGTAATTTAAAGATACAATTTAAATTTTGCTAATTGCTTTTGCTAGTTGCAACTGTTACCATTGTATGTTCAGTCATATATGGGAATTATGATATATATATGTACATAGTATCATGTGGTTAAACTGAAATTTTGTTAAGATGTGATGTTTTTAAAGAAAAAAATTAAAAGAATTAAAAAAAAAATTTTGAAATTAAAAGTTTACCCTTTTTTAAAAACCTAGAGCCTCTCTTTTCTCTTCTCATTGAGTATTGACCCACTCACACCATCTCTTCAGCATTTTAAGTGGACTCAGGCAAACTCCAGAGCCAAATGGCAGATGTTTGTGGAGCAGTGGTGTCATCCCTCCTTAGGGTGTCACTTGATGTAGTTTGCACCCCCCCTTCCCCACATCTGCTAGTGATCCTCTGGGCCTGTGAAGATTCCCCCCCCCCCCCGTCTTTACTTAAAAAGAATGCAGTGTATGTGCTTGAGAGAAAGAGTGAGTTAAGTGAGTGATTTGGGCTGAGGTAGCAGCACTATTATCTCAGTGCAATTTGTCCTTCCTGCATGGCTGCCTTTAATACAAAGGCAAATCACAGATCCACTCCATACTCTTTCTCCATTATAACATAATATGTACTGATTTACAAATTACTTCTATATTTCCTTATTTGTACCTCAGATCCAAGTGGCATATGAACCCTTCAGTAAAGCAGTTACATGGCTTTTCATAGAATCATAGAGTTGGAAGAGACCACAAGGGCCATCCAGTCCAACCCCCTGCCATGCAGAAACTCCCAATCCCAACATCCCCGACAGATGACCATCCAGCCTCTGTTTAAAGACCTCCAAAAAAGGAGACTCCACCATACTCTGAGGGAGTGTGTTCCACTGTCGAACAGCCCTTACTGTCAGGAGGTTCCTCCTAATGTTGAGGTGGAATCTTTTTTCCTGCAGTTTGCATCCATTGTTCCGCATTCTAGTCTCTGGAGCAGCAGAAAACAAGCTTACTCCCTCCTCAATATGACATCCCTCAGGGAGTGGGCAAAGTGGAGCCCTTCAGATGTTTTGGACAGCATCATTGTTGCTGTATGCTGGCTAGGATGGTTAGGAATTGCAGCCCAATAACATCTGGAGAATGAAAATTTGCCCACTCCTGTTCATCCTCTTGACCAAAGGTCATCAAAGTTACATTTTAATTTGGGGGGGGGGGGGGATTCTAGAAGAGAATCCCCTAGTTGGCATAAATTTATTCAGAGGGTTAACAAACAGAAGGCACATAGAATTCTATGATTCTATTATTCTACTGTATAAACAACACTTTTACCTCTGTAGGTTAATGGAACATATGGTGGAAATGAGTCTTTGGAACACAGTTTGCTAAAAACCTAAAATCTTGGAAAGGTATGTCTATCCCTGGGAGAAACTTCCCAAAGGGGAAATCAGTGCCTGTACATCTCCTCTGAAGGTAGGGGCATCCAGAGCAAAGACTCTCCAAAAGGTCTTAATAACAAAGTGGGTTTTTATGGAAACAGGCAGCCTGTCACATCATTGTAGGGATCTTATCAGAGGGACACTGCTTGTCTGAGCTGGTTTATGAACTTAGGACCTTGTCTAACTTGGCTTTTTATTGGGTGCTGGCAAGCAGGCTGAGATACTATCAGAAGAAGAATGCTCCCTTTGCTTTCTCACAGGTCCTCCTTAGTCTAAGGAATTTACTGTATTGCTTGGTAGGAAACATGTGGTTCTGCAGATGTTGTTGGACTGCAGCTCTCAACATCTCTCACTATTTTTTTTTTTTTTTTTTTTTTTTTTTGGAATTGCATTTGATCAGCATCTGGAACACCACACAATCCCACCCTTGCTGTATTGGCATAATTGTGTAAGGAATGAACATGGTGTCCCCAGGAAAACAGGAATATGGGAAGGTAGCTGTACTATTTATGATGGAAGCTGATATTTCTTGTACCCAAACATTGTTGTTTTGTGGAGCATTTGCTAATGGGAAGAAGACTGATACACAAACTTTTTCTAGGGGGCAAGTGTGTTTAGTTGGCTTGGTACAGCCATTGCAAAACTGAGTTCCTGAGCACATAATTGGGAGAATTACACTTGCCTGCTGTAATCTGATTAAGAGGAAACCAGATCAGTGGCTCAAACAGAGACACAACAGAAAGTCTTCCATCCAAGGTGCTGAACCCAGAGAGAATACACTGCCTCATTGACTTGGAAACCACAAGCTACCACTGTGTGTCATACTGTAGAAGGAGGAGGCATCCCCAGAAATACATATGATGAGTTATTAGTAGTCTTAGCAACTACACATTTCTGTCTTTATTAAATAAATAGATACATAATATTGCAAGGAAGATTCCCTGTGAGCATGTGCATAGTGTTGTACCTTAGCCAATCAGTAAAGGCAAACTGTTCCTAAAAGTTAAGGTGCAGAGCATGCATTAGAGCAAATTATATGGTTACCTATTACAATAAAAATGTCTTTGAAACCATTTACAACTCATGGTCATGGTAAATTATATCTTGCTGGCCCAGTTCCATCTCCTTGATGTACAGTTGGGCTGTAATTCCCCTAAACCCTGAAAGCACTGACTGTGTTGCTGGGGTTTATGGGAGTTATAGTCCAAAACATCTGAATGACACCATTCAAAGATATAGCTGTGTTAGTCTGGAAAACCGGTATGCAAAGGAATCTTGCAGCACCTTTGAGACTAACTGAAAGATAAACATTGGTAGCATGAGCTTTCGAAGACTTGAGTTTACTTCCTCAGACTAATGCCACCAGGTTGCCTAACCATTACATTCTCTCCCTCTTTGCATTTAGCATTTGTGCAGGTAAAACAGTCTTGTAATATGTTGTATAAAAAGCTACACTATCCTTCCCTTGACTAATGGATAGACTGGGCTGATTCTGACTTTCTTTCTGATATGTATACTTGGCATATGTACACATAATATAAGTAGTATAACCATGTATGTATTTTAACAGTTGCATATTTAAGAATATAGTTGAACTGGAGGCAAAAACCTTTCCTGATTGCCACACTTAATATATTTTAGAGAGAAAACCAATTAAGACTACATTTGCATGTCTGACGCATTATTGGTGTATTCATATTCCAGCATATATCTTTTGATGTAGAATATACAATGAAACCTAAGGGATGATTTAATGTTGACAAATCTAAGAACATGCACAGTCTACATGTCGGGTTGGCTGTGTGTCCTACTTTGAAGAGAAGAATACTTTTTCAGAAGGTTTGTTGAAGGAGAGTCCTCTGTTTAATACAGAAGTTGGATCTGGTCTAGGTAAAGAAGTATAAGAAACAAGAGCAGCATGGGTCTTTTAATATACTATCAGTAGTTAGTACAATAGAAAATAGAATGAGCAGGCACACAGTTTATCTGGTAACAGTCTTCTCCACTGGGATTAGATGCGCTGTAGTTGTTGTGTGCCTTCAAGTCATTTCAGATTATAAGGCGATCCTATCACAGGGTTTTCTTAACAAGATTTGTTCAGAAAGCATTTACCTGACTTTCACTGAGGCTGAGAGAACATAATTTTCCAAAGGTCAATCAGCAAGTTTCCATGGCTGAGCAGGGATTTGAACCCTGGTCTCCCAGAGTCCTAGTGCAACAGTCAAGGTACATTATATTTCTTTTTTAATTTAAAGGATTTTTAAAAACTAATTCCCTAAAGACTTAAATGAACATTTGTAAATGTTATGCAAACCTGTACTTTTTTATGGTGGTACATTTGCTCTTTCTTGGTAAATGACCGCCTTGCTTATGAGCTGTAGAAAAAGCACTGTTGAAATTTCAGCTGTGTAGGGTACTGTATATTATGTTTTAGTTCAGTCTACGTCTGAGTGTGTTGTTGGGGAGATTTGTCAGTTCTGATTAAATTGCTCATAGTGAAGGGAGGAAAGATATCTAGTTATGATTTGAATTTAACAGCTCAGACACAATTATTTGAAAATCAACCTTTTTGGTTTAGTTTAGTTTTGTTTACTGAGGTGCTTTGTTTATAACCCCGCTCTGCCTCCTTAGAGTGAAGAGGTGAATACTTGTGCAAAAAACAAAACAAAAAAATAAACCAAAAATACCCTGACAACAGAGATTAACTAGTATTACAAGAACGTGGAACAGGAGGAGAAGCAGAGAAGAAAAATGCAAGTGGGTTTCTGGAATGTACAGTGCCCTGTGGGGAATGTTTTGTGTACTGATTTCAATTTTTTATTTATTTTAACATTCCTTTCTTATCTCTCGAAGCTTGGTCAGCTCATCATTCATTATCAGCTACTAAACTGAAGGTATTTCAGAAATCAGAGTGCGTAGAGTGGAATTGCAGTTGAGACACACATTTGTTGAGATAGTGATCTAGAAAGCTCTATTGGTTCTTAATACAAGGAGTATGTGCTTGCACATGTGGAGGAGGGGGCCTAGTTGTAGGTTGAATGCTATGAATGTAGAAGTGTCACATAGCAGATGATTTGTTTGTTTAATTATTTAGTTGAAAGATTTTTAGACTGCCCTAAAGCATTTTCTGGTTGATTCCAAAATTAAAAACACAATTCCGTATGTCAAGCAAATGAGCACATTTTATCACAGAGATTTTGTTTAGATATTACCTGGCTTTTGTTTATATATTACCTGAGAGTAAGGTTTGATTTGACTTGTGTAGATGTGATGTGGCTTTGGAGGATAGTCTAGAGACCTTTGTGGTTTGTTTGCAGAAGCCAGATGCTACAGAGCAGAGGAAATGGTCCCCAGTGTCACCTTTAGGGATTTGTCCCTCCTGGAAGGCCTGGAGCCATGATAATAATATGCTCCCTAAAGCCAATCCCTCTATGTGACCCAGAAGGTCACCTGTAGTTGATAGTGCTGAATGCTGTTGAAAGATTCAGGAGAACCAGTAGGGTCAGGTTCTTCTCCATGGGTAACCAGGGTAGCTCATTCCCTAGAGTTAAATGTAGTGAGAGATGATGGAAGTTGCAGCTTCTGGAGGACCACAAATTAACCACTCCTGTGCTATGATGCAGAAGGGGAAAATGCAGCATGGTCCTAGGCCTATTTTGGTGGCCTCCCACAAAATTTATTTAAAGCACTGAAATAAGAGTCCAAAATTAGGTAACTTGCAAGATCACTTAGTTTGGAAAAGCCATCGCTCACTTGAAGAACTTGGAATTGTGGGTTAGAGACCAGTAATATTTATCACACTCCATAATATCAAGGTTTGTTTTATCCAAAAGAGCTTTCGCCACTATAGGGGTAGCAAGGAGTACAACCTCTGAATTCCATCAGGTATCAACAGACAAGAAGCACAAGAATCTAGAATCCTTGTACTAGTAGGTTGTGTATCCATATCCTCAAACATCAGTAACAGCAAGACCTGATAGTGTTCTAGCTTCATCCATCTTCAACTTTTGTCACCCTTATGCCTCTACTTTGGCAAGGAGACATGCCATTTTTATGTGAAGAATACAATGGAAATTAGTTGCACTAGATTAGGTGTGGAAATCTACATTAGCATCTCTATGTGGACCTGGAAAAGCCATAACTATTCATTTTTGCCCCACCTCCTTAAAGCCTCTATGAGGTTTATCACACTAGAGGGCAAACAGGATTTAAACAGGAATTAAACAGGAAATGCCCTATGTTAAACATAAGGCAACAGGAAATGCAATGAGAGTTGTATTACCTGTGCCTTGAGGGATGTCACTAAGTGCAGTAGATTCTTTACTATCCCAAATCACCCCACACCCAGTTGATTTTATGTGGGAGCAATGTAGGACTCCTTTGGGACGATTGCTGCCACAGGGTAACCCTTCAGATGCGTTCTTACCTGTGTTAAGTCTGGTTTGTTGCACATTTTTTGTTACTTGCACTCTAGTCCATCCTTCATCACTTCAGAATATCCAGGAACTGATATAACTTAGCTGAAAGCAATTGTATCTGCAGTCCAGTTTGTCCCCTTCTGGGTAGCATGACTTCATGGATGAAATAACATCCTTCCTCTGCCTTCATCACAATTAGTCCTGACTACATAGTGCCTAGTCCCTGATTCTGTTGTGAACTGTCCTGATGATGATGATGTATGCAACATAATGCCACACTTAACACAGATTTTAAAAACTCACCTTATGCTTTGGTTCTTCCTAGAAAATCTAGAACCCTCCAGAGCAACGCTGGGTGGATGTTCATATGCATGTCCTTCTGTGCCCACCGCTACCACCACTTGTGCAAGTCATCGCCTCTGAGGTCACAACGAGGCACCCAGCCACGTGATCCATGCTGGATGCCTTCTTTTTGGTCTCATAGGGAGTGACTCACACACACCAGCAGTGGCAGCGGTGGGCACAGCAGTGGGCACAGCGGTGGGCACAGTAGGACACACTGTGATTCTGGCTTATTCAAAAATGGCTATAGTCTTTGCCAGGCAGGTTGATGCCATCACAAGGCAAGCTGGATTTTTTTCCCTTTTTACAAGTTTACTAGCATTTATGGTTTGTCCCTCTCCAAAGATCTTGGTACAGGTTACACAGGTTTCTGCAACTAGGCCATAAAACCCCTGAGGTTTCCCTATTAAACCAGTGGTTCTCAAACGTTTTACCCTTGTGGCCCCCTTTACATCTACATGTGGATGTTGTGTCCCTCTCAGTGTAGTGTAGGAACAAACATTTTGTTTGTTTAGTGTGCATATTTTTATTTGCATATTCATATATATTCACATTTTAATATCTTTAAAGGAAATAACATTGTTGAAATTGGAACAGATTTACACTCAGGTCTCTGTTTCCAAGGATTTTTTTCATCCATGGATTTAAGCATCCACGATTTGAAAAGATTTTTTAAATGTATAAATTCCAAAAAGCAGACCTTAATCTTGCCATTTTATGTAAAAGATACCCTTTTACTGTGCCATTGTATTCAATGGGACTTGAGCATCTATGGATTTTTTTTTATCCACAGGGGGTCCTGGAACTAACCGAACCCCAGCAGAAACCAGAGGCCCACTGTATTTAAATATATTTGGCATTTATCTCAATACATGTGTAAATTTTACATATTAAAAAAAGTTGGGAAAGAGGAGAAGGAGGAGAATGGATCAGGGCCTTTAGGTCTCAAGCCCCTCTTGAGCAGCTCTCATGCCCCTCCTAGGGGTCCCACCCTGCCATTTCAGAACCACTGTATTAAACCAGTTCACTTTTTACTCCCTATTGAGCAGTTGTGTTCCTCCTCTCCTCTTGCCCCACCTGCCTTCGCTGCCCTAATTCCAACATGGTCTTATATGCACTGACACCATGGAGGATGTAACTTTATCATCCTACAGACACAGACACACATATCTTATCCCTTTCACAAAATAGAGCAGAGTGTCAATTAAATTAACGTTCCCTTATCTCTCCTTCTTAGGCCAATAAGTCTGAACAATAAAACTTGAAGTAGAGTGCTCCCTACGTATATAAAATAATTTAAAGAAAATAAATACATGGATTAAAAAGCTCCATTTTTTCTTGCTCCAGAATGGTACATCAGATGTTGAGTCCAGCTGGGGTTATATTCTCAATAGAGGAGGAAAGAGGCTCATCATAATGTAGCTCACAAAGGCCTGATGGGCTCATACTTGTATGCTGTGTTGCTCGGCTGTGTTCCAGATTCCTCTTGAGCCTTGAGAGACTTGAGTCTTCTGCCCTTCTGTCCATCATTACGGGTTTAAAATGAGAGAAGGGAGATCATTGCTTAGATGCAATGAATAATTTCCATCTTAGCCTTTTGGCATTTGTGATTACTATTTCCCTCCCTTGCAGTACGGAAAAATGCAGATTATTTTGAGGGTAAACCACAAAATAGTATCCTTTATGCTTAGTTCAGATGACGACTCTTGCATTGTTGGTATATGGAGTCACCAGCATTCCTGTTAAGTGGCTAAAGAAGATACCCTTTTGACCTCTTTGGGTTTAGTGCTTTAGTTTGATTCCACATCATTGACAGTGCCAGGGTTCAGGGAGCCCTAAGCAAGATACCCACTGCCTTTCTCCTTGTTGTCCCACTTAGGGTGTCCCCTCTCCTTACTCAACACATTGTTTTTCCTGTTTCTCTTCTCTCTGTGTTCTTTTCTCCACCAGTACACACCTGTCTGATCTTCTTTATCCTCTTCTTCCCATTGCTTTTTCTCCTTTTCCTTCCTCCCTACTGCTTGTCTTCTTTGTCCTTTTCCACAGCTCACTGCTCAGCAACCACCTCACTGGATAGCAGAACAGCTCCCTTATCTCTCATCACCTCAGTCCCCCTTTCTAATTTGTAGAGACTCAGTTGCACTCCAAAGCAGCTGCACCTGGGTTTTTTTTTTTTTATTTTATTTTGGCTGTGGCCCATCTGGCCACCAAGAGGCCATCTGGATAAACGAAGATGCCAGGTGTTACTGGAGGAACAGTAAACAGGAAGAATGTGTGGCAACCCAGTGGCAAAGCAGAGCAGGGGTTGGGAAGGGGAGAATGAGGGAGGCACCTATGGGAAGGAGGATGATTTAGGGGCTGCAAGGACCTGGACCTCCACTTAAGGCTATAGCCCCTGTAACACCTCTGATTCACGTGTTTTCTGGTGAGGTTTAGAGGTGCCAAACTTTTAGAGCTGTCCAAATTCCTATTTGAGAAGGGTGTTGGGGATTGCGTTCCAGCAAAACCTAAACTATCAAGTACATGCTACAAGTGGGTAAGGCTCACACTTGAATAATGTGTGCTTTAGTTAATTGTTCTAGAAATACTTAAGCATCAAAGAATGCATTCTGATCTCAAGAGAGCTGGACATCGAAGTATTTAAAATAAACACAAATAATTACTTGGCGTTCAGCTGTGAAGTCCCTGGATGATGAGAGAAGGATTGACTGCACCAATCTATGGGAAATGGCTTTTTTGTTTCTGTGCTCCTTTCTAAACAGTGCAGTTTTGAGATGTCATGCTAAAATGTGGGATTAGTGAAGCAAAGTTAAAATCTGAAATAAATATAACAATTAAGTGTGAAATGCAATACACAAAAGAGATCAGTTTTCTGATGAGATATATCACTATGCACTGGTCCCTCCCCCATTCATGGACTTGGAGTCCATAGTTTTGGTCCTTCGCGGACAGCAAGTGAGGAGGGAGAAAATGGCACACGCAGGAGCACGTCACTATTATAACCAATGGGGCTTGAATATCTGTAATATTTCTGATTCACAGGAGGTGGGTCCAGAACGGATCCCTCACAAATCAAGATGGACAAGTGTATTATATTCCCTTTTGTACATGATTCTGCTAAATTTAAACATTTTGAAATCACACTGAAATCACTGGGAAAGTTTAAATACTGTACATTTTTTTCTTGATTTCCTGTTCTGGATGTCTTAGACTGATGGAAACTCCTAGTCCATGGATAGGACAAAGGCTGTTCTGCAGGCTGCATGTGATCCCAGAGACCCCCTAAATGTGGGTCTCCAGAAGACCCAGACTTTTAAAAAAAATTTGAGCCAATTTTGCCCCAACTATTTTGCCCCCAAACTGCACAATATGTACCCACTCCACAATGGGTATTTTCCCCAATCCTCCAAAGCTTCCCCAAAGCTTTGTTTAGTCTATTTTTAAAGTCGTTCCTACACCTGCCATAAGAGCAGCTGTTGTTCTTTCACATAATGGCTTTTCAAAATTATTTTTTATTAAATTTCAACAAGACAGAATAACAAACAATTAAAGAACATAATCTGAGTTGTACACTGTTGAAGAGATAGCTCAGAAAGACATACAAGCCGTTCACAGCATTGATATTCACCAGCTTGCAGACAAAATATTGTTCCATAAATATCTTTCACATATTCATGTCTTTCTCATATTATTGGAAACATGTTTTTAAATTAAAATCACAATTGGCTCACAATTAAGTTAATACCGGTATTTAATTTTTGCCTCCAAAGTTTTTGTGTTTGTAAATAATCGTGACTTCAGTAATCAGAATTTAGTTTAGCTTGGTTTTTGCATTCAGTATTACAGTTCTGAGATTTTTTAGTTATTTCATTTTGTAAGCAAAGGGCTACCCCTTTGTTGATTTAGTTCATGTTGAAGAATGTGAGAAATGGATGTTCAGATTACATAGGAATCTTTGGTTACGTGTAGATGTTTACGGCAAAACCTATGTGGCTAACCTAACTGAACCTTCAACATCAAGGCCGAGGCTCACATTATTCAGAGGGATGATATTCTGACATCCTTCTGCTCAAGCAGTTTAATATAAGCCTAAACACTTTTTTTATTTAAAAATTATCTGTGTGTATGTACGCTTGACAAGGAGTACTATATAACTTGCTTCCACTATATTCCATTGTGAGTTTGTAAAAATTAACTTTTTGGGATTGGTGATTCTTGCATGCTTTGAGATTCTAGGAGTTGTAGTCCATACTGAGCAAGTGTGGAATCTGAGCCAAGTTTATATAGTAGTATAAGTGCTGGACTGGGACTCTGGGAAGACCAGGTTTTGACTCCCCACCCATAGAAACCCAGTGGATGAAAGGGACAAGTCTTATTCTCCCAGCCTTAGAGGAAGGTAGCATTGGACTATGACTGGAGATCAGGGTTTGAATCCTCCCTCAGCCATGGAAACCCACTGGATGACATTGGGCAAGTCACACTCTCTCAGCCTCAGAGAAAGGCAAAGGCAAACCACCTCTGAAAAATCTTGCCAAGAAAATCCTGTGATAAGTTCACCTTGAGGTCATTATAAATTAGAAATGACTTGAAGGGATACAACAACAACAACACTCTGAACAAATATTGTTAAGAAAATCCTATGATAAGGTCCCCATAAGAAAAAGTCAACTTGAAGGCACATAACAGCAAAGTCTGAAGACTTGTGTGTCCTTTTTCCCCCTCGTGACAGCCACAATGTTCTCTTGATTTGAGTATTGCACTGGGGCTGGGGGAGACCAGGCTTTGAATCACTGCTCAGTCATGGGAACCTACTAGGTGACCTTGGATGAGTAACACTCTCCCATTCTTAGGTTTGAGTGTTGGACTGCAACTCTAGAGACCAGGGTTTGATTCCTCGCTCAGCCATGAAACCCAGTGGGTAACCTTGGGTAAATCACATGCTCTCAGTCTCAGAGGAAGGCAATTGCAAACCTCCTCTGAACAAATCTTGCCAAGATAACCCCATGATAGGTTCTCCTAAGGGTCGCAATAAGCTGGAAATGACTTGAAGGCACACAACAATAACATGACTTTGAAACCTCAGTCAAGGCTTTGTGTTTGTGTGTAGTGTGTGTTTATGTGAGATGTGCTAAAATAGAAAAAAAATGCAAATGTCTTGGAAAATTTAGTTCCTAAAGGCAAGAAACATTTGCTGTAAGTTTGTTTCACCTCTACAGTGCTGTGTCTATGATGTCATCTGAATAAGTTCATAAGTTAATGCTATTCTTTAGATGGGAAGCTGCTTTTTGTCACAATTGTTCTCTTATCTTCTACAGAAAGAAACAGCCTTTCCTTTCCAATGCTAATGAGTTGCTCTCCACATCAAATGCTCCTTTGTTGACATGGAAATAAGCTTATCTGATCACTGGGAAGCCAAACATACAGTGCAAACTCAGCACTTGTGAATTCCCCATTCATCCCATACAAGTAGAAAATAAAGTCTAAAAAGCTCAGATCCTGTAAACAAAAAAAACCCCAAAACAAAACGTGTGTGCTTCAGAAAGTTAAACATCTTTTAACTAGAGACTTTATAATGCCAGATGAAAGACAGCTTATTAAGGTCATCAAACAAGCTTTCAACTGCACTGGATTATGAAAGGTCTCATAAGCAGCTGTGTTTGACCACAGTTGTAATCCTGTTGGTTTATTGTTGGTGGCCCTATAAACATGTCTAATTAGAACTGGTGATAACAGACTAACGCAGGTAGTTTGTTTTCTTCTTTGGTTGTGTGAACCAGCTGCGGAATAAACTGAGAAGCTGACAATTATGAGAGACACGATTGAAGAACATTTTCTCATCCTGAAGTAAGCCTGTTATCAAAAATCTGAGAGGGAGATAACAAGATGGGAGTAGCTGTTGCAAGTCAGTGTCAAATTGTAGAAGATTTAATATTTCTTTGGAACCACTCTCAAAAGAAAAAGGGAAAAGCTCAGTGTACAGTGCAAATTACAGTCAAAACAATTCATTAAATGGGTACCTCTGTAAATCAGCAACCAAAGTTACCTCTTTGCATAACAAACAACATTTGCTGGAATTCGCTCTTCAACACAACCATTAAAAGTATAGGAGCCATCCCCCATTTTCAGTCTGGTATTGGAAATCTGGCAATGGCAAATTGTGGCCTATGAGCTGCATGCAGCTCTTATGTGGCATTCTGCTACCCTGTAACCCTGAATGTTTTATTCAAGAAATGCCAAATTGCTCTCATAGGGCCTTAGAGAGGGTGGTGTTTGCCATTTAGAAGCTGTATTTTTCTATCTCTGAACCTGTTTCAGGCCTGAAATAGTTATCAACTTCCTCGTCCTTCTCCTCCTCCTCCTCCAAACCAGAAGTGACCACCTGGTCATTTTCTTTTCTGGTCTAAAACATGACCAGGATCAATTTGCCTTTTAAAAATCTGTTTTCAGTGTTGGGAAGTCAGGGAGGACTCCACTCACCAAGATCCTGGACTGGGTCCGCAGGTTGAGTCTGAAGTTGCCTCTCTCTCTCTCTTATAAGGAATGGTTCTGTCCAGAGAGCCATTTTTTCCCCAAGCAAGGCATTCCACTCCTCTCTTCTCCCCCTTTCTTGGGGGAGGGTTTGGTTCTCTTTTGCAATGTTAAAAAGTTTTTTTAATACCTCTGCAAATCTTGGGGTTCCCCCAAACTTGTTGGTATTTCCCTCTTTTTCTCCCATGCCCCTGCTTTGGCTACAACCATTGGCCGAGATATTTCTAGGTGGGTACAAGGGGTGCGAACCACACCAAGTGACACCTCAGAGGAGACCAGGATTCCTACAGTCTGAAGGTCCTGGGAAGCACCCAGTGCACTTTCTGAAGACAGCAAGGAGGTCAGCCAGGATGCTGTCATGGCAATCTCCAGGAGACTTGTCCTGTTACCGAATGCCACATGAACCCCTTTGGAACTTGTGAACAAGGTTGATAGATCAGACCAACCTGGGACACAGACAGTCCCTTTGAGTGCCCTGATCCACCAGCTGTTGGAAGCATGTAGACCAGAACCTTTCTCTTCCACAGCTGCCCAATCTACTCCTGAGGGGTCTTTGGCCTGGTGGTTCTGAGCCTAGGGGTGACAGCATTACGTACCTCACTGGGACAACAGCAACTGTAGTGATCCACTGGCCTTTGGTGCTTGTCACCTGAGTTTACTATTAGAATGTGCGACTGCATAGAATGGAAGCAGGCTCAGCTCTGCAGATTTCACATCCCCCATGCAATAAAGATTTGCCTCCTGTCTTAATATGGGACAAGGTTTTCTCTATGAAAGGAGTTATTGCTATAGCTGCAATACTGCCAGCAGTGCTTATTCATATGTTGCTCTTCAACCTAGAGTATAACAGCCTCTGCTACGCCATAATTACAATTAATGGTTCTGCTGCTTGATTATGTATTAATTCCCTGCCACAGTAAAGAATACCAACAGTATAGCCATTTTTCACCTGTAAACTATGACCTGCAAACTCATGAGACTGTTTCAGTTTTATTTGAATCTTTCCAGACTCTGAACTTAGTTTTAATGTCACCTGTAACATGGGATCCACTTTTTAAAATGATCTACCTTTATAGTTCATTACTGCTTTCTTTTCTTGGGACTGGCCTAGTGAAGTATAAAAATTGTTAGGGTTAACTGTGCAATTAAGGCTGCATCTGCACTGCAGACCTAATGCAGTTTGACACCACTTTAACTGCTGTGGCTCAATGCCACTGAGTCCTGGGATTTGTTGTTTGTTTTGGTACCAGAGCTCTCTGACAGAGAAGGCTAACAAAACTACAAATTCCAGGATTCCATAGCATTGAACCATGGCCGTTAAAAGAGTATCAAACTGTATTATTACTGCAGTGCAGATGCAGGCTAAGGTTCCAAATTTTTAGTGAAGAGAGGATTTCTCTTGCAAATCTGGGACCTGTCCCTAGAAAATAATAACAGTTAAAAGTATTATTATTTGTACATGTATTTGTCTATCGCCTCTCTGACCATCATGGCTCCTGAGGGAATGCACAACAACAACAAAAACATTATTGTAAAATATTCCCAAAAGCCAACCCTGATTTTAAAGACCAAAGGCTATATGAAATAATGTTGCCTTAGCTGCCTGCCAGAAACTCATTAGGGAGAAAGGTCCAAAATAAAGCTTCTGCTTGAAGATCTGAGTCCAAACCACTTGATAAGGGAGGGCCCAGTCTTGTGCATATCCTGTCCCTAAGATATTTAGAGTTTTGTAGGCCAAAACCAGCACCTTGAATCAAGCTCATAACCAAGTTGGAAGCCAGGGCAGTTGATAGAAAAGCAATGGTATGTGATCTCTAAAGTGCCTATCAGACAACAGTCTGATGCCACATTTTGCACTGGCTATAGCTCTGAATGTTTTTCAAGTGCAGACCCACATAGAGTTAATCACAGGATTAAGGTCTGACCAAATCCTTTTTCACTAGAAAGAGGTCCAATTGGTGTGCTAGCCAAACCTAGGCAGAGGTCCTCAGGGTCACTGTAGCCATATGACCTCCCAGGACCAAATAACTCCAAGTAGCAAAAGTGTTTTGGGGTTTTTTTTGCAAGGGGAGTGCAACCCCTCCCAGAACAGTTTGCAGTTGCTGACCAAAAGAGGCCCAGTTTTTAATTTCTGACCAACAGTCTCAGTTTATTCTTTCATATCCAGTCTTTTGCTTCATCTAAATGATTCAGAACTTCCATAGCCACCTTTGCTTCACTTTGGAAGAGAAACATAGCTGGCACAATGGTGAGACCCAACCCCCCAAGCTCTAAATGAACCACCCAAGTTTCGAATAGATGTCAAAAAGCCTTGAAGAACCCTACAAGCGATTGTATCTGAAGTTGAACAGCAGCCCACCACCTTCTATTCAGCCAAATAGGACCGTCACTTGGTAACATCTAAGTCCCATATATGTGGGATACTCCTAAGTGTGTGTGGAATACTGCAGGGGACAGTTATAGGGTTGCTTCTTCCTCCTGCTTTGGGGCAGCCCCCCCCCCCATGGCCATGGAGTAGGTAGACCTCCCAGAAATATTAGCTATATCTAGTACTCATAGTAATTGTAGTTTCAACCAGATAGGTCAGCACAAGGTGTAAAACTCTGATGGCTGTTTAATTTTGCTTGAAGGCTTTTGTATATGAAACCATTCCATCCTGTGCAAAGATGAATGCTTTCACTACTATACAAGACAGCATAGCTTCTCCCTTCTTTTAAATAAGACTTCTGCTGATTTTAACTTTGTTTCTAAAGCAGTTTGTTTTTCTTTATATTCTTGAACCACAATAGACCTTACAAGAGGCACATAAATGATGAATGCAATATTCTACTTCAGGTTGCCACTTAGAAAAGGAGATGCTTGTTCTTTCTGTTCAATGATTAGACTCTTCTGTATTTGTTTCAATTAGACGGCTTTGAAAATGTTCATTTTAATTATTTTAAATACATATTTGAATGTAATGAAACCTTTTCAGTGCACTCAATCCATTTGATGAGGAATGACTCTAAAGGGGGAACAGAGTTGGGTGTCCATTAGCTTAGAAAAACAAGCCATCTTTTTCTTCTGAATGTGACAATGTACCATAATTCATTATAATGTTCATGAGTTTTCTTTGGCTCTTCTGCTTGTGTTTTGGGGATGTCTGTGAAGGAAATATGGTAGTATCCTCATTTCTGTTTGTCAGGACGATGTAGACAACTAAGCCACCTTGTAACGAAGTAGGTAGAAAGCTTTACCTCAAGGTATTTTAATAAACCATTGTCCTACTCTTAAATATCTGTCTGCCAAATATTGGGGATTCTTTTGTTCATCCCATACAGATCTGTAGCTAATTGGGTGGTTTAAAATGCTAGTTATTCCCACACTATTAATTCCTAGTTCTCAGCATTCTGGACAAGAAAAAATAGAATTCTTTGGAATTCTAAATTATTTTAAATTATTAAATTATTTTAAATTATAAATTCTAATTGTTTAGGCAGAATTTTAAAAAGTTACTTCTTTGGACTCCAGCTTCCAGTACCCTAAGCCATTGTGATAAATCCTTTGACCATGCTGGCTTGGGAAGTTGTGGGGTTGTACTTCAAAAAGGAGTCTTTTCCAAGCTGTGCGCAGTCCACATCTAATTATTATTGGCAAAGATTTAATTTACTTTAGTGGAGCAAGATCACTTAGGTTGTTTTAAAAAAAACAACAATAGTCTTCAAGGTCAGCTATATATATGTATATATATATAGGCGTCATCATGGTTTTTCAAATGGCATGATGTCTAATCCTACCTCATGGTACAGACAGCTGACCTAGAGTGTCATATTTGGGGTTCATAATTATTTAGGAAGGGCTTCATTTACGTGGTGAACTTGTTTTCGGTGTGTCCTGAGCTTCTGACATCTTGACAGTGCAAACTGAATGTGTACCCATACTGGCATAATTTGGAGGATGTGGAAATTTAAAGGGCCATTGTTAGATATTTTCAAGATTTTTGGTGCATTCTCTGCATATCTACTCAGAAGTAAGTGTTGTTGCGTTCAAGTGCATGTGATAGGCTAGTTCCAAGGTTATTTCCTCTCTTTATGCCACAGTTATAAATACTATGGAGATTATCACACCAGGGCACTTCCACAACAATCACGCTATTGAAAGTTAACGGAATAATAGCACTATAGTGATCTATATTTTCACACAGTTGTGCTGTAATGATGACATAAAAATGAAAGAGAAATGCTATTGCATTCCACATAGATCCATTAGTGTGTTATTACACTGTGCTTGAATGCATGCACCATTTTGGCGCTACTGCACATGACTGAAAATCATGTTTCTGTCCTAAACAGAAAAAAATAAAATGTATATAGTTCACAACATTGTTTTTATCCAGTGCAAACAAAATTGTGCCCTACACCTCAAAACAAGACTGAAATCCACTACAAAACCAATTCTACCAATGAGAACAAATTGCCTCTACTGGGTAAAGGTCCTGGATTGCTTCACTAATAGCGCAAATGAAAGGTTATTAATTTCTGCACCTTCATGATTGCTCTTCATTTGCGCTTTTCACAAGCTATCCACGGCACTTCCCCATGAATGAGAAGTTGTGAGAGCATTCCAGTGTGTGCACAGGAGAAGTACTGGATGAGTGTGACACCATCTGAAAATCTTTGCATGATTGCACGATCATGTCACCTCCCTTTTGTTTTCACCATTGATAATCTCCTATGTTTCCAATACAGTGTGTGTATAAATAAATGAAAGGACTTGTACCTTTGATGTGCCTAGCTAGTCCGTTGTTGTGAGCACCCTTGCTCGACCTAGACTCATGGCAGCCTTTTATATGAGCCATCTCCAAGCCCCCCTTCCTCTACTTCTCTACTTAGGTCCTATAAATTCATACCTGTGACCTCCCTAATAGAGTCTATCCACCTAGTGTTTGGTCTTCCACTCTTTCTACTGCTCTTTACCCTTGCCAGCATTATTGTCTTTTCCTGTGAGTCATGCCTTCTCACGATGTGGCCAAACTATGACAGCCTTCATTTAATCATCTTGGTTTCCAGGGAGAATTCAGACTTGATCTGTTCAAGAACCCATTTGTTTGGCTGTCTATGGTATTCTCAGCACTCTTCTCCAGCACCACATCTTAAATAAGTTGACTTTCTTTTTATCGACTTTCTTTACTGTCCAGCTTTCACATCCATACATAATGATAGGGAAGACAGTGGATTGGATGGTTCTTATGTTAGTGCTTTATGGTATACCTTTATTCTTTAGGATCTTGTCTAGTTCTTTCATCATTCCTCTTCTCATTCCTAGTCTTCTTATCTCTTGATTGCAGTGTCCATTCTGATCAATGTTTGACTGAGGTAGGGAAAATATTTAACTACTGTATATACTCATGTATAAGTCTAGGAATTTAGGTCAAAATTGACCCCCCAAAACTAAGTCAACTTATCCATGGATCAGTGTAAGTACTGGACTTTAACTCTCATTAAAAAGGGAACCATTCCCTGGGAAATGGCAAGAGTGTATGTCCTGGAAGCACTGACCCCCCCCCCCCCCATTCTCTCATCCACCCACCCTTTAGTGTGAGCACAAACAAGCTAGTACTTGACCTATTGCATGTTTTCCCCCAACTACTGTTTGGCCTGTTAGGGAAAACGTGCAACAGGTCAAGTACTAGCTTGGTTAGAATGATTTACTTTTGAGAAGAAATCTCTCTTTGCACATTACCATAGCCCAAAGCAGCCTGCCATTCCTGCTTGCTTGTCACCACCATTCTGGACTGGTTTTGAAAGAAGTTTAAAGAGACAGGAGATCCAAACTTCTTCGTCTCTGCTAGGCTTTGTCTGCACTGGCAGATCAGAATATTCTGGCTGTGCAACTGCTCCATTTCCCCCTGTTACCTTGGTCTCTATCCCTGTGTTGCAGTGACAGTCTGCACTGGTCTCCTGCTGGGCCACTGGCTGTGTCCACTCCTGCCATGGGTATCTAGCTTCTGAGGTCAGAACAGGATGCCCAGTGACAGTCACTTGTTGGACATCTCATTTCTGACCTCAGAACGAGTGACCTGCATTGGTGATGGGCGTGCAGCGGGACACCCGTGCAGACAGTTGCTGTGATGTGGGGATGGAGGATTCCAGATCTTCCCAGAAGCAACAGGTAATTTTTTTTACTCTGTTGTAAGTCTGTTATGCTGTGGTTCTAGTGTGGGTCATGCCAGATGTGGTCTGGATTCCATGCACCAAAACTTGGTTTTGGACTGTGCACACCAGAATATCGGGGAAATGAGCCTTTTGGCCCATGCAGGTAAAGCCCAGGTTTGATTTTGAGATTTTCCCATCTTCAGGAAGTGAATATGAATTGAAAATCAGTTCAAAAAGGAGTTGTTTAAATGGGTTCTGACTCTGTTTCCGAATAAAAGCAATGAACTTAACACATTCATGGATACCATTATGTTAATGATAGCAGTAACAGCTAAATGAAATTAAGACATGTGGCATTTTCTACTATTTTCTTAGCTTTGCAATAAAAGTTTGTTGTCATTTAATCCCACCCCCCCAAGCTCTAGAGAGGAGCAGAAACAACACATTGCCCCCACCCCTGAAATCAGAATAATTCATGATATTTATTCATGTGTTTCTTCCTTGCAGAGGTCAGAATGCTGTGGATCCAGCTATGGAGTACGTCAAGGTATGAAATATAATTTCACTACTTCCAGCCACCCACAGAAAGCTAAAAACTGCTGTCTTATTTCTAAGTACCAGTAGTTGCGAATAATTTATCCTCTTGTTCATAGCATACAATACTATGGTGCTTTGACTATTTAGAAAGAAAAGAGTCACTAATTAGACTTCTTGAATCAAGCAAGTAGAAAGTAAGGTCAGTTTGTGACCTTGGTAATTAATCATCACTGTCACTAAAGGCTTTTTCATTTTCTCCTGATTATATTCCTGGATTGAGGCTATTTCTATCAGAACTAGAACAAAGCAAATGTGTAATGCGATCTTTTCCGTGTTCCTTCACCACAGACTGCATTGATGTGAATGAAGCTTTGAACACAGATTCCCAAATGCTAACCTGTATTAGAAGAAGAAATATTTAAAAGAACTAATGGTATCTTTGAGGCAGAGCCAGTAAAATATGCTTTTTTTTTCAAGACACGGGGTCATTATATGGAAGAATCAGAGCTTGGAAAAGTTAGTTTTGGGACTATTATTCATGAAGTAACTTTACAAAGTTCTGAAAAGAACTATTTTATATATATTTATAAAAATTCCAAGCAATATAAAATTGTCTTCTAGGTGCAACATTTAGTACTCAGAAAGAGCATATTCTGAAATAATGTAAGGATTTCATTATATCAGTGAGTGTGGGAATACCTTTACTGGTTTTTAGCTATCAATAGCTGGAATCCTATATGACCTATTACTTTTCGTGAATTTATATGTACCTAGCTATGTAGCAGAGGCTCTAAGATACCATTTCTTAATTGCAAAGATTCATAATAGGACACTGGCGAGATGCCTAATGTGCATTGGTGCCTGATATCTTTTACTTCAGAAAACTTTATATTAATGATGTTTTGATCTTATTAGTGATGATAAATTCAGTGCAGCTGAAACAGTCATTTTGACTATTTAGTGAGCACATCATGTGATAGATTTTCTGTATAGCCAAGCTCTGATTTTTCAGCATAGGCTAACATGTTGCAATAGTCTTGGAAACTGCTGTAGAGGGATGGCAATACCCCTTATTAAAATTTTTGATGCTGAGTATTTGTTTAGGCAATCACATCTAGCTGTGTTTTCAGTTTAAAGCTAAAATATGTGTTTCCTTGCAGAGAAGTGGTAAGTGCAGCTCTTATTGGATTGCACAAGTTTAGGCTGTAAAACTGGGGCCAATTATATTTAAATTGTTCCACATATCATGGAGGAAAAAATGGTAGAGGAGGAAGAAAGTTAATCTAGACCAGGGTTGGACAAAATGTGGCCCTTGAGCTACATGCAGGAGTCAATTTTATTTTGTTCTGAAATGCTCAAAATGATCTCTAGAGAGCATAGTAGGTAATTTTCATCTCATCTGGAGCCCCCTGGGCCCTCTCAGGATAAAAACTTTTTTGTGAATCTTTTCAAAAAGAAAGGGGTTTTTTTTTGTCCTTAAAATGTCCATGGGCGGGCCAGGAAACCCCCAAAACACACTGCCATCTCCCCTAATGGATGTTGTGGCAAAAAAGTTTTTGCGATAGTAGATGTAGTGGAGTTGCAGCCCTCCAAGGTCTCCTGGAAGGCCCTCTAGTCTTCCACAGTTTCCCACTCCAGTTTAGAACCTCTTTCAATGGCAAATACTTGTTGACCATGAATTGGTGCCAAATTGGTTTGGACAATGCACTAAACAAATCATTTCTGGTTGGTTGGCTTTCTGCACTAGTGGGAGAGGAGTGAATGGGTTTTGTGGACCAGGATGGAAGTCCTTTAGTCAAGGTAAGCCAGAGTTCAGCAGAATCTTCGGTCATCATTGCATATGAACATTACCATTATTTCACTCTGCTTTCACAGAACTATGTCAATTGATTACTATTCAAAATTAAAAATACACTTCTGTTTTATTGAAATTACTCTCTGAATCGTTAACCTTAATCAACTGAGCAGTAACCATGCAAATTCCATGAATAATGAGATTTGTTGAGCAACCAGTTAAAGGAGGAACAAAGCAGGGAAAATATTAGCATATAAGGTAAGGAAGAAAAAAGTTTAATAACAGAGATACAAGAGGATGGGGAAAGATACACAAAACAAGACAAGATAATGAAGGTCTTCCTAAAATACTATGAAGGACTATATAGTGAAACAAATGAAATAAAACAGCACAAAAAGAGTACTTAAAGAATACTTAAAGAACACGAAAGAACTGGGAATGGATAAAGATATACAAGAGAAGCTGAATAAGCCAATATCAATAGAAGAAATAACTGAAACCATTGACGGAGCAGGAAGTGGGAGTGCACCCAGCCCAGACGGGTTCCCAATGTTGTACTATAAAGACTTGTTTAGTATTGTTAGGACCATTGCACAGAACACTAAATGAAATACACAAAATAGGAATACCAGAAACGTGGAAGGAATTGAATATAGTATTATTACCTGAAGAAGATAAGGACCGTACACTAACAAAGAACTATAGGCCAATCTCATTACTGAACTCAGATTATGAAATATTTGCCAGCATAATAGCCAAAAGAATGAAAGAGATACTACAAGAATGGATCCATCAAGATCAATGCGGCTTTCTCCCAAAGAGACAAATAAAACAAAATATAAGAATCATATTAGATTTAATAGAATATTATGATAAAAACCCAGGGAAAGAACCAGCATTGTTGTTCTTAGATGTGGAAAAAGCATTTGACAACCTAAATTGGCAATTCATGTTTAATCTTTTGGAATTTGGGGGATAATATAGTAAACTGGATTAAAAAAAATTATGACCAACAAGAAGCCAAAATAATTATAAATGGCAGGAAAACAAAGACATGCAGAATAACTAAGGGAATGAGACAGGGATGTCTACTAGAAAAATGGTCAACCCTGAAACTATCATTAATGGGGAAAATAGCAATTGTGAAAATGAGTCTGTTGCCCAAAATATTGTTTTTATTTCAGAACCTCCCAATTATACTTAATGATTCACATTTACTAAATGGAAGAAAGAATTAACTAAATTTATACAGGCAGAGAGGAAACCCAGGATTAAGTGGAATGCATTAATTGACCTTAAAGAAAACGGGGGATTAGCTTTTCCAGATTTAAGAGTATATTATCATGCTTGTAGTTTGGACTGGGTAAGAGAATGGATACATCTGAGAAATGGCAAACTGCTGAGTTTGGAAGGATTCAATCTGGCCTTTGGATGGCACATTTTTATGTGGTACGGCAAGCTGGAAAAAAAAAAACAATTTAATGACCATATCGTAAGGAAAGCACTTTCAAGAGTTTGGAAATTATATAAGGGAAAATTTATAGGAAAATACCAGATTGGGTCTCACCAGAGGAAGCTTTCCTAGAAAAGGGGAAATGGTCAAAACAAGAATGGTTAAAATATAAAGATATTTTTAAAAAAGAAAATGGGAAATTGAAAATGAAAAGTAGGGAAGAACCCGAGCAGGAGGGGTGAGAAACAACCTGGTTTCATTATTTACAATTGAACCAGAGATACTTAACAGACATGAAACAAGATGATGTAACAAACAACAACAACAACAACAAAAACGGAACTAGATGAGATATTAGAGGGGGAAAAAAAGAGGATAATATCTAAGCTATACAAAGTATGTCTGAAATTACAACTAGAGGCAACAGAAAACATAAAAAATAACATGATAGAATGGGCAAAGAATTTGAAACATAATATAGCATTAAGTAAGTGGGAGAGAGCATGGGGTAAAGATTTGAGTTTCACATTGTGTAATTATGTAATGATCTTAAGGAAAATCTATATAAAATGATATATAGATGATATCTTATTCCCACAAGGCTTGCAAAAATATACAGAGGAAAAGGGAATCTGTGTTGGAGGTGTAAGGAGGTACCCGGAACATTCTATCATATGTGGTGGACATGCCCAAAAGTTAAGAAATTTTGGATAGAAATGCATAAAACAATACAGGAAATATTTCAAATTAAAATAAAATTGAAGCTGGAGTTATGTCTACTGAATATGGTAGAAGAAAGAGAAGCGAGGAAATATCTAAAATATATTCTGTGTTTAATAACTACTGCAAGGCTAACAATTGCAAGAAACTGGAAAGGGATGTTGACGACTGGCTTATTAAGACTTCAGAGGTGGTGGAAATGGACAATTTAACAAAACTATTAAGGGAGGAGGAGTTTAAGGAAGAAGATCTGGGATGGGAACCTTTTATTGAATACTGTAAAAAAATGGTAAAAACCATTTGAGTATGTCAGAATGTTAAAGTGATATGGTGAATATCAAGTGATAGGTCTAGGTAGAAATTAATTAAGGGAAAACGCAATACCCGACTGTGGAATCATTATAAACGGAGGTTAAATATCTAAATAAATATAGAAAAGGAAACATGGGATAATATAGGAAGAAATATATTAAGAGAACTATAGAGACGAACTTCACTGGTTCTGAAAACAATAGTAGAGATTAAAGAAAAGTGAGATAGGGAAATGGAAAATTCATTGTTGGAAAAGAGGAATAAAAAAGCAACGCTGTACAGAATAGAAGAAAAATGTGGGTGGAGAAAATAAAACATAGTGGGAGGGAAGTGGGGGGGAACTATAAATGAAAAAAAAAATTCTGACTCATCTCCTGTTTTCATTTTAGATGTCTATAACAAATGTATGAAGGCGCAAAGTCTGCTTGTTCTCCTTGAACTCAAAGAATTAAACTACACTTGGCAGTATCCCTTAGTGATCTCACCCCTTCAGTTCAGATAATCTTTGACAGGTGTCTGTTTGTTAGAAAAGGAAATGATCATGATAAGCAGGAAGCCATAAAAATAACCTTTAAGCTGCAATTCAGTGCATACGTACTTGGAAGTAATCACCACTGAAATCAATGGCGCTTCCCAAAAATCATAAATAGAGCACATCATTACATGGTAATCATGCTTACTTGGATTTGTTCCTCAGAGATTGAGATTTGGACATACAACAAAATACTGTTCGAGGATATTGAAGCATATAGTTTTAAATTATTCCAAATACACTGAGAAGCCTGATGGTGTTCCAGAAATATTTTGTAGAGTTTCCTGTGGCAAGAACCATATCAGGCCTGAATAATGTCTCAGTGAGATATCAGGATGTGAGAGGATATGCAAGGGTTTATAGCCGCAAATGTGCAATCACTGGATTTCACAGACGTCTGGGTAAACTATTTGTTTGCTTTAGGCTGTAGGTCAGAAGTTCTCAGACTTTGATCCAGCAAGCTAAATCCAAAGAAAACCTGACTATTAAAGACTTGCCAAGTGTAAGTAATGGGGTGCTGGCCCCATGGTTTACCCTGATTTTGGCCAATCTGAGAACCACCCTTTACACAGTATATCACACATCATCCAGGAAAACTCTTCTGATGCCATACCATGGGGTTAATAGCACACTATACAAGGTCTGCTCTGTGTGGTTGTTGTACCTGCAAGGATGAAAATGCAGTTATGAGAACTGGAGGAAGCAGCAACATTCTCAGTATTTCTCCATTATATTTTACTTTTTAAGAGAAGGTTTCTCAGCTCTTATATGAGCTATACTAATCTTAGAAATCTGAGAGCAATGGCTAGAACACAACTGAGCAGGATTTCCAGTGGCCATAGCTTTGTTTTACTAGGCTCTTGGAATTGTGAAGAGGCCCTCTTCTGTGTCCTAAATATTAGGGCAGAAGCTTGACTGATGATGTCAAGTGAAAGGGCCTTTCTATGGCTCCTTGCAGAATGAACAGCTGCTCCCTGAAAAGTCTCCTCTCTTCTCTTGTGATGAAAACTTTTCTGTTTTGACAAGCTTTTCTTTTACTTCATTCATTTCCCCATCTGAAGCACTTGTTTTCTGCTAAACTTGTTATTGTAATTCTATTGAATGTTCTTGCATTTTAGAGTTAGTTTTAATTGTTGTTAGAAACTTGAGAGTTGCAGATGCATTACACTGGTGGGATATAAATCCATATATCCACATACATGCATGGATACATGTACAGGTTGAGTCTCCCTTATCTGGAATTCCAAAATATTCCAAAATTGTCTACATGAGTGGCTGAGGTGGTGACACCTTT
The DNA here is from genome assembly GCA_034509955.1 of Urosaurus nigricauda. Classification (NCBI taxonomy): domain Eukaryota; kingdom Metazoa; phylum Chordata; class Lepidosauria; order Squamata; family Phrynosomatidae; genus Urosaurus; species Urosaurus nigricauda. The sequence continues at coordinate 105,593,539 of JAOEGL010000004.1, forward strand.
CCTTTCTGATAGTTTGATTATGCAAATTTTGTTTCATGCACAACATTATTAAAAATATTCTGTATAAAATTAGCTTCAGGAAATGTATCTAAGGTGTATATGAAACATAAATGAATTTCATGATTAGACTTGGTTCCATCCTCAAGATATCTCATTATATATATGCAGATATTCAAAAATCTGAAAAACTTCAAAATCCAAATCACTTCAAGTCTTGAGCATTTTGGATAAAGGAAACTCAACATGTATATGTAAATGATTTTGGATTTGTGCAGGCTACAGTAACTCATGTTGTACTTGAGAATCGATTAGTTCAAATATTACATTAACCAGTACTGATATTGTTCATATTTCAAATAACAAATAAAACACATTAGTACTACAGATTCTCTAAGAGCCAGGTAATTTTAATATTATATTAACAAACTCCAGTTTTGCTGAAATACTTTGTTGGTTGTTTTTATCCCTTCTTCCCAAAGATGCTTGTAATTCTTCAGTATCTACTGTATAGGCATGGGCTGGGAAAGATCCCTGTCTGAAATCCTGGAGAGCTTCCATGAGTCCATATGGAGACTATACTGAGTTAGATACACTAGTTGTGTAAATCAGTACAGCAGTTTTTCTTGTTCTACATCTCATGTTTCTTAAATGATTTAGATTCCCTTGTTGGCATGGAAGACTATGGAAATAGATGTGATGAAAAATGTGGGTCTGATACCCAAAATGGTAGCCAAATACCAAAATGACGTTTTGAATTCTCTCTTCTCTGTTCAGCAACTACTGTAGTAGTAACAGAAACTCAGAACAGAACATGGTCATGTTATTGATTTCCCCAACTTCATTCTACATTGGCTCTGTGTGTTTAAATCTGTGCCTGTGTTTGTATTTCTATGGGAGGAAACGCACAGTGCACAATGTGCTGATGCCATATCTCAAGGTTGTGACAGGAGGCTAAAGAGGAACAGAAACACAGTACAAATTTGCTGTTTTCAGTGTCCCATGTTCTTAATAACTTGCTTCATGTTGCTGCAGCAAGATTTATTAAGCAGAGAGTAGTCCTTTCTGACAGCCAATGTGGCATAATGGTTTGAGCATTGGACTATGACTCTGCAGTGGAAAGTTTAAATCCCTGCTCAGCCATGGAAAACCACTGGGCAAGTCACACTCTCTCAGTCTCAGAGGATGACAATGGCAACCCCTCTCTGAGGAAATTTGCCAAGAAGACTCTGTGATTGGTTCACTTTGGGGTCACTGTAAGTCAGAAATAACTTGAAGGCACACAAGAGTCCTTGCTACTGTTAGGATAATAAGGTTCTGAAAGATTTTACTGGAAAAAGGCTCTCAGACTGACCAAAGTCCCTGGATTCCTGATTGAGCTAACATCATGCTTCTTTACATCAAGGGAAGACAGATGCCAGTTGTGGTTAGGAATAGGCATATGCAAATTCTGCTTTAGCAATGCGTGTATAGATCTGTTGCAGTCTCTTTCTATTTGTTAATTCTACACATGGCTTTGTCCAGTGCTTGGCCCTGCTTGGAAATGTTAATGTGAGAGGGTGAATTCAGTAATCTGCCAGTGATAAATTACTCTGGTTTGGAAGTTACCACTTTGCAAGCTGGTTTTGTCCTTTTAAGTGGAAAGACGAATTTTACCACTACTGCCACCTATGCTTTCGGGTGTATGATGATATCCCCTTCATACCTTGCCAAGTAGTTACACACACACAGTAGTTACACATGCTAATTCGGCACTTGGTAAATGGTAATCTGTAGAGCTAGGAGGAAGGCAATTCACTGGGTCTTGCCCATTCAATTTATAGATTAAACACATTTTGTGCAATTTCAAGAGAATAATGCCAACAGACACCATGTGAATACACGCACAAAAAGAGAGCCCAGTGGTATCAGCCATTTAAACCCTATTTATAGTCTGTGTTTGAATAATATATTTGTTGTAGATTTGTTATATCTTTTTAACATTCATCTTCTGTACTTTCCTTTTATTTGACAAGCACTTCTGCATGTCTCAGAAGCAAATGATTTGTTGCACTTTAGATGTAAATTAAGAGATCTGTCTATAGAAGCTACACTGGAGAGTGAAAGCAAAAGGGATGGATTTTATGCACATAAGAACCAGAGATATTTTTAGTCTGCTCATTTGTAACATAAATTCTTGGGGCGATTCTTTTTTAAAATCGCTCAATAGACAGAGAGGGAATAGCTGAATGCAAATGAATGCTTTTTATAACGTCTAAAGTATTGATGCATTAGGTCATTTGGCAGATTAAAAAGGAGGCTGCTAATTCTACAAAAGCTGGTCTCGTGAATAAGCGAATGTACTGAGAAGTGGCCATATGATTAGAACTCCTCTTTTGTTCTGTTAGCACTGCTTAAACTCTGGTCACAGTTAAATAGTTCTTTTAGAATCGGCTTTTATTTCTCAGCGAAAACAGACCAATCCACTTTGGGCTGGCTGCTCACATGGAAGCAATGAAAAGAATTTTGTATTCAGATTTAAAATTTTTTTTTTTTGGAAAATTAAGTACTGAAAGAGATAAAGAAAGATGCTTTTTAATGTGGCAAAACAAATTCAACAGTTGAACAGACCTTAAAATTTCTTTTTCTTTGCTGTGGGAGGGTTGGAAGCATGATAAACTGGCTGTTCAAGGATGTTTGGTTTGCCCAAGACTCCACATGAGTAGCCTAACATGCCAGATCCCTGTGGGAGAGATGACCAGAACTGCCAGTCGTGAGTGTGAATGAAGATGTCAGTAAAGTATTTGCAATAAAATTTGCTGACGTGCTCTTTAGCACTCCTTCCCTCCCTCTGTCAGCCACAGACAATATTGAAAATGTGTTTTAAATAGAAAAGGGCTGTGTTTCTACTGTGCCTGGCTCTTAAGAAAGGAAGATGGAAGGAAAGATTGAGTCTCTTCCTTAAAAGGAAGATTGTATGTGGAATACTGATGGCTGGGCATAATCTTTGAAAAGTCAGCAGGGCACTCCCATTGAGCAGAATGAGGCAGCTGCCTCAGGCAGCTGATTTTGGCTGCTATAATGAGACACACTGCTTAATCATTTAATTCATGATTGATGAGGTTTTACTCCCAGGGAATGGTGCTTGTAGGAATTTCTATCTCAGGTATCTGAGATAGAACATACCTTTGTCAGTGAGAGTCTTAGGTACTATGCTCCTGGATTAATTGGGAGGGGTGACTGTTTGTTATTGTACGTCAAACAGCTTTGCTAGTAGTGTCTCAGACAAGGGTTGGGGAAGATCACCTGATAGGCATAATTATATATTCATGATAGTTTCCTGGAAAGATTACGACCTGAAGGTGCATTCTTAGTTTTCCAGGGGTGACCATAGTCTTCTGTAAACTTTCAGAAACATGAATAGAGCCTCACCACCACATTATAAAAATCCCGTGGTTTACTTCTTGCTGGGAATCTTTATTTTCTGCTTCTTTATCTGATTTACACAGCCATCCTTGAACCTTCATATTGATCCCTGCCTTGTGAGTCCGAGAGAAGGATGTAGCTGGTAGAGTCCACAACACCTTCCTAAGTTTCTCTGGTTACGATAGAGATATTCTTATCTACCAGTACTATTTATATTTTCACACCAAGAATCATTGCCTGAGCATGCATGCATACATAGTTATATCCTCCTGATTACAAATTGGTAAAATGTTACTTCTTGCTCTATGCTATATTAATTTATTCTGCAGTGACTTGTCTGTACAGGGAGGGACGACTGTTTTGGTTTTGTAACAGTATGAACTGGTCTTAGTCAACTGATCATGACAGTTTCCCTTTTGTAAGAAAAAAACATGAGATCTAAAATAAGCACAGATATTGTTGTACTTATTATTTATAATGTGAACATGTGCAATAATACTTAGTGTCAGTTTAAGCAATAATTTGGGGGATGGACAAAAGAAGCAGTGCACTAGGAGGTTGTTTCCTCTATGTCTGCAATTTTATGCATGCACACTAGTTAGAGAAAAACATCTGTTTGAGCAAGCAGAAGATGCATTGACTCTAAGGTGCATCCACACTACAGAAACAGTGCAGTTTGATATGCCTTTAAATGTTGTAACCACATCCTATGGAAATTTAGGATTTGTAGTTTTACAAGGTCTTTAGCCTTCTCTGCCAAAGACTGTTGGTGCCTTGTAAAACTATAAATCCCAGGATTCTGTAGGATGTATCCATAGCAGTTAAAGTGGTGTCAAACTGCATTAATTCTAAAGTGTAGATGCACCCTAAGACCATTAATGCTCAGAGTGTAAAAAGCTCTAGTGCATATGAAAACAAGACATATAAAATCCCCAGATATCTTCCAAAGAAAGATGGTGGTTTTAGCAGGAATGAACAAAAATGTTTTTTCTTTGGGATGGACATCAGAAAGCTCATGGTCTGTATAACCTTGGAAAAAGTGTTCAAATCCCACCTGTGGCCTCCAGATGTTAGCCATCCAGTGCCCATCAGCTCCAGCTCACATAAGGAGTGATTTGGGATAATAGAATTTGTAATCCAGCAATACATAGGAGTGAGCATGGATGCTCCATCATGCTATCCAACAGGTGATTATCTCTCTCTCTCAGTTTTATACCAAGGAAAGAAGCTGGAAATAAAAACAATCCCCCTATGATGCACCCAAAGACAAATGTGGCTGGTGAAATTTTGTACCTGTTCAAGACTCTCTTGTGTGTCTCTTCTAGTCTGAGCAAGAACTTTTTGACTCTTTGTTCCCAACAACATTGACCACCCACCCTCATAACCCACCTACCCTGTTTTAATAATTCATGGTTCAATCTGTCCACTGTTTCCTTTGGGAATGGGAAACAATTCTCTCACTGGCTGTGAAGCCCAGTGCAGTATGTTATACAGCCTGACCTCCCTTGTAGGAAGCAGTGCTACTCTTCTCATGGCATTTATTGGGTGGTAAATCAAAAGAGAACTAAGAGTGATTGGATTTTATTACTTTTGCCAAATTAAAACTAAGCACATTTTTACTACTCATTGGTGCTTTGGTAGACAGTGATTACACTCATGACTGGTAGCCAGGACTAATCTTCTTGTCCTTCTGAGTCACCTACTCACGTGCCAGACTCGTGTTTTTTGCTGGGTAATAAAGATAAACTGAACCATTCTATCTTTGGCATGAGCTTGACATGAAAAGTATAGTGCTTCATGAGAATCATAAATGGTTTGAAAATTTAATTTAAAATCATTTTACCTTTTCATATCAAAGAATATGAAAATAAGTGATGGAAGTAAGAAGGCAATACTCTATGTTTAAAATGAACATTAAAGAAGCTGTCAACAGATTGCTGGACTTTGCAAGTTTATTCTGTGCCTAAAACCTCCAAAGTACGCGGTGTATTATTACTTTCAAGCATGCCCATAGGATCTTTCATACCTTTAGACAAATGTGGCAGTGGAACTTTTGCCTACCCTTTTCTTACACAACTATCAACATCCATCATTGCTGTTATTCTCAGAGCTTGGAAAAATTACTTTTTGAGAGACCACAACTGCCAGAATTGCCTGGCTACCATGGCCAGTGGGAGTGGCCAGCATAGCTATTTTCTTGCCGTTGTGTGCCTCCAAGTCATTTTTTGCTTATGCCAACCCTAAGACGAATTAGATGTAGGATTTTCTTGGCAAGTTTCTTAAGAAGGGGCTTGCCAATTCCAGATGTGTAGTGCTAGAAACTACACAATTCCAGATATGTAGTGCTAGCTGCATTGGTATACATGCATCAGTCTCTGTGGTGGCAGCAGAAGGGAAAAGGGCAGAAGTGCTTTAGACATGAAGGAAGACAGGTACTTGAGAGGTAAGATGCTCAGAGCCAGCAGATTTTGTCTGCCTCACTTATCATTGTGTTATCCTGGAAAAAAATGTGAACACTAGCATAATGTACCATCAGGATTCTGGCCAAAAGACCACTTGTGGTTGAACAGCTGACTTTCCATTTAGTATTGCAGTCATCCTTTGCAAATACTGAAAGAAATCCTTTCAAGATGACCCTTGATGTCTAGATTATTGGGAAATTGTAAAGTCTGTTGACTCTTCCTCTCTCTCACATGATCCTTCATGTGACATTGGGATCACCCCAGTGTCATTAAAAATCCAATCTGGGAAGTCGTTCAGAATTCACAAGGGTTTCAGCCACAGTGCTCTTAAGTTCAGTAAAGGTGTAGACAAAAATCCTTGAAGGATGAGAAATTGGACAGGGGGCAGTTCTTTGAAAACTAGATGTGGTTGATGGAGGACTAAAGATGTGATGAGTAACAAGCAGCACAGCAGTGCAATCTCCTGCATACCCAAGGCATTATACTATTGAAGAGATCTTTGCCTCCTTCTTAGTCCAAGTTGTAGACATGGAGAAGAAGGATCGAGTTATGCCATACTCTCTTGTTATATTACCTATGAAGTGGAAAATTTTAAAGTCTCTCCCTCCTGTGTTCCTTCACATTGGAGGTTGAATCAGTGGGTCAAGCCAATGTTGTTGGTTCTTTTTTGAATCTTACATGTGGCCCCTTAAATAATAATAATAATAATAATAATAATAATAATAAATTTATCTATATTGCCTGCCTCTCCCTGTGGATCAAGGCAGGATTACAACAAAAAAATAAAATTACAGTGAATCAATAAAAATTTATATCAACCCCCAATCCCTCCCACCTTTAAAACAATAAAATACATATTAAAATTCCAGCAAGAACACACCTGAAAAATCAAACTGGAGAGGACGATTAAGGCGGCTGTGAGTATCCTTCGTGAAGTCAGTCTGGGAAGGCCCGCCAGAAGAGATTGTTCTTGATAGCCTTTTTGAAGGCATCTAAAGTGGTAATAAAATGGATCCCTTCTGGCAAGTCATTCCACAATTTTGGAGTGACTGAAGAAAAAGTCCTCTGGGAAGTTGTTACTAATCTAGTTTTCTGTGACTGTAATAAATCCTTCCCAGAGGATCTGAGAGTGCAGGATGGATTATGTAGGGAGAGGTGTTTCTGCAAGTAATCTGGATCCAAGCCATGTAGGGCTTTAAAGGTAATAACCAACATCTTGTACTGCTCCTGGAAGCTGATTGGCAGCCAGTGAAGAGATTTCAAAACTGGTGGAATGTGGTTAAACCTGGATTTACCAGTGACCAGTCTGGCTGCCATATTTTGGACTGGTTGTAGCTTCTGAACTTGGCACAAGGGTAGCTCCACATAGAATGTGTTGCAGAAATCAAGACGAGAGGTTACCAGGGAGTGTACCACTGTTTCTAGGTCCCCCTAATCCAGGTAGGGTCGCAGCTGGCGTATCAACCGGAGTTGATAGCAAGTGCTCCTGGCCATCGCATCTATTTGAGATGGCAACTGAAGGGATGAGTTCAGGAGCACTCCCAAGCTGCAAACACAGTCTTTTGGGGAAGTGTTACCCCATCTAGGACTGGTTGATAAATTTCCATCCCTGGATTTTGGATTCCTATAGCAAGTACCTCCGTTTTCCCAGGATTCAGTTCGAGTTTGGTTTTTTTCATCCATTCCATTACCGACACAAGACAATCATTCAGACATAAGTCACTATTAGAGATTAAAGGTGAACCTCCTCAAAAGCAACCCAAACTGACGGCTCAAGAAAGGACACTGTGTTCAGCACTGTTAAGTCTGGTGTTGTAATTCTTAATTTGTTGGGAGTATTCCTTCTCCCCTCCTCCAGATTTGAACTACTGACAGAATTCTTCCACTATGCCCTTCAGCCAGCCATCATAGAATATCTTTCAACTGTGTAACTCAGTTTTAGTCATCCTGATGACAGGAATTTCTGGTGAATACTTGCCTTAGGTGCCTGGTACAGTAATGTGCTTGTTGCGGCTTGCAAATGGTGAGTCTTAGATTTTAGCACTTTCTGCCACACTGCGAGTTTCTAATGACTGCAAGTGAGAGAGAATCTGTTAGTGCTGTGCAATTGAGAGTGGATCCAAAATTTGAAACTAATGTCTCCATGTGTAGTATTCCTAGAAGCAGTACTATAGCAAAGCAATATTATTAGAACAAGTCTAACAAGACTGGGAGATGATCATTGGGATACAGGCAGAAATGTAAAGAGTTTCTCCCAGATTATCATTCACATTTGCATTTCCATTCTTTAGGAATGTGTGACTATTAAACATGGGGAATTTTTAAATTTTTAATACTTAATATTTAATACATTTGTAGAAGCCCTTTAAGATTTTTATTTTTTTGAAATCAACTTCTCATGTTAACTACTGTGAAAAGGCTTGCAAAGAACAACCAAAATACAGTACGTGTATGGCCTATTTTGTCATTATTTAATATGAATCACTAGGTTTCTGTGTCTCCTATTTGATCCAAATGAGTAATTTCTAGAATCCTCACCTTAGGTTTAATTGGGTGTATCATGGTTGTAAATGCATGCCTTGTGGTGATATACTGCCCTCTAGTGTGATAAATAGAAGCCGGTTTTCTGTTTTGTATCCCTGGGAAAATTCCATCTTGGTGTTTAAATGCTAGAATTGATTTAACTTCAGCTCCATGTTTCCAGAGTTTCAGAAGATACAGGATTTCTGAAGTGTGCTTTGGGCTTGGAGAAATTCTGGAAAGGAATGAATCCAAACTAGAGCTTAAAAAAACCAAACAGCTCTGAGACAATAGTTCCTATTTAATACTATCATGCTTTGATTGATGGTTGTTGTTGTTCATTGTCATCAAGTCATCTTGACTTATGGTGACCCTACAAATGGGAGTTCTTCAAGTCACCCTGTTGTAAACAGCCCTGTTTAAGTCCTGCAAGCTTAGGATCGTGGCTTTCTTGAGTGCAGTCGTCTTCTTTTCCTACTGCATTCCACTTTACCAACCGTTCTTGGTCTTTTCTAAATAGTCCTGTCTTTTCATGATGTATCCAAATGTGAATATTTGCTCAGAAGCCAATTGTATTACTTTAAATGCAGTTTCCTTCTGAGAAATTATAAAGTTAATAGTTTGTGTTTTGGAATTTACCGTCTCAGTAGGCCTCACTTTTTTTTTTCTTTCTTAGGGCTCATCTGCACTACCATAGGGTTTTCTTGGCAAGCTTCTTCAAAGGTAATTTGCCATTGCCATCCTCTGAAGCTGAGAGAGTGTGACTTGCCCAAAGTCATCCAGTGGGTTTACACAGCCAAGGTGGGATTTGAACCCAGAGTTGCAGTCCGGTGCTCAAACCACTACACCATGCTGGCTCTACCTGTACATTGCATGGGAATAATGCAGTTTGACACCACTTTAACTGCCAGTGCTCCATCCTACAGAATCAAGGGTTTTGTAATTTTGTAAGGCACCAGCCCTCATTGACATAGAAGGCTAAAGACCTTGTAAAACTGCAATGGTGATTGCAACATTTTACTAGGACTTTTTAATATTTCCCCTCTGAACCTTATCTCTGTTTCTTGTTTCTTACATGTCGCAATTCTGTGACTTTTTATGTCAAGCATTAAAAAAATTACAATGATAAATAGAAGGTTTTACAGTGTGAAAGTAACTAAACATTTTAGACATGGAGAAAAACTAGCCATATCAAGAAATGTAAAGGATTGAATTTGAGATTTTTCACATCTAAATCATGTGGCCTCCCACCAGGATACAACACTTTCCTTAAGCCTATGTGGAAGGGCAAGAGATACATGAGAGAAAGTTCCAGGCAAGCATGGATTTCTGCCCTTAATATTCACAATTGTAAATCCAGAGCTCTAACTGCACTTGTTGTTTCAGTTGTGTGCCTTCAAGTTGTTTCCAACTTATGGTAACCCTAAGGTGAAACTATCATAGGGTTTTCTTTACAAGTTTCTTCAGAGGGAATTTGCCATTGTCATTCTTGAAGCTGAGAGAGTGTGACTTGTCCAAGGTCATCCAATGGGTTTTCACAGCCAAGGGGCGATTTGAATCCAGAGTCTCAGTCCAGTGCTCAAACCACTACACCATGCTAGCTCTACCTGTACATTGCATGGGAATCCCTCATTCATGCAAATATATGTCCATTTACTGGATATATGCATAATGCATACTATGGGAGCTCCTTGTTTAATTCTGTTTTTTACAGAGTGAAAGAGACTATTAAAACTTACAAAAATTGTGAGGCTGATGATATTTAATAAACACATATAAAAGCCATTTCCAAAATGTGCCATGCTCCCGAAAAAGTTGCTGTGCTGTGGCAAGGTTGGGTTTCTGAGCTCAGGAGCCAGCTTTATTCTCAGAGGCATCAGATGAAAAGAGCAGGCTTAGCCTCTACCAACTCCATCTTTTCCTCTCTCTTAAGGAGATAGGTTTTAATGATGTTAATGTTGTGGTTTAAAGATATGTGATCCACTCACCTTGCTGAAGCTAAACAGGTCTGGGTCTTGTTAGTGCTTTGAATTTTCCTGTGGAAGAAAGGTGGGATATAATTGTACTAAAGAAAAAAAGAGAAACGAAAAAATATATGAGGAAACATAAATTGACAATACTGGGGATAGAGTTGCTTTACTAGCTGCTAACCTTCACTCACTCATTCATAGGGGCTATTGAAGTTTTATTTAGCATTTAAATTAGAGTCCTGAAATTAAGGAATTTGGCTGTCATCTAAGATATCCCAGTTCCTTAAAACCCATAGACTCAAGGGATTTATACATTTCTCTCTCAATGTTATTATTTTCAAATTGGATGCTGTTCCTGTCCTGAGTTGTAAGGTAGATGTCTAGGATATATCTACCATATATTTAGGGAAGAAGGAGAAGACATAACTGCTGAATGATTACAGTATGCCATTCTAGGCACTTGAGAAAGCTAAAGTTTAAAAGGCAGATTCAGAATAGACATTAAGGAGAATGTGTATTATCTGCAAATAACAGGGGCCCTGTACACACCGTCCTGAAAGGCCGACTGTGAGGTGGAGTCAGGCGGCACGTCCACATGACGCACATTCTGGCCCCAGCCCCAGGATGCTATGACACTGTGTGCTGCTCTAGACAGTGTGCGGCATCATGGTGCTCTTCTGGCGCTAAATCCATACAATGCACTGCCAAAGGAGTGCCATATAGCTGTGGTGCTGCAGCTATGGCACCCTTTCTAGGGCACAAAAAGGAGCCGCTTTTTGAGAAATGCCGGATCAATGCCGGTTGCTGAGGCCCCGACCCGGCACGGAAAGGGGCAGCTTAGGGGCTGTATGTACAGCCTCCTAGTCTGCTTATTTTCACTCCAAATGTTGGGTGTTCTCAGTGTTTATGCTTCAGTAATTAGAGTTGTGAATTATACTTCTTGTTAGCTTGCAGTGACAAGTCACAAAATACAGCGTGCTAAATGCAAGAGAGGCTAGTGTAGTACAGTGGTTTGAGCATTGGATTATGACTCTGGAGACCAGGGTTCAACTCCCTGCTCAGCCATGGAAATCCATTGGGCAACTTTGGGCAATTGAAACACACTCTCAGCCTCAGAAAACACCATCATAGGTTCGCTTTAGGGTCAGCATAAGTCAGAAACAACTTGAAGGCACACAACAACAACAACAACAACAACAACATGCGAGATAACATGGTTGAGGATAATTTTGTGCTAAGACACAAGGGGAGCACCTCTTCTAAAAAGATTAAAACCCTAAACCCTGACCCTCTGTTTGAGATACACTGTTTGAAATTGAAAATGGGGCATTTTTGGCATCTCACTCAAAAATGTGGGACAAAGAAGCCACTAGTCAAGATGTTCAGGAGGTACATAATCGGGTGTGGGAATGTCACATTTCCATTGTAAAATGCAGGCTTTATTTGAGTGTGTGCATGTCTATAATGAAGTGATGGTAAACCTTTTTGTGACCGAGTGTGCCAACTACAAGTTTTTCCAGCACCAGGTGTTACCTGGTGCCAGGGGTGGGACTTCCGCCCTCGAGGTGGGACTTCTTTCTCGTGTCTTTCCTGTCCTCCAGCTGCCTTCGCAGAGGCAGCACGCACCTGTTCCACCTTCTCTCCACTGGGTGCTGGGCCAAATAGCATCACATGCCATCTCTGGCACACGTGCCATAGGTTCACCATCATGACTATAATGTATAATTTTAGCTATTTTGTTTGAACTTTTATTGTTGTTTTTGTGTGCTTCTAAGTCATTTCTGACTTACAGTGACCCTCAAGTGAACTTATCACAGTGTTTTCTTGGCAAGGTTTGATCAGAGGGCGGTTGTCTTTGTTTTCTTCTGAGGCTAAGAGAGTGTGACTTGCCCAAAGTTGGGTTTCCATGGCCTAGCGGGGATTCAAACTCTGATCTCTGAGTGTTCTAGTCCAACACTCAAACCTCTACACCATGCTGGCTCTCTAACATATATTGTAACCTGATTTAAGTTCCCATTTTGGGAGAAGACCAGGTTATAAATCAAATAAATTAACTGATAAATAATTGCTTTGAGTGCTAGTCATTGTTGACAGTTATTTTCATGTGAAATTCAGTCTTGACAAGTGACTGAATTCTTTTTCAGAAAAAGCAAAATGAATCAATAACTGTACTGCAGTGTGTGTATGTGTGTTTAAATCTCTTCTCATTGTGTAGTTGCTATCCACATGGGGGAGCCAGAGTGTAATTTCTTGCCATTAAGATTTTAGAAATGATTTCAGATTGTATAACAAAGGAAATGCAATGTGTGCCTCCATGTGGCACCTTGTAAAATTGGCCTGCTAATTTAATCAAATTACTCATAAAATAGATTTGTCTTAAAATATTTTGATATGTATCATCGAGATTATAATATGTCTATTTGATCTGAAGATAATTGTGTCAGCAAAATGATGAAATTGTTAGTGGAGTTTCCTTCTGACGGTAACTGGGGAGACATTTGGGGGAAAAGAACATTACTTCCTGAGGATTCAAATCCCTGGACAGTGTTGCTAAATAAAAACATGTTTGGAATAGAAGAAGCTGTTTTATGCATCTTGTTCAATGTAGTCTACATTGACTGTCACTGCCTCTCCAGAGTCTCATGCACTACCTGCTTCATCACCTGCTACCCAGAGCTAGTACCTTTGTTTTCAAAAGCTAGTTTTTAAATAATAATGTGGGATTTATCACATTTGACTGTGTTATAAAATGGAAAAAAATGTCCCACAATATCCCAAACAATACCACAAAATAATATTTGGGAAGTAACAAATAAATGTTGCTCATTAAACCTCCCAAACTGATGATGTTTCCATTTGTTATATTATTGCGTGCACACACACACACACACACAAACACAATGTTATTCCCCCATTATCTAAAAAAAAATGTGTTGTGGTGTTACGTGTTACTTCAAAGATCTGTGGCTGCTGATACTTTTCTCTGGAGACAGATGGGGGAACCTGGAGCTTTCTGCATGCCAAGCACATGATACCAATGAGCTCTGGTCCTTTTCTTTTTTTTTTCTTTTTTTTTCTGGGGCATAAAAGTTAAGAAATCAGAAGGCTATGAATGGGAAGGACTGCTACGAAAGAACTAGACAAGATCCTAAAGTGCAAATATGACACTGAACACCAAAGTTAGGATAAAAGTTAGGATCATCCAAGCCATTGTATTCCCCATCGCCATGTATGAGATAGACAACGAAGAAAGTGGGTAGAAAGAAAATAAACTAGTTTGAGATATGGTCAGGAGAAGAGTGCGGAGGATATTGTGAATGGTTCAAAAGACAAACAAATGGTCCTTAAACAGATCAAGCGTGAACTCTCCCTGGAAGCCAGGATGACTAAATTGAAGTTGTCATATTTTGGCCACATCAAGAGAAGAAATGACTGACTAGAAAAAGCAGTAATATTAGGAAAGGCAGAGGAAGATGCCCGATGGTTAGACTCAATCAGAAAGGCCTTGAGCAGAGCAGTTGAGGATAGAGGTCTCGGAGGTATCTCATTTACAGGGTCACCATGAGTTGAGGTTGGCTTGAAGTTTCTTCTACATGTTACTGGTATGAGATGCAAATGATACCCAGTTATAGAATAACAGAGTTGGAAGGTGTCTGAAGGACTGCCTCGCCCAACTCTCTGCTATGCAGGAATACATAGCATTCTTGAGAGGTGGCTATCCAGCCTCTGTTTAAAGACCTACAACTGAGGATAATCCATCATATACTGAGGCAGTCTATTACATTTTTAAACAGCTCTTGCCACCAGGAAGTTCTTCCTAATGTTTAGATGGAAGCCCTTTCTTGCCATTTGAATCCACTGATTTGTGTCCTAGTCTCTGGAACAAGAGAAAATAAGCTTTTAGAAGTTTGGGACCACTGTCCCTTCACATATTTAAAGATGATGATCATGCAATCATGTCATCTCTCAATCTTCTCTTCTGCAATTTGCACATACCCAGCTCAATAAGACATTCCTCATATTCACTGATTTCCACACCTTTTCCCATCTTGGTTACCCTCCTGTGGACATGATAACAACTTGTGAACGTCCTTCTTGGGGTGCCTAGAACTGCACATAGTATTGCTGGTGAGATCTGATAAAACCAGAATAGAATGGCATCATTAATTCCATCAGTCTGGACACTACACTCTGGTTGATGCAGCCTAGGATTGCATTAAGGTTTTGTTTTTGTTTTTGGTGCTGCATCATAGTGTTGATTTGTGATTAGCTCTTAGTCTACTAAGACATCGAGAATGTTTTCAGTCCAAGCTGAGCTATTTAAAGTTTCATTTATTTCAGGAAAACAATTAAATTTGTATCTCAATTTGAAAATCAATGGGATTTCAAGCACTTAATTTTTTTGAGGCTGGTCTCATCCTCTGCCATTTTCTTTCTTACTTGCCTCTCACAGAACTTGAGCTGAATTTAGAATAAAAATAAGTTAGTTTTAGCAAGAACTTAACTGCTGTTAAAATTCAAAATAGCCATAGTAAAATAGGTTGTGGGTTTTTTGTTTTTTGTTTGTTTGTTTGTTTTTTGAGGGGGTTGGGTGGTATTTGTTTGTTTGTTTTTTGTTTGAAGACTAGAATAGTTTCTGGTATTTATTCACACATGAAGTGGATGCTCTGAACAGATGCTTTACTTTTGACTGTTGCATCAGTTTTCTGGCAAAGTATATAGAGCGTTGACTGAAGCTGTTTCATTGAACATGCCCAACACTGTACTTGAATGCCAAACATTTTCAGTTTGTTTTGTGTGAAGACACAACAGTCCACCTACAGCAATCATTTGCCAGACAAATCTCAGTATCTAGTGTTTTTTCAAACTGTGCGAGTGTTGCAGGATATATTTCCTTGGCAATAATCTGCTGGGATTCATATGGTCAGTGATTGATGGGATCTTAACCAAAAATAAGCAGGGCTATCCCCTCTCTGCTAGTCCCCTTTCTCTCTTCATCTGTGTGTATAACTGATTTCTCCCTGCCAGGGCATATCACTCTTGCCAGAGGTCTGAATCAGAGCTCAGGAGTAAATCTCATTTCTCAGAACTCAATGATTTTGGTGTGAGGATTTATTTGGTAGAAACGTAAGAATAAATAAGTAAACTTGAATGATATTTCTGCTATACTTGCAAACTATCATTCCTGTAAATGTCAGCAAAATGTTCTTTATGCTACTAGTGAATTCAGAATATCCACTTTATAAATATTCTTATATTTTTGTTTGCTGCAGGTAATTTGTTCCATTTCTAGTCCTCTTTTCCACTAAAAATATCCAGGGAAGCTAACAACAACAAATTCAAAGTAAACAATAAGGTTGATATAAATTATTGTGCAACTAGAGTGCTTTATTTAGGGTGCACTTTTTCTCAATTTTGATTAATTAATCTGTAATAACTCTTGTAACTTGGATCTGCACCAGGGTATTACTCTTCCTCAGAAAAATCGTTATGTAGAATGTTACTTGCCAAAACTATAGGATGAAGCTGTTGGAAGGAACCTATTCATATAAAACATCTGCTGGCTAGCTGCCTCCTAGACAAATTGTCAATTCATTTGTTTCACAAGAGATGTCTGATTCAGTCTAAAACTGAATCTCTAAAATTAAACATTGGAAGTTGTTCTCATAACTATAAATGGCTGGCCACATTCTTGAAGCTATTTAAATGATTGTCTCATAATAAACATTTTGAGGTGGACAAAGTTCAGTTAACTATTTATAATCTTGAAATTTTAAAAAAACCTACTAATTTTAAATTGCTTGAGTTTTTGCAATTTCATGTTCAAGGATATTACATGCTACAACTGTTTCCTCACCTGTACCATTTTGGAATGTTCCTAGGGAACTGCATGTTAGAACGTTTCCCCACCTTAAAAACAACAGCCCAACAATATCTAGGCTCGAGCACAGGAAACTGGAACAGGAATGCTGTGTTAGAAACTCATTTTCATAACACACTAACTTTCTTTGAGAAAATGTTTTTGACACAAGATAATATTGAAGTATGCAATATCTTGAGTTAATTGGGAATTGTAGAGTCCAAGAGTAGTACCCAATCAGACCATTAATGTGTAGTAATTCTTCCTTTTGTATAACATTTTATGGAGGGGAGTACTAATTCTGTGTTTTCCCATGTTTTCTACAATCATTTTCTTACCATAACAATCTTAAGAAGGAAAAGATTAGCAGTACAGGTTTGGTAGCACTAGGAGCTGTCCATCTGGAAGCAATCCTGAAAGTGTTTGAACCACCGTGCTTTCTTGATAATGTGGGGATAGCTCAGAGATACCTTTAATGCTTATTTTTGAGAGTTTTCCTACCTACTGTTTCTTAGGCACCTTCCACAGCAGAAGGAGGATGTTAGGTGGTGTGGAATTGCGCCAAACAAATTATCTTTGGCACGAGTCATGTTGCTTCCAAATGCATGATTTTTAAGGCTATTACTCAAGCTATTTCCTATCAGATCCAGCATGTCTCAGTCCCTTATGAGGCCACAAACCCCTCTATTAGGCAGAGAACCCTGAATCTCTCAAAAAGCCTCCGTGCTTTTGCATTGGGTAATTAATTGCAGTTCAAACTTTTAAAAATGTATTACCTTCTTTGGAGGTAGAAATCTCAAATAGTAAAGTCCCAGTCCATTGGCTTCCTCTAATCCTGGCAGTCATAGGAAGTACCCTGTTTATTTTGCAAATGACATTTAAAATTCCTGCCTTTTGGTTGTCCCAATAAAGATATCACTGTTTGTGGGTTTTGGATGTTATTGTACATGTTTTTGAAAGAAACTCTCCCTCCTCCCTTTCAGATTTTGTAATCTACCTTCCATTGACATGAATAAAGAAAAAAATCCTATGGATTTTCAGGGGAGTTGGCTGAAGTTACCCCAAGTTTGCGAAGCGAGCATTATCAAGGGTCTCTTTGCAGAAGCCTGCAATAGTTGTCTGGGACTACCAGCACTGGGCCTGGAAATTCACTGGCTGATCCTTTAATTAAAAAGCATAAGGCTTGTGTTTACTACGACGCTAAGAGCAGCCAGGGGGATGTTACTGGCTTCTCTGTGTTCTTGTATGGCAGGCTGCCAGTGGCTTCCTAATTCAAAACAAACATCATCTTGACGTTGCTATCCTTGGTTACCTGTGCGTTAGAAGATAACGTCATCCTTGATTATGCGGAGTAACATGGACACGCAACCTGGTGTTGGGCAATTGTTTCCTCCATTTCTCCCCACTCTGCTCCTCCACCACCCTTTATCAGTTATGTATTTAGCAGTATTTCTGATGTAAGCATGGGTATAATTCATATTCTGTGGCTGAAGAGGAACATCTGAACTGAGGAGACCTTTCTGGGGCCAATGACTTTGCTACTGCATGGTGCTCTTAAGAAAAAGGTGATGCTTTTAGTCAGGCCGGGGAGTGTATGTCTGATTGTATGTGTTTGTATGTTTGTTTTGTCTGGGGGATTCCCAACTAGAAAAGGAACTCTCTCTGAGGGTTAGGATTTCATTGGCAGGCTAAATGCAATCCCATGAGGATACTGATCCCTGCTAGATGGAAGCAAGCAGAAGATGTCCAGATGACAGGATCAACTTTCACTGAGGAAACAGCCTGGGATTAAAAGTATGAGGTTGGGGGGGGGGGGAGGATAGAAGCCACAGCAGGCAGCAGCTAAAACTAAAAACAAGAGCTCAGTGGGAGCTTTTGAAAGTAGCCAGGGTGGACCATTTGTCTTGGCTTCTGGGGCAGGTTGTTAGTCTGTGGAACAAAGATTCTGAAAATGCCTAAGGACCGTAATGCTCTTCAAACACTCATAGCCTCTCTCTGCTGTTTTTATCATCGCAAGTCCATTATTGGTGTGAAGGTAGGTAGTCTGTAATGTAATCAAAGCAAAAGTTTTAGTGATAGTGAAGTAAATTGTATTTTAAGCTACATGTGCTTTACTTAGAAATCAGTAATCATCTTACTGAGCTATTAATATCATATCATATGTACCTAGTATGTTGAAATGAGTAAAGTGTCAACCTTGGGCTGGGCAAACCAGCATTCAAAGTCACAATCAGCCACAAAAATCACTGATTGATTCCTTGACAAGTTTCTATCAGAAAACCTAGATTGACCTACCTCACAAGGTTGTTGCATAGATGAAATGTGGGAAAACCTGTGGGTATGCTAACCTGAACTCCACTGAAAATGAACATGCCTGACCATTTCATGAGTGAATTAGGCTATATTTGCAGCTGTGTCACTTTTGTTTGTGTTGGTAAGTGCATCCTGTCTGGTTTAAGTTCAATTTTATTTAAAATATGAGTGAAACCGCACGTTTACATGCATGTTTCAATCCCTATTTTCTTTCAAGCTGTGCATATTGTTGGGCAGCATCAGAACATTTGGGAAATGTGAAAACGGAAAAATAACTATTTTCATGCTTTGGAGGAGGAGATGTGCATCAGGTGAATGGAGAAGAAAATTCACAAAAAGATTGGATTTCCTGTGCATCCCATCTTAAAATTTAGATTATCAACTGGTGAGAGGTTGCATAGAGAAAGAAAGTTGCACCATGCACTGAAAGAAAAAATATAGCCAAGAGATGCAAGAGAATTTATTTACATTTTGATCATGAGGTTACTCACAGTGTTTCCAAGCATCTCTTCTCTTCTTCAGGGAAAACTGAAAGTGATACGCAGTGATTAAAAATATTCTTCTGATCTTTTCATATAAAAACTAAAATGCAGTATATTTTCTATTGAACTTCAAAGAGGTTTAGCAAAATATAAAAGCAATTCCTAAACAGGCATTTTTTGGATCATAGGCATATTTGAGGGAACTATTTTAGTAATAAAAACATAAAACTTTCTGTCAAAGTGTGCGAGCCCTAAATGTTCCTTGTCTGGATGTAACCTTGGTTAGGAGATGCAGCATGCTTTTACACAGTCCATCCTCCACTCTTCTTCATGAATTCTCTTCCCAGTCTCTTGTTGCTTTAATCCCGGTCCAGTGTTACATCTACATCAGTCCTAACCGCATTCTCTCAAAAACACAGTTTGAATAACCATCTTCAAATCTTGATTTCAAATTATGATTCTGAGAGCAATCCTTATTAATTATAACTAGGAATCTTATTCCAGTTAATACTGGTTAGTACAGTACAATATACATAGTATAGTGCAGTATAGGATATATTATATTATATATTACATTACAATGTATTTGACTGTTGCCAAATTTTAAAGACAGCTGAAGGACTATTGAAATTCATGACACAGTGGGTTGGCAGTCAGAAATTAGCTATTAACAATTTCGTATTCTGCCTAAATACCAACTGAAAATACAGTTTGAGTCTCCCTTAACTGGAATTCCGAAATTGGAAATATTGTAAAACCCTAAGCTTTTTTCATGGGTGGCGGAGATAATGCCACCTTTGCTTTCTGATGGTTCAGTGTACACAAACTTTGTTTCATGTACAAAGTTATTAAAAATATTGCATAAAATTACCTTCAGACTATGTATATGAAACATAAATGAATTTTGTTTTTAGATTTGGATCCCAACTTTAAGATACATTACTGTATTATGTAAGTATATGCAAATACAGATATTTCAAAAAAACCAAAATCCAAAACAGTCCTGGTCCCAAGCGTTTTGAATAAGGGAGTCTCAACCTGTATTGATTTCAATTAATTTAGCCATAGTGTGTTGCTTGCCTCTAAAATACCGTTGTCCACATTCATAAATTAAATGATGAACACATTTCTGTCTTTATAAAAAACCCTACCCCAAATACAATATTTTTGGTGTCTTGTTCAGAATAAATATAAAAATAAAAAAATCCAATCTTGAAATAGGGAACAATGCTTATAACAAGGGAAAGCTGCCAGTCATAAAAAGGACAAGCTTTCTTTTCTGCACCAGTTCACATGTATTTGCATCTATACACCCTCCCTCTGCTGAAAATGTGCTGCCATTTGGATGGGCATTTGGAAGCCATAGTATATATAATACAGTTAGTACAATATTGACTTATCAGAGGCTTAGTATCAAAGAGGGATGTCTTTGAGGATAATTGAGTGTGCAGCACACTCCTGGTTTCCTTATCTTAGTTTAGAAAGTGGAATGAATATCTGATGCAACCCTCTGTATTGTGTCCATGTTGAGGTAAGCTGCAACAGAACTTGGAAAGTTACAATTTAAAAGACAGTCACTTATAGTTCGAAGACATCCCCCTAGTAATTACTGTTATAATTATAGTTTTTAAAGAGAATACTCTTTGCTTGCTCACTTACTGAAAGTAAATAAAATAGCTACATTCAGAAAGAAAACACAAGGATGCTACAAGCTGCCGGTTTGTGGTACAAAGCACACTCTCCTTCAGTGCCCCTATTTGTTGTCTCAACAGTCAGCAACATGAAACACATCATAGCTAGAATTTGAGCTATGTAGTATCTCTCCTGGACTGCTTAGTAATGCCACACTCTCAACTATAAGAGTAACTTAATAGTTTTTTAATCTTTGTAAGCTGCCCTGATTGCATATTGTAGAGGGGCAGGATATAAATATTATTATTATTATTATTATTATTATTAATTATTATCATCATCATCATCTTGAAAGGCACTGTTGTGCTGCAAAAGGAATAAATTTATCCTTATTGGGTAACAGATATAATGTAATTTGTCTACATGTTTAGAATATTCCTCATTCCTGTCCTATGTGATCTGGCCATATGTGATTTGCAGGAGTTTGGGCTTCTCTCCCCCAAGCCTCTTTACACTGTGAGGAAAGGCTTTTCAGTTTTTACCAGAATATCTGCTGAAATCTGCAGAAATACGCATCATTGCACGTGTGGACATCCATGTGTTTCACATACATCAAAATGGCTGTGCATTTTCAGCAGAGAGAGGGTGTATAGATGCAAACAGATGTGAATTGGTGCAGGAAAGCGAAGACAATTAATCCTCAATGTGAATGTGCAAAAGTGCACAGCAATTTGAATACACTTATTTGTAGACTAGTTCCTAGTTATATATTCATTACTGTGGAAAATTAATTATAGATAACTTATCAATTGTAACAAGGTGCTTTCAAACTCTGAGGTACAGGTGTTCATTTTATCCCATGCATGCAGCTGTTAAAGTAGGAACAGCTGGGGACCTCTTAAAGCTGGGAACCTCTTAAAGTAGCATACCAACTTGTCATAACAGGCATTTTACTCACAAGGAGTTCCTAAACAGGTTTCTGTGGAATACACTGGAAATCCTCAAATAGCACCCTAGGAAGATACAAGGAGGGATGCAAAAATAAAAAGAGGGAGAGCTGACAAGCACAGTTTATGGATTGTGATTAAGATTGTTTTCAGCGTTTATTAAGATTGCAAAAGCCAGTATTTTAATTTGGCATACGGATGCATGTGTGGATTTTAAGGCATGGTGTTGACTATCAAAGCAGAATCTGAGCTATACTTCTTGGCTATGATTTTTATCTTGGCATGAGACCCTAATACCTACAATCAAGCTATATGTTGTCATGGTAACTTCCCATTAGTCCAATCCACATGCCTTCAGGGAAATCCAGAGGGGAGGACACCATTGTACAGTATATAGAAATACAGCTGGCCCTTTTCAGAAACAAGATTCTGTTTAGGAGGTTTCCAGCTCTTTCAAATGGACTTCATAAATATAAGGTAGAAGTCTGAGGCCTCTACTGTTGTCATGTTTAATTAAATTCAAGGATACAGTATTCTGTTTTGCAGCATAGGAGGCCAGAGTTTCCCTAAACTGTACCCGGGTATGGTGGAGGCTGCTAGTCCATTACCAGTTATTCTGCCAGTCCAGTCCAGTCAGCTTCTTTACGTGGAAGGGATGAGGCTCACCATCTTGTCCTTGACCCCAGGCAGCAAAACATCTTGTCCCTGTTGCTTTTTATAGGGCAAATCACCAGTCTGTGTGCAGGGCATACAGTATTGCCAGCAGCATCTTAATAAGGAAGCAGAAATGGTCTAGTTGACGATTACCCTTCATAATGGTGAATTGCCTCATCTATCTTTTCAGGGATGCAGGAGATGAGCTTCAGTACTCCACATTCCCTCTTCCATGAGATGCTGTATCAGTCTGAAAATACGTATGATATAAAGAGTGGTTCTTAATTAAAGCTCTTTGCATCACAAAGTAATTAGTCTGGCGGCTGGTGAGTCTAATGAGACCGCCCATGGGGTGCGTTTATAGCTTTGTTTCAAGCAGTGATAAATTATTTGGATTCATGATCTCCAGTGAATACAGTGGTGTTTACATATGTATCAGTAGCATTCCAGTTAAATGTTCAGTCACTAAAAAAATTATTCAGGTACCATTACTACCACTGTCACTACCACTACTACCACCTTACATATTTATTTATACATATGTACCCTGCCTTTTCCCAAAACCAGGATACGAGGCATCATGAGGCAATGAAGAAATAACTGAGGAGCTTTAGATTGGACAAGTTGTTATTGTCCAGAGACTACTGTAGGTGACATACGTCATTCCCAAAATCATTAAATGTGTCAGTGTTTTAAAGCACTGATGAATGAGACTAGATCATGAGGATTTACTTTTGAACTGAACATTGCTTTCAAGCATAAGATTAAACTAATGCTTTGGCAAAATATGCCCAAGAAGCCTGATGAGAGGCTGTTTGTTTAAAGAATTTTGATCATATTCCTCAGCTAAAGGGACATCTGGAGTTGCTGACATATAGTCTGCCAAAATAAGAGAGAACCCCTGGCCATTGGTTTACAATAAAAAATGATACAACACAAAAGGAAAATGAGGAGGGGAGGAAAAGAGGGGAAAGTCAATTATCTTGCATTGAAGCTGGTGAAATGGCTTCACCGAGTATTGGGACTTTGCATGTATATAATTTATTCCTTAATTGTGGCTTTACTTCTTATCATTAGCTAAAACATAGTATCAAATATAAACAGAAATCCTGTTGATTAGTCCCAACTACAGTAGACCCATTGAATTAAATTGTTGAATGGTGAAGCAGCACATAGATAAATCTCAGTGATTCAGCAGGTCTACTCTAGTCAGGAGCAGCAGCTGGTTTTAGGCCATAAGATGCTCTGAACAGCTGATTAAAACTACACTGAGGGAAAAAGAAGAAGAGCTAAACTTTAACATCTAAAAGTCCAAAGAGTCTAGCTATCTGAGTGATTGCCATACTGTAATATTGTAAGAATTGCTCATGGTTTGTCTACACCGGTGAAAAATATTGTACTCGCCTCAAAGCTGGTGGTGGCAGTCCTGATGCCATATGGTTACTTCAGGGAAGGACTGTGTTTTTCTACAGTTATCCTGACATTGCTCCAAACTAAGCAAGGTTGGGGGAAATCCCAGTGTTCTTTTGGCTTGTGGAGAGCTGGATTGTTTCTGATATGGCCCGATCCAGTTGTCCACATGCCAAGAGGAGTGCCATCCTCCTTACCTATACTGAGCAGTGCAGAGAAAGGGGATGGTCTGGTTTTGGAGCTGCCACGGCTGCTTCTTGTTGATCACATGTCCAAGCAAAACTGGTGGTGCACCAAGCAGGATTTATACAGACCTCCTGCAAGGAAGTGGCAATGGTGGCACCAAAAAAGAAATGGGCTAGCAGGGCTGATGTGATGTCAGTCCATGTGGTCTGTGTGTGTAATGATGGGGCGTTGCACCAGATTCAGCCCAATACATGTACGGTAGTTACCATTATGGCTGGTCCTGAGTTGGTCTGGAGCATAATGCTCTGGACTTGTCCTGAATTACACAGCCAGTGTAGATGCACCCTCAGTTATTAAGATCATCAGAAGAAACCATTTAAAAAAAACTTCCTTTGAAGAGATTCACTTGTTGAGTAACTGATTACCGATTTAGGAATTGATTATTAATTAACTTGATCACCGTAGAAATTGCCTGTATACCACTTTGTTGATTTGAGATGATGGATTATATAAAAAGATAATTGCAAAACATCTTAAATCAATAAACTATAAGATTTATTCTAGAAAAGAGAAGAATCGAATCACATCAAAAAGAAGCAAAACTGTATTCTAACGAACACCCTACCTTAGCATATTTTTCCTTTTTTATTGGTGTAGATGAAGATATCATAGATAAATCAATGAAGAAGTGATTGTTTCAAAATCTCATTAAGCACTGCTGCTGATCTTGAGGGATCTCTGAGAAGTCGAATCAGGTTAATTGGTGCCTGGTGCATCTTTTCCCCTCTCCAAATAAGCCATATTGCTTGAATATATTTCTTGGTGGCAGGGCACTTGAAAGCATTTGGAAATAGTTATATACAGATTAACATAACATTCACAGTGGGCACTGACCCTATAGTATACCTTGCCAGGCAATATCCCTAATGCTGTGGAGCCCTACCTTTTCAGCCTGTGAAACTTTGTTCCCGGGTCTTGCCGAGATAGAAGATTAAACACACACACACACACACAGCCCTTTCAAGAGCTAAAATGGCTGCCAAATGCATATTAATATTTCTGTGATGTCATTTTCTTGCCCACGAAGAGACAGTGTAGCAGCAATTCTTAAAAAAAGTTAAGAACATGCACCAGGCTATTTGTGTTCTCCCTGCCCCATTTCAGCCTGTTGTTCTCCCCAGTCAACCCTATATGTTGAGCCTTGATGCTGCTATTGAAAATAATAAATCCCTTGGTACAATAGTTCTACCCTGCATGCCTCATTAATTTTGTTGCTTTCATTTTGCTGTTCCATAGGTAGAGGCATCTGTGGGATCAAGTGTTTTGGCAAACTGCATACTTTATGTAGATAAACATAATAATCTTTAAAGTCTTAAATATTCTGGAAGTTGACATTGCTCACCAGCAACACTTGCATGCTAAGCAGGAGGCTTTTGACTGGCAGCTCCTGGAGTAATTTGAATGTTATCTTGGCAAGCTTCTGTGTGTAGCAGCAGAAAGTGGTTGAAATCCTACAAGGAAGACAGCAGATAGTATGAAATTGCACAGTCTATTCAAAATCTTATCAAGGTTTTACATCTCTCTCTCTCTCTTTTTTTTAATTAAAGAAATCAAACAGTTACACTAATGTTACTTAGGTATGCGTGTATGTGACTTCAAGTTGCCTAACAGTCAACTTAATGGTGATTTCCTGAATTTCATAGGGTTTTCTTAGGCAGGGCATACTCAGAGATGGGTTTAACCAGCTTCTTCCTCTGAAATATAGCCTACAGCACATGGTATTTATTGGTGGTCTCCCATCCAAGTACTACTCAGGGCAAATTCTACTTTGCTTCCAAGATCAGATGGGATCTGATGTCTTTGGGATATTATCATCATACAAATGCAGTTGTAACTCAGTGACAGAGCATAGTGAGTTCAAAGGAATGTGTATGGGGCTGTACACACAACCCCTAAGAGACGGTGCGATGCCTCTTTCCTAGCAGCAGCAACCGCATACCGCAGCCCCGATCTGGCATTTCCAGGTGCAAAAAGAAGCCCTAAAAAGCACCTACTTTTTGTGCCCTGGCATGATAGTTGCAGTGCTGCAGCTATATGGCACTCCTTCAGCACTTCATCATGCGGATGCACAGCCAGAGGAGTGCCATGATGTCGTGAACCGTGTGGAATGGCGCGCGATGTCATAGTGCCCTGGAGGGTAGAGTTGGGGCGTGCGTCATGTGGACATGATGCCCTGACTCCTACCCCAGGCCAGCCTTAATGGCTGGTCTGAAGAGCCCCTAAGTGTTTTTGTGCCTTCCAAGTCACCTGTCAACTTATAGCAATCTCATGAATTTCATTGTCTTTTCTTAGGCTGGAATCCTCAAAGATGATTTTGCCAGTTCCTTCCTCTGTAATATAGCCTGCAGCACCTGCCATTTGTTGGTAGTCTCCCATCCAAGCACTAACCAGGGCTGACCCTGCTTAGCGTCCAAGATCAGATGGGATCTAGTGCCTTTAGGGCACGGAAGAGAGAATATGGCCACATCATTTTGTGTACACATTAAAGGTTGTGTAGGTCTTTATAAGCCTCTTAGTTTTTGAGGTTTCACAGTGCTGTGACTTTATAAACTACAGTACTCTGGGTTTTCAACAGTGTGCAGTGTTTATAATCTCAGTCAAAAGTCAAGCATGCCTTTAAACCCTCATTGGAGCCATAAGGCATTAGACTAGAAGCCCTTCACACTTTACACAGTCTCAGAGACACTTTGTCAGATGTTCCAGGGCTGAGCTTTGGCATTTAAAGAAGGCTCTGTGGCCAAGTGTTAGCTTAAATTACACTCATCCTTCCACATTTGCGGCTTTTATATTTGTGGATTTGATTATTCACGGATTTGATTAATATGTTCTCTCTAGGAATATCTAGATCCTCTAGCGTAACTCTATGCTCAACTTCAATGAAATGTTACACTGAAAGACCAAGCGATTCCTAGAGAGAATACTCCACTAGGCATTTGTAGCTCCTCCAGTGCAGTTTTGTGGTCAACATCTGGCAGATGTTGACCACAGAGTTGCACTGGAGGACCTAGAGATTCCTAGAGAGGTGTTCTCTCAGGTTAAAACACAGTGTTTTTGCTGTTTGCAGTTTTTCCATATTCACGGGGATCTTTCGCCAGTCCCTAATCCTCATCACTCAATACAGCTCAAGGAACTTTTAGTTTGTTATTGTTGACTGTCCGCTATTTGCACTATGTTTTAACTTGTTGTTGGTTTAATTCTTTTTTAAGGGGGGAGGTGGAAATGGGATTGGATATTTTAATTGTCTTGTTTTTAATTTTATCTTGTACCCCGTCCCGATTGCTCGCTCAGAGGGGCGGGCTAGAAATAAATATATTATTGTGCCCCTAACCCTAGCAAATCTGGAGGGACAAGTGTAATTGGAAGCAGTTTGAGTACACAGAACAGATCTATATCACTGGACTGATGCAGGGGGTGTGGACCACACCAGATGACAAGAGTGTGATTTTGCTCAAGTTTCAAAATGTAGAAAAGGAGAAAGACTGCAAATTGAGCATATCTGTTTATGGGTCTTTGTGCGGTGCACAGATCATTAAGTATGTTAGAAAACTATATAGACTGGAAGAGCATAAATCAGGTATGAAGTGAATCGATCCATAGTGTTGTGTCTTGCTGAGGTCAGTAGGAAAACTGTGTAATGGGGTGTGAAGTATGGTGTGTGAATTATAGCAGTTTCAAAGTTAATATGAATTTGAAACAGCCATTAGAGTACTTTGATGTCAAGCCTGTAGTACATCATAAAACCACAACCACTTAACAGTTAATTTAAAAAAAAAAAAACTTATTGGCATAGCTTGAACAGAGTCTCTTAACATTTAATTCATCTGGGCTTCTGTTGCGACTGACCATCCACATGGTCATTGTCAATCTAAAAATGTTTGCTAGCATAAAAATAAATCATACACTGGATCAAAACATGTCTGTTAAAGTTAATGGCAACATCTAATCCCAGATTAATCCCACATTAAATGACACTTGAATAGAAGTCATTTATGACATGCCAATAAGCAGAAGTTTCATTTAAGAAAGCAAAAAGGAAAGAAAAAAGGAAATAGCAACTACTGCAGTTAGAGAAGCTTGGGCCTACCTATATATATTATGGGATTACCAAGAAATTGGCTATTATAAAGATCCAGTTATATAAATAGGCTACTGATCTATATCACTCAAGTATATAAGTATATAAACTAGAGCTTACTAGCAATATATTTTTAAAAACAATTCCCAGAATGTTCAAGCCAACATGGGGAATGCCATGGGGGATTCTGGGAATTGCTAACACACACACACCCTGGAGCATTTCTAAACTCTGATATAAACCGTTATCCCCACCCATCCTAAACCTCTTAGAAATTAAAAGGGAGAAAGAAAACTAACCCTGGGACCAGCCTGGGCTGCTCAGCATGTTTGAACGGTCATTGCTAAAAACAGCTTTTCTTCTTGGCATGGTTCCATTAGGAACAATGCTGTCTTAACAGTATGGCTAAATTAATTTAGTCGACTGGCTACACAAAGGACTATTGAAGGGCATCTATAACAAATGCCATGCCTTCATACTGTATATGCTATAAAGATGAGCTCTTGAAGGAGACACTTCCAAGACTAGAGCATTCATAGAAAGTCCCAGATTGGGGGATAAGAATTTGTGTCATCCAGTCATCTCTTTTTTGGTTTTTGTTTCCCAGTCACTGTACAGAGGCATTCACTTCACTATAGGGGCCTGGGAGTTCATCCAAGTTCCTAAGAGGAAATACGGAGCCATGGGAAAAATGTTTCTGTGGTTATTGTTGCATGGTAACATGCGGCCTACAATCATGGAGTCTCCATATCTGTGTCAATTTATTTTTGTTTCTTCCTTAGAAGTTGCAATAAAAGGGTTTATTTAGCAACTAGCACACTGCCACAAATACCCCCAGAATCTACTGTTGGGCTTTCTGATGGGCTTTTTTTTTCCAGGAGAGTGCTGAACTGTAGGAACTTGTGCTCATTATTCTCTTCTTCTTAAGAAGTTTCAATGTCCAAGATGCTTTTTTGTGAGGCCAGATTAATCAGCATGCTTCACACACACACCTCACCCCCACATCCCCACTTTGCTTTTTGTTGTCTTTGCACTGCAGCCTTCTTGTAGACTGGGCAACAACCTTTGAGGGGTGTTGTATGGTAATGAACAAAAGCAGGAAGGCCTTTATCACACAAGGCTATAAAAGCAAAATTTTAACAGGATAAGAGTGTCTTTGGCCAGTACTTATCACACAATGCCGTGTCCATCCTGCTGTTGCCTTGTATTCCATTCATTACTGTTGAGCTTCTTTTCATTGATGAGTGAAACATGTCAATAGGCTCTCAATCTTGCAGTTATTGTATTACTGCTTTCATGCGATATCCCATTACAATTCTCAGGCAGTCACATGGTGTGAGTGGGCATGACTCTGCTTCTCTCCCCCCCTCTCACCACAATTGCAGCCTGCAACACCTTCTGTGCACATTCAGACAACAGCTGGCTTCAGGAGTTGGTTGGAAGCTGTGATTTCTTATTCCTCCCCTTTCTCCTGAAACATGGGAGTGCTATGTGAATATGCACACAGCAGCCTCACACCTCAGGAGGTGGTTGGCAGTCGCAGTTGCTCATTCCCCATCTTTTTCCTGAAAGATAACATGGGTCGTGCAACCATGAATTGTGCAACCATGGATCACCAAAGAGCTATTATGGAGAAAAGTGTAATGAGAAATTATGCCAAACTGGTATGCTTCCATTCTTAAACTGGTGTGATTGTGGTGGGACAGCAGGCTGGTCTGATAAACTCTGAAGTAACAAGGGCAAGAAGTCTACTAGTATGAACTGGATTGTTCTAGAATCTGCTGTTTGCTATCCTGAAGCCATTCAGTAAAAGAAAAGAGCAATGTTTTTGGAACCTGGAGCCTGTTTAGAGTAGGCAGTGCTCACAGTATGCCATGGTTTGGCATCCAGACTGTTCCTTAGATATTTGTTGCTTGCTGTTTGTTGTCATCTGGAGTTTGTGGATGCATGGCCAGCATGAAAACATGAAAACATCGTAATGAAGTAATTAAAGAGTTTCTTCATTTTAACCCAGCCCATAAACACTACAGTGGAAAACACCATCCTGAGAATATAGCCAGTGAATGGAAGGAGCCAAATATGGAGGAAGGGGACCACAGACAAGGAAGGTGTAGTGAGAAACAACAAACAATACATCTCAGAGTATTTTCACAAACAATGTGAAAATCACTGAACATCACCTTTAAAGCTGGAATCAGACAATTTTGAGTAGTTCGTGTTTTTGTTTTTTGAAGAAAAGAGGATTTATGCTCATGTATAGAATCACTGAATAGAAGGCGTGCTTCTCAGATTTGTTTGTTGTTTGCCTTCAAGTCATTTCCAACGTATGGTGACCCTAAGGCAAGCCTGTCACAGGGTTTTCTTGGCAACATTTGTTCATTAGGGGGTTTGCCAGTGCCTCCCTCTGAGGCTGAGAGAATGTGACTTACTAAGGCCACCCAGTGGGTTTCCATGGCTAAATTGGGATTTGAATCCTGATCTCCAGGGACATAGTCCAATGTTCAAACACTACACTATGGTGTAGATGACACCAAATTAGGAGGGGTAGCTAATACCACCAGTGAACAGGATCAGAATTCAAAATGATCTTAACAGTTTAGAGAGCTAGACCAAAACTGACAAAATGCATTTTCAGCGGCAAGAAATGTAAGGTACAGTTGGCACTCTTTATTGGTGGGCTAGCTATCCACAGATTGGAGCATCCATGGATGGCTCTGCCCCATTATCCTCAATGGCAGTGTGTGCATGTGGCCCGCAAACACACATCCATAAAACATAATTGGACTTGAGGTCCCGCAATATTTGATATCCAAATTCGGAATGGAACCCCCATAGATACAGAGGACTGACTGTACTACACTTAGGCAGAAAAAATCAACATGCACAGATATAGTATGGGTGGCCCTTGGCTTGACAAGAGTGCAAGTGAAAGGGATGTAGTCCACAGGATGAATGTTACTCAACAGTGTGAGGCAGCAGCTAAAAAAGTCAATGTGTTTCTAGGTTGCATCAATAGCAGAATAGTGTCCATCACTGGCCCCCAAACTGTGCTCTTTAAGGGATTTTGGACTTCAGCTCCCAGAATCCCAGAGTATTGGCCAACATGGCTGAGGCTTCTGGGAACTGAAGTCCAAAATCTCTTAAAGGGCACAGTTTGGTAGATCAAGGGAACTAATCGTACCACTCTATTCTGCTTTGGTCAGACTTCATCTGACCAGTTCTGGATACCATAATTCAAGAATATTGAGTGGCTGGAGGAGGATATGGAGACTTCCCTCCACTGAATCCCTCTAATCTGATACCAGCACAATGGGTCTTTTAAATCCCACCGCTTGGCACCAATTATAATAATAATAATAATAATAATAATAATAATAATAATAATAATGTTTTATTTATACCCCGCTCTTCAGCCAAGACTATCAGAGCGGCTTACAATTTGTTAAACAAACAGCTTCATTTACAATTGTAAGCTATTTGCCCCCAACAATCTGGGTACTCATTTTAGCGACCTCGGAAGGATGCAAGCCTGAGTCAAGCTTCAGCCCTTTGCTGGTCTTGAACTCGCCACCTTCTGGTTTTGAGTGAGTGGCTGCAGTACAGGCATTTAACCACTGCGCCACCAGGGCTGATGTGACAGCAATCCTTACCAGCTGCCACCAATTATTTATATGGAGGCTATTGATCTACTAATTGAAGTGTCTTTATTAATAAATGTTCTTACTACAGTCCACCCTCCATTTTTGTGGACTTTGAGTCTGCGGTCTGTCCTTCAGGCAAGCAGGGAGGGTTAAAATGGCGTGTGTGGGAGTGTGTGGCCATTCTAGCCAATGGGGCTTGAATATATGTGAATTTCCATTTGTGTGTGTGTGCATGTGCAAAAATGGAGGGATGTCTGTACTTTTGGTAGCTTTTTAATATACTTGACAGTATGTTTGATGTCATCTGTAAAACACTTCAGGCAACTCCTTATTGAACACAAAGAATTTTCTTTTTATTTACATTCAGAATAATGCTCCCCATGCTCTCAGGTCCTCTGGGAGAAATTTGCTACAGCCTTAAAGATCTAGGCTTTCGGCTACCTCCCAGAGGGCTTTTTCTGTTGTCGCCCCCAAATTGTGGAATGGCCTGCCGGATGAGATCCATCAATTGACATCTTTGGACAGCTTTAAAAAGGCTGTCAAGACGGATCTTTTCTGGCAGGCCTTCCCAGGATAATTAATCCCGGCCTCAGGAATCCTTTGTTGAGGATTCCCTGTTGTTTCCCAGGAACATGCTGCGCTATTCTGTGTTGTCTATTGTTATTGTATTGTATTTATGTAGTTTTTAAATTATTGGTTTTAAATTGTAACTGATTTAATATCTTTTTAAGGGGGGAGGGGGAGGGATGCAATCTCTTTTATTTATGTAATTCCATTTTATTGTGTAAGCCTCCTTGATTGATCTCAAAGGGGCGGGGTATAAATTTTTATTATTATTATTATTTATTACTGTATCTTTCTTAGTAGATGGTACTCAAACTTATGTTACACTTCCTGTACATATGTTTATTCTCTGGCTTGGTTCTCACGGAACCTATACCCAGCTTCCTTATCTGTTAACTTCTCAGATTACTGGTTATGCTAACAGTAAACACAGTTTAGCTCATTTTTATAAATCCGCTCCTCAGGTGGTTTCTAATATTTCCCAACCTTCCTAGCTGTTAATCTCATAGGATACTGACACACTCTTTAATAGTGGACTTCTCCTGCCCCTTCTAAAGTTCTTTTCCTAGTCTAGGAGTCTGAATCTCATCTAGATTGAACCCCTTAATCCTAACTGAACTTCCTGGCAGTTCTAGAACAACCTCTTGCCTCAACAGCTTTTGACACACTCTTCGCCAAATCACTGGCTCCTCATCCTCCTTTTATACTCACTCCTGAGAACAGCCCCCACCATTTCCAGCCTGATTCCTATTGGCTGTCCCAAACGTTTTATTCTGCCTGTGTTTCTCCAGGTGTTTTCCCAGACTTTTTATCATTTTGGTTCATTGCAGAGGGCAACCAAAATGATAAAAAGTCTGGAAACTGTGCCCTGTTAAGAACATAGGGTTCTGAGTAGGTATGTTTACCCTGGAGAAGAGAAGGTTAAGAGGTGATGTGATAGCCCTGTTTATATATTGGAAGGGATGTCATATTGAGGAAGGAGCAAGCCTGTTTTCTGCTGCTCCAGAGAATAGGACATGGAGCAATGGATTTGAACTACAGGAAGAACGATTTCTCCTAAACATTAGGAAGAACTTTGTGCCATAAGAGCTGTTTGACTGTGTAGTGTACTGTCTCAGAAGCTGATGGAGTGTCCTTTTTTGGAGGTTTTTAAACAGAGGCTGGATGGCCATCTGTCGGGAGTGTTTTGGTTGTGTATTCCTACGTGGCAGGGATTTGGACTGGATAGCCCTTGTCTCTTCCAACACTATGATTCTGTGATCTCTCTTTTGACAATGCTCATATTCTATTTGAACAGAATCTGAGGAATGTCAGCAATTCCTATTCCATACACTCCCTTTTAAAAAATAGTTTGGACAGAATGGACCCAGAACAGTTGCAATGTGAGATTTTTTAAAAAGTGTTAGATGTCTTCTAATTTATAGATTTTATTTTTAAAAATGCAAATTTTGATGTAGGCCTTGGACATGCAAATGGTTCTAGAGATTAATGCATGTTCTTGTTCTGAAGATTGTTGAGTATGACCCTGGTAGACACTTGTGCAGAAGGGTCCTTTATGGGTGTGCATGTGTGCATGCCACACTTTATTGTTCTTATTATTCTTACTGTTATGCCTTAAATCCTTTTACACTGTCATAAATTGTAATGTTTTAATACAGTAGCTTATTTAAGTGTAGACTTTTCTCATCAGATTTTTAGTTGTACTTTCTGAGTTTGTGTTGTAAGGTGCCTTGCAAGCCATCTTGGGAGAAAGGTTGGATTTAAATAAAATGAATGAATGAATGAATGAATATACTATGAAAGATGACAATTGATTTCTCATTTAAGTCACTGCTTTGGAAGCATTCTATTGTTTCACTTTAAGATTCTGTTGAAGGACCAGTCGCAACCTACAAGTAACCCAAAAAGAAAAGAAGCCAATCTGTCTGAGTAAGAGTAAAATGCCATTGTATCTAATGCTTGCTTTTTGAAATAAAATCTGCAATAGCAGCAGAAGAGCCAGCTGGGCTTTATTAAAATGCCATTTGAACCTTATGAGTTCTGTGTTTGAACGAAGAAGATAAAGGTAGACTAGAGGGGGAAGAGTACAAATGTGGGGAGGATTAGCTTAGATCTTCATACGTCTTTTAATTTAACCCTGCCTCTCCTAATTCAATGTTCTTTAAAAACAAAGCAGTTGATCTGTAATCAAGGCTCCCAGGATGAGAGTCACTCATTTAACAGACTGCTGACATGATGCCAAGAAGGATTGTAGAAATATGTCAACAAGGTCCCATCACTCAGGGATGTTGGAATAAGAGAGGGCCACTTGGGACGCTTAGGCTGGAGCTGCACTGCAGAAATAATCCAGTTTGACACCACTTTAATTACCATGTCTCCATTTTATGGAATTTTGGGAACTGTAGTTTTGTGAGATATTCAGCCTTCTCTGTCAAGGAGCTCTGGTGTCGCAGCAAAACTACAAATCCTTGAATTCCATAGCATTGAGCCAGGAGAGTTAAAGTGGTGTCAAACTGGATTATTTCTGCAGTGTGGATGCAGCCTTGGAATGATGAGATGAGAGTATATAGACTTGAGACTCAGTTTGAGATTTGACATGAATGTATCTTGCCAAGACTTGAGACGTGACTTAAGATGTAGAGTAAAAGACATGAATACAGCACTGCTTTGACTGTACTGGCAGTTGAATTTTATTTCACTGAAAGAATTCATTGAAGGAGGTTTGTACAAAAGTGGTAAAATGTGATTTTGCAGGTTTTTAGGAATATAACTTTTTTTTTTTAAAGGTTCACAACTGTGTTCAGGCATAACTCCTAACTGGTGTGACTTATGTGGAATTTGGGCGTAGTGGTTTGGAGAACAAACCTTATATCATGGGATTTCAAAAGTATACAGTTGGCCCATAAAGAATCCATGAATTCTTTATCCATGATTCAAGTATCCACAGTTTGAAAATATTCAGAACAAATATACATTTCAAAAAGCAAATATTGATTTTGCCATTTGATATATGGGACGTCATTTTACTCTGATACTATATTTAATGGGATTTAACCATCCATGTATTATGGTATCCATGGGTAGTGGAGCTTCTGGAACTAAACCTCACTGGATAACAAGGGCTCACTATATTTATCCTAGGAGTGATTTGATACACCTACCCAGGAGTACGAGTAAAATCTCTTTGAGAGTTTTAAAATATAAAATATATTTCAAATATTCAAATAATCAAAAATAATTCAAACAGACTAAAAGTGTATTAAACAATTTAACACATTAAAACAGATTTTAAAAGCTTTTAAAAGGTTCAAAACCATGGCTAAAGTCCTGCATAAAGAGATGGAGTGTAAAGGTCCACCCAGGCAGAACTACACCCCATCTTTTCTCCCACTCCACTGCAAGTCTTACCCTCCTTCTGTGTTCCTCTCTCCCGTAACAAGGCTATGCCATGGATGGGGAAGGCCCAGGGTCCAGTGGCATCATTAGTGTGGGGGGTTCAGATTGCACTGGGTGACACCACAGAAGAGGGGAGACACCTGATCGAGATGCCTCCTGCACCACTTCCTGCTGCAATGAGTAGGACGACACTGAGGCACTGAGGAAGACAGCTGCCCCCACACTTTGCTGCCACTGCGTCACTATGTTCATTGATAGGATGATGGGGAAGCACTGAGGGAGAGGGCTGGGCGTGCCATCCCCTAAAACCCTGGCCCCCTTAGAGTCCGGCCCTTGCACTGGGTGACACCTGGAGCAGGGTTGCCAATGCCAGGATGGTAGAGGATCAACCAAATATCTTCTTGTAGGTTAATGCACAATGATAATTAAGACCTCCAGAGAACCCCAAGAAGGTCTTGGAGGAGGAGGATGTCATTGTGTGGACAATTATAGCGATACAGGAACTACTCTTGCCACTGCCCCAGCTCTCTCTAGCCACTAAATAGACATGTTGGGGGCACCCCCACAGGGGAAAGTGAGAGGCTGGATATTGTAGGACTGTAGTGAATTCTTTCAATCATAACAACCCCAAAAGACAAAACAGTGTCACATTAGTATATGTCACTAACGGATCTCAGCTCATTTCTATGTACATTTTGGAAGAAATCAATTGAATGTAAGGCTTTAATTTTAATTTTTATTTTAAAAAGGAGGGCTGCCACAGCAGAGAAGGTTCTCTCCTGTGTACTCTTCAGGGCAAAATTCCAACAACATCTTTCTCCAACTTGGTGCCCTCCAGATGTTTTGAACTACTACTCTAGACAATTGGCTATGTTGACCAGAGCTGATGGGGATTAAAGCTTGAAACATCTGGCAGGTGCTGAATTAGACTGGGTCTACAGTGACTGGGAGTGGTTTCCCAAGCTTTTGGTCTTTCCCATCCCTTACCTGGAAATGCCAGGGGGTGAACCTAGGACTTTTTACTTGTAAAACATATGCCTCAAAACTGTTCTACTATGTCCCTTTTCCCAACTAGAGTCTTTTTCTTTCTTTGTATGTAATACATTTTTATGGTAGAAAGTCCATAAATGATTCAGCAGGCAGGCACACCAGTTATTATCGCAGGCAACCAGGTGGGACCTTTACAATGCACCTCGCAACGTGTAATCATTACCTAGCTTCTCACCTGGCAGTAGCCTTCACAAGTACTGCTTAGAGATGATCAAAGGCTTTGAAAGGCAGGGCACAAGTTCAATTGGCTGTTGTGGACCTCCTGACACATAGGGGGAAAGGAAAGATAAGGAATTTCTTGCCAAATCTGGAATAATCAAGCTCTTTCTTTCTTTCTTTCTCTCTCTCTCTCTCTCTCTCTCTCTCTTTCTTTCTTTCTTTCTTTCTTTCAGTTTTCGAAGGAGAGGCAGGTGATGGACAGGCAGGTGATGGACAGTTCCCCAGAAAAACTGAAGAAAGAGTTGGAAGAGGAGCTACAAATGAGCAGCGAAGATCTGCGCAGCCACGCCTGGTATCACGGACGTATTCCACGTCAGGTGCGTCCCTTCTTGGTCTCCCATTCAGACAACTCTGCCAGCTCATTTCTCTGCCTTGCGTTTGCTTGCTAAATCCAACTATTTTACAATCCCATCTAGCATTCCAAGGGTGAATGGAGGTGGGAATGATAGTGTTGCATCTTCTTTCCCCTGCCTCCTCCTCTTTTTCCTCCTGATCCTCCTAATTCATTTAGGGAAACTGAATCCAACTGAGCAGAAATATCTGTACATGTGTGATAGGGATGTGGATGATAAGTGAAAATCTATCATTTACTTTTAAAAAAAAACAGTGAAAAAACCTGAACAAGTCATTTAGTTGGGAGAAGTAATTGCATATATATAGGAAAATGAAGCGGAAAGCTGTGTCTTCTGACATAAGTATCAGTCTGAATCAGAGCTTGGAAAAGTTACTTTTTTGCAGTAAAACTCTTATAATACCTCAGTAAGCATCATTGCTCTCCATGTAAGTTGAGGAACTGTAAGTTGAGGAACTATGGAATCTGTGATCCAAAAAGTATAGCTTTTCCAGGCTCTATCTCGAGTAGAGCTCTGTTGTATCTGTTGCCCATTTGGAGCAGTAGTGAATGATGCAGAGGAAGTATAGAAGATCCTAGTATTGCGTTCTTTGCCTTTAATTAGCCCTCAGCCTGTTCTTGAATATAGAGAAACATGATCTTAGTTAGAGAGACATGCTGAAATCCCTTAGTTAGTAGCATGCTCTTACCCATTCTAATTCTCCATGAACTTGTATACTTAGTTTCTGAATCCAATTATACCACTGGCATTTGAGAGCTAAAATAATCTCCTGTACCATGTCTTAAATGTCTGTAGTTGGGAATATAACCATATGTTCAGACTGTTAATAGGTCAGCAAGATAATCACAGAAGCTGTTACCTGCCACAAAATTTAGCATTCTAATCTGTCCTAAGGTTTTAAATATAACAGACGAGATATTATGGTTTTTATATTTGCCTTTTTTCAGTTCCTCTTTGCTAACTTTTCCCTGGAGAAGATAGCTCCTCATTTTTTGAACATCTGAATAAGTATTTATTGAATAAATTTATTTTAAAATAACTCAGATATATCCAATTTTGCATAATGCATTTTGATTGCAGGATTTCCGGTAGCAAGATTTTAAAAAACACATAGTAAACATTACTTTGTCTTTTAAAAAATCCCTCATTTTGACAGGAAATGCTAGTGTCCTGATTTGAAATCTGAGTAAACATGAATGATTTTTTTTCAGGAATCTACATTTGGAAAACTTAAAATGTCAAACAACACTTCTTCATTTTTCCTCCCTTGGCTTTTCTCATAATTTTTACATGCACCCCAACATCTTCCTGAAAGGAGGGCATTATTATTTTAATCAAATGCAACTGAAACAGCATGAGCTGGTAATCAGAATGCAGATCTTCTGAGTTATGAGCATCCCTGTGGATACCAGTCCTGGAAACTATTCAGGGACTGCAGAAACCAATGGCCACTAGATTTACATGTTTATTAACTAAAGCTTCTTTGGTGATAAAAGAGAGTTCATTAACAATGCTATTCCAAGGTTATGAATAATTAGACTAAAGAAAATCAGTATATTAAAACCACTGAGGGGATTTGTTGACTGACAGTGTCACTTCAGAGCCAATAAAATGAAAACTTGTGCTTCTTTGGCAGTGCAGACCAGCCACATTTTTTGAGTGTGTGAAAAATATTCTATGACCTTCAGTATAATCTGAGTAATTTTTTTGATTTTCTACCAAAATGGAGTTCAGGTATCTCATAGGACTTTATCACCTGCTGCATTTAAACTGCCATTAAAGTTAGATAATAGCACCTTTGGTGATACTTATCACACAAAACCATCTCCATCTCATTGCTGCCTTGCCCTCAAAGTGGTATTGGAGCACCTCTTGTCATTCATGAGGAAAACCATTCAAATGCATTGTTGTAGCATTAGTCCTCAGGTGTAATAATTAGTTCCAGAACTGGATGCTCACCTAGTGTCAGTGTCTCCTCTTCTCCCCCCTTCCTCCCTTCCCACTTACTATTCCAGAACAGCTGTTGTTGTTTTTTTCCTTTCATTTTCTTGCTGCCTCCCTGGCCTTTCAAAGAAGAAATGACAGTCTCCTCCTCACAAGGAGAGACTGTAATGTCTTCTTTGATGCCAGAGGGGCACAGCTGGCTTCTCCCTGCCCCCTCACCAGTGAAAGAAGAAATGACTGTCTCCTCCTCAGGAGGAGAGACTCTGGCCCGATTCCCACTACATTTTGATTCGAAGTGTGACACAGGCTATATGACCCTCGTTCACACTCAAATCGATTTCTGATCTTCATCGGATCAATTAGTGGAGGAAAGGCCCAGGTTGAAAGCAAATAGCCCAGGCTTTCCTGACAGTAGTTTTAAAGTGGTGTTTTTGGGGAAAACACAATTCTGAAGCGTTTCCAGTAAGTGGGAACGCTGATCAGAATCGTGTTTTGGGGGGCAGGGTATTGATCACAAAATCAATCTTGTGCATTTGTAATCTTGTGCATTTGCGATCAGTATAATGAAGAAAAAGAAAACACACACACACACACTCCTGGGGCATCCTTCCTTCCGTCCTTCCTTTCTTCCTGCCTCTGCCAGGCCCGTGCTGCTCCCAGCCGGGGAGGATGGGCTTTCGTTTCCAGCGGGGCGGCTGCTGCTGCTGCTACTGCTGCTGCCAGACCCATCAGAACTGGGAGCAGCACGGGCCCATCAGCCGCCAGAAACGAAAGCCTGTCCTCCTCGGCGGGAGATATACTGACTGCAAACGCAGAAGATTGCAAATGCAGAAGATTGCAAATGCACAAGATTGATTTTGCGATCAATACCCCCCCCCCATAAAAAAAAAATTCCCCTGCGGGAAGGGGTTGGGGGGTTAAGGGCTGTCACCTTACATGGCAACTCCAGTGGGAATGACAAGAGTTAAATTTTGTTGTACCCCGCCCTGATTGTTTTGACAGAGGGGTTGGTAAGAAATGATGATGATGATGATGATGATTGATGATGATGATGATGATGATGATTATTATTATTATTATGCAACAGAAAAGATCATTATGGCAGTGGTGCGGAAAGCAGACGCTGATCACCAAAGCAGCGCTAAAGTGCTAAAGCAAATAATGTTTGATAAAAGTTGATACAAAACTGATTTGCTTCTGTTATTAAACTAGCACAGTTGTGGAGGGACAGCAGACACGTGTGATATAATGCATAGACATTCCGTCTTCCTGATTGAAACCCTGTGTAGCAACATATTCAGATAGTTTGTAGTAGGTGTTTCTAGCTGTGCTTCTCTGAGAAACCTTTCACCCTATGGTAAGTCTCTTTCAGGCCAGTCAGGACAGGGCCTATATTCAGATTAACTGAGCTGGGAGACAGAGAAGGAAATTATTTGGGAATGAATATGACTGGAATCTCCATATCTAGTCTAGATGTGGCCTATGGGAGTCTCCTTCCAGCCCACCAGTGTGTCTCCTGCTCTCCTCAGAACCTATTCCCTAGTTTTACCACACATGAAAATCTCTTAATTCCATCAGTAGCCAATCGACTATAAATTTCCTTCTTAAAAATCTCCTTATCTTGAATGGTGAACAGAAATGAGATACGGTATATCCTCTGCTTTTCTCCACTTCATCCTTAGCCCACAAAACCTTTGATATCAATCATTGTAAGGGCTGAGGTGTTCCATAGGTCACTTTGAAAAGGAATTAGCCCTTGGTTTACTGCTTTTTCTGTCTCATAAGATTATACCTGGTCTTTAAGGTAAAGTGGGCATGACATTTATTCCATGTTTTAACATACATAAACAGTGGCAGGGAGGAACAGAAATGGGATCCGAGGTTATAATACTCAAGAGTTTCTCATCCCACTCTTAGCCCTAATGACAACTGTTCTCCCGAAATGACTTCCCTCTCACTGAAAATAGCAATTTGGAAAGAAAATAGTTTTCTTTTGGTCCTCTAATGGGTGAGAAGGGTTAAACTCACCTTTGCTGTTTCTTGCATTCATGCATTTAATGCCCCATTGAGTTTGTGTCTGCATGGGCCAGAACACTCCAGGAGCAGCCTGGGGTATTCTGGCCTCGAAGCTGCCTTAACATCCCTCCATTTACCTGGGCACTCTGGAGCAGTACCAGGCAGATGTTCAGATGCATCAGGAATGTACCACTGTGCCACTCTCTGCCATTGTTGTGGGTTGCTCCCTCTGAGGCCAAAAATGAGGTACTCGGCATCAACTGCATGACTATCTACCTTGTTATGACCTTAGAGGGATCAACTCACAGTGAGTGGTGGGTAGCATAGAGGGACAGTGTGTAAACAGTTGCCTGACATACTCCAGAGGGTTCTGATTTTTTTTAGAAAGATCTGGAGCAAAAGGTGCATTTTTAAAAACTCTGTTAAGGGTGGTATAACATGGGTTCGGTGCTGAACTGCCCAGATGTCATCAGGACAATTTGCACAAGAACCAGAGATTGGGCCCTGTGTCATCTGGACTGATCACTATGAAGACAAGGGAAGGACACACTATTTGGTCTTTTTGGACATGGTCCTGGTTAGGCCCTGACATGTGGCATAGGAGTTTTGCCAAAGAACAAGTAGCATGATATAAGCTTTATTGTTCCATGGCCTTCCATGTTCCATCAAAGCTTTGCATATTTCTAACACTGGTGTGCTCAAATCTCTTTGGATTCAGATTGCTTTCTTTGCCTTCACAAATTAACTTGTTGTACCTTGAAA
Organism: Urosaurus nigricauda; assembly: GCA_034509955.1. NCBI lineage: Eukaryota > Metazoa > Chordata > Lepidosauria > Squamata > Phrynosomatidae > Urosaurus > Urosaurus nigricauda. The sequence goes on from JAOEGL010000004.1 coordinate 105,635,457, forward strand.
AACTCCAAAAGAATTTGCTGCTTGTTCTGTAGCAGCAAATAAAACCTAAGATTTCTGTGAAGAGCCCTGCAGATTAAAAGGTTTGTTGGTGTGAGCTCTTGCAGGCAACAGCCTCCATAATTAGTGGTGTTGTGATTGAAAACACAGCAGGTGTTCTTGAGTTGAAAATAAAGTGAACCTGGTACATCTTGAAGGTTAGAAGGACTTTCCTTTTCTGATTATTGAAGCTCATCGGAGTTGAGCACAATACCTGACCAAATGGCAAGCAGCTGTTTGGAGTAAGAGAGCAAACTATAATTCTGAATGAGTATAAACAGCAACATACCTGAGGTCACAGCTCCCTCTTTAGAGTCTTATGTGCTCTGTAATCCTCCCCTTAATTAAAGTGCATGAGGAGCCCTTTGCTGATAGGGTCTGTCAGGTGTGCATTTTTATTTGTTTCTTTATTTGTGACATTTATATCCTGGCTTTTCTTCAGTGAGAAGAAAAGCATACATGCCTATCCCAATTTTATTTCCTCAGGAACCCTGTAGGGTAGATCAGTCTGAGAAAGAATGGCTAGTCCAAGATAGTACGGTCTCTTCATATTTTAGAGTAGCCTTTGGACTCTACCTCTGTTTTACATCAGTCAGAATTTGGGCTGAAAAGTCATCTTAATCTTTTTACAAGAGCCAAACACTGCAGCTAAAATTGCCAGTGTCAGGCAGTGGAAACTGGACAATGCCAGAAGACAGAGAACATTGTTGAGTAAAACCTGGCAGGGTACTAATATGGAAAGCCAGAGTTATTGGATATGACAAGCTCTGGAAGGGGGAAAGGAATATGGTTTAACTGACTTTGATGAATAAGGGTAAAGGATTATGACATATACTGAAATCAAGTGGGAAACTTTTTTTTAATGTTTTGGTGTCTCCTGTTTTTGGAAGATAAAAATGCTTGGGGAATTGGGTGCTTTCATTTTAGCCAAAAATTAAAAAAAAAAAACTTAGTCCAAGAGGTTCAGTAGAATAAAGTAACTGGTATGAATATCCAATAATGGCTCGTTTTTTTTTTCTTCCTTCCCTTCTTTTTTTGTTTTATTTTTTCTTTCTTTCTTTTAAGATTGCTGAAAGCCTCATTCAGCGAGATGGAGATTTCTTGATTCGGGACTCTCTCTCTAGCCCTGGGAATTTTGTCCTTACCTGTCAGTGGAAAAACATATCTCAGCATTTCAAGATCAATAAAACCATATTGAGGCTCAATGAAGCTTACTGCCGTGTTCAGTACTGCTTTGAAGACGAAAGTTTTGATAGCATCCCCGGCCTGGTTCGGTGCTATGTAGGAAACCGCCGGCCGATATCAAAGCAGAGCGGAGCAATTATATTTCAGCCCATCAACAGGACTGTTCCATTGCGGTGTCTGGAGGAGAAATATGGCATTACCCCAGGCCTGCAAAGAGAAGGCAGCGTTCCTGAAGGACAAGTAAAAACTCCAAAAAGGCTCAGTCTCAATATGTGCAACCGTCAGGCAAGGGAGCAGAATTCAATTCGAGGAAACCTTTTAAGGTACTGCAGCTTTCTCCATAATGGCGTTCAAGACACAATTGTACCTCAAAACAGCTGTATCCCCAGTGGGATTTTCATTATCTTTGCTGAGGGGTTTGTGGTATGTGGGTGTTATTTCACAAAAGTTGTAAATGAGGGGATTAAATACCTTCCTTCCAATATTGTTTTAGCACTCCTACACTTTTAAGACTGCTTTAAAACTTTTTCAAAAGTGCTTGGATTGGCTGCTTCAATGCTGCAGTACAGTGGTGTCACTTGGATTGGCATCACTGGTATGGTAATTCATGGTGTCACCCTCCCATTGATCTCCTCCCACACCACACCATACAGATTCCTTAATGATGTTTGGTTGTGTGTGTGTGTTTTTTTTTTTTACTGATGTTACTCATAAATTGTAATTCCCGTATACCACTGAATCGAATGACAATAGTTGTGACATAAACACCTAGCAAAATTAAAATTATACCTTTAAATTACAATATCATATGCACAGCCTAATTGTGTTTACATATACATAATTTCACATGATTAAAGGTAAAATTTGGTAAGATGTGAAGTTTTTAAATTTTTAAAGGAACATTTAAAAAATATTTTAATTAAATTAAAATTTTGTTTTTGAAAATCTGGGGCCTCTTCTTTCTACTCCAGCTAAGCCTTGCCACATTCACATTCACCATTTTAAAGGGACTTAAGTGATTGCCACAGCCTGTTTCTGCCAAAAGGCAGATGTTTGGGGTGCAGTGGTGTCACCACCCTTTAAGGTGTCACCTGTCGTGGGCCACACACCCTGCATTCCCCTGTGATGGCCCTGCTGCAGTTTGCCTTCAAGGGGCAAACAGGGATAGGGACTTCTGGGGTTTGACAAAAGTGCCACAGCCTCTTCATGATGCCAACCTTTGGTTTTGGTTCCCTAGTTTTGTACAGAACTAAAAGGCCTCTCCGGTGGCCTAGTTATCCGGCAGTAATAGGTTTTGACTGCATGTTGGTATTTTTGGTGACATCTTTTCCTTTTGGCCTCATCTGCCCCTGGATTGTGGCTCCCTAGAAAGTCTCTGAAATTGAATTCTACCCTTGGGCTGAAAGAGCTTCCCCACCTTTGTCATAACAGTTATCCTGTTTTTGTGAATATAACCATCCAAGAAAGAATACTTGTCATGGATCAGGGTTTTTTTTTATAGCTGAGGCTTACTTCTTTTCTATAGTTACACTGTTCACTTTTACATTTGAATGTGTAAGAGTGGGAATGACTTTTTCTCAGAGGAGAAGAACTATGTTCCTGTCTGAGAGATCTCTGTGTGCCACTGAGGGTGGGTTAGTCCCTTTTCTTCCTTGCCTTATGAAGTAAATGAATGATCTGTCTCACCCAACACAAGATCAACCCATTCCTTTCAAAGTGGAAAGGGTCAAGCAAGGATTCTTTCTGCTTCTTCTGTGGTTTGGTGCTTTGAGCTCATACATCAGAGGGGGGTGGTTTTTGGTGACCTAGGGACTGGCAGGGAAGGAGGGATGGTCTGCCTGAAGGCAGTTCAGGCTGTGCTTGAGCTTAGGAGACACTTTTCTTGGACCTTTATGTTATCTGATACCTGCTGAGCTGGTGGCTGCAATAACTCACCTTCACCCATCGACCAACATTGCAGTATAGCAGAGAGCTCCTCGGGCCAGTTACCACCAATGAGCCCAGTGTGTATGGTATCTAAGTCTGGCTAAACAAAACTGAAACTATAAGGTGAGCAAAACATTTTAGATTTCATTTCAGGAACTGATGAAGGTGAAAGCCAAAACGTTTTGCTCATTTTATATTTTCCAGTTATATTTGTTAATCACACACACACACTCTTACTTTCTTTCTTTCTTTCTTTCTTGGCCTGTTACAGCCTGGGAAAGAAAATTTGGACCTGACTCAGCCAAAGCTGTCTATCCATAAGGAAAAAAGAGTGAGGCAGTGAATTAAGATGGCAAATGCTGGCAGTGTGTTGAGACAACTGGGATGTATTTTGAATGCCAGAGCTGTGGGTGGTGTGTAGCCTGTCCTGCATACCCTATGCAATTTTGAGATCCTCACGTCTGGTAGAGGGCGGTATCCAATCTCTTTTATTTCAATGTCCCCTCTTTCCTGTCCCCTACAACAACCCTATGGAGTTTATCACATGGGAGGAATTTCTCTCAATTGTGAATGGAGCCAATTCACAATTACATAAATTTGCTAGTTTAGCAAATTTACGTGAAATCTGATTACATTCGGAATGCGTTCAGAATGTCTTCCCATTTCCCAAAAATGACCCCCCCCCCCATTTCCCAAAATTGTGTGAGATACTCTAATACGCAATTATGCGAAACCCATGATTGCGTTCGGAATGACATCCCATTGCCCGAAATTGCGTGAGATACACTCATTCGCAATAACGTGTAACCTCATGATTGCGTTTGGATTGCCATTGCATTATACCCCTAAATTCCGTCATATGATAAACTCCTATGTGGTCCTTATTAGTTGTAACACAGCTGATGGAGGAAACAGGGCAGTATGAGGAAGCATAAACCAGATCTCTGGAAAGGAATACTGTATTATTGTGCCATTTTTCTTCTTCTCCTTTCAGAAACAAAGAAAAAAGTGGGAGTCATCCAGCATGCTTGGACCATGTGCAGGAGAAAAGATTTCCTCTCAAGACTCACCAGTCAGAAAGCTACCTGCCAATAGGTATGTTTAGTCTGAGTCTTGGTAAGTGTGGAGTCCAGATGAATGGAACTGGATTGGCAGACTACCCTACACTTGAAGATGTCTTTGGCGACTTAAATACAACAGACCCTCCACATTCACTGGGATAAAGGACACAGGGCCCCCATGAAAGGAGAAAAACTGTGAATACAAACCCCACTATATTTTTAATCTGAGAGAACACCTCTCCAGGAATCTAGTCATCCAGCGCAACTCTGTGGTTAACAGAAGTTGACCATAAAATTGTACTGGATGCCCAGAGAGTTTTCTCTCTAGAAATCTCTAGGTCCCCCAGTGCACCTTCTCGCATAGAGAAGGCCATAGAGTCATGGTAGAGGAACTAAATTTTTTTAGAGAGAACATATTAAATTAGTGAGTAATCAAATCTGTTAGCGTTTGTAGCGCAGTCCGTGATGAGGGACCACGGCTACATTTGGCGCCAGGATCACCTTTGCAATTGTAGTGCAGGCAGCAGCTTGTGGGCTGGAGAATATATCTCTCCTTTTCCAGAATAACTGAAGAGACATTGTAGTCAAAGGTCTCTCAGATGAGACTTGTATTCTTAGAAGAAGTTACAGTATTTACAGAGCTATCTACAAACATCTACAGAGTTCACCATCCATCAACCAGAAGCCGCACAGTCAACTGACTCTAACGGAATCCACAGCCAACTGCCAACAGAGTGTTTAAATTCCTCCAGCCAGCACCTGATTGGCTGATGTTCCTGGCTGGTGATTGGCTAATAAATTACACATTGAACATTTTCCTTGGGACTCTTTTATCCCAACAAAATCTGCAAAAGTCAAAGCTGCAAATGTGGAAGAATCACCGTATTTGTCTTTTTGTGGTGGATCTTCAATCTTGGACATTTTTCCTTAATTTTGTGACAAATAATTTTGTTGGTCGTTTGTTCTTTGTGTCTCTAGAAATGTGTACATAGGTAACATTTATAAGTATGATCACAGGTAATATGTGACTGATGCTGTTACAACAGCTATAGAGATGTACAAATAAAAAGGACTAACAGTTTGAGATCTGACAAATGTAGGCAGTAACGGTCTCAGCCCTTACATAAAAAAATGTGCAGACGTATTCAGATATTCCCTTTGATTTGTTTTATAAAAAATCTATTATTTGTTGTATTACAACCTGGAACTGAAAAAGATTTAATTGATGTTGTTACCACTTGATGTACACAAGATACTCAGCACTGGGAAGGTGCAAATTATTTTTGTTTTGTCACAAACATTAAGTAAAGAAAAACCAAACTGGCACTGTATTTGATGTGCCTGAGAGCCATGCCAGAGCTTATGATTGTGAAGCGAAACAGTAACAATTGCAGAATAAATTGTCCAGTCTCAGGCAATATGAGAAGGGTCTATTGTTGTAATGTTCTACTTATGGGTTTCCTAGGGACATCTGTTTGGGTAGAGTGGAAACAGGATGCTAGGTTAGATGGGTCTTTGTTTTGGTCAAGCATGGCCCTTGTTATGTTCTTTTCATTTTGAGGAACCAAACACGAGGTGGAAGAGTGTTGGCTGTCTACTTGGCAGGAGGGAGATGATGAGCATTGTCCCCTCCTCCTCCCCATTTAAAGTTTCCCATCAAGAAGATCTATCATATCCGAGAGAACTTTGCTCCTTCAGCTATTGGGCCTTAAATGCCTTTTAGGTATTTTCCTATCTTCTGGAAGCAATTAACATTCTGACTGATGACGAGTGAGCCATGTAGCCCCTGGAGTTCATGCTTGTCATAACTCCTTGTGTACTCAACATCCCCTTTTCAGGAAATGTTCTTTCCATGCAAAATGTGGGACTCTTCCGATGAGTCACACTCTCTTGTTCCTGCTTCTAACCATCAGCTTCTGTTACAAACTGGCTCCTGTTCAAAGCCCTGGAGATTTTCCACCTCTGACTGTAGAGCCTGTAATATAGTCACAGTTGCCATAAAGTGAGGTGACAGTGCAACTGCTTTACATAGCAGAAGGGGAAACATTTGGGTGGAGTTTCCCAGTGAGTCAAGGTGGCCTTCCAGATGATGTGGGAATGCATCTCTCAGCATTCCTCACCATTGGATTTTCTGGCTGGGACTGCTGTTGCAACAACATCTGCAAAGCCAGATGATCCCCAAACCTTCTGTGAGTGATATATTTTAGGTATGTACCATTGGGAAGAATTCAAGTGATCTGAAAGATTTCACCTCAGGAAAGAGTAGAAGTCCCAGGCTGCACTTACACTGCAGAAATAAAGCAGTTAGACACCACATTAACTTTCATGGTTCAGTGCTATGGAATTCTGGGATTTGTAGTTCTTTGAGATATTTATGCTTCTCTGCCAGAGAGCTCCAGTGCCACAACAAACTACACATCCTAGGATTCCATAAGATGGAGCCATGTTCATTAAAGTGGTGTCAAATTGCATTAATTCAACAGTGTGGCAGCAGCCCCAGAAAATGTGCAGGGCCTCCCTTTGGATTCATGGGGTACTTACTCTCACAGTGTTTAGATTACTATGCTCCTTAGAAAGCCTTTTAAAAACTGTTTTAAATTAATGTTTTGATTATATTCTTTGCTTGTTTTTATATTGGTATTTTCCCCCTGTATTGTTGGAACATCCATAATCATTCATGTAAAATTAAGTAACTGACTCCTTAAGATATGACATATAGATGATTTTAATGGTTTTAGTTTTAATTTTAACTGTTCTATTAGGATTTTTTATTAATGTATTGTATGTATTGTTTAGCATGTTGTAATCCCACCTCGATCCGCAGGGAGAGGCGGAAAATATAAATAAAATTTTGTTGTTGTTATTATTATTATTATTATTATTATTTTATATTCTTTTAGCTATTTTTAATTAAGTTTGAAAGCTACTTTGTGTTGCTCACTGGGAGAAAAGCAGGATATAAATTACATAAATAAATGAATTATAGAAATAGAGAAAGACAGACCGTATTATTGCATTACACTCTTATGGTGCTGCTATTCCACTTTTACTGCTCTGGCTGCCTCCTGTTTCATTCTGAGGTTTGTGGTTCAGTGAGGCCTAAGATCTCGCTAACTGAATATTCTAAATGCCCCTCCATAAACTACAAATCCCAGACTGCAACAGGAGGCAGCCAGAGCAGTTAAAGTGGAATAGCAGTGCTATAAGTGTCTAGTGTGGTAATCTAGAGAGTTTGGAAAAGCTACTCTTTGGATTACAAAGTGGCCAATGGCCATGCAGCCTGGGGGTGCTGGGGACTGAAATCCAACATAAATGGAAAGGTTGGGAAAGGCTGATTTAGACTCTGTTGCTTTGACTGCATTTTGCTTGCACATGGATACACAGAGACACGGAAAACCTGAAAATCTGCCAGTTAAGGATGTGAGTTCTTTCATAAGATTACTTCAGTTTTCTCTAGAAAACTGAGATAGTGAAATTACTTCCTGATAACTTTTGTATAAGAGGCATAATGAGGTGAGCAACCCCTGTGGGCTCCCAGCATTTCATCCTCTGCTTGTGGAGCTGTTGGGATGAGAAGGAAAGGTTTGCCACAGTTTGTGGCTAATTGTTACCAAACCATGTGGCTCCAGGCTGGTTGGTGTGTCCCCCTAATCAATGACAGATTTGGGAAATCCTCCTCCTTTCTTGACTCTTTCTGTCTTAGTTGTCCTTGATATTTGACCAACGTTAGATGATAATTTGCCATTTGATACCTGTTAACACTGTCACGTTTCTTTCCCACATTGTCCTCCAGGTTCAAAGCACCCATCTCAGGGAACTGAAATGGAAACAAGCCCTTGCCCGAAGTCTCCAGCCTTCAGGACAGGCAGCGAACCAGCTCTGAGTCCCCTGGTGTTTCGGAGATTTGCTTCTGAGTTGCAAATCAGTGATGTTCTCAGGAGTTCTGACAGCCAGCTCTACCCGAGACCTCCACCTAAACCCAGTAAAGTGCCCTTTGTGAGGCCATCCCATGGTTCAGAAGTGCTCTATTGTGAACTGAATGCAGCTCTTCCCACAGACTGTAAGGTTTCAAAGCAAACTTTATGTCAAAAGAACAGCTTTGTAGACCATCTGACTATTAAGGAAAATGGGATACATTCTGAAACGAACTACTTAATCCTGGACAACAGAGATTCTTTCCTGAGCTCTGTGGATCCGCTAACAGCCCAGACAGAAATAAGCAAAGAGAGTAGTGTTTTTGTCACACCTGTTCTTGAGACGGTCTCCAGTTTCCGGCCAAATGATTTCGAGTCAAAACTTCTTCCCCTGGAAAACAAACCCTTGGAGACAGCAATGTTAAAAAGAGTAAAGGAGTTTTTCACTAACAACAGTGCAAAGGTCATCGCTCAACATATACTTATGGTGGACTGCAAGGTAAAGTTTTCTCTGTTTCTTTGTCATGTATATGAATGAGCCTAATGGGAACTGTTATTTGAAAAGAGTTGTCCATGTGGCATCACATTAGTGGTTCCTGTAGTTTTATGTTTTGTCTTATGCAGCAGTGAAAATCAGGCATCTCTAAGCATATTTGCCACAGGCCTTGGATATATATATATATATATATATATATATTCAACATATATTGACCAAGATCTTCCATCAAACCAGTCACCATGATATTGTGGCTACGCATTATCTCAGCCTCCAACCCCTGAAGCCTACCTTAAAAGCCAGAGGTGTCTGGAGCAATGGAGGTCTGTGTTGCAAAGAGCTGCAAGATAACATGCATAAAAGACACTGTGAGGAGCAAATTCACAGTGTCACTTGTTGGTGAGAAGGGACTAGTTACGTCATCTTTCAGTATCGGGCTCACCAGTAGCCCAGACTTCCATCACTCTGAATGGCTGACTGACTTTTAAGGTGGGTTTCAGGATCATTTGTGGTAATGACTGTAGACCCATGATCACAGATAAGAATATGAAGCAGTTACAATGTCCTAACTTACGACATAGTAACTGACTAACAAGGTGCCAGGCTTAGCACAACTTTTCTCTGACTTAAAAACACACACACAAAATATGGATAGCGTGTGGTGTCTGTATTACTTACAAACTTCAAACAGTATTCAAAAACAGAACCAAAACCAGCAGAAAATCAGCAATGTTTGGGGAGAATACAGTTCATTTCTACCTTTCATCAGCAGCCATATCTAGGAAGGGTATTCTAGAGACAGGCTGCCACTTTAGAGAAGGCATTGTCTCCAGCTGACAACAGTTTGACTGATAGGGTTTCCAGGGTCAGACCTCTGATGACTTAAGTGAACAGACAGGTTGATATAACAGGAAACGGGTCTTCAAGTATCTTGGTTCCTCAATCTTTCATACTTTCAAGACCAAAATTACCACCTTGAGTTGCACCTGGGAATTTACCAGAAGCCAGTGAAATATGTTCACCAGGGCAAGGTGTTGTTAAGAATTTTCCTGCTATATTCCGGACGTTTTCTAATGCTGTTCAATAGCAGCCCATGTATTAAAGCATCTCAACAGTAGTCTGCAATAGATACTACAAAAGTTCCAAGCACCCTGCCTCATAATATTAAAGCATAATATTACTTGGCTGACACAGTACCCTGAGAAATTCAGGGAAGATAAAAGGAAGTACTTCTTCATGTGCACAGAGTTAAAATGTAGAACTAACTGTTCCAAGACATAGCAGTGGTTGCCACCTTGGACAGCTTTAAAAGGGAATAGCTAAATTCATGGAGGTTGGGACTATTAACAACTGCTGGTCAGGGTAGCCATTTATCACCTTCAGTGTCAGAAGAAGAGTATATCAGTTGCTGATAAATGCAATAAAGACTGGAGCACTTCTCATAGGCCAAATTCTGAGAACCATGCAGCCCTGTAGATGTTATTAGCTTGAAGTTCCTAGCATTCTTCACCATTGGCTATGCTGACTAGGGCTGATGGGACTTACAGTCCAACAAAACCTGGAAGCCCACATTATTCCCCTACCCCTAACTGGTGGACCATGATGTGAATGAACCAGATAGACATTGGATCTCTGGCTGTAGCATATTCATGCTTATGGGTACTGGTGTGCTAGCTAGTTTTGTGTTTTTACATGCTCAGTGAAGCACCATATTTGTATACAGGTGTTGCTTGTTTGGCTCCTGGTCCAGTAGAGCTGCTAGAACTCTATAGCCTTGGTCAGATGATCAGATAATGATCGATCACGCTGTTCAGTGGACCTCCTGGAAACAATTCAGGCATTGTAGTAGTAGCAGTGGCTGTTGAGCTCTATGTGACAGTAGCATTTGTTTGGTATCAGAATATTAATCTCTCTCCTTATTAGTCTTGGTAGAAGCCAAATGACATCTGGTTCCTGTGGATCTGGTCCAGGAGGAAACTAACAAGGTTGCTAATAAAGATGCAGGCTCCAAGGCAGTCCTTAGTCTGGGGCTCTTGGCTTGCTCATTCTGCCCTCTAGTGGAGCGGAATTTGTAATATGGGATCTGGAGTGACCGTTGTAGACCAAATTGGTTATTTTTCCCAAGATGCCATTTTGGGGGTGTTGTCTGTGTGCTCTTTCACAGGGGACAGTATTATTTCTTCTGAACATCATTTCTAGACATCACTGGAAGTGTCACAAGGAAGATAAAAGTACCTCATTTTAAATGAGGTACAGATTTTTCATCTCAGCTAAAGGAAGGTGGAAATTATTTGGCCCTCCAGATGTTTTTGGACTGCAGCTCCCAGCAGTCCTAGTCAGGATATCCAGTGGTGAGGAATGCCGGGAGATGCAGTCCATCAGCATCTAGAAGACCATGATTCCTTCACCTAAACTGAAACCTAAGTGGAAAACCAGCTATTCTTGATACATCCAGAGATACAACCCGGATATAACTGCAAGTGTGGATACCCCGTCAGGATATTTCAAATGTGCTGGACACCACAAGCAAGCCATCAGCCATGGTGATAAGTCTAAATGTGGACTTGCAAGTCTAAATGTAGTAGTAGGGTCAATTCAAAGATATAGCCCTATTAGTCTGTAGAATCAGTATGTAGAGAGATCTTGTAGCACCTTTGAGACTAACTAAAGAAAGACATTGGCAGCATGAGCTTTTGTAGACTTAAATCTACTTCATCAGATGCATTTAGGATCAGTGTGTTTGTGTGTGTGTGTATCTGGCAGCTGCTGCACAAACTATCAGTAAATTGTTGTAACAAGTGCCTCTATTAATATTTATTTCATTTTTTATGGTGCCTGATGCTGTAACTGGAATCTAGTACCTGGAAGCACCTTCAGTTATCTGGCTAAGATTCAGGGGCATCTTTCCACCCTGCCATCTCACATAAAAAACAAGTTTTTTTTCCTGATGCAGCACCTCTCCTACATACCTTTTCAATGAAACTGATCTATTAGAGTGCCTTTCTGAATACCTCCCCAAGTGTCAAATGCCATTTCCTCGACCTGGCTTTTCAATGACCACTCCCTGTTGCTGTCACCAATTGAATGACATCCCTCGAAATGCCTCCCCCTCAATTATTACAGGTTTGTTAGCATCATCGGCCCTATTCCCAGAGGAAGGTGTAAATCAAGTAGGCATCAGCTGTGGCCCATTGTATTAGGAGGGAAAAGATCATTCAAACACTCCTCCTCATTGGAGCACTCTGAGAGCTTAAGCTGTATTTATGTCCATTGTAAACTAGACCCTAAGGAAATGTCTGCTTCCTGGCATCACATGCCCCATAGTCACAGGAGGGTCTCCATATGAGATCAGCGAAGCCCAATAAGTCCTAAATACCATGAAAGGCACCAGTTCCCATCTGATTTTTGAAACTACACAGGGTCAGTCCTGGTTAGCACTTGGATGGGAGACTGCCAACAAATACCAAGTACTGTAGACTATATTTCAGAGAAATAAATGGACTGTCCCTTGGCTAAGAATATCCTATGATGTTCCTATGTTTGCCACAAATCAACTTGTGGAGCATGCAGACACACACAAGCCCAGGGGGGTATTATTAAGCACAGGGGGGTAGAGTAGAGATAGGGTAGAGATGCCCGATAGGATAAAGATCCCTAAAGAGGCTGATGCCAGGGACTTACTTGGCTAGTGCTCACAATTTCACTGTCATAATGATGCTTAGGACTTTACAGGCCGAAGGTATAAAACTTTCCAGCTGTCTCTCTTATCTTTTTCTTGACCCCACAAAAAGTCTAATACCCTGGCAGGCCCATAATGATGGAAAAGTTCCCAGGACTGTCAGCTATCTGGAATAGCTCAGATGGTTCCTGCTCCATCTGCGCCAAAGAGATGGTGCCTGCTCCAATCTGCTCCAACGAGTCAGAGGACCCTCCAGAGCATCATGAGACGTTGCAAGGAGGAGCTGGCTAGTATGACTCTCCTTCCACCTTCTTGCAGTAGCAGTTTCCACTGGATCCTTGGTCCCTTCCTCCAAGTACAGGATCCTTTCTCTCTTCAGTTTGGATCCACCTCATGCATTTTGGGACGCTTTCACATGGGAGGAATTTCTCCCAACTTTGAATGCAGCCAGTGCGAATTCACATGAATTCGCTTGTTTAGCGAATTCACGTGAATCCCCATTGCATTCGGAAGGTTTTGGAATGACCTCCCATTACCCAAAAATGACCCCTCCTTACCTGAATTGCGTGAGAAGCTTTAATTCGCAATAACGTGAAACCCCATGATTGCGTTTGGATTGCCCTTGGATTATACTTCCAATTTCCCACGTCTGAAAGAGTGGACTGTCAGCAGAACCCCCTCATTTTTCCAGTTAGTTTCAGTTGACATGTGGCAAGATGGAAAATGAGTTGGAGCTTAATAAGAGTGTATCTACACTGCACAGCTATAGCCATTTGAAAACACTGTGTTAGATGGCTCCATCTTACAGAATCCTGAGATTTGTAGTTTGAAGATGTAGTTAGAATTCTCTGCAAGAGAGCCTTAGTGCTAGAACCCTCTAGCACAGAATTATTATGTATTTTGCCAAATCCCAGAAAAATCAAAAGCAACTGGTTAGAGTTCGCTGCAAAGGTGTGTTTGACACAGCTTCTTAACACTCAACACTTAACACTTTCAATTCAGTCAGCTCTTCTTTTCCCCTCATAGGTAACCATTTCATCATGATTGATAGCTAAACCTAAATCTCTGCCCTGTAAGGGATGGAAGTGGTTTACTTTGCCCTGAAGAAATGCTGGTGGACTCATTTTTGTATTTAGTTGTGTTGTTTTCTGCTATAAGATGTAAAATCAACCCTTTAAAATGGAAAGGTTTTGTTTTCTTTAGTAATTAACCTTTCTGTTTGATCTTTGGAAGCCCATGGGATGATTTCCAATCATTCTGATATCTTCTCTGCTTCCCTCTCCCTCATTTAGAGATTAAATTAGGTAACCATTGAGTTATTTACATTCTACTTTCAATGATGAAACTAATAATATTTTCAAGTGATCTCCCATTTGGGCACTAATGAAATCCAGATCTGCTTAGCTATAGTAGCTCTGTTACATTATATGCCTTTATGAAAATACTATTTTTAACAATGTGGGTTCCCTTCTTTGAAGTATGGACCCTCTCCCCACACTTTTATCTACCATATTTTATCTGATACATTTCCTAACCACCCCACTTCCTGAAGCAGCTTAAAATATAACATAGTAAAATTCAGATAATATAAAATCATTTTCAATGTCAACTGAAATAAAAGTTAAAATAAAATATAATTGCAAATTTCTTGTTGTTGTTTGCCTTCAAGTCATTTTCTGGCTTACGGAGACCCTAAAGTGAACCTATTATGGGGTTTCCTTGGCAAGATTTGTTCAGAGAAGGTTTGCCATTGCCTTCCCTGAGGCTGAGAGCATGTGACTTGTCCAAGGTCACCCAGTGGCTTTCATGGCCAAGCTGGGAATTGAACCCTGATCTCCAGACTCATAGTCCAACACTCAAACCAGTACAGCGCACTGGATAACACAATTGCAAATACCTATGCTTATTTTTCAAAATGTTAAAATTTGTTTGTAAAACATTGTGTTTCCGTAAAAGAGAATGGGAATCACAAGGTGAGTAAATGTTCGACTCCAGAGAAGGTTATGAAAGAGAACCTGAACTCTCCTTAAGAAAACAAGGAGAATAGACAGCAAGGAAGATGAGGAGGTGGGATTACCAACCAAGGGCCCTTTCATACTACACCATTATAGCATTCTATTCTACTGCCATGGTTATATCCAATGGAAACTTGGGATTTGCAGTTTAGAGGACGGCCATTTAAAATTCTCATCCAGAGAGCTTTAGTCCCTCACCAAACTACAAAGCCCAGGATTCCATAGGATGCTGCCATGGCAGCTAAAGTGGAATCGCAGCACTATGATTGCGTAGGGCCTCAGATGAAAAGGTTTCTAATCCACTCTTCTTTCTTTCAAAGGAACATTGCCATTTAGTAATGCAGGCCTGGGGACACCTATGACTTTCCAGATGTTGTTGGACTACAGTTCCCACAGGCTTTGATAGGCCTGGCCAATAGTCATATGGGCTAATGGCTTTAATCCATTTATTAGTCCTAATTAGAGTAGACTCATTTAATCAGTGGGAACCTGGTAACGGTTCCACTGGTTTTGACCAGCCTGGCCAATAGTCACGTGGGCTAATGACCTTAATCCATTTATGAGTCCCAATTAGAATAGACTCATTTAATCACTTGGAACTCGATTAGATTAATTTAATCAGGGGGAGCTCAACCTTTGTGTAACTTCCATTGATCTACTATACTTGGGAGTTTAGCAGTTGGATTTCGGTCAAAAGTGTGTATATAAAACTACTCAGGATGCAGTGGCTGGTTGAAATGTTGGTAACTCCTGTGATTAACATTGGAGGCCTGTGGAATTTTGGAATGGAATAGTTATTTTTTTCTTACATCCTATTAGTATGCAACTTGCTCCACCAAATGGACAGTTTTGAATGCCAGAGAGCGGCTGCTCTGGTATTGTTCAGTTATTTGAATGTTTTTCAAGCTGTTTTAAGGTCATTTGATTGAGTGTACCCCTTCCTGAGATCTGCTGATTACAGGGCATGTTATAAATACTTGTTACATTTCTGCATGCATATGCACCTATATAATAGAAAGCGAGAAGGCAAGCAGTGGGAGCATTTAGGGATTACTGTGTGCTGATTTTAACATAAATCTTGATTAATGTTCAGGCCGTCTCATTTTCATCCTGACCCATTCTGTTTGCACTCTTGCACTTAACAGGTTGCTAGGATACTAGAGGTCTCTGAAGAGACGACGAGGATCATGGGAGTAAAATCAGGCCTGGAACTTATTACGCTGCCGTACGGACACCAACTGCGCCTTGACATAATTGAAAGGTAAATGTTGTTATAGTGACTGTACCTTTTTCCCCTCTCTTTGCACACTTAAGGTAAAATATCAAACTCCCAGGAAGATTCACTGGGATTTATTTCAGTTCTCCATGCAAAATTGCTTCCATCAAATCATTCCTTCCATTCACTATTTCTGTCTGTATCTGTTAAGAGATTACCTATTAATAGATTACTCCATAACAGATCAGTAAACCTATTAAAAGATTTAAGGATAAATAAGAAGTAATTGTCTAGCACTGTGTAATGATTTGAGTGCTGGAGGAGGACTTCACAAGACCAAGGTTCAGATCCCCACTCACATTTCAAAACCCACCAGGTGACCTTGGACAAGCCATATTCTCTCCGGTAGGGTGGCCATAAGTCAGAGTCAACTAAAAGGCACATAACAACAAGTAGTAATATTACTGGAGAGCCAGCATGGGGCTCACAGCCTCAGTGAAGAGAGGAGCAAAATCAGTAACTGGCCATTAAAAATACAATTACGATCTAAGTTGTTGTATTTCATATATCTCTTCCATAGATAATTTCAGAAAAGTAGGACCAAAGTGTCCTTTCAAAAGAACCAGTGTGATGTGACAGTTAAGTGTTGAGCTAGCTCCACTGAGCCATGAAATATACAGGTGATCTTGGGCCAGTCACTCTTAGACTGGCCTACCGCATTGGTTTGGCATGGCAATAAAATGGGGAGTAGGGAAAATATGTATGCCACCGTGAACTCATTGGAGTAAATGATGGAACTGTGCCCTGTTAAGGACACTGAAAACCCTTTTTTACCATTTACAGAAAAATACTGGCCCTTCACTGAAACCCACAGGACTCTCCCCTTCCCTCCGCTAATTTCCACCCATGAGTTGCACAGAGCATTTGGCCAACTGTGCAGTTGTCATAGTTTCTTCAGAGCATTGGAGGAAAACCTGTTCCTTCTCTTGCCAGGAGCAATGACCTACTCCTGCCCTGGACTAACGTGACAGCCATCTTCAAACTGCTTTGCCAGTCTTGGCAACTTTACTGCAGAATGAAGGCTGCCCATTTCTTTCCTCTCCAGCTCCTTCCAAATGAAAGAAAATTCTTTTGTTGGCTTGTCAGGCCTGGACTCACGTGTTGCGCTTTATCCTTCTTTCTCCAAAGGGCGGGCAGCAGCGATGGGGGTATTGCCAAAATTATTGTCTGGCATCCAAAGTATTCATTCTGTGTTTTTCAACTGCCTGCCTAGATAGCTGTTCCTTCCCCAGGTTGGGAAGTCAGGCTTATTTCCCTATATTGAAATTAAGAATTGATTTAAGCGTTGGACGACTGCTGTGGAGGACAGAGTTCAATTCCTGCTCAGGGCACAAAAACCCACTGGATGACTTTGGGCAAGTCACACACTCTCAAGTTCAGAGGAAGGGAAAGACAACCTCCCTCTGAATAAATCTTGCCAAGAAAACCCTGTGATACCACTTTGGAGCTACCATAAGTTGGAAATAACATGAAGGCACACAGCAACAACTAAACTTATCTGTTGCCCCACATGAGCCCTCTGATCATGAAGAATTGGCCTTGTGTGTAAGTTTATTGCACATATCACTCTACAGGGTGTTTGTAGGATTTTTTCCTTGGACAGAGAGTTAAAAAGATCTACCCAGTGACATCACTTCAATTCTGCAAAAATATTTTTGTTCTTTTTAATCACTTAGATTAATTCCTTTGTGCCCCCACCCCCATCCCCACGGCTGTCTTGATAACTTGTCCTGAATGTCTCTGATTTGCTTGCCTCCTTAGACATAATACTATGGCAATAGGAATAGCGGTGGATATCCTTGGCTGTACGGGAAACTTAGAAGAGCGTGTTGCAACATTAAACAGGATTATCCAGGTTGCTGTGGAACTCAAGGAATCTGTGGGGGATCTCTACGCATTCTCGGCTGTAATGAAAGCTCTGGAAATGCCTCAGGTAAAAGGAAATGTCCTATCCTGGGATATGAATGAATAAATAATCATTTTCAGTGTGATTTCTAATAGGGCCGAATGGTGTCCAAATGCACAAAATATTAAAATTGTTCTGTATTTCATTTCTAAAACTATTATTTTAAAAACTGTAAGCCCCCCCCCCCTTTTCTGTTTAGGTGAAAATTCTAGTCTGGCTTACATGAAGCCTTTAAAACATACAAATTAAGAATGTAAAAATAAAATGTATTTAGTGCCACAGAGTGAAATAAAGCCTTGTGCAACAGCTTGAGCTGGTGGGTAAATCAAAAGGTCTTTACTTGGAGCAAAAGGGATTTGACACTGAATGTGTGTCCATAAAAAAAAAAGCATTTCATATATAGAGGGAAATGACTGGGAAAAAGCTTCCCTTGGTCATAGGATGACAGCGAATGACAATGAGTGTAACTGGTTCTGAATAGTAAGAGTGGAACAGCTAACATGCAGAAACCAACACGGCTGGCTTAAGTACACAACACAAAAAGCCTCACCTTGCTATCTTAACTGAGTGAGCAATGTAAAAAAAAGCAGTGCAGTAGCCACTGAAGATACCTGGTGGGGAAAACTCTTGCCCTCCAGTGAAGTCATTGTACCCTGAGTGCTATGTGGAAGAGATCCTAAGGCACAGCACGTTCAGCAAGATTATTTTGTAGCTGTAACATGCTGCTTGACATTTCAGTTGTTCTTCCTCTGTAGGTCACGAGATTGGAGCAAACATGGACCATGTTGAGGCACTGCTACACCCAGACCGCCATTATGTATGAGAAGCAGCTGAAACCATTTTGCAAAGCCCTGCATGAAGGAAGAGGTGAGTGCACATTCAAAGGCAGACAGTTCCATCTTATTTTTCATCCTCAACAAGGGAGTCTAACCAAGCCCTCAAGGCCCATCTATCAATTCATTAATGGAAAGTACAAAAGCAACTGGAGACCTGTCAGTGGTAGTAGGGGGCAGGATCCATTAGCCCTGATAACCACATCCTGTTTCGCTCATGGCTCATTTTTGACATGTGGGAAAGAGGCAGAAAGGAGTGATACTCCCCACTTCCCTTCCATGGGGCACTTGAAACCATTTGCTTTGGGGAGTATGCACAATTAATACATGTGCAGTTGCTGAAATATACAGATTTGCTGCAAAATGACAGGCAAATTTTTGGAATTAGTGACTTGTTGCCATTGAATGACCATCCTAGTTTCCCTGAACAGGACAGCGTAATGAATTTCCCTTAGATTTGACTGAGAGAAATCTATAGCAAACTCACCTTTTCTCCACTAGCCGAAAGGAGAAGCCAGGTCTGTGTGTGTTGAGGGGGGGGGTCCTTTGATCCTCCAGAAATGTCTTTACCAATGATAGCTGGGTGTGGCTGATGAGAATTGTTGGCCAAACATTTCCCACCCAATGTAAGCTGTGCTTATGGAGAGTCACAACCAGTACAGGTAGTTTTTCTATGCCAAGTGGCGGTAGTGTCATAGCATTGCCTTCCCAAGCAGAACATCTTTGGAATCCTGCTTTTATGAGGCCTGGGGAGCTTCACTCCAGTAGGACAGTTTAGCTCACAAAAGTGCAGAAAGGTCTAATGGGCTTTCATTTCTCTTCTTTCCAGAGGTCACTTGTGTCCCCCAAAATATTGTAACTGTCCCCCTGCTGATGCCACTGGTCACCTTGCTGGAACGCCAGGCAGTTGTATTTGATGGGATGGACGTGTGGGAGAACACTGACCAAAGCTGTGAAATCATGCTGAAGCACCTGGCAACAGCTCGCTTGATCGCGCAGAATGCCAGCCTGTATAGTGCAAATGCAGAAAGGATACTCACAGGTAAGAAGAAAATGCCTAGTTGAGCACCAGTGCTGCTGCAAAGACTTTTGTGTATTTAATTCCACAAATAAAGGAGTTAGTTGGGAATTATGTCTAGGGGTGTTGAAACTTAGCCCTCGAAAACAAGAGATGGCTTCCCTTTTGTTTCTGAAGTCTTGGTTGAACGATGGATGTTCATGAAATGCACATCTGGAGGGCAGCTTTGGCTGTGCTTTTGTCTTTTCGACCTGACTGTATTATAAGCAGGAACATCTTGAAAATCAGTCCGGCTTGCGAGAAATGCACCTGCTATAACATATTTCTTACTAAGTATCGGACCATCAAACTGAACATAAGAAGGTATTGGTAGATTTGGCCTTGTTTGTTTTACAAACTTGGATTAAATGGTAGGTTCAACGCATTAATACCTGCTCGGTCTTGGAGGTAAGTTTTCAAGATGGCAAAAATAGCCTGTGATTGATTTTCTTGCTTCAGTCCTGTGGTTTGTGGGTCATGACCTCATTTGTTCATTCATATGGGTCCCTTGGGATGGGGAGGCTCTCCGTTCCAGACTCCATTATCAAAGTGGCTAATTTCCTGTATGAGAAACATCCCTGGAGATGCAAATGGATCATTATCTGAGTCACTGTGGCCCCTGTTGCAGCTATGCTCCCCACTGGGGCCATTTTGACATGAATTTGGAAGGAAAGCAGCTGCTGCAGTCTGTGAATGGCCTGGGTGAAGCAGTACATGTCAGAGAGCTGAGCTTCTATGGGCGCTTTGCATGCAGAGAGAAATGACCAGATTTCTGGGCTTCTATTGCAACAGCAGAACTGAGATGCTTGTCTCAAACGGCTCCATGGTAAAAAGGCTATTTGATAGTAACACCGGGGATGTAACCTAGGAGGGTGTAGGCCGCACCTGGTGAAACCCTAATGGGATGTGTATGTGACACCACTGCTCCCAAAATATCTGCTTTTTGGCAGAAATCGGCTATAGTGTTCACCTGAGTACCTTTAAAACACTTGATGAGACAGTGCAAGTGGTGGGGAAAAAAACAACAACTTTGAAAATTCTTTTAAAAGTTTTCTTTAAAAAAAATCACACCTTACCAAATGTTCAGTTTAACCACATCCAACTATGTACGTGTAAAATACATTTAAGGCTGTGTGTATGATATTGTGATTTAAAGGTATACAGTCAGCCCTCTGTATCCACAGACTCTTTATCCGTGGGTTCAACCATCCACAGCTTTAAAATATTTTTTAAAATATAAATTCCAAAACGCAAACCTTGACTTTGCCATTTTATATAAGGGGCATCATTTTACTAAGCCATTGTATTTAATGGGACTTTGAGCGTCTATGGATTTTGGTATATATGGTTGGCCCCAGAAACAAACCCCAGTGGATAACAAGGACCCACTGTAATTTTAATTTTGTTAATTGTTTATGTCACAACTATTACTGTTCAGTGATATACAGGAATTGTAATTTATGAGTAATATTAGTACAAGAATACTAAGGATTCTGTACGGTGGGGTATAGGAGGAGGTTGATGGAAGGGGGTGACACCATGAGTTACCGCACCAGATGATGCCAAACCTAGTGATGTCATTAATACTCGTATTTTTCCCATTTCCTCCTCAGATTTCCAGCCAGACGATGAGATGAACGAGATCTTCAAAACAGAATTTCAGATGAGATTGCTCTGGGGCAGCAAAGGAGCACAGGTTAACCAGAGTGAAAGATATGAGAAATTCAACCAGATTTTAACTGCACTCTCCCGAAAATTAGAACCCCCGCTAACAAAGCAGAATGAGTCATGAAATGTCTGGTGGACTCTCCAATATAGAGAATTCAACCTAATTGTTGAAGGGAAAACACATTGTAAATAAGATTATGGAAATATCTGCAAAACCCCCCTACTTTTTCAAGAGAAGAGAAGAGACAGTTTTGACTCACCCTAAAAGCCATTTTCTGAGGAAAAATACGTTTCTCATATTTCTTTTGTTCACCTGCTGTTACATTTGGTGTGTTAATTTTTGCAAACCTGGAAATAGCATTGCAAGGACTTACCACAACCAGTTCCAAACAAGGGCAGAGCTTTTTAGTTTATGATTGTTTTCAATCTGAACATGCAGACATTTTCCTGCCCTTTCAAAGCAAGGTCTGAAAAGGGGGCATATTAACACTGCCAAAAGTTTTTCGAAACCCCCCACCATCCCTCCCAGGGTAGTTTTTTTTTAAAAGAAAATCCTACCCATTCTATACATTTCTGACATCCACAGAGCTTTCATTGTATGTAAATTGTAGCAGATACATTTATTTATAAGTTGCCTATTAAGAATGACTACTGATTTTAAAAGGATTCATTATTTATTTTTTATTGATGCTGCCTTTCATGATTTTGGGGTCCCTGAAGAAGCTGATCACTTTGTCAAGTATTCAAGCCAGTGGTTATGTTAGGTTGTTTTGAGTCTTCCCTCTGGTGATCATATTAACACACTGCAATGTAAATATGAGTAAACCTTCAAAGTGTCAGCTGAGCAGAACATATCAGTTGTATGATAGCCCTTAAATTGATACAGAAACTGTATATATTCTTTACGAATTAAAGCATTTCTTTGAAGTATTTTTATTTCATTGTCTCGGTGTAACAAAAAAGGATAAAATGATTTTGAGACCCAAGATGTTCAAGACTGTATTGCTCATCTTTGTTCCTTATTTATACTCTCCACCAATATCCCTATCTGTGCTGTGGATCAGATGTGAACTCCTTGGCTTTATGCCTTCAATACATCTGTCTAGTTTGCCCAGTGTGGTGACTGTTGATAAAGGCTATCTCTTTCCATTTTGAACTACCTTGAGTCAATTTCAACCCATGGCAATTGCGGATGAGACATCTCCAAGACTCCCTTTTTTCCACTGCTGTGCTCAGTTCCTGCACCTTCATACCCATGACCTCCTTAATAGAGCCCATCCATCTAGTATGGAGTCTTCCCTTTTTTTTGCTTCCTTCCACCTTTCCTAGCATTATTGTTTTTTCCAGTGAGTTGTGCTTTCTGATGATGTGTCTGAAGTGCAACAGCTCAGTTTTGTCATCTTGGCTTCCTGGGACATTTCTGGCTTGATGTGCTCTAGGACCCATTTGTTTGTCTTTTTGGCTTTCCACAGGATCCTCAGCATTCTTCTCCAGCAACGTATCTCAAATGAATTGATTTTCTTCCTATCTTCTTTCTTAACTGTCCAACTCTCACATATGATTTATATGTATCTTTGCTTTCCACTGCCTCTTCTAAAATTCTGTTTTAGGTTCTGCTCATGGCCTTGACTGCCATTTCTCTGGGGCCTTTCCTTGGCCAAGCCTCTGTTGTCTTTAATACATGATTCTATAACAACACTAGAGTTGTCCTGGATCAGAATAGTCTCACATTACCCAAACAAATGCCACGGGGCAGCCCAGAAGTAGGGCACATGCACAACAACATCCTGGAGTTGTTAACAGTGAATCTGTTCAGTTGTCATTACTACAACTTGTGCAACTATATCAGTTCACATTCATCTACAGACTGTTACTCACACCATGCCTATTTCATCATTCAGAGTGCTTAACACCTCTCCTCAAGTCCCCTAATCATTTTCTGTCTTGTCCGCAACTGATAAAGTGGCATGGGTTTGTGATTAAATATAGTGGATTATATTGCTATAGGAAGCTTATGTTGGTTTAGTGGGCATGGTCCAGATTTCTTCTTGGAATGCAACAGGATGCAAGTTTTAGCTTTTGTTCCTCTTAAGTGGTTATAGCCATAATAATTAACTGGTTTTTTTAAAGTAAGATGAAAGTTTGATATTAACATGTAGAATACTCCCCTTGCTATAACTGAAAACACTTTAAAAGTTGCCTCTGCACCAATCATTCCTTCTGCTGCAATTCCCACAAATATGTTGCAGCTCTGAAAGATGAGCCGTGCTCAGTATATCACTTCACAGCAGGCAAAGTGCTGCTCCAAGAAGTAAATGGTCACATAAATAGAGCTGGCACAAGCACTGGCAGGCTAGGTGTCTTATGACCTGCATGCTAATACCCAATAACTTCTATAACATTAAAAAGAAACAAGAAATAGTGTTGCAGTCTCTGGCTATACACAAGAGATGACTGGATGTAAAAGGGCATTATTTCTTTCCAGACAGAGACATAGCAAAAGATCTTCGGCCACCTCTGTCTCCCTGCAACAGACCTTTCTAGTGCGGAATGGGTGGAAGAGCTGGATGGATCCCTCACAAATAAGCGTATTAGTTGTGTGCCTTCCCATCCAATTATCTAACAATGACCAGTAGACTCTGTCAGTGACTGGGGAAAAGGAACACATCCATCTTCCTTCTTGCATGCTGGGAATCGCAGTGGTGAGCATGACATGAATCCCAAGATAGACCAAAGAAGCAAGCCTAATAAAAGGCACTTAAATCAAACATGGGTGACTGCCCAGAGTGTTTGATCTGAGCAGTCAGTTGGAAAATGTGAAGCTTCTCTTTTAATCAGGTAACAGAGCAAAACAAGGGTGGGGGTTTTAAAAATGCTTTCGCATCCAATACCCACCAAGCAACAACAACAACAAAAAATCAGTTAAAAATCCATGCTTTTCAGTTAACGTAGGTGTCATAATCTACTACTTCCGAATTAGAAAAATACACAGGTTTTAGCACCACAACCCGTTTTGTTATGACTTAGACTGAGATGATCTGAGAACCTTTTGCAATCAAAATTAACAGAAGAGGAATGCCCTACACCTACCTACCTGAAACATTTTAGACTACAACTTGCATGTCACAGAGGCATTTGGTGAGTTGTCCAAAATAACAACAACAACAACAATAATGATGATGATGATGATGTTACTAAGCCCCGGCTCCACTCCTTGGTGTGTGTGCAGACAGCAGACGCTGAAGTTAAAGTTGAGTTAAAGAACTTATTGGCTAGACTCTCTCGGCTTGATTGCTGCATGTGCTACTTAGTTCTTTAATTACTTTAGCTGTGTAACTAAGTAGTATCACAGTTTGATACCTGCAAACTTAGTTCACCAGGTTTGAGCTGTGAAAACAGAAGGGAGTCCATTGCATTGGATGATTGGGCCATGAGTGGATGATACTTCCATCCTGCTCCTGCCAGCCACAGAGGCTTCAATGAGGAAATTAAAAATGGCCATGCTTCTGATCATCACAGTCTTGCTGATAGGTATGACGGTGGGGTATTGTCCGTTTGCACCCTGATCGGCACATCTCATGCCAGGTAAAGTAGGTCTGAGGCAGTTTTGCTTGTGCCAATAGTGCCATGATTGTGACTACCATGAATACAGCTCCACTATGGATGTGTACCTCCAGGTTAGGCATCCGCAGGCCTGTTCCTCAATTCGGGCCCCTGTCCGCATCTGGGCAGCAGTTCCATAGGCTGCACAAAAGCCGTCAGGAAGAGTTCAAGGACATTCCATCTGTTTCCCTGTCCTTTGTATCTTTCAGGGAATTCTACACTCCACCCACCTCTACATACCAGATATAACAATGCTGCCTTTTTGTTACAGCATCTCTAACTCTGGCATTCCAAAACGACTGTTGTTACTAAATGCTCTAAGCCTCTCGATTTGTTTCACTCTCTAACTCCTACACCAGGCAAAGAAAGCCAAAGTGGAACCGAATTAAAAGCAAAATGACTGTAAACAACTAACTACAAAATGATGGTGTAAACAAACTGTTTAACTCAGGGGATTAAAGCTGGCAACGCAGATTAATTCTGTCTGCACTGGCAGTGCAAAAAATATCACACTTGTCTTTCATGCACAATGTATTTATACTTTTTCCAAACCCTCCTATTCCTTTGCCTGCAACAGAAGACAACAAGGAAATGATCGGGGCCATGAAAAGGTTATTTAATTTCAGGAAAATATTCTCAAGAGAATCACTATTTTTTTAACAAAGCATTGAAACATTTAAAAATCAGCACGTGCACAAAAGATTAAAAATTACTGGAAAGTTTGTAAGACTCAGACAATTCATCATGTTCAAAATTTCAGAATAATGATTTTAGCTAACTGCAAGTACAAAGATTTCCCCCCCTCCTATTTAATAACCCTCATAAAGATTGTATTATACCACAGAAAAAAAGGCTCTGAGGAACCATATCCTGTTCCTTGAAAAACAGTAGCATGAAAGAACTGTTAGTCCTTTATGAGAAATGTTGTAAGAAGCCCACAAGGTTATTAGGCAAAATCCACAGGGCTCTTGGCTGAAAAGAAATACTGAGAACGTATCGTCGTTATATTTTAACTTTGAAATAATAATTTAAAAAAGTTAAATTGATCTTAAAAAAACCTCACTGCATGTAGTTTTGTCAGTAATGAGTTAAGGTCACATTGTATAAATAACCCTGTTTACAATATCCAAAAGTTCTAAACCTTTAGTGTTTAACCCCCCCTCCATGTAAATACACTAGGTCATCTGTGTAATAGTGGCACATTTAATAATCAAAGGAAGAAGACTTCCACACAAGAATCACACAGATTTAGTTTTACTGGTAGTACGACTGCTAATAACACTGAAAAAAGAATCCTAAAAGAATCCAGCACTCCTGTGTCCAAATATTGCTTCGACCCTCGTCCCTACAAAAGAGTTCTTATATTATTACCGCAAACAGCAAAAAGCTGGCTTAGGAAACTTGACTTACTGGTTTCTCCTCCCCACCCACCCCTTCCCCGCTCCCCCTATTCTAAGCTTATCCTATTTAGTTTACAGGTGGGATGATTTTCATTAACAGAATTCACCAATGTCAGACAAAACAACATGAGCAACATGGGGTGCCGCAGACAACTATATATTTACATGTATAAACATTTCCAAATCTCAAGGTTTACAAGTAAAAGTGCACATAGATCATTACAAAGGTATCACTCCAATTTTCAACTGGTCCTTACAATGAAGCATCACTTGGAAACAGACTAGCACTGCAGTTAATCAGAAACTGGAGTCCTTCCCCAACCCCCCCACAGACAGACACACACACACACACACAAAATAAAGAGACAATCAAGAGCGAGAAAAATGGTCCGTAAAAATCCTATTAAAAACATTCATTAGACATAAAATGAAACTGATACATGTAGTTCGTTTTCAATGCGTAACGTTTACAATGCGCCATGTATCATGTCATGGTCGAGCTCTAGAAAACATCCACTGCTGGCTACCAGCAGCTGCAGCACTGTAGAAAGATAGATTCGGGAGGTCAGACAGAGTTGAGACGCAAAGCCCTTCGTGGGATACTGAAGCGGTAGTGTTGGCAATCAGCAGATTTAGGCACTCGAGAGTTTAAGGCAGCATCTGAATGGCAAGCACTTATCTTCTGAAAACAGTCGTTTGTCGTGTAGTGGAAAAAAAAATCTGTGCTGTTATCCGAGGTTTTCAGTGCTTGTGAGAAACTACTGAGGTGCTGAAGGTGGGCTGCGGTCGCCTAGTGCTGAGATGTGCTTGTTTCCCCCAAAAACAAAATGAATTGTTAAGTTCAAATAAGTTATAATGCCAAAGAACTGGAATGTAACGATGGTCATAATGAAAGGCAGGAAAACACCATGTTATAGCAGCATACATAGGTACTGAAATAAAAACTTGAGTGCTGGAGACACATGTAAAGTGGATTGGCTACAAGTGCAGAAGAACAGAAAGAGCTATGGAAATACAAAACGTTAGGCAAGCATGCCTGACACATATCTAGACATGCAGGAGAAGGTTAGGGCGAGCATGGAGGTGGCACAGGCAGAGACTGTCAATGATATGGTTTGGATTCAATACCAGTTGAAAGTGGGCATGGAAAATGACAGCTGAAAACAGCCAATGTACGATGCAACTGGTGAAGAGCGAGTAGGTTTTTTGAGGCCATGAAAAGCATGTCTTTTCAAGTTGGATGGCGATTTGGTTGTGTCGGAATGGAGCTTTAGTTTACCACAACTATTCTGAACACACACAGAAACACCAGCCTTGTTAGTGAGAAATGTATGCCTGCATGCCATCATGCAACTGGCTTCCCCCACCCACCCAATCTTGATGGGCCTAGCACCCTCCCCCCAAATGCAGCTGCATGTAACCTCCTTCAACATCTCGCCCATTTTCTCAGACCCCGCTTCAGGAACCTGCAGTCCAAGAGGAAAAAACAGAAAAGAACAGAATTACCAGAGGTCTTTGAAAAGAGAGAAGTGCACTCATTTTTTTTGAAAAAGAAAAAGTCCATCTCAAAAGGCTAGAGAATCCATCCCTTTATGCAAAAATGATGGCATAGAGCTTTTTTGACCTTTCTCCACATCCTACTTTTCAGACAGCAGTTCATTTAGCTGTGAACTAGTGTAACTTAGATTCCAAGTCCATCCTCCCAAAGATGTAGATTCTAGTAAAAGGAAGCACATTTAGAGCATTTTGCATATACAGTACTCACACCCATCCCTTAGACTAAGAGTCATGTGTTCCTGACTCAGTGGTCTGTTCCAGGCAGCATGTCCATAAGAATCACTCTGTTTGCAATAGCATCCCATTCTTTTTAATAAAAGGAAGTTAAACTGCATCGACATACGTTTTGTGCATGTACATTGTCTCCTTCTATTAAAGGAATGGGAGCATCCACACTAATTAAGAGTCCTGTGTGCACATGGTTTTGGGATGCACAATTTTCTGCACATCAAGTAGAAGCATTTTCAAGGACGGATTCATCACCTACATTTTAGGAACTGAACAACCTTGATAATGGATCCAAACAGAAATAAATCACGTTGCGTACACATGAAGATCCAAAATTTCCAACAAGAAGAAAGAGACCACAAACAGGTAGACTGCCATGCTGTGCCAAATTCCCTATGACCACTTTTCCTGAGTACCTCCTGCACTGTATCCTTTCTGCAAGTGCAGATAAGATTCCCTAAATAAAACCTACAAAAATATTTATGGAAGAAAGATGCTTGCAAACATGGGCTGCAATTTCCACCCCGCAATCCCATTTTGTGCAGAAAATGGGCTTGAACACTAGCAGCAGAAGGTTCTTCTGAACTAGAGTTCATGGTACTGAACTGTGTGCTGCTTTCGTGAAATACATGTGATGCAGCGACAGGCAGAGGAATGAAAAGGAGGAGGCTGCCTTCCAGAAAATAAAAAG
The DNA here is from genome assembly GCA_034509955.1 of Urosaurus nigricauda. Classification (NCBI taxonomy): domain Eukaryota; kingdom Metazoa; phylum Chordata; class Lepidosauria; order Squamata; family Phrynosomatidae; genus Urosaurus; species Urosaurus nigricauda. The sequence continues at coordinate 105,663,988 of JAOEGL010000004.1, forward strand.
TAAGAGCTGATCTGCTTGTTCACTTTAATATAAACTGAGTTTAAAAGTTAGACACTGGAACAGATTCTTGTCTGGTGAAGAGGGGCAAGGTCATCTAGAGACTGTATATACTAATGTGCCAAAACAATGCATTCTTTTAAAAAATTAACATCCATTTAAAATCTTCAAATGAATAGAAAACTTTACAAAATTTAAAATTAAGTAAACCAAGAAAATGCAGTAACCTGGTCATTGGTTGCAAGAGAATACTTAAAATTTCATAAGCAGACAAAAACAGGTAGAGAAACAAGTCAGGCATGGCAATGGCCAAAAGGTGTAGACGAAATGATGCAAAACACAGATGTGTTCTTCCAGTTTCAGTATTGACATCTCAGCTTGGGCTCACATAGTGAACAACAGACTGAAAGCGCTCTTAAATGCTCTAACACTTCTCATCCAACTGTATGTGCTTCAGTATTCATTAAGTTCAGTGGTAAGCTGACGGACTGAAGGTTAGATATAGGTTACTGCACCTTTACTGTTTTTCTCTAGTGTTACATCTATGTAGGAGGTTGGCACGTATCCTTCTTCTCCATTTTGCCTCCGAGCTCTTGTCCATCCATCCCCTTTATCTTCCTCGATAATGTACAGAACTTCTCCTTCTTTCATTGCTAGGGTACCTTCATTGTGACCTAGGGGGACAGGGGAGGAAAAGAAAATATCACATCTCTCACAGGATTGAAAGTAAGCTTTCTGTTGCAGCACTCAGTTTCTATGCACAGGAGGAAACCTCAACTCTGTGCTATGGAACATATGTTCCAAATATAGGCCAGGAGACAAAAATCTGGTCTCTTGCTGTAAAGCTGCCAATGGCTGTTCCTCTATACTAACATATTTATTTTGTTACAATGCAGAAACACTATTCTACCATTAAACAAAGATGAACATCATTTCCCAGAAACTAAACTGGCTGCTGGAAAAATTTAAATGCAGATACTGTATATACTCATGTATATACAGTCAAAGAATTGACCCAAAAAACCTGGGTTGACTTATCCACGGGTCAGTAAGTATTGTGCTTTAACACACACACACACACACACACACTCTCTCTCTCTCTCTCACACACACACACACATATGAGCCATCCCATTTCTCTGAATAAAGTGGTAAAAAGTAAGAGCTTAGTCCATCCTGGGAGCCCCAAAAAGAAGCATGGATCCTCTCTGTTCTCTCATCGATCCAGCCTTTAGGATGAGCACAAACAGTTATGCCTGCCAGAATGTTCTAAGTTCTTTGGCATCATTTTCCTTTGCATCATCCTTTACATCCTTTGTTACATGCCCCTACCTTTACCTTTGACTTATCTACAGGTCATATCAAAATCCATAATTTTAGCCCCAAAAACCTACCCTTGACTTATATATGAGGTTGACTTATAGCTGAGTATATACAGTAATTAGATTTAAGTAAGACAAAAAGCAGTTTATTTTGCACACAGCACTTTCATATACATATACAAACTCAACAGTCGGCCTTAACCTTACCATCAAATGGGTAGATTGCTTTGCAGTGTCCTATAGCTGGCAAAGGGTCGTCATCTTCAAACTCATCGTCAAATTCATTATGAGGGCCATGCTGTTGTGGTGGGCTTCGGACTTCTTGGTTGGCATCATCTGTGTAACTCCCCTCAGGGCTATAATGAAATTGTTAACACAAAAAAAAAATTATATAGCCAGAGTGGTGTAGTGGTCTGAGTGTTGGACTACGACTCTGAAGACCAGGGCTCAATCCCCCTCTCAGCAATGAAACTCACTGGGTGACCTTGGGCAAGTCACGCTCTCTCAGCCCCAGAGGAATGGCAGGCCTCCTCTGAACAAATCCTGCCCCTCAAAAAACCCATGATATGGTTTCCATAAGTCAGAAGCAAGGCACACAATAACAAAAACACTTTTATACTTCCCAAACCAAGAGCCCCAAGGATTTTCTTTCTCTCTCTCTCTTTCTCATTCTCTCTCTATAAAGTTCCAGAATATTTACAGGCCTCATTACAGACAGCATACCTCTCTGAAGCAAATTATGCTTGGCAAAGTCTACATAGGCAATCAGTGCAATAAATTAAATTAAATAAGTGCAATAAATAAAAATAGGTGCTTCTAATAGTCTTAGTATGACAAGCAGACACAGGCAAAAGCTGGACTTCTGTGGAAGCAGAATATAGATTTCCTTGTCCTTAGAGCAGGAGGAGGTGCCATGTAGCCTGCTGAGCTACATGTTCTTTGCCCCTTGCCAGTGTCTGCATCCTCTCCCCACCCGCTGTCCTCTCCACAGATTCCATGGCTACTGTCACAATTCAAGCAAGTCTGCTGGGGAACATGGAACACAAAAAGCACGTACCATGTCTCCAAGCAGCATTATATTCCCAGAAGTCTGCTTGGAAGTATGCTTCTGCTGGAAAATAAGAACATGTCTTCCTTGCACCCCATGTTTATGAGTAGGATTGCTGGGAATTACAATAGCAATGGCTGCAGGAGAAAGGGGCAGCTCCCGGTGGGTGCAGTGCAGCCCCACCTGACCCCAGGAAGCTGCCCACTTGTACCCTAGAAGCATCTGAAATTGGCTGAAAGCATTTGGGGCGAAATACTGAGGGGATGTGAGCTGACAGCACCTTGGCATCCTTGTAATTTCATGAAAAATAAACACCATTTGTAATATATTTAGCATCTTCTTCCTGATAGCTCAGGATACTTATTTTTATTGATAGTATTTTAAAATGATACATCAGAGAAAGAACAAGAAAAATCAATGAACAGAGAAATAAAATACTGTTATTAAAACTATATTTAGTCTTAAATCCAACAAATGTAACACTCTTAGTGCAGGAATTTGGGAAACGCTGGAAGAGCTTAACTGCTAACTAAAGCACCACTTCACACATCTAATGAATTGTACTGCTGTTCACAAAAGTTTGGGCCAAATACAGCTTGCTACTCTATAAGGTGCCACAGGACTTTTCATTGTTTTTGCTGCAACAGTTTAACACATTGCCCCATCAGACACTGGGATTGTCAAGATAATGAAAGAAAAGAATGAAACCTGAGCCATTTAATGAAAAAGTCCTATAATGAACCCTTGAGAGGATATTTTCCTATGGCATAGGGATTTCGTGCAGGATTTTGCCTGCAAATCTGAGTTAGGATGACTAGGAAGAGAAGAGGGTTCATGAAAAGAGAAGGCCATTATTCTGATGTGTTGACACATCAAGGAGAAGGTACATGAGAGAAGACTGCAGATGACATTTGAAGACTTCTTTACTTATCTGCAATGATATGCTATTTTCAGCTCAGTGCTTTTTCTACAGTAAAGTAATTTCAACTACTGTGGCAATATCACTATGAGATACATTCTAAACCATTGGAAGAGGGGAAGAGTAAGGAAGGAACCCAAATGGAACAAAGTTCTTAAGAGATTCTTTGCCAAAAGGCAGGCTTTTGATAGATTACCAAGGGGAACGCTGAGCATTTTTGAAAAAGAAAACTACAGGCACTATAGTAAAAAGATTTAATATAGTCACCTTTCTCTTCCTTGGGTTACAAGATGGTTGATGTCACTACTGTGTCTTCGATCTCCTCTTGCTGCTACTTTACCTTCAACTTCAGAAAGCCAGGCCTTGAAAGAGAAAAAGAGAGGGGGGGGGGGAATAGACAAAGAGAGAAGTTATCACTTGGCATAATACAAATGTAAAGAGTTTAGATTAAATTCAATCCGAGATTTAGCTATCATCAGAACAGTGGTAAGCAGAAGGTAGATCAGGAAAATTCATCACTCCCAACCCTTTAATAATAACAGAAAAAATAACATAAAAATAACCAAATGACTCCACAGCACCCCTCCTGCTCATTATACAGCTTTTAAAGAGCTTATGATGGCAAGCCAGAGCAGAGCAGATGTTCTCAATGAGCTCAGTTCAGTTCTGTTACCCAAAAACTTTCAGTTCAGAATTCTTCAATTCTACATTAATGTTTTTGCCTCAGTCTCCAGTTTGCGGGCTTCAAGAAACTAGGAAAAACATCATAAATTCCAAAAGGGTGATGCCAACCTACCCTGGCACTAGACAGCCACAGGAACCTGAATTTAAGATGTCAAAACAAACATATCTTGACTGTTTTTGGACCATGGCATGTTCAAATTATTATTAGGAGGTTCCTATCAGATTCACTGAACTAGTAGATAAAGAGTTTTTCAGGGATGAACTGTTGTAGCAAACTTAAAGCAGGGATAGGGATTGTGATGTTGCTGAACTGTAGCTCCAGATGTTGTTGGACTGCAACTCCTAGCAGCCCTGTCCAACAAGCCAGTTGTGAAGATGGCTGGAGCTGTAGTCCTAAAACACCTGGAGGATCACATGATTCCCACCCCATGAAATATCCCTTTGGAATATGGGAGAATGCCTTGTTCTGAAAACCTTTATTACTCCTCTTAATGAAATACCACACAATGAAATTTTTAACCTCATTCTTGTGAATTTCCATTCGGAGACGGTCCATGTTGCTCATGGTCTCAGCCAATTTTGGCTGAAGACTGCTTGGATCACCCATCTGTGGATTTTTTTCATACACGTCTTTCATTTTGATCAGTGCATCTCTACAGGAAAAATGAATAATAAATTATTAGATACACAGGACTTAAAATAGTTAAATGCTGCAAAGGGGGGTGGGGGGAGACAAGAAGAGCCTTCTACCCTACTACTTATTCATTTTTGAGAGAATGGTAGTGGAGGGAAGAAAGAGAGACCATGATCTATGTTGCTGACACATGGGAGATACTGTCAGTTACAAAAGTCTGAGAGTCTGATTATCAATGATTGAGATTTGGTACTGTTGTAAAGTTCCACCAGACAAAAACCCAGTCTGTCTCCTTATCTCTCTACCTTCCTCCCACATTGAGTACCTAACATGACTATTTAAGGGTTCGGAGAGGATGGTGGGCAATCAAGAAGCGCATGGAAATATTTCTCGAGAAGGACGAATGATGACAAAGATACCCTCCAGAACCTCCTTAGAATCCTCTAGAGATACTGGAGAATGATGTCAATACTGTGCATCCAGCTGCAGGGCTGCAGCCAAACACTCCTTGCCTGGCTCCCTGCCCTCCCTAGGCCACTAAATGAGCACAAAGGTGATCATTACATAGAAGAGATAGTGCATACCTTCTTTTATCATGACTACAAAAATGAAAATTAAGAAGAACTGCACGTGTATGTTACCAACAGGATGCTAGCTAACACTGATAAAAAAAATAAAGCTTTGTGAAGAATTTGTAAATTAGTAATATATAAGAAGAGTGAAGTAAGGGAAAAGGAAGTGACAAAAACAGAAGAGCAAAAATACTTTTGATCTGTCTCTTTCTGTAGTTCTCTATTAAGTTCATCAATCCGCTGCTGGAGTTTCTTCCGTCTTTGTTCTGGTGGCAGGTGGCTAAAATCTTCTTGTGCAGGACCCTGAAACCAAATGAAATACAACTCTTAGAAATTGAAGCTACACATGGGATACTTCTACAGCAGCTTTCATACGACCAACAGCATTTCTTCACTGAAGCAACATTGTGGGACTCCCCTGCACGCCCCCCCCCAACATATACAACAATCCTGGAAATCATGGCTCCAGAAAAACACATGATCTCATATTGAATTGTGGTCCTGATAGCCTGTTATTCATGTTCTTCTGCCCCCATCCAGTTCTACAGCCCACATTTGGCAATGTGGTACCAGTACAGGTCCTATATTTTCAACAGAAAAAACACAGCACAATGGGAGTATCCCCTTGTTTTAAAGGAAAATGTTGTTCTGCGAAAAGTGATTCTTCTTTACAGCATGGTACATACTCCCTGTATGCCATGTTTTAAACCACACACACACACACACACAAACATTTTATTTTATTTTTTTTAAAAATGTAAGTGTGGTTTACTTCTACTGGGTGCCATCTCAAACAGATTGGGGAGAGAGGCAGCTGGCCCCTAGTACTGAGCCAGGGCAGTTAAAGCCATCTCAAACTGAGTTATTGCTGCTGTGTGTTTTGGACCCAAGAGATACAACCAAAGCTTCCAAAATCCTAAGAAAGGGAGACCGCATGAGCCTAAGGCTTGCTACAGGTTATAAAAGTCACACAAAACATACATGGATTTACAGTAGCAAAACAAAGTGCACAATTTAAGCACATTTAATATATATATATAACAAGGAAGGAGAAAGAGGTACAACATCTTTTAATACAATCCTACAGCAACGAGTTAGTAGCTAAAGGGCTATCTAATAAATGGTCTTTGCTTCTTGTGGAAGGAGATCAGAGAAGGGCCAGTCTAGCCTTCCATATAAGTGAATCACAGAGTTTGGGAGCAGCTATTGAGAAGGCCCTCTGTCATTTTCTCACCCGATATGCTTGGAAGGATAGTACGACCAAGAGAAAGCCTTTCCATAAAGATTTCAAAAACTCAACAAGGTTCATATGAGAAAATATGAGTTTTCACATAGCCTGGAACCAAGTTACATAGGGTTTTATAACCAGCCCTTTAAATTCTGCCTAGAAATAGATTGGTAGCCAATTAAGTTGTCATAACAAAGGGGCTTTCTAGATTGGCAAAAAGAAGTATGTTCATGGCTGCATGAAACTCTAGCCTTTAGATGAGAAAAAGGGAAAGTGTGCCATGAAAACGCTTTTTTTGCGTTTTAGGGGAGAAGAAGCGCCTTTAAAAAGGTGCTGGTTTTCCCAGCTTCTTTTTTAAAAACTTCGGAACAGAGCAGATCCATCTAAAGGCTGTGGTGCAGCTGCTAAGCATTAAGGAAAAGGCAACTTCATGTCACACTTTCCTGCCAATCTAGAAAGCCCCAAAGTTTCTATTCTGTCTGTAATCAGCTCCGGTCAGCAGCCTGGTCTCCACATCTTGGAGTTTCCCAGATGCTTACCTCCAAACACTTTCCAAAGGCAGTCCCATTCAGAGTGCATCACAGTAATCCAAACAGTCACCATGGCCAACTCAATACTAGTTTCAGTTCATCTTTATTATGGTCCTAGACCAGTACAATGCAGCCATCTCCAGGAAATGAGTATGGCTGAAACATTAATTTTAACTGTGAGAATTTACTTCTGGCTTCCACTAAAATCTGCGCATCTAAGCCGAGTCCATATCTATACTCTAGCTGCAAAAGTGAATGTTAAAGTGGTGGTGGTGGGGGGGGGAGATATAACCATATTCAATACAGACTGAGCTTCTATTCCTTGATATGTCTTTTGACTGACCAGCAACACCTCTTCAAATACATCTCTGGGATTAATCGTCAGCATGTTCATTATGAATTTGTTCACTGTCACCCAGTGCATTATTGAAATTTGAAACTTAGTTGAAATTAGTTTACAACTACCACATTACCCCCCAATATTCCATCGCAGAAGTTCAAATGTTGCCAAACTGCAGTGACACAGGGATAGTCCCTCCACCCCTGTAACTTGTAGAAGAAGGAAGATTCTTTGTTGGTCTGAACCTGTTTAGATTTTCTGAGTTGCCATGCTGGTCACATAAGTTCTGAAGATTGCAAAACCTAGGTTCTATCAGATATTCAGATCAATATCAGTATCCTTAAGCCTTGGTCTATCAATAAATTAACAGGAAAACAAACTGCACCTTTTATACTAAGATTTATTCTAGTAACACATATAGCACAAATAAATATGCTGTCCTTGGTGGCACACTTTACACAGGCCTTGTGTCAGTCTAGACACACGCTTATACCTCTATTAGAATTACTGTACATATTCATGTCTAGACAATTTAGTCAAAACATTGACCCAGAAAAACCTGAGTTGACCGATCCATGGGTCAATATAAGTACTGCACTAAAAAAGGAACCATTCCCTGGTGAAAGGCAAGAGTGTAATCTGTCCTGGAAGCACTGACCCCTCTCTGTTCTCTCATCTACCCAGCCTTTAAGGTGAGCACAGTTATGCCTGCTGGAATTTTAATTGTTTGGCATTGTTTTCCTTAGCTTCTTCCTTTATATTCTTTGTTACATGCCTCTAAGTTTTCCCTTCAACATATTCACAGGTCAGAACAAAATCCATAATTTTTGCCCCAAAACCACATTTATCAATCCACAACTTGAAAATGTAAAATAAATAAATAAATCCAAAAGCAAACTTTGATTTTGCCATTTTATATAAGGGACACCATTTTACATAAACACTGTATTTAAAAACATTTTGTTTTTGTTATCCATGGGGGTCCTGGAAACAAACCCACTTTATGACCATGAACTATCTTCAGCCATTAAGATTAACCCAGCTTGTCTCTTGTGTTTTTTTTTTTAATTATAAGTAAATAACTATGTACAATACATATCACAACAATAATGCAAAATAAAATAATTCATCTCACAACCCCAGCTTGTCTCTTATAAGCAACTACAGTGAGATTTATTCACCACTTTTGCCACACGATACATCAAAAGGAACAGGAAAGAAAATGAAGTTAGGTCACACATCCCCTGTCATTCAGTTGGACAGAAATCTATAAACTACTGATAGTATTAACTAAGAAACTGATTTTCTAAATTTCTTTAGCATTCTCTAGCTAAAACTTGCCAACTATCTATGCACATCTAAAGGAAATGTTTAGAAGGTGCAATTTATTTTGCCCATTCCAAAACCCTGGCATGACTTCTACTGAAGTGAACACAGTCAGCTTTTACTTCATTCATTATTGGTTGGTTGGGATCTTAATTAGTAGGTTTCGAGCGATAAACAGACTGTTATAAAGGAAAGAGTCACAGATACACCTACATAAGCACATGTGATTAACAATTTAATAAGTTAACTATAGCACCCATCAGTAATTACAAGTCAAACAGGAATTCCAAAGTCTGTGTGTTTATGGTTTGCCATCTGCTTAGAGAAGCTGTTCAAAAGGACTGTAAAACAAAGCCTATCGAGTTCATCTTTCTCCAGAATCTCAAGACTAATTGTCTTTTTGGATCAGTAGAGATGCCATTAGGATTCCCAAAATGGTTCAGTTTGTTGAACTAGGATGTCATTATATAAATCTTTTTTTTTGGGGGGGGGGGGGGGAGGGTGTGTGTAAAATTATGAAGTTGTTTTGTGCCGTGTTATTTAATTCAGGACTACTGAGACACAATAGGGATGCCAGAATTTATGTCATGCAAGAGATACAGAAATTTGTAATAAATAAATAAATGATGGTGTATAATAATTGTGGTATAATTTTTTTTCTAAACATGATCTAACATATAGGTGCATGCATTAATCATGATCCTTTTCTATATGTAAAATCTCAAGATTAATTCAAGCATCTTCTTGGTGAATGTTTCACTCCATATTTTTCAAATATAAAGGAAACAGGAAGCATCTTCCACACCCACATCTTCCTCTTTTATTTTTCTCCTCTTCTAGGCACCTTTTCCAGAGACATGCACATCATATAACATTGTAGAAACAGGGCTGCTTCCTTCTAAAATATTCCTGCTTCATATAGGAGGCTAAAAGGTTTTGGAACAATACAGCCACTAAGTAATTCCTTTTTAAAAAGAACAAAGTTTTGATGCCATTATAGTTTTGATGTAATATACCTAATAATACTAATACGAGACTATTATATGAACTAAAATAGACTCATCTCCAAAATGGTAGACATTTTAAGCTGGCACTTGTGAATATGTGTCTTGCAATTGTTATAAATTACACTCTTGACAAAAATCATTTTTACAATTTGACTTGCAAAACAGTATAAAAAGATTTTAAAAAATTTAAATCCATTTAACCCTTCTTTAAGAAATTTTTAACTGATTATAAATAGTATTAGTGATTACCAATAGAAAAATTATTCCATTTTAAGCAAAATCACCTTCTTTAGCTCAAAATCTGAAACATTTAACCATGCCCTAGAATGGGATGAGAAACTGGAAGGCACTGAAGATGGGGATATAATTTTTCATTAATTTTCTTCTCGACAGAAGGAACGAGTAATTTTAACAATTATCTTACCACTGTTTGAAGGTCTTTTAAAAACTACACAATTTTCAAATATTATTTACAATATACAATTTAGGATTGTTCCGTGCAAAATTGACATAAGGTATTTTTATGCAAAAAAAAAAAAAAAGAAAAAGAAAAAGCAACAACACCATAAGCACTTTTTGTTCATGAACCAGCATTTTTGTGCAGAAAATGTTTTGTTCAGGAAAATGCCGTTTCTTTAACATAAAATAATGTAGTTGGGGACTTCATCTGTGCTCAAAATGACTTTTTAAATACCAAAAAAAATAAAATAAAATAAAATAAAATAAAATAAAATCTGAGCTGGTAGCAGCATTTTCTCTACAGAAACCAGTATTTCTACACAGAAATATTACAGAAAATGCTAGTTACTGTGCAGAAAATGCTGTTTTCTCTACAAAGCAACCATGTGTAAATTTTGTGCAAAACATGTCCTTAACTACAGCATTTTCTTTGCAGAAAATGTCTGTACAGAAATATTGCTTTCTGTGCAGAAAATGCCATTTCCTGAACAGATGTTGCTGCTTTTTGTACAAAAAGTCCCATTTGCATATTTTGCACAAAACGATTCCAGAAGTGCAATTAAGCCACGATTGTTCGTTTCAGTGTTTCACAACTCCATCTATACCCAGAGATCTAACTTCCAGTTTGCCTCCAGGAGATGTAAAATCAATGCCCGCCCCATTTTTTGCCCGTTGGGCACTGGGGAATGACCACGCAAAATGTTTTCAGGCCCACAGTTTTCTTTGCCATGTGAAAGACTGGAAAAATCATTTCCGTATTTGCATAATTTAAAAATTAGCATCCTAAGCTGCCTTGAGACCCAGTTCTGGGAGAAAGTCAGTGTATAAATCAAACAAGAAGAAGCAATTGTAGGATATTCAACACCAGTGAACCAATTACTACTGTTCTCAGGAATTAACAAATTAACAAAACAGTTCATTTAATTTTTTTTTAGAACTGCTGTGTTCTTTAGGAAAACCCTGGGAATGTAACAGTATAAGAGTGACCATTTTGCAGAGTAAGGTCCAAAAGACACTGCAGAAATAATCCAGTTTGAGACTGCTTTAACTGCCCTGGCTCAATGCTATGGATTCTTGAGAATTGTAGTTTATTGTGGCACCAGAGCTCTCTGACAGAAGCAGCTAAATGTTTCACAAAAGTGCAGTTCCCAGAATTTCCTAGCATGGAGCGAGGGCAGCTAAAGCAGTCTCAAACTGGATTATTTCTGCATTGCTCTGCAGTGTATTTTGGACCTTAGTTAATGCACATTTCATAGGTGAAATGGAGGTTTAGATGGAGGCACTATCCTTCTCCTTTTACAGGGACAACCCAGAAACTTACCTTCACTCCAATCAACAAGAAATCAACAAGAAATCTCATGATTCTTATGTTCACACCAAGCACAAATGGATTATGAGACAAAGAGAAGTATACAGAGTGATCCAAATACAAAAACTCATTCAAAGCAACTATGAGATTATTTTCATGCTATTACAAAGTGCAGATTAGAATATAGGTTCATTGACCACTGATCAGTTAGTTGAAAACAGGGGGGGGGGAAACAGAAAAATTACTTGCATGCCTCCAACCACTACTCAGGAAGATTTCTAAAGATCAGTTATCTATTCCTTTTACAGCCTAATCCTATGTACATCTACTTGGAAGTAATCACCAATGAGTTCAGTGAAGTTTACTACAAAGGAGATGTGGTGCTACACATTTTAAGCATCATACTGTAGAAGGTAAGGCTGGGACATGTACTGCTGGAGATTTCAGGCAACCACAGCTCAGTGCAAAGGGCAATGGGAGTTCACGTCCCCACAAATATAACAGGTTTGCCAATGGCCCAACAACCCAATTGACACTTAAAAAGAATTTTGCCTCTTCAGAGTACTGAACAATTACTAAAAGCTCCAAGAGTAAACATTGAGCTTTTAAAAAAAAAAAGTAGATAAGCAACAAAATATTTATCTGCCTAAAATATCTAGCTCTGTCATGCTGTTATTTCTATGAAATGACATCTGCTATATTTTTCCTATATTCTTTTATTAAGTAAGAGAAGACAGCTGTATTTGTATTTATTATTACATTTGGAAGGGCTTTGTCAAGAACATACTAAATGTCCTTGAAGATATCAACTCTTTTCATTTGTTTTCAGTATGCTCAGCTATTGCTGGATACTCCTGATGCCTGAAGCAGAGAGCAGTTTCAGGGTTTTATGGTGTCCTCCAAATGTCAAGAGTAGTTTTCATGCAGGACCCCACACCCAAAATATTCTATTTGAGACCACTAAGTCATTCCTCTACTTCAACTTTTTTTAAAAAAAATTAATCAAAATGCTGATCTTACTTTGTGGAGGTGTATGTCTTCAAATTTCCTGTCAACCTATGATTTTCATAGGGCTTTCTTAGGCAAGGAATACTCAGAGGTGGTTTTGCCAGTTCCTTCATCTGAAAAATAGCCTAAAGCACCTGGTATTCATTAGCAATCTATCATCCAAGTACAAACCAAGGCTGACCCTGCTTAGCTTCCTAAGTCAGACAAAATCTGGTGCCTTTAGGACATTTAGGCAGGCAGTGTTCATATTAGAAAGTGTCAAATTCTGAAAATGTTACATCCCCTTCTTCTGCCTAGTGAGAGTTGTAATACAAGACAGTAGATTAACATACTTAGATGGTTAAAACAGTGTACATACGTGGCAAGTGGACATAATGTTTTTGGCCCTACAGTCTGAATCAAACATTTCTGGCCCCACAGGCCACATGCAGTGTTGGCTGGGAGTCCACATGCCCAGAACAAATACATATAATAATAAATAATATTTTTTTTTATATATATTTCTCGCCTCTCCTTACAGATCGAGGCAGGATTACATCAAGAGTAAAATAAACAACACAAACAGAATACAGAGTACAAATACAATATTATCTAAAATATGATAAGTAAAACAATAATATCTTGTCCCTTGCTGGAGTGACCAAATCGTTGTATCTTTCCATGCATTACATTCAGAGTTGGGGTGATTCTTAAGATCATTTACAAAAGAGCAGATGGGTAACCCTGCCCGAAAAGATCTGTCTTAAGTGCCTTTTTGAAGGCTTCTAAGGTGATAACAAGACGGACAATGACTTTGGAGATCAGGTTTTAATTCTCTGCTCAGCCAATGAAACCCACTGGGGGACCTTAGGTGAATTACACAGAAACCCCCATGATAAGTTCACCTTAGGAACGCATCATGTGGGAAAGAACTTGAAGGCACACAACAACAACAACCTAAAACATCGGTTGCTGTCATATTGGTGCTTCCCCCCCCCCCCCCTCCCGGGAACACACTTGAAGTTTTACTTTCAGAAGTACACCAAAATCTATAGCTGAGATTTCTGTGCAGGAACCTAATGAGATGCTGCCAAATAACATTTCTGTACTCCACACACATACACTGCTGGACTGAATGTGCCTTCTGAACTGAACAAAGGCAGCACGTCGCCTCTTTCAGGGATGCAAGATAATGTTGGAACAGGGAAACTCTGACAGTAATTTCATTGTATTTAATGTGTGAGGAACGAACCTCCAAGTGTAACTTCCACCACATCAGCTCTTAAAATATTAATATAAAGAAGTATCAGCCATCTTTTTTTTTCTAATATGAAACTAATTTCTTCTAAACATATAAAGTAGAATCAGTAGTTAAGAGAAAAGAGAAACTGCAATCTGCATGTCTTTAGCCAACCCCAAGCCAGTTTATTCTGTTACTATATTCTGTTACAAATTACTAGTTTAGAAATTGGAAGTTGTGTGTGTATTCTCTTAACATCATAATCAGGACATGGGAAGTGTGCATGAGTAAGTGTAAGATCTAGTATCAGTTCTGACTAAATGAATGTAAAGGTATTATCTCTCAAATATCTTTTGGGCAAAAACCCTGATTGGTTTTCATGTATGACATTCTGTAAAATGTTTTTCAACTTTTTCACCAAAATAGATGAAAAGATCTTATAGTCATTTATAGTAAAGAAGCTGGCCTATAATTTTTAGGTTGTTTCAAGTCACGGTCTTCTTTGGGAATTAGACGTGTCTTGGATATTTTGGAGTATTATGAGAGGCATAAGGAAAAACAGGTAACTTTGATTTTCTTAGATGCTGAAAAATTTTTTTGACAATTTTAATTTTTGTTTGCAGTGCTAGAAAAGATGGGATTTGGGGAAAATTTTATAGATTGGCTTAAGCAGATATAGGATAACCAGGAAGCACAAATACTGGATAAATGGAGAATTAAGTCCTGCAGAATCCAAAAAGGGACTAGACAGAGATGTCCTTTTCCCACTGTTTTTACTGGTGATTGAGGTTTTGAAAAAAGCTTTTAAGGACAGATTGCGACTATAAGGAATTGCGCTTCTTTTGCAGCTGGATTTGTGTTAGCTTGGGTGGCCGCAGCACAGCTTCAGTCCGATCCAGGGGTGTGTGTCATCTGTTCATCACACCCCTGGATCAGCTTGAAGGCAGTGCTTTTGGACTGTCTGTTTCAGGCCATAGTGTCAAGAGCCATCTGCCTAGAAGCACACATAGAAGCAATGAGCTCTGATTTTCATTAAGAGTTCAACATCTTTAGTAATGCCGAGCATATTACTACACAGAGTATGGCAAAATTTTCCTTTGGTACCATAATGTGGTGCCATAAGTAAGAAGCAGATTAAAGTGAATTCAGAATGCAAAAGAAAAACAAAAACTGACCCCCCAAACAATGAGAACTTCTCTAATCATTAACTGGCTTTGCTTTATGACATCTTTGGACTCTGAGCTGCCTCCTTCTAGACCAGCTTACCCAGCTATGACTGCAGTGTAATGTCAGGCCATGTGAAGTTTTATTTTTAATTTTCTAAAATGATACATATAATATGGAAATGTTTTTTGACAAATACACTCAGCTCCAAGGCTGGATAATCAACAGCCCAACACTTTAATCTCACATATGAGCAAATGTACTTCAGAGACGTCAGGATATAAAAGTAGCTCTCTCATCATGACTTAATCAGCATTGCTAAGCAATCACTTGATCCCTAGAACAAATTCCATTTGCAGAATATGCCATTATAAATTAGCAACCATACTTCCTTGAGGTCTCTCACAAAATGGTATTAAGGAGTAATTCATAAATGATGAAATGCAGTTTAAACAACAAAAGTGCCATCCAGAAAGCAACATTAAATAACCATTAGAGTAAAAACCCACTGCATTTAAAATTCATCATGCATTTAAATACAGTTAATAATATGTTAGCTTTATATAAATATTCTTGTAACAGTTAAGCTGCAAGCAGGTATGGTTTATTTTCCATAAATTCTGCAAAACTAAATAGCTTTCTAATGCTCATAGAAGTTGACTTAATACACAAGTTAAATGAAAAATCTTAACAATTCCTTTAGAAATATGTACTCTGACAATAAGTGGGTGATAGAGCAAGTGACATTTGAACTCTCCCTGGAAGCCAAGATGACTAAACTGAGACTGTTGTACTTTGGACGAGTCATAAGAAGATATGGCTCCCTAGAAAAGACAATAATGCTTGGAAAGGTAGAAGACAGTAGACAAAGAGAAAAGTGTATAGATTAAATTGAGAAAGCCACAGCCCTGAATCTGCAAGAACTGAACAGGGCTGTTGATGGCAAGGTGACTTGGAGGTATCTCATTCATGGAGTCACCATAAATCAAAGTCAATTTGATGCCAATTAACAACAAAAACTCTGACAATGGGTCAGTGTGAGCGCATGTGCAGCCTGGGAAATTCTGGCCTCAAAAGGCCACTAGAGGGCAGTTCTATAGAGAGACAGAAATGGAGGTGTGGAGGAAATAGCCCTGCAATTGTGACTTGTGCCTGATTCTCACTGTAATAAAGTGGTGAATAACAAAGAAGGTAAATCACATCATGCAGGTGGTGGAGCAATTGATCTCAAAGGGGTGGGATATAAATAAATATATTATTATTATTATTATTATTATTATTATTATTATTATATTTCACTTGAGTCCATGCACTGTGATGTTCCAAGTGGGACATCTGATCTTCACACATTAAGATAGAAAGTGTTCTACAGTGGTTAGAGCACTGGACTTAAACCAGAAAGACGGGTGTTCAATTCCCTGACCAAAGCTTATCGAGCAATTCTTGGGGCAAAAAGTCTCTGCTGCCTAACCAGCCTCACAAGATTGTTGTGAAGACAGGGCAGAGAGGAAGTAAGTTTCACATGCCACCCTGAAATATGTGGAGGAAGGGTGGGACAAAAGTAGACCTACTTTTTCTAACAATAATTAAGCATTCATGTAAAGAACTATGTAGGTAGCTGTCAGACTACATATAAAAGTGCCTGAGGAAATCTACACACATTTTCAAGGAGTTCTTATCAGTCCCATATGATATCTGACTCCTCACCTGCCTTGGCCCAAATATGTTATGTACAAAATACAATCCCAGCTGTGAACCAAAAGACTATAAAAACATGTACTCAGCACCCTCTTTATAACTCCATTTTCTTGAAGGTAGTTATTTTTAATGCTAACACCACACATTGATCTCAGTACAGATATTACCCAGCAAGACATAAAGCCTGATGACCTCTGATACAATCACTGTTAGCATAAAGTCTTATAATGAGGGTGGAGCACACTTAAAAAACCACACCACAAGCACACTATTCATAGCGCTATCATGCATCTACAGCCCATTATGAAACTTACCCCTCTTTTGAGACTTTTGAAAGAAGGAATTCTGGGCCTCCCTGATTTTATTTCACTCATGCAAAAATGCACTTGTTCAATGGAGAATATGGGATACTGGGCACCATTAGAAGTATCAGACGTGTATAAACTAGTAGGGGTAAGGGGTGGGGACTGTGGCTGATACAGAAATAAAGAAAGGAACAAATAAAGAAAACATTCAAAAAGATGTAAAAAATTATATTTTCTTCCCCTTTCAATTCAGAATAAGATCATGGGTTGGACACAGATTTACTTGTAGCAGAACTCAGCAAACTGGGTGCTTGCATGGGTGGAATAATAATAGGATTTATTTCTATTCCACCTTTTCCGATGGGGAATCAAAGTGGCTTACACCAGTCAAGCATACAGCTTCATTTATATACCGTTTCATACCGCCTAAGCAGTGTCTAAGAGGTTTACAACTGTAAGCTACTTGCCCCCAACAATCTGGGTACTCATTTTAGCAACCTCAGAAGGTTGCAAGCCTGAATCGAGCTTGAGCTCTTTTGCTGGTATTTAACTCACCACTTTATGATTCTGAGTGAGTGGCTGCAGCACACCAGGGCTCTTATGGGGTGGGGTGTATGTGTGTGATGAGATTTTCACTAGTTTCCCTTCACTTCTACAACCCACTGTAGAAAATCTGCCCCAGAAAATCTGCTCTAGAAGGTTGGAGGACCTTCCAGAACAGTGAGGGTGATGTGGGCGACAGGGGGAATATCCTGTAATCCTTCCCTTCCACCCATGGGAGTGTTCAGTGTGAGGAGCTGATTCATTTCAACAAATGAAAAGAGTTCATCAATTTGCCAAACATTGGGTCTGAACCCAATACCATGGCATTTTTTTTCCACCGCAGTCATCAACATAAGAATTTATCATGATCAGAAAACATAGGTCATAATAATTTTTTAAATCGTTACAGTACCACAAAACTCTTTGTTGTTTTACCATCAGACTGACAAAGAAAAGCAAGAATTTAAGAACACAAAGAAAGAGAAAAAGATTCTTTAGTCCTAAATGTTACATAATTAAAAACATATTTTTACATAGGCGTTTCAAAAACAACAATGGAGAACCTCTCTCCCAAAGCTATACCAAAATCATACCACTGAAAAACAGACATGAAAGTCAACATAAGCAGACTTTGGTTTTGTTTTGTTTTTCCCATCAATCATCTATTTGTTTTGTTTTCCACTATTCAGAAAGGTTGTTCCAAAGCCTAACAGCGACTCTTCTGTTTTGATGTTGAAAATCTGCAAACCCTCAATGCTGCATTTTTTCAAAGCATGATTTTTGAAAGGATTGAAGAAACGACATTGATAAAGTATCATACGTATGCGTGTTGCAAAAAAGTTAATTTCTCTATCAGGAATATGTTCTCCATAAACGTCACACACATTCCACTAAACTTTAACGGGAGGAAAAAAACATATCTATTACTTGTGTTCTTTGTTGGAAAGAGGCACTCAGTTCCATTTTTCACACATCTGAGGAAATTAAGCATTTGCTCCCCTTTACATCTGAAACCTATTTGTACATCTTTAGAGTAATATCATTTCTAATGTTATACACTATAGACAACGAGCGGCATAAATGCAAGTTCCAACAACAAATAAAAGAACTTGAACAAATTGATAAATTTGTAATATTAAAAATTTAGAAACCTATAGGACCCACTCACTATTCAACCTCTTTTAATTTCTCTCCATGTTTCAACACAGCAGCTGAACCCATACAAATACAGGCATGGCTACATCATAGAGTGTCTAACAGTCTTCACAGAATCTTCTACAACTGGTCATACCAGTTGCAGCTAGCCATGTCCTAGGGCCAAATGGGGGTGGGGAAATTCCTTGACCAACTACTAGTGAGATAATTCTAAGCAGATAAAGCGGCTCTGGCAGATGTCTTTGATTTTTGTGACTGGATACATTTTAGACCTAGTGGGAGTTGGCTGCTGGACTAGCAAAATGAGCTGGTGACAGGAGTTTATAAAAGCAAAGTGAGGCAACACACCACACCTGAATTTCCAAAACAGACAGGTAAACTAGTGAAAATTATGTCTATTCCAGACTAACACAGCTTTGTCTCTGAATTCTATGTCAAGACAAACACTTTCAAAATTATGTATGAAATCACAACTGTGTTTCTAAAGGTGATTCAAAGGACGCTATTTGATGCCTCAACCACAAATCCTGAGTGTTTTCATTTGCAAATGATTTTTCTTACCTTTGGTTTCTTTCCAAAAAGCCACAGTTTGCCCTTAGCTTTGCCCACAGTGGTTTTTGCATCAATTTTCATCCCTTCCTGCTTTGGTGTACTGATTGTTCCATCGGAAACAGTTCTGTAAATATGCTGACTGTAATCTTCAAATGGAAAGTCTCCAGGAGGTTCAAAACCAGACTTGAAAGAGTCTATTACTATTTGAGAGTCCTTGATGGGAAAGATATGATGGTTATAATATGATTACACAGAGAACTAATGGCTTAATTTAAGTTATATTTAAAAATACAACAGATGCAAAATAAACAGCTTAGAAGAGACTACCAGAAATTTCTGATGTTCCAGAAAAAATAATTCACTTGAAAGCATTATTTTCCAGAGTCTTTGTTTTGAACAACTATCTAGATTGGATTTGAATATAATGATGTTGCAGACAGAACAAAAAGTTTAAGCACCTGACATTTTCTGTTCTTTCACTTCTTCATTATATCCAAACTGGAAAACACATACCTCCACAAAAGAAATGTGTAAGCTTTTAGGGAAAAGCCAGTTTTGAACATGACTCAGGTACTGAATGTGCAAAAACTCCTACTTTGGATACAACAGACATAAACCAGAAGTATGAAATACTTCTGCTTTTTGTCTCTTCCGGAACAACATCATGCCTGATGCTACTCCTAGGTTTAGATAAAAGTATAGAACAAATTATCAGGGATCCCAAACATCTCAGTGTGGAAAACAACTCTCTACCAGAGGATAATACTGCATCCATCTAAGGGCCTCTAACTTTGTTACTTTTCAGTGTGTGCCTACCCTAACCTTTAAAAACATTGACATGTCAAATCAATATTAAATGTTTAAGAATGTAAGCAGTTGTTTTATAATCTACTTCATGAGGCTGAAGACTAATCTGCTGCAAGCACTGTAGTAGTAATGTTAATTTTATACCTCTTTATTTACACTCTCTGATGGAAAAAAGGACAGATCAAAAAATGAACAAATGGAAGATATATAAAACCTCAGAGTGTTGAGAACCGCTGAGGACAGTAAAAATAACACAAATATTTGGAGAAATATTGAATGAACTTTGAGGACACAATCTATAAGAATTGAACCTTACAATTAGTGGCACTCTGACTAAGCATTCTCTTTGGGGAAAATGTAAAAACCAAACAAACCCTGAGTCATCTATTATAAAATCACTGCTTATATTATTAACTCCCCACAAAGATTGAAACAGACAATATGTAAAACAGGTAAAATAACTAAATGCAGTTCCACAAGTAAGCATGGGAAACTAGCTAAGCCTTGTATTTTTGCTGCCTGGGGTGGAGAGGGAGGTACTATCAAATTTTTGAAGAGGAACAATATGTGACTGACTGGCTATGTATAGATGGAGTGAGTAGACAAATTACATGGTCTAAGCTGTTGTAACTCCTTATCTGATTATAGGTGGACTCATTGTCCAGAATTAATTACTTTAAAGGCAAAATGTTCAGTATCCAAATGAACTCAACTTACCCTACGTTCATCTACTGATTTTGCTGCAGCAATCATTCCTTCTAAACATTTTGAGATTATTGGAATAACTTTGCGCTCAGAATCTGCAAACCCCTTATAACATTCGCTAAGTTTGATGGTTCTTCGTTCATCCATTTCCTGGAGATGCTACAGTAATAAAGAGAAGTCTGAATGCCTTTCTCTTAAGTATGCAGATACGTCATATATTTTGGGCTACTGTTCTGCTCACTTTCCACTAAAAACATTATTAATTTTATAGTTTTTATCCAGCATTAAATTATTAAATAAAGTTTATTATTATTATTAAAGAAAACTTGTGGGGGATATGCACAAACTTCTAAAACTGACTGGCAAAATATCAGTAATCAATCTAAGGTTGAGTAAATTAAATTCAAACTAGATTAAGATATTATGGAAAATAGCTGTCATCCACAGAAAACTAAATGAAGAGGACAGCAGTGATTTATTTTACTTCAGTACTGAAACCAGACACTTACGGTTTCTAAACTATCCTTAAACAAGGTTGAAATATACTTGTTCTGGAAGTGTCAAGGTTAATAGGATATAAGAAACAAAATCTGCTCTAGATGAGAAAAATATACCCCTCCAAAGTATTCATTTGTAACTGTTAAAAAATCTTATGCAGCTATTTTGTTCATTTTGCATGGCCTTGTCAGTATCTTCTTTTTTCCAGCA
This sequence comes from Urosaurus nigricauda, assembly GCA_034509955.1. Taxonomy (NCBI): domain Eukaryota; kingdom Metazoa; phylum Chordata; class Lepidosauria; order Squamata; family Phrynosomatidae; genus Urosaurus; species Urosaurus nigricauda. Next base: position 105,685,227 of record JAOEGL010000004.1, read on the forward strand.
ATAAAACAGAATTAATAACCAAGATACTGATCAAAAGAGGAACAAAAATTACCAAGGCATCCTTGGGGGGCTTGGTTAAGAGCCTCAGAAAGAACCCTGAGGCTATGAAGAGTTTTCTTCCACTGAAGTCAGAAATATTACTTCAAGAAACATGAATAAGATTGTGCTGTCAGCATCAGAACATACTGTGCAATGCTTTGAAATAGTTTAGTAATAAAAAATTTCTGGGATTCCAAAAATAGTAAGGTGCTCAAAATACTAATTTCATCCTTTTAAGAAGAAATGCTGATGCAACTAGAATAATTTACTGGGTCTTCATTCAACAACTATATTTTAACTGCTATAGCCTCCCTCCAACAAACTCTCTCTTACACTTCCAAAACCCAAAATGCAGGGCCTTGCACTTATACAGGTTTGCCACACAGTTGAAAAAAATCCCACATAACAAATAATAGTAGATAGATCATTTCCCCCTTTTGAACAGGCCCCTGTAAATATGTAAATATATCCAGATGAGTGTTTTTTCCCCTAGTTCTGAATTACTGCATGTGGTAGGGACACAGGTAACAGAGACAACAAGTTCACAGAAAGGAATGCTGGATCTGCGTACAGAAGCAAGGCACATCCCCACAGCTTCCTAATCTTCTTTCTTTTCAGGGGCTTTTTTCTGCACTTATTTAGTAATAATCTAGTAGCAGTCAAAATGTCCCTGGATCAGAACAGGCAGAGAACCATATAATGTGGGAAGCCAGATTTTTTATTCCGTGGTCCAGATACCTTTAAGTACATAGACATGGCCCCTGAAATTACCAGATTTTCTGAATAAAGTGGCAGATGGAGTTTTCCCACCTAATCCTAATGTACCGAAATCAGCTCCACTGGTCTCTCCCCATCCCTTGGCAGCATTGTGAGGAGCGAAGTGCTTTCAAATTCCTAGCCAGGTTTTGATTAGGATGAAGTTATAGGGCTGGCTGAGATATTCTCCCTGTCCTTTCCCTTGGCCAACTGAGATCTCATTAGAGTTCAGAGAAATATATACTACACAATGAAAGATTATCACTCTCTCCTTATCCCATCTTTTCCCTGACAGGATACATGCGGGTTTAACTGTTAATAACTGATATTGTTGCATTCTCCTGTGGCTTGGTGTATGCAGCCCATATTCAACTGGGCTTATCTCATGGCTTTTCAAATATGGGATTTTTCCGTCCCTGAAAAGCCGTGGGATAAGCCCAGACTGCATATGGGCTACATATGCCCGGCCTCAGGAAAATGCAATAAGATCCATTATTTATAGTGAAACACGTATGTATCCTGCCAGGGAAAAGACAGGATAAGGAGAATGTGATAATCTCCTGTATAGATCAGTCTTCCCCAACTGTCTAATTTAATATGTTTGATGATGAGGGATTACAGGAGTTGGTCCAAAACATCAGTACGGCTCCAGATTTGGAGAACATGGGATTGGAGGGGGGGGGGTCATCTAAAGGACTGCCTTCTTCCACATGTGCCTAACCAAATATCATCATTAAGTGTGGGCATGTTATCTAAATTGTTTCCAAATGTCAAAGACTGCAAATAGGGTGCAATTAAAAGTTCAGTGTGCCAAAACTCTGTGTGTTTAGCTAACAAAACAATTAATTAGGAAATAAGTGATTGCCAGGGGATGACCATTTGTGTGTGTCCATGTGTGTGTGTGATTTTAAGAGAACAAAAATAATCTCACTTTCTAGTTCAAAACAAAACAAAACTAAACATAAGAAGCTATTTCCAGTCTTCAGTAAATTTTTAAAAATGTTATTTCAATGAAAGATTTACCTTGTAAATTTGAGGAATAACAATGTAGAAATGTTTGTGCTGTTCACCATTAAAATTCTGTAGTTGTGCAGCATACTCATTTTTGTTTTCATCAGCCATGTGTGTACGCAGGTTTAATTGCTGTTTTGCCTAAGAAGACAGAGAAAAATCAAACCCAAAGGTTTTTTTACATTTCTTGCTTAAACATAAAATTAGCAACATGTTCAGCTTTCATGTCACAAGCTTCTTTTAGCTCTGGTGATGTCTCAGTATGCCATTTAAAGTTTCATTAGCATTTCCAGTATCATATCCAGTAACTATTTATGTTTATAAATATGCACAACCATTCTCAACAGCCTTCAAAAAACTTGCACTAATGAAGAGCACCTTTCTTCCTGGTCCTCTGTCTTGGTAAAGGTTTTTTAGTATTGTCAGCATTGAGAGGATAACAAAGGACAAAGGGCTGGACAATCCAACTTTCTGTGTCAGGTTGCTGCAGTAACCTGTGTCTACAGTAACCAATGCAATAAAGCTTAAATGATAGCCTTTAGGGCTGAAGGACGGGGTATAAATACTCTAATAAAAAATAAATTGAGAAAGAATTAGATTCTCCTTCAGCCAATCTTATTTTAGCTGTTTGCTCCTGCTTTCAACAGGCAAGGTAAAAAGCATCTGCTTCCAAAATCCCTTACTATCCAGGAACAAACCTACTTCATTAACTGAGATATACCTGAATGAGAAAAAAATCTTTTGAGTTTAAATTATATTAAACCTCTGCTGTATAGAAAGGAGATGGTGTTTTCTACAATTAAAAGGTAACATATTTCAAACTTTCCTAAGCAACCGACAGTAATGTAAATATTGGGGACATAGAAACCTGTCCATAGGAGGCAAATGTGAGATGATCAAGCCATACTTTGTTGTTAACACCTGAATTTGAAAGAACACCTCCAGAAAATTCTCAAAACCAAGATTACAAATCAAGATTAAACTGCATCTTGCTATCCTAGGCTGTGTAAATGCTGCAGAAATAATCCAGTGTGACACCACTTTAACTGCCATGGCTCAACGCTATGAAATCCTAGGAACTGTAGTTTTGTAAGACATTTAGCCTTCCCTGTCAGAGACCTCTGATGCCAAAAGAAACTACAATTCCCAGAATTCCATAGTACTGAGCCATGACAAGTAAAGTAGTGTCAAACTGGATTATTTCTACAGTGCGGGTGCAACCTTTGTATGAAGGTTTTCCCAAACCAATTCAGAGAATGGGAAAGTATAATGTCTGAATTCAGCCAGTGATTTCTTATCCCCTTGATAAGCCCATTAGGTTTTTAAAAGGTAAAATAATTTCCACAAAATATTATAGTGTTCAAATATTGCTACAGAAACAAAAATAGTGTTAGCCATTCTCATGCTTTCTTACTTTCTCAACGTCCGCTTTAGTGGCATTGGTATCATTATCCAGTCTTTCGTAACACTGCTGTGCTTTTTCTGCTTCTCTGCACTCTCTCTCAAATTTCTTTTTGCTCTAAAATATGAAGACAGCATGTTACATTTACAAGTCAATACAAAGTGCCATTTAAAAAAAAATTAGACCCAATTATGGTTACTATTCAACTCTGTAGTATTTTATTTTTCCCTATAGGTTCCTACGTTAAAGTAGAACTGGGGTGGGCAAAGTACAGCCTTGTGGCTGCATGTGACCTCCTGAACCTTTTTGTCGTCTTTGATTTATATGAATCAAAGACAACAAAATCCTGGATTGTCCCATCTTCTGGCCAAAAAAAGGTGAAATGCTTCATTTAGAACCATGTAGGCGTAGCAATTCACAATATAAATGGGTCATAGGGTCTAATCCCAACATCAAAATACGCCCACTGTTCAAAACCAGAAAAAGCCAATTCCTGAGCAGGGAGGATTTTACACAGTACATGAAGCTCCCTTAATGGCAGAAAATTGGCCCTTGGGCCCACTGTATTTGCCCACCTATAAAGCAGAAACTTTGCTGTTGCTGTTAATTGCCATGAAGTTGACTTTGACTTAAGGTGACCTTATGAATGGGACGATCTCTCAATCATTCAGTTTTCAACAGCCCTGCTGAGCTGTTGAAAACTGAAGGCTGTAGCTTGAAACCAGCTAGACCCTTTAAGCATTTGAAGGAAGCCTTTTCTTTCCGACTTTCTTTAGGGCTAGAACCTCCACACGTTCAATATTTGCAAACCAATCTGAGGTTTAAAAGGAATGACTGAGGGGTGGGGAGTGCAGGAAAAATGCACTACTTGCTCACAGGAAGTTGTAAAGTTTACAGAGCAATACATGAACAACTGTTAACTCATCCTCCTCACAGTACTGTTATGTCTTCCTTCCAGTCAGTCATTCTGTCACCATGGTACTAACTCAATTTAGTCAGCTTGGCTTCTGGAGATAGTCCAGGCTTGATCTGTTCTAGAATCCATTTGTTTATCTTCTTGCCCATCCACAGTATTCTCAGTACTCCTCTCCAGCATCACATTTCAAATAAGTCGGTTTTCTTCCTATTGATTTATTTTTATTTTATTTTTTTACTGTCCAGCTCTCACATCTGCAAATGATGATGGGGAATTCAGTGGTTTGGATGATCCTCACTTTAGTATTCAGAGTTATGTCTTCACACTTTATGATCTTTTCAATTTCTTTCATAGCTGCTCTTTCCAATCCTGGTCTTCTTCTGATTTCTTTTTTGCAATCTCCATTCTGATCAATATTTGAACCAAGGTATGCATACTCTTTGACTATTTCAATTTTCTTGTTGTCTGGGGTGAATTCTTGTAGAACTTTCATGGTCAATATTTTTGTTTTTTAATGTTCACCATTAATCCAACCTTGGCACTTTTCTACTTGACCTTCCTCAGTAATTGCTTCAGGTCTTTGTTTGTTTCTGCTAGTAGTACTGTGGCCTCTGCGTATCTTAGGTTGTTAATGTTCCTTCCTCCTATCTTCACTCCTCCTGACTCTGAGTCTAAGCCAGCTCTGCGTATGATATTTTCTGCCTACGGGTTAAATAATGGGGTGACAGTATGCAGACTTTCCTGACCCCTTTGCCAATTGGGATCTATGTAGTTATGTATGTAGTATATTCAAAAATGGAAATAGTGTATCAGTGATACCTTAATCCACAGTGTCTTCTCTTTAACACCAATTGCCCACCATACTCTGCTACTACAAGGTAAAGAAGAAAAAACATTGGGAAGAAACTCACATTATCCATCTGCTTCCAACACATATCAAGATACTGTTGAGCTTTTCGGCCTTCTTGAAGGTGCTGGGAAAATTATAAGCAAGAAATGTTAAAAAACAAGAAAAATGAAAATATCTCTGTCTCATTATTAACTTCCTTATTAAAAGATATTTCTGCTTTCTGCCATCTGTTTCACTGAAGGAATTACAATAGCAAAAACTCCACAGATAGCATTAACTGCACAGATAGTAGCATCCAAGTAGATTGAAGTACATATCTTTCTTTAAAAAAATAAAACCTCACACTATGAGAATTAAAATGCATATATATAAATGCCAGCATTAACAGCTAACAACTGCTTGTTAAAAAAAAAGAAGAAGCAGAAAGTAATTTATTTAGAGCATGTGTGTCCCAATTCTCCACAACCTATGAGAAAACTTAACAGTTTGGCTTTTCTCAGATCCGCCCTATTTCAGTTACAAATGGCAACCAGAAAGGACATGTTGTCACCAGCAGTGCAATACAACACGCCAGAGGGACTGTCCCCAGCAGTTGCTCACCCCTGCTACACAGAAAAGAGATTGGTTCAACAGGCTTGTTTCTAAATTTGTACTCACTATGATAACAAGTCAAATAAACACCAAACCAAATAATGAATTCTAACCAAAGAAAAATAATTCTTTACCAGTTTTCTTTCTGTTTTGAGATCGTGGGAATATCTCATCAGTTCTCCATATACCCTGTGGCCCAGTTCTTCTGCTACTACTTCTCGCTGTCCTGCGTAGTCATTTAACTCATTAAGGATATTATAAAAGGCTATACATGAGGTAAACCTGACGGTGGAAGGAAACACAGATGTCACATTGACTTATTTTTTTTCTTCTACAAAGGGAACAGGAAACATATCACGATCTAGCATGGCACAGACCTTAAGAAAATGAACTGCAGAAAAAGATGCACACTGGAAAACGTCCAAAATACACATGTCTTCACACACACTTTTTTTTCTAATGGAAACAGATTTCAAGAGGTGGAAAAGAATAAAGAATACTACCTGAAAGGCCCTGCAGTAAAGTGGTATCTCTTAAGATGCGAAATGGAAGGACTGAGCTTAGGAATGGACTTAAGTTCCTAGGCTTGGGAAGCTGAACTTGTTGCAGAGATGATTTGCTTGATCTTGAGGAACATGCCAATCATACCACTCATATGAACCCCGATGGATGATCTACTGCACAAGTTTGCTACCAGTTCTGAAGACAGCTGCCTGTTTGCCTGCTCACCTCTTGGGTTGGAGGGAAAGGTGCCACATTATTGCTGGCACTAAAAAGGGGGGGAGCGGAAGGGGAGAAGGGGAAACAATAAGGGTAGAAAATGTATATGGAGGGGGAGAAACAAACAAACATGTCACTGTATTTTAAAAAGAAATAGACCTCTCTGATAAATCTATGGAACGTTTGCCATTTCTTTTATGGTGTCAGATCTTGAGTGCCATATCAGCATCGGGAAGCCTTGTTGTCTAGGTTTCTTTTAAAAGATGTTAAAAGTAAAGGGGAAGGGTTCATAATGATCTTCCATAAGAAGTGTTTGGTTTATAAACTAAAATCCTAGCAGTGACTAGATACCAGGACAAAGCTGATAATAAACCAGTTCTACTGCAACACTGTGATTATCATTTTCTTTAAGAATACACTTTTCTAAAAAAATGTTACTGTACTGTTTTAAAATCAGACATGAACCATCTCTGATCAGAAAAAAAAGAACAAGTGTTCTATATGGAATAACCTCAGATTTACTGTTTCTATCTTAGGGGTAGCCAAGCAGTCCAATTCAAGTGTGCTAAGACAATGGTACCTCTCCAGTGATGGGGGAAAGGAGTCTCTGGGTTTCCGCCCTCCTTATACTATGCTGGAATTGTGATGATTAAATGAAAATTAGTAACAGTACATGATTGTTGTCTAATATACAAACAGATTTCAAAGCAGAACATAATTTTTAAACAATGTATTCAGGTCTGGATGTTACGATAGAAAATGAAAAGAAAAACCTGACTCTGAACACATTTTACTTGTGTCATTTGCAAATGAGGAATTGCATGGTTGGTGATTCTTCTAATAAATCATAACTTTACAAAGAAAATTAGATGACGTGGCAGAAAGGTCCTAGGCCAGCCTTCTTCTGAAGAGATATAATATAGGGAATGATTTTGTAGCAAGAACTACTCAACCATCTTATTCCATACCAGAAGGAAGCAGTATAGCCCAGAAACAGGTTAACCCCATCTGCTCTGAGAATAGAGCCTTTCAGTAGAAATGGGGAACCTTTGACTCTCCAGATGTTGTTAGGCTGCCATTCCATCATCTGTCACCATTGACTATGATGGCTGAAATGATTTGTGAGTCTTACAACAGTTGGAGGCCCCACGTTTCCCTCTTTTGCCTTCTGTTCATTGCAAAACCAAATTATATGGCATAATATTCAAAGGTGCCCCAAGAATGATTTTTTAAAAACCTGGATGTATAAAAAAACATCCTTTTAAACTGGTCCAGAAAATTATACTATTCTTTTTCCAATTTATGAATATGTAGATGTATAACCATGTTGTATTAGCACAAAATGTGCAAGAAGTCACATAGTTTTATTAATGTTTGTGTAATAATTCGTGAAAAAAATCAGCGCAACTAGATAAAGCAGAACTTAGCCCAAAGAAATTGTGAGGAAATGCACAGTTAGCTCAATGGCTAGCACATGCACAGTCAAAATACTGAATCTGACAGCAGAGGGGAGATGAAAATGGGATTTCCAAAAGTGATAGAAACATTTTACTAGCACATTGCCATAAAAAGATATAACCCATAAAAACATCAAGGTAAGATAAATCCCCAAGTCTAATGCAATCCCATATAAAAGGTGTCAAGTAGGCAAAAAGTGTTTAGGATTGGGACCTCATCTGAACTGTTTGCAGAAAATTGCATCAGTTAAACACAACACTCATTTTACCTGGGCTCTTCATCTTTGGATGAACGTTTAGGGCAGTACTTTTTCACCAGACTTCTGTTAAGAGAAGAAAATACGGATATATATTCAAAAGCAAATCAAAAATTGTCCACATATTTGTCTAAAGGATGGGCAAAGTGCAGCTTGTGAGCCACATGGGTTTTGTACCACATAGTCCCACACACAGACCCCCTTAGAAGAATTTCTTTCATCATAAAAATTATTTTTCTCCCCTGCTCCTGGAGGTTCCATGAGTAATGGGTTTTGCCAGGTTGGGGGGGAGGGAATCACAACACACACACCCCCAAAAAACCATGAAGTGTCCTCAAATTAAAACCTGAAGTGGCTGTCTGGTCATGTCCAGTCTTGAGATTTTTGTTTTGTGCATTTTTATCTCCTGTTCTTCTCCATTTCTCAACCTGGGGCACCTCACAGTGAGTGCTAGAGGTGGATATTTGGCCTCCAGCCCCACCAAAGTGATTCAGCCTTGTCTTAGACTTTCAGGATCATTCTCAACCACAGAGAATATGGAGGCTACTACTTTTTAGTGCTGTGCACTGACACACTTCTATCAGTGCTCGGATGAAAAACCTGTCATGCAATTGTTTTTCCGTGCAATTGTTTTGCCTCACTTAGAACACACCTTGATCCATCATGCTCCAATACTCATTTTCTTTACAATGTTTTTATCAAAAACAAACACCCAGACAACCCTGCCAAATTGGTGGTTTAGGACACTGATGCAGCCAGAGTTTCCCTCACAGAAGCAATCAACAGAAAGGAATTTATTTTCCTGTTTACAAGACTGCAGATGTAAACAGGAGTGCTGGGATTCTCATTTCTCCCGAGCGCTAATGCAGCAGGAGTTTTTTTTTTTTTTTTTACTACCGCTGAACCACTGTGGGAACAAAGTGAGCCTATTGTATTCCTCTCTTTCTACTCAAGATAAGAACAGTTAAAACAAAGGGAGAGGCAAAAAAAAGGAAAGTTTGCTCCTATGGATACATTGACATATTACTTTGCAATTGATAATAACAACCTTTTTAGCTGTCTGCTTCCATAGCAGTAAAAAATATATATACCAGTAAGAACAGACTGTTCTCCTAAATTGAAGCTGAAGCGGCAACAGCCGAATGAGTAGCTGGGAACTTTTTAAAGAGTTCAGCAGGAATTCCAAAGATTCCAGTGGCGTCAAATTACTTCATTGCCCACAAATATTCCCACAAAGAAATAATGTATATATTTAGTGTTCTTCGGCAGGAAATCTATTCTCTTTCCTCAAGTGATGCATTAAAGAAATGGAATGAAACATCTGTACAATCTGCCCTTGGGCTACTGGGGGCTTATTGCTGGATCTTAAAATCAAACTCTCTTGTTTTCTTCCTTGGTTATATGCGGCTATACTACCTCTAAACACTTTAACATTAACATTTGATCTGCAGAACAGCTATACCTCAATTAAGAGTTACTCAGTTCTTGGATATTACTTTTGTAACTGAAAATTTGATACCAGAGACAGAAATGGAAAGAATAGAGACTGATTCCTGCATCACAAAAAAGAAAGCAGTTCAACATGTTTCTGCAAACTTTTTAACCAAAACTGACAATATGAAACAAACAAGTCAGATAAGAACTGCCCAAGCAAGCGAAAAATATTTTGAATCTTCTAGAGACTACTTGAAGTCTTCTTTCAAAATCCATTTAGGGATTTTGTTTTCCTCTTTCACTGTCCTCCATTTTTCTTATGATTTCCATTCTGGTTACTAAACTTACAGATTGTAACATACTGGGGACAACTGATGAAGAAGGATTATCTGGTATCTCTTTTTTTTTTTTTTTGCCTCTGTTTAGCTGCTCACACGTGTTCAATAAGGTAATCTGGAGACAGCTGCTGTTTACCTAGCAACACACAGCTAAAGTATTCAGCCAGAGTAGAATCTCATTCTTTCCCAACTGAAGCTTTCCTGAGTTCTTTACTCCAGACATGCTGCTGCAACCCAACACCAAAAATCTGTGTTTCTCCAACCCTGCTTTACCTTCTTTCCAACATCAATGCTGCTAAAAATACTTCCAGTAAGACAGATGACAAAGAAGGAAGGGGAGGACTAAGAGAGCATCAGAAAAACTTTGTAAAAAGGAGCTTCATTGTCACTGGTTTGTTAAATGAGATTGCCTTGTATAGTCATAGAAGCTATCAGTGAAGAATAAGTATTCAAAACTAGGAAAAGCTGAAGACAGTAAGAGACTTTCCCTTCAAAGAAACAATTTTCAAATGGGTAAATGTATTACGTCTTGTGCAGCAAAACTGAAAAAGGATCCTATGCCACCTTAAAGACTAACTAGATTATCTAATTGACTTCAAATTAGAAATTAGAAGTCAATTAGAAATGTATAAAGAAAGAAGTTGTATCTCTCTTCTTTATTTGTATTTTAAAATGAAATAAAAATTATTTGAAAAAAAGACTAACTAGATTATTACAATATGAGCTTTCATGGACTACAGCTCACTTTATCAGAAACATGAACTGTTATCCAGAATTTCAAACATATGTATAGCACACATTGGTCGGGGATGGGGTTGTAGATAGGGAAGTCTAGGGAAAGTATATGCACAAAATACTGATCGTGACAACTTCATTACTTACACTGGCCAATCACAAAATGTGTCAATAAACAGAAAACCTCCTGGTGCTGTGGAAATGTACTGTGATAAAAACCTGTTATTCTGATTCAAACCTCTGACAGATGGGAACTTCCTAACCAATTGCAACTTGGCAGACTAATTCTAAACTTCCTTTGAAATTTCTTTGCTCCAATTGTCTTACATACACAGTAAGTAAAACTGATTAATTATCATTTTTAAAGCAGCAAAGGGTTGCTTTAACACTGTCATTAAAAATAATCAGCCTTCATCCATTAAGATGGGACATTTCAGTACTTAAGGTGCACTTGTATCTAACAGAGTGCAGAGAGTAGTTCTGCCAGGTATGTTGTCAGTGACAGCTACACAGTTGTAAACAATTCTCTCAAAATTACAATCCCTTCTCATATATATATATATATATATATCCCATATGTTCCCCCCCCCTTACAAACAGCAACAAGTTTTGGGGCCCTTTCACACTACCCAATTAAAGCACTATCCATGTTAGTGGAAAAAGTAAAGCAATACTCAATAGGCTACATGCATCAACATACAGGGTTTGTCACAACCTGCTTACCTCATGTGTGAATGTGGCATGTGATCCGAGTGGCTATATTTCTATCCATACACATTGTTAGAGATCAAACTCTCAAATTCCAGTAATAAACAACAACAGAGAAACTACCTTATACAAAACAAGCCATAAAAGTCTACATTGTGTAGTTATAAATCTGGTAATTTTAAAAGGAAGCAATCTAGATTCTACCCCCTTCAATGTCCTAAAAAGGGCTGTAAATTTCAATCAGATGTTAAATCAATTGAAATGGGAGATGAATAACCAGAAGAACAAAATATGGGGACACATTTTATGTTGCAAGACTATTTTGGTTCTAGTAAGTTATTATAAAACAGGAGTATGGAAGATTTGTTCCCCTCCCCAGATATTTGAAACTTCAGCTTTCAGAAACCCTAGTAATTATAGTGTGGCCAATGGTAAAGGACTGTGGAAACTGCTGTTCAAAATCTTCAGCAGAAATGTTCCTGTGAAGTGATACTATGTTTTCTGTTTCTTGTGGTTTTAAAAGAAATATTGTCTAGGCTTCTGCAAACTTCAAGGTTCCTGTGAACATAAATACCTCGTCCTATCAGCATTCACCATGTTAAACGGTAAATCCAACAAAACCCAACATCCGCAAAAGAACAACACTTTTACTGGCCAACCAAAATGCAGAAAACAAATCATTCAATGTTTCACAGCTTCATTGATTCCTTTATCAGGCAAAGTTGTTAAAAATTATACAGGAGAAGAAAGGTGACAATATCAGGGTCACGTATCTACATTTTGCATCAGATGTTATTTCTTATACCAGTTAAGACAATCTAGAACAGTGGTTCTCAACCTTCCTAATGCTGCGACCCTTTAATACAGTTCCTCATGTTGTGGTGACCCCCAACCATAAAATTATTTTTGTCTTGTTTCCTAAGACTATCGGAAATATGTGTTTCACAGGCGACTCCTGTGAAAGGGTCGTTCCACCTCCAAAGGGGTCGCAACCCACAGGTTGAGAACCGTTGGTCTAGCAGGATATTACTGTAGGCAGAGGCCATTCCCCTTCTTGGCCATGTGGGAATGGAAAAAAGGCAATAAAAGGCTGGTAATAAAATTTCAACTCCACTAGCAGCAGGGAAAAAAAACTTCTCTTAAATCCAGGTTGCCCCTGTCCTGTGTGAAGCAAACTGTCCCTTTCTCAGGCAGAGCTTATTGAATTTCTCAAGAAGTCCCTGTGCTGTTACATCTGGAAAAACTTTTAGGTGTTCTATAGGTAAAACTTGCTACTTGAAGTCCAAATGAAAGAGTTTTACCTTTGCTGGTGGTAAAATTTTTAAAGAATTGAGTCCCTGTCCATCAGTTCCCTCTTGTTAAAAAAAATCTCCTCGATTGCAGCAAAATTCAGCATCTTCAAATCCAGAAAAAAATATTCAGAGGTAGCTGTGTCGACCACGTAGCAAAATACAACAAAATCCAAAACATGCAAAAAATGTGCTACATTAATTGGCCAACCAAAATTTGTAAAATAAGCATGCAAGCTTTCAAAGTGTCACTGTTTCTTAATCAGGCAAAGATGTTAAAAATCATGCATGACAGGAAAAGTTTTAGAGTCACAGGCCTACGGTTTTGTCTCAAGTGTTATTTCTGTTATGAGTTAAGATGGTATTGCAGGACTTCAATGCAGGAAGAAGTCGCTCCTTGGTCAAAAAGGAGTGGCCTCTGCTAGTACTGAAATCTCTCAATAGCATCTTAACTGATAACAGAGTGACATCTGAGAAAGAATGTAAGCTTGTAAATCAAACACCTTCATCTTTTTTCTCCTGTAGGATTTTAAAAAACTTTTGCCTGATGAAGAAGCCAACGAAGCTTCAAAAGCTTGCATGAAGCATCTTCTGCATTTTGGTAGGCCAAGGAAGATATTACTCTTTTGGGGATTTTGGATTTTGTTGTGTTTTGCTGCATGACTAACAAAGCTACCACTCAATATGTTTCCGTTTGAGAGAGGATTATGCACATTTATGGCATAGTCTTATACAATACTTGTCTATTCATAGGAATATCACACTGAGTTCCATAGAATTTTACTCCCTATTAAGATTGCATGGGCTTCCAGCTTAATAATAAAATTAAAGAATTAGGAAAAACAAAAACATACAATTAATTACTCATAATTGTTGGTTGTAACCTCAATTAAAATGCATTACTATGAAAAACCAGATCAGGATAGGGAAGCTTCTGTAACTCTCAGCCACTTGTGCAATAATATAAAAGTATATCTGTAGAAAATTGAGTACAGTGGTCCCCCGGGATACGAATCCCCCGGGTTAAGAAAACCAGCAGGACCAAAAATTATCCCCCGGGATCCGAAGGATCCCCCGGGATCCGAAAAAAAGGGACGTCCCTTTTCCTCCGAGGTCAGGCTTCGGAGGAAAAGGGACAGACTCCCATCCCTTTTCCTCCGAGGCCAGGCTTCGGGGGACAAGGGACGGACTCCCACCCCTTTTCCTCCGAGGCCAGGCTTCGGGGGACAAGGGACGGACTACCGAAAGGAAGGCCCGATCCGGCGGATCGGGCCTTCCTTTCGTTAGGCGCGGAGGCCCAGCCTGGCTTCCCCAGCCAGGCTGGGCCTCTGCCCCTGACGCGAAAGGAAGGCCCGATCCGCCGGATCGGGCCTTCCTTTCGCGTCAGGGGCGGAGGCCCAGCCTGGCAGGGGAAGCCAGGCTGGGCCTCCGCGCCTAACGAAATGAAGGCCCGATCCGCCGGATCGGGCCTTCCTTTCGCGTCAGGTGCGGAGGCCCAGCCTGGCTTCCCCAGCCAGGCTGGGCCTCCGCAGCTGACGAAAGGAAGGCCCGATCCACCGGATCGGACCTTCCCTTCGCCAGCCAGGAGGCCCCCGCGGCCGGATCGGACCTTCCTTTCCTCAGCCAGGAGGCCCACGCCGAAGGCCTCGGAACGGATTACCTATTTCCTATGGGAAATAGGCCCCGGGTTACGAAATTTTCGGCTTACGAAAAAGGTGCCGGAACGAATTAATTTCGTAACCCGGGGGACCACTGTATATATTTATACTGGACCAGATTTCCCAGTTGATATGTGCAATTATCAGCCCACGCTTCTCTTGGTATATCTGAAAATGCTAGTTTTGAGATTTTGGTAATAAATATTACTAAATATAAACAGTATTAAAATTATTGCATTATTCACTACTTTTGTTTAACCATGATCTTGTGATTTATTAGCTATTTAAATACTGACATTACTGATAGATAATATAATGTCTTATCGCTATGCTTCTACAAGTTATACACACCACATGCTGTCTGGTGAACAGAAGAGCTCCTTCTGTCTATAAAAGAGACTCCGTTTTCACCCTTTTCTTCTCCCCTTTGCAACACTCTGCACAGCCCTTCACACTATTCCAGAAGGCTTCTCTCAAACCTTCTGGGAGAGGTTTTCAGAAAGTACAAGTGGAGTCAGAGAGATGATGGAACTCTCATTACTGTATAAAATAACTTGGATACTCTTACTGATAATACCGTTAGTTAAAATCCAAGGCACGTGAGGGGAAATATTACATATTGCATTTCTGTTTTGTTTTGCTTTATGCAAGACATATTCAAGTATAAGGGCAGAAAAATCAGTACTTCTTGATCCGTTCATCTCAAATCCGTTCATCTCAAAAACAACAAAAAGTGGCAAAACTTCACTCTTAAATTACTTTACCTTTGTACTTTAATTATCTATCTTTAGACTACACATTTGCTCAGACTGTCAAGCAAAGTAGGAAATGTTTAAAATCTAACTCATTATTTTTCAGAAGGAAAAACCAAGAAACTGTGCAAAACGCACTTTCTGAATCAATTTTCTGGTGTGCTGCAGATGAGAGTTTAAAACTGCTCACATGAAAAGCACACCACACACTTAGTGCTCTGACACTTTTAACTAATAATGAGGGTGGGTTAAAACTGCAGATAACTAATGACTTGCAATAAGCTTATACCTGACTAAACCTCTGAAAAGGCTGGAATTCCTAAAGATAAACCTCTCTATATATGCCAGATAGACAGCATGATGTAGTGGTCCGAGTGTTTGACTCTGGAGACCTTCTGAGCCACGGAAACCTATTGGGTAAGTCACAGTCTCTTAGCTTCAGAGAAAGGCAAAAAAAGGCATACTCCCCTCTAAACAAATCTTGCCAAGAAAATCCTGTATTTAGCATTTAAAATTAAGATACACAAAAATTGGGGGATAGAATGAATACATATGACATAGGACAGGTCCAAATGTACAATGCCAATGGTCTGTAGAATTTTGTCACATACTGTGAAGAATTTTACCAGATCCTCATTTTACTACATTTCTAATCAGAAAAGGAAAAGAGAAAAAACAGTAACATACATGTCCTTCCAAGATAAATGCTACAAACTCAAAGGATCTCCACAGCACTACATTCATGGCAGGTAAGTTCACAAGCATGCACTGTACGAAATCCACAATGTAATATCCACATTTTATAACCAGTTCAGGCAACAAAATAGCAAAGAACAGTAAACATAAGAAAAAAATGATTTATACTAACTTTTAAGGTTGGACAGTCCAAAATGTGAAGAATCTGAGTTAATCAAAAGCTAGCAATTTCCAAAGCAACTGTATAGCTTTAAGGACGGGGGGGACACATACAGAATTTTCTGTTTGTGCTGCTATTTAGAACAACTGTTTCAGTACCTGAGCCTATTGTTCAGAAAGCAACACTTCAGCCAAAAACAGTGCATAAGACAGTTCTGTGTGCTCTGAATCTAGAAAGTGTATCTTCTTTCAGGCGCTGCACTTGTGGTTAGGCAGAAAACACATAATTTTGTGGTTACCATTTTCAGCTTGCTGAATAGCAAATGGGATCTCTTTTCTTTAATTGGGATGCTGGTAGAGGAGAGTAAGTTTATGTCTGTTTTGCTTAAAAAATGAACTGATTGCTCTAGTTTCTTTGGCTGGACAGGTAGGGTTATGATGCTGTTAGTTCTAGTTCTATAATGATCTACTCTACAAACAAAAGGAAAAGCAAAACTTTATTTCATGCTGAAGATGTATCATCCCATTGAAGGTTGATGATTGTGAATCAAACTTGTTAAGTGGTGGTGCCCTATCTCAGGAAAGCCTTATACAGTGGTCCCCCGGCTTACGAATCCCCCGGGTTGTGAAAACCCCGGGATCCGAAAGCTGCCGGACCGCTACAATATCCCCCAGGATCCGAAAGATCCCCCGGGATACGGAAAAAAAAACCGCGCGGCCCCTTTAAATCGGCCGCGCGGTCCATTGAGTTTAGCGGTCCCCTGGAAAACGAAAGCTTCCGGGTTACGAAAGTAATCCCGGAACGGATTACTTTCGTAACCCGGGGGACCACTGTATAGCATTTGGCACCATTTCTGTTATTTTTCAGGCACTCAATATAATCCTATTCTCCTGGAACAATTGAAGGATGCTAGCCTTTGGCAGAAATAATTTTAATAAGATGTCCAACTTTGACAGTAAATATTTACCTGTTTGCTTTGAAATTTTATCATTAAAATGAGCAGGGATGGATTGTGCCCTACATGTTTAGTATAAGAGAAAAGCAATCTAAATCCAGCAAAACCTTTCTAGATGAATAATGGGGGAGGGGGGCAGAATTTGCAGTAGGGAATCTGCCTGCTAGGTTCATCTGCTCAGTTGCTCAAGGAAAAGTCTGCCACATCTACATTTGGATAATAATCAACATCCTATGTTTTCAATTTCAATTAAAGAAAAACAGACTTGAAAAAAGAAAGGCCCACATGGTGACCATTTGTTTCCAATTTAGAATTCATAGTAGTAGAGTACCCAAATAGTGTGCCAAGTTTCTAAATATAGTAATTTAGGTAACTAAATCTTCATTTGGCTGTGCACAATTATATAGTTTCCAAGTACAAAAGATAAACAATTTAAATAGCTTTCTTCAAGTTTCCAAATCAAATAATTCCCTCTGGAGCCCCTGCTATATCATGTTACAACAGAAATGTGCTCAACTGGAAGTCTGTACTATGAATACTAAATTCCTCATTTCCTTTGGGGAAAAATCTAATCATATCCATAGATCTTTGTCTTATAGTTACCCTTCAACGGTCTAGATGAGTACATATGCCACACAGCTTAAGAGTGGCACCTAGAATTTAAGAACTAATGTGGAAAAACCCACTTGCCTATAATAAGAACAAAGAAAAAGTAAGCTTTGGAACAGTTAGCGGCAGACAGAGAGGAAGTAAACAGAACAAACTGCTTCCTCTTTTTAAATGAACATTGGCTACTCTGGGATAAACAACAGCTGATAATTGAAGCACTCCACCAATATCTAGGATTAGTTTGGCTAGTCACATCAAAAACAATGATGAGACCCTGTTGATAGCTGAGAGCATGTAGAGCAAATGCAGCTACCTGACATAAAACAACTGATATTCAACACCTAGAAGTTTTTGAGAATCAAGGTTGGATTCCATTATATGACATCAGTTAATATAGCATAAAATATATAGCATGAAAAAATATAGCATGAAAATATAGCATAGTAAGACATAACCCAAATGACAGCAATTTTCAGAACTATGGATGGAATCCAAAGGGATTGTTCTGTAGACACTTCTGCTTCAGTCAATGAAATGGAGGTGGGGGGCAGATAATGCTCTGCGTCTCTGGCACTCTTAGGAGGGCTGAAAAACCCTCTGGCGACAATTTAAGGGTGGAGATAAAAGGAAGAAAATTAACTTGCCTTACCAGTCAAGCACTAACACGATGATGGTTTTAGACCTATATGTCTGATTAGTTAAATATACATGTTTATAGCTGCATTTTAAAAATAGAGCATTATTTTAAGATCAAGGCATGCACATATTTAAAAACAGATGTCAACATCCTGTCAGTTTTCCAAACAGAAAGTCTACTAGATTTTGAATAGCTGGAATCCCATGTATAAATTATACATGTGTACATTCCCCTACGGAAATGATTATAGACATTTTTGTCTGATGGACATACAGTCCAGGTTTGTGGAAATGGAACTCTGCATGTATTGTCATTGTGCTTACAGATGCATATGTGCATGCATTTAATTGTAAGGTTGGGTGTCCTTTCAGGTGCACAATGGTAAAATTCAACACAAGGGTTGTAATGGCACTATCAATGTACGCTCGTCCCTTCACATTTTTGGCTTTGACTTTTGTGGGTCTGATTATTCACAGATTTTATTAATATGTTCTCTGTAAGAATATCAACTCTATGGTCAACTTTAATCAATAGTCATACTGAAGGACCTAGATATTCCTAGAGAGAACACTCCTCTAGGCATTTGTAGCTCCTCCAGCACAATTCTATGGTCAATGTCTGGCAGACGTTGGCCACAGAGTTGCATTGCATGACCTAGAGATTCCTAGGGAGGTGTTCTCTCAGGTAAAAACATCATGTTTTTGTTATTTGCAGTTTTTCCACATTCACGGGGTCCTCTGCCCCAACACTAGCGAATGTGGAAGGACAAGTGTATAATCCCTATACTGTCCACCCCTAAATAAAATCTCAGCCATTTTTTTACTGTATTCACTAAGTACATCCATTTGCCTGCTGTCAGTTCTTTGAACTAGGACATTTCTCTAAAAAAAAAGAAATAGCAGCACATTTTACATTCTATACAGATATGCTTTTACACTACTTGTTCCTGTTTTAGTAATTGTAGAGATATGAATTATGCTACTGTCGGAACACAAAACATTCTTGAAGCTTCATTTGCTAACTGTGATGATTAAAGTATGTGTGTGTGGGGAGGGAGGGATAACAAAGAGAAGGAATCCAGAATAGAAATTACTGATTGCCATACTTTCTTTAAACATTGGGGGAACAGCTTGCTCTCTGGGTGAAAATCTATGACTTTGGACAATGAGTTTAGTCCTAAGCTTTCCAATAAAGGTTTAACCATTAGTATAAGTCCCGTCTATTTGCTATAACTGATATTCACCTTGACAGGAAGCTGCCCCACACAAATTTCAGCCTTGATCAGCTAAATTATTTCCAGTTGTAACTTCCAGGGTTTCATTAGCATTTTCAAATATCTGGGGCAAGCTTCCAGAAAATCTACTGCTCCTACAAGTGTCAAGGTGTGGTAGTTCTCCTTATTTATTTTTCCCCAATTGGTATAGTGGTTAAAGGGCTTGGATGGGGGCAGGGCAGAGGAAGCTTGTTGACAATAGAAATGGTTGTACTACAGTCACATGTGCCCTGTGCTTTGGGTTTCTACCTTTTCATGTAAGTGACAACAATCATCAGCTGTATTGTTTTGACATAGATGGATATGCTGCTATATCGTGTCTGGATGCTACACAAGGGGCTCTCTCAGACTGGGCTTTGTCTGGGGGTTTTATAGATCATTTTAAAAGCCCATAAAACAGGTCTACAGTTCTGAACACATAGTGTTGCGTTGAATACAAAACTATAGCAAAATTTTTGCTTTTTAACTGTGACCAGGAGAGTATCACCAATGGATCCACAAAACCCCAATGCAAACACAGAGGGAACTGCTGAGGACCTGGAGGTTTTTTTATGTTTCTGTCACATGAACAAGTGACATGAAAAACAGCTTGCCTCTTCAGCAACACAAACAACTGCAATGGCTAGTGTTTCACAGCTTTGGATATATTGCGCTTTCCTTTGTGTACATGACAGATTTGCAACTACAGAGAGGAAAACAGAGCTGTTGAATTTTAATTCAGACGCTTTTCAATTATCCTTTTGGATTCACGGGCAGCCAAGAAAATGTTAGGTCCTATGAAAAACAAGTGAACCACAACAACAATCCTCAGTACTACATTGAAGGCCTACTCTACAGTATTATTTTTTATTTATTACATTTTATTCCCACCTCTCTACTAAAAATATTGTGTTCAAAGAAGTAAGCAAGCATGATTAAAGTGAATACTGACCAGGAAAATTTGGTTCTGCCTTGCATTTTTGCACAATATGTCATGCTTCTTGGGGTAGTGAAAGCCTCTATTTGCAAATTCTAAGCCAAGAATATGCATTTGCTTCTAGCAACAGCTAAAGGAAGGGGATAAAATTAAGTTGACAGTATAAAGGCAACTAACATTCAGTGAAACAAAGGAAAATAAACTGGCCTTTATTAAATGAATCAAATTTGTTTACCCTGCCAAGACTGCCTACAATCCATCAGAATTAATTTTATTAAGTAATTAGAATTGAACTATATGAGTAAAAGTAACAGAATTTTAAAATAACTTACCTCAGCTGCTTTGCATAATTCTGTTCAATCTCTATCCTTTCTTTAACAAACTTTGCATATTTTTCCAGGAAGTCAATGCCCCACTGTGTATGCTTGTCTAAATTATCAAACTGATCCTACAAAAACAAAGGGAGAAACCTATATTATGCAATGAAAACATTTTCAAATTCAAAAAGATGGCTCTCGCAGTTATGTTTTCTGGCTATTTTCAAGAAATCTACTTCTCTGTATTTAGTGAACCGAAAATATGCAAAATTCATTGAAAACAAAGACATACACACAAGGAATACATTGTCACAGAAGGTTTCTTTTTAAAGACAGAGTCATAAAAGCAGGCCTACTGAATCTGGCCATGTTCTCACAGTGAACAGCTATGTTCTCCATAATTTGGCCAATGTTACTTGAAAACTACCATCAATATCCTATTTCACCTCCTCAGTTATGAATGTTTGACATCTCCTGGCTTGACCCCCTAAATGCACATTAACAGCCAGCAACCACAGCAACTGATGGAGGTCTGTTCTGTGGGCAACTGGGGCACAGGAGGATGACATTTCCACTTTCCACTAGTGAGCAAGGTTGTGATGAGGAATTGTGACAGGGGTCTGTTCCTAAGCCCTACTCGTTGGTGAGAAGAGACTTGAAATGTCATTTCCCCTTTTCTTCTTTTTCCTTCCTTCCTTTCTTTTTTTCCCAATGATCTGTTATTTGGTGCCTAATAACAACACTGAAATAGGCTTTCTACAGACATACAGTACCTAGAAATAGGAGGGATGTAAGGTTTTGTTATTGTTGCTTGAGTTTGGTTTCCAAAATGTTCACATCTATCATTTCTCACCTACAGACTCCATATTGAAAACTCTCCCATTTTATATTTTAGGTTGCTTGTTAATTTGGTTTGGTATTGGTATATGTGCTGTTGTTCAAATGGTTATCTTAAGTGTGTATTCAGCACTCCTCACCCCACTGTATGTGTATTCAGCACTCCTCACCATGCTTTCTGTGCACTTTGAAAACAACTCTGAGTATCACAAGCAGCTCACAAGTTTGGCCAGTGTGTCCTGACAAAAATCTTGTTCAGGAGAGGTAGGAAGTTTGTGATTGACAGTAGGGTTGGGCAATTGTTACAGTGGTAATCCAGATCTTGTTCAAAATGCACTTGTTCCCCCCACATTCACTGGGGTTAAGGGCACAGGATCCCTGTGAATGTGGAAGAACTGCAAATAACAAAAACACTATGTTTTTAATAATTATAATTATAATTATTTTTATTTCTATTTCCCGCCTCTCCCCACGGATTGAGGCGGGATTCCAACATAGTTTAAAAACAATATGCACAATTAAAACAATCAACTAAAAAGATCCTAAAATCATCATAAAAACAATAAGAACATGATCCAGTAATATAGTCTAACCCCAGGCAGATCACAGATATACATAACTGTCAATCAGATAGTCTGTGTTCTGGTTCCAGATTAGGTGTTTTTAGTAAATCAGATTATAAAAGGTCAGAAGGATAGGCCTGCCGGAAGACATCCGTCTTAAGTGCCCTCTTGAAAGCATCCAAGGTGGTAATAAGATGGATCTCTACCTGAAAGAACACTTCTCTGGGAATCTCTAGGTCCACCAGTGGAATTTCTGTGGTCAACATCTGCCAGACATTGCCATAGAATTCTGCTTGAGGAGCTACAAATGCCTAGTGAAGGGTTCTCTCTAGGAATCTATAGGTGATTCAGTGCAACTTTGGTTAACATTGACCATAGAGTTGCACTGGGGGACCAAGATATTCCTAGAGAGAACATATTAATAAAATCTGTGAATAATCAAATCCACAAAAGTCAAAGCCGCAAATGTGGCGGGACAAGTGTATGAGGAGTAACCTAGTATTCCCCCCACAACCTGCTTCTTGATTCTGGGTAGAAGACAGTATGGCATGTTGCATTTATGTTGGTTTTTCCATACCAAAATCATTAATGAATTATGACTGTGCTTTGTGAAGAGATGGGGGAGGTGCATTGTCTGTGACTTCAAGAAATGGATGTTGGGGTTTGAAGCAGTAGCTCACTGAAGTTCTAAGCAAATACATTGGGTTAAACAGAGTTTACACTGGAGATTATTAGGACAGGGAATACATGCTATATGGTTGGCATTGCCCTCTAAATTTAAATCCATTGTGTGCCTTCACTTTGCTAGTGTGGATATCTTACTCTACTGACATGGGACAATGCCAAGACTGTTCAAGAACATCAGGCAAGTACCATTTTAAAATACAAACAACAGATTTCCTATGACTTGAATAAACTCAACAACAAATCCATGTAACTAAATGGGGGGGGGGGGTGTGTTAAAACAATTTACCTGTAAGCAATTGATTTATGAAGGATCACTGACTCACAAAGGCAAATACAGGTAATAGTGATATTGCATTTGTTGTCATTTTCAGCTCAAAAAGAGTGAGAAGCAACACTGGGAAAGAAGTATTGCCCTCATGTTCTGCTTGAGGGCATCAAAGAGGAGATAATGGACTAGATAGGCTTGTGGTCTGATCAGCCACATTCTTCTCATATTCTTACACTTTAGGCTATTAAATGCTGGCAAATGATACACTCAAGCCACTAGGCTTGCTCAAAACCAGAAAAGAACTAAATGTACCTTGAAATAAATGTACTACTCCTGAGACTGCAATTCAAATAGTACCATTATCCAATGAAATTAATTTAAGGCTTCCTATTTGTTTGAGTTAACTCTCTACTCTTTCAATTATTAGTTTTTCCTTCGGAACAGACTCAATATTACCCTGAGATTAGACATGAGACTGATGCATATCACTATGTGACTCTCTGTGTCTGCGTATGGAACTGAATACTGTAGAAACAGATAATGTTTTAGAATTCCTGTAGCCAAACATGATATAATATCTGTCGAGCAGTAGGTGGTTATCACAGTAACATTTTCCAAAGTGTAAGAAATGAATGCAGAAGTCATTCATTTCATTATTGGTGTCACCACCAAAAGCAAAAAATAGCAAATAAAAAGCAAAGCCATCTGGCATATTTTGCCACTGAAAATGAAGAGCAACGTGTTTATGCATGGAAGATTGTTCCTGAGAAGGCTCAAGACAAGAATAGACTAGAGGTTCTGAAACTATTAAGAGTGAACCACTGTGTCATCCTCTATGAAAATTCAATTTTCAGAGCCTCTCCGTGTTTTTAAAAGAACCATGGCAAAAGATGGCGGTATGATTGGTAGGTGGACATGCTAGACCAGGATGTAGGAGTCCAACGTGCACTAGATAAACTTACATTCCTGCTTTATGAGCACCCTGATGTTTCTTTGTTTTTTAAACAGTCTTTGCCTAAGTGTTCAACTGCTGGCAACCCAACCTGCAAGCCGTTTTTACTTTCCTTATGCCTCAATCCATGGAGAGAGATGGGCAAGAAATAAAATAATTATTATTATTATTATGACTTGTTTTCTGGTAACACCAAGATAAGATGAACTGACCATGTCACATATAGGGCTAACTCTGAAATATGTCTCAAATTTTTGGTTTATACCAAATATGGCAGCAAAAGAATAAACACAGACCAGCTACTTTGATCATATTGCACTGATGCTGAAAGATCTACATTTGTAACCCGTTTGTTCCATTCTATTTATTTATTAAAACATTTCTATCTTTCCCTATAGGAAGAGATGTCAGGATGATGTACAGGACAAAATCAATGCTGACGGGTTAAAATAATGTAAAACAGTAAAAATATAACTAATAAAATGCACTAAGTTAAAACAAGCTTAAAATATCAGAACAGTTTTAAAAACCTGTGTGCAGCATTTGAAGTACAGTGGGCCCTTTCCATCCATGGGGGTATGATCTAGGGTCCCCATGAATGGGAAAAAAACATAGAAAGTAACACCTCATATTGTTCAATGGGAAGCGGCAGATGTGCATTCCCATCAACGTGTTGTGTCCATGAACCACCACTGAATAAAATGAGGAGTGGCAATCCACTAGTGGTAGAATCTGTGGATTGCTATCCCGCAGATGCAGGGGGCCCAGTGTTAATTCAGTGAAGTCTAAAGAATTTATTAAATAGCCATGTTTTCATTTTGAATTGGCCTCACTGGTGGGATGCAGAAGAGTCCCTTCACAGCAGACCTCAGTCTTCAAGAGAGCATGTATACAGAGAGGTGTTCCCTCAGGTATCAAGTCATTTAGGGCTTTAAAAGTAATCACAAGCACCTTGAAGTCAGACTGAAAGCATACTGGCAGCCAGCGCAATTCTTTTAGGACTGGCATATGATGCTTATATGGTATTCCAATTGATATTCCAACATGGTATTTATGGAGAGTGCAATTCCATCCAGGAGGGGACAGGGAGTCATCCACACTGAGTCATCCCTGTGAAGGCTACAAAAAAGCCTCAACAAAATTCAAGGTTTAAATCTAAGCTGAGACAGCTCTTGGACTAAGTATTCTAGAAAATTGGATTTTTCATTCCCAAATTTCCACATTGGGTTCATTTGCTTACTAGAGCTGCTACCGCAATGCAGAATTAATGCATTTTGACACCATTTTAACTGTCATGTTTCCATCTTATGGAATCCTGGTATCTGTAATCTGTTGTGACACCAAAGCTCTCTGACAGAGGCTAAATATCTCACAAAACTACAAATCCAGAATCCCATAGCACTGAGCCATGAGATTTAAAGCGATATCAAACTGCAATAATTTTGTAGTGTAGATGCAGCCTACGAACCTTCTAGTCCTTATTTTACCTACTCTAGTTATCATGGGGAAAATGAAACATTTCTAGAATGTTGCTTTGATTGTGTATTTCTGCATGGCAGGGGGTTAGACTGGGTGGCTCTTGAAGTCTCTTTCAGCTCTATGATTCTATTATTCTAGAAAAGGACTACAATTGCAGGTAGACAGAGATGAAAGATGCCTATGATTCCGGAATATTTTGGAATTCTGTACTTTTTGAGGGCCTTTTTTATTCAAAGGCAAGACTGCTGTGATTAGAAGATAGCTATATGATGCTGAAAATTACATTTTTTAAAAAATGTATGCAGCCATGGTCTCTTCATTCTAATTTTCTCAGCAAATTCAGCCAGCAATTAACCATGTAATGTGACACAAACAAAAGGACCAATATATCCGTTTTTCTACTCATTCAAATGTGTGAGGATATTTTGCTGACCTCTCAACAAAATGAACTTTTATTTAAAGTATTGCTATAATGTTGCTTGCCCAAATTAGGAAGAAGAAAAACACTGCAGCTAGCAAAACCCTTGTATCAAGAGGCGACTTGAAGGCACATATGCACACATCATATGATGTAAGATTTTTAATTAATATGTTTCTATTATTAAAATATTTGGACCATACTGAATAGTCCTAGGAAATACTACCATTCTTGATATTACTATTCTGAGGAAATAGGAAGCCAAGGAAAGGAAGACTAAAGTTCAGCATCAGCTTCTTACCTGTAAAAAGATCTATAATGAATTACTGGGAACCATTCAAATGGAATAAATTTAACTCTTAATTTACTCTCATGCAGTAATGCAATGGGTTTTGAGAGATATACATGGATTTTTGGGTTCTCTACTTATTTATGCAAAATCATACACAAAATAGATACGCATGGACCCTTATGAAGTTCATTCACCACCATGTAAAGCAACTGTAAATGAGGAGATACAAGGCAAAACCAGGCAATGTGCAAAACATTTCCCTTTCAGTAATGATTAAGAGCAGAATACTGTGTGTAGTGTATAGCATAACTGGACAGGTGTCCTGACAGAACAGCATTCATATTTTCCACTACATAACGCTGGATAAGGCAGAGGAATGGCTAGAACACACAATAATTTGTACTACATGTTTTAACAGCAGTTTCAGAGTCCACAGAAGCTAACACCATAATAAATGTTGTCTTTATGGTGCCACAAGACTCTTTGTTGCTTTCACTGCCAAAGTTATTCTTCCAGAAACCATAATTCTGGTTTCTTTTATTTGAATTTATCCTAAACAAAGGGTACTTAACTTTCCAGAACAGAATATCAATGTAGCTGGACAAACCACTTTTGCCACTTGTTTTTCTCAAAACCTCAAAATGGGATTTATCTAACAGACAGCTTTTGGGGGAGTTTAAATGCTTTACTGATGTTTCACATCAAGACAGCAACACCAGAAGAGTTGGCCCTCTGTATCCATGGGTTTTTTAAATCCAAGAATTCAACCATCCATGACATGAAATTATTTAAAAATATTATAAATTATAAAAGCAAATATTTTTTTACCATTTTATATATGGGATATTATATATTTCACTATGCCATTGTATTTAATGAGACTTGAACATCCATGCATGTTGTTATCCACGGGGGTCCTGGGATAACCTCAGCGGATACCAAGGGCCTAATGTACTGTAGTAATATCTTGTAAACATGAAGACAAAACTTTGGTCCCTGCCTTCATCCTTTTCCTTGAGTTTATTAAAACTAGTTTCCCTTCACTTCCAGAAATATTTATTAGATTGGAAAATGTTACTGATAGCTGTTTAGTCAACCGCTAGCCACACGTTTGGTTACAAAGCCATAATGTACAGAAATTAACCCTAACACAGCCTTTTCTTTGCCAAGATAACTGGGGCAAAAGGGAGAGAAACAGCTGGAAAAAGACTGTTCCATCTTTTCTGGAGTCAGGATTCATATCTAATTGTATATCCACCTCTTGTCAGAGTACAGCTCACTTAGCCGCACAGTAGGGAGTCCTATCTATACCATATCAGCATTCATCACTCAATTCTACTTTCTAGACATAAAGTACAAGAGCTGAAACCATAACAGGCAGTTTCTCCATCCCTCTTCACACCAATTGCTGAAAGCATCCAGGAGTTCCTTGTATAAACAGCAGCATTATCCAGCCTTTTCAAAGCTCAGGTAGTTATATAAAATTATCTGTTCAAGCCAATTCCCTCTGGCTCTGCCTGCTTAAACTTGTACCCTGTCAACATCCAAATGTATATTATGTCGAGCACTAATGTACAACTTTTTTATTATTCAAAGCCAGCTGTACTCACATTTGGTTTTCTTCCAGACTCTGCTGACTGACCTCATGGCATTACTTCTATTCACAGAAAATCTGAACCACAGCTTTGCCCGCGTTGCCACTGTTACTGGGAAACAACTGTGTGACTGGAAACTAGGCCGACCATGCCCAAGACTAGATCAAATGATTTGTGAGGGAAAGATATTCTTTTCAATAGAGTGACTTTTCAGTGGGAGAGGATATGAGATGAGTTATTTTTGTTTGTATAGAAGCAACATTATGTTCAGGTGGATCCTATAAGGTACCTATAAGGTGAGGTTATAAGGTAACCTCACAACTGGATTTCTGTAATGCGCTCTACATGGGGCTACCCTTGTGCTTAACCCGGAAACTTCAATTAGTTCAGAACATGGCAGCCAGGCTTACCACGGGAACATTGAGGAGAGAGCACATAAGACCAGTGCTTAAAGCTCTTCACTGGCTTCCGATTAGTTTTCGGGCACAGTACAAGGTGTTGGTTTTAACCTTTAAAGCCCTACGTGGCTTGGGTTCATCTTATCTTAGGGACCGCCTTTTCCCATATGAGCACCCCACACACTCCGGTCCTCTGGGAGGAATCTGCTGCAGCCGATGAAAACTAGGCTGTCGCAGACCTCCCAGAGGACTTTCTCTGCTACCGCTCCCAGACTATGGAATGGCCTGCCGGATGAGATGGGTCTTATTACATCTCTTGATTGCTTTTTAAAAGCCATAAAGATGCATCTCTTCCGGCAGGCCTTCCCAGAAAGTCCTTAACTCCCAGCTCTGTTAGTGGGTCAAGCTCTCCCCTCAATTTTTAACATCTCGACCCCTGATGCCTATGCAATCCGACTGTTGTTTTATGCTGTGAGAATTTTAAGTACCGGTATGTTGTTTTTCACTTTGATGTTAGTTTAATCTAATTTTAAGGGGTGGATGGTTGGGTATGTGTCATTGTAAATTTTATATTGTATTTTTAATTGTTGTAACCTGCTCCGGTTGGATGACAGAGGAGCGGGCTATTATTATTATTATTATTATTATTATTACATAAACTCCTATCTTGTCACTGGAAATAAATCTTAAATGTATGTTACTGGTGGATAAAAATGTTTGAGTTAGAACACTTCTTTACCATGTTGAACAGTAACACAACCTGAGGAATTCTGTGTGTGCTAGGCCCTTGGTAACCACTAGGGTTTGGTTCCAGGATCCTTCTGTGGATACCAAAATCTGTGGATGCTTAATTCCCATTAAATAAATGGCATATTAAAATGGTGTCTCTTACATGAAATGGAAAAATCAAGGTTTGCTTTTTAGAATTTATATATATTTTTGGAATATTTTCAAGCCATGGATAGTTGAATCTGTGAATTAAAAGATCCATGGATGTGGAGGGCTGACTGTACCAGGTGCTGTAGGCTATATTTCAGAGGAATGAACTGACAGAGCCATATCTGAATATTCATTGCCTAAAAAAACCCATGAAATGTGTGGGGTTGCCATAAACTGACAAGTTACTTGAAGGTGTGTGTGTGTGTGTGTGCGCGCGCGCGCGCGCAGAAAGACATTCTTTTCGATAAAGTGACTTTTCAGTGGGAGAGGATATGAGATGAGTTATTTTTATTTCCAATAAATGCAAAGAAATCAGTGCAAATTACATGAAAACACCGCAGATGTTTTAAAACAAAATAAGTCCCGGTAATACAAAGGAAATGGGTAAACAAAGTTGCTCAAAGTGGTGGTCTCAGAAATGGGCAGCAAGTTTCCAAAACTTATTCAAATATGATAATCACACATACAAATGTGCTACCAATCCCTGATACTTTGGAGCAAAAACTGCCAGTCCTCCACATCAGATAACTTTAAAATATCTCATGACGCAAGGAGAAAATGCAGACAGCACACCAAGATAATCTCACTCTAGACAAATATAGAACCTAGATTTCAGAGGAGATGATGGAAAAATTCTCATCCCAAACCAACCTTCCCATTTGGTGATATTTTCCCCTCCCAGTCAACATGTCAAATAACCATGGTGGCTAATGATTTTGGGATATATAGTCCAACACACCTGGAAGGTGCCAAGTTGGGGAAGGCTGCCCTAAAGGGCATGATTTCCAGACCTTTCACCATTTTGGTTGCCCTGCTCTGGATACACTCCAGCTTGTCAGCATTCTTCTGGAACTGTGGTGACCAGAACTGGGCACAATATTCCAGGTGAGGTTTAACCAAAGGAGAATAGAGTGGCACTATTACTTCGTTCAATCTGGACACTATATTGATACACCTATTGATACACCACTTGTCATTCTTCAAGCATGGGTTTGTCTATGCTCTGTAAGACAGACATGAAGCATGGGAAGAGCTACAATCTCTCCCACATCCACACATACCTCCATCTCATCCATGACATTTCAGAGTCCTTTTAACTAGTATTCTTATAATTGGCAGTCTCCGTTCCACCAACGCATGTTTTAGCAAACACTCTGTTGTCCTTGCTCCACTTCCTAGAATTGCCAAGGGTATTTCTAACATTTCTATTTTTTTAAATTGCACTTTCAAAATATCTTGCAGACTTCCTTGTCTGCAGCAAAAGTTTTGGGATGTTAGCCAGCAGTATAAAAATACAACACCTGCACAAGTTTAGCAACAGAACAAGGTCACTGTGCAGTTATTTTTATTATCCTACAAACTCTAACTTTCCACATGAAGAAAGCCCAACACAAAAAAGATTATAAGGGTAGAAAGCAGAAAGAGTGAGTTGGTTTTTCCAGTATCTTGCCAGGAGTAGTGTATATATGGCTATCTGCCTGCTGCACATAAGCCATGGATGTGTGACTGGTGCACAGACGCTCAGGAATCAAGTTTGTTCCCTTGCGGTCAAGAAAGCTGACTTACAGAAGCTGAGAGAGGCGAAGACGTTTGTGAACGAGAACTTCAAAAATGTGGAAGTAATGTCCCACTCCCAATCTCACAGTTTCTCTGCTGTCATGGAGAACAAAGCTCTTGGGAAAGGAGGATGTAATTCTGAGGAAGATGGAAATGATTCCTCAGAAGAGACAGATTCCTTAGGAAACAAAGTGATTTATTTTCACACCAAAATATGCCTCTGGAGTCCGAGTGTGTTTCTAGTAGTGAGCACATTTTTTTTATTAGAAACACAGAGATGTGCTGACTTGGTAACAGATGTTACTTCATCTAGCCTGGATGAAAGATAAGCCTGAGGAGGGAGAAGCAGTTGTAGTGCAAGTCAACATCAATGTAGGAATTGCAGTCTTGTGATCCTGGAAGCAAAATTTATGTCATTAGATAGAAAGCTGTAATAGTGCGTACAGTTCCATTCACCACGATTTTTAAAAATGTTATAGAGCTGAAAGAATATAATGAGCTGGACCAACTTTCTATAAAGAAAATTTACATTTGGAAGTTTCATGTTCAGCGCAGGGAAAGGCAAAGGGGGAAATCATGGAAGCATATAAATTATGCATGGTGTGGAAAAGTTAGACAGAGGGAAGTTTTCCTCTTTTTTGACAATACTAGGTCATCTAAATGGTGAGCAATTTGGGACAGAAGAAAGGAAATGCTTGTTCAGGTAATGCACACTTGAATTATGGAATTTGCTATCAAAAGATATAGCGATGGTAATGGCCACCCCTACTGCAGTGGCTTTAAATGAAGATCAGAGACATGCATTAAGATTCTTGAGGACTATTTGCCACAAACATAGGAAGCATGCTCTGAATACCAGCTGCTGGAGAATAAGAGTAGAAGTGAACTATTGTCCTCATGTCCTGGCTGTGGGCTTCCCAGACACAACTACAGGTTGAGTCTTTCTTATCCAGAATTCCACAATCCAAAATATTCCAAATTCCAAAACTTTCCACAGGAGTGGCTGAGAGTGACACCTTTGTTTTCATGCACAACATTATTAAAAATATTATTTGTAAAAGTACCTTCAGACTATGTTTATAAGGTGTACATGAAACATAAATGAATTTCATTTTTAGACTTGGGTCCCATCTCCAAGATATCTCATAATGTATATGCAAATATTTCAAAATCTACCAGTAAAAAAATCCAAAATCCAAGACACTTCTGATCCCAAGCATTTCAGATAAGGAAGACTCAACCTGTCATTTTTGCCACTGTAGAGAAAAGTTCAATAAACAAGCCTTTACTGTAAACCAGCAGGGATCTTTTATGCTTATTTTTTAAAAAAAGAAATTGATATAGCTGATAGTTGCATTTCCTAATTAGAATACAACCACAAGTTCCAATTATTCTTAGCCAGATGGCGTTTCCAAAAAGTTAAAAAGTGCATGAATCCTGTAACTAGATTCTATATATGCTACTGTGAATGTCAGTAAGCAGTACAAGAGGAATCATGCACTGCCTGTTTGGAATATAGCCCTGTTAAGCAAAGTGATTTCTTTAATGATTAACAAAAAGAAAAGTAAACCTCACCTTGAACTGCATGAAGTAATACCTCAGCAATTCCACACATCTCAGAAGCAGACTTCTGGAAGCAATATAGCATTATGCAGTATGTTAGGCAGTAGGCTCCACAGTTGAGCACACAATGGAAAATCTGGTCCACTGGAGCAGCTGACAATTTATAAATTAAGTTTTTAAATCAAGATTCTCCTAAATTCAAACATGAAACTACAATATGTTACTGGAGGTTGTTGTCCTGTGCCTTCAAATCACATCCGATTTATGGTGACCCAATGGTGACTCAACCCCGGAGTTTTTTGGGCGAGATTTGTTCAGAGGAGATTTGCTTTTATCTTCCTCCAAGACTGAGAATTTGACTTGCTCAAGGTCACCCGGTGGGCTTTCATGATTGAGTGGAAAACTTCAGTCACAGTCCAATGCTCAAACCACCACACCACACTAGCTCCACCTATTTATTGTCTGTATTCTCCCATTTGTCCCTTTGATGTTTTAGTTCACAACACTTATGACTTAGGTTTCAAAAACTACAGAATGCAAGCCACTCAGACAGATGCACACCACAACCCACCAAACTAACAGTTGTCTATTATCTTAAAAACCCTATATAGTCTATGGCTCCACTACCCAAGATGCTCCAAGATAGATGTTAAAATTAAAACATACACATAGCACCTAACTACTCAAAAGCTCCTTCTGAGTTTACCCCCACATAAGTGTACTTAATGGGGTGAGGAACGATAAGCCAGAGTTGCTTGTGTCACATGTTCAACCATCCTGTTACAAGGAGAAGGTAAATGAACCAAGGACCTTGATAGCTTATTTAACTGATGTATAAACCAGGATCACTGGTTTGCTGCTTTCCTGATAAGCCAGAGGCACAAGCCAAGTACAAACCAGAGTTTGGGGCCAGAATCCTAATCTTACACCTTTATGACTGTTTCTGCTTGTTAAGAAAGCACCAGGCACATCCTTCATACAATGGTCCCATAGGCACCCTCCCCATGACCATTTACTGGAAACTTTGGGGGTGAAAGGCAGAGGCAGCCAGGCAGTATTGTCTCTATTTCTGTAGACAGATCTCCAAAGGGTACACCCAATTCCCAAAGTCTGGAAGAATGTTGCCTTTCCGGTGCAGCCAGAAGATGCCTATCTGCCCCTGCTTTTCACCCCAAAGTTTCCAGTAAATGGTCATGGGGAGGATTAGAAGGCCGCTAAATCACTGTGGAAGGATGTCCCAGCTACAGAAAGATAGTGTCCATACCTGAAAAGAGGGGAAGAGATGTTTGCTTGATAATACTTTACTTCTTGCTAACAAAATGCTGACTCTCAGCCTCTGGTTCACATGGCACACTGTGTCCAGTTCTGGGCACCACAATTCAAAAAGCATATTGAGAAGCTGGAACATGTCCAGAGGAGGGTGACCAAAATGGTGAAGGGTTTGGAAACCATTCCTTATAAGGAGCAATTTAGGGAGCTGGGTATGTTTAACGTGGTTAAGAGGTGATATGATAGCTCTGCTTAAATATTTGAAAGGATATCATACTGAGGATGGAGCAAGTTTGTTTTCCGCAGCTCCAGAGAACAGGACACAGAGCAATGGATTTAAGCTCCAGGAAAAGAGATTCCACCTCAACATTAGAAGGAACTTCCTGACAGTAAGAGCTGTTCAACAGAGGAACACACTCTCTCAGAGAGTGGTGGAGTCTCCTTCTTAGGAGGTTTTAAAACAGAGCCTAGATGGCCATCTGTCAGGAATACTTTATGCATTCCTACATGTCAGGGGGTTGGACTTAATGACCCTTGCAGTCTCTTCCAACTCTATATGATTCTAAGTCACAAAGACCATGGGGTTTTGGGTTTGTTTGCATTTTTTTAGAATTCTGGCTTATTGTGATGGCCAAATGTTTCACTGCCTTTACTTCTCTGCTATCCGCTATTAAAGTACTGAATATGCAAAATAAATTAAAAAATAAAAATCACACATACAGAAAAAATGATGTTTATGTTTAGGTTCCTTTACAATCAAATATCACACTTTATGCCAATGAGTTCAAAAACTTTTTGAACTCTACACTGGCCATTCTCAACTACCAATATCTTTCCAACAGCCAATTTTGACATTGTTTTGAAAACTGTCTACAACTTTGAGAGGCACTAGCTTCAGTAAGTGGCACTTTAATCCATGTTGCACAGACCTGTATTGATCATGTATTTCGAACAGTAGGCCTGTTTCTTACTGTGGAACTGAGTCAGCATACATAATACTGGAACCAGAAGTTCTATTTAATATTTAATCAACTGCTGTGATATCAACTATGCTTCCACCAATTATTCCTAACAACTACAACAGCCTGAATTGCTTACATTTAATGTATCTCTACAATTGATTAAAATAAATGTAGCTTGTCACTACAAGAACTCAAACAGCGTTGTAGTCAAGGATTTATTAAGCAGTATGATACAAAGCTATTTAGGGGCTCAGACACAAACAAAACTACACACAGGCAGGTGCTTCACATTCACATTTGTCTAGGAAGTATTCTATACAAATGCACAGACTGTCCCATGCATTCACAAAGCATTTGCCTCATTCCCGAAAGAGGGGATGTTTGTGTTCAGTTAAGGTCAGGTGTCCATACTGGAACCAGTGAACTATGAGTTGAAGGTGCACAACAGGAAAAAGCATCCAAATACACTTGTGCCTCCCCTTTTGTGGACTTGGGAGTCCGTGGTCTGGAGACGGGTCTGGAAACGATAACTTATGAGCTACTTAGGGAGCTGGGAATGTTTAGCCTGGAGAATAGATGGTTAAGAGATGATATGATAGCCCTGTTTAACTATTTGAAGGGGTGTCACATTGAGGATGGAGCAAGTTTGTTTCCTGCTGTTCCAGAGACTAGAACAAGGAATAATGGATGCAAGCTACAGGAAAAGTGATTATGCCTCAACATTAGGAGGAACCTCCTGACAGTGAGAGCTGTTCGACAGTGGAACACACTCCCTTGGAGCGTGGTGGAGTCTCCTTACTTGGAGGTCTTTAAACAGAGGCTGAATAGCCATCTGTCGGGGATGCTTTGATTGTGATTTCTTGCATGGCAAGGGGTTGGGTTGGATGGCTCTTGTGGCTTCTTCCAACTCTATGATTCTATGATTTAAAAATAAAACTTGAGATTTTAATATTAATTTAAGTTTCATAATGAAATTGGATGAGGTGGTGGTATAAATCCTTCCCAGTAGAGAGCTGTGTGAACACAGGCAGCTTAGCATGTTAAGGAAAGCCAATGGGAGTGAAGCTAAAAAAGGTGGGGACTGCTCCCAGGAGTGGCTATAAATAGAGAGGCAAAGCCGTGTGTTAGGGGAGGGTGCCCTTGTATACTGAAGGATAGCAGCTGAGGAGGCTGAGGGAAACTTCTGTGAGCTGCAGTTAGAAGGGGTTGGTTGAGTTACCCAAGCTAGGGACTTGGTGAGTCTGGAGTTAAAGTGTATGGGTTAATATCGTGTGGGATATATATAGCTAGAAGGCAGTGGAGATTATTAAAGTCATCTGTGGAATAGGTGAAATAAATGTTTAGGAAATTGAGGAAGTTCAGTTACAGTGGTTGTTGGTGTAAAAGATAATTAGAAGGCTTAAGTGATACAGAGGCTAGATAAAGATCCTGTGGGAACTAAGACAATAAGGTAGTGATGGCGAAACTTTCAGAGACTGAGTGCCCAACTCAATATCAGGCTTGACTAACATACTGCAAGAAAAATACTGTATTTAACCTTTGTTGCTTTATTTCAACAAGTAATTGCCTGATGTGTGCTTAGAGATAACATCATCCACACTACCAAACACAAGTAAAACACTGCTAAAGGGAAAAGGCCTTTTATTATTTAGGACACTTTAGATAGTGGTGGCAGGGTGAGGTAGTTGCCAAGCTGTCACATATTGGTGGCAGCAGTGTGGTCAGATAAGGAAGGAATCACCATAAGGTCCTGGTCCTGAATGAGAGTCTTGCCGCCGCCATGTCACAAATTGGTGCCAAGAGGTGAGATTTAAAAGACCCATTGTTCTGGCATCTGAGAAAGTGAGGCAGGGTTTGCTTCATCACAGGCCGCCTTAGATATCGACTTGGCTGTGTTTAGAAGACATCTGATGAAAATCAATGGGAGCCAAGTCATTGATTCTCAAGTTTAGACCAGGATTCTGCATTCCAGAAACAAGAGCACCTTCCATCCATGAAAGGATGAGCTGTTCCACCCAAGAAATAACAAAGAAGTCAATCCTTGCCAACTCCTTCTTCCCCCTACAGTCCCCTATGGACCCTTTGAAACAATGAGTTTAGTGGCATAAGAAATGGCGAGGGTGAAAATTGCTTCCCTATCTGCCTTGCCTGTTGTAGTATCCTAAGTGGAACTCTGCTCAGGGAGTGCTCCCACTAGAAGTGGGAAACCATGGGTCAAATCTACTTATTTAAGTGAGCCTTCTCAAATTATGATTAAATATAAATCTGATCCAATGCAGTTAGGAATAAGTGGTCCTCAAACTGGAAAAGTCACTTGTAAAAGCTACTAACATTTCCGATTTCTAGCAACAATACTGAAACAAGTCAGATTTAGGTTCAAAGATGCCCAGGGAGAGCAGGTAATATTTTAGTATGCATTCACCTGCACATATGCCTGTTCATCAGTCAACGACTGGCACAAATCCAAATACCTGATGCCATTCAACTAAGCTGGAAGCCCAGGCAAATTAAAAAGCTTGTTCTGCTGCTTTACATCAACAGGAAATCAGCACACAGTTCATGGCTAACCAAGGAGCACATATTAAAACAGGTTTCCTCAGTAAGGACCACACAGCTGCCATTTGAATCTTGACCTGCATCTTGCTTTTCAAAATCAGGGAGGGGAATCTGCCATCCAGATGCTGTTGGATGATAACCCCCAGCATATCTCGCCACTGGCTATGTTGACTAAGACTGCTGGCAGTTGCAGTCCAACACTTGGAGGGCTGCATCATTCCCACCACTGTTCTAAAGGAAGCTAAAAACAGGAAGAGAGCATATCATAGACTTGTTTCCCATGGTGGCTAAAGAACCTATCATGGTTCTTTGTCCTGCCTGCTCTTGGTTAGAAGATGGGGGTTTTTTGTTTTGTTTTGTTTTTTGGTGGAACAGGTAGCCTGGCTGCTGAATCTTCCAGAATTACTGGTGTCAAGAATTTGCTTCACAGGGCCACATTCTGGAGTAGCACTTGAACCCCCATCTTATTACTCACTGACCAACTCAAAGCACTGTCTGGTTTGTGGAAATATCTGTTCTTCTGACTGTGAAAGCCCCACCTTTCTCTCCTATAGAATGCCAGCTTCCTTGTTGGAAACAGCAATATAGATATATGTACGGCAATATGCAATGTATCTGTGTGAAGGTTTAACTCCCACAGATGGGACACAAACTGCATCTTAAAGGACACCTCAGGGTTCTTCATGAAGACTGTATACCATTGCACCATGGAGTGTGTAAAGAGATGACACAGCTGTCTCCTTCTGGCTATCTAGTTGCGTAAGAAGACAGTATGTACACTAGGTTATTGAAATCACCCAACCAGTCATACACTGATTTGTGCCTTCTATGTATGATAACTTGGAGTATCATCCATGTGCACCACTTTAAATGGAGGAGGAGGAGTGTTTCCACCACTGAGATGGAAGGGCGTTGTTTGTGGAGTTTCCAGAGACGCAGAGAGGATAACCATTTATACTGCTACAACAATTCACATTTTTCCAGCTATTGCTATAGTGCTGACTCTGTTGCTGGTTCATTACTACCTAGTGTTAACATTAGAAAAAAATCAGCAGAGCCAATGGTAAGAGTTGTTCTGTAAATCCCTTTTCTGTTTAAAGAATTAGTTGTTGTTGTTGCGTGCCTTCAAGTCATTTCTGACTTATGTCAACTCTAAGGCAAACCTATCATGGGGTTTCCTTGGCAAGATTTGTTCAGAAGAAGTTTGCCATTGCCCTCCCCTGAGGCTGAGGCTATGTAACTTACCCAAGGGGTTTCATGGCCAAGCATGGATTCGAACTGTGGGCTTCAGAGTTGTAATATAAATGTATTTCAGTTTTTTATAATCTAGAATTAGCTATCAATAATCCTTTCAGTGATAAAATGGTAGCTTGTCAACATCATTCTCAAGACATGCTATTCCATTACAGTCAGAATGGAACATCCATTAAGCATTATTTGTTGGGTACCAGTCCAAGCTACATAGATTCAAACAGTACCTCCCTGCTCAGCAAATATTTGATAAGCAAGACTGTTAACAAGCAAATACTGTGTATGAGAAGGTAAACCAGTTTATTAAAATGGGCAGGCTTTTGAATGGACTAGGTCTTGACACTTATTACAAAGAGTTGCCTCTCCTTTAACAGAGTAGGATATAGAACAAATGTTTAATTAACAGAGCCATAATATACACCATGGTTTCTCTCTGTGTGTGTGTGTGCCTGCTCACTGCCTGTTGACTTACAGTGACCCCATGAATTTCATAGGGGTTTTTTTAGGTAAGAAATATTCAGTGGTTGTCTCTGACCCTGCTTAGCTTCCAAGATCAGACAGGATCTGTCACCTTTAGGGTATTTAAGATAGTTTCTTTGTACACAAAAATAAAAATGCCTTTTGTGTATGAGGGGGTGATGTGCACTCAGCACATCATTTCTCAAGTGTCTCTACCCCTCCAAAACAAATTATGATGTCTGGTCAACAAAATATTGCTCTGCCGCTGCTATTACCTCTAATTCGTTCAAAAATTTCCTTCCTTTCTATTTTTAAGGTTTGGAAACAGGAAACAGTCAAAAGACTTTTACCATATATGGAGGAGGAAATGACAGATGTGCAAGCTGGGTTCAGAAAAGGGAAAGGCACTAAGGATTATATTGCAAACATATGTTGAATAATGAAGCACACCAAAGAATTTCAAAAGAAAATCAGCTGGTGGTTTAAGGACTATGGTGAAGCAAAGCCCTTGAATGTACAGATCATTAAAAATTATGGCTTATTCTTCAAGAAATGGGTGCGCCACAACATTTGATTGTCTTAATGTGTGACCTGTACTCAAGATACGAAGCTACTGTTTGGATAGAATATGGAGAAACTGAATGGTTTCCAATTGGCAAGGAGGTCAGGCAAAGCTGCATTTTATCACCCTATCTGTTTAACTTGTATGCTGAACATATCATATGAAAAGCAGGATTAGACTTTGAGGAAGGAGGCATGAAAACTGGAGAAAAGAATATCAGCAATTGAAGACATACTACTAGCAGAAAATAGCAAAGACTTGGAATTGTCAGTTCCAAGAAAACAAGCATGTCAGTCTAAGGATGGCTAGCTGGCTGATATGGTGGGCTTACTGTTTTGAACAACTGACAGACTACAAATACTGTTTGCTTGCACAGAGTACAGTACATTTCTCCAGCAATCCTATTACCGTATTCCCCCCATATCTGCAGGGAATATGTTTCCAGACTTATCATGGATAGTGAAAATCACAGGTAACAGCGAACCCTATATTTCTGGTGGAAGTTGACCACAGCATTGCACTGGAACACCTCCAAATAACTAGAGAGAGACCATCTTTTTTTGGGTGTGGATAAATGAAACCATGGGTACCAGTCATGTGGATACAGGGGTAATACTGTACCTTATATTAGTGCTTTCCATTCTACCTGATGTGGGAAACCAGCAATTTCCCCCAACCCAATATGTCAGAGACTGAACCGTATTTGTACCCATTGGCAACCGCTGTTTCTTTCTTTCCTAAAAACTCACCAGGGACCTGCAGCTGATGATTCATGGACCAGCACTGGTCAAGGGACCACCACTTTGTATTGCTCTAGACTTACTGGCTGGGAAAGTTTACATTTTGAAAGAAGATCCCTGATCTGATCCCTGTTTCAGTGATATCATTTTTTTTTTTTTTTTTTTTTTTTTTTTTTTTTTTTTTTTTGCATTCATTCTCATCTGCCAGTAAATGCATTTAATGGCAGGGACTGGGAAAATCCTGATGCAAATGCTTACAGAATTTCTGTATGTAGATGAATTGCTGATTTTCTCTTATAGTTTCTGCCTTTATGAGTAGAAGAGGCTGTGACAACAGCAGGGGGAGGGCTCAAAAACATCAGTGCAAAAGCTGAAAAGGTTCCGCTTCACTGGGTTTAATTTCTATTACATCTCAATCTATGTACATATAAATAAATCCAGCAGCACTTCAGCACTTAATACATTTTATATAAGAGGCTCTAGAGCAGTGGTTGCCAAATTTTTGAGGACTTCTATCTTTGATCTTGGATGACAATCCTAGTGCCCCTCAATGCCTTTTTCTTGATACTAGGTCTACTGTTTGTGTAGCAGCTAGTCAGCTAGCTAGTGGTATCTACTTCAGTCACACTCAGCTTGCCGCCACTACTACCTCCTCCTCAGCCTCTCATGTGTGAATGCAGTAGCAGCAGCAGCCCTGTCCTGCTTTTCCCTCTACCCACATCAAAACAAAGGCTGACTGCCTGGCCAGCTGTCAATTGCTGCTCTGAAAGTTACTGGGCAGAAAGGGAGCAGCAACTGAGAAGCGAGTCAAAGAACAACATGGGAGCAGCAACTGAGCAGCCCACTGAGCAGCAACCAAGAACCTGACAAATTCGACTTTAGATACTCCCCCTCCTTCTTCCCCAGAGATGTGCCTTCTCCACCCAGCTTCTAGATGCCCCCCAACATTTTTCTTCTGCTAAATCTTATCTTGACCTGTCCAACAAAGGAAAGCAAAAGCAGCAATGCAGCTCCAACATCCCAGCCCAGTCCCAGCAAAACTCACAAAGCTTAGGCAGGGTCCCAAACGCGAAAGCTCCTTTTTGTTGCATCTTTCTCATCGCCAGGTGCTCTAATTCCTCATCTCCACCATGGTCCTAAAGGCTACTGGTTCCCCTTGTCTTTCTTGCACACCAATATGCTGACTGAAACCCCCCCCCCATCCACCACCCCCTTTTTCTTCTCCATCTCCCCCACTCGATCTTTCCACCACTCCCAGGCGAGACATATCACCCACTTTGGGAATCACTGTCACACTGTAGGGTTCCCTGAGGTACTGATGCATGAGCCATCATCTGTTGGTCCTTGGCAATTTTCTATAAGTAAAAGAAACAATGGAAGTCAATGGGTACAAATATGCTACTGGTCCGTAGGGTGCTGAAAGAAAAAAAATTACTCATCCTCCACATTATATACACTGAGAATCAATGCTCTGAACTATAGAAGTTCATTTCCTCATCAGTCAGCCTTCAAGGTGTACCAGCATTTTAATTTTTAAAGCTCTCATTTTCACTGAACAGAAACAGAATTCCAAATTGTCATCTTTCAATGGCATAGTAATCAGATACAGTCAGCCCTCCATATCCACAGATTTTTTTTATCCATGGATTTAAGCACCCATTGTTTGTAATTTAAGCACCCATTGTTTTAAAAATATGTGTAAATCCCCAAAAGCAAACCTTGATTTGGCCATTTTATATAAGGAACATCATGTTACTATGCCATTGTATATAATGGGACTTGAGGATCCAAGGATTTTGGTATCCATGTTGAGTCCTTGGACCAAACAGCAGCTGATACCAAGGGCCCATTATACATTCACTACTGTTCTAGGCTTTTAACCTCTTCACTTCCAAAATATCACATATTTTGACAAATTTTTGAAGAAATCTATGATTCTTTGAAAAATCTCTTCTTCTCCCCTCCCATTCCCTTGCAAAAACAAAATTCAATGTCCTGCAGCACTGTCACTTAACCTGGGGAACTATTATGCCAGCAGGATTTGTGAAAAATATTCTGATGTATCCAAGAGCAAATCAAGCCTGAACTCTCCCTAGAAATTAAAATGACTAAACTGAAGCCATTGTATTTTGGGCATACAATAAGACAACATAATGTACCAGAAAAGATGATAGTACTTCATGAAGCCTGAGACAGAGGGAAAACAGGATGACCGCAATACAGGTAGATCCGACTCAATAAAAGAAGCCATGGCATTGAGGTTGCAAGACCTGAGCAGAGCTGTTAACTGTGCAACTCCTGCAGATCTCTCATTCATAGACGCCATAAATTGAAGCTAAAGTATCAGCATTGGATTGGACTAGTTAGACTTTTCCACCCAACAGTACATAACAAGAACAACCCATCCACTTCAGCAGATCAGTTTAATCAATTTTGCTAAAAATAGTGGAATATCACTGCCAAGCTACAAGATTTAAATGAAGGGGGGGGGGGGAATCTCAAGACCAGTGATTCACTAACTCTGCAGACAAAACCAGAAGGGTCAGATGTCCATTAACTACTGGAAATATACTGACTAATGATGGCAAACAAAGCTAAAGACAGTGGAAGCAACAATTGACCTACTAAGGGGTTTTATTTTTAAAAATTTCTATCTTATTTTCATGCCTCAACCAACTTTACAACTCTAGAATAAGGTAGCTTTACAGTTAACTATTTGCCGGTTCATTTGGAGGGAGTAACAATTCCTCTGAGGCAAATAACCTGCCAAACCTGTCACTCAAGTTGGCCTACAATTCATTCTGCAGGACGCCTGGTAATGTTTTTGTGGACTTTTTGAATGCATCTGCATCACTGAAGTGTAGTAGACATTTCCATTATGGAAACTGAAGAAAATATTTTTATCTGAGAACTGGCCAGAGTGTCAACCATCCATTTCAAGTAAATAGATAAGAAACCCTTCTAAAAATAGGTGTGACTCTCACTCAAGAGCCCTAAAAATGCCTGCTTCAAAACTAGAGTCATAATATTTTGCAATATGTGGCTGAGAAAACTGCCACAACCACATTCCTTTACAGCTTCCTATTATGAATGGAAGACAGCATTCCTTAAAGAATTAATAGATAGAGCTACAGTTCCTGTATTTTTCTTTTCCAAACACAAACTAATAAACTAGAAGATTTTAAACTGAAATGTGAAATATACATGTCAATGGTAGGTTGCTTAGTCTCTTCTGGGCCATTTAGATGGCCCATGGAGACAATTTATGAGCCCCAAGAGTGTGCACAAGGAAGGAGATTTCATCTTGAGCAGCCTACTATCCTGGGGAGATACAGACAGGTAATTTGTGTACAGCCAGCCCTCCACATTTGCAGCTTTGACGCTTGTGAATTTGATTATTCACCAATTCGATTAATATGTTCTCTCTAGGAATGTCTACATCCTCCAGGGTGATTCTATGATCAACCTTCACCAGAAGTGACACTGGAGGACCTAGGGATTCCTAG
This sequence comes from Urosaurus nigricauda, assembly GCA_034509955.1. Taxonomy (NCBI): domain Eukaryota; kingdom Metazoa; phylum Chordata; class Lepidosauria; order Squamata; family Phrynosomatidae; genus Urosaurus; species Urosaurus nigricauda. The sequence continues at coordinate 105,728,556 of JAOEGL010000004.1, forward strand.
AGAAAAAATGTCTCTAGGCATTTATAGGTCCTCTAGCGCAATTCTATGGGTAACTTCCAGCAGATGTTGACCACAGAGTTGCAATGGAGGAGCTAAAGATTCTCAGGTAAAAAAAATAGTGGGTTTTTATTTGTGGTTTTCCACTTTCATAAGGGTTCTGTGCCCCTAACCCCAGAAAATGTGAAGGGTCCACTTTATGTCTCTGTCCTCAAGTCACCTGTCAACTCATGGCGACACCATGAATTCCTGCAGTTTTCTTAAACAAGGAATACAGTCGTCCCACCCTGGCCGCAAGGGATCCGTTTCATACCCCCCCCCCATGCAAATGAGAAAAAATGTGGATAGTCAAGCCCTATTTATTATAATGGCAGCACGCTCCCAAGTGTGCCTTTTTGCCCCTCCTGGCCTGCTGTCCACAGAAACTCAAAATCGCAAATGGGAAGTCCGCAAACGGGGTGGGACGAGTGTACTCAAAAGGTAGAATTGACAGTTCCTGCCTCTGCACTATAGCCTACAACAGCTGGAATTCATTGGTAGTCTACCATCCAAGTACTAACCAGGGATGACCCTGCTTAATTCTCCAGATCAGATGGGACTGGTGCCTTTAGAGTATTTAGGCCACGCAGATAGAATAGTTTTATCAACACTATTTGCTGTTTCACACAACTAGCTTACCACCGGATGTAGCTGCTCCACAGCAAAATTTTGACCATTACCAAGTACAGTACTTCAAAATCACATGAAACGGCTTCATCAAACATTTCGGCTGCTATGCAGAGTCAGCCAACAAATCCTTATAAATTGAAACAGCTCCACTTGCAGGCTCTTAACATATGTAAGGGGCTTATTATGTGGACAAGTAACTCTTCTGAAGAAATTAGTACCAGCATGGAGGATCACTATGAAATGCAGCCAATATACACAAAAAGCAGTTTTTGCTAAAGGCTGCTGTACATGCAGTTCTTGATACTGGACAGAAAGCCACATAACAGTTGTCTGATTATCTGTTTGTTCCTACCTCCCTTCCATTCCCATGAGGTAGAGAAGGGAAAAATGGATTCAAGGGCCAGAACAGACTGTTACGCACGCACAACAGTATGTTATTTGCTTGTATAAATCAATGGACCGGGGTAAAAATAATAATAAATATTAGCAATTATCATAATACTTGGAAATTATGCAATATTAGAATTTTCTAAATTTTCATTTGTGATTACAATTGACATAATGTGTAACAAACAACATAGCAAAGCTATTTTAAAGAAAAAAATGTGACTGTACATAGACTTATTGTAGTAAGAATACTAACCTGAAGAAGACTTTTTGCTCAAAATGGCCTAGAACTTCTCTATAAATACTAAGCAGGACTTTTTAAAGCACAAATAACAAAAGGAAGTACAAACATTAAATACATAAAATAAAGCAAGATGATTTTACTTTCATGAAACCTATCTTAATCAGACTTTTAAAACACATAATGCAAATTACTCAGTGTAACAAACATTTGCTGAAGTACAGACACTGAATAAATCTGGGTCATGAGCTGTACTTCCAATTCACAACCCTTGCTTTTGATTACAAAACAAAGATTTCAGTCCAAATAAAATAATAAATATATCACCTTCTTTGGTTAAAAATTAAATTTTAGGAAGAGTCCTCAAGTAGAAAGTAAACAAGAACATACTTGTGAGAATAAGACCTGTAAGAAACTCCCTAAAGTGCCACACCAGGCTCTAAAAACAACAACAACCTGAGACACACACTAAGGGAGACCTTAAGAGTCTTTCTTTCTCTCCTAATGAAACAACAGAAAAATGCTTACTTTTCCAAATTTCCAAATTTGGAATGTCCAAATGTATAGTATGCAATTTTTTTTCAGAATGCTACCTTACATTTTAAAAATCTTTAAGCACTACAAGCAAATTAAATTAAATTTTGAGCTTTAAAGATTATCAGTTCCATTGATTTACCAGACAATGACATTACACTTGCATACAATCTCCCTGCTTTATTTTGAAGAGGGACTGTACCGGATACACATCCATGAGCCCAATATAGCATCTGCACATGTACATCTTTGTTGCTAAAGCATAAATTAGACCAATGGCTAAAGTGAATTATCTGTTTCACTAGAACCTGCACTGTTTCACTAGCACCATAGGTTCAGTGGTTACTAGAAGTGAACGTTTGATTAAAATTCCTTATTTGTCCATTTCTATCTGCTTTCGCAACCAGTTACTGTAGGACCTAACAGAGCATACAGTACTTGGTATCCAAAGAAAGGGCAGGTAGGCCTATGCCAAGACAAAGATAAGAGAGTCAGCAGCGCAGAAGGCATTCATACAGACTACATTACTTGCTGGACTTAACAGCTTGATTTAATAATTTTATAGACGCTTCACCAAATATATGCTTCACCAGCATCATTGAAAAACAGAAGCAAGCTCTGTTAAACTTACAGAAATAATTGTTTTCTAATTGTGACTACACTTTATAGTATACAATATTAATGTAGGAGCAATATGGTAACGTGAGGCAGAGAGACAAAGATTACAAGCTGTTTCCAGAAGCTCTTAGGGTCTGAGAGAAATGTGAGAGAGGACATGGTTTGTAAAGGAATACATTAGCACATCATCTACACAGGTCAAGAGAGAGCCTGAGACAGATGGTGCCAAGTCAGCAGGAGGACAATTAAGCATTATATTCACACCATTTTAAAATAATATCACCTTGGGTGTATTTTACACAGAAGCTCATGATATAAAATATAACACCAATAAGCTTCTTAGAACCAAATATTTGGTTCTTTTAAAACCAAAGTCTTTCTTCAATCATAACTCCAAAAATTTCTTTTTTAATATTTGTTGTTATATCCTGATAAGATTTTTCCAGGTTGGCTTTAAATCCAGAAAAGAAAATGGGGAAAAACAGCCTTCTGATACTAAAACAACAAGCCTAAGTGACCTGAACTTACATGCTCTACCATCTTCCCTCTCCTCCAGAGTAACCATGAGAAAATCAGCTGATTCTACATTTTAGATCAACTCCAGTTTAGTGTGATATCCAAGTTCTAAACTATAATAGCTGTTGATGGAAACAAGCTAGTTTTATGAACTTTGGCTTGACACTGGTTTGTTTCCACTACCCATAATTATAATTAATTCCAATCTGCAGAAGTTCAAATGAAAAGGCAAATTGTGGTTAATCTAAAATGGCAGCAAAAAGCTCCTAGCTTCACTACAGTCCTCCCTCTGTTCTCGCAGTCTTTGGACTTGCGTCCCTCACATATGTACGAGGGACGAAAGGAGGGAGAATGAATGGGGCATGCACCCACAGCGTACACCTGCGCACACCCACGGGGCCTCTCCTATATTTAAGGCAATGGGGCGTGAAGCTCCATTTTTGCGAGGGGGTCCAGAACGGATCCCCTGTGAAAAAGGAAGGGCGACTGTATATGCATCTGAAGAAGTAGACTGAAGTCTAGGAAAGCACATGCTGCCAACTTCATTTCAGTTAGTCTCAAAAGAGCTACAAGATCTCTCTACATACTGATTCTAGAGACTAACACAGCTATATCTTTGAGCTTCCATTTTAGTATCTATGCATATTTTAGGCCCTAAAACATAGAATTGTAGAGTTGGAAGAGACCACAAGGGCCATCCAGTCCAACCCCCCAGCCATGCAGGAACTCCCTGTCAAAGCATGCCTGACGGATGGGCATCCTTCTCCAGACTAATGGGTGAAGAAAAATTTAAGGCCCTGGACACCGTTGGATTGCAACTACCATTAGCCTCAGCCAACACAGCCAATAGTGAGAGATGAAATCAGGCAGCATCTGAAGGACCAAACATCTTGCAATCCTGATCTACAGTTTAGATCCAAAATGGACAATTGCGCATCTCCTGAAGTTTTGGGACTGCAGCTTTCACTTTCCCTCACTATTGGCTGAGCTTGCTAGGGTTGATGGGAGTCGCAGGCCAGTGACATCCAGAGGATCATAACTGTCCTGCTTTAAAAGTATGTTGTTTTCCATCTTTTAAATTAATAGTCTAATTTCCTTACATCCTTCCCCAAAGATGGTTTAATGAATGAATATGAAAGTATAAACCTTAAATGAGACAACCTACATATATATAAATTACACATTTTATTTTCAAACTGACCAGAATACATTATCATAATCTTATCAGCAGGCTACAGAAACATAAAAATCCTTATTATCATAACATTTTAAGTGGCTCTCTCCCAAAATATGAATGCCTGTTATATTTTCTGTTGCCCTTTACAAACATTTTTCTAGTGTGTCTTTCAAAATTAATACGAAATCTGGGGTGGGATGGGGAAAATGTAGCTATTGAAAGCAATGCCAAAGCACAAATGAAGACACAGTTATACATAAGGAAAGACACTAAACGACAACACTTCCTAATCAGTCATATGAACAACTAACCGAAGCACCGTATTTTACAAACGCTCTCTATCATTTCCATCATTCCACAAACACGATCAGGCACCAGCTCCTACAGTTCACAACTGAGTCTCAAGATTACTTCCCCTTGCCTTTAATTTCCCATTCTTCATCCATTTATCTAACAGATAAAGAGAATAATCATCTGTAAAGCCTACTAGTGGTGGCTGGTGCCTTAGGCACCATGTCATGCTATTGCTGGCACCATGGAGCTCTGTGCATATTGGCTTGCCCACCAACATTGCTATTGGTGAGCTCTAGTAATGGATTTTTCATAAGAGGGAATTGTGCGTACGTGGACAGCTCTCTAGCTACCTAGAGAGAGAGAACTGTAATACGGAACAGAAACCTGGCAGCATCAAGGCACGGCCTTTCTGAATGGTATTGTGTGAGTTTCCCCAGTGATTCAGATCCACCTTGCAAGCCTGAATCAACAGCAGGGTTGCGATCAACAGTTCCGCTCATTTGAGCCCTCAGAGCTCAATTAAATCGAAATGAGGGCTTGGCTACAAATTAACTAGCAGTCTTCATCTGCTGGGCTGCAGTCCCTTAAACCACGCTGAGCTTCCACACACAGAGACACCTCCTTTTCTTCTTGACTGGTAGCCATTCCCTAGTAAAGCAAGCATTGTCTGAAGCTCCTACTAGAACCAGATCCAAGGATCCAGATGAGTCACGCCGCCACAAGGAACCCGCAAACCTGAGAGACCTTTTCACCTTTTGTTTTCTTCCTGAACAGGAAACAGGGACACACACCACAGAGTGCATTACAGTCGCCCACGTCCCTCGCCACCAGACACGCATTGATAGATCCCGGTTACAGGGAGCCCAGGCACAGTTTCTTTGTTTAAGAAACCAGGGATGGGGAATGGGAACAGGGATGGGTGGGAGGCTCACTTACTCTGCAAACCAGATCAAATCCCCTTTACCTTCAAGGAGGGGTAGCACTGATGCTGGGAGGGAGATTCGCCTCCTCTCTTTGCTTATTCCCCCCAAAATCAGAATGCATTTGTGCATTTGGGTTGGCCAGGATCAAGGTATCACTGTTTTGCGGATTTGGGAAGTTACTGTGCTTTGCTATATGGCCATCATTCGGAGGCTATTGTACTTTGCTATATGCCATCATTCAGAGCTTTGTTATCCGGCCATAATTCGGAGGTTACTGTGCTTTGCTATCTGGCCATCATTCAGAGGTTACTGTACTTTTCTATGGAGTTTATCACACGGGAGGAATTCCTCCCAATTTCGAACGGAGCCAATTCGAATTCACGTAAATTCGCTAGTTTAGCCAATTTACATGAAATCTAATTGCGTTCGGAATGCGTTCAGAATGACTTCCCATTTCCTGAAAATGACCCCCATTTCCTGAAATTGCGTGAGATACTCTAATACGCATTAACGTAAAACCCATGATTGCGTTCGGAATGACTTCCCTTTTGCCCGAAATTGCATGAGATACACTCATTCGCAATTACATGAAACCCCATGATTGCGTTCGGATTGCCATTGGATTATACCCCCAAATTCTATCGTATGATAAACTCCTATATGGCCATAATTCGGAGGTCACTGTGCTTTGCTATATGGCCAACAGGGCTACCCCTCCTAGATATGTTTCCCCAAAATGTGGGCCATCCTTTATGTTCTGTAATAAGGATAGAAAGACATAAGAGGAGGAAAAAGGAGGAGGAGGAGGAGGAAGAATTAAACCATAAGACAGACCCCAGAATCCACCCACCCCTCCTTCCCAGGTTGACTAGTGCCCTCCTTTTCTAGGACAGGTCCTCCATTTCCACCTTGAGTCTAGAAGGGATTCCAAAACGAGCTCCATTTTGAGCCTGGATTTCTATATCCAGATGAGTGTTTTTAGCCTTTGTTTGGCCATGTCCTCCCTTTTTTTCTGGGATGTCCTCCATGTTGTGGTGCCTGGTCCTCCTTTGGGGGTGAGGACACCTGGTCACTCTGCCCCATAAAAGCCACCATGGTCCCTCTTATGTCCTCAAATCACCCCCCAAAAAAAACTCCTATCCCTTCCCTCAAAACAAAGACCCTCTGGGGGGGGGGGATGCCATAACCCCCAAAGGAGGACCAGGCACTGCAAAATGGAGGACATTCCATTCCAATAAATAAATAAGTTGTAGGGATGTGACCAACATTAAAGAACTAAAAAAACACTCCTATGGATCTAATAGACCCCCCCCCCAGGCTTCTTAGTCCTGCTCAAAATGGAGGACAGGCTGGGAACAGGGCTAGCATGGAAACAGACCTTGAGCTGGAAACAGAGAAAAACAAGAAACCCATGCTTAGTCAAAATGGAGGACCTTTTGGGGGAAAAACACCCCCCCCACCTCCTGGGCAGGAAGCCTGGCATGGAGGACAGGGTCCGTGAAAAGGAGGACATGGTCCGGGAAAAGGAGGACATGCCTGGCTGAGGAGGAAGAGGGAAAGAGAGGACTCACCCAGAGCTCAGTCCCCCAGCTGCTGCTCATGGTGGCAGGCAGCCCAGCAGCAGCAGCCTCTCCTCCTTTGTGGGAGCCCTTCCTTCCTTCCTTGGCCTCTTCTTCTTCTTCTTCTTCGCCCCTCAGAGAGGCTCTTTGTTTCACAACTACACAAAACAACACACAATACAACAGCAGCAGCCCTCCCTTCCTTGTCTCAGTGGCGCCTCACAGACCAAGAAGGAGCAGCCCTTAGTTTCATTAGGGAGGAGGTTGTGTGTTAGGCCGCAATGGAGGCTGGGACTGGGAGGAGGAGGAAAGGAGGCTGGGCCTAGGCCTTATAGTCCTCCTCTTTCTCCTCCTCAGGAAGGACTGCATCCACATTGGAGAGATAACCCGGTTTCATACCGCTTTAGCTCTCTTTCTGGCTCAAGGCTATGGAATTCTGGGAGTTGGAGTTTGTTGTGGGCCCAAAGGGCCCACAACAAACTCCAACTCCCAGAATTCCATAGCAACTGACCCAGACAAAGAGTTAAAAAGCACAACAACAAACACCAACTCCCAGAATTCCATAGCAACTGACCCAGACAAAGAGTTAAAAAGCACAACAACAAACACCAACTCCCAGAATTCCATAGCAGCTGACCCAGACAAAGAGAGTTAAAAGGCACAACAACAAAACTCCAACTCCCAGAATTCCATAGCCATTGACCCAATCCAGTGCAACTCTATGCTCAGCTTTAACTAAAAGCCGCACCGAAAGACCGAGAGATTCCTAAGACCTTATCGGACGACGGAAATCGGAAGTATAATCCGACGGCAATCCGAACGCAATCGTGGGGTTTCACGTTATTGCGTATTAAGAGTATCTCACGCAATTTCGGGCAATGGGAAGTCATTCTGAACGCATTCCGAACGCAATTGGAATTCACGTAAATTCGCTAAACTAGTGAATTCACATGATTTCAAATTGGCTCCAATTGGCTCCATTCGCAATAAAGAGGAATTCCTCCCGTCTGATAAGGTCCCTAGAGAGAAGACTCTGCTAGGCCTTTGTCACTTCTCCAGCGCAGTTCTAGGGTCAGTGTCTGTCGGACGTCGGCCACAAAGTTGCACTGAGATTCATAAAGAGTTCTCCTCGTCTCAAGTAAAAACATGGTGTTTTTGTTATTTGCGGTTTTTCCACATTCGCGGGGGGTCTTGTGCCCCTAACCCTAGCGAATATGGAAAGTGTGTGTGTGTGTGTGTGTATATATATATATATATATATCCAACTCTCTTCCATGCCAGCATTCTCTGAAGATGCCAGCCACAGATGCCGGCAAAACATCAGGAATAAACTCTTCCAGAACATGGCCACACAGCCCGAAAAACCCACAAAAAACATATGGTGGTTGTTGTGCCAACTTATGGTGACCCTAAGGAAACCACACCATGAGGAAACAAAATACACTCAGCCCTCTACAACATCTGAGGCTTTGGTTAATCAAAGATTTGATTATTTATTTATTTGGAGTTGTTGTTATTATTATTATTATTATTATTATTATTATTATTATTATTCCAGAAGATTGAAGAGGCTAACATTAAAAACATCCATAAAACACAATAATTAACTGTTACCATTATATCCCAAACCCACCCAATTATTAAAATTACAAGGCAGAGGCAGTTAGGACAGTTGCTGAATGATTGAATATAACCCCTTTCTTCAGCCACAAAGGCTCTCGGAGAAACAGATACAGATAGTTCCTGTAATTAGACTTACACATAGTTAATTATCGTGCAGGGAAGCGTTCCGAGACATTACATGATTGTTATCCAATGTTATTTTAATTTGTTGTCTGCTATGTTCTTCGTTTGTCTGTTTGTTTACGATATTTATACCCTGCTCTTCAGCCCTAAAGGCTCTCAGAATGGCTTACAGATAGTTTTATTGTTTTATTGTTTGAATGTTAAGATGTAATTAATATGTGTTGTGTTTAATTGTTTTTGTTGAATGTATGCCATAGGCAGGTGTGTTTTATCTGTTTTAATTGATTGTATGTACAGCGCTGTGTAAATTTAATAAATAAAGCTTAATAATAATAATAATAATAATAATTAAACATTTCCCTGCCCTAAGGCTTACAGTCTAAAAAAGACATGGCACAAAAGGAGAAGGGAATGGCAATGGGGAAGGGGAAATAATAAATCCAGAAATCTTCTCTCCCTCTGGAGGCCTGGACCATGGCAGATGGACTGGAGGGAGGGCTCTTAGTCTTCTTCTTACTTTAGGCCTGGATCATGGCAAATGGACTGGAGGAAGGGCTCTCCTTTTTATTCTAGGGAGTTTATCAGATGACGGAAATTGGAAGTATAATCTAATGGCAATCCAAACACAATCATGGGGTTTCATGTTATTGCATATTAAAGCATCTCACATAATTTTGGGCAATGGGGAGTCATTTTCGGTAATGGGAAGTCATTCTGAATGTATTCCAAATGCAATTGGAATTCACGTAAATTCGCTAAACTAGCGAAGTCATGTGAATTTGAATTGGCTCGAATTGGCTCCATTTGGAATAAAGAGAAATTCCTCCCGTCTGATAAACTCCTAGGTCAAGCCTGAAGGAGCTGGGCCTGCCTCTCTCTCCTCTGAGGCTGGATGGTATGATTATTCACGGATTTGATCAATGTGTTCTCTCTAAGAATCTCTATGGGGAATGGAGAGGTCAGCTATGAGAGAACTAGAAAAGATCCTAAAATGTAAAGACATACCAACTGAGCATGAAAGTTCTAATCATATAAGCCATTGTATTCCCTATTGCCATTTATGGATGTGAGAGCTGGATAATTAAGAAAGAAGATAGGAAGAAAATCAGTTCATTTAAGATGTAGTGCTGGAGAAGAGTGCTGAGGATGCCATGGACACCCAAAAACACAAACAAATGGGTCTTGGAACAGATTAAGACAGAAAGCTTCTTGGAAGCCAAGATGACTAAACTGAGGCTGGTGTACTTCGGACACATCATGAGAAGGCACAACTCGCCGGAAAAATCAATAATGCTATACAAACTCATATATCCTGTCACAAACAAATATTTAATTTATCTAAGAACGTATATAAATGAGAAAATTGTAGCATCTTATACAAAGTCAATAAAATAAAATTGGAACTGTACTGGCCACATAGGCACAGTTTGCATTCCTAAATTTATTGTTCTTAACCATTGGAGGAAATAGAAAGAGAGGAAGGCCACATGCTAGATGGACGTACTAAAGGAGGGCACAGATATGAATTTGCAGGATTTGGGCAGGGGCCATAATGAGTTGGGATCAAATCAAAGGTGGTTAACATCAACAACAACAAGATCTATCAAAGGGGTTTCTTGGCAAATTCTTCAGAGGGGGCTTGTCATTGCTGTCCTCTGAGGCTGAGAGAGTGTGACTCACCTAAGGTTACCCAGTGGGATTCCATGGCCAACCCAGGATTTGAACCCTGGTCTTCGAGTGTCCATGTTCTAAGCCTAAAGGGGAGTAAAAGGGATGGGATCACTTCAGGCTGCAGGCAAAGTGAGAAGGAAGCACATTTTCAGCACTCCCCCATGTTAAAAACCAGAGCAAGTTGGAAATGACTTGAAGGCTCACAACCAACAGCAACAACATGTATGTGTACAATAACATCCCAAATCCACAAAACTCCAATACCATTATTGGCTAACCAAAATTCATTTAATACGCACTTGGCCAATAAAGGTACCATTGTTCTATGGATTTGGGATGTTATTGTACTTTGCTGTATGGCCAGCATGCCTACCTCTGGATATGTTTCAACATAAATTAGTTTATATGTTAGTACTTGGATGAGAGACCGCCAACAAATACCAGGTGCTGCAGGCTACGCAGTCAGCCCCTGTATCCACCAATTCTGTATCCATGGATTCAACCATACATGGCTTGAAAATCCCCCCCTCAAAAAAAACTTTATTTTATCATTTTATATTGTATAAGGGTTATAATTTTAATATGCCACTTTAGATAATGGGACTTGATCATCCATGGATCTTGGTATCCACAGGGGGTCCTGGAACCAAACCCCAGCAGATAGCAAGGGGCCACAGTATTTCAGAGAAAGCCAGACCTCTGGAGAAAACCAAAACCTTCTCTGAGTATTATTTTCCTCAGAAAACCCTATAGAATTCTTTCCGCACTGTACTGTTGTCCCAGTTGCAGGGACTGCTTTGAGATAGATGAGTATGCATACATATGTGTGTTTGTGTGCCTTCAAGTCACTTATTGACATGGTGACCCCATTAATCTCATAGGGTTTTGTTAGACAAGGAATGTTCAGATGTGTTTTTGCCATTGGCTTCCTCTGAAATATAGCCTACAGAACCTGCTATTCTTTTGGCTCTCTCCCATCCAAGTACTAACACACACGCACACAAACACATGTTGTTGTTGTTCTGTGTCTTCAAGACATGTCTGACTTATGGTGACCCTAAGGTGAACCTATGATGGGGTTTTCTGCAGCTGAGAGTGTGTGACTGACCCAAGGTCACCCAGTGGGTTTCCATGGCTGAGCAGGGAATCGAACCCTGGTCTCCAGAAACTTAGTCCAAAGTTCAAACCACTATACCACACTGGCTATATATACACAGAGAGACACAGGGAGTGGGGCATTAGAAAAGCTAGTTTCTATACTTGAAGTCTTTGGTGAAGTTTATTCTCACCCAAGAAACCCTGCTGAAGATTCAACCAACTTGTGTTTTTATTACAGAAACTGTGGGAGGTTACCTCAAGGGAGAAGGGACTATAGTAACCAGAATTTCATCTTGGCAACACTGTAAACGGGAAGTACAGGTTCTGTGTCGAATGGATCCTCTCTTCTTTCACAAAGTAAAGGAACTTTGCATTTGCTTGGAAGCACTAAGTTCCAATTTTCAGGAAAAAGGAAGATCCTCCTGGAAATTTTCATAGCTCCTGGAGCAAAAAGAGGAAACAAACAATTGGCTGCTAAATGATGCTTGGGGGTGTGAAAATCGCATCCTTCCCTTGTAACCTACCCACACCCATCTAAAATTGTGCTGAGTGCTTTATGTAAGATAAATAACTCATTGTCCAAATTGGATTATTATCTAATCTAATTATAATTTTATAACGCTTGGATTCTCAGTCCCATTCTGTGCCTCTTACTCTGTATCACAAATGACACTGATTTGCTTTTATGTTCATGCTGTATTCTAGTGTTAAGTATTCCAGTTAGATTTATTCAGGAGAAAGTAATCCCTCACATCTTGTACTGTTTGCAGCTATCCTTCTGAATGGTTTTAGGAAACTAATGTGGCATAGTGGTTTTAGCATTGGACTACAACTCCGGAGATCAGAGTTCAATTCCCAGCTCGGCCACAAAACCTACAGGATGCCCTTTGGCAAGTCACCTGCTCTCAGCCTCAGGCCAATGGCAAATCTCTTCTGAACAAATCCTGCCAAGAAAACCCCATGATAGGGTCTTAGGGTCACCATAAGTAGAAAACAACCTGAAGGCACACAACAGAGATGTTCACTTCACTTAATGGCGTTAATTTTCTTTTGCAGATGTAACTTACATGTGAGTGTGGTTATGTTGTAAAAAGTTGAACATAAAGCTGCCTGACACTGAAGTCCGTGTGGGAAATAGTTAATTTGCAATGCTCCCTTCACAAGTATGCCCCATTTTAGCCTTGTGAAATGCAGCTCTTTCATGTTTTGTCCAGGGGATCTCTCATACAGACCATTCATGAGCACTGAACTCATGAGGTTGCTTTGCAAAATTTTGACTGAAGGCATGTAACTGGGCCCATCATTCTCATGCAAATAAAAGTGGAAATAATTTATTAAAACTCAGGCATCACTTTTCTGTCCCCATCAAACATTCAGCCTCATAGGAGCCTAAGTTGAAGTGCACTGTGGCGGTCACAGGACATGAAAGAGACAATGGCCAAATTTAAATATTGGAAAAATCCATGATCATTAAGACCAACTAAAACTATGGTAGAAGAATTGGATTGGAATCTGGTAATAATGTACACTCTTAAAAACTGCAGAAATGCATAACATGAGGTATTTTGTTCATTAAATCCTGGAACGATCTTTGTATACAGTATGCTTATTTTTTTTTTACATACTAATACAAATTCATTCTGACCCATTTATCATCTTTATTTGCAAAACTTCTAATGAAGATGATACACTCTCCTTTGTTAAAGGTTTTCAAGCAAAGATGTAACAGTAGATTTCCTTCATCAGTAAGCATTTGGACATGGTGAACTTTGGAGTCCTTGGTAATTCTTATGATTCTGCTATTTTTATCTCACCATTACTCCAGGAAACCCCAAATGACACAAATACTCCCTCATTGTTCTCACAACTATCCTGTGAGATAGATTAGACTGAAAGATAACAATTGTCCAAGGCTGCATTTACACTGCAGAAACAATCCAGTTTAACACCACTTTAACTGAATTCTGGGATTTGTAGTTTGTAGAGGCACCAGAGCTCTTTGATAGACAAGTCTAAATACAGTATCTTACAAAACTACAAAGCCCAGAATTCCATAGGATTGAGCCATAGCAGTTAAAGTGGTGTTAAACTAGATTATTTCTGCAGTGCGGATGCAGTTCAAGGTTCCCAGTAAGCTTCTTTGATAAACGAACCCAGGTCTCCCCAGTGTTAGATACTGGTATGAAGAGAATTACATTCGTTATTGTCATTTCTTTTGTGGCATAAACTTTAAATTTGTATGTGGTTATTTATTGGGATATTGGCAACATTAACTATTCCACAAATTCCTACAAACTCATATATCCTGTCACAAACATTTAATTTATCTAAGAACGTATATAAATGAGAAAATTGTAGCATCTTATACAAAGTCAATAAAATAAAATTGGAACTGTACTGGCCACATAGGCACAGTTTGCATTCCTAAATTTATTGTTCTTAACCATTGGAAACTTTAAGCAAGGAGGGGGAAAATAGAATGTTTTAACTGTTAGTGGAAGTTTTTTATGTTTTTCTTCTATAGACAAAATTTACAAATGCAAGAGACAGAACAGAGTGGATTTCTCATATAGGTGCATTCAATAAGTTCCGCTATATTCCAAAAACATTCCTGTGTTGTGAACTGATTTAATTTGCCAAATAGAAGTGGAACAATAAGGTATACAAGAGGGAAGGCTCTGAAACACAAGAACCTTTACCAAAGAAGAGCATAATAAACATGCCCCAAACAGAGGGTAGAAAGAGTACACAATATTTCAAACAACGTGAATAGAACATTGTGCAACAATTAAATGGATCAATGTCAGTTTCTGGGAATTAAAAATACCAGAAGACATTATTTGTTGATCACATGTCGCAAACAAAAATGTAAGTCTCAGATATTTGCCTATAAATGGTTGTTAGTTTAGTAAAAGGATGTCCACTGTCTTATCCATTTAAAAATGGGACAGGCTGCCAAACTGGATTTTTTTTTTTTTAAGGATAGATAGATTGAGTCTAAACAGAAACTTTTGAAATACTCAGGTATGAGTATACTTCATGAGGTAATGATGAGTCAGTAGTTGAATGCTTAGCAAAGTTTCTGTATTACTTCTTTAAACTTTAACAGGCGCATATCAGGATATCACTGGATATGGTTAATGACAGTCACCTGTCTTCAGTTTTTAAGTACTTTCTCCTTCATTTTAAAGTACATTTCAAATTATTTGTCACAAGGCACTGATAAAATAGACCTATGTGGTGTACTGGTTTCAGCGTTGGACTATGACTCTTGAGACTAGGTTCAAATCCCAGCTCAGCCATAGAAACACACGGGGTGACCTTGGGCAAGTCACACTCTCTTAGCCCCAGAAGATAGCAATGGCAAACTCCCTCCGATGAAACCTGTGAAGAAATCCCCATGATAGGAGTGACTTAGGGTCACCATAAATCAGAAACAATGTGAAGGCACTCAACAAAAACAACACTGAAAAAATAGCTCACTAGAATTTTCAACAACTTTTACAGGTCCCATGGATGGCTGAAAAGATAAGTATATGAGCCCAGTTGTAAATCAAGCCTGTGGTCTTCCTATAAGCCATAATGACTAAACTGAGGATATCATATTTTGGACTTACTGTGCAACAACATAACTCACTGCAAATGGTAATAATGCTAAGTAAAGCTGAAAGTAATAAGAAAAGAGGAACATTACTGCACAGGTAGATTGACTCAGTCAAGGAAACCTCATTCCTGAATTAACAGAATATGAGCAGGTCTGTTAATAACAAGCTGTCTTGGAAGTCTCTCATTCATAGGGGGCCCATAGGTCAATGGAAATTAACAACAATTTTTCAACAATACTAGCATGTGGCATAATGTGACCTAGACAAAGAACAGGACCTGTGCAGACTGCATGATGCCTTTTGGGTGAGTTTGGTGTAGTATTTGGTATCCCCACCCAGGTACCTGACAGTTTTTGTTAAGTGCCATCAAGTCGACTTCAACATTTGCCAACCCTATGAATGTGAGACCTCCAAGACACACTATCATCAAAAGGACTTGCAGATTCAAGGCCGTGACTTCCTTTATTGAGTCTATCCATCTAGAATGTGGTCTTCCTCTTTTCCTGCTGCCTTCTACTTTCACAAGCATTGTTGTTTTTGCTAGATGATCATGTCTTCTCAAAGTACGACAGCCACAGTTTAGTCATGGCTTTTAAGAAAAGTTCAGGCTTGATTTGCTCTAGGACTCACTTATTTGTCTTTTTAGCCGACCATGGTATCCATAGAAGTCTTCTCCAGCACCTTGGGACATTGTCATCCAAAATATGCAAGGCTTTCCAGCCCTGAAGTTTACCTCCCCAATTGTCTGATCAACATCATTATCATGTTCCTTTTGTCCCAGCAGGAATAGTATAGATGCTCTGGACCTTGATAAGAGTTAAGAGGCTCATGCCTGAACACATTCTGCTTCCAATACAAATCAGTATTATGGGTGGTTACCACATTCTGCTTAATGAAAGTCTAGCCTTTCACTTCTTCCATATCACTCCCTCTACCCCCCCCCCCTCAAATATCTTGAGTGCATCTTCACTGTAAAAATAATGCAGTTTGATACTTTAAGTACTGTAGCTCCATCCTATGGAATCCTGGGATATGTAGTTTTACAAAGTGTTTAGCCTTCTCTGCCAGAGTGCTGGTGCTTCACCAAACTACATATCCTAGGATTCTGTAGGGTGAAGTCATGGCAGGTAGTGTCAAACTGCATTACAGTCACCTCTCCTAACTCACAGATCTGGGATCCACACCCTTGAATATCCGCTATTTCCAATGGCGGGCGCACTTGGGCGCACCCCTTTCAAGCCTATGAGGCTTGAATATGCACAAGCCTCCATTTTTTCAGGGGGGTCTGGAAAAAATGGAGGGACAACTGTATTTCTGTAGTGTAGATGCACACTTTGTCTAATAGAAAATCCAAAGACCTTGACAACCTGGTGAGGTTGGTTTGTCTCAATTAAAGTACTGTGTGACCATGGAATATTAGGACAAATAAAAAAATATGAAGAAAGAACAATAATGTAATGTAATACTATGAGTCGTGTGTGGCATTTTCCCCTTTTAAAATGAATTTACTTTTTGGTACAGCTGCTGCTTGGAGGTCTGGATCAAATCTCATAAACTATGGAATGTGAAGCAAGGACGTTACCAACTTGGGAGGAAGACCTCTAAGAAAAACAACACATTGTTCTGACTAATTAAAGGAAATATGCACTGGGAATGCCAATTCCCTCAACGTCCATAGTGTATGTGTACTACGTCTGACAGGCTGAAGTGCAGCCTACAATGGAAGAAGATAAACGGGCTTTTCAGAAAGAATAAGTGGGTTTTATGACCAAAGCACTACCACTTCGACAGCAGAACATATCTGAGTCCTTGAGTGACATCATCTAAATGCTATTTTAAAAAGGGGGCTGTGTTACTTCTGTCCTTTCTAAAGATCTTCTGTCTGTCTTTGCTCTTCAAAGCTTTCTTAAAGGATGTAGTGTTTACTCATGCAACCTTTCTCATGCTACTAGACAAGGGAGAAGACAGCTATTGTTTTCTAGCTGCCTGCTGCTGTGTTGGAGGGTGGCTGCTGTGCTCAGTCCTAATTCCTTCTGAGTCCGCTGCCGTTCCCATTTCTTCCCTCACCTTTCTGCATGAGCAGTTTCCTTTTGAGGCCTGAACAAATTGGCTGTTCCAACCTCTCACAAAGTGAAGCTGGAAAGGTTCTGGAACATTGGATGTTGGCAGTCTTTCAAGGGTTAGTTATCACCAGGATACACACTGATTATTCCTTTTGTAAGGCGGACATTATCTGGCATCCTTGTGTTTACAATGGAACATTGCTCGCTTGTCACGTGATGTTGATGGCTTAGGTTGTTTGCTTGCTGTATAAAGCAGAGGAGAGGAAGCAGTTCAAGAACGCAGCTATCCATTCCTTTCCCCCTAAATTAGGTGCGAAAAGAAAGAAATATTTTTATCCTTCTTTTACAGGTCATAAAGTGACATAAAATCATGAAAGCAGCATCCAGTAGCAAGGTATCGTTTTCATTTGGGATAGTAAACTCAAAAGGCATCAGGACCCACTGATGGATCATAACAATAGAATCTTAAATTCCTGGTGATGCAATTTGAGGATGCTTCCTGCTGATAAGACAGGATTCTAAGAGATTTAAAAAAACTGGAAGCAACCTTTTTATTGGCCTGATGTTCTGATCCTTATTAAAATAGAGGTGCGTGTGTCACCTTTTACAATAGACCTTTCTTGCAGAATAATCTGCATCATCTTTGTTCTGATGGGTGAATACAAACTGTATTTCAGCTGCAGCTAACAATGATGGTGCTAAAATGCATGGCTCCTTCCTCCTTTTCTTATATCCAGATTTTCAAGCTTCAAAAAAGAAGAGCTACAGATACACAGTATTCGCTTTGAAATGCACAATCCTTTCTTAAACAGTTCTTTTAAGATCAGCTGCACATATGGAGTTTGGCATCAGCTGTCATGCTTTATAATTGCTGTGTTTGATGAAGGTGTGTGGATAAGGCATTCAAGGCCAAGATGTCAATCGCAACATTGGATTAGCATAATCAGTGTACATTTTTTTGCTATAATTTGTCTATAGCTTTGCATCGGAAAGCAGGGATTTTTCATGGGGTATGGATATAAGAAATAACCCTACTGTGATGATAGAAATCCCCAGGTGCTGAATGAAGGTTCAGGAAAATGCATTAATGAGAAGCATGCAATTATAGATCAGCATGCAACTGAGTCTTTGTGGGTTTGTTAGCTAAGGACTTCCAGTGTAAGCCTTAAATTGTACTTATTCTTCTGCAGGGCTGTGCAGAAAACACAATAAGATATACTAAGCATGTATCTGATTCTGTGCTGAGAGGAAAATATGATTTGAGTATGAAAATATATCTTAAAAAATATGTCAGGATCAAAAAGTCCTATGCACCAAAACCAAAAGCAGGAGGCTACTAACTTTCACTTTCAGATGCATATATTTAATGCCATGAAGGAATCAGGATTGGAAAATCACTTGGTGCTGGTCTGCATTACTGTTTTTCATTTCTTCATAGATCTGACAACAGTACGAACCCTGCATCCATGGCAGACATGTTCTCAGGCTTACTGTGGAAATGTGAAACTACAGTTAATAGCATACTCTATTTAAATGAATGACTACCCGTGGAAGGTGACCACAGAGTCATGCTGGTAGATCTCCCAAGGTATTTCTAGGACCTCCAGCACAACTCTATCATCAACTTCCACCAGAAGCATGCCACAGAATCACACTAGGGGACCTAGGACCTTATCACACTAGACGAATCCCGGGCAGAAATGGGATTTAAAAGTAGAAAAAATCCACAAATGCGGGATGTTTTTCAGACAATGTTTCTTCCAAAGAGAAATAACACAAAAAATAAAGCAAACAGAAAGTCCACAAAGCAACACCTTTTTATTTTTGGAATTCATCAAGTGTGATAAGGGTCCTAGAAAATGCCTATTTTGTTCAAGTGTGTGTATGTGAAACCACAGATAGCTGTCCAATGTATATGGGAGTCATATTGTATTATTATTATCATGCACAATCCCTCAGTGTCTCTAAAACTTATTGACGCTTTGGGCCATCAGTGGTTCAGACTATATCCAAGAATCTTCTTCTTGTTCTTTGAAGACAATCCACACAAGCATAGAAAAGTAATTTCAAAAAGTTTTAAACATTTTTCTCCCAAAAATTCAACACTTCTAAATAATTTTATCTCCAAATCTACCATTATAAACACGTTTGATCTCAAAATGTAAATGTTAATGTTTCTTTTTTTCACAAAATACCACATTTTAATGTTAACAGCTTGAGATGAGAGACCTGTGTTGTAATCATTCAAAGACTCCAAGATCCAATGGATGATGGGCCAAGAAATCTGATATTTACCTTAGCCATGATCCAGACATGCCATGGGGGTGGGAAATAAGCAAGAAGAAACTATGAAAATAGCAAGGAGGGGGAATCTTCCAACAATACCCCTGGAAACACCTGCACAACCCTTCTGTTGGGGACTCTGCTTATGATTTTATCCATGCCTGAGCCAATGAGCTCATGGCAACCCAGGCATGCCACCAGCACTCCCCTTTATGCCAGTAAGACCAGAGTGTCCCCACTCCAGTGGATCACTTTAGGATAGTGGTTCTCAGTGTCAGGGTGGAGTATCAGATCTTGCTGGGCTTCAACAACCAGAAGTCATAACTAGTTTGGTAATGGTGAGGGATTCGAGGAGCTGAAGTCTCAGAACATGCAAACTTCCCTGCTTAAGACCAGTGCCACAGAGCATGGATTTTGCAAGCCAGATATGGGAGAGCAACAATAATGTCACGTCAGTATAAAAAGAGAGCAAGCTCATTTGACCGCAACCTCATTTGACCGCATCCTTTTGGCCCATCTCTCCCTCTGGCTTTTCATGTGACCTTCATCTGATAGACCAGGTAAGCATCCTGTCAAAGTTTATTCCCAACTTTCCCCTCATCCCCATTACAAAGCAGTGATTCCCAAACTTTGGTCCTCCAGATGTTTTGGACTTCATCTCCCAGAACTCCTGACTGTTGGCCAAACTGGTGAGGTCCAAAACACCTGGAGGACCAAAGACTGGAATCACTCATAGCATCTCCTCCTCTATTCCACTTCATGCACTGTGGCTTCAGCACCCACCTCCACATCTTGAGATCTTATAGTTTAGATAACCTGAGGGGATAGAGAAGGGAGATGCCAGTGCCCCTGAAACCATCAAGCTCTTCCACTTCTCTTTCATTGCCATCCTGAGGCCAGCTGAAATTAGATCACAGCAGGGTGTGGGACTGCTTTATCACACTAGGGGGCAAACAGGATTTAAACAAGAGTTAAACAGGAAATGCCCTATGTTTATCACAGGATATTTCCTGTTTAACTCTAGTTTAACTCTTGTTTAAATCCTCTTTGACCCCTAGTGTGATAAAGCCCTAATGTCCTTATTTGCCAACCCATATTAACAAAAAGAAAGGGGGGCAGGTGGCATCATCAAAGCCTTTAGCACTTTATGAGCAGCATCCAATGTTGAGTGGGTTGGAAAGGGACTTGTGAAGAACTGTAATCTAGCCAACCCCGCAGTGTTAGTGTTTTGTAAAGTGGAGATTTACTAGACCCATTAACCAGCAAAATTTGTATCTCCAGATTGTTTTTGACTAAAAGCTTCATTCAAACATATTCAAACACATCCAGAAAGGAGTGTTTTGAGAGAAAAAGGTATTTAGAAATGAGTATTGTCTCCTTCCCCTCTTGGGCTGAGTAGGAATGGGATAGATGGCTACCACTCCACTACCTTTACAATTTGGTGTAACTCTGGAGCCCACCATAAAGTACAGGATTGCTTAATTAATTAATCAGATTACTTATTGAGGTTAATACACGCGACATTTCTACTATTCTTTAAAGAATAATTATTTTCCATTTAAATATTGTAGTTTTTCAGTTAATGGTCAAAACCTTTATCAAACTGAAGGGAACTTTCCTTAAAACAGATAACAGTTTCCTATGGTATCTTGTTGCTAAAGGAGTTGCAAAGGCAACAAATTGTTGTGTTAAACATGTCCGCCATCTAGTGGTAAGCATTGGGGAACATTTTGAGAATCTGATACATTAAATGCCTCTCCTGTTTTAAAAAAAAATTTCAATTGCAAAAAATAAAATAAAATAAAATCTGATTTGAAGCCTGCCATTATTTTTAATTCTGTTTTCTCGGGCATGAGTAGAGAACGGTTTCAGGAATGTCAATGGCTATGACATGAATGTACCTGGCGTGATATGGCAATGTTCTCTTTGTAAGGATTAACCTTCTGCTATCTTTTTGCTGCTGCAGTTCCTGTGTTTTCTCTTCTTTTCCCACAGCAAACAAAGAAGCCATGTGATCAGATGTATGCCTTCTCTGTGTAGCTGCTGATTCCTCTCTTGAAACCAAACACAATCCATGTTGAAATTCTGGATCTGACTTGAAATCATGGACTACTGAAAGAAGTACAAACAATTCATAATCTCACATTGGGAAAACATAAATAAATCAACACGTGCTTCTGAATATGTTCTGTCTGGCATTATTTTAGAATAATCTGTGTATGTAATAAAAACAGAGACCATATTTCTCATTTATCCACTGTTGTTCTAAACAGGAGCTGCTGCTGGTGGTTATTGCCATCACCATCCAGATAACAATAAATTGATAAATGACATAGCACTGATTTATTTTTACAGCTGCATTCTCTCTAGAGCTAGGGTGGTGTAGTGGTTTGAATGTTGGATTAGTAGTCTAGGGATTTTTTCACATATGGACAATTGGAAGTATGAACAGGGATTTTCTTGTGAAAATCGCACATTCGCAATTGAGATTTTCACATGACACTGCAATTAAACAGCCATTATCCCAGGAATGTTCCATGAATATTGCACAATAGCGATAAAGCTTTTCACATGACGTCGTGTTGAAAAGCAATTAAAGTGTCATTAATCCGTAAATAACCAGGCAATAAACAGCAACAAATCATTCACGAGAAAATCCCAAAAATGCTTTCTTGCTGTTTATTCCCGGGATAATGGCTCTTTTATCATGCTGTGTCTGCAAATCTTATTTGCAATTTAATAGTAATTGCATAATTTTCACGGGATAAACCCTGTTTAAACTTCCAATTTTCCTCCATGTGATAAAGTCCTAGGAGGCCAAGTGGTACTGGTATTACAATGCACTCCCAAGGCTGGATGGGGTTTTGCTTTTTATAAGTAATTTTCAAGTCTTTTGATCAAATCTCAACATTTGTGCCAATACATGTATGCCTATAAATTTGAATACAAAACCGCCTCGATTGTTTTACAGAGGGGCAGGCAAGAAATAATAATAATAATAATTATTATTATTATTATTATTATTATTAGAGGAAGCACAGTAATTCCTCAGAGAAACCCTATGTGCTCATACAGTAACAGGAATATTACACACTTCTGGCTGGTGATTAAAATAAAACAACAGCTAATCTTTCATACTGCTTAATTAGCAGGGGTAACAAACATTCCTTTAGAAACCCAATTTCCCCCTTTTATCACACGTCTAGAGCATTCCTTCCCCACTGCCCCATGCCACATTTGCCAAAGTCGGATACAATGATCCGAGTACTAGGATTAGGGACCTGGATTCAATTTCTTACTTGTCTGTAAAGGTCACTGGATTGCCTTGGACCAGTCACACTTGTCTGTAAATGTCACTGGACCAGTCACACTCTCCCATCCTAGTCTACTTCAAAGGACTGTTGGGAAGATCCAACTTGAGTTCCTTAGAGGAAAGAAGGAATTGTTGTGTGTCATCAAGTCATTTCCAGCTTATAGGAATCCATTCCTAAGGCAAACCTATTACAGTGTTTACTTGGCAAGATTTGTTCACAGGTGATTTGCCATTTCCTTCCTCTGAGGTTGAGAGAGAGTGGCTTTTTCAAGGTCCACCAGTGGGTTTCCACAGCCGAGCAGGGATTCAGACGCTGGTCTCCAGAGTCATAGTCTGACAGTCAAACTGTTATGCCATTCTAATGTAAATCAGTTGTTTTATTTATGTCAAGCTTCTGCACAGAAACAAAAAGGTCACCGGATAACACCTATCACCCACTGCTACATGGCTGTTTCAAGAGACACGGGAAATATGCATAAGAATCTCAGAGGTGCTAGTTGCTGCACTTTTTCCAAGGTCAAACAGTGGCATTAAAAGAAGGTGGACAAAATTTTACAGTTCTAAGCAGCCTCTATCTTCAATGCTTTCCTTCCTTCACAGCCATGCCACCCATGCCCTTTCTGTTCCTGGTCATCCTTGTCTATGTGTGGATGCATTAGATTCTAGCCATAGACTTCCATAGATGGAAGTGTTCTACTGTATCTTTGTATCAGCAACTCCATCAATCTTTTCTGCTGTTCTGTTTGTCACACTATTATTTGTTGCTGTATTGATATTTTTGGCTGACTGGCTAGTGATACCATGGGCCCTTGGTATCTGCTGGGGTTTGGTTTCAGGACCCCCGTGGACACAAAAATCTGTGGATGCTGTAATCCCATTATATGCAATGGGATAGTAAAATGGCAAGATCAAATGAGCTGCAGATGCTTGAATCTGTGAATCTGTGTATATGGAAGGCCAACTGTACTGATTTTCTAGACCAGTCTGTCAGTGGACAATCATGAGTAAAATGGCTTTAAATTAAACTGTAATATGACATTACAAGGACTATATTGTTTACCTGTATTAATTGTTAGGAAATTTGCCTGCCACTTTGCAGTTTAAATATTGATAATTTTTCCTATGATTTGAATTAAACAAACATTTGAATGGGAAAACCTACAATCCGTAAGATTTGTTTCAAAAGTGAGCTGAGCAGCTTTCAGGTATATGCCATCAACTGTTGCCATATACCTCCCATCAAATTACTTTAAAGGGAGTTGCAGGCCTCAACAAAAGAAAGGCCCCCATCCCTGAACTAGGGACCCAAATCTGTTCCACATATAGTTTAGTTCTATGTGATGAAATGTGAATATTGGACAAGTCACATGCTCTCAGCCTTAGGGGAAGGCAATGGCAATCCTCCTCTGAATAAATCTTGCCAAGAAAACCCCATGATAGGTTCAGCTTAGGGACATTCTAAGTTGGAAATGACTTGAAAGCATCTGGGGTGCATCTACACACCATAGAAATAATGCAGTTTGACCAAACTTTAAATGCTGTGGTTCCATTCTATGGAATCCTGTTATTTTTAATTTTACAAGATCTTTAGCCTTCTCTGCCAGGGTGCTGATGCCTCACAAAACTACAAATACCAGGATTCTGTAGGATGACGCTATGATAGTCAAAGAGCATTATTTCTACAATGCAGATGCATACTGGACTGACACATTCAAGGTATTTTCAGTCCTACACAAGTTGGCATATTTTGAGGTGAAAGACTTAGGCAGGTTTTGTTCTTAACCAAAAAGATATTTTAAAGTAAATTGTGCCCACTCTTTCTTTCATTCTTTGTCCTTTTATAAACAACATTTAAAGGAGCCTTAGGCCCTGTGGCTGAATGTAGCCCTCCTCTGATTCCTCAGATGACCACACATAGCAAGTACATTTCTATAACACTTACCAGTGAACTAGCATTCCCTAAGCTATTTACAATGTGTAAGCCCCCAACAAGCTGGGTACTCATTTTACTGACCTACGTAAGGATGGAAGGATGAGTGGACCTTGGAGCCCTCCAGGATCAAACTTACAACATTGCGGCTGCATGACTGGCATTCAACCACTGCGCCACCAGGGCTCCTGGGCCCTTAACCGCCAGGGACACTGTTCCACAAAATCAAGGCCAGATTGTCAGTGGCTCATTTGGTGAAATTCCTCTAGAGATCTAGTCCTAAAGGAAAAAAAGTGTCACTTGCCGCCTATTCTTCCACAGTCACTACATGAATTTCTTGACAAATTCTGTTATCAATGGGACTTGAGGTCCCACAGTATTTTCCCTTACGCTGGGGAGGGGGATCTGGAACAAATCCCCTGTGTAAAACAAAAGTCGACTGTATTTGGAATTGCTCCAAGGTCCCAGATGCCTTAATCTGGCCTTGTTCACAATGCCAGTTTTTGGTCACTTCCTAACTTTTGTATTGTTCCACCCTCCCTGGCCTTACTGAAATGTTCAAATGCCTCTCCTCTGCCTTAATTACTGACAGTAATTGTTTTAAGCTAAAACATTTGGTCTTTTTTATTCTTTTGCTGTTGGCCTAACCAACCCATTATTGGAATGTGGCCCTATTCAAGGCCCTTAATGTACCATCTGCCCAGGCTGAAGGCTTAGGCTAGAGAAACGCAAGTGATTTATTTGTTTCTCACTTATGGCAACCTTAAGGTGAATGTGTCTTGGCAGGATTTATTCAAAGGTTTGCCATTGCCTTCCTCTGAGGCTGAGAGCATGTGGTTTTCATGGACAAGTGGGGAATTGAACCCTCGCCCCCAGAGTAATAGGCCAACACTGAAATCACTATGCCACACTGGCTCCCAATACATTTCTTTAAAGTCAATTAAATCTTTGCATAAGGTGGTACTATTGCTAGCATACATTGGCAGCATCCTCTCTATACTGCATCGTTATGTTTCCACTGCGACCACCTCAGGAAAGATATCACGCAAAACCAATAGCTGCTTGCTGGTTGAAGACAGTGCTGTAAATGCTGAATAACAATTATCTACTCAAATGCAATCCATTAATAACTTACTCAGTAAACAAGATTACCAGATGGACAAAAGAAAACCTTTTCCTGTAAGTAGGTAAGTTAGAGTAAGCTTTAGGCGAGGATCCAAAGAGCAACAAACACACCCAAGATCTGGCACATTCACAGGGATTTTTTCCCCATTTTTGTATTTGAACAACCCATCACACATATTATAAAACAAACTTATTTCTGAAAGGAAGGCGTTATAGAGCAGGAATGGGTGCACGACTGAAAACGTTTGTTTGAGAAATTCAGGTCAAGTCCAAAGGCTAGCTTGAGTGTGCAGAAATAGGTGTGTGTGTGTCTCTGGACCCCAGCCAACATCTTGCTCCTTTCTATACTGCATTGCCATGTTTCCACTGCATGTACCTTATCTCAGGTGTTCACTTCAAATCATGCTTGGGAACATTTAATTGCTTCTGCCATTACCTCAGGAAAAATATAATGCAGAACCAATAGGTGTTTGTTGACTGAAGACGCTTAACTTTCAGACCAAGATTTACGTGCAATTCACACTCAGCAATACTAAAAATTATGCCACAGATGTCACCTCAAATTAAAACTAGGGAACAAACTAGACAAGATATTTATATTTTGAGGCATTCCGTCAGGTGGTGAAACATGTCTGTCTGCCACAGCATGTGATTTCCCATATCTACATATATTGCATTTAGTGTGCTTTACTTTATAAGTCATTGGAAGGTAAAGATAATGGGGCAAAACAGACCACCCCTGCTGAAGCTGGATTGCTGGCAACCTCACATCACAGTTTTTTTGTGCCAGCACACTGTAGCTGGAAGCTGGTTTTAAGGTGTTCTAGCAAATGCCATGTTGCTGTAGCACCCAGAAGCTTACTCACATTGGGGCAGCCACGCGGCATAAAGCTGGCTGACCTTATAAGTTGTCTTAAATTGGATCAAATCATAACTGAAGACTAAGCCAGTTGATTGCATCCCATAGAGTGGTTGGCCACTGTGGAGTTCAAGATATGAGACAAGTAAGAAGAAAATAAACTCATTCAAAAATGTGGTGCTGGAGAAAAGAGTGCCAAAGACACCATGGACAGCCAAAACAAACAAACAAATGGGCCCTTGAAACAAACAAACACAAACAGCTTCATTTTATATACCGCTTCATACCCTTAAGGAGTGTCTAAGCGGTTTACAATTGTAAGCTATTTGCCCCCCAACAATCTGGGTACTCATTTTAGCGACCTCGGAAGGATGCAAGCCTGAGTCAAGCTTCAGCCCTTTGCTGGTCTTGAACTCGCCACCTTATGGTTTTGAGTGAGTGGCTGCAGTACAGGCATTTAACCACTGCGCCACCAGGGCTTGAACAGATCAAGCATGAAATCTTCCTGGAAGCCAAGATGATCAAATTGGGACTGTTGTACTTTGACATGTATTTTGGCATGACTTATTAGAAAAGACAATAATGCTAAGAAAAGTGGAGGGTAGTAGAAAGAAAGGAGACCACATGCCAGATGGATGGACTCTATCAGGGAAGTCACTGGCCTGAATCTACAGACGCTAAGCAGAGAAGTCGAGGACAGGGGTCTTGAAGATATCTCATCCATAGGGTCGCCAAGAGTCAAGGTCGGCTTGAGGGCAGTTAACAACAACAACAACAACAACAACAACAACAACAAAAACCCAGCTGATGTTCCTTGATTCCTATACCTATTCCGGCTAATATATTTAACCAAAAACTGGTTGAAATTAAGACATGCTTGTATACATAGACTTCTACTTCCAGACTGTCAACTAAATCCTAAGTGTTATTTTAAAAATATATTCCATTGTGTAAAATGAAACCATTACACTGAATTTGGCTAGTCTAGCTGAGAAAGAAAGGACCAGCAACCTGAGGGGTAAATTTAACATATAGCTATTTCTCCCTAACAGGAGTTCCTTTTTATTATACAAAAGAACAGAATGTTCTTGCACATAGAAACCTCAATACTTTAACTGGATTTATTGCATCATGCCCAGTAATGCCTAAAAAGGGCTCAATCCTTAATTTTTGATATGCTTGGTATAGTCTTCTCAGTTACAAAATTAAAGCAAGAAATTAGCTCACAAAACTTAGAATTACTCACTTTGGTACAGAAGTTAAACATCTTGACATGAAATTGGTGACATAAGACTAGTGTACAAAAAGGCCAATGATACATTCAGGCAAAACACAGTTGCAGAAAAAAAAACTATGCAAACAGACGCACTTTGGTTAGGCCATCCTGACTGAAATACGTTTGTATAGTTGGTCCAAAACAGAATAAAAGCAAGCCTCTTTGTGACACCTTAAACAATGAAGAAAAAGTTAAATTTTCAACATTAAATATAAAAACACATTTGAATTTTATTGCTCGAGGAATACAGCATACGAAAAAGCACAAGGATGTCCAAAAAAATCACAGGGATTCAAACAAATTATGATACATACCAGATGCAGTAAAATATTAACCTGAACTCTGCATCAGAAGAAATAAAGTGTGAAAGTGTGTATTTTCTGCTTGCTTTAAAAGGAAAAAAATCATTTAAAACAGGAAGAATAAGGGTGTTACAGTACGAATTAGAAAAGCCAACACTGCTAACATGGTTTCACTAGGCTAGTGTTTCTACCTTTGGTACTTCAACCTTCATAAAGACTAGATCCTTAATCAGATCTTGTCCCAATACTTTTCTTGCTGAACCCAACAAAGGGTTTCAGCTCAATATTCAAACGAACATATCTCTCAGCCACCAGTGTATAGATTAGGATATAGGCTATTTCAGGTGGACTCCCATTAATGAAAATCAACTGGAAATCAAGATCTTAATTTGACTCCCAGTTGGGTTCTTTGCTCCAGGCAAAATTTTCACAAAGCTCAGTTCTTGCACAATTTTCAATAATGATCAGGACCATGCATGGCCATTTAAAATCAATGGAGTCTGATAATGCTTCCTAATGTATTAATATGCCAGGTATGATATTCCATCTCCTTTCCTCCCCCAAAAGTACCAGAAAATATGCTGATGAATCTTCAAGTATATTTTCATATTCAAAATGTTACTAATTTCAACACAAATAGCACTGCTATTGGGAAAAAATCCATTTCCATCACACCACAAAATAAATGTTTTTCATTCAGGTCCTGTTGGTTAGTCTAGGGCTCAGTCACCAAACTTAAGTTGGAACTATACCAATTGCCCTACTTGAATGTAGAAACAGCCAGTTTTACAAGGTAAAGCTTATCTACTGGTACACTACTCTGAAAACTATTAGCATCATGCTTACCAGAAGTAACTGGATATAAAGATTCCTCTCATTGTAAGCATGCTCATAAGTTCCAATGTTTGGTCTCGCAGGCCTCACCATTCAAGCTTTTCAAGTCAAAACGGAATTAAAATTAATCTCTCCCACCAAACCCTACCTTTCCATTTGAACACCATAACTATGAGCATGCTTAGACAATGCATGTAATTTCCATGTTGCATTAAAATGGAACTGTTGTGAAACAAGAATAGTTTGCATTCTCTAAGGCGGGTAACATATGAAATTAAATATGCATTTTGAACAGGACACTGAATTGATACCATAATAAAGCCTTGGGTTTTATTTTGTTGTTTTATCCCTATACAAAAAACAAAACAAAACAAAAACAAACAAAAAACCACCCTTAAATCTGTACAATTCCTATTAAACATACATTTTCCTAGTTTGGCAAAAATGTATAATTTCTCAGATTGATGGTATTTGAGCAAATAGTATTTATTGCCACAATGTCTTGCTCCTAATTTTAAAAGACAAAGAATTCAGACCAAATTATCTTGAACCCTTTGCTTTTTCTACTTGGAGAAGGTTAAACACTTGTCCCATTCAAAAACAAAAAAATTAAAACTTTTTACATAAGATTCTATGGTTAAAAGGGAAGAGAAATGCAAATGTGAATTTAGAGCCTCCATATAAATTCAGCAGTATTTTATAAACTTTACTGTAACACTGTTTGCTGATCAAATAATTGACACACGCCTATCTAAAATTTCCATAAACACCATTAAAAATCCAAAGTTGATATGATACTGAACCTTAAATCTTCAAGAGTTCAAAGAGACAGTTTTTACATGTACAGCACACAACAGCAGACATCCCTAAAATACCAACAGCCGGTCCAAGATGCAGACAATGTTACGGGCAAGCATTCATTTCACTGGTTTGGTTGTGCAGGACAACTATTTCCTTGCAGGGATCAGAAATCAGTTTGGGAGATTTCAGATGTCATCTTCGTCATCTTCATCTTGAGAAGATCCTGCCTGGTTGGACGCACTGGCTGAGGCAGCGGCGAGCTGGGCTTGCTGGGCTGCTTGCTGCACTTGTAGCCATTCCTGGTGGGCCAACTCTGCCTGCTGCTGTTTAGCCTGGAAACACAAGACCAACAACTCAGAGTCTGCAGCTTCAACTGATGTATTATGGCAGTGATGGAAACCATGCAGGCCTCTAGATGAAGTTGAACTGCAACTCCCAGCAGACACAGTCACCACAGCCAATGGTGAGAAATACTGAATGTAGCAGTTCAACTTCATCTAGAGGGCTGCAGGATCCCTACTGCTCTATTTCAGGAATATTATGGAAATAGCTTGTGTCAAGAAAGCATCTCATTTTGCGAGTTACTGGAAGATGATGGATTTGTTAAATATTGTATTTTAGAACATTCCAGTTTTCTTCTCTGAACATTACATACTGGTTCACTTGCTATCACAAGAGCAGGGACCTGTTAAAGAGGCACACAGGTAAAAGCATGTCATATTGCAATCTTTAAAGGCAGAGGCAAGAACCAAAATATAGCTTAATTATAGTTCCATAGAGACTGCCATTCAGGGATAGGAAACTGTGGTGGGGCAGGTGAAGCCCATTTGTACAGATATATTCCTAGTCAAACAATCCACATCACTTTAGTTTTAGCCAAAAATGTGACCATGTATTTAGTACAAGACCCTTCTGGTTTTCACATCCTCCATGTCCAGCTTTTTCCAGGACTTGTGGGGCTGCATGCTTCATCCCTAGCATAAACTTTTGTGGATTCAAGAGTGAAGAAAATATTTTGTGCTCTTTACATATTCATCAGATACATAAAAGGTTATCCTGAACTGGCAGGTGTAGGGATGGATGCAGGGGGGATGTGAATGGGGGAATCAATGTATGTAAGATTTAATCAGTAAGGATAAATTCAATATCTAAGGCAAAAACTTAGCACATGTTTATTTTTTGGCTGCTTTGGCACTGCAACGGGAAATGATGCAGATATTGTATACGCTCATATATAAGCCAAGAAATTTAGTCAAAAAAAAAAAAATCAAACCTCCCTGCCCAAAATCTGATTCATGTTACCCTTGGGTCAATGTAGGTACTGTACCTTTAACCTTTATGGAAAAAGGAACCATCCCTTTCTGCAAGTAGAGTGGTGAAAGGCAAAAGCTTAGTCTACCCTGGGAGAACCTAAAAGAAGCAAGAACCCTCTCTATTAATTTTATTGTTAATTTTATTTTTATAGTGCTGTAAATTTACACCGTGCTGTACATACAATCTTATAGTTAGACGGATCCCTGCCCTCAGGCTTACAGTCAAAAAGAGACAACACAAAAGGAAAAGGGAAAGGGGGTGAGGTCCAGTGGTTCTTCTCTCCCTCTGAGGCCCAGACCAAGGCAGATGGACTGGAGGGAGGGCATGGCTTCTTAATACACAGTTAAAAGGAGGCTTCCTGGGGCAGATGACACAATCCTGGGAATGCTTCCCTAAACAATATAGTCTTTAACTTAATTTTGAATCTGGTTAGAGAAGTGATGAGGCGCACATGTGGGGGAAGAAGGTTCCAGGAGTGAGGGGCAGCAAGTGAAAAGGGACGAATCCGGGACAGGGCAGTGGAAATCCTCGGCTGAGACAGAATACCTTGACTACCAGAACGGAGGGTACGAGAAGGAGTGTGAGGAGAAAGAAGTTCAGACAAGTAAGGAGGGGCCAGTCCGTGGAGGGCTTTGAAAGTCAATGACTAAAGCTTGTACTGGATGCAGAAGGGGAAGGGGAGCCAGTGAAGGGAGGAGAAAAGAGGAGAAACATGGTCAAAGCAGCAAGCGGATGTGATAATACATGCAGCTGAGTTCTGGACAGAGATTAAAGGATGGAGGTGAGAGAGAGGAAGCCCTGTCAGAAGAAGGTTACAATAATCTAGTCGTGAGAACACCAGGGCATGGACCAGAGTCTTGGCAGTGGAGGCTGAGAGGAATGGACGGATTTTAGCAATGTTGTAAAGAGAGAATCTACAGGTCTTGGCGGTGGCCTGAATCTGGGGGATAAATGACAGAGAGGAATCAAAGATGAAACCAAGACTGCGGGCTTGCTGGACCGGTTGAATAGAAGTGCTATCAACAGAAACAGAAAAGGAGTATTGAAAGGTGGGCTTAGGTGGGAAGATAAGATGCTCTGTCTTAGACATGTTGAGCTTCAAGCGCCGATGTTGCATCCACTGAGAGATGGCAGCCAGACAAAATGAAACTTGCTGTTCAACCCCTGGTGAAAGGTCAGGGGTTGAGAGATACAGCTGAGTGTCATCGGCATACAGATGATAGGAGAAACCAAAAGAACTGATGAGTTTACCAAGGGACAGTGTGTATAGAGAGAACAAAAGGGGACCCAAGACAGAGCCCTGAGGAACTCCAACAGATAAGGGAACAGAGGAGGAAGTCTGACCACCTGTGACCACGGCAAAGGATAGGTCTGACAAGTAAGTTTTAAACCAATTGAGAACAGAGTTGGAGAACTCAAGGTTGGAAAGTAAGTCAAGCAAAAGACAGTGGTCCACGGTGTCGAAGGCCGCAGACAAGTCTAGAAGAATGAGAATAGTCTACTCTACTCTCTTGGCACTCCTCTGAGGGGAAGCGCCAAAGAGCTGCCACCATTTTCCTGCCCAGGTATTCAAAAAGGCCAGCTGTGATGCTGCAGTGGAAAAAGTGTGTGTGTGTGGGGAGGGGGTCAGTGCTTCTTTTAGGTTCTCCCTGTACAGACTAATCTCTCGCCTTTTGCCACTCTACTGAGAGAAGAGGATGGTTCTTTTGTTGATAAGAGTTAATACTGTACCTTAACCTTTATCAAAAAAGGATTCATCCCCTTCACTGAGCAGAGTGGCCAAAGAACTTTTTAAACGCCCGGGTGGGAAAATGGTGGCGGGCTCTAAATTCCACCTTCAACTTATCCACAGATCATATCGAAATCCATAATCTGCTCCCAAAACCTGCTCTCGACTTACATGTGAAATCTAGTTATCCAATTTATATACAATAACTATTTCATCTGTAAACCATTTTGTACTTTTCGTACTTGAAATAGTTCTATCTAAAGTATTTTAGATTTGAAAGCCCCGATACTTACATTAAAAGGTCAGAATCACAGACAATCACAGGGGGTTTCTAGATTGGCAAAAAGAAGTGTGTTCATGGCTGCATGAAAGTGTAGCCTTTAGATGAGAAAAAGAGAAAGTGTGCCATGAAAACGCTTTTTTTAGGAGAGAAGAAGCGCCTTTAAAAAGGTGCTGCTTTCCCCAGCTTCTTTTTCCAAAAACTGCAGAACAGCGCAGCTCCATCTAAAGGCTGCGGTGCAGCTGCTAAGCATTAAGGAAAAGGCAACTTCATGTCACACTTGTGTTTTTGCTAAAGACCCTCCAGGGCTTACTTGGGCGATGAGGAGCTGCTGCTGCCTGAGCAGCTCTTCCTCGGGGATGCCGAGGTTTTCCAAGCGGGAGTTGGCCTTCCTCCGTTTCAGGGCCACCGTCTTGCACTCCTGAAGGACTTCTTTGACCTCGCCGACGTAGGAGCCGAAGCCCAAGCTTTCCAGCGCTGGGGAGTAAAAAATGGAGCAACTGTTAACAAAGAAAGCAAGGCTTGAACTCTTTGTCTGATCCGTCGCTGTGGAATTCCACAGCAGCGGGTGAGACAAAGAGGTAAAGGCTTATTTTTTGTTGCCGCCTTCCCCCTCCCTTGCCTTGTATGACGTGCTCCGGGGAGATGGTCTTCTTCTCGGAGCGGTTGCAGACCTCGTTGGCCTCGGAGGAGACGAGGTGGATGAACTCGGTGCAGCAGTTGACCACCAGCTCCCGGGCGTCGTTGGCCACCCGCACGTTGGGCAGCGTCTCCTTGATCATCTTGTTGATGGCCGCCCTCGGGATGGTCAGGTCGTCGTCCGCCCCCGAGGAGCAGGAGGACGAGGCCGCCATCGCGGAGCCCGGGAGGGGGAGCGTCCTCCTCCTTCCTCGCCTTCTCCCTCACTGACGCCTCTGTTGTTCACTCAGGCCGGCACTTCCGGCGGAAGCGGTTCCCCCCCCCTCTTACGCCAGTTCCGCTTCTTATTCCTCCCTTTACATCCCACTAGTGTTTCCAATCCTCTCCCTGTTTAGTACCTTCACGTCATTCCATTTCCGGTTAGCACCGGAAGTGGCGCCTCCCCCCTTAATGGGCTCACTTCCGGTTTACACCGGAAGTGGCCCTCCTCCTGTCGCATCTAGCTGTAGCCCGTCCTCCGTTTTTTTAAACATCGTAACGTTCACTTCCGGTTTTGGACCGGAAGTGGCGCCTCCTTAGTGTCCACTTCCGGTTTTGGACCGGAAACGGCCCTTCCTTTTCGTCTCGAAATGATAGAGACATCCCGCACCGTTCCTATTATTATTATTATTATTATTATTGTGTTTGCGTCACTTCCTGTCGTCGTCTTTTTCCCTTCTTCCGGTTGTCCACCCGGAAGAAGGTCGGCCTTTCTTTCTTTCCTCCTTCCCTCCTCTCTATGATTTTGGTTGTTTACTAAAAGGCCTGCTGCTGTCAAAAAGGGGAGAGAAGGGTGGATAAATAATGCAGAGCTGGGATGGGAAAACTGGAATAGACTATTCTCACTAGTCCTGGCCAGAATTGAGCAGAAGAGGGAGTGATGGTTCACTAACTCTGGTTTGGACTTCAGCTCCCAGAAGCCTCAGCCACCTTGGTCAACGGCCAGGAATTCTGGGAGATGTAGTGCAAAACAAACACCCAGAGGGTCAATGTTTGGAAGCCACTGGCAGAACCTTTGAGGCTGCATCCATATGCCACTTTAACTCATAGAATCATAGAATCATAGAGTTGGAAGAGACCACAAGGGCCATCCAGTCCAACCCCCTGCCATGCAGGAACTCTCCATCAAAGCATCCCCATTGACAGATGGCCATCCAGCCTCTGCTTAAAGACCCCTAAGGAAGGAGACTCCACTACACTCCGAGGGAGTGTGTTCCACTGTCGAACAGCCCTTACTGTCAGGAAGTTCCTCCTAATGTTGAGGCATAATCACTTTTCCTGCAGTTTGCATCCATTGTTCCGCGTTCTAGTCTCTGCAGCAGCAGAAAACAAGCTTGCTCCCTCCTCAATATGAGGACTCTTTGTCTGACTCACTGCTATGGAATTCTGGGAGCTGGAGTTCATTGTGGGCCCAGAGTATAAATTACAAATAGCAAACCTTGATTTTGTCGTGCCGTTGAATATTTAATGGGACTTGAGCACCCACAGGTTTTGTGATCCACGGAGGGTCCTGGAACCAAACCCCAGCGGATATAACCAAAGGCCCAGTGTAAAGATGGCAGAGGCTCTCAGGACTAAGCCCTATGAGGAGGAACCGTTTTTGGGAAGTGGGTAGTTTGGCCCTGAGAAGAGAAGACAGAGGGGTGGAATGACAGACATCTTCCGGTATCTGAAAGACTTTGAATCTTTCAGATGTAAAAAGAAGCAAGCTTTGCCCTACTTCTCTAGGGGTTAGGAATCAAAACAGGGGGTTCAAATTATCAGAAGAAAGATAGTGACTAACTGTCAACAATTTCCTGGTGGCAACAAGCTTTTTTACAGTGAAAGAAACTACCTGAGAAGATTCACCTTCATCTGATGGGCACCTGACGGGTACTTTAACTGCAGAAGCCCTTGGAGTACTTTCCAACTCTTTGGTTCTGTAACATCTGTGAGAGAAATGTAATTTTACAGTCCCTGCTCTACCTGTATTGTTGCTAGAATTAAGCGATGGAAACATGACACCATGGAATCATAGAATAGAATCATAGAGTTGGAAGAGACCCCAAGGGCCATCCAGTCCAACCCCCCTGCCATACAGGAACTCTCCATCAAAGCATCCCCGACAGATGGCCATCCAGCCTCTGCTTAAAGACCTCCAAGGAAGGAGACTCCACCACTCTCCAACGGAGTGTGTTCCACTGTTCCACACTCAATTATAGCAAAATGTTACGCTTTATGCTGGCATTGTGTGTTTTATTCCATTCCTTACTAACGTGAACAACACTTTAAAAATGTTTTTAAGATAGTAGGCTCACAGCAGATAAAGCATACAAATGTTTTACAGAAACAATGCTCATAAATATAACTATTAAAAATAGTGACGTTACTGGGCAATTTCTTTTTTCCGCCGTAACTTAACAATGCAAATAGTTACCTGCCTTAAATCATGGGAAGATAGTTTATTCAGGTTCCACAGATAACATGGGGGATGAGCCAATTCCTAGCAGCAAAAAAGGAAATGATAATAATGTGGAAGAGTTTGGTGCACAGAGCCACTTTACAGAGAACCTGCCATGGACAGAAATCCTGAGTACCCCAATTTCAGATGTGGACACTGTGCTTTTACGTGTTTAAATAATTTTTAATGGGAGTAATAAATCTACTTTGTCATGTTGTCTATTTGAGGCAGAAGTTTCAACACACATACTGGCATGTATAATGTGGAACCCAAAATGGAAGTGAATGTCTGTATAAAAATTTGGTCAGGAGCAAAATGCCCTTATTATTAGTGCTACAGGAGAGGAGTGGATTGTGCTTCCAACAGAGCAGAGCTAAGGGACCTCTTACTATTCCCATTAGCCTTCACCAGGACATGCTTTCAACTCTTGATAGGGACTAGAGTCCATCATCTGAAGGAGCACTGGTTTTTTACTGCTCCTTTTGCTGGCGGATTTGGACTGCCTTAGGCAGCCTCGGAGCAGCTTCCATCCGGCACAGGGGCCTGCGTCATCTGGATGCCATGCCCCCACAGAGACCAGAAACTGCACCTTTTGGCCTGTTTACTTTGGGCCGTAATCTAAAAGTGGTTTAGTGTGACATGGTTTTGACAAACAGAATAAAAGCATTATTGAAAAGTGTGAGCCTTCAAGCAGCCTCTCAAGGCTCATCTGTTTACCTTGACTTTTATTTTAGCACTCAACAGAGATCTTTGAGCATATGGTGCCAGCTGATTTTAATTCCATTATTGATTATTATTATTTTCTCATTTTACATTTTATTTTTTTATTTTTTCTCCTTGGGAAGGCTTACAGTAAAAAGGATCTTATAAGTCTGTTAATTACCCACTTAAATACAACAGAAGTGTATCAGAGTACTAAAAATTACATTACCAAAATCAGATAGCAAAGCTTTTCCTAGCGTGTACAAGCTACAAGGAGAAAATAGTACATTTGTCCCTCCATATTTGTTAGGGTTAGGGGCACAAGACCCCCGTGAATATGGAAAAACCACAAATAACAAAAACACCATGCTTTTTTTTTTAACCTGAGAGGACACCTCTCTAGGAATTTCTAGGTCCTCCAGTGCAACTCTGTGGCCAACATCCAACAGACTCTGACCCTAGAACTGTGCTGGAGGAGCTACAAAGGCCTAGTACAGTATTCTCTCTAGGAATTTCTTAGGTCTTTCAGTGCAACTACAGGACCTAGATATTCCTAGAGAGAACATATTAATCAAATCTGTGAATAATCAAATCTGCGAATGTCAAAGCTGCAAATATGGAGGGATGAGAGTATATCCAAATGCCTTCCTAGTTAAAAAAAAATAACCTCCTAGTTTTGTCTCTGTGTTTCTTTTTTAATGGGAAAACATTCAGAGCACAACGATCTCTCCACCACAGTTTTTGACCTCAAGTGGAACAACCCAGGAAAGCCTTTACAATCTCATTCTGTTGCTTTCAGAACCTATTGCTTAAACCTTTGTGGAATTATTGGAGAAAAAACAAATGAATCTTTAAATAGACTGCTATTATTATCATCCAGTTTGCAAATATATGAAAATGGACATTGGGAAAACATCCAGGTGTTTAGAATTTATTTTATAAGAAGAGCTACCAAACTAAATGGAAGGTTGGAGGAATCAGAAACTGGTATTTTTTGCTAGTGATGGGGAATTGAACAGGAGTAGGCTATGCTTCTTGGTCTGATGGCTGTTGCAATTAACTACATCTGGAGGACTATATTTTCCCTACCTGTTCTTTAAATACTGCATTTTGAAGTAAAGATTCATTCTGGGCAACCTCAAATTATTTTGGACCCCCTCCCCCCAATTTACATAGAGAGTTTTTGTATAGGAAACCTGCTACAGGTGAAATAGCCCAATGCAGTGTTTCTTTACTCAGAAGCTCTTTCTCCTAAGTCAAAGCTTTTCCTGCTTTTCCATCTCAGCAATTTAATGAAGTTAAGACTTGCACTGAAAATCTTATCGTGCTGAAAAACCATTTTGTAGAAGGTATCAATCGGCAGGTCTCCACTAGGGTCGGCGTATTTCAGTGTTGTAATTGGAGTGTATAAGGTATTGGTCTGGTGACGAAAAGGTGGATTTTCTGCCAGAATGATCTTTACTGTATGCTGTTAGAATGAGAAACAAGAGAATTAGGCATGATAAACTGAATTGCTCATACAGATGAGCATTCCTAATTTTTTCCAGGTAAAATAAAAGTATATAAATGTGAAGGTGGGGATAGGAGAGCACGAAAAGGGCATATGTTTGCCCCGTTATTGCTTTTATGGTTGCTTACGTTACATCAGCAAGAATATCTTCCACTTTGAATTTACTACAGAAGCAGGAATAAGAAACTTGGAGCAACTTTATTTTTAACTGCTGAAAAAATGATGCGAAAAGGATGCTATTAAGCTATTTGTTAACTTTTGAGATGTTGGAGAAGGTTACAGTTCTAAATGAACTGTAATAAACTATGAGGAGGCAGTTGTTAGACTTAAGTCCAAAGTTTTGCTTTTTCACTTATGTTATTGGGACAGGATTTTGTTCACCTCACTTCCCCCCATGTAGCCCTCTAAACCCCCTCAAAACCTGCTCCAGGGGGTTTGCTAGCCCTCCAGAGCAGGTTTGGACGATGCCAGAGGATCCTCAGGTGGAAGAGGGAAGCATTTGGTGTTAAAGATGGAAAAAATTCTACCAAGAGAAACAACCTTGTTAGGATTTCACCCATATTCATAGCCCACTGGGCAGACACTGTATTCACCCATGTTGATGGAAACACCCATAGCTCCAGTGGCTCTGTATTGTTCCTGGTTAGCAGTAAGAATGCTGTGGCAACCCTTTGCCCTTAAATTCCAAAACATAATTTTTACATATTACCTCTGCTATATCCTCAGCTGTTTGTCCCAGAGTCTCGAAAATTTGCTTGTAATTTTTCAGATAAATATTGACAAACATGTCAGCTGTTTCCTTATCTGCTGCTGAAAGATCCATTTTCAATCCGTCTTCAAAAACCTTCCTTTCAAACTCTGTAACCACTGGGCCTGGTTCAACTAGAGTAAGACTTTTGGAGGAAGGAAAGAAACCCACCATTAATCTTATTTAGGTTGTCTGTTATATGTATGGGAAATCATGCATGAGCGATGTTTATATGCCATCCCTCAATCCTGAATAACTGGTATATAAAGAAAGCCCTACCACATATTGTAAAGCTTCATTGGATCACTGAATCCATATGATGAGGTGACAGTTTTGAACAAAAGGTTGTGGGTAAAGATGGCTGGATGGCACTTGGGATGCCAATTTACATTTAACATGGCCACTAACAGATGTTTGTTGTTTTTGTTTCTATTAAAGATTTTTAAACAATGCAAAACAATAAAGCAATGGATGTAATTTTTGTTATGAAAACCGTTATGAATAAATGGGATGACTAAAGTTATTGTGTTGTTGTCATGATTGGGAAATCTGTCAAGACAGCTTTCCAAACTAACAGATGTTTATTGTGTGGCAAATATTTGGCCTGGACCATATTTATATTGGGCTGGAGTCAGCAGATTTTCCTTCCACCCAATGTTGGTGAATCCTGTTTTCTCATCACATCCATCACAACTCACTCTATTTAGATGTGCCCCCTCATCCTCTGTGCTATCTTCATGGTAATGGAAATGCTGCTGAGGGATAATGAGGGTAGAAGTCTACTCCTGTTAGCCCACTTTCACAGGACTACATTTCGAGCTGATCTGCTTTATCTTATCAGCTTCTTCAAATCCAGTGTAACAATCTAATCTATCTCTGAGACAGCTCTTGGGTTTGGAAGAAGTTACTGATATGGTCACAGTTGTAATGGTTTTGTAAAGGCAATGGAAAGGTTTTGCTGCTTTTGGAAAGCTGAAAGTGAGATACATATATGCACACAGATCAACAGTGCTCAGAAATATTAACAACTTCTTGCATCAAAACTCTGAGTACAAACTTAGGCTGTTTTACTATTGCTAAAAGCATTTGTTCAAATAGCTTTATTTTATTAATTACCAGGTGTGCATGCCACCTTTCTCCCAAAAATGCCATCCAAGGTGGTTAACACTATGTAATTAAGACAAAAAAGCAGTTGCAAAGTATAAAGATTGAGCAGCAGCTAAGGGATCAAGCCTACTTGTATCTGCATCTAAAGAAGAAGACTCAAGTCTACAAAAGCTCATGCTACCAATCTCTCTCTCATTTAGGTCCAAAACACACTGCAGAAAGAAACATGCAACTGTTTGAGTTTCCCAAAACACTTCATCAGGTTTAACTATTCAAAAAGCAGGGATGGTGAAAGAACCAAAAATGCAAAATACTCTATTGTGTGGCCATGTGGGCTAGTTTTCAACCCAATGTCAAGAATGAGATTTGCCAACTGAATGAATTGCTAATGTGTATAGCTTGTATTAGATAACATTTTAAAGTGGATTCAGTATTTAAAGATGCAATGGGTGATATCAAATCTATATAATGTTTTAAAAAGTAATATTATACACAGACCAGGCTGAAACTTACTGAAGTTTAAATTTAAGTGCTTGTATGGCTAAACTTTCACAGAATCCTTCCACTGCAAATTTAGATGCAGCGTAAACATCATTGAACAAAATGCCTGTAAGATTGAAAAGAAAAAAAGGAACATTAACAATCTGCTGTTTTTTATATACTCTAGATGTCCTGATTTATTTATTTATTTATTTGATCAGGCAGTGAAACACCAATTTTTAGAAACAACATAATCAGAGTAAAGTATCTATCTATATCTATCTATCTATCTATCTATCTATCGTCACATCAACATTATTTCAAGTTGTCCTTATTACAATTTTTTTTCATATAAACTTAATTATTGGAAATGCATTCACTGGCCTCAGTAATTTTGCTTTAAGTGAACAAGCTCACGTTTCCCCCGGATTTGGCATCTAAATGGAGACGCAGAGAATGATGTGATGAGAGTGAAGATGAGAGATTCAATAAAAACACTGTCTTGAAAAAGATGGAGAGAAAGGGACTAAATACTGATGAGAATTGAGGAAATTTGTTGGAGGAGAGCAAGTATGAAAGATGGCTAAGACTTTGATCTTTAGTACTGTGTTGAGGAAAAGGAAGACTGCAGTTGTAAATGTTAATGGGCTGGGTAGGATGTAGTAAGGCATGAATAATATATATGTAACACTGTAAGTTGGTGTTCAGTAAAATTAGATTTGTTATTAATTATGCCCAAAGTTGCTGCCTTCTCACTATTTCCAGTGTTAGTAGTGAACTAGAACCTAAATCCCAGGACAACAGTCTTATACTCAGACAATAGTGGAAGCAGATCTAGTAAAAATTCTCCTGCCAACAATACATTGAACAGCGTGTGTGGGAAAGTCTTCGTGTTTATCATGTTGGCCAAGGGAATACTAACGTTTAGGGTGGTGATTTA
Organism: Urosaurus nigricauda; assembly: GCA_034509955.1. Lineage (NCBI taxonomy): Eukaryota > Metazoa > Chordata > Lepidosauria > Squamata > Phrynosomatidae > Urosaurus > Urosaurus nigricauda. The sequence goes on from JAOEGL010000004.1 coordinate 105,770,305, forward strand.
AGAAGAGATTATCAGAACTTCCCATCTCCATTTTACATACAGATGACTGAAGCAGAAGATGGCATCCTTCACAATATCCTGAGGCTATTAGCTAGTTACCCTTGACCCTTGTTTTAGTGATCCTTGCCTAAAACAATAATGAAATCTTGAAAGATGAGGACGGTGTCCTGAGAAAGACGTACTAGTCCAAGTCACATCTGAAAGCCAAGACAACCACTCCAAAAGGGCACACCAAGAGCACTCATAGGGCTGATCTAGACTGGCAAAAAGGGGCGTGTTCATGCCTGCATGAAAGTGTAGCCTTTAGATGACCCACACTGAAAGTTTGGCATGAACGCACCTCTTTTGCATTTTAGTGGGGAAAAAGCAGCTTTAAAAGGACCTGCTTTTCCCAGCTTCTTTTTGAAAAGGGTGTAACAGTGCAGCTGTGTCTAAATGCTGCAGTGCAACTGTGCAGTTTTTTAAAGCTCCCAAACCCTAGCTCCAGCCCTAATCCGAACCCTAGACATGCGCAGTAGGGACTCTGGGATGCTGTAACTGTTATGCAACTGCACATAAAATGTCAATTCATTAATAAAATAGTTTATTCATAAACTTAAATTGTAAAGGATTTAATATCTTTTTAAGGGGGGAAGGGATGCAGTTTGTTTTATTGATATAATAGTATTTTAATGTGTAAGCCACTTCAATTGATCTCAAAGGGGTGGGGTATTAATTATTATTATTATTATTATTATTATTATTAATTTATTTATTATAAAATAATGGGGTTCGTTCATGGTGCACCGATGCAACTGCGCACTTAAAAAAGGGAAGCAAAACCACAATGGTAATTTGACAGATCTTCATAACTGCACAGTTCATGTGGGATGTACCTGCACAACTGCGCAGTTTGCAGCTGGCAATACAATTGCCTGTATGATGTAGCGGTGCAACTGCGCAGTTTGCAGCCGGCAACAAAAAAAATAAAAAATAAAGGTTCAGTGTGGCCAAAAGTCTCATTCATTGCTACCCGTGCAGCTGCTCCGCCTGTGCTTCTAGCATCCTGACAGCTTCCAATGTAGTTGCTGAGCAACAGAAAAGACTTCAGATAAGTTGTCTTCACACCTCCTCAGTGTAGCTGCCCTATGCCTTTTTATTACACACCTGGGGCTTGCACTGTAGCTGCTAAGCATTAAGGAGAAGGCAACTTCATGTCTCCCTTTCCTGCCAATCTAGAAAGCCCCATAGAAAAGCCAAGGTCAAAACTGTAATCAAGAGCAACAAATTAGTGGGAAAGACGATAGAAGAGCTAAAGAACAAGCTGAAAGTGATATGATACCAACAAAGGTTTGTTGATGCTACTAGAAAGGTGGATGAAAAGGAACTGAGGTAAATGAGCAGGAACTCTCGATATATATATATATATATATATGGTGGTTGGAGATACTGCCAAAAATCTTGCCTAGTTATTCTAGAAGGTTCCAAACTTGCTCTGCGCAGGTGCAATAAAACCCAACTGTGTGATTTACAGAGACCATGAAGAAGAAATAGAGGAACAGCCCACAATAACTTTCTACTTAATCGAGAGCATAGGGAATGAGTGATAGATATTCCAGTCAGAGCTTGGAAAGTTATTTTTTTAAAAGCAATTCATGCTCATTACTAAAACATTTGAGAAATAATCTGAGAAACCATTACATGTTGTAATGTTGAAAAAAACAGTTTGTTATGTAATGCCTGGTACTTTTTTGTTTTTCTATTACTTTCTTTTCATTTTTGAAGAGAAACAAGTGTGATAAGAGAATGGCATAAATGATCAAAATGCCCTTTGAAAGAAATGAGAAACTATTACCAGTAACTAGTTACACCATTTTAAAAAGCATCACTTTTGCTGTATTAATTTTCAAATTTAAGATTTCCCTCACATCAATTGCAGTCAACTATGAGACTTTTTACATATAATTTACAGGCTCTGGTTTCAGTGTTAGCAAAGCTTCTTTATTAAGTTTTTACCTTTTAAAAAATAATTTTATTGTTTACATTGATTTAATTTGTTCGAGTTTGTGCTGCCATGAGATGTTCAGGTAGAAAACCCTGTTTACAAAGTTTTTTTAAAATTTATATGTAAACAAATAACACTTCAGTGGAGGCAAAATAACCTCTGGGAAATTTGGAAAAGGGCAACTCCATAAGTACAGAATTGATAATATGGCAATGTCTCAAAAACACCCTTTGAATAACCAGCATTGAGCCCTTTGAACAAGCGACTGTAAGTAACAAAATTTTACCTTGTATTCCCATGACACTGCTAATAATAACGATATGACCACTCTTTCTTTTCTTCATGTCAGGTAAAACTTCCTTTAGCAGCCGGACCAATCCAAAGAAGTTTGTATCCATCACATTTTGCATTTCATTGATGGTTTGGCACTCAATTGGTCCAATGAGCCCCACACCAGCATTGCTAACTGTATAAATGGAAGAAACTTTAGGATTTCCATCCAGGACTTATATTTCACTCAGACCGCCTCAAAATGTTCTTCTTTGCATTTATTGTTCAGTTACCATTTGAGGATATGGTGAGGAGGTTGGAATACTTAGCACTGTTTTTGCCAAGAAAGTAAGAACATACCATGGGCAGAGATCCTAGGTGGGGAGAAGTAGCACAAAGCTTCACCCCATTGGAACTAGGACCCCCTGAAGTTCATGGCCATTGCATGGCCTGTACAGAGCTGGGAGACTATCACAATCACGTGAAAGCCTTTCATAACATAGCACTGATCCTGTCATTATGCTGTCATTGAAATGGCATTGCATTAATGCAAACTCCCACTAATGCAAAATGCTGGGCAATGCCACTTCATTGATAGGATAATGACAAGATCAGTGCAATGTCACTTGAAATGCTTTCGTGAGATCAGTGTCACTTGCACTTTCCAGATGGTATAATGCCTGGATAAGGGCAATATCATCTGAAAGTCTCTTCTGCGATCGTGCAGGAAGGACGGGACAGGACAATGATGTTCCATCCCCATGTGATAAACTCCACTGGCATAAAACTGGCAAATGTTACTAATAGGATGCCAGCAAGAATCTTGTGGAAAGCAGTAAAAATATAATAATAATCAAATAACCAGTAGTTTTCTGCCCTTTCTGCTGTCTCACTCTGTCTTATGGCAGGGCTGGCCCTGTCTGTCTGTCTTGTAGTCTGTTAGGCATGTTTGGAGCAGTAGGCAAGACAGGCATGGGATTGTCAACTGAAGAATCTCTGCTGTCATTGAAGCAGATTTTGGGGGGTGTTGGGGCTAAAGTCTTGTTTGCTCAGGTATCATCCACTTTGAACAATAGCTATAGGAATTAACCTGTACAGGAATTAACCCATACAAGGGGAGGGGGGCGTCCTGACAGTCATAAGGACATACAGCGTGAATGGGGTACATGCCTGCCAAAACACCACACCTCAATTATGAAATGGTGGGGAGAGGGTGCTTTCAGCAACACTTTCCACTTGTAACCCTCATGTGCTGTTCCACCTGTTCTGCCATCTTTTTTCTTTCCACACAAAGTCTGGTAGAGAGAAAAAGGTAGCTTCGCAGTGTGTTTTGACTGGTAGAACCAGGAACTTTCTATTTAGAAGAACTCACAGATCGTTTGACTAGGCTATGGTATGTATAAATCCTTAGTGCGAATGAAGACATTTGTTTCAACAGCCTGAAATGAATTATGTAACTTGCACACACACCCAAAAAGCCAATGCTGTTGAATAAAACAAACAGATTTGCAAATACGGCTCTGTGTTTTAGAGAATGTAGTTTTCTGGGACATCTCCCGGATACTAATAATTAAATGTAATATTCTACTTTAAAACAAATGCATAGAGTTTTTCATGTTCATGTATTAATTACTTGCCTAGGATATCGATTCTCCTATCTGGGATGCTACTGACACACATTTTAATGGATTCTTCATTGCAAACATCTAGTTGCTTAATTTCCAAGGTGTTCCCAATAGTTCTGCCTGCAGCTTCTACAAGGTTGTCTTTTTTGTCCAAATTCCGCATTGTAGCATAGACTGGAAAAAAGAAAAACAAGATGTCAGACCTAGGGTTTCACTGAGAATTATTTTTTTTAATAGAACGTACCAGTTACTATCTAAGCAGAGCAGTAGAAAATAGAGTCTTAGAGCTGTCTCATCCAGAGGGTCCCCATGAATTGGGATCAACTTGAAGGCGATTAACAACATCAACCAGTTACTACATCTTCTAAGTCCCACCTCATAAGGTTCTAGAAATCCAAACATATTTCCAATTGGAAAGAGGCCACATTTTTAAGAAGGGAAAGAAAACCAACATAGCCATAGTCCAATAAAATCTTTTGGCTACAAAAGCAATCTGAAAGTGTCTGATAGTATTTGACTGTAGCTGTAGGTAAGATTCAGTAACAGAAGAAATAATTTTATAAAACTGGGAGCAAAATTAGCAGATGATGGTGATGATGACATTTATTTCTTACCCGCCTCTCCCCAAGGCTCAAGGTGGGATACAACCTAGATTAAAATACATAAAATCATTTAATCACTGTAAATATACTGTTAAAACACATAAACATAAGACTTATTAAAATCATCCAACATAATAATAATGTTTTGCAGGTGTTACCTTTGAATCTTTTCTGTTCATCTGTGGCCATTTTTATAGCCAAAGCCATCCCAATTCCTGAGGAACAACCTGTGATGAGCACCGTTTTTTGAGCCATTGTGGGAATTGGGAGCAGAGACACTTCTTTTGGATAGTCTGTGGAAAGCCTTGTTGCCTACAGAACAAGAGTTTGATCATAGCAGCACTGAAACACTTTTATCCATGGGATTGTTAGGAGTCAGCACATCTAAAGATACATACCTGTGCATTAAAGAGCTAAGAGGATAACCTCCACCTGGACAATGACAACCAAAAGCAGGGGCTTAGGAATGATTACATGTTAAGGTTATATAACTATATATATTGTAAACAATTTTTACTCTAAAATTTTATCAAAGTTTTAAAACAACAAAATAAAGTGGAGGAAATGTCCTGTGTTTTAGATAATGTAGTTTGGACCTCCTTACTCAGGGTTTAGCTTTAGCAGTGGTGTCACTAGGGTTAGTGTCACTTGTTGCAGTAATGCATGGTGTTAAACCCCCCACCCCCCCACTTAACATCTTCCCATTCCACACCATAGAGAACCCTGAGTAACATGGGTTTGTTTTTTTTTTGTACAAATGCTAGTAATAAATCTTAATTCCTGTATATCACTTAATGTAATGATAAGAGTTGTGACATAAACAACCTGCAAAAATTAAAATTATACCTTTAAATTACAGTATCATACACATAGCCTAAACATACATAGTGTCATGTGATTCAAGTTAAAATTTGGTAAGAACTGATATTTTAAAAAGAAAAATTTAAAACAATAATTAAAAAACAAAACAAAAACTTGGGCCTCTCTTATCCCACTGAGCCTTGGCCCACTCACACCATCTCTTCAGTGCTTTAAAGGGCTGCAGGCAAATGTCACAGCCCCGTTCTGTCAAAAGACAGATGTTTGGGGAGCAGTGGTGCAACCCAGCTCATGGTGTCACTTGCTACATCCCGCACCCCCGTAGTGATACCCTTGAGCCTTAGAGATCACTTTTTCAAAGGTTGCTAAAGGGACAGACATGACAGAAACTTATATAACTAATAATATAGAAGCATCGGCTGGAGATACGTTTTCATCGTTTCCATAATTTCCAGTCACTCAATAAAACAGGGTTGGCTCAAGGTATTTCACTGCACAAGGACGACAAGATAATGCTCCCTCTCCTATTCTATGTGGCCTGGACTGTCAGCTAAATACAGGGAACTGAGTATCATTTCCCACTGTTCCCAAAGAAAGTTGACTAATTTAGGAGGTGCAGGACAGTTTCTTTGGTACCTATAGTTCTGTCCTTCAAAAGAGGAGAATGGCCAGGAGGCTCAGGAGGAATAATAATAATAATTATTATTATTTATATCCCGCCGCTCTGTGCAACACAACCAGGGCGGCTTACACATTAAAACAATACAGTCCCATTCCAGTATCCCACCCCGCTTAAAATACAATTAAACAGTTCACAATTTAAAACATACCTTGAAATAACAGGCAAATCAAACAGTGGCTATAGCAGAATTCAGGTACTAATAGGTGGTCATAACTATTTTATTTTATTAATTTGTTTATATTAAACATATAAATTGATGCTCAGTTTTTCGGCTATCTGGATGGTCACTATTAGAAACTAAAACAATGGACTATTAATGGGTCCCAGCCTAAAATCTTGAATCTTGACATACATCTTCACTACAGCTTCTATCACTCCCAGCCAGAATGTGCAATGGTCAGTGATAATGGGCTTTGTTGTTCAGTAATGTCTGGGGACCCGCTTTTGGGAACCTCTGGATTAGATAAACCTCCAGGCTCACCCAGGAAGGCAATTATTACAGTCGTGTATTAGGTTAGAGTTTGTCTGGGAATGCATATAATAGAAAAAGAAGAGAATATAGTAAAGCTTCTGCAGAATATATTTCACTCATTTAAGACACCATAAATGAGGGACTATAATTTTCTACTATCAGTCTGAGCCCAGAAATGTCACTGACTTTGGTATAAGATACCATAAAGGATATGTGTGTTAAGGAAACCATCATGATCAGAAATGACAAGCCGTAAAACAGACCTTTCTAAAAACAGAAGAAAGTGACACCAAAAGAACAGAGAGCACAAAAACGCAAGGAATATATCCAAGGCAAAAAAAGTATGGAGCCCTGGAAAAAGATACTACTCACAAATCTGATTAAATCAATCATATTGTGAGTTTGACAACTCAGCCTTATTAGCATCGTCCTCTCTCTTTCTTCTAAGTGCGGGAATAAGGTGGGGTGTGTGTGCACACACAAACAATTCTGCAAAGACTATGGATGACTTTGGCCACACAGCATGAGCCCTGAGTCAACCTTGCAGCTTTCAAGTTCTACAAGTGCCTATACAAAAGTGACTCTGATCCTCATGCCTGGATTATCTGTTGCCCACGTGGTAAAATTGCTTATAAGCAAAACCCGCAGTGCTGAAGGAAGAAGTAACTTACATCCTAATCTTCCCACCGCATCCTGAATCTCTCAATGTTTTTGCTATCATCAACATTTTGCATATTACCTGAGTAAATGAGGAAGGATAATAGGATCAGGCTCACAGTCTCACCAAAGCGAGTTCACACAGGAAGATTTTTATACTACTGTACGTTGTATTTTATTTATTATTTATTAATTGCTTTAATTTCTTTGCTACAACTCCTAGAATAACTCATATCTGGGTCTGAGGGTTACTTTTGGACATGCTTGATTTATTTATTGATAAATAAATTAATAATAGGGATGAGGTGGCCCAGGTGGTTAAGACACTGATTTTGTTGATTGAAGATCAGCAGGTTGGCAGTTCGAGGCCCTGGTGCCACATGATGGGGGCGAGCTCCTGTCACTAGTCCCAGCTTCTGCCAACCCAGCAGTTCAAAAAAATGCAAGTGCTAGCAGATAAATAGGTACCACTCTGGTGGGAAGGTAAACAGGGTTTAGTGCAATCATGCTGGCCACATGATCACAGAGTAGTCTCTGACAATGCTGGCTCTTCGGCTTAGTAACTGAAATGAGCACTGCCCTCTATGGTCAGACACGACTTGACATCCTTGTCAACAGGGAATACCTTTACCTAAATAAATAATAAATCACATTAATTCAGCCTTGCTGCTCCTTTGATCCTAGATTTCTGTTTAGCAAGTGTCACCCTCAGATGTGCCGGATGGCTGGGAGGGAGGGCAAGCTCCACCACAATGTCTGGCCCATGAGAAGCCAGGAGAGGAGCGCTGGGTGGCAAGGAGGCCCACCCCTCACAAGCAACCAGATCACAATAGGCCAAAGGAACAGCAGTAAGAGAGGGAACCACAATATCACCTCCCTCCACCTGAGACAGAGAGAAGACAACAAAACAGCTGAGATCTAAAAGAGGGAGGGCACAAAGGAAGATGGGCATAGAGGCAGGCGTGATGGGAGAGGAAGGGGAGGAGATAATCAAACAGCAGTGGGGGGGATGACAGAGGAGCAACAACAAATGGGCAGCAGCAGTAGTGTTGGGTGACACTGATGTTGAATGACAGCAGTGACACCATAGCTAAGACGTGTTAGCACAGCACCCAGGGAGGCAGAGGTGACCCTTCTTGCGTGACCCCCTTACCAAGAAAACCCCAAAAAGGGACAACCCAAATGAATCACCAACATGACCCAAGACGTAGATAAACCCCCCAAATGGGAAGACAACTAGTAGACACCTCTGTGGGGGTAGCGGTTGAGAAAGTGGCAAGCAAAGGCACATGCTAGAACAAGTGGCAAGCAAAGGCATGAACACATCTCTCCCAGTCCACTTTTGTATGTGGCTTATTGTTCTGTTGCTGTGCCTACTTAAGACAAATGGTTATAGATGGTGAGAGAGTTGCTGTGATTAATAGGAAAATTTGATAAGATGTAATGTTTTAAAGAAAATTTTAAAATAATATGAGTGCCCTTTGCCTCTTCAGCCTCACTCCTCGCTTTCTTGGAGACTTGGCAAAAGGTCTTTAGTACAGATGGGGAGCTCTTGCTGTAGTCCATTCCAGGAGAACGGGGTGGGGGGAGCACCAACCCTTTGTTTCCAGTATCATTTTGCAATGTCTGAGAGGAAAAATGACAGTTAAAAATGCATCTTTGGTGTTCCCCTGCCACAGCACAGAAACACCCTCTGTTCGTTGTGGTGGGCAAATGCCAAAGAGCTGCTGTCAAACCGAGGAGGTTCATGCTGAGCACCAAAGTTGTGACCTTCAATTATCCACAGATCATATCAAAATCTGTATTTTTGACCCCAAAACTGGCCTTCAATTTATCCATGAGGTCAGCTTATACACAATCATATACAGTAGGACTAAAACTATAAAAGCATCCCTTCTCCAATGTACAGATGAAGGGCTGCTGTTCACTTTTCTTGGGAAAGGTCTAATTCCACTAGTTTGTGATGTGCATTTAATCAAGTCATGAAAAACATCATTTGTTTAAAATTTTAAAAATTTAGATTTCTTTTTCATAGGTAATATAACAACCCCTACCTCTATATTTCTGTACAACTGCCCTCCATCTTTGGGTGAAACAGACCTCAAGCACTGATCACAGGAGACAATGTGCATGTGTGCTCCTGTACACACACAATCGGCTTAATCCATCCTTTAAAATCCTTATTATGTGGAAGCCTCTTGCCTCATTTACTTATATTTAAACACACGCACACACAAAAACAAAATTTGTGATGTATATTTTGTTATAAAAAAGCCATGAACAATATAATTAGCATTGTTTATTTATTAAGTCAGTATTAAAAATTTTAGGTGAGGTAACAAAATCTTAGGAAAAATAAATTTTAAAAACTGAGGATTTCTTTTTAAGAGGTAATGTAACAACTCCACCCCTAATATTCCTGTACAATTTACCTGAAGGCAATAATTTTTAAAAAATACAATTGAAAAAATGAGAATGGGCTTAGGGGTCAATATATTATTTACATAGTTTCTATAAAATATATTCTTGAACACCATGCCAACACATCTATCCGCGTATGACTTTTTGCTAGCATGTTGGCTTTTCATAATCTTCATTCCTGAAAGACATATATTTGAAATTAATGCAAATTAATAACAAGAATTACTCAGATGTAGTTCAAAAGTATGATTCCTGAACATGCTATAATCTTATAACATGCCTACAATTTTTTGGGTTTCAGAAACCCCAATAGTGTTACTCAATAGCTTAGCATAGTAGATCACACAGTAATTTATTTGTATTCCCAAATCAATAGGAAACATTACCCGAATTAAGCATGTTATACTAGTTAATGTTTTAGATTTCATAAATACACCAGGAACAATCCCTTTTCAGTAATGACCTTACTTTTGGAGAATGCTCTTCTCCAGGAATGCTGGATTCTAAAGTTTTCATTTCACTCTGCTTTATATATGGATGAAATGTTAGTACTCATTTTTAAATATATAATGTAGATTTTAATCTGATTTTTATTATTTTGTTTGTTTTATACTGGTAATTATTTTGTTAACTGCCTTGTGAAGGCAACTACCACAAGAGACAGCTGATAGCTCTTTGTATAAAATGAAATGAAATGAAATTTTGAAGATCTGCCTGCAATGTAAGCATAACATATTAAATCATAACATAAATGTGAGCTGTTTTAATTATGGAAAATGAGAGAAAATGTAAGTTTATTTATTTATCATTTATTCCTTTACTGAACGGCATAATTTTTATGCTGATCTCTTAGTTAAAGGAATGGACAGAAGCAATCCAGGGCAGAAGAACCCTGCCTCAGATCCCAGAAAGCTTATTTCAGATTTCCACAGGTGTATGTTTAACCAAAAGGGATAGAAATTTGCTTTTCAAATAAAAGATGAGGTTCTCAAGAAGCTGAATTTCATTTTGATAATCAGCTCATGGAATCACTGCATATCCATAATACTGATTTATAGCTTAAGTAACTGGTCTATTGTATTGTAGACCTCAGCATTATAACACCAAATCTGAGAACAAAGGAAAAATATAAAATGCTTTAAGAAATAGGCTAGGATCCAGAGTGCCAAGTGCAAAATTCCATGAAGTGTGCAACTTCAGATGGCAGTCTCTGCTCCCTAAAGTTAGCATTCTATTAGATACAAAAGGCTATTTCTGGAAAAGAGGATAGAGCAGAAATTGCCCTAATCCATATGTACATATAATCACTACACATGGGTCCATGGACCCCTCTGGATTCCAACCATTAAGTTCCAAAGTTTCTTATTAATGGCCCACTCTTTCATTAACTAGCCATCTGGTCAGATATTTATGCATTTCATTAGGTTTCCTAACTCCACCACATACAAATCAGACAAATCAGAACAAGGAAACAAATTGAACTGTTAACAGCTTTAAATTGGGTGTGAAGCAAGTAGGTTTCCAGATGTTGTTGGCCTTCAAGTCTCAGCAGCCTTAGCCAGGAGAGCTAATAGTGATGAATAATGGGAACTGTAGTTTTACATCTTGGAAGGCCGCTTGCTTTAATCCAGGGATAGAAGACTGTGGAAGGCTAAGGGAGTGTATTTGTCCCTAAGGATACCTTAGAATCACATCTGCAAATGCCTTGTAGGGGGAATAAAGAGCATTTTCATCACAATTTTTTGCTTTCCTGGGCCATTTTAGGCCTAGGAAAACCCTTTTTTAAATAACAAAATGATTTCAAAAGAGAGAGGGTAAAATATGGAGGAAATGCCCCATGTCCTCCAGACAGCATTTTGGGACTATTTTTTTTAATTATATAAAATGATTTTTGACTCCTGTGGGACCCATAAAGCCTCTAAATGTAGTGGAAATGCCCTCCACACACCCAGAGGGCTTTATGGAGCATTTCAGCTCTCCCCAAATTGTTCTGACTCCTGGGGGCCCTGGACCACACTTCCCTCACCCCTGCTTTAAATCAAGTATGTTTCCCCAGACACTGTTGGATTGCAGATCCCATTATTTCTCATTATTAGCCAGGCTGACTGGGCTAGTAAAAGATGGAATCCCAGAACATCTGGAGAACCCAATTTCCAGCTGTATTTTTCATCATATTAGGCAGAAAAAGCTATTCTTAATTAAAAGAAGAGAAAATTAGAATTAGAGAAATTAAGCAATTATGTAATAGAATGAGCAGTAAAGTTTGAAACATTAAAGTGTGAATCCTTTTAGAAAGTTGCAAGTCTATGTAAACTTAACGGGCAGTAATCTCCAGTGAATACAGCGGCATCAATGTTTGAACAGGCATATAAAATGTTGTTACTTTTATTTCTTTTTAAAAAATCACTCTAAATACTTTTGAAATCTGTTCCAGAAATACTGAAGTAGTACATACTTGGTTTTTCCACATCAGTTGAAAATTAGAGGGATGAACTTTCAGAATTCTTCGTCTCTTTGTTGATATACTTTAGCATCCCACTAAGAGTTTGGAAGTCATTACTGTCACAAGACACATCTCCATCTACTATATGAGTCAAAGGGTCAAAAGAAGATTCATTCAGACCATTTGGTGAAGCAGGAGCTATGTTTTCTGGCTCCCCAGAAGTTACTACAGAGTCTGTCAATATCTGTTTCAAATCCGACAGATTTCCACAGTTTTTGAAGCTTAAATCACTGGTGCTGGTAGAATGATGCAAATTTCTATGAGTAGAGAAGGGAACCTGAGAATTCTTGGCAAAGTCCAGTTCTGGATCATCAAACCATTGATGAGTAGTTACATTTTGTGGGACTGATACTTGCTTTATGGCTTCTCTTCTGCCAAGACCTGCAATTCTAGTCTTTAGCCTTGTTACTTCAGATTCCTACAGGGCAGTGAGGAAAAAAAAATAGTTTAAAATAAATTATAGGGTTATACTCTGTTGGCAACACTCACTAAGAGAAGGAAGAAAGAAGAGAAAATCCTTAATTTATTAGCAAAATCAAGATTCACACACACACACACCCATCCGCAGGGGTTCAGTTTTTCCCCCGATGGGAAAAATGTGGATGGTCGTGCTGCATATTATTCAATGTGCTGTGATGTGTGCACTCCCACTTCAGCATGTCTGCACTCTGCCAGTGAATAATATGGGTGTGGTGAGTCACAGATGCTTTAGTCTGCAGATTGCTAGTCCACTGATGCAGCAGGCCCAGCGTGTGTATGTGATGACTGATGATGAACAAAATGAAAACATGTCAAATGAAATGAGGAAGCACTGTCTTGGAGGAAACATTTTTCAAAGCATCTGACGGGAACAAATGACATAGCTTTGAAATGAGGTGAACTAGAATATGTAAATGGAGTTTGTGGGATTCCATCTCCTACCAGCTCCAGACAGCATGGCAAAAGCTGAGGAACAATGGGAGCTGTAATCTTGGGCAATTTTCCTTTGACATGTGAGGAGACACTTCTCCCTGCAGTTCTTGGGGGTGGAGGTGAAATTGATAAACTGAAAGAGACAAGTCACAGGGCACTTGCTTCACTTCACTTTAACAGTCAGCTTTCATTTTCAAAGTGCTTTCCACTGTCAAAAGTTCTCTGGCACTATGAGGGCAATGCACATGCAGTGCTGTCAGTCCCTGTTGGCTTGGGAATGAACACAGGAATAATATCAACTTCAAGAATTTTTCTGCAGAAGTAGAAACTTACTCCCTTGCCCTCTGCCCAATGACAGGTCCCAAGATGTGCATATAACACACATTCACTTTTTAAAAAGAGAGTGAGTTTAAAGAAAATGAGATTAAATGCTCTCTTCCTCACTATTATTAATCTGTCATACAAGTTTTCTAATAATTTATGTCACTGTGGTAGGAAGATTTGATCTTCCAGATGACTTAACTGTGAAAAAAAGTGTGTGGTTAGCTGCTGATCATTGTGGTCTAAATAGCTTTTGCCCAGCTATTGTGTTTCTTACAACAAAGTCACATTTTCCCAGCACCCAAACAACAACATCAATTTTATGCTTGGTACCATAAAATTTACTTCAAGCCTTGAAATTCTGAGAGCTTCATGATTACTCAAGCTTCGTAGTATTGCTGAAACCACTATTAGGAAAACTAAAAGAGACCTGCAATACCAAGAACACCTTTTCCCCTCTTTTCCCCACAGCTCTACCATTATGTACATTTATTCTGGGTTTTCTCTTTTCCTAGCCTTCAGACTCCAGACATTTCTTCTACTATAGTTGTGAGCAAGTGCTATTGCAAGAGAAATGAGTAGGAGTCATAAGCATATATACAGTAGCTTATTTAAAAAATTGCTGGAGATACATAACCTACACATTTATTATGGCCAAGATATAAACAACTAATTAAGCTCATAGAGGGTCTTATCCTAGCTGAGGGGAATTTAGGGCAGTGAGTTCTGCTTTTGAACAGCTGATCCCTGTGCCCATCACTATCAGGATCTTCCAAAATTCCTTTTAGGATCCCTGTGGCCTGCACTAGAATCTATGGTTTGTTCCATCTGTTACCTAAATTCCCAGCAGATCTCTTCCTTAAGGCACAAACTAGCCCCAGCACTTTCAAACCTCATCTGAAAACTTAATGTACCATATTATTATAGAGAAGTATAACAGATACTGTCAACTAAGAAAATTTTGCATTATCAATAAAATGTTACTAAAGGGTAGTTAATCATATTAAACCTGGCAATATGACCTATATAACACATGACACTGTTTTTAGCATTTCCTTGCCCTATGTTACTAGATGAAGCTCAGAGGACAAGGAAACAACACAATCAAGCTGCAAATTTCTTATTCTAGAATCTAGATATTACTGGGTAAATATGACAAGAAAATAGATACCCACAAGTCATACTTCAGTATCTAAATATGGTCTAACTTCCTTTGTTAATCAACAGAAATGAAGATGAATAATTTAGTAATGTCTTCTTGTATACGGGATTAAACACGTATGTTAACTAACTTTGAGAAGCAAAGATTCATTTGCTGCTTGAATAATTTCATTTCTGGATTGAAGCTGTTGTTGTAGATTACAGACAGTTCCTTGAGCTTCATCCAGATCTATTTTCAGCTGCTGCAGTTGTCCATTAACATGATGAGATTTAGATATGGAGTCCTTCAATTTTGTTTGCTGGGCTTCATTGGAGAGTTTCTGAAAGTTAAGAATATAATGAATCTAATTTATACATCTTAACTGATGTCAGATATAATACAAACCTGAAGTAACTCAGCCACCAATGCCCATACATTTGCTAATATCTCAGTTACTGAGACCCAAATTATAACCATCTTAATAACCAAGCTATCCAATGCTGAGTCTTTAGCTGTCTCCCAATATTAATTTAGTAACTTCCTAAAACTAATCTATTATTCAGATTAATTTAATACTCAAATGTTAATGTCAATGTTAAAGTAACAACTTCCTTCACGTTTTAAAAACTACATTATAAGACAGGACTACCTGGTACTAAAACCTTGCTTTACTGGGAAAATGATCTTCACAGTGCTGATATCCAGGAGATTGGCCCTTTCAGGAAATATACCAACAAGACTGAGAAATGGCATTTTCTTCAGAAGAGATTAGGCAGCTGTGCGTAATGTTGAGAAGGGAGGATGAATGGTCTTAAAGCATCTATTCTCTATTTGTGATGCCAAAGGCACACATTTTGTTTTACATAAGTTATTGAGTAAAATTTATGAGCAGTTTCTAAATCACAGAAATACACAAATTAGCAACTTTTCATGCACTGAACAGTGCAATATAAATGGATAAAAACAATTTTGCTTTCACCTCTGATGCATAAGACTGTTTTAGTGACTGTATTTCTGTAGAGAGCTTCTTAATCTCTGCTTTCATTCTTGCTTCTAACTGTGTTTCTCGTGCCTGAGCTGCCCCCAATTGTTCTGCCAAACGATCTGCACGACTTTCCTGGAAGAAAATTATGCAACATAGAATATCAGCAATTATCTTTTCGTGTAGATAGCATTTCTGTCACTCTATGTTATCAAAAACAAAAGAATGGGCATTTTGTAACAAACATTTACCCAATGGGTTCAGATAATAGAAAGCCACCAACAATTTTCTGCAATAAATCCCAAAGGAAAGTACATATGTCTGAAAATCTCAAGAATATCTAGACAAATGTTAAAGAGGCAGAAAAGAATGGCCTGATTAATGGGAAAACGTTATGAGACTAAAGGTAATGGGCAGACAGGTCTGACACAAATGGACTTTCCAGCAGACCCTGCCAAGAAACCTAAAAGCAATGGGTGAAGTGTGGCCTTCAAGGCTTTTTTTTTGGGGTGGACTATGGCCACTGCGACTACCCCTTTTGTGGCATAAAAACAAGGATTTGTTTTTTTTGCCACTTTTGTAGTCCATGCAGCCCTTGGAGGAATACAGAGGCAGAAAATTGGACCACATTCCTCCAAAGTTGCCTAGCTGTGCTTTAATGGGCACTGGTCTGGTGTTCTCAAAGCTTCTGGGCTATTCAGATCCCATGGCTTGCCTAAGGGAACCCATGTAAATAATATTGTAGGGTGGCCAAACCTGAACACTGTGTTCCTATTTAAAAGAAAGCAACAATTGTTATAAGAACTGTCTGTATCCAACAAAAAGGATATCCTAGCACCACTGCTGATCTCAAACCAAAGTTCATAAAGAGTCTGGCCCGAAATGCATCAGCCAAAAGAAGCGGCTTCCAGCTGCTTTAAGAGTGTGGCATTTACATGACGCATGCTCCTAAGCATCCAGAAGCTTTGCTGAGGCCGCCAAAGACAAATGGAGAAAGGAGTGGAAAAAATCCAGCTCCTGGAGGCAGCTGACTTGGGACCGTGATAGCGGCCAGCTTTGGAAGTGGGCTGTGTGATTGCCGTGGTCCTGGCACAATTGCAGCAGCAGCGGCCTAACCGCTCCTGACAGACCATATGCTTCACTCCTCTGAAGCACACTCATGGGAGGGCAAGTTTCAATGAGAACTCAAGGATGTTCAAACGGCAGCTTCTTTTCTATTCCTAGGGAGGACTGAAGAGTCGAAGAAGCCATTTGCCCCTTGTTGGTCTAGGGAAACTGTCTTCCTCAAGCTAAATTAAAGTTGTGTGATAATGAGGAAGAGGCAGACCAATAGCATAAAATGCTATACAGGCTGAAACACTAACCAGAGCCAGGCACTATGAATATATTAAACTGATCCTACAAATGGACCAATTCTTTTTATGTGGAACTACTCTTTAAAAATGTGTTTACTTTTTCAAGACAGAGATGGTTCATTTCTTCCAGTTCAACAGAGATTCTGTCCAAATCTCTCTGAGCCTGAGCCTGCTGACGGCGACTCTCCAGTAGCTCCACATGAATGTGTTTCATTTGTTCACGTTCAAGCCTCAACTGCTGGCCCAAATCAAGTATTTCTTTGTACTGCTCAGCAATGTACTTTTCTTGCTCTTTCATCTTCTAAAAAAAGCAAACATTCATATTAACAAAACTGAAAAGTGCTTTGCTTTGCTCTTTACTAATACTCATTTCCATTGTCATATAAGACCAAATCTATTATTTGTAAAAGCAAACTAAGTTATGATACTTTACATGGCGTAAACTTTCATGAATCGGGCTCCACTTCAGATGCTGCGTGTCCCAAACACAGACCAGGCAACCGGTCAGAGGCTGATTGCTACACAGCTAACAGTAGAAACCAGTGGCATCAGCTAACAGTAAAGAAAAGCCTTAGGTCCAAAACAGATTTCATTCACAAGCTTTAACTACGGCAAGAGAGTTTAGGAAAATAGCTGCAGACTGAGGTAGGCTGCATCTACACTGCAGAAATAATCCATTTTGATAGCACTTTAAACTGTCATGGCTCAATGCTTTCGAATCCTGGAAACTGTACTGTGTTGTGTCACCAGATCTCTCTGATAGAGAAGGCTAAATGTCTTACAAAACTACGGATTCCCAGAATTCCATATTGTTGAGCCATGGGAGTCAAAAGTGGCGTCAAATCGGATTATTTTTGCAGTGCAGATGCGGCCCAATTTATTGGAATGAAGCTCAATGGGGAAAACATTATAGTTACTGTTGCCAAAACAGTATTGACATTTAAAACAAAATTCCTGGCACTGATATTGTAATTAAAAAGTCATTATCTCTATTCAAGTCACAGGTAACAGAACGGAATTTCCAAATTGTAATTCAGCAGTTTTGAAGAGAAAATCTATCTCTGACATTGTTTTTCCCCAAGTACAGACACATTTAATTTAATTACCAAGTGTCCAAGGCAACTAAATTCTGATAGTTACCTTTACATATGATCTTTAATATAATAATTACAGTGTGTGCATCTTGCATTCCATTTCTTTTATCCCAGGGCTCCCAGATCCAGTTTAAAAGTAAGATCATTTTAAAAACTCAAAGATACAAAGCAAAACGGAAAGAGTCAAGGGAGGACCTCCTTAGTTGCAGTTTTGGCTACCAATATACCGAAGCAGGGGAACATTTTGTATGCTAGATTAAATGCATTATGATTCACAAAATTGATTAGTAATAATGTTTTTTATTTTTTAGTGTGCCACAGGACTCTGTCCATTTTGGTGTAGCAACTAAACCCCTCTGTATTTTCTTTTTAAATCTCTGTCTCTTTCTATTATCTGATGAATAACTAGTGTAATGATAATATGACAATGAAATGACTTGCATGGGAAATGAAAACACACAGTTAGGCAATAATTCTGTGCACACATACCTGGGTGGAAGCCCTGGTGAATTTAATTGCATTTATTTTTGTGTAGACATGCGTAAGATTATGCTATTAAATAGCTCATATGCAAAGGTAACATATGCCTTCTTTTGCTTATTGCTCAGTGAAAAAAAATCTAGAATAGCCACAAAGAATCAGACAAAAAAACTTAGAGACTTACTTTTCCCATATCTTCCATACTTTGCTGCTTTCTTTCAGTTTCTTTTTTAAGACGGCTTATCTCTTGATCTTGCTGGAGTATGTTAAACTCTTTCTCATGAACTTCATCTTTTGAATGCTGTAGCTTGCCTTCTAAACTTTCAATCTGATTACATTGAATACAGACAACAAGGTAATGTACTGTATCAAGGAAATACGACCTTCACAGTATTGTTTATATCTTATGTCAAAATGTGCACCTTGTAAACTACACTGGGTCACTGTGAAATCTACCGTGTATAAGTAAAAGTTGAGGGAAGGTTTTGGGGCCAAAATTATGGATTTTGATATGACTGTGGATAAATTGAGGGTACAATTTAGAGGCATGTAACAAAGGTTGTAAAGGACAAAGGAAGGGTATCAGTGAAGCACCAGTCACCACATACATACTCTTCCTCTTTGCAAATGCAGCGAGTCTTTTGAATCTCCCTGGCAAATGAGGGAGAAACCGCATGCTCAAAGAAAAACACAGTCTCTATCTTTGCAAATGCAATCAGTTTTTTGAATCTTCCTAGTAACCCAGGGAAAAACACACATACACATACAAAGTCACACCCTCTTTCCTTGCAAATGCAGCAGGTCTTTTGAATCTCCGTAACAAACCAAATACGCATTCAGTCTGTCTTCTTGCCTGGGCAGCAACTGCCGAAGTAGGGAGAATGGGGTGTTGAGCAGCACTTCTGTTAGGACCTCTCTGACCAGTATTACCATATTGACCTATATATAAGTCAACCCAGGATTTGGGGATTCAATATTTTGGCATAATTTTTTTGATATATAGATGACCCTCATTTTTGCGGGGGATCTGTTCAGGACCCCCTGCAAAAACAGAGGCTTGCGTGTAGCCTCATAGGCTTGAATGAGGTGGACCGCTGGGTGCACGAGCGCCATTAGAAATAGCAGAGGTCGCCCCTCCATAGATAGTCAAGGTTGCGGATCTGACATCTAAGAATTAGGAGGGGCAACTGTATATGGTATTTGTATAAAGATTTTGAATAAATACAATACCTGCTTATTACATTCCTTGATCTGCAACTCTGTTTTTTCCAAATCTCCCTCCAATTTAATAATTTTCTGTTCCAGTTCTTCCCTGTGCTCCCGAATTGACATATCTAATTGTGTGACCTTAAAAAAAGAAAGAAAGAAAGGCCAAAACACAAATAAAAAACAAATATGAGAATGAGCTGGCATCAGTTATGGAATTATGCACCAGTCATGTGGTTACTACTTGTACCTTAACAATACAGGTATACCTCAGTTAACAAAGCTAGTGTGTTCCTGGGCATGACTTAACAGAAAACTTGGTAACAAAGGCAGAAAAAACTTGGAAATAATAGGGATAGATTCCTATACCACAGAAAAGAAAAGCAGTTCAATATATTTCAGCTGTATATATTCAAAACTAATAATATCTGCATGTGAAATGAAACAAGCAGGTCAGGTAAGCTTTGCATAAGTAAATCAAAACATTTTTAGCTTTCTGGAGACCACTTGAAGGCTTTTTACAAAATGCATCCAGGGATAATTTATTCTTTCACCAGTTTCCACTTTTCATTTACAATTTGGGGGACAAAGTTACAGATCTGTGCTTTTCTAACATGCTGATGGGAACTGGTGAGGCAGGCTTATATCTGCTCTTCTCTTTTCTCCTTATTTTGTTTGCTGTTCATGCAGCTCAGTAAGGGATTCTTGAGTCACCTGCTCTTTACCTACCAGGTTTAGTCAGACAGACACAACTATGGTAGGGTTGGCTAGAGTAGAATCCCATTCTTTTCCAGCTGAAGCTTTATTCTATTGTTTAGTGCAAACATGCTCCTAGAACCTGACATTGCAATTCTGTTTCTCCAGCCCTTCTCTAGCATCCTCACAATGCTGATGTGGCTTAAAAAAACTTCTATCTAGACAAAGATGAGAAAGAAAAGGAGAGGCTGGGCTGGCATGAAAAGACTTGTAAAAAATAGCTTCTTTGTCAGAGGCTTTGTTAAGTGAAGTATGCCTATATACACAAAATTTGTTATATTTACTAAACAGAATATTCTGATAACATTCTAACCTGAGCTGCTCTTTGTTTCAAATCCCAGTTTCTTTCTTGCAATATCTTGTCCATGTCAAGAAGCTCTTGTTTTTTATCCTCAAGTTCATCTTTGCATTCTCTGGAATTTTAAATTAAAAACAATGTTTTCCCCCCTCTGTCAGAAAAAGGGGAGTGGGTTTAAGAAAATTAGCACACTTCTTTCAAGAGACAAACTCCCACTGAACCAAGTTGGACATTGCTCAGTAAACCTGCTTCTTAATCAGGCTGTTAGTGTCTTACACTTAGGGCTGAAACAGATGGGGAGGAAGGAACAGCCAGAAGCTGCTCCCAGCCTGACTGCCCCCGGACCACGGTGAATACATGCCACAGCCCTGAGGGCACTCCTGCCACTGTCCCAAATGGACTGTGGAAAGGAGTGGAAAAGAGCAGCTCCTTTTGAGTTGCTTTAGGCAGCCTTGGGGTGGCTTCCAGGAGCTCCAGGGGTGTGCATCATCTAAATGCCATGCCCCTGAAGCGGCCGGAAGCCACCCCTGTCTGACTATCTGTTTCGGGCCTTAGTCTTTAATTAGTATGAAATAAATGCTGAATTGCTGAACAACAGTATAAACAGTTAAAATAGGTTGATATGTTTATGTTTCGATTTGTTTTTAGAAAAAAAGATGAGGTTTATTTAGAAAAAAAGTGTCTATCTTTATTAAAAAATTAATCTCTGATACAATGGAGAGACAGTTGAAAACTACAGGATGACACTAAAATCCTTGAAAATTGGGCAAACAGAATTCACAGAAGTTTCTATGGGATAAAGATTAAACACATGATTCGCGTGAGAAGTGCACAGACCTACAATTTCTTCCTTTTATGTTTTCATTTTGTTCTACGTTTGTGGCTTTAATAAAACTTAGGGGCAAAACAGACTGCCCTGTACTAGGGTAAATGGCAGTACAGGCCTTCTTCCTACCCAGAATTTGTTTTTAGATCTCTTCTACTCTTGCACAGAGAAAGGAGAAAAGGGAAAATAGTTCAGCAATGTTAATGTTGGAGCTCTGTCAAAATAAGGGCTCAGCATTCTCCAGCACCTCTCTTCTTGAAAAGGGAGATAGGCTGGAGAACAGGGTGAACCATTTTGCTTCAAAATTTTGCAATACAGTGCTTTGGGGGCAGAACAGCAGGGAAAAAAAGGAGAAAGCTCAGTATTTAAACTTTTATTTAGATACTACCGGTAAGCACAAAGTGTGAAAATAAAAAATCTTTAGGAGAATATCCAATGAATTAATTTGTAATGCTGATGTAGATTAATAAAAGTAATCTTTACTTACCTTAGTTCCTCTGTTAAATCCTGGATAGCTGCATATTTCTCCTCCAAAGACATCTGTGCATTCTGGAACATATCTCTAAGTTCTTGTAGCTGTCTCAAAGTAGTTTTTAATTCCCCAGTGGCATTTTGCATGTCATTCTCTAAAGTTTCTATTTTCTGAGCAGCTTCTTTTTGCTGTGTTTCACTTGTGAGTAGTTTGTCCTCTAACTCTTTCACTTTTGTGCATACAGAAAGCAAAAAACAAAAACAAAAAAAAAAAAAACCCCAATCCAAGATATTTATCTTTTTAAAAATCTATGTTCTTATGCATGGTGTACTTTTAAACTTCTCTTGTTAGCTGCCTTTGAAATTGGTACTCAAAGACTGGATGAAATTCCTAAGCCAAAAATTGAAAATTCACATAAAAATATAAAATATTCAGCACATACACACACAACCATGTTAGCACGTAGCAATTTTTTACACAACAGGACTGGATTTCCATTTTATTGTTTATAGTATGTTTTGTTTTTGGTAACTGCACTATCAATTAAGTTGGAAGGCTTTGCCGCTCGATGAAAATAAATGATACAAAAAATCATTTGGCAGATGAAATTTTAAAAACTTGTTGCTGCTAAGAATTACAGCCTTTAAGGAGTCACTTGTACCATTTGATTCATTTCAGCGTTAAGTGATTTAGACAACTGTAATTTACAGAAAGAGGTACATTTAATCTCCATCCAAACCTATAACTACAAAAAGAAGAATTCATGATTTCAACAGAGTTGACAAGTGCACATGTTCACTGAATCAAGGCAATTTAGAAAAATTAATTTTTAATATGACAAATTTAAAAGGCACTTTTTGAATAGATATCAGGCAGGTACATCTACAGCCCTGTTTCTTATGTGACATGTTTTACTTCATTATATTGTTTCAAGTGGAAATGGCACAATCTATTAAAAATATCCTTCATACATTTCCACGTTGCCTGTCAGGCTGTTCAAAATAGCATTACTAAGAAGCAACATAAATGGCCTACCTTCATGTTTCTTTTTATTTAGTTCTGAGACTTTCTGCTCCAAAGTCATTTCCAAGTGGCCCAGCTGCATTGCTTTAGTGTGACCATCTCGTCTTAAGTGCACTAATTCTTTCTCCATGTCAATTAACTCATCTTTACACTGATCCATCTCAACCTTTATCTGCCTAAACAAACAGAAAAAGCAACTCTCAACAAGTAGCTAAAAGAAGGGTATTCTGAATATGATTTTCTGCAGTTACCAGGGTATCCCACTATAGGTTTATGAGGCTTATTTCTAACAATGCAGTTCTAAGATAGCATTGTAAACATTCTACTCTAAAATCTCTTTCTACAAGTTACACTATATTCAAGAATCATGGTTTTGTTTTGTTTTTTTATTTGGTTGGGTCACAAATTTTTAATTTGAGGTTTGGACCATATGAAACCTGCAGGCCACACACATACATAATTAAAAAAACTTTCTTCAGAAAATGTTCTGAACATACCTGATTGTCCCACTAAGTTCTGTTACTTTTTGTCTTTTCATATCTGTTTCTTCATAGGCTAAATTTAGTTTTTCATTTGTTTTTCTTAGCTCTTCTTCCAAATTTTCCTTCTGCTTTTGATATTCTTGTTCTAGTTTTGATAACTAAATTAAAAATTAAAAGATATAACCATATTAATAATGTCTTTCTTTCAGTTAGTCTTCTTCCTGGAACCTTCTTCCCCCACATATCCACCTCATCACTTCTCTAACCAGATTCAAAATTAAGTTAAAGACAATACAGTATTGTTCAGGGAAGTGTTCCCAGGATTGTGCCATCTCCCCCAGGATGCCTCCTTCTAACTATGTATTAAGAAGCCGTGCCCTCCCTCCAGTCTATCTGCCTTGGTCCAGGCCTCAGAGGGAGAGAAGAACCACTGGACCTCACCCCCCTTTCCCATCAGCTTCCCCTCTTCCTTTTGTGTTGTCTCTTTTAGACTGTAAGCTTGAGGGCATGGATCCGTCTAATTTAAGATTGTATGTACAGCACTGTGTAAATTTACAGCACTATATAAATAAAATTAATAATAATAATAACAACAAGGGAGAGTGTCTTCTCAGCAGTTGCTCCCAGACTTTGGAATTCCCTCCTTAGAGAAGCCAGCAAGGGTTCATCCTTGCTCCCCTTCCGTCAGCATGGACCTATTTGTAGACAGGTATGTGTGACGAAGACAGCCACTGTGGCATAGTGGTTTGAGTGCCGGACTACAACTCTGGAGACCAGGGTTTGATTCCTTGCTTAGCTATGAAACCCACTGGGTGACCTTGGGCTCTCAGTCTCAGGGAAAGGCAACGGCAACCTTTCTCTGAACGAATCTTGCCAAGAAAACCCCATGATAGTTTCACCTTGGGATCACCATAAATCTGAAGTGACTTGAAGGCATACAACAACAACAGTATGTGGCAAAGTGGCTTTAAAAGCTGAATGGTTTGGGGTGAAATGCAGCTTGATGGGAGGGGTCTCATGTGGAAAGGTGAAATTTGAAAAACAGAGTCCAGTTTTGCCAGTTAGTTCAGTCTGGTCTCTTTGGTGGGGCATCTGAGGAGCTGACACAGAGATGTGTGTTTAGATGAGGAGTGATAAAGCTTGCCAAGTGTTCCCCACCATGGCCCCATGGTGGCTTCATGATGCTCCTATAATGTTTAAAGGGTGAAAGTAGGGTAAGTGTTAGTGACAAGGTACCTCCTGGGGCTGGAAGGTGGAATCAACCTAAGTCTTAAAAGAGGTCTTGTCAAATATTTAAATCTTCACTTATTTCATTCCCAGATGCAAGACCAAGTGATTTCAGCAATTTTTTTCCTCATTCAACAATCAGACTTTGTGCACAACTTTCTGAACACAAGTCATACTTGGTTACTTTACTGTGGAAAGTCCGTGAAAAAAAATACTGGGTATGCTGCACAACAAAAATGTTTCTGGGTAGAAAATTGATTTGGGTGAAAAGATATTGTTTTTACTGCAGAAACCTCATGCTGGAAAAACATGTGGCTTTTCTGCAAAAGAGATTGCTTATTTCTCAAATTTCATCCTGTGCAGAAAAAGGCATGCAGTTTTCCTATATGTTTTTTTCTGTGTAAAATTCAGTGATTTTTGTCTTGGAATCACTGTGTTTTGAAGAATATTCATTTTTGTCTCAAAACACATTTTATGCACAGGGAAAAATGCATGTACAAATGAATCTTTCCCAATGAAGTCATGAGATGCAAAGAATAGCCTTTTCCTCAGTGGGACATTTGGAGTGTGAAGACATCACATTTTTTTTTCACTGAGAATGCCAATATCAAGAACTCTTGCTTTTGGAATATAATTGTTTTCAACATGTAACAGAATCTCTGAGCAGTTATTCTAGAGAAATGTTATTAAATTTACCATCACTGATGATGACTTACTGGCTTAGGGTCTGTAGATGGGCAATTGTCTCTCAAGCCCATTCTAATGGAGGGTATATGTTAATAATACAAATAAAATATTAATAGTTATTAATAACACTATTATTTTTACAGTATGATTAAAACTGGTTTTAATTTTATTGATTGCATTATATATATTTTAATGTTAACTTTTCAATGTTTTTAACTATACTGTATTCATATGGTATTAATTTGTAAGGCGCCTTATAGGTTGGGGGGAGAAGTCAGGTTATAAATAAAGTTAACTAAAAATGTAATCGTAATTATATGTCCTTCCATGTAGTGGAAAAAAATACAAAACAAAGTTAAATCTCAAATCTAATTAAAACTTAGTGAAACATGAAAGTGCTTAACTGGGTAATTCTAAAAACATATACTGGGAAGGAATTAACTCCCAGTGCACACTGAAGGACTTACATCTAAATAATAATACACACTATTATACTGTAATTGTGGAACTATAATTGTATGCAAGTAATCTTCACCAAACTTCAGAAAGCACAGAATGATATTTGTAATACTGTCACAGTCTACTGCATGTATTATTTTCCACATCTGATCACATGACATGTTACAGGCTCAACCTGTACTAATGTTCATTGAGACGAGAGACAATAAGCAGTATCCCAAACACCCCAAAGATCTGAGTACACCTAAAGGGGGCTTTGGGACCATGCTTCTCCAAAATTAACTCCTCAGTCACACCTCCCTCTAAAATAGTTGTGAATCTGCAAATACAGTACTTTCAAGATTAATATATGTCATAGCATATTCATCTTTTGCTCAGAACTTTTTCACTTAACAAAATACAGATTTCACTGGACATGTCCAAATTCTAATCAAAGTTTTAGAATTTGATTCAAGTAATTTTGTTTCACAAAATCTGAAAGCATAACCAAAAGTAACATGAACTATAAAGAATGCACCTGCTTTTGGAGCTTTGTTTGACTGTCTTCTAATTCACTGTTTCTAATAGTTTCCTGATGTAACATTTGTTGTTGCTGTTGGAGAGTTTGCTGTAGAATGAGGTTTTGTTCAATGGTTGACTGAAGATTATCATTTTTAATCTTGATTTCTTTCTGCAATCGCTGCACCTGGAAATATGATGTGATGAATTATATCAATCCGATGTGCATTTGCAGCTGCTCCTATTTGTCTTTCTTTAGAAAAGTGGTTTGCTGACATCTATCAATTATTAAGTTTGTTTATCACTGAAATCTGATATGGCAAAATCGAAGGCACGCACTATATTCCTGACAAACATAGTTTAGAGTGAAATGAGTTGTTCTTACCAAGAAGGTTCATTCTGGGATGGCAGGAGTTATCCACAACAATTGGGATTTACCCAAGCCCTCTGTTCTTGGCAGGTGTTTATTATGATTGTATTTCATAAAATATTACTTAATTCATTCATTAATTCATTCTGGCACAACAGCTTGAAGCACAGTTCTCCCAAAGGAAGCTTGTGCTGATTTGTATTTATCCAATTTACTGCTCTATGTTCTCTTGGAAAAAGTAAAGGGATCATGAGTGCTCTTATTGATCCATTTATGCATTTTGGATGCCTTGGGTGGCAATGTGGGAAGACAGCGACCAGTGTGCTCTGTCTACTATTTCGGTATCTTTTGTGCTTAAAGCTCTCCACTGGCTGCCGATCAGTTTCCGGGCACAGTACAAGGTGTTGGTTTTAATCTTCAAAGCCCTACAAGGCTTGGGTCCATCTTATCTTAGGGACCTCCTCTCCTCATATGAACCCCCCCCCCCCGCACACTTCAGTCCTCTGGGAGGAACCTGCTGCAGACTACGAAGACTAGTCTGGCGCAGACTTCCCAGAGGGCCTTCTCGGCTTCTTCTCCCAGGCTATGGAATAGCCTGCCGGACGAGATCCGTCTTATTACAATGTTAGACTGTTTCAAAACAGCTCTAAAGACACATCTCTTCCGGCAGGCCTTCCCAAAAACCCTATAATCCTCCTGGCTCCTAAAATCTTCCAGCCGATTCCCTGGCTCCTTACACCCTGATGTTACCCCATGCTGTAGCCAGCACTATGGGTTTTAATATGTGTGATATGTTGTTTTATTTTATTTGATAGGAACTTGATTTTAATTTTTGCTAGTTTAATTCTATTTTAAGAGGTGGGTGGTTGGGGATGGGATTCTTGAGCCATTTTAACTATAAATGTTTTTAATCTGTTGTACCCCACCTCGGTTGTTTTGACAGAGGGGTGGGTAAGAAATAATAATAATAATAATAATAATAATAATAATATGCATTGATCTGTTGTATAGAAATCTGCATGGGTAACTCGTCCAGGTGAAATGTCATATCGAGAATGTGGGGTGGTTCAGCACTCTCAGGGGGGGGGGGGAAGAACTGTGAGTGGACTAAGTCGCAGCCACTGTGGTAGTAGTTATGTATGGAGAGTCCTGAAACCCCCCCCCCCTGTGGGCTCCGACCATAAAAGCCAATAGAGTGGTGGCAGACTCTGATAGGTGGACTGGAGTGTGTTGTCAACTGTTGGTTGGACAGGAAGGAACTGTGTTGAGACTAAATTGTATATAAGCCTGTACCCACTGTACATCTGAATCCCAGCAACGGCACCCTTGAGCGCTCAAGTTTTTCTTTTAGTTCTTAATTTTGTTATAATGAAATTTGTATCTTGGACCAAAACCATGTGGTCACTGCATTCGAGTCCAACTAAGGCTGCACCTTACGGAGGCGAAGATGACAGTTGTTTTTGTTACTCTTTTGTCATCCTTTTTAGGTTTTTTTAAGCCTTAGGGTCCAGCTTGTCTTTAACAGTAGGGTTGGAGCCTTGCTTCTGCCCAGCTTCCTTTCCCTCCAGCATTTTTGTCTGTATTTTATTTCACCAGCATCCAATTCACTGGAGGTCAAGAATTCTTTTGTTAAATTATCATATTTCTCATCTCCAGAGACACACTGAGAAGTGATTATCTGGGAAGTTTTTGTCTTATTTTATCCTTGTCAGTTTTTGTCTCTACCTCAGTCTTCCCTTTCTCTGCTGGTTTATTATCAGAGGACCCCTCTTTAATGTCCTTCCATTTCTTTTCCATGTCGTCGAATATTTCCTGTTATTTAACTGCCTTTTAATTGTTATATAGAGAAGGGGCAAGCATATCTGTTAGCTAGGTAGGAAAATTAAAACTGACAGAGGAGGAGAGAGTCCAAATGGAAGCGAATGAAAAAGAATGTGTATTCCTGCCAGTGCAGGGTTAGCATGTGGTATAAACCCAACTGTTGTGGATAACTCTACCTGCCATCCCAAGAATGAAGAGGTCTGAGAAAGATTTTTTTTTACTAATTTAGAATAAGTTCTGGTTTTCAGAGATATTTGCAAACTTTTTGTGATATACTTTATCTTCAAGAAAATTTTAAGTGTGCAGTGCAAGTGCAGTAAAATGTATATATAGGCTGTTCTTTCCTCACACTGCATTCTAGTAAAATACCACAATGCAGGAATATCAATGCTGCATGAAAACTAAGGTAAGAAATAGCACATTTACCTCTTCAGACTTCTTCTTCAATTGCTTTTCAAATAACAATTTATTTTCTTCCAGATGGCTTAAATATAATGCTAGATCTTCCTTACAAATATCTAATGCAGTCTGTAGTTGTTTGACCTAG
This sequence comes from Urosaurus nigricauda, assembly GCA_034509955.1. Taxonomy (NCBI): domain Eukaryota; kingdom Metazoa; phylum Chordata; class Lepidosauria; order Squamata; family Phrynosomatidae; genus Urosaurus; species Urosaurus nigricauda. The sequence goes on from JAOEGL010000004.1 coordinate 105,799,297, forward strand.
TTAAACAGAAGAGATAATAAAAAACTGAAAAAATATAATTTACTCAAACACCTACCAATTCTCATTATTAAAAAATATCAAACATGCTGCTCTGCATTACAAATACCCATTATTTCTCACATGTGAAAATTGTATGCAATAGTACTTGTTTAGGGATAATATAGGCTGAGATCTTGCATGGAAAGACAGAGTATGAAGTTCCATCTAGGCAGAACTCCTCTTCATTTCACCCCTTCTTACTACAGGACTCAGCTTCCCTCTGGCCTACACAGCAGCTGTGGGAGACTGAAAGGTGTCCAGCTATTTCCACATACCCAGATGCATGATGAAAAAGCATCCTCCAGGACTTCCTAGGATTGTTGGGAAGTCCCAGAAGATAACTATGTTGTGCATCAGACTATAGGGACCTGGCTAGATGCTTCTCAGCTGCCTCAGCCACTACAGGATCATGGCGGGGGGGGGGGGGGGGGAGGTACTGCAGGAGGAACATGAGTCTCAAGGGAGTTGGCAGATCAGTGCACAAGGGATAGAGTGGATTCTCTCTGCAATTATCAAAATGTATTCAGCTTTACATTGGTGTAAGTCACTAACAGGAGGCTAGCTGAAATAATTTTGCTGTTCTGAACAAATAAGTGGCCAAAGGTTTCCTCCCTCTGACTGAAGTTTATCCCAGAAAAAGGGAATCTGTCGGTGCAACGTATTATTATAATTTGTTACGTATATATACCAAGGACAGTCAATCATTCAGTTCATCTGTATGATAACAGATGACAGAAGAAAGAATTTCAGCAAAAGTCGCTTGCCTTATTAGAATGCTTCAGGAACTCTAAATGTCCCTGGCATAAGGAGCTGAGCCATTCTACCAGCTCTGCTAAGAAACTAGTTCTCTTTGGCCCCTTCTCAATCACCAACCAGTAGTGACTCAATCAGGCTGAGATGGAGAAGGAAAGCAGGGCCACTGCATCGGTTCACTTGGAAGACCAGCTTCTTTCAGTTCTTCTGTCCTTGAACTATTTCTCTCCCTACCGGAAATCTGCTTGTTTTTCCTTCTCTCTCTGTGTGTATCCTGACTTTCTGAGTTTGAGGAACTACTTTGGTTTTTTTGGCCTGGGATACACTACAGACTACAGCCTTTGTAAGGGGGGGGGGGGGAAGACTAAGTAAATCAACAGAATGCTCATGTTGAAATTGTATCTCCATTTTAAACAGAATGTTTCAGGGATGAGCTGTTCTCTCCCCACTCATCTTTTTTTCTTCCTTTCCACTTCAATTTAAAGTACAATATATCATCCATGTGGTGCAATGTCTTGCTTTCCTCAAATCCACCCTCAAAATGCACATTTCCTAAGCCTATTATTTAAACTTCATCCTTACCCCCCATCTCAAATAAAAATGAAATCCATAACATAGTCACAAATTCATCCCTGTTATCTTTGCCTCTCCTTTTGGTGTCCTCTTGTCATTCTGTTCACATTTAACAAATTTAGATAGCAAAATCTTCAGAAAAGTGATCTGTCTTGTATTACTGTTAGTCTGTAAAGTGGCATGTTCAGTGATCGTGTTACATAAATAATAATAATTCATTATTCTTTTTTTTTTCATTCTACCAAAACATTTTAATACTAGTTTGAATAATAATTCATTATTATATTCAAGCCTTTTTCCTCCTCCTCCTCCAATGATATTGGACTAACGTTATAGTACCTTTATTGTTTCCTCAGCAAGTTGTTCCTGTAATGTCCTTAAAACTTCATCCTTCTTGGCTTTCTGTTGCTCAATTTCCTATTTGTATCCAGAATCAATAGCAGAAAAGATATGAAGTTATAACTCTGGAGTGAAACAGACCGCCCCAAAGGGTCGGCTTCAAGCCGTCCCTAACCAAGTCAGATTGGAGCTGCAGCAACCACACACCACAGCTGCAATCTGCCTTTCTGCTGGCCAAAAAAGGAGTAGCAAAAAGCAGCTCCTTTTCACACAGCCAAAAAGCTGGCTTTTCCACTTCGTGGTTGTCCAGTTTGAAGCCAGCTTCCAGGCATCTTGCAGGTGGGCGTTATTTGTATGCCAAGCCCCCAAGATGCCTGACTTTTTATGCTAGTCTGTTTTGCCCCTTTCTTTTATAGCAAGCTTTTTAAACAACTAATTCACAAAAAAAAGTTAACTCAAACTTTTCCAACACCTTTCTGCCCAAGATCAACTTTTGTTTAGAAGAAGACAAAAACTGCAGGCATACTGCAATAAAATAGACACTTCTATCTCTCCCACTTCAATTATATTTTTGTTTCTCCCAAGGACTGTTTTCTAATGTTCTTCCTCAGAGTCTTATTGGCTTCTCATTCCTAATATGGCAGCATGCAGCTTTCGTGGATCAGTAGTCCAATTTTCTGTGGTCTACACTGCACAGACTGTCCAAAAATGAAAAAACAAAAAGCAGGAAACAAAAAGCTCCAAAAGGACCTGGACATCCAATTCTAGACTTCAAAAATGGATTTATTAATAATATACTTAGATTTATTCAATGGGCCATTGGCATCCACTGGGGTTTGGTTCCAGGACTCACTGTGGCTACCAAAATCCATGGATGCTGAAGTCACATTATATAAAATGGTTTGATAAAATGATGTTCCTTATATAAAATGGCAAAATCAAGGTTTGCCTTTTGGAATTTTGCTTGGAATATTTTCAAGCAGTAGATGGTTGAATCTGTGAATGGAGAATTCGTGGATACAGAGGACTGACTGGAATTAGTGTGTCAGGTCTGACTAGCACTGGTTCTCCCAAGATTCCAGGTGCAGTTTTTTCCCCAACTATTTCGGAATTGTTTAACTGCATGTGCCAAACGTTGAACCTTGGACCTTCTCAAGACAGAGCCCATGCTACTACAGAATGACTGAAGACAGATTCATCAACCTCTTCTTTTACATGCCAACAAATTTTGAAAGGTTGCTGAAAGGCAAGTCCAGCACCAGCTTGTTAGAGTTTGTCAAGCATCCAAACAAAATTCTGGAAACAATTATAATAGGATGAAAAACCATATACTTCCACATATTGTTTCAGATTAAAATTCTACCTCTTTGCTTTTTATTAGTAGCCGATCCAATGATTCAATCTGCTGTTGTTTACAAATAATATCTTGCTGCAGAATGGACAGTGTGTTCTCTTGCTCCTGGAACTGCTGATTTTTACTTTCTAGTTGAGCCTGAAGCTACATTAAAAACAAAACACTTTATTTCCCCTGTACAGCACCTGTCAAATATCGGTTCCAAACAAGCAAACAAACAAATTAGCAGCCATTATTTATCATCAATTATGTATCTGTTGACAAAGCTTCTATTAATTGATGGCTAACTTTTACATTATTAAACTTCCTCTACACTTTTTTAAAAAGTTAGCCAAACATAAGTTCTGTGTTGCTAAGGGCTCTACAATGTAATATGCTGAATTTAGAAACAAAGCCAAAGTCCTCCTTGGGATACATCTTGAATTCTTTTTGAAAATGGGAGACAGATTATGTGTTATCTCCTACCAAATGAGTACTGCAAACATTTCTGTCTCACTGTGTTGCACTGCTTTGTCCCTTTCACCTCATTCCTTCCACTGTTGTAATAAATGTTCTTTTTCCTGATAGAAATAACATGGTGGAGATATCCTGGCTGCCACTCTTGAAATATTAAAAGCTAGACTGGCAATAGTAATATATAATAGTAGTGTTTCTGGAATGAAGAAGTAACTATAGTATTAAGCAGCATTTAATGACTATGAAAGGCAGTACATATTTTTGTTTTAAGAAGAAAGAATGTCATTAATAATAACAGAAAATTTTTATTTATATTTCCCGCCTCTCCCTACGGATCGAGGCAGGATTACAGCATATAAAACAACAATACAATGTATCCAATACAATATTACAATACAGCAAATTAAAATTATCCAATTAAAATTAATTAAAATCGACTATATGGTCTGTCAGAGGGGTTCACCAAGCACGGGTTAGATGAAATCTTGTACACAATCTGGTGGATATGCCCGCTGGAAGAGTTCTGTTTTTAGCACCTTTTTGAACGCTTCTAGAGTGTTTATCAAGCAGAGCTCTTCCGGCAGGTCATTCCAGAGTTTTGGAGTCACTGCTGAAAACGCCGTGTGAGAAGTTAGTGTTAGTCTTGTATAAACAGAATCTAATAATTTTTTATCTGATGTTCTGAGGGTGCAGGGCGGATTGTATAGGGAGAGGCGTTCCCTATATGTAATTGTTATCCTATATGTGTTTTCTAGCTTTGGAGGGCTGAGAAACATGTAATATATAACAGAAAGGGATGGAAGTAACTGCTTGAACAAACTTGACATTCCATGCTACAACTTTATCCCATATGCAGCCTGGGAATAGTGCATTCCACAAGTGAAAATACACTCTTTTACATCAAACAATAGTCCTTTTTTAAAAAATACCATAAACAAATGTATAATATTCACTCAGTACACAAAAGCCAACAGGCATATGTGAACTGAAAATATGACTGCTCCATGTAGTAAGTGACCTATGGGAACCATCTTCCTACAATATTTTATTAATTTGAATGCAAGCTTATTCATTTGTTGATATATGCAACACTATGAAAAATTTGGGAGAAGATACGAAAACCAAGCATCTGTATTTCATGTGGCCACACATGTAGCTGTTTCCATGTATACATTAAGTCCAAAAGGAAGATGGCAGAGAAACAACACCATCTATAATTACTAATTTATTACCAAAAATATTTAGGAGTTGAAAAAATGATAATAAGAAAACAATTAATGTTATATAAGCTAAATACTTACTAATTCAATCTGGTTTTCTATTTCATTGTGTTGCTCAAGATGAATCATCTTTGTTTTCTCTAGCATTAGAGAGAAGTGTTCAGTTTCCTTGTTGATGTTTCTTTCCAAATTGTGAAGCCGAGAATTTGCTTCCTAGAAAAACAACTGATTTCTTAATATATCTATGTTGATGTTTGGGAATAAAAAACATCTTGATCTTTCAGTGCCTTATTATCTTACAATCAGAAAAGGAACACAATACACAACCAAGATAAAATAAAAAAGTCAGTGACTATACACAGAATAACTATGCAAAAAATGTGAAAGGTCAAATGACACATCAGAAGAAGAAACTTAGGAAGATGAACCATAAAATTTTGAAAGCAAAGTGAAAGCTGCACTAAAAGCAATTGCAAGGAATAAATCACTAGGAACAGACAGCATACCAATAGAACTGCTACAATCCAGAGACAAACTCAAGTATAATTCTAACTAAAATCTGCCAATATATAAAGCAAAACAATGGCCCAAAGATTGGAAGAAATTAATACACATTCCCATCCACAAAAAAGGAGAAACAAGAGAGCAATAATAACAGAACCACTGCACTAACTTCTCATGCCAGCAAAGTCATGCTTAAGATTCTGTAGTGATTCTGCAACCATATATGTAATGAGAAATCCCAGAGGTGCAAATTGATTTTAGGAAAGGAAGAAGCACTAGGGCTCACATTGCAAACATATACTAGCACCAGAAAATTCCAAAAGAAAATCTGCATGTGCTTTATTGGCTACAGCAAAGCCTTTCATTGCATAGATCACAAGAAGCTATGGCTTGCTCTTGAAGAAATGCGGAGTTGTATACACCATGAATGATCATTCTAGGATGGCAGGGAAATCAATCCACCTCCACTGGGTTCCTCCCGTTCAGTAGAGGTGGATTGATATAACCTGCTATCCTGAGAATAGGAGTGCCACAACATATGATTGTCTTAATGCACAACCTCTACTCAAGACAAAAGGCTGTTGTTAGAACAGAAGAAGGAGAGGTAGAATGGTTCCCAATTGCTAAAGGGGTAGGGCAAGGTTGCATACTATCACCCTGTTTATTCAACCTGTATGCAGAAAATATTGTTTGCACAGCAGGCTTAGAGTCAGAAGAGGAAGAGTGAAGAATGGAGGAAGAAACATTAACATTTTAACTTTAGGAAAACAAAAATAATGACCATGGAAGAGCTACAAAAATTCATCCTATACAAGAAGAAAATAGACAAAAAAATTCCCATACCTTGGATCAAATATAGACCGGAATGGAGACTGCAGTCAAGAAATAAAAAGACTAGGAATGAGATGGGCAGCTATGAAAAAGCTAGACAAGATCTTAAAGTGCAAAGCTATAACTCTGAATATTAAAATTGAGGATAGTCTAAGCCATTGTACTCCCCATCACCATGTATGGATGTGAGAGTTAGACAGTGAAGAAAGCCAATAGAAGAGAAATCAACTCATCTGAGATGTAGTGCTGGAGAAGAGTGTAGAAGATACCATGGATGGCCAAGAAGACAAACAAATGGGTCCTAGATCAAGTTGGAAGCCAGGATGACTACATTGAGACTGTTGTATTTTGGTCATATCAAGTCTAGAAATTTTCTTCAGAAAACCAACCCCAAAAGCCTGGGTCAACTTATCCATAGGGCAATGTAAGTACTAAAAGAGAAGGTTCTCCGAATGGTAAAAGGCAAGAGCTTAGTCTGACCCACAAGCACCTAAAAGAAGCACCAACACCCACTCTCTCTGCTGCAACACTGCTACTGACCTTTTTGAATGCCTAGGTGAGAAAGTGGACATGCTAGCAGTTCTTTAGCACTTCCCCTCAAAGGAGTGGCCAGAGGAATCAGGCTTTGAAGGATCTGAATAAAGTATTTGTGTGTATGTTTGTTAGCTTTTCTGGTTAAAACCAGGCAAAGTTAGCACATTGAAGTTAAAAGCTATAATCACTGTTAATGTAGTTGCCATTTTCTTTGCTTTGCCTTATCCTCCTTTTTGACTGTGTACTTTCTTAGTCCCACCTGTGCCCAGTCACTTCTCCCACACATCACATAGCCACAATTTACTGTAGTTTCCTCCTCAACCATCCAGCCATTGTGGTGAACACAAATAGATGTATTTGCCAGAATTTTGTAGGTTCTTTGGCATTCTTTCCTTTGCTTCATCCTTTACTTCTTTTGTTCAATGCTCCTAAGTTTTACCCTCGACTTATCCCTGGATCACATCAAAATCATAATTTTGGCTGCAAAATCTGCCCTCGATTTATACATGAGGTCGACTTATAGTCAAGTATATATGGTATGTGAACAAATTTCACAAAAAACAATTTATATTTTAGGAATTACATTATAGGCATGCCTTGAGTATCCCAAGGTTTGTCAGTATTTTGTATATCCTGTATGTGAATGTCTCCCTCTTCCGCAAAATGGTGTAAACAGATTATAAGAGTTTTACCACTAATTCCTGTTCCAGCTCAGTATTTTTTGCAGCTGCAGTTGTATACGCAACTCTCTTTTCTTCCAACTGTTTTTCAAGAGTAGAAAGTTGAGACGATTTCCTTGCTATCTATAAAGAAATATACATGTTTCAAATATAGAAAACTATGATAACTATGCATTTTATATAAATAATGGTGTCTCTTCTCACATTGAAGATAATTGCATGAATGCAACATATGCGTGTTGGAGACAGCTGAGGACATTAGGGAGGTCAACAGTGTAATTCCAGCTTTCCTATACTTTAAAATTTTTTCTTCATAGTAAATGAAATTCACAAGCCCTGCCTTCCCTAGTAATACATATTTCACATCTGTTTTTAATTAAAATAATCAGCAGGCAGCTCTCATACCTGAAACAAAATCATACATATACACCACTACACAAGGGTCAGGACTCTTTGCTACTGTAGTAGATCTAGTTTGCTGCAAAGTTCATAAACCACTTTGGCTATGTTAATAATTTGGAGAGCCTCCAAGTGAGTTATAGAGAGTTAGGAAACAGCTTAAGCTAAGCAATTCCATGGGAACTATCACCAAAAGAACCAATATCTCTAAATGAATAATTTAGAAGACAACTTTCAAGAATGACTATAAAGCCAATTAGGCTGCTCTTCCACAGGTTAATCCACTATGCCCTGAGAACGAGGCCCACCATCATGTCAGTCAGGACAAATTGTTAGCATTCATTAACTTCTGATCAGTTGGCTTCAAATTGTGATCAGAAAAGCATGTACAATGTCAAAAGGGCAAGAATTTCATCAATTCTAATTTCTGAAATTAAGAGTAGATCTCCTGTTTGCACTTACTTCTCGCTCCAACCTACTAGATTTTTCAGCCTTCTCCAACAGTTCTTCCTGTATTGCTTGAAACTGACTAGTTCTTTGGGTCATACTGTCTTTTAAAGCAGAGTTCTCCTCCTCAGATTTTTCCAGTTTAGCATGTAGTTCTTCTAACTGTTTAATTAATTTTTGCTTCTCATTTTCAAACTGTTTACTGATCAGTTCCAGTTGCAGGTATTTACTCTCTGCACAAAAGAAATAGCAAGTTAAGACTGTATCATGATTGTAACTGTTCAGAAATTACAGAGCACATGTATTAATATAAATTACACTTTAGACTTACTTTTAATTTATGCTACATATTTAGACTAATTTATTATACACACTGGGAGATGTAGTGTTGTGAGCTTGGCAAAAAAAAAAAAAAAGGAACAGAAATTTTAGCACATTAATCAAACCTCATCGTCATCCTGTTTAAGTGCTATAAGTGGTTGTTCTGGTGCTATAGAGGAATTTCCTAATATCTGACAGACTGTCTGCTGTTGTATGAAGGACTGTTAAATCTTTCCTCAGTCTAATGGCTACCTGACCATTCAAATTTCCCTTCCTTTGTATAAGAAACAGAGAACTGAGAAGGCCATGTTCTGATTGTTACAAGCCTCAACTTTTATAGTTATGGCATTTGTTCAGACCATCCAACAACATTCAGTACCAAATTAGATGCAAGACTTTAGCTATTCCTTCTTTCTTTCAGACTGTACCTGCCTATGAAAAGACTAGAATTAGGAAATACAAGTATATTTCACTTGAAACTGCATGCCATAGAATGAACTTCCTGTTTTTGGGAATTGGTCTTATTCTGAAGTTGTAAGTAGCTGGCACAATGGCAGTTAGCCATCTTCACCCATCCCAGATTCATCTGAAACAGCTTGCAAACAGAGAGCTCAGAACCACATAAGATTGGGGGTGCATGGGCAATTCTATCTTTTACTAGATAGTGTATTTTAATTTTAGGAATTTATCTCTCACCTCTTATACAACCCTCAAGTTGCTAACAAAAAACCCCAAAATTAATAATAGCAAACAAATAAAACAGTAAAGACTCTCTTATCTTTCGTTAATTGAAAACCCATAAAACAACAGTAAATTTTAAAAATGGTTCTGGTCCTATTTCGTTAAATGCTCCCAAGTGGTGATTCTAGTGGACCACTGTTTGGTCTCATAGCTGTAGGCTAACACAGCTTCTCAACTAATAAAGCTCACTATCGTCCCTTGTTTTTGACATCTGTAGCAAGCTCTGGGAGAGCTGGTGCACTGGGAAACCTGACCCAGTTGCTCCCATTGACTAAAAATACATCTGTGTTTTAGATTATATTTAATATACTCTAAAGCATGGAGGGCCAATATATTAGGCTATTTTTTTGAGGGGGGGGGGTTTGAACACTTTTGGCATGTATGTGGCAACAGCAAAGTAATAGAGTTTGCCATTGCTGGCACTAGGCACAGCCTCAACTTGTTGCCCAGGAACTGCTATGTAGCAAGAATCAGTCTCATTGTCTCTTAAATTATGACAATTTATGACTATCAAGCTTTAGCCAAGATAAGCATCTTCAGTGCAAGACCCATCTAATTTCAATCCGCTCAGTGGACTGTTTTGCAGAAACAGATATTCATGACAGAAGTAACTGCATCTTCTCGAGCTTGGTATTCAGAGGCACAGTGCCAGTAACACACCATCATCCTGCATACCTGTTTGATTTCCAGCCAGTTTTATTGGTTCAGTTTCTAGACCATGTAATTTCTGTCCATCATTTTTTTCAGAGATCTCTTGACCTAACTTATTGGCCATAACTTCTCCTTGAAGTTTCTGAACCTCTGCTTCTTTCATTTTCAGTTTTAATCTAGGAAAAAATAAAAAAAATATAGAACTATATGTTTCTTTTTTGTCACTCACAATACATTTATCTAATCTAAAACAGATTTAAAATAAATATAATACCTTAGCTCTTCTATCAGGAACCTGTTTGATTCACAGCAATTGGCATAAAATGCTTCACTAGAATTAGTCGTGGAATGTGTAACCTATGAGTTATGGAAAAACAGACACAAATGTAAAAATATTGGTTATAGTTCAATGTAAGACTTGTACTGGTAGAATGGTAGAATCCTACTGTGAGAAAATAAATATATACTCCAGTGTTCTTATGGAAAAAATGTATGGTAAGCTGTGTTGCTATGGTAAAGGCTTTTTTAAAATCTGTTTAGCTGATGTATTTTGGGTGTAAACCCTTTTCCACAAGCTAATTCTTCTGTTTCTCTCTTTCAGGTATCAGGTACTCCAAATTGGTTCTGGAGAGCTAGCAAACTATGCAGAGTCTGTTTTCAGGCAGTGGGAAATACTACAGAAGGCAGGGATAGGAAATAAAATTCTCAGTGCCAGCATGATGATTGATTTAGCCCACAAAATTGCTGTGATTGATCATTTATTGAGAAAAGTTAATTGGCAAGTCAATATGAAATCCTATTTTTTTCAAGATTGTTAAGCACAAGTTTTTCACCGAAAATAGCATGAACCTAAAGCTCTTAACTTTGGCTGCATTGTACCACTGTATGAATTCAAACAAATAGCTAGCATGTGTAGGGGTAAAGTCAGGAAACCTATAGTCAGGCTTGCTAGAGGGGCTAAAAACAATTAAAAGGGTTTTTTTGGGTATGTCCGTAGCAAAAGGAAGAAGGAATTGGTGGGGTCACTGTGTGGAGAAGATGGCAAAATGCTAACAGGGACAGAGAAAAGGCAGAACTACTCAACAACTTATTTGCCTCAGTCATCTCACATAAAGAAAAGGGTGCTCAAACTGAGGAAAATGGAACAGAAGACACAATAGGGGATATGCAGCACAGAATAAATAAGGAGTTAGTACAGAAATACCTGGTTAATCTAAATGAATTTAAGTTTACGGGACCAGATGAACTACATCCAAGGGTATTAAAAGAACTGGCAAATGTAATCTCAGAAGCATTGGCAATAATCTTTGAGAACTCTTGGAGAAAAGGAGAAGTCCCAGCAGATATTGTCTCTATCTTCAAAAAGGGAAAGAGGATCCCAACAATTATCCCCCAGTTAGTCTGAAATCAATACCAAGAAACATTCTAGAGCAGATCATTAAAAAGAGTTTGTGAACATTTAGAAGGGAATGCCATAATCAAAAAGAGTCAACATGGGTTTCAGAGAAACAAGTCATGCCAGACTAATCTGATGTCTTTTTTTTTTTTTTGATAAAATTACCAGCTTGATAGATGGTGTGGATAGAGCATATCTTGATTTCAGTAAGCCCTGTGACTAGGTCCCCCATGATAGTCTTGCAAACAAGATAATAATATGTGGGCTAGAAAAGGTGGATTTGTAACTGATTGACCAGGCACAGGAGAGAATCAAAATTCAAAATGACCATAATTGATTAGAACGGTGGGCCAAAACTAACAAAATGAATTTCAACATTGAGAAATGTAAAGTACTGCACTTAGGGCAACAAACAAACAAACAAACAAAAAACCAAAAAAAAAAAAGAAAAAGAAAAAGAAAAGAAAGAAATGCATAGATATAGGATGGGGGATACCTAACTTAACAAGACTACTGTGAAAGGGAACTAGGAGTCCGAGTAGACCACAAGTTGAACATGAGTCAATAGTGTGATGCGGCAGATCACACTGCAATTTTAGCCTGCATCAATAGAAATATAGTGTCTAGATTGAGGGAAGCGATACTGCCACTCTATTTTGCTTTGGTCAGGCCTCATCTGGAAGACTGTGTCCATTTTTGGGCACCACAATTTAAAAAGGATGTTGGCAAACTGGAGCATGTGCAAAGGAGGGTGACTAAAATGGTGAAGGGTCTGGAAAGCATGCCTTACGAGGAGAGACTTAGGGAACAAGGTATGTTTAGTCTGGAGAAGAGAAGGTTAAGGGGTGATATGATATTTGGAGGGATGTTATATTGAGGATGGAGCAAGCTTATTTTCTGCTGCTGCTGCTGCAGAAAATAGGACATGGAACACTGGATGCAAGCTATAGGAGAAGAGATTCCACTTCAACATTAGGAGGAACGTCCTGACAGTGCTGTTCAACAGTAGAACACACCCCCTCGGAAAGTAGTGGTGTCCTTCATTGGAGTTTTTTAAACAGAGGCTGGATGACCATCTGTCAGGGGTCCTTTGATTGTGCATTCCTGCATGGCAGGGGGTTGGATGTGATGGCCCTTGAGGTCTGTTCCAACTCTATTATTCTATGACCTCTATTACACCACAAGCTTCTTTTCAGTATTAGGAAATCTTGGCTATATTTCCAAAGTAAAGCATATAATTGTGAATGTGTTATGTAAGGGGATATAATGCGATAATGTATCTTAGAATGTATAACTGACAAAATGAAAGTGGCATCACAATTCCCATTTGAAAGCATTTTCTTTATAGAAATGCTGCACTGCTTGAAATAAAGTGTTGGCACTCACTGTAGTTATTCTTGGATATGCAGGATTGTGGATTGCTCATTTCTGCACCACAGAATAACCCTTATGTGAACAATTTATTGAGCACTGTTTCTGTACAAGTCGCAATGAAACAGACAAGATACCCTAGGCTGGAGTGTATTTCAAAAGAGTACACTCTATTAAGCAATAACACATCACAGTTCAACAGCCTGGACTCAGACAGATGGAAACAATTGTTCTACTCTTCTGAAGAGAAAATTTTTGAAACATCTCTGTTTAAGCAACTGCCACTGTGCCCTCCAACAACTGCCTTCTAAGGCTGAAGGCCTCTTCAAAGTGGCAATGCATACCATATAAAGGGCTGCCATTCAAAGTCCTTTTTGACATTCCATTGTGCATGAGAAGAAAACAACTCTTCCCTTGTGTGCAGAGAGTTTGAATAGTATCCACTGTACATTTAATCTGCCATCAGTGTAAAAAGTTAAAAGAGGTTAATGTACCTCTTTTGATGAGCTCTGGGACAACTGGAAAATAATATTTTCTAAGGTCTTAAGTTCAGTTTTTGAATTCTCAATTTCTTGACTGTATGACTTAAGATTATCCTGTTGCTCTGCAATAAGTGCTTTTAATTCAGCATTTTCATTTATAAGGGTACTTTTCTCTTCAAGTATTCTCTCTTGGTCCTGAAGTCTACTTTCAAGCATCTGGATCTTCTGCTGGGAATGCTTCAGCAGCAATTCTATTTCAGAACTTTTGGCTTCTACACACATTAGGTTTTCTTTTCCAATACAATTCTCTTCCACTAATTGTCTAAACAAATACAAAACAAAACAAGAAAGGTTCAGCTAAAAAAATTTGAAGTATGAAAGATTTAATTTGTAACATTCCCTCTTCTGTAATGTAAAGGACCTTATGCACTGATGGTTTCACTCTTGAATTTACTCAAGAGTGGTCTAAAAATTGGACTGTATAACTAGAGGCAACCTCAAACAACATAAACAGCTTCTCCTCCTAAACCCTGCCTTTCTTCAGTATCAGTAAATGTAAAATAAACATTGGTTCTACATGTGAAAGCTGGCACAGCTTTTTAAAAAAGACTCCAAACTACAGTATAGAACAAGTTAAAACCTGGGATTCTTATGAATCTACCTATGCTGCTTTCCATCAAGAAATAAAATGGTGAAAACAAAAATCTTGAGTGAAAAATTTAGAGAGAGAGAGAATTTATTTTTTGTTTTACTTATATTTCACCTTTCTTTCAGCATGTGATTCAAAATGGCTTACAGCTTTTTATAAAACATAGGTATAACTGAAAAACTATTACTGTATATACTCATGTATATAAGTCGAGAAATTTTAGTCAAAAAATTGACCCCAAAAACCTGAGTTGACTTATCCATGGGTCAATATAAGTACTGTACTTTAACTCTTATTTAAAAAGGCACTATGTTCTGCTGAAAGGCAAGAGCATAATTTGTCCTCAAAGCACTGACTCTGCTCTCCTCCTATCCATCCAGCCTTTAGTGTGAGCACAAACGGTTATGCCTGCTGAATTTTGTAAGTTCTTTGGCATTGTTTTCCTTGCTTCATCCTTTAGATCCTTCCTTACATGCACCTACGTTTTACTCTTGACTTAATCATGGGTCATATCCAAATCCATCATTTTGGCCCCAAAACCTACCCTCCACTTATGCACAAGGTCAACTTATAGTTGAGTATATATGGTAATACAAAGTTAAACAACAATTAAACCCAAGCTCTATTTTAAAAACACAAGTTAAAAATACAAGTTCAAGCACATTTAAAATATAATAAAATGGAAACACAACTTCCCATGAAAAGCTCCATCTGTGAAGTTAAAGGCTTTCATGGCCGGCATCCGTAGTTTTTTGTGGGTTTTTCGGGTATGAGACCATGTTCTAGAAGAGTTTATGCCTGACATTTTGCCAGCAGCTGTGGTTGGAAACTTCAAAGTTGCCCCTTTACTTCTCTGAAGATGCCAGCCACAGCTGCTGGCCAAACTTCAGGAATAAACTCTTGTAGAACTCGGCCTCATAGCCCGAAAAAACCCACAGAAAACTATAAAAGCTCCATCTGCTGCAACATATTAAAAACCAAATATGTCCCTAAATAAAATGGTCATTATCTGCTGGCAGAAGGATAGCAAGGAGGGGGCCAACTGGATCTCTCAGGGAAGAGGGTTCTATAACCTAGGAGCAGCCATGGAGAAGGCTCTTTCCTGTGTCTTCACCAAATGTGCATGTATTGAAACCTCTTAATTACAGAGGTTATTACTTCCACCAGCTAGTTTAAACTAAAAAAATGGTATTAATCACAGAATCCTACTAAAAACCCATGGCACATTTTAAAATTTATTCTTTCCTTCCTTCCTTTTCACAAGCTGGTCATTAAAAATGTTTTGTTTTCTTTAAGGAAACAGGTGCTTCAGTACTTTATTAAGTCATGTAATTTGTTATTAAAAATCCCAAATCTGGATTTTTTTTTGCCACAACACAATTAAAACAGATTCAAATGGGCATCAGAATAGTGCACTAGTAAAACAAGAAAACTGGGAATCCATTCAGCTAGGGAACACATACTAACTCTGACTATTAGACAACACAGCCAGAGGGTTATGCCATCCTGCAGCAAAATAGATCTCCTCCCAGCATTTGTGATGAGGCAAGGAAATATTTTATACTTAAAACCAATCACATTACAGTTTATCTGCTGAGTCAGCTGTTACATAAATTGAACTGGTTACGCAGACATGTTTATCAATGACTAACGTCAGAGGGTTATACTGTTATAACTTTACTGTTTTAGAACAACTTGTAAAAATGATTGAATAGTAATGTAAATATGCAAATACCTCATTTGTTCCTTCAGATTTTCAAGTTCACTTCTATACCTATCACATTTCGCTTGCAGTTTTTCCTTTTCTTCCACACAGTTCATTAAATTTCTTTCTAAAAATTGTTCTTCCACTTGAACCTGAATTTTAAAAAAAATTACAACAATAAATCATCTGCTGTTAACTAGACAAATAAGTTAAGGCTAGTCCTGTTTTGAGCAAGCCATTACCATCTTTTCGCATGTGGCAGCAACGGGAGGGGAGAATCTCCACTGTTATGGGAGGGGTGTAAGTGTTTAGTCCCCAATGTTCCCAATACTTGCCCCTTTACTTGTCCATTCCTATAACTAGAACTGGCACACTGGGGTACAAAATTTTAGAGAATTCTGTTGATGTGCGCACACACATGCATGCACATGCCCACAACAAGATAAAGAAATCAGTAAAGTCCACTTCTTCACAGTACCCTCCAAGACTGACTGCATCCAAATAGAAGATAAGCAGCACACCTACATTAGCCCAAACTGTAGGCTACCAAAAAAGGGCTCAGGTACCGTACTTCCTTGAATATGTCTGAGGAATACATCTGAGCTTTTTTTTACTAGCTCTTAAACCTCGCTGTATTCCTGAAGCTTAAGTACTAGCAACAAAGCTGCTGAGGAAATAAAGGGACTTTGGAAGTTCATGGAAACCATTCAATGTTAGGAAGCATTTGGCTTCTTTTACTTTTTTTTTGTGGGATAACTTTTTAGGTATTGTTTTTATTTATTATCAAGTATTTGTGTTACATGCCTTCTTTGGGTTTACTTTAAGAAAAGCAAAATAACATCTTTATAAAAATGCCAATTTCTTCATGCATATTTTAAAATATCTAATTACTATTATTACTACTATATTTATATCTTGCCTTTACCCCAATTTGGGCCTCAAGGTGGTGTACAATAGTTGTTTTTTTAAAAAATTACAAATTCACAATTTGGATTTGAAGCTTGTCCCACCAAAACAAGCAGTCCTGAAAGGCCTGTTGAAATAAAAAGGGGTTTCGGCTGTTTACAGAAACAATATGGAGGGTGACAATCTAACTTTTTTTGGGTGGGAGTTCCAGAGCCTGGTACAACCACTGAGAAGGTTTTTCTTCTTAGCCATGTTAGCATATCATTTTAAAACACTGAATCCCAGTTAACTAGCTGTGTAATTCTCTGTATGTAACACATTCAAGTAAGCACGTACTGTACAGATATGCACTCTTTCATTCTGATACAACTGAAGGAACACATTTTGCCAGTATTGCTACCTGCAATACAGCTTATGCTATGTTAACAGCTACCTGGCTGTTAACATAAGCAGTTTATGTCCCCCCTTGGTATGAAGTGGGCAAAGTGTCCACTTTGCACTGCCAGGTGTTGTTTGCAACTGTCTTAGCCCCAGACAGCATAGGTATCTGTGAAGAATGGAAGGAGTTGCACTCCAAGAAAATCTAGAGGGACGCATTTTGCCCATCCTGTACTAGAAGAACATTCCTGCTAACAATCTCATTTCAGCAGCAACACATGATTCCACAGATTCTTTAAAATGATCAATTTTCTGAAGCCATAACTCACCTTTTCCAGCTTATCAGTTATTTTCTCTTTGTATTTTTTAAAAGTTCGTGTGAGCTCCTCAGCATTATACAGAGCTTCGTTTCTTTGCTGTTCAGTTCTTTAAGTGAAAGAAGTAACTCACTTTTAAATTAGCCAAGTAAAGTAACCATGCCATTATTCACACAAAAGCAAAGTGCTAAACAAATTGGAATTGAACAACAAATGATAACAGAGGTTGGGTTTTAGCATTCCAATTTCAAGCATGTATCAATTTTTAAAAATCTTATGACATTTAGAGATGCAAACATCTGAATTTACATACTATTGCATAAGATTATTAAAGGTGAAAATTAGCCTAAGGTGAATATTTCCTGTATAGCAGAAGTATTATGAATATGGCATGAGCCACAACAGCATCCTCTCATCTGTGCGCTTAGATCGCAAATAAGATAACTAAAACACCACTGTACAATGAACAGATCAACTGCATTTTAATTTTTTATTCATTTATTTTTCAAAGCAGTTAATAATTCAACTTTTATTCATTAACAGTGAATCATTAAGTGCCTTGAAAACAGATGAAATACCTAATTTGAGATATCTGGAGTTACTATTCCCCCTACAAAAACTGAAGGCCAGTTTACACAACTGAAGGCATCTCATGTGACTGGAGAGAACAGGACAGGTATTGATTGCTTTGGACTCATGCTACCATATTCGCTCTGTTGCCTTTCTTAAGCAAAAAACCAGGAAATCACAGGATCTCCATAACCAAATTATACTGGAGTATCCATTTTTAAATTTTATATAGGACATATTTACATACATATATACTTATCATACTGGTTATCTAGACTATTTCTGCCTAAAAGTACAAACAAAAATAAATAGAAAAATATAACATTAATAAAATTTCAAGTTGTAGCATCATTTTTAATTTCAAAATAATTTAAGATCATTTTGTCCCATCACTCACTTCTCCCCATGCTGAGGGAAGCAGGTGAGAGGTGGAAGCATACATGCCACAGCCTATACAATTATCCTCAAGAGAAAAAGAAAGACATTGGCACCTTGATCTATCTGCCGTATGCATAGACATCATCTCAGTTTAGGGCTCCTAGCATGACAGCCAAAGAAGTCATCTAGATCAAGGCCGAAAATACTGCATTTCAATTTCAACAAAGGAAACAATAGGAATGTTATTGCGGCAGTCTACTATGGACCCCCAAGTCAGACCGAGGAATTGGATGATGCCTTTCTAGAACTTGTCCATGGGGTGGAAGTGGTAAGATCCTAAGGTGGCAGTGATCATGTCCCCCTGGAGTTTGTCATACAGTGGAAAGGAGAAGCCAAGCCTAGTCAGACACACATTCTAGACTTCAGGGAAGCTGATTTGAGTAAGCCTAAGTCCCAAACACACTGCAGAAAGAATCCAGATTGAGACTGCTTTAACTGCCCTGGCTCAATGCTAGGGAATTCTGGGAACTGTAGTTTTGTGAGACATTTAACTTTCTCTGTCAGAGAGCTCTGGTGTCACAATAAACTACAATTCCCAGGATTCCCTAGTATTGAGCCAGGGCAGTTAAAAAGTTCTAAAATTGGATTATTTCTGCAGTATGTTTTTGACCTCAGGGAGATATTGGGGGTGATCCCTTGGTCAGGAATAATAAAAGAGAAGGGAGTTCAGGATGGACAGAAGTTTCTCAAAAGGGAGATACTGAAGGCACAATTTCAGTTCTGATGAGTCAACAGTGTGATGCAGTAGCTTAAAAAAGCTAATGTGATTCTCGACTGTATCAATAGAAGTATAGTGTCTGGATCAAGGGACATAATAGGGCCACACTATTCTGCTGTGCTCGGGCCTCACCTGGCATACTATGTCCAGTTCTGGGCACCACTATTCAAAAAGGATGTTGAGAATCTGGAGTGTGTCCAGAGGAGAGCAACTAAAATGGTGAAGGATCTGGAAACAGTGCCTTATGAGGAGAGAGCTAGGTGTCTAGTCTGGAGAAGAGATGGTTAAAAGGTGATATGATAGCCCTGTTTAAATATTTGAAGGGGGTGTCATAGTGAGGATGGAGCAAACTTGTTTTCTCCTGCTCCAGAGAACAGGACACAGAGCAATGGATTCAAACTACAGGAAAAAAGATTCTACCTCAACATTAGGAAGAACTTCCTAATGGTAAGAATTGTTCAACAGTAAAACAAGCTGCCTTGAAGAGTAGTGGAGTCTCCTTCTTTGGGGGTTTTTAAACAGAGGCTAGATGGCCATCTGTCAGGAGTTATTTGATTCTGTGTTCCTGCATGGCAGAGGGTTGGACTGGATGGCCCTTGTGGTCTTTTCCAACTCTATGGCCCGAAACAGACAGGCCAAATAGAGCAGCTTCTGGCCATTTCAAGGACATGGTGTGTAGATGATAGCAACCAGAAGCTACTCTGAGGTCACCTAAGGCAACCTGAAGCTGCTGGCAAAAGGAGAAAATTTAATCCACTTCCGTTGATGGCTTGTTTGGGACTACCTCTGAGGCCTTTTCGGGAGTGGGCCATCCAGTTACCACGGTTCCACAGCAATCACAGCTGGAGCTAGCTCCTTCCAGGCTGTCTGCTTTGGCCCTATGATTCTATTAATGTATCTGAGAAATCATGGCTGTGGTTATCAATTTGTCTTTATGAAGTTTTTATCTGTTCCAAAAACAATATAATCTGATTATTGAAATATATATTATTATATGGCACCAATAATGCTAGTCACTTTTCATTTTGATTTTCAAAACTCTGGGTAGCCTCTGAAAGAAAATGGCAGGTTTCGTTTAAAAAATGATACACTTTAAAACAGATATACTGTCAAGCATTCAGAGCAAAAGCAAAATTGTCATATGATCTGTCACCTCTTTCCTTGTTTGATTCGTTCAATAAAATCCATTTTCATTTGTATATATTCCTCTTTTAGTTTCTGCAAAGAACATTCTTTTTCCATTACTATTTTCTGACTTTGCTGTAATTTATCTTCTGTATCTCTAAAATCAAACCAGAGAACACATCACATAAAGTTCCATTGCAAATATATCTAATTAAGACGATGAAATAGTAGAAAGCAGTTTTTCCTGCATTTAGTATACAGTATGGTCACCCGGAAAGAAAATGAAGTACAGATGTGCAATGATTTTCTTCAACAGCAATGGTAGAGTAGCACTTTCCCTTTGAATGTACAGCCTCTTCCTTTGCACCAGCCAATGACAATCTACAATTTATGCTCTGCAGTGTTACTATGATCAGGCTTCTGGACTTTTGAAACCAGTTGTTAAAAATAATTAAACAAAAGATGTTGTGTAATGGTTCCTTTGATCAAAAGGCATATTATTTGTTATTTATTTAAAGTAGTTCTGTATTGTCTCCCAGCCCAAAAGGGACATTAAAAACAATTAAATAATATAAAGATAAAAACATTTCTAAAACACATCAAAATGTTCCTTTAAAACTCCTGAAGTAGTCTAAAAATAATCCTAGAACTATGGGGCCAACCTAATCCCTCACCGTAAGAAATTCAACAGACAAGACACTGCTACAGAGAAAGCCCTGTTACATGGTCCCACCAACCTAACCTCACGAGGTGTTGGGACTTGCAACAGCGCCTCCTCTGAAGATCTCAAATTCTGGCCAACACCTATGGAAGGAGGTGGTCTTTCAGATATCTTGGCCTCAAATCATTTAGGGCTTGGTAGGTCAACGCCAGCACCTTAAATTAAACTTGGAAAGCAAACTGGAAGACAATGCATTTTTTGGAAGAACAGAGTTATATGGTCTCTAAAATGCACACCTGACACAAGCCTGGTTACTGCATTTTGCACTAGCCACAGCTTCCAAATACTTTTCAAGGGCAGCTCCACATAGAGCACATTACAGTAGTATAATGTGAAGATAACTAATGATCGAAGCACTGTGGCCTCAAGAAAGGGCACACTGGTGCAACAGCCAAAGCCAGGCGAAGGTGCTCCTGGCTTTCCAGAAGCAGTGCTGGATCCAAAAACACCCCAAGCTATGAATCCAATCTTTTAGAAGGAGTGCTCCTCCATCCAGAACGGGGCAGCAATCCCAGTCATAGGCTGGTTTTCCTACTAATCAACAGCACGTCTGTCTTGTCTGGATTAAATCTCAGTCTATTCACTCACATCCAGTCCTTTACTTATAGTCGAGTATTTACGGGTAGTACTTTTCCACGCTAACTGTAAGAACTGTGTGTGCATGTGAGATCAAACTGAGATTTTCCCCAATAATGGATGTCAAAAAGAAATTTAAAAAGCCAAAAGATTAATTACTTCAGAATGTTGTCCTTGGCTTGAACCTCTGCTTCCAAACTTGCTATATGTTCTTCCCATGCTGGAATGCTGACTGAGCGTGTACTCAAACTAGATTCAAGGAAAGACACCTGAAAAAAAGAATAAAATAGTAAGAGTATATTTTTAAAGCTTTGATTGTCTTCTATTATTATTATTAACCTTTATTTATATAGTGCTGTAAATTTACACAGCACTGTACATACAATCATTAATTAGACGGTTCCCTGCTTGCATGCTTACAATCTAAAGAGACACGACACAGAAGGAGACGGGAATGGTGGTGGGGAAGGGGATCAAATCAAGCAGTTCTTCACTCCCTCTGAGGCTTGGACCAAGGCAGATGGACTGGAGGCAGGGCTCGGCCTCTTAATACATAATTAGGACACAACATCCTGGGGCAGAGAAGGGCACTCGCCTGGGAATGCTTCCCTAAACAATATTATCTTTAACTCAATTTTGAAACTGGTTAGAGAAGTGATGAGGCGTGCATTTAGGGGAAGAAGGTTCCAGGAGTGAGGGGCAGCAAGTGAGAAGGGGCGAATCCGGGACAGGGCAATGGAAATCCTCGGCTGGGACAGGAGACCTCGATACCAGAATGGAGGGTACGAGTAGGAATGTAAGCAGGAGGAAATTCAGATAAGTAAGGAGGGGCCAGTCCGTGGAGGGCTTTGAAGGTCAACAACAAAGGCTTGTACTGGATGCAGAAGGGGAAGGGGAGCCAATGAAGGGAGGAGAAAAAAGGAGAAACATGGTCAAAGCGGCGAGCGGATGTGATAATACGTGAAGCTGAGTTCTGGACAGAGATTAGAGGATGGAGGTGAGAGAGAGGAAGCCCTGTCAGAAGGTTACAATCATCTAGTCGTGATACCACTAGGCCATGGACCAGAGTCTTGGCAGTGGAGGCTGAGAGGAATGGACGGATTTTAGCAATGTTGTAGAGAGAGAATCTACAGTGGTGGCCTGGATCTGGGGAATACACAACAGAGAGGAATCAAAAATGAAACCAAGACTGCGGGCTTGCTGAACCGGTTGAATAGAAGTGCCATCAACAGAAACAGAAAAGGAGTACTGAAGGGTGGGCTTAGGTGGGAAGACGAGAACCTCAATCTTAGACATGTTGAGCTTCAAGCTCTGATGCCGCATCCACTGAGAGATGGCAGCCAAACAAGAGGAGACTTGCTGTTCAAGCCCCAGCAAAAGGTCAGGGGTGGAAAGATACAGCTGAGTGTCATCGGCATACAGATGATAGGAGAAACCAAAAGAACTGATGAATTTACCAAGGGACAATGTGTATAGAGAGAACAAAAGGGGACCCAGGACAGAGCCCTGAGGAACTCCAACAGATAAGGGAACAGAGGAGGAAGTCTGACCACCTGTGACCACGGCAAAAGATCTGTCTGACGAGTAAGATTTAAACCAGTCGAGAACAGAGTTGGAGAACCCAAGGTCAGAAAGTAAACCATTCAAGAGACAGTGATCCACGGTGTCAAAGGCTGCAGACAAATCAAGAAGAATGAGAATAGAGTAGAGGCCATTTGCCTTGGCCTGCAAGAGATCATTTGAGATCTTGGTGAGGGCCGTTTCTGTAGAGTGTCGTGGGCGGAAACCAGACTGAAACGGGTCCAGGATGGAATTGGTTTTGAGAAACTCAAGACAGCAAGAATAAACGACCCGTTCTAGAACCTTAGAAAGAAAAGGAAGAAGAAAGCTTCTACCAAAATGGCCATACAGATTCATACATAGTTGTTTGATCAGGAACTCCTATTACTTTCTTAGTTCCTAATGAGAAATCTTTGCTATGATGTTTGTGTTTTTTAATTGACAAATGAGCCAATTATTAAAGTTAACACTGTTGAATTATATGTAACTGATCATAATGGCTGTTCTGAATATTTCTTCTGTTTTTTCTTCTCACTTCATATAAGATTATCAAATTATTATATAATTATTCACGCCGTTCCAAAATTGTACTTTTGCTGTGATGTCTGACACTGGCCCATAGTCTGAGATGTCTTTGGGGTGGGTATATGTGTATACAGTATGTGTGTGAGAGACAGAAAGAAAAAAGTCAAACAAGAGAAAACTGAACATTTTGACAATTTTGTTCCAAAACAGACACTTGTTGCAGTGTATAGTATCAGAATTACTAAGACAGTATTCCTTGAAACATATGCATGTTATTAAGATACTTACTCGAGCTCTAGTCTGGTTCAGTTCAAAGTTTACAGTTTCAATTACAGTCATTAAATCATGATTCTGTGAAGTCAATAGTGCATTCTTCTCCCGGACTACAGTCAGTTTTTCCCTCAGTAGTTCATTTTCTTCTTCCATGCTTTTTTCAAAAGAGAGCGAATAACACTAGAAGACAATATACAGTATTAAGCAAATTGTTCCTCTTATGTATTTTTTTTCATGATCAATAATGCCATAAGATCTAAGACCGTGACTGTACAATACACAAAATGAATGAGAAACAAGTAAGTGTCCATCAAAGTTCCTTACTTTCTTCCTCAGAGAATCCATGCTGTGACAAGACCCTTTATTACCAGAATTATGAGCTGAAGAATTATTTAATTCACTAGAATCAATAAGATCTTCCATTGTTAAAATTTCTCCATCGTAAGTGCTTATGTCTGAATTATGTGAATTTGTACTAGAAGAAAAACAAAATATAAACTTGCAACAATTTTCCCCAACAGACCATATTAAATTTTTGACATAAAATAATACAACTTAAATCAACCATGGTGCGTTTTACATTGGCAAAAAGAGGTGTTTTGAAGGCTGCTTGAAAACCCAGCTTTTACATTAGAAAATGGGAAAGTGTGCCATGAAAACGCCATTTTGGCGTTTTAAGGGAAAAAACGCGCTTTTAAAAAGTAGTTCGGTTGACCCACTACTTTTTTAAAAAGTGCGTTACAGCGCTAGTACATGTAAAGGCTAAGGTGTACTTGCGCAGTTAAATGGGGCTCTGTTTCCTTAAGGCGCCCATTTAAAGGCTGCGCTGCTGGTGCGGATCAGAATGGATCGTAGTTGGGAGCATGCGTGGTGTGGACTCTACTCCTAATTAGAACGTTCTATGCCCTCCAGGTGTAAAAGCTGGGGTTTAACCGCGCAGTTTTTTAAAGCTCCCAAACCCTAGCTCGAGCCCTAATCCAAACCCTAGACATGCGCAGTAGGGACTCAGTCTTTCTTTTATATTTTTCTAACTTCAATTTATCTTTGGCTCCTCTTAGTCCCTTCCCAGCAAAAGTTGCTAAAAAGAAAAAAGTCCTTTACCGCCAAAGAGTAGCGCTTTCTCTCCTCCTCCATTGTGGTTTTCTCTCTCTCTCCTTCGTCTCCACCTCCCTTCTACCTTCTCTCTATTTCTTCCAGGATGATCTTTCCTTTTCTCTTTTATTTATTTATTTATTTATTTTATTTTCTCTTTTATTTTTTCACTCAGGCCTTTCTTCCTTCACTTTCCTCTCCTCTTCGCTCTAATCTCCCCCCCCATCTCCACCAGACCGGCTCTCCTCTTCCACTCACTCACGCACACTCACACACCTTTCTCGATCTCCTCTCTGCTCAATTCACTTCAGTCACGGGTCTGTCCTTCTTTCAGGGCTTCCCTCTCAACTTTTCCGTTCTGGGCTTTCCTCTTTTACTTTTACTTTTTTTCTTCTTCTTTGTATCGCTTCAGTCTCCCTCTCCTCCTCATATGCTCTCCGCTTTCTCTCTCTCTCTCTCTCTCTCCTCTGTATCAATTTTTCTTCACTGCTGCCACACTCTAGCCTTCTTTTACCTCCTTTCTCCTTCGGTTTCACCCCAGATTCTCTGATTCTCTGATTCTCTGAACCTTCCCCACGTTCCATCCGAATCCTCACCTCCACTCCTCTGACACACTCTCACACCCCGGCCTTTCCTCTTTCTCCACTCTCACCGGGTCGCTGGGATCCTTTGAGTCAGGGCTCCATTTCTTTTCAAACCGGTTTCTCTTCTCCACTCACACACTCTAGCCTCTTTTACTTTTTCTCTTGTACTTTCTTTCTCCTCTGTTTTTTCTCCAATCTTCCCTCTGTCTCTTCCAAATTAATAATTTTTTTCTTCTCACACTCTCCAACCTCTCTTCAGTCTTTTCTCCCCCAATTCACTCTAGTCTCCTCTTTGTACCTTTCAAACCAAATCCTTCTTTTCTCCTTTCTCACGTTTCAGTCTTTCAGTCTTTCTCACTTACTACCTCCCCAAGTCCCCACTGTTCTTTTTCAGTATCCTTCAAAGATCGCTATCACTGTCTCCCAGCGCGGTCAGACCCCTCTAAGGACACGGTTGCGTCTCTTGTATTCAAGATGACACTTTAGGAGGCTTCTTCGATGTTTAAGCAGCCCCAAAACCACACTCAAGAAGCGATCTTAGTAAGAGCCACTTAAGATTCGCTCTTTCCCATGCCATTCCAAACTGGAAGTCCAGGAACCGCAAAGATAATTTGACGGATCCCACAGGTTTGCGCAGTTCCCAGCCGGCAATAATGCTTTAACGGTATAGGGTACGTGCGAAATTGCGCTATTGTGCAGTTCACAGCCGGAAAGGAAAAAAAAATCCAATAACCTGGTTTCTCCCAAAGTGGAATTTTTACCATTTCTTTTGGGAGAAACCGGATTGCAGAGAATGTGAACTTGGCTCCAATCATGATTGGGTCAAGTTCAGGGGAGGGGAGAAGGCCAGGGGGCGGAACATGCCTCCTCTCCCGCAAAATCGGGCATTCCTGCATTTTTAAAATATTTTTTTACTGTATTTTTAAATAAATTATTTATTGTATTATTTTATTTATTTTATAGTATTTTTAAATAAATTATTTATTGTATTATTTTATTTATTTTATAGTATTTTTAAATAAATTATTTATTGTATTATTTTATTTATTTTATAGTATTTTTTAAATAAATTATTTATTGTATTATTTTATTTATTTTATAGTATTTTTTAAATAAATTATTTATTGTATTATTTTATTTATTTTATAGTATTTTTTAAATAAATTATTTATTGTATTATTTTATTTATTTTATAGTATTTTTTAAATAAATTATTTATTGTATTATTTTATTTATTTTATAGTATTTTATTTTATTTAATTTATTAGTAATTTATTGTGTTTTTTGTATTTTATTTTAGTATTTTTAAATATATATATATATATATTATTTTTTTCCCCCAGCTTGACATTCGCATTGGCTCCTTTGGCTTCCGTTTTGATGAATGGGCTTGGGTTCCCTTTCATGGCCCCATTCATTCTTTAAAGGGAACCCAAGCCCATTCATCAAAACGGAAGCCAAAGGAGCCAATGCAAATGTCAAGCTGGGGGAAAAAAATAATATATATATATATATATATATATATATATATTTAAAAATACTAAAATAAAATACAAAAAACACAATAAATTACTAATACATAAAATAATTACTAATAAATAAATAAAATAATTACTAATAAATAAAATACAATAAAGTACAATAAAATACAATATAATACAATAAAATAAATAATAAATAAAATAACTATAAAATAAAATTATACAATAAATAATTAATAAAAATACAATAAAATATAATGAAATATTTAATAAAATATTTTATTTAATAAAATATATATTACATTAAAAATAAAAAATACAATAAAATAATTAATGAAATAAAGCACAATAAAATAAAATAAAATAAAAAATAAAATATTAAAACATATAATAAATAATAATTTAAAAAGGACTGAGAAGGACTGAGAAGGGGGAGGAGGAGGGGACAGGATCTCCTCAATCCGCACTGTTCCTAGCCCTATGCTTCATGCGCATAAACTGTCAAATATTAAAAATTATTTAAAAAAAAAAACCAAGCAGCTCACGCGGCCAATGGCTGCATCAGACCTCACCATGACATCATTTGATTGACAACCAAGAGGCTTCATCTTTCATAGAATCATAGAATCATAGAATCACAGAGTTGGAAGAGACCACAAGGGTCATCTAGTCCAACCCCCCTGCCATGCAGGAACTCTCCATCAAAGCATCCCTGACAGATGGCCATCCAGCCTCTGTTTAAAGACCTCCAAAGGAGGAGACTCCACCACTCTCCGAGGGAGTGTGTTCCACTGTCCACTTTAATCGTTACTTTTGCTTGTATGAACTTAAGTGGTGTAAAATGCACTGGAGGGGGCAAAAGGTAGTATGAACTTCTCTCCGGAGACAACCGGTAATGCCATGCACGATCTCATCTGGATCTATCCAGGGCAAATGGGCTAGTCTCAATGGGGCCAAAGGTTCAGCACGGCTAAAAGCCGCTTTCATTGCCTCCCATGTATCAGCTCCACCTGTATTTGTAGCGTTCTGACAGCTTCCCATGTAACTGCTGAGCCACAGAAAAGACCACTCAGATAAGTCGTTCCGACACCCCTCAGTGTAGCAGCTCTGCACTTTTTTAATGCACACCTGGGGCTTGCTATGTAGCTGCTAAGCATTAAGATAAAGGCGACTTCAGGTCACACTTTCTTGCCAATGTAAAAAGCCCCCTTGTTACCAAACAAATATGCCTAGTTCTGTCTTTGTCCCTCCGCTTACCAATAAAGCTCTTCTCCCAAGTTTTGTAAATTCCTTTCCGTCTTTCTTAGTTGCTTCCTTAATGCCACAACATTTGCAAGTAAATACTCTTCATCATCACGGTGATCATGAGAGATCCATACGTTAGGTTCCATAGATATTATACATTTGTCTAGAATAAATTGTAACTAAGGAAGTAATAATAAAAAAACAACATTCAGTTGAAGATAAGAGCTCAAGAAGGCAATAGGTGGGAAAACTGCCCTGCAAAAAGACATTGGGTGCATATATGTACTGGGATAAAGTATGAAGTACAAGAAGCTAAACACAGGGCCAGGGCCCATTTAAACGTCAACACCAACGCCACAGCAACGCAAAATGGGTCTGATGTGAAGTCGAAGGCCTTTGCAGCTGGCATCCATTTACGGCTGGGCAAGTCACACTCTCTCAGCCTCCTCTGGGGAAGGGAATGGCAAACCCCCTCTGAAGAACTTATGACTAATATAATATATTGGACCTAGGCCTGATATAATATAATATAATATATCTTACATATATATATATATATATATATATATCTAGGTTAAAGACTTATGTCTAATATAATATATCTGATTTAAAGATTTATGCCTACTGTAATATAATATATCTTCTATATCTAAATTAAAGACTATAATATAATATGATTTACATATCTAGGTCAACGACTTATGTCTAATATAATATAATATTTAAATAAATAAAATAATTTAATATAATTTACATATATCTAAACTAAAGTCTTATGTCTAAAACAATTTATATATCTAAGTTAAAGGCTTATGTCTAAAATAATATAATATATTTTATATCTAAGTTAAAGACTTATGTCTAAATTAATATAATATATTTTATATCTAAGATAAAAACTTATGTCTAAAATAATATAATATATTTTATATCTAAGATAAAGACTTATGTCTAATATAATATAATATAATTTATATCTCTAAGTTAAAGACTTATGTCTAAAATAATATAATATATTTTATATCTCTAAGTTAAAGAATTATGTCTAAAATAATATAATATAGTTTATATCTAAGATAAAGACTTATATCTAATATAATATAATATATTTTATATCTCTAAGTTATAGACTTATGTCTAAAGTAATATATTTTATATCTAAGATAAAGACATATATCTAATATAATATATTTTATATATCTAAGTTAAAGACTTATGTTTAATATAATATATATTTTATATCTAAGATAAAGACTTATGTCTAATATAACATAATATAATATATTTTATATCTCTAAGTTAAAGACTTATGTCTAAAACAATATAACATATTTTAAATATCTAAGTTAAAGACTTATCTACAATATAATATAATATACCTTTTATATATCTAAGTTAAAGACTTGTGTCTAAAACAATATAATATATCTTTTATATATATATATCTAAGTTACAGACTTGTGCCTAATCCGCACTGCGAAAATATCCCGCTTCGAGACTCCTTTCAGGCTAGAATGTAGGACGCGTCCTGGAAAAGGAGGACCCGGAGGACACCCCCCCCCTTTGGAGGCGCTGCTGGGGGCTGCGCGCGCGAGGAGGAGGGCGGCTCCCGTTGCTTAGCAACGCCCGCGGCGCGCGCCATCCCTCCCTCCAGGCCCCCGCCTCGCTCTGAGACTGAGAGAGTCAGAGCAAAACCCACCGCT
The DNA here is from genome assembly GCA_034509955.1 of Urosaurus nigricauda. NCBI lineage: Eukaryota > Metazoa > Chordata > Lepidosauria > Squamata > Phrynosomatidae > Urosaurus > Urosaurus nigricauda. The sequence goes on from JAOEGL010000004.1 coordinate 105,828,954, forward strand.
GCCGCCTTGACTGAAGAAGAAGAGGGTCAGCGAACGGGGCAATCATGTCCTCGAACGCGACCCGTCCTTTCCTTAGTTAGTTACAGCGTTCGAACTGCGCGGGCCACGGCGGCGGTTAAAGAGAAGCAGCAGCGAACGCCCCTAATCGCCTTCTTTCTTTCCTCTCCGCTGGCCCCTTGGGAGTCGTAGTTCCCTCCCCCGCGTTCCTCGTTACTGACAACGCGCTGAGGACTACCTTTCCCGAGATGCTTTGCGAAAGTCCTCGCCCTATCAGGCAGCCATGTTATGGTAAACACACCCACACAGCCAGCCTCCCCTCCATTGGCCAATCGGGAGCCGTAGTTCCTTGCGTCGCATTCCCCTTTACGGGGAACGCAGGGGGGACTACATTTCCCGCAACGCTTTGCGGAAAAAAAAACTTGTAAGGCAGCCATGTTGCTGTCCAGCCGTAGTAGTTCTCTCTTCCACATTCCCCGTTACGGGGAACGCGGGGGGGACTACGTTTCCCGCGATGCTTTGCGAAAAAAGCCAAGTCCTCTATGAGGCAGCCTTGTTATAAAGACCCAGGGGCGCGGTGCATTGTGGGGGGGGGCAAGGCCAATCTTAATATATTAATAGTAAAGCAGGCCTCGCCTGAGGGAAGGAAGGATCTAGGCCTCTATCTGTGTCTTCTCTGGGACCCTGGGCGAGGATGACCCTGGCCTCCCTCTTGCTGTTCTCCTTCTGGGCCCTGGTTCCTGGGGCTTCTTGGGGCTTCTCCCCGGACACCGACTTCACCTTCACGCTCCCGGCCGGCCGCAAGGAGTGCTTCTTCCAGCCCATGCAGAGGGAGGCCTCGCTGGAGATCGAGTACCAGGTCAGAGCAGCAGCAGCCAAGTTGCAGGGAGGACACGGTTTCAGGCCGGTTTCACTCTCCTCTCTGGCTCGCTGCTATGGAATTCTGGGAGTTGGAGTTTGTTGTGGGCCCAGAGCGGAGCGGAGCTCCGCTCTGGGCCCCACAACATACTCCAACTCCCAGAATTCCATAGCAGCGAGCCAGGCAGTTAAAGCCAGGAAGAGTGCAGCTCCCAGAATTCCATAGAGCCAGGCAGTTAAAGCCAGAAAGAGTCCAACTCCCAGAGTTCCATAGCACTGAGCCAGACAGTTAAAGGCAGATAGAGTCCAACTCCCAGAGTTCCATAGCAGTGAGCCAGACAGTTAAACCCAAAGTGAATCCAACTCCCAGAGTTCCATGGCAGTGACACAGACAGTTAAAGCCAGAATGAATCCAACTCCCAGAATTCCATTGCACTGAGCCAGACAGAGAGTTAAAGCCAGTTAGAGTCCAGCTCCCAGAATTCCATAGCAGTGAGCCAGGCAGTTAAAGCCAGAGTGAATCCAACTCCCAGAGTTCCATGGCAGTGAGACAGACAGTTAAAGCCAGAAAGAGTCCAGCTCCCAGAATTCCATAAGCAGTGAGCCAGGCAGAGAGTTTAAAGCGATATGAAACCGGGCTATCCCTCTCACTAACAACTTGATACTTGGGCAAGTCACACTCTCTCAGCCTCAGGGGAAGGCAATGATGGCAAGCCTAGAGACGCCTTGGAGGCACACAACAACAACAACGACAAGAAGAACCACCAAGGAGTGTGTAAAAGGAGTGGGCAATTTCAGTGCTCAGAGGCTTGGGTTCAGATTGAATTTGAAAAGCAGGACCTGTGTAGATCCTACAAACCTGAAGTCCTGACTTTGTGGCTTTCCTGGAGGAGGTCTTTGAGATCAGCCACGAGTCGGAGATTTGTAGCATAAGCAACAACGCATCTGATGAAATTAACCCACTGGTCTTTGGCTCTTCTGTAGGAATAAAGCAGTTCGACACCACTTTAACTGACATGGCTGCATCCTGTGGAATCCTGGGATTTGTAGATCGGTGAGGTATGAGCTCTGGTGCCTCACCCGGCTACAAATCCCAGGATTCTGTTGGACAGAGAGAGGGGAGTAAAAGGGGCGTCAAACTGCTTTATTCCTGCAGTGTGAATACACTCCTTCCATCTAGAAAAGCTTATGCTGCCAACTTCTTTCTTTCAGTTGGTCTCAAGGGTGCTAAAGGGTGATCCTGCCACAAGAAGATGATGTTTTCTGCTATTATGAATAAAAAGCACTGTATTTTAACAATATTTAGGAAGGCCACTTAGTGTGCAGAGCACTGTCACATTTGTAGCAGTGCACCTGAAGCCATCCTAATGCCTATTCTAGATTGGCAAAAAGAAGTGTGTTCATGGCTGCATGAAAGTCCAGCCTTTAGATGAGAAAAGGGAAAGTGTGCCATGAAAACCCTTTTTTTTTGCGTTTCAGGGGAGAAGAAGCGCCTTTAAAAAGGTGCTGGTTTTCCCAGCTTCTTTTTTAAAAACTGCAGAACAGCGCAGCTCCATCTAAAGGCTGTGGTGCAGCTGCTAAGCATTAAGGAAAAGGCAACTTCATGTCACACTTTCTTGCCAATATAGAAAGCCCCAAAGACAAACATTGCTTAATCCCATTTTGGGAGAATATAAAGTGGAGTATAAAGCCAATGAACAAACAAATGATAGTGCAGAGAAAGGTATTTGACAACTGTCCATTCTGCCATCTTTCTTTTGTCATGTTTGCGTTCTGCATTCAAAAAGCAAATTGATAATCTGTCAAGATCCATCATTTCATCTTAATACAGGTGCTCTCATTCTCTCTGAAACTAGAATACAGGCCCAGATGGATCAGCATGGCTTGACTCAGTATGGTCCTCCTATGGGTTCACCTTCCTGCAGGCTAAGAACATTAGGGGGACAGGCCTCATGAGCTAGACTTAAAGCCACATAAGTAATGCTTCCATCATGGAGGATAGTGACAGTTCCTGTTTGTTTTATGGAGCAAACATCCTAGCCAGATGTCAAATGGAGTCTGGGTCAAACTGGTTTGAGGAGCTTGGTTGGACGGGTCTCGCTAAAAGATAAATTCTGGAGTTTGTTTGGATTAGATAAAGCCACGTAAGCCAAAGATGTTGAAATTGTGATGAACAGAGAAGTCTAGATGAGGATAAGGCGGAAGGCAGCGCTGTTTCAGTTCTTGTTTCAAAGAACCAACAGGCAAACCCCAACTTGTTTGCACACGTTTTACTCGCTCTGTTTATGGTGTAGGACAGCTGCCTCACTTTACAAAACCTCAGTCAAAGAAGCTTCTTTTTACAAACTCTTTTGCCCAGCTCTCCTTTATTTAATTATTTATTACCATTTTCAGTTTGGTGGCTAGACTTACAGATCTGTGCTTTTTTATGGGGGATAACTGAAGGAATCCTATCTGATCTCTTTTCTTTCTACTTTGTTGTTCATGCATATGCTCAGTAAGGGATTCTGGAAACTATTGGTGTTTACCTTGCTCGTGGTAAGAAAAATGGAGGCTGGTGAAAGAAAAATGTTCATCCCTGGATGCGTTTTTGGAAGAAGCCTTCTAGAAGTTTCACAATGTTTTTGTTTACTTATGCAAGTACTTATTGCGAAAGTAGCTGTTTCAGGTCATGCACAAATAGTTGGTTCAGAAAAGGGGGTTGCTGAAACATTTTGTGGTATATTCCTGTTCTTTCTATGTCATTTCTGCCTCCAGTGTCATATTTTCTGTAAAACAAGTAATGTCCAGGAGCACATTTACTTTGTATATAGAGGTATACCTGTATTACTTTGAAGACATACTCTTTACACATAGGGAAACATTCAGACACATAGGTGGAAAATGAATTGCATCCCAATCTTGCATAAACATATTAGGAACTAATGCCTAAAATAAGCCTCTATGTAACAGGTTTGTTCACTTTATTTTGATCCTTTACTGTCATATCTTCCAAAATTGCCCCCCCCCCCAGTTCGAAAGGTGCATTTTTTTTTTTAAAAAAAGGTAAGACCTGGGAACAGGTTGAATGGGGACCACAGTTGCTATGCATAGGAATAACTTGTGCACTGGACTTCTATCTTGTACAGTCGGCCCTCCACATTCGCAGGGTTTAGGGGTGGAAAAAACGCAGCAGCCATTTCCAGGGCAGGAGGGACTCAGGGAGTGCAGTGCTCCCTTCCTCTGGCGCCTCCTGCCCTGGAAAGGCCTGGAAGAAGCATCACTTAAGCCTTTCCAGGGTGGGAGAGGTTTGGGGTTTAACATTCACAAATAACCACGTGAAGGTGGAGAGCCAACTGTAATATCTCACCAGTGACTATAACCACTGTTCTTCAATACTGGGGATAGTGATGCTTGTACACCAAGAGCTCTCGGTTTAGCATCTCCTTTAGATCCAGCTTCATCTAACAACTTTATTTTTAATATTGTTACAATGCCTTGAAATATCAGCAACTACAGCTTTTAAGCAGTTAAGTTTCAATAGAATGCAAACCTTAGATAACTGCAACAACTGGACATCTAGTATTTTGAACGGTTATGTGACTTGACTCTCTGTAATATAATATGAGCAAAAGTTAATCTCGATCTGCTGTTTATGTCTTCCCAGGTTCTAGATGGAGCAGGTTTAGATGTTGATTTTCAGCTGGTATCACCAAATCAGGAAACCTTAGTTTTTGAACAAAGAAAATCAGATGGAGTCCACACGTAAGTTAAGAAATGATCATATTAAGGCATTACCTACATGATAATTTATAAGATGACTTTAAAAATCTCTTAAGATAAATGGGGGTAAAAGGCTTGGGTCTGGAGACTGGTCAAAAGAAGTAAATTTACTTTCCAGTCATCTCCTTCCCGGCACAATTGAAAAGCCTCCACATGATTGGAGGACCCTCCTGAATGGAATGAAATTTGGCATGGGAGGTGCAGCAGAAAGGAGGAAATCACCCAAAGTCTATCTTTAAACACCGTGTTTCCCTGAAAATAAGACAGTGTCTTATATTAATTTTTGCTCCCAAAGATGCACCAGGTCTTATTTTCAGAGGATGTCTTATTTTTTCCATGAAGATGATTCACATTTATTGTTGAACAAAAAAATGAACATTTATTATATACTCTGTGTGTGTGTATATATATATATATATATATATATATATAAATATAAATACAAAAATTTTGCTAGGTCTTACTTTTGGGGGAGGTTTTATATTTAGCAATTCAGCAAAACCCCTTCTAGGTCTTATTTTCAGGGAAACAGGGTATGCCATGTAAAGCATATAGTTTTAAACCTAACATCATTATTGAGGTATTAGAAAACAGTTTACAATCAGTATGTACCTTGTGTTCACAGAGTGGAAACTGAAGATGGCGATTATATGTTCTGCTTTGACAACACATTCAGCACCTTGTCAGAGAAGGTGATTTTCTTTGAGTTGATCTTAGATAACATGGGAGAGGAAGAGCAAGAAGACTGGAAGAACTATATTACTGGCACTGATCTTTTGGATATGAAGTTAGAAGATATTCTGGTATGTATATAACCAGGCTTTTTTTAAAAAAAATTGGAATGTGTTTATACATTACATTCATTGCCCATGTCTTTCAGCCAAGATCACACCTGCAAGCAGTGCAGTATTGGGTAGTGGCTGCATAGCTGTTTCTACAATGGCGGGTCCGTTATCCATTCAGCTTATATCCTGCCTTTGTTGTATTCAGCATATACAAAATACAGTCAGCCCTTAGTATCTGTGGGGGATCCATTCCAGACTCCCCTGTGGATACCAAAATCTGCGGATGCTCAATGTAAATTTACAGCGCTATATACATAAAGGTTAATAATAATAATACCTAATGGTGGTGCTTGCACACAGCCGTGCTGCCATTAGGAACAGCCTCCGTTGTCCCCGGTGACTGCACAGCCACATGTACGCACCACCACAGGAGAACGGGGGTTGCCCCTGATGACAGCGCAGCCATGTGCACATGCAGCTATTGAGGACGGTGCGGGCTTGCCATCTGCAGATGCTTGAATCCGCAGATGGCAAGTCCACTGATACTGAGGGTGGACTAGCTTACAAAGTTAAAAAAAGGATAAAGCACTTAAAATGTTTTGAAAGCTAGCCCTTTCCTTTCAGTCATGAATGATGCAAGAGTGGTCACAGAACTATGGCAAATGCTGGCTGGCTGCATCTGCAATTTGTAGGGCAATTTAAATTTCCTAAGGCTTCAATTAATGGCTTTAGTCTGTATTTACATAAAAGGCTATATTCTAATCTAGCTATTGAATAATTCAAGTGAAATGGAATTTTTATTTCACTATCTGTAACAAACTGGTTTTCTCAGATGCCAGCACAATGGGTCTTTGAGATCCCACCCACTTGGCACCAATTTATATGTGACAATGATCCCACTCACTGACTGAAGTGTATTTATTAATACTTGTCCTTATTACTTCTGGTAGCGTATTTGTTGTTATCTGTAAAATTACTTCAGGCCACTCCTTGTTTAACTTGGAGAACAAAATATAACTTTATTTACATTCAGAACTTATGATTGTATCTTGCTTGGTGGATGGTTCTCACGCTTGTGGTCACAGTACACAAGTTACTTCAGTTGTTACAAATCTACTACTTTCCTTCACTGACTATATTTACATTCTTTCACTGAGTTATTTCACACAAAACCTAAACCCAGCTTCCTTAGCTGTTAACCTCATAGGTTTCTTGATATGCTCTCAATACACAGAGCTCATCTCTTTTATATCTGCTCCTCATGCTGTTTCTAATATTCTTCCAGCCTTCCTGGCTGTAAATGCTTCAGGATCTTGACACACTCTGCCGATATTACTCGCTCCTCCTCCTTTTATACTCGCTCCTAAGAACAGCCCTCACCTTTTCCCAGTCTGACTCCTATTGGCTGCCCTGAACATTTTATTCTGCCTGTTTTTCCACACAATCTTTCTAAAAAAAAAAGTTGAGAGAGGAGGAAGATGGGAACATGCAATACAGGAGAAAATCTTTTGAGAGAGTATCTGGTAGTCCCATACAGGGAACGACCTAATTCACATAGTTTGAATGAGAGAGAGAGAGGAGTTTGCATGCAGATTGGAAGAACAGCACTACTTTGGTACTGTTGGGATTGGCTCAGCTAGTGAGGAATACTAAGAAGTTTTAGACACAACTGCTTCCAACCACCCTGGAGAATTGTTTCACCACAAATGTAATGTGATTGTAATTCAGTATTAGAGCACATTTTTGCATGCTAAAGTTTCCAGAGTCGATCGATGCCCAGTATCCCTCCTGGCAGGGTTGGCATTCACCTGCCTCAGATCTTGGAGAGCTATTGCCAGGCAGTGTTGACAATACTGGGAAAGATCTGACTGGGTACAAGGCAACTTCCTATGAACTGGCAAAGTTCTATAACTACCCAAAAGGCATATTTTTAAAATTAACAAATGACGTAATTTGCAGCATATGAAGAGCAGGGGAAGAATATTAATCTAATCTTTGGGACTAAGCAGAAGGGAGACACATCTCACTAGGTACCTAGGCATAGCGGCTTGTGTTTCATTGTGTGTCATGTCTGTGTCATTAATATTTTGCAATTAATATTTGCTGAATATATACTTTCTCAGTGGCATACCATTTTAAAACTAGTATTTTGTTCTTTAATAGGAATCTGTCAACAGTGTGAAGTCCAGGCTAAGCAAAAGCATCCACATTCAGACCTTGCTCAGAGCATTTGAAGCTCGTGACAGGAACATACAAGAAAGCAATTTTGACAGGGTAAACTTCTGGTCCATGGTTAACCTGGCAGTAATGGTTGTAGTGTCAGCTGTTCAGGTGTATATGCTGAAGAGTCTTTTTGAAGACAAAAGGAAAATTAGAACTTAACACCATAATGTCAGAAGAACACCATAATGTCAGAAGAACAAACAAGGGAAAATGCAATACACTGCTAAAGAAAAGGCTGGTACTTCCTCGCTTGTTTTGAATGGACAAATGTGAGCAGAGTGCCTTTCTTTGCTCCAAAAATTACAAATTTTAGCCATTACATGTAAACAAAGACTTGTCTGAATTGCCTTGATCATCTTATCTTGCAAAAATTACTTGAGGAAGTTTAGATTTTTACTATTTGCCATATTTCTATATACATGTTGTCTTAACCACGGTCAGCCTAAATAAGATTTTTTAAAATGTAAAATATGTGGTTCATAGTTATGAACAGAAGATGTCTATTCAGTATTTCAACTTTTTGATTTGAGAAACCCCCCAAAAAGTATTTGATGTTGGTAAGCTATGCTGTTATTTAGTCCACTTGCTTGATTGGCTATAAGTGAAGACTTGGGATTTGTACTACAGTCGCCCCAATGTTTTCATAGTCTGCATCCCTTGCCCATTTGTGGGTGGCAAACAGAGGAGGACAAAATGGGGCACGCTGCCATTCAAGCCAATGGGGCTTAAATATTGGTGATTTCTTACAGTGTGGGTGGGTGGTCTGGAATGGATCCCCGCAAAAACGGAGGGGCGACTGTCATTAAGAAAAATGTCCAACAAATTAAGTAACACCTATAATATATTGCTTCTAAACTGTACAGCCTAAATCCAGTTGCTAGCCATAACTAGAGTAGGCCTATTGAATCAATGGGATTTACAGAAATGACTTCCCATTAAGCAGTTAAGTGGATCTCCTGTGCTCAGGGCTACCAGCTGGATTTAAGCATAGACCTTATTTTTCTGAAACTGTGAATGAAATCCCTCAACATCATGTTGAACTTGTGTTCAGTAAGTATAGGAAGTCCAATCTAAGCCCTATAAAGCACAATTGCTGTTTCAGTATCATTATTACCCAGTAACAGCCTCAAATCATGTAGTAAAAGTTGTACATCGAAGAGACACCATTTTCCTTTACAGTATATACTGTAAAAAACCCCTTATCTGCAGGGGATACCTGAAACTGCAGATAGTACAGAACTCTTTATTTTGGCTGTAATTGTGGCCAATTGGAAATGCTTCCTATGGCTGGGAGGATTCCACCTCTTACCACCTCACCTGCTGTCCCAGGGAGGGTGGGAAACCAGTCCACTCTGAACTTTGCTCTTGTTGCTTCCTCACAATAAGCAGAAGGCGGGAATTCAATTTCTGGCCAAAGCATACCACAGAATTACACTGGAGGACAGGTAGCTCACAGACACTTGTGAAACTGCAGATAAGGGGGTCATACTGTACTGAAGATAAAATGTTGCACGTGCTTTAGGTATCCTTTTAATGATAAAAGTGCTTGGGCATACTAGCAATCTGATGCTGAGATCACATGGACAATTATTTGGAGACTTTACTTACTAGCCATTAAGTTTGTTAGCTTTTGGGACTCCTTGAATCTTTCATTTATTTTGCCATACAAAATAAGAGAACATGGAGAAGCTATATGGAGACTTATCTCTGTCTTCAAACTAGCTTTACTATAGTTGTTATAGTTATAGCTATAGATTATAGTTGTTAGAGCAAGGTAAGAACTGAATAGTTACAGGGTTGGTGATGAGGAAGAGGGTCAAGCAGCATTTGGTCCCATTTCCAATACAAATTTCCTTGTAAATGAATGTTATGTTTGATCTTGGCAAAAAGTAATTTCAGATGAAATTACTGTACTTTTTAACAAACGCAGTTTGCAGTATTAATTTCTTACTGCTTTCTTTAGCATAGAAGGGAATCTTTAGATCTAAAACAGGATGTCTTGCCTGTAAACCATAAATGTTTGTGAATGCTGCCTTAAATATACTGATAAACAATGTGATCCAAAGAACACTTATTCAGAAAGTCCTATTTATTGCATGACAGCTTGTAATCTAAGAATGGTGCTAAGATGTGCAGCCTTAGCTTTCTGACTTTGAGTAAAATGAAATACTGCTCACCAAAATGTTCCCTTCGAGAAGAAATGGTACACATCCACTGTGCTTCTTTCCATGCTGGGTATGAATTCCATGACTGCAAGCCAGACAACTTGGATGTGCAGAATGTAATCGAGAGTCTTGTGTCACCTTATACAAATTTAAACGGCAGGCTCCTATGCTGTTCCCATAATAATTTTATAATTATTTATGGACCCCTTGCATCTAAGGCCTTTTTTTCCTAACAAGCACATGGCCAGAAGCCCTCAGCAGCCCCTAGAAGGTGCAAGATGGACTTTTAAATGGAAAAAATGCAGAAACATAAGCATGCACCTACTCCATCTTAAAGATATCATAAGACTTTTTAGATAAACTATGTTTAGTGCTATCATTATATCATGCCACTCTTCTCTCATGAAAATAATCTGAAGCACTTGTTAACATTTTTTAATTGGAGCTGCTGAAACTTGCAGCCCCTCACGAAGATGGGCTGAATAGTTTGTAATATTATAAACTACAAAAACATCATGCAGTTTGAACTAAATTGTTTATGGTGAGCCAACGTGCAAGTTAGACAAATATGAACTGTTTTTAAAAACTGATAAAAGACAGCCATGAACTAATGAAGAATAAAAATTTTTAGAATGCCACAAGCAGTATTGTTATGGCTTGAGAGAAGCACAGGCTTCCTGTTTCACAAGCATGCAGATATATGCCAGCATACAAGTACTGTAAATACTCAGCTATAAGTTGACCTCATATATAAGTTGAGGGCAGGTTTTGGGGCCAAAATATGGGTTTTGATATGACCTGTGGATAAATTGAGGGTAAAACTTAGCAGCATTTAACTAAGGAAAATGATACTAAAGATCTTTACAAAATTTGACAGGCATGGCTGTTTGTGCTCACACTAAAGGCTGGATGAGATAGTAGAGGAGCTGATGTTTCTTTTAGGTGCTCCGAGAAGAGATTAACTATTATAAAAAAGGCCCTGGTAAGAGATTAAAGTACAGTACTTACATTGACCTGTTGATAAGTCGACTCAGGGTTTTTGGGCTAATTTTAACTAAAATTTCATGAGTATATACAGTATATTTATAACTAGCAGATTAACTGCTATTTCACTGAAATTACACTGGCTGACCCTTTTTGTCTACTGACTCAAATCCTGTAGATGTTTTCACATCAACTGGCAGAACTATGCTGATTTAAACAAGCCAAGCACTGATCCATAAGAATCTGTTTCAGGGCTATAGCAGTAGGAGTCCCGGTCAAGATCCCTGCAAACTATATGCAGCCATGTTACTGAATGAGAACACAAAGGAATTCAAGTGGCAAAAATACACACACACAATGCCATCCAGTGAGAATAGACACAAATGAACAAAAGATTGGCTTCCTGTTGTCATAAAGGAGACCAACAACTGAAATTAACAGGTTACTTCAAAGTGGGTACCAAAATTTAGAATGTGAATGGCCTATGGGCTGTAGCACTGTTAACATACATACCAGAAAACTGTGACTACTGGTAATCCTTCTACCTCTGTTAGGCTATTGTTTATTTGGTCCTCAGTATGATACAATTTTGATTTTCAATTAAAAAAAAAGCCGTATAAAGGTAGTTTAGTGGACTTCTCAAATATTTCCTGATTTTCACCCTCAGGGGCATTGTACAATTCAACAAATGAAAATGAAGAAACTGGTTTTTGTTAGTGGAACTAAATAGTAAATGGTTGAATTTGTATCTGTGAAATGGAGAACAATAATAAAATCTTAAGTCTTCTACTATGTGTTACTAAGTGTGTGTCTTGTGACATAGAACAGTGAAAACTATCATTTATTTTTAGAGCCTAGATAAACATTGCCACTATCCAACTGGGTGGAATACGGAAGCAAGCATCCTGCTCATATTAAATTAGCACATAGTTCAGTTTTATTTCTTCATTAGACAAGTTGCTGGAAACAGATGAGAATAATTTGTAATACATAAATTTATGCACATCTATACAATCTGGGTGGTCAAAACTATTAATGAGGGGCTTTTATTTACTAATAAATGATATTCAGAATGTACTACAGAAATCAGTAAGTGGGAATTTTTAAAGAGAAACTGTCTCTTAATAGATCCGTAACCTATCACACATCATAGAAAAAAATTAGCAAACATAGGTGGGCATAGCTATCAGTTTGAAACTCCAAGCTGTACAAACCAAATGAGGCTACTATATATATAAAGCTGGATGATATTTGCATGTTAAGTATATGTAGGGCTTTATAATGTTTTGTTTACTGAGATATATAATCAGTTTGTAATCACGCTAGTAGTGCTATATGTACTACAGGGTTCAAAAGCTGAAAATCACAGGTTAGCACTTAACACAAACAGGCAACATTCAAGAGTATGCTCCAATTATAAGAAGAATAAAGCTCATTTCTGTTTTATTCAGAAGAATACCCCACTGCACTGTCACAAAACCTTCCCTAAACAGGCCTAGGATTCGCCTACTACTTTACCCTTTCCTTGACAGAAAAATTCAATTTCAGTTAATTAGGAATTTGAGCCAGATGAGCTTCCTATTATGTAAACAGGTTTTGGTTAGAGTCTTCAGTTCACTGCTTAAAAAAGCTCAGTTATGATCTGTTTGATTTTAATATTCCATCACATTTACCTTAGAATTAACATGGTAAAAAAAAGGCTGTTATTGCCAACATTAAATAAAAATGAAAACAGAAACAGGGTTTCTTAAAAATACACACATTTAATGTTGATTTTAAATTCTAGAAAACAGTTTCAGAAATACAAACATATCAGCCACCATGACAAAATGAAAACTCACACACATTCACAATTAAATTTGTTGATAATTTGTTAAATTCCTTCCCCAACTAGATTTCGATTGCTATCTTTGTATGGAAGCCCTACTGCAAATACTGCTGGTGTTCAATGTCAATTTAAAATTGTGGAAAAGGAAAATTGATTTTAAAAAACTGGTTGTAACATTACAGGCATCTACATTTTGCATTATTTCAAGAGACCAACATTCACAAAGTAACCTGTGTCTTTTCAAAATATTGCAGCTATAGGCAAGGCAACTTTATTGTAATAGTTGAGACTGCATGAGAGGGGAAAAGACTCATGTTTTTAATGAAGGCAATCAAATATCTTTTAATAATTACTTTTGTAAAGCTTGTCAGCTAAGCACAAGCACAGGGCAACCAATTCTGTCTGTCCTTCCTTTGGCTATATATAATGCTGAGTCTTTTGACAATTGTAACAGACCTTTTTTTTTAAAAAAAGCATCAAATAATTATGGTTTAACTATGCAAGTCATTTTTAAAAGCTATGGAATTATGTGTGACAACAAAATATTAGGCAATAAAATGCAAACTATCCAAATTAAAATAGCTATGTTGATTCTTTGGCAAAAAAAAGTACAACCCCCCCCAACCTCCAACAGATAATGAAAGTACGTCTAACCCTTGCAAAAAACTTGTTATTTTACAAGTAAAAAAAGTAACTTAAAACTGGATTCATATTTGTAAGAACAGAGGAGGTAATATTGTAATAAAAGCAGTACTGTTACTTCAAGTGGCAACATACTGTTTGTTGACCCTGTGCAATTAAACACTTTATTCCAACTACGTTTATGAAACATGACTAAAAACCATCACATACAAAAAAGGAATCTTAGTACGATTCCTGCTGACATTTTTTTAAAAAACTGGGAGACAAAATTTACAATCAGCGTGTCACCAATCCTTAGAAAAAAAATTCCCTAAGCAAAATTCATGTTCAAATTAAAAATTCCTGCTTTGTGTTTCAAACAGCTAACTTTTCTCCATCTTCAACTGAGGCTGCAATATTGCGCCAAATAAGGATGCTTAATTCAAGAACTAGAGCACAATCCTACATGCGACGAATTAGAAGATAGGTTCCTTCAAAAGGATTTCCTCCCAGGTACACAGGTATAGGATTGCAACCCTCAAGCAACCTGGCCCAATATAGATGCAATATTTCTAGATATCTTATTCATGGCTAAGAAAGCAGGAGCAGATACTCCCTCCAAATCTCCTCTCTCTTTCCCACAGCTAACCAAGAGGTGGCCATGAACTTCAGTGAACATGTAGCACTTCAACATGCTTAATGCTGAAAGGAGGAGGAATTCTGCAAAGGGGAGAAAGGGAGGGAGCATGTGAACCTGAGAGGCACTCTAAATCTCTTAAATTGCTGGACCATATGAGCAGAATAAGTTATTTTCTAAAGGCATATGACATTGACTGCACTCATGCCAGAACACACAGCATTCATTTGACACATATTCTGTAGTACATGGTAAGCAACAGCACTCAATAAAGCCTGAGAAGAAATGCTGCTGTGTAAATACTGCAACTATTCCTGATAAAAAGAATTATGGGATACAAAGTCAGAAGCTGCCCAATCCCATAATTTATATTGCATAGGTCACAATCACACAAATATACACACATGCAAAGAATATATTAAAAAGACAACAAAGTCTAGTCACAGAGCAATTTACAAGCTCCATATATATATTTTACATTTTGCTTGAAAGAAGATTTCAATATTTTACAGTCCTCAGTAGGAATTATATACACTGCACCTTATGAAAATCTAGGGTTGTCAGAGTAGAAATACACTTTTGCAAACATTTCAGTAAGAAAAGATTTAAGAATTTTACTAAAAATTTGTTCTAGTTATAGAAAAGAGCCCCTACCAACAACAAAAATGTTTCCATGGAATGTATTCTAAACAAGTCTCTTTTGAATTTGTGCATATTTTAAAGCAACCAAAATTCAAGATTCCCAATTCTAAAACAACCAAAGTTGTCATTCTAAGGTGTTTTTTTTTAAATAAAGGAATCCAGCTTTATTTTAAACAGGTAGATCCTTTATCATCATGTTTATAATGTTAAGAAGCAAGAGAGTTAAGGCTAACTTGGTTTCCATTTTTAAAAATATTTTTAAAAAGCTTCCTTCTGCACTCCTGATTTACGAACTATGCCTATAAATAGATCTAGGCAGTACAAGAGTCAGGAAGCAGTTGCACCTTCCCACTCTACAAGATACTGCACTTTTCCATCAAGCGTCACCCGACGTGCTAAAACACGGTATTTTTCACCACAAGCTATCCTACCTGCTGCACCAAAGTAACTGGTAATAGAGTTCTTGAGATGATTAAGTTGTAACTCTTGATCAGCCAAATTATTGAGAATCTCTGTATTGAGTTCATCATATTGATAATCATCTTTGCTTTCATCATCTTTTACTATTTCTGAATTCTGAATCTGGAGCGCTTTTCTTGGAAGGCGTCCTCTTCTCCTTAAGTGTGGTATTGCAGCTGGCCACGTTCGTCCTGTACGTGTCCTTTTTCTGGAGTCAGACAAACTACAGAACATATGAAACACAAGTTTAAACTTTGAATATAATTTAGTAGTATGGCTCCAAAGCTGCACATCAAATAAGGATACTATGCTGCAACAGAATCTGCAAGTGCTGTTGCAGCTGTCATTGCCAGATGTCATGTAACAGGAAGCAGTTTGGTAGCGTAGAGCCACCGGCTTAATGAAGCATAGCAAGGGACAATTCAGCTACATATTAAGCAAAATATATTTAACAAATGGCAAGGCCAGCTGTGCCTGTGTCAAAGCCATACTGTATACCTATGCATATTTTACAGGACTTCCTGCCTCTTGTTTAAGACCGACATTTGCACTTCAATTTGTTAAATATTTGGGGAAGAGAAAAACTTCTGTTAAAGTAATTGATTGCATACTGTGAGCAAACTACCTGGCGTTCTCTCTCTCTCCCCTAGTTCTTTTTGGATAGTTCTGCCCTGCTAGCAAAAAGAAGAGTGGTGCGATTTGGACAGTATGGGAGGTGGAATAGCCATTCCAACAGTAATGGGTAGAGGGAGAATATGGATTAGGAAATAATTATCAGCATGCAAAAAGGGAGAACTTGATGTGTTGGTTGTCCCCAAGCTGCCATCTACTTCAAATACCCTTGGCAACAGACCCTCTGGGCTGAAAATGCTGCTTAATGGCAGGTCAGTAAACAGGAAAACACCTATGATTCAGGATTTGATCCTGGATGAGCATGCCGATCTGACTTACATAACAGAGACCTACCCGGCTGGATGAAGTGGGGGGGGGGCAGTAGGGGTAGGGTTGAACCTCTCCCAGCTTTGCCCACCTGTGTTCTCAGTGCAGAAACAAGTGACGTTGGCGGTGCTTCTTGTACTCTGGATTCTTGTACTGGGGATCTTCAACATCCATGTGGAAACTGTTCTGTCTGAACAGCTCAGGACCTGACAACTTCCAAGCTGATCATGGGCCTATCCCAAATATCTTGGGCCACCCACAATGCAGATCACACTCTGGACCTGATTTTCTGTGCTTGCTGGGATGGTGGTGATCTGGATGTGGAGGAATCCTCTATATTTCCACTCTCATGGACAGATCACTACCTAGTGGAGTTTAGTCACTGGGACTCAAAGCCTCTGCACATGGGTTACAGCCCATTGCAGAGCCTATTCTGTGCCATTCTTCTCTGCCACCATTTCATCTGCACATCGTCATCCAGTGGAATTGTCTCAAGTGCTTGGGGGCCACTAACATTCTGCCCCACAGGAGCATCATACAGGCCCCTTGGCAGCTTGCTGTAAAGAGTCTGCATGACAATTTGCAGATAAATCACTCTGACACATTCTGACTTGAGTGCTGCAGTTGATACAAGTCCAGTTAATATAATCTCCACTCCTGCTTGTCCCAGGTGTATGGATACCTTTCAATTGGTGCAGCCTGAGGATATGGACAAGATCCTAGCCACCACATGTGCATTGCACCTTTGCCTTTCCTGACTTACGAAAGCAGGAGAGGGGGAGTAGTTGAGTGGGTTATTGGAGCAGTGAATGCCTAAGAAAGCAGGAGCAGATACTCCCTCCAAATCTCCTCTCTCTTTCCCACAGCTAACCAAGAGGTGGCCATGAACTTCAGTGAACATGTAGCACTTCAACAAGCTTAATGCTGAAAGGAGGAGGAATTCTGCAAAGGGAAGAAAGGGAGGGAGCATGTGAACCTAAGAGGCACTCTAAATTTCTTAATTGCTGGACCATATGAGCAGAATAAATTATTTTCTAAAGGCATATGACATTGACTGCACTCATACCAGAACACACAGCATTCATTTGACACATATTCTGTAGTACATGTAGTTCAGTGGTAACATTTTATAATCTAAGACATTATGGTTAATTGTAATTGGCTGCCTTTCCAGCAAAAGTTGCAATCTATCACTTTATATATACATATGTATGTGGAAGACATGAAAACTGTAGTGTACCTGTAATGTTTGGCAGTACTGTTTGAGGTAGTTTCCTTTATACTGGCAGCACCTGTGGATTCCACATCTGAGGTATTGGATGAGTGTGCAGTTCCATCAGATCTTCTGAGCCAGTTCATGTTGCCATGTGATCAAAGTAATCCAAATATTAAAATCTGATCAAAGCTAACATTAGCCAACTAGTAATAAAAATGTTTATAGCACATTTCCCCTACTTACCCAGTAGTGCTAGGTAATTCCAAAGTAGGGGATTCTTGCACTACAACAGGTTCCTTTTCCCAAAAGGAAAAAACAAAACAAAAAAGAACAGAATTTTTAAGCTTGTTAATAACTGAGACTGGGTTTTTAAAAGCAGTTTAACAGAATAGCCATTTTTAGTCAAGAAATGCATGTAAGTGTAAATTTCACTTACCAAAGGAGGTGGCTCAGACATTTTCTGAATCATTTTTCTGGTATATGGGCCAGGTGGGCGACCCACAGATTTTTTCTTTCCCTTCCTTTCAACACCATTAGTAATTTCCCTAAAGGAAAGGTCAGAATTCAGGTTTTTTAAAATGACACACTATTGACCTATATTCGGTTTTTATAGTTTCATTTTTTAATTGTGCTGAATTTGTTTACCCTCTTAAATGTGTATTTATTCAACATTCTTTCCTATTAGAAGCTGACTCTAAAAGCCACTGAAATTTCTTCATATTTTAGCACAGGCATGGGAATTGTGTGGCCTGCCAGATGTTGAACTGCTTTTTCCAGCATTGCTCACCACAGGTTATGCATGCTGAACAGAACTGATTAGAGTTGAAATGCAATAGTATCTGGAATGTTGCATGATTTCCAACCCTTCCAGCTCTGGAAAGACCCAGAAAAGGAAGCCACTACATGAAATGTATATCAGTGCAAGCGAAACACAAAGGCCACATATGTCCAAGAAACAGCAGAAAAGCCTTTCCCCACTGCCCCACCCTATGAAAGCAGTAGAAAAGGTGAGGCTGCTGACTGTGGTAGCTTCTTGTCCTACTGCGAGGACAAGATCTTTCTACGTGGTTATTGAACACAGCACCATTCATATTGGAAGGCAACCAGACTGAGGTGCAGGACCAACCAATTATGTGGGCTGTACCATATGGGGCAGTAGCTGGAAGGAGGTGTTACTCCAACCTGGCTCTGAAATCTTGCAGCGAATGCATGAAGTTCTCAATTTCAGCAATTGCCCACCTCCCACTGCAGCCCAGTATGACACAGCAGTCAATGCTTGGTATGTTAGGATAAAGAGTCCCCAAGGAAAATGTACAATGTGTGATGGCCAAAGACCATTCAAGAACATCAGCCAATCAGATGCTGGCTGGGGAATTTGAATATTCCGTTGACAGTTTGGTTTGGCAGTTAGGTTTTGACAGTTGGGCTGAAGATTCCATTAGAGTCAGTTGACTCTGTGGATGCTTCTGTGGATAGATGGTGGACTGTATACATGTTTGTAAATAGCTTTGTACATATTGTAACTTCTAAGAATAAAAGCCTCATCTGAGAGACCTTTGTCTACACTGTCTCCTCAGTTATTCTGGAAGAGGAGAAGTAGTTCTCCAACTCACAAGCTGCTGCCTACATTACAGTTGCGAAGGTGATCCTGGCGCCAAACGTAGTCAAGGTACCTCATCACAGACTGTGCTACTCAAACACTAATATGGTATATCTGTCAATATCATGGAGAAATTTCTGAGAGAACAGATGAAGAAAGGAAAGGTGTGTTGCATAAGCTCACCTTCTATTCGCACAATGACAGATATCAAGCAATATCTATCTGTTTTGTGAGAAGAATATTCAACAGGTTAAAGAATATCTATTCAAACATAAACCCTTTTCAGATGCTAGATTTATTCTTACTTCTGTTCAAGCGCAGGTTTAGAAGATTTTCTGCCCTTAATTTTGAACTCATGTGAAGTTCCTTCAGGCTCTTTTTCAGTCTTAAAAGCAGCATTGGGTGGGCAAGGTGGAACGCGAATTCTCAAGCCAAACAAATGTTTTTTCTTCTTTATCTCCTTCCCGGACATAAACCTAAAGTGGTAAATAAAAAACATACGGACCTGCTCAAAGTTTTTATCAGATATACACAGAAAGAGTTGTCCTAACTAATTTAATCCTATTCAAATGCAAAGGTTTTTTTTAAATAGCCTAGATTCAACTGCTAGTTTCAGCTGAAGTAAGCCCACAGCATCAGACAAAACAAAAGCAAAGAGAAAAATACGTTTAAGAAGCCCATCAACTTACATGGTCTTGTAATCATTTAATGCCTCCAAAACATGCTGGTATCTTTCAGATTTTGGTGTGTCTGCCAACTGTAAAGTATTAAGAAGTCGTTTAACCTACTAAGACTTTCAGTAAATCTCCTAAGTACTAAGAACACACTCAGCAGTTCAAAGATACATAGAACACAGTTGTATTCTAGAATTTCTACACATATCGGACAGGATAATGTTCTGTTCTAGAATACCTACTGACTGACAAAACAATATGGCAATGTGACTCTTACATGAGAGGGAGAGAAGAACTTGACATTTTTGGTTCTTTGATATGCTAACAATACAGAATGAAATCTAGAATAAAAACTGCATTAAATATCTCTTTGAAATGCTGAGTATATCATTTGTCTTTTATTAATGGTATAAAAATGCTTGGTGCTTTGGTAAAATGTAAATAAAATGTATTTGAATATCTGACAGAACAATGAGGTTCAAAAGAAATTCTGACTTTTTTGAGAATGAACTTTTCAGCAGGATTCTTTGGGCTATAATCAAACATGACAAGGCTATAGGAATCTAACATGTAGTATTTTCATTAAATTAGCTGCCAACATTTGTTGACTTCTAAAACACAGCAGAGAGATGACAAGGTAGTTAAATAATATAAACAGGAAGCTTGTAACTACAGATTTGTTAGTTTTCCCTCTTCCTAATATGCCCTTTAGGAATATCTAAAATAGTTTTGTCTGCAATCCTACATAATTTCTAATAGCTAAAAAATTCATTTTTACAAAAGAATTTATAATGTAATCTAGTCAAATATAAACTATAAAACACTTGGTATTGTCTCTTTTTGCCTCAGTCATTATTTTAAGTGGTCCATTTGTATGTACTGTATTTTTAAAGTATTTTCAGTAACTTCCAAATTCTACCTCTTTTCTAAGTTAATCGCAGTTTTGGACAAGTAATAAGAACAATAATCTCTGAAGTATTGACTGTCAGACCATTTTTTTGCACCAGATTTACTTAAGCGATTATAATATAGAGAGGTTAGAAAGCTAAAAGGATTTCATGCGCAACCACTCTTTAGAGGTAAATACTACTGTAATCATTTGGAGTTACCTTCCAAAGGACTGCATGTAGGAAATACTTATTTCTCAGTTTCCATTAAGTTCATGAATAAAAGAAACTAGGGGTGCATCTAGACTGTAGGAATAATTGAGTTTGATGGCACTTAACTGCCATGACTCCATACTACAGCACCCTGGGATTCGTAGGTTTGTGAGGCAACAGCACTCTTTGGCAGAGAAGGCTAAATACCTTGTAAAACTACTAATCCCAGAATTTCACAGAATGGAGCTGCAACACAAAGTGATTTCAAAAGGCATTATTTTTAGTATAGAGGCACCCAGCATCTCATAAATTGGCATGTGCTTAAAAAAAAATGCCATGCTTGAAGTTATATACTACAAAATTTTAAGAAACATGGGACTGCTACCAAGTCATACGATGAATTCACAGAATTTGCTCCGTCTCTTTCTAGAATGCACTGTATACCTTATTCTATGTCCTCACACCACTCGTCTTCTAACTTTCACAAAAAGCAGTGGTGCTATAACACACTCTTTGGTTAGAGGGTAAGGTTTATTACATATTACAGATGGAGAGAGCAGTCTATACAAACTAAATTATTGAGCATCAGACCTGTTTTTTCTAACATGCAGTTCAACAGATTAAGATCAACAAAAATGAACTAATGTAGCATAGATTTCAAATATGAATATGAACACTAGGCCATGATGCATGTATAAGGCACACCCATAACTTGTCACTGTTGACTGTAGAACCCAAACTTGTTTGCCTTCTCTAGCCAACAGTGTGTGTGTGTACATGTCTTTGGATTGCAATACTAATGTTGCTGATTAAACTTTTTTTAAAAAATCAGTTACGACTAGTTTGACCTTCTAGATGAGAGAATACACATGACCAATATGAACATATCAACCACTTACTTCACCAGGGTGGAGTCGGTCCCAGTTTTCATTAATATAGGTCATGAGTTCAAGCTCTGAATCAAAATATTTCTTTTTGTGAATAACACTTAGGTTGTAAAGGCATAGATGTGCTATATCTACCCTAAAATTCAAAAGTTTCAATGAAAAAAATTAGCATCTTTTAACATTTTAGAAGTATGAACACAATCTGTCTAGAAGACAAACAGAGCTAGGATTCTTTAGAAACCAGACAGCATAATGTACTGAATTAAGAAATTGCTAAGAATTGCACAGCCTTGTTAGTCTACTATTTTGGCCACTTTGAGAAAATGAGAGATAAAATATCTACAATCTGAGACTGGCAAGAAAGGGGAAAATAACTGAAATAATACCGTTCAGACTTACACATGGGCCACTTGTGCTTTGTTTATGAAAAATAATTGAATGGCAAAAGTATATTGTGCAGACAATAGACAGCCATGGAAATATATAGTGCTATATTCAACGTTTTTCAGTACACTCTTAAGTTGTACTTACCATTGCAGGGGTAAACGTTTGAGGTATTCTGGTCCAGAACTACAAACTGAACAAACGAATGTATAAAACCTTTAAAAAAGAACATATTTAATACTGTGAATATGTTCATCATTAGCAAAGGACTAATTTTGCAAGATGCCCAGGACCTCAAAAACCAGAGAAATCTGCATAAGCTTACATACTAAGTATATCAATGAATAAGCACTAATGTTAATTGCCAGCTTGGACATAAATGACAGCCAAACCTCAACCTTTTGCTATACAGCTTTGTGAACCAAATTTTTGTATTATAACATCCTGTTTATTCTTTATGCTTTTCTTATACAGTGGTCCCCTGGGATACGAAGCCCCCGGGGAATGAAATTCCCAGGAGCCGAAACCGGCGGGACCGCCAAAATTCCCCCGGGATCTGAAGGAAACCCCGGGGAACGAAAGGGAAAAACCGTGCGGGCCCTTTAAATCGGCCGCGTGGTCCGTCCCTTAAAGCGGTCCCCCGGGAAACGAACATTTCTGGGTTACAAAAGGTAATCCGGGGGACCACTGTATTTTTAGGAGCAAGATGCAATTACTAAACTAATTGTAATAACAAGGTACATTTATTTGGAAAATTATAACCTATTTTATGTGAAACAGTGACATTCAAAATAAGTTACAAATAAAAAATAAACAACATGATGTAACAGCAGTAAAAACACTCAGTATATCATAACTATACACAGAAGAAATACAGAATTTTACTAAACCCAAAAATAGTTTGCCTTCTCCCCAAAGGAAAAAACCCTCACACATAGACAAAATACATCTTACCTGTCACCATAAAGCATTGGCTTTTGGAGGCACTGCACACAAGCCTCATGAAACCACTGTTTACATTTGCAGCACTGTAACATCTTTAAATACCAACTTCATTAAGAGAAAGAAAAAAGAAAGAAAGAATTGAATTGGAATATAACAAGTTGTTCTCTACAATAGTACAATAATCTCATTCTGAGTTGTTTTACAAGACAGCTACAAAACTTTTTGACCATGCACTCTGTACAGATTACAGGCTACATTTTGCTCAATATAAGTTTTCTTTCCCCTCCGCCTGCTGCAGGCTCCATTGTGGTGCCAAATCTGCTCCAAAGGTTTCTTCCAGTTCTCTAGAACTGATTATGGAGAAAGGAGAAGCACACTGGGACTGCAGCAGGAAAGGAGATTTGTCAGCTTCTGTTTAACAGGCAAAAAGGCACCATTTAATTCAACATGATGTCACATAGAAACATTTCTTTCAAATACAGAGATAGGGAAGCCATCACATAACATGGTTTCCTGACCTGTTAACTGTTGGAGTATTAACATCAATGCTTGTTTTGTAGATCTATGTTTTCTTTCCTTGAGAAGGGGGGTTTCTTCTAGTAGGAACACTGATGTATATCTCTATGGTCATTTGGTCAGTGTTGTGAAGAGGTCACTTCCTATACCCCTCCTTTTTCTAGGGGTCAATAAAGTTTATTGCCCTTTGTTCTCTGTCCTCCTCTTCCTCTCTCTGCTCTCACCAAGCATGGAAGCAGAAACCAGGCTGTGTTGCTAAAGGTGTTTTTCTTCTTACTTGCACACATGAGTGTAAGGACTCTTCTACAAAATATAGTTTTCTCTACTGATTAGTTATTTTGTCGAACCTAGATGTAGCAATAAAGTAAGTTTCTTTTTACCTACCAATGTATCCTGTTTATTTGCCAGAAGCTCAGATCTAGTTGGTTTTTTTTTACCAAATACCTGTAGAGCACACACTTGTTGCTGTTGATGCTGCTGCTGCTAAACTGATATAATCACAAATAACCAAAAACCATAATCAATTTTCTAACATCAACTGACAAGGAAAAAAAGCTGTGTACATAACTAGGCTTAGGAAAATGATGACCACATGTAGGGTTCAAATATGTTTTTTCATCTTTCATTAATCTGAATAAATGGTCTTCACATTTATCCCACACTCATCCTTTTAGTTATTGCTGCCTCAGCATACAGAATTTACCTATGATTTTCTACTGCTTGTACCTTCCTTCAGAATGTTGTCTAATAATTGTTTATTGGTTTAAGCAACATATTATACTCCCAGAATTCTTTACATTAGTTGCCTGTAAAGCAATAAGACAAATAGTATACTACACCACTGACAACTATCTAGGTTCAAGATTTGAGATCCACTTTTAGAAACTTAACCTGATTTCTATCTGCATTGTTGCCACCTGTGCTTCTGGAATTTTGTCGTTTATTGTCGTCGAGAGAATGGGCCTTCGTATGTAAAATTTAGCTCACTCTAGGTTTGTGTCCTTCATTTTTCCCAATGTGTGAGAATCTTTTGAAATGTCTATTTTAATTGGACTGTATATGATTTCCTTATCCTGCAAAGAACTTGGGGCAGTATTATTTGGTACAGTATTTGGCTAACAGAAGTCATGGCAGAGAACCTACATAAAATTTTATATTTCCAGTGCAACTGAACATGTGGTCCAATCCAACAAACATGCTCACTTGAGATTAAGTTTCACTACACTTAATGATGCTTGCTCCCAGATAACTGTCTACAGAAATAAATATCATGTTTCCTTGAAGGTTTACAGATTTTAAAAAAACTGGAGAACAGAAAATGAATGCCTGATCTTGCTGTTGTGGTGTTGTTGTTCTGCAGTGACACAATATGGTTGGAAAACTTGTCTCATAAACAAATATACATATTTCAGAAATATAACATTCATACACATTACACAATATATGGGGAAAAACTGAAAGTATCTTTCCACAGGAGTCTCTATATGCTTACTCTCCAGGACCTCCACAGTAGCAGTAACACTGTTGGGCATTGGTTTTATGGCCTGCATCCCATTCAAGGTCGGCTACATTGTAAGGCAATGTTTGCTTCATGACTTGCAGTGCTTTGGCATTTGGTCCTTTCTTAAGTGCGCCCCCTCTCTGGAATAAAACAGATTGAAGCAGCAAATACTACTATCTAATGCCAAATAAAAGTAAAGTCTTACTTTCAGCTGTACTAACTTCATCATGTATTTATCCTACCTTTGTTGTTGTTGCAAAGACGCACTGCCGGCAGAGCCATTTATCGTCTGATTCTATCACACTAGAATCGATATTTGGTGTGTGACACAGCTGATGATAACCTGAGTTCAGGAGAAAAATATCTTTTTTCATTTTGTGAAGGGAAGGTAACACACTAACTCTTAACCCAAGTCCTACTACCATGTGTCAGTACTGAACCACAAACTTATCTTTCAGTTGATCTTATAAATAAAAGTTTAAATTATGTTATTAATACCCAATAAAGTAGACCCACTGAATCAATGGAATTTATGTAAGTGTTGATTTAAATCCACTCACTCAAGTACATTATGCATCTTGTGATGGTTCAGTTTACATTATACTTAATATATACTTAAATATATTGTTACAAATATCTCTAAACCAAGGGTTAATCATGAAATGTTGGTCCAACTTTTTAAAAAATCTGCACGTTGCAAGGTTTACATTACCTTGGCCACACTTATCACAAATAACTATTTCATTGGGTGCTTCTGAATATTCTTCCTGGCATATTGTACAGACCATTTCCCCACTCTCAGTAGCTCCTAAAAAAAAGAGAAAGAGTACATTGCTTTACTTTTTAAAAAAATGTTTTAGAAATGTTTTTTTTCTTCCAAAGTGACAGCAGAACACATACATATGACTATTAAACTTATGATCAGGAAATATCTCTCACTGCAAAGGCATCTGCGGATATGCAGTAGGAGAAACAAGCTGAGACACTGGGGTGTTAGGATCCAGCAGATATATCACACCGCACAGTGCTTCTTAAGCTATGAGCTGTGGGAAGATGGCATTTTTCAGCAGTGTACCAGAGACCAGTGCCATATTTCGGTCCAATTGGTATATTTGTTGCTTTCTTGCCAATAAGCTCTCCAAGGACTGGTAGATGGTTCAGAGACCAGGACCAGCCCAAAGACCACCACTGAGAAGCACTGTTCTAGTAGAAGAGGCAAGGTATAGAAATAGTTTCTTAGAACTTGAGATAATCAGAGTATAAAAATGTGGGCAAAAGAAAGACTTTAGAGCCAATACTGATTGCTGTCCATGTCATGAGAAAGGAGTTTTATGTGTTTTCAACCTAGTCCACCAGCAATAATCAAGGTCCTGACTTTCTTTCAAATCTGTACATCAGTGGCCTGCTCTTCCTCATCTCTTTTTCTTCGAGTTCAGTTTAGCTTTTTTCCTAAACGCAATTTTCAAGGGGCAGAAGGAACTGGGCTTATAGGGAAATTCCCCTTTGTCACATGAAAGGGAGCTTTAAAAAAAGAAAGAAAGAAAAGAAACAATATCCACATAGCATGCCTCAAGAAAGGGGGGTGGATATGATTGCACAGAGGAGGAGAAGTGTGGCTTTGACCTTTCCCATCATTGGCATTTAAGACTGAAAGGCTTTGTGTGTAACTATGTGGCCCACAAGGCTGAAAAAAATTCCTCATTCTTTTCCATCTAGTATTTCTTTAGAAGGTGCTGGAAATAGTAGTGGATGGGTTCTGAAGCTTCATTCCAATCAATAAAAAAAATCTTGCCTGTTTGTATGTCCTTCCAGAGAACCCAGGATTTGGAACTGTCTTCAAATATAACAAAGCAGGTCTGCTTGAGTTTGTTTATCTGAAATGAGAACAGATTTGGGATAGTGATACCTGACCACTAGGAATACTTACAATTTGAATAGCTCTGTCAAAAAGATATTACCTTTTTGATAGTTCCAAGATAAAATAAGCCATCTGACCATCTAGCTAAGACATCTTGACCTTCTTCAAATTTGCACACTGGTTTTTTGGCTTTCTGTCCATCCCGTGAGGACAGCTTGGTCAAGGTTATCGGTGGTTTTTGGTTTCGACGTAAAGGAGACCGCTTGTGGACCACTGAATTACCCACCCCCGTAGAGTCTCTGGGGGAAAAAATGAAATTAAGATTAATAATCTGTTACTTGCTCTTTTTTATTGGTTCTAAATATATTAACTTTACAACACACTTGCTACCCAAATAAAATCTAACAAGATAGGTAATGGAGGTGAAGTCAGGCTAAAATGCCATATTTTTTCCTTGAAATTGTTAATGGTGGGCTAATATAGGGCTAGAGAAAGATGTCATACTTCTAAGCATCAGCAATGAGTTGTAAGCAAATAGCCGCCTCCAAATACTGTATCATTAACCCAGTCCTCTGAAATTTCATTTATTGCTTACCTTCATGTCTAGTATTTTCAGAGTATACATCAAATGAAGAATTACCACTTTTGGAAGACAACTGAAGTGTGTTCTACTCGTACAAATGAATAGTGCAAAACTAATTTGGCAGCATTCTTAAGGATAATAAAACTGAAGACGTTCTAATCTTCCACATATACTATACTGAGTATAGGAACCAACAAAATTGTCATACTTCAAGCACAGTGCTTAGTTCAATGAATGCTTATGCAAGCAGTGGTGCAATGCACTGCAACTTTGGCACTTAAGAGGAACAAGCAAACAGAGCTTTTTGCTGTTGTTTCAATCTGGGAATGAGTGCTATGTCAAGGAAATTGTGTGTTCAATCATTTGTATCATCTCATTGTATATGTGTGAAATTCCCTACTAAGCAATTGAAGGAAAAAAGAATGGAAAGGTACTCGCATACAGTGGAGAATGTCTCCATTGAATTTAAGAAGTAAACAGGACTAGCATTATCTTCCAGAAAAACAAGAGGCCAATACCGGGATGGAAGAACGGAACTCATCATATAGACCTTCAGTAGCCAAAAATGTCCCCCATACCTCAAATGCACCACTTTATCATAAAACCGAGTTCAACCATACTTGTAAACTCAGTATGTTTACTCACAAGTTTACTCAGAAGCAAGTCTCAGCATTTTCAATGGCATGTTTTCTCTCGTAAGCACATCAAGGGCTAAAGCTAGATTTCACACACAATTCCCAGAAGTAAATCCAGCCAAGTTTATTAAGATTTATTCCAAAGCATATCTGCTGCAAAGGAGGCAAAACAGGTGATATTTCACTCTTTTTGGCTAGAGTCACTTAATCTGAACAAAATTTTTGTTCATCACAGAGCACAGAGAAAGAGAAGTAAGTACATTCTATGCCATGTCTGTGCTCTTCAAGAGCCCTGAAGTTTGGGTTCCATAGTTTAACCTTACAGGGCAGTGGTTTTCAAATTGTGTGGTGTGACCCTTGGGAGAGCTGCAATACTGAAATACTGAAATCCCCTTCAGTATCATCCTCCTTCTCACAAGAAGAAAGATAACACGACAGGATATTTGTGCAGCAGCCACAGCAAGGTTGGGCTGGCAGCAGCAGCAGCTTGTCCTCCTCCTCTCCCATCAACAGCCCCAGCTCATACATTCTTATCCAACCTTGGCTCCACTATACCTTTACCTCACTCCCAGGCCACTGCCACTATACCCCCCTGAGCTTCCTAGGATGACACTCCTGCAGAATTCTCCTTGTGTCATAGTCCTAGGAAGCAGCAGGGGGAAGGCTTGTAGACTGATGGTGGCAGCCTGGGAGCAAGGCAGACACCATGGTGAAAGAAAGCGAGAGCCTTCTTGGTGGCTGCCCCTACCCTCTGGAACTCCCTTCCACAGGAGGCTAGGCTGGGCCCTTGCTTTTTGTCAGCAAGCCAAAATGTTTTTATTTAAGTAGGTATCTGATACATAATTACAGAATATCAGGGTGGTTTTCAAGGAGTAGGTGGTTTTAACTTTTGTATATTTTTATGTGATTTTATGCTGGTCTTAGATTATTTTAATTGTTGTAAATTTTATTGTAATTTTTAAAATGTTTTTATCTGTGAGCTGCCTTGGGTCCCTTCTGGGAGAAAGGTAGCAATATAAGTGAAATAAATAATAAATAAATAAATGGCATCAAGGCAGGATGGGAGGTACAGGCATCTCTTCTCTGCATTGTTTGCTCCTAATCAGTCAATGTAGATGTGTTATTTATTATAAAATGAGCAGAATTTGTTTTGAAAATGAAATTGTTTTAATCAGTATAAAAAGAGAAGGCAAAAATGATTCTTCAAGCAGCTACAGCAGCACATATTAATGTAAAGGAGTCACAGGGATAAAAGCTTTGAGAACCACTGTTATAGGGAAGAGGACAAACTTACTCACAGATGAAAGATTAGTTGATCACACCAGCAGTTTCCATCCCTACTTGAAAAATTTGTAGAAAGTGACATGATAACAAGTCAGCTTTTATTTACAAAAGTTAATGGAGAAATCAATTAAGGCTTCATCTTGCATTACCATACCATAGAAAGTTTTAATTTATTGGATGCAAGATTTTTATTTTTTGTTTTACAGCAGCTAAAAATGATATAGCAAACAGGACTAGCAGAAAACATGTGCATACACAGACAAACACTACTGGCAGCCATGCCTCTTATTCCCAGTCCCACCTCTGTTCTTCTAACCTTGCAAACAAGCTTGTAAAATGTGGCCTAGACAAACTAACTGTTACATGGATTTGTAACTGGTTGACTGGCTGCACCCAAAGGGTGCTCAGCAATGGTTCCTTTTCATCTTGGAGGGAAGTGACAAGGGGGGGTGCCACAGGGTTCTGTCCTGGGCCCAGTGCTATTCAACATCTTTATTAATGACTTGAATGACAGTATTGGGGGGCCTAGTTATCAAATTTGCAGACAACACCAAATTAGGAGGAGTAGCTAATACCCCAGAGGAAAGGATCAAAATTCAAAATGACCTGAGTAGACTAGAAAGCTGGGCAAAAGCTAACAAAATGAAATTCAACACGGAGAAATGTAAGATACTGCATTTAGGGCAGAAAAACGAAATTCACAGATATAGGATGGGGGATACTTGGTTGAATGAGACCACATGTGAAAGGGGGGATCAAGGAGTCCAAGTAGACCACAAGTTGAACATGAGTAAACAGTGTGATGCATCAGCTAAAAAGGCCAATGCAATTTCAGGCTGCATCAATAGAAGTATAGTGTCTAGATCAAAGGAAGCAATAGTGCCACTCTATTCTGCTTTCGTCAGGCCCCACAATTCAAAAAGGATGTGGAGAAACTAGAGCGTGTCCAAAGGAGGGCGACTAAGATGGTGAAGGGTCTGTAAACCATGCCCTATGAGGAACGACTTAGGGAGCTGGGGATGTTTAGCCTGGAGAAGAGAAGGTTAAGAGGTGACATGATAGCCCTGTTTAAATATTTGAAGGGATGTCACATTGAGGAGGTAGCAAGCTTGTTTTCTGCTGCTCAGAGAATAGGACCAGGAACAATGGATGCAAGGTACAGGAAAAGAGATTCCACCTCAACATTAGGAGGAACCACCTGACAAGAGAGCTGTTTGACAGTGGAACACACTCCCTCGGAGAGTGGTGGAGTCTCCTTCCTTGGAGGTCTTTAAATTGAGGCTGGATGGCCTCGGGGAAACTTTGGCAGGGGGTTGGACTGGATAGCCCTTGTGGTCTCTTCCAATTCTATGATTCTATGAACCTAAACACAAACTAGCCAATGGGCAAATGGATAAGGTTTAATTTCTATGAGTGACTCCTCCAATAAGGTCTTGTGGGACTACAACCAGAGACATGGGGGCAATTCCTGTCTATGATTCCAGAATGGGGCTATAAGCCAAAGCTATTTCTTAGTAACGAAAGGACCTGGGAATGCAACCAGAGCTCCTCTGGCTGTGCCGGCAGTAGGGGCCTGACAGCACACCATGCAAATAGCTACTCAACAAGCCAATATCGCCTAGCCAATATCACCCAAAGCAAGCGCTGAAGGGGGCAGGAATGAGCAACCAGAAAGAGCTATATTAGCCCACTGCAAGCCATAAAACTGAAGAAACCAATGTTCTCATGGAGAGCTAATGGCTAGATGAGAGCTAGCTAGGCTTTATTATTTGGCTATGGAGATAGGGAACTAATTGTTACAGAGCCGGACTTAAAAGAATACAGACATACGTCATTTAGCAAAGGTTGCATTTACACTGCGGAATTGACGACGTTTGACATCCACTTTTCCTGCCATGGCTCAATGCTATTCAAGACTGAGATCTATTGTTTTGTGAGATATTTAGCCTTCTCCATAGGATGGAGCCATAGCAAAGCAATGTCAAGACCTCTGATAAAGCTCCTTTTTACATAGTCTTTTTATGTCTGACTTCTTGTTATTGTTGTGTACCTTCAATTTGTTTTTGACTTATGATGTCCCTAAGGTGAACCTATCATGGGGTTTTCTTGGCCAGATTTGTTCAGAGGTGGCTGGCCATGGCCTTCTCCTGAGGATGAGAGCATGTAACTTGCCCAAGGTCACCCAGCAGGTTTCATGGCTGAGTAGGAGATCAAACCTGGATCTCCCGAGTTGCAGCCCAACAAACCACTAAGCCATGCTGGCTCTGCCTCCCTTTTCTTTATCTGCTGTTTAGCTGGAAGGTTTTAGCAGCATCAGCTTGGGAAGCATGGTAAAGGAGGGCCGGAGAAACAGATTTTTGATGTTAGTTTGCAGCAGCATTTCTGCAGTAAACAATGCAATGAAGCTTAAGATTGGAAAAAAAGTGGAATTTACTCTCACCAATCTTACTACAACTATCATCAGTCTACCTACAACAGCAGCTCCCTCTAGAATCCTTTACTATGTATAACATGCAAACGGGGGCAGACAAGCCTGCTCACTAGATTAAAAAAATTTTTTTTAAAGAAAAAGATCCTAGATCTATAAGTTTAGCCACCAAAAAAGAAATCCTAAGAAAGGTGGAGGCTGGTGGGGAAAAAATGTCCTTGCGTATATTTTAGAAGATGCTTTTAAATGATCTCTGGAAGGTTGAAAATAAAGGCTTACTTGAACTGGTTGTTTCATTTCACATGGGTATACAGTTTGTCTAGGATAAAGTGTGCTGAAACTTACTGAACTTCTCTTCTTTTTTTGTGGTGTAGGAACCTATCCCTATTCTTTCCATGTTATTTCTGCCTCTGATCCCTAAGTTTCTTTTAAAGAAGTAGTGCCTCGTAAAACAACTGAGATATAACTGTACAGATTGGTCTTTTCTTCTTTCTTGGTTATTGTGACAAGTGTATTTATACTACAGGGCAGACACTTTTCTTACACGTAGCTCAAAGTCACCAAACAAACTGCACGATGAAGGATTTGAACCTAGCTCTGCCCAACCATGGTCTAACCATGACAACTGGTCCCTATATAATTTTATCCCCAAGAATAATTGAGATGTTCTGATGTATAGCTGAGGCGAGAACCACGCAAACTTCCAGATGTTGAGGAACCGCACCTCCTAGTATTCCTTCCTACTGGCAAGGCTGGCTAGAATTCCTAGAACTAGCAGTCCCACGACATCTGGAGGACACCATAATTCCCATCCCTGATGCTTGTTTTCCTGTGCCGTGTGTGTGTGTCATTTGTTGCTGCACTTCAACATTTACTATTACAGCACAACTCAGCTTAACCTTCATTCCTTGAGACCCCAGAACTGGTCTCAGTGGAACATGCCTTAGTTATATCCTGTTTGAACTACTGTAATTCTAAGGACTGCAAGATCGGCACAGCATGATGACATGAGCTCCTGTCACTAGTCCCAGCTTCTGCCAACCTAGCAGTTCGAAAGCATGTAAAAGTACAAGTACTGTATATATAAATATGTACCACTTCAGTGGGAATATAACAGTATTCTGTACAGTCATGCTGGCGACATGACCACCCAAAGTCATATTTGACAACACTGGCTCTTCGGACACAACTTGACAACCTTGTCAAAGGGGAAACTTCACCTTTTTTACATTTTAAACATGCTCTACATGGGGCTCCCTTTGAAGAGTGCTCAAAAACTTCAGCTGGGCTGCAGCCAGACTGTTAAATGGGGCAGGTTATAGAGACCACACAATGCTCCTGTTGAAACAGCTCCCTGGTTGTCAGTTTGTTTCCAGGCCCAATTCAAAATGCTGGTAGTGACCTATAAAGCCCTATATACATCAGGTCCAGGCTATTTGGCAGACCATATCCCCAAATATGAACCAGCTCAGGCTCTGAGATCTTCAGGAGAGGCCTTTCTTTAGTCCCACCACCATCACAAGCACGGCTGGTTGGGAAGCGAGAGGGTCTTCACAGTGGCTGCCCCAGAAGGCTGTATAACTCCCTTCCCAGGGAGGCCAGAATGGCTCCCTCCTTGTTGTCCTTCTGCCGGCAGGTTAAGACTTTTTTTATTCAGACAGGCTTTTAACACAGAAAGTTTTTAAAGAACTTCATGGGGGTGTTGTACTGTTTTAAAGTGTATGCTTTTTAAGAGCTTTTACCTTTTCTAATTATATTCTATTTTTAAATAAAAGATTTGTTTTCATATTGTAAATGTTTAATTATATTTTAGTTGTCACTTTTGTATGTTTTTAATTGCACTCTGTCTTTAAACTGTAAGCCTCTTTGAGTCCCAATTTTGGGGGGAAAGCGGGATACAAATAAATATAACAACAACCTTCCTTTGTTACAAGAACAAAACAGAGGGAAGGGAAATTCATGTATGCCATGTTAAGCTCCCTGAAGAAATGGTGGGAAAATAAACTTCTGCACATCAGGAAGGTCAAGGTCTGTTCCAGCCACAGAAGGAGCACCTTCCTTTCACACTCCTCCCCGGAAAGAACAGTTACTAGTATTTTAACTTGCATGTGAGGGAACAGCCCTTCATATAGAGTTCTGCCACTTTATATTGTGCATCATAGGAAGAAGGGAATAGTGCTTCTTTGACACACACACTGTCCATGCTATTTTGTGTTTTTCTTTCCTTCACCAAAAAGGGAATACATTTATTAAATGACTTTAATGAAAGCTACTGAAGTAAACGCATGGTAAGTCCAGTTATTTTGTCATCATTGCCCAGAATGCTAGAACAGTAAGAGAAATAAGAGAGAGAAATCTTATGAGCCGCCTATGTGGGCTGGCAGTTTATGGTAGCCTGACATCAACATCAACAGTGTTGTTCGGTGCAGTCATGCTGGCCACATGACCACCAGATCAGTCCTTCGACAACACGGGTTCTTTGGTTTAGTAACGGAGATGAGCATCACCCCTACAGTTGGTTACATCTAGACATTCAGGTCAAGGGACCACCTTAGACTTACTTTAACATCAACACAGCTCAACTGCAGTCCTGCACAGTTCTATTCCCAACATGAGTTAACATGAGAAACAAAGAGCACCCCAAAATACACAAAAAGATATCAGCAATAACCACGTTTTCAGTATCTATTACAACAGTAGCCAGCTCAGGAGGAAGAGAAGAATGATTCTTTGGATCTCAGCACACTGAGATCATTTTAGCTAAAGAGCAGGGTAAAAACAACAAGCCTTTAAGGTTGTTGCCACACTGCAAGTGCAGTTGGACTCCGCTTTAACTGCCACGGCTCAATGCTATAGAATTCTGGGATTTGTAGTCTGTTTTGGCAGCAGAGCTCTGGCAGAGAAGGCCAAATAGCTCATAAAACTACCAGTTCCAGAATTCCATAGCACTGAGGAGTTTATCATACAACAGAATTTGGGGGTATAATGCAATGGCAATCCAAACGCAATCATGGGGTTTCACGTTATTGCAAATGAGTGTATCTCACGCAATTTCGGGCAATGGGGGGTCATTTTCGGGAAATGGGAAGTCATTCTGAATGCATTCCGAACGCAATCAGATTTCACGTAAATTCGTTAAACTAGCAAATTCATGTAATTGCGAACTGGCACTATTCACAATTGAGAGAAATTCCTCCCATTTGATGATGTAGAAAATGTTGTTCAAATTAGTATTTGGGCTGCATCTATATAGCAGAATTAATGTAGTTTGACACCACTTTAACTGAAATGACTCAGGAGTTTGAGTCATTTCAGTTAAAGTGGTGTCAAACTACATTAATTCTGCTATATAGATTCAGCCCAAATACTAATCTGAACAACATTTTTAATCGTTGTCCCAGTTCATTCCACTGCCACTGAAAGCACTTCAAGCTGGGAGAGTCTCAGGACTAGATGAAGTCACATCAGAGAATTCAGTATTTAAGCAGATGCTTAAGAAACCAAATTTCCAAAGCAATGGAACACACACCTTCAATTCACTTCATGAACAGAAGCTGTTGTTCTGTTAAGGGACATACGAATACAATCGCCCCTCCGTTTTCGTGTGGGATCCATTCCCCCCCGCCCCAGGAAAATAGGAGGAAGGAATATCAACAACCTGAGATATGCTGACGACCCCATAATACTAGCAGAAAATCTCAAAGACCTGGAACTACCAAGGAAGATCAAAGAAAGTGCAAAGGCAAGCTTACTGTTGAACATAAATAAAACAAAAATAATGACCATGGAGAGCTTACACAAATTCAAACTAGACAATGAGGAAATAGAAATAGTAAAACAGTTCTCATATCTGGGATCAAATATTGGTTGGAACGAGGACTGCAGCCAGGAAATCAGAAGAAGATTAAGAATAGGGAGGGTGGCTATGAAAGAACTAGAAAAGATCCTAAAATGCAAAGATAAGCAACTGAGCACAAAAGTCAGAATCATATAAGCCATTGCATTCCCTATTACCATGTATGGATGTGAGAGCCGGACAGTTAAGAAAGAAGATAGGAGGAAAATCAATTCATTTGAGATGTGGTGCTGGAGAAGAGTGCTGAGGATACTGTGGACGGCCAAAAAGACAAACATATGGGTCTTGGACCAGATCTAGCTAAAAATCTCCCTGGAAATCAAGACGACAAAATTTAGGTTGGCATACTTTGGGCACATCATGAGAAGGCATGAACTGCTGGAAAAAACATAATGCTAAGAAAGGTGGAGGGAGGTAGAAAGAAAGCAAAGCCACGTGCAGATGGATGGACTCTATTAAAGAGGCCACAGGTATGAGTTTTCAGGAATTGAGCAGAGCAACGGAGAACAGGAACTGAGCAGGGTGGCCATGGGTCGAGACTGATGTGAAGGCAGTTAACAAGAGAATACTGATAACTGGAATACAACCAAAATGCTAAATTTGCATCTGAGAATGTAGCACTGTATCGAAGGTATATAACCTATAGATGTGGCAAAAAATAAGTCCCTCATCATAACTACAGTATCATCCACAAAACACTGATAGCTTTACTGGCCCAACCAAAATACACATTATACACATTACAAGCTTTTGAAGCTCCACTGGTTTCTTCATCAGGCAAAGATGTTAAAAAGATGTACAGTATATATAATACCTGAATATACAGTGGTCCCCCGGGTTACAAAAGTAATCCGTTCCGGATTACTTTTCGTAACCCGGAAATTTTCGTAACCCGGGGCACCGCTTTGTTTGACGGACCGCGCGGCAAATTTAAAGGGGCTGCATGGTTTTTTGTTTCGGATCCCGGGGTTTTTTTCCTAAGCCGGGGCCGTTTTTGCGGTCCGGGCTCTTTCGTACCCCGGGGGATATTCGTAACCCGGGGGACCACTGTATATCGTAGCTACAGTAAGAGTACAAGTATATTCCCCCAAACTAACACCTGGATGCAAACAGTATCTGGGGGAAAAAATGTTGAGGTGGAATCTTTTTCCCTGTCACTTATATCTATTGTTCTAAGTCATATGTTCTGGAGCAGCAGAAATCAGGCTTGCTCTATCCTCAAAATGACAATCCTTCAGATACTTAAACAGGGCTATCATATCATCTCTTAACCGTCTCTTTTCCAGGCTAAACATGCTCAGCTCCCTAAGTCTTTCCGCATAGGACATGGTTTCCAAAATCATCACCATTTTAGTCACCCTCCTTTGGACATGCTCCAGTTTCTCAACATCCTTTTTGAACTGTGATACCCAGAACTGGACACGGCATTCCAGTTTGGAATGTAATAACAACAACAACAACAACAACAACTGTAGAGAGCTGTTGTAGCACCCTTGAGACTGACTGACTGAAAGAAAGAAGTTGGCAGCATGAGCTTCCCTAGACCTCACTCTACTTCCTCAGATGCAGTTGGAAATAATAATAATGATGATAATAATAATATGGAGAGATTTTGTAGCACCCTTGAGACTGAAAGAAAAATTGGCAGCATGAGCTTTCCTAGACTAAAGTCTACTTCCTCAGATGCATTTGGAATATAATTATATTAATAATAATAATGTAGAGAGATCTTGTAGCACCTTTGAGACTGACTGAAAGAAAGAAATTGGCAGCATGAGCTTCCCTAGACTTCAGTCTACTTCCTCAGATGCAGTTGGAAATTAATAATAATAATAATAATGTGGAAAGAGATTTTATAGCACCTTTGAGACTCAATGAAAAAAAGAAGCTGGCAGCATGAGCTTCCCTAGGCTTCAATCTACTTCCTCAGGATGGTTAAGGGAATGAGGAAAGACCGAAGAAAGTGAAGCAATGCAGAGTTCATCTAATGGTGGAGGGAAGAAGAAAAAAACAACCATTAAGTCAAGAGTCTAAAATTGCCTAACTACAGCAGCACTGCCGCACAAACGTTGGCACTCCCTCCCCTTTGAATCCCACTGTCTCTTCCTCTCCTTTGTGAGAAAAGCCCCCAACAACAACAACGAGGGGGCTTCAGGGCTCATTTGCAGCCCCAAATCATTAGCAAGGCAGGGAAACCTCACCCATTTACCTGAGCTGGATATATGTATATTCAGCAGCACAAGAGCCCCTTCTTTCTCTAGGCCTTCCTCTGCCAGCAATCCTTCTTTGTTTTGGTTTCCACTGGAAAAGACCCATCCTCCACAGGAAGCCTCTTAGTATTATTATTAGTATTCCCAGATGCTGCATCCAAGACCTTAGTTACCTGATTATCCTTTGGGACCAGCCTCGATTGGAAAGGAAGAGGCGGCCTAATAATAATTATAATAATTACTACACCACCTCGATTATTATTTGGGCGTTTTTTTCTTCCTCACCCAAGGTGTCCTCCTCAAAAGGAGGACCAGGACCAGAGAGACCAGGCGCCACAAAATGGAGGTACATGACCAAATAATGGCTAATGGCACTCATTGCAGATCTAGTCAATGGAGGGCCTTTTGGGGATCCCTCCTATGGACAGAAGGGAGGGATGGAGGACACCTCCTGGGAAAGGAGGACCTGCCTGGGTTTTTGAGGGGGGGGAAAATGGAGGGCAGGGCAAAACAATATAAATAATAACAACAATAACAATTTGTTTTTATTTGTAAGCCGCCTCTCCACCAAGCAAAATAATAATAATAAGAAGAAATTTATTTATAGACTGCCTCTGCACCAAGCAAAGTAATAACAACAACAACAATAATAATATTTTTATTTATAGGCCGCCTCTCCACCAAGCAAATAATAATTTGATTTATAGACCACCTCTCCACCAAGCAAAATAATAATAATAATAATAATAGTAATAATTATATTTATAGGCCGCTTCTCCTCTAAGCAAAATAATAATGACAATATTTTTATTTATGGACTGTCTCTCCACCAAGCAAAATAATAATAATAATAATAATAATAATAATAATTTTATAATAATAATAATAATAATAATTTTATTTATAGGCCGCCTCTGTAAGCAAAATAATAATTTTATAATAATAATAATAATAATAATAATAATATTTTATTTATAGGCCGCCTCTATAAGCAAAATAATAATAATAATTTAATAATAATAATATTTTTATTTATAGGCCACCTCTGTAAGCAAAATAATAGTAATAATTTTATTTATAGACTGCCTCTGCACCAAGCAAAAAATTAATAATAATAATAATAGTAATAATTTTATTTATAGGCCGCCTCTCCACCAAGCATAATAATAATAATAATAATAATAATATAATAATATTTATAGGCCGCCTCTCCACCAAGCATAATAATAATAATAATAATAATAATAATATTTTTATTTATAGGCCGCCTCTCCAAGCAAAATAATAATAATATAATAATAATAATAATAATATTTATAGGCCGCCTCTCCAAGCAAAATAATAATAATAATAATAATAATAATATTTTTATTTATAGGCCGCCTCTCCACCAAGCAAAATAATAATAATAATAATATAATAATAATAATAATATTTATAGGCCGCTTCTCCAAGCAAAATAATAATAAAATAATAATAATAATTTTATTTATAGGTCGCCTCTCCAAGCAAAATAATAATAATAATAATAATAATAATTTTATTTATAGGCCGCCTCTCCAAGCAAAATAATAATAATAACGACAGTATTTTAATAGGCCTCCTCTCCACCAAGTAAAACAACAAAAAACAACAATAATATTTTTATTTATAGGCCGCCTCTCCTCTAAGCAAAATAATAACATTAATATAATTATAATTAACATAGATAATAATGATAATAATAATTCATACCGCTTTAACTCTTTGTCTGATCAGTTGCTACGGAATTCTGGGAGTTGGAGTTTGTTGTGGGGCCCAGAGCGGAGCGAAGCTCCGCTCTGGGCCCCACAACAAACTCCAACTCCCAGAATTCCATAGCGAGTGAGTCAGACAAAGAGTTAAAGCGGTATGAAAGCGGGTTCTCCCTCCCTTGTCCAGAGACCCACCTCATTCGGTCTCTCCAAAGGGGCCTCCCGCTTCATACAGGGAAAAACACAGAGCGCTCTCAATGCGCCTCTCTCCGCCAAAGGGCCGAGACGAAGAAGAAGGAGGAGGCGGCAAAGAAACGGGCCAAGGCTCAGGGCCAGCGGGGCTCCATCAAACAACGGCCCTTCGCCATTTTGTTTTCCCGCGGAGGAGGAGGGGACGAGAGAGAACGCGAAGGAGAGGGAGCCGCGCGGGGCATTATGGGAGGAAACACAAAGTGGGAAGGAGATTAGAAGCAGCAATAACAAGCCACGCCCCGTTCTGCCACTAACCACGCCCCCTTCTATCGATAGCCACGCCCACTCCCTCGCTCTCTGAGTGAGCGCGCGGCGCGGCTCAACCGTCACTCCTTCTCCCCGCCCCTCCCTCCGTTTCTTAGCGAGGCGCGGAGGGAGATCTTTCTCTCAAGCACTAGTAGTGTGTCGACGCCGCGCGCGGAGGAACACCTCCCCCTCAGAGAATGAGGCGCTGAGTGGTGAACAAAGAGGGACTATTTTATCACACCGTCCCTCTTTCTCCTCAGAAACTGAGGCAGCTGCTAGTGTTCTTCTATCCACTTCACTCACACACATCCAGTCCCTGTTAGTTAATAAAAGTTAACAAAAGGCTTGAGGGAAAGAGAGGAGTTGTGTTTCTGTGTTACATTAAAGCTGGCCCACCTTATCCACACATTTTTTTTTAATCCACGGATTTCAGCATCCACACACACAGAGCTTGAAAATCTTACCCAAAAGTATAAATTCCGAACAGCAAACCCATGATTTTTTCCCCATTGTATATATATATATGGGACACCATTTTGTTGTGCCATTGTATATTTAATGGGAGTTCAGCATCCATGGGTTTTGTTACCCGCGGAAGGTTCTGGAACCGAACCCGGGCAGATAACAAGGGCCCACTGTG
This sequence comes from Urosaurus nigricauda, assembly GCA_034509955.1. Lineage (NCBI taxonomy): Eukaryota > Metazoa > Chordata > Lepidosauria > Squamata > Phrynosomatidae > Urosaurus > Urosaurus nigricauda. The sequence continues at coordinate 105,869,402 of JAOEGL010000004.1, forward strand.
GTTTGACTAAATAAAGAGACGCTATTCCTCTTTGCATATCTTCCCCACCCTGAGGCCTTGCGGTCAACAAAAAAACAATAGAATACAGTAACGTGGAAATAGACAGTGACGTGGAATTCATTCTTCCCTACCCAGGGTTGCACAGTGTGTGTGTGTATATATATATATATAGATATATACACACACACACCACTCTGTTCCATGTTTGATATTTGCAGCTTTGATTATTCACGGATTTGACTAATATGTTCTCTCTAGGAATATCTAGGTCCTCCAGTGCAACTCTATGGTCAGCTTTAACTAAAATTTGCACTGAAAGGCCTAGAGAGAATACCCTACTAGGCCTTTGTAGCTTCTCCAGTGCAGTTCTAGGGTCAGTGTCTGTCGGACGTTGACCACACTGTTGCCCTGGAGGAGCTAAAGACTCCTACAGAGGTGTCCTCTCAGATAAAAACAGGCTGTTTTTATTATTTGCGGTTTTTTCATATTCATGGGGGGTCTTGTGCCCCTAACCCTAGCAAATATGGAGGGACAAGTGTGTGTGTGTGTGTTTGTGTGTGTATGTATATATATATATATATATATACACACACACACACACACACACACCACTCTCTTCAATGCCACCATTCTTTGAAGACAGCAGCCACAAATGGCAAAATAGCCCAGAAAACCCACAAAAAATATGGATGCCATCCATTAAAGCCTTCGACTTCACATGATTCGGTTTTATTCCACTTTAAGTGCCATCGCTCAGTGCTATGGTCTCCTGGGGTTTCTTGTTTTGTGAGGCACCGTCGTTCTTTGGCAGAGAGGACTAAAGGTCTCACAAAACTACAATTTCATAGAATGACATAGCATTGAGCCATGGCACTTAAAGTGGTGTCAAACCTGGGTGTCAAAAGCCTACACTGCAGAATTAAAGCTGTTTGACACCAGTTCAACTACCACAACCGTGTCTTACAATACCTTGGGATTTGTAGTTCAGGCCGGCACCAGGGCTTTCTGACAGACCAGGCGGAATACCTCGTCAAACTACAAATCCCGTTATTCTGTAGAATAGCGTCCACGTCAGTCAAGGTGGTGTCAAACCGGATTAGTTCCCAAAGAGGCATCCTGAGGCATTTTAAAAGCTAACAAACAAAAGTTATGGCATGAGCTTTCATGGGATATAGCCCTGCTGCATGTGTGACAAACACCAGTGAAAATTACATTATGATTAATGACCACTCATGAAGGTATTGCTGATTACATTAAGGAGAAATCGCAGCCTAGCTTTCCCTATGTTCTCCGATACTCTGTCATTAGTTAGATGCAGATAGGTTTGCCATTTTCTAGGTTCTAGTGGGACATTCCTGTTTTGTTCAGCCTTTGTTCAGAGGAGGTTTGCCATTTCCATCCTCTCAGGCTGAGAGAGTGTAACTGGCCACTTTTATTTCTCTTACCCCCTTCATTTGAATGGAGGTTAAATATCCATGACCTTTGGGAGGGCCTGAACATATCCTATAGAATCACAGCATTGTAGAGTTGGAAGAGACCACAAGGGCCATACACTCCAACCCCTTTCTTCCATGCAGGAACTCTCCATCAAAGCATAACCGACAGATGGCCATCCAGCCTCTGCTTAAAGACCTCCAAGGAGAGAGAAGGAGTGTGTTCCACTGTCAAACAGCTCTCACTATCAGGACGTTTCTCCTAATGTCCAGGTGGAATCTGCAAGTCCCAAGGGGCTCAAGGTTCTGGTCATTCATCTGGCCATGCAGCTCAGAGTCCTGGTCATTCATCAAACATTGCAGCTCAAACTTCTGGTCATTCATCGGACACTGCAGCTCAGAGTTCTGGTCATTAATCTGGCGGTTCAGCTCAAGGTTCTGTCCATTAATCTGGCAGTTGAACTGAGAGTTCTGGTCATTAATCTGGTGGTGCAGCTCAGAGATCTGGTCTTTCACCTGGCGGTGCAGCTGAGATTTCTGGTCACTGATCTGGCAGTACAGTTGTGAGTTCTGTTCATTCATCTGGCATTGCAGCTCAAAGTCCTGGTCATTCCTCTGGCATGGCAGCTCAGAGTTCTGGTCATTAACATCACCCTTTTGATTCATTCAAATTCTGGTGCATAGATGGGATATCTAATATTAAGAATATAAAACAATTACAAACATTGGAACTCAAATGGATTCATCGTTTGAAATCTGAATCCCCGGTGGGCTTAAATGAAAATGTGCACTGGATAGTTTGAGCTTTTCTTTGTCCTTCCAAGTCTTGACAGGATCATTCCTATTATTGGTTCAGCTGGATATTTAAGAGAGACTCTGGAAACAGGAGAAGAATATTATTATCCTGGAATTAAACAGAGTCATATTGTCTGAATCCCTGGTGGGCTTAAAGGAATATGTAAATTGGCTAGCTTGAGTTTTTCATTGCCGTTCCACACCCTTAGTTTTCCGTATGTCCCCCCCTCTCCCCGCCGAGTCTTGGCAGGATCATTCCCACAACTACTTCAGTTGGTTATATAAGAGACTCTGGGAGCAGAGGAAGAATATGAGCTGAAGAATTGATTTACATTTGTTTAAATATAGTTAATATTTCATACCCAGGCCACTGAGGAAGATTTTCAGTCGAAATATGTCTGGCCTGAAGTTTGGATATATTATTATTATCATTATTATTATTATTATTATTATTATTCTATTTGCTTTTGACATTTTGCACTATTCTCAGTGGGGTAGTTACCCTTTTAGAAATTACACTGTTTTTTCTGCTCCCTAGATTACTTAATTGCTCATTCCTTATAAAGTTGTTTTTTATATTGGGAAGTGGGACCACAATTATCCTGTGCATTTATTATTTTTGGCAGAACCATTTTGGTTGGTGTTTTGGCTTTCATCTGTGGTGCAGCTGAGATTTCTGGTCACTGATCTGGCTGTGCAGCTCAGAGATCTGGTTCTTCATCTGGCGGTGAGGCTCAGATTTCTGGTCACTGACCTGGCGGTACAGCTCAGAGTTCTGTTCATTCATCTGGCATTGTAGTTCAGAGTTCTGGTCATTCCTCTGGCATTGGACTCTTTCAGACATGGGAAATTGGAAGTATAATGCAAGGGCAATCCAAACGCAATCCTGGGGTTTCACGTTATTGCGAATTAATTCTTCTCACGCAAATTTGGGCAAAAGGGAAGTCACTCCGAATGCAATCATGGGTTTTACGTTATTGCGAATTTAAGCTTCTCACGCAATTTCGGGCAGGGGGGGTTATTTTGGGGTACTAGGAAGACATTCCGAACGCCTTCCGAACGCAATGGGGATTCATGTAAATTTGCTAAACTAGTGAATTTACATGAATCCGAATGGGCTCCATTCGGATTTGGGAGAAATTCCTCCCGTTTGAAAGAGTAGATTGTAGCTCAGAGTTCTGTTCATTAATCTTTTATATTGGGAAGTGGGACCACAGTTATCCTCTTCATTTATTATTTTTGACAGAACCGTTTTGGTTGGTGTTTTGGCTTTCATCTCCTGTGCCGTTCCAGATCCATACCAGTCTCTGAGAAGACAGATACGGGTTTTGAAGGGCCACTGGGGGTTGGAGAAGCCAGCACCTGGTGCTTTCTCAGCCTCCCAGCCCATACTAGACCTGTATGTGTCTCTCACGAGAAAAGTTATGGGTCTTGAAGAGTAGCTGGCAGGGGGAGAAGCTGGCACGGGGCTGTTTTCCCACCTCCTGGGGCCTTCTAGACCCATAGATGTCCGAGGAGAGAGATATGGGTCTTGAAGAGCTGACTGAGGGGCTGAGAAGATGGCATGGGGCCATTTCTCTGCGGCCCGGGGCCATTCCAGACCTAAAGCTATCTTGGAGAAGACAGCTATGGGTCTTGCCCTATGAAGAACGCCTTAGGGAGCTGGGGATGTTTAGCCTGGAGAAGAGAAGGTTAAGAGGTGATATGATAGCCCTGTTTAAATATTTGAAGGGATGTCATATTGAGGAGGGAGCAAGCTTGTTTTCTGCTACTGCAGAGACTAGAACGCGGAACAATGGATGCAAACTGCAGGAAAAGAGATTCCACCTCAACATTAGGAGGAACTTCCTGACAGTAAGGGCTGTTCGACAGTGGAACACACTCCCTCGGAGTGTAGTGGAGTCTCCTTCCTTAGGGGTCTTTAAGCAGAGGCTGGATGGCCATCTGTCAGGGATGCTTTGATGGAGAGTTCCTTCATGGCAGGGGGTTGGACTGGATGGCCCTTGTGGTCTCTTCCAACTCTATGATTCTATGATTCTATGATTGAAGGGCAGGTGGTGGGCTGAGAAGCTGGCACAGGGCCATTTCTCCACCTCCCATGCCGTTCCAGGCCCCTAGCTGTCTCAGAGAAGACAGATATGGGTCTTGAAGGGCCGCTGGGGGTGGAGAAGCAGGCACTGGGCTGTTTCTCCGCCTCCCAGGCTGTACCAGACCTATAGCTGTCTTTGATGAGACAGCTATGGATCTTGAACAGATGGTGAGGGAGGGGGGCAGATAGGCCATAATGGGGCTGTTTCTTTGTGGCCTGGGGCCGTTCCAGACCCAAAGCTATCTTGGACAAGACAGCTACGGGTCTTGAAGGTCCAGTGGCAGGCGGAGAAGCTGGTATGAGGCCAATTCTCCACCTCCCAGGCCGTTCCCAACCCATAGCTGTCTCTGAGAAGACAGATATGGGTCTTGAAGGGCAGGTGTGGGGCAGAGAACCCAGCACAGGGCTGTTTTTTCCGCCTCCCGGGCCATTCCAGACCCATAACTGTCTATGTGAAGACAGATATGGGTGTTGAAGGGCCGCTGGCAGGAGGGAGAAGCTGGCACGGGGCCCTTTCTCTGTCTCCCAGGCCGTAGCAGACCGATAGCTGTCTCTGCACTGGCATCAATTGTGCTGTAAAATGGAACCCGGGTTCCTAAGCAGTAATGGAATCTTTTCAACATAATTTTTTAAAAAAGGTATTATAGGTTATTATTGATTATTTTAAACCCAGAATTTTTAACCAGAAATCAACAGGGAGACCAAGGAGTAGATTGGAAAGGAAACTTTTTTATTATTATTATTTTTAGCTGCAGTGTTCCCAGAGGAAAACATCCAAATTCTGGTATGCTGATTCTAAAACGAACCGAGTTTTTATAGTACTTTGAACAAAGAAAACTACTTATCACATTTGTTACATTGAATTAAACATTTATACCCCTATATATTCATTGGCTATTTAGATGTTGCGCCTAATATATGTCACTGTCCCTCGTGGGGTAACCAATCAATCAAAACTATTATCTATGTCTTTCCAAAACAGTGTCTTGCAGTATGTCCTTTTGTCTGGACTAGCAACTTAAAATCTGGAGCCATTCAGAGTTGTTTGAATTCCTAAATGGAAGATTTGACATGAGAAGTTGAAACTATTCAAAAAACATAAATTCCAAAAAGCAAACCTTGATTTTGCTGTGTTTTTTTTTAAAAAATTGTTAATAATTTAATTGTATTTTATTCTGGCTGGGAAGGTTGGGAGGGTTTGGGATACAATGGATAATGAGACATTTATTGTATGCTTATTGTATTTTATGGATGTTTTATTGTGAGCTGCTTCAATCTTTTTGGAGAAGCAGGATACAAATAATAATAATAATAATTATTATTATTATTATTATTATTATTATTATTATGCCATTGCACTCAAAGGGAGCTGAGCATCCACAGATACCAAAGGCCCCCTGTATATTGTGCCTGATGTCCTGGTTCTACCGTGGTTTCCTTTGGAAAGCAAAACAATGTATATAAGAGCCTGAGAGTCATACAGAGCATTCCTTTAAATATTTACTCTGAAGTAGACCCTGCTGTGTTCATTAAGGGTTTTCTTCCCCCGGGCTTAAGCATGGATAGAATGATTACAGTGATGGACCTCAGAAAAATGATGGAAGCTTTTTATTATATTAAATGCATCAAAACCTTTTTACTATTGCATTTAATGATGATGATGATTATCACAGTATATCTCCTAGGTTTACAAGCAAAAGAAAAATGAAAGTCATGAAAAGAGAAGTATAAATGGTTGGTGTCATGGTATGGAAAGTTTTGTTAAGGATGGATCAAAAAAGTGTCTGCCTTTTTTTCTTTTTGGATGTTAGCAAAGTCAATTTATCCAGCTCCTATACAAAGCAGAAAATAAAAATGTACCCACAAAGAGGAGCAGAAGTGGCTCCTGAGCTAGTTCTGGTGAGGAGAGGCAAACATCTTTTTCAGACATGGGCACTATTTTTTGATACTAAAGTCTTGTATGCAACTCTTGATTGGTTTCCACATTGTGAATGGGAATATGCATTGCATATAAGCATACTTATACTAATCTTTATCCAAACATCTTTAATCCCAAAAGGCAAACATGATGACAGTAAACAGCATCATTATATTTGTTTGACAAAGAGGCTTAAAACCTGACTGCAGATATCCTATAATCTAAATTTAAGATAATATTTGACATGAGGTATGGTGTACTGGAGGACAGGTGAGGCCCTCTCGAAATTTATTTCTTTTGAGAGTAAAATATTTTGCTTTGATTTAAGAGACTATCAAGTTGTATTTAAAGCTACTTATCCCTGATGGGATACAGTTGCATTTAATTTTAAAACCAGGTGTTATTGCACACAGCCACAGCCGGGCGAGTGCAACCTGGATTCCAGCTGCGCAAATCCAGTGGCCTTTCAAAAACGGCAAGCTCCTGTTTTGATAGATAAGCCTCAAGATAAGCATGGCTGGGATCTAGGCTGCATACGGGTTGCACTTGCTTGGCTGTCGCTGCGTGCGGTGACACTCGGTTATCCCATCGAGGATAAGCCACTTTAAATATGATGTGATAATCTCCTAAATCAAAGCAAAATATTTTCCTAAAGAAACAAATTTTAAGCAGTCCTCACCAAGCCTCTAATTGTCAAACAAACATAATGATGCTCTTTACTGTCATTGCGTTTGACTTTTGGGAGCAAAGATGTTTGGATAAAGATTTGTATAAGTATGCTTCAAGCATAGAAAACTTTATAAATGCTCCAGCAGCTTTTTCTAAGACTCTTAAATCCAAAACACATTGCAGAAATAATCCAGTTTGAGACTGTTATAATTGTCCTGGCTCAGTGCTAGGGAATCCTGGGAACTGTAGTTTCTTGTGGCCCCAGAGTTCTCTGGCAGAGAAGACTAAATGTTCCACAAAACTACAGTTCCCAGAATTTCCTAGCATTGAGCCAGGGAAGTTAAAGTGTCAAACTGGATTATTTCTGCAATGTGTTTTGGACCTTAGTTTTGGAGATGCTACATCTTTAGGAAGATGCTTAGCGAAATCGTTTTTTAAGATGAAGCAATTCTTTTAACCTGAATTATCAAGTTATCCTTTTGACCAACAAACCATGAGCAAATTAAACTAGAAGTGGAAAACTGTGGCTTTCTGTGTATTATTGGATTTTGGCTCCCAGGATCATTCACCATTGGCAATTCTGGTTAGGGCTGATGGCAATTGTAATCCAACAATAACGGAAGGGGTACAGGTTCAGCTGCCCAACCCAAATACTCATTTGTTTATGTATGGAGAAGATAGGGCTGAAAGCAACAAGAAAACTCTTGGCATGTGAGAAGTGGCTAATCAGCTTGACCGGCCCATTTGGCCATAATTCACATCTTCCTATTGCCCTGCGTCTCAAATGTCTTTTAGGATTCTTTCCGTTGTAGGTCAGTAGAGCTGGGGATCTCAGGCATGTTGATCCTACACTATATTGCTTACTCACATTTCCCTATTTAGCTATTCCAACCTGCCCATAGATGTGTTTGTGGTTGGCATCTGTGGGTTAGCATAAAGAAGGCTAATCATGTGTCCATACCATGCAGAGCTAATCCTGCCATTAAGTGAACTGATGTAACTCCTTCAGACACCTGGTTTTGGTGTCATCAGAGGGCAACCAAAGGTTATTTATTAGGGTTATATGTCTGTAGCAACAGAGAAAGAGGGAAATGCCTATGGGGTTTTCTGTCTCATGTGCCAAAATAATGTTGCTGGTTTTGGGTACTGTGCATCTTCACTTGGCTGAGGGAAGGTGGGGCACTGTTACCTATTTTGCTTCAGGAAGCATAATCTTTCAGATTAGCATTTACCTCCTGATGTCTCTGATGACTTGGTGACCAAGGAGCTGTTCCCATATTATGTAACAGTGGTAGTGAATTTGTTCTGGCTGATGTGACTGTGACTTCCCAGAGGTACAAAAAATGTGCTTTTCTGAGGCTCATACTTCTCCATGGCAGGTCTCAGAGTATAGTTGCTGGAACTCATTTTAGGAGATTAGCACATGTGGCTTTTAAACTGCGATTTCCCTGGGAGGGAAATGGCGTCGGTGATACTGGTTGCATGATGCTGCCTTCCAACGGAGGAGGTAGATCAGGGTACCGTTTCCTTCTTCCTTCCTCCGCCTAAGGAAATTATCACACCACCATTTCCCACCAGGTTACATGTGGGTTATAACTGTACCAGATGGATCTTATCGCACTGCCCCATGCCAGGCAATCTGTATGAAATCTGGGCTTCTCCTGCAGATTTTCAAGAATAGGGTTTTCCCACCATAAGGTTGTGAGTTCAATACCAGCCAGGGCTTGCCTCTGGCTTGCATCCTTCTGAGGTCACTAAAATGAGTGCTCAGCTTGTTGGGGGCAATTAGCTTACAGTTGTAAACCACTTAGAGACTGCTTAGGTGGTATGAAACCGTGTATACATGAAGCTGCTATAGCCGCTATTGCTACTGCCTGGCCATGGGGCAGTACAATAAGATCCATCTAGTACAGTTACAACCCATGTGTATCCCAACAGGAACTGGGAGTGTGATAATCTCCAAACAAGCAAGTTATTGAGTGAATAATGCAGTCAGTGCATGCACTCCCCTTTCCTTCCCTCCCTCTTATCCCCGCCATCAGCTTCATGTCTCCTTTTTTAATGCTTGAGCAGGGAATCAAACCCTTCAGCTCAAGCTGAAGTCCAACACTCAAACCACCACATCACACACACTCTCTTCATAGGGAAGAATAAAATAATTAATGAAACTTCTCATCATTACTTTAGTAAGGCCTTTAATGGTCATTTAACTTCAAAGGCATTTAATTAAAATTTACATGATAGTTTCAAAAACACGTTTTTCCACCCTCCAACATAAATACAACTGAATTTAAAAAATTTAATGACTTAATTATTAAGCCCTAAATCCATTTTCTACAAACTATTATATTTCTGGTTCCTTCACTTGTTAAATGTGTTTTGTATCACAGCCCACTGACCTATAGGTTACCAAAAAGTAACTTTCTGATTACTTTGGAATAATGCAAGAACAAAGAATCACTTTAAAAAATTGTATGTAGAATAATAACTAACTACTTGGGGCTTGATATTGTAATGATATATTTTTTTTTAATTCCCAGGCTCTGGTTTAAACGATCTTGCCCTAATTGTTTTACAATTTGGGGTCTAGTTTGTATTCAACTGTAACACAACTTTAGTGTAATAATTCACCCAAAGCGATATTGGTCAGTGATCTCTTTAGCATGCCAAGAGAAAATGCTGAATCATATGGTTAGACATGTGATGATGTATTGATATTTTTTCATCTGAATGACTTTTTTGTGCCAATAATGCTACATAATCATATCTTAGAGTTTAATTATTTCAGCAGTTTTGCTAATGCTTATCTATGAAGCAAAGTCATATTTCAAAGTTTATTGGAGGATACATTGGCAGCATTCCAATACACTGTTAGATGTACTTAAGCCCACTGAAGGAAGACTCTGTAGAACTGCGGCTATTGATGAGGTGTAAAATTCCATTACAGTTGTAATGTAAGCTACCTTTCCAAACTAGTATTCAAAGTGTGAATATTTTAATACTGTTGTTACCCAAATTGCAAGAGTCCCAGGAGAGCACACACAATCAGTATTAAATAGGGGAGCTTTATTAGCTCAGTTAAAGCAGCCGAGAGAACTTGGGCAACTCTAAGCTGGGATCAAGCCTGTATATATCAGTTCTGGGAAACAGACCTCCAGAGTGCAAGTCCAAAACAGTTTTATTTGCAAATCAAGGGGAAATCACCATTCAGACAGAGACACTCACTGACACACTCAGCCAAGAATTAATGATATAAAAGGTGGTAGCGACTGGAAGGATTGCAGAGAGTGTGAAGTGTCACTTCACTGTGAGGTGAAATGGCTCATCAGCTGCCTGTGGATCATGGAGTGGCCAGCAGTGCTGAGAAATCAAGCAAGATCCTGACAGAGAGTCTGTCTGACTCAAGTGATACCAAATTTGGGATATCTGAGCAGCCATATTTATAGGGCAAAACATATCCCAGCACAGATTTTGGGATTAGAGTGAAGTTTCCAGGAGATAAGGATAAGAAAGGAACTTGTGAATGGCTGGACAATCAGTGCAAATGTCTCTGGAGTCTCGCTTCCGGAGGGAAGTATTTGTTCACTTCTAAACACCAGGTCTATTACCCACCATCACTTCTGTCACTGGATTATGTAGATTCCAATCTTGAATGATCTTTCCTTGGTGGCATGCTGTTGTGCTTCCCTCAGGCTGAGCCTCCCAGATCTCCACATATAGTCACAGATCTTCCTATATGGTATGGCTAGTTTCCTGCACTGGGGGTGCTCTCTCAGCTACATGCCTCAAACATCCCTTTAGACACCAATTTTATACTGAAAAGGGGGAGGGAGGTAGAGGACCAGATATTGGAGTAACACTGTGCATAACATTAATGCCCACCACACATGACATTTTAACTTCCTAATCATTTTTGTGGTTACTTAATAAAGAAAATATATTTTAACCTTTCTGTGGTCTGTTTTGACATTCTTTATAGGTTTGTATGAATTAATCATTACTTGCAAATTATATTATCGGGGGGGGGGGGAAGCTTTTAATATAAATATCTCTTAAAATATATATTAATTGTCTAATTTTAAAAAATAGCAGATAATAGGATTGTCCAATAAAGGCAATCAGTTGAAAAATGTTAACAAACTCTTTTTTTGTTCCTCATGACCATTGCACCCGTATAACAAGCATAATGATCTTTTAATACAGTTGGCCCTCTGCATCCATAGATTAGACCACCCACGGCTTGACATTTTTGCAAAAAAATAATAATCCAAAAAGCAAACTTTAATTTTGCCATTTTATATAAGGGATACTATTTTACTAATACACACACACACACAAGAGGGTATCCAAAAGTTTTAATGATCACCTTTTTAAAAAAATTGACAGAAAGTTTGTTTTGATTTGTAGCTGTTAACTTATCTCTATGTAGTCACTATCTAGATTTATACATTTTTCCCAGCGTATCTTGACCCTCCAAGTACCTGATATTGTAGAAGTTTGCAGATTGCGCCTTACGAGGGGGTATTGTAAAGTAATAATTATCACCAGGAAGTTATTATGGCATATTGATGAAATTTTGTCAGTGTCATCATTGGTCCCTAAGTGCACGTTGCTGAGAAAATCATTTATTTTTGTGACTGGCTCTGCCAGAAGTGACTAAATGTAAAATCCTTGTCAGGCGCAGTCTGCAGACTTCTACAATATCAGGTATTCGGAGGGTCAAGATACACTGGGGAAAATGTATAAATCTAGATAGTGACTACATAGAGATAAGTTTACAACTACAAATCAAAACAAACTTTCTGTCAATTTTTTAAAAAGGTGACCATTAAAACTTTAATGAACATTAATGATAATTTCATTAAAATAGCTCAGGAGTTATAGGCAGCACTATGGGAGATATGTACCAAAGATGAGTCTCGCCCCTGGAGTCCAATTTGTGGGGGTAGCAAAGAGACACAACCGTTCAGAGAGTGTAGGTTTGAATGGAAATTCTGGAGCTAAATCAGATTTCAGACTGGTGTGGATTCGATCTGCCTTCCCAAATAGAACACTGAGAAGAGAAATCTGGGGTTTTTTAAAGGGCAAAATTAAACCCTGGCAAAAAGGTGTGCAATTGCTTACATGGCAACAGGCGAGAGGTGCTTGATTGTTTGGGTAGGATAATCTGGTAGGACGACAGTCGAGGAGAGGTGCTAAATTGAACAACTTGGGCAAACATTGCACATTTTCCTGGTTATTTGGATAAAATGATAGTCTCATCAGCGACTCCCAAATTATCTGGAAAACATTGTTTGTTAAGGCTGACCTCACCTAGGTGTGTCGTGTACGTGTTCCCTTGCCTTGGGGATAATGGTTGCCAGCTGACTAGAGTTCATCTGGGGCCATGTAAGATATCATTCATACCAAAATTTCAGAAAAAGAGTGTTGCAGTATATATATATATATATATATATATATATGGGACTTCAGCATCCATGGGTTTTGATATCCACGGGAGTCCTGGAACCAAACAACAGCAGATAAGGGCCCATTGTATGTTGTTTCTGTGTATGTGCCTTCAAGTCACCTGCTGACTTATGGCTACCCAATGAATTTCATAGGGTTTTCTTGCTTACTCCCTCCTACTATCTATATTTATTTGTATATACCAATCAAAATCAAAATCTGTCTACTTGGAAGTTAAGCCATTTTTGTTACCAAACAGCAATTCTCTAAACTCTCTTCAAATAGCCACAAAGGAACACAGTAGATCTATCCAAATCATTTTACAGCAGGCAATGAGGTCTGTAGGCTTGATGCTTGCTTGTGTTTTGGACTTGTCTAGGTTTACATCAAAGGAACTTTTAAACAACTACTTTGTGGAGGAGAGAATGAAAGTTGGTCCTCAATCTGAGTTTAATTCTCCCAAAAGGGACCACCTCTCTTTCAGTTTAAAGGAAAGAATTGAGAGCATCTCAGGGCATGGATTCTCATCAGAGCCCAGTCCTTTCACAGAAAGAAATGTCTTCTCATAGTTTTATGGACAGTTATCCACAAAATTGGTTTCTAATTAACAACTGAGTCAAGTGTTGGCCTATATCTTTAGTGCATTGCTTTAAGTAATATGTACACATCTGTGCATCAAAATACAAATTCCCAGACCACCTCAACATGTATATTCCCCTTAGTGACACATTCCAGTCTAGCAAATGCTTCAAGCTTGTGAAAGGCTATCTTGATTTCCTTTGTCTGGATGGACAATGAAGAAAGACAGAGAGGGGGAAATCTCTTTATATTTGATCTAATTTTCTTTTCCAGTGGGATCAAACAAACACAGAGTAGGAGCAAAAAATATAAAAAGCAATGGTTCCCAAAATTTGGCTTTCCTTATGTTTTGGATTTCAGCTTCCAGAATTGCTGATTGTTGGCAGAGCTGGCTGGGGCTTTGGGGAGCTGAAATCCAAAACTCCCAGAGGACCAAAGTTTGGAAACCACTGCTTCTTCCTCATGGTCTGTGTGACTCACACAAATAGGTTATCTGCACCTGTGCAGTGCATATTCAGGACCTTCTGGTGCAGTTTGTTGTGTGCCTTCAAGTCATTTCCAATTTATGGTAACCTTATGGCAACTCTATCATGGGGTTTTCTTGGCATGATTTATTCAGAGAAGGTTTACCCTGAGGCTGAGAGCATGTGACTTGCCCAAGGTAACCCAGTGGGTTTTGTGGCCGAGCTGGGAATTGAACCCTGGTCTTCAGAGTCATAGTCCAGCACTCAAACCCCTATGCCGCACTGTATGATAATTCATTTTGTCAGTAGCCCTGCACATCCCCATTGCACCTGACCAGCACCTTTCCTGCCTAAACCTTTAGTACAGTACTTGACTTCAGGGTTGGCTCTACCATGAAGCAGAGTGAGAGACTCATCTTGAGTGGGAGATGCTACAGGGTGACATTGCAAATCCTCCATCTCTTTTTCCTGGGCTCTCTGCACATTTCTTTGTCTTGGAGGATAGATATGAGGGCATGCCAAACAGCTTGCTCTCACCAAACTAGTCTGCTATTCTCAGAGGTAGTGACAGGTGAGACCCAGTTGCCATTGTTGAGAATAATATTCAGGTGCCAGCATTTCACAGATGAAACATTTCACAGATGGAAACCAGGGCATATGTGGCCAAGCCATATAAGAGTGTGGCCAGATGTTGAACATTGTTTATGAGGAAGAATATACAAGCTAGAAGAGACAGCAGCAGTTTGCTTTTGCCTGCAGGGCAAGAGAGCCTGAGTTGTGTAGTGGAGACCAAGGTTTGATTCCCAGTGTGGCCATCAAACCCACTGGGTGACCTTGGTCAAGTCACATGCTCTCAGCCTCAGGGGAAGGCAATGGCAAACCTCCTCTCAACAAATCCTGCCAAGAAAATCCTATGATAGGGTTGCCAGGAGTCAGAAAATGACTTGAACGCACATAACTACAACAAATACAGAAGGGCAAGATACTGTTCCCACTTCTCCCTCCACTGAGGGTTTTATCACATGCAGCTTTTAAACCGCGATTTAATTGAGAGGGAACCAGCATCGGCAACGTTGATTGCATGACGCCACTTCCCTCCAGTAGTTGCCCAGTTCCCCAGCCATCCCTTCTAACTGACGGTGGAAACCCATGAATGAGCTGCCAATTGTACAATGTCATGGGTGCGGAAAGCCATTCCTGGTGCATTCGTGTGATTGGCAGGGCTAGTGAGACTGATTTTATATCAAATTATGGTGTGTGTGATTCCATTCATGACCCCAAACTGACCCTGCCGGGCTGGCAGCCATAACTCAACACTGGTGGTTCAGGTAGACAGATGAGTCATATTCACAAGATCCCTACAAAACAAGTTTTAAAATTCCCCACAGGAAGATTTGGGAGTCGCCCAGATGGGAGAGCTATCACCTTCAAGAATAAGTCAATACAGCTTGTTTGAGTCTCACACTTAATGTGCCAGTGACCGTATTAAATGATCCACCCATAGAATTGCCTTCCTTCCTAGATTGTGTCAAGACCCAAACACATTGTTTAAGTCATCATCGCACCTCAGCTTAACAAAGTCCAGGCACTCAATGCCTTTGTCTAAGCCTTGGCTAGACCATTAAGCTCATTGCTAGAGGCCAGTTTGAGTCTATATAAACCTACCTAATATTTTTCAACTCAAGTGTGCTGTTCTTGGAGTGTAATTGGACTCCATACCAGTTTGATCTCTGACTTTAGCTCCGTTGGGCATCCACCCCCACGTTTTGGCGGCCATACCTCATCATCATCATCATCATCCACATCTGCATCGGACCTCTGAGAATCCTACAGAAGTGAGTATTTCCCATAGTTTTGCCCATTTCCCACTTTCCCGCTTTTCTTCCCTTTTGCTTCTTAGAGCATTGAGTGTGTGCACGTGAATGCGTGTTTCGTTGCTGGATGTTTGTTTCCCGTTAATAAATATTAGACTTTAATTGAAGAAGCCTGCTTCAGCGTTCTCACTTAAGGGATTCTTGGTCTTTCCGGTATACATGACAGGATCCAGTCTCGAGGAGTGTTGTTAGGGTCCCACTCTTGCAAATTTGAGCTAATTAAAATCCCCTTAATTTGATCCTTCCTAACAGCAGTCACATTGTGTCACTGTCCCCTCTCCCCTCCCCTCCATTATTTTTAATTTTTTTACTCATTTTTTTCACGCAGTTTCGGAGCTCTGCAGCTTCAAGATTTTATTTAAATAAATTTAAATTGTTAAATCACAGCTGCAGAGCTCCAAAATTGCTTCAAAACTGTTAAAGATAAATTAAAAAACCCAAAGGCTTGCCGGGGAGGAAGACTGGAGTTCAGGGACAGGACAGGACGGGAATGGAGCATGATGGGGACAACAGTCATACAAAAGAAATACAATGCAGTAAAGGCAGCAATAAAAATGATGTGTTGCCACTTTAATTTTGTTTCATGATTGCAGCGAGATAGGGGCTGGTGTGATAAAGCCCAGAGTTAATTGATTCCAGAGTACTTTTGCAGTTTCAACTCAATTTGCAGCAACCGAAGTAGAGGCTGGAGGATGACAGAGAAATGGGTTCTTTCAAAAATAGCTGAAAAAATGGATGAAGATCCGATTAATCAGGACTGCTCCTGCCAAATCGGGGCAGTTGGATGACATGTATCGTCTGTGCATGAAAAAGAGAAGGAAGAGGGTGCCATTTTTTCAGGTTAACCAGATGTTATAACCACGAAGGAGGACAAGGCATTGCAAAACATAGGGCATTCAAGAAAAAAAAAAAAAGGAGTGCATGACCAAATCAAAGCTAAACACACACACATAAATTCATGCTGCTTAGTTGTGCTCCAAATGGGGGACATTTTGTAATTCCTCTTGGAGAGAAAGCTGAAATGAAGGACATGTAAGGGAAAAGGAGGATGTCTGGTCCCCCTGCATTTTCTCCTTTGCATCAGGCATCCAAACATCTTGGGCTAGGACTGCTTGGCTTGGCAAAAAGGACATGCGAAAATAGCCAGTGGAAGAGTAGAGCGTGACTCAGCTGTCAGATGTAGCTTTGATAGACTGTGTTAAGAGTGCCATATAACTGATTCTTCCAGTAATCGGTGTACTTTATTCTGCACTAGTCATACGTAATCTACAGTGCTGCGCCTGTTGCTTGGAGCTAGATTTCTAGGAAGATGCAGACTGTAGATAAACTGGAAGGGTCAGAGGAAAGCAACAAAGGTAAGGTTAGGCAAAGCCGCTCCTATGAGGAAATGTTGAAGGTGGTTGGTTTCTTTAAGTTGAGAAAGAAAAGACTGAGGGGGAAGCAGGAGGGCATTCTTAAAATACCAAGAAAAGAAAAGCTCCCCCTTCACTTCCCTAGATCTGTAACTGCTGGAAAAACACAATATTTTAAATCCCAACTCTGGGTGGGACAGTGGAGGCCAAGAGAAAACAAATTCAGCCCTTTAGAAAGTTAGGAAAGTTTCGCGGCTCTCTGTGTGTGAATAGTCTGCAGGGTAGAAAGAGCTCTCTCCTTCCTTTACAAGTCAACCTTGGCTGCATCCACACTGCAGAAATAATCTGGTTTGACACCACTTTAACTGCCATGGCTCAATGCTATGAATTCTGGGAACGGCAGTTTGTTGTAGTAGTAGCACACCTGCCACAACAAACTGCAATGCGCAGACTTCCATAGTATTGAGCCATGGCAGTTAAAGTGGTGCCAAACCAGATTATTTCTGCAGTGTGGATGCAGCCTTCAGCAGCAGAAGGAAGCGCATATTTATTATTAACCTTTATTTATATAGTGCTGTAAATTTACGCATGCATGAAATGTAATGCTGCATATTGGCCTGCAGAGGGATCAGAAAGGTTTTTACTTTCGAGACATTGAAGAGCTGGTTTCATAAACCAGGACACCACTTAGGCACTTCTGATGCAGCAAACCGCCGGGGTCCTTGTCTCCAGTTTGAGGTCATTTAAGTAGGAAGGCAGCCTCTTGGGTAGAATACCTGGCCTTTTCCTCATTCCCCAAAGTGGCCAGGCAGGACAGCTCACAAGATAATTGCAATGAAGACCCTACAGAAACAAGCTGCCTGATGAACAAAATTGTGTTCAAATATATCTAAAATTTTCATCTTTCCTTTTGGAAAGGTCTCTGCCTACTTTAAGAATCGAAGACCTGAAAGAGATTCATCAAGTGACTCTTCTCCTGATCCTGCATCTCCTTTTCGAAATAAGGACACCCCTTGAATGCTCAGTCTGTCCTCTTGTTAAAGGTAAAGTGATCTGCAGGTGGGGTAATGGAGGGAGAAGGGATGGGGATATGGTCACACTTTTACTGACCTTACTGTCTATCATCTATCTTTCTATCTATCTATGCAATGCAGGAATGTGGTGTTTGCAGTTTTGAATCTGACTTGATTTGCTCCATAAGACTTAGGCTGGATGTTCAGGAGCAGAGCTTGAAAAAATAACTGTTTGATCTATAAGTCCCAAAGTCCCCTTTGGGAAGGGTGACTAGATGTCCTAACTGCAAAGGATGACAAGGTGTCGCAAAATGTAAGAAATGCAAGAAAAATATCCCAAATAAAAGCTAAAAACATGACTATAAATGTAAATTCGTGCTTCTCAGTTGTGCTCCAAATGGAGGAAATTTTGGATTTCCTCCTGGACAGAAGGCTAAAATGTAGGACATGTCTGGAAAAAGAAGGCCATCTGGTCACCCTGTGCTGGAGGGGAGTCTGGAAGCTGAAGTCCTCAAAGTAACTTTTCATAGCTTTGCCCAACTGTGACAGTGTGGGGGCTTCATCTCAGAAAATTATTTCCTTATTGTGGAGGGAATGTTATTGAGGGGGAATATGTTTTTTGTTTGCTTACTACGCAGAATTGAAGGTACAAATGCATGCAGGTTACTTTGCCTCACTGAATCAGCCCTGGATCATATGTGTGCATGATTTTTCTTTTTACAATCATTTTTAAAAATGAATTTATACTATTGTAAGTTATAGATGTTTTACAACTAGTTACAAGTAGCTAACTCATTTTGTTTTGTTTTTACTTTTGTATCATCAGGAGTTGTGTGTGTGTGTGTGTTGTAGTTTGTTCTAATCTTGTCAGCTAACTGCCATGGGTCCCCTAAATAAATAAAATGTGCTTGATTTTTGTATGCAAAAACTCAGTCTTAGAGGAGATACAAAAACACCCTTTTTGTGCACCACTTGCGGAGAAAATGTGACTCCAAAGCACATGATATCTTCCTGTGTAACACATTGATGATTATGCTACTCAACTGTAGTTTTTAACATTTCAGTTTTATGTGTTCTATGTTTCTGCTGTATTTGCATAGCACTAAGATTAAAAGGTAGTCTCTTGTTGGAAATAAAAAGAAAGGTGTATGAGGATGGCAATGGCAAACCCACCTCTGAAGAAACCTGCCAAGAAAAGCCCATGATAGCTTTGCCTTAGGGTTGCCATAAAATAGGAATGACTTGAAGGCACACAACAACAACAACAACAATGTGTGTCTTGTCGGATATGAAAAAGATTGCCCCCCCCCCGGCTGTTTTGGCCTTCATCCCACATGAGTGACACCAGACATAGCCAATGGCAATGAACTGTGGGATTTGAGACGCAGTGACATCACTGCTCTGTGCATGTTCAGGCAACTGCTGGAATGCCAACTGCCTGGCATATGCAGAGTAATGTCTGTGTGTCTGTGATGCCTCTTGGCATGCAGGGTCTTGATTGCCTGCCTCTTTGCCAGTTTCAGTGGGCCCTTGTTATCTGCTGGGGTTTGATTCCAGACCAAGACCATCTGTGGTTAACAAAAATCTGTGGGCATTCAAGTCCCATTAAATATAATGGAAAAGGAAAATGGTGTCTCTAATATAAAATGGAAAATCAAAGTTTGCTATTTGGAATTTATATATTTTTTTAATATTTTGAAGCCATGGATGCTTAAATCCGTGGATAAGGAGAGCCAACTGTACTTAGTAAGGGGTCTTTTTCCTACCGTCACTTTCCAACAGTCATTGAGAGGAGACAGCTAGGCAAGACAGACAGACAACCAGACCAAAACACCTGCAAGAATCGCTGTCCCCATCATGCTGGTTCAAGAAGGTGGAAAAGGGGAATAGAGGAGACCATGATACTGGTGGTGCTGTTTCTGCCTAATGATAGGGCCAGGCCCAAACTACAAAATAAATATATTTTGTATATGTAACTGGCAATACCAGAAGAACACAACATTACTGATAAACACTGATGTATTGAGCTGGACAGTTAAGAAAGAGGATAGGAAAAGCATTAATTCATTTGAAATGTAGTGCTGGAGAAAAGTGCTGAGGTTACCATGAGCAGGAAAGAAGTCAAACAAATGGGTCCTAAAGCAAATCATACGAGAAATCTCTCTGGAAGCGAAGATGACTAGACTTAGGCTGTCGTACTTTAGCCACATAATGAGGAGGCACGACTCGCTGGAAAATACAATAATGCTAGGAAAGGTAGAGGGAAGCAGAAAGAGAGGAAGGCCACGTGCTAGATGGATGGACTCTATTAAAGAGGTCATGGGTATGAATGTGCAGAATTTGAGCAGAGCAGTGGAGCATAAGGAGTCTTGGAGATGTCTCATCTACAAGGTCACCATGGGTCGAGACCGACTCAAGGGTGGATAACAACAACAAATTGTATTTTTAACCTATCTTTCGTCAACGGGCTATTCCCATTCCACATGCCTATGAAAAGTAGGTTGAGATATGATAATGGCTTTTCAGGGCTACATAGTTGGGATTTGTACTTAGATCTCAAGACCATACTGCATGTACTGTTTATAATAATAATAATAATATAATGTTTTATTTATACCCCGCTCTTCAGGCAAGACTATCTGGAATGTTGGCTACAATGGGTTCTTGGTATCTGCTAGGGTTTGGTTGCAGTCCCCTCCCCTCCCCCGCGATACCAAAATCCATGGTATTATATAGAATGGTGTAGTAAGACAGCATCCCTTGTATAAAATGGTGAACAACTGAAAGGTTTGCTTTTTGGAATTAAAAAAATACACGTTTTCAAGCAGTGATTAGTTGAATCCACGGATGTAGAACCAATTGATACAGAGACCCAACTATAACACAAATCTAAAGATATACATTAAGTTCAGAAATCCAATGAGAAGAAAAGGCCCATAATATTTAGGAGAGGGAGTGTTTATTGCTGTATAAGGAGCAGAATTGTCATGGAACAGCTTTTCTCCAATAGATGTGTTGTAGTCCAGACAAATCAAACTGCAATGCCATCATCCCCACCAGGTACTAATGGTCACATTGTCTGGGGATAATGGGAGCTGAAGCCCAATATATTGCACATGGGGGGAGGGAGACTTTCTCAACTCAAACTTGTAGGATGTTGTGATATCTGCAGCCCATTGGCTGGCTGTCTTTGCTTTTATATGTATGAAAATTCTGAGTTGTGGTTAGCTAACTGGTCATGTTGCACATTTGAAACCATTGTATATTTCAGTTTATTTTGCATAGGCTTTGTACTTTTCAAAAAGGAGGAAAGTCAGTAGAAAACAAAGCAGGTTCTCACAGCTGTAGTAAAAAAAAAAGCTTTCCCAAGCTGTACTACTTTCACTTATCAATGGAATTTTCATTGCCATCATAATGACGCTTTGGGCTGCCTAAACACAAGTAATATTTATTTTAGAATGTCTGGGAGAATTTACCTTTTATTTCACTGTTTACTTGTTATGCAGCAAAAATGTCAGCACAACTACTATAACTACCTGAATATGCAAGAAATCATTTTGGAGTTTTCCTAAAAGACTACTGGCATTATTTTCTCAAATAAATAGTACAGTAAAAGGTTCTTGTCTGAAAGAAACATTAATCAGCAGTCCTTTACACTGGAGTAGACAACTGTGACTCTTCTCCAGTATTGTTGGGGAACCTCACCCCAAAAGTTTGAAGGCGTCCCCTTCCTGCCTTTGGTCGGACTGTATCCCTGACTATTGGCTATGCTGACTAGGAATAACAGGGCCTACAGGCCAATATATATATATATATATATATATATATGGAGGGCCACTGTTGTCTATCCCTACTGTAAATCTTAACTATGAGTAAACCTTATTGAATTCTGAGTAGGCATGTATAAGATTATACTATTTGTTTTCATTGTACTTCTTTTTAAAAATCTTAAGTGATCGATTGCGCTATTGAACGCACACTTAACCAATACAGTATCTTTTTCTATTATAGCTTTTCACTATAATAGAAAGCTGTGAATGAAATGCCAATTGTGCCTTGCTGCAGGTGTAGAAACCCATTCCTGCAGTACTGCAGTAGTGTGATTGCTACATGGTCTCACTGTCCCCTCCTCCCCACTTTCCCTCCTTCTCCTCTCTTCTAAATTTTCCCCAAATTTTTTTCAAGCTATTTCGTAGCTCCAGAACCCCAAAGTTTCAGAAATTGTTTTAAGAGTGGATCAGGGCTCTGGAATAATGGGGGGAAAGTTGGAATTTTTTAAAAAATGCAAAAGGCATGCCAGACAAGGCATAAAAGAAGGAGAGGGGTTTAAGGGAGAGGAAAGGAAAGGAACGTGATGATGGCACCAGCCCCGTCACATTAAAGGAAGAAGTGCGGTGGTGCCTGCTCTTATGCCAGTATTGTACCAGGTTGCAGGACTATAGCGTGAAAGGGTGTGATAAAGCCCTAAGTACAAACCTCTAATTGGAAACAATAAATTGATTTCTTATATTAAAATGAGTAAAATATTTATTTGTTCATTTAAAATGCTTCTGTAAAATCCTTCAATTAAAAATTGTCCTTGATGGGCATAGTACTTATTGTCAGCAGTGTAAATTTGTGCACAAGATGAACAATCTGTATTTATATGTTTTCCTGTATTTTATGTGGGAAGGAAATAATTTTCTTCCATTTTATTGTGTATTTCATAAGTATATAATACATAAGTAAATATTTCATAAGTACAAGTCATACAGCAGGAATGGGAAAACTCTTGGGGCCATAGGTTTTTCCAACCATTTCAGCTGAATCTCAGTTTAGGAAAGGTCTCAATTTCCACCATTTGACAGGGCCAAAGGCAAAGTGGGTGCGTCCTACAGATGTGAATTTTACATGATAGATGGCTGGATGTGGCTTGTATTTCCTCTTCCTGCCACCCCATCCTGCTTTGTGTCACATTTTGGTTTCCTCCTAAGTTTTTATTTATTAATATGATAATTATATGTAGTTTAAGATATTTAATTTAATTTATTTATTTCAAGGATTTTTACCCCGCCTTTCTTCCACAATGGGATTCAAGATCTGTTAATTTGGCTCTCCAGATGTTTTTGACTGCTGGTCACATAACTTCTGAGCATGGTGGACCATACTTGGTGGGTCTGATGGAAATTGTAACCCAAAACAGAAAGTAAACGTTTTCTCACTCTTGACATAACTTGCAGAATTCCCTGCTAGGCATATGGTGGGTTTGTTTGTGTTTTGACATTGTTTCACTCCTGTTGCCTTGCATTACTAGAAGATCATGCTGACCTGCCTAATTAAAAAGTGCTGATCTTCCACATTAAAAAGTGTGGTAAAACAAATTTCGTTCCATTTTCTGTAGTTCTGTAGTTTTCTGCAGTTTGCGTTCCTTAAGGGGAGGAAAATGTGTGATCTTGCTCTCTGCAGCTGCATTTGTGCCAAATATTAAACAGATGACACATATAAAGATTACACCCCCTCTACCACCTACTTGTGCAATGGTCTGTTACCTAATTTATAGATGCTTTGTTTCTTCACAGATGGAAGCATTGCTCAGATTCTTTCTTTTCTGGAAGGCATTTTCTTCAGCAGTCGTTGGCTACCCAAGTGGCAAAATCAGTATGGCTTGTAATTCTATGTTACCCAGTCATGGAAATGCCATTTCACAGACCTCTCTACCACCATATGCCATCTCCATCTCCAACACATCATTCACCCCAGGAGATGAGATCATAGGTAAATATAGAACATTCGGTATTATATCTGATTGTGATATAACACTCCCCTGTTGCATTTTATTTATTTAAATAAATAACGTTGTTTTAGAAAGTTCTTTTCTTTCATCCAACTATCACGCTAGGGGGAAAACAGGATTTAAACGAGAGTTAAACGAGAGTTAAACAGGAAATGCCCTATGTTTTTCACAAAGCTGGGTGTTCAAGTGGAATACTACAGTAGGCCTGCTGGATTGCAGCCAAGAGCTTTAATGAATAATGATATCTGTTGCCAACAAGATCAAACACACTGGGAGTCAGAAAGACAGAAAGATTCTTTGTCCAGTCGAAAACATTCTTATTTCAACCTTGTTACAGTGTACTGTGGGAAGAAAGGAAGCATGTATGACTTATTCTTTTTGAACACAGGAGTTTGCAGAACCAATTGCCAAAACCAAACTCAAATATATCTATAGTAAACATTTCCTTCTTGGAAGGGAAAAAAATTACAACTTTCTCCAACCTGTCACCCAACTGAGGTGCTGGATTACAATTCCCATCTTCTCCAGTCACGATGGGCAAATTGCTGTGCTGGTTAGGGCTAATGGGAGTTGTAATCCATGACATCTGGAGAACACTGTGTGGCAGAAGGCTAATCTACATGCAATCTTCCAACTGCTTTGGGCTGTGTTATTTTCTGATTGTTGTCAAAGTTGTATGAGTTCAGCAAATTAAGCTAAGCTAAAGCACACCAGACATATTCTAGGAAAGAAAAATAAGAGAAGAGGATGTTTGGGGCCCCAAATAAGCATTATACCCACTGCAAAGATTCAGGGAAGGATCCTGAGGAGTTTATCACACTGGGTCTAATTTCGGCATTAAAGAGAGATTAAAGTACAAAGCATCCCACAAATGAAACGAAAATAGCGAATAATTGTCTTGCACAAATGATTATCACACACAATTCCACAAATAAAGTGATATCGGAAATGCATTGTTGCTGAAATCACAAAAGTAAAAAGATGTGCATTAATGCTTCTTTGCGACCACTTTAATGATGGATTTTGTGTGACGTGTGAAATCATTTTGTGTAATTACACAATTTTTCCAGGATATTCATGGGATAAACTCCCGATCTCCTTTGTGTGATAAACTCCTCAGTCATGAACAAATCTCAGCTCAGAGGTAAGTTTTTGGACTACAGCTGCCAGAATCTTCCACCTTGCAAACCTCTGGTCAGGGATGATGAAAGCTGCAGAACAACCACCTCCAAATGGCGATAAACTCCATTCCTCTGTTTTGTGTGTGTGTGTGTGTGCGTGTGTGTGTGTGTGCGTGTGTCTGGGGGAGAATTACAATTATTTTTAAAACTATTGTAAATCTTTTAAAGAAATCTCCTCTGTGCAAGTACTAATTTATATAATTACACTAGCATTCCAGGCAAGCTCAAGCATTTAAAAATCCCATTGCTTTTAAAGACAGAATAAATCATGTAGTGACTGTTGTCTAAACTTTGTTAAATTGTGCACTGCTTATTGGAGTAGCTGCCATAACAGTGTTTAACTTCTGTCCTTTTTCCTGCTGTTAATGCCAGTTACAGTAAGACATTCCAACACACAGTTGTTTTTCTTCCGTCCTCAGTATCTCTAACTGGAATCAATGGCTCCAGCTTTAAAGGATTTCTACTCCAGGCTCGAACACCTGGAGGAGAGGCTGCGGTTGGAAGCTTTCAAGTCCTAAATCCTAACACACAAGGACTTGCATGCAACAATATTCAGGTATGTGTGACTCAGCCTTACAGATATTAAATCCTAACACACAAAGGTGTACATGAAACAGTGTTCAGGTATGTGTGACTTGTATAATTCAAGCTGTGTAATTCTGTTGTAACCTGTTTTGCATTGCAAAAAAAAAAAAAGGTAACTACTCTTTGCATTCCTAGCAAAGGTTCATTGGAAGTGTGCAGCAGTGTGCAGCATTGGGAAACTTCCCACTCCACTCCCTACCAGTGTGTAGCACTGGGAAGCATCAGCTTGGTTATGGCAGTTATGCTTTGTGATTGTCAAAGCATTATCTTGTCTCTCGTGGTGTTTAATATCTATGCTAGAGGTGTGTGGCTGCATCAGATGATACCCTAAAGGAGGGGTGACACCACTGCTCCCCAAACATCTACTTTTGGGCAGACATGGGCTGTGTTGTTCACCTGTGTCCTTTAATAACATGGCACGGATGGTGTGAGTGGGTAAGGCTCAGTGGGAAGAGAAAGGAGAGGCTTTAGATATTTTTTTAAAAAATAATTTTAAAATTTAAAATTTAATTTTTTTACATTTTTTTTAAAAAATAAAAATGTTCTTCTTTTTATTCCAGAACTGGACATAGCATTCATGTGAGATCTGGCCAAAGCAGGATAGAGTGGCACTGATATTTTCCTTGATATGAACATTATACTCCTTTTGATGCATTTTCCATAGCAATTGCAACTTATCCGCCTTCTCCTGTGTTTATCCAAGCGGTCATACTGTTCCATTTCCTTTGCACCCAATGCCAGAACATGCTCACACAATGGAGGTGTTGCCTTGAAATAAACTATTCTGCACTTTTGTGATAACAGGATCAATAGGACCATCGTTCTCACCCAATGAAAGTGGTTGAATATCAGACCAGATTTTAACCACATATCAGCACAAAGAATGAAGTAAATTGGCCATCCTAGCCACCCAGATAATTAAGAGACCCATGGTGACAGAGCTCACACTGGCATAGTCTGACTATTTGAATTGTCTTCTTAGATTGTAAGCCTGAGGGCAGGGAACCGTCTAATTAAAATAATAATTGTAAGCTGATCTGATAGCCTTTAGGGCTGAAAAGCGGGGTATAAATAAATAAATATTATATTATTATTGTCTCAGTGAGACAAGGCAACACTGGGAATGTTGTTTTCAGATACCTGTAAGGGTGTAATTTTTAATGCACCTCTTTTTTAATTGTAGAATTCTTCAGTGAGTCACACAAACCGGGATAACAAGCAAAATGTAACAGCAGTCTGGATTGCACCTCCTGGCGTGGGACAAGTTGTGTTCAGGTACGGATTTCTGTGTGTGTTCGTGACACAACAACCCAGGGCTCTGCATGACACAACAAGCCATGGTTAAGCTGCTCAGTTCTTCCTACTTGTAGCAGAAGTGGCTAAACAAACCACATAGGAACGCAAGCCTCCATGTTTTGTTCATCTTGTCTGGCAGCAGGCAGTTCCCTGTCTCTAGTTTGTTCTGTCCCAACAAACCAGAGAAAGAAAGCAGAGTTTATTTATGGTCTCTTTCTCTGATTTCTTGGGAGGGAAGCTGCTGACTGTCAAGTGACATGATGAAACAGCCATGGAGTGAAGTTCTGAAATTTTGTTTAGCAGCTCCTACTGCAAGTGGGAGTTAACTGAGCAACAAATTGTTCAGTACAGGTCAGGGTTGTAACGGAGTACTGGGAATTGGATGCAACTTTAAACCAGATACTTTATACTATACAGTATTAAGACTGACTTTGCAGAAAAGTAGTTAATCAAGACTCAGGTCCAAAACACACTACAGAAATAATCCAGTTTGAGACTGCTTTAAATGCCTTGGCTCAGTGCTAGGGAACGGTATCTTTGTGGGACATTTAGCCTTCTCTGTCAGAGAGCTCTGGTGCCACAATAAACTGCAATTCCCAGGATTCCCTAGCAATGAGTCAGGGCAATTAAAGCGGTCAAATTGGATGATTTCTGCAGTGTAGATTGGACCTCTGTTAAGCTATAGTAAATGGCTAGCATGCTAGATATTGTCTGCTATAAATATAGAAGCCTAAATCAAACTTGATCTTTTACGTTAAATTTGTTGTGGAAGAATTGATTAGCTGTACTTGACCAATGATTTCCAAAATTATTTTATTATAGAGCAACAGTTGTACAGAGCTTTGCCACATTCTGGGCTCAAGTTCAAAGCCATGTTCTTGTGTCTTCCAGCACATCATTTGTTTCTGTAAGTTTCAATATGATACTCTTTTTTAAAATATTAAAAATGTATAATAATACATGAAACATATTACATTAAAAATGCTTTTATCTTGAAATTATATAGATTGGGATGGACAATCCATGGGTCATAAATTGCCCTTGGCCTCTACTGGAACAGTTTATAAATCTAGTGGGAGCCCCTCTTGATTTTCTACTGCATTGGTGGCACAGATTAATTCATAGTGAAAAAAGTTGATGTGCTGTATAGCCACTGTTACCCTCTCAGATGCAAGTAAAAATTATTTCTTTTCTTATTCCTTAACTTATGGAGATGAGGAAGTACAGAAATGTGTCAAGCATTCATCTCTAGTAACAGCATTGTGGTCATGATATCACTCCTTACACATCCCCATTAAGAGAGGTAAATAGTGCTATCCTTCTTTGATTTGATGGTAGAAATCAAATTCTGAAATCACTTAATACAAAAACATTTTTAATTGCCTTAGGCAAGTCACTTTCTCAATTTAGCATACCCAACAATCTTATCTGCCTCACTTGTGAAGACAATGAAGCTCTCTTTGGAGCAGGAAGAGACAAGGTGTAAACCCCACCATTCCTAGTGATTATACAGTCAGTGGTGAGGAATACTGGGAACTGAAATCAGCCAACATCTGGAGGGCTGCACAGTTCTCACCCCTGCTTTGGTGTAAAGGAGGGATACTGAAAAAAGTTGGGGTATGGTCGGCTGCAACATTGTAATCATGGAAACAGTTCTTTTCCCAGGTACCACAAATGAAGGAATTGCTGTTGCACTGCTGGGCAAGGAACTATAAAGTTATAGCTAATAGTGTGGTCTGATGGGTGGTGCAACCAGTAATATCTGGAGGACCACATGTTCCCTATCTCTTCATGCTGACAGTTCCCAGTAAGATCTGCACTCCAAACTTCACAAGAGACCATGTAGACAGCCCATTTCAGTCACAAGATTTTTAGCCAGAAGGCTGTAAGAAAAATCCATTTTCCATATCCATTCTTCTATAAATGGTGGTGTTCTGTGTCTTTTCTAGACTTTACCCAGTTTTCCACAAAGTACTACTCCCTCTGCAACCGTAAGTGTTTGATTTCTGCATCTTATTGTATTTTTGGTTTAGGTTTATCTTATTGTATTTTTGGTTTAGGGCATCCAGAGGCATCTTTC
This sequence comes from Urosaurus nigricauda, assembly GCA_034509955.1. NCBI lineage: Eukaryota > Metazoa > Chordata > Lepidosauria > Squamata > Phrynosomatidae > Urosaurus > Urosaurus nigricauda. Next base: position 105,897,951 of record JAOEGL010000004.1, read on the forward strand.
ATGTGGTTTAGATGATGTCGAAATAAAATTTATTGATACAGTATATACCAACAACAAAAAAGTTCAAAAGGGTGCACTCATAATATTTTAAACAAGAGTGTTAAATCCACAATAATAAATATATTCCAAGATTTATTCCTGGTAGTTTTCCTGCATGCAGGTATAGGGTGCACTAGGACGATGACTCGATTTTTAAAAATAGCCCAAACAAGGAAACACCTAAAGGAGACAATGGGGACAGAGGAAGCATTTGATTGTCTCAAATGATAATTAAGGTTTATGGTATGACATTCTGTCTTTAGACCAAATGTCTATTGGTACATTTATAGTATTTCTCTTCAACTTGATCCAGCAGTAGTTAAGATGTAGAATAGCATGTGCCATCCAATAATGAGTGTAAGAATGTTTGGTAATGTAACATAAAAAGTCATTCTCTTGACATGAGTGCCAAACACATAACAGTGGATAAAGCTCTTTGCTCCGGTTGAAATTAATATTGCTGGAAAACAAGAAGCCTAGCCTCTTGTTGAATTGTTTTCAGTTGTACTTGTGTGGATTCAAGAGGACATAATTGCCACCAGTTATGGGTAGCCACCCTTACCTGAGTATGATTACTGGCAACTAAAAAGATACCAATGAGGTTCATTTCCAAGAGTAGCATTATTAAACATCGCTGTATATAACCCAGTCCCATGGACACCCTTTCCATGTAACTGACACTAGTCTGAATGCCAGTGCCCAGATTCCATTCATAGGTTCAAAAGCAGTAAAGGAACGATAGACCATGATGTGAAGTTCAGAGGACTATCTATCTATCTATCTATCTATAAGCAGGCTGGTATGTCTAAATGTGGGTAGCTGGGCGGTGAGCCAGCTTCCAGGCATCATGGGGGCATACATCATACATCATGCATCTGCCATGCCCCCAAGCTGGCTGGAAGCAGGCTTTTCATGCTGGTCTGTACTGGTGCAAAATCTGCTGTAGTGTGACAAAATCTAAGAATCTTGTAAGGGAAGTGATTTGAAGAATCCTGTAACAAATGGATATAGTGCCAGAGATAAAGAATCATGGGTGCATCCGTGTATGTGTCCTGAATAGGTTCATTTCAATTGCAGATCTCCACAGACGAAGGATGTGGTACAGAGAAATTCTGTTTCAGTAACCCTGCAGGGTGCAATCCACAGGATCCAAACTGTTACTTCATGTCATCCGAGGCATTAGAGACTCCTGCATTCAAATTTGAAATGAGTGGTCTTTCAGATGGCTATATAGCAATTGGTTTCTCTGATGACACAATTATGGTGAGGCACTGAAATGTTTTCTTTATTTTTTATTTTAAAAATTCACATTCAAAATATCTGTTTAAAAACATAGTAAAGCCCAAGGTGGTTTATGATCATCATGGTTAATGACAGAGTTTGGAGGGTTATTTCAAGAAGAATGGGTATAATGAATGTAGAAGCCATGTATAACTGAGTAGTGGTTATATAATGCACTGGTACCCAGAATTATGGATGTGTTACTAAGAGAACCTTTCTAAGCACTAGTACAACCTAGTACACAGCTTAGATGATAACAAACATATAATTCAACTCAGTCCAATACCTCATTTAGCAAAATAGTTTTTACATTAGAGGTGGGCAAAATGTGGCTGCATGTCCCACAGAGTTTAAAAAAAACAAAACACCTTTTTTTTTGGCAAAAATGCTCCAGCATACCCTAAAATGTACTCTAAGGGGCATAGAGGGGATTTCCATATTTTTGGAGGCCCTCCCTCACACACCAGGAGTCAAAAACAAAATTTTGTGAACCCCCCCCCCTCAAAATGTCCAATAGAGCCCAGGAGGGCCCCAAAAGATGCCTCCATGTCCCGTAGAAAGCCATTTCCCCATGACCTAGTAATAAGAGGATAAAGATAAGATAAACGTCTTCTGGAGAATGGACTATAGTGATATTTTTATTTCTTCCAGGGGAATGATGACATCTATATTTGTGATAGAAATGCCACAGATCATATAGAGGTTCAACATGCCTTCTCAACTGGACATATAACACCTACCCCTCTACCTCTGGTACTTAAAAATATCTTCTTGCTTCTAGTATATTTTAAAGCATGACAGATGTTATATAGAGCTTAAAGATTATGTGTTTTTGCCCTACCCAGAATGGACAAAGAGAAGAAGGGGGTAGTGACTTTAATACTTGAATTACCATATATATACTTGTGTATAAGTCAACTTCATGTATAGGTTGAGGGCAGGTTTGGGGCCAAAACTATGGATTTTGATATGATCCATGGATAAGTCAAGGGTAAAACTTAGGGCATGTGACAAAGAAATTAAAGGTTTTATGTACTGATCAGTAATGTTGCATTTCTGTTGCAAAACCTTCATAATTACAGTCAGTAGTATATTGGTTCTAGCTCACTTTCACACATTATGGGATATTTCCACAAAAAAATCAAAATTTTCAGCCAACTGCTTTACAGCATTAAAATGTACAGTTAATCCTGCAATAACATTATCAATCAAAACATAAAACAAATAATTTTCTGAAGGAAGTCATTCATTTCTGTCAGGTTTACATGAGATGTTGTGTCATTGTACACCCTTCTTTTCAGTGTGAGCTATGATCAACAAACAGAATTCAAAAGTCTAAGACTGCATCCACACTGTAGAAATAATCCAGTTTGACACTACTTTAACTGCCTTGGTTCAGTGCTATGGAATTATGAGAAGTGTAGTTTGTTGTGGTACTAGAGCTCTCTGAGAAAGAAGGCTAAATGTCTCACAAAACTACAATTCACTACAAGTCTGCATGGAAGGAAGTCACCATATAAGTGTTTGAGTTTTTATTGGGAAAATTCTGTTTTTCAGTTGTTGTAATATGTATAGGTTGTATTTGTATGTTTGATGGTTTTTGTTGAGTTTATTGTTTTTATTTATGTTGTTATGTTTGTTTTGTTTAGTAGTTACTTTTTAGGGTTGTAACTATGTTGTTTTGATGTTTATGATATTAATAAAAATATGCATTAAAAAACCCCCTACAATTCACAGACTACTTTAGCTGCCATTGAGTCATGGCAGCTAAAATAGTGTCAAACTGCATTATTTCTGCAGTGTGGATGCAGCCTAAGTGAATACAGTGTACACCCTATTTCACACACTGAAATGAGCTGTTCAAAAATAGGTCCAGGTAAAAAGCCAAGAAAATAGCTGAAGAGCTACATGTTTGCTAACCTTTGTAAAATTATGCAATGAAAGGGAGCTGCCAGGTTTTGAGGGAGGGAGCCATCAGAAATTTATTGGTCCCTCCTTTGCTTTCTGGGCCCTGGCCTGGACCTATCTGCTGAACTCTTATAGGCCCTGATCTGGTGTGGTGGTTTGAGAACTGGACTAAGACTCTACATACAAGTTTTGAATCCCCACTTGGCCATGGAAACTCACTGGATTACCTTGGCCAAACTGTTACCTCATGTCACCCCAAAGGGTGCTCAACAATGGCTCCTTTTCAAACTGGAAAGAAGTGACCAGTGGGGTCCCACAGGGCTCTGTCCTGGGCCCAGTGCTATTCAATATATTTATTAATGACTTGGATGACAGAATTGGGGGCATACTTATCAAATTTGCAGATGACACCAAATTAGGAAAAGTAGCTAATACTCCAGAAGACAGGATCAAAATTCAAAATGACCTGAATAGACTAGAAAGCTGGGCCAAGGCTAACAAAATGAAATTAAACACAGAAAAGTGTAAGGTACTGCACTTAGAGCAGAAAAATGAAATGCACAGATATAGGATGGGGGACATCTGGCTGAATGAAACTACGTGTGAAAGGGATCTAGGAGTCCAAGTAGACCACAAATTGAACATGAGTCAACAGTGTGATGCAGCAGCTAAAAAGGCCAATGCTATTTTAGGCTGCATCAATAGAAGTATAGAGTCTAGATCAAGGGAAGTAATAGTGCCACTCTATTCTGCTTTGGTCAGGTCCCACCTGGAATACTGTGTCCAGTTCTGGGCACCACAGTTCAAAAAAGATGTGGAGAAACTGGAGCGAGTCCAAAGGAGGGCAACTAAGATGGCGAAGGGTCTGGAAACCATGCCCTATGAGGAACGACTTAGGGAACTGGGGATGTTTAGCCTGGAAAAGAGAAGGTTAAGAGGTGATATGATAGCCCTGTTTAAATATTTGAAGGGATGTCATATTGAGGAGGGAGCAAGCTTGTTTTCTGCTGCTCCAGAGACTAGATGAGGAACAATGGATGCAAATTGCAGGAAAAGAGATTCCACCTCAACATTAGGAGGAACTTCCTGACAGTAAGGGCTGTTCGACGGTGGAACACACTCCCTTGGAGTGTAGTGGAGTCTCCTTCCTTGGAGGTTTTTAAGCAGAGGCTGGATGGCCATCTGTCAGGGATGCTTTGATTGGGAGTTCCTGCATGGCAGGGGGTTGGACTGGATGGCCCTTATGGTCTCTTCCAACTCTATGATTCTATGATTCTATGAGAGTTCTAGTTCTCTGATCTATTATACATAGATGAGATCACGACTCTTTGAAATTACTCGGAGTCCTCTCACCGCTGTTAATGTGAGCTATTAAAATTTTCCTATTATATATTAATTTGAGGGTGCCATCTCAGTAACCTAGGAATTTGGGTAACAATAGCTGTGTTTCTAGGGTGAAGTGGAAGTTCTAGCAACATCCTTTAACAATGGGATCATCAGATGTTCCTTCATTTCAAGAAATGTTATATCAACTCAGCCAAGAAATGTTATATCAAGTCAGCCAAGAGATGCTGGCAATTTGTACTACATATTTTTGGCTTTTGGACCATCATCAGCTGGTGAGTTCATCTTAGAACCAGAGTGGGGAACCTTGGGCATCTGAATGTTTTTAACAATTACCTTCATCTTTTGCCATCTTTTGTTTTTACCTGACTTTTGTTTTTGCAAGACTCTGCCCCCTCCTCTGCCTCCTGCAGAGTTAATTGAGTGCAAATTCCTTTTGTACTTTGAACTCTGTCTGCAGCAAATGAAGTAATCTGAGGACAATAGGGAGACAGTGGGGAGAGGAGAGAGAAACTGGGTATTTTAAAAGCAGCCCCAAAAGTAGAACGACTAAGGATTAATCGAGACTGTTCCTGCCAAATCAGTACAGTTGGAAGGTATAGTATCAGCACCAAACATGCCTGTGAAAGTGGTGTGACTGAGATCATGTAGGGATCTTACCAACCCAGGCATACTTGTGTAGGGAGATTGGGTCTTTCAAACAGTCTGGACCCAAGCCATTCAAGGCTGTGGAGGTCATAGTCTGCACTTTGAATTGTGCCTGCAAGCAGACCTGTAGCCGGAAAAGCTTTTGCAACACAGGAGTTACATCTGTCCTTTAAATGGCCCCATTCAACAGTCTGTCCACAGCATTTGGGATCCACTTAAATTTCTGAACAGTTTCCAAAGGCCATATAATGTGCATTACAGTAATCTGTAGGACCTTGCATGGCTGGTGCACTAGTTTTAATTGTGCAAAGACACTCCTGGCCACTGCAGAAACCTGGGCCTCCAGCCTCACAGCTAAATCTAGAAGTATACCCCAAACGTGAAATTGCATCTTTAGACATCCAGCACAGGATGAATCCCTGTTCCCAGGTCTCTCCTTCAACCAAACAGAAGCACCTCTGTCTTTTCTGGATTAAGCTTCACTTTATTAACCCTCATCCAATCCAATTTTGACATCAGACATAGGTCTAATTCCAAAATAGCTTCCTTGGAAATGGAAGGAAAAGAGAGGTAGAGCTGAGTATCACTGGTGTGCTGGTGACACTGAACCCCAAAACTCTGTCCAACCCCTCCTAGCAATTTCAGCAATTCTATGTGCATGTTAAACAGTATGGGAGGTAGATCTGAGCCCTGAGGGACACGTGAGGGGCTACTTATCCCACTTGTGACCACTGCATATGAATGTGGGATTTCAAACCTTCCCTTCTACAGTTGCCTTCATATATTGGTCCTGTGAGATAAATTCAGGGGAGTAATCAGCTGGAGAGTGAGGGTTAAAGAACACAGAGTGTGAACTGGTCCCAAAAAAGATTGGGATCCCACAAGCTCACCTGTAAGTAGATATATACAGTATATATAAAGTTTGGCTGCACTCTCCATATTTAATATGGTGATTAGTTTTACTTCTAAAGGTTTTGGTAAAGTGGGGCTTTGTTCTGCTATTTTTTATCTTTGCTTGACAAGACATATCTGCTAAAATTTCCTTTCCTACCCAACTATTTTAAGGTATCAGAGCCTTTTCCTCTTTTGCTACAAATACATAGTGGACTTAAGGGGGATATGTATTCTTTGTGGTACAGCTCCATCTTTTATAGCCTTATTGCATGAGAAAAGAAATCCCAAACAGAGTTGGAGAGTAGCAGATTTCTCTGTGCCTCTCCACATGATATCGTAGCATTTCTCTTTTCCTTCTCTAGGGAGATTATCATAAAAGCTTGCCTTTTGTCAAACGGAATTTTCCAGCATGACAAAAGACACACTTTTATGACCGTCTCCTTCAGAAACAGAATGAGAGTGATACAACATCATGTGGAGAGACATGGAGAAAGCTGCTGTTCTCTTACCCAGTTTCAGATTTCTTTTCTCATGCAATAAAGCTCTTTTTGTTGGAAAGCACTGTAATAATAACAACTCAGTCCTGATTTTTTTAAAAAAAATATTTCAAGGTCGGATACTGAAGCATATCAGGAGACCTTTCATCACTGGTCAGAAGGTGAACATTTCAAACTTCCAAACAGTAGGGGGCACCTATTCTACACCTCCGATTATTAAGGCTCATGGTAAGTCACCAGCTATGATTCACACAATTCCATCTTTCCATTTTAGCATATGTAGTCTCAGTAAGGGAGGCTTGCAAGTCAGCCTTGGTCTCATGAACTGATTCCACAGAGTGTTGAAGTGAGTCCAGATTGTGTTTGAAGACAGAGTGTTTTTGGTTCACATGTTCTTCTGTTCCCTTCCTTCAAGGATTGTCCTTGATCAGCGACATCAATTTTACACCTATTGTGTAACAGTCACAAAGGTTTTGGTATCCTTTTGAGGGGGGTTTATTAATTTGAAATGGAATAAAAATGAAATTGTGCCAGATCCTACAAGTTATTTTTTTTTTTACAAAGCTAATTTTGTAATGTCAGGAACTGGTATCTGAGTTGCTGTTTCCATACACACACCTTTTAAATGTTATACATTCAGGGGCAGTCATGTTGGCCATGCAGGAAAATACAACAAAATCCAAAATTCACAAAAGAGTGCTACCTTTATTCGCCAACCAAAAAGCATAAACTACATCAAGCAAGCTTTCAACGATTCACTGGATTCCTCATCAGGCAAAAGTTGTTAAAAATCATACAGGAGAACAGTAGTTAATTTAATAGTAGTTAATTTAAGTCATTTACCCATATGTATCTTGTTAAGCTTATTCATATTTTAGTCATATTCAGTGATAAATTAATAAATTCTATGAAATTATCTTACTTCCTTCTTGTTTTTGTTATTATTCATTCTAGCTTAAGATTCTTCATTATTATAATTGTTATAAAGTCTGTCCATTGTCTATTTAATGACTATCCACCCATGTGTGCATGGGCATATGAAAATATTCTGCATCTTTCTTTGTGAAGCAACAAATAGAACCCACAAATGGATTATATAAGGCAGAGGCAGAAGGACTGGATTAAAAAAAGGAAGGGAAAGGGTCAGTAGGGGGTGGAAGCAGCAGAAGAAGACAACACAATTTGGCCCATAACTGACTTGGTAATGAAAAAATATGAAACTTTACCAATGATGGTGCACACATGGCCTGGTGTAATTATATTTGATACAATTCAAATCATGGCCTGGTATTTATATTTGAGAGAAATCAAATATACATTCGATGTAAATCAAACAAATAAATATATATATAAATCATAACTGCATATTATGCAATTAGGATTTGTGTAATTTATTATTTATTTATAATGTTGTTAGCTGTTGTGTGCCTTAACGTAGTTTCCAACTTATGATGACATCATGGGCCTTTCTTGGCAAGGTGTGTTCAGAGGGGGTTTGCCTTTGCCTTTCTCTGAAGCTGATGGAGTATAACTTGCCCTGGTCTCCACAGTGCACCATGCTTGCTCTCATTTACTATGTATGAAACAGAAAAGCAAAATAGCTCCCTACTTCCCATTTTGTTCATGTCTCTTTCCTAGGCCCTGTTGAATAGCTTTAGTTTTGCCACCAGTTCTCATGGCACACTCTACCGATGCTGCATGCTTCTGCCTGTCGCATACCTGCCAGTCAAGACATATCTGTATTTGGCTGGGACATCAGGTCCTGCACAGCTTTACACATCCACTCCCTTAGGGTTCAGTTCTTTTTCCGGCTTCAGTCACTAACCAGAGATGTTGAGCCCGTGTTGCTAGTTCTTTTACCTGCATTCTTATTTCAAAACAGTTAAGAATGACAAGCTATTTGCAGGAGAAAAAGAAATGACAGGTTTTTAAACAAGCTTTTAAGCCCCATCATAAACTGGTTATTTTGCACAGGTAATCAGACTCATTCTTCTTTCTAGCTCTCTATGAAACCAAGCTTCTTGTTGAGTGATTAACAATCACTTTAACTCTTTTTTCATGTACATGCACATGTCTGGCTTAAGATGTATGTACACATGCACACCATTGTAGTAGAGAAATGGAATGGTCTCTACCCAAATGCACATTTACTCTGAGGAATGGATGCACCTACTATTCTTTGTTACATTCCTTTGACTTAGAATAATAATATATTTATTTGTATCCCGCCTCTCCCTGTGTTGGATCGAGGCGGGGAACAGCAAGTGGGGAACAGTTTAAAAAGTCACCATGTATTTCAAGTAGCATCCTGAGATATATTAGATTAATGTTGGAAATAACATTTGTTTTAACAAGTCTTTTGTTGCATCACCTCTCATGCCTATGATTTGTTTTTGTAAGGTGCTCTCATGCTGATCGCTTGGATGACCACAGGCAGTGTAGGAATGATATTTGCCAGGTACCTGAAGAAGTCCATCAAAAGAACTCTTCTGGGTAAAGATATTTGGTTTCAGGTATGGATGTTTATAGATAAGTGTAAGCTTTTGCACTGCAGAGAATACAAATTATTTGTGTTTATCCGACAATTTCATTAATGGAAATGTGAACACACCTGCCATTTATTTCAGAATAAGAGTTCAGTACAACTACTACAGTCTGTTATGCACCTTTCTGCAAACAGACATTGCTGTTGATGACAAGAATGGTGCATCTAATATATTGTAGACCACAGAGGACAATTTCTGACCCTCCAGGGTTATCGAACTGCAACTCCCATGAGCCCTAGCTATGATAGTGATTGATGAAGTATGAGGGAATTACAGTTCAACATCATCTAGAGTGCCACAAATTGCTGACCCAGTTCTGGAGTGAAGGTTTTCCTGATGCCATCCTCAGGACCTCACATTTCAACACTGTGGAACTTAGCACATTACACTGTTATTGGATTGTGTCAGTCCTGTCTTTGCCTGGAGTTTATTGTATAGTGCTACAGCACTCCTGGTGCTGTACCCTGCTATACTGTTGTTGGGCCATTTGGAAATCTATTATTTTCTCACGTGAGATAATATGGTTAATGACCCGCTATCCCATTGTGGTTTAAAAACCACTTTGGTTGTGAATGTATCACTCCACTTTGTTGTGGTAATGAGAGCATAGCGAATCCTTGTGTGGGTGTGGTTTATTGTTCCTCTCTAGGGGATTCCTTGAGCAGGGAAACCCCAGTCTATCTCCAGTGGTTGGGCTGGGAGGACACCACAATTCCTAAGCATTTCTAAGAGAACTGCCGCATGTTTTCTCTCTCTTCTCTGGCATGTTTTTAAAATATATATATTTAAATGGGAGTAGTGCAATAGTACAATACTGATGTAATCCTACATAGAATTATTACCCAGAGAAACCACAAGGCTCAGGAAAAAATAAGAAGTAAATAACAATGGACTCTTCCTATCGGCAGACTGGCAATCCGCTGATTTGGCCACCTGTGAATTGTTGTATCCTTTATTATACAACACTACATGTACATGGACATGTTGATGCGTCTATACACATGTCACTATCATTGAATAATATGAGGCACAACCATAAGCATTTTTTGCCATCTGAAAGGCTCCTGGGCACTGAGCCCCTGTGAGCCACTGCATACAAAAGTTTAAAGAGCAATATACAAACGTAGAGTGAGGCACATTTTAATTTATGTGAAAAAGCATAGGAAAAAGATGACTTCTGGAAGTCATGTAGTGTGTTTTTATCTTCCCAGTTGGAGCAGATTCCATAATAGTTGTGTTCAGCTGTGCAGTACAGCTTCCTGATAGTTGTTTTTTAAACCACCAATTTGGAGCAGACAGTGGAGCAGAAAGGATGATGTAAGTGGTATTGTCATACTTTAAGTGTGAGAAAGAAAACACAGGAATGTTACTGAAGCATAAAGGCAGTGGTGATGTGAAGAAGTGCCTTGCCATTCCACTACCTTTCTGAGTACAGGAGAAGTGGTTTTCAAATGGAACAACCTGAAAAACTAACTAGCACGATAAACACCTATGTTGCAAGAGCTATCATTTTTAGTGCTACTTATTGTTATATATTGTATCAAAACAATATAAGAATATAAGAATATAATGACTTGACATTGACCTCTTGTGGTGTTTTTCATTGTCTAATTTATGTTTTACATTATGATCTTATACATATCTTTTGAATTCAATTGAACTTGTTCCTAAGTAAGGAATTTTAGTTTCATTTGCTTTGCAAAATGTTATTGCTGCAGTACCCATTCTGTGCCAAGTGAAGCATATATGAGTTTTCTCATTTGTTTTAGAAAAAAATAAATAATATCTATATCAGTTAGCCATTTTTCTTTTAGTCTAGGTTTGTGTGTATTTATAACAGTTGTTTTTACTTAATGAAATATATTGGTCTTTGCCAATCTCACAGAGAATTATGTATATTTCTTTTTGCCAGTCCAAATAGTAAATCACCACCTTTAAAGAAGGAATCTTTCTCAAGGTTATTGAGAAAGATTGCATGAGCCAATGCAAATGAAATATAAAGCAGACAGGAACGTGAGATGATTCAGAGGCATTATTTTTTTCAAATAAAAATAAGTTATTTTTTAAAAGCTGTTATTAAAATATTTTTCATATAGAAAGGTAATAGATGAGCCAGACAGAAACATTTTATTATACTCAAATTAAAGTGCTAACTTTCTTTTCATTTAGATACACTCTTTGTTCATGTTACTAACTGTGGTGGCAACATCAATTGCTTTCATACTGGTCTTTGTAGCAGTGAAAGGATGGAGTGATGTAAGTTAGACTTATTTATTTATTTATTTATTTACAAAAGCTTGTAAGGCCCTGGGAGATTGCTTTAATAATGTGATGTGGGAATGGGGACCAAAGTACCATTTCTCCTTAAAATGGACTGTTGGGCATTATGCATCCATAGCCATCGTGTACCCATACCCCCACACTAAGCGACCGCTTCCTACCCCACATTCTTCTGGTCTGTCAACTAGGATTGACACGGAACCTCTAGGTTGTCATATTTCGCCCGAAGACTGTCAGTTACTGATCCCATTAAAAAAAAAAATCACAGTTTAATTCTTGTGAGCTAGTATGGCTCACATGAGCCAGTGGGTACAATGACTAGAGGACATACCTAGCAGCCAATGTGGTATAGGGGTTTGAGTGTTGGACCATGACCCTGGAGATCAGGTTTAAATCCCTGCTCAGACATGGAAACCCATTGTCTGATCGGCATCTGCAAGTCACACTCTCTGAGACTCAGAGGAAGGCAAAGGCAAATCCTCTCTGGGCAAATCTTACAAAGAAAACCCATGATAGGTTTGCCTTTGCGTCACCATAAGTCAAAAGCAACTTGAAGGCACACAACAAGAACTGGACTGGGACTCAGAATATCTGGATTGTAGCCTTTACTAAGCCATGAAACTCACAGGAGGGGGGACCTTGAGCCAGTCTCCCCCCCCCCCAGCAATCTTTGGTCTCATTACCACTTACAGATACATCGGTGGGTGATCCAAATCAATGAATTGATTTGACAGTGGAGCATTATTCCCACTACATTTGCCCTGATTGCATTCCGCCACCCCAAATAACCCACGTGTGATGACCATTCACCGAGGAATCAATTCAAAATGATTCGGCTCCAGCCGGCCAAAAGGGAAATTTGAATCGATTTCAATCTCCTTGTGGTTCACACTTGCATGGAATTGATTTATCAAAAAAGAAGCTGAAAAAATCAGCATCAAAAAGACATGGGTCAAATGGATCTAGAGCATGACCCCCCTCTCGGAATTGCTTCAGTGATTCAGATTAAGTGGGAACCAGGGTCGTTTGAACCGGTTCAAACCTATTCATGATCTGATTTAAAAGGTAGTGGGAATGAGGCCTATCACATATAAACACATAAAGTGTTACCAGCAACATTGTTGTGAGGATAAAATGAGAGGAAGGAAAGCAATGTTTCCATCCTGTCTTTTCTTTAGGGAGCTCCAGGCAGGAAATATAAAATTAAATGCATAAAAATAAATATTTATTTGGGTGTAAATATGGTTTAGACTTGTTCAGTGCGGCCCATTTGCTGTTCAATAAATATAATTATCTAGACAGCAGCCCCCTTTTTTCTGTCTCTTTCAAAATCAATTTTAAAACTTGAACAGTCTAATTTAAAATCAAAGTAATATATATTCAGAAAATAAAAGGCAGAGAAAAGAAGAAGAAATACATATAACTGATACACAAAAGGGCTCTGAGCTTCCAATCCCAACTGTAATGAGGGAAAATAATTAAAAAATATATTATTCTACTATTACAGATCCAGCTAAATAATCCTACTAAAATTACTAAAAATTATAACCACAAATTATTATATACTTAGATTTCTTATTGCTCAAACAAACTCTAACAGGTTCTAATCCCTCAAAAAGTCTTCTGTTGGCTGACCCTTTAGAACCGACAATAATTTGGCCATTTGGGCTAAGTCAGCGACCTTAATAATCAGTAATTTTTTGAAAAAATGTTGAAATATTAATATTCATATGTGTTTAATAAATAAGAAATAAATAATAAATTTATTTATTCTTCATAATGCTTAAATAAGAAATATGCATATGTACATAGTTTTATCATGCAAGCTTGCAAAGCTGTATTAACAGAAAAGAGGAGAAAAAAACTCCCCTCACTCAATATGCCGCAAAATTCAGAAGAAACCCACTCAAGCGTGGGAATAATAATAATAATAATAATAATTATTATTATTATTATTATTTATAGCCCGCTCCTCTGTCAACCAACCGGAGTGGGTTTGAAGCAATAGAAACATCATTTGGATGTTTAACCTCCTCTCCAAACAAACAAACAAACAAACAAACCACCCTACAACAACAAATGCTACAACCCCTTGACATGTTTCCCTTGTCTGGAGGAGCCCATTTATGAGGGGGAAAAAAAGAATTAAGATTATTTCAGTATTAAAGAAAAAGAAATATACCCCTTGCTTTTAGCTTTCACTCTGTTTACTACTTTTCTTTGTCATCTTTATTATATTATACACAAAAAGAATTGGGATGTGGTCTATATTCATGTAAAATAACCTATTTTTAATGAACTGGCTATAACTGTGTTAACCAAATGAAAATTACAATTTTTTATCTTCCACAGTATGCAGAAGCCCATGCTGTTATTGGATGCATTGTCATGGTCCTTTCATTCTTTCAACCAGTGATAGCATTTTTGCGACCTTCTCTTAAAAATAATTGGTTAGTACATCCAGTTATTTTAGTAGAATATATTGTATACTTAGCAACATAGTAATGTCTTTTGAATTAGGGTCCTTTCACATTGTACTCTTATAGCACCATGACTCCAGTTTAACTACCATGGATGCATCCTGTGGAATCCTTTTAACTGCAGATCCCAGGATTTCATAGAATGGACCCAAGCCAGTTAAAGTAGAATATAGTGCTATAATTGTGTAGTGTGAAAGGGCCCTACAGAAGTATTCTGTTCTAATCAGCAACAAGATAACAGAAGACATATTTAGGTTTAGCTGTGTTGGCCATGCAGCAAAATACAACAAAATCCATAAAACAGTGATACCTTTCTTGAGCCAACTAAGTACAAAGTACATCATGCAAGCTTTCAAAGCCCCACTGGCTTCTTCATCAGGCAAAGGTGTTAAAAATCATACAGGAGAAGGAAAAATGATGATGTTAGAAGTACAGACCTAGATTTTGTCTAAAGATGTTACTTATGTTGTCAATCAAGATGGTCTAGAGCAGTGATTCCCAAACGTTGGTCCTCTGGGTGTTTTGAACTTCAACTCGCAGAAGCCCTAGCCAGTTTGACTAACAGTCAGGAATTGTGGGAACTGAAGTCCAAAACATCTGGAGGACAAATGTCTGGGAACCACTGGTCTAGAGGGATATTAATGCCTCTCTTTTTTGACCAAGTGGGGTCTGAGAAACAAAGATCGGTAAAATCCAGGTAATCATGATTTGCCTGATGAAGGACCCGGTGGAGCTTCAAATCTTGCATGATTTATTTTGTGCTTTTTTGGTTGGACCAAGAAACGTATAGCTGTTCTGTAGATTTTGTTGTATTTTGCTTCATGGCCAACACAGCTAATACTGAAGCTGTCTTCCTTCCCTCCCTTCTTTTTGTCTTTCTTTCTTTCCTTTGTTTTCTCTTTCTTTTGGCATCTTTTAACTGCATGTTGTAGTCTCTAAATTGAGACAAATACTGTATATACTTGACTGTAAGTCAACCTCATGTATAAGCCGAGGGTAGGTTCTGGGACCAAATTATGGATCTGGAGATGACCCATGGATAAGTCGAGGGTAAAACCTAGAGGCATGTAGCAAAGGATGAAGCAAAGGAAAATAATGTCAACAAAATGCCAACTTAACAAAATTCCAGCAGGCATGACTGTTTGTGCTCACTCTAAAGGCTGGATGGATGAGAGTAGAAGAGGAGTCAATGATTAAAGTTTGGTAGTGTAGAGATCTATTCAGAAATAAGACCTATTTGGTTCAGTGAGGCTTACTTAGAGCTAAGTGTGTGGAAAACTGAAGTGATGAAAGTGATCATCACTGATTTTCAAGACACACTGGGTGGTAACTTACAAGATACTCTAGAGTGCAGTGTTGAGCTACATCAGAAAATATGGGTTGTTCTCACACAGGCATTGATGATAGCTCATAGGTAACACTGGAACCGGTTTAGGTTTAGGAGCCCAGCCCTAGGATGTGTGAAATAGCACAAGATAATCATGAGTCTTTGAGAATATGAAAAGTGTAATTCATTCAGCCACTGGGTAGCCACAGCCCCTTCAGCACTTTATGAATTAGGCAACTATTAATAAGACAGAGGTCACAGCTCTCAGGTGGGACCACACTTTGGGAGTTCCAGAACTGTACAGCAGCAAAGTCCTGAGTATATAGCTTTGTAATTGTTCCTCTGTTCTTCAGTAAGTATAAGGTACAGTGGATCTCCCATTACAGGTTACTTGCAGAATTTGTACAACATCCCATGGGGTAGGAGAGTGAATATTATCACATAGCTCTTTGTGGTCTCTATATATGTATACACAAAAAAGGCTAGCAGAAGGTGTCAAGCATACTCTTTCCCTTGAATTGTCCCTGTGCCTTCTACTCAAATGTCATTCTGGGGGCTTCTACCTATCCTACTGCTATGGCCACCAACTGTGGAGGCTTTCCAGATGCTTTCATGACACCTGTAAGAGACTTTATTCATCGAATCTCTAGGATATGGATAAGCAACCTCTGATCTCCAGATTTTTGAACTGCAAACCTCATCAATATCAGCCCTTGTAGGCAGGGATTATGTGAGCTGTACCTGGAAGGTAACCTAAATCCATTTACAGACGAACAGACTTATACAAACACAAAGAAGACAAGACTCTTGGATTAGATTGGAGGCCCCTCTGGTCTAGCATCCTGTTCCCTACAGTAGCCAACATTTAAAACCTTTAGGAAGCCTACAGAGATGGCACAAAGATTACAGCCTTTTCCTGTAAGTGACCACCAGCAAACCATATTCAATGTGACATACTGATTCCATAATCATTTATTCAAGCTCTTCGAGTGTTCAGATCTCAGAATCAGCCATCATGGCCATTGTCTTTAAAAGTACCTTAGCTAAGTCCTGGTCATTTCACCCATTTGCAGCCCTAGATGTGGCTACAGAAGGAAGAATCTTTATCTAATAGCAGAGGAATCTAATAGCACAGGAGTTGCATAACTTATAGTCCTGTGACTATATGTGGCAGACCTTGGTTCTTGCTTGCATGGTCTATGGGGCTTTCAGGACCCCACCCACTTTTCCTCACACCCGACTTGAGCTGTGTGTATTGGGGGGGGGGGCACAGTTCTCTGACTTTTAAGGGTCAAACTAAATATTACATAGAATTTGTATTCACTGCTGTGCACTTCAACAATCATATTTGCAAATTTAGCCCGTATTTACCTTCCACTTACAAATCACAAAATACGGTACAGTTAAGGAAACATGTGCTAAGACAAATAAATGTATTTCACCACTTGAGAAAACAGTTTTTTTAAAAAAAAATCTTGTCCAGTTTGACTCTAAATTGTTGTTTACCAACTACCGTTAACAGTGAGTAAAACACAATCCCTATGGAAATTTTTAGGGGTGAAGTGAACGGAGAGGTCTGCATATGGAACCACAAATATGCATGTACAGCTCTTGCCTCTCCCCCTGTACTGTGGATGTAATGTTATGCCCAGATTTTGTAGGGCAGTTCGTTTTATCCTGAGAGCATGTAGTGGAAATTCCCCCTCTCCAAGGAAACTCACCCTATTAGGGCTAATACAGATACTTTGAGGCACCAAATTTGGTTTTATTAACTGTTATGTAACTATTATTAAAGCATGTATTAAAGCATATAAGTAAAACAATTACTTAGCATCAAGAGAGCTGTCTCACACACACATTCACACCACATTTTACCTCAGGATAAAACAAACTGCCCTACAAAATCTGGGCATAACAGTTAACACTCAGAGCCAACAAACAAACAAACATGTGCACTCCTGGTTTAGTGGAACCAAGTCTTAGTGTTTATTTAAAATTTGCTCTATTACAAGGAGAGTGTGGTGGAAAGAGTAGGCATGACGCTGTAGCTCTGCAACCAATGAATGTTTACACCTTGGAGAACAAAGTTATCTAACACAGTGTTTTGCATTGCACCAACAGGAGGTTTGTTTTTAATTGGTTTCACATGCTAAATGCATTAGTCATCAAAGTTTTGGCAGGTAAGTAGATGGATATTTCTATTTTAACTTAAAGGTTTAATGCTCAATTCGCATTGAGCAATGCTGTCTCGAAATTTACACAACTGTAATGATGCGGCAGAGAATGGGATATAATCCACAACAACAACAACCAGATAGGTCCTGTGGAATGTCAACACCCTGATCCTTAGCACATATGCTTAGAAACTCCAGTGGTAGGTAGAAACTTGGAATACAACAAGCAACTATTATACATAAGAAGGACTCAATGTGGCTTGCCTCCAAGTACAGAATCATCTTACAAGGAGCTAAGTTTTTGTTTCGAAAGAAGACATTCCTAGTTCTGCATTGGCCACAGAAACTCAAGCACAAGTGGCTCATATTTGTTCAGTGCCAAAACCTGAAAGGGTTCTAGACAATGTTTATAGAAGTCAGACAAGGCATACCAATATTGTGGACTTACACTGATCTAAAAATAATTTCTTCTCCATTATCCAGGACATTACAATGCTGTGGACTGGAAAAGGATCACTGTTAGTAAATTCCTACTACTATTTCCAACTAAAATTTCCAGAATTTTTTATTGGAGTAGTGGAGAACCATTGGCCTGCTACGATGTTTGGACTAGAGTTTCCATAATGTCATAGTTTATGGAGGAAGGCAAGATATAAATCACATAAATAAACCAACAAATCATTTGCCATACTGGCTGAAGTGTATAGGAGTTCTAGTCTAAAATATCTGGAGAGCCAATGGTTTCTCAACTGTGGGAAACTGTGCAACAGAATAAACCCACCTATACATTTATAGTACAGAAATCTCAATCTTTTGTTTAGAATTTCATGATGCGTTGAGTCAGTAGAAGTACTTCAAAAGCAGGTGGGTGACTGGATGTTTGAAATTATCACCAGTTTTTGAGTTAATTTTTTTTAATCCAAATCAGCTCATATCCCTGACAGCCTATTACTCTATAGCAGGGAGAATGTGGGTGAATGTAGGTCCATGAAATAATTTGTCATCCAAATGCTGAGGGCTTGTCATGACTTGTCTCTCTTTCTTCTTTAGTTTCTGCCATATTTCTGGGACTGCAAATGCTCAGCAACTCTTCTAGCCAGTGGATGGTCAAAACAATGGGAGGCTTTGTGGGCTGGGAGGCCTTGCTAGCCATCATGCTGGATGCAAATCTTTGGTTGAAAAAGAAAGGTAATGCTTGGTTTGAATCCACAAAAGCATACCAAAAGCTTTTCTTTATGTTTTTAACAAAGCCAAGAAATAATGCTGGAATTCATTGTGTTTGGTTTTGTTTTGTCTTTTACTTTCTCCAGAAATCTATGAAGATCCACAACCAAAGGTAACTCTTTTTGTTGCTGAAGTTGTATGGATTGGTATGAGAGGTTTCCGGATGGAGGAGCCCTAGTACTGGAAATCATTGTTCTTCCACTCTAAGCTTAAATTTGAATTCCCATTGACTGTCTACACTTCAGGGGTCTACCCTCTTTTGGTGAGGGTACATCTCAATATATCTGTCTGCACATTAGATACAACATGGCCCCATGGGCATGGGCATAGACATGTTCCCTCCCTTTCCTGATTTTTCTTGTTCCCATAGAAGAGAAAGAAATGATATAATCCAGCCTTGTTCTATCTCAATAAATCCCCTCTCTTCCTTCCCCTTCCTCTCTCTCTCCCTGCATTTTTAAGAATCAACATGATTCTTTATTTGGTTTGGTTGTAGTTTTGTTTTAAAACAGTACTTTGGCCCATCGAATTTGTACAATTCTGTAAGTAGCCACAAAGAAGTGATCTAGTTGGCTAGGTGGGTGACAACACCCACAGTTTATTTTTTACCTACCTTTTGTCACACGTTTCTTCTTTTCTCTCTACTTCTTTCACCTCTGTTCCTCTCTGTTCAGCCTCCATCTCTCCTGCCTCTCTTTAATCCAACCTTATACTTCTTTATTTTTGTGTTAAAGACACTCCCCTTAATGTTAGAAATGGATACTGAAATGCAGCTGATAGGACAAAGGTTGTATTCAGGGCCAGTTCTTCCAGCAGGTGAGTCAGGTAGGCACTTCGGGTAGCAAATTCTAGCTCTCATTAAATAAGTTAGTTATTTAATGAACAATTTAATTAATTAAAACAGCTAGTTATCTACTGTATTATTTTACTGCAAGAGAAGAGATGTTTGTGTGATTTTCTGCTTCAAATGCCAAAATAACTTGACTGACTGCAACTTGAGGTGGGTAGTAGAAGATGGTGGCCACTCTACCTCTAGGAACAAAAAGTCGAGCCAGGCATAGCCATATCTGAATGTCAGGTCCGAGGAAGCAGTCTTTTTCTAGGTCTGTTATCTTTTCACCAGGGAGGTGTGCTGGCTTTTTAAAAGTGTTTAGTAGGCTAGAAGGTAACCTATAGAATGACGAAGGTGTGACATTGTGTTGTGATGCCATACTGGGTGAGGAGGGATTATCTGTAACCAGTATAACCAGAGGGAGTGACTGCAGCAGCTCCCATGCTTCTCATATATGTATTGTGGAGAGTTTGTTAGCTGTTTCTTCTTTGCCACCATAGGGCAAAGAGAGTTCATGACAGCTCAGGTGAATTATTGTGAACTAAAAGCTTATTGTTCTCATTCCCTTTTGCAGTGAAATGTGACATTTTGGAAGGTTTTTCCAGGTTATTAGTTTTTCAGCTTTCTCTTATAGTATCCTTCCTTTCCCTGCTGGTGAGTTGGGATTTTATAGGACTGTTAGTAGAGACAACTGCTGAGCAAAACAAAATATTTATGCATGTCTGTATGTTTTTCTTTTGTAGGTGAAAAGCGAACTATTACTACTGCTAATATATCTGTGTGGCAACCTGGCATTTTTAATAGTTCTGCTTGTAGGTATTGGAAGATCATAAAATAAATGTTTGTTTGGTGGGAAAATGAAAACTGCACCTGCTGTTTTACAACCTGCATCCCCAAAAGAGACTGTCAGAAATGTTACTTCTATCAGTGCAGTGCCTCCTCCTGACTTTGTTTTCAAAGCAGAATGCTGTGCAGAATATTGTCTAAAATCTGATTTTAAGAGAGATCCAAAGATCACAGATCAAAGTATGGATCATGGTAGAAATAAATAGCATGAACTGGAGTATGTACATGATAGACATTTCCACAGACCTTGCATAATCCATAGATGTTAAGACTAGAGTAAGGAAATTTGATGTCATTTTTATGATGCAATTGTTATAATCAATTGTGTTTTTTTAATCTGAAATATATGGCTGTATATACCACTTCACTATCAAGACAGATTCAAGCTACTATAGAGGCTTTATTAGCTTGTCTAATAGAAACACACTACAATTCCTCTTTTGATGCTACCAGTTGAAGGACTGTGATTCTACAAGTGTTTCTTTAAAAGTAAGTCCCATTGACTGTGTTAGAAATCTTGGTTTTTGGCACTTTCCAAACTACAAATGCCGTTTAAGCTCTACAAATAAAAAATACTTGTATTGTTAATGTTATAGTAAAATTAGGATATTTCATCCACTAATTATGCTCCCACCAAATACAAAGATTACAGGAAAAAGTGGGAATAAAAAAATGGGATGATCACTACCTATCTGCTATGCTAGGTAGTTTCTCAAAGGTACAGAATTGGCAAAGTGGCCAGAGTGTTGGATTAGGACTAGGGAAACAAAATCACAAACGTCCACTTGGTCATGAAGCTTTTAGGACCAGTCATTATCTCTCAGCCTAATCCATCCCACAGCATTGTTGTGTGAATAAAATTAGGGATGGGAAGCGTATGTTTGCTGCCTTAGCCTCCTTGGAAGAAAGGTGGCATATAAATGTAACAAAGAAACGGTTGAAACAAAATCTGGGCCTAGATTCTGGCCCATTACCCCATACAGAAACAAACATTGGCCTAATCTAGATTGGCAAAAAGAAGTGTGTTCATGGCTGCATGAAACTCTAGCCTTTAGATGAGAAAAAGGGAAAGTGTGCCATGAAAACGCCTTTTTTGCGTTTTAGGGGAGAAGAAGCGCCTTTAAAAAGGTGCTGGTTTTCCCAGCTTCTTTTTTAAAAACTGCAGAACAGCGCAGCTCCATCTAAAGGCTGTGGTGCAGCTGCTAAGCATTAAGGAAAAGGCAATTTCATGTCACACTTTCCTGCCAATCTAGAAAGCCCCACTGTTTCTCTAAAGTATACAGTTAATTAGTGTATGTACAAGCCTCCTAGAGCCAGTGTGACATAGTGGTATGAGCAATGGATTATGACTGGAGGCCAGGGTTTGATTACCAGCTTGGCCTTGAAACCCAATGGGTGACCTTGGACAAGTTACATGATCTCGGCCTCAAAGAGAGACAAGGGCAAACCTCCTCTGAACAAATCTTGCCAAGAAAAAACCATGATAGGGTTACCTTAGGGTCACCATAATTTGGAAACTATTTGAAGGCACACAACAAAAGCAATAACAACAACAACAACAAATATACATCCTGTCACTGGATCAGCAATAAAACTGGATACTGGATCAGCAATAAAACAAAGAGTATAAGTGAACCATGACAGAAAAGTGAGCAAGTGGAGCAGATCTTCCATGTGAGAGCACATAAGAAAATGAGCCAAACTATGGACTACTTATTCAAGTCCCATACATGCAGTGGCATCATTAGGGGTGTGTGTGTGTGTGCAGGGGGGGTAAGAGCTATACCAGGTGACATGCTAACACCACTGCACCTCAAACACCTACCTTTTGGCAGAAACATCTGTAGCATTCATCTGCTTCCCTTTAAAATGCTTTAAGAAATGGTGAGGGTGAGGTGAAGCAGAAAGGAGAGGCCCTAGAATTTTTTTAAATTAAAATTTCAAAATTTAAAATTTTAATTAAAATTTTAAATTAAATTTTTATTGTTTTTCAATTTTCTTTAAAAACATGACATTTTAACCAAATTTTCACTATATATATGTGAATACATTTAGGTTGTGCACATGATATTGTATTTTGAAGGTACAGTGTGTCCGCATCATACGCAGGCGCGACTTACTCAGGTTTCAGCATATGAGCATACACAGAATTCCTAATGCAGGGGAGATGCAGAATGGATCCCTTGCGTAAGGGAAAGGCCCACTGTATAATTTTAATTTTGCTAGTTGTTTATGTTGCAACTATTAGCACTACATTCAGTGGTATATGGGAATTATGATTTATGAGTAATATTATTGCGACAAAGCTATATGATGTGAAATGGGAGGAGGTCAATGGGGTGTGTGTGTGTGTGTGTGACACCGACCCTAATGATGCCACTGCTCATATGCTTTATATGATCAAGGACTTCAGCATAACAAAAGAAACACACACATTAAATATGTTAAGTCTTCAGGTGAACCAAAGTGTTCAAGTGGCCCAAAATAGTTTCTCACACTCACAGGGATTACCTGTCTAGGATGGTGGCTCAAGACTGAAGTGGCAATTGCATTTGTATTTCTGCCCAAGCATTGAGACAGAGCTTGGGAGTTCTGGACTCTGCAATCTACCCTCCAACTCCATTACCATGACTCCTATCATGGCTGCCCATCTCCTATCTGAGCTGGCTCCTTTGGCGTTGTTGTTATTTTGCTCTTCCTTGCTACTTACTCGCCAGAATCAGCCAGCACAACAGAAATGGCTCTTCCTTGCTCTCTGCTTTGCATATATTGCTGTTGCTTGTTCAGCAGCCTGCTCCTCTCTTCAGTGACCAAGCAGGGATTTGTGGGCCTCCATGTCCAAACAGCATCTGCTTTGCAACCTTTTCCCTGAACCCAGTATGCATGTGCAATTATAGGATGAATGGGAGACACTTTAAAGAGAGGAAATAAACTTTGCCCACCTCTCACCTAGCAAAAATGGCCAGGGAGTGGGGTGGGGAACCAAACAGCATTCTTTGTGACCCAGTGTAAATATTAACAAATAGTAACAATCAGGCTGTATAGAAGTTGCTGTGATGAAGCAAGGTAATTCTTTTGCTTGTAATAATTAAAAATGAAACATTTCCTCGGTGACATAATTTTTTTTATTACTCTTGTTCTTATACCAATTTTTTATTTCCTTTGTAATGTTGAGATTTTATACACTTAAATGTAATTTGTATTGAAATAAAGTATCATATACAATATTCTCTCTTGCAAATACATTATTCCATGCACCATTTTTATTTACAGTGAGCTTCTTTTTTCCTGTCCCAGAAGATTCCCTGAACAAATAGCCGAGAGAATAAACAGGAGAGCTCAGGTTTGAAAATAGAACAGTTCCTGTAATGGTGGGGCAGAAGAGGTAATTTTGGTAGGTGGTGCCTATCACACAACCAGGTAATAAGCAACACCTGCTCATCCTTCTTCTACAAAACCTTTAAAGGTACGTTGGCTTCCCCCAGTTTTCACTCTGACAACCCTTGGCCTAGCCCAAGGTATTTTGCTGTTCGAGGTGAAGGACAAGATATTTTTCATCTCTTCCCCATTCCAAGTATAGAACTCAACTGGACTGTTAATAGACATGCACAGCCTTGATAATGCCCAAACAGCTACCGGTATGTAGAATCAGAATCATAAAGCTGGAAGAGACCTCAAAGGCCATCCAGTCCAATCCCTTACAATGCAGGAATACACAATCAAAATGCCCCCGACAGATGGCCATGCAGCCTCTGTTTAAAAAGCTCCAAAGAAGGAGATTCCACCATTCTCTGAGGCAGCGTATTCCACTTTCGAATGGCTCTTGCCATCAGCAAGTTCTTCATAATTTTTAGGTGAAATCTCTTTCCCCATAGCTTGAATCCATTGCTCCGTGGCCTAGTGTTTGGAGCAGCAGAAAACAATCTTGCTGCATCCTCAATATGACACCCCTTCAAATTTTTAAACGGCGTGTATATCACCTCTTCTTCAGACTAAACATACCCAGTTCCCTAAGTCTCTCCTCATAGTGCATGGCTTCCAGAACTTTCACTATTTTGGTTGCCCTCCTCTGGGCAGCTTTTCCACATCCTTCTTGAATAATGCGGAAGAGGGAGAAGAGAATGAGTATTTCTGTTCTTCCTATCTGTCCCATTCTTTTACAGCTTTAGTTGTCTCTCTGTCTTTTTGCAATAGTATCTTGTTCGTCTTTTTATTTGTCAGCAAGACAAATAAATTTTATAACTCTCTGAAAAGGGAGAAACCAACACATATTATATTATGAATGGATGCAGGAGCAAGCTAAGGAAATGGAAGTACTAATGCTCTGTTGAATGCAGGATGAGTTTTTTGTCTCTCTCATGGGTTTGACTCTCAGCACAGTCATGAAACCCACTGGCTGACCATGGGCAAGTCACATGCTCTCAGTATCAGAGGATGGCAATGGCAAACCTCTGAATTCTTCCCGAGAAAAACCCATGATAGGTTTATCTTAGGGTCACCATGTCAGAAATGACTTGGACGCACACATCATCATCATCATCATCATCAAGAACAAAGACTACAACTGGCTCTTGGGAAGCACATGGAGCATGTTGATCCAGAAGTTCTTCACAGAGTCTATTTTGCTTGGCCCTCATCTGGTGGCTTGGGGTGATGTTGGAGTCTTTGGGAACTGCAACAATTGCCTTGAAGTGATAATTGTCAACACAGCTGGTTCATCCATCCTTTCCTTGAGAGGAAGGAGCAGGCTGAACAGGGAGGCCTGGTAGGTTGAATTCAGCTGTTAGCTTAGAGGCTTCTCTTCTCTGGTATAATGGTTATATCTTGCTTATGTCTTTATTTTTATTATAGAGAGCCATAGCTAAGTGCAAAACTGGCTTCCCCATTAGGCAGAACGAAGAAGGTATCTCAGGCAGCAGATTTTAGGTAGCATGAATGGTCAGCAAGTAATTGTTTCATTGGTAGCTATCTTTCCTGACAGGAATAGGGATGTGAAATAAGGCTTTTTTGACTCAAATACATTGCCTGGCTTTGGAATACTAGTAAACACCTTGAACTAATTGGAAGATAAATGCCATTTGTATCTCTGCCTCAGGCAGCAAAAGATCTGGGGATAGCAGTGGCTGAGTGATAAGGACCTGCTTTGCACATACACTACAAGGCTATGTCTCCACAGTCTCTAGTTAAATTATGTCAAACGGCAAGACTGGGAAAAATCCCTTTACACTTAGGCCCTCATTAGCTGTTGAAATTCAGGTAACATTAGACCTAATATGCGACTGGTTTAGTCGATTCTGGCAGCTTCATATGTTCATTCTACAACTCTAAGAATCCTAAAATGAGCTCAGCCATTTACCATGATAGCAAGGGGCTTCTGGGGACTATGTTCGAAAAAAGTAACTATTTTCAAACCCTATATTCTTCTCTAGAGAACTAGAGCACTTTTATGATGTGATGAAAGCCAACACCCCAGTATAGATGAAGCCTTAAATACAGTTGGCCTTCTGTATCCACGGATTCTGCATCCACAGATTCAGTTATCCATGGTTTGAACAAAAACAACAAACATTCCAAAAAGCAGCAAATCTTGATTTTCCCATTTTATATAAGGGACATCATTTTTCTACTTCAATATATATAATGAGACTTGAGTGTTCATGGATTTTGGTATCCATGGAGGGTCCCGGAACCAAACCCCAGCAGACCCCATTGTACAATCAAAATATTCCTGTTCTGTGTATCACATTTTCCTCAACGGAGAGATAGCAACCCTGTTCATATTTTACCTTCCATCTATGACTTAATGGAAAATTTAATTGGAAAAGAAACCAATAATTATTACATTGATTAGCCAATACTTCCTACATATAATCTTAGCCCAAGTTTCCATTGCATAGCCCAATGGCAACATCACATCCTCCAGGCAGAGGAAGTAGTGAATAGTGACTCATTTTCAGTATTCATGTGCTGAATGCACATAATTAGTCTTCAGTTGTTATCTCCAGGCAAAAGGTGTTATCCTTCTAAAGCATATACATTCTGCACATCTGATTGTATGGGAAATGACCAATAATATAATAAGCAAAGAAAAAGAAATAATGTAGTATTTCCTGCAGCTACAAAAATACAAAGATTGTTAAGAGTTAAATGAGGAATGTGTGGCCTTCCAGATGTTGTTGCACTACCACTCCCATCCTCCTCGTCCATTGGCTGTGTTGACTAGAATTAGTCCTACAACATGTGGAGCATGACATGTCCTCACCAAATAAACTATTGTCTTTGGTCTCTTATTCTTTCTACTATGACAGAGGTGGGGAATGTGTGTTCTTACAGATAGAGTTGTACCAGAACCTCAATCATCCTTAGACAACACAACCAATTGTAGAGAATGATAATCTAACCGCACTTTGGAGTGTGTGTGTATGATCTGATTCCTGTGCTGTGAACTCACCATTTCAACTAGCTCTCTGTGTCCAGATGGGTCATCTATTTTTGTCTGCTGCTTCTTTTCCTTACAGTCTAGTTCAATACGATGCACTTATGTCAGGATAATCTGCACTGAAAATTCATGGTCAATTGTAATGCAGACGTAATTGTAATACAGACCAAGACCTATGAGGCCTTCAAGAATTTCAGCCATCTTTGAAACTAAGAGTAGTTAATCTGCAGCCCTCCAGATGATGTTAGATTACATCACCATTATTTTTCTGGCCATTGTCTATGCTGGCTGAGGCCCAATAAGACTCAGTATCTTAGCTATTAAAGACCTTAATATATTATTAACTTTCTTCTTCTACTTTTAGACTGTATGCCGTAGGCTGGCTTTTATCTGTATTTTGGCTGCTAATATTGTACAGCGCTGTGTAAATATACAGCGCTCTATAAATTTTCATCATCATCATCATCATCATCATCATCATCATCAGTACTGTCCACAGCTACTCCCTGTTGAACATACAAATAAATACACAGCACTGGATGAACTGAGCTGTGATTGTGCAAAGGCTTATGTCATATAAAACTGGTAGTCTTTAAAGTGCCTGAAGACTCTTTGTGATCATCTGAGTTACCCTTGAGGCCCTGTCTTGACTAATTGGGAATAATTGTTCAATGTAAGCTGTATAAACTGGCTTGCCATTTCCTTTGACTGGCTTCTTATTATTGACTTTAAGCCTGTTATTATTTCTCTGGGCATGCAGGACTGTTTTGACAGGGTTAAGAACACTGTATATATTGCAATCAAATTTTTATAATAGCACCACAACAGAGAAGATTAACTGGGCAAACTGGTTTCAAGAGAATGCAAAAAGAAAGAACTCTTCAAAGGAGATGCCAATGTTGTAGGTTGTGATGGGCCATATTGCTGCTCTCTGTATCAACGCCATATGGACCTTCTTTTCGTACCCTTGTTCTTTGTGGCCCTATAGCAGCAGAATGGTTGAAAATATGAGAAACTGCTTATACGATTGAGCCTGAGCAGACAATGAACCACATACCCTCCAACGTTTCACAGGTGAAAGACAGGATATGTTTGGGCAAGCAACATAAGAGAGTGGTCAAGATGGCAAAAGCTATTAATGAGGAAGAACTCTTGAGCAAAGAGAGGCTCCAGCTGTTTGCCTTTGCCTGAACCTACTGGGAAGCAAGATTCTGCCACTTCCTTTTCTTTCCAAACTGATGAGCTAACTAAGTGCAAACTATCTTTGCACTTTGAACTCAGTTTGAAGCATTTGAGGACAAAAGGAGAGAGTGGGAGGAGGGAGGACCATCTGCCTTGGTCCTGGCCCCAGAAGGAGAGAAGAACCACCGGACCTCACCCCCTTTCCCATCACCTTCCCCTCTTCCTTTTGTGTTGTCTCTTTTAGACTGTAAGCCTGAGGGCAGGGATCCGTCTAATTTAAGATTGTATGTACAGCACTGTGTAAATTTACAGCGCTATATTTATATAAATAATAATAATAATAATAATAATAATATAGAGAGAACTTGGGACACTTAAAAGTACAGTAGCAGAAAAAGTGACATAGGATTTGGTAGGAGTGTGCCTACCAAAATGGGAAAGTTGGTGGGTATGGTGTCAAAAATGATCCTTGCCTTACCCTGGCCACCATGGTAACCATGTTTGCTTGACATTTTTTATTCCCAAACTTCTCTCCTCTCTTGTGATTTTGTAATGGCCCACAGTATTGGTCAGAAACATGAAGCTCACAGCTTGCAGCCACTTTTGCTTTGATTCTGAAGTGTCTGGAAATGCCTTGTGATTTCCTTACAATTTCAGAAGTTTTCTATCTGAAAACCTTTCCAGGATAGAAAACTGGCCTGGAAAATTGCTCCCGTTAAATCCTGTCCAACAATGTTGGGCTGAACTAAACCTGTTGGCATAAAAAAGTTTACAATCCGACATTGAAAGCTTTAATGCAATGATATGGCCTTCCAGACTGCTGCTCCTATTACTTCCCTTCCTAGTATTTAAGTACAGTGGACCCTTCCTATATGTGGGGGATCTGTTCTGGACCCCATGCATGAATGGGAAAAATTTGTATGTTCAAATTCCATTGATTTCTATGGTGGTGCCCTCCTGCGCATGGCACCATGTGCACACCTGCAGCACACATGCCATT
This sequence comes from Urosaurus nigricauda, assembly GCA_034509955.1. Lineage (NCBI taxonomy): Eukaryota > Metazoa > Chordata > Lepidosauria > Squamata > Phrynosomatidae > Urosaurus > Urosaurus nigricauda. The sequence goes on from JAOEGL010000004.1 coordinate 105,926,892, forward strand.
TTGTTCTCCCGGGCATGTAAGTTCAAATCCACATACTGTATGGCAAGCCTGAATATGGTGTAGGTGCGTTGTACTTTAACCAATCATAGCTATCCATAAGAAAAGTTACATAAGTCACCCCAGTCCTTAATTGGCTGAAAGCAGGAATGACTGGAAGAAGTACAATGTACTTATGCTAACCAACATGTCAAACCAGATTCTTTCTGTTACTTTTATAAATGTAAAGCCTCTACAATTGTCAAGGCTATATTCGGTTTTATGGCTGAAGTTCCCATACTGGTGGCATCAAATGTTCCTGGACAAATACATCTGAATATCTAGTAACTCTTACATACTTAATAAAAGAGTCGATTCATGTTTCCTTGTGCTACTTTCTATAAACCACACCTCTGAGTATTCCTGTCTTAACAAGCATAAAAATTAAGGATGGTGACACTTGTTGGACCTGACTGTAGTGCTCCGATGCCCACAGCCCAGCCTGGGGCATAAGGAGTTGCCCTGTTCCAAACCACTCAGGAAGTACATCTCACATGGGATTTTTCCATGGTTCCTTATCTGGCTACAGCCTCCTACAACAGTGCAGGTTTGGTCCTTTTGTGCTCAATATGGGTTGTGTTACTATGACATTGATTAATGGCTACACTAATATAATGATTTTTTAAACTATCTTTCAGGATATTTTAAAAGATATTTTGAAATGCAATTTACTGGGTATCCAAATTCTCATTAAAAGAATACGTTAGTGGGAGTTTTTCTGCTGCATAGAACCTTGATACAGTTGGCCCTCCATATCCACAGATTCTTTATCTGCGGATTCAACTATGCTCTGTTTGAAAATATTCATTTTTTTAAAATAAATTTTAAAAAGCAATCATTGATTTTGCCATTTTATAAAAGCAACACCATTTTACTATGCTATTGTATTTAATGGGACTTGAACATCGATGGATTTTGATATCCACAGGGGTCCTGGAACAAAACTCCAGCGGATACCAAGGGTCCACTGTATTTGAAATAAGGCTTGCTTACTTAGGGGCTAAACAGTCCCTCGCTGCCCCTGGAAGTACTGACTTGGGGACGTGGCAACAGCACACTGCACCCCCAACCCTGCAGTTCTGTGGCACAAAAAGAAGCCTAAAAATGCCTTCTTTTTGTGCTGTGGAAAGGGAGCAGTAGCTGCCGCCACCACAGCTCTTCAGCGGCTCTTTGACTCAATTTGACTCTGCGCCAAAGGTGTGGTGTAATGCCTCCTACCATGCGGTGGGGCGCACGGCATCAAGCCGGTGTGGAGGTAGAGTAAGGGCGAGTGGTGTGTGGTAGTGACACCCCCGCTCTGCCCCCATGCTGGCATTTATCGCTGGTCTGTTTAGGCCCTTCGTTAGTTATTTAATATCTTGCTTTTTCTTCAGCTTTGGATGTAAGTGGCCTACAAAAGTAAAAAAAAATGATTCATACAAAAATTAAAATATAATTATCTGTCAAAAGAATTAAAAACAATTAAAAGCATATCCATAAAACAGATACAGCGGAAAGCTCACATCATATATACATGAATAAAGTTAAAAACGTGCCCATTTAAAAAGAAAACAACAACAACAACAAATAGATAACACAGCACATTATTAAAGGTTCTTTCCCCATGAATAATCTATTCTCAAAGGCCTGCCAAAACAAACAAAAGGTTTCAACTTCCTATGGAAGGATAGCAAGGGGGATAAAAGTCTAGTCTCTCTAGGAAGGATGTTCCAGATCTTGGGGGAAGCCACCAAAAAGGCCCACTCCAGTTCCTGCTTGAATATGCATGTGGTGGTGATGTTGCTTGAAGAAGGCGCTCCCCTAAGGATCTTAAAAACTCAAGCATATTAATATAGGGATATGGGGTCTTGCAGATAGCTGGTCCATGAGCAGAGGGGAAAAAAAAGTGAACTTGGGCAATAGCCTGATTAGAGCTGACCAGAATGTCACAAAAGAAAGTATGGTAAGCAAGTATGGGAAAATAAAGTCTAAAATTAGGCCAGATTTTCAAATGCTTATACATTCTTTGGTGACTTAAACAAACTTCAGGGGTCAAACTACATAATAACTTTAACACACCCTCAAGGATGAACTATATTTGCCAGCTCATATGATTGTCTTCAACTGTGCAATCTTACATTTGGGGTGCTTTGTTTTGTGATTGGTCACAGGAAAATAAACACTAAATTAATTTGAATATCTGATGGCTAAGGCACTTATCTCTGAAGAAACCCAATTATAAGAAGGAAATCATATTTATTGCAAAGCACACATTCCTCTTCCTGCCTAGTTGGATAATCTGCAGTGGCAGTGGCTCCCATGTCAGTGAGTAACTGAAGGTGTTATGAGTTTTTGTGTGAACTTGAAATGAAAACTCTAAGATGCTGAACCATATCCCCTAAATAGGCTCACCACCTTGGATAGCTCCTTTAAAGTTTAGACTATAGCCTGGAACAGATTTACTATCCAAATGACATGGAAACCACCACTGACCTCAGAAGTGCAGAGCATGCATTTATGATTTATTTGGTGACAGAAAATTACACATTGATTTTAATTTTATTTATTTATCTGTTAAAAACCCCTTTAAGCTGTCCTTAATTCTAGGACATTAGACCAGTATAAAGGAGGCATCAAACCAAAATACAGTGGATCCTTCGCATCTACAGGAGTTTGGTTCCCACCCCCCATGGAGAGGAGAAATGCAGATATTCACATCCCATATTATTCATTATACCACCATTGAATACTAAGAGGCATGGCAATTTGTGGGCAGTCAGATCCACGGGTCACTAGTGTGCTAATATACAGGCCCACTGTATAGCATAATATAATATATTTGTAAAATTAAACCACATTTATGGCTATAGGCTCTTGCTTACTCAAATTAATGCTTAATTGGTATCACAAATTCATGCACTTGACTTTGGCCATTCTTGATTAATCATAAGAACAGTGATGGCCATGGATCAATGCCACTGATGTGCATGTGCCCCCATCCCCACCCTCACTATAGCATCTTTGTAAGGTTGCATCCAACCCCCACCTTCTGAGCTCTTTCTCAGATTCCTTGTCTTTGTTTAGTTGTTGCATTCTTTCAATTAGGAGTTAGGAGAGTATGGCTGCGTATAAGGATAGAAGCGAGAAAGAAGGGCCTTACCATAATTGCCCTGTGTTGTTCCCCTGGAAACAATGAACTGGTATCACCTGGGCGATTGCAACACCAGATGACATGTGATGGAAAGATAATAGGTTTTGTACACAGCAGCCTCACTCACACCCAGTCTTTTCTCATTTTACAGGGCTGGTAAATAAGTCACCTTGCCACTGAGATTTCTAATTGTGTCGAATGGATGCAGCCTTTCTCTCAACATAGAGGAGGACACGCATTCTAGTTAGGGGCATACAGCTTCAAAACTGGAAAGGAATTATTTCATTTATGATGATGTCGCGTGTCGCTCACACTCTTAATCCCATTCCTAAGGCTCCTAAGAAAGGTCCATCTTGATTAGTTCATTCTTCTTTACTTGACATTCTGGAGCAATACCTTCCATTCAGTCTCAGGTGGCTTCTGTTAACTTGCATCCTTTCCCTACTTCTCTGGATCTCCATGTCACCCTGAACATACCTGATCTCATTTGATTTCAGAGACTAAGCAAGGTTTGGACTGGTCAATATGAAGGTGGGAGGCCAATAATATTAGAGATCTCCAGGGAAGACTAGAAAATAATTTTGCCTGTTGGACAGCCACTGCCATTCAGAGGTTGACAATGCTGACCTAAATGGACTACTACTGGCCTGACTCTTTATAGGATAGCTTATTGTGTTACTATGCATGCTACCATACAGTGGGGGTAGCAGTAATAATAATAATAATAATAATAATAATAATAATGATAATAGTTTATTTATATTTCCCGCCTCTCCAGGTTGGATCAGGTAGCTCTACAGATGTTGAACAGAAACTCCCACCATCCCTTTCCACTGGCTATGGTAGGTAGGAATGATGGGAAATGTAGTCCCACAACAAGTAAGGGGTCACTCATTTGCCTGCAGCTGCCCTATAGCTTTCTCCATACTGTGGCTTTGCTCAAATGGGCTTTTCAGATTTCAGTTTCTCCAGCTGCTCTAGAGAGAATATCTAGGTTACACCAGTCCTGTCTGCTCCCATACTAGTATTATTGGGTAACCTTTTGGTGTAAACTTTACACTTATTAAAGAGACAAGTTGTCTGACAGAAGAATCAATGTCTCACTTGACTTCATATCTGGTACTTGATCATAAGGCTGCCTTTTAAGAGACATATAGAAGAAACAGAGAACAGCAGTTGCTTTTGTCCACCGAAGGGACTTAGGGAATTCAAGTTCTGGGGAGAAAATAGCAGGGCAAAAAGGGAGCTAATGCAGAACAGGATGTGGTGAATGAACAGCTATCTTTCTGAAGCACATCCAACGGACTGTGTGCCAGAAATGAAATGATACAAATCAGGTGCACAATGGCATTGTCACTCCCCATATGGAGGCTGAATTGGCAAGCAGATGTTTCAGCTAGAACGTATATAGTGCCCAGCATATCCTGTTTACTAGAAAAACTGGACTGTTTGGACCAAATGTTATGAACATTCAGGTGGGTCTTGCAAAATTCTGCAAGGTTCTGTGAATTTCTGTTGTGGTTTTTAGTCATAACACAATATTATTTAACTATACAGAAGAAGAAAGATGAACAAATATGAGTATATTTGTCTTATGACTTTCATAAAAATGTGTGTTTTCTGCTATTGAGCATGTGGAGATTAGAGTGCACTAAGAGCAAAGGAAAGTACAGATAGAACAAAATCTTTTCTTATTCAAGGTGGAAAGATCTAGATTTTCAGCTATGGCAGGACCGAGAACTGTGTGACCCAACCATTGGACTGCAGTTCTCAATATTCTTTATCATTATGCTGCCTAGGGATGATGGGAGCAGCAGTCCAACAACATCTGGAAGCCTTCACAATTCCCATCCCTGGATTATATGTATGCTGGTCTGGCCTGAGACTAACGTGTGGTCCATGATGAAAGACCAAATTGTGCCCTTCATCTATTCCACATCCAGAAACTGACTGGCAATTGAATCTTAATTCAGCAAACATCAGAGTGGGAAAATCTTCAACCATGCTAGATGCTCATTTAGGGGACACAAGGCCAGCTGCATAGCACACAGACCTCGGTTCTCCAAAAACTTGCTGCTGCTTTCTTTCAGCATCTGCTCCTGGAGGCAGTTCCTTCATTCCATCATAAAAGGTCCACCCCAAGTATGGGATGACAAAACAAACAAAACAAAAACAGCAACAACAAAATGATAACATTTTTTCTCTGTGGGCACTGCTGCAAATGTTGGGCCAAACCAGATGAGAGCACAGAAGATCCATGATCAGATAGGGGTGGTGCAGACCGCCCAAAAGGGGCGGTCTGTACTCACCCACAGAAGCGGTGAGATGGGGCCTGGGCTGCCTCACCAGCAGCCCCAGAGGCCTCATCCTGCAGCTTCTCCAGGCCATGGAGAAGCGGCGAATTGCTGCTTCTCTGTGGCCTGGAAGTGGGGTGCAGCAGGCACCCTGGGCACCTGCTGCACCCTGCAACCCACAGCTTTTCCAAGGGGAGAAAGGGGCTGCTGCTGCAGCCCCTTTCCCCTTGGGGTCCTTGGTGCAGCCGTGTAAAGGCCGTGCCAAGGACCAGGTGCCAAAAAGGAGCTTGATTTCTGAGCTCCTTTTGGCGCTGCGGAAAGGGCGCCCTTGGCGCCCTCCCATGGCACCAGTATGTCAGGCACACACAGCATTGTTTAAACGCTGCGTGCACCATGACAATATTATGGCACGCCTGTATGGACGCCACCATTTTAAAATGGCGGCATCCATACGCTTTAGGGTTAGGGAGGGTGCAAATGCTGCACCCTCCCTAACCCCAATTGCGCCACAACGGCACCTCATCAAGCCCGTCTGTAACAGGCCTAAGTGTCCTTTCTCTAAACCAACCATGATCAGATAGTGTCCTTTCTCTAAATCAAAAAATAAGTTTTTCTGTCAACTAGGTGTATTCTCTTACTGAACAAACAGAAGGTAGTGGACATGATCTTACACAGATCATCAGCATGTTGGAAGGTATTTCCCCTCCCCTATCCCCAATCAGACTTGGGTACATCTGCAATTGGTTTTAACTGAAATATAAATAAGTTATTTCAAAGATCAGACTGTGGGCCTTCTATTTGGCCCATTAACTGCAGGCCACTGCAGGACAACAACTTCTTGGAGACTGCCTGATTTCCATCTCTAATCCATCAGCTGATATAGCAATTTACAATCTTTTCCAACACCAGTATTCTTCTGTGGGTGCTGCTAAGCCATCCCTGCCTCACATTATATGATGCTTCTCTGAAAAGGAAATACTGATTGCAACAAGCAACATGGCTACTACGAACTTTATTGCATGCACTTGTCAAACCGGAAGTGCTCAGAAGACTTCCGTGCAGCAAAAATGGCGCCCGCTGGCACTGAACATGGACGGCTTGGGGACAGGTGCTGAAATGGGGCCTCTTGGTGGACATTTGCCTGTGTGGTAAAATGTGTTCACGTGCGTCCCCGCAAGTCCTGTTCCCATCCTCAAAACAGTTTGATAAGTGCATGCAATAAAGTCCTACATTTCCTAGCAAAAGAAATCCTGCCACTTCCCTGTTAACAGGTCCTTGTTCTTCCTTGTCCTTTAAGCTTGAATTTCCAGCTTCTGGAAATAAACTTGCACCTCCAGAAATCTCCAGCAATTATCATTCAGATCTTTCCAATGGCATATTTTGTGCTAACAGAATGGTTTTCACCCAAAATGAAATGGTAACACTGTCATGGTCTAATGGTCCAGCTACACTTTGTTCCCATTCACTGCAGCTCAGGCTACTGTAGACCTGAAGGCTTTGTTCACTAAAAGTGAAGCTGAAATAAATCACTTGTTTAAGGCAGGTACTGGGAACTGAATGTAGTCCTGCTTGGAGTCCCAGTCTAGTCATCTCAGGTCCTCCAGGTTGCCACGATCACTTTCCTCCTAGGATTTGACACCATTTTGAGAAGTCAAACATTGCCTTATATACCTCCAGAAGTCTGAGCTGTAGTATATGATAGCATAAGTAGCTGCATCATCAGGCAATGGGCATATTTCAGACTTGTCCAAAGAAGTGTGAGTTCCTGCAATACAGTTCATTGAACCTTGCTGTGTTTTTGCCAGCTGTTGCCCCTACGTCCATTCATTCCACTTTCTTGGGGGATTTTTGTAGTGATTTCTTGGATCTGCACTAATACTCTTCAAAAGGTTATTAGTGTTTTAAAACTGAATCGTGGCTTACTGAAGTTTTGAAGGGCAAACATTTTTCCTATGATTTTAAAAAAAGTCTTAAGCGTTGTAGTGCTATAAAGCAAAACTGCTGTTTCACTGATGTATTGATCCACCAGCTGGTCCAGCATTATAGCATTATAACTTTTTTTTAAATAAAGGAAGAAAGGGGAAGGATACATTTTTTAGCCAAATCTGTCTCAGAATTAAAAATAAACCCACTTTAAAGCAGGAATAAAATGTTGTAGCTGGTGATGGGAGTAACCAGAAAATCATCCAGGACAATGCCTACAAAGCTGTAAATGATGGATAAAAGTATGATCGGGCAGACATCATTTTTAAAGGATTAGAGCCCCATATGGTATTTATAACACAGGCAGAGCCAGTGTGTGTAGTGGTCTGAGAGTTGGACTGTGACTCTGGAGAACAGGGTTTGAAACCCTGCTCGGCCATGAAACCCACGGGGTGACCCTGACCAAGTCACACTCTCAGCCTCGGAGGATGGCAATGGCAAACCCGCTCTGAAGAAACATGCCAAGAATACTCTGCAATAGGTTCACCTTAAGGTTGCCATAAGCCAGAAATAACCGGAAGGCATACAACAACAACAAGATTAATTGCAACTGTGTATTTTTTTCTTCCTGGCCTTTTTTGTAAAATCTAACCAGAGCTTGGGAAGCTTTGGGAGCCGCAGGTGAGAACAATGTACTGAGACAAAAAATATTATTTGGAGAATAATAGAAAGGTCACCAGTAAATGTAGTTCAAGCATTTTCGAAGCTTTGCAAGTCAGAAGAAGGTGACTTAAAGGTCAGGAAAAGAAGAGAACGACTATTGCCACAGATCATTTCATCTGGCATGTGCTAATTTATGAGGTGGAGATTCTGGTGTCGTTGATTGGCTGCTCTCCATCCTCCTCCATATGACTGGTTGAGCATCTCAGCCCTTTGCTGCTCTTTGTCACATTCCCATCAGAGCTGCATTACCAGGTTGTAGCACACAGGCTACAGAGGTACCAAGGCTGACCAGGAATGGGCACGGTTAAGGTAGGTGGCTGACATTCTAGAAAGAACTCTGAATAAACTCTGCCTTTCTTTTTCATAGGTTTGAATATCAGCAGTTTCTGTCTCTTGATTTAAAGATTTATTTCTCAATAGTGAAATGTGACTTTAATGCTGAATGCTAATATGTGGGGATTCACACGTAGAACTGGGTTGGTGTGTATGCCATGTTTTTAATCGAAAAATAACACAACTGATGGTCCTTTATTTAAAAAACTTTATTTATTACATATTTACAGACATATATACACCCAACATGAACACACAATAACGTATAGAAGACTTAACATATATATAAAATACATACTATACATAAAACAAAAAAGCTATTATGCCACTATATATCAACAAGTAATCATAGTTCCTAAACAATACACTTATCTTCTCTTTGGTGCTTTTAAGCAACTGATGGTGCTTTTAAGGCTTGATGCTCTTAATGTAAGTGTTGAACCAAGATGCTGAAGAAGGATTAAACTCAGTCTTCTAAGGCTCCTAAGCACTAGTAGCAGGGGACAATTTCACAAGTATGCTGACTGTGTACACAATGGGGCTTTCTAGATTGGCAGGAAAGTGTGACATGAAGTTGTCTTTTGCTTAAAGGCTTGCAGCCTTTAGATGGAGCTGCGCTGTTCCGCAGTTTTTGGAAAACCAGCACCTTTTTAAAGGCGCTTCTTCTCCCCTGAAATGCCAAAAAAAAAAAAAAAAGCGTTTTCATGGCACACTTTCCCTTTTTCTCATCTAAAGGCTAGAGTTGCATGCAGCCATGAACACACTTCTTTTTGCCAATCTAGAATAGGCCAATGTCTACGAAAAGGATTTTTTGTTTGTTTTTTATTCCAGAATCCCTGTGCTTTCATAACCGGTGGTCTCATGGCTGGATGATTCTGGGTTGTCCAATCCAAAAATATTTTCTCCATGCTGTTCTATGAAGTCAAGCCAAATTTAATGTGGGTTCAGTGAAGATTTTAGGGCACACATTCCTTCAGTCACAGCAACAATGTTGGATGGCCATGTCGAGAGGAAGAGAAATATGAATATCTTCATTCCTCACATTTCTACACTGCCATTCATGATGCTCAGTAGGAGTTGCCTGTATATATCTGTAAAGTGTAGGCAATTAGTTGTCATTGTCTTTGCTGTGAATTGCACAAGTTCCCATCTGGCAAATATTTATATTTGTAACTAAATCTGAATTTACATTTGGGTTTTCTTACAAAGTTGTTATCCTAGTTTAACTGGCTTAAAGGAGTGGGCTGCGGTGACCACAAACTGGCCTCACAAACTGTGTGGGTGGGGTGCATGTCAGGCCCACTTGGCAATTCTTGCCTGTCTGGAAATATAGTAGGAAGCAGTCTCTCCTAGCAAAATTTAAGCTTTCTTTTAGGTCCAGAAATTCCAGTTGACAGCAACACCAAGACAGTTTTTAGTCACAAGCTCACCTACCTGGTGAAGGATCACAGGTAGAAAGAGAAAGAAGGACAAGTTTGACAGTCTTTCCAAACCAAACCAAGCACCAAAGGAACTCAGAAACAGAGCCTTAGAGTTGTTGACTCCTAAGCGTAGGCAGATGGAACTGTGAATAATATCTGAAGGGGCTGCATTTTATCCAGATGTTGTAACAAGTATCTTGTGCTGAATCTCTCTGTATACTTGTCTGCCAGGCACCCCCTTTGACTCCACTTTCTTAGAGAACTGAATAAGTGTTGCTAGGACTCAGGACAAGTGGCACTGGAGGAGGAGAAGGTTTGTTTTATTGTGTGAGCTGCCTTTTTCATGCATGCACACCCATCTCCTCCTAATAACACAAATAAATAGATGCAACACCAGTTAAACTAGGCCGCTTCCAAGCTATACTTAACTGTTTGCTGGTGACAACATGTAAGAAATGACTGTATATCTTGTGAAGCACCACACTTTGGATACATTAAAATTAGGATGCATGTATTAATATTAATAGTATTAGGCAACAAAGGAATAGACCACCTGGCCATTTACATCTAGCAGCTAAAAGTTATTTAGGAGGTAGTGCAGAAAATATTTATTTATTTATTTATTTATTGGGACTCATCGTGGCTCACAATAAAAAAAAACCCAGAATTAAAACACACACAAAAAATGAACATTGACACAGAATTAAACTATTCACAGTATTAAAACAATTTAAACCCCAAGTTAAAATATAAAATGAAATTTTAAAAGATAAAAAAACTATTTAAAACAGTTCAACAATATAGTACCCACTAGCTAGCCTGTTCTTTAAAAACTTTCTGTATTAAAAGCCTGTTGGAATAAAAAGGGTTTAGCCATTGCAAGGACAACAAGGAGGGGGCCATTCTGGCCTCCCTGGGAAGGGAGTTCCAGTCTAGGGGCAGCCACTGAGAAGGCCTACTCCTGCATCCAACAAACCATGCTTGAGACGGTGGTAGACCTGAAAGAAGGCCCTCTCCTGATGATTTCAGGGCCTGGGCTGGCTCATATGGGGACATAAGGTCTGTCAAATAGCCTGGACCTGAGCCATATAGGGCTTTGCAGGTCATAGCCAGTACTTCCAACTGTGCCCAGAAATAAATTGCCAACCAGCGGAGCTGTTCTAACAGGGGTGTGGTATGGTCTCTGTAGCCTGCCCCAGTTAACAGTCTTGTTGCAACTCTTTGGACCAGAAGAAGCTTCAAATGGAGTCCCATTACAGTCATTCAAACGGGGTGTAACTAAGACTTTGGTAAAAATGAGAGAGCCTATGAATAATCATAATGAAAACTTGGTCCCTTTTCATTGACACATATATACAAATGAGAAGGCTGTTTTTTGAGCCAAAATAATACCTAACTAAAGTCAGTTTGTTTCTGAAATAGAAACCCACATTGTCTATTTCACTGTTTAACACATATGTCCATGCGCACACACAGAGGTGTGGGTTTTTTTAATACAAGGGCTTTTCCTTGGCTTTGGCTCAGGGAATGGGAAGCTGCTGATCTGGCAGTCCTAGCTCCTAGAACTAACTACAATGAACACACACGTCCACACTTCACTGAAGATGTTTCTTTACTTTGTCCTGTCATCTGCTTTTGACTTCAGCTCCAAAAGATTCTAGCTAGTGTAGCCAATAATAAAGGCTTATAGGAGATGTACTGGTGAGAACCAGCATGGCGTAGTGGTTTGAGTGTTGGTCTACAACTCAGAAAGGAAGGCAACAGCAAACCTCCTCTGAACAAATCATGCCAAGAAAACCCCATGATGGGTTTGCTTGGGTGTTGCCATAAGTTGGAAATGACTTGAAGGCACACAACAACAACAAAAGTCTGTAAGTATCTGTAAAAGTCTGTAAGTATCTAAAGTAGGAAGGTACATAGTACCCTAACCCAAATTGCTTGTTTGATTCCACAACAGCAGAAATGGTGACACCTGCAGGTCTGGCTGTCTAGGGAAGGTGGTGGAGATGATCTGGCAATGCCAGTGGGGATGGGTGGGGAAATTTGGACTTGGGTTTCACATAGTGACAAATGGGAGCTTGTCTCCTAGGTTTGCATTATTCCTGTGCAAACATGTCTATACACTTCTCTCTGAAGGCAGGGTGGCATCAGAGATAGAAGAATGCAGCAGTTACGTTTTTGAGATATAAGTGCTTTCCATCCCTCCCTTTCCCCATTTCATTTTTGCCATTCCTGGTGAAATGGGATTTGTAGACTGAGTTTCAGTGCAAGGAAATGATGATGATAACGGTGGTGTTGATGGTGATGTACTTTGTTTATATCCTGCCTTTTCTCCAGAACTAGGACTCGAGACAACTTACAAATTAAATCAAAACATGTGATATAACAACAACAACAACCTTTGTCAGGGTCTTTATGCACATTTTTGTGTGGCATTTTTGTCTTTCTCAAACCTATGGCATTAGCATTTTGACAGCATTGCATCTCCTCAAAGTGCAATGAAAAATGTAACATTTCTCCACTGTTCTCACTGTTGTGCAAAATATAGTTGTGTAACTGTAATTCAGAGCACCTAATAGGTAGCCATTCATTAATAAGTATGACTTTAAAAATAAACATTCCACCGGAAGCACGGAATGAGGATCAAGGACTGAATCATCATTGGAACCACTGGTATACATATAGAAGTAGCATTGCAAACGTTGGGGGACCTCAAAGCAGTGACTTCTCCTCTTTAGGTCACATTTGAATGTAATGTAATTAGGAATGCATATAGAGTACTGACATGCGAGTCCACAGTTTGAAGTTCAGGTTGCATCAAAGTTTCAAAGAAAAATTATCATTCAACAGGACAGGTTTTACATCACAGGGTGTCACCCACTGTAAGAGTTCAAACTGGGAGTAGCAACTCCTTACTCACTGTGCCACCAAGACAGGTCAGAGAGACGAACATTACAAGTGTCTGCAGAAACCCAAGGCAGAACTATCTCAAATGACCATGGAGAACTGGCCAACTCCCACTTTTAGGCATGTAACCTCTCATCAACCTGCTGCTAATCTTCATGTAGGAATGCTTTTTGGAAAACAACTGCAACCAAGTTTTCTTGTTTAGGATAATAAAGAAATTGAATAAAGCAAGTATAGCACTGAAGAGGAAATTGCACTGGAGGTTTTAGTTTACAAGAGGACAGGTATCACAAATTTTGAGTGGTGGAGATGGAGGAGAAGAGCAGATTGACAACATAGGACATACACTTATTATTAGCCCATTCCATACGTAAAATCTCATTGTTTGTAGTTACTTTCAGATTTGCACTATATCTAGACATGATAGAACTGGGTGCTTGTGTGTGTGTGTGTGCGTTTGTGTGTATGTGTGTGATCTAGATATGTAACCACATTTATCTGGAAATTAAAAAGTCGACCAGCAGCACTAGCTCCCCTGGTCCCTGAAGCCAATGTCCCTGATCATTATAGTGCAGACAATAATTCCTACTCTTAGGCACAAGAAGGTTCAGAAGACTGGTTGATCTTGAATCACCATGTCACTCAAGGAAAATCAAATCTCTCTATCAAACTGCAGGCCCTAGTTTTGCTGAATAGTCGCACACTCACTGTTCCAAAGAAGGTGTTGAGCCAGTAACCCACTGAATGTTACTTCGGGATGATATTTGTTCTTTTCTAACACCACTGATTTGTCAAAACCTGTACAAGAGGTACATTAGCATAGGGCAGGGGTGGGCACTACATACCCTCCAACATTTCACAGATGAAAAGTGCATACATGCAGCCAAGAATATAATAGCTTGCTCCAAATGGCAAAAGGTATTAATGGGAATGAACACACAAAGTAAGAGACACAACAGCATTTTGTTTTTGCTTGAGTCTACTGGGAAAAAACAAAATTCTGTCTCTCTTCTCCTCTACCCTCTACTGAGTTAATAAACTTCAAACTCCTTTTGCAGTTTGAACTCAGCTTATAGCAACTGTCATAAGCTAAGGATGAATGGAAAAAGTGGGAGAAAGAGAGAGAATCTGGGATGTTTTAAAAACAGCAGAAAATGTGGGGTGATATAATTTTAATTACAAGTGTCCTTCCCAAATTGGGACCATACACTGAGAATACACCCCCATGCATTTTATGGGTCCAGCCCCCTCTCCCTGGTGAAGAAAAAACCTAATAAGGTAAAATGTCCTCCAGGAAGTAAGAATCAATTTCAAGAAAAGGATCTGAATCCTAATGGTTAGTTACAAATGCAATAAACCCACTATAGCAATTATTGAATTTTAAGTCAACACAGAGGTAAATCTCATTGATTCCATCTGCCTGCTCTAGCTACAGGCCAAGGTACTTTTGTACAGTTTATTTTAATGGAAAATAAGTTTGTTTGTTTTTAAGTGGGATTCTAGTTTTGGCTATAGGTCACAGCAGGTTCTGGGAGTCAGGAAATTGGTTCCCAATTCTCCCAAATTTGCTCACACCCAGGACACAGGGAAATAGCTGTCGATAAATATACTCAGGTATAATCTTTCATCCCCGCTTTCATCCCACTAATATAATGTTCCCCCACAATTGTCTCATAGGTTTGTCAGTAAGCATTTTAATCTCAAGCAGAGGTTGTTTAAAAAATAGTTTAAGATCAACATGAGAGCCAGGATGGTTTAAGAACTGAAAATTACGGTTTGATTCCCCTCTGGGTCATGGAAACCCATTGGGTGACTTTGGGTGAGTCACATACTCTCAGCGCCATAAATTCCTGTGAGAGGTTCACATTAGGGTTGCCATAGGTCAGAAATGACTTGAAGGCACACAACAGCATCAAGATCAACATATTTCTTTATATTGTTTTCTTCAGGTACTAATTTCTTAATATTTCAAAGCCTTTGTTATGTGTATTCTAATAAAGTGCTTGTAATTCTCATATTATTTACCAATCTCAGCGTATACTATCCTTCAGCATTTAAGCATGAAAAATAGCCCTCCTCTGCAGAATTTTATAAGTAATGGTGATAAAACTTTTGTATTAGTCAGTTGTCTTTTCTCGTCTAAAATAAATATTGTACCGTAGTTACAATGGTAATAAAAAGATGGAACTCATTAATAAAGCAATCATTTTTTTTAAAGAGAGGCTGGAGCAAATTAATCACTTTCTCCTGTTATGTTATTTTATTTAATAAGACAATCTGACAAAAGAATAGAGAGATGAAAAGAAGTAAATTATAGCTTAAACAAGCTATTCTGCTCTTGATGAACTACAGTCAAGATCCATCGATTGGTACTCATGGTTAATATGTTATTCTTGCTTTATTAACTATTAGATTGAGAGTAAAGGCTGTTAAAGAAATTAATCAAATATAAAATGAATTCAAATTAAGTTAGCTGAACTTAGGTCTTGCTGAAATCAGGGAGGCAAGATAGGTATTATTTCTCATTTATTTCAGTGGAAATTAAGATCAGCTAGTTAGTCTGGATTCAACTCAATATGTGTTGTTCTTATATGTTACATGGGAGAGGGTATATCAATTATTTACTTCCACAGTTTGAAAAGGCCAGTGTTGTGTACTGGTCACAGTATCCTAAACTGGAACTTTGGAAATCCAGGTTCAAATCCATAGTGATCCACAAAATTCACTGGGTGGTATTAGAGGCTAGCAGTCCCACATCAGTAGGATGGGGAATCCACTCTCGATACAGCTACATTATAGAAATAATGCAGTTTAGGTGCTATAGCTCCATCGGAAGTGATATGATAGCCCTTTCTAAATACTTGAAGGGATGCCATATTGAAGAGGGAGCAAGCTTGTTTTCTGTTGCTCCAGAGACTAGGATCCACAACAATGGATGCAAGCTACAAGAAAAGAGATTCCACTTCAACTTTAGGAGGAACTTCCTGACAGTAAGGCTGTTTGACAGTGGAACAAACTCCCTCGGAGTGGAGTGGAGTATCCTTCCTTGGAGGTCTTTAAGCAGAAGCTGGATGGTCATCTGTCAGAGATGCTTTGATTGAGAGTTCCTGCATGGCAGGCGGTTGGACTGGATGGCCTTTGTGATCTCTTCCATGATTCTATGATTCTAGTTTTACAAGATCTTTATCTTTCTCTGCCAAAGAGTGCTGGTGCTTCAGAAAATGACAAACCCCAGGATTCTGTAGCAAGGAGCCATGCCAGATAAGTGGCGCCATATTACATTATTTCTACAGTCTAGATGCACCCTCTGAGGATTACTCTAAACTGTAGCGATCCAAGGAGCAAAATTTATTTGGGGGTGATAGAATTCAGCATCTGGATAGTTCCTTAAAGGTTCAGAGTGAAACTTGCAGTTGAGGTATTGCCCCACTGACATCAGAGCCACCAGTTTTTACTGTCTTGGCCCTTAGCTACTTCACTGGGTTGTTGTGAGGCTATCGTGATAAGAGTCTTATGCACTGCCTTGGTATCTTAGAAGGAAGATCAAGATATAAACAGCACTAATGAACAGATATAGTCAGCTGATTGCTGTCATACACAGTCTGTGTGCCGCTGGAGCAGCTTTAGGCCATCCATCTGATCTGTCTCCTAAGAAACCATTTGGAGAAAGAGGAAAAAATGAAGAAAGCAAAAATTCCTGTCCTTATTAAATCCCTCCCAATGTTATCTACCAAGCATGAAGCCATACTTCTTTTTTCGTTCTTTCTTGTAAAAACCTAATTGGAACTGACCAAAGCAGGAATTATGTCTTTTGCATTTATCAAGCCTATTAACACTTCTCTTGGGAATGCCAGGACAGGAAATTCCTACTTGCTTAGGTGGCAGGGAACAGAAAGGAAATGCATTTTTATAATTTGTAAAATAATTGTAATGTTTGATGGTCTTGTATATTTTGTTATATGTTTTTGTCAGTTTGCTGTATATTATATTGCATTTTAAAATTTCTATCTGGGTAATTAGTTTCCAGTTGTACTGCATTTGTTTTGCATTTTTATTACTCCTTCCTTCCTCTACGTTGCTATTGTTTTACTTTGTAAAACACCATGCATGCTGAAGGAGCTTTATAAATAAATGATGAGAATAACAGTACACAACTATTTAGGCTAGACAGTTTGAGGATTTTGTTTGGCTGGCATTTTAAGGCTCTACACTTCGCAGACTTCTGTATGGAGTGAAGAATGTTTATCCTTCAGATGTTTATCCTTCAGATATTGCACTTCTCTAAATACTGCAATGATGTTGATGTTGTTAAAAATACTAAGATGCACAGAGAAAATGTATTTTAGGATCAAATATTGCATTCAAACTTTTTTATATGAAGATAAATACAGAAATGAAATGGCATGCACTTATACATAAATAAAATCCAGCCAAAATTAATGTTGCCCAGAAGTAGAGTGATCTCCCATTCTCTATGAACAGGATCTGAAAATGGACATTAGGTCAAGTAAATGAGAGCTAGTCACATCAAGCTGATCACTATGTTCTCTTTCCTCAGATGGAGAAGCATCCCTTTTTTGCTGTCATTTTTTGTGCTGTTTTCATGCACAAGGTCCTAGGATATCCGTACAACGATGTCTCCATCGCATGTGACTCCATGTTGCCGGATCATGGAAGTGGACCACAGAGGTCTACACCGCCTTATGTCATCTCAGTATCATTTGATAGATACGACCCAGGAAATGAAATACAAGGTAACTTGTACAAATGTGTTAAAGACATAGGTTAGAGATGGTCAATCTTTGGTAACCTGTGATCAGATCTTTGAGTTCATGAAATTATTTTTGTACCCCGGGTGACCCCACTAAAGTGTGTGGTTCAATTTCCCCCCACAGTTTCACTTATTTAAAACATTTTCAAATTGTAGGAGACAAGGATGATACTTCTGGGGCTTGGAAACACTCATGCTAGCATTAAAACATCTATATTATATTGTTGGAAAAAATAATTTGTGAATATTAAAATACTAAGAGAAAATATAAATTAAATTCATTATTCATTAAATTGCTAAATTTTTAATTTCTTTAAAATAATTCAAAATAACTAACAATTGCCAGCCTCCCCATTATCTCATAAAAAAGTAATTAATTGAAGTAGCAAGAAACAGAAGCTATATCTCAGAAATAATATTGACATTTTACAATCAAAACAATTTAAAATGTTTATTCAAAATGGTAATTGGGATTAAAATATTTTTAACAAATTAACTGGATAGTTTTTTTAAAAAAACTGGGATGTCATACCTATTTGGATTTTTGTGCATTTCCCAGACAATGCTTATGTTTAGAGCTTTCTGCTAAGGAAATTAGTACAGCTGCACTTTGGCAGTTTAGCAGAGCTGATCCTGCATTTGTATAGCTGAAGAATAATTTGGACCCCGAATCACAGTCATAGATATTTTGCTGCAATTCCTCTATGGAAAAAAGATTGAATTACTCATCCCAACATTGAGCTTTCTGGGAATTTAAACTTTAATTTCAAACAGCAAGCTTCTAGTCCACATGACTAGAGAAATATGTTTCAAAACATACTGAAATCTCAGGAGCCACAATAGATTTGAAAAGAGGACTACATGGCCTTTTGCTTCTGTTTAGAATAAGAAAAAATGGTTTAATCATACACTGCAGAATAAATTATGCAATTTGGGAGGAATTATAAAAATATAGTTTATACTGTTTAATTTATACAGACTGCAAAAGCTAGATTTTCTTGGTAAGAGGATTTCAGATATTTACTAAGCAATATTTTAGGATCTATGTTTAGGTAATGAAGTCAGCAAAGTTCCTACTTAAATAAACCCCCAGCCCTGTATCCAAATGGAAGACCAAAGAAATGAAATGGAAAATTTCTGCTGCATCTTTCTTACCCATTTGAGCCAAGATACCTATGATACAAAACATTATCAATGTGTTGGTTTCCTCTAGTGATTCTAGAATCAACATCACCATCTGGATTTACAGCCTTCATGGCACAGGCTCGCGAAGTTGATGGAAATACTCCTGTTGGTATGTTTCGCATTGTAGATTCAAACACACAAGGCCTTCGATGCTCCAATGTTGCAGTATGTGTTCATTTCTTCATATTATTTATTTATTTAGGAATGTATTTTGGCATTCTGTTTGATTAAACCTCCAGCCTCCAAACTTCCTTCCTTCCTTCCTTCCTTTCTTTTCTCCTTCCTTCCTTCCTTCCTTCCTTCTTCTTCACTTACATTTGTTAAAGGTTTTTTTTTTTAAAAAAATAATGAGTATCATGTTTTGCTGATATATGTTTTAACACTGAGGTGAGCTGTTGTTCACCTTTCCCACAAATACAAAATAAACTATTTATGATATTCTAGACCTGGATTAAGGGGAAAAAATTCAACCTCAATTCACATTGACGACAGAGCCAAAGCTCAGTGCAACATAACAGGCCTAAACCAACTAGAGTAGACACAACAAATCTCATTCTCATAAGTATTACCATTCTGCAATCGATTCTACTCTAATAGGGACTAATAAGTGAATTTAATACAGCAGCTATACAGTTCCCAACAATGGATCAGATTGCCAGTTTTTTTTAAAAAAACCTTATAATGAAAGTCCTGCATTTGCTTAGGAAAAAGTCTAAAATCAAGATTTGGTTTGCAGTGCTGAAGTAACGCTGCCCTTCAGCATTCTCCTATGCCAATTTTAATGGCTGATATTATCGTAATGTCTTAATATGTTACAAATATTTGGTGTTTTGTGTTTGACTTCAGTTACATTTGATGGACTTTGGTTTGTGGAAACAGCTGACATGTTATTGTCAGCATTTGTCAGTATCTTGCATATGGTTTTCAACAGTACTTAGAAAATTTCATTTTTTTACTCCTTCAGGAAATATCTGGTTAAGAAGGTAAAACAAACCATGCAAAAAACAACAACATGCACAGCTTGATGTACAGTCATCCCTTCTTATCAGTGGGGAATCTATTCCATACCCCAACCCGCAGATAACAAAAAACACAGGACCTCAAGTCCTGTTACTTTCTATGGTGGTACAGAATGTGCACAGCCACCAGCATAGCCATGTGTGCACATGCCTCCACTAAAAACAGTCAGACTTGCCATCTGCAGAAGCTCAGATCAGGTTTTGAAAACTTAAAGCTGAATTGCAAAAATTGAAAATGAATTAAATTTCTCTGAAATTTCATGTCAGCTGCAGTAGAAGCCTTAAGCTGCAGGTCAGGTCCATTGAAAGAGTCAAACTCACTGAACTCAATAGTATATACTTCTGAATAGAAATGCATAGAACAGTAGTTCTCATTTGTGGTTTCATGGCATCTTTAGCAAGAGAAGACTGTTAGCTTAGGTATTGCATTTATTTTTTTGTCCTTTCTCCATGAGCAAGTGTACTTGTGTTTCCACGGTTCTTAGTGTCATGCATTTTCTCTTTTCAGAATTCAGCAGTAAGTCACAGAAATCCCAATGTGAAGCACAGAATTACAACAAATTGGATTGCTCCCGAGGGTACTAGAAAAATCCGGATAATGTAAGTGATAATTTTTATTTAATAAATCAATATTTTAAAATGTTTTGTAAAACATTTTAAAGGCATTTCAACTGCTGTTGCAGAAAAGAACATCTTGAAATAAACAATAAAAATAATTCTTTGGGCATGGAGGCAGGGATGTTTTATTTGGACAGGTAAATATTTTGGGTGTGCACCAACCAGTATGTTGTAGTGGTTTGAGTGTTAGTCTGCAACTCTGGAGACCAGGGTTTGATTCCCAGCTCAGCCACAAAACCCACTAGCCAACCTTGAAAATGTCACGTGGTCTCAGCCTACAAGGAAGGCAATGAGTCATGACGAACCTCCTCTGAATAAATCTTACCAAGAAAACTCCATGATAGGTTCACTTTAGGGTCACCATAAATAAATATTATTATTTATACCCCGCTCTTCAGCCCTAGAGGCTCTCAGAGTGGCTTACAATTATTATTTTAATTAGACGGCTCCCTGCCCTCAGGCTTACAATCTAAAAAGAGAAGACACAAAAGGAGATGGGAATGATGGTGGGGAAGGGGATCAGGTCCAAAAGTTCTTCTCTCCCTCTGACACCTGGACCAAGGCAGATAGACTGGAGGGAGGGCTCTTCTTCTTAATCCAGGACAGGCCCGATGGAGTTTGGCCTGCCCTTTCACTCCCTCCTAGGCCAGATATGAATTCAAAGCACACAACAACAATAAATATTTTGGAATAGTATTTTTTTTCTTGAGCAGAATTAGTATTTGGAAATTAATAAGAAGGCTGAATACAGCCAGATGAATGGGATTTTAAAAAAATACTGTGCTACTATACAATTAATTCTGCACTTTGTGATAATTCTGTACCCATGTGATGCCTTGATAAATAAATGGTAATAAAAACCTCACTGTTAAAAATAACTGATCCATTTAACTTCCTTTTTTTCTTTTTAATTCTAATGTCAAATATAATATGTTAAATCAATGTACAGTTTGCTCATATAATGCAAACTACAATTACAGCAAACCTTATTCACTGATTATGCTATGTATTTTGTTTAAGTAAACTTACCTCACCTCTGATCTTAATTTCTCACCTTTTCCCTCTTCTAGGGCAACTTTTGTTCAAGATGATGATATCTATTGGACTGGAGTTCATAGCAAAACTCTCTCACCTAGAGGTTTTGACATAGCTAATGATACTGAGGCCTTCAATGATACGATGACTGAGGCCTTCAATGATACAATGACGACCAATGGCTCAGACATAGCCAATGTTACATCCATGGTTTCAGAGATCACTACTGGTATTGAAACACCTGATGAAGAACAGGAAGAAATTGATTTCAGTACCCTCCTTGCTGAGGCTGAAGCAGAGTCTGAGACCCCTGTCAATGCTAAGAAGACAGATGACTCCAAAAGTGAAAATGACATACGAAAAAGTAGGAGAAAGGTACTTATGATGTACTGATTAATAACTAAATTTCCACACTTAAAAACATGGGAGTTCACAAACACGTGCATTTTTAAAAGAACAATTATCCAAGATTTAAAAATCACCCCTTGGATATACAGCAGAGTCTCGATTATCCGACATAAACTGGACTGGCTGATAGTTGGATAATCCGGAAGGTCCAAGAAAAGCCTTAAAATCACTATGAATTGCAAATGTACTGAAGTTTTATTGCAATAACAGTAAAAGTAAATGTAAAGAAATCACTGATCAATGTTGTGATGTACAGTATAAACAGTTCAGTCCACTGAAAATTTAAAGAAATCACAGAAAATTTAAAGAAATCACAGCAGTCGCAACGTTGGATAATCTGGAATGTTGGATAACCGAAGGTTGGATAATCGGAACTCTACATGAAAATAGGGCTTATAATTATGTTACCTAATCAGTGTAGTTGCCTCTTCTGCATAGTTGTTTCCCATGATATTCCAGTAATATATGAAAGGGGAGAGACCATCTGTGAAGGATTCATGATACAATTACAGTCATTATTGTTTTAGAAAATAAGCTTGTTGGCAGGGACTGTCTTGTTCTATTGATAACATATATACTGCTCCAAGAGCCTTTGGGGCAAAAGAAAGAGGCAAAATGCTAATGTTAGCTGTCATTAACATCATCATCATCTAAACCTCTGAAGTTGTCTCCACACTACACTGTTTATTAAAATTTGATACAATTTTAACTGTTATGACTCTGTCGTATGAATTCCTGGACTTTGTAGTTTGATGAGGAACTTAGAATTCAGTGATCTGGAGCAGTAGACTCTCTTGCCAAGAATTCTAAGTTCTTTACCAAACGACAAATCCCAGAATTACATAAGACAGAGCCATGGTAGTTAAAGTGATATCAAAGTGCTCTTACATTGTACCATTGTATGGATATGCCCTGAGTTTGTAGCCTGTACCAAATCTCACCTGGAATCATCTGAACAAGCAAAACAGGAAGTATTTAGCTTTTATGTTCATGCCCCATGGTTTTTCCAATTCATATTCTACCAAAATGACGCAGGAAGGAATCACATGGAAACACTAACTAGGCTCCTAAGGTATGATGTTAACAACATAAATAGATGTTGGATGGCCATCTGTCATGGGTGCTTACTTTGATTGTGTATTCCTGCATGGAAGGGGCTTGGACTGGATCGCCGTTGTGGTCTCTTCTGACTCTGTGATTCTATCATTCTAATCATTTTTATGACTATTAAAAAAAACACTTCAGAATTCCATACACAGGTAATGCTAATAAGACATGCTTAGTAGACCTGGCCCTGTCATGATGCTTAACCATGTCAGTTACACCAAAGCAAATATCCATGATGAATGGTAAATGCACACAGACTGGCCTGATAACAGATTACTTGGCATAATTTTTAGTAACTCTTTGTCCCTTTCTTTCCCCAGTCAGTTGTGACTTTTGACATAAAGTGTGGCGAGGTAAGAACCTTTTATTAGTTTTTCAAACTGTCAGTGAATTCGTGCTTTGTGACTGACTACCAATGCGTTCTTTTTTTCCTCCAGTTGTACTAATATACAGTTGTGGGAACATTTCATACAAAAGAATAGCATGCCGTTGCATTGTCCTTCTAGTCCAAGGTTGGGAAGCTTTCTAGGTTTGCACTACTTCAGTCAAAACTTGTTAAGGTCTCTGTTTAATCAATGAGTGTGGCCAGAGCTAAACACGGGCAGTATTAAAGGTATGATTCTTAACACTGTTCAATTTGCAAGAAAAAGAGAAGACATTTGCACCCAGACATTCTCCTCCTTCAAATTCTGCAAGGTTCCCTCCATCACATTTGCATCTGGGAAACAGAGAAGGATGGAGTAAATAAAATTAATACTCATAATTCAGAGCATTGCTAGTGAAGAGGTGTGGATTTAGGAGAATCTGGATCCAGACTGAGAGATGATGTCTGCTTTTAGACCATGGGCCAGAAAACAGATGTTCTTTAAGATTAAGCCTTTTTTGATTGTGAACAAACACAATTTAATCCTTCTTTCATTGCAAACAAACCCACCTGTACTAGAGAGGATTTTTTTAAAATGGTGAACAAAATGACACATCCATTTTCAGAAAATCTTCCATTTTAGTTTGACTTGATAAGGAAGATGGTATAGAGAGTAGTGCTTTGTGATACTGATCTGAAAGAAGAGAGAGAGAGAAAGAATCCCATTTGATGTTACCAGCATAGTTGTCTAAGGAGATGCTGTTATGTATGCCCCTCCTGCAGCCGCAGATGGTACATTTTGGAACTATCACTCTAGCCATTCTTCTCCAGTACTTCCAAGTTACAAAACTGAAAGAAATCTGTCAGTTTTTGTGACTGAAGATGTTAAAATAAAAATGGCAAAATTAGGTCTACATTCTTCTCCAATACTTTCAAAACTTGTTCTGAGCTGGGATTGGACCCATTCCTGGTCTGAGATTTGTTTGATCCCAAGAATGGTATAAACCATTGGATTAAGAACAGGACTTTTATTGGTAATTTACAGGTGCAGCAGGTGTTAACAAGACAGCAAATGCCACTTCTACACAATAAGGTAGTTGGACCCCAAGGCTATGGGGAGGGTTCTAGAGGTTAGCATGTCTTCAGGCATTAACACATATTTTCCACCCTGAAACCAGTCCAAACATATGAATGCATGCTGAAAATCATAAAAACCTGAAAACAAAGAAATCTCTAGTGTGCAGATGTGAGTCTTAATGCTACAAGTGGAGAAACTGGAAAAGGCAAAAAGTTAGAGATGTGGGAATTTCCACATACCATTCCCAGCAAGACTCAAACAAGTGTTTGGAAGGAAGCTTATTCTCTTATTTAAGGATTCCTATGACAAGACTGAGAGCCAGCATGACATAGTGGTTTAATTGTTGGACTATGACTGGAGACTTGGGTTCAAATCCCTCCTCATTCATGGAAACCCACTGGGTGACCTTGGGCAAGTCACACTTTCTCAGCCTTAGAGGATGCCAAAGGCAAACTCCCCCTGAAGAAACTTGCCAGGAAAACAATGTGATAGGTTGGAAACAAAGGCACACAACAACAATGTGACTAGATTAATGGTGATCCCCCCCCCATACCACCAGGCAGCTATATAATGGTTATCTGCAATACTATCTAAGGACTCCAGAATCCATCTGATTCTTATTTAAAAAAACAAACAAACTTTGGTGATTTTTCCCCCAGGGTGCAGTATACCAGTCCAGCAGTGGTGCTTGTGTCAAGGTAAGCATTATTCCCCCCCTCCCCCAAATCCCTATCCTTCTTAAAGATGTGATAAGGACATGGGTATCTTTTTTTTAATATAGTATGTTGTAATTACAGTGGTCCCCCGGGTTACGAATACCCCGGGGTACGAAAACTCCGGGGTACGAAAGAGCCGGGGCCGCAAAAACAGCCCCGGCTTACGAATAAAACCCCGGGATCCGAAAGGAAAAACCGCGCGGCCCCTTTAAATTTGCCGTGCGGTCCGGCAAATAAAGCGGTCCCTCGGGTTGCGAAAATTTCCGGGTTACGAAAAGTAATCCGGAACGGATTACTTTTGTAACCCGGGGGACCACTGTATGTAGTACAATATTATGTAAATTGCAAAATAGGATAAATATTGTAATTGTAAACATGTTTTTGCTATCTGCCATAGTTACTTTGTGAAAAACTTCCTAGTCATTTTAGCACAGGGAATGCCTAACCTTTTGAGCATGGATGCCACATGGGGTGATGTGTCAGAGCTGTATGCACATACATTTATGCATGTACACACCTCGTGCATGTGGACACCCATTCCTACAGACACAGACATACCACAACCACAACCACACTTTTTTGTTCCCATCCCGCAGACACAAACACATCAAACCCTCAAACACACATTTTTTTCCCCAATGTGCCTCCATACATGCAGTCATGCTTACACTAGACACACAACCACTCATTTCCCTCCCCATTTCTCCTCCCCATACAATGACGGGAAGTTTTAAGCCACGTTTTCCCCTAGATGCCGAGATCATGCCTCTTCCTCTCCTGATTCTGTTGAGATGCGGAGTATGTGGAGAGAGTCTTCTCATGCACACTGTTTCCCAGCTGAATTGGGTTCTTGATGCTCTAAATGTCCTCAGAAAGGAGGCACACAAGGAGAGAGACAAGGTTTTGGGTGAGCTGTTGAGAACCCTCAACCTTATGCTCCTCTTTTCCAAAATAGAATTGGGCTTTCTCACACATCAAATAGCTATTGGGAGGCTGGCATGAGCCCAGTTCTGCTGGAAAATAGGACACAGAAGTGAGACTTCTGGTTGTGGTGAATCCTCCTTGAATTTTATCCCAGACTTTAAAGGAGCTGTCCACAGGGTAAAATCCTATACCCCAAGTCGGTTAAGGACAATGGATAGTTCTTTTAAAGTCTGGAATAAAATCCAGAATGTATTCACCACTTCACTGACCTGGAAGTCACTAGTCTGCACACCTACTTCACAGCAGTATATGTCTCTCTTCTTGTGTGGCTCCTTTCCGAGGAGATTTAGAGCAGCAAGAACCCAATTTGGTTGGGAAACAGTGTGCATGATCACACAGGCAGCCTCTGAAGAGCTTATTCCTCCTGGTTATATTTTAGAGAGGTCTTCCCCTTTTGACTCAAATCGCATAGAAGAGCTGTATTCGTCTTTTGTTTTCTATTCTTGGTGATTGCTACAAAGCTGTACTGTACTTAGCAAGGCTTCCAGAGAACCTTTTAAACTAATCAAAACAATCTAAAGGTTAAAAACAAAAACCAAACAAACTTAGCCACATCCAGTATTGCTAAGAGGCTCAAGGAAATGAGTTTAAAAGAACTCTGTTCATAATGAAAGTGTTTTTATGATAAATGTTTTGGCTAAAATTTATCCCCTGCTGCATTCTATTTAAATTCATGTTTTGTTTTCAGAGTATGCAAGGTTCATCTCAGAGCAGCGGCAGACAGTCTGAAGTAAGTATTGTTTTACTTGTTGGGAATTCCATAGGGAGAACTTTACTTTGGGAGTTCTATAGGGAGAACACTAGGAGTTGGAATAGTTAGCATCACTGTCCTCTGCTGTCTCCTGTAGGAAAGCAGCTTCTCCCAAAGTTGCTTGTCCATAAAGAAACTTTTCATGTTATGTACAATGAACATTTATGTTATGTACAATGAACATTCCCAAAACCCTGATTTTTTTCCCAGTGATCTCCCAAAATCATAGCTACTAAACTCTCGAAAAAGCGGGAACTATTAAACTTTTAAATGACAAATTCAATATTTAAATCATTAGATGCGAAAACTGAGGTGATCATACTTTGGATATATCATGAAGCAATATGCCTCACTGGAAAATACAACAATGCTCAGTAAATGGAAGGTAGTAGGAAAAGAGGAAGACCATATTACAGGTGGATGAACTTAATCAAGGACGTTTACAAGACTTTACAAGACCTAAGGGCTGTTGATTGCTGGGATTCTTGGAGGTTTCTCATTTATAGGGTTGCTGCAAGTTGCACCAGACTTGATGGCAAATACTGTAACCACAAAAATAACAGGGAAGCAGGTGAAAACTACCCCAGAGCTTGCCCTGTCAGTACTTACACTGCACAGGGCCACCTATTGCCAACTGCCTCATGGGAAGGATTCAAAGAATTGGTGGGAGACCTTCTCTGGGTGGACAGTTCTCTATCTCCTTCCCATTGGGTGTTCTGCCAACAAGTGCCCTGCTGTGTGGGAAGAATCTTTATGAAGTGATATATTCTAATAGTGTGAAGTTGAAGGCTTTCACGGCTGGCATCCATAGTTTTTTGAGTTTTTTGGGCTATGTGGCCATGTTCTAAAAGAGTTTATTCCTGACGTTTTGCCAGCATCTGTGGCTGGCATCTCTGAAGAACTCTGAAAAACTCTCAAAAAACTATTCTAATAATCTTTATTGTGATTTATTAATGTATCTTTAAGCAACCTGTAAGACATCTTGGATGGCACCTTGCGTGCTGAAATATAGGACATTAATAACTGCAGTAAATTTTTAAAAACTGCTGTATCCTTTTTCTCCATACAGTGTGGTCTTTAAGCCTCTCTCACATTAACATGAAAATCCCAAATTACAGTTGGTGGTGACAGATTCATGCTTTTAATTCTAGGGTTGCCTCAATCACAAATAGAAACTAAATGATGATTAGCATTCAGTTTGTCAAATATGTACTGTATATATGGCAGGCAATGGTTACTTCCCTTCCCTGATTTTGTATCTATTGCTAAAGCAAAGACATAAAAATGAATTGTATATTTGTTTTTCTTTCAGGTTATTGTGGTCAGACAAGGAAAAGGAACCAGCAGCAGCAGCAGTGGATGTGTGGGGGTAAGCACATTTTGATTTAGATTTAGGCCAGACTTCTAACTTTTCCTTTTGCGTGCAGATATTCCTTTTGCAGCTCTGTGAAGGCTGATCTTCCCTTCCCCCCTGTGCATCTCCCCAAAGCCCCTCTTCAGGCCTACTGATAAGCCCCTGGTGCTGCCTGCATGGCTGTTCCATGTTTCTGGGTGAGCAGACAGCCTCACAGAAGTGTTTGGCTACCTCTCCTATAGCTAGAAGTGAAATGATGACAATGGCACTGAGATCCACCACTGAGATCCACCACAGTCCTCCAGAAGTCTTGGTGCTGCTGTAAATCTTGTGTTGGCTATAGGGAACATAGACAGATATTTATGTGAATCTCCCTGATTGCTGTAAACTCAGAACGGAAACTTGGAATAGTGTTAAGAGTAAGTAGGCAGGAGGGCATATGGCTCAACATATGTCTGCATATGTTTCTGTATGCTGCACTGGGTTGGGGCATTAAATTGAGGCCTTAAAATGATACATAATATATTTGTTATCCAGTTATTCTGAGGATGTGATTTATTAATGTAAAATTACATTATGGGCTTATTATATCACTCTGTTGCTCCCCTGTGAGGGTGCCTAAATTTCAGTACATCTGTGATTAGATTCTGTATAAATAATCAACAGGAACATCAGTCATTCAAACTACATTTAAAATTTCTATTGTTTTTTTCCCAACAAAGTAGCAATTAAAAGTAAAATACTGAGATCCCTGCAAGTGAGATAT
The DNA here is from genome assembly GCA_034509955.1 of Urosaurus nigricauda. Taxonomy (NCBI): domain Eukaryota; kingdom Metazoa; phylum Chordata; class Lepidosauria; order Squamata; family Phrynosomatidae; genus Urosaurus; species Urosaurus nigricauda. The sequence continues at coordinate 105,955,815 of JAOEGL010000004.1, forward strand.
AACTAGGTGGCTTCAGCTTTTCCTATAAAATAACTTTGTGGACTAGGGCCACTCTGAATCCCACTCCTGAACCCGATAGATTTCTAGAACCCTGTGTTGCCTGTTTGCTTTGTATGAATTTTATTAATGTTTATAACACCCAGGTCTTAACATGATAGAATGATGTTTCATTTTTCATCTTAATCATACATTACCTCCCATGCTTCTATAATCATTAACAACTCTTGCCTTCAATAGCAGTCATAGAATGCATGTATGTCACGTGGACAGTGGTGTGCCTGTTGCCTGACAAAAAAAGAAAAAGAAAAAGAAAAAAAGTATTCATCTCTTTCTTTTTGCTTGCAGGGCAAAGTTGGAAGTGTATACAACCAATATGGCTGTGGAGATGTAAGTACTGTTATACCTCTTTCTTTTGTGATGTACATTGTGTGGTGCTCAGCAATGCATAGAAACTTAGAAAGACGTTGTATCCCTCTTAGTAATGCCTATTCCAGTACTACTTTAGGGCTGCTGCCTCACTACAGAATTAATGCTCTTTTACACCACTTTAACTGTCATGGCTTCCTCCTATGGAATCTTGAGATTTGTCATTTATTGTGGCTTCAGAGCTCTCTGACAGAGAAGGCTAAATATCTCACAAAACTACAAATCCAGGGTTCCATAGGATGGAGCCATGACAGTTAAACTACATTAATCCTGCAGTGAAGATACAGCCAAAGTGATGGTCCATGGGCCAGTTTTAGTCCATAGGCCTTTGTCTACCAGTCTCTGATGAGTTTCCAGGAAATAATTGTATCTAATGGGCACAAATAAAGTACTGGTCCCTGACATATTGGGGGGAAATTGCTGCTCCCTTGCATCAGATAGCTTGAGATGCACTGGCCTGCACTCAATGGCAGCAGCTCTCTAGATAGGTAATCCTACCTCAAAGTACAAGTGGTGAACCCTCCCAGATCTAGGACATTCAAAGCATGTGCTCTTCCACTGAGCTAAAGCTCCTCCTACAGCACATCCATGATAAAGGGTAGTTTAGTAAAAACTTGCACACTTAACATAAAATAAAGCCATATTGTTCTCTCTGGGAAACAAGCAGAGAGAGAGAGAGAGAGAATTTTTCATATAGTCTACCTAAGTGTTCTGGGAGTTTCTTGCTCTTTGAGTACCAGATGGAGAAGTATATCAAACAGGTGATTATATTGTGGGTTGATACCTGTTGGAAATATTGGATCAGTTACCCACTTAGTTCTACATAGTTGTGTATAGAAAGGAGTTACTTGCACATACGTTTTGGCAGCCTAGTCCTGAAGATCTACTTTTAACTGTCATGGCATCATATGAACCTTGTAGCAGCACCTTGAGAAGTAACTAGGTTTTTTGTTGTTGTTGTTTTGCACCTTCATGAATATAAAGCTACGTCTTTGAATGTAGCATAGAGTACTCTGTAGTGGATCCAAATAGAAGTGAGTTTATATCCACAAAAGCTCATGTAAGCCTTGTCTTACCTTATTCCCAGGAGCCAGGACAGGACCTTCAGGTTTTTCCTTTATGAAATATACATTTTATACATTCTGCTCTGGATCATTAACTATTAGGAAAGGAATGTGTGTTGTCACCTTTCTGCTCATTCTATTGGATGTAAAGTCACTAGGAGAAGTTTTTATCACTCTTGCTGTATGTCCTTCTCTTTGAAGTAGCTTCAAGAGGCCAGAACTCTCAGGGGTTACAATCATTTAGACATTGCCTCAAACCCAAAGGGTCCTAATTTAATTCTGGATCCCATTATTCTTCCACCAAGCACAGGCCACCGTACAGTTGTTTTCTTCAATATGTAATGCTGGCTGAATCATTCAAAAACAATATTCTTAAGTGAGTTTTGGTTTGTTTACAGGCTGGAACTGACATTAGTGACCAGTCTTCATATGGCCAGGTAAGCAGGCTTTTTACATTGGCATTTCTTTAATAAATGTTTACCATAGTTTTAACTCATTTTGTGAAAGGTATTCACAAGAATTGCATGCACTCAAGTGTTTTACTCAGTGGAAATTTGAGATTCTTGCTGTTTTAATTCCACAGGTAGTGCTGGATTCCCAAAAATTACAACCTGCATTTAGGCTTTCTTACCTCAGTGTTATAGCCAAGATAATGTAGTGGTTTGAATACTGGACTAGGACTCCAGGAGATCAGGGTTAGAATCCTGGCTTGTCCATGGAAACTCATTACATGACCTTAAGCAAGTCACACTGTCTCAACCACAGAAGGCACTAGCAACCCTCCCCCCGAAGATATCTTGCCCAAAAGACCACACAATATTGTCACTTTAGTGTCACCGTAAATCAGAAACAACTTGAAAGCACATAGAAGAACAGCACTTTGCTATTAACATTGGTCTTGACAGAAAACAGCTTTTCATCTTGATTCCCGTACCCAAACACTCCCATGACTCCAGAGTCCTGAACGGACGGAGCAAATAGCACAATTGACTCTTATTGTTTACCTGAGAATGGTGATAATGGTGTAAAATATGATTATAAACTGCATTTTCTTTCAGACAGATATAACTAATATATATGGTCGTTCTCTTTCTTACAGTCTGTTTCCATCAACACAGGCAGCAAAGTAAAGGTATGCGTCCCCCTCCCATTTTTACATTGTACATATTGGTAAACTATGATCCATGCTTCAGCAAGCACAAGTATAATGACACATCTTTGGCTGTGTGGGCATTGGTTTTGCAATGTACCATCAATACCTATCCCCATGATATTACAGTACTTCAACTCTCATTACAAGGCCATCCATTCTATATCCATATAATTTTGAACTCTGACATTAAACACATCAATTCCCCCTTTTTCCTTCACAGGCAATATGTCAATTGCATATTTCTTCAATTTAAAAAGGCCTTTTTCCTCAATGGCAGCTCAAAACTTACTTCGGCCTGAGGTAGAACAGGATATAACACTCTCCATAATCAAAAGGTGTCCTATATTTAAAACCAGTTAAGCTATCTCGGCTTGCAAGGCAGCAAATCTCACAAATACTTTTCTCCATCAATAGTAATAAAAATACGTCACTAACAAATTGTACTTTGCTGCCTTTTCATGACAAAATGTGACTGCCTTTGGCAGAGCTGCCTTTGCTTTCACCCCTCCCATCAAAGTTACAAAATTAAGCTAGCAATGCAAGCTATGTTCCCTTCTATGTTGGACTGGGAATGTCTTTGATACAATTCTTTGGAAAGACAGGACATGCACATAACTCTTTCACTGTATTATTTTAAAAATAATTAATATCTGGTAATTGAGTTAATTACTGTCGATGAACCCATCTTATTAGATAATTAGAAAATAATGGAGGCCGCAGTTTTTCATTTTTCTTTTCTTTTTTGGAAATGGTCACTGGGATTAGATGTTGGCAGCAAGAGCAGCAACACAGAAAAAAACTGTTTTGAATTATCTTTTATAGCTATTTTCAATTCTTATTATTTCCCCCAATTGGAAAAGCAGTTAAAATTATGGTAAAGGAAGAATGAATTGTTCCATCTGTTAGAAATGAGTATGAAAATAATGGAAGATGATCCCATTATGTCATTTTTTCTTCTTCTTTTCCATGTATGTTGAAGATCATTCTTGCCTTTGTCTAAAAACTGGGGAAAATCAATCACATATTTATTGGGGAGATCACTTTATTATTGTTTTCTTATTACAGGTGTACACCTATCCAGAGAGCAAACCCTTCCCTCCAGAGGTAAACACTTTTTCTTTGCTATATTTTACAGTACCAGTAACTTGAAGGCTGCACCACTTTTAGGCTGACTCCACTTTAACTGCCATGGCTCAATGCTGTGGAATTCTGGGATTTGTAGTTTTTTGAGATATTTAGCCTTCCCTGTCAGAGAGCTCTGATACCACAACAGATTTATCATTCCCAGAATTGGATTTTTGCAGCAGCAACCTGCAGGGAGGTGAGTTAATGGGAAGATGTCCATCCCTGCCATGTACTAGGATTATATTAGAAAACTTTGTTGGGAGACTTACCTGAGGTAAGTCTATAGAATTGTGGAATTAGTTCTTCATAGTTTTATATAAGATTGCACTAGTCTTTTTTCTGTAAGAAACAGCTTTTCGATCTAATAACACAATTGTGTTTCTTTTTTCCTTTTTTTTCCCAATAGCGTGAATCTACTTCATCGGTAAGCAGAATGCTACTTTTAATAGCCTTAACTTTCTTAATAACATCAGGACAAACCTTGTATCTACCCACTCTCTTACTAATAACCCATCCTCTACCTCCATCCCACGTAACTGCTTTCCCTCACACTTTCTCATTAACTGAAATCAAGGTATGGAATCATTCCACAATGAGAAAGGGCCTCTTGACACATTGAGATACCTCATTGGGAAAGAATTGTCAACTGCTGCATGTCAACACCTTCAGTTGCTCCCCAACATCTGTAGCTTACAGCTTACCTCACTCTGCTGTATGGGTACATAGTTGTTTGCACGAATTAGACGTGTATTGCACAGCAGCAGATCTCATCATTTGGATTGTCAGATGTTTTGGACTTTCAGTACCAGAAACCCTAGACAGAGCATCCAGAGTTTGTGGGAGCTGAAGTCCAAGACATCTGGAGGGTAAGAGGATGAGAACACTGAATATACAATACCCCTTCCCTAATTGTTATGCATTTGAAGGAAAAACTTGCAGAGGTTGAGAAGTTGTCCTTAAGGGACCCTTGACAGCTATTATTGATATTCTTATGAAGAACCACTGAGAAGTGTAAGATTCCATGGAACAATGTTTGCAAACGATGACTTTGGTGATCAAGCTCAAGATATAGACCTAAGACTTGTTCGTAAGGATTACTACCCTTTCTTAGAAATCGATCATTGAATATTTTCAAATTTTCTTATAGAAAATTGCAAATTCCAAATACAGTGGGATCATTTATTCCAAGGTAAGAGATATTTCTTTATTCATACTGGTACCAATACCAATACCAATAGGGTGTTTGTGTCGTCAACAGTTCTGCATGGTGAATAGCCACACAAACAATTTCTTATGCATTGAAGTTTTAAGATCTTTGTCCTAATTTTTACATCCCCCCATTTCATTTCCCATTCCCATTTCTTAGATTCTTTGTAGACATATCCACCTGTTTAGATTAAGAATGATCCACAAATGTTTATTCCATAACAAATGTGTTTGTTAATCTTTGTCATGCTAAAAGACTTTTATATTTATTAAATTTATAACACAAACATCACTTCCTATAATAACATGTGTACCCATATTATATGAAATATCACATGTTCCTTCTTTTTATGTTCCATATAATGTAGATACGCAGTATTATCTCCCTTTGATAGTATGATAAGTGCAAATTTCATACTTTTTATGGGGAAATTTGATAGTCTGTGTGATTTGGGCTGGACTCCTTTTTGGTCTAATATCTGACTGTCATTTGGATGGCTTTATTTCTTTTTAAGTTTTAATTTTTGTGGGGGAGTGAATAAAACCCCTCTGCTTGTCGTTATTTCTGTACAGGGTTCAAAACCTCAGAGCGGTTCATCAGAAACTGTCCGCATTACTGTCCAGGTAACTATAATTTAATTACACAGCAAAAATGAAATGTGGGGAAAAAAGTTTTTCAGGAATGTGTATAGTAAGCCAGATGAAATTGTAAATGCTTATTCCTATTTTATTAAACAGTCATAGAATAAAATCCTCGCAATAGCTTGAATCTGGAAGCCCATGTTTCAGCTGTTCCTGCTGGACTATTAATTGACTCTGACATATGAAAGCAAAACATTATGCTTTCTGGAAATCTGGTTCTGATCAAGACAGAGTCTATCCCCAAGAAAGACTTTCCACTCTTCATATACACGACTTTAATGAAAGCCAGCCTATGGAGTGTACTAAGAAGCCACTGTCCCTGTGAAAACATCTATTAACAGATTGAAATGTGTGAATGTATCCCAATGGGATATAGCTTACAGATGCCAAAATTGTCCTTTTTAAACCCAACTCTGATTCCATCTCTCAGCTATGTAATTGTGCCTCTATACTTGAGTATTGGCTATGATATTTGTCTTAATGGGGTGGATTGTAATCCATGAAGGTTTATGGTAAAATAAATAATTTAGTATCAAAAATGCCACAAGACTAGTTTTTTCTCTTCTTTCTTTCTTTTTTATGTTGAACAGAAGGGATATAAAGGGGTGCTTGTTTTGAAGAATATAACACTGAAATATACAGTTGGTAAAATAAATAACTGGTTGCCTGGTTTCTGTTTTTTCTTCACAGAGTGGACAAGGCAGCCCAGCGTGTGATAAGGTGAGTGAACCTTTTTTGAAAGTAAGCTGTACTATTGTTATTATATTATAGTTTTTCTTCTTCTATGGGAAAGCTTTTGGTAAAGCTTGGATCAGTGAAGGTCATCCTGTGAATGCTGAATGGTGAGAAATTATTTCAGAACAGGTAAAAAAGAAGTACTTCTTTACACACAAGAGTGCAAGGTTAAACTATGGCTTTTACTATCATGAGGTGTAGTGATGGATAACTTCAAGCTTAGCTTTAAAAGGAAATTAGACAAATTCACTGAGGATGAAGCTGCCTTTAGGATCAAAAGCAGCAAGACCCTGTAAATCAGCTGTCAGGAAAAAACGGGAGGTGTCTCAAGAAACCAGGATGGATGACTAAGGAACTTTCAACCGAGCTAAGTTTGAAACGGAACATGTATAAGAAATGGAAAAAGGGGGAAATCACGAAAAAGGAATTCAAAGAAATAGCAGGCATGTGTAGGGGTAAAGTCAGAAAAGCTAAAGCGCAGAATGAACTCAGGCTTGCTAGAGAGGTTAAGAACAATAAAAAGGGCTTTTTTGGATATGTCCGCAGCAAGAGGAAGAAGAAGGAAACGGTAGGGCCACTGCGTGGAGAAGATGGCAAAATGCTAACAGGAGATAGAGAAAAGGCAGAATTACTCAACACCTTCTTTGCCTCAGTCTTCTCAGAAAAGGCAAAGGGTGCTCAACCTGAGGATAATGGAGCAGAGAACAGAATAGGGGAATTTCAGCACAGAATAAGTAAAGAGATAGTAGAGGAACACCTTGTTAATCTAAATGAATTTAAGTCTCCGGGACCAGATGAACTCCATCCAAGGGTATTAAAAGAACTGGCAAAAGTAATATCAGAGCCATTGGCAATCATATTTGAAAACTCCTGGAGAACAGGAGAAGTCCCAGCAGACTGGCGAAGGGCAAACGTTGTCCCCATCTTCAAAAAGGGGAAAAAAGAGGATCCCAACAATTATCGTCCAGTTAGTCTGACATCAGTTCTAGGAAAGATTCTGGAGCAGATCATTAAACAGAGAGTCTGTGAACATCTAGATGGCAATGCCATAATCACAAAAACTCAACATGGGTTTCAGAGAAACAAGTCATGCCAGACAAATCTAATCTCTTTCTTTGATAAAATTACCAGCTTGGTAGATGAAGGGAATGCTGTGGATATAGTATATCTTGATTTCAGTAAGGCCTTTGACAAGGTTTCCCATGACATTCTTGCAAACAAGCTTGTAAAATGTGGGCTAGACAAAGGAACTGTTAAATGGATCTGTAATTGGTTGACTGGCCGAACTCAAAGGGTGCTCAACAATGGCTCCTTTTCATCCTGGAGAGAAGTGACCAGTGGGGTCCCACAGGGCTCTGTCCTCGGCCCAGTGCTATTCAACATCTTTATCAATGACCTGGATGACAGAATTGGGAGCATACTTATCAAATTTGCAGATGACACCAAATTAGGGGGAATAGCTAATACCCCAGAGGACAGGATCAAGATTCAAAATGACCTGAATAGACTAGAAAGCTGGGCCAAAGCTAACAAAATGAAATTCAATACAGAGAAATGTAAGGTATTGCACTTAGGGCGGAAAAATAAAATGCACAGATATAGGATGGGTGACACCTGGCTGAATGAAACTACGTGTGAAAGGGATCTAGGAGTCCAAGTAGACCACAAGTTGAACATGAGTCAACAGTGTGATGCGGCAGCTAAAAAGGCCAATGCTATTTTGGGCTGCATTAATAGAAGTATAGTGTCTAGATCAAGAGAAGTAATAGTGCCACTGTATTCTGCTTTGGTCAGGCCCCACCTAGAATATTGTGTCCAGTTCTGGGCGCCACAATTCAGAAAGGACATTGAGAAACTGGAGTGTGTCCAAAGGAGGGCGACAAAAATGGTGAAGGGTCTGGAAACCATGCCCTATGAGGAACGACTTAGGGAGCTGGGGATGTTTAGCCTGGAGAAAAGAAGGTTAAGAGGTGATATGATAGCCCTGTTTAAATATTTGAAAGGATGTCATATTGAGGAGGGAGCAAGCTTGTTTTCTGCTGCTCCAGAGAACAGGACCCGGAACAATGGTTGCAAGATACAGGAAAAGAGATTCCACCTGAACATTAGGAAGAACTTCCTGACAGTAAGGGCTGTTCGACAGTGGAACGCACTTCCTCGGAAGGTGATAGAGTCTCCTTCCTTGGAGGTCTTTAAACAGAGGCTGGATGGCCATCTGTCAGGGGTGCTTTGATTTGGATTTCCTGCATAGCAGGGGGTTGGACTGGATGGCCCTAGTGGTCTCTTCCAACTCTACGATTCTATGATTCTATGATTCTATGATTCTATAAGGAGATAGGCCCTTTCCCCTCAGCTCCAACTTGTAGGGACTGGTTTAAGTTTCAGCAAAATGTAGGGATATTGAGCCAAAAGCTGGATCTATCCTGGCCTAAAACTCAGGGCTGACCCAGAAGCATTTACATCCAGTGGGCTATCAGAGGGTTGTCTGTGGGTGAAAGAACCATGCTTTGAGACCCTTTTGTAGGGAGCTGAGCTGGGCTTTTATAATTATTTATAATAATATTATTATTATTATTATTATTTAATTTGTAAAAGTGTTTGTGTGCCCTTCTCAGCAACTTAATGATGCCAGCGCCTGTTTTTAAAGTAAGGGGCAAGTTGCCTCAATGTGGAAGCAGATTTCCGTTTCTGTAGTAGTGTTTGTCCCTCCTCTCTTTCCTTGCAGCTCCCCCAGCCTCCCCAACTCTCCTCTGGAGAGACCCCTACCTCTTCAGAGCAGATTTGGTGGGTGAATAGGAGGCAGCAGATGGGAAGGAAAAAACACTCTCCTTGGAATTCAGCAAGAGTGATTAGAGAGTTTATCACATGGGGAAAATTGGGGATTTAAACAGGCATTTTCCTGGGACAGTTGTGCGATCCTGGCAAGGATTTTCACATGACATTGTAATTAGAGAGGACCTATCCTGGGAATAACCAGGAATGCTCCAACAACAAATCATTCATGGGGAAATCCTGTGAATGATTTGCTGCTGGAGCATTCCTGGTTCTTTCCGGGATAAGTCCTTTCTAATCACAATGTGTGTAAAAATCTTCACCGCGATCATGCAACTGTCCTGGGAAAATGCCTGTTTAACACACCCCCCCTCCAATTTCCACCTGTGTGATAAACTCCTGGGATATCACTATCCAAGGCTAAATCTCAAAAGACACCAATTAATTCTAGAAATAAGTTTTGTTTTTCTGATCCTGAGATTCAAGTTTAAAAAGAAAGGCCACTTTTCTTTGTCATGATGATCCACGACTCAATGCCATACCTATTCTTATATAAATACAAATATTTCCATGTGTCAGAACAAGTTTCAGTCAGATAACTTGTTGGTCAACAAAAATAATTATTCTTTGATCTTTTTAGAGTTCATCCTCCTATAATATTCGGGCTTGTAACCAGGTAAGCCTCATTGTTTCTTAAATTGTTTTTTAAATATAATGTGCTTTTTAGTAAGCATTGAGGCTGACATATAAGAAAGTCCATGCACATCAATGCTATGTGAAACATAAAAGTGACTTCTTTTAAAAAAAACACCTTTCCAAATTCATGTGTGGCTAGTAAATTAAGTCTTAAAGCAACTCCTGAGACTTGTCAGTTTCATGGTGAAGAAAACACACAATATGAGTTACCAATTATTTCCCATATTCCAGTCTTTTAAGCTATAGGCTGAGAAAATGGACATGATTTTGACAAGGGTGAATATAAAGATTAAATGCGGAAAAGGATTTCATGAGTGAGGTTATATAATGGGAATAGTCTTCCAAGAAGGGTTTGAAATTCCAGTACATGGAGTTTTTAAAAACCAGTGAATTGCAGTGAAAAAGAGGAATTCATTCTGAGTATGCAAGTGCCAGATTTTCTGTATATGCATTAATATTTTTTGCATTATTATTTTGCTCTTTCATCTTAAGTTTTTTTTACAAAAAAAATCTGTAAGGAAAATCTTTCCATTCTGGTTCCTTCTTTCTTTTCAGAAACAACTGTGCCTAATTTTTCCTTGATATGGCACATTTTGTATCTAATGTTGATTGATTCCTGAAAAAAAAATACTGTTAATTAAAAAAAAAGTGATTCACAAAAGCATGGCTGATTTATGTTTTCCTTTGCAGCTGGGCCAGTCTTCAGTCTCACAGAGTAGCAGTTCCTTTGGTGCCCAGGTATACATAGATTAACCTTTCCATGTCAGGTATCAAAGAATAAATAGTTATACCTTTACATATCAAATATCAAGGGATGTGTTGTGCTTTAGAAGGGTAACTATAAAAATCACTCAGTTACAGTATGCCATCACATACCCATGTGAATGAAAATGCATTTGTGTGAATTTTTATAGCTTCACGCTCTGGCAGGCTCTTGGAATGTAAAAATGTCTCCTGTTTCATTTTTGTTGCATTTCTCAGAAACCTACTGATATCTTTATCATATGCTGATTCCATATGGGAAAAAATTGCCCCCCCCCCAAAAAAATGCATATTGAGTGAAGCATCCTTGGGAATATTTTCCAAATGTATACATTTTTAATAACTCCTAGTCTCTATTCCATTGCATTTCTCCAAATCCCATCTGTATCTCATTTCATTTGTTCATATCAGGTTGAAAATCTTGATTTTCCTCTTCATTCATGGATATTCATATTGATTTGTCATGTCATTTATTTATGCACTTAACCTAATATTCTGATTTTTGTAAACATTTTCACTATAGTGTAAATGTACACCATTTCAAAATGTGTAAACCATGACTTTGTGTGTGAGAAACATACCACAAGCCTCACGAATATTTATGAGGCAAGGGACACTTTGTTTCATGGCAAGTCTTGGGAGATGTGAAAAGAGTAATTCTGGCAAATATCAAGAAACTACTAACATTATTTTCCAGCACTTAGTATTTTACATCTTTTAAGCCTACTAATGGTTTTATACTCCCCTCCCCATGCTAAAATCCATTGCAAACCTTGAAGATATATCTAACTATGAGGCAAGATGAACTCCATCCCATTGCTCATCATGGTAGGGGCATTTTTTTTTCATAGGGAAATTTGAACACAATAAGGTTTTTTTTTCCATCCCAGACCCTTTTAGACAAAGAATTTCAGAAAACTGGAGAGAGAATTGAGAAGACCCTGTTTTATGTCCTCAATTATTTCATACAACTAAAGGATTTGAGTGGTCACATTCTAATTACCATTGTGACCTAAAATGCTGTCTAATGCATTTGTACTTCTGTACTGTATTATGGTTATAATATTTTAACATTAACAAAATGAGAAAATTTAAAAAGTGATGTAAGATTTGCCTATGAACCATTCTTCATTTTGATCTTGTATTGTATTTCAGTCATAACCATCGTATAAATCATTTTTGCTTTCCTTTCTTTTCTTTTTTTAGAGTGGAAAATTTTCATCAAGCAGCAGCTCCGTATATGGTCAGGTAAGCACTCCCCTCTTCTTTCTAATAAAAATTAAAGAATAAGTAGGCATATTGTTCTTTTCTTAAATTCAGTATTGCCCCAATACTTTCCATATTCTTTTTTGTTTAATTCTTGCTCCCCTTTAAGTGAATTCTATGCCACTTCATTAATCTTTGTATAGAGAAATAATGTAGACAGATGCAAAAACTCTGCACTTCCCAGGGCAGTGCTATTCAACTTGTGACCCTTCAAAATGTCAAACTCCACTTCTCATCAGGCCTACCTATCACATCTAATGGCGAGGGACAATGTGAGTTGCATTCCAACATCTGTAAGACAACAAGTTGCCCATTCCCGTCTTGCTATTCCAAGAAGAATCCTTCATTCAAATATCACAGGCATAGCATGAGATCCAAGCACAGAGAAGCCAATTCAGTAGCACTTTTGCTAGGTTTATTTTGCTAAAATATAATCTTTTGCTTTTTGCCACTTGGCTTGCCCTGATCTCAAAGTTGGGGTGGGGGTTGACAAGCAGTAATTCCCATTAAAAGGTGTTTAATTTTAAAAAGCCAAAATGTTGTTTCTTGTAATATCAGGGGTGACATCTGATGATGGCTTTCCTAACCATATACTTTCTGGATGTGTTGGACTACACGTTCCATCTCCCATCTCCCAACAGCTATGCTGTGGATTATGACAGTTGTAGTCCAACACCTTTTGTCCATATAAGCCCACTCAGTGACCTTGGGCAAGACACATTTTCCCAGCCTCACAGGATGGCAATGACAAACCCCTGTGAGGAAACTTGCCAAGAAAACCCCATGATAGGTTTTGCCCATAGTGAATAGGTGCAGTAGTTAAATGCCTGTACTGCATCCACTTGCTCAAAACCATAAGGCTGCGAGTTCAATACTAGCCAGGGCTCAAACTCGACTCAGGCTTGCATCCCTCCAAGATCGCTAAAATGAGTACCCAGATTATTGGGGCAATTAGCTTACAGTTGTAAACCACTTAGAGACTGCTTAGTTCAGTATGAAGCAGCATATAAATAAAGCCGCTATTGCTATAGCTGCTATAGGGTCGCCATAAGTCAGAAACAACTTAAAGGCGCAAGAAAAATCCAAGATAATTGGGAAAGGCTGGTCCATCATCTGCTTAAGTAACCCAGAACAGCATATGTTTCCCTCCACCATTACAGCTACAGATAGGGTCTCTATATAAATGGTTGCAAAGGCCTACATCAGTCATTTTGTACAGCCTATGTTGTATGATTTAATTGTTGTGCTCTTAGATTATTTCTTCATGTTTTAATATTTGACTGTCATTTGGATGATTTTACTTCTTATAAAGTCACGTTGGTAATGCAATTTTGCAATAAACAAACTGACACTCCCCTCCAATGTCATTCTATCTGTATAGGGTTCAAGAACTCAAAGTGGTTCATCAGAAACTGTCCGGATTACTATTCAGGTAACCATCCTTCCATTATGTATGTATGCATGTTTTATTTATTTATTTATTTATTTAAGAGATTTATATCCCGCCTTTCTCCCAAAATTTAGATTCACAGTCTAAAAGTGTACAATCTAGCAAGTCAGCCCAAACTACAAAATTTAATGCTTCTTTTACTGCAGTGTTTTCAAATGGAAGATTCGCTGATACACAGGGGGCAATAAGTGAGGTGAAGGGCCTGAGTTGAAAGGAGGCCTAAGATCCTTTCAAAAATCTACCAAAGTAGAGAGAGAAGAAAGAAATTTTGGCAAAAAGTCTCATAGCAATGTAAGCTACATAAGTAAAGCCACATAAGTAAGTGTAAAAGCCACTGTGGTGTGAGAGTATTGTGGTTAAGGTTTTGGACAGGAACTTTTGGGATTCAAGTTGAACTCTACTGAGCCATAAAATCTGCAGAATGTCCTTGGCCTAGGCTACTGCCACATTACAGGATTAGTGCAGTTTGACACCACTTTAACTGTCATGGCTCAATGCTATGGAATCCTTGGATTTGTAGTTTGTTGTGGCACCAGCACTCAGAAGGCTAAACATCTCACAAAACTACAAATCCTAGAATTCCATAGCATTGAGCCATGACAGTTAAAGTGGTGTGAAACTGCTTTAATTCTGCAGTGTAGATGCAGCCCCAGTCGTAGGAGTTTATCACACGGGAGGAATTTCTCCCAGTTTCGAATTGAGCCAATTCGAATTCATATATAAATTCTAATTGTGTTTGGAATGCGTTCAGAATGACTTCCCATTGCCCAAAAATGACTTCCCATTGCCCGAAACTGTGTGAGATACTTTAATACAAAATAAAGTAAAAGCCATGATTGCGTTCGGAATGACTTCCCTTTCGCTCGAAATTGCATGAGATACACTCATATGCAATAACATGAAACCCCATGATTACGTTCAGATTGCCATTGCATTATACCCCCAAATTCCGTCGTATGATAAACTCCACAGTCTCATCCTGACTACTCTTAGTTCGCCAGGTAGTAGTGTAGTAGTACTACCTGTAGTAGTGAACTTGCAATCAGGAAGAGGAGAGATATGTACATTATCCCTGAACTCATTGGAGAAAAAGCAGGATCTAAATGTAACTAATAAATATATAAATACAATATATAAACCAAATCATTCTCAGTGTATTTTGATGGACTCCACTGCACACTTGAATCTTTTAGTCTACTCCACAGTCATCAATAAGTCATAGTTACTTTCCAAGTCTTCTACAGTGTAAACAGCCAAAGAGGGTAGTCCTATTTGTGATTGTGGGTGAGGAGCTTAAATCATCCCTGGTTTTAAGACTGTAGGCCATGTGTTCCCGCCAAGTTTCTAGGGTTTTTTGGACCTGCCATAATCTTCCAGTTAGGAGGGTGACAAGGGCATACTTGTAGGGTGATCCAGAAAAGCAAAATTTCCAATTTGTGGTTCCTGTAAAATTTCAAGGAGACGTTTCATCCCATCAAAGTCTAATGACTATAACTTTTCTCAGAAGATAGCATTCTGGTCACAGTGTGTAATCAAGAGGAAGGGTTTACTGATGATGGCAATTTTGTTGTTAATGAGTAGGAGGTCTGTTTCTCTTAAACACAGGGCCAGCCTTCAGGTTCTCAGAGTAGCAGCTCCTATGGCATACGGGTAAGCATCCTTTCTCATTTGTATAATCAAGTGTTGGCTACTTTCTGAAACAAAATGTCACCAAAAGATGAATTAACAGGGATGGCGCAATGTTTTTGCTGCCTAATGCACAGCAGCAAATTGCATCCTCTCCTTCCTCCCAAGGTGCATTGTAACCAAAGCCAGTCAAGTTATTCAAATGTACCAACACATTAAATAAACATTCGTTTATTCCCCTTTCTGTGATATCCAAAATTGTTTGCCTGAAGTGGGTACCTGTCTAATATTAAAGCCAGTCCTTTTGATTAATAATCACACATTGATAGGGATGGGCAAGAAAAAAAGTTTGCCTTATCCCAGAATAAACTGTGGTCCTAAAACAGAGTGGCCCCTTTGAATACTGAATCCACTTGGATCAATTCAGTGCTCAACAGCATGATTGAAGGGGATGAATCCAACACTCCCACCCTATACCTGTTTCCTTATTCTCCCCTCCTTGTCAATCCATCCTAGTCAAGGAGCTTACCATGGGGAATAGGGGTTGGGGTTTATGTGATGCCAAATGACATTATTGGAGTTGTTGTTCATTCCTCATGTTGTCAGTGGCAGTGGACACCATTTGCATTTTTTAAAAAGCATCTTCAAAGAAGTTGTTGCCAACTACGTTTATCTGGCTTATCGTATAAGCTTCAGGTACATCTCTCAAAAAGGATGATCTGCTTGAGGCGTACTATACTGCCAGCAAAGGTTCTGCCTTCAGAAATGAAGCAACGGTAACCACCAACACAAGCACCCCTACATGGGACCTTGTAAAATGATTTCTGTTTTTCTTTGCAGGGCCAGTCTTCAGGCTCACAAAGTGGAAGCTCCTATGGCACACAGGTAAGATAGGCATGTGCAGTGGGCAGAGCAGCACCCCCCAAGCTGTTGCCCTACAGAAGTGTCAGAGGAGATTATCAGATTGGATTAGAGTAATGGAGCCATCATTGGGTAATAACGGGAGTTCCCGTTAATACTCAATGTTGGCTCCATTACTCTTTATGGATGGGAGAAGAACAGGATAAGCGCACAGTGGTGTGATAATCCCCCCATCACACTATTAGCATGCTTTAAGGGTGGGAGCAAGACGCTTTGCTCCCCTGATAATCACTAGACTACTACATTAACTGCTACAGCTTCTCCCAAAGAGAACTGGATGAAAGTGTTGTCCTCCTTCCTCCCCTATAAAATCACAGTTCCCATGATTCCCTGAAAAATGGGAGTGATTGTTAAAGTCAGTCTAATCTTGTAATATAGTTGGCCCTCCTGGGATAATTGCACAGATTATGAAAATCTAGGAATCCTATGTTTTAACTGAGAAGTTTTATTAAGAAAATTGGGTGTGTGTGCAAGAATACAAAATGGAGTGATGTGTGAGGAAGGGATCTTTCTTCTTCTGTCACTCCAACCTAGGCCAAGATGTTTCCAGATGTTTTATTTAGTCAATTGTCTTAACCAGATTATCATGAGCAAATACTACATTTTCAAAAATTTCTTGACAGACTTCTTACACAAAGGATAAGGGTGTTTTTAAAAAAAATATCCTGAGCAGCTTTTTATGTTAATGATTCCCAAGGGGATTTAAGAAAACATTTTATTGCTGAATGACTGTATTGTTTAATTATTTTCAAGTGAATTCTTTTAAATTTTTGATTGTTAAACATTTGACAAGAAAACCCCCCCACAATTTTCTTGTTTGTTTGTAAAACAGGGTGGATCCTATTCAAGCGGAGGCAGCTCGTGTGGTCAGGTGTGTTCCTTTTATTTGACTGTTTATTTCAAAATTATATCTGTGGTTGTTGTCTAGTAACAGAACAATTTGAAAAGAAGGAGATCTCTAAGCAATTTTTTTTTTTGAAAATATAAAATACAGGAAGAATCTGTGATTTATTGCTACACTAAAAGAACTGATAGGTACCACAAATATATTAATTTTTAATATTGGTCAGATACTTAGTTTTTACATTTTTTTCTGTTGGAACAAATATATCATGTTTAGGTATACGGGTTATCCACCACTAGGACAATAAATATAATTCAAGAATGGGGTGGAAGTTTGATCTCAATCTGTTGGTAGATCAGCAAGGATTTATGTTAGCCACAGTAGCCTAACTCATACTGCTGATACGAAGGTTGCTGCCACACTGCAGAATTAATGCAGTTTGACATTGCTTTAACTGTCATGACTCCATTCTGGGGAATCCTGGGATTTGTAGTTAGTTGTGGCACTCTCACAGAGAAGACTAAACATCCCACAGTAGTACAAATCCCAGAATTCCATAGCATCGAGCTACAGCAGTTAAAGTGGTGTCAAACTGCATTGATTCTGCAATGGCAATGCAGCTGAAGAAAGATAGGGGTAGCCAGGAGTAGATGCCTGTGTGGAAGGGCTATGACAGCCACATAAATTAGTTGTGTGACCCCCCGAGCTTATTTCTTAGACTGTATGCCATGGGCAGGTTTACTTTTATCTATTTTATTGTTTGTATGTACAGCGCTGTTTAAATCTACAGCTCTATATGAATAAAGCATAATAATAATAAAGCACTGGTACTAACATTTTCTTTTTAAAAAATTCTAGCTTCAGAGATTGTTCATTCAGAGGGGCGGGTTATAACTAACTAACTAAATTTATTATTATTATTATTATTATTATTATTATTATTATTATTGAGTTCTTTAATCTGGGTGTCTTTTGCATTCACTTGTGGATTGTGAGGTTCTAGCAGAAAAACAAAGCTTGCTTGTCCCTGTAGTTAACTCCGTATTTGTTTGTATGTACTGAGTATCTCATTTAGATGTCTTATCCTCCCCAGGACAACAGGGAAATCCTGTCTCTAGCTTATTCTCCTGACAAAGGTTCTCTTGTCCAACTTCTTTAGCCCATCCGGTAGTCCAGGGAACATGAGCTCCACTGCTCATTTATCCCTGGGGAAGAATAAGGGAGGCATATAACATCATCTCTTAATAGGCTGTTTGCATGTAGGTGACATCGGACTCTTTCAAACGTGGGAAATTGGAAGTATAATCCAAGGGCAATCCAAACGCAATCCTGGGGTTTCACGTTATTGCGAATTAATTCTTCTCACACAAATTCAGGCAAAAGAGAAGTCACTCCGAATGCAATCATGGGTTTAACGTTATTGCGAATTTAAGCTTCTCACGCGATTTCGGGCAAGGGGGGGTTATTTTTGGGTAGTGGGAAGTAATTCCGAATGCCTTCCAAACGGAGCAGGGGTTCAGGTAAATTCGCTAAACAAGCGAATTTACATGAATCCGCATTGGCTCCATTTGGAATTGGGAGAAATTCCTATCGTTTGAAAGAGTCCATAGAAACACCGGTCTTAAGGCCTGATCTCAGATGGGCCTAGAATCAATTATCTAGGAATTTAAAGAATAAAACATTGGACTGAAAGGACAAACACCAGTGTACTCCCACAACAATAACAAGAATAACCCTTTCTTTTACGCAGGGGACAACGTATGACAGCAATCCCTGCAATCAGGTAAACCTCCTATTTCAGTTCACTTAAATATTTGTTGCAAAGGAATGTCTAGTTCTGAGGTGGGACTTGATGCAAATAGTCACCAAAACGCAAATTACATCACATAGGGATAAACTATGAGAACACAAATAATAAGAGAATCCTTTTCTCGGCCTTCACTAGCTGCATCCGCACTGCAGAAATAATCCATTTTAACGCCACTTTAACTGCCATGGCTCAATGCTATGGAATTCTGGGAGCTGTAGTTTTGTGAGACATTTAGCCTTTTGTCAGAGAATTCTGGTGCCACAACAAACTATAATTCCTTGGATTCCATAGCAGTGAGCCATGACAGTTAAAGTGGTGTCAAGCTGAATTATTTCTGTGGTGCGGATGCAGCCTCTGTCTCAGTAGGTCTTACTCCAGTCAGATGCTTTGGAACTTGGCTGGTGGTGGGCATGTGTGGCTTAGCTTCCATGTGAAAATTGTAAAGTGAAGAAAGATTCAGAATCCTTCCTTCCCTTCTCTGTACAGAATGCCCTTTCTTTGCACAGAATCGCAGCTCCTGGCCCCCATTTATAAAACAGCAGTATCATTTTTGATAAAACAGGGCTCTGTTGCTGAACAGTCCTTACTGAGGCCATTGATTTTTAGTTGCAGCTGCCAACAGGATCAAATTGGCAACAGTGACACTGGGAAGGAAGGAAGGAAGGAAGGGTATTTGCGTCTTTCCCTTCCAGAAGGACACTATGTCCTCTTCATGGGACAATGGCATTCTCCCACACTGTTGAGAACTGCTGAGATTGCTGTTGGATTTTGAGGGTGTCAGCCAAAACAATGTTGCTGTGAGAGCAACCCCTGTGACTTGTTGCAAGAATCCTGTCTTGACTTCGAACCCCAAGACGTTGCCACCCCTGAATCGGATCATTCATATCACTGCAGAGTCCATAATGGGAAATCTTTTTTTTTTGATATTTGCTTTTAATAATGTGATATGTAATGTTTAGTTTTTAAAATGTGCTGAGCACATTTTGGTGCAGAGAATAGCCATGTCATCTTCAATAAAAGGCTGTGGAATCTGGCAAAAGGTGGGGATATGCAACCTTAAAACTGCAAAATTCTGTTCTTCCAGGGAGATTCATATGATTCCAAGACTGGCACAAGCCATTGCTGCAAAAAAAAATTTTTTTGACAATTAATGAATGCAACAAGCATTTATAGCAGAAAAAAATTCACTGTCCTTCCACAAATAAAAAGCCAGTTTCCCTTCAAAGCAAGTGATCATCAGTAGTTCCAAGCAGAACACTTTTTGATGTACTCCATGACTAGACTGCCTGGACCTCATCTTCTTTCTAAGGTGCCTCCTCTGAATCTGCCTTTGTCAGAGATTTATATATTGGTGACTTTGCTTCTAGAAGCTATTAAGAGGGGCTTCTAATGGTAGCACAGAAGCGCCAGTCTAATCCTCCAGGAAGACACCAGTATAATCAGGGATTTGAAGGATATTTAGAAACAGAAGTGACTCTATTTGTCCACAGAAACATTTGTTTTACTGAGAGCCTATAGGTCCTACTAATGATACTGTGTGGACATCACAGTTCTCTCTCTGCACAAAACACTGTGTTTTGTGACTCCCCCATACCATCCCCTTTGCTGGTTGGTATCACACCCAAATTCCATGCAAAGCTCCATGCAAAAGATAACATCTACAGCATCTACAATTTTGTCTTCTTTGTAACAGTGGGCATGTATTTGCCATTCACAAAAGATAAGACAGCAACAGTTCTGTGCAGTGATTGTTCATTTGCTTCTTCACAGGGCCAAGGCTCTTTCTCCTCTTCTTCTTCTTCCTCTTCTTCACAAAGCTCTTACAACAACCAGGTAGGGTCTATTTCCTTGTGTTGTTGCTTTTGCCATTACATGATACTGTATAGACACAGTCTTATCCTTTATGTGAGAAGAACTGAACTTGTTCATATATTACCTGAGTGTTTACTAATGCATCCTTGTAAAAAAGAAAGGACAGAAGTTAAAAATATTCTTATGTATTTGAGCCAGTGCGGACTTGACCTAGTGATGCATTGAATCCAAATCTTTTGTGAACCTATTGGCTATCCTTTAGCAAAAGAAGTAGAACCAAATTCTGTCTGGTGACTGATTTCTTGTTCTTTCACAGGGCCAAGCATCTTCCTACAATAACCAGGTTAGTACATTTCCCTTGGCCTTTTCTTTCCATTTTGATGATGTAAGAACCTCACACAACTGGGAGACATGGTCAAAAATTTTTTCATAAATATTTGGTATTAAAACAAAGAAGTAAATATTCTTCTGGGTAGTTCTCTGGTATACCGAGCTGTTGCACATCTCCCACATATCTAATGGGGCAAGCATAGGGAAATTTGTCAGAAACTGTCCCGAATTTCTGTTTTCAAATTTGTTTTTAACTACGGAGACAAATGACAAAACATCATCCACATTTTGAATCCCCCCCCCCAAATTTCTAAACATTGTGTGTCTGAAATTCAGTGAGTTCTCTGAAATATTTCTTAAAGTCCTTATTCTGTTTGTTCTCCTTAGGTTAATTCACAGTATCAAGGCAACAGCAATGGTTGCAATCCGGTAGGTTCCATTTCTCTTTATTTATTATTTGCTACCAGGTAATGTGACTTTTTAGCAACCCAGGTGTCGTGAACACTTTCTTGTTCACTCCTACGTTTCCTGGATGACAGCAGCCTGGGCCTTTAGATCCCACTGCTGCCTCCAATTTATATGTAGTGGAAACCTCTCAGACTCTCTCAGTTCCCCCACCACTTATCTCCACTGAGGCACTGATATCTTTGGTAGCGTGTTACAAAAGCTTAACAGAGTCAAAGTGGTAATTCAAAACATCAACCCAGTTTATTATTAAATATAAGAAATAAATTATAAAGTAAAGTTAAAGCTTTGTTTGTCTTGTTGCTTAGGTTCCAAAGTTCCTTAAAACATTAATAATCCTACAGCCACTCGGGCAATCTTATCTCTAATGCCACAACCACAATCTTCCCTTAACTACTGGCTTGCTTTGAGTCTTTTCCCTAACTCCTTCAAGCCTATCTAGTCCCTTACTGGACTCTTCAAACTAACCTACAATTGTTCCCTCAGGAACTTTAAGAGCACACCCTCCCTCCAAGGTGTCTCTTCCCCTCAAAATTCCATCCAAATAACCCCCTTCACTCTCTGCTCAGGCTCTTTTATAGCCCTGCCCAGCCAGCTTCTGATTGGCTGGTCTCCTGGTGCTCTGTGATTGGCTGTTTGCTCGGCCTGCTCACTACACCGGGTTTTAAAAAGGCTAAGTCCAAAGGCATGAGATAGGAGAGGGGAAAGGATTCTTGCATTCGCATTATAAACTGGTCTGCCAGCATTTTAGCCCCCATTCTTTTCACACTTCTATGAACTTTAAGACGTCTCTTCCATTTTTAACTAGTTCTCAGATTCACATTTTTTACCTAGGCATTTTTAATCTGAATGCATGTAAAATGTAGTTGCACTGAACTAAAGTTTATTGAAATAAACCAACTTAAGAATATACAACCTGAGAGGGCAGGGGATGATTTTGAAGAAGGGGCTGGATTGCATGGGCCAAAAGACATGAGAGGTGTGGCCATTTCCATTCCCCCTGACATCTTGAGTTTTTTCACTGTGGGTTGAGCTTCCCCACCCAGAAAAGGAAAGGAGCAGAAAGATACCTCTCATCCAGCACTTCTGACCAGGAAGTGCTGGCTGAGTGTAGGCAAAGGAATGCCACTGTCTCAAGTCAGTGATCAAAGATGGTGAGAATTTATTTTCTTCGGTAGAAAGGGTATGGCTAAAGGAGAGATGGGGAAAATTAAATCCTCCATGTGGCAGTTTAAATCTGTGTGCCATTGGGGTCTACCACACTTCATAAAGTTGTCTTGTTTCAATAAACCATAGCTAAGACTAACTAGAGTTTAGGCTTTGCATGTACCAGCAAACTGTGACAGAAGGAAATGGAAGGAAAAGTTTCCCATCTCATGGGTATGCCAGAGGCTTCCTAGACTTGGGACAAAACAGAGTGGCATAAAAAGCCGACTTGGGGACATAGCATACAGACAACGCATGCCCTCAAGATACCCAGAAGCCGGCTTCAAGTTGCCCTGCTGCCCACACATGGGCTGGCTTCCAGGTGCTCCGGTGGCATGGCGTTTATACGCTGCACACTGCCGGAACGCCTTAAAGCCAGCTTCCAGCTGTGGCAGGGTAGAAAAGCCACCTTTTTGCTGGACCAAAAAGGAGTGTCTCTTTGCTGCTCCTTTTCTGGCTGAGAAAAAGGCTGACTGGGGCCATGGCATGTGGTTGCTGTGGCCCCAATCCAGCTTCAGAAGGGGCAGCTTCAAGCCACCACTTCAGAGCTGTCTATTCCGGTCCTTACCTTGCAATGGCAAACTATGGTTTAGTGTATTGTTCAAATGCAGCAAATCCATCTAAACACACATTATTCATAACTCTCCAGTGTTAATATTTACAAAGAAATGCAGAAAGCAGTTGCAGAAATTCAATAAATGCCCACAAATCTGGACAAGGGCGGACTTGGCCTATTGCATTAGATTCAAATAATTTTTAAGGTAATAGCAATAGTGGTAACAGATACCTTTGGTTTTAATGTTCACAGGGATCGTCTTCACAAAGCAGTTACAGCAACCGGGTAGGCTCTCTTTCCCTAATTTCTTCACAAATTTTGTAATCTCACACTATCTTTCATGTGGGAGACAATGGAGGAGTCTGCACTGACCAGAATACTCTGGACTTTTCCTGGACTAGTCTGGCACTGAAGTTGCCCCAAATACCCCCCATTACCTCTGCACTCCAGAGTGACACCAGCGGCTCTCTACACATGTGTTGTGATGTGCAACCTGGAGGTGCCACTGGTGGCACAAGTCAGCTCCTCTGAAGTCAGAAACTAGGTGCCCAGCATCAGTCCTATGGCTGGGTGCCTTGTTATGCCCTCAGAAAGTGTGACTTGTGCTAGTGGTGGCAGTGCCATGTGGCACAGTGGGACACATGTGTAAAGAGTTGCCCCACATTACTCCACAGTACTCCAGATTTTCCTGGAAAATTTGCATCAAAAAGTCAGTCTTTTTAAAACTCATTTAAGGGCAGGATGGGCTAGATTTGGTGCAAAACTGGCCTCACATTGTGAAGACAATCTGCACTCAAATCAGGGCTTTGACCCTGAAGCATGGGTGACATGAGAGCAAGGGGAAACCAACCCCCCCTCCATTTTTATGTTATTTTAAAATTCCTTCATGTATTATGTCTCCATTCTTATCACATTTCAATCCTCACACTTTCTAATACAAAAACATATTCTAACTCTTCTGTTCTCTTCTCTGTATGCATCATTCTATTTAAACTTTTATATACAACATTTTTCTGGAAACATTTTCCTTTCTTTTCTTCTCTTCTTTCTTCTTCATCTTTTCTGTCTCTTTTCATCCCTCTTCTCTTCAAATTTTTCTATTTAGCCCTTTATTTATTCATAAGTATCTATAAAACTCAGTTCTCCTATCTATTGTGAAGAATAAAGAAGCAAGAAAGAACAGAAGAGATACAGGAAGTAACATAAAAGAGGAGTGGATGGAGAAGTGGGTGGAAAAACTAGAATTTTGTTTTCCCTTCCTCCTGTTTTCCCTTTTACTTGTCTTAACGACATATTAACCCTTCTGAATTATTCCTTTCCTCATTTTTCCATCTACCTATTCCTTCTTATTCCTTCCTTCTTATTTTCCTGATACCCACTTTCATATCCTTTAAAACCTCTCACCTGATTCCATCTCACTCCTTATCTACTCTTCACTTAAACTTTCTTTCCCACTACTATCTAAATCCTATTCTTTGACTGTCCTTCTTATCTTTTCTACATCCTCTTACCTTCTCACATTCACTTACTTTCTTTACCTTCCATAACCTTCTTGTCCTATCTTTCCAACTTTCCTCATTCCTTTCTTTTCTCCCCCTCCTCTTTTCTGATCCCTTCTTCCTCCTCTTTTCTCCTCTATTATTTTGTCACTTTATTTTACCACCTGTTCTCTCCCTGTGTCACTTCCCAGGTAAACCAGTTTAAATGGCCTGTGTAAACAAGCCCAGTGTCTCTCAACCAACCTTGTTCATATAAATCTGCACTGTTTGTTAATCTATTCATCTAAGAGAGAAAGGTTAAACCATGACCATAAATTTGAGTCAATATGACTTGCTCTAATGTTGCATCTCACACCTTCTGTGGACTTCCTATATAAACCTTCTCAAGCAAGAGATGCATATTGATTTTGGAAGCAGTAGCACTTCTGTGTGGTGACTAATTTCTTGTTCCTTCATAGGGCCAAGCATCTTCCTACGGCAACCAGGTTTGGACTCTTTCTCTGTTTTGTTGTATTACATTGCAAAAATTCACACATATGGCAAAATCATAACTAATTTTGTATTTTTTTTCATATCAGGGTGCTTCTTCTTACAATGACAATAGGTGCTGAGTGGTAAGTATAAAATTCTTTAACATATCTCAAATGCATTTGGGTTA
Organism: Urosaurus nigricauda; assembly: GCA_034509955.1. Taxonomy (NCBI): domain Eukaryota; kingdom Metazoa; phylum Chordata; class Lepidosauria; order Squamata; family Phrynosomatidae; genus Urosaurus; species Urosaurus nigricauda. The sequence goes on from JAOEGL010000004.1 coordinate 105,980,839, forward strand.
TATAGTTACAGGAGTAGATTTCTGTGGCAGAAACCTTATCTGGTTTGCAGCTCTGGGCCAGTTTAAGCCTCATGCATCCAGTCTTCCTGTGCTACTTGCCTGGGTCTGGAGTAAAAGTTTTATTGCGATTACACAAAAGTATTCTACACTTCTTGTATAACACATTTCTAGTTTGTCTAATGGCAGATCATAGTGACCAAGTATATAATTGTTGGCATTTTATAACTTAACCAACTAACACATTATTTGTAAATGTAGGAACCAACCCATAGGTCTGGGTTCATAGAGTCCTGAGTAACACTGCTGTGCTTGCCTAGAAGGCTAGTATTCTGGAGCAATCTAATAATGTTCATAGACCATATTAAACTTTTGAGCTCTTCCAAAACAAATCCACACGCCCATCTCCTTGGACAGCTGTTGTTAAATATCAGATTTCAGTTAACTTGACTAAATAATGGCAAAATTCAACTTGTATATTGCACATTGAAATTCAGATTTTTATCATTGTTATGGACATAGTTCTGTGCCCACTCACAGGGGACTAAGTAGCATATAATTTAAGGAAATTTATTACAGAGCAGATGTATACAAAATTGTGCTGTACATCTTCCAGACAGAGTCTCAGCCTTAATTCACACAAATGATTTCTAAACTAGTAATGTGTGGCAGAGTTCTGGCTTTCTCTGGTAGAATAGTCAAATTGACAAGGCAGAAGCTGAACAACAACCAGCCCCACAAATACCCCTACAAGTTCTAACAAAGAAACAAATAAGTAACAATCTTTGTAAATCATATAAAAGGAACTCTATGTACAAATTACTTGTGCATAAGCAAATATATGGTCTAATGGAGGTAAGAGAGAGAAGAAATTACTGCAGGTCAGAATGAGATAGGAAGAGAATGGATGCAGCAAAGGAAACAGACAGGAAGTCTGGAGACATGCAAACTAGTGATCTGTAATCACAGGCATGCAAAGGTTACTAACACTGAGAGGGGTATTAGCTTCATTATTCTGCATGAAGATAGCTAGATTAGTAAAATGTTACTAAGAAAGAATGGCAGCAATAGGGGATAACCATGCTGGATCTTCCGTTAGACAGGGCAAGGAAGGTGCTTCAGGCAGTAGATTGTGGGTGTTGAAAGGGCAGCAAAATGTTATTTAACTGGGTATATTTATATAGAGAGTGTGACTGGGGAATTGTTTTGCTTTGATTATCAAAATAACTTAAGTACTCCAGGTATCAAAAGGTACCATTTGGTACTCTGCCTCAGGCAGCAAAGTGTCTTGGGTTTGGGTCTGTAGTATATTATTCAATGAGATAGTTGCAATAGGGGTGTTGATAATGACAGGACTACTGAATGACATGGTTATATTTCTGTGTTGTAGAAATATATGTGAAAATAGGAAAAAAAAACTGAAGTTGAACAAGGGAATATAAAAGAGAGGCCATGAATGTTACTTCATCCCAGGAGGAGGACTGAAGTACACCAGACAACAAACATAGTGCATAATTACTTTCTTCCTTGGCACATGATGCTATTGGACAGAAGAGTTTGTACTTGCATAAATCAAGATCTCAATGGAAATGATTCAAAATAAAAAGAATATTTATCTTGTTACAACATTCTTGAGTATTTGCCTCATTTTTGACATAAACCTTGTAACAGCCCCATAATATGGTAAACTATCCCATGGGGGGCATTTTTTTAAAAAAAAATGTTTGCCCTAAAGTCCTGTAAGGTTGATTTTATTTTCAAGATCAACAACATAAGTTCAAACCAAATCTGAGGGCTGCTGAATTCGGTCAAATGGTAGCCATCCTGGAGCTACCTCAGTCAAAATATTCATTGAAAAGGATGTAGAGATTCAATTTTAATAGCTAAATGTGTGCATGAATGAGAAGGAGTACAGAAATAGTCTGTTTGCAGTCAGCCTCTTGTATTTAGTTCTTCTCTTGAGCTGTGTACCTGAAGTTACAGATCAAGACCACTAGAGGATCATATAGGACACCTCAGTTTCTGTAGGTTCACCACTTCAAGTGACACTGTGCAGAATTGCTTTACTTTGATTGTCAAAATAACTTGAATGCCCCAGGTAGTATATTCTTTGACCTGGTGAGGCCTGTATCACATGCTTAGCTATCCAACTATCGTGGTAGCATAGCTAAGTGATATCTCCTGGCCCAACCTCCTGCCATCCCCACTTACCAGGCAGCAGGCATAGCAAGCAAGAGGGGTTAGGTCTGTACCTGAAGGTACAGGAAACAACTGATTGATGTTTTACTCCTTCCCATGATCAATCCCATTATGTGACAAAATACAGAAACAGGGTCCCTGGCACAATTTCCCCTCACTGCAGAGATCACTCACATGTAGCGGGAGGGTGGGAATGTCACTCTGCTGCTTCCCATTTGACAGGGCAGCAGACCTCAGTCGCTCTTGATAGCTGCTATCCGGTAAGTGGAAAATGGGGAATTTTCATCATCCCTTTGTATTCCTTAAACTAAAGAATATGTAGGGATCATGAATAAGAACCAGTCATGAATGCATGACTCCACATTTGTATTCATAACTTAGTGAATTCCACCCTATTTGTTTACTTTCTACATGTTTCATATGTCAAGTTCTAGCACTGAATGGAAGTCAAGTCATTTGTTAATGTAACAGTCATGAACATGCCCTATGCAGGGATTATTAACTGGGCTAAAATTTCTCTGCTAGAGTGTCTTGACTTGTTTACATATGATGCAGTATCCCAAAAGCAGCATCAGCAGAACCTAGACTAGGCAGGAGCAGCCAAAATGGGCGTGATAAGTGAAACAGGAGGACTAGAAACCATTTGAGGCTGAAGTCTCAAGTCTTCACTTTCCTGATAAGGTCACAAGACAAAGACACACAAATCCCAAGGCTGAAGTCAAGCAGTAAATTAGAACAGATGTTGCAGCAGCAAGTGCAGTTGGTGAATGAGAGCTTTTATCTTCTGCAGTTGTGGCAGCTCAAATCACAATGTCTGAAAGATGTGGGTTTACCACATCTTATGGTATGGGTATTTCGGCTCCCATCAGTCCTATCCAGAATTGTGAATGGTGATGAATAATGGGACTTGAAGCCAACAACATTCATAATATGTGCTTCTAACGTAGAATAAAAAGCTGTTCTAAAGCAAGGTTACCTCCTGGCTGTGGGGCCAGTACTATGCCTGATGCCAGGAGTGGGACCAGAAGCATAACCTCACATTCTCATATTACATTTTTCTTCACATGATTAACACATGAAGGTTCGCCACCATCCATAAACATTTTTGAAGAATGGGAGGAGTTATGTTACTGATGCTGGTCAAAGACACACTTGGTCAAAGACATACTTCAGTCAAGGTTTAAAAGTCTTGTATGCTATGCTCTGCAGTGCAAGAACATTTGAGTTTAAAAAGTGGGCATCCTGTCTGAAAGCCTATACCTTCAGAGTAGGAAGTATCCACATGGAGACGTGAGGACTCAAATATCCAAGCATACAGCCTTAATATGGTTTACAATCACATTTCATGCCTGACACAAGACAGCAGGAAGATGGAAGAAGTCATCAGAAAATGTACATCATCATCTAAAATTTAGATTCAGTGTGTGATGAGACTAGAGAAGCACAGCCAAGTTCCTTTGGAATCAAACTCAGAGATACCTGAGGTTAGTACAATACAACCAACCAACCAATAAATAATGGGAACATGTTAGATAGCTTGACTTTTACGACCTCAGATGACTTGGTTTTTTTTTAAAAAAAAGCATACAATGGCATTGTAGTATCCATGCCATTAAATGCTATTGAATGTGGTTGCGCCAATGCAAGGTGTGTCAGCATCTCTCTCAACCAAAAACAGTCACAAGCTATGTTCACAAAGTCATAAAGTTACTAGTCCAACCACAATTGGACTAGTACAGCCATTACAACGTCTTTGAATAAGTTATATAATAAGATTATTAAATTTTCCAAAGTATAAAATCGAGCATTTTCACTAATTTGGAGAAGCTGTTGAATAAAACCACAGTCGGAACTAGTGTGTATACTTGACTATAAGTTGACCTAATGTATAAGTCGAGGGCACATTTTGGGACCAAAATTATGGATTTTGCCATAACCCATAGATAAGTTGAAGATAAAACCTGACGGCTCCTTCAGTGTGTGTATATGTGCACATGGCAAGATGGACTATTGAAGCAGCAATCACCCACAAGGCTTTCTGCTTCAGCATTTCAGCGTTCACTCCAAGACAGCAAGGCGCAAGGGGGGTACTCTTCAACAAACAGCAATCAATCACCCAGGATTCTTTCTGCTCAGCTCAAAAGAGAAAGAAATTGCTCTACCATTGGCATGGGGAAACCTGAAAGAGCTGCTATCATATTACCATACTGACCCATAAGTTTGTTGACCTGGGATTTTGGGGTCAATTTTTGGGCATAATTTTTTCAACTTAGAGACGAGTATATACTGTATATGTGCTCACACAGCATTAAAAATAAGAAAAGGGAGCACTGATTTACAAAAAAAATCAGAAGATCAAGAAAAGCTAGGTAATATATTCAGCAGAAAACCTTGTTTTATGGATACGGTTTACATAGAAAATGATGTGTGCTCATACAGCATTAAAAATCAGAAAAGGGGGTACTGACTTTAAAAAAAATCGCTCTGTAGTAAAGCCAATGAGACAAATGAAACTATCAGGATCTTTCATGGCTGTATTAACAAAAGCAGCTTGAAAAGAGAAAGAGAAAATGAAGGAAGCATGAGTAGCTTCTGTGTTGATACTGATTCAGATTGATTTAGTAACAAACAAGGAGACAGAGTGGATATCTAAATGTTGGACATATTTAAAAAGTGGAAAGAAAACAATAAAGTTTGGTACCATTATATAGGACCACTTACCATGATACTGAGTGGAGAGATAAATATGTGAAAGTTCATGGACATGGAAAGATGAAATGAAAAATGGATTTATCTCAACACTGTTTTGCACTCTTCACTTCCAAAAACAGTTGTAAGTCAGCTGCTTTATGAATGGGAAGTAGACATGGATGTCTATGTGTGTAAGATTGTCTTATAGCATTTAGCTGCTGGAGCAATTGGGAAATGGCACCCCTATTCACTCAAGTTAAGATGGATAATACCCAAAGCCAGCCAAGCCTCCCACAATAATCTCTTCTCATCTCCGACAGTAAAAATGCAACAATAATAAAATAAATGACTGCTCTTTCATCACACTCCAAATATGCTGCCTGGGGTGACTGGCTTATGCTGCCTAATGTGGTTCACCGTGTGTGTAGTGTGTATCTATATCTGTCTATGTATGATTATAAAGATTGACTATAGGGGGAAAGGTGAATACCTAGCCAAAACAGAACATGCAACATCTGTTCTCCGAAAACAAGCAACCAGCACACTGCAGGTGGATTGGATGGTATCCCTTCCAACTCTAAGAACTTTACTGGAGCCCTTCCTATACTTAGGATTTCACAATCTCTTTCACCTCCTTTTTAGTTGAAAAGCCCCCATCCAGGCTGTACATGCCTAGTACCTAGTAGCCAGTAGTCATAAGAAAGCATTAGTGCTCTTTTCAAAAAAGCATCTTCCAGTAACCAATGAAGAAACATCTTTAGGCCTAAATTCAATTGTTAATCCCAATTACAGTAAACAGATTGACTTAATGGAAACTTGGTTGGTTAACACTTACATTCCAGTGATTCAAAGAGCTATTCTAATTGGTATTGCCATATTTAGAGTTAGAACTCTATCATACAGGTGTCAAGTGTCATGAAAATGTGATTAAAACATGGTAATAGCGTGATTGGGGAAGATTATCACACTCCCATGCTCTTCTCCCATTCATGTCTCTTGTGTAAACAGTAAGGGATGTGTCTTTGGGTAATAACAGAAACTCTTGTTATTACCCAAAGATGCATCCATTACAGTTTACACAAGGGACATGAATGGGAGAAGTGCACGGGGGTGTGATAATCTTCCCCCACAATCGCGTTATTACCATGTTTTAATCATGTTTTCATGATGCTTGCCTTCTCCGTCTGATAGCGTCCATAGGCCTCAGTTATTAACAGTACACAGGAATATGCAATGTATGCAGCGTCAATTCAAGGATCTATTTTGGAATATATACAATTAGCTATCAGTACAGCCAAAAGAATGATAAAAAATGAGATTCTTAGTATGTAGGTTTGCAGGACTAGGCAGGACTTACACAGGAGTGTCTGGGAATCAAGACATCATTAAAGCTGCCACGGTAATAAACTATCTGCTTGGAGGTTAGCACGTAAGTTAGCCATTACAGATTTTGGGAGACATATTTAAATATAGCTAGCTCTCACTTTTAAGTATCGGTGTGCTGCTACGCTACCAATAAAGCTGACCTACTTTGATCCTATACACTTCTCTGCCTTTGAACTCCACCCGAGCCTCTTTATTCAGTGCTACCAATGTACCTTCTCCACCCACTTCTAATTCTCTCATGATTTCCCTTCATGATTTTCCATCTGCACGTGGAAGAGTTTCAAGGGCAGGTTCAATCTGTCATGTACTTTCTGCCATCATTAATCTCTCTGCTAAAGATGTATCTTGGCACCCAGCATGCTAAATTCTGAAATGTAAACCATCTCATTCTAGCTGTATTATCCATGTGTCTGTTTTCTCCTCAAAATGAAATTTCCAACCTATCCACACCTTTTCTGCAGTTTTAAAATCTGACTGTTGTTTCTGTAGAAAGGGTCAGAATCATGTTTTGGTGATGTAGCTAACAACCTGATGCTTTCTCCTCTTGTTGGTTCCCAAATTCATACCAGTAATCTTTGTAGCAGAGCTACAGTGGTAACCCTTGATATCTGCCGGGATTTGGTTCCAGGACCCCCATGGATACCAAAGTCCATGGATGTTCAATCCCCTTTATATATGATAGCATAGTAAAATGGTGTCCAAACAGGATAATGCCAGAACGAGGAGAAGACTTTGCGGATTTGCATTTTAGACTGACAATCTTTCTCTGAATTGAAGCTGTCTCATATCTTCTACCCATCAAACAAGTGTTCCTCAAAGCCAGAACTGCCTATTCTCATATAACTCCATCTGGATGCAACTGTAAGGGCTTTATCCTTTCTCTTGCGACTTAATAATTTTACTGGAGATGCTTGGTTTTGAAATGGGGACTTTCTGCATGTGCTTTGGTACAGTTTCTTTGCACTTCAAGCCAACCTGTTTTCCTAATTGATGTTAAAGGCCTGAGATTCCACACTTGGAAGATGGTAAGACAGTTAGAATCATTCCCCAGCAGTAATAAAACTGGACAAGCCATGCCCAGAGTACTTAGAAAACATGGATTTAATAAAGATTTTTAAAAATCTAAATTAATCCAGATCCTGGAAAATCTTTTTTTCTTTTGGACTACAACTCACACAATCCCTCTGGCCAGCATGATCATTCACAATCAGGGAGTTGTACTCCCCGCCACACACACACACACACACACAAACTCTTTCACCAAGATTTGTATTTACTACTGAACATGAAGTTTTGATATTACACAATAGAAGCAGAAAACCAGCTTTTCCCACTTAACTCCAGATCAAGATCTGTGTTTCGTTATGAGACCTCCTGGATCCATCCAGTCTAACCTATTTCAGAGGATTGTTTGGAGAATGAGATTGGATCCTTTCTAGTGTATCTTGCCCTTGGGATAAACTAGGCAAGTTAAACAAACAAACAAACAAATAAATGGGGATTATCATCACATTTATTTTCCAAAAGATGGATAGAACAGGTTTGTAGAAGCCGCTTGCTGTGTGGTTTTGTACAAAAAGTCCTCTACACACATAGTAGAATTAGGTTGTAGACTAGACTATGTCACTTCAGTTGATATGTGGGAAATGCCACATATTTATTGCTCCTCCACATAAAAAAGACCCTGAAAGTAAAGCTAGCATAATGGACAAAATGAATTTCTAGCCCTAACCACTTCTTTATATTTTAGTTTACTAATTGCAGGGATTTAATGTAAGGAAGCATTCAGATAAGACTTTCATCTGTAGTCTAAAGTGAAACAATTCAATATACCTAATAATTCTACCACCTTATTCTAATCTCATTAGCTCCATATTAATCAGCCAATAAAGAAAACATGAAGTGAGAAAAGGTTGCCAGGAAATATGCAAGACTTTAGAGCTGTAGAATTAGAGCCTAGACTCACCACTACAGTGAAGAATTCAGAGACATAGGCATGTTACTCTGGAATAGCAGTATACAAAGGAAACTTCTAGCATCTTTGAGACTAACTGAGAGAAAGAAGCTGGTACCATAAGCTTTTGTAGATTGGTCTAGGATGGACTTTATAAGCAATTTGTGATGTCCAGGAACTATCTTTATAAGTAGATTGTATAAATAAATGCAAAACATGTAGGTATGGTGATGAGGTGACAGTGGACTCTTTCAAACGGGGAGGAATTTCTCCCAACTCCGAATGGAGCCAATGCGGATTCATGTAAATTCGCTTGTTTAGCGAATTTACATGAACCCCTGCTCCGTTCGGAATTACTTCCCATTACCCGAAAATAACCCCCTCCTGCCCGAATTTGCATGCGAAGCTTTAATTCGCAATAACGTAAAACCCATGATTGCATTCGAATTGGCTTCCCTCTTGCCCGAATTTGCATGCGAAGAGTTAATTCGCAATAACGTAAAACCCATGATTGCATTCGAGTTGACCTTAAATTATACTTCCAATTTAGCCTTGTATGAAAGAGTCCAGTATAGTTTAAGCATAGTTTAAGATACAGTGACATCTGGAAATTGAGATATAGGCACAAAACCAATCCAAAACTACAATTGCCTAGTTTTTGGACTAGAGGGAACCCATTCCTTTGCAGACATGCTAAAGATTGGGAGGCCTGGCTATACTCCAAGAAGTCCTAGGTTGCCTAATATATACTCCCATTTCATTCTGCTACTAACACCTCCTTCTCATCTTACAATGATGCCATTATGTTGACAGACACAGGGCGAGGTGGGGATGATCATGGGAAGGAAACCAGGGAGGGACCAGAAAGGAGCATTAAGTACCTGACAGATTACAGAGGCCTTTTCTGGCCTTGAAGAAATCACCTAGGAAGTTCTTTCATTGGCAAACAGAATAGCCTGGACTTTATGTAACTACAACAAGGGATCCTGGTAGGCAGAACAGCCTGTCTAATGGCAGGGCCAGCTGTGGAGTTGGGGGGAGGGAATCTCACAAGTTCTTCTCATATCTGGCATTAAAAATACAACAGCAACAAATAATGATACCCTAAATATGTTTCCTGAACTGTTCGCCTGACTCTGACTAATAGTAGGACTTGTCCTGGGCAGGGACACTATTGTGCACCATTCAATGAACCTGAGATAAATTTTCCCAACTTAGTGCAACTTGCAACATTCTAATACCTTACAGTCATCTGTCATGTTCACACACCTTTCCTATCCCTTCCCCTGGAGTTTCTACTCATTGGTAAACAACTTTCCTTCAATTTTTGTACACTATATATGTATGGTTATCACTTTCTGATATGGCGATGCTCTGGAAGTACCACAAAGGGAAACGGAGACCTAGCATCCAAATTGCTCTTTGCAGTTTTGTACCATTTTGTTTCAGTTACCTGCAGTTAGCATCCTGGTACTCCATCATGCCAGATAAGAGATCTATCATTTGGGAATATCTGGTAGAATGTATCAGAGGAACTCAGGTGAGGCTAAATAAATAATCATATTTATTTATTTATTTATTTATTTAAATGTGTTTTTATTACCTCTCATCCTGCTAAAGCAAGCCAAAACAATTTTAAAAAAACAATTTTAAAGCACATTTATTATTAAAACATTTCAAAAGGCCAATTCAAGATTTCAGAACCAAACGCCATACAAAACAATGCAGTCTCAGAGACTAGCCTGAAGCTCCAGAGAGTAGAAAGCTCAATATACTAAGTTTTCCTGGGAAGACGTTCCACAATAGAGGTACCACAACAGAGAAAGCCCTGTCTTATGTATCTAAGAATGCAGGTTCTTAGGATGTAGGACATGCAATACAGCCCCTGCTGGAGATCTCAGATCCCAGGCAGGCTCATATTGGAAGAGACGTAAGTCCTTTGTATATCTTAGCCCCAACCCATTTAGGTCTTTGTATCTTGCCAAGAAAACCAATTATACATTCACCTAAGGGGTCACCATAAATGGGAAATGACTTGAAGACAACAACAAAAAGAAATCTTAAAACTAGCTCCTTGTATTGAACTCAGAAACATACTGGAAGTTAGTATACCTGGTACAAAACTAGCAATATGTTGTCTATAAAGCACAGCATGGTGTAGTGGTTTTAGCATTGGACTATGACTCTAGAGACCAGAGTTCCAATCCCAGATCAGCCATGTAAACCCACTGGGTGACCTTGGGCAAGTCACACTCTCTCATCCTTATAGAATGGCAATGGCAACCCACCCACCCCCTTGAAGAAACATGCCCAGAAAACCCTCTGACAGGTTCGCTTTAGGGTCACCATAAATCTGGAATAACTTGGAGGCACACAACACCAACAACAACAACAACAACGAAGCACCCATTAGATAATTGTTTGACCATTGCATTAAGGGCAGTCCCATGTAAACAACATTACAGTAGTCTAACTGGAAGATAATTAAGATATGAACTACTATGGTAAGATACACCCTCCCTTAGAAGAGGTGTCACTGGCACATGAACTGGACCAACTACATCAAAACAATTTATTATGCCAGGGCTCTGGAAGTACAATTGAATCTGTGTAATCATTTTAGTTGCTATACCTCTTGGGGATGTATGGGACAGCATGATGAAGATAAAAACAAAACAAAACAAACAAACAAAACAAAAACAAAAAATAAAAACCCACCCCTACTCTTCCAGTACCCACTGGCAGTGTGGGTGTGGGTGAGGGAGAAATTTTGAAAATCATTTGAGAAAATAAAACTGCTAATATAATAAAGCTTTCAGTCAAATCAATCATGTGGCTGCATGTGTGCATTTCTGGTGACTACACCTCTAAAAGGATGTTGTAGAGATATTGTATGTGTACAAAGTAGAAGACTGAAAAGGTACAGAACGAACAATCACAATTGTTGTACCAACTTGCTTATGAAGATATATTACAATATTTGGGGCTGCTTAGGTTGAAAAATTAGGAGGGAACATGAAAGTTTGATAGATCAATAAACTGACAGAGAGATCAATTAAACCTGCCACAAGTGAACTAGACGACCCTGTGGATGCCTTCCAGCTCTATGCTGTTGATTCTGTGTTTATGCATAAAATTAAGAGAGTGTCTCACGTTGTGGTTTTTGTCACTTTCAACAGGTGTATATATAAAAGCAATGTTGCTATTACAAAATAGTCCCATCTTACAAACTCATCTGACTTTTCCTCTCCTGAACAGTACCACATTTGAGCAGTTTTGAGAAGTTCTCGTGATAACCCAATTCTGGAAACAGAGTATAAATGTGAACTTACGAGTTTCAGAGTCATCCCACTTTTTTTACTCTGAGAGTAGAACAATGGCTAGCTCTCCCTGTCATCCCAATCTTGGAAGCAATTAATGCTGATTCTAACTGGTGTGAACAAACGTCATCAGAAAGGAGATAATTGATAGCAACCTATGTTTATTTCCTTGGGTTTTTGAGTTCAAATGTAGACAGCTCAGCAAGATTGCTCTGTTACTGGCACCTCCGTTTCATTATGTTGCAGTTAAAAATAATGACACATTAGAGGAATTATGTCATTGCTATCATGGCTTAGCCCAGATAGCAGAGCTGAAACTAGATTTCCAAATTTCATTTTAACTGGTTGGTTATAAAAGTTTCCAAACTTGGACATTATTTTAATCTAAACTGGAATTGGCAAGAGTGGGTTTACCCACTGCGCCTTTTTCTAGTGAGCGTTGGTGTTGGCATGGAGATCCTCAATATGATGGCAACAACTTCCATGACAGGAACATCTACATTTTGTTGTGAAGGTGTGGGGACTGGCTTGCATTGATTCTGAGCGTCATACATGATCAGGGTTACTTTTGATTGACCCATATTTGACAGAGAACCTTTTCCTCATGATTTATATTACAGATGTTGGTGAAACATCAGGAAAAACTCTTCTAGAACACAGCCACACAGCTTGGTTTAAAGTGTTTGGGTGCATCATAATTTAATGGTAATCTTCTCTTTTCCAGTGAAATTGTTATGAAACTAAAGGGGCACACATACCCATGAAAAGTAATTTTTGAAATGATACCAGGTGCATTGCCATGATGCTACTAGAGATCCAGAGTGGCATAAGTGGTTTGAGTGTTGGACTATGACTCTGGAGACCAGGGTTCAAATCCCAGCTTGACCATGGAACTGGGTGACCTTGGGCAAGTCACATGCTCTCTCAGCCTCAGGGGAAGGCAAAAGGAAACCTCCTCTAAACAAATCTTGCCAAGAAAATCTCATGAAAGATTTCTCTTAGTGTCACCACTAGTAGGAAACGACTTGAAGGGACAACCACAACAGCTACATTAAACTGTTTAACAGTTTAATTTACTGAAATAATTTTCTGTCCCTGTCTGAATTTACTATATTTTTGTTTCTTTTCTATTTAGTGTGCAACTTTATTTTCTGGTCTAGTAAGTGTAATCATTTATGAGCCTTTAATTACTTCAGCTTTAAGTTTTGTTTTTGTTTTTTAAACATCTCTAATTCTTCATCAAAGTGAAAACCCTTATTTCCAAGTGAGAGATTTTAGTGATTCTTTAGAATGCTATTCATTCACAGAATCATAGAATCATAAAGTTGGAAGAGACCACAAAGGCCATCGGGTCCACCCCCCCCTGCCATGTAGGAAGACAAAATCTAAGCATTCCCAACAGAAAAACTCATTTTTTTCCTGACCATTTCATCTCTCTGACCAGTTGACCTTAGGAAAACTGAAACATTCTCTTTGACTCAAAATAGTATCTGTGAAGTACAAGAGGGAGTGAATATCCTTGGGGAGTGAATATCCTTGAGGGACTGTGAGATCTACTCCTATGGATAATTGCAGGGCGATGACAATCTTGAAACAATGCAAAACAGGATATGTGGAAATGCACAGCCTTCATTCTGCAACTACCCCATGAAGCTAAGGGCTGCTCTCATTTTATGAAGTCTGTGAGGGAGGATAACAAGCTTGCAAGTGCCTGGCTTTCCCCAAGCACACAGAAACTTGCACTTTCCTTTTCGATGTCTGGGTTGTTGTGATTAGTTCCAGATGAAGCCCATTTTAGACACATCCTTTTATCTTCCCAAAGCAAAGGAGATACTGCAGCTGCATTTCAGAGAGACAAGTTTGGATCTAGATGTCCCACAAAAACTCTATTCATAGAGTTCATGGGACACTCTGATGTGGGTTGTTGCACATGATTAACAAAGAGTTTAGTATTGGGTTTTTTTTCTCTGTCCATGAACATTTTAAAGAATATATTCACATATCCTCAAACATTTCACAGATGAAAGAGATTATCGCACGGGATTTACATGTGACTACCCAGTTTCCCCGAAAATAAGACATCCCCTAAAAATAAGACCTAGTAAAGGTTTTGCTGAATTGCTAAATATAAGGCCTCCACCGAAAATAAGACCTAGAAAAGTTTTTATATATAAATATATATACAGTATATAATAATGAGTTTTTTGTTCAACAATAAATGTGAATTCTTCTTCATGGAAAAATAAGACATTCCCTGAAAATAAGACCTAGTGCATCTTTGGCGGCAAAAATTAATATAACACACTGTCTTATTTTAGGGGAAACACGGTATCACCAACAGGATAGATGTGTGTTTAACCCTCAGTGAAGGATCTTACCTCATTCTCCCATGGTCAGGCCACAGGCAGCCATATGCATTCCATAGCTTTTCAAGAATAGGATTCCTGTTCTTCAAAAGCTATGGGATACGCTCGGGTTGCATAATGGGCTGCATATAGGCTGCCTATGGCCCGACCATGGGAGAGTGTGGTAAGATCTGTCACTCAGGGTTAAATGTCCATCTATTCCATCGGGGATAGTTGTGTCCAAGTCCCATGCAATAATTTCTGAAAACTGGGAGACATGGGGCCAAATGACATCACAAAGTGGTCAAGAGGGCAAAAACTATTATTCAGGAAGCACACATAAGCTAGGAGTGGGTGCAGCAGATTGCCTTTGCCCAGGCCTACTGGGAAGAGAAGGATTCCAGCCTCACCTGTCCTCTCACCCCTTGTGGAGTTAATTGAGTGCAAACTACTTTTGCACTTTGAACTCGGATCGCAGCAATTGAAGAAGCTGAGAACAAAAGGGAAAAGTTAGAGGAGAGAGAATTGGGACATTTTAAAAGGAGCTGAAGAAGTGAGGTGACAGAGGATTAATCAGGACTGCAGAAGCTAAATCAGGGAAGTTGGAAGGTATGAAATGATGTGTGTGTGTGTGTTAGCTTGCTTTAAGGCCCATGTTTAACCAATTCACAGCATTTATTACATCCTATTCAAGTCAGGGGTGGGCAATTGCTCGGGGTTAAGAGACTGCATTAGCCTCCAGGGTAGGGTTACCATAGTATATTTCCTCAAATCTAGGCATCTAATTTGTATATTTATGCAAATTATTCTAATGAAACATGACCTCACATATAAGTTGAGGGCAGGTTCAGGGGCCAGATTTATGAATTTTGATATGACCTGTGGATAAGTTTGGAAATCACTCTTATCATTCATAAAAGTTCTACTTTGTTTTGTTTTGTTAAGGATAACTCTTCATCATGTGTCAGTCAAGAGCAAATGTGGGCCAGACTCTTGTTAAGGTGTGACTTATCTGATGACTGAAATGTTATGTCTCATTTGTTTATAAAGAATAGTGATCCCAAACTGGGGCACTGCATTTTTATATAGCCAGCGATAAGGAAGAAAGTGGGCGTTTGTCCACAAAAGTGAATGTTATGCTGTATCTGGAAACTGTGAATTAGTATCATGAGCCATCACAGGAGGGAGGCTGATGGAAGGTTTCTGTGTTGTCAAAGGTTGGTTTTTGTTGACAACAGGCCTCTGAAATTTCAGATATAGGTGTTTCTCAGCGCTACCCAGAGATACCTTGGATTGATACCTGACTGATCCATGCAAAACATGTATTCTATCAACAGAAAGAACCTGAGACATTTTGCTGCCTGAAGTGCATTTTACCCAAAGCTAGGGTGCTTTCTACCCAAAACCATACAAATTATTTTGGTGCATTATGCAGAAGGTTCCACAACTTCCTCCCAACCCAGGCAGGAGAAATACAATGAGAACATACTGAATAATAGTTTACTTTCCCGTCACGACACACCAAATCTGCTGTCTGAAGTGGCTAACTCACTTTGGCTACAAGTTCAGCTGACCCAGACTTCTACCACTGAATTACAACCTTTCCCTATCCTCTGCCAGCTGCCATGGCCCTGGAACTAGAGAGCACACATTTTAGGTCCACAGTCCAGGGCTTATTAACTCATTGCCTTTTGTTTCCTCTCAGGGTTCCTTCAGACTGCTGAAAAGCCTCAGAGGATACACTTGTACATGTTTGGATTTCAAAAAATGACCCAAATGCTGCAGCTCCTTTTCCTATGAATTGCTGGGACTAGCTGTGACATTTTAAATCCAGGAGGTGGATTTTTAATGTACAGTACATGGGATTTTCCAGTGCAGGCAGGGGCTAAAGCTCATATTTGTCCCTGTTCTCTTAGTTTGTCCTGTATTTCTGGAGGGGTTTACACTCACTGGGTAGGATTTAGACTCACTGGGACTCAGAGCCAAACAAGGGCTAGGACCCATTGGAAGGCCTATGCCATGGCGATGGTGGCAGCAAAGAAATTATACCTCTTTGCCACCATTGTGTCTGCACAGTGTCGTCCAGTGAAGTTGCTCTGAGTGGTCAGAGGCCTTTCACATTTTGGCCCCCCAAAAGAAAACAAAGACCACTCCAGCTCGCTGTGAAGAAATTTGCAGACAAAATCACTTGGATTCGCTCTGACTTGGATGCTGTAGTAGACACAGGTCCAGTAGATGTATTCTTGGCACCTGCTTGTCCTGTATTATTGGATAAGTTTCAGTTTGTGCAGCCTGAGGATGTGGACAGGATCTTTGTAGAAGTGAGCGCAATCCCATGCATACTGGATCCTTGCCCTTCCTGGCTTCTGAAATCAGCTAGAGGGGGACTGGCCGAGCGGGTAAAGGGAGTGGCGAATGCTTCACTGCAGCAAGGCAGATTTCCATCCTACCTAAAGGAGGCTACGGTGAGGTCATTGCTGAAAAAGACCTCCCTGGAACCCACCAGCCAGTTTCTAATATTCCACTCTTGGACAATTTTCTGGAGTGAGTGATGGCCTCCCAGCCTCTGGGGTTTTGGATGAAACGGATTACCTAGATCCATTTCAATCTGGCTTCAGACCTGACTATGGGCCAGAGACAACTTTGGTTGCCTTGGTGGATGATCTCTCCAGGGAACTGGACAGGGGGAGTGTGTCCCTGTTGGTCCTGCTAGACCAGTGTTGTTATATGAGGTGGGTATTTTTTTTATTGTCGTTTTAATGTTTGTAATTTTATATTGTTTTTATGTGACGTTTTAATTGTAACAAGTTTTTAATGTGTTTTTGTTAGGGAGCGCTTAAGTGCACTGATAAGCGGTATAGAAATGAACTTGCTATTGCTATTGCTATTTCACGAAACTACAAATCCCAGAATTCCATAGGATGCAGCAATTAAGGTGGCATAATTATGCAGTGGGAATACACCCTATCATTGCATTTTAAAGTTTGCTGAAGCCAGGCTGGCTCTACCAGTAGGAACAGTTGAGGCAACTGCCTTAAGAGGCTGATTTTCTGTGTCAAGAAAGATCAACAAATGGTAGCTTTTTAATTATTATTTGTATTTATGATATTTTAATTGCCATAGAGAGGTATGCCAGATTTTTGTTCACCTCAGGTGCTAAATAACTTGGCTAACCTTGAGCATAATGTACTCTGACTTAGGAGTTTATTGCACCACTTTAAAAAGCGACTTACTGCTCCCAAATTGAATTCTAATTCGGGCTGCATCCTTGTCCTGTTGCATGGCTTTTACCTCCAAATCCACTATTTGAATACAGAGCGGCTTCAGCCCGCATCCCTTAACATGCTTCGGCAGCCATTTTTCAAAACTGAGAGCTTTCTGATTTTGAAAAATTGCCGCCAAAACATGTTAAGGGATGTGAGCTGCAGCCAGGCTGTATTCAGATTGGTGGATTTGGAGACAGAAACCATGCAACAGGACAAGGATGCGGCCCAAATTAGAATTTAATTCGGGAGCGGTATATCGCTTTTTAAAAGCAGTGCAATAAGCTCCTTAGGGAAAGGGAGGGCTCCATTTGCTTTTGTTCTGCCCTGGGGCAGCAAAATGTCTTCAACCAGTCCAAGGTGGATGTCCCATTAATTTTAGGAGCTCAATGTGTCTCTCTTTAAAGTTGCATTGTGTCAGGATTGTAGATGGGCGGATGTGTGACCAGTCACTGGTTTTTATTTTTTATATCTGTGCAGTTGTTGCATAGGATCTGACCTTGCAAAAGAACAGAAAAGAATGAATTTAAAGGAGGGGCAATTGAAATCTCTTCATCAGACTAAAGAAGGAAATAGCAATACATTATCACCTCCTACTGAATTTCTGTGCCATCTTGCTTTCCAAAGAACTGATATTTAAAAAATTCCTAACCGCGCTAAATTGGTCAAGTGTTTAGGTGATGTCATCCTGTTTCTATAGCAACTTCCAACAACCAAAAATATAATAGCAATGCAGTGACTGTGCATCGCTGTCTGTAACCCATTTTAGAGATGTAAATAAGAAGCCAGCGTCGTGTGGCGCAATTAACATGTCCATTCTCATTTTACATGGAGGAAACTCCTTGTCATGGTACTTAACTACTCACATTTTAAAAAGGGAACCCTTGTTCAATAAACACAAATGCTTAGACCATAAAATAAGTTAACGTACAGATTGAATCTCCCTTATCAGGAATTCCGAGATCTAAAATATTCCAAAATCCAAAATCGTCCACCTGGGTGGCTGAGATAGTGTTTTCTGATAGTTCAGTGTACACAAACTTTGTTTCATGCACAAAGTTATGAATAAAATTGTGTATAAAATAAACCTCTAGTTATCTGAATAAGGTGTATGTGAAACAGAAATGAATTTCATATTTAAATTTGGGTCCCCTCTCCAAGATATTTCATTATGTATATGCAAATATTCCAAAATCAGAGAAACTCTGAAACCCCAAACACTTCTGGCCCCAAGCACTCCAGATAAGGGAGACACATTCTGTTAATTTATTAGTGAACTCTTAAGATAATGTCATTTTCAGTAGGCATGTGAGGCCCTAATCTTGATCAGCAACAACACAGGCAGTTGAGGATGTTTAAATCTTCCCCATCTATTTTTAATCTAAAATAAATCACCCCTTTAATGTCTGGCCCCCCTCCAGCATGGGCAGCCACCAATAAGCCTCTGGCGATACTAGGGGTATTATCTTGTAGTTGAATTTTAGTCTCCCCCTTTTTCAGTGTGTTAAAATGTTATTGCTTAATTGTAATTTTTAATCAGTAATTTGCAACGTGCTATGCAGTATTTGTTTTATTACTTCATTGTTTATTGGTATCTGCTTTGTTAATTTTTGACCAGGGGGTTGGAATTGGGGTTTTTTTTGGATAATTATTGATTGAATGTAAATTTCGTGTTATGCTTTTTGCTGTTATTGTAGTGTTTTGTTGTTATTGAATTGTTTTTATTTTATTGTGTATTGCTATGTTATATTTGGTAATTATGTCATGTTTATTGTTAATGCCTGTATTATTCCCACTATTGTAAGCCGCCCGGATTCCCAGTTGATTGGGCGGGGTATCAATAAATCGTATTATTATTATTATTATTATTACTCTGCCACTCATGGGGCTGGATGTTTTTGGTTTGTTAATAACTTTCAAACTCTAAGGGCCAAATTAGATGTGGTATTAATTTGTGAATAAAATCAATGGAATGATGCTTTAAATATACTTTTAAATATGACAATGATAGAAACACTAATATTTCCTAAAGTAGTAGCTCATGTGCATTATTAAAAGTATCATTTTTTATTTGTGTTTTATTTAAAGCTCATTTTTGTGTTAACAAGTTGATGTTATTCTGTTGGCTGTTTCTTTATGTAGCCTAGAGAGATAGTCATGCTCTACCTCTGCTGTACCATGAGAATGCTTCTGCTCTGTCTACACAATCATTAAAGTGTATTGTACTTTGGGTATAAGTTAGCACAAGAAACCTCACAAAGGGCCCTTGGGTGGGTCCTGTTTGTGAGGATGGTGAATGTATGTAAGCTTTTCCATTGGTGATAGGTTTTGGAAAGGCTGGAGATCAAGACTGTGAAGGGGAATGGCTTCTGTTCCAGAACTGGACCGAAAATTAATTTGACCAATTACAGTTTGCACCACTGCAAGAAGTCCTTCCAGAACAATGTGCAGTTCTGAACTGTCCTTTAGTGTTTCGGGCATTACAATAACCAGAGCAAACAAAAAGTTTAATTGACTTGTGTTTCCCATTTGCTGTGGTTCTCCATCACATCTCCAAAGGAATTTCTGCGCTTCTTAAAAGGGGAGACGTGTAAATCTTGGGGATGGGAAGGAACAGCTTTTGCCTCTAGCCATAAGGTGAGATAAAACTTCCTTGTTCAGCTGTGATGGAGGCGCAAAGAGAACAGGAAGCTGCGTAAGTCAATTGTGTTTCCTGTTTACTTGTTTATTAACTAATCCAAATCAGTTCCTAGTTTACTTGTTATGCATAGGAGATGGAGATGCAGTCCTAGGAAATGAATGCTCAGATTTTCTAATCATGCTGTGTCAGAGTTTTCATCCACAGCTGACTTTAGCAACAGGACCTAATAGCTTTTGTGCCTCAGTTCTACACCTGTAAGATGGAGGTAATTGTCACTTTCCGGTTTCTCAAGGGTGTTGTGAGAGATGGGGATTAAAACACCACAGCTTGTGGAGGCATTAGTAAGCCAGCAGCTGGGCAACTACAAGGGTAGTTCTTGTTTTACAAAACAGTAACAACTCGCCAGTCATGTCCTATAACTTGCCTCACTTAACTGGATATTACTGAGTTGTGGTATGATGCTCTCAGAAGCTTATAAATACAGAATTTCTTTCTGGCTCAACAATTACCTTTATGGCTCATGCTAATGAAATAATTATTTGTGAGTCATAGCTGATTCCATTTTGATGAATAATTCTCCCTTCTCCCACCTTTCCAGCATGTGAATATAATTCTGTACAGTTCACATCTACCAACAGGGTCAATTCACAAGTTTACTTAAACCAATTGTTCTCTTTCTCTGATGGAAGGCGTGCAAAAATCTCCATCACTATAATGACTCCATTACAGTGATGTGGGAACTCTGCTCAAAGATCCAGATCCTCAGTAGTTAGGGAAAGATAACATGGAATGATCTGTCATGCATATGGGTTGCCCCATGTTATGTACTCACATGTAATATATTACAAGAATGAAATGTACCTTTGTTCCCTCATACAGAATTGTCAAATATGCAAAACAGTTCCTAAATACTTGTCTCATGTCTTTATGTGGAATCCACATAGGCTGAGAATGGGTGAATTGTTTAAGGTCACTCTGTGTGGAATCCACATAGTGCACCAGTGGTTTTCCCCATTCCTATTCCTTTTGTCCCAAAGACTGAACTTGTTACTGTGTGCCCTCAAATCATTTCCAACTTCTGGCAACCCTTAAGCAAACCTGTCATGCAGTTTTCTTGGCAAAATCTGTTTGGAGGCAGTTTTTCTTTGCCTTCCTCTGTGGCTGAGAGAGTGTGACTCACCCAAGGTCACCCGGTTGGTTTCCATGGCCTCGTAGGACTTGAAATCTTTTCTGGAGAGTCACAGTCCAGTGCTCAAACTCAAACCACTACACCAAGCTGGCTCTCTGAAGGCTGAACTACTGGCACATTAAAGGATTAGCATGCAACTAAACTTTATTTTCATTTTGAACGGCATGGTTCGGATCAGATTTGGATTGGACCTACTGGCATTGTAGGATGATTAAAACCAGTCCTTCAGCAAGGAGATGCTTTTTTGGGGTTAAATTCCTCTCCACCCTGGAAAAAAAAAAAGACCTCATCCTCATTGGGGCTGAAATAAATTCCATTGTCACTGAAGTAACATCATGAGAGAATTGGGACTTGCAGAGATCTACGAAGGGGAGGAGTAGAGCAATCCTACATTCTGAATCATCCAGAGTATTGCATGAGGTCCTAAACCTACCAGATGATGTGGTCTTGAGATTGAACAGTTCCATTGTTCTCTCCTCCTCCTGTTGAGAGATGCCATACAGTCGGATAAACAATGGTTCAATTGATGCACTCCGGATGCTGCTGTTATCATCAATATTCTCTGTGTAAAATAATTAAACAAAAATATTCGGGATGAAGGCATGAGTCTCAGAGAAGCTGCAGGACTGAAAATAAAGATTATTATGTTGCTATCTATTGTACTTAATATTTTGATTTGTGTGTGTTTGTGTGTGTGTTCATTACATTAATTAATTTTTGTGTCATGGTTCTCTGAGTAAGAGCAAAAATTGGCCCCTATTTTTGAAAATGCTCCAAGGCCCCAGCCACTTTACACTTCCTTTGGGTTTAGGCATCTGTGGCCAAGATGGTACAAAAATAAATGGACATCTACCTGCTAGGAATGTATCTAGAATCATAGATCCTGCATTGAGCAGGGAGTTTGACCTGATGGCTCATATTTCTATGTGTTCTTTGTGAAATATATGGGTGATTATGTGTCCTGCCACTTCCTCATCCTTTTTTCTGTGTCCTAAGCCGGAGATTGGGTTTTGTTTATGGCACTGTAAATTGCTACCAGCACTGTGAAAGGATGATGCGTGTCCCACAGATGTCTAGGTCTTAACAACATCCTGTGAAGTATTTAAAAAGAGCCTTGGCTCAGATGCAGTTAACATGACCCTAACCTCTCTCTCTGCATTATAAGATAAGGAGGAACCTACTCAGTTAAACTTTCTGTTCTTTATATCCCAAATAATCTTGTTGTTGGATTATTCATATGGTTTGGTTAACTTAAAAATTCCTAAGGATTTTAATGGACTGATTTTTTTTTTAAATAATAATTTTGAGCTCCTCTCCACTGCCTGGCTGTGTCTCTTTTTAAAAATTACTTGTAATGGTTCATAGCTGATTTAGGGCCCTTTCACAGAACTGAAAAACAAGGTATAACTGGTTTTATAAATAAATGGTTAGCCCATAAATAGTTGTGATTTGCTTTGTATTATGTTACTGTGTTTGTGGTCACACCCAAATCTTTGGCTGAGAGATACACAGAGGCTATGCCATGCAATGTTGTGTGCGTGTTGCATTTCATAACAGTTGTGATAAGAGAGAGCAAGTATCACTATAGTTCTGTACAGCAGAAAGCCTTGGGGGAAACTAGGAAAGGAACTTAGCTTTCTCACATGTAACTGCCTCTGGCAATAAGAGTATACATAAGATCACTCACCAATAAACTGTAGAAAAAGATTCTTTGAAAGCTGCAGCTCAACTGCTGATATAACACAGACTAGTTGTAAAACCACCTCTGAGTATTCCTTCCCTAAGAAAACCCTATGAAATTCGTGGAGTGGCCATAAGTCGAGAGATGACTTGAAGTCACATACAGATGCACAGTTGTCTTAATGATCACTTAGGTACAATTTACATTGGTTTCATTTATAATTTGTTATAAAACAAATGACTTTGGACATAGAATTCTTTTGCTATGTCAGTAATGAGTTTATTGTTGATTGCACAGAGATAATTACTATTTCTTTTCATTATCTGATAGCAAAGCTAGTTATGCGGTTAGAGTTGTGATGGAATGTGAGAAAGCTCACTTCCTTCCCTGGTTTTTCCCAAGGCTTTCTGCTATATTAAACAAGTCATTGGCATCTCTAGTTCCAGTGATCCAACTCATAAGCCAAGGTTAATTATCTTACATTTAGAGTCACAGATATTATTTCCCATATTAAGTGAAAAATGTGAGGGTTTGTGTTCCTGGCCATGCCAAGAGATGTGTGCTTGAGGTAAAGAGCTGAACATGTTGTCACCAATCCCATTCCATTTGGAAAGACTAACTGGGCTGGTAGTTGAATTGTTCTTCAACACTGATGATGTAATAGTATCTTTCACTATGTCTGAAGGCAACAGGCAAGCTTAGGGGGCACAGGGAAGGACCTATACACACACAGCTTTCTGGTCCAACTGCTGCCCCAACTTCCTCACTCTGCCAAATAACAGGGCTGGCTCTGAGTATAATACAGTGGCCCTTGGTGTTTGGTTCCAGGATTCCCTCCTCATGGTTACCATTATTATCATTATTTACGTTTATTTATAGAGCGCTATAAAAACCTGCCAGAGGCATACATTCTAACAGCAAACATTTATAAAATTAATACATGTATTAAAAATAATTCTACACAATAAAAACATATAATAGAACCCATAAACTCCAGTAAGCCAACAATCACTTTGTATCGCTTCATTTTATATCAGTTTGCCTGCTTTAGGAAACCTTTTTCAAGAATGAAAAGAATGTCATCAATAAATTATTGTGTTTATATTTGTATCTGTATATTCATAGGATTTCCTTCCTTCTGCAAGATTTCTTTTCATATACAGTTGACTTTTCCCTAGTCACAGATTCTGTATCCATGAATTCAACCATCCACGGCTTGCAAATCTTATTTTTTTAATTTAAAAAAATCAAACCTTGATTTTGCCATTTTATATAAGGGACACCATTTCACTACACCACTGTACATAATAGGACTTGAGTATCCACGGAATTTGGTATCCACAGGGGGTCCTGAAACCAAATCCCAGAGAATACTAAGGACCTACTGTAATAACTTGCACTTTAGGTTAGCTCATCCTTTGCTTGTACATTTGTAGAGGTCACTTGCAATTCGACAATAATTCTTTCTAACAGTGAACTCCGATATTGAGTGTTGCTAACTTGACTGGATCCCAAACAGGGCAAATGAGAGAAATTGAAAAAAGATGAAGAGGGAGTAAGTATTGTCATGTTTATATGCATGCCATTTTTCCATGGTAAAACTATGCATAAAATGGCTTACAGTAACTTTAGGAAAAAACTACACAATACAGAACAGGTCACAGTAGCAGATAGTGGCTGCCATGTCAGTGGGACAGCAAATCCATGCAGGGTTTTAGTATGAACCTTAGAAAGCCTATCCAAGGTACTGAAACGATTTGTGACAAATAGCTCATTTAAATTTCAGACTGAAACCTGGAATTCATTCACCACATCATTAATGTGGGAGATACCACTGATAGGCCAAATAACTCATGATAATGAATATTACAATAAGATTAAACAGTCCACTGAGCTCTTACAATAGTCTGGCAAAAAAGAAAAACAAATGAAAAAATTTAAAATGTATATTTTTCCAATGCTAAATAGAGCCCCATTTGTAGCCCTTGAAGCAGAGTTGGGTATGCTCCAGAGCTCTGTTCCTTGTGAACCACATTACCCCATTTTCAGCTCTTCCAAATATTCAGAGGCCCTTAGCACATCATTGTGGCTGACATTTTAAAAGACAAGAAATCGTCCAATTGCCTTTCTGGGTGTGTGCGGGAATCTTGTTTTAGGGTAAGGAGCCCCTGAAAAAGCATTTTTAGCCCCCCCCCTTTTTTTTGGCAATGCATTTTGCTGCAAAAGTAGCCTTTTCGTTTAATTTTTTTTCAGCTGAAATTTGGGTAGAGGTGCCAGGGCTGGAGGGAGATGTCAATGGAGATTGCAGGGGGCACATTTGACACTCGCTCTAGGACCACACTTAGGCTGTGGGCCTCACAATCCCCATCCCTGCCCTAAAGGATACCTTCCTCTCAAGTATGAGGGAATCTCACTGCATTTGTTACTTTTCTTCTCTCTATTCCCATGACATTTTCCGTAACCGGCTGTATGGAAGAGATTCTGGGACCAGATATTTTTGGTGAGGGCATGGATTAGAAATACAGAGAGTCAAGCAGTGACAAGCTTCCCGTGAATTTTCTGCGTGGCATCCCACAGCTCTTGATCCGGATTGAAAAATGGGTGTGACTTTATTATTGTGTCAGTGACTTCAAGATGGTCATGCAAAATTTCTGAGTCACCATGAAAGGTGAAAGAGGGTGCTAGTTTGGATATATGTTGCTGTAGATTTAATGCTGGGGACACATTGTCCCTCCAAAACAAGGGAAGAACTTTGAGGCAGCCTGGCAACAAACATATTTATTATAGCGTATATTTTTGTGCCATGGTTCCCTTCATCAGGTATCTATATATACTCGTGAGGGGAGAAAGGAAAATGTGTTTTTTGTGGAACTTTCGGGCTATGTGGCCATGTTCTAGAAGAGTTCCTTTCTGACGTTTCGCCAGCATCTGTGGCTGGCATCTTCAGAAGATGCCAGCCACAGATGCTGGCGAAGCGTCAGAAAGGAACTCTTCTAGAACATGGCCACATAGCTCGAAAGCTCCACAAAAAACTATGGATGCCGGCCATGAAAGACTTCAACTCCACATCTAAACAATGAGGTTAAAGGAATCTGAAATGCAGAACATACAATAATGACCCTAACAGTTACCATTTATAAAACAGTTGATTTTCAAAAAGATAAAGACATATTGGGAAACTGGTTAAGTCCTTGTTCCAGTTCAAGGGACAGGAGTTAAATGTTTGGATGTACTGTCATGCAGGATTTTACATTGCAATCCAAGTACAAAGTACAAGAACAGCCACCTTTAAAATTAGTAACACCAAGTATCCTAGGATATTGATATTTCCCTTCTCCCAGCCGATATTTTGTTTGCCATTTCTGATGTTGGATTTGTGTCCATTTATTCTTTTTCATAGAAACTACCCTGTTTGCTCTATCCCGAATGGAATAGGGTGTTTCTGGTAGATAGTGGTCTATATCACATAGGACAAAGAGCACTGATCTTGTAGGTGGCATTATTCAGTCCTGTACATGTATTATCATCAGAGTAGACATGGGGTCAACGTTAGTTTCTGGATCTGCCACTGATCTGGTTCCAGTGGTGTTAAACTCTGTGCTGTGTGATATTGTTGTTGGTACATAGCCATTTAGCTTGGTGGGAGGCTGTTTGAAGATTAGCTTCATCTGGGTCGTGGCCATGGAATATTTCATAGTGTATTTCTGAGTAGCTTCAACTAAAGAGACAGACTCATAGGAAAGGCCATGGTTCTCAGAGAAATGTCACCATGGCAGAAGTTCTGCAGGGCAGAGATGAGGCTAATTGTTTTCTGGTTGTGCAGCAATGTTTCTGATGCAAAAACATGGAGACTTCTTGAGGAATCCATTTTTCTCTGCCTACAAAGAGGCCTGTGACCTCACTGCAGTGGAGACATATAGGATTGCAAAAGAGGGGTCCCTGTTAAGATGCAAATGGCCTTTAAATTTCCTAAACTTTGAAAATCTCCCTATTGCTGCATGGCCAGAAGGAGGAGGAGTCTGTCTGCAAAAGACATCCTCCCCACCATAGAATACCTTTACTAAGGACTAAAACAATATGCAGGCATCTGCCTAGCGTCTCCAATTATGTGTGTGTGTTTTTTCCCCCTTCTCTCTCCTGTTTGGTTTGTCACATCTTGCCTGATGAAGAAGCATTTCGGCTGGCCAATAAAAAGTATCCCTGGTGGATTTTTGTTTGTGGTTGTACAACAGTTGGTGCATAAGGATTTGGGCCTTAGATGTTACTGCAATAAAATGCCTAATAATGCTTAGTAAGTTTCCCTTGGTCAGAAGAAGGAGGCAAAAAAGAGGCTGTAAGGTGTCTGAAACATTCAGGTTAAAGGTGCTGACATAGCCATAAGGCTTAGTTATCCCAAGCCTCACCCAGTGTCCTCCCCAGTGTCAAAGCACACAGGAATGCACAACCAGTCTCCCCGATCTTTCTGCAATACCTCATGCAATGATGACACTGCTACCCGGACAACAGGGTATAATGCAGTAGGGTGGCCACTTCCATTTCACCAGCAAAGAGGAAGAAAGAGAGCACAGATCAATCTGCATACCATTTGCACAATTGATTGTTTCAGGTCAATAAATATAGACCCATTTAGAAATTATTGCAAGAATTTGAATATAAATACAGTGAGTATATCACACCATTGTGACAAAGACTACATCCAGGTAAATTGTCTCCTTGCTCCATCTAAGTCCCTGGAAATGTTACTTTTTAAACTACAGCTCCCATAATCCCCTAGCCAGCATGGGCATTCTGAGAGTTGTACTTCAAAAAGCGACTTTTTAAACTTCTGTTTCCAGCTGATGCCAAGTACTGCTGAATTGGTTTACAATACTTATTATATACAGTCATCTTAATTGAAAACATACATTATATATAAGGAACTAAAGGATATGAAGTAGAAATTGATCCGGAACCAGTCTGACCAGATATCCTCCTTTTCAGGACACGCTGTCCAGGATGAATTTCAAAATGTCCTCTATTTTGAACATGTGTAAATTTACAGCGCTATATAAATAAATAATAATAATAACATGGCTAAGAAGCCTATTGAGTAACACCACATTTGCTGTTCCCCTTTGAGAAATGCATCTACTTGCAAACCTGTCCTAAATGCAAATAGGTGGATAGGATGGATGCTTCTAAAGTGTTTTTTTCCCCCTAGGAGCAACAGCAAAGACTTGCACCAAGAGCTCAGGGTGCATTTGTTTCTTGGAGGAGAAGAAACAAACGTTCAGTGGGTCCTTGTTATCTGCTGGGGTTTGGTTCCAAGATCCCTCATGGAGAACAAAATCCTTGGTTGATCAAGTCCCATTAAATATAATGGCAACACAAAATGGAAAATATATGAAATGGAAAATCAAAGTTTGCTATTTGGAATTTATACTGTTTTTGAATTTTTTCAAGCTGTAGATGCCTGAATCCGTGGATAAAAAAAAAATCTGTGGATAAGGAGGGCCAACTGTATTAGGCAGCGAGCTGCTTGAAGAAAAAATGCAAATGTTGAAAGGGCTTTCCCCCTTAATTTCAGCACAATGGACAAATGAAAGGAATAATTGAAATGCAGATTCAGTCAAGGGACTGTTGATGGTAAAGTACAATTTTAAGCATTTGTCTTGCTGAATGTTCTATAAGTACAGTGGGCCCTTGGTATCCGCTAGGGTTTGGTTCCAGGACTCCCGCATGGATACCAAAATTCATGGATGCTCAAGTCCCATTAAATACAGTGGCATAGCAACATGGTGTCCCGTATATCAAACGCCAAAATCAAGGTTTGTTTTTTTGAAATTTATATATTTTTAAAACATTTTCAAGATGTGCATGCTTGAATCTGTGGATAAAAATCCTTGGATACGGAGGGCCTACCATATCACGCAAGCCAACAGGGCATTTTAACGGAGATAAATTCATCTGAAAAAAATGAGTACATAATAAAAGACAGAATGTGTAATATGGCTATAAACTAACCATATAAAATGAACTAATATTTCTATTCATGTTTTTAGCTTTTATTTTGTAATGTCCTCCATATTTCTTGAAATTCCAGCACTTTGCAGTGCCTTGTCTTCCTTTGTGGTTATGACATCTGGTCACAAATTATTTCTTCTACTTGTTTATTATATCCTCCATATATGCAGCAGTGACAGTCAGACACTCAAAGCCTGCAATGATTTCCCTTGAAGACTCAAAAGTTGTTAAAGTTTAAAAAAAAAAAAGTTGTTAAAGTTTGGGTGCTTTGCTTTCTGTGGGTCACCAACCGGAAACGAGTTGAATCATGATTTGGGTGAGTGGCTGTTACCACACTTTTCCACACTTAGGATGCAATTTTGAGGGGGAGTGGCCAGAGTCCCTGATTGGATTGTATCCTTTCCTATCCTGCTTGTGATTGGTGGATCCTGCCACACCTGCTTTGATTTTTCTGCCATTCTGAGTGCAAGCTCTTGCACTCCAGGGCTGTACCTGCTGCACACTTGACCTCCAGGGTTGCTTCCTACTGATCAACTCAAGAAACAAGGTGTGTTGCCTGGAATCTGTAGGATGAGAGGAGGGAGAGGAGATGCAATTCCAATTTGCCTTATGGATATTCTACACTCATTTCATTTTCATCTATTAGATACTAATAATGATTGGATGCAAATCTGTCTGATTTCTGAGACCTAAACTAAATACCTGTGTAGTTCGTGCTGAAAATCAAAAGAATTTTAGACTAAATTGTGGTGACATACTTACATTTGAAGCAAAAGAATTTTGTAGAACCGGTGAGACTAACTGAAAGAAAGAAGCTGGTAGCATGAGCTTTTGTAGGCTTGAATTTACTTTCTCAGATGTTTGAATAATGTCTTTGGTTGAGCATGATTTTATTGGGGTTTTCCCTCCAAAGAGATGAAATTAACTAGTATTTGCAGCTGTGCCTCCCAAATGGAAAAAATGACAGATCAGTTATCTTGTATCTCTAAGTATATATATTGTATTATGAAGGCATGCTAAATTGCAAGTGGGTGGATGTTTAGAGCTATGCTTAGGGTGAGAAGGTACAGAGATCTGAAGATTTCCAAGATGAGGTCAAACACTGGAATGCACTTTCTATTTATACAGATCATTGCTTTCATGCAAATAAATCTAATGGCTGCATTCTTTCTTCCCCAATGGTTGTTTTTTTGAGATGCAAGAGTCATTTATTACTGTATGTATGCCACACATACCTAATCTTTATTTTCAGACTTAAAAAAGAAAATTCAAAAAGAAATTCACCTACAAACTTCATTTGTAATCTTTGTACTATGAAGAACACAATCCTTTGTGGACTTTTTTCTACCTGTTTGAGGCAACCTGTGTGAACAAATGAGGTGGTAAACCTTTTATAATTTGAGGGAATTGTTAGTGCAATGTGTCCTCATGGCTGGGGATTGCTGGGTGGAGAATTCCTATGTGCAAAATTGGAAAATCAGGGAGAAGGCAAGGTCAGAATCCTTCTCTCTTTTATCTAACTGGTGTGCCCAGGGAGAGGGTCTTTTTTTATATATGGAAGAGCATTTGTAATGTGGTTCAAGGCCTGCAGTCTGATGTGGAACATTTTTGTCACCTTTGCTGCTATTGGTACAAACCAACATTTCCTGCCCATTACAGGGCCCACTTGGCTGCATCTACACTGCAGAAGTATCACTGTTTGACACCACTTTAACTGCCATGGCTCAGTGCTATCGAATTCTGGGATTTGTAGTTTCATGAGACATTTAGCCTTCTCTATCGGAGAGCTCTGGGGCCACAAGAAACTATAGATTGCAGGATCCCATAGGATGGAGTGATCACAGGTAAAGTGGTGTCAAACTGCATTAATTCTGCTGTGTGGCAGCAGCCCTTGTAAAGGTTAAGCAGTTTCTAGTTGTGTGGTCAGCAAGTGTCATGCAAAAGTGTAGAGGAGAAAAGGCAGGTTCACTCTGGTGGATTATCCAGTTTTGATGTTTCTCCAGGTTTTATATTTCTTCCCCATCTGTAGAGGTGTCTGCAAATTTCAGTCATTTTTCTTAGTTTGCCTAAATTAGTGTTTCCAGAGGCTATGAATACCAAAAAATGTGTTGGAGTGCAGTTTCCACAGTGTCCCAGATAGCTAGAAGATTGTGGGCATTGCAATCCTTATATGTCTGGAAATTGTGCAAGGCTGGTCTTTGTCCCAGATGGTGCTGCTGAAGAAAATGAGAAATGCTAAAGGTTGTTTGGATTGCATGGAAGCAGGTGAGGGAAAGAGAAGGAGGGGGGGGGGAGGAAACATTATATAGGTTTGCATGAGGCTAGGCAGAAGGGGCAAATGGATATACTAGTCATCCTATGAGATGAGAAATGGAATTCACTGAGGGAAGGGAAACTAGGGAGTTTATCACACGGGAGGAATTTCTCCCAATTTCGGATGGAGCCAATTCGAATTCATGTAAATTCGCTAGCTTAGCGAATTTACATGAATTCTAATTGCGTTTGGAATGTGTTCAGAATGACTTCCCATTGCCCGAAAATGGCCCCCCACTGCCTGAAATTGCATGAGATACTCTAATACGTAATTACGTGAAACCCCATGATTGCGTTCGGAATGACTTCCCATTGCCTGAAATTGTGTGAGATACTCTAATACGCAATTACGTGAAACTCCATGATTGCGTTCGGATTGCCATTGGAGTATACCCCCAAATTCCGTCGTATGATAAACTCCTATGCTGATTCTGGTCATTTTCCTAAGAGGAAGAGATAATGTGATGCAGGCATAACCTTAAGTATGTATGAATAAAGGTCCTGGAACACTTTGTGTGTGTGTGGTATACATTTCTTAAGTCTCCATCCAATTTTCTCAGATTCATGTCTTGTCTTGGAAAACTTTAAGCATATGATTCTGTGTAGTTTTCAGATTTGCAAAGGGGAATATTTTATTTGTCAATAAGGCCTTCCTGTTCTCAATAGAACTGTGGTATGTTCTTGTTCTAAAGAATTCCAAATGGTCATGTCACTGATTTTTTTCCTGTCTTTCTCTAACATACTTACAACTTACATATTTATATTCTCTCAACATGTATACACAACTCTCCATCCCATTATGTTGGGCCACACTTACTGCTTCTTTGATCCATTCAATTGTAAGGAGAAGGGCAAGTGCAAACAATCCCTTCCCATCAGGTTTGGCTCAAAGTGTTTTGGAGCTTGTATGTGATTGCGCCTTCAAGTCAGCTGCCCACTTATGGCCACTCCCTGGATTCCATAGGTGTTTCTTAGGAATATTTAGAAGTGGTTTGCCATTTCTTTTCCATGGGATCTGGTATTCCTTGGTAGTCTCCCCTTCAAGTACTAATCAGGGATGAGCCTGCTTAGCTTCCAAGATGAGACAGGATTTGGTGTCTTCACAGTATTTGGGCCTATCTTGTATTTAAAGCAAGAAAAATGATGCACCCCAGAACTGGACCGCTAGATGGTTCTTGCTTCAACGGTGGAGACTGAATAGTATCACCCTTGCCAAGTCAAAGAGAGCAGGTTAGTTTAAGAGTGCAGGACAGAATCATTTGACACAAACACACACCTCTGTCTTCCAAGGCAAGGAAGTAGTTGACTTAGGAGGGATGGTTAGCACTTTCTCGTGGCATCGACCACCTGAGGCAGTTGTCTCACTCTGCCAGCCTCAATATTCCCACTTCTGTTATTTCTGAACCTCTGCCAAGACTAAAAAAAGGCCTAGAGTGTAAAAATCAAAAGGCAAAACCGATTACTGGATTTTTTTCAAGTAAACCAACAGTGCAATTTTTAAGCTACCGTAAGCACATTGGCTCTAATGTGTGTAAAGGTGCTGTTTATATATCTTGTCTTCATCTGCATGCGGTTTTTGTCTGTTGGGGATATCTGGTGTGGAGGAAGCATGTCCTTGCTTTTTGCTGTACCAGAAAACGGATCTGGGCAGTCTTCCAGTAGTGGTTCAACTGTAAGTTCCTGCAGTTTTAGTCATTTTAACCAATGTTGGGAGCTACAGTCCAACAACATTTGTACAGCTGCAGAGTTTGTTCCCCAGGGCTGGATCCTGGCAGTAATATCATCCAATCTAGTCTCCAGTGTACATTTACACATTATATAGAAACAAACTCAGTTTTGTCCCCAAGTTAATGTTCACCAGAGAACAGAAACAATTGATTTCCTTACTTAGTGTGCCTGTGTGAGATACAAATTTGTCACACTCGCACTCTACATTATAAGGCGTATGTTTAAAGAATCTTAAATATATACCTTTTCTTCTGATTTTCATTGGACTTTTTTTAAAAATGACAATACAAAATTATTTTTAAAAGTAAATAAAAGGGGAGGCGAGGGAGATGGGGAACTGCAAAGGATAACAGCGTGGGTGAAGTATATACATGTAGAGTTTCCCTTATCTGAAATGCTAGGCAAAAGAAGTGTTTTGGATTTCAGAATTTTTTTTACTTTGGAATATTTCCATATACATAATGAGATATATTGGAGATGGGATCCAAGTCCAAATATGAAAATCACGTTATGTTCTGTATACGCCTTATACACATAGCCTGAAGGTAATTTTATACACAATTTTTTGTGCATGAAACAAAGTTTGTATACACTGAACCATCAAAAAGCAAAGGTGACCGTATCTCAACTACCCATGTGGTTGGATTTTGGAGTTTTTTGAATTTCTGAATTCAGGATAAGGGAAAGTCAACCTGCACATGAATATTATTAGCTGACCATATTTTCAAAAATATGTTTTCTTGAAATTGATGGCTATAAAACTGTGAGATCTTCTAATGCAAGTTGTTTAGCAACAGTGAAAACACTCAGGAGTCAACCACATTGGCTTAAATAAATACACTTCAAAAATAGTATATAACAGCTGATGGTTTTACGAGACTGCTTTTGCCACTGCACCTCCAAATCAGATAGGGAAGAAGGTAAGAAAAGAAATTCAGATTTAGAATTGTTTTTAAAGCTCCTGTTTCTTAAAGCAGCAGTGTAATTTAAATGCTGCATTTCAGAACAGTGATATTCATTAGTTATGAGTCAGAGTGAAAGATCTCAACAACAGAGACTGACTAGCTCATGTGAAATCACTGTTTATCACACCCCATTTAATAGACCAGCACCCACATTCTGTACTTAAGTTTTAATTAGAGGCAGGCCGAGTCAATATACCCACATGAAAATTAGTAACCACACCTATCATGCTGATACCTAAATGGCACACATGCAGAGTGTCCCAAGTGAATGACATTTCTCTTTGGTGGCCTGAGGTGAAACAGTCTCCGTTCTCCCCACCGCACCTTTTTTGTTCTTTCCATATTGGGGATCATTAATTGCTGCAGGCATCTGTTTGCTCACTACCTTGTATTGATTATTACGACTGCCAACCCTAAGCAGTTCCTCTTGGGTTGTTCCCCTGGCATGATTCAGTTCTTTCATCATAGCTTTTGCAATCTCATCTATCTGCTGATGCAGTGACTTGTTGTTCATAGGGCAGTTGGTTTCTGTTGGCATTTAGTTCTTGTGCATCTCAAGTTCAGTGCTGGAATTTATTTAGGAAATCTGCAACAATCCACAAGTCTGCTTGGCTAATGGCTTTGGAAGCTGAATATGTTGAGGAGATAGTGAGAGACAGGAGTGAGTCCCCATTCACTTGTACTTTTTTTTGCCAGGGATAGGTAACATATGGTTCTCTAGATCAATGGGGCTTTCTAGATTGGCAGGAAAGTGTGACATGAAGTTGCCTTTTCCTTAATGCTTAGCAGCTGCACCACAGCCTTTAGATGGAGCTGCGCTGTTCCGCAGTTTTTAAAAAAGAAGCTGGGAAAACCAGCACCTTTTTAAAGGCACTTCTTCTCCCCTAAAACGCAAAAAAAAAAAAAAACGTTTTCATGGCACACTTTCCCTTTTTCTCATCTAAAGGCTAGAGTTTCATGCAGCCATGAACACACTTCTTTTTGTCAATCTAGAAAGCCCCAATGATTCCCAAACTCTAGTCTTCCAGAGGTTTTGGAATTCAGCTCCAAGAATCCTGACCATTATCCAAAATGGCTGAGTGTTCTGGAAACTTGGAGGATCAGAATTTGGAAATCACTGCTCTAGATTTTCTTGGGCCATAACTTCCATTAACACATACCATTGGCCGTGCTGGCTAAAGATCATAGGAGTTCCCTGTTCCATATTATATTCAAAACATAATATCACAAAATGTATGGGTTTGTGGACCTCTTGCAATCAGATCTGATTGACTTCTCTTGATTGACTTGCACGTAAAACGTCTGGATGCCGTTCGACATTCTACTTTGGTATTCCAAATGCAATCCACAATTGTGTCCCCAATGACTGCTAAGTGCCCCAAAAGAATTACCCTTTGTGTTTTCATAGAGCCTGTTTATATTTGAAACCCACTTCACATCAGAATGCTCCCTGCCTCTTGAAAGAATAATGGTAGAACTCAACTCTAAAATTGCACCTGGCATGAAGCAGCCAGCACATCCTGTGTAAGTTTTATTAAAGAGCACTCCCCTTTGTGCCAAGTAAATTAAGTCAGGGTTATTGGCAGTTTCCACTGACTCAGCACATGCTAGGCTTGTTGAAATGGCAACTACTATGTGAGCCCAATTACAATAACATCAAATACTGTATTAACAAAAATTGATACCTTTATGGGGCCAAGCAAAATGCACAATACTGTATACATGTATATGCATGTAACATGTATATTGTGTATTTTGGTTGGCCTCATAAAAATATCATTGTTTTGTGGATTTTGGATGTTATTGTACTTTGCTATATAGCCAGCACAGCTACCCTTGGATATGTTATGTGAGCCCAAAGTAAGTGCATGTTGCTGAGAAAATCAGCTCTTTGCATACTCTGAATACCTGATATTGTAGAAGCCTGCAGTTTGTGCCTGATGAGGATTTTACACTTTAGTCACTTTTGGCAGAGCCAGTTACAAACATAAAGGAAGCAATGAGCTGATTTTCTCAGCAACACGCACTTAGGGACCAATGATGACAGTGACAAAATTTTATCAGTATGCCACAATAACTTCCGGGTGATAATTATTACTTTAAGATACCCCCTCGTAAGGTGCAATCTGCAGACTTCTACAAT
This sequence comes from Urosaurus nigricauda, assembly GCA_034509955.1. NCBI lineage: Eukaryota > Metazoa > Chordata > Lepidosauria > Squamata > Phrynosomatidae > Urosaurus > Urosaurus nigricauda. Next base: position 106,016,657 of record JAOEGL010000004.1, read on the forward strand.
AGCAGGTATTCGGAGGGTCAAGATACGCTGGGAAATGTATAAATCTAGATAGTGACTACATAGAGATATGTTAACAACTACAAATCAAAACAAATTTTCTGTCAATTTTTTTTAAAAAGTGATCATTAAAACTTTTGGATACCCCTTCGTATAACAGAATTTGGAACAAAGTGGATTCCCTTTATATATAGGGAGTGTTCTTGTTGTTGACAATGGGCCAAAGCAGATCGGCAGTTTGCCCCCCTGATCAGCCCTGGTGAGAGGTGCTTCTCTAGTGCTACCAGTCAAAAGGAATGATCCCTCTTCTCCATAATTCCCTTTTTAAGGGTAGGGTGAAAGAAATGAAAGAAGCAGCAATGGAAAACAGAGGATTCACAAACACAAATTTCTATGAAAGATGCATGATAAACAAAGCCTCATCTGGATGCATCCTTTACCCTTGGAATTATGGTATCCTTTAAAAGAAATTAATATGCCCTAGGTAGAATGAGTTAAGCAAGCCAATGCAGGATCTAGGTAGATGCAAATCATGATAAAATCTTAGAAAGAAAGAAAGAAAGAAAGATTGATTCACTTAAGGCGAAATGTGATGTTGAGTTGCTGTCTAAGAATTTCTGGCAGTTTACTAGTTGTTTTATTGCCCAGATGATGCAAACATACACTTACATACCAGTCATAATTTTTCTAACATTGATTTATACAGTACACGAGGTTGTACTTATATACCCAGAAAATATCTTGCTTTGCAATCTTTGAATCCTTCATGGAAGAGAGAAAAGAAAAACCCACTAAGTGTAAAATTGCCTCCTTATCTGCTGATGCCCCCTTAGCATTCAGCCTAAATTGGCATATTTTTATCTATCACTGCTGTTCCTTTCCTTAGTGACTCTTCTGGCTGAGATCCTTTTAATTATATCCCTACAATTAACTTTTTATTTCTATAGAAAATGATCATTTGTTTAAATAAACAGAAAATGCTGCAGTACAAAAGGTATTGCCCATAATGACATTTTACTGTTTGCTGTTGTAGGTCTTGAAATCATGGCAACCCTATCATGTGGTATTCCTGGTAAGATTTGTTTAGAGAGAGGTTGCCTGATTGAGACAGTATAACTTGCCCAACGTCACCCAAGTGGTTTTTTTGGTCTAGCAGGGATTTGAATTATGGTCTTCCAGGGACCTAGTCCAATATGCAAGCCATTACATCACACTGGCTCTGCAGGGGATTGATCTATGTTTCTTAGCATAGTCATTATACCATTTTTCAAGTGATGGATACAAAGATTTGGATGATAAAAACCCAAAATCATAGAATCATAGAGTTGGAAGAGACCACAAGGGCCATCCAGTCCAACTCCTTGCCAACTCCCAATCAAAGCATCCCTGACAGATGGCCATCCAGCCTCTGCTTAAAGACCTCCAAAGAAGGTCCATCACTTTCCGAGGGAGTGTGTTCCACTGTCGAACAGCCCTTACTGTCAGGAAGTTCCTCCTAATGTTGAGATGGAATCTCTTTTCCTACAGTTTGCATCCATTGTTCTGGGTCCTAGTCTCTGGAGCAGCAGAAAACAAGCTTGCTTCCTCCTCAATATGACATCCCTTCAAATATTTAAACAGGGCTATCATATCATCTCTTAACCTTCTTTTCTCCAGGCTAAACATCCCCAGCTCCCTAAGTCCTTCCCCATAGGGTATGGTTTCCAGACCTTTAACCATTTTTGTCGCCCTCCTTTGGACCCGCTCCAGTTTCTCCGCATCCTTTTTAAATTATGGTGCCCAGAAATGGACACAATATTTGGCCTGATCAAAGCAGTATAGAGTTGCACTATTACTTCCCTTGATCTAGACACTATACTTCTATTGATGCAGCCTAACATTGCATTGGCCTTTTTAGCTGCCGCATCGCACTGTTGACTCACATTCAACTTATGGTCTACTTGGACTCCTGGATCTCTTTCACATGTGGTCTCGTTCAGCCAGGTGTCCCCCATCTTATATCTGTGCATTTCATTTTTCCGTCCTGAGTGCAGTACCTTACATTTCTCTGTGTTGAATTTCATTTTGTTAGCTTTGGCCCAGCTTTGTAGTCTATTCAGGTCATTTTCAATTTGATCCTGTCCTCTGGGGTATTAGCTGATACTCCTAATTTGGTGTCATCTGCAAATTTGATAACTAGGCTAGTTTAGATCCAGAATAGCTGTTAGTGGACCTTACACAGAAAGAAAGAGGCAAGGAGGTGATCTTTGCAATTTGTCTGTCACTTGAGATCCCTCCTGTACCTCTTGTAAAGCTGATCTGGAGGACCAGGGAAGCATGAGTGTCTTGCAGGAGGTTGCACTGGTGAATACGGAGGACCACCTTCTTACCTCATTCCTCCAGCACTGAACCTCCAGTAGATCCCAGTGCTGTTGGTCAATGGAAGGAATCCTGCTGCTCATAGAACTCTAAAGTCCAACCCATTGGACTTTAGTATGACACCAGCATCACTCATGTTTCACTCTGTCACCTACTAACTTCCTCTAACATCCAACATAGGAAATAACGTCAACAGTATTCCCCTCTTTGAACTGAGGGTGGGTTATTGTCATTGGAGCATGGACCCCAGAACAAAAGAAGAGAATGGGCTCAAGCCCTCCTGATCAGGCAAAATTTGACTGCTGGGAATCCCTTATGGAATCAGAATTAGAAGTGTACTAAATGATGATTATTTCACTACTGCTTTCATGGTACTTAGGTTATTACCAGCTTCGGCTAGAAAGTCATTATGATCATGACGATGGTTTTAATGCAACATATTCCGTGTTTTCATTGTTTTGTAAAAACATAACTTTCAAGTAGTCAAAATTAATAACGGCCTGTATATCAATGGTGAGTCGTCATCCCCCCCCCTCCCCGCACCTTAAAAACAGTTCTGAGGTCCTTGCACTGGACTCAATATCATTTTTACACATAAGACTAAAAGGAGGTAATGTGTCCCTTACCTATGAACTGTGCCACAAATTAAAGTCATTATCATTGGACAGAATCTGGAAGAGAAAACAAATGCCTGTTGTGGTCGTTGTTAGTCATGCTATAGTCTGATTTCAGGACAAAATTCTTTGAATGTATAAAACCTCCCTCAGGTCCCACCTTAGATCAAGACAGTCAAACTTGACAGACATGTGGAATAGATTTTGTATGTATGTAGGTGAACGGCCCCAAGGATGGTGGAGAAGTTCTGGTTTTAATTGCCATCACTTTATAATGTGAGTAGCCAACCTGTGCTGTAAGTGGCACAAACTGGCAAAGGAGTTTGCAACCCTCCTGAACAGGAGCAGAAGGTTTTGCTTGTCTGCCTGTGGCTCAAGCTCGTGCTTTCACATTGATCCTTAATGCAATTCATATTTTTCTAGGCATTCTAGTATACTAGAATAGGAAGCAGTTCTGATCCAAATCCAAGCTTTATCTATGATTCAGGCTTTCTTTAATTTTTTATGCAAACTTCAAGGTCTTATATATAACTATACAGTGGGCAACTATGGAAGGGTCTGATGGAAAGTCTCAGTTTACATAACTGTTGGATATCATAGCTGTTGTACTGAAACCAGAGTCTATGTAGACTTTTTCATTGCTTTTTCTTAGATCCCTCATTGGAATTGTGCAGGTGCCTCTCCGGGTCTTTAATATTGCTGTGTTCTCAATTCAACAAACTAAATATGGACAATATGATGAGGTGATCTCATACTTTGAGCAAAAAGGATGATCACTACCAGTATTTTAGCCTTTCTGTTCACTACAACAACAATAATTTGGTCACTGAAATGTCATTCAGTTGTTCTCTCATTTTTTTGTTTCCCCTCAGGATGGAGAGATATCACTTCTTTGCATTTTTGCTGTGTGGAGTCTTCCGGTCAGAAGTCCTCAGCATTCCATACACAAATTTTTCAATAGATTGTGAAACTATGGTGACAGACCACCCAGTTCAACCACAGCAATCTGAATCTCCCTATCACATTTCCTTCATTTCAGAGCAATATGATCCAGGAAGTGAAATAAAAGGTACAATACTGTACATATATATCTATCCCTTCCCTGCTTAGCTTATTGTAGTTCTTCCTCCTCCTTCTTTAGAGCACCTTCTTGGGAAGAAACAGTAGGTTGATACCACATTTTAACAGATGAACCTGTGGTAGAGTTGTTGTTGTTGCTGCTGTTGTGTGCCTTCAAGTCATTTCTGACTTATGGCAACCCTAAGGTAAGCCTATCATAGGTTTTTCTTGGCAAGCTTCTTCAGAGAGGGTTTGTTATTGCCATCCTCTGAGGCTGAAAGAGTGGGTTTCCATGACCAAGCCAGGATTCGAACCATGTCCTAGTCCAAACCATTACACCACGCTAGCCCTCTTTTGGGGTACCAGCATTTTTCCCCCCAATATGCCTGAGACTAGCATCATATTTGTGCCCACAATTCTCTTTGTTTCCTGGAAGCCAGTGATGCAGGTACCAGCATTGGTCCATAAACTACCGCTTTTAATAGTATGGGTCTAAACTTCCACGAATGAGGCAGAGCAATTATGTTCACTATGCAGTGAGCAAAGAAGGACTACCAAAAGCACCATGAAATGTAATATGGATTTAGTCACAGTTGCTTTAAAAATGCCCCTCTTATGGAAATTTTAGAGGGCAGTCCAGCATATGAAGGACTGCTCAGTGCCCAGCACTAATGAAACATAGTGCATCCAGTGAACAAAACTGACAGTTTTCATAATGTCTGTTTCTCCAGTGAGCATAGAAGGACCACCAGATGCTGGATTCAAATGGTTTATGCTGCAAGCCCGAGACATCGATAGAAACATTCCTGTTGGTTCATTTCAAATCACAGATCCAAAGACAGATACCTTTGATTGCTACAACATGTCGGTATGTTTGTTCATTATTTAACGTGGTTGAAGTTGATAATGTCTGAGTCTGATAGAAAATGACTTGCCCAAGGTCACCCAGTGGGTTTCCATGGCTGAGTTGGGATTTTAAACCTGTTCTCCAGAGTTGTAGTCCAGCATTCAGACCTACATCACACTGGCTCTTTGTATCAAGTAATTTCTTGGGATACCTGTCAGAACAGACTTGAGGGGAAACAGCTTTTCATAGAATTACAGAATGCGAGTGCTTGAAGCTGTCCTGAGGGTCATTTAATATAAGCCTCTGCCAGTGCAGGAATCCATAGCTCAAGCATCCTGACCAATGGCTATCCAATCACTGCTTTAAAATCACCAAGGTAGTCTATTTCACTGTCAAACAGCTCTTACTGTTAGAAAGTTCTTCATCTTTAGCCATACTCACTTTCTTGTAATTTGATTCTGTTGATCATGTCCTACCCTCCAGAGCAGTAGAAAACAACCTTACTCCATCAGCCATCCACATATTAAGCGTGGACCCTCATTAGGCAGAATGAGGCAGCCAACTCAGGAAGCAGGACTGGGATATGATGAAACAATAGCAAATTGGGTGCTGTTGTTGTTTTACTGCCAGGAAATTAGAAAGAAGTACTTATGGGATTCCCACCTCTGACTTTGAGTATACCATATATCATGACTTCGGGAATTTTGGGTTGCAGTTAGCATGCCCACTGTTCCATTTGCTGCTCCACTTCAGGCAGCAAAATGCCCTTCTTTGATTTAATCCTGGCACACAGAATCTGTAGCCAGTCATCCCTGTCTAGTATGATACCAGTCATACCAGAACTTGAGCAGGAATTGTGTTTCCTTGTGCTGCCTCTTGCATGGCCACTTCCCTATGTGAAATCAGAATTATCTATACCCCAGAATTATTGGCAATATTATGAAAAATTCCGGGATGGGAAGATATTCTCAGTTTGAAAGGGTCCTTCTCTGCCTTGCCTTGTTTAGCAAGAAAAGCACTTGATATTATTTTAGTCAAAGAATATATTCAAACACAAAAGAATCAAAGCTTTTACAGAAAATACAACTTGAAGGTCCTTTACACAGAGCTAACAGCAAAGAAAACACTTTCAAGGTAGTACATCAAGTAGATACAGGAGGTTTTTGCAGTGTCTGTGGGGTCCTGTTTTCCTTGTATTATCATATCATGGAATAGGAATTGGTTCTACAGTGTGGGTTGTATTTAAAGTAACAAACTGAGTAAATGTTGTCATGTCCACCACTTTAATTTTTCAGAGTTCCACATTAATTCACATGGACTCAGAGGAGAAGCACAATGTCACATCTGTTTGGGTTTCACCTGAAGCTAGAAGGGTTCAATTTATGTAAGTGAATATTAAAAAGCTTTCACTTAGGTTTTGATTTTTTTTTTATTCTGAAATGTCTGTGATTTCTGAAAAGATTCCTTTAGTCAGGCATCTTAAAGTACATTACTATATTTTAGGCAATAAGAACTGTGGTTTCCATAGGCGATCTGGTGATCTTACTTTATTGGTATGATTTATAGTTTATGTACTATGCTGCTTTGTGTAATCAGCTCTCCTCTTTATTATGGTTGGTAGCCTCTGACAGTACAGTAGAGGTATATTTCTGTAAGGTTTGGTAGTCCTAGTCCAATCTAGGAGTAACTAAGAAGTTTGTTGGGTTTACATTTTTGTTTACAAGTATTTCTTTTCCCTCCTCTTGAGGCTAACAGTGGGGTGGAGTGCATACAAATGTATATGTGTTCATTCACAAGCTTAGATCAATTTCTGCGAGGAATAGGTGTGCAGAAAGCCATGTATGTATTTGAAAAATGTTCATGACAAAAAAAACATATGCTCAGACAATCTATTCAAATTCATACAGTTGTACTTTAGTTGATGAAAAATGTGTGCATTAGAAGAATGCATACAAAAAATATATATTTCAGAAATAAAACAAATGCCTAAGAAGGCTGATCCTGGATCCATTAACTTCAAGGACTAGAGACTTTGACAGATCTTGAAGAGAAGAAAGAGGAGAATGGAAAAATATAGCCAGATATAGAGAAGTTTTCTTAGGCATGTTGAACTGGAATAATATCAAGATCTAGTATGATGTCAGGATAATAGATAACAAAAAATATTAGAAATGGGGAGTAGGGGGAAAGGAAGGGCAATTTAGATTCGTGGCTGCTGTTACAATGTGACTAAGAATACATTTAGCATTTGGGTTACACTCTCCTGTCCCTACCCAAGCAACAGCTAGTAATCACTGGTGGCTGAAGAATCCTAGGTCACTGGACCAGCAAATCTGCTTCAAAATTTGCCAACAACAATTGCTTCAAGTGTTAGTCTAACCTGAAAGGAACTGTCCATTGACTGAAAACTACCCCCAAATAGGTTCATCAGCACCTTGGACAGCTGAAAATCCCAGATTCGGTGTCTAAGATATTAGAATCATGAGCTGCCACTGCCTGTAATACAAAAGAGGAACCAAATAAGCCTGTATCAGCCTTGACACCTCACTAGGAAGCATTATAATATAAACCTATTAACAATTCCAAGAGGGACACAGTGGCTCAGTGGTTAAGACTCTGACTCTGACGATTACAAGGTTGGCAGGTCAGCAGTTCAAGACCCAAGTACCGCGTGATGGGGTCAACTCCCATCAATAGTCCCAGCTTCTGCCAACCTAGCAGTTTGAAAACATGTAAAAGTGCTAGTAGATAAATAGGTACCATTTTGGTGGGAAGGTAACAGTGTTCTGTGCAGCCATGATCGCCACATGATCACAGAGTGGTCTTTGACAATGCTGGCACTGCATTTTAGTGATGGAGATGAGCATCGCTCCTTACAGTCAGACATGACTTGACAACCTCATCAAAGGGGAAACTTTTACCTTTACCTTTATTAACAATTCCATTCTCTTTCCAGAGCAACCATTTTTCAAGATCCTGAAACATACTGGGTTGTTATTCCCAGAGCAATCCTCTTTCCTAGAGTTGCCAACGAGACTGCAGAGGTTTCTGAAGTTGTTGATGAACCTAAACAAACTAACACATCATCAAGAAGTAGGAAGAAGGTTTGTGGAAATGTCTTGGTCATCATAATTTATCTATTACTAGCAAAAGTGATATACTTCATGGGTTGGAATAGCCCCTATTTGATGAACTGAAGCCTGTTTATGCCAGCCAGATTAACAAAGGAGTTTTCCTGGTTTGGTTTGGTTTGGTTTTGCCTTATCTTGTTTCTTGGGGGTATCACTCTAGATAAATTGTATATATTAAAAACTTTCTTACCTGACTATTGAATATAACCAACAAAACTTTGCTGTGTATGAAAATTAAGCAGGGGAATGAAAAAAAAGTAGGCCTATGCTTAAAGAGGCACAACTACAAAATTAGAACCTGTGTGGTTCCTGTGGCCATCCAGAAAATTTTGGCATGTGCTGAGGTTGAAGTATGACAACAATACTGATATATCGATGACCCTGTTACCAGGATTTGGAGGGGTGTTTCAGTCATGAGCCAAACACCCAGGGGATCAACATGGTATTGGCAGTCTATCCGGTCTAGTGAGATAAAAAAGATCAGCAGCTTGCAGCCTTCCAAACATTTAGCTTACTTATGAATGTAATGATTAATATTGTGGAGGCAAAATTTAACTCATCAATTTATATCTACTTCCATATCCTCAAGTTTAATGAACCAGTGTGATTGTAACATCAGCACTTGTAGAAATTGTGGCTTGATTGGCACATGAAATTCACACAGGCTTTCTTGCATCCCAATTGCATGCAGTTATTTTACATGATGAAAGATCAGCTGAGCTATATCTGTGGGGATTATCACACTGCCAATTTCCACCGGGATAGATGCGGATTATAACTGCAACAATAAAATCCCAACTGAAAAGCTGTGGGAGAAGCCTGAATTGGGTGTGGGCTGCCTACTGCCTAGCCACGGGCTGTCTGATAAATTATGGTTACGACCTGTGTCTATCTTGATGGGAAACTGGTGGTGCAATAATCTCCTGTGTCAACATGATCCATCCTAAATTAAACTGAAGCCCTTAGGATAAACTTTTCCTGTTTCTTTTCTATTACAGTCTTCAAGTATTACTGTAAGAATAAACTGTGAACAGGTAAGAATACTTCGATAACATTTCAATAAACATTTCAATATCTAAGTTTCTTTTAGGATATTGACACCTTTGCCTACATCTTTCTTGATACATTTTGGAGAAGTGAAAGGAACCAGAACTCTAGTCAGTTCCCTGTTTCCATACAGTTTTTGTAATATGTGGCAAGAATTTAGAAAACTTACCTTTTTGGACTGAAATTCCCAGAATCCTCTAATCTCTCCATGGTAATGAGATTTGCTGTCTTCTAATATGACAATAGCATATACATCTCATGCTAACAAAGATGCAACAATTCTATTCCTAATATGCCAAAGAATGGTGAGGAACAGGAAGCACAAGACATCTGGGCTTTGTTTCCCACTCCATTTATATCCTCAGATCTATGAAACTGCTTTGTGGAGAAATTTGTCTGCTCGTATTCTACTGATACTTCACTTGCAATTGTATGTTGTTCCTTAAAACCATTGGCCTTGTTTTACTTTCAGGGTGGCAGTGGATCTTATGCAAGCAGCAGTGAATGTGCCAAGGTAAGCACTCTTTTCCCCTCAAAAAACATATTGCACAAGTGACAACAACAGCTTATTTGCTGTAGATAAATTCCTTCATCGCTTTCCTATATCATTTATTTTCTTCTGGTCTTCTGTTCACCCACACAACATATACTAAATTACTCTTTAAAATGCTAATTATTCTTGTTGTTGTGATCATCAACTCCATCTGCTGGATTGTATACAGACTTAGCCATGCTTAGAGTGTAGGAAGCACTGAAATCAATAGGAGTTAGCTCATCATCCTGAAGATTTAAATCCCCTATTATTTTCTATAAAACTGATAGATTTCACTCCCATACTCATCCACCTGGAAGTAAGTGCCATTGAATTCAGTGAGATTTACCTGTGAGTAGATATTCCTAGCATTACACTTTGAATTTACCTGTCTTACACTCTGCATTGACCTATCTGCACTTCCTATCTCATCAATTTCTTATTGCATGATCTGCCTTGGAAAATCATTTTATTATGAGTTTGAAAGGATATTTTGTCTCTTAAATTTTGCCAGTCTATCCAATCTTCAAGTTTCTAGATACATTTACTATGTAGATTAGGGGGTGGGTGAATTCTGGGGGAAGGTAGGGGCCAAGTTCCTACTCTTATCACCAGCCACAAACACAGTGAACGAGTGTCTACTGGTTTTGTTTGCTGGGGTTTGTGGGAGGCACTAGGGGGAGTATTGGAGATATTTTTGTTGGGATGAATATTGCAAAATCGGTGCTCTAGAGGAGTTTTCTGTAGATTATTAAAAATTAAATACCTGGTTATCTTAGAGGTACAGAGCAGCATAATAAAAAAAGGTGAGCTGAGTAAGCTACCTTATGTTTTTCTTTCAGGGGGAAATAAAGATATGAATATTAATATTCTAAGAAGAGGCAGGGTATACATATTAAAGTATTGAATATGCTATTACTTAATGTTTACCTTTTGATGTGCAAATTGTTTGATTTTGTTCTCCTCGCAGAGTTCAACATTTTCCTCTCAGAGTGGTAGCAACCAACCCCAGGTAAGGTTAGCTACTAGTTTCGTATCTCATTTAATTTACCTTTCATAAAAGGCACAATGATCAAAAACATAGAAATTACCCAAGGTTATACTGATTTCCGTAATAAAAAAGCTTAATAATAAAACTTTTATTTATATCCTGCTTTTTGCATGTGCAATCAAAACAGTGTGCAACAGTTAAAAATCCAATTATATACATAAACAAATCCCTCCCTTAAAACAGGATTAAACAATTGTAATATTAAAATTCCAACATTAATTAAAACTCTTATTTACACTATTAAAATTAACAATATGCCAAGTTGTCACAGCCAGATTTCACTAACTTGTTCCTTGGTGACTCCTTTGTGGTGACAATTATTATAGTTCTGTGTAAAGTAAATATGCACATATTGTAGATGTAACATATTCACATATGCACTCCAATGGTTAGTTCTATATCTTAGGACAATATCATATTAGAATATCTGTGGGATTCATGAGAAGAGTCCCGCCCCTAATGGTTGAGCCATTTCATCTGTGAGATTTTATGTCAGAAACTTGTTGATGCCCAACATTAGCAATTGTACTTCTTCCAGAGTCACACAACAAAGTGCTAAAGAAAGACAGACAAAATTTGCTGGCTCTAAGCAACCTATTTTTCCAGCATGGTATAGAAGCAGGATTCTGGCCTTAGTGTGACATTGGGTTCTTTCATACTGGTCTAAAGAAGCACAAATTATCACACTATAGCTCTCTGGGTTTTGCTGATTGTTGTCACCTCCATATCCTTTCACCCTATTCTTATTTGGACCTCTTTGTAGCTATTTGTAATGAATTCTTGGATCTGCACTGGTGCTCTGGCAAAGATTTTTTTAAAAAAAGAATGGGGGACATGGTTTGCTGTGGTGATCCTGTGATTTAAAGGACAAATGTTTTTCTTACTTTTTTAAAGTTAAAGTTGCAGTGCTATAGTACAAAAGTGCCATTTTACTAATTCACTGATTCAACTAATGCACTACAGCTCTGGGGAGGGGAGGGAGGGTTTAAAAGAAGAAAAGGTGAATATATATATATATATATATATATATATATATTGTTCCAGTGTATCTCAGTATTAAAAAGAAACCTATTTGAAGGTGGAAAGAAAATGTTACAGCTCATGCTGGAAATTGCCATGACATCAGTAACATAGCTTGGATATTTTTTTAAAAAAAACTCTGAGATCTACAACTGGTACCTCAGAACACTTATTCACTGTAGGATCCCCTTATTGCTAACATGATCTGACATCTTCTTGTCATTAAAAGCCCTAATGGACTACTTCTGTTGGAATAGCCCATGTACGAATAAGGATATGAAAATATCTCAGCCCTAATTTTGTTGCAGTCCTCTGAATCCTACTTGCATTTTCTTTCCATTCTTGGTTCATGCCTATGTATAATTCTTTTTTCCTTTTTTCACTGAAGCTGGTGTGCATTTTATGTATTTTTCTGAATGCTGTTGTTGTATGGCTTCAAGTTATTTTTACTTACAATGACCATAAGGCAGACCTATCATAAAGCTTTCTTGGCAAGCTTCTTCAGATGGGGCTTACTATTGCCATCCCCTGAGGCTGAGAGAGTGTAACTTGCACAAGGTCACCCTTGTTTTATGCTTGAGCAGGGATTTGAGCCCTAATCTCCAGAGTCATAGTCCAATGCTCAAATCATTTATGCACGTTACCTAAAATATGTATTTTCCCTAACAAATAATGTTTGTTTCTCTATATTTTTTCAGTGAACCCTTTTGTTACCTGTTTGCATTTTAAAATGTTCATACTGCTTTATGAAAACTTTATTTCTCCAAAATGTCCTACAAGCCCCATAGGTGTACAGACTTTCAAGGCAGGATGTGTTTCTTCTCTCTATGAGTGTAAAAAGGCTATGTTAGGCAAATTTATCAGATCCAATGAGATTAATTTCCATCCTTTGTTTGTGAGGCAGTAATTGAGGATAGTAAGATGGTGGAAGGTATAATGGGAAAAATATAAACTCATCCTGTCCTTTTGGCAAAGTCATCATTCGAAGCATTAGTTTCACTCCCCCTTTACTCAAAATAATTAATATTAAATTTCTTTGCAGATTGTACATGTTGCTCCCAAGGACAGCAACAGTTATTCTCAAGTAAGCCTTTCCTCTCCAAAATAGATAGACTGCAATGAAAGCTGCTAGTGCTACACATTGCAGGATTCTTTGTTAGTCTGCTAAATAAAGCCGTTTACGAAGAAATAATCTGTATTTTCTGTCTTCCAGGGAGGTGTAGTGTACCAAGGAGGGGTTAAAAAGACTGGATGCATTGGTGTAAGTATACATTTCTTCATCTTCTTTTAGGCTTTTTTCCCTATGCAACAGTTGTTCTTAAAACAGAGTACTAAGGTTGGGTTTGGGTGTATGTGTTACTTTAACAAGTGTCGACTTCATAAAGCACATTGAGTGGTGTTTGCAGTATTGTAGAACTCTCTCTCCTTTGAGCAGGCAACTTCCTGCCTTCAAATGCTTTGGATCATTGTTACTATAATCCATATAGCTATGTCATAACTTGCCTTTTACAACAAAACAAAAGAATATTACCCAATTCTTTGTTTATTTTTATATAGAGTGGAACATCTGGTATTTACAGCAAGTATGGCTGCTATGATGTAAGTATTCTGAGTTTTATTTTGTTTTGTTTTTTCTTGAGAGGTTGGTTGCAGGGTGGTGGCATTATATTGAGTTTAACAGCCCCATACTTTGCAATTAATTGTGGTATATTCATGTATCTTACAAGTATGCTACTGCTAGTAACTATCTGATGTAAAACAGTATAGCAGAACATAGCTAACGAATCATGTAAAGATCCAGACATATTGAGTTGGATTCTTGGAACTCTGAGCAGAACAAATAGAACGTTTGCTATAATTTTGATGGTTAGTGATTTAAAAGGTAAAAATAAAGGTAGTCCCTTGACATGAATGTCTAGTCGTAACGGACAATAGGGGGCAGTGTTCATCTTCCTTACTAAGCCAAAGAGCCGGGTTGTCTGAGGACTGCTCTGATAGTCATGTGGCCAACATGACTGCACCAAATGCTGTTACCTTCCCACTGAGAAGTGGCACCTATCTATCTGCTTGCATTTGCATTCTTCTGAACTGCTAGATTGACAGAAGCTGGGACTAGTGACAGGAGTTCACCCCATCACATGGCATTTGGGTCTCAAACTCCCAACCTTCAGATCTTCCGATCATCAGAACTGGCGTCTTAACCACTAAGCCAGATTTAACTAATGTATAAATGTGAGAAACATATAGCAATCTTCTCTACACTTCATTTTCAGTATGAATTGTTTTGGGGGGTTCTTTCTTTCTTTCTTTCTTTCTTTTTTTATATTAGCCTAGAACAAGGTTTCTCACCCAGGTCACCCTGTAAAAGGTCACCTGGGGGTTCTGTGAGAGATTATGTCGGGGGGGGGGGGATTTTTTTAATGCTGACGTTTCCTAAGACCTTAATATTTTGAAATCAGTGTTGAACAAACACTGTTTGAGTGATCTCAAACTTGATTTCAAACTGTGTTGAACAAATTCTGAGCCTCCAGAAGTCATGGGATTCCCAGTGCTCACCAACCACAGCCATCACATCCAATGGTTGGGGATGATGTAGTCATCCCCAACCATTGAAATTAAATAGGTTTAATTTCATTAAATAGAAAGTTATTAGGAGTGCATTACATTATAAATACATAACCAAGTTTTTTTTTAATCTGCAGCCGGATGTCAGCTATGGTAGCAGTGGCTCATATGGTCAGGTAAGGTCTTTTAATCGCCTGTTATGCAGAATCTTTCCAAACTGTTTTTTAAAAATAAGCCTATGTGAAGGAGGGTAGGATTAACACTAAGGGAGACAGGAACTGTTTCTAATGCCTCTTCCCTTATCACTAGTGCAAGTGAATAAAATACAAATATTGCTTTTTCTTTTCCTTTCAGTCTGTTTCAACTGTGTCAAATAAAGGAAAGGTATGTACTATTTCTACCTAAATACGCCAAAGGTACCAGATCCTGTCTGATCTTGGAATTTAAGCAGGATCAGCTCTGGTTAGTTCTTGAATGGGAGATTGCCAAGGAAAACCAAGTAGTAGTCTATTTCAGAGGAAGTAGCTGTAGTCTGTTTCAGAGGAAGAAACTGGCAAAACCTCCTCTGAGTATTCCTTGCATAAGAAAACCCTGGGAATTTTGTGGGGTCACCATAAGTCAACAGGCGACTTGAAGGCATGCACACACCTGTACTACTTCTGCATTAAAGCACTGAATTATCTATACATAAATTCCTTCTTTCAGCATAATTTCTTCGAACCAATAGTTCTGTTATTCATGAGCCCACACTAGTTTCCTGATGATCTGAGAAGCAGCTAGGGTTAGACCTAGTACAACTTCAGTAGGGATAGCCCAAGACTCTTTGCTTCCTAAGAAATAGCTGGAACTGGTTCCTGACTACCTTTTCAGTTGTGTTATATCCAAGGCAAGTAGGTTTAAGACAGAAAATCTCACAAATACCTCTCCCAGTCCCTAGTTGAAAGAAAATACAAACACGATAAATTATATAGCTACCAATCTGTTGCCCTGTCTTGATGCCTCAAATTTGCTACTTGAGGCTGGTACCTCACTTTGTCTAGTGGTGGGACCAGCCCTGCATGATGTCATCTTGGAGTTGTCCTGAATCTAAATCCCAAAAGAGATCCACCCTCAGAAAAAGGCTCCATATGTGTAACAAATATGGATGCACCATGAGATCTTCCTCCAGGTACTGGTAGCTGATGCTAACTATTGCTATGGACAATTAGATGTCTGGGTAAAGTCCTGTCTCATCACTGAGATCAGGGGCAAAATTCCCAGTGGTATGGCACAATTTTACAAATAAACAGGCCAGTTCAGCACCATTTGTTTGTAAAACATTGTCAAACAAAATAATAAAAGCACAGGTAGAGAATAAATTAATAGCATAGCAGAAATGTGGTCATCTGAATTTTAAAAAAACTTCCAATGTATTTATTTATTTATTTATTTATTTTTGGTAGGTCATTGTGTATGCACCAAGCAACCCTTATCCACCTGAAGTAAGTGCTTTCATTTTAAACAAATATTTTTAAATGCTGTGTTTTGAGCATAATGTTATTATGCAAAAAAAAAAAAAAATACTTGATATGAGAGAATAAAGTACTGAATACCTTAAAGCAAATTGCTTGTTAAATGTATTTGTTGACTTGTCAAATAGAAATGTTTTTGTTACAAGACATTTTGTAGTTATCTGCCATATTAATGAGCTATTTCTGTTTGTTTGTTTTTACAGCGTAACACATACACATCGGTAAGGATGCTTTCATTTCACTTGTTCTGTCCTAAACCATATCTTAAAACCGGTATTAGGCAACTTGTCACATTCCGAATGTTGCTGGACTGCAACTCCCAGCAGCCCCAGCAGCATAGTCAGGGGTGAGGGGAGCTGCAGTTCAGCTGCAACATAAGGACCACATATGTCAAACCATGCTACACAAGAGATCTTTGAGACACGCAGTAATTCTGCAAGCAATATTCATGCCTGGGTAGCTTTGCTACTGTAATGTACAAGTATTTTGTGATTATATTTTGCTTTGCTACATAGGAGTTTATCACACGAAGGGAATTGGAAGTATAATCCAATGGCAATCTGAATGCAATCATGGGGTTTCGCGTGATTGCGTGAGAAACTATCACACGCAATTTCGGGCACTGGGAGGCAATTTCAGGCAGTTCTGAACGCAATGCAGTGTCAATACGCAATCACGTAAATTCGCTGAACTAGCGAATTTACTCAGTTCCGAACTGGCCTCACTTCCATTTCCTTCGAAATTGAGAGAAATTCCTCCTATGGGATAAACTCCTAAATGTTTTCCTCATTAGGGAACAATCCACACGTTTACCTTAGTGTTTTCAAGTGGTTACTTTGACTGGAAAATGTGGTATATGAATCAGCCTAAGTTAAAGATTGCTTCGTAGTTCCCTCACTATGTATATTCTACTCAGAGCTTCAGACAGTAATGTTTTTAGAACATTTTATAAAAGGAACACCATTTTACTATACCATTGTACTTAATGAGATTGTGTGTCCACTGATTTTGGTAACCGAGGTGGGTGGGGGTGTGTTTTAGAACCAAACACCAGCAGATACCAAGGACCTACTTCTTCTGACTATAGTCATTCATTCATTCATTCATTCATTCAACTCACTCACTCACTCATTCATTGATTTATTCAATTATGTCTCCTTTTTTTCCAATAGTGAGATTGAAAGTGGCTTACAGTATTAAACAAGTATAGTTTAAAGTACTTACAAAGACATAAATAAAGCATATAGAGGTTATTGTTATAATGTAATCAAACTATCAACAGGATTTAAACTATTTAAAATAAATCCATTATAAGACAAAAAACAAACAGCACATTAGTAAGAACTGTAGCAGTCAATTCCTTAAAGGTCTTTGGAAGAGAAAAGTTTGTATTTGCTGATGAGAGGATAGCAGGGAAGGAGCTGTGCAACTTCCTTAGGGAAGGAGTCAGAACAGTCGGAGCAGCTACTGAGATGTGCCTCAATGGCTGAATAATGCAGTTTGACACTGTTTTAATTGCCATGGTTCAATGTGATGGAATTCTGAGATTTGTAGTTTTGTGAGATGTTTAGAGACCTCTGGTGCCGCACAAAACTACCAGTCACAGAATTCCATAGCATAGTGTTAAAATGTATTATTTCTACAGTGCAGATGCAACCCATGTCACACCAAACATGCATGTAAATTTGGTATTATTGAAAGATAATAGCAAATACCTTAGCACCTGACCTGGCTCTTATAGTTCAGATAGTCTGCACCTGAGCTGTATAAGTCTGTAGGTCTATCTATATTATAACTTCATTTGTTTTAAGAGAGAACCATATCTCCAATTGGATTTCCCAAACCTTATCATAGTATTCATCACAGTATTGATCAACGGTATTGACTCTGTACAAACAGAATGTTTTTTTTATTCCCTTATAGCAACTTGCCAACTCCAAATACAAGCATATTCAGGTAAGCATGCAGTCTTTGCTTTATTGGAAATAAATTTTGAATTGTAGAGTAGGACACCTCAGTGTAGGATTTTTAAAAAATGAGGAAAGGAATAGGATGAGATGACCTAGCTGATTGTTTAGAACGTTAATCTTGGAGCATGTTCTCAGAATACTCCACTTCAGGGTGAAAGCAAGTGTTTCAAGATGAAGAAACAGAAGTATGTGATATCACCCAACATATATGAATGCTTTTCGGTTTTGTTCACACAATGATGTGATTTTACATGCTAGCTGTACAAGCCCTCTATTAGTATAGATTTGCACAAATAAACACCATATGAGAAACAGACAATCAGGGATTTGGTGGCAACTATTATTTGATTGTTGGGATACTGTCATCCAGCTCTCTTAATCACATGTTACACTCTATCCTTGAACAGCCAATTCAAGGTAATATATTGTTTGTACACCTGTAAATCCAGAGATGATCTGGACCAGAAGTGACTGGTCACTCACATGGTGGTGGGTAGAGAATCCACTTCAAATTTAACCCAGATTTTAAAGGAAGTGGCTGAGGTGCTGAACATATCTGAGGAGAGTTTCATTAAAGTTTTAATAATTCTTTAAATCCTTGAGTAATTTCAATGGCTCATTGACATGGAAGTCACTAATTGACAGTGATCATGACTGTTTAATGTAGAAGAAAATTTATGGGGAGACATTTAGTTGAGTTAGTTAGAAGATGTGGAATGAGAAACAGAAATCACAGTGAAAGAATTTAATTAATCTCCCGACATGTTTTCATCCCTTTTCTTGTGTAGCTATAAATACTTCTTTGAGGGGGAGAAATCCTTTATAAAAGATTCAAGATTCTTGGGATGTCAGAATCTGTAACTGATTCCAGATACTAGTAAATGTCATATCCACAGATGCATGGATTACCTGTGCTGTTTGACTATTGAGAATCAATAGATTCTATGGAATCGTGTTCATTTGAGTCAGGTGGTAACATGTTGCTTGGAATTATTCAGCAACACCAACAAATAGCAACAACAGTCTTTCATATTCACTTGGGTCACAGGAGCCTTTTGAAGCAGTGAAAGTAGGAAACAATTCAGAACAAGAGGCAATGATTTTATGAACTGAATATAAATAAGTACATCGTGTATTTCTTTTTAGCAAAAATTCATGTCCATGGAGATAATTAATTTCTGGTTCTTTTTCAGAGTACTAAATACAGTGAGAAAATCCAGGCCCAGGTATGATTAGATTGTTTTTTTTTTTCCACTGCAGGACCTCTGGGTCCTTTCCTTTAAGCATTTTCTAGCATTAGTTATAGTCTGCCATAAAATACACAGTGAAGGGAGTGAGGGGAGAGAATGATATATTATCCAAATAACTTGTTTTCATGCCTGTGACAATAATTGTGGCAAATGAAACTATTTGGTAACATCATGACTGACTATGCGATAAATATTTATGTCTGTTGAAATTGCTGCATGTCAATTTCTAACAGCCCTCGCTTTGACTTTTTATTGCAGGGTTCAAGTCCCCAAAGTGGTGTCCGTATTACCATTCAGGTAACGACAGTTTTGTTGCACTAAATCCTCTAACTGACAAAAATAATAGTAATTATGCTTACTGGTAATGTGCCATCCAGGATTGCCCTGAATGCCTCTTGCTCAAAATACAATGTTATCACATTGTAATTCATTTTTTTCATAAGTAAGGAACATTAAAAAATACATTTATAGAGTGATTTAAGGTGGTGTTGAGTCCTAGACATGATCCCAAGTAGGAGATTGTTATCTAAATTGCAGGGGCACCCACAATGTGAATTCAATGGGGAAGTTGTACTTAGAATACTAAGTACAACTCAGTTTTGTTATTTGAAAAACAAGAGGGATGCCAACATTTACATAAACCACTTACACACACACAAACAAACTAAGGTATATTAAAAAGAGGTATTAGATAGCAAATTAAAGTATTTCAATGGGCAATACTGACCAGTCCAATGTTTACCAGTCCAGAAGCCAGGTTGCAATCTGGGAAACAGATGCAGAGTGGATTGGACTCAGATCACTACCTGGACCAGGTTTGGCTAGCAATCTGAGCAGCTTCAGCTGGAACCCAACAGTATGTCTGCCTGACTCCAACTGAGGCTGAAATAGGACTGCCCAACTATTTACGGGCCAAATTTGACTTGAGGCAGTTTGAGCTGATTTTCCAGGAATCCCCAAAACAATGGGATTTCCACCTGATTGGTGGTTTTAACTTCAGAGTTACAAAAGGAATAATTTTGACTGATGGCAGTGACACTAATTTAATCAAGGAGGAATGAGATCAGGAAAACTCCAGGGAGTTTGGGATAATACCATGGGAGGCATGGGAAAATACCATGGGAGCTAGCAGAAAGATTGGCTTACTGCTTTAGGCTGACAAGCCGTTGTCTGTGACCTTCAAGAGGAAAGACACACGGAAGGATGTGGGGAAGGACAATATTCACAGCCATAAAGTCACAGGGGTCCTTTCCATATGCCCTCAGGTCAGAAATTCACTTAAAAGTCATCTGATCTTTCCAGTTCATGCTCTTTTGCCTCTCTGTAACTGCTATTATAATAAAATATAACAAAATATTAGTATTGTACCCCCCAAATAATTCAGGATATGCAGGGTGTGGTAACATGATGGGCAACGTCTAGGAGCTTTGGTGGGATTCCTTTTTATGGATTCACTTTGTGAGAAGTGGTCTAATACAAAAATCAAACCAGACTCATGCATAAAGCTGCATGGATTGACTTTCAGGCAATAGAAAAATAAAGATCAGAAACTAGTTTTGTTTATATAACATATAATAATAACATATTATAATATAATAATATATTTCAATTTAAATGAATTTTTTGTAATGCTCTCTGTTTATTCCCCCTGCCCCCCCCCCCCCCCATTAGAGTGGACAGCCTGGACAGATCTGTGATAAGGTAAGTGTTGTCTTACCATTGAGTTGGCTGTATTTTAATAAAACTGCCAGTCAGAATATTGTATCAGTATCACAAACTATGTGAGTATTTCTAGTTAGCCATTTTTGCCAACAGAGAATATAACTCTAATAGGGAGAACTATCTAGAAGACATCTAGATAATTCCTATTTCCTCTGTATAAGATTCTTTAGTTCATGTTGTATATAATTTTTGGGTGCATCTAGGTTGGTTTCGTAAAAGTCATCTGAAATAGAGAGATGTTATCTCTATGCAATTAGCTGATTTTGATACAACTTTGACTATCATGACTCCATCCTACAGAATCCTACAGCCTGAGTGCAGTAATTCAGGAGAATGCACTAAAGTTCTCTAGCACAGGATTCTTTTTTTTTTTTTATAAATTTTATTAAATCACAAAATAGGATGAAAAAAACAAACAACTACAATTGTAACCATCATACAATCACAATGGAAACAAAAAGTAACAAAGAAACAAAAAACAAAAACGAGAAAAAAACAGTGCAACTGCAACAACAAAGACCAGCAAAAAAACCAAACAAACAAACAAAAAAATACCATCAAAACAAAAAAAAGATTATTGAAGTTTCTTTGATATAATCTTATAATGGCTTCCACAAAGCTAACACTGCTTATATATGAAAAATTAGAATAACACTACTATATGAAAGAAAAGGATTATATTATAAGCTCTATTACTTCCGATAGAATATTTAACTTAACAACGTTTCTTTAAATTTTTTAAGGCAGTCCCAATCTTTCTCTGTTTCCTCCCTATTAATATCCTTGAGTACAGATGTCAATATGTCCATTTCCATAGCTTCATTTAAACTATTTAGCCATTCAAGTTCTGATGGAATTTGTTTTTGCTTCCAATATCTAGCATAAACTATTCTGGCAATAGTGATCATGTATAAGAGAATCTGTCTATATTTCTTTTCATTTTCTTTTTCTATTATATTTGTCATGTTTAACAAAAATAATACTGGATTTAAAGGAATATCAATTTTTAAAATCTTAGCCATTAACGTTTGTATTTTCTTCCAATATGTAGTTGCCTCCGTACATCTCCACCACATATGGAAGAAAGTCCCCTTCTGCTTATTACATTTCCAACACTCCCCTTTTCCTGTTTTATACATTTTGCTTAATTTACTTGGCGATAAGTACCATCTAAACATCATTTTAATATGATTTTCCCTGTAATTTTGACACAAAGTAAAAGAATTAGTATTCCGCCAACACTTTTCCCAGGAGTCTATTTCTATTGTTTCTCCGATATCTTGGGCCCAAGTAACCATAAAATGCTTAACACTTTCCGATTCTAGATCTCTTTGTTTTAATACCTTATAGTATTTTGAAATGTGTCCTTTATTTTTGTCAAAAAAAATATTATCTAACTCATTATTCTCCATTGTAAAACCGAATTGTTTCTCATCAGATCTATATCTTTCTAATATTTGTCTATAGAAAAACCAATTTTTGTTTGTTTCTTTTTCTAACTCTTCAAACTTTTTAAGAACAAAAGAATTTTTATCTCGTATAATCATGTCCCCATATCTTAACCATTTTTGATCCGGTGCCTTGTTTTTTTTGTAAAACGCTTCTTGAATTGACACCCAAGAAGGTAATCGTCTATAAAATTGTTTTCTAATTTTAATCCAAACTTTAAATAAAGAATTCCTTATAAAATGATGGCAGAAGTCATTATTGATCTTATGTTTATCATACCATAAGAAAGCATGAAACCCAAATCTCATTTTTGTACTTTCTAATTCTAACAATTTATCATTTTAAGGATTCTAGGATTCTAAGTACCACACAAACCTATAAATTCTAAGATTCATGGTGGTTATTGAAGTGGTCTCAAATTGCAATAATTATGTAGTACAGGTTAGGAATACCAAAAAAAAAAAAATACGTGGAAATTTTCTCTTCCCAAATTAAAATTAAATTTCCGAAAGAGTGTCTCAACACTTCAGAAACCCCACCAACAAGATGGAGAACATCCATGAGGTAATTTTCTCTTGAACGGTGAGACTATGAGTAACTTGGTGTGACTCCACTGTCACCAATCAGATAACAGGTGTTGAAAGAAACATATGTCAAGATAGCATGTTAATTATCTCTTCAGGAAGTAATTGCTTTGGGATTTTCTTTATTCTTTGCAGACCTCATCCTCCTACAACAGCCAAGCCTGTAAACTGGTAAATACAACCACATGACTATAATTCTCCTTTTATCCCTCTGGGGGATAAAAGTGAATACATACTGCATAACTGCTTAAGGACTTTGGGGCTGAACAGCTGGATTGTGCTGGATTGGGGACACGGCAGCCACACGCCATTCTCCCAACCTGGTGGACACTGAAGTCATTAAACGTGGCTCTTATTTGCACCCTAGAACGGGCGCCATAAGCACCACGGAGCAGCCTTATGATGCCCCTTGTGTGCAGTGCCGTTTGGGCACGGCGCACAATGGACATCATCATGGTGCATGCCATCTGGATGGGAGCGTGCCTTACGTTACGCGGTAAGGGCTTTGAACATATGAACGCTCAGCCCTACCTGAGCCCTCGTTCGGGTGCAGACTGGCATAAAGTGTCAGTCTGTACACCCCCATAATCACAGGGGGGAAACTGGTGGAAATTGGGGGTTTAAACAGTCACTCAATCACAGTGAAGATTTTCACAAACCATCACAATTAAGGATGACTTATTCTGGGAATAAGGCGGGAATAACCAGCAACAAATCATTCACAGGTCCTTAGTTAACCTGTGGTGGAGTGTTACTATTGTTCAGAAATATTAGATGAGATACTTTGACAAGAAATCTGTTCTAGGAATACTAGCAAGAGATTTGGCATCAGTGAGGAAGGGAAAACCCCTCCCAATGAGCAACACATTTTGCCCAAGCCTTAAGGCCAATTTCAAAGCAATATCTATAGCACCTGAATGTGTTTAAGCAATGGACAGATTTCAGGCTTCTGGGATCTAGTTTGTTCTTTTGATGAACCCCAGGATCTATGGGAACTAACCAGAGCTTTATATAAAGGAGACTCACATAGAGTTGAATATGCCCTGAAATTTGCTTAACTACCAAACTAATCCTTCCAAACAAAAATCCTCTCTCACACTTACTGCAAACTATCTTTATTTCTGCAGTATAATTTTCAGCAAAAGAAAAATAATTTTGTTCCTGCCACAAATTATGCAGTCGAGTTTCCCTCGTTTGGGGAAATCACAGGGGTCAGCACACCCGGAGTGCAATGGATGAGCCTCACACTGAGAAAAATGATCAACTGCAAATCATCCAGGTTTCTAACAGATCTAAGTGAAAGTGTATCTTCTACCTATCCATGGACTATAAGACCAAAATTTCAAATTCCTGTCTCTGTACTGAGGTTTAATCTGCACATGCAGTTTGACACCACTTTAAATTCCTGGGTTCAGTGCTTTGGAATTCTGGGAACTGTAGTTTTGTAAACTATCTAGCCTTCTCTGTCAGAAAGCTCTGGTGTCACAACAAACTGCAACTGCCAGAATTCCATGGCAATGAAAGCAGTGTCAGACTGCATGATTTCTGCAGTGCAGATTAATCCCGAGTTAGCCCATGCAACTATGTATGAAAACAACTCTTTATCTGTAAACATAAGAGCTACTCCCCAAATATATACAACTACCAGAGAGGTAACTGTGGTAAAAACTGGAATATTTCCTAGTTCATACAATAGTTTCAGTGTAGCGCTGAACTGTAGAATTTGTAGGGAATGTGCTACACGGGGGCAGGAAATAAAAAGAAAGACTAACATATAAACAGAATAAGTGGTAAACAGTTTTCTGATGGGAAAGGACTCCAGAATTCCATGCATTACCAAGTTTATAGGAACTCCCCAAATGACTTTGGGTACCTCATGAGCCTGCAGTCCTTGAGACAGGGACCTTCAGAGTACAGGAGTAGGAATCTTGTGAACTTCCAGATGAACTGTGAGAGATGCAGGCAGTTGTAGTTCAACAGCACATGGAGGGCCATACAATCCTCATTTCCAAGTTATAGACTACTGTTTTCATTCCTATGTCTTTCCTAAAGTAAAAGTCATGGACACCAGTAGAGATTCTGCAGAGGAACATTTGCAAGATTTAGCGCTATGTCCTTGTCTCTTCCACTTTTGTTAGATGAGAAAGAGTTTCATCTGTCTCATAAACTCCAGTTGACTCATTTTGCTGGGACAGTTCCTGTTAACCATCTTTGTCCCATTTTATCAGCTGCCTTCAAAATATTTCAGTTTTTTCTCCTCCTCCCTTTCCCCTTTTGTCCTCAGCTTTCTTCAAGTTGCTGCAAACTGAGTTCAAGGTGCAAAAGTAGTTTGCACTCCATTAACCTGGCAAGGGCTGAAGAAAGAAGGGGGCAAAATCCTTCCCTTCCCAGTAGGCTCAGCCTCTCCTAACTTTTTTGATTTTCTTCCTTCATAACTTTTGCCATCCTGCCTACACTCTGATGTTGCCTGGCCAAATATGAGCCAGTTTTTCAACTGTGAAGTGTTGGATGATATGCCATCTGGCAAAATGCATTTGGTTCCTGGAGAACAAAAATGAGGACTAACCATTTCCAGTTTTTATCACACCATCATTTAAAAAGAGAAAATGTATTGAACATATTTATATAACTGTGGTATTTGCTGCTTTAAAATGACCAACTTTCTGCTTTCTTTGCAGAATATACAGTCTACTTCATCACAGAGCAGTGGTTCTTATGGTTCTCAGGTAAATTAACAGCATTAAGTTCTACTGGTTTCACTAGAACTTCTTAGAAACCATTATGGTTACTTTAGTGCCTTGTGGTTTGTTGCATGATAAGTCCCTCCCATGCTCTGTTGGTAAAGTCAGAATGAAATTGAAGTTCACAAGGGAGGGAGCTGATGATGCACCTCCTTCTCATTACCTTGGTTTCTGGGAGAGGCAAAGCAAGCCTGGGAACAAGCTTCTTGTAGAATCCTCCCATGTCCTAGTTTCTTCCAAGCTGTCGTCTTTTCCTCCACAAGTGTTTCAGTCTTTGTGTACATACATAGCTGATAGCTGACCCATGGGTCATTTTCAGAGAGCCTAGATCACACAAATCAAGTTGTCAGTATGAAGGACAAAATGGGAAGAGGGTACATCTAGCCCCCTGCTTCTGCCAAAACAACTGATCAGTGTGATTCCTGGTTTTTGTTTTTTTTTAAAGATAGCTTTCTACGTAGAGTTCCACTGGTTGGACCAGTGGGAGAGGAACCACGTACATAATGCTGGTTTGTGGTTATGGATCCCTATCTACTTGAAGTCATTTTGTTGCCTGAGGTAGTGCAGCAAATGGTGACACCAACAACCCAAGTAAGGTGGATAGCACCCAAAGCCAGCAAGATTATTTGGGGATATGAAGCAAAAAATTCCACAAGCACCTCTCCTATCCCTGACAGTAAAAAATACAATTAAGAACCAAGTTAATTATTAACAATTTGCTCCCTTTTCATGATGCATCAAAACTGCTGGCTGATGTCACTCCCACACTCTGCCTAATAATAGGTCAGGCTTTGCTGAACCTGAATGCTTTTTCTATAATATTTCTTCTAGTCTTAAAATGAAAGTATAATTTTTAGCATTTGGGAAGTCAGCTTTCCTCTACTTTTTCTTCACAAGTGGTTTAAGTATTTTCAAATCATTAAAGGCTGAGTATCCCTTATCTGAAATGCTTGGGACTTGAAGTGTTATAGATTTCTGAATTTATTTTTATTTATTTATTTGGATTTTGGAAAACTTGTATTTGCATAGATACACATAATGAGCTGTCTTTGAGATGAGACCCAAGTCTAAACACATAATTCATTTATTTTTCATATACACCTGATACACATAGCCTGCAGGTAATTTTATACTATATTTTTTTATAATTTTGTGTATGAAACAAAGTTTGTGTACACTGGATCATCAGAAAGCAATGGTGTTGCTAACTCAGCCACTTGTGAAAAAGGTTTTGATTTTTTCCAAGTATTTTGGACTTCAGAATTCTGGATAAGGGAGAAACAGCTTCTGTTAGTAGATAAGGTTCTCCTTGTTTTACAAAATTAAAATAGTTTCTCTTTAGGTACAAAAAAGCTATACTCATTGATCTTCCTTTTGTGTTTCTTAGCAGGGTGGAACCTCTGTTATAGTCAGTAGCAGTGGATCCTCTCCTTCAAGCAGTGGCAGTGGAACCAAAATTATATTTGGTGGCCGTGGATCTTCTACTTCTACTTCATCTACGACATTTGGCAGCAGTGGTGGATCATCTTCAAGTGGTGGCAATGGGGTCTCCATCACATTTGGTGGAGGTGGATCCTCTCCTTCAGTGAGCAGCAGTGGATCATCTGCTACATTTGGCAGCAGCAGTGGATCATCTGCTACATTTGGCAGCAGCAGTGGATCATCTACTTCAAGTGGCGGCAGGCCTTGTGGTCAGGTTAGACCCTTTTGGCACAAATCAGTGTCAGAATAATTATTTATTTTTGGAAGAGCAGATCATATCATATAGTTGTAAGGAAATAATTCTTATATATCCCCCAGTTTATGTAGAGGAAGTTATGCAATAATAGAAACATTGGTTCATTTTAACAGAGGGAGAGTTTGTATTATGCTGTACCATACAGTGGACCCTTATCTTACGTTCTCCCCCCCCCCCCCCCGGTGTAAGTCAAAAAAATGCATATGCTCGAGCCCTATTCAGTATAATGGGCACACACGCCATTCATTGTTTTGTCGTGCAGTTTCAGCATAAGCTGAAAGCCGCATATGGCGCGGACACACTGTACAACAGTATAGCATTATGAAAAAGAACTTCAGTAAACCTGATGCCTTCTCTTCCAGAAGAGTAAGGAGATCAGATACTTCTATTTTAAATTAACTTTGCCTTAGTGGTTATCTAAAACCTAAACCATGATTAATCCTAACTGTGGTTTGTTCAGACATGTTGGCTTCAAGCTGAGTTGTTTCAACAAGCATAGATAGGATTAATGACAATGGGCATGTTTAAATGATACAATAAGCCACTGTTAATTTTTTAAAAAATGGAAACGAGTGCTTCTTAACTCATGCTGTGTTAGTGAAAGAGAGGGGAAGGGGAAGTATGTAAGCTTGAGGCTCACTGAGGCTTGTTCCCATGGTACTAAATATTTATTATTATATGAGAACCAACTCATTCTTT
Source organism: Urosaurus nigricauda (assembly GCA_034509955.1). NCBI lineage: Eukaryota > Metazoa > Chordata > Lepidosauria > Squamata > Phrynosomatidae > Urosaurus > Urosaurus nigricauda. Next base: position 106,044,542 of record JAOEGL010000004.1, read on the forward strand.
CCTTAAGTCTGAACAAAAGCCATTTGCTTATTATAATGTAGGAAATTCACCAGAATTGAGATTTTTATAATAAATGAATTTCATTGAAAATCAAAATTGTAATAGTTAATTTCTAGCAACCCATATTTATCCTTATTAAAGAACAAGAGCAATTTCTAAATGGGATAGTATGACCAGAAAATATTTTCTGATTTCTAAACTTGATAATTAATGTAAAGCTAGTAGTATTGTAATTAATTTATACAAGCTCTTCCTACCAGTTAACAATGCAGGAAATAAAGGTTCTCAAGCAATAAAGATATCTTTATATTGTGTTTTTTTAAAAAGCCAATAATTTCATTCTCCCCCTTCCCCCCAGGGATATACCTATGATGGCAGTCCTTGTAACCAGGTAAGTTTTCTTTCTTTAAATTCTATGAAAAGTTCTTTTGTAGCAGATAAGGCATCCAGTGGTTAGCAATCCAACTGTTAGGGTCAACAAGCATAGACACAGTGAATAAATGGGATTTGGTAAATCCATGAGTTACATAATTCCAATTAATTCAATAGGGCTAGTTTAAGTTAGGACTAACTATTAGCTCTTGGCTTCCAATTCCAATTGGTGAGTACCACCAATGTAGACAATTGTAATTGGCAACCAATGGAGTGATGTTAATATTGGTGTAATATGTTCACTCTTTTAAATTCCAGTAACCAATTTGGGTTCCATGTTTTGAACTAATTGAACTTTCCAGACTTGGTACAGAGGGAGCCCAATGCAGTCTGGGAAAAGGTCCCAGATTTGGTAGACTGTGGAATGACCTGCTGAAAGAGATTCAACAACTGAATATGCTTTCTGAATTTAAAACAGCATTGAAGACAAGTCTTGTCCAGCAGGCTTGTCCAGACAATTTTTAAATTGTAAATTTAGATGCTGAATTTTAAATGTAGACTGTTTTAAATGGGATATGTTTTATATGTCCTTTTAAACTGCTGCATCTTTTAATTAATGTGTTTTAACTGATAATGTTCATTATTGATTTGTTGTTGTTCCCTGCCTCAATCCATGAGGAGAGGTGCATGAGAAATAACTACAAAAATAACCACCACCACAACAACGATAAATATTATTATTATTATTATTATTATTATTCAAGGTACAGTCTGCCCTCCGTACCCACAGACTTGCCATCCATGGATTCAACCATCTTTGGACGGCAAGCTCATGTTGTCCTCAATGGCAGCAGGTGCACATTGCTGCACTGCCATTAGGTACATCCCTTATTGTCCTCAGTGGTGCCATGTCCACGCAGCCATGCCACCACTAGGGACAATGAGTCCTGTTGTCCCTGGTAGCGATGTGACCACATGCATGTGCCACCACTGGGGACAGCCTGGGCTGTCCCTGATGGTAGCACAGCCATGTGTATGTGCCACTGTGGAAGATCTGTTGACCCCAATGGCGGCATGGCTGTGTGGCTGCACTACCATTGGGGACAATGCAGTCTCAAGTATTCATGGATTTTGGTATCCACGTGGGGGAGGGGGGGCTGATCCCCTGTGGATTCCAAGGGCTGACTGTATCACAATATTCTGTGTGATAATATATGTCTATATATTATTTAACTGAAGCAATCAATCGACTCTTTAATTTCTTACGCTATTTCAGTCATACTGTCCTCATCGCATCTCATCCACTTTTTTGGTGTTCAGAAATCTTGGGCAACACTGCCCTCTGCTGTTTTTCAACTCCATAGTATCTGAGCAGTAAAGCTATTAATATAATTATTTGATATTTTTTATGGTAAGCTAATTGTTGTTTTTTCATAAAGGGTGGATCATACGGCGGTGGCAGCCAATATGGACAGGTACAACTTCTTATAATTATATCTTTGGGGATTATCACATAGGAAAAATAACATCCTTTTCCCATACTTGTCATGTGATCATGCAAAAGATATCAGATGATGTTGTGCTTATCTGGTTATTATCCCATCATTGAAGCAGAATTGTCTTGTCATTTTTCATTAACAGTAGTTTCTGTTATTCAAAAGTGATAGAACAGTTCCACTTCATTGACGGGATAATGACGGGATAAGTTTGTGATGGTGATTTGCACAAATGTGAGATAAGGAAAGAATCCGCTTCGCTCCTGTCCTTTGTACTCTTGTCTCATAATCTCCTATAAAACATACAGCGTAGTAAGAGGGAGCACGCAAAGAGATTTTAAATAAAGATTTTTGTTACTGTTGTCATGGGTATCAAGTTATTTCTAATGTATGGTAATACTTATGCTTATTTCTGCTGATAATATAGAATGGGTGAACAACTTTGGTAAAGGGAAGGAGTTACTTCCAGAACCTCCTATAGGCTGCATCAGGCCTGAAACTGTTAATTTTTAAAAAGGAAAATTGAAATGCAAGTGACCACTTTCAGGCTTAGTATTTCACTTTGCGGGGGGGGGGGGGGTATTCAGGTTTAGAAGATTACAGTGTATCTAAGCCCTCAAGCCAAATCCATTTTGACCACACACAAAAAAGTCAATTTTGGGGTTAGGGGATGAGGAGAATGTGTGGGGTGCACAAATGTTCTGGGGTGCACACTTTTGGTTTCTCTCTGATTTAGAATTGGCCTTGCACATATGCATTATGAGTACCATCTTTTTTTAATTCATAAGTGATCTCTTTACAGGGTGGACAGAGTGGATCATATGGCGGTGGCAGCAACCAGTATGGTCAGGTAAAAACTCTAGGAAAATACTATGTGTATGTGTCATGTAACATATGACTTAGTAAAAGACAGTATGCATAGAGATATAGAAAATAAAAATGGGTATTTCCGTTCCTCAGGGTAGATTCATTGCTCTTTTGCAACATAGTAAGATAGTCCTGTTTTCTGTACAGGGTGGACAGAGTGGATCATATGGCGGCGGCAGCCAATATGGCCAGGTAAAAGCTATTTCATATAGTTTACACAGATAATATATTTAAAATATACTATGGTATCATATAGCGGACTCAGGTTTAGAAAGCAATTCTGTATCTAAATTAAGCCAGGACAAGAGAATCTTTGTTGCTAAAACAGCCACTATGACAGCTGTTTTATTTAACAGGTACTCATGAGCTCAGTGCAGAGGTGGGAAAGGCCATTTTAGGAAAGGCGATTTTAGGCTTAAGAGAGATTTTTATTAACAAGCAGGAAGTGAACGGGAACCAACCTGTTCATCCCTTGTTTTAAAAAAGGCCACAACACATGGCAAAAATTTTCTCCGTGCCCCCAGAACACATTGCAAGGGAAACATGTCTGTATGTGTTGGAGATATGCGGGAAATATATGGCCCTCCAAGGTCTCCTGGAAGCTAATGTGGTCCCTAACTTTCCCAGGTTGTGCATCCATGTCCAAAAAATGTAGCTGAATCTCAATTCATGCCTCAGTCTGAAAGAGGTTGACCACTCTTGCCTTGGAAAAATGGATTTAGAAGCAGAGGTTAATTCTCAAACCCCTGCAATTAGAAGAGTGGAAATGGTCTTCCTCATTTATTCAACCAAGAGAGTTAAATTAAAAAAAAAAATTGAAGTGTTGTGCTTATTTCACTCCTAAGTATAGAAATAGAAGCTTAGAAAAAATTTACTGGTATATTTTTTAAAAACCTGGGAATTATTTTCTGTACAGGGTGGACAGAGTGGATCATATGGGAGCAGCAACCAGTATGGACAGGTGAAAACCTCTTTTCATATACAGTATAGCATATGTACTTAAGTATATATAGAGAGACCCAAAATTAAATGAGAGAATTAATACTTATTTCTGCTCCTGAATTTGAAAACTTTTTTCAAATATATTAAAGTGATGCTTTTGTAACTATAATATAGTAATTCTTTTGTAATGTTCTCTGTACAGGGTGGACAGAGTGGATCATATGGCAGCAGTAGTCATTATGGACAGGTAAAAATACTTGTAATATATAATATATATGTAAAACACTATAATATATATGTAACATCTGGCTTCTATTTATTTATTTATTATAAAATAAAATAAAAATTAATATAAATAAAATAACAATATTCTGCCTCTGAAAATAGAAAGTAGCTTTTTAAAAATATATTAATACTTTTGCAATTAATAACTGTAATAACTGTATTCTGTACAGGGTGGTCAAAGTGGATCATACGGTAGCAGCAGCCAATATGGACAGGTAAAATCCTTATAATATATAAAACATATAGAGTTAATGTCTTAGTAATAGATAATATACATAGAGAAGGACAAAACAAAACTGAAATAAGTATAAGTTGAGTGTCCTTTTTCCAGAATTCCAAAATCTGAAAAACTCCAAAATCCAAAACTTTTTGAACAACAACTCAATTAACTTAGGGGCTAAACAGACCGGCACTAAACGATGGCATCGGGCTGGAGTTGGGCATGTTGAATGCACACCAGCCACCCCAATTCCTCCCTGATGCCAGTGTCATGCCGCATGCCCAACTGCATGGCAGGCGGTGTCATGCCATTTCTTTAGCGCCATGTTTAGACACACTGCACCAAAGCATCAAAGAAAAGCTGTCATCACAGTGACAAGGGCGGTTTTTTGCCACTTTAAAAAGGAGTGGCATTTTGCCTTCCTTTTTATTAGAGCAGCAAAGTGCTGTATTGGGCCCATGGCATGCGGTTGCTGTGGCGCGATCCAGCACTGAAAGGGGTGGTGGGACACCACTTCTTTGGGGCCATCTGTCGAGCCCCATAGTACATTGTGTTGTGTGCTTTCAAGTAATTTCTGATTTATGGTGATCCCAAGATAACCTTTCATGGGATTTTCTTGGCAAAAATTGTTCAAAGAAGGTTTATCACTGCCTTTCTCTGAGGCTGAGAACATGTGACATGCCCAATGTCACCCTGTGGGCTTCATAGCTGAGCTGGTAATCAAATCCTGGTCTCCAGAGTTGTAGTCCAATACTTAAACCACTATGCCAGTGATGACAAAACTTTTAGGGGCTGAGTGCCCAAACTAAAAGGTGTTCTGGCACCTGGTATTACCAGTACCCCTATCCTAGCAGTGGGACCTCTGCTATCTGGGGGGGGGGGTACTTCCTGGGTGGGACCTCTTCTCCCTTCCTTCCCAGGCCTTCAGCTGCCTCTCCAAAGACAGCTGAAGACCTGGGGGGATGGGGGGGGGGAAGAAGAGGAACAGGTGCATGCCTGTTCCACTTCTTTGCCCCTCGTCCCCCTGCCCCTCCTCTTCTCTGCTGTCCCAGGCCTTCATCTGCCTCCAGAGAGGCAGCTGAAGGCCTGGGAGAGTAGAGGAGAAGAGGAGGAGCAGCTGCATGACTGTTCCTCCTCTTCCCCTGCCTTCCAGTTGCTCCGATGCCCCCCAAAATGGCTTTGTGTGCCAGAGATGGCATGCATGCCATAGGTCTGCCAACACGGCACTATGCCATTCTGGTTGGGAGGCAGGAGAGAGATGTGAAAATATGTGACTACATGGCTTGGGTCCATCCTATCTCAGGGACCGCCTCTCCCCGTACAATCCTCTGGGAGGAACCTGCTACAGCCTATCAAGACCAGGCTGGTGCAGACCTCCCAGAGGGCTTTCTCTGCCACCGCTCCCAAGCTTTGGAATGGTCTTCCGGATGAGATGCGTCTTATGACATCTTTAGATTGCTTTTAAAAAGCCCTAAAGACACATCTCTTCTGGCAGGCCTTCCCTGAAATCCCCTAATCCCCGGCTCTGGATCCAGACTCTGATCTCATCTACTCCCATGTTTCCGATCCCTAACTTATGACGTGGCTGCTCAAGGAAGGGTTTGGATGATGTTTTGTGTTTTTAAATATTGCTAGTTTTAAGTTATAGCTGGTTTAATCTATTTTTAAGGGGTGGGGGGTTTGGAAGTGAGTTATGGGATTGTTTTAATTTATGCCTTTTCACTTGTTGTACCCCACTCTGATTGTCTCTACTGAGGAGCAGGTTATAGATTAATAATAATAATAATAATAATAATAAGTGAAATGGTAGGAATCCATGCCTCCTGCCATTTCACAGATCCTCAGTCTCTCTCCAGCCTCATTATGTCTGTGCAAATACAGATATTCCAAAATTCAAAAATATAAATAAATAAATAAATAAATCTCAAATACGGCATACTTCTTGTCCCAAGAAATACATCTGGTTCCAGCATTTTGGATAAGGGATATTCAACCTGTATTATTTTTATTTCTGGTCTTGAATCAAGGAAGTTATGTTGTGCAGATATATTAAAGTGTTCTTTCTGTAATTAATATGTGATTTCTTAACAGGGTGGACGAGGTGGATCATATGGTAGCAGCAGCCAATATGGGCAGGTAAAAAAAACCATATATAATACATATGTAATAAATGCCTTTGTAATAATCAAAAGTATTCACAGAGACACAGAAACAAAATTAAAGTGAGTATTCAGGTTTATTTCTCCAGCAGAATATAGAAAATATTTTTATGCAAATGTATTAAAGTAATTAATAGGTGATTTTGTAATTAATAGGTGATTTCTTTACAGGGTGGATCATATGGAGGCAGCAGCCAGTATGGGCAGGTAAAAAAATCATATATAATATATATGTAATAAATGTCTTATTTATAATTAAAAGTATTTACAGAGACACAGAAATAAAATTAAAATGAGTATTCATGTTTATTTCTCCTTCAGAATCTAGAAAATATTTTTATGCAGATATATTAAGGTGATTCTTTTGTAATTAATATATGCTTTCTTTACAGGGAGGATCATATGGAGGTAGCAGCCAGTATGGACAGGTAAAAAAACAACAACTTTTACTATGCAGCAAATTCAGTCAGCCCGCTGTATTCACAGTTTGAAAATATTTTTAAAATATATACATTCCAAAAACCAAACCTTGATTTTGCCATTGTACATATGGGACACAATTTTAGTATGCCATTTAATTTAAAGAGGCTTGAGCATCCACAGATTTTGGTATCGGGGGGGGGGGTGTCTTGGAATCAAACTCTTGCAGTTACCAAGGGCCCTCTGTATTTAATACATGCCTTGGTTATAGATAGTATACAAATAGATACAGAAAGCAAAATGCATGTTTATCTGTATTTTTCCTTTTGGATATATTATATTAAGGTGATCCTTTTGTACTTCATATGTCATTTCTGTACAGGGTGGACAAAGTGGATCATATGGTAGCAGCAGCCAATATGGACAGGTTAGAAATATTTTGTTATGTATTGCATTTTATTATGTAATAATATTATGAGTATATATACATAATGTGTTATTGTGTGTCTTCAAGTTGTTTCTGACTTATGGCGAATAAAACCTATTGTGGTGGTTTCTTGACAAAGTTTGCCCAGAGGGGATTTGCCTTCCTCTGAGGCTGAGAGAGTGTGACTTGCCCAATGCTTCCCAGTGGATTTCCATGACTTAGTAAGGATTTGAACCTGGGTCTCCAGAGTTGCAGGTGAAGGCTCAAACCATTACACAATGCTAGCTACATATGTAATATTACCATAGTAGTATATATTATACAGAGAGGTAGGCAGTTATATTCCATAGTTTCATTCTTAGGTAAGGTGTTTTTAGGGGATGAAGCTGATCAAAGCAAAGCTCTGCTGGATCAGATTGATTTTCTGAAACTATTTCAATGATGGCATAGGCCTTATTTGAGCACTGAAAGACCCTTGGTTTCATGTGAGCTAACTCCTATTGGAAGAAAACTGGTCAGAGCATAACCCTATTCTCCATCCCGTTTTGATGGCTTCCAACGTACCATGGTATCTTTCTGGAGCAGCTGAGTTTGGAGTGGGTGGGTTGCTTTGAGTTCATACCTGGACTCATACCCATACCTGGGTTGCACATTTCTAGAAGGGGAGTTCTGGGGTGGTGGTTCTGAACTTGTGGCATTTTCTCTTCTTTAAGCCTTTGTTTTATTCTCCATAACATTTACCCAAAACCATTGATTTTGCTCATTTGTAACATGTATTGTCACCAGAAAGCCGATGGCATGGTGCTCTCTTTTCCTTCTCTGTACAGCCAGGTTTGGCTGCTAGGCTAGTATCTGCTGCTGCAGTGGACTAATTTCTGACATACTCTTCCAGAATCAGATGCATATATTGGAAGCTTCTGTTATGCAAGTATTTATAGCCAGGGTTGTATCCCAGTTGTTGTACTGTTCTCAGTTACGTGCTTACAATAATTTTGACTGTTTTGAAATGCGGCAGACTAAATTTCTCAAAAGTGTACAGTTGGCCTTCTCCATTTGCAGCTTTGATTATTTGTGAATTTGATTAATGCATTCTCTCTAGGAATCTCTAGGTCCTCCAGTGTCATTCTGCCAGATGTTGACCATTGAGTCATGCATTCTGCATACATTCTGATCCGAAGTGTGCCGAGGGCTATATGGCCCTTGTTCACACTCGAATCAACTTCCAATCCTCATTCAGTCAAACAGTGGAGGAAAGAGCCGGGTTAAAAGCAAATAGCCCGCGCTTTCCTGACACTAGTTTTGAAATGGTGTTTTTTGGGAAAACGCGATTCGGAAGCATTTCCAGTAAGTGGGAACGCTGATCAGAATCACATTTTTTGGGGAGTGGGGTGGGGGTATTGATCGCAAATGCAATCTTGTGCATTTGTGATAGATTGCATTTGTGATCACTGTAAAGAAGAAGAAAAAACCTCACACACACCATCAGCCCCGGGAGGAGCACGGGCCCAGGCAGCAGCGCAGCACAGGAAAGCCCGTCAGGAGGAGGAGGGGGGGGAGGCGCTGCACCGCTCACTGCCACTGGGCTCCCAAGCTCCCGGGCCTTCCATTCCCTGTCGGAAGGCCCGTGGGACCCGGTAGCAGCATCAGCGAGTGGCGGGGAAGAAACGCCGCAAGCCCCGCAAGCCTTGGGTCGAGCGGTGAGGGAAGGAAGGAACGGGAGAAGGAAGGGCGGAAGGAAGGAAGGAAGGAGGGGGGTAGAAGGAAGGAAGGTTCCCCCCCCCAAAAAAAAAACCAAAGTGGAGATTAGTGTGTGGGGAGGTTCTTCTTTACAGTGATTGCAAATGCAATCTATCACAAATGCACAAGATTGCACTTGCGATCAATACCCCCACCCCCACCCCAAAAAATCCCCTGCAGGAAGGGATTGCGGGGTTAAGGCCTGTCACTTTCCCTGGCAGCTCCAGTGGGAACGACAAGAGTTCCCGGCTAAGAAAGCGATTCCAAACAAGCCCCCTTTTCATAGTGTGAACGAGGGGCCTTTTGGAATCACTTTCCTAAGCAGAGCACAGCCTAGTTCCAATGCGGTTTTTTCCACAAGTGGGAATGGGCCCATAGAGTTACAAAACCACTTGTAGTCACCAAATACCCGATTCTTGAAATTACTAGGAATGTTTTTGGCTGCCCCAGTTATTTGACAAACTTAACAATTCCTAGGTTAGCTTTTTAACTGATTTTATGTTGTACATTCCGCTTTATTGGAGGGAAAATATAAGATGATCCTGTACCATGAGCATATTTATCCCTATGCAAATGAAGTGGAAAACACTCTCAACCATGTCCTTTCAAGGTTTGCCCTCTTTACCAAGGGAGACATTTTGTTTTGATCACTCCTACATACAGAATATTGCTGGCAGGTCAGATTAATTCTGTCCTTCTCTTTTGCTCCCTGATCAGGATGCATAGATTATAGAGAAGGTCCCTAGATTTTGTTCAACTGCTGTTGTGATCCGTAGACAGATAATAAATCAACAACAGATAATGACAATAAAGAGCTCTTTTAGGAGTACTTAGGAAGCCATGTGAGTCATGTGCAGTTGATGGGATTATGTACAAACCTTGGGTTTAGGCAAAGTGTTTTGACTTACTTTCTTTTATTATTAAATGTGAATTTTATCTGTTAATTGTATTTCATGTTACACGTACCTTATGGTAAAAAAACAACCTTCTCTTCTTTTTTTCTGCTGCTCTATGACTGCTATAAAGTATTGAAATTGAGAATTACAATAGATTGGAAATCCTCTTTGATTCAACCCTGTCATTAGACCTGGGATGGGGAATGTGTGGCACTCTAGATGTTGTTGGATAACAACTTCTCTCATCCCTGGTACATAGTGTTGTTGACTGGAGTTGACAGGAATTGCAGTCCAAAGACATACCCATTACCCATACATTAAAGGCTTAAGTACTTTTTTGACAAAGAGCACTTTTTACCAATGTAGGATTATATTATCTGGAGGTGGACAACATAGATAGCTGCAATGATCCATGTTCTGGTAACCCTCCATATGAATTACTATAAATCTGTTGCATATGGGCAACCTCTGAAGGCAGCCTGGAAACTTCAAGCGGTGGAAACTGTGACAGTGGGAGTTTTATCAGAAACATGCCTCATGAGTATATTACACTGGTCCCTTTTCACATTCACTGCCATCCAATTTATTCCAGGGCTCAATTCCAAGTGCTGGTTTTGAATTATGGGTAGATAGTTTAACATGACTTAAGATCCCAGTACCTGATGGAATGACTCCTCTTCTAAGTGACTGTTCATACTTTAACATCATCTATGGTGGCCCTCCTTTGAGTGACTCAGTCTAAATTTCACAGGCTGGCTATGGGAGAGAGATGGTGGATTTTATATTGTACGCTTTCATTTTTACGTCACTCCGGAGAACCATATTATTGGGTGGCTTTATACAAATGTAGTAAATAAATAACAATTAATCTGTCTAAAGCTGTACTAAGTGTACCGGTAGTAGGACACAGATATTATTCTTGTGTTGTACATTTTTTATTATGTTTGTCAAGACATGATAGTGGTGCAAAGGACATTAGTACTTCCCTTGTGAGCAACAGACACTGTAACACAATGCTCCCAACTGTCTGAAACCAGTCATCTATCTCCCACATGAATCAGTCCAAAACTCATTTGATTTTGCTGTAAATTTTAATATGCTTGCAGTCTTCAATTCCAGGCTGCTGATCTTATGATAATTCAGGTGGTTTTCTCATGAGAGACAATAATTTGTTTGTTTTTTTTCTCTCCCTTATTGGCAGGGCTCTCAGACCAGTGGAAGTTACAGCAGTAACAGCTGTGATGGAGTAAGTGGTCATTTTGCAATGTACTCAGTCCTTGATGTACTAATGGTTACCCCCTCACATATTCTGAAATATAAGCCCCATTCTGGTGTTTGCTGGAAATATTTTAGGGGTGTTCACATCCCTCCCCCCAGTTATATTCCTAAACATTTTCAGATGAACACCTGAAAAGAATTATAATGTGCTGTACCTGCTGATAATAGTGGCCTTGAGAAATAATAGCTGTGTTTGGATTTCCGATAATTTATGGCTTATAACAGTAGTGTTATTAATAGTAACAACAATAAATGTTTGCATTTTCTCTCTCCTCCATCCAGGGTGATGTTTCTACTTATGGAGCAAAAGCTCTGGTAAATACTCTTTCTTTATATTATTTTAAAATAGAAATGTAAGAACAATCCTGTCAGTTGGAATTGTATGAATTTAGTCAAAAGGCTAAAATAGTTTCTCAGATTTGAATGCTGCATTCACCCACACCTTCAATAGCTCAATGTTTAGTTAACTTTCTGTACGCCACCGTTACAGACCATTCAGAATGCAATGTGGGAAGAATGTTCTAATTCTTATCCTTATGGAGGCTGCAGCAGCCAAATAGTGTGGCGTCCATCAGGACTAAAAAGAATCTGCTGAAAGCAGGGTTTTTTTAGTCTGTGCAGTGGGTGCCACGAGTGTGCCATTAGTGCACTGTCATGCATCAATGATGCAAGCATGGTGCAGCAACTTCTAGACACTATGCCACACTTGCGTCATCATGGCAGCCCCCCTGTGGACAGGAGGCAAGCATGATGGCACCACCGGTACATACTAGGGTTCGGGAGCGTTGCTCTCCTGAACCCTAATTTTGGCCCGAGGCCAGAGCTTTCCAGCAGTCTGTAATGGGCCTATGTTTACCATAATACTACTCTTATTTCCTGATATAAGGTTTTATGGGGTTGGGATTGGGTTGAGAAAAAGAGAGTGGTGACATTTTTATATGGGCTTGATGTGAAGACAATTGAAGTAAAAAGTAAGAGGGCTAAATGCAATTGTTAGTTTCAAGGAAGGTAGGTCCACCAAATTATTGACTTGGCAAGTTTCAAATTGATTCAATGGATTTCTCTTGGGACTAACCATTGGGTTTAAGCCATAGTCACTAGTGATCTCAAGTGGTATTGCTTGTTATATCACAAGACTACTGCATAGTCATACAATTGCTGTTATGTTGTTTTGCATTGCATATTATGTTGAGTAGACTTGCTATACTGTACTACTCTTTCAGATTAGTGCAAAGAAGTGAGAACTCTTAAAACAGAAGGTCATGATTATTACTGGTTGGTGGCTCTTGAAAGCTGCTTTTGCATCCACCTAGAGGTTGACCAGTCCCTGTATAAACCAACCAGTGTGAACAAAGGAAGCCATAAGATAATTTAAGCAGTTGGCCATTAATCCTTCAGATATCATGACTCTGTAGGCTATTTGCCCACTTTCCATTCAGATCTTTCCAGTGCCTTTACTGATTATTGGCTCTGGATGTTGTGAGACCTGTATGGACATGCCTTCCTTTTAAAAACAGTGTTCTAAAACCCTTAATGTACTATCAAGGATCATCTATGCCTTATCCTCACATCCTATGAGGAGGAGAAGGATGACCAAGGTCTTTTGCAGTCCTTTCATAGTTTTTGCTGCAATGCATTATTCTAGTGTGAAGCTGTATATAGGCTGCAATCTGTAGAATTATCTTGCACAGATCTCCCATAAATCAACACTTATGTAAATTCCCTTGGTTCACTGGATACATTCTAGTTGACATTAACAACTGGATTTAAGCCTATATCAGTATTTTGTGTCTACTGCTGTGGTGACAGTTAGGACTCAATAAGCTTTAGCAAAAATGGGGTGGGCTGTAATGTGAAGCATTTGGCTACTGGGCTAGGTTCAACTGAATGGTCACAAACTGTGTGCACATGGTCTAGATTAGAAAAGATAGCAGACCATTATGTTTTCATTTCATTTTATTTCATTCCACTTAATGTTTTTTTTAACAGAGCTCAACAAACTGCAGAGGCAAAAGGGATCTAGCAGCTCAAGTAAGTACTCTCTCTTTTGCCACATGTTGGATTTTCTTCAAATAAGTTTCTATAAAGCTGCTGTTTATAGAGATAAAGCGCAGAGGATTCATTCAACATTTTAATGTGGCTTTATGTTTTCCCTCCTACAGGATACATTTAATGATTTCATCAGAAAGATTCGTGAAAAAAGAGTAAGTGTTGCACTGCCACTTCTGATTGGCAGTGATTTTATTGGGAAAAGACTAATGCTGTTGTGCCCTTTTAAAAACAAATGAATTTGTAAAGCTATATCAATAGGATATATACACAATTATTATTTCATATAGAATAAATAGCTGCAATCTGCATTTATTAGCCTTGAGTCATGGCATCATTATCAGCTCTAGTCATTTCAGTTAACTCATGATTTTCTCTGTATTAAGCAGTTTTTCTAGTGACATTATAATTATTTTTATTTGATTTTTAAAATTGTAATGTGTGCATACCCACCCTTCCTTCAAAAAGTTCAGGTGGGCCTACAGACGATTATATTATTTAGGAAATATTGGGCTCCTCAAGGCAGTTTTATCAATAAAATTATAGCAAAGCATTCAGTGCAGTTTAATTCAAGTGGAAAAGAAATATTTGCCAATTAGTTTATGGGCACAGTAAAAGGTGTTGGTTATAACCTTTAAAGCCCTACATGGCTTAGGTCCATCTTACTTGAGGGAGCACCTTCTTTCATATAATCCACCCTGCACACTTAGGTCCTTTGAGATGAATCTACTGCAGCCTAAGAAGACCAGATTGGCTGTGGTTACCCAGAGGGCCTTTTCACCTGCCGCTCCTAAACTCTGGAATGGCCTGCCGGAGGAGATCTGTCATATCACTACTTTTGACGCCTTTAAAAAGGCTGTCAAGATGGATCTCTTCCGGCAGACCTTTCCAGCCTGACCTCCCACTCCACTGACATTAATTTGAATAACTGTCCTTCTCCAGGAAGATGCTTCTTCTCTAGCTAGATGATCTTGTTATTGTATCTAATTTTTGATTTGGATTTTTAACTTGATTTTATACTTGCTGACTATTTAATTCTGTTTTATGATTGGGAGGGAGGGAGTGGTATGGGATTACAATTTTCTAGTTTTATATCTAGTTGTATTTTATTGTTATTTCCCTATGTTGTGACCCACCTTGATCCCTTGGGAAAGGCAGGCTAAAAATAAATGTTATTATTGTTGTTCCGTGTTTTTATATTATTTGTCTTGCTTAGATTGTGCAAATGTATACATTTGTATGAGATTTAATGCTTGAGTAAATGTGCACTGGAAATGGCAAGGCATCTCTGACAAATAGCACCAGCGTTATTATGGAGCCTTGATGCTTACAAATGAACCAGCTCAAATAGCAGAACACTTACAACCTCCCCCTAAACTGAAAGAGACAAACAGAAATCTTCGTAGTGGCATATGTTTGAACTAAGATGTAAATCTGTATATTCTTCATCCTCACATCCAATAGTACAGTGGACCCTCCATACTAGCAGGCTAGTGATCCACAGATTTGGCTGCCCGTGAATCACCAAGTCCCATATTATTCAATGGAGGCACATGCACACAGACACGCATTCACGCACACATTGCAACTATTGAATAATATGGGGTGTGCTATTTGTGCTTTTGGCCACCCATGGGAAGGGATTGAAACCTCATAGATGTATTTGTAATATTCTCCCCAGTGCAAGAGAAAATGAAGATTTCTGCACAGTTCTTAGGAAATATATGCACTTTCTGAAGACTTTCAGGGAAAATAATCTGTGCCAAAATGAAGATGGGCTTTGAGTAGAAATATGTTTCCCACATAGGAAGCAGTGTAAATCATAAGCATCAGTGTATCTAAGTTTAATACTTAGCTTTTTTTCTCCCTAGGCTCCATCTCGTGCACTAATAAGAAAGACTCGTAGTGAAAAAGTAAGTGCTATTCATACCCTGTTTCCCCGAAAATAAGACATCCCCCCAAAATAATACCTAGTAGAGGTTTTGCTGAATTGCTAAATATAAGGCCTCCCCTGAAAGTAAGACCTAGCAAAGTTTTTGTATATAAATATATATACAGTATATAATAAATGTTCATTTCTTTGGTTCAACAATAAATGTGAATTTGTCTTCATGGAAAAAATTAGACATTCCCTTAAAATGAGACCTATCGCATCTTTGGGAGCAAAAATTAATATAAGCCAGTGTCTCATTTTCAGGGAAACAAGGTATTTCTTAACTTGGCTTTTGACCATCAGTGTCTCCTGTATTAGTTGTACTTTGTTAGAACCCAGTGTCCTTTATAAAATTAGTTGTCATTAAAGTTAAAAGCAAAACCAACAACAATAGAAAGACCACTGCTACTCCAGATGTTATAGAGAAAAGGAACTTCTTTCAGTCTGAGGATCAAATTCAGTTTGAGGAAGGTTTTTGGATGCACACTCCATTGATGCATGGAGTCAAATGCAATCGACCAGAAATACCAGCCTATTTTGGCTTAAAGCTTTTACCAGATGCCATACAGATGACGACTGATCTCAATCAAGTTTTATTTTCACTTTTAAATCCCTGTTTCATTTCTCCAGCTATCTTTTGAGAATTCATGAGTCCGTAGAGTCATAATGACCCCCTTACTACTGACAAAGCTGATTGGAGCTTTGGGGAACAGACATCCAAAACACGGAGAGGGCCAAAGATTCCTCATGTTTGTCATAATGCTTTACACACAGGCCAAAGCGCGCCTTGGTATTGTACATATTTACTGGTGGGATTTAAATCATAGCAAGAGAATGAGTTTTCTTTTGCTTTCCTACAGATTCGTGCTCTCATCAGAGCAACTCGAAGTGAAAAGGTAAGCACTGTACAAAATCTTTGTCTTCATTTTGACCCTGAGTATTTGTGGCATTGCTGTTGTCTTAATCATCCCGAAGTCAGCTCTGTTTAATATGTAGGTATGGTGTTTCTGCTACTTAAGGTCTGCTACCAAACTGCAGAATTAATGCAGTTTGATACCACTTTAACTGCCATGGTCCAATGCTATGAAATTCTGGGACTGGTAGTTTTGTGAACTGTTTAGCTTTTTCTGTCAGAGAGCTCTGGTGCTACAACAAGATAATTCCAGGATTTCATAACATGGAGCTATGATAGTTAAAGCAGTGTCACAACTGCATTAATTCTGGAGTATGGCAGTAGCCGAAGATGTAGAAGGAAATCTATAATATAGTGGTGAAAGGGCAGAAATTATTAGAAATTAACCAGAGCTTCATCAACCAATCAAAGGTTCATCAGTCCAAGTGTTTTGTCTTTCAGCTATTTGGAACTAAACTACATGTGGCACTAAATGCATTACTGGCACTGCTTTCAGTCAAATGCTCTCAGTCACATGTGGGAACTGTTTGTTTGTTGAACAAAATTGTTGAACTGCAACTCCCACCAGTCTTAGCATAACTAGTGATGAAGAATTCTGGGAATTATAGTTCTTAATATAGGCCAGGAAATTCCTTCTCCTGTGCTAAATAGTTTCTTTGGCGGGTGGAATTGAGTGTGAACAGCATTAGGACTGTAGCATAGGATAATAAGGTTAACCCATTCCCCCCCTGCTGTAGTCTCAATGAAAATCCATCATACACCCCTGATATTTACTGCAGGAGGGAAACTTTCATTGGTACCATGCAAGATTTGTTCCCAAGCCGAATAGCTCTGAAGAGTCAAGAAAAACATGCAGGTTTATTGCTTAAACAAGCTGAATAGTTTAAACCAACGATGTTTCTTAAATGTGTATGAATAGCTGTACCCAGATTATACAATGATTCTCTCTGTGGGGTGAACTCCCAGAAAAATGAAATAGGCCAAGCGAATGAGGTGTGATTGTAATTTCAGAAATTTCAGTACCCTGCAGACCTTTGCTGGGAAATTGTTTTACAGTTAAAGAAGCATAAAATTGTATCTCATCCTACTTGATTATTGGTAAGAAGATAAACCTCCAGGCATTACAGAAATCATGTTTCCCTGCTATTCAGACCTTTTTTCTTTTGCTTGAACTTTCATGGGGGGGGGGGTCAGATCTGATTTTCAGAATTAAGGCTTAAAGAGGCAGAACACATATATTTAGGTCTAAATCTAATGCTACTTTTTGTAGGATCAATACTTTCTTCTCCTACACCAGTAGCCATCTGCAGAGCTCAAAACGTACTCCAGAGGGAGTAGAACTTATGGGGACACCGCAGGAAAATGCAGGAGAGAGAATCTCACCACTCCTTCATCTGGTAGAAGGAGCTTTGACCAGCTCTAACTACGATGGCCAGAATGGTTAGCAAAACCAAATATACTAAATTTTAAGGAACAGCATATATTGCATTAACAAAACAAAACAACAATCCAGCAGGATTTATGAATGCAGTATATTTGGTAGAACCAATCCATGCAGCTATATTCTTCCAGCAACAATAGATATAGATGTTCTTTTTAAAAAATTGGCGAAAAAAATCTATTTATTTTAAAACATCACTGCCACTTTCCCACTGCATGATTAATCTTCATTGTTTTCAAATTGAATCAATGGAGAAATGTTCTTCCTTTCAACCTTATTATTTATTCAGCAGATTGCTCATACAAGGAAATGAACTTGATTTTCTGAAATGTCTGGCTTTGTTACAGAATGAAACTTCTACTGTAGGAAGGACTGATGTCTATAGAGAGGTAAGGACATCCATTCCATTTTATTAAGAGTCTTTACTCCAACATATTTACCAGAATAGTGGCACTGAAACTACATCTTAATTGAGATACATTCTCAGTTAAAATCACTTTGTTAATCTATATCTCTTAATTTCTGTTATACGACCAGCAGTGACATATATACTATGTAGAGAATATATGACCCTCCCAATTCAGGTTCTTTCCTATATGCATTATTAAAGCTATCAGGACACCACTATATCCAGACCTAATAACCAGGATCGGAACTATTTATTATAGAATAACAGGGAAAGAATCTTTGGTCTTTTAGATGGCTTAGACTCATTGTGGTGAACTATGGCACGCATGCCAGAGATGGCATGCAAAGCCATTTTTGAGTGCATGCGGAGGGCAGGCTCGCACATGTTTCTCCTCTTCCCAGCCATCCTGGGCCTTCAGCTGTCTCCAGAGGGTGTGGACAGAGGAAGAGGAATAGGCGTGCATCTGTTCCTCCACTTCCCGACTGTCTTGGGCCTTCACCTGTCTCTGGGGAGGCGACTGAAGGCTTGGGAAGGTGGGGGAAAGAGGAGGAATAGGCACACGCCTGCTTCCCCTCTTCCCGTCACTCTCCCGGGTCTTCAACTGTCCCCAGTGAAGTCCCGTCCTCTGACATCCCATCCTCCGGAAGTCCTGCCACCGATACCAGGTGCCACCCGGTGCAGGAACACCTTTGAATTTGAGCACTCAGTCTCTAAAAGGTTTGCCATCACTGGCTTAGACTTTGATTTCCACAATTGCTAAACATTGACCATGCTGAACAGAGTCAACAAGAGTTGTAAACCAAAAGATATGGAGGGCTACAGGTTCCTTACTCCTATTACAGAGAGCTGGGTATATGGAGAAGCCAGGAGTTGATATGTGGATAAAAGGACTAAATATATATTCTTGGACTAAACATGTGTGCTCAAAGACAGCATGATCGTTATTGCTCAAAACATGTTTTTTGTGTGCACATGGCATGCCTAGTTTTATATGCACAAAGCATGTCTTCTGAGGGCACATGGCATGCACACAAATACTAGGAACGCTGATCTTCACTTATTTCATTCTTTAATATGGAAACAAAGGCTTTTAAAATGTTTCTTACTGCAGTGCAAGATTGCAAGAGTTTGTTTGCAATTTTTAAACATTTTTTTGAATTTCAGGAGCTTTTGTGAAAAAAAATTGTTTACATAGAAGACAATGTCTTTGACACAAATACATTGTTTTCCATGCAAAAGTATTATTTTCCCACCAAAACAAATACAATGAGGGAAATCTCTGATTCAAAACTAATTTGTAGAGCATGTTACTTTGATTCTATATGGCTCCTTCTTTCTGTAAGTCAGAGAAAGTTCTCTGAATGGTTTTCCTTTTCAGTGAAGTAATATGTTACTGATTTTTACAGAGTGAAAACTTTGCTACTAATGGGAACTATCATACAGAGGTAAGAATTTTCCTCATGTAGCTAGATTTTGGCAAGATGTTCCTTTAACCAGCTCTAACCCAAGAGTATTTGTAAAATAGATACTGTATATACTCATGTATAAGTCTAGAAATTTTAGTCCAAAAAGTGACCCAAGAAACCTGGGTCAACTTATCCACAGGTCAATGTAAGTATTGTACTTTAACTCTTATCAAAAAAGAAACCATGCCCTGGTGAAAAGTGAGAGATTAATCTCTTCTTGGAGCACCTGAAAAAGCACCAACCCCTCCAGTCTCTCATCCATCCACCCTTTAGCATGAGTACAAACAGTTATGCCTGCTAGAATTTCTTTGGCGTCGTTTTCCTTTGCATCATCCTTTACATCCTTTTTTACGTGCTCCTAAGTTTTACCCTTGACTTATCCATGGGTCATATCAAAATAATTTTGGCCCCTGCCCTCGACCTCTGAAAAAATACATTCTCTCTAGGCACTTTCTGGTTTCTCCAGCACAATTCTGTGGTATGCTTCTGATGTAAATTGACCATAGAGTCACAGGTAGACCCAGAGGAAGGAGCTTATCTCATGTACTTTAAAAGCATTTCAAATCTCCTGGTCTGCAACTGGGACACGGGATGTAGACGGGGATTTGGGCATGCTAAATCGCCGCCCGCCATCAGCCCGGATCCTAGCCGTGCTCCATCTGCACTTTTTAGAAGTCAAAAAGCTTCCAACTTCTAAAATGTGCTGGTGGAGTGCGGCTGGGATCTGGCTTGGACCCGGCTTGGACCTGGGCTGATGGCGGGCAGCGATTGCTCAGTGATTTAGCATGCAATAATCCCCGCCTCCATCTCGTGTCCTGGCTCCAGCCTGGGAGGCTTGAAATGCTTTTAAAGTTCATGCAATAAGCTCTGAAGTGTTTTATATAGGAATCTCTAGGTCCTCCAGTGCAACTCTATAATCAACTTTTTTCAAAAGACATTTAGTTCAATAGGATTCACTGTTATCCATGGTCCTGCATTTCCATGAAAAATTCAGGAACGTATACCCTGTGGATACGGGAGTCATACCATATTTGGTTTCATGCAATAGCACACATTGCCATCCCAAGATTATTCCTGTAGCCATAAGGACTGACAACTTTCAAATAAAATTTTCTGGATTATAACATAAAATCTTGAGCCATGCAGAGGTCACTTCAACAGGAAGGCCTATATACATTCTCTCAATGTTTGCTATTGTCCCTGTAAAATGGGTATTAGAATTTCCTTTTTCTTCACTGAAGATTGTAGCCTCGTATTTTCCAACTTCATTCTGCATATTTCCATATGGTACTGCTGTTCACAATGATGAGATAATACTTTACCAATCCACTTAAAAGCTTCTAAATTCAAAGAATATCCAATTAAAAACTTTCCTTGAATACTGTAGCTTGATGGGATGGAATAATTAAAACACACAGAAAAAGAGGCAGACATGAAGCTAAATGGTTCCTGACATAGTTGGATAAAGACTCTTTTTCCTGAAGGATTTTCACAATTTTGCATCAGTCCTATTTTGAAAAGATTATTGATTTTAAAATAATAACTACCTTTATTTTTTACAGGATGGAGCATATATGGCATATGCAAATAACCGGGTAAGCAAGTTGTCAATTTAATTATCAAGGGGGAGCAAAGATGCTTCTGTTTCTGTTCTTTCTTTCAAATGTTTGGTCTTTCATACTTAATCTTCCTTCTTGAACTTCATGCTTAACTCCTGATTCCTTTTCACTTTTTCCCAGACAAGTGTAATTCAGGAAAATCTTTTAACATGAAAAGAAAAAAAAAACATTGAAAAAGTATGAAAATCATATGCATTTCATCTGACTTTTTACCATAAAGATCAAACTAATCTTTGATATGTTTACAGGGAGAATGTTTTTGCCCCGGTGCACAGGTAATTATTACTCTTTACTGGTAATATATTTGTTGTTTTCTCTGATCTGATCATTAGCATTGTTGTCATATTGATTCACATGATTATCTCTTCATTCTGCCATAGGCTGATTTTTAGCATTCACTTTATAGCGAGATCCCTTGTAGGAAGCCAGCATGCAAAAAAGAAGTCATTTAACTTACATTGGGCCACCAGGCCATTATACAAATAGACCTAAATGAGACCTAGGTATGCTTCTACACAGTAGAAATAATGCAGTTTCACACCACTTTTACTGTCATGGCTCCATTCTGTAGAATTCTGGGATTTGTAGTTTTGTGAAGCACCAGCACTCTTTGGAAAAGAAGGCTAAAGACTTTGTAAAACTACTAATCCCAGGGTTCCATAGGATGGAACTACAGCACTTAGAGTGGTGTCAAACTGGATTATTTCTACAGTATAGGTACACTCTTGATCTTCAGGCTGCATGATGCTTGATGCGGGGCTGCTACCAGAACATTTTTCATGGGCAGTAAATGGTGTTCCATTCCCCAAAGTAATTCTGTACAGTACTAAAGGCCGGGCAAGTAAGTTTATCCCTCTGAGGTTGAAAGTCCCATAACTGTGTCTCCCTGTGTTCACAAATCTCCTAAAAATACATTAAAGTATCTGATTCTGAAGGCATCACCTCCCCCAGCAACTGCCACAACTGAGGGGAACAGCTGAGGGCCTGTTTATGGTCCAGCGCAGCTGCTGGACAAGCAGGAAATCACCCTTTCTCGATGGCCAGTAGCTGTGCCAGTCCCTCCAGGTGTACCACTCCACCAGGTTGACACCACCCTCTGGGTATGTCACCCAGTGCAGTCCGTGTCCCACACACATCCGTAGTGACGCCACTCTTGACACTGCAGTTTTGCTGCTGCCTGAGCTCCCTGTCTCATTCTGGCTGATGTAGATGGCCTTTGAAGAGTAGAATGCAAGAAATGTCCCTGCAGTGATATACTGTATTTGCATGTACTTAAATTAATGGAGATCGATGAAGAAAGTAGGCACTTAGCAGCTTCTCGCAGAGCTAGGGAGAGAAGCACCACTCTCCAAGAGAGATAATAGGTGCATCTATACTGCAGAAATAGTGCAGTTTGACACCACTTTAAGTGCTGTAACGCCATTGTATAAAGTGCTAGGGATTTATAGTTTTACAGAGTCTTTAGCTTTCACTGCCAAAGAGTGCTGGTGCCTTGTTGGTGGTGGTGTGTGCCTTCAAGTAATTTCTGACTTATGGTGACCCTAAAGTGAACCTATCATGGGGTTTTCTAGGCAAGATTTGTTCAGAGGAGGTTTGCCATTGCTCTCCCCTGAGGAGGCTGAGAGCATGTGAGTTGCCCAAGGTCAGCCAATGGGTTTCAGGGCCAAGCTGGAAATCAAACCCTGGTCTCCAGGATCGTAGTCCACCATTCAAACCACTACGCTACACTTGCTTTCTGCTAGTGCCTCACAAGTAGGATGATGCCATGGCGGTTAAAGTGATCTCAAATTGCATTATTTCTACAGTATAGATACACCCAATGTTGGGCCTTAAGCACATCTTGACTTACTCCACATATCTGCTTGTATCTGTGTCAAACAATTGTAGAGATCACATGTACATCCAATACGAAATATGAGCATTTTAAACATTAGTAGAATTAGATTGAGGGTTTTGAATGTATGTTTTTAATCTTTGTAAGCCCCCCCCCCCCCCGATTGCATCTTGTAGAGGGGTGGGATATAAATAATTTTATTATTATTATTATTATTATTACTATTATTATAAATTACTGTGACTATAAATTTAAATCCTGTGGAACCACAACAATTGATACCCATCAGTCAAAAGATATTTACTTATCCATGTAACTCTACAGGCCGGATTGGATGGAATCTATACTGACAATCACATTGAGAAATTTGTAGTAAGACTTAGAATGATCCACAAAATGCTAATTAATTCTATTCAGTGATTAAATGCAGGATAATATAGGATGTTTAAATCCAGACTTGTATTACAATGACTTTTATTATTTTGTGTAAGTGTGTTCTCTTCCTGCAGGAGTGGAAGTTACATTAATGATATCCTCCCATCCTGCTACAGTGTCCTTTCTTTTATAGCAAAATAAAACTCTTACGACACAAAAGAAAGACACAATAAAAATAAACATGAACTCCTCAACCCCATTGAACAGGAAATTATGAGTCCTTCCTTTCTTACAAGGAAGAAATTTTATTGAATGGTATTTACTTGTGAGATATTATAGAAAGTTTTTAACCGTGGGAAATGGCATTCTCAGTTAGTACACTCCTGAAATAAGTGCTGGGTGGAACATCCGTTATAATTGTGCTTGCTGCTGGTGCCTTAAAATCAGCATCTCAACAGCTTTGAAGAGCTTTATGGGAGCAAAATTTAAAAATTGGAAGAGACCCCAAGGCCCATCCAGTCCAAACCCTGCCATGCAAGAAATCACAATCCAAGCACTCCTGACAGATGGCCATCCAGCTTCTGTTTTAAAAACCTCCAAAGAAGGAGATGCCACCAAACTCTGAGGGAGTATGTTCCACTGTCAGGATGTCCTTCCTAATGTTTAGGTGGAATCTCTTTTCCTGTAGCTTGCATCCATTGTTCTGGGTCCTATTCTCTGGAGCAGCAGAAAACAAGCTTTCTCCCTCCTCAATATGACATCCCTTCAGATATTTAAACAGGGTTATCATATCACCTCTTAACTTTCTCTTCTCCAGGCGAAACATACCCATCTCCCTAAGACACTCCTCATAGGGCATGGTTTCCAAATCTACGTCTAAAGTATCTTACAGTACATATCACACAGAACTATAGAAAAATAGATTTTATGCTTCTGCCTGTTCCTAAATTAAATATATATATATATATATATATATATATTCGATATTTTAAAGTATTTAGCATTTTCCAGCAGCTCAGGTATTATCCAGCATTTAGCAACAATCCTTTTCTCCAGTAATAATTCTATCCTATACAGGGTGGACAGGGCGGATTCAGCGGCAGCCAATATGGACAGGTAAAAAATACTTTTCACATACTTCACGTGTTACGCACTGAGTCACTTTTCTCCGGATTTCCAAAATCCTCCAAAAACCAAAACATCTTCATGGATGGCTGAGATGGTGACACCTTTATTAACCTGTATTAATCTATATCATAGCACAATATAGCAGTAGTGTCACTGGGGGATGCGAAGCACACAAGGGTGACACTCCAGAAGGGGGGGGGTGACACCCAGTTGGCCCCCTGCAGGTGCTGCTCTATCCCCGGGTGCATCTCAGAGCTGCAGTTGCTGCTCCGCCCTCTGTGGGAGTTTCTCTGGGCCATGTGGGTGCTCCTCGGGGCTGCATGGGCACTGCCTTCAGCCCATGCCAGTGCTCCTGTGCACTCCCCTGCTCTGGAAAACACCGGACGTCCCACCCCCTGGAAATCCCAACCCCTCACTGCATGTCACACGGTGCAGGAACACCACTACAATATAGTATACATAGGACTAATCTAGACTGGCAAAAAGGGGTGTGTTCATGGCTGCATGAAAGTGTAGCCTTTAGATGACCCACACTGAAAGTTTGGCATGAACGCACTTCTTTTGCATTTTAGTGGGGGGAAAGCAGCTTTAAAAAGGACCTGCTTTTCCCAGCTTCTTTTTAAAAAGGGTGTAACAGTGCAGCTGCGTCTAAATGCTGCAGTGCAACTGTGCAGTTTTTTAAAGCTCCCAAACCCTAGCTCCAGTTCTAATCCGAACCCTAGACATGCGCAGTAGGGACTCTGGGATGCTGTAACTGTTATGCAACTGTGCATAAAATGTCAATTCATTCATAAATTAAAGAAGTTTATTCATAAACTTAAATTGTAACAGATTTAATATCTTTTTAAGTGGGGGGAGGGATGCAGTTTGTTTTATTGATGTAATAGTATTTTAATGTGTAAGCCGCCTCGATCTCAAAGGGGTGGAGTATAAATAATAATAATAATAATAATAATAACAACAACAACAACAACAGCAACTATTATCATAAAATAAAGGGGTTCCTTCATGGTGCACCGATGCAACTGCACACTTAAAAAAGGGAAGCAAAACCACAATGGTAATTTGACAGATCTTCATAACTGCACAGTTCATGTGTGATGTATCTGCAAAACTGCGCAGTTCGCAGCTGGCAATACAATTGCCTGTATGATGTAGCGGTGCAACTGCGCAGTTCGCAGCCAGCAACAAAAAAACATAAAAATAAAGGTTCAGTGTAGCCAAAAGCCCCGTTCATTGCCACCCATGCAGCTGCTCCGCCTGTGTTTCTAGCATCCTGACAGCTTCCAATGTAGTTGATGAGCAACAGAAAAGACTTCAGATAAGTCGTCCCCACACCTCCTCAGTGTAGCTGCCCTATGCCTTTTTATTACACACCTGGGACTTGCAGTGTAGCTGCTAAGCATTGAGAAAAGGGCAACTTCATGTCACCCTTTCCTCCCAATCTAGAAAGCCCCATAGAAACATAAAAGTAAAAGAAATATATTCATTAACAGATTTCTTTTGGATTAATAACTGTCTTTTTACACAGGGTGGACAGAGAGGCAGTGGCAGACAATATGGACAGGTGAACATTTTTTTAAAATTAAAAATGAAATATTAATTTATATCTTTGTTCTATTCCGGAACTGGATGTAGGTTCCAGGCCTCCCCAAAGTTCTTTTAGTATTGAACACTGACACATGTTACTGCTATAAGATAAATTTTACTGGTGGTAAATGATGCAGCAGATGATGCACAGCAGAGAAACATTCCAGCTTTTTTTGCTGTTAGTGTCCATCATCCCCTGATAGCCAATGTTAAAAGTAGGCACCTAAACAACAAATTCTACTTAATCTATCCCCAGTCAATGAATAAAATCTCCAGCACTGGCAATATAGGAAGCCTAGGCAAGGGAGTAACCCTCTCTAGCACAAGACTGATGGAAGATTGACTCCCAAGGGTTATATAGTGCAGATACAAATAAAACTAAAGTGCACAAACATGACCCATTTCCCCCCAATAGCTTTGAGAACTGTGCAAGCATATTACCAACAGAAGAAAATTCTCTCCCTGAGTCTGTTCCCAGCTTTTATATTTTTTGGAGCCTCAAACTGCCAAAGCAATGCAAAAGGTAATTTAAAAGGTCACTCATTCCAATCTGTACTACTAGACATCTGTAAACATTTGGCCAATGTGCTAACAAGGACTACAAACCCATCTGCCTGGTGGCACAGGCCCAACTCTCTACCTTAGTAATTTATATTGGCATTAAAAGAATACTTTGGCAATGTTCTGCAAGTCACTTAAGCTGCAGTCTTCTGCACATTTATCTGGACTTAAATCAGCATAACAACTTGAATGTAGTACTGTATCAATAACTTTTTTTTTCATTGCAGGGTGGATCATATGGCAGTGCCAGCCACTATGGACAGGTACATTTTTTAAAAAAAAAACATATATATTTGGAGAGAGAAAAATAAATTGTTTATTATTCTTTCTCCTTATAATTTAATAAAGTTTTAAAAATATAGACATATTAAGGCAATAGAGCATTAAAGCTTCTTAGTACCTCACTGATAAAATCTGTTTGGAAACAAATAATAATTTTTCATTGCAGGGTGGATCTTATGGTGGCAGCAGCCAATATGGACAGGTAAAAACAATTTTAAAAATAAAGTACCTTTATACATTTAGGTATTTGTTTGTTACTTACAATGTTTTAAAACTGTCTTTAATTCAAAGAATTCAAGGAGGGGGAACATACACTCAGCCACCTACCCACCCCAAAATGTCATCTTCTTTGTAATACTTCTGCTAAAGAGGATGCTTTGAGAAAGGTGTCTTTCTGGAAGATGCTGATGGGTGGTAACATGTAAACAGCACTAAAATCCAATATACAGAAACATAGCAAAATAAACACATTTTAATGGTTGTTATGCACTTAAACATAAAATGTGATTTAGGCAAGATTCATTGATGGGTATTTTAAAAATAAAGATCATTTTCTCTACAGGGATCATATGGTGGCAGCCCATATGTACAGGTAAGAAATTTTAATATACCGTATACAAATTCAATATATAATAACAATATAGAATACTAATATTTATTTATTTGATTATTTATTTGGATTTATATCCTGCATTTCTCCCAAGAATGGGTCTCAAGGTGGTACACAATAATATTAATTAAAACAATAATATAAATAAGACACAAAACAAGGGTGAGTATCAAAACATATTTAACTAAAAGCCTAATCAGAGACAACTAAAAGCATGTTTTTAAATCCTTAGAAATGTATGGGGCCCAGCTGGTAATGGTCAATTTCACCCAATTTCAAAAGCCTACCTGATTATTATTCTTTAATCATCCAAATGGATGGCTTTGGAAAAACAAAAAGGCATCCTAGCTATCCTTAATAATTAGCTATGATAATAAATTTTATTCTTATTTCTGATGGATGAATAAAGACAGTAGCTCAGTGCATCTTCAAATTATAAGGGTTGTATCTGGTGCTGGCTTTATACTTGTGAGAGAGAAGAAACCAGTGTGAAAAACAGTACCCCAAAAAATTGTTCCAGGAGCTAGAAAACTCTCCAAAATATCTCATCAGCACAAAAGAGAAGTACAGGAGGGAGAAGCCAGAAATCCTCGTATTACTATAAGTGTCTTATGGGACTCGGGTCCTCAGTTTTCTGTACTGGATGGATATCAGTGGATCTGATAGTGACAGTCAATAAGCAGTTTTTGTATCTACTCTGTTTTTAAATCTTCTCTGCATGTTCTGCTTCTCTTTTGCTTTGGGGCTTAGAAAATAGTTTAATACTGAATACAGAAGTAGTTCATTTGAATGTTCTTCAATGTGGAACAGAGTTTAGTGCAGATATACGATAATCCTTTTCTAATTAATAACTCATTTCTGCACAGGATGGATCATATGGTAGAGGAAGCCAATATGGACAGGTAAAAATTATTATAAAAGAATTATCTAGATCTATACAGACACACAAGCACTCATGCTCACACTCTCACGCACACATGTGCGTGTGCACACACACATACATGCATACCATGGAAATATAGAGTGTAGCACATTAAATTAAACTTAATTCAGCTCCTAAATATGGAACTGTTAGCAATACCAAAATAATATAGCAATGCCAAAATAATACAGCAGTGTAGCATTTCAAATATATATGTGTGTGTGTGTGTGTGTGTATTAAAATATTGTTGTCTGCTTTTTTGTACAGGGTGGATCGTATGGTGGTAGTAGTCATTCTGGACAGGTAAAGGTTATTTAGTTCCATTCTCTTATAATCTGAAGGTATTCTTTTTCAGGGGGGAATTAAGGAAATAGAAAAGTAACAAGCAGTGCAATTAGTAATATAATAAGCTATTCTGTCATCTTTGTAAGAAGTAATGGGAATGGGCTACCTTTCAAACACTGCACTATGTAATGGGAACAAGTTTCTTTTAGAAAGTTACTTTCCAAATTCTGCCAAAATCAACTGTTTCTTGTAGTAGTAGTAGTAGTAGTAATAATAATAATAATAATAATAATAATAATAATAGAGGTTTTTTTTCATAGGGTGGTGGATCATATGGTGGTGGCAGGCCCTATGGACAGGTAAAACTCACTTAAATGTATATTTAATCTGGACTTTAGAAATAGGTGAAGCATGGCTGTGGAATGTGTGCTGCATGAAATGCTACTAACCTGTAACTCCCATTAACCTTAACTAGTCTGAGCATAGTGAGCCCTGCTGACAGTAATAGTGCATCAACACCTGGGTGGCTGAAAGTTCCCCCACCCTTCCTGTCCAGTACACAGTACTATGTTGTCTATCCTTTGATAACATTCAGACTATAACAGCAATGTGTTATATGCCTTTTGAAGTATCTTAGGAAAATTCTATTCAGAGTAAGGCTGCATCCACATTGCAGAAATAATCTGGGTGGACACTATTTTAACTGCCATGGGCTAGGTACGAGGCCTAGGTATTTCTGGACACTACTGTATTCAAATTGCTGCTTAAGACTGGGATATTTGAAGGCATGCTTTCTCCCTTTTCTGCCTGCATAGTGATGGGAAGATGGTTCCATTCATTAAAGCTTTGGATTATGTCTTTGCTTCTGCGTCGTTGCTTCTTCAGCTGACTGTTACTAGCTTTTATTTTTGTTAGGCTGTGTTTTTAAATTCCCTGGTTGGTGTTTTGTTATTTTTAATTATTTGATTATTAAAATTTGAATGGTGTATTGGTAGGCAGTTTGTTATCTCCAAACAATAGAAGACACAAATTCTTATTTCTCATCCAAAATGTGGACGGAAATGCATACGTAAGATTATTCATGTATTTCAGCAACAATCTCTTTTTAAGTAACCACTGTTTTCTTTATAGGGCACGCAGGGCGGATCGTATGGCAGCAGCCAGTATGGGCAGGTAAAAATTCTTCTAATACTTAGTAGATAAGTAATACCCACTATTGTTGAAAACTGTATGCTGGATATAAAAATAAAATTAACTTATGTTATCGTTCAGTTCCTCTTAAGGATAGAAAGTAGCTCATTATCACTATTTATTTATTTTAAGATGTCTTATCTCTGTATCTGTCTCCCCCAAGAAAGCACACCAGCAAGGCATTTGGGCTGGGCCAACTCTCCCCATTGCCATGGCCATCCAAATTGGTGGTGCTCCTCAGAGCAAATGATGGTTGCTCCAAGGGGGTCACTTGGATCACCATTAGACCGATGGCTAGGGTGCACAGCTGCTTTGTAGATCACTGCCAAACACTCCCACTCTGTATCACCCTTCATGGCAGGAATAACAGGATCTCTGGAGCCCATTTGCTGACCCAGTGGGTGCCCTCTTGGCAGCAGAAGCCCACAGTTTGGTAGCCCTCTTGTTTTGCATGGGACATATTCTGCTCATGAGAAGGCCTGCATTGAAACACTCAGATATATACAATTAAATGGCTTAATGCAGATGTTCTAAGGTAATCTGTTGTTTCAACAATCACCCTTTTCTTCTAAAAGTAATCAATCTTTTCTGTTCAGGGTGGACCAAGTGGATCATATGGAGGCCAATATGGACAGGTAATTTTTTTTAAAAAAATAGTCTGTATATGATATACTCTATACTTGCACAAAAAGAAAAATAATTAAATAAAGACACATCTTGGGCTGCTTGCTGTTCTTTAATGTATAAAACAGCTGGATGCAAAAATGACTATGTTAATATGTAAACTACAGTAATGTGTATTTTGGCAACAATATTTTTTAAACAATAACTGTTTTCTGGACAGGGTGGATCATATGAAAGTGACGGCCACTACGGACAGGTAAAAACTTTACACTTATTCTTTTCGCAAATACAGAAAGTAGATTTAAAGAGATGTATGTTATTTCAGCAACAATTTTTTTAACTATTGGGTTTTTTTTCTGCACAGGGTGGATTATATGGGAGCAATAGCCAATATGGACAGGTAAAAACTTTATGCCTATTCTACAGAAGTAATTCTCAGCTAATTTAATTCTTGACGGAAGTAACAAATAATTTTAGCAGTTTTCTTACCATTACAAAAACTACACAACTTCCAAAGACTATTTGCAGTTTGGGACTTATCATGTGCAGAAGTCAGGGTTTTTTGTACAGAAAATATGATCCAAGGCGGCCAATACAGACAAGTAAAAATCTTTTTATAGTATAACAGAAAATAGCATTTTTGCTCAGTAGACAGCATTTTTAATTTAGAAAATAACTTGTGTGTGGAAACATTATTCTTGGTGCAGAAAATGCTAGTTTATGTGCAAAACAAAAACCACTTGTACAAATTTTTCACAGAATAAGCTGTGAACTGCAAAGATTCTCATCAGTTCAGGTTTTATTTCACCAGTGTTTCCCAAAACTTGAGAAATTTTTTTACCAGTTTTCAAATATTTTAAAATATTATTTCCATCACTAAAGCATAATCTGCTCTCAAAGATAGAAAGTAACTTGATAACAGTTAAATTAATATTTTATGGTACAACAATTGTTTTTTGTTCAGGGTGGATCATATGGAAGCAACAGCCATTATGGACAGGTAAAACATTTTAAACTATATAACTAATAAGTGCCATATCTCATAGCAATAAGTAGTATACATGGGAAAATATAAAAAATAATAAGTGTTGTATTTATTCTGCTGTTAAATATAGAAAGTAATTTAAGATCCACGCATATAATTTTTGAAGTAATAACTGGTTTCTATGCAGGGTGGACAGGGTGGATCATATGGTGGCAGCAGCCAATACGGACAGGTAAAACTCTTTAAATGTATATCATATCAATATGTCCTAATATAAGCCAGGGGTGGCTTGTGCACTGAATTGGGAGATGGTTAACTGTGAAATGGTAAGGGGAGGCATCCCTCTTGCTCAGTCCATGACCCATCTACATAATACAAGATATATAGAAAATAAAATTAAAATAAGCTCTTATCCTTATTTTTTATGCCTATGCTTACGCCCTAAATCATGACCTGGGAGAAGGACGGATTATAAAGTCAAACAATCAGTCTCTACTCTTCAATCTAAAAAAACAATTTTGTACAAATATATTAAGATAGTTCTTTTGTAAATTAATAACTGTTTTCTGTATAGGGCAGCCAAGGTGGATCATATGGCGGCAGCCAATATGGACAGGTAAAAATCTTTTTATAGTATAACTTATCTTGGCATAGTGGTTTGACTGTTGGACTATGACTCTGGAGACCAGGATTCAATTCTCAGCTTGGCCATGAAGCCCACTGGGTGACCTTGGGCAAGTTACACTCTCTCAGCCTCAGGGGAATGCAATGGCAAATCTTATCTGAACAAATCTTGCCAAGAAAACCTCGTGATAGGTTCGTCCTAGG
This sequence comes from Urosaurus nigricauda, assembly GCA_034509955.1. NCBI lineage: Eukaryota > Metazoa > Chordata > Lepidosauria > Squamata > Phrynosomatidae > Urosaurus > Urosaurus nigricauda. Next base: position 106,076,686 of record JAOEGL010000004.1, read on the forward strand.
GTCCCATAAGTCAGAAATGACTTGTAGGCATACAACAACAATATTTAATGTAGAAAATGGTAATATATGATACACAAAAAGCTAGAAAACATAGGATAACCTTTTCTGCTGAGGTCCTGAGTAAATAACTTACGGCACTATCTTAAATGGAGTCAAGGAGAACTGACCACCTCATCCACTTTTTTCCACCTTATGTTGGCTTGAGCAAAAGGTATTGCCAGATTTGTCAGCCAAGCAATTACTCTTATTTTAACTTCTCTTTGTTACTGAAAGCAGGAGGGGGGATATACTGGCTCTAGCAGTTCCAAGCTAGCATAGCTGTAGTGTCTAATCTGGGCCTCTTTCAGAAGGATGAAACAACTTTGAATCCATCCTACCCTTGGACTGACTAGAGTTCCTTCCTTAGTCAAGGGTCTCTCTGCCAGGAGGAATGCGCCTTTACCCCCATCCTAAACTGTCAGATTTAGTGTTAAGATTGCTCATGTGTTAAAGATGCAATATCTCATATTAATAGCAAAAAATAATTTTGGAAAAAAAATCTGTATAGGGTGGATCATATGGTGGCAGCAGCCAATACGGACCAGGTGGATCATATGGCGGTGGCAGCCAATATGGAAAGGTAAGATCTCATGTTATAGCTGGTATTGTAAACATGAACGTGGATGAAGTGTTTTTAATAGAGTCCTGGCCCCTAGAGATTTAATTAGAGAGTATTCCCAGTTTGAATGTCAGTCTTTCCAGCCCATCCCCAGCATTTCTTCCACTTTAAAATGTGAATTGAAGATTGTGTATGTGTGTGTGTGTGTGTGTGAAGATGAACTAAGAAAACAACTTCTGTTGTTGATCTTGGAAATCCATGTTTTCCTGATTCTTAGATGTGATTGCAGCTCAGTTTCATAACTGTTAAAGAAATAATTGGGGCACGTACAAAATACTAGATCCTAAAAACTGAGGTCAGTCTAAACTACATTTAATATCAATTTGCTGGTTATAATCTGGAAAAAGAAAAAATAAGGCAGCACCAAATGCAAGAAAGTAAGTGTCTGTGAGGAGGAGAAGGAGTTCAGGCTTCAAAATGGTAACAAAATCATATATAATTTAAATAAGTGGTAAAATGCAGAATGCATCTGGGTGAACAACCTCAAGAATGGGTCTGGAAACCATGCCCTATGGGTCTGGAAACCATGCCCTATGAGGAACGCCTTAGGGAGCTGGGGATGTTTAGCCTGGAGAAGAGAAGGTTAAGAGGTGATATGATAGCTCTGTTTAAATATTTGAAAGGATGTCACATTGAGGAGGGAGCAAGCTTGTTTTCTGCTGCTCCAGAGAACAGGACTCGGAACAACGGATGCAAACTGCAGGAAAAGAGATTCCACCTCAACATTAGGAGGAACTTCCTGACAGTAAGGGCTGTTCGACAGTGGAACACACTCCCTCGGAGGGTGGTGGAGTCACCTTCCTTGGAGGTTTTTAAGCAGAGGCTGGATGGCCATCTGTCGGGTATGCTTTGATTGGGAGTTCCTGCATGGCAGGGGGTTGGACTGGATGGCCCTTGTGGTCTCTTCCAACTCTAAATTTCTATGATTCTATGATTCTATGATTCTAAGAATAATGAAACAAACAAACAAAAAAAGTCAGTATGTAGAGAGATCTTTTAGCACCTTTGAAACTAACTTTGAAATTGGTGCATCTGAGGAAGTAGACCGAAGTCTATGAAAGCTCATTCTGCCAATTTCTTTCAGTTAGTCTTGAAGGTGCTACAAGATTTTCACAGCTATATCATTAAATATCTTTGAATATCTTTAAAGGTGCCACACAGCTATATCTTTGAATTCTACTGCTATGGAAAGCAAACAAAAAAAGTCATAATCCATCTTATATATGTAATCTTATATACATGGAATTAAATAACTCATGATTTAAAAAACAAAACCTAATGCATAGAACATTAACCTAATATTTCTGGAAGCACAAGAACTAGTTGGTTTCTTTCAAAGGAAGGAAGAAAGCTGGAAATTTGAGTCACATTATGACTCAGATGACAAGCTCAAAAACTGCCTAAATTCTGGACAGCCTGAGAGAGCATAAGGCAAGCTTATTTATATGTCCAAAACAATCCCGTCATTTTTAGGGAATACACATTTTTGAGGAAATCAGCCTTGTTTTTCAACAGGCATGGGGAACCTGTGGCCATCTGGATGCTGTTAGATACCAAAAACTTACAAATTCCTTTTATTTACAACAGATTTCCCTACTAGTCCTGTGGAAAAATATACTTTTGCTTTCACACTTATCCTTTTAGAGATACATTTTACTTTGCAGAAAGAAATCCTGTGTCTCTCTGTGGGGTTGTCTGTACAGACCAAATGTCCCAGGTTGCCCCTAGACTCAGGATGTCTAGTTTAGATGACACAGGCTGAACCCCCTGTGATGGGATCGGGACTGTGCTACCCTGCCCCATCTGCTCATGCTTTGTGTCTGTCAGTCTTCATTTCAGTCTTTTTCATTGCCTGAAGAATAGGTGACATTTTCTTAGAGTGATATTACCTTCCTAACCAGTTGCAGAAGATGTGTGAAAATCATGAAACCACTATTAGTGCTGTGCCTAGTAGCAAAGTATAATATTTGAGTGGTGCCTGGTTGGCACTAGAAGGGTGAGATAAAATCTTCATATTAAATGGAAAAATAAATTTTGTTCCCAGTTCCCATGAAAAGTCCGCTATTCAAACTCCTCCTCTACATACACATTAGAAATTAAAACATGTTTCAGTTTCTTTCTTTTTTAAAACAACAACAACAACAACTAATAAATCTCTTAACAAATGACACTCCTTCTCCAAAGAAATTAGGGAATTCTTTGTTTTAGAAAAAAGTATTTTTCTCAGTCTAACGGTAGACTGCATTTCTAAGAATTATTTGGCGAACGAGGGAAAGGGATTTCATTACTGTCACTTTTAAACTGGTTTTAAACTTGTTTAAAGTATCAATCTGTAATGTAACCTTGCCTATGCATAGGTGTCATGTCTGCTCATGCATAGTACTGAAGCCGTGCCACTTCATAGTTCAGTGAGGAAGAGGAACTGAATGAATAGCTAAATCCAATTTCCGGTTTACTGTCACCTGTGTGATTGTTGAACAATGATTTTATGACCAATGCTGTATGCATACTGCGTGACAGTTGGGTCAGGAAGGCAGTGCATGGCCAGGTTTTTGTCCAGGGGCCCTTTTCACATTACACCATTATAGTAGTATAATTCCACTTGTGCTGCCATGGTTACATTCCATAAAACCATGAGATTTGCCATTTAGGGAAGGTCATTTAGAATTCTCAGCCAAAGAACTCTAATGCCTCCCCAAACTACAAATCACAGAATTCCACAGGATGAAGCCACTGTAGTTAAATTAGAATTATAGTGCTATAATGATGTAGTAGCTAAAGAAAGGCATGGTCAAAGCTTCCTCTTATACATAAATGCCCCTTAAACTGGGATTGGGTTAGACATTCTCCGATTCCCCTACAAAGAATCTACCATAAAATATCTGGAATAGAAACAATCAATTCCTAATCTTTTTTCAGAACAACTCTTCCTCAGGCGGTGGTCAGTCTGGTGAACAGGTAAGAATTATGCCACCTAGCTGGGCAAAGGCATAAATATTTTATTTTTTCAAAAGAAATCCAAGCCACAAAAGAGAGAGAGAGAGAGCATGAGAGAGAGAAAACAAGGGATTGTTGTATTGAAAAGCATAGGAAGAGAACCAAACAACTCATTTTTAATTTTAATTTTGTTTATAGAACTCAACTTCTCCAGAAGGCAGTCAGCCTGGTGGACAGGTAAGAAATTAACATTTTAAAAAGCCGTGCAGAAATGAGTATCCATTTTCATGGGGGAAGGTAAAAATATTGTTAGTGCAAAAGTAGATAGCTTGTGTAGAGCTGGTCAAGGATTCTCAGGAGGAGGTCAGCTAGGTAACCTTTCTTCAGAATGTTGACATATATACCAAAATTCACTATAATGCTGCAGAGCAGAGCAGAGCAAAGGTGAGCTATGTCATTTGCTTGCTTCACCAATAAAATAGCGCATCAGAAAGAGCACTTCACTTGTGTATCTGAGGGGCTAAACAGACAGGCAAAAAGAGGTGTTTTCAGACTGGCTTGAAGGTGTGGCATTTAGATGACACATGCCTTAAAGCTGGCAGGAAAGTGCCTTTTAGGTGTCTTATGCAGAGAAAAGTCATTTCAAAAAGAAGCAGCTTTTTTCTTCTTCTTCATGGTTTGAAGCTATGTGCTGTGGTCATGACATGATCACTCCAGCTGCCTTGGGAACCGGCAGTGCGGTTGGTGGGGTTTCAATGTGACTTCAGAAAAGGCAGCTTCAAGCCACTTTTTCTGTTTCGCTCCTTAGGGACTTGTAGTACAGTAAGCCCTTCGTATTCACTGATTCTTCTTTGTTCACATGTTCAGCTTGAAAATATTTTTTAAAATTCCAAAAAGCAAGCCTTGATTTTACTACTTTACATAAGGAAAACCATTTCACAACACCATTGTATATAATGGAACTTGAGTATCTATGGATTTTGGTATCCATGGTGGGTCCTGGAACCAAACTTTTGTTCTATAAACAAAATTAAAGGTCCATTGTATATTATCTGGCTTTGTCCTACAATAGTACTCAAGGCACTATAAACACATACCTACATTCCCAGATGGTCTGTGCAGGCACCGACCAGAACTAGATCAGCACATCTTAACAAGATTGCTGTATCTTGGACACACTTCACTTATCTTTTGCTACCACTCCCATCAACCCATGATAGTATAACGGACACCATATTTTGACAAATGGAGAGCACAAAGATATGAACAACTGATCTAAGGAAACTGCTCCTCCACCCCACCCCCAGCATACATCTTCTTCCCCCATTGTGTTACATATGGATTAGGCTACCATTGTAGTTTAAAATCTACTGCCCCATTGCCATCAGGGAAAAGTTTTTAAAAATTGTATGTTTAAAAAGTTTTACAAATTTAATGGGGACAAGTATTTTAAAGACAGATAAGAAGAGAATAAGAGTGGACTATGGAAATGTGTACTCCTTCCTTGCTTATGAGCTGCCCTCTGCAAAACATATTCGGATGTCCTGATTAGTTTATGTTGGAACTTTTAACCACAGTAAAAGCGATTTTGTTTATTGGAATGTGAAGCTGGCGAACAACTGGCCACTGCAGCACAGGCTATTATGGTTCTTCCCTGCTCGTTGTGGCTGATTCATTTATCTAACCTTTTCCATGTTGTGCATGCTGCAGCAGGGATAGGGAATATGTTGCCTACCAGGTATTGTTGGAACATAACCTGAATCTTGCTTCACTGCAGGCTATGTCGGCAGAACAGCACATTCCCCATTCCAGCCTCATTGATGGGCCACTTCACATCACAACCTTTGAGGGTGTGCTTTTTTTTTTTCCAGTGCAGACTATCCTTTTTAATGGCCATCTGAATGTCCATTTTTGCATTTTGTCTTTATTTCATTAAAACATAGATTAATATGAACATACTCATCCATCTGTCTATGGAGTTTATCAGGCGACGGAAATTGGAAGTATAATCCAATGGCAATCCAAACACTATCATGGGGTTTCATGTTATTGCATATTAGAGTATCTCACACAATTTCGGGCAATGGGAAGTCATTTTCGGGCAACGGGAAGTCATTCTGAACGCATTCTGAACACAGTTAGAATTCACGTAAATTCACATGAATTCGAATTGGCCCCATTCAAAAGAGAGAGAAATTCCTCCCGTCTGATAAACTCTTATGAACCAAAAAGCTCAGAAGCACACAAATCACTTGTGGTTTCACTTTCAAATTACAGGATTCATCTTCCCCTTCAGGAAGTCAACAGAGTGGACCGGTAAGCTTTCTTTCCTCATACGGATGATATGTAACCTCTGAATTCTATTGATGAACTAGGTCTGTAATTCAGATGATTTTTAAAAATGTCTTTTTCTAATATAGAGCTCATCATCATACTCTGGAGGCAGACAGCCTGGTGGACAGGTATGTGTTCCCTCCTTACTCTGACTATCAGTTACATTTGTTCAGATACAAGCTGACCATTCTTCCTGGTAGAATTCAAAGATATAGTTATGTTAGTCTGTTGAATCAGTACGTAGAGAGATCCTGTAGCACCTTTGACTTTAACTGTGTCAGTTAGTCTCAAAGATGCTACAAGATATCTCTACATATTACTCCCCCTACTGTTACTACTACTGTACTTCCTACTGTTAATGTTGTTATTTACCTTAATAACAGTAAAGCATGTTGTAGTTTAAGTTTGCTGTCCAGTATAGATGACAAAATGGCAAATAATTAAAAATTGGAGGAGGAAAAGGAGAATATTGACACTAAAACATCTGAAACTGCAGGAAACTGCATCGTGAAGAATCATGAGCTGACTGTTTCAGTACTAGGAGTACATAACATTCCATGATTCTTAATCAGTAAAGAAAAACAGATTTTTATTTGAGCTAAATTCTTCCTTAAATCAGACATTCTGATAAGATGCCAGTTTTCCTTTCAGTCAAGAAATATCACATGTGTTTTCTCTTTTCTTTTCAGGGTGGATGCTATTGCCCTGGCGGGTTTTCTGTAAGTATTCATTCTTTGCTGTATTATTTTATCTAGGCACGTGTGATCCATTTGTCTTTATAAATCAACTTGTTTTTTTGAACTGCTATTCCCTCTAACATTAGAGTAATTAATTCTGTTTCTCCACCCAAACTTTTGAACTATTGTGTTAATATAATTTCTTGTAGTCATTAGATACTTGCAGCTAGGATGATATTGTGCCATTTTTACCCACTGTATTAGGCTTCTGTGTTTTGGCATATGAGACAAACCCTTAACAGGAGGGCCATAAGCATAGTATAGGCTGAACATTTCTTGGCAGTGCTAACAGGAAGGAAAGGAATTGGAGAAAAATTTAAGGAGGATAATTAACAAATTGTTTATAAAACAGTTACGTCAACCACTGCTTTGTTAGTTTTAGTGTTTAATAACATATTATGCACTCATGTTAAAGATATGTCTTATGCTAGAAGGTTCTTCAAAACATTAAGTGTTATTGATTCAAATCTAGCATTGACACGTTATCATTGGACAGGTGTACAGATGCTATTTTGACAGCATCTTGTATTTTGTATAACTCTTCCATTTTTCATACTTTCTAGTTCAATGATAAGATCTATAGAGCTGGCAATTTTAAAAAGCATTTTGTTTTTCCTACTCAGTAATTAATAAAACTTGCTCTTTGTGGTTTATATCTCTTCATAAATATATGTTCTTGGTATAATCCAGTCACATTCATTGTTCTCTTTCTGAAAACAACTTCTTTTGCATTTGAAAATAAAATTAATTATGATTATATGTTTGGCTGCTCTGCCTTTGCTCCCATTCAAGACATTGTCAAGCATTTAAAAAGACAGAATATTCACTTAATCTACGATTTTATAGAGTGACCATCCAGATGAGTATTTTAATGAAAAACAAACTACAGGGTTCAAAGTTTTTCAGGCAGTATTATTAGGGTAAGATAAAACTAGCTCTATTGAGTTGTCTTTCTGACTAGGAAAAAAAAAAGATTACCAAACCATTTTTTCCTAACAGGGTTCTTCTTATGGTGGACAAAGCAGCCAGTATGGTGGTGGATATGGTAGCCAATATGGTAGCAGCAGCCAGTATGGTGGCAGCAGCCAGTATGGTGGTGGACGAGGAAGCCAGTATGGTGGTGGAGAAGGAAGCTCATATGGTGGCAGCAGCCAATATGGTGGTGGACGAGGAAGCACGTATGGTGGCAGCAGCCAATATGGTGGTGGACGAGGAAGCCAGTATGGTAGCAGCAGTCAATATAGTGGTGGACGAGGAAGCCAATATGGTGGCAGCAGCCAGTATGGTAGTGGACGAGGAAGCCAGTATGGTGGACAAGTAAGGAATATTCTTCAAAAGAATTTACATTTTACTGCAATAACAAGAATAATAATACTTACCCGCCTCTCCCCAAGACTCGAAGTGGCCCACAACATAGATGCATTTTAGCAATGTTTAATAGTGTTTTTACGGTGTTTGAATAGCTTTATGTGTTTTAAACACTGTAAAAACACTATTAAACATTGTTAAAATGCATAAATACAGGACATATTAAAACCATCCAGCATAAATTCATAGTCATTCTTCTGACTTGGGAATGAAACTTAAAAGTAAAATAATTATTGCCTGCTGTTTTAAGTGTAGGGTTCATATTGGCAGAGAAGTCAATAAAGAGACAGCCAAAGTAAATACCATAGTTACACGACTATAAATTGATCTCACATATAAACTGAGAGCAGTTTTGGGGCCAAAATTATGGATTTTGATACAACCCATGGATAGGTCAAGGATAAAAACATGTAACAAAGAATGTAAAGAGCAAAGGAAAGTGATGCCAAAGAATGTACAAAATTCTAGCAGGCATAACTGTGCTCATACTAAAGGCTGGGTGGATGAGAGTAGAGGAGGGTCAATGTTTCTGGGACAGATTACGTTCTTGCTTTACACCTGAGGATGGTCCCTTTCTTTAATAAAAGTTAAAGTACAGTACTTACATTAAAACATGGATAAGCTGATTCAGGTTTTTTGGGTCAATGTTTTGATCTAAATTTCTAGACTTATAAATGAGTATATACAATATTTATATATGGCTAAATGGCTCTGTAGAGCCACGGTGGTGTACAGGTTTCAGGGTCAGATTTAGATGATGAGAGACCAGGGTCCAAATCCACACTCAAGCATGGAAATCCTCTGGGTGACCTTGTGCATGTCACATTTTCTTTAGCCTTAGCGGAAGCCCGTGAAAGCCCTCCTATGACTAAAGCTTGCTGAGAAAGCAGATAGGTTTGCCTTAAGTCAAAATTATAAGTCAAAATTATTGAAAGCACATAAGAACAACAAATGATGAGAAAACATGTGACTAGAATTTTTGAGATCTTTTCCTTTTCCTAGCAATAGTAGCCATGTTAAGTAGGGGTGATTTGGATCAGGGCCATATGGTAAGGACGGAGTAAGCATTTGCCCTTGTTCCAGTTTCCTGGAACAAATGCTTCCCGCACAAAACTTCTGTTAACCACATAGGAAAACATAGAGGCACTTTGTGGCTAAAAGAGGCTGGAGGGTAAGCAGTCTGAATTGAAGAATTCATATGAGATTGGAGGATTAGCCCACTCTGTTTCAATTTCACACCCTCAACCCGTATCCAGGCACAGGACTCCAACATTTTAGTCTGACAGTGGTTTTATATTAGCACTTTGCTTACAAGTTTATTATTATTCAATATAATGGACTCTGGAGATGAAATCTGTGCTTTGTTGCCACACAAAAAAACAAAATGTCAAGTTTTCTTTCCCCCATGTGAGATTACAATTGCAGCCTTACACATTTACATGTTGGCTGAATCTGCACTGCAGAAACAAGCCAGTTTGCATCACTTTAACTGCCATGTGTTCTGGGGACTGTAGTTTGTTGTGGTACCATAGCTCTCTGACAGAGAAGGTTAAATGTCTGACAGCACTGAGCCCTTAGAGTTGAAATGGCATCAAAGTGCATTATTTCTGCAGTGCAGATGCAGACATTGTTCGATCATTTTTCACATTTTGGGACTTTCTGTGGAAAAAATTGTGCAAAACTTGCATTTATTCATGAACTTATCAGTTTTTTCTAAGAAAACCATTGTTCTTCTACATATACAATGTTGCCTCAAAATTCACAAAAAACATCCCAAATTACTGTACCAAAAATAAAAAGCGCATTATACTGAAACATATTGAGACATGTTGAGATCCCTTTCTCTGAGTCTGAATATTGCTTACATCTCACTACAGCTAGTAGAAGAGGAGACATCTGCTCTGCTGTTTAGATATTTGCTCCAACTATTAATAAATGTCCATAGATGCACTGGAATTTCAATTAAAAATCATTATCTTTTTCCAATTTCTTTCTGATTCTACAGGGTTCTCACTATGGAAGTAACCAGCAAGGTGGTGGACGAGGAGGAAGCCAATACAGTGGACATGTAAGAGCTATCATCAAATGCATTTCCTAAGGCTGTAGCATTTCATTTATCATCTGCTATAATCAGGAATTAGGTTTCCATTAACCACCTTGTGCCTTCTTGATACTAGTTAACCACATCCTCATTCCAAAATTCCAGTGTGTATGTATGTATGTGTATGTATATATTTGTGTGTGTGTGTATTGCTTGATTTTAATATTTAAACAACTGCATATACTTTTATTAGTACTTTTTTTCTAAGTAATAAAATTAATGATAGTTATGACGCTGTCGATGCCAGAGGGCTGCTGAGTATATCCAGTCGCTGCAGCCTTACACATTTGCCTGAACCCAACAGGACTCATTTAAAAGCAAATATGTATATCTCACAACATGATAGTGCACCAAGGAGCTCTTGATATCTTTTACTGTCATTTCCCATGTAATATTTATTTATTTAATTAAGTGGTTTTAACCAGAGGCTTCTCCATGAGAAGATAAGTCAAAGCAGGGACTGTCCATTGCTAGAAAACTTCCCTTGCAAACCACAGTTGCTGAATATTATTAGGTGGATTCTAAAGCATCAGTTCTCAATCTTTGGTGCTCCAGATACTTTCAAATTCATCTCCCAGAAAGCCTGATCATTGGGCATGGTGACCTGAACTTCTGGGAGCCAAAGAAAAAAATATTTAGGGGGAACAAGATCGAAAACCATTGACCTATGCCTCAGGATTTATGAATGAGGAGTTATATTGAGACTCAACAACTTTAACTAGTGCCTCATAAGAACAGAATATGCAACTGGGCAGCACTCGGGTTCTACAACAGATATTCTTTGGCAGACAAAGAGTTTAGTCATAGTCAGAAATTTGAAAGCCAGAAGGTTAATTTGCCTACATTTCTACACTGTGCTGTTCTTTGGATTCAGGGAAGAAATCAGTTTTTCATCTCATATTTGAAACATGTTATTATATTCTTTGTACCATAAAATAAAATTTGCAATGGCTCCTGTTCATATTAACTTGGAAGTAAGACTGCAAACCTATATCCACCTATAAGGGAATCAAGTTTACTGGAATTTACGTCTGCATAGAAATATATAGCCAGGTTAGGGAAACTTGATGTTCCAGATGTTTTGGATTAGAACTCCCACAGTCGCTAACCACTGGCCATGCTGGGCAGGACTGATGGAAGTTCTTAGATAAAACATATAAGAACTGAACTTCCTGACCCATGGTGTATAGGGTTGTAGTATAATTTCCATTGAAGTCAGTAGCTTTAGCTAACAAAAGGGTCTGAGACATATACAAAATTCCACCCTCATCCCACCCTTGCAGGCACAGTGCATATTTGATTTTGCACAGAAATAACGGGATTCTTGTTTTTTTAGAGGTCATCTTATTCAGGAAGCAGACAATATGGTCCCAAAGTAAGCAGTCTTTTTCTGTTAGCTTTTAATCTTTTTACTGGCTTGGGCTGCAATTCTATAAAAATATGTTTATGGCAATTGACTTTGAAAACATCTGCAGCTCTTAAAAAGCTTTAGGATCAGGACTATAGCCTATTAGTACCAATTGTAACAGAGGTGAATAAGTACATTTGTACTAAAACTGGTTTCTTAACTTACACCGAACTGGTTTTGCTGTTAGAACTACAATCTGTTCATGTCCTCCAACTGTCCTGATTTGGCCGGGAGAGTCCCAATTAATCCTCAATCATCCCACTTTTTCAGTTGCTTTTGACATATTCGTTTTCCTCCCCTCCATTAGCTTTTCCTCTTTGTTTTCAGCTTATTTCAATTACTGTCAACTGAGTTCAAAGTGCAAAAACAGTTTGTATTTAATTAACTCTTGGGATGAGGAGAAGAGGGGGAGTATTGCCCTTTCCAGTAGGTCCAGACAAAAGCAATTGCTGCAGCATCTCCAAGCTTGTGTATTTTTCCTCATTAATAACATTGCCATTTTAACCACAATCTGATGTTGCTTGGCAATATATTTCACAGTTTTAATACATGAAATGCTGGAGAATAATCTTAAAGGTACATTCTGCTGAATTCAATTGGATTTTTGCTTCACAAAAATGTCCTTGGACTGCTTAGACACACTTATGGGAGAGTTAGTCTCTTTGAATTCAGTACAAAGGGATCCACTATGTACTTCCCAAGTTTAAGATTACATTGTACATCAAGTTCCTGTGCACACCAAAAAGAAAGTCCTGTTGAACAAATTTAATGGTTGCACTTCTGGGTAGACTTACTTGGGAATATAGCCTCTATATATCTATGTAGAAATGTTGCCATATTCCCCCCTGATATAAAAATCTGGGCCACACTTTGGAATTTCAATTAGAGAAAAATCGGTTTCTCACCAAGAAAGGGAAGATACTAAATTTCAGTAGGTTCCCATCTTGGTCCCAAGGCAGTGCTGGATTTAACATGGCAATGTCTCCAGGCCACAGGATACCTTTGCTGAAATAATTTCTTTATCTCCCCGCCTAGGGTTCTCAAGACCACCAGTCTACTGGCTCTGTAAGTACACTTTTCATAACGCATTCTTTCTACCAAGTAATAATAGCCTTTTTTTTTTTTTTTTACAAATGGTACTGTGTACAAAGTTAGAAATTTTCACCTTGACACTGAATTAGTCACATGGATTACTGATTTTTTTAAAAAAGGCATTCTTCCAATTTCTTCATTATTTAGCAGCTAAAGAAACACATACCTGTATCTTTTGATGTGTCCAACCAGCCTATTCATTTTTAACCAGGAATGAAAAGGAGGATATTTTACAATGGAAGAAGTGGGTGCAAGAGAGCTATTACTATTCCCTTTAGTCCAGGGGATGGACAGTGTGTAGCCCTTTCAGAATTGGACTGCAGCTCTCAGAAGCCTGAACTAGCATAGCCAGTGATGGAATATACTGGGAGCTGCAGTTCAACAACATCTGGAAGATCAAGTGATTTCTACTCCTTGTTTAAACTATTTATTTACACACTTTTCCCATGCCCAGCTAAAGTCTGAGATTAAAGTCTGGATGAATTGACTGAGAAAAGAGGGAAATGTTCAGTGACCCTCTCCTGCCTGCCTATTTTACTACTAAGGAAAGAACAGACCTAACATTGTTTAGGTTTTGTTTTGCACAGAGGTATGGCCTGCTGAGGTCTAGAAGGGTGAAAATGGCTCCCCACCCCAGTATAGTTAATTACCCAAGATCTACGACTACAGATGAAAACTAACAAGTGAGGGAGCCAAGTTTATAGTGACACCATATATTTATGAATGATGGAAATCCAAGGTGGTTATGAAAAGCACCAGGTTTTTTCCAAACTTGGAAAGAGGCAACAAAATAGGAAAAGAGATTCAGAGCTTGGAATGGTTCCTTTTTTCCCCCTTGGATGCATCTTCTAGAATACACTAGGCATCGTGGTGGATTCTTGACACTCATCCAGCAAAGTATCTTTTCCAAGCTCTGTCTGAGATTCAATAACAGTACCGAGGGATACATACACTGAGGCACATACTGTAAAATACACTCATGATTGAATCCGAACTAGCTGTTGCTGTACAGTAAAGAGATGCTGAGACTGCAGTGGCTAACACAGACATTTTAGGATGCTACAGTAGTAAAAAAAAGGCAAATTTTATGTTAGGAATTCTAGGGAAGGGGTTGAAAATAAAATAGCAGTTATCATAATGCTATTACATTTATCTTTGGAATATCCAGACTAGGAGTACTTACATTGTGCTATTTCTTCATGTCAGGGCGAATAGAGTACAACTGAAAAATTCAGAAAAGATAGTTAAAGTGATGATCAAGTGGTTAAAAGACTGTGGTATAAAGGAAGCCTAAAACATTTGTGGACTTTCTGGTTTAGGGGGAAATGAATGGTATGGAGGGTGAAAATAATATGAACCCTGTAGAAAAAAGAAAAATGTTTAACCTGCTGTCACAAATATCAGAAAATAATACTAGAATGGTAAAACATATTTATTACATTTGTTGTTTTGTAGAATGCTGCTGGGAAACATTCAGCCTTCATCCTGGTACTTTTCAGTGTTTTGTGTGCCTTTGCTGTCTCTGATTCATTCGTATCTAAATGGATGATATAGATGTGTCTGAAGTCATTCCAAGGAAGTGGATTGATTGCTGCTTTCAAGATAATACTGTATTCTGAATGAAGCATTTGAGTCAATTTTATAGATTGATAAACCATACATTCCACACCCACACACCTTTTCTGTTAACACTACAATATGCCATATAGTCAGCTTAGTTATCTGTTTCTTTTAGCGCATTGTGCTTTTACCCTGACATGAAGTGGGTATTTCATTGCTAGAAATATGGTGTTTTATCTGCTTCTTGAGATATAATGCATTTCTCATCTGTATATTATCAAAATCTGTATTTTATCAAAAATTGATACTCATAAAGAATCTATGACCAAATTACAACAATCCACTTATTTTATATTTTTTATCTGTGGAATTTAGCATGTTTTAAAACTGTGTGGATTTGTGGTCCTACCGTAATAGTAGTCCAGCAGTCTTTAAGTATATGAGGGCAATGATCTATCCCTTGACAGTAGACTTTAATTTTCAAATGGTGACCCAAAATAAGATATGAATGGTAATAGTAAGTTTGTCTATAGAAGTAGGCTGACGCTGAATGTAAGGATTACAACAGGGAGCTTATTATTGCAGCAATATCTGGACATTCTCTCTTCACCAAAACAAATACAGCTGTGTTAGACAAGAATGGGGAAATGTGTGGCCCTTTAGATGTTGGTACACTGCAGCTTCCATCAACTGTCACCAGAATTACCCAGCAGTGGGATGAAGAGAGTGGAATGAAGTACAACTCCTGGAGGGCCACATGCTACCCACCCCTGTGGTTGCTCACATGATAAAAAGATGAGGACCAATTACAGTGGGCCCTTGGTATCTGCTAGGGTTTGGTTTCAGGAACCCCTATGAATACCAAAATCTGTGGATGCTCACGTCTCATTATATACAATGGTGTAGTAAAATGGGTAGTTTGCTTCTTGGAATTAAAAAAAAAAGTATTTTCAAGCTGTAGATAGTTGAATCATCCATGGATACAGAATCCGTGGATATGGAGGGCTGAATGTACACGCAGTTCTAAATAAACACATCAAGTTACATATCAGTAACCTTCTGCAAGTCTGGGCCATTTCTACATTCATATTAAGATAACATCAGCAACATTTTGTCCTAAGACTGGAAGCAGCAGTAAAATCCCACAATTTTATGTAAATCATTTTGTGCCTTTATTGACCTCTGAAGGCCATGAAAAATGGACATAATGATAAGGAATAAAAGCTAACGTACTCTCTCCTAGAACCACAATCTGCTCAGTCCTTTGATGGCTAGTGCTACAGATGGACCTTACATATAATGCTGCACTTTCTATAACAACACTCCCACCTCAACAAGTCAGGCTCCCCTGTATCCTAGCTTCCTTCTGCTCTCCAGCCTATTCCAATGGCATACAGCTGGCTCCTGAATAAGTTACTGGGTGCTAGTTACAATCTGATGATGGGTTGTTGTTGTTTTTTCTTAAATCATAGCAGCCTCTTCCATACTGTAAGTCAATAGTCTCTCAGAGAGAGAATGAAGGCATGTATTCTGTATTCCTAAGAATACAAGTGTTAGGTTTTAAGCATCAGCCTCACCATAACCACTACTAAACCTGGATTTTATACTACCAGTCACTGGGCTGTAATGGATCTCTGAGAGATCATTCAACCCAACCAAAATCCCATAACTATACAAAATAGTTGTATAAATATATATAGCCTGCTTGTATAATAGTATCACATATATCTGCTTAGTGCCCAGGTATAATGAGCACAATGTCGTGATAATAGCAATTATCCCTATTGCAATTGTCTCTGACACATACACACTGAATATAATACTTTTTTCTATAATATATGGCATGCTTTGTGTCTGCAATAAAAATCTTCTATAGTATTTCAACTATTCAAAAACATCCCATTTCTGGTAATTAATAAACAATACTAAATGGATACTAAAATCAACACCGTGATGTTTATAAACCAATATTTGTCTTGACAGACAGACAATACAATTCAGAAGATTTAGGCTGAGATTAAATTCTAAAGAAATTCAGTTCATTTATACTAACTCAAAAGTCATTGCAATTAGTTTTAACTCTTGGGTAAGTGTGCTTAGGATCCCAGCCTATGTATTGTGTTGTGCCTCGCCTTTTAAGGTTGCACTCTCATCACTGTTTTATGATGGCAAGCATGACAGGAATATCTTGTGGCAAAATTCCACCTTTATGAGGAATTTTAGGATTCTGTAAATCAAATTTATAGTCAAGAAAAATACAGTGTTACAGTATGAGAGTTTTACGATGTAATATACTTTGCATTGTTCATTTGAATAAGCATTAAATTGTTCTAATAAACTTATTGTTGGTTTCATACAAATTTCAGTGTGTATTGTATGCATTTTCAGATCAAAAAGAGTTGAAAGGTAGCCATGCTGGCTACAAAAAGAAACAAGCACAAACCCCAAAATTGTTTCATCAGCAACTTAAGCATGGAGTAGGTCCCATGCTAAGCATGGCGTAGATCAGATGTAAGCAGAGAAGAGGCATGATCAAAGAAAGTTAGGGAAACAGCAACAATGAATTCAGCCCCATCAGCTCCATGGATACGTGGGCCAGGAATTTTCCTCTGTTGTTTGTACAAGGCCAAACATTACTGCAAAATATAAATAGCAGGTATCAGGCATAATAGATGATGAAGTGCTGATTGAGGAAAGGATGCTGTGCTGCAGTAACACACACGGTGGAGCAGACTAAAAACCAGGCTGGGGGACCTTTGAGGGTTACATTTCCCTGGTGGCAGTCTGTCCAAGGCTGCACATTGGAGGTGAGCAAGGCCAGAGTCAGAAGTGGACCCAAAGTTCCTTTCTGACAGCCCTGTATCTCTGTCCTTCTCTATCCTCACTCAGTAGGCTTCTGGGAGAGGGAAATCTCTCTTGCCTGAGTTAAAAACGGACTGCTTGAAAAAAAGATCTTTTGAAACAGAAGAATACTAGGGAACATCTTTCAGCCAAAAGACTGGATTCAATTTCAGATGAGTTCTCAGGGGCCAGAGGTGACTGGATAAAGGCCAAAGTGATAGAGCTAAACAAAACAAAAAAACAGTATATTTGAATTTGAAACTCTTGTTGCCAGGTACTCAGGTTTTAATCTTTTAGAACAACCACATATAAAATCTGGAAAACCAGAAATGTTGGTGTCGTGGTGGAAGGGAACACTGCCATCTGGGCAAGCCCGGAAGGCTAGACTAGATCTCTCCAGAGTTTGAGGTTTCCCACACGGCTAAAACTGCAGTCCCAAACATATGCCAACTAAAACTGCAAACAGCGGTGCTGAAATATTTGACAGAAAACCAAATATGAAAGCAGTGTCTTTGTTGCTCAAGTTTACTGTTAAAAAGTGTGCAAACATTTGATTTACACGCAGACCATTCTATACGCAGAGCAAAAGGACAGCTCATTCTCAACTGTAAACAGAACACAGTTACATACTAGTGAAAGACAGAATGACTGTAAACAGTCTTT
Source organism: Urosaurus nigricauda (assembly GCA_034509955.1). Classification (NCBI taxonomy): domain Eukaryota; kingdom Metazoa; phylum Chordata; class Lepidosauria; order Squamata; family Phrynosomatidae; genus Urosaurus; species Urosaurus nigricauda. The sequence continues at coordinate 106,094,385 of JAOEGL010000004.1, forward strand.
CTTGGCCCACTTCCAAATGTCGTTTGTTCCTTTTAGGACAGTACTTCATAATTGTGGCACTTCAAGACAAATGCAATGATGTATGGAATGTATGTATGTATGATGGTTGCATGAAATCACAATCTATTGTTGCTACCTGCCTCAAGAATACAAAAACAGGTTGTTTCCAGGCTTCTGAGAAATATGTGGGGTAGTGAGTTAAATATAATATAAGTCTGGTGTTGGTGTTGGATGTCTTCAAGCAATAGCATCACTAGGGTTGGTGTCACCCCGTGTGGTAACTCATGGTATCACACACACACCCCTCCATTGACCTCCTCCCATTTCACACCATACAGAATCTTTAGTAATCCTTAGTAATGCTTTTTTGGACTAATGTTACTCATAAATCATAATTCTCATATACCACTGAATGTAATGCTAATTGTTCTGACATAAACAACTAGCAAAACTGGAATTATACCTTCAAATTGCAATATCATATGCACAACCTAAATGTATTTTCATATACACAGAGAAGAGTTGGTTAAAATGTGATGTTAAAGAAAATGTAAAAAGAATAAAAATTTCAAAAATTTCATTTTTTAAAATTAAAACTTCTTTCTCCTCCCACTGGGCTCCCCCCCATCTCTTAAAGCATTTAAAAGGGAAGCTGATGAATGCCACACCTGTTTCTGCCAAAATGTAGGTGTTTGAGGAGCAGTGGTGTCACCTGGTGTGGTCCACACACACACACACACACCCCAGTGAACGCCACTGCCTTCAAGTTGTTTCTGACTTAAGATGACAGTGCCATGGAGTTTTCTTATGGCAGCAAGATTTTCAGGGTGTTTCCATTGTCTTCCTCTAAGACTGAGAGAATGTGACCTGCCCAGTGTCAATCAGTTGGTTTCCATGGCCAAGTGGGGAATTGAACCCTATTCCAACTCCCAAAGCACTATACGAACTCTGTTACAGGCAACAAATTAGTACATCCTGTTATGTACAAACTATGTGCCTGTTCTGATTAACATGTTTGGAATCTGCAGAACATGACCTGCCACAGGGGTTTAAAATAACAAAACATGTTCAGTAGCATTTGTATGGGTCATTTCCTCACACCTAAGTATCTGTTCTTGTAAAACAAGCCCTTAAAACATGTAAAGAGATCTCTCCAACTAGGGCTTCCATTTGCAACCAAACTGGCTTTTCTTGTTAGTTGTTCATAATTTCAGATCGTTGGTTAGTGAATGGCTGTTCAGTTTCTCTTTCTTTGGAAAGCACTATTATGTTACCTTAGATATGATTAAATTTCTCTTCCCACAATAAAATAAAACACTTGAATAAAAGATTTCCCCTGCAGAATGTTTAGGTAGCAGGTATAACAGGAAGTCTTAGGAGTTTATCATACAACAGAATTTGGGGGTATAATGCAATGGCAATCTGAACGCAATCATGGGGTTTCACATTATTGCGAAAGAGTGTATCTCACACAATTCTGGGCAACGGGAAGTCATTCCGAATGCAATCATGGAGTTTCACGTAATTACATATTAGAGTATCTCACACAATTCCGGGGAATGGGTGGTCATTTTCGGGAAATGGGAAGTCATTCTGAACGCATTCCGAATGCAATCAGATTTCACGTAAATTTGCTAAACCAGTCAGTGTTTCATAAGATTATAATCTGTCCCTAATACATATATTTCGACCGACTTGTCTGAAAAACAAAAGCATCTGTGGATGGGGAAGTTGCAACGAATCCCCTCGATTCTTCTTCCTCTTATTTGCTTTTGTGTGAAGATATGAAGGGAGAAGACAAACAAGGGGACAATTGGCCTCATATAAGAGCAAATGTTGCATGGAATTGGTCACAGAGTGCTTTTTTGAGGAAGAGCCTTTTGAGTAAGCTTCACAACCTGATCTTAAAATCTCTCACACTAACACACACACTTCATCTTGGGAGCTCACTTGATTGAGGACAAGTTTGAAATAGGGATGCCAGCTGTCCCATGTTTAAAATGGCCCTGGGTTGCTTTTATCTAAACCCTCTGTACAGCCAATCACAGAGCTCCAGGAGTCCAGCCAATGAGAAGCTGGCTGGGCAGAGCTATAAAAGAGCCTTGACAGGGAGCGAGGGGGGTTTATTTTGTTTAAGGACTCTTTCAAACGGGGAGGAATTTCTCCCAACTCCGAATGGAGCCAATGCGGATTTATGTAAATTCGCTTGTTTAGCGAATTTACATGAACCCCTGCTCCGTTCGGAATTACTTCCCATTACCCGAAATTAACCCCCTCCTGCCCGAATTTGCATGCAAAGCTTTAATTCGCAATAACGTAAAACCCATGATTGCATTCGAATTGGCTTCCCTCCTGCCCGAATTTGCATGTGAAGAGTTAATTTGCAATAACATAAAACCCATGATTGCATTCGAATTGACCTTAAATTATACTTCCAATTTAGCCTTGTATGAAAGAGTCCTAAGTTTTGAGGGAAGACTCAGACATCTTTGGAGGGAGGGTGTGCTCTTGGGGTTCCTGTGGGAACATTTATAGGATAGTTATAGGCCAGGGAAGGGTCTGAGAAGTCCAATACGGACTAGAGAGGCTTGAGGTAGTCTGATAAATAGAGGCTCAGAATAAGCCTGGAGGTTAAGGAAGCTTTTGGTTTTAGTATTGGAGAAGGTTGCCTGAGTGGCTGTAGTATTATTCTTTAAGGAACTTTTGTAACTAAGGAATAAGACAAACAAAGCTTTAAGTATATTTCAATATTTGTTTCTTTATTTTATAAATAAACTTCATTCATGTTTTGAAGAACTGCTTGGCCTCTGTTAAAACTATTGAAACACGCTACCAAAGATAACAGTGCCTCAGTAGGAGATAGGTGAACAAGGAAGTGTTCACCACACATAAAGTGGCGGCAGCGGCGGGATTCGAAGAGTCCAGTTGCCAGAGCTTTGAAGTGTTTGGGGGTCTGAGTGGAATACCAGATACCCATAGTTGATTTGGCGTTGAGTAAGGGGAGTAATCTCTGAGGTAATAGAAAAGGGTAATTGTAGGAGATTAGGGCTAGGCGAAGGCGGCGACAATAACAACGAAGTCACAAAGTGGAAGTTAGTTAACACCTACCCTTTGTTTCTGTGCATTAAAAAAAAAACATACTGCCTCTCTCTTTGCTCTTATTTTGTTATTATTATTATTATTTGATTCCTACAGACTGCCACAATGGGCTGAGAGAGTGTGACTTGCTACTGCCCTGAGTGGGTTTCAACTGCCAAGCCAAACCATCCTTGTCCAAAACCAACACCACCACAATGGAGAGAGGAAGGAAGGAAGGGGGTCATTCACACAGGACTCAGTGACAACAGCAGAGGCTGCTGCTTGACCCACCATCTCTACCGTCGTCACCTCAGGACGACGATGGGCCTTAGTCTTGTGTTATTATTATTGTTTTTATTACTGTGTTGTTATTGTGTTATTATTATTGTGTTTTTATTACTGTGTTGTTATTGTGTTATTATTATTGTGTTATTAGATTGTAAGCCTGAGGGCAGGGAACCGTCTAATTTATACATATATTTAATTTATATAATTTTATATTATATAATTTATATAATATAAAATTATATAAATTAAATATATGTATAAATTAGACGGTTCCCTGCCCTCAGGCTTACAATCTAATAACACAATAATAATTAACCTTTATATAGCGCTGTAAATTTACACAGTGATGTACGTATAAATTATATAATATATATATATATATATATATACATATATAATATATATATTATATAATTTATACGTACAACACTGTGTAAATTTACAGCGCTATATAAATAAAGGTTAATTATTATTATTATTATATTATTATTATTAAGATATGTATTATTAATAATAATATATATTTTATTAAGATATTTATCATTATTAATAATATATTTTATTATTATTATGATATTTATTATTAATAATAATAATATATTTATTATTAATAAGATTATTATTATTATTATCATTCTGTGGGTTAAACGGTTTCTCAATCAATTCAACGCAGCCCTAGTGACGTCACCAACCGCCACCCTCTGCCTCCCTCCTCCCTCCCTCAGTTCTCCCTGACTCTGGTCCGCGCTCCGCCCTCCTTGCTCCCCATTGGCCGCTCCTCAGGCCACGCCCCTTTCCTCCTCTCTCTCTCTCTGAGAGTGGAGGGACTCGAGGGAGGGAGGGTCCTGAGAAGGGAGGTGGGAACGGAGTGGGCGGAGCCTCGATTGCAGCGACGGATCTTTTTCGGGGCGGGACCGGAACTAAGGAAGAGCGCCTGCATGACTCGCTCCCGGCGCTGTAGGTGAGTGAGAGGAGCAGCAGCAGCAGCAGGGAAAGGAAAGGAAGGAGACCCGGGGGGAGGGCTGAGAGGGGGGCACCCAGGCGCTTGGAGTGGAGGGATAGAAAGAAAGAAAGAAAGAAAGAAAGGGGCCGCTCTTCCTCTGCTGCCACTTTATGACCCCTTTAACTGCCCCGGCGGCTCAGTGCTGCTGCTGCTACGGAAGCCTCGGGGTTTGTAGTTTTTTTGTGGCACTGACACATGAGGCTAAATGGCTCGCCGAACTACAGTTCCCATGGTTCCCTGGGGTTTCAAAGCAGGACTGTTTCTACAGTGTTTTGGACGCCTGAGAAGACTGTGAAAGGGTCCCAGGGGGAGCCAGGTGTCCTCCTAGCCCTAAAAGGAGGACGAGCAAGGTGTCCTCCTCCTCCTCCTCTGTCCTCCATTTCATGGCCTTCTGTCCCAAAGGTCCTCTGTTTTGGGGGGTTTGTCAGTGTTTTTGTTCAGGTTTTTATATTGGGTTATGTCCCTATATTTTTAATTTTTAAACTTGGGTGTCCTCCATTTTGTGGTGCCTGGCCCTCCTTGTCACCCTGAGGACAAGGCACTGCAGATTCATGCCCCTTAGTCCTGCTCAAAATGGAGGGCATTTAAGACAAAGTGGAGGACATGGCTGCATCAAAGGCTAAAAACATAGGATTATAAATTCCTGCTTCTTAGTCCTTCTCAAAATGGAGGACTTTTTTATTGGGGGAGGATTGGAGGGTGTTTAAGACACAATGGAGGACATGACCATATCAAAGGCTAAAACCACTCATAGAGATATAAATGCATGCTTGCTTAAAAATGGAGGACATTTGAGAAAAGTGGAGGGCATGTAACACAAAATGGAGGGCGTGACCATTATCAGGCTAAAAATGCTCAGAATTAGAAATTCATGCTTCTTAGTCCTGTTCAAAATGATTAGAGGAAAATGGAGGGCATTTAACCCAAAATGGAGGACATGGCCATATCATCAAAGACTAAAAACACTCATAGACTTATAAGTCTATACTTCTTAGTCATGCTTGAAATGGAGGACATTTAACAAAATGGAGGACATGGCCATATCATCAAAGGCTAAAAACACTCATAGAACTATAAGTCCATGCTTCTTAGTCCTGCTCAAAATGGAAGACATTTGAGGAAAATAGAGGGCATTTAATACAGAATGGATGACTTGACCATATCAAAGGCTAAAAACACAGAAATATAAATCCATGCTGCTTAGTCCTTCTCAGAATGGAGGATATTCTAGAGTTCTTCCTGGACTGAAGGAAGTTAAAAGGGAAGCTGTGTCCTGGAAAAGGAGGACCTCTGGTCACCCTTTGCATGGCGTCTAGGGCCCAATTGGTCAAAAACTATGGAAAGGGGTGCCTTCCTTTTAGTCTGCCATCCTCAAAATATTGTGTTTTTTGAGCTGGCCCTTCGTAGGAAAACTGAGCCTAAGGAAAAAGAGGGTTTCTGAGCCTGTGCAGAGAACTACTCCTGAAAAGCAGAGGAAAAGGAAAGTCAATGGGGCCACAACTTTAGCACTCAATGCTTTTTATTTTTGCACGAGCTTCCATGGGTATAAACCCACTTCTTCAGAGGCAGTACTGAATTATAATAAATGCTCATTTATGATAATCACTTATGATTATGATAAATCATAATCATTGTTGTAAATTCATTACTATTTGTTATCATAGCATACTTACACAGTTGGGAGAGTGGGGTGGAAAGCAATAGGATCTAGAAAGATGGAGGTCGTGACCCCTCTCCCAAATCTTCAAAGGGTTGCATGAGGTGATGAAAGGTTAAGGTTTTTTATTTTTATTTTTGGAACTATCACTATTAAGAGAATATATGTCATATTAATAACAGACAAGAACATTTCTTTACGTCAAATAGTAACTTTTAGAGAAGAAGTGTTAGAAGGTAAGAGTAAGTGAACTGATGGTGAGTGAAGGGATTTGGAAGTTAGATAAGTTTAGGAAAGACAGAGAAGTGAAAGAAGTAATGAAACAGATCAAGAAACAAGAAAAAGGAGGAGGAAGAAGGAAAGTAATGAAAGTCAAGGAGTCTAAAGGAAGTTAAAGAAGGAAGAGTGGTAGATAATAAGAGAGGGGGAGAGGATGGTTTGAAGTGGAGGGTTATAGGAGATGAAGAATAGTCAAAGGCCAGCATCATTAAATACACTAAATGACAAGGAAAGATTGTAAAACAATATATATAGAGGTATGTTTGTTTGAAAATATGAGTTGTGTTGATGTAAAGTTGTGATTGTATGATTAGGATAATGTTTGATGATTTTAAAAAACTAAAATGTCTAATAAAAAATTAATTTACAAAAAAAAAAGGGTTGCATGAGGTGAAACAGGGCTTTTACATCTTTACAGTGGCCAGTTAGTGTTGATGTGTGAAAGAAATATATCTGATTCTGCTTACCAGAAGTCAATTTCCCTGGTTTCAAAACTCTTTCTGAGAAGATTCCTTTTGTTATGTGTGTTAAGAGCGCGGAGTCTTGTGTTAATTATGTTATGTGTCATCAATATTAATATTGTGTATTGATGTGTGTAGTGTGCCGTAAAAGTTGTTACCTTTCAAGATAGGGTAAGGCTCCTTGTTGTCTTTATCCTTCATCCAATCACTATATTTAAAACTTCCATGTAATTGGGAATTTGTCTTAGTGGAAGCAATTGCAACCCTTGAAATCGTAGCAAACCTCTTTGCCCAATGTTTTATGGTAAGATGTGATAATAAAAGGATGTGTTGTCTCAGTGTGTGCAGAGGACCATTTTCCCGAAGGATACTGGGTTTTCATGTTCACAGAAAAAGGTTTAAAGATGGGCTTATACCCCACACCTCTCATTTTATAAATGAAAGAGTAGCTTTTGTGGAAATCAGCATATTGGAGTTGTCTAAGGAATTATTCCAAATTGATGGGGGGGGGGGGCTGAATATGGTAGTAGTAGCCTTTGGGAACAGAAAGGTTGCGGGTGGAGTAAGCAGATCAGGCTAAACAAATATGCCAGTGGTTGAGTTTAAGGTTACTAGGTTAATGGTTGAAAAGCAAGGAGCAGCTTGAATCAATGGAACATAAAATATGGAACATCTTTCTTTGCTTTTTACCATTTCCTACAAATAAATTATGACCCCTTTGTCACCATATATTGGGGATTTGTAGTAGGGCTTGTTATAGTGGAGCCAATTGCAACCCTTGAAATCATAGCAAACTTCCTTATCCAATGTTGTGTGGTGGGATGTGATAAAAGGATTGTGACCTCTTGGTGTGCTGAACATAAGTAGTGATTTAAAAGCACACCTCTTACAACTGTACCATGGGTGCTTCAGATAGTTAAAGTGGGGAGTAAAATGGCCAGGATTCCAGACTGACAAAGGGAAATGATGGATCAGAATGGGGAAATAATGAAGGACTACATGATTTTATCATATCAGTGATCATCAGTTCCAGTTATCTGATGCACATCAGAAGAACTTATCACAGCAATGGAGGTAAAAAGGAAACAGTAGTGTTGATTTATTTATTTTTTTAAATGGGCAGTTAGAAGCTGGAGATTGGCAGAGAAAGAAGGCGATCGTTCCAGACACCGAGATGAACACAGGAAAATACACAAACAGCAGAAACTCCCCCAAATTGCACTGAGTGTGAGCTGAGTCATATTATATATGTGGAAAGCCTTTTATAGTACTTTAAAATTATGTGGGATTTGTCAGCAGTTTCTGTGTGTATGTCTTAAAGGTGAGCCTTGAATTAATGCCTGGTTTGTGCTAAATTGTGGGGAAAGTTTTAGGTTACTTTGTGCAGTTTATTAGCTGGGGCCCATTGCTTATGCTGAACAGCGGGAGAACTGTGAATGACGACTACACAATAAGATCAGTGTATATACCATTTATTAGTAAAGAGAGAGAAATCTGATCACACATTCATTACTGGCACTAAGCACTTGGCACAGGAATCCCTAAGTCAATATAAAACTGTTGCATCACTTTATGTACACAGTAACTGTTAATCATTTGACTAACAGTAAAGTTAAGCCCAGTGAGGCCCAGAAATTCCTGTGTACCCGCCTTCTGAGTTTTTTGTGCTGATTTGATCCCTTAATGGTCGTCATCTAATGCATAGTCTGTTAGATATTTGTCATGTCTTGGAGAAGGGTGAAGGGAAAAGTAGAATGGAGGAGACACTAAATCTTTAGAGAGTTTTTCAGCTGTATAGCTCCAGAATTACAAGCTTTAGAACTCACCTTTTATTTATTTTTTTAACTGCCTTTTAAAAAGACTTTCCCACACAGTCACTTTGTAGAATTTCTGGAACTATTGAAATCTAAAAGCAAAGGTTTTCACTCACCCTCCTTGGAAAGTGATACTTTTGGCCTCAATTTTTGTAGAGAACTAGTTGAAAACCCGTATATTATTTAGCATTTTATAATTTTTGCTATCCTGTGAAAAAGATTGTTCTGTAAACTACCTTAAAGATTGACAATGATGTGCCTAGGACGAAAACCACATGATGGACTTTATGATTGAACTTAGGAGCATTTGGACAGTTTTTTTGTGGTTAATGTGTAAAGTGCCCTTCCATGGGATGTTTCAGTCCTGGTAGAGATGTCTGGGAAGATAAAGCTCTACTAAAATGCCTCTTGTTTTTTTGTGGAACTACTATAGAAGAACGGTTTAAGGACTAATAAGCAGAATTTGTTGTATGTGAACTTAATGAAGACTGTTACTATTAAAAAATAACAGGAGGACTAAAGGAAGTCAGTAGTGAAATGAGAAATGACTCATTGGGTTAGGGCAGAGCAGTTTAAGATAAAGCCTCATAAATTTTACCAAGGGACAGCGGGGCAGGTTAGGGTTGGAAATGTTAAATGCCATATATGAAAGAGTGGTACCTCTTACCCATTTTGGCTGATAAGGCAGAAGATGCTAATAGTGAGTGAAGGGAAGGGAGACAGGCAAAGCAAGGGGCAAAATTGGATATTCATCACATTTCAAACAGGAGACATGCACCTGAAAAACTCAATTCCATATGAGGTTTGATTTTTTTTTCTGCCTAAGAGCATGTTGGGGGGGGGGGGATAGAAAATAATGGTTTGTTCAATCAAGGAAGGATAAGAGGTCACAGAGAAATCCTGAAGTCTCTTGTGCTCTCCCTGGACAGTAAGGGGGAAAAGTTGAAGAGCTGAGAGAAAGGGGCTCTTTTACCCACTCTTGAGTTGCTTCCCTCAGGTTTTAGGGTGGATAGTCACAGCTGATCATTAGCAAAGAAGGAGCTAATTTGTTTGTTCATCTGCAGAATGAATTCAAGTAACGACGGAAGCTTTGGGAATAGCCTTCTAAAGGCATTTAAGAATCTTGAATAAGATACTCCCAATGGTGCTGGGTTCCCCTGTGTGATGAAAGAGGCCAGGGCTAACAGAATCCTTGGGAAGTGTCTCCATCATGCATTCCAGGTATCCTGAGGAAGCTGCTAATGGCTTGTCTCATCCTTGGCTTCCCCACTTGATGGAAGAGGCTGGGACCAACCAAAGGCTCCTTAAGACATTCAGGTACCCTGAGGAAGCTGCTTCTAACAGAGCTCACTTTTCTCATCCTTGTTTCTCTCCAAAAGCTGAAGTAAGCATTCCATAGGACAGGAGTGAAGAGGAGCTGTAGTGTTTGCAACTGGGTATGGGGCATCTGTCATCATCAACATTCCACTGTGCAATGAATTTGTGCTTCTAGATCAGACCCCATGATTGCTACTCTCCTTGAGTGTCAATAGGCATTCTGAGCAAGTATGACTTTAGAAATCCTGTTACTGAAGTCACTAGCTGAATGCAGGAAACTCTGAAGTAGCATATAATCATAGAGTTGGAAGAGACCACAAGGGCCATGCATTCCAAATCCCTGCCATGCAGGAACTCCCAATCAAAGCATACCCAAAAGATGGCCGTCCAGCCTCCATTTAAAGACCTCCAAGGAAGGAGACTCCACTACACTCCGAGGGAGTGTGTTTCACTGTCGAACAGCCCCTGCTGTCAGGAAGTTCCTCCTAATGTTGAGGTGGAATCTCTTTTCCTGCAGTTCGCATCCCTTGTTTGTTTTCTAGTCCCTGGAGCAACAGAAGACAAGTTTGCTCCATCTTCAATATGACATCCCTTCAAATATTTAAGAGGGCTATCATATCACCTCTTAACCTTCTCTTCTCCAGGCTAAGCAACCCCAGCTCCCTAAGGCGTTCCTCACAGCGCATGGTTTCCAGACCCTTCACCATCTTAGTTGCCCTCCTTTGGACATACTCCAGTTTCTCCACATCCTTTTTGAATTGTGGTGCCCAGAACTGGACACAGTATTCCAGGTGGGGCCTGACCAAAGCAGAATAGAGTGGCACTATTACTTCCCTTGATCTAGACGCTATACTTCTATTGATGCAGCCTAAAGTTGCATTGGCCTTTTTAGCTGCTGCATTGCACTGTTGACTCATGTTCAACTTATGGTCTACTTGGACTCCTAGATCCCTTTCACATGTAGCTTCATTCAGCCAGATGTCCCCCATCCTATATCTGTGCATTTCATTTTTCCACCCTAAGTGCAGAACCTTACATTTCTCCGCATTGAATTTCATTTTGTTAGCATTGGCCCAGCTTTCTAGTCTATTCAGGTCATTTTGAATTTTGATCCTGTCTTCTGTAGTATTAGCTACTCCTCCTAATTTGGTGTCATCTGCAAATTTGATAACTAGGCCCTCAATACAGTCATCCAAGTCATTAATAAAGATGTTGAATAGCACTGGCCCCAGGAAAGAGCCCTGTGGGACCCCACTGGTCATTTCTTTCCAGGTTGAAAAGGAGCCATTGTTGAGCACCCTTTGGGTTTGGCTGGTCAACCAATTACAAATCCATGTAACAGTTACCTTGTCTATCCCACATTTTGCAAGCTTTTTTGCAAGAATGTCATGGGGAACTTTGTCAAAGGCCTTACTGAAATCAAGATATACTATAGCCACAGTATTCCCTTCATCTACCAAGCTGGTAATTTTATCAAAAAAAAAGAGATCAGATTTGTCTGGCATGACTTGTTTCTCTGAAACCCGTGTTGACTTTTGGTGATTATGGAATTATCTTCTAGATATTCACAGACTCTCTGTTTAATGATCTGCTCCAGAATCTTTCCTGGAATTGATGTCAGACTAACTGGATGATAATTGTTGGGATCCTCTTTTTTTCCCTTTTTGAAGATGGGGACAGCGTTTGCCCTCCTCCAGTCTTCTGGGACTTCTCCTGTTCTCCAGGAGTTCTCAAAGATTATTGCCAGAGGTTCCGATATTACATTTGCCAGTTCCTTTAATACCCTTGGATGTAGTTCATCTGGTCCTGGAGACTTATATTCATTTAGGTTAACCAGGTATTCCTGTACTATCTCTTTACTTATTCTGTGCTGAAATTCCCCTATTCTGTCTTCAGCTCCATTATCCTTAGGTTGAGCACCCTTTGCCCTTTCTGAAAAGACTGAAGCAATGAAGGTGTTAAGTAATTCTGCCTTTTCTCTGTCCCCTGTTAGCATTTTGCCATCTTCTCCACACAGCGGCCCTACATTTCTGTCTTCTTCGTTTTGCTGCGGACGTACCAAAAAAGCCCTTTTTATTGTTCTTAACCTCTCGAGCAATCCTGAGTTCATTCTTTTTGCTTTAGCTTTTCTAACTTTACCCCTACATGTACTGGCTATTTGTTTGAATCCTCTTTGGTGATTTCCCCATTTTTCCATTTCTTATACATGTTCTGTTTAAGGCTTATCTCAGTTGAAAGTTTCTTAGTCATCCATCCTGGCTTCTTGAGACACCTCCCATTTTTCTTCCTCATTGGAACTGTTTGAAATTGTGCCTTCAGTATCTCCCTTTGGAGAAACTCCCATCCGTCTTGAACTCACTTCTCTTTTAGTATTCCTGGCCATGGGATCACTCTCAATATTTCTCTAAGTTTATTGAAATCAACTTTCCTAAAGTCTAGAGTGTGTGTCTGACTATGCCTGGCTTCTCCTTTCCACTGTATAACAAACTCCAGGAGGACATGGTCACTTCCACCTAAGGATCCCACCACTTGCACCCCATCAACTAGGTCTTCCCTGTTGGTTAAGATCAGATCTAAAATGGCTGATCCCCTTGTTGCCTCTTCCACCTTTTGGACAATGAAATTGTCTTCCAGGCAAGTGAGGAATTTGCTAGACCTTGAGGATATGGCTGAGTTTGACTTCCAGCAAATATCAGGATAATTGAAGTCACCCATCTGAGTATGTGATTATCTGTTCTAGAAAGGCATCATCCAATTCCTCTGCCTGAGTCGGGGGTCTGTAGTAGACTCCAACAATAACATCTCTGTTGTTTCCTTCCCCTTTAATTTTTTATCTAGATGCTCTCCACTTGGCCTCCAGTACTGATGTCCTGAATCTCTTCACTGGTGTAAATATCCCTGACATATAATATCCTTTCCTGTTTGACCTGTTTCTCTTAAAAAGGTTAAATCCCTCCATTTCTACATTCCAATCATGAGATTCATCCCACCAGGTTTCAGTGATGCCTATTATATCATATTTCCCTTGTTGTGCTCGGAGTTCAAGTTCATCCTGCTTATTTCCCATACTTTGTGCATTAGTGTAGAGACATCTAAAAACATGTGTTCCCTTTACTTGCTGCCTGTGCAAGTTTTTTTGCCTCCCACTGTTGGGTCCTTGCACTGTTTGTCTTGTTCCCTCTATGTCGATTTGACTATTTTCTCCATCCCTTTTGCCTTCCAGAATACTGTCTCCCTCCCCCACATAAGCACACTAGCGAGGAGTGCATTGGTAAATGCCCATGAGCATAGGGGAGGTTGTGGTGCCAGTAGAGTGGTCCAGGGGGTGCAGTTTGCACTGGGTGGCACTTCCAAGGAGGCCTTCCTCCCATCTTCTCCAGTGCCGTGTCTCTCTCTCTCTCTCTCTTCGTGTTTGTAGCGCAGTCCGTGATGAGGTACCACTGCTACGTTTGGTGCCAGGATCACCTCCTTCGGCACTGTAGGCAGCAGCTTGTGAGTTGGAGAAGTACCTCTCCTCTTCCGGAATAACCAAAGAGAACACTGTAGACAAAGGTCTCCCAGATGAGGCTTTTATTCTTAGTAGAGGTTACAATATGTACAGTATAGAGCTATCTACAAAGTTCCTGGCTGGTGTTTGGCCAGCCTGTTGCTATTAAATTACACTTTGTACATTTTCCTTGGGACTCTTTATCCCAACACTCTTGGACCAGAGAGCCAAGGCTCTGGAGAAGGAGGGGCATCACATGTCCCCTCTTGTTACTTCACTTGCCCAGCTGCCTGGCTTGCTCCCAGTAGCCCTGGGTACGCATCTGGGTGGGTAATAGCCTGCTGGGAGGGGGTTAGGTGAGTGAGGGGGTGCTGTCCCCCCTTCCCCCAATTTCTTTCCAGGCACTCACACTGGATGATACCAGCACTAAGGACACCACTGGGTGGAGGAGACTGAAGATAAAGGAATCGTAATGGGTTGGTGCCTTTGCCTGTCCTGGTGGCTGGTCAGCTCTAGTCTGAAATTGTCACATCTATAGTAGTTCTGAGATGGAGCTACACTATGAAAAGCAGAACCAACAGTTGTCTTCAGCTAGTACTATTACTGCTACTGTCATCGGTTCTTGAAACATTCACTTACCCTTGCCGTGTTTTTTTATACAAACAACTATGAGCGGGGCTGTTTGGGGCTGCACTTCTGTGGGATACTCTTCCGCATATGGAACAATGAAAAAGATTTTATATAAATGACTTATAAGGTGCTTTTTAAAATAAATGTACCAGTTGTGGGCACTATAGCTAGAAGTATTCCTCTTGTTAGCACTGTATGTTGCTTGGCATTAAAGAAAAAAAAGTGGATTAGATTGCTTTTCTCCCTATGTCAAATAAAGTGTGATTCCAAATAGACAATTAGTACTTTCAAGAAATTGGACTATTTCCTGAAGTTAGGTAACACAGGAAATGTAGAGGGAGGTTGAGTCGTAAAGTGAGATGAAACTATTTATCCCTCCCTCTGTGTGTAAGTAATATATAAAAGGGAAAATATATCCTGTTTTTCTGCTTGCTAAAATGCCTCAAAGTGACTAATAATTGTTTTTTTTTTAAATAAAAATGAAAAGAGTCATGCAACTTAAAAAAAAATACACAACCAGAAATGAGGTAAAGTATGAAAGGCCAGAATGAGAATCCAGAAAAAGCAAAATAATCAGATTGTGTGGAGTCGAAGGCTTTCATGGCCAGCATCCATAGTTTTTTGTGGGGCTTTTGGGCTATGTGGCCATGTTCTAAAGAGTTCCTTTCTGACGTTTCACCAGCATCTGTGAAAGATGCCAGAGAAGATGCCAGAGAAGATGGTGGCGAAACGTCAGAAAGGAACTCTTCTAGAACATGGCCACATAGCCCAAAAGACCCACAAAAAACAATCAGATCATAATTCAGATCCTACATCATGCTTGGCTGTAGTATAAATCTACCCTTAGTTTAAGTGCCACGGTATTCAGTGGTGGTGCATGTGGCCTCTCTGCTGGGACTGCATGCACATGCAGCCATTGAATTTAATGGGATTGGCATCTGTGGGTGCTTGGATGGCAAGCCCGCAGTTGGGACAGGCATGCTGTATGTGTCCATGTGAAATAGTTATAATTGTAGGATTCTACATGTGCCTCCTTGAATTGAGAACATCTGTTGCACAGTGGCTCCTAAAAAAGAACCACATGTGTAAGAGAACTTACACATTTGTATGACACCAACATGAAATAAATGCAGAAATAAATAATATTTTTTTAAAAAAAGAAGAAGATTGGATATCCCACAATCTGGATGCTGGCACTAAAAGGGCCCTATGTGCCCACCAAGTGTTGTCTCAGACAAGGGCAGAGCACATAAGCATCCCTTCAGGTAAACTCCTTGGGTGGGTAGAATCCTATCTTCTGATGCAGTCTTATGATGATCAAAGTCTTGGTAGACTTGGAAGATTGGGATACAACCCAGCCCCCATCCATTATCAGATTGCTTTCAGAAGACATCTGAAGCTTAATTTGGTTGATGGAAAACTAGCGGCTTTTAAAAAGAAAAAAAATGAAAGGTTCTGTTTTCAAAGAGGGTCTAAATCCCCTAAAGGCTCTAAATCCTGTCTGAGCTTGGAAGCAAAGCAAGGTCAGCTGTGGTTAGTACTTGGATGGGCGACTGCCAACAAATATTAGGTGCTGTCAGCTACATTTTAGAGGAAGGAACTGGCAAACCCAGCTCTGAATATTCCTTAGCTAAGACTATCGTGTGAAATTCATGGGGTTGCTATAGATTGACAGGTGACTTGGAGGCACATGCAAACATTTTCAAAGGATCAGATTTTAGAAAATTTCCTTTTGTGGTCTTTTGCTAAATATTGGATAACATTAATAAGGAAAGTTGCAGTGGAGTTCAATGCAGTGTATGAACTCTGTGTTCATGTGGTTAAGCATGACAGGATTTGAGTTGCTGTGGGAAATTTAAATGGTAGCCCCACTATCCAATAAGTCATAGGAACCTGTCAGTGAACTAGAGGAAGTTTCCACTGGGGAAGATGCTCATTAGAAGGTCTGTGCTTTTGTTCGAAAATGAAACTGACATTGATTAAACATGTTAAGAAAAGGTGGGCATAGCACATTTCCTACAGTTCAAATTACTGGGACTTTCATATTTTAATCTTTAGCCTACCTTGAAAACATTTACAGCACGGTTCTAGTGTAGGAGTTAAGTTCTCTTATTGGACAAGTCTGCTGAAAAATAAGTACTATTGAGTTCAGTAGGATTTAGCCCATGTAAGCATGTACGTGATTGCATTTTTAAAGAATAATTTTCCACATCTTTGTCTGCTAATTTGTTCTATTGCACAATTGTTTCAACAGATAGTTGTTTTTTTTTTTTTTTTGCTGCTCTGCTGAAACACGATCACATTGCTTTTACTTTCCAGTTGCTCAAAAACATTTGTATCTTTATTTTTGACAAGCTTGTAATATAGTTATAATATTCCCTAAAGAAATTGCAGTTTCTTTCACAGCATTATCCAGTTCTTTCAGCACTTCATGTTATGAATCTTTGTTGGAAGCATAATGTAGTGTACCGTTTGCAAAAATAGGTAGTAAGTAGGAATTTTTTTTGAAAGTTGCATGGTTCATTAGATTTCATCAGGTCTGCAGGAGAAGACCTGAAATTTTCTGCTTTTATGCAAGACTAATTTGTTTCTATGTGATGGTTGTTGCAAATAAGTTTGATTTTTCTATTCATTATTATGAACAAAATAAGGCTTTAAATTTAAAAGAATCCTAGGCAGCATGGTGTAATGGTTTGAAAGTTGGACTAGGATTCTAGGAGACCAGGGCTGAAATTCCTGAAACGAGATTACTTTGGGCAAGTCACACTCAGTCTCAAAAGAAGGCAGTGTCAAATGTTCTCCAAATAAATCTTGCCAAGAAAATGTCATGATAGAGTTGACTTTGGTTGGAATCGATATGAAGACACACAGTGACAAATACTTATTTTAGAATTATATAATTACATGAGCCTGATCTAGATTGGCAAAAAGAAGTGTGTTCATGGCTGCATGAAAGTCTAGCCTTTAGATGAGAAAAAGGGAAAGTGTGCCATGAAAATGCTTTTTTTTTCTTTTTTCCTTTTTTTGCATTTTAGGGGAGAAGAAGCCCCTTTAAAAAGGTGCTGGTTTTCCCAGCTTCTTTTTTTAAAACTGCGGAACAGCGCAGCTCCATCTAAAGGCTGTGGTGCAGCTGCTAAGCATTAAGGAAAAGGCAACTTCATGTCACACTTTCCTGCCAATCTAGAAAGCCCCATAGTGTTCTTTCTTCAACTTAGAGGGGCAAAGAGTCACCTAGGCTAGGTCTTAGTGCTGGGCCCTGCCAGGGTGCTTTCCAAGGCTCCAGGTATGATAACCGGTGATTCTGATTAAGCATACATAAAGTGCTTTGTACAACCAGATCTTGTTTTGTGTTGAAGATCTTTCATCTGATATTTCTTAGCTAAAGGGAAGAGGCTGAAAAACTTGTTTCAGTTACAGTATGATTTGAGGCGTAATTTATTGTTGCACAATCATTGGTACGTCATTTGCTTTAAATACAGTGCTAGGTGCAGCATAGTACTAAAATATTTTGCAGCATGCAGGTTAGATCTCATACGCTTGAGACAAAGTTCTTCGAGCCAGCCCTATACAGTCATCTCTTAATGTGGAACTATTTTCCCTTGAACTACACCCAAGACTATGAAGTGTGGTATTTGCTGAAGAAAGACAGTAGTGTGGAAATTTGGGATACGGCAAGCTGATGCTGCAAGGAATTGAAAGATTGAACTTTTATCTGATACTACGTGGGGAAAATGGATTATTTGATACTTGATGCATGATCCTTTGGCAATAAGGGTGATTGGGTGATGTTACACTGTTTACCATTTCAAGTTTTGACAGCATGGCAGCAGACAAAGAGAAGATAATACTGGAAGTTGGTATATCTTTATGCATCTTAAAACTGTTTTTCAAAATATCTGTTTTTATTAAGAGAGTTTTAAAGAAATATATAACAATGCTAAATATTGGCTGAATTTGGATTTGGAACGTTATTCTAAACATGCAAAAGTTGTTTGATATATTAAGAGAATTTGTTTCCCTCCCTCCCTCCCTTCCTGCTAGGATTAGGATTCCTGCTTTGAATAGTACAGTGGTCCCCCGGGTTACGAAAGTAATCCGTTCCGGATTACCTTTCGTAACCCGGAAATATTTGTAACCCGGGGGACCGCTTTGTTTGCTGCACCACGCGGCAAATTTAAAGGGACCGCGTTTTTTTTCTTCGTACCCCGGGGGTTTTTTCGTAAGCCGGGGCCGTTTTTGCGGCCCCAGGGTTTTCGTACCCCGGGGGATTCGTAACCCGGGGTACCACTGTATGCTTGTATAATATTATAAGTTGTTTTTGAAAACCTGCTTTTTCACCACATGGTTTGCTTTGTGGCAAGATAGAGATCCAGATAATGAGACTGGCATAAGGAGCTGGATTGAAACAAACTATAACTTTTAAAAAAATATTCAAAATTGTAACCAAATAAAATAGTACAAGATTCTTGATGGTGCATTCTACAATGTTCTGTTTAAAGTTTACATTCTTCTTCTTACAAACAAACTATAACTTTTATATATTTTAAATTTCCGTGGTTTCACATAAATATGGGGTTTGGTGAGGGATTATACTATTGAGAGGCAGCATATGACATGGTAGTTATGACACTCTTATCTACTGAGTGAAACAGGATGAATTGCATAAGGCTGTGGATGGTGCTAGTTGCCATTCACTAGCAAATGGCTTAGTGTGTGACTGTTAGACAATGCCAACAGTATGCCTGACTCTCTGTAGTATCTTCGGGGAACCTTCCAATTAAAGCTTCTAAGGAGGTCTCTGTTATGTTGTTGTGGTTATTGTTGTGTGCCTCCAAGTCATTTTTTACTTGTAGTAGTAGTAGTAGTAGTCACTATCTAGATTTATACATTTTCCCCAGTGTATTTTGACCCTCCAAATACCTGATATTGTAAAAGTCTGCAGACTGTGCCTTACAAGGGGGTATCGTAAAGTAATAATTATCACCCGGAAGTTATTATGGCATATTGATGAAATTTTGTCAGTGTCATCATTGGTCCCTAAGTGCACGTTGCTGAGAAAATCAACTCATTGCGTCCTTTATTTTTGTGATTGTCTGTGCCAGAAGTGACTAAAGTGTAAAATCCTCAGCAGGTGCAATCTGCCCGCTTCTACAATATCAGGTATTTGGAGGGTCAAGATACGCTGGGGAAAATGTATAAATCTAGATAGAGACTACATAGAGATCAGTTAACAACTGCAAATCAAAGCAAACTTTCTGTCAATTTTTTAAAAATGTGATTACTGTATTAAAACTTTTGGATACCCTCTCATATGATGCAAAGCATTGCTGCCTTCTTTATTTAAACATTTCTGAACATTTTCGAATGTTCTCAAGCTAACCTTGAACTTTTCTTTAGCCTGCATATATGGTGCATATATATTCTAGGCAGAAAAATGTAGCCAAATTTGGCATATGAGTGAGGTAGAGCCTTACCTTATAAGCAGGTTTTCCAGAATCCATTGCTTTCTTTGTATTTGTTGTTAGGTGTGACCATTACTGGTTTTCAATTTACTATTAGTAATGGTGATCAAACCATGTTGGTATGTGAATGAGGTGTAAAATTTGCCTGTGTGTTTTTAATTAATTTTGCGTATACTTGATCAGATTAATTTATGTTCTGGGGACTGAACTTCTGTAACAATGTGATAGTAAAACAAATAATATGGGGGAGGGGGGCTAGCATTCATGTGGTTTGATTTGTATCCAAAATAACCCATATGGGAGTATTTTTGCACATTCTTTGTCATTCATATTTACATATCTTTGGTATGGAGTTGTGGGGAGGCATTAGTTTTGTTTTAAACTGACAAAGAGAAAGGTCATACTGGGTAGTTTGGTACATAACCTGTAAAACTTGTCATTCAGGAAAAATACTTCCTTGGGCAACATGTTCTATTAAGTATTAGCCAGCAATTGATGTGCTAATAATGTACCTTCACTAAGACTATCCTCCCACAAAATAAGTTCTCATACCTGGGATCAAACATTGATAGGAACAGGGATTGCAGCCAGGAAATCTGAAGAAGATTAAGAATGGGGAGAGCAGATATGAAAGAACTCGAAAAGGTTTTAAAGTGCAAAGTATATACAACTGAGCACAAAAGTTAGAATCATATAAGCCATTGTGTTCCCTATTACCATGTATGGATGTGAGAGCTGGACAGTTAAGAAACAAGATAGGAGGAAAATCAATGCATTTGAGATGTGGTGCTAGAGAAGAGTGCTGAGGATCCGGGGATAGCCAAAAGGACAAATAAATGGGTCCTAGAGCAGATCAAGCTTGCAATCTCCCTGAAAGCCAAGATGACAAAACTGAGGCTGTCGTACTTCGGACACATCATGAGAAGGGAGGACTCATTGGAAAAAAACCAATAATGCTAGGATAGGTGGAGGGAAGCAGAAAGAGAGGGAGGCCGTGCATGCTAGATGGATGGACTTTATTAAAGAGGTCACCGGTATGGGCTTGCAGGAATTAAGCAAAGCAGTGGAGGATGTCTCATCCATAGGGTTGCCATGGGTCAAGATCGATTCGAGGGCAGTTAAGAACAACAACAACAACAACTTTTTATTGGCTTGTTCCCAAGTAGTATGAAAGGAAAACTAAAAGGGCATCAAGGATGTCAAGGTTGCTTCCTTCCTTGCCTCAGAAAAAGAAGAAGATTGTTGGTTAGTCTGGTTTCTGTGGCACCTTAGTAGTTGCAAAATTACATCCAGCACACACTGCAGTCTAAAGGTGCCCCAGAGAGCACCTTGTCACCAGTTCCCCAGAAAGGCCTGGTGAAGTTTTACAATTTTACGGCCTGGTTTGTTTTGTTTTATATTTCAAATGTCATCAGTTGCCTGAAGAGTTGAGCTCTGACAAGGGCAGGGCTGAGGCCTGGCAAGAACCAAATAGCAGCACTGAGACTTAGCTTCTGCAGAACAAGTGGTGAGGTGGATTAATGTAACAGCTCCTTGTCTCCTTTTTCTGTAAGCATTTTCTTATTTTCCTTTGGAGCAATACGGGAGTGGCAGCCCCCAATCCCCAGCCTTTCTTAAACAGCTGCCCACCATCTTCCCTCTGAGCAAGGCATCTAGCATCTACTGATCCCCAAACTCTAGCCTTCCAGGTGTTTTGGACTTCAGCTTCCAGAAGCCTCAGCCAACTTGGCCAATGGTCTGGGATTCTGGGAGCCAAGGTCCAGAACACCTGGAAGGCCAGAGTTTGGGAATCATTGCAATGATAGTATTAGATGGTGACAGCAAGGTGCTGTAGGACAGAGATTGTGTCATCACATTTGTCCTGGACCCCAAATTGGCCTTCCGCCTTAAGATGGTAGTGGAAGATGCACTTTCCCATTACTGGTGTTGAAGAAAGATTCATCTCCCTGTCTGGTGAACTTTTGTATGGAATGGAAGAGTGGCCATCATCATCTCTGCCAGGGTACATTGAACCCAGCCCTGCCTTTGATAGGCACACAATAGCTTTCAAGTCATCCAGGAGACAAGATACTTGTTGGAAACAGAACCAACAACTTTTGACTGGCAACGGGCAAGTGTTTCCTCTTTGCTTACTGCTTTCTTTTTTCTCCCACTGAGTTGTTGAATGGAGCCTTTGTGGATGGGTGTGGAAGGAGGGTTATATGCAGGCAGTCTTCCAAAAAAGGTTGTGAGTTTCCCTGCCTCAATTTCCTTGCAGATTGGAGTTTTCCCCCCCATAAAACAGGAGCCTTCAGAACACTTCAGGCCAAGTATAGGTCTGGCAAAACAGTGAAGTTGCTCTGTAAAGCAAAGCGGATGGAGTGCCTAGGGGTCACATTCATACACTTGAAGAACATGGAGAGCTGCTATTTCAGTACTTACATTATTTCAAGATGCCAGAAAATAGACATCTTTCTCCTTGCACACAGGAGAGAGTGCTTCTTTCAAGATGATGTCTACTATAACAGACATGGCTATACCATCAAAATAGGTATTTTCTTCAGGATGATGATGATATAGTATATTCATTTTTCCCCAATAATGGAGCTCAAAGCAACTTAGAACATGTTTTAAAACAGTACAGATTAAAAACTATACAAAAACATCAATAAAATATAGCAGTTGTTGAAAAGACAAATTTATAAAATTAAAACATTATTTTAAAAAAAGACTAACAGCACAGCACACCATCAAAAAACCATCCGAGTTAGTTTCTTAGACTACATGCACACTGCAGAAATAATTCAGTTTGACACCACTTTCACTGCCGTGGCTCAGTGCTATGGCATTCTGGGATTTGCAGTTTATTGTGCTACCAGAGCTCTCTGACAGAGAAGGCTCAATGTCTCACAAAACTACAATTCCCAGAATTCCATAGCTACAATGCCTCCTGCATCAAGATGCTTTAATGATTAACTGGGTAACTGATTTTGAATTCAAAAGCTGTACAGAACAGAATGAACATCAGCCCCATTTCTTTAGTTTAAATTTTAGTACTGCAGATAATTTTATCTACATATCAAATTGTGCCTTCACATAAAATGCTTTTTTGTTCATTGTCCAGAGATTTCTCTCTGTTATGAGTTATTCTGAATAAAGTGCAAGATGTCACTTGACAAAGTTATCCCTATTGTTCATTTAATTTATATGTTACATGTTTGACTTTTCTTCAGGAGAGTGATAATCAAACTATGTCTGCCAACTTAAAGTACCTTTCGCTGGGGATATTGGTCTTCCAGACAACTAGTTTGGTGTTGACTATGCGCTATTCTCGGACATTGAAAGAAGAAGGGCCTCGTTACTTATCTTCAACTGCAGTGGTTATTGCTGAGCTTCTGAAGATTATGGCCTGCATTTTCTTGGTTTACAAAGATAGCAGTAAGTATTTGGTTATTTATTCATTTGTTTATTTTTAAATGTGTCAAGTCAGTTAAAATGTTGTCAGTAGAAGCAAGACCTGCACCCAGAGTTTCCAGGCATTTTGTCTCCTACAATTAATGTTCCTGTTAAGGATTCCAGCAAGAGCAGTCAATGCTTTATGCAGTCCCATGTCCTCCAACTCTCTTCATTTGACAAAGACAGTCCCAATTAATCTTCTGTAATCTTTTTCCCCTGCTTTTAAAATGTCCCAGTTTCCTTGTCCTTTTTCCACTTTCCCCTTTAATCCCTAGTTTACTTCAAACTGCAAACTGAGTTTAAAATGCAAAAGTAATTTGCATTCAGTTAAATGGAGGGGAAGAAGAGAGGTGGGGTCAGAGCCTTGGCCTTTTCAGTACCTTCAGACCATTGCAAACTGTTGTAACCTCTCAAGCTTGTATGTCATTCTTCCTTAATCATTTTTGCTATCTGGACCATGCTCCAATGTTTATTATATGTAACCAGTGTTTGATTACATATATGCAAGTTTTCATCTGTGAAATGTTGCACTCCTAATTCTGATTTTTCCTTTACAACACCCAATCTGCTTTCCAGGACATTGAACATGTTCATTGGACAGGTTGGGAGTGGCGGTTGCTCACTTAGACTTTTTAAATATACTTTTACAAATATCAGGATTCCTTCAAGGACAATAATACCCTTTTCTTGTTTCTCCATGGCCTCATATTGGCTAAATCACCACCAGAGTTCATTATACAATATTCTACTAGAGGTAAAATATTGTATTTATATTTTGTATATTGTATTTTTGAAACCACTACCATAACAACAACATTGGGGTTCAAAGGATGTACATGTGGGCCTGGGAAAGAAACACATAACTAGATTCTGTCTTCTTTGTTTTACTATGGAAGGACTCACTGGTAAAGAGACAAGCTGCTTAAAATATTACCTCTCCAGCAGCAAGTACTAACTATTGCTGTACCTTTATTAAAGCAAGCCATTGGTCTAAATTCAGCATTGTGTTAGCCCATATATGCTAGAATGGCAGGACTTTCTTCCTGTCCTGTTCCATCTCAGTCTACAATAAACCTGACACCCTGTTTCAGAGGGGTTCCCAGGCCTTTATAGCCAGTTTTGAGGGTACAAAGGTGCTGAACTCTAGGAAGGGGACCTCCTTGATTCTGCAGATGGAAACAAGCCCATCATTAGCATGATCCTGTTGGATCCTGCCTATTGCCTGCATTATTTCAGTTTTGCACAATTATGTAATAGATACCCCCAGCTTCTCTCCAAGTAGCAAACCACTTGTTTTGGATGGACATTCATTATATAACTTTAATAGTTAATGTTTAAAACAAATATTTTAAACAAAACACTGGTTTAAATTTATAGGCTAACCTTTAAGTTTTGAAATTTAGAAAATGTTTAAGCTTCTCTTTCTTCACAGAGTGCAATCTACGAACTCTGAACAGAGTGTTACATGATGAAATCCTCAACAAGCCTATGGAGACACTTAAGCTTGCTATTCCTTCTGGAATTTACACACTACAGAATAACCTGCTGTATGTTGCCTTGTCAAATTTAGATGCAGCCACTTATCAGGTACTAGAATTTGATAGTGTAGTGGGGCTCTTTCTTACAATTGTGCAAACAAATAAAGTGTTATTTTTGTCATCTTGACTTTTTTCTTTTCTTTTTCAGGTCACTTATCAGTTGAAAATTCTTACCACTGCATTATTTTCTGTGTCTATGCTCAGTAAGAAATTAGGTGTATATCAGTGGCTTTCATTAGTGATTCTGATGGCTGGAGTGGCATTTGTACAGGTAAATATATAGTTTAAATTTTAACAACAAAGATGTTAGTTGTTTACTTATGGATATGTAATTAGTTTTGTCTCCAGATGACAGTGGGACTTCTCTTCCACATACTAGCAGCAGTGAAAAGGAGAACTCCAACAGGCACCTTCTCACTGGATTTGGAGAAAGGCCTTTGGCAAAATCCATTACTATTTATTTATAAATCAGCCTTTAGAAATGTTGTTCTCAGATTAATTGTTGAAAGCAGATATGGCACAAATTGTGCTATCCTGTCTCCCATAATCAATGCTTTCCTTTTTATATAATTAAGTATTTTTATTTGTTTTACAACAACAATACAAAACAAACAATTAATACATAAGTAACAAATAGCCTTGGAGGACTATATGTAACCCTGCATAATAGCTGCCTTTTGTGGGATAATAGCAGTAAGAAAGTCCTAAAGACATCACTCAGATTTGCTAGTTGATGAAGTTGGGGTCCAAGTATTTTTCCTGAGAATAGCTTGATGAATAGAAGGTCTGATAGCAAGTGAATTGGTGTTGATGTACTCAATAAAAACCAACCAATCCTCAAAAAAAGTGTGCGGTTTCTTTTGTCCACTACAGATTCGAAAAGTATAAGAAAGCTTTTCCAATAACCAAATGTCTCAAACTCTTCTGCCAGTTGCTTATTAGTACATTCCCTGTTTTCCAGTTTCTTGCAATTATGTTACTGACTCTTGAGATGAGAAATGTAATAAGCTTATGATGTTTCAGACGTGTGTTCTCTTCACAATAAATTGACAATAAGAGAAGCCCTGGACAGAAGGTTACAACTTGTTTCATAATAAGAGAGATTTGTATCAGTATTGCATTCCAAAAATCTTTAACTTTGGGACAGTCCAACCACATGTGTTCAAAGGAGCCCAAGGTGTCGCAGCCACTCCAATCTTTTGGAGAGATGTTTTTCATCATCCGTGACAGTTTCACAGGTGTTAGATACCATGGGTATATTGATTTAAGGGTCCCCTCTTTTGTCAGTGCTGATCTTGATTTATTCTGGGTGAGGTCCATATGCATTTCCATGTGGCTTTGGAGATACCTAAATTTAGGTCTGATTGCCACATTAACCTGGCTGATTGATTTTTGCCAAAAAATTACACTACATTTTTGTATATAATGGTTGCCCCTCCCTTGCAGTCCTGCCTCTTGTGCATGCATAATATTTCATAAAAGGTCATAGGACAAAGGTAGTTCTCTTGCAACATCACAAAGAATAACCTCTAATTAATGCTTTTCTCTATGCATAGCTAGGGGAACACATAATTCTTTAACACTGGAAGGCCATTGGCATTCCAAGTGATGAACAATGGATGAGAGCCCTGTTGGATCAATCAGAAAAACAAGCAGGTATTCAGTAAAATAAGTAACCTCTGAGACATTTTATGATAATTGTAGAAAGAAAAAGAAAAAAAGTAGGCCTTGTGGGTGTACAGTAGGCCCTTGGTATCTGCTGGGGTTTGGTTCCAGGTCCCTCATGGATACCAAAATCTAATGCTGTTCAAGTCCCATTAAGTACAACAGCATGAAATGATGTTGCTTGTATAAAACAAGGTTAAAAAACAGTTACAGTTGAAATAGTTCAACAATCCCATCCCCATCCTCCCACCCCTTAATTAGAATTAAACTAACAAAGATTAAAACAAGTTAATATAAAATAAAATAAGACAAACATATTAAAACCCACAGTTCTTAGCAGCATGAAGTGACATCAAAATGCAGAAGGCCTGGGAATTATCTGGGAAGTTCTGGGAGCCGGGAAGATTATATGGTTTCTGGGAAGGCCTGACAGAAGAGATATGTCTTTAAAGCTTTGTTGTTGTAAATGGAGGACTCTTCTATTCCAACTGAGTAAAAACTGTGCGGCCTCCTTCCTGCAGCTGCTTCTTATTTCAAATTAACTGATTAATGTTGTCATATATTGACATTTGCTAATCAAAATTAAAAAAAAAGTTTGTAAAACTGCTACTTTTTGGTTTTGTAATATCTTTATAGAAAAATTTGCCCTTTATACAGTCCTTCAGCTGGATGAGGTAGCACTTTGTAACAGAGAATATTTGATTACCTGTGCACTGTCAGTGACAACAGCTGGCGTTAGTCCACAGTCCATGTACTAGTGAAACAAATAGTGTTCAGGCTCTGTATTTAGAAAGCATGGAAGCCCAAAGCACATCGCAGTTGCCACTTTCTGGGGTCACATATACTTACCCCTATAAAAATGGAAACCTGGTTGCTTTGTGTGTCTGTGTGTACCTGTCTTATATAAAAGATGGAATTCTGAAGATTAAACACAAGCAATTGTCTCAGAGGGCTGGGTTAGGAACTAGATGGCTTTGTGAAATACTAATGATTAAATGGTATATGCTTTGAACGTTGTTAATTATTATTTTTAAGCATTGTTTTTAAGCAAGTCTTATTCTGTTTATTACACCTAATCTCTTGGTTTTTCGCCTTTGTAATATGTGTTTTGTTTTGCTGAGATTACGGTACTTGCTATGTTGAAATCTGCTGGTGTATCGTGTTTTTGCTCCATTAGTACTATACAGCACCTAGATCATTTATTTTATGAGAGGCATAATGAAAAATAAAAGTAGCTAAAACTGCAGTTCTCCCACCCAGTCTCATGCAAATTTACTCAAAAGTAAACCATCCTTAGTTCAGAGACTTCAAATTGAGTGTGCCGTAGACTACTGTCCCATGCACACTTCTAAAATAATGCCCCACTTAAATAATTGAGATTTATTGATGGTTAGGTTTCAGAAGTGTTGATAAACAGCAATAAATAGTGCATCCATTAAAAAGGGAATAGAAATAAATATATACTAAAATATTACACATACAACCATTACATCCATTGGTATTTATTATATTATATTATTATGTTATGTTTATTTGTATCCCGCTCTTTTCCCAGGAGCTGGTATCAGCACCTATGGTCAAAAATGACTCATCCTTTCATGCAGACTCTGGTCTTCCAGTGGGTTTGGACTTCAGCAGTCAGAATCCCTGATCATTGACTATACTGTCTGGGAACTGAAGACTAGAGTTTGACAACCACTGTTCTAATGGGCATAAATGTGGTGTATCTATATGCTCTACCAGCTGCTGTGTGCAGAAACAACATACATTGACAAAGTCAACCAGATTTTATATAAATCCCTTCAATTTGATCTTTCAATTAAAAAAAATTTTTTTTGTTATACATTTTTTTCTATTCCTTTTTTAAATGGCTGCATTATGTATTGCTGTTTATCGACACTTTTGAAGCCTTGTCGTTGTCTGCCTTCAAGTCGTTTCTGACTTATGGCAACCCTTAATTGAATTTATCACAGAGTTTTCTTGGCAAAAATGTTTTCAGAAGGGTTTGCCTTTGCCTTGCCCAAGGTCATCCAGTGGATTTCCATGGCCGAGCAGGGATTCGAACCCTGGTTTCCAGAGTCATAGTCCAACACTCAAACCACTGCACCAGGCTGGGCTCTAAATGAGACATGGATGGAAAATGTCTCTGGTGTTTCAGTGCATACTTTTCACTTTTTGTAAGTAAAATACAAAAGTACAGACTTTGCATTCTGTGCCCCTTTTATTCAGCACTGTATGTGTGTTCTGTGGATATATCGTTTTAATATGCACTCATTTTCCTTGTGGTACCTCAAAGACTAACAAATTTATTAGAACTCTATATATTTTTTTTCTATAACAGATAAGCAGAGCTATTCTTTAGAATTTATTTTACTTTTTTTTCCCTTTTAGTGGCCAACAGATTCACAAGCAGCAGCAACGAAAGAGCTTTCAGCAGGATCACAGTTTGTGGGCCTGATGGCAGTATTAATAGCCTGCTTTTCAAGTGGATTTGCTGGAGTGTATTTTGAGAAAATCTTGAAAGAAACAAAACAGTCAGTATGGATTAGAAACATTCAGCTAGGTAAGCTTTTTTTTTTCCTTAGTGAAAGACCTAGAACAAAGATTAAGGTGTAGCTCAGAATGTAATTAGGTTGCCTCAGTATGCTCTGTGTAATCAAATTGTTATAGAAGCATATGCCAAACTTGCCATTAACGGTGCTAACAGGAACTTGAGCTATTGCATCCTGTTCAAAATGTAATTGTTGTTCACTTTATTGTATGACGCAGCTTGGTTTGTTTGGTTTCTGATAGCATTTAATGGGTGCTAAAGAATATGGCAGGAATCCAAAGTACATTTGCAACTATTACCATGAGACAAAGTGAACTTTCGGCTTTTTTAAAAAAAGGAGTCCCTTCCATGCAACTTAACAAAATACTTTGGAAACAAGGGGCTTTATGTGGTTTGTCATTTAACATGGGTTCTCTGAATAATGACAAAAACTGATTATTTGCTTCTAACTTAATAATCTGAATTTTATATCCTGTATCCTTATTTCAAGTGAAAATAGCACATAAACAGTTGAAGGGAATCGAAAATCAAGCCCTTCCAGTTTTGCTGATGGAACTTGGCAGTTCTAACCTGGGAGGGTGGGGGGATTACATTGGATTTCACTCAGTTGGACATCATTGAGTCTCCCTTGTCTGGAATTGGGAAATCCAAAATTGTCTGCAAGAGTGGCTGGGATAGTGACACTTTTACTTTTCTGATGTACACGGCGTACACAAACTTTGTTTCATGCACAAAATTATTAAGAATATTGTCTATACAATTACTTTCAGACTATGTGTTTAAGGTGTATACAAGACATAAATGAATTTTATGTTTAGACTTGGGTCCCATCTCCAAGATATCTCATTAGGTATATGTAATTTATGCAAATATTCCAAAATCTGAAAAAATCCAAAATCTAAAACATTTCAGGTCCTAAGCATTTCGAGAAACAGAAATCTACGGGAACACATTGGAAAGGTTTGCTATTGTTAACTACCATCAAGTTGAGTTCAACTTACAGTGGCCCAATCAATGAGACACCTCCAGATCCCCTTATCATCAGACTCTGTGCTCTGGTCTTGCAGAC
This sequence comes from Urosaurus nigricauda, assembly GCA_034509955.1. Taxonomy (NCBI): domain Eukaryota; kingdom Metazoa; phylum Chordata; class Lepidosauria; order Squamata; family Phrynosomatidae; genus Urosaurus; species Urosaurus nigricauda. Next base: position 106,124,119 of record JAOEGL010000004.1, read on the forward strand.
TCAGAGCTTTGCCTTCCTTCATTAAATCTATCCATCTATAATATGATCTCCCTATTTTCCTATTGCCTTCCACATTACGAAGCATTCTTGATTTTTCTAGATAGTCATGTCTTCCCTTGATAGTACAACATGAAAGTACGGCAGTCTCAGTTTAATCATGTTGACTTCTAGGGAGAGTTCAGGTTTGATTTTCTGTAGAGCCCATTTATTTGTCCACAGTATTGACTGAACTCTTTTCCAGCCCACATTTCAAACGAGTTGATTCACTTCCTATCTGCTTTCTTCACTGTCCAGATTTCACAACCATACATAAAATGGGAAATATGAAAAAATACCAGACTTATCAGAAAGGTTGTGGAAAATAAAAAAGTACATGGAAAATGATAAGTTAACACAGCTGCTTAGAAATAAATCAGTGGAAAATTTTGAGAAAAATTGGACAGAGGTATTGAACTATTTAAAATCAGCTCATTATATCTGAAAGGACACACACACACACACACACATATATATGTAAAATGGTAATACACATATATAAATAAAATATGGGGGGATACAGACGGGCAGCTCCATGCCGCCCCGCTTTATCCCTTGTTGGCACTGCACCATTCCCACTGCATGGCACCAATATGCTCCCTGAAAAGAAACCACCTAGACCGGCTTTTTTTAGGAGCGCCATAATGGTGCTGCCGCTTCCAGTGAGCACCGTTTGGGTGTGCTGATGCCTGCGTGTCATTGTTGTTCACCTTGTGCAGGTGGGGGCACAGCCATCTGGAGTTCTAAAAGTGGCCCCAGGACAGCTCTTTTTGCCCATCTGTATCATGCCATAGATGTAAGATGTAATATAAGTCAGTTATGAGTGATATGGTTCTAGAGGTTTAATCAAGTAGAGAGACAGACCTTTGAAATAGGTGCAGACAAAAATTAAAAGTGGAATATTTCAATAACATACAAGAGATGAGGAAGTATAGAATGAATGTTTGCATGTTTTAAAAGCTTAATGTAATTTAGTAATTTGCTTATCAATTTGTTCATTAATGTTGTTTGTCAAGAAGGTATCAATGTGATGTTGTGTGGTGTTTATGTTTATGTTTATTAATAAATATACAGGGGGGGAAATACAAAATTACACATTTTATATCTATTCATTAAACCCATATACCATCATTAAAAGATCTGTTATATTTCTTTGATTAACTCCATCACTAAGCTAATTTATAAACCCTTAATCTATCTCTGCTTTTTTATTCTTTAAATAGGCACTGATGTTCTTGCCCCCTTTAGTACAATGTAGCATAAGTCTTTGATATCAACAGTCCTACATACATCCCCCAAATACAATGTTCCCATGTGCAACTTAACATAACAGTGGGGCAGTACAGACCGCCTAAAAAGGGTGGTTTTGCACCACCTCTTTTTGCGGTGCAACTGTGCTGCAGCAGCTAGATGCTGCGGCGCAGTTGCGCCACAAAAAAGGAATGGGGAAACCACACCCCTTTTTTGCTGCACAGTTGCAGCGCAGCAAAAGAAAAAGATGCCATTAAGCACCTTTGTGCCACTGCAACTGCGCAGCTCCTTGCAGAAGCTGCACAATTGCGCCGGCACCATTACGTACACCATGTAAACAGCATTACGTAATGGTGCCAGCTCCATTACATGTAAGGGTCGGGAGCATGTAAATGATGCGCGATCCCAAACCCTAATGGCGCCGCCCAGGCGCCTCTTCATGCCCGTCTGTATTGGGCCAGTAAAATGAATTTATTCCAAAAGCATATTAATATCCGCTTATATAACTGTCCCCACTAACAACCTGTATAAAGCCCACCAACTGCCACTTAATAACTAATACACCACATAACTACAAATCCCATACTACAAAGCCAAGCAAACACTCTAAATGGGCTAGCATATAACATAACCCTTATAAAGCGTGAAACTTAATCCTAAAAGTCAAACAAAAATCATGGCAGGATTAGACCCAATCCTGACACCCAAATGCTCTTAGTACAGCTGCCACTTCACTTTCTAAAACTGCAAGTTCATCTGCAAATGGTTCTTTCTTGAATGAATCTATCATCCATTTGTCACTTGTGAAGTTCTTCCTTGTATGTTTCCGTCTCCCTTTTATTTTTACTTGGCCATGTAACGTGTTCCCCTTATGGTCACAGAGCTTCTTCATTCTTGGTTTAAATTTCTATTTGATTCCTCAAATCTTGTGGAAGGGGTCTTTCCTTTTTCCTTTTTTAAATTGTCATCTATTTCTCTGCATTTATTATTATAGAAGTTCTCCTTGTCCCTGCACACAAGTCACTGAATTGTTGCATTCAGGGTTCTGACACTGTATTTGTCACTTTTTACTTTTGCTTTTTGCATCCTTAACTGCTTGAAAAGTTTCATCTCAGCCATTAAGGGTTATGTCTCTTTTTGGCTGCAAACAGTGTCTTTTTGTATTCCTGCCTGGCAATTTCCCTGGCTTTAGTCCAAAGTTATTCTGGCTCCAGTACAATTAGGCTTAATAGTATAGTTTTATTTATTACATTATCTTTAAATTCTACTGGAATATTCTTTACATTGTATTTTGGCATGATAACGGATTTAATGTTCATTGAGGGGGAAGCATGTTTGGCCCTCCTAGAGAGAGTGACATGAAGGCACTGGGAGGGCGACTAGGTGTCACCCTTCTTCTAGGGTGTCACCCGGTATGGGCTGCACACACACATACACACAGTGACACCACTGTACCAATTGCCTATGATTAACAAGATGTCCTGTTCTGATGTTGATCAATTTCCGCCTGAATTCCAGCATGGAATCTTCCAATTTCTTCTTCTGCCTCTGTAGTTGGACCATAAATATTGAATTATATTAAACTGATGGCTTTTCCCTTAAGTCTTATTGATAGTATTCAGTCAGACTTTGCCTAATATCCTTTTACTGCTTTTGCTACATTTTTCTTTACTATAAATGACACCCCATTCCTTTTTTTTACTTTTCATTTCCTGAGTAAAACAGTGTGTAATTCTCTGACGCAAAATGTCCCATTCCTGTCCACTTTAGCTTCCTTACCTTACTTCAAGGTTTGCAATATTTATATGTTCCATTTCTTATTTTAGCTTCCTTGATTCATGCATCTCACATTCCAAGTTTCTATACTATGTGTTGTACAGCTTTGGACTTTCCTTTCACCTCTGAGCCCATCAACAGCTGAATGTCCTTTTAGTTTAGGTCCAGTTGCATCATTAGCCACAGTATTACTTGTACTTGTCCTCTGCTCTACTCCAGTAATGCATTGAGTGCATTTTGTCCTGGGGGTGTCATCTTCTGGCACTCTCTTGTTTCATTTTGCATTGCCTTATCATAGGATTTTCATGGTAAAAGACATTCAAAAGGAGTTTACCGTTTTGCCTTCTGCATAGTACTAACAAGCATTAGCCTATGGTGCTCCACTACTACTGCCCATTTGCTGTTTTGCATATTTAGTCTAGCTAAATATGCCAAAAGCCTGTCCGACATGGGAGACCCTACTAGCAGCACTAATAGCATCAGTATAGTCTCTTGCCTTGCAGGAGCAAGCAGTCCCACCACCACAGAAAAGTGGTGTCATGGTGAGTTAAAAGCAGAAACTCTTAAGTGCAGCAAACTCTAGCCTGACTGAAGTATTATAAAAAGTGGCAAAACTCATCACAAGAGGATGGACAAGGCTATGTCAGGTATCCTGTCCCTGACATGACAACGTGACATAACTCCACCCTTGCAAATATACGTAGAAAGTGAATACCTGCAACAGCGAACCCTTTTTGTAGACAGTTGTATTAACAGAATCTTCCACATTATTCAGAACTCTGATCACATAGGGATTCTGATTCACATCAAAGCCCCATGAATTCAGCAGTATGCACAAAATCTTCCCCAGTGTACATGTTTCCTCTATAAATGTGGATGTCTGTGGGGATGGGGTTTTGCATGATGTTACTTCAGAAAAGGGCTACTTGTGTCCTCCTCCCTCTTGTATAGTGAGAATCATTGCTTTTCAAAAGGCCTAAATCAGGCTTGTTGCACACTGAAACTTTTTTAAAAATGCATTTTTTAAATTTAAGGAAGGCAACGTTTCTTTTATCAGTTATACATGGCACAAGTTTAGAACTTGATAAACCCTAGCACAGGCCTTGGGCTGGACCGTGCAGGAAACATGCTACTAGTATCAGTGCCAACACCAATTGTTTTTTTACTTCTGACTAGTGTGTGCTTTGAGTTAAGAGACTGCAGTATTTTGCACAAGGTACAGTTCCATAGACTATCATCAAGGAAGAATATGGAGGACATTATATTACCAGTACGTGTCTGAATTTGGGATGGCAGGGGTACTTTTTTGCTTTTTATTTTATTTGGATTCAAAATCTAACTTCTCTTTCAGGATTTTTCGGTAGCATATTTGGATTGATGGGTGTGTATATCTATGATGGAGAACCTGTATCAAAGAATGGATTTTTTCAAGGTTATAATAAGCTAACCTGGATAGTAGTAGTGCTGCAGGTAATGAATTCAAAGTTATATTTTTTACCACACTCTCCTCATCATCTGGGCTTATTTTTCAACAGGATGCTAGTGCTGTTTTTTGTTTGTTTGTTAGTTTGTTTTGCAGTGCTAGTTATTAATCAGGACCAATTTTATTTATTGGGTTTAATTACTAGTTTTTTGTGGAGCTTTCAGGCTATGTGGCCATGTTCTAGAAGAGTTCCTTTCTGATGTTTTGCCATCAACGCAGATGCTGGTGAAACATCAGAAAGTAACTCTTCTAGAACTTGGCCACATAGCCCAAAAGCTCCACAAAAAACTATGGATGCCGGCCATGAAAGCCTTCGACTCCACATTTAATTACTAGATTAAAAGCTTGGTCGGTTTTTAAAATTGCAGACAATTAATCAGGTATATCATCATTATTTTATAATTAATTTATTAATTCAGTATAAGATGTCTGAGGAAAATATATGAATCCAAGTCTGCTCCTTCTCCAGCCTTAGTTGGCAATTGTCGTCTTGGAAATTATGTTCCTTTTCTTCTCAAAGTTGCTTTCTGCAACATGTTGTTACTATAGATAAATGCTTCTTTCTTCACATTTACTGTATATCTTCATGTGCAAATTTCTAGAGAATTGACTAAAATGCACATAATTAATTCTGTTTATTTAATCAGCTAACATTCCATTTTACTGATACTAATAGGATTCATTTTGCACATCTTGCCCTTATGTGTTAGTATTCATAGAGACTCTTTATGCTATAAAACATTAAATTAAGACAACATTTTAAATATATCATTAAAAATAAATAGCTTTGTTTTACGATACAGCAATGCGCAGCTGCTCAGCAGCAGCTTATAATACTATACTTGAATGACTGTGCTTAAGGGATAGAAGACTCACATAGCATAGCGACTAGCAGCACAATCCTATCTTTATTTGCTCAGAAATAGATTGTATTGAGTTCAATAGTTCTTATTCCTGGAATTAGGGAGATGAGGAACTTCAGCCTGAGACTGTGAGTTGGGATGTCTTTGACATTACCTCAGTAACAACAACAACAATAACAACACTTTTATTTATAATGCCCTTTCCACCAAAGGGCGGTACATCAGAACATATACAATAAAAAGAAAATGATAAAACAAAACACTATAAAATACTAAAATAATATTCTAATATGCTAAAAACAAACAAAATCCTTCTTAGTCACTACCCATCTCATCCACCTTAGGCCTGGTCAGCAACTTAATCTGGCAAATAGAAGAAGATCTTGAACTTCTATGAAAGTGAAACAGATCCTCCTCCAGCTAGGGGGGCAAAGGAAGGCTATTCCACAAACACAGAGCCAGATCTTGAAAGGCTTGCAGCCTTGACAGAGCTGTACATTTTGGTGGAACTGCCAATAATCCTTTGTTTGCAGATCTTAAATTTCTAGATGGTACATACCATGCTAGCCAAGCTGCCAAATATGGGGGGAGGTTTAAGTGCAAGGCGTTAAATACTAGGACCAAAAGCTTATAATGAGCCTGGGTCTGAACTGGAAGCTAGAGGAGGGATCTACGAAAGAAAGAGATGTGTGAGTATTTGGGGAGATTTAAGACAACCTGGACAGCAGTGTACTGGATTAAAACTAGAGGAGTAAGAGAGCAGGAAGGCAAACCTACCAGTAAGCTATTACAATAGTCCAGGTGTGAAATAACCAAGGCCCAGGTAAGCATACTGTTTGGGCAGTCTCAACAGTCAAAACCCTACAGATTCTACAGATGTTCAAAAGATGGAAATTATTATTATTACAAATTATTATTATGAATGAATTCACCAGGCAGACTTGAATAAAATAATTCTCACAGATTTAGCTGTCCATATGAAAATATAAGGATATTACAGTATATTGAAATTCTTACCAGGTTTATTCAATTAACACATGCTTTGTATCAGTCCACAAAGTACTAAGTTGTGCTGTCATTGATTTAATGTTATTTTTGTCACATTTTGAATCTGTCACTATAAGAAACCCATGTAATTCTTCAGAAGATCATCCTTTATGTAACGTGGCATCTTCATTCAAGTAGGCATCTTCATTCAAGCATCCCTTTGCAAGACCAACAGCAGAGGCTGGGTTATCTTTCTTATAGCCTAGAATATATACAGACATTAGCATGAATCCTATTCCAGGGGGCAGGGAGGGTCCTAGATACATAATGCATGTTTCTGATTGCTAAACATCCCCTAGTATGTTTTTCTACTGGTCCTACATTATGTCAGGGCTCTAAGGAAGAGGGAAAATGTAGGGTCCGGACCCTCTTGGGGATACACTGGGCGATTTCCTTGATTTTCAGGTTTAAAGTATCTAGTCCTTCAAGGTGTGGAGACAGAATGAAAAAAATGTTCTGGTACTACTCTGTACAGTTGTTTTTCCTAAGAAGTAAACTTGTTTCCATGATTCTGGCTAGCGGATGCAAAACATAGAGGGACAATTAGCAAACCCCTGGCACATATTTTACATTTTTATTAAAATAATTAAATTAACCCCAAAAGTCTAAGCCTGCTGATAAGTAGGTGCTTGCTGCTTTCCATTGACTTAACAACTCCCCCTCCGCTTTTCTCTTAGGTTTTCCTTACCATGATGACATTTTTGGCTACAATTCTAGCTTGGAAGTAAAATCCCAAGGGAGCTATGCTTCTCCTGGGTGCTCTCTGGCTTCCAAAAATAACCTAAGGTTTGAAGTCCTGCTATATGTGGGAATCTGGGGAAAGTTAGGACATGTTCAGTGTCATTACACTTCCCTCTGTCTTCCTGTTTCTCCAAATATCCATAGGAAATGTTCCATTTTTCTCCCAAATGAATCCAGAAAACAGAAATGTAAACTGTTTAGCTCTACAGTTGTTTCTGGACCACAACTCTTACTATTCCTTACCATTAGCTATGCTAGCTTTGACTGACGGGAAGTTGCAGTACAATAACTTCTTGAGACCCAGAGCTTCCTTTCCCCGCTCTAAGGGCATTGTTTTATGGTTCCTGTTCTGCAGAAAGATATCTATGAATAGTTCGGTAGCCAGTTTAATTCAATAATGATGAGAGATTGTCTTCAAAGACAAGTTCATTTTGACTTTTCATCAAATACCAGACAAGCCAGTTAAACAGGAATATATGACTTGAATATTTCACTGAGAACAAAATGCTGACTTGATGACATCTGTTTCTGCAATGAGAGATATCCTAGCTAGGGCTGAAAAGAGCAGAGATAGGAAAGTTAGCAGAAAGGGTTAACGTGTGTATATGTGTGTGTGTGTGGGCCTTTAAGTCGCCTGTCAACTTATGGCGACCCCACTAATTTCATAGGATTTTCTTAGGCAAGTAATCCTCAGAGGTGAAATATAGCTTATAGCATCTGGTATTCGTTGGCAATCTTCCATCCAAGTATTAACCAGGGTTCGCTCTGCTTAACTTCAAAAATCAGGAGGGATCTGGTACATTTAATTGTGTCTAGCTAGTCATTAATTAACTGAAAAAACGAATGCATTTGCATTTGTTCTAAAAGAGGGGGGGAATTCACTATTAATTTTATATTAAATTGCATACAGGTTTAAGTGTAAGGGCTACACTGTAGCCGTTACTTGGGAAAGAAGGAAATGACTACTTGAGGGTTTGGGTTTTTAAAAATCCTCTTCATCCCACCAAACCCCCTTTTCTTGCCTTCCCTTTCCCCATCCCATTTAATTTCATCTTAACCTTGTCTTTTCTTTAGCTTACTGATTCCCACATGGATCTCAGCAAAAGTCCCAGGTTAAAAGCTTCACCATTCAGTTTCCTGGGACACATGAGGTTCCTTTATGCAGTGCCCAGTGTACAAACAGAAGGTTGAAAAGAAGACCCTCCCCTTCCAAGCTTGCTATTTGTCAGTTTAACATTTAGCCTTAGAATTGACTCATCTATCATACTTTAATTATGAATAAAAGTAAAGATTCTTATAGCCATTTGTATTTCCAGCAGTTTGGATGTTATGACCTCTAAACACTGTCATTTTTCCAGCTCTGAAGGACCAACAATAAGAACCATTTTTTCAAAAATTCAAAAAAGCTAGGATTTGGGTAAAGGAACATCTGGGAAATGTAAAACTCGTCGTCTCTTTAGCACAGTCTCATTTAACTGATGACTAGTATAACTGATAATATAGTTTTGGAATTACAGTAATGCTGAAATGCTGAAATTCTATCTTATTGATTTAAGTTGAAAATAATTTAAGTTGCCACTTTTAGTAAGATAATGTAATCCATTTTAATTAATTCTTTATGAAATGTTCAGTCAACAATATCTGGAGGGCCAGATGTTTTCCACCCTTGCCCTAAAATAATTGATACTAGGCCTAATAACAATTTTTGAAGACTAGCCTAAGCTGTTTTTATATTTTTTTTGTGCTAATGCAGCATTTAATTGACAAATCAGTTAAATTTGATTAAAAATATGTAGATCCATTAAAAAATCTTGATACATACAGGCAGATGAGAGCAATACGTATAAAATCCATGGATGGTCAAAATTTATTCCTCCTCCTCTTACATAGAAATGCTTCTTGTATGTCATGTGCATATCTTTCAAAAAGAAACAGCTTTTCCTCTTTGGGATATTTACAACATGCAAGGTTCATGTCTAGGCAGATATAGTTAATTTAAAATCATCTAATTAATTTTATCACATGTTTTAAAGATTTGGTAACAATCTACTTTTTAATGTTTTGTCAGGCACTTGGAGGCCTTGTTATAGCTGCTGTTATAAAATATGCAGACAACATTTTAAAAGGATTTGCAACATCCTTGTCTATTATATTGTCTACGTTAATCTCATACTTCTGGCTACAAGATTTTGTTCCTACAAGGTAAGAGTAGGTTACACAAACACAGATATTTTGTATACGCATGAATGAATTGTAATTAAATTAAATTCAAGTGCTTAATTAAATTTTATGGAAATATTTTACAATATGGTATAATGTCTGTGCTTTACAATGCAATCCTATGCTTATCTTTTCAGAAGAAAGTCTCACTGGTTTCAGTGGGGTTTATTCCAACTAACTATATACTAAATTATAGCCTGCTTCTAGTAAATTGATGTATTCATGTAGATAATTTATTATAACTCCAATGGGAGCAAATAGAAGTTTGGCATTTGCACGTTCATGCTAGCACTCCGACATCCAGACCGACCATTTTAAGCTAAATTTTACTTCCACATTGGTTATACATCTATTATACCAACTTTTTAAAATTGCACTAGTTCTTTGATGGACCACAGATAGAAAAAATTTCAGCCCGTAGACCAAAACCAACTCCTCAGTCAGCCTAAGAGGCAAAAGGATTTTGTGCTCTCCCCCTTCACTCAGAAGGTTTAGAGTAGTTCTTGAATCTTTCTCCAGCTCTGGAGACAGGGCAGACTGCTCCATTGTACTTGAAGAAAGCTAAAGAGAATCCTGTTCTCCAGCTATTTAAAGGGCCCTGGCACTTGCTTCAATGATAACAATAGTATTCGCCTTGAACTCTCTTACTCAAGCTATTGAAGATCCCCCAGGTCTCTTTTTTCTCAAACTGTTTTTGACCCACCTCCACTCTGAGTACTTCTGCAGGCCACTTCAGCTAAGGTTGTTCTTTTTAACAGGGTGAAGAGTGCTTAGCTGAAGAAGAAATCCCAGCAAAAATAAAGTAGCAGACAGTTATCATATAGCATCTCTGCTATAGTTTTTTAAGGGGTCCTATGAAGCTTGAGGCTGAATCACCCAAGTAAACCTTTGCTTCATCAGGTTTGATGATGAAGAGTAGCTGCAGGATGGAGCAGAATGGAAAGCCTCCTTTCCTCTATGACTTTGAAGATGGCTTTCTTCCATTTGTCCTAGATTTATTGTCAAAAAGGAGGCAACATAGTTCCAGAAAAAAACAGCAAAAGATGACAGACGATGCCTCTACAAATTTGCACATGCTAATTTAGATGTATAAATGCATATTTAGAAACAGTCACTATAATTCAGATAGAACTATAATCCTGTACCTCTCACTATACTTGGGATTGCTGTGATATAATTTAGATGGCTGCTCAATCTACTTGATAGTTACTAAATTTTGGCTCTTTAAGCTTTTCTGATTCAACTGCTTTTCAGATAGAAACTGATAAGATGAATCTGTGGCTGAGTTTGGCTCATAGAAGCTTTCAGCTGAAACCCTTCTTCCAGGCCCCAACCCTTGGAGTTTAGCGTGGAGGGAATCCCTACTCTTCTTGCACCACGTGTGTTCCCAGTTGGGATGACAAGTGTGATATGTACTCAACCTGGCATTTGCAGGAGCTGGTACTATGTGGCACCATCTCTTTCACTCCTTCCTTTTCCTTGGGTGAGGAGGAGCAAAGCCAGATGTGCATTCAGCCAGCTTCTGCCAGTTCAGTGCTCTTTGATCCTTTGAGCATCCATGCTGAGGAAAAGGAGGGAAAAGATGGTTCCTTGCCTGAAGGACCAGACAGCACTTCACTTAATGATGACCCCACTCCTTGATATCACTGAGTCCATGGAGGGGATAGAAGGAGGGATCCAGCTTCATACAGCTCTACGAAAATAAAGATTTCTTCAGATAGAGGACTACCCTTGACAGATCTTCAAATAGTGGATATGTTCATATAGTGCCCTCTATAGGAGGACTAACATCTTAGCAATCTACTACTAACTTGTAACACTTTGTGCCCACACTGGTGATGCTGATGGGAGGGAAAGAAGAAACATTTCTAAAGTTTGTGTGTGAGAAATAGAATGAATATATTTAAGCTTTGTGATATGGCCCGATGAGTTGTGTTTACCTCTACCCAGAAAGGAATTCTAAATGTGGATTAGAATAATAATGGCCATTTACAGAAACACAGGCATAGAATCATATATGTAGTCTTTCATTTATTTAAAGGACAGAAGATATTATATGAGATGTTTAGCCCATATCAACATTAATGTAGATTCAAGTGTGGTAGAAAGTTTCCTTCAGGTTCTTACTCTCAAGTATATGATATATCTTCATATATATATATATATATATATATATATATAAAATACTATAGCAGCCTTTCCTCAAAGCTTTACTTGGAGGTTGCAAGCCTAAGTATAGTTGCATTTGGACCTTGTTATCAGCAGGGAAACTGTTCCGGACCCACACCCTTGCAGATACCCAAAAATGTGGGACCTCAAGTCCTGTTGTCCCTAACGGTGGTGCTGCATGCATGCTTGCTAATATGGCCTTGTGTGTAGGCCACCATTGGGGACAATGGAGCTTGCCATCCATGGATGCTTAAATCTTCAGATGGCAAGCCCACAGAGAACAAGGCCCCACTGTATTAGGAAGTAAGACCGATTGAAACCTGGGCAACTTAATTCCAAATAAATATGCATAGTAGTATCATTTATAAAATTCTTCCTCATAAAACAGTGTAGTATTTTCAGTTTTTAGAACAGTGTTATAAATCTGTTCATAGACAAGAACATAGACAATGTTATATTTCAACTTAAAGCCTATCTGTAATAGCTCACGAAGCAGTGCAGACCAGGAAAATAATTAAATGCCAAGAGCAAAATTTCTACCTGCCTCACCTTTTGTTTGTGTCTAATGTTTTGCTGTATAGCAACAGTGCATAAACAATAATTTGCATGAAATTGGTGGGAAATTGACTACAGGATGGATTTGACAGTGAGGCATTCAGGCCCTCACACATAAAGCCATAGAGAGAGTTGTCTATCCTGTATCTAGAAGCAGAGACATTATATTCCATTGTTGTAAAAAAAAGTGTTTACCAGATAGTCTTAATAAAGTGGTCTTAATTTCTTCATTATTGCTCCAGTTCCTTTACAGACCTTTAGAAGTACCCTAGCCTTTCAATAAAAGCTTACACGAGGAACATGAAAACTATAAATCTGTGTTAGAAAAGAATAGAAGAATAGGAAAAACAAAGTCTGGTTGTAAAACCAATGTTTCTTTTATTAGATAATATCTAGAGTTATGAGGCCTGTTGGTAGTCCACTAAATTAGTTGTTTAATGGTGAACCAACGTTCAAGTAAAACCCATTAATTCGGTGAATCAGCTCTAGTTGGGACTACCAAGAAGATTCAACCCTGAATGTGAAACAGTTGTCCATTCTAAGAATTCACTGTCTTTTTCTCTTTACATTTAGTGTTTTCTTCCTTGGAGCCGTTCTTGTAATAGCTGCTACATTCCTATATGGGTATGATCCAAAGCCTGCAGGGAATCCTATTAAAGCATAGCAGACTTTTCCATGCCAGACCATTTTGCCAAGACTGTGCATTAAGGACCTCAGAGTAACTCTGTATGGAGGACCATTAAGCATGGGAAAGAAAGAGTTTACACTGTATCTGCAGAATGATATAAAATAATGGTTCATGGGAGACAAATGAGGTGAAGACAGAAAATAACGTGTACCTCTGGAAAAGAAGAGAGGCCGAAAATAAAACTTGAAGGGAACACATTGCTTCTAGTACCTGCAATTTGAAATGCTTCCAGTTTGAACTCTGAGATTAAATCAGAATGATTTACTGGCTTTGGCAGCTGCAGAAATGTCCTATGCACTCTTTTTGCAAGAGCACATGACAACATATGTTGAATCATATCTGTTTTTGCAAATTGACTGTTTCATCTTAGTATGGTTTTTTTTTTAAATCGAACAACTGCGTAAGTATCAAATCAAAAAAGAGATAAAATCTTGTTCTACAGTGAGGTTTCTGATTAGGCATTCCTATTTAAAAACCTGCAAAATATGATTGAATGAATTTCATTTTCAGATTTTTAATATTTTATACAGAAAGCTGAATCAATAAACAGAAATTGATGTTATAAAACAAATATATACATTTCTTAACAGATTCCATGTGAGGGAAAATTTAATATTTTTATCATTTGTAGAGTAAGTCAGCAATGTTGTGTTGATCGATCTGTCTTTCTGTCTGTCTATCTAGCTGTTTGTCTATCTGTCTATCATGGTCAGGTCACACAAACTATGCTGATTGCACCTTTTCTTCTTATTTAAAAGGCGGACACTGAAGATCTATAGAAACAAATAGAGGTGGCATAGCTACTCATGAAATACTGTTTATTCCTATGTGGCAAATGGCCATAATACACTCACAGTGCCATTGCTGATACTGAATATGGGCATGTTGGTTCAAAGAACAACTACTTTTCTTGATAAGCAAAAAAATATTGTAATTACAGTACATTTTGTTGCTTGTAAAATTAATTTGAAAATATTTTTAAATGTCTTTTTAAAAATTTCCAAGTTAACTGTTTAAAGGTATTATTATCATTCCTTTTGGAGCAATGGTTATAAATCATCTGTAAATACTGTACTATATTTCAGAGCTTTTTTAAAAAAAAAAATGGAGGAATTATGTTAATTAAAGTACTTCAGTCCACTATTTAAATTCCATTTTTAGAATACATGCTATTCTTATTAACAAAGAAATGAAGAATGTTATTGTGCAATAATGACATGCTTCTTCCTTTGAATGGAGGTACAGCTAAGGGCTCCCTCTGTGAACGTGAAACTTGAAATAAATTCTGAACTGAGGGCCATGTTGAAAAAAAAGTTTGAATGGTTTCCAGTGGCAGATAATTATTATCAATAGAGGAAGGGTCCATTGACTATGTGATAATCTATATGAATTCACATAAGGGTGTGTGTGTGTGTTCTGTGCCTTGAAGTCATTTCCGACTTAAAGCGACCCTATCATGGGATTTTCTTGGCAAGGTTTGTTCAGAGGAGCCTTCCTCTGACTCTGAGAGCATGTAACTTGCCCACGGTCACCCAGAGGGCTTCATGGCCAAGCTGGATACCCCAAATCTGTTGTGGATAGGGCCATGCGTCATGTGGCCTTATTACCCCAGATTCAAAGGAGGGCAGGTTTTTAAAGGGTTTTTAAGCAGACCATAGTTTCAGTCTCATACCCATAGTATTTTCAAAGACAAAACATCTTGTAAAGCCCCCAGCATGGTGCAGAAGTCTCTGTGTGACATACCTTGGCTGTCTCTGTGCATTTGAATGGAAAGCTGTACTATGTGAGCCACACCTTCTTAGGAATTGATGCTGGGATGTTCTAATTGTTCCCATGGGAGGATTGCTGACATTATGTGTTTTGCCATGCAAATACATCCGTGGATCAGGTAGGCTGTATTGTGTGAACCACTTTTTTGTAAAACGTGTTATAGTTTAATATTGCCAGTAAATCTCTTATTGAGTGGCTTTCAGAAACGTATCAAAATAAGGGAATGCTCACCTGTTTAACATTGGTTTTCTCCAAAACTGAATTGGAGAAAACCATTCCTTACCCCCACCCCTCCAAAACATGGGTCTGTCTGTGTGACAGACTCAGAGTCTTAGAGTACTGTATTCATATGACTCTCTAGCTATGTTAGATTGGGGGATTTTATTGCCAGAAACCAGGATTTAAGCCAGTTAAAGTGTTCAGTTGTTCCAAGACCTGTTTTGCTAAAATATTTCAGATTGCAGTTGTCTCTCTCTCTCCTCAGAAATAAACCGAAAGAACCATGTATGAATAGGATTGCAGTCTCAGTAACAATCAATATTTATCAAGTAGTTTTTAATTAAGCCTTCCAAGAAGTGTACAGCAATGTCACAGGTCTTTTAAATGGTGAATAATGCATTAACAAATGAAATGTTAATGGTTACTTATCTGCAGTGTCTCCACCACTAATAGTTAACAGTAAAAGTAATTCTTGTTCCAGACATTAGCGCTGGTAAAAAAAGAAGCTGCCAAAGAACTTCAAAATATTTTCCAAAATGGTGGGAATAACCTGACCACCCATATTTAATAGAAAATACCACACAATTCTGAGGTTAGTCTGATTGTTTTTCTCTCTTGTATTAATAAGATCTGTTGTATTTAGTGGTATAAGGAGAAAGCTGGAGGAGAGGAAGGTTCTCGATCAGATTGTTGTGGTATTGTCCTAACTGAAACCTCATTCACTGTCTCATGACCAGGCAGGTAGCATTGGGAAGTACTATATGCATTTAGAATGCCCTACTTACATGTTATAGAAATCAATGTGTAAGTTGTGATATGTGACAAAGAGAAGAACTGCTTCTTCTCTTTGTTATGCAAACACCTGTTTCATAAATATATTTGCTGGTGAGCAGAAATTCAGGAGAATATCAGAGTGTACATGAAGGGCAGCACTACTTTCTCTGCCAGACAAACCTTTCTCAAGGCTGCGTCCACACTGGAGAAATAATCCAGGTCAACACTATTTTAACTGCCATGATTCAGTGCTGTGGAATTCTGAAAACTGTCATAGATGAGTCATAGAGTTGGATGAGACCACAAGGGCCATCCAGACCAACCACCTGGCATGCAGGAACTCACAATCAAAGCACCCCTGACAGATGGCCATCCAGAGCCCTGGTGGCGCATTGTTAAATACCTGTACTGCAGCCACTCGCTCAAAACCATAAGGTTGTAAGTTCTATACCTGCAAAGAGGCTCAAGCTTGACTCAGGCATGCATCCTTCCGAGGTCGCTAAAATGAGTACCCAGATTGTTGGGGGCAAGTAGCTTACAGTTGTAAACCACTTAGACACTGCTTAGGTGGTATAAAGCGGTTTATAAATGAAGCTGTTTTTTGTTTGCTTAAAGACCTCCAAAGAAGAAGACTCCACCACTCCCTGAGGGAGTGTGTTCCACTGTCAAACAGCTCTCACTGTCGGGAAGTTCCTCCTAATGTTGAGGTGGAATCTCTTTCCCTGTAGTTTGCATCCATTGTTCCGGCAGAAAACAAGCTGGTTCCATCTTCAATATGACATCCCTTCAAATATTTAAACAGGGCTATCATATCACCTTAGAGCCTTCTCTTCTCCAGGCCAACATACCCAGCCCCTTAAGTCTCTCCTTGTAGGGCATGGTTTCCAGATGCTTCACCTGAGACAAAGAAGGTGTTGTGTAATTCTGTCTTTTCTTTGTCCCCTGTTAGCATTTCACCATCTTCTCCACGTATTGGCCCTACCATTTCCTCCTCTTTTTTTCCCCTGCAAACATACCCCCAAATGCCTGTTTTATTGTTCTTAACCTCTCTAGCAAGCCTGAGCACATTCTGCACTTTAGCTTTTCTTACTTTACTCCTACATGTGCTCATTATTTGTTTGAATTTTTCTTTGGTGATTTCCCTTCTCCATTTCTTATACATGGCCTGTTCAAAACATAGCTCCTTTGAAAGTTCTTTAGTCATCCATCCTGGTTTCTTGAGACATCTCCCATTTTTCCTTCTGATTGGAGGTGTCTGAAATTGTGCCTCCAGTATCTCCCTTTTAAAAAACGTCCATCTGTCCTGCACTCCCTTCTCTTTTAGTATCCCTCACCACGGCATCACCCCCAGTATTTCCCTAGGTTTACTGAAATCAGCTTTCCTAAAGGCTAGAATTCATATCTGACTATGCCATGTCCTTTCAGAAATGTGAGAGAGCTAAACTGAACTGTAAAAAACATTCTACACAGTGATGTCCACTAATACACTAAAACAATACAGTAATGGGTAACTTTGGTGGGAAAGGACTTGGCTCTCTGCACTCAGGATGTTATTTCCCAGTCTATTAAAATAAGCAAAAGCCCAGCTGTTGAGCCATCCACAAGTATTCAAAATCTTGATGTTAAATGCCATAACAGTTTTAAATGCTTTTTGAGTTTTAGAACAGGCTTAAATTGATGAATCTGAACTTCTCTTAACAACTAACAAATCAGAAACATTTCACAAGCACACAAACTCTCTACAGTTTTCTAGTTTCCTACACCACAAAAAGTTCTCCAGTACCCTGAGCCTTATATATTTGCAGAACAGAGGCTATGGCTATCACTGAATCAAAATAAAATTTTGATTAGTGTTGATCTAACAAGTTTCGATTGATTCAGTGAGTCTGCTGTAGGGATTTATCTGCTATAAATTTTTTTTAAATCTTTTTGAAAGATGCTATTTATATTTCAGAACAAGAGGAACCTGGATTTTCATCACCTTAATTTGATTATATCTGAGCCCTGGGGCTTGTCACATTACACAATTATAGCACAATGATTCTACTGTTAACTGCCATGGTTGAATCCTATGGAATCCTAAGGTTTGTAGTGTTTGTGAGGAGCACTAGATCTCTTTGTCAGAAAATTCAAAACACCCCTCCCTAAACTGTATATTCCAGGCTTCCATGGGATGTATATCATTTTAAAGTGCAATGGTAGTGCTATAATTATGTAGTGTGAAACGGCTCTTGAAGGACCACTTTATCAGGTAAGACCATAAGATGCAAGTAACACTATAATATGCATTAATATACATTTTGACCTTTTCTTTCTACTTCCTAAACACTACGTAAACTCTGGTTTTCATAAATAACTTCTAAACAGATTGCCATATTGATTTTTTGCAGCAGAGAAAATAGCAAAGAGTATTGTAACACCTTTAAAAATCACAACTATACTGTATTCTGGTGTAGGCTTTAGATGCACCCAATGAAGGGACTCTAGTTCAAAACAACTATTCTCTAGTTTTTTGTGGGTTTTTCAGGCTATGTAGCTGTGTTCTGGAATAATTTATTCCTGGTGTTTCGCCTGCATCTGTGACTGGCATCTTCAGAGAATGGTGGCATGGAGGAAACATCACCCAGGGTCATGGGGTATCCCAGCAGACAATGGATCACTAATTAAATCCTCCTTGCATATCCTTCCAAACTGAGGCCTTGCCATTCACCAACAGATCAACATATAGATTAACATATAAATCACTTCCAGTCCCAACCAAGGGTCACACAAGTATATATACCCCACACACCTCCATGCCACCATTCTCTGAAGATGCCAGCCGCAAGTGCAGGTGAAACGTCAGGAATAAACTCTTCCAGAACACAGCCACATATCCTGAAAAACCCACAAAAAAGTATGGATGCCAGCCACAAAAGCCTTCAACTTCACACTTATTCTCTAATAAGTGTGTCAGTTATCACGGTGCCACAAAACTGTGGCTTGGTTGGATAATCATTTGCCCTTCCAGAAGAACCCCTTCCATTCAGGGAAAGCTTTTGATCTAGTGGCCGATCTTAAAATGGGGGAATTTGACCCCTATTCTCCCCTACTCCAGCAGTTCTTTTGTTCCAGAAGGTCCCCCAGTCCTCTGGAGCAAATTTTCAGGTATAGGATCCTTCAGTATTCAAGTCTCTAAATCAATTCTGTGTAGTTTTGCAGCAGTTAGTCCCAATACAGCCAAGAGCACCCCCAGTACAAACATAGAGTCATGATGCATAGCCTAGAAGTTTACTCCTAGTTTGTGCTCCTATGTCACATGACTTTTCTGACCAGTTGAGCAGAGGCTCTCATTGGCTGCATCTGGCCTGCAGAAATATTCCAGTTTGACACCACTTTAATTACTCTGTCTCTATGCTATGAATTTCTGGGGGTTGTAGTTTTGTCATACATTTAACCTCCTCTGTCAGGGTGCTCTGGTGCCACAACAAACTACAAATCCCAGGATTCCACAGCATTGGGCCATGGTAGTTAAAGTGTTGTCAAACTGGAATATTTCTGCAGTGCGGATGCAGCCGTAGCTAAGTAGAGCTCTATGATTCAAAAGCTTTGTTAACACTAAGCAAGACATATGTGAGGCTCCACCTGCATTTTAACATGTTAGGTCTACAATACTGACATGGTATAAACCCAGAGAAGAGCAATTTTCATGCCATATATAGGGTACCACAGATGCTCTGGGTTCATATACCTGTGGACTCTCATGTATCTGTAAGACAGATCTGATATACTTGAAATCAAAATGGGAACAAATACCTCACTATGACATACACTTCATTGTGATGAGTGTGCAGATATTTTCTTGCAACTTGTGCAGTATGAATATTTTGGCACTTGTTATGAAAGTATGTGTGTGATGTTTTACTTTTAAACACCCCAGAGGAGTACCAAGACAAGACAAAATAACTGCTGTTACATAGCTCTAGCAAAAATCTTAGATGCTAGATTTCTAACTAATTATTAAACAGCCCGATCAATGCAAATCTATACTGATAAAGCAGGAACAATAATTTCATTTATGATTGTTCGTTGTTGTGTGCCTTTAAATAACTACTGACTTATGGCAACCCTAAGGCTAACTTACCACAGGGCTTTCTTGGCAAGATTTGTTCAAAGGGAGTTTGCTTTTACCTCTCTCTGAAGCTGAGAGAATGTGACTTGCCCAAGGTCATCCACTAGGTTTCCATTACTGAGTGAGGATTCAAATGCTGGTCTCCTGAGTTCAGTGCTCAAACCACTACACTATGCTGGCTCTCTTATCATTTGTACCAATCATCATACATCCTTTTCAGTTTTTGCGACAGTGGCCACAATAACTGTCAACTCAAGAATCTATAGGACAAGAGTAGACCCAGCATCTGTCACCTCATAGGCATAGTTTTCCAGCAAATTCACAGTTTATCTAAGCAGATTTAGCTCAGGCATTGAATTAGCTGGGTTACAAAATGGGTTGTGTGGGTGTGGTGGTGCATGTGTGCCATCTTTTTACTGTCACTTTCTTCAGCTGTTTTGTGTCTTTACAAAATGGATTGTGTATTTGCCTAGAATATTTGTTTAATTCATATTAATTCTCTATTTTGTTGTCTTTTTTTAAATGTAATTTTGTGGGTATAGTTCCAAGAATGTAAAGATCTGTGTGTGAGAGGGTGAAGACTCACACTTTATATAGATAAATCTTCCTTGATATTTATAATGCTCTTAAATTGACTTATTAGTTATGCTTTATGTGCTATGCTTTCTTTTGATCATATTTCATAGATATGGCTTTGCATTACTTTAATACAAATGTTTTATTGAAGCCTACATTTTACTGTACTTCAACCTAGTCAGGGAATGCTCTGCTACCTACCAGAGAATGTTGCAACTAACAAATCAGAACCATACTACGATTCTCAGCAAACTGTGGATCAAGCTCAACATTGGGGCTTTTTACATTGGCAAGAAAGTGTGATCTGAACTCGCCTTTATGTTAATGCTTAGCAGCTACATAGCAAGCCTCAGGTTTGCATTAAAAAAGTGCAGAGCTGCTACATTGAGGGGTGTGGGAACGACTTATCTGAGTGGTCTTTTTTGTGGCTCAGCAGTTACATGGGAAGCTGTCAGAACGCTACAAACACAGGCGGAGCTGCTACATGGGCAGCAATAAACGCAGCTTTAAACTGCGATTTTAAATTTTTTTTTTCCTTGCCGGCTGCGAACTGCGCTGTTGCGCGGTTCGTACCGCCGCGAACAGCGCTATTCCGATGGTCGAGTCTTGAACTGCGCTATTGCGAGGGTCGAGTCTTGAACTGCGCTATTGATAGGGTCGAGGCTACGAATTGCGCAGTTTTAAATGATTTAAAGGGGGCTCCTAATTGATTTTGACAGCAGCCACAGACCGAGCATCTGCAAGAAGACAAAGGAGGAGGAGTGCTGGCCATTGACCCAGTGACGTTGGCATTCGTCAGCACAGGGTCACTGTGGGCATCATCACCAACATGGATGCCTCCTCTCCTTTGTGGTCGGCACTTGTCGTCAATGTTCAAAGCACAGCCAAAGCTGCCGCCTTTGCCTCCGCTAGTGCTGCCAGGATCGTCAAAGTGACCACTGAAATGACTGCTGTGACCACTGAAATGACTGCTGTGACCACTGAAATGACTGCTGTGACCACTGAAATGACTGATGTGACCACTGAAATGATAGCTGATGATGACAGTGATGATACAGAAGAGAGAATAGCTGCAGTTGGTGTCTCACTGCTTGAGCAGTGTGAATTAGCCGGTGGCATTGCTATGTCCGATTGGGCCTTGACCAGATGGAAATGAGGTCTGAGGTCTCTGCATGAGACCAAGACATCCCTCTCCCCCTTTTTGGGCCACTTGTAGAAGTCTCTGCCATTGTGCAAAGTGCCACAGCAAAGCCTCGGCAAGAGTGTCCCTAGGAGCGGCTGACTTGGACAAATGCAAGTGGGAAATGGCGCTGGAATGTGTGTGGGGGTTCGTGTGAAAATTGAAAGTTTCCTCTTATCACTGCACCTGTAAAAACATCCGCCACCAAAACTGTCAATATCCCAGAGGCGCTACTGCGCATGTCTAGGGTTAGGATTAAGGGCGGAGCTAGGGTTTGGGAGCTTTAAAAAACTGCGCAGTTAAACCCCAGCTTTTACACCTGGAGGGCATAGAACGTTTTAATTAGGAGTGGAGTCCACACCACGCATGCTCCCAACTACGATCCATTCTGATCCGCACCAGCAGCGCAGCCTTTAAATGGGCGCCTTAAGGAAACGGAGCCCCATTTAACTGCGCAAGTACACCTTAGCCTTTACATGTACTAGCGCTGTAACGCAGTTATTAAAAAAGTAGTGGGTCAACCGAACTACTTTTTAAAAGCGCGTTTTTTTTCCCTTAAAACGCCAAAATGGCGTTTTCATGTCACACTTTCCCATTTTATAATGTAAAAGCTGGGTTTTCAACCAGCCTTCAAAACACCTTTTTTTGCCAATGTAAAACGCACCATTGTATGCATAACCACCTGGAGAAAATATGAGAATCTTCCCATTAGAGAAGAGAATGTGGTAAATAGAGCTTCAATCCCTCTCCTCCCTATATCCATCATTCAGTTGTGGATATGTGATCAGTGATGAGGTTGCCCTGGCAGGAGATGTATGGCAGCCACATGAAACTCTTAGGAAAGGGCAGGCCCTGGAAGTAATGTGTTATAACTCATGCTGTTGTTACCTTTGGGGTGAAGGTAACATGTTAAAAATTAACAGACAATGACTGGCAAATCTAATACATTATTTTCATGTAAAAAGTAATGTTTACTCCTTACCGTAATTCCCAAACTATCAGAGAATAATTTGGTGCAGTTTGAGAACCTTTTTCGTTTTTTAAAAAGTAATCAAAAGGTTACTTACTTTACTTTACTTTAACCTTTATTAGGCATATAATGCATAAAAACAATATAACCAATATAAAACAGTATAACAATATAAAACATACATACAATAGTATGCAAATACAGCTAACAGTAAACATCATCAATTCGGTTTAATTTAAAGGTTAGTTTAAATCATTATGTTGTTAACAAGCAATGCATTACCTTATAATAATTTTGTAAAAACCCAGCACATGGATGATGATAACAAGCTATTTTTTAAAAGAAATGTGAACGGCAACATTGCACAAATCAGTACACACTTGGATACAAAATCAAATGCACACGCTCATCTGTACACACAATGGCACTGCAAACATTTCACTTTCACAACATTAAACTAAACGCAGTCCTTCTGCATGGGACATAAATATCCAGCTGCTTCCATGCAGGAACTTTTGCACATGTAAGACATCAACAGGATTCCAGCCACTGCTCTATGTCAGGATAGCCAGACTTTCAGGATTGCAAGGTCCAGTTACTAGATCCTTGAGATACATCAGCTTATAAATTTCTGTACCCAGTAGTTTCTGTTGATGGTGGGAACTGAACAGACATCACAGTCCTTTCACAGAGAAATCCATTCCTGGTTAGTTCAACAGTATAGTTTTAAAAGAGGGAGTCACAGAATTTGCAATGTATATTCCAGATAGTTAACAAAGGAGTATTAGCACTGTCAAGCAAAACAACACTCCTCCATTCCCATTCCATGTCACTGTTTGGTTAAAGTAGCATATTATGTTACTCATCACTAAGCATGCTCCTTTAGTTTGGGGGGTGTTGGCATTTACTGTATGAGGTGGCAAGAAAATTATCTTTTCCACCCATTTTTGAATAAGGGGCCTTGTTACTTAACCCAGCAATACAACTCTGTTGCATCCTTTGAACATCTTCCAACACAAGACTGCCTGGAAACTAACCAGAGAACACAATTTCCCCTTCTCTCATGATCCTAGTGGTGAAGAAAAATGCAGGCCCACATCCTTTTTTTCCTTATGACTTCCCTGTTCCAGTGGTCAGAGCAAGCAGCTGTTTTGTTGGCTACAGATATCCCCTGGTGACATGAGGGGCATTAAAATATTTAATTTTTGGCCACTGTAGTTTGAGTGGGGGCAGCAAGGGAATATGGTGATCTGTACTGTATGATTTTTTTCTATAAGGAAGTAGCTACAATGGTTAGAGCTTTTTTAACCTATCCATGCATTTTGTATGATTAGAGTCTGTATTCAGAGTGTGATTTTGCAAATATGTGCTCTTAAGAACCTATCTGTTTCTGATCTCCTGTACCACATGGGAGAAACCTGACAAAGGGAATGTGGGCTGAGGTCAAAACTTGCCAGCCTCCCAAAGGCTAGGATAACAGTTCCTTCAAGCTGTCCATAGGAGGCATGATCCAACTTGAGCATTAGCTGTAGAAATATTTAACCATGGCTCCAAGCTGCATATCATGAGGCAGTTGCATTTCCTCTCTCCGTAAGCATCTGCTGCAACAGGTGCATAGCAGAAAACTTCCTCCACGATATAACCTCAAAGTATAAACTGCTTGGGGAGGCCAAATCAATTACAGTAAGCAGCTGGCTTGGGCCACTCTAGTAAATCATTAAAGATTTGTAGCCTGCTAATTTCCCAGTTATAAAGACTGAAGGCGTTTTACCTCTGGATAAAGAACTTGATTAATGGGGAATAAAAATAGGAAAAGGAACCACTGTATAATTAATTTCCAATTCCCAAACTGTGTGCTAGGTGAGAACTTCATGCTACAGCTGATGCTAGTGTGCGATGAATAAAACTGACCTAGAAGCTGAAAGGTCTTCCTTACCCCCAAATGATGTTTTCAGTTGCATCTTGAGTTTTTGCTTTTGACTCAAATTTGTTTGAAATACAGATAATCGACAGCTCCAAGGGCAATCGTTCTGCCTCTTACACACATGCTAAAAATAAACTTGCAGGGCTTTAAAAGTAAATGTTCAAGGTATATCTCCAAATTTTATTTGGAAAAAGTGGACCTCTCGTCAGAAATCTGGGCAACTGTACTTCATATGATTGGGCTTCTCCATGGTTTGCCTCAGAATCCATGTTTTTCCTGAATTTCCTCAGAGAACACTAAGCAAGCAGTAGAAGCAGTTGTAAAGCAGTAGAAGCATAGGTAAATCCCATGAAGAATCCGACCCAGACCCATATCTGAAATGTAATATCCTAAATCCCTCAAATTCCACATTTTTCTTCGGCACTAGTGAAAGTCAGAAGGACATATCTGCGTTATAATCGAGTGCAAAGTATAACAAGGGTTAGTTCAATTTGTGATAAAAGAAAGTGAGCGAGTCAGACTTTGTCACTGATAGTGTTCCACTAGCCACTAACTGTGACTTTGGTCCTAAACACACTGTAGAAACAGTCCAATTTGAGACTGCTTTAACTGCCCTGGCTGAGTGCTAGGGAATCCTGGAAAATGTAGTTTATTCTGGCACCAGAGCTCTCTGACAGAGAAGGCTAAATGTCTCAAAAAACTAGAGTTCCCAGGATTCCCTAGCATTGAGCCAGGGTAGTTAAAGTGGCCTCAGACTGGATTATTTCTGCAGTGTGTTTTGGACCTTTGAGACTAAATTCACCCTGCTGTTACATAACAGCATCCTTTTTGAGCTAACATATGTCCTCCACCACCACATGGAATGTGTAAATTGATAATCTCTAGCGGATCAGTAACAACATGAGTCTTAGGGTGCATCTACACTGTAGAAATACTATAGTTTGACACCACTGTAAGTACTTTAGCTCCATCCTAGGGAATCCTGGGATGTGTAGTTTTATAGCCTTTGGCCTTCTCTGTCAAAGAGTGCTGGTGCCTCACAAAATGACAAATCCCAGGATTCTATAGGTTGAAGCCACTGTAGTTAAAGTGGTGTCAACCTGCATTATTTCTACAGTGCAGAAACAGAGGTAAGACATGGCTCTTTGCAGCTTGCCAAGAAGAAAGGCATAAAACAATTATTGGAACATCAGTACTGTATAGACTTCATCATTCTGACTATTGAGCAAAATATTACTTCAGTTAGCTGACAAGTGCCTTTCTGAATAGAGATAACTCTGCTCCGTTCTGGGCCCCACAACAAACTCCAGCTCCCAGAATTCCATAGCCTTGAGCCAGGGCAGTTAAAGCGGTGCCAAACCGGGTTATCTCTCCAGTGTGGATGCAGCCCTAGTAGGGCAGACCCACAGCTAGGCTCTTCCATTGTGGAGTCACAGTGCAGCCAGTCTCCTGGGTGACAGGGACTGAGATTGCATTTACTGTATTAACCTCTCTAGTTGGTTAACTGTTTAAAAAAGAAAATCAGTAGGTCTGGGGTGTTTCATTATTTAATGAAGTAAGTAAAGATTCCTGTAAACAGGAGAGAAAGTGTGGTTTCCAGACATTATATTCCAAAATGCACCTGAGGAAGTAGACTGAAGTGTATGAAAGCTCCTGCTGCCAACTTCTGTCTTTCAGTTTGTCTCAAAGGTGCTACAAGATCTCTCTACATTATTATCATTATTATTATTATATCTAACAGCATCTGAGGAAGTAGACTGAAGTCTATGAAAGTTCATGCTGCCAACTTCTTTCTTCCAGTTATTTTCAAAGGTGCTACAAAATCTCTCTCTACAGACTGATTCCACAGACTATAATTATTCCAGATGTGTAATTCAGATTTTAATAGAAGTATCACCGTTTGGTCGGGTTTTGTTTTGTTTTTTGATGCTTTAAGGCCAACACTGCTACCCCTTGATGTTTTCTTAGATTCCTAAAGGTTTTTGTAGAGTTTTTAACACATTTTACACTTTAATGCACTTTTTTTTAAAAAATTAAGTTTTTATATTTATTAATTTTAGTGCTTTTCTATTGTTATTAAATTGTGCTGCTTTGAATTTGCTGTTTCCCGCCTTGTGTCCCTACATTGGGAGAAAGTAAATAAAATAACAAAACAACAATGACGATAATTGTTTTAAATTTTGACTTTACAGGTTAAGTATTTGTCCAAAGCAATAAATTGTTATTGTTGCTGCTATTATTATTATTATTATTAACCTGTTGTGTCCATCCACCCCAACACAGCTGTTGTTGTTGTTGTTGTTGTTGTTATTATTTAGAGTATTTATACCCAAAAGGCTCTCAGAGAGACTTACAAATTGTTAATTAGACATTAATTAATTAATATCTAATTAACCATTTGTAAGCCTCTCTGAGAGCTTTTTAGGCTGAAGAACGGGGTATAAATACTCTAAATAATAATAATAATAATAAATAGACATTAATTAATTAATGTCTAATTAACAATATGTAACCTGCTCTGAGCCTTTTAGCTGAAGAGTGGGGTATAAATACTCTAAATAATGAATAATAATAAGACATTAATTAATGTCTAATTAACAAATTTTATGCCGCTCTGAGAGCCTTTTAGGGTGAAGAGCAGGGTATAAATACGCTAAATAACAATAATAATAAATAACAAAAATAAAATAATAAAATTATTATTGTCTAATTAATAATTTGTAAGCTGCTCTGAGAGCCTTTTAGGCTGAAGAGCAGGGTACAAATACTCTAAATGAGAATAATAATTTTTAATTAGATATTAATTAATGTATATTAATTGTTAATATTAATTAATGTGCAATTAACAATTAACAGCCTTTTAGCTGAAGAGCAGGGTATTAATAATAATAATAATAACAGAAATATATAATTATTAATTAATGTCTAGTTAACAATTTGTAAGCTCCTCTGAGAGGCTGAAGAGCGGGGTATGAATACTCTAAATAATAATAATAATAGTTGATTAGACCTTAATTAATGTCTATTTATTATTATTAATGTCTAGTTAACAATTTGTAAGCTGCTCTGAGAGAGCCTTTTAGGCTGAAGAGCCGGGTTATAAATACCCTAAATAATAATAATAATAATAATAATAATAATAAAATTGGCAAAGGATCACGGGAGTTGTAGTCCTTCCTTTCTAGTCTTATTTCCTTCATACTTTTATATACATTGGAAAAAGTCGGCTGCTTGATTGATGCTGGGAGAAAAGGGAATTTCTAAAAAAAAAAAAAGCCGAGAAAAAAAGCCTGCTTGAGAGAAAGACACCAACTCCCATGAGCCTTTGCCACGGCGCCTTAACGGCGGTGCGTGACGGGAGTCGTAGTTTAACGTCCCCACCGTCACTCTCACACAGCAATGGAACGTTCGGAGTAACCGTTGGGAGGGAGGGAGGGGGGCGCGCGCCGCTACTTTTCAACGTCCGCGCTCTCCACGTGCCGGGGGGGCGTGGCTTGGGAGACGTCTCAGGAGGCGATTGGGTTCCCTCCCTGCGCTGTAGCGTGGGCGGGGCTCGCCGGGTCACGTGCACCTCCCGCTGACCAATGGGGAGATCGCGTGATATAATGTGAGTGAGAGAGAACCCTAGAGGTCTCAGTCAGTGGCTGGCTGCTGCTGGAGGAGGTTGTCCTTCTTCCTTCCTCTCTCTCTTTCCAAGATGGCGGGTGCCTGAGAAGAAGAAGACTTGTGTTTTTGACCAGGAAGGATGGTAAAATGACCCAGGCGGGGAAGAAGAAGAAAAGGGCCGCCAACCGCAGCATCCTTTTGGCCAAGAAGATCATCATTAAGGACGGAGGGACGGTGAGGAGTGGGGAAGGGGGCAGCCACACTGGGGGGATAACCCGGTTTCATAGCGCTTTAACTCTTTTTGTGGATCAAGGCTGTGGAATTCTGGGAGTTGGAGTTTGTTGTGGGCCCTTCGGGCCCACAACAAACTCCAACTCCCAGAATTCCATAGCAACTGATCAGACAAAGAGTCACAGCGGGATGAAACCGGGTTAACCCTCCAGTGTGTGGATGCAACCTTTTTGATGCTTTTTGGACCTAAGGAGAGGCTTGTGATGGGGGGGATAACCCGGTTTCATACCGCTTCAACTCTTTTTGTGGATCAAGGCTATGGAATTCTGGGAGTTGGAGTTTGTTGTTGTGTTTTCTTTACAGTCTCTGAAGCCATCTGATAGCTCAGGTATTATTAGTCAGAAACTATAGGTTCGCCTTAGGGTCGCCATAAGTCAGAAACTATAGGTTCACCTTAGGGTTGCCATAAGTCAGAAACTATAGGTTCACCTTAGGGTCGCCATAAGTCAGAAACTATAGGTTCACCTTAGGGTCGCCATAAGTCAGAAACTATAGGTTCACCTTAGGGTCGCCATAAGTCAGAAACTATAGGTTCACCTTAGGGTCGCCATAAGTCAGAAACTATAGGTTCACCTTAGGGTTGCCATAAGTCAGAAACTATAGGTTCGCCTTAGGGTCGCCATAAGTCAGAAACTATAGGTTCACCTTAGGGTCGCCATAAGTCAGAAACTATAGGTTCACCTTAGGGTCGCCATAAGTCAGAAACTATAGGTTCACCTTAGGGTCGCCATAAGTCAGAAACTATAGGTTCACCTTAGGGTCGCCATAAGTCAGAAACTATAGGTTCACCTTAGGGTCGCCATAAGTCAGAAACTATAGGTTCACCTTAGGGTTGCCATAAGTCAGAAACTATAGGTTCACCTTAGGGTCGCCATAAGTCAGAAACTATAGGTTCACCTTAGGGTCGCCATAAGTCAGAAACTATAGGTTCACCTTAGGGTCGCCATAAGTCAGAAACTATAGGTTCACCTTAGGGTCGCCATAAGTCAGAAACTATAGGTTCACCTTAGGGTTGCCATAAGTCAGAAACTATAGGTTCACCTTAGGGTCGCCATAAGTCAGAAACTATAGGTTCACCTTAGGGTCGCCATAAGTCAGAAACTATAGGTTCACCTTAGGGTCGCCATAAGTCAGAAACTATAGGTTCACCTTAGGGTCGCCATAAGTCAGAACTATAGGTTCACCTTAGGGTCGCCATAAGTCAGAAACTATAGGTTCACCTTAGGGTTGCCATAAGTCAGAAACTATAGGTTCACCTTAGGGTTGCCATAAGTCAGAAACTATAGGTTCACCTTAGGGTCGCCATAAGTCAGAAACTATAGGTTCACCTTAGGGCCGCCATAAGTCAGAAACTATAGGTTCACCTTAGGGTTGCCATAAGTCAGAAACTATAGGTTCGCCTTAGGGTCGCCATAAGTCAGAAACTATAGGTTCACCTTAGGGCCGCCATAAGTCAGAAACTATAGGTTCGCCTTAGGGTCGCCATAAGTCAGAAACTATAGCTTCACCTTAGGGTCGCCATAAGTCAGAAACTATAGGTTCACCTTAGGGTTGCCATAAATCAAACTATAGGTTCACCTTAGGGTCGCCATAAGTCAGAAACTATAGGTTCACCTTAGGGTTGCCATAAGTCAGAAACTATAGGTTCACCTTAGGGTCGCCATAAGTCAGAAACTATAGGTTCGCCTTAGGGTCGCCATAAGTCAGAAACTATAGCTTCACCTTAGGGTCGCCATAAGTCAGAAACTATAGGTTCACCTTAGGGTCACCATAAGTCAGAAACTATAGGTTCACCTTAGGGTCGCCATAAGTCAGAAACTATAGGTTCGCCTTAGGGTCGCCATAAGTCAGAAACTATAGGTTCACCTTAGGGTCGCCATAAGTCAGAAACTATAGGTTCGCCTTAGGGTCGCCATAAGTCAGAAACTATAGGTTCACCTTAGGGTCGCCATAAGTCAGTAACTACCTGAAAGCACATAACAACAATTATAAGGTACTGTATCTGTGTGGGGGAAATGCACAGATGTGGGATGGGTGACGCTTGGATTGAAAGCAGTATGCGTGGAAAAAGATTGAGGAGCATTAATGGAGCACGATCTAAACACGAGTCAACAGTGGGATGCAGCAGCCCACAAACCCCCAATGTATTTCTGGGGTTCAACAACAGCGGAATAGTGTCCCGATTGAGGGGAGTCTTGTTGTGTCACTCTGTTCTGCGTTAGTCAGACCTCACCTGGAATACAGTGTCCCATTTCTGGACACCACCATTCAAGAAGGGTATTCGACGAGCTGGAACATGTCCTGGGAAAGGTCATGTTGGAAATTAGCCTTATGAGGAAGAATTTAGGAAGCTGGGTAGGTTAAGCTTGGAGAAGAGAAGATCAAGGGATGATATTATTATTATTATTATTATTATTAACCTTGATATTTATATTTACACAGCGCTGAACATACAATCTTTTCATTAGACAGGTCCCTGCCCTCAGGCTTACAATCTAAAAGACACGACACAAAAGGAGAAGGGAATGGTGGAAGGGAAGAGGATCAGGTCCAGTGGTTCTTCTCTCTCTCTCTGAGGCCCAGATCAAGGCAGATGGACTGGAGGGGGGCACAGCTTCTTAATACATAGTTAAAAGGAGGCAACCTGGGGCAGACAAGGGCACACATCTGGGAACGCTTCCCTAAACAACTCAATTTTGAAACTGGTTAGAGAAGTGATGAGGCGAACATGTGGGGAAGGAAGGTTCCAGGAGTGAGGGTAGCTATCTGTAAATATCTGAAGGGAAGGTGGAGAAAGCTTGTTTTCTGCTGCTCCTGAAGCTAAAAGATGAAGCAGTACATTCAAATTACAAAAAAAGATTCCACGTGAACATTAAGAAGAACTTTTTTTACTGTAAGATCTGTTCAGCAGTGGAATTGATTGGCCTAGAGGTTAGTGGACTCCAACTCTGAAGGTCTTTAAATAGAGGTTGAACTGGCATCTTTCAGGAGTGCTTTAGTTATAGATTCCTGCATGGCAGGAGCTTGAAATAGGTGGCCCTACTGGTCCTTTCCAATTCTGTGATTCTGCAATTCTAGTATTTAGATTTCTTGTTCTTAATACTGGTAGTGCTTTTGTGATGTGAGTTCAGCTTTGTCTGGTTGGAGTGTTTTGTTTGTTTGTATGTGTCTGTTTTTTGAGCTTGAGGAAGGACAGTTTCTGTGACAACTGTATAGTGTCTAGATCAAGGGAAGTAATAGTGCCACTCTATTCTGCATTGGTCAGGCCCCACCTGGAATACTGTGTCCAGTTCTGGGCACCACAATTCAAAAAGGATGTGGAGAAACTGGAGCATGTCCAGAGGAGGGCAACTAAGATGGTGAAGGGTCTAGAAACCATGCCCTATGAGGAACGACTTAGGGAACTGGGGATGTTTAGCCTGGAGAAGAGAAGGTTAAGAGGTGATATGATAGCCCTGTTCAAATATTTGAAGGGATGTCACATAGAGGAGGGAGCAAGCTTGTTTTCTGCTGCTCCAGAGAACAGGACTCGGAACAATGGATGCAAACTGCAGGAAAAGAGATTCCACCTCAACATTAGGAGGAACTTCCTGACAGTAAGGGCTGTTCGACAGTGGAACACACTCCCTCGGAGTGTAGTGGACTCTCCTTCCTTAGAGGTCTTTAAATGGAGGCTGGATGGCCATCTTTTGGGTATGCTTTGATTGGGAGTTCCTGCATGGCAGGGGGTTGGACTGGATGGCCCTTGTGGTCTCTTCCAACTCTATGATTATATGACATGGCTTAATTAGTGACTGATTTGAGTCTGGGTTTATTTTCTTAGTTGGTTATAAATCCAGAAGTGGAATCTCTAACCCATAACTACACTATTATTATTTTCTGTGTTTAACATATAAAGCACTCTGTGCAGGTGTCCTCACATATCAGAGAGTTGCCACAAATTAAAGTCCCCAGTGATTGTATTCTTGAATCTTTAGGGACAAGTCTCCTGTTTTCACTCTTGGCTGCATGTCAAGCAGTTTTTAAGGTGGATATTACTATCCAAGTCTCAGCTGATTCTGGTGGTGCTGGTTTTCAGGTGGGATGTTTCAGTTTGTACCTTCACGTTCAAGGAAATGTCTTGTGCAAATTAATAGCACATTGATTTGACCAGAGTTCTGGATTTCAGTATCCTGTTTAGTAGATAAATCCATGTCTTACCAGTTCATGTGATTGACACTTTCCTTTGAAGGAATAAATAGCGTAATTTAATATACTGTATCCTGTTCGTAAAAAGTAAATAATAGGTAAACATATTACAGAATTTTTGAAGAAAAAAGAGTAGAATATTTGACTTAAAAATAACCCTGTAGAATGTTTTGACATGTAATTAACTGTATTTAAAACTTCTTTTTAGAATATTGTATATGCATATATAATTTTGCTTAACTTTCAGAACTAGTTTTCACAAAGGTAGAGCAGCTACTCAATTCCACTGCTTCACACCATTTTAGAAACATAATCTGTTTTTTTAAAATCCCATTTTAAAAAATACTCTTCCACACACTCCACTTGTTTCTAAATCAAAGACATGTGGTGCTCCAGATTTTGCTCAATTGAAACTCCTTTGCCATTGGCTGAGACTGATGAGAATTGTGTCCAAACAATATCTGGAAGTGAAGTTGGAGGCTTTCATAGTCAGCATCCGGTTTTTTTTGTGTGTGTGTGTGGTTTTTTTGGGCTATGTGGCCATGTTCTAGAAGAGGGGAAACATTAGAAATAAACTTAGAACATGGCTACATAGCCCGAAAAGCCCACAAAAGACTAATATCTGAAAGGTTGTACATCGTGTACTCCTACTCTAAATATTCTTTCCCCACTGAAGAGTTTAGCTG
Organism: Urosaurus nigricauda; assembly: GCA_034509955.1. Taxonomy (NCBI): domain Eukaryota; kingdom Metazoa; phylum Chordata; class Lepidosauria; order Squamata; family Phrynosomatidae; genus Urosaurus; species Urosaurus nigricauda. The sequence goes on from JAOEGL010000004.1 coordinate 106,157,243, forward strand.
GCGCCATTTGAAACAAGGATGTTGGGTTACTTGTATCAGATTGAACTATGTGACCATACTGCAGGAGTTTAAAAATACCCAAATTGAGTTTGCTATGTTTGGAGTTATACATTCAGCTTTTAAGCTGCTTAATTCCATTTCAGATAGCATTTCAGGTGGCATACCTTGAGATTACTGACTTTCAGATGTGTTTGCGTGCCGTTCTTTCACAAAGAATAATTAAGACAAAGTCCTGTTGTGTTTTAGGTTTTTAAATCAGCTGGGATTAGACTTATAAACAGAAATTGAAAATAGACATAGGCAGGCCATGGTACAGAAACTGGTTGTGATAGTGGAAGCTGCCACTGCCTTTCCCCCAAAGCTGTGGCTTAAGGCAGTTTACAAATCAAAGCAAGTACAGTATAGTTAAAACATGCAAAAAATCAAAATGGTATTAAATTATTGACACTAAAACCAGTGTAAATCTGACAATTAAAAATATGTGGGTTTTGGAACATATGTGTTGAAGCACAGGTGTGTTCTCTTAATAATGTTTGTTCTTGTTAAAGCAAAAGGAGAATCATACAGACTCCAGCAGTTGTTGAGCTGCAGTTCCCAGCCTTCCTCACTGTTAACTGTGTTGGCTAAGACCTTTAGGGGATTGAAGTTGAACAACCTCTGGAGAGTTGCATGATTCCCACCCCTTTTACAGTTGCTAAGCAGTCAGGACATGCTGCCTTGTTGACTGAGTTGCACTGAATGGTTTGGGTCGCGCTGGCCCCTTGCCCAGAAAACTTTGGACCTGAAATTTGGGGACCTTCTGGAGATTGCCAGTGCCTTTATGCGAGTGGCTGTGTTAAAACAAATCAGAGAAAAGATACAGGTTTAAGGATCAGCCTCAGGTTCTGTGTTTCTGCTTAAAACAATCCACATTTCCTGACTTTGATTCAATTTTGCAAATAGTTACAGAACAAGTTCTCCGCTTTATCTACTTCCTCCTGTGTATGTTCGTTTGTCTTTTTCAAACTGTTGTTGCAACTTCTGGAACTGGACTACAGTACACATTTTACATACTATAGACATCAGTTTCAAGAGTCCCCCCCCCTTTTTTTTTTTTCCCTTTTCCTTTTTGTAGGCAATGTCAGGTTTCTAAACACTAGGCCAGCCTGAACTTGTGAAGAATCTGTAAATCATTAAGTGTTTTTCATTTCTTCCTCCTAAGAATCTGGGCAATTGGCTACCTGCGATGTTTTTAACTGTGGTTCACCACCCATGTTATGTTGAATGCCGAAATAAACATGGGTAATGATGCCGTGTTTTCAGTGAGTGTGTTGTTCTTTCAAGTGCTGCTATTGAGAAACGTCCTTGTCATTTATGTTTAGCTTTTCAGCTCTTAGTATTCCACACTGTGAACAAACACTATCCAAGGAAAACTAAATGTATTGTAATTTTAAAATAGCTGAATATGTTATAGTTCATGGTAATACTGTATAAATTCCTGGCCTATTTATTTAGACCATTAGGTATGACCTGAAAAGCTGGTTTAGACCTATACAGCTTATGTCCAGATCCTTTGAAAGACCACATCTCCTCACACGAACCTGCCAGTACTCTTAAAATCTTCAGGGGAAGGCTTTCTCTTTGTGAGTCTCTTCGTGGCTGTTTCCACCCATTGGAACTCCCTCCCACAAGAGGGTAGGCTGGCTCCCTCCCTGCTCTCCTTTCACTCGCAGACAAAAACTTTTCTTTGCAAGCAGGCTTTTAATATGTAACTGTATCCAGGAAGGCTTCTTATTGGGGTGTTTGCTTTTGTCTGTTTTTAAAGTATCTTTTGTGAGCTGCCGTGGGTCCAATTTAGGAGAAAGGCAACATATAAAATCAATAAATTAGTTTATGGAAATGTGCTGTACAGATTTTATATGTATCAGGAGGCGAGTAAACTTTAGATAATTTTGGCAAGGGCTTAGAAGTTACAGTTTTAGGATCTTTGTTGCTAGATTCATGAAACTACTTTGATATTCTGAAATATTTTACGTGCCACCTTCAGTGGCTCTGTTTGCAAAATTCCCTTGACTTTCTCAGAAAGAAGCATTACAGGATGCTGGTTTATACCACATGTTGCATCTTTCTCACTTTGTTTCAGTCCAATGTCTTTGATGTGTTCCTTTTACAAAAAGAAGGAAGTGCTAGGGGTACTGGTAGCCAGAGCGCTCCAATATATTACATGAGCATGTACTGTGCCTGAAAACACCCAGTAGACTGATGCAGGAGGCAGAGCACATATAACTAAAGGGGAGGAATTTTAGTTCTGTATTTGCTACCATTCTTTACATGTGTATACATGAAACTCAAACAAATGTGAGCTAGCTTTGGTAAACACCCCAAAATTTGTTGTTTCCAGGTCATGCCAGGTGCACATTTTGTGCTGCACACTTGAAAGCCAGGGCGATGCCATATACAAAAAGATTTTTAAAATGGACAATAATGTGTCAGGCACACCAGGACACCCTCTACCATCTTGTTCTTTTTTGGAGCTAGGTATAGGAGACTGGGCTATATCTGTTTTCTGCACCAGCATTAGAGGGAAAGCTAAGGCTTATCTGATTTTCAGGAGTCTGCCTTCCATCCACCAATGTGGGAGGAAGGGATGAGATAGTCAAACACTCTGTGTAAATCTTTCTGTCCTCTGGAGAGATAGCTAAAGCACTCCAGCTGTTGCATCTTTGCACTCTCTTTATGGGAAGAAGAGGTTATGTGGAGCTGTGATGTGAACTGTGTCTGTTTAAGTGCAATTTTTCTTCACCAGATCTGAATCCTGATGTATAACTTAGTCTGTAGTTTTGGAATTTAGATCATTGGGTCCCAGTTTACTCTGCTGGAGAGCCCCCCTAAATATATGTCCATTAAAATGCTCCATTTTGTTTTATAATAATAATGTTTTTATTTATACCCCGCTCTTCAGCCAAGACTATCAGAGCGGCTTACAATATGTTAAACAAACAGCTTCATTTACAATTGTAAGCTATTTGCCCCAACAATCTGGGTACTCATTTTAGCGACCTCGGAAGGATGCAAGCCTGAGTCAAGCTTCAGCCCTTTGCTGGTCTTGAACTCGCCACCTTCTGGTTTTGAGTGAGTGGCTGCAGTACAGGCATTTAACCACTGCGCCACCAGGGCTATGTATTTAATACAAAATTGGATGCTGTTGTGATGTATGTACGTACTTAAAGCTCACTCCTATTTAAAGTATAATTGAAAACCTGCAGAAGTCAAGATATTCAATTTTTAATATTTTCTCCAATAGGTTTTTATTGAAGAAATAAAGTAAATTAGATAACTTAACCGAAATATCGGATATACTGGTCCCTAGATGCAGAAGCCAGTAATAATCACTCCTTGACATTAATGTTCTTTGCATTCATAAAGGTTTTTAAACTTAACCATCATTTTAGCAAATGACTAACGCAGTCTTCTTAGACAGGGATGAGGAAAGGCTGGCCTTCCCAATGTTACTGAACTGTTGGTCATACTGACTAGGGCCGATGGCAACTGCCATTCTAGAGGCCCTCATTTTGTCAGCCACTAAGGCATTCTTCAGTTTTGTACTGCTTGTCCTATCATACTGCACATGACAGTGTGGTGGATAAATTGTTTTGGATGGCGGTTTTTGTTTACATTTTATACCCCACCTGGGAGTTTAAATGAAAACATTCACAAAGCACTAGCGTCATATCTTTAGAGGGGCTATTTAGGAGTTAGCATATCTATTCATTGTCGATGTGGAGATCCATCCTGTCTATGTAGTTGTATAGAAAATTTTACAGCATTAATGTTTATCCTGTGGCTACATTCATATATAACTCCAAAGTCTGATTTGGTTTTAAGTGCCAAGAACACCAAGCCTCATACTCTGTATCTTCTCCATTATACATTTTGGATTTCTTTATTCGTGTTCCTTAACAAATTGTCATGTTCCACTATAGCAGACTGTGGCTTATTAATATAATGGTTTGATCTTAGTTGAACAGCAAAGTTTGGCTGACCAAACTGTTATTTGTTGATTTGCATGTGGTGTTAGAACCATGATTTCTCCACCAAGTAGCTGGTTTACAGTTCTAAACTCTGCTGACTGTGGGTGATGGAAACTGAAGATCATCATGTCTGGAGAGAAACAGGTTTGGGGAGTGGGGTGTTGCACTAAACTATTGTATGGCATTGCACAGAAATGATAGCTGTTTCACGTCTTTGTGTTCATTCCCTCCTTCTTGTAATCAGCATTTTTGTACACTACCTATTAAACACTCAGTTATAATCATATTTCTTCTTTTTAGCCTCAAGGAATAGGTTCGCCTAGCGTTTACCATGCTGTGATAGTCATATTTTTGGAATTTTTTGCTTGGGGACTCCTGACAGCACCTACTTTAGTGGTAAGTAGTGCTTTGCTTTGCTTTTTGCTTAATGAATTGTAAAAATTTACTTCAGTTGTTTTCTGGCTCAAGTGAGCAACATCAGTCATGGGTTCCGTTTGGACTTGTAGAATTCCTGGCTTTCATAGCCATAGTTGAGCAACCAGAAGCAAGTGATGGTCATATACTCACACCAGTCTCTTGGCTCCTACCTTCCTTGATGCTAGCAGTTGCATTTAAGACCCTGATTTAAGAAAGCTAATTGTGCTTTAAACCAAGATGTGAATACTTGGGAGGATATGTGTGGGTAGGGAGTGTATGGCCCTGTTGCTCACTTTCCTAACTAAACCATGATTTTGCAGACTGAGAAATGCGCAACCTCGATACATTAGAAATCATCTTTCATGATTCCGTAAATTGTTTTTACTGAAGATATTTGCAGTAAAAATGTATAGAAAAGTGTTGGTTTGCCACTTTATCGTTCTGGTCTTAGGCCTGCATTTTTGTAAACCACTTGCCTTGAAAACAGTTAAATTTGCCACCAAATAACTGTACAGTTGGCCCTTATTATATACGGCCTTGTCATCCGCTGATTGGAGCATCTGCAGATGGCCCCGCCCCATTCTCCCCAGTGGCGGTGTATTTTGGGGCCATGCTACTGTGACCATGTGCACCCCACATCACCTTTGTAAACAATGGGACTTGAGGTCCCACAGTTTTCGGCATCTGAGGGGGGGTTCCAGAATGGAATCCCTGCAGATACAAAGGGCCAACTGTACTTAAGAGTTGGTGATAGTGGAGTAGGTGCAAGTGCTGAGGACAATTATGTCTCCTAAGCATACAGGAGCAAAAGGCAGGGTTTCGCAGAGTAAAAGTAGAAGAAAATGTAAGAAATGAGTCAATGTACTATTTACCTTCCAGTATTGTGACTTGTTGCTATTCATGTATTTAGCAAAAGATATTATCATTATAGTGAGATTTGTACTCAGGTAAGCATTTTGTTCTTAATGAAATATTCATGTAATATATTCCTGGAAAACTGGCTCATTTTGTATTTGGTGAAAGGTTAAAACAAATACACTTGTCTTGGAAAATGCTTCCTCATCTTACTATGAAATAAAAAAATACAGTTGATAGTTTATTATTATAGTTCTTGGATAACTTGAATAGCAAGCATGAACATAATCTTTGAGAGCAGGGATGGGGGAATGCATGCATCTCCCTCTTGTTTTAGTCAACATGGACAGCGGTGAAGAATAACGAGAACTGCATCCCTGCATTCGAGAATGCATTTCTGTAGTATACAAGCTCTTTTGTTCAAACAACAAAGGCATATGGCATAGTCCTGACTGCAGTAGACTCAGTGGGATTTGCCTGTATATTGACTGACCATTCAATAACTGACCCAGTGGGTCTGCTTGAGTTAGGAGCAACAAGTAAGATTCAAGCCATAAATACGTTCAGAACTTCCAGTGATGACAACAACCTCTAACTGCACAGTTCAGTTTTGGTCAGTGGATTTATTGAAAACTACATTCTTGTACTATGAACTTCAGAGGGAAACATCCAAGCATTTAAATTTGAGTGAAAACCACAAAACATGTTGGCAGCTTCTCATGTGAGGGTTTTGCAATCTATTTAAACATTGCCACATCAAATCCCTCAGTATTCTCACCAATCCTATTTTTTTTATTTCTGTAGACATATTGCTTTGCCTATCCAGTAATCCATAAGACTCAATTTTTCTTTCAAATTAATTTTGTGAAGCACCAAGAACACACAATCCTAAATTCTGTGTACAGAAGAAATCTACAGTATCACATGACTGCAAATTCTGCAGAGTGTTCCAAAAAGATGATGAGATCAACAAACAAATTCTTGATCATTAATGCTTATTCCTGTGTGTGCATAGTAGCTGACGCTTATTGTGTACTATTCTGTAACTATAGAAGATCTGCATTTGTTATCCAAATGACATGTTATGCTAGCTCTTAAGAGTTTCCCTGTGCTGAAATTCTGTGGGCATGGGCTGCATCTCTAAAAGGCTAGGGAAATGGGACTTCTGCCATATGAGGACATGCCTCATGGTTGCAGTTTTTTGCCTGTTGTGGGTTTTAGGTGCCTCCGCAGTTGCAGGTTTTTTGTTAGAAACATATTCCTCTTTGAGTACTACAGTTCACTATGTATTATGTTATAAAGCTGTAACCCCTAAAGTAGAAATATGCCATTCTTCCCCCTCTTTTGCCTTTCTTACATGAAACACTCCAGTGTACATAACAAATACTGATATGCTTTTTTTCCAGTGCTACATTAGCATTGCTGATTTTTTTTTCTATAAGGGAATCAAATTCTATGCTCAATTTTGTGAGTTCTCCACTAATATGATACGTACATAATTATTTTACAGGTTCTGCATGAAACCTTCCCAAAGCATACATTTTTAATGAATGGCCTAATACAAGGAGTAAAGGTAAGATCAAACAAGTGGCTTATTCCTAAAAACACCCTATATCATCTGATCTCAGTGTGCCACTCTTCCATAATTTGCTTTCTGAAATCTCTCCATTAGTATTCAGATATGCCTGAGTACACTTTCTCAACACACAGGCACGAAAGACCCATACAGCTCCTATCTCATCAGTTTTGAAACATCCTTCCCATAAGATAATACTTGCTCTCCAGCATTCTGTTGCATGTCATAAACAGCGTCTTTTCCATTTATGCATATTTAAACATTCTTGTCATCCTAGTCTTCCCCTCCATTGGCCACAGACTTCCACCACCCCTTTAAACTTTCTCCCAAGTTTGCTGTTCTGGAAAGATTGCATGTTTAACCTGCTGCTGCAGTTTCAGCTAAATAGAATGGCAGTCTAATGCCAAAGGTACACATTATATCCTTATTGAGTTGGTAACTTTGTCTTATTAAGGAGATTACTTCATAGCCTTGAAAGTGGCTCAGGAACTTGTAGAGTGGGCTGCCAGTTGTGCTGGGGATTCAAAATGTTGAATCAGTCTTATGTCTGGCAATCCTGCGATTGACTAGACCCTGTGCAATGAAGGCATTCTTGTGTCTTTTAGCCATGACAACCTGTAGGCTAAATTGGTTTTATTCACCATACCACCTACATATATTCAACCCTTTGTTAAAACTACATGAGAGATTGTAGCCCACAATTTGACATAAAACAGCAGCATGAGCTCTGAAGGTCGTCTGATAGAGGTCTAGTGTATTTTTATTTTTTTTCCTAAAGGATTGCTAGGAATTCTTCATGTTTTAGATCATACTAAGTATCTGTATTGGAACTAGACTTCTGGTACTTCACTATTTGGGAGGAAAGCAGTGGGTGTGGAGAAGAATGTAATTTGAAAAACTTGCCTGTCAGCGCCACAGCTTGCCTCTTTCAGGTCTTCTTATCATTGACACATTCCTTACTGTTGGCTCCCCTAGAAGACAACCTTTCTGACATGAAAGCAGACCAAGTGGTAGATACAAGAGCAAATAGATCTGTAACAGCATAACAGCTCCTAGCCCACCTATCCACACATTGCTTTGGGTGTGTATCAGGGTATTAAGCCTTTCTGCCCACCCCCCTCCAATGTGTGTGTTTGTTGCTTTCACTTAAAGGAGTTATATTTACTTCACAGGGCTTGTTGTCTTTCCTGAGCGCCCCCCTGATTGGAGCTCTGTCTGATGTTTGGGGCCGAAAATCCTTCTTGCTGCTAACAGTATTTTTTACCTGTGCACCCATTCCACTGATGAAGATCAGCCCATGGTTAGTGTTCTGTTTTCCATTAGGTCTTGGCCGTGGTAGTTCTGTGCACTTGATATAAGTCTAGTTAAAACGTCAGCTTCTTCAGTTTGTTTTGACTGTTGTTGTTCAAGCTCTGATTGGTCCTTTGGGCAGACTGCCAGATCACTTACCAATGAATGCATTGTGTGTGGCAGAGAAAATTGTCCTTGGCTTCCTTGCTTGTTTTGCTCTGGGCAATACTGGAGAATAATAAGGCAACACTGTTGTTTTTGGTACACTTCAGGTTTTCCAGGAGTCCATTCTCTAGGCATCAAGTACAGATCTAGTTGGTGGGACTCTGAGATTTCTCTTTCTTCATCCTTCTGTACAAGATTTTGTCATTGGGTTGATTTTCATACAGAACAGATATGTCTTAAGTCAGTGTCTCTTTTGAATGACCAGGGTTTTATGTTTGTTTTAAATCATTTTTTTTAAAATACTTCCTACTCAAATCATGGAAGATTTCTCCCTCATGTCATGGAAAACTGCAGTTCTTCCAAGCAGCAGTAAAAGACAAAACAAAGACCCTTTGATTACAAGATTATTATTTTTCACATCAACTTATCTGATGTATTTGATGCATTTCAGCATGAAATCAGTGTTGGTATACACACAAAATACTAGCACAAAAGTGATCCTGGACACAATCCAGAGAGCTGTTTCATGTATTTGGAGGCTTTAGCATAGGCAGTACACACGTTTCTGTTTTTGAAGGTACTCTCAAGTTCACAAGTGATCTGGCATGTGGGACAGGAGGCTTCTTGTGTGTGAAACACTAGCCCAGAGCCTGCTTTGGCATGCTATCTTTATGTATAATTCTTTGCATTTAATCGAATTGTAATCTGAGTAAATTAATGGCCATATCTGAGCAGTGGAGTAAAAACTAGTAAATGGTTTGCTGTCATATTGGTGGGTTTTTGAAAGTTTGTTTTAAAGAACTATTTTGAAGTCATTGGGGGAGGGATGACTATCTGCTTGTCTTTGCCAATAAGGGAAGACCTGTAACAAATCGCTTGTTATTTGTAGAATTGCACTTGGTCTTCTGTTTGTGGTGCACTGATAATAGAATATCAGTATTGATGGTGTTTAAATGGAAAAACTTACTTAGAATGTCATACAAGACAGGCAGTGCCAATACTCAAGCAAAATAATATTTCCACCAACTGATCAAAATAAATTTGTAATAGAAATAGTTGGATTTGAGGTGTTTGTCCAAATGATTAGAGAAAAGTTCTAGGGAGACAAATCTGGAGAACTACAGTGATACTTTATTATACAATTTGCTTTTTATAGTTAGAGTAAACTATAAAAAGCAAATCATATAATAAAAATATCTCTGCAGTTCTCCAGATTTGTCTCCTTAGAAATCTTCTTAAATATTTTGGACAGACATTTCAAATCCAACTACTCTGTTACAAATTTATTTTGATTGGTCAGTGGAAATATGATTTATACCCTGACAGATTTGAATATAAACTGGATTCTCTGGTTTTTTTATACAATTCTTCACAAAGCTTTTAAGTGTTGTTGTATTTATGACTGTAATTGCACTGGTTGGTAAATAAATGTTAATACATGCACAGCTCATACAGGCATTATTAAATAGTTGGATTTTGAGCTTCTTATTAATCAGCTACCTTTTACAGTGCTTCCTCCTTATTTTTGATCTTACCATACTTTTTTGTTCCTAGGTGGTACTTCGCTGTTATCTCTGTCTCCGGAGTCTTTGCAGTGACCTTTTCAGTGGTATTTGCCTATGTAGCAGATATAACCCAAGAACACGAACGAAGCATGGCCTATGGCTTGGTATGTGTGTAGGTCTTTTGTAAGCTTTAAAAACATAGAAGACATTAGTAACTAGAACCCTTCTAAAAATATGGTTAGTAATATTTACCAGAATGTACACCTCTCCAGTTTCTCTGTTACCATTTTAAAGTACGATCTTATCTTTCCCATCTCAATAGAACAAAATGTTGTTTATGTTTTTTCTAGCTATTTTGACTTACAAATTTTGTTCTGTTGTTCTGTTGCCTAAAACTTTGTTCTAATACCTAAGATCAGGACTTGCTGTAGGAAGAAATGATCCAAAATGTAAATAATGCAGAATATATTATTATTTTGACTCAAGTCATTTTTATTGCTCTGAGAGATGCTTTGATTGCAGCTGTATGTCAAAAAGATGGTATAAAAATATGATCAAGGGCTTTTTCCCTTATGACTTGAAGTATTTAGGATGTTATTCACTGACTGTTCTTTCAATGATTTTTGCCATTCATAGGTTTCAGCAACATTTGCTGCAAGTTTAGTTACCAGCCCTGCCATTGGTGCCTACCTTGGTCGTGTATATGGAGACAGTCTGGTGGTGGTCCTAGCTACAGCTATTGCATTATTGGATATTTGTTTTATCCTTGTTGCTGTACCTGAATCATTGCCCGAAAAGATGAGGCCTGCATCATGGGGAGCACCCATTTCTTGGGAACAAGCTGATCCTTTTGCGGTAATACATTTAATTGTTTGGTACAGGGTGTGGTATGAGGTTATTGAGAGTGTGGAACATCCACTAATGTGCATTAGTTTTGCCACTTCAGTTAGTGCTTCAATTACAGTACTTCACAATCCATCCCCTGACTCTCAGACAACACTGCCACACGGAATGTGTGCCTGTCTTGTTCCAGTACTGCTGTGCTATGCCTCTAGGCTTTGTTTAAATATTTGAAGGGATGTCCTATTGAGGATGGAGCCAACTTGTTTTCTGCTGCTCCAGAGAATAGGAGCCGTAACAATGGATGAAAGCTACAGGAAAAGAGATTCCACCTCAACATTAGGAGGAACTTCTGACAGTAAGAGCTGTGTGGCAGTTGAACACGCTCCCTCAGAGTATGGTGGAGTCTCCTTCTTTGGCGGTCTTTAAACAGAGGCTGGATGGCCATCTGTTGGGGATGCTTTGATGGAGAGTTCCTGCATGGCAGGGGGTTGGACTGGATGGCCCTTGTGGTCTCTTCCAACTCTATGATTCTAGGCAGGATCCTTCTGTGACTAGACAGCTAATTGCCTGGCTGCTCCAATTTCTTTGGTGTGGTTTGGTCAAACATGTGGCACTTGTAGTCTCTGCCATACTGAGAAGCATAGGGACATCAGGGTTTCTTACTTTGTGTTTTGTTAATATGTATGTGGTGGTTGATAACTTTTTTTTTTACTTTCTCCTAGTCACTGAAGAAAGTTGGTCAGGATTCTATAGTGCTGCTAATCTGCATAACAGTCTTTCTCTCATACCTCCCTGAGGCAGGCCAATACTCCAGCTTCTTCTTGTACCTCAGACAAGTAAGCCTTTGCCAAATTGTTTTGATTGTCGAAGATTAATTAACAATATGCAGATTAAAGCCATAATGATTTGTTTGCTAGTTGTTGCTAGTTTTGGGGTTATAGTTCTACTGACAGGAGTGCTGGAAAGGAATTACTACTTGTGTTCTGCTGTGTGGAATCAGTTATATTCATTAAAAGTGGATTCATTGTGCACTGAAGAAATCACTGGCACTCAGCATTGCGGGATGGTAATGGGAGCCAGTACATTTGGGCCATTTTAATAATAGGAAGCTGATTGATTTTTAGTTATCTTCAAAGAGAAGTAATTAAAATGATTTCTTTTCCTAGATAATGAGATTCTCACCAGAAAGTGTTGCAGCATTTATAGCAGTCCTGGGGATTCTCTCCATTGTTGCACAGGTGACTATAAGTCTTAGTCATGCACTTTTGTATACGAGGGATGGGCAGAGTGCTTTAGATGTGGCAGTCTAGACTGTTCTTGCACCTAAAATTGGACAGCAACACCTGCAGAAGATCCAGGTAGTATGGTTGGACTTCTTGGATAAGCAAGAAATGAACTAACTAGCACTCATTTCTGGCTAGTTACTTTGAATGGCTAGTCATGCTTCCTGGGATGTTAGTTGGCCAATTTTATGGCAAAAAAATGTATGTGTGGGGCAGAAGTCAGGGTGGGAATGCCTTCCAGGGTTCCAGGGGAGGCTAGTGTGTCCCCTGGCTCTTGAAAGTTGCCCCCCACTATTGCAAGGTTTTATTACATTTTGCCCAAGAAGAAGGCCTGTTTTAGCTGCCATTGTGGTGCTGAAGTAAGAACTGCATTCTTACTTAAGCATCATTCCAGGCCCAAAATGACCACAGCAGTGATTCTTAAACTGTGTTCTGTGGAGGCACAACCAAAAATAAACATAAATGAGCCTATAAATATTAAATAAATTAAAACTCATCTGTTTTTTTTCCTCTTGGATATAAAATTAATAAATGTGTGGAGGGAGAGGAAACTAGAATTAATTCTGTGTTACCAGCAGTTCTTGCTAGATCTTTGTATACTGTATTCCTTGTTCTTGAGACATTTGGAAATTATGATGCTACTATTCATAGCTGAACGTCCTGCTGCAGTCCATAAGATTGGGGCTGTTCTAAAGGCTTCCACATGCTGATTGTGATGTGCAACATGACTGATAGTAGCAATGCAGATTTCACACAGTGTGACTAAACTGTAGTAAGTGATGCAAGTACATCACAACAGCTCTTACTGGGTGGCAAGCATTCATAAAGCATTCATAAAGTCTGCTGCCAAGGGGTATCCAATAAGAACTAGTGCCTAAATACCATATTATTTAAATAATATGATCACTGAAATTATAAAATGTTTCAGTGGTGAGAAACCTTGGCACTTAAACAGTACATCTGTTCCTCTTCTCCACATGCATTGATTAATTTTTCATTGGGATACTCGGTATAGTTTCAATAGAGGACAAGACATTCAGTTGGAAACCTTTCAGGAAGCCTACCAAATGGCAGCTATAACATAAGAGTATATGAAACTTTGCCAACAGGCAGTAAACTGAATAGTCTTCAGTGAATAATGTCCAAGAGTTGCCATTAGAATGTATTTTGTACAATATTTTAAGGTACTGTTCAATCTTCTTCATGTCTTCTGAGTTCCTCATATGCTTTCCAAACATGATTTAGTGCATAGTCCTAACTGGCAATGATGGCCAAAGCCAGCTGAGCTGATACTAAACTAAATGAAGCTATGCTGATTTCAGACCTATGGAAATTACATAGGATTGCCATCATCCTCCCTTGGCTGGAGGTTTGAATCTAGTGTAACTCAATTACACCCTCTTGCTGCCCCTTCTGTGCCCTCTTTTGCAGCAGATTCTAGCCAGTAGAGCAGTTCTGACATGTTGCTCTCTCAGCAAATCAGTTGACAGAAGAGGGTTCTTCTGGCAGAAGGGCATGTGCCTGATTCCCTACAGACAGTGTGTCTTTGTGTTAGGCTTGCACTGTTCTATGACTTATTAAATATTAACCAAACACTTCTGTACTTTGAGTGCTTTTATTTAATTTCTTGTTTTCTTGGTTATTTGTTGTCATTTTTCTTCCTTCAGACAATAGTTTTGAGTTTACTTATGAGATCAATTGGAAATAAGAATACCATCCTGCTGGGTCTGGGATTTCAGATACTGCAGCTGGCATGGTATGGCTTTGGCTCAGAACCTTGGTAAGTAGCTTCTCCTGTTATTTATTTTTAGATATTGTTCTACTTTCAGCATATTCTCTTCTTTATTTAGGAGACTCTTTTAAAATACCTCTCAGTTGTCTGTGATTAATAGATGAATACAAGATCAATCCTTTGTTTCTATTTAGAAACCGTAAGTTGTCCAGCTATATGGTAAGGCCTCTCTGTTCACCAGACAGTTAAGGATTTATTGTGGAGAGGTTTAACAGTTACACATTGTCATAGTGCTTCTAATTAGATGTTAAATTTAATGTCCAGGCCATTACCACATATTGACCCTTTATACAAAATAATAATAATAATAATAATAATAATAATAATAATAATAATAATATTTTTAAAAAATTGATACATGCTTATTGTTAGATAAATTTGGTCTTAAATTCTGTTAAGCTCTGAGACATTCTGGGCCTGCACATTTACCCTTCTCTGTCTTCCCCCACCTTCCAAGGATGATGTGGGCAGCAGGTGCCGTGGCAGCCATGTCTAGCATCACGTTTCCAGCTGTTAGTGCACTTGTTTCACGGACTGCTGATGCTGATCAACAGGGTAGGTGCTTCATAAACTAAAAATGGAAAATTCTTATCCCCTTACTGCTGGAAGTGTAGCCATACTAGGAAGTGACAGCTTTCTCTACCCAGAGAATGCTAGCATTTTACTTTCACTAGACTCTGCAAAACACTGGGTACTAGTAAAAACATCAAAATGTTTCTCAGCTATGTTTCCAGGTGAGGAAGGCAAATATTTGTTAAACATGCAATATTTTTAACATTCTTCTTTGTGCTCATTTACCTGTAGCTGACCTTTTTCAATATTGTTTCCTAGGTGTTGTTCAAGGAATGATAACGGGAATTAGAGGACTCTGCAATGGCTTGGGACCAGCACTTTATGGTTTTATATTCTACATTTTCCATGTAGAACTGAATGAACTTCCAGTGACTCAGAATGACCTGGGAGATAACATAGCCACACATCATTCACAGCAGGTGTTGTATTCCTTTTATTATAATAATGGGAGGGCAGGATTATTTCACATGTTTAGCGCATATATGTACAAAGCGTAAACCATGAGAAGGCAAATTTACAGTGTATCAGCAGCTCTCAGCTTGCCTTCATGCAACCCCAATTTCATGTAGCTTGCTGAGGATGAGATGCCACGTACAGGTGAACTGCATGGTGCAAAGAGAAGAACTGTACAGTTTTGTTATTTTACAAACCCTGCGCATTATTGAACACTGGTGCCTCCCATACCTGACATGTGGGCCACTGGCAAATTACAGAATAAAATGGACTGCAGTTTAATATCGGATGCACCACCCAGAGACTTAAGTTGAACAGACTACTGGTTGAATTTATCAGCTCAAAGGGTCAATATGGCCTTTAATTCTTCTGGTGGGAGTAGACATGGGGAAAAAGTAACATGACGCTGTCCTTGAGTACATATTAAATTTTAGTGTCATCCACATAGTTCTGATATAAGATATCTAAATGGAACTTAATTTAGCAAAATAAATGAAAAGGGGCATGTGTTTGTGTCTAAAATTTATTCTGTTTTTCTTCCAGAACTCCATCATTCCTGGTCCTCCATTTTTATTTGGAGCCTGTTCTGTATTATTGGCTCTACTTGTTGCCTTGTTTATTCCAGAACACACCAACTTAAACGTTCGCTCTAGCAACTGGAAAAAACACTGTGGTGGACATGGCCACCCACACAGTCCACAAGCTCCTGGGGAGGCCAAAGAACCTTTACTACAAGACACAAATGTATGACAACAAAACTCAAGGACTCCTAGAGCGAGTTTCTTACTTTTCTTCTTTTTCACCTGCAGTTCTGGATGCACATTCCATTTCCATTGAAAGTGTCATTTCTTAAGGTGGACTTAAGAAATTTATCTCTTTGCATGAAAATTGTAAGAACCACAGAAAGGAAGTGGAAAATCCTCCAAAGAAGTTACAACTTAAGTTATTTAATTTTTTTTAAAACCTCCTATTTAGGATTTTTGCCATAAAATCCTAAGGAATATTAAATCTTTACATCTTAATTTTGAAACAGGATTATATATATTGAAGGTATCGGCATGTGTTCCTGCATCAGTTTCCTGGAGGTGTTAAGCTTTATTCTCTTCATGCTGGTCTCAGTGAGACATACTAGCAGGACTTGGGTACCCATTTATTTTATCCATAAATCTTGGGTCAAATGAATTTGAAGCCTTAACATAGATGCACTTGACCAAGAAAGGTAAATTCGGTTGACCTTGGACTTTCCAATCAGTGTCTGGCAGGTCTTTTTTTTTTTATTAACACAATCATGTGTTGAACACACATCCTGAACAGTACACACACTCCTTTAAGTGCATTATTCTGCTGATTCTTTGTTCTTTGAATTAAGTATAGTATCAGTATGTAGTACTTAAATTAGTGGGTAGTGTGAGCCTAGATTTTATTACTGGCTCCGAAACTCTACCTTCGTAAATACAATTTGATACCACTATGCTTTGGTTGTTTTGCATATAAGGACCTCAAAACTTGAATATACAAACTCAACTCTAAGCTGATAGCCTTGAAGATGTCAATGTGCTCTATATTGGATTGCCCCTTCTAGTACTGGTCAGGATCACTGGCTATTTCGGTAGTATGGAAGTGAGGACAAATAATAGTTGATCAGCCATTTTTGAATGATGTATTTAGGCTCAGAAATGTTTGGTAAGTAGCCTTGCCTGGTAATTGAAGTGGCAATCCTTGTTCTATAGTGGCCTTTCAGGACTGTCACAACACTTCAGAGCCAAGGGTTAGTCCTGCAGCTTCAGGACCACAGTACTGGAGAGAGCTTTATACAATTACTGATGTGAATTTCTCTAAAAGTGTATATTTTTGTGTCCAGTTGTATTATTTAAGTGTTCCTTTGTATAAAATGTGTATAAAGTATTGTAAAGTTCAAAATGTTTTCATCTTGTGCTGTGGTTATTGCTTAAGCTTTTTTAACTTTCACCACGGTTGACTAAAAAGCTGGAAAAATATGTAAATACACTTAATAAAGTTGCATATTTTAGTGATTTTTTAAAAATTAGTTCTTTGAAGCAGCACTATAGAGCAGTGTATGTGAATATGAATGCTTTTTATCTGCTTTTTTGTAACCATACTTTTTTTTATCTGTTCTAGGTTTTTATATGTCCCCTTTTTTTAGCTAAAAGACGAGCCATGAGCCTTTATTTATCTTTGGCACATTCCACCAGGAACAGCTGAAATAACGCCACATTTGCTTAGTTTTTCTTTAGTTCTAGCTCTTGTAAAGGAGCAGACAATATAAACTACTGGACTGATGATGGAGAGCAGCAATTATTTCTAATCTTAAAAGGTAGTGCTTTGTCAAGCCATTGAGTTTCCAAAGGGCAAATGTGTTTGAAACCTACATCTCTATTATAGAAGAAACACCTTATACTAAGGTATTTAATTTCAGAGAAAGCATTTCTAAGAATGGGGGATTCTTTCCCCGAGCATTTACAAATTGCAGTAGTAACTGTTCTCTAGACATTTCATGCTAGGCAGATCAGAGTTTAATACAAAATAAGAAATCAGTAGAAAGCTAGTACAGTGGTCCCCCGGTTTACGAAATTAATTCGTTCCAGCACCCCTTTCTTAAACCGAAAAGTTTGTAAACCGGGGCCCCTTAAACCAGCCCCCGCATCATTTGAATTTCCCGCTGCTTTCTTTTCTTAAACCGGGTTTTTTTCCCGTAAACCGGGGCCGTTTTTCTGGCCCCGGCTCTTTCTTAGACCGGGGTTTTCGTAGGCTGGGGTATTCGTAAACCGGGGGACCACTGTACTTGAAAGGCTGCTGTGAAGGAGCTAGACAAGATCCTGAAGTGTAAAGGTATATAATTGAATACTGTGGTTATGATTGTCCATGTCATTGTACTTTTCATTTTTGTGTATGGTTGTAAAGATTGGAAAGTGAAGAAAACCGATAGGAAGAAAATTACCTCATTTGAAACTTGGTGCTGGCAAAGAGTTCTACAGATACTATGGACTGCTAAAAAGACAAATAAGTCCTATAGCAAATCAAGTTTAAACTCTCCTAGAAACCAAGATGACTAAACAGAGACTGTTGTACTTGAACGTATAAGAACACTCATTATTGAAGACAATAGTGTTTGGTAAGGTAGAAGTCAGTAGGAAAAGAGACCACATTACTGATGGATGGACTGAAGCAATGAAGCTGTGGCCCAGAGTGCAAGACCTGAGTGGATTGGAGGTCTCTCATTCATAAAGGTCACCATATGTTGAAGTCACCTGGAAGCAGTTAACAACAAACTTTAAAAGGCTGTTTTATGCTAAAATTGCTACTTGGTAAGTTTAGTCCTAAGTTTTACCTGTTTCTCATTATGCACTTGTTCTTGCATAAAATTACCATAGATCAGCTTGATAGCCATTAAGAACAACATTCACAAATTTGACAATCCAGGATTGTTGTGTTATGTGCCTTGAAGTTAATTCTCATGTATGGTGACCCTATCATAGGGTTTTCTTAGCAAGACTTCTGCACAAGGTTGCCGTTATCTTCTATATAGCTGACAACAGTGTGACTTGCTGTAGGTAACCGGTGGGTTTTGTGTTGAAATGCTCAGGAATTAACAACTAATGGACTGGAACATTCTGTTGAACTGAATTATCACACACAGAGCATGATGGTGCATCTCAAATGGTGTGCAGGCCCTTCCTTCCACCATCTCTCCCACCCCCACCCCTGAAAAGCAGATTCAAAGGGCTGCAGCATGAGTTCCTGGCCATCCTGTAGCTGGAAGACTGCAGGAGGTGATTGGAAACTACTACCTGGCTGTCAGCAACAGAGCAGCCATAATGATTACAGCTATCCTACTTTTTAAAAAGAAACTTGTCAATTTTTATTTCAGTTTTGTGTCCATTTGCAGAGTTGGGCCTGTTCTGTGTAGAATGCAGGACAGTGATACCAAAATTGTAAGTGCACTAGAAGATAAGCCAGTGACTGAACCTTTGATATTGTAGGTGGTGATAGGTTCTATCTGTGTGTTCTAAGTGTAGATATTGGGCTGAGATGGAATCTTTTTTTTTCAAAAGTGTGGTTTCTGTCCCTTTTTTTATTACGTGCTGTTGTCTCTAATCCTACAACCCAAGTTTAATAAGGCAAACACACTGGTCTCTAGAACAAAAAAAAATAGACAAAAATCTGACACCCTAATTCAAAAGCAAGTGCTCCCATCAGAAATAATGGGTGATTTGTTTTATGCACTCTGCATCTGCTCCCAATGGGAAAGGTGCACACTGTGCAAAACCGCAGCTACTCTTCCCTTGAGACAGAATGAGAGGCAATACGGCAAAGTGACACTCAGTGGAGGGTCATGTAGCTCCCCTTCCTTCTCAAAAAACCCACCACAGCAATGGATTTTGTTGTTGTGTGCCTTTAAGTTGTTTTCTGACTTGATGGTGACTGTGTGGCAAACTTATCACAGAGTTTTCTTGGCAAGACTTGTTCAGAGAGGCTTTGCTTTCCTCATAGGGCTGATAGTGTATGAATTGCCCATGGTCACCCAGTGGGTTTCTGTGGACAAGTAGGGATTCAGAGTCACAATCCAGTGCTCAAACCACCACACTGCACTAGGTTAGATATATATTGTGTAAAACAGTTAACTTGATAGCAGGATGTTTCATACAGAAATGATTCAGTGAACACCCACATTTGATAAATTGTCACGGTTGTTTCAAATCACTAAACTTATCACTGTAATTGGTTTAATTTTTTTCTGTTGCCTGCCCCACCTTGAGATCTTTGACACAGGTGGTATAGAGGTATTTTAATTAAATACAGAGTAATATATTCTGCAGTTATTTTCCTTGTATCTCATGTGTACAAATGATAACTATGCATCCGATGAAATGTGCTATAATCTACAAAATATTATGTCAATGAAGTAACAGGCTGCTTGGATTAGTTTTTAGAAGTGAGTTCAGACAATAGTAGCAGTAAGTGACACTAGGACTAGCCTTATTTTCAGCAAAAATGAAGACCAGGCATCCTTTAACTGATTTGTTAACTGGTCAAGACAATGAAATGCTCGAATCTTCAGTAATGTAATTCTAATTTAACATTAACCTTCAGACTACTGATGGAAATTAACTTTCCTTTTATTTGAAAATGTACTGACAACAACATTTACATATAAATATGAGCACTGCATTCTGATTATAAACAAATGTACAAATTTTACACTGCAAAAAAATGATTCAACTGTACATTAGATTTCATTTATATTTACATTTGTCAAACAATATACAGGATCAGAATTTTCGCCTCTGTAAAAAAATAGGCAAGCTGTTTAAGATTCTAATACCACCTGTTTATAAAATATTTGAAATTAAACCAAAAGAGCTAAATTTTGCTTACTTTTAAACCACATAGAATGCATAGCATACAGGTAAGCGAAAATCACCAAAATACCTACTTGACAAAATCTTAATATAGTTACACCAGTTCTGTCTGGAACACAATCTAAAGAACTGAACATGAGCAAAATCAGGTGCCAGAATGAGAGTGAATGAATGATGGGCATTTTTAAGCTCCCACACTTTGAAACTCCACAGATGTTGAGCAGAGTTAAAAGGTGCTCAAATCTTCACTGATTTCAAGGCAAATCCAAAGCACTTAAAATTGATTGATCCATACTCTATAAATTCTTGCTGATTTCCACTCACTTTTCAGTGAGATCCAAACATGCCTCCTGACAAATGGAAGAAGCCACAATTTAATAATTTAATAATCCTGCTGGAGAAGGCCACAATAATCAGAGATTGCCCCATTTACCCTTTCAAGCCTCTGGTGTCTTCTCAAATGCTACTCCAGAGTCTCAGTTTTCAGGAGCAACTTCTTTAGCAACTTAAAGGAAATGGCGGACATTGACCCTCCAGCAATAATAAAACGGCAAGGTGCAAGCCAGGATCTGGCCTCCGTACAAAAGTTTTTCAAGAAGAACAAATAGTTTTATATAATGCATGGTGGCATAATCTCCAATTCCTCTATCAATTTTAAAAGACATTTTGAGTTAAAAGCAAGACTTCTGATTAGCAGCAAAAATTTATATTATCCTATGCTTTGATCCAAATGCTGAACACCGTAATACTATACTACAGACTAGTCTCCAGACAGAATGCTTAATTTGCCCTATATTTTTCAAAATGAAATGCTAAAAACCCTTTAAAATTCTGCAGTGAACTGTACTAAATTCAGCACTAATAGCAGATGCAAACATCTTAGCAAAATCTGGCAGGGATGGGGAAAAACACCTCTGTTTCTTCCAGCATCCCTCCCCATTGGTTATGCTGGCTAGCCTGATAGGGAGCTGCATCAACATCTAAACAGCCACACATTCATACCGCTTTTAAGTGCTTTGTTTTTGGCATTTTAAAGCCCAAATTAACAATTTTTAAGTAATGCTTCCTTAACCCAGTAGAAACCTAGCTAGTCTTCTTTAATACCAAACAAAATTATCCACATTCACAAATCCTAGGATGGCTTTGCACTCAGAGAACCACACCTCAATCCTAGACCATATTACCGAGCAGTTTCACTGAGCTGGACTCATTTCCAAACTGAAATTATTGAAGTTTAGAAATCTAACAGAAATAGTTTATACATTCATTTATTAAATATTGACACAGTGCAGTCACGTGGTCAGATTGTAGATTTCAGACATGCCGATTAAAGATTAACCGTTTGCCCAGGTGGTGGTACCACTACACATTTTTTTAAAAAAACTAAGTATTGCCAACATTTGTAAACTTGCCATTAAAAATAAATGTCTGTAAACTCATTATTGGTATATTATATTAATGATGAGTCAAGGGTTGATAACTCAGAGCTTGTGATGAAGGTTTTAAAGACGTAAGTGCAACATGACTTTGACAGACTTCACAGAAAAAGATGACTTCCTAGATGAGTTTTTTTACCTCTGAGATGCTTGTTCCAGAAGCAGTCTCTGGCACAGAGGAGAAAAACTGCAAGCCTTTCACGACGGCACCTTTGATAATGGCTATCAAAAGCAAATCCCCTTACATTTTCAAGTACACAACTTCAATAGCTGGTTATTACTTAATAACCAATTGTAGTCCATATGTCTGGAGTCAGTGTTGGTACACTAACTACATAAAAATAAGTTTAAAATATTTCAGATAAATACTAGTTTCTTGATATTAAAATGTAGAGAAATCTTTAAATTTCAATGCACTTGAACATTAATCATCAAGAATTCACAACTGCTCATAACACATTTATTATACTAAAATGTTTTATCTGTTATCCAGGAAAATAAGCAGAGGTTCTGGAAAGTGCTCCAGGTTTGGATGGTATCTGTGTTTTTTTCAGTGCTGTTGACTTTGGTTGTCCTGCTAATGATAGGAGAGAGAAGCTCTCAAATTATTGTTTTTAGGTTTAGGTTTAATGTTCAAAATTTTAAAACAAATTTTCACTTTTCAGTTAATCATATGTCTTTGCTTACCTGGGTTGTGAGGTGTATTTTGACTCAGCCCACGTAAAGGAATACTATCTTCCCTTTTCTTCAGATACTTTGCATCCAATCCCAGGTTTTCACCACTAGTGAATAGAAAATACACATGTACTAGGCAACAATGTTTTCAATCTGTCCACTGTGAAACATGTTTCCCAGCACACTAAAAT
The DNA here is from genome assembly GCA_034509955.1 of Urosaurus nigricauda. NCBI lineage: Eukaryota > Metazoa > Chordata > Lepidosauria > Squamata > Phrynosomatidae > Urosaurus > Urosaurus nigricauda. The sequence goes on from JAOEGL010000004.1 coordinate 106,179,688, forward strand.
GAAATGTCACCTTCTCCTCAAGTATCACATTTTAAAAGTTCCAATAACAAACCTGAGGTTTTGTTCCAGGACCACCCTTGGATAACAAAACCCATGGGTGCTCAAGTCCTATTCTATACAATGATGTAGTAAAATGGCGCCACTATATAAAACAGCAAAATCATGGTTTGTGTTTTGTTGTTTAAAAAATATTTTCAAGATGTGCATGTTGAATCCGTGGATACAGAAACTGGCTGTATGACCTTTACAGCTCATATAGTCTGAGGCCTTGTTCCCACTTACCGTGGGATCTGATTCCTGAACCAATTCCTGAAACTGGTTCAGCAAACAACGTGGTTCCCACAATATTTGCACCAGTTTCAGGAATCGGACCAAAAAATCTGACAGCCGGCTTCCACAGCCTCTCTGGCGATGCCTCCTCCTAGCCCGTACCTCCTTCCCTTCTTCTTTCTCTCCTCCTCCTCCTCCCGTCCGCCTTGCCTGCCTGGTCCGTGGGGCCCCAGCAGCGGCAGTCCTCCGAACCAGGCCAGGGACCCTTCTCCAAAGCCGCCCTGGCATGCCTATGCCTTCCCAGCCTGCCTCTCTCCTTCCGCCCAGGCCTCTCCTCTGCCCAGTTCTCTTCTCTCTTTCCCTTCTTCCCTCTGCCTTGCCTGGCTGCCTTCCTGGCTGCCAGCGGCTCTGGTCGTGGGGGCCCGGCTGTGGCGGCGGTTCCGACCAGAGCCACCAGCAGCCAGGAAAGCAGGCAGGCAAGGTGGAGGGAAGGCAAAAGGAGAGGAGGAGGAGAGAAGGAAAGAAGGAGGGAGGGAAGGAGGTATGGTTGGGAGGATGGAGGGAGGCATGGCCAGGGCAGAGAGGCCGGGGAACCCACTGCCCGTTGGAACCAGGGCAGAAACCGTCTGGGCTGAATCGATTCCGCCCAAAAAACACATTTCATCAGCATCTTTTTGATGCAGGTTAAATGGGTCAAAACCATGACCCCCTTACCGAATCGCGTCAGTGATTTGGATCGAGTGGGAACCATGGTGGTTTAAACCGGATCATATAGAATCACGATCTGGTTTAAACCATAGTGGGAACAACGCCTGAGCCTCTCTGGAAGCCAGTATCCTCATCCATGTGCACTCTTGAACAAATTGGGTGGATTACAACCAGGGATGGAGCCTCTTTCATGGTGCCCACTAACTCCTTCCCAAGACTGGTTTGCCATCAAATTGTTCAGCCTTTGATTGCATAACAGTAGGCTTGCTCTTATCAGAACTACATATGATGTTAAATGCATGTCACCACCTTGATATTCACATTTGATACTGGATTGAGGTGCACTCCAAAAGATTAAAATTTTCCCCATTTGCGGCCTTTTTGTCAAAACCGGATTCCTTTGACTGTTATTAGCCCCAAAAGAAAGTATTCTTTGGATCAAATATAAACTTCTAGAGACTAACTTCTGGGTTGGGGACATGGGAAAAGTGTAAGCCTTCCCACCATCATCAAAGTCTCATTCAAGGGTGGCTTCTAATTAAAAAATAAAGAGCATCACATCATATAATATTTCTGAAACCTTTGAACACCATTTGTTGGGATGTGAAGAGAGGCTTTAAAGCTTTCAAGTACTTTGACATAACCGGAATGACTGGAAGAAGCAGAACTCATATTGATCCCCTGGTCTACCACCGGTTTGCTGTAGAATGTGCTCTGACAGTTTGTACTAAAAATGTTTGTAGTGTTGAATCAGTCCTACTTGGCAGAAGGGATCTAACGAAAAGATCAGGCATAGCCATACATGAAATTCTAGAAACAACACAAATGTCTTTATAAAAGCTAGAATAGTAGTTGCTTCTACTGTTACTCTCTATTTTACAAAATAATTATTTTTAAAAAAACCTTTGTTGTAACAGTAATTTAAAAGCACAGGGACTCACTTTTCTTTATTTGTCGAATGATTCCCCAACACAGGGATTCCTGGCTGTGCTTCTGGACATTTGTTGGTTTCTTGAAGTTGCATATTGAACTGAACCTGCTGGGTTCACAAAAAATAGTTGCACATATTTAATATTTTAGACCTAAGCAGTTTTGAGAATCCTGAATACACTGTCAAAGTGTGCAAGTCTCCAGTGTACTCATACTGTTGTGGTGGGGGAGGCTGCTCCTTCATTCCCATCAATGAAGGAAATTATAGGGTGGAATATGGTTGATAGCAGTGTGATGTATTTATTTCATGTTTGTCTTAAACTGTGTTTTTACAAATCAGTTTTAATAGTGTTGTTTGTTTAACTTTTCTAATGTATGTTTTAGCTAATTTTAAATTTTGTAAGCTGTCTTCATTCCCTTGTGGTGCAATTTGATGTTAAATTTCCTGGACTTTGAGAATCTAAGTAGCCACATGGCCAGGAGGAGGAGCCAGCCTGGAAGAAATACCCCTCCATGCTATCTGAACAGAGAACAAAAACAGCAAAATACAGGCCTATGACTAACATCTACAATTTTTTCTCCTGTATGGTTTTTAACACTTTGCCTGATAAAGAAGCCAGCGGAGCGTCAAAAGCCAGCAACATGCATAATGTACATTTTGGTTGGCCCAATAGACTTATCACTGTTTGGTGGATTTTTTATGTTACCGGATTTGGTAGGAAATAGACAGGGTATAAACTGAATAAATAATTTTTTTTAAAAATCCTCTTCTTTCAACATTCTTATATTTTTAAAGGAGCTGCGGGGCAGGGAGAGTTCTGGTTGCAGCTCAGTCAACCAGCAACTGCTTGGCTGTAGGGTTGAATCCCAGTATGATCTGGCTAACCTCATGTACTTCGGGGAACATCCCCTAAGCACAGGGGGTTGCTTCTTTCCTGGATGTGCAAGGGCAGCTGACACGTACCTAAGTGTTGAATTACAGTACCATGTTAAAAAAAAAACCTGCCCATGGAAAATTCACTACCTTATTTTCAAGGGGGACCTTTGATGGGGTTCACAAACATTATGTTGTTCAAAGGATCTAGAGCAGTGGGTTATGGTGATAACAGAAATTCAATTTTTTAAGAAAAAAAATTAAATTGTTTTAATTTTGCTACCACAAAAACAACTTGGCCTTATCCTTAATAGTAATTATACTTACAAAGCCTGCATGCAACATGTACATCAAGGTTAACTTGAAAGATGCAAAAGAAATCAAGGAGGCTGTAAAAGATATTCAAAATGCCTACCTTTGTTCCCAAAGCCTGCTGATTAGTGCTTTTGACAAATGCTGTGTCTGGGAAGCTTTGAAAAGGTAGCAAAGGGGAGACAGGATAGCTCAATCCTGAGCCCAGAAAAGGAATTCTACTATCAACCTGTTAAAGAGAACAAAAGTTATGAAGCCAAAAAAAAAAAAAAAAAGAACAACACAAACCAATTCCCAAGCTGCTCTGATGTCTTTTTCTCTCTTGTTTTGCCTTCAAGCCAAGCACATGCAAAAGTAAGCAAGCATACTACTATTTGTACAGGAATTCATAATTTCTGGAGTACAGACTGAGGAGCCCTTATCTGGAATTCCAAAATCTGGAATACTCCAAAATCCAAAATGTGTAGACCTGGGTCCCATCTCCAAGACATCTCTTTATGTATATGCAAATATTTCAAAATAAATAAAAATATAAATGCCAACTGCAATGCCATCTGCTTTGGTCCAGGCCTCAGAGGGAGAGAAAAACCACTGGACTTGATCCCCTTCCCCACCACCATTCCCGTCTCCTTTTGTGTCATGTCTTTTTAGATTGTAAGCCTGAGGGCAGGGAACCGTCTAATTAAAAATAATAATTGTAAGTAGTACTGATAGCCTTTAGTGCTGAAGAGCGGGGTATAAATACCATAAATAAATCCAGAACACTTCTGATCCCAAGCGTTTCAGATAAGGGAGACCTAACCTGTTCTGTGTTATATTTTCTCTCATACACTTCATAACAAAGCACTCTCCTTCTTATAAGACTAGGTATCAGTTCTCTTGAATTCAAACACATCTTTCCCTCCCTCAACCAAAAAATTACATAATACAGTGAGACTATTGGATCAGCGAGCTAGTAATTGTAGATTCCACAGCCAGTGAATCGGAACACCCCATATTATTAAATGGCAACATGTGCACACAGATGCTCGTACACTGTCATTCATTAAATAATATGGGGCAGCACTATCCATGTTTTTCCCATCTGGGGGGGGGGGGGACTGAACCCCTATGGATGGGAAGGGTCCACTGCATTCTTATAGATGAAAACAGGGCACTATAGTACATATATAAGCATTAAAAAATTATATTATTATTACCATGCTGTGAGGTGAACTGCCAGTTCTCGTCGTTATGTTGCTAGGAGAAGTAGACGTTCCTAACATATCTTGTTTTCTTGTCAGCTGAATTTCATTCAGTTGCTTATTTAGCCACGTAATGACTATAAATGAGAATACCAAACATTTCACTTTTCGGTTCCTATTATTGCTGTATTAAATCCACCAACGTTGTAAGCAAAGAGATCATGTAGATCAAGAGATCAACTGATTGAGATGTTGTAGTCAGTGTATCTGCTAGTCAGCCATATACAGAACATTCATAGCACAATCCTATGAATGTGTTCTCAGATATAAGCCCCACTGAATTCAATGTAATATATCTCAGGTAAGCCCAGGATTTCAGCCTTAATAAGGTATATAAATTAGAGACTGACAAGCCCAACTCACTAGAACAGAGATAGGTTACATGGTATCTTCAAAGTATTTTGGACTACAACTTCAACATACCCCAACAAGTACGGTCAGGGATTCTGAAAGCTATACTCCAAAACACATGGAGGAGCAATGCTTGTTTTCCCTGTTCTAGGATAATCAACAGAAGACTGTCCCACACTCCATTAATCTTACACATGGATGAGAACTGGGGAAAAGAATATACCAGATCAGTCAACAATATTTCATTAAAAATGAAAAGAAAAGAGACCGTGCAAGAGAGGAAGAAGCAAAAGAGTTCTGTTACTAACTGCCAAGCAGAGGGAGGAGAAGTATGGCATCCCCACAAGTTAGTGTCTAATGCCAGAATGTCACACATACCATTTTCATTGGTTTTGAGAAGCTGTTTGCTTTCTTCCAGTTTCTGCACTGTAGTTTCTAATTGTTCCTGTAATTTGCACACCTGAAATGTTTCCACATTAATTTAATGTATTGCTATGAACAGTATCAAAGCACTGCTTTCAACATGCCAGATGATATTTTTCTACATATTTAAGAGAATATTTGCTCAAACTTTTCTTTACAATTGGTCAAAGGGAAATTCAATAATCTGTTCCAGATACAAAATAACCAGTACCTTACAGGGTGTAAAATAAGAAACAGCACATTTTGTATTATGTGTCAGCAAGATTAAAATAAATGTTTAAGGCACAGATCTAGAATCAGGTGAAAGATAAAAATCTGTTTAAGCTTTTATTGGACAGAAGCCATGCTTTTAATTTACCTCTTGTTCTTTTTCCCGAAGAGAACTTTCTGCCTGTTGTAGCTCCTTGTGCTCCTTCTGCAATTTTTCTTCTCTTTCAGACAGGAGTTTTTCTTGCTGGATTGTTACTGTATTTTTGAGTTTTAACTTGCTCATTAAAGTTTTGACATCTCCTTGCAATTTCTTTATTATTTCATTGGCCTAGTAAACAATATTATAGAATTCTAAATCAAGACCACATGAAATCACATCATTGCCATCACAAAAGACAATAGTTATGTTTGAACAAACCTTAAGAAGTTCAGCTGATAAGGACTTCAGGGTTCCTTCTAATTTTCCTATCTCAATTTGTTTCTTTTCTATATTTTCTTCCAGGCTTGCCTTTTAAAAAATGGTACATTTCACATTAGGGAAATTTTGTTATTCAAGAAAAAACTGGAAAATATATTTTACATAGGTCAGTTCTAAAATGTACTACAAATACAAGTAAAGCTGTACCCTAATCTAAAACACAACTCAAAAAGTTCATCATTTTTACCGTATATACTCATCTATAAGTCAAAAAAATTATGCCCAAAAATTGACCCCAAAATCCCAAGTTGACTTATTTATTGGTCAGTATGACAATGTGATAGCAGCTCTTTCAGATTTCCCCATGCGATAGAAGATAGTTTCTTTTTCTCTTGAGCCAAGCAGAAAGAGTCCGGAGTGATTAACTGCTGTTAGACAAACTGAGACCAAGGTAGTTTCTTTTTCTTTGCACCAAGCAGAAAGGGTCTTGAGTGATTAATTGCTTTTAAATAGACAGAGACCTTCTCCCAGCTGAAAGCAACATTGAACAAACAGCTTCAATTAGAGTCCCTTTTACTGTAAACACACATACACACACTGAAGGAGGCTCCAAGTTTTACCCTTAACTTATCCAAGGGTCATGGCAAAATCCATAATTTTGGCCCCAAAACCTGCTCTCCACTTATTCATGAGATCAACTTATAACTGAGTACTGTATCTATGGTAATATAGTCCAGTCTGATCTTTTTCAATGACTATACAATATAGGCTGAGTCTCCCATCTCCGAAATGCTTGGGACCTGCAAAGGCTGCATGGTTTTATTTTATACAAGCGACCATATTTTCGAATATTTGCCAACCATCCGCTTCTGCCTTACAAACAAATACCCAGAAGTGCTGCCACTGCCATTTCAAAGGTGGTAGCAGGTGGCTGAAGGACTCCTCAGAGACCTCTTGTATAGTAATCAGGTCTCTTGCAGGCTAGAGAGAGCCATTTGGAGAGAGCAACTTGGATTTCAAGTTGTTCATCAACATGGAGCCTCTGCTGCTGCCAAAGCCATTCTTCCTGGGTCCTATAGCCTGGGAACTTCTGTTGCTGCTTGCCTCCTCTCACCACTGCATTTCATGCATTTTTTTAAAAAAAGATGTTTTTTGAAATTGCGTTGCACTCCTGGTCATTAATTCATGTCTGTCCCTGGACACATGTCCCTCTTCACCCTCACAAATGCACATACTATACTACTTGTGTTGTAACTCCAAAATTTTGGAGCATTTCAAGTAGTGGAGACTCAACATGTACATTATAGTTGAATTTCCTTTAAAAATGGCCATAAACCAACACACCACTGCGATAGGCAGCCTGCCCACTCTGTCATCTGCCTTGTCACAGCCCTCACCTTGTAGGGGTTGCAAAGGGACAAAAATAATTCAACAGTCAGATGGAGTTAGCCAGAACTGAAGATTTGGGAGTTGCTAGAAGAAGGGGGGAGGGGATAGACTGGAGTTCTATGAAATTGAGGGATGGATACAAACTACAACATTGACCAAAAATATTAACCAGTTTGGTTTTTATATTTTACAAAAAAGGTCTCAGAATAAAGAAACCTTTTTGTTGTTTTTTGTTTAACCTCTAACTGGGTTTCTGTTCAGGTAGCTTTCTCAGCCATGCACCATGAAAGAATCTTCATGGTTATCCATTTTATAAATCACCTTAGATACCATCTAGTGAAAGCCAGGCAAAGGTTTATGAGGAGGGGGAAAGGTGTGTGATAAGAGCCTGGGGGTTCAGTCACAACCACATAACTAGTTGTCATAATCCACATGGACTTGCCAGCAGTTCACAGAATAAGCAGATATGGACTGAAGTCTCTTTAGAATTTCCCTAAATCACCAAACAGGACGGCATCCACCCACCAATGTAAATTGAAATAGCTGAGGTCCAGTAGAGTTGGAAAAAGCAGCATCTTAAGGAGTAGAGGGAAAAACTAGGAGGAGGATGGAGAAATAAGGCATGGCAAAGGAAAGGCTGGGAGAAGACATAGGAAATGAAACCAGCTTTGCCTGGAAATGTTATCACACCACCTCCAGGAACTGATTGGGACTAAGTAACCAAACACAAAGTTTCTCACCATTCTTGATAGTTATTTTCCTTATCCTAGGCAACACCGCTAACCAGGCAAAGTTAAGGGAGGGTTCTTTGGAAACTTTGGAAATCATATGTCTGAACAGCTTTGGTCTCAATGGAATTTCTGGAGAGAGGGGGTTTTGAAGTATTCTTAAAAGCTTTGAACCCTGGTTCTACACATCCAACAGGCTCCAGGCCATTGTTTCTCAAACAGGAATGCCCTAAGACATGAGAAAAGCTACATACATTTGGGAAAACATGAGAATAATTTAAAATACAGACTGCATACAACACAAGTGTTCTATTCATATAATAATTAAGCCACCTTAAGCATGTTCATATTTCTGTAGCAGCTTTCTGGTCTATAGGTTGTGTTCTTTAAGCCACCACTAGTGGAATAAAATTATGGCAATACAAAAAGATTAAAAACCTTTTGCTCTTGTGTTACATCCAATACTTCTTTTGTCTTCATAACTAGCTGGTCCTTATCTTTGATTTCCTGTTCTAAAACAGCAACTCGCATCTGTAGTTGATTAACTTGTTTTTCCTTTTCATGGCATTCAGCATCTAGGGTAGCATTCTCTCGACGTAGTGACAAAACCTCTTGCTTTACTCTCTGGCATTCCTAGTTTGAACAAATATTTTGAAAGCAATAAAAGAAATCATTTATAACATGTCTGCTCGGTTAAACAAAAAATATTACACATAACTGTTTAGAATGCATATCCTACAAATCTAAATTATTATAATCAGAAATACTGTATGTGCTACATTTTAATAGCTCATGTTATAGATGAATAGAAACTTTTAAGAACCACACATGTTGTTTTCATATAGACCATAATAATTAAATATTTCGTACATCTTCTATACCAGACAGTTTCGCTTTAAGTTCTCTGACTGTGGAATCTCCTTTGTATCTCTTTTCCATTAGCTCTTTGTTTGCAATTTCCAGCTCATTTAACCTGGTCTGCAGCTGCTGGACAGTTTTCTGATGCAAGCTTTCCAAATCCCTTTTCTGTTGCTCATTCTGTTGTTGATACTGTACTTGTGTCTGCAAAGAAAAACAATAACTGTAACAATGGACAAGAGTATAATGTTGTTATTGGTTTATCTTCTGTTTTCTTTACACACCTGCAGAGCTTTTTCCTTTTCATATGCCAGCTCCTGATTATGCTTGCTAGTTAGTGATGCTGTCCTGGATGTCAAATCATTTCTTAACTTGTCCAATTCCCTGCTTTTTTCTGATAAACTCTAAGTTTGAAAAAGAGGAAAAAAACTTAAGATAGTAGGCTCATACTTCATCAAAGATTCTTAACCAATATTATGCCAATATTTATTAAAGAGACCAAGGCAGGAGTTCTTGTTTCTAGCTATGTACACATGTCTCAGTACAAGAATTGTTCCGTAGACTTTTTTCCAACATGGCACTTGACTCACAGAAAAATAATTGCTTTGTCCTTTTGTTATGGCTCTCTAGAAACAAACAATTTTTAAAAAAACAACAAAGGACTGCTAGTACTAGAAATCAATAAACAGTGTCTGATGAAGTGAGCTTTTACCTAACTAATAGTATTCAAAGACATAGACATGTTACTCTGTATCAGCAGACAAAGAAATCATGTGACACCTTTGAGACTAATTGGGAGAAAAACATATGTTCCATAAACTTTTATTAATTCAGTCTGTGCATCTGATAAAATAGACTTGAGTCTATAAAATAACAGGCTACAAACATTTCTTCCTAGTTAAGTCGCAAAAGTGCTGCAAGATTCCTTTGCTTAATTAAGTGCACACTATTTTTTTTTACTCTTGAAGGTGCCATAGAACAACTGATTTTGCTACAAACATCTAGCTGTTTGTAAATGGAAAGCCATTGGCAGATGTTCCATGACTCTACATTTGGACACATTTTATAGAATAAATTTTTTAAAACAGAAAAAATTATTTTACATTAGCATTCTATAAACTGGCTCAGACTGATTTTATTGTTACCTGCTGGGTGTAACTCAACTGTCTTTTAAGGTCCTCTTCTGTTTTGATAAGTTTTTGTTCCAGCTGCAGTTTTTCTTCCTATGAACAATTAACAGTTTGTCAGTCACTTGAGATTTCTCTTCTTCAAATAATTAGGACTTCAGTGTTGCACAAGACTCAGAAAGACTTCACAGGATTGTGCAGCTAAGTGTACAGTTTTCTGAACATTAATTACAAATATATTAATACTATCAGAGTAATACGCTAGGCTATTTAACCCTTAATATTATTTCCAATACTGTGAAAAATACTTATTTATACTGTTTATACAGTTAAGGCATTTTCAAAATTATAATGGCATCTTGGCTGAGATTACCTTATAATTACTATTTAATCTACTATAATTAAATACAAAGGAGTACATCAATCAACAGCATATCCTGCAGCAGAGTGCCCCATGACTTTATACATTATTTATTTCTTCATGTGACCAAAAGATGAACAATAGCTATTATGCCCAGAGAGCTGAAAAAGTAACACTGGTCCGTTTTACATTGGCAAAAAGAGGTGTCATGAAGGCTGCTTGAAAACCCAGCTTTTACATTAGAAAATGGGAAAGTGTGCCATGAAAACGCCATTTTGGCGTTTTAAGGGAAAAAACGCGCCTTTAAAAAGTCGTTCGGTTGCCCCACTACTTTTTTAAAAAGTGCGTTATAGCGCTAGTACATCAAAACGCTAAGATGCCATTGCGCAGTTAAGTGGGGCTCTGTTTCCTTAAGGCGCCCATTTAAAGGCTGCGCTGCAGGTGCGAATCAGAATGGATCGTGGGTTGGGAGCATGCGTGGTGTGGACCTCACTCCTAATTAAAATGTTCTATGCCCTCCAGGTGTAAAAGCTGGGGTTTAACCGCGCAGTTTTTTAAAGCTCCCAAACCCCCTTTAAATCATTTAAAACTGCGCAATTCGCAGCCGCAAACAGCGCAATAGCGCAGTTCAAGCCTTGACCATCGCAATAGCGCAGTTCAAGCTAGCGCAGTTCAAGCCTCGACCCTCGCAATAGCGCAGTTCAAGCCTCGACCATCGCAATAGCGCTGTTCACGGCGGCACGAACAGTGCAACAGCGCAATTCGCAGCCGGCAAGGAAAAAAAAATTAAAATCGCAGTTTAAAGCCGCGTTTATTGCTGCCCATGTAGCAGCTCCGCCTGTATTTGTAGCGTTCTGACAGCTTCCCATGTAACTGCTGAGCCACAAAAAAGACCTCAGATAAGTCGTTCCCACACCCCTCAGTGTAGCAGCTCTGCACTTTTTTAATGCACACCTGGGGCTTGCTATGTAGCTGCTAAGCATTAAGATAAAGGCGACTTCAGGTCACACTTTCTTGCCAATGTAAAAAGCCCCACTATAGTGTCCAGCTGAAACACTCATTTTACCTTAACACATTTCAGACAGGTTGCCAAAAACCTCTTGATTTCTGTATCATTTCCTGGTAAAAATTTTAGGGACAAGTGGGTAAGATGTTTAAATGGATTGGTCTCAACCACGTTTAAAAAAGATGGAGCATGATCCAAACTTGATCCTGATGAAATCAACTGTAGCAAAAACCTACAAAGAAGGAATAAGATCACATGACTAGTTTGATAACTGGATCTTTCAAACTGTGAAGAACACATCCCTGTGGAAGTATAAAGCAGTGCAAAGAAAGCAACAATCCCTTTATTCTGCTCCTGTCCCACTGAAGTGATACTCCACTGATTAATATAATTAGTTTAAAAACCCAATTTGGTGACTGGAGTTTCTTGCTCAGCCATGGAAACCTACCGGACAGTTTGAGCAAGTCACACTCTCTCACCCGCAGAAGAAGGCAAAGGCAAATCAGCTCTAAATATATCTTACCAGGAAAACCCCATGATAGAAGCGCCTTAGGGCCGCCTTAAGTCTGAAATGACTTGAAGGCACATAACAATTATAATTAGTGGCTACCTTTTCTGTCAGTTGAATCCCTCATTATGATGGCTCCACTAGCTGCTAATCTGTCTCACAGCACAATTCAGTGCTGGTGATGACCTACAAAGCCTTACACAGCCAAGGACTGTGTCTTCCTATATGAGCCTGCCTAAGCGGTACAATCTTAAGGAGAGATGCTAGTCTTCATCTTATGACCCTCATAGCCACATTTGGTGGAAATGCAAGAGGGGACTTTCTCTGTGGTACTCCCAGGCTCTGAAAAATATCTTCCTTGAAAAGTTAGTATAGCTCCTTCCAGTCCTTTCATCAACAGATGAACCCCCTTTTATTCCAGCAATGAAATAAGAACTGCTTTCTTACAAGACCTTTTGTGTACTGCGCTAGAATCATAGAATCGTAGAGTTGGAAGAGACCACAAGGGCCATCCAGTCCAACCCCCTGCCATGCAGGAACACTCCATCAAAGTATACCCGACAGATGGCCATCCAGCCTCTGCTTAAAGACATCCAAGGAGGAAGACTCCACCACTCTCTGAGAAAGTGTATTCCACTATCAAACAGTCCTTACTGTCAGGAAGTTCCTCCTAATGTTGAGGTGGAATCTCTTTTCCTACAGTTTGCACCCCTGTCCTGTTCTCTGGAGCAGCAGAAAACAAGCTTGCTCCCTCCTCAATATGACATCCCTTCAAATACTTAAACAGGGCTATCATATCACTTCTTAACCTTCTCTTCTCCAGGCTAAGCAACCCCAGCTCCCTAAGGCGTTCCTCATAGGGCAGGGTTTCCAGACCCTTCACCATCTTAGTTGCCCTCCTTTGGACACACTCCAGTTTCTCCACATCCTTTTTGAATTGTGGTGCCCAGAATTGGACACAGTATTCCAGGTGGGGCCTGACCAAAGCAGAATAGAGTGGCACTAATACTTCCCTTGATCTAGACACTATACTTCTATTGATGCAGCCTAAAATAGCATTGGCCTTTTTTAGCTGCTGCATCGCACTGCTGACTCATGTTCAACTTGTGGTCTACTTGGACTCCCATCCTTTGTTTTTATTTCAATGTTTTAAATGTTTTTACTGTACAGAAAGTTTAATACTATTTTATTAATTAGTTTTTTAATGTTTTTAACCATATGTATTTTTACCTTTTTTCCCCCTCTGCAACTTTGGGGAAATAGTGGGCTAAAAATAAAGACTGTACAGCCTAGAAAGCGTTGGTCCATAACTCTGGAGACCAGGATTCAAATCCCTACTCAGCCATGGAAACCCTCTGGGTGACCTTGGACAAGTCACTCTCTCTGAGCCTCAGAAGGTGGCAAAGGCAAACCTCCTCTGAACAAATTTTGCCAAGAAAACCCCGCATAGGGTCGCCTTAAGAGTCGCCATAAAATGGAAATGACATGAAAGCCTACAACAAGAGTAGATTAGACTAATTGAATTATTGCTGATTGATGTAGATGCAAAATAGCCTTTCCTGAGAAGCATGCAAGCCTTAATAAGAGACCCAGCAGCAAAATGCAGTCTTCTCATGGTGCTCACCATAACATGGGATAGGAAAAGAAAAGATAAAGGAACAAAGTTTCAATGAGATAGGAATACGGGTGCACTTTAACAGAGTCTTACTTGATAAGGAAAGAGGCCACATGCAAGAGAAACTGGAAAAATAAGCTGTATACTGGAGGCCCAATAGTGCCCTGTTTCTTAATGGATGTAACTGGAAAGATGCTCGCTTTTATGCAGGATCACAATTAAAGATCTGATCTGAATAAGCCGTACTTAATGTCAAGAAAGGAGAAACCAAATCATTCAAGAATACTCTATGCTACTGTAGGAAAAGAACGAAAATCTCACAAAAGAAGATGTGTGTCCTCTATATAAAGAAAGGGCAGGGAAAGTGCAGCCTATGGTTCACATGCAGCCCGCAGAGCCCCATGTTGTGGTCCTTAAACACTCCCCCTCCCCCCAAAAATCTTCCAAACACAGCAGTTTAGCCCTTACAGCACTTTCAATGGTTTTAAAAAATCAACCTCCTCCACAAAAATTGCTAAAAACGAAACTGGGATGACATTATCAAGAATACTTGTGCACTCCACAGGGGATGAAGAGGTGAAAAATGACACCCATCCCCTCCATATTTGTGCGCTCCTGACTAAAAGGTTATAAAATTAACTAGTGCTTCTAGAAGAAAGTCATAGCAAAAAATAATGGATGGCAACATTGCTTTTACTTTAATGTTTCTTTTACTTTAATTTTTCTTCTTTTTTAAGTAAATTTGATCTAACTATATAGGGGCTGGAAGTGTGCAGTTCTCAAGACGTTGCTGGACTACATCTGCCTCCATGTGTGACCCTACTCATATTGAGTGAGGATGGTGTGCAATAATACCTGAAGGATCAAGGTTCTTTTAATCCTGATTTTTTTTAAGTGCTTTAGATAAAATGTGTACACTGGTTTATTGGATGCTGCGGTTGTTTTCATCCAGTAATTGTTTTGAAGAAAATACAGAATATTGCTTACATATTACTAACCTTGGGATGTCTTTATTTTGTTCTTGGATACAATGCTGCAGAAGATCTATAAATCTCTGAGGAAAAGCAGAAAAATCTACCAGAAGACTCTGCTGGAGTTTTAAACTATATAAAAAGGAAGCAAATTATAAATAACCATATTATTTTTATGAAGAGTAACTGCAACAAGGACAAAAAAGTTTAAAGCCAAAACAAGCAGATGAAGACAGTTGTACCAATATACAGTACTGCCCCAAAGTGTTTTAAACACTCTCTTTATCAAGGCCTTCACTTGCCACTTGTATCTTTTGTTAAAGCTTCCTAAGGACTATCTCAGTTTTGGTTTACCCAAGCCACACTGGAACCACCTTTTTTATTTTCATTTTAAGTGAACACACCAATCTTTTCTTTCAAAGAACACATGATGGCTCTCTAAAAACAAAGTACATAAAAGTTTTCATCATCTTCTGGAATGTAATTCCAAGGCTAGCGGTCATTTCAACTGCCCTTATTGCAGTTTTGTGTAATGATAGCTCATCTTAACATTAAATTTATTTTTGAGTGCAATAGTTCATATTTAAGCAGTGCTTCACTGGGACAGGGCATCAGAGCAGAGGTGTTCCCATTCAGATGCCAGCAAGATCCAATCATGTCCCCTTTCACCCCACACCCCCTCTTTGACTGTTTGATGTGTGTATGTTGCACTCATCTCCATGAGAGGTGTCAGAGTTACTCTTTTGTGGGTATTGCCACCATCACCACTTGGGTACAGCAGGTCCATCCTTTTTAAATGCACTCCTGAGATGGGGCATTTACATGCACAATTAAGGTTGGGGTTTGGAAAGAGCGCCTCTTTAGAGTTGCCCTGGCATTGGTCCATTTATACATACATGTGAAGGTGCACACTTTCCAGGAAGAAGAAGAAAAATCCAGCTCCTTTTTTTCTCCCCATAGTGCAGGTTGGGTGCACTTTCCAGCTGGCTTCAAGGCTTGCGTCATCTTAATGCCCGGCCTGGAAACCTGCTTATTTTGACCATCTGTTTCACCCCTATGTGTTAATAGCTTCTCTGTCCGTCATTACAGAAGAGCTCTGGAGTATCATACTGCCTTTCTAATGTCAAAACTTTGTTGTATGCAGCAGCAATCTAAATTTACATTATTACATTCAAAGATGTCTTCACACTTACCTATGGAAGCAGGGGAGGATGCAGAAGTAGGCAGAATGGGTTTGAAATGCGGGATTGATCTCGAAAAACCAAAAGTCTCAGCCATTTAATAAGGGCTGCTTATATACTATACAATTTTAAAAAATGACTCCCAGAAGACGTACAAGTAATACATAATAACACACTTTCAATATGCTTGTTTTTTCTGCCAGTTATTATGCACATGCTCATTATGGGGAAGGAAGAAAGCACACTTATGGGAATTTAGATAGGAGAGGTGTAATTAATCTCAATTTTATAAAAGTACAAGAGAAAATGACATGAGTTCTTGACTCTACTAACCCTCCCCACAAGGGCAAACATAATCCTCATAGGGAAGTCCTTGGTACTTACCCTCTAATATGGTAGAGGGGATCATGTTTAATCAAGCTTTTGTGACTGCAGTACAATATTTGACAATAGTCAAGATTTGTTAATAAAACGCCCCTCTCTCAGGATTGAACTGTAGTCCTACACTTATAGGAGAACAGGCTATGTAGCAAGAACATTATCCAAGAAACCTAATCTCTGCAATTTTTCTCTAATATTTTAGATGTATAAGTGCTTTTCAGCACAGGAAACAGATAGCCAGACTTCAGGCCTGCATTAAAGTTTCAACCAGAACCTTAAGGCCCAACTTCAAGTAGTGCATTTCACTGAGGGGCAATGAACTTCAAGCCATAAGACCACTGACAACACATAGACACATAGAATCCTAGGACTGGAAGAGACCTCAGAGGACATCCAGTCCAACTGCCTGCCATGCAGGAACTCCCAATCAAAGCATCCCTGACAGATGGCCACCCAGCCTCTGTTTAAAGATGTCCAAAGAAGGGGACTCCACCACTCTCTGCAGAAGTGTGACATAAGTAGGTACCCCAATAGTCTCCAAAGAAAAGCTGAGAGAACTCATTCCAATATTGAAGAGATGCCTGAAATTCATATTAGTATGCCAAGAGTAGTTATGGCAATAACTTAGCCTGGAACACCCTAAGCACAGCTGGTAAAAACTGACCACCTTTAGTATCAAAAACTGAATTAGGTTACACACGGTGAAACCAGTCTAGTGGAACACCCAGGCTGGGTGAAACACTATGGGGCTTTCTAGATTGGCAGGAAAGTGTGACATGAAGTTGCCTTTTCCTTAAAGGCTTGCAGCCTTTAGATGGAGCTGCACTGTTCCACAGTTTTTAAAAAAGAAGCTGGGAAAACCAGCACCTTTTTAAAGGCGCTTCTTCTCCCCTAAAACGCAAAAAAAGCGTTTTCATGGCACACTTTCCCTTTTTCTCATCTAAAGGCTAGACTTTCATGCAGCCATGAACACACTTCTTTTTGCCAATCTAGAATAGGCCTATGTCTTTTGTAACAGTATCCCATCAAATGCATGAACGTAATCTATGACATCAGAAAGTACTGAAACAGTACATCACATAATCTTTATTCTACAGACAGGCTGGTTTAAGTCGCTCTGTTATGAACTTTACTGTACCATTTATAATACTGTATAAGATATATAAGCCCTTACCAAACACTTAATAATCATCCAATGAAAACTTTGAAAGATGAGATTTAACTAAATATTTCTAATGAGAAAATTAACTCGAAAACTTACCTTTGAAAATCGTCCTCGGAAATAATAAGATTATATAGAAAAAAGGGATCAGAATCCTCAGTTAGCCGAACAACTAAATCCTAAAAGCAAAGTGTTTAGAAGAATTATATGGCTGGCTAGAGTTAATTTATTTCTCAGGCAATTGCATTCAATAACAGAGTATTCATACATATGTAAAATTGGTGAAATGTAACATATGAATTGACCAAAGACCACAGAACAATAACAAAAACAATTAAGCTAAAAGCAATGCTAATCCATAATGTTCCAAAGGAAACTGTACAGCACTGTACTTAAATATAACCTTTAAAGCAATGATGGGAAACTTCCCCATCCAGCCCACCGAACTCTCCTCCCAGACTCTGCTTACCCTCCAGGCCTTGTCTTCGCCCCCTGTCAGCTGTTTCTTGGATCAACTGAGCAGTATGGGAAAGAGGGGGAATGTGGACGTTAACACCTGCACTACCTCCACTATCTCTATTGCTCAAGTATAAAGCAGGACACAGCTGGCAGTGGGGAAGAGGGACACAGCAAAATCCAACTGCCAGGGAAAGAGTAAAAAAAGGCACACACACCCCTTTCATTGGCAACTGGCTGTGTTTCTCTGCTGAGAGTTGGGAAACAGTATTCTAATTTTCTGAGTACTGTATTTGGTAAAGATTCCTAATCCTGATGACTATTCAAATTGAGGAGGGTGAGCTATAGTTGGAAATGGGGAGGGCAGATTATGGATGTGCGTGATTTGGGAAAACCGATCCACATTTGTACAGGTTTCCCCAAATCACACACATCTATAATCTGCCACTCCTGCCAAACCAAACCTCAGAGGGTCTTCTCTTGCTCCAGCCATCATCATATGAATGTGAGGTGAGGATATTATTTATAAATTTTGTGTCTAACAATTGTTTTTAACAAATGTTTTTAACTCTTGTAAAAGTTTAGCTAAATTTTTGTTTTAAATTATTGTAAGCTGTTTTGGGTCTCATTCCTTGAGAAAGATGACGATAAAATTAAATAAAGTAATACTGTCAACTCTCCAGATCCACAGGTTCAACAATCCACAACTTGAAAATATTTTTTAAAAAATATAAATTCCAAATAGCAAACCTTGATTTTACCGTTTTATATAAGGGACGCCATTTTACTGAGCCATTATATTTAATGGGACTTGAGCAGCCATAGATTTTGGTATTCACGAGTGGGGGGGGAGAGATAATTTTTATTTCTTTCATTTTCCTGGAGCATCCATAGGGCATCTGGGAAGTGCAGACGGAGTCCTAAGGGCTCCTCAGAGCACAGGCTTGGAACCACTGATTTTAAAGCATTTTCCATAGACAGGCAATACATAATTCATGGAGGCACATGTTTGGTTTTAACTGCCCCAGCAATGAGATTACTTCTAATTGCAAGAAGAATCATCTGTATAAACAACTGAAAATCTATTAATATCAAAACCAGTCAGTACATGGCAAGTGAGACACAAACCTTTCTAGGTATGGGATTTGTTGTTGATTGTAGTTCAATACTCACACGTACATTTATCCTCCTGAAAAATACAAAAATGTATTCTTAAATCATAACTACTACAAAACTATTTTACTGTATCGACCTTCCAGGACACTATGATCAGCACAACAAGCTGTGTCCCATGCCACCTTAGCTATTATTCTTCAATTTTACTAAATGAAATATTTTATTGTTAGGTACCTTCATCTCATTTCTGACTTATGGCAACCCTATCACGGGTTTTCTCAACAAGATTTGCTGTGGGGGTGGTGGTGTCATTGCCTTGCTCTGAGGCTATGAGTTTCCTTTGGTTTCCACAGATCAGCAAGAATTTGAACCCTAGTCTGCCAGAGTCCTAGTCAAACACTCAGACCACTACAACACAAAAGTCACAGGGGTTAATTCTTTACAATAAAAAAAAAGTCGAACTGTTAAGGGAGTTACAACAAGCAACTACCCTATACAGGTATTTGGCTACATTTTGATGCAGGTCTGAATGCAGCACAAAATAATAAAGAACAGAAAACCATTCAATCAGATGTCTTGCTAAATAGTATTTATCAGTTCCAATTCGCTAAATATGTCAGCACAATATTCTGATTTATAATTCTAAAATGTATCCACAAATCATTATTGTTTTCATATAACCTATGTTGCAACAAGAACTTGTGAAAGAAGATCCAAAAACAGTTTGCATTTAACTGTCCCTGTCATGCTTGATAGGTCAGGAACTGCAACATTCCCAAGAAGTCCATTAAAGTTAACAACTAGCATTCAATGCTCCACTAAGAATGATTCACATGACTGTTTCAAGTACTTTTACAGCTACAGCATAAAATAGCTGCCTCAGGACTTATTTTCAAGTAAGTAAGTATGATTTAAGCTGCAAGTTGCACTAATTTAAGTTCAATGTTAGTACTATATGCCTAAGTCTAAAATCTTATGTGCAAGTTGTCCTATTAAGAGAACCCTCTCAAACTATACGGAAGGAAATTAAATTAACCACATGTGCCAGCAGACTAACATGCAGTCTTATACCTATTTACTAAAAAATTAAGCCAACCTGAGATCCATTACACTTTCTCCAAAGTAATCCACTTATTTAGAAGTAATTCCAATTTAATTAAGGGAAACTTACTCCCAAAAAAAGATGCACAGAATTGCACTGTAATATATAAAGTACTGGTTTTGACCCTTAAATCTCTCAAACAGTTAGAAATCACAATGCCAAGAAAAAATATTTACCTCCAGAACACTATGATCAATGCTTCAGGTTGGGTTCCATGCCACACTACCATCTGATTTGTGACAAGTACTGTATATACTCAACTATAAGTTGACTTCGTGATATGTCAAAGGCAGCTTTGGGGGCTAAAAGTATGGGGTTTGATATGATGATGATGATGATGATTTTTATTTATATAGCGCTGTAAATTTACACAGTGCTGTGCATACAATCTTATAGTTAGACGGATCCCTGCCCTCAGGCTTACAGTCAAAAAGAGACAACACAAAAAAAAAAAAAAAAAAAAAAGGGAAAGGTGGTGGGAAGGGGATGAGGTCCAGTGGTTCTTCTCTCCCTCTGGGGCCTGGACCAAGGCAGATGGACAGGAGGGAGGGCACGGCTTCTTAATACACAGTTAAAAGGAGGCATCCTGGGGCAGACGGCACAATCCTGGGAATGCTTCCCTAAACAATATAGCCTTTAACTCAGTTTTAAACCTGGTTAGAGAAGTGATGAGGCGCGCATGTGGGGGAAGAAGGTTCTGGAAATCCTCGGCTGGGACAGAACGGAGGATACGGGAAGGAGTGTGAGGAGAAAGAAGCTCAGACAAGTAAGGAGGGGTCAGTCTGTGGAGGGCTTTGAAAGTCAACAACAAAAGCTTGTACTGAATGTGGAAGGGGAAGGGGGGCCAATGAAGGGAGGATAAAAGAGGAGAAAAATGGTCAAAGCAGCAAGCGGATGTGATAATACGTGCAGCTGAGTTCTGGACAGAGATTAAAGGATGGAGGTGAGAGAGAGGAAGCCCTGTCAGAAGAAGGTTACAATAATCTAGTCGTGAGACCACTAGGGCATGGACCAGAGTCTTGGCAGTGGAGGCTGAGAGGAATGGACGGATTTTAGCAATGTTATAAAGAGAGAATCTACAGGTCTTGGCGGTTGCTTGAATCTGGGGAATAAATGAGAAGGATAAGGATAAAACTTAGGAGCATGTAACAAATATCAGAAGTAGCACCAGGGTGTCACTAAGGATGAAGCAAAGGAAAACCATACCGAAGGACTTACAAAATTCCAGCAGGCATAACTGTTTGTGCTCAGACTGAAGGGATGGATGAGAGAATTGAGGGAAGTCAATGCTTCCAGGACAGATTACAGTCTTGTCTTTCACCAGCAGACGGTTCCTTTTAAAATAAGAGTTAAGGCACAGTACTTACATTAACCTGTGGATAAGTCGACTCAGGTTTTTTCAGTCAATTTACCTTTTTTTACTTATACATGAGTATATACAGTATTCATGAATAAGACTTGACATTTTAGGCAAAAATTTGACCCCCAAAACCGGGTCGACTTATCCACTTTAAGTCCTATCAAACAAAGGAACCATCACTTCTCTGAATAGAATAGCAAAAGGCAAGAGCTTACTCTGTCGTGGGAGCATCTAAAAGAAGCACCAAACCCTTCTACTCTCTCCACTGGGGTGCCACTTCTGACATTTTTGAATGCTTGGGCAAGTGACAGCTCTTTGGTGTTTCTTCTCAAAGCAGCACCAAGGAGAATTAGGCTTTGAAGGATTTCAAGAAGACGTTTGTCTGTTTTTTTGGGTTAAAAATCAGGCAACAATAAATAAATAAAAAAAATCAGGCAAAATGATCACGTTAAAGGCTGTAATTACTGCTAATGTAGTCACCGCTTTGCTTTGCCTTGCCTTTATATCCTTTCTGAGATGTGTGGTTTTTCTTAGCCATACCTACACAGCCACCATTTACCACAGTCTCCTCCTCATCCACTCAGCCTTTAGGGTGAGCACAAACAGTTATGATAGCCTTAAGGGCTGAAGAGCAGATATAAATAAAGATGATGATGATGATGATGATGATGATGTTTTCCAGAACCTTGTACTGTCTTTGGCATAGTTTTCCTTTGCTTAGTCCTTTATCTCCATTACATGCTCCTCCGTTTGACCCCCAACTTGACTTATGTCATACAAGAATTCATAATTTTGGCACCAAAACTTGTCCTCGATGTATACATGAAGTCAACTTATACATTAGTATTTATGGTAGATACAATGAGTAAGATCTTTTCTGCTGCAGCTCCAAGATTTTTAGTATGCTCTCAAAGGATGCCTGTTTAGCTCTATCTAGCTCCCAAGCAGACAGAAAAGATTATTTCAATTAAACTTTAGCCCTTTTTATTGAGATGCTTTGCTGCATGGTCTTTGTTTTTATTTGGTTTGTGTTAATTCGGGCTTTTAATTTTGTTAGCTGCTTTGTTTCTTTTCAGAAAGAAAAGCAGGTTTTAAAAATCAGAAACAGAATGGCTTAAATTATTTACTTTCGATAAAATATCTTATATGGACAGCATTATTCTAGATGATTTACAACCATATCTGCAAATCAGAAAGGACTGACTTACATACAATATACCTTCATTTAGGAGCACTGCCAAAAATGTATTCTCCAGCATCTGTCAGAATGCAATAATGTACATTTGGTTTACATGAACTGACTGACTGAACAAGCTGTGGTATTAGTTAACACACAAACAGAATTAACAAATCTTTTTTATCTGACCTGGTGGCCAATATATTTAGAACTGCTATATTCCCATATATTTAGCAGTTTTCAAAGCAATACCTTGGAACATAAAAAAGAAGGAAGGGGGAGGAAAAAGGAAATGTGTCAGCACCTTTAAGACTAACTGGTTTTCTAAGAAGTGGGTTTATATCCAAGAAAACTCATGCTAGAATAAAAACCAGTTAGTCTTAAAGGTGCTACCACATTCTCTCCCTCCATTCCTTCTTATCCCATACATTTAATGATTTCACAGAAGCGTCTCCTTCTACTACAGGTTGAGTATTCCTTATTAACTGGAATACTCCAAAATCCAAAACTTTTTTTCATGGGTGGCTGAGATAGTGACACCTTTGCTTTCTAATAGTTCTGTGTACACAAACTTTGTTTCATGCAAAAAAATTATTTAAAAATATGTTATATACAAAAATCACCTTCACACTATGTGAATAAGGTGTATAGGAAACATAGGTCCAGAACAGACCAGCCATAAAAGCTGGCTTCTGGGGGGCTTGGGGGTGCAGCATTTTGATGGTGCATGCCTCCAAGATACCCTGAAGCCGCTCAGCCAACCACACTGAGGGGGGCTTCAAGACGGTCTGGCAAATCTTCCAAAATCCCCACCACCACCACCACCAAAAAAAATCCCAAATCCAAAACACGGGGTCCCAATCATTTTAGATAAGAGAGACTCTACCTTGTATCAAGTTTTTTATATTCAAATTCTGAAGTACAGGTGCTGTATCACCTGTTTAATATATCAGATGCTGCAAGATATGAATACTAGAGAATACATTTTTAGGAATGAAAGTAAGTACTGTAGTATTGTAGTCAGGTCTCATCACACATGATCAGTGGGAATGAAGATTTATGGACAGAGCAGCCACTAGGACCATTGGCATGACCATCACTCACTACCGCACACTCCCTAACCCATAACATTCCCATATGCAACGGAAATCTCAATGGGAGAAATATACACACATAGGGATCTGAAATCCTGCAAGATCAAGGTTCAGGTATTCAAGGGATGAGAGGAAATTGATGTATTGCTACCTTTTATTGATTCTAATGTAAAGCCAAATAAAGGAAAGAACTGATATGCTCTTAGGAGGAACTAACAAGAACATAGCAACAATTGCCTTCTAACTGTTAAATATAGGTAGTTTATACAACTATTCCTAACATCTCATTAAGAAAAAATAGGAGGAGAAAGCCCTCAGTTACCGCTCTTTAAATACCCAAGTAAGAGGGCAATCCTGTTAAGGGATCCACAGTCACTGATCGTGAAAATACTCGGTTTTGCCACTTTCCCCTCCATTTGACAGTATTCGGAAGTCTAATCTGTACTGCAGAAATCATGCAATTTGACACTGCTTTAACTGCCATGGCTCAATGTTATGGAACCCTGGGATTTGTAGTTTGTGGCGGCACCAGAGGCTTCTGACACAGGGCTCACAAAACTACAGATTCCAGATTCCCATAGCATTGAGCCACGGCTGTTAAAGCGGTGTTAAACTGCGTTATTTTTGCAGTGCAGATTATACCTGAGAGTTAAACAGCTAGCACAACAGACAGAAATGTGACCTGTACCCTGAAAAAAATCCTGTTTGATTTCTTCCTGACAAATCCACTGTTAAAGTCCAGGGAGCTCCACCAGGAAAAGAGGTGCCAACCTAATATATTATTATTATTATTATTATTATTATTATTAAATCATATAGCCCTGTTAGTCTGTAGAATCAGTATGCAGAGAGATCCTGTGGCACCTTTGAGACTAACTGAAATAAAGAAGTTGGCAGCATGAGCTTTCGTAGACTTCAGTCCACTTCCTCAGATACATATAACGCTTATTAGTAGTAGTAGTAGTATCCCACTCTTTCCTAGAACTGGGACTCAGAGCAGCTCAAGAATATTATCGAATTCTAATCGATCCGAAGGGAGAGGCGGGAAATACAAATAAAAAATATTATTAAAATAACAATACAATTAAAATCACAGGAAAAAGTGTGCATTAAAAAAGGAATGCATGCAAAAGGTTATGTAAATACACATACAGCCGTTAAAAAAGTACATTAATTGACACTAACAAGTGAAGCGTACGTGAGGGCACAATGCTTGCTGTCTTACAACTGAACAAACATTCAAGAGGAGGCAGGAAGGTGTGGGCAAAGAAGAGCCTCATAGTTTAGCCAGGTGTAGCAAACACACAGGTATATTTTTGCAGCACCTTAAACCCATTTGCAAATCTAGTTACCTAGAACTCCTCAGGTATACAAAGTGTGTGTGTATATGTGTGTGTGTTTCCCCAAAAATAAGACAGTGTCTTATATTAATTTTTGCTCCCAAAGATGTGCCAGGTCTTATTTTCAGGGGATGACTTATTTTTCCATGAAAAGGAAATCACATTTATTGTTGAATAAAAAAAAATGAACATTTATTATATACTGTATATATGTACATGTATGTATGTATGTATATATAAACATATACATACAAAAACTTTGCTAGGTCTTACTTTCAGGGGAGGCCTTATATTTACAGATATTCAGCAAAACCTCTACTAGGTCTTATTTTATGGGGATGTCTTATTGGGGGGGGGGGACAGGGGTACAATAAATAACAAATCTGAATTCTTCTTCATGGGAAAAATAAGACATCCTCTGAAAATAAGACCTAATGCACCTTTGGGAGGAAAAAATAATATAAGACACTGTGGACACTGAATTGGAACAACTTCTCTATTCCACTTCATTATATTACACTGTATTATAATGTATTATATTATATACATTCATTACACTGTCTTATATTCTGGGAAACACGGTATATATTTAATGAAGTGGAATAGAGAAGCTGTTCCAATTCCCAGAAGCCCACACCATCCTCCTTCAGACTGCTGCATCCACACACTGCAATAATAAGAAATTAATAATAATTAATAATAATAATACATAATCTGGTTTGACACACAACACTCTTTTCAGAAAACAAAACCCACACTTTTAACTGGCACCATGGCCCCACAACAAACTCCAACTCCCAGAATTCCATAGCAACTGATCAGACAAAGAGTTAAAGCGGCCCCAAACCGGGTTATCCCTCCAGTGTGGCATTATTATCATCATTATAATTATAATTATTATCCTCCCTATTCTCACCTCTCCTCTCCTCCCTGTCCCTTCTTCACCTGGACTGGCACCAAGTGGCTGAAGAGGCTCTCTGCTGCTGCTGCTGCTGCTGCCCCTGTCGCCATTTTGTGCTCCTCCTTCTTCTTCTAATCTTCTCCTTTGAGTTTGGCGCCTTTCTCTCCCGCTGACAGAGAGAGAGAGGCCTGGAAAGGAAAAAAAGGCGTTGCCTCACTGTCCCTGCTGCCTCCAATGGCAACAAGAGCAACAACAGGCAGACAAAATGGCTGCTGCTTGTGTTCATAAAATTAACCCCAGTCTCCCCACCAACACCAGCCTTTAGTAGTAGAACAACACAAGAGTTGCATCACTCAGGGAAGCAGGGCCAGGCTTTAATGTGCTTTAATTTAGTTTGAGGGGTGGTTTTTGGCCACTTTTGGCCTCCTTCAGGCAGCAAAAATAGGAAAAAAAATATTATTTTCCAATCACAGAGTTGGGGGAGGCCTCTCCAAGGGCCACCCAAACCAACCCTTTCCCCACCTATGGAGACCTATCATATATTTTTTTCCCCCCTGTTATTATAGGTTTGTGTGCCTTTTAAGCCTTTGAGGCTGAGAGAGCGTTCACAGCGTCCTCTGTAAAAATAGCCATATTCATACCCCCCCCCCCCAAAATAAGACATCCCCAGAAAATAAGACCTAGGAGTTTATCACACTAGAGGGCAAACAGGATTTAAACAGGAATTAAACAGGAAATGCCTTTGGATAAGTAGAGGTTTTGCTGAATGGCCAAATATAAGGCCTCCCCCCGAAAGTAAGACCACCTAGCAAAGTTTTTGTTTATAAATATATATACAGTATATAATAAATAATATATTTTTTTGTTGTTGTTCAACAATAAATGTGAATTCTCCTTCATGGGAAAATAAGACATCCCCTGAAAATAAGCCCTAGTGCATATTTGCGAGCAAAAGATAATATAAGACACTGTCTTATTTTCAGGGAAACACGGTATTTAGTGTTCAAATGTATGGTGTGTGCCTTCAAGTGGTTTCTTCTTCTAACCCATGGTGAACCCCTACTCTTCCCCCCCCCCCAAAAAAATAAGACATCCTCAGAAAATAAGACCTACCATGTTTCCCCAAAAATAAGACAATGTCTTATATTGATTTTTGCTCCCAAAGATGCGCTAGTTTTTATTTTCAGGGGATGTCTTATTTTTCCATGAAGAAGAATTCACATTTATTGTTGAACGTTTATTATATACTGTATATATATATATATTTATATACAAAAACTTTGCTAGGTCTTGCTTTTGGGGAAGGTCTTATATTTAGCAATTCAGCAAAACCTCCATTAGGTCTTATTTTCAGAGGATGTCTTATTTTCAGGGAAACAGGACAGTAGAGGGTTTACCGAATTGCTAAATATAAGGCATCCCCTGAAAGTACAACCTAGGAAAGTTTTTGTATATAAATATATATACAGTATATAATAAATGTTCATATTTTGGGGGGGGTTCAACAATAAATGTGAATTCTTCGTGGAAAAACAAGACATCCCCTGAAAATAAGACCTAGCGCATCTTTTTTTTTTTAATAGTCTTTATTAATTTTAAAAGAAAGAAGATTTACTATATACAAGAACTATATATATATATAATATATATACATATAAGAAAAAGCACAATCAAGATAAGTACAAATACAATAAAAAGAAAAAAATGTGTAGTTCTTTCTTCTTCTTTTCTTCTTTTTTTTCAGCTCAATGATAAAAACAAACTTCCTTTTTACAAGGGTTCAAGGTAGTCTGCATAATTAAAGTTTCACATAGTCCCCATGCTTGGACTTTACAATATATACTTCCCTCGAGTATCGCTGTCCTTATCTTAATTTTCGTTTGCACTAAACTTTCTTATTTCCCTAATGCTAATCATCATACTAGTTAACATTTTGCCCCCTAAGCTTAAATATACATACTCGATATTACATTAATACTTTATATATGGATCTTCTCTTCTATTTTCGTTAACTATAACAGCGGTGTGAGTTGGCAAATCTTCTATTGGTGTAGATACTTCAAAAAAAAAAAGAAAAAGGAGAGACCAGTTGAAACATAAAACACCACAAAACAACAACAACAACAAAAACAAGAGACTTAAGTTATTTGCCTACAGGTCATTCAAATTTCAATATCCACAATATTTATCTTCCAATGATTTTCCCAAAATAAGATCACCTTGTCCCATTCTTCTCTTCTTCTTTTCTTGCTATAATTCCTTACATTACATGATATTCTATCTAACTCTCTATAGTCATTTATCTTGTGCATCCAATTGTCCCAGATCGGGATTGAGCTTGATTTCCATAATTTAGCAATTTCAACTCTAGCTGCTGTTATAAAGTAGAGTATAATTCTCCAGTATTGTCTCTCATCCTGAGGTTTTAGGTCATGTTAAGTAAATACAGTTTAGGGTCTAATGGGAAAACCACACCAAAAATTTTGAGGATTGTTTCATGAACTTTTTTCCAAAAGTCTTGAATTTTTTTACATTTCCACCATATATGCATTAAATTTCCCTTCTCATCACCACATCTCCAACACCTGCCATGTTTTAAATTATAAATCTTTTTCAATTTCCAAGGGGTTAGATACCATCTATTCATAATTTTTAGGAAATTTTCTTTTGGTTCTTGCGCTATTGTAAATTGATTAGACCTTTTCCAAGTATTATACCACTCCTCCAATTTAATTTCTTTTCCTATATCCCGAGCCCATTTTATCATATACTCCTTTATTGTTTCTTGTTCCAGGCTTCTACTCAAAAGTAGTTTATATAGTTTAGAGATTGTCTTCCCCTCCGATTGCCAAATTATCCGGTCTAATTCATTATATTCCGTTTCAATACCTCTCAATTTCTTATCCTCCAAAAATTGGGTTTTAATTTGATAATATTTAAACCACTGCAGATCAAATCCTTCCTCTTTAAGCACCTCTTTATTTTTTATCTCCTGCTTGCCTGTCTGGTCTATTTTTAAACAATTTTTGTAGGTAATCCATCTATCATCTTTAATTTCTAACCATCTAGAAAAAAAGGCTTCTTGGGTCGATGTCCACAAGGGGATCTTAAAATAAAAGAGCTTTTTAACCTTCGTCCATGTAATCAAGAGAGATTTCCTAATGGGATGATTGTTAAAATCTCTATTTTTTGCCAAGTTGTTATAGCTCAGGAAGGCATGCCATCCGAACCTTAATTGTATATCTTCCAGGTTTAGAATCTCCTTGTCCTCTAATTTTATCCAATTTTGTAACCAGGTCAAATTACAAGCCCAATAATATATTTTTAAATCTGGGAGAGCATATCCCCCTTTTTCCTTTGTCTCCTTAAGATGGGACCATTTAATTCTAGGCTTAGAGCCCTTCCAAACAAATTGTTTTAGATCCTTTTCCCACTCCTGGAATTTTTTATCTTTTATCTCTATTGGAAGATTTTGTAGGAGAAACATTAACTTTGGCATCACTGACATTTTAATTGCCGCAATTCTCCCTAGTAGAGATAAATTTAAGCTATTCCATCTCCTCAATTTATCCTTGACATCTTTCCTTAAATCTATATAATTGTTTTCAAATAGCTTCAAATTGTCTTTTGATAGTTTTATGCCCAAATATTTAATTTGTTTTTCCACTTTGAATCCTGAAATTGTTATTAGTTTATCCTCTTCTTCTTTATTCATATTCTTTGTAATCATAACTGTTTTCCCTTTATTGATTCTTAATCCTGCGTTTTTGCCAAATTCATTTAATTCCTGTTGTAAAAACCCTATACTAGTTAATGGTTCATCCAATATTATGGCCACATCATCCGCGAAAACCTTAGTTTTTATTTCTTGCCCCTTTCTCCTAACCCCTATCAGTTTTTTATTTTCTTTAATTGCTAAAATCAGGATTTCAATTCCGATAACAAACAGTAAGGGGGAGATGGGACATCCCTGTCTAACCCCTCTCTTTATTTTAAATACTTGAGATTTTCCTCCATTAATTGTAATATATGCTGCCTGTTCCTTATAAATTTGTTTGATTGTCCTTACAAATTTTTCTCCCAGGTCCATACGCTCTATTAATTCAAAGAGGAAATCCCAACGTAAACTATCAAATGCTTTCTCCATATCAATTGCAATCAAAACGCCTTTTCTTTCATTATTTACTTGATAATACTCTAGACAATTAATAATAGTTCGGATATTATTTTTGATATATCTTTTGGGTAAAAAACCATTCTGTTCTTTACTAATTATTGAACTAAGAATTTCTTTTAGTCTAGTCGCTAAAATGGACACAAAGATCTTATAGTCCACATTCAACAAACTTATAGGTCTATAATTTGTTACCAAAGATTCATCCTTCCCTTCTTTAGGGATCAGCGTGATATTTGCTAGCTGCCAAGATTGAGGAGTTCCTTCCTCATCTATAGAGTTATATAACCTTACCAAGTGGTCAATCAGTTCATTTTTAAACATTTTGTAATACAAAGCCGTGAATCCATCTACTCCTGGAGATTTTCCCTCTTTTAGTGCTCCTATAGCTTTTATAATCTCTTGTTTGGATATTTCCTTATTTAGCAAATTCCTCTGCTCTTTATTGATTTTTTTGATGGTTTTAGAATCTAGATAGGTTTTCAACTTGATTTTATCCTTAGGCTCTTTGTTATAGTTATATAAGGAACTAAAATATTCCTTAAATGCATCACATATCTCTTCCTTTTTAGTTATGATTTTATTGTTTACTTTTAATTTGGAGATCAATCTTTTCTCCCTCTGTTTTCCCAATTTCTTTGCAAGCCATTTACCCACTTTGTTGCTATTTTCAAAAAAGTTCTGCCTAGTCCGTTTCAAATCTCTTGCAATATCCTCATCCATCATACTCTGCAATTGTTTTTTCAGTATCTTTACCTCATTTAACAGTTTAATATCTGTTGGGGACTGTTTTATCTTTTCTTCTTTCCTCTTTAAGTCCTCTGTAAGTTTACTCTCTCTTTCCCTTTTCAGCTTTCTAAGTTCACTTTCTCTTTTTATTAATAAACCCCTTACCACTGCTTTCCCTGCATCCCATATAGTTTTTATTTGAGTTTCTGGAGTATCATTTCTCTCAAAATAAGATTTTATCTCTACCCTTAGTTTCTCTACAAAGTCCTCATCTCCTAGTATTTCCTCCTGTAATCTCCACGTATAACTCCTTTTGGATTTATCGTCCAGTAGCATCTCTATTAAACAATGATCCGAAATTAACCTAGGCTCTATCTCCATCTTCCTTGTTTTTATCGCTAAAGTTTTGGAGACCAAAAAAAGGTCAATCCTTGACCATGATTTACAAGTTTCAGAATAATAGGTAAAACCTGGTTTGTCATCATTTTTATAGACCCATAGGTCTTCTAGGTCATGTTCCTTTATTAAATCGAAACAACTTTTTGGCAGCTTACCCTGGTCTTTTTTCTTTCTTTTCTTATCTGATTTTCTGTCTATCTTAGGTTTTATTACCCCATTGAAATCTCCTGTAATTATTACTTTCCCTTTATCTACAAGTCTTAATTCATCCTTTAATTTTGAGTAGAAAGTCTCTTTCCTTTCCAACGGGCCATAAACATTTACCAATATGAAGGTCTCCTCTCCTGTATAGATTTCTAAAATAAGGAACCTAGCGCATCTTTGGGAGCAAAAATTAATATAAGACACTGTCTTATTTTCGGGGAAACACGGTATATCATCAAGTGTTTTCCTTGGCAAGATTAGTTCGGAGGAGGTTTTTAGCATGGCCTGAAGCTGAGAGAGTGTGACTTGCCCAAGGTCACCCAGTGGGATTCATGGTTGAACCCTGGTCTCCAGAGTCCTAGGCCCATCACACACCAAACCAATTTGGGTTAAATTTGAAGTATTGTAAGCCTGAGGGCGGGGATCCGTATAACTACAAGCATGTGAATTCACGTGGATGGATGCAGAGTGACTCTGGATTGGGCCCTAGTCAAACACTCAAACCACTACGGTCCAAAACATACTGCAGAAATCCATTACACCCCTTAAGCAGTTTACAATTCCAAGTTACTGGTTTTTAATCTGCTGCTTAGCTTACTTTGTCTTCATTGTATACTAATTAGCATTATTTTAGAGACATTTTAATCATGTAATGTTGTTGTTTTAATATTGTACGCCGCTTGGCAGTTTTAAAATCTTATTTTATTTAACTCTTGCTATGTTGAGCACTGTGCCAACTTTACAGCGTTCTATAAATAAATATTAATATTAAATAATAATAATAATAATAATAATAATAATAATAGAACGTGTAAGCCAATTGCCCCCACATTATATTTTTAATGCTGGGTTCTTAATGCTGGAGTGCCCAAATTTTAATGGTTTGTATTTTGATGTATTATATTTTAATTTGTAACTGTTTTAATCCTTAAAATTGTTTAATTGTTTTTTTAAAATTTATATTGATCTGTTTTAATATTTTGTATTGTTTTTACATTTAATTGTTTTACACTTGTTCGCTGACTTGAGTCCCTATGTTGGAAGAAAGACGGGATATAAGAAAATAATAATAATAATAATAATAATAATAATTTTTAATTTTATATTTATGTGTTTTAATATTTTGCATTGTTCTTAAATTGTATTGTTTACGCTTGTTCGCTGCCTCGAGTCCCTATGTTGGGAGAAAGATGGAATATAAGAAAAGAAAATAATAATAATATAACAGTGTAGTGTGATATGCTTAGAACAAATCAAAAAGCACATAGATTAAAAGAAACAGCAACAACCCACAAGGTGCCAATGTTAAAATGAGGTTAAAGAAGGCTGAAACATGTATCACAGACTGGGTCCCCCCCCCCCAAACTGGGCCCTTTAAGAGATCTTGGACTTCATCTCCCAGAAGCCTCAGCCACGTTGGCCAACGGCCTGGGATTCTGGGAGATGGAGTCCAAAAGCCCCTAAAGAGCACAGCTTGGGGACCGCTGAGGCTGTGTTCACACTGGAGAAATAAACCGGTTTAATTGCCATGGCTCAATGCTGTGAAATTCTGGGAATTGTAGTTTGTTGTGGGGCCCAGAGCGGAGCAGAGCTCCGCTCTGGACCCCACAACAAACTACAATTCCCAGAATTTCACAGCATTGAGCCATGGCAATTAAACCGGTTTATTTCTCCAGTGTGAACACAGCTTTTGTCTAATGAAAATTAGGCCCAGGAGGACCAAGGGGAAAGCAAAGGGCTTTTAGGGACACAGCAAAGGCCCAAAGAAGGGGCCCTGGTCCTAACCAACTGGGAGGACCCGTTGCACCCCTCATCCCCAGAAGCCTCTCTTTCTCCAGTCCTCCCCTTTGCTCAGGGAGGAGCCCCTGCAAAGCTCATTGCTCAAGGATCCCTAAATAAGGGTAGCAGCCTCCAAGAGAGAAAAGAATGGAATCATCATGAAACAAGAAAGGAAGCCAGCCCATAACAAGATACAAAAAGGCTGTAAAAGTATTAATACCCAGAGACTCTATAAAAACTGCCATGCAGTTAAACCTAAGCAAGGAGGTCTAATTTACATAGCCTATTAAAAAAAAGTCTTTGATAATGGTCTTATTGCCCACAGACCCCTCTCCTTCCGACGTCCTTCGAGGCCAGAGTGAGACCGGAGCCTGTCTCTCGCCCTCCGCTGCCCAGACCGGCCTCTCCCCCTCCAGCCCTGGCAGCCCCCTTCCTTCCCCCACCGCCTTCTCCAGGCCCCCAGCCACACCTTCCCTGCCCTCACAGCCTCGCCTCCCAAGGGACTCTGGGGCCCAGGAGAGAGTTCCAGGTTTCCTCTCATCCTATTGGTCCAAATTTTGCATAAGACCGCCCTTGACCCCGCCCACTAGCAGTCTGACTTTCAGTCGCTGCTTCTCTCCGTTCCATTGGCCGCTGGGAAGGAGGCGGAGCATCAGCCTCCAGGGAGGAAACAGCGCCACCGCCTGGCCATGGCGCTGGAATTACAATAAAGAGATGTTATTTTCTCCTCTTGTCCTATTGGTCCTAAATTTGCATAGTCCCGCCCTCGCTTTTAACCATGGAATTCTGGAAACTGTGCAGAATTTGGAACTTTAGCATTTTTCTTTACCCCAAATTAAACACCATTTTAAGAAGGTTTTCATAAGTTTTTATATCATTGTATATCAGGGATGTTCACACCCGTAAAAAGGTCCAAGACTTCAATCCTGGATGGAGAGCCTCTGGAATGAAATTAAAGGGGAAAGAAAGAAGAGGGGTGTTCTTGTGGGAGTCTCCCAAAGAGCCCCAAGTCAGACGGAGGAATCGGAGGAGGCCTTTCCAGAACAGACGGCCACAGGCTCAGAAAGGAGAGACGTAGTAGTAGTCATGGGGCACCTCAACCGTCCTGACATTGGCTGGAATTAAGCTCAGCCGAAACCTCAAGGTCCAGCAAACTCCTCACTTGCCTGGAAGACCGTTTCCTTGTGCAAAAGCAGAAGAGGCCGCAAGGGGAGCAGCTCTGGTCCTAACCGACTGGGAGGACCCGGTGAATGGGGTGCAAGCGGTGGGACCCTCCGGTGGGACTGAGCCCCTGGTTCTCCTGCTGGAGGTTGGGATGCAGCGGAAAGGAGGAGCCCGGCCGAGTCAGGAACACGTTTTGGATCTCAGGGAAGAGGTTTCGGTAGAAATCCTGGGGGTGATCCCATGGTCAGGAAGAGGAAAGAGAAGGGGGCTCAGGAGGGATTATGAGAGGTCCTCAAAAGTCAGAGACTGAAGAAGGCACAACGTCAAACGGTTCCAATGAGGAGGAAAGACGGAAGAGGTCTCTCAAGAAACCAGGATGGACCAGGAAAGAAGTTTCAAGTGGGAGATCTATATAAGGAATGGGAAAAGGGGGAAGCGCCAGTCTGCCCCCAAAGCGCTTCTGCCAAAAGGGCGACCGAATGCCACAAAGGAGAACAAGGCTCTAGAAAACATCAGACATTTAGGAAAAATGGGGGCCATGTACAAAGGAAAGCAGAAAACATTCACAGCAATGTAAATCCATGCCTCTTAGGCCTTATCTGCCCTGAAGAATCGATGCAGTTTGATACCACTTTAACAGCCACGGCTCCATCCTTTGCAGGATTGGGATTTGTAGTTTTGTGAGATGCTTAGTCTTCTCTGTCAGAGAGAGTGCTGTGGAGCCAGGGTCTATGACCGTAACAGAGATTTTATTCTATTCTGATTCCACAGCAAACTACGCAGGGACCTCTAACACTTTGCCCATAGGGAGACCAGGCTTGCCCAAAGGGAGTCATTGGGGAATACTTTATTATCATGGAGGAACACCTTCCCACAATCAGGCCAGATTGTGCCCAAAAAGGAGGAATGACAAGTTTAAACATAAGAGGGAATAGCCCTAGGTCTCCCTAACAGTGGTGCCAAAGGACGAGTAATCCCTCACAGTGCTGAGAGTGACTCTCGCACCCATCATCCACAGAAGAGGACTCTCCTTTCTTCTGTTCAGAGAGCAGCCCCTGCAAAGGCCATGGCTGAAGGGCCAATTTTAGAACAGGCACTACCAAAAGAAGGGAGAAAGATTCTACTTTATTACAAGATACAAAAAGGCTAGAAAAATCAGAACAAATACAAACCATACTGGAAAAGAAAGGCAACCTAAAAAATTGCCTCCTATTGAAGATTGCCAAAATAATACTAAGCAGTTGCCCCCAGAAATATAATTATACAAAGAAATATAATTATATAAAGAAATATAATACTAAGAAATATATAAAAGAAATATAATTATAAAATTCTGTTGTATATATTACATATGGCATACAAATAACTATGATTATAATTAAATTGTATAAAACATATGTATGTACACATATGAACACACACACATATATATATACACACACAAAATAGAATTGTATAATTATATACAGATCAATATAATCACATTGTATATATTACCTATTATATCCAAATATATATTATTATAATTTAATTGTAATAAATTTTATATATATACATTTGCAATTCAGGGCGATTTCAAGGCTTTTCTTGGACCCTCTGGATTATCCGACGTTTTCGACTATCCGACTATCGGCCGGTCCGGTTTACGTCGGATAATCGAGACTCTACTGTATACGAAAAGAGAAAGAAAAAAGGACAGAGGGGGAAATATAACAGTAACAATTTAAAACAAATGGAAGGGGGGAGAAGGAGAAGGAATACAACCCAACAAAAGAAAAACAGACTGTATAATAACAGGAACACTAAACCAGATCAAATAAACTACATCCGTAAATGAACAAAATAAATAAAAAATTGGCAAAAATAAATTAACAGGCAACTAATTAACACAAACAATCTAAAAACAACTAAATAAATAAAAATACTACAACAAAATAACTAAAATAAAAAAATTTAACAAAATAAAATAAGAAGAAAAAAAGGGTGGGGGAGAGAGAAAGAAGAAGTAAACAAAAATACATAATAACAACAAAATTAAATACACAACAATAATAAAATTATTTAAATCCTAAACAGCCATTTATAAGGTAATCACTGATTAGGCAGAATTTCTAAGAAGCAAAATAACAGAGAATAAAATAAAGGAAAACACATCATTCTTCAAAAACAGTAATAAGCACAATACCAAACTATTAAACAATACAGGTCCATAAAGAAAAATCTGATAATTAAATTAACTAATTAATTTTCAACTGAGCTAGGTTTTCAGTGGGACATATATATAAGGAATATATATATATAAAAGGAATGGGAAAAGGGGGAAAATTGCCAGTGTGCCCCCAAAGCGTTTCTGCTAAAAGGGCCACCAAATCTTATCATGGCCTCCAAGGAGAAGGCGAACCCCTTCCCATAATCAGGCCAGATTGTGCCCAAAAAGGACAAATGAGCCCTGGGTATCTCGAAGACCGATAACAAGGGCTGAGCAACTGTTGTGCCCATCATCCACAGATAACCATAACAAGATACCAAAAAACTATAAAAGCAAAAAAACTTGGAAACACCCCTTATTATGTACTATAAAGCTAAACCCAAACAAAACTCAAACATATCCAACTAACTGGCATAGCAAAACAGGGCTATGATGATAGAGTTACTGTCCACAGACCCCTCTCCTTCCGACGTCCTTCGAGGCCAGAGTGAGCCCAGAGCCTGTCCCTCGCCCTCCGCTGCCCAGACCGGCCTCTCCCCCTCCAGCCCCGGCAGCCCCCTTCCTTCCCCCACCGCCTTCTCCAGGCCCCCAGCCACAGCCTCCCTGCCCTCACAGCCTCGCCTCCCAAGGGACTCTGGGGCCCAGGAGAGAGTTCGGGGCCCTCCTCTTATCCTATTGGCCCAAAATTTGCATGGCCCCGCCTACTAGCCCTCTGAGCTTGTCGCGGCTTGTCTCCGTTCCATTGGCCGCTGGGAAGGAGGCGGAGCATCAGCCTCGAGGGAGGGAAACAGCGCCACCGCCTGGCCATGGCGCTGGAATTACAATAAAGAGAAGACATTCTCTCCTCTCATCCTATTGGTCCTAAATTTGCATAGCCCCGCCCTCACTTTCAACCATGGAGTTCTGGAAACTCTGCAGAATGTGAAACTTTAGCATTTTTCACCCCATTTTAAGAAGGTTTTCCTATGAACCAGTCAAACTGTCCTGGCTCCCAAACCTCCAGTTCCCAGAATGCCCTAGCATTGGGCCAGTTCAGTCAAAGCCAGGGCTGGGGAATAGGGCTGATTCTGGGGTTACTCTTGTCCTACTCCAGAGCAGGATGTTTCTTCTTAGGGTTAATTAGAATTAGAATTAATTAGTGGAAGAATCAATAAAAAAAAAACTAGAAATGAAACCAGAATTTTATTTACTAGGTATATTAGAAGAAGAAATTGTAAGCAAATATGGAAAAAAATCTTATTTTCTATGATCACAATTGCTAAGAGTTTTCTTTGCAGAAAAACGGAAACGATTGGCTTTGGAAACTCTACGATGTTCTCGAAATGGACAAACTTATTTACTTTTTAAAGGGAAATCCCCTGAAGAAATTGAATGAAGAACGGGTGAAAGTTATTGAATTTATAGGACACCAATGGGGGGAATTACCAACTGTAAATTTGGAGCAGAAATAATAAATCGACACTAAGAATAAGATATAGGGATTTGAACTGCTCAAGCCAATGGTGGGATATAAAGGGTTCATGAATAGAAAAGAAGTAATTTAGAACCTATATTAGAAATAATATTAGCAGAGAGTAGTATAACAACGAATAGGTAACTAAGGAAGTCAATATGAATGAAAAAAGAAGATTAGTAGCGAGGAGTTGGGAAGTATGTTAGTATACGTCCCTCCATATTTGCTAAGGTTAGGGGCACAAGACCCCCATGAATATGGGGGAAACCCCATGTTTTTACCTGAGAGGACACCTCTCTAGGAGCCTCTAGGTCCTCTGTGGCCCCAGAGCTCTCTGAGAGAGAAGGACCGACCTTTCGCAAAACTACAGTTCCCAGAATGCCCTAGCATCCAGTCAGGGCAGTTAAACTGGTCTCAGACTGGATCATTTCTGCCGGTGTTTTGGACCACGGCTCCCCGAAACCGCATTCACTTCTCCACCACTTCTATCTCTAGGAGAAAGACACACAGAGGGAACCTCTAGAAAAGCAAAGCCAAGACGAGAAAATGAAACCTGGCGGGATGAGTCTCGTGACTGGAACATAGGAAGAGAGGGGTATAACCTTTTAAAGAGAAATAGGCCAGACAGGAAAGGAGGAGAAGGAGAAGCGTTATATATCAGGGATGTTCACACCCGTAAAAAGGTCCAGGACTTAAATCCTGGATGTCGGGTGGAGAGCCTCTGGAATGAAATTGAAGGGGAAAGAAAGAAGAGGGGTGTTCTTGTGGGAGTCTCCCAAAGAGCCCCAAGTCAGACGGAGGAATCGGAGGAGGCCTTTCCAGAACAGACGGCCACAGGCTCAGAAAGGAGAGACGTAGTAGTAGTCATGGGGCACCTCAACCGTCCTGACATTGGCTGGAATTAAGCTCAGCTGAAACCTCAAGGTCCAGCAAACTCCTCACTTGCCTGGAAGGCCGTTTCCTTGTGGAAAAGCAGAAGAGGCCGCAAGGGGAGCAGCTCTGGTCCTAACCGACTGGGAGGACCCGGTGAATGGGGTGCAAGCGGTGGGACCCCGGCCGAGTCAGGCCCACGTTTTGGACCTCAGGGAAGCTGGTTCGGGTAGAAATCCTGGGGGTGATCCCATGGTCAGGAACAGGAAAGAGAAGGGGGCTCAGGAGGGATTATTAGAGGTCCTCAAAAGGGAGAGACTGAAGAAGGCACAACGTCAAAGACGAGGAAAGAAGTTTCAAATGGGAGATCTATATAAGGAATGGGAAAAGGGGGAAGCGCCAGTCTGCCCCCAAAGCGCTTCCCTTTAACCGCGGCTCCATCATTTGCAAGCTTGGGATGTGTAGTTTTGTGAAATGCTTAGCCTTCTATGTAAGAAAGAGAGCTCTAGTGCCAGAGTCTATGACCATAACAGAGATTTTATTCTACTTTGTTCTGGTGCCACAGAAAACTACACAGGGTGGGGCCTCCTCTAAGAAACAGCAGTACTTCGCCCACAGGGAATCCATGCTTTCCCACTGGGAATCCCAAGAAAAGGGATCCTTGAGGAATATTCCCATTTGGGAATCCATTGACATACCCCGATCTCTCTACCAGACATTGGCCCAATTTGCACCTATACCACCAAACCTTTGAACATACCCAGATATAAGCACCACAAATAATCATACATTGCAATTTGCTATTGTATGTATGGCCTTCCTGGCCACAGACCCCTCTCCTTTGGACGTCCTTCGAGGCCACAGTGAGACCGGAGCCTGTCCCTCGCCCTCCGCTGCCCAGACCGGCCTCTCCCCCTCCAGCCCCGGCAGCCCCCTTCCTTCCCCCACCGCCTTCTCCAGACCCCCAGCCACACCTTCCCTGCCCTCACAGCCTC
This sequence comes from Urosaurus nigricauda, assembly GCA_034509955.1. Classification (NCBI taxonomy): domain Eukaryota; kingdom Metazoa; phylum Chordata; class Lepidosauria; order Squamata; family Phrynosomatidae; genus Urosaurus; species Urosaurus nigricauda. The sequence continues at coordinate 106,219,237 of JAOEGL010000004.1, forward strand.
GCCTCCCAAGGGACTCTGGGGCCCAGGAGAGAGTTCGGGGCCCTCCTCTCATCCTATTGGCCCAAAATTTGAATATCCCCGCCCCCAGCCCCCAGCCGCTTCCACCCTTCTCTGTGTGTTGCTGGGAGTGGGCGGGTCCTCCTCGGCCTTGAGTCTGGAGGAGGGCAGGAGGAGGGCCACAGCGCCACCGCCTGGCGGGGAGGAGAAAGGCCAGAGGGAGAGGAAGGATTCAGGGGCGTTTATTTGGGACAAAATGGCGGGGCCTCTGGGTCCTCATTCCTCTCAGCCTGGGACTAGATGCGCCTTCTTCGTGGAGAGGAAAGGACGCTTCTGCAAGATGGCCCCGGCCCAAGGAAGGCGCTTCTGTGGAGAACATGGCGCCCAAGAGGTGGAGCCAAATGAAAGAGGCCCAGAAATGGGCAAAGAGACATAGCCCTGTCAGTCCCTGGGCTCAGGAGGGAGACTGCAGATCTTCATTATCCAATTCCTCAGATGCATTTGGAATAGAACAGTATGAATACTAAGAATGTAGAGAGATCTTGTGGCACCTTTGAGACTCACTGGAAGAAAGAAGTTGTCAGGATGAGATTTTGTAGACTAAAGCCTACTTCCTCAGATGCAGCTGCCTATAATAATAATAATAATGATAATATTAATAGTAATTTAGAGAGATCTTGTGGCACCTTTGAGACTCACTGGAAGAAAGAAGTTGTCAGGATGAGATTTAGGAGACTAAAGCCTCCTTCCTGAGATGCTTTTGGCCTACTTTCCCAGAAGCCTTTGGCCAAAAGCATCTGAGGAAGTGGACCGAAGCCTATGAAAGCTGATGCTGCCAACTTCTTTCTTTCAGGGACTAGATTGCTGCTCCAAACACTTTCAATGCTGCTATTTATTCCACTTCACCTGCTCTGGCTGCCTCCTGTTGCATCCTGGGATTTGTAGTTTAAGGAGGGGCATGTAGAATCCTCAGCCCTTAGAGAGGCCTCACTGAACTACAAATCCCCAAAGGAGGCAGCAGAGAGAGAGAGGAGGGAAGGCCTGGCAGCATCTCTCTCAGAGAGAGGAGGCTGTGGAGAGAGAGCAATGTGGGAAGGAGCCTCCAAAGGGCTGCAACTGAGGTCTCTCTGCCTCCATCCAATGCTCAGCTCCAGCCGCAGGAATCCTGGGACACATCCGCATGGCAGAAATAATCCGCTTTGACACCACTTTAACTGCCACAGCTGCTCATTGGCATGGAATTATGGGAACTGTAGTTTGTCGTGGCTCCAGAGTTTTGCTCCAAAGGTCTTCAGAGCTCTCGTGCCACAAGAAACTACAATTCCCAGATTTCAAGGAGCATTGAGCACTGGCAGTTAAAAGCGGTGTCAAACTGGATTATTTCTGCACGGTGGATGCAGCAAAGGCCTTCTTTAACCTTTTCTGCTGGTGTATCACCAAACTACAGATCCCAGGATTTTGTAGGATGGAGCCATGACAGTTAAAGTGGTGTCAAACCTGTCTACAGTGTAGACGCACCCCCCACTTCTGTGCAAGGAAGACAAGTAGGAACCCACAACATCTGCAATGTAGAGTTAATGCCGTTTGACTCCCCTTTAACTGCCAGGGCTCAGTGCTCTATACTTCCGGGATCTGTAGTTTTGCGAAATGTTTAGCTCCCAAGCAACACAGAGCAAGGCCAATCTTGGAGCAATCATTCATTTCTTTGCAATAATCCTCCTTCTCGCACGTTGCCATCATTTCCAGATGTGGAAAAGCCACTTTGCGCATGCTCAAGAGCCTGCTGTACTGTAGCACTGAGTTTGCGTTCTAGTGGAAGGTGACAGTATTGTCTTAGGAAGAGGGATTTAGTAATTCAGTCGGTAAGCTTGCTTGAACGAAGACTGTGTACAGTGTTTTAAGTTTCAGATGTCTTTTCTTTAACCAGGGAGAAGAAAGCAGAAAAAGAATTCCCTGCCCTTTGGACCCAAAGCAGTAAGGAAGCTTCACAGTCTTTGTATGTCTGGAGGGGAAGGTGATTTTTTAAAAAAGGATGCTTAGTATTACCAGTGTTCTTTCTATTTCTCTTTTTAGCACTGTCTATGAAGATCAGCTGCAAAAACACTTGAAGAAGTGCAATTCAAGAGAGAAGCCAAAGCCTGTAAGTGTTCATGGAACTGCATGAAAGAACTGAAGCGGCCTTTCAAAGACGTAAAACTAGCCAAGCTTTCTTAGCAGTGATGCTCTCATCTGCTACTAGGCTTCTGAGATGCAGCCCATCCATGTGCATTTTATGCGGATGGGACTTTGTGGTACTCACCAGACGTTTTGGATTATAGCTCCCCTAACTCCCGACAGTATCATCGTTGGACAGGGATTATGGGAAATCCAGTCAAAAATCCACCATAGCCAAGAAAGGCATCACTGTTTGGTGGATTTGTGATCGGATTTGTTACATGGACAACACGGCTACCCCGGGATGTTTTAAGGCTTAGGTGAGTTGTAGTTCAAATCTGGCAAACATTTATTTGCCTTCCTCTGTATGACAACACTTTTTAAAGATTTTTTAAAGCAGTTAACATTCAAAAGCAAGGACCATCTAAGGACCTGAAGGCAAAGGCTCAGAATGAGAATTCAGCAGAAGAAAAATAAAAAGAATGATAACTTTAGAAAAAGAAAAGAAAAACAAAGGCTGTTTTCTCATTTCAGACTTTGTGTCCTAATTAAAGAAAATTAAAGAAAATAAACCAACTCTATTTTTCATCTTCCTAAAAATGTAATGTTCTGAGAATTATTATACCAAGTGCCACTATTACGATATCCTTATGCCATGTCAAGTCTCAGTGAAATGGTGGACCTTTTTATTGAACAGTTTTGTTATTAAAGTCTATGAATCTATAGAATTATGTTGCAAAACCCTTTTTCTGTTGTTGAATAAATAGACCATGATGTGATATTTATTTTATTTTTTTACCTAAGGTCTACTTTGCCCAAGATATTAATGCAGGACTGAAAGATGCAACAGGATTACCTGAAGAACAGGTGAATGCTTCTTTTAAATACAAGTTGTTTGCAAGTGTTACTCAAGAAAGATAGCACCTGTCAATCATAGGATGATGTTTGGGGAAAGAATATGGCAGTCAAAGTATAGCGTGGATCAGGTGTGGGCGACTGCACCAGGGCCAGAAGCCAACTTTCTGCCTATGGCAACCCCCCTTGGGCCACACACTCCAAGCAATGCACCTAAATGTGAAGTCGAAGGCTTTCGTGTCCGGAATCCATGGATTTTTGTGGGTTTTTCGGGCTATATGGCCATTTTCTAGAAGAGTTTCTTCCTCACGTTTCCCCAGCATCTCCGAAGATGCCAGCCACAGATGCTGGCGAAACGTTAGGAAGAAACTCTTCTAGAACATGGCCATATAGCCCGAAAAACCCACAAAAATTAATGCACTTAAATACTGACAAAGTCATGTCACTTCTGGCCCCCATTTTGGAAGCGCATGGATTAAAACCATGTAGGGTACATTTCCCCACCCTTGTTGCACTATAAGTGTTTTTGTACAGATACTTTGTACAAAAAGTCACAAAAGGGAGCAACAGATTGCTTCCCAGTAATAAGTGCTAGTTATTGTAGTTTATGAGCTACAATGAAAGAAATCAAAGCACTGAGTTTTCCTGGTCCTGTAGATAAGGCATAGATCATACCATGTTTATTACCAAGTTGAATTTAGAAGTAAGAACATTGTCTAATAGAAGAAAATTTGAATATCATGCCCTCTGTAGCAATCTGTGATCACTAATTTCAGTCTAATGGCATCTGTGTTATAAAGATCAGAGAAAATTTGATGGTGTTTATTTGAGCCTTGTTCTGCCTAGTGTATATAACCTTTTGATATAGCATCATGAACAACAACAAAATAAATGTTCATAGGTATCTGCTTGTGTATATTCTAGAAAGTACCGATTTTTGCACTGTCTAAAGAAGACTTAGAAGACCTAGTTAGGAAGCTAAGAAGTACCGGTGAGTTTGTCATAATGTTTATACTAGCAGAAGTACCTAGATTTGCAAGGTCACAAACCCTTCATCCTTCTCCCCTACGCCAGTGCTCTTTCTTTTCCCCACTCTCTTTTTTTCATTCTCATGAATCTTTGTCCATCCCTACTGCCTACAGTTCCCAAGCCTACATATAGCTGTTTTTGTAGAGAAAGTTAAAGATGTTGGCCACCTAATGACTAAAAATATTGACAGGAAACGATAGATAGGCTTTAATTAAATAAAATTAATCAATTTTAAAAGCAAAATAACCTCACAATAAAGATAATTTCTGAACACTTTGTACAGTCCCTCAAGGGCCTCTTAGTATCCATGAAAAATTGTAGCTGTACGTTTCACACTTTTTGAGCTGTGGTAGAAGTGGATTCATGGATACACATTATCTTTTATTATAGGTTAGGTTGTACTGGATGCCCAGTAGAAATCAGATAATATTTTAGAAATACAAATAACAAATTGCCTTATAACTGTAAGTTTCAGACTATTAACCACTAACTACGTCAAATACAGTGGGCCCTCCCCTTATGCAGGGGATCTCTTCCGGATCCCCCTGTGTAAGAGGAATTCCATGTATGCTCGCACCTCATTGCAAACATGGGGTGTGTGCTGCTTATGGCAGTGTGCGGCACATGTGCCATGGGCATGAGTGCCATATGTTTTGTTGTTGCACGGCTTCAGGGTAAGCTTGAAGCCTCATATAGTGTGCTTCCATATGGTGCAGGTGCACTGTACTTGCTAAGCCAGACTGAAGTCTCTGATACGACACTGACTATTCAGCCGTAAAAATATTTTCACCTAAAATGAAGTAAATGGCAGCCTCAGGTGAAACTCGGTAAAATAACTGCATCTCATTTCCAGGTATAAACTATGTACTTAAGGACCAAATTCTCTGTCATCAGGCTTTACAAGAGGCTCTGAGTGACCCCAAAAATGGAGATGCAGCTACTAAACATTTGAAGCAACAGGTAGTGTACCTCTCAGAGCACTATTATCTTTAACACAATTGTCTCATTACTGTTTCTCTACACAGCACTTACCTTTTTACAGATTATACCTAATGTTGCCAATTTAGACATTAGGAACATTATTAGAGATTTTTCAGAAATGTTCCTGAATGTATTGTCTTCCTTGAACCTCCCAAACTGTTTTATGCATTATGGAGCTTTTGGTTACATTTCTGTTTGTTTTGACTTTTGATATGAAATAAATCGATGAAATAATTTCAAACAATAGGTATGAAAGGAAATCGTCCAAACAGTGGGTAAATAATAACCAAAATTATCCTCTCTGAATATGCTAAAAATAATAATCCAATAATTTCATTGCTTAGTCCCATCTCTGGTATGTACAGTAGGGTCCTTGGCACATGAAGGTGATACTATGCATGTAGGATTCAGAAGACATAGTTAATAATAATAATAATGTTAATTATTATTATAATAGTTAATTTTAAATAACAGTTAATTTTTATTATGAGTATGTCATGTGTCTAGGAGGAAACAAAAATAATAATTTAATAGGTTCTATGATGGATGCTGCAGATTGTGGGATATATTACTGAGAATACAAGCACAATATTAAAAAATAATATTTTGACCTATGTAGGCTTCTATATTAGGTAATATGGAAAGACTGCATTTACTTCGACCGGGGAACTGTTTTGTCGAATTTGGGGCCGGACGAGGAAAGCTCTCCCACTGGGTGGATATAGCTCTCCAGGATGCTAAAGATGTTCATTTTCTTCTTGTTGAAAGGGCAACTACAAGATTCAAGGTAGGACATAATTGTCAGCTTTCCTTTTTTTATTTTTCTATAAAGTTAGTGTCAGTTTAATTTTTATTTTACTGAAAAAAGTTTCCCAATAAAATAAGTAAGTTGAAAAGCTAAAGTTATAAAAGTCATACTTTTTTTAAAAGCTTGCCAAAACACCAATAGAATAATAAATTATTATTATTATTTTAAATAATAATAATTTGTATTTGTGAGCCTCCTTGGGTCCCACTCCAGGAGAAAGGCGAAATATAAAATAAATATATAAATAAAATAATTTTGGTTGCTGAACAGTTTTGCTTTCTAATAACATCCAAACAATGATACCTTTATTGTTTTCTGGTATACAATATAATCAGAAAGTGTGGAGTACCTTAGTGGTTTCTATTATTTTATATTTTCTCCCCACAGGTAGATGGGAAGCATACAAAAAATAGTTTTGAAAGGCTTCAAGTTGATATACAGCACTTGAATTTAAGTAAGTTGTTCATTCATTACCAAAGCTCTGTAATCTCACAAAGATTTCTTGGTGAACTCTCTGAAAAACAGTACAGAAGACCATACAGGATCAATCCTGTTAACCTTAGTTAAGATTGAGAGACAGTGTAGTGCAATGGTAGTAAATTGAATGTGAGACCAAGATTCTATCTACTATTACAAGTCTGTGAAAATGTTTTTTAAGGTCAGTTGTGAAGACTTCTTGTTGCTGTGGGCCTTCAAGTCATTTCTGACTTATTGTGACCCTATCATAGGGTTTTCTTGGCAAGATATATTAAGAGGGGGTGGCCTTTGCCTTTCTCTGAGGCTGAGAGAGTGTGATTGCCCAAGGTCACCCAGGCGGGTTTCCATGGCTGAGCATAGATTTCAACCCTGGTCTCCAGTGTCATAGTTCCATGCTCAAACCAATCCACCAGACTGTTGTGAAGACTACTTTGTAGTATTAGGCATACCATTTTCTCTTAGCCCTGCCACACAAATACAGTGCTGAACTCTTTAAAGAAAGTGTCAAAATGCAGTGCAGTTTACTACTCTGGCTTTTAAAATCTGTCTTGGCAGGGCTGGTAATTTTGATATTGCAGGTAACAAATCCTTATTTGAAGGTCAAAAATGGTGCTTACTGTCCTTAAGTTAGCCCCTTGCTGAAGATGTTACAGTGTGTGATACACTGGAGTGTACTACAAGTTCCCTGTAAGTGGAAAATTACTGCTGGACATTTCTAACGGTCTCTAATTGAATTTTTGAAATCTTACTATTCTCAAGCCAGGCCAGATACAGGAATCCATTAAATCATATGGACTGAAATCACTGTACTAAAGTACACAATTTGATGTATTTGAAAAAGAGTGTGTGACTGATGGTAGTGAAAACAGTTTGATAATACTGAAATGAAAGTGTGCTATTGTTTTCATGGCCTGCTTGTGTACTTCCCAGATTGTGTACTTTTCCAGATTTAGGGTGTTGTAGTCGAAAAATAACTTTTCCAGGCTACTGGAAAAGGCTTGAAGATGTACTGATGTCATTTCTATGTAATGTCAGAATATCTCTTGAATACGTGATGTACAGCATTTAGAAATACACAGACTGAAGATCCTAATTCTGGCTTGGCTTCTTTTTCCCTTTTTCTTTTCTTTTAGGTAAGGTACCTGTTCTTGCAAAAGAGAAAGTCCCTGTCATAGGAATTGGAAAGCATGTATGTGGTGCTGCAACAGGTACAAAATCTACAGAGATGCAATAGATATTCAAAGAGGATGGATTTGTGCCCTTCCGATATTTTAGGACTATTGTTCCCATCTTTTCTGACTATTGTGTGAACTGGTGGGGAGTTGGAGTCCGACAACATTGGAGGGCCTAGTGAGAGAACTGAACAATGTTATTATAGTTTGAATGAGTTAAAAATAAGGTTGAAACATTTGATAAAGTTCTATGCATCAGAGGTTGACCATCTGAAATTCATGGGACCAGAGATTGGGGGGGTTGCTTTTTTGGTTTTGTCTTTTTAGATTTTTTTGGAATACCTGTATTTGCATATACATATATAAGGGGATATCTTGGAGATGGGACCAAAGTCCAAACACAAAATTAATTTATGTTCCATATACTCATTATACACATAGCCTGAAGGTAAATTTATACCATATTTTAAATTTTAAATAATTTTGTGCATGAAACAAAGTGTGTATATTAAACCATCAGAGAGCAAAGGTGTCACTATCTCAGCTACTGATGAATTTTTTTTTTTTTGGTTTTTGGAATTGTTTGGATTTTGGAATTCCAGATAAGGGGGACTCAACCTTTAATCATTGTTCATGAAGCAGACACAGTTTACACAATGCATATGTATTCACAGATCTTGCTTTGAGATGTTTAGTTGAAACCTATGCAAAACACTGTGATGACAGAAAGGAAGATCCTGCTCCAAAATGCTTGAAGACTGATAAAACCAACAAAACATCTTGTAATTCTGATGAAACTTGTCCCAACTCTGTCAGTGGGAACTGGAGTCCTGTGGCTGGAATTGTTATTGCACTCTGTTGCCATCACAAGTGTGACTGGAAGAATTATGTAGGCCAAGAATTCTTTACAACATTAGGACTTGGGCCAATGGAATTTAATTATTTTAAAAGAATGACAAGCTGGGCTACTTGTGGCATGAGAGAGACTGCAAGAAAAGCCTCTGTGACTGATACAAAGAATGAAGAGCAAAGCAATGAGATAGAAGAACATGAGCAAGATGGCAATAGTGCTGATTGCAGTTGGGATAGCCTTCAAGGGTACGGGATCATTTTCAATTAAAAAAAAACCTATGTTGTAAGTTTATGCACTTCCAACTAAATGCACTTGCTATTTTAGCACTTGTTAAAATAGATCCATGGAAACAATGAGATTTGCAGAAGTATTCAGCAGATAAATGTAGACCTTGATGTCTTTCACATATATAGATTAGGCGAGCTGTTTTTCTAACTAAAATGTATTTTGGAATTTAATGAAAATTAGAAGGTTTTAAAGTAAACCATAGTCCACATAAATACAGAGTGTCCAAAATTATCTTTACAATTTCAATTCTGTATAGAACTGAAATTGTAAAGAAAATTTTTGACACCCTGTATATACCAAAATAATTTTGTTCTTATTTACAGTAGTACTACCAAACTCTTCATTGTTCTTAGATTGTAATGAAACTGAAGTAATCTGCTTGTTTTTTTAATATTCTAAATGTGATCTGTTTTGATCCTTGAAATGTTAGTATTGTTATATTCTCAAAAGCCTTTTTCTTTTCTTTTGGTTCTAGGCTGTTAACCACTGAAGAACGAAAACAGTTAGGTCACCTTTGCAAACTGTTGATAGATCATGGTCGGATTGAATATTTACAGCAGAGAGGTTATGAAGCTGTCCTGCAGTACTATACAGACCTCGGTGTGTCCTTAGAAAATGTCCTTTTGACAGCTGTGCCAAGTCAGTCTTCAATACCCTCCTCAACTGCTTAAAAGTGGAAAAAAACTGTTGTGTACTAATGTTAGACAAATAATTTAACAACTAAACCAAAAGGTTCTAGAATTGTAAGGTCCAGTATTTTGCTTACCAAATTTTTATTGTTTTTATGATCTCTGGAACCAGAAGAAAAGAAAACACCAGCTTATTCATCAGGAATGAGAGAACAACTTGGCGTTTTTGTTACGGAGAATGTAGATGTAGCTCAATCTTTCTTTGCTTCAGAGAACTGTAAAAGTTGCCTTTCAGTAACAGCAAAAACCTAGACTTGCACAGGTTTTTTCTTTCTTTTCAATTTCTAGCAGCAGCATCTCTAATATCACTTTCCATGTTTTCTGAAAAAGAAATCCACATACCAAGAAACCTACATTTATGCTTTAAAATATCATGGCCTTTTATTTATTATTTTATCTAACTTCTTCCCTGTACCTTTTTGTAAACCCTTTTCTACATGTTCTTAACTGCTTTTATTCTTCTGTGGAGGAATAAAACACTTATACTAGTGATTGTACTATGTTTTGTTCTCTACTTACAAATTATGGACCAAATTGCACATTTCAGTTCATGCACAGTTTGGTCCTGCAGGGGCCCCAGTCAGTATTGTGGCTAGAGCACAAAGGGAGTTTTTAACCCATTTTCTCCTGACATGGACATTTGTCTCAGGAGGCAAGGTGATGCTAATTGGGGAATAATAATATTTATTATATATAATGATGTTAATTGGGGAAGGACACAGGGCTTAAACCCTCTCCCACTGAAACCCTGGTTCTGATTTCTCTTCCTCATGTAGCTATTTAAATGGAAAAAACCCAAACAGTTGCAACACAATTTCCCCAGAACAACCACTATCAGAGATATAGGAAGAGTAGTTTTTAGGCTCCCCCTGGTAACTTTGACATGAAGTCCTTTTTCAAGAAAAGCTAAGCAATCTGAAGTATGCCCTTTTACAAAATATAATGCTGAATTAGATATCCTTTCAGACAGAGTTACTGTAGTTTTCATTTTAACTATTAGATACCTTTGATGCCAAGTGACTCTTGAATGTATGCATGCATGAACTGAATTCCATACAGTTCTCGTTCCTCCTCCTCTTCTTCATTCTCACAAGGGTGAAGTGTTACTTGCAGCTTCAATGGGTTGTCTCTGAAGTTGACAAATCTAGATACAGATATTAGAAGAACATGTAAACATTTCAAAAAAAAGGGGGGGGGGGGGTTTCAAGCCTAACAATCTGCTTGTCCATTAAAATGTTTAGCAGCATACACTTAAATGGTCTGCACTGGCCATTCATTTCCTTAAATAATCCTTATGTAAGTATTGTTTACACTTTGAAGCCTACATATTCCTGACCCAGTTTACTTCATCTTACTGAACTATCATTTAGTGTTAAGCTTGTATAAGTCCTGGGCTCCTCCTTCCCCTTTCTGCATCCGGTGCTACCACTAGGAAATTGCAAATTTTCATTTTAAATTAGTTTTGTTGCTGTGTGCCTTCAAGTCATTTCCAGTTTAGGGCAACCCTACATTCAAAATAAAAATTATGATTGATTTTGCTTTAAAAAACAAACAAACCAGCTTTTAAAGCTGTAGTTTTACATTCATATATAACCCAACTTTTCTACATCCCATCTAAAATGTGTATAGTATCTGAATAAAGTACATAATAAGGTGCCCATGAGTACCCAAAATCTGCATTATGCCAGATCTGAGACTTCCTTTCCAATGATACAACCTTTGTTACTCTTTGAACTATAGCTCTCAGAATCCCACAGCCAGGGCTTGCCAGGATTTTCTGGAATGGAAACAGATGGTGAACATAACAATAAAACATAGTTAACCAATGAGGTCTAAGTGGAAAATGAACGCACTAGAGTCATCTAAAGAGGAATACTGGTGTACAGATGTTTCTGTGCTAATGCCAGAAGCTTGCAGCCTAAAATAGAAGAATTAGAACACTTGACTTTAAGGAAAAGCAGAACATAACTTGCACAAAGAAATTGCAAGCCGAAAATTATGGATATAATTTTTTTTAAAGGCGCATTTCACTAATAGCATCAGTTGCAAAAATAAAAATAAATGCTTAAAATACATCAGGGGAGAGAGCCAAGGTGGCACTTGGACTACTGGATGACAATGAAATTAATGGGAGTTCTAGGAGCGTAAAAAGATTGTAGAGAAGCTAAATGAATTATTTTAATCTGTCTTCAATTGCTGAAGCTGCAGAAGAAGCCCATTCATGCATGTTTCCAGGAGGGAGGAGTATGTAGTTGAGTCAAATTATAGTGACAAGAGGAAAAGTTAGATTATTATTGACAAATTGTGAATAAATAAATCAGTCCAAATGGTATCCACCAAGGATTTCTTGAAGAACATAAATGATCTTAGAATCACAGATTCAGAGTTGGAAGAGAACTCAAGGGCCAACTGATCCAATCCCCTGCCATGCAGGAACTCACTATCAAAGTGCCCCTAACGGATGAGCATCCAGTCTTTGTTTAAAGCCCTCTAAGGAAGAAGACTCCACCACACTGTCAAACAGCTCTTACTGTCAGGAAGTTCCTCCTAATGTTGAGGTGGAATCTCTTTTCCTGTAGCTTGAATCCATTGTTCTGTGTCCTAGTCTCTGGAGCAGCAGAAAACAAGCTTGCTCCCTCCTCAACATGACATGACATCCCTTCAGATATTTAAACAGAGTGATCTTCTCTTCTTTAGTCTTCTGACTAAAATATGCAAAATGTCTCTACAATCAGCTTCAGTAACAGAGGACTGGAGAGGGTAAACAATATCAGTTTTTAAATGAGTCAGTGGGATTGCAGGAATATTCAGTTAATTGTTCCAGGTGAAAAATCATATTACAGCACAGCGAAACATAATAGTAATAGTAAGGATAATATCGCCAAGCTATCTATAGAAGGGCATGCTGAAAAACAGTCAACATGTCTTCTGTGAAGACATGATTTTATCCTTTTTGAAAGTGTCAATAAACACACAGATGGGGTAATCTAGCAGATCTTGTCTACTTAGACTTCAAAAAGTTTTGGAAAAAGTCCCTCACCAAAGATTCCCGAGAGTCCTGAACAAACGCAGCAATCATGGGATAAGTGGAGTGCAGTCTTTCTCTTTTCCTACTGCCTTCCACATTACCAAGCATTATTCTAGTGTGTTTTCTAGTGGGTCATCTCTTCTCATGATATGTCCAAAGTACAACAGTCTCAGTTTAGTCTTTTTGGATCCTGGGGAAAGTACAGTCCTGATGTACTTTAGGACCCCTTGCTAGCAGTCCACAATTATATTTACTAGAGCCACATTTCAAATTAATTTTCTTTCTGTCAGCTTTCTTCCCTGTCCAGCTTTCATGTCCATACATAAAAATTCAAAATACAATGCCATGGACAATCCTAACCTTAGTAATCATTTCATCTTTACACTTCAGGATCTTACCTCGTTCCTTCACAGCTTCCTTTTCAGGTCCTCCTACTGATTTCTTGACTGCAGTCTCCATTCTAATTAATAAATGAACCTAGATATGGAAAATCTTGAACTATTTCAATGTCTACATTTAAATCATCTGTGGTCATTATTTTTGTTTTTTTAATATTCAGCTATAAACTTGTTTTTGTAGTTTCTTCCTTGGGTTTCTTCAGTAATAGCTCCAAGTCTTTGCTATTTTCTCCTAGTAATATGGTGTCATCTGCATATCTTAAACAGTTGATGTTCCTTCCTCCAGTTTTCGCACATTCCTCTGAGTCTAATCCTGCTTTATTTATGATATGTTCAGCATTCAGGTTAAACAGGCAGGGTGATAAAATTCAGCCCTGTCTGAGCCCTTGCCAATTGAAAACCATTCTGTTTCTACATATTCTGATGGCAGCCTCTTGTACTGCATACGGGTTATGCATCAGGACACTTAAATGTTTTGGCTCACCCATTTCTTTAAAAATGATCCATAATTTTTCAAGTTCTACACAATCACAGGCTTTACAATAATCTATAAAGCTCAATCTTATTTCTTCTGAAATTCTTTGGTGTTGGGATGGTTGTTTTTCTCAGTGTTGGCAAACCACACTGGAAAGCAGATGCCCGGACATTAACTCCTGGTGGGGAATGATTGTCTTATCAGTGGCTAGCAGACGCCTGGGACGGGAGATCTGTCACGTAGGCAAAAATGCTTATAACAGGAACACATAAATTATCCACATGGTCAATCATTAGCCTTGCTTAAACTACGTGGTCAGAGGCAGACCCTAGTCAGCTACTCTGGAAATCAATGAAAAGAAACAGCACCAAGCAAAGTGGTGCCTGCCCGTCAACCCATCATCCTGCCTGTGTGTCTTTCTTCATCGCCACACTTTGGTGCACTCCATTATCTAGTGTATGTTTGCAATATGATCCCTATTATCTCTTCCTTTCCTGAACCCTGATTGGACACCCGGCATTTGACATCTGGCACAGCTCCATTGTGCCTAGGCCCGTCAGCTGAGAAAAGGACCTCTCTCCATCCCAACAGCCACTGCCATGGCCTCTGAGGGACAAAAGAGCAGCCAGAATCTTCTAGACTGAATAGAAGAGAAGAACTACTGAGTCTAATGGAGAAATATATATGGATACAGTATGCAAGCAAAGAGGAAAGCATATTTTGAATTTATTTGCCACCCCCCCTTGCCATTTTAGGTGGGATGTCCAATGAGTAATTTGTGCTGTTGGAATATCCACTTTAAATAAACAAACAAATAAAAAACAGGCCAGAATTCCTGGGGAAAACATGAATGCAGCAACCACATGCTGTGCATTTGAATGCATTTCTCATTGTGATGGGCATTCCAGTTGCTGCAGTGGCTTTTTTCTCACCTCAAGTTTGGCATGTCCTTCATGCAAGCAGGAATATCTTGGAGTTTGTTGCTTGTGAGAACAAGGGTGCTCAAGTTCTTTAGGTTCTGAATGGATTCTGGTAAATGAATTATCTCATTCCTCTGTAGCCACAAAGTATGCAGGGTTTCTACTCTGTAAAGTCAAACAAATCTGTTCATTATGATGAAAATCATTACATTTGCTGTAGCTTCTTTGTCTATGTAGTTCTTCTCTGTTGCCACAATAATAAAATGTGAGCATGTGTGGTGTCTTCTGAGCAATTCATATGGAATCCTTTGCTTAAGCATTTCTAACACAGGAAAGACAGGCCTCTGCCTGAGATACAGAAAAGAGATCATCCTAGTCAGAGCTGACCATACCAAACCAATGGCTCACTTCAGTGGAGTTTAGGCCTTTGTGTTTTATAAGAACAGTAGCTTTTCTTTAAGGCAATATGAGTATGAGCAGCAAGGCCAAACAATTTCCATCAAGTAGTTATATGATTCACTGTTCCTCTCTCTGCATCCAGCCTGTGAATGGCGCTTATGGACTTGTCTACATGGGCACCCCCCCCCCCAACTCACCCTGATGCTGGTGCTGTCTGTCTCCACTATGCACAGTGGCTTCCGGGGAAATATCACAGTTTTTCATTGTTTACCCAATTTTGCTTTGGAGTAAGCAAAATTGGGGAAACCCTGAGGGTAATCAGGGGAGGTGCTGGCACATGGACCGTTGGATTGGGCATGATTTGGGCCAAACCAGTTGTCCACACATCAAGAGCCCACCACTTCTTGTATGGCCTCTCTGGCTCAGTTATCAGAGGGACAGATAGAAGATGTATTAGGATCAATTTTTGGGTCTCTGGCTGATTTGCAATAGATCAGCAAGGAGTTCTGACTTCTAGTGGCTGAACCGTTGTAACAAAAATGTTTTTTCCTCCGCTACTCCCTAAAAACCAGGCTACCAAAATTGGGAAAAGTAGGGAGTAGAATTGTGTATAGACTCCACTTTTAGGTTGAGCATGGTCACATGTATAAAGAACAATATAAAGAGTATGGTCACATGTATAAAGCTGTTTTCAAATGCTGAATTTGTTTTTTGATTAGGAATCTTGGCAGTGTTTTAAGAGAAACCCCTAATTAATTTAATTGGGCGCAATCTGGGAATTGCCTCCAGTGGGATTCCACTCTTTTAAATTTTGAACTGCTAAGACAAATATTCTTGTCTTTCTATAGAGTTTTGGACTGAGAACTAAGTGTGTTCACATAGGGCCACTCTAAGATAATGTTTACCATCCTTTAGGGAACTCATATATGCTCCAGTTCTATTTAAAATGTTAAGATCTCACTTCGTAAGATAGATGAAGGATGCAACCATTGTGTTATGCTGAAAAAAAATATTATAATCCGGTTTTGGTACATTTTGGCCACCCATATTCCAACTAAAGTACCTGATTTGACAGCACACCTTGACAAAATCATTCAAATCTTGCTATTTGTGCAACGGTAGGTTTATTCCCATTTGTTGACATTTTCTAAGTGTTGCTTAAATCACAAGGTGGCAACCTAAACACTTGCTGATATGAACAAAGCTATACAATGAAGAGGCAGAAAGGTGTAGTGCTCTGAGCATTGGACTATGACCATGGAGATCAGGGTTTGAATTCCTACTCAGCCATGGAAACCCACCAGGTGATCTTGAGGAAGTCACACCCTTTCAGCCTCTTTGATCCCCTCTGCTCTTCACCAGGCACAAAATGACTGGGAAGGGGGCTTCAACAGCTCTACGGTAGGTTAGGAGAATGGTAAATGGCTCAGCAAAGCTTAGTTCTGCATGGGGAACTACTATGCTATGCTGACCCATGCAGAGTTCCAGCCCTTAAGTGTAAGTTTCAAGCAGCAACGTCCATAGATCAATAAAAGGATAAGATTTAAATAAACTTTGTAGATAACAATTAAAATAACCTTAAATTTGCATCTGTTCTTTTGTAGAGTACAATACAATACTCTTTGCCTACAATAATTTTACTCCAGATATATCTTTACCTGTCAATACTGTCAGGGACTTCTTTCAGTTTGTTGCTTCCCATGTCTAACCATTCCAGGTTTGGCATATCCAGAATGGCTGAAGGGAATGTGTCAAACTGGTTCATGCTCAGGTCTAGGTGATAGAGTTTCTTCATGTTGCTGAGCTAAGAAGAAAAAAGAAAGAAAGAAAAGATCTGAATGATAACACAGCTCCATAAACCACTTTTCATGAGAATAATGTAAACAGGGGAAATGATTAGACTATGATTTTTATAAATTTTGAACAAGAACTGTCCCTGGGGGGTGGCTGGGAAAAATATTTGAAATGGACCTGATGGGGAAGGTCACAGATGTCTCTGTTCACTGCCAGTTCCAGTCTTTCTAAGTTGACACAGTTGCTTAGTTCTTTAGGAATGGATTTAATTTTATTATAACTGAGGTTCAGCTCTTGGAGATTTGACAATTGACCTGCAGAAATTAGAAATTAAACCAATATTACAACAAAAACTTCAGGATAATAGTCACTTGTAAACATATCATTTTTTTCAGCATATACTGTCACTTAGAGGAAGATTTGTAATTCAGCTCTTACAGACTGAGTTCAATTTATTTAGTTTGATTTTCTTCCAGAAGTCTAACACTTTTTTAAAACATAAATTTTAATACATTCTAAAAAAGAACAACAGACAACAAACGGTACACCAAAACAGCAACAGATAAAAGACATTAACCCAGATAATGTCCTGAAAATTATAAACAAGAGGTGTATTCAGGGATCTTGAAAGACATCTTTCCATGAAAATTTAGTTAAAATTGGGGGATGTCTAGAGAGTAAATCCTGTTGGATATATTCAATAAGTGGGTGCCAAATCTTATGAAAAGTCAGTCCAGAGTGTAAACCTCTTGCTCTATTGTTATTATCTGCAATTTTTTCCATTGACCATAAGTCCCAGAGTCTAGTCCACCATCCTGCAATATTCAACTTTCCAGTTTTCCAGTTCTTGGCTATCTCAAGCCTGGCAATAGCCAAAAGGAAACTGATAAGTTCTTTATGCTGCAGGGCTTTATTTTCATTCATGAAAATGGAGAACAGGAGAAAGGGTGGTGATAATTTGTATACTTTGTTTAGTGATCTTGGAGACTAGTTGTAAAATTTCTATCCAGTATGTATGCACCAAGGGACAGTCCAGCCACATATGTACAAAAGTTCCCCTACTCTTACATCCCCTCCAACATTTTGGATTAGCATTGGTAGACATACGAGCCAGTTTAACTGGGGTAAGGTACCATTGATGGACCAACTTGAGGGCATTTTCTTTAATGGCAATAGACCTAGTTTTAAATGGTAAATGAGTCCATATTTTTTCCCCAGCTCTTACTATCAATTGAAAGGGAAAGTTCTGCTTCCCGTCCTGCCCTATGAAGTGTTGAGTTCCCAAATGTTTCTTCTAAAAGACAATCATATATGCATGCAATTTGGCCTTTGGAATATATACCTGGAGAAACACACATATTTTTTTAAAAAGTGAGTGGGCGAGGATATTCCTGTATCTGGAGCAGTTTCTTTAAGAACTCTAACACTTTAAAGACTTAACATGTTTTATTTGGTATACATTTTTGTGGACTCCAGCCTGCTTCATCACAAGCATGCGAGCATGGAGTTATGTTCAGGGTTGCCAGGTCAAAACTATGAAGACACAGTTGTGTGCAGGTGTACATTTCCTAACACAGGATCTCAACCATCATTTATTAAAAGAGCAAGAATCCCAATATGTTTCAAACACACATTCTTCTCCAGGAGGTAAATTTTATTAAAAAGAAAGAAAGAAGAAGAAAGAAAGTCTTCAAGAATCATATTCTTGGAGAAGTCTTTTTTTTTCTTTCTTCTGATGGTTGAGATCCTGACTCAGGAAATATGATTCTTGGAGACTCCTGCAGGACTACATGATCAAGACAGATAACTCTAGATCAAGACAGGTGTCAACTAGAGGAAAATAGGCTCTTTCAACTCACCTATCTCCCTAGGAATGTCTGTGATGGAATTTCGAGACAGATCCAGAACAATGAGATTTTGAAAGCGACCAACAAACTGAGGAATTTTTACCAAACTAATTCTGTGAAGCTGCCATTCCTGGAGGTGGTCCAGTTTCAGTAAACATGAAGGTAGTGTCTAGATTTATGGGAGGCAAAAAGAGACAGTGGGTGAATCCCTGAGCATATTAGATCAATCAAATTAGACAAAACATGACAAAAATGTAGCCTTTACAGCAGCATTGTATGCATAACTACTCAGATGTAATCCTCACATAGTTCAGCTGAAATGTACTCACAAGTCATTGTGCATAGGATTGGAGATTTATTTTTACAGTACTTTCAAATCCAGCATTATTTGTTACCTGAAACAGAATGTAAAGCCACTGAGCAGGGCCTGACTTTAATGTATTTTAAACACTATTTCATTTTTATGTGTTTCATAAATAAATTACTGCTATTTTAAAAGCACTCTGGTGCTTTAAAAGTGGCAAAATTCTCCATCATAACCAGGGCTGAATGCTTTTTATCTTAAATGGGGGAAACTGAAGAAAAATGACAACAACAAATAGTTCTTAATTTTGCTTTGATGGTACAGATTTGCAGGACTCTAACCAGAAATCCTAAATTGGGACAATCTAAGTATAACAATGACGGCTAACATAGCAAAATGAAAAGTTGTTGAGGGAATAGATTTGTTTGTTGTTCTTACTATACGCCTTCAAGTCAACTCCACCCCATCTTATTCAGAGGAGCTTTGCCATTGCCTTCTTCTAAGGCTGAGAGAATAAGACTTGCCCAAGTGGGCTTCCATGGCTGAGCAGAGATTTGAACCCCAGTCTCCCAGAATCCGAGTCCAACACTCAAACCGTTATACTATAAATGAGCGAAGCACTAAAACTACAGTATCAATTGGAATTATACCGTAAGTACTTTCACATTACCTTCCATTCTTCCTGTTCAATCCTTAAAACAGCCCTTCCATCTTCAGTGATGACTTTTTCTTTAAGTTTGGCCAAATTGGCCCTCTCTTCCCAAGCAAGTGTCAGTCTAGTGAGGGGAAAAGTTGCATGTTTTTCATTTAAATACAGGGATTATACTTTCCTTGTTGCTTAGGATGTCCCACTTTCCATTTCAAAACACCAGAAGGATAGACCTGGGACAGGTCAAGCAAGAATGCTTGATCATGAAAGTGTTGGTATAAGTGTTAACTGTCTTCAAAAGATCCTAGACCACTGATCTGCACAATGCTGAGCTGCTATTTAAACGCCTGTGGAATACTGTCTTAGGCCTGCTCATGCCATGAATGAGGAAAAGAAAGTACAATTCTGGACTGTACTACTTCAGCCTGCATTTCTAATCATCTTCCCATTAAAACAAACCTGCTTAAAAGAGAAATCTAGCTGTTTATGCAGAAAGGTTGTCTCCCACCTCTCCCTGCCACATTGGCTTTCCAAGTTGAACAGAGAAATCATTATTCTCTCCTTTTTGTTTTCTCAAAAGCCAAAAGCCACAGGTGCCTTAATTATTTTCCGGTTTTGAATATTTTCTACTTTTCAGAACTTTTCACCATTTAGATAAGACAAGTCAGTTGCTTGGAAAGCCTTCTAAATGCATTGTACCAATCAGTGTGATACTGTCATGGTTATAAAGGGTGATATAATTGAGAAATTGGTATATCTGTGCAAGGTGCTCTAAAAAAGTAATGTCTTTCCAGATTACAGGTGGAATCTGACAGGAATGAGATTAAAAGTACCTGTCTGCTTATTTTCCTGCTCATGAAATCCCCAAAATCTTAAGAACCTACCTCCCCACAGCCCTTTGTCTGAATTCTTTTTCTTTTTGGAGCTCTTCATTTATTTTCTGGATCCTGACTTCCCAAAGCGCTTTAACGGATGTAAACAAGCCAACACAAACTGTTGTTTCAGTCATGACTCTTTTGCATTCTGATTTGACATTGAGATTAGTTCTTCTCCATTATTATTGCATGCAGGAGTGTCATATGTTGTACAGGGAGAAGACTGTCAAGTGACTTCAATCCCTGTATTTAAATTGTTTGTCAGCAGGAAACATCTACAATAAAAAGAGAAACAAACTATTACCAAATTCTCATATTGATGCCTCATTTGCAGCCCTCAACTTTCGACCAGCAGGCTTGCCCTTCTGACAATTGTGCCACAAAACACTGATCATGAAACTCCAGACACATCAAAAGCATTTCTAAGTTTTAACTAGAAAGCAACAGAATGCTACAATGACAGATTAACACATCTCTTGTGATCCTGAATGCGAGAGCATTTTATATCTTCTTACCTAAATCACTGTTCATATTGCCTGGTTTCCCACAGCGCACTGATTTTGGCCCAACAGCTGAAAGCAGTCATGAATCTTGACTGCTTTGCTGAAGTCATTTACAAATCTCACACCAACTAGGACAGGCTTGAAATGCAGCGCCAGCCAAGTTCTAATTTTAACCCACATTGCTGTCTGGGAATAGTAAATGCTGCTCAGTCCAGAAGCTACACATGTCTAAATTGTTTTCCCATTTTGAACTTGTTTCTGCTCTTATGAACTTGTCAAGTTTCTAGAAGTCATGAAAAGTCAGTTGCTCTGTGCAAAGAAAATACTTCTAAATGGATTGCATCAGTGAGATACTACTATGGTTGTAGAGGATGCCATAACTGAGAAATTGGTATATCTCTGCATCTATCTGGGCAATAACAGCTGAAACAGTGTTTGTGCAAGTTCCTCCTCTCACACCAACCAGGGGATAAAACAGTCAAAAGTAATTGCAATGTGAGTATCCCACAGATAGCAAACAATCCCTATGCTGTAACCATCAGGGAATCCTGGAATTTCTAGTTTGTTGTGGCACTAGAGGTCTTTGACAGAGGCTAAATATACAGTGGTCCCCCGCCTTATGAATCCCCCGGGTTGCGAAAACCCCGGGATCCGAAAGGCGGCGGACCGGCTTCCTATCCCTCGGGATACGAAAGATCCACCGGGATACGAAGAAAAAAACCGTGCGGCCCCTTTAAATCGGCCGCGCGGTCCATTGAGTTTAGCGGTCCCCCGGGAAACGAAAGCTTCCGGGTTACGAAAGTAATCCCGGAACGGATTACTTTCGTAACCCGGGGGACGACTGTATCTCAAACTACCAGTGCCAGAATTCCATAACATTGAGCCATGGCAGTTAAAGTGGTGTCAAACTGCATTAATTCTGCAGTGTAGACCCAGCCCTAAGAAGTGTTAGATCTCCAGTGTTCTTACTGAAATCCCATTGCTATGGAATTGTTTAGATGTACACAGAGAGAATATATCCATAGTTCCCTCTGAGGACCCCTGCTAGACTCACCCACCCAAAACACACCCTTTTCATTTGTGTAGGCCCATTAACTTGCGAATAAGGACTAGGGTCCAAAACACACTGCAGAAACAATCCAGTTTGAGACTGGCCTGGCTCAGTGCTAGAGAAGCCTGAGAATTGTAGTTTATTGTGGCACTAGAGATCTCTGACAGAGAAGGCCAAATGTCTCACAAAACTACAAATCCCAGAATTGCCTAGCAATAGGCCAGGGCAGTTAAAGCAGTCTCAAACTGGATTATTTCTGCAATGTGTTTTGGACCTTTGTTTCGGTCACTTATACAGAGATGGCTATATGCTTTGAAGGCAGAGATGTTGAAACCTGAACCCTAGGATGTGCAAGCCCTCTCTTTCGCACTGTGACCACTGTTGCAAATGGTATAAAATTTTGTTCCAATGTCTCTTAACGTACGTTAGTTATAAAAAGAGAACAGAGTAAACTGGAGCATCCCATCCCATGCATGCCCACAAACTGTCTCTTCACTCTGTCTCTCAACTTTATCCATCTTTCCTCCTCTCCCGTCCAATAAAATTTGAAATGGAAATATAATTTGTAAACATGTAGCCACAAATTATATTGTTGAGAGGGAAGAAATGGGTAGGTGTGGGAAGAGAAAGTTAGTGAGACTGAGAATTGCCAATATGCTGCCTTATTCTTTCTGCTGGATGGTGACGTCCCAATACTTCTCATATTTGTTCAAATACCACCTCTCTTCTGTCGTATATAGTCTTGCTGAGTAATTAATTAGTTAACATATTTACATCCCACGCTCTATCTAAAGATCTCAGGATGGTGTACCACAAAACAACACAAATCAGTTTAAAGCAATGTAAACAATAAAAAAATGTAATAAAGCTTTTCCAGTTACATTTCCAACTCTGGTGTCGTTGGCTAGAAGGAAGTTGAAGAAATTCATCAGCCCAGAGTGATGTTTTGCCCAGCCATCTACAGTGGCAACAGCCTGCTCCCTCCATGAACATTTGCTCTGGGTTTCAGACTGAAATTTTCTAGGAGCTGAATTTAATCCTTCAGAACAGATTTTGCACCTTGGAAATGGGCCATTTAAATTAGCCATTTGTGTTCTCATCTTTTGGTATATAAGATTGCCAGGTCCCCTTTGGACCGGTACATATAATTCCATTAGTTTATGAGCATACAATTTAAAAGAAAAATGTACTCTGGGAAATGTTAAATGTAAACTATTTTCATGTAGTTCAGCAAGTAAGTCCAACATGCTCATCTGTTATGTGGAGAGTAAAGGTGGATGAGGCATATCCAGGTATGTGGATTTAAGTTCTTGGAGGATCTAACGCCATGCACTTCCTCAGATAAAAGTCTAAAACCAGAGAGGTATAATAAAAATATTTATTGGATAATATAAAACAATTAAAAAGAAAGGTTAAAGTAGCATATGCTTCCTTTTTTAAAAAAATCAGCAAAAGCTAATATAAAGTTCCACAGGAGACACAAAGTTTCATTTCACATTGCTCCCTCCTGTTCCTCAGAGAAACAAATATAGAAAGGCAATCTAATTTTGAGATATTTTACCTCATCTTTTCACAGATTTTATTTTATAAAGATTTAATTTTCTTTACATACCTACAGTTCAGCCAAATAAACCTTCAAATAGAGGATAGAAATGTTTAAAAATGAACAATACAAGAGCATAATTTTAAATAACTATGGAGTATTTTGTTAATATGATTTTGATGGATATTTGCATTTAATTTTTCCCAATAGCTGTGCATTGTGTATTAATTGTCTGAAACCCATTTCTTTTTACATTTGAGGTATCTTTTACTCTTAGGCCAGTTTTCAACACATATTTGATCTATGTGAATACAGCAAAATGGAGTTTGAACTTCAATCATTTTGTGGAAAACCTTTATCTGAAATTGTAATTAATATACTTTGATACCAATATATCTGAGAATTTCTGAAAAAATGTAATTTATTTTATTTAAGCTTTCTCTTCCTATATTCGAGGCAGATTATGCCCTTATTTCTCTCTCTTCTTTCTTAGTTGCTTTTTTAGCTCCAACCATCTCCATCTGTGCATTAATCTGGCTTATGTTGTATATGAATTGGCTATTAGAAAATTCAATAATTACTTTGTCTGAAAATACGTGATTATGATCTAGATAGGATCAACTAGAGAAGACTGCCATGAAATCATCCTTCATATATTACATTTGTTCACAACAGTACATGGAAACAGCAAACAATATGTCATGAAAATTACCCATTAAAAAGCATTGTGACATCCACTGCATTTCATAAAGAATTATCAATTGCATCTCATTTATCTAGCATAAAAAATTATCCACATTTAACTTGGCACTTGACAGCCTTTAGAAATCCATTCTTTAAAGCATCTGGAGAAAAGGCTATTCATTTTTGACTCATCAGTTAATTTACATCTGTGTGACCTACAGATCTTCCAGACTGTTGTTGATGAATGCAAAGATCTCTCCATTAGGAGCAGCTTCACACATTACCAGAAGTACCTGATATCTGTCTCTTATTTTTCAAATGCATGTGATACTATATATGGGATATACAGCTTTTCCTTCCAAAGAGGAAACATTGTGCGCATGCATGCTACATGGTGTGTACTTGTTAACTTCAGTAACTGTACACACCTGTGGCAAGTAGCATTTTAGGTGAAAAGGACATTTTAAAAAGAAAAGGAAAGTAGCACCATTAACCAAGGCCACCCCCAAAATATTTAGTAAAAGAAGCATAAAAGGCATCTTATATACATTAGATACATTAGAAATTTGGCAACCCTTCTAGGATTCCCCCCCCCCCCCCCCCAGATACAAACTCTTATATCTCATTAGGAACAAGTTTCAACATAATTTATTTTGTGTATAGCACAAGCAGTTTTAACTAGAAATCTTAGAAGCAACTTTAGCAGCCTTCTTCTGGTAATTTCAGTATATGGCACTTTTATCCACTGTACATTTCTCACTGCCTACGACAACCTTTCACCAAATAATTTACCACCAAGCTATTCAACTAGACAGAATGTAACAGGTAATCAATGCAGTGGCCACTGTCTGAATGGCCTAGCTGTTACAAAATGTAATTGTGAATGAGGAAACGTAGTTCTTAAGGGCACATGCTAGCAGCGCTAGCTTGATAACAGTTCCACGTTAAAAACTGAGTCTAGGCCTTTTTCTTCTTTATTTAAGATCCAGCAGCATGGAAGCAGGATTTTCCAAATAAGATTTCCACAAATTAGAAAAACGGGACATGGTTGCGCCATCAATGATTCTGTGATCCGCTGACCAGCTTACATTCATGATTTGTGCTTTAACTATTTCACCTTTATCATTAAAGCGAGGGACAACCTAGAAATGCAGGAACAGAAAGAGAGAGTACTGTAGAAAAACTGAGCATTCCAACATGAGAATTCCCTAGCACCACTTACTATTGATCTGGCTATGTGAGAGTCACTAAACTTTTTCTGTCTAATGTAATTGTGCATAATTGTCCCACAAGACTCACTGCATCCCTAGTGCCTGGAAAACGATTGTGATAGATTTTCTGAAGACCTCAAACCAAATAAATAAAACATCAAAATAATGAATAAGAAAGGATAATGTTTCAAGTCCCTTTTACAGTACAATTCTATGCATGTCAGGGAGACTTATTTCCAGGTAAGCATGCATACTACATTAACTGTACAATACAATCCCAAATGTATATTACACAGGAATACCCCACTAAACATCCCTGTGTAGGTAGGAGGCTTAGTATTGTAAGCTTTAGTTACCTGAGTTGCACATTGGTATCTTGATTACTACAAATTATAGGTGATCTGGTAAGCAGCTCTCAAGAGCATCCAAGCTGTGGCAGATCTTTTAGCAGATCATATTTAAAAATAGCCCTAGCATTTTAAAAAATCCTGCACATGATTCCAACTCCCCCAATACCTCTGATTCCTGGAAAAAGCAGAGAACTAGCCAATAATAAACATGATTAATTTGCATGTAGCACTGAGGCATTTGAGAAGGAATTTTACATACAAGTATTGATCTTTGTCAGTGTAAAACAACAATTTTATATTAGTTCTTTTTCTTTTATCAAAAAGGACTTCTAGATATCAGATCGACATTTATAGCTTTAGGCATAGCTACCGGGTAAAGACTGAAGAATACAGTGCCTTTGTGATGTTGCGCCCTAGGTTGCAGCTGAGTGCCCTTATACAGTCGGCCTTCGTTTTACGTGGGGGATCCATTCTGGATCCCACCCCACCCCGCATAAAGTAAAAAGCATCGGATAGCATGGGGCTTGGGCTTGCTGCGTGTGTGCACCATTGTTTCTATTGCTGGGCAGCTTAAGTGTAAGCTGAAAGCTGCCTATAATGAGCCTGCGTATGGCGTTCATTTTGAACCCGTAAAGTTATAAAACCAACACAAACTTTTGTTATGCCAACTTTGTTGTTGTGTCATATTGTGTCAACGTTCTTCAAGTCATTTCTGACTTATGACAAACCTATCACAAGGCTTTCTTTGCCTTTGCCTCCCTCTGAGGCTGAGAAAGTGTGATTTGCCTAAGGTCACCCAGGGAGTTTCCATGGCTTAGTGGGGATTTGAACCCTGGCCATAGTGCAATGCACAATCCGTTACACCATGTGCCTATCTATGCAGACCTTAATTCATTACATGTAAATTGGACTTGTATAATAATAATACTAGTAAAAAAAATCAACATACCTGTATCTTTCCAAGAGCACCAATAGCTACTTCAGGAGGTAATATCACTGGCTTTGCATATGTACCACCAATCTAGGGAATAAAATGGAAGGAATTAGGAATATAAAGGATTTGAAGAATCATCATAATTTTGATGCTGTCTATATGAAGGAGCTTAATTAAGGAGAAAATAATTTGTGGCTCTGTAGGTATTGTAGTGTTGCAACTCCCATGATCCTTAACTGGTGGTTTTGCTGGGTAGGACTGATGGAGACACTAGCCCAACAAAATGCTGGAGGGCCACAAGTTGTTGACCTCCCACCAACAACTCAGAAGACAATCCACCAGTGACTATGTTGGTACAACTGCATGCACTGCAGATTTCAACTGAAACTTCTCTCTGCCCTCCTCTTGTCCTTGGTCACATGCTCATAACAGCAATAGGAGAACCCATACATACCTTTCATACTGAGTTATCCTGTCCCTCCTAGATCCTAGAGTGTAAGATACTTTTGCTCTTCCCCACTTTCTACATGGGTATCTGGGCTTCACTACATTTAAAGGTAAAGGAAAAGGCATTCCCTTTTGACAAGGTTGTGAGGTTGTGCCCGAATGTAGGGGGTGGTGCTCATCTCTGTTACTAAGCTGATGAGTCATGGTTGTCAAAGACAACTCTGTGATCATGTGGCCAGATGACATGCACAGAACGCTGTTACCACCTCACCGAAATGGTACCTATTTATCTACTTGCACTTTTACATGTTTTTGAACTGCTAGGTTGGCAGAAGCTGGACTAGTGATAGGAGCTCACTTCATCAAACAACATCTTAACCACTGAGCCACTGTGCCCCATCATTACATTTAAAACATTATAAATAGGGATATTTTATATAGCTAGAGACTGAAGGTTACTCACTGTGCCAATGTTGGAAAGTGTGAAAGTACCCCCTGTGAGATCACTTGTTCCCAGCTGGTTAGTAGTTCCCAAATTTTGTAGGCGGTTTAATTCTGAAGCAACCTCAAACACACTACGAGCCTCAACATTTTTCACATTGGGGACAACCAAGCCTTGTCCTGTATCCATAGCAACTCCAATGTTGTGAGAAGCCTAGAATATATTGCCAGAGATAAATAAAATTTAGATTTTTTTTTAAGTAGCTGCTCCCCCCACCACTATTTACCATAGTTCTCTCCTCATCTATCAAGCACTTAGGGTGAGCCCAAACAGTGATGCCTGCCAGAATTTTTAAAGTTCTTCACCATCATTTTCTTTTGCATCATCCTTTGCATCCTTAGTTACATGCCCCTAAGTTTTATCCATGACTTATCCATGGGTCTTATCAAAATCCTTAATTTTGGCACCAACACCTGCCCTCAACTCATACAAGAGGTCAACCTATACACAAGTATATACAGTATATGTATTGCCACCAAGTTTCTATTGATCTAATGAGCCCACCCTACCTGAAATTCGCAGTTGGATTTAGGGTTCATAAAACATGCCAGTACTATCTAGTTTGGGGATGGGAATACATTTCTAATGGGGTATAAACAAGGCACACTGAGGAATGATCTGAGACATGGTCTGGGGAGGGGACCAAAAGCAGGAGAAGAGAATAATTCAAACAGCTGATTGGAGGCAGCTTGTGAAAGAAGCAACCTGCTTTTCTCAGAGGCATCTGCTTGATTTTCAGTGATTATTTATTCTCTTTTACAGCAGCTCCCCTGCACCAAATCCCTCTCCAGGTCTTTCCTGAAGACCCCATAAACATTCAAAAGAGGTGCTACAGGAAGTATACAGAAATACAGCAGAGTGTACTAAAAGAAAACTTCATTTTTGTGACATTGGACAACTCCTGGGAGTTAGGGGTCCATACTGGTCCCACAGGGGAGTTTGGAGGGCCACAACCATCTCATACAATTTTCATATTTTTGCCCCAAAATGCCAAAGAGAGGTTATGGGGACAATTTCCCCATGTTTTGGGCCCTCTCTGGGCCACCTTAGGTTCAGGAACCTAAACCAGTCTGTGGCAAAAATGTGCTGAACTGCCTGGGGGCATTTGGAGGGATTTTTATTTTTTTTGCAAGAACATTTCTTTTCAAAGATGTTTACAGAACAGGTGGGGAACACTTTCCTCTACTGATAGAAACCAAGTTTTGAGTGTTTAAAAAGAAACACACATACAACAAGCTAGTGCTGAAGAAATTGCAATACAGAAATTAATACGTGTTAACTCGTATTAATTCCGTGTTAACTTCCTGTCTGCAGTATAAACATTCATTTATAATTTTTTTTGTTATCGTATAACTAAAGGAAGCTATAAAAAATGATGCTCTTTATTTTAAAAAAATCATATACAAACCTTGTATGTAATGTTCTGGCAATTTTCATCCAGAGAAGCATTAAGAATAGGGTATTGTAACAAGCCTAAAGAAGCAGCCTGTTAAATATAAAAACATAACACTAGAAAAAATGCAAAAAAGGAATATACTTCAAACTGTTAACTAACCTGAAAATATACATGCATCTATTTTTCAAAAGCAAGTTCCACACATAAATGCAATTGAAAAAGTAAGCACCTGAGAAAGCCTGTAAATGTAAAAGCTTGTAAGGAGGAGAGTGTTCAGCATTTAAAGCAGGAGTGGAGAAAACCAAGCTACAGGGGCCGTATCTGGATACTTCTAAAATTCCCCTTGGCATTTCCAGATGACAATGATCCCTTCACCACAATGCCAACATATGGTGATGTCCAGATGTTGTGTATTATTTTTCTTTCATTCTAAAATGCTGCAATACCTCTAACTTAAGAGTTCACTACTGGCAGGAAAATAATTTAAGATGTATTTGTTGGTATTTTTAGTCCTAGCCTTTTGCTTTTGGCCCTAGAACACTATTGGAAATTGACCACCAAGAACCTCTCTGAAATTTTAAATTGATCTGAAGCTTGAAAGAAATTCCCCACCACCAAATTAAGTATTCATTCATATTTATAGCAGAAATTTGAAATATTATTCCAATTAAAATGTTGCAAAGCGGTTTACATTAAAATCCATTTTTAATCTTCATTAATGAGCTATCTTTGATCATATGACAGCATATTAGTTAGTATCAGTAGTGGTGGCATGGGGATACTGGAAGGAATGAGAAAGTATTTATAATTTAATAATCCAAGGCTGCCATCTTATGTACAGTATATTTATGTGAGAGTAAAACACATTTGGTGTGTGTGCAACGTGTATGGTCACTGACAGATAGCCTAATGGTAACCGGTTTAACAACAGAGGTCCAAAACACATTGCAGAAATAATTCAGTTTGAGACCACTTTAACTGTTCTGGCTGGTTCAGTGCTAGGGAATCCTGGGAACTGTAGTTTATTGTAACACCAGAGCTCTCTGACAGAGAAGGCTATATGTCTCACAAAACTACAGTTCCCAAAATTCCCTAGCATTGAGCCAGGGCAGTTAAAGCCATCTCAAAGTGGATTATTTCTGTAGTGTGTTTTGGACCAGAGACCATACTGTACTTATTTAAAGGTTCTCTCTATTTTCCTCATTTCTTGGTATGGATCCCTTCCTCACTTTATGCCTCCAGAAACATCTGCACATTTCCACCTTCTGGAGCCAGCCATGTCCCCTTTTAACAATCCTGATTAGCACTGGCCTTGGATAAACAGTAGTAGACACATGCTGTTACTTAGAACATGAAGAGCTATTATTACAATGTTTGGTATCTGCCGTGCCTATGGAGAAACACATGAAATAAGGGGGCATGAGAAATAGAAAATGAAAGCAGTTTCTGCATTGTGGTACAACTACTTTTTCCATGTAAACTCCCTTTAGATTGTTTATACTGGATTCTATTGAACTCCAATTCCCATGCCCAGACAAGAGGAGAACAAAGATTGCAGCAAAACCAGCTCAGAGTTTCTGAAAACCTTGGCCATTCATTCTAACATAAAAACTCTTGCTTTGCACATTTGGTAGGCCTGCCCTTATGCCTCACCTTTAAAAAGAAAGGCATAAAAGTGAGGTTAACGCCCCGTTCTTGAGCTACAGGTTTCAATTCTTCTCTCAGCTGGATGAGCTGAGTAAGATTGACTTCATCACAATAACCGAAGTGAGGAATCTTCAAAGCAGCAGTCATGGTTTTCACCATTACCTTCTGGAATCCTGGAAATCAGAAGGGGAAAAATATAAATTTGAAATAAAACTTTTTACAGTTAGTAAGTTTCTTATTTCCTGTATTAATTTCAATCTTAGATCTAACAAGCAGTCAGAGACATCAACAGCTGAATAATCTGAATAACTATGCAAGATATTAAAGTAATACACATGTTGAGTTCATATTACTATTGTACAATGGAATAGAGAAGAAAGTTCACAAAAAAGCTTGTGAAAAAAGCCAAGTCTGAAAAGACCTGCATATAATTGCACTGACTAAGGATAGCTTTGTTCATTGAACTATTGGGGCAACCAGTCCTATAGTGAATCTAGATAGGTGTGGACTTGATCAATGCCTGAATGAGACTTGAAAACATGTTCTAGGTCTGAGACCTTAACTCTTCATCTTTGAAATGGAGCCATCCCCACTGTCTCCAGTAAGTAACATGTAGTGGGCGAATGAAATGCAGTAAGAAGCAGAGGAATGACCTGAAACAACAATAGTGTTTTGTTCTCCAGTGCCCGAGTGTGCCACAGCATAGATGTTTTACCCAGACACAGTCTACATTAATTTTTAGGAAGGTAGTGGTTGTTAAGTACCTTAAAGTAAACTCCACCATATTGAAACCCTTATATTTGGGGTTTCTTGCCTAGATCTATTTAGAGAAAGTTTGCCACTGCCTACCTCTAAAGCTGAGCAAGTATGACTTGCCCAAGGAAGGGTTTCATGGCTCAGCAAGGATTTGAAGTCTAGTCTTTCAGAGTCCTAGGCCTTCACACAAATCACTATATCATGCTGGCTCCCATTCAGGAAGATTACTTCTGATTAATTTTAGAACACATCAGGGAGGGGAAGCAAATTTACCCACCCAGAAACTGCTGTTATCACCTTCTGGATGCATTCTGCTAAAGTATTCATCTGCATGGCCATTCACATACAATCCAAGACCCACCTCCAACCCTTTCAGATGTTAGTCCCTGGCTGGAGATGCAGATCAAAAGTGCATTCAGCATGCCCACTAGACTCCAGAAGAGCATTGTGGTTTAAAACTGCATTGCCTGCATACATAAAAACCTCAGTCTGGACACAGGCATTTCTAGTTAGATCAAAGTGGACATGAATTCTATGGTACAATGGATAATAGTTTGGATGTTGAAAAATTCAGATTCAAGTCCCTTGTCTACCATGAAATTCAATGAGCAAACTTGGGCCAGACCTCTCTCTCAGCCATATCAACTTCACAAGGTTGTTGTGAGGATACAAGTAGGGAGAAGAACAGCTATGTATGCCACCTTGAACTCACTGAAGAAAGCCAAGAAATAAACATAACCAGTAAATAAATAAATTCATTCTGACATTACTGTTAACAGTTTGTAGAGCAGCCCCCAGCATTCTGCCAGGAAGACAAGATGTTTCAGTATGAATGCAAAAACCAGTATTAAATGTACTTTTTTCTGTTATTTTCACATAATATGTGCTATTAAAAGGAGTTATTTTTTACCTGATAAGGCCACTGTTTTATCTTTCCCTGAAAGTACTACAGGTTTGGAAACTGGCATAGGAATCCTAGATGCCTTCTCCTTTGATGAGTCTGCTGAAAGGTCCATTTTTCGTGGAGGTGGGGTTATATCAGGCTTTGGTGACAGAGGTAAAATAGCGCCTGTCTGTTTGGCCAAATAATTGAGAATGTCTTCTTTGAGGATACGGTTATCCTTCCCTGTTCCAACAACTTCACTCAGTTTAATCTGAAAGATATGGAGCAGGTTAAGAAACTCAATATAGAGCACAAACAGGAAAATATACATACTTATACTGAACTGGGTTGCAAGGAAAATAAAATGTGTTACAAAATCAGCTAGTAACATGTTTGAAGAATTGATGCAAATATTTATTTATATCATCTCCATTAGTTCTTATCCATAGAGGTCTAATTAATTGTCTGGATTCCAGATTCTGGAAGTTTCTGTTAATACCAGATTGTTCAAGAGAAGTGGATGTGAAGCCAAGATGCATATTTTTTAAGTCACCAATTCACTTATTGTAAATATGAAGGAAATTAACTGTGTAAGTCCCATGTCACATATTTTATATGAAGATAACATAAGCATTTCTTCAAGGCAACACAGGAAGCCTGCCATGAAAAACAACACACAACTGAATCTGTTCTGACCAGTATATCTAAGAAACCTCCTCCTGCTGCCCATGTCCAGTTAACCCAATATCTGTTTTTTAAATTTAGTATTTATGCATTTTAATGTTGTTGTACTGTTTTAAAATTATATTGTTTTTTAATTTGCTGTTAGCCACTTTGAATCTCTGTTAGGATAAAGGAAGAATATAAGTAAATAACTAAGTAGGTAAATAAATGATACTGGTTGTCCCACAACCAACAGAATGCTGTCACTTAACATTTAAATGTGACCTTTTCAGTGGTGACACCCATCCTCTGAAATATTCTCCCACATGTAATTAGAGGAAGACAATCTGTGTCTAGTTTTAAATAACTCTTGAAAACATAGAATTCAAAGACATAGCCCCGTTAGTCTGGAATATCTGTATGCAAACAGATCTTGTAGCACCTTTGAGATTAAGTGAGAGAAACAAGGTAGCAGCATAGCTTTTGTAGACTACCTAAGTTTACTTCATCAGATGCATGGAGAACACTGAATGCATTAAATACCTTGAAGTATATTTATGCCAGCCTTGTTGTGGCCAGTAACCACCACCTCCCTTGCCCCTTTGGTGTTGTTAGCAATCAATCATTTTTAATTATCTGTTCATTTTAACCTTTCAAAACCTATTTCATGTTGTCTTATATCATTTTATGCACATTTCTGTGTAACCCATTTAAAGATTTTATTATATCAGCTGGTATCTTATACCATAAAATTTAAAAAACAAAAACAAAAGAGCTTTGTTTAGACTTCTAAACTGGAAAAATATGCTGTCTTTGTCAGATGAAATACCTGCTAAGCTCTCCATCTATAATACAAAGTGTTCCTTTACCACCCTCTAGGACAAGGTGCACATACCACACTTTTCCAGAACTGCTTTCAAGTTTCTCAATTTTAATGGGAGAGGGGACACAAGGTGAATCTTGTGGGGCTCAGCAACACCTGTGCACACAAGCATTAAATATACTGTACTGGTCATTTGAAGAGGAGTCCCTGTGTTTCAGATGACAAATAACTAGCCTTTAATGGCAAGAGCTGTAACTGAAAATGTTCCACAGAAGATGTTCAGAGCTTCAGGTACCTGACAGTAATCATGCATACCACAGAACAAAAGGCAGAGGACTGCATGCTGCCCTCAGGAGTCTCTCCAGATTTGTTCTGGTGGGGCGGAGGCTTCACGGCCCACCATAATCCACAGCAATATTTCTCCTCCCATCCTACATCATTTAGTTTAGTACGTGGGGAAATATTGCAAATTCAGCCCACACCATGGAAGATGCCACTCCCATAAAAAGGGTTTTTTTTAAGAGTCCAACATTTTGCTCTAGCTCCAAATGCAGAAATCTAAATAAGGCCTCTCTTTCTATCACAAAGAAGCTGCCAGACTCTGCCACATACCAATCCACCCTCTGCTTGGTCATGATGTTGGCACAATCTTTCTTTTATAAGCAGCTTTTACTTGGCTCTCACACATCCAATCCCACTGGACAATACATACGAGAGATCTATTGCAAGACAGCTTGTTTCAGTACAAAATACACGCACATTGTTTTCCATGGCAAGGCGGCGAACTGCAGGGGTTGCCAAGGTTTTGTGGCCTTTAATCTCCTGGTGAGTCTGTTCTTCATGTGACACAGCAGGTGTTTCCACAACATCCTCTTCAGGAGCAACATCTGGAGGTAGGGCAGAAAATGAAGGAAGTCTATTCAATGGATATAGAGATGTTTTACACTTGTTCTTCCCTTTAAGCATAAGGGTATGTTAAATGGGATATACTTAGGAAACAGTGGCTGAGATCCTACATCAGCACAGCATAAATATCTGCTAATGGAATTATACTGTACCTCTATAAGGAATACCAATGTAGCACAACCTATATACTTCAAGGTCAATGAACACAGCTGACAAACCACTGTGCAACTGCAATGTGCAAAGCACAAAAGAAATGCAGAGAAGCAATAGGCATTCATAAGCTATTCTATGCACTTTAATATGCCACCATATACTCAACAGTCCCATGTGCTCAACTTCACTTGTGCCACCATCAACTGGATACAACCATTCCACATTGTCCAAAGAAACTACATTGTCCACAAAAATGCCACTAGAACATGCCTGCTAATGTGTATAAAATAGTTCCTTCATGCACGCATCACTGGAGTGATGTGGGACTGAACCACAAAAAGATGGCTTCTAAATTGCTGTAGTTAATTTCTAATATTTTGGTTTTAATCTGAAAGCCTCCATGAAGGCACTGACGGCTGCCAAATTATTTTAAAAAAAATAAAAATTGGAAATGTGAGCCAACCATAGCCTGTCAACACCTCTGGTCAAGGATGTAAAACCCTGCACAACACGTTTCATACATTCAAGGGTGTTTTTGTTCATGTTTGTTATACATCTTCAAATAGATACCTATCCCTCTACCTCCATCCTGTATGGAAAAAAACGTTTTAAGACATTTTAAAGCACTTTGTGACATGGTCCAGCTTATGATATGATCCACTTGTGACATGAAAGAGGCTTTTGCTTCTGATATTACACTTTCTCCTAACATACAAACTTTGTTTAAACCAGGGGTGAGCAAAGTGAACCTCTCCGGATGCTACTGGACTGCAACTCCTGCCAGCACAGTCAATGGTGAAGAATAGTGGGAGTTGTAGTCCAAAATCATCTGGAGGGCTGCACTTTGTCCATTCTGGTTTAATCCATAATTATTAAAACAAGTCAGGATAAGTAATCATTGCTAGAACCTGGCTTGCTTTCACTTACTATAGTTTAAATAAATCTTAATTCCTTGAGTGAAGAAATCATGGGGAATTGTTAGTTTTTAAAGGGAAAGCTAATGTTTCCAATTTCCTCCTCTGGCATAAAAAGAGTGGGAAAAGGAAGGTTGTGTAAATTCATGGCTCTTGAACAGAGTAAGAGATGGAACATTTCTCCACAGCATGAAAGAACCCTACACAGAGGGATTGGCAGTGAAAGCAAATGGAATCAAAATACTGAGGTAGAAGAACATAAAAGTCTTATTTTATTTTCGCACCTCCTAAAATGTCCTAAAATGTCTGCATAGCATTCTGAAGGAAGATTTGGTTTAAATCCTCACAAATCAACTTGGCTTTTAATTCTGTGGGGCTAATACAGAATCCCAGCAAAATAACAACAACAACAACAAAAAAGAAAACAACAACAACCAAAAAAAACCCAAAAAACCCAGCAAACATTACCTTTCACAGTAGCTGTCTCTATATCAACCAGTGGTTTCCCCACCTGTGCAATTGCATCTAATTCATAATGGAGTTTTCTAATGATTCCATCATAGCGGCTTGTGATAGTGACAGAGGCTTTATCACTTTGTACTTCACAGATGCTGTCAAACTGTGATACGACATCACCCTCTTTAACATACCTAAGAGAAAAGAGATTTGCATTAACATACATGGCAATAATGCTAATTCATCAGCAAAGGCAACATTAACTTGCATGCACATACTATGTTCAGAACCAGATACAGTGAATGGGAGCACAAATACCACATTTTATTTGTAATCTGTTTTTGGAGGTTATTTTCCTGAAAAGTGGTGCATGCATTCTTAAAATACAATTTAGAATAAATAATTTTGGCATGTGTGTGCATGCTTTAATCATTCCTTTTGAGAGTTTGGGGGGACTGTCAATAAGTAAATAATTTTTGAGGTATGAACTTTTAATCACTTGTTGCTTAATATGACAATTAATTTGACAATTCTCTATGTACTTACCTGATACTAAGTCCCACTGAGTTTATGAGCAGAAACGCAACATCAACATTAAGAAAATGAACATCAAGTAAGATTAAATAATTATCCTCACCACCAACAACAAATTTTTCACTAATAATAGTGATCATTTCCTCTTTTATTTCTCTCCTTTCCCAGAATTATTTTTAAAGCATTTCAGTAAGATGGGTTTCTCTGGCTGATGAGCTTCATTCACATGCTTGTCTTTCATACAAAACCGAAACAACTGCTTTCCTTTCCTCTCCTCCACCCCACTTAAGGAAAGGAAGTGGAACTTGCCTATGGACCCTCTGTGGCCAGCTGCAATGTAACTTACCATTCTTTTACAGTCACCTCAGTGATTCCTTCTCCAATATCAGAGAGCTTGAACTGGACAATTTGACCACTTGAAACTTTAAAAAGACAATGGAACAAACGTCAAACAAAGGTAGGACTTTGAAAAAAGATGTTAAAGTTATGCTCAAGTCTAAAGTAGTTCTAAGTAATAAAGTAGTTCTACATACAAACATGTTGTTAATGTGCCATAAAATTTTATACATATTTATTTAGATGTTGCCCCACTACGCTCAATGTGGTTGTGTGTGTGTGTGTCTGCCTTCAAGTTGGCTGTCAACTTATGGCGACCCTATGAATTCCACAGGGCTTTCTTAGACAATGAATACTCAGAGATGTTTTTGCCAGTTCCTTCCTCCAAAATATAGCCTACATTATCTAGTATTCATTAGGCATATCAGAAATGGAACATTAGACTTGTGCAATAGTAGTGTATCATGGCTGATAAACATATGTGATTTTATGAATAAATGCTCTCAGTTTGGTGAACGTGTATTGCAGCAACAACAAAACTGACATTTTAAACTTTAATTTATATAAAAAAGCTTCCATCTTGCCTTCTTCCCCATAAATAAGCTCAAGGCAAGCAAATAATGGGTGAAACCATGTATGAAAATCATCATACTGGACTACTTTTTCTTCAGGTTTACTCAGAAGGCAATCCCACTGTGTTTAGTAAGAATACATGAAATTGTAGGCTAAAGCGGACCATTGATTATGGCCACTATGTTGATTAGGCTTGCCTGTCAGTCAATGGCTCTAACAAGCTGAACAAACAGGAGTAAGTCTTTTTGCTTGATACGCAGCCCTGTCACTCTTCCTTTCATGCAAGTGAATGAACACACCAAGAAACTCTGTGTTGTTCAAACTGGAAAACTATGACTAAAGGCTTCAGAACAAAACAACTTCAAACCATGGCTTAATAATATCCTGGCCTGTTCCAGGGCTGCTAAGCAGAGTTTCCAGATTCAAGGCAAAATAGAAAATATTACAATGTTATGTTTTTTGCTTTGTTTTGTTCATATATGCAATGAAAGGAAGGTTATTAACATTACCTTCTCTGTCCGCCTCTCTTTGGAATTATGGTAGAAAAAGTGCAGTAAAGAGAACAATTTTTTGGGAAAAAAATAGTGAGAAATAAACACACCAGGAGTTGTTCTGAATAACCGGTGCTGATGTCGATACCTCCATGCAGATTTGTCAAACCCATAAATGTATCTTGCTTTCACCAAACGAATGCTACTGTATGGTCTAATATGAGGAAAGCAGAACTGGCAAAGGAAACAAAAATTAAAGCATTAGAGCCATAAGAGTTAAATAGCATTGCAATTGCTATTTATTTGCTTATTATAGTTTGCCAGAAGAACATAAACATTAATTCTTTATTTTTAGGAAAGTTTTGATAATTAAAATTAGACTAAATATAATTTGTTCTGATCTCATGGTTACTGGTGTTTTGATTTTGGTTTGTTTGTTTCTTTGTTGTTTGGTTCAGAAGAGAGATGCTGATAAAGGGTTCACATGAAGTGACTGCAAGCTATCTGTAGACTGTATGGCACAAAAATCTTAAGGCTTCTCCAGATGACCTATATACATTCTACAATAACACATAATCACAGTAAAATTACCACCACATTCCACTACCTCATGTATATATACTGTATTCTCAAGGCAATACAAAGCTCTGTAAGACCAGAAGCTGCCCTTTTCACTGCTGGGTAATGTAAGGGAATGTACATCCCCACTGCATCTCAGAAATGTATTTCAGCAACGAAGGGCCCGTCATCTTCAATCCCATGAGATCAGCAGAATCCAAGATGAGAGGGTAACCAGCCCCCAAATCCACAGAATCTGTGAAAACTTGGGTGGAATTTTTGAGACGTTAATACAATCAGTGTAACTTTATTCACTAAATCAAAGAAATCACAATAGATTCATTGTGCTGTCATTGGATTAATATTATTTTTTATGTATTTATTTTTCACTTATGGCTGTAAGAAGGCACAGAGGATTAGTCTTTATGGAAGTTTACTTAATATTTCAGATAATTAAATTTGGATACAATTTACAAATAATACTTTCAGAATCAATTATCAAAAAAGAATTTAGGAGACTATCTTCAGCTATTCAAGTTGCAATGGGAATCAAAGTATTGATAAAATGCAGCACAATTTCTTTTGAGAAACTGGGAAGATTCTGCACTTACCAATAGCTAAATAGATGCATTACATCCTATCTGTTCATCAGTGCTAAGAGATAGGTAGCAGCACATACAGAACGATTCACTGCACACCTGTCTAATTCTGAAGTCACCCACAAACTGAGAATGTTTGCAGAACAATTGAAAATGAAGTGTTTGCTGTACAGTCAGCAAATTATGATCAGCATCCCAAAGTCTGGTCAGTGTCTCAAGAGGAACTGTTGTCTTAAAAACAAAAGTTAACTGCTGAAATGTCTCACTGAAAAGCATATTATGTGGTTCTGTAAAACATCACAAGCAGTTCACATGATAAAAATTAAATATAATCTTTTCAAACTCCCATATGGGAGAGTAGGTAACTGTATGTTTCAATATGACACTTTTAACTACGTACAGTTCTGAAAATCTGATGCTGGGAGAGGTTCTTTTCTGACCCCACACCTGAAATGTTGGTAATTAAAAAAAAAATCAACTGTGATTATATAAATAGTAAACACGTTATGTGTAACTTGGTTTGCTCGTATAATAATTAGGTTTGGTGTATTAAATTTTAAAGTGCAGGGTTTTTTTTCCAGACAGTAGTAACAAACTGACTAACAATTTACTTTTAAAGTGAAATCATGTTCTCCAAGGAGTCAAGGTGGGATGAAGAAGCAACTTGCTATGAGATCTGAAACAAAGAAACAGAGGCACCTTGATAATAAGTGACCCACTCAGTAAAAAAATTCAGGAATGATCCATCCTCCTAATGCTTATAAAGTCTACCAGAATCCTTCTGAATTAGATCTAAAGGGGCAAGCCATCTTGACAAAACATTCATCAAGATTTATGTTATGAAACTAAAGGTGCATTTTATACAAAGCTGGAGATGGCTGTTTTATTATTAGTGTGCATGTTTCCCATAACCCTCTCTAGTTACAATAGGAATACCAGCATAAGGTCTCCCCAACATCTGCCAGTGAAGAGGACTCGCCTGAGAGTGTTTGTTTGCTCTACCTCCACCTGGGCTACTCCCATGCCTTGGCTCCTGGACTTAAGAGGAGTCTTGTCTCTCTCCCCCCCCCCCCCGCCTTTTTTTTCCCTTTTCTTTTCTTTTTAGATTGTGTATAGTCCACTGTTTTAGGATTGGGATGGGGGTTGAGAATGGAGATTTTCTTTTTACTTGTTTTGATATGTTAATTGTTATGTACTTTGCTTTGTTAATTTTATTTTTTGTTATAATTACTATGTATGTTTGTTGTTGCTATAGCTGTTTTGTATTTTTGCTTTGTTAATTGTTATTCTCTTTTGTACCCCACCCCGATTGCTCGTTCAGAGGGGCGGGCTAGAAATAAAACGTATTATTATTATTATATTATTACAGTGGTCCCCCAGGATGCGAATCCCCCGGGGAACAAAATCCCCGGGACCCGAAACCGCCAGGGCCGCAAAAAAGCCCTCGGGATCCGAAGAAAACCCCGGGTTGCAAAAGGGAAAAACCGCGCGGCCCCTTTAAATTTGCCGCACAGTCCGTCCACTAAAGCGGTCCCCCGGGAAACGAAGATTTCCGGGTTACGAAAAGTAATCCGGAACGGATTACTTTCGTAACCCGGGGGACCACTGTATTGTTTCAAATTCCCTAAAATGTTTAGTGCAAGGCTGTGACCCTCCACATGTTGTTGACTACCAATTCCCATAATCACTCACCATTGGACATGCTCAATTAGGTTGATGGGAACTGGAGTCCAGCATCATCTGCAGAGCCAAAGCTTCCCTAGCCCTGGTCTAGAACTACTTCAATGTCATGCTGAGAAGGTTTCATAGCCATTCAGTGGTTAAAAGTAAACTTGAAATCAAGGGCATGTTTAAAAAATTCCCGAAGTTATGAGAGACAGAAAAACATTTCAAAAACTTAAAATTCATACATGACAACCAGTATAGCAGTTAAGAGTGCTGGACAGAGATCTGACAGATTTGGTTCAAGGCTCCACTGAGCCATGACATTCACTGGGTGATCTTAGACTAGTGACTTTTTGCTAGCCTGTCCTATCTTGCCCTATAGCTGTGAGAATAAAGGGAAATGGCAAAGAGACTACTTATCATTGGTTTGAGCTCACTAGATATTAATGTAGGCTGGCTTTCTGTTCAGCAGTTATAATATTGTAAGTTGGGCTTGCATTATCCTACCTGTTGATAATTCACATCGATGGTCATGATGAAGGACCAAACGTGGCCCTTAAAAATGTATCATCACAGCCTGGTTTCACTGAAGTGTTGCTGAGGTGCTGCACACTGGAGCACCGAGAAACAACATCCGCATTTTGCTCCTGGTAGCAAGCAGCTGTAGCAAGACCTTCAAGGGGCCTTCAACAGTTGCCTGTTCTCAAGGAACTCTATGACTGGGAGTGTGCTGTAGATGTCACTTCTCAGTACTCCAATCTCAGTGCCTCAGAAAGGTTTCAGTTGGGGTGCTGCTAGGCTGCAAAGGCAGGTTAGGAAGAATCATCAATGAAAACTGCAATAACAGAGCTCCATCAGATAGAATGACAATGCAGGATCTTGGCCATAACTAACCAATAAACAATGGGATCTTGTAGCACCTTTGATACTAACTGTGTGAAAGAAGTTGTAGCATAAGCTTTCGTAGACTTAGTCTATTTCATATCTCCTTTCTGGTTGCAGCCTTCACACAGCACATTCCAAAACTTCTTCTACCATTCCTATCATCATCCTCCCACCCTGGCCTTAGGCAACATCTTTCCTTCTGCCTTTGTCCCTTATCACCATACTCACTTTCTAGGCATTTCCATGGCCATTCATATAGTCTGACCAAGCCTACGAAAGTTTATGCTACAACTCCTTTCACACAAATGCATCTGAGGAAGTAGACTTTAGTCTATGAAAGCTCATGCTTCCAATTTTCTTTCTTTCAGTCTCAAAGGTGCTACAAGGTCTCTTCACATACCGATTCTACAGACTACTAACCCGGCTATATCTTTGAATTCTTTCACTCAATTTAGTTCGTCCTAAAGGTGCTCCAAGATCCCTTTGTGTACTGATATTTCAGACTAGCATGGCTATGTCTCTGAAACAAATAATGAGCACTTTCCAGGGCACTTCGGCACGCAGAGGTTTACAAAACCAAGGATTTACAAAAATCCTAATTAATCAGGAAGATGAATGCCAAATTAACTTTAAAACCCATATTTGTGTTCACTACAAAAAAATAACCGTCACCTTCATGAGTCTATGTTGAGAATGACCTACACGTATTAGAAAGCTCATTTCATCTTTATATCATGGCGATCCTTCAGAGCAGTCAGTGGGACTGCTTGGCCCACGAGGCCCCTTCTAATCCTGTGATTTTAACTAGGGTTGGTGGGGACACGAGAGGGCCTTTCCTTCTTGGTGGCTGCTCCAAAAGTCTGTGGAAATCCCTTCCCAGGGAGGCCAGAATGGGTCCCTCCTTGTTCTCCTTCTGCCAGCAGGTTAAGACCTTCCTGTTCAGACAGGCTTTTCAAACAGAAAGTCCTTAAAGAACAGGCTGGGGTGCTGTATTGTTTTAAAGTGTACTGTTTTAAATACCTTTATCTTTTTAAAAAATGTATTTAATTCTTTTAAGGAATGGTGTTTTAATCCTGTAATATACTTGTCATTCCATATTTGCTAGGGTTAAGTACATAAGACCCCCGTGAATATGGAAAAACCGCAAATAACCAAAACACCATGTTTTTACTTGAGAGACTTCTTTAGGAATCTTTTGATCCTCTGTGCAACTCTGTGGTCAACGTCCGATAGACACTGACCCTAGAACTGGGCTGGAGGAGCTACGAAGGCCTAGTAGAGTCTTCTCTCTAGGAATTTCTTAGGTCTTTTAGTGCAACTTTTAGATAAAGTTGACCACAGAGTTGCACTGGAGGACCTAGATATTCCTAGAGAGAACATATTAATCAAATGTGTGAATAATCAAGTCTGCAAATATCAAAGCCGCAAATATGGAGGGATGAGTATCGTTTAATTCTATGTTAATGCATCACTTTGGTATGTTTTTAATTGTACAGTTCTTTGAAACTGCAAGCCACTCTGAGTCCCAGTTTTTTGGGGAAAGCAGGATATAAATAAATATGATGATGATAACTCTGTAACACCCTTCCGTCATTAACTGCTGTAAAAGTAATCCACAAGACAATCCTTTGGTAACCCTCACGTTAGGTCTTGAGTACCGAGGCTGCAGAATGAACAGTCATGATCTTCCACCTGCAAAAGAACTGGGACAGATGGCGCTGGGGGTATTTTTTGCCTGTCTGTTTAGCCCCATAGTGTTAATAGCCCCCAACAACCCAGGTGCCACCAGAGGTTCCTGCCACTTTCCCCAAATCCGGAGGGAAATCAGTGCCACCAGGTGCAGACAAAGGCCAAGCTCCATTTTATTACCTCTTTGGGGCTGCTGCCACACTACGGTATTCATTCAGTTTGAAACTGCTTTAGCTGCCATGGATCCATCCTATGGGATCCTAGAATTTATAGTTTGTATTTACAGTTTAGAGGGAAGCAAAGACATTTTTTAATGTGAAGTCAAAGGCTTTTACGGCCAGCATCCGTAGTTTTTTGTGGGTTTTTCGGGCTATGTGTCCATGTTCTAGAAGAGTTTGTTCCTGATGTTTCGCCGAAATCTGTGGCTGGCATCTTCAGAGAATGCTGGCATGGAAGAGAGTGGGATATACATATCTATACACACACACACACACACACGCATATATACTGTGTGACCCTGGATAAGGAGGAGTGTTTTGCATGTTGATCTGTTTATGGTTAGTGTATTGTCAGGGTCACACAGTATATATATATATATATACACACACAATATATATGTACCCCACACTCTTCCATGCCAACATTCTCGGAAGATGCCAGAGAACATGGGCACATAGTCCGAAAAACCCACAAAAAGCTAAAGGCATTTTATGTCTTTTTAAAATCATGCAGGGGCCTGTTTTTTTTTTTTTAATTGGTGTATGGGGGGGGGGGTCGGGTTTAGATTATTTTTAACCTTGCCTATTTTAAATTTTGTTATGTTGCATTTTTAATTTTAATTTTGCATTTTACTGTTTTAATTGATTTTTTAAAGAAGTGTTGCTTTAATGTAATATATATATTACATTATACAAACCTATATATATATATATATACACACACACATATAGATACACAATATATATATATATATATATTGTGTGTGTATACAGTATAACTATATATACACAGTATATATATACATATATATATATATATTATATACTGTGTGTATATATATATATATACACACACACATAGATACACTATATATATATATATATATATTGTGTGTGTGTGTGTGTATATATATATATATATATACACACACACATAGATACACACTCTCTCTCTCTCTCTATATATATATTGTGTGTGTGTATACACACACACACACTATATATATATATATATATTTATATATTGTGTATCTATGTGTGTGTATATATATATATATATATAATATATATATACTATGTATATATAGTATATAATCCCCACCACAAACTCCAGCTGCCAGAATTCCATAGCCTTGAGCCAGAAAAGAGAGTTAAAGCGGCATGAAGCCGGGTTCTCCCTGCAGTGTGGATGCAGCCTGAGAAAGGGAGAGTGTGGAGAGCCCCTGAGGGTAAAGAGGAGCCCTTCTCCCTGGCCACAGGGCCAGTCCTTCAGCCTGTTTCCCTTCCCTCTTACCAGGAGCCCAGCTGCAGCCCTGCAAGGAGACCTTCC
Organism: Urosaurus nigricauda; assembly: GCA_034509955.1. Lineage (NCBI taxonomy): Eukaryota > Metazoa > Chordata > Lepidosauria > Squamata > Phrynosomatidae > Urosaurus > Urosaurus nigricauda. The sequence continues at coordinate 106,263,929 of JAOEGL010000004.1, forward strand.
CAAGGCGACCACAGCCGCCGCCATCTTAGAGGCAGAAAATAGTCTTTCCAATGAATCCACATCACCTTCCACCCCTCCCACCCGCCAGCCAATCAGGCGGCTCCGCTGGCACACACGGGAGCCAATCGGATGGCTGAAAGGCTGGAGAGGGAATCCTGGGAACTGTAGTTTATGCTGGCATCCCCAGGGATTTGGCTGACAGAGAGAGAATGTCTCACCAGCACTACAGTTCCCAAGATTACCCAGGGCAGTTAAAGCTGTCTCAAACTGGGTTATTTCTGCAGTGTGTGCATAAGGGACCTTATTTAAGGTCCAGAATGGTATGAGGTCCTGCCATACCTGACACTTTCTTGCCCAAAGGCACAACTTGGAGCCAGTGCAGTGGATTATTATTATTATTATTATTATTATCGATTTATTATTATTATTATTAATTTATTATTATGATTAATTTATTATTATGATTATTAATGTATTATTATTATGATTAATTTATTATTATTAATTTATAATAATAATAATAATAATAATAATGTTTTATTTATACCCCGCTCTTCAGCCAAGACTATCAGAGCGGCTTACAATTTGTTAAACAAACAGCTTCATTTACAATTGTAAGCTATTTGCCCCCCAACAATCTGGGTACTCATTTTAGCGACCTCGGAAGGATGCAAGCCTGAGTCAAGCTTCAGCCCTTTGCTGGTCAATTTATTATCAATTTATTATTATTAATATTATTATTAATTTATTATTATGATTAATTTATTATTATTTATTATGATTAATTTATTTTTATTATTATTTATGATTATTATTTTTATTAGGATTAATTTCTTATTAGTAGTAATTTATTATTTATGATTAATTTATTATGATTATGATTAATTTATTATTATTCTATTATGATTAATTTATTATTATGATTAATTTATTTTTATTATTAATTTATTATTATGATTAATTTATTATTTTCATTATGATTAATTTATTATTTATTATTATAATAATTTTTATTATGATTAATTTATTATTTTTATTATTATGATTAATGTATTATTTTAATTATGATTAATTTATTATTTATTATTATAATAATTTTTATTATGATTAATTTATTATTTTTATTATTATTATTATTAATGTATTATTTTCATTATGATTAATTTATTATTTATTATAATAATTTTTATTATGATTAATTTATTATTTTTATTATTATTATTAATTTATTATTATTTTATTAAGATTAATTTATTATTACAGTATTATTATTTACTACCATTTCCCAGGTTGCATCTATCTACACTGTAGAAACAATGCAGTTTTGACACCCCCCTTTAACTGCCATAGCTCCATCCTACACAATCTTGGGATCTATAGTTTAGTGAGGCACCAGCACTCTTGGGCAAAGAAGGCCAAAGATTAAATCATCATCATCATCATCATCGGGGCTTTTTACATTGGCAAGAAAGTGTGACATGAAGTTGCACTTTCCTTAATGCTTAGCAGCTAGACTGCAAGCCCCAGGTGTGCATTTAAAAAGTACAGGGCAGCTAGACTGAGGTTTTTTCTGTGGCTCAGCAACTACATGGGAAGCTGTCAAAACGCTACAAACACAGGCGGAGCAGCTACATGGGCGGCAAGGAACGTGGCTTTTAGCCGCGCTTTAAACATTTTTTTCCCTTGCTGGCTGCGAATTGCGCAATTGCGCAGGTCCATCATACAGTCGGAGCTTATCACATGGGGGAGTACAGGACCATTCCGAAAGAGGGAGAAAGTGAGGTCAGTTCGGAAATGCACATGATTACATTACACACAAAACAAGAGAGCATCTACACAAAAAGAAAATGCAGAGTCAATACGAAAGAATTCATCACATGTGAACATACTGGTCGGCTTTCTGTTGCAAATTAAGGCATCTTGGGAAATGGTAGCAAAGGCTCATGGGAGTTGTAGTCTGTGTTCTGTCAGAGCATTATATTGAGTTGTCTTGAGGTTTCAGCCCTCTGTCCAGGAGGGATTCCCATATGTCCTCCATTCTTGAGCAGAGGCCCCCCTTTTCCAAGTTGACCAGGCACGTCCTCCTTTGTCAGGACACGTCCTACTTTTCCAGCTTTCTTTGTGAAGAGGAAGCAGGAGGGCCAGGCGTGCTCTGGCCAGGCTCTGGGGGTCTCTTCCTGGCTCCTTCCCTCCCTCCCTCCCTCTCCGCTGCCTTCCTCCTCCCTTTGGCTGAGAGAGTGTGACTTGCAGGGAGGAAGGGCAGCGGTGGTGCTCCAGGTCCTCCTGATGCTGGGCCAGGGCAAGCTGGAAACAGGAGGAGGAGGAGGAGGAGGAGGAGGAGAGGGACATGGGGCCCCTCTGCTGCCCTGCCTCCCTGCAAGTCACACTCTCTCAGCCAAAGGGAGGAGGAAGGCAGCCAGGAGAGAGCCATGGAGCCTGGCCAGAGTGTGCCTGGGCCTGCCTTCTCCTCCCCCCTTCGGCTGAGAGAGTGTGACTTGCAGGGAAGCAGGGCAGCGGAGGTGCTCCAGGTCCCTCCCCTTCTCCTCCTCCTCTTGCCAGCTTGCCCTGGTCTGGCTGAGCGCCTCCAGTGCCCTGCTGTCTCCCTAGAAGTCACACTCTCTCAGCCAAAGGGAGGAGGTGAAGGAAGGTGCAGGCGCACTCTGGCCGGGCTCTGAAGGTCTCTTCTTGTCTTGGCACCTTCCCTCCCTCCGCACTTGTATCGCTGCCTTTAAATGGGCGCTTTAAAGAGACAGAGCCCCATTTAACCGTGCAACTACACCTTAGCCTTTAGATGCAATAGCAATGTTGCGCCCTTTTAAAAAAAGTAGTGGGGAAATCAAACTACTTTTTAAAGGCACTTCTTCTCCCTTAAAACTCCAAAATAGTGTTTTCATGGCACACTTTCCCTTTTTCTCATCTAAAGGCTGGGTTTTCATGCAGCCTTCAACACACCTCTTTTTGCCAATGTAAAATGGGCCATCATCTCCTGCCTTTCTCCCAATATAGGGACTCAAGGCAGGGAAACTACAGCTGCCTGTGAAACTACAAATCCCAGGTTTCCATTGGATGGAGCTACAGCACTTGAAGCGGTGTCAAAAAAACTGCACTGTTTCCATAATGTTGAGTGAGGTATAGTGGTTTAAGTATTGGACTATGACTCTGGAGACCGGGGTTCGAATCCCAGCTCAGCCATGGAAACCCACCCTGGCCAAGTCACACTCTCTCAGCCTCTTCAGGGGATGATGGCCATGGTGAACCCTTTCTGAACAAATGTTGCCCAGGAAAAGCCCCTGATAAGTTCACTTCAGGGCCATGATAAGCTGGAAATGACTTGAAGGCACACAACAAACAACAACAACAACCAGACACACATTCAGTGAGTGTGTACCCAAACTGGGGTCCTCTGAATGTTTGGGACTTCTGCTTCCAGAATTCCTGACCCTTGGCCAAGTGGACTGGAGCTTCTTGGAGTTGAAGCCCAAAAACCTGGAGGACCACAGTTTGGGAACAACCAGTGAATCATTATATACACCTGTGTTTTGTGTGTGTGTGTGTGTGTGTGTGTGTGTCTCCTCCACAATTAGGAACCCAGCTTTTCTGAGACTGAGCCCAGACCTCCAGGTTTTGTTGGACTGCAATTCCCAGCAGCCCTAAATGAAAGCCTAATAATAATAATAATAATAATAATAACACACAGAGACACATTATATATACACACTCAGAGACATATATATATATATATACACACACACACACATACATTTTATATATACAGTATATATATATATAGCTATAGATATATACACATACATTATACACACACACATATACACATACATTTCATATATATATATATATATATATATTATATATACAGTATATACACACATATACATTATATATATATATATATACACACATATATACACATCCATTTTATATCTCTCTCTCTATATATATATATATATAGACACATATACAGTATATATAGATATATACACACAATTTTATATATACAGTATATATATATATTTATATAGATATATATAGACACATTTACATTTTATATATACAATATCTATATCTATATATGTATATACACACATATACATATATATAGATATATAGACACACATACATTTCATATACACAGTATATAGATATAGACACATATACATTTTATATATATATATATATATATATATAGATACACACACACAAACCTACATTTTGTATATTCAGTATATCTAGATAGAGAGATAGACACATATACATCATACTGTATATATATATATATATACACACACATACACACACGTTTAATACATACATATATATATATATATATATATATGCATGTGTGTGATATATATATACATTCTGTGTGTGTAAAATTATATATATATATATATATATATATATATCTCAAGCCTTGCAGAAGGAAGCCTTAGCCGAGGAGGAGGAGGATGCAGCCAGGCTTGCCTAGGAAGGAGGGAGCTGCTGCTGCTGCTGCTGCTGCTGAGGCCTGTGTTCCTCCGGCCTTTGGGCGGCGGAGGCCTCTCAGAAGCCGGGGCCTCGCGTAGTCCCTCCCCCCGGGGGCGCTGGGCCTCTTTTCTCTGGTCAGTCGGCGCCTCCTGGGCCTCTGTAGGGCGACTCGGGGCGGCATCATGGGAGACGGAGACCGGGTGGAGATCGATGGAGGCATCATGGAAGGGGTGAGATGGGGAAGCTCCATAGGCTGCATCCATATTGGAGAGATAACCCGGTTTCATCCCGCTTCAACTCTTTGTCTGATCAGTTGCTATGGAATTCTGGGAGTTGGAGTTTGTTGTGGGGCCCAAGCGGGATGAAACCGGGTTATAGTGCAGTCCCTTTTAGATCATCTCATTCATCACTAGGGGCTTGCTTCTTCTTTTATGCAGAATTTAATTGCAGCCTTATTATTGGTCTACCTCACAGGGGTGGCTGTGTGAAGGTCCCTTTCTCATTCATTCATTCATTCATTCATTTTAGTGTGTTGCTCTCTCTCTATGTGAATGTTGGATGGGTGCCTTAAAGCCATTTCTGACTTATAATAATAATAATAATAACCATCCCCCAAGGGAAACCTGTCAATGGGGTTTTTCTTGGCAAGGTTGTTCCAAAGGAGGGTGGCCATATTTCCTTCCTCTGAGGCTGAGAGAGTGTGACTCCCCCAGTGGGTTTCATAGGCTGAGCAGGGCATCAAACACCCTGACCTCCGCGCTGGATCTCTACATGATCCCTTTGCGCACTGATTTTCCCGACTAAGGAGTTTATCAGACGACGGGAATTGGAAGTATAATCCAATGGCAATCCGAACGCAATCGTGGGGTTTCACGTCATTACGAATTAAAGTATCTCACGCAATTTCGGGCAAAAGGGAAGTCATTCCGAACGCAGTCATGGGTTTTACGTTATTGCGAATTAAAGCATCTCGCGCAATTTTGGTCAATGGGGGGGGGGTCATTATCGCGCAATGGGAAATCATTCTAAACGCATTCCGAAGAACACAATGGCAATTCACGTGAATTTGCTAAACTAGCGAATTCACGTGAATTCGAATTGGCTCCAATTGGCTCCATTCGAAATAAAGAGAAATTCCTCCCGTCTGATAAACTCATAACACTGCTGCGTCTTTTAATTTCTCGTTCACGTTGAAAAGGAAAGCACTGCAAAGAGAGGCCATCTGGGTACCCTGAAAGATGGTCAGGCAAACTGTGGCTTGTGGAAGTTGTTGGACTACCTTTCCCATCGATCCTAACCAACATAACCAATGGGGAGAGGCAGTAGGGATTAAAATCCAGTATCATCTACAACAGTGCTTGAGGACTAGCAACAGCAGTTATTCCTTTCCACTGTGCCGGGAACCAGTGTCATTTTTATGTCCATTGAGTGTAATTGTGTCTTTCTTGTAATTGTGCCAGGACCAGTCCAAGAAAACCTCATCTTGAATATTCCTGGTCTGGAGGATTATAATTTTCCCAGTCCTGGTAGTAGGACTTGCTTCCATGTTCACATGCGTGAAAATGAATTGCATAAGCGCAATAATATTATAGTACTTACTTGTTGAAAATAATGGTACAGGTTGAGTCTCCCTTATCCGGAATTCTGAAATCTGAAATACGAATGGCTGAAATAGTTACTCCTTTGCTCTCTGATGGTCCATTGTAAACCATCTTTGTTTCATGCACATTATTTTAAAATATTGAATAAAAATACCTTCAGGCTAGGTGTATAAGGTACTTTATACACCTAGCCTGGAGGTAATTTTAAATAATATTTTAAAATAATGTTGAGCATGAAACAAAGCCGGTTTACACTGAACCTTCAGGCTAGGTTTATAAGGGAGTCAGCATTGCGCAGTGCTTTGAGTGTTGATATCAGGAGACCAGGGTTCAGTTCCCAGCCCAGCCATGGAAACCCCCTGGGTAATTTTGGGCAAGTCACACTCTCTCAGCCTCAAAGGATGGCAATGGCAAACTCCCTCTGAAAAAAACTTGCCACTGAAACCCTATGAGCAGGTCGCCATAAGTGAGAACAACCTGAAGGCACACAACAACAACAAAGATGCACAAGATGTATATGAAACATAAATAAATTTTCTGTTTAGACTTGGGTCACACCTCCATGCTATCTCATTATGTACATACATGCAAAGACAGTATTCCAAAACCCCAAACACTTCTTGTCCCACTCATTTTGGATAAGGAAGACTCAACCCCCGTACTTAATAATACTAAATTAGTATTTCATAATAGTACTTAACTGCATAGTTAATACTTAATCAGTACTTCACTAGATGACTTTGAGCAAGTTGCATGCTTCACCCTCAGGGAAAGGCAATGAAAAACTTCCTCTGAACAAATCTTGCCAAGAAAACCCTGTGATAGCTTCGCCTCAGGGTTGCCATACATCAGAAATGACTTGAAGGCACACAACAACTTCTCTCTTTTGTCCTCATAACTAACCTGTGAGGTAGATCATGCTGGGAGTGACCCTAGGCAATCCAGTGAATGTCAGGACTCACAGAGCTAGAACTTGTATGCTGCAAATCCCAGTCCATCCCCACCTTTCATGATATTTGCAGGGAATTTTTTCTTCTTTAATTTTAAGTGAGGAGACACAGTGGTTACCGAATGAAGAGAGGTCACCAATCAGATACCCAGCAAGATTCGGTACTCTTTGGTGTTGACCATCTTTTTTCTTTTTTCTTTGCAGGGTGGCCAAATTCTGCGTGTTTCCACAGCTCTGAGCTGCCTCCTTGGTACACCTTTGCGGGTGAGAAATATTCGAGCTGGCAGGAGTCAGCCTGGCCTTAGGTAAAATTTGTCAAATTGTTGTGAGATCACAGTAGTTACTTTTAAAACAGAATGTGTGTTGGGATACATAGGGGTGTGTGTGTGTGTGTGTGTGTGTGAAATTAACTGTAGGAGAGAAAGTGGTATAACTAGCATTGGAACCAGTGTCAGTATTGGCTTGTAAATAAGCCTACCAAGAAACTATCATGCAAACATTTTCATTAGCCTCCTGGAGGCTGGCAGAGGAAGGAATATATTTCTATATTGCACATGGTAGAGGGGGCCTTCCCTTCTCTAGAAGCCTCCCTGGTTTCTGTTGTAGGAGAAGAAGAGGGATAGTATGTTTCATCCTTCTTCCGCACTATTAGGTAGGTTAGATGAGGCTTTCCATGCACTCATTTGCACGTTGTTCCTGATTGCTTTTGGCAATCAGGCCAGTGCTTAAAGACAGGGCAAGTCTACACCAGTGTTTCTCAACTTTTGGTCCTCCAGATGTTTTGGGTGTCCACTCCTACAATAACTCCACTGGTTGTATTTGCAGGAACCTTTGGGGGTTGAAGTTCAAACCATCTGGAGGGCAAAAGGCTGAGAACCCCTGGTCTGCACTGACCCTTCTGTTAGGGTGCATATTCACTGAGGAAATAATGCAGTTTGACACCGCTTTAACTGCCATGGCTCCATCCTACACAATCCTGGGATTTCTAGTTTTGTGAGTTACCAGCACTCTTTGGCGGAGAAGGCTAAAGCCCTTGTAAAACTACATGTCTCAGAATTCTACAGGGTGTGCACGTGGCCATGACAGTGCACGTGTGCTGCACTGCCATTAATTTTAATGGGACTTGAGCAAGCATGTATTTTAGTATCCATGGTGGTGGTGGTGTCTGGAACAGATCCCCTGTGGGTATGGAAGTTCAACTACATTTTTGCCTGTGAGTTACACAGATTGGTTACTGCACAAAATAATTACAAGTGTCCTCAATTACGCTGCTCACCACAAATGGACAAATCGATTGGCAATGGGTATTTTGGAATCTTTTCCTTTCAGATCCATGAAAGGCATTACTTAAAATATAAGTATACCTCAGTTAACAAAATAAATGTGTTCCTAGACATTACTTTAACATAACATTTGGTACTAGAGGCAAAAATAACATGGAAAGAATAGGGTTTAGTTACTACAGTACAAAAAAGAAGAGCAGTTCAACTTGTGTCAGTGAACATATGTGAAATGAAACAACCAGGTCAGGTAAGCCTTGCCTATATACCAAAAACATTTTGAATCTTCTAGGGACCACTGGAAAGCTTATTCCAGAATGTATCTAGAGCTTTATTCATGTTCTTTCTTTATTCATGTTCTATAAGGAATTCTGGAGACAGCTGCTGCTTACTTTGCCTGTTGATGTAGCACGTACTGCTACAGTAGGATCAGCTAGAATAGACTTCCTTCTTTCCCTGCTCAGAATTTATTGCATTCTTCACTGTAGACACAAAGCTACTACTCAACAATAATAAATTATGTTTTTCCATTCTTCTTTCACCATTCTCCCAATGCTGATAATGTTAAAAAATACCAAATTAGAGGATGAGGAAGAAGATAGTGGGGGAGGGGGCTGGGGGGGGGACATAGGATTTGGTGAAAAGGAGCTTCTTTGTGAGAGCCCTTGGCCTTGTCTTCATGGGCTATTTAGTCTGGTTTACTGTGTCCTGTTTACATGATACAGGGTCAAAACCCCAGATTGGGCTCAGACTGTCTTCACGACATCGACACATAATTTGGAATTTCCTCCCCTTAACCTGCATTTTAAAAATTGATCTTTTGCTGCAGGTTTCCCCCTGTTACTGGCTCTCTCTGAAGTGATGACAGGAGTCTGCCTTCCCGTGTGGTCCTTGTGAGTTGTCAGGTGCTGCTGCTGCTGCAGATGCAAGTTGCTTTGGGGCCAGAACAAAACATCTTGTTGTGACCTCAGTGGCAATGCCAGGTGACAAATGGGAATCAGGTGGGAAGGCAGCTGCCATCATTGCTATAGAGTAAGCATAGGCAACAGGGGAAATTCAGTGCCAGAATACTCTGGGAGCTGCCCAGAGTATTTGAACAGTGAAAACAAGGCCTATAAAGGCCCTGTTTTGCCCACCTCTGCTTGGAAGATGTCCTCAAGACCTGTCAGTATTCATCCTCAGATTGTATGTTATTGTGCAGCTGTGTCTACACCTCTTCCTAGCCACTGCTGTAGTGTGGTACTGACACTGATCATGCAGAAGGTTAGCACTCTTTGTACAGTAACCATGTACACAGGCAGTGTTTATGTTCTAATTCAGTACTCTTGGCTTCCAGGCCTCAGCACCTGTCAGGACTGGAAATGGTTCGAGACTTGTGTGACGGAAAGATGGAAGGTGGAGAAATTGGGTCCACAGAAATAACTTTCACACCTGGGAAGATCAAAGGTGGAACCCATGCTGCAGATACCAAAACAGCTGGGTATGTTTCTGTTCATTTGATGATAGTCACTCAGTGTTCTAAAAAAGGGCTGGGGAATTTTTGGCCCTCTATACAATTTGGCCTATAATTTCCAGTCCCCACCTGCATGGCCAGTGATAAAGGATTATGGGAGTTGTCGCCCAAAACAATGTGAGCATACCCTCACTAAGCTGTGAATCCCAGCTAGTGATTTGGGGGCCAAGCCCTCTTCCACCTAATTTACCTCACAGCATTTCTTGTGAGAATAGAATGGTGGGGCTCTCTTAAGCTCCTTGAGGAAATGCAGGATATAAAAGAAAGAGCAACAACACATTCTGCCTTGTGTCCCATTCTGGTTGTAGGAGTGTTTGCCTGCTGATGCAAGTCGCAATGCCCTGTGTGTTGTTTGCAGCTGCTCCTTCAGAACTTCATTTGAAAGGTGGCACCAATGCAGAGATGGCTCCCCAGATTGACTATACAGTGATGGTAAGGGGCAGTGTGCCTAAAATTGATCCTTTCATCCTACATGCCAAGTAACCCACCCACCCTCCTCCCCCAGCCATATCATTGATTCACATATTTCTGTGCCAGTGCATAACAAGTACACAAAATTTGGAATGGATTACTATGGAAAGCCTCTGTGAACCTACATCACAAGACTTGAAAATATTTCAGATAAGTCTACACATGTTACTAGGTGCTGATTGGTTCTTTGCATGGGTGAGATCTATCGGAGTCCTATATGAAAGGAGCCTAAAACCAGGATTCATTGTCTTTGTTCTCTTCATGAAGCTGCTTCTAAAAGTGGAACCAAGAATGGGACAATTTCCTTACTTTCCTTCAGTCACGTAGGTATCCTCAAAACCTGCATGCGAGATATGGGAAATCTTCCAGAGGTCTTTGAGTAGCATGGGGAACTGAAGACAGGAAAGAGGAGAAGAAATTCCTGGCATACTAGTATTCATATGCTACCACAATGCTGGAATTAGATCTATAATTGTAATAACCACTTCCCTGCCCAATCTTTGGAAATATTCTCCTTGCTAAATTGGGTGTAGAGCCAGTGATTTTGAGTGTTGCACAAGGACTCTGGGAGACTAGGGTTCAAACCCCCACTTAGACATAGAAACCTAGTGGGGGCCTTTAGGGAAGTCTCACACTCTCTCAGTTGCAGAGGAGAGCAGTGTCCCCAACCAATCTTGCTAAGGAAATCACACAGTAGATTTGCCTTAAGGTTGCCATAAACTGGAAGTGTCTTAAAATGCACACAGCAGCAATGAATTTGGCCAATGAGATGTTTGTTTACCAGCTTGTTACTACTACTTCAAATAATTCAGTCATACACCATTGAAATAATTGAGATTGTTTTAAAAAAGAAATCATTGGATTGCATGGACTATGAAGTGCATCTTTCTTCAGAACTGTCATTCTTTTTTCACCATACGTTTTTGTAGGAAATTTAACTTTTATCATTCCCATTCAAAAGCATCTACTTATACTGGTCTTTTATTTTTCACTATTGAAGTCCATTTGTTGAAACAATACCTGCATATTGGTTTTAGGTTGTGAGAAAGATAATAGGAAAATGATTTGTCCTAAAAAAATATTGAAAATCAAGTGAACCTTCAAAATGTAAAGGCAACAGTCCTAATTTGATGTGGCATTTATGTATTCTTTTGGACAGTAATTAGTTTCTGTACATCAATGATGATGAGCATGTGGCCCTCCAGATGTTGTTGGAGTGCAACTCTCACTGATGTCTCTACTGCTTGGGGCTAATAACACTGCAGTACCATCACATATGAGGGGCCACACATCTACTCTTGCTATAGTCAGAGCCCAAAGTAGAGAGAAGAAAGGAGTGGAATGCTTAGAGCTTGAACAGCTGGGGTAATAGTCCATTTAATTTGAACACTCCTTCTCGGATATGTGAAATATTGGCTCAGTTCAATCTTAGTGTCAACTATGGTGAGCCTTGAAAGAGGGGGTGCTGCCTCTTCTTTTCCTACTGTGCAAGGGGAGGATATTAGAATTGCCTGCTTTTATTTGCAATAAATCCTAGTTTCCTATTTTTTTCCAAATGCATAAAACTGTTCTGCATAAACCATGGTTCTTCTTAAACCACAATCAAACCACAGTCATACTATGGCTTGGGATTCTGATTTGAAGGCAAAGTATTGTTTGTGGAAACCCTTTTTTCTTTTTCTTTTTTGCATTTGGATAAAGAGAAGTGATAGCTTCTGATTACTTCCCACCATTGCCCAAAGCAAAGAGGAAAGAGAGAAATAGGTATATAAGCCAGTGGTCTGAACTAACTAGTAAGAAATGTTTTCTTTATTTCCTGCATGATAGAAAGGTATCTCTTACTGACTAGAAGAATGCATCTGTGTTTTTCAACAAATGTATTTACTTTCCAGGTCTTCAAACCAATTGTTGAAAAGTTCAATTTGACGCTGGACTGTATTATAAAAAGAAGGTAAGATCCATCATTGTATGTCCATGTCTTGTCTCTAAGCAATAAACCGTGTGTTATGAGTTTCTATGACCAGTAGCTTTTCTGCACTTATAGCAACAGAACAGAAATAAGACAGTACAATGGAAGAGTTTTTTTCTATATAGTCCGGTTAAAAAGACAATGCTAAACTGTTATTTATTCCTTTTTCTTTTCTTATTCTCTGATACTCCCTCAAGTGGAGATTGTAATCTCTTTTTTCTGTTTTTATCTTCTCACAATTATAATTGCATGAAAACCCTAACCCAGCTTTTTCAGTCCTGGGCCCCCAGATGTTCTTGGACTGCAACCCCTGTCATAGCTTGCTAGCATGGCTAAAGCCATTGGTTATGATTGCTTTAGGCATTTGGGGATCCAGAGTTAGGAAAGACTGCATATGGTTAATAATATGGTTAGTCCAACTTTGGAATTCACTGTGGCTTAGAAACATGCAAACAATGCAAACCATGGTTTGAAACTTTAAACCTTCACTAATATCAAGAGTAGGAAAACTACAGTAGTCAAAGCCCTCTTCGAGCTCCCAAACATCCCCAAATTATTATTTTTTTCTGGGCCAATTTTTCAGCAATTTCTCCTAAAACAGCCCAAATTGCACCAAAGCCACCAAGAAATGCAACAGCTTAACTCTCCCTCACCACTGAAAACCCCATCTTCTCCCGAGTAATGCTTCCAAAACAGCCAAAATTAGCTGAAAATCGCAGCTGGAAATAACATCACATCATCGTTTCCAATGTGCTTGGAGTGCATAGCTATGGCCCGTGTTGCAAATATCACTTTAAAAAATAACATATCACTTATTACATATTATTACATATTACTTGTACAAAAATAGTATCAGTATATTACTTATTACTTACCCAAAAAATGTAATAAGTAATATAGTACTAATCAAATTTTTAATCAAGTGTTCCATTAAAGCTGCCAGATTGTCATTACCAGTAGGTGTTTCTTGTCCCTGGTTGCAACATTTGCTAAAATTCTGTCTTCTATTCAGTCATTAAAAGTGCTGGAACTCTCTATTGTTTTCAGTCAGGCAACTCTAATTTTCTCTGTGCAGCAAACCTGTTCCCAGCTTGCTCACTTTCATCTCTAAAAAAGTAGGTTTTTAAGCACTACAGAAATTGGCGGTGGGAAATGGAGTGAGGGAGAAAGTCTTTGTATATATTAGGGACTCTTGTTACTCTTAGGGCCACTCTCCACTCACACACCATCTGGTGGAGCTTCTGAAAAAGTGGGGAGGGTCTTTGCCTCCTACCAACCCATTAGAATAAAGGGACCAAAATAAAAGTACAGTTGGCCCTCTGTATCCATGGATTCTTTATCTACGGATTCAGGCATCTGAGGCTTGAAAATGTGTTTAAAAGCTATAAATTCCACAAAGCAAACCTTGATTTTGCCATTTTATATAAGGAACAGCATTTTACTATGCCATTGTATTTAATGGGACTTGAGCATCCACGGATTATGGTATCTACGTTGAGTCCTGGAATAAAACCTCAGCGGATATCAAGGGCCCACTGTAAAAATAATGAATGCTATTTTCTTACCTGTGAACACTTTTTGAGGGATCTCTAAGTCCTCTAGCATGATTCTGTTATCTACTTCTGGTGGAAGTGGAGCATCAGCAACTATTTTCAATAAGGGCATAATGTATAAGCTTCTCTGCAAGAGATTGTGATGACTGTTTTTAATAGGATCTTACAAGCCTGTTGAAAGGGAAAACCCACTACAAGTCTCAAGCGTAAAATTGTACTTGTTTTATTTAAAATCATATGAATATTTATAAATTACATATAAAATATGTTAACTGCTATGTTGGAATACTACTTATGTTTCTTTGCTGGTAGAAAGAGTGCTGACTGCCATGATGTAGACTGATCTGCTTCAGTGAGAATGTAACCTGCATCCAATTACTGTGTCTCAACAGAGGTTACTACCCCAAGGGTGGTGGTGAAGTAACAGTCCGAATGTCCCCTGTTAAACAGCTAAGCCCGATCACTTTGACTGACCGGGGCACAGTCACTAAGATACATGGGAGAGCCTTTGTTGCAGGAGCTCTACCAATCAAAGTAAGTATGCTTAGTAATCTGGGGAGAGTTGGTGAACATGGAGGAAGATCTGTTTCCTGTATAAAGGGTTAGATCCAGATTTAATCATGCTTAAATTAGACTTACTGAAATTGATAAGACAAGATATTTGCAATATAGTTAGAAGTGCATACTTAGAGAGCCAGTATAGTCTATTCTGCTGGCTGTGGCAAAGAACAGGATGTCACTAGCCCCTCTTCCACATACAAAACCCAGCAGGACTGGCAATTTAATCTTAGTTTAGTATTGGCAGCAGGATAGCATCTCCTCAATGCACCTGAAGACAGGGTAGACAGGATGTAGGCCAGGCCTGGAAAAATCTGCTCCTTCTGCCTGTAGTTCACGTAGAAGATTCAAAGTGCTAATTCTGCTGTCTCCAGTTAAAAAGATCTCTTGATTTAAAAGACCTCTGCTTGAGACTCTGGAGTGCCAGAGCTGATGATACTGGACAGATAATCTGACTTGGTATGAGAGCTTGGAAAAGTAACTTCTTTGAATTATAACTCAATCCTGGTTGGGGAAAAGCTCTGAGCGGAAGCCCAAAAGTATCATTTCCACACTGTGGGTATAGGAAGCTCTTGTGTTCCTAATCTATATGTTGCTTTTAGGATGTAAGCATACATTAATTCTGCAGTGTAGATGTAGCCTCAGTCTTCAGTCCATGACTTGGTGTCACGCAGATGCTTGTACTCGGTATCTGGCCCTTACTACTACAGTATTGATGAATTTATTTTTTAAAAAAATCTTCACATCAGTGAAAATCTGGGACTATTTCTGGCTCTTATTTATATTTCCTGAGAATACAGAGATTGGCTATACTTTCCTTAGTAATAAGTATGTGCCACTGTTATTAGGACTTTGGGAGACTAAAATCCCCTCTTAACTATGGCAACCTACTGAGTGACTTTGGGCAAGTCACACTCTCAGCCATAGACAAAAGCAATGGCAATCCAATAATATAGAGGTAAACAATGGCAAATCATGTTCCATTAGTCTAAGAGGAAGGCAGTGGCAACCCTCCTGTGAATAAAACTTGCCAAGAAAACCCTATGATAGCACGAGCATAAGTCAGAGTTGACTAGAAAGGACATAACAACAAACTCTTTTACTTACAAAAATACTTGATTGACTTGATTTATAATAATTGGAGCTTGTGTGTGTGTGTGGGGGGGGGGGGGGGAGACACACAGTAAGATTTAGCAGGAGTTAACCTTCCACGGTATGTGTGTGTATGTAAGAGATACTATTTTCCTTTGCAGGATCATCAGTATAAAGTAAAAAGCTTTTGTATGAAGGATTTAACCATAGTATCTGTTTTTGTTTTGCAACTTTAGATAGCAAAAGACATGGCTTCAGCAGCAGTGAGGTGCATTAGAAAGGAGATCCAGGATATCTATGTAAATATTCAGACTGTTCGAGAACCTGACAATGAGGCCTTTGGAACTGGAACTGGAATAATGTGAGTAGGTTCAAATTGCCCAGTATTTCCAGTCAGGGAGGTCATTTCCCCACCAAATTAAGCCATAGGGTTTGCTTCTGATGTGATTTATTTCAACTGATCTCAATATGATTATGCTATCCTACTTTATGTTATGCTAAGCCTAAATACGCTAAAAGCGCCAGATCCTGTCTGATCACGAAAGCTAAGCAGGGTCAAATCTAGTTAGTGCTTTGGAGCACTAACCAGTTCCCCAGGGAAAATACCAATGAATGCCAGGTGCCGTAAGCTGTATTTTAAAGGAAGGAGCTGACAAAAACATTTCTGAGTATTTCTTGCCTAAGAAAATCCTATGGAATTCATGATGTCACCATCGATTGACAGGCAATTTGAAGGCACATACACACATACACTTCAGAGTCAGTGTGATGTAGTGATTTGAGAGTTGGATTAGGACTCCTAGTGGCCGGGTTCAAATCCCTGCTCAGTCACGGGAATCCACTGGATGACTGGGCAAGTCACACTCTCTCAGCCTTAGAAGTCAGTGGGAAACATTCTTGGAATAAATTTTACAAAGAAAACCCTACAGTAGAATCACGATAAGTCAACTTGAAGGCAGTAACAACACAAGACACTTGGATTTTTCCTCTTATGAATGAGGGGACTATTATAACACACTGAGTAATTACAGGAGTGCTGTGAACACAGTGTTTGTTTTCTTAGAACCTGGGTAAAAATGAACTTTTTTCCCCAGGTACTTTTTCTTTTTTTAAAAATGCTTATGGATTCTGTCAATAAACCTGCATTTGATTCATAGACTCCCTAGCAAAGAGATTAATCAAGTTGTAGAGAAATGCAAAGAGTTTTCTCATACAAAATTCCAAAGGCCCATACACCATAGGTTTCCTTATTCAGAATCAATATATTTATATTTATTTGTATCTTGCCTTTCGTCCAGAATTGGGACTCAAGGCAGCTTACAATTTAAGAAAGAACAATACACATGGTCTTTTCTCATACCTGAGGACAGCAAGCTAATTTAAGGGGCAGAGGAAAGGCTGTGTAGCATGTGTAACTCTGACGTAGTGTACCCATAAATGTATAATACAAGGTGATATGGATTTTTGGTGCTAATTAACCAGTGCCCAAGAAGGAAGTTTCTCTAAATTATTTGTAGCCACATGTAAGTGGCCGCTGCACATTATTTATTTATTTTTAGTTGTCTGTCAAGGATGCAGACGTATGCGCTTCCACTTCCATTGTCACATATTTCTGCTGGTGGCATTGCTGCATGTAGTCTCTGGCTAGCAAACAAGAAAGGGAAGTGTCTGGGCCTTGGTGGGAATGGCTAAGATGTTGCTGCTCAAGATTTGCCTCACTGAGCCTGATGGTAGTCATGGGAGTAGGAGTATTTTTGCAACATTTGACCATTTGTGAAGATCCAGCAGTTAGCCTAGTAGGAGTAATGGAATAGGTTCGCTTTGGCCACAGTCCAACAGTGTTAAGCATGCATCAGTCCATTAAAATCAATGGACTGTTGGGTGCTCTGCTCCCCTGAGGAAGTTGGTTTTCATGTTTGAAGACATTATTTGGGACCAAAGAGACTGTAAAGCTTAGATCTGTGTCTGTACTAGTTACCAAAGCTTGATAAAGGATATTTTCTGTACATTATTGCTTTGATTTGATTCGTTAATAACCCCCCTTTATTTTTTAAAAAAATCAAGAATTGTTGCAGAGACTTCCACTGGCTGTTTACTGGCAGGATCATCCCTTGGAAAAAGAGGTGAGAATTATGGCATGAAGCCATTTCTTTATGCAATTTAGTCTTTCAGCAAAAGCTGACTTGGCTCTCTGACATATTTAACAGTATTCTTCATGTTTTTCATCACTGATGTTATGAGCCAATATGGTTTAGTTATTACATCACCAGGACTAATTATTTTTAAATTTATTTTTGGGGTCTATAGTTCACCTTTCTCCCAGACAGTTCATAGTAAAACTTATTGTTAAAAACAAAACAAAACAAAACAAACCAACAATCCAGTAAAACAATTTCTAATATTACAGATTAATGAAAAACACCTTTTAAAACATATCAGTAAGAAAAAGAAAATGTTGGTTCTTAAAGAAACTAAAAAAAAAAAAAAGCAGGAAAAGCCAGAATATTTTTTAGCAAAGCTGGCATAATTGCCCTTGCCATTTTATTACTCTCCGCAACAGCTTGCTGGAATGGTGAATTACATCTGATAACTCAGCCCTTAGTTTTTATGCTGCTTATTTGCTGACAGTGTGAGAGTGAATCAAGCTATGCTGAACTGAATTTTTTTCACATTTTTTCCCATTAATTAAAGAGGCAAACCTGTTTAGGTAGTATATGTTCTCCTTGTCCTTTTTTAAAAACAGGTAAAAGTGCTGACAGAGTTGGAATTGAAGCAGCGGAGATGTTGCTTGGCAATCTACAACATGGAGGAGCTGTGGATGATTACCTTCAAGACCAAGTAAGAGATGCATATAGAAAGTCTCTCGCACAATCAGCAAGGTTAGCTGAGGGCAGAGGGAGACACCATCACAATAGGAAAGTGGAATATCAGAATAAACGCTTCCCCACATGGATTGGGATTCTGGGAACATATTGTACAAGTATCCAAAATTTGCCCTGTTGTTTTTATTGGCACAATTCAGCATGGAGGCTTTAATCTATAAATAGGGCTTTATATACTCAGGCTGTATTTGCACTGCAGAAATATTCTGGTTTGACACCACTTTAACGGCTGGTTCATTGCTATAGAATTCTAGGATTTGCACTTTTGAGAGATATTTAGCCTTCTGTCAGAGAGCTCTGGTGTCACAACAAACTACAGATTCAAGGATTGCATAAGTTGGAGCCATGACATTTAAGTAGTGTCAAACGGCATTAATTCTGCAGTGCAGCTGCAATCTGTGCCAGGTAGTCAAGAAGCCTTGCTTTGACTACGTAGGTCCCCTTTGGTTTTGTGGGTTGTGTTGTATCACAACAATATGTGATGGTGGTTGTTTTGTTTCCTTTCCTTTCCAGCTGATCATTTTCATGGCTTTGGCAGATGGGATCTCACGAGTGAAAACTGGACCAATTACTCTTCATACAGAAACTGCTATACATTTTGCAGAACAACTGACTAAGGTGAGTGCATGGTTTCTTTTTAAAATCTGCCAAGTCCTGCCTTTGTATTGCTAGATTGTGGCAAAACTTGATCTGGCTTAAGATAAGAATGAGGTGCTGGCAAAGAATGAGATGCTGTCATTTGTCACTTTCTTGTTTCATGTATGGAATGTTTGCATATACATAATGAGATACCTTGGAAATGGGACACAAGTCTAAACATGATATTTATTTATGTTTCATATACAGCTTATACACATAGCTTGAATAATTTTATACACAATCTTTTTAATATTTTTGTGCACAAAAGTTTGTGTATACTGAACCATCAGAAAGCAAAGGAGTCACTATGTTAGCCACCCGTGTGGACAGTTTTGGATTTTGAAATATTTTGCATTTCAGAATTCTGGATAAGGGAGACTCAACCTGAAATAGAAAAACTGAGGGCACCATCACTAAGAGAAGCAAATACGTTGTTTGTTGTGTGCCAACAAATCATTTGAGACTTACGGTGACCCTGAAATGAACCTACCATGGGGTTTTCTTGACAAGATTTGTTCACAGGAGGGTTGCTTTTACCTCTCCCTCTGAGGCTGAGAGAATGTGACTTGCCTAAGGTCACTAGTGGGTTTCCATGTTTGAGCTGGATTCTGAACTTTGTTCTCCAGTATCATAGTCCAGCGCTCAAACCACTACATCACACTGGCTCTCAAAAGTGGATTATCTGTATGCAAAGGAGAGGCCTGTCTATAATGATGTCCCAAGTTTGCTATTCCCTCTCTTGGGGTGTTCAAGTGATGGAGCTGACATTACAATCTTTGTGGTGCCAGGCCATGATCTTTTTATTTGCTCGAGCATCTTACATGCTTGTATTGCTTCTCCTGGTTATAAAATTTTATTGTTTAATTCTTCTCAGTTGTATTGCTTTTATGCTGGCAATGTATATTGTATTTTTTACTTTGGGGTTTGTACACTGCCTTGGATTCAGTTTGGATAAACTAGAGGGTTATTAATTTAAACCAATTTTTAAAAAAATGATTTTAAATTTGCAGGCTAAATTTACGGTGACAAAATCAGAAGATGACGGTTCGTCCAAGGATGCCTACATTATTGAGTGCCAAGGGATTGGGTTGTTAAACCCCAACTTGTAGTTGCTGCTGCTGCATTTGTTTTTTATTTAACTATTACCTCCATGTTGAATTGCACTGCATTTCACCTATACATCTGAGAAAAGATAGTGCGATGAGTAATTGGTCTGAATTAATTCAAATCAAAGATAGCCCAATGTGCCCAATGGAGTCTTCCTTCTCTCTTTGATGATAAAACACAGCAGAGCGGCTGTTCAGTACAGATACTGCTGAGCTGCAAAGTGATCGCTTTAAAAAAATTACTTCTGTGATACACTCACACTTCTTTTTCTCAGTGGTTGAGGGAGTGGGGGTTTATCATATGGTTTTTTTTTTTACAAGCATTGAAATATAATGTACAGAAAAGTACATCAGTCTGCAGCTATCACCTACCATTTTTAATTCAAATTTCTGTAATCATTTGTTGGATATAATTACACAAAAATAAACAAATAAAGCAGTCTCAATAGATGACAATGTTTGCTGCTGTTTTTAACAGAATCAGTAATTAACAATGTTGCTCACTAATAATGGCACTACTCTATCTGTGTGTGTGTATAGGGTATGTTCACGTTTGAAATAAGAATCTACAATATGAAAAATGTACATTGAATTTATATGGTTGGGTTTTTTCCCCTTCATTACATAATGTTTCCTTTGTACCCCCATTTTCTTTATTTTATTTTGCGCCACAAAAATTATGAATAATTCCTAAATGCATTTCATTTGTTCTTTATTTCTTCTGTTTGAAACAGTTTTCTCTCTGCTCGCTCATTGTTCAGCGCCACTTCTAAAGTCTTAAAATAGCAGCAACATAACATAAACATCATGTGTAGTAAAACACCTTAAATAAAGTAATTGGCGAAACACCTTAAATAAATAAATAAAACAGATAATAAAACACTTTAACACAACCTCCCACCAACACAAAAAAGGAGAGCAAAAGATATGTAAAACAACCTATTTAAGTTTAATGGGGAGAAAGAGCCATAGTAGTACAGTGCCAAAGTAGTATAGTAGCTGCTCAAATGACTGCATATGCTGTATTTATCTTTTCCCTTGCAGGTAGAATTGCATTTAGAGAAGGATGATTTTAAATAAAATACGAGCAGGAAGGCAAAGAGGCTATCCCTTCTCCCTATTTTCTTTTTAATCCCTGTGCATGATGTGATTTTCAGGTTTTTTTTTAACATGCATCTCATGTATGGCCGTAGGTAAAGGCTGCATCTAAACTGCAGAGTTAATGCACAACTAATCTACAGTGCAGTTACATGGTGGGGAGGGGATCAGATATTTATAAAGGAGTCTGTTTTGTATACCTTTCAGTTTATGTAAATTATATATAAACATTTTGTGATTATGTCTTTCCATTGCACAGAAGAGAAACGGTTATAGTTCCCCACCCCATCTCTTCCCTAACTCTTTAGATTGAGTGATAGGGAGTCCTTTGTCGCTAGTCTGTATCATTTTTGGGGCCCTGTTATCAACATCTGGTCTCTAGGCCCGCAACTCATGAATCATGGTATAATTCAAATAGGCTGAATTAACATCAAAACTCTTTTAAGCATTCTTGGAATCTCACATTATATATATGGAAGAAGAACCAGGCATTTATTATCACCTTCAGGGAGGGAAAAACCTATAGCATTAAAAGTCACTTTCTGTTATGAATAGGCTAATTATTTGAGATAGTATATGAAGCACTTGATTCCAGAATTTAGAAATCACCAGACTGTCAGTCCACATATGCACAAGGATACCTTCTTCAATGTACCCATTTTATCAATTTGGTGGCAATGGCATGTAAGCACCTCTTGGTAGCTTGTTTATACTTGATTGATAGTTTTTAATTCAAGGAATATGCTGTTTCATGTTCCATTTGTCTTCTGGAATATGTGTTAGATCATCTTTCCAGTCTGATCTTAATTCTCTGAGATAACAATATTTTTCCTCAAGCAGAAATTTATAGGAACCCGTCCTCTAGCTATATTTGCTTTCTGAAAGCAGATGCTTTCCAAGCATAGGCTACTGGCCTTAACAAATGGATTTTTATTTTTGGTAAATGAGTATGTTTTTCCCCTGAAAAAAATGTTCTAAAAATAAAGACAGGAAATTGTTCTGACACCATCAATGTGACTCAGTTTTCTCCCACTGTTCCCAGCTATCGGAAATTTGCTCTCAAGTTTGGCAGTGATCTCTTTCCAAATGTGTTCCTGTGTCGTGATAGAAAGTGAATTGGACTAATTTTCCGTTTGATCCAACAGGTCTTCTGAAAGATTTCAAATGAATTGCCTTATTGCCTGATGGTGGCAGCAGATAGTTATGCATACACTGCATTTGAACATCTAACATATATAAAAAATAATGGTAGTGATGATATCCATGCAAAGAAATTATTAAAGGAGCTTTCCCCCAGGTTGCAAGTGGCCCTCAGTATACTGCTTTATGACAGGGAAACCTTGAGAATATCATATCTGCTTTCAAGAAAAGTAGCATGATCCACTATTGTGGTTCAGCACTTGGCTCACTTAAACAAGAATATTTAATAATGGTTCCAGCTCTGGCACCAATACAGTAAGCAACCTTGTGCTGCTCCTCCTTCCACTTGGCCGTAGTTCACAAGATGGATGTGAAAATCAGGCTTTGCAAAAACCAAGTGTCAATCTAAATGAATGACGAGTAGCAATAGAAGTAGTTGAATTACCTTGCCTTGAAAAAGGGTCAGTGTTTTTAGTGAGACTCCATGAAAGCCAAGGGTTAAGAAGGGTTAGGCCTGGCCTCCAGGGTTGAGTTGTGATATGCCAAGTATTCTATCATGCGGCAGCTTGAGTGATTGTGTAATTGTTCTGAGGAAAAGAGTTGTAACTTCTTTCAGCCTCTTTCTTTCATAAGAAGTAGTTGAAATGCTGTTTTGTCATGACAAAATACAGCTTTAATCAGAGGCTTGATTTTGGAATTCTAGGAGAGGCGGGATGTAGAAAAAGTTAATTAATTATAATTTACCGTATTTATGTTGGCATGGATCTCTCTCCTCCACCCCACCTCAGTACTCCCCAAATGCTTCAGGTTCAGGTGTTTAGACCATTTAAAAAACGAACCTTGCCTTCAGCCCTGGAAATTCACAGTTCCTTGTTGCATTTTTTTGTATATAATTCAGTTTTTCTCTGACATGCAATCTGTTTATCCTGGTTTTATTTATATACTTCCTTGAGACCATGTGTTATAGTGCAGGATCTATCTGTCTATCAAACTTCATCAGTGAAGCATAACTTCTGGTAGGTTACACCATGCTGTTCAGGCTGAGTACAGGCCTTATGGTGCACTGCATTTCTACTGTCTGAAGATCACCAGTATGGGGAGCTTGGAAGCAGAAAGCTGATTCTAATGTGAAAAATTGACCAGAGCAACTACGAACACAATAACAGTATGAAATATTGCACTTTGCAAAGATGAAATTGTGTGTCTCCAGGATAATTCTGCACACACTCCTGAGTACGTAGAAGCCTTTTCTTTAATTTTGGGGGGGGACCTACTTCACGTCCAAACTGAAGTGCTCCGGCATCCACCTATTGTTATTAAAGGAAATGATGCTAATCAAAGTGTTAAGAACCAAAGCCTTTTCACATAAATGAATAAATGTACATTTCAGAGAGGCAATTACACTGACATGACCTCCATGGATTTGAACTGAATTGCTGCACAACTCCAGCAGCAAATGCTCTCTGCATAAATTCCATTGTCAAAACACCCAGACCCACAGATGCTTTCAGAAACATAAAACTTGATGTGTGCTTTTGAATTTTATCATAGGACCTTATCACACCAGACCAATTTGGATTGAATCTGAAGTGATCTTGGAACTGATTTCTGTGAATTCAGTTGTTACTCAATTCACTGAATTCGGGGGGGGGGGGGGGACTTTGGATTGGCGTTGCAATGGCTTCATAGTAACAGCATTCACGTGTGATAATTAAATGCACGTTCACGGAATTCTGGGGTGACTTTGGATTGATTTTGGATTGGCTTTGGAATGGCTTCATAGTACTGTAACAGCATTCACGTGTGATAATTCAATGCGCATTCACGGAATTCTGGGGTGACTTTGGATTGATTTTGGATTGGCTTTGGAATGGCTTCATAGTAACAGCTTTCACGTATGATAATTCAAAGCGCATTCATGTGAATTCACTTGGATGGATGCAGAGTGACTCTGGATTGGGGCTGCAAAAACCCTCATCTGATAAGGGCCTTAGTGATGCTTCTTAAGTGGAGGAGTGCTTACGCCAGGACTGGGAAACCTGTGGGCCTACAGAAGTTGAATTCATATCCCTATAGCCTGTGGTGGGGGATTATGGGAGAAGTAGTTATAGGAAATAAATATGCTAAAGGCACCAGATCGCATCTGATATTAGAAGCTAAGCAGGGTCAACCCTAGTTAGTACTTGGCTAGGAGACTGTCAACGAAAAGTGCCACAGACTATATTACAGAGGAAGGAACTGGGAAAACCACCTCTAAGGATTCCTTGCCTAAGAAAACCATATGAAATTCATTGGATCTCCATAAGTGATGGTGTGTACACATGTGTGCATGTGCACACACACACACACAGTTTGTCAGTATCAAGATCAGTGGATCCAAAACATTGGTCCGCCAGGTGTTTTGGACTTCAACTCCCAGAAGCTCCATCCAGCTCGGCCAACGGTCAGGAATTTGAGGAGCTGAAGTCCAACACATCTGCAGGACCAAAGTTTGGGAACCACTGGTTTAGATGGATAAATGTTTCTCACCCTGGCTTATCTATATCAAATTCAGCATAACAATGAAGATGAATGTCCTCTTTTAGATGAATTTTATCCAAGTAGAGAAAAGAAGCAGCCAGGCCATTTTAAAGATTATTTTAAAGGTTATTTTAATATTAAAGACTATTTTTAAAATTAAACAATCCTCCAGATTGCAGACATCCATAGGCAGGGGCTTATTTGCTGAACTGAGGAGTCACACAAGTTCTAACCATAGTTTACAAAAGCCACAGTCAGCAAGGCAGATTTGTGACTTTGCAAGGTGTTTTCCAAAGCTTTAGGCAGAGGCCTTTTCCAATCATGTGCAATGGAGATGCTAGGAATGTGGGACCCAATGTGTGAAAAGCAGGTACACTGCCCTACAGTTCTTTCCCCAAGCACATTTTTTCACTGATTGGTATACTCTTTGGTAGTGATGTTGGTGTTGTTTGCCTTCAAATTGTTTCCAACTTATGGTTGACCCTAAGGCGACCATATCACAGTGCAAGTTTCTTCAGAGGGTGTTTGTCATTGCCATCCAGAGGCTGAGAGAGTGTGACCTGCCTACAGTCACCCAGTGGATTTTCATGGCTGAGCACGGATTCGAATGCTGCTTTCCAGAGTCAAACACTCAAACCATTACACCATGCTGTTACCTATAATATGCTAAGTAGTACATCACATGGATTACCTCATAGAGTAGAAAAGGAATTAAATCACAGAATTCCTCAGCCAGCATGATTATTACCTCTCATGCTAGTGGTATGTCTGATGTGGTTGAGCCTTTCTTTTCTGCTACTACCCACCATCAATATTACACTAACTACTGCAACCTTAGCACAGATGAAGCGTGGCCTCTATTGAAAGCTTAGAATGCCTAGTGAGCTGGGAAGAATTTAGAGATGATGATGATGATGATGATGATGATGATGATGATGATGATACCAGTTGGAGCAAGTTCAGAGATGGGCAACAATTATGATAAGAGATATGGAGAACAAAACATATGAGGAGACACTGAAGGAACTGGGCACATCCATCTTGGTGAAGAAAAGATTGAGGGGTGACATGATTGCAAGCTTTAAATATCTAAAGGGCTTTCACAGAGAGGAGGCAGCAGGTATGTTCTCCACTGCCTCCAAGTTAGACCTCCAAGTCTAACGGTTTGAAGTTACAGGAGAGGCCATTTCAAATGAACAGTAGAAGGAAGTTCTTGACTGTAGGAGTGGTTTGGCAATAGAACTAGTTCCTTAGAGAAGTGTGTTTCTTTCTCTGGATGTCTTCAAAAAGAGTCTGGACAGCTACTGGCTGGGGCTGCTCTAGCTAGTGTTTCCGCACTGAGCAGGGGATTGGACTCAATGGCCCATGAAGCCCCTTCCAACTCTATGGACCTTATCAGACGTTGGAAATTGGAAGTATAATCCAATGGCAATCCAAACACATCATGGGGTTTCACATTATTGCGAATTAAAGCATCTCGTGTAATTTTGGGCAATGGGGGGGGGGGGTCATTTTCGGGTAATGGTAAGTCATTCTGAACGCATTCAGAATGCAATTGGAATTCATGTAAATTCGCTAAACTAGCGAATTCATGTGAATTCAAATTGGCTCCATTCGCAATAAAGAGAAATTCCTCCCATCTGATAAGGTCCTATGGATCTATGACTCTATGATTCTGTAACACGCAGTGGGCTTACTATTCTTAACTGTATATAATTTATTATGACGGTTTTGTCTATCCATTGTACTGTTTACACTAGTGTTCTCAGTTACTGATTGGATGTTTATTTTCCTTCCTAATTTAAAATAAATAAAGAAAAGGTAAAATAATGTTTTCATTAGTTTTTAAGTGGCTCTCACCTATTGTTTGCACCACCCTATAGCTGAGATTATACAGAAATATCCTTGTATGAGATTGGCCTGGGGGTGATGTTGGAGCCAACCAGTACGATTATGGGTCATTCCTTTCCTACTTTTTTTGCTGGACAGCACACTTTGAGCCTCAACAGGTTTAGGGTGTGAGCTGGCAACCTTCTCTGGGTTAGATTCCAAGTCAACCTCTGGTCTAAATATTGTGCTAGGAATTTTTTATGTGGAAGGAATGTGCTTCAGTGAATGGAGCTGGATTGCAGGTTGGTCTTGCCAGACTTACAATTCAGTGATTGATTTTGCAAAGTGTGAAGTATTTCACCCCTTTCCATCCCAGGCATCTTTCTACTGTAGCTGTCAAAGCTGTGCTAGTGATTTCTCTTTGCATGTAGAATAGTATTTTATAAACAAAACAAAGCAAAATCCTTTAAATAAGGCAGATTAACTCTAAGCCTAGACTCACCAATGATGTACAATGCACTCCAGTAAAAGTTGTGTATGCATTGCACCTTCAACTTGCCTGTTGACTTAAAGTGACCCCATGAATTTCACAGGGTTTGCTTAGGCAAGGAATACTCAGAGGTGATTTTGGCAGTTCCTTCCTCTGAAATACACACTGTTTTAAATCTAGTTGATTTTAACGAGAGAAAGAAAGTAATGGAAACAAAGCAATATATTCTAATTTTGCTTGTTCTGTTTTGCAGGATCATTATTTTTGTTTGATATTAAATATTTTGTAGGTATTGAGTCCTAAATATTTTGATGTAAATTCCATAAAGCCAATATAATGAGAAAGAATAGAAGGAGGAGAACTGTGTGAAGTCGAAGGCTTTCATGACCAGCATCCATAGATTTTTGAGGGTTTTTTTGGGCTATGAAGCTGTGTTCTAGAAGAGTTTATTCCTGACATTTCGCCAACAGCTGTGGCTGGCATCTTCAGAGAACGCTGGCATGGAAGAGAGTAGGGTATATATACTGTTGGTTGAGAGGAAGCAATCTGCATGTTAATCTGTGTATTTTTCTCTTGTTAAATGGGAAGGCCTCAGGGTGTCTATTTAATTAATGATCCATTTGTCTGGTGGGAAATCCCCCTGACCCTGGCTGGTTTCCATTTGCATGGGCTGAGTCTTGATTCTGGTGTTTTTCAGGACTGGTGGCCAAATTTGTTTACTTTAAGGCTTTCTTCTTTCCTGTTGAAGTTAGGTGTTTGTGGATTTCAGTGGCTTCCGGGCTGTTGGCATGGTCCAGAATTTCAGTGTTTTCAAACAGCATTTTATGCCCAGGATGGTTTATAACATGTTCTGCTACTGCTGATTTTTCTGGCTGACCCATTCTGCAGTGTCTCTCGTGTTCCTTGATTCGTGTTTGAACACTGTGTTTGGTGTCCCTATATAGACTTGTCTGCAGCTGCATGGTATGCAGTAGATTCCTGCGGCTGTGAGTGGTCTCTCCTGTCCTATTTGGAGGTTGTTTTTCCTCACCAGTTTCCCTATTCTGTCTGTGAGTTCTTTGATGTGTGGTAAAAATACCACCCTCCTTTGGGTGGTTGTTTGTCTTCACTCCTCTGGGTTTTCCTGGGTCTGGCAGCTCTTCTGATGTCTGAGCTGGAATAACCATGAGCACCTAGATTGGACTCTACTTGCTCAATGGCCTAATACAGACAGGCAAAAAGAGGTGCTTTCAGGCTGGCTTGAAGGCATGGCATTTAGATGACACATGCCTTGAAGCCAGCAGGAAAGTGCCCTTATGCAGAGAAAAGACATTTCAAAAAGAAGCAGTTTTTTCCGCTTCTTCTTGGCTTGAAGCCATGTCATGTGGTCATGACATGAGCACTCCAGCTGCCTTGGGAGCCGGTGGTGCGGTTGGTGGGGCTTCAATGTGGCTTCAGAAAAGGCAGCTTCAAGCCACTTTTTCCTGCCCATCTGTTTCGCCCCTTAGTTTCCATTGCTCATTAAAATATTGAATCTAATGCAGTCATGTTGATATGTCTTTTTTCCTTTTTGACTTTTCAACTTTGCTGTATTAACTGAAGATTTACAGTCAATATCACTGAATTCCCCAGTAACTATATTGTCTGCAAACAATTGACGTAAGCAGATTAAACCAGCTTTGGAGAATGCATTAACCTTCCACTCGGCATGAGAAATGAGGATTTGCTGTACTGCCATAGAAACATGCATTGGGTTTGCTTAGTTAGTGCCAGTCATGCAGCTAGCACCAGAGGTGTCCAGTGGAAGCTGAGAGATTTATCTTTAATATTGTCCTGTGCCAGGGATGAATCATAAATAAGTCACTTATGGAGGATGATCTTCTGAAATTCTCTCCAGATGGTCACATTTGATGTGTTGCCATGAGAAGAGAAGTGATAATTATTAGCAATGGTGATGATCCAAGGAATTACTGGCTTGCAAAACTATAGCAGGGATGCCACCCAGTGAGGAGTGGAATAGATCCTAGTCCTCCACATTTCTGCCAGGTTGTAGACTGATTACTCCTGAAAAGAAGTAGCTTTTCACACTGACAGCTGACCTGTATGATTAAATGCTGCTGACCCGCATGTACAAAATAACAAATGAAGGCAGCATGTGTGAGTAGTGTAATGTCAGATCTGCAAACTAGAAAATTCCATGTTGTGAATTTTCTAGCTCACACTATAAAAAAACTGTATTTATGGGGGGATATGGTGTGCTGATTGACGGTTCTTAGGCTCTGTCAAATTTATGGTAGTTGACTCTCTTTGGCTGTGTGCAGACTGGTTTTCCTCTTCTTGCTGGCGCAGGAGAATCTGCTAGATCTAGTCTATCATCCTGTTTCTGGATGCTCCCTGCTCCAGGTAGGTTTCACTTTAGCCTTTCTGGCATAGCATGGGAACAAGCCCCTTTTCAGAGATATTCAACTACATAAAATCCCACATCACCCTTTCATGGTCTCCAACTGCACTGGTTTGGTAGGGACAGCACCAGCTAATCTTCTGTCCTCCCACTTTTTCAGCTGATTTTAAAATGTCCCACTTTCTTTCCTCCTGTTTCTCCCTTAGTTTACTTCTGCTGCTGCAAACTGAGTTGAAAGTGACACAGTAGTTTGCACTCAATGGAAACTTGCCCTTCCCAGTCAGCTAAGGCAAAAGCAAACTGCTGCAGCGTCTCCTAGCTTGTGTCCTATTCCTCATTAATAACTTTGGCCATCTTGGCCATGCTTTTATGATGCTCGGCCATATATGAAATGTTGACTGCTGTGTGCTTCAGTCAAATTTAAACAGTGCTGGAAATGAGAGCAGATTTTAAGATAAGCATAGCTGAAAATCATTACCATGCAGTGACAAATGCTAAGCAAAAACATTGGTCTATACTATTCATATCCAACATATTTCAAACTGAATATAGGGCTGCACCTGTGTCTCAGTGTTTAGGCTGAGCTGAATGAATCACATTCCATAACGATAGCAAAAAATGAGGAGAGCAATAGATTCCATTATTTTAAAACAGTTCAGTGGATTGTTCTGAAACTTTGCAGTGTAGAAGTTGTTTGAAAATGCACTGTGGAGAGAGAAAAGGTTAAGAAATTGCTTACTGCATGCAGAGGACACACACTTGACATTCTTTCCGTCACCCCTCCTTTTTGGAATAAATGGGATAAAAACATGGAATAGAGGTG
This sequence comes from Urosaurus nigricauda, assembly GCA_034509955.1. Classification (NCBI taxonomy): domain Eukaryota; kingdom Metazoa; phylum Chordata; class Lepidosauria; order Squamata; family Phrynosomatidae; genus Urosaurus; species Urosaurus nigricauda. The sequence goes on from JAOEGL010000004.1 coordinate 106,294,308, forward strand.
GGATAGGTCCCGCCCTGAGATTAAAAAATACCATGGGCCAAGAAGTGCCTTTAAAGTACCCCCCCCCCCCCAATATTTTATGGCTTCCTTTTGAAAAATTGCTTACAGTACTTATTCCGTTTGGTGTTATGTGCTCATGTGAAGCCATGATCTGCCAATTTTTGTCAAGAATGAATTGCATCAAGCTGGAAACTGGAAAGGAAACACACTTTAAAACAAATTAGTGGATGTTCATTTTTGAAGTTAGTGCCAAGCAACCTGAAATTTTAGACACTTAGTTTTTCCCCCGCCGGGGTAGCGCACAGTAGATAGGACATTCAAGAAAATAACTTCAATTTGCAGTCCTAGGGAAACTGACCATCTTGCCACCTCTAAGACTGCCAAACTAGATAATAACTAACAAACAGGAACCATCAGACTCTATCCATACTTGGTTTAAATCCAGTGCCATTTATTGACAAAAAAGTAACAGCACGTGCAATGTATTTCCTATTTTCTGTATACATTCATTGTGTAATCTTTTTGTCTTTTTAAATTACCAGACTTTTCAAAAGAGCTAGATCTTGAGCACAACAAGCATTCTTACTCAATTATCTTTTTATAAACCAATTATATGAGGAAAATGGTGGGTGTTATGGTTTAAGGATGTAAAATAAGCTAATGAAAAATGCTGATCTGAAGATAATCTTTTTAGACGCAATCACATAAACAGAACGATAAACTTGAGTCCTGATACCACTTAGGAATAAACGGTAAACACTTGAGTCTATTTGCTTCAATAAAGATAACTGAATCATAGGTTTAAAAGAGCCCCTAACGTTAAAACATTAGCTGCATGGAAATATTACAGATCTTTTATTGATCTCTCTTGCAAATAAGTGCTAATATATTGAATCATTTCTGTTGTTGGTTTGTGTACCTTCAGGTCATTTCCAACCTCTTTTGGCCCTAAGGAGAACCTATCGTGGGGTTTTCCTAACAATATTTGATCAGAGGAGGTTTGCCATTGATTTCCTCTGAGGCTGAGAGCATGCGCCTTGTGAAAGGTCACCCACTGGGTTTGCATGGCCAAGCAGGGATTTGAACCCTGGCCTCTAAAGCCCTAATTCAATACTCAAACCACTATACAATCCTAGTTCCCTTCTACATTCCCCCATACACAAACATATCCACAGGGAAAAACGTGTGGGTATGATAGAGAAAATATACAACAGTCTGAAGTTGAAGGCTTTCATGGCCAGCATCCATATTTTTTGTTGGTTTTTCAGGCTATGCAGCCATGTTCTAGAAGAGTTTATTACTGACTTTTCATCTACATTGGTGGCTGGCATCTTCAGAGTCTATTCTCCATGCTGGCTGGTTACATTGTGGGATGTAGTCCCCAAAACATCTGGAAGCTCTAGGTTAGTTGCAGAACAAAGCTGCCCCACGTCTGTTTTCTTGTCATCAAGTATATTTTCTCCAAATACTGTTCCATTGATTTAACCTCTCTGGCCTCACCATAGATGGCCAGATTGTGTGACACAATGGGGTATCATGCAGCAGCAGTAGCTTCAATAGACAATGATTTTGGGTGTTGAAGAAGGACAGCAAATTATTTATTGTTGCTACATTTTTGCTGTCAGGAATGGGAAGAGCTACTTGTGATATCTTCTGCCTCATGTGCCAGAATAATTTGTCTAACTTTGGAATTGTGAGTGCAGGATTTGAGGCTCTGCTCCGCTTCAGGTTGCAAAATATCTTGACTCAAATCAAGTCTCATGCTTTGGAGAGAAAGGCTGGGTAATACAAGCATTTTCTGAATTATCATCTGAACAGCAGGCAAAACAACAGTGGCATATTACTTCTCCAGAATGTACAGCAAGGTATGTGAAACACATCTGGAGTTGCCCACCTGTGGCTTAAGATATTTTGCTGCTTGAGCTAGAATAATAAATTGCTCAACTAACCAAGGCCAAGAGGTGAAATGCTCAACACCACCCAAATTGTTTGGACATTAGAAGCAGGAAATCTCACCTGCATCTCTCTCCATGTATTTGTGTATGTGCCTTCAAGTTTCCTGTTAGTGTATGAATTTCAAAGGCTTTTCTTAGGCAAGGAATACTCAGAGGTAGTTTTGCCAGTTCTTTTCTCTGGAACAGAGTATACAGCACCTGGTATTCATTGGTGGTCTCCCATCCAAGTACAAATGAGAGCTGACACGGCCTAGCTTTCAAGATCAGAAGGGATCAGCTGGGGGGCTGTAGGGTATTTAGGCTGATTTCTCTCCATACCTGAAAGAAAGAAGAAGAAAAAACACACCTCACAATAATAATTCAAATGTCTATCAATTTGTTGAACTTCAAGACACCTAAGATCTGTTGGCTGAGGCAGCTGCTTTGCTCTATCTAATGGTAGGACCTGCTCTGTGCAGCAAGAATGGTTCCATTTTGGTAATCTAAGACCTTGTTCCTACTACAAATAGCCCAGAGCACCTGTTTTAACCAGAGCCAAGGTGCATGATATGTGTAAATGTGTCTTTGCTGCTTACAGAAGGCAGCAAGTTAGGTTTAAAACACCCACAATGGAAAATGCTGATTCCTACAGCGGATAAGCATTGTGTCAAACCCATGAGTATCTTTTGAAGATTTTTTTTTTTTGCGGCAATGAATGTTAATTATGGATAACATTGGTTTTCATGTTTAGTTTTTGTTCCACCGAAGCAGAAAAATATATAGAGGTGCAGCAAGCCAAGATCTCCTTTAGTCCCCATGGGAACAGCTTATTTTTAACTTGGTTTCAAAATTCATATTCATATGCTCTCACAAGATGATCTTCCAGCTTGCTGGCACGGTTTATTCTGAGAAACAGTAACACCTGTACACTGGGGTTGTTGTTTTTTAAATCCTAAAACCAGCAGGAGAAGGTGAAGGCCGAAAGTGATCTATACAAGCTATTTGGGCTCTAAGGTGCATTACATCCCGGCTTTCATTCAAGCTACATCTGCTGGTCCTTAAACATTTCCTTCTTTCTCCAAACCTATCAGCAACACAAATGTGAGTGATTTCTTTTGACAAGTACAGTGCTTCTATTCCCCTCCTTCTTCTTGTTCCATTTGGCCGTGGCATTAGCATTTTCAATGTGGGGAAGTAGGATCTCTGGCTTGTAGTGATGCATTGGAGCAAGATCCACACAGTGGGGATGTCACTTGTATATAAGAAGGTATAAGAAGACTGTGGCACAGTCACTGCTTCTCCTCCCCCTTCTCTGTCACTATTTTTCACCTTCCATTATTTGTTGCCTGAAGCAGCTATCTCACTCTAGTGCAAATCTTAATGGCAGGGCCGGCACCATCCCATGATGGAAAGAATCATACAGTTGACTAGATAACCATAGGTGACTCTATCCTTAAAAAAATTCATTTTCACTGCAGCATCAAATTTCTCCCACAAGGCCTGTATGCTCTCATTTTGGAAGCCCAGATCCCTTGTCAACAACAAAAAAGAAAGAAATGAAAAATGGCCTGTACTGAAAGATGTGGTGCCTGGTAAAATCTTATCAAGATTTAAATAGTTCCACTAAGAATCTAAGCCTTAAAAGTGTGGTGGGTTTTCTCACAGCTCCACTGAGAAACACTGGGAATGTGCATCAGTTTGTCTCATACAAATGGTACCGGGTGTTCTTGGTTCATTTGTTAAAACTGGAATTTACACTTTTCAACACTCCCCCCCCCAAAAAATTAATCATTATGTTTGTAAAAATAAATAAATGGGTGCTATGTAATATTTTGGGTCTTAGTTATTTCTAACCTGTTAACATTCTTGTGGCAAAAATAGAAGAAAAAAAAAAGATCCTGCAGGCTATGATGTTTAATAGAACACTGAAACTATGGAATATTGTTTATTATTTCTGAAGATCATCATTCTGAAAGCAAAGTTTGAAGGAACTGTAAAATGCAACTGAGTTACAAATGCATGGATATGATTGTGAGAACAGTTTCCAGGACTTACCACTAGGCAAACTGAGGCAGGAGACTTGGGCTATAATGAATAGATGGCAAATTGTTAGTTATTACTGTATTGTGTTACAGCCAGGGAAATGGAGGGAGGTGTTTGTGGGAATTTTTGTGTCTGTCAGATGCCAATATAATTACTGTTTACCTTGGAAAGAATGCGCCATGACTCTGAACCATTTGCTGCTTTGCCTCATGCAGCAAATATCTTGAGCAATCCTTCTGATAGACTCTTTATAAAAAGATTCTAATGAAAATATAAATATTAATAAATGCAGGCAACAAGAAGTTATTTATGGTACCTCTTTTAATTCTTCTACATGGCCCAGCTTCTCAAATCCCTGCACTGTAATCGATTCTTGTCCTTACCTTTAGGAAACATCATGGTCTCTCTCACTTGACCATGCTTTACCAGTGTGGTATAGTGGTTTGAGCACCAGACTACAATTCTGGAACCCAGGGTTTGTATCTCTTGGCCAGGGAAACCCACTGGGTGGCCTTGGGCAAGTCACACTCTCTCAGCCTCAGAGGAAGACAAAGGCAAACTCTCTTTGAACAAACCTTGCCAAGACAACCCCATGATAGTGTTGTGTTAGAGTTGCCATAGGTTGGAAACTACATGAAGGCATAACAACAATATATCCATGAACATTGACGTTTCAGAGTCCTGTCCTCTCATTTGCCAAGTCAATCATGGTTTAGGGATAGGACCATATCTTTGGAGAGTGCCCATATTGCTGTCACTTTCAGCCAAGGCTGGCCCAAGATGTGTTGCTGCTTGAGGTCATCTTAGAGGGTCCATTCACATTACACAATGTATAATGAGTCAAATGGGAATGGTAGCACCTCTCTGATTTTCATGTGCAGTAGACTCGAGCTTGGGATTGTTGCTTTTTTGAACTACAACAGCAGAATCATTCAACCAGCACAGGGAATCTGGGGACTGTGTAGTCTGAAAGCAATTTCTTCAGGTCTGCATTAAATGTGAATATTATTCCAGCCAAGTAGCATTTATTTTACTGCACCTGAGGGTGACAAGGCTCACACAGGCACCGCTTTGCCAATCCCTAGTAACCCAAACTTGGTCCCTCAGATAGCTGCACCTATCTACCGGATGATATGGCCAGCCCTAGTTGTGCCACCAACTTTCTCAGAAATATCCTTCTGTGCACTGAATTCTTAGCCCATATATTGGTGGTGAAGGAATGGATTGGCAGGGGACAGATTTCATGGGGCCTTTCCTTTTCAAAGGACATTTGTTGTTGTGTGCCTTCAAGTCATTTCCAATTTATGGCAACCCTAAGGCGTCACTAACACAGAGTTTTCTTGGCTAGATTTCTTCAGAAGAGATTTGCCATTGTTTTCCTGTGAGGCTGAGAGCTTGTGACTTGCCCAAGGTCACTCTGTGGGTTTCATGGGAACCAAGTTGGGAATCGAACCATGGATAAAAGCACTTCTTGCAGGAATGGCTGGATCAGAATCCTGGCATGTTGAGGAGATTGCCTTTAAAAGCCATCGTGTTTCTATTTTAAAAAAAAAGATGGTCCCAAACACTTTACAGGACTTTCTTTTTTTATTAAAATAGATTTTTATAGGAACAAAACTGCAACATACTTATGTATAACGATCAATAGGCAGTTACCTCCACTGCTAATTTTGTTTTTGGAATTCCCATCCTGTGAAGATGAATGACAACATGCTGAAGTGCCAGTATATATCAGCTCCAACCCACATGATCCCCATTCCAGCATTTTCTGATATGATACTGAAAGAGGCTTACCCTTCTGTAGTGTCAGCCACCTCACCAACACTCTCTTATGCAGAGACATCTTGGAAAGAACGACAGCATGTCAGCTCTCCAGATTAGACATCGACACAACCCTTGATTTGTGAGGGAAGAAATGAATGAGTGCATGGCTCTCTGCTTCTAAAATTGTCATTTATAGAATATGATATTGAGGGCTCAAGAAGGTCACGATGAGTTAGGTGAAAAAATAAAATACATTGACTAAAGTTAAATCTGTATGAAATTTAAAAAATTAATGAAAAAAACTGAAAAGGTCATGAAATCTATTCACAAAAAATTAATCTGATAGTCTTTTGAATTACAGTGAACGGTACGGATGATGAGGATGAAGATGGGAATTGGTTGCACCCCAGTCAAAATTAATCTTGACAATGTACTTAACTCTAATAGATCCAAGGACTTCATCTTAGTGTGGCCATGTGTTCTGCATTTTAGTATTCTATTCAAAGAGTTGTTGAGGGTAGACCTTTCTTTAAAAGTGTTCTTTATTTGAAGGACTGTCCAGAGTCATACAATGTAAAGATAAAAACCAGAAGATGAGAAAGCCAGAGACCTTGAAGTTGTCACTTGCCATTGAGCACCATGAGCAGATACTTTGAGCAGACAGCAGGCCATCTGGTTATAGTCTTCCCCACGACAGTAAATTGATTTGTATTTCTTCAACTGCTGAACACCCCCAAATCCTAAACCAACTACAAACCTGTTTAAGTCTTTGAGCCATTCATACTACAGAATTATAATCCCATTTTAAACTGTCCTAGGCTGCTGCCATATTGCAAAATGCAGTTTGACACTGCTTTAACTGCCATGGCTCCATCCTATGGAATCCCGGGATTTGTGGTTTGTTGTGGTACCAGAGTTCTCTGACAAAGAAGATTAAATATTTTCCAAAACTACAAATCCCAGAATTCCACCTCACTGAGCCATAGCAGTTAAAGTGGCATCAAACTGGAGTGTACAGATGCAGCCCTCGTTCTGTCCTGTGATTGACAGTTTATGAATGGACATTTATAATTCTTAGCCAGACTGAACAACAAACCCCAGAATGCCATGGCAGTTTATGTGGAATAATGGTGCTAGAATTGTGTGATGTGAATGGATCCTCTAAGATATTATAGGATTCTCTGTTATAGTCCTATTTAAAATTCTAAATGTGCATGTCTATATAAAACTTAGCATATACAATTTAATACAAATGTGTATTATTTTTTTCTTCTCTTTTAGTGTTCATTTCTTCTTTGGGCAACATGTAAAACTTTCAGAAAACATCACAAGTGGGTAACTATGGCCCTCCAGATGTTCCTTGGCCTTCATCTCCCATCAACCCTGGCCAGCACATAGTCCATAGTAAGGAATTATGGAATTTATAGTCTCTAGAGAGCCATAGTTGCCCATCTTTACCTTATACTGTCAGAGAGCAAGTGATGTAGCCTCCTTACTGATATGAAGCAAGTCTAGGTCTGATTAATGACTGGATGAGAGATTGCCTGGAAAGTCTTTGTATGCCACTTTGCATTCCATGAAAGATGTACTAAATCGATTCAATGGGTCTTACAGTGCTTACTTCATTTGAAATGTACCCTGCAATTTTGACAGAACCACAGTATGATATCTTTGAAAGGGACAGTAAGGACCATATAGTCCAACATGCTACCATGGAGGCATCTACCATTAAACTGCTTTTGATAAATGGCCATCCAACCTCTGTGTAAAAACCTGTGCCTTCTACTGCTGGACAGCTCTTGTTGTCGGGAAGTTCTATCTAATATTTAGTCAGAAACTCTTCTTTTGTTATTTGAACCCACTGGTTTTTGCCCTAGCCTCTAGAAAGAGCAGGAGGAAACAAAAGTTTGCTTCATCTTACATGATATTCTCTTAAGAATTTCAGAATTCTGACCATGCAATGATCCAAATCCCCCCAAACTCACTTTACAAGACATGCAAAAAAAACAAAAAAAACAAAAAACAAAAACAAAAAAAAAACTCCCCAAACATGGCCATTTCTGTTGCTGGAAAGCATCGAGATAAGTGGGGATGCATCCAGCTAACTTTGTGTAGCTGGACACGCTGAAAGAGCATCATCTGCAGAGACCTCCAGAGGACCTTGGAGATTTTTGCAGATGCCTGTCGAAAATAGTTGGATGCAAACCTGCTCACTTCCATGGGTGATCCCAGCACATCTATACATCAGACTCAGAAGAACACGAGCACTGAAACTAGTGCGGGTGGGACCAAGCACATATGAAAAAGCCTAATGGTTTTTATGGGGGAAATATATATTTTAAATATAGTAAATCAGCTTCTAAAAATAGGTTTAGGCTTGCTTGATTTGACATTCCTCTGATATTAATGCAATGTCTTTTTCAGACTCTTGACCTTCTAACATGGAATACAGGCTAATCTATATTTGTAGAAACTAATTCTCTTATTCCCATAGAAACATTGTTATATTAACAACTCAGACACTGGTTGGATAAAACACCCAGAATGATTAGTAAACTTATCCGGTCTACCACAGTTAACATTTCCTATAGGGAAATTGGAAATACTCAGCTTTTTCAGGAAGGTCTTTGATTTACGCTAAATGTTTATGCTAAGATTCTTCCACGAATTGCTTCCCCATCAGTGCCTGTCATTAGGACAGCCTATGTTGGGATTATTAACTTTTTAAAGGCCTTTCTGCACTTTAGCCAGTTGGCCACGCAGCACAACTTCCAATGCATGTTAAATGAAATGAAATGAAAGTTTGGGCTATCCTTTGTTTTTCTGATTTTTTTTTTTTTGGTCATTTTCTTTTTAAGCCATTTAGCCATTTATTGAATAAAAAGAGGCCTGTCCATTGATGAAAGAATGATTAGTTTCTTCATCATTTGCCTCTTAAACATTTAGCCAATTCTGACTGAGATTCTGTATTTGAGACATACATCTGACACATAGCTATATCTCCATAGGTATGTCTCCCGGTACTACTTTTTAAGTGATGCAGCACTCTGCAACATGTTAATTTCCAATGTCATGGGGGCATTGGATATTCTTGCTTTTTAATTAGAATTCATTGCTTCTGGGAGTAACACCCAGTGGCTTCTAAGTCAATGGGACAATCAGTCCCCTCAACCGGTAGGCTTTACTTCAAACTCTGAAGATGTTAAACAACATGATGAACTTGTTTTAGAGACAGGGATTATCACTTTGGACAGCTGCTTTCAACTCCAGACTAAAGCCAGGGCAGAATCACTGTCCTACTCATGTGCAAATCACTAGCCTCCAAGAATTTTCAGCCTGATAGTTGCAGAGCAACAGAAAACAAATTGCTCCATTGTCCATGTGCCATATAATATTTATAATCGATTTATATGGTGTCAGTGGTGGGCTGAAGAGTATCATTAGAAATATTGGTTCGCATATAGTGTGTGTGTGTATAGAGATGCTGAAGATTTTGATGAAATAATTATAAGATCTTTTTTTCATGGCAGGTCACTTTTCTCAACTTATTTTCCAATTACAGTTGGACCTCCATATCCATGGATTCTTTATCCATGGATTCAACTATCCATGTTTTGGAAATATTCCAAAAATATGTAAATTCCAAAAAGCAAACCTTGATTTTGCTATTTTATATCAAGGACATCATTTTATTATGCAATTGTATATAACAGGACTTGGACATCCACAGATTTTGGTATCCATGGGAGTCCTGGAACCTAAACCCAGTGGATACCAAGGATCCGCCATATTTATGTTGTCTACATCATTTCAGGGCCATCTTTTAAACACATTACTAGAGCCAGTATGTTGTGACATAATCAAATGTTTACACTAGTATGAGAAGAAAGCAGGAGGGATCTGAAAAATATAGCTCATCTTGGTGAAACAAGTTATTGTTTCAAGATGTATTTGTGAATCTACTCCAGCCAACAGATTACTGATCCAGTACTTGTCTTATCTTGCGCAGTATTTTAGTGCTGATTCTCTGTAGCATTTGAAATATCCCATGCTCACACTCGATAAAGGATTGTTTGTTTGAAAGGTTAGAATGTAGACATATATTTTTTCAGGGCTGTGCATTTTTTGCTGCTACTTCTCAGTTGGTACCATCTTGCCACATACACAGAATGAGAAGAAAAAGGGTTTCCCGAACTCTGTCTGGATCTGAGTATAAATTCACTTTACAAATACTTGGAAAACAAGCAGCGGCTGCTAAATTCTCTTTCTGTAGGTCTCTTTTTAAAAACAATTGTATCATGAACTGTGAGAACATACAAAGAACCAAAGAACAGTCCAGATTTCTGTTCCCACAGTGTCAAGTAGAAGCCTATGAGACCACAAGTAGAATATGTGTGTAGTGGCACCTACTTACTTATGATCTCTGGCTTCTGGTATTCAAAAGTGTATAGTCTCTGATACTGGTGGTAATGTATAGCTAGAATACCTCGTAGACTTATCCTCTAGGAATCTGCTTACTCCCACTTTAAGATTATCCAGATTGTTAGCTGTTTCAGGCTCATTTTCCACAACTGTGTACAGTCAGCCCTCGGTATTCATGGATTTTGAATCCACACATTTAACCCTCCATGGCTTGAAAATATATATGTTTTTAATTTCAAAAACCAAACCTTGTTTTTGCCATTTTATATAAGGTATTGTATATAATAGGATTTAAGCATCCATGGATCCATAGGGGGTGGTGCTGGAACCAAACCGCAGCAGATACTGTGGGCCCACTGTACTGTATAATAATTACTTTTTAAATAATTACCATTCACCTGCCTTGGATGATCCGAGGTGAGAGATACTTCCTAACAAAAATATCTATTTCAATAGTTTTATTCTGATCTATATTATCTTCTGAGGCTGTAAGTTACACAGCCCTACAACACCTGTTTTAGTTAGTGTCTTGTAACGTGAGGGTGGGCAGCTATGGCCTACCAGATGGTTTTGTATTTAAACCCCCATCAGTCCATGCCAAATTTCTAATGATGTGTTATGATAGGATTTGCAGTCCAAAAACATCTGGAGGATCACATCCCCCCCCCCCCCGGGTATCTTAACAATCAGCTAAAATTACTGTCCACAATTTTAGCTCATTCAACTATACTCCATCTTCTGGATAATTGTGTTGCAGATAATCGCTTTCATGACTTTCCTTAATATTTTCTTTTTTCGGAAGCCAGGAGAAGACTACTGTCCCAGAGCCAATGAGTGAGCTTCCTGGAGGCATCTGGCTCACCCACTACGAAGAAACAGGATATTTACTTGGATGGACTTCTTATTTGATCCAGCAAACAAGCTCTGCTTTATGTTTTTCAGCAAAATTTAAATAGGAACAAATGTCACCACTATTTTGTTTTGTTCTGTTTAGAGCTGATTTTCTAGTGCATGCATGATGTATGTTGAATTTCATCATGAAGACTGTAAAGCATCTGCCTTTTCTCTCTCTTTTCCCCTTGAGTACAGCAGAACCCAACAGTAAGTGGTAACCATTCAGCCCGCCATGGAGAACCTTCAGTCCACCATGTTTTTTACTTCAATATTCATAAGCCCCAGCCAGCATCAGCACTAGTCAGGGGTTATAGCAGATGGCCTTAAATGCTTAATCACCAGAAACAGAGGTACTATGAGCCAAAAAAATTGGTAGAAAAATCATTTTTGTACTAAGTATGACAAATTCAAAATTATATGTTTGGCTGAGACAGACAACACTGATTCAAGTTTGGTGGGATATTGGACCAATGTCCTTAGATCAGGCAGAATCGATGAGGTTATTCCAAGGCCTCAAATTATCCTAAACTACATCCTTTCTACTCCCATGGTTCCTATCAGGGCATGGCAGGCAAATGATATATGAATGATCAGCCCAGAAACCTTATCCTCTTCATGTGGATTACATCAGGACTGTGCAAAATTTTTGTTCGCAAAGATGACATACAGCAATGGGTCAGGTGCCACACCAATACAGGCTTCCCCTCATTTCCCTCCTCATCCTACAGTGAGTGATTCTGCCTTTCAAAAGCTCTATCTGTTGGGTGGAGACTCCTTTCCAATCTGAGGAGAGGGAAAAAAAACCCCTGAAAAGTAGGACTGTGCCAGTTACACATCATGCTACTGCTATGGCTGAATCCACAGCTACAAAATAATTTAGCGCATAGCATCCTGCCCTGGTTTTGCCTCATTAGCACCATTCTTTTTCTTTTTAAACCAAAGTCACATTGGTATAAATGAGTGTTTCTACCATAGTCCACCACACTCTGAGCTAGCATGGTGTAGTGGATTGAATGTTGGGCTACAACTCTGGAGACCATGGTTTGATTCTTCTCTTGGTGATGAAACTCACAGGGGGATCATGAGCAAGTCATGCTCTCCTCAGCCTCAGGGGAAGGCAATGGCAAACCTCTTCTGAACAACTCTTGCCGAGAAAACCCTATGATAACTTTGCCTTAGGGTTGCCATAAGTTGGAAATGACTGGAAGGCACACACACAGAGAGATGCCCGCACACACAGAGCTTTTAAGCAAGAAGGAAGGACAGAGATGGGAGAAGAGTAGTGAAAAGCACCACACAGATATTTAATACTTGTGTTCTCATTCTCAGAAAAAAATAGCATCAGCTTGCTAGAAAAGCCAATGGCTGGAAAGATGTCTGTGCAATTTCTCCTAAGTCAATAAAAGTTTACAGCAGCACTTTGAAAGTCCCAGAACTTGGAAAGTTAATTTCCAAATAATTTATTGGCTCATTGCAAAGATCACAAAGGTTATTCACTTGTTATGATTTCTTTTTAAGAAGCTCATTACATTGCTTGTTATTTTACCAAAAAATAATAAGATCAATAAGAATATAGCATAATACACTTTTAAATATTTCAGTCAACATACCATAAAACAATAATTGCATCATAAATCACAGTATCCATCTCACTTGCTACACGACTTGAAATATAACTGTTACACTCTTGGTTTTTTTTTAAACTGGAAAATTGTACAAAGGTATCATCAAGTCTTAATAAGCAAGACTTTTCTTTATGAATTTAACCCTGAACCATTTTGGCTACTCCCACCATCCAAAGGAACAAGGATTTACAGATAGGAACAGAGGGAATTCAGATACCAGTACTTTATTTCATAGGTGAAAACTCAGTTGTTACAAAAATTTAAATAATACTGCATAAGAAGCAAAAGTACCAAGAACATGAACTTGTAGGTGGATGTGTGATAACTTAAAAAATGCCAATGTACATATTTATCCAGTAGAAACTAAATGACAATTTGATTGTGAAATGTGTGTCCAATTACAGTCAAGAGCACGTATTTTAAAGGGCTCTTCTTTGTCCATCTTGTTTGCTCCACTTCGTATAAATGGAGGACATTGCACAACATTGTCATAAGCATATTTCTTCAGATTTAAGTCTCACTTGGTGCAATGAGACTCATCCCCTATTGAATATAGGGTTGTAGCCTTAACATTTGAGAGATACATGGAATGAAACCACAGGACCTCTCTCTACAGTATGAAGTTATGTCAGTTTTATACCAGCTTAATCCTGGGGAAACTAGTGTGGCAAGAATACGGAGAAATCTCATTGAGTTCTCTAATCATCTTTAAAACTCCCATTTGAGATTGAAGCAGCTGTATGAAATTGCTAGACTCTATTATTACAAATGGGAGGGATGAAGATACCAACATACCCCTGGGTTTGAAAAAGTTATGTTTTCGATTAAAACTCCTAGAATTGCTAGCCATCATGGCCAGTAACATTTCCAAGTTCTCCTTGGTGGCAGGAACACACTCCTTTCCATCAATATTAAACTTAAGTGTTATTGATCTCAGTGGAATAGATGCCTCTCATTGAAATCTCATTGAAATCAATGGGATAAAATATTTAACTTTACCTGGATCATGCCCATATTGAAAATATGGTAGAACATTTCATAACAAAAACATACCATATTGCTTTTTAACAACTGGACAACTATTGTTCTATTTGTGGAATTTAATATCTATATATAGAATGAGCAGGGTTATTGCACATGTGAAATTTAATTTAAACTCTGCTCAGGAAATTATATATTATTTACGTGGAAGGAAAACCTAATGTTTCTAGGATTTCCTTTTGTAAAGGCAGTTCCAGAAAACAAATTATTTCCTGCTGTTAACTGGCAGTCTTTCCATGCCTCTTCACTTAGAATAGCTTACAAAAAGGGAAACTTGTTTATTGCTTTTGAAAAAGCACCCTGGATTTTCACCCTGGATCTTGAAACAAAGCTATGTTTGCCATCCTATTTAATCTTCACACAACAACCCTGTGAGGTAGGTTACCCAGAGAGAAAGGGTGCATCCAGACAAACAGTTCCTGCAGTGCTATCAGTCAAAAAGGCACTGTGCAGCTATTCTGTCTTTCCACTGACAGATATCTACCCCTGAGTACAATGAAAGAAGTGGAAAAACAGAAAAGAGCTACAAATACAGGGTGTTGATATTTCCCCTTGCCCCTTCCATATTCCAGTCTGGAGTCAAAGTGATTGCACAATAAAAAACTCATCTGGAAACAACCAAGAAACTGATCTAGATCCCCTTAGTGAGTTTTGTTGTTGAGAAGAGACACACAGAGTCCTCTCACTACCCACTTGGTAAAATTGCACAAAATGTGTAGAGGCTCTTTGTTTTACACTTTTGGTTTCAGTGAGCTTCCAAGACTGTAGGATCCATTGATCTTTGCCTTCCTAAAGAAGTAAATCAATATTGCTGCCATGGGACCAGCTGCTGTTGCTAAGGAGGACACCACAATGATCACAGGAATCATATAATCTGGCTCTTCCATTTTGGCTGCAAAAATTCAAAGACAGAGAAGCAAGGGAAAAAAAATGAGTGTATGATGTAAATTGGCAATGCACTCTATATAAAGGACAAATGTCCAAACAGCAAAACTTTTCTTTTCTTTTTTTCAGATTTAACAACCCTTCCTTCCATCTATACAAATGCACCAGCATCTTACATTTCAGTGATAAGCAGCTTCCTGCGGTGGAGGCCATACCCTCCTGCCATCCCAAACCTTCTTCTGCTGCTGGCAAAATTCAGGAATTTTGCTGGAAAACAGGGAATATAGTTCCCACAGAGCATTTGCAGATTTTGGGAGCAAAAGTGAAGCTACTGGTATAACTAGCAGAGGTGTACAGTATGTGTGTGGGCAAGTGTTGTGGAGCAGGCACAAGGAAGCCTCAGGACCACATGTTGCCCATCCCAACTATTGGGGAGAATGGACATTGGGAGCATGGAATAAGAAAGAAATGCAGCTACTGGTACCTTGAACCGGTAATAACAACTCATACTGCAACATTTTGTTTTAGCAACTACTTGTCCCCTCTAAAGTAAAAGTGATCAAAACAGAAAAACCACCAGTCAAAAACACTGCATTTCTCTTTTCTCAGAGGTTTTCAACTCATGTTTGATCTGTAGCCTATCAATTCCTTCTATTCTAGCCAAATCCTTCCTGGGGACCAGTTCACTCCATGCATCTGAGGAAGCAGAACAACCAAGTCTACGAAAGCTTATGCTACACCTTCTTTTGTACAGTTATTTTCAAAGGTGCTACATAATCTCTTTACATACTTTTACTCTGACATTAAAAGTGCCAAAAGGAAAATGAAACATTTGGTCCACACATTCCTTGTAGAAATATATGAGACTGTGCAGTTAATGCAATGCAATGTATTATAGCTATTCAAAATAGTTATTGTTAGTCAAACTGTGTGATTTTTTTCTTGATTCACACTGAATGGCTGGGGAGCCATGCAAGATATAGCAAAACAGACCAGACATTATTCCTTGTGGAATAATCTAAGTGGCCAAGTTTTCATATTAACTAGCAGTGTATTTTTCAAGACATATCTCAGTGCTGTAATAAGCAGTAGCTGAGAATGTTACTCCTCTCATGCCATATGCCTGTTTGGTATATTACATAGATGTGTTCAATGGTGGTTCCTTTCTGGACAGATATATTGCAATATATTAAGTTGTATTAGAAAAATACTTGGTATCTATAAATATCTATGTGCTTTTAAACATAGTTTAAAAGCTGCTAAGTTGTTGTGACTTGGAACTTAATTGAATCCTGTATGCCCTTAAGATAACCAGAACAGTTACATAACAAGGTTGTAAAGACAATTATTCACTAAGCATTGTTCAATCATCAGAAGATCTTAATGATGAAAGACCGACAGAATATGTTATGACCACCTAAGATTACTTGCTGTGAACATGCAATGTTTTAGAGGGCAGGGGATGTCAAATACTTACCTATTGTTATTTTATTCTCTTCTATATCATTGTTAACAACATTTGAATTATCCACTACATATGTGATAGTATTGGTTTTGGATTCTGTGTATGATGTAAACAGTGTGTCCCTTGGGTTAGGGGAAGTTTTATTTTCCAGATGGTCAGCCTCTTGTTGTGGAGTGTTATAAACTGTACTCTTAATAGTGAAATCTTCCATTTCAGTAATTATTTCAGGTCCATCAGGAGTAGTTGCTGAAAAAGCTGGGGAAAAAAACCCAACAACAACAATAACTTATCAAGTTAATGATCAGTCCGATTATCAAAAAGGTGCATTGTGTGTGTATGTGCATTCAAGTTGCCTGTCTTCTTATGGTGAACCCCCAAATTAGTCAAGAAATGCTCAGAGTGGCTTGCCACTGCCTTCTTCTGAAATATAGCCTACAGTGCTAAGTATTCCCTGGCAGTCACCCATCCAAGAATCTAATCAGGGTGGATCCTATTTAGCTTCTAAATTACATAGGAGCTGATGCCTTCAGGGTATCTCGGCAAAAGGTGTATTATAATATGTCAATACCATGAAACTGTGAAATCAGATAGGATGCTAAATACAGGTAATGCATTTCCAAACATCTGAATATAAAGAGATTAGGTGGAGATTTAACATTAAAACTTAAGAAGATAATTTTGAGGGAGCGTATTCAACATTTCATCAGTGAAAGATAAGACTATACATTTAAACAGAACTTGTTTTACTCTAAATTTTAACTTACCTTCAACAATTAATTCCACAGTTTTGAGGTCTTTTCCAGCCTGGTTAATAACTTCACATGCATAAAGTCCCATATCTTCAGCCCGTATGTTTTCCAAAATCAAGGCAGTACCTTGAGAAATGAGGTGAGAACCTCCATCTGCTAGCAGTTTTTTCCAGGAAAACCATGGAGTGGGATTGCTGTCAGTAGAGCAGATCATAGTTACACGGTCTCCTTCCTTGACTATGTTAGAAGGGGAGACAGTGACTATTGTTGTCTTTGGCCCATCTGAAAAACAAAATTATACTCTTTGTTACTAATGTTGTGCAATCAGGTTTCTTAGCTGAGGCTGTTGCATCAGAAAATTTGTATGTCTCTTCAGGAGGAGAAATATAACTCTAGTAGCTGCAACATGCCAAGTTCTCCCAAGCATTCCTATCCAAGAGTTAAAATACTTCTACAAGTTAAAACGGAATGATCTTCATTTCTCATCTGATGAGAAAAAGACAATATCCTAAACTGAAACTAGGGATTTTTGAATTGCAGTACATGCAGTAGGAAAACCAACCACTTTCTTTCTGGAACCATTTTATTATTTCTCAATTCGTTTACTGTCTTTATATCCCTCTCATTAGCTCATGGATATCTCATCCTCACATTATCTCCCTAGCAACCTAGTAAAGTAGGCCAAACAAAAAAGGAATTGAATGGTTTAAGGTCACCCAGAGAATTACACGGATCAGTAGGGAATAGAATAGAACTGGACCTCCCAAAGCACAATTGCTACACTATACTAGCTTCAATAAAGGCATCATCTAGCATTCTACTCATACAGCAGCAGGAGTGAATAGTGAATGAGAAAATGTGTTATGCTATAATCACTTCCTTCCTCTGAAATATGACAGCGAATATAGCAGGCCCGTCCAATTAGATTTGCTCATGTATCTCCCATTTCAGATCTCCTGAACCTGGCACCTACCCAAAATGTTGGACTCCAAATCCAACCATTCCCAGCCAGTAAATTAATGTCTATGCATTGGGAGCCACAGTCCCACACATCTAGGGAGAAACAGGTTGGGGAAAACTGATTTCTAGTTAATATGGTTCTTGATACTAGGGCTCTGTCTTTGCTTATGTTATTTTAATAAACTCCCTGTACACAGACAGTGCTATATCAATAAATGGGACAATGAAAAACAGAATTATCTAGACCACACAACTTCTCTGACTGACACTATATATTGAGAATTTTGGATAATAGGGGACAATGAATCAAAAGATGCAATTTAGAAAAGTTCCTGAGCGCCTTTAAAAACGTGAATTTCTTTCAGCCCCACAAATGAAATATAGAAGTTTATTTTTACTCATTTGTTGTTCTTGTACCCAGATATCTAGAGCAAAAGCCCTTGCGAAGCACCTTAAAATACAATCAAGAGAATACAGCTAGCACTAAAATTAATCACAAAGTTCTACTATTTAAAAGAAAGTAGAAACCCAAGCGCTAAGTCCAGTGAAAACATCAGTGATAAAATACATTCCAAAACAAGATCTTTCAGGATGCTTGAAGCCAAGACAGAGGGTGAAGTATTTTAATATATTCAAGCATATTATGTTGATACTACATGTCATTACTATGAAAACTTACATTCCACAATGAGTGATGTTGTCATTTTATTTCCCCCAAATTGATTCTCCACTTGACATTCATAGTCTCCTGCATCATCAGGGCTTGCACTTGGGATGTAGACTAATCCATCCTGGATCACAGTCTTACTGGGAGATTTCTTCCTTATAACTACCTTGGGAGCAGGGTTGCTCTTTGCAGAACACTTGAGAGTAACACTTTCTCCTTCTTTTACTGTTGAAGCGGGAAGGATGGAGAACTCTAGCTCTCTGGGGGCACCTGCATGGACAGAAAAAAACAGCATGTGCAAAGCTGTTTTTAGGGTATATAAAGGCACCAGATCCCATCTTTCCTTCAAAGCTAAGCAGGGTAAGCTCTAGTTAGTACTTGGATGACAGACCACCAATGAATACCAGCTCTGTAGGCTATATTTCAAAGGAATGAACTGGCAAAATCATCTTGAGTATTCCTTGTCTAAGAAAACCCTATGAAATTCATGGGGTCACCATAAGTCAATAGACAACCTGAAGGAGTGCACAAACACACATATGCACACACACAACACAGAGAGAATATTTTATAGGTCTTGTACTGCTAGCAAAGCTGATGCTGACTATAGCCAATATTCAACATCACAGACATAGTTGACAAATATGTAACTACATATAATGACCCAACTTCCCAAACCTGCTTTAACAGCCAGCATCTGTTCTGCTGGCAACTGCGTTGCAGCAGGATGGTATTCCCAGTCCCCTCCAGCTAATGACCTGCAGTGTTCTGAGGTGTTGCAACAATGATCCTGCTTCTGATTGTTGCACAGCAGATCACTGGTTCAAGGGAGCTAGAAACATCACCCTACTGGATCCCCAATCATCAGAAGAACTGACCCCTGTCACTCAGTATGGCTGCTTGCTGTTAAGGTACATTTGAGTAAGCATTTGTAATTGTGGTGATAGGGCCACAATCGTAAACACTAATTGTTGGTTGTTGTTGTTCTGTGCCTTCAAGTCATTTCTGACTGATGTCAACTCTATCATGGGTTTCTCTTGGCAGAATTTGTTCAGTGTGGGTTTGTCTTTGCCTTTCTCTGAGGCTGAGAGACTGAATTGCCCAAAGTCATCCAGTGAGTTTCCATAGCTGAGCAGGGATACAAACCCTGGTTCCCCCAGTATTCTAATCCAACACTCAAACCACTACCCCACAATGGTGTAAATCTCACTTACACATTCATAGCTGCTCAACAGGATGTTAGGACATATTTTATCCAGTAGGACAAATATATGAATCTACTGCTGAATAGGAGATATAGTGTATTTACCCCCATCACCTCCTTATTATTGTTGGCATTCAGATTAAGTCTTTATTATCATGTCTACAGTAGCGAGAAGTATCCCAGCATCATATCCACACAGCAGGACCAGACTAGAAACAGAATACAGATGCTTTCTGACAAGAAGATCTCAGTTACTATCACTGAATGATTTATTTTAACACTATATTAGTGCTATCAGAAGAGCATCCAATAATTCTGGGTATAACTAAATTGTATTGGTTGTAGAGATTAATTCACACTTTGTGAATAGTAATAAGAAACATTTTATTATAATAAAAACTATTTTGCAATACCAAATAGTTTCAAGTATCAAATGAAGCTGAATATAATTAGGAAGGTAGAACTATCAATTATCAGGAGCTCTCTGGATTAAGAGACACGCAAGGGTAGAGGCTGTTGAAGATGAATCTATAAATGAATCCCTTTGAGTCAGTTATTTCTATATAGCTGAAATTCTGCAGACCACACATTCCAATGCTGCAGCTTCCATACCTTGTACAGATATAGACACTGTTCTGTTCTCAACTTCATTGGTTACAGCATTTGTGGTTTCGCAGATGTAGATTCCTGAATCACTGAACTGAGCATTTTGAATGGAGATAGTAGAACTTTCTGCAATATGCTGGATAGTTTCATTAGCCAATTGCTTCTTCCAGACAACCTTAGCTGGTGGATGACTTTGAGTCACGCAGCTAAGCATCAATGCTTCCCCTTCCAAAACATTGTTGCCTGGAGATGCAGTAATGTGAGTATTCTGTGGACCAACTGGAAGAAAGCAAAAGGTCAGAAAGTTAAATTATGGAAGCAGAAATTCACAATATTACAGTAAATGACCTGAATTAAGATATCACTGAAAATCCTAAAGCTATGAAAATCTAAATGATTGGGTGAATACCCATAATTATGTAGCCTTTTTATTAAAATCAAAGTTTTAAAAGCTCAAAATGAGGCATGAACATTAACTACACAGAAGCCAAGGCTAAAGCATACTAAATAACCCTAAGAACAAGAGACAGCACAAGAGTCAGACCTCAGATTATTAAGTTTGTATCATATTATGCCTCTGAGAAAGCATTACCACGTATCTTCATTAAGATTCCTAATCACACTCCTAAATTCAACTACATACTACTGCAGGAAGTAGGGTAGACCATAATGCAATATGAAATCCCAGTAGAATATTGACATCCATTCATAAGAATGCTATGAATTATATTGGTTCAACCGTAGACCTATATTTGATTCCCATAAGTTTAAATTAGTAGGGACATGGGATGGATCAAACCACTATGAGGAAGATCCTACATCAATGCCATCTTGAAAATTATTTATTTCCTCCTGAAATTTTTAAGTTTATCTTAAAAATTTGGCATGAGAAATTTGTAATGTTATTATTATTATTATTATTGGAAGAATGCTGAGATTACCAAGATACTATATTCTGTACCAATATGGATGCAGTCATGGCAACATCTGTCAGTCTAACCTACTTTATAGAACCATTACAGGGATACTATCTATGTGTCAGGAGTGAGAGGAGGTAGATTTTTCTATGTCAATCTAAGCTCCTTGTAAGAAAGGATAATCATATAATAAAGTAAATATGTTGGATTCTTTATATTTGTGTAGTAGTTCTGACGGTAAGCATATGAGGCCCAGTATAAAGCTTTACATATTTGATTATCTTGGTGCTTCAGTGGCTTATATGCCTGCCTGCCTGTCTGAGGACTGATATCTGTTGGAAGAGCCCTTCCTTGTGCCCCACCAATAAGGATAATACACTGTGGGAGGGTGTGGGAGAGGGACTTCTATGCTGTAGCACTCCAGTGATGGAATACTCTCCCTTTAGATGCCTGACCTGTATGCATGCTAGTGTCATTCTGGCTCCAAATCAAAACATGGCTTTTTATTAGACTTTGGGACCTAACTAATTTTATCCAAATCTACACATGTATTACGGTCACACTGTTTTAACTGATTTTAATCACCTTGTTTTATCTTGCCAAATTGTCTAATGTGATTTTAGTCTGCTTAAATATTTCCTATTGTTTTGTATTATTGTTCAAATGGATTTTATTGTGTGCTGCCTTGAGGTCTTATGCTATAAGTACAATCATCCACAGCTTCAAAATCTTTTTAAAATATATAACTTCCAAAAAGAAAACCTTGATTTTGCCATTTTAAATAAGGGACATCATTTTACTATGCCATTATATTCAATGAGACTTGAACATCCATGGCTATTGGTATCCATGGGGGGAGGGGGCTGGAACCAAACCCCAGCAGAAAATACAGGTCCACTATATTTTACTAAATAAACAGTATGTGAGACACTCCCAAGGCTTTCAAACCTTGATTTTCATGTGACCAGGCCTTGAAGCCCCATTACCTCAGGATACTTACAGTTCACATCGAGCAGATGTCTTGCCTGTCTCTGCTTGGGCTCAAACTCCAACTCCTCTATTGGCAATTCAGCTATGCATGTGATCTCTTTTCCAATATCTTCCTCAGTAGGAGTAAAAGTAAGATTCACTGTTTTTGTTTCTACTAATCTGGTGGGTTCTTCATTAAAAAACTCTTCAACCTTAAGAACTTCTCTCTCTCTCTTCAGAGATACGACCAGGCGTTCAGATGGATACACTTTAGGAACACGACAGATGACATAAGACAGTTTTCCAAGAACAAGTGGGCCACTGATCTCGATTACAGGATCACTGGGGAATGCTAAAATAGTACACAAAGAAAAGTTACAAAAGAGAGGCTCAAAACATCCGAATACAGACTGAGATTTCAATGTCCACCCTGAATTCAAAATTGTTTAGACTTTTTCCCACTATTCTGGGTATGACCTGCTTGTCAAAGTATGATATAGGTTAGCTCTGATAAATTGTGGCTAAAAGAAAAAAGAAAGGAGAGTGTAGGAATCTACAAACAGTTGCTTTTCACACTTGTAAACCCAACTCTGTAGTATGGATCATCTTTAAACAAACAATAAGAAAAAGAGCAAATACTGCATGTACAATAATGTGTAACTGGTATGTAAAGTGGTGGGTCTAGAATTAGGAAAACTTGTATGCAACTCACTAGTCTAAATATGACATCTGAAGGTAGTTCTTTACGGGAATTGCATGTTACTTACAGTAGATTTCAATCTGGACCCTCCTTTCTCTTCTTTCGTTTCCACAAATAGCATTGCAGAGATAATTGTGTTCATGTTCAAATCCAACAGATGCCAAGGTTAAGAAGGAGTCACTTCCTTGGCGACTCACTATCCCACCTAATGGATTGTCCATCTGGGTTCTCCAAGAGAAATCTGGTGATGTGCAGCCAGTTGTGCGGCAACTTAGCACCAACCTGTCACCAATCTGGGCAGCAACCTTATGATCTGGTGCAATGTCTTTTATCTCAAATGCTTTCGCTGAAAAGAGAGAGAAACATATTGAGTGCAGAATCTATGTATGCAGGTCCATAAGCTTCTGTTTTCATGTTGTGTGTGTGTTTTATTTTTCCTCTAACAGCCAGGAAGGCATATGTCCAAATGGGTCAGATTGTCTGTTCTCAGAAATCTGCCTCCAGACATGACAGGATAATTTTTCACTGGAGTGGATGTGGAGATGTACATTAACAGAGGTCAGTGCAAAACCCTTTCAAGATTTTGTACATGTCTGTGTGATAGAACAGCACAGGCAGACATACAGTAAAATTTAGTAATAATACAGTTCCACCATTGTTGCATCTCTTATACTTGTAATACAAACAAATACAAATACAAACAGCTGTATCCATGATATTGTCATGTTCATATTCATAATGAATATAACATATCTATAAAGGATATAATGTACCTGAATAACCTTGGGGATATTACCTTCTGAATGGAAAGTAAGATAAATCTGTTTCTAAGTAGGCATTTTAGGAACTAAGCAGGCATTAAGGAATGCAAACATTCCAGTATTTTCAGCGGGACTTGGTTTTATGGTTGACTTTGTGTTTATGATATTACATGATGCACTCAAATGGGAGAAAGGTGGCATACAAATGAAATAAAATACTGTACACAAATAAATAAATAATGTATCCATAAAGCCATTAATAATGCATAACTTCAGTGGAGCTTTCCAGAAAAGTTAAGTGTGTATAGGATTACAATCTATAGCTACAATCTACATACAGTACATTTACCTGGAAATTAATGCCAGTGAAATAGAGTGACCACATCTTGACATTTTTCAGAACTGAGCACAGGAGTTTCCAGTGGTGTACATTTAAATCACAATGTTAAGACTTAATCTGATTGCAATGCCATTTAAACCAGTAATTTGTTTACAGGCTGAACTGTTTTCTGGGAGATTACTTCAGCCTCTTTGGGAAAATTAAACTCATCCTATTTGGTTCTTCCACTAACAACAGACTTGACACTTGGGAGCTGCAGTCTCATAAACATATGCCTGTTTGGCAGTGAAGTTTCTGAACTCAACGGCATCTGCATCCAAACAGGTTGTAGCTAGCTGAACAAATACCATCTTATTCTCAAACCACAACCAAGATTCAAATGCTTACATTTAAAATGTATAAACTGACATTTCTGTTGATTTAAATTTTAAATCAATTTAAGTGACAATTTATAACACCCACAAATTTGTATGTGCCAATTACGGAAGACCTGCCACTAAGGTACCCTAAACAGATGCTAGTCCATTAACTGTGTTCCAGTTACTCACTCCAGGCTACTGGATAGATAGATTCAATACACATTTGGAATTATATGACCCAGTTACAAAGTACTTGGAACATTATATTATATAGGTATAGACAATTTAGACAGAATCCTGAATGAATTCAGTTTGGAAAAGTCCTATGAAGTCAACAAAGTTTAGGGTGTAATCCAGAAAAAGGGCATGGTGTAACCCTCCAAATGTTATTGGACTGCAGTTCCCAGCAGCCCTAATCAAAGTACCCAATAGTGGTGGATGTTGGGAGTTGCCATCCAGCATGTGGAAGGATACATGATTCCCCACTCCCAATACTCCTTTACCAGAGAATACGGTCCAAAACACACTGCAGAAATAATCCAGACAGCGACCGCATTAACTGCTCTGGCTTAGTGCTAGGGAATCCTGGGAATTGTAGTTTGTTGTGGCACCAGAGCTCTCCAACAGAGAAGGTTAAATGTCTCACCAAACTACAGTTCCCAGAATCCCCGAGCACTGAGCCAGGGCAGTTAAAGCCGTCTCAGACTGGATTATTTCTGCAGTGTGTTTTGGACCTGAGACTCAAAGAACTTGTGTCTAATGAGCAGCCACAAATTGGACAACACTGCATTTGCAAACAGGAGCAGGCTACCAACACAATCTTATAATGAACCTGTTTCATAAGAAGTGTGTTCAGTCAGGTTGCTTCTAGTAAGAGTGTTTGAGCTTGCATCCTACGGTTTATTAAATGTCACTTATACATCTAATAGAGAGCCAGTGTGACACGGTGGTTTGAGTGTTCGAGACCAGGATTCGATTCCCAGTTCAGCCACGAAACCCACTGGGTGATCCTGGACAAGGTACACTCTCTCAGTCTCAGGGGAAAGCAATGGCAAACCCCCTCTGAACAGGTCTTGCCAAGAAAACCCCATGACTATGGCCTTAGGGCTGACATAAGTCAGAAATGATTTGAAGGCACACAGCAACCACAACAACATATGTCAAATAGTGTGTTGTAAGGTTTTGAGCACTGAACTATGACTGGAGATCAGCGGTAGAGAGATCTTGTAGCACCTTTGAGACTAACTGAAAGAAAGAAATTGGCAGCATGAGTTTTTACTAGACTTCAGTCTACTTCCTCAGATGCATTATTACTACAGTACTTCCTCAGATAATGCATCTGAAGAAGTAGACTGACAGGGTTGCCATAAGTTGGAAACTACTTGAAGGTCCACAACAACATACATATATCTAACAGCTAGGTGCAATGGTTTAAGCATTGAACTACAACTCTGGAGATTAGGGTTAGATTCTTGCTTGGCCTTGAGCGCTTGACGTTGGGCGAGTCACACACTCTCAGCCTCAGACACTCCTGTGATAGGTTTGCCTTAGGGTTGTCATAAGTCAGAAAGTACCTGAAGGCACACACCAATGTACTTCTAAACCAGGCAGGAGAAAGGACTTGTGGCCCTCCAGATTTTGATGGACAACAAATCTCCCTTACTGGCTATAGCTGATGGGAGTTGCAATCCAAAAGCAACTGGAGGACCATAGGTTTCTATTCAGGGATAGCTAAAAAGCCAAAAATTCTGCCTTTTCTGTCCAAAAGAGAGTTTCAGACATAAATGAATTTTGAGAATCCACCCTCACAGAAAATCCTACCAAGTTTTCATAGGATCCCATATATTCCTTTGGGGTCTAGTGGTTTGAGGGTTGGACTCTGAGATCTGGAGAGCAGGGTTCGAATCCCAGCTCCTCCATGGA
The DNA here is from genome assembly GCA_034509955.1 of Urosaurus nigricauda. Classification (NCBI taxonomy): domain Eukaryota; kingdom Metazoa; phylum Chordata; class Lepidosauria; order Squamata; family Phrynosomatidae; genus Urosaurus; species Urosaurus nigricauda. Next base: position 106,320,536 of record JAOEGL010000004.1, read on the forward strand.
AACCCACTGGGTGACCTTGGACAAGTCACACTCTCTCAGCCTCAGGGGAGAGGGCCATGTTAAAAAAAAAACACCTCTGAAGAAACCTTGCCAAGAAAAACCCCATGATGAGTCGAAAAGGACTTGTAGGCACCCAACAACAGAAGGTCCAAAACACACTGCAGAAATAAACCAGTTTGAGACTCCTTTAACTGCCTTGGATCAATGCCTTGGTGAGGGGGCTTTCTGGGAACTGCAGCTTTGTGGGTCAGAGAGAGAGCCTAGCATTGAGCCAAGGTAGTTAAAGTGGTCTCAAACTGGGTTATTTCTGCAGTGTGTGTGTGTGTGTGTGTGTGTGTGTTTGGGACCCACAACAACACATTCCTTTGAGGGGGAACAGAGGAAAGAAAATACAGACATGCTTGAAATCAGGGAGATATAAAAAAAGAAACAAGGAAGGAAAAAGAAAGACAACAACTCACCAATAACTTGGAGTGAGAGGAGGAGGAGGAAGAAAAGGGCTGCAGTTGCTGAGCATGCCATTGTGTGTGCCTTTTTGTGCCAGTTCCTGGCTTTGGAAAAGGGAAGGAGGTGGGCTGCTGCTGCTCCTGGAAAGGCTGGCAAGGCTTCCCTCTGAGAGGCAAAGTGGTCCTGAGAGGGTCCCTTGCAGGCTCCTTCTTTATATAAACAAGGGACAGAAGGGGGGAGAAGGGAGGAATTTCCATGCTGGGAAAATCCCCTCCAAAAACCCAGGGAAAAAGTGAAACACTCCCCTTCTGTCTCTGTCTGTCTCTGTCTGTGTGAGGAGGAGCCAGGAGGGAAATGATGATGATGACCATTTTGGCCCAGGATGAAATCATTCCCTTCTGGAGCCCTTGCAAGAGATGGAAGTTTGTGAGGGAAGAAGGACTATGGTGCCTCTTAATATAAGTCCACTTTCACACTGTTTTAAGCCCTGTGGGGTCCTGGGGTTGGCAAAGCTGTGGGGTTGGTGTCACCCAGTGCTGTCACTTATGGTGCCACCCCACCATTGACCTCTTTTCATTCCACACCATACAGAATCCTTTGCAAGGCTTATTCCCCAGAGGACAGGATCAAAATTCAAAAATGACCTGAATAGACTAGAAAGTTGGGCCAAAGCTAACAAAATGAAATGCAACGCGGATCAATGTAAGGTACTGCACTTAGGGCGGAAAAAGGAAATGCACAGATATAGGATGGGGGACACCTGGCTGAACAAAACTACATGTGAAAGGGATCTAGGCGTCTTAGTAGACCACAAGTTGAACATGAGTCAACAGTGCGATGCGGCAGCTAGAAAGACCAATGCGATTTTAGGCTGCATCAATAAAATTATAGTGTCTACATCAAGGGAAGTAATAGTGCCACTCCATTCTGCTTTGGTCAGGTCTTACCTGGAATACTGTGTCCAGTTCTGGGCACCACAATTCAAAAAGGACATTGGAGTTTATCAGAAGGGAGGAATTTCTCTTTATTGTGAATGGAGCCAATTGGAGCCAATTTAGCGAATTCATGTGAATTCCTATTGCGTTCAGACTGCGTTCAGAATGACTTCCCATTACCCGAAAATGACCCCCCATTGTCAGAAATTGTGTGAGATGCTTTAATTCGCAGTAATGTAAAACCCATGATTGCATTCAGGAATTATCTTTGGCCCAGCTTTCTAGTCTATTCAGGTCATTTTGAATTTTGATCCTGTCCTCTGGGGTATTAGCTACTCCTCCTAATTTGGTGTTGTTTGCAAATTTGATAACTATGCCCCCAATACTATAATCCAAGTCATTAATAAAGATGTTGAATAGCACTGGGCCCAGGAAAGAGCCCTGTGGGACCCCACTGGTCATTTCTTTCCAGGTTGAAAAGGAGCCGTTGTTGAGCACCCTTTGGGTTCGGTCAGTCAACCAGTTACAAATCCATGTGACGGTTACCTTGTCTAGCCCACATTTTGCAAGCTTGTTTGCAACAATGTCATGGAGAACCTTGTCAAAGGCCTTACTGAAATCAAAACATACTATATCCACAGCATTCCCTTCATCAATCAAGCTGGTAATTTTATCAAAAAAAGAGATCAGATTTGTTTGGCATGACCTGTTTCTCTGAAACCCATGTTGACTTTTTGTGATTATGGAATTGCCTTCTAGATATTCACAGACTCTCTGTTTAATGATCTGCTCTAAAATCTTTCCTGGTATTGATGTCAGACGAACTGGACGATAATTGTTGGGATCCTCTTTTTTCCCCTTTTTGAAGACGGGGACAATGTTTGCCCTCCTCCAGTCTGCTGGGACTTCTCCTGTTCCCCAGGAATTCTTAAAGATTATTGCCAATGATTCTGATATTACATTTGCCAGTTCTTTCAACACCCTTGGATGTAGTTCATCTGGTCCTGGAGATCTGTATTCATTTAAATTAACCAGGCATTCCTGTACTATCTCTTTACTTATTCTGTGCTGAAATTCTCCTATTCTGTTCTCTGCTCCATTATCCTCAGGCTGAGTATCCCTTGCCTTTTCTGAGAAGACTGAAGCAAAGAAGGTGTTGAGTAATTCTGCCTTTTCTCTGTCCCCTGTTAGCATTTTGCCATCTTCTGCACGCAGTGGCCCCACTGTTTCCTTCTTCTTCCTTTTGCTGCGGACATATCCAAAAAAGCCCTTTTTATTGTTCTTAACCTCTCTAGCAAGCCTGAGTTCATTCTGCGCTTTAGCTTTTCTGACTTTATCTCTACACATTCTGGCTATTTGTTTGAATTCTTCTTTGGTGATTATCCCATTTTTCCATTTCTTACACATGTTTCATTTAAAACTTAGCTCAATTGAAAAGTTCCTTAGTCATCCATACTGGTTTCTTGAGGCATCTCCCATTTTTCTTCCTCATTGGAACTGTTTGAAATTGTCCCTTTAGTATCTCCCTTTTGAGGAACTCCCATCCGTCTTGAACCTCCTTCTCTTTTTGTATTCCTGACCATGGGATCACCCCCAGTATTTCGTTAAGTTTACTAAAATCAGCTTTCCCAAAATCTAGAACGTGTGCAGGACTATGCCTGGCTTCTCCTTTCCACTGTATAACAAACTCCAGGAGAACATGGTCACTCCCACCTAAGGATCCCACCACTTGCACCCCATCAACTAGGTCTTCCCTGTTGGTTAGGATCAGATCAAAAATAGCTGACTCCCTTGTTGCCTCTTCCACTTTTTGGACAATGAAATTGTCTTCAAGGCAAGTGAGAAATTTGCTAGACCTTGAGGATTTGGCAGAATTTGAATTCCAGCAAATATTAGGATAGTTGAAGTCATCCATTACTATATTTTTCCTATCTGAGTGTGTGGTCATCTGTTCTAGAAAGGCATCATCCAATTCCTCTGCCTGAGTCGAGGGTCTGTAGTAGACTCCCACAGTAACATCCCTGTTATTTCCCTCTACTTTAATTTTTATCCAGATGCTCTCCACCTGGCTTCCAGTATTGACTTCCTGGATCTCTTCACTGGTGTAAATATCCCTGACATATAATGCTATTCCTCCTCCTTTCCTGTTTGGCCTGTTTCTCTTAAAAAGGTTATATCCCTCTATTTCTACATTCCAATCATGAGACTCATCCCACCAGGTTTCAGTGATGCCTATTATATCATATTTCCCTTGTTGTGCTAGGAGTTCAAGTTCATCTTGCTTATTTCCCATGCTCTGTGCATTAGTTTAGAGACATCGAAGACCATGGGTCCCCTTTGCTTGATGCCTGTGCACATTCTTTTGCCTCCTACTGTTGGGTCCTTGCACTGTTTGCCTTGTTCCCTCTATGTCACTGTAACTATTTTTTCCAGCCCCTTTGCCTTCCAGAATGCTGTCTCCCTTCCCCACATAACTCAGTTTAAAACCCTCCTGATCAGATTCTTCAGACTGTTGGCAAAAACGTTTCTGCCAACTGGTGTGAGATGCAGCCCATCCCTTGCCAGAAGTCCCCTCTCATGGAACCGCAGCCCATGATCCAAGAATCCAAATCGTTCTTGGCGACACCATCTGCGGAGCCAGTTGTTGACATCTGTGATTTTCCTCTCTCTTCCTGGACCATGCCCTTCAACTGGCAGAAGAGACGAGATGACAATCTGTACATCCATTTCTTTCAGCTTCTTACCCATAGCCTCGAAATCCCTTCTGATATTTTGAAGGCAGTATTTTGCTGTGTCATTCATTCCCACGTGGACCAAACGGAAGGGGTATTGGTCAGTAGGCTTGACCAGTCTTGTCAGCCTCTTCGTCACATCATGGATCTTTGCCCCAGGGAGACAACAGACCTCGCGACATCTTGTTGGGCCCATTAATCACTCCTTCTGTACCCCTCAGCAAGGAGTCCCCCACCACAACAACACAATTCTTCCAAGGCTTAGCAGCAACTGTCCCCTGCTCTGTCCCTGAAGTCTGTTGATGCTCCTCTTCCTTGTCTTCCTTGATAAGGGACAGAGCTTCAAATCAATTCTGTAGCTGCAAGCTCCCAGACATCTCTCTAGTTTCCCTACATCTGTGTATGACATTCCTCCAGCTGTCTTCCTCCTGTGTACATAAAGTGACAGTCTCCTCCCTAGCAACTTCCTCTGTGTGGTCCCCATCCAAGACCGTTGTTCTGTTCTGTCCAGAAAAACCTTGAAGTGTAGCTACACGGGCCTCCAGCTGCTGCACTTTCTCCTCCAAGAGGGCTAGCAACTTGCATTTGGGGCATGTGAATTTCCCCACATCGGTGGGCAAGAAAACAACCATCCCACAAGTGTTGCTGGTGACTGCGGCAGTTCCCTCAGTGTCCATACTGAGAAGTCTTAATTAGTCCCTGAAATAGGATTATGGGCTTCCTCCTCAAAAAAAAAAAAATCCCCTGGTAAACACCAACATTAAAGGCCCCTGGTGACCTGGCACATGGCTCTGGGAAGGGTTATTTAGAGCTAGACTGCTAGTTCCACCCCAGCTGGAACTTTCTAGAAAGGTCTAGAAAGGCTCTGAGAGCTAGACTGCTAGCTCCACCCCCTAGTGACTCACAAGTGTGACTCACAGAAGCTCTACCCTCCCAGCAACAACACTCTCCCAAGAGTTTTCAAAAATTCAACACCCACTTAAAAATGGCCACCCAAGGAGCTGCTCTCCTTCTCCTTCTCTCCAGCAGGAACTGGTCTAGAAAGCTATGGAGAAATAGAATGGTTCCCAATTGGCAAAGGGGCCAGGCAAGGCTGCATTCTATCACCCTACATATTCAACATGTACATAGAAAATATCATCAGGAGAGCAGGTTTAGACTCAGAAGAAGGACGAGTAAAGATAAGAGGAAGGAACATCAACAATCTAAGATATGCAGATGACACAATATTACTAGCAATATTACTAGCAGAAAACATCACAGATTTGGAACAATTTTTATTAACTAAGGTCAAAGAAGAAAGTACGAAGGCAGGCTTACTGTTGAACATAAAGAAAACAAAGATAATGACCACAGAGGATCTAAAAACTAAACAATGAGGAAATTGAAATACTTAAAGAGTTCCCATACCTTGGATCAAATACCGATCAGAACGCAGACTGCAACCAAGAAATAAGAAGACCAGGAATGGAAAAGGTAGATATGAATGAGCTAGACAAAATTTAAAGAGTAAAGATATACAACAGACCACTAAAGTCAGAATAGTCCTAGCCATGGCATTCCCTATAACCACGTACAGATGTGAGAGTTGGACAGTGAAGAAAGTGGATCAAAAGAAAATCAATGCATTTGAGATGTAGTGTTGGAGAAGAATATTTAGGATACCATGGAAAGTATAAATGGATCCTTGGAACAGTTCAAGCCTGAAATCTCTCTGAAAGCCAAGATGATCAAATTGAGGCTGTTGTACTTTTGCCCCATCATAAGAAGGCATGACTGATTAGAAAAGATAGTAATACTAGAAAAGGTAGAGGGCAGAAGGAAGAAAGGAAGACCACACGGTAGATGGATAGATTCAATTAGGTTGGTCACGGGTATTAATTTGTAGGACCTAAGAAGAGATGTTTCATCCACAGGTTCACCATGAGTCTGTATTGACCTGAGGGCAGTTTAGAACAGAAACCTGAAACAACTAGGATTATCAGTTTTCCCACCAATGGTTCCTGGCCTTTTGAAGGCTGAAGAAATTGGTTAGAGACTGAAAGAGTTCTGTTTAAGGCATAGATTAAAAATGGAGAAATGGTAGAGCTACATCTGTTATTGTTACCAGCAGGGCTGACATTTCACTGCCTGAAGCGAAGGACAAAATAGTGCCCCCTTCACTACAGAGATTACTGCATGATGTTCTACAGAAGCCAGTGGGATAGGCAATTGAATCTCAGTGGACTCTTTCAAACGGGGAGGAATTTCTCCCAACTCCGAATGGAGCCAATGCGGATTTATGTAAATTCGCTTGTTTAGCGAATTTATATGAACCCCTGCTCCGTTCGGAATTACTTCCCATTACCCGAAAATAACCCCCTCCTGCCCGAATTTGCATGCGAAGCTTTAATTCGCAATAATGTAAAACCCATGATTGCATTCGAATTGGCTTCCCTCTTGCCCGAATTTGCATGCGAAGAGTTAATTCGCAAGAACGTAAAACCCATGATTGCATTCGAATTGACCTTAAATTATACTTCCAATTTAGCCTTGTATGAAAGAGTCCAGTAAGATAGAAACCTCCATCACACCTGAGGTGGCAGGTGAGTTTAGGAGTTGCAAGGCAGCTGTGGGACACACACACAAGAAATTTTGTGTAAGCTGCCTTGAATTCCTTGGAGGAAAAAAAGGAGGTATATAAATATTAGTTGTTGCTGTGTGCCTTCAAATAATTTCTGATTTATGGTGACCCTAAGGCAAACCTATCATGGAGTTTTCTTGGCATCCCCCCCTCTCCCTAGTTAGGTCTATGGTGCTCAGGTTCATATGATTCTGCAAGAAATGAATTGGGAGCAATGCCAATGTTGATGTGTGGGACCTTATGTGTGGTGTTATTTCTTGTGTTCCATTTAGAAAGCTTGAGGTAGTTACCTCACTGTGCCTAATGGCAGTGCAGGCTCTAATGGTTAGGCACAGAATGCTTTCCAAAGAAAAGCTAGCAAGGAGTGATAATCCTATCCATTTCCCTATCCATGTCTTGATCCATGTCTTTACACAATTGACTGACTCAAAGGGATCTTGTAGCACCTTTGAGACTTAAGGGCTAAACAGACAGCTCCTATGGAGTGGACTGCCACCACCCCTTTCCTTGTTGGATTAGGGCTGTGGCAACTATGCCATGGCCTCGATCCAGCATTTTCCTGGGCCTAAAAAGAATGGCAAAATGCCGTTCCTTTTGGAGCTGGAAAAAGGGTGCAATTATGGTGCTGCTTTTGGCGTGTGTGCATCACCTGGATGCTGTGCCAAAGAAGCACCATGACACCACCTGCCATGCATTCAGGCACACAGTGTGACGCTGGAGTCAGGGCAGCATCAGGGGGTGCATTGTGCGGACGCCACACCCCCACTGTGCCCCAAGGCTGGCATTAAACACTGGTCTGTTCAGTCTCTCAATGAGCAAAATAAGTTGTAGCATAAGCTTTTGTAGACTTTGTCTATTTCCTCAATGCACGATATCCCAGATTAACTCAGTTATGTCTCTAAATACTACTGCAATTGAGTGAGACAAATAGAATTTGTGGAGTGGGGGTGGGTCGGAAGGGGTCTGATTCCAGGAAATAAAATTACTTTAGTCCCCAGGCAAGGAAAACACTCCCATATAAAACAAAATTTCAGCAACACTGCACAGAATGGTATCAGGAAACACAGCTGTCTGCAAGGAAACAGAAACCAAATGAGATTAATCTTCCTGGGCATATGATCATCAGTAATTCAGAAACTTTTAATAACACGGGGAGAAACTTCAACCTGCTAATGCTTGAAGATTAATTTCCTATCCAAGAGCCACCCAGAGAGCTGGGCTAAAAACCTGGGAACCAAAATTAGATCCCTTTCAAGTAATTACTGAAGTTATTCTCTTCAAAGAACTAAGATTCCATTGTGATGGACAACCAACTTCAGAATCTTCCTTTTTCTTCTCTGTAATGTTATCTCAAAAGGTGGGGGGACTTGGGCTTCCCACCAACAAATATGGCATCTTCTTGGAATTTGGGGGATTAATTACGAGGTCTAAGAGATGTTGGGTAACTTTAGGGATCTTTACACTTATATATATCAGTACTAACCACTGAGAGACTCGGGTATAAAATGAATAAAAGAGTTATCGTTATAAATGTGCAAAGGTGTACACAATCGCACAAATCCAGTGCAACCTTAAGAACCATTTAGAGCTAAGAGAAGGAAATGTGTGACAGGTTGGATAGCAAGAAATCAGGAGTTGGAGGGGGTGATAATTATCTGTCCTGAAGAGCGGGTTCCACAGGAGATGGAACAGGGCTCAAACAATGTCAGAGGTCTATATAAGGACCAGACCTCTGGTCTGTGTGACAGAACCTCAGTCTGTAGAACTGAAATGGCCATGCAGGGCTGATATTTATATCTGATTTCAAAGCCTCAAGAGGTACTTGGTGCTATCGTGCAGTGTAACAAAGACCTGATGGTTTTTTTCCATGGAAAAGACAAGATGATTTTGGAACGACTGATAGTTTTAACTTTAGAGTAACAAAACATTGATAGGATTTGCGACAGCCCCTGAATGGGTGGATAGGAAGGGAAAATAGGGTCATAGCCTGGGGCAAAATGGAAGTTTGGTCTTTAACTGCTCTGCAATGGGACTCACTTAGTCCCTACTGTGGAGAGCCTGGTGGTAGGATGGAACAATCAACAAACCTATGTAGACTTTATTTAGTGATATCTAGATCCTCCACTTGTCTTTGGGTCAATAGGTCTTTCCCATGGTAAACTTCCTAGTGCTCTAAAGGTCATCATGATTTCTTATGTTATGCCCGGCTCTAGATGTAAAAATATGAAAATATGAATCTCCATATTTCAGTGAGGGGGATGAAGGGTATGCTAACAGTAAGTTCTCATTTCTACTGTTCGAGTAGAAAATAAAATGAATGTAAAACAAGGAAACACAAAAAAGGGTGATTAACCACTGTTTGCTGACTACCCTCTCCCCCAATTGGCCTGATCATGTCACAGGAATTTCTCAGGGAATCCAGAAAGAAGGCGGCTAGAAATCTCCCACAAAAGTGGCCAAAGGCAGTCCAGTCCCACAAGTGGTTGCTGGTGGGAGTGGGCTGTTCCCGGTGCCCCACAGTCTTTCCAGGTCTGGCAGAGCTACTCACTTTACATGCTCACTATAAGGAAATGTTTAAATCCTATGTCTTAGATTTCCTATGTCTTTTTGGTTATACCAAGTGATTGAGAGAGGAAGGGACATCTTGAAGCATTTTAGAGTGAATCTATTAATAAAACCCACAAATTGTTTTATAATAATAATAATAATAATAATAATAATAATAAAAATATTTTATTTGTATACCGCCCTTCCAAAGATCAGGGCGGTTCACAACATCTATACAGATTAAAAACATTTATACAACAATAAAAACTGTGTCATTCCAATATAGCTACACAATGGTGCTCATGTTAATAATACAATTGACAACGGGGGAGACGATGAGATCAGGGGTAGGCCTGTTCAAATAGGTAGGTTTTTAACCCCCTTTTAAATTGGATGAGGGAGGCGGCCGAGCGGAGGTCAAAAGGCAGTGAGTTCCAGAGGCTAGGGGCCGAGATAGAGTATGCCCTCTTTATGGTGGTAGATAATCTAGCCTCTGGAACTTTTAATAATTGCTGCCCAGTGGTCCTGAGTGTGCGGGGCGGATTATATGGGGAGAGACGGTCCTTCAGGTACTCTGGGCCCAAGCCATATAGGGCTTTATAGGTAATAACCAGCACTTTGTACTGAGCCCGGAAGCGAACAGGCAGAAGTATATAGAAGTATAGAAGTATATATTGCATGGTGGTGCCTTTGTGATTGAAAATGCAGTGTAAGATCCTGCAGAGGCATATGGTTGATCCAAGTAAATAAACTTAACTCACTATGGAGTTTATCACATGGGAGGAATTTCTCTCAATTGCGAATGGAGCCAATTCAAAATTACATGAATTCGCTAGTTTAGCAAATTTACGTGAAATCTGATTGAATTCAGAATGACTTCCCATTTCCCAAAAATGACCCCCCATTGCCTGAAATTGCATGAGATACTCTAATACGCAATTACGTGAACCCCCATGATTGCGATTGGAATGACTTCCCATTGCCCGAAATTGCGTGAGATACACTCATTCGCAATAACGTGAAACCCCATGATTGCATTCAGATTGCCATTGCATTATACCCCCAAATTCCGTCGTATGATAAACTTCTATGTAACTTAATAGTAAGGCATCTTAAAAGTGGTGATATTTGATTGTTTTAGTAATATTGCAACTGCAGTGAAGTTCTTGAAGACATTAGCACCCTGTTCAGTATTTATAATGTTATCAGCTAGACTTATGAACTCATACATTTTGCAATTCACCTTTATAGTTATGGAACCATTGCCAGGACAGCAAAGCAACCCTCCACCCACCTTAAAAGCCAGGCAGCTGCGCCAACCAAGGAGTTCTGATACATTAGTGAGTGGGGAACTGGAGGATAATAAATCCAGCCCCTTCCTGCCAGCACCATGTGGTGAAACAAGCAATTGAGATGGAATCCGGCAGTGGCCATTGTAGCTATGTCTCCCATACAGGATCTTGGTTATTATTTATAATATTAAAAGAACATTGATAAGCTGTCCCATGCATTAAAATCTTAGAAGGAGGCACTAATTTTATTACCTTACATGGGAGAAATAGATTTTGTGTTCAGAAAAGGCAGCAACATCTTTGTCCATGGTATCATGACTTTGCAAAGACTTCCTGTAGGAGAATAGGATTGTGCCAGTGTCGGTTCCTTGTAGTACCACATCAGAACATACAGAAAGCTTCATGGCACAGTGGGTATTTGAACCCGAGACTCCTCTTTGCTCACCTAGACACAACCCCATTACACAAGCAGAGTTCCCAGGCACTCCTTTCAAGGCACCAGGACTGCCAGTGCAGAATTCTAGTAAGAAAGAATGGTTAGATTGCACATAATCAGACAGATTAAGTCTGAAACCATTTAAATGAGATTGAGGATGCACCCACTTTGCAGAATTATAGTACTTTGATTCCACTTTAATTACCATGGCTTCATTCTATAGATTCTTGAGATTTATAAGGAATAAACAATTAACTAATCTAGGGAGCAGAAAAAACAGTGTAATTTCTAAAAGGGTAACTACCTCACTGAGAATTATGCAAAAAAAATCAAAATATGACTCTTTAATTCCAGGATAATAATATTCTTCTCCTGTTTTCAGAGTCTCTTAAATATCCAGCTGAACCAGTAACAGGAACAATCCTGCCAAGACTTGGAAGGACAAAGAAAGCTCCAACTAACCAGTTCACATTTTCATTTAAGCCCACCGAGGATTCAGATTTCAAATGATGAATCCATTTGAGTTCCAATATTTGTAATTGTTTTATGTTCTTAATATTAGATATCCCATCTATGCACCAGAATTTGAATGAATCAAAAGGGTGATGTTCATCCAGAAAATGTTTCATCAATGGGGCCTCTATTTTTGGTTTTTGATACAACTTCTGTGTTCAATAATTCAAATTCTTATCGCTCTACAGAGTCATTTTATCTGAATCCCTGGTGGGCTTAAAGGAATATGTAAATTGGCTAGCTTGAGTTTATCATTGCCCTTCCATACCCTTAGTTTTCCCTAAGATTAGTTAATTGTTTATTCCTTATAAATTTGTTTTTTTATATTGGGAAGTGGGATCACAGTTATCCTGTTTGTTTATTATCTTTGGCAGAACCCTTTTGGTTGGTGTTATGATTGCAGCCCACCATAATCCAAACAGCCCTACAGAGGCCATAGCACTGCCTCCTCAAGCATCCCAGTCTGCTGAGGTGGGGAATCACCGTTGCCAAACTGTTGAGTAATTCTTCTATTCAGTGTAAAAAAAAAGTCCTTTAGAGTAAAATAATTTTTGAGTAATCTCCGGAGGAATTAGCTTTCTTTCCGTCCCCGCCCACTAAATGGCAACCCCCTTGTAAACCCCATCCACAAAATGGCAAAACTCCATCCACTAAATGGCGGCCACCATGCAGACCTCCTCCACAAAATGGCGAAACTGCCCAGCATAGCTCCAGCCACCCAGAGGCCACATGGCCTCTAGAAGGTTCAAAATGTTTTTCTTTAATTATGGAAGGCTTACTTATTTTCTCATATTTTTTCACACGTGCATATTGTTATCCTGAATAAAGAGTTTGCTGAAACATGTTGAAATTCTCCTTTTTTTTTCACAGTGTAGGAACATATCTTTTTCTATGTTATTTCTGCGTCTGATACCAAATTTTCTGTTAAAGAAATAATGCTCAGGAACACATCTACTTTGGTAACTGAGTATACCTGTAGATACAGAGTATCTATGTGTATGTGCCTTCCAAGTCCCCCAGTGACTAATGGGGACCCCATGAATTTCATAGGGTTTTCATCGTTAAGGAATAAGCAGAGGTGTTTTTGCCAGTTCCTTCCTCGGAAATATAGTCTACAGCACCTGGTATTCATTGGCAGTCTCCCATCCAAGTACTAATCAGGGCTGATCTTGCTTAACTTCCAAGATCAGACAAGGTCAGGCTGAACATGAGATGAAGGTTAACCGCATTTGCACTCTGATTCCTTGTTCCATTCGATGCCTAGGGAATCAACAGTCCCACAGGATTTCCCGTAGAGAGCAGAGTTTGCTTTTTATCTCCTTTTCTCAGCCAATTCCAACACAGGATGGGCTTTTGTTTCTGCTGATTCAACTCGGCAATTTTTGACTTCACTTACATTCAGTGGTTAAAAAGTAAATTAGTCTGCTAACTGGCTGACTTTGGCTGATTTTCTTTTCATGGGCTCAAGGATTCTTTTAGTGAAATGAAACTTTCCTCCACAAATCAACAAGAGCTTGATCAAAAAGCAAGTGCCATAAATAAACAAATGTTATTATTGTTGGCACCCATGGCATACTGTGGAAATCCCAAGTTTAAAATGTGAAAATGAACACGTGATTCAAGTAAACAATGCACTGTCTAAAACTAGACCTACTGACTATATCCTGTTTTTGCATCAATTTGGCAAGTTCATGTATCCCTTCAAGTAAAACATGTCTTTTAAAGGAACAGTTTAATTTTTTCATTTTTTCCCACTTTTGTTACCTTCTGGCTCTTTGATAAATGCTCCCACTTGGTTAGTAAAATGGGAAGGGTTCAGAGGAAAATGGGAGTTTTCACTGTAGGGCTAACATATTCTTAGCATGTGTTGAAGAGGCAGAAATCCCACAAAGAGGCATGCCTTTTGGCCTGTTTCAGTATGAGAAGTCAGTGCCTACAAGCGTAACCACTTTTGTCACCTTTAAAACTAATTTATTTCAACAAGAGCCCCGCACAAAAGCTTATGCAAAAATAATTTAGTCTTGAGGTACCAAAAAAATAAAATAAAAAAATCCCACCTTTGACCTCACTGCATATCAACATTGGAAAATTTCCTCTGTTGTATTTCTGTGAATGGTTAAAGACACAGAGGTCCATCCAGGAAAAAAGGTGGGTAGATGGGGAACCAGTTTAGTGGTTTGAGAACTGGACTGAGTTGTAAATATGTTTTAAGTGTTTACAACTGTTTTAACCGTGTTTTCAATAATCCCAATATTTAATTATTTTAACTACTGTAATCAATGTTTTAACCATTTTTGATTTGCAAACTATTGTAAACCACCTTGGATCCCATTTTAGGAGAAAGGTGGGCTATGAGTGAGATAGATAGATAGATAGATAGATTCTCAAAAATTCACTCAGCTGTTAAGTGGGGTTGACATTGGAACTAGTTCTTGGAGTTATGCTATTAACAGCAGTTTGAAGTAGAACAATTAGCGAGACTGCATCCTTGGTTCTCTGTCATGAAAAAAAAATTACAGTATATGCTGATTTCAATACATCAGATCTCTATTGGAGGCATGGGATCTGGTTCAGCAGGTTTTCTCCTTGATGAGTAGGCATTCCCAATACAGTTGACTTACTTTACCAACCTGTTGGGAGAACGGAGTAGGGAATGGGAGAGCTGTGAATACTGTCTTGGACTCACTCACTGGTAAACAATGGAATCTAGATGAAAATAGCAAATAAAATACATATTCCCAGGATTCCAGACTGAGATCTGAAAGTATCTATAGTCATTAAGAATCTGTGTCAGGCATGGTGTAGTGGATTGAGCACTAGACTATAAGCCTGAAGTAGTTTCTGATGGTGTTTCCCAAGGCAGAGCTGGGTCCCAGATGAACCTTCATGAGGAATTCAATCTTCAAAAGAGCAGAACAAATGAAGATCAGTGTTTTTTTAGGCTTCATTTCTCTGAAAACCCTCAAGGTAGAAGAAAGGAGGGAAAGAGATGGTGCTGAATGATAACCAATCCACCTTCTAATCCTAGGGCACATTTTGGCTGGAATCTGCTCAATGGCTTACACTGCTGTTAATTGCTGTCTACTTAGCTATCCTATGAATGAGAGACCTTTTATCAACAGCCTTGCTCAGGTCTTGCAAACTGAGGGCCATGGCTTTTTCCGTTGAGTCTATATACCTGTAATGTGTTTGTCTTCATTTCCTATTGTTTTATGATTAGTCATTCAAATATAAAGAAGGGTTAAATTTGCAAGTCCAATTTCTCAAACATATATCTCTGAGGAAATTCCATTGTAGAAGCAACATGGGTTAATTACAGGGATTGTTTATTTATTTCTCTTAACATTTCGTTTCTTTGGGTATGCTGTTGGATCCCGTGGTGCTCACAATGTAGTGTACTGGGTGATCAAGAATACAGTGGGTCCTCAGTTTCTGTGGACATGCCATCCATGGATTTAAGCATTTGCAGACAGCCCCCATTGTCCCCAGTGACGGCGGGTGCATATGGCTGTGCCACCATGAGGGAAAACAGGACTTCACCATCAGGTGGCTTGCAGGGACCATGTGGCAAGGCAGCCATTTGTTGTCGCTGTGGAGAATAAAAAACCTGGAGCAAAAGGTAAAGTTTTAAAATTCAGTTTAAGGGGATGTAGTGAAAACAGTCCATGCCTGAGTTGGAGGTTTGGTCCTGCATCATGTAAATAGGACGCACCAAGCCCAGGGGCAACTGAAACCCATGTAGATAAGCCCTAAAAGAGAATAAAATGGTGGGGGTGAGGAAAAATTCAATTCAGTTATCACGTGTGTGGGAAAAATAAGATCGAAAGGATTCATTGCAACTCATCCCAAATAATGTAGAGGAATGTATATGATAGAAGATGCTGTGCTATACAACCATACAATACAAACTAGTCAAGGATATAATCTGCAGATGAGAAAATATAGAAGTGAATCCTAATTCACCCCACCCCCAAGAAGACTGCAAGTACTATTCTTTCATAGAAATCCAGGTTGGTGGGAAGGCACCTGCCTTTCAGGCTTAAAGGGCCTGTCATTCTGAAAAGGAATTGGCTGCTTCAGGGCATTAAGTGCCAAAACAAGCAAACAAACAAAAAACAAACAAACAAAGAAAAACAAACAAACAAAAAATAAAATAAAATAAAAGATCACTTTCCTCACCCCACTCCCCTCTACTTTTCCATTCTTTCATTGTTTTTACTTCTGCAACACTGAATTGGGCTCCAGAAAGTTCCTTGCCTACCCAGCCTAAAAACAGAGCCTTGTGATTCCTTAGCTCAAAGCATTACATATCTTCTACTGAGGCAGCAGGCCTTCCTCTTTTACGAAAAGGGCCAAAAGGAGTGCAACAAACTCTAATTCACTTAATACTATACTTCACCATTGCAAACTTCAGTGTTAATTGGGGGAATCCAACAAGTTAGGTGAAATACTGTAACTGCAAAAACCTATTGAATTAATAAATTAACAAGTTCATTAACAGTTTAATTCCAAGCTCAGACTACACTACCTTATTGGTGGAGCTCTCTGTGAACATGGACTGGAAGCTCCAATTCATGCAGAATCCATCAGTTAGAGTTTTGACTTGATTTATCATGAGCTATCCTAGAATCTCATATAATATGACGGGCACTAAAGGAATGTCTTAAATAAATACATTTTGTTCCTCCCCATGTTAACATGACAGAACTTACATCAAAACCACATACAAGAGAGATCTTAAAAGACATGGAGCCTATTTGTTTGGAGATAAAATCTCAGTGAAACCCCGCATGGTGTAGTGGGTTGAGCACTGGACTATAACTCTGGAGACCAGGGTTCAATTCCTGGCTCAGCCATGGAAATCCACTGGGTGGCCTTGGATGAGTCACACACTCTCAGCCCCAGAAAACCCTGTGATATGTTCGACCATTAGTCAGAAACGGACATGAAGTCACAACACAACAAAATTTCACTAAGATTTACTTTGAAAATATTGTATTACATTCCACCTTATGGCCTCAACAGTCCCTAGTGTTAGATCGTTCAGTTGTCTAACCAATCTTGTTAAAGCTAATCTATTCCACGCTGTGTATTTTTAGATGCTGGATTCTCCTTAGTGGTCCTGACCAGGGCTTTAATGCAAAGAAAGGTTGGCGGGGGGAGCTAAGTATGAACATCTAGCAGCTTGATAAGATGTATAGGCAGCTAAAACTTGTAGACAGGCCATGTAAGTTGCAACATGAACTGCCCTGTTTCAGTTTCCTTTTCAAGAGACTTGTTTGGCTGAGCATCAAAGACTACATACATATTTGTGAGAAAATGTTTTGCATTGCTCTGTCACCCTCTATCAGAAGTACATGGGAGATAAGAAGCAAGTAGCAAAAACTGTAATGTGTGTGTGAAATTGTTGGCACAGACTCTGAGTGCTGAATGATTTAAAATAATATTCAGCCCTTTGTGAAAGGATTCCTTTGGTTCAGAAATTTTTTCAGAGGTCTTGCTAGCTGTTCCTCTTTCCCTCATTTGGGGCCAGATTGTACTCTGTGGGACTGAGCAGAAGGGCCAAGAAAGCATGAGCCGATCCTGTGCTTTCCTGGCTCAGGGCTCAATCCAGATCAGTTTCCAGGCTGGTGTGAGGACAGGCAGGTGTTTATACACCCCTCTCACAGACACAGACCCTAGTCAGAAGGCAGACATCAGGTCAGATAATGAATCAGGCAAACATGAACCAGAGCTGAAACGGTCTGTGTTATTCATTCAACGTTGTTCAGAGTGTGAAGCTGGCTTGGAAGGAAAGGTTCCAAGGATCTGGTTTGTATCCATTGGTTTGTGAGGCCAGCTAACTTGTCGAGGTAGTATGGTCTGCTAGCAACACTCAGTCCAAGCAAACAGGATTCCTTTGAATCAAAGGTCCTATATGTCTACCAGTTCTGGTAACACAGGAGACAAAGTGCTGGAAGATAGTCTTTCTAGGTCTGTGTTCAGGAGCTTCTATCTTGCACCTTACAGTTGCGTGTTCACTGATAGAGAGACTGCAAAGAACTAAAAGGGCAGCAATGTAAGCAATTCTGGGAGCCAAGAATATCTAGGAACACCAGGTCCCAATGAAGTGGGAAGAGGAAAAAGAGAGGAAGCAGGTCTTAATGAAGAGGAGACCCCCTGAGTGATGCAACTCAGCCTCCTCGTTCTATTGTTCTCTTTCATCCTTAAAGCAGAGGCCTGCATGACCTGAGATACTGTTAGAATTCAGAGACATTCGTAGCTATGTTAGTCTGGAATATCTATATGCGAGGGGATCTTGTAGCACCTTTGAAACTAGCTATGTGGAAGAAGTGGTAGCATAAACTTTTGTAGACTTGGTCTAATTCCTTAGATGCATGGAGTGAACTGGTATCTAGGAGGAACCTTTATAATCGGACTGTATGAATTGCCATGGAAATGCAAAACGTGTGGGTATTGTGATGAGGTGACAAGTTCCATTTTAACTATGGCTGTTTAAGGACATGTTGCCTAAGGCCACGGTGAACAGATGATCATATGTCTGGTGGAGGAAGTTTTGGAATGTGTTGTGTAGGCTGGGGATTGGAAGGAGATATGGTAAACTGGCCAAACCTTATGGTCCTCATAAGGTAGGGGGCATTAAGTCAGGAAGCCATTGTCTCTATTCATTCCACTGTTGATGGACTGGAGTTTGTGGATTTATTCTAATTCAGCTGTTTCTCTTTCCAATCTTTCTTTGTAGTGTTGTTGTTCAAGGAGCACTGTCAGAGATAGAATGTCCAGGAAGATTAAAGTGTTCTGCCATAGGTATTTGAGTAATTCCATTCTTAACGTCTGATTTGTGACAATTTATTCTCTGATGCAGGGTCTGGCCTGTTTACCTTTCAGCATTCTACATTGGGCAAAAAGGCCAGTCTCTGTACTAGAGGATAAATGAACATAAATAAAGTATTAGGTATGGGAATACACAAAAATCTATTGCAGACAAATAAACAAACAAATAAATATTTCAGTCTTCCTGGACATTCCATCTCTGACCTCAGGATAGCTGTCCCTGGGGGGAAAAATCTGCAAAGGAAGATGGGAAAGAGAAATAGCTGAATTGGAATATATCCTCAAACTCCAATCCATCAACAATAGCGTCCTGGCACACTACACATATTATAACACTGGTTAACACCCCAGCCTCACGAGGCCACTCTTAACCAGTTTATCGTATTGCCTTTCCAGTCCCTAGCTTACACACACCGCATTCCAAAACTCCCTCCTCCATTCATATGGTCATCCACCCACCCTGGCTTTTGGCAATATATTTCCTCCTCCCTTTCTCCCTCAGAGACCATAGTTAAAACTGAACTTGTCACCTCAACACCATACCCACAAGTTCTGCTTTTCTATGGCTATTCTCATAGTGTGATTATAAAGGTTCTTATTGGGCACCAGTTCACTTCATGCACCTGGGGAAGTAGACCAAGTCTACAAAAGCTTATGCAACAACATCTTTTGCTTAGTTAGTGTCAAAGGTGCTATAAGAGCCCTTGTCGTTCTCATTGTAGAGCCACTTATAGTCCCTACCCTGAAGATACTAACTCTTGGTGCTGACTATTTAACCCACACTTCCTTCCATGACTACAGCTGCCTTTGCAACAGTTCTACTTGCAGGCCACACTGAGTTGAAATGTGCAGAATGCTGGCCTCTGCTTGTTTCGGCTTATGATAAATTTGCAATGAACAATGCAGAAAATGTGGACATCGTGACATCTTCCAATTTCAGTGTATATGTGCAACTCACATCTTGCCAGGACTTACAGATGGCCTTCATCACACCTATTTTATTTTATTTTATTTTTATTTTGCATTCAGCAATTGAGATTTTTGCATAATTTTGCTGGATGCAGTTTAGAAGAATTAAAAAATCTTCAAGATAGCATTACATGTTTTCTTATCAAAGCTTCTCTGATGGCCAGCCTGTTCAAACCTGGAGGCCTCCAAATGCATCAGTTTATAACTTCCACCATCCCAGCAGCATGACCAACGAGATAAGTGCTGTAGTCCAGCACATCTTTGAAAAGCCAGTTTGGGGAAGGCTACTGTAGAAAACCTTGAGCCATGTTGAGAAGCAGGGGTCTGTTGATATTTCCACATTATCCATCATCACTTCTAATATCGGGGGGGGGGGGGTGTCTTGTTTTCCAGAGAATGCAACGTCAACCATTCTTTTGGATGCATAGGGCATAGATTGAAACAGACAGGATGTCCAAGCAAAACAGAAGGAGAACATTTTTTATTTACAAATTACCTACCAAAAGTCCTGACATACACAAGATGTGCCTTGTTATTTTTCCTTTTCATATCAGATCACTGACCCTCCTTGAATTGTTGACTCCATTGTTTTGCATTCTAGTTTTGGCCATCCATTTGGCCCATCCTCTGCTATGGCAAAGGTAAATATCCCTTGGAAGGAAGCTCTTGTTCTCCTGCCATTCCTTCCCATTTCCTCCCAGGACAGCTGAAAAAAACACTGCTGTATGGACTTGGCTACAGTTGGCTATCTGCATAAAGGTGTACATCAGAACCAGCTTCTGCTTTATCCAGAGAAACAAACTAGGAAGATTGGAAGATATTTTTTCTTTGTCAGCAAGACCACTCACTGATCTGTGTGATCCCATTTCCTGCTACTGGCCATGGCCAGTGACAGGTGACTGTTCAGAGGAAGGAGAATCTTAAAAGCTGAACTTCCTCTTCTGTGTTAAGTTACAAAGGGCTTCTTCCTCCATAGAGTCCATGTATGTTCCAAAGCAAAAGGAAAGGTAGTTTAGGGACTTTTGCAAACCTTCCAACCCTTGCATTTTTCTTAAAAATAAAACAAAATAGAAGAGCAAAGGTACTGCCACTCCTGTTATATCCATGAGTTCTGTTTTCCAGTCCAAGCAAATAAGAAGAGCATTTGACTCCTCCGTTGTATGCATGTATGTATACATGTTGGTTGCTTGACGACAGCAACATCAGATAGTGATTTGTGCGGGTAAAACAGTAAGTCTACATTCACCACCAATAAAACTTCCAGGTCAATTTGCCCTAGACAAATGCTTTTATTTTAAGATACCATAATGCCATGTTTGTGTAGGTCACCTGCAACAGATTCAGTGGGGTGTTTAGGTGCCAAAATAAAATAGAATTCTAAACAGTTCTGGTGTGCATTTGTGCACACTATCTTATTGTTCCTGCTGTAACCAAAAGTGGCTAAACAATCCATAGACCTTCCATCTGTCATTTGTTTATAGTGAATCTGTACCTGTACCACCTAAGGTCTTCCTGCTCCATGCACATGTGAGGAGAAAGTCCTTTTGGAAGAATGGGCCTTTGGGTTGCCATAAGTCAGAAATGACTTGAAGGCACACAACAACAACAACAACAACAACAACAAGTGTTAAGTGAGGAAAAGAAGATGATTTTGGTGAGGAGAAAAAAGAGAGGGGGCAAAATAACAATGAAGAAACAAGAGAAGGTGGGACCAGGAAGGCACATGGAGGGAGTTAAGACAAGGTGAGGAAGAATGTCAGTTCATCAAACAATCTGGAGGAAAGTGTGAAGTATAGGATGAAAGTGTGAAGCGCAGACAGAGGCACAGGAAAAAGAACAGTTGAAAGAGAGGCAAGAGGGAGGAAGATTGATGAGAGCTGGTAGATTTGATTTTAGCACTGAAGAAATCAGAAAAGCGGTTTTGATCAGAAAGCAAGCAGAGAGGAAGCAGGCGAGCAGTCCTTTGTAGTGGAGGTTGCCAGGTCAGGACTCCTCCAGGGCCAAAACCTGAGACTGGCGCTTTGTGATGCTCCACAAGATAGCCATTACAAGGGACAGTGACATTACAAGGGACAGCCAAGCATGATATCTTAAAAATCAACCACAGTTGCACAAAGTATGCTATTCAGACACATACAGAGTACATCATCACTCCACATTCACTGGGATTAGGGGGACAGGACCCCTGTGAATGTGAAACAACTGCAAATAACAAAAACACTATGTTTTTACCTGAGAGAATACCTCTCTAGGAATCTCTAGGTCCTCCAGTGCAACACTGTGGTCAACATCTGCCAGACATTGACCACAGAGTTCTGCTGGAGGAGTGTGCTCTCTAGGAATCTCTAGGTCCTTCAGTGTGACTTTTGTTTAAAGTTTGACCATAAAGTTGTGTTGGAGGACCTAGATGTTCTTAGAGAGAACATATTAATAAAATCTGTGAATAATCAAATCTGCAAAAGTCAAAGCCACAAATGTAGAGAGATGAGTGTATATGTATTCTCATTTACCTTTCAAGGCAATACTTTCACTTTGGAGTTCTTCCTCTTTGCACAAGAAACTGGAGATGAGGGTCCATGCTTTGAAATCTGGCGACTCTATTCATATATTATCACAGAAGAGGAGGAGGAGGAGGAGGAGGAGGAGAAGGCCCTGATGATTCCTAGAGTTGGTGTGGATTAAAGAGGTGTAGCAGTGCTATACTTTGTAAGCCTTATAAGAATTATATCCAGTCTCACTCAGCTTGCTATGCCAGCCTCACCCCCAGATGGAATGGGGTCCCTGAGGCCCTTTACAAAATAGAATTTGATCCCTTGGCACAAAAATGAATCCCCAACTGGATAGTCAGCCACACTTTGGGGATTATCAGATGAGGGACATCCCATCCCTGTCCTGTCGTATTCCTGTCCTTCCTGCGTGATCACAGGAAGGACTTTCGGATAGGATTCGTGTTTATCCCATTCAGGAAGAGTAGATGACAGCAATCACATGAAAGGCTTTCAGATGAAATTGCACAGATCCCGTCATTATCCTGCCATTGACCTGTCATTAAAGTGACATTGGGTGGCATTTTGCATTAACAGAAGTTTGCATTAATGCAAAGCCACTTTAATGACAGGTTAATGGTGGGATTGGCACAACGATTTGAAAGCCTTTCCTGCCATTTCAGTCACGGACGGGTTAAGGACGGGATAAGATTGGGGGAGCAATCCCATCCCATCCCGATCCTGTCCCCATGTGAAAATCAAAGTTTGCTTTCTGGATTTTTTTTTAAAAACCCTTTTCATTCGATGGATAGTTGAAGCTGTGGATACAGAATCCAAGGATACAAAGGCCAATTGTAATGCACTGCATTCAGCCACATCTGCTGTTTTTGTTTTTGTTTTTTTTAAATATTCAAAAGTAAGCAGATGGGACTCAATCCAGATTGGAACTGTTGTGTAAAGTAGCACAGCTTTAGTACCTTTCCCCCATGCTTGGTCTCAGTCTTGATCAGCTTGCCTAGCCTTGCTCACTGCAAACAGTTGTAGAAAAAACTAGATCCATTTCAACCTTGTCTCAAGCCTGGGTATGAGACAGCTTTGGTTACCTTGACAGATGAAATACACTGGAAACTGGACAGGGACAGTATGTCTGTATTGGTTCTGCTATCATTAACCATGATATATCTTTCTGGGTGGCCTTGCTGGTATGGGACTAGGAGGCACTGTTTCACGGTGGCTTCATTCTTTTTTAGAGGGACAAACTGAGTAGGTGGTGCTGTGGGACTCCTATTTGACTCCTTAGCCATTGACCTATGGGGTCCCTCAGGGGTTTTGCCCTCCATGCTGTTCAACATAAACTGCTGGGAGAGGTTGCCTAGAGTTTTGTGCCATCTGGTGCCATCAGTATGCATCATACTACTCCTTTCCGCCTCAGTCCCATCATACTACTCCTTTCCGCCTCTTATCAACTGTGGACTAGATGAGGATAAAAAAACCTGCAACTTGATACAGACAAAACAGGTGCTCCTGGTCAACTGAAAGACAGATCTGGGAACAGGGATCCAGGCTGTGATGAATGGGATTATGCCCTTCAAAAAATGCAGGTTTGAAGCTTGGGTATACTCCTGAACTCAACCTTGAGTCCAGAAGCTCAGATTTCAGTAGTGGCCACACTGCTTTCACATAGGTCATTATCACACTAAAAACAAAAAACAAACAAGCTTCTTTTATATACCACTTCATATCGCCTAAGCAGTGTCTAAGCGGTTTACAACTGTAAACTACTTGCCCCCAACAATCTGGGTACTCATTTTAGTGGCCTCAGAAGGATGCAAGCCTGAATCAAGCTTGAGCCCTTTTGCTGGTCTTGAACTTGCAACCTTATGGTTTTGAGTGAGTGGCTGCAGTACAGGCATTTAACCACTGCGCCACCAGGGCTCCACACTAGGGGGCAAACAAGACCCAAATGACAGTCAATCCAGAGAAAACCAGGAAATGCCTGATGATTATCACATGACATCTCCTGGTTTTCTCTGAATTGACTCTCGTTTGGATCCTGTTTTTCCACTAGTGTGATAATGACCATAGCCAAAGCATGTGCCTCTGCCCCTGCTCTGCCTGTCCTTGAGACATCAGATTTGGTCATAGTTACAAATGCCCTAGTTACATCCTGTTTGGATTCTGTAACACACTCTATGTGGTGCTTCAATTGAAGAGTGTTTGGAAATGAGCTGGTCCAAAGAGTGACATCCAGATTGTTAACTGGGGCTGGCTACAGGGAGCATATAACTCCTTCATATAACAGCTCCATTGATTGTTAGTCTGTTTCTAGGCACAGTTTTGATTATGACTTATAAAGCTCAGATCCAGGTTAGTTGAAGGACTCTAAAGATTTTCACACTGGTGTTTACCATGGGTTAAGCACTGGTAAAGTGCTGGTAAAGTGCGAGGGTGTGAAAGCTTGTCGCACTTCTGAAACGTCAGTGATGTGTCCCCTTGCCTCAACCGCCCTTGAATCATTCATGGAGCAGCCATTTCCTATTAATGGGAACTTTGCATTAAAAGGAAATGGCTGCTCTGCTAACAATTCAAGGACGGTAGAGGCAAGGAGACGCTTCATTGACGTTTCAGAGGTGCAACCGGCTTTCCACCCTCATGCTTCTGGGACGTTTTACCAGAAAGTGTTTAACCCATTGTAAGTGATGGTGTGAGAATCTTCTTAGTCTCCCTGTATCAGTCTGATCATTTCTTGAGATCTTTGGAAGAGCCCCTGTTCTGTGTTCCACCATCCTTATAGATACATTTGGTGGGAACACAGCCTTTTTGGTGACTGCTTCCAGGTTCTGGAACTCCTTTCCTAGACAGGTATCCTTCTATAGCCAGGTAAAGATGTTTCCGTTTTTGGAAGGCCTTTGAGAGCTGACTGCTCAGAGGGAAAGTGCTCCTCATGTGCTGTTTTTTATATGTTGTTCTTTTCAATGGTTTGTAATTTGGTCATTTTTAAAAATGATTTTAACTGCTTTTAACTGTACTAATAGTTTAATTATATTTTTAACTCTTGCAGGACGTAAACTATTTAACCATGTCTGTTTTAACTCTTGTAAACAATCTTGCTTACAAAGCATGAGAAGATATGCAGGAGATATATAAATATAACAACGACAAAATAACAACAGCCATCTCATTTGCTTAACTGATTATTTGCTCTATGAAATGTGTAGATGCAGTTCACACACACATAAAAATGTGGTGTAGGACCTCAGCAGAATGAAAAGAGTTAAAATCCTCCTCCCCACACACACACATAAATGAGCTTCAAATCTTGATCAGATTCCCTGCACCTACTTTTAAGTAAGAAAGGAAACCTGGGGTAAGTATACCGTAGTAAGTATAGTGTAAGGTGTAAGTATAAACTAGTATACTAGAATAAAAAATAATGGTTAGTATGTCTGTTAGATTCTTTTTTCTGCTCTCTGCTCAATCTCCAAGCTCATTTTTCTGCATTCCTTTCCTCCCCTTCATCTGGAGGGATGCCACCTTTTCCACACTCTGATGGGTATCATTAAAGAAAGATTCCCACCTATTAGAAGATCAGATCTTCTAACCAGTGTTGCACAACTAGCCCTTCTGACATTTTGGCCTACTGGTGCGAACAACCCCACACAGAATGCCCAATGGTAAAGGATTGTGGAGTTGTAGTCCAAAACCTCTGGAGACCCACATGTTTCACCACCATTGTTCCAAACATGAACTAAGATTTTTAAAAAATGTATCCTACTTTTCTCCCAAGAATGAGACTTAATACAATTCTGAATAAAACCATACAGTGTTTAAAACACAATTTAAAAACACACATGTGCCCGTGCATGCCAAAGAAAATACGGCACACACCCAGTGAAAAAAACCCTTCTATATTAAGCAAGCTCAATTGTCAAAGGACTGTCTGGAAGAAAAGAGCATTTTCTGCTGGCCAAAAGCCAGAAGCCATCATAGCTTCCCTTAGTAAGGAATCCCAAAACCTGTTGTTACTTCAACAGTCCTTAGTATGTTGTTATTTTGTGCCTTCAAGTTGCTTCAATTTATGTCAACCATAAGGCAAATCTATCCCAGGGTTTTCTGAGGCTGAGAGTGTGTGACTTCTCCAAGGTCACCCAGTGGGTTTCCATGGCTGAGTGGGGATGGCATCCAGCAATCTGTGAAGAAATAGGCTGCTACTTTCTGAGAAAAGGTTCGTCTACCAGTGCCACACCAAGTGTATTGAAACTACTCACAAATTAGTATTTCCTGACAGACAGGAAATGAGGTGAACAACTATATTTAAAATATATAAGGTGATTCATTTGTTCTTTTCACATATGGGAAAGTGATTTCCTCATCAGCAATCCTTGATTTTCCCCTGAAGAGTGAAATGTTTCTAATTCCATTCTTTTCATCAACAATTAAAACACAGTGATGTGATCTTAACCTCTTTCTTTGAAACTGCTGCCCCATCCTTGGATACTGACATGGTTATATGAAGAAAATAATACCTTTGCCTTCTTCCTTGCTGTCCAATTATTATTAGAACTTTACCGGACACAATTTTTTCCCTGTTATGGGAATGGGAAGGGGATGCTCAAGTCCGTGCGTGACCAAGAAAGAACGGATTTTATCGCACACCAAAACATCCTCAAAATGGTGCCATTCCATTCCCTGGCGCCAAACCATCCCCATTCAGTGCTGAGGCGCGTCATTTGGCTCAGACAGAAGTCTTCCAGCCCAAACATTTAATGCACCTCAGCATTGAATGGGGAAGGCTTGGCACCAGGGAACAAAATGGTGCCATTTTGAGGACGTTTTGGTGTGCGATAAAATCTATTCTTTCTTGGTCGCACACGGACACGAGTGTCCCCTTCCCATTCCCATAAAGGGGAAAAAACTGTGTCCAATAAAATTCTTAGTATCTTACAGTAACTTCAACTAACATTTTATCCCCAACAACCTCCAGTTTATTCCCTTCCATGGGAGGCTAGGCCCAGCAGGTAAAAATGTTGGCTTTTATATGGGATGAGTGTTTTAGTTATGTTTTTAACTTTTGTATGTTTTTAATGTTAATTTTATATTGTTTTCACTGGATTGTTTTAATTGGTTTAAAAATTTTCGTGTAAAGTTTTTAAAGTGTTTTTATCTTGTGAGCCGCCTTGAGTCCCTCTGGGAGAAAGTCAGCAAAGAAATTAAATAGCTGTTGTTGTTGTTGTTATTTAGCCAATTTTATAAAAATGAAGGTGGGAAAAACTACTGGTACTACACTATTGAAGACATTTCTGTATTGCTTCTCCTTAAAAACAAACAAACAAAAAACAGAGCAGTCCAGAATATTAAAAACTAGGAAACTAGAACTTTATCACAAAGCCTTAATCTTGCCTTTTTCTCTCCACAATCATGTTATTAAAAGGGAATTGAATAGCCAGCTGCGCTCCTCCACTCGCCAAAGAATAAATGAGAATATCCTCATGAGGAAAGACTCCCATTTCTTCTTTGGTGGGGTGATGGCAGCAGGGAGAAAACAAAATAAAGTTTTAAAAGCCCAGCCTGCTCTGAAATAGTGAGGGGGGGGGGGGGAGGAATGGGAAGAGGAAGAGACATTAACACTATTTGATTGCCCAATACTGGTACTGCAATATGAGGAACCTATCACACATGAAGATAAATGCTACTGCTGCATGCTTGGGAGATTATTGATGGGTGTTCCCCATCAATTAAATAGGATGCTCTAACAGCTCACAGCAAAGCAGCAATGAAACAGTGATAACATTGTGTGATAGGTATTGCCAAAGGTGCTATTCTTTAGCTTTAATAGTGGATTTAAAGCCTCATGCGATAATCTCCTGCAATACAACTAACGGATGAAACAGTAAAACAGTGATGACACAATAAAGCAGTAAAATATTTCATTCTTGGGCTGAGCAGATGGGCCAGAAAATCACAGGTCGAGTCCATGCTTTCCTGGCACAGAGATCGGTGGGTTTTTACATGCCTGGCCAAACCTGTGTCACAGACCTGCTGCCTCCATGTGCCCCTTACCTTTACTCTTCTATTGCCACTAGTGACATTGAAGCAGGGCCCCTGGCCATGTGGGTACAGCCAGTCATATTCACTCACATTAAGCCCCCTTTGCCCTGGGATTGGTCTCGATCCACTGGATCCACATCTAGTCTGCTAGTTCCGGGCCAGGGGCAAATGGCCTGCATTGTCCAAACAGAACAATGTGAGGCCAGTGGTGGTGGTGGGGGAAGAACATGGGCTTTTTGTAGGAATAGAAACCACAGAGACTTTTGCAAGCCACTGTCAGCCTTTCTGGATCAGATGGACTGAGGGCCTACCTTCTTTTGAAAGATTACAGTTCCACTAGCCATGCTTACATTGATATCCAATGGTATGCATCACTCAGGACAAAAGAATTTGGGGAAAAATTACAAGTCATTGCTTACTTCTAACCTGTTGGTTCTAAATTCTGGGAAATTCCAAAATTATTCAGTATGGGGAGGCAAACTCACTCCACATCTGCTCAGACGCAGAGGCACTTTCATACGTTCTTATTTGATATATTCCAGGATAAAACAATATTACAAATTAAAATCTGGCTGCTAGTCATTAGCAGAGGTCTCTTCAGGATCCTGTAGGGCTTCTAGGATATACTTGAACAGGAAAAAATACATTTGGTCAAGGAGAAATCAAGAGAAAAAATGCTGACTCAAGTGCAGAGTTTTGCAAAAGAACAATCAGATCTAGCATGGATTTCTGCCAACAAACTTTGCCTTTAAAAAACCCCTCTCCCCTATACAAAATATGACCTACTATTTATACTCTTGTATAAGTCTAGAAATTTTAGTCAAAAGATTGACCCAAAAATCCTTAGCCGACTTATCCACTGGTCAATGCAAGTACCATACTTTTTTTTTTTAAATAAAAGTAACCATTCCCTGGTGAAAGGCAAACGTATAATCTATCCTGGAAGTACTGACCCCTCTACCCCTATTCTCTCATCCAGCCAGCCTTTAGTGTGAGTCCAAATAGTTAAGTCTGTTGGAATTGTGTAAGTTCTTTGGTACTGTTTTCCTTTGCTTCATCCTTTAGATCCTTTGGTTACATGCCCCTAGGTTTTACCCTTGACTTATTAATGGGTCATATCAAATTCCATAATTTTGTCCCCCAAACCTGCCCTTGACCTATACATGAGGTCGATTTATAGTCCAGCATAATAGGTAAATACCAGTGATGTAGACTCAAGTTGTTTGACTTGGACCCAAATCATTTCAAGTGACTTGACTTGGATTCGACTGTGCCATAAATGAAGTACTGACTCGACTTAAGACTTGCATATTTGAGGAGGAGTTTTTTTAAAAACATTTACTCGCCAGTAGCAAGACTCACCCCTGAGAGCAGTGGTGTCACTAGCAGGGAGTGTGTGTGTGTGTGTGGGGGGGGTGCGGACAGCACCAGGTGACACCCCAGAAGAGGGTGACACCCGGTGCAGCCCTCCTTTTGCTGCAGGTCAAAACATTGCTATTTAAATGTGTTGTTGACTCAGGAAATCTACTTAATTAAACTGTTTTATTCCTACTACTGATAATCTGATAATGCTGCTCCTTAACCACATATGGTTTCACGTACAGTTGTTATCTGGTTTGCGGCATCTTTGAAGGATGGAAATGTAGGGGAAATGCTTTTGATGAATAAACAAATAAGACTGAAGCCACTTTGTGCCTGCATTTTTACTGTATTATCCTTTATTGTGGTATCATTATTACTATAAGAGAAATATAGGGCAAATACTCTATAAGTCATAATGAACAGTGTTTTATCCATACTTGACTGTTCCCTTCAAGATTTTTTTTTTTATTTTAGGGATGGGGTACCTTACATTATGGTTACTTTAAAATATTTTTGTTGTATGATTCTTTTTTGAGATAGTTTATATGATTTTATTATTCCACTGGATGTTTAAATTGTATTATTGTATTATTGTAATAAACATATGCTATTTATGAGTTTAATAGATTTATGCATTATTATTAAATAACTATCCCCACTTTCCTGGTTAGTCCTTTTTTTAAAACATCATTACTATCTCATAATAAGCAGGCTTGTTTTTAACACTATTAACCACAGTAAACCAAATACTTGCATAAGCCTAATCCCTTTCGTTTTAAGCAGTACAAAGGAAAAGTTGTGTAAACTACATTGTCATCACCCAGTGGTGGACAATCTGGCTAGTAGAGAAACAGATGGGGATCAAGCCTTCTGAAAAGAAATGGTGAAAATATGTGATACCAACTTTTTCCAACCCAAGTTACTGGCTACCACTAATCTTAACTTTCAGTCTTCAACCATAGGTAAATATTGAGGCTATTCAAATTGTATACACCGTGACACAGATGCCCAGTAAGTCTGGTTGTCCAATGTGCCATGTAAAGAGAATGCAAGCCCTAGTGTGAGACCTTATATCATGCAAAATCTTGTAACGTGCAAAAGTCCCATGGCTTCTAAGCAAGAAGTCTTCAGCAAGAAAATAAATGGGAAAAGTGAAAAGGTTGAAAATGATTGACTGGAGCAAAGGAAGGATATGTCTCTAATACCTTTTAAAATCTGCACAGAACAGGGAGTTACAGCGAGTGCAACTGTTACCTGCCCTTATCACAAGCTATACCATTGAGTTTTTCTGTTGCCAATCATTGTAGACGAATGCTTCTTAAGCTATTTGGTATAGAGAACAAACAATTATTTCCACCCCAACATGACAGGGACCAGCACCATATTTGTGCCCATTGGGGACAATTGTTTCATTCTTTCCTAGAATCTTGCCAGAGAGCAGTAGCCAATGGCCCAGGGACCAACACAAGTCTATGGCTCACACACTTTGAGTTGCACTGTTGTAGACCTTACTTAACTGAATGGGCTGATGGATTGACTCAGTATAAGGCAGTTTCCTATGTTCCTAGAGTGATTACTGATCAATGCTCACTGACTATTGCTTTTCGTCTCCCTTGTTATGAACAGAAAGCAACAAAATTTATTTCAGATTTAATTTAATTAAATGTAGTTTTAATTTTTTTGATACAGATCCCTCTTTCCCACTAACACTTTGCATCTCCCTCTTCTTTTCCGGACTTTCTTTCACCTTGTAATCTTTGGCAGTGTCCCATGATTCCTTTCAATGTGTCCTGAACTTCTTGTTCCATTTGCCCTAAGATGAAAAAATATTACATTTTCATTGTTGCCCTTTGCACACTTTGCACACATTATCTCCATGCATTTTGATAAAATATTGTAGTACCAGTGCTACCTGGACAGGTGTTTCCCTCTATCTCCTCCTGCATGCATGTCCTAACACAGACCAAATTTGGAAAAGGAGGTAGCGGAAGCCTATCCTTTTAAGATGCAAAACAGTAATCTCTTCTGAGATTACGGGGGCCAGGAGGACTATTTACAGAGATGTTACAGGGTCAAAGTTCTAAAATATGAACTAAATTCACTCTCTCCAATAGTAAATCTGTTATAATTATTTGTATAATTGCTGCAAGTATGCATCTTAGACCATCATAACTACTGTATATATAGATGCAACTAAGTGCTTGAACTATCCCACATCCACTCTTTCAGTAATCTTTACAAAAAATCCTGCATTTACATTGATGGTCTGTGTATTGTAGGGGAGAGGATAACACTGAGACCTAGCATCTTGCTTATTTTCTTCAACAGAACAACACTGCATACTCTGTCTTCTAGAAACATGGTAAGATCCAGGGCGTCTTATTTTCTTCAAAAGATCCAGGGTTTGGAGAAATTGTTTAGTTTATCCTTGTGCTTGGGAATATAAGGCTAATTTAAAAACATGCCTTGGCAGGAAACCTTTGAAAATACAGTAATTTCTCAGCTTGGCTTCTGTGTTTACTGATAGTCTCTGGGGCTCTTTTCATCTCACAGGATGCAACGGTGTGATTTTTAAATGATATCTTTTCCAATATGCAGAGCCCGCCTTTACCCGAAACATTGTCATAACACTTTTATATTCTTGCGCTGACCTCTACAGTCTTGAACAATAGACACGAGACCTGTGGTTCCTTAATGGCATCTGTTCCCTCCCCCCTCCAAAAAAGAGAGTATTAAGTGCCTCCTTACTGATTTTAGAGGACATACATTTGGCAACCTCTTTTTAAACCACTGATTTACCATTTATTAGCACATAAATTAAATAGGACCAAAGATGCTTAGGGGAGCAGGCAGGGTTACAGCAGATATACCGGTATTATCAGCTCTTCCTCTTGGTCTGTTGTTTCAAATTAATGAAGTGTGGCCCCAACCACGGAAAGTCTGTCTCATATAAATTTCATAGAAAAGCACTTTGAAACCTTACAGTGCACAAGATATTAATTAAGGAAGATATGCAGGGAAATACAGTGAAATCAAACATTTTATCATGGTGATACCTTTATTTGTGTAATCACAAGACACAAAAAGTACACTACGAACCCCTCTGTTTTGAAGCACACTGGTTTCTTCATCAAGCAAGTATGTTAAAAGTCATATGGAGGGAGATACACGATCATGTTAGGTCTGCATCTTGCTTGAGCTGTTTGCTTTGTTGTTGTTGTTGTGTGCCTTGAAGTGTGCCTGCTTTTTAAATTTCAGGTTGTGGAATGTGCCAAATCTCATAGTATTTTTCTCTGCTATTTGTTTGTGTGCGTGTGTGTGCGTGTGTGTGGCAGGGTGACATGGGGAGAGGGGAGAAAACACTTTTGAGTAGTCTCATGGGGTGCATCTACACTGTAGAAATAATGCAGTTCGACAACACTGCTGTAGCTCCGTCCCTATGGAATTCTGGGATTCATAGTTTTACAAGTTCTGTAGCCTCTCTTCCAAAAAGTTCTGTGCCTTACAAAACTACAAGTCCCAAGATTTTGTAGGATGGAGCTATGGCAGTTAAAGCAGTGTCAAACTGCACTATTTCTACAGTGTAGATGCACTCTTAAGAGTCCAGAAATAATGCATTCTTTTCTTTTTCACTTATAGCCACCAAGGTAGCAATGCCGGCTTCCTCCACTTAATGGAAAATCATTAAAAGAAACCTACATAAGGTTATCAGTTTATTGAGTTCATTGCAAAAGAACTGCTTAATCAGCATTATAACAAAGTATTATCTGAAGAAGAAAGTGGTCCCCTTTGCTCTTTTCTTGTTGCCTAGATTAGACAACAAACCCATGTAGATGTTCAGCTGTAACCAGAAGTTTCAATGCTGTATGCCACAAATCAAATCACATCTGAAAGATTTCCAGGGCAGTGCAAAATTGGATACTCTGCTATACTTGACAAATTTTTCAGAAGACACATGATGCATTGGCTAGTATTCATGGATTCAACATTTCACATAGGACTGTACTTAGTTATTAGAAAAGCTCATCACATTTGGGAGACTGAAGATCAGTTTAAACCCAACAGCTCTGAATCTAAAACCTTTCCGAACTATGGCCTGATCTAGATTGGCAAAAAGAAGTGTGTTCATGGCTGCATGAAACTCTAGCCTTTAGATGAGAAAAAGGGGAAGTGTGCCATGAAAACGCTTTTTTTGCGTTTTAGGGGAGAAGAAGCGCCTTTAAAAAGGTGCTGGTTTTCCCAGCTTCTTTTTTAAAAACTGCGGAACAGCGCAGCTCCGTCTAAAGGCTGTGGTGCAGCTGCTAAGCATTAAGGAAAAGGCAACTTCATGTCACACTTTCCTGCCAATCTAGAAAGCCCCATAGCCTCTAAAGCTCATTGCTAGAGTATTATAGTGAGCCAATTCCTCATAGATTTCAGAATGAAACAACTTGAGGAGGAAAATGTCAAGAAGTGGAGCTAAAAGGTCTGATCTGTTGCATCTGAAATAGCTGTGAACTTCTTAGATTATTCTAACTGCAGTTCGGAAATGTAATTTTTCCAATGTAATTCAATACAAAGTAATTCATTACAAAGCCTTCAAAATACTTTGCTATCATTTTAAAATTTGTAATAACTCATTATTTTATCAATTGCGTTACTTGTTGCTTTTCCATTAGTCAAGAAATAGAATATCTTAGGATCAATAAGAAAATGGAACAGAACTTGGGGGAAAATCCTCTCAAGGCACCATTTGAATGCCTAAAAATATCGTTTAAAGTAAATTTTACAAGTAAATAGAGGCAGTCACTTTTTCATCAAAAGTCACCTAGAACATGTTGCGATTACTTTTAAAGTATACCTTTTCCCACCCTCTTTGTAAGAAAAAAAATGGCTTTTTCCAAATAATTTATTTACAGTATTTGTAACTTGTTACTTCCAAGCTCTGGTTCTAATGCTTTACAATTTTTTTTCCCTTTCATTTTCTCCCACCGCTTGTTGAAATCTCGGGTTTTTATTTCAATATGCCCATCTGAAAATCTTGTCATTATGCCATCAGCTGTATACTAAACAACATGTAGTTTTTCATCATGGAAGTCTCCTGATAGGTGGCTCATAGAAAGCTTAAAAGACACACAAAAATGGAAACTGGACAAAAACTTCATTGTCTCTAGTCTACCCAACAAGAACAGAACAGACCCAGGAATACCCAGACTCAGTCTATTTCCACCAGTAACTATACTCTATAAGATTGTATAATAACAGTAGCCGTACAGAGTTATAGAAGTCTATTTACAGTTTTTCTCACAACAGGCTGAGGTGAACATCAGCCTTGTGCTTCAGACTACACACAATGAATTAATCTTCAGAAATACCTACTGTTATTTTCTTTATAAATGGACTTAAAACAGTGAGACCAGCACTGATATTGCTATTATTAAGATACTGGGAGATGTGCACGGTTGTTGTTGTGTGCCCTCAAATTGTTTCTGATTTACAGCAACCCTAAGCCCAACCTATGATCGGGTTTTCTTGGCAAGATTTGTACAGAGGAGGTTTGTCACTGCCTTCCTCTGAGTCTGAGAGAGTGTGACTTGCCCAAGGTCGCCAAACGTGGGTTTCCATGGCTGAGCAAGGATTCAAAGCCTGGTCTCTAGACTCATAGTCCAACACTTAAACCACTGCTCCATGCTGAAGATGTGCATAGATGTTCTTAAAATAAACTATTCTGTTTTGTTGGAGGTTTAAACCTTATTATGACCACAAGAGGGCCTTTAAATCTCCCAGAAAAGCAGATGCTATATTTCACCTCTGTGGTTAAATCTACAAAGTCATGTGGAATTGAGCTGCCATTTTGCTTTACTTGATGTTATGGTATTCTTCTCATTTCAACCAACATAGAAACAGCTCATTATTGTCATTATACTGAAAGCATATTTCTGCTGCTCTTAGATTTATTATCCTCCTCATTAGTACAGTTAGGGAGTACTTTAAACCTTTTATATTTTGCCATTCAGAATCTTTGTACCACTGGGAACAGTCTTGTGTAATTGAACACTCTTGTCAAGAGGCTAACAAAAAAAGTCTTGATTCATTCACTGTGCACATTTTGTCTAAAACTGTCTAATAGGTCCGAGCTAGTCTCATTGATTCCACTAGAAAATTAGTTTACTTAAATCAGGCAGAAAAATTAGAAAACGTAAATTTCAGAAAGTATTCTAATTCTAGTCTCCTTGTCCATTTCTATACTGTTAGTAGGTTTCATATTGCAAGTCACATTATGGCTAGCCAGCCCAGGAGCACATTTTTTCTTCTCCTCGGAGGCCAGTAGACGTTTCTTTTCTGTTCCCAACAGCTCCCAGTCACATTTGCAAACAATACCACACAGAGATGTGCATCCACATCTTACCAAATTTAAAAACATCACATCTTATCAAATGCTCACTTTAACCATATGAAACTATATACATGTAAATACATGGAGGCTGTGCATATGATATTGTAATGCAAAGCAATAATTTTAATGTTGCTAATTGTTTATATCACAACTATTACTATTCTATTCGGTGATATACTGGAAGTACGATTTATGAGTAACATTAGTACAAGAAACATTTTACAAAGGATTCTGTATGGGGTGGTGGGGGAGGAGGTGGTCAATCGGGGTGTGTGTGTGACACCATGGGTTACCACACTGGATGACACCAACCCTAGCGAGGCCAGTGTTTTCGACTTCATCTCCCATAGCACCTTACCATGGTCATGTTGGCTGAAGCCTCTGGGAGCTAAAATCCAACAATATAAAGTGCTAAAAGATTTTCCACACCATGCAAAAATAAAAATATTCTCAAAGAATTCTCTCACAGGTCCACTTAATATGTGCTAATGCTACCATGTTTTAACACAGAGCCACACTTCCTTACATTTCATAATACTGTATGATTAATCAAAAATACAGCATCCCATATTGGGCAGGGGACCAGCAATGCTCAGGAACATGGAGAAGCACAGGAAAAGTGGATTTTCCCAATCTTTTGTTGTTGATGTTGTGGCTGTGATGCCATTTGGATTTAAAGAAATGTTTAAACAAGTAATATACCACATTGTAGGTATGTCTCCTATTTGTAAAAAAATATGATCTGTGAAGTAATGGAAATACTCTGGACCTGGTAAACATGGAGGAATGAAACAATGGGAATTTTAATCCTTGGCATTTAGAAGTGGGAAAGCGTGTTTATCTTAACTACTGGCCTCTTATCAATGTGATTCAGAGAGGTCAGTTTTATTTTTGATTTCAACCCACTGCTGTCTTTATAACAAGGCACCTGCTGCGGGGCTGCAGCTTACAGCTTTTCTTCGGATAGGTTCCTGCTTTTTACACACAGAAAGCAAAAGAAGGATGAATGGGGTTATTTTCCCTGTCCAGTCAGCAGAGCAGATGACACTCCTTGGGCTCCCAGGGACTGTCTGGCTTTGATTTTTTCTTGCTGGTGCTCTCTCTCTCATGCTGAGGTGCAGCTGCTCATATCAGCTCAGCCCAGCCTGGTGCTTCATGCTGATAATAACCAAGTAGGTCAAACAAACAGTGAAATTACCCAGTCATAGGAAAAGGCTGAATAAGCTATAGAGACCCAGAACTGTATCGAAGGTGGGGCAGGGCTCAACATCAAGAGGCATGCTGTTCTTAATATTCCCTATATGCAGGTACGTACAATGGGACAACAGATTACTTTGTTTTTGTTAACTGTTGTCAGATCAACTCCGACTTAGGGTGACCCTAGGAATGAGAGGTCCCTAAGTCACCTTATATCGACTGCACTGCTCAGCTCTTGCAATTTCATGGCTGTGGCTTCCTTGATTGAGTCTGGAATGCAGTCTTCCTCCTTTCCTACAGTCTTCTTCCTTACCAAGCATTAATGACTTTTCTTCATGTCTTCTCACAATATGTCCAAAGTACAACAGTCTCAGTTTAAGCATCTTGGCTTCTAGTAAGTGTTCGGGCTTGATTTGCTCTAGAACAGATTTATTTGTCTTTTATCAGTCTCTTCTCCAGCACCACATTTCCAATGATTTGATTTTCTTCCTATCAGTGTTCTTCACTGTCCTCCTTTCACAATCATACATAGAAATAGGAAATACAATGGCATGGATAATCCTAATGTTACTATTCAATTATGCATCTTTACACCTCAGGATCTTTTACCATCCATTAGTCTTGAAACATCCTTAAATATGAAGGCTCTTACAAGCACAATGTGTATTTAGAAGTGCTCCCTATGTG
Source organism: Urosaurus nigricauda (assembly GCA_034509955.1). Classification (NCBI taxonomy): domain Eukaryota; kingdom Metazoa; phylum Chordata; class Lepidosauria; order Squamata; family Phrynosomatidae; genus Urosaurus; species Urosaurus nigricauda. The sequence continues at coordinate 106,358,020 of JAOEGL010000004.1, forward strand.
TTCAGCATAACTTACTCCCAAGTAAGTGTGCACAGGGTAGATAGCAGACAGGTTTTATTATTCTCCAGAGAATTCAACAACAGTAGATGTCTTCATATTTTCTAGAGCCTGGTGTTTTCATACACTTCTAATTGATAATGCTCAACTGCACAGGAATCCTGGTGGTCCAATTTTGCTAAGAGATCGGGGGGATGTGCTGTCGAAATTTATTGGACACAGTTTTTCCCCTGTTATGGGAATGTTATGGGAATGGGACGCTTGTGTCTGTGCATGACCGAGAAAGAATGGATTTTATCACACACCAAAACAATGGCGCCATTCCGTTCCCTGGCGCCAAGCCATCCCCATTCAGTGCTGAGGTGTGTCATTTGGCTCGGACGGAAGGCTTCTGACCCAAACATTTAACGTGCCTCAGCACTGAATGAGGATGGCTTGGCCCCAGGAAATGGAATGGCACCATTTTGAGGACGTTTTGGTGTGCGATAAAATCCGTTCTTTCTCGGTTGTGCATGGACACGAGCATCCCCTTCTCATTCCCATAATGGATGCAAGCTACAGGAAAAGAGATTCAACCTCAATATTAGGAGGAACTTCCTCACAATAAGAGCTGTTCAACAGTGGAATACACTCCCTTGGAGGGTGGTGGAGTCTCCTTCCTTGGAGGTCTTTAAGCAGAGGCCATCTGTCGGGGATGCTTTGATTGTGAGTTCCTGCATGGCAGGGTGTTGGACTGGATGGCCCTTGTGGTTTCTTCCAACTCTATGATTCTGTGATTCTATGATTACATCAAAATCACTGGCAATATTTGTAAAGGACTCAAGAATCTTTTAATGTTTTTGCAGTCTAAAGTGAGTACAGGTTGATTTTAAGAGATAATTAGTAGATTAAGTTAAGCAGAAGTGTGTGTGTGTGTGTGTGTGTGTGTGACATAGCTGCATTATCTAGTTATGCATAACTGTCTTGTAAAAAGTTGGATGTCATATCTATATTTTCTTTTTTATCTCAATAACAATTGTTACTAGTTTTCTTTTTCTATATTTTCCTGTGCTTTTTAAGTTTTCTTTCTCTCTGTGTTATTTTTATTGTATGGGAAAATTCTTAACAAAAAAAAATTTTTTTTTTAAAAAAGGACGCTGTACTCTTTATAAAAGTAGGGCATGTGCAACACAAAAAAGTAGACATTAAAAACCACATATTTATGGAACAATCTCCACCTAACTTCACAATATAGTACTCAGATGCATAGCAGGTTAAGGACATTTCTATTAGATTAGACCAAAACCTTGTCTGTTTTCCACAGTAGCTACCCATATGCTTCTCAAGGAATTATACTCAAGGAAAACATGAGTATAATTGCTTAATTCTGTTAATTGTTTCCCAGCATCCTTGAACAAGGAGGTACTATAGACCACAACTTGGAAAAATGGACTATGGATCCCCAAATCCCCTAGCTAGTTTGGTAAGTGGCCATTGTGGTTAGGGGATTTGGAATACATAGTCAAAAAATGTAACTTTTCCAAGCTCTTGTACACAGCCATCCTGACATGTAGCCAATTCTTTGTTGATTTACAAGTCTTGTGGTAATCAATTCCTTGAATTTTCTATGTGTTGTATGAAAAAGCACCCATTCATTTCAATGGCGCTTGCTCAGGACATAGTAAAAATTGTGTGACTCTTCACTGAAGAGATGCTCCTTTCTGTTAAAGCAATCCTTAGTGGAGGAGAAAGAGAAATGATGTATTTTGGACATCCAAAGTGTGCAACTATATTATGGAGTATAAGCATCTTCTGAAACCCAGCTAACCAACTCAAAGTGAAGTCATCTAGGCAAAAATTAGTAAAGGATATATATATTTTACAAATTTCAGTAGTCAAGGCAGATGCAAATGGAACTTATTCTACGAGTGATGACAGTTAATGAAATAAAGGAACACAGTGTAGGTGCATGATCATTTCCAGGAAGGAGAGGTTCCATTTAAGAAGGAAATATTTGTGTCTCTCGTCACTAAAGATATTGGCACTGGTTTATGTTTGTCCAAGATTACAGGAATTGCTTGCCTCCTATCTTTATGCCAGATGCAGCTTGAATGTAGATTTTTATCATTATAATTTAAAAAAAAAAACTTAACCTTTTATGTCACTGAAGCTCCTCTGAAAAAGACCTTGGTAGACTTCCAAAGTATTTTCCCCCTTAAATCTTTATTTAAAAAAAGGAAAGGGAACATAGAATAAAATAGAGCCTAGAGTAATACATAATCTTAACAAATTAAAATGCAAACACCTTCCAACAATTAAGCAGATGCATAAAATAGTTCTCTACCTTTTGTTATCTGTTACGTGTTTAGAAAATATCGTAAGAAGAACAAAATGAAGGCATAACAGTCAAGCAGGTTCTTGACTGGAGAAAAAAGTATTTATTTGGGACAATATTTAGACTTAGACTTAGTTTGATACCAGATCAATGTTCCATCCCCATAGCTTAGCTGGTCACAGTGGAATAGAAATATGTTCTTTAGATCCTATTAACAATTTGTGCACTACATGTACAACTATTCTCTGGTGAGATTACACTAAATATAGGAATCATATAAACCTCGGAAGGCTGAATCTTGCCATTGTATCTCTCAGCTTAGCAGGCCACATTTAAATCCATTTGCATTCTGCTACTCTGTAATGAGTAGCAGAACCAGCCAGCATGGTGTAGTGGTTTGAGTGTTGGGCTAAGACTTGAGACCAGGGTTCGAATCCTTGCTCAGCCGTGGAAACCCTCTTGGTGACCTTGGGCAAGTCACACTTGCTCAGCTTCAGAGGAAGGCAAGGGCAAACCCCCTCTCAACAAATTTTGCCAAGAAAATAAAATAACAACAATTCTGTGATCATACCTTGCAAGGGCACAAGTTTCCAAATCTTAAAAGACCAGTTTTAATTTTAGAAAAATGACAATGTTCTAGCTCAGGGTGGGCAAATTTTGTCCAGCAGGCCACATTCAGTCCCAGAGCCATTTTTGTGGCCCACTAGAGCCTCACAAGTATGTATGTATGTATTGCTCCAGAACAGCCCTAAACGCACCCTAGGTGGTGTGGAGGGCATTTCCACCACATTTGGAGACTCCTTATGCCTCCCAAGAGTTCAAAACAATTTTTGGGGAAAAAATCCCCTATTTTTCTGGCCCCCAAATACTCAAAAATATCCTTTGGGGGCATGGCATGTATTCCCACCACATTTTGCAACCTCTTGAGCCAATTTAGGCCCGGTAGAGCCTTTTTGACAAACCCAAAATGGAAAAAATGCCTCCGTGCCCCCTAGAAACGTTTGGTTGGCAAACTGCCCTTTCCTTCTTTCTTTCTTTCTTTCTTTCTTTCTTTCTTTCTTTCGGGGAACAGGTGCAGACCTCCAAGTTCTTCCAGAAGGTTAATGCAGACCCCAGTCTTCCACAGTTGCCCGTCCCTGTTCATTAAGACATCTACAGAGAACAGGGGTTCATTCTGGAAATACTCTCACATCATGTAATGTAAACATAATGGTCATCATTCTATTCATGAATTTTTGTTGTGTGCCTTCGAGTCGTTTCTGATATATGGTGACCCCAAGGCAAACCTATCATGAAGTTTTCTGGGGCTGAGAGTTGTGACTCGCCAAAGGTCACCCAGTAAGTATCCATGGGTGAGTGAGCAATCGAACTCTGATTTCCAGAAATGTAGTCCAACACTTAAGCCACTACACCATGCTGGCTCCCAGGAATTAGGAGACTGTAAATCTACCTTAAATTTTACACCATCATAATTCCCTTTCATAGTCATTACACATGCAACAACCAAAGGTCGCCCCAAAACCTACCTTTCCAACAGTGTAGTCCCCTCAACATGGCATTTTCTGTGTATTATTATTATTAGTATTAGTTATATCCTGCTTTCCTCCCAAAACTGGGACACAAAGTGGCTTACAAATTAAAACAGGACAATTAAGGACATACAATAGTGCACATTAAAGTAGAATTAAATTAGTACAATATGAAAACATCACTCATTAAAAAATAAAATGCAATCCAAAGATAAAAGCATTTTAAAACAGTTCATATTAAAACAGTTAAAAATACTAAAATAAATTAAAACAATAAAAAAATAAAACTATACACATTCTTATCTTGCCAGAGAGCAAGTATCTGCGGTCCAGCTGCAGGAAGAGAGCTGGATGTGTCTCCCACGATCGAAGCATCCATTGCACTCTCTGGCAACATGGACATGACTGTTGAAAAGGCAATTTTTGGGAGTGGCATCAGGAAATATAGCTACAAAAATGCAGTTAGTATTATTATTATTATTATTCCACCCTTTCCCCCAAACTGGGACTTGGAGCGGCTTACAACACAGTTGTCCCTCCTTATCCACAGATTTTTTTACCTACAGATTCAAACATCCATGGCTTGAGAATATTCAAAAAAGTATAAATTCCAAATAACAAACCTTGATTTTTATATTTTATTTAAGGGACACCATTTTATTATGCCACTGTATTTACTGGGATTTGAGCACCCACGGATTTTGTTATCCACGGGGCGTCCAGGAACCAAGCTCCAGTGGATAACAAGGAGCCACTGTATTAAAAAAACAGTGCAGTTAAAAACATACAAAAATGATACGTTAAAATAGAGTTAAATTATTACAACATTAAAACAGGGATTTGAACTTGGATCACTTTGTTCCAGGTTCAGAACTTTAAACATCGCACTAGCTCTCAGAAGAGAAGTTACTGCTAAACAGTGCCAAGGCCAAACAATTCACGTGTTCAATTTTAATAATATGCATGATGACAATAATTTGCATAATATCCCATTCAGATGTCTGATTTCAGGAACATGGCAACTGTAGATGTAAACACATGCATGCATGCTTATTCACACACACACAGACACCAAGTATATGGAAATGTTATAAATTTGCCAGATCTACACTGTTTACTGAATTCAGCTTTTTGGCATAGATTTTAAAAGCATTCTTCCCCTCCACTGTTCTGTTCAGACACTACCTGGCCGTACCTTTTAGCCATTAGTGTTCAGTGAAAACAAGGCCAGAATATAAGAGTATAATGTCACATTTGATAATGGTCTCTCCACTCATGCTAGCCCTGCTTGCATAAATTACAGCTTACATGAAGGCTTTAAACTTGCCCTTTCTTTGAGTGAATGCTTTGACTAAAGGGGCCTGAAGACCTGCAAGTTCAAAAATCAAACACAACCCACCACCCACTCCATCCTGGTCTGGAAAGAACCCATACTTCATTTCCCTGCCTCCTACTTTGAAAATTAATCTTCTAACAGATGCCTTTGTTCTGGCCACTTTCAACTTTGCAGGGGATTTCCGATGAAAATTATGCCAAGTAGGGTAATAGTTATTACCTAATCTTCTTGACTGAGGTAGTTTGATTCCTTCTGAGAGTCAAATTATATATCATTTTTGACTCGATCCCCATTGTGGTGAAGATAGCAATGCTGAGGGAGATTTGTGGAAAGTATCATGTTTAATTTCTTCTCTCAAATCTTTTTCCTTATGAAAATCAATCTTCCAAAGCTATTTATTTGCACTAGGAAAAATCACAGCTATGTAAGTGGGGTATTTTCCTCAGGAAAATGGTTGAAAGAAAATAGTTTTTAAAAGAAGGAAGGAAGGAAGGAAGGAAGGGAAAAAGGAAGGAAGGAAGGACGGACAAAGGACACGGGCCTGATCCTAGTCCCCCCAGACCTGCTCTAAATAAATAAATAAATATTAAAGATAGGATAGATAGGCAGATGGCTCTCCAGTTTCGGCTCTGTGTAGTTTGGTAATTTCTTACACAAGTCAAATCTACCAAACAGTTGTAAAAAACAAGATAGATTACTGTACTTAGACCTTTCTTCTATTTCTTTCCCCCTCTGATCTTTTATGTTGTTTTGCCTTACTGGAACTATAACTAACATTGTTATTGTCAAAGTAGTCATTTCAGAATGATGGCAGAGATCCTAAAATAAATTAATGTAGAAGACATTGAGAGTAGGAATGTTTCCCGCCCTCCACATCCCCCGAAATTCTTAGAAGACGATTGTTGGTATTTGGGGTGGTTCTTGAGGGCTGAGGTACTGCTTCTGAAGGGGGACTGCTGCAGGTGCAGGAATTGCCCCAAACTGGGCGGACATCTGTCTAATCTTGATTTCACCTCTCACAGTAGCCCACAGCCCCTAACAATTTCAGAGGATGACTTTTCTTCCTAAAGAGTAGAGGTAACTCCCCCATGTTCTTTCAACATCATTTCCCAATAACCTTTTTCACTAGCAATGATGGTTAGGGCTACTCCAAGCTGCAGGGCTCGGAGGGCTGCTTGATTTCAACCCCTGCCCTAAATTTCCATGAATGAGCCAGTCCGACTGCACAATAAAAGCCTAATCGGAAAAGACCCTCCATCACAAGACAGTGAACCTGTTGTGCATGATCTGCCTGTAGAACAGTGCCATCTAGTTTCACTTCCTATGGTTATTCCAACTCAGCCAACTCTTTGAAGGCCTGCTGAACATGCTCTGATCACTTCAATCTGTTTGGCTTTCTTGTATGTGAAATGAGCCATTGTTATTTCCATTTCCACGGCCCAAGGATATCTTAAGTGCTAGGAATTAATGGGGATGAAAGATATTACAGTAAACATTAGAGAAAGGAAGATCCTATGGATAAACCTGCCTTGCTGGATCAGACCAGAACAGATCTATCAATAAGTCCAGCAGTGTGAACCAGTGTAGTGTAGTGGTCCGAGTACTGGACTACAACTCTGGAGAAAAGAGTTGAAATCCCCATTTGGCCATGGAAACCTGAGTGACCTTGTGCAAGTCACACTCTCTCAGTCTCAGAGGAAGCGAATGGCAAGCCCCCTCCGAACAAATCTTGCCATCAAAACTTTGTGATAGACTCGCCTTGGGATCACCATAAGTTGGAAATGATTTGAAGGCATACAACAACAACAGTCCAGCTATCTGTGATCAGCAAAACACCTTGGAAACTGGAAAGCGCAAGGAAGTGATGGTAATCTACAGTTATCTCCAAAACAAGAGATAACAGATTGAATCGCAAGGGCAACTAGCATATTTCTTTGGCAATTATTTCTTTACTTTTCTTTGGTTTGATACTGCACTCTAAAGCATAGCATAAAGCTGGCGATGAGATCCCACTGTTCTTTGGAACTCAAAAGAGAGACTTCTTCAACTCAGTTCTGTCCTTTGGAAATGTTCTCCCTGCCTTTAAAGTTCAGCACAACACGAACTCAGAAAAGCTGCTTCTCTGTCCTTTGCAATCATTAACTATTGAATCCTACTTTAGGTACATGGCAGATAATACCATGTTGATTAATATTCTTCATTAGAGTAAAGAATTTATAATTCCATATATTGCCTTGTTTCTGTGAAACAATAAAAATAATGGCATGAGGATAAACTGTGAGACATGTGGAACCACAAATTTCTACAGCATCTCTCCAGCCCCCCCCACCCCGATCATACCAATATTTCACACATTTTTATTATTTTTCCTTTTAAAAATATATGATTGTTTTCTGCAACAAAGTGGTGCTTATTCACACATAAATATGGTTACCATATCAGGCAAACTCAGTTTATCACTTAACTGAGTTTCTAATGTGAATGCAAGAGGAAAAGTGCTTCTTCTTCAAAATCAGGGTTGAAACATATGCTTCTGTTCATTCTAACATATCGAAGTAGGAGCAATTGCAAAGCGTGGAATGATGGTAAGGAGAGAGAAGATGAATGTTAGTCATGTACTTCTTCACAACTGAAATAAGTATGCCTGGCTGACTTTGGCTGCATCTGAAATGCAGACATAATACACTTCAACTGTCATAGCTCAATGTTATTGGATTCTGGGAGCTATTTGGCCTTCTCTGGCAGAGCGCTCTTGTGCCACAACAAACTATAAACCCCAAGTTTCCATAGGATGGAGCCACAGCAGTTAAAGTGGTGTCCAATTGCATTACTTCTGCAGTGCAGATGCAGCGTTTACAACCTCCCCAGCACCCAATAAATCCCATGAAATCAAGAGTTTAAAACAGAGTGGCAACTATAAAGGTATCTGGAAGTTGTTATGCTGCACATCCCAGCTTGTTGTTGTTGTTGTGGGCCGCCGAGTTGTTTCTGACTTATGTGTGGCTTAAACTGAGTGTCGGACTATGACTCTGGAGACCAGGTTTCAATTCCCAGCTCAGCCATGAAACCCAATGGGTGACGTTTGGCAAGTCACACTCTCTCCACCTCTGAGGAAGAACTCTTGCCAAGAAAACTCCATGATAGATTTGCCATAGGGTTGCCATAAATTGGAAATTACTTGAAGGCACACAACAACAACAAGGTGACCTTATCATGGGGTTTTCTTGCAAGATTTCTTTAGAGAAAGTTTGCCATTGCCTTCCCCTGAGTCTGAGTGCATGTGATTTATCCAGTGGGTTTCATGGCCGAGTGGGGAATACCAAGGAAGCTGTGCTACTGGGAGCTGTGGTCCAATAACATCTGGAAGACTTCATAACTCCAACTTTTGGTCTAATGCAGCTGCAGCTGCTCCCCCATCTTATCACTCTATGGCTTGGGTTGCCGAAACTCCCAAATTCATCGCCTGCCTCACTTCTTCCTGCTCACCTTCCTGATCTGAGTGATCATACACCTATTTGCACCAGCAAGTCCCTAAAAGCCAGTAAACCCTTTACCTTAACCTTAGCCCTTCTGATGTCATGGTGGTTCTTTGTTACCCATGCAAATAAGTCATTAGCCCACATGTCATGTCTCCTGAGTTTGCTTTTCTGATGTTTATACAAATCTTAGCAAACCTCAGGCTACAAGCCAGGTTACTTTGAGTAAAAAGGGTGAAGCCTTTGTTGCTGTATTTCTGAGGAAATTCTTTGTTCCCAAAGAGCGCTTTTAATGGCTGCTTTCAAACTGGAATGTTCTACCGAGAGATGCTAGTCTGGTTGCTTCTCTGTCGTCCTTCTACCAACAGGGCTAACCTACAGACCTTTTTATTTGGACAGGCCTTTGGCAGGTAAGCACAGTTGCTGTAGAAGAGGCTGTTAACTATTTGTTAAATCTTGGTGGCCCTATTTTGGGAGACAGGTGGGGTTTAAACCCAACAGACAAACAAACACAAAAATTGTTAAAAAAAACAACAACACCACAACCCACCAAATACAGCTTTGTGTACATTGCTTCAGTAGTTAATGTTACCCAAGCCCTTAACACATGAATACATCCCAAACAGAGGGGGAAATAATCTTGATTCTTCTATCTCAGAAATTAGGTGGGGTAATAAGGGGTTGCCTTATTGCTGCACATAATACAGCAAAATGCGTATATAATTTGTATTATGTAAACAACACAAAAATTTATAATTTTGTATATTGTAGGAAAATTGTACACTTGCAATTGTTTTGGTCTCATGTCTTTTTTGTTTCATGTCCTTTTTAAATCTTTTTAATTTGCTGCTGCCTTGGGGAAGCGACTTCCACAGCTAGAGTATGGAACCAAAATACCGAAATACATGAATAATTACAGTATAATTACAATAAATGTGAATATGCTTACATCAGGGTGACCAGATGTCCTAACTGCAAAGGAGAAGAAGGTGCTATAAAATGTGGAAAACTCAAGAAAAATGTAGGATATTACCAAATAAAACTTAAAATCACTAATATAAATGTAAATTCATGCTTCTTAGTCATGCTCAAAATGGAGGACATTCCTCCTGGACAGAAGGTTGAAATTGACGGCATGTCCAGAAAAAGGAGGATGTTTGGCCATCCTGGCTTAAATGTACATTAAAAAAAAAAGATTGCTTATCAAATATTTTACATGCATAGCTGTAGAAACTAATCAATATACTAAATTGATGGTGGCACAGGCAAATGTGTTAAATGGCTTAACAACAATTTTTGTTACATGAATTTAAAAGGGGAGAAAATGTTACCTTTTCTCTTAAACACATCTGGGTAAGTGCACTATGGAAAAGTAGAAAGGATTTTAGATAATACAGTTCAAATACAGAGCAGTTGATATTTCCAGCACTCCCCACCTGTGCTGACAAAACCCACTCACCTGGGAGTCAGTCTCATTGAAGTCAATGGGCTTACTTCTCAGCAGGCATGTATAGGGTTGTTCTGCTTCATCCCTTTGTTGCTTATGCTTTGTGGCTTTGTGCCTCCAAGTCACTTCTGACTTATGGCAACTTGAGGTGAAACTATCATGGGTTAGGGTTGAAGCTGAGAGAGTGCGACTTGCCCAAGATGTCCCCCGTGTATTTACAAGACTGTACCAGGATTTGAACCCTGGCCTCCAGAGTCATAGGCCAATGCTCAAGCAATTACATAATGCTGGCTTTATGGTAGTGTAGTATTAAAAGAACCCTGAAAGCGTCAAGAACGCAGAGAAGTATTTCTGCCTGCATTTGCATACATAGTGGGAAAATTGTGTATACTTTTCCCACTGTGATAAAATCATTATATTAAGCTAACCATACAGTTATTTTTCACTATGTGTGCTCCATTGCCCTTAATCCTGTGGATCCAGCAGGGAAGCTTTGCCACATACTTTTTCTTCAATGAGGCCACTCTTCAAAACAGTCTCTTAGCCTACGTTGGCCTGCTAATCTCTTGTTTCCTCTCCTCCTTCTATGCCAAGAAGTCCCCCATTCACAGTTTTACTTCGGCCATGAATTCAGTAGGAGAGATTTCGAACAAGCCCCTGTTCCGTCACCCTCATAATACAAGATAATAATGTGGACATGTTGTGAGGGTGGCTGAGATAATGTATGCAAAACTCTGCTATCACACCACAACATAGTCTAGCTGTGGAAGTCGCTTCCCCATGATTTATTGACAGCCATCAAATTGAAAGGATCTGAAATGGATGGGAGACAAATTCATGGAGGATAAAGCTATTAGAAACAGAATCAGAAGAAGTGTGCTCCTGAATACTAGTTCCTAGGGAAGAGGAGAGAGGGGTCCATGGACCCTTCCACGCAACCCATTTATAGTGCCATGATTCCACTTTAACCGCCATGGCATCTTCTTAAGGAATGTTGGGATTTGCACTTTAGGAGGAATATGTAAAATTCTCAGCCAGAGAGCCCCTCTAGTACATCCCTAACCTACAAACCCTAGTATTCCATGGGATGTTACCATGGCAGTTAAAATGGGATGATAATGTTGTAATTGTTTGGTGTGAAAGGGCCCCATGTCTTGCTTTCGGGTTTCCTATTGGTATCTCTTTGGCCACTGTTGGAACAGAATGCTGGACTAAGACATTTGGGCATATTCAGCCAATCTTCTCTTATGTTTCAAATGATTAAATATTTTGTAAATGCCTAAATTCCCAAAAGGCACCAGATCCCATCTGATCATGGAAGCTGAGCAGGATCAGCCCTGCTTAGTATTTTGATGGGATACCGCCAAGGAATCCTAGATGCTGTGGGCTATATTTCAGAGGAAAGAAATGGCAAAAACCACTTATGAGTATTCCTTGCCTGAGAAAACCATATGAAGGATTGCCATAAATTGATAAGCAACTTGAAGGCACATGCATACACAAATATTACAGGTTAAGTCTCCCTTACCCGAAATACTTGGGGAAAGAAATGTTTTGGATTTTGGAGTTTTGCAGATTTTTGAATATTTGTGTATACATAATGAGATATCTTGGAGATGGGACTCAAGTCTAAACATGAAATTCGTTTATGTTTCATATACACCTTACATATAGCCTGAAAGTAATTTTATACACAATATTTTAAATAATTTTATGACATGCAGTTTGTGTACACTGAACCATCAGAAAACAAAGGTGTCCTTTTGCAGCCAAACATGTGGACAATTTTGGATTCTGGAATATTTTGGATTTTGGAAATCTGGATAAGGGAAACTCAACCTGTATTAGTATTAGTAATGTAGGAATGAATGCCTTAGTCATTATTAGTTTTTTAAAAATAACATTAAGGAATACCACAAGGATGAAGACTGTAATTTAAGAGAAATCCTACCCATCATACTCCACATCTGTGTGTAAGGATGTCCATAGGCCTCTTTTCATTTGAAAAGCCCTTCATGTCATAGAATGAAGGGACTAGTTCATGTTCGGTTTTTTCTGTTCTTTATAGCCTGCTTTATATTTAAAACAGAAGAATATAAATAAGAGTAAAATGTAGTACAATGGGCCCTTGGTATCCGCTGGAGTTTGGTTCTAGGACCCTCCATGGATACCAAAATCTGTGGATGCTCAAGTCCCATTAGATACAATGGATAGTAATACGGTGTCCTTTATATAAAATGGCAAAAATCAAGGTTTGTGATTTGTAATGTAGATGTTTTTAAAATATTTTCAACATTTTCAAATGTTAAGGTGTGGTCCAAAAAAGGAACATCTCTATCAGAAAGTTGGAAGACAATATAAGACAGGATTTTAGGCTCTTTAATGATGCTGTCACTAAAGCAGAATCTCAGCAGCCACAGCTTCTGCTTCAGTGGCTTTGCTCAAAGCTGACCTTGCCCAAATTCTTCCTTCTAAAGAGCTACTGGTGGTGCAGGAGCACAACCTTATATTTAATATAGTAATCCTACTTTTAGATCTTCTCCTGCAGTACAAACAATGAAACGCATTTGACAAAACTGTTTTGTACCAGCTGACAGCAGCGTGCCCCCTTGCAGGTTTAATTTTGCAGCCTACCCACTGTCAACTGTCACCAGCCTCTGCATTATGGGGGAGAGTGATGTTCAGGCAGGCTGGGAAATGCCAGATGAAAGAAAGATGAAACATTTCCTCATTGTAAATCTGTACCTGCAAAAATAGTTCAACCCCCGTTATTCCAAGAATTTATATACTGAATCATATAAAGAGGCCAGATGGCCGTCCCAGCTAACACCTTGGTCCATGCCAGAAAATCCCCATAGAAACCTATATTAACTTAATCAGTTTTAACCTGCAGAATGGAGATCAGATCCTTGCTCTTTCAGCTTTGAACCTCCATCAGGAATAGGCTCTAGTATGTGCAGCAGACGTGGAAAAGGAAGCTGTAAAACCGAGAGTGGATGTGCTGTCCTGAGGCAATATATTGACCAGCTAGCTACTCATGCTCTTTCAAGGTATTATGTGATGGCCAGTAAGTAGCATGGGATTTATAGTAATGGCATATGTGCCTTGGGATAAGTCTCCAGCAACACATGCAAAATCTACTTGTAACATTGGTTGTGCTGCAGTAGAATCAGGTGCTCATATGCTTGAATTGCTAAGACTTTCTGGTCAGCAGGCAGGAAGATGCCACCTGCTGTCCTTCCATTCCCTGGCTAGGGGTTTCTCTTCCTTCTGAGTTTAGCTTCAGTTGTGCCTCACAGGTTGAGGATGGAATTTCCTGTGCTCCTGTGCTTGTTAATGCAAAGTATTTTGGGGTTGCTCAACTATGAATGGGAAATCGGTATGCAAAAGGGTCATGTAGAATCTTTGAGACCAACCGGAAGAGAGAAGTTGGTAGCATGGACTTGAATCTCAGATTCCTCAGATGCATCATCTACAAAAGCTCATGCTACCAGTTCCTTTCTTTCTGAATAGAGCCTATTCAGACCAGCCATAAAGGCTGGCCTGGGGGCAGAGTCGGAGAGTGGCGTCTACATGATGCACTCCAAGGTGGCATGATGCTGTGTGCTGCTCCACATGGCGCATGCCGTCACAGAACTTTTCTGGTGCTGTGTCCACACGACGCAGCACACTTTAAAGCCGTGGTGCTGTGGCTATCGTGCCCTTTCCAGGGTGCAAAAAGGAGCCGGCTTTTGTGGCTTTTTTTTGCACCCTGGAAAGGCCAGATTAGGGCTGTGGTGTGCGGGTGCCACAGCCCCATTCCGGCACAACTGAAGGCAGCTGCAGGCCGCCCCTTAGTCTCACAGGTAATATAAGATCCCTTTGCATACTGATTTTACTGACCAACCTAGCTACGTCTTTGAATTCTATGAATTGCAAACTAAGACATGTTAACTTTGCAGAGGTGTGGAGATAAAAACTGCTAGAACTGGTTTGTGGACTGAGCTTGCTACCTGTTCTGGGAACTTTCCTTGGGAACTTGGCTTTTGGAGGATCTCACACTGATAACTTTAGCTTCAAAATTTACCACTTTACTGAACACAGCCAGGAGGGAAGCCTGTCCATCTATCTTTCCCTCATGCTCTCTCTCTCACACACTTTAAAAATGACATTGGGCTTAGGTTTCTCATCTAAGAGAGAGAAAATCAATCACACTTTGAGGAAAATGTAGCAGCACTTCCAGCTGTCAGCTCAAATTGCTTCATGGTCAGAACTGGCCTTTCAGTAGCTGCTCGTAAATACAGGGTGATATAAGAAGGTGTTGTAGAAACAGAAGCTGTGAGCAGGAGCTTCACCTACGGCATCAAAGCATTGGTAATTTCCAGAAGACTCAAGGTGAACCTTGAGATTGAACCAAATCCCTTTTGTAAGTTCTTTTGACAGACAAAAATAATTTAATTGTGGCATGAGTAACATCTTGACCAACTTGATTTACAACATCTGTAGATAGATAATACTTTTATTAAGATCAATTCCACAATAGTCTACAAATCAGGTTAGGTAGTTAAAATGTGGGAAAGAGACATGGAAGTCCAAAAATTTGGCTCAATGTTTTAGCCATGAGAACTGCAGCTGAGCTATATCTCAAAATGGAGAAATTATGGGACTGAGATGCTAAGAGCAATGAAACAATTAATTGCATTTAGAGAGTCACCCTGCAACAATTTGAAACCTGTCCATCTTTAGTAAGTAAGAAGCCCCACCAAATTCAGAGGTGTTTATTCACAAACAAGTGTGCAGAGAATTACAGATTTAGGGTGAGAAAGTGTAGCTGGATTGTAACTACCATTATCAGGCTATTTCACCATGTAACATAACTTTCCCCCTACTGTTTCCATTTTTAAAAATGTAAAGCCTACTTCTGAAACCAGTTTCGCTATCTACATTTTACAGCAGAAAGCAAGAAGTCAGTTGAGAAATCTATTAAACTGAATAAAGAGGTAGTAGGCAGTGAAAAGCAACTCTGCTTCCATTTTTGTAAATATTTTATACTGCTTTTCCAGGAAAAGCCTTCTGGAATATTCTAATAGTTTGAAGGTAGCATTTATATAAAAAGATAAGGTTGTTACATTTTGTTACCAAGGTCTGAGAGGAAGGTACATTATGCACTTTTAAAACAGTTTTAAAAAATATTTTTTTGGGGGAAAAAGGTTGGTGACTTTTTTGGTTAAGTCAAAAGGGAGAAATGTACAGATTCGGGATAGTTCATACCAGGCTGGTGTTAGTTTTGTTCCTTCCTTCTGGTGGTTATTCTATAAACGATATTAGTATATAGTAACCTTCTGGTGGTTATTATATAAACCATGTTAGTTTATCATATTAATATACTGTTTTAGCATACAATAGGTATTCATGGGGACATTATAGTCCCTGTTGTTATGTAACCAAAACAGCATTATCCACACACAACAGGAAGTTACCAATTTTGGTAGAAGTACCAAGAAAGGAGAAGGGGGAATTAAAAGAAAGATTGTGCATGGTTAGTGGCTATGGAATTATGAACTGGATGGTTGGAAATGGAAAACTGTGGAGGAAGAGAAATGCAATAGAATATCCTGAAAATATCCTGTATGGCCAACTGGATCCCTGAAAAGGAGCACTCCACACTGTGATATTTTACTGCAGGACCTATATGCTCTAAAAACAAAACAAAACATGCATGCTAACAGAACACAGACCGCTGGCAGTACTAGGATTGAAGAATGTGGAAATATCTATTCCTAATGATGAAAATGGGAGGGAAAGACACACTCTTCTAAACACACTATATGGCACCTGTTCCTCACTATTGCCTCTCTCTTTCCTCCCTCCTTCTCCCTTTACGTAGTTCTGCTCTCTGTTGAAATTTAGATTGTAAACACCATGTGGCCAAGGACATTTTCTTTTGTTTGCATTATTCTTGCTCATAGTGACTAGTCCAAGGAGACCTGGTGAAATGCTTGATGGAGCAACAGTCTGAAGAGCTGTCCTAGTCCATGAAACCACTCTATCAGCTACATCACAGGAACTGGCAATGCAAACTTTCTGTGTGTCCCTCGCCCACCAACCTAGTTTCTCATCACTGTGAGCATAATGCCAAGAGTTAGTTTATTGTTGGCTTCTGGTGGGCTGAACAAAATACACAGCACACGGACCAAGCAGAAAGATGCCACCAGCTGTCATAAAGTCCATGATTTTCCACTGTGAAACTACATTTTGGAGCTCTAAGAAAGAGATGAGAAACTGTCCCATCTGGCTCTGGCAAGAGTTTGTCAAGGCTTCGGGCAGAGGGTCTTTATCCCACTCTCCCACATTGCTTGCCACTTGAAATAATTTAAACCAAGATCCCTGGAAGTGGTCTTTGAACTTTATCCATAGCAAGCACATGCTCCCTGCGGGTAAGCTAAGGCAAGGCCGCTGTTACAATCTGTTCTCTGTTGTCATTTTGAGCACCAGGAAAAGAAATGCAGTTTTCCCAGCAAAAAGACACTTAAGACATTGACAGAGAATTTGAGGTATGTGGGATGCTTTTGTCAGCGTGACTGCACCAAGCCACTGTACAATTCCACAGCATATGAAAGAGGCTGGATACAAATATATACATCCCCCCTGCCCGTACAGACAAGTGTCTCTATGGCAGCATTAAAAAGCCTCTCCTGAGGGAGTGAGACTCTGCAGTTCAGTGAGTTACATTCAGCAGCAGATAAATGCCTTTCAGCACCTTTTCCAATTTTCCCAAACAGGTCATTGAAGTACTAAGCTTCCCATGCTTTCTACCTTGGTGCTCAGTTGCAATGGTTCCTGGGGTGGAAGCGAGACTGTGGGAAGAGCTGTTGTGGCTGTTGCTGTGGCCGTCACCACAGCCACCGTGTCCCCTCCAGGCAGGAGCACTAAACGCAAGCAACGCCGGAACTCCTCGTTCTTCCATGTGTAGAGCAGCGGGTTGAAGGCAGAGAGAGAACAGAAGATCTGCCAGCTAGCCAACTGCAGGCCCCGTGGCATGGGCTGCAAGAAGAAGCCTAGCAGGCTGACCCACACCAGGGGCTGTGTGGCCAGGAGAAAGGCAAGACAGAGAAGGAAGACGGAGATGCTGCTCAGGCGTCGCTGTACCCGGCGGGGAGCTTGTGGGCCGGCTGGGAAGGGCAACTGTTGCAGCAGGTGGAAGTTGAGGACACTAACCCGCTTGACACTGCCCCGCACTCTCCTCACAATCCCCATGTAGCAGTGCAATAGGAGAACTGTCTGGCTGAGAACTGCCAGGGCTACCAGCAGGCCTGTGTAGCTAGAACCCTTGCTGCTGGTAACATTTCCAGACTTCTGCTGGTCAAGTTGCCATGCCTGCAGCCCTGGCTGCACCAAGGCAAGGAGAAGTGCAAGTCCCCATGTCAAGCTTATCATCCAGGCCATGTGCTTCCGCTGGTAAAGAGCCTGGTACGTGACTGGTGGCTTGGTGATGAGGATATATCGGTTGAGGGCCACCAAGAGATGGGAAAGCAGAGAGACAATGAGTCCAAGGCCTACAAGCCCAACCCGAAGCAAGCGGTAGCCCTCTGAGTGAGCTGTAGGAGTACTAGGAGGTAGTAGCCCCTGCACAGCTTCCTGGGGCATCCAAAGGCCACAGACGCTCAGGTCAGCAATGCAGCCATTTACAATGAAAGCATTGCTGGTGGTGCGCAGTTTTCTGAAGGTGAAGACCAGATAAATCACCATGATGTTGGATAAAGTTCCGGAGACAGCCAACAGCAAGTAGACGAGAGACAACGCAATCCTGGTTCCTAGAGTGTCTTCTTCGCAAAGCAGCAGTTGTAAGGATCTGGAAGTCAAAGTGGAGGAAGTGTTGGGCATCCTGATATACACAAATTTAGGCTCCTTTGCACCTCCAGGCAATCTTCATTCCTGCTTGGTTTTGGAGATGGCTAAGAAGCCAAGCCAAAAAGAAATCCAGATACATCTGATAGTAGATGACACACAACAAAAAACAAAAGCAAAGGCAGAAAATTGAAATGACCCTGAGCATGCAAGATGTCCAAAAGAATGCAGGCAGATCTATCCCAAACAAGCAGAAAAACTGCATCCCATGGAAACTGACAACATTCCCAGAGCATGCCAGAGCCAGAGTTAGTTGCTGGTAGAGGTCGAAAGAAGGATATTATAGGAATTCTTCAGATAGTGAAGCAAGGCAGATGCAGGCATCTTCTGAGCCAACAAGAACCCAAAAGATGAGGCTGGCTAGATTCCTGAGGCAGATGTTTGGAAGGCAAAGGCAGAAAAGCAGAAGAGAAGATCCAGAGTATGCAGGAATGCAACCTTACACATCTTCACTGTAGCAGGTATGAAGTTAGCTAGATGGCCAGGAGAATGTAAGACAGCAAGAAGTGCCCTCTTGAGAGAAGGAGGCAAAAAAGAGAAAAGGAAATGATTGGGAGTCCCAGCACAGCCTTCAATGAATAGCCTTAAGAGATTTAGTGCTTCATCTGAAGACTTAGGAGCTTCGTCTTGTGCTTTACAGGATGCACACTGTAGAGATCAGCATGGGAAAATTCGGTGCTTCTAATCTTAATGAATTATTCAGTAGGTTTCAAGCTTGCAGGAGCAGAAGAGTAGGGGGGGAATGCAGCTTGCTCTGAAAAGGCAGCAATTACAGAGACTGATATTTCTCCCTTTCCCCCACCCCTCCACCCACCGGAGTTATCAAATCACCTTCCTTCTTCTGACACAGTACCTTCCATTCTCTTCTCCTCCAACCACTGAAACACAGCCCCAGTTGCAGAGAAACTCCTCTGCTCACACTTCATTGTCTCCTTCTGGTCTGTTATTACGAGGGAAGATTTCACGCCTCTTATGGTTTATAAAGAAATATTATCTAATTTTAGAGCAGATCTTTTAGTTGCAATATGCAAAAGTGCGCTTGCTTAATACATGCTTGATGCACCTTGGCAACAGAATCTTTCATCATCTCCTATGTTTACATGTATGTTTGCAAGAGGGGTCCCCTCAACCCTCCACCTCCCACCAATAACGTGTTGTCAGCTATGCTGGGCTTTGAATTTGGCAAGATGCAGACAGGATGAATGCATACTTTTCCTAGGCTTCAGAAAAACACACACACACATTCATATCCAGACACTCCTTACATTTAAAGTGGTACATTCATTTATTTATAAAAGGTATTCATTGCCTTTATGATGAAAATGCCCAAGGCAGGGCATGCAAAAGATGAATGCTCAAATCTGATAACTTTCCATGGGGGCAGTTTATGCAGATGCATATCCCTATTGCAGTGCTCATCCAGACCCCTTGAAATGGTCAGATGTGTTTTTGATGCACACATGAAGATGCATAACCTGCTCAGATTCACCAGTTGTTACGTGCAACTAGAAGTGGATAAGGACTATCTATTTAATTTACATTCCACCTTTCTACCCCCGTGGGACCCAACCCCATCATAGGGCTTTCTTGGCAAGATTTATTCAGAAGATACTGTATTTACCATTGCTTTGCTCTATGGCTAAGAGAGTTGCCCAAAGTAACCCAGTGTGTTTTCATGGCTGAGCAGGGATTAGAGTCCCACCCTCAAACCACTACACCACACTTGCTCCCTAAGGCCTTTTAATTAAAGTATAAAATATAAAGCTACTTGTTCTTGGGTATAGTTCAAAGGGCTGATGCTGGCCTATAAAGCCATACATGGCCTTGTCCTTGATACATAAAGGACTTCTCATTATTTGTTAGCAAACGGTTAGCTATTCTAATTGGGTTGCTTGGGTGGTGGGGAGGAAAGCACTTGTGATCAAGTAGCATCATGATTTGGCTACTTGTGGCCTTGCTTACCGGAGGCTCTTCTTTGAATGCTCTCGGCAGTTACAATAGTTACAGCACCATGCTTATGGAAAGTTCTTCCCATGCTGATGTACATGCAAGCATATTCATTAGTCTGAGAATCTGTGCAAATGACCGGGTCAATTAAGCTGTGGTGAGAATTCCTGATAGCATTAAATGTTCTGGACATTTGGCTGGTCCTTGATCAGAATGATTGTTATGGACACATGTACACAAAACTCTCTCCAGAAAGAAACCCCCAGAATGTTGTCCTTGCAATGAAAAAACAGCTTTCACAATTAAGATTTTTCCAAACAATCATTGCTTTGCCAGGCTAATTAATCAAGAAGAAAAATAACTATTTTACATTTTACATTTTCCAATCAAGTGAGATAGTTCATTATTAAGACTGTGGTTCTAACAGCAAACTTGAGTATGATGTGGCCGGTTTCAATATATAATGGGCCCTTGGTATCTGCTGGGGTTTGGTTTCTGGACTCCCCATGGATACCAAAATCCACAGATGCTGAAGTCTCATTAAGTACAATGGGTATTAAAATGGTGACCCTTATAATAAATTGTAATATCAAGGCTTGCTTTTGAAATTTAGGTATATATTTGCAAGCTGTGGATGCTTGAATTCGTAGATAATGAATCCATGGGTAGGGAGGTCTGACTAGTCATATTGCTTTTTTCATTTATTAGATTACAATATCTATCTAGTTTCTGTCTATAAATGGAAGCCTCCGCTGTAGGGTGGTTCACACTTAACATGACCATTACTGGAGGACTGCAGCACTGGAGTTTATCACATAGGAGGAATTTCTCTCAATTGCGAATGGAGCCAATTCGCAATTATGTGAATTTGCTAGTTTAGCGAATTTACGTGAAATCTGATTGCATTCGGAATGCATTCAGAATGACTTCCCATTTCCTGAATATGACCTCCATTGCCTGAAATTGCGTGAGATACATTCATTTGCAATAACATGAAGCCCCATGATTGCGTTCAGATTGCCATTGCATTATACCCCCAAATTCCGTCGTATGATAAATTCCACTGACTTCCATGTGTGAATGAACCATCACAGCTCAAAGACAACTAATATGACATGCTCACCACAGCCAGTCTATTTGCGCAAGGATATGGTGTGAATAAAAGTGGTAAGAATTTTGAGGTTTGACTTTTTAGCATGATCAAAGAGTATATACATACCAGCCATTGCAAACCCATGGCACGCGTGCCAGAGCCAGCAGGCGGAGCCCTCTATGTGGGCACGCGAGGTTGCTCCCAGCAGAGTTTGCCATACGCATAAGCGGCCGGTGATCTGTGGAGCAGCTGCCAGTGGGAGGGCTTCCGGGCTCATCTCATTGGTCAGTGGAGCTGTGTTTTCCTGCCCTTGTGCTCCCACCACCATTCCGGCTTGAAGCAGTGAGGCAGCAGTGAGAAGGAAAGTCCATGAGGTTTGCAGTAATGGTGGAGACAGCTAATAATTTTCAGAAGATCTGAAGGGATTTGACGATTTATATCTACATGAGTGTTTGTGGCTCAGGGTGATCAGATTTGGTCCTCCCTATCCCAGACCTATCCTCCCTTTCGGCCTCCTATTCAGGAGGGATTCCAAAATGACCTCCATTTTGAGTAGGGCTGAGAAGCATGGATTAATTTTATATCTATATGGGTGTTTTTAGCTCAGGGAGATCAGACCTGGTCCTCCCCCTTTTCAGGACCTGTCCTCCATTTCAACCTTCTGTCTAGGAGGGATTCCAAAAGGTCCTCCATTTTCAGCAGGGCTGAGAAGGATGGGTTTTATATTTATATGAGTGGCTTTTTTTGGAGCTTTTATTTGGTGAAGTCCTCCATTTTTCCCCTTGCGTGTTTGCCCCCGGATGTCCCGCCCCCTGGAAGTCCTACCCCCAGAAGTTTCCCCTTCCCAGCACCGGACGACACCCAGTGCGGGAACACCACTGAGTTTAGGCACTTGGACTCAAAAAGGTTCGCCATCACTGCTATGTATTGTCTCAAGTGGTACGCAATCTATTTTACTATCCTAATTTTCTGCTTTAGGTATCTCTAGTGAGAGTCATTCAGGTGGTGATGTGTACGTATTGTGTGCATAATCCCTAACACAACAAACAATCGATTCAGAAGATTTTAATCTGTTCAACAAACTGATTGCTGAAGACATTTTCATTAATAAAATGGATTCTGAGCATTATATTTTGTGTTTCCAGAACCCACAGCAGTAATTGCATCTCAGCAGGATCTGTTATTCCCTGGTCAGAGGAATATATTTTTTACTTGAGCAAAGAACCTCTTTTTAAAAACACTATCTTACACGCTCCAAGGCCAAGGCTTGGCATTTGGACATGGTTCTGGAATTTGACTCTGATTTACAAATAATAAAGCAAAAAAATAAAAAATAAAGAAAAATTAAAAATTAAAAAATTAAAAAAATACAACCCTGAAGTTTGCAGAGACTAATGCTATTTATTGCTTGGATTTATATCCCTCCTTTCTCTCAAAATGTCAAATGGCACACATTGACTGTTTACACATGGTATGCTAAGGGGATGTGGCTACCAAGGGAGAGCTAGTACTACTCTATCCACCATGCCTCTTTCAAGCTTTTACAAACACTATAAAGTGTGAAATAGGTATAGATGTGTAAACATGCAGACTCCTCATGAACGGGCAGGCTGCGTTCCAATGTAAGCATTGAATCTAACAGGCCCAGTGTGCACATGCTTACCATGAGTGTGCTGAGAGCAATTTAAGAAACAAAGGCACTCCTTAGAGCAACAAAATGGAAGTTCTCGCTCCCCATGCCTTTTCGTGTTGAAAACCGCCCACAGTATACTGCAACAAGAAACATGGATTGAAACCACAGCTTTCAACAGAATCTCCTTTTCATGCTTTGAGTTTTACTAGTTTAAAGCAAGTTCTCCAGCCTGATTTATTGGACAATTTTAGTGCATTGCCTTAGAGATAATCAGCAACAATCATTGCAAGCTTTTATGCAATGTGACAGCATTTATGCTCTAATATACGAGGCTGACAAAAACAGCTTTGTGGGCAACTACCACCGCCTGCTCCATCTTTTGTCTGCCCAAGTTGTCATCCTGCCTCTTGGTTTGAAGATAAAATTCCACAGTGCAAGGGTTCTTGTTGGTCTTGTTAAAGAAACAATTTCAAATTTCACTTTTTAAAGGTTAAAAAATAAATATACAGAGGTAACTCAAGACACCCGACAACCATTGTGAAAAATGGAAAGTCACTCCAGCACGTACTAGGCTAACGTATATATAATTCCCTTATGTCTTGGGGTGTTTCCCCTTGATCTACTACTACACAAAGGTGCAGCAAAGCAATAGAGAAATATTTTCTTTATCTGGTGCATGCCACTTATGGTACCAGTGCTGCAATTTGTCAAGATGGAAAGTCTAAAATATGAGATCTGAGAGAACTAAACAGCATTATGCTGGGGCCATGAAGAAATTGATTTTTCCCTTACAGACCTCTTTGGGAACCATTACTTTGTTTCCAAGACCCTTCTCATGCCCCCGTTGCTCAAAGAGGTCTAGACATTAGATGAAGATAAGGCCTCTTTGATTAAAGCACCCACATCAAATAAACAAATTTAATTAATTACTATTATGGAAAAACCTCCCTAGAGAAGTGTGCTCGGCTTTTTGGTGTTTGTTGAAAAGCAGTTTTGTTGCAGCACATCTTTTCCTCTTGCTTAGGGCCTAAAGCCAATGCATTACCAGCAATTTAGCACTGGTACAACTCAACTTTCTTCCTCTCCTCTCCCTTTGCAATTCTTGGCGTGAACAGAAAGCCAGCTCTGAAGGCTTTCCAGCTTGCCAGAGCTGGGGGCCCTTTTATGTTGCAAAATAACAATGTTATTATTCCACTGAAAACTAACCTGGTTCCATTCTATGGCATCCTGAAATTTGTAGTTTGGTGAGCCAAGTGATTACAAAAAAGAAGTATTATAATCACACGAATGACCACAATGCTTCTTCCCCTCTGGAAATGCATGAAAAGAATGAAAACTGGATTTTTATATAAATATGTACCCAAATGTATACGAACGATGCTGCAGGTATAAGAAAAAAGAAGCTAATGTTATATATTTGTGATGGGTCTGTGTCTTATACATATATACATATATAAAGAGAGAGAGAGGAGGGAAGTATATGTTGCAAGCCGTCTTGGTCCTAATTGGAGTAGGTGGGATATAAATAAAGGTTATTATTATTATTATTATTAGTAGTAGTAGTAGTAGTAGTAGTTTTGAGGAAAGTAATTGGGTATAAATTCTTAATACCACTTTTAAATTTTATTAGTAAAATGTGTGAAGGTTTACTGAATTACTCCTTACCCTCTAGTTTATTTACCAGTTGCTATAGAGATAAGAAGCTGCAATAAAAATGGAAGAAAAATTACTTTAAAGTGGTACAAATGGAAAAGAAAGCTTTGCCATGTACATTTGATTAATAAAATAAATTACAGTAAATATCTATGGAAAGGAACAAGTTTTGGGGCAAGTAATTGGGTATAAATTCTTAATACCACCTTTAAATTTTATTAGTAAAATGTGTGAAGGTTTACCGAATTACTCTTTACCCTCTAGTTTATTTACCAGTTGCTATAGGGATAATAAGCTGCAAGAAAATGGAAGAAAAACTAAAGTGGTACAAATGGAAAAGAAAGCTTTGCCATGTACATTTGATTAATAAAATAAATTACAGTAAAAATCTATGGAAAGGAACAATTGTTGGAACATTGACTGCTTTTAACAAAAACAAACACTTCCATGCTTTTGTTATATTCTTATAAAGGACTAAAACAGAAGTAAATGCCAGATAAGAAAAATCTTGTTAATCTTATCAGATATTTTAGAGGTGGGAAATGGGAATAATTTCATTTTACTAGAAACTATACAAGAGATATTCCATCTAGAAAGTATATTATGAATGCATTGAAATATGAAAATAAATGGAATATTATTTGACAATTATCATAATTATATGTTGTTTGAATTAGTCTACTACAGACCATATGATAGCTGTATTGTTTTAATGTAAGGTGTGAGCCACTTTGGGTGCCTTACAGGAGAAAAGTGGGATATAAAATACATAAATACATACATGCCAAACTACACTTAAATATACATATTAAAAATATTATTGTGTGCCTTCAAGTCATTTTTGACTTATGGTGACCTAAGCAAGCCTCTCATGGGGTTTTCTTTGCAAGCTATGTTCAGAGGGAATCTATCCTTGTCATTCTCTGAGGCTGAGAGAGTGTGGCTTGCCCAAGTTCACTCAGGGAGTTTCCATGGCCAACCCTGGTCTCCAGAGTCCTAGTCCAACACCCAAACCACTACACTAAACTACTGAAGTAAAAATACTCAAGAAGAAATTTATGCCATAATGTATGCTTTATGCTTTTGAACATTAGATACACAGTTAAATAAAAATGCTATGGTACAGATCAGGGAATAGTGTAAATTCAGGAAATGCATACATGGCGGCAACAACAACCACAACAATTTCTTACCTGTCTCTTCCCAAGGCTCAAAGTGGGGTACAACATAAATTAAAACACATGCACCATTTAAAAATATTAAAACACATGAACAAAGAACATCTTAAAATCATCCAACATAAAATTAAAAATGTTCCAACTCAAAATCCAAAGTTTAAAATCGACTGGGTTGACCTGCTGGCAGGTCATTCCACAGTCTAGAGGAGGCCGATGAAAATATGCTCTCTGGGTGACAGTTGCCAGTCTAGTTCTGGTTGGTTGAAGTAAATGTTCCCCAGAGGACCTGAGTACACAGGGCAGATTACATGGGAGGAGGTGATTCCATAGGTAACTGGGTCCCAAACCATGTAGGGCTTTATAGGTAATAACCAATACTTTGTATTTTGCCCAGAAACTAACTGGCAGCCAATAGAGTGATTTTAAATTGGTATGATGTGCTCACTCCTACATGTACCAGCGATCACTCTGACTGCCGTGTTTTGAACTAACTGAAGTTTCTGAACTTGGTACAAAGGTAGTCCAATGCAGAGTATATTGCAAAAGTCCAACCTTGAGGTTACCAGCATCCTTTGCCACCATCTTCCAGTTCTAGGAAGTACCCCAGCAGTCAGTCTCACAACCGAGTGCAATAAAATCTAGGCACTGCCTGTCTTTGGCCATTTGAATAATTCTACCCGAGCAATTAAAAATCTTATGTGTTTGGCCATGCATTGTTTCAGTGTCTGACTCTGCTTAAATAATTGGTAAAATCTTAATGCTGTGTTCCTAAGATCAAACACAAATTTGCCTTTTATTGCTCACGGTAAGATTTGCAAAAAAAACCCAATCACCCCAGTTGTTGTGTATCTTCAAGTGATTTCTGACTTATGGGGACCCATAAGATTTTTATGGCAAGATTTATTCAGAAGATTTATTATTATTATGCTCTTGCCTCCTTCCGAGGCTGAGAGAGTGTGAGATTTGCCCAAGGTCTACCACTACACTATGATGGCTCAGAAATACCCTCTGTTTAAATCATTTACATGAACCATAAATATGAAACAGTTAATAATAATAATATGATTTTCTTATGCCCAATCCTCTAGCCTTTGAAAGAGGTGTTTTACATAGATATATTGGCATGTATATCAATTAGGTTAACTGATCTGTAATTTTTCAGTTTCTGCCAATGATTCTTTAAAATACAGAAAGTATGAAACTTATGTTGAGTTTCCTACCTTTTGAGATACAAATTCAGTTATTTGTACTGTATGAGCAAAAAAGGCAGCCAGCAGGGAGGTTCAGCACTTGATGTTGCTTTTGAAAATTTCAAGAAGCAAGAAATCTTGTCCTGGGGCTTTATTCTTCTTCAGTGACTACATAAGAGCTTTAGCCTCTTAAGAGGCTAGAAGGCCATACAGGAAATGAATCAATATCTAATACGAGACATTCCCTACAGGTTGTTCCCTACTGAGACTTCTTTAAACTTATTTTGAAACTGCTACTGATATACTGAGAGCATTTTATTTCCTAGGTTTACGAGGACTAAGTGCCAAAAATAGGTTGGGTTAGTTCCATTCTGTCCAAGTCATTCTAAAATTTAATAAAAGACTGGTTCTGACAGCTCTGCATTATTCATCAAACCGCAATGACTTCCCAAGATTTCTTCCATTTGGCTTTGTACCCGATATTAGAAAGGGCTTATCTTAGCACATATATCTAAGTATTATTTCACGTCATCAAGTTAAAACAAAAAAATAAAAAAATAAAAAAAAATAAAACTGCATCATTTGGATGTTCATTATTTATTAGCATTTGTATTTCTACATTAAAAAAAAATAGTACATCTTTCTAGTAACCAAGCTAGTAACAAAATACATGTCAAACTTTATAGAGGTAGAATTACCTTAGAATTTGCCTATTGCTCATTTGTATACAGTACATTTCATGTACATGATAAAAAAATATTGCATCCATTGATTAAAACAGCTGCAATCAAGAATTTAGTCGTCATAATTGCTCAACACTAAAAACAATACAAACATAGCACACTCCCTGTATTTAGTTTATGAAGATTATATCTTTGCTACATAAGCTGTGATACAAACAAGCCTTTTGCCCACCAAAGGTTGCCCACTTTGTTCTTCTCTCTGCAGGGCAAGCGGTTAAACTAGGAAGATTCTAACCACTGGGATATTACAAGCCAGAATTATTAA
The DNA here is from genome assembly GCA_034509955.1 of Urosaurus nigricauda. Taxonomy (NCBI): domain Eukaryota; kingdom Metazoa; phylum Chordata; class Lepidosauria; order Squamata; family Phrynosomatidae; genus Urosaurus; species Urosaurus nigricauda. Next base: position 106,385,708 of record JAOEGL010000004.1, read on the forward strand.
ACCAAGTTTAAAAACTATGTCATATGCTGGGAATTACAATCTCTTCGATGGAGTATAAGAAACTACAGTTTAACTGCCCATGTGGCAAAGGAGTAAAAATGGGATTCTGTGTCTGGGGGAAAGGCTTGTAGACTTCTTAGCTTATTAAGGAGATAGGATTGTTCAAAGGTAGCCGTTGCTTTGAGTGCACAGATTCTAAGCATATTACAAACAGTAAATGAAATGAATGTGGCCATTCAACTTCTATTACTATTCCCTTCTCTAAGAAACTGATGAGTAGTATATAAACACAGGAAAAGAAGGGAACTGCAACAATTAAAAAAATTCCGAAGGGTTCCGGCGTACAGGGAAGCTATATTTCCTTCCCTGTAGCATTATTTGAAATAGTTCAGTGGTAAACTGAACGAATGAAATGCATCAAGATGATATTAGCCACTGGCAATAGAATTTGCAAGGATAGCAATACTAGCAACAGCATTTGCAAGAGAGGGCAGCTGAATATGCAGGTAGTATGCTATACAGTACACTTGTGTATATCACTTGCATAAAGTGCCTGGAATCCAGAATAACAATGTGACTTCCTTAGCTCCTTGTTTAGATTTGTTGTAAGAAAAAAAAAAATTTTTTTATCTGCACAACAAAAGGCCCAGTCAAACGAAGATCCAAAGATATGAAACTCTTACAAATTCAGTGAACACTGAAGTTTTTCTTGCTATGTACAAACTCCTTCTCTACTATGCACAGCATTCTGGCTTTCTATTTCATACAGTAGTTTTCAGAACCAGCTATACAGAAAAGTAAGCTCTAAGAGCAGAATGTCATTATAAAACAAACCATTTATTTGAAAACGTTGATAGAGCTATTGTTTTAAATTACTTTCCTTTTGCCTGAGAAAACCAACAACACTAATTCAGAAGGTTAGAATAATCCTATTCCATCGACATAGTATATACTTTTTAAAATGGTCCATTTTAAACATCAGCATTTCAAAGCTAAAAACAAAAATTAAAAAAAATGAGACCAATATTAACTAGTTCCCCACTAGTCAAGTTCTTTAAACGGAAGCCACAGTGATGTAGGCATAAAATAAAAACAAGCAGCTCTGTAATTAATGGCCAGGATCAAGAGATATGCACGGCTGCTTCCAAATGCGCAGATTTTTCAGCTCCCTCCTTCTAATGACAATCTATGTGGCATGAGAAGTTGCCATCAGTTAGCATACCCTTCTCTCAGTCAAGCGCAGAAATGGCTTGCACAGACAGCCATCTCTGGATCCTGGTTAATGTTTAAACTGTAAAATATTTTCAAAAATATACATTTTTGGTAAAAAAAAAAAGTTAAGCTTAAATCAAAATATAGTCTACTTTGTACACATTTATATATATATATCTATATATATGTACATACTGTATACACAGAAAGAGAAAGAGGGAGAATGACAGATATGTGCATGTGTGTACACACACACACACACACACACACACACAAATATACTCAATACATAGATATTATAACACTGTATCCGGAACCATAATTACAAACATATTGCTGAAACTCATTAGAAATATGCTCAATATTTAAATCTTGCATATGTACACAAAACTATGATATTCAGAAGTTTAACTTCAGTGCATTTGTAGTAGTCACTAGGTGATGTCTCTGGGTATCCAAAGACTTGGTTTCTTTAAGTTCTAATAATTTATGAAGATGTCTCTTCCCCGTGGGTTGTTTGTTTCCCTCAATATTGTTCCTCCTTGAAGAAAACTGATTTTAAGAGCTGTCCAGCTTTCACCGAAGCAACAAGGCTTTAGTACTGAACATATTCAGACTGAAGGGACTGTGTAGGTGAAAACAAAAACTAGTGTTAAGGTTCAGTAAGATACATATACTTCAAGCATCATAAACAGTCTTCTTTCAAATTAAAAAGTGTGGTACTGCGATCAAAAGCTGGATAAAAAAGATGAAAGAGACAACATGGGCAGGCAAGCTATTTAATTTTTTTTCGTAGTGTTTCCCAAATTTCCCATGGACACACTGTCTTAACCTGAACTGACACTATGACAGGATTTTCTAAGGGATCTAACCTCTGTATTTCTGCACGAGTAACAGCTACTCTGAGCTTTCTTCTTTATACTCAAGAGGTAGACCAGAACAGTGACTTATGTGAACACAGAGCAAGCATCCTATGAAGGAAGGCAGTTCTGATGTGTTTTCATATTTGGAAGATAGGTGCTCCAGAAAAGCCACTGCAAGGATATAGCAGAAATTAACAATAGACCTTGATTGGAAGGATATTTCAAGCTCATGGGGGGCCTGCACAGAATTTATTTCTTGCAGCATACTAACAATTCCCTCATACAATTATTTCTGAAGAAGCTGGCCATGTTAGCCTGCTGCAGATAGGATAATAGAATCCTTTGACACCTAAAAGATTAACGAATTTATTGTAGCATATTCTGTTTTAAGTTTTCAAGGTCTCACAGTACTCTTTGTTCTCTCATATTTCACAAAAAAGTTTGGAAGTTAATGCAGTGAACTTCTTCCACATTATGGAACTGGAAGATGAATTTAAATGGTAAAGAACTGATTATCAGGACAATCCTGTTGCAAAGTGGACAGTGAGGAGTTGTTGTTGTTTTGTCTGTGGGTAGTAGAAAATTGTTCAGAGAAACACTGATTGTTCTATAGTTGCTCAGATTTTGATTATCATGATAAATTATGAATTTCAGCTGCCTCTTACATTAAGTGCTTTAAAACAAAGGACACAGTCATAACTACCTCTATAACTTATCTCAGCAAAGAAAACAGTTAAGATAAAATCGTGCTTATTATGATCTAATTATGCTCATATTAACCTCAACATTGGAAAGTATTCCTCACATTTCTGATTCCGTTTGAAAAGAGAATGAAGTAGAACTAAATCTGCATGAAATTAATCAAGACAGCACAATTTAGAATACATTGAAACTTTTCAGAAATACATTTGAGAGGAGAAGAATGCAGTACAAATCAATCAATTATCATAAGCAGCAAAAACGGACAGGGAGAAAGTGAGTGGTGTTAGTATGTTAAAAGCATGCTGTGAAAACCCTATTTCTTTATTTGTGTCTGTCTTTTCCCAATAGCTGTACTAACAGATCCCCTCTGAACACAGAATTTTGTCTGAAAAGGAAAGTGGATTTCAAATTACAGTATCTGAAGAAATATTAATTCCTGAACCTGGTACTACAGTTATGAAATCTAAGGTCTTATCAACCTTGCTGTTCACTACAAGTTCCAATGCTAAGCTCACTTATCTAGTAGTACCTGTACTAGGTCCAAAAGAAGCCAATGGGACCGAGTGCCAGATAAACAGGGAGGAGAAGGGGGAAATAACCATTCCATTCATATGTTAGCAAAGACAAACAACACTGACAGACCACATTCGATGGCAGCAGTAACCTTATTAAACTAGCTGACACAGAGACCACTGTATACAAGTACTATACTATATATGTATATGAAGGTCTAAGGTTTAATGTACTAAAGGTTCATGTGTAAAATAAAAAAAGTTCCATCCTGGTGTTTCCTGCTTCTGTCACTGGTGTGCATTTGAGTTGTACCTGTGCTGATTTCTCATAATTTAGGGAATGAAACTGCTACCTCAAGTTTTTAAAAAGATAACAAATCCTCTGTTATGTGTGTCTCAGGGCATGTTTAACAATGCAAGCCCTGATTATTATGTATACAGCTGCGCAAAGAAACAGTGTGTCCTCTTGTACATTGTTCAGTAGAGATCATAGCAGCTGGGTGGACAAAACAGCTTCCATCTTAATGGGAATGGCTGTTTGCCATCTGTGTGCTGTTCAGTCTTCCCTTCCCTGAATGTGTGACTAGTTCTCCCTTACTATATACATTTGCATTATCTGGTTCACTATTTCCTTCACTGAGCCCAATGTCTACACTTTACCTGGGATTCTGCTACATTTCTTACTATGCTTTCATTTTTGAAATAAAAAACAAAACATTTGTAAGCAATTGTTGAAGGTATGTAAGTACATTTCAATATTAAAACCTTTCTCTGCCATTAGAAATAATGAAAAAATAGCAATGCATTATATGTATTATGTATATGTATATGAATACATCATAAGGGAGGACCACTTTGAAAACCAAACATCAATTTTGTGGCATCAGCATTTGGCAGCGATGGGGTAAGATTGTCTGCCATGGAAGATAAAAGGTCTATCTTGCTTTCCTTCTCTTATTTTCAAATGTACTTTAAAGAGTCTTTCTACATTAATTCACCCTTGAGCTTTTCCAGAATCATTCCTAAAGAAAAGTTAAAGTACTTTTTACAAAGATGCAAAAAGTGAATGATACAAAATGAAGACTCAATTATAATCATGAATTTATACTTTTTTTCTTAATCATGTTTTGCAGTTCTACATCTAGGTTAAATTAGGTCAGAAATGAAACAGTGAGTATCTGCCATCCATGGCTATGATCAATGTGGATGCGATTCTAGTTCGTTTTCAGCTGTCTTGCCAACCAGTAAAGATTCTAATCTATAGCTGATAGTAGACCACATTAAAGTATACCCAGGATTACTATGGCATGTTGCCTTATATAATTTAAAAATAGTTAAAAAACAATGTATTGAGTGTTGGCAAATCCTGACAAGGAGAATCCTGGGTTGATGAGAATCTTTGCTTGTCAGGAGTTATGCTGTGCAAAATTTGCAAGCAGTATTTTTGATTAGGAAAAAGTATTTTTTTGTACTGGGATAAAAACCCTCTCCTCATGGCAGCCAGGATTTATTTTAGCAATTTTATGTCTGCTTTAAGCAAATATTTGAAAACTGCAAAGCTGTCAAAGATTATCTGTGCAAAATTTGCACAAACATACTATATACGGATTTTGTACAGAAGCCCCAAACTGCAAATAGTCTTCAACAACTGTGCGTCTTTCAAAGACTTTATTGTAGCAAATAGAAAATGGCTAAATTTACTCATTGTTTCTTTTGAGAATTAAATAAAAAAATAAATAAATAACCCAGACCTAACAACTATCAACATAATTTCTTCTATGTGAAGTAAATAGAAAGCAAGAACTGATACTGTATGCCACAAACACAATATCGTATATACTTGTGTACAAGTCAACCTCAGGTATAAATCGAGGGAAGGTTTTAGGGCCAAAATCATGGATTTTGATATGACCTATGGATAAGCTGAAGGTAAAACTTAGGGGAGGAGAAGGTTTTAACACTGGATTGAGAAGGAAGTGGAGGGAAATGGGGTTGTTTGGTGGCCAGAGAGATATGGAGGAGGAGGAAGAAGGTGGGGAAAAAATGTTTTAACATTGGATTGGGAAGTGGAGGGAAATGGGCTGTTTTGGTAGTCAGGGGAAATGCAGAGGAGGAAGAGGATGAGAAGAGAAGGTTTTAATACTGGATTGGGAAGAGAAGAAATAGGGTCTGGAGGTCAGAAAGATCTGGAGGATGGGGAGAGAAGGTGTCAGATTGAGAAGGGAATCAGATACACATCAGATTGAGAAGGGAATCACCACACACACGCTCCTGCCTTGGCAGCTCTTTCAGAAATCACTGCCAAGGCATGGAGAGTGGGGCATCAGTGCTGCATTTTTAAGGATCTTTCTAAGGAGTATTATTGTTTGTTATTGATGTTAACTGCCCTCCAGTCGATCTCGACCCATGGTGACTGTACTGACCCACATATGAATTGTCCCCGGATTTTAGAGTAAATTTTTGGACAAACATTTTTCCACTTATAGTTGAGTATATATGGTACTGGTACTTAAACTTTTATTTCAATACATGCCAATTTACATCCCTTTCTTTTTGTAGTTAGTTGCACCAATAGTGATGGGCTGTGCATAAACCAGGGTTGTGGTTACCTAATGGTTTAGATCAAGCTCAATTTATCTAGTTTTCTAAAAATCTGGTAGCTGTGAAGACCATATTAGATCTCTTTGGGCACAATAGTGCTTGGAAATATAAATTCTATTGTGATAAACTGTCTGTCTGATCCATTCATGAAGAATCATTATCATCACACATATCAATGCCTACATTTACACAAGAAGTTTACACAAGAAGATGGTATATAGTCTCATTCCACTTCTCTTTCTCAGAGATTTACCTCAAACATCTTCTACAATATAATACCCCAACATGTCATTTGGGAAGTCTGCCACCTTAGGTAACATGGTATGGAAGTGCAATTAGAAAGGGTCTGTTTCAAGCATATTCCATCTACACCTTCAAAAAACTTTGGAATGGTTTTAACAGTTTACATGATAAAGCATAGTGTAAAAAACAATGTACATAACAAAATCAAATGTGCTTTTTTAAAAATGGCAATGGCCATAAACACATTTTAAAATAAAATCTTAAAATCAGTTTTTTTTTTAAAAATCCACCAAATTATTTCAAATTGACACATGATTTCAAGTGTTTTTGCTATAAAGTGAAATACGTGGATGTTTGCTGTATGTGCTGACCAGAATGGTCACAGATTTTCAAAACAAAATTGATAGAAGAAGCTTTAGTTCTTAATTTTGCAAAGCACACAAGCATATTTTTAGGGCTTCTGCACTACACTCAAAATTCCAATGGGACATGCAAATTCTACCAGCTGAAGGAGCACAGGACTGTATGCTGTAGCTTCAAACACTGCAGTACTGCGACAGTAGCAAAGGATTGATTTTCTGGGCCTACTGCAGGCATAGGGATCAGATGGTGTTTGACCATAACTCCCATCGCCATCAGTGAGAGATTATGGGAGTTGCAGTCCAATAAAATCAGCAGGATTTTATTGTGCATCAGTGACCTAAAACCTGATTCCTAACAAGTGCTTGTTTTGGATCAAGAATTCCCATAGAACTAGATAATGAAGCAGCATTCTAGGAAGGCAGAGGTTTTAAGCAAAATCTTTCCCTCCCCCTAAATCATAACCATGTAAATTTTGAAAAAGATGGAAGTCATATGTATTTAATTTGTAAATTTAATGCAGAAAAAAACCAGAAACGTGGAACTAGTTCTTTACATGAGGTTAAGGACAGGGACAGATTTAACTCAAGATTATGCAGTAATGGTAACAAACTTAAAGGTAACCGTGCTTTATCCTATTTGGATTTATTGTCTCCGAATAAATCTAATGAACGATACTTTTGGATACATCTTAGGAATTAGGAATATTTTACAGTGTCATGACAGTCACACACTTTCAGCATTTTTATTATTTTAATCATTTGACATGAATAGTCTAAGGAAGGAAGATGCACTCATGAAAGATGTTAGCGAATTAAAGAACTATCTGTTTCCACTACATCTGTTTTTGCAAGAATGATGAAGCAGCAGAAGTAAAAGGTGTCCAATAGCTTTTGCTGAAAGGGGATTAGCAAAAAACAAAATGCTAAGATCTTATTTGCATAGAAGGAAGGAATATCAAGATAGAAAGAGACCAGGGGGGAAAAAAGGTCTAGAATGGTCAGAAACTGTTTTGAAGAAGCTCTGGCTGAAGAAAGGTTCTGTCAGATCCCTGGGAGAGCTGGCGAGTCTGTGAACTTACAGGAATCGATCGACTCAGATATCTTGCTGGAGAAGCAGAGAGCCCCGTATATGGTCTGTAGGTGCTGTACCCATCAGTCAGGACGTTGGGAGAATTGGCATAGCTGTTGAGGTTGGTAGCACTAGTGCCGCTCCTGTTGTACAGGTTGTTGTTCAGCTCATGGTAATTTCTGGCAGGCAGTTGTGCACTGCCATTCAAATGACTGGAGATTTGGTTTACAGAATAACCTGTCCTAGAGGACGATGTTGCCATTTTGCTCTCAGCATCATCTGAAGCAGCATACAGGTTCCCTAGAGAATTGGCTAGCCTGGAGTTTATGGAAATGCTGAATGGAAAACACATGCCGGGTAAAAAAATATACACACAAAATGTACATACATGTGATGATTAATGCAAGACACATTTTAAGAGACACTAGTGGGAAAGTGATAAAATACCATCACAAACATTAATTGCAGGTAGAACGCAGCCTAACTATGGCACAACTACTGGGAAAGCTTTACAGCAAGGTATGATGCAGTAATGGTTGTTGGTTGTCATGGACTGAGTAAGTATACATGAGCATGCTCTATAAGAACAAGAAAATGACAAGACCAGGGACATCTGGAACATACTGCAATTTTCCTTGTCAGCAACTCCTAACTGACTTACATACCATTTATCTGTTTCTTGAACTTGTATTAACAGGTGCAGGGTGTTAGCATGAAGATTTTTAAACATATGGTCATCAGTATCACAGCTGTAGTTTGATCAGTACTCGAAGCCAATTCTTCAGATTATCCTACCAATTTAGTGTCATCTGAAGTTCAAAATCATATGCCAACTACAGGACAAGGTCAAATATCTCAAAAATAGTTAATAGCTTTAAGCAAAAAAACTAAAGTAAGGAAAGTCAAAACCAGCTGTTCCTCAGAATTGTTACTCTCCTCTGGCATACCTTTTTAAATTTGGGCTTGATGACGGAGAATGCCTGCTTATTCTCTTTGCTGCAGGTGATACAGCAACTGTAACTCTGGAGGATTTCAGGGGAGATATAGACCCTTCAGTGACAGCTGCACTATTCAGTCTGAAAGAAATATAAAAATAAAAAGTAGCATCAAGACTACATTGTTAATTCAATTTGCATTACTCCAATAGAAATAAGAAATACTTCTAAACAACTTAAAACAATTTTCCAGAAACAGAACCTTAATATCCATCTTATTTGGATTCATTTAAGAAAAATTTGGATTCATTCATGGCTATAATTCACTTCCATCTATTTATTTTGGATTCATAGGGGTGGCTGTGAATTCCTCAGAATACAACTCTCCTTCTGTATAGGGAGTCACTGAATGTTATTATGATGTGATTAGCTACACTGCGGAAGAGAAGGATGGAATCAAAAGATCTCTGCATACACAAGACCTCCCAGGGGCCTATGGATTACAGTACAACCCAGATATCTGTGGGTCCAGTAACCACAGTGTCACTTACCCGTGTCCAGAAAAAAAAAGGTCTGGACATCTGGAAGTTCTCCAACATAAATCTATGGTCAGCCTCCAGTGGAAAAATAGGATTCACTATTATCTGCAACCTTTGCTAACTGCAGTAAGTCTGGTTAGGTATCCCTCTTGGATATGGGGGTCATACTGTATTTGATGATTAGAAGGTTTACTGGCATGGATGTTTCTCCATCAAGTGTAAAACAAAACCTCCTGTTTGGAATTTTGAGGTATATTAGAGTTTGTTGATTTAAACTGTATATATAGGGTGTCCCTTAACAGCTCCTTCTTGCTGGAATACTTGAAAATAGAGTTTATGCCACAAAACCAAATGCACTTGATGAATTAAAGATTACAGTAGCAGAGAAGTGTTGTGAAATTACAAGAGAAACTCTGAGATTTGACGATGTGAGCAGTGCACTGCTGTGCATGGATGATAATTTGAACACTTTACATAAAATTGTAATTTAAGGTTGAATCTGTAACTCTGATTAAATCATTATTCTAATATTTATTCTTCAGTATAAAGAAGAAGAAATGTATTTACTTAGCTTTCAAATTATCGCCATAGTTACTATTAACTGTTAAAGGGTATTTTGGGGGGATGCCCTGTATATCTGGATTTCCTCAATTTCCACTTATAGGTACATAGAAATCCACCTTTTATCGAATCAGGTCTTTGATCCATTTGACCATATACTGCCAAGTTTGACTGTCAGTAGCTCTCCAGGGTTTCAGCGGACCTCTTTTCTAGCACTGACTCAAGCATCATCGCCTTCACTTGTGGTTTCCTATCCAAGTACTAGCCAGGCCTGACCCTGCTTTACTTGCGTTCAAGGTGTCACAGTGGCAGTTCAATGGATGTTATTGGTATCTACTCAGCAGTTTGTTGACATTTATATTTTTGTGGCTGATGGAAGAGGTCCCTGCCATTTGTTTTTTTCTGGTGGTTTTCTGTATTTTTTTTACACTCTTTTTTTTCCTAAAGCCACTATTTTAAAAAATTTAACAGGTACTCTTTTAACCATTCACTGAAATATAAATTCTTTGACACACCTTCCCCCATTATACAAGCCTGTAGTTGAACCACACAGATGGACTTCCAATTTCTCAGTGATTTTTTTAAACAATAAAACTGACCAAGGTATCCTTTTGGACTGGCCTGCTTTGAAGGGAAAGGAGCAGTATTTTTGTTCTTTCCTGCTGGACGGTATTTCAGAATGTCCTCTGGAGAGACTGCTGTCTTACTCTCTGGGCTACCATGGTATCAAAGCTTGGAACAGTTATTTATCTGGATTATAACTCCCAGAGTTGTAGCCCTAAAACCTGAGTTATTCAAAGCCCTGACACAAACCACAAAGCTCTCTTCAACTTCCATGCTATTTGACATCCACATGAAAGCATTAGGATTTGGGATACAGTGCCATTAGCACTCTGATCAGCACTGTTCCAAGCTTTGATAACTCTGATAGCATACAGCTAACTTTACTGCCACCATCACCACCATCACCACCACCACCACCTGGGTATGCTAGAGTACCATCTGGGGTCAGTGATGAACTTAATTAACTGAAATTTATCCCTAACTAGATAGAAGTATTGTGGACTGAGATCCCGACTGGTCCAGAATCAGGGCTATACATCCCGCACCCTCAACATGCAGATCCACTGCCGGTTCCTTCCCTTCGGACTTCAAACATGCTCTTGTTTCCCCGATTCTGAAGAAGCCCTCTCTTGACCCCTCTTCTTTGTCTAGCTATCGTCCGATCTCTCTTCTTCCTTTTCTCTCTAAGGTTCTGGAATGGGTCGTTTATTCTTGCTGTCTTGAGTTTCTTGAAGCCAATTCCATCCTAGACCCTTTTCAGTCTGGTTTCCGCCCACGGCATTCTACAGAGACAGCCCTCACCAAGATCTCAAACGACCTCTTGCAGGCCAAGGCGAATGGCCTTTACTCTATTCTCATTCTTCTTGATTTGTCTGTGGCCTTCGACATCATGGATCACTGTCTCTTGATTGGTTTACTTTCTGACCTTGGGTTCTCCAACTCTGTTCTCGACTGGTTTAAATCTTACTTGTCAGATAGATCTTTTGCAGTAGTCACGGATGGTCAGACTTCCTCCTCTGTTCCCTTATCTGTTGGAGTTCCTCAGGGCTCTGTCCTGGGTCCCCTTTTATTTTCTCTATACACATTGTCCCTAGGCAAGCTCATCAATTCTTTTGGTTTCTCCTATCATCTGTATGCCAATGACACTCAATTGTATCTTTCCACCCCTGACCTTTCGCCAGGGCTTGAACAGCAAGTTTCATTTTGTCTAACTGCTATCTTTCCGTGGATGCGGCATCGGTGCTTGAAGCTCAACATGTCTAAGACAGAGCTTCTCGTCTTTCCACCTAAGCCCACCCTTCACTACTACTCCTCTGTCTCTGTTGATGACACTTCTATTCAACGATTCAGCAAGCCCGCAGTCTTGGTTTCATTTTTGATTCCTCTCTATCATTTATTCCCCAGATCCAGGCCACTGCCAAGGCCTGTAGATTCTCTCTTTATAACACTGCTAAAATCCATCCATTCCTCTCAGCCTCTACTGCCAAGACTCTGGTTCATGCCCTAGTGGTTTCACGACTAGATTACTGTAACCTTCTTCTGACAGGGTGTCCTCTCTCTCACCTCCATCTCTGTCCAGAACTCAGCTGCACATATTATCACATTCACGTATTATCACATCCACTCGCCGCTTTTAACATGTTTCTCCTCTTTTATCCTCCCTTCACTGGCTCCCCTTCCCCTTCCGCATCCATTACAATCTTTTGTTGTTGACCTTCAAAGCCCTCTATGGACTGGCCCTTCCTTACTTATCTGAACTACTTTCTCCTTACATTCCTACTCGTACCCTCCGCTCTGATAGTCAAGGTCTCCTGTCCCAGCCTACGATTTCCACTGCCCCGTTCTGCTCCTCACTCCTGGAACCTTCTTCCCCCACATGCGCGCCTCATCACTTCTCTAACTAGTTTCAAAACTGAGATAAAGACTATATTGTTTAGGGACATGTTCCCAGAAGTGTGACCTTGTCTGCCCCAGGATACCTCATTTTAACTGTGCATTAAGAAGCCAAGCCCTCCCTCCAGTCCATCTCCCTTGGTCCAGGCCTCAGAGGGAGAGAAGAACTGCTGGACCTGATCCCCTTCCTCACCACCATTCCCTTCTCCTTCTGTGTTGTGTCTCTTTAGATTGTAAGCATGAAGGCAGGGAACCGTCTAATTAAATGATTGTATGTACAGTGCTGTGTAAATTTACAGCGGTATATAAATAAAGGTTAATAATAATATAATAACTGAATGTATACTAAGACCCTCCAGTATTGTTGGTATCTGGATGGTAGCAGTGGCCAGAATTGCCTTGTATCAGTGTCTCATTCACCAGATGTGCTTTATAAAAATGCATAAACCTCTCCTACTGCAAAATATTATAAATACGAATGAATACCAAAAGTAGTTATTTGAACAAGTTTGGTTTTGAATGTAGCTCTAACAAGCACCTATTCAGCTAAAGATCAGTATTTGGCGAGTGGAAAAATTCAGAGGGTTAAAAGATCAGAAGTCAATTAAAATTGTAACACAAAATTTCTTCCCCTTAAACTATGGAAATAAGTACCTGAAAGGCTGGGATATGGATCTGGTGTGCAGTTTCATATCTTCTAACCTAAAAAAATCAGTAATATTTTACATCAAAAGCATCAGGCTTGAAAGGCACAGGACATATAATTGACTTATTACTGGATTTCAACCATTTTATAGAGTCAAGGTAAAAATAATCTTATATAACAATCCAATTAAAAGCACCACCCACATTCACACTGATAAAACAGCAGTTTATTAAAAGCAAAGTATTGTCAACCAGGTCCCTCTCCAAGTCCTGCAAATGGTTTATGGGGGAGGGGGAGTCTTTTTACCATGTTCATGAAGACCAGAAGCTAGGACCCTTGGGAAAGGAGACAGAAGGTCACATGCCTCCACTAAGGCCATCAATCTCATGTTCATACACTGTACTGCAGCCAGTAGTGACACCCCAAAAAGCAAGAAGGAGCACATAGAGCTGGAACCAGAGCTCAGTGATTAAAGCACAATCTCATAATCCCAGGTCCTATCCCAGGTGCCTCTGGGGTGAGGGGGGTGCAGGAAGAAAAGTGGTGGAAAAGATCTTTGCATGAACTGGGAGAGTCACTGCCAGACCGAGCAATTCTGGAACAGAACAGGCAGGACAATGATCCAATAACATATGCACATGTATCAGGAGACATGTTTTCCAGTATTCTAGAAACCTATTTCAACCTTCCTTTCCCGTTAAAACTAATATCTGTACTCAAAAACAAAGGCTATTATAATTGATTATTACTATTACTATTATTAATATATGCAATTGCTATAAAATGCAAACGCTATAAATTACAATCTTAAAAGGACTTCCAACTTTTCTGAAACTGACAATAGGGGTCACCGTTAAGCAAGGCACAGCTATTTAATACTATGATGAAATTGCTAACTGGAACTTTTTGAGTGATACTTTCAGGGCACTGAAGGGAAGGGATGACGAAAAGTGTGGGGATATAAGCCACCACTCACTTTATTGAAGAAGCTTCTACAGATGGGGGGGGGGGGGAATAACGCAAGAACTATTGTTAAATAGCCAGCTGCAGAGATTTCTTCCCTTGACCCCTCCGCAAATTTAAAATGTTTTCATCATAAGAGCAGGCAGCAGCAGCAGCAATAAACATATTCTAGCAGCCATTCAGCAGCTGACTCTGAAGACTGCAAGATCGGCAGCTCGGCAGTTTGAGGCCGAAGTGCCACATGACGGAGTGAGCTCCTGCCAACTGAGCAGTTCAAAAGCATGTAGAAGTGCTAGTAGATAAATAGGTACCACTTTGGTGAGAAGGTAACTGTTCTGTCCAGCCATACTGGCCATGAGATCCACAGAGTAGTCTTTGACCATGCTGGCTCCCTCGGCTTAAGTAAATAGATATGAGCACTGCCTCCTACAGTCGGACATGACTTAACAACTTTGTCAAAGGGGAAACCTTTACTTTAACCAGCCATTTTCCTCCACCATGCATCTGAAAAGGGTGCCATGTAATTTTGTCACATCTTTCCATGGATCCCTTGGGAAGAGGGAGCCCCCAGTAACACTACAAAATAGTATTTCAATGCCACACAAGGGGAGCTTTAAAATAATTGCAAAAATATCATTGCTAGTCAACAAAGAAATGCCAAGGGACACAAACAGAGAAGTCAATATATATTACCTAAGAGCTCCTGTTGTAGCTGAACGTGGCTGTCTCCGAAGTTTTAAGGCACGGAGTTTGTCTCCCTGAGTCATCCCATTCTTAGTTTCTGCATTGTCGTCCAGATCATTCTGGAAAATAGTTACAATTCATAAAATTAAAGGTTTGCCAAACAGCACTCTTTATTTTATTTGAGGATCCACCATTTGACCAAGAAGTCACATCACCCTTCCTTCTTGTGCCACATTGAGCCAATATTGCTTACTGGTACCTGGGCAACTAATGCATATGTTCATGTCACCACTCCTCACAATGTCCTACAAACAGAAACATACCTCAATAGAAATATTTACACTAGAAAAAGTACTACATCTAATGGATTGAAATTAAAGGCTCACAATCAGTCAATGCAGAACAGAAACTTAGGTAAAAACAGCAAAAGGACACCTGCCCTCCATCACTTTTTGTCTTATCCTATACCACACTCCCAGGTAAATAAAGCAAAAAACACAATATAGTCCCATCACTTCAGGGTTTGTGACAGAAATATAAGGTGACGTCTTATACAGACTCAGTCCACTGGTCCATTCAGCCTAGTATTGTCAATTTTGAGTGACAGCTGTTCCCTGGAGTTTTCAGCAGGGATTCTTTCCTAGTCCCATCTGGAGATCCACATTTTCCTAGGTGGTCTCCCTTCCAAATACTAACTAGGCCTGATCTTACCAAACTTTTTGAAAAACCCAGACAAGATTGGTTGTGTTCAAGGAGGTACAGTGGTACTGTCTATTCTAATTGGGCGTGTACCATTTATTATTTATTAAATATAAATTCCAACTTCTGACTAAAAACAGTGCTCATGGAAACTAACAACAACAAAATGATACAAACATATAAGCTGCTTGAATTTTATGCAGTATTTTATTCAATATCAATAAAATAAAATACTTCATAAACATTGGTTGTTCTTGTGTGCCTTCAAGTTGTTTTCAATGTATGGCAACCCTAACGTTAGGTTCATGGGGCTTTCTTGGCCAGTTTCTTTTAGAGGGGGGGTGCTATTGTGATCCTCTGACACTGAGAGAATGTGACTTGCCCAAGGTCACCCAGTGGGTTTACATGGCCAAACTGAGATTCACACCCTGGTTTCCGGGGTCCTAGTCCAGTCTCAAACCACTACACAACACTGGCTCTTATAAATTATTATTCATCAATTAAAATATGTTCAGTCCAAAGAAATTCAGATCCCAGGGGGAGGGGGGAGAGAATGAAAACAACATCAAATAGTATCAGCAACCAGACTAAAATCCACTTCGGTAGTAAATCAGCTTAGATGCAAAAATCCTGCTGGAATAAAAATATCTTTGCCTTTTGGCAGAAGGAGCAGCAGAAATGGAACTAACCTGGTCACTCTTTGTAGGGATTTGCAAAGCCTGGGATCAGCAATATGAATAGGCCCATTAAAGATTATAAATCAAGAATTAACATATGTGTGGTAATGCAGTACTGCTTTTCCCATCTCTTCTAAAAACGGTATCCAAAACAAAGGCAGGAACAAATGTCATGGTCAAATGCTCCATCCTTATTACTCCGTTAGTTCTTGTTATGTTTGAATTAGAAAACTAATATTCTTTAATACAGTAGGCCCTCAGTATCCACTGGAGTTTGGTTTCAGAATCCCCAATGAATATCAAAATCAGTGGATGCTCAAGTCCCATTATATACAATAGTCTAGTAAAATGATTTACTTTTTGGAATTTTTAAAAGTTATTTTCAAAGTGTGGTTGGGTGAACCTGTAGATGCAGAATCTATGTACATGGAGGGCCAACTGTATTGGCGGGCAAAGAATGAAAATAACGCAGGACGGCAGATGATAAGATAGCATAATGGTCGAAGATCTCTTCCAGAATGAAAGTTGTGAGGGGGAAGTGGAAACACTTGTGTCATGGGATCCTACCGAGTTCCATCTTTCCTCCAAACTGGGGTTAAGTGTTAGCAGTACACAGATGACGCTCAGCTCTTAATTATTCTATGAATTTACTAGCTGTACACTGTCACACTCAGTCCACTTCCTAATCTTTTATATGGTAAAAACAATCCAACTGTTTTGCAGGATTGCTGCAAACACATCCACTTTTATACAGTATAAAATACACTAAACGTACAAATGTTCTATAATAACTGTTAGATATAATAGCTATGTACTGTTCTTTAATTCTCTGTTACAGACAATTCCAATGAAATTTTACCTCTCCATATCTATCCAAATTTTCTGTTTTATTTAACGTCCCACTGATGGAAATGTCATCTAAGCCAGACAGAACTTTGTTCATGCTGTCTTCACCTACTCCTCTCGTTTTCTGTTTGGCGCGAAAGATGTCTCCTTGGACCCATAGCATTGACTGCTTTCTGTTCAAGAGTAAGAAATACAAAATTATTACCACCAACATGTCGAACCCATAGCAAAATTAATACTCTAATTAAAACTGCTTGTCGCATGCACTGTAGGTTGAAAAATCACATAATATAGGAGACACAATTTTCTTCTTAAGCATTTTCTAATCTAAAAGTCCTTTTGCTATTGTTTTTCAACATATTTTGTTCAATGTGTTTTCTGGAAGTATTGCCAGAAAAAATATAGTCTAAGAAATCTGTCAAGTGTTTTTCTATGCCTTTTCAAGTTCTAAATAATTTTCCTGCCCTTTAAATTTTGTTAATTAAATAAATTGGGCATAAACCCATGAATTAAAGAAAGCAGGAGGCTGCAATAATATGTACTATTTGGGGAGGAGGGGGTAAGGCCACAGTGCACCTTCCCCTTCCCCTTCTGTGGGTCACACTGGTGCACTGTGGCCCACTGCAAATGCACCAAAGCTGTGCATAGAAATCATGGTTTGATTTCCTAACACCACAATCTGCTCAAGAATCTTTGTTATGGCCAAAAACCTGCAAAAAGTAGTAACTGGAAGTGGAATGACTTCTGGTGGGCCACAGGGCACTAGTGTGACCCACAGAAGGGGAAGGGGACCTTACCCCCTCCTCCCCTGTTTTGCCCATTTGAAAACCTCAAGCCAAATTTTCAAGAAAACATCTAACTGGAGTCTGAAAAACTGAAGGATTAAAAAAGGTTGTTTTTAAAGAAACCAGCAAAGCTGCATTAGTAAGAAATCACTGTCTTTACTTTCCTAATGAAATACAAGCATTTCTAAATTATACTATTTTCCTCCATGAGCAATCTTTTCCTGCAGTTTTGCTTAGTGAAGTGTGACAACTCTGGCAACGAGTGCAAGGAAAGAGTGTTATTCACATACTTTGAGTCAAAGAAAAGCTCCCATAGGGAGTTATATAACTGACAAAGACACCAGGATTAAAAAGCTGAAAAAAGTATTCCTGCTTAGAGTGAGGAAGTTGATATCCAGTATAATTAAGAGTGATCTGAGATTACACTGCTGATGATGCAAGCCAAGTTAACTCTTGGAAGGACCTGCTGAGAAAACATGTCACATACACACAAATAATAAGGGGAAAGGTGAGTTATCCCTTGCAAATATGAAGGAAGCTTGTTTGTCCTTTAGATTTCCTTTTTCACACACAATGTGCACATGAACAACTGGTTTAAAACTGTTTTCTGCCATTCATTTTTCAGATTAATAATAAAGGGTTGCCAATAAAATCACTACTCCACTGATCAGGAACCATCCTTGTAATGAAGCCTCCACTCAATTATTTGAAGTCTATCTATTTGAAGGCTATCTGAAAGAACTTTAAAATGCATGCCATTCATTGCTCTCTCTGAAATACATACTCTCTTCCAAGAATATTCTGTAGAAGGGATTGCAATCTACAAAAGCTAGTATTAAAATAAATCAGTCCAAAGATACCACATGCCTCTTTGTTGTTTTACTCACACACAGCAACGCAACCATTTTGGGTATCACAATGAACTGAAGCAGATGCCAAGATAGATCCAAAACACACTGCAGAAATAATCCAGTTTGGGATCACTTGCAATTTTGTAAGGCATTTAGCCTTCTCTGTCAGAGAGTTCTGGGTCCATAATAAACTACAGTTCCCAGGATTCCCTAGCAATGAGCCAGGGTAATTTTAGTGGTCTTTAACTGGATTATTTCTGCAGAGTGTTTTGGACCATAGTCAAGTTTCAAATTAGGGAATGTGTATCTTTCATTACAAGAGGGATTACAGACCCCTCAATTCAAAACCTACTCTGTGTCAAAAGCATTTTTTAAAATATCCACTTGGTCAGTAATTCGGGGTGGGAGTGGGGAGAGACTATAAATAGCCCAGATCAATAATGAGTTGGAATTATTAGCATTGTTGTTGTTGTTGTTGTTATTTTAGCTTTGCTGGCTATATTGTATTAAGGTTACAAAACAATGGCAGCATCAAAATTTAGAAGCAGCTGAAATTCCAATATTGAAACAATCATTTGTGATAAAACTGTTATTGCTTGTCTCTGGCATTTAAACTTGTGACCTTTAGCAAAGAGGATAAATACGCAAACCTCCTCCTCAGCTGATTTACCAATCTGCTCATGTTTTGATTCCAGGAAATTAAACCCTACATTCCATCTTGCTAAAATCAATATGATCTCACGCAGATCTATGCATTTCAGTAACTAGGCATAATTCAAGATGACTGTATATGGATCTTGTAAATTTGTTGCCTACAATGTAAGGGTTACTGCAATTTCAGGTTAGTTTATTGCTGCATTATAAATGGAGCAATTTGTTTTCAGGGAAAGTGACCATGAACATCACGACAATACTAAACCACATCTTATAATTCAGTGCCTAGCCACAGCAGGCGACTACACATACAGGAGTCAAGTGCATGCAAATATGCAGCTGAAGTCATAGACATGTCTCATGACTTCTGAGGAATAAAAAGGCTTTTCATGACCCATGCTGGGGCTCCTCCCCATGTCAGCAATGCCCCAATGTCTGGAGGGAATGACACAAGTACTGAAAAGCAACTCAAAAACCACTGTTTAACAGACCTCATCATAACTTTATTCTGAATCATTTCTCTTCTCTAATATGAACACTCTTTTTGGTTATTCAAGAAATATGCTTCATTTATTAAAATGCAATTGTTGATTCCTATTGAATATGAACAGGTAGATGGTGCTAGTTTTCAACGATGAATGGTACAACTGTGCTAAAAAAACATACACGTCAAGTTTTATTGCTCCCAAGGAAATGCAGGGTGGTGAAGAGGAAGTGCTGATACATATGTGCAGGACTCCAAGTTTTTCTCAACAAAAATGTCTTTTAGCACTTGTGAATAGACGAACTAGATATGTGAAGGGTCAGGTGGCACAACCAGAAGATTTAACTCCTTCATTATGTCTCATTTTATTGCTCCTGGCTTTCCTACCCTAATATGTAGGAACTAATATGTAGCTGACATTAAAATTTATTTCATATCTAACAGATTGAAGGCAGTATATGGTTCACATGTTGAATCTCATATTAAATTAAGAGCTGAAAACACAGTTGCCCACACCTATCACAAGAAATTTTATACCAGCAACTGTACAATCTCACCTTAGAGAATTCCAGGAAAGCCATTGTATAATCTGGTCTGTATATAAGATACTTTCTACAGCAGATAACAAGTATGATTTTGAGAAGTGAGTGAATCACAAGTGTTGTACTTACTCTTCAAGAAAGTGCTGCTGGGGTCCAATAATTGAACCTGGCCGGCACATTCGTATCCAAGCAATGGCTTCAGAATGTGTAAATCTATAATGTTTCATTATGTAACAGGCTATCAGTGTTCCGGTTCTTCCTAGCCCAGCTACAGTAAGAGAAACAAAGACTTAAAAAGTGATCATAGGCATAGGGCTACACACCTCGAAGAAAACTAAAGAACACTTATTAATATTCCATAAAGCTGTTTCCTTGTATCATGTTTTACAAAAAGAACACTAGCAGAATCTATTTTAAGAATCATGTGTCTGTCACAGAGCAAACATCCTGCTAGATCTCTCAGAGCCTTGCTAATGCTTGTCTTAACCTCTAGTACCCTTTCTATTCCTGCCTGGATAATTTAGAACATACGTCTCCTTGTTCTGCTGACCACCATCCAATTGCTTTGTTTTAAAAAGTCAGACTGAAGGCACATGTTAAGACAGAGCTACACGTGTTGTGTGACACTGGGAAAATTTACTAAGTTCTCCTCTTTCTTTTAATGCGTAGGATCATTTCCACTATGCAAGAATTTCAGAACATGGGATTAAAAAAAAGCCACATGTCACTGGCTGCCACTAACAAGGACACCAGCAATGTCAAGGTGAATGGTGACTGATCCTACATTTATTCAGCTACACTTCTGTGTTATTTTTAAGTGCATTTTTAAGCACTTCCCAATATGTACTTCTAATGAAACGGCCAACATGACAGATAACAGTCCTAATCTCTCCTACTGGAGCATAATTTCCTCAGGATGTATTCTTATCCAGAATATGTTTTTAGGATTGTAGAAAAGCCATGATTATAAGTGTTGCACGGGCATAAGACTTCTTTAAAGGAAGGGAATCTTCAGCTAACACAGCCGTATAAGGCTTGTTGTCCAATGCTTTAATTCTTGTTTCTTTCATCAGCTTAATAGCTTGCTCTCCATATCCACGGAGCCAACCATCCACAGTTTAAAAATATTTTTTAACTATCCAAAAAGCAAATCTTGATTTTGCCATTTTATACAAAGGACACCATTTTACTACACCATTGTAATGAGACTTGATTTTGGTATCCATGGCTTTTAGAACCAAATCCCAGTAGATACTAAGGGCCCATTGTACTTTGCGAAATATCTTCCTATTCAATGTGCTTTCTTAAATATGGTCAGCTCAAGAATTTAAGATGGAAACAGTTTGTTTTGGCACAATCTACAAGGCTACTTATTAGTATTTCTGGAACGAACGGTCATCCCTGATGTCAAGTTGGGGGGCTGAGGATCATGCCAGCATATGACAGACTGCACACATATCCGTGCAGAATGGCTACCCTCACATCTCAGGTCTTGAATTTGGCAGCAACTTTCATTGAGATAGCTGTTATAACTGCTCCTATAAGCAGCACCCTTCAGGGTATGAACAAGGTATGGCCAAAGGTTGAATGTTCCTCCAGTTGTAAACCCTTGTTCTATGAGAATATGGATGTTCATTCATTCACCCTTCCTGTTGCCTTTGCAAAGATATGAAGAATGCAACGGGGACTGCACACTGGATTGGCTTGGGATCCTATGAGACAAAATTAGTGGTCTTCTAAACAGAAAATGAACAAAAAAATATATGATCTCCTGCTTTCAGAGAACTAAGTAAGAGAATATGGCAAGGAAAAAGGAAAGGCAAACTCATTATACTGTGACATTCCTATTTTTCAAATGGGATAATTTTATTGCTTTTTATGGAATTTTGGGAAACGTCATGGAGAAATGGCAAGAACATCGTTATCCCACAAGAATAAGGATGCTTGTGTTCTATGTCTACAAGATAATTTTATAAGTGAAATCATTAACAAGAAGAAGAAGAAAAAGAAGAGAGAGGCAACAGCATCACTCAGTGGAATAAAAAAAGAGTATACATAACATGCAATAGGAACAATAAAAATGTCAATGTAAAACCAGAGTGGAAGCAAGTATAATTTGGACTACAGTAGAGTCTCGATTATCCAACATAAACTGGACCGGCTGATAGTCAGAAAGCTGAAAATGTTGGATGATCCGGAGGGTCCAAGAAAAGCCTTGAAATCACTATGAATTGCAAATGTATTGAAGTTTTATTGCAGTAACACTAAATGTAAAGAAATCACTGATCAACATTGTGATGTACAGTATGTACAGTTCAGTCTTCTGAAAATTTAAAGAAATCACAGAAAATTTAAAGAAATCACAGCAGCCGCGACATTGGATAATCCAGAATGTTGGATAACCGAAGGACGGATAATCAAGACTCTACTGTATTTCATTCATAGTGGCAATAAAATCTGGGGATGTGGTTTTCAAACCTAGTTATTTATTCCTAATTATACCAGCACACAGGACTGCTGAAATGCCATTCAGGCCAAACATACCTTTACAGTGCACAGCTATGGCACCTTCTGCTTCCTCACAGATGCTCAAAAACTGTCGCAGTATATTGTCACTTGGCGTACTTCCATCAATGAAGAATAGGTCATAGTGCTCAAACCCACCATCTGTGAAACGCTTTGCCTCGTAAATCTTTTTGTTGAGTCTTATGATTGTTGTTATGTTGTGTTTTCTGAAGTATGGGAAGTAGGCTTCGGGTGCATGGAGAGGGTAGCCTACAACAAAAAGAGCAAAAATGCTTGGGTGTTTAAATGCAATATCCAGAAAACAACCTGTTCACAAGAAGTAATTTATTACACCATATCACACTCATGTAATCAATATCCTTTCAAAAGAATACAAATATTACTAAGAAGTTTGCCCAAATATTCAAAATTGAATGGCTTAGTTTTCGAGTCAACAGATTTTAATTGAGGTCACAACACATTAATGGTTCTGAGTAACAACACCATTAATGGTTCTGATAATTAAAACAGTACTAAAATGACAGACCCTTTTTATGTTTCATTGGCTGTAGAGAAGAACTCTGCTTCTTACCAAAACTGTCCAATTAACATAAAAAGAGAAATATTATTTACAATTGTTAATATTTAGGCATAATAACCATGATTGGTTTGCTATTATTTCCTTCAGCTAAGTGTTATCAAGGTGTCCACTGAAGTATATACATCTTCTCTAAGTTAGATGTGGAAAACACCGCATTTCAGATATGGAATTGCAACTCCCATCATCCCTAGACAGTACACCGCCAATTCTGGGGACAACAGGGGGTCGCTGTACAACATTGGGGGAAGGGGCAATGCACTGTTGCTGTTGTTATCGTATTTATATCCTACTTTCCCTCCCACAGCTGGAGCTCAATGCAGTTTGCTGAGACTGAAATAGAAACATACAAAAATGCATATAGAAACAGACCAAACAGGTATTGTAAATGTACTTAAAGTATCTTAAAGACAAATAAAAGTAGTGCAATACACTACTGAAAATCCTTTCCTTATATACAAAATCTATTAGAATAATAAAAAAGTCTTCAACCTGCCAACATAAAGACTGCAAGGAGGTAGCTGGCTCTTCATGAAATTTCAGAGCAGGCCCTTTACTGAATACTTACTAGATGTGTCTGCAAAGGTGGCAAGACTGAGAGAAGGGCCACTCCCTCACACACTAAAGATCTCAAAATCTAGGCAGGTTCATGTAAGAGGACAGGCCCTTCAGAGAGCCTGGACTGAAGAAATATAATGCTTTGTATTCACAACCAAACCATTTAATAGTACTTGGAAACAGGCTGGCATCTAGTGACAGTATTACAGCAAGGGAATTGTGTGTCTCTTGTAGTCAGCCTGATCAGTAACTGGCCTACAGTTGTTTGAAACTGCTGTGGTTTCTGCACACTTTTCAAAGGCAGCCACACAAAGGGTATGTCACAGTAGTTTCACTGAAATGTAACTAAAGGATGTGTCACCATGGCCGGGCAACACACCCAGACTGTGAACCTGATTCTTCAAAATATGTATAACTCCATCCTGTATAACTGTTTTATATATAAAGCTAAAGGTAAAGGTATTCCCCATTGACAAGGTTGTCATGTCAAACCATAGGGTTTATATATAGGGTTGCCATTTGTCCCAGAAAACCTGGAAAATTCCAGATTGAAGGGACTAAAAGAATGTCCTGGTCAGCTAGGGCAATTGAAGCAGTATATCCCGGATTTCTCCTTCATCACAGACCAACAGGTAGGTGAAAACATGGCAGTGGTGACGAAGCAAGAAACCACGCAAGAAGATGGCCCTGGCAGGAGTCTCATCCTGCCCTGCAGGTCCCGGTTGCTACTGCACAGGCATAGCATTGCCACCTTATTCTTCTCTTCCTTGCCCACAGGCTCAGAAAGTGGGCAAGGAAAGGAGGAAAGGGATGCATCTGCATTGCACAAATAATTCGGTTTGTCACCTCTTTAACTGCCATAGCTCAATCCTATGGAATTCTGGGAACTGTAGCTTGTTGTGGCACCAGAACTCTGACGGTAGAAAAAGTGCAATGATTAATATGTTGAATCTGTATAATCAGAATGAAAAGTAATAATATGCAGAATTATAATGATTTGCATAATATGCAAATTAGATGTCCAGATATGAGGGACTGGAATATGGCAACCCTATTTATATACTACCCTCCAACATTTTCTTTTAATCAGCTTCACAGAGATGGTCAACTACCAGGGTAAAGAGGGGTGCACCTCCCTACCCTCCCAGCAAGACCCTTGCAGATCAATTCATGCCCCCTGAAATGTCCAATAGTCTCTTCCACCAAGTCTCTGAGTGTGGTACCACTGTTTTACCACCTGATTCACCTGTTTCATTTTTATATTATTATTATTATTTCAGGTGGGGTTAGATCTTATTTCCAATGGGGAAAAATGACCCCTTACTTGTGGGGATATGCATACTGCCCACCTTCTACAGATATAGTATTGGTATGATAATGCTATACATTACAAGAAATCAGAACAAGTTTTACTCCAGGTAAAAAAGTCTCTCTATACTGGAAGATCCAAGAAAATAAATTTTTAGTAGGAAAATGTCTCACACATTAAGTCATACATCATTTCATGAAATGATTTTTTTATTTTGTATTTTATTTTTAAAAAACCAAAACATCTTGACTTTGGTAAAAAACATGCTTTCAAAAAAAAAAAGCCTTCTTTAATTGAAAGAAAAAAAACACTTTTGTGAATAAATACACACAGAGGCAGCACATTCATTTTCTGGACTCTATAAACATTTTGATTGAGTTTATGTTTCTGATGCTGGGAGACTATATTTCTATATAGCTTTCCTTTGTAATTAGAAATTTTGACTATACTTATGCATGAAGGTATTGATTTCACTGTTCGGTGTGCAGTTTGCACTGAAAGAGTACCTCACTGGTATTCAATACTTACATCATCTTTTGCACAGCATGTCTCCAAGTACACAAAATGCTTCAAGTACAGCCTCAGGAATTAACACAAGAACAAAGGGCTATTATCTACATTTTACTGAAGTAGGGCTAGTTTCTTTGAACAGTCCTTACGAATATCTAGTCTCTTCCCAGATGCTAATTTTGTAGGTCAAACCTTGACTTCACACAAACAACCAATTTTAGGAATTAAAGCAGAAGGATTCATCAACTTTCTCATGCTAATTTGTAGGCTAAACCTCAACTTCACACAAACAGCTGGTTTTAAGATTGTACTTGCAAGTTCTTTTCTGCTTAGAGCAATTCTCATTCCCCACCACCTACCAAAAACATAGAACTGGGGGGTTAAGGTAATTGAAAGCTCGTGAAAAGATTATGCAAGATAAATAAATCAAACTGTTTGATTTCTGGGTTTGATGAAATGTTCACACATAGACAAAATTACTGTTTTCAGCTTTCTGTTCATTCACAAGGCTTCTGTGCACATAGCATCTTCATATACCTACCAAAGCTCTAAACCACAGGAACCACTTCCAACATAAATAAATGCATTCCCATATGTCACCAAATATAATCCTGTGAATATGAAATGTTAGGTTAAGTGCATGTGATCTTAGGATCCCAGTTAACGACTAGCTATATGAAACATATAAAATTTTTAACCAAAAAGAAAAAAAATGCATACCATTTTCAATCTTGGTCTTTGGATGTGGTCCACTAAATGCTAAAAATTTTCCTGGGACTATCCAGTTGAAGTCACCATTCTCTACTCGCTACAGAAAATAAAAAGCAATATTTTTTTTTTAAAAAAAGGCTTTTTTCCACAGTTTTTACATCATCTTCTTTGAAAGGCTTTAGAAGCAGTTTTCTGTCACATAAAAGGTAGCTGTATGGACATAGCCATTTCCTTCCTCTAAAGCCGAGAGAGTGTGACATGCCCAATGTTTCCATGGCCCAGCAGAGAACTGAACCTTGGTCTTCAGAGTCATAGGCCAGAACTCAAACTACTACGGTATACCATGTTGCCTCTTGCATCGTCAGTGGAGGCAGGCAAACAATTCGTTTCTTTATAATATTGGCAAAGGCAGTGGAGGTCTGCCACATACTTGATGCTTGAAAAATAAACCTTTACAGGAAACCAAAATTAAGAAGAATTAACTTTGATATATTTTTCCTGCACATGTAAAATTTCTGTCAGGCCAACTATCACTCTTATGAAATTTTCCCTTATTATGGCACACAAATCACTATGAAAAATAGATGTGGGTCTGATGAGGTCATTGGGTGAGATCCAATGTAAGTTTCCCCATTCATGGAAAAAGTGTTCTCTTACAGAAGAGATTGTTCTTTGATTGCAATACTCCAAGCATTAACAGAACAACTACACCGGATCTGACCGACATGCAACAGCTTCTATTTAACATTTTAGATCTATATGGTGGGAGTACACAAAATTATGGACTAAAGACTTCTGCATGTGGATTTTAAAGGGCAATTAAGAAAGTTTTATGTATACAATCATAGGGCAAAATCTAAGCACAACAGTACTTTGGAAAATGTGTGTATCAACAGAGTAGATTGCAGCTCCAAAAATGCACAATCTTGAGCAAAAGCACCTAAACCTTTTGCATAAACTTAATCCTCCCATACTACTAGAATTACTATGAACCCCAGTAAGTATCCAAATTATTTATAAAATGTTTTCAGTGAACTCAAATTCAAATTCTGAGATCAGACCTTTGGTGTTTCATCTCCACATTTCTTTTCACTTTAAAAATACATTCACTTTAAATATATTTAATTTTGAAAACTATCAGAGATAGTTTGCTTACTCTGACATGAATAAGGAACTGAAATGATAAAATACTCAAGTTAACTGTGCTCATTTTGTCCTTAGCATTGTGGGATCCAATAAACTCCATAGATGGATGTTAGATTATATTGGTAGAATACAATGCCCCTGTTAAGACGGACTTGTTTTGATAACAAGCCATATTTTTATTTCCACTTATGCTTTCTATTGTAGCCCAAAGGCATTATTTTCACTGGCCTGCCAACAGTAGATTGATAGTCAAAACAAGTGATGGAGAACTGTGAGGTAGCTCTTTGTTTTCCAACCATAGTATTCTGGTGTGGATACAGGATGGAGCTTGAACTTAAAAATATTAATGATGTAATATTGTCATTCTTAACAGCTTGCACAAGAAGAAGTGGAAAGAAAGTAACAGTTTTAAATCAATGTAAAAAGATGTGCACAGAAAAGATGAGCAATTAATTCCCAGCAATTCCATTGAAAGTTAATGCTATGGGTTGAAATCTCTATAACTGCCAGATTCTTAATCAAGTTACTACAGGAGTTAATATTTAATAGACAGTGGAAGAGTTTCATACAGTAATCACTAGTTAATCCACCCATTTAAGCCTACTGCTAGAGAAACGTGACTGGGCATGTACTAAACACACATTTTCAAGTAGCCTCTTCAAACAATGATTTTCTACATTAACAATATACAGAACACCATGTGTGACAAACAGAAGTGATATTATTTGCCCAATAAAAAGACAAAATATTAAAATGTCAGGCGATGCAACAGCTCTTAATTTTGAGCAAGACAGATGCCATAAGCTAAATAAATGTTTCTTAATACAGGCCAACTGTTCAGAAAATACAGCTTTCCAGCATTTCCCCCTTTTGCTCATTTAGTCCTAATACATTATTTTTCAAGACTGACTTCTACATCACTGCATGGAAGATGTTATCTCCAGATCACATTACACAGCTTTCAGGTGAACTTAAAATTCTAAACATTTCTGCATTTTTGTCCTTTTATTATAAAGAAACTGCAAGACAACAAAGATAGCAGCAACACATGCAGTACCTCCAGTCTAGAAGAAGTTCAAGCTACTTATCAAAAGAGATACAGCTGTGTATAAAATGTGTTAATGCTTGAACGTGGGCAAACATATCAATTCGAATGATAAACCAACCTCATAGTGCTCATACTCATCTGCATCAAATGTCTTGAAGTCAACAAATCCATGCTGTAAGGCCTAGAAAGAAACAGTTTTCATGAAATCATGCAATAATGGTCATCATCTGAAGAGCTTCCTAATTTTTTTTTAATCTTCAAAGACCATCTTAAACTGTAGACCCAGGTATGTATCTTATAATAAGCAAGCTGTACTTAACAATTTTGATTGAAATTGTCTAACTGACATTTGTTTTCCCTCTTTCACAGGTTTAACTCTTTCTACTTCATGAAGAACCACCACTTTCCCACAACCCAGCATCTAGCCCTGGTGGCGCAGTGGTTAAATGTCTGTACTGCAGTCACTCACTCAAAACCACAAGGTTGCGAGTTCAAGACCAACAAAGGCTCAAGCTCAACTCAGGCTTGCATCTTTCTGAGGTTGCTAAAATGAGTACCCAGATTGTCGGGGGCAAGTAGCTTACAGTTGTAAACCACTTAGACACTGCTTAGGTGGTATGAAGTGTTATATAAATGAAGCTGTTTGCTTGACTGCTGTAATCTGCTTTGATTCC
Organism: Urosaurus nigricauda; assembly: GCA_034509955.1. Lineage (NCBI taxonomy): Eukaryota > Metazoa > Chordata > Lepidosauria > Squamata > Phrynosomatidae > Urosaurus > Urosaurus nigricauda. The sequence continues at coordinate 106,414,654 of JAOEGL010000004.1, forward strand.
CCACCGGAAAAGGCGAAACAGAAATCCTATTATTATTATTGTTATTATTGTTATTATTGTTATTAGCCTGAAATATGGGGAGGGAAGAAGAGAAGGAAAACAGTTCGCCCAATCCAGACACTGGTTCTGTAAGGAATGGGGACAGGAATAAAACAATGAATTGAGACACAGTTATGTTTTGCTCTTGGAAGGGAATGCAATGCTACACAAACATGGTTGCAAATGCAACATATGACTTAAGAGTAGAATGTATATCTTCCAAACTCTGAGTACTAGAGTTTGCTGGTACAACAGCCTCACTGATATGTGAAAGAAGGTTCATCTCTGTGGGTCATGACAAAAATTGTTTATACTGGATAGTATACTCATAGCAGTTGAACAGGACCAAATGGAAAGTAAAGTACGATTCTCAATTCACAAGACTGCAGTTTAATTTACCTGTGTCTGGAAAAATGGTCGTTCTAGTATCTGAAGTACTCTCAGTGTGACTCTATGGTCAATCTACAGAGGAAGGTTATTACAGAGTCATGCTGGAGGACTCCAGATGCCTATAGACCACCTCTCTAGGCATCTCGAGGTCCTCCTGCATGACTTTATTCAACTTCTTCTGGAAATGTAGGGTTTGCCATTATCCGTGATTTTCATTATCTGCAGTAAGTGTGAGTACATATTCCCTGCAAATGTGGGGGTAATACTGTACCACCTCCTGGAAGTGTTTTTGTCTGTGTGTATATGTTCAGGTCTGTTTCACATTCCCATTGCACTACATTACCTTTTTTATTCCTTGTAGACAGTCCAGAATAGTTAGATTGTATGTACAGTTTCCAAATGAGGCATCCCTATAAATAGAGAACATTAACATATCCCAAGTGAATACAAAACATACATATACTTCACAGCAAAAGATAGCAGGAAATATTTCAGGTTTCAGATATGTAAAAATTTGAACCTCAATAGTTTATGTATTTATTTCTAAAATGTATAAACCACCTTTAACTCCACAAGAAATCCTAGAATGTTGTACACAACATTTTAAAAGATTAATGTTAAAACCTAAAAATTAAGAGAGAAAAAAATTCTCTGTTTAAAACTTCTTGAAGATTATAGAGATTGACAGAGACATCTCTCTGCAACTCAATGAAGATACCCCTCTTCATTTAAAATATCAACAGTATGAGTTTTTAAATGGAAGTAATTGAACTTTTCATGTGCTAATATTTTGTGCTTCTGGATATTTCAATGGGATTCATGCTTATCAAACTATCCCTGTAGCCACAGCTCACATATATTTTATTGCAACTATATTAAGGAACAGCATTCTTCACTGACTAGAACAAGGGTCTGAAAAGTGTGGCCTACATCATATTTTTATATTGGTCTTGCTGTTAACTAAAACATAATCAAACGAAGCCATTTTCTGCTATTTCCTACAGTCTTTTACTGTCCTTTTTGGGGAAGGGATTTCATTGCTAGTTGCACATTACTTCATTCCACACAGGAATGTGTGGACAATAGCCATTTATTCACTCAGCTTGATAAGTCTGATTAAGTCACTTAATACTGCTACTTTGATACCAAATCAATGTTTTATATTGTAGTATGAGATGTTATCCACAGTGGATGGGTTTTTCCCCTTACTGACCGCTTCTCAAACCTGTAGAAAGATTAACAGAACAGTTTTCTCCCAACGGTCTCTACACCGAGACTTCTAGTATTAACAACCTAAAAGCAGTCATTTGGTTGGTAAGCTGATGCTCAAAAACAGAAATAAAATATTAAGTACAATTAATCAGAAGAACAATAGATAGAAAAATGCGCAGACATTGTGTTGAGAAGGTGTCCCCTGAAAATCCAATCTGTTTCTGTTAGGAATGTGCACTGACAATCCCCCAGATATTTTTAAAACCACATGATATTTGAGCAATTTTCACGTGGAAATTACATAGGCTCCCCCATGCATAAAAGTGCACTGAAACACAGTTGCAATTCCCAAGTATGCCTGCTGGACTGGATGGCCCTTGTGGTCTCTTCCAACTCTATGATTCTATGCTTTCATTGGAGTTCCTCTCAAAATGGTGACAGGAAGTTATGGGGGCATTGCCCCTTGCCCCCAATATAGTTGCCCACTCCTGGATTACAATTACCATGTGCATTACCGGTATGGGAAAGATTCTAATAAAATTATATGCCTAGACTATGTCATATGTATAGAATACAATGCAGGGAGACTGCAAAAGTCTATGTGATCTGGTAAACCTCCATAATGACTGCAACTACATAAACTAATTATTTTATCTAATAAACATATGAAAACTATAAAGCTGCATGTTTATTCTAGACTATCATGGTGAAGTGGTCTGAGTGGTGGACTAGGACTTGGTTTAAACCCCTCCTCAGTCATGAAAATCCACCGGGTAACCTTGGGCAACCTTCTCTCAGCCTCAGAGGAAGATAATGACAAAATTCATCTGAGCAAATTTTGCCAAGAAAATGTGTTCTTATCCAAATCCCACCCCTGGTTTCTAGAAAAGATAATTGAGATTTGCTTTATAATAACCAACACAAGGGAGGTAGGGGTACTGGAAAGAGTTTTTAGCATGATTTTAGATTATATGTTCTTGATCACTGAAAGATTGACAAGACCAGTTTTTAAAACCACACAAAGAGGCTGACATTACAACATTTCCTCAATTTCAGGAAGCTTAAATGTACTTGCTATCACCCTCGAAACTATTGTTAGTTTCCTTTGCTTAAGAGCCCAGCAAGTTCTGGCATGTTTTTGTGGTAAATTATTAACAAAACTATGGATACAGCATATATCCCTTCCACAGAAACAAATATCAATATAGGCAAATATGTAAATAAGGAAGTGCATTCAAGGGACAAGTATTTTCTAACTCTGTGGAAGATTAAGTATTTATGAACAGTGATTACTTAAAGTCTTTCTAACTTTTAAAATACCATCTGCCTTAATTTTTCTTCTGCTTTTTAAAAACAAGCAATATATTTACCAGTGCCATTTAAAATGTTTACATGGGTTATTTCATTTCCAGTAAATACTGGATAAACAGTCAGTCCCAATAATAATAATTTCAAGATTATAGATGGTGAAGATTTTTTAAAATTTTGCCAAACATTATAAGAGAATCATTATTTCCAAAATAAAAAAAAAATAGAAACCATTACCTCAAATAACAAAGGTAATGTTATAATCATATTCATAACTATTCAGATAGAATTTCTGTTGTTGTATTTGGACAGCAAAGCTTCTTAATTACAGCAAAATCTTGAAAAGGTTTTTTTTTCTAATTTGATAATTCAGTATTTCAGTTCTTTCTTCAAGGAATGGAGAATAAGACACATACATAAACCAGAGCCATAACATAAATGCTTGCCTCCTCCTTGTGATAATCTTCAAAGTCTTCTTCAGTATCCTTCCACACAGGAAGGTTGGTAGGTACTACTTTGGCACTCGTCATCAATAACAGGACATCTCATCTGAGAGAAACTGTGAAACAGCATCCCTTTGGCCCATTATATTGCTTAGACAGAATTCTATCCCATACTGTACTGGGAAGCACTAACCATTATTGTTGTAGCATTATCTTTTAACCTCCAGCAAGAAATTTTATTTTTCTATAATCTGAGATTAAAGCGAGGTCATTCAAGTGATCTAATCCATTCAGTTTATAATTCATAATATTATCTAACGGACAGAATGAAGGTATCAAAGATGCTTCTTGTTCATTTAGAGTGCCATGGATACCACAGAAGTAAAACACGTCAGAAAGACACCCATATCCTCTGCAAACAAGTCTTGCAAGGTTACCATTATGTTTTACAGTACAAATCCTCTGTACACAGCCTCTTTTGTACAGCAGGCTAGTTGCTAGCATTATATCCAGGAGGGAATCAAATTACATCACAAGAACTGAATGTTTGCCTGTGGGTAATGAAGTCTTCAAACAAACAAACAAAAAAGTCATTTAAAAATCAAATGATCTCACTGAAGAAAACTGCATCACAATATTGAAATGTTACACATTATTAAGGATTCTTTTTTCTTTATTTACTATGATTAAAGGGAGCACTTACTCATTATGCTAGAAAGGAAGGTACAAACAACAGATTATTCTTCTGTCAGTTGCTTTTGAAGACAGTGAGCAACTTTCCAGCAACGAATTCTGAAATACTGGTCTCTGTTTAAAAAGTGACTTAAAAAGATAATTCAGCCTTTAGATCAAGGGCTGGGGAAGGATAACTCTCTTAGTGTGTTGGACTGCAATTTTCATCTATGAGGCACAGCCGTGCTGATGAGCACTGCATGGCTAAACTTGCCCTACCATAACTCTGTATACATCATATACGGTATTTTGGAAGTACTAAATATTTTGCCATCACGACTTCAATCCATTTTGTTCATTACCCTGCATTACTTCCATTTCCTTCTTCCTTCTGCCATCATTTTAACACTGAATAGAGAAAATTAGTTGTTGGGGGTGGTGCTCACTCAACAATCCTTTGACATAGAAAAAGATTTAACATAAACAAATTAGACATATTTGTGCTTAACATGTTTGTAAAATTCTACTTGGGTTCTTATCTACAACGCCAAGAAGGCTTTCTGAGTTAAAAAGGATTCCTTGAGAAGCACCAAAGTTAATAAAAAGATTTATCAAGACTTTCACTCAAGTTTCAAATACATCACTGAATTTCATGAAACCTGAAGGAAAAGTCAGTATGCCCATTTGCGTGCACTTGATTTTCACATATAATTACATTTTAGTATGTTTAAACTTGGTGAAGCAACTGGGAGCAGGTTAAGGGATAACCCACGGGGAGCATGAATCTCCTGCTGCCCTGATGAATCATGAACTGGAAAATCCTATGTAACTCTAATAGCAATTAACCTTGCATACAAAAAAGTTAATCTCGGCAAAAACAGAAGAAATTCATGCTGTGAAGAAGACCCATGGCCCATTTGAAATTTGTTTAACCATGGTAAACAAGGAGGAATGCTATAACTACACTCACCATTTTACAAGGTAAATAATAGTCAACTACGTACTGGGAAATGCCTCACAACCCTTTGAGGACCTTAGATACTTCAAGTAATTAATTCAGCTCATGTTTGGCTATCTTCTAAGTAGTCTTTAGAAAGCTATTTTCCAGCAGCCACTATAGTCAATCAAGCTACTATTACCAGTCACGTCAGACTAATCTTATCTCTTTTTTTAATGGAGTTATAAACTTGGTAGATGAAGGGAATGCTGTGGATGTAGTCTATCTTGATTTCAATAAGGCCCCTGACAAGTCCTCCCCCATGATGTCCTTGGAAAAAAACTAGTAAAATGTGGGCTAAACCGTGCAACTGTCAGATGGATTTGTAGTTGGTTGACTGATTCAAAGTCTCACCAATGGCTCCTCTTCATCCTGGAGAGACATGACTACTGGGGGGCTCTGTCCTGGGCCCAATGATACTCACCATCTTTATAAATTACTTGGATGATGGAATAGGGGACATGCTTATCAAATGTGTAGATGACATGAAACCAAATTAGGAGTGGTAGATAATGGGGTGACATTAGTATGTACAGAAATCTTGTAGCATCTTTGATACTAACTGAAAGAAAGAGGTTGGCAGCATGAGCTTTCATAGTCTAAAGTCTACTTCCTCAAACACATCTGAAGAAGCAGACTTTTGTTTACAAAAGCTCACGCTGCCAACTTCTTTCTTTCAGTTAGTTAGTTCAGTTAGTTTCAAAGGTGCTGCAAGATCTTTCAACATATTAATTCTACAGACTAACACAGCTATATCTTTGAATCCTACCATTAAGGTGTGACATGATAGCCATGTTTAAATATTTGAAGGGATGTCATATTGAGGATTGAGCAAGCTATGTTTTCTGCTTCTCCAGAGCCTAGGACACGGAGCAATGGATTCAAACTACAGGAAAAGATATTCCACCCAACATTAGGAAGAACTTCCTGAGGGTAAGAGCTGTTCGACAGAGGAACACCCTCAGAGGGTGGTGAAGTCTCCTTCTTAGGAGGTTTTTAAACAGAGACTAGATGTCAGGAATGCTTTGATTTGTATTCCTGCCCAGCAGTGGGTTGGACTGGATGATCCTTGTGGTCTCTTCCAACTCTATGGTTCTACTAAGGCCTAAGACTTTTTAATGGTGGTCACACACCTGTGGAATTCCCCTCTCTGAGAACTCTGATTGGCCTTTTCTCTGATGGCCTTTCAATAAACTCTAAAGATTTTTGTCTTCTGTTGAGCTTTCAATTTTACTAGCCAACATATAATTTTATTTAATATAATTTTAATCAATGTTACCATACTTATTCCATAGTTACAATGCCATTAACATTATTTATTGTAAGGCATATTTTGAGCTTTCTTCCTCTGTAGAGTAGACTATGTTTCCAATGCATCCACTGTCTCCACATGGGGCAGGAAGGGTAAATGCATATATCATCATCATCATCATCATCATCATCATCATCATCATCATCATCATCACTATCCCCATACGATAAGAGCCTTCAAGTCTATTAACTTTTACATAGCTTGCTGCTGTGGCCTGGCACCATTTGAAGTCAACAAGTGGTAAAACATAGAGAGTAAAGAAGGGTAAGCCCTGCTTGCATTATGAAGCAGCTCCCCTGCAGCTTTCTCTAGCACTACATTGCAGTATCGAAATACTGACTGTATATTAAAACTGGTAGATAAACTGGTAGAAATTCTGCAATATAAGGACCTGAACATTTAAAATGGAAATTGCTCTTCACTGTGAAATAAATTTAGTCACATTCCACTGCAAGAGATCTTGCAAGCTAGAATGTCTGGCTGTGGTAAAATGATTTGACTGAGAACCTAATGTAACTGCCCTCAATGCAATATTAATCTCTTCAGCCAGCATTAACTTGCATCCCCCCTCACTTTCCACCATGCACAGAGGTTTGAACCTGGCTGCGTGGTATATCTGATCAAGTGCGATACTTATACTTCAGCAGTATTTTGCTTCTGCAGTCCTTATGAAATGATGTCTGAACTTCTAAGCAGATTAAGACTTTCCAGGTCATTGAGTAGATCAAACCAGATCTATCTGAACAAACACTAAATACAGTGTGTGTGTGTTTGTGTGTGTATACACACAGACTATATATGTATTAAGAGAATGTCATTCACACAGTTATTCTGACCAGCAGCTCAAGATGCAAAAGCTTGGGATTGGATCTTTTCTGTAGTAGCATTAAGATCTTGGAATTATCCAGGAAGACCCAGCAGTCTTCTCCACTTTATAAGTTTGGACATAGATTTAGGCTATTATATTTCAGTACAGTTTTTTTAAGAATTAGGTTTTGATGCTTGCTACCATATGGGAGTGTTTTATGTGGCAACTACTAATGCTTTTATTTTAGTGATTTTTGTTTGGATGACTAGTTTAAACTCTGCCAATTTGTTTTTAAAAGAGAAACAAATTACCTGATTTGTAAAATGCTCTTTGTTGCCTTTTAAGGTGGCAGAAATAGAGTGCTTTACCAGTTGTTGGCTTCAAATGTTGCCAGACACAAGTTCTTGTGACTGGCCAGACCATGGCAGCTGCTACTGAGAAGCAGAATACATATGATCATGAACAAACAACTGAAATATCTGTGTAACAATTTTCCATTGAACAAATGTCAGAACATACAATGATTTTTTTTAAAAAAGTATTTCAATCAAATCCTAAAACAGTTTACTAAATTTGAGAGAAATCCTGGCAACTATAGCAATTTATATTAAGAATCCACCTGTATATCTCAAACAAATAAGCCTATCATATACCTGTCCAGAGACGTTCTGGATACAAGAAAATTTAACATGAAACCTGGCAGTGAGGAATGCAATAGGGAACTTGAACATGATATACTGGAGTGGAAAATTCCTATGTATGTTTTATACACAAAAATATGTTGTTCTGTATCAAATGAATTACTCTGTGCCTTTTCAAGAAAAACACTATAATAATAATTTATCCCTGATCCTCTATTGTTTTTGTTTGATTTTTTTGTGTGAAATAATACTTTATTCCATTACTGTACTTTGGTAGACAGTTTACACAGGCAGTTTGAATTTTGCTTTTTTAACTCATTAAACACAATGCTTATGTTTTCACAGAAATCAAGTAATACAAGGAATGTGTAAATCATAATAAAAACAGAAAAAAGGAGTTAGTTGTTAAAGAAAAGTTAAATGAGGGTCTTAAAAAATGCTTTCATGGAAAGTCTATATCACCATCAGATTGTGATTGTTTCAGGCAACGCTAAGACAGGCAATAGCTCCCAGGTGTGTATTTGCTAGCGGACATATGGTATGATATGAATTAGATAAGAGTACTTAAATAACCTTCATATTTTAATGCTCTTACTTTGTGATGGATAATCAAAACAAATATTGTGTTATAATCTAATTTTGAATTTTTCCACAATTTTATTACTTACTATTATCTCCTGATCCTCTATTGTTGACTCATATGGTGGCAACTTTTTTTACTGACGTTCCTTTTCTATCTTTCACAAACAGTACTAGAGACAAGTGTGAAGTTTGTAACATTTCCTCCAATGCCAGCTGGCACATGGGAAATAACTCAAGAGTACATGAATTGTTTCTCCATGCCATCCAGAGAAAGACTTATAGTATGACACTGGAGACAGTGGAGAGAGAAGTCCTTGCTGGTAATAATAATTCAAAGGACTGAAGAATTCACTTCCATTTCCATATTTAAATATGTAATCTACTTTAAAAACAGGAGAGGGATGCTTCTTTGGATTGTTCATACAGATCTGCATGCCCGATTCCCCCCTTTTCTACCAATATGTGCCTTATAGATTGTTACCTAATACAACCTCTCCCCCCCTCCTCATTTATTTGTGCTTTGTGTTGTTTAACAATTAACAGCAATACCAATGAAGAACAAACATTTTTGTTGCACAGGAAAAAAAGCAGCAAGCACTAATTAGAACTATGGAAATCCAAGCAATGTTGATATTTTCTGTACTCTTTTCCTTAGTCCCTAAGCACGCAGAGATTATTTCCTTCAATCATATAGGAAGACACTAGAGTAGACTCCAGGCTCACCTACCATGCTCACTGCAGAGGGAAGTAAATAAGCAAACCAATATATTCTTGTATGTGAACAAGGAATCACCATGTCTAGCGTTAACTTCTCTCTAAGCCTAGGAGAAGGAGGATGAGAATGTGCAAATTGGAGCCCTGCTCTCAGGATGCTCCCACAGTGGTTAAAATAAGTAGTCTTAAAAGTTCACACTCCTCTTAACAGCAAGCAGCAAAACAACAGGCATCATGAAGGACTTCCTTCAGCTCTACTAAACACTTTAACACTTTAAATGTGCTCCACATTCTGAATGACTGGGCTTCAGAAGAAAAGTGCTAAGCTGAAGAAGCCAAAGGCTAATTTTCCTTTCAAACTAAAAAAATCAGTAAATGAAGGCACTATACATTTGAATTCACATGTTTTATGTACTAGTCTCACCAAGTGAACATATGCTGGCTTCAGACTTCATTTCCTACCATTCATAATCTGTTCTGGTTTTAAATATTTGATGCCTACAGCTCATGATACACTTCTGGCAGCTATCAAAATTCCAGATGATTACAAATAGCTCTGTGCTGACAAAGCTCTGATCCTTGGCATCTTTCCAGCTTCTTTAAGCAACTGAATCAGCAACCATTTTTCACTAATGAAAAGAATTATCATGAAATGCCAGATACCCTAGCTTTGTTTCTTAAATGTTCAGGAACTAGATGCAAAGTCATTGTGATTAGGACAAAGAAACAGTTCCCGGCATCATCTACCTTTACAATCATCCCTGATTCTTTGGTATCTGTGCTTCACACATGTATTCCAACAATGCTACGAAACTATGGCAACACCCAATTCTTCTGCACAACTAAGGGCCCAAACAGACAGGCTAAAATAAAGCTGCTTTGGGTCACTTTGGAGGTATGCTGTTTAAATGATGCATGCGTCCTAAGAGGCCAGAGGCTGTGCCAAAGTCACGCACCAGTCCTAAGGACAGCAGCACAGCTTTGGCGCACCTTCTGGCCTCTTAAGATGCATGTGTCATTTAAACAGCATACCTCCAAAGTGACCCAAAGCAGCCTTATTTTGGCCTATCTGTTGGGGCCCTAAATTTGCAAAATACTGGCACTCTCAAGACGTTACTGTGGAAGAATAAAATGATAGAACAGACAACAAAAACCACAAGGATGATCTGTCCTGAGCCATCATACCATATATGAAAGAATCATAAGCTGGTCTGACAAGGGATGAACAACTAGAAGGTGGACATCTGCTTAACGTCTGATTCATGGAGAAAGTTCAGGCTGAAACCAAGATTAGGCAAACTTTAGCACATCTTCTGATGAGCTTTAAGATAGGAGCCAGACCGATGCATTTTTGTGATTCCTCAGAACCACAGTATTTGATTTGAGGCACTGAGTTCAGTACAGTATTTCAAGGCCTCCAGTTTTCATCTAAATACAGATTTATTAGTGCTTATAACATTACAATGGGTTTGAAAGTATGCACATAATGTATGGAGGGGTGAAGTCTCAAAAGCAAGGAAAGCTGGTTTCTTTTCAGTGTCCTAGAAAGGGCATTAGTGTCCAGAGCATTTCACATGACAACGAAAATTAGAAAACTATAAATAAAATAAAATAAGTAAAACTCTAATTAAATAGATTGCCGAACTCAAGATTTCCTTGGCAAACTATTCAATATAGGAATAAAGCATACACTGCTACATTTTTCTGCAGGTTTACCCACTGTAAAAGCTAGAAATAAGGTAAGTGTATTAATGTCCTGTAATTCTAGTCTCATGCTCAGGAGCCTTCAGCTTAAACGCAAGATATTATGAGATATTAAGAGCTGGACATTTAAAAACTAATTGATCTATACAAAATATTAAGATGAAATTTTAGGGACAAGGCAGAATGTGAATGATAAGTCAAGATATGAATTAACAAAGTCATCTTTCCAGTCAGCAGTATGAGCCAGCTTAGTGTAATGGTTTGAGCGTTAAGACTACAAAGAACAGGATTCAAATCAACACTTGGCCATGGAAATCCAAGGGTGACTTTGGACACGGGATTACTTTGGGCAAGTCACATTCTCTTGGCCTCCGAGGGAACCTCCTTCTGAACAATTAATTCCAAGAAACCCCCTGATAGATTAGCATTAGGGTTGCCATAAGCAGCCAAAAAGGAAAACATAAAGGGCTGGAACAGGCCGCCTTAAAAATCCTTCTTCCGCACAGCTTGGGGGCATGGTGCTTAGACACTGCACACCCCCAAGACGCCCAGAAGTCGTGCTGGGTGATTACATGGAGCTGGCTTTAAGCTGCTCTGGGGGCGCAATGTTTAGATGCTGCATGCCGCTGGAGTACATGGGAATTGGCTTGTGGTTGTGGCAGGGCCACCTAAGGTGGCTTTTTACCAGCCCAAATAGGAATGGATCTTTTCCACTTGTATTAGGGCTGCCATCAGGGTTGAATTGGGGGCATGGTGTGTGGTTGCTGTGGCTCAGGAACAACCAGCTCCTGGGCAGCCCCAAAACACCCTTTTCAGGTGGTTTGTTCTGGCCCAGTCTTATTCAGAAGTGAAAGAGCCAGTGTGATTTCAGTAAGCTAGGGCAGCTGCAGACAGGGAAGGAGGGAGCTCTCAGAGGGGTGACCAAAAGCATGATCATTACCTGTCACACAAAATGAGATGGATGTATAGTGGAGAACCCAGAGAGGAAAATGTTAGGAGCAAGGCTGAAGAAAGCAGAGCAAATGCAAGACCATTTAAATAGTTCTTAAAAATGGACTTGTGTGGAGGTCAAATGACACTAAAATTCCACCACAAGAAGAGATGTTATTTGAGCAGCATGTATCAACTAGAAAAAAATCTGACCAGTTTTTGCATAAGTCATTAAGTGTGGCACTTCAGGCAATGCTGACGGAAAAGGGCCTTCTATAAAATGAAAGGACAAGGCATATTGAAATATTATTTAAATGCCCCCCTAAAAACCTCCACAGAAATTTAAGTGAGGGATGGAAAGAAAAATCAAACAAATCTCATCATCAATAGCCAGCACACAGTATTTAATTCTAAGCATTATCATGTCCTAATAAAAGTTAAAAAAAATTATGTAAAGCTAAGGGAAACTGCTTTGCTAATATTTTAAATACTGAATAGTGAACCTTAAAAGCTGTCATCCTTCATATGTAACGGAGACAATATATAAGCAGCTTACTGGAAAACTGGTACCTAGCAATTTTTGAACATTTGAGATTCTCAAATGTAGTATTCACTAAACATGATTAGAGAATTCTGGCTACATAGCTCAATTGCACATTTCCATGCCTTTCTTTCTTTCTTTCTTTGTGACCATTTTGTCTCTCTAGCCTTATATATTAAATTAATATGAACATTTTACCACTGAAAGATACATATAATGTTAACTAAGAAGGCAAAATAAAACAGCATTTCTCGTACTGTACTGCTGGTCCCAAGACACAAGTGGCAAAGTTATGTCTCTTGTTGCATCTTTCTTAGTGTACAGTAAAAGCTGTACAGCTTGAATCTTCCTTATCTGATGACCAGAGGTATTCTGGATTTTTTTTTCAGATTTTGGAATATTTAAATATACATAAATGAGATATCTTGGAGACGGGATCCAAGTCGAAACAGGAAATTAATTTACGTTTCTTATACATTTTATACACATTGCCTGAAGGTAATTTTATATACATTTTAAAAATAATTTTGTGCATGAAACAAAGTAGATATGGATATACCCATATGGATAATTTTGGATTTTGGAGTATTTTGGATAAGGGAGACTCAACCTGTACTAATAAATTTCCAGCAGAAGGATATCAGTGGTTCATATTAACTATATAAACCAGGAATAACATGACTCTGTAAGTCTAGTTGGACATACTGAAGGAGGAAACCTGAGGAACAATATTGCATGCACAGCATTTTGATACTACTCACTGGAAAGTAAAAAGAGAAAGGAACAAATATTCAGAAAATAAGCACAGGAACTAGGGACAACCTGCTGCATGAAGTAGGGGTATACAACAAAAAGCATTTCATACTGATTGAAGAGCTTAGCAACAGATTTTGCTGGTCTCAGAATCACACTGAAGTTGAAAACTGTAATTGTAACTTGCTTAAATTGCAATGAGACCTGGTGTATCATAGCAACATGTATATTGTGCATTTTGATTAGCCCCATAAAGGCATCATTGTTTGGATGTTATTGAATTTGGTGTAACATAGTAGCTATCAGAATGTATGAATCTGAAAGTCCTAGTTTAAAATATACTGCTGCTGTCATAGGCTCACTAGGTCACTCTGTGTAGCATGGAAGAGAGTAATAACAACGTACCTTACAAAGTTGCTGTGTTGAATAAAACTAGATGATGTGGGTGAAGCACTGTGATTTGAAAGTACTATACAAAATTATTATTAGGAGTTGTAGCCTTACCTAAATGGAAGATATGGTGGATTGGATCCTGATAAAAGTATTCGGTAAGTTTCTTCTGGTGTTTTCTTCAAGTATATTACCTAGAAACAAAACCAACATGGAATAACACCTAATATTAGAAAAAATACATTTACAATTGTATAATATATTTATCTAAGGATAATGCTTTGATGCAAATTGGAGAGAGCTGGGATTTGTGGCAATTCAGTTCTTTAGACCTTGCTCTGCAGTATTTCTGTTTCAGTAGAACAGACAAATCCCATTATTCTGAATGCACTCACGTCCATACCACATTTAAAGGAAGTACCACAGCAACCAAATTGCTTCCCATTAAATCATGCTGTAATGTATGTTGCTGTAAACATCCATTAAGTGCCCTTTCTATCATCCAATTCTGCTGTCTTGAATGAAAGCAATCATTTGTGAGACAGACTTTTCCCACGGACAAAACGAGTTTATGCTCTAATACGGGCAGAGCACATTGTGCAAGATCTGCCTTCTGATGTTGGCTTAGCTCATTGATCCAACCTTCAGAAACCCTGTTCTCCCCTGCCCCCATCCCCGACTCACCCCTATTCAGAAAAGTCCCCACACGCTCTGCGTAACATTGTCAGGGGCTGCTGTACAAAGGAGGAAGTGAGGAAGTGACAAAGCCCATTTCCATGCATGTAAATACCTTTCCCATTTCCATGCTAGGAAAGACAGATGGCATAAGAAGGAAAGGAAGACCACATGCAAGACGGATTGACTCAATCAGGGGGGTTACAGGCATGGATTTTCAAGAACTAAGCAGAGAAGTGGAAGATAGGGGGTCTTGGAGGTGTCTCTTTTACAGGGAAGCAGATAACAACAACAAAAATCTGGATCCAATCCACTGACTTCAAGCAATTAAATAATAACTACTAACCAAGGCAATGGCATCATACATTTTAGGCATTCCTGATCCAAGATCTTTAAAATCCCTCAGTATTTTTCTGCTTGAAATTCATACTGCTATTACAATGAAATCTTCACAGACTACCTCTCTAAGCCAACTATTGCCTGTATATGGTTATAAGTGACTCCTTTCTCACCTCTTCCCATAAATTCTATATCAACAAATAGAAAGCTATTCAAAGCATCCAAAGAAATTAATGTGCATAAAGATTTCTGTTCTCTTCCATGTGAAAGGCAACTTGGTTCATGCAGACTTGTGAACACAGGTGTTTCCCTTCTTGCAGAGAACAGGAAGTGCCTGCACACACAGTGCAGTATAAACTCAAAAAGGTACATAATATTTAAGTTTAGAAGTGTAACTTTGTTGTTTTTAAAAAAGAGACTGTCTATTTAATTATCATTTTGTTTGCTTAAAAGAGTCTATGCAATTCCTTTTAGAAAGCATCTAAAAAAGGCTGGAATTATTTTTCCAGGGAATACAGTCTCTTGAAAGAGACAATGAATTACACAGAGTAAGAAAAACACTATTATTTTTACCCAAGAGAACACCTCTCCAGGTTCTGCACTGCAACTCTATGGTCAACATCTGGCAGATGTTGATCACAGAATCATGTTGGAGGACATACAAATGCCTAGAGAAGTATTTTTTCCCTAGGAACATCTGGGTTCTCCAGCACAGCTCTATGGTCAGCTTCCAGCAGAATTGTGCTGGAGCACTTAGAGAGTCCTAGAGAGAACATATTAATCAAAAGCGCAAATAATCAAATGTGCAAAAGTCAAATATGCAAATATGGAAGTCCAAATGTATAAACATATCCAAGATTTATTACTAACAGATTTAATGCATTGTGTTTTTTGTTGTTGTGTGCCTGCAGGTCATTTCTGACTTATGGTGACTCTTAAGGCAACCCTAGGTTTCCTAGGGCTGAGAAAGATGCCCAAGGTCACCCACTGGGTTTCCATGGCCAAGTGGGGAATCAAATCCTGATCCCCAAAGTCCAACACTCAAACTACCACTTCATGCTGGCTCTCAGTGCATTATGTACTTATCATTTTACAAAGTCATATCACACCTTAATTGTTTTTAATTGCCAATATAGGTGATACAGCATGATTCGTCCAAATTTCTCTAAAAATATTTTGCCAACATCCTTTTCATTCTCTCAGTTTCTTGAAAGGTTTTAAAACAAAGCTCTCCCACATCTTCTTCACATTGAATGCATGTGAAGATCATTTACAACAACATTCTGCATGTTTTCCTTAGTCTATATTGTAACTGAACCCAATTCTACACTACAGGACATATCAAAATATCATTATTTCAGTCACCAGTAGCTGCTGAACAGTTCTATGCTGAAACTAACAAAAGTATTTCAAGAGGTTTTTCTGAAATGAATAAACACCTTGTGAGAGTTGCAGAGTGGCATTTAAAGCAGCCCCAATAATGTTAGCAATGATGCTGTGTGCATGAAACAAACTGCTGTCCTTGCATCTTTCTGGAAAAATCTACGCAGTATGATTCATAGATAAAACTAGATCACAGGATACACCACCTGGGCAGATGAAAAATTCCATGAGCTATGTGTTAAACATATTCTGCTAAAGGAGAAACTGGAAGCAGTTTTCTAACAACAAGGAGGAATTCTCCCCGCACCCTAAATAAAATCCTGTTGCTATCATGCTCATTTTGTACAACACAAGAGAGTACTACTGATAAAAAGGGGTGGGCAGCATGCATCTCATAAAATTGATTTTAACAATCACAGAACCCTAGATATTTACTTTTCCTCAAATACAGGGTATAAAAGTATGGAATTGGAAGAGCCCATCCTGTTCACCCCCTGCCATGCAGGAAAACACAATCAAAACACTCCCACCTGATGGCCATCGAGCCTCTGTATAAAAATCTCCAAAGGAGGAGACTCCACCACATTTCGAGGTAGCGTATTCCACTGTCAGGAAGCTCTTCCTAATGTTTAGATGGAATTTCTTTTCCTGTAGCTTGAATCCATTTCTCCGTGTCCTAGTCTCCGGAGCAGCAGAAAACCAGTTTGCTCCATTATGATATCCCTTCCAATGTTTAAACATGGCTATCATGTCACCCCTTTATCTCCTCCTCTGCAGGCTAAACAGCTCTGTAATTTTGATAAGCATGCCCTCTAAATCATCATCCAAGCCATTGGTAAAGATGTTGAATAGCACTGGGCCCATGGCAACCCACTGGTCACTTTTCTCCAGGATGAAGAGGAGCTATTGGTGAGTACCCTTTGGTACAGTCTGTCGACCAATTACAAATCCTCCTAACAGTTCCATTGTCTAGCCCACACTGTATCAGCTTTTTTGGAAGGGTATCATGGGGGGGGGGTCTTGTCAAAGGCCTCATTGAAATCAAGATATGCTATATCCACAGCATTTCCCTCATCTACCAAGCGTCTGACTCTAGGAGATAAGAGATTAGATTAGTCTGGCATTACTTGTTTTTAAAAAATCCACACTGATTTTTAGTAATCACAGCAGCTTTTGTGCTGTGTGCCAACAGCACCCCTCTCAAAAGCCACCAATTTGCTATTGTCCATGTTGCTGTGTTTGAGCTTTTTTATTTGTTCCCCTCACCATTTTAAGGCCTGGAGCAGGTGGAGGGGTGCAAAAGCATACCACCTCAATTAAACAACACCTTCCAAAGGCTTCAGAGGAGTCGTTGGCCATTGGTTGGGCAAAACTAGAAAAATGACACCCATTCGGGGTGGTGGAATGAGTGTGCCCAGAATCTTACATGGTGAAATACAGCCCTTCAAACACTAACAGTTTCCCATCTTGAGATAAAAGGTAACAGAAAAAACAGGATCAAGACAAAAATATGTGATTTGCACTGTTAGCTTATTTAGAGTAGGTACATAGCTACCAGTGAATGTTCTATTTGTAGAATGTAATCTTGTGTTTGCCTAGTCTCATTTTACACATGAATATTTTAGCTTTAGAACAGTAAAAACAGCCCACTAAACTTACAAAGCTCAGAAACATCTCATGTGCTACACAAATATAAAAAAAACAAGCTTTGTTTTTAAAACAATAATGATCATGCCTGGCAAACCTAGCACATGAAAAGAAACATAAGTGCTGGCTGATCACTTAAGTTTGTATGCAAGCAGATAATACTCAAGCATAACTGCAAGAGAGGAAAGACTGAAATTGTTTTCTTAAAAGAGGAATGTACTGCACTAAGACAGTTTTAAAACTCAGGGTACTGCAGTCATCTCCGCAAGCCTGACAAAAATGTACCCTGAAAAATGTTGAGCCTACTTAGCAGGGTCTAGTGGTTTGAGTGTTGGACTATGACTCTGGAGACCAGTGTTCGATTCCCAGCTCAGCCATGAAACCCACTGAATGACCCTGAGCAAGTCACATGTTCTCAGCCTCAGGGGAAGGCAATGGTAAACCTCCAAAGAACAAATTTTGCCAAGAAAACTACATGATGGGGTCAACTTAGGGTCGCCATAAGTCAGAAGCGACTTGAAGGCACACAACACACACATGCTGCAGGACACAGGATTGTGTACACCTGCTGAGGAAATCTCTCCTCACTCTGAGTGTGCTTTGTGACCTCACTTCAAATACCATATTTAAACAGGGCTGTGCTGGAAAGCTAGAATAGTTTAGTGATTTGAGTGTTGGAGTAGCACACTGAAAGATGAGGATTCGAATCTTTACTTGGCCATGGGAACCTACTGGCTGACTTCTATAGCAAACTCTCAGGATTTATCCATCCTAAAAGAGCCATAGCAATGGTCTGTAGGCTGTGAGACTGCAAGCAGGTATTATCTTGTCTTTGTCTCTTTCTAAAGATCTAAAACCGTTTTCATGTGCTTCTGACATAATGTTTTGTTATCATTAGAAACACTTGCCAAATAACCAAAGCAGTCAAGAATTGGTATTTTGGTACCTTAAACTCTCAGTGCTTAAAGATTATGGCATGGAGCCTCCTGTTGCAATAGTAGTTGGATTTTAATACCTATGTACACACACACACACACACACACACAGTTTCCATTGTTGGACTGAAATTGCTAACAAGACACCATTGCTTGTTTTATAATCTCAACCTTGCAGAACATAATGCTATTCAGAAACAATTCCAACATTATAGCTGGAAAGGCTGACGCAGGGGAGGCTAAAGTTTTCACCAAGTAGTTAAGATTACAAGACAGGAGAAAGATTTCACAACCTCACATATTTATAGGTCACTATCATTGTATGCAGCTGAGAAACACCAGATGGAACAAATTAACCTTCTGAGGAAACTGCCTACAGAAGCACAGGAAGGTACCTATGCCAACATCCCAGAAGCTCTGACTAAGAATTTTCTACCTATAATTTCAAGTTTACAAAATGGTTAGTGGTGGATGCTCTCTTATCTCACAGCTTGTAGGAGTACCCACATAAATAGATTTTGTGCTACCTGGATGCTTACTTATCTTCAGATGTCTGCGTGTGCCTTCAAGTCACATGTTGACATATGACAATCTCGTGAACTGCAAAAGGTTTTCTTAGGCAAGGAATGCCCAGAGGTGGTTTTGCCAATTGCTTCCTCTGAAATTTAGCTTACTACTACTGGTATTCCTTGGCAGGCTACCATCCAAATACTAACCAGAGGTGAGCCTGCTTAGCTTCCAAGATAAGGTGGAATCTGGTGCTTCTGTGGTATTACCCTCCAGCATCACAGAATTCTTGAGAAAGCTGCAGTCTACTGACAAGCTCACTAGAAAAAGCTATTCAAGAAGACATGGAGCTTGTCTACATGGATGATTTACCCTGAATTCCTTCTTGTTTGCTGCATCCAGTTAACATGAAGCAAGCCTAAATCAGGTTCAGACTTTCTTCATGACATTCGCATCTGATTTGGGCTTCCTTCCCTAACTCACATTTAAATAACTCATGCTTTGTTTTGTGTTTTTGCTCTCTTTGTAATAACAACAGTGGCTGCCTTTTCTCTTGCAGTCTCTGCAAGCTACCCAGTGCCACTGCTATAGGAGTGAGTTGCATCCAGAGTTGACAGTGTGGCTGAGTACCTCGGTTTGACCTCAGCAGTGGTGCTGGGTGATGAATGGGGGCTGCACAGGAAAGCAACCACTCTTCAGTTGCTGCAACAGCCAGAAACCCTCAGTAAAATAAAGCAGATAAAGAGCAAATTTGGGGGGAATTAGGGGCCAGAATACTTGTGGAGCCTGGAGTATTCTGGCAAGCGTACCCATGGATATAGGAGTTTGTTAAATCAAGACTTCCTCAGAAAGAAACAGATTGTTAATACCATAGCAAATTGAACTGCTGAGAATTGCAAAGCTGATTAAAGTCACAACAGGCTCAGTTCTGGGGCAGCTAGTAGGTTCAGATTTATGTTGCTGCTGAATTGTGCCTCTGTAGCTTCACAGCATACACATGTATCTTTGGCTTGGAAATAACACTTCCTTTGCTACTGTCCTGTAATGATTTTTCATTTGAAAATAATAAATGATTATGGATAATCAGCTGGATCTGCAAGAGGAAGGACCTTGGGAAATTCAAATATGACTTCATTTACTTCCACTCCACCATTAAGCCTGACACACAACATGCAGTGCAACCAGGTAAATATCGCTCCAGAACTGTCTTAAGGGACAATGCCACATTTCTCTATAAACCAAATTATCATGTTATTGTTGGGACTGCTGTCAAGTCAACTTCAACTTATGGCAACCCTATGACTGCAAAACCCTATCATCAACAGCCCTACTCAGGTTTTGCACACTCTGGGCCGTGGCTTCCTTGACTGAGTCTATCTGGAATGCGGTCTTCCTCTTTTCCGACTGTCTTCTACCATACCAAGCATTGTTGTCTTTTCTAGTGAGTAATGTTGTCTCGTGATATGGCCAAAGTACAACAGTCTCAGTTTAGCCATTTTGGCCTCTAAGGAATGTTTAGGCTTGATTTGCTCTAGGGCCTGTTTTTTGTTTTTGTTGTTGTTGTTTTTTAGCAATCCACAGCATCTGTAAAACTGTTTTCCAGCACCAGATCTCAGATTTCCTTCCCATCAGCTTTCTTCACTGTCCAGCTTTCACAACCATACATAGAAATAGGAAATACGATTGCATGGTATCCTAATTTGAGTATTCAATGCTGTATCTTTACACTTCAGGATCTTGTCTAGTTCCTTTATAGCCACCCTTCCAAGTCCTAGCCCTCTTCTAATTTCCTGACTGCAGCCTCCTTTCTGATTAATGATGAGCCAAGGTATGGAAAATCTTGAACTATTTCAGTGTCTTCATCATCTACTTTAAAGTGATGTAAATCCTCTTTGGGTCATTATTTTTCTTTTCTTAATGTCCAACTGTAAATCTGCCTTTGCACTTTCTTCCTTTACTTTCTTCAATAATCGTTCCAAATCTTTGCTGTTTTCTGCTAGTAATATGGTCATCTGCATATCTTCAATTCTTGATATTCCTTCCTCCAATATCCATGCCTCATTCTTTTGAGTAATCCTGCTTGATGTATAATAGGGTCAGCATACAAGTTAAACAGATAGCACAATAAAATGCAGCCTTGCCTGACCCCTTGCCAAATGAAAACCATTCTGTTTTCCCCTATTCTAAGAGTAGCCTCTTGCCCTGAGGACAAGTTACATATGAAGACAATCAAATGTTGTAGCTCACCCATTTCTTTACGAATGATCCATAGTTTATGATCATGACACATATGTATATTCCTACAGCCCAAGGTTCAATTAAAATGATTGAGAGTAGTTCCAAAACCAAGTCTGCTTTATCCACATACACAATGCTGTTGAAGGGTTGGTTTAGGAATGCAATGCGTTAGGCTTAGTGGCATCACTAGGAGAAGAACATTTCTCCCTGCAGCTAGAACCAGCCACATTCAGGCCTGAGGAAAGGTCTCTTCCTGTCCCAACTGGTATAACCAAGGCCAGAGACTCAGAGGCTGTAACCCTAATATGCCACCTACTTCCTCATTTATACTTCATCTAGAAAATGGAGAATGAACAGGCAGTAAAAACTACCAAGACAGGGAATGGGGGGCTGGGGAAAGATAAACTGTCCTCTATCAGTAGAAGCACATATTTCTATAATAGCATCATAGTATAATAAATGCATGTTTGTGTGTGAAACATCACAAGCTTGGAACACCTAGCCAGCCAGAATCCTGAAGAATTTTCTCCAATTGCAGCACTGCAAATCCAGGCCTTTGCTGATAATCCAGATACTTAGGAGTCATTTAATAAAGACAAGGCCATCAGAAAAAATGGGTAAAATGCAACTTGTCACCTTAGCTGAAGGTGTATACTGTACTCTGCTGAAACCTCCTGCATGTTGCCAAGGATTTACAGTCCATCCTTGAAAGTGATCATTTCTCTCTCAGACTTTGAATGGCAACCCTATCCTTACATGCAACTACATTGGACCCTTCCTATCAGCTGGCTGACGATCCACAGATTTGACTGCCTACCGATCGCCATGCTTCATATTATTCAATGGCGCAGAAACTGCCGTTCCGTGAGGTGAGGGGCACCCTTCTGTGGATGGGAAGGGTCCACTGTATTTCCCAGTTTGGAATTATCTAACAGACATACAAATTCTGTAGCAAACCTCAGCAATGCTACAGAATGTCCTAGGAGATTAAAATGCTCTTTACTGATTTCTGTTGGCTATTTTAATGTGCTCATTAACAATCTCTTCCCGATTGAAAGGATAAAATGTCAATTTTGGCTAACTACCCAGGGCAGTCAAAGTCTGTAAACTTCTGTATGCCGATATCCTTCGGCCATATAGTCAGGCAAACAGGTGCATCTCAATACAAGTATCTGGGTCAATATATACAAGACTTTAAAAAGACTAACAGACACCAGAGAAAAACATTTTAATCTCACAGGCAAATCTAGTAGCATGCTGTAAAGCCACCATATTCAAACAAAAGGTTTCAAAGGAAAATTCCAATATAAAAGCTGCCAAATTGGAACAGATTAATACACCTGACAATACCTAGAAATAGATCCCAGCAAATCCTGGGAGTGGCCTACTCATTACAGAAAATATGTATCTCCCTTTGGGTGTTTAATTGGCTTATTCATCCCTATCATCATCTAATCCTGAGTAAGACATCCCTATCTTCAGCTGATTTCATTCTGTATTCATCTGTGTTCTGCTTAATACTGTGGCATATCTACTCTTTGTTGTTGTGTGCCTTCAAGTGGTTCTCACTTACAGTGATCCTAAGGTAAACCTCCCATGGGGTTTTCTCAACAAGGGGGTTTGTCATTACCTTCCTCTGGTGTGACTTGCCCAAGGCCACCTAGTGGGTTTCGACAGCTAAAGGGGAATTGAACTTTGGTCTTCAGAGTCCCAGTCAAACATTCAAACCTATTATGCCTATTCTTAGAATTTTACAATATTAAAAATATTATTATTTTGCCTCACTTTGTAGAACTAACTAAAAACACCCCACATTTTCCTCCAATGACTATACCAGCAACAGATATCTACCCACCTAGGTAACCACTGCAGAGATTTGTCAAGAAAGTAGCTCCAGCCTCCAAAACCTTCAGACTTTACTTTTCTAACTGCTCTTTTGGCATTTTGATTTAGCATTCCTCACAGAGATGTGGGTGATCTATGTCCAGTTCCTCACCCACAGACTGAACACACACTAATATGTGTGAAAAATGTGCGGCAGTTTAAAAATATTTATGCCATCATATCATGCTAGAATTTATTGGCTTTAAAGTTGCTACTCATGGGCTTTTAATGTTTTATACAGATGTTCAATGTATTGTGTTATTATTTTAAATTGTGTGCCGTCTTGAGATTCTTGCCGTCTTGAGATTCTTGAATGGAAGGGTGGTCAGTAGGAAGAGATTAAATGAAAGAGTAAAAGGGAAAAAAGAACTACTGCTATTCTGTTCCTCTGCAAATGAAAATCCTGATTAAAATTGTTCTCAACATTGAAGTCAGTCAGAATGCTTAAAACCTTCCACAAAAGTAATTAGACTAAGGCAGATAAACAGCAATGCCAATATACCCCGCAGAGAATGCTAATATTGCTGCAAATTTAGGGGCAGGAGGATGCTATTCTAAGCAAGATGTTACACTTGAGATTCTCAGGTTTGCACTCTATAGTAATGGCAGATTTGGGCAAATGAGTGCCAGATGTCCTTGAGGAGCTCTGTGCTAAATCTGCTGCCAATTAGGACTGGCAGGCTGGGCAATCCAGCCATCGTCTGCCTTAATGTGAAATGCTAAGCCATAATTTCTGTCCTTCCATTGTTGATCCATGTCTATATTAATGCTGTTCACATTATTACTATTTGCTATTTCTACACACAGGATTTAAGATGAAATGTACTTTTTGCTTTTTAAAAAAGCCCTACTATTTCATTTGTTTGTATCTTTCTAAGTTGCTCCACAGAAGGTCAATTTATTCCATTCCTGTACACAGGAAGATACAAAATGTATGTGCAAGCAGAAGTTAATATTCCCAGAGTAAAGACAGAGATATAATTTGGAGGGAGGGCAAATATTCATTAATACACAGGCGAAATACTAAATGGGACACACAGCAGAAGAACTAAATATAATTTATTGGCATAACAAGGCCAACAAGAAATTATTTTAATAGGTACTATAAGTTAATAAGTATCCACTTTATCATACAAAATATGACACCTGATTCTTAAAATTATAAATTGCTAGTACTTTGGAAAGCATGTGAAATTTTAATTGTTTTAATGCAGATACGTGTATTAAAACAAATCCAAATTGTACAAGAATATATATTTGGGCATGTCAAGATAGTGTGTACTGCTCCATGGGAAAGAAAAGCTAGAACTGTGTGTACAGCTTGGTATTTTATTTAATTAATTAATTTATATTCTGCTTTTCTCCAAAATAGGATTCAAGTCAGCTCACATCATGGTAAAACAAAGTACAGCTAAACAACTATTGATACAACTTTAAAAAAACCCAACAATTGCAGTAAGACCTAAGTTAAATACAGTTTTAAAAGGTATTAAGATCCACATACAACACATCTCATTAAAGGCTCTGTCTTCTGCAACAAGTTAAAAACCAAAGACCTGTCTCCATCAGGAATAAGCCCATGGAAAAGACTGATTCGCCCTAGGGACCAAGTCCCTGCTGAAGCCACTTTATCTGGATTTCCATGCAGGAAAGACAGAGAAAGGAACTCAGACATGGCAAAAGATGATATAATACTGTGTGAAGGCAGCACACATTCAGTCGGGCCTTTGTAAATCCTCAGAGGATCTGTTCTGGACCTACCCATGGATACATGGGACCTCATCCCATTGTCCTTATTGGCAGCATGGTCATGTGCTAAAATCTGCAGATGGCAAGCCCGTAGATGGTGAAGTCCCACTATACTTCTAAATTCAGCTTTAATTCCCCACCTCCTCTTATGCATTCTGACTTAAAGCCAGAAGGGGAAGGAATGCAGAAAAGGTAAAGTTCATCCTCCTCTGTGTATGTGTCTGTGCCTTCAAGTCACCTGCCAACATCGCCATCCCATGAATTTCAGTTTTGGGGGTTTTTTGGTAAAGAATACTCAGAGGTGGTTTTGCCAGTTCTTTCCTCTGATATATAGCCTACAGAACCTGGAAATCACTGGCAGCCTGACATCCAAGTACTAATCTGGGCTGACCCTGCTTAGCTTCCACGATCAGACATGATCTGCTGCCTTTAGGTTAATACTGGAATTGACTATAGAAAAACACTAGCCAAAAGGATGGTGATTTTAGCATCTGCACCATCTATACCTAGCCAGAGAATGAGATATATGCAATTCCTGCTAAGGATGCACATATCAACTGATACTTACTGCATATGCACCTATCAGAAATGCTGCATTTGCTCGTTTCCGCTGGTCAAAGCTGGTGTAATACACTATTTTCTTTCTTGATAGACTGAATGACTGTTTAAAAAGAGAAAGAGAACAAGAGTGTTAGCTGAATTTGTCTTGGTAGTTTGTTCAGGTCAGCTCATTCCTTCACCAAGCTGACATGATGGAACTGGTTGGTAATCACTCTGGAGCAGAGGAGCTCCACTACCTTACTGTATTTGTATTTTCCATCACCTCCTTCCATAGATATTACATTAACTACAGGACTTGGCATTCCTTTGACCACTCTCCCATCAGCTGCAGGCATCATCTAATAATTTAATACTTTAACACCCATGGTATAAAAGCAGAGGCCAAAGCTGCTGCCACATTCATTCCATGGGAACATGGCAGATAGCTTTTCGTAAAAGAAAAATCAGCAATGGTTCTTGATTTTTTCTTAGGCCCTCTTTGAAGATCCACAAGCACCTCCATACACAACCACCCTTCAGTGGTGAAGTGTGGTCAAAGCTATATAGTCTGTCTGAACCACCACTTTGATTATTCTTTTTTTAAAAAATGAAATTACAGTGAGGCCTTGGTATCCATGGATTAAATCACCCACAGCTTGAAAATCTTCAAAAAATATCTAAAAAGCAAACCTTGATTTTGCCATTTTATATAAGGAACACCATTTTACTACATCTTTGTATACAGTATAATGGGATTTGAGCACTCTCAGATTCTGGAACCAAACTCCAAAGGATACCAAGAGGCTACTGTACCCTAATCCTGATATTATCTGCAAAAACATCACTGAGTATTTATATTTACACCTAGGAAGGCTGTCTGAGAATGAGCAGGGTTGATAGAAAAAATTAGTATTTCTGTTCTCTGCAGGACAGCTGGAGTAAGAAGTACAGATCATTGCAAGCAAGTCCACCTATCAGGGCACAGACAGTGGTTGTGATAAGCAGTGATGTCTCCGGCACTTCTTTGAACTGAACAGGTTCAATACCACTCTGTCTTCTTAAAAAGAGATAGAAAGAAGGCAGGAAGCAATTGGTGATGTAGCATCTCTTTCTGCTTGGAATATTGGGAAAAGAAATTCAGCTCCCATAATCCCAAACAAAAGATTATCACAGCATCGGGATTCTGTCTCCATGTAGGAAAAGGAGGACAGACAGGCCTCTTTAATCCAAAGAGCCACTAGAGTCACCAACTACTAGATGCCAAGGTAAGCATTTATTCTTTTTGGGAGAACAGGGCAGGGAAAGGAAAGAATGCAGAGTGAGGAACATCCTCATATGAGTGGCTCAACTGAAAATCAAGTGGATCATTTTTTCCAGCAACAACAACAACCACATCAAGTTACCGTATATACTCAACTATAAGTCGAAAAATTTATGCCTCCAGAGGGACTTCAAAATCCCAGGGTAGACTTATTGACGGGTCAATAGAATTTCCATGGCTGCAGTCGCCAAAAGCTGGGAGAAAAATAGAGAATCCAAGCCCCTCTTTCCAAGGCTGGGATCCGGAGGAAAAACAAAAAAGAAAACGGGGTTTGGTCTTTTTCTCCCTTTCCCTCCCGCGCTCCCAGCCTTGGAAAAGGGAATGTGTGAGTGTGTGTGTGTGTGTGTGTGTGAGAGAGAGAGAGAGAGAGAGAGAGAGAGACCAAGCCTCCTTTCCCAAGCCTGGGATCGGCAGGGAAAAAAGGGAGGGGGGGAGAGAGAGAAAAAACAAGCCCCTTTTCCTTCTTCCTTTTCCTCTGAATCCCAGACTTGGAAAAGGGGGCGGCTTGGGGTCTTTCTCTTTCTCCTTTTTCCAAGCCTGGGATCCGGAGGAAAAAGAAAGAGATAGAGCCCAACCCCTCTTTCTTTCTTTCTTTCTTTCTTTCTCCCTTTCCTTTCCTTTCCCGATGCCAGCCTTTCTCCCTTGGTCATCTGCCTCTGCCTTGGATGTTGCAGGGATCTGGACTCTGGATGGAGCCCAAGGGGAGGTAGGTAGAAGGGCTCAGCATTGACCAAGAAGAGCCCAAGCCCAGGGAAACAAAGCTGGCAGCAAAGGCCCTCCTCCTGTGTTAGCAAGCCCTTAGCCCTCCTACATCTCCCTGTACTTCAAACTGTGAGCCTGGAAAAATTTCTTTTCAAATTACAATTCCCAGAATTCCTAGCTTGTTGTTGTTGTTGTGTGCCTTGAAGACATTTCTGACTTATAGTGACCCTAAGGCAAACTTACAATGTTTTTTTTTTGCAAGTTTCTTGGGGGGGATCCCATTGCCACCCTCTGAGGCTGAGACAGTGTGACTTGCCCAAGGTCACCCAGTGGGTTTACATGACCGAGCCAAGCTTCAAACCCTGGTCTCCAGAGTTACAGTCCAACATTCACACCACTACATCACACTGACTCTGGAGAGCAAGGTTCAAATCCCAGCTCAGCCATGTAAACTTGGGCAAGTCACACTCTCTCAGCCTTAGTGGAGGGCAATGGCAACCCCCCTCTGAAGAAAATTACCAAGAAAAGCCCACGATAGGTTCACCTTAGAAAGGATTTGAAGGGACACAACACACACGGTTGGAGGAGAACCACTGGGAACTGTAGAGCCAAAAAAGGAAACTTTTCCAAGCTCTGGGAATGGGGCATGCATCTACTAAGCAGCAGACAAGCCACTCCAATCCCTTGCCCCACAGTAACACTGCTGCAGATCTTTTTTTCCTCAGGCCACTGGGGCAGGAGAGAGGGAGGAAGAGCTCAGTGGTTCACAAACTTTGGTCCTCCAGATGCTTTGGACTTCAACTTCCAGAAATTCCTAGTTATTGGTCAGGCTGGCTACAACTTCTCAGAGTTAAAGTCCAAAACAGCTGGTGGGCCAAAGTTTGGGAATCATTCGACATCCAAATAGCAGCAAAGGCTCTCCTCCTGCATAAGTAACTTAGCAAGCCTCCCTACATCTCTACATCCCCCCCCCCCGGCTTTTAGCAATCATAGCATTGAAAACCCTACTGACCCTTCTATAAATATACCCCAGGATTTTGAAGTTCATTTGGAGGCATAAATTCCATTCTTTATCAAACTATTCATATCAGTTCAGTGTAAAGACAATTCTTATGTTAAACAGGGTGTTATGATGTTGTTTTGCAATGAATCTTTTTTTTTTTTTTAATGTGAGGTTGGTTCTTTACTACATGATCAAACCTGCACTCAAAAGAGTTGTAAAATATAAAATTTATGGAAAGTTATAAAGTTCCAGAAATTAATCACTGCTAGTTCTCTGGCACAGTTTTCCTTTGCTTCATCCTTTAGATCCTTTGTTACATGCCCCTAAGTTTTACCCTCGACTTATCTAAGGGTCATATCAAAATCCATAATTTTGGCCCCAAAACCTGCCCTCGACTTATACATGAGGTCGACTTATACATGAGTATATACGGTAGTTAACAAAAATCTCAAAGGTAGGCAATACCTTTATTGTTGCTGTTCTGTGCTGCTTAGCGAGTGTTAGTTCACTGATAAGCAGTATAGAAATGTACTTGCTATTGCTATTGCTATTCCCTTCAAGTTTTTTTCTGACTTATCTGACTTATCTGACTTTTCTGACTTATCGTGACTCTATCACAGGGTTTTCTTGGCAAGATTTGTCCAGGGGAGGTTTGCCATTGCCTTCTTCCGAGGCTGAGAGTATGTGACTTGCCCAAGGTGACCCAATGGCTTTCATGGCCAAACCCTGGCCTCTAGAGTTATAGTCCAACATGCAAACCACTACGCCAGGCTGGCTCTCAATACCTTTATTATATTTAGAAACAACTAAAAAGCCACAGAAATGTAAAAGCTTTTGAGCTCTCCATAACTCTTCATCAGGGTGATAGGTTTTATTCTGAAAATGTTGCATTTTCCAAAGCAAATAAAACATCCAAGACTATTAATGTCTATTGCCAGAAAAAAAAAATTCTGCCACCTAATGTGGGACAGCACTGAGGGTTTTATCTTACTTCTAAACACTTAATTATATATTTAGAGTATTCATACCCTGCACTTCAGACAAGAAGACCCTCAGAGCATCTTACATATTTTTAATTTGACTGTTCCCTGCCTCAGGTGTACAATCTAAACATGACAGACACACAAGGGAAAAAGGAATGGCAACCAGGGAGGAGATTAAGTCCAGCAGATACTGCATGTTCTTTTCTTCCTCTGAGGCCACAGAAATTGGAATTGGGATGAAGGGAGCACCTATCAAACTGCTCGGGTCTAAATATTCACGCAAGTTGACACCAAATTTTTAAACCTAGTACACCACCTAGAGAAGTGAAAAATGCTTAATGCTAATTTTGTGGTGTTTCTTCAAAGCACACATTTCTTACTGTCCTTATGTTTTTCCACATCAGGTTGCAAGACTTGTTTTTCCTTTCCATATAGAAATTTATAGAGATTATCCATTATCTGCATATATGCACTTTTTCTTCTGTACACATTTCTGTACATATTTTCCAAAGTGATTATGCTTGTTTGTGCATATATTGTTTGGTGCATATAAAGTATACTGGAGACCCAAAAATGTGCACGTTTTGGAGGCAAGATATGCCTGTTCTTGCAATAAGTTTGAAAAAGCGCAAAACAGGTAATTTCAGCAAAAATCTTTCCTAACCCTACCATCACCTAAAATTTAATCTCCAGCTTTATTCATATTAGGACCATGATTTTTCTCTCTACCTCTATGCTGTATTGCCCTAGGAAATTGTGTTTTACCCAAAGCAAAAGGCACTTTACTGAGTTGCAGTTTGCCTTGTGTCTTCGGAAATGGAGGTGTACCGTTTCCTCTTTGTTTCAAATATGTACTGCTAGGTGTAATCTGATACCTACACATCTATTAGTGATTCATTCCGTTTGAAATCTCCATTTTAGGACAGTTTAATGCAGACCTTGCAGCTACAAAACCTGACAAAATGTTTAGTTTTTCTACTTTTTTCTCACCACTTTTTTGGCACCAGATGGCCTAATGAAGAGTTTTGAAGTGTTTGAAAGCCTATACACATTTGTAGAATGTTAGCTGATTCTCAAAGAAATATTGTCTGCCTGTGGGTTTAGGTCAATTAATAAAATGGCTTTCATTCAACTTCCCTGGAAAGTTTTTTGTTTTTTTTTAAAAAGGAAAATATCACTGGAGAAGATATACCAGGGTGAGCACCTCTGGAGGATGTTGAAGCCCAGAAGGTCACTTCCATTAAAAAGAAAATAAATGATATATATTAAATGTTGTTGTTGTGTGCCTTCAAGTAGTTTGACTTACAGTGACCCTAAAGCAACCTTATAGTAGGGTTTTCTTTGCAAGTTTCTACAGAGGGAGTTTACCATTACCATCCTCTGAGACTGAGAGTGTGTGTGACTTATCCAAGGTCACCCAGTGGGCTTATATGGCCGAGGCAGGATTCGAGCCCTGGTCTCCAGACTCCTATTCCAACTCTCAAACTACTATGCCACACTGGCTCTCATGCATTAAATATAATAAATATTAAATATATTTTATTTACATATTGTGCATAAAACAGGTATGCAGGGGATGCCTTGCTTTAGATGAGAATTGCATCCTTGGAGGTTTCTGGAGGTTATGATTATACATCTTCCCCTGCCCACAAATTAAATTAAAATATTAATAACAGGTGATGAAAGATGCTCTTTACAAGGAAACCCTTGGGGCTAGAAGGTCCACAGGATACTTGATTCCCACTCCTGTTTTACACTGTAACCACCACATGTATGAGCAATTCTTTTTTAAAAGCACTTAGTATGAAGTACTTCCCAACATATCCTATTTCGCACCTATTAGGCAGTTTTCATAACACAATTGCTATGGTAATAAAAGAAAATGAAACCATGAAAAATAAGATGCCTGATTCAGTTCAAGTACAGATTCAAGCTCACATTACACAGGTACAGTAAATGAAAAGCTCTCTCTGGTCAGGCTATTTTTGTATTAAATGGGGATTCAAAAGTATGCATCAAGATTCTTGTGCATTTTCCAAAAGAGTACAGTAATGGTATGCATATAATCAAACCTATATAGATGATTTTCAGGAAGTTGATTTTCCTGAACATACATCTACAAATGTGTCTTCTTGCTGCTACTAAAGATTGGTTTCCACTTATATTCAAATGTCTATATTTGGGAAAGATTCAAAGCAGGGGCAGGCCAAGTGTAGCTCAACCCAAAGACTATAGGACCTTAGGACTCCACTTCTGAAGCCCCCTCAAGCCCTCCTCAACCCACCCATCATGCTAAAAGTTCTGGAAAAGTGCAAAAACACCCACCTACACATACCCTAACCCTAACTGTAGCCTTAATTCTGCAAGATTACACAGAGCTGGAGTCCAAGCAAGGTTTCAAATTCAAATTCTATTTCCCTAAGCGACTTCCACCCAGGAAAGTGGGTGGTAAGGTTAGCTCACTTTATACACAAGCCTAGTGCAGAGTGACAGCCAAAAAGATAAATTCAGCATGTGGAATCTCATGGTACTTTTCTGCAAGTAAGTTCGAGGGTTACCAGTCACTCCATCTTTTCCATAAATCCCATCCCATGGACTATGGAGCAGAGTCAATATAATGGCTACACCAGCGTGCTATAGTGGTTTCAGTATTAGATTAAAACTCTGGAAGTGAGAGTTCGATTCCCCCTTTGAGCATAAAAACCCACTGGGTGACCTTGGGCAAGTCACATTCTCTCCCCCTCAAAGGATGGCAATGACAAACTCCCTTTGAGGAAACCTACCAAGAAAACCGTATGTTAAGTTTGCCTTAGAGTTGCCATAAGTCAAAAATGACATGGAAGCACACAATAACAACAATATACAAACAGAATCCCCACATGTAGAGGCATTATACTGATGTTTATCAGTTTCTGGGGCAAAGAACAAGGCATAATTATTTGTACCTCATATTATTTTTTAAGTTTCCTCAAGGCATCAGGATGACATCTGCAACTTTAAAGCAAGGATCATCTAGTTCAGTGCTCTATATTTAACTAGGCAACTTTGTATTCTAAATCATTCTGAATTCAATCTGCTTTCCCTAACCAGTTTTCTGACATTCAGTACAACTCATCTATAGGGTCTATATCAGATAAGCATGCCATCTATATAGTTTAGCTGATCACAGAGGCTCTATTTTCAGTTTTTCTATTCTGGCAGAAAGTCTAAAATTCAGTTCGAAATCCCATATTCGAAAATTCTGTTAATTATCTTATCAATGGTTGTTACCTTGAAATCAATTTTTTAAAAACCAAATTTGTTTGTTTGTTTTTTAAATAACCTTACAGTATGTATATGAGAGAATATAAAATTCTTACCTTTAATTTCTTGTTTAGTTTGCAGCAAAATCGATATAACATAGCCAAGTTTAATGGTCCAAAATCTGCATAAAAACTAAAAGAAATAGATACCAATAGTCAAAATGCTTGTACTTTTAAGCACTTTGGAGAACTAGTCAAACTATATTTTCAAGCTACCTTTGAAAGCCTAAGCCTCGCATACAAATAGAAGCTTATCACCATTATGAACTATATAGAAACACAAAATGGTGTTAGAACTAGAATTAGAAATATTACAACAGCCATTGAAAACTGCTCTCTGACTTTGCTCTGTAATTCAAGGTAAGATAGACAATAAGTCATTAGAAGATTGCTACACATAGATAAGCCACAGGATCAGATTTGAGCAACAGGTAGACTACTACTACTATGACCAACTTTACAGGACATAACATGGTCAATACTGATACAGGCAGGTGGGTGGTTCTTTGTTTTTTGAAATTTTATCTAATTTTCTCTTTTGGTTTGCATTACAGACAAGTAATTTCCATTCAACAACAGAACCACCACAAACCAAAGAAAAACAGTCAGTGTCACCTGATCATGTTACAATAAAAGAGTGCTGCATGTTCCCATTAAAAAAATGATTTCTCCAAAATCTCATAAGGAAAGGCAGAAGATCCCATGGAGAGAATTCCTCCTTGTCATACAGAATCAAACTGAACCATATTTGTTCAAAATAGTTTTCAGCTTGTCCTTTGGCCCATTTTAACCTGTGGATGAGTTTCTTAGCCAGTGCAACTGACCAGACTCTTTCCGACCAAGATTGTGTGGACACCAACAGCAGAAACAAACCTAACTCCCTCTGTGCAAGCTCACATTTTCAAGCCAGAAGATGGTTCACAGGAATAAGGCACTACACCACTTAACAATTCAACTGGGTCTGGAAACCATGCCTTAAGACTTAGGAAGCTGGGTATGTTTAGCCCTCTTTAAATATTTGAAGGGGTGTCACATTGAGGATGGAGCAAGCTTGTTTTCTGCTGCTCCAGAGACTAGAACACGGAGCAATGGATGCAAGCTCCAGAGACAGAGATTCCACCTCAACATTAGGGGGAACTTTCCGACAGTAAGAGCTGCTCAACAGTGGAACATATTCCCTCAGAGAGTGGTGGGGTCTCCTTCCTTGAAGGTCTTTAAACAGAGGCTGGATTGCCATCTGTCAGGGATGCTTTGATTGATTGGGAGTTCCTGCATGGCAGGGGGTTGGACTGGATGGCCCTTGTGTCTCTTCCAACTCTACAATTCTATGATTCTATAACAGCCCTGGTGGCGCAGTGGTTAAATGCCTGTACTGCAGCCACTCACTCAAAACCAGAAGATGGCGAGTTCAAGACCAGCAAAGGGCTGAAGCTTGACTCAGGCTTGCATCCTTCCGAGGTCGCTAAAATGAGTACCCAGATTGTTGGGGGCAAATAGCTTACAATTGTAAATGAAGCTGTTTGTTTAACAAATTTTAAGCCGCTCTGATAGTCTTGGCTGAAGAGCGGGGTATAAATAAAAACATTATTATTTATTATTATAATTAGTTGCAGGACCTCATTCCAAAATTTGTTAAATTTAGGACGCTCAAGCCAAAGGTGTGTCAAAGTGCCTCTTTTGCCATATCCCCTCCAGCACAAGGGAGAAACATCTTTGAAATTTTGTTTGGCGTTCACTGCCATCTATGGCATAATGTTAATGTGGGGTCCATGTTGCTGGAGGAGATGGGGCAGTAGGCGTGTGAGAACCAACTTTTAAATCATTGCTCATTTGTGACTGCAATGCCAAAATCTGCTTCCCATTCAGTTTGCCAAAGTTTATGTTCACTCTAATCTGATGAAGCAAGGAAGCCATTCCCTTAGATTGATCATCATATTTTATACAAATATTTTCAAACTGAGTGAATGGCTTTGAAGGCTAATGGTGCCTAACTCATGTTTTTGCAAATGAGCTTATTAGGAATAATTGTAGCCATGCAAGCTTTAGATCTTTTAATTTGTCTTGAATATCATTAGAACGCAGGAGTGCACCATTATTAATTAAATCAGTAATCATTCAAAAATTGGATTTCCTAAGAACCCTAAGCTATATATATATGTAAAATTACAAGGGAATAGGGATGAGGAGGAAATAGTTGTATAAAAGATGGTTGGCCTATATTAGGTGCTCGCAGTTTAACAGCTTTTCTACAGAGAGCTCAGAGGCTAGTTTAGTATCCTTTTGAGCATTTAATTTCTTTAAACACAAGATTGCTACAACAAACATGATACTGTATATGTTTGTTCCGTGTTAAGAGCTGAAAAGACAGAAGTGATATATCAATCATGTTTTCAACTCAACTCTTCTTTTCTAAATTGCAGCACTAATTAAGTATAAAATCAGAGTTAAATCCTGACGCAAGTCTCTTATCCTAGAATCATAGAATCAAAGAGTTGGAAGAGACCACAAGTCGGAAGAGACCACAAGTGCCATCCAGTCCATCCCCCTGCCATGCAGGAACTCCCTAATCAAAGCATCCCCAACAGATGGCCATCCAGCCTCTGCTTAAAGACCTCCAAGGAAGGAGACTCCACCACACTCCGAGGGAGTGTGTTCCACTGTCGAACAGCCCTTACTGTCAGGAAGTTCCTCTTAATGTGGAAGTGGAATCTCTTTTCCTGGAGCTTGCACCCACTATTCCGCGTTCTAGTCTCTGGAGCAGCAGAAAACAAGCTCGCTCCCTCCTCTATATGACACCTCCTCAAATACTTAGAGGGCTATCATATCACCTCTTAACCTTCTCTTCTCCAGGCTAAACACCCCCAGCTCCCTAAGTCACTCCTCATAAGGCATGGCTTCTAGACCCTTCACCATTTTAGTCGCCCTCCTTTGGACCCGCTCCAGTTTCTCCACATCTTTTTTGAATTGTGGTGCCCAGAACTGGACACAGTATTCCAGGTGGGGCCTGACCAAGCAGAATAGACTGGCACTATTACTTCCCTTGATCTAGACGCTATACTTCTATTGATGCAGCCTAAAATTGCATTGGCCTTTTTAGCTGCCACATCGCACTTTGTAATCCTTACAAAGGTTATGGCTTTTGGTAAGTTGAAGAAATATTTGTAAAATAATAAATATTGCCTCTTGTGATTAGTTCCAGTGTTTTAACTAGAGCTATTGTGTGTGTCTAAGATGCAGCTTCAAATCACCCGTTGACATATGATGCCCCCCACCAATTTCATAGGGGTTTCTTAAGCAAGGGATAGTCAGAAGTGGTTTTGCCAGTTCCTTTGTCTGAAATGTTGGCTACAGCACCTGGTATCATTCGGGAGTTTTCCATCCAAGTAGTAACCAGGGCTGACTCTGCTTAGCTTCCAACATGAGTCAGGATCTGTTACCTTTAAGGTATTTATACCTTGGAGTTATTATACTGTGTTTTAATATACAACCTCTTAAACAGTTAAAACCAGGGTAGTATTATCAATGAGCCAACATGGTGTAGTGGTTCGAGCACTGGACTATGACTGGAGATCAGGGTTCAAACCCGCTCCTGAGGATAAAACCTACTGGGTGACCTTGGGCAAGTCACTCTCTCTCAGCCTCTGAGGATGGCAATGGCATGTCCCCTCTGAAGAAACATGCCAAGAAAACCTTATGATAGGTTCACCTTAGGGTTGCCATAGGTCAAAATGTCTTGGAGGCACGCAACGACAACAACAGTATCATCAAAAGGAGCAAGACCAAAATGATTAACATTCTTTTAACACTGTGATAAAGACCTAGGCTAGCATGTGGTATTATCAGCAACAAAAGCAGGACAGTTAGGTGTTCTGATTGATAGTTTCCTGGCACAGTTGCTAAGCAGGTTGCTAGCTTTACCTTGTTTGATGGAGAAGGCGACAGTTGCTATGGGCTCTGGCAAACATGACACAGTCCTTGCTTTTGAAGTTCTTTTAAATCTATTACTGCATTGGCACCATGCTGCTGGATTATACGCCACCAACCAGTTTGTTCAGGTGCAAGCAGGAGCTGCCATGCCAGCCATGGTGGCAGGCTATAGTATGAGGTTGCACACCAGATAGTCACAGTGTACTATTAACAGGAAAGGAGGGATGGGAAAATATTTAACAGATATGGTTTCAAGGTGGACAGGAGCTTGGGTTTGACATCAAAGGTAAGGTGGTGAGGACTGTGGGGCAGCATTAAAACTTCAGAAGTTATTGTGAAAGTAACCAGTGATCTCCTACCTACAAAATATTTTCAGACAATGTAAGGCGGTTCATCATATGAACAGTCTTACAGCTGTAATATACTGAAGAGGTTTAATCTAAATGGACCTGCTGAAATCAATTGGATTAAATATTAGCCATGTCTGTAGACCAACTATGTTAAACAGGCCTACTCCAAATACAGTCAAATGGGGAGCCAATAAACTTTATTTCTAGAAAACAGAATTAGGCTGATCATATAGAAATGACTTAAGTAGAGTAATTCAGAAATTATGAGAATGCATTTTCCTTACAAAACCTGAACTAATTTGGCATACACATTATTAAAATGTTTAAGCCCTATTTTAGAAGCTTAATGTGAACTCTTCATAACTGAGAGTGTAAATCAATAGTCTATTTATTAATTCCATCAGGTGTTTTCTAACACAAAGACCTTATTGTTATTTATATGGAGCAGCAACTTCACATAATGTGGTGTTAAAAGGTACGGTTAAGTTGTAGTTTTCAATTTCGGTTCAAAAACAGAGGCACATACAGCTATAATCTAAGTGAGGCTTGTCTAATGTTATTGGTACACGAGTCTCAAGAGGCCAAAACGGTTTCTTACTTGAGAAG
Organism: Urosaurus nigricauda; assembly: GCA_034509955.1. Lineage (NCBI taxonomy): Eukaryota > Metazoa > Chordata > Lepidosauria > Squamata > Phrynosomatidae > Urosaurus > Urosaurus nigricauda. The sequence continues at coordinate 106,452,181 of JAOEGL010000004.1, forward strand.
CAGATACTTCCTCTGTGGCAACATAACTCTGTAGTAAATTAATCCCAAACCTCCCATTGATAATGATATATGTTATATGATGTGACTCTCTGTTACAATTAGTTACTTATGTAGAGAGTCCATGATAAAAACTTTAATCCAGCAACTAGGAGGCAGATGTAACTGAGAAAATTTAGAAAGAGCAAGGAGAGAACATGTTCACAGCGAAGACCAAAGAGTTAAGGCAATCATGAGTTATCTCAAACTGGAACAGACATAGACCAACTAGAGAAATGTGTTGGCCAAATGAACGCCTATTGTGCATTAAGCAGTCGAGTGTGATATGCCAAGCCTAGCTTTGCTTGCAAAGGACAGAACAAGAGCTAGCATTCTTCTTGAAGAATAAGCCAATTACTAGTTCCCAACTCATTAATTAGTTACAAGTCCAAGTCAGCCCCCGTATCTACCAATTGTTTTTTCAACTTTATTTTCCAACTTCTTTATTATAACATTAACATTGAAGGGGGGGAAAAAACCCTTTAGCAAGCCAAAAACATATTAAAGACAGCTTCCAGCTTAACGTAAAGAATAATTTTCAACAGGTTAGTCTTAAAACGTAACAATTTGACTCTTCAGCTTTTTATTTCCATTTGGCAATATACAAGCTCATTCATTTTTCTTGGCATGACAGGTTCTGATGTTTAAACATAAAATATTTAATTGGATTTGGCACAGCTATTGTAAAGAGCTGCAACAGCTGGCATTTGAGACACAGCAGCTACAGTACAAACTGGAGCCCACGTTATTGAAGCAGTCCTGCTACCAAAAAGGCAGTTACGTTAACAGGAAATATGGGACAAAGTTAAACATAGACCTGTAAGGTTTCCATTATCAAATTCTAGTCAAAAGATTTTTTTCTTCGTGTGCTCGGACAGTAATAAAACTGTAGTAAACAAGAACATCTGAAACTCAGCTTGAAAATATGCAGCAATTTTCATGTGAATGTGAATTTCATACCAATATGTAAGAATTTAACATAATTGCCAACTTTCAATACAATAAAACATCCATCAGTTGTAAGAACAGCAGTATGAAACAGAAAACAATAAAACATGAAACTGCAAATCAGTTATTTCTAAATGTTTTTTTAAAACAATGAAGGACACAGCGAGTCTTCTTACATAGGATTACTGTCTTAACCTGCCTTCAAAAACATGAACCTTATATTAACCTTTCTGAGAAGAGAATTGAAAGCACATCAGTACTCCCACTAAAAAGTCTTCTTACGGAACCTGACCCGGTGTTTCCTGGGATGAAATCTGGACAAGAGCCCATCAGAAGATCTGGTAGTATTCACTCTGTACAGTGATTTTGAGACTGAGCAAGACAAAAGTGTAAGTTTAAGTTTGAATGTATTCAGTTTGAATATCTGATCTTCTACCTCCCTATATTCCTTCTCGTACCCTCCGCTCTGGTAGTCAAGGTCTCCTGTCCCAGCCTAGGATTTCCACTGCCCCGTCCTGAATTCGCCCCTTCTCACTTGCTGCCCCTCATTCCTGGAACCTTCTTCCCCCACATGTGTGCCTCATCACGTCTCTAACCAGTTTCAAAATTGAGTTAAAGACAATATGGTTTAGGGAAGTGTTCCCAGGCGAGTGCCCTTCTCTGCCCCAGGATGTTGTGTCCTAATTATGTATTAAGAGGCCGAGCCCTCCCTCCAGTCCATCTGCCTTGGTCCAGGCCTCAGAGGGAGTGAAGAACTGCTGGATTTGATCCCCTTCCCCACCACCATTCCCTTCTCCTTCTGTGTCATGTGTCATGTCTCTTTAGATTATAAGCATGAAAGCAGGGAACTGTCTAATTATGCACAGTGCTGTAAATTTACAGCACTATATAAATAAAGGTTAATAATAATAATAATAATAAAAAAATGGGGGGTTTCAACTTTCTCCAGGTTGATTTGCTCTGTACAAATTTGGCCAAATTCAAATTCAGGATTAAGAGTTGAAGATTCTAGAGCTGACTTGTAACAATTGTGAAGCCAAGAAAAGAATGAAAGATGGGTAAGTATTCAATTCTCTGCCTGTTCCTTCTGCTGTCTTCTTGATTCCAGTTGGAATGAGATCACTGAATTTAGAATGATTTGACAAATTCTGAAGATTTCTCCAGCACTGGAGGTTCTTCAGTATGGTAGCATCATGCAGGTTCTACACACAGGCAGCTATAGGTTCCCAAAAAGCTTTCCATGTTCACTGTAGAATCTGCTGGATTATGCTAAAGGCATCTTCCGGTATAATCCTGCCATGAGAGCCACATTGCTGATCAACTGTAAATTATTCTTCAATCAGCATCTCTAAAGGCAACACTTTAATCAAAAATAAGCCATGCTTAGGATGATGAAAAGAATTAACTACTTGCACACAGTAGCCATATCAATGTCAAGTTCAATAATGTGAGCAAAGAATTACCACTGTGGTTTTAATTTTAAAATAGGCAAACTTGCAGAAATATTTTTTATTATTATTTTCTCATTTACCTCAAAACTGGGAATCAAGGTGGCTTTCAAAGTAAAATGAGTACAATATAGTTAAAAGATATTAACACTATTCAAACCATTTGACACATAGGCATTAAAATGATAAAAAGAAACTTTTAAAATGGTAGAATTAAAACAAGAGCCAGCATAGTGTAGTGTTTTCAGTAATGGACTAGAACTCTGAGAGATCAGGGCTGCAACCGGACTGCAGACATAATCCAGTTTAACACCACTTTAACTGCCATGGTTCAATGCTATGGAGTTCTGGGAATTGTAGTTTTGTGAAACATTTAGCCCTGTCTGTCAAATCCCCACAAAGCTATGGAAACCAACTGGGTGACCTTGGATAAGTCACTCCCTCTCGGTCGCAGGAAGGTAATGGCAAACCTCGTCTGAACAAAATTTGCCTAGAAAACCTTTGGATATTTTCTCCTTAAGAACACAAACAACCAAAACAATACTGTACCCTCTTAAAGGCACTTGACTAAAACATCTTCCTAGAGGTGCAAGCAGGGTTCAGAAAAGGAAGAAGCACTAGGGACCACATTGCAAACATATGATGTATTTTGGGGTGTACAAGGGAATTCCAGGAAAAAATCACCATGTGCTTTATAGACTACATTATTATTATTAAACTTTATAAAGTGCTGTAAATTTGCAGAGCGCTGTACATGCTGAGTATACAAAATTAAAACAAAAATTAAACACCTGCCTAAGGCGTACAATCTAAGGAAACAAAAATAATAAAATTAAAAAATGTAATAAAATACGACAAACACAGATATACAATAATAACCAGTCAAGTTATGAGGTGGAATGTTTTCCTAAACAAAAACATCTTTAGTTCTGCCTTAAAGTTGGTTAAAGAAATGGAAGTCCGGTGACATAAGGAAGGAGATTCCAAGAATAGGGAGAAGCACGAGGAGAAGGACAAATCCAGGTGAGGGAAGAGGTAATCACTGGTTGTGTCAACAGCCCAGCATTACTAGATCCCAAAACATGGGATGGATGATACAGAGAAACAAGTGTAGTCAGATAGGATCAAGGCATCTGATTGTATAGATCACAAAAAGTTATGTATGGCTCTTAAGGGCATGGGAATACCACTATATCTGATAGTGCTGATGAGAAATTTGTACTCGGGTCGAGAGGCTACTGTTAGAACAGAATTCAGAGAAAGAGCATTGTTTTGAACTGGCAAGGGAATCAAACAAGGTTGCATTCTGTCACCCCATTTGTTCAACTTGTATGCAGGAAATATCACAAGAAAAGCAGGTTTAGATTTAGGAGGAGGAGGAATGAAGATGGAGGAAGGAACATCAACAAAAGATATGCTGATGACACCATATTACTCGTGGAAAACATCACAGACCTGGAACAAATATTAAGAAAGGTCAAAGATGTGCAAAGTGCGAAGGCAGGCTTAATGCTGAAAATAAAGGAAACAAAAATAATGACCATGGAATAAATACATAAATTCAACCTAGACAATGAGGCAATAGAAATAGTTAAAAGATTTCCTGTACCTTGGGTTACACATTGATCAGAATGGAGAATGCAGCCAAGAAACAAGAAGACTAGGAATGGGAAGAAGAATAAAAGAACTAGACAAGATCCTAAAAAGTAAAGATATACAACTGAGCACTAAAGTTAGAATTGTCCAAGCCATTGTATTCTCCATCACCATGCACAATGTGAGAGCTGGACAGTGAAGAAAGTGGGTAAGAGGAAAATCAATTCATTTGAGATGTGCTACTGCAGAAGAGTGATAAGGATACCATGGACAGCCAAAAAGACACATGAATGGGCCCTTAAATAGATTGAGCCTGAAATCTTCTTGAAAGCCAAGATGATCAAGCTGAGACTGTCATATGTTGGCCATATCATGAGAAGGCATGACTCATTAGAAAAGACAATGATGCTAGGAAAGGTCAGGGGCAGTAGAAAGAGGGAAAGATCACACACCAAATGGATAGACTCAGTCAGGGAGGTCACAGCACTGAATTAGCAGACCTAAACAGAGCAGTGGAGGATAGGGTTTTTGGAGATGTCTCATCCATAGGGTGACAGTTAACAACAACAAAACATCTTCATTGCTAAAAGTGTGTTGGAATAAAAATCTTCATTTGCTGATGGAAGGACAGTAAGAAGGGATTCAAGCTTCCCTAGAAGGGAATTCCAGCCACTTAAAAGGATCTGTTTGGTATCCCCAATAGCTGTGTCTGTGAAGGAGGTGGGATTGACACAAGACCCTCTCTTGAAGATCCCAGGGCCCAGGCAGGTTCATATAGGGAACCACCTGCTGTCAAGACAGCCTGTATTTAAGCCATATAAGGTTTAAGGACTGTTCATAACTAGCACTTTTAATTGTGCCCTGAAAAGGTAAAACCCAATAAAGTGTGAATAATGTAAAGAAACTCTCCAAGACATGTGAAGTTGTATGCAATCATGAGGTAGTATAGGGGCTAAGTTACAAATATAAAAAGCTGCTTTTTTTCTTAAGCAAATGGGAAAGGCTATTTATTTGGTAGCTAGACTAGATGAGTCTTGTGTGAAGATGCCGAGTGCCCTTTGGACCTGCTTTAGGGTAACTACTTTGAACAGCCACCTACCAGTTACACCAAGGCCATTGTTCAAAATACACTTTGTTTGTGTTTGTGTGAATCCTAAGTACTTAAAAAAGAATGACTTGTAACCAGAGAAGACTTCAGACCTTTGGTGAAGCATGAGACTAATTAGCAGAATGAGAAGAATGTATGAAATCAGCCTCTAGACCAGAGGTGGGCCACAATGTCAGAGGTGAAGGTCATTTTTCATCTCACCAGGCCCACACTCCCAGTAGGCTGCACTGCACAGCTGAAACCTGGTCATTTTAGGGCCAAAAACACTCTCCCCTCCTCTAAAAAATAAAGAAGAAAAGTATCTGAGGGCTTGTTGGGGAATGCCAAGGCCTCCAAAAAGGTTTTTTGGGGGGTTGAACTTCTATCACAGATACACATTACTGGCAATGAAGAGTTGACTTAAGATTGATAAATGGACTACTGTGCACAGGCTTAAAAAGGGTAAAAATAAAAATAGAAAAGTTTGGATAAAAATAAAGCACTGACGGCTGGAACTCCCTCTGGCTCCCTAGTGTTTTGAAACAAAAGGGAGCACTTCTTAATTAAACAAAAGCCTCAAAAAATCCTAGGTCAAACTTAGAACGATAATGAAAGCAGGTGCACTTTACAAATAGAGTTGGGAAAACTGCAGCCTAGGTTGCACTGTGGTCCCTGAAACCAATTTTTGCAGCTCATGAAGTTTTCTGGCATTTCCCAAAAGCCCCCAAAATCTTGGGGGATGGTTTTCAGGCATTTAATCCCTGGTGTGGAGAGATTGACCCTTCCCATATGTGATTCCCCCCCCTCCCCACTTTACAAGCAACAAAAGAAAAAGGCCACAGCTCCCTTTAAGCACCGCCTAGACCGTCCTGTACCAGCTGAACGTAAGAAAACCACTAAGGCCCATCTTTAAACGAGAATTTTAACAACTTCACCCCGATTACAGCAAAGCAAGAAACAGGGAGCAAAACTGTGTGGAAGTCAAAGTAAACTAATGAATCAGAGAGAATTCAAAGGGCAAAGAGGAGATTCTACCAATGACAGAAGAGCAGCCTACATGACAATACATGCAGACCCTGTCCTGAGAAGCAAGCTCCTTTAAAACCAACTTTGGTTCTTCTTTTCTTTTTTCACTTTCAAGATGAAGTTTTTTTAAAGTGTACACTTTGGGCTCTTCACTCTTTCTTATAACCAATTCATATGGTGTAAGAAAAAATGCTGCAAAGTGAGCATCTCACTTGTGGCAGAGGTACTTGTTAACAAGCAGAACTACAGTACTGTATAATTTTGTTACTTAGGTCAAGAGTGGACGGTATTATCTTTGGAATTGATCCTGATGTTATAATTCTACAATTATAAGTTCAAAGAACAGTTTCCGTTGTTTGTTCATAGCTAGGAATCTAGTTGTACAACATAGGTTATCTGGAGTTACCTAGAATATTTCCTAAGTTTTGATCACTACATAAACTGCTATCATTACAGTACAATTAAAAGCTGCAGGTTTTTAAGCTGCATTTTCTTGCCAGATAACAAACACATAATCTTTGTATGACTGAGAAAAGCATTTTTGGAGTATTCCTGGTGGTTTAAGTAGCGTAATTGCAGTTATACAAAAGAGATCAAGGAATGTGGGCTGGAAAGAACAGGATTATGTCTTAGTCGGTTTTTGAAATATTGAAAAGTTTAGTCAATGGATCATCAGCCAAGCTGGATATTCTTGGGTTACTGTATTCTTTTAATTTAACATTCAAGCTGTTTCACTCATTAAAGTCTTAAGATTGATTTAGGCAGAAGATTGATTTAGGAGAACGAATGTCTTTTAAACAAGTGATGAAGCAGGGCCAAATTGCTTGAGGAGGCAGAACTGGCAACATCAATATGCTTTGTATATTTTATTTTTGTCAATACTTTCAAAGCTTCAGCTCCAAGAGCTTGTGTCACAAAGTATGTAAGCTCAGAACTGAGGAGGAGATGAACATGGCTGTATTTCCATTGTCCCTCCCTCAGACCCTTTTCTCTGTACTCTTAACAATAAAACGGTACGTTAATTATGCCATTTTTATTTCATACTGGTGTCATTATTGACACACTTTAAAATAAATAACTAGTTATTAAGTTCAAACAAAGCTAAATGGTGTTGAAACCATGAAGCCCAAAAGCAATATAAAACCTCAATTTGGAAAGTGTTCATTTTCAATACAATATTTTCTTAAACACGTGTATATCTATAAATAAAATGAAGTGTTGCTACATTTTATTATAGTAGCACTTCATTGTCACCTGTATACCCTAATGCAAGTATGAACGGTTTGGCTAACAGAACTATGATGGGACCTCCAACCTTTCACTCTCATGTATGAATTCTCTACCCAAACTTTTCGCTATATTCTTGACTTCTCACAACTCCACTTTTCCAGGTACGTTTGTATGCTTGTTTTAATAGAGCTGTACAGTATATTTGCCTTTCTTCTCGTTGGCTAGGTGACAGTATACAATAACCTGTCTGAAGGGAGAACCATACATGTATGGATGGCAACCTCTTTGCAATGTTCAAATCACAAAAGAAAGCTAAAAATACTTGTCAAGGGAATCCCACTGCAGAATAAAAGTTAAAAATAAATTCTGAAAGAAAGCTTGATGTTATCCTCAGTGTTGTACAAAAGAGAACAGGTTCTTTTTAAGAGATATGGTTGGCTATGAAGAAGTTTTCTATCTGAATCCTGTGTGTGTATTTTTCTGACGTAAATTCTATTGGGTTAAATGGGTTTTACTCCCTAATCAATATGCACAGGATTACAGTTTAAGGCTGTAATCCTATGCACACTTAACTAAGGCATGGGTTTTCTAGAAATGAATGAATGAATGACAGGATTTTCCTGAAACTTTCCAATATCCTAAACAAATGAGACCCTAGGTGTGATCAACAATTGGCCCAAACTAAAGTACATCATGTAAATTATATGTGCTACATCCAATTTATTTTTCCAAATACCCAAGTGCTTTCAACTGAAACACTTAACTGGGTAAATATTATATACAAACACATCCAAAACTTTATTTGGAAAATATTTTTATTGGAATACTTATAAATATTTTTAGATGTGAAATTTGGTAGCACACATTTCCCTTTCATTGTTTACCATTTTAAAGAAAAAACAAGAAAGGCACTCAAATCCTGTTAACATAGGCTTTGTTCCAGGGTTTCAACCCAGCAGTGGATGGGAACATCCTACTCAGGATGTTTCAATCAGCAGGAAGTGGGGCAATCTTTAGTTATTATGCCAACTTCTGCAGTTCTGAGCACCAAATCCTTCTCTGTACTAAAGCCCCTCCCCCGCAACCCTCCAGAGTAAAGGGATTGGGGGGGAAGGGGGGGCTGGCAAGTAGTCCTTCCGGTCCACCTCTGTCGGGGGATGCGTTGTAATAAATAGTCATTATGTTAGTTATTAACTTTGTGAAATAACACAAAATTTTATATTTCCTCTTCCACAGCACTGAATTATTATGTGAACTGCAGTATTCATTTACTAGCACTATCAAGAAAACAGGAGATCCACCAATTAAAACTGAAAATATATGACAGATGATCAAAGCACTGGCCTTCTGCACACACTTTTCTCTTCTCCTACTCCTTGCTTCAGGAACTATGGTGTCACCCATGTTTCCATCCAATTTGTGATGCTTAACATCCCTTGTGACTCAGCACATACCCACCCTGTCCAGCTCATGATGTAAACCTAGTAACCCATTACAGTATATTAGATTTTTGTTGTGTGCCTTCAAGTATTTTCTGATTGATGGCGATCCCATCGCAGCATTTTCTTGGTAGAATCTGCTCAGAGGGGATTTGCCTTTGCCTTCCTCTAAGGCTAAGAGAGTGCTGCTTGCCCAAGAAACCCTGCTCTCCCATATCCAATGCTCAAAACACAACACCACACTGGCCCTCTATATTTGGTTACACTAGCCATAATGAACGTAACTGTCATAGAGCAGTGTGGACATCCTCGTGTATTTCTAGAAAAGTGATGGCAAACCTTTTAAAGACCGAGTGCCCCAGCTCAGTGGTGTTCAGGCACCAGGTGTCACTGGGTGACAGGGGTGGGACTTCTGGGAGCGGGACTTCCAGGGGGTGGGAAAATATGCAAGGAAAAAATGGAGGACCTGACCAATTAAAAGCTCAAAACAAAAACAAAACAAAAAAATCCACTCATATAAATATTAAATCCATCCTTTTCAGCCTTGCTCAAAATGGAGGACCTTTTGGAATCCCTCCTGGACAGGAGGTTGAAATGGATGACAGGTCCTGAAAAGAAGGGGGACCATGTCTGGTCACCCTGAGCTAACAACACCCATACAGACATAAATCCATGCTTTTCAGCCAGGCTCAAAATGGGGGGAACCTTTTGGAATCCTTCCTGGACAATTCCTGTTTTCTTTGAAGCAGCAGCAGCAGGAGCAGCAGAAAAACCCTGCAAACAGAGTTCAGGATGTGTGTGTTTCTGAGAGGGGAGAAGCACAGCAACCATGGTAGCTAGTGGGTTGCTTGAGGACGTAATGCAAATGCTGAATGGGGGTTTCCCCTTAATTTCAGCACAAAGGACAAATGAAAGGGATAATTTAAATATACTGTAGGCTCACTCAAGGATTTGTGGCTAGTAAAGTACAATTTTAAGTCTATGTCTTGTTCAGTTCTAGAAGTATATTCCAAGACAACAAGCCATTTAATGTTCATCAGAAAAATACAGATAAGTACATAATGAAGTGAGAACCAGCATGGTTTAATGGTTTGAGCATTGGACTATGACTCTGGAGACCTGGGTTCGATTCCCAGCTCAGCCATGAAACCCACTGGGTGACCTTGGGCAAATCAGCCTCAAATGATGACAATCCCCTCTGAATAAATCTTGAAAACTTGAAGGAACAACAACAATATTTAATATAGATGTAAATACACCTGATGATCTGAATTTATATTTCTGACTGTTTTTAGCTTTTATGTTGCCATGTCATCCATTTTTCTTGAACGTGCCCCATTTTGAGCATGGCTAAGGAGCATGAATTTACATGTATATATGGATGCTTTTAAGCTTTTATTTTGTCATGTCCTGAGCTTTTGTTGAATGCCCTCCATTTTGACCATGGCTAAAAAGCATAGATTTATATTTATAGAAGTGTTTTGCAGCATTTATTTTGTAATGCCATTTTACACAAGGGACACCATTGTACTATGCCATTGTATTTAATGGGACTTGAACATCCATGCATTTTGTCATCCGCCAGGATGGTGGTGGTGGTGGTGGTCCTGGAACCAAACCGCAGTGGGCCCACTGTAAAGGCTGAGAATAACACTTTTAAATAAAAACTCTTAATTCACTTGTGTCTGGTTCAGAGGATTTAGGACAAAAATTTAGGACAGACTCCATCATAAGTCACTGTTGAACCTGTAATCCTGTATACCCCTGTTTGGGATTAAATCGAACTGACCACACTTAAATCTGCTTCTCAGTAGGATGTATTGTACTGTAAACCTCACGGAAAGCCAAGAATTATTACTCAGATGAAAGTGTTTCAAAGGGTTTTGCTTTTAAAAGTGCAAAATAGTCTAGTGGACTATGAGGCTTCCTCCACTAAAAAAACCTTCTTGCCAAGTTTTATTTACATGTGATTACATTGCTGATGAGGAGCCAACTACGCTCAAGCTATTATTGCATTAGTATTATTAGCAACAACTTTACAGCAAATCCCTCCCCCTTGTTTGCCCTAGATCTTGCATACTAAGTAGGGCCCTCCAGTGCCAAGATGCCATGGCTATAAAGCGCTTGGAAAAAGGAACTGCATGGCACGGACGTGCAGTGTTGCAATCTAAGTGGGTACTGTAAAAGTAAAATGACAACAGTAATTTCTCAAAGCAACTGCAAACTATCTTGCTATTCTCTCTGGATATTTGAATTTCTTGTCTCACTTCAGGAAGTTTAAGGACAAGTGCAATCACAGGCCACTAACCAAGAAAAATCTTACAGCCAGAACACCTGTTTAATAAAATGATTTTAGTAAAAAAGATAAAAAAGGTAAAAAAAGATATTTTGAAGCTAACTTAATGGAGGCTCTCTTCCTATAGTCCAGCAATAATCCATTATACTGTATATCAAATGCTGCACTTAACTACCAGTATAGTGCAATTATCAGGCAACTTCACAGATCTGCAGGGCTGATAGTTTCTTCTTTCATAAAAATGTAGGAAAAAGGTTTGTGTAACTAAACTCAGCACAGGTATACTCAAGTTCCCCCCCCCCCTGTTTTTTTTAAAGGGAGAGATAAAGGTGATTGAGCGAAGGTCTCTTTTAAAGACTAATAGTTGTCAAAATCTACAGTAACTAAACTAAAACATCAGTTTTCTATTTAAGAACAAACTAATGGCAAAGATAAGTTCTGGGAGCTTTATAAATGAGATCTACATAACATATACCTTGCATCCATGCATGATGAACAAGTATTTTACTTCAACTTGGTCTTTTATTGTGTGTGGGTGTGTGTGAAAGAGAAAGAAGAAAAAATCGACCTACTCCAATCACTGACTAGGCGGAAAAGGAAGGGGGGAATACAAGTAGACACTACAAATAAGAAAATGAAAGTAAGCAAAAAGAGTTGCAGGAGGAGGCAATAGATTTAACAAAGGAAGGGGAAATTTGCACTTACTTTTCATAAACCAGCTCCTCGTCTGTACAGAAATAGTGGGTGTTCACTGTGCTTTTGGGTCTGTTCCGTAAAGTAGCAAAATATAGCCGGTCTGAAAAAGGAGGAAAGGGAAGTTGTTTTTGAGAGGAAAGGAACTGCCTGCGTTGTAACTCACAATTCAACAAAACCGGACTAACATTCACCATTGATTGCAAAACCCTTTACTGCAAACCCGTGTCTGGATGGCTACTGTCATTTGAAACAGCAATAATAATAATAATAACAGTCCCCTGAAAGTACCTATTAGTTTGTTGCAGTGTGCCTTCACGTTGTTTCTGACTTAATGACAACCCTAAGGCCAACCTATTATGGGATTTTCTTGGCAATTTTCTTCAGGGAGGGGGGTTGCCATGGCCATCCAGAGGCTGAGAGAATGTGACTTGCCCAGGTCACCCAGTGGGTTTACCATGGCCCAGCCAGGATTTAAACCCTGATCTTCAGAGGTCATAGCCACTATACCACAATGGTTTTCTATACATCGTATCAAAAGGGCTGGTTTATTTATTACAAACAAATCCTAAATTCACCAGAGTGGAGCAGGTTATAACTCTATAAACCATCCCCACCACCTTTGATTCCCTTCGAAGGAGGTTACTGTTGCCCTCTCAAATAAAATAATAATCCCAATTCTGTCTCCCCGCAAAGGGAAAAATCCTTGGATTACGACCCTGGGAAACAGGGTTCGAATCCTGGCTCAGCCATACAAACCTAGGGTGTGGGTGGCCCTGGTCTAAGCCACATTCTCTCAGCCTCAGAGGATGGCAAAAGGCAAACCCCTCTGGAGAAACCTTGCCAAGAATATTGCATGATAGTTTTTGTGGGGTTTTTGGACTATGTGACCATGTTCTAGAAGAGTTCCTTTCTGACATTTCACCAGCATCTGTGGCTGGTATCTCCAGACAGAACTCTTCTAGAACATGGCCACATAGCCCGAAAACCCCACAAAAAACAGGGATGCAGGCCATAAAGCCTTTGACTCCACACTGCATGACAGGTTAGCCTTACGTTTGCCATGAGCTGGGAGTAAAAATGATATAAATTACTCTAGAGAACACAATTCAAATTGTGGCTCAGGCATGGAAATCTCAATGGATGGCCGTGGGCTAAGCCACATTCTCTCAGCCTTAGAGGATGACCATGACAAAAACAAACAAAAACCCTCTTTAGAAAACTTACCAAGAAAGTAGGGTTGCCCTAAGTGGGAAACAACTTGAGGGCACACAACATGCTTACATGTTTATACATATGTATATACATATATCTATATCTATATATATAGACAATGAGGAAACTGAAATAGTTAAAGAATTCCCATATCTAGGATCAAACACTGACCAGAATGGAGACTGTAGTCAGGAAATAAGAATACGACTAGGAATGGGAAGGGCAGCTATGAAAGAACTGGAAAAGATACTGAAGAGCAAAGATATATAACTGAGCACTAAAGTCAGAATAGTTCAGGCCGTTGTATTCCGGTTAGTGAAGGAAGCAGACAGAAAGCAAATCAACTCCATTCGAAATGTGGTGCTGGAGAAGAGTACTTAGGATACCATGGGCAGCCAAGAAGACAAATAAATGCGTTCTTGAACAGGTCAGACCAGGGCTCTCCTTGGAAGCAAAGATGATCAAGTCAAGACTATCATATTTTGGCCACATCACGAGAAGGCAAGGATCATTAGAAAAAACAATAATGCTAGGAAAGGTAGAGGGTAGAAGAAAGAGAGGAAGACCACAAACCAGATGGACAGACTCAATCAGGGGCTCGCAGGATCTGGAAAAGGCAATGGAGGATAGAGATTCTTGGAGATGTCTCATCCACAGGGTCACCATGAGTCAGAACCATGAGGGAAGCTAATAACAACACTATACATATCCATAATACATACATATGCACATGTTGTGTGCCTTCAAGTTTAATGTAATTCAAACTATGTAGAGAGAGCTTGTAGCACCTTTTGAGATTAACTGAAAGAAAGAAGTTGACAGCATGAGCTTTCCTACACACTTCAGTCCACTTCCTCAGATGCTTTTTGTGGAGTGGAAAGCCAGGGACAGACATATATATGCCATAAGTATGTGAGAATGTGCTTTAGCATTCAAAGATATAGCCGTGTTAGTCTGTAGAATCAGTATGGAGAGAGATCTGGTAGCAGCACCTTTGAGACTAACTGGAAGAAAGAAGTTGGCAGGATGAGCTTTCATGGATTTAAGTGTATTTCCTCAGATGCAGTTGGATATAATAATAACAACGTAGAGAGATCTTGTAGCACCTTTGAGACTAACTGGAAGAAAGAAGTTGGCAGCATGAGATTTTGGGGACTAAAGTCTGCTTCCTCTGATGCAGCTGGATATAATAATAATGATGACAATAATAATAATGATCCTAATAAACACGTAGAGAGATCTTGTAACACCTTTGAGACTCACTGAAAGAAAGAAGTTGGCAGCCTGAGCTTCCCTAGATTTCAGTCTACTTCACTTTAGTAATCCAACTATGTGTGCATATATAGTTAGATTACATTAAGTAGAAAGCGAGGAGAACATCTGCCCATTTTCCCAGCTTCGCATTCATTCTCAGCAGGGCTCCATAATAAACAGAAACCACCACCAGCTCACTCTTTGGGAACCAACTATGTTGTTAGAATCTTTTAATTACTTTAATTAAAGTTAGTTTGGATTCTTTAAAAAAAAACCCTCAGGCTTAAAATGTAAACTTTTTAACTTAAAAAAATAAATAAAAGTAAAATAAATTTTAAAAAATATTATAATTATTATTTAAATATATAAAATAATAATTTCTATAAAATAAAATAAGAAATATAATAATGAAAAATAATTAATAAAATAATAAAATATAATTAAAATAATTAATAAAAGAACAATAATGATTAAAAATCAAATAAAAGTAAAATAATAATATTTAAAAATAAAATAAAAATTAATAATTATTAAAATAAGACAATAATTAAAAATAAAATCATAATAAAAAATTAAATAAAAATTAAAAAATCAAATAAAAATAAATCATAATTAAAAATAAAATAGAAATCATAATTAAAAATAAAACAATATTTAAAAAATCAAATAAAAATCAAATAATAATAATTAACAATAAAATAAAAAAATCATAATTAAAAATAAAATGAAAATAAAATAAAAATCATGATTAAAAATAAAATATTTTAAAAATAAAATAAAAATAAAATAATAACAATAAAATAAAAATCATAATTATAAAAATAAAATGAAAGTAAAATAAAAATCATGATTAAAAATAAAATATTTAAAAAATAAAAGAAAAAATAAAAGAACAATAATTAACAATAAAATAAAAAATCATAATTAGAAATAAAATGAAAGTAAAATAAAAATCATAATTAAAAACAAAACGAAAATAATAATTAAAAATAAAATAAAAATAGTAATTAAAAATAAAATAAACTCATAATTAAAAAAATAAAATAATAATTAAAAATAAAATAATAATAAAAAATTAAAAAATAAAATAAAAGCAATAAATAAAAATTAAAACTAATTAAAAAACTATTTTTTTAAAAGAGGTCTCCATTTTAGGGACTCCTGAGGCAAGGGGAGCGGGAAGAAGGGGAAAGGGACCCCCTCTTTCTTTCCACCCACTGATCCCCTTTTCCTTCCTCCCTCCCAATCCTCCTGACTCCAGTAGTACCCCTGACCTTTGAGGAGCTCCGAGGCGCCCCCGAGCTGCTCCGAGGCCGGGGTCGGGGGGCCGGGCTCCATCCTGAAGAGGGCGCGGAGCTGCGTGGAGGCTCGAGGGGAGGAAGAAGGGGTGGTCTCCCCTGCGGCGGCGGAGCTCATGGCGCTGGGCAGCAGCAGCAGCAGCAGCAGCAGCAGGAGACCTCTCTCCTCCTCCTCCTCCTCCTCTCAGCAAAAAGAAGAAGGCTTAAGGAGGGAGAGCCAGGCTGCTGCTGCTGCATGTCCTCCCTCCTCCTGACTCCAGGGAGGAGGAGGAGACGCCGCCTTCCCCTCCGCCGCCCGCATGGGACCCAGGCAGGAAGGCAGCAGCTTGGCTGCTGCTAAGGAGAAGGAGAAGGAGAAGGAGAAGAAGATAGAGAGTGGGATTGTTGTTTCTCCTTCTCTTCTTCTTCTTCTTCGCCTCCTTCCTTCTTCCCGCCCTCCGGCGGCTTAAAGGGGCAGCAGCAGCAGCAGCAGCCCCATTCACTCACTCACTCACTCACTCACTACTGGCAACCTGGTTACCAAGAGCTTTGTTACACAAGCACAACACACAACACAACACACAGCCTCCCCCTCCAATGGCCCTCCATTCTCTCTTGACAGAGTGAAAGGGGAGGTGTCACTAAAAACAAAACTATAAATCTTAAATGTTGTGGTGGAAGCTGTAGCTTTTTTATATGAGAGCTTTTTTAGCCTTCTCCCTCACAGCTGCAGCTTCCACAACAACAACAAACAACAACACTTAGGATTTGTAGTTGTGTTTTTTTTTTGTTTTGTTTTTTGTTTTTTGTGGCACCAGAGTTCCCTGAGAGGGAAGGCTAAAGGTCTCACAAAGCTACAACTTCCACAACATTTAGGATTTGTAGGTTTTTTTGTGGCACTATATCTCAGAGAGAAGGTTAGAGGTCTCACAAAGCTACAACTTCCACAACATTTAGGATTTGTAGGTTTTTTTGTGGCACTATATCTCTCAGAGAGAAGGCTAGAGGTCTCACATAGCTACAACTTCCACAACATTTAGGATTTGTAGGGGTTTTTTGTGGCACTATATCTCTCTCAGAAGGCTAAAAGTCTCACAAACTACAACTTCACAACATTTAGGACTTGTAGTTTTTTTGTGGCACTATATCTCTCAGAGAGAAGGCTAGAGGTCTCACAGAGCTACAGCTTCCACAACATTTAGGATTTGTAATGTTTTTGTGGCACTCTATCTCTCTCAGAGAGAAGGCTAGAGGCCTCACAAAGCTAGAACTTCCACAACATTTTAGGATTTGTAGGTTTTTTGTGGCACTATATCTCTCTCAGAGAGAAGGCTAGAGGTCTCACAAAGCTACAACTTTCACAACATTTAGGATTTGTGGGTTTGTTTGTTTTTTGGTAGCCCCAGAAGTTTCTGAGAGAGAAGGCTAAAAGTCTCACAAACTACAACTTCCACAACATTTAGGATTTGTAGTTTTTCTGTGGCGACACCAGAGGTCTCTGAGAGAGAAGGCTAAAAGTCTCACAAACTACAACTTCCACAACATTTAGGATTTATAGGTTTTTGGGGCACCAGAGCTCTCTGAGAGAGAACTCTAAAGGTCTCACAAAGCTACAACTTCCACAGTATTTAGGATTTATAGTGTGTTTGTGTGGCACCAGGGCTCTCTGAGAGGGAAGGCTAGAGGTCTGACAAAGCTACAACTTCCACAACATTTAGGATTTATAGTGTGTTTGTGGCACCAGGGCTCTCTTGAGAGGGAAGGCTAATGGCCTCACAAAGCGACAGCTTCCACAGAGTTTGGGATTTATAGTTTTTTGTGGCACCAGAGCGCTCAGAGAGTGAAGGCTAACTACCTCACAAAGCTACAGTGTCCAGAATTCCATTATCACTGAGCCATGACAGTTAAACCAGTCTCAGACTAGATTAATTCTCCAATGCGGACAAGGCCTTGGATCGCTATACCCAGAAACTCAATTTTTCAAGCTCTGGTCTCCGGGAGGGATTCCAAAATGTCCTCCATTTTGAGCACAACCAAGTGGCGTGGGTCCATTATCGATACAGTCGGCTCTTTCTCTATCCACCGATTCAAGCATCCACCACGGCTTGAAACTACAGTATATTAAAAATATAAAACACATAAACGTCCAAAAGCGAACCTTGATTTTGCCATTTTATGTCATTTTATTGTATTTAATGTCACTTGAGCACCCATGGATTGGGACCAGGAACCAAACCTCAGGGGATACCAAGCAACCACTGTATTAGCTTTTATTTGGTCATGTCTTCCCTTTTTTCTATTAATGTCCTACATTTTGTGGTGACTTGTCCTGATACATACACAAACCTGGCCTGGAAAGAGATAGGCCTGAGGGGTTGTGTGGACTTTGGTGTTGGGGGGCGCCTCTGTGTGCCATCTCAGAGCCATGCCACCAGCTGTGAGAGAAATTTCTGGAAGGTTTTGAGGGGAAAGTTACTTTCTTGGCCTGCAGAAATAATGCACTTTGGCACCGCTTTAACCTGCCCTCCCTCAATGCTGTGGAATCCTGGGATTTGTAGTTTCTTGTGGCATCAGAGCTCTCTGACAGAGAAACTTAAATGTCTGACAAAAGCTACAACATCCTACAGTGTTGAGGATTTGTAGTTTGTTGTGGTGCCAGAGCTCTCTGAGAGAGGAGGCTAAATGTCTCACAAAACTACAACATCCACAATGTTGACGATTTGTAGTTTGTTGTGGTGCCGGAGCTCTCTGAGGACTTTATCATACGACGGAATTTGGGGGTATAATGCAATGGCAATCCGAATGCAATCATGGGGTTTCACGTAATTGCGAATGATTGTATCTCATTCAATTTCAGGCAATGGGAAGTCATTCCGAACGCAATCATGGGGTTTCACGTTATTGCGTATTAGAATATCTCACGCAATTTCGGGCAATGGGGGGTCATTTTTGGGCAATGGGAAGTCATTCTGAACACATTCCGAATGCAATCAGATTTTACATAAATTCGCTAAACTAGCGAATTCACGTAATTGCGAATTGACTCCATTCGCAATTGAGAGAAATTCCTCCCATGTGATAAACTCCAATGAGAGATGGCTAAAGGTCTCACAAAGCTACAGCTTCCACAACGCTTAGTTGTAGTTTGTTGTGGTGCCAGAGCTCTCTGAGAGAGAAGGCTGAATGTTTCACAAAGCTACAACTTCTTGACAGCGTTGAGGATTTATAAGCCTATTCTAGACTGGCAAAAAGAAGTGTGTTCATGGCTGCATGAAACTCTAGCCTTTAGATGAGAAAAAGGGAAAGTGTGCCATGAAAACCCTTTTTTTTTTTTGCGTTTCAGGGGAGAAGAAGCGCCTTTAAAAAGGTGCTGGTTTTCCCAGCTTCTTTTTTAAAAACTGCGGAACAGCGCAGCTCCATCTAAAGGCTGCAAGCCTTTAAGGAAAAGGCAACGTCATGTCACACTTTCCTGCCAATCTAGAAAGCCCCATACCGTAGTTTGTTACGACAGTCAGTGTGACTAGTGGTTTGAGTGTTTGGACTAGGACTCTGGAGACCAGCCATGAATCCCAATGGATGACCTTGTCAACCTCAGGGAAAGGCAATAGCCAACCGCCTCTGAACAAATCTTGCCAAGAAAACACCATGAAAGGGTGACCTTAGGGTCGCCATAAGTCAATAATGACTCGGAAGACACACAGCAGCAACAACAACAAATGGCATCAGAGCTCTCTGAAAGAGAAGGCTAAATACCTTGCAAAGGTACAACTCCCAGAATTCCATGGCACTAAGCCATGGCAGTTAAAGTGATGTCAAACCACATTAATTCTTTAGCACAAGGCCTTGGATTGCTACTTTTCCAAGTTCAGCTTTTGCAGACTCTGCTCAGGCCACTTCTCTAACTCCCTCCTCAGTCCAGCCCTAGAGTACAGCTTGGCTGGGATCAAACGGGATTTGCTTTCAAGGCATAGGATCCAAATCAAGCCCCGCTGAATTCACTGAATGACGGAATCAATTGCCTTTTAAGCAAAATCCTTGATCACTCGTTCAGGCTTCAAAAAGTTCACTGAGTAACTAACTCCTTTGGCACCATGTAGTCTTAACCACAACCTTTGGGAGGACATAGTGGTGAAACTAAAGACTAGATTGTTTCAACTTTTCAAGTTATTCTTGGAATTTATATAGCACATTTGTAGAGTTTATAGGTCTGCCACTATCATAACCTAGTTCAATGACTTCAGGGCAGGGCTGACCCACGACATTTTGTTGCCTCAGGTAGAGCCAAACTGCAGAAGTGCCTGAAACACCTCAGATAGAAAGTCCCTGAGTAAACATGCATCATTATGTGTCCAGCTGTGTGTACTGTGACCAGTTCTGGGCACCGCAGTTCAAAAAGGATGTTGACAAGCTGGAGCGTGTCCAGAGCAGAGTGACAAAATGAAGGAAAGCCTGGAAACCATGCCCATGACAGTGATCCCCAAACTGTGCCTTCCAAGAGATTTGGACTTTAGCTCCCAGAAGCTCAGCCATGCTGGCCAATAGTTGGGGATTCTGGGAGCTGAAGCACAAAATCCCTTAAAGGTTATAGTTTGGGGACCACTGCCCCAGGAGGAGGAGCTTAGGGAGCTGGGTACGTTTAGCCTGGAGAAGAGAAAGTTAAGAGGTGATATGATAGCCCTGTTTAAGTATTTGAAGGGGTGTCATATATTGAGGATGGAGCAAGCTTGTTTTCTGCTGCTCCAGAGAATAGGACCCAGAGCAATGGATGGAAGCTACAGGAAAAGGGATTCCTCCTAAACATTAGGAGGAACTTGATCCTGACTGTAAGAGTTGTTTGACAGTGGAACATGCTGCCTTGAAGGGTGGTAGAGTCTCCTTTGGAGGTTTTTTTAAATAGGCTGGATGGCCATCTGTCAGGGTTGCTTTGATTCATTGATTCATATACTGTACATTCATATATATTCCTGAATGGGGTTGGACTGGGTGGCTCTTGGGGTCTCTTCCAACTCTATGATTCTATGATTAAAAAACTATTTTGAAGTTCTTTCATATCATCCAAAATCAGTTGCTTGAGACAGGTGCCTCCCTTAGACTAGCACAATGGTAAACCTTGCTTTTTAAAGATGGTATGATAATATATATCTGGTGACTGTGAATATAAGGGTTGAGCTGGAGACTTCACTGTAGCCCCATCCTAATCATTTTTACTTGCACATAAGACCCACTGTACTTGATGAATATGTATAGCTTTACCTAAAATTGATGGCTGAGGTTGAGAATATACAATGAGATTCAGTGTGTGTTTCCTCAAAATCCAGCTCTACTGAATTCCCTTCAGCATTACTCCCGTATAATTTTGCAAGGGAGTGCAGTCTTGGTTGCCATCAGCACATCTATTCTGGGTTAATCAATATTAAAGTATTTTTAAGCAAGATCAGAAGCTTTCGCTTTATCAGTCTCTGAGATTCTTTACTGCACACATGACATAACACACGCAAACCTGTTCAGCACAGGCTCCAAACTGAAAAAGATCTGCAAGGGCCTAGCCTCTCTCAGTTTATTTTCAAGCAAAAATTCCCACAAACTGCTCCAGGTGCTACATGGAGAGATATTATGTTTCACCATCACTCATTTATACCCTAACTGACTTAAGGTTTTGAAGATTTCAAGTGCAAAACAGAAATCACTTCAGGTTACTGAAAAATAAATGTAATAGCGCAGGCTATCTGCAGATGAAAATCCTTCTCTTGCCCGCTCACAATCTCCATACAGGCTATGACAAAACGAATCCCCCCCCCCCCCAATTCTCATTACAATTTCAAGTTAGGAATTCATACAATCTCATGTTTCATGTTAAAATTTCATATAATCTCATTTAAGTGCAAGAAGAGTAGTTCACACACTGCCTGTTGCATGGAAAATAAGGCAATTTATTTTAAAATGCAAGAAATTGGCACGAGAGTGCCATGGGATCCATTCTTGAAAAATCTGTTTATGCTAGAATTCTTCCAGATGGTTTGGACTCTATGTACATTTTGGGATTTTTAACTGCCTGAGGGCACATCTTCAACTGCTTCAATCTAGGTTGATAATAAACACCTTGGAAGCTGGACAGCACTACTGCACTCAGTGCATTATTACATGAAAGAAGAACTAAGAATCATCTTGAAACAATCTAGAACTCATACTTCACATCACAATGCAGAAGCTTATCAACAAGATAAACTATATGGAGTGAAGGCCAGGGTGAGCAAGGTGTTCTCTGGCAAAGACCTTCCTCTCTTGGGAGGTGTTGGCAGGCTTACCTGACAGTGGTGGAAAGTAACAGTAGTGCTGTGCGTGTGTGTTGTGTTCTTTCAAGTAATTTCTGACTTAAGGCAACCCTAAGGCAGACATATCATGGGGCTTCCTCGGCAAGATTTGCTCAGAAGAGGTTTGCCATTGCTTTAGTACAACCTCAAGCAAAATACTGACTCAAATGTCATTTTAATTTTCCAATACTACATTGGAGTGTTGTGGAAAATTAAGTAAGCAATTAGAGATAGCTGCTTGGAGGTGCTGGGTCAGAAAAATGTAAGAATTAGAAAGGGGACAGGTAAAACCTTCCAGGGGGATAAAACCTGCCAAGGGGGCAAAACCAACTCCCCAAGATCCCAGGTGGTAGTGACACTGCCCCTTGTGATGGCTGTTTTGCTTTCCGATTAGAAGCGTGATTCGTTTTGTGTGACAGCCAAGGTGATCACGAAAAGTGCTTGTCTGAAATAGTCTTATACATTCCTGAATGTGAAGACAACTGGCACAGTTGCTTACTAAGGTTGCCAGATTCCAGGGCCTGGGCCTGGATTTCTAGGTTTTGTGAGTCATTTCCAGAAGGGAGACAACAAGAGTGAAGATTCTACAGCTCCAGGCAAGAGGAAATAGAAGCTGTGTGCAAATTTCCAGCACACCTATAGCGGCAGCTTGCTACAGTTTGCCAGGCGTAATTGATTTGTTGCTGCATTAGCAAACACTTTCCAGGGGATCTAGGTATTTATTTAGTTAACTTCCTCATTCCTTCCCAGTCACTGGCCAGATCTCACCCACTACTCTGCTTTGCATTCACCTAGAAACTAGAAGCACGTCTCCAAGATTAAATGTCCCTTATGTCATCTGGCAACAGCCCTTTTATTTCCAACAGAAAAATATGTTCTCTAATATGCTAAGAGTTCTGTCTATTTAAGAAAAGCATGTTCTCTCTTTGTTTCTCTCTGTTTGAATGACAAGCTGTGAGCAGCTGTGGTTTCTACTTATTTTTTTGTACTTAATGTACTTAACAGCATCACGGGAGGAGGGGCATCCCTAGGTCTCAGGTTTTAGCCTGGAAACCTCAGGGCCTGTGACTGAACTGGCAACTGTAAATGCTACCCCATGTTAATAATCATAATAACGATTTCCTTTGTTCTCAAATATGTGATGATATCCTTTGTTTTATATTGGTTTTGTCAATAATAATAATAATATTTCTATTGATAGGAGAGCCCCAGAAACATATTTAGAATTATTTCATTTGGCACAGACAAATTTGTATATGTATATCTACCACATAAGCAAAATATAACAGTTTTGAGGCTCCAATTTGCTTTGTACTTGCATTCTACCTTTACTATTTTACATTACACAGTCATAACCCCATGTGTAATGTGCCCCGAGTACCAACCATGTTCCAACCTCACAATTACTGATTAGAAATTAGCATAAACAGACCATCCATGTTGAAATGCTGAAAGAATGGGAAACATGGCTTTTCTTTTTGGATGCCACAACTTAGGGCCTGAATAGACAGGCCAAAATAAAGCTGCTTCGAGTCACTTTGGAGGTATGCTGTTTGAATTATGTATGCCTCCTAAGAGCCCGAAAGCTGTGCCAAAGCTGTGCTCCAGTCCTTCTGGCCTCTTAAGATGTGTGTGTCATTCAAACAGCATACCTCCAAAGTGACCCGAAGCAGCTTTATTTTGGCCTGTCTGTTTGGGCCCTTAGACACTGGACGCTGTGTATGTGTGTGTATGTGCCTTCACGTCATGGACAACTTAACTCAACCTTATTAATTTCACAGGGTTTCCTTAGGCAAGGAATACTCAGAATTTTGCTAGAACCTGATATTTGTTGGTGGCCTCCCATCCAAGTGCTAATCAGGGCTGACCCTGCTTAGCATCCAAGATCAGACAGGATTTGGACTTTAGGGTATTTAAGCCTTATACAAGATGCTGAGAGGCAATAAATGCATATTCATTTACAGTGTTGTCACTAGGGTTGATATCACCCAATGTGGTAATTCATGATGTCACCCACATGCGGGGGCAAATCTACCTCCAAATAGTGGATCTGCAATATATTTTGCCTTCATTTCCACCACCACCCTCAGCCCGTGTGTGCCTTAGTCATCTCCGACACCCTCCTCTCATTGGAACTGACTAACTTGATTTAGTGGCTGGGGGCCTCATTCTGGCTTAGGCCTTTGGCCACATAGAGCCGCTTGGCTTTAGAGCAACATTTTGAGTTGAACTTAGCTGGGGAGGTGACAGTGGCCCAAGGAGAAGGAGAAAGTAGAGTCGCTTGTCTTCAGAGCAACTTTGCAAGGGGGCCGTTGGCTGGGGAGGTGGCAGTGGCCGCAAGGAGCACAAGAAAGAAAGAAAATCTCCTTCTTGGACTGGACCTAGTAACAGTGGCAGTGCTACTTTTCATATTAAAAATGTACTCCTGAATATAGCATTTAAAGGAAGCATTTCTAGTCTTTGCTGTTGTTAATGCGATTCTGACATATGGTGACCCTATCCTAGGGTTTTCTTGGCAAGACTTATTCAGAGGAGGTTTGCCATTGATTTCCATTTAAGATGAGAGCGCGCGACTTGCCCAAGTCAACCAGAATTTTTCCAAATCTGAGCAGGAAAGCAAACCCTTGTCTCCTGGAGGCCTAATTCAATACTTAAACCACTACATCATGCTGGCTCTCATTTCTAGTATCACTGAGCTTAAACTCCAAGATAGGGCAGCTATGATCTTTTAAATCTGCCTGCCTAGGCCAGGGTAATATCAAATCAAATCAATGAAACAAACAAAATTTAATATTTTAATACTTTCTTTCTCTGTTTCCCCTCCCGTTGAATTTTAGACTTGTTCATCTTTTCTCACATTTTCCAATTAAATAAACGAACAGCCAAAACAATACAAAAACTGGGAAGGACCCCAAGACGCTGTATTATTATTATTATTATTATTATATTATTATTATTATCCTGCCTTTTCCCCAAAATGGGGACTTAAGAGTAGCTTAAAATGTCCTCAAAAGAGGGCATTAAAATAGGAATAAATTATTATAGTATTAAAATAGAGAATATTAAAACACTTAAAAACACTTAAAAACAGTACACTATAAAATAGTACAACACCCACAGTACGTTCTTTACAAACTTTCTGTTTTAAAAGTATGTCTGAATAAAAATGACTTAGCCTGCCAATGGAAGGACAACAAAGAGGAGGCCATTCTGGTTTCCCTGGGAAGAGAGTTCCACAGTCTTTTGGAGCAGCCACCAAGAAAGTCTTCTCCTGTGCTTGCAGTGGTGGTGAGTGAGAAGGGCCTCTCCAGAGGATCTTGGAGGCCGCTGCCCGGACCAGTTCATACAGGCAGATATGGTCTGCCAAATGGCCTGGATCTGAGCCATATAGGGCTTTATAGGTCATAACCAGCACTTTGAATTGTGTCCGGAAACAAACTGGCAGCCAGTGGAGCTGTTTCAGGGGCATTGTGTGGCCTATGTAACCTGCCCCAGTTAACAGCCGGGCTGCACCTCTTTGGACCAGCTGAAGTTTTTTAACACTCTTAAAATGCAGCCCCAAGTAGAGCATGTTACAGTAGTCCAAATGGGATGTAACCAGTGCATGTACCACCATGGCCATATCCGACATTTCAATTAATGGGTGCAGCTGGCACACAAGTTTTAAATGTGCAAAAGCCCTTTTGGTCACTGCAGAGATCTAGGCCTCCAGATTCAAAGCTGAGTCCAGGAGTATCCCCAAACTGCAGACCTGTGTCTTCAGGGGGAGCGTAACCCCACCTAACACAAGCTGGATCTGTATTCCCTGACTTGCCTGCAAACTGATCACAGGAGCACCTCTGCCTTGTCTGGATTAAGTTTCAATTTCTTTTCCCTCATCCTAGTTCATTACTGACAACAGACACTGGTTTGTAGTGTGGGAAAAGATAATAATGCTTAGGAAAGGTGGAGGGCAGTAGAAAGAGAGGAAAGCCACCTGCTAGATGGATGGACTTAATTAAAGAGACCACAAAAATGAGTTTGCGGGAGTTGGGCAGAGCAGTAGAGGACAGTGGGGCCTGGAGATGTCTCATCCATAGGGTTGCCATGGATCAAGATTGACGAGAAGGCAGTTAACAACTACAGGCACTTAGTCCAGGTGTACTACTCTCAAATACTGTATTAGGCAAAGATGACAGCTTAGGAATTACAATGGTAACTAAATTTCAAGGAATTTACCTTCTTGTTTGGCTACTCCAACAGTTATGCCTACAATGACAGTTGTAAACTGGAACGAATACTTTCTTTAGGACCACTCCAGGCTGAGGATAACCTACCATGCACAACTGCCTTGCTTCTGTGGAATCCGATTGGCTGCCCATGACTCCCAATTCAGGGGAAAAAACAATACCATCATTTCAGAAAAATAAAGTATTCAGTAAATATACAAATTGCTAAATGGCTGTCCTAGATTCTTCCATGCCAATGACCCAAAACTTGGAGGACCAGGGGAAACCCAGCAAAAGGAGTAGATTGCTGTGAGGAAATTCTTCCCGCTATTTCTGTGAACACTGTTTTTCCATCCATTTCTATACCATTTTGCTTAGGCTGACCTTATGTACCATTTTAAATGGGAAATACCGTTTTTTCCTCATATTTCCAGGCCATCCCCGCCATTTTAATATAAATGTCAGTTTTGTCCTGTTTTCAAGAAAAATGCCCTGTTAGGGTGCAAAAATGTTTTGAAGATCCCTGTTTGAATTTGTTGATGTAATGTGTCATGGAGTGTGAGAAATTTTATGATAAGATGTTATTTTGTCTCTGGGAAATCTGCCCAGCCTAAGGTCCTCACTTCTTTTCAGAATATTTCCCCATTTCATATCTGTTCCTTTATTCAGATGTCATGTTGTCCATTTAGTACTTGGTAGAGGCAGCAGCTAATCCCGTTCATGGTTAATTTCAGTTGGTAAAACACCCATGGATTCTTTATAGACAGATAAACATCCATGCCTCGAAAATATTTTTAAACAATAGATATTCCGGAACAAAACAAAACAAAAAACTTAACTTTGTTTTGCCATTATATATAAGGAGGACCATTTCACTATGCCACTGTATATAATAGGACTTGAGCATCTATGGATTTTGGTATCCACTGTGGGTCCTGGAACCAAAACCCAGTGGATACCAAAGGCCCACTGCATTGCATTTGTAATCTTGGTTGAAATAATACACACAGAGGGAACATCCACTGTTTAAAATACCAATGACAAGAACATTCGTAGCAGAAGACTACATTACAATTTTTTCACCTAATGGATAGCCCTTTTCACGTTGTTCATCATTGTGGCTGCGTGCCTTCAAGGTGTTTCTGGATCAAAGTGACCCTCTCACAGTGTTTTTTTGTGGCTAGATTTGTTCAGTTTGCCTTTACCTTTGCTTTCCATTTAGGTTGAGAGAGTGTGACTTGCCTAAAGTCACCCAGTGTGTTTCCATGCCCTGTCTTTTTTACTGGAGATGGTTTTTAAGGACTCTTTAAGAGTGACACCTGCTGGTCAAATTGAGAAAATGGATCTGTAGGGCAGTAGTAATATTGACTTGAAAGAGGAGCTTCACTAGCTGATCAAAAAATAGTGAGAGCTGCTTAAGCACTGGGCTTCAGGAAATAATTCTACCTCCATTCATGATTGCCATACCTAAATATGGGTCAGCAAGGATTACTCAGGAAAGCATTTCTCTGTACATAGAAAAAGAAGCTTCCTAGCAATTGCCTTCCCCTTTTGGGATTAGGCAGTTCATTCATTGAACTCAAAACATGCCAAGTCTCAGCGGCTTAATGCACTACGTATCATTTAATTTGTATAAAAGATTGGTGCTGAGGCTCAAGCTTCTAAATAAATCCCATCCTTATATGGCAAACAAGCTCTGCTCCTTAAGCCCAGGTAAAAACCACCAGCTGCAATTGTTAATATTCACTACACGAATTTGCATCTTCACCCACTGAGTTGGTAGCAATTTTGGCCAGAGATTTGGGAAGTCAACAGGCAGTGACTCCCACCTACCCACATTATCTTGCAGCAGGACTTCAGCTGTAATAGTACAACCCACTACCAGGTATACCAAACCTAGTCACAGCTGATTGACAAATATTGCCTAGAGATGCCCAGCCACTATCCCACCTTTTTCAAGGTGAGTACCATAAATACACCACTGCAACATTTTGGACAGGTTCCCAAATGGAGTTAATGGAGCAGTTGTCATTTCTCAAACTTTTCCCTCCTAGAGTTCCATGCTTTGACCACAACTTCTGAGTGAAAAGACATAATCTTCACCTCCACCATTAGGTTAATTGACAATTTTTATCTACATTTGTGTGCTTAAAATTGTTTGTTCCTCCAAATAACTTAAGCCCTCCACCCTTTTATTTTCCTTGTTTTCCTTCAGTGTAGTTACCCAAACTGCTGGGGTCCTAGAGGGCACCAACAACCAATATTTAGTAGAGGGGAATTTTATTAGCTCACTTAAGGCTGCTTGAGACAACTTTGGGCAACAAAAAGCAGGGGTCAACCCTGTGTGTAGCAGTATATTTACAAAATGTATGCTGGGGCAGTTTTGGGATTAAGGTGAAGTTCCCAGGCGGAATAATAGAACTGGAAGTCTGTAGGTGTCTGGAAATCACTGTAAATGTCTCTGGACAAAGGAATCTCACTCCCAGAGGGAGGCAATCTTGGACTTCCGTTCATGTGTAAACCCAAAGTCTATCACCCACCATAATTTCTATCAGTGAAGGGATTATGCAGATTCTGATTTTAATTGATCTATCCTGGCTAAGTGCCTTAGCTTCCCCCATGATGAGCCAGCAGGATCTCCACATATGGTCCTTACATGGCATGGCTAGTTTCCTGTACTGGAGGTGGTCTTTTAGCTACCTGCTGAAAGATCCTTGGGGTACCTTGGGGGAACACAGCATGGTTCAATAGTGTAGTTTTATGGCACTCTCAGAAAAAAAAAATAACATATAGGAACAGATTATCAAGAGAGGAAATTGAGAAAATGACTTTACAGCTATTTGGCCTCCATTTATATTATTTGTTTCACATATGAACTTATGGCATGGCATTTGTTTGGTATCAAACAATGACACCATTTTAATTGCTATGTCTCCATTGTGCAGAATTGTGGAATTTATAGTTTCTCTTTGGCAGAGAAGGCTAAAGACCTGTGAAATTACAAATCCCAGGATTCTGTAGGATGGAGCTATAGCAGATAAAGGGGCTTTCTAGATTGGCAGGAAAGTGTGACATGAAGTTGCCTTTTCCTTAATGCTTAGCAGCTGCACCACAGCCTTTAGATGGAGCTGCGCTGTTCTGCAGTTTTTAAAAAAGAAGCTGGGAAAACCAGCACCTTTTTAAAGGCGCTTCTTCTCCCCTAAAATGCAAAAAAAAAGCATTTTCATGGCACACTTTCCCTTTTTCTCATCTAAAGCCTAGACTTTCATGCAGCTATGAACACACTTCTTTTTGCCAATCTAGAAAGCCCCTCAGTTATGTCAAACTGCATTACTTCTACAGTGTAGATTTATCCTCTGTGAGGTTCATTAAGACAAGGGACAAGAGGAGTTCTCAGTCGAATACAACTCTTGTTATATATAAAAAACATGATATATATCATCATTTCACATCTTTATTAGCTTTTCTATAAGAAAATAAAGATGAAGAAATAAATAAACCCCCTAGAGCAAAACACACAAGACCTGGGGAAAAATACATTCTGAATCAAACACAACTGAACTAGGCAGCTACATCAGCAGTTGCCACTGAATACTACAACAAAATTATTTTCAACATAGCATGTTTCTAGCTTATTTCTTGAACAGAATACAGGAGAAATGAAATACAGACATAAAAATATGCTTAGTTTTTTAAGTAGGAAATATGGCACCTTAATACACAGGGTAAGATAGCTCGTTTCAGAACAAAGCGTTAAATAATATCTGTTTTTCTGAAGGCAGCAATCAGCCATCAGTTTCAGACATCCACATGCTGCAGAACAAATGCACACTTGTGACATTAAATGAAAAAGTGAAGTTGGATACTAGGTTGATTTCCCCTTTTTTGCAGCCCACCTGACAGATCTGCCATGTATTGCTGGTTGGATGTATCTTATGCAAATCAGATCTAGCTACTGTTTGCTGCATCACCTCACCCCATAGCTGATACGCTTCAGAGGTGGGTTGCAATCCAACAGTTATGCATACCTAAACTTTTCGATCAGTTAAGTGATCGTCATGAGCACAGCTGGAAATGTTCATGTATTTTTTTTAAAAGTAAAACATTCCCATTGAACAGTAAGATTTTATTTAAATGGGGGGATTTAAAATGCAAATGGTACTGTATATGGCGGGTGGGGTTTGCTAATGTAAGGAGAAATCCAGCACTAACCATGTTCTGAGCCAAGCACACTTTCAGCCCTCCAGATCCCTGGTTCAGGTTCTGAAGGAATGCACTTAACTGGATGCTTGACTGCAGTCCTTGAATACACATAGTGAACAGACTATGGAGAAGAAAATAGCTCGGAATACAACAAAGTTTTTGCTCTTGTTTCTGTTGTCTTGCCTTGTCATAGTCTTAGGACAAGACTAGGCATGTTCTACTCCCTAGATCCACCCCAAAACCATAGCACTCCCTGCTACCAAAACCAGAACTCCTCTTCTGGTTTAAAACAAACAAAGCAAAAAGAAAGCCAGGGGTATATGGACAATATGCCATGATCCAAAGGATAACCATACTTCCCACAATATGATTCTTCATGTTTTAATGACAAAAACCAAAGGGACTGCAGACAGTGCACAGATTGTATGTTGCCTACCCCTGCTTTATGACATGAAGAAACTTCAGAAGTAGCTGAACTACAACTCTCATTATGCATGACCATTGGCTAGGACTGATGGAAATTGAAATTCAAAACATTTGGATGACCTGAGGCTCCTGATTTTTCTTTTGTAATTACCATGTGCAGATTCCAAAGCAGCCTGACTTCATAGCCTTCTCTAGCAGTATAGATGGTGAAAATGGTATCTACTTTTGAAGACAGGGAATATTCCAGAATTAACAGCAAGTGTAAGTATACATAGTACAAGCTTGTAGAGGTCTTATAATTACGCCAGAATTAGAAAACAATTCAGTGTAGTTCTTGGCCCGAGAAACACAGTAAAATTATCAAAATGCAAACAAACTGTTGTTCAAATGAATATATTCAAGGACGTGGAAGGCAAATTCTTCCCATGTGCAGAAACCAAAAGATATGTGCATTTGCTTTGAATATCTAGCTGTACTATTTATTTGTTGTTATAATTCGGTGAAGAGGTGGGTCTGGCTGAACAGACATAATAAATCTCAAGATCCTTTCTTTCCTATTTCCAGTGGGTTAAATTAAAAAGTAATATTGGCAGAACTTACTATGTCTGAATGAAGTGTCATGTAGGCTTGTAGTCAGCAAAATTGTCAGCATTAATTATGAACTGCAGGGGAAAATGTTATTTTAAACGTAGTTCTTCTTTCAGGTCACAAATAACTTACATCAATACACGCAGATCAGTGGGCTAATCTAAATGTTTTTGTTGGTGTTCATCTTTTTTGGCAGGAGATGTATTAGCAACACTGATCATGTGAATGCACCTGCATTTCAGGGACGTTTTGTCTTCATGCAAGTACGTTAGTTTGATTGAAATGGGGATGAGTGACAAAGCCAACAGAAGAAGCTTTTGCATGCTGAGCACAGAGATGGAACACTTTACCCAGACCTCACATCCCCAAAGAGCTTTTGCGGAAGCAAGCTCCAAATAATGTACAGCCTACAGATCCC
This sequence comes from Urosaurus nigricauda, assembly GCA_034509955.1. Lineage (NCBI taxonomy): Eukaryota > Metazoa > Chordata > Lepidosauria > Squamata > Phrynosomatidae > Urosaurus > Urosaurus nigricauda. The sequence goes on from JAOEGL010000004.1 coordinate 106,483,880, forward strand.
TTGCTTACTTCTCTGCTTTGTTTGCCGGGAAGCAGGTTGAAGCATTACCTTGTAGTGCAATTCTACATTTTATTCTTGTGATTTGCATAGTTTGGGAAACCAAACTGAGAAATCATTACATTAGAGTATTTTAAGGGCATGTTGCCATAGATATTAACCAATTTGTTTAGGCAGTAAGACCTCTGGAGCAAGTGTTCAGGCCGATGCCACATTCCAGAATAGCCAGTGTTACTCTCTTTTTCTAAATTTCTGATATCTACTGGCTTTACAAAGATGCCTGAGGGTCTCCCAGTATGTTTGGCCACTAGGAAGTTCATGGCAATGTCATCACAATTTTGAGTTTCATCTATCATGGCGTGCACAGCTTCAGGCTGTTTTTGAAACAGTTCTAGGTATTCACTGTTGAAGAAAGCTGCTCCAATTAGAATCATTGAATACTGATCCCCACTTCCAATGCCAGGACTCTGCAGTTCAAAGCTTCCATAGCTGTATATCCCTGAAGGACTCGGCACATGCTTTCTAGGAACAAATCCCACTATTTGATCTGGAAATTGCTGTAAGAAAAAAACATAAACCACTCTTAAATTCACATACGGTGGAGCCCTGTTGAATGTTACCAGACATTTACAAAATTCTATAATGACTTATACAAAAAATATACAATGGGTGTGGCAATACACTGAACATTAGTGGGTACAATCAAAAGGACATGAACTAGAACATTATCTCAGGAAACTTTCTAAGATGTATACCTCCCAAAACCATAACAGTAGGGGAGCTTTGCACTTGTACTTTATACTCATGAATAATTTACATTTCCTGATCTGAATTAAAAACTGATTCAACAGCTACTAAGGTTTCTCATAGTTTGTCAGCAGAAAATATATGATTTGAATGCATATGTTCCTATTTTAATCCTATTTAATATTGCACAAAGACACCTACTTGAATTCCTGAAGAATTTTAGACCTGCTTCTGGTTCATCACCTTTACAGTTAAATGTAAAGAGTTTTCTTTACTATATGATGTTGTCACTAGTGACTAAGGAGAAGGTGCTAAAGAGGCATTTCTTGGCATATGTATCTGGATACACTGAACTCGGTGAAGAGGTGGGTCTGGCTGAACAGACACAATAAAACTTAGAATCTGCATATCATTTCCATTATTCAAAGCACTTAATGAATTATCTAGTTGTAATCCTTAAAGCAAGCATGTAAGTGAGGCCAGCCAGTCAACCCTCAGACTGCAGATGGAGGCAAGAGAGAATCAAAGCTCAGAGAGAATGACTCATCTTAAACCAACCAGAAAGTGTAGAATATGAACATGAGCATGCTAGTGAAAGCATTAATGTGTTAATTGTTAAATAATTCCCTGACACTAAAATGTTAAGAATAATTATAAAATTAAATTCTTTCTATGGTTCAATTTTAACCCCTCCCTAAAAAAAAAAAGAGATGACCAGTAACAATTATAGTAAAAATAAATTGATAGTGTTATTCATTTATACAGCCATGTTGTTGCCATTTGATAATTAAGATGATAAAAGTTTAAAAATGGGTTTTGAACATTTTAATAAATTTGGAATAATGAATTAATTTTAGTGGCTTATTTGCAAGCTCTCCTGCTCATATCATCTTGCCTAAAAATATTTCACAGAGATCTTTTTAAAATCTGCATTATATACAAGCTGTAACAGAGTGCACATCCAAGTAATGTCCTGGAATAAATATAATTCATTCCCACTATGGTTTCCTAGAAAAGGAAAGTATATTATTTGGCTGTACTCAGCACCGAATTCTATATCAGAAAGACTGACAAATTAATTGTAAAATAGACTTTAAATGGACAGAGGCTCCTTCAGCAGATCTATGAAGTGATCTCGTACATTGGTAGATGTTACACATGCCTCTGTCCCTTATTTTGTTAGCTGAGCTCTCTCTCTCTCCCCCTAATAATCTAAAACATATTCACTATGTCAAGTTGCAATTTTAATAAGCACTTGCAATTTATTTGGCATCTTAAAATTATGTGCTGCATATTGGTTGCAGAAATTCAGCCCTATATGCATGTAAACAAGAGAATATGTTGTTGTTAATTGCCCTCAAGTCAACCCAGACTCATGGCAACCCTGTGGATAAGACATCTCCAAGACCTGCTGTCCTTCACTGCTCTGCTTAGGTTCTGCAAGTTCAGACATGTGATCTGCTTGCTTGAGTCTATGCACTTGGCATGTGGTCTTCCTCTCTTTCTGCTTCCCTCCACCTTTCCAAGCATTATTGTCTTTTCTAATAAGTCTGACAGCCTGTTTGATCATCTTGGCTTCCAGGGAGAGTTCAGGTTTAATGTGCTCAAGGACCCATTTGTTTGGGGTTTGGCTGTCCACAGTATCAACACTCATTTACTTAAAGGTCTGACTGTGCTTAGTGAGGATCACTCCTATGTACATCTGCATGGACATACAGCTTTAAAGAAATACTTCATGACACAAATATACTTTCTACTAAATAAGGTATGCGAAGCAGAGTGCAAATCTTACCTGCCAAATGGAGAAAGTGAAAACTAGGTCATAGGCGCTAACTAGGGTATCATCATCCATCATCAAAACAGCTGAACGGAGAAAAATACATTTTGATGAGTGCACACATTAAACAAAAACCATTTCTGAGCAAAAGAAATATGACAAATTGGAGCAATGTTCACTGTGATCAATCTTCTTGGAAAACAAAATCTCATTGCTTGTTGGGGCAAGAGACACATCACAATTTGAGAAGGTATAAATGAGGTTCCCATTCTGTTTTGTGCACTTTGCTCCCCAATGGCTCCCCTGTTCCTTCTTTGTCCCTTTATTTATTATTTAAATCCCTAGTAACAATGCTTAATATCCTAGCTTTAGGTTTATCTTGATAGCAGGTATAACAGAGTGGAGAACACCTTAATTGCTTTGGGTCCCATACTGGGAGAAAGGCACAACACAAAACAATCAAACAAACAACAAACCTTTTAGCCTTGAGACATTTTGGACTAAAAACTCTCAGATAGTAAAAGATTACAAGACCAGTTGGGAATTTTAGTACAAAACATATGAAGGTCCTATGAATTAGAAGCTAGTGTTGTGAAGGGCCTTAGAAGGGGTGCTATTAGCAATCATCATTAAGAAGATGAGGAAAGAAGGGTGATGTAGTGTGGAGAAGGAAGGGTCATAACAGAGATGGCAGGTGCTGCTGGAGTGGAAGAGATGGCTGTGGCTCCCTGCCATCCAAAAAGAGGGGGGCGGGGGAAGAAAAAGATGACAAAATTAAGTCACAAGTGCATGTACAGCACTTTGTTTCTCATCAGTTGTGACTCACTGCTGACTAAGCAAACCTCTATCTTGAAGGAGGAGGAAAGCCCGTTACATTTTAAGCAGCTTATAATGGACAAGATCCTACCTCACAGGCAAGGTTAAGGATACTTAACTATATATCATCCCGTGGCTTGACTCCCCAAGCCTATCTTAACAGCCAGCAGCCACACCAAACAACAGAGGTCTGTTCTGCCAGTGATCAGGACACAGCAGAACATTTTCAGCCACCTCCTGCCTGCAATCTGCAGTGGGATGAGCAGTTATGACAGAGGCCCTGCTTCTGATTGTTGCACCATAAATCACTGTTGGGGGAGGTCTGGAAGCATCGTTGTGCTCTGCCTCAATCACAGCAGAACAGACCTCTGTTGGCTGGTGTGGCTGCAGGCTGTTAAGGTAGGTTTGGGGACACATTTGCAATCGTGGCAAGTGCCACAATTCTAAACATAAATACCAAAGCAGTTATGAAGGCATATTTAGCTTGTACATTCATAACTACTCAACAGGATACCAGCCCTTGTTTCCCCCAGCTTGATCTGCAGTTTGGTTTGGCAACCCTGCACACAATTCTACTATGTGGAACTAGTCAGGGTCCAGCACCTGCAAAGCACCTCTTCAGCATGTAGTAGTTGTCCATGCCCTGATGACACCACTGGGGTCTGACGGAAGCCTAATGCTGCTTCCAACCCTACCTGCAAGCCCCTAATAGAAGCCCTGGAGAGTCCCCTTCCATTTATTGACTGGCAGGACACTGCAATCTCCAGATGAACAGAGTTTGGAAAAGTTATACTGAGTTGCAACTCCCAGGATCCCTCAACTAATATGGCCACTGGCTTATACAGTGGTCCCTGGTTTGCAAATCCCCCGGGGAACGAAATCCCCGGGTCCCGAAACCGGCGGGACTGCCAAAATTCCCCCGGGATCTGAAGGATCCCCCGGAGAATGAAAGGGAAAAACCGCGCGGCCCCTTTAAATCGGCCGCGCGGTCCGTCCCTTAAAGCAGTCCCCCAGGATACGCGCATTTCCGGGTTACGAAAGGTAATCCGGAACGGATTACCTTCGTAACCCAGGGGACCACTGTAGTCTTAGGAAGCACCTTTTCCAAGATCCAGGAAAATAAAAATAAATATATATTGTGTGAAACAGCACTCAGTTTTAATTCTCCTCTACAAATGGAAATAATATTGTATCAACAATAATGATACATGTTGGATGGGGAGGGAGCATTACCTTTTGTTTCCAACTCAGGGAAAACCTGAAGCCTGTTCCTCATGCGATTCACTGTTTGCACTTTGAAGATAACTGGGATAGGATGTGGTCCCAGGGAGTTCCAGGTTTCCTCAGGTGTTTTTTCCCCAACATTATTCCATATGACAATCACTTTGTGCAAATGAGGGACAGCTTGATAATGATTCAAAAGCTTCAAGAGCAAATCGGTTCTATTGTATGTCTGCATAATGAGAGTAAATGAGTCTGAGGCAGGCTGGCTCTGGGATTTTCTCTCCCTTCGTAGAGTAAGCATTTTATCTTCCTTAATATTTGGCAGCAAAGCAGTTAAGGCACCTGCCACCAGAAGCAACAAAAGGATCACAACAGAGGAAAAGTGAAGTAGCCGGATCCCCATAATTCTTCCGGGTAGCTTGCAGGTATGATAAAACCTTTAATTAAAAAAAAAAAGAGGCAAGGGAAAATCAGTCAGTTATAATCATAACTTGCAAAATGAAAAATGAACCTCAGCCAACAAAGGCCTATTAAAGTGAAATGGATTTTGCTGAGTTGGTGCAGAACATGCAAAAGATAATAAAACGCATGCTGGCACCACAAAATGTTTGACAATGAGGGCAAATATAAGAAGCCTAGCCTGCCTTTTCTTTCTCAGCATCAAAGATACAATCTAATCATATGAAAATAACTGCAAAAGGGCTGCAGGCCTGTCAGTTTACATAGGAGCATCACAATAAGGTTGTGGGTCACTTAGGGCCAGAGCTTGGAAACATTTTTTTAAAGTATAATTCCCAGACTTCCTCAGCTATAATGACATGTTAGTGAGGTGGCATGGTCTGGGCCATTATAGTTCCAAACTCTGTTCAAGGACTACCCAAAATACTTTGCTGTGCGGGGCAAAAAACATGATGGCACCCTGTCCCACATAGAGAAGCCAACTGTACTGACAGTTGTATCTTAATTTAGCTTTGGTAATAGGATAACATTATCACTGCACCCAAGACAATAGTGCTCTTTAATGGCTCCAAGAGGAGCAGCCAAGAAATGGCACTGCTGCCCCCAGGATCTGCCATCTGAGGCAACTGCCTCACTTTCCTTAGCTATATGGATGGCTGTATTCATATCTTGATTTTCCAGAACAGGCTCCCTGAGGTCAACAGATTGAGATGGAGCCTTTAGTGTAGCAGACATGATATGCCATTTGACACAAGGACAAAAGGCCAGGCTCCTAGTATTTATACAAGGACCAGCCACTCATAAAGTTTCATACTGCTGGATAAACACAGAACTTTATGATGCATATCCTGTTCCATTCTTAAGATGACTCCTAGACCTCAGCAGACCCAGTCTGGGGTAGCCTACTAATCTCCTAGTATTTGGTAGGCTAAGAGCTTTTATTTATGACTAGGGAATCTGAAGACCCTCTCCATGACAAAGATGAAAAAAAAACACAGCATTATAATAATTAAAAGGCCTAAAAGAATAACTAATTCCAAAAGTGTGATGTGGTGTTAACCAATTACTGTTTATGGAGTCTGCAAATGCAAAGCCTCAGCTGAAAGTGGCAGATGTTCTCATCACTTTCAACTTAATGTAAGGTCTCTCTCTCTGTTGTTGTGTGCCAACAAGTTCTTTCCGATTTATGGTGACCCTAATGCAGACCTATCATGGGGTTTTATTAACAAGATTTGTTCAGAGGACTTTTCCCATTGCCTTCCTGAGGCTGAGTGTGTGACTTGCCCATGGCCACCATGCCTGAGAGAGGAATCCTACCCTGGTCTCCAGAGTCATAGCTCAACACTCAAACCACTGCACCATGCTAGCTCCATGTATGTGTGTGTGTGTGTGTGTACACACAAACACACACATATATACACATGCATGCAAAATCTAAGTGATGGATTAAAATTAATGTGTTTTGTGTGCGCCTTCAAGTCACCTGCTGACCTATGATGACCCCATGAATTTCATAGGGTTTTCTTAGGCAAGGAATACTCAGATGGGTTTTTACCAGTTCCTTCTTCTGAAATATAGCTTACAGTACCTGGTTTCCCATCCAAGTACCAACCAGGGCTGACCCTACTTAGCTTTCAAGATTAGACAGTACCTGTGCTTTGCGTTGCTGGTGAGAGAGGGAAAAAAAGCTATTCATTGGAGATAGGCAGGGTGGTCATTTGGTTTGGATGATGCATGATTTATGCCAGAAGCTTTATAGAGCTGTTCTTTTCTTTTTGGCAAATCAAGATGTAGAAAGAATCACTTTTTGCTACTGGCATCTAGACTTACCTATCTGAGCAAGTTAACACCCAAATTTATTGAGTTATGTTAGCACTTCTAAAACTTCATTTAGACTCCTACATGCATCCAGATGGATGTGGAGAGTTCAAATTAACAACTGGCAAAAGACTTCACTATCCTCAGTGAACTCTCAAAATGCAAAAATATATTAGTCATTGTTATGTCCAATTAATCCTGTCTAACTTGAAAGATAAGCAGAGTCAGCCCTGGTTAGTAATTGGATGGGAGATTGCCAGTGAGCCCTAAGAGCTGTGAGCTACATTTCAGAGGAAAAAACTGGCAAAACTACCTCTGAGTATTCCTTAACTAATAAAATCCAATGACATTCATGAGATTCCCATAAATTGACAGGTGAGTTGAAGGTAGGACCACACACATAAGTCCAGTAGAAGAAAGAGCATGTAGATGGAGGTCCTTCACTTATTAACATATATCCAGGACCAGGACTTAAGACATTTTGCCGATTGAGGTAAAGGAGCCAATGGTGCCCTCACTCAGCCAAGTCAAGGGGCACTGGACCTATTTTAGGCACACAAGGCAGAAAATTTTCACAAGCACCTCTCCCCACCTCTCATAGTAAAAATACAGCCATAACAAACTGAAGAAAAAGGTAAAGATAAAAGTAAAGGTAGTCCCTTGACATGAATGAATGGTTGTAACCAACTGTAGGGGGTGGTGCTCATCTCCATTACTAAGCCAAAGAGCCAGCATTGTCCAATGACTGCTCTGGTGGTCATGGGGCCAGAATGACTACACTGAACACTGTTACCTTCCTACTAAAGTGGTACTTGCATTTGCTAGGTTGGCAGAAGCTGGGACTAGTGACAGGAGCTTACCCCATCATGCAATACTTGGACACTAAACTGCCAACCTTCTGATCTTCCGATCATCAGAACACTAAGCTGCCGCATCCCTTAAATTGAAGGAACTCACTCACAATCAGCTAGTTTTTCATAAAACCCACATCGTTTGCCTAAGGCAGCCATCTCCCTCTGCTTCAAGACAGAGCCAGCACTGCATATCCATGAACAAGCACTACTGCAAAGTATCAGACACCATCGTTGCTATAATCTCTTTTCTCTCAGCAGACAGTTTTGGCATTTGTGGACATCAGATGGAAGAGTCTATGCACAACATGTGGGCAAAAGGGTGGGGAACAATTTTCATCCCGTGACAGCCCTGTAACTGACTTTTCCAATTAAAATCCATCCCAGAAGTGACCGGTAGTCTACTCCCAGTTCTCACTTCAGGATTTTTTAGCTCATTTTGACAGCTTTTGAAGGTTTCAAGGATTAAGCATGTTTAATGTGAGCCAGTGTGGTGTAGTGGTTTGAATATTAGACTATGGATTTGAAGACCAGGGTCCAAATCCTGGGTTAGTCATGTAAACCCAGTTTATAACTTTGGGCAAGTCACACTACCTTAGCCTCAGAGGATGACAATGGCAACCCCCCCCCCCAAAGAAATTTGCCAAGAGATCCCTGTTTTCTTGGGTTTAGGGTCATCTTAAGTCAGAAATGATTTGAAGGCACACAACAACAACAACAGTGAAATTGCAAGTGGCAATTTTCACACATACCCCATTAAATTGTGGGGGGCATCTAGGAGAAGACTTGGAGCTCTCTGCAGGGCTGCCATAGGTGATTTCTTACTCACGGTATATCTTAACTTAATGCCATGTTTTCTATTTCTGTGAGTTTTAAATGAAGCAGACCCAACCATTGATGTCACAATGGGCTTTAAGAAATTTTCTCAAAGCAGGGATTCATGGGTTACTCCTTTAGAGTCGTAGCAGCTCATAAGGAAATATGGATTGCAGAATTTTGTTTCAGAACTTATGTTTCTTTCTTAGACACATACACAGATATAAAGTAATGCATAAATGTAACTCAAGGCAAACTACAGTTCAGTAATAGATTTCAAATTTCCCTATGCAGCTAGCCAAACAGCGATAACATCTTATAACACTTGAATATTTAAACCAACACCTTTTTTCCTTTAGGAATTAGAAACACAGGCAGCAATTTAATTTCATTAAAAAGCAAGTATCTCTCCCCTTCCCCCCCCCCCCCAAAAAAAAATCAACAGAGGAATTCATTTTATACAAGAACTCACCTCATCCCTTCACTGGAAGGTGGATTATTAGTGTGCCAGGAAACTCTACGTTAAATAGATTTGTTTTCTCTGTTGGAAAATGAAGTCATTCACAGTTACACACTTTCACAACCCCGCTAGAAAATGAAGTCATTCACAGTTACACACTCTCACAACCCCGCTAGAAAATAAACTAATAGAAAAGGACTTAGCTAAAACATTTACCAAGGAGATTTGCTAAAGTGTGTGCAGTACTGTCCAATTCCCTGTGATACACACTTTTTAGTGTGGAGGAATGGGAAGCCATAAATATTCCCAAGCCTGCCGAAAATCACTGCAGGGTAGTGGTAGCCATGGTGGCTACTCTGGTTGCTATTTTAATTTTGCTAGTAACAGTAGGAAAACATGGATCTTAGAAGCCAAGAGAAAGTGCTTTGTAGATACTAGAGGCAAGAAAATAGGGATCTGAGTAGCTTGCGGACTGCATTTTCTCCCTTACTAGGCTGCAGGTAACTTTGGGTGGGGTCCCTCCAGTTTCAGAAGCCACACAGAGGGTGCTCAGGTGCCCCAGCTTCTGCACTTCAAAATACGGTGAGACCTATTTCCCAGTAGACAGGTGTGGAATTGCAGGCTTACTGTACAGTTATAGCCAGACCTAAAACAATGCTGTGGCACTTTTCTCTCTTTCCATGCATCTTTCTCAGCTGCTTGTTCTTTACTGAATGACATTCTTTTATGCCTACCTTGAGATCAGTGGATGTGGATTGATTCTCATTTTCATATAAACCGGAATCACTCTCACACACCATGGTTATGCAGAAAGGAAACCAGGACTTGAAGGCCCAACAGGGCTGCATCCGCATGGCAGAAAAAAATCTCGCTTGATACCACTTTAACTGCCATGGCTCAATGTGATGGAACTCTAGGATCTGTAGCCTGTGGTGCTTTGCTCTGGCACCACCACAAACTACCCTTCCCAGAATTGCATCGCAATCATAAAATGGTATCAAACATGATTATTTCTACTGTGCAGATGCAGCTGATGCCATTTTATCTTGGAAGCTAGGTAGGATCAAATATAGAAAACGCTTGGATGGGGGATACCAGCGGCTGTAGGTTATATTTCTGAGAAAGACATTGGCAAACCTGCTCTGAATATTCCTACATCTTTATGAAATTTGTTTGGTCACTATACTTCAACATGCGTTTTGAAAACAGACAGACGTGCACCTACAGGTGCACACAGACTGTGACTTAGGTTGGGTCTTTCTTTTACCCCTGATTTTTGTATAATCTTAGGCAAACCTGAGGAGGTGAAAGAGGTTGCTCTGTGACCAGCCTATTCAGTAAAAAACACTCTTTCTAGCTGCTTTGGAATATATTTCCACATAAGATTGTACACACAATCATGATCCAAGTACCATGTTTCCCCCAAAATAAGAGTGTCTTATAATATTTTTTGCTCCCAAAGATGTGCTAGGTCTTATTTTCAGGGGATGTCTTATTTTTCCATGAAGAAGAATTCACATTTATTGTTGAGCAAAAAAATGAACATTTATTATATACTGTGTGTGTGTGTGTGTGTGTATATATATATATATATACACAAAAACTTTGCTAGGTCTTACTTTCAGGGGAGGCCTTATATTTAGCAATTCAGCAAAACCTCTACTAGGTCTTATTTTATGGGGATGTCTTATTTTCAGTCCAAAACAGATTACAGAAATATTCCAGCTTGAGATAGCTTTAACTGCCCCGGCTTGGTGCTAGGGAATCCTGGGAATTGAAGTTTATCGTGGCACTACAGCTCTCTCTGACAGAGAAGGCCAAATGTCTCACAAAAGTACAGTTCCCCAAATCACCTAGCATTGAGTAAAAGAGCAATGACCAGCAACTTGCTTTTTTTAAAAAAGCGGTCTCAAACTGGATTATTTCTGCAGTGTGTTCTGGACCTTTGTTATCTGTATAGCCCAAATACCAGGCATTGAGCAAAGGCCAACTGATCTCAATGGGTGTTATTCCAAAGTGCAAAAGAATGAGCATTAAGATCCCAAGCAGGGGATCCGATGGATGCAGAAGCAAAGACTGTTATGTGGCTGCAGTTAAACCAGCATCCAAAGATGCAGATCTCAAAAGAGCAATGACCAGCAACTTTCTTTTTTAAAAAAAAAATCAATGACAAATCTGGTACGAAGCAGAGATCTAAACCTGCTAGAAATATCTTTTCAGGATTTATGAGGGTTTCAAGCAACCCTGGCCCCGGTGTGTGCGCAAAGATGTTTGCACAGCCCAGTCCAGTGATGCTCCTTGAGTTTGCCTGATCCTATAAACAACCGATCCTATATCAGTGCAAAACTGAAAATGCAGACCATCGTCTTGCGTTACGAAATCTTCGCATTGTGCTGTAGGATTAATATTTTATTTTAAACAAACGGACCCCCCTCGCAACATCCGTGCAAACACACCTGCCACAACCTTCATAATATCCTCTAGCATTAATATTTGTTTTAAGAAAAACAAATCCTTAGACCTGCACAAACACACATGCCCCAAATCACCCCTGAGGTTCCCATTGAGATCAGGGGGCCTTTGCTTAAGGCATGGCATTTGGGCTGAACAGATGACAAAGGTCCAAAACACATTGCAGAAATAATCCAGTTTGAGACTGCTTTAATTGCCCAAAGGACCCCCTGCAGTTGTCAATGTGAACAATAAATCAGAAATTTTGGGTTTTCTTCCTCATTGCCCCCCTGGTTCCAATTAAAACCCTACAGAAAAGCTGGGGCTGCATCCACACTGCAGAAATAATCCAGTGTGACACCACTTTCAATGCCAGCATTTGCAGTACTGCCAGCAGGGTGGCCAGGCGTCCTCCTTTTCCAGGACAGGTCCTCCATTTCATCCTCCTGCCCAGGAGGAGTTCCAAAATGCCCTCCATTTTGAGCATGACTCAGATGGATGGATTTATTACAGGAAATTGTTGATTGTGTGTTTAGCTTTCAGATGCTGGAATGCCCTCCATCATTTTGCCTAGAAGGTCCTCCATTCCTGCAATGCCTGGTCCTCCTTTGGGGTTTTGAGGATACATGAATCAACCCTGATGGGGAGTTCTTTAGGCTTCTGCAGCCTTGGCTGTTAAAGCTGTGTCCAAGTGGGGGATTTCTGGAGTGCAGATGCATGCAAAAAAAAAAAAAAAAAAAGGGAAAAGGCACATCTCCCTTGTGGCCTGGGCTCCTTACCTCCTGCAACCTTGGGATCTGAGTGCGAATTCAGCCCAGCCGCATGCCCTCTGGGTCAAAAGCAGGGATGCTGCCCTGCTTGGTTCATCTGCAACCAGAGGCAGCCATAGCAAGGAGGTAAAAGAAGAGGATGAACCAAAAGGAATCCCCTTTTCTCCAATGGTCCCTTCCCTTCTTCCTGGGCTCCTCCTCTTCCTCCAGGCCCCCAGGATGCTGGGAATTAAAGGCGACCCACTCTTCTTGGCTTGCAAAATATGCTTTGCCCTGTTGCTGCATTTTGGCTGCTCAGCCACACTGCAGGAATAATGCACTTGGACACCGCTTTAACCTGCCCTTTGCTGCTCAAGGCTGCTGCAGAATCCTGGCATTAATTGTAGCTTGACTTCCCAACACTTTCCAGTGTTGGGGAGTTTGTGGTTTCTTGTGGCACCAGAGAGATCTCTGAGAAAGGAGGCTAAATGTCTTACAAAGCTACAGCTTCCACTGTGCTGGGGATTTGTAGTTTGTTGTGGCACCAGAACTCTGAGAGAGAAGGCTAAAGGTCTCACCAAGCAACAACTTCCACAGCGTTTAGGATTTGTAGTTCATTGTGGCAATAACGTTTTTTTTTTCTTTTGTAAAATAATTTTTATTGTATTTTAGTTGAACATACGCAAACAATAAAAAATCTTTTCATTATACATTTTGCATTGTCTTCTCTGTTGCGTATTTGATTAAACTGCAAATACATTTCTTATATTCTTATATTTTTCTTCTCTGTCTTAATTACTAATTGATATCATACTTCTATACCAATCTTATCATATTTCACATTCTTACCAGTTTTCCCATAGTCTTGATCCTTCTTTCTAAGAGAGAAGACTAAATGTCGTCATAAGTCGGAAATGACTTGAAGGCACACACAACACACATCCATTATCCACTTAGGTTGCATCCTCACTGCAGAAATAATTCAGTTTGACATTACTTTAACTGCCCTGGCTCAATGCTATGGAATTGTAGCAACTGTAGTTTTGTGAGACATTGAGCTTTAGCCATGGTGCCACAACAATCTACAATTCCCAGAACGAAGGCACACCATCACAGCGAAGATGGGCCCAAGGTCTTTCTTTCCCTCACCCACCCATGCATGCAAAAACACAGCTAGTTAAGATTTTAAGTGCAAGCTGTTCTTGAAATGCATGCATGGTGATATTTTTCATCTAACATCTGTTCCAGACAAACATTTTGTCTATATTGGGTGGTAATGTTCCTTCCGCAATTACCATGGAGCTTTTCATATTGCATAATTATATCGCTACGATTCCACTTTAAGTGCCATTATTCCAGCCTATGGAATCCTGGAATTTTAATGTTATGGAGGAATATTTAGCATTTTTCGCCAAAGAGCTCTAGCGCCTCTTGTTGCTGTTGTTAACCGCCCTTGAGTCAACCCAGATTCTGTAGATAAGACTTCTCCAAGCCCACCTGTCCTCTACTGCTACTTAGGTCTTGTACGTTCAGTCCTGGGACCTCCGTCATTGAGTCTATCAATCTTCCTTTCTTTCTGCTGGCCTCCACTTTTCCTAGCATTATTGTCTTTTTGAATCAGTTGTGTCTTCCCATGATGTGGCCAAAATACGACAGTCTCCATTTAATCACGTTGGCTTCCAGGGAGAGTTCTGACTTGATCTGTTCAAGGACCCATTTGTTTGTCGTTTTGGCTGTCCATGGTATCCTCAGCACTCTTCTCCAGTACTACATCTCGAACTAGTTGATTTCCTTCTTATCTGCCTTCTTCACTTCCCTGCTCTCACATCCATACATGGTGATGGGAAACAATGGAGTTTTATCACGCTGGGGCTAATTTTGGCATTAAAGAGAGATTAAAGCACATTTAAAACATCCCGCAAATAAAGCAACAATGGTAATGGTGTGAATGATTATCACACGCAATTGCGCAAATAAAGGTGATATTGGAAATGCATTGTCACTGAAATCCCAAAATGAAAAAGATACGCGTTAATGCTTCTTTGTGACCACTTTCATGACAGTTTTTGTGCGACGTGTGAAATTGTTTCACATAATTACGCAATTTTTCAGGGATATTCACAGGATAAACTCCTGATTGCCTTTGTGTGATGCCTTGGATGATTCTTACTTTAGTTCTCAGTTTTATATCTTTACACTTTAGGATCTCGTCTAGTTCTTTCATGGTTGCCCTTCCCATTCTGTGTCTTCCTCTTCTTTCTTGGTTGCAGTCTCTGTTCTGAACAATGTTTGGTCCAAAGCACAGGGTACTATTTTGATTTCCTCATTGTCTAGGGTGAATTTGTGTAGATCCTTCATGGTCAATATTTTTCCCCTTTATGTTCAGCAACAAGCCTGCCTTTGCATTTTATTCTTTGATCTTTCTAGTAACTGTTCCAAGTCTGTGATATTTTCCACTAGTTAGCATGGTATTGTCAGCATATTGTTGGTGTTCCTTCCTACTATCTTTACTTCTTCTGAGTCGAAACCTGCTTTTCATATGATATTTTCTGCATATGTTGAACAAGTTGGGTGATAATATGCACTAAACTACAAAGTAGGGGCTAGTCTACATGGAAGTGTATTATTGCTGATTTTCATATGTTTGCATCAGTGGTTGTCTTCACTTTCCTGCACAAATTCACATCTAGTCACATCTAATCACCCTTGCTGTGCTGAAAATCTACAGCCATTTTAATCACGCAAAGCAGATGGACAGCCACGTGTGCAATAATGCGGATTTCTGCGGATTTCCACAGTTATTCCAGTAAAAATGTTGAATCCTCTCTCTGCTATAAGGATCTCTCTCCCTGCAAAAAGCCCAAACTGCTGTGAATTGCCTTAGGAATTTATCACACAAGGGAATTTGGGGGTATATGCCACAGGCAATCCGAACGCAATCATGGGGTTTCACATTATTACGAATTAGTGTATCTCACACAATTTCGAGCAATGGGAAGTCATTCCAAATTCAATCATGGGGTTTCACGTAATTTAACTTATCTCACGCAATTTTGGGCAATGGGGGGTCATTTTCAGGTAATGGGAAGCCACTCTGAACACATTCTGAACGCAACTAGAACTCACGTAAATTCACTAGTGAATTTACGTGAATTCGAATTGGCTCCATTCGAAATTGGGAGAAATTCCTCCCATGTGATAAACTAGTCAGAGCCAGGCTTATCTGCTCCTCTCTTTCCCTTTGCTTTGCTGTTCTTGCATGGTCAGTTAAGGACTGTAGAGGCAACTGGTGTTCACTTTGCCCATTGTAGGGATGCACTCACAGCTACAGTAGAATCAGCAACAGTGGAATCCCATTCTTTTCAAGCTTGAGCTTTATTGCATTGTTTAATAGATATCCCAACATTAAAAGTCTGTGTTTTCTCCAACCCTCCACCATCTTCCCAATGTAAATTCTGCTTCCAGCTGAACAGAGTACAGTACAGTGGTCCCTCCACATTCACTGGGGTGAGGGGTGAAGGGCCCCTTTGAATGCAGAAAAATTGCAAATAAAAAACACTATTATTTTTACCTGCTGTCCATTATTTTTACCTGTTTACCTAGTTGTCCAAAGGAGGGCAACTAAGATGGTGAAGGGTCTGGAAACCGTGCCCTATGAGGAACACCTTAGGGAGCTGGGTATGTTTAGCCTGGAGAAGAGAAGGTTAAGAGGTGATATGATAGCCCTGTTTAAATATTTGAAGGGATGTCATATTGAGGAGGGAGCAAGCTTGTTTTCTGCTGCTCCAGAGAACAGGACCTGGAACAATGGAAGCAAGCTACAGGAAAAGAGATTCCACCTAGACATTAGGAGGAACTTCTTGAAATAAGGGCTGTTTGACAGTGGAACACACTCCCTTGGAGAGTGGTGGAGTCTCCCTCCTTGGAGGTCTTTAACCAATAACCAGAGGCTGGCTGGCTATCTGTGCGGGGGGGGGGGGGGGTTGAATTTCTGCATGGCAGAGGATTGGACTGGATGTGGTCTCTTCCAACTCTATGATTTACCTAAGAGAACACCTCTTAGAATCTCCAGGTTCTTCACTGCAACTCTGTGGTCAACATCTCCCAGAATTTGATAACAGAATCATGCTGGAGGACCTACAAACGCTCCGAGAACATCTAGGTTCTCCAGCACATGGTCAACTAGCAGATTTGCACTGGAGGACCTAAGAGATTTCTAGAGAGAACATATTAATCAAAACTGCAAAAATCAAATTCACAAGTCAAAGCTGCAAATGTAGAGGGGTCCACTGTACAATGACAAAAAGAAGGGTGGTTGTTTGCCTTCAAGTCAATTGTGACTTATGGCAAACCTATGACAGGGTTTTGTGGGGCTGAGACTGTGTGACTCCCACAAGGTCACTCAGTGGATTTCCATGGCTGAGCTGGGAATTGAACCCTGATCTTCAGGGTCATACTCCAAAACTTTAACCAGTACACCACACTGACTCTCTCAAGGAGTGTTGGGTGGGCATAAAAAGGCTTTACAAAAATGAGTTTCTCTGTCAGAGGCTTTGTTAACTAAGGTATGTCTGTACAGCTTGAGTCTCCCTTATTTGGAATTCCGAAATCTGAAATACTCCAAAATCCAAATTATTTATCTAGATGGCTGCACATTATTTTAAATATTGTGAATAAAATTACCTTCAGGCTATGTGTATAAAATGTATAAGAAAAGTAATTGAATATAATGGACTTTATCACACGGGGAAAATCGGGGGTTTAAACAACGAAAACCGCGTGGAAATTGCAAAATCGTGATCAACATTTTCACACACATGGTGATTACAGAACCATTATCCTGGGAATGTATGCTGTTTATAAATATATATATAAGCTATCTCTATAAACTACAACTATATATATATATATATATACACACACACACACACACACATCTAAACTATATACATATATATGAACTATAACTATATATATTATAATTATAGCTCAGATTAAATTTCATGACTGTTCATTGAATCTTAGGTCCAATCCACATTGTGGAAATAATCCAGTTTTGAGCCGCTTTAACTATAAACTCTCTCTCTCTCAACTATAACTATATATATATGTATATATATATCTAAATAAACTATAACTATAGGTTTGTGTGTGTGTATATATATATATATATATATAATATAACTATAGCTCAGGTTAAATGTCATGACTGTTCACTGAACGTTAGGTCCAACCCACACTACAGAAACAATCCAGCCTGACACCCTTATTTAACTTTGCCTCAGTGCTAAAGGAATCCTGGGAACTGTAGTTTATTGTGGCAACAGACTTCTCTCTCTCTCTCTCTCTCTCTCTCTCTCTCTGTGTGTCAGAGAGAAGGCTCAATGTCTCACACAAAAAACTACAATTCCCAAGATCCTCTAGCATTGAGCCAAGGTGGTGAGCATTACAAAAGGTTCAAAAAAATGGATTATGTTTATTTCTGAAGTGTGTTGTTTTGGGACCATGATGTGGGCTGTTTGTTGTTCCTCCAAGTGAGGACACAGCAGCAGCCTCTGAGCACTAAATAAAGGAGCAAACGTGGTGCCACATTTCCCCCCTCAGTCAGGGTTAGGAAGGAAGAAGCAAGGCCTAGTCACTACTACTACTACTACTAGGCTAGGCCTCTCCTCCTCCTCCTCCTCCTCTTCCTGCCCCTGCGCAGGCTCACTGGGAAGGAAAGGCCTGGCTGGGCCCCTCTCTCTCTCTCTCTCTGCTGGAGGAGGAGGAGAAGGCCGGCTTTGGAGCCCTCCTCCACACTACTAGGGCCCAGGAGGGGACCTAGCACAGCCAGCCAGAGCCAGCCAGGGCTGGGGGCAGTAGCCACTCCAGGAGGAGGCGCTGGTCTTTCTCCCTTTCAGGCCAGGCCCAGCCTTGGAAGATGCTGCCTCTGTCCATCAAGGACGATGAGTACAAGCCTCCTAGGCTTAACCTGCTCCGCAAGGTCTCCGGGTGGTTCAGGTGAGGGGAGAAGGGAAGGAGGAAGGGAAGGGAGAGATAACCCGGTTCCATACCGCTTTAACTCTTTGTCTGGCTCACTGCTATGGAATTCTGGGAGTTGGAGTTTGTTGTGGGGCCCTTCGGGCCCCACAACAAACTCCAACTCCCAGAATTCCATAGCAGTGAGCCAGACAAAGAGTTAAAGCGGTATGGAACCGGGTTATCTCTCCAGTGTGGATGCAGCCTGCTCAAAATGGAGGAGCTTTTGGGAACAGTAACACTCCCCCTTTTCTGGACTGAAGGATGGAATGGAGGACGTGCCTTGGAAATGGAGGACGTGCCTGCTCTTCCTGAGCTGGAAACACTCATAGAAATAGAAGGACCTATGGTTCTCAGTTCAAAATGGAGGACTTTTTGGGGAACCCCCACCCCTTTCCTGGACTGAAGGATGAAATGGAGGACGTGTCCTGGAAGTGGAGGACGTGCCTGGCCTTCCTGAGATGAAAGTACTCATAGAAATAGGAAACCCATGCTTTTCAGTTGGAGGACCTTTTGGGAACCCCTCCTGGATTGAAGGATGAAATGGATGGAGGACGTGTCCTGGGACTGGAGGACCTGCCTGGTTGTCCTGAGATGAAAACACTCATAGAAATAGGAAACCCACACTTTTCAGTTGGAGGACCTTTTGGGAACCCCTCCTGGATTGCAGGATGAAATGGAGGATGTGTCCTGGAAGTGGAGGACGTGCCTGGCCATCCTGAGCTGGAAAACACTCATAGAAATAGGAAACCCCCGCTTTTCAGTTGGAGGCCCTTTTGGGAACCACTCCTGGATTGAAGGATGAAATGGATGGAGGGCATGTCCTGGAAATGGAGGACCTGCCTGTTTGTCCTGAGATGAAAACACTCATAGAAATAGAAATCCCATGCTTCTCGGTCACGCTCCCAATGGAGGACATGCCCTGCATCCAGGGCATGTCCTCCCTTTTGGAATCCCTCCTGGACTGAAGGATGAAATGGAGGACCTGTCCTGGGAAAGGAGGACGTGGCTGGTCACCCTGAGAAGGGGTGGATGGGGGGGGGGACCAGTTATTTGGAGGGTGAGAGGGAATTGGGGAAGGAAGAGGGTCCAGGGATTTTTGAGGGGAGCAAGGACCTAAAGTAGCTTCCTGGGATGGTCTCATTGAAGGAAAGGGTGGGTTGGAGGGAGGGATGGTGGCTTTGGGAGCAAATTGGGGAATCATTTGGAAATTGGGGAAAGGGACCGTGGAGGAAACCAGGATGTTTTCCAGGATGGGACACACATATGGGTCATGTATGTGCAGAGATTGTGCAAGTAGAGGTCCACCAGGTGGCTGCGACCCCTTGGAGCAGCAGTTTTCAACCTGTGGGTCGCGAGTGACCCTTTCACAGGGGTCGCCTAAGACCATCAGAAAGCACATTATTTCCAATGGTTTTAGGAACCGAGACAAAAAATAATTTTATGGTTGGTGGCTGCAGCTCAAACCACTGTGCCACACTGGCTCTCTGACATGGAATGACTGTAACTAAATTTGAGGATGGTCTTGGCGTGGATGCCTAGATACCCTAAAAGCACCAGATCCCATCTCATCTATGTAGCTGAGCAGGGGCAGTCCTGGTTAGTTCTTGGATGAGAGAGTACCAGTGAACCCCAGAAGCTGTGGGTTATATTTCAGAGGAACTAGCAAAACCACCTCTGAGTACCCCTTTCCTAAGAAAATCCTATGATTAATGGGGTGGCTGTAAGTTGACAGGCGGCTTGAAAACATATAAAGTTACTGGTATGTGGCTTAGTGTAAATGGGTAGGTGAGGAGAGCAGGGTGCTATTAATGTCTTTTTTTAGCATCTTCTCCCTCAGAGTTTTTCTTTGCCCTGAGGAGGAAAAAAAGCCACCCTTGCTTCCTTTGAACTTTCTTCTGTTCCTTTGAACTTTCTTCTCTCTTCCACTTCTAGGTCGATCCTATCGGACAAGACGTCCCGCAACCTCTTCTTTTTCCTCTGCCTGAACCTCTCCTTCGCTTTCGTGGAGCTGCTGTATGGCATCTGGAGCAACAGGTACTTGGGAGGAAGGCCAGGGGAGCGTGGGAGGGAAAGATGGAGAGGCCAAGGAAAGAGGCGGCGCTTCCCAGCTGAATGTCAAGTTCAGCTCCGCTGGTGTTGCCACGTCTCTCACTCTGGCCTCTGCTGAGGAGGAAGCTCTGCAGCTCAGGGTGTGATGATGATGGCCGGGAAAGTAATCCGGCCTTTCGGGTTATAAAGTGGGGTGGGAGGAAAGGATTTGACTTGGGCTGGCTTGTGCATTGCTTCCTGGAGCAATTATTGGATGAATGCAGTTTTTTAAAAAAGAAATTAGAGAACAATCTTGCAAACCCATAGTGTTAAAAGGTAGATTTTACACTTCAGAAAAGAACACAAATCGGTCTGGACATTGTTGGAGGAGTCTATATTGAGGAAAGGTGTTATTATTATTATTGTTTGTTTATATAGTTTCTTCCATGTACGTGGCGCTTTACAAACATTTACAAAATAAAACATTTATAACTTTCTCAGTAATAAAAAAATAAAATGTAAACACACACACACAACGCAGAATAAAACAAAATAGTAAAGATAAGTGTATTCAAGATAAAAAGCATTAATCCAAAATTCCAAAAGTTTTATGGAGGGTCCCATGCTGGTAGGACAGGACATAAAAGGAAATAAATAAATATTTTTAAAATAGAGGGTCTTGTTACCAGAGTTCTGTAGATAGGATCTGGTGCCTTTGGTATTCCTTCGGAGTTATAAATTATTGTTATAATTAGTTTAATTTGTAAAATTTGCAAGGACAGCAGAAGTGTACTTTCTGTATGTAAGATAAGATGTATGGTGATGCATGGCAAAGAGAAGATATATAGTGATGCAGGGCAATGAAAGCTTAACTTGGGTAGGGTAAATTCAGACTGGGCTGCATGTGACCCTCAGAGACCTCTTTGTGTAACTTTCTCGATTGGCCGTTTACCATTATTTCATCAAACCCATGGTAATGGCAATTGAGTTCATATTTATTTCATTGGCTGCCTTTAAAGAAGATTTGTACACTTTTTATAATCAGAATCAATTAGCACCACTTAATTTGTGATATTTTATAAAGATAATGCAGCAAAAACATTTATTGCTCTGAGCTGGAATTCATTAGGTACAAGTCTTGAAGCTGTTGTTTTTATGAATGGATTGTACAAATGCTTGGGAAACATGGCAGCTTTTAAATGTATATGGAAAGTAAAGACCAATATGGAAAAGGCAGACAAGAATTTGATAATGTATCTGTTAATGACAATCTCACCATAACTAGAGAGAGAATGCTGCTGCTTGTGTGTCAGAGAATATATTACTATGATATAAAATAAGTATGAGTTTTCATAATATTAGAAGTTAGGGTTATTCATTGAAGCTAAATAGTGGGGTATTGAGAACAGATAAAAGGAAAGTCTCCATACGGAATTAGATTCCATGAGATTTAATGACAGATGGAGAAAGCAATGGCAAACCTCCTCTGCACAAGTCTTGCCAAGAAAATCCCGTGATAGGGTTGTACTAGGGTACTCGATAAGTCAGAAATGACTTTAAGACACACAACACACACACACACACACACTGGGTAGCTTTAAAAGATGATGAGACAGATTCATGAAAGCAAAGTACACTGGTCCCCCGGGTTACGAAGGTAATCCGTTCCGGGATTACCTTCGTAACCCGGAAGTATTCGTTACCCGGGGGACCGCTTTCGCGGACGGACCACGCGGCCATTTAAAGGGGCCGCGCGGCTTTTTTTGCTTCGTATCCCAGGGGATATTTCATATCCCGGGGGATAGGAAGCCGGTCCGCCGCCTTTCGGATCCTGGGGTTTGCGCAACCCCGGGGGATTCGTAAGGTGGGGGACCACTGTAATCAGTGGCTATAGTTATTATAGTTACGTATAACCTCTACCTGAATACCAGTTGCTGGAAAATATCAGTAGGCCATTGCTTTCATGTCCTTCTGTGTGCTTCTTATAGACATTTGGTCAGCCACTATGGGAAGTAGATAGCCTTTGGACTCAGACATCTGGGTTTTCTTATATTGTACCTTAATACTGGATATTTTCCTATAATGCAGTGATTCCCAAACTCTGAATGTTTGGGACTTTAGCTCCCAGAATTCCTGGCCGTTGGCCAAGCTGATCAGAACTTCTGCGAGTTGTAGTCCAAACCACCTGGAGGACCAAAGTTTGGGAACTACTGCTACAGTGTGCCTAAGAGTCAGCCGAGCTTCAGTAGTTCTGCTTGTCATTATGGGTGTCACCTTCTGGCGAGTGTTACTGAGTGGACTGCTTTTTCTTCTTAATCTTGAACCTGTTGGAAGTTTTTGGAGATTGTCCTGGTAGTTGTTTGGCAGTTCCTGCCACCTACCCAGCTCCAAAACTGAGTTTGTTGGGCAGCTGCATTTACT
The DNA here is from genome assembly GCA_034509955.1 of Urosaurus nigricauda. Classification (NCBI taxonomy): domain Eukaryota; kingdom Metazoa; phylum Chordata; class Lepidosauria; order Squamata; family Phrynosomatidae; genus Urosaurus; species Urosaurus nigricauda. The sequence goes on from JAOEGL010000004.1 coordinate 106,506,515, forward strand.
AGCTTGGATTCTTGAGAGACACTTGGCCATGCAGGACCAAATCAATTCCCCAGCATCCCCATGCAGCAGCAACATCCTGCTGGTTATTCCTGCTTTGAAGCAAGAATACCTTGTTTTAATGTAAGTGTTCAATCCTTCAGCTGCTTTCTCACTTGCCTTTCCCACAGGAAAAAAACAAACAAAAACAAAGCTGTTGTTAACAATGTGTTGTTAAGGTGCCATGGTCTGAAGGAATGTATAGTGCCTTCAAGCAGCAATGCCCAAGCAGCCTCACTCCTTTCTTTTTCTTCTCTCAGGGGAATAAAAATGAGGTGGGGAAGGTAGGGGATTTGAGTGGCTTTCAGCCACAGATCTGAGCTTGACATATTCTGCATCTGGTCATTAGAATTTCTGGCTTGGTCAGCAAACAACATCTCTCACAGGTGTGACAAGTCTTGAGTGTGAGAATTGTCTATATATGCCATACACTTAGTGAATGGTGTAAGCAGGAATGTGTTTTATGACAGTCTTTAATATTTTATTTGCTTCTAAATGTAGATTACATCAATGGATTACATATTAGTTTAATTCATCCTATATCTAACATATTTTGGGCAAAATCTTTGTTTTTAGACTTCTTTGGCTCTTATGTTAAGTCTTCCTATTCTATCAATAGATTTATACTATGTTTAATAGTAAAACTATGCCCTCTTCATAGAATATTGTTTATTTTGAGTCCTATGCATTCTTTGATCTGTATAATAATGCTATTATTGCTTATGTACATACTCTTTGAGCTTTCTCTAGTTTCAATACAGTATATCTTTACCTTTACCTTTGTATCAGAAAGGGTGCACAGATAATTCCAAGTTTTTCTAGCCTTAGTAGTCCTTGTGCTCTTGTTAGCTATTCTGTAAAGGTTTTCACTACTGTGGTTTTTCTTGTGTGGGAAGTCACATGCTTCTCTAGCAAATAATATATTCTTAATACAGTACTCACGATCAACTGGTTAGTTGAGCAGACTAGCGCTCTCAAATGAGCTAGATACTGTGGGTAGATCCTTATATCTTTACTATGACATATATATGTGTGTACAAAGAATGATGTTTTGAAAATTAGTGGAGACTCAATAAATACAACCATAATGCAATATTGCCATTACTGTGAATGGGACTTATTTATTTATTTTATTATGTAATGTGTCCTCTGGCACCCACTGTGCCTAACTGATTTTTTTCCTTCCCCCCTTTTTTTCTTTTCCAGTTTAGGTTTAATATCAGATTCATTTCACATGTTTTTTGACTGTACAGCTCTGTTAGCTGGACTGGCAGCATCTGTAATTTCCAAGTGGAGATCAAATGATGCTTTTTCCTATGGGTAAGCAATTTTTAAAGATATGAAACCTAGATATTTTGTTTGTTGACTCATAAACCTGTTTATCATATATGAGAATATGTGCAATTTCATTACAGTATGCTGTGAAGGAAGCTTCGCAGTGAATAGTTCTTCTAAAACGAGTTAGTGAAATTGGACTATAAATATTTCTACTGTTGTCTAGCCTAAGTAAATACAAAATACGCTATAGTGTACTGCTCTTATGCAGGACGGCCACTTGAGAATTTCTTGCTTCATGGTATTAAGCTAATCATGTCAGACTTTTGGGCTGTTGGTGGATTTTGAATGGGCACCCTTACTCACCCTAAGAGAGACGTGCTTGTTTCAAGAAATGTGAAGGGATCATTCTTTTTCCTTGGGTTAAAGATAAAGGTTTCCCCCTTGACAAGTTTGTCTAGTTGCGTCTGACTGTAGCGAGCAGTGCTCATCTCAATTACTAAGTCAAAGAGCCAGCATTGTCAAAGACAACTCTGTGATCATGTGTCCAGCATGACTGCACAGAACACTGTTACCTTCCCACTAACTACTAACACTTTTACATGCTTTCAAACTGCCAGGTTGGCAGAAGCTATGACTAGTGATGCGACCTCACTCTGTCATGCGACACTTGGGTCTTGAACTGCCGACCTGGTGACCTTGCAGTCATCAGAGCTGGTGTCTTACCTGCCATGGCAGCAATATTTTGTTATGCACCTTCGTGTAGCTTGCCTGAAAAATGTAATAGCGGTGCTGTGTTGCTCTGTTTTCTTTTTGGATCTGACTTGGTGGATATTCGTAGCCTAGTCTGTTATAAAAAATGAGGCTATACTTTATGGGTGTTTTTGAATGTTCTAGTGAGGTGTAGCAATCAAATTTGTTATTCATAGTGATTTGCAAATATGCTTTGGAAGCTAATCCTGGAGCCATCTTTACTGACTTCATAATGTCACTAATAGAAATACTGCTTATGTATTGTTAGAAACATATATGAAGCATGAATGAATATGAGTGTTTACTACAAGAAAAATTATTTGTAGGTATCAGAATTTATTTGTTCAGAGGTTAGGTCTGTGAATACTTGACCTTTTGAATGAAGGACTGTCCAGTTCCACATATGTACTGCAGAGTAACTAATTGTCAGTAGTACACAAATTCTCAACTTTCTTCTGCTAAAGCTGTTGTTATTGAGTAAATAAGAGGTGAGTTATCTGGAGCGATTGCTCTGTAGCAAAGTGTGATGTCTGTTTTGTTGTGTTGGCTTATTATGTCTCCTTTGTTGTGTTGGTAGACCATGCTGTGGTGCAAGGTTGTGGAATATCAGCCTGGGGACCACATATAACTTGGAAGTCCTACATTTACAGGTCTCCTGGCTCCCCAAATTTTATTTTTTGGTGAGCCCATTTTGGCTGATGGGTTTTTTTTGTCTCCTAGTGGCTCCAAATACCAGAAAACCTCTTTCCAGAACATTTAAATGCCTGGAGTATTTTTTGGCTGAAAACAAGGGCCTGAAGTGATGTGATATCACTTTTGGTGCTGTGCAACACACAGGTGCAGCCCATTGGGGAGGAGGGGTGAAAATTGGCCTCAGTGCAGTTGCCCACCCCTGCCAGCATGTGAGGTAAAGTGTTGGCAGATGATCTGTTTGTTTTAGCTTAGTGACATCATAACTGTAAAGGGGAAGAATGGATGTTCAGCAGGACTTTTTGAACGCTGTTGCTAGTTTTTCTGGATGATTCTGCATGTCAGGTAGCAAAATGCCTATGTTCGCTAAACATGACAATCCTGGTATCAGACTGGAAAATATGACCATATGTGAATGAAATAAGACGTGACTTCTCACCCTTCATGAAGTGAAGCCTGCTCCATGAGAAACAGTGCCTAGCATGCTATTTTTGACCTAGCTAGTTCTGCTCTCTGAGATTAATAAAAAGTTTTAGCCAGGGAGAAACAACAGTGAGACCCTATACTCATTTGTTGAAAAAGGTCTCTTCCATCAGAAAAAGTAAAAATTGATCCTGAACATGTTCACGTTGTCATGTTCAGGTGATAGATGAGCCTTTCATGATGCTTTTGAAATAGGTTTGCCTGCTCCTACATGCCTTCTGTAAATGGCAAACCTATGCTAATACCGTAGTTGCAGTACAGTGGGACCTCACCATCTGCAGATTTCAGCGCCTGTGGATGGCAAACCCCATTGTCCCAAGTGGCGATGCATGCATGCGACCATGTGTATGACATGCTGCCATTAAGCACAATGGGACTTGAGGTTCCATGTTTTTTCATATCTGCATTGGTTGGTGTCTGTGTGTCCCCGGAATGGATCCTACACGGATACGAAGGTCCAACTGTACATACCCATATATACAGACTATGGCTAGCAGTCTGTATTGCAGGTATGGATTCATATAATAGAGTTACTGTAATTTTCAGTAGTGTTATGTATACACAATTCTGGCATTATTGCCTGAGTTATAAATGTCCTCTGAATCCTGCCTCAATCTCCAGGGAGCTACTCTGTGATGGAAGTCAGGGGCACAGTTGAGTGGGGTGCTTCATAATTATGGCACAGTCAGCTCCCTCCTGCCCCTGAGCAATGGTGTAATAAGGAGATTGCTTCTCCTGATCACATGGCAGTGGACTGTCCATGTCATTCTGAATCACTCCACTCAACTGCAGACTTCCATCACATAGAACAGCTCCCTGGGGTTTAAGGTGGGATTTGAGGGTTGATTCCTTAGGTCATTTGTAGCTGTGTTTGCATACTTAAGAAACTGATGTTGGATCTTGACGTATAATTCTGTAATATTTAACTAGGAGGAAACCCCAATGATGACATTTGAACTTACCGGCATCAGCTTGAGGTGGAGGACAAAGCAGAGCTTTGCTGCCCCATGTAGCCTTCAGTGTTGCTTGGGGCCTTCAGATTCTTTGACTATTCTTTTATTGCCTCTTAAAAGTGAATTTGCCCCTCATGGAAGTATCCAGAAGGAGTCATTCAACTTTTAAATAGGTGGTGACCTCCAGATACTGTTTAACATTCAAAAGTATCAGTTCTCAGTTTTCAGGAAATTCTAGGTCTCTTCCATCTCCTAGTTTTGGCAGTTTGTGCAGCCCTTGGACAGAAAATTGGCTCTTGCATCCATCACAATTGCCCATTCCTGCACCAGCAAACTTAAATACAGTAGATAGGGCTGTGTTCTTCACTCAGTGGGTGGAAGGTTCTCATACTGAAAAACTGACTAATATTAGAGGGGACTCTGGGTGACATAGCTTTCATGTGAAGTCTTTAAATGTTTGTTTTTGTTTTTTGCTTTTTGTGGCTACACTGGCACTTGAGGAACAAGCAATTCACAGTGCTAACTTCTTGTTTTAAATACACCTTCAGGGAAGGTTATCCAACCAGAGGATACTCTGTGTTTGTTACTGTTAAAAGAAAGAAGTAAGACATGAAATGGCTATGGAAAGAAGTAAGAAGTAAGACATGAAATGGCTATGCACTAGGACAGAATAGTATTAGATCATGGTTTTCTTTATTTTTCCTAGGTATGTTCGAGCAGAAGTGCTGGCTGGTTTTGTAAATGGTCTTTTTCTGATCTTCACAGCTTTCTTCATTTTCTCTGAGGGTGTTGAGGTGTGTAATGAAAATTGTTATAAAATGTTTTTCCTCATAATAAAGATATTTGTGTAGCAGAGCCTAAGGGTATTTATTTGTAAGCAAGTCCCACAGTACTTAAGAACTAAGTAGAACATATCTTAAGATTAGTAGTGTGTTTGTATGGTATACTTATCATTAATCAAGTTGTAGGTGACTAAAACTCAAGATTACGTAACATAAAGTGGAAAACTTAGAATTGATATAAAAAGTCATAAGCATTTTTACATTTTCTGCTCTAGTTTCTGTGATACTGACATTGGAACTAGAAGTTCTGTGTAGCCAGCACGACTAGGTTAATATTCATTTCCTTCCCATTAATGGTCTTTCTGCTTTTAAAACTACCTGAAACAGTGGCCATCAGTACTTATTAATCATTTATGTACTGTGTGCAGAAATACTTATTCTGGCTTGAGTCAGTTTGATAGGATAACCTTAGTTTTAGTATTAGGAGAAAATTTTCCATGAGAAAATTATTTACTGGTCTACTGTCTCTGATTTCCATATGGAATGGCATTATGCTTTTCTCAGAAGTGACATTTAAAAAATGCAATAATAGGTGATAACTGTAAATCTGAAATATTGAAATTTTCTGCTTCATTTTTGTAGAGAGCACTTGAGCCTCCAGATGTGCATCATGAAAGACTTCTTCCTGTTTCTATACTTGGTTTTCTTGTAAACCTTGTAGGGATTTTTGTGTTTCAACATGGTGGACATGGCCACTCCCATGGCTCTGGTAAGATGCTTAAACAATAATTCATCCTAGCAATTACCTTGGTCTGCAGATGCAGAAAAAAATGCTGCCGTGTTGGATTCAGTATTACACTCAGTGGGTATTGCACCCAGGCTATGGCAAACCCCTCCAAACAAATCTTGTCAGAAAAACCCAATGAATAGGGTTGCCTTATGATTGCTGTAAGTTAGAAATTACTTGAAGGCACGCAACCACGAGAATGACAAGAAATTACAAGTGGCAAGTATTCCCTCATGTGAAAAGAGAAACAGAGTAGCTGTTTCTAAGATATAACTTGTATTCACACATCAGCTAAAACCAAGTTGTCTTAAAAACATTGTTTATTAATAAATTAAAACAAATACAGTTAATTTTAATTGGGTGACAGCTGATCAAAGGTATTGCTTGTTCCAGGGTCAGTGGTAGATGTTGGTTACCATTTAGGGGCATTAAATTGTGTGTTTTAATTCCTGGCGTCATGTGGGTGGAGATGGGAAACTACTTGGATTTTTCTGCCTTGGATTTTTTTTTTTTTTTACTATTTATGGATTGGTTTTTTTTCTCATCAGATGTATGTAGAATAGAAAAAAGGTTGATTTTGAGAGATTAGACTTAATTATGATGAAACCAAAAAACTTTCTAAATTCCATATCTCTTTTTACAGGACATGAACATAGCCATTCACTGTTTAACGGGGCTCTAAGTCATGGTCACAGTCATGGCGGTCACGGTCATAGTCATGATTCCAAGCATGGCCATGGCCATGGGCATTCTCATGATCACAGCCATGGGCAAAATCAGGATTATTGTCATGGTAAGTGTATGTTTGAGGCAGCAGGCTCACCTTTTTACTTGCATATATTGTCTATCTTTACTGTAAAACCAGGTTACTTACAGGATCACCTCCTCCCAAATAATCCATTCTGTTTGTTCAGGTCCTCTGGCAGACATCTACTCCAGACAGCCAGGACTAGGTTGGCCACAGTCAGCCAGAGGACATTTTCTTCAGCCACCCCTAGACTGTGGAATGACCTGCCGGAAGAGATTTGACAGCTGAATATGCTGTCTGAATTTAAAAGAGATTTACAAGATAAGTCTCTTCCAGCAACTATATCACGGCACGCAATTGAAATGGGAGTGGTATAGCCAAATAACAGTTTTGACCCTTGGAATGTTATGGGACAATTCATGCCTGAATTCCTAGTGTTCATCCTTAAGACTCTGAGCTTTACATGGTGTGGCTCTGTTTCACTTGCTTCTGAATTCTCAGTCATAGGAACAATATATACCTGATACCACCCATTGTTTTGAAATCCTGCAGTTATACTCTGATGTGGAACAATTAGACCTTTCCGTTGGCAATGCCACCTTTCTTAATTTCCTCCTTCCATGGTTTACTTTCTTCCCTTGTGTGCTAAAAACAAAAAAATGTCTGGAGGTTTTGTAAGATTCACTGAATTCTCTTGTTTCTTTCCTCAGTGCTTTCCTTTTTTTTTTTTAAAAGAAGGTTATACAGTTATTTTCTTAAAGTGTGTCCAGCTTAATTAAGCTGAGGAGATCTGTTGTATTAAGCGATGGCTGAAAATAATGTGATCTCTTAAAATAATACACTATGCTAAACAACAACTCACAAGCATTAAGAGGATAACTAAGTTTTAAATTCTTGTTTTTACAGATGAGCAGCCTATTGAAATGGCTGGTGGATCCAGCAAACAGATTTTAGAAGGTATGCTGTGAATAAAGTGGGTTGAATTTCATAGTCTGGTGAAATTAAATCATAACAGCAAAGTGTGAATCTTGAAGAAACATACTTTGTATGTTAGTTAATAAGCAAACTAGCGTGTCCCTGGTTTGTCTAGTTCAGGGGCTCACAACTGTGCAAGGTGGGGTGAGGGAGGCACATTAGCCCCCAGGAAACCTTGGAGGACTGGAATTGCTGCCATAAAAAGAAATCAAAATTTGTTTTGCCTCCAAATGCTTTGGGGGGGGGGTGAGGGCATTTGCATCATGTCTGGGGTTTCAAAAGCCTCTCCTAGGCCTAAATTGGCACAGGGCTCCAGCAGAATGTAGTTGAGACTACACACCATATCCTAGTAGACATTTTGTTAGGGCAAAAAATATTTTGGGGGAAAAATATTGCAATAATTGCATTTGATCCCTGGGGGCCCAGTGGCCTTCACACATAGTGGAAATGCCCTCCATACTACCTAGTATATTTGGAGATATTCTGGGGCAAAACGTTTTTATAATATAATTTTTTGTGGGCAGATTTTTAAAAAATTCCTGCGGGGGTGTGTGCGTGTCATATGCGATCCATGGGCCGCACTTTGCCTATCCCAGTCTAACTGATATCTACCTTGTGTGTTATTTACGTGGCAGTTGCAGATATAGACAACCATTTGCCAGTACAACTTACAAGGCTGAAGCCTTCTTATTGAGAAGAGATTGCTATTCAGTAATAATCTTATATAGCTAAAATTCATAAATACACAAGCTAGTGATGCAAGTAATCTGGTCTTTTTAACAACATTATTAATATTGCAGTCTCAAAATAGTAAAATAAAGAAGATATTTCCCCTTTCCTGCAGGCATATAAATAATGTTATAATCATGGAATAGTAGAATTTAAGCGAAGACTCAACATGGTGTAGTGGTCTGGGCACTGGATGAGGACCCGGGAGACCAGGGTTTGATTCCCCACTCAGCTGTGGAAGCCCACTGAGTGACCTAGGGAAAGTCACATGCTCTCAGACCTAGAAAACCCTGTGATAGGTTTGTCTTAGGTTTTCCATGAGCCCGAAACAACTTGAAGGCACACAACAACAAGGATGTAAAGAAGGGTATGAGACCCTCTGCTGCTTCTCTGTATAAAGCAGTGTTGCATAGCTTATACGCTTACCAAGTCCTTCCCCACAAGTAGTGTGGCTGCCACCCACAATTTCCCCCATAACCCAGAAGTTCTGAGATACACAGATGCAAAACAGGAAAACCTATTCTTCCTGCTCAGTGATTGGGGAGGAGGCTATTTAAAGGAATTTAATACCTATTACTGCCCTTCTCTTTTCATTTTGTGTCACGCCTTTTAAAGATTGTAAACCTGAGGGCAAGGAACTGTCAAATTAACAGTCTGTACGCCACTCTGAGAGGCTTTGTGGCTGAAGAGCAGGGTATAAATACTATAAATAAATAAGTTAGTTAGTTACAAATAAAGTAAATTAAATAAATTAAATACCTTGCTCTATCCAAATTGTTTAGACCATATATACTTTGAGCTGTCTCTTGCATGTCTAGAAGCTATATCTTCTGAATAGACATGCATAGAGTTGAGTTATGTTTTGCATTCTTAGACGGAAATGTCATTTGTATGGGAGGCTCTCAGTCATTCCGGCATAGCCTAGGAGCATGCTTTGCATCCCTGGTGGAAAGACTCACAAAGTAACCGCAGGGCACTTGTGCAGATATTGAAATATCATAATATGACTTTTCTTAAATACTACTAGATGATTGTGATGAACATAAAACAATTGGGAAATTTACAGCTCACAAGAACTGTGTTAAATTGGCTTCTTAAATGTAAAAGAATCTTTATAATACAGTACAACATACAGCAATACATACAATCTGTGCAGTACATTATTCAGAGAGGAAAAAGGGAAAGTGGTTACTTCTAAACCTAAATATAGTCCTAGTAATACAGTAGAAAATGTGGCATAGTGGTTTGAGCATTGAACTACAACTAGAGACCAGGGTTTGAATTCAGGCTTGGGCATAAAAACCCACTGGGTGATCCCGGGCATGTCATACTCTTTCATCCTCAGGAATGAAGTGGCAAACCCGCTCTGAACAAATTCTACCAACAAAACCTAAAGTTTGCAGTAGGCTCGTCATAAGCCAGAAATGACTTGAAGGCACACAACACCACACTAGCAGCATTTCCAAAGAAGTTAGCATATTGCTGAGAGGCATTATAACCAAGGGTCACTTCTAGTTTTCCAGCATGCGTGGATTTTTTTTTATGGATATACATTTCTAGCTACAGAGAGAGATGAACAGTAAAATAAAAGTTCTGCTTTTTGTTGAAGTATTATTGTTTTCTTTCAGTATAGATCTAAATTACTTTCCATTTTAAACGCAGTGCATGTTAAATATGGCAGAGCAGATATAAACACATGGGTAATTCTGGAGTGTTGAGTGTGCCTTGGTATTCATACCTGTGCAGGACAATTTTTAAATTTGCTTTTCCTGTGTATGCCTGCAGAGGGTGCCAGATCCTTTAAGAAATACTTTTACGTATTACGTTAAGTAAAAGTATCAGAACTTTATTGACTTTTGTTATCGACTTTTGGTTCTTGTAAGTAAAAAATGACATTTCTTGTGAAGTTTGGTTGCACTCCTGCCCCCGACTCTCCTTCTGCTAGCTGGTGAAGCCTTTTTTAAAAAACCATTTATACAGTGTATCGGCTATCAACAGGTTGTTGCTGAAACCACCTTTAATGGGGAAATTCTCATTGGTACTTGGATTCTCATTGGCATATTTTGAATGCTTTTAAATAGATTTAAATTAGTGCTGTTTTAAACAGGATATTTTATTTAATTGTTTTAATTTTTCCCCATTATAGTAATTGTATTTTAGTTTTAATCTGTGTTGTGAGTCACATTGGGTCCCCTGGGGTGGAAAAGATAAGATATAAATGAAATAAATCCTATTTTTTCCCAAATTAAATTGTACTAAAGGCAATACAGAGATTGTAAATATCATTTTATCTTTTAATACTTTATTGGCAATAATATCCTTAGCTACCAGTAGGGGGATCCACAGGCTTAGTTTTTGATGTCTGCTAAACAATTCTCTGGGGATGGGTTGGCTTGACACTTGCCCAGATTAGTGTGATCTCCTGGAACTGAAGTACTGTAGTTTTTTTGGCAAAGGAATTTGTGGCTGGTACTAGAATAAAATAATAATACTTGCAGCAGTTCAAAAAACACAAGGGATCTTGGAAGCTATTTTGTTGCATTCAGCTAGTAAAAATGGATAAGCTGTGGGTCACAGTCTCCCATATTTAATCTTATTTGTGTCTTATAGACGGAGTTGTGTTAGTTATTGTAACTAAGGATATGCTGCAGCAAATAGCTTAATTTGGAATAAAAGTCTCGTCTTCCCAAACATTAGATGCTCCAAAGTGTTATCATTTTGGAATCTTAAGTATAGCCTTATAAACAGAAATATTATATTTTAATGGGCCAGGGTGCCAATGCTACCTATGGAGCACAGACAAGAGATGCGCTATAGTAAATACTATACATAAATCCATCAATGAAAAGCAGCAACACATAAGTGGCATCTTGAAGGATTGCATGAGTGTTGTGCTAAATATCCAGAGGGCAAACAGTTGTCTGCTGCCACCTCAAGTGCCAGCTGAATCACTTATTTAAAGGCCTGGTGTGAGTTGATGTTGAGAAAACATTTTTATACTACCTCTCATCTCACGTGTTTTCTTGTAGGTGTATTTTTGCACATTCTTGCTGATACACTTGGAAGTATTGGTGTAATCATATCTGCACTACTGATGCAGAACTATGGCCTAATGATAGCTGACCCTGTCTGTTCAATGCTGATAGCCCTTCTTATAGGAGTAAGGTAAGTGGTGCAGCTCTTCATCGCTTTTGAAGACTTGGGAACTGGAACAACAAGCTTCACAGACTTCATTGTCAACTTCTATGATTGTGCAACAGCTTTTAACTTCATTGCTTACTGTTGTTTCCATCTTGTAGCAGTTTATTTTCATGTCTAAAAATATACTTTCTCCTGCAGGAGAAAGCCTTGCTTGCACATGTAATTTTGTGTATTATAGGCATGTAAAACAGTCTTTCTGACCCACATTGTGAAACATCTTCTCTCTGTTTTGTGTGGTTTATATAAGCAATGTACTGTACTACTTAATGGAGCAGAATGGCCTCAAATTCAATGGAGTCCAGCCTGCTGGCACACAGTGTAGTCTTCACTGAGTTAACCTGCCAAACTTCTCATAGAAAGCCGCTTAGTCTTTGTATCTGCTGAAGCTTTCTGCTGTCATTTTAGTAGTATTTCTCAAGTTTAAGCATTCCACATCACTTTTGATATTTGAATGAGGGAAGTCTTGAAGTTTCACATCACTTTCTTGTTATTGTTGCTTTGTGAGATTGCTGTAATAGGAGCTAACAATGTAGCCTACAGGCTTTTCAGTTGCACAAGAGTTCTTTAATAGAACTAATATAGAAAGAAGCTTGAGTGAGGTTATGATTCTAAACACTTGTCTGTAGTATTCCAGATTTCATACAGAAATAAGTAGGACTTTTGTAGAGATTATTTTGTTGACACTTTGTTTTGCATAGCGATACTGTATTTATACAGAGGTATGTAGTGACATAGAAACAATTATAACATTTTGTGTTTAAGCAGGGCTTTAATGGTTAAGCAAGGAGGGTTTTTAACAAGATGTATGCTTTTATCTGTTTTTAACTTCTGTATGATTTTAAATTAGCTTTATAATATTTTAATGTAGTGATTTTAAATTGGCTTTAAAACTTTGTAAACGTTTTAACCTTGTCCTAGAAGCCTTGGGTCTCGTCCTGGAAGAAAGACAGCATATAAATATAGTAAATAAGTTAGTAAAATAAATACAATTGTAAACACTACTAGTTAGCCAGTGCCCACATGTTCAAAGATAAATGTTGTTGGCTATTTGGAACACACAGCCTGAGTGCTCTGTGAAACTCAGAAATCTGCTAACTGAATTGTAAATGCTGATTATTTCTTCTAAAGGTTTGTTTTAAAATTTCCTGTGAGTTTTCTTCTAGTAGGTAAAGGTAAAAGTAGTCCCTTGACATGAATGTCTAGTCATAACTGACTGTAGGGGGTGGTACTCATGTCTATTACTAAGCCAAAGAGCCAGCGTTATCTGAGGACTACTCTGGTGGTCATATGGCCAGCATGACTGCACTGAAAGCTTTGTGCAGCTTTCCAAGGATACCTGCACGCTCCCAAGTTTAGGATGGCAGTGTCATTTTTTTCAAATTTTGAAAATGTGATTCCCCCTGTCTCTGCATATTTTGTTTCTCTTTGACCTGGAAGTACTTTCCAAAGAGCAGCATGCAAGACAGATAGGATATTTTTCAGCAGCAACAGAGTACAAACAACCTTTTGCTGCAGAAAATGTGCATGATCAGGACTCAGAGGAGAAAGGCAAAAGCCACTGTACAACAGCTTTCCTGCCTCAGGAAGCAAATACTCTGGTTAGCGCTCCTGTAGCAAAATGAACCAGGCCTGTGTTCAGCCGCATAAATTGCATGTTACAGTAAAACCTGAACCCCATTAACAATATTGGCTTTTAGCAATTTACAATGCAACCCCAATCCTCTGTGTCTTGAAAGAAACATAGAAGTTAAAGCTGATGGCAGCAAACTCTGTGTTGTTCATGTTGACTTGTGAATCACTTTCTCTAAAGATAAATACCAGCATGACTATACTTTCATAACAAGTTCCTTTTTGATAAAGTGCACTGTCATTGCCTTGGTCTGAAGCTTTTCCAGTCGCGCTCTCTCAATGAAAAAAAATGACCTTCCTGCACGACACATGGGACTATTGTGCCTATGTGTGCTATCATGGCAAGTTATGAGTTTATTTTAAAAGTATTTTATGGATTATGATTGATGGCTGATATTGCACTGGTTTTAAGGGATTGTGAGTCCTGTTAATGAATACCAGTTCTCAGCGTGAAAGGGAGAAGGCAGGAAAGGCCTGCTCCTCATATCTTTTTGTGTGAGTTCCCTTAACTACTCAGACAGAAATCTATGGAGCAAGAGGTGCACATTCTGTCTTAAATTGGGAGGAATTGGGATAGGAGCTTGTGGAATTCATTAAGGATCTTTGTAACGCAAGCACAGGAAATTGTTTTGTAGCAACTTACCGGTAGGTACTATCACATTTATTGTGCTTTAGTCTTTGTGTGGACTAGAATACTTTTCATGAGATGTATGATGTATTGCCATTAATTGACAGGTAAGCCAAAAAGTGGGCTGAAAAAAACAAAGACTGTAGTAGTTATTGTGACAATAATGTGTTTTGGCTATGCTAATTTTGACACCTTTGATAGTGGGTGAGTGAAGCTTTGGTCCACATATTACCTGAATAGCATATATAATCTTGTATGTAAACCAAAGCCCACATGTATACATTGCACAGATGTGATCCATTTACTACTACAGTACAGCCAAGTAAAGTGCTAGCTTCAGTGTAGTTATCTATGAGTTTACAGGTGTTGTCCATTTTGATTATGGAGATTGGGTGATGCTGTTAATTGACAGATGAAAAATTGTCTGAAAACAGTGAAATTTACATTTTTGTGTGTTTAGTAGTCAGATTCCTGTTGGTTCCCTATGCTAACAGTTGCATTTCCCTCCTGGTTTGCATAGCTGTGGCGAGGAAAGGCAGGGAAAATCAGTTGGTTCCAAATAACTAGTGGCATTGCCTATGCTAGGGTGGGCCAGTGGATTCTGAATTCTGGCCCTGTCTCCACATCAGGCTGAGCAAATGGGGTTTTTGGCCTATAACCTGAAACAGACCCAGTCAAAAAAGCAAACAGTGATGGTTCATGGGAGTTGTAATCCATAGATAACTGCAGTTGCCTACCCTGTTCTATTAACATAACAAAGTATTTTCTCCAGCTTATCTTGTTTTTACTTATAGCTCATTGCAAAGCAGTAAAACTATTTAGCAGAGAACAAGCTAGTCATCAAGGATCACAATGATTTATTCAGGCATATTATTCTTTCTTTCAAAAACAGAGATAGATGGATTTTCATACAGTAAACAAAATGCCACAATGTTGGTTCTGCTGCAACACCCAGGATTCACTGAAACAGTGGTTATGGTGGCACACCAGTAATACTAAATTGGAAGAGGATATGAGCTGCATAGGTGGGCAAAGGAGAGCATTGGGAGATTCAGCTCAGTGCCAGTAAACATAGTTAATCTACCATGGTGCTTGTATTTTCCATAAAATGTGATTCATACAGTAAATCAGGAGTGGAATTATGTAGCCCTCCACACTGTTACTCTTATTGGCCATGCTGGCTACAGCTGCAAGGAGCTGCAGTTTATCAGCTTAGGGAAGATTGCTTAATTCCCACTCCTGCAGTAAATAGTTAGGCACACTAGATTACTTTCCAGTTTTCTTTTGCAGCTTTAGTTTAGTGCAGTGTTTTAAGAATTGTAATTGTCAGTGATAAGGGGGAGTATTTAGTTTTAAATCTTGTCCCTTAACTCTGTACTTGATATGGTTCTCACTAGGTTTTTTGCGTTGAAATGGTTGTATTTAATTTATATCCCACCCTTTTTCCTGTTGCCGATGCCCAGTATTGGTGAAAAAGGAACAATGATTGAAAGCAAAATAAAATATGTTTGATTCCAAATGTGATTAAGCAGTGTGTCACTGCAACGCAAATACAGTTAATTTTAAAAAAAGAAGAAAAAAGAAGACTCAACTCCACACACTCTTAAATGTAAATAATTTTAGGATATACAGTTGTTTAACGTATATAATTGACTATAAGTTCACCTCATGTATAAGTCAAGGGTAGATTTGAGGGCCAGAATTCTGGATTTTGAAATGATCCATGGATAAGTCAAGATTAAAACCTAGGGGCATGTAACAAAAATGTAGGGGATGAAGCAAAGGAAAATGATGCTGAAGAACTTACAAAATTCCAGCAGGCATAACTGTTTGTGTTTACCCCAAAGGCTGGATGAATGAGGAGGGAACTATGGTAAATGGTGGCTGTGGGGAGGTGATCCAATGCAGGTGGAGCTAAGAAAATGCACACATCTAAAAGGATGAAAAGTTAAAGAAAATGCTGACTGTTAACAGTGATTATAACCTTTAACAGTAATATGATAACTTTGCCTTATTTTAATCCAGGAAGGCTGACATACATACACAGATGTCATTTCAAATCCTTCAAAGCCCAATTCCTCAGCACCAAAGGAAAAGTGCTAAAAAACTGCCACTGCTCCCATTTTCCCACACAGGCATTTTAAAAAGTCAAAAGCGGTCCACAGCAAAGAGGAGTGGAGTTTGGTTCTTCTTTAGGTGCTCCCGGGACAGACTAAGCTCTTGCTTTTCACAACTCTACTTAGGGAAGAGGACAGTTCCTTTTTGTTAAAGAGTTTTAAAATACAATACTTACATTGTCTCATGAATAAGTCAACCCAATTTATTGGGGGTCAATCGTTTGACTAAAAGTTGTAGACTTATACATGAGTATATATTGTCATTATTTTAAGGCTACAATGGTCCTGTGGATAGGAAATGAGTTTGTAATTTAGCTGGGGCCCACATTAGGTAAAGTGTACAGCTGGGTTAGTTCCATGTATTCAGAATAGATTGCTTTCTTTTTCACAACATCTATGTCAAATAAATTGCTGACAGTCTTAAATTTCCGTTTGCGGTTTGGATGCAGTATATGTGGTTCTTGTCCACAGTATTCAGCTTTCTATCCAGTGCTGAACTGATGTTATCAAATTCTGGATATCTTTTACCCCAGTATATTACTATTCATATTGATGCAAGCCAAATCTATTGCTTTGTGCCACAGTGTGACGTAAATATGAAATCTCTTTCATAGCCTTATGCAGGACTTCTTATGAGATTGAAATTGTGCAAGGGGAGAGTAGGAATGTGTTATTTTCCCAGCATGGCCCTTTTGTCAATGCTTCATTCATCCATGCATTAAGCAAATGTCTCCAGTGGGCAGCTTGCTGTACTCATATGGCTTCTCTTGGGTTCCAGATAAGAGAGAGGGAAGAAGCCATACATATTAGCAATCTCTGCCCCGTGAATATGGAAAATTAGCAAATATAAAAGCATTATTCTTTTAACCTGAAGAACGCTGCTCTAGGAATCTACAGGTCCTCTAGTACAGTGGTCCCCCGGGTTACGAAGGTAATCCGTTCCGGATTACCTTTCGTAACCTGGAAGCATTCGTTTCCCGGGGGACCGCTATTTTGAACGGACCGCGCAGCCGATTTAAAGGGGCCGCGCGGTTTTTTTTCCGTATCCCGGGGATCTTTTGGATCCCGGGGGATATTGTAGCGGTCCCGCTGGTTTTGTACCCCGGGGGATTCGTACCCCGGGGGATTCGTAAACCGGGGGACCACTGTACAACTCTTTAGTCCATGTCTGGCAGATTTTGATTATAAAATCATGCGGGAGGACCTACAAAGCCTATGGGAAGTGTTTTCTCTAGGAACTTCTAGCTTCTCCAGCAGAACTCTATGGTCGACTTCTGGCAGAATTGCTCTGGAGGACCTAGAGATTCCTAGAGAGAACATATTAATCAAAACCACAAATAATCAAATCTGCAAAAGTCAAAGTCTCAAATCTGGAGGGCCAACTGTGTGAAGCGAGGGGCACCTGAACAGGCAGGTAAAACTGCTCGTTAGAGAGACACCTGAGACACCTTTTATTACTACCAGTTTTTCAGCATTGATCTAGCAATCTTCTTTTGGTTATGAATGATGCTGCCTCTATACCTGCTACAGAATACCAGTATAACCTGACTAGAGCTAGAAGTTGTTCTGTAAATGGATCCTGCCAGTGTTACTGATGTACAGACCTGATCTCTGAGACAGTTTATGGATGGCTAGAGTGACCTAAGTCAGGTGTATTGCTGAATCTGAATAATCATCCATCCGTTGTTTGTGATTGTATGAATAAACAGCAGAAAAATATCTTTCACATGGTTGTTCTGGTTGGAGACAAATATTTAACTCCTCTTCAGGTTATTGCCTAACTGTATGGAGGACTGTATTGATAGCGGGGACATGGGCATGCCTGTAAATCCACTCTGGATATCTCTGCACACTGGGCAGCATCAAAGACCTTCACATGCTTAGGGTCTTGGAGGGTTTTATGACTGTTTTTGACTGAACAGGTTATAGATCTCCTTTGATAACTGGAAACCATGTCTTATCAGGATGCTTGATCATGGAAGATCATCCCACTAGCCCTTCTTCAATTGAACCCTAAAAAAGGTATTTGTTTTGTCAGAACTGGTTAACTGACAGCCCACAAACCAGGATTCTCACAACATATTTGTCTGAATCACAGCAGTGCAGAGATGTAACATGGCTCTGTCCAGCCAAATTTAGCTCATTATTGGCTTTGTCCAGATTAGTCAGCTTGTTAAAATTGCCTCAGTGTTGCAAATCTCTAGTCATCCATGACAGGTTCACTCCAGCCAATATATGCAAATTGTATGCAGTCTACTCACATAGGACATTCATGTTCTCTTGCTGTTGTTTTCTTCAGCCTGGAGCATGTGCTAAAAATAAGAAAGAGAAGTTGAAGAGTGTTGTGTCTCAGAAGAAAATATTTTACAGTTTTTCTATATTCCTATGACTACTAAATGAAAGAACAATTAACAAGAAAGATATATGTCTTTGCCACACTTTTAAAACTGACTCTTAAGTAGAGATGGCCAACTTCCAGTCTCTCCTTGGATTAACATGGATATTGCCCAAGTTTTTTGAGGTACATGTGAGGGAACCATGGGGAAATGTGCAGAATATTTTCCCTCACTGATTCAGTGCATTAAATTGGAACAAAACAGATTGTATGGGATGCGAACACTGTAGGGGGCCAAGATCCAGGGGGAGTAGAAGGACATTGTCTACTGCAGAGAGAAATCAGCTATTAGCTTCACTTCTACATTCTCCTATTGCTTCTCTATCTTTGTATTCCTGCCATATTTAATGTAATGATGTTCCATTAATTTGGGTGCAGAATAAAGAGGTACAGGACAGTCTATGGGAGTGGGAGCAAAGCTAACACTCCTTATAGTCCAGAAATTTCTGGGGAGAAAATATGTTTGAGTAGACCCTTATGAACAGCTCAGCCTCGGCCTTCAGCAAGTCTTGTACGAAATCAAACTGATTTTCTCCCTTTAATCAGGTGAGTCATTAGCATATACATGTCTCTTCCTTTCAAGTGAAGAGGGAACAGTGCCCTGCCTTTGCTCTGGTATCATAAGAGCAATATTTGTGAAAGGCCTGATGGTAATGGTTTTTTTCTCTGCTCCTCTGTTCTCATGGCTATCGGTGACACTGTCACTTGCCCCCACCCCCATTTTCTCACTGCAGAACTGTTTTTAAAGTAATTGTGGGCAGTTTTGGCAAGATCAGGGCCAATGTTGGCTTATGTAGATGTAATATTTGCTGTATAGTACTAGCCTTTCAACCCCCATGTGAAGTCGACTACCAGTTTTCACTACTGATGTTATGGGAGACTACAAGGATTTTGGGGGATAGTTTGTGCAAAATCTCTGGGTGTGGAGGCATCAGAAAAAGCAAATTACTGCATTTTCACATGCTTCTGTTGTTGCTACTACTACTACTACTGCTACTACTACTACTGAGAGTCTTCATGTACTTCCAGGATAAGCCCAGGGGCTTAGCTCCTCCAGCGCAATATTTAGGGGTAGAGTTTGATTATCATTCTCTTCCCATGGGCTTTGGATGTTTGCAGTTCTATTACACATCCCAGAAGTGCTTTTTATGAGATGGAGGAACTTTACTTTCATCTTTGCTGCTCTGTCTTGCAAACAAGCCCTAATGATAGTTCTCTCATCCCCTTGGAAGCCTTGGCATTGTCTGTCTTTTCACTGAGATAATGCAGTACTGGAAAACAAAGTACAGATTAAGTGTGTGCTGTCTTCTGTCATAAACAGAGAGCATGCTGTAGATGACTGAATATAGTCCTACATTCATCATCCCTGTGCAGTTGATACATGCCTCAAATGATAGAATTGATGTGTTTTTGCAAGGAACAACTTAAATTTAGTTTGATATTGTGGATCTGCTTTGTTCATATAAGGAGAACATGGCATATCATGTCTGGACATCCCCTAAAAGGTGACAGTGAGCAACTAAAAATTAATGAATAAATTTTCCAGATAGATTTCTTAGGCCATATTTGGAGTGGAAAGTTCATCTGCCTGGATTTTGGCCCATATTCTGCAGAGGACTAAGTATTTCTTTAAAATGTATACTGCTTGATGAGTTTCTAACCACTGACCAGCTGTTTTATATGTGCTTAATGGAAGGTATTATAGAATAGCTATTTGAATGATGTTTGCAGTATGGTGGCTTGATACAATTTTCTCCTTTTGTGGTGACACAGACTTCACCACAAACTTGGAAAAAAGCATATGAGGTCATCCAGCAAAGTATTCCCAAGTTCCTTACACTGATGAGTCCACAGCTTTTAAAAACAAAATCTTTTGGCAAAGGAATAATTCCTCTGACTGATTTGTTTCCCACCTCTTCTTTTAAACCTCATTTTAAGGCTTGTTGTATGATTCTTATTAGCAGCATAGTTTTGTGTGGAATGTAACATGTTGTGGGGTGGTCTGATGCTAAGAGATTCTCAGCCCACCGTCAAATCTATGGACATCTACTTTGGGAAGTGGTGGACATGTATGCATTGTTTTGTTCTACTGGTGCGGCATTAATTTAAAAGCATACTTTTCAAACACTGAACTCAGTCTGGGAAGCTGTGGCTGTTAGGTGGATGATCAGGCTTCTTTGTTTTGTCCTCCGCCATATTCCTCATGTACAACACATGTGAGTTGTTTCATAAAAGATAAAGTAATTTTTATTTAATCATTTAAATATGTTTGTGGATCACATACGAAGTTTATAGGATAACTTCCTGGTGTATTTGTACTTTTTATTGTATAACATATACATAGTGCTGTTAAAAAGCAGCCAGAGGAGGACCAGGCGAGTGGGTAAGAGGAAAGGTGAACACCTCACTGCAGTAAGGGAGGTTTCCATCCTGCCTAAAGGAGACTGTAGTGAGGCTGTTAGTAAGAAAAGGCCTCCCTGGACTCCACCATTCTGAATAACTATCGGCTAGTCTCTAATATCCCCCTTTTGGGCAAGGTTCTAGACCATGAGGTGCCCTCCAAATTATCTAGAGCCGTTTCAATCTGGCTTGGGCCTGGTTATGGGTTGGAGACAACTTTGGTCAATTTGATGAATGGCCTATGCAGACAACTGGGCAGGGAGAGTGTGTTCCTGTCAGTGCTGCTGGACTTCTCCATGGCTTTTGGTACCATTGACCATGGTACTCTTTTGGGCTGCCTTTCTGGGATGGGACTTTCAGACACTATTATGCAGTGATTCTGCTCTTTCTTGGAGAGTTGAACTCAGAAGGTGGGGCTTGGGGACTCCTGTTTAACTCCCTGGCTGTTTTCCTATGGGGTCCCACAGGGTTCGTTTTTTTCTGTCCATTCTGTTTAACATGAAACTGCTGGGAGACATCATCTGGAGGTTTTGGGCTTGGTGTCATCAATATGCTGATGATACTCAACTCCATATCTCCTTCTCAGCTGATTCCAAGGAGGCTGTTTTGGTACTGAACGAATGTCTGTTGTTAGTAGTGGTCTGGATGAGGGCAAACAAATTGAAACTTTGTCCAGACAAGACAGAGGTGCTCCTGGTTGGTCAAAAGGTAGATCAGAGAATAGGGACTTTGCCTGTGCTCAGTGGGGTTACGCTTCCCTTGAAATCTCAGGCTTGCAACTTGGGTGTTTTTCTGGATTTTCTGCATGTGCAGAGTTAAAACTAGTGTGCCAGTTGTGCCTGTTCTTTGAGATGTCAACTCTGGCTACAGTGACAC
Source organism: Urosaurus nigricauda (assembly GCA_034509955.1). NCBI lineage: Eukaryota > Metazoa > Chordata > Lepidosauria > Squamata > Phrynosomatidae > Urosaurus > Urosaurus nigricauda. The sequence continues at coordinate 106,527,972 of JAOEGL010000004.1, forward strand.
ATATTTTGATTACATTCCGGTTGGACTACTGTAATACATTCTATGTGGGGCTCCCTTTGGAAACTGTTGGAAATGTTAGCAGGTCCAGAATACTGCAGCCAGAACGCTGACCACGACCAATTATATGGAGCATACAACTCACTTGTTAAAACAACTTCATTGGCTACAGGTTCATTTCTGGTCACAATTCAAGGTGATAGTTACAACCAATAAGCCCCTATATGTTTTAGGTCCATTTTATTTGAAAGACTGTTTCTCCCCATATAAACCTGCCAGAACACTAGGATTTCCAGGGGAAGGCTTTCTTTTGGTCCCACCACCATCACAATCTTGCTTAGTGAGGACATGAGTGAGAGTGTTCTTGGTGGCTACTCCCACCCTCGAGAACTCTCTTCGATCCGAGGCTAGGCTGACCCCTTGCCTGGTCTTCTTTTGCTGGTTGGCAAAAACTTCTTTTCAGGCAGGCTTTAAATATGTAATTGTACCTAGGGAGACTTTTTATTAGGGTATTGGCTTTTGTATGCTTTTAATGGTTTTATACTTTTAGCTTAGCATGTTTTTAATGATTTTATATTTTTAACTGTCTTATTGATGTAATCATAGAATCATAGATTTGGAAGAGACCACAAGGGCCATCCAGTCCGCCCCCCTGCCATGCAGGAACTCACATCCCTGACAGATGGCCATTCAGTCTGTAGTTTAAGACTCCCTTGGAAGGAGACCCCACCACACTCTGAAGAAGTGTGTTCCACTGTTGAACAGCTCTTACTGTCAGGAAGTTCCTCCTAATGTTAAGGTGGAATCTCTTTTCCTATAGCTTGCATCCATTGCTCCGTGTTCTAGTCTCTGGAGCAGCAGAAAACAAGCTTGCTCCATCCTCAATGTGACACCCTTTCAAATACTGAAACAGGGCTATCATATCACCTCTTTACTGTCTCTTCTCCAGGCTAAACATACCCAGCTCCCTAATCTTTCCTCATAAGGCATGGTTGCAGGCCCTTCACCGTGTTTTAATTTTGTTTTAAAATGGAACATTTTTTGTCTTTTGTGAGTTGCCTTGAGTCCAATTTAGAAGAAAGGCAGCATAAAAAATAAATAAAGAGCAGAAGGTGATTAAATGATCCTGATTGCTTTATAATAGAGCAACATGTCTTTCCACAAATTCTTCAGAACAAACTCACTTTTGTAACCCTTTACAATGTAGTGAATAACTGCAGATCAGTTTTCTTAAAGATTCTGATCTGAATTGGATGCCAGTGTTTAGTCAGGATCTCTTATCTACCCTAGATGGCATAATCTTCATACTGAAGCCAAAGAAATCCTAGTATTTTAAACAGTGGGTGCTTGCTGTCTAAGCCTTTCAGCATGAAAATGTTATGTCTCTTCTTGTGTAATAATATTGTCACTTTTACAGTTAGCAGAAGAGGCCTGTAATTGCTTCCAAATGTTCACTTGGAACTCTGCTGAAGTCCCTGGCCTCCCTTATTTCACGAAATGCAAAGCTGGCTCTTTTTGGCAAGTCATTTCAGTATGGCTGAACCAGTCCTTACTAATTTTGTTTTATGATCCTTCCGCTCACATTCTCCATCCTCTGTTAGTATCTTGGATCATAAGGAAAACATTTCCCAAGCCAGATAAAAACACAAGAATGCTGTTTGTGTTTCTTATGCTTTTTTATGACTGATGTAATTATTGTTGTAATTTATGCTAGACTTAAAGAATTAGCAGTAATGTTTTATATCAACATTATCTTTTCCATATAGACTGCAGGAGAGGCATAGTCTCTGTTTCCAGATCTTGTAGCTAAGTCTGCTTCCAGCAGTGAAAGCTTTTTTTTTCCCTCTGTTGAAAATTGGGGTTGGGGGATCAAGGGGTGTTAGGAGTGCAAATAACACTCCAGGCAGTTTGGGGGCATCTGGGGTTATTTGTGTTTACTTTTTAAAATGGGAGGAGGCTTGGAGAACACAAAAAGGCATTGGGAACATATGGGTCTGATAGATGGATCTGCTTTGTTCATCCTGGCTGTAACTAAGGCTTTTTTTCCCCATAGCCATTTCATAGAAAGTCTTTCTGTCACAAATAAGCTTTAGGCTGCTATTTGTCCTCCTCACCCCCATATTCTTGTTCTAGTAAACAATACATTTTTCATTTTCTGAGGTGCAAATATTGATATCTATAGTATGAAGAAACCTGATAGCCAAACATGTATTTAGGTCACTTTTCCCTTCACACGAGAATGCAGTCCAGTCTGTTAAGTTTTCTTTCAAGGGTTGTTTTCCATTTCATCTCATCCAGCAAACTGTGACTAATAACATCAGAACAAGCCAGGATATTGAGCCATGATGAGTGTGTTATGTAGCCATTAACCATTGTTTCCCAATTCAAATGAAATGGGAAAAGAAAGCTAGTGAAATACTTACTGGCAAGCTCATGGCACAAAGTTAAGAAGAAAGTGACAGTGTACTTGGCCATAATGCTTGCTTATATCTAGCCTTATTAAGCTGAAATATCTCTAATCTTAAAATTCCTCTATAATATTAGGAGAGAACCAAAGTGAGCTTGTACTGCTGAATTTCCTATACTGTTCCTGTATTCCTTTTGAGTTTGTCAAACTACCTCTGGACTTGTTTGAGCTGCACAGATTTAAATCCATCAAAAGACTTATGCAACCCATAATATTGGTAGTTCCAGACTTGTTAGCATTCTGTCTAGCCTGCTTTGAAGGAACAATAATGGCACTAAAGAGGAACGTGGAAGATCTTCCTGGCTACTACATCAGGCTTGTTTGGCTTTCGGAAAGCTGAACAGATATTTTTTTGTTGGGGGGGGGGGAATAAAAGAATACATTTCTATCTGTTCTTAATTGCCACGGGTGTCATTTATGCAAAGTCTCCAGACTTGGGGATAGTCTGTATATGTATTTGCTGTTGAATGATATTGCTTGCTTTCCGTAAAACAATATGTATAACCTCTGGCATGTTTCCCCCCCTTAAGGGTCAGTTTAAGTGTGAGCATTGTGTCCATTACTAGCTTTTGGACCAGTTCCCATACTTACATTGTCACAATTCCCATACCAACGCTTCATTGTGTTGGGTTCATGCTGTTGAGTGAAAGATCATCCCATGAGCTTGATCTGAACTTTATACTCAGTTTTGACCACAGGATCAACTTTGAACAGTTCGCCTGGATGACTCTCTGAAATTTGAGATGAAGGATTTTATTCTGTTTGCGATGTATTCAGTACATTGCTTTTACAAGTTCATGTAGGTGACCAATGGATTGTAACTAGAATACTACTAGTTTTAATGGACAAATTAGAATTATTACTTGTTGAAGCCTTCCTTATGGATTAAAATGCTCCAACACTGTTTGTTGAGATAAGAGTGTCTTAACAACAGTTTAAGGAGTTATTATTGTCCCCAAAGAGATCACAGTCCAAGCATTGTGTACAGCTGGATTCAGAATATAAAGTAGGGTAAATAAAAAGACAGACTTTTGAGAGTAGTGTTGTCTGTTACCATAACAGTCTTGTTTTAGTTGGTGAAGTCCTACTTTCAACCTCATCAACAATTTTTTTAAAGTGCCTTTTTAAAATATTATCTTATGGTACTGACCTAAAAACACATTTATTTCTTCATATGTTCTTTGGGTGACAAGAGGAACCTAATATTAATGTGTTGCACAAATATTTTTTGCATTGTATTTTAAAAAAGATGATCTTTTAAATTATTCTTCAAAATCTTCCCAGTGTTGTTCCACTTCTGAGAGAGTCCATTGGAATTTTGATGCAGCGAACTCCTCCCTCGTTGGAAGGGGCTCTGCCTCAGTGCTATCAAAGGGTAAGTTTATCTCCTTCCATTTAAAATACACTCCTACATAACAGAGCAGCCAAAGTTTATAATCTGAACGATATATTTCCCTTGAAGATACTCTGTATACATTTTCTTAACAAGTGACAAAAAAGTGTCATGCCAGAAGAAATTGAATGACCTGATTACACATTATACATTTTAACACATTTTACATTTTACAACATAGCTGTTTTAACTTTTAAAATTATTTGTTTATTTTATATTCATACATTTTAATGGCTTTATATTGTTTTGAAATTGTATTTTTTTTTAATTTGTTGTTTGCTGCCTTGAGTCCCTATGTAGGAAAAAGGCAGAATATAAAATAATAATAATAATAATAATAATAATAATAATACTTCCAATTTGTGATCTTGCATACAGTATTTTCTATACTGTAGGATTTATACAAGTTGATACTTGATGTTTGTAATATGCATTGAATAAATCCAGGAACACTTGCCAATTCTGTGCTTTCTATTACTTTTAGCAGTAGTGTCTAGTATTTTTCTTGAGTCACTTGTAGTAGGATAGCCCAGACAATAACAGTGATTTGCTGTGGGATGGAGAGATTAGGAAATGGTTATGGTTCATAGAACCATTCAGTGCTCTGTGTCCTGTATCTCAATCCTGAGGTATACCTGCAATAGCAATAAGTACTGGAAAAGAATATCAATGCCCTTTATAGAAACATTCCAATTTGCCAGTTTTAAATATTTGACTGCCTTCTGCACAGTTAAATCACTAATGTACATAATACAAATGTTCTCAGGTATAAATATTGAGATAGTTTTCCATTTTAAGAGATTATATTGTTCCTGTCTCTGTTAGCCAAAACAATCATGGAAAGATCACTTTTCAAAAATGAGGTACAGATTGAATGTCCCTTATCTAAAATGCTTGACCCAAAGTGTTTTGGTTTTTGGATTTTTTTAGATTTTGGATTATTTGCATATACATAATGATGTATCTTGCAGCTGGGACCCAAGTCTAAGACAAAATTCATTTTTGTTTCATATACAACTTATGCACATAATCTCAATGTAATTTTATACATATTTTTAATAATTTTGTGTGTGACACAAAGTTTGTGTACACTGAACCATCGGAAAGTAAAGATTGACACTATCTCAGCTACTTGTGAAAAGTTTTAGAAGTTGGAGAATTTCAGATTTTGGAATTCTAGATAAAGGATACTCAACCTGTATTGCCAATTTACATAAACTAGTAGGAACATAATTGAGTTATATTCACTCTAACATCATGAAATGTATTTTAGGTCCAAAACACACTGCAGAAATAATCCAGTTTGAAACCATTTTAACTGCCTTAGCTAAATGCTAGGGAATCCTGGGAACTGTACGTTTGTGAGACATTTTGCCTTCTCTGTCTGAGAGCTCTGGTGCCACAATAAACTACAGTTCCCAGGATTCCCAAGCACTGAGCCTGGGCAGTTAAAGAGGCGTCAAACTGGATTATTTCTTCAGTGTGTTTTGGATGTTAGATGATGTAATCATGCAGTACTCCAGAGTGCAGTTCACAGCATTCCTTCCCATTGGTTAATCTGGCTAAGACTGAAGGTAACTAGCAATCCAAGAGCATGAGTTCCACACACGATTGTGATTATCTGGATTTAATATCTGTTTTTTTTTAAGAGAATTGAAGAAATGGCTCTTTTCTCGAAAGAAGTACATGCATGTATGTAGCATCTTGGTATGGCTTTTTTAGAGAATCCATTTTAAATTTAAAAAAAGAATGCTATAACACCACCTTTCTATTTTAGGTTCAGCAGTTGCAAGGAGTTTACAGTTTACATGATCCTCATTTCTGGACCCTTTGTACTGATGTTTACATTGGGACTCTGAAACTGTTTGTAGCTCCAGATGCTGATGCAAAATGGATTCTAAGCCAAACTCACAACATTTTTACACAGGTATTATATATATGTTCACTGTTACTGCATATATAGTAATGTTTCTAAAAGCAAAGGAATTTTTAGTGGAAAGAATAAGGAATTGTAGAATCATAGAGTTGGAAGATACCTCCATGGCCTTCTAGTTCAACTCCCTGCCATGCAGGAACTCACAATCAAAGTACAGTGGTGCCCCGGGTTACGAAGGTAATCCGTTCCGGATTACCTTTCGTAACCCTCAAATCGTCGTATCCCGGGGGACCGCTATTTTTGCCGGACCGCGCGGCCAATTTAAAGGGGCCGCGCGGTTTTTCTTCTTCGCATCCCGGGGTTTCATTCGCATCCCGGGGGCTTTTTTTCGCCCCTGGCTCTTTCGGCTCCCCGGGATTTCGTTCCCTGGGGGCTTCGTATCCGGGAGACCACTGTATCCCAGACCATCCAGCTTCTGTTTAAAAACACCCAAAGAAGGAGACTCCATCACTCTCCAGGGGAGTGTGTTTCACTGCTGAACAGCTCTTCCTGTCAGGAAGTTCCTCCTAATATTTAGGAGGAATCTCTGTTCCTGGACTTTGAATCCATTGCTCTGGATCCTCTTCTGTGGAGCAGCAGAAAACAATTTTTCTCCATCTTCAGTATGACATCCCTTTAAATATGTTAACAGCTATCATATCACCTCTTAACCTTCTCTTCTCCAGGCTAAACACACCCAGTTTACTAAGTTGTTCTTTATAGGCCACAATTGCCATACCTTTCACCATTTTGGTCTCCAATATAACAAGGAATAACAATACAACTCTTTTGTATTTTAGAGCATGAGTGAACAACTGTGGCGGGTTCCAGGTCTCCTCCCTCCCCTCCCCTCCCCCTTTGGGCTGCAATGCAGTCTTGACTAGAATTGTAACTATAATTTACTTTCAGTTGTCAATCTTGGGTTTCTTGGCTAGGGATTTTTTTGGGGGGGGGGAGACAGGAGGAATTAAACATAACTTACTATTCTTGGCCATGTAGGGGTGGAAAATTCCATAATTTGGTGGTCTGGGGGCTTACATCTGAATAAAAATAAATAAGTTCCTAGGGGATTTACATGGTTCCTATCTTTGTTTTACAGTCCCCAAAAAACCTGAGGTTGACTTGTAAGCTTATCTTTAAAATCTGAAGAAACTTTGAATATCTAGTCTTTCCCCCCATAGAAATGTATTCCCTAGAATCATGTTTTTAAAAGATCTATCATTTCCCTGCCCTACTTGAAGGAATATCCTAGGTTTTCTATTTTATTTAGAAAACCTGATTATTTGTGTGTAGAACAGTGAGTCTCATCTTACTCTTGCCCTGAGACCTTGAAGTGTATGTACAAGTAACCAAACTACTTTATTTTTTTAAATACTCAGAAGTGAAATCCTAATCCTGATACTCTTCACAGTTGACAGAGTGTAGATGTGTTTTGTTCTTTGTTATACTTGAGAGGAATTCCAAAGTCTAAGAAGGAAAATGAGAATGAAACACCAGTCACTTGGCATTTCATTGTTGTTTCTAAGAGCTCCCTTGTGGTTTTGGATACTGGGCTGCAACCTCCAGTCCTAGAAGGGGTTCATGCTCTCCCCAAAGGACTGTGTTCGCAGTTTGGGGGTGCTTCTTGACTCATCGCTTCACATGCGAGATCAAGTGAATGCGGCTGTCAAGAGCGCCTGTTATCAGCTTCGGCTGATACGCCAGCTGCACCCTTTCCTGGAACCAGGGGACCTTGAAACTGTAGTACATGCACTGATAACCTCAAGACTCGATTTTTGCAATGCGCTCGACATGGGGCTACCCTTGTGCTTAGTTTGGAAACTTCAGTTGGTACAGAACATGGCAGCCAGTCTAATTATGGGAACAGCAAGGAGTGACCATATTACACCAATATTGAAGTCACTCCACTGGCTGCCTATTAGTTTCCGGGCACAGTACAAGGTGTTGGTTATTACCTTTAAAGCCCTACATGGCTTGGGCCCAACTTATCTAAGGGATTGCCTGCTTCCATATAATCCACCCCGTGCACTCAGATCCGCTGGGAGGAACCTGTTACAACCAGTGAAGACAAAAATTGGTTGCGACCTCCCAGAGGACTTTTTCTGCAGTCGCTCCCACTTTATGGAATGGCTTGCCAGACGAGACCCGTCAAATTACCAACCTGGATGGTTTTAAAAAAGCCATCAAGACGGATCTCTTTTGGCAGGCCTTGCCAAAGTATCGGCCAAAATATCCCCCACATAGGCACATAGGACAACGACTTTGCCATTGTTATTGTCAGGAACTGTTGTAATTTATTTAACTATGTTTTAATTGTTTATGTAAATTTTAATCGTAATTTGTTTAATTCTTTATAAGGGGGGTATTTATATATATTGTTTTATGGTTTTAAATATTGTAAGCTGCTTTAATTGCTACGGCAAAAAGTGGGGAATAAATAAATATTTATTTAAAAAGTTTTTAATTTATTTAAATGCTGCAGTAGGTCACTTTCATGCACATACTGACTTTTGATTCAAAGAATCTATCACATATCACATATGTTCTGCTGTTGCATGTCAGCCTGCCAAAACATGAGATATAATGATTTCTCTCTGGAATGTTAGTTATGTTGCACTCCAGGTAGCTGCACGTTCCCACAGCTAAGAGCTTTAAGCCAATAAAGAAACAATTAACTAGTGGAGAATGTATCTTAGTACTAGAAAGCCCTTCATTTCATCAAGCTGTTGGCCCCCTATGGTCTCTGCAGGGTGGCTGTCTCAACCCCAAAACAAGTAGAGGACCTGACTGCTTGAACCACAACGTGTCCCAAGTCACACTGTCTGAGAGATTTGTGATTAGCTCTCCTGACACTTCGCAGTCATGGGAGTGATTCTGGCTGGAGTAATAATAGTAGTAGTAGTAGTTAATAATAATAATTTATTTTTAATGAAGAGAACTTTTCTGTTGTGTATTAATTTGTGGTTGACCTTTTTAAATGTAATAAATAACTTTGTAATTTAAATTGGTTCAGGTATTTCAGTTTAGTTTTTGAGATATCCAATTGTTCTACAGGTTTGAGATTGTTTGAATAATTTTATTGGTCCAAATTTTAAATTGGTTCAGTTGATCCCATTGTAAACTGGTCAGGGTTTCTATGATGCTATAGGATAGGATACAAATATTTTGCTGATATTGGGGCAGGTTTGCAAGGCAGTTCTAAAACTACCTTTCTGATCTATAACCTTCTGAATCCCCACACCCTGGCTAGCTAGTTCAAAATTAAAATTTCCAAATCATGCCCTTCTACGTTGTTCTGATATTGGAAATGGCTATATATACACACATCTCCAAATTTATTTTCTGATGTGGCTCTTTCTTATATTTGCAGGCTGGAGTAAGACAGCTATATGTACAGATTGACTTTGCCGCTATGTAGCGAATACCTTGGACATTCCCTTTGGACCAAAGTTTTTTAGTGCTGTTATGATTTAAAACATTGTACTGTCTTTGGTACAGAGACTCTTTTTCTCTGCAATTGTCCAAAATGGAATACACTGCTGCCTTTTGGCTAGACGAAGAGAATATTGAAAGGACACCGTCCTGGACTACTCAGGCTTGACTTTGAGCCCCAAACTTTTGTGAATTATTTGCCATGTTTGTTCCTGCAGCAAACGTAATAATAATGTGGTATTGCAATCATTGATTATACTTTTTGTGAAGTTCCTGAAGTTACTGCTCATTCCCATGAAGCCAGTGTGGTGCAGGGAGGGTGTTTTGAGTAAAAAGAAAAAAATAATTCTGTTCAAAATGTCACAGTGCTTGACATTCTACAACGTAACTGTATGTAAGACTGTTTGTACTTTGCAAACTTTATGAACCAAACCATATTGGGTTTTCAGAGTGCCTTTATATCAAAATATCTGTCAGCACAGATATGAGACATCGGGGATTTTTATTAATTTTTGTGGCTACTACTTGTACCCAGTAGGATTCTTGCTTGCGACTGGTGTGATTGTGCAATTGCATAATGGTATATGTTGGATAACCTCTTAACTGTTACATTTTGAACTTCCATGGAGGTGACTCTTCAGTTTTACAATACAAAGGTAAAATGATTACAAAAAGCTTGTTTACAAAATGTTTTGACTACCGTAAAGTGAGAGAGAGCTGGAGAGTGTGGTTTAAGCATTGGATAAGTCACACTTGGGTAAGTCACACTTTCTCGGCCACAGAGGAGAGCAAAGGCAACCCTTCTCTGAATGAATCTTCCAACAATACCCCATGATATGTCCACTTTAGGGTTGTCATAAGTTGGAAATGACTTGAAGGCAAACAGCAACAAAGTGAATCTTATGCTGACAGTAATTAGAAATTACTGTATATGTCCATTTTCTACAGGAAAACCTGCAGGAATGTGATGTTCTCACTTCATATCTCCCATTTTTCTTCTGTTGTCTGCAGAATTGTTGCAGGTTTTTACGAAGCACTTGAAAAGGAAGGATCCTTTCAAGTATTCCCATCTCGGTTTTGTCAGCTGATTTGGCAGATTTTCTTTTAACAGGGGAATGAAAGTTTTTATACACTAGTCAACAGATTATCTACAGTTTTATTACAGATTTCACATTCATAATTAATATTTAGAAGTTATTCATTCTTAAGATCTTATTAATATTAAACCAGAATATTCCTTCAGAAATTCCACCAGTATAGGCAATGAAATCCATCAATTTTTATGCTCATTATTATGGAACATAAATGGCTTTGCTCATCATTACCCCATATTTAAAATGTGAATTTGTAGTACATTTTAAAAGGGCCCCTAAAGTTTTTCAGGAAAATCTCATGACAGTTAATTACCAGGGCCAGTATTTTAATGAATTATGTATAGTTCAGCCAATATTGATCTTAAAGCCATCATCTTCCACTTTCTATCTTAATGAAGTTCTTTGTAGGCACCATAAGTGATAATATTTTGTGGGTTTATCTGAAATGACTAATGTGAAGGTTTCCCTTAGTATCACTTAAAGAACATTTCAAACAAAATAACAGACCTGTTAATGCATCTCTTTGATCAGAATTAAAATACTGTATATACTCATTATAAGTCTAGAAATTTTAGTCCAAAAACTGACCCCCAAAACCTAGGTTCTTATCTGTGGGTCAGCGTAAATACTATAACTCTTATTAAAATGGGAACCATCCCCTGGTGAAAGCCAAGAGTGCAATCTGTCCTGGAAACATTGGCCTCCCTGTGCTCTCTCTTCCATCCAGCCTTTAACATGAGCCAAAACAGTTATGCCTGCCAGAATTTTGTAGGTTCTTTGGCATTGTTTTCCTTTGCTTCATCATTTATATCCTTTGTTGCATGTCAATACGGTTTACCCTGGACTTATCCAAGGGTCATATCAATCTATAATTTTGCCCCCAAAAGCTGCCCTCAACTTAGACATGAGGTCAACTAATAGTCAAATATATACGGTATATTGTAGGAAGTGTTCTTTCTTTTTACTGACCAGAAAAAACCAAAAGTAAAGGTCAGATTAATAGAACTCACTTCATAAAACCAGTCCGTTTTTAAATGTGAACTGACCGTGTCGCAACTTTGCTTTTACACTAAGATGAAAGTTACTCTGACTTGTATCAGCAGGTGGTATGGCTGACCATGAAAGACTGGAATCTTTTAAATAAGTATTAATTACTAAAAGACTCAACCCTTTTTGCAAGTAGTCCTTTACAGTTGCTAACTACTTTCCATCCTGTGACAAACTTAACCTTGTTAAATCATACTTTGCCAAACATGTGACTTTGAAACCTAACTTTGGTACCAGAGATTAAACTGATTAAACTTTTACACCACCTTAGATTCTGTGCAACCGGGCGCTTACTCAGTAAACAATGTGAAAATTTGCATGATATAAGACATAAAGTAGAAGTGGCCTTTTATATTCTGCGTTCTGAGATTGGTGCACGGTACTTAATCATGGTAGCAACATTAGTAACCGATGTGTTCTCATGTCTGAAGCTCAAGCAGTAAAAAGGATAATTCTTAAAAGTCTGTGATTGCATTAAGGTACTGGAAGTCTTTGTTAACAAATGAAGCTTTGTGGTACAAATATGTAGTCTAAGTTCTATAACAAAAATGGTGACCACCAGGGGTTCTGGGATTTGCATTGGTCTCCCATGAACCTCAGATGGCTGTCTCTACTGTGCCCTCACAATTTTTTAATTTTTAAAATTAAATATTTGTAAAATTAGAAACACCCCTCTGCAGGTGTCAGAAGCATTTTCACCATGTTTATTGCTCCTCTTGCATGTTTTAGGACAGGGAAAAAGTGGCTCCCAGGCACACCCCCATTTTTTAAATTCTCCAAAAAGCTCTCACTGAAGAATTGCACCATATTTTGGGGGCACAGCTGGGCCATTTGAGTCCCAGAGATGCCTTTTCAAAGTGATTTCTGGGCCGCTTCTGCCACTTCCTGTGAGTGGAAACAAAGCCTTTCTTTGGCCTCAAGCAGCCCCAGAAGACCAAAAATGTATCAGAAATCCTCCATGTCTCAGGAGTCAAACAACATTCTTCAAAAATATTATTTTCGGGTGTGTGTGTGATACAGCTCTCCAAGGTTTCCTGGCTGGTCACTGTGATCCTCCCAACGTTCCTTCACCTGTTTTAAGTCCAGAAATCCCTGTTTAAACAAGAGGTTTGTTCAAAATAATCAGTCAATTTGGCGAGTTGTCTGGGTCCTCCAATAGCTGAAAGGATTAAGATTGAAGAATAGAGGCTAACAGTGGAGGAACAGATATGAGGCGAAGAGGTAGACACTTAAGATGTGGTTAGTTAGTCTGGGACTGGGATTTTTGGATTGGGATGCAGTACAAATGAAATTTATGATTTTGAGGGGAAATTACAGTGCTGCTTCGGTTTTTCTCCAAGCATATGGTAGCTGATTTGGATAAGACCAATGGATTTCTGTATGTGTTGTCCAATGTATATTATGTTCTTGAATTCAATTAAACACATGCATTTTTTCTGGGGAAAAAAATGATTTATTTTCCATGTAGGTTTTCTCACATTCCTGCAGCTTCACCTGCTGTTTTGTATTCTGACCTGATCTTCTGTCTTTTTACAATTGCTTTTCACTTTGTAATACAGGGATTCAAAATATGTGTTTCTTCAGTTGTTGTTCAGCTGTAACACTGTAAAATCCCTCACCTTTGGCTATGCTCTCTAAGCCTTGTTAGAGCTGTAGCACAATTACATCTGGAGGGTTTCATGTCCATTGCCAGATTAAATGTCACCAGGGACCACCATATGCCAAAACTCTAGTTTGAAATGAAAATACTTGTACAGATATGAAATACATTTTTCTATTTTTAGTGGCTATCACCTCCTTTTTGGTTTGAACCCAAGTCTGCGTGTAAATTGCTCAAAAGAAGCAGCGCTTGTATATTTCACATCCAAGAGGTGTATCACAAGGCAGTGATGACCACATTGCCAAAAATGTATACTAATACTTTTGGTTTGGATTGTCCTCCCTAAAGATTTCCAAAAGTATAATGTATTGATTGGTGCAGTTTTAGGATGTTTAGGATTTACCATTGCCATGGTAAATTCAAACAAGTGACTCCAGATGATGGAAGACTGTATACTTAAATTGATTTGGGAAGACTTAAAGTTAGTAGCCAGTTTGACTTGCCCTAAGTGCAATATTGGACATTTTAATGCATCTTTTTTTCTACTTGAAAACAGTCTCTGTGAAGTATTTGAAGAGATACTATGTCTTGAAACAATATTTGGGATCAGTTTTCCTACCAATAAACTTTTTTTCCAAAGTCCAACTGTTGTGTGTCTACTTCCTGGGGCCAAGATATTGGATCCTCACTGCCCTGAGTGGCAACAGAAGTTGCTGGTGGTTTGCTTTGGCAGCTGTTTACATAACTCATTTTTTGGTGGTTTGTAGAGGTCAAAATTCTCAACTTCCCTCACACAAGAACCCTCCGAAAGCCACTTGTTTCATGTTGCCCACCCCCAACATAACAGCCAGCGGAAAGTGTCATGACACTAGGAGAGCCACTAGAAGATCCCAAGGATGTTTTGTGCCTGGCTATGGATGTAGGCTTCTCAGACATCCTTGCTTTCCTGCAACCACTCCACATCCTTGTTCCTATGAAAAGTGTGGGTTGCACTGAAAAGTATGCATTAACAGGGAGGAGAGACAAGAGAAGTGGGTGCAGTTCTGCCAGCAGAACCTTCATGCGATGTTTCTGCAGTGCAAGATCTTGTCCCTTCTTTTTAAGGTTGACCTCTATTACTAGCCAAGATTGTACATGCTTCCGTTCATAGCCCATGCGTAGACAACTTTTTATTCAGCAATGTTCAAAGATCGATTTATCAACAGCAAAGAGTTTCAGCATGTCTAGCTCCAGTGGATGTAAAGTTCCGGTTATGATCAGCGAGTGCAGAGGGTCACCTAGTACTACCGTAGTCATTTGCTGTAGAGTACCTGAAGCAATCTTTTGGTCTGCTCCACCCACTCTTGCTAAGCCGACACACACTGTATTTTCTGTAACTTCTGTAAAAACAAAGATTAAGAAAGTATTCTTGAAAAAGCATAGTTATGCAGGAAGTAGTGCTATTCTACCCCTCCTCCACTAAAAAAAAAAAATGCATGTGGCTGTGACAACAGTGCTGAGATACTCATGCCTTCAGTACACTGAGATGGCAGTCCTCTGAAGGCTATAATAGACAATCCAGTGCAAAAAAAAAAAAAAATCACATTGTAATTGAGCAATGTTTGCAATAGGATGTGGTACACTTGGCAAAGGACAAGCCCAGGAAATAGATTGTTCTTATTCTGCAAGACATTTTGCATTTAAGGTTTAAACATCTGTGAGGTAAGTAGCCATTCATGCAGTCACTGAGTGAATATAACTCATTCTGAAAAGGTTCAGTTTTGCCCTTCCTGTAATTTGGGAAGTTGCAGAAAAACTGCAATCAATGGAACAGGGAACATGTATGAAATATTCAGCCAAAGTTGCACTGATGGAAAGTTGTCACAATGTTCTCTCCCCAAGTGGTAAATATTTTGAGTAAATAATTGCAGCAGTATTCTCAATGGCATTGTCAGTTTAAACCCTTTTGCATGAGGAAAAGTTAAGGAACAGCAGTAAGGGAAGAGATATTGCTATCATTTTCAAATGATGACCAGTGATGACATGCTGGAAGGGCTCAGGGAATCCCAAGGGTTTGTGATTCACTGTTTGGGTCTTTCCTTCTCTAAATGTCCTTTGCAGATTTGAGGTACAGTCAAACCACATTTGTGGCTTTGATTATTCACAGATTTGATTAGTATGTTCTCTAGAAATCTCTAGATCTTCCAGCGTGATTCTGCTGGACAGTGACCATAAAGTGACATTGGTGAACCTAGAGATTCCTAGAGAAAACATTTTTCTATGCTTTTGTAGGTCCTCCAGCATGAGTCGATGGTCAATCTCTGCCAGATGTGAATCATAGAGTTCTGCTGGATAACCTAGAGATTCCTAGAGAAAGCACTTCTCTGGGCTTTTGTAGATCTTCCAGTATGATGCTATGATCAAGCTCTGGTGGATGTGGACCATAGAGTTTCACTGGAGGACTTCTATATAGAGGTTTCTATACAGGTTTTCTCTCAGGTTAAAAGAATGGTTTTTTTATATATATTTGTGGTTTTTCCACTTTCCACTATGTCCTGGAAACTTGACAGGTCCTGCACTGCTAACCTAAGCAGATGTTGAGGGTCCACTGTATAAGCTATTAAATGTATTAGATAATTCTGTTGTATCTCTGCTTGGCATTTTCAGCAAAGTGCAGAAGTGCAAATGGTGGCTACCATTAGAACAGCTCATTCTTACTTACCCCTATACTCTTTGGTCTGTAATTCTAAAAAATAATGTCCCTCAGACATCAGAGCTTCTGAATGCCCAGTGTTATTACATCCACCGTATCATAGAATGTTAATGTGAATATCCCATACTTAGGGGAATTATAACTGATAAATGACAGGGGGATGGGGGTGCAGCGAAAGTTCTGTTACAGGGATGGAGGATTTTTGGTACTCTATTGGATGTTAACTCCCATTGGCTCCAGGCAATGAATGACGATAGCAGTTGTTGTCCCAAGATTTCTCAACTGCTGTCCTAATTAAATTATATTACTTCTCAGCCTCAAGCCACAGCTTTATAGCAATTAAAACTTCAAGAAGCAAATGAAGGAAAATTACATTTTTCTGTCTGTGCAGGACAGTGACTTTTCCATATGGGTTTGGCATTTTAATTTTTTTTTTCAATCACTGGATTTGTGGTTGGTTTGTACATTAGCCAACCATCATTTTAGATCTCCAGTACCATTCAAGTTCATTTCACTGTGGGCTGTGAAGCACAGAAAAAGCATGGGCTCTGTTCAAGTCCTATGCCTCCAATTTTAGGAAGGCCCATCTCCATAGGAAACTAGGACTCCTCCAACTATGAAGCAGTTTTGTCAAGAATGTCAGGTTTGAGAAAGCTAGCTCAGCCTTTTATGACCAGATGCCTTTCAGATATGTTTGAATAAAACACCAGTTATTGAATACTGATCTTCAAAATCTGGAAAGTGATAGTTTACATAAGACATGACCTCATGAAATGGAATGGTTTACATACCTGGGTCTCCCCCCTGTAGTTGCCTATTTTGGACAACAGCAAGAAGTTGCTCTGCTGCTTGATTTACAGTCATGTACCGTGGCGGTTCATAAATCTTCTTCCCCCTGGTGGAAGAGAAAAACCTGACTAGTAGGTCATGAATCATTACAAAAGACAATAATGCTAGGAAATCTAGAAGGCAGCAAAAAGAGGGGAGACCACATGCCAGATGGAAGAACTCCACAGATACCACATTGTAGCTGCAACAGGGGAACCATGAAGAGTAGCCTGTGGACTGGGACCTCCAACCAAGGTAGAACAATTTTTCTTTTTCTTAAATTTGGGCTGAATTAATATGTTTTACCTCTATGCCACCAAAATATTCCTGGCGCAAAAACATGGAGATTTCTTGAGGAATCAATTTTTCTCTGCCTACAAAGAGGCCTGTGACCTCACTGGGATGGAGACATACTGGACTGCAAAAGAGGGGTCCTTGTTGAGATGCAAATGGATTTTAAATTTCCTGGACTTTGAAAATTTCCCTATTGCCGCATGGCCAGAAGAAGGAGAAGCCTGTCTGCAAAAGATATCCTCCCCACCATAACATCTTTACTAAGGACTGAAACAACACGCAGGCATCTCTAACATCTGACTAACATCTCCAATTGGTTTTTTGTCCTGTTTGGTTTGTAACATTTTGCCTGATGAAGAAGCCTGTTGAGCTTTGAAAGCTTGCAACAAATATATTGTGCATTTTGGATGGCCAATAAAGGTATTACTGATGGATTTTTGTTTGCACAAAATACAGAGGCAAGCTTTGCCATTCACGTCTGGCATTGATATATCAGCCTAAGAAACTGCTCCCAACACTTCACCCTAGGAATTAGCGAGCATGACCAAACTGAAAACACTCTCCAGTTCTAAGCAAGATGCCACATGCTACACTATCTCCACAATTCAACCACAGTCCTGTATATTTCTGGATCCCCTGTTAATCTATTGTAACTACCACTATACCAGAGAATATACAATTTGTGCCAGATTGGAAGGGAAGCCTGTCATTTTTCTACTATACACTATATAGTTATATAATTATAGACCTTTACGCCAGTTCTCAAGAATTGTTTTCTGCAAAGGTTGCCAACATTGGAACTGGCCAAGCAAAGCGTATGAAGAGGTTCCAAAATAAATTTCCATCAGAGATTGTCAGATTGGATGAATATGAATCTAAAACCAAAATGAAGACATGTCCAAAAATGAGTTCTCTCTCTATCCAAGGGAAATAGAGAGGGCTTACAAAGTTGATAAATCATCAGGAGGTAAGGGAGGGGGGAAATAATACCACAAATGGAATAACTTAATTGCAGAACTACCCTTACTGCCTTACCTTTTTTATTATTGGAGAGAGAGAATATAACCTAAAACCAATATATGATGAAATGAAACTTATTAATGAAATTGGTAATTCAGCTTGCTGTCCTATCATGCTGACAGAAGGTGGCAGCCGAAAGTGAGCTGTGGATTTATTATTATTATTATTATTATTAACCTTTATTTATATAGCGCTGTAAATTTACACAGTGCTGTACATATGATCTTAAATTAGACGGATCCCTGCCCTCAGGCTTACAGTCTAAAAGAGAAAACACAAAAGGAAGAGGGGAAGGTGAAGGGAAAGGGGGTGAGGTCCGGTGGTTCTTCTCTCCCTCTGGGGCCAGGACCAAGGCAGATGCAACACAAGAGACAAAGCAAGCATAGATCAAATTTATTCTCCTGTTTAAAGTAAATTATGACCATGTCCCTTTCCCACCCCAAGTTATGACCACTATGTTCTGATTTTCAGACACCAATATCCTATCAAAAACCTGGATATTTAGTTGTTTCAGACTATAATTCCCAGAATACTGGGAGTTTTCAGGTAACACTAGTCCACAAAAGAACACTTCCATGATTTGATGTGGACTCCAGTAAGCTACCATGACGTAGTACATGGTAAGGCTGGAAGGCTATGGACATCATTGTAACTGGCATTTTCAATGGTAAGACACCTAGATGTGTAAAAAATAAGCCTGGCCTAGAGTTTAGAGCCCAGGGACAGAGGGCAGTATTATTTAGTAAATGTGTTTGGTTATCACCACTTGGGCCCCAGGGCTCTCCAGGCAATTCACAACAAATAAAAACACCTTTAAAGACAGAGGATGCCCTGAAGACCATATAACCAGAAGAATGTTGTGATCAATGGTATTGAATGCTACTGAGAGGTCAAATACAGCTGACAAGTTCAGTTCCCAGCGTGGGCCATTCACCAAGACAATCAAGGCTCTTTATGTCCCATAACTTGAACTTTTTGGAATGGATCCAATTAACCAGTTTTATCCCCCCCCCCCCCAAAAAAAACACTGCAGTTCTGCTGTCATCACTTATCCCACAATCTTATTTAGAAAAGGAAGTTCAGAAACTGGCTGAGAGTTATGTGGGGTTCTGGGGTCCAGTGAAGGTCTGTTTTTTTTGGAGGAGTTGCAACAAAAACCTCTCTCAAAGAAGTGTTCACCACTTCCATCACCCAATTGGCCACACTCCTCCATCCCTGGCACCTCTAATAAGTCAAGATGGAAACGGACCTAGTAAACAAGTGGTTGGCTTCACTTCTTCAAGCAACTTGTCCATCATGTTGAACAAACAAAAAACATGTCAATCAAAACTTGACAACTGCATGCGTCAGTTAATTGTTGTTAATTGTCATCAAGTCAGCACTGACTTATGAAGATTCTATGAATGAGAGACCCTTCTGAAGACATCCTGCCATTAATTGTCCTGCTAAGGTCTTACCAACTCAGGGCTGTGGCTTCCTTGATAGTCTATTCATCTGTAATGTGGTCTGCCTCTTTTCTTAGTGCCTTCCACTTTACCAAGCATTGTTCTCTTTTCTAGAGTCGTTTTGCCTAATGGGGTATTAAAAATAAGATTGTCTCAATTTAATCATTTTGGCTTCTAGGGAAAGAACAGGCTTGATTTGCTCTCAGTCATTCAATTTATTTGTCTTCAGTTACATGCCCAGAATCTACCATAGATTCTTAAAGTGAAGTCCAACTCAAAATGAGTGATTTCCCCTACAGAAGTTCTGCAGATTTGTTGCACTAGGTGTCTCAAGGTTCTTCTCTAATACCCTGAGGTCTAGAACTACATAGGAAAAGAATCATCTGGTTGCCCCTAAATGGGACTGAGAATGAAAGTGAACCATTTTATAACAAGCTCCTGAAAAAATATGCCCATCTTTATTCTGAAGCTTACTTTAGTTAACATTTAGTTTTAAGGGGACAATAAACTTAGAAATGTCTGCACGCACTATTTATTGACATGTGCTGTCAACACATCAAAAGAGACAACTTACCTTATGAGATTCTCCACAGATTGCTCCTTGACTTTAATGTCTGTAGAGAAACATATATACATGAAATAAAATACTATTTCTGCAAGCATTAGGAATCTGTGCAATTTCCCCCTCCCATGCCACTAGTTCTGTATGTTAGAGGAACAGTCTGCACCTCTTCCACCACCTGCAACTGTAAACTTTTAGCAACTTTGGGCCCAAACAGACAGGCCAAAATAAAGCTGCAAGGGCCTTCCTGTCTTAATTAGATTATCAAGAAACACAATTCTGCACATAGAAAATGCAAGTCATTGGAGAACACAAATAATCTTTTCTCATAATATTAGACCACCTTTCTGCAACCTAGTATGTTGGAATACAATTCTCATAATCTACTGTTCCTGCTAACCATAGATGCTTGGGGCACTACAGTAGTTTGGGATGGGCTAGGCTTTGGTCAATATGTTATTTCACTTTTTCTAGTTTAGAAATCCTTGTGCATTTTCTCCTACAAATGCACAGGTGACATCATTTTATTTACAGCTGGTATCTGAGGATGTAAAGACTCCTCCTGCAGCCTTCTCATAAAGATCCAAAAGTATAAAAGAATTCAGATGTTGGTAACTACTTACACAAAAATGTCTATTGAAAATACACATTTACCAGGGTTCTGAAACAGTGTGTAGAAGATACAGTGGATGAGTGAGTTGGACCCCAATGTCATTTTTTATCAACAGAAGGGGTCCCTCCCTTCCCTGGAGGCATCTGGATTCAACAGAAGGATCCTGCTGTCAAGGTGAACAGAGGGACTCCTGCTAAAATCATCTACTAGCTACACAAGAGCTACCTAGTCTTTTGAAGAAAATTTTTGGAAGGCACAAGGGAGTGCTGAGAAAAAGAATAAAAAAAACAAACCTTCTTGATCCAAGTCATTACATTTTCAAGGTAATTCAATTTTCCCTTATCAAAAGTATAATTAATTTTCTTAGTTTTACAGGGTGGTTTATGCCATTTAGAAGGCCTGCCTTATTTAACAGCTCTCGCCAAATGCAAACCTTCACAGAATGGCCCACACAAAGTTCTATAAAATTCTAGATATACGGAAGGATGAATTAAATAATATATATTAAAAAGAATTACTTCTAACTCATTGTGAATCATTGCTGCCTGTCAAAACATCTTCCTTTCCTAGCCAACTTAGATAAAAGACATTTTCATATATCCATGCAATCTAACTGCCTCAACACAGATGTACAACTGAATGAACAACTCACTGTTATCAATGCAAGGCAAATAAAGGGGGCACACACTTGGATGGCACATCTGACTTATACTCTTGATCAATTATATGCTGCAGTTCTTCCCAGGAACAGGGTAACTGTGTTAGATCATCTTTCCATCCACTCTGCATAACCATCTCCTGCCTCCAAAGATGTATTTTGTTCCATCAAATGGAAAAAGTATAACATGGCTCATATAAGCAAACCATAAACCACCACTTTCTTTACTTACCATAACATTCAAGACAACTGTTAAGCAACATACATTAAATATACACTTTAAAAGTTTTTGAAAAAGTCTAACCTGTTATTACGCATACGAATAGCAACAGAACTTACTTTCTCTCTCTCTAGGAACTCTGCTTGCCTCATTTATCTTATTAATGCCACATATGTACGGAAGAAATTTCCTATTATACAGCCCATATTTAATTTATTCTCTGTATCCAACAAATATATCTTCAGACACTATTAAGTACATTTTAAGGCATAAACACAACTAATAAATAATGGCTGAGATCCTGCATTGGGAGACATAGCTGCAATGGGGGAACTCAGTCCTTCTAGCTATGTCTCCAAAAAAACCCCCAAAACACTACCTTTGAAGCAGGCAGGTCCCCAACAGAAGGATTTCTGAGGTGCTGGAAAACAGGACACTGACTGATGACATGTCTAACCTTATTCCAGCAATGGGATGCACTGCAACAAGCAGCTGCGACACAATGCCACAGGACATCCTTGCTGTTACCTATCATGCCCCATGCCTGGAGATAGGTGGATGTTTCATCAGTCATGGTCCCATATTCTAGCAACTTGGAAATCCTTCCATTCAGGATCTGCCTGGCTTGAAAGGTAGGCTTTTGGGAAATGTTTGGTTGTTGCAATGGTGCAATGACCATAAATGTTAATAATAATAGTTACCTTGTTCTAAATTCAGCTTATGTCATCATAAATATTGAACAATATGCCCGTCTGTAATGCAGAATTTTCACCAAGATTAAACAAAAACAAAGGAATGGCAAAACAGGAGGAGAACCCCACACTTTTATGCTATATAACTGCTGTACCATTTATTTGATTTAATGAATCAATTATATATTTGATTAAAGCCTCAAGTTGTCCCTCTCCTGCACTCCACTCTCTAAAGCTATTTTTAAAAATAAATTAAAACATGTTTTCTAAAACACCAAATGGGAAGATTAAGCTATATTGGGAAGCTATAGTGAAATTTATTTCACTGCAGGGAACATTTAATGTGTTTTAAAATCCATCTCTCTTTCTAAAAAACATTCCAAAAACCCAACGTCACTGTAGCTAGAATAGCTGTACAGCTTTTCAAGCATTTTTAACAGCTGAGAATATACAAAGTAAATTCTTGATATATAAATTGTTTCCAGACTCCAATTCAATTCTTAATGCAATTATGTATACATATTCCAAGTGAATATATGCTGGCAAAAGTTCCTTCCAACACACACAGCAGGAAACCGCTTTTTGACTTGGAGGCTTGGGAGCACGATTGTGAAACTCCCAGCCTATTTTGCTTGCAGGAACTCATATATTTAGTAAAAGGTCTATGGTTAAATCCTGTAAGTTTACAGAAGACCTGTCCAGTTGGGTAGAGGTAATTTCACTTAGGCTGCAACTAAGGATTTTGCTGGGGGCTGGGAAGACTTTCTTTCTTAGAGATCATTGGTATCTAATGATACCAATGCTCCCCCAGGATCTAAACAGCAGTGAATAATATAATTGTTAGCTAATTGCATCAGCCTGATTGCCATCCTGAAGTCAATATTCCACATGTATTTGTGCACCTGTGAATAATCTCTCTAGCTCAGGGGTTTCATATAAGGCTGGACTGTGTCTGAAACAGTCTGTACAATTAGAAGATATACTGCCTAGCAACAGAGGCCTCACTCTTCTGTTGATCCAGCTCTTAGGTTTTGAAGAACAGCCCAATACATAAAGATTTTGTCAGGGAAAAATCTCAATATTTATTTGTCATGCTGCTGTTAAAGGCAAGGCTCAAATTCTAGCAGAGGAATGCACTGGCTAACCATTTCATTTTAAAACTCAGTGTTCCCGTTAGCTAGCCAGTGATCCATGTTTGCTAGACTCTCTTGGTTGCAAACAGCACAACATTTAGAAGTGAGTCCCACTGAGTACAATGGGACTTATTTTCAGGTAAGTGAGCTCAGGATTGTAGCTTAAAGCTAGCAAAGTTAGTAGGTCAGTCCTTTTTCCTACTCCCTAGAGGTAATAATTGCACTGCCACAGGACCAAATTAACAATGTTCAGCAGAATCCAGTGGCCACAGTTTCATTAAACTATTTTGACCTGGGCAACAAGAGTGAGGAATGGGATGTACAAAAACAAACCCTGCACATAATAAAAAAATAAGACTAACTAAATCCATCATCCATGGCGTCCTACTCACGGTATCTATATACAGGGAAGCATTCGGGGTTTTAAAGATGAGGTTTATTTACATATGCTACCCTCCTTCCTACAATTTGAAAATAAATCCATTAAGGCTTTTTGGGGGGGAGGGGGGAGAGAACTTGAAAGGTGCCTCAAACTGAGATCCAAGTCAGATTATGCATATGCCATGTGATTATCTACATAGCAATCATTTTGCTTTAGAAATAGTAGCTGCTAGGGAATAGAGGGAAGTGGAATCCAAAGTGAGGATTACACCAGGCATATTTTTCTCTTTTAAATAAAATCTTTTCAAAGATTGGCTCCTAAGGTACTGCAGTGATAGCTTGAGGGGAAGGGGAGAAGGGCTGAAATGGAGGGGGATGGCAACCTCCTATTATCCTGATCCAGATTCCCTCACTGTCTCCCTTGGCTACAGCTTTTAAAAGAAAAATACGCTTGGAATGGATAATCACACTGCAACATATTGTTTGGATTGAAGGATTGAGCCCCTCTGTCCAGACAGAGCCTCTGCCATTCTCTTCAGCTCTCAGTATGGTACTCGGGTGCTTCAGTTCACACAAGCCAAGCATCACCCTTGACCACACACACACACACAAGTATTCCTTACCAAGTAAGCAGAGTGTGTGCATCCCGTTCCTTCTGTTTTTTGCAATCTTGTCAAAAAAGCTCTCAGGTTTCCACGTATCTGTCCAGAAAACTATAGAAACTGTTTCTCCAAAATTGTAGAGCTGTCACAAATGTATTTTGGAGGTGGGGGTAGGGGATAAGAGATAAAGAAGAAAAAAACAGAAAATCTAAAATCAAAATCAGGTTGTAGTTATTAAAAGAACACAACATATGGCTAAAAAGCATGCGCCATTGTGTAATTTCCAAATGTACCAGAAAGACTGAAATATGCTTATTCCCTACCTGACCAGAGAAAAAGTTGTGGAACTAATAGTTTTCTTGAAACTTCCTAAAATCAATAGATATCCCCCTCCCTCAGCTTTATATTTGTCCCAGAGGTTTCTCTGACTGAAACCATGGACAGCTGCTGTCAGCACGGTAAACAACAAGGGGCAGCCCAAATCCTCCCTTTGTGTCACTGCAATAATAAAAAATCAAACAGCTGGCAGGAAAATATGTAACATCTACAGAGTGCAATACTTCCAGCATTGTTCCAATGCCCTGCTAGGCATATACAGTCTGTATCTGGTAGCTGACCACGTGAAATCCAACTACAGAGTGTATGAGCCTGGGGGTGTATAGGAATGATCTTCTATGTCTTACACTCCATGAAGGGGTTGCATTTCTTCCTGTGTACTCTACTGTTTCTCTTGCTGGCTCTTGTGATAGAGAGAGAATGAGCAGAAAAAACAGAAGAGCATGTGGCCCCAAATCACTTTCCCCCAAAAGAATGCAACCCTTAACTTTGAAAGGGTGTTCCAGCTCTTCTGCAGACAATGATGGTCTAGATCAGGGTCAGGGTCTCTTCTGGGCCAAATCTGACCTCCTATACTCTACATGTTCCCCTTCACTATGATGCTATAATTTCCCCCTAGTTTTGTATATTTTCTACTTCATTCGTATGGGCTGAAATTTTCTTCTAATGTTTACTTACTGACAGTACAGATGAAAACAGGATAATATTTTTAACCCACACATTTCCCTTTAGTCTCAAGCCTTCATGGAATTCAGCCCTCTGATAAAGCTTTTCTAAAATTAAATTTGATCATCGGGTTGAAAGAGGTCCTTATATCCTTGAGCTGGAAGGACCCGAGGTCTCACTTTGCACGCAAGGTAGCTTTTGAAGTTCAGAGCCTCTAGAACAGTATGGTTAGTTGATGCTTCTTGGAATATTGCGCAAAACATCTCCTTAAATAATCCACTTGGGTAAACCAAAAAGAGAATGAGCAACCCAGATTTTGCATTTCACAACCAAAACAGCTCTGCCCGGAACTTGAAAGAAAAAGTTACTCAAAATAGGAAAAAGGTCAAGATGCAATTTTTAACACTTTGATGCCCTGTGAAATATTTAGCTATCTCAGCCCACCACCGCCACATAAAACTAGCTTGTGCTTCAGATATGAAGTCAGGTAAATGTATGGTTTAAAAAGGGGGATTAATCTAACATTAAAGAGAAGTCTGCAGACCAAACTCAAACAGTTGAATTGATAAGCAAAGTTTGAATTTTATAGTATTTATACCCCACTCTTCAGCCACAAAGGTGCTCATACAAGTTTATAGATTGTTAATTTAACAGTTCCCTGCTCTCAGTCTTACATTCTTTAAAAAGCAAAAATTAGACAGGGAATAGGGAAGCCAAAAAAAAGGGGGGGGGGGAAGGGGGGGAGTCCTGGATCCTGCAAAAAACACAAATATGACAGTTACTGTGCAAGTAAATTCTAATAAAATGACCAAGAGGACTAGTTTTTTTTAACAACAAAACCCTTGAAAGCTGATATCCAAGAACTTAAAGGTGAAGTTTAGTTCTCATTGCCTCAGATGAGTTACCAGTATTACAGGAACTCTATATCTTGCAGCTAGCCACTGAGAAGAAATGTGTTGGGTTCCAATGAAAATACCCATTTCACACTGCTTGAGAGTCTCAATGAAAGAAAACATGTTTTGCCTTTGAAATTCATACAGGTGAGTTTTTTGGACATGCTGGGAAAGATGTGCTTGACTAAACGTGTGCACAAACACATGTTAGTAAACAGGAAAAATATGTACATTAGTAAATATGCAAATACACACCTCTCTTGGGACCACAATTTTAGTAAGAGTTAAGAAAGGCAACAAAAACCAAACAGACAGATTTTCACATCTTTAATTGCAATTCTGAAGGAAAACATTGGTTTCAAAAGCACATGAATGTAACATATGTAACATGGGAATCCCTGTTCCAACCAGGTATCCCAGGAGCATGTGTCTAAGTATACAACAACCACACATCATGTGCTTGCTTGAGAAAACACCGCCAATGATACCAACAGCAGCTGTAACAAATGGATTTGTCTTTCGTTACTAGCTTTCGCCACAGGTGGGCACATTTGAAAAACTTATTTGGCTGCAAGATAAAATGCAAGTATCATCATGTGAGCGTGTCAAATGCTGTCTGACAACCAACAGAAAGATTTCCTGGTGGCTGCTCATGTGGAACTCTCTTCCACTGGAAATGCACTGAATTCAGTGTTTTTCACAAGGGATGTCGGATGTTTCCACATGACTGGTTTTATTAGCAACAACCAAGACAGTGGAAGAGTCAAGTTTTAGTACAAGTAGCAGGTAGTGAGATTTGATTTGAAGTGGAATTTTTATGTACATTAGCTGTCCCAAGTTTTGTTTTTTTAAGAGGGAACTGAGATTTCAATAAAATAAACAGCATTACAGTTCTATTGTCAAACTCCTGGTAACATTTCTGTGCCTTGGATGGTATGCAATTAAATATCATAGTGGCATGATTCCACTTAGAGGTCCTGTCAATTTAAACTGATAAAAAGATTTAGGGATAAATGGGAGGGGACAGCTTGAACTTTTCCACATCAAAATAACACTGCTGTACTTCATGAAACCCAATGGGTGATCTTGGGCAAGTTGCATTCTCTCAGACTCAGAGGATGGTAATGACAAACTGCATCAGAAGAAAATTGCTACGAAAACCTCATGATAATCTTCATCTTAGGGTTGCCATAAATCGGAAACGACTTGGAGGCACACAACAACAAACTTGAAATATACTCCCCACCATTCAGTGTACAGTAGCAAGCCCCACTTCTCCACATGAGTCTTTTGCCCCATCCATTTATGCCCCCCAAACACAACCAATACAGTACTGGATGGCTGCCAGCCCATTGTGCTGCAGTCAATAAGAACATAAACAGGTTCAAAACTTTCGACCATTCTTGTTCTTGCAGCCTAAACTACCCCACAGAGTCTGTAAAGACAAAAATAAATGAACTTTATGAGAATACAAATAGGTACAAATGGAACAGAATAACCATTATTGAAGCTAGATGATAGCCACCAGGGAAAAAAAAATCCATACATGCACTCCCACAGTATAGTTACCAGTATATGCCCTCACATCTTTCCAAGAGAGTCTGATGCAGTTTCATGGGCAGTCATATTGTCACTAGTAACTTCACGTGATATGGATGTGGGTCAGTTCCCACACACCCTTCCTCAAGGAAATCTCTCTTTTGTTTGAGAAGTCCCACAATCCCTAACCTGATTACCTACACTTGCATTTGAACAACACTTTTTGAATAATGACCTCAGGACAGAATGAGTGTTATACGTATATAACACTGACCCTGTATGGATGCAGAACAGGATTAAGGAAGCATGTCAGTTTATGAAGTAAAGACATATAGGGTTAGTTGTATGGGTGTAGTTGTAGGTTTTGCTGGAAGCAGGATGCAGATACAATACAGGAGTGATATTTTCCATGGCATGCTTAGAAGATCACTAGATCTTCTCTCTCAGTTCCCAAGAGTCATAAGAAACAGTAAGCCTGTGATGTTGCTACTGGCCCATGATACCCAAACATGGCATTTCGGGGTTGTTGTTGTTGTTGTGTGCTTTCAAGTTGCTTCCGATTTATGGTGACCCTAAGGCAAAGTTATCATGAGGTTTTCTGGGGCTGAGAGTGGGTGACTCCTCCAAAGTCAACCAGTGGGTTTCCGTGGCTGAGCAGGGAATCAAACCCTGGTCTCCAGAGTTGTAATCTGACGCTCAAACCACTACACTATGCTGGCTATTGGCATTTAGGGTACCAATTGTAAATACTTCTTTTGGGAAATGACCTTCTTGACAGAAGTCTCCAGTTAACAATACTGAGGCATCTCAGTTTGAGTGATTTTATCCATCAACCATTATTTCTAAAAAATCATCTGAAACAAGATGCAAACATCTGATTGCTGTAGCAGAAAAGATGGGAACATTTCCAAGGACAACTAGGGGGCTTTCTAGATTGGCAAAAAGAAGTGTGTTCATGGCTGCATGAAACTAGCCTTTAGATGAGAAAAAGGGAAAGTGTGCAATGAAAACACTGTTTTTGCGTTTTAGGGGAGAAGAAGCGCCTTTAAAAAGGTGCTGGTTTTCCCACCTTGTTTTTTAAAAACTGCAGAACAGCGCAGCTCCATCTAAAGGCTGTGGTGCAGCTGCTAAGCATTAAGGAAAAGGCAACTTCATGTCACACTTTCCTGCCAATCTAGAAAGCCCCTTTAAGACGAGCTAGATAGAAACTTTTGTTTCTAATCTACTCTTACTTGCTAAACAGAACTACCACTTTAGTTTTCATTATGACAAATGAGCTCATGCTCAATAACAGGAAAAATCCAGGAGTAAGTTTATCCCTTTTATACTATACTAAAATAAAAGAGACAGGAAGAATGAAAAATGCATATTCACTGCTCTACTGTAATAGCATGACAGAAATCAAGAAGTAATCCTTTCAAAACTCAGATGTCTATTTTTGCAGCATCTTTTCCCAGAATTATTGCTGCATCAGCTGTAAGAGTGAACAGCTATTTCTTCAAGTATTTACTTGTTTATTTAAATAATTTATGTTTCAAGAATCTCCAGTGCAAATCATAGCATCAAAAAACCAAGAAAAAGTAAATAGTAAAGCTGCAATTACCAATAAAATGAACAAGCAGCAAAATTACTGAAGCAGCAGTTGATTAAATCAATTAATAAGCCCCCAGGAATAAAATCTCTTTAACCTGGCACCTGAAATTAATCATACTAATATAAGCACTTCATGCATCTCTTTGATTTTGGCTAAGACAGTAAGTAGTCTTCAAAAGCAGCCCTTCATGGCCCATCCTGTAGTAGTCTACCCTGAATGTTAACAGAAGATAGCTGACAACAGGCTCCCTCTGTTTAAGAGTGGCTGCAGCTTGTATGCATTTATCGCCTCTGTTGGCACTTGGGCACTGCAAACTTGATCCCTATAGTGGGAGTGCACCCCATCCAGAACAGGTTGGTTATCACCTATTATCTAGATTCCATACCAGTTTATTAATCGTCTAGCCTATAAGTGCCCAAGGCACCATATCAGCACCTCCATTTTTTATTTTTACGCTTGTCATTGATACATTCCTTCATTTACATTAGGTATTTGAATCCCCCTCATTATCTGAAATATCTCCAGATGGTGGGCCCCACAAATTTCAGTAACCAGACAAAAATCATGCTGGCTCCTTTCTTAATTTAGGGTGTGTGTGTATGTATGTGTGTGAGCAGTGGGTTTTCACTGACATTACATTGCACTCTGGAACCTGACTGAAAAACCCGTAAGAAAGATGCAGGTCCTACCCTAAATAGTTAAACCTTTAAATCTAAATAGCCTAGACATCACAGCTGCTGCTTTCCTTGACAGAAGTAAACTACCAGACTCAGCTCGCCTTACGTACGTTTTTGAAAAAAACAACTATAAAGGTGTTTCCTGTTTTTCACTAGTAGAGTATTAGCCTGTGGCACCAAGATCATATCTAAACAGAGAGGAGGGGGGAACACACACCTCTTTTACTTATTCATAAATAGGGATAGGGAATTGTCTATTTCAGATGTCATATCCATAGCACAAATTGAGGTACTAATTTCCTTTTCCATCTGCAGTTTAAATGCTCATTTGATAGAGGAAGTAATTCCAAAGTTTCTGGTAGTACTCATCTATACAGACAGAAAATGTAAGTAAACACTTGTGGCTACAATCACAAAACAAGTGCCAAAACGTGGCTTCAAGGAATAAAGCAGTACTTTCTTCCTAACAATTATCACCTTTTATTTTAAAAGAGCATGTTTCTAGATCTCCTGCTCCAGAAAATGTGATAACTATTTAACTTTACACCACCAAAATGTTCCTGATGCAAAAACATGGGAGACTTCTTGAGAAATCCATTGGTCCCAGCCTACAAAGCGGCCTGTGACCTCACTGGAATGGAGACATATTGGATTGCAAAAGAGGGGTCCCTGCTGAGATGCAAAGGAAAGCATCTAAACCAGTGGTTTTAAAAGACACAAAAAGGGCTTTTTGACTGAACATTAGGAAGAATTTCCAAAAATTAAGAACCATTTGACAACAGTTGACTGGGGAAATCTTGCACTTTCTTTGGCTGGAAATTTTTAAGCAGAGGCTACATTGGTCGTTTGTCAGGTGTACAATATTTATACTGCTAACAGTTTGGATTAGACCAGTGGTTCCCATCCTTTAGTTCTCCAGATGATTTGGGTTTCATGATTTCTCATAATGCTCATAATTTCTGACCGTTGGCCAAACTGACTGGGGCTTCTGGGAGCTGAAGTCCAAAGCAAATGGAGGATCAAATGTTGGGAATTTCTGCATTAGACAGAGAAAGGGACTAGAGCCACAAAAACAGGCTTGGATGGGCACAGGGAAGCTCCAGGGCCACACCTCACCCAACCCATCTTCACAATTCTACATCAGTCTAGGCATACAACCCTGTGAAGTTGGCCAATCTGAGACACCATGATTCAAGGTCACCCAGAGAGCTACAATTTGGGTTGTAGTTCAACACTTTAACTACCTCATGCTGTTTTGTAAACTTTGAGAAAAGCCTTTGTATAATTTGAGAGAAAAAAAAAACAGCAGCAGGAAAGTGACAGAAAAAGGAAGAATCACTGTATGCAATGAAAAGTGCACAACTTCTCTTGCAACTCTTTCATACAGCTTTGTAAGCAGGCTGTCGCCCACATTCTCCAGAAACCTGGTAAGAGAAGAAAACAGAGTTGTGGTTTTGGCAGAATGCCTTGCATGCAAAAGATGTACCTGTAAGCCACAGCAGCCGACAGCATTCAGGATGGAGGCATTGTGGATGACTCGGTAGGGAATCCCAAGCTTGACTGCCCGGAGAACAAGGTCGCTGTGTGTAGTTGCCCTGCAGTGAGCAGGTAAAGGGTTACAGGCAATACTGTCATGCGAAGTCATTAGAAAATAGTAAGAATTGCTTCTTTTCTTCCTTTTCCACAATGCTAGAACTAAGATACACTTGAAGTTTCTGCTGTAAATATTCTGAGAGTGAAGCCACTCTTAACAAGACCAAAGCAATGTCTTCTAGTTCAAACACTCTAGCCCTTCCAAATGATTTTTCATTTGAGTGGGAACAGGCAGAAGAAACTTAAAAACAGAGTAAGAACAACTTAAAAAGTCCTTTAATAAACAGCTTTAAAAATCTACGGCCACATGCAATAATAAAGTTTTGACCATCGGCCAGAAGCTTAGCAAGAACGAAGCCAGTTAGATCTCCCTTTGGAGACGTTTTCCAACATTTAGTCTAAATATTAGAAAAGGGGGAAAAATCCTAATTGCATGATCTAAGCCTCCATGTATAGAGCTCTCCCTCTCCTACTTCAGGACAAAGATGGAAGAGGGGCTCATGGATTTCGCCTGTCCTATCCTTCAGGGAATCCAAAGGAAAAAGTGAAGGTCACAAAGGAGGAGCTCTATGAGCATGTAAAGAAATATAGTACAGCTAACCAGAGGAAACTAAACATACCTAAGTACAGTCATTCCTCCTGATTTGCGGGGGATCTGTTCTGGACCCCCCCATGAATCGTGAAAAATGCCAATATTGGAGTCGCCATTGGTTTCAATGGTGGCGCGCACACCATTTTGTTCCTCCCCGCTTGCTATCTGCGAACGGGCGAGACTGTGGACTCCAAGTCTGCAAATTGGGAGAGACGACCGTATACTTCTCGATGGAAAGTAACTGTGGACCTGTGACTACCACAGCACAACCATATTACATTGCTGCTGATACCCAATTATGCATCAATTGCTGGATGAAAGCAAGAGTGCTCAGGACTATTCATAAGCTACAGTAAGATTTCACTAGGAGGAAATAAATCTTCAAAGGATGAAGACTTCCAGATGTTCTTGAATTCCACATCCCATCAGAGCCATCCAGCATGGCCAATGGTCAGGGTTGATGAGAGATGGACTCCAATATCATCTGGAGAGCCATAGGTTCACAATACAGAGAATGAACAGCAACTACTCTGATTTTGTGGGCAAGTGGAGACAAATGGTAATCTATCTCTGAATTACAGAACTTCCAAGCTTCATGTGAGTGTAACTGACTGGAATGTCCTGTTGCATGGGAGGGGACCCTGAACTTTTCTGGACACAGAAAAGCAGCAGGGATTCATTCATACCACATAATTTTAACACTATGATTCCACTTTAACTGCCATGGCTATGTCCTATTCAGTCTTGGGGCCTGTAGTTTGGTGAAGCACTAGATTTCGCTGGCTGAGAAATCTAAATGCCCCTCTCTAGACGGCAAATTCCGGAATTCCATGGGACATTGCCACGACTTTAAAAGTGGAAAAATACCACTAACTGCGTAGTGTGAAAGCACAGATGGTCAGGGACATTCAGCTGAACCTAATCTTCATGATATGAATTCCTCCTAATATTTATTGTGTTCTTGGGAGAGCACTGAAACAGACACCTCTGCAATGTGATGAAATGACACAATCCAGGAAAAAACTTTAGACTTAATTCTTCCAAGGCTGTTAACTGGACTCAAAAACTGTACAACCATAACATAGATCCATGTTCTGCATTTTTATTCTACACCCTCCAGTGGTGTAGGCCTCATACCCGACGTTTGTTAGATAAGGACTATGTGTTTTAATAATTTTAATTTTAATAATTTTAATGATTATTGATTTAGGATTGTATGAGTGTAATTGATTTATAAATGTACTTGAACTCTGTAGATTTTACTGCTGGAATCCCGCCTCGATCCAAGGGGAGAGGCGGGAAATACAAATAAATTTTATTATTATTATTGTTGTTGTTGTTATTGTTGAGTTCTTTAGGCAGAGTGTCAAAATGGTGCTCAATCATTGAAAGAAGGCTAATATCTGCCAGTCAACAGAGATCCTGCAGTCTTGACAGACAGAAAGGAAGGCAATGAAGATGAGGTAGAAGAGCAGTTTTGGGTGATAAATATGTTTTTATTAAGGTTAAAATAGAAATGGTTGTATGGGGAGGAGTGTATAACACACTGAAAAAAAATCTCAACAGTGGTAAATCTAACCTGGGAACCTGAAATGTAAACTGTTGTGGTTTTTGGTGTGAGTGGGGAAGAGCAAACATGTCTTAAAAACCACAGCAGATGGCATTCTAAAAGTTAACTTACAATCTTAGAAGATAAAATGCAAACTACTGTGGTTATTAGTGTGTGTCTGTGTACAGGGGTGAACACACAAGATCCTCCAACAGCTTGAAATGCAAACTGTTGTGGTTTTCAGTTGAAAGGCTGCATGCTTGTGTTAACCATTCCAGGAACAGTAGATTGCACCACACCACACCTAGTCTGGTTAACATCCCTTTAAAAACCACAACAGGTAGCATTTTATTTTTTCTGCCTGCAAACTAGATGTTTTACTTCTTTATCTTTCTGAGGACTGTGGGATGTCTGTTGACTGGCAAACATAAAGTCTACTTAGTGCACAGTACAACTCTGGCATAACTCCAATGCTTCCTTCATTACTGTGAAAGTGTGTCTTCGTGTAATTTAAATGAGAAACTTTGGCATGCAAGGTCTGCACGATTGTTTGTCTCAGCAGATTCAAATCTGGAATTCAAGAGACCTTCAGGAAGGGTGGATAGTACCCCTAAAGATCACTACTGCCTACATCATACAAACCTCTAGCTTTGAAAAACACTTCCCTACAGAGGAAGGAAAAAAAAAAGGTTGCAAGTAATCAAGGGAATGGGACCACAGTGTACAAACAGCTTGTAAATGCAAGCTCAGATTGGCTATTCAATTACAGGCCCATAGCCTCTATTCAAACTGATTGTCAACTTATGTTTGGACTCACATGAATCTGAATCTATATAGTCTGTTATTTACAAAATCTGGGGTGAAGTAAGGTAAGAGGTATGTAAAAAGAGATCTTGGAAAATTAATGTTTGAAAGTAATCCACTCCTATCCACTTGAAATGTTTAAAAAGTATTCTTTGACATTACCCGTTACTTGTAGAAATTCATAGTGTTAATTTTTCAATTGCTTTTTACGTTTTCAGTGATTGGAATTTTTCAAGTTTCATGCCGCTGTTTAACCAAGGGGTTTTTTTTAAAGCAATGAAAGGAGAATGGCATAAAACTTGTAAAATTTCCTATGAAAATGCCTCCAAAAAGTCCTAAATTACTGTAACAAGAAACAATTGGCAAGTATCTTAATGTAACATTGGGGCTTTCTAGATTGGCAAAAAGAAGTGTGTTCATGGCTGCATGAAACTCTAGCCTTTAGATGAGAAAAAGGGAAAGTGTGCCATGAAAACGCTATTTTTGCGTTTTAGGGGAGAAGAAGGGCCTTTAAAAAGGTGCTGGTTTTCCCAGCTTCTTTTTTTTTAAACTGCGGAACAGCGCAGCTCCATCTAAAAGCTGCGGTGCAGCTGCTAAGCATTAAGGAAAAGGCAACTTCATGTCACACTTTCCTGCCAATCTAGAAAGCCCCATTGTCCCCACTTATGTTACATTTTTAATGTGGATTCCTTACACATGGAAGTGACTCGTGTACTTGTAAGCAACTTGTTATGAATAGCTGTTTGTAATTTATTGCTTCCAAACTCTGGGCAAGAAAGGAAGAGGAAGAGCTTATGTTTGTGTCACTACGACTGTTCAGAGGTCTGACCTGGTCAAAAGAGCTGATCTGGCACACACCAATTGTATTTGCCGCACTGCATAGCCCAATCTCAAAATGTATTTACATAAGAAATCCCAATCTGAACAATGGCTTCAGCTGTCCTCTTTTCCCCAAGGTATCTTCATTCAAGGCTGCTCATTCCACGCAAGTGAGCAGGGAACAGATAAAGCATCTGGGTAGGGAGTGTGAATAAGGAAACCTTGTTTCAGGCACTGATTTCCACTGGGGTTTCCCTGCTCCCTGTGACCCTCTCTTCTTTCTCTGAACTTTGTTCCTCTGCTATCATTTTTGTCACTTGGAGGTTGGGATGTGAGAGTAAGAAGTACGATAACTGAAGTTGTCCAGGTGACAGGTTACTTAAAGGTTATTCCTTCCTGTCAGATCTCACTGAAAAGAGAAGAGGTTTGCTGCCTTCATGGCACCAAAGTGAAGTGCAGAAGCACACAAACTGTGGTTGTTGAGATTTGGGTAAACAAAGGGAGCCTTGAACTACTGGACATGGCCTCTATGTCCAGCCTCAAAAGCTGGTGGACAATATCCAAGGGTCCCTGAACTGTATTTGCCTTCCTCTGACCACAAAGGATAACATACCTCTCAAATACCCCCTGGTCAAAAATCATGCTTCACAGGAGCTTCCAAGAGGCATACTTTGCTATATAGATAATAACACAATCCCCTGCTGTTTTAAGTCTTAAAAGGCCTATTTATTTAATTTGTATCATGCCGTTTTCCCAATATAAGATCCAAAGTAGCTTTGATGTCATTGTTGTTGTGTGCCTTCAATTCAATTCCAACTTATGGAGACCCTAAGGTGAAACTAACATGGGATTTTCGTGGCAAGATTTGTTCAGAGCGGTTTGCTATTGCTTTTCCCTGAGGCTGAGAGAGTGTGACTTGCCCAAGGTCACCTAATGGGTTTCATGGACAAGCTGGGAATTGAACTCTGGTCTCCAGAGTCATAGTCCAACACTCAAAACACTATGCCATCCTACCTCTCCCAAAATGACTTACAATTACTACAATGAGGTAAAACAGGCTTACAATATGAGTTAAAACACAGTGGGCCCTTGGAACCTGCAGGGATCCATTCTGGATCCCCTGCGAATTCCAAATATTGTGCATATTCAAGCCCCATAGGCTTAAATGGTGTGCATGCATGTGGGGTGCGTGAATGGCGGTCATTCCCTCCATGGATTTCCAAGTCTGTAGATCTGAAGTCTAAGGATTTGGAGGTGCAACTGCACAGTCACCCCTTTGTATCTATGGGGGATCCATTGTGGATCCCCCCAGGATAAAAAAAAGTGGAACCTTAAGACCTATTGTTTTCTATGGGGGCGCAGCATGAATGTGGTCTCTTGTGCAGCCGCACGCATAGGCCTCCATTATAAACAGGGGTTGCTGAGGAAGCTCAAATCCTCACATGGCAAGCCTGCAGATAAGAAGAGTGCACTGTACAGTCAAACAACAAATAATACAAAATATATATTTTTTAAAATTAAACAAACAAAAACATTCATTTTAAAAAATTGTTAAAAGCTGTGGACAGAATCATAGAGTTGGAAGAGATCCCAAGGGCCATCAAGTCTAACCTGTAATAACAATGACACAATACAATACACCTTAATAAAAAGATTGCCTGCCAGAAAAACCATCACCTGCTGGCAGAAAGAGGGCACAGAGAAGGTCTTGAATTATTTTAATCTGTAATCTGTTTTTTAACCTGTTGTACCCCGCCTCGATTGTTTTACAGAGGGGCGGGTAAGAAATAAATATTATTATTATTATTATTATTATTATTATTAACCTAGTTTCCTGTGGGAGGAAATTCCAGTACCACTGAGATGGCTTTTTTCTGCATTCTCACTAAAGGTGCCTTCTAGTGGTGGTGGGACCCATAGAACGTCCTTCCCCCAAAGGATTTGGGTAGACACATACTGGGAGATACAGGGTTTTGTTTTTTCAGAAACAGGAGGGGACGTTTTGGTTACCCCATTTCTAAAAACAACTCCCCTAGTGGAAAATTTCTATACATGCTCATGTATAAGTGTTATGCCCAGATTTTGTAGGGCAGTTCTTTGTTTCCTGAGAGTGTATAAATGTAAATTCCCTCTTTCAAAAGACCTACCCCAAAGCCAGGCTGAAACAGACACTTGAGACACCAGATCTGGATTTAAACTACTTTTACTAAGGCACATAAGACAAGCAAATAATCTAAATACTATGCATATAAGGCAAGGAGTGGCCAGTTCGCCCTCAAAGGGTTGGATGAAACCTGCAGGAATCACCACTTGTTCGGCAAAGGGACCATATGTGTCTGTGTCTCTGTCTATATGTCTGTGTGTTTATGTGTGTATATGAAAGAGATCTCTGTTGATACTTACTTCCTTGCCTTATATGCATAGTATTTAGATTATCTGCTTGTCTTATGTGCCTTAGTAAAAGTAGTTTAAATCCAGATCTGGTGTTTCAAAGTGTCTGTTTCAGCCTGGCTTTGGGGTAGGTCTTTTGAAGGTGGGAATTTACATTTATACACTCTCAGGAAACAAAGAACTGCCCTACAAAACCTGGTCATAACATAAGTCTAGAAATTTTAATACAAAAATTGACCCAAAAAATCTGGGCTGACTTATAAAGTTCTTGTTTTTGTTGTCAGAATCTGCTCTCCTGTGCCACTTCTGCCACCTCCCTTCCATTTTTGCATTTTACCTTTCCAGTATATTCCATAAAAAGCCTCCCACCTGTTATTTCTTTTTTAATGTTGCAACATAATTCACACTGGGTTAAATCCTAAACACAGATTTTGTTTATCTTTGAGTTCTGATAAACTGCCCCAAAACATTTGCAAGAAAACTTTTCTATGCCTTCCTGTATCTTCAGTCAAATAAGGCTTACTTTTGTCCACTTTAGATCTCCACATAGCCTTTTAAGGCCAGTGCTGAACAAGAAAATGGAAATCTAGAACCCAAATAATGCTTTAATCCAGAGCTCTCTCCCTCTCCCTCTCTCCCATTTATATGCCATCTCTCTCCCTTAAACTCCCATCTTGTCTGGATTATGTTTCTGTTTGCTTCCCTTTATACATTCCAAATACCCATAATAAATAATATTGATAGGTAAAAAAAGTGATGTAAAAGAGGTGGTAACAGGATTTAGATGTAGGTCACTTTGGGATAAAAATCTTCATGGAATTTACTTTCAGGTTAAAATTTATTGGCTTCAATTTTATATTCCTGATTATTAGAAAACTGAGTAGAGCCATTTACAAATAGCCTGTTAAAATTACAGGAAAGTTCTGAAAATAACATGAGTGATAAGATTATATTTATATGTGTTACATACAAGTACTTAATTTTTTCACACCAGCACAAAGGTACAAATAAGACACGTCTGACATGCTCCCAGATTTTCATAATCATTCAAAAATGGCCTTCATGAATGGAGTAATTACTTTGATTCTCCAAAGCAGGCATCATCTGTAGTTAAGTACCCATTCAATTAAAAAAATAGAAAGAAAAAAATAAATGGCCTCCTAATTTTCCCTAGGAGGTGTATTTATATCAATTATATTTTTGGGGGGATGCATACACTTCCTCAAAGGAGGAACCCCTTGTGTGATGTATACAGTGATTACATTTTCCTAGCACAGCTTCCCCCCTCTTAATATTTCAAGGCCTGGCAATATTAATTTTGAATCACCAGCTGGAAACAAAAGCCCTCTTCGATACGGCTTGACATTACAGATTGATGATGCTTGACTGGCTGGGGCAAGGCAGCCTTCTGGTGAAAGAAAAGGCTGCCCTTTCCAGCGGGAATAAGGAAAGGAACTAAGAGGCTTAATAGACCCAAACAGATAAGAGATTGGTAATGACCCAGATGTTCACAGAAGACCGGAACACATGCACATGAACAGAACACATCAAGTATGCAATGAATGCCATAGTGTTATGTTCCCAAAAAAGTGACCATGTGGCTTGCAGGTGCAAAATTCAACTGAACCAAGTATAATGGAAAGTAGCAAGAGCAACAAATGAGAACTGCCAAGCAGGAAAAGAAATACATCCAAATTGCTTTCAGAGGGCAGCTTGCACAATCATAATGAATTTAAGGGCTGTCGCTGCATTATTGATGGGAGGGCTTATGTATCAAGGAAACAGATGTCCAAAGTCCTGTCTAAGGACATGGTTCAAGTAGCTATATTAGCAGGCATGAAGTTCCTGTTATCCTAACCATAGCTAGCAAACTGAGAATATGCCATGACCAGCACAATCTTTCTCCTGTCCTCATATACACTATCACATGTATTTCTCTTTCTCTTTCATGGCTTGGACCTAACAATAATGGATGTTGGGTAGCTTCATAACCAGGGTTTAGAAACCCCTTCAAACTCAGAGCTAGGAGAAGGTTTTGGTTCTTTTGGATTAAAAGTCTGAGAATCCCCCAGCCAACATAGCCACCCGACTACAATTTTTACAGTCCCCTAACCATAATGATCACGGTGAGTTTCAGTCCAAAAATAATTCTTCTAAGTTCTGTTTGGGGGCCCATGAACACTAAAAAAGTATACACCATATTCTACTATAACTACAATGGCAACAACCTATGGAATTCTGGGTTTTATAGTTTGTAAAGGAGACTACAGCTCTCTGGCTGACAATTCTAAATTCTCCTTCCCAAACTACAAATCACACGATTCTATGAAGTGTTGCCATGGCTGTTAGTGAAATGTAGCACTACAACTGTGTAAGATGACTGAGTCGATCCTGATTTCAAATTCAGATTTGTGTCAATCCAAATATACAGCTACAGCAAATATACAGCAACAGTGGCCCTTAAGACACTGTTAGCCTACAGCTCCCATCAGCCTTAGCTAGGCACAGAACTAATGGTATCAGTCTCTGGGAAACGCGAGATCCCAGTTACCTCTCCCCCTCCCCTCCCCACTATGGGCACAGATGAGAAAATAAGCCTTGGAACTGCAGGATAACAAGTTATGGGCAGTGTGCTGGTGGACATTTGTAGACTGCTTGAAGTTGTCGTGGGGGCAGCTAAGCAAATCACACAAATCTGGCAACTGAACACAGGTAGAGCTCCTCCTCTAGCTCTTTTCTACCTCAACAAATCCAGCTAATGGTTTGTTGACCTCAGGAGTGGGCAACTGCAATAAAGCTGGGGGGAGGAGGGCATTTTTAAAATAAAATTATCACACAGCTAAAAATACAGTATGATCCCTGTATCTACAAGGGATGTGTTCCAGGATTTACAATGGAAACATGAAACCGTGGGTAATAATATTGAAATGAATTATTTCTGCTGGAAGTTGACTGCAGAAGGGTCATCCTCACTAGCCAAACAAAATGGCTTCAAACTGCTGTGAAGCCTAGCTGTTTAGACGATGCATGAAACAAAAACCAGGTAGACAATGAAATGAAGCTGTGCTACATGACTAAAAATTGGAGCAAAAAGAAGCTCTAATACTCCAATTTAACATGAAAAATGTGCATCACTGCACAAGCATATAAACAGCCTGGTGTGGCAAGGTGAAAAAGCAAAAGTACATCAAACAGGGCAGGTCACCAATAATGCAATGGATGTAACTGCAACATACACAAACCAGACATCCAACAGGGGCACGGTGCAAAGGGGGGGGGGAGTTAACGGGGCATGCATGGAGGGGCTCCATAACTGTGGTTTGCCAACATATCACTGGGCACACCAATGCACCGTACAGGCAGTGCATCAGACGTGTGACTATGTGGCTTATCATATGGGAAGGTGTCTAATCAAATGGTATCTCAGCTGGAAGAGGTAGGTATCTGGAGGTCATAGGCAGTGTGTTAGTGTGATGTTGTGTATGGTGGGGAGATGACAAAAAAATATAACTGTGCAGTGTGCTTTGACAGGTACCACTACCTTGGATATGGGAGTCATATTGTACCAAGTAAAACCTCAGGAAGAGGCCAGACGTCCACATCTCATTTTGAAAAATGTTTTTCTTAATATTAAACACTGGGAGAGGAGGGTGGCCCACACCTATGTGCAGGTAAATTGCCACTCCTGAAGGCCCACACCTTTTTTTTTTTTT
Source organism: Urosaurus nigricauda (assembly GCA_034509955.1). Classification (NCBI taxonomy): domain Eukaryota; kingdom Metazoa; phylum Chordata; class Lepidosauria; order Squamata; family Phrynosomatidae; genus Urosaurus; species Urosaurus nigricauda. The sequence continues at coordinate 106,569,223 of JAOEGL010000004.1, forward strand.
TGGGGTCCAGAAAAAGGACTGTCTGGCTTGTCTGGAGAAGTCAGTCTGCAAAAACAACTAGGGAGGCAGGCACATGGAGCACCCAAACCTACTTTAGCTGTTCCGACTTCAAGCAGAAGTGATCCATCAGTATGCAAGCAGCATGCTGCTTGCAACCTACAGGCCTGGGTTCCCTTATTGTCTCATCCAAAAAACATGATTAAAACAAATTGTGGAAGAAATATGGGAAATTCTTTCCAGAGCTGGGAAGACAGAACATGCATGTCTAATTAAGATATATGGGCACCCAGTTTTTAGAAGAAACATGAAAAAGATTTCACTTTCAGTATCATAACTAACCAGTATCTTCATATTGAAAAGAAACTATTCACTTTCCAAAACCCCAGATGATCTCATAATGAATAGATTACAGCTCAGAAATTCACGCTTTCCACATAATCAAACCAAATAATCAAACGGGTCTCACAATTATTTAGATGTATTGTTTCTTCTTACCCAAAAGGATCTCCCACTACAAGAAAAGCCACGTCACATTGATGGGCATCTTTCAAGATTGTATCTGCTTCTTGCTCTACAATTTCTCGGTCTGCAAGAATCAGTTCTTTGCCATAGAATTCCTCCTGGGGGTTAAAAAAAATAAAAAAAATAAAAAAAGGGGGGGGAGGGGGATACTATTACAACAGTATGTTCATCCTATGGTGGTGTTCTAATAAAACAGAAAAACACAATTCTCCAAGGTCAACACAAGGATTTTTTCATTCAGCACACAGTTTAAAACTAGCATAAGATGCAATAATACTGGTAGCAGAGATGTTAAGGTCCAGAAAAGAAAACAAAAATTGGAAAAAAAAAAAGGAGAAAAGAGTTTTGTTTTGGGTTTTTTTTAAGGAAAAAAATTGATTGTGGAATTATTATTAAGATTTATTTATAAAGCGCTGTAAATTTACCCCGTGCTGTACATACAATCAATTAAATAATTAAATAAAATAAACCTGCCTGAGGTGTATATTCTATGAAAAACAATTGAACATAATACATATTAATATTAATATTAAAGCAATAAAATATAGCAAAACCAAATTAAGATAAGAATCATGTAATGTCTGGGAATGCTTCCCTGAACAATATTGTCTTTAACTTAGTTTTAAAGCTGGTTAAAGAGGTGATGAACCGTACTTGTAGGGGAAGGAGGTTCCAAAAGTGAGGGGCAGCAAGTAAAAAGGAATATTTTCTTTTAGAATTATGAATAAAATATTTAATACAAGGTGTTTCTACATTCAACCCTGCATATTATTTCTAAAATCTATGCAGCAGGTATGTATTTTGATTATACAGAGTAGTGTTACTCGCAGTGGTGGTCCGTGGACCAGTGCCAACCTATGAGCCACTGGCTGCTGCTGAATTTCCAGGACACAAAAGCAGAAACAGCTGTATGAGCACAACTATGGTGACAGTTCCTGGTATGTCAGAAAAATGTAACTGTTGGTCCTCCATATCAGATAGCCTTAAAAGTTCTGATATAGAGCATCTCACATCATTCTAATTCCTGAGCTTGATTTCCTTCTCTCAAGGAACTGTTGGGGTCAATGGGACTTGAACATCCACAGATTTTGATATCCCCCACGGATAGCGAGGGACGACTGTATTTTAAACAGTAAATTAGATGTGTAATTATTTCTGGAATAAACTGTACATTTAACGTGTCAAATATGATACCAAGACAAGTTATACATGATGCAATTTACATTCCTAAAGTAACAAAGTGATTTTCAGTTACGTTCCTAAAGTAAAAATTGCATGTTTCCATTTTTTTCTGAAAATTTCCATTCCCTCATTGGGAAATAAACATTTCCCAATTTTCTATAAATTTTCCAACTCTGTATCATAATGGTCACCAATCTGGGTGTCTTTTAAGGGGGATGAGTCAAATTCCTGGAGGACTCATTATCAAAGGCTACTACAACATCTATATATATTGGGGAAAATGCACTCATTCTATTTAAGCAACATCACACTGAAGGCAAAATTAGATATGTGCTATATGTGTTTCACAAACACAAGTCATCTAGTTTTGGATGAATTTACTTTTAAAGTCAAAATGGGAGGTGGAGGAAGGGGGTTGAAACAAGATCCATCCCTCTCTCTGAGCTTACAACACTTTCTCAAGACAATTCCCTGAATTTGGTTCTGAGCCAAGAAGAGAATTGGACTGGGACAATGTATTTCGAATATACATGAGCCCTGTGAGATGAGGTAGCATCACTGGGGTGTGTGTGCATGTGTGTGCGGGCTGCACTGGGTGACACCTCAGAAGGGGGGGTGACACCACAGAGGAGGGGGTGACACCTGGTTGGTCCCTCACCCCTTGTAGGGCCTTTCTGGAGCATTGGACTTGCTCTCCTGGCTGTGGCAGGGCTTTCTGGGCAGCTAGGGGCACGTGGGGCTCACTCTCCTCGCCACCAAAGGGCTTTTTGGGCTGCTGGGGAAGCACAGGGCCCACTCTCCCAGCCACCGCGGGCTTTCTGGGTTGCTGCAGGACTTTCTGAGCAGCTGGGGGCTCGCTCAAGTCCTGCTCTCCTGGCTGACGGGGGGCTTTCTGGGCTGTCAAGGGAGTGTGGAGACCATTCTCCTGGTTGCCATAGGGCTTTCTGGGCTGCTGTGGGGGTGCACATGTGTTTTTTCAGTGCGTGCACTTCTGTACCCCTGCCCCCAGAAGCTCCCCCCCCCCCACGCACACCAGGTGACACCAAGTTAGGAGGTGTGGAAAGGAATCAACTTTCATTTCACTTTCAGTGTTCATTTTGATACTGAATGGTGATGCCTTCACTTTACAGCACTATCAGGAAATCCAAGTCTTTCAAATATCTGCCTAATTTGGCTCAGAGGTGTGCTGCAAGAGTATAGCTAAAGGAGGTATATCTACAAGGGAGGAGGCATACTGAGGCCATTTCACAGCCCCATAAGAATTCTGCTTCCAAATGAATTTTTCCTTCACTCCTCAAATTTCTAGCACTGCAGTAACTTAAGACTTCATCCGAGCATTTTGAACTAACTACACTTTAGGTGTCCAAAGAAAAGAGTCAGGCAAAGTTAACAAGGGATTTTGAACAGAACAAATACAGGCCTATCTCAGTTAACAAATCATCTTCTAGAGAGATATCTGGTCTAATCTGTTCTAGCACCCATTTGTTTGACTTCTTGGCTGTGCACGATATCCTCAGCACTCTTCTCCAGCACCACATTTCAAATGAATTGATTTTCTTCCTACCTACTTTCTTAACTGTCCAGCTATCGCATCCATAGATGGCAATAGGGAGTACAATGGCTGGTATGATACTACCTTTTGTGCTCAGTTGTACATCTTTATATTTTAGGATCCTTTCTAGTTCTTTCATAGCTGCCCTCCCCATTCTTAGCCTTCTTCTGATTTCTTGCATACAGCCCCTGCTCTTATCAATGTTTGATCCTAGGTATAACAATTCTTTTACTATTTCTATTTCCTCATTGTCTAGGCTGAAATTGTGTAAATTTTCCAGAGGGCTGACAATATATAATTTTTCAAAAGAAAGCCAGAAACACAGCATGCTGTACTCTGATTTTCATTCTTTAAGTCACAATACATATTCAGTATATACATTTCTTCCATCCTGTCTTTTTCTTATTTTCCAGATCATTACACAGTCTGCGCTTTGTGTTTAAACAGAGCCATCATTTGCAGCATAAGGTTGTTGCTGTTTTTCTGGTGACAGGAACCTGAATCAAACCTCTTCACTGATTTGGTATCTTAAACAAACAGAAGATCCTATTTTATCATTCAGAAAAATAGTGTATGAAGGGTTTTTTCTTTTAAAAAAAACCTTCAAATATTTCAGACAGGAATTATTGATATAATCATTACAAATACTCTTGCAAGTTGTGATTATCCTTTTTATTACTGGTTTATAACATATTACTGAATAATCTTGCAGTCAAGAAGATAAGACAAAGATACAGGCTGCATATACACTGCAGAAATAATCCAATTTTACACTACTTTAACTGCCATGGCTCAATGCTAGGAAATTCTGAGAACTGTAGTTTTGTGAGACATTTAGCCTTCTCTGTCAGAGCTCTGGTGCTGCAAAAAACTACAATTCCGGGAATTCCATAGTAGTAGTAGTAGTAGTTGTTGTTGTTGTTATTATTATTATTATTATTATTATTTCTATTCTTCTTAATGTCCGGGAATCCAAGCGGATTACAACAGTAAAAATAGGATACAGATTAAAAGAGAATTACATTAAAATTCCAAAGTCCCCAACCCTCCCCTGAGCCTTGGCAGTAGTGGTGTCAAACTGGATTATTTCTCCAGTGTAGATGCAGCCATAGAAAGCAGGTTAATCCATTTTATCCTGTGAAGTGGGTTAAACAGAGAGAGAAAATGAGGAAGCACCAAAATATACAGGAAACTTCACAACAGAATGGAGATATGATGTCTTGATAACCCAAGTACAATAGCACTTGCTTTTCTTTTTTACTTCACCCCATTCCCATCTACGTCCACATACCAGTGCTTCCTTTCCAACAGTGAGGATTGAAGTGTAGGCTTCCAGGTATACTCGACTACACTGTTTTATTATCTCCAGACCTTTTACTGTAATATCTTTGGCATCTCCAAGCCCAAGTCCAATGAGATAAAGCATTTTTAAAGTGTGTGAAGAAGCGACGTCACTTCTAGTATGGAGAATTCTGGAACCTGCCAATAAATAAATAAACAAATAAATATTGAATCAGGAAAAAAACCACATAAAAATTCAGAATGTCTTTTTTGCTACGGACCATGCTGCAGATACATGATTTCTATACACACAGTTTTTGAAACTACACTAGTGCACGGTGCTCAGTTCCACCCACTTGCAGTGAGAGCAGCTTTAAAAAACTGGAGCTGTCTTCATGGCTTTGGTGTTGTGTAATGTGGACAGCTATCCTTTTCTAGTTTATTCCCATCTGTTAAAAAAAAATCTGTAAGAAGCAGCAGCCAAGTAGCATGTACCACAATGCTGCTTGTCCACTACATGCCAAGTTTCTTGGCTTATTGTATTGTGTAAATTTGTGTATGGACTTTGTTTTGAAAGTTTGTTATTTAAAAAGTGCACTAGAATTGGATGTTCATATCTGCAATGGAGTAGAGAGCGGTCACTAGGACCATTTAAAATACTGTCAAATTTAGCAAGTAGAGGGGAATTATTTTCTTTATCATCACTTCATAAGCACAGTTAACTGGTACCTATGATGTTCACACAGCAACAATCCAAACATCAGTCGATGAGGTTTTTCCATAGTACAGATAAAAAACATTATAACTTGCTGAGATATGAGAATCATGTTGCTGTTAAAACCACAATTATTAGGAGCAGCTGACAGACAAGTTGGAAATACCAAAATGACGCTAATACTAGACCTACAGCAAATGATTGGGGGAAATCAGCACTCCCTTATAAAAGTAATGGATGGGCTATCCCTCTAGATGAATATATGGTCATTTCCAGTGTTGAAGTCTATCTTCCAAGTGTACTTGAATCCCAACATATTTGAAAAAAATCAATCCCTGAAACATAAATACATCTGTAGTCACTGTCCATGTTAACACTTTGTCCTTTTTCGATGGTTGCCCCACAGACATCTTAGCTCACCAGACCTTCAAAGACAGCTCTATCACTAGTCAAAGCTAAGGTCATTGCTTCAGGTGGCAGATACTGGAAACAGTGATGACAGCCTCCTGGCCCCAACCATCTCCTGGAGAACACAGAAAGGTATGCTGTACAGCAGGGATAGGGATCAATGGTCCTGGACTCTTAGCTATCCTAATCTATCTTTACAGGCAATGCTGGCCATGTGGGTTACCATGGACCCTCTAACCCTCTAAGAACGGTTTGGATTCTCGGATCATGGGCTGCGGTTCCATGAGAGGGGACTTCTGGGCTGCATCTCACACCAGTTGGCAAAAATGCTTTTGCCAATAGTCTCAAAAATTTGATCAGGAGGGCTTTAAAATGAGTTATGTGGGGGAGGGAGACAGTATTCTAGAAGGCAAAAGGGATGGGGAAAATAGTCAAATTGACACAGAGGGAAAAAGGCAAACAGTGCAAGGACCCAACAGTGGGAGGCAAAAAAAAAGTGCACAGGCAGCAAGTAAAAGGGACCCATAGTCTTCGATGTCTCTACACTAATGCACAGAGCATGGGAAATAAACAGGATGAACTTGAACTCCTAGCACAACAAAGCAAATATGATATAATAGGCATCACTGAAGTGGGATGAGTCTCATGATTGGAGTGTAGAAATAGAGGGATATAACCTTTTAAAGAGAAACAGGTCAAACAGGAAAGGAGGAGGAATAGCCTTATATGTCAGGGACATGTACACCAGTGAAGAAATCCAGGACATCAGTACTGGAGGCCAAGTGGAGAGCATCTGGATAAAAATTAAAGGGGAAGGAAACACCAAGGATGTTACTGTGAGAGTCTACTACAGACCTCCAAGTCAGATGGAGGAATTGGATGATGCTTTTCTAGTACAGATGACCACACACTCAGAAAGGAGAGATGTAGTAGTGATGGGGGACTTCAACTATCCTGATATTTGCTGGAATTCAAATTCTGCCAAATCGTCAGGGTCTAGCAAATTCCTCACTTGCCTTGAAGACAGTTTCATTGTCCAAAAGGTGAACAAGGCCACAAGGGGATCAGCTATTTTAAATCTGATCTTAACCAACAGGGATGATCTAGTCAATGGGGTGCAAATGGTTGGATCCTTAGTTGGCAGCGATTTATGTTCTCCTGGAGTTTGTTATACAATAGAAAGGAGAAGCCAGACATAGTCAGACATGCACTCTAGCCTTTAGGAGAGTTGATTTCAATAAACTTAAGAGAAATACTGGGGGTGATCCCATGGTCAGGAATACTAAAAGAGAAGGGAGTTCAAGACAGATGGGAGTTTCTCACAAAGGAGATATTGAAGGCGCAATTTCAAACAGTCCCAATGAGGAGGAAAAATGGAAGATGTCTCAAGTAGCCAGGATGGCTGACTAAGGAACTTTCAACTGAGCTAAGTTTTAAAAAGAACATGTATAAGAAATGGAAAAATGGGGAAATCACCAAAGAGGAATTCAAACGAATAGCCAGCACGTGTAGGGATAAAGTCAGAAAAACTAAAGCGCAGAAAGAACTCAGGCTTGCTAGAGAGGTTAAGAACAATAAAAAGGGCTTTTTTGGGTATGTCTGCAGCAAAAGGAAGAAGAAGGAAACGGTAGGGCTGCTGTGTGGAGAAGATGGCAAAATGCTAACAGGGGACAGAGAAAAGGCAGAATTACTTAACACCTTCTTTGCTTCAGTCTTCTCAGAAAAGGCAAAGGGTGCTCAACCTAAGGATAATGGAGCAGAAGACAGAATAGGGGAATTTCAGCACAGAATAAGTAAAGAGATAGTACAGGAATACCTGGTTAACCTAAATGAATATAAGTCTCCAGGACCAGATGAACTACATCCAAGGGTATTAAAGGAACTGGCAAATGTAATATTGGAACCACTGGCAATAATCTTTGAGAACTCCTGGAGAACAGGAGAAGTCCCAGAAGACTGGAGGAGGGCAAACATTGTCCCCATCTTCAAAAAGGGGAAAAAAGAGGATCCCAACAATCATCCAATTAGTCTGACATCAATTCCAGGAAAGATTCTGGAGCAGATCATTAAACAGAGAGTCTATGAACATTTAGAAAGCAATGCCATAATCACAAAAAGTCAACATGGGTTTCAGAGAAACAAGGCATGCCAGACAAACCTGATATCTTTTTTTGATAAAATTACCAGCTTAGTAGATGAAGGGAATGCTGTGGATATAGTATATCTTGATTTCAGTAAGGCCTTTGACAAGGTTCCCCATGACATTCTTTCAAACAAGCTTGTAAAATGTGGACTAGACAAGTTAACTGTTACATGGATTTGTAATTGGTTGACTGGCCGAACTCAAAGGGTGCTCAACAATGGCTCCTTTTCATCCTGGAGAGAAGTGACCAGTGGGGTCCCACAGGGCTCTGTCTTGGGCCCAGTGCTATTCAACATCTTTATTAATGACTTGGATGACAGAATTGGGGGCATACTTATCAAATTTGCAGATGACACTAAACTGGGAGGAGTAGCTAATACCCCAGAGGACAGGATCAAAATTCAAAATGACCTGAATAGACTAGAAAGCTGGGCCAACGCTAACAAAATGAAATTCAACGCAGACAAATGTAAAGTTCTGCACTTAGGATGGAAAAATGAAATGCACAGATATAAAATGGGGGGACACCTGGCTGAATGAAGCTACATGTGAAAGGGATCTAGGAGTCCAAGTAGACCACAAGTTGAACATGAGTCAACAGTGTGATGCAGCAGCTAAAAAGGCCAATGCTATATAAGTATAGTGTCCAGATCAAAGGAAGTAATAGTGCCGCTCTATTCTGCTTTGGTCAGGCCCCACCTGGAATACTGTGTCCAGTTCTGGGCCCCACAATTCAAAAAGGATGTGGAGAAACTGGAGCATGTCCAAAGGAGGGCGACTAAGATGGTGAAGGGTCTGGAAGCCATGCCCTATGAGGAATGACTTAGGGAACTGGGGATGTTTAGCCTGGAGAAGAGAAGGTTAAGAAGTGATATGATAGTCCTGTTTAAATATCTGAAGGGATGTCACATTGAGGAGGGAGCAAGCTTGTTTTCTGTTCTCCAGAGAACAGGACCCAGAACAATGGATGCAAGCTGCAGGAAAAAATTCCACCTCAACATTAGGAGGAACTTTCTGACAGTAAGGACTGTTGGACAGTGGAACACACTCCCTCGGAGAGTGGTGGAGTCTCCTTCCTTGGAGGTCTTTAAGCAGAGGCTGGATGGCCATCTGTCAATGGTGATGGTTTGATGGAGAGTTCCTGCATGGCAGAAGGGGGCTGAATCCTGGGTGGGTCCCTTCTCTCTCTTCTAAGACCTGTTTAAACTGGAGCCTTACCCTCTTTCCCTGTATAAAAACCCAGGAGCCCCCACCCGCCGCCCTTCTGGGCCCTCCCTGAGCCTGATCTCCCCTCTCACCACTTACCTCCCTCTAAGGCACCTCCTGCTGCTGCTGCTGCTGCAGTGCTGCCATGCATGCCATGCCTTTTCCTTTCGCTTTCCGGCTTTCCAGGCTGCTTGCCGTAAAGAGAGACTGCCAGCGCCTTCTTCCCTTGCTCTGGGTTTGCGACGTTTTACGTCACCTCTTGGATCCCAGGGCAAAGAGGGGGGTTGAATGGGGTGGTCCTCCTCTCTGCTCCTGAAGTGGAGGAGGCTCAGCATGATGAGCTCCTGGGGGGCTCCTTTGGGGCTGCTGTCCTCTTCCTCCTCCTCCTCTCTCCCCCTTTCCAATGGCCTCCACATCCCTCTCTTGGGGCTGGGTAAGTGGTGGGCCTCCCTCCTCCTCCTCCTTTGCCTGCAGAGAAGAACAACAACAACAACACAAACCAAAATTGGAATTCAGGGCAAAGATATATAGCCCTCTTAGTCTGTGGAAGCAGTGCATAGAGAGTTCTTGTGGCACCTTTGAGACTCACTGGAAGAAAGAAGGTGGCAGCAGGGGCTTTTGCAGAATGAAGTCTACTTCCTCAGATGCAATTGGATATTATAATAATAATGATAATATTAATATTAATTTAGAGAGATCTTGTAGCACCTTTGAGACTCACTGGAAGAAAGAAGTTGGCAGCAGGAGCTTTCCTAGACTAAAGCCTACTTCCTCAGATGCAGTTGGATATAATAATAATAATGATCTTGTGGCACCTTTGAGACTCACTGGAAAAAAAAAATGGCAGTATGAGCTTTCCAATAATGATGATGATGATGTGGAGAGATCTTGTAGCACCTTTGAGATTCACTGAAAGAAAGAAGTTGGCAGCCTGAGCTTTCCTAGACTTCAGACTACTGGCTCAGGTGCATTTGTAATATTATAATAATAGTAGTAATAATAATAAATGTAGAGAGATCTTGTAGTAGCACCTTTGAGACTCACTGAAAGAAAGAAGTTAAGCTTTCCTGAAATCCTGACTTCAGTCTACTGCTTCAGATGCAGTTGGAAATAATCATAGTAATGTGGAGAGATCTTGTGGCACCTTTGAGACTCACTGGAAGAAAGAAGTTGGCAGCCTGAGCTTTCCTGGACTTCAGTCTACTTCCTCAGATGCTTTTGGTGGAGTGGAAAGCCAGGGACAGACATATATATGCCATAGGTATGTGAGAATGTCAATTCAAAACACAAAATTATTTGTGTATGGAATAGTACGCCTTTGTCCACAAACAACCATAGTTAAAACTGGACTTGCTATTGCATACATAAAGGATTTTGTGTTTTGAATTGACATTCTCACATACCTATGTCATATATATGTCTGTCCCTGTCTTCCACTCCACCAAAAGCATCTGAGGAAGTGGACTGAAGTCTACAAAAGCTCAGGCTGACAACTTCAGTCGATTGCTTAAAAGGTTTGCTGCCCTTTTCCCTTCTGAGAAACAACTGCTAGTCTTGTCTGCTGCTGCTCCTAGGAAAAAAAGAACTTTAAGAAAGATTCAAACTATTCCCTTATTTGCAGGGATGACAGACTTCCAAGTAGATGCATTTTTCAAAGGGGAACATCCAATGTGGTCTTACTCAGTGCCTTCTTAGGGAAGCTCGGAATGGATATTCTGGAATTCCTCCTGGACAGAAGGTTAAAATGTAGGACATGTCCTGGAAAAAGAGGATGTCTGGTCATCCTGCTCAGAGAGCTCTGGTACCACAACAAACTACAAGTGCCATAATTCCATAGGATGGAGCAATGTGCGATAAAGTGGTGTCAAACTGTATTACTTCTGGAGTGTGTCAGCAAGAAGCTTCTTTTTACAAAACATATCCAGGGGTAGCCATATTGGCCATATAGCAAAGTGCGATAGCATCCAAAATACACAAAACAGAGATACCTTTATCAGACTAATCAAAATGCACATTATACATGTTGCAAGCTTTTGAAGCGCCACTGGCTTCTTCAGGCAAAGATATTGAAAAATCATACAGGTGAAAGAAAGAAAGGAAAAAAATTGATGGTGTTAGCATAGCCTTGCTAACTTGGTCAAGATGTTAGGATTGTTGTCCTCAATTCAGATAGTATGGAAGGGTATTCGTAGAAGTGGGTCCCTCTTCTTTCTGGGCATTGTGCGTACTGGGAGATTCAGTCCAGGAAATAAACTTTAAATCCCATTAGCAAGATAAAAAGCTACTGCCACTGTGATCCCGATTGTCTCCAGCGATTTTTTTTAAATATAGTCTTTTACACTGGCCCACCTTCCCTTTCCTCCTTGTCCACTGCCTAGCTGGACTTTTTTTAGCAGCATTAGCACTGGGAGGATGGTGAAGATGAACTGGAGATACAGACACTTTTTGGTACTGGGTTGCAGCAGTTTTGTGAAATGTTTAGCCTTCTCTCACAGAGCGCTCTGGTGCCACAACAAACTACCAATGAGTAATGACAGTTAAAGTTGGAGCCAAACTGATTTATTTCTGCAGTGCAGATGCATCCCTAGTCACAACTATAGGAAAGACGTTGCTGTGAATGGGACTTGTTAGTCATTGCTTACACACCTGCAATGAAAAAACTTTTTTTTCCCAGTATTGTAGCTGTGTATTTATGGGTGCTGAGTTCAAAAAACAAGAAACATGTTGTACCACATACAGCTTTTTCACAAATTCAGTATTTTTATCCATTCAGTTGTTACTCAGCTTTGGTTAAGTGAAGATGCTGGTGTTTCAGTGTGATTTCTTTTAGTGCTTTTGAACAGATTTTGTTTGAGATTCATATTAGTTTTGTGAAAATGTACTGGAAGGCTTTAACCCTTTTTATTCTTTGAAGGATCATTTCATTCAGTCACGTATTATACCATGGGAACGTCAAAGCCATTTGTGAAAAAACTGCGTGATGGAGCAAATCATGTGTCATGTTGCCTACAATTGATGTCAAATGGAAGCAATACGATCAGATTTGTTAAGGTTCCCAAATAAATTGCAAGTAATATTAGCCTGTTTGTATTATCTCTGGTGGTGCAGCCAAATTTCCATTCCATTCCATTGACTTTTCTTAAGTTTTTCATAGCCTGCTGCCTTGTCTTGTTAAGGTCTGTAATTACATGTTAAATCCCGATCCCCGTTTATGTAAAATTATTTCTCATACTCACTCTAAATGTACATTTTGCGGGTAAAAGATTTTAAAACGTTTTTGCGATGTTGCCAATAAGGCATCAGAATGTGGCCTTATGTGATCTTGCCATAGTAGTCAGCTTTGGATTTGGAGTGATTAACATTTATTCAGCCTTTCCTTTCATTGGTCATGAAGAAGCCAACCACCTGTCTCACAAAAGGTAAATGATGATAATGATGTTAATTAGCCTTCGTACATCACAATTCAAGTGTCCAAAGTGCTTCACATATATTATCTGATGAATGTTAAATAATGAAGTGTAGGAAGGAATTTGGTAGTGGGGAAATTCATACATACGATAGGGGAAGAATATGTTCAAAGTCTGTGTGGCTCTCCAGATCTAACAGTATTGTGTTTGTAGTCACTATGTCACATCAGCTGTTTGTAAGGTGCCAGATATCTTGTATTCACTAGCAGCGTGACTGAGAACCATGCATTTAAAAAAAACAGAGTTTTGGTCTCCTTGCTGCTTGCACGTCTGAGTTTTTCTTCTGAAGCTTGGGAAAGCTTTATCACTTATCAGTGAAGCAGAGCAAATAAATGTTTTTCCCCATCTCACAGCTCTAGGAGAACTATAGAATGGGATTATTGAGCTCACTGAATTGCAGCTGATGTTGTGAAAAACTGTTTCCTTGGGTTAGGATGCTTTCGTTTGGCTGGCTTTGGAACTGATCCCACTGTTGCTTTTTAAAAGATGGCTCTGGCTCAGTTGGTTGCTTTTCAGAGCCCAAGCTATAAAGCTGTGCCCTGTGCTCACTAAAATCAGAGGGGGAAAATATTATATATAGTATCCCATTTATAATAAGATGCGTCATATAGAGGGACTAAGGAAATTCTTGTAGAGACATAACCTCAGGAATATGAGGAACCAGAAGACAGGGAGGAAATGCGAAGATGGTCCCAGTTGATGCTCTGTGTGCATGTGCGATGAACAAAGACTTTTTAGAAAAGTGGGTGATGTCAAATTCTGCAAGTGTTTCCGTGCCTCACTTTAATTTAGAGAGGCAGGGAGTTGTAGGTGAGCTATTTCTTGGAATTGTTCATCAATTCCGACATTAATGATCCCTTCCCTAAAGAAAACCTAAAGAATTTCCAAAGGCCTCCAAGGTTCCCAAGAACATTTTTTTTAAAAAAAAATCTGGTTTAATTAAAACCTGCAGCATAGCTTTGCTTCCAGGCGCCCAATTGAAAGAAGACCACATGTTGCTCTTCATGCAGTTTAATTCTAGGACGTAAGAAACCATCACTTCCTGGGCTTTATAAAAGCTTCTATGACCTTGTAGAATTTCTATTTTAAAAGTTGCATTGTAGCAAAACAGCTTAAAACAGTTGGAAAAATAATACAGGGGCAAGAGAAGCTTTTTCAGTTGAATCAGCTCTTTGGAGGCTGTGCAATGAATTCAGTGTGACATTTTTCATTCTTGCTGAAAGCCTTTGTGGGAGGCAAGGGGCTAAATAAATGGAGTAGCCTGGTGTGTATTTGATTAACTGTAGTCTTAGCAAGATACTAGCTTTTTGTGAAGTTTCCAGAGGACAAGCAAGGAATAGCAAAGCTCTTCCCCATGTAACTGTTTTGGAACTGTGTGTTTTGGAACTGCTATGCCTGGCTTCTGTGGTGTTTGAAAGATGTGTTTTCCACAGATCAAGGATTTTTGTGTGCATACTATGAAGATGCATTTTTGCTTTCTATTCCTTATTTAAACCAAAATCATTTTTAGGTGTGCTACCTAGTACAGAGAACTTCACAGACCTGTCATTGTTTTAAGCAGCTTGGACCAGTGAAATACCAATTTAGTTGTTCATTACCATTCAGTGTGATGAAGCACATTGAATTATACATTTATAATCATTTGGACCAGGGTTCACGTTGCCTCTTATGACCCTGTCGCATGGGGTTAAAATCTTTTGACTTCTAAAAATGTCTGCTGAAGCAGCTTAGATGACCCAGGCTGCGGGAGGGACCTGGGCAGTGATTTGGTGGCAATTCATGTGTGATAGGAACTGGCTACCTCCCAAATTAGCACTGAATTTGGGAAAGGCAAGCTGCTCTTTTAACCCGATGCAATAGGGTCCTTAGGCTGCCTTCATACTGCAGAAATAATCCAATTTGATGCTACTTTGACTGCTGAGGCTCAGTGCTATGGGATTCTAGGATTTGTCATTTTGTGAGACATGTAACTTTCTCTGTCAGAGAGCTGTCAGGCCACTATGGACTACAATTCCCAGAATTTCATAGCACTGAGTCACGGCAGTTAAAGTGATCTCAGACTGGTTTATTTCTGCAGTGTGGATGCAGCCTCTCTCTTTATTGTGGTGTGATCAGTTTACATGAATAACCAATCTTTTCTGTTCACCTGAGTTTGCTTTGACAGAAGATGATTAGATAGTAAAATGTTGTTAAAGATTTGTGATTTTGCAGAGAGTTATGGAAAACATATGGAGATGATGGAATAAAATCAGGTAATTTTAAAGTGTAAGAAACAGATGGCCAAGGATTTTATACTTTTTGCTTTCTAGTGCTTTTGTGATTAACTCAGTGTGCATATATTCAAAGTAATAATAAAAAAGCCTAGTTATACTCAGAACTGGTCTTAATAACATAAATTCATTTCAACCATTGTAATTATTTTTCCTGGGAGTTTATATTTTATGAAAGAAAACTAATTTTCAACTAATTCTGTAGATAGATCTGGCCTGGTCAAATTGTTACATTTCAAACACGTTACGGGGATTTCATCAACTTTTCTTTTGTTTTGCCTGATCAGTGCAGTTGTTGTGAATATAACACATTGTGGCTGCAACTACATGGAAAATTAATGCAGTTTCATGCCGCTTTAACTGCCATGGCTTAGTGTTATGGCATCCTGGGATTTGTAGTTTTTGTGAAATGTTTAACTTTCTCTGTCAGAGAGCTCTGGTGCCAAAACAAACAAATCCCAGGATTGCTTAGGATGGAGGGGAAATAGCAATTAAAGCGATGTCAAACTGTATTCTTTGTATTTCCCTTTCTTCTTCTCATCGGAAAAGAACTTACCTTCCACTTCTTCTTGAAACGCTTCTTTGTGTAACTTTTAGTATTCCTGACCATGGGATCACCCCCTGTTTTGTTCACACACAAATTCTTTAACATTCTTCAATGTGGTAGCAACCACAGGGAAATGGAAAGTATGCTCTCTTAATGAGGAGATAAAATGTAGCATGTGAGGCCATGGTTAGTGGTTTGGTAAGATCTGGCTACTTCTGGCAAACTCCAAAAATTCTGCTTGTGTTTGCATTTTTTGGTGAAAGCAAAGTGTATACTTTTGTCTAAAGCCTGTGCTCGATTCTCGAATATACACTTGTCCCACCACATTCGCTGGGATTAGGGGCACAGGACCCCCTTGAATGTGGAAAAACTCCAAATAACAAAGACCTGAGAGAACACCTCTCTAGGAATCTCTTGATCCTCCAGTGCAACTCTGTGGTCAATATCTGCCAGACCCTGACTATAGAACTGCGATGGAGGAGCTACAAATGCCTAGTGAAGTGTTCTCTCTATTATTTAATTAGCGCTGTAAATTTACACAGTGCTGTACATACAATTTTATAATTAGACGGATCCCTGCCCTCAGGCTTACAGTCAAGAAGAGACAACACAAAAGGAGAAGGGAAAGGTGGTGGGAAGGGGGATGAGGTCCTCTGGGGCCTGGACCAAGGCAGATGGACTGGAGGGAGGGCTCAGCTTCTTAATACATAGGAATGTATTAAGGAATGTATCTAGGAATATCTACGTGTTTCAGTGTGACTGTTGGTTAAAGTTGACCATAGAGCAGCGCTGAAGGATCTAGATATTCCATATTAATAAAATCTGTGAATAAACAAATCCGCAAAAGTCAAAGCTGCAAGTAATAAAATACAATTTCATCAATCTCAATATTATATAAAACAGTTACATAACCATAAAAACATTCAATAAAAACAATAAAATTTGGTCCTTCAGTGTCATCGTTGGTATTTTCAATCTTTCCTCATTGATCTGAATAACCTGTCATGTAGTGATTGGTTATAACATGACGGGTGGGTAGGCCTGCTGGAAGAGATCCGTCTTAAGTGCCTTCTTAAAGGCGTCTAAGGTAGTGATAAGATGGATCTCCTCCGGCAAGTTGTTCCATAATTTTGAGGCCACAGCAGAGAATGCCCTGTGGGAAGTCGTCTTCAGCCTTGTGTTTTTAATTTCTAATAGATTCTTTCCTGATATTCTGAGAGTGTGGGGCGGATTGTGTAGGGAGAGGCATTCTTTCAAGTAACTCGGGCCCAAGCCATATAGGGCTTTAAAGGTAACGACAAACACTTTGTATTGCGCCTGGAAGCTAATCGGCAACCAGTGTAATGATTTTAGTACAGGGATGATATGTTCTGTTCTAGATGTCCCTGTGATTAGCCTGGCTGCTGCATTCTGGATCAACTGAAGCTTTCGGACTTGGTACAAAGGTAGCCCCATGTAAAGCGCATTACAAAAATCTAAGGGAGAGATTACCAGTGTATGTATCAATGTTTCAAGGTTCTCCCTGCCCAGGTAGGGATGCAGCTGGCATATCACCCGTAACTGGTACCACGCACTCCTGGCTGTTGCCTCCACCTGTGATGTAAGCTGGAGGGACGAATCCAGGAATACGCCCAGGCTGGGTTCTTTGTCCTTTAGGGGAATTGTGACCCCTTCCAGGACAGGTTGACAAATCTCCATCCCTGGACTGGGAGAACCTATCACAAGTACCTCCGTTTTTTCTGGATTCAAACTGAGTTTGTTTTCCCTCATCCAGCCCATTACTGACTTCAGGCAGGCATTCAGAGAGGAGATGCCATCTTTGGTCACTGCAACAGTTGGAGACATAGAGAAATATATTTGGGTGCCATCAGCATACTGATAACACCGCGCCCCATGTCTCCGGATGATCTCTCCCAGCAGCTTCGTGTAAATGTTAAACAGCGTGGGGGACAGAATGGCACCTTGAGGGATGCCCGATGTCAGCTCTCTTTTGCGAGAGTAGCTGTCCCCCAGCTGCACCATCTGAAATCTGCCCTAGAGGTAGGGCCAGAACCACTGGAGCGCAGTGCCCCCAATTCCTAACTCTCTCAGGCGTTCCAGAAGGATACCGTGATCAACGGTATCAAATGCCGCTGAGATGTCCAAGAGCACCAGCAGGGTCACACTTCCCCTGTCTGCGCCCAGATGGAGATCATCGGCCAAGGTGACCGTGGCTGTCTCGACTCTGTATCCCTTCCTGAAGCCGGTTTGAAATGGGTCTAGATAATCGGCTTCTTCCAAGACGGCTTGGAGTTGGAAGGCAACTGCTCTCTCGATTACCTTGCCCAAGAAAGGTAGCAAAGAGACCGGCCTGTAGTTATTTCTTACCAAGGGATCCAGGGAGGGCTTTTTCAAGAGTGGTTTGACCACTGCTTGCTTCAATGCAGTTGGAAATTTGCCCTCCCAGAGGGACGCGTTGATGACCTGCTGGAGCAATGTCACCACTGAATCCCCTCCTTGAACGGTCAGCCAAGATGGGCAAGGATCGAGAGGGCATGTCGTCTTCCTAACACATCCAAGGAGCTTGTCCACTTCCTCGGTATTTACAAACTCAAAGTGATCCAGTCTAACCATATCCATGGAGTCACTGGACGTCTCTCTTATGATTTCTGTACTAATGCCGGCATCTAGATTGGCCCTTATCTGAGAGATCTTATCGGCAAAAAAGTCGTTGAAAGCATTCAGGGTGGGAGGGGGCCGAATAAGTTCTTTAACCACCCTGAAAAGCTCTGTTGGACATGACTCTGCCGATGCAATACGTGCAGCATAGAAAGAATTCTTAGCTGCATCGATTGCCACTCCATAGGACCTTAATAGGTTCTCTAGGAGTGCCTTGTCAGATAAGCGTCAGTGTTGACATCAGCAGCGCTCTAGTCGTCTCGTCTCTCAATTCATCCTCCTAAGATCTTGTGTATACCATAATTTCCTATTGGAAGCAAGTTGGAGAGGACGCTCGGGAGCAATCTGTTTATAGCCCTGGTGAGGTCGGTGTTCCAGGTATTAACCAGGGCATCAACAGTATCGCCATCATTCCCAACCATATATCCCTCTAGGGCTTCTTGGAACCTTTTGGGTTTCATCAAGATTCGAGGGCGGACCATCTTAATAGGTCCTCCACCCCCGGGGGGGGGGGATATGGGTAGTGGCCTTTAGTCCTAACTTGACCAAGAAGTGGTCCGTCCATGACAGGGCAGTAGTGCCAATGACTTCTGCCCACGGATTATCTTGATCCGTGCAAAAGGCCACATCGAGTTTATTCCAGCACAATGTGTCGGCCCTGAGATCAATTGGGACAGGCCCATGGATGTCATGGTAATCATGAACTCCCAAGCTGCTCCAGTCAGATCTTATGCACCAGCCTCGAAGGGGATGTTGAGGTCCCCCAGGATCAAAAGCCTGGGGGACTCCAGCACCAGCTCTGAGACTAGTTGTGTCAGCTCGGTTAGGGAGTCTGTTAGGCAACAGGGTTGACGGTAGACCAACAGAATTCCTAAACTGTCTCTGACCTTCAGGGTTAGGTAAATGTACGCTGGATGTGGACAGTTTTATGGATAGGACTTCTGGTCAATTTGATTGCAGTTTTATGGATCAAGGCCACTCCCTTCCCCTCGCCCACTTTCCCTTTCCTACTATACTCAGCTCTTTCAGTGCAGCAAAGTGGGAGTACAGTACTGTTGATATCGGTCCAAAACACACTGCAGAAATAATCCAGTTTGAGACGGCTTTAACTTTCCTGGTTCGACGCTAGGGAATTCTGGGAACTGTAGTTGTGTGAGACATTTAGCCTTCTTTGTCAGAGAGCTCTGGTCTCACAACAAACTAAAAATCCCAGGATTCCCTAGCATTGAGCCAAGGCAGTTAAAGCAGTCTCATATTGGATTATTTTTGCAGTGTGTTTTGGACCATGGTCTCTGGTTTTGCGTTTTTGAGACAAGGCAAGGAGTTATTTGGATATATGTGTGCCAACATACCTGTATCCCTTGCTTTTCCATTTCTTTCTCTCGTCAGGAAAGAACTTAGTTCCTTCCACTTCTTGAAACATTTCTGTTTGTGCAACTTTCCTGTTTTGTGCACACACACATTATGTTACTCGCAAAATAAAATCTTTAATATCTAAAGGGGCCATGTGTCCTTTTCTGTGGGAGAAGGCTGTAATCATCATCTTTCTTTATCCTGGGTAAATTAGAAACAGTTTTATATGAACAGTACAAGAATATGGCTTGAACATTATATGGAGAATTTTAAATTCAAATTCAAATTTTAAATTCACCTTCACCACACCTGTGTAAAGAAGGTGTAAAGAACCTTCCCAGGCTTGTTTGGTGGGAACAAGGGAGAGAGGGCCTTCTCGGTGGCTGCTCTCAGAATTTGGAAATACCCTTCCTATGGAGGCCACGATGGCCCCATGCTTGCTTTCCTTCCATTCACAAGTTAAAATATTTTCATGCCATTAACCTTTTTAGAAACTCAGTGGGGTAGGCTTTTAGGCTTTTAGTATGGTGTGGTTTTAAAGGTTTGTATGTAGTCTTTTAATTAATTTCAGTTTTTTAAACTGTATACATTGTTTGTTTTTAAAATACCTTTTACAGTCAGCCCTCTGTATTCACGGATTCTTTATCCACGGATTCAACCATACATGGCTTGAAAATATTCAAAACATATTCAAAAAGCAAACCTTGATTTTTCTCATTTTATACAAGGGACATCATTTTACTATCCATTGCATTTTTATGAGTCTGGAAATCCATTAATTTTGGTATCCACAGGGGGTCCTGGAACCAAATCACAGTGGATACCAAGGACCTATTTTTCATTAAATGTTTTGCGTGGTTTTAATCTGTGTTGTTTTAAATATGCTGTTAGCTGCCTTGAGTCTTCTTATTGAGAGAAATGTGGGATATAAATGAATAAAACAACAACAACAGCAACAACGGCTAGTATGAGGGGGAACACCTTTTCTCAGACTGAGAATGTAGCAATTGTCTTGAAGCTGTGTTTGGTACTGTTATATATGCTACGGTAGTGATTCTCTTCCTTAAACCTTTATTGGCACATCTGTAGAGTACAGCTGTTGTATAGCTCTGCAAGTAGTAGACTTCTGCTTGCATTTGCTTGGTATATTAGAAACTGGATTGCAATCTAGCTGTAAATTTGTATGCCAGGGCTTGTGCTGCCACAGCATATGTTGATTCATAGAGATGATGGCTAGTCTGTTTGGCAAGTCTGATTTCTGGTATGAAATAATGCTGTTTTTACGGAACATCATGTTTTATGTAGTTCCTGCCAGGCTGTTGTAAAAAGCTTGTTATTTAGAGCATGAGACTCCATTGATAAAATGTGCTGTGGCTGTGAGCCCAATTCAAAAATTCTCATTCTTTGAAGGTTACATAGATTGGGTTCTGGATACTTCAAGAATTACCTGCGGCCACCTGGTTAAGTTTGTTCCTGAAGAAGTACCAAGGATGACCTGTTCTCCATTCCATTCTGAAGCATGATTGTTGAAGGCTTTTGTGGTGGTTTCTCACAGACTATGAAACACCCTTGCAAGGGAAGCTTGCCTTTTGTTGCCCTTCTCCCAGTGGGCATGTTGTTGTTATTTTTGTGTGCCTTCAAGTTGTTTCCAACTTATAGTGACCCTATGGTGAACCAATCATAGAACTTTGTTAGCAAGGTTTGGTCAGAGAGTGTTTGATATGGCTGTCCGCTTAGGCTGAGAGTGTGACTTGTCCAAGGAAATACACGGCCCTGAAGGGTGGCTACAAGCTGCCCAGGAGAAAGCCGGATTGGGGCTGTGGCAACCGCTTGCTTTTTGCCAGCCCAATAAGAGATGGCAAAACGCGGCTCCATTTTGAACTGGCAAAAAGCCGATTTTTCAGCCACCGGGAGGCTTTGTGTGGTGCTACTGTGGCTTGTGGCATATAAATGCTGCGCCACCAGAGTGCTGCTGAGCTGCCTGCCATGTGGTCATATGGGTGGTGTGATGTTGGCTTTGGGTGGTGTCAAAGCTTGTGGCGTCTAAACCCCATGCTCTGATGCCACTACCAAGGCAGCGCAAAGGGGCAATCTGTTTTGCTCCTAAGTGGGCTTTCATGGTTGAGTAGGGAATTCAAACCTAGCTTGGAGTCCTGGTCCAACACTCAAACCACTATACCACACTGTCTCTTAACATTTACCTTTTTATGAAGGCAAGTATCTGGCAGTTGTCTAAAGAAAGGGCTTTTAATCCGTACTTCTTACATTTTATTGTTCTGTTTCAAACACATTTAATTCAATTGTGTTTTATTATTATAATTAATTGCCTTTTAGTATTTTGTGAGCTTATTGTGTACCTCTTAAAATCCTGAAATTTGAGAGGCTTGTGGGATATAAATCAGTTTATGCATGGTAGGGAAGGCTGGCCATTTGTTTTCCTGGGTTTGGACGCTAGGCAGTCTTGAGAGGCCTGTCTGTAGCCACTTCTTTTCTGTTTTTGGGGAGACAAGGGGTATATGCACAATGTAGAAACAAAGCCCTTTGATATCACTTTGCCATGATTCTGTCTTACAAAATCCTGGGATTTGTAGTTTGTTGAGGCACCAGAGCTCTTTGAATGAATACCTGACCAAACTACAAATCCCATGACCCCACAAGATGGAGCCATGACAGTTAAAGTGGTGTCAAACTTCTTTATTTCTGCAGTGTAGCAGGCCTCTAGATGAGGCAGGTCTTATTTGGACTAGCTTTTGGTTTGGTATGATGTCATATCTCCAAACCCATTCATTTCTATTTGGCTCTGGTTGGGTTTTTCCTGCTGTTCTTTCTTTTAAAAATGGTATTTAATCTGTGCTGGATAAAAAGTGGTTTTTCAATTTTACTATAGATATACATGTTCTTTGTCCAGTTTGGGTAAATTTTGCCTCGAGCCTGCAAAGCAGGGTAGTGACTATAAGCACAATACTAAGTTAGAGTGTTAGACTGGTGTTATCTATACTAGGATTGTGGACACCCAATGTCTCATATGGGGGTGTTTCAAGTTGCCATGATCTGAGCCACTTGTGTCACCGATGAGTCAGTTGTGATCCAGACTGTTAGCTATCCTAAGAATTATTAAAATAAGTGTGTCTGATTAATGGCTTGAAAACAGTGCTTTACCCAGCACTTAAAATGGTTCTGAAAGAAATGTATAGCTGTTTCTTTTTAAATTACATACCTGAAAAAGGTGCCTACTGATTTGTTTTCACAGTTAACGTTCTTAACCTGGATCATTTTGAATGTCTTTTTACCCTCCCCCCCTCTAAAATCTAGGAAGGTGAACTACAGTATTTCCTTTTTCCTTTTGCATGTCACATTTGTAATTTGAGGCTTTTCATTCTTAGCCAGAGGCCCTTGGCAGAATCTGGAAGAGCTGAATGGTCATATCACGTGAGATTGCCATTTGGGTTGGAGCCATTGTGGCTTTAGCTGAGTCAGGAGGAGAATGCTGATTTTTGTGCTCCCTTGGGTTTTTTGGCCTGTGCTGTCAATAGAAACAGTTATGTGCATTATCGGATTAGAAATCATCCACCCATCCTAGCAATAATGCATATTAGAAAGGTACATTCCCTGGCTTTGTACCATAAAGAAACAGAAGAATAATTACCACCAGGCTTTGGTCTCCCTGTCCATCTAAACTGTGGGAGGGGATATGGCTGAGAATGTTTTTTTTTGTAAAAATAATCAGTGCACAATTGTACTACGTACAGCTCTTCTAGATATCCTCCAAAGTACAGAGGATTGTCATTTTCTACTTACATTGTCATTTCGTAGCATTTTCAGGCCTGAACAGATTGGAAGTCCCAATTGGAATAGATCCATAAAATCAGGGAATTTATGTGAATGTACATTCACCATTCAAATATTGTGCAGGGCTTCCTAATCAATCTCAGGTATGCAGATGACACCATAGTATTAGGGGAAAACTAAGAAAAGTTAAAGAAGAATGTACAAAGACAGGTTTACTGCTGAGCAGAAAGAAAACAAAAATGATCATGGATGATCTACATACTATATATACTCAACTATAAGCTGACCTCGTGTATAGGTCTAGGGCAAGTCTTGGGGCCAAAATTATGAATTTGGATATGACCCACGGATAAGTCAAGGGTAAAACTTAGGGCATATAGCAAAGGATCTAAAGGCTGAAGCAAAGTAAAATGTCAAAGAACTTACAAAATTCCAGCAGACATGGGTCTTTGTGCTCACTCCTAAGGCTGGCTAGATGAGAGAGAAGAGGGGATTGATGCTTCCAGGACAGATTATACTCTTGCCTTTGACAAGGGGATGGTGCCTTCTTTTAAATAAGAGTTAAGAAACAGTACTTACATTGACCCATGGGTAAGTCGACTCAGGTTTTTTGGGTAAATTATTTGATCTAAAATTTTAGACTTATAAAAAAACAAAACAAACAGCTTCATTTATATACCACTTCATACCGCCTTAGGAGTGTCTAAGCAGTTTACAACTGTAAGCTACTTGTCCCCAACAATCTGGGTACTCATTTTAGCGACCTCAGAAGGATGCAAGCCTGAGTCGAGCTTGACTTATACATGAGTATATACAGTAAATTCAACGTAGATAACAGGGAAATTGAAATAGCTAGAGATTTCCCATATCTTGAATCAAGCATTGAACAGAACAGAAACTGCAGGCAAGAAATCAGAAGAAGGCTAGGAATGGGAAGGGCAGCTATGAAATAACTACTGGTAGACAAAATCCTAAATTGTAAAGATAAACAGCTGAAGACTAAAGTCAGAATTGTCCAAGCCATTATATTCCCATTTACCATGTATAGATGCGAGAGCTGGACAGTGAAGAGAACGGATAGGAAGAACTCACTTGAGATATGGTTCTAGAGAAGACTGCTGAGGATGCTGTAGTGGACAGCAAAAAGGACAAACAAATGGGTATTAGAACAAATCAATCCAGAGTTCTCCCTGGAAAACAAGTTGACTAAAGTCGTCGTACTTTGGACATGTAATGAGAACGTAGAAAAAACAATACTGCTGGGAAAGGTAGAGGGCAGTAGAAAGAGAGAAAGACCACATGGAAGATGGCTAGATTCAATCTAGGAGGTCCCAGGCATGAACCTGCAAGATTTTAGCAGAGAGAGTGAAAATAGGGAGTCATGGATATGTCTCATTCACAGGGTCACTATGAGTCGAACTTGACTCGAAGGCAGCTAACCACAACAAACCTAATAGATCTACTTTGGTTGGGATTGCCCATGGAATCTATGGATCAAACTGTAGAACATGGGATGAAACAACAACAACACCTGTGGCTAGCTGTGGCTACATTCACCCACCTGCCTATGAAACAACAATAATGTGGAGTCATTTGACCATTCTGGCTCACCCTGTCCAGAATACAGAAAAATAATTTGGAAATCTGGGCTAACTATTCTAGATGGACTTCAGAGACACAGCTGTATTAGTCTGCAATATGAGTATCCAAAGGGATCTTGTAGCATCTTTGAGACTAACTGTGTCAAAGACGTTGTAGCATAAACTTTCGTAGACTTGGCCTACTTCCTCATATGCTTTTAATGGAGCAAGTGTGGATTTAATCTCCAGTGAAGTCTATCTCTCCGAAGGAATCCTGAATTCCTGTTTTCTATCAGTATAGCCCTGACTGCAAAATAATTGCATATTTTCACTTTAATTGGTAAGATACTTTGCTATCTTAGTGCATGATATGCAGGCGGTGGGGTCTGTGGTCAGTGTTTTCTTCCAGTTTGGACAGGGGAAGGGATGTTACCCACTTGAACGGTCATACGTGCTTCACCTGTGAAACAACATTGGATGATTTTTTGTTCCAGTATTTATTTGTTTTATATATTTCATTTATATGCCACCATTTTCCTGGAAAGGGATCCAAGGTGGCTTACAGATAAATTCAAGGTACATTGATTGTTAAAGTATGACCAACTTAATAAATTACATTGGCTGGGACCAAAAAGGGAGATGAGTAAAAAGCAGTAGATTTATTAGGCAATCTTTGTCCCAGGGGTACTTTATTAGGGAAAAAATCCAGACAGGAAAATAGCCTACAAAATGTCAGGTGACAATGTCATATAATATCAATAATGTAGGTTTATTTCTGTGTAAATTCTGCAATGAAACATGACTCTGGGAGGCTAAAGTGGCCCCTTTGAATGGAGCGGGTTAAATTTCCAACAGTGTGCTGGACATTTTTGTTCAAAAGATTATCAGTATAAGGTCTCATGGCATCAACGTAGGCAGAAAAGTACCCATGATTGCTATTGATGACAGTTAGCTACTCCTGCACACTGACACCCCTCTATTTTAGATTGACAACCTACTTGCAAATACTCTGCAGGTAGACTGTACTTTGATAGGATAGTCTTAGAAAGGAAATACTTAATCCTGCATTAAAAGCAATAGCACTTTCTTTTTCTCACACACATTTACAAAACAGCCTCACAAAAAGGTTATGGGTTTCACAATTCGCTCTCAGGTTTCTCCCTATCTCATGGTGGGAATAAAAGGAAAACTATGGAGGCGAAGGACCCATCCAGGTATAATAAGTACTGGAAGTAATTTCAGTTGGCTGCAACAAAAGGAGTAGAGTGGAAACCATTTAAAACTGGTTCACACCAGCAATTCTTTGTGCACTATTAACTGTTCAGATCTAGTCACAAAACATTATTCTGAGGAGAAAAGGTTTAGTGAACCCTGGAAATTGGATTTGATTTATGCCAGAAAATCTGCCTTTTCACTGCTTGAGGTTTTCTATGGAAGAAAGCCACAGCCTTTTACCAAATGGTTTCTAAGGAAACATCTTATAGCAGAGCATCTGAAAACAATTTGGCTGTTAATGAGAAATAGTTCTCACAACGGTGGGAAAGTGTTGAGTGAAAGAAAAGCCTTCAAGATTTTGGCACTTTCTCCATGAAGATGTTTTAAATAAGTGTGCTGCTACTGCTGCTGCTGCAGCTCAGCTTATGAAATTTCTTACAAGGAATGAGCTTTCATTACCTGCCTTTCAGAGGTCTGCATTCTGGTTTCACATCTTTTCCTCCATGCAGATAAACACTGTTAAAGTGACTGTGAGCTGCAAAGAGGGGAGAACTTTTTAAAAAAATGCTTGATTTTTCAATACATTGGCATTGTAATGAGTACACCATGCAGCGTACTTTGAATCTTCATTCTGTTCCTGGAGAAGTTAATAGTTCTGTTTTGTTGTGTGCTGTCTGTCAGCCTCAGTCAGGTCTGTTCTGCATAGGATTTCCCTTGGGGTGAGCTAAGGAAACACTATTATCCTCCCTTTCTCCCTGTTGCAGACACCCCATCAGTTTTCCCTGGCCTGCTTATAAAAGTTTCCAGGCCTTTGTCTGAACTGCTCTGCCCTGGATTGACCCTCCTGTACTACATTTATGTTGGTCTGCTTCCTAGGATAAGCCTAGCAGCAAAGCTAGCCAATATCCAGAGGCTGATGTGAAGTTGAAGGCTTTCACGGCTGGCATCCATAGTTTTTTGTGGATTTTTCAGGCTATGTGGCCATGTTCTGGAAGAGTTTATTCCTGACATTTTGCCAGCATGTGTGGCTGGCATCTTCAGGGAAAGATGCCAGTGACAGATGCTGGCAAAACATCAGGAATAAACTCTTTCAGAACAGAGCCACATAGCTCGAAAAACCCACAAAAAACTATCGAGAGGCTGTTTTAAAAAATGGGTTATTGGTGCTGATACGTTAAAAGCAGCTATGCCACATGAAAAGCACACAGGGTTTAGAAAGATGTTGAGTGTGGATGACTTCTTCAGGCATGCTTTCAGTGTCATTTAATGTCAAACATCACTGTCCACCAAAGATCAACTGCTTTGGGGAAACTTTTGCAGATGTCAAAGTAATTGACCCGTTTGAATCTACTGTAAAATAAAATGAAAGTAAGAGGTCCAATATAGAATAACTGCACGAGCCTGTCTTTCATGGGGGAACTGTAACGAGAACTTAAATGACTAAACCGTAAATTATGGCAAAAATTTGGTTTCATACCCTTTTAATTCTGCATGTAGCTTTTGCAAACCTATTCCTTACATTGTAGCTGGTTTCTGTAGTTGGATGCATGGATTGTACAAATTGAATGTTTTTTTTTTCAAACTTATACTCATAGACAGGAAACACAGTTATATCACGGAAAGCTTTTTAGCCTTGTTGGGTAAGATCATAAGTAGAGAGTTGTAGTAAGTTACTGTCGATATTTTGGTTGTTCTGGTGGTGGTGGTGTGCCATTAAGTCATTTCTGATTTACGGTGACCCTAAGACAAACCTGGGGCTGTGAGTGCATTGACTCGCCCAAGGCCACCCAGTTGGTTTCAATGGCTGAGTAAGGAATCGAACCCTGATCTCCAGAATCATAGTCCTACTCTCAAACCACCTTGCTATGCTGGCTGTCCAGTATTTTGATAGGCTCCATGAAAGAATCTGCTGAACTCAGATCATAAATATTATTCTTAGGATAATTTAGGGTATCCCTGCCAGTGGATTCATGCTATAGTCTTGACAGCTGTCTCTCCCTCTGCCTATTCTCTCTTTTAGAAAAACAAAAGTTTGTTTAGGATGGGTTATTTGCTTTATTGTGGAAAATTTTTGATTTTTGTGGGGAGGTTGGTTCATTACGTTAGGTCTGATACGTAAGATTTCATTTTTTATCTTTTTCTGCTTGCTATTGTATGATGCTGGGCAGATGGGCAGATAGGTTTTTAGAAAGAGAATAGCAAAATTTCTCACCATAGCCTGTGCATTATCTGTAGACTTATTCTGTCCTTCAAGAATGATGTCCTGTGGTTTGTATTTGATAATATATGTTGCTTAGCATTTTCACATGACTGGTGGATTTCAACTCCATACAGCAAAATCTGGAGTCTTCTTTTGTAGCATTTTCCAGTGGTGTAGCTGTTACTGTGGTGAAGTAAAAACAAGGAAGTGTCAATAATAATTGTCTTATAAACAGTAGCCATCCCCAAAATAGCTACTGCATAATAACACAGACATTCTTGCATTGGTGAACTAAGCAGTATATGTCATGTGGTTTTATTTTATTTTTAAAATACACACAGACATATCTTGGCCTCTGTCTAACCCACAGGTGTCAAAATTCCTAACTGCATCTGAGCTGATTCATTTTGTTCTCTGTTTTTGAGGTTCTTTTGTTTTAGAATGGCTACTTTGAGGTCAATGTAAATAGTGTCCCATTTTGAGGGTGGCTTTCATCTGCATCTTCTGGGACAGCCTAGGTGCAATTCATCAGGTATGAATGTCTTCTTTTAATACACTGATATAGGTTAAAAAGTACTTTGTGGCTATCCTCCAATGAGATCTGCTTTAGTATTTAGTAATCTACCCCAACTCTGATCCTGATCCTGATGGGACTCAATACTGTGTATGTTCAGGTGTCAATAGTCCAAAGCTGTCCTTCTTAGTACGTAGTAATATTAATGCTTGGGATAGTTTCTTCTCTTTTTCCATGTAGCTATAGAAGACTCCTATATAAAACACTAAAACCTCTGCTTTGGATTGCTGTGGTTGGGAAAACTTTTGAGAGTCAGACAAAGAAAGGAGGATTGTGAATTAGCAGAGTGAAAATGTAGTGCCCTCTCAGTCAATTGCGCTTGTGAAAAAATGCATTCTGAAGTGATCTTGGTAACAAAACTATAATGAAAATCCTATTTCAGCCCCTTAATGCACCTTTTCTCCGATAGATTGATACCAGGAATGAGACTTTACCACTTTCAAGAGAAATTAAATCAGTATACAGACATACTGTACACATAGAGTCTTGATCATCCGACATAAATGGGCGGGCTAATCGTCGGATAGCCAAAAATATTGGATAATTCCAAGGGTCCAAGAAAAGCCTTAAAATCACTATGAATTGCAAGTGTATTGAAGTTTTATTGCAGTAACAGTAAAAGTAAATTTAAAAAAATCACTTATCAACATTGTGATGTACAGTATAAACAGTTCAGTCATCTGAAAAGTTAAAGAAATCACAGAAAATTTAAAGTAATTTCAGAAAATTTAAAGAAATTACAGCAGCTGCAATGTTGGATAAAGCGGAATGCTGGATAACTGAAGGCTGGATAATTGAGACTCTACTGTATTTTAAAAAGGCATCCTTTTTAAAGGCATCCTTTCAAAAGTACAAGATCAAGACTTTTTGCAAAACAGATTGGCTTTAAATGCCAGCTTTCCAGCAACTTGGAGGCATAGTGTTTAGATGCTGCAGGCCACAGGTGTGCTGTAAAGCTGTGGTGGGGTAGGAAAAGCCAGCTTTTTGTCAGCGCAAAAAGAAGCAGCAATTTGCCGCTTCTTTTTGGGTCAGCAAAAAGGCAGATTGGAGCTGCAGCATATGGTTGCTGCGGCCCCAATCCAGCTTTTTCAAGGGCAACTTCAAGCCACTCCATCAGGGGGGTCTGCTCCACTCCTAAATTATGTAGGCCACACTGGTATGAAGGCATGATATCAATGTCTATAGTAGTTTTAGTGTTTTCTGAGGAAAGGGAAGGTTTCATGTAGACTTCTCTGCTGAGGAATCCTTATGTTGATCACAAAATGTGTGTATGACAGATAGAGTTCTAGAGAGGACTCTAGAACTCTAGATCAAGTGCATGATTAGCTAACACTCATATTCTGTACTAGCTTTTGGTGGATTGTATGTTATGGAGGAAAAGAATAATGGTGAGCATGACCGTCCTTAAAAAAAAAAAGATTTTCTTCTTATTGATGGATTGCTAGTAAGTATCTCAGGGTTAACTGGAACATACTTTAAAGCAGTGGTTCTCAAACTTTAGACCTCTAGAGGGACTTAGATGTATCAGATTGACATGCAGAGTTTATATTACTCAAGACAACTTTGTGTGTCCCTTCTGTTTAATTGTTAAATACCATTTAAAATGTTGCACAGTCACAGTTGAAGCTGGGTTTTCTTTATGTTGGGTTGCTGTAATGAAAGCCTCTGCAGTGTTCCAAAGCTGATAAGACATGGTGAACTTGTCATAGTGGTATGGTAAACACAATTTTGTGTGTGCGGTTAAACAGCCATGTTATTGAAACATGAGCTGCTCTACAGAAAGAATTGTGCTGCAGTTGTCTTATCAGAAAACTAACATGCCTGCTTCTTTTATGGAACTGTGTTGCTTTGGAAGTGATAGATTTCTTAAGCAAAAGAGTGGAACTAAAAGGCCTATCCCTGTTTAGTCAAAACATTCTATGATGTTGCCTGAATGTTAAGCAAGTTAAAGGAAATGAGAGATTTGGTGTCAAATAAATTAGCCTGCTCATGCCATTGCAGACTTGCTTTCCATTTTACGGCCAAGTCCTCCAAAGACTTTACTCAAACATCAACTACAGACTACAAAGCTGCAAACACAAGATGACATAGTTTTACTCAAGGTTAATGAGTCCCGGATAACTAGCCATAGGGCTTCCTTAGCACACATCCTGTTTTTATGGAAGCAATGGAATTTCGGAGGATAGAGATAAAGCTTGTAAATACTTAGGCTATGATTCTGAAGTGCACTGTGAGAAACTCAACAGTTAAAAAGGATTCTCAGCTTTTTAGGCAGCAAATTAATTCTGAGGGCTGAAAAACAGAGTAATAGGATATTCACAGCAGAGGCCAAGAACGTGAATGGGAGATTATAGATCTCTGAAAAACTTAAATAACAGACTATCTGGTTTATATACTATGCTGGTGAAATTATTGTACCGGTATAATCAGTTATAAATAGGATTCAATTCTATATGACCTTATTGTTCATCATTTCTGTAAGTTTTGCTCAATTTTCAAAGTGCTTTCCATTCCCCCCCATATGAAACCGGTTTGGTTTTCATCCAGAACTAAGCACAGAACAGAAAGGTAAAGCAAGAACTTGAAGAAAAGCAGAGAACTGAAATCATAGCTTCTCAGCCAAATTATGAGAATTACAGTTAATTTTCTAATCATTTTTTTTAAATGAAAATGTGGTCCTATATAATACCCATGCAAACTTGCAATAACTACTGTATAGTAAGATATAGCATGCCTGTTCATAACTGAGCCACATTCAGTTCAGTTGGATTTATTTCTAGGTTAGTGTATACAAGTGCACTGCTAGTACCAAACTTAATAGGTCCCTGTTTTTCTGTTTTGTTTTTAATTCATTTTTTTAGATCAGCACATTCGGCAGTCAGAAAATGTAAGATGTGAAGGACATCCATGTTAATGGTGTACTCCCATTATTTAGCCAAGGCTAAAGATTTGGTGCTGGAGGGCTACAAAAAGAGTATTGACATACATGCACACCTGCTGTTATATAGTTATTAAATGGGTATTCAGGATTGGGAGACCATCTTTGCTCCATTTTTCTATTGCTGCTATTGTGTCTGTGTCTGTTACGTGCCTTCAACTCATTTCCAACTTATGGCAACCCTAAGGAGAACCTATCATGGGGTTTTCTTGAGAAGATTTGTCCAGAGGAGGTATGCCATTGCCCTCCCTTGTGGCTGAGAGGATGTGACTTGCCCAAGGTCACCCAGTGGGTTTCATGGCTGAGCTGGGAATTGAACCCTAGTCACCAGAGTTGTACTCCAATGCACAAACCACTACACCATGCTGACTTTTACTGCTATTATTACATATTTTCAATTTAAGGTGGAATTTTTCAGTCTCTGCAGGATGGAATATTAATAATAATTGTTAATTAAAATTAATTGTTAATCTGGGAGGGAGGGTAAATCAAGGAGTGTGTGTGTGCCTGCATGCCAGTGTGTATGATTACTTGTCAACAACATATGTCCTTTATCACTTCCAGGTTTAATAGGAAGTGTTAAGTTGCACACATGACTCTGAAATAATCTTGCCAAGAACCCCTTGTGATAGGTTCACCTTCAGGTTGCCATAAGTTGGATGTGACTTGAAGGCCCACTACAACATTACTCCAATGATGACCCACATATTTCTCTCCTACCTGCAGCACTTAATTTCTGGGTTTCCTTCAGAGTTTATAAAATTAACTTTTCAAGGACAGGCACATTTGCTTCTTTCTTTTACTAGGCCCTAGTTTCCCTAAAGTTTAATTCTGGATTTCCATCAGAAAAGAAGCTGATGTTCAAAGCTTTGAGAAACAGGGGCTGAACTCATTTTTCTGTTCTATCAACTGCAGCATTTCTACTGATGTGACTGTCCCTAAATAGGATATTTAGAGTAACTACCTATTTTCTGGTGTGCTAAGTAACACAGCAAAAAAAGCAGCTGTGACAAATTTTTGTTTTGTTTTGTTTTTTTGGAGATTATACTCCCAACCCAAGTTCTGGGTGCCCTACATTTCCTTACTGGAATCTATTGTGCATGGAAAGGATCCGAACCCATTTGCGAGACCTCTGAATGAACTTCATTCATTCCTTGTGCTTGGAAATGGCTCTTTAGTCACCAACAGACACAATAGTTACAACCCAATTTTCTTGGCGCAGACACCGCTTATTAAAAGGGAAGAGTTTGTTATGAAAAAAGTGTAGTAGCTTTCCTATAGTAGTTATATAATCCAGCATTCCTTTAATATCTCACTGCCATAATTATATAAACACATTCATTTTCTCAAATGTCTGCAGCATGCTGGTTCTGGATGGTCTTGTGATGGTCTGAATAACAGTAATATAATATTTTTGTACTGCAAAAAAAATTTTTTTTACATAGTGCTTTGAACAGTATTTTTGAGAAACAATTTACTCCCATTACTTACTACAGTGCTTCAAAAAGGAATTTGTTTTTATTTGCTTTAGTCTAAAGTTGTTTGTTGCATTATTAATTACTTTTTGTTATATTTTATAAAGAAAACTTAAGATGGATAAGAGCATGGAAGCCTGTAGAAAATGCCTCTAAAATGTCATTTAAAATTAATTAGACATGTTAATGTGCGGTATAGTGGTTTGAGCATTGGGCTTTTGAACAAACTGGCAAATAAAATAAAATAAAGATAAATGTTAATAGGGCTTCCTCTGTGGCTGAAAATTACATCTTTAGTTTCTTGACCATTGTCCTAAAAGATAACATATGTGACACTTTATAGTTGGATACTTGAAAATGTTGAATAGAAAAAGACAATGGGTTGAACAGAGGGATAAGACTATTACATTTAAAATTACTCTTTGATGGAATAAAACAATGTGTCCCACTTACATTCATTATATTTGCTTTGTACAAAACATACAAACAAACCTATATTTCCAGTGTTTGATTTGCAGTGATGTATTCTGTTTGAATTTCCTTTAGTTTGTACCACTATTGTTTATATTACATAGTTTTTTAAAAAGGCTTTCTTTATCTGTTTGCTGGAATAGTAACTATAATAGAAATATTTACATTGGTGGGCAGATGCTTAATAATAATAATAATTTTCATTTATAACCCACACCTCTGAACAAGCAATCGGGGCGGGGTACAACAAATTAAAACAACAACAGTTAAAATAGATCAATCCCATCCCAACTACCAAGATAGTACTCATGTCCTCCAACAAGTGGGTATCTATAATATATAAACAATATAATCATAAGACAAGAACAAAATAACTCAGGTAAGAACAGCAGTTATGTTCACTGGCTTGCTTTAATCGAGATAGTAGGAGGATTTCTGTGGGAACAGCATATACAATTTTTCAGAGTGAGACACAGACATGGAGAGACTTCATCCTAAAACCGAGAAAAGATGGATGGTTTAAATATATAATATAAAGGGAGATTTCTACATTTGATTGGACGTTGGTGCTGTAAAACCTCGAGATGTTTTGGACTTCAGATTTTAGAAGTCCCAGCTAGCAGACTCTGTGGTCAGGGATTCTGGGAACTGTAGTCTAAAACACCTTGAGGTAGGTAAGTTGAGAACCACTGTTTTAAATGATACATTTCTTCATTGAGTTTTTTTTAAAATAAAGAGGACTATTTTGAACAGTCTCGCTGAGAGCAAAGGGAAGGTGTATTGGTGCTGGATACTAGCGGTGAAAGAAAAATGATGTTTAGTTAGCAATCTAATTTGACTAGTCAGGCGCTGGGATTGACAATGATTTATGACTTCCATTAAAGAATAGCAGCAGACAATTGCCCCAGATAATATAACTTAATTTTATACCTTGCCCATCACCAGTATTTTCTTTATGTCAGCTATCACCATACCCACATGTGGTGGTTCTTAAACTTACTTTACTTACTTACTTTATTATTTTAAAATTTATTTTCTATTTTGTTATTTAATGTAATTTAATTTTTTTGCATCATGGACCTTTTGAGAATCTGATGATGGCTATGGACCCCTTCAGTAGTAAAATACACCACATAAACAAAAATACAAAAAAACCCCACCCTTTGCATATACTGTAGTTTATTTTATTGCATTGGATTCTGATTTCTTTCACATAGGCTACTCTGGAAGAAAAATAATAATACAACAAACTCTGAAAATTTACAATGGCAGGAAAAAAATTAAAGGAGGAAGGGAGTGAATTTTTTTATATATATATAATCAGTTTATGGACTCTTTGAAGCCTCTCAGTGGACTCCTGCTTTGAACCCCTGTACACTTCTGCACAGTACACATTGATTCCACTTCAGCTGCCACAGCAGCATCCTATGGCATCCAAAGATTTACACTTTGGTGAGGTACTAGAACTCTCTGGCTGAGAAATTTGAATATTCTTCCTTAAGCTGCGACTCCCGCATTTCCAAAGGACTGAATCATGGCAGTTAAAGTGGGATCATCGATAGTGTAAAAAGGCCTCTAATATATGAAAAGTTCACAATGATTGGGGAAAGGAAGAAGAGGCATGACTAGGGTGGAGTACAGGGTACAGACCATACAAGTTGACACCTGAATTGGGGGGGGGGGGGGGAGGTGACACCACTGCTCTCCAAACATCTGTCTTTTGGCAGAAATAGGCTGTGATGTGTGCCTGCATCCCTTTAAAATGCTGCGGTGATGATGTGACTGGGGCAAGGCTCAGTGGGAGGAGATAAGAGAAGCCTCTGGTTCTTTAAAAAAATAAATTTTAAATTTTGAAATTTTTGAATTTTTAAAATAATTTTAAAAATTCTTTTATAATTTTCTTTAAAACATCACATCTCACCGAAGTTTCAGTTTAAGCACATGAAACAATGTACATGTAAAAGTGCAAGTAGATAAATAGGTGCCACTTCAGTGGGAAGGTAAACAGTGTTCTGTGCAGTCATGCTGACCACATGGCCAGAGAATGACAATGCTGGCTCTTCGGTTTAGTAACAGAGATGAGCACCAGTTTCTGCAGTCGGACACAACTTGACAAATATTTCAAGGGAAAGCCTTTACCTTTAAGCTTTAGCCCTAGAACCAGCTCTTGTCTACTGCCTAACTTCACCATCCTGCAGCATTATTTGCATTGTTTGGTATGGATGATGACATTGAAGATGCATAGGAGGAAAGAGCCAAAGCAGCTTTGTGCTTTTCCCTGAGCCAATGGCAAGTAGGGAGTAGAGTCATGAAAGTAGAAAAGGAGGAGGGGAAAGCAAAATTACTGGCTTTGACTGAATGTTGAATTCAGTCAAAGAGGATGGGGAAGGAAGTCGGGTGAGGAGAGACAGGGCTGGCAAAGGGAGGAAGGTAGAGAGGGATAGTGGGAGGGGAGATTTGCTCACTAGCAGCTTTGGCTTTATCTGCCGTTGACTCTGTCCCTGATAAAGTTTCACCATTAAAAGAAAAAAGATTCCTCACTCCTATGTTTAAATACTACTTAGACATATGGATGAATGTGGGGTGTGTAACCTTACAAAGAAGGAATCCAGTAAAGGGAGTTTGTGCCAGATTAATGTGATATTCTTTTGTGAAATGATAAGAGGTATTCTAGACAAAAGACGTTTGGTGTGTAAAAATCAGTTTAAATTTTAACAGAGCATTGGTACATAAGATGGTATTAAAGTGAAAAAGATCTCTATCAGAGCACTTCTTTTAAAATAAGACTCATGGTGAAAAGAAAATTACTTCTTTATATTTGCACACTCAGTCACTAAAACTTCCGCCATTTCCCCGGTGAAAACCAGGACACTTCTGG
Organism: Urosaurus nigricauda; assembly: GCA_034509955.1. Classification (NCBI taxonomy): domain Eukaryota; kingdom Metazoa; phylum Chordata; class Lepidosauria; order Squamata; family Phrynosomatidae; genus Urosaurus; species Urosaurus nigricauda. The sequence goes on from JAOEGL010000004.1 coordinate 106,605,647, forward strand.
CTAAGCAGAACTGGAGTTTGATCAAGACTGTGCAAGTTTTTAATGGAGGAAAAAAAGACAAGTATAAGAGGCGGCAGCAGTTTGCTTTTCCATAAGTCTACAGGGAAGGGTAAGATTCTTCCCCACTCCTCTCCTCTCCGCTGAGGCAATTGAGCACTCTGAAATCAGTTTTCAGCTACTGAAGTAAACCAAGGGGAAAGTGGGAGGAGAAGAGAAAAACTGGGACATTTTAAAAGCAGTTGAAAAGTGGGATTCCAGAAGGTTAATTGGGTTTGTTAATTAGGACAGTTGAAGGAAATGCTCACTCACTAAAGTTCTAGTTGAGTAGCCAGTATAAGCAAATCTCATCCCTACATTTTATTTTGCAGTCTACTTGAGAATAGACGATACTGAAAATGAAAAAGGCTTATAATGAAAATGACAGATGACGCCAAGGTTAGAGGCATTGTTAATGCTGACAAGAATCAGGAAACTGTACCAAATGCATGAAACAATCTCAGGAACTGGATAATAGAATGAAATCTAGTAGAGTAAGCTTGTGCCCCTGAAAATAAAACCATTCCTCTCTCTCAGGACTGGTTGACGATGCAAAAGCTACCCATAGGATTTTGTGGTTTGTACTCATGGTCTTAGGGAGAAAGATGATGTGAACTATGTGGTGTGTGTGATTGTGGCTGCTGAAAAGAGGGGGAGGACATTTACAGGACGTAACCCTTGTCTAGCCTCTCTCCATAAGGTCACAAACAATTGCACAGATAAATGCTGAAGGGCGTTCAGAGAACGAAAGGCCCCAACAGAAGTGGGTCCAGCGTGTCAAACAGATAGCCTCGGAAATTGTGTGTAGCTGATTAAAGGATAAAAGATGAGTGTGTGCTTCCTAAGGGCTGAGCAGGAAAAAACAGCTACATGGAAGGTGTAAGATAACCACAGTCCCCTACCCTTAGGGGCACACCTTCCCTTAGGGGCACACCATTATCTTGCAGGCCTCCTGCTAGTTGCTTTACCAGCTAAACCACTTCCTGCCCTGTTGGCATATATTATGTACTTGATTTGAATGTCCATGGAATGATAGGATAGTACATATACATATATTTCTCCTTATCCAGAGCTATGGATTACAACTGGAAAAGCTGATTGAAGGACTCTTGAGAATTCAAGTTCCAGAAAGGCTTTCCAGGCTTTTTACCACCATATATTTTCAACTAAAATGTATTGTGTGTTAGGTTTTAGTGCTCCATTGGAAAAGCTAGAAGAGAAATTCAAAACAGCTCAGTAATTTTCAGCATCTTCTTTGTTTCATCTCTTGGTAAACATATTCAGGTCTTTGAAAATCTGAATAAAATAGCTCAGGGTTTTCAGAACAAACCAAATGTGAGTACTGTATATACTTGACTATAAACTAACCTCATGTATAAGTCAGGGGCAGGTTTGGGGCCCAAAATATTGGATTTTGATATGACCTGTATATACAATAAGTTGAGGGTAAAATTTAGGAGCATGTAACAAAGGACCAAAAGGACGAAGCAAAGGAAAACAATACCAAAGAACTTACAAAATTCCAGCAGCTGTAACTGTTTGTATTCACACTAAAGACTGGATGGATGAGAAAGTAGAAGAGGATCAATGCTTCCAGGACAGATTATACTCTTGCCTTTAACCAGGGTAATTTTTTTTTTTTTAAATAAGAGTCAAAGTGCAGTACTTACATTGACCCGTGAATAAGTCTACTCAGTTTTTTGGAGGGGGTGTGTCAATTTTTTGACTTAAATTTCTAGATTTATATATGAATATATACAGGATATCTTTTCAACTTTGGCCATTGGTATGCAAAATAAAATATTAAATACAGGACACAAGACAAGCTAGAAACATTTGACTATAGCTTATGACACACTATCTCTATACATGATCAGGGCACATTCTCTAAAACACTGATAGTATGGGAGTAACCCCTTCCAGGAAAACAAATGGAGGGTTTTAGCACAAATTCTGTAGTAAGATAGACTACGTCCGCCTGCTACCCTCCACATATTTTGGACTATAGCTCCCATTATTTCAGTTAGCTCAGCTAAAGGCCCTACTCACCAAGGTGGGATGAGGGGTGTTGTAATCCATCTATCCAATTAGAAGAAATTAGGTCAGGGGAGCTTATGTTGCAAGGAAGGTTTTCCACTGAGACTTTGGTTCTATTCTTCTAGAGGACAGGTTGCTGTTACTTCAGTAGAGCTGGTCAAAACTAATATTTCATTTTCATTATGTAGTCTGAATTACTGAGTGTCCTTGTAAAGGATGTTTAGAGGACAGATGGAGATGATACCAGAACTTTTCAGAAAATGTTCTGTGGATGCTCTGCTATAAACATAAAAGAAGGGGCTGTGATTCAAAGGATGCAAAGTGAACACCATCCAGGATGGAACTTGTGAAGTCAGGGAAAAGGAAGTAATGATTCAGAAGGGACATGAAGCATTCAGGAATGCTAGGAATGATCAAATCAAGAAAGGGGAATCCTGTGGAAGGCAAGCAAGAATTTATGGGGAGTCTGCCTTGTCAGGTCGGATACAAACAGAAGCTTAATAGTTAAACGATAGTTGCCATTTGCAGGCACAAAATGAAAAGCTTTTGTCCTGTGTTTGATGAACAAAAAGTTTAGTGGCCTTTTAAGTTGGCTTTTCATGTGGCATTTCCATCACTTCCCCTTGTACCACATCCTTTGCTTCACAGGGCTGGCAAGCCCAATTGGTAGGGTAGAACAATGTGGGTTTGTTATATTAGAATAGGAGGAAGGGTAGGGCATTTACAATTTCAGGAGGTCCAAGGCCAACTCAGTTGGGAGTGTGTCCCTTTCAATAAAGTGACAAACTCTATGGAACTAGATCCCTATTAGCTCTCCTTTCAGATATGATGAAAATTTTGAGAGCCAAGGTGGTGCCTTTGTTCCCACATTTGGCAATGAATTGGGTAAGTGTTGTATTTATTTTCTCACCACACCCTGGCCAGAAGTTGCACTTTAGAAATTTGGTCTGTATATAAATTCCTTGGGTAACAAGAAGCAACACTTCCTCTTTGTACATCATATATAGAAGTTATCCAAGTAGCTTGTCTATCTTCTGTCAACTGGCTAGCAACTAGCAAGCTGGAAAACAGATGGTTTTAATTTATTCCTTTCTAGAGTGGTTCATACATGCACATTTATCACCTGACTATTAGTGCATTTTGGGTGTGACTGAGCTTTCATTGTTCTAAAAATACAGACAGAACTTTCATATTACCCAGGGTCACCTCAATATTGAATTCAGTGCCATCTGCTTGGGTACTTGGCTGCCAGTCATCAGTGGATGCGAAGCCAGTTGATGGGTGAACCAACTCCTTTGGCTTTACACTTCATGATTCCTCCTTAAAGAAGGCAGTCTCAGGCCAGCACATGTTAGCTTGCACTTATGACACATTAATCATTGCAAAGGCCAGCCACACCTGTAGTACTTCTTTTCAACTAGTAATGAGGTACAAGCCCACTGTTTTGGTTACCACCATTCCATGCTGCCAGTTCTGTTCATTTTAAACAGCTTTCTTTTTTCCAGAGACCCTGGGAATGTGAGTAACTGAGAGGCAAAAAATCTAACGGAAAAAATATGTGTTAAAATAGCAGTAATGAAATATAGGATGCTATTCCTATTCTTACAGGTTATATGGAGTGGCTCTGTGTAAAACATGTGCATAAAAAAATTAGCAAAATGATGCAAGGTTTGCTTTTGTGTTTCAAGGGACATCCCATTATGGTGGCTATTCCCATGATGCTGTTGTGTACGCACTTCAGAAATGTGGCATCCGTCATATCGACACAGCAAAGAGGTACGGCTGTGAATTGCTCCTGCAGAAGTCTATCCAGGAGAGTGGGATCAAGCGGGAAGATCTCTGGATAACCACCAAACTCTGGCATAGTGACTATGGCTATGAGACCACGAAAAAAGCCTGCATAGAGTCTTGCAAGAGACTTGGTGTGGAATATCTAGGTATGGTGTTTTTTTAGTTTTCTTTTCAGTATACAGTTACCAAATCTGAGTGAATACTTAGTAAAATATTCCTTCTTACATCACCTACCCAGTTACTTTACATGTAGCTAAATAATGAATATAGCTCCCTCACTCTCCCACTCCCAACCCCATGTAGATGATTTCTATGGTCAGGGCAGATGTAGCAGGAACAATTTCTTAACCGGTTTTGGGGGGCGGGGCGGGGAGAGTAGTGTTGCTTTCCTTTTCTCCATCTGAATTTCCTTCCTTTTAGCATGACACAAAAGTATGAGGTGTCAGTGGGAATATTTTGCTCACAAATTTCTTGAGGGAAAGATCAGAAATTGTTGAGTTCATGATTTTTTCTTAGAGGGATCTTGCACTGTGAGCTGAAACAGAGTATGTATACTTATTTTCTCTGAGCCAATCTGCTTTTTGTTAGAATATGGAATGTATGGAGTGTAGAATGAAATATCCTTACTATGCTGTGCTTGCCACATTAAACGTGTTTGCTAAAAGCTTCTTTTGCATTAAAATGATGCAAAACTACTGAACCACACAGTGGTGTTTCTGTTGATTGTTAAGGTAGATCATTGGAAGAGTATTCTCATCAGCAGGGAGAATGGTTAAGAACTTTCTTTTGGCTTACCTGGCTTTACTTCTTTTTGTTCCCTCTTTCAGTTTATCTTCTATTCATATTTTATTTCTTCTCCTTGTTATATTCCAGGTACTAAATGATGATGAAAGTTAGTTTGATTCAGCTCCACAAAGAATCCTTCTCATCTCAGGGGATTTTGAACAGGAATCATGCCCAAATTCTTACCTCCATGTGACAGATTGTGCCAAGGTGTTGCATACCTCACATTGAGCTTTTAGGATTCCTGCAGCTGTACTGATTTTTAAAGGCTCTTTTCTCCCACTTCTGTGGTAGAGCTTCTCTAAAAAACAGTGGGTGTGTGATCAACATGCTATAGCCCTCTTCAAGTTTTTTTATCCAACTCATAATACATTACAGAGACATGGGAAACTGGAAATGTGTATTAAGCTGTGGGAGAGGAGGTTTAAAACATATTCCACAACTTTTTGAAAGAATATTATTTTCAATGTTTCCATGTAGGATGTAGCCTCTGGCTGCAAGCAGCTGTATTAAATCAATACAAAATTGCAGAAATATAAAATCACTAGGTTTGGCTTTGGAGGCTGCATTTTTTAGTATCTGGACTCTTCACCACAAACATTTTTTTTTCCTGAGTTTGCCTTTTGGTTTGCTTGAATGCATTATCCATGTATGTTTTGACTCACTTTCTGATCCTTGTTAGTAGCTTCCCTTTTATTGTGTTGGGAATTCCAGTGGAATCACAAATGTTAGTTCCACCTACAAACATGTTGATGATTGCTAACTGTGTAAAGTTAGTCATTCATTTTGAGTAAAGATGAGCTTTTTTTTGCAAGCTTTGACAACTCCTGGGAAATGAACAACCCCAAGAAATGGATGAGAAATCCAGTGACTTGAAGTGACAGAACTGAATCGACTGGGAAAAGCCGTATACATTGAGCTGTATTAGAATATTATTGGCTGCCTCTTCCTTTTTCAACTCTCCTCTTTCCCCCCACAGAAATCTTATAAGCAGTACCTTCCAGAATCTGTTCCTGTTTTGCTGACCCCCCTTTTAACCACAAAAAAAATCTTAGCAGCAGCACCATACCCTTTTCTTGTTTCTCCACCTTTTTTCTTGTCTTGGGAAGCTTAGCACCAGTGCCACAGAAATATATCCCTTTAAATCCCCCCCTCAAGATTATGGCAGGTCCCCCTTTTTTTGCATCTAGGAAGGCCCTCACTTGGGATATCAGTTTGAAACTGGCCACTGTACAGTGAGCAACAACAACAAACCTGTTCTTGACATTCTTTACATTCCAGCATTGAGGATTTATCAGTAGAAATCCCTCACAACTGTTGTGTAGGTGATATATGACAGCCTTGTACAACTTGTGACCTATCAAGCCAAATATAACTTACCGTCATGCATGGTTGCAAATGAGTAGCTCCATATGTCAATTTTTCTTTGGTCTCGTTCACACTATGCAGTTATAGCACTTTTATACCACTTTGTCCCAGCTCCACTCTATGAGATCCTGGGATTTATGCTTTGGTGAAGTGGTAAAGCCCTCTGGCAGAGAAACTACAGATCCTAGGATTCTATAGGATGAAGCCATGGCAATTAAAGTGGTTTTGAAATGCTATAATTGGTGAGAATGAAAGAAACCTTCCTTTCTGTTGGCAACTGCACAGAGAAAGGGAAGGTTTGAAAAGTCTGATGTGCTAAAAAAGAGTGGTTGAAAACTGTTATATAAAATAGTGCATAAATTATTGCCATCTTTCATATGTCAATGACTAAAAGATATATTTATTTGTTTGTTTGTTGGATTTATATCCCTCCTCTCTCCCAACGTGGATTGATTCAAGGCAGCTAAATGAACCCTGCAAATGTGGTGGTTAACATAGCTTATGTTATGTGGTGCTGAATTAAATAGGTACTTTGTATGGAATTTACACATATGATTTTGGTCAACAGTATATTTTTTCCTGTCTTATATACGTTTACCTTTGAGTTGAACCTGTATGAAGCAAAGATCTTGCCACATTAGATGAAGCATAATCTTCCATAAAAAGCCAATGTTGCTTGACGGCACTGACATGAGGAATGATCAAAGTCCTGCATATTGAAGTTGGCCAGAGGGCTTGCAATTGTCATAGCTGCTGGGGCTTTCTACTTGGGGTGTTACAGTTTCTCAAGCACAGTACAAAGCTGCTTTTGTGTATGTGGGTATCTGTAAATTAGCTACATCTGTGAGCGTCTAGACAAATGGGCTTACTTGGATATTAAGAAGGAAATTTGGAAGAGAACTTTATTAGAGCTAGTGATTGTCTTGTTTTCTAAATGCAATCTAGATTCAGAGGTGCTTTCTCCTCCTGGCCAAATCCAGCAATTAATTTGTTTCTTCACTAGGAACATTTGCCTAGGGATTTAAACATCTGTGTTATTTAAGAGTCTTTGGAATGATTGATGAATGAAAAGAAAGAAAAAACTGGATTGTGTTTTTCTTTCAGATCTTTATTTGGTGCATTGGCCTGATGCCCATTTCCCTGGTAAAAGCAGTAGAGAAATCAGAGCAGAGACCTGGCGAGCCATGGAGGAACTCTATGAGACAGGTAGGCTCAACTGTGGGGACCTTTTCATCAGCCGCCCCTGGATTGTGTAATGACCTGCATGGGAGAGATTTGACAGCTAAACATGCTATATGAATGTAACTGATTGACCTATGCTTATTGTAATTGTATTGCAACCGTAAGTGATTGATTATGTTCATATTGTGAATTGCTTTATTGATATTGTATTGTATGAGTTTAAATTGATGCTATGCATAGGTGATATTATGAAATTTTATTGTTACGGTATTATGTCTATATGTTAAAGTATTAGGTTTTTTATTTTTATTATTCTATTGATTGTATTGTGTATATTTCATTTGATGTAATCCCGCCTTAATCTGAAGGAAAGGCGGGACATACAAATAAAAATCTTATTATTAAAATGGAATTAAAGAGCTATCTTTTCCAGCAGGCTTTCCCATTCAATTTTAAACTATTAATTTATATTTAATGTGTCCTATGTTTATGTGTTTGAACCTAAGAGTTTAATTTTTAATGTGTCTGAATCTATGTTACACCCCTGTCTTGAGTCACCTTCCCCCTCCTTTCCATTGTTTAACATCAAAAATCACAAATTTTAAAAAAACAACAACAACTTGCAGACACTTCTGGTTTTTGGTTCCTCTTTTCATTTATGTTTTTTATTGTTTCTATCCTGGGGGCAGAAATACTGCCTGCCCTTCAGTAGCACTTTGCTTGCTTTGCACATGCTCTTAGAGATGCACATCTGTTGGTTTTTCAGAAGAAGATGGACACTGTTTGTTACAAGATGACTGAATGTGAGGCAGCTGTGTTTTATAAGACCAACCTCATGCCTCTGGTGACTGTGGGTTTGCGGGCCTGGTTGCACGTTCTCTGAGCTTTACTGATAGGTTTCAGAGTAGATCCAAATTGGGACCAAAGGGGAGTTTGTGGTGATGGTGGGGAATTTATCTAAGTAGCATTCTGTACTTGTGGTTTACAACATAGGCCTCACTTAACTGGTGCAACATGGAACTGAAACTATACAGTATTCTCTTAATTAACTTTCAAAGGATCTCTTGGGGTGGGTTTTGAAACATATTTCCCCCCCTCAAACCCTTGCCATTATTTTCTTCCATTCCCATCTTCATATGTGTTCAGATACGTTTACTGTGCATCCGTACCTATCTTGAGTTAGGAGCATCAGGAGTTAATTGGATGTTAAGGACCTTCTTGATTTATCATTACCATCCAACATTTTTAGCTCCTTATGGTGCCATCTCCCCTTAGATGCTGAGCACTATTTTCCCTGATGGCTACATTATTCAAATTAGTGGCACATAAATCTCATTCCAATTAAAACAATCCCTCTTTCTGTCTTAAGCATTCCATTATCTGGTCCCATTGGCTCTTTCTCCATTCTACAAATCATTACTTGCCTTTCTTGAGCACAGCAGAATTTTTGAACCTCTGGCCATGTGTTTCTGAAGTGATAGGAAAATAGTAATAAATTTGGAGGTTTAAATGCAGTGGCCCATGAGGGGGAAGATGATTAAATAATTTGCTTGCATGGTTAACCACAAAACTTCAGTTGACATTCAGATAAAGCTTAATCATCCCAGTTGACTTATAGTGTTGGCCTGGGGTTTCAGGGACAGTCTTTTTATTAGCATTGCTCTTTTTAATCATTCCCCTCTTTTGCTTGCCTAAGAGCTTGTTTAATGCTGAGTAAGATTGTAGTCCCAAATATGATAGCAAGAGTGTAAGATCCATTGAATAGAGTGGGACTTGTTTCTAAGAATACTGGTACAGTATAATGTACAGGTTGAATCTCCTTATCTGAAATGCTCAGGCCCAGACATATTTGGGATTTTGGAGTTTTTCAGATTTTGGAATACTTGTATTTACAAAATGAGATATCTTGGAGATGAGACCCAAGTCTAAACGTGAAATTAATTTATGTTTCATATACACCTTATACACATAGTATGAGAGTAATTTTATACACAGCATTTTAGTAATTTTGTGCATGAAACAAATTTTGTGTACACTGAACCATCAGAAAGCAAAAGTGTCACTGTCTCAGGCACTCATGTGGATAATTTTGGATTTTGGAATTCTGAATAAGGGAGACTCAATCTGTTTTGCTGTGTGCGAATGTGGATCTGCAAGTCCTTGTTTCAAATTGCTTCTCAGCCACAAACTTGTTTAGATAAACTGCTGTACTTTCAGTCCACTCTTCTGCAGTACAGTAGCCCCTTGCTATCCATTGGGGATCCGTTCTAGACTCCCTGTGCGGATAGCAAAAAATGTGGATGCTCAGATCCCATTGTTTTTAATAAGCGCACACACATGCACGCATGGCTGTATACATGTGCACCCGTTCAAAAAGCTGGGGCTTGCCATCCACAAAAGCTCAAATCTGCGGATGGCAAGTCCACGATTGGCGCTGGAGCACTGTGCAGAGAAAATAATTCTGCCCTGTCATAAACACTTGTGAGGGTGTTATGGACTTCAGACATTCAAAATGCATTTTATAAATTATAAATTTTATCTATTCTTAAATTTGAGATTTGGACATACTGGCTGCCACATGCCGTATCACTAGAGCTCTTTAAACTCCAGACATTTTGATTGATAAATATGTTGTGGTTTCAAAGTTCCTTTTCTCAGTACAGCTTTTGGTGGCATATTGAGAAAAACAAATAAATACAGTAAACACAGTTTCTTGTCTTCTCTCAGTTTCATAATTTTTGTTCTTAATCAAATGTTTCATCTCCCAGTGTTCTGTTTTCAAAATCCACAAGTACATTTTATTTTATTTTATTTCAGCAACACTCACTTCTACATGATGTATAACACCAGGGTTCTTGATGTGCAGTGGAACAGCTCACCTTCATGCTTCAGGGCTGACCTTCCAAAAGTATGATTTTAGCTACAGGATAAAATATGGTTGCCCCTGACTCCTCTGTGAGCTGCTTGGAAAGAAGGATTGATGCTGTTTCTAGAAGACTCTAATTTAAAGATTCCACCTTGCCATTAAGGGTGCCATGGGATGTTGTAACTCATTTGGGATGATGCCAGGGGTTAGTGACAGAGCACATACTTTGCACAAAGGGGCCTGCATCCAGTTCCTGGCATCTTCAGGTGGGGCGGGAAAAACTCCTGTTTGAAATGCTGGAGATCTGCTTATCAGTATAGATTAGGGTAGACAACTGTCAGAGGGTAGGGAGACCTTGGAACCCCACATCGCACTCCATCAAAAAAATTGCCCCAAAATGCCCCCAAGGGCCTTTAAAGTAACCAGCAAAGAATTCTCTTTCCTTGAGACAGCAAAGAATTCTCTTTCCTTGAGATTTTGTTTTTCTCTTGCTGTCATTGCATGCAATAACAAAAAGTATACAATGCTGGCACGATGGGCCATTACACCAGCATGGTGCACCAGTAGGATTCTGGATACTTCATATCCTGAAGCAAACTCCCCATTCTTTCTTTGTGCTAGGTAAATGCTGCACCCTTTAGGATTCTGTCTGGTCCCATAGTTTTTCCTTCTGGCCAATAGTGTGTCACCTTTTTCTATAGACAGCACATCTTTCTATTTCTGTCTGCTCCTTTCTCTTTATCCTGGATCTGGGGGAAAAGGTTTCAGTCAACCTTCTGCAACCTGATACCTTTCACATGTGTTGGACCACAGCAGTCATTCTTTTAAAAATCTCCCAGTGTGCTTTGCTATAGAGTTGTTCAAGAAACCACATTTGATTATCACAAAATGTTCTGAAGAGGAGTGTTTTAAGGTTTCTCAAAAAAAGAAAGAAATGTTATGTTATGGGGTGGTTTAAAGGCAATGGGAAATTCCACAGATGAACAAATTAAAATGCAACTTAATGACCATAAAAGCTAAAGTGAATGTTTTGTGTAAAAGCGAATTGTTTGTAGAAATATCTCACAACTCCATCTATTTACGCATGCATTTTTCTCCTCTTGGGGAAATAAGGGGAGATGATCTTTGATAGCTTCTGAAGTTTCGATACTGTGTTGGTAATTTAAGCCACACATTATATCTTGGGAGTACAACAGTGGAATGCAGTGGGCGACTTTCAAATTTGCTGTTCTTCTTGCTAGTAGTATGTTACTGGCTCTATACATAAGGAGGCTTTCCTGGACTGCTAAGACTTCGGCTTCCATGCCTCCTTCAGCCTGGAAGTAGGGTTGGGGTTTTGTCAGTGGTGGCATCCAAATGTTGACCCTCTGACTTGTCGTGAGTGCTTGAGTCTGTTAATTCATTTAGATATTTTTAAATATATAAGCAGACCTGACATCACTGAAAGTGTAAATTCCAAAAAACTTATTTGTTTTCCTTTTTTAAATCTTTGATGGTTGATTACTTTTTCTTTTATGGATGACCTGTTTTTTTCCCCCTTTACTTGACTAGTTAAATCTGAGAAGGATATATTTTATTTTATTTTATTTCATTTATATGCCACCTTTCTCCCAGAAAGGAACCCAAGGTGGCTCACACGCAAAATCGGTTAAAATCTACAATAAAAATTTAAAGAACAATTAAAATCTTTTTCTAAACCAATATAAAATTGCAGTTAACCATACAAGAGTTTTTTAAAAAATGCAAATAGAATAATACACATCCCATATAAAAGTCCCCCCTACAAAGATTGTATATTAAAAGCCTGCTTGAATGAAAATATTTTTGCCTGCCATTGAAAGGAAAGCGGGGATGCTCCTGCCAGCCTAGTCTCCCATGGAAGGGCATTCCAGAGGGTGGGACTCGGCTTTGTTTGAAGCATAGGCCCCATATTTTGTCTCAGTCATGTGTCTCATAGTTTGGTGAAGGATGGAACACCTTCAGTTTCCTTACCAACTTCAGGCTAATAGTTTGGTGTTTTCAGGACATGGGTTCAATCTGAGGTAGATAATGGGAAGGATGATTGTTAATGTAAATTCTTCCAGTTTTGCTGCCACCCCTGGAAATTTTGGATCCCTTGTAAACTGCTCATCCCTCCTGAATTTTTAATACTTAATGTCAGATTGGTTTGTAATAAATGCAAGACTTGGCCATAGATGAGAGTCTTTTTGTTCAGTCACTGAGACTGGCAGGGACAAGATGGTAGGTCCTGTACCAATACAGCTTCTTTGAGTCATGGTGCCCTCTGCCTTTGTAGTCTGAGGGGACAGAGTTGCCATGATCTGTCAAAACTCCTCTTGCTTTAAAAGGAAGCTGCTTTTATGGATTGCTTGCATTTTGTTGCTCCTTGACAGATGATGAAAGGATGGGAATCATGAGGCTCTCCAAGTCTTACTGGACTGGGAAACTCATCAGCTCTAGCCAGAACAGGAAATGGCAAAGAACATTGAGAGCTGTAGTCTAACATCAGGAGGGCTATTTGATTCCCATACCTAAACAATGGTCTTGGGCACTAAAGGGGGATTAAGGATGGTATTGGTGTATTGCCACACTCACTGCCTAATACACTCCATTGGTGACTTTATATAGTTGAAGATTCCTAGGATTTTAGTTTGAGTCCTGCTTTTCAGAGTGTGACCCAAGATTTCATTGGCAGCATGACAATGATGGGATATCTGGCTTAGTGCAGCCGGCATGTTGTAACCTGGCTTGGCTAGCTGCAAATATACTGGTCTTCAGTGGAGCCACAAAAGCTCCTTAGGAGACAGACCCATAGCCTATGGTAAGAGTGCGCAAATTTTAGCTTGTGAACCACATTTTTATGGTTTCTGAAGCCCCTGCTAGTCAACCCCCCCCCCCCCCAGTTTTAAAGTTTTTTTGTGTATAATTTTCTGGCAATTTTTGCCTGAAAATACTGCAAAGACTCCCTTATGCGATAACATGCAATTATACTCCCACACAAGCACCTCAGACTTCTGTACTATCCTCCAATACCTCTGTTTTCCTCCGTAGTTCCCCTCAAAAGGACAGGAAGTGATGTGTGTTGCTTCCTATCACCATTTTGTGAGGGACTACAGAGGTAAACAGAGATACTTGGGGCTGTGTTGTGTTTGGTCTCGACAGGAAATTGGCTCCTAGCCCCCATGCAATTGCTGACCAGTCTATGGGAACTACAGAGAATTGTCAGTCTTTTAGCCGTCAAAAGAGTATGAAAAATCCACTTTTGTTGGTCATTTGTTAATTTCAAAGAAACAAGTAAATAACTCAAAAGAACATGCATGTCCGTGAACATCAAGGAACTTTCCAAAACAAAATTTGTTCCTATGATTGTTTCCTCCCAAAATATATCTACTATGGGACAACTTCAAAACTTATGTTAAGGATGCATTAGCATCAATATTTTATAACAGCTTCATTGGCTTTTGGTTTATTTCTGGACCAAATACTAGACACTGGGTTTTGACCTTCACATTCCTAAATAGTCTATGTCATCACTATTTCAAGGAGCACTCCTTCTCCCTTATCATCTTTCTCCCCAAAGAGTGTAAGATCAATCAGTGAAGCCCTTTTCTACAAGGTGCCATTTTAGGGAAATGACGGATTGCCATTGAGGAGGAGGAAGACCTTTTCTCTGCTGACCTAAAAATTGTAAAATGTCTGCCCTGGGAAGCTCACTTGTGTACCTCGGTTTTCAGAAACAGTCGAAGTTTTAGCTTTTCAAGGGGCAACCTCTTTGCACATACATATATGTATGAAAAACAGTATATAGTAAATGAATAAACAAATTGCTGATTGCAAGAATGATGCAAGGATTCTGTGAGCTGATCTTGGAACGTCAGGCTCCATTCACACTGCAGAAATAATCCAGTGTGACACCACTTTAACTGCCATGGTTGGATGCTTTGGAATTCTTGGAACTGTAGTTTGATGTGGCACCAGAGCTCTGTGACAAAAAAGGTTAAATGTCTCACAAAACTACAATCCCCAGAATTCCATAACATTCAACTGTGGCAGTTAAAGTGGTGTCAAACTGCATTATTTCTACAATGTGAATGCAGCCTCAGTCAGTATAGACTTTTTGGCAAATTGGGGCATTCTTTCCCTATCTGATGCCTTTCAAATACGTTGGACTACAAGTCACATTTTCCCCAGACTTCATGGTCAGTGCTAGTTGCATCTGGAAATGGAGGAGATGGAGTCCAGCAATATCTGGAAGGCACCAGATGGGGGAAGGCCATATTGATGCATTGCAAAGCGGGCAGTTCTTGATGGTTGCTCCTCTGTACAATATATGTTCCCAAATGCATGCTGCCAATTTCTTTCTTTCACTTAGTCTCAAAGATGCTACAAATCTCTCTATGTACATTCCCTGCTCATGTTAGACTTGCTGTATTCCAAATGAGAACAGTATCGCAAAGTCTTCCTTGTGTGGGGCAGGCCTTTGTGGCTCAAGATTAAGTTGGCTGAATTAATGGGTTTCTGTGCATGCTAGCCTTCTGTCGCTGCCATCCAGGTCAGTGTGCATGGGTTAAGAACATAGCCTTAGACTGAGTCAGAATCCTGGTTCATCTAACTCAGTATTGTCTACTTATCTACATTGTTTGGAAATGGCTTTTGAAGATGCTGACCTCTATTCCATCCCTAACTGGACATGCAAAGGACTGAAAATGGGAACTTTTACATGGGAAGCATGTGCTCTGTCAATCAATTAAAGCCACTTCCCCATAAATCTATCACTTGTACCTATGCGATTAGTTCTTTCCACATGATTTTGGATATGTACACTAGTCCCTTCACATTTGCTGGGATTAGGGGCACAGAACCCCTGTAAATGTGGAAAAACTATAAATAACAAAACACTATGTTTTTACCTGACAGAACACCTCTCTAGGAGTCTCTAGGTCCTCCAGTGCAATTCTGTGGTCAACGTCTGCCAGACATTGACCATAGAATTGTGTTGGAGGAGCTATAAATGCCGAGCGGAGTGTTGTCTCTAGGAATCTCTAGGTCTTTCAGTGCAACTTTTGGTTAAAGTTGACCACAGAGTTGTGCAGGAGGACCTAGATATTCCTAGAGAAAACATGCTAATAAAATCTGTAAATAATCAAATCCTCAAAAATCAAAGCTGCAAACGTGAAGAGACGAGTGTACACATTAATGATGATGAATCACAAACTGGCTGTAAGGAAAATGGAATAATTATTGAAAGCAGAAGTGATTAAAAGTGTGAGTAGGCCTGCTCAAATTAGATCAGTGGGTCCTTACCTCTACAAACAGGGGCAGCCAGAGATTGTGAGGTGTGCTTGCCACATGAACCTTACCTGTCCCATGCTCTTATCTTGTGCTGCCTACCTCTCTCCTTTCCTTAGGGTAAGGATTCATCATCCCTTCAGGGCAAAGGCACAACACGAGTTTATCACACGGGAGGAATTTCTCTCAATTTTGAAAGAAATGGAAGTGGGGCCAGTTCGGAAATGAGTGAATTCGCTAGTTCAACGAATTTACGTGATTGCATATTGATGCTGCATTGCCTTTGGAACGACTTCCCATTGCCCGAAATTGCCCGAAATTGTGTGTGATAATTTCTCACGCAATAACGCGAAACTCCACGATTGCGTTTGGAACTACTTCCCATTGCCTCTCACGCAATAACGTGAAACCTCATGATTGCGTACAGACTGCCATTGGATTATGCTTTCAATTTCTGTCATCTGATAAACTCCACTGTGAAAGAAAGCTGGAGACTGGAGGAGAGAGGGAGGCACTGGGCTGGCTGAGGCAAAAAGTGACTATTGGATTTGAATATTGGAGGAGCCTGGTTGATCTGGGGGTGAACTGGGTTTTCCTCTGTCTCTGTGGTGAAAGAGCTCCATTGCCAGCTTCGAAAGGGGCCTGTACTGCCAACAGCACAATGCTTTCTTAAACAATAGACAAGTCATACAGGTCACACCATCTTTATGTGGTTCAGGGTGGTTTTTAAGGGATTTCCGCTACACCACACCCTTTCTGATCAGATAAGGGATGCTGGCATCTCTTTAACAAAACAAAATCAAACAGGATGTGCTGATCATTTTAATTATGATTTACAGAAAATCAAAAACCCAAGCAAATTTTCACGATTGCACACAAATAATTGGACAGACATTTATTTAATTAAAAGGTACTTATACTATTTCTCAGTGTGCGTTTCCCAGGATCTATTTTTCAGAGCGAGAGAGAGACCAGACTTATCATATGTATCAAACTTATTGCTTGCACTAATAACTCCACATTAGCTTTTCTTCTTCCAAGTGTGAAGTTTCTCATAGATCTCATAAGGGAATCCAAAAGGGATTTTAATATGTCTCTTCTGAACCTGGTATAGAAAAAGAATATAATGTGTTTTCTGGAGAGGAAATATGCTTCCACTGTTACTGTCTCAGCTTGAGTATTCTTTGTTCTTCTCTGAGCTCATTCATTGCCACAGATTTCTGTGTGACCTTGGGCCAGGCATTCACTCCTTTATTTAGTTTGTGAAATCTAAGCAGATGCAATTAACAGGACATTCTGAGCACAGAGCTTTATTATTTCACTGGAGCAAAACACTGCTTGAATCTGTCTGGACTAGCTGCTATTTCTGAATATTCTTAAAAGCTCATCCTTACCTGGATCTCATGTCAGTAATCTAATCTCAGTGCTACCAAGATCTGAATCATGTAGTTAAATCTGCTATTGCTTTGGAGAGGGCACACAAAAGGAAGCAGGAAAAGGCCTTCAGGCTACCATTGTGCTATGAGTGTTAAGTAACACAGCTTGATCCAGAAGACAACTGCCTGTAAGCTAAAGCATATAGTGGTTACATAGCTCAGTATTCTTAGCAATTTGAACTTACCGTATGTTCTGTCCATATGGTTGCAGTTCCAAACTTACATCTCTAGTTGTTATCAGATTGAAACTCTTAAGAATCCTTGATCTTTGACCGTACTAACTTCTGGTGCCTACATTCAAACAATGTCAGGGGACCCAAGTTTGGGGACCATTGATATATGATGGGAGAAAACACAGCTTTTTTCTTGTAGACAGTCTCTTCTCCAATGTAGCAACACACTGTAGAGCACCACGGATCAATATAGAAGAGCAGGATTTTATCAGTTTTTCATTACTGCAATGTAACCATTGGTCATATCATTAGGGCCAGAGGACACTTTTCCATTTCTGTGAAAATTCTTGGTGATTACTAAGTTACTGTTAAGTTACTGTTACTGTTAGCCATCCACGAAACATTAGATAGTTGAAAGATTTATAAGCCATGTCTTTCTTTAAGTCTCCTACAAAATCTGTTTTCCTTTGTGCAATGCAGGATGAATAATGGCTGTTTCTGCAATCTCAGTGAATACAGTGGTACCTTGAAGCAACAACAGGTAGTTATGTTCTATCCAAGAATGCACATGAGTGGAATTCTCTGAATAGTCCCCACTAGAATAGACCTATTGAATCAGCTTTTGAATGGTGTGTCCACATGTTGGTAAATCCAGTTGCTTCAATGGCTCTGCTCTAGTAGGGTATGAACAATGGGATTTAGTCCCATATGATATAGTTACATTTGTGGGACTCTGCTTATGCAATTATGAACTGGATATGTCTGTTGCATAGCACCCAAAACTGTACAACCATATGTGTATGAGAACTTGTAGATGTGTATGAAACCAACAGGATTTTGGCCTTGGAGTTACTCTGTGTAAGAACACTACTGTATATTACTCATGTGGGGAGCCTTTGGCTTGTCAGATTTTGTGGGACAGTGGTCCCCCATAATTCCATGCCATTATCCATTCTGGCCAGTACTTCCTAAAGCTAAAGTCCAACACCTTTGGAGCACCAGATGTTCCTCACCTATAGCATAGAGTCGAACCTCCATATCTGCGAGGAATTGGTTCTGAACCCCATCCCCCATCCATGAATACAAAAAAAGTGTGACCTCAAGTTCCCTTCTCCCTAATGGTGGTGTGAGCACCTGTGTGTGCATCTGTTAGTGCAGCCGTGTGCGTGCATGGTCACTGGGGACAACAGGCCTTGCCATCCACGGGTGCTCAGATCCATAGATGGCAAGCCTGTGGATATGGAGGTCCAACTCTATTAGATTTCTTTTTCTTGGCAGAGATGTACCTGTAACAATCAAACACTAATTAAGCAGAAATTCAACCAGTTCTCCTTTTTAAAATCCCCATCTCTGAGACATTTATGACTACTTAATGTCTGTCAATAATTATCCATCTTCAGTCAGGAAGGAAAAGTGACAAGTTGCAGATTCAGAGTGTCTTCCTGTAGTGGTTTATTTCCCCTTTCCCAGTACGGGAAAGGACAGAATGACCTGAGGAAATGGTTATGGACTCATAAAATTATCAATACAGTGTGACTCAGAGGTTCTAAGAAGTTTTTTGATGCCCGGACTTGGTACAGTTGATGTACAAGAAGGCTTTGGAGCCCTGTGTTTAAGAAAGATAAGACATGCTATTGTAGTCAAACAAAGCTTTGGTGCTGAAACCATTTATTTATGGATCTTTGTGGTAAAAGATCAGCATGTAAATCTTGGTCTCTGTAGGGTTTTTCTCTCCTTTTTGATCTTTGCTTGGAGTTTGTTTTGAAGGCATTTTTGGCAAGAGGATGCAGTCTGGGGCAGTGTTCAAAGTGTTCTGTGGAACAAGCAGTCACATTACATAAACAGCTGACGTGAGAAGCAGGGTGAGGTCAGCCATTTGTAGGAGCTCCCAAATCCAGGAAAAGGCTGGACACTTCTAGAGCATGACCTTCCTTACTTGACTTCAGTCACCCAAGGATGCCGGGCTAGAGAGTGTATGCCCTCTAACTGTCCCGATTTGTCAGGGTCGGGTCTGATTAATTTTCTGTTATGCCACTTTTTCAGCTGGTTTTTAAAACCTGTCAGTTTCCTTCGCTACCTCCTGCTTTCTCCCTTTGTCCTCAGCTTATTTCAGTTGCTGCAAATTGATTTTAAAGACGCATAAGTAGTTTGTACTCAGTTAACTCCACAGGGGGAAGAAGGGGCAGAATCTTGCTCTTCTCTAGAATCTGGCAAAAATAAACAATGACCCTTGAAATGTTGGAGGATATGAGAGTGTGAATTCACACCAAGATGTGAATACCTTCTAATCTGAGTAGCAAAACTCTTAGCGTAAATCAACATTCACCCTGCTGCCTGGTGATCCGTAACAGCTGGTGGCTCCTTTGGCAGAGTTTAGGCCAAATTTGAAAGGAGCTATTCAGAGTGCTGAATCTGTTTGAAGAATATGGTTCAGCACCTTGGATAGGTGCTTTAAAAGTCAGACTGGAATGCAGAGAGAGCATTCGTTGCACTGGCTTAGTTGTTTTATAGTCATTCTGCAAATAGCACTCAATATTGCTTGGCAAATAGTTGGTCCACTATCTCGGGTTGGAAGGGCCATTCCACTCCCCCTTCACATGAACAAAATATCCAGCTTTGGAAGGGGGGGCAGGGTATAAATGAACCAATATAATAGATCTTGGGCAAGTTATAATCTCTCAGCCTCAGAAGATGGCAATGACAACCCCCCTCTGAAGAAAGTTTCCAAAAAACCCTGTGATAGGCAAAATCAATGCTCTCCTTTTGTATTATTTTGTAAAAATATTTTCAAGCTGTGGGCCATTGAATCTGTGGATAAAGAATCTATGGATATAAAGGCCAGTCTGTGTTAAAAAAAGTTCCATTGTCATACACTTCTTTCTGTCTGCATATAAGAAATACAGGTATAGGGGCCAAGATGTAGTATCAGAATTTATACCCCTTCTGCTATGGCAAAAGGTGGCTCTTCATTTCTTTACTGAATTAGTGTATTTCTGGATGGAACTAGCTTGCTGAGCAGAGTAAGGTAACTGTGCATTTAATCTGATTAACTTTATTCTACTATGTAGTACAGGAAACCTCTCTGAAGCTGAAAACAAAATCTTCTCATTGTTTCTCCTCTCTGCTGGGGCCTTTTTAGGCTGAGCAGCAGTGCTGTAGTTATCTACTGTGTTAAACTTGACATGCTGAGTTTCCTCTGCATACCTACATTGGAGCAAGTTGTACTCATCTTAGTGGAACTTATTTCTAACAAGCAACCATGCACAGTTTTCAGCCAATCTCTTTGCAGTGATTATAGTTTTTTAAAAAAAATAAAAAATGGAAGGAATGTACAGCCACCAAATGATGCACCTTTCATTCACCAGTGGTTCTTAACATTTTCTTTACCAGGGACCCCCTTTAAACACTTTTTGTTGTCTCAGAGCATTTTCCCCAGACTTAACTCATGAATTTAAACAACAACAACACCTGAACACTGAGCGATTAACAATTACACCATCTGTTAAATCTTCCCTCAGAGTTACTGGATGGGGAGGGAAGACGTTTTCTCTGCTTCTTTCCACCAGTTTGTGGCTGGAGCAGATTGAACAGCAATGTGCAAGCCCAGCCAGCCAGCCTGGGATTCTGTGATGTGGCTACTTCGGGGAGGAGGGGGGCTGTGTAGCCTTCAGTCTTTTGCAGGCCCCCTGTGAAGACATTGTGGTCCCCTGGGAATCGACTACAGGTTAAGAACCACTGTCACAAAATATCACAAAATATAAAAAGCTAATCATGTATGGAAAGTTTTGTTTTGCAATGTACTCAAATAATCCAGAATACCAGTATTTTGACAAGCCATTGAAAATACAATTATGATCCCCCACCCACCCCAATTCTTGAGTGTCAGATGAGAGCATACTATATGCTAACTTTTCAAGGTCTATAAGCCACTGATAGGCAGGCCTATCCCACACTCTTTTTCATCTCTATTTCATATATGGACACACACATACTCACATACATGCATTAATATATATCTATACAACACATACATACAAACACAATATTTGTAAATATTCACACATGTCAACCATACATGCTTTTCTGATCTTCACCACCAGCTTGTCACTGTTTTCTTTTCCATCAACTCCTTCCTCCAACAGTTACTGTACAACAGGTCAATAGGATGGAAGCCACTCAGGCTGGCAAAGCAAGGACATGATACTCTGGTTAGCCAAACTGGGCTGTCAAAGTAGAACACAGCACTCTGTCTGCTAGAAGGAGTGAAGCTGTTGCTTGCATGTGTAAGTGTGAAAAGCCGTGCAGATCCATGCAAGCCCTATTTGGCTTGTGTCTGACGCAGTTGTTTCTTTGTTGTAAGGGGCCTTCTCAAGACAAAATGAAGGGCATCCGGCTTGAATCCAAGAAAATAAATGAGTAACAGTAACAGCATTAAAAAAGATGGGCCATTATTTCCACTGGAGGAACCTGAAACAGATATGAACAAAACAATGAAAAAAATCTGCTTTTCAGAATCGGTATGTGATCTGATGGCAGGACAATCATCTACTAGTAATCCAGTCTTCACAATGCATCTAACTGTATCATTTTCATATACATATACATATCATTTTCATATACATATTTCTTCCATGATTCTTGCTACAAGCGTCTTGTAACTGTCTCCATTTTCAAGGTAATGTCAGTTGAATAATACATTATTTTTGGAAAAATACCGAAACCATCTTTACCCCATTCCCTTTTGTGCTACAACTAGAAATAATGTTTTTGTCCAGGCTTCTTTTGGAATATTGATTTATTATCATGGAATGTCATAGATTTATTTCCTTCCCCCTGTCCTTTTTCTATCAAAGGCCTACGCTCTGGGACCTTGACTTCCCCTAGCAGATTAAATACAAATTATGCAAATTGCAGTGTCCTGAGTCATAATCCAATTAACAGGACACATATTGAGCACATGATCATTAGTCTAAAATGAAAGCTGTCAAGCAGCTTGGTGCTTGAGATTAACGCATCCACCCTTGGATGCTTTTTGGAAGCAAGAGTATATCTGTATACATCCCCTTGTGTATTCTGTACTGAGCTCTCTTTGATTGTGTCCCCTCATCTATAAAACCTTGTAGCTCAGCTTTTTTGTGTGTGCTGCTACTGGGGACTGAAGCAGAATTCACTTTGAATCTAGTTTGTAAACTCTCTTTTGGAGTAGAAAGCTGTACTGTGTTGCAATATGGATCAGTGGCACAATATGGATAATAGGTTAAAATAATTTTGTGAACACAACAGTGTAAAACTCACATGACAAAATCTTAACTAGCTCCCCTAAAACATTGTAAGCACACCATAGAAACTATATCACCTATGATAGCATACAGTTTTCTGTAAGATGTCCCTGGCTCCCTTTGCATTACTCAGTTACACTGTAATTCCACTTACATGGCTCCATCCTATGGAATCCTGGGATTTGCAGTTTGTTGTTGTTGTGTGTCTTCCAGCCATTTCCAACTTATGGCAGTCCTAAGGTGAACCTATCATGAGGTTTTCTGTGGCCGAGAATGTGTTACTCATTCAAGGCCACCCATTGAGTTTCTATGGCTGTGCAGTGAAACAAACCCTCGTCTCCAGAGTTGTAGTCCAGTGCTCAAACTACTTCACCATGCTAGCTCTCATTTATAGTTTAGCAAAGGTTATTTTGAATTCTTAACCAGGGAGCTCTAGTGCCTCAGTAAATGTCAAGTCCCAGAAATTCATAGGAAGTTGCAATGATAGGTTAAAGTAGAAAAATAGTGTTATAATTGTGTAGAGTGAAAAGGCGTCTATTACAGTCTCAAAGCTGGTGACTGTCAATTTTCACATCGGCATGTTCAGGCATGTTCAAATTTGTGAATTTTTCAAAGCCCAGCAATATGTTAGTGAATATTGACACTCGCTATAATTGATATCATTGTCTACCAGCATCCATCTGACAACAGGGGCAAATGGCAGCGAATGTCAATATTCACAAAATGTGTCTGGGTTTGACTTAGGAGATGAAGCTGCCATACCTAGTACTTATCCCACTTCCCACTATTTTATCCTCACAACAGTCCTGTGGGATGAGGTAGACTGAAAGAAAATGACTGGCCCATGAATGCTCAGTGGAGTAAGTACAATGTCAGTTCTAACTGGAGTAGACCCTTTGAAATCGATGGGACAGAATGTTAGTTGTGACAAACCCCATTTTTTTCAATATGTCTGCTGTAGTTAGAACTAATGTTGGATTGAGTATCACTGACTAAGCAGCATTTTGAAATTTTACAGTGCCATACATTTCTGTTTTTTTCATGGGAATATGTATAATTTGGATATAAAAAGCAAAATGGATGCATTGCCATGTTGCTTCTCCTCTTCTAGTATGCAAAGTATGGTGCATTTGAATTGTAAATGTTTTGTTTATGTTAATACAAATTTATATTTAAATCCTGGATAAAGGTAGATTTCCACCTCATTATACATTTCTGAGTCTTATTAGCATTAATGGGAATTATGCAAACCGGTTGGGCTTGACAAGGCAGCTGCCTGAGGTGAACAACGAGTTCCATCTCTCTTGCTGTTCCATTTACGTTGGGTTCCTGTGACAAGACAAATCAATGGCGATTCCACACACTGGGTGGCTGTATGCCAGCTCATTAGTATGGTAATAATCCTTCCTGTATTTTCCATGCTGTATTTTCCAGATTAACTTGTGTCATTTTTGTTTACACCTGTTCGCAAACAAGAAGGCTGCTGAGCTTGCCTTACCATAGTGTTCTGGGAACTGTGTTGGATCCCTCAAATTTCCTGGGTGGATATGTATTGAAATTAATGTTGGTCTTCACTTGTAAAGCACTATTCATCTTAGGCCCATCATACTTTGAGGTTGCTGCTTTCTTGTGCCCTGTCACACTGTCTGGGAGGAATCAAAAGCACTTTATGACTAGAGACAATGACCATGGCAGAACTATAATCATAACATGCATGATGATGATGATGATGATGTTTTATTTCTAGCCTGTCCCTCTGAACAAGCAATTGGGGCGGGTTACAGAAGAGAGTTAAAACAGCAGCAGTTAAAACATCCGACCCCATCCCCGCCTCCCCCCCTAAAAAAGGATTAAATCAAACAACAAGTTAAAACATAGCATACAATAAACAATATCAACAGTATCAACTGAGAGTCCTTGAACTGTGGGGGTGGGCAGAGGCTGGAATCTCTACAACCAAAATTTGGAGCCGAGTCTTTAGGGCTTTTTTTGAAGCCGCCGATGGATGGAATAAGACGCATCTCATCCGGCAGGTCATTCCATAGCTTAGGGGCGACCACTGAAAAGGACCTCTGGGAGGTCTACACCAACCTGTTTTTCATAGGCTGTAGCAGATTCCTCCCAGAGGATCTCAGTGTGTGTGTGTGTGTGGGGGGGGGGGGGTCATACAGGAAGAGACGGTCCCTAAGATAGGATGGACCCAAGTCATAAAATGTCAAAATCAAGGTTTCCTATTTGGAACTTATACTTTTTAAAAATAGAAGTCTACTACCTTTCTACTTTTCTTTTGCTTGCAGCGTATGGTTCATAGATCTACTCTCCATGACTTTTCCTGTTCTTCCATTTCTAGAGAAGTTGCTTTTTGGGGCCAGAAATTCAAAGAGTTGGAGCATGAACACTTTCCCAAAATGTTATAACATGATGCTTTTATTATTGTTTGTTGTTCTATGCTTTCAAGTCATTTCAGATTTGCAGCAACTCTGGGTGATCCTATGAAGGGTTTTTTGGCAAGATTTGTTCAGAGGATTTTTGTCTTTGCCTCCCTCTGAGGCTGAAAGTGGGTGACTTGTCTAAGATCACCCAGTGGGTTTCCATGGCCAAGTGGGATTTGAATCCTTGTCTCCAGAGTCATACTCCAGTGCTCAATCCACTGCACCACATTGGTCCTTGTGTTTTTATTAGAGATAATTTGAACAAATAAGCGAGTTTCTCCTTTCCCCCTCCCCCTTCTCACTTCTGTAATGGCTAGCGTAGCCATATATTTACACACAGACATTTTTATTTCTATATTTTTGGAAATTATTATGGTATTTTGATGACAGGCAACATGAGAAATGCAGAGTTCCACCGTAATCATGCACAACCTGTGCTCCTCTTTCCTCACTGCTTAAGCATTGTTACAGCATTTTTAAAACTTGTGACAGAACATCTTTGTTGCAGTAGTAACCTGCAAGTAGCTGGAAGTATGTTTGGACTATTTGTCCCAGTGTTTTCTTACTCACACCCAATTTGCCTGCTACCGATGTTCTGCTTTTCTTTGGCAAGCTGTTCAGAACACCATTTCCTCCTTTTCAACCTAGTGAAGTCCAATTGTTCTTTGCTTATACTTCATCAGCCTTTCCCAGAATTTTGTTTGGAGCTTGAATCCACGAGGGAGTCCCCAGTGTGTTTAGATTATAAAACTGCTTCCTGAAGCGATCTTGTTTGATTGAGGCCCTTTGGTAATGCTGTAAAACTGGATGTTCTGTGTTTGTCTTCTCCATCCAACCAACCCCCTGTTCTTCATTGTGCTGCTGGTTAACAGAAATTGGTTCCTATATAATCTCTCTCTTCCACCCATCCCTGCAACTTGATTTATCTTTCTTGGAAATAAATTTATTTATTTATTTGCCTGCTCTGAGGGCATGGAGTAGAATACAAGCTTTTTGTATCTCATAAGAGAAAGAGAGGCCAAAGCCGAGAAGGGAAACATTTGGCCAGAACCATTGAAACACAGCCAAAGGCACACTTGACTGCTTAAACTGAGGTCCAAAAGGTTACTTGCATTTAAACAGTAAAATACTGGTATGGTGCCAGCAATCGTCTCTGTGTTTTTACTGTCAGGTTTTTTCTGAGTTATATACAGAAATGGTAAGTGGGAAGATAGTTGTGTCTCTGCTGCCATGCTTAATGCACTTAGGCAATTCTGTGCTTCTCACAGCTCTCGGTGCTATGCATTTTGTTTTTCTGTGCTTGAGGACAAAACAGTCCTAATACATAAATGAGAACTTGATGAATAGGTGGCAGAGCTAAAATTTGAACCCTGGTCTAACACTATTTAGAGCTGACTGTAGGGCACACATAGCAGTGCTGTCCAGCACCTTTTGGTCCTACCGCCTAACCCCTGCCTGGTCCACTTTCCCTTATGATGAGAGCATCCCAGACTATGAGGTTAAAAATCTGTACAACATTTTTAAAACCATAGTAGAATGTTACAAACCTGCATTGCCTTTTTGTCTTTGTTAAGGTTTATGCAGATCTATTGGAGTAAGTAACTTTCTCATTGATCACTTGGAGCAACTCAGAGAAGACTGCCAGATAACCCCACATGTAAATCAGGTGAGTTTATTTTGCATAGTGCTTATAAGGCTTTTATAAGGAAATTAGTGTTACTCAGCATCTCTCTCCACTCCTCCAAAGTGAATTGGTGGCAAGTTTTGTGTTAGCCTTTGTGAATCCTGCACACACACTTCTTGCCTGTATTATCTCAAGTGACAGTGGTGGGAATGGCAGAGTCTGATCTTGGAAGCTAAGCAGGGTCAGCTCTGGTTAGTACTTTGATGGGAGACTGCCAATGAATATCAGATGCTGTAGGCTATATTTCAGAAAAAGGAACTGACAAAACCACCTCTGAGTATTCTAAGAAAACCCTATGAAATTCAGGGAGTCACCTTAAGTCAACAGGCAATTTGAAGGCATGTACCCAAGAGAGTGGCTGAGCCCTAGTCATGAGATTCCTACATCTGTTGCTTCCTTCATCATTTATAAACCTGCCTGCATTTCAAGTTGTTAGCTTCAGGGTCTCTTTGGAGTGAACAATGACAATGAGTTTGAGGTGTAGATGTCAGCTTTGTGTGAACCAACAACTTGTATTTGGTCTCAATAAAGGGAAAGCTGTTTGAGTGATTGTACATCTGCCATTGCTATATCAAAGTCATCAGTTGAGGAAACACATTGTATGTAAATATTGCACCATAAAAGGGAACACTGGATCTTTGTGTGATGGTTGGAGGGGTCTCTAAAGATGATGGTGCTCCAGTATTAATGGGGAAAGGAGTGACTCTTCACACCACACTCCTCTACAAACTGTAAACTTTCTGTAGAGAAGTCAAGAGCTTCAAAGGTTGAAGGGATGAATACATCTGCTGCTTGAATCTTGTTTCCCATCCAGCCCACAAGATTCTCTGTGCTGCAGAATACGGGCTTCCAAATCCAAATGATCAGCAATTGATTGTGAACAATGCACATTTCAGTACCACAAGTTTAGACAACCTCAAAAAAGGATTAGATAAAAGCATAGATGAGAGCTCTGTAAGTATTAGGTCTGATAACTAAGAGCCTTATTGCATGAGAGAAAAAAAGATAAAATGGAGTAAGAGAGTAGCAGTTTTCTCCATGCCTCTCCACATAACATTGGAGCACTTCTTTTTTCTTCCAGAGGAAGATGGTCATAAAAACTTGCCTTTTGCCAAATTGATTTTTCCACCGCTCTCAAGAAGAGAACATTAGTGCTACAATATCATGCACAGAGATACAAAGAAAATTGCTAGTCTCCCACTCTGTTTCAGCTTTCTTTTCTCATGTAATAAGGGTCTAGATAAAGGCTGCACATTTCAAGAACATATATATTTAGATGCTAGATACTGGGCATAATACTGGGATAGTGTATCTTGTCCATGATTTCTGAACTTGTCTGAAGAAATAGGTTTTAAAAATCAGCCTTGAGCCAACTGCCAGTGAGTTTAACTGGATGTTTCCAAGTGAGGGATTATTTTATAGAATCATAGAACCATAGAGTTGGAAGAGACCACAAGGGCCATCCAGTCCACCCCTCTACCATGCAGAAACTCTCGATCAAAGCATACCTGACAGATGGCCATCCAGCCTCTGCTTAAAGGTCTCCAAGGAAGGAGACTCCACCACACTCCAAGTGAGTGTGTTTCACTGTCAAACAGCCCTTACTGTCAGGAAGTTCCTCCTAATGTTGAGTTGGAATCTCTTTTCCTTCAGCTTGCATCCATTGTTCCGCGTTCTAGTCTCTGCAGCAGCAGAAAACAAGCTTGCTCCCTCCTCAATATGACATCCCTTCAAATATTTAAAAAGGGTATCATAGTATTTTGAGAGAGTTGCTTGCTTGGGTTCATTCAGTGAAGTTGATAAAATTATGAGAGCAGAAGAAAAACCTTTCAATCCATTTTCAGCACATGGTGTACAATATAATTTTTAAAGCCTCTGTCATATCTTCCCTGGTGTTTTTTCTGGAAAAAAAAGGGCTCATATGGTTTAACCTTTCCTTGGAGGTAAGGTTCTCTAACCCACTGCTCATTTTTGACTGGTCTTTCACAGCTGTTTCTGTATAAACAAAACAAAACAAAACCACCCCACTCTGTTGTGTTCAAATTCAACACATTTGAAAGATTCACCTGGAATTATTATCTCTCCCCATTCCCTCAGTAGTGTCCACTCTGAAGAGTGGAAAGCCTGTGTTTTTCACCTACAGTTCCCAGAGTCTCCCCGGTCAGCACGATCAAGAGATTCTGAGAGCTTTAGCCTGAAACATGTAACTTGTCCAAGCTCTGGTAATTCCTGGGGCCTGTTGAGATGTTAGCAAAATGGGCAAAGCAGTGACTACACACTGCCTTTGCAAACTGTAAACTCATGATGTGGAATGCCACAGAGGGGTCAGGAAACTTCAAAGGTTGAATAGATGGATGTGTCTGCTGCTTGAACCTTGTCTTCCATCCAACCTGTCATTTTTGATCACAGTGGCTTTAAGGCTGACTCAGCCTAGCCTCTGAAACTACGCATGTGTTTTATTTTTCAAAGTTAGTACTGAGCAGATGCCAGCCTATTGTTCCTGACTATTGTTGCCTGAAAAGACAACATGTACTAGGGATGAGAAACAGGAAGCAGCACCTCATCCTCCTGGGGTGGATGAAATTTTCCACATTCCCTGCGTTGATGTCATTGTGCTAAACTAAAGATATTTTTTTCTTCCTCTTCTTCATCATCATTGAAAGTACGCAAAAAAAATTAGGTCATTAGAAGGAACATGATGGATATTGGGTTTGGAGGTGTGTTGCTCTGTGTAAGCCAGCTTCGTCAGAGAATTTATGTTGGCTTGTGCACGTACAGAAAGCTGTTCTATCCGGGAATTGTTTCAAGCTTTTCTTTTGTTTAATCATTTTGCTTTTAAGGAGGATTGGGATAGTCCATGCTTTCCCAGTCTACCATACAATTGGTGCTCTTGGTAATACCTGGGACCATTTCACACTATACAATTATAACTCTGTGATTCCCCTTTAACTGCCTTGGCTGCACCCTATTGCATGCTGAGATTTTCAGTTTGTGTGTGTGTGTATGTGCCTTTACATCACCTGTTGACTTATGGCGACCCCATGAATTACAGAGGGTCTTCTTAGGTAAGGAATACTCAGAGGTATTTTTGCCAGTTCCTTCTTCTGAAATATAGCCCACAGCACCTGGTATTCATTAGGAATCTCCCGACTAAATACTAACCTGAGCTGATCCTACTTAGCTTCCAAGATCAGATGGGATTTGGTGCCTCTGGGTATTTAGGATGCATTTGCAGTTTTGGGAGGGCTATTTAGAATTCTTAACCAGAGAGATCTAGTACCCTTTTACAAACTACAAAACCTGGAATTTCCTGTGATGCAGCCATGGCAGTTAAAGTGGGATCGTTTCTGCAATTGTGTGGTGTAAATGGATCCCTGAGATCTATAAAAGTAATGTTCATCTCATATTTTGTTCCCTGTTACTCTCACCTATTCCCCTTCCAGCTGCCTCTTTTATACTCCACTTTGTTTATATTCCTCTTCAGGGTAATTATGGACTGTACTGAGACAGGGTCCCATCTGTAAGGCCCCTTAACCAGGAAGAGGTAGATAGAGAATACACACAGAGCGCAGCCTTCCTTTCCATAGTTAATTTCTCCAGCTTTAATTAAAATCAGCTTCCCTATACGATGTAGATGCCAAAGTATTCAACTGGAGCTTGGGTGATCCAAGTTTCAAGCTCTCCTGCATGGCAGGGGGTTGGACTGGATGGCCCTTGTGGTCTCTTCCAACTCTATGATTCTATGATTGTGTGGTATTGGGCTAGTTGACCTATTTCACAGGATTATTGAGAGAATAAAAATGGGAAAAGGAGATTCCTATACCACACCTTGAGTTCATGGGAGAAAAATTTGGAGGAAAATGTAACTAATAAAAACATTTTATGAATCCATGAGAGCCAGCCTGGTGTAGTGGTTTGAACTATGACTGGAAACTGGGGATTGAATCCTAGCTTGGCCATGTAAACCCACTCAGTGATTTTGTGCAGGTCACACACTCTCAGCCTCAGAGGATGGCTATGGCAAACATCTCTGACAAAACCTGCCAGGAAAACCCCATGACAGTTTTGCCTTAGGGTCACCATAAGTCAGAAATGACTTGAAGGCATACAGTAACAACAAACAACAAATGTGTGACTACATAGCAGTTCCCTCTGCCAGTGCTGTTCTATTCCTATCTCTTGGACTAGCTACACAAAATTAAATGTGTAGCTTCCGCAGTAAATTAGAGTAACATTGACTTCTGCTTCTGTACATTTTGATGGGAAGAAATGGTCTCCTTACGGTTGATGAGCAGTCATACCAGTGTCCTTTACAGAGCCAAATTTTTACAAATCAAGTGAGTAAAGGAGTTGCAGAGTCTCTCTCCCCCTCTCTTACATAGTCATATGTGGCTGGAGTGCCCTTTCTTCAGGACAAGGCGTAGCTGTCTCATTTTTCTTTCAGATAGGAACACAAGATAAGAAGAAGAGGGGGGATGTGGCATTGATTGCCTTCCGTAATTGCTCCCTAAGGATGGAGTATTAATGTCTCAAGAAAACACTTGCATACATTATCATTCGAAGTTTGTAAGCTAATTGCTTCTTTATAAATTCTGAGCATCTTGGCAAACACTGGATAAAATTTCCAGAAAACTCTGTTTCCATTAAAGGGAATTCTTGATTTTTTGAAAGGGGAAAACAGGTTAGTAACTTTATCTTTAAAAAAATTCCAATAGCAATAGCATTTACATTTCTATACCACTTATGAGTGAACTCAGCACTCTCTAAGTGGTTTACAATCTGTAAGCCAGTTGCCCCCAACAAACTGGGTACTCATTTTACCAACCTATGAAAGGATGGAAGGCTCAGTCAACCTTGGAGCCCTGGGATCGAGTTCGCAACCTTGTGGCTGTTCTCTGCCAATCCTATAGTAACACTTCTATTCCTTATCCTTTGATGTGTAATAGATTATATGCAAGTGAGACTGCTTATTCTTTTTTAAAAGGTTGAATATCATCCTTTTCAAAGACCTCAAGAGTTAGTGAATTACTGCCGAAGAAGAAACATTGTTTTTGAAGGCTACTGCCCATTAGCTAAAGGTGAAGCCCTTAGTCATCCCAACATAATTAAACTTGCAAAGAAATATGGCAGAACCCCTGCACAAATCTGTATCCGCTGGAGCATACAGGTGAGTTCTCTCATTGCTTGTATTATGACTCCCATCTGTTTGTTTGAGGCATTTGTCTGTAATAGGTCATATTTCTGTCCCACCCACATAAAACCAAATGTGGCAAGTACATCGCATCTGTCTCTTGTTGCTCTTAGTGCTGTGAGTGCACCAAATACATCAACATTCAATATTTTTCAAGGTAGTTCAATAGCACAAGCATTTAAAATTGGCTGGATATTCTGAGTATTTTTAAGTAGATACGTTCAAGGTACCTTGTTTCTAGAATTATTTTTATCTTGGAGTTAATTTTTCCTTATAGAATTGAACAAGGAGCCTGTTAGTGAAGAGAAATTCAAGATGTGGGCATTTTCTGCTTTCCATGTAAAACAGGGGTGGGCAACTTCTGGGGCCACTGTGTCACTTGAACCTACTAGGGGCTGCTGCCATGCTGCCCAAATATATAGTGGCTGGTTCAACAGCAGTAGGAGTCATCAAAACTGAGGTGTTGGTCATCCTATCAGCCACATGTTACTCATCCCTGATTGTGAAACTATTGGCTGCTGAATAACACTGGCATGACAGTATTGTCGTGATATGGCATGATTTGGAAATGACTTACATGCAAGTTTAAGTGCAATGACTGCATGATATTACCCTTCCGTCACTTACATATTTATACTTGCAAGTCATTTCAATTTTGGATTTTATATGGAATGAACTATAGCTGCAATAATAGTTAGTGGTATAAAGTACCATACACTGAAGTGACTATGTGAGACCTTTCAGCATAATTCTTCTGAACAGGAATGCTGAAACTGTGTCTGGGCTGTACTATTTCAGATTGCAATTGTGGGCTCACATGATGAAATATTCCCCCACAAAAACATATTTATATACATAGAAAACTAATACTGGGAGAAAGCTAGGTTAGAATTTTCCCAACACAGGGTTTTTCATGTGTAGGGAATGTGTGAGGAAGAATATTTAATCGTGTGATCTCTTACCTGGTCAAGGCACAGATTTACCAGCTCAGCTGCTGTTTGTGAGGACTGGAGTTTCAGATTTGTCATTTTAAAGATATGGACTAGAATCCTATTGGGAAATTATGAATGCATAACTGCCATAAATACAAACCTATGCAACCCCCCCCCCCCCATTTACCTGATAGCAGACAGTGCAATTGATGGGGGTCATTCCTCTGTTGCTCAGGAAGCAACTGATTGACTTTCCCATCCCTCCTGTGAGTGATTTCCATTGTGATAGGCAGAAACAAGGCCCCTGTGTAGGGTGACCTGATGTCATAACTTCAGAGGTGAACAAGGCACCATAATATAGGCTATTCAGGAAAAATGTAGGACATTACAAACTAAAAACACTATTATAAATATACATCCATGCTTCTTAGTCATGTTCAAAATGGAGGGCATTTTGGAATTCCACCTGGACAGAAGATTGAAATGTAGGACATGTCCTGGAAAAGGAGGATGTCACCCTGTCCCTTTCTCAATTTCCCCTTGCACTGGAGATCAATCATGCAAGGGGTGGATGGGAACATCAGCTGTTTACCAAGCAAAAGGGGAATGGACCCCCTTTGATCACAGTGGCTGCTTCTTTGTAAGTGGGGATTGAGGGACATCCCACAGTCCCTATGCATTCCTTTAACTAAGGAGCTACATAGGGTTAATGAATACTGCACAGTTAGGAACATGCATCTCTAGGTTACGCCTCTGTAATTTCCCAGGAGGATTCTGGCCATGATTCATGACAAGTTTTGCTAATTTTAACTCATTGATTGTGGTGAGATCATCTTAGTTCATTCTTTTGCATCTCCCACTCACTGGCATAATATAGCCTTTTTTTTCCTTCTAGAATGGCATTGTCACTATACCAAAATCTACAAAACCAGAGAGGATCTGGGAAAACTGCCAGGTAAGAACAGACTCACTCATGCCAAGTCTTGTGTCTAGTATTTGGGGCTTAACTTTTCATTGTTTTACACCATTTTACTTGCTCATGATAGCATACCTTTGGTTCCTTCCTTATAAAATGTGAACAAACCAGAACTTTTAATAGGCACAGGTGTTTGAAATTGGCTAGAAATCATAATTAATTGATTGAGCTGCAGTGATAAATGGTAAAAAGCAAGGATCCTAAGCAAACAATTCTGCTGCAGCTTGGTTGCTTGGTATTTAGTTTATTATTTCAAGTAGTGTGGAGGATCAGCTGGAGGATGATAGTGTATATGATATGAACTGGAGTCAATGAATGCTTATGCCAAATAGAACATTGTAGACTTGAAGGTACCATAAGATTTTTCATTGTTCTTTTTAGTTGATGCTCCCAGTAACTTCATGAAAAAAATGTGGAGGAGAAAATGGGATTATGATACACATGAAAATAGAACAGAGAGACCATGGTAGCCAAATGTTGATGGCAAAGATCTAGAGCTTTTGAAGTAGTATTTTCAGAAATCGTACCTTTCTATGCAGGAGACCAGCTAGGCAAGCAGAGATTCAGAGTTTGTGAATCTTTGTTGTGGGAAGATTGCATACAAAAAAATAGCATTTATAAAGGAACATACATTATGTTACAAGGCTAAGGTTTACAAGTTAGAACTATCAGTACTAGGAACTTTGAAGTGCTTCATGCTGAAAGGGAACACAGATGTAATGATACGTCAGAAATCTAGTGAAATAGTGCGGGTTCAGTGAAGATTCTATCTAGACATAAACCCCCTAGAAAAGAGAGAAATGTTCTGTTTTTCCACCTGCACTCCTATTACTAGTATCACAACTCTTAGGAATAATCCTGACTTGACAGAAGAAACAAGAGAGGCAGCCAAAAGATAAAATGTCATAAAAATGATTGGCATCTATAGCTACACACTTTGACTGGGAAAGGGTAAATTCTGATAGGACATTACTGAAGTTTGCAGCAGTCACGCTAGGAAAAATGGCAACATACCACTCTGCAGCCATCCATCATCTCACCTTGGATAGTTGCACAACTGGGCTGCTTCTCCCATCTTTCTTCTTAAACTCTCACATAATCCCACCTCCCTGTATTTCCCTACCCTGCATGCCATTAGGAATTTTTTGGTTTTTGTTTCCCCACTTTTTTTGCATAATTCTGGAGTGCCATTGCTCCATGGAAATAAAAAAGAAAGAAAATAAATGGAGGGGGGGGGGAATGTAACAGGGTGCTTTGGAATAGTGATGGGGGAGGGGGACACTATGATGCTATGTGACTGGCAGTCACACAATTGCCCTGGCAGTGACATTTCACACCTGTGGACTTGCACAATTGTCATGTCATCCACGGTCCCCTATCCACCTTCCATCAATGAAAAAAACAACAACACCTCAGATAAAGGGCAGGTACAAGTTGGAGGCTTTGTTGTACAATGAGTATTACCAAAGTCACTTTCTTCCCAGTGTTCTTGCCGTTTAAAAGCTGTATGCAGTTATCTCCATAGTAACAGATTCAGTATTTTGGACGTAATAAATGACTGGGTATGGGTTGGGCCAATAAAGGTATTACTATTTTGTGGATTTTGGATGCTATTGTACTTGGGTTTGAATAGTTAGTCATGGAATTGACCAATGGGGTCTGATGGAATTCTGAGTTGTGTCCAGAATTTTCTGCAAGTTTTCAATGCTGAACTGTGCAAGGCCACTGACTATAGTTCTACCATATTCGTTAAATGGAAAGCTCTCCAGATAGTTGCACTTAATTTTTAAAGATGAGCATTCTCAAAAAATGAGGGGATGTTGAAAGCAAATGAAAGGGGAGAGGCAGAAGGATCAGATTTCTTCAGGATCCTTGGATGTTACAAAAACCTAGAATATCAGAGGCTTGCCATGGATATAAAAATCTCTCTGTCTCAATTTGGTTAACATACATTTCTTGGAATTCCACCTTCCTTGGAATCCCATTATTTCATACCAGCTTTCTTCCACAATGAAATTCATAGACATTTTTGCACACTTTTCTTAGTGTGCAGATTTTATTTCTCCAGTTTACCTAGTTTATGCATTGTTCCCATTCACTAATGTGTATTTCTGCATATTTCCCCCAAACATATGGGTGTCAGCTGTGAACTGCTTTCTGCAAATTTATTTCTCTGAAATACCTTGAAAGCATCACAGATATTCTCACCATGAGGTCCATTCAAATGTGTAGTTATTGGGGGAAGAGCAAAATGAAGGCACTGCTCTCTGAATAAGAATTATGCCTCCCAAATGAAATTTTTCTTCACTCCCCAAATTTCTAGCGCTATAGTAAGTTAGCTTTATAGTTTATCATTTAGAAATACTGTTCAGGTATCAAAGGAAAAGGGGCAGGCAAATTGACCAAGGGATTGTGAACACAGCAAATGGAAGCGTTCTGGTTATTAATGATTTTCACTGTCTCATTCTCTGTAATGCTAGAAATTTGGAGGATGAAGTACATTGGTGGTGGGGGGGGGGGGGAGTGGAAGAATTCTTTGATTGGGCAAATAAAGAGCTACAAACCTAGGTCCATTTCTTTTTCCACTGCATCTTGGGAAGTGCAAAAAGGTAACGTTCATTAGTTCATTGTTGAATTAAGTGATTGCCACCCATAATATACACAACTGATAAGGGGAGGTGCAAAGAAATCCAAGTGGAGAAGTAAAGAATAAGTAAAATAAAGGAGGGTATAAAAAACATAAAACGGAAATCTAGTCCATCTAAGGTAAATAGGCAGGAGCAGAAACATTGACAAAACAAATGTCAATTGGTGATATGGCAAGCAAAGTTGAAAGGCATATTGTTAAAAGCATTTTTTAAAAATACATCTTTCTTCAAAAACAGTGCATCAAAAACAGGTAATCGGCCACAGAGCACTAGTTCTATTGAATGTTAAACATTTGGGAAGTTTACCAAAGGAGGATAGAATGAGAAGCAGAACATTTGTCTTCATGGTTGAAGACATCAGGCTGACACTCAGGAAGAGCATCTGAAAAATGAAGTTTGCAGTCCTATGCACACTTGTGTGGTAGTACATTCTGTGAAGTGTTCCAAAAGTACTTTTTCAAACTAGGTCAATGGACAAGAAATCAACAAATGAGATTCTGTGTTACTAAGTGTGAAGTGAATCTCAGTTTAATGCTGCTGAGAAGCTGAACTATCTGTAACTCTCAAGAAAAGAGATGTTGGGATTTTAAGTTTTATTGCAGTGTCAGTTCAGTGTACAAAGCAGTAAATAAAGGTCAGGGATTGGTAGGGGGAAAAGTGTGGAAACACCCCTTCCCCCAGCATTATAATGTCTTTATATAAAACTTTTTAGGCTACCTTTGTAACACCATGCAGGTTTCATATGTGTATATGTGTATGTGTGTGTTCTGTCAAGTCACTAGTCTACTTACAGTGACTCCATGCATTTTATAGATTTTTTTAGCAAGGAATATTCAGGGGTAGTTTTGCCAGTTCCTTCCGCTGAAATATAGCATATAGCACCTGTTATTCATTCATTATTATCTCATCCAAGTACTAAGCAGGGTTGACCTTGCTTAGCTTCCAAGGTCAGATTTGGTGACTTTAGGGTATTTAGGCCCTAGGTTTTTAGTGATCCCTTCCTAAAAACAAACAAATTGTTAACCTCATCCTACCCCACCCACCCACCCTGAAAGCTAACATAGGGTTTACAAATGGGTAGCCAAGTATTGAAGGAAGACTAGAGGGTCTGTTTCTTTTAAATTTAGAATACAATGTCTAGGGGTTTTGATGGAAACGAAGACCTGAAACAGACAGGCACGAAGAGGCGCTGCTGTGTTACCATTAGGGTTCAGGAGTGCGCATCATTTACATGCTCCCAAACCCTAACATGTAATGGAGCTGGTGCCATTACGTAACACCATTTACACGATGCACGTAATGGTGCTGCCGCAGCTGTGCAGCTTCCAGATGGAGCTGCGCAGTTGCAGTGGCACAAAGGCATGTAATGGTGCCTTTTTTCTGTGTTGTGCTGCAACTGCACAACAAAAAAGGAGCACAGTTTACCCACTCCTTTTTTGCAGCGCAACTACACAGCAGCACCACAAAAAAGGCGGTGCCAGACCGCCTTTTTGGGGTGGTCTGTATCGCCCCATAGTTCCAAAAAAGGAACTTTTGGAATTGCTGCTGTGACTACCAGTTTCCAAGAGGGGATGGTCAGTGCTGTTTATTTATTTGAAAATGAATCTTCCCTACTTTCCAGTGCCTTTTGCACCACTTAGCACAGGTATAAACCAAGTGAAACAATACAGACTTAAAATCAACAGATAATTAATGCATCTCCCTCTTTTGAATAATGCAGAAATTAAACTGGGGTATTCTTGAGGGAGAAGGGATTTATTGCAGCAGGAGAACTGAGAGTTTTTCCAAGAATGTACCAGGTGCAGAACTAAGAAGCTGTATGTCTGATGCTGCTAGCTCTCCTTGCAACCATGCACACAGCCTGCAGGAATTCCCAGTTCAGGGACTCAACCAGGGAAAGGGGGAGGCAGGCAAGGAAATGGCCTTGTGCCATGTACTCTTTTTCTATCTTCCCCCCTTTCTGTGTCTTTGCTTAAATGTAGTAAACTCTAGGGAAGAAGCCTCCTTA
Source organism: Urosaurus nigricauda (assembly GCA_034509955.1). Classification (NCBI taxonomy): domain Eukaryota; kingdom Metazoa; phylum Chordata; class Lepidosauria; order Squamata; family Phrynosomatidae; genus Urosaurus; species Urosaurus nigricauda. The sequence continues at coordinate 106,643,758 of JAOEGL010000004.1, forward strand.
TAGGCTGCATCTGAGTCTCTCCTCCCCCAGGAACAATTTCAGATGTCCTACGTGCCAGCTGGTATGTTCCAGGAGGTGAACATGTGCTTCTCGGAAAGCACAATTTACAAGGAGGGATGACTTGCTTTGTCTGGCCAGAAGGAAAGAGAAAGTTTTTTACCTCCCAACCAGGGAATCCCCTCTGGCCCATAATCTCTAGTCAACATTCTCTCTGTATTAGTTCATCATGATGCTTTCTTGTGATGAAACAGCCTTGAAAGTGTTTGGGTTTCTCCCCCATCCCTTCTTTTCTTTCAAGTGTTTCTGCATATAGTCCCTAGATCAGCAATGTTGATCTATACAGGGCTGGGGAGAGGAGGGTAGAAGGTATGCATGACGGTTGACTAAGTAGATGAGTTTTGGAACTGATGATGATCACATAAAGCCTTCACCCATACCAGTTAAACTTTATCCAGTTCATGTGTCAGAGCAAGACTTAAGCAACCAGGTGTACTCCAGGCATATTTTTTTTAAGTCCTGTAAGTCCCTTCCCTAATAACCGATCATCAGGGATGACTGGAGCCATAGTCCAAAGTTTTGGAGTACATCACACTGCCTACCCCAGTGTGGTATGTTAGTGGACAAAGTGCAGTACTCTGATAATAACAGAATGCAGGCAAGAAATAGTATAGTAAAACAAAGCAATTGGCAACAGAATTCAGTTCATTGTGGCCAAACCCTGCAATTTGTTCTAGATGCAAAATTTCAAGCCAAAATAACATGTCAAGATGCCTCTGATTTTGAAGGAAACAGGCAATTTTCAATGTTGTCTTTTCTCTGGTATTTCACTAACTTCATGTGCCTTCCCCTTAGGTCTTTGATTTTTCACTAGCAGAAGATGACATTGCCATTCTAAATAGACTGCATGATGGGAGACATGTTTCCTGGGATCCAACCCCAGTTGTTTAAATGCCAAGGTCTGGTTTATTTATTTATTTGTAAGTTTCAATTCCATTGGAAAAGATGATGGGAACTGTGTAAGTGTAAGCACCTGAATAGTTCTACAATGAAATGAAATGGAAGTCTACATTGATTTTTATTTGCACAAGTTTTTAGTTGTAATAATAGGGGCTGAAATACTGAAATGATTACTTAAATAGCCTTACCACATTATCGTTCTCTTCTCACTATCTCTCCTTTTCAGAAATTCCCCAATCCCCATCGCCCAATAACGGGACACACAAAATACAGTAAGATGTACATAGAGCTATCTGATATTTGAGGATTAATATTGTAGAGGGTTCATTTGTATTCACACTGCTGTTTGTTAAAACATGTGTCTGGGGAGTTGCTCTGTGCTAGAATGAACAGTTCTCAGGGTCTAAATCAGGATGGGAAGGTGCGGCTCCCTCAGATGTTGTTTGGACAGCCTTGGACCGCATAACCCATGGTGAGGGATGATGGGAGTTACAATCCAACAATCATCTCAAGGACCACTCATCTCCCATCCCCAGCCTGCTTATATACACTAACAGTTTTTATTACCCACTTAATCTTCCATGGAGAGATGTAGAATCTCGCTATAAGCACACTGCAAAATATACAAGGGGCAAGCAGGTAAAACAACAGCTGCCTGCTTTAAAATGGTTGCCAGGGAGGGAGGTGATCATGAATCAGCTTTTCTTCTTCTTTTAAATAGCTTATTAGTACATCTTGTTGTCTTTAACAACCTCTATTCTTTGGGGGCCCACTTGAGGAAGAGGTTCTATCTTGTTGGTGGGTGAAACATTTTTCTGAAGGTGATGTTCTCTTCCATTTCAGCAATTTTGTAAATGATTCAAACAACAAGAACCTTTCTGCAGAAAATATCTTTTACCCATATTCTGTGAGAAACAAAAAAAGGTGTTATTAACTGAATCATTTCCCCAGTTCTGTATCTATTTTCAGTTGCAGTGATCAAACTGTATATAGTAGTCCAAGTTTGGTCATACCATAGATACCATAGATTGGCATTTGGCCCACCAAATGATGTGGGCATTTTTATTGTTAACCTTTTCAGATTATGTTCAACTTTGCTTTTTTTCTTGACCAGCAGACAGGCACAGACCATCCATTACAATTTCAGAGATTCCTGGTACACACTGGTCAGCTTCTCCCCTTGCAAGTGGGACAGGATAAACAAACCTCAGACCCATGTTCCCAGAATTCCATAGCATGGAGCCATGACAGTTAAAGTGGTGTCAAACTGGATTATTTCTGCAGTGTAGATACAGCCTATGAAAGCTTTTTCTTGTAGGCTATCTAGAAAACACATGGTAGCCTGCACTCAAACCACTAGTGCAGAAGCAAGTATAAACAGATATAAACAGGATGCCACTTGAAGGAAGCATCTGCCCTCCTTGACGGGTGGAGAAATATCTCACCATCATGATAACCACGTATACTAAAGGAACACTCAACAGGAGGATCAGTGTCAGTATGTGTTTGGGCAGGTAGTGTACAGTTTTAGAGACTCTAGAATCTAATCTCTTCATCACCAGTACTCGGTGGCTCGGTTTGGAAACAAACACCAAGATAGAGACAAAATCTTGGCAAATATTCTGAAAACATGTTCTTACACCTGGTCTCCTTCTCCCATGATCTGGGAAGACTGTTGGGAAGATCAAGGAACAAGAGGCAGAAATAACCATTACCTTAGGATGACCTCAGCTTCCTGGTACATCAGTCTGTTGGTTCCTTCCAATAATTAACTGTGATAGTTACTGGGAGTGCCAGATCTACAACAGTAGGACCAGCTTTTTATCCTTGGTACAACTTAATTTCACCTGAATATGGGAGAGTTTACAGGCAGATGCCATCCCAACAGAATCTCCATTCGTTGGGCCATTAATAAATTGTCCACTATCCATGAATAGAGCCATAATTGGAAACCCTTGTTTCTTTGTAAAAAAGTCGGTGCAGCTATTTTGGATACAACAGTGGGGTCAATAATAGTGCACTTTTCAGTTTTACAAAATAATAATAATAATAATTTAGCTTTCATCTAAATTGGAAATGAGGTTAAATGCATTGAGATATTCTACATGGCTATATGTGCTTACAGTTATAGGTTGGAATCTACGTGGTACGTATTTAATATTTTATGGTCATAGTTATGCTTTGGAAAGAGTCTCTGCAGACCTGTTTGATTATCAGCCTGGCATTTGATATGCAGTCAAGCTGGTCTGATATTTTAGGAGTTCCTGTGTCTAGAAACATATGGAAAGTCTGACGGATTTATATTGTTCTAGGACTTCCTGGAGTAGCTTTCCCACTGCTGTGCTGTTTCAGTCACACACACAAACTTTGAAATTCCTTGCTTTTTATCGAGTCCCAGTTTGCTAGGAGTTGCCATTGTTGTTTGTTACTAAAGTTTTGTTACTGCATGCCTTGGATACAAAGCTTCTCCTGATTAGAATTCCAGAGGGAATGTCCAGAAGATTCTGTAAGCATTTCAAAGGAACATCTCGAGGTTCACCTCTTAAGTTCTGTTTTAGGGGACACAGTTGCTGCTCACTTTGTCCATCTCCCCCATCCAGTTTGGGTTGTTTCCCACACTTCATGGCTAGTAAGCGGAAACCAGGCATGACTGCATGATAAACAGTAGTGTCAGAAGTACTTGCAAATGTGCATTTATTGCATTTTGGATGTTTAAATATCCATCTAAAAAGTGTAATTTGTGAAGAGTCCCTGAGCCTATCTGGAATATGAGAGCTAATTCATGAGAGTCAATTATATGACAGTATAAAGATGCATATTCCGAAGTCTGTAACACAAACTGTACAACTCTGATCAATTCTCTTGGCCAATATTCACTGAGCAATTAGTAATACATGTATGTGCTTCATACTTAAATGTTTACCTGATTCAGAGATCCTGCTTTCAGAGTGGAAGAGTGAGTGATAATTCCCCTTCCCCCAGTCTTGCGAGGCGACACGTGGTGCAAATGCTCTGCAAAGTTGCCTGCATGTTTCATGTCAGTGTGGTGGGTGAAAAGAGCCTCTGCCACATGCCAATTGTTTGTAAAAGCAGAAGCATCCTGTGTTTCATATCTTTATATAGAATTGAGATACACAAATATGCAAGGGAAGTGTTTATGTCACATGTTACATTAGTGAGTTAGTGGTAAGATTGAGACAAAGGATGCAAATGTAGCCACTCCTGTCACAAAACCAGGATCTTTAGCTTTTGCTGAACAAAAAACACAATATTAAATCTAGAATTTAAATTAAGTGATGGCGTTAGTGGTTTTTTTGTGATGGCTTTAGTGTTTTTTGTGGGAAGCAGCCAAAGGGATTGCCATGTAAATTGTGGAAATATCTCTGAGCTTCTACAATAGAACACCTATAGTGTAAAGTAAATCTGAGTTGGCTGGAGAGGAGACAGGATCAGTGTGTGGTACAAAACCTTTTTTCCCATAACTGAAAAGACTGAGGAGTTTATTTAGAAACTGAAAGGTTACACAGATTCAGGTGCTAAATGCTAATGAAAATTGTGTAAAAGAAGCTTTTTCAATGGCACACTTCCTTTTAAAAAAAAGGTTACTGAAAGTAACAGTTGTGCTCTCTGATTCTTTCCCCCTCCAAAATCTCCCTTTTGACTCTCTGCTCTGCGGCTGCCCCCTAAAAGCTGTTTGTTTGACTTTCTCACAGCACAGGGATGTAGAGGGGGCCGACTCCAACAAAATCTACCTAACACAACCAAACGAAGTCTTTCCTACAGTGAGCAAAAATCACAGAAAGTCTTTTTTACAATATCTGACAGCCTGATTCAATCCTGCCTTGAGAGAGTGGTTCATTTTTAGATAGAAATTTTAGTCTAAATAAGAGAGAAAAATTGAGAAGAAAGAGAGAGGAGAAAAAGACAGAGAAAGAGGAGAATACCTAAGAGTCATAGGGCAGACTCATGTGTTAGGCCCATACATTATGAGAAGTGAAACATAAACCATCTGTAATATAGACTTGATGCACAGAAAAAAACTGTAAGAATCTCTGGCCATTGAACAACGGATAGTAAATAATTTTTTCCCCAATCTTGGACTTTAATTTGTTTTGCAGCAGTAAGGGCAAGCTGGATCCAACCATGCTGACCATCAGTTAAATGCAAACTCACAGTACATTAAAAGTATGCAAGCATCTACGAATATAAAAAATTATCCAAATACAAAATGAATATACTCCCAACCATGGACCAATCATGGATATGGTTGGTAGTAGGACCAACCATAGATATGTCCACATCATATTCTTCAGGAAAGTAATATCTGCATTATATTGTGCTTGTTTAAGCCAAAATGACCAGTTTCTTCCTAAGCAGATGTAGTGTCCAATACTTTCAACATCAGCTTTTGCTGGACAAAAAAGACAATATTAAATCTAGAATCTAAATTAAGAAAATTTTGAGATATTGAGGCTAAGAACATTTTCCATTGGTTAGTTTGTATGTGATAGTCTAATTTGTTTCATTCCGTTTTGATGTCAATGGTATCAAATTTAATATTTTACAACAGACATTTATAAACTATCACTGATTTCAGACTTTCCAAGAATGCAATTAATAACTGCCACCAGAGCATGGGCAGCCAAAACACTGAAAGCTGAAGGTCCATATATAGACATTAAGAGGTCTTGCAGTTACAGATATCACCAGAAGACTAATGATACATGGATGCGCAGACTATTGAAAATGGGCCTCTGTGTTTACTGTGGAAAGCAACTTTAGGATAGCCATATAAATTGTAGAAACATTTCTGAATGTCTGTAGCAGTACACCTTTAGCACAGATCAAACCTGAATGTCCGAGGGCTGGATCAAGTAAGGCACAAAAGTTACCTTCTAAATGTAAAAGGCTGATTTGGGAGTGATAAGACTATAGGCCATAGAATAGCTGTCTTCATGTTCTAATTGCACATGGAAATTATATGAAAGAGGCTCCTTTATGGGCACACTTCCTTTCAAAGAATAGTTATTGAAAGAAACAGTTGTGTTCTGTGATTTCCTGCCCCTCAAAGCTCCCTTTTGACCCTTCCCCACTTCACCTGTCCCTTGACAGCTTTTTGTTTAAGCTTCTCACAGTGCAAGTGTGTGTGTGTGTGTGCATTTGTGTAGGACAGCTCCCAACTAAATCCCAAGTAACACAATAACAATAATGGAGTGAAAGCTTTCCTAGGCTAACTGATGCAGCATCAAGAAAGTAATGGCACTTAAGAGAGCAAAGATCCTCTTGTGCACAGGGAAACCAAGGCACTTCTTTGCACTTCTGGCAGCTGGGTGCTGTGCTAAGTGTTTCCTTCCTGGTTCTTGGGCAGCCCATGACTGTTCTTGCATCACTAGGGTTAAGAAGAGGGCACACGAGACAGATGTTTGTCAGTATGCAAGAGGGAGGATCATGTTTCTCCTACAGTTGTGCAACTCCGTGGTGAAGATGAAGGACATTCACAGAAGTAAATGTGCTGGATCCTAAGATTTGCCACACCAGGATGGACCGCTCCAGTGGCAGTATCAATAAAATAGTTAATTGACTATGATGTTATACTATGGCACATTTTGGGAATAAAATTTGGGGATAAAATTTCTTTAAAAAAAGAAATGTCAACTGTGAGACAAATGTACTTTTCACAAAATGAGTTAGGATTGGTGTTAGAGCTGCTCCAACAAATGATAGAGAAGAACCATTTCACACACAATTCACACCCTAGATACCTTCGATTTTATGTACCTTGCTTGCATACAGTTGCTCATGCCATATATATGCATCTGCTTCACCTTGTGTAGATGCTTTGGAAACCCACAGGAAGTTTTAACTTTGCAATGTGTGTACACCAGATAAATAGATACTAGGTGACCCCTCAGTATTGATGGTGTGCAACCCGTGTAGCTGGAGTTTCCTATACCAAAGTTTTTTTCTGGAAATTCATCAGACGAAAATCAAGTCAGGATCTGATACAGAAAAGGACATTCTTATCTTTTAGGCTGGCAAAATGCACACACACACACACACTTACTTACTTACTTATTTTTTTGTTCAGTTTCTGCTTTTTTTTCCTGCCCGTGCTTCTGCATCTCTTTTGTTATCTGCAGGCAATTCTACAGGGAATATATCCTCAAGACTATGGCTGCAGTATGTATGTGCAAAGCTCACCACAAGTAGAAATCTCAGTTTGGCCCAGAACAACTTACATGCAGGCTTTCTATGATATACTAATCCCTTGTTTCCTAGTGGGGAGAATGGACTCCTTTGGCATAACAAGAATGGAATCTTGTTATCTCTTGTAAACCAAGAGTTTACTGTTTCTTACCATTGTAGCGTTCTATTGCCTTCTGAATATTTTTTTCTCAGGCTTTATATAAAGCTTCAGAATTTGGGAACCAAGGGCAAGCTATTCTTTTTTCCTCTCTTGATCAGGAAATAACTTTGGCCTGTGAAATGACATATTTTAAATGATCCATTATGAAAAGACAAATTGTGTCACCTTTGACAATTGTGTTGGCACTTGTTCCTTGAGATGGGAGCAAAAGATGAATTTACCTTAATTTATCTGAGATCACCATGGTCTCTTATAATGGCATGCCAGTTTTAAACTTTGATTAAAAATATTTTTTTTAAAACCAGAACTGTTCCTATTGGATGCAAATGATAAAATGATTGGAAATGCTTCACTTAGCTTCAGTTGTTAAATGCACTGGGGCAGTAAGAACAGGTGAAAAGTTGTAAACCCAAATACAAAGTGCCTTATATTCCAAAAGCACAGTACCAACCTGAAAACAAGTCTGCAAAGTTAATAGCCCACAGAAATCTTCAGTAACATATCTAATATCTTAAGTTAGTCATCTGTGGCATGTTAGTCATCAGTGGGTTGTGGAAGAAGGAATGAATCTCTTTAAATTTACAAAATTTCTTTGTGTAATCATCTGGAAGCAATTCCTTCTTGCCGCAGACTACTGAATACCTTTTGCAATCTTGGCCTATATATAATGTGGTGGGTGTGGGAGTCATAGAGATAATACTGTTCACAACTCTTTCTACAGTTTCTAACAACTCTGGGGAAAAAGAAAGAAAATTAAAAAGAGGAAGAAGGCGCTCTTCAGCTGTGTTAGGAACTGCAGATGGTACCACTGTCAAGATATGCATGGGTTGCACTGAAATCTTTATCTGTATTAGAAACACAGTTTCCCTTAAAATACATTTTAAGATATGTAAACTGAAAACCACATTCCACCATGTTGTTTCTTAATACAATACTCAACAGAGACTGCTTCTACTGTTTATACCATGGTGATTTCTCCAAGGAAGGTTTGGAGTTGTAGTCTTATATACTGGAAAGCCCCCCCCCCTCCCAAGCTGGGGAAAACTGATTTATACTGAAGGTAAATAAGAAATGCATCACATTCATTTGGAAGCAATATAAAATATCTGATCTCCTTCTTTGTGTTCTAGGTTACTTTTGACCACTACTCCAGATACAGCATATCCTCCAAAATTTCATAAATGAAAACTGGGATGTGTGTGGCCAAGCAGCATGAAAGCATAGTCAAGACTGCAAAAGTTATATGTCAGGAAGAACATGAAAGCTACGAAAGGATGCTTTTACCTGACCCTGTTGGGAAGGGGGAAATTCTGTCTTCTCCTCCCTCCATCCCTGCTGAGTTGAGTGGAAACTACTTTTCCACTTTGAACTCAGTTTGCAGCAATAAGATGAGGATAAGGGGCAAGTGGGAGAAGGAGGAGGAGGAGAGAGAATCTGGAATATTTTTAAACCAGTTGAAAGGTGGGATGATAGAGGATTAATTGGGTCTGTTCTTACCAAACTGGGACAATTAAAGAGTGCGCTACAGATCCATTCACTGTAGGTTAGGTTTTTTTTTATCTTGAGACTGTCAGCTATGGTTGCAATCCTATGAATGCCTACTTGTGAAAGAGTGCCATTGAACCAAATTTCAGCGTTGTAAGGCTTTTCAGTAGAAAAGCAGCCTTCAAATATGAATATGAATAAATGAGATTTATTACCTCTGAGACAAATTAATAGGATGTGTCTATTAAGGTATTTTTCACAAGCACAACATGAGCTATTGAAGTGTTCTGCCTAGGGTAGGAAATACATTGAATTTAAAAACTATTTTCAAACTATTTTCTTTTGCAGGGGTAGGGAATATGTTCTCTAGATTTTGTCAGTCTATAACGCCCATCAGTCCTAGCCAGGATAGGCAGTGGAGTCATGGGAATTGTAGTCCCACAACATCTACAGAGACATGCTTTCCCTTTCAGATTTCTCCTATGTCCTATCACCAGCATTCAAGAATACAGTGGGTCCTTGTTATCTGCTGTGGTTTGCTTCCAGGACCCTCCATGGGTAACAAAATCCTTGGATGCTCAAGTCCCATTAAATACAATGACAAAGCAAAATTGTGTCCCTTATATAAAATGGAAAATCAAGGTTTGCTATTTGGAATTTATAGGTTTTTTTGGGGGGGGGGGATATTTTCAAGCTATGGGCTGCTTGAATCCATGGATAAAAAACCTGTGGATAAGGAAGGCTGACTGTAATTAATTTTGGAAGGGAAGGTGTTCTTAGTATACCTTTTAGTATTTGTGAGAGACAATGAGATGACAAGTGTGAGCTACTTTGCTTTCTGTTATCATGCATCTCAGTTTTATCCAAAGGGCAGAGTTGTATATGGCCCCATGGATGTATACTGTGATCGCATACATAATTTCTCAGGGGATGTATATATGTGTGTCTTCTTCAGACAAGTCCTAGACATGTAAGAAGAGGATAGACAAATCACCTCTTCCTTCACTACTGATCTGGGACATCATAGGCAATTCTTTGCTTCTTTGTGGATAATGCTTTAGGTTAGTGCTTCTCAAAGTGATATGGAATGGTTTCAGTTCCTGAGCTCTCATCTGGTCCCTGGAGAGATCGCAGAAAAGAAAAGAACAATTTTAGCCAATTGGCATAATGGGTAACAGTCTGCACTGGGGGGAAAGTTGCTGTTCCCTCAGGTAGCTTAAGAAGTACTGCTCTACACTGATTCAGAAAGTGGGTTGGTGTTTTTATCTATTACTGTATTTGATCTACTGCTGGCACTGAGCAAATAGTTCAGAGTCCTGGTTCAAATTATGCACTACCCTATACCCAACTTAAAATTAGCTGTGTGATGGTTTGAACTGGATGAATTCTTGAAAAGCTGGTCGTCCAAGTGATTATTGTAAATGACATGTCTCATTCCTGTGGTGCACAAATATCTGCTATATTCTCTGCCTTGTTCAAAGGCAGAATACTTGAGAGACCATTTTGGCAAGGGAGGGATGGAATGACTAAAGAAAAAAAAATGAGGGATGGGGTCTGCCAAAGGCAGTCCTTTTTAAAAAAAGAAATTTTCAAAACTACTTCTTAACTTTGCTGAGCTTCCTTCTGAAGGGCCAGCTGGCATTCTGGCCTACCAAATGTTGTGGATGAAGCATCACCTTACTTTGGGTAGCTAGCTCTGTATATTTATATGGTGCTAAATTGTGTGTGTGTGTTAGGTTTTGCTCTCATGGAAACTGTTGAAAATCAGCTCAACTCAAACACTACTCTTGTTGAGACAGGAGTGAAAAGGAGAGTTATTAATGTAAATAGTTGAAAATATTGCATTGAGAGAAACTCCTTCTTTGCTTGGGTTACTGCACCTGATCATAAATACTAATAAGCTGAATTTGTTCAATTTTGAAGCTATACCCACTTACCTTTTGTTAGAATGCCCTGATGATGGGCAGTGAAAGTCATTTTGCAATAATAAAGAAAAGAGACAAATCAAAAAGTGAAGGGGAAGGGTGGGGCTTTTTTTGCCCAGCTAGAGAATTTCCTGTCTGATTTTTCCAAGGGCATTCTGTTTTTAATCCACAGTTTTTGTTCAAACCGTTTATGCTTGCCTTTTCTTTCTTTCTTTCTTTCTTTCTTTCTTTCTTTCTTTTTGGGTGAAAAGCAGCTCAGACACTCTAGATGAATAAGGCCAATGGTGGTTGTAAAATGCATACATAAGACATTTCTGACCAAGCTGTACATTTGATTGCAGAGAACGAAAGTTGCTAAGGCTCCTTTCCTTGCCCACAACTTAAGATGGAAGATAATTATGTCACTGCTATGGAGGCAGTAAACAGGCTGAAGTAATTATAAGTTCAGAAGCCCTCAGAATCAAAATATATGTACTGTATTACTGCCTTGGTGCACTGTGGTAAACACCAGCCTGCTTTCCTTTTAAGTGGTATCATAGCGTTACTTTGACAGGAAAGCTAGTGACGCTAAGAGCTCCACTCTTTGATGAAGACTCTCTTGCAAATGTAAACAGGGATTGCCAATTGTCAAATCTTTCCATATAGTCTAACCTTGATTCTTTTCAGTCTGTTTCAGTGGGTTTATTTTTTATGGCTCCAGTGCAGACTTGGTGCAGGTTTGGAGAAGCCTGTATTTGTTTCATAAGCACCCTTCTCAACCTTTTGGAAAGTTTTGCACCTCTGTGTTAAAGAATGTATATTTTGTAGAGAGACCCTGTGAAATTTCTGACAAAAGCTAACTTAACTCACTTCTTTTTTCTGCGCTAGACAACTGCAATTGTGTATTCAGTGTACACCAACGAATAATGGCCTTTCAGAGGGGCTAATGGCATTGAGAAATGGCCCCATGTCCATAAGGAGATGAGCTTAGAAAGATTTCTCTATTACTATCCAGCTAGAAAGATTTGATATTCCTAGCAGGATTTGGTCCAGCACAAACTATTTCTTTTAGAGATTGGCTGTTAAAAAGAGTAACCAATTATCATCTTGAATATCATGGCAGATTGTGGGGATGGATTTGTTCTGGAGTGATGAGTTAATAAAAGACTTGGCAGGTAATGGCACCTGTGATTATATATCCCAGCATTTTCTTTTGCAGGGTGTCAGTGTGACTGCAGCAATGTTGAAGAAGACACCCTTCCTTTTCCTTGGGCTGTTCTTGCTGTCTGTATTCTACTCCTTATGCTATTATTAAAACACTCTCATCAAAGCCTAGCTCCAGATTTTTAAAAGTATATCTAAAAGGACATCAAAGTTCTTCTTAAACCATCTGTATGTTAGTTTTATCCTGCCATCCTACCATGGTGAGATCATATGACAAAATTCCAATCACTCTCTTTCTCTTTAATCCTGAATGTGGGATTAGATCAGAAAACTTCACCCTACTCTTCCCCACAACACTTCCATCCCCAACAGACCACGTATCTATCTGCCACATAGGAAACAGAATACAGATAAACTTCTGAAACATCCCTATGAAGCACTGAATGCACGTTTATGATAATGTGAATGCAGTATTAGTGATGAAGAGGAAGTTTATTTAAACTTTTAAATAAAAAATAATGCTTCTCTATGCATTGTACAGTAAAGAGACTTCCTAGAGGGTGACACTGGTAGACCTCTCCTAGGTGGAGCAAGACTATTAGTTGGCTGCATTGAAAAAAAGGAGAGTGTATTGTATATTTGTTTGGAGCAGGCTTCTCAAACATGGTGTCCTTCAAAGTGTTATCCTCTACCTCTCTTAATTCATCAGGCTGACCTGGCCAAGTTAGCTGAGGATTGTTTGATTGTAGAATTAATGCATCTGGAGGGCTTCACATTAGGAAAGGTTGCCCTGGGTGGTTATGGTAGTGCTTCCTGCTTACTCCATTTCAAAAGAGGTCTAATCCAGTCACAAAGCCCATGGTGCAGAGGTGGTGTTCTAAAGAAGCTCATACTTGGATTCTGATACAGTGTCCAAGCTATAGGAGTTTTGCTGTAAACATCACTTCTGCTTTTCAGACAACAATTGTGAGATGGCTTTGCCAGCCTTTAGTGTATACTTTTTCTCTTAGTGGGGTATCTCTGGGCTATTTTGTTTGTATTCCCTACCTGATAGCTGTTCAGTTTACTAGCATTTATTTTTCAGTGGATTCATCAGAAAGCTTGTATGGCCTGTCTCATGGATCAGTGATTACTTTTTATGGACCAAGATCCTTTAAAGTCTGTAAAGGAGAATTTAAATAGAAAAAATTATCTATGTTCTTGCTTAGGTTTTTCTTTCCCCTCCCCTTGACACTTCTTTTTAAGGAATGTTAAGAGTACTGTATGTTCATTTTTCTGGTGTAGCTGCTGTAAAAAGTTCCTGCCTCTTGGTACTCAGGCCACATTTGGTAACATGACATTTTGGATCATGTGAGTTATTCCTGCATCAGCACAAATTCACACATACATTCTGGGGCTGCTATTGCAGCTGCCACTGGCAGCTGCCGGTGTGGTTTAAACCATTTTGTAGAAGCAATATTGGCTGTGTATGTGCACGTGGCTGTGACAGCAAGTTGTGTGTCAATTTACGGTGGCCCCATGAATTTCAAAGGATTTTCTTAGGCAAGGAATAAGGAAAGGTGGTTTTGCCAATTCCTTCCTCTGAAATAGAAATCATTGGTGGTTTCCCATCCAAGTACTAACCAGTGCTGATCCAAACAAGATCTGGAGCCATTAGGGCCCCTTACAATGAGAGACAATATAGGTGAGTTTATAGGAATTCACTGTCATATCAAATTGCCCTGATCCCAAATTGCTGAACCGAGACTGAGTTCTTATAATACACACAAAGTAACACAGCTTGTGGATAGCTGGCAGTGATACTGACATACACCATATTGTTCCTGCTTCTAGAGAGATTGTATTTTACTCCCACTAATGTAAGTTTGAATATGGCTAGGGCAAGCACTAATGCAAAGAGACTTTAGACACTAAACACTTATGAAACTACCCTGGTATCTTAGTAGAATAATCCATCACCGGCAACATTCTTCTGTTGGGCTTCGGTAAAGTAGCAAAATGTTATGTTTTTGCTGTTGCTGCTGATAAAAGCACTGACCTTTTTGATCTCATGCAATGGGCAAGAAATCTCTTGCGAATTGATGATTATTTTCCAACTGGGTTCTCAACCTTTACTACTGGAGAAGAAAAATTTTGAATATTATTTATATCTCTACTTGAAAGTGACTCTGCTTCCTGCAGTTTCTTTTGTCCCACTCTCACCTCTTTTCACACAGGTTTTGTAGGTCTTTGTTTCAAGTTATTTTAAGGTGTGTGCATGAAGGGGGGGCAACAATTGATCACTGACATCAGCCCACGAGATAGTAGCTTGTTGGGTATGTTTAATTATCAGCACTGTACCAAGAACTTTGTAGCACTATTTGCTCACACTCTCTTTTCTTCTTCTTTTGGTTTGATCTTTCCAGGTATTTGATTTTAGCCTTGAAAAAGAAGACATGGAATGTTTAGACTCCATGAACATCAACAGAAAACTGATCCACCTTACCTACCCATTATGGAAGGGATGAGCTTGAACAAGATCACTGCAGATGGCCAGAGTTCAAAATAAGATGGATTGTCTTAAGTCTGTCTCCACTTTTCTTCTTAATGCATTCTGAGCTGCTGCAAATGGCAGCCATTGTTGAATATTGCATGCAGAAGCCAATCTTCCTCTTTCAGGCAATCAAATGTTCCCATCTTCCTGTTATACCAAAAGATATTTTGGGAAATTGTCAGTTGGATCTGGGTAAAAAGGATATTGCTGAAGACAGCTACTGTCCTGTGATGTTGGCCATATGTGAGGGAAATAAATTTGCCACTGGATGCTGGTGAAAATTAACTAGTGTGGTGATTTTAAGGTTTTGACTGCCAATGATTTTTGCATGAAGGTAACTAAGGGCTCATTCCCACCATGATTCAAACTGATTTGCTGGTTGCTTTATATATGCCTCGTTCACACTGGAAACGATTGCAGACCCGACTGCATTTGGTTTGAATTGAGGAGAATAGAGGTGAAAGAAGGCAAATGCAAAAGAATCGCTTTTTTTGAAGACGGAGCTTTTGTTGGCTCTTTTGAAAATAATTGCATTGCAAGCATGTTCAAGAAATTTGAATGGGTTTCAGATCTGAATTGCAGCGCACTGGTGGGGAGGGACTTATGGCAGAGGGTTGACAGAGTGGGGTAACCCATCTCACCCCAGGTTTGAGGAAATCTGTCATTTTTTCCCCTCTCACCGTCCCCTCAAAAGACAACCAAGGTTACACGAGGCAAGAAGGGTGGTGGTGGCGGCTGTGGGGCCAAACCCTGAAGGGTTAAGAACTGGCCTGCTTTTTGCCCTTGGCTGCCAATGAGGTCAGCTGTGGCCCAGGCAAGCAGAAGTGGGACCTGACCCCACTTAGCTGCCTCCAGATGTGGAGAAGGATCTCCAGGGACCCCGCGCTCGGCTCGGCTCGGCTCAGCTGGAAAAGGAGGAGGAAGAGGCCAGGCTGCGATCCGGGGAGGGAAGGAGAGAAGCACCTGGCCCCAATTTTCTTCTCCTGCCTGCTGTCACTGCCTTGCCACCCAGTCTGAGGGAACCCGAGGAGCCCCCCGTCTGGGCGGAACATGGGGGAACAGAGGGAGGCCACCCTTGCCTCAGAAATGGGGAGCAGTTCCCCAATGCACAGCCCCGCAAATCTAGTCTGCATGACAGTTGTGTCAAAACGACATAAATGCATGAAATAGTGAAATAATTCACCTCCGATAGTGGGAACTATGCATCAATATGAATTGATTTAGCGATGAGTCATTGTGACTCGTAAACTGATTAAATACAAGTGGGAATGAGCCTCTAATCAATTTAACCAGATACTACTTTACGTCAATTTTACTGTCAATAAAGGTCTTTTAAACTAACTGAGCTTTCTTCATTGAAGTTCTTTTAATTCAAATACTTATAAGCAACAGGTCCTCTGTTTAGATATGGTTCAGAGAAGGCAGTGCCTTAAAATGTAAACTATAGGAAAAAAGCCTCTTTGCATCTGTAATGAAAAGAAACTTCCACAGCAACTATAAGCAGCACTCCGTGAAGATCATCCTCCAAGCCATGCAAGAGCTGTTCTCTCTATACTCATCCATTCACTTGTTCTCTTTCTTACAACAATGTAGGGCATTCTCATTTTATTTTTCCCGTTTGTGGTTACGGAACAAGGAAACACCTTCATTTATTTCCTTGTTTCTCATAGCTAAAAAAAAGAAAGAAGAGACAGGCACTAATATATTTACAATAGTTCTTGTTGCCCATATAGGAGCTTCATCATTCAGCAGTGTTTTGGAACACATTGAGCAAATCCCTTCAGATCTCTTGTACACTAGAGGGATGGGATTAACTTGAGTAAAGTTGTGCTCCAGAGCTTCTTCTGTAAATAGGTATATAGGTTATGCCTCCCTTATCTGAGATGCCTGGGACCAGAGGTATTTTGGATTTCAAAAAATGTTATTGGATTATGGAATATTTGCAAAAATAAGGAGATATCTTGGAGATGGGGCCCAAGTCTGAACATGAAATTCATTTATGTTCCGTATATACCAAATAAACAGAGCCTGTGGCAATATTACACATAATATATTAATACTTTTGTGTGTAAAACAAAGTTTGTGTACACCAAACAATCAGGGGGGAAAAAGTGTCACTATCTCGGTCACCCATCTGGACAAATTTGGATTTTGGAATATTTTGGATTTTGGAATTCCAGATAGGAAGACTTGATCTGTATATCCCTTTTTTATTTTGCTGGTGATTATACAAGTTACATTTACTGAGCATTTCATATTTCATATAACTCTCTCAGATATGTAATGGTCTTACTATGCACCTACAGGGTAGCATCATAGATTCAGCTGTCGACTGCGGTTCCTGTATTTCCAAATTATGTCAGATCTTATCTTTTTACACTCTTAATTTTATTAAGACTATATAGTTTCCTTGCACATCAGACAGCTAAATTTATAAAAGTACGAATTTAGAAATAAATATAGAAATAAAGCAACTTGTGAAACCTTTAATAACTGTGCAGTTGATAAATGCACTTTGGTTTTCCTAAAAATTGCTAGAGAATAACATATCTGCAGGTAAGACCATATATGTAATTAAGGCAGGCATGAGGGGTAGGGGCCTATCCTTATGGAATACCAGTTCACACTGTCCCCTTCCTGTATATAAACGCATCATATATTGATATTTTATAATGTGATTTTATTGTTGTGCCTCCTTTGTCTCTTATGTCGTTTCAGTTTATTGCATTTTCTGTTTTATTGTTTTAAATGTTGTTACTTTTTGAACAGGCTTCAAGGGATTTTGCTTCAAGAGGCAGTATAAAAATATTTTAAATAAATATGAAAATATTTATCCCTTGTAAGGAGATAAGAGTGCAGATGGAGAGCATCTCTTCATTTACTCTACCTCCAGCTCCCATCACCTAATGGAGAAGAATGTTAGAAATCCAACAGCATCTGGTAAGCTACTCCTGGATGAGAGGACACAATGTTATAGTCAGAACCCAAGGAGTAGAGTAGGCACTCACATTGCATCATGTATTGGGGCACAGTTTTAAGAGGACACCAAGGCCTGTGCAAGGTTTGGGTGAAACTTCCTTATTTGAAGGTAGATGTCATACACAGGAAAACTAGCTAGCTATAAGATGCAACTCACACAGTAAAACAGGTACAACAATGTTTTATTAGAATATACTGCAATATAAAAAGGTAGTGTGGTATATAGATTATAGCATGATGATGGACGCACATCTTCAAATGCAGATTCTTGGCCACTGTCCCTGAATGTTTGAGGACTTCAGGTTTGCAAGATACACTTTGGTGGTTTGGGTTTCTGAAGATTAGAATCCAGAAATCCACCTAAATCTAAAATAGTGTCTGAGGCAGGCAAAGCCAGATGTAAAATATTAATTGGGACAGGGGAGAGATAGGGATTTAGAGCAAGCACCACCACCTCCTTATACAATTCTCCATCTGATTGGTGGCAGATCAGGGATTCAAGTACCATATGGGACAACTAGAAATAATACGTTATTTCAAGTAAAAAAAAACCGCCACCAACTCTGGGTAGCTACTGCAAATCATTCCACCCATCACTCCTGTTCTGTCTTCTGCCCATCCCTGTATTTGAGGATGTCACCTCTTCTTCACACTTCACATACAAATAACAGTGAACCACTACAGTTGTGTTAAGTGTAAATAGAACCTAAATTGCTCTGCAGTGTGATCCTGAATGTGAAGTTTACCTACAGCTTGTGATTCAAATGACCTCTCCAGATTACAGAAACTGACTTTTGCTCATGTGAGCAAAGCGTAGTGAAATATTCTGTGTTTTCATAATGAAGGAGGGGAAAAACCTTGCCTCACATATCAGTCATTATACAGTACTATGAATAAATAATCAGATATAGCACTACAATGAAGTAGCAGGTGACATTTTTAAGGGAGTTAAAAATGAATTAGCAGAGGAAAGTAGCTCTCCAGATGTTGTTAGACTTCAGTTCCTATCAGCCCCACGCTGCCTTCTGAACAGTAAGGGATGAAGAGAACAGTTATTCTAAAGTATCTGAAGGCCACACAATCCCCAGTCCTGAAGCACAACAACTATATAGTCGCCCCTCCATTCTCATGCTTGAGATCCATGGTCTTGAAGATTTACAGAGAGGCAACGTCTGTTGATTATGGCCTATGGGGCTTGAATATTGGCGAGTCTCCATTTTTGTGGGGGGTCCGGTATGGATCCCCCTCAAAAACGCAGGGCTGATTGTACAAAGGCAGGGACCAGATGGGACCTTTGGTGGGAAGAGGAAGTTATAGTGCTTGTGTTTCACAAAGCCCATCAAGTACATGACACTCACAAACACTCAGGCCTAAGCTACTTTTGATGATAGCTGTCTTAGCTTGTTAAATAATGGTCCATCTCATTCACGTGTAAGCAGTGATCAGTACTTTAAAGTACAAAAGAGTGCTAGCCAGCCAGAATGGGAATACTGTTGGTTTACCATCCATGCTACTGCCCAATAATCTCCCTTCCTGAGTTGGCCGTAGTGTGGTGTTGGAAAACTTATGGATGCTGGTCTTGGAGATGATTGAACTGGTTTCCTTGACCTTTGACCATGCTGATCTATTTGAGCAAGTTGGGGTGTGTGTGTTTGTGTGTGCATTGGGGCAGTGTAACTTTCTGTGTGATAAAAGTAGTGCCTAGCACCATGGTAGCTATTCTGCGGGGTGCAATAGTGTGCCATTTTGTCCACATTAGTGCTATATATATGGAATCACTGGGGAACACTCATTAAGAGACTTGGGATGGGGTGTTAACCAGTATGCTGATAATGCCCAGCTCTATTTCAGTATGATTTTTACCTGGATTACAAAATGCCATGCACATTCTTAACCTATGCCTTGGATACAGTGATAGGTTGGGCTGGGCCCACAAACAGAACTGGTCCTGACAAGAGAGAGGTGGGCAGTTTGCCTCTTCTATATCAATTGCATTCCTCCAGGAAGAAAGGGTATGTATTTCCACCATTGTTCAAAAAGGTGTTTTAAATTCTAATGTTTCTATCATGGTATTTTCCAGTTTTAATGCCTGTTTCTTTATAATATACTGCTTTGAGATTCTGCCACCCCCCCCCCCCAGACATGATAAACAGTCTGTTAATCAATGAATAAAGTATTTATTAATAATTGGCAATATATTCATAATAATTTTTAGTAATAACTGACAAACAGTTTCCACATAACACCGCATCCCCTCCTTTAAGACACTGTTTTTCTAGCTGGTTTCAGTTCCATTACCAGAACACCACTGAGACAAAAGAGACTGGAGGGATAGGTTGTGAGATTAGTATCCTTTTGGATATACGGGGTTAGATCTGTAGTATCTTTTTATGGGCTTTCCACTGTCATGTAGTGCGGGTTTCATTGTAGGATGGATAACATATAGCTCTTCAGATGTTATTGGACTACCATTTCAGTCATACTTGACCATTGACTGTGCTGGTTGGGGCCGATAAGAATTAGAGCCCAACAACATCTCAGGGGTCACAGGCCTTCATCCTTGCAATACAGTGATGGATGTATGATCTACAAGAGAAAAGAACTGAGCTCACAAACAAATGTGGTGCTGTCATTGGGGACATACAAGGTTGAACATTTTCATATGCGAACAATACTTTTTTTATTGTAGTGAGAAAGCAAAAGCAGAATTCAATCACTTAAAAAGTAAGGGTTTCCAGAACATTTCATACCTGAAAAATATGACCACTAGCCCAAGTAGACAGAATGGAGGCAAGGTAGTTTTGTATCAAGCTATGAAAATGCAGATATCAACACAAACAAAATGAAATCATCAGATCTTTGTAATGGTTGGTCTCTTTGCATTGAAGGTATGTGGTTATTCCTTCTCACCTTGAGCGCTGTCAAATTTATGTCCAAGTTCACATGGAAAGTTATTGCATGTTTATAAAAGGTCTCACTAAGGGCTCATTCACAGAAACAAAAAAGGACATTTCCATAAAATTTACTTAGGAATGCATGTCTTTCCTTTATGCTTCACACGCTGAAGCATCACAGTCTGAAGATGGGTGCTTGGCTTCCTAGTTGTGTATACTGGGGATATCTTGGAACAGGCATCCCGATTTGGCCTCTTCCAGATGTTGGACTACAATATCCATTATCCCATGTGGTCTGAGGATTACAGGCATTGCAATCTGATCCAAGCTGGAGAACACCAATAGAAGGCAGGCCTTGAAATTCTCTTTGGTTCTACTTTCTGTAGTGCAAAGTTGGGAATACGTGGCCCTCCAGATAATGTTAGATTACAACTCCCATCATCCCTAGCCTACTTAACCAATGGTGGGGGTGATGTGAGCTGTAGTCCAACAGCACCTGGAGGGCCACAATTGTTCACCTGTAGATCAATCATAGTCTCTGTGATGAACAGAAGAACAGTGAAATGGTCTCTTATAGTTTATACCTCAGTGTAAGTTCCTCATGAGGAATAAAAGCAGATGGGATGGGGGGAAGAGTTAAGGACTTAGTATTGTCTTCTCTGAACAGCTGTTTGTGTGAACAATGAAGAAAGAATAGAATCAGTCTTCTTTCTAAAAGAGAAGTAAGCATCCCTTCTGCTTGATAAACTGTGACTTTAAAACAGTGCATTATCTGTCTGGAATCAAAGCACACCCACTTGTCTTCCAATTACTCCCATATGAGTATCTAATGCTGTTTGCCTTTGTTCGCATGAATATCGCCTTTTGGATGCCTTTTCCGTCATGACTGCATCAGGCAGAATTGTTGCTCCATTATCTTAAAATGCAACCTTTCCACGCCATTATCAAACTCCTTGAGTCACTTCATCCCCTCAATTATGGAATGCTGCTCTGATATATTAATCCCTCTGAGTAGGAGATATAAAAACCAGGGGCACAAAGAAACAAATAGACACTGTTTGCTCTCTGCTGCTGTTAGCTTACTTCCTTTCAAGTTTATATGCTTGCAAAATATGAGCAAAATTGTCAGACAGTTGCAAAGGGGGGGGGGGAGGTCCTCAATGTATTCTCCCTTCCTTTTGACCGTTGTAATGTAACAGTCCCCTTGTTATGTCCTCTATCGACTCAAAACACAAGTTGGTATGGTTCACCAGCCGATGGGTGCTTGGCGGTGGAACTTTATCTGAGTCATTCAGAAAGGGGCGAGGAACAATTGAAACTGATGGCTAACAAAAATAAATGAATGAGTGCATACGCGGCATGCTCTTGTTTTGCTCTGTGATAATAGTAACTGTCAAGAATGGTAAGACCAGCTATCCCATCCATTTAACTGAACAGGAAGCTCCTCCCAAACATCATGTATGATATTTCTCTTTTGTGGTTGGGGTCAGGCTCATCAGATATGCCAGCCAAAGAGTTGGTGCTTCCTTTTTATGTTCTGCTTTTGAAATACTCTGCTCACTGGTGTGTCCTTTAGTGTGCCCTTTAGTGGAATAGTTAAGTAGCTTGAGAGTCCAGATCTAATGGTGTTGCTTCCTTTCCCCATCTGCCACATTATAGATGGCTATGTGTACCCCTTCAGTTACTTTCAAATGTAGGAAGGCAGGTCTCTTGTGTCGGGTGCAGGCTCCTTATCCTTATGTTGAGTAAACCTCCTCAAAATGCTGCCCCAAAGTCCTGCCCTGATGGAAGCACAGATTGCACACTAATAACCTATGAGGCTTTTAAAAAAGAATCCATATCTTCATGCTGAGCAAACAATAAGGGGAATATGTTAGACTGGGTCAGAGAAAGAGAAAACAGCCTTAAGCTTTTCATCTGGTTGGAGAAACAGCCTTAAGGTTAATGGGTGGGAATCATGCAGCACTCTAGACATGGTTGTACTGTAACTCCCAATATTCCTCACCATTGCCTTTGCTGGCTTAGGCTGCTAGAATATGCAGTCAATAAACATCTAAAGGGCCACTTGATTCCTACCTGTGTGCCAAGTCTCCAGAATATCCTGAAGAGCTACCCTAAAGCATTCTACCTTGCGGATAATTTATGAGAATGAACATGTCAACCTGTGGAACATAGAAAACTACCTTAAAAACAGCTCATTTATTTTAATTTGCAAGCCACCTTGGTTCATGTATGTTTAACCTATCGCAGACTTTTCTTAGCAAGATTTATTCAGGGAAGGTTTGCCTTTGCCTTCCTGTAAGGCTGAGAAATTGTGACTTGCCCAAAGTTACTTGGCGAGTTTCCATGGGGATTTGAACTGTGGTCTCCTGGAGGACTTTCCCCACTCTCAAAATACTACAACACACTGGCTCACACACTAATGCTAATAGAAGGCGGGGGGGGGGGAGGGGAAGGGAAAAATGTAGTGGGGCAGCACCTTTAAGGCTAAATGGTTTTTGTTTAAGCATGAGCTTTCATGGATATACAGTCATCTCTCGCGGACTTGGAGTCTGTGCTCTGTCCCATTCATGGAAAGTAAGTGGGGAGGGACAAAATGGTGTGCACCGCCATTGAAAGCAAGGGGCCTGGAACAGATCCCCCGCGAATCAGGAGGGACAAATGTAAGTGCTATTACAAAATTCAAGGTGGCTCTGTCAAATTAATTGCTTCAAAGGATTCAAACATATGTGTGAGCGTATGGGGCGATGGCGGCTTCCAGCTGCCTCTTGTGTGAGAGGAGGAAAGTAAGAAGAGGAAAAAACTGAGGACTCTTTCAGACGTGGGAAACTGGAAGTATAATCCAAGGGCAATCCAAACGCAATCATGGGGTTTCACGTAATTGCGAATTAGGGCTTCTCACGCAATTTTGGGCAAAAGGGAAGTCACTCCGAATGCAACCATAGGGTTTCACGTTATTGCGTATTAGAGTATCTCATGCAGTTTCGGGGGGTTATTTTCGGGTAATGGGAAGTCATTCCGAACGCCTTCCGAACGCAATGGGGATTCACGTGAATTCACTAAACTAGCGAATTTACATGAATTCGCATTGGCTCCATTCGAAGTTGGGAGAAATTTCTCCCATGTGAAAGAGTCCTGAGTGAGCGCCAAATGATAGTAAAGAGAGTGGGAAAAATGATGAGAAGGAAAAGTGAAGGGGAGATGAGAGAAGGGGAACAGCAGTGGAAAAGAGAGTGAAGGAGAAGAGAATAGAGGGGTTTTGGAACTGGAAAAATAGCAATAGCACTTACATTTCTATACTGCTGCATAGTGAACTCAGAACTTTATAAGTGGTTTACAATCTGTAAGCCATTTGCCCCGTAATCATTTTACTGACCTAAAAAAGGATGGAAGGCTGAGTCAACCTTGGAGCCCTCTGGGATCAAGCTCACAGTGTGTTTTTTTTTTGTTTTTTTTTTGTTTTTTTTGGCTGCAGTACTGTGCCACCAGTAGAAAATAAGATAAATAAATAGAAATAAATAAAATATTTTGAAATGAAATGAAATGAAATTAAAATGACAGAAACAAACATAAAAATAAAGTTTTCATTGAAGGGAAGAGAGGCAATGGATATGGAAAACATTACTGGTCAATTCAGCAGCTATCTTTGGGAAGAGATAGAAGTGTGTGTATGTGTCTGCCTTCAAGTACAGTGGGCCCTTATTGTCTGCTGGGGTTTGGTTCCAAGATCTTCTGTGGATAACAAGATCCGTGGATGCTCAAGTCCCATTAAATACAATGACATAGGAAAATGGTGGCCCTATACAAAATGGAAAATCAAGGTTTGCTATTGGAGTTTATACCTTTTTTGAATATTTTCAAACTGTGGATGCTTGAATTAGTGGGTAAAAAAATCAGTGGATAAGGAGGGCCAACCATAGTCTGTTGACTTAAGATGACCCCATGAATTTCAAAGGGTTTTCATAGGCTTAACAAGCAATAAAACAAAAAAACAAAACAAAAACAAAAACAAAACCAAAACCAACCAACCAACCAACAAAAACCCAGAAGTGGCTTTACTAGTCCCTTCCACTGAAATATAGCCCACACCTGGTATTCCTTGGTGGTCTCCCATCCAAGTACTATCCATGCTAAGCCTCCAAGATCAGAGAGGATCTGGTACCTATAGAGTATTTTAGCAATGTATTAGTGATGAATTGCCTCCCCCCCCCCATTCCTTTCTGCTATTGAATTCATGCAGCAGAGTCAATGATCATAATCCATTCTCCTTCGCTAAACCAGAAACTAGCATTAAGGAGTAAGGAAACAACAGTCACCTTTCTTGAAGACAGGCAGAAGAGGAGTTGAGTCAGAAGAAAGCAAATTACACTTCTTCAGCCCATTGTTCTCCAGTTGTTTTGCGTAACTCCCATCATCCCTGATCCTGGGTCATGCTGGTTAGGACTGATGGGAATTATCTAGGAGGCACAGGTTGGGGCTAATAGAGGCATTGAAGTTTATCAGACAGGAGGAATTTCTCTTTATTGCGAATGGAGCCAATTCGAATTCACGTGAATTCGCTAGTTTAGCGAATTCACGTGAAATCCCATTGCGTTCGGAAGGCGTTCGGAATTACTTTGTATTAGCCGAAAATGACCCCCCATTGCCCGAAATTGCGTGAGGTGCTTTAATTCACAATAACATTAAACCCATGATTGCACTTGAATTGACTTCCCTTTTGCCTGAAATTGCGTGAGATGATTTAATACGCAATAACGTGAAACCCCATGATTGTGTTCAGATTGCCATTAGATTATACTTCCAATTTCCGTGGTCTGATAAACTCCTATGTTTCCTTTCCCATGCTAAGTGAACTAATACTAGGTCAGGAGACAGGCAAAGGAATGTCTTCCAGATGCCATCTGCCTCGAACAACATGACCACTGATCTACTGATCATGACCAGGTCATGGTGGGAGATGTAGTTCAAAAACCCAGAAAGGATGCTGGAAGAGGAAGAAAAGTGTTCCCTACATCCACCAGCTACAACGAGGGGAGTCCCCTAAGTGTGAACCATGGTTGGGGGCAGAGAAGCCAGCCATTTTTGTCTCCTTTGTGTTGTCCAGTCAGTCCTGATTTCTTAGTATTTATTCATTTTATTGTAATTCCAATGCAGCCCTCTGGGAGTAAGTCCCAAAGACAGGTCAAATTCTTTCTGTAAAGAAGGAGTAGGGAACCTCAGGTCTGCTCTCCTGTGGTCCCAATCTGGCCATTTTGGGTTCTTAAAATGACAATCCTTTGTTCCCCAAGCTATCATCATGCACATGGCTCCCAGAAAGTGGCACCTACGATCTTTCCATAACATTGAACCAGATCAGTTAAAGTGGTGTCAAACTGGGTCATTTCTGCAATGCGGACGCAGCCTCAGAGATCTTTCCTCTCTTCCCACTCCCATTTTGGGATTGCCAAGGCTTGGTTTGTCTGCAACCCAAATCATGTTGAAAATGCTCCACCAAACCATTCTGAAGGCACCAGAGTTTGCTCTTGATTTTGAAAGCTAAGCAGGGTCAGGCTGGGTTAGGTGTTGTATGGGTGAATCCAGGAACTGTCATGGTAGGATCAGAAAAAGAATCTGCTATTACCCTGGAGAGCCATTGCCAGTCAGCGCAGACAATATTGGGCTAAATGGAGCAGCGGTCCAACTCAGTATAGAGGAGCTTCTTATCTTGGTTTCTGGCAAGCAGTGTGCTATTCATGGCTTGTACCATAGGAACAACGTGGGGCCTTTTCACCTGTTCCCACTTGGCCACCCAGTCGATTGTCAGTCCCACCTAGATCCACTGAAACAATGGAACTGAAATAAATATTGGTGTACCAAATTACCAATGACCTGAATGGGTCTACGCTTGCTGTTGTGGCATGCCTTCATGTCTTATGGTGACCCTAGGACAGGGTTTGCTCGACAAGATTTATTCAGAGGGGGTTTATCCTTGCCTTCCTCTGAGGCTGAGAGAGTGTGACTTGCCCAAGGCCACCCAGTGGGTTTAAAAGTGAAGAGTCAAGCCCTGTTCTTCTAGTGTCCAAGACTCAAACCACTAGACCATGCTGACTCTTGGGTCTCCTCTAGTTGGAAGTAACAAATGGATTTAGACTAACATCTGCAAGATGTGCTGTGGATGGACAGGGATGTGTTGCCTAAAAGCAAAGCATGCAAAAATTCTTGTTCTTTTTTCTGGACGCATATATAGAATCCCTCAGATAGCAGGGCCAGGATCAATGAATAGCAACAGCAATAGCAAGTACATTTCTATATTGCTTATCAATGCACTTAAGCATCCCCTAAGTAGTTTACAAGGTGTCAGCTAATTGCCCCCAACAAGCTGGGTATTCATTTTAGTGACTTTGGAAGTATGCAAGCCTGAGTCGAGTTTGAGCCCTTGGCTGACATTGAACTCGCAACCTTGCTGTTTGTGAGTGACTGCAATACAGGCATTTGTCCACTGCACCACCAGGATCCCAGTGCAGAGGCAGCCAACTATTTATAGCATATGGGCCACCAAGGCCAAGGTGCAGAGCAAGAGAATTTTGTTGGAAGAAGAAACTGAGGCAGTGGCATCACTAGGGTTGGTGTCATAACTCATGGTGTCACGCCACCTCCATTGATCTCTTCCCATAACCACACCACAAAGAATCCTCAGGAATGTTTCTTGTACCAACGTTACTCATAAATCATAATTCCCATATATTGCTGAATCTAATGGTAACAGTTGTTGACATAAACAACTAGCAAAATTAAAATGACACTTCAAATTACAATATCATACACACAGCCCAAAAGTATTTACATATGCATAGTTTCATATGGCACGAGGGCCAGTGTGGGGTAGTGGTTTGAGCGTTCACCTAGGACTCTGGGATACCAAGGTTTGAATACCAGCTTGGCCATGGAAACCCATTGGAGAGCAATAGCAATAGCAAGTACATTTCTATACCACTTACCGATGTACTAAGTGGTTTACAAAGTGTTTGCTAATTTACCCCGACAAGCTGGGTACTCATTTTAGCCACCTATGGAAGGATGCTAGGCTGAATTGACCTGGAGTCTCTGGCTGGGATTGAACTGGCAATTGTGCAGTTTGTGAGTGAGTGGCTGCAGTGCTGGCATTTAACCACTCCACCACTAGGGCAAGTCACTCTCTCTCATCCTCAGAGGATGGCAATGCCCAACCACTCCTCCTCTGAGGACTCTTTCAGACGTGGGAAATTGGAAGTATAATCCAAGGGCAATCCAAACGCAATCCTGGGGTTTCACATTATTGCGAATTAGAGCTTCTCACGCAATTTCGGGCAAAAGGGAAGTCACTCCGAATGCAATCATAGGTCTCACGTTATTGCGAATTAAAGCTTCTCATGCAATTTCGGGCAAGGAGGGGTCATTTTCGGGCAATGGGAAGTCATTCCGAATGCCTTCCGAATGCAATGGGGATTCACATAAATTCGCTAAACAAGCAAATTCACGTGAATTCGCATTGGCTGTATTCGAAGTTGGGAGAAATTCCTCCTGTGTGAAAGAGTCCAGAGTAAACTTGCCAAGAAAACCTGAACAAGGGGTTCACTTTAGGCTTGCCATTAGTTGGAAAAGACTAGAAGTCACACAAAAAGAAGGAGGAGGAGGAGGAGGAGAAGGAGAAGAAGGCACTTGAAGGCACACAAGAAGAAGGAGAAGGAGGAGGAGGAGAAGGAGGCACTTGAAGGCACACGAGAAGAGGGAGGAGGAGGAGGAGGAGGAGGAGGAGGAGGAGGAGGAAAAGTGGAGAAGTGAAAATGGGGCAAAATGTGATCTTTTTGGACAAAAATGTAAAAAGAATAAACACTTTAATTAAAATAAAAAACCACACACTTGAGGGTGTCATCACCTGGTGCAGCCTGCACCCCTCTAGTGGAGCCCCTGACCTGAGGCCTTGAAGGCAGGCTGCCTCCCCCTCCCCTGGCTGCCTCTGAGGGAGCTCCATTGCCCTCCTCCTCGCCCCAAGCCCCGCCTGGCCTTAAAACCCCCTCCAGGCAGGCTCTCTGGTCCAGAGTCAGACAGACCCAGCTTGGCCTTTGGCAGGCAGAGGAGGGGGCTGGTGTTGGCAAGGAGGAAGGAAAGGGGTGGGAAGGAAGAAAGGAAGCAAGAAGCCCTGCAGCCTGAGAGAGAGAGGAGCCTGGCTCTCAGTCCTTGCTGCTGCTGCTCTTCTCTCTTCCTCTGCCGGGGAAGGGAGCCCTTTCTCTGCAGGAGAGGAGCCACAGAGAGAGGGGAGAAGAAGAAGAAGAAGCCCAGCCACTGCCAGGCCATGCCACCCCCCAGGGAAGGAGCACCACCAGTTCAAGCGGTATGAAACCGGGTTATTTCTCCAAGGTGGATGCAGCCACAGCCTCTGGTCTGGCTTTGGAAGCTAAGCAGGGACAGCCCTGGTTAGCCTTTGGAGGGGAGACCGACCAGGAGGACTAGGGGGCTGGAGGCTCTCTTTCAGAGGAAAAGAAGTGGCAAAAGCACCCCTTTGCCTAAGGGAACCCTGTGAAATTCAGGTGTGTGTGTGTGTGTGTTCCCCTTAAGTCCCAAACTTTGCTCCTCCAGGTTTTTGGACTTCAACTCCCAGAAGCCCCTGGCATTTGGGACAGCAGCCAGGAATTCTGGGAGCTGAAGTCCAAAAGACCTAGAGAGCCAAAGTGCCTGAAGTTGTCAGGAGACTTGAAGGCACACACACACACACACACTTGTGTGTGCCTTCTGTGCAGGTGTGTGTGTGTGCTCAGTGAGGCATGCAGTTGTGCACAACAAGTGCAGCCTCCATCCTTCTAGCATCTTGCTTCAAACTTGTTGTTGTTGTTGTTGTGGTTGTTGAGTGCCTCCAAGTAGTTTCTGACTTAACAGTGATCCCCTCATGGGGTTTTCTTGACAAAATGTCTTCAAAAAGGGTTTGCTGTAGCCATCCTCTGAGGCTGAGAGAGTGTGACTTGCCCAAGGTCAGCCAGTGGGCTACACGGCTGAGCCAGGATTCGAACCCTGGTCTCCAGAGTCCGAGCCCAAGGCTCAAAGCACTGCAGTGGCTTTCTAACTTGTGTACTGAAGGGATAAAGGTCCATCTCTGATCCTTTTAATGGGTTCTTTTAATATGTTTCATTGATGTTTTTTAGTGGAGGGAGAGAATAATTGGGATTTTGTGTATACTCCGTACTGTATGGATTCTTCTTTAATTGTAAGCCGCCTCGGTTGTCTTTTTGACAGAGAGGCGGGGTAAAAATAAAGCTTTTGTCACTATTTATTCATAAAGGGAACAAGGTAGTGGAAGAATGCCACTGAATCTGAGGCAGGCATTAGTGGGAAAAGGGCAAAAAGTTGCCCAGGAGTTTTTAAGTCGTCACAATCATGTGTTAACACCCTGAAAAGCTTTGCTATAGAAAATAGGTGCAAGGACTTATTTGGCTCTCCTCTCAACTTTCTCTCTCCTTTTAATGCCCAGCCTCAGACTCTGTGTGAATTTGCCACTGTCAAGGATTGTTGGGTCTGAGCCGATATGGAAGATCGGTGCGGTGTGGGTTGGTTTTACTGAAGACTCACCCACGCCGGGTGTTATCTGATGTTGCAGGGAGCCGATAAGGAACCTGTGTGCCAAACCAAACCGAAGCAAAACCCCTCGACTGCCAGAGGCTAACCCTGAAGACTCTGGTGGCATTAGCTTTTCAGAACAAATCCTCAAAGGGAAAGTGATGCCTGGATGTGTGTGGCTAGCCTAGGGCATGGTGGAGGATTAACCGGCATTAACTAAGGTGAGAAGCGTGCAGTGCATGACATTGGTGTTGGTTGGCTCATAGGACGTCAACTTGAGTGCAATGCATAATAATCTCCCACTCGAGCTCCTTCGTGGTGCAGATAAAGCAAAGGAGATTTACAAGAGGACAATCTTCATAAAATACAAGTTCTGGAGCTTTTCTGTTCTTTGATGCCGGTTGTATTTTGTGACCAGTTTGCTCATCATGGCAAATCATATCTTAACAAACTTACATCATGGCACGTTATGCTTAGTTGTGTTTAGGAATGTTATACAAGAATTACATTTTCCAGGAGGGAGGGCTCCTTTTGGTGAAAAGGCTTGTGCATGTCCTGCGCAGTAGAAAGCTCCTGTGGTTTTACCGACCCGAGATGGGTTTTACCGACCCGAGATGAGGACAGAACCCAAGAGGAAAGGAATGGCTAGATGCTTTATTGGCACGAAGTGTAGAAACTAGGAGGGGTTGTTTGTCTTCAAAAAACATTTTCCTCTTCTTTTGGGATACTAGTAACAGGGACATCTTCTTGAACATCAGACCCTTGCTGGACTTGTCAGAGGTTCCAATGGATGGGAGTTTTCTTCTGAAGCTCAGCGTTTAAATCTGTGCCATGTATGGGCATGAAGACAACTTTTGTGCAGTTCATTTTGATGGATTGTGTTGGTGCGTTTTCTCCTTGTAGAATATGGAGGCAGTTTGCTTGTTTGAATCTTTTTATTGTTGGGTCTTGAGTCTTGTCAACTCAGTCTGATACAGTCTTGCTTTGCTCTCAAGCTTCATGGTACGAGCCAATCTGTCAAAATGTGTGGTTCTGGATGGTTGCATTTCACTCACTTCGGTCAATAAGATCTAGTATGATGATGCGACCTATGGTTACATTCTCGTTTCTTGTTTTGAGTGTGCTTACAGAAGGGCAAATTTCCAATTGTGCCTATGATTGCCAGTCCGAAGTTCCATGCATTCATCCAAAGGTTTGAAGAGAGCTCACTAGCTATATGTGCATAGGGGTCCTCTGTGAAAAGCAAGGACCTGAGTGGAAGTGGTGGCAAGACACAATCCTGATGCCTTCCTTTTTGTATTCACTTTCTGTATGGGACTTAGGTAGGAACCCAGAATGTTAACTCTGGCATTCTTGAATTCACAGTCACTAGGACTATTTGTGGTATAGTGGCTGCACCTTAGGATGTGAAGAGCTGCTCATGTTCAGAAGGGTCTGATGTTTAAGCACAGCAAGGATCTGATTGGATTTGTACCTTTGAAACTTGGGTAGTTAAGAAACTGAGAACGCTTGGGGTGGGATTCTTAATACCAGGGGATCTTGTACAGTTGGGGAAGTAAGATTTGTGTTGGGAGGTTGTCAGTGGAAGATTGTTTAGGATTAGTGAGAGCTTCTTGTGTTGCTGGAATCCAGAAACTGTGCGCAATTGCCATTTCCTCTAATTGTTTCAAGGCTTTGTGTTTCGAAAGCTGGGCTTGCTTTGTGAGTGTGAGCTGTCGCTTCTATTCTTTGGTTTTTCTATTCTTTGGTTTTTCTATTTGATGAGATCAACAGTCTGGGGGTGGGTTATGTCTCCCCTCTCAGTTTTACTTGCGTTGTCTTGAGTGAACCTTTGGTTCATAAATAGAGGTAGATTTTTTTGCAATTAATGTAACGTGGCTAACAAGGAATCAATGCTTGTTGTACATAAGATAAAAACAACTATCTGGACCTTGGCTATGAGCATTAATGTGATGAAGAACACTAACCCATGAAGGCAACATCTATCAAAAGTGCTGATATTAGATTGTTTTTGGCATAGTTTGTAGAGCCCACTAATCATATGCCCTTTCCTTCGACTATTGTGGCATTAAGAAACAACATAAAACTTTCTGATAAGCTATTCTTTAACTGGTGCATCATTATGTTTGTTTAACCAGTCTTTCCCCAGACTAGTGCCCTTCAGATATTTGGGGCAATGATTTCCACCATCCCCGCCCATGTTTAGTGGGGCTGATGGAAATTGTAATCCAAAACTTCCAGAGGGTGACAGGTATGCACAGCAAATCTGAGTGATATACACAGCTGAGAAGTCAAATAGCATTTTGATTGTTGAGCTTTACATTTTTTATTTCGGCTATAGCATGCCTGCAGAATTTGGTGTCTGATTTCATGGACTGCCAATGCTCTGTATTGTTCATAAACTAACTACTTTTGTCTCCTGCTTTTTAGGGACTGTGGTTTCTGAGGTTACCCTGAAGGTGCTAGGCATTGGAGCCGCAGACATTTGGACGCTGCAGTTGGGGCGGCTAGGGAGAATCCTGCTCCACATTGCCTCTTGGCACCTTTCTGGAGAACTGCAGGCTGGCACCATGGACACTACCAGGGGCCCTGGCACTCATCGTGTCAGCGACTATGTCAACTATGACATCATCATCGAACATTATAATTTCACTGGGAAGCTAAATGAGAATGCAGATACTGGGATCAAAGCCTCCTCAGTGGTGTTTATCATCTTTTGTTGCTTCATCATCCTAGAGAACATATTTGTTCTATTGACTATCTGGAAAACCAAGAAATTCCACAGACCCATGTATTACTTCATTGGGAACTTGGCACTCTCTGACTTGCTGGCTGGGGTGGCTTACACAGCCAATCTCTTGCTGTCTGGACACAAGACCTACACCCTTACCCCTGCCCAGTGGTTTCTTAGGGAGGGGAGCATGTTTGTGGCATTGTCTGCTTCGGTGTTCAGCCTCCTGGCCATTGCCATTGAGAGATACATTACAATGCTGAAGATGAAACTTCACAATAGCAGCAATAGTTTCCGCTGTTTTCTGCTGATCAGTGCCTGTTGGGTCGTCTCTGTGATATTAGGGGGTCTTCCTATTATGGGGTGGAACTGCATTGGCATCCTAAAGAGGTGTTCCACTGTGTTGCCTCTCTATCACAAGCATTACATTCTATTCTGCACCACCGTCTTCACAGGCCTCTTGTTGTCTATTGTGGTCCTTTACTGCAGAATCTACATCTTGGTAAGGACAAGGAGTCGCAGGTTGACTTTCCGGAAGAACGCCGCCAAAGCCACTCGGAGCTCAGAGAAATCTCTGGCTCTGTTGAAGACAGTGATCATTGTTTTGAGTGTTTTCATCATCTGCTGGTCTCCTTTGTTCATCCTTCTCTTGCTGGATGTGAGATGCGAAGTCAAGACTTGTCCGATCCTCCTCAAAACTGAATACTTCATAGTACTGGCAGTTCTCAATTCGGCCACCAATCCAATCATCTACACACTAACTAACAAGGAGATGCGGAGGGCCTTCATCAAGATTGTACGGTGCTGCAAGTGTCCCGCCACAGACTCTGGCACCAAGTTCAAGAGACCAATCATTGGAGGGATTGAGTTCAGCCGAAGTCGGTCTGACAATTCCTCTCATCCCCAGAAAGATGAGGGTGACTCTCCAGAAACTATTGTGTCTTCGGGTAACGTCACCTCATCCTCTTAGGAGTTTTTTTTTTCTTTTTGCAAAGAGGAGGTGGCGGACCCTGTGAAGGCTGACACATGGGGGAATTGCTCTGCTCACTTGTCTCCAGCCAGAAGAAGGAGAGCTAGTGGTTAAGAGATTGGTCTGAAGAGGGGAACTGGGGTTCTTACTGGGGGCAATTGATGGCATAAGCTGGATTGTGGAATATGAAAAAAATGACATCGTTCCTAGAAGCTTGTGTGTTGACTTTGCATTGGCTCAGCTTATAGCTGATGGAAGGATGGATGCCCTGTCTAACATTGAAAAACAGAACCTTGAATAGCCCAACTTCTGTTGTATGAGAGTGTGAATGAGCGAGGAGGGAAGGCATCTTAATTAATTTGTTGCCTCCCATGACAAATGTGAACCCTGGAAACAAAGCTCTTACTGTTCTTAAATGACAATTGTTTCCAACTTACTATATGCCAAGGTTTGGGTAAATAAATGGGAACACTTGAGGATATTTCTCCCGATATCTGCCAAGGTTGCAAATGATACTTTGGTGCTTAATTTTGCATCGAGAGTTAGTGAGAATTGGACATTCTCACTAACAGTGGATTAGTCTTAGGACACAACCCCACACTGCTCTTTGCTATTAAATCTCCCTGAATTTAGTGGGACTATCCTTGAGTTAGGTTGTGGGTGGTTTGAGCTGGAGTACTGGAGTAGAAATGTCATCTGAACCTTGAAACAGCACTGATTGGAAAAATGTACTAGTCCTGATAACAAGGTGCATTTGTTATTAATGATTTCTGTAGCACCTCAGTGTTTGAAGAGCTATACAACAACCACTGGGTTGCTTATTCTCACAGTAATCCTGTGATGTATTTCAGGTTAAGAGGATATTCTCAGACATTTGGAATTTTTTTAAAAAAGAATGAACAAATATAGGAAATGGGGCCTCCACAGAATCTAGGCTCAAGTCTCTACTCTATATTCCGTTGCACCACATTTCAGAACATTCGCTATCCCAGAATGTTGTAATTTTGAAAAAGTGTTTATAGTACAGTATTTTCATTGTCCACAGAAAGTATTCTTTGCGTCAATTGAATGTAATTTGTTAAGGCATCCGTCACTATAGTGTGTGTACATACATTTTTTCCTCAACCTGAATTTATTGGATTCACTGTATACAGTGTATAGAGATGTTCATGAGCATAGCAACTGTCCTGTGCCAAGACTGATAGTCTTTATCCTTATCCAACCTACGATCCCACATTTAACCTCAACTTACAGTGTGGGACCCAGTTAAAATTAGTTTGCCAATTTAGTCCTTTTCTTTTTAAGGCCCACTAAATGGCATATGAACATAGCAAGACTGTTACATTTGTAACAGTAGTATTGGTGTGGTGGTTTGTCATAGAAAGAGTAGGGGAAATGAGAAAAGCTTGTACTGTATTGGGAACAAAGTTTGGAGAACTTACTCTTTAGGACTATGACAAGGCAGTAACCCCACTGGCTACATTTTTCCGGGCATTTTGGAAGTTGTAGTTCAAAAAATAACTTTCCAAAGGTCTCTTTCTAAAACCACGTCCTGAAACAACAGCTACTGGCAGCAGATTCCTTGTCCTTTGAGAAGAGGCCATAGCTCAGTGGAAGAACACATTTTCACACTGAGAAGTTTCCAGAGGTAATGAATAGAAAATGTCAATAGTGCCTCCTGTTGGTGTGCCCCATCTCAGCTGACCTCTAGTGACCTAGAGCTTAACCGTGGTAATAATATTCAGGACAGTTATAATCCGATTAATGTACAAATATTGGTTGAATTTATACTTTTTTTTTTATAAGACTGACTTTTAGTATTTTTCCCAGTGCAATTTTTTTTAAAAAAAGAAATAGTATTTAAAATGTTTCTGACTTTGTACAATTTGCACATAGCTTCATTGACCTCTAAATATTAATAAACTGGGGGTTTTGTACAAATTCTGCTATGACTGTTTCTTCCTTGGCATTTTTATTTACAATTTCTGACTATAGTCAAATGGTGACATAGATAATTCAATGGATACATTTGCAATATTTCTTGGAGGACAGTTAAAATTTGCTATATTCTTCTGTATTTTATGAAGGAAACAAAGGTATGAAGATAAGTGTAAAAATCGGGAGCTGATACAACTGCCTAGCAGGAATGGCTAATTTTGGTTAGCTGTTCAATAAGGCACCCTTCAAACAAGAACAATTGGTGTTAGAGCAACTAGATTATGAGAGAAATATGAAGTTAGCGACCAGAGGTTTAACATCAAAGTAAAGTGGTGTTGGTAGAGATGCGTCTTTCAATATAGCTCTCCGAACAATGTGTGTGTGTGTGTTTGTATTTGTGGGGGAGACAGACCTGGAGCCTTTTCATACTACACAATTATAGCATTATGATTTCACTTTAAATGCTACAGCTTCCCACTATGGAATCCTGGGGTTGGAGTTTGGGGGGGGGGCGGTACTAGAACTTCCTGGCAGAGAATTCTAAACACTACAAAGCATAGGATTTCTGAAGCCAGAACATGAGAATTAAAGTGCTTTAATCATATCATGTGAAAGGACCTCAAGTTATTTATTAAAAACAGCCCAGGCTGTGTTCAGTGGAGCCAGGCTTCACCCTACCCTGTAGCTCTACCTGAATTATGACTAAATGGAGGTGTTTTCTGTGCAAACGTGACTCAAATTATGGTACAAAAGTGGTGTGCCAAAGGCTAATACCACAACTCTTTGTAATCACGCTATTGGGAATCTGAAGAGAGGAACTGAATCTAAAACTCCTACTGAGTTTTCTTACTTTGCATGAGATTTGGGAAACTTGCCTTTGAGTTAAAGGTGGGGTTCCACCGTGTATCGTTTCGTCCTGAAGGTTTGTTCATGTTGCTGAGTTTCTGGATGGACTCCCATCTTTCTGCATTCTTTGACAGGGCTGTCAAGTTGCATTGTAGAATTTCCATGTACAACAAAGAAATAACTCTGACAATTTCTGTCCACGTCATGACTGGTGAGGCAAACTGGGGCACTGCTTTTGTCACTCAGATGTGAAGAGAACAGGGTTGGGGAAAGTGCAAGGTGAAGTGATGGCCACGTCTGTTGCATATGTGTTAAAACAAAGATGTGGGCTGGTGTAATGCTTCTGAGGCCCTTCTTCCTGCTCTTGGGACCTTTAGAGAGCACCTATCTGCCACTGCTCATAGATATGAATTCTCCTTTTATAGCACCTCAATGGGACATTACTGGGATTCCTCTGGTGCTGCAGAGATATTTCTTCTCCCCTGACACCAACTGGCTAAACAGTCCCTAGCTATGTCCAATGCCATGTGGATTCTGGTCTGGATGTTCTTGGGGAGGTTGGCTGGGAGGCTGCAGGGTCATAGCTGACTAGTGCAACAAGCACCTTGTCTGGCAGTCTCTCTTTGTTAGACTCTCTTTCGTATCCTCCTTGTACGTGCCATCTAGGAATTTACCTGTGAAGCTAAGCCTCCTTAAAATGGAATTTCATTCCCTTTACATCATTTAGCCCATTGTTACCTGGGAAGAATGTAGTCTGGGCCCAGATGATGGGAGGACCCATTATCACAGCCAACTTTACAACCTATGAACAACACAAATATTTGAAGGTATTCAACTTGTAGGAAAGAACAGCACAAGAGTGCCTTGAGAGTATCAGATTATCAGAATCCGATAACTCAAGGTACTTTCACATTACATGGTTCCACTTTAACTGCCATGGCAACATCGTATAGAATCCTGGGGTTTGTAGTTTGCTGAGGCATGAGAGCTCTCTGTCAGAAAATTTAAGTTGCCACTTTCAAAACTTCCAGTCCCAGGATTCCATAGGATGCATCCATTGTGAAATATAGTACTATAACTGTGTCGTGTGAATGAGCCCCTGGTAATAAGAAAGATCCTCAGTGGTTTTTTGACATGGTAATTGCATGTTTGCATGGAAGAAGAGGAGCCGTTTAGTAAGGGATGAAGAATGGACTCTCTCATTTCAGATGGTGCCTCAGTTCTCTCATGAACACCTGGCTGTGAAGAAGTATTTTAGAAAAAACAACAACCATTGCCACTGTGTTTGAATTTAACCTTGAATTTAACCTTATCACAGGAAGCTCTTCAGACGCCTTTGCTGTGAACCATGACTCTTCACCCACCAAGTGAAGCCTCTTCGTGTTTCTCCCATCACACAAAACCTCAGCTGCATGCCTGATTTCCACATATTTGAGTTCTTTTGCCACGTGGCCATTTAATTTCTCTGGATGGAGAGGCAGGCTCAAGAGCCATACAATAGGAAAGATATGGGTGATAATGAAAAGAAAGGAAAGAGGATCTTATTTTTGACACTATAGCATTTGTTCACTGTGAAACAAGCTCTACATCATGTGGTAATAAATGAAATATTAACACTTCTGAATAAGCAGTCATGTACCTATACCATAATAATGAATTTTTAGTTATAATATTTAAAATATGTCTCTGTGTATTGAAATGAGAAATGGTATTCATAAAGAAACACACTCATGTGATTGGTTAGGAAGATACCTGCTAAACAATTAGATCTACCACTCCCAAAGTGCATAGCAGATGCTACTAAAAGCTAGTATACCTAGTCAGCAGAACAATGTGCTAGACATTTCCTGCATTACTTTACATTTTGATGCAGGTAAGGGGTACTGTGGCCTGTTTAGAGAAGACTAGCATGTGGAAGAATAGTCCGGAATTGTATATTTTGGCGTGCTAGCTTTTTAGGTATGTGTGTGAAGGAGGTTAAAGTTTTGTGGGTGTTTTAAATACCCTAAAGGCACTAGCTCCTGTCTGATCTTGAAAGCTAAGCTGGTGTTTGCCAGCAGTTTCCTAACCAAGCACTAACCAGGGCTGACCCTGGTTAGTACATGGATGGGAGACCACCAACAAACACTAGGTGCTGCAGTCTGCATTTCGGAGGAAAGGACTGGCAAAACTGCCTCTGAATATTCCTTGCCTAAGAAGACCCCCCAGAATTAATGGGGTTGGCATAAGTTGAGAAGTGAATTGAAGAGACACACAAACAAAACACAGCTATATGCAGCTTAAATGTTACCTTGAGTAGACTAAGTGGTTCATTCTGTGGAAACGTGACTCTGTGATTCTGCTGCTTAGGTAGATTAGCAGTAAGACGGTGCATGGAAATAAGAAAAGAGTCATGATGCCTCAGTAACATTTCCCAGCATAGACTTGTGCTCAGTTCAGAAAGAAGAATGCTGACACGTTAGCCCACACCTAGTTCATTAGGAGTCATGTGTGCTAAATACTTGTGCTCACATAGCTCTACTGTACTACTTGCATAGCTCTGTGCTACTCAGTGGTGTCGCCAAAGTTGGTGTCACCCCAGTGTGGTAACTCCTAGTGTCAACCCCAAGCAGACAGCCACCTCACAGCTCTGGTGAGTGGGAGATGCCAGTGGAAGGAGGGATCTAGTCTTGGTTGCCTCCCCGCCAACTATGGAGCAAAGACAGGAGGGGGTCCAGACTGGGGTCTCTGGGAATCCCCCCTGGCTCTGCGAATGGAAGAGGGAGGGGTGTGTAAGAGCTATAAGAAGATGCCATCACTGCTGCCCGTGTAACAGCTTTATCCAGCCTTACGTACTAAAACCAAAATCCTCATCATTTGCTCATTTCATCCACATTCAGCATATTCAACAGTTTAATCTGACAAATAAAAGAGGAAGATCTTCAACCTTTATGAAAACAGATAAGATCCTCCTTCAGCTGGAGATGCAAAGGAAGACTGTTTCACAGATATGGAGCCAGATCATGAAAGCCTCACAGCCTTCATAGAGCCATATGTGTTGGAGGAACCACCAATAATCCTTTGCCTATGAATCTTAGATTCCTAGATGATACATACAATGGTAGCTATGCTGCCAGGTACTGGGCCAGGTGAATGTGCAGTGATTTAAATACCAAGACCAAAAGCTTGTAATGAGCCCTGGCCCAAAATGGAAGGCAGTGGAGGGATCTATGCGGGAAAGAGGCATGTGAGTATTTAGGGAGATTTAAAACAACGGACAGCAATGTTCTGGATTAAAACCAGAGGTGTAAGAGAACAAGAAGGCAAACCTGCCACTAGGCTATTACAATATCCAGGCATGAAATACCCAAGGCCTGGAGAAAGGGGGCCAGGAAAGGGAGGTGGTGGCAGTGGTGGCCACGGACTCCTTTCCTTCCCCTAATGAAAACATGGGTGCTACTCAAAGTGGTGCTCCATGGTTTGGCACCCATCCATGAGCCATCAGTTGCTGGTCCAAGGGAATTTTCCAGGAAATAAACGTTGTGGTCAATGGGCAGAAATATGGTGCAAGTTCCTTGTTCCCTAGCATGGACACATTTTCTGGTCTCCCACATCAGACAGACTGAAAAGTACTGATACAGATGACATTCTGATTTTTCCCTTAAATTTAGGAGAATTAATCAAGAATTTGTTACAGGTCTTTTCACAGAAACACAATTCAATTGCCTTTTACTTTCCACACTGAATGAAAAAAATTGCTTAGGGTTCTATGCCTACTTCATGTGGAACATGGCCAGCCTTACCACTAGGCAGAGTGAGGCAGCTGGCTTCTGTATGTGGAAGGAAAGGGTGGTGCTTTTTTGCTGTTTCACTCAGGCCGCAGAATATCTTGGGTTGGGGCTTCATGGGAAGAAACTGCACTAAACTCAGCAGGATTGACTTCTGAGTACTGTATATACTCATGTATAAGTCTAGAAATTTTAGTCAAAAAATTGACCCAAAATACCTGAGTCAACTTATTGACAGGTCAATGTGAATACTCTAGTTTATCTCTTATGAAAAATGAATTATCCCCTGGTGAAAGGCAACAGTCATATCTGTCCTGGAAGCACTGACCCTCCTGTACTCTCTCATCTATTCAGGCTTTAATGTGAACACAAACAGTTACTCCCGCTTGTATCTTGTAAATTCGTTGTAATTGTTTTCCTTGCTCCATCCCTTAGATCCTTTGTTACTTGCCCCTCAGTTTTACTCTCGACCTATCCACGGGTCATGTGAAAATCCATAGTTTTGGCCCCAAAACCTGCCCTCGACTTATACATGAGATCGACTTATAGTTGAGTATATACAGTAGATGTGCAGAGTTACATTGCCACTTTAATATAGCTTGGAGCTGCCCTGACTTTCTTTTTCCATTTTATTCAATTTCTATTATGTTTGCGGAGGGTTAAAATGATAATTCCATTGCATTCAGAAATCTCACTTCATTGGGTAACTCAGATAATTTCTGAGAGCTAGAAGAAAGAGTTTTATCACACGCTCTTCTTTTAAAAAACATTTCTGTAAACTTTATGTGTATTGACATGTCCGAAGCAGATTTTCAGCTAAAATTCATTTGTTACAAATGCATCATTTATCTTAACTGAATGAGTGTTTTGTCCTATGGATCTTCTGTGTGTTGGCTTTTCCTTCCCCTGCTCTCCTCCCTCTACGCTCAGTCTTTAGGTAATGCTCTGGAATTTTACTAAAACTTAACAGGATGCAGTTGGGTTGCAAAGATAACTTCACCTTCTTAGGCTGTGTGTCATTTCTCTGTAATGTTTATGGTGGGAAACTCTGCTGCCTGACGGAGAGAGGTTTTTCAGGTCGCAACCTTTTACTTCCTGAAGGAAATTCCAAAAATGCCCTGAAGACAAAAACTGGAAACAGACTAGGATTTCTCTCCATCTGTCTGCCTGAATGGAAGAAATGATTTCATGTGTGATCACTTCCTTTTCTTTTAGTTGGTGTCCTAAGCTCAGAGGTGG
Source organism: Urosaurus nigricauda (assembly GCA_034509955.1). Classification (NCBI taxonomy): domain Eukaryota; kingdom Metazoa; phylum Chordata; class Lepidosauria; order Squamata; family Phrynosomatidae; genus Urosaurus; species Urosaurus nigricauda. The sequence goes on from JAOEGL010000004.1 coordinate 106,685,099, forward strand.
GAAGTATCAGGTCTGTATTTTTAAGATATTGAAGTGTTTCTAAGCACAGGCCTTTATGAATTATTGCTAATTTATTTCAGATTTTCTCTCCCATCCACAAAGTGAGAAGTAAGTATGTGCATTTTAGGGATGGGGCAGAAGATAATTGGAAGAGCAACTCTATAATTTCTGCATTTTTCCAGCTATGATGAGGAAAAGAGCAGAACTTCACAGAACACGAGACCTTTACTGCTCAAAATATAATTCGCTACAATCCAAAAGTTAGGACACTGGAAATTAGGAGTACCACTTTATAATCTAAATGCTAAGCCCTGAAGATTTTCTTTGTTTTTGATTTGTTTACTGTATATTGCTGTTGTATGCCTTCAAGTTGCTTCCGATTTATGGCGACCCTAAGACAAACCTATCATGGGGTTTTCTTGGCAAAATTTGTTCAGAGGACGTTTGCCATTGTCTTCCTCTGAGGCTGAGAGCATGTGATTTGCTCAAGATCACCCAGTGGGTTTTATGGCCAAGCTGGGAATTTCATCCTGGTCCCCAGAGTCATAGTCCAGCAGTCAAACCACCATGCCATGCTGGCTCTCTTATTGTACATAAGCACACTTATGCCACTGTTTATATTTAGATGGGGGAACATGCATAACAGGGGCTTCAGAACCAATGGAGCTTCATATAGAAAGAGGTGGTCTTTCAATTGTCTAGGTCCCAAGAAATCAGGGTGAGCAGATGTCTTCACCACAAAGGGGAACAAGGTACTGCAAAATATAGAACATTCAAGAAGAATGTAGGACATGACCACATACACGCTAAAAACACTCATATATGGTAAATATACATTCTTGCTTCTTAGTCATGCTCAAAATGGAGGACATTATGGAATTCTTCCTGGGCAGAAGGTTGAAATGCAGATGTTCTGGAAAAGGAGGACTTCTCTTCACTCTGCAAGAAATCTCTTGCTCATGAGATGGAAAGATAGATGCTTCTCCTTCCTCTTGCTTGTTGCCAGCATATACTCAGAAATACTCAGATGCTGCAAGTAACCCTTTCTTGCTGGTAGTTCTGATGTATCTCTACCATGATCGAATGATTTGCTCACAGGCAGGAGGATGGCAAGATTATCCACTTGAAGCAGAAATATTCTAGGAAGATGAGTCTCTTGACAGGCATGCTGGACTCCTGAGTAAGGTTGCTGGTGGGATGGTTTCCAAGCAGGCAATTTCATGCCAGTTTGGACCATCATCTGACCCACATTCCATGCAATTTTTTTTTTAAAAAAAAGAAAATCTCTAGCTCTTGCACCTATGGAGTTATGGGTTGAAATGCACACCAGACGATTGGTTTGAAGAGAGATAAAGCTACATCATAGTCAATTGGTTTGAAGAGAAATAAGGCTACCCAAGTCTGATACCTATGATTGACATTAGTGACTCATCTGCTCTCAGTTCTGATTTCTAATTCCCTGCGTCAGTGTTATAACTCTGCAGGCCAGTGGAGTCACTAACTATAGTGTAATCAACTGGGGGAAAGGTGTGCGTGGTCCCCTCCACTCCTCCATTCCTGGGCTTTCTCCCCTAGGAAGAAGCCCTGGGATCGAGTTGCCATCAAGGTGCATGCATGCCCCTCCTGCACCGAAGAGAGATGAGGATCCAACTGTGTGTCACCAGGTGTCATCCACACCCTCACCTAGTGACGCCACTACTACAGGCAAATATAGTTTTGCAAAACTCCTTGCAAAGACTGCACTGAAAGAAATGGAACCATTGCAGTGAAGGAAAAGGGATGCAACAAAAGAGGTTAAAAGCTTCAATACTGTCATTAGGGTGGGAAGCATGGCACCAGGGCAAGGTAAAGCAAGTTAAGGAGAAGGGAGGGAAGCAGGAAGGGTAGTAGCTGTAACAGGTAGGTGTAAAGGGAAGGAAAAACCGGGACATCAGTAGGGGGCATGGGGTGAGCAGACCTCACCAGGTGACACTTCAGAGGGGTCATCCAGTGTGCTGTTAGCAAGGGCTGCCCAATTTTCAGGTCTAGTGACACTGCTGGTCAGGTGGGAAAGTGAGGCTTCTCCGTCTCCCGCTCACCCAGTAGCTTCACTAAGCCCGAAAAAGGCTGTTTAAGAGAGCAGGTGTATTAAAAAAGTATCCATATCAGGTGTCAAATATACTAGATATGCCACTGAGGGAAAGGGGGCATGCTAGCTTGAGGGAAGGGAAAGGAGGGTGAGATGTGCAGAGGACAAGAAACAAGGGAGGCATGGTAAAGATGTGAGGTACAGTGACAAGGTGCAAGATGGAAGAAAAGATTTATTTATTTGTTTGTTTGTTTCCAGAATAAATAAATAAATAAGTAATCCTTTTCTCCCTTCTTGCACCTTGTCACTGTACCTCACATCTTCACCATAAATTCCATGACCAAGCGGGGATTTGAATGTGGCTATCTCTGTTCTAAGTGCAGCACTTTAAACATTATACTTGTTCTCTCATAAGAAACTATAAAAATGGTACCAATATTGACAACATGGTTGTTGGCCAAAAAAAAGACACAGATATTAACATGCTGAATTTGCTTAATTAGAACGTAAATTAATGATATATGTAATTGCAATTGCACATTATGGAAAATAGATGCCTGGGTTTAGGGGGCTGGAATATGGCAACCCTACTCTCAGGAGTCTTTTTTTTTTTTCATAGATGAGGAACCTTTGGCTTTTCAACTCTTGAAGTTAAACTCTTGCTACCTACATCATCCCTTGCTATTGGCTAGATGGCCCAGGGCTGATGAGAGTTGGAGTCCACAAAAATATGGAGGTCCACAGGTTCCCTATCATCTATTTTAGTTACTTGATTTATTTATCAAGACACACAAGTTTTGAGATAACTGTTCTCACAATAAATAAATCTCTCACCTCCAAGGATGTGACCTGCACGCATTAATATTTGCACAATTACAATGAAGATCCTTTGCTGAAGCTAAGTAATTTTGGCTTTGTGTAAATGGAAAATATGTGGGGAACTCCACTTCAACCAGCCCTGTGAAGTGGAAACTTCAGTGGAATGGGAGATACTAGCCAGTTCTGTTATTTTTGCCATTCCTCTGTGGCAAAAGGAAGAAGAATTTCAAATAACTTCCCTTGCAGATCTCTGTTGCAAATGAAAGGTACTTTCCAAACAGGATGGTCCATTAAGAAAGGCCCATGGGGCAACCCTTTTTCTTTATTCATTAGGAGTGTTTGGGTCTTCGGCCTATACCAGACCTGTATAACATGGGACCATCAGGCAATTGCAGCCTCGGTCTTGACTATGAAGCCCCTCACAGAATTCAAAATGGCAATTATTTGTGGTGCTTCTTCAGTTTTTTTGTGGGAATATCAACAGTCCCCATAGGAACAGAGAGAAGAGAATATTGTGAGAGAAGAGAATACTGTGAATGCAAAGTAGCCACGTGGTGAAATATAGAAGTTCCCAGATTATGGTGGTTGTGAGCTTGACAGCAAACAAAGAAGAGACAAGCTCCATGTGCTGAAAGATGGTCAACTGTTTATTAGTGTTTAAAAAGCCCAACATGTTTCAGCCACACTACGCCTTCCTCAGGGGCTGAAAACAAATAGCACTTATAGAATCATAGAATCATAGAATCATAGAATCGTAGAGTTGGAAGAGACCACTAGGGCCATCCAGTCCAACCCCCTGCCATGCAGGAAATCCAAATCAAAGCATCCCCGACAGATGGCCATCCAGCCTCTGCTTAAAGACCTCCAAGGAAGGAGACTCTATCACCTTCCGAGGAAGTGCGTTCCACTGTCGAACAGCCCTTACTGTCAGGAAATTCTTCCTAATGTTGAGGTGGAATCTCTTTTCCTGTATCTTGCATCCATTGTTCCGGGTCCTGTTCTCTGGAGCAGCAGAAAACAAGCTTGCTCCCTCCTCAATATGACATCCTTTCAAATATTTAAACAGGGCTATCATATCACCTCTTAACCTTCTTTTCTCCAGGCTAAACATCCCCAGCTCCCTAAGTCGTTCCTCATAGGGCATGGTTTCCAGACCCTTCACCATTTTTGTCGCCCTCCTTTGGACACGCTCCAGTTTCTCAATGTCCTTTCTGAATTGTGGTTAACAGTTCCTTTGTCTAGCCCACATTTTACAAGCTTGTTTGCAAGAATGTCATGGGAAACCTTGTCAAAGGCCTTACTGAAATCAAGATATACTATATCCACAGCATTCCCTTCATCTACCAAACTGGTAATGTAAACTTAAGATATGATATATAAAAAGATAGGGCAACACACATCAAACTGTGATACAAAATATTCATATAGTACTATAGAAAGCTATTTGAAAGAATTCACTAGAGTTGTGAACACTCTCCAAATTACAGGAACACAGAGATAAAGGGAACAGACACTGCAGCATATATATCTATATCTATCTATCTATCTATACATACATACATACATACATACATACATACCATCCCACTTTGGCACATGCAATAGTAATTTTGTGATCTATGCTATTGAATTACATGCAATAAACTTTATGTGGGGAAGACCACTAGACAGATAAAACATAGAATAGGGGAACACCTCTCTAATCTAAAAAACAGAAGAGTGGGAGCTTTCTTAGTTAGTCATTTTGTAGACATGCAATATTCTACAGCTGATTTCTGGTTTTGGGTAATAGAAAGAATGTGCGTATAATAATAAATAATATATTTTAAAGAAAAAAAGAGATAGAATGGATCCTAAGACTGAAATCCTTGGTGCCTGCAGGTTTAAATGAAGATACGGACCTGCAATCTTTAATTTCAATGTAATAGAGAAAGTCTATATTAGAACATATGTATGGATATGATTATAATATGATGACATGAATAGAATGATCAACTGTCTGGAGAGATTGCATCATATGTCCCATCAAGACATATAATTGGTTATGCCTTCCTAAGGTCATCTGAAATATGTATATATACAGAAATGCTGCAGTGTCTGTTCCTTTTATCTCTATGGTCTTGTATTTTGGAGGGTGTTCATAACTCCACTGAATTCTTTTGAAGGGTATATATAACTTTGTTTAGAACTATATGAATATTTTTGAATCACAGTTAATAAACAGTTGACCATCTTTGTGCATGTGGAACTTATCTCCTCTTTGTTTGCTGCTTGACTATGTGTTTTCAGTTCCTTACCTATACAGTGCTTGAGTCAGATGGTCCACAGGAAGGACCTGGAACATTCGATTCCTCCTGCCTCAAACAATGACATCCATTGTTAAAAATATGCATTCCAAGGGCCTTTGATTTGTAGAGCGACAATAAGTTTATGAAGAAGTTTATCAGTACTCCCAACCATTTCCAAATGGGCCACCAAACATAAGAAATGTTCAGAATTGCTGATGAAACAGGTTTAGCATGCCCTCCAACATTTCACAAATGAAAAATAGGTCAGGTATGCCAAGCAACATCAGAGTGTGGTTAAGATGGCAAAATTTATCAGCGAGGTAGAACACATAAGCTAGGAGAGGGTGCAGTAGTTTACTTTTGCCTGAGCCTACTGAGCTCTGTCCCCTCCTCCTCTATTCTCCATCCTGCTCTTAACTGAGGATAAACTACTTTTACACTTTGAACCCAGTTCTCAGCAATTGAAGTAAGCTGAGGACAAAGTAAGAAATTGAAAGGAGGGGAATAGAAATGAGGACATTTTAAAAACAGCTGAAAAAGTGGGACAACAGAGGATTAATCAGGAGTGTCCTTGCCAAATCAGGACAGGTAAAGGGAAATGGATTTAGTATAGACTTGTGATGGTTCAGAAAGAATGCAATATGCGATCAGAGATATCACAATGGGCAGACAGACCAAAACAAAACAGGGAGTTGTTCCAGTCTGCTCAAGCATGGGTTCCACAGAACTCCACTGGATACCATTCTATGCTGTTCTTTCTTACTCCTCTAGTGCTTCATGCAAGACCTGGGGAGATTGATGACAGGTAGTGTTACAAGGAGAAGTCCTTGGTGATGTCATTAAGCACAATAAACTAAACATCAACCACAGCTGACCTGAGTAGACATTAAAATAATAATAAAAAAGACTAAATCTAACAAAATGAGGGAAAGACACAAACACATACATACAATTTTCAAGGCAAAACTTTCAGCCTGAGATCCCCCCCCCCCCCGGCCCCGGTCCTGAGGACTTGAAAAGAGGGTCCGTGTCCTAAGATCTCACAAGCCTAAGACCTCACTGAAGTCCAGGATGAGGCTTCTGACAGTACAAAGATATTGGGAACTAGTGAAACTTTTGCATTAGTCTTCTTTAAGGTCTATTCAACTCAGAAAGAAATGGTCTACAAGAATGACAAAACATGAACTGGAAGACCCATTTACACCAAAGAAACACTTCTATGCCTACCATGGAGCTTTGAGGTTTCTGTTCTTCGGGAACCAGGAGCCAGAATGGGATGTGTGTGTGTGACACAGTTACGGGATTCTCTCACTAAGTCGCATGAATCACTCACCTTTGTGCGTATTACTGTAAACCAAATCTGCTGTACAGATCAGATGCTGCCTCTTTTCCATTATTGTCTTTTGTGGGGAGGTTTCTGGAATGACTAAAATTCCTCATAAAAAGACAGACCATAAAAAAAAATGCTGACAAAGTATTCTAGCACACTGGACAAAGCAGCCAAACATGCTGCCTTTGAAGTCACTTCACCCTTATTTATTTATTAGTTAATTAATTAGCAGAGATAATGCAGATATCTCACGCACTTCCTCCACCCCAATCATCCCCATTGCAGATCTCTGCACAAGTGAGCAAATGATGGGTGGTGGTGATGGTGGTGGTCAAAGGTGGGGAGAGGGAATGCACATGCTTCATTCACTGAAATGACAACAAAGATGGTACAATGCTAATCTTTGTGTGTGTGTGTGGGGGGGTGGAGAGTAAAAACACTAAAAACCAATGTCACATTTGGGCAGGGGAGCAGGAAGAGGGAGGGGGTAGCCCAATCTAAACCATCATCTCTGATCTCATGGCTGAACATTCAGGGAATGTAGGGAAATGTGGCAAAACACACCAGGATAACTGGACCCAGCTAGTCCCACCCACCAAAAAATCCCCCCACCCCTGGCCCCCATATCAATGTCACTAGGTAGTGCGGTCTACACACACATGTGAACATTCAAATTTTCTGCTCAAATCTGGAGTAAATTCCCACTTCCTCCCCTTGTGCATTAAAATTGTGAGGTGTGGGAAAGGCCTAGATTCATTCCCAATTGTCCTGTACATCATCTGGACATCTTGCTGCGAAGATGAGGTGAGATCACTTGGAGGTCTCTCATTCATAGGATCACCATAAGTCAAAGTAAGTGTGTGTGTGTGTGTGTGGTATATCGCACTTGTTCCATACGTTATATTAGAAGTCTGGAGCTAGGGTGGTGTTGAACAATTCAACATGTCTTATGCATATGTTATGAGTCTGCTTGGCTCTGACTAGGTCAGGCAACTATTACTTAGATTTGGGGCGTATCTATTTGGCACACTTACACTACATTATTACCACTTTAAACATCCTGAGAATCCTGGGATTGATAATTTGTTTGAGGACTTCAAATTCTCTTCTAGAAAGCTTCCAGGATTCCAAAGGATGGAGCCACAATGGTTAAAGTAGTATTTCGTACTTTGATAATTATGTAATATGGATGCTCCATTAGACTAACACACCCTGGATTCTTACTGCTGGTCTGCTGACTAAAGACTTTGATGGATTGATTGATTGACTGATTGCATTTTAAAAACTTGTGGTTACATGTTACTATTTATAACTTTAGATACCTTTTGGGGATACTCACTGAAGAAAGCATAAGTTAATATTTCATAAATGAAATTTTAAATATTGCTTCCTTTTTGTTCATTTCCTGTTGAAATAAAACTGGAATTCATGCTGCTTCAAAAGCAGATGTGTGTGCAAGCTAATTATAATCCTATCCCCACTAATGAATATTTGCCATTGCTGATTAGAAGCTGTCGTTGATTTATGCTCTACTGCTGATTAAACTGGAAGGGGCAGCCCTAGTTGAAAGGTGAAAGAAATCAGCTAGGAATTGTAAAGCACTTTGCATATTGAAGTGGTCTAAAGATGATTAAAAACTCTTCCTCTTTAGTCTTGGTAAATCTATGTACATGCTAATCTGAATGTCTATGTGCATGGGGGGATCATTTTGTGTCCAGTCCACAGTCTTTGTACATACAGTACATGTAACTCATGTTTGTTTTGTCTGATACATAGCCCACCTTTCTTCCAAAAATGAGACTCAACTACTGTATACAGTTATACAAATTGCTTTCTATACTACTTATACAATTGAAACAAATGAATAAAAACATAAAACGGTGCCTACATGCACACAATTGATGTGCACAGCAGATTTGATCAGTTTCTGTGTGCCTTCAGGTGCTTTCTGATTTGTGGAGACCCCAAGGCTAGTCTATCATAGTGTGTTTTGGGCAAAAGCTGTTCAGATGGGGTTTGCCTTTGCTGAGAGAGTGTGACTTTCCCAAAATCACCCAGTGGGTTTTCATGGCTGAATGGGGATTTAAATCCTGGTCTCCAGAGGCATAGTCCAACATTCAAACCACGACATCATGCTGGCTCTCTGTTTGACTAGATAGCAGACTGGATGCATATAGATTAGTTCAGAATAGTAGAATACATCAGGACAGGCAGCATTGCTTTTGGGGAACTATATATTTCACTATATTGAAGGAGAAATAATAGTTTGGAGCAGGCAGTGGAAAATGATGCTGAAGAAAGAACAAATTGCCCTTCTGACTTAATGCTAGATGGATGGACTCTATAAAAGAGGTTACGGTTATGAATTTGCAGGAGCTGAGCAGAGCAGTGGAGGACAGGGAGTCTTGGAGATGTCTCATTTATAGGGTCACTATGGGTTGATGTTGACCTGAGAGTGGATAACAACAACAAAACAACAAATAACTGTCATGCCCTTTCCCAGATGCTCTGTCTGTAGTACGATACAGACAGTGAGGCAGGTGAAGAGGGTGGCAGACCTAACTCTTAGGACCCAGGGGCAGAGCAGAGGGACATGCCCATGCAGCAGAAAAACAAGTGTACAAGGCACAGAGGCAAACCAGACAATGCCTACTACAAGTGAACGCAGACAAGAAAGGGAAGGCTTATGTCGGTCAAAGCATATTTATAGAAATCAGTCAACAGCTGTGGGAATCTACTAGACTGGAATGTAAATATCCCAGCATAACATCTGGAAGAATGGTTGCTGACGACCAACCTTTTCTGAAAGTTGCAACCAGCTTTGCTCTTGACTCTTGGCTGGTGTGATTTCAAGATGTTTGAATCCTGCTTTGTGGCCTGACTTTGCTATTGATACAGCTTTGGGTTTGACTCCTGGGTTGATTACCTTCCCTTGCTCCCCAGACTGGCTTGATCCTGAGAACTCTAAATGCTGGGCTGGAAGCTCTGGTAAGGCAGCTTTACTAGCCTACAGAATTCCTTGCCCTGGCTGATTGCCCAGACAAGACAATTACAAGAAAACAAAGCCCAGTATAATTTTATATCAGACAATGTATGGCTTTCCAGATGATGTCGAACAAATTTCCATTAGTATGGAAAGGGATCTTGAAGCACATTGGAGACTATCTGAGAGAAAGAAGCTGGTAGCATACGTTTTTGTAGACTTAATGTAAAGGACATTTGCACATTTTTTTAATCTATGAGAAAGAGAGAGAAGCAAATGTTTGCACATTTTCTCAATTTAATCCTTTCCCCCCATAGAGAAAATGGCCAACAACTGTAGAATTTGTCCTGATGTGAGCACAAAACTTGGTTTGCCAAATCGCCCCCACCCATTTTTTTGCACTAAATCCATGGTTTTTGTACAAGAAATGTGCAAAACTTCTTGTAATCTTGGCTAATGGGTAGAAAACTTTTGAAATGATCAATTCTTGTATGTCAAGAAAGAAAGAAAGAAAAAAGAAAGAAAGAAAGAAAGAAAGAAAGAAAGAAAGAAAGAAAGAGAAAAGCCACTCACTCATATTTTTGATGGAAATCCTTCTTAGGCTTCATTAACAAAACAACAGTGAGTTCAGCTTACCACTAAACTGTTTGGGGACAGCACTTGGTGTGGCCTCTGAAAAGGGCTCAGAGAGTTAAGAGCTTTAACAGGACAAGGTGACAAAAAAAAGTTCAGTCCCTGAAGCCTTTTCCCACCAAGTTCAAGAGGACCAGTGCTCTGACTGCTAGTTAAGCATGTTTCAAAAGGTGGCTAGATGTGTCTTTGTTGTGAGTGGTGAGAGAAGGGAATGTTTGTGCTGACCTGTGGAAAGAGAGTTCAAGAGGGAATACAAAAACAATAGTATGGGTCAAGAGTCCATGCCATAATGTCTGGCTGCGTGAAGCAGACAGGACCAGCTTAAAATATTATCTGGATTTTTAAAGTGATTTACTGTATTTGGATTCTAAATTTTGCTACCCTAAGAATTATAATGTACTTCAGCTTGCTCCTAAAAGATTCATATGGGGAACTGTTTATTTATGTATTTATCTTTTCAAAATTAATTTATTCACCATTTTACATATGTCCCATTAATATTTATTGTCCCTATTTTGTCCTACTTTTGCTTTGGGGGTGGAGGATGTTTATTCTGTACCTTTATTTCTGCCCTGCCGTTTCCTTAAAGCTGTGTCTCAACACACTTTATTAGTTTTTTGTGGCTTTTTTGGGGGGGCTATGTGGCCATGTTCTAGAAGAGTTTATTCCTGATGTTTTGCCAGCATCTGTGGCTGGCATCTTCTCTGAACATGCAAGCCACAGATGCTGGTGAAATGTCAGGAATAAACTCTTCTAGAACATGGCCACATAGTCTGAAAAACCCACAAAAAACCATAGATGCTATCCATGAAAGCCTTCAACTTCACACACTTTATTAGGTTTTTAAAAATACAAGCAAAAGCACATATATGAACCTGTTCATACAAAAAATGATTAAAATAGTATCGAACTGTCTATATTTCATACACTCTTATCATACAATCTCTTTCCAGTTTCCTCTTAAATAAGAAGTTCTTTAAGTGTCCATGAAAGATCAGCATGGAGGGAGCCAGGTTCATCTTTCTAAGAAGGGAGTTCCCAACAAAGGCATCATCTCACATTCTCATTAAACGTATCTTTGTGGGTGGTGGGATCTAGAGAAGTTGTTGTTGTGTTCAAGTCATTTCCAACTAATTGCAACACTATCATGGAGTTTTCTTGCCAAGATTGGTTCAAAGGAGATCTGTCACTGCCTTCTCCCAAGGCTGAGAGCATATCATTTGCTCAAGATCACCCGGTGGGTTTCATGGCTGCTCTAGGAATCGAACCCTGATCTCCAGAGTCATAGTCCAACACTCAAACCACTTGCCTCCCCTGAAGAGTTTGGTCAGGCTTATAGGGGAAGATACAGTCCTTCATCTAGCCTGTGTGTCCAGGTCACATAGGACTTTATGTGTCATAACTATCACTTTCAATCCTGCCCAGAAGCAGACTGGTGGCCAGTGGAGTGTTCTGACAATGGAATTGTGTGCTCTATTTAACCAGCCTCCATTTACAATCTGCAGTTCTTTGGGCCAGCTGAAATTTCCAAACATTCTTCAAGGGCATCCCCACAGACAGCACAACAGGATGTAGTTACGGTGTATGTCACTGTGGTCAAATAAGATATCCCTTTGGGTGCTTGCAACTGACAAATTAATTTTAGTTGTGAAATATATCTGGTGATCTCTGAAACTAGAGCATCCAGGTTTGGGGCTGAATCCAAGAGTACACCAAAACTATGAACCTGTTCTTTCAGGCAGAATGTAACCTCATTCAGCCCAAGATGAATCCCTATTCTCTGATCTGCCTTTCAACCAACCAGGAGCAATGCTACTTTGTCTGAATTAAGCTTCAATTTATTCACCCTCATACGCTTCATTATCATCAACAGGCACTAATTTAGAATGCAAACAGCTCCCTTGGACTGAGGTGAAAGGAGAAATAGAGTTGGTGCATGACATGGGACACCCCCCCCCCAAACTCTGGGACCTTTCCTAGATGTTTCATGTATATGTTAAATAGTATGGGGGGAGAGAACCCTGTGGAACCCCACAGGCAAAGGATTTTAATAGGAGTTGAGCAGGAGATGGGCCTAATTCCTGGGCTTGTTACTCCAGAAAGGAATGGAACCTTTGTAATTTGTTGTAGCACAAGAACTCTCTGACAGAGAAAGCTAAATATCTCACAAAACTACAAATATCGCACAAAGCTACAGATCCTAGGATTCCGTAGCATAGAGCCATGTTAAAGCGGTCTCAAACTACATTATTTCTGCAGTGCAGATATAGCCTATGTCACCTTACTGGTTTTGTTTTTCTGCTGCATCTTGGTTCTAAAGAGCAAAGCTCCTGCAGAGCTTTCAAACGACTGACAGATAGGCATTTACAGAGTCAATGAGGGCAACAACACAGCTAGAGGCACAGAGCCATCATCCACTTATAATGCTTAGCAGAGAGAGTAAGGCTGCGTGGGGCAAAGTATAGATCTTGTTGCATCCTTGCCGTGTTTCTTCAGGCTGCCTGAAAATGAAAATTAGCTCATACAATTACTAGGCAAAATTAAGTATGATGGCAGCATCATTTAGTTCTCTTAACAAGAAATTACACCATCATGTTTTTACTCCTGGTTTTGGCAGTACTTTTGTCCTTTCCTTTGCCACTTCTTTTCTCCCCAGGCATGGCCATGCTCCTGTTGTGCTGTGCTTTTTCATCCAGCCTGTTCATCTGCCTCCCTCCCTCCCTGCTCTTTTCCTGTTCTGTGATTCTGCTTCACCCCCCCCCCCCACTTTTGCCTTGTGTGTTTTGTTACTCTCCTTTCTGACCAGGTCCCCTCCCCAGCACCAACTACCATTCAGGCCTCTTCTTTTGTGCTGGCAGTACAGAAACCTCTTGGAATTCAGATCTCTGAATCAGAGAGAGAGGGAGGCAAAGAGGAAAAGCAAGAGCCTCCTTTGAAGTATTTGTTGTGCTGTGTTCGCAGCAACCCAGTGGAATTCACCCATTACAATTGTGCCCTTGTACGGCTGGGAGGTGGGAGCGCAAGCTTCACTGGAGTGTTACTTGCATGGCAAAGGTTTTCTTACAGGCAGAAGAATTTACCAATGTTCATTTCTCCCTTATTCCTTCTTTCTCTCTGTTTTCCCAGTTACAACCCACCCTCACAACACCCTGCACAAAAGCATGGCAATGTCGGGGACTTAAGCTTACTTGGGAGCTTTAAAGAACTTGACAAAAGATTACCAACCATTGCCTTCCTGACCTGCATATATATATATATATGGGAGAAGAGGCAGGAAAAAGTATGTATGAAGGTACAATTGCCACTCTCCCCACCCACAACTGAGTTCTCAGTGATGGGATAAACTAGTGTATGCTGGTGCGGCTTTCCATGGGATGTCCAGATCCTTTGATGAATATTGTATCTTTGTGTATGTGCCTTCAAGTCACCTGTTGACTAATGGCAACCCTGTGAATTTAAAGGCAAAGAATAATTCTCAGAGGTGTTTTGATAGTTGTGTATGTGTGTGTTATGTGCACAACCCTAAGGTGAACCTATCATGGGGTTTTCTTGGCACGATTTTCTATCATCTTCCCCTGAGGCTGAGGGAGTGTGTCTTGCCCAAAGAGAACCTGTGGGTTTCGTGGCCAAGTGGTAATCAAACCCTGGTTTCCAGAGTTGTAGTCCAATGCTCAAACCTGCTGGCTTACTTCCTCTGAAATGTAGCCCACAACACCTAGTATTCATCGACAGTCTCCTATCCAAGTACTAACCAGAAGTGACTCTGTTTAGCTTCCAAGATCAGACAGGATCTTGCCCTTAGGGTATTTAGGCAGATTAATTTTCTCTAACCTGCCTATATACCCTAAAGGAATTAGATTTTGTCTGATCTTGGAAGTTAAGCAGAGACAACCCTGGTTAATACTGGTTAGACACTCAGTGGGTTTCCGTAGCAATTAATATACAAACCCTGGATTGTATACCCATAATCTTTCAAAGTTGACAATAGGCATTCCTGCCATTCCTCCCCATTTAGGGTCAGTATTAGTAAAGGATAGGGTATAAGGAAAGTGCCAGCAAAACTTCTTTGCAGCTCATGAGAGGTTATTTTCACCAACCAACCAAGCAAATATATTTCTTTCTGATAGCAAAAGGAAAGATCTCCTTCCTTCTCAGTAAAATGGCCTAGGCTATGCACAGAATGTACTTGGCTTTGTACTACAATGAATTATGTCCAGCAGTGGGCTCTTCCGGAGATTGCAGGTGATGGATAATGAGCTTTTAAGAGCACTTCTTTTTGTATTCTCCTCACCATTGCACTTGAGGCAAAAGCTCTTGATTGGAATGGGATGAAATCACCTCTAATTGCTCCCCAGGACATCTTAGGGAGGGGGGGGGGAGTCATATAACTTTAGTTTTTGCATTGTCACAGAAGATTATACCAATCTATTTTATGTTATTGTATACATTAGAATATTTCAGCCCTGCCTCATGTCACAGGATCTCAGGGCAAGGTACAGACAAAATGAGTTCATTACAAAGCAAAATTTAAAAATTACAAAGAATATCTTAAAACAAGCTAAGTGTAAAACTATGCAAATATACAAAAATCATTTATGGCTTTAATAAAAGCCATGTTTTAACTTGCTGCTGGAACAAATCCAGTACTGGTGCCCACTGTAGAGGCACTGCGGTGTGAAAGCCCATACTCGTGTCATCCAACCATGTAGTCCTCCCATTGGGCCCCTCCTCTACACCTCAGTCCTTGGACTGCAATATATAGGGAGTATATAGGTGCTCCATCATGAACTAAGGTTCCAAGACATTTGGGACTCAAGTTTCACCTTGTTAATTCAGACTGCATAAAGTTTTATTTGTCATCCATTCAAGAATCTTTTTCTTTCTGGGTGCAAGTAGTGTCTTTTTGCATTCCTCTCTGACAATGTCCCCAGCTTCAACCTAGTGTTTTTCTGGGTTTCAGTTAATTAGACAAATCTATTTTTCACATTGTCTTTAAATTCTATGGGGATGCTTGTCAGATTGTATTTTGGCATTATGGTTGGTTTAGTTTTCTTCTTTAGCTTTATTCCAGCTTTTGCTATTAATAATTCATGCTCTGTTCCACAATATGCTCCTCGTTTTATTTTTGCAGAGAGAATAAAACTTCTCTGTCTGTTGCTTCCAATTATGTAGTCTATTTGATTTCTATATTGGTCATCATGTCTATGCATACAGTCACTTCTTGGATTGTTTGAAGAATGTGTTTGAGATGAACAAACAGTTGTTTTATAAAATTCTGTCAGTCAGTTTCTGGTTTCATTCCCTAAACTTAGGCCAAATTCCTACAATCTTTGATGCTTTTCCTTTTCCTATTTTTGCATCGCAATTGCCTATGATTAACAAGAAGTCCTGTTTTGCTGTGGCATCAATTTCTACCTGGACTCCAGCATAGAATCTTTCAATATCATCTTCTTCTTCTTCTTCTTCTTCTTCTTCTTCTTCTTCTTCTTCTTCTTCTTCTTCTGCCTTTGTAGCTGGAACATAAACTTGGGTTATGGTTACATTTATGGGTTTCCCCTCAAGTCTTATTGAGATGATTCAATCAGACTTTGCATTCTATCCTTTGACTACTTACACTACATTTTTCTCACTATAAATGCCACCCCATTCTTTCTTATTTTTTCATTTTGTGAATAAAACACTGTAATTATTTAACTCAAAATGTCCAATTCCTGTCCATTTTAGTTCACCCGCCCCAAGTATTGAATGTTTATATGTTCCATTTCCTTCTTTACTATGTCTAGCTTCCCCTGATTCATGCTTCTCCCATTACATGTTTCTCCAATATACGCTGTGCAGCTTTGGACTTTCCTTTCACCTCTGGGCACACCTACAACTGAAGTTTTTTTTTTTTACTTGGACCCAGTTATACTTGTCATTGTCCTCAGCTGTTTCCCAGTAGCTTGCTGAGTACATCCTGGCACTATCACTTGTTTCATGTTGGATTGTCTTATATAGAGGTTTTGTAGTAAATCCTCCCTCTGTGCAGTACTAACAACTTTTAGCTATGGTGCCAGTGCCTTTGTCTCCGAGAGATCATCTGGAACTGTTACCCTCTACTACTGCTGCTGCTCAGGAGCAGTTTCATGTATATTACAGTCAATATGGTAGCAATGATATGGCTGATTGTCTATTGTTTGCTGTGTCACAAAGTAAACAAACTGCTGTCTTATAAAATGTGGCCTTATTATTCTTATTGAATTTCAATATTTCCCAAGCCAGCTTGTAAATGTATGTCTCCTTGTCGGATTCTGAAATTGATCTCCAAAGCTTTGCAGTGCTTCTTGCCCTTTAAGAGCAGTCTTCTCCCATGGCACAATGTTCCCTCCAATGTTTCCTTTGTCTCACCCCTCCATCAATCATGATTAGCTTGGTGATTAGGTTGCCAGGAGAGGATCTTTGGATCTTCATATATATTCCCCTGTGTGGGCAATTTCACCAGCTCCTTACTCTTCTGACTGGTGATCACTTCCCGAGCAGGGAGCACTTGCAAGGAGACGCTAGCATGCTGCCATTTTCTGTTTCAGTTTATTGCCCCCCATATAGCCCATTACAGCATCTAGGCACAAGCACAGCCTAGTTGCATCTGACAGCAAGAAGAACTAGAGCTGAGTGTCATCAAGATACATACAGCATCCCACAAAAGTTTTTCTAATGACCCCACTCAATCTATTCAGTGAGGAACAGAGGAATGTTCACTAAGGAAGTAGGCCAAGTTTACGAAAGCTCATGCTCCAACTTCTTTTGCACAGTTAGTCTCAAAGGTGCTGTAAGATAGCTGCATACTGATATTCCAGACTAATATAGTTGTGTCTCTGAATTCTATTCAGACAGGTGTTAAAACAGCATGGGGGAATAGGATGGAACTATGTGGCACCCCACAGTTCAAAAGCCATGGGGCCAAACAGGAATTCTCCAACACCATTCTCTGGAACTGGTCCTGTAGATAAGGAGAAGAATTAGGACAGCAGAGTGGCTCCTACGCACATTCCACAGATCTGTTCCTGTAAGATATAATGATGAATGGTATAAAAAGCAGCAGAGAAATTAAGAAGGATAGATAGACTAGCATTCCCCAGTGTTTCAACTGGAGGGATTCCACTAGCCAGGGCACTTAAGGCTATTACACTACCTCACCCTGGCTTGAAACCAAGCCGAAATGAGTTCAGACAATCTGTTTGCTCCAATCACATTTGAAGTTGCTCACCCAGCACCAGTCTAACATATTTAGAAGCCTTTCCTGACACTTTCTGAGTAGCAGGTGTGATTTTGAGTGCAGGACATCCTAGCTCCCACCAGAGCACAGGGTGGTGCTGAGGTTAAAAAAGTTCATACTGTCTCATTCTGAAACTTACCGTTACCCTTCAGAAACTCACTGTTACGGCTGAGTGCTGTCACCACAACAGAGAGGAAAAGAGAGCATTCAAACCACCTCATAAATACAGGACAAAGTTCATTACTAATTTCTAGTGCCTTCCGAACAGAATTCAGTCAATAAATTGGATAAGAACCCTAATGTGGTATGAACAGGTTGCAATGCAATTTACGCTTAGGACTAACCTAGATCATATTCCTTCATGACTGAGGATCTCTCCCCTTCAAGAGTAAAAAAACAAAACAAAAACCATAAACAATTTTCAGCTTTGTGCAACATTTATTGATTCCTGATGATCCAAGGTGATACATTTAAATTAGGAAACTGAGACAAATACCACAATAATATTTCGGCCAACAGAAATAATAAAGCCATAGGTTTAGAGGAGCATCTTCTAGGCTAGTACCGCTCAAAGTGGTGATTTCTAGACCAGTGCTGTGCCACTGACAGTTGGCTGCACATCTGTGCAGAATTTTCAGGAAAGAAAAAGCAGTTGTAGCCATTGTAGCAGAGATACTGGCAGTCCCTGGTGGAGATGCTCTATGATCAGAAGAACATGCTACAAGATCAAGAAGAAATAAAAATGCTGGTGGAAGCAATACACATGGAATAAAGAACCATACAAAGATGAAAAGGGAGGGGTAAGAGTGGGGTAAGAAAAGGGAGAGGTAAGAGTGGGGGGTTAGAGCTGAGAGAAAGAGACCGTTGGAATATCTACCATAGAAGTCTTCTCCTGGAAGCCGGATTAAGACGGATGATGGTGTTGGACGTGACCACCGGAATGAGGGGGTTGGCCGTGGGAGCTATAGGCAGAGGTCAAACTGGCATGGACCAGTCTGTCCTCCAAGAATAGCATCGGGGAGCGATTCAAAATGGGAGCCTTATATAGTGCTAAACATATCCAGAGGCTATGAATTTGTGCTAGACAAAGGTGCTGATTGCCTGGGCTTTCTTAAGCCAAGAGCAAATAGTCTGTGTACAATGCGCTTAGGCTGGACACAATTTGGAGGGGAGGCCGGCTTAATGGCTGAGTAGTTAAGTCAATCACTGGCTCATCAAGTGTGAAGCCAAGGCTATTGTCTTTACTCGGAGGGCAGTGGCAGAACTGGTCTGGCGACTCCCTACTTCCTCTAGAAAGCTGCTTAGTATGAACTCAATTCTTCCAAGTGGGGCCTGCCTACGTGGTCTTCTCGCTCGGGACTTATGGAGGGCCTGGAATAGGTCAAGCAGGGGTCATGATACAGTCCACATGTCTCCCAAAATTTTATATCAAATGTAGGTATCGTAACAGCTGACCCAGCTTACCTTCCAGAATCAGACATGATTTGGTGCTTTTAGGTATTTGTTGTTGTTGTTAGGTGCCCTTGAGTCAACTTCAACTCATGGTGACTCCATGAGTGAGACAACTCCAAGTCCCCCTGTCCTCAACTGATCTACTCAGGCCCTCCAGATTGAGGTCCATACCCCACCCCCCTCTCCAGGACATTTTCAGCCTATCTACTCTATCTATCTATCTATCTATCTATCTATCTAGTGGCTTCCTCCTTTTCTACATCCCTCCACTATTCCTAGCATTATTGTCTTTTCCAGTGAGTTGTGTCTTCTCATGATGTGGCCAAAATGCAACAGCCTCAGTTTGGTCATCTTTGCTTTTAGGGAGAGTTCAGGCCTGATCTGCTCTAGGACCCATTTGTTGGTATTCTGGCTGTCCATGGTATTCTCGGTACTCTAGGCCTCCCAAAAGCTACAAAAGTGGTTCTCCATTCACAACTGGGATACTCAATTCTACTTCCATTCAGAGAAGTCCCCTCTACTCAATGGTAATGATGATGATGATGATGGTGGTGATGATGATGATGATGATGTTTATTTTTAGCCCGCCTCTCCTAGCGGATTAAGGAAGGTCACAACATAAACAAATAACAATAAAATACATATAGATATAAAATCCCAAAATTAACCAATCGCCTACCCTTCCCTCCCTCCCAGCCATTAAAACAAGATTAAACAATCAGAGCCAATACAAAATCAAATTAAAAATTAAATACAATAACTAGAACCATCAAACTAGAGGTGAAACATCTTCTTGGGGGAAGATAGTTATTCATGTTAATGTCAGCGGATCAGGTGGTCAGTCTGGATAGGCTTGCCAGAAAAGATCCGTGACCGCCTTTTTGAAGGTGTCCAGAGTTGTAATATGACAGGATTCTTCTGGCAGGCCGTTCCAGAGTTTAGGAATGGCAGATGAAAAGGCCTTCTTGGTAACTGCAGCCAATCTGGTCTTTGTAGACTGCAGTAGATTCATCCCAGAGGACCTAAGTGTGTGGGGTAGTGAGACTCATTCAACCCAAGCTTTCTATAAAAGCAGGGCACTATCAAATATGGCTCTCCATGCCAATAAATAGGAACACATTTGCAACTGATATAATTCCCTTCCAGAATCAATTTTGGATCTTCTCCAAATCCTGTATCGACACATAAAGAACAATGACTCTTTCCCAGTTTCTTATTGTTATATGCTAAGAAAACCCTGTGATAGGTTCATCATAAGGTCGCCATAGGTTGGAAATGACTTACACAACAACAACAACAACACACATATGAGTATACAATGCACAGACATGATTGTTATGATTGAAGAGCATTATGGTTAATCTTGAAGAGGAAAGTTCCCTGATTGTGGAGAAATATGATACAGCGTAGTCTTAAACTGACTGTATATGGAGGTGTAGGGACATATAAAATGTAGGTCCTTAGCTTGCAGATGTATTTCAACGTTTTGCACAAACAGGGATCTAGGGAAAACTAGAAACCAGCTGCAGAAGCATCTCATGAATGTCAATTGACCCTGCTTGCAACAGAATAACAAAGCACTTGTGTGCTTTTTAGGTATGAGAAGGACACCTTTTTTTGCATATCAACCCATGTTCATGTATTTCTTTTCAGAACCTTCTTTATAAAACCACAAAATAAAATTAAAATGAAATAATCTGGTTTCAAAAAGTGATCCAGGGTTCATTTATTTTATTTTATTTTTAAAATGAGAACAACTGAGAAGGACACTTTGTCATTGAATAAACTATTCTTCCCTTATTCCTCACCAGGATTCCTTTTAAATGTGTTTTGCTGCCACATCTCCCAAATGATTTCTAAGCTTAAAGAAGTTCAAAGAGGAACTGTGGAGCTTCTGTGGATGGAACACAAAATTACAATATGTCAGATATCCAGACGAGGCACGCTCTACCTTTTTGGATCTAAGTCTGGGAGCTCTTTGTAAAGAACAGACCCTATTCTTCTTTGTGCTTTTACTTTTATTAGCTGTAATATAGTCATCATGATTAGAGAGGCTGAACAAGGGAGTAGGTTTTGTAAGATCAATAATCAGGGTTCTGAAGTGCACATTCATTTGGCCCTACTATTAGGCCCAATGAATGTACATTTTAGTCCCTTTACTATTTATCTTACCACCCCTGCTCCCCAGCCACTGGGCAGCATGAGGGAACTGCTTCAAGCAGTAGGTACTGAGGACCAGTAGAGTTCCTCTTCCAGCTAGAAGAGGCTACCATCCCACTATTTCCCATATGCTGTGAGATGCTTGCACCAAGAGTCTATTTCGGTGACCTGGAGGTCACCTGTCACAGGTGTTTTTACCCTAGTGATGATAAACTTTTTTTTCCTTTTCCTTTTTAAAAAAATCTCCACGATTGCCCAGATTTCAAGACTTCAGTAGACAGCACCCATATCAATGTCAAGTGGTGACTTTCAAGGCTGTGGAGCAGTGGCTCTGCCCTGGGCTTTAGTCTAGACCAGTGGTTCCCAAACTTTGGTTCCTTATTTTTTTTTAATTTCAGCTCTCAGAAACCCCAGCCGTATTAACAGCCAAGAATTCTGGAAGCAGAAGTCCACAAAGTTTGCCACACAAAGTTTAACACAGCATGTGCCAAGCAGGATTGTAGCTACACCTGCCACAAATGAAGGTGTTGCCCTCACCCTAATAAGAATTCTGCCCCATTGACATTTTCCTTCAGACTCCAAATTTCTTGCGTTTCACTAACTAATAACTTTTGTTGAGTGTTTAAAAATAGTTTGGGTGTTCATAGGAAAGGGACAGCAAAAATTACCAAGGAAATGAACCCAGAAAATATGAATGAATGATTTTCAGTGTCTTATTCTTTGCAGTGTGAGAAACTTGGGGACTGAAGGGAAATTTCATTTGAGGGTAAGAATTCTTATTTTGGAGCAATGTCCTCATTTTGTCCCTTCAACCCCATATGCAACCCGAGCTTCTCTTGCAGCTTTTCTAGAATAGGATTTTCCCATTCTTGAAAAGATCCAGGACAAGCCTGGAGAAGCCCGGGCTGCATACTGTCCAGCGATGGGTGAATGTGATAAGATCTGCTTTAAGAAAATTACATCCCAACAGCGAATCTAATGTGATAATCTCCTAAGGCATGTTGTTTGCTGTTGTATGCTTTCAAGACATTTCCAACGTATGGCAACCCTAGGATTTTAAAGTCATGGGGTTTTTTTTGGGACTGATTGTGACTGACCTAAGGTCACCCAGTGGGTTTCCATGGCTGAGTAAGGAATTGATCCCTGGTCTCCAGAGTCATAGTCATTGGGTATATTGGAAGTATTTATTAGGCGAGTTGACTGGCTTGGCAAAATATTGTCTGTTGATGTTGAAATGTTTGGCTACTCAGGGAGTCCCCTGAGCTCCACTACCAAACACATACTCTAGTTCTAACCCTCAGGAGTCAACAATCAGATTTCTTCAGATGGTGATGCTCTGGGCCCCTGCTGATTTTCTTTATATTCAGTTATACAGTTGTTTTCAAAGTGATAAAGTTCACACGCTTTGATTTCATTTTCATGGGAGAAAAATCAAGAAATGTGAGAAACTGAAAAGTGTTTCTGGGTGGAAACTGTAGCCTGACCACATGAGAAAGAACGTTCCAAATATGACTCTCCAGCTGACTTGGTAACAGCACTTTAGCAAAACAGTTCCACAGGTAAAAATAGGGTGGTAAAGCCACCGCATGTGGTCTCCCATGTGAGAAATAAATGTGTCAACATGTTGACATTCTCAGAAGAATTATTCATACAGTGCTAAATGCCCACTAAAAATAACTGATATGTGAACATTAAACATAAAGGAATATTAAAGGCCACACAACTATCTGCTCATACCCAGTGCTGCACTACACAATCCTGTACATATTTATTTGGTAGGAAACTCCACTGAGTTTAATGGGACTCCCTAATAAATATTTTTAGATTGGGGGACATAGCTCAAAAGCACACAGCAGAAATAATCCAGTTTGAGACTACTTTAACTGCCCTGGTTCAATGCTAGGGAATTCTGGAAACTGTAGTTTTGTGAGACATTTAGCCTTCTATATCAGAGAGCTCTGGTGTCACAATAAATAGCAATTCCCAGGATTCCCTAGCACTGAGACAGGGCAGTTAAAGCAATATCAAACAGGATGATTTCTGAGTGTGTTTTGGACCTAAATTACTGAATTGACTTCAGATGAGATTGCATGTTCCTGAACATGCTCATCTGCATAATGGACAGCATTGACAGGGTGACTTTGCATACTCTAGGGATGTAAAGAATATTCACAAATTTTATCCTCATTGAAAAGAAAGGGCATCTTGACATACCTCAATATATTGCTTTTGTGTATTTTATTTCCAATAGCTTTTCACATTTTGAGACTTTTCTGTGAAAACATTTTTTGGGCAAAAAGCATTATATTTTGTGTAAAATATGTGTTTGTGTTTAAAAAAGGAATTGCAAATGTATTTTTTACTAAACATGCCAGGAATTCCAGAATTACACTCTACTCAAATCTTCACCTCTAACATGCCACTCCCAAGAGGGCACACCAATAGCCCCAAAATACTGCTACCTCCAAAACTGAAAAATGTGTAAAATATCTCATAATCTTGTTTACTGGGGGAAAACTTTCAATTATTATTTTTTAATTCTTATTTGCAAGAATGAACTAAAGGTTCCCTAGCTTGTACATGTCTAGGATTAGATATTTTTATTTTTTTAAAATATCTTTATTAATTTTAAATAAAACAATACAACAAATATTTTGATCACAAAATCAAAACTGTTAGCATTTCAACACGTTCTGCTTATCCTCAAAATAAGAATCTTAGAAACTATAAATTTCTTTACAAAACTGCAACTCTATTCTGCACATCTGTATATCAACTTAATAAAATAAATTATTATGTGTGACCTCTTTCATTTTTTCCTATAACAGCACTACCTGCTTTAACCTTATTAGTGTATAATTATAGCAATCTTTCCACATAGTCTATTTTTCCCCTTTACCGTAGGGTCCCTCTCAAACTTCTTCATACTTATACTTTTAATTTAGAGGTTTTACATTGCTCCTTCCCCTTATAGCTGTTCTACATTAAGCTTACATTTTTTAAACCAATATCCACTGGTTCCCAATCCCTCATAACTTTTTTTTCTGGTTTATTATTAATCAAAGCAGTTAGTTTATCTAATTCTTTCATCTCCATAATCTTTTGGAACCATGCTTCTATGGTGGGAATATTTCCCCCCCCCCCCCAATTCTTAGCTAAAAGAATCCTTGCTGCTGTAATCATATAAAGAATAATTTTCCATATCTTTTCTCTATCCTGGCACCAAACAAGGAAGTCATGTTTAGTAAGTATATTTCTGGTGCAAGATGATATCTTATTTCCAATATTTCCTGAATCTTACTATGTATTTTATTCCAAAACTTTTTGATTTTGGGACAACCCCACCACATATGTAAGTAAGTTCCTCTGACCTTCGCACACTTCCAACAATTATCATCACTCAATCTATAAATTTTAGCAATTTTGCAAGGAGTATAATACCATCTGTTACTTATTTTTAAATAGTTTTCTTTTAGATCTTGAGAAGCTGTAAACTTGTTTGTTTTGGTCCATGCATTTTCCCAGTCATCTATAGCAATTTCGTGTCCTAATTCTTGAGCCCACTTTATCATGTGGGGAGTTACTGTTTCTTGTTCAGGATCTCTATTAAGGAAGAACTTATAAAGTTTAGAGATTTTCCCCTTGTCTTTATCCCATAATATTTTATCTAAATCATTCATTTCCTTTTCTATACTCATGGTCTTTATACCCTCCTTAAATTTTTGAGAAATTTGTAGGTAACCAAACCAATTAATTTTAAGCCCACTCTCAGTCAGATCTTCAATGTTGTGCAACTCTATTTGTCCACTTCCATTTATTTTCACCAAGTCTCTGTATCTTAGCCACTCTCCTCCATCTACCCATCTGCTAAAAAAATGCCTCTTGGACTGAGGTCCATAATGGTATACCAAAATAGAATTTGTTTTTCACCGTATTCCAAGTCTTTAATAGTGCCTTTCTTACAACATGATTTTTAAAATCTCTATTTATTTTATCTTTACTATAACATAAATATGCATGCCAGCCAAACCTTATATTTGATGCCTCTAAGTTTAATAAAATTTTATCCAATAATTTAATCCAATCTTGCACCCATAGTATGCTGCATGTTCTGCATCTTCGATTAGATATTTTTAAACTCTTTAATAGTTTAAAGTCTTTTAAAGTCAAATCTGTTAGAATTAGAATTTTAACAACCAGTCCAATGGCCAATACAGAGAAATAAACTTGCTGGTTTTATAGAACAGATTTTCATTGGCTGTCATGACATTTCTCAATATATGAAGCTATTCTACAGTGTCTTAGACTGTTGGTGCATCAAGGCCAATACTGCTGAGTCCAGAGGAACTTGTTTTTCTCCTGATATTTTTAAACTAAACTGCTGCTAGCACTATTAGTGCTTAGTGAAGAAGGGAGCAGTAGCCCAGTAACATATGCTGGGCCATAATTCTACCAATAATTTTATAATCCATGATCTGTTAAAGCTAAAATCTATTTATTTCAGTGATGGGCAAAAAGTCTGAAGCTGCACAACTAGGGTTGCCAATATCCCATATGATAAAGGATGTTCCTTATTTGAGACTCAGAAAGCCTTTTCTTTTACATAAACTGAACATGATGCCAACCCCCCCCACCTCAAACCAACATATTTTGGGGGGTGTAGGCTCTTCATCAGAAATGTGTGCCACATATAATTTATTATATTGGCAATGTGTTAATTTTACAGAGAAACACATGGTTAAGTTTATTAAAATCAATACTTCAATATTTGCATTTGGTATTTATGTAGAACATAAGCTTGTTAATAGCTAATTCTCAATTGTCAACTCTGCATGTCATGAATTTTGACTGCCCCTTATTCCTGTTTTTTAAAAAACTCTGTCAACACTATGCAGAACATGTGTAGCAGGAACATGGAATGTGAGAAGCATGAATCAGGAAAAGCTTAGAAATTGAAAACTGAATAATAGTGCTTGGTAAAGTGGAAAGTAGCAGCATTTGCTAGATCTGAGCTGGGCTGTTGATGGTCAGGCCTTTGGAGGTCACTCATTAATAGAGTTGTCTTAGTCCTAAGTTAAAGTTGTTTTGATGGCAAATAACATCACCAGTTTGGGCTGGGATTTTGAAAGAGACCTAAAAGGTTAAGCCCCATTCTCTCCCATTGTCCCTCCAAGGCTACTTTTCTGGGGCTTCTATTTACATAACAACAGAGTGCATGCTAATGACATTTTTATGCAATACTTTTTAAAAACACAATTTGCACTTGTGCAATTGACAACACATCTCCTCAGACCCTCAGGTTAGGAAGTTCAGCAGCCAAAAAGATGAACAACTGTATACATTCCCAATGTGCTAACTCAAATATTATAAGAAAGAAGTCCACTGGTAACTAATTTAACTTTGGGATCATTTTAGGGAACTAGTTCTTATAAAGCTTCAAAAGTAACAAGTATATTGTGCATTTTGGTTGGCCAATAAAGGTATCACTGTTGGATTTTTGTTTGGATTAGTTAAATGGCCAACACAGCTACCCCTGGATGTTTTCTTTAAAGTCCTGTTATTCCCTACATCTGGCTAGTTAAGGAAATGCCTACTCCCATTTGGGCTTCCCCATTTTTGGAGTAGCAGCAACCAATCTGTGCCATCTCTAGACATCAACTTCTTTTCATTGATTTTCATTTACTGTCATTACATTTCTCAATATATGAAGCTATTCTACCGTGTCTTAGACCGTTGGTGCATCAAGGCCAATACTGTTGAGTCCAGAGGAACTTGTTTCTCTCCTGATATTTTTAAACTAAACTGCTGCTAGCACTATTAGTGCTTAGTGAAGAAGGGAGCAGTAGTCCAGTAATATATGCTGGGCCATAATTGTTCCAATCAGGAAATTGTTCCAATTCATAATTGTTCCAATTCATTGCAAATCTTTGCTTGTGGCCAGTGTTTGTTTTGTGCATCAGCTAAGTGTGATACAGTTTAGAGCCTCAGATTATTGTGGTTGTTGTGTGCCTTCAAATCATTTCCTATTAGAGGTCTTTAAATATTAAATATTAAAACAAAAAAGAATTACCAGTGTTATTGATAATAGTATCATAAAATATTTTAGAACCACAGTATATCTTAATCAGGTTTATTTTATTTTTGGTAACACCATACTATTTGAAGTTGGCTTCATTCACAAGGTTGGCCTCTTTGAAAGAAAAAACCATATTAATTTTTTGTATCTTTTCAAAGAGAGTTTTGAACCCTGGGAAACTGACTGTTGGAATGCAGATTTATTGCTTTCAGACATCAGCACTAACTGATCACGGTAAAGATCTGAAAGACCTGCATGGCATTACGCAGCCCTTTGAAAATTTAGGACAAGGGACATGATTGGCATCTTTCTGGATCCTATTACACTCCACCCAATTACCACAACTATGTTAATATACTTTATACCTCTGTACTGCATCAAAAGAAGTGGGTTTATATTCAC
Source organism: Urosaurus nigricauda (assembly GCA_034509955.1). Taxonomy (NCBI): domain Eukaryota; kingdom Metazoa; phylum Chordata; class Lepidosauria; order Squamata; family Phrynosomatidae; genus Urosaurus; species Urosaurus nigricauda. Next base: position 106,712,565 of record JAOEGL010000004.1, read on the forward strand.
AAAAGCTCATAAACAAAACAAAACTGTCAATGTTGCTGCCACCCCCCCCCCCCCGCTTCCTTCTTTTAAAGCTTGGCCTCTGTAGGTGAGTTATCATGATTTTTCCATCCAGGCAAGCATTAAGCTTCTAAGACTGCAAACATGTTCATTTATCAGGGAGTAAATGTACACATTTAGTAGTGGAGCTTATTTTAAAACATGTAGGGTTGTACTGTAAACTGTTTTTAGAGTTAACTTGATTCAAACCTCATCTAGGAAGACAGGGTATTTTAGTCTGTTGGTGATGTCACACACAAGTTAGGTGTTTTACAATGATGTATCTACACTAAATAGTTACATCAGTTTCATACCACTTTAATTGTCATGGCTTCATCCTGTGCAATCTTGGGATTTGCAGCTCAGGAAGTTCCTTAGACTTCTCTGTGAGAAAGCCCTCAAGGGCTGCTCTAGAGATTCCTAAATCACTCACCAGATTGCAAATCCTAAAATCTCACAGGGTGAAATGGTTAAAGTGGAATAAAAATGTTACAATTGTGCAATTAATTGTATAATTGTAAGATAAAAACATCTGAGACAAAAATAGTCCCAATACATTTATTTCATTTGTAAATACATTTTGTGCCCATAGGGAAGGCTGACAGCTACTCATAATAAATATAACACCTCATTTGAACACACACACACACATGTTTGAATCTGGCATAGTGAAATTGTCAGATACCATTGATTCTGCACCTACCAATAATCACATAGACATAAGGTAGTTCCCCACCATCACATGTTACATTGGACTTAGAATCAAAGACTCATAGGGTTGGAAGAGACCACAGGATCATCCAGTCCAACCCCCTGCCATGCAGCAACTCAAAATCAAACCATCCCTGACAGATGGTCTGCCTGGGAAAGTGGCCAAATGGCTGATAAGGCCAGCTGAGTTCCCAAACAAACAAACCCCCAACTGGCAGAGCCTGAACTAAGTAACAAAGTCTTTGAGTCTAAGTGCAGTATCAAAAGGCGCATCACCAAAAGAGTTGTCAAGAAGTTCAAGGTATCAGATAGGCAGGCCGAGAAGGCAGTCCAAGGTCAAGGGTTCCAGATAACCAAGATGGGTCAGCAGTCCAAGAAGCAAGGGCTCAGGAGACAGAGTCTTTCCTCAAGAAGGGCAGATAATCACTTGTAACTAGACACACAGGCTCCAGCTGCCTAAATAGGCAGGCAGCAGGCATTCAGGTGAGTCTGATTAGCAGCTCATTTCTGATAAAGCCTCTGCGACCTTCAAAGGTCCTCCTTTTCAGTTCAACACTCCACGCTTCCCTAATCCTCCTTTATGTCCACTGACTCAGCCACAGTTGGACTTGGCTGCTGAACCTCTGTAGACGCTGCGACAACAGAGCTAGGGCATGCCTCAGTCTCCCCAATTGTAGGTTCAGGTCCTAGAGGCTCTGGTTCATCCTCTGAGTCCTCCAAATAGTCCTCCAGGCTGTGCGTGACATGGCCATCCAGCCTCTGTTTAAAAACCTCCAAAGAAGGAGACTCCACCAATTTCTGAGGGAAGTGTATTCCATTTAATGTCAAATAGCTCTTACTGTCAGGAAGTTCCTCCTAATGTTTAGGTGGAAACTCTTTTCCTGCACTTTGCATCCATTGCTCATGTCCTATTCTCTACACTAGCAGAAAACAAGCTTGCTCCATCCTCAATATGACAGCCCTTCAAATACCTAAACAGGGCTGTCATATCACATCTTAAAAATCTCTTCTCCAGGCTAAACATATCCAGTTCCCTAATTCCTCATAGGGCATGGTTTTCAGACCTTTCACCATTTTTGTCACCCACCTTTGGACACGCACCAGCTTCTCAATATCCTTTTTGAATTGTGGTGCCCAGAACTGGACATAGTATTCCAGGTGAGGTTTGACCAAAGCAGAATAGAGTGGCACTATTACTTCCCTTGATCTAGACACTATACATTCAGCCCTCCTTTTCCACGGATTTTTTTATCCATGGATTCAAGCATCCATGGCTTCAAAATATTCAGAAAAAGCATAAATTCCAAATAGCAAACCTTGATTTTCCATTTTTTAATAAGAGACACTATTTTGTTCTGTCATTTGATTGAACGGGACTTGAGTATACACAGATTTTGTTATCCACGAACCAAACCCCAGTGGATAACAAGGGCCCACTGTACTTCTGTTGATACAGCCTAGAATTTTATTAGCCTTTTAAGCTGCTGCATCACACTGTTGACTCATGTTTAACTTGTGGTCCACTAGGACTCCTGGATTCCTTTCACACATAGGAGTTTATCGCACAGGGGCTCCAACATGGCCTGAGAATGAAACAGGAGATGTCAGCAAGTTAATGGAATGAGTGGGGGCTCATTTTACCTCACACACAGGTCCCTCGCTCATTCCGTCCCCTGCCTTTCTGTTCTCAGTCCGTTCCAGAGAGAAGGAGATTTTTGAGAATTGTTTTGAACACATCAGCTTTGTTAGCTGAGGCATGCTTTGTTTTTGTTTTTGTTGTGTGTCTTCAAGCCATTTCTGACATATGGCGACCCTAAGCCGATCCTATCATAGGGTTTTCTTGGCAAGTTTCTTCAAAGGGGGGTTGCCATTGACATCTGCTCAGGCTGAGAGAATGTGACTTGTCCAATGGGTTTATATGGCTCAGTCAGGATTCAAATACTTCTCTTCAGAGTCCTAGTCCAATGCTCAAACCACTACACCATGCTGGCGTATACATACTTACATACTTACAATTAATACTTAATGTATATTATATGTAATGTATATGCTTATACATTGTAAAATAACAAGACACACCAAGGATTAAACTTGTCATCCTTTGCACTGAAGCCATATGCTTTATCATGAAGCTACAGTTCGTTGTTTAGAAGCAAAATCCTTTCAGTCTAACAACTCATATCTGCAAGCTCAGTTTCATACTGTCAAACTATTACATGAAAACTACTGCTGGGAAAACTGGAATGAAAACTTGTCATTTTTTTCAAGGGGAAATCTGCAGGAGATCTTAAATGAACTGGTTGGTTAGACAAAATGTCCCAGAGACGGTGATGATCCACTAGCAATTATGTGACCAAAGAAAGCTCTTTTAGTATTGTTGTGCTAACTACCTTTCAGCATAATTAATGCATAATTAGAGCTTGTTGGAAAATATTAGCACTTGTTGGACTGCTCTCTGTTTCAGCTTTTTTGCTGAAGGACATTTATGTAGAGAGTGAGACCAGGAGGCCATCTAGTGGCTTGCATTAGACACTGTTATCCAAAAATAACATAATTTAGTGGCGCAATCTAAGGCCCATATCAGACACGGGTTTTTGCAGCCCCAATCCAGTGTCACTCTGCATCCATCCAAGTGGATTCACATGAATGCACATTGAATTATCACATGTGAATGCTGTTACTATGGAGCCATTCCAAAGCCAATCCAAAGTCACCCCAGAATTCAGTGAATGCGCATTGAATTATCACACGTGAATGTTGTTACTATGAAGCCATTCCAAAGTCAATCTAAAGTCACCCCAGAATTCAGTCAATTCAGTAACAACTGAATTCACAGAAATCAATTCTAAGGTCACTTCAGATTCAATCCGAATTGGTCTGGTGTGATAAGGTCCTATGACACACTTGCATAGTTATTTACTTTATTTGGAAACTCATATCCTGTTGTTCTTCAGAAACAAACTTCCAGCAGCTCACGTAAAAAAGAAGAAGAAAGAAATGACATTCATAAAATAAGAAAGAGCACACTTCCCAATGGCACAGCAAAAGACAGCATGGATGTGCTTTTGTAAAAATAAAATACGATTTAAGGAAACCGTTATGTTAAAAGACGGCTTCTGCAGCCATTTTTGAGCCAGATAATTAAAAGAATAAAGTGTCAGGATCTGAAAATCTCCCTAGGGAGGTTGTTCAAGAGAATGAGTGCTTCTATTGAAAAGGTGTTCCTCCTACTAGCTACCTCTCATAGCTTAATTGGCAGTGGTACCTAGGACAAGTCTTCAGATGTGAAGCAGAATGTGCAGAGAAGAACATATGCATGAAGGCAGCCTTTGACTTCTTGCATAGCTCATTCAGATCTTTGATTTAGGACCAGAGCGGGGAAAGTGCAGCATACTGTCCAAAATTTTAGAGATGGAAAATTAGGACATGTGTAGCCAAGCAACATCAGAGCATGACGAGGATAGCAAAAGTTACAAATAAGAAAGCATGCAAAAGCTAAGAGAAGCTGAAGCACGTTGGTTTTGCCTGAGCCTATTGGAAAGGGCAGAGCCAGCATGGTGAAGACCAAGGTTTGAATACTGGCACAGCAATGAAGGCTCACTGGGTGACCTTGGGCAAGTCACACTCTCTCAGTCTCAGAGGATGGCAATGGCAAATCCCCTCTGAAGGACCCTGCCAAGAAAACCCCTTGATAGGTCTGCCTTAGGGTTGCCATAAGTTGGAAATGACTAGAAGGTGCACAACAAGTGGAGATGGCAAGATTCTGCTTCTTCTGCTTCCAACTTCTTGTTGCTTTAGTGCGCCTTCAAGTTGTTTCCAACTTATGGTGGACCCTAAGGCAAACCGATCACAGGGTTATCTGGTGCTGAGAGTCTATGACTCGCCCAAGGTCACCCAGTTGACTTTCATGGCTGAACGGGGAATCAAACCATGGTGTCCAGATTTGTAGCCCAATGCTCACAGTACTATACCATTCTGGCTTTCTAGTTTTGTACTATGAACTCATTTTGCAGCAACTGAAGTTAGCTGAGAACAAAAGGGCAAAGTGGGAGGTGGAGAGAGATTTTGGGACATTTTGGGAGCAGCCTAAAAAGCAGGATGACAGAGGATTAATCAGGACTGTCCTTGCCAATTCATCTCTACAGCTTTTAGTCAGGGATGTATGATGCAGAAAAGATCAAGGATTCTGGAAATCCTAAAGCCTACCTTCTTTTTGCCCTGGGCACCAACAGCTAGAAAGGCATCAAATGTGTTGGGAGATTGGCCACATCACTGCCCACCTTCTTGCTTAAAACTGCCCAGTGTTTTTTTCTTGGCAACTGAATCTATGTAGAAACACGAAAGCTGTGGTATTCAGATCTTTTACCTTTGGGACCCCCCTTTACATCTATGTGTGATGTTGTGCCCCAACAACTCGACATAGTATATGGATAAAAATATATTGTTTATTTAGTGTGCGTATTTTCATCCACACATTCATGTACATTCATACTTTAACATTTTATAAGGAAATAACATCATTCAAACTAGAACGGTTTTATTTAAGCATATTAAATATTTAATTCAAGGCACGTGTAAATTTTACACGTAAAAATTTGAGTAGAAGAAGAGGAGGAGGGATCAGGGCCTTTAAGTCTTGTGCTCCCCCAGGGGTTTCTGTCCCACCATTTGAAAATCACTGCAGTAAACTACAATTTTCTTCCATAATAATGTATCAGAGATGACTTGAGCTATTGCATAGCAATTGGCAGTGACAGGTCCAATGAGAACAGGAAGTTATATAATTGGACCAGAAGGGTAATTTCTACTGCTGAAACCCTACTTTAAACAAACTAATGAGGAGAGATTTTTTTTCACTGGTAGGTAGCCTGCAGAGAGCAAAAGAGGCTCAGGGTGGGATTCTAGTCAGAAGCTATTAGAATAAACAAATATGGAAAAACCTGAAGCAGGAAAGGAGTGCCTAAGATTATATCTTTCAGTGTTCTTGCTTATTGCTCTTCTATGCCTTCCTTCCCCTACTGAGGACCTCTGAGCAGAGGATTTTTTAAAAAAATAATAATTTCTATTTCAGATGTAAGTATGAACCCTTTCAGTTTAATGAAACAACAAAATCAACAACAACCAGGATCCATGCAATCCAACATTATAAAATGGATTGACATACTGAAAATCAAACCAAGAAACCAATGTACCATGTAAATCACAGACTAAGATCATGATGGGAAATAAAGCTTGGGCAAACAAACAATGACATTTTTTATCTATTCAAAGAAGGACATAACATTTGGCATCAGGGCCGCCTTCCTGAAAATAGCATGCTGGGTATCACAGAGGGGGGGAAGGGGGTATGACTAAAGAGACTAAAGAGTGTTTGCAGCTATGAAATGCCCAGATCCTTTGATGAATATTGTGTGTGTGTGTGTCCCTTCAAATTGCCTGTCAACTTATGGTATCTCCATGCATTTCATAGGGTTTTCTTAGGCAAGGAATACTCAGAGATGGTTTTGCCAGTTCCTTCCTCTGGAATGCAGTCTACAGCACTTTGTATTCATTGACTGTCTCCCATGCAAGTACTAACCAGGGCTAACTATGCTCAGCTTTCAAGATCAGACAGGATCTGATGCCTCTAGGGTGTTTAGGGCAGATACTATTAAGATGGTCAGATACAAAACCTCCAGCCTGTATTAAAGGACTGAACGAGATGGAATGTATCGATTGTATAACACTTGTCATAAATTGCTGCTTCACACCAGTGGCATCATTGGAGGGGGTGCGGGATACACTAGGTGACACCCTAAGAGGGGTGACATCACAGCTCCTCAAACAATTGCCTTTTTGCAGAAGCAGGCATTTGGCTGTGTCCCATTAAAAGGCTGAAGAGATGGTGTGAGTGGGGTGAAGCTCAATGGGAGGAGAAAGGAGAGGCCCTAGTTTTTTTTTAAAAAAATACAATTTCAAATTTCAATTTTTTATTTTTTTATAAAATAAACATTTAAATTTTTTTTTAAAAAAATCACATTTTATTAAATTTTCACTTTAAGCATATGAAACTATGTATATGTGAAGACATTTAGGTAGCGTTTGGTATTGTAATTTAAAAGTATAATTTAAATTGTGCTGGTTGTTTAGATCACAACTATTACCATTACTTTCAGTGATATATGGGAATTACAATTTATGAGTAACATCAGTACAAAAAACATTACTATGCATTCTGTATGGTGTGGTATAGGAGGAGGTCATGGGGTGTGTGTGATACAAGGAGTTACCACACCTGGTAATGAGAGGGTCAGTCTAACTGATCCAAGGGTGTCCCCTTGAGCCAGGGCATACTTAGCTCAGTTAGAAAAATAAGCTGAGTGGAAAAGTAAATGGCAAAGGCAGATTCTGTAAGTTATGTACGAAGCAAGTAGAAAAAGCAGAACTACTTTTAGCAGAACTACTTTTGCAAGCAGGAAATGTAACCAAGCTAGGCTAGACAGAGACAGTGAAAATGGTAAACCGCAGGTATGTTGCTGGGTAGAGATAACAGAATTTTATTGTGATTGGCCGAAACGCTGGGTGAATAATTCTAAAGGAAACTATAAATGACATGTACTTGAACAAGGAAGGGGGGGACAGGTTTTTCACCGTTAGGTGGCTGTTACCCCCACCAGCTGGTTAATAAACTTGGTTGGAATCATTAAAATTGGTCTGGTCTGAAACTCTTGCGCCTTCGATCCCCGGGATATGTTTGGGAACGCCTAATTCCCTTACATTTCCATGGTGCGCCGCCCGGGAACCAGATCGAAGGACAGGAGTTGGACCTGATGTGCCTTTGACCACGCCAGAGGATCACCGCGGTCGGAGCCAGCAACGGCGACAGTACGGTGAGAGGGGCCCCGCTATAAGACCATCGGCTTCCCTTTGCTGTGTCCGGCTCGTCGGTCGTTCCTGGTGCCAATGGCGAATTGATCCAACCAACGGGGTAGAAGACGTCTTGGTGGAGCCTCGAGGCAAGTATGAGGGTGTATGAATGGTCTTAAACTAGTCGGGAGGTGTGTGAAGTGTGTGTGTGTCGTCGCATTTCCCGACACTGACCATTGTTTCAGTACCGGGTCGGCGGAGAGTGGGGTTTGTCGCATTGCCCGTATCTGGCCATATGTGCATCTGGGAGACCGGGTCGGCAAATCCAATGAGTCAAGTGATCGCTCCCCCCCATTCCTTAAGTGATCACGAATCCCTGTCTACCCTGTATGATTGTGTGATCAATATTGGGTTGGGTCTAGACCTAGTAAAGGTAAAGGACAAATAAGGTACCTAGGTTAAGGCTAGTGAGGGTGCCCCAAGATTCTAGCCAAGGAAAATGGGAGGAAAGTCGGGCTGGTGAGGGTGCCCCAAGAATCCAGTTTCCGCAATAGGTGGGGGTAGTTCAAAAGGAGTAACCCCCTTGGATTGTAAAATATAAGGTACCTAGGTTAAGGCTAGTGAGGGTGCCCCAAGATTCTAGCCAAAGGAAAATGGGAGGAAACAGTGGGTCAAAAGGAGTGACCCCCTTGGATTGTATGTTAAATAATTGGTCAGAATTTAAGAAAATATATTTCAGCAGGGTCCCGTAAGCCAGGCAAATTAAGAACCTTTTGTGAATTAGAATGGCCAACGTTTCCACTAAATCCATCATGGCCAGCCATAGGGACCCTGGATAAGAGACTGGTTGATAGAGTAGCTGATTTTTGTGCTAGATATCATCCAGACCAGTACTATTACATCTCAGCCTGGCAGATCATAGTGGATATGCAACCACAGCCTAAATGGCTTCAAGATTGCAAATGCATGCCCCTCAGGGCTGCTGCTCCGAAGGCTCCACCACCCTTGCCCCCTTCCGGAACCCCGGAGGACGATGAGGTTTGGCCACCACCTTATCGCCATATATATCCATCTATACCTTCCAAAGACAATGATATGCCACCACTGGAGGGAATGGAGCCTGAGGGTGGTTCAAGTTATAATTTAAGACCCAGAGACAAAGAAGAAGATAGAAAACTTTGCCCCCTGAGAGAAGTTCCTCAAGTAATACCAGATGGCCCAGTTAGTGGAAGGAATTTTCAGTACACACAACCCTACCTGGCAGGACATCCAGCAATTGCTGAATGCCTTATTCACTGCGGAACAAAAAGGACAGATCCTTAGGATGGCCAGGGAGGAGGTAGAGAAGGAAGAAGGGGCCACAGGAGAACAACTGGTGAAGTTACAAGAAAGCCGGGTCCCAACCTATAACCCGAATTGGAACCCCAATACTGAGAAAGAGAGACGGGAACTGGGACAATATCAGCAATATATTTTTAGAGCTATAAGAAGAGGGCCACCCAGACCCGTGAATTTGAAGAAAATATACGATATTCAGCAAGAAAAAGATGAGAGCCCAGGAGCATTCCTGGAGAGGCTTAAAGCCGCCTACAGACAATATAGCCCATATGATATGGAAGATGAAAGTGAGTTGTCACAGGGCACTCAAGCATTAAAACAAAGTTTCATAAGTCAATGTGCCCCAGACATCCGGCGAAAGTTACAAAAGCAAGCCGGACTCGCCCACATGACCCTGTCTAGACTTTTGGAAATAGCATCACAAGTGTATGTGGGACGAGAGGATGAGGACGCGAAGTTTAAAAAGAAGGCAAATGTTATAGCCGCAACTCTGGGAGTCGGGAGGAAATAGAAATGGAGGACGTGGAGGTAGTGCCCAGAGAGAAGGAGGTGCGACGTGGGTGTCGGCAGCAACTACACAGGCATTAGGGAATGACTTATGTGGGCTAGCTCCCATGGAATTGACTCTGGAGCTATCAAGCCTGTTGTAAATATTTAAATAATAATAATAATAATAATAGAAAGACTGAAAGAGAAAGTGGGCAGCGTAAGCTTCCTAGACTGAAGTCCACTTCCTCAGATGCATTTGGATATGAAGATGAAGATAATAATAATAATAATAATAATAATAATAATATAATAATAAATAATAATAATAACTGGACATACATGTTACCTGGTTAGAGATGTCCAGATGTCCTGCAGGAGACCAAGATGGTTTCACTCAGGAAATAAAGGAGGGATGGAGACACAAGATAAACCCTGAAGACTCCAAGGCAGATGTTTCCCAAAATGCCCTTGATGTTAAAGGAACCACAAAAGACAGAAGGTTTTAGAAGAGAATGTTTTCAGTCCAGTTGAGGGCCCTGACAAGTGGATACACTAGGAGAGAGATGAAGCAAGTGAGAATGAAGGGAATAAGAGCAAGTTACTGACAGCTGCAACTTAGGATCAAGAAGGAAAGCCAAAAGCTGCCAGAGAAAAGAGAAGAGATACATGTAGATGAAAAGCTGGAAGAGAGCCAAACTCCACCTTGCCAGCACAGCCTGCAAGAGAGATGTTAGTGAAGTAGGAGAGATGTTAATGAAGGAGATGTTAGACAAAGGACTGAAGATGCGGATGGCAGAGACAAAGAGATAGTTAACCCCAGTCGCCTATGCTATAGTTACAGAGGAAGGAAAGATATTGGGAAAACAATCTTTAGGGCCAAATATTTACACAGATTCTAAATATGCATTTCTAACCATTCAGGCCCATGGTGCAATGTACAAAGAAAGAGGGCTGCTAACCGCAGGAGGGAAATTACTCAAAAATGTAGCAAAAGGAAATAGGTTAGCTGATCAAGTAGCAAGACAAGTAGCTGAAGAAGGATGTGAAAATGAGGTATTAGAATTGGCTTTGCAATTGATGGAATGTTGGTATTTCCGAATGTGAAGGTGTATGTTCCGAGTGTGTTGGCATGGCATATGGTTCAGGAGTTGCATAAACAATATCATCAAGGGGGAACGGCCATGCAGCAATTGCTTGAACGACAAGTGTATTTTGAAGGGTTAACAGCTATAACAAAACAAGTGGCAATGAGATGTGAAATATGTGCAAAGTCAAATCCCCGGGTGGGTCCCTTACTACCCCCAGGTGTTCAAAGGGTTGGATTTTCCCCTTGGGAAACATTGGTTGTAAATTTCACTGAAATGCCTAAGTGTAAGAAGTTTCAATATTTGCTTGTGTTTGTATGTACTTTTTCGGGATGGGTTGATGCCTTTCCCACCACTAATGAAAAAGCCGAACAGGTTGTTAAAGCCTTGTTAAGGGAAATTATACCTAGAAGTGGGTTGCCTTTGTATATAGGTAGTGATAATGGACCTGCATTTGTACATCAAATTGTTCAGAAATTAGCTCAAGTTTTAGGTGTGACTTGGAAATTGCACTGCGTTTATCACCCTCAGTCTTCGGCGCGCATGAACAGAACACTTAAAGGGACAGTATCTAAGATGTGCCAAGAGACTGAACTGGACTGGGTAACTGTGTTACCAATGGCACTCTTTAAAGTTCGATGTACACCAACTAGATTTTTGGGACTCTCTCCCTATGAGGTTGTGTTTGGGAGACCACCGTTGAACTTGCATAGACTTGAGGGGGATGTGGAACAGATTGGGAAACTTGAAGTGATTAAAGAAGTACAGTTATTAGGCCAGAACATAGAAAAGTTACAGCAGTATGTGCAAACTATCAGATACCCCTTCCCCGTTACTGCTCTTCACCCTTTTTCTCCAGGAGATCGAGTCTGGCTGAAAGATTGGAAGAGCAACCCCCTTGGACCAAAGTGGAAGGGACCATATGATGTGTTGCTGACCACACCAACGGCAGCTAAACTGAAGGGAGTGAAGCCTTGGATTCACTACACCCGGTTGAAGAGGGACAGGACCAAAGGAGTGGCGAGCAGAGGGAGATCCGGACAATCCATTGCGTCTTCGGATCAAGCGGTCCAGGGAAGACAGGGCAGCATCGCAACGTGCGCCCCCTGTCTGAGGTCAGGTGACCAAGCACCGCCTCGAAGAACAGGAGCCTTGGCTACCCGAGAGCCATGGCGAAAGAAATGAAAGGACAATTGCTAACTGAAAAACCAGAAGTGGTAAAAATAGAAACCACCTTGCAGGTGGAGCATGAAAACGCCCCAATCCCCATTTGTCCCCCAAGTGCGAGGATGCCAGGATTAAGAATTTCACACATTTTCATAATCCTCCTGTTGGGTATTATTGTAATGATGTTTTTATTCCCCTTATCATGTGAAGGAAATTGGTTTGTAAATCATGCAAGGATGATGGTTGGGGAACACGGGGAGGACAAGATCTTGGTATATGAGCACCCGTATAGAGTAAGTGAAATGGGGATGCTTCCTGCCATGATTGAAGACACATCATTCGTGGCATGAGCTTTTGTCACTATGGGATTGGTTAACCTCTTGGCTACCAGATCTTGGTTGGCTAAAAAGCTTATTTGTAACCGGCTTGGCTATTCTACTTATTGGCATTGTAATTTGTACTTGCTTGCCTTGCTTGCTTAAATTTTTGCAAAATAGATTTGAAAGCATGCTTCAACTAGAGAGAAAAGTAATGTTGGCGCGCTTGACCTACCATAAAAATGACAGTGCCTCGTATCATAACTTACAAGAAAAAGGGGGGAATGAGAGGGTCAGTCTAACTGATCCAAGGGTGTCCCCTTGAGCCAGGGCATACTTAGCTCAGTTAGAAAAATAAGCTGAGTGGAAAAGTAAATGGCAAAGGCAGATTCTGTAAGTTATGTACGAAGCAAGTAGAAAAAGCAGAACTACTTTTAGCAGAACTACTTTTGCAAGCAGGAAATGTAACCAAGCTAGGCTAGACAGAGACAGTGAAAATGGTAAACCGCAGGTATGTTGCTGGGTAGAGATAACAGAATTTTATTGTGATTGGCCGAAACGCTGGGTGAATAATTCTAAAGGAAACTATAAATGACATGTACTTGAACAAGGAAGGGGGGGACAGGTTTTTCACCGTTAGGTGGCTGTTACCCCCACCAGCTGGTTAATAAACTTGGTTGGAATCATTAAAATTGGTCTGGTCTGAAACTCTTGCGCCTTCGATCCCCGGGATATGTTTGGGAACGCCTAATTCCCTTACAGTAACACCAAACCTATTGATGCCACTGCTTCACACAAGAATTAAAGACACAGGACCCCTGTTCTTTTTTTATATATCTGATCATTAAGGTAATTTTTCCACAGTGTGAAAAGTCTACATTCAGTTTACGATTGTAAAAGTGGAACAGCACATGTTCATGGATATGAGCACCTGCATGCTCATTTCTCATGGATGTAGATGTGTATGATGTGCATTGTGCATAAACATGTGTGCACATTTGGTTGTGCAGTCAGTTGCATATTTGTTGGCTTGGTTCAGTTGCCATTCAGGGGTTGCAAAGCACAATTAATTATGCACGGGCAGAATTATGATATGAAACCCCAGCGTAGGAGCTCAGTCACAATGGAATCCTGTTTGAGAACAACTTTCATTCTGATTGCTAAGGGCCTCTTTGCACTTTTTATTTTTCTGACCTTATTTCTGGCTGGTGGTACAAGAGCTACAGCATGGTCCTGCAAATATGGCTGTCTGTTTTCTCTCACCATCTTCTTAATACTTTTTCTAATATCTTTACTGGTGAAGAAGATTTGGAGATCTTGAAAACTTGTTCACCATTTTGTGTATGCTCAGTTGGCCCCAACCAATGCATTACCTGATTGAATTTTGGAATTTTTCTCGTGAACCATCAAAGCTTATTTATTTTATGTATCATACAAGACCACCTTCCAAGGCATTACAAATTGCTTCAGCTCCCTGCCAAGTGTATCATTGGCAGCAAACAAATGCAAAATGGCCTTGAGTTTATAACAAATTTATTATCCATTAGGTTTACTTTGGTAAGGAATGAATGTTTCTTTTTCCAAGAAATTATTAACACACCACAAATAAATGGTAATCTCTTGTGAAAGATGGGCATTTAGAACATTACATAACAGAAGAGTTCAAAGTTGCACAGCATACCACGTAAGTACATTTGCAAGGTCTATTCTGTAAGAAACAAGGCCTCTAAAAATGCCAGAGCTGTGTCCATTATGTGACTTTTAAAGACTTGCCATAAAAATTAAGAATAAAAATGTTAATGGCTCAGGTGAACAATACTACTGATGCTGGGAAAACCTGCCGATCTTGACCAAATTGTGCAAAGGTGAATTCTGCATTCTACATCCTAGTATACCTCTGTCTATATATTGCTTTGAGGTTGCTCCATACTGCATCTACTTGGGGATTAGGGACTTCCAAGGCTGAAGCTATGGGACTTTATGATGAAGAGGAAGAATGAGAACATCTCCTACTTCTGTTAGAAACCTTGTTCACTTGGAGTTTAGTTGCAATTCCACAGGGGAAACTGATTTCACCCACAAACAATATATTGTTATTTTTAAAATCTTTTTTATTTTAAAATAAAACACAACTTTTAATGCAGCCGGCCCTCTGTATCCATGGATTCTTTATCCATGAATTGAAGCATCCATGGCTTGAAAATATTTTAAAAATATATAAATTCCAAAGAGTGAGCCTTGATTTTGCCATTTTATATAAGGGACACAACTTTACTATGCCATTATATTTAATGGGACTTGAACATACAGGTATTTTGGAACTTCAGTTGTCCTAATCCTTTGCCATTGTCAATGTTGGCTGAATCTTCTGGAAATTGAAGTATGAAAAAAAAAGTCTGGTGAGGGTGAGGGGAGTTCCCCATACTGGGTTTAAACAGAAAATGCAAGAGGGCTTTTATTAAACCTCTCTTCTGTTAAAAAAATTCTGGATCAGACAAGCTTTTTGGAATTGGATTTGAAGCTCAGGAGAATCAGAGAATGAGGATTATATGGTCAGGACTTAGAGATGTGAAAATGCATGCGCTGGCACAGCAGGGATGATAACCTTTCTTGTGGTTTGGACTATCAGTATGCCAACTGGGCTATGAGAAGATATTTGATTGACCTCAGATCTCAGGTTTTTTGGCTGCTACTTATAGTTTAGCAAGAATGAAAAGTTAAAGGAAGTTCTGGGAGGCAGAAGCAGGACTGGTAAATCTCCCATCTTAACGATAAATCCATCAATCAAATCTGGAAGAAGAAAAATGTTCTGTCACTCAATGCTGAAAGCTTCAAACACACACCTTTAAGCCTCCCTATAGGAAGACGGAGAAACTGCGGACTTAGTGATGAACAGGACTATCTGAGGACCAGCACGGTGGGAAAGTTTAAATCATTCTTTTAGAGACACTTTTATCGGTATGCAGATAAGGATGTATTTAAGTGTATCTTGAGTTGTGGGCAAAGGAAAGAGACTTGATGAAAAATGAATTAGCAATAACATCCCAAGAAGCAAGAAAGCATGGCAAAGTCTCATGTTTAATTGAAAAAGGGCTTTACTGTCCTAGGTTTCTGTTAGCATGGATTTACTTATGAAACTGAAACCTATGTGAAGGGATTCACTTGGGAAGCTGATTCTTTTGGAAGGGTAGAGTATAAAGAAGGTGATGGCAAATAGTGACGGGCGAAACATGTAATGGCACCTTCTTTTCCCTTCTTTTTCTATTTCAAACTCAGCCACATCAGATCCTAATTATAGCACTTGGCTTCCTCATTTTGTGTTTTGGTAAATGGCAGAAATCATTAATGAAGAAGAATACATCTGCCTTGGTCCTGGCCCCAGAGGGAGAGAAGAACCACCGGACCTCACCCTCTTTCCCATCACCTTTCCCTCTTCCTTTTGTGTTGTCTCTTTTAGACTGTAAGCCTGAGGACAGGGATCCGTCTAATTTAAGATTGTATGTACAGCACTGTGCAAATTTACAGCGCTATATAAATAAAGGATAATAATAATAATAATAATAATAATAATACAGAACCTAGGAGAGGCTGCAGCAGTTTGCACTTGCCTGATACTACAGGGAAGGGCAAGATTCCATCCCTCTTCTCTTCGTTCCCACATACTGAGTGAATTGAATGCAAACTACTTTTGCACATTGAAGTAAGCTGAGAACAAAGGGAGAAAGTGGGAAGAAGAAAATGAAAATGGGGTATTTTAAAAGCAGCTGAAAAAGTAAGATGGCAGAGGATTAATTTGGGCCTGTCCTCAACAAAGTTGGACAGTTGGAGGCTATGTGATTCAGATGTGGAGGAAGCTGTCATTTTGCCAGTGATGATGTAATATGATTGCCTGTCCAGTTAGTTTATGTGTGTAGCACAGGAAGAGGAGGGAATGTCCACTTGAGGCAGCAAAATGTCTTGAGCTGGCTCTGCTCAGAGATGCCAGGAATTAAATCTGGCATTTTCTGGGATGCAAGACAATGGTAAAAGTAGTTTTGCTCCCCATAAGGCAAAAGTAAGCAACTGTGGTCCTCTAGATCCTGCCAGATTGAAACTTCCTGCATTCCTCCCTACTGTACTGACTATGTTGGCTAGAGCTGATTGGCCTAAGTTGCCCAGCTTTCCATATGACAAAGGTGGGCCTAAAGAGCAGGAAGAGAAAACAAACAAAGAGGAAAAACACAGATTGTATTAAAGAAGATAATAAACAGCTTTGGATAGCATTGGAACATCTGGTTCTCATCTCATCTCCTTCTGTAAGAAAGAACGGAACTGATTTCAAGGAGAAATGGAATAAAAGATGGGATTAGATGAATGGAAGCTACAATGATAAACTCATTTGGAGGGAAGTAAAAGAATATGTTCATTACTGAGTCTGATAATACAAGCTCCCATTTCCTTCTGGTGCCATTATGACCAACTAGTGGACTAAAGAGTGGAATTAGTGTAATATAAATGTACTGCAGTGTTTAAAGGAACATTAGCACCTGGAAAAGCATCAAAAGGCTCTTTGGGATTCAACTTGCCTGGGGGAATTTTGTAATGGAAGGTGAACAAACTGAAAAAAAAAAAAGGAAAAAGGAGAGCAGGAAATGTTCTGCACTTTAAGGACAAACTTGAGATGCTAAATAATGCATTGATGTTATTAGAGGTGATTGATTGTCACTCAGACTCAGAGATCCCTGTTGGCAGTCACATCTCATAGAACTGTAAGGTTTCCTTTTTACCAGATTCATTTGCACTTTGCTTTTAAAACTAGTTTTTCTTCTTTTCTGAGAATTGTTAAGAGATCAGGAAAGTCTGGCCCTTGGGGTCCCATGCATCCCCTCCAAGACTGCTTTTGTAGCCTAAGGCCTTTCTATATTCTTTGGCCTTCCCTTTTTATAGCAAAATAAGGGGTGAATTGTCTGTCACAGAAACTGCCAGGAATGCCAGCTCATCTTTTAAGTAGGTTTCGGGCTCCTTTGTTATTTAATCTCAAAAATTAGAACTAGAAGTGGACTTCAAATCATCTCCAGTTTTTTGTAGTGGCATTTTTGGCAGCTTGTGAGGCCCCCAGATCATTTGCTGTTGTTGTTGCTGCTGCTGTTGTGTGCCTCCAAGTCATTTTTTGATTTATGGTGAACCTCATTGCCTTCATCCCTCCCACAAAGCTAAACCCCTGCATCCTGCAGATTCTAGTAGCTAAAATCCACACTGAATTAAGTCCATGGACCCAGGGTGGGCTAGTGGTGGACTGTGACTCTGGAGATCAGGGTTTGATTTTCTGCTCAACCACAAAACTGAGTGTCTTTGGGCCTCACACACGAAGCCCCAGAAAACCCTGTGTGAGAGTTGCCTTAGGGTAACCCTAAATCAGAAATGACTTGAAGGCACACAACAATAGCAAGTGCCATTGAACCTCAAATTCTTGCTTATTCCAGAATAAGCATATCTAGGCCTGACCAGGATTGGGACTATAGCAACAGGGGTAAGTTTCATTTTCCCACTGCCAGGACTCCTTCACTTCTCCCCTCAATGTGTGGGAATTCTCTAGGATGGAGGGGACTATACTGACACCAGATTAAGTATTTTTATCTTTTAAAAATAGCTTGTATAAGAAGGGAGAAGATTTGGTTGGGTCCATATATGTTCAGTTTGGAAGAAGAAAGAGAAGACCTGCAGCATGCTACTGGTATTTATTTCATATAATGTGGAGCTTTGAGGAAAGGGTTCTGCAGGGATATAAAGGAAGGAGAAAATAGCAAGAAGGAAAGAAGGAGGAGAAGAAAGAAAGGGGGAACATATAAATAAGTAAATGGTAAACATTTTCTAGATTATGGGTAGACTAGGTAAGAGGAGGCTGGATTTAGCTTACTGGCAAGTAACTGTCATCCACAAACCAATCACAAAACAATATCTTTGACGGATATTTCTCTCATTCCTTAAACATCCTTGGGGCATTTATATGATTGCTAGCTGACAGTTCTCCTCTTGCATTTTTTATGTAATCCGAGATGAAATATAGCAAGGCATTTATGAAAGAAAATTTAATGAGGATCATTGATCTTACTTTCTTAGACTGCAACGATAATGCTTCCTGAAAGGGGATCACCCTAAAGTCTCTGTCTGTTCAAAATTATGAGACATAATAATCCTGTTTTGAGGCATGGCCCCAACAGTGTAGTTGAATTTTTGAAAGCTCGTCATCTAGCGTGTCTTTTGCATTTACTGTGTCTTTTTCATGAGGGCTTTGCTTTGGTATGGAAAGAAAGAACGAAAGAAAGAAAGAGAACATCTGCAGGATAAATGACTTTTCCTTTTTCCAGCAGAGGGCACTCTTTCTTCTCCTGCAACAACTGTTACCTGTAATTGTTGCATGGCCAAACTCTACCATTTGGTTGAAAAACGTATAAATAAATAAATGCACAGCAGCAAATGTTATTTATTGCAGTAATAAATTTTGAGAGGTGGGTTGCTGTTGTTTGAAAGGAGAGAGAAATGGCAAAACCTCTTCTTATACAAAAAACAGCTCTTAAAAGAGGAGCCAAAAACTCACGGTGCTGGCTGTTCCACTTGACATCATACTACAGGCGGTTTTGTGCTTTTCTTTTGATATATTGAGCCATGACTTCAGCTCTTGTTCTCTGGCTGGCTGTTGCTCTCAGCTGGTCTTCTGCTATTCTCGCGCACACACAATGAAACATAAACAAGTGTGTCAGGTTTTGAGTTTGGCCCAGCTTTCATAGCAATTTTCCACCTCCTCCTCTTCCATTGATGTTAGGGAAGCTGGTAAACGGGAGCTCCTGAGGCTTTTCTGATTTAGGTATAAATGCAATAGCTGTTAATATAGGGGGTGAGGGATTGTCAACTGGTTCTGGGGCTCAATGCCCCCTGTAGCCCTCTGTGGACCAGACAATATCAAGGGATGTGGCCATGTCCCTTGAGGGGTGACATTTTGGCCAAAGCGCTGGGTGGAACTTTTCCGTTCTATGAAAGAATGATTGACTCAGGGTCACCAAATGAATTTCACAGCTGATTTGAACCTGGGACACTCAAGTTTAATTCTACCATGATGGCTGCTGCACCACAATATCTTGCAAAATATCTTACACTGTTGGTTGTAAGCTCCAAGGCCAATGAAGTGGTGAATTCACTAAGTGTTTTAGTCCAAACTTTAAAGGAACCACTCCTTAGGCTATACCAATTTCGGTCTTAGGTTTCAGGACCTCAGAAAACCCTTTCATTGTGCAGAGTAAAACCTAGAGCAGATTTTCCAGCCTCACTGCTTAAGATCTGAACTCATGGCTTCTGGCCCTCACCTGTTGGACTTCCCACCTCTCATACTGTTGTGGTCATAAGTAGCAAGGCTGAGAAAAGCTATGCGGGACTGAACAAATACTTTGCTATAGTTCTTTGTAGGTTTTTCGGGCTATGAGGCTGTTCTAGAAGAATTTATTCCTTTTTAAAAATTTTTGCTCAAAGTTTTTATTGATCATTTAACATACAAACATAAACTAAACATATACTTCCATAACATACACCATACATTTACATTCTCTTTTTTACTTTATACCTTTTTCATATTTTTCTTAAATTTATTCCTGATGTTTTGCCAGCAGCTGTGACTGGTATCTTCAGAGAAGATTCTCTTTCTCTGAAGATGCCAGCCACAGTTGCTGGTGAAACATCAGGAATAAACTCTTCTAGAACACAGCCTCATAGCCCGAAAAACCCACCAAAACTATGGATGTCAGCCATGAAAGCCTTCAACTTCACAAAAGACTTTGTGGTCTAGAGCATAAAACTGCTGTTTTTACCCCAGTGCTAATGCAAATATTTTAAAAGGGCATCACCATCATTGAATTTCTCCTTTTGTCTGCTTTACTAAACCTTTCTCAATGGCACTCCAATTCCTTCTGTATACCAAGCCATTTCTGTTAAAAATCTGAATTTCCTAAGAAGCAGGAGCCTATATTCTCTGCTGAATCTGATCACCCTCTCATTGTTCCAAAACACACTGCAGAAATAATCCAGTTTGAGACTTCTTTAATTACCCTGGCTCAGTGCTGGGGAATCCTGGGAATTGTAGTTTAATATGGCACCAGAGCTCTCTGGCAGAGAAGGCTAAACGTCTCACAAAATTACAATTCCCAGAGTTCCCTAGCATTGAGCCAAGGCAGTTAAAACAGTATCAAACTGGATTATTTCTGCAGTGTGTTTTGAACCATAGTTTTCTGTATATTTTGCTTTAACGGGGAAGACCCTCATCTCTGTTTTGGGGCAAAACTAGCAAAAGTTTTTATTTTAGTCTTTACAGTCCAGAGAAAATAACTGTGATGTAGCTTGAATGTGGTGAAAGCTGCACTTCTATGCCCACATACCAATGGGGTTTCCTTCTGAAGAGAAATGTACAGACCTGGGACTTTATCACACTGCCTCTCATGCCCAACTTAGGCTGATTTTATTACACGGACATTTTCCTCGAAACGGCTTCCTGTTGCCTACAGTGTTGAATTTGGGCCCCATAGGTCACTTTGGCTGCCATTTTTTCCAACTCCAAAGCTTCTGATTTGGAAAAAATGGCAGCCAAAGTGACTTATGGGGCCCGAATTCAACACTAGAGGCAATGGGAAGCCGTTTTGAAGAAAATGTCCGTGTGATAAAATCAGCTTAACTTCCAAATTTGGCTCCAATTTGGAAGAGGTAAGTTGGGCACTGGAAATGGTGTGATAAAGTGCTTGCTTTTGAAGGAGGATACCTTTTTTTAATCTCTTAGGGCCTTACTACACTGCTCCTTTACAGAACATTAATCCACTACAGCCCTTTGTGGTAAGGTTGCAGATTGTAGATAAATGGTACTGCACTTACTGCTTTTCTGCAGTAATCTCACCATTAGCATGCTCCACAAATGGAATTCCCTTTCACAGTACTCGTGTTATAGCCTCATCTCCTATCTCACTCGTCACTTCATTATCGGTCCATTTCAAAAAGAAAATTATTTTTTGCTGTTATGGCACTACAACAGAGTTA
The DNA here is from genome assembly GCA_034509955.1 of Urosaurus nigricauda. Taxonomy (NCBI): domain Eukaryota; kingdom Metazoa; phylum Chordata; class Lepidosauria; order Squamata; family Phrynosomatidae; genus Urosaurus; species Urosaurus nigricauda. The sequence goes on from JAOEGL010000004.1 coordinate 106,733,605, forward strand.
TTTCATGATAATGCCTGTTGACTGACAAGATCTTTTCTTGCAAGAGGTCATACAGGAAAAGAAGGTGGCCATATCATCCCCTGCTATTTTTTCCCATTCTGTGTAGATGAAACTGCCTTGACATTTCAACTGTGCAATTTTCCCTCTGTTAAATGTGTGATTGTGTTTTGCCTTTTGTGTAGTGGGGTCCTCTTGCATCCTCCAGTGAACCTCTTATCATTGCCCTGGCATTCATGCTTGGAGAAAACAACAACAGCCTCATAGAATAGTCATGCATTGTCCCGGGGAAAGTTCCATGAAGCCGTTGAATTATGATCCTGAAATGTTAAAGTGCTATAATATCATGATGTTACGATGGCAGAACAGAAGGAAGGTTTTAAAATTAAATCAAATGAAACATGCCAGAAAAGGTGTCTTCACTATGCAAGCATCAGAAGTACCCTGTGAATTCCCTGCATAGATCTCCTGGGGAATCTTTGAGCGAGGAATAAGCTGGCCATATCCACATCTTGCCCACTTCCTACCTACTAATGGAGTTTTCATGGAAGGTGGTGCAACGAGTCTTCCACAGCACAAAAGGGGACCGTTTGGGAGTGAGAAAAGGAGTCATTAATAGATGATTTCCAGCGAGAGAAAAAAAATGCATATTTGCAATGGTGCTATGATGGGACGACGCCAGGACACTAACAGTGTCATGCAGTAAGGCATAGTAACTTATGGTACCCACGTATCACTATGACACTATAGCAACATGGTGATATGAGGCCCTTAGAAATGGAGTAGCCCAGAACATCTTAAATCTGAATTTCTAATCTGACAGGAAGCGGTGGCACTACAAAAAACGACAGGCATGTGGACAATTTATTCACCTTTCATTCAAAGAGCTTTCATTCATTTTCTTTAATCTAAAAGGATATACACACACCTGGCTAGCCTTTATTGCACTGACAAGCCTACTTGAATACTCTGGTCCCTGTGTTTTATCATATCTAGTTCAATGATTTAAGTATCTGTATTAAAGACACTTTCAGGTATAATAAAAAGAGAGCTACTTCTACCTGGAGACAGTACTGAAGTCATAAATGGTAACACAAGAATAGCATGTGAAAGGCAGTTAATCTGGGAAGTTTACACCCTGCTTTTTGCCTAGAGGTACAAAGTGACATGTCAAATAAGACATAATAACGTCCATAAAATATAAATGAAAAGTTGGATATTCAGGGTATGGAGGCACAGGCTATTGCAAAGAAAACTTAAATGCCCTCCCACATCCTTCCTCACCCAACGGTTTATTGATCAATGTTTCTTGGCTCTGAGTATAAAGATCTATTCCTCCTGCACTGATGAATCATGTATGTGAATAAGATAATAGTGGGGCCAGTCCTACCATTAAGCATAGTGCGGGTCCTACCTCAGGCAGCAGAACATGGCTATCATGAGAGAGCATTTAGTTTCATTTGTTAATATCGGTTAAACTTTGGGAAGAGCTGCTTACAGAATTTTCTGTTTCATTGCTAATTTGGGTGACTGAGTACAAGGCACCCTGGTTTGGTTGAGTCAGAGGGAGCCATTTATCTGAGGAAGCAACATTTCTTGCAGAATTTCAGAAATGTATTTCCCTGAGTGAGAACAAGCAAATGGGACTCTTGGGCTTATAGTAAAGGATGCAAACTCTGTGCATAACTCTGAATAGCCTCACCTTATGAGGAAATGGTGCATAATAGCCTTGCCACCTCTGTCTCAGCCCCAGTCTCTTTTGTCACATGGAGAACGAATCTTTGAGGAAAGGAACCTTCTGTGTTTATGGAGGCTCTCCACATGATCTGGAATGTTGGTTTTTCTTTATTCCCACTCATGTGAAGAACTTCCACAAGCACACAAGTTTCTCCTCTTCCCAAAGCTGTTTTTCTGATTTGTTTGTCACTTAGGGTTTCACGGTTAATTCCTGAAATGTTGTATGGTTTATAAGACTGTATTAAAAAATAATATATGAAAGCAAGCTTATTCCATCCCTAGCTGTTCAAGATGGAGAAGATCTTATTCCCCAAAGAACAGACACTGTATGTTCAAGACTTGTGGATTTAAATGTTTTCTTATTGGCATTTGTTGTCTCTTTCTATACATATCTATCTGGTTCATTTTTGCATACATTTCTGATTCCATGTGTCTGTGAAGTGACCGTATATTAGGTACAATTAGCTAGCTCAGTATGAGTATGCATGACTTTTTAAAAAAGTAATACTTGTATGTTGTAGTATGTGGGGCTATGGATCATTGTTTGGACTGCTGTTTTGGGATCTCTGTGGGTGTTTTTCTGGATGCATTTGCAGGGATCTCTGGCTGGATTTTGTATATGTACTTTATTTATGACAGCTCACTAAGGTCTCATAGATCTAGATCTAAAGTTTTAGCAACTTCCCTGAGTCCATTCTCACACATCTGGCACTCAGGCAAACTGCCTCACTGGTAGGGCATAGGTTAGTCCTTTTGGGTCCAGGGGCAAGGAATACAAACAGAGCCCCTAAATGTGGCGTCTGACACCATCTTGTCTGTCAAGATAGAGACTGGTCAAAGGACAAGTGGTGGCAAGAGATCCCAATTGAATGGAAGCCAAGGATGATGCCCTTGTCAGTTCATAGGTGGCTATCCTTCTGCTCACAACATTATCGTGAAGACAAAGTGGATAGAGGAAGAATCACATAATCCTGAAACTCTTTGAGGAAAGGTGGGATAGAAAGGAATTAATTTTTAAATTTAAAAAGTGATATTAATCTTGATGAGTTGCAAACATGGTATATCAGTACTGTCCCGATTCACTGTCTAGTTCTGTTCAGGGCTGAACTAGATGGCCTGCTGACATTATGAGTTTTGCTTCTGAAATGTTACATGACAGGGAAAGAGAAGGAACTGGATGCGGGGTTACTCTTTGTGATGGCAGCTCTGCAATTAGGTTTATGTTTAACTCTGCCTTCAGTCTCTCCTGACAGATTCTGTGACAACATGAAGTAGTTCCTTCAGTCAAGCTACATAAATTAGAGAGAGCACTTTGGGCTAACATCTTTAATGCATATTGCATACATTTTCAACTGTCTCTGTACAGCCAGGAATGTTTGTAATTTGCTTAATTATACATCTAATTTAAGATTGGGTAGGAGGAATGGCAGGCAACTTGCTGGTGAGGTAGCACTGGAATTAGAAGGCAAAGAAATGGATGAGTAAGAAGCATAAAAATATATACACTCAAACATTAATGATCTCCTTTGAATCAAGTCAGCAACCTTGTGTGGCAGTGGGACAAACTGTGTGCCTCTGTGATAGTAAATGTGTTTGCCAGACATAAACCTTGAGTATTACCAAAGCCATTGATGGCAATAGCAGTTTTTTAATTGGGTCATTATCAGATCTGGGTCACAGTTTCAAGTTATCTTAATGATTTATACAGGAATGCATTTTATGGAAGTCATAAAGGAGCCATAAATCAAAGGATAAATCTTAAGCACCTTGACTTCCATGCCACTGAGAGAGTGGTGGGGCTTGGCAACTGTTTCTCCCTGCAGAGATGTCCATTTCCAGTTCTAGCTGTAAGTAGTGAGTCAATCATAGGCTGGAAGGACTGGAAAAAATGTGCTTCGTTTTTCATTATGCCTTTGAGACACAGTATAGATTTATTTTCTTTTACAGTGTTTCTTTCCTTCTTAAAAATATATGTTCAGAGGTACTCATGTTGGTCATACAGCAAAATATAACAAAATTGAAAAATACAGATTGCAATGATATCTTTATTAAGGAAACCTTTAGGTGCAAAATATATTACATTAGCATTTGAAGCTTTTTGGCTCATTCATGAAGCAAAGATTTTAAAATGTTGTTGTTGTGCGCCTTAAAACTCATTTCCAACTTATGGCAACCCTAAGGTAAATCTATCTTGTGGTTTTCTTGACAGGTTTCTTCAGAGGGGACTTGCCATTATCGTCTTCTGAGGCTGAGAGTGTGTGACTTGTCCAAAGTCACCCAGTAGGGTTCCATTGACAAGTCAGGTCATAGTTTGACACTCAAACCACTACATCGCATATGGGAGAAGAAGTATGACAGTGTCAGAGTTGTGGGCCTGCATGTTTGTTGCTTTTAAAACATTAAAGACTAATAATGATGTGATATAGAACTCTTTTCTTACACAGAAATTCTAGACTCAAATCAATGAAAATAAAGAATAAAGTTGAATGCTAGTGTGAAATTTGGCCTTCTAAAAGGAGACACAGGCACACTGTTTCAATACATCTGTTCTATTCTCCCTCACTTTTCTATAAGAAGTCAACAACAGGTGACCATAGTTGAATGATATAGTGTATGCTTTGCATACAGTAGATCCCAAGTTCATTTCCAAGTGGATGGGGTAAATCCTTGCCTCAAATGTTTGAGAGCTGCTGCTGGTTGGTATGATGAGTAATTTATTGTTGTTAACTGCCTTCAAGTTGACTTCAGCCCATGGTGACTCTATGAATGAAAGACCTCCAAGTCATTATATTAACCACCCTGTTCCACTCCTGTAGACTCACGACTGTAGCTTCTCTGATTGAATCTATCCATCTGGCATGCAATCTCCCTTTTTTCCTGTTGCCATGTACTTTCCCAAGCATTACAGTATTTTCTATCGAGTCCCTTCTTCTCATAATATGGCCAAAACATGACAACCTCAGTTTAGCCATCTTTGCTTCCAGGGAGAGTTCAGGCCTGATTTGCTCTAGGATCCATCCATTGGTCTTTTTATCGTATTCTCAGTACTTTTCTCCAGCACCACATCTCAAATGAATTGATTTTCCTATCAGCTTTCTTCACTGTCCAGCTTTCACATCCATACATAGGAATGGGAAATAAGATGGCATGGACAATCCTAACTTTGGTATTTAATGCTATAGCTTTACACTTCAGGATCTTGTCTAGTTCCTTCATAGCTGCCTTTCCATGTCCTAATCTTCTTCTGATTTCTTGATTGCAGTCTTTGCTCTGATTGATAATTGAGCTCAAGTTTGAAAACTCTTGAACATTGTCTACTTCAGAATTAGGTAGATTGTCTGTTGTCATCATTTCCCCCCCTGATGTTTAGCTGTCAACCTGCCTTTACATTTTCTGCCTTGACCGTCTTCAATAATTTCCCCATATCTCTGATATTTTCTGCTAGTATTATGGTGTCATCTGCTGGAAAGTCCTTTGAAGTGTCTTTAAAATTTGCTATTATTTACCAGGCTATAGTATTTCTAATTTCTATGTATGGTTGTGGAAGCTGGACAGCGAAGAAAGATGGCAGGAAGGATAATCAACTTATTTGAAATATGATGGTAGAGAAGAGTTCTATGGATACCATGGTCTGCATCTAAACTGCAGAATTAATGGAGTTCAACATTGCTTTAACTACCGTGACTCAATGTTCTGGAATTCTGGGATTTGTAGTTTTGTGAGATATTTACCCTTCTCTCACAGAGGGCTCTGGTGCCACAACAAACTTCAAATCCTGGCATTCCATAGGATGGAGCCATGACAGTTAAAGTGGTGTCAAATTGCACTAATTCTGCAGTTTGGCAGTAGCTATGAACTGCTAAATAGACAAATGAATGGGTTCAAGAGCAAACCAAGTCTGAACTCACACTAGAAGTGAAGATGATCAAACTGAGTCTGTCACACTTTAGACTTACCATGAGATAATGTAATTAACTGGGAAAGACAATAATGCTTGATAAAGTGGAAGTCAATAGAAAAAGAGGGATACTACCTTATAAGTGGGTTGATTCTATCAAGGAAGCTGTGCTCCTGAGTTTTAAGACATGAGCAGGCAGTTGATGACCTTGGACATCTCTCAATCATAAGGTCATCATAAACTGATAATAATATAATAATATTTCATATTTATTTATATCCCGCCCCTCTATGAAATGCAATCGGGGTGGCTAACAAAGATTAAAAAACATATAATCCAAATCCCTCAATCACCCCTTAAAATACTATTAAACAGTGTCAGAGTTAAAACATACCTAAAAATTAATACAATAAACAATAGACCATCACTGAGGTGAAGTCGGAGTACAGCAGTTAGATTTTTCTTCTATTGGCCGGAGAACTATTCAAGAAAGGCCTGCTTGAAGAGATCCTTCTTTACAGCTTTTTAAAAGCCATTTAGGGTGGTAATATAATGGATCTCGTCCGGCAGGCTGTACCACAATCTGGGAGCGATAGTTGAGAAGATCATCTGGGAGGTCATGGACAGCATTGTTTTATAAGGCTGTAACAGATTCCTCCCAGAGGAAGCTAAGAGTGTAGGGGAGGATTATATGGAAGGAAGCGGTCCCAAAGATAGGTTGGATCCAAGCCATTTGGGGCTTTAAAGATAAAAATTGAATTTGACAAGCCAATAGCAATGACATTTGCCACCATCGGTATAGCTGATCCTTGACAGAGCAACATAAGCAAAAGAAAGACATCCCTTTCCAAAGGGACAACAATCTAAAATTTGATTGATTGTAGTGGGAAGCCAAAAGAATGAGGGGGAACACTGCAATGTGCCCTATGTGAGGCTGTTATGAAAAGTATTTGGAATCTACAGTTGATACCAAATATATTGTTTTATTTCCAGAAATTTGTTTCACAGACCATTCACTATTTTCCAGTTTGTCTGAGTGTCCAGATCATGGGTTTGGTTTTGATATTGTTATGTGCTTTCAAGTGGGATGCAATTTATGGTGACTCTATCATTGAGGGTTTTTTTTTTTTTTGCAAGATTTATTCAGAGGGGGTTTGCCATTGCTTTCCTCTAAAGCTGAGAGAGTGGCATGCCCTAGATCACCCAGTAGGTTTCCATGGCTGAGTGGGGATTTAAACCCTGTGTTCCTAGAGTCCAAGGCCAACACTTAACTACAGTACACAGGCACTCAACTTTGACCTACAGTACTTTATATGGGTTTGCAGCCAAGGTACCTGAAGCATCAGATTTCATATTAATTGAATCCCCCCACCTACTTTCTTCACTATCTAACTTTCTTCACTAACATTCATATTAATACACAGAAAATGAAAATTCTATGACATGGTTGAACTTCATTTTGACAATTGACAATACATCTTTGTGGTTGAGAATCTTACCTAGTTCCTTCATAGGTACTCTTCAATTTCTCATTCTTCTTTGAGTCTCTTGGCTATAGCTTCCATTTCCATTAATAGCTAATGAAAGGCATAGAAAATATTTTAACAATTTTAATGTCTCGTCAGCCACTTTGACGTTGGTAAAATGTGTCTTTTTGAATTCTGTGAAATTCATATTCTGTTGTAACTGATTATCCACCCACCCTGGCCTTAGGTAACATCTTTCCTCCTGCCTTTGTCCCTCAACAGTCATAGTTAAAACTGAATTTGTCATCTCATCACCATACTCACAAGTTTTACATTGCTACAGTTGTTCATACAGTCTGATTATAAAGGTCCTTCTTGGGTACTAGTTCACTCCATGCATCTGAAGAAGTAGACCAAGTCCACAGAAGCTTATGCTACAACTTCTTTCACATAGTCTCAAAAGTGGTACAAGATTAATTTGCTACCAGTAAATGCCATCTTATTTGTATTCTCTAGCATTAGAATAAGGTTTAAGAAGCACAAATCTGACAGAGAGAGTAATAGTTTGTGTGTGTGTGTGTGTGTGGGAGAGGGAGGGACAGAGGGATGAAAACAGAATTTTTAGTTGAAGAAGAAGCAAACAGATAGTGGAAAGGACGAGTTGGGGAAACAAATAACCTACGGCAAGTCTATGGGGGATTGGAAAAGTAAAGTAACAGTGAAATGATATACTATACTTGTCTGCTCCCAAGTAAATTTACTCATGAGATATTCTCCCAGGTGGTTTAGATGTGATATATTACAAGTACTGTATTTATCTATAAGTGAGTTACATTTGGGTGAGCAGAGAGGACATAATGAAGTAGGGAAGTTCAGAAGTACCAGCTTGGCCATGAAACCCATTAGGTGACCTTGGACAAATCACATGCTCTCGGCCTCAGAGGAAGGAATAACAAACATAATCTCAACAAATCTTGCATGAAAACCCCATGATAGATTCATCTTAGGGTCTCTATAAGTTGGAAACTACTTGTAGGCACACACCACAACAGTGCAACAAATCGGAATCTACTCCATTAGTGTAACAAATAACATTTCCTAATTACACTTTACAGTTATCTTTAAAGCCCATTTGAAGGTATTTTAGAGGCATTTTGACTGTAATTTTAAAAGTTTTGTGGCTTTGTTTTATAAATCCTAAAATGGATCAATAGAAAACTAATAAGCAACATCAGATTAACTTTCTCAAATATCTCAACCTGACTTAATTTTGAAACACTATAAAAATTAACTATGAGTTTTGTGCCAAAGAGTGTGTTCATATTCCTTTCTACTTAGGTGTTGGAGCTGAACATACTGCCACTTCAGGGTGTATAGGACTGCAACTTCTGTGTCTAATAAGGAGGCCTTAGATGGTAGTCTTCATTCAGGGTGACATCACAGCATCATGGCTTGCCACACAGAATATTTTACCAGTGGTTGGCATGAAGTACAAGAGAATGTGAACTGTCTGTTTGTAGCAGCAACTGAATTTCTGCAGTCCTTTTCTGGAAGACAAACTGGATTCTTATTGACCAACAAGTTGGGTAGGGGAGAAGAAAGCCAAACACAAGAGGTGACTTACACTGTTTGTATCCCAATAATATAAATGCAATGTCTGAAAATTCCTGTTGATTCTTTTCTGTAAATGCTGTCCCGCCAGTCATTTCTTTATTAGCTGGACTCTCATGGGCAACGGACGAAAACAACATTTGCAGGATATAACTAGCAGGCGGATAAGCATCCTCACTCCCATTTTCTCGTGCCAATTTCTGCCCACGGCCACATTCACATTATGAGTAAATGCAAGCTTGAGAATCCCATTTTTTTCATGCCTTGAATTGCAATATTATTCAGGTCCATAAAGTTCTACTTAAGAAGTCTCTCAGTTCTGTAGTTTGGGAGGTCAATGATATTCCCAAAGCACGAAAGAACTTGGGTGAGAAAATCAAAGTATCTCCTATGTGAATTTCTCCTGGTTTTCTTTCTGGCTAGCGACTTAAACTTTTTCCCCCACCCCCATAACCCAGAATTATGATGCATACCCTCTTGAATGAACACACATATGTTCTCTGTGTTGTCTTCATCTGAGACATAGGGCTGACAGAAAATATTGCTTTGCTGAGGCAGAGAAAGAAGTACCCTACATATCTATTGAAGTTAAGGTAAAACCAAACCAGTATTTGGCACATGAGACTGAAAATCCTATAAGTGCTACTCTCCATTGGTGGTGGTATATATACAATAATGAAAAATTAAATATGTATCAGTTTCCTCTCTTTTCATGATAACTTAGGCATACTTTCCAATTCTCCCAGTCTGATAGGGAAAGACCTGATTAATTCTCTGTTGTCTACTTTTCCAGCAGCATTTGAAATGTTCCAGATTTTCTCGCCTCCTCTCACTTCCCCCCATTGCCTCAGTTTACTTCAAATGCTGCAAACTGAGTTCAGATTACAAAAGTAGTTTGCCCTTAGTTGTACTCAGCAGGGATGAAAGGAGAGCAGTAGTAGAGTATTGTCTTTTCCAGTAGGCAACAATAAACTGCTGCAGTCTGTCCTTGTTTGTACATTTTCCCTCATTAATAACCATTGCCATCTTAACCACACTCTAATGTTGCTTGTCCGCGTGTGTTCTGATTTTCATCTATGAAATATTAGGGGGCATGCCCAAGTCAGGGCCTAACTATTCTAAAGGCACCAGATCCTGTTGGATCTTGGAAGCTGAGTAGGGTCAGCTTAGGTTAGTATTTAGTTCGAGAGCATTAACGAATACCAAGTGTTATAGGCTATATTTCAGAAGAAGGAATTGACAAACCACCTCTGAGTATTCCTTGCCCAAGAAAGGTCTATGAAATTCGTGTGGTCACCATAGATTGACAAGTGACTTGAAGACATGCACACACATGTGCACACAAATGCACATGCCCAACAAAGCACACACACATACATGCATTCCTGAGAGAGGTGAGATGGCTAAAAGTGGCACTGGCTTTGTCACCTAGAATTAGCTCTGAAATCCCCTGGAGCAAACATCCCAGCAATATGATATTTGTGGCTTTGCAGCATATATATATCATAATATATTTGCATATATTAAGCAAGAGATGCTCAGCTTTGAAAATGGGCTGGAATGGTCAAACGTGCACTGCTATGTGCACATATCATGTTGAAGGGAAAATGGTTAAATGTGGGCCTTCATATCCACTGCAATATATATGTGCCTACAGAATGAAATGAAATGAAAAGGAAGGAAAAATGGTTTGGTATCCCATTGCAGATCATCTAACAGCTAACTCAGGGCTGAAAAAGACGGCCATAAAGGGGCGGCTATATGCTGCCCTTTTGAGCACTGGATAGGCGCTTCAGCAACTGCATGCCATGGCCTCAATCCGGAGTTTTTCTGGCCCAAAAAGAAGTAGCAAAATGCCACTCCTTTTTGGGGTGGGAAAAAGGCACCTTGTCCTTGGTGGAAATGAGATCATATATAGCTATGTAAATTTGGCAAGTATATTAATAAGGTAAATGTTTGGGAATAATTGTATAATGCTCTGTATATAAATCAAGATGCTAGATTCCATTGCTCTTTATAAAGACATCCATAGAGAGCGCATCCATATTGCAATGACTTTGAAGGGGGACGGTATGTGACAGTGTCACTGGGGAGGCTTGATTTCCCAACAGCCAGTCATGGTTTGGGCTGGCTTTGGGGAGGGGCTGCCAGGGAAAGAGTAGATATAAAAGGGAGGAGTAAGTGATGGTTAACAGTTGAGTTCAGAGATCAGTTGGTTGAGTTCAGAGTTCTGTTGAGGGAGTAGAGAGTTCAAGCAGACGGGTTAAATTAGAGTTCTGTTCACGGGAGTTCAGTGAAGAGAAATTGATTGGACAGTTGCCTACTACTGCTCAATTATTGTAACCGTACCACCTTTGAAACTATTCTTCCTAAGCTTCCTACTTGTTATTAAATAAAGTTAAGGTTTGTTTGTTACAAAAGAAACCTCTGCCTGAGTGAATTCCCAACCATATAGGCACATAGAACACACTACCAAAGATATACAAAACTTATAAGAGGAAGATACCGTGGATCTTAGCCCTTATACATTTAGGCGGACGCTGAGCAGGTGGTCTTCAAATGTTTCTGAGGTAAAAGGTAACCTCAAGGCACAGACAGGAATTCCCTTGTGACTGTAGCACTCTGGATCCACCTTGCTATGATCCTGTGGCCTATGGGTCAAGAAGGACCCTACCCCTGCGGCAGATTTGGGGTTTTGCTCCCACTTGTAAAGTTATATGGCTTGGGTGATAGTGCGTGGGTTTGCCTTCCAGCAGATGACTGACCCAATGGACTGTTCCCCAGGCCAGGTGTTTTGCCCAAGGGAAGGCTGGGGAGATAGCCAGGGGATGACCCCTGGCCTCAGTTGAGCCTACATCAGGTTGGTGTCCCATCTTGTGGTTTTCTGGGACTGTAAATGCTATTTATTCGTTCAATAAGGTGATCCTTGTTTAACCTAACATTTGTGTCTGGTCTCATTATTCCATGGTAGGTCATGAAATGGTCCATCAGTATCTGCAGCATTGTCCCAGACTGCGGCCAGCACACACCAACAAAAGCTGATAAGGCATTTCCACAAACCTAAATGTTGATCCAAAGAATAGTCCAAAAGCCAGAGCCGAGGTCAGGGTTGGGGAAATCACAGAAGTCAGTCTGGTCCGAGGTCAGGGCAGGGAGAAAGCAGCAAAAGTCCAAATCGTTCCAAGCTCAAGGCAAACCAGAGTTCCAAAGACAGGAAGCCAGCACACAGTCACACCAAGAGACTTACAATAAGTTCTGGCAAAGGGATGGCGTCCCACAGGTGCTTAAGTAGGAAACACCCTCCCTGTTGGCAGCTGTGCTTTATTACCTGCTTGCTTTTCAGCAAGCCTGCGGGACCGACATACACACGCACACTCTCAGCCCTCCTCTCCTTAAAGGAGGGAACCACCAAACTGGATTCTTCATTTGAAACCTCACTCAGCTGCTTAGCCTCTGAAGGGAGCTCCACAGTGCCAGAGCCTGGCTGGGCTCCCACTCCTGGGGCTGAAATGTCAGGACTGGGGTCTGGCATGGCAGAACTGGGACCTGGTCTAGCCTCCAACTCCTCTTGCTCCTGAGGAGCCATGTCCTCCTCCTCCTCCTCTGACTCCACCTCTTGGCTGGCCATGACAAGCATCACATTTTCCCTTCCTCTGTTCAATGCATTAAGATAAAATCAGGGTACGTTGGAGAAAGATGTCTCCTCATCAATACTGTGGGAGACACACAAAGGCTATGTGCTTGCTCTTGAGAACACTAAACACAACTACTTCAACATGTTTTGCAGATCCTCCCAGGTCATTCTCAGGTTTGTATGAAAGAGTGTGGTATAAACAGAGCATTTAAGAGCTGCATGGAAGGGGAGAATAGTTCCCAGTATAGTTGGTGCTGCAAAGTTGTGATCTCTGTTTGCTCTTGGAGTACTATCCTTGATGGCTTGGACTGTTGCATCTCTAAAATGTTCAGATCACAAAGAGAGCGCTAATGCAGACACATTCAGTACAAATTGGCACTCAACATTCTTTTAGTACCTAAAGTACATCAACCCTCTGTAGCTGTCACTAAGCAACTCGTCTGTTGTTTTTGTAAGAACATATGTAGGTCATCACAGAAAGAGCAATGGTCCAGTTCAAGTGCAATAAAACAGTGCAAGTGATTTGTCCCTCCCACTTCCTGTTCTTGATGTTGTAAAGAGATAATAGATGTTTTAGATTTGACGACTATTTTAAAAAAATAAATATAGATTATATCAATATAGTCTAATTGTTACATTCAACTGCACCAGGCCCAGCGAAGCAATGGGGCATGTGTAAGTGTTCACTGGCCAACTTTTCATTAATTTATGGAATTGGGACTGACAACTGGATGTCGTTGTTGTGCACCTTCAAGTCATTTTCAACTTATGGTAATGCTAGGGTAACCCTATCACAGGGTTTTCATGGCAAGATTTGTTCAGAGGGGGTTTGTCTGTTGCCTTCCTCTCGGGCTGCGAGAGTATTGCTTGCCCAGTATCACCCTTTGGGTTTCTATGGCTGAATGGGAATTCAAACCCTGGCCTTTAGAGTTGTAGTCCAGTGCTCACGCCACACTGGCTGTCAACTGGATTTAGGTCTCACACTTTCCTAGAAATCTAAGACGAGCTGGCAGAAAAATCAAACCAAGCATTGGAATCATTGTTGCACAAGGAGACTAATGGAATTGGCAACTGAACTGACATTTGCTTTTTAACATGTATATGAATATTTTTTAAAATTGTACTATGTCTTTAAAAATCTTTGGAAGCCATCTTGATCTTATACAAGCAAAAAGTCAGGATATAAAATAATAAATACTATCTGTTTATCTATCTGAGAAATAGTTTGAACTGTTGTTCAGTGCTTTGGAATTCTGGGACTGATTATCTGGTGAAGCATTGCAGTGGTGAGGATTTATTGTATCACAGAATTCCAAAGGAGTGAACAGCAGTTAGTGGAATTGTATAGTGTGTTATTTCTGTTATACCAGTAATTGTGTATTGCAAATGGCCCCGTTTCCCTATTCTGTTCTATCCTATTCCTTTTTATAGAAAGTGTTGCACAGATTGTCAAATTAAAACTTCTGTAATACCATAAGAACGCAGAAATCAGAAGAAAAAAAATACATTAGTGGAGGCTAAATAGTTTACAAAACTACAAACCCCAGCTTAACACTTTCGAAATTTTGAGAGAATTGGGGAGGGTGGGAAGCTAACCATGCTGTAGGGTGACAATTCTGCCCTTTGAGACTGACACAGGAGAAACCACTTTCACACATGCATCGAAACTGGGGTCCTCCAGACACTGTTGGACTCTGCCTCCTATCTGTCCTGGACAGGGATAACGGAAGTTGTTGTCAGACAACACCAGAAGGGATTATCTTGCATATCCTAATGACTGCACTGATTGATTACAAGACGTTTATATTAATCATCCATGGCATTAATAATTATGAGCAAAATTAAGCTTTAGCTTTTTCTCACCGTAATAAATTTTTGCATCTTGAATTTTAATAGTTGCTAAGCCAAGAATTGGCACACTTTGAAACGTTTGTGTGTGTGTGTGTGTGTGTGTGTGTGTGTTAAATTCTACCATTTTCAGCTTCTCCGGCCCATCTTGGCAGACTGGAATTGATGTATCACTGTTTCGGCTTTATTTTAAGACAACAAAACTAGAGCTATTTCAGGGAGATGGGAAAGACACTTCAGAAGGGCTAACTGGGCCCCAAGAAGTGTTTTTCAGCCAAAGCATTGTTATCCAAATCCAAATGTTCTCAGTCTCCCTTCTTTTTGATCGTCCATCTTTTCCTGTAAGTCCTTAGCTTCAGTCAATTCCCTTGTTTTCAGCCATTTCTTTGTCTTTGATGTTCTGTCCTTCAAATAGCTGTGAGTTATGATGATCTGGAACAGCAAAGTTGTTTGAAATTAAATGTTAGGTGAAAGAATATTAGCCACAAAACGAACATGATACACACATGTCACAAACAGCCCCCAGGGACTCTTGCATCTGAATGAGCTTTTCAAGCTACCCAGCTCAGGGACCCATATTTTGCAAGATACTTGCAAAATCACCTCCTGTATTTCCACAGACCTGTTGTGCTCTTCTCTTTCTCTTTCAACCCAGTTCATCCTCTGAACCTTTCCCACTGTAGTCCGTCAATAACTGAAGCCATAATAATTCTCTTCAGTCTGTCTTTCCTCTTTCACAACCTCTTGTTCTTAGGCCAAGGCCCCTCCTATACTATTCAGTCATAGTGCTTTGAGTCCACTTTAACTGGCATGATATCATCCTATGGAATCCTGGAGTTTCTAGGAACAGGTATTTAGAATTCTCAGCCAGAAAATTCTAGCGCCTCACCAAACTACAGATCCCAGGATTCCATAAGATATAGCTAATTAATGTTGCATACCTGATGTTAATGGAAAAATGATCATTTAACACAAACAAAATGTACACAAATAGAATCTGGGTTTCATAATACCTAGTTTCCATTTATAAGCCATGCCAATCATAGCACCAGTTCTATGATTCTTCTAGAATGCACAGTAATTTATGGAAAGATACAGTATGTGCGCAGTGCCTTCAAGCTGTCTGTCAGTTTATGGCCACCCCATGAATTTCACCGTGTTTTCTTAGGCAAGGAATGCTCAGAGGTTGTTTTGTCAGTTCCATCCTCTGAAATAGAGCCAACAGCACCTGGCATTCACTGGCAGTCTCCCATTCAAGTAATAAGCAGGGCTGACCATGGTTGGCTTCCAAGGTCAGCCAGAATCTGGTGCCTTTAATTTATTTAGGCCTGGAAGATATCATCCCTTCTTTATTTTTCTCTTTGTTGCAAGGAGGACAAGAGCCTGTGCTTTCTTTCAGATATTCACTCTTTATTTCAACTGTATATATGAATGATCATTGTGGTCCATTTGTATTCATATTAAATACAATTAAAGAAAGGCATACCATTTTTTTCTTTGCTTCAAGAAATGTCTTAAGCTGTCCTGACAGATGTGCATCACAGAGTCCAACTTCATGATAACCCTAAACATCTTGTCCAATTGGTCCCTTATAGAAGTTGCAACATTGAGTGAAGGAGGTAGAGTTATTATTTTCCATCTTTTTGTCCTTTGGAAGAAGCCTGGTATTCTATCAGTACTATCCCTCCCATCACAATGTTGTCAGGACTCACAATTCTCCTTTCTGTTGTCAGCTGTGCTCTTGAGAATTATACTTTGGATGAGCTCCTCTTCTGCCCACACCTTTGGAACTATTCTGCCTTGCATGGATTGAGAGCAGGAAGAGAACTATACAGTAATTATCCAATTTTAATTTTTAAAGCAAATGATAGAGTAGAGAAGAGAGGAAATAATGAGCACACTGAAGCACTGGCAATTACTGTATGTTTACCACCATTCAAGATACATGAAATCGAAAACTCTTTTGTGGTAACTGTCCTCTAACCAAACTGGAATTATTGGAGTGACTTTGCTGATGGGTTTTTAGGAAATGATTTAAAATTACTTTCTCCTACTGACACTTTGGTTTCACGGTTGTAAATCAGCAAAAACGCTCAAGTAAATTGTGAAACAGCATTTTCTGATCTTATGAAATGCATTTGTGGATAAACAAGGCTCATCTGCCTGTTTGAAATGCAAAAGATATTCTTCAAATCAAGGCAATTATGACTAAAAATAAAATGTGAAATCCAGACTATATAGTATATTATCTAGCAGGTGTTAAGAGGGATAGGCCTAGATCTGGAATGCTCTGTATTTTCCTCCATTTCCCTAACCTTTCCCTGCTCTCTGCCCTATCATCCCAGGCTGTTTGTTGGAAACTGCTGCTTCTCCCTTCTTGTTTTTTGACTGTGGTGAATTTTCACTTGTACAAAGACTTGCTGCCTTTGTAGGTGGTATCATTATATGCTTTGTGCTGGGGTAGAACTGTGTGCCTGTGGCCCTTGTTGGTAAAAGTGTAACAAATATAGAAATATCAAACAAAAATCTACCAAACAGTGATACCTTCATTGGCCAACTGAAATGCACAATATACTTGTTGCAAGCTTTCAAAGCTCCACTGGCTTCTTCATCAGGCAGGATGTTACATACGAAACAGGAGAAAAATTAGAGATGTTAGTAAGATGTCTACATTGTGTAGTTTGTGTCTACAAAGAGGCCATTCCTCACAGGAATTGAGATATATTGGATTGCAAAAGAGGAGTCCTTGTTGATATGTAAATAGACTTTAAATTTCCTGGACTTTGCCCATTTGCTGATTGCTGCATGATCAGAGGAGGAGGAGGAGCCAGATTGCTAAAGATACGCTCCCCATAAAATCTTAACTAAGGGCAGAAATAACAAATGCAGGCATCTTACTAACATCTCTAATTTTTCTCCTGTTTGGTTATATAGCATCTTGCCTGATGAAGAAGCCAGTGGAGTTTTGAAAGCTTGCAACAAATATATTGTGCATTTTGGTTGTCCAATAAAGGTATCACTGTTTGGTGGATTTTTGTATGAATTTACTAAATGGCCAACACAGCTACCCCCTGGATGTTTTCTAAATATAGAAATATGTATTTGGAGGTTTGGAGATGAGGAGCCTCATCCCCAAACTTCCAAATGCATATTTCTATATTTTTTGTACTTTTTAAATTGCAATATAGCCTCAATGAGACACATTTTGTTTTCTAAATGCTGTATCATGACATTTTGCTTACAACAGCCAAAATGTGCATTTAACAGTGATCCGAAGTGACTTCTGGTTGCCAGAAACATCACTACCCACTGCTAGCAACCCTGCTGGTCTGGCTTGTTCAGGTCAGGAGGTGCTAAAAATGGCTGTCCAACTCTCAGCATGTGCTCCTCCTGGGGTAGATGTTAGATGTACTTAGACTTGTTTGTAGTTTCAAGAAAAAGAATGGGGGAATGGTTTGAGCACTGAATTTTGGAGATGAGGGTTCAGTTCCCAGCTTGGGTAAGAAACCTACTGGGTGACCTTGGGCAAATCATACGCTCTCAGCCTCAGGGGAAGGCAATGCAAACCTCCTCTGAACAAATCTTGCCAAGAAAAACCCATGATAGTTTCACCTTAGGGTTGCCGCAAGTTGGAGATGACATGAAGGCACACAGCGATACAACAAAACTCTTTCCCACTACACAGCTCTCTGACAGAGAATTCATACTGCCCCATGAAACAACAGATCTCAAAATTTCATAGATGAAGCTACAGCAGTCAAAGTGCTATAGCTGCATAGTTTGACAGAGACCTACGTTGAGCCAGTTACTTGTCTTTATTCTGTTCTTCTTAGGATGAATTGGGGAAAACCCTATCATTAGGCAGGCTGAAGCATCCATCTCAAGCAGAAGATTGTGTGTGCCATGAAAGAGCAGCAAATTGTTCGTTATTCATTGTTATTGTATGTTTACTATGAGGGATGGGGAGATCTGCCTAAGAGGTGTTTTGCCTCATGTAGCGTTCTCAGATGGTGGTGCTTCTCTGGTCCCCAAGGTGAAGAGAGTGAATCTCAGGGCAAGAGCAATGTTCTGAAAATATTTCTTTAAAAAAAGTTTTCCACAGCTGGCACTCAATGGGAGGAAGTGGTCAGTGTGATAAAATACTGAGTTGCTTCAATATTTGCTGCTTTAGAAATTGCCGAAAACAGTACCACAGGATTGTTGCTTTGGGGCTTTTCCAAATTGCCCTACCTTCTTTACCCTACCCTAGTTAACTGAAAAGGTAAAGGTATCCCCCATTGACAAGATTGTCAAGTTGTGTCTGATCATATGGTGGTGCTCATCTCCGTTACTAAAACTAAGAGCCAGCATTGTCAGAGACTACTGTCAGTGATCATGTGGCCAGCATGATTGCATAGAATGCTGTTTACCTTCCCACCAGAGTGGTACCTAGTTGTCTATTTGCATTTGTATACTTTTGAACTGCTAGGTTGGCAGAAGCTGGGACCTGTGATGGGAGCTTACCCCATCATACGGCACCTGGGCCTGAACTACCAACCTGCCAATCTTGCACTCAACCAAGTCAGCATTTTAACCACTTGAGCCACCGTGTCCCACTAACTGAAGCCACAGTACAATTTCCTTCCTTGGTCCGAGATGCATTTGAGTTGCAATTTGTGCCAATTTTAGCAAAAAAGTTAGTACAAAGGGTTTTCTTTTTTAGAACTATTAAGGGACATGATTCCTTTCTTTTTTATTCTTGATTTCATTTCTCTTTCTCTCTTTTTTCTCTGTTTCTCATCCTGTTTCTCTCACCTCTTCATTTTCTGGCTAAATGTCTTCTCGATTGCTTCTCTCTCTCTTTATCCTTCTCCTTTCCAAATTCTGGCTGTTTACATTAATCTTCTCCATTGTTCCCTGAGTGAGACAGTAACTATTGCGGATGATAACCTACAATGGGGTGCTTTCATTGTGTTTTCTGAATGGCCAGCGGAATTGTATTACCTACATCTGAGCTTTTATGTAATTGTCCATTTCTACTTGATGTATTTCATTGCTCTCTAAACTTTCTGTTTGCAGTATCACCCTCGCCCCTTGCTTCTTTCCCACCTTCCAACTTAGAATCATTTGTTGCATATCTGCTCAGATGTGCTCCAGTCTATGACTGCTGAGGCCATAATAAATTCTTTAGTTTTGGGCTGACCTTACCATTAGGCTGAGTAAGGCAGTTGCCCCAGGCATTTGAGTTTGGATGTTATGAAAGGCAGCGACTTGTTTGTTATTCAATTTCTTATTATTGTATTTTTACTGCTAGGCATGGGCAAAAGTGCCAGAGGGCTTTTCTGTCTTGTATTCCAGGATAACTTGGTTAGCTTTTGATACGATACACCTCATCTGGGGGTGGGGGGAGGTTATACTATTAGTAAATGTCTTGGACTTAATTTTTTGTACAGAAACAGGAAGCAAAAGGCTAGGTTGCTGTTTGTGCTACCTCCATGTTTTCTTGTGAACTTCCATTTCTTTTAAGAAGAATCTCCTCTCTTCCCGTCTTCCTCCTTTAAAAAAAATCCTTACACTGAAGAACATTCCTTTCAATTTTTGACATTTCCCTATCATTACTACCACCACCACCACTACTACTAATGCTAATGATAATATAATCTCCCTACTCATTACATTTCCCTGCTACCACCACCAGCACCACCACCACCACAACTAATAAGTAGTAGTAGTATTTTAATTTCTTAACCACCTCTCCCTAAGTCTCAAGGTGGGGTAGAACAAAGATACAAAAATACAACATATAACTAACTATTAATGTTAAAAACATAAATTTAAGATTAAAACAACCATTACACATTAAAATCATCCAGATTAAAATATACTGATTTAGGATTCATCGTTTAAAATGGACTTGATAGGCCTGACAGAAAATAGAGATCTTTAATACCATTTTAAATTTAGACAGATATTTAGCTGTCAAATCTCTCCTGGCAGGTCATTCTACAGTCCAGGGATGAAAATGTCCTCTAAGTGAAAATGTCCTCCAGGTGACAGTTACTGGTCTAATTGGCCAGTTGAACTAAATGTCCCCCAGAGGACTTGAGTGTATGGGACAGATCATATGGATTATATTATACCCTCCCACAATAGGTTTCATGCTTCAGGAAATGTTCTCCTTGTTTCCCATTATAGGTAATCCAAGTCAGAGTTCAATTAAGTGAAGACCATTTTTACTTGTGGTTCTCCTGGCCAAGTGCTCTCACACTGAGATTCCTGAGCTAATGTTAAAGGGGTGGGTCAAAGAATAAAGAGAGCCAGCATGACATAGTGGTTTGAGTGTTGAATCTTGACCAGGGGTTGATTCCCTACTAGGCTATGAAATCCACTGGGTGAACTTGGGCAAGTCACATGCTCTCAGCCTCAGAGGAAGGCAATGGTAAACCTCCTTTGAACAAATCTTGTCAAGAAAACCCCATGATACGGTTGCCTTTGGGTTGTCATAAGTGGGAAATAATTTAAAGGCACATGACAGCAATAACAAAGAATAAAAAAATGACAGTCTAGTAAAAAAGAGTGGTTGGAGATCACATATCCATAAGCACACTGTTCTCAGTTGCAGAGCTTGGAAAAGTTACTTTGTGAGGCCACAGATGAAAGAATGCCCTCACCAGTGTGAACACTGGCCAGAGTGGTGGAGGATTTTGGGAGCTGTAGTGCAAAATACTAGCTTTCTGAAGCCCTCCCTATTGAGAATTATGAAAGTAATTACTAATGCTTTCTTTATGTCTGTAGTGGCATGTCTGGGAACAATATGTGAATTAATCCATAATAGTTTCTACATGTAAAGTGCTTGCTTATAAACAGTTTCTAAATTGATGAGCCAGAATAGGAACTACTCACTGTCTGCCATTTCCAAAATACTGCTTAGGGAAGCATTGCTCTTTGCCAATTGCCTAGTCCCCAAACAGATTTAAGATGTCAAGTGGTGCTAATGCTAGTATGGAGCTCAGATAACTCTGGCTTGTTGCAAGTCTGCAAGTGTACCAGGTAATGATAAAAGGATAGAAATCATGAAACAAATACATTTAACCAGGTAATGATAAAAGGGCAGAAATCTAGGAGCAAATGCATTAAAAATGTATTGGAAAGACCAAAACACTCCAATCAAAGCTAGTTATGTGAAAGATTAAAGCAAGGCTTTGTCAGCTAAGGAAAATGCAATACAAAGTCTGGAACAGCCCTAGACTTCAGCATGTCCAAAACATCCCATGACCTCAGAATGTCCATGTTATAACATAGAAAATTATTTGGAAGAAACCAAAAAGTCATTGCTGTTGAAATCCTGACCTCTTGATCCACAGACTAATAATGTAAATTAGGATAAACTGCAGTTATATTCATGAAACACTGAAAAGGCACTCCTGGGGCAGGAATTCAAAACTTGCTGCATTCAAAGCTCCCTTGTTTCCCTGATAGGTTCTAATCCTAATCTAATCTAATCCAAATAGGTCAGCTCAGAGGTGGCAATAAAGAAGAGCTTCCCTCTGCTTTCTGCCCTTGCAAGGCTTTGGAAATGGCAAATAATTTCTCACTTTGCTTCCCCACGCATTTAAGATTGCTCTCCACATTTACATTAAGCAGAGCCACTGAGCCACTATTTCCCTAGAGTTTAAGGTGGTGTTAAGTACCTTGTGACTTGGAACATCATGTTTGGTGGCATCATCTTCATCATCTTCATGCATGTCCTGACTTTCTAGAAAATACCTAAGGCAGCTTCCAGCTTAAATATACTACTACTATTACTACTACTAATAACAATAATCTGAAAGAAAACAAAATTAAGACCAAAACCAGACAGTCAGTGTTCTTCTGATTCCAAGAACTCCACATTGCTTAGTCACTAGGTCCTGATCCAGTGGCATCCGGATGATGTTTCCATGGGAAGGCTGTGGTGAATCAACTTTGATTGTAAAGGAGCTAACCAAAGTCCTGAAGCCTATCTTCAAAATGTTTCTCCCTTTGAGTGTTTCCTTAACAGCCTGAAATAAAACGTAAAGGGGATTCACCACATTCCGGATATGGAAGTTTTTGGCCACTGCTGCTGTGGATACAGAAGGTTCGGAAATTTATCCAGTGTGGTATGAAGAACTACACTTGAAGATGAAACTGAGCAGGGAAGATACATAAAGGGAGAACTGTGCCATGACCCACATTCTAGATGTTCTAACTAGTGATTCAATCATGAAACCATAGAGTTGTAAGAGACCACAAGGGCCATCCAGTCCAACCCCCTGCCATGCGGGAGCTCTCCATCAAAGCATCCCCAACAGATGGCCATCCAGCCTCTGTTTAAAAACCTCCAAAGAAGGAGACTCTACCACACTCTGAGGGAGTGTGTTCCACTGTCAAACAGCTCTTACTAAGCTCTTATGGCTCATTTGTCCCCAGGAATCCAGATGCCCAAACACAGCAAGAAATCCAGTCTGAGGAGGACATATGCATCCAGGGACATATCCATCCTTGACTCTGCATCAGACTTTGCCTGTTCTTCTCATTGAAAAGAAAGTTCCCATTTGTCCCAAAAGAAGTGTTCTGATCTAGAACATGACTATATTGGGGCAAAGCTCTCCTACCTTTCAGACTAACCCTCCTCACACTATTTGTTCTTTAAAAAACATGTACATGAATGATGTTTTATAAATATATTTATCAATTTCTATAAGATACTGTATTTATAAAATTTTAAAACTTTTAAAAAACTTTTGTACATTTTAAAATAATTTAATGTTGTTTTAATTGTCACTATTTTAGTTATTTTAAAATTACACTGTACATTTTGGTTGATTTTCTTTAGTGAGCCACATTGGGTCCCAGTTTAGGAGAAGGGTGGCATATAAACAAGTAAACAAATAAATAATAAAAACTAATAAAATAAATTTCTATTAATGCGGTTAGCAAATGCATGAATGAGGCATGTCAGGCCCTTGTTGAAGTAATATCTAATACTGTTGGATGTCTGTGTTGAGAGCTATCCCAGGTTCTGTCTTGTCTTTTGTTTTTGTTATGTATTTTCAAGTTGATTTAAACTTATGGCAACCTTATAGGATTTTCTTTGGCAAGATTTGAGGAACTTTGTCGTTCCCGTCCTCTGAGGCTAAAAGAGTGTGACTTGCTCAAAGTTACCTTGTAGTTTTCCATGGATGAGTAGGGATTCTAACCCTGGTTGCCCAAAATCTTAATCCAATACTGAAACCCTTAAACTCTTCTGGCTCTTTGCCTTAACCACCCTTTATTACACAGGAATAGTGTGACTTGTGACCTCTGGTCACTCTTCTCTAAGGCTGCTTTAGCACTCTTGCAGAACATTAGACTGCTCAAAGCTTATTTTAAATATTCTTTCTGAAAGGGAAGAAGGAAAAGAAAGAATCCATGCACTGGTTTCCTTGACCTTGGTGCCCAAAAAGAAAAAGAAGAAGCTGCAGGGAACTTTTAAGAATCAGTAGAGTAAGAGGCAAATACAAAACTCTTGAACACGGGTGGCATGAATTTCTCCAGTTATGGATGTCCGTATTGGCTTCCATATCCAGATCCAGAGGAGAGTACAGGTGGGAAAGAAAAAAGAGGCTACTGTAGATATGGTGCATGCTCAGGAACCAGCTGTTAGTTATTCAGCATGCAGCAACAACACTGTGGAGACTAATCCTCCATTTCCCTTGATTTAAGCAGACAAATGGGTGATTCGGTAGGATGCCTAGGAATGCAAAGACGTAGCCGCAATGTGTCAATCAGCATTAGGGGAAATGTTCTAGCTTGTCAAGAGTGATAAATCAGTAAATGTTCTAGCATTGTAAAGGTTGCTGAAGTCCAGAGTGTTTAAAGATTATGCCAATCCATTAGCTGTATATGTTAAGGATTTTTCATCACTATTTCTATGTGTATAAACTTTCTTCCATTGTTTGTTAGTTTGGAAGCCTAGCTTTCACATGTCTCCCCATTCTACTTTCACAGTATTTACATTCTTGGATTCCAGGCAGCACCAAGAATTCTTCTAGGCCTAAACATGATCTCTTCTCCAAATAAACAACTATGGAGAATAATGGATTGGTTTTTAGAGATCGGTGTATGTATGTGAGAAAAGGTAACTAAGCATTATTTACCAAAATAAGCCAAGAGAAGTAGACCAATGAAAGATTGGTCTAGAGTGGGAATATGTCACCCTTCAGATGTTGTTGGACTCCATCTGCCATCATCCCTTGATCATTAGCTGTGCTGCTTAGAGCTGATGGGAGTTGTAGTGCAACACCTGGATCACCCTTTTGAATTACTAATGGAATTCAAATTTTATCCCCTGGAATTTGCAATGCTTAGTTTTCAATGCCACATGGTCAGAAGGAGGAGTCTGCTTGCATAGATATCCCTCCACAGAACAACACAACAACAACACCTTGACAAAATGCAGACCTGTGACTAACGTCGTCGTTTGTGTTTTTTTTCTTCTGCATGATTTTAAAAACACTTTTGCCTGATGAAGAAGCCAGTGGAGCTTCCAAAGCTTGCATGATATATTCGGTGCATTTTGGTTGGTCAAATAAAGGTATCATTATTTTGTGCACTTTGGATGTTATTGTACTTTGGTAAATGGCCAGCACTGCTACCCCTGAATATATAACACCTGCAACAATTTTTTTTTAAAAAAAAAATTGTTAGGAATATGATGACAATAAGGTATTTCAGATGCATTTCTGGCTATCCAGGGGACTAGCTGTCTTATTGCAAATCTGTCTGGATGTTGACTTTCTTGAGAAAACCATCACCTGAAGAGGCCCGTTTGGTGGGCACATGGAAGAGAGCTTTCTTCTGTGTTCCCCATTTATGGAATGCACTCTCCTCAAAACTGTAATCTATTTGCACTCTTCTTGCTTTTAGGAAGGATATGAAGACATATGTCTTCAATCTGGTGTTTAAAATGGTTTTCATGTTTATTGATTGCTGCACTGATTTTAATGGTTTTATTGTGATTTTTTTTTTAGTTGCCTTCAGTGCAACTAATTTTTTTGTGGTGGAAAAGTGGGATAAAATAAATTAATGGAACAAACAACGTATACATTATAAACAGCAAGATTTTCCCGAGTTTAAAGTAAGAAGGTGCACAGGTACTCCATGGGGACAGAGCTGGCAAAAGTAGAAAAATCCTGATTCATGGAAAATGTGAACAAAATATGAGAAAAGGGGTGGGGAATAATCTCAGTGATGAAGAAATGCTGTTGAGTGAAAAAAATGTTGCCCCACTAAGCTGGGGACTAGCTATAAGATAGGGCAAAATTTCTTCTGAATGAGAAGTCTGCCCCACAATAAAATTTTCCATCAGTCCCCAAATTTCTAGAAATGCAAATACCTTAAAACTTCAGTTGAGCACTGAGGCTACTGTTGCACTGCAGAAAAAGAGCAGTTTAACACCACTTTAACATCCATAGCTCAATGTTATGGAATTCTGGGATTTATAGTTTGGTGGTGCACTAGAAGTCTCTGACGGAAGGGTAAATATCTCACAATACTACAAATCCCAGAATTCCATAGCACTGAGTCATGGCAGTTCAAGTGGTGTCAAACCGCTTTCTTTCTGCAGTGTGGATACACCTTTAAAAATACATTTTAGACATCCAGGGAAAATGGACAGACAAAGGTACCAACAGAATCCAAACAAACCAAAAGGAAGAGTTCTAGATTAATTATTTTTAGTGTCCCACTAAAATGCTAAATTTGTAGACTGAAGGAAAAATTCACTGGTGACGGGGGGGGGGGTGTTGAATTGTTATTGTGGGGCAATTTTGTTCCCCTGTAGCTACCCGCTTTCCACCAAGGTGTTTCAGATGAAACCTGACAATCTTGTTTGAATGATGTGGTAGAGAAAGGCCAGCCATTCAGTCTAGCAGTGGCTTAGTTTTTCATTTAAACACAGACTTGTATTTTACTAAGGACCATGAGCTGTTTCCGATGAAACTTTTTAAGATACAGGAAGAAAGCCTTTGTGCCTTTGGTTTTTGAAATTCTCCTTTCAGAAGCCTGGTATGACAACTCTGAGCAATATCTCTCCAGGTTATAATTCTTCACTAACCACCTGTGGAGTTTGCTTCCCTCTGGGACATACATTTTTGAAAAATCCAATTGCAACTTGACATATTTTTTTTCAGGTGTATTTCTCTGCAGGAGTTCATTCCAAGAGAACCCCTGTGGATGGAAGTTGGACTGGGCTGGTTTATCATGCTCAACAATGCAAGGCCATTTATACCAGTCGAACATCGCTTCCTATATGGCAGGGAATTAAGTTCTGAAACCTGTCCCTTTTCTCAGCACTCCTTGTGCTCTTTCCTTAGCAATCATGAGACACTTCAAAGGGAAAAAAAAGTTACGGAGCATAGATTTTAAGCTGTTGAGGAAAGAGAGAGACACACAGAGAGAGCGGGTATGGTCATCACTAGCACACTTGGAAGAATGCTCCGATCTTTGTGCTCTACAGAGGAGCGGGCTAGAAATAAAGATTTATTATTATTATATTATATCTTGCAAATGGAAGTGCCAATATTGTTTTGTTAGGCATCATATTTAAATTATGAATCAGCCGTTTGCAAAATTTCCTTTGAGATTTCTCCCTGCTGATGGTGAGAGCTGAACAGTTTCCTTCGATAATTGGGAGACTGCTGATTCTTAACAAAGACTTCATTTGTTTTTGTTTTCACCCTGGAATTAACTGTAACCAGCTTCTTGTCAATTATAATAAGCATTTTCCGAGGTAGAAAACTGACTTCCACAGTATGGAAGATCATGAATGAGTCTGGCCTGAACACAGGAATGGCGCATTGTGGAAAATCAAATCTGACCTCTCTTGTTCCCATCTTCTATCTTTCTCCCTCTTTCTTACACATTTCGCTGTTTGTGAGCTGTCAGAAACCTATTTCTTTTTATCCACGAATGTATCTTAATGCATCTCTTCTCAGAGTCTGAGTGCACTCCCAAACTTTTCATTCTCAGGTGAGACAGGTTATACAGGGGGTAAGGCATAAACTGAAGTTTCAACAATAATGAACACTGGCAACCTTCCCCAACCTGGGGCCCTGCAGATGTGTTGAACTACAACTTATTGTCTATACTTATTTTTTTAAATTTTTAAAATTAAACTTATATGTGTGCATACATAAAAGACAAAAAACAAAAAACAAAACAAACAACAACAACAATATTCATGTCAAATGTACTAGACTCACTATACATTTACTGTCCAATATTCAGACTCTTATTCTTATGTAACTCTACTGACTTATAACTTGAAGTTATTGTCTTTACCTATTGATTGGTGGATGTGCTGAGAATTGTAATCCAATACATTTAGTAGGTATCAATTTGTGGGTGGCTGATATAGGACATCCTTGACCTATGGGATTTTTTGGGGATGAATGGGTGGTATGATGCCTAGGGATGCCTCTATGACATATGTGTGCAAAATTTAAAAAGGATGGGAGCAGAGATCAAGGAGTATGGATAAATAAAAAAAAGTCTAAAGCATTTGTGTTTGTTTCCTGCTCAGTTTACTAGAGCCCAGAGTCAGGAATTTTGCATCCTTTTCTTTTTCCTAATGTTTTCTTTATATGGAGAGCTTGAAGAGAAATATTGCATTTTTCTAGACCCACTGTATGGATTTTCTGTCTTTCCAAATCTGAATTGATAACAAGTCTTAGAGTCAGCTCACTTCGGAGTAGAATTGCTTTGGCCTGGACAGTTTCTGCATTTCTCCAGATCAGTCCAGTTTGGTTCAAGACTCATCTGAATCTGAAGCAAACGTCTAGTTCTTCAAAAACTTGTATTATTTACACTGAAATTTCTGTTCCTTAGAGCACCATTATTAACACCCAGCAAGAGTCCTCTCTGCTTGGACTGATAATACAATTTGCATGTATAGCATTCTCATTTTGATCCCTCCTGCCTTTCCTGCAGTGAGTGTCATGGACATGGGACTTGTTAAAGAAAATCCCATGTCTGTATGGTATCAAACAACAAACTAGTATTTGATACAACAAACTACTGACAAACAGGATGTGTCACTGCAAATGCTGGCTTCACACAAGGCCAAGGAAAAACAACAACAACCTAAATAATAATAATAATAATAATAATATAATAATAATAATATTTATCCCGCCCCTCTATGCAACACAATTGGGGCGGCATACAACATTAAAATATACATTCCATATCCCACAATCCCATGGTGTTTGGGTTCAAGACTTTATGTATTTAGTTACTGACATAAAAAAAATATTGGGACTCTAGAAAGCAAAGGCAAGGCTCGACTATATCTTAGTCTACTGTTAGTGGGTACCTTCCAGAAGGTTGGATAACACCTCCCATCAGCCCTGACCAGAAGGTCTGGAGAGAAAATCCTACTTTTTTGTACATTCTGGCTAGTGATGATGGAACTTGTTGTGGAGATGAGCTTCCAGAAAGTTGCTATACATCATATAAAAACAGCGAACAGTCTTTTTTTTCTTACTAAAGTCAACCCCACGTTTAAACAAAAGGCAAGCTGAAGCAGGAAGTTAACCATGATTTTGACTCAAAACTGCTGAACTGGAGGGATGCCAAATTAATTCCAGCTTCCTGGGTCTGATTTGCAACCTTCTGTCAATAGCCATTAAAAATGCAGAAGTGTGTTTTAAAAACTTTTTGATTGCCCAGTCTTTATGTTTGCATTATAAATTAGTCTTAAATCATGAACTAACATGGTCTCTCTTGAGATAGAGATATAGAGCACACAACCTATTCTCCAGACTCTCTTGAGGTTGGCGTGTGTGTGTGCTAGTGTGTGTATGTGAGAGAGAGACTTTTTTTTTCTTGAATGGACTGGAGGGAATTGTTCAGTCTAAGACCTAGCAAGAAGGACCAGTATTTCAACTTCTTGTATTTGGGATATCCCTAGGTAGCTATAGATCAGTGAAAAGAGTGATGATCATTGGCGTTACTCTTTGGATTATGAATGCCTCCACTAAAGGATGTGACCCAATCCTTCATCTTAACCAGTGAATGTTACCGTAAGGCTCTGGGTGAACATAGATTGAGGGGAGATCCCAGTAAGGCAAAACCCAGTGAGTGACAGACATAATCTTCTCAAGATGGGAAAATGTGAATGCCGGAAGTCATTGTCTGGTTGATTAACTTCTTTATCAGCTTGTAGAAGCTGGTCATAGTCAGACCTTATCTTTACCTCCAGTTTAAGCAGATCTTTAAGGATTCTCTCTAACTGAACATATTGCATCTTCAGTGCTTTTAGCTTGAGGGGTCGAAATCAGGAACCATCATCACTAATATTATTTCCCAATGGCACTCTTTCACAGAAGACATTCTCTTTGGAGATCATTAGCTGTCCCCAGAAGGAAACTTATTTTGCTTACTTTTATAGTTTCTCAGTTACAGTAGTTATCCTCTACTTTCCCATTATATGTGCCTTTTTTTTTACTCTTTAAGTACATTATCTTTTCTCTTGCCTCTGTAGATGGTTAGCAGGAGATTGCAGGCTTTACTGCATTGCTGCATGGAGGATTCATAAAAGTCAGCATGCTACTATAGGGAACTGGTTGTTTATGTTGTTGATGAAATAATATTTTATTTGGGGGAATAGTTTTGTGAATAACCTTCACTCACTGGACCAGCTGCCTATTGTGCTGTTCCAGCTACAATATCAGAAAAATACTAGAGACTGGAAAAGTTCTTTTTTGGATCATAACTCCTCCAAGTATTTTTCTCAAGCTCTGAAAAAGACATTCTGCTAAAGATCCCAAATCAAATATGTATCACACCTGCATTTGTGTCTTCCCAATCTCACCCTTAAAATGGTGCAAGATTTGGCTGGTTTTTTTGCTCAAAGTCCTCCTTTTCTTTATTGTTGCCAGAGCAAAGTGAAAACAACATAGTAGAGAGTAGCTACCGCCTCTTTGCAGGTGGGTGAAAAATATCTCATTGTAAATAAACCCCAGAGATTGTAGTCTATGAGGTCACTTCCAAGGACTGAGAGATATCTTTGGGCCTCAACTTTGGGCAACACTAGTCTGGGTGTTGCTTGAGGAGAAGGGATCCAATCCATATAGATTCTGAGCAAGCAGAATGGATTCCTTATCTGTTTCCTCTTCTGGTAAAGTTGATGGTGGTGTTATAATCTTCAACTGAATTGGCTTATATTCAGTGGGGATAAATTTACTGCCTTATGTCCCTCAGCACAGAGAACTAGAGTGATTTATTGTTTTGAGTGTTGGACCAGAATTATGTAAGACTAGTGTTGAAGTTTTCCCTCAGCCATGGAGATCCAATGGGTGATTTTGGGCAAGTCACACTCTCTCAGCCTTAGAGGAAGGCAATGGCAAACCTCCTCCGAATAAATCTCCCCCTGCCCCCCCCAAAAAAAACCCTACAAGAAGTTTGGCGTAGGTTGGACTCAATTTGAAGGTTCCTAACAATAAAAACAACAACACATTTCATTAAGGATCTGCAGTTTCTACCTGGTGTAGAGAATTATACAAGGAGAGTCATTACACTTGGCCTTAGAACACAGCTTCCCAAGCTTGGGCAACTAAAGGTTCTTAGGCTTCAGCTCTAAGAAAACCCAGCCACCACAGCAAATCATAAGGGATTCTGGGAATTGCTATGGTCTGAGAATATCTGGAAACCTAAGTTTGGGAACTACTACCTTAGAGGTACAACTAGTATTTTATACTAGCTGATATTATTTTAGAGATATTTTAATAATGCAATGTTGTTTTAGATTGTATTCCCCCCCTATTTTATTTGACCCTTACTATGTAAAGTGCTGTGCCAACTTTACAGCACTCCATAAATAAAGAATAATAGACATTGTACATTAGTGGAGACTATGCACTGGGGTTGTAATATATTTAAGGAGAAATGAGTGTGTATGCATTTGTGTGTGTATGGGGTATAATGTGGAACATCTGAGAATAGGGAAGAAATGATGGAAGGATCCTGCCAAGGTAGAGAAAGTGAAGTTATAGACATATAAATATTTCTTCTATTGGATTTCTATCTCTCCATTATACTTCTTTCTCTCTTTGTACACCACTTTTTTTTGTTCATGATTTAAGCTTTAAACAGAAGAACTGAAACCCCATAAGAAAAATTGATGTTCACAGGGAGCATCCTTCTCTTTCTGTGATGTCAACACTGGTCCAAACAAACCTATCCTATGGTGGGGAAATTCTACACTCTAAATTTCCTTCTTATTAATTAAGGTACATTTATATCTAATTTTTCCTTAAGTGATCTGAAGGTGGTATCCATGGGTCTTTTCTTTCTCACCATTATAGTTTCAAATAATCCTGTGAGGTAGGTCAGTCTCAAAAGAGTGGTTCCATGGAGATGCAAACCTGGATCCTTTAAATCCCAGAGCAATGCTCCAACAACCACTACTACATCACATTACCTTCCCAGTTAGATGTTCTGTTCTTGAGTTCTTTTCCCCATCAACCTCAAACCAACAAAGCCAATGGTTGAGAATGATGGAAATGATAGCAGTCCAACAGAAATGGAAGACTTTGCCTTATGCTACTTGAAAGTGCGACAAAGTCTCTTGTTGTTTCTTCTCTGCCTGTATATGTCTTATTTACTGCTGTGGCATTGCTCATCTTTGCTGTTGAGATAATAATGGTGTGTGTGTGAGACTGTGTGACATATCAATAGTTCTTCAGCAAGCGAGGAATGGTTTGCTCACGTGGCTAGACTGAAGTTCATCTGCAAGATCCGTCCCAGTTCTCACATTCCTCTCAGCTAATGTATCCACCGCTGCTTTTTGTTCCATCCCCTCTGGAAATGTTCACCTTACACATGCTTGAAGGTTTCTTCTGATTTACCAGGCACTGGGCTATTGATCCTGTCTCTTCTGCAGCAGATTCTTCTTATTGATCTTTTCAGGGACAAAGTTCATTAAGTATGTGGAAGTTTCAGAGTTCTTTTGTAGAGCAGTTTTACTTTTCATATGCTGGCTTTAGTTTGCCTGTATTGCACTAAGAAAGTGATTTCCCCTGCATCGTCTCTAAAATTTAATGCCAAGTAAGAAATGTTAAATCTTTCCACTGAAAAAAGTGTCTTTTCTATAGGATTCATTATGACTGAGGAATATTCCTCTGGCTCTGTTAAATGAGAAAGCGTGATGGAGGGAGAGGCAGAAAATCTGCTGTGTATACATGAGAATGTTTCAAATTGAAAAAGAGAAAACCAATTGAAAACCAAGCCCTCTGTACTGCAAACAGATTAGTTTGGGTCTTTATACTCTGGTCATTCAAATAATGGCTGAGGTTCAGGACTGGGAGATGTATGTAAAGTTCTGTACAGGCAGCACTATGAAACGTCTCTCCTCTTACTCCCCCATCCCCCCAAATTCTAGATTACTGGCCAGATAACAGCCCTGGTGGCGCAGTGGTTAAATGCCTGTGCTGCAGCCACTCACTCAAAACCATAAGGTGGCGAGTTCAAGACCAGCAAAGGGCTGAAGGTCGACTCAGGCTTGCATCTTTCCGAGGTCACTAAAATGAGTACCCAGATTGTTGGGGGGGGGGGCAAATATCTTACAATTGTAAACCGCTTAGACACTCCTTAAGGGTATGAAGTGGTATATAAATGAAGCTGTTTGTTTGTTGAATGGGGAATCTATGTTCCTTTAGCTGGATGCACAATGCACAATGATGAGGCAACCTTTGGAAACCTTCTGAAGTTCCTGCAAAGGTCTTGGACCATGATATCTGTCACAGAAGCATATCTGGATGCTTTTCTGCCACTTCCCCAGCCAGCAATCTCTTGTTTTTCTTCAGTGGGGAGCTACACTAGCTAATCATGGGTTTATGGGGTAGACTTTGTAGAATCTGATGTGAATCTGATAGAGAATTCCAACCTCAACAATGTGAAAGAAAGAGGGACCTACATAGGCCTAAGTTGGATTTATGCCTGTGAGAGTCACTAGCAAGATGCCAACTATTATTAGCTTGGATGCAGACTCAGGACATTTCTTCATGGGCCATTTGCAGAAGTTTCTGCCCCCATAGTCACCCTGTCCACACAGGGCAGGGCCAAAGGCCTTATTTGACTGTGGACTGTCTACTAGGAAGAACAGTCCCACAGTGAATCTGGGCCATTCCTCCTTTTTTAAAAAACTTACCTTTTGCTCTGGATCTTCTCAGAAAATCCAGACAACTCCAAAGTTATGCTGAGCTCCTGTTTGCACAGTGTCCTGCTGTGCTGTCTGCCACCAAGAGTCTCTGAGGGTACAACAAGGTGCCTAGCCATATGCTCAATGCTGGGTACCTCATTTTTGACCTCAGAGAGAGCAACTACACTAGTAGTGGTGCTGCTAGATGGCACAGTGTGACATGTGTGTAGACAGCTCCCCAGTGAACAGGTAATGGGAGGAATTTGAGCCACCTTCAAGACCAGAATACTCCTGGAGCAGCCTGGAATATTCTGGCCAGTGTACACCCCCACTTAGTCAACCTGAGAGTAGACATATTCAGATCAATGGCTCCCCAGATAACCATGATTAACTGAAGTTCTCTTGGTTTTGATAGATTTACTCAGCCGATCCACTTATTACATTTTCTTTGACCTGTTGTTATGCTTTAATATTAATATTTGGCTAGGGCCACATTAAAATTCCGGATAAAACTTGAAGGCTCATGGAATCCAAACTACTGGAATGGAAACAGGAGGAGGGGTAATGGAATGGAATAACAGTTTTCCACCCACCCATAAACAGAAGCAATTCCCACAGCAAAATATATTTTGTTGTAGACTGCATTGCTACTAAAGAGAATGCTTGCTTGCTTGCTCTCTAATGCTGCAGGGTTTGCTCCACAGATAGCTTTGTGAATCATGTCCATTAGGTTGGGGAAGACAAAAGCAGTTAATTCAGGTCATTTGATGAATCAGTAGAATTCATTACATTTGGCCCTCCATATCTGAGCATCAATGGCTTGAAGATATATATATATATATATAGATAGATAGATAGATAGATAGATATCAAAAAGCAAAGCATGATTTGTCATTTTATATACAGGTCATCATTTTACTATTCATTGTATTTAATGGGACTTGAACATCAATAGATTTTGGTATCTACGAGGGGGTGTGTGTGGCTCCTGGAGCCAATCCCTAGCAGATACCAAGGACCTTGGTGTTTCATGGTATAAACTGCATATACAGAACTGGATTTTGTGTGGCAGGCACATCTGGCTAATGTAGGAGTTGGCTAGATAAAATCCCACTCTTTCCCAGCTCAAGCTGTATCGCCTTGTTTACTACAGGCATGATTTTGCAAACCGACACCAAGCTTGTCTTTATCCAGTCCTCCTTCTCTATCCTCCCAAAGCGGATGGTGCTAAAAAAAAAATTCCAGGTAGACAGAGGATGGGGAGAAAAGGTATAAAAAGGAAACATATTCAGGGGTAGCAGTGTTGGCCATGCAACAAAAAAACAAAAAACAAAATCCAAAACCCATAAAACTGTGATAACTTTATGGGGACAACTAAAATACACAAAATGTGTCATGCAAGCTTTCAAAGCTTCACTGGCTTCCTCATCAGGCAAAGATATTAAAAATAATATGGGTGAAGAAACCTGCATCACAGAGGAGAAGATGCCAGCACTGAGCTTCCTCTCGGTTTCTGTTGACTCTACAGCTTGCTAGTCCAGTTGTCTTCCCAATGTAGAATGGTGTTTGTGTGTTCTATTTTATCCTTTGCCTCAAGTGGAAAAATCTCTTGTTCTGGGAGCTTAGAGGGAATAATTTGCTACCTACAACCAAACTTTGTCCTCACTCTTGCCTACAATACTGTTTTCCTTCTGGTTTAGGGAAACACAAAGGGAAAAGAAGCGATTCTTTCTTTGTTGCCAGACTCCTCTCTATTTGGCTTTCTTTTGAAATCCAAGGAGCTAATGGCAGAAGTGACGAGAATGTCTCTGAAGGAATTATTAGCTGTGAGCATCTATTTAGTGCACAGGGATTTTTCATATCTTCTTGTGGCACAATAACGTCTGCTTCCCCTTTTGTACAGTCAAAAGAGGAGGAAAGACAATATCCTAGGGTGATAATAGAAACTGGATTTTTTAAAAAATGCTGCTGAGTAGACAATGCAGGGAGAAAATTATATGCAACGAACAAAGGAAGGAACACTGCATGTTATCCTTCCTTTCTCCCCTGGCTTTCTCTTGGGTTTTTGAGTCCAGCTTCTTGTTCTGAGATTTGATTAGGAAAATAATTTAGTATTGTTACCATGGCAGTTGGATGGTTTAGGCCACAGGTGGGAAGCTGAAGATGCTCTGGATGCTTAAAGTTGATTCACCACAGCCCTGGTGGCGCAGTGGTTAAATGCCTGTACTGCAGCCAGTCACTCAAAACCAGAAGGTGGCGAGTTCAAGACCAGCAAAGGGCTGAAGCTTGACTCAGGCTTGCATCCTTCCGAGGTCGCTAAAATGAGTACCCAGATTGTTGGGGGCAAATAGCTTACAATTGTAAATGAAGCTGCTTGTTTAACAAATTGTAAGCCGCTCTGATAGTCTTGGCTGAAGAGCGGGGTATAAATAAAACATTATTATTATTATTATTATTATTATTCCCAAACTTCAGTCCTCCAGATGTTTTGGAGTTTAGCTCCCAGAATTCCTGGTTATCTGCCAAACTGGCTGGGGCTTCTGGAAACTGAAGTACAAAACACCTGGATTAACAGAGTTTGGGAACCGCTTGTTTAGACCATGAACTTCAATGTTATTTTGCGATATTAAGAAATGAAAGCCGTCATAATGGAATATGGATGATTCAGAAGTAACATGGAAGAAATGTAAGGCAGAAAGTTAATTGACAATGGGAAATGTTTTAGAAAATAAAAGTGAGGATTCATTAACTGTGGGAAAAATTAAAGACTGATTCAATAACGGATCTAGCCACACACAGAATAAACTGGGAGTGTCATAGCTTAGAGTCAGGACACATATTGGTCTTCTTCAGTTTAGATTTTAAGAAGCATTTCTGAAAAAGAGTTCTGTCTATGAGGTGAAAATCTTGTGGCTGAAGGTCTGTGGAGCCATACTGAGAAGCCCCCACAACCCTATAATCACTTTCCCACCCAGGTCTAAGACTGGGAGGATGGGAACCTTTTGCCTGTACTTCAGCTCCCAGTTGTTCCACTTAGGATGGTCAATGGTAAGGGATGATGGGAAATGAAGTTAATAAAGATTTGCAGAGCCAATATCTTTGCTCGAGATGCCTCTGCAGAAGAAACTGAGCTAAATAAAAAAGTTCAAATGACTGGTCCAAGGCAGTTCTTACTTTGGCAGCAGAATGTCTTGTGCTGACATTTGCTACAGGCCAGACGAATTTTTGCTGGCAACTACTCAGACTATGCTGAGGTTTATGTATCAATTAAATAAAGATGTACAACCTAGAAAAACTAGGTGGATGGATATAGAGTCTAAAATTCATGACAGTGTCTGCCTATTTTCTATCTTGTAAGAGGAAAAAGGAAAAAGCTTGTTTAGGTTTCAGCTCTAGAAAGGCTGCCAGATATTCCTTTAGACTATGGGAATGTACAGACCACCCCTAAGGGGTGGCCTGCAGCTGCCCCTTTTAGTGCCAGATTGGGGCTGTGGCAACCGCATGCCGTGGCCCCGATTTTGCCTTTCCATGATGCAAAAAGGAGCCCCCCAAAATGGTTCCTTTTTGCACCCCGAAAAGGGTGCCATAGCCACCAGCGCTGCAACTTTTCGGTGCTCCTTTGGCACTGCGTCATCTAGACGCAGCACCAGAGGAGTGCCATGATGCCGCATGCCATGTGGTGTGGTGCACGGCATCACGCTGGCCTTGGGGCAGAGTCGGGGCATGTGTCGGATAGATGCCACACCCCAATTCCACCCCCAGGCCAGCCCCTATGTCAACAAAATCCACAAAGAATGACCTCAGGTGATCCTACAAATTAGTACAGCAGAAGACACCTGACAATAGGCAATAAGGCTTAATCTAACAGTGGGGGGTGCTAGACTTACATAAGGGTTGCCTATTGTCAGGTGTCTTCTACTGTACTAATTTGTAGGATGACCTATAGGGTGACCTGACCTAGAATACATTACCTATTAGGTTTGTGGAGACAGGGCCTTTCTTGTGACAACTCCCTGATTATGGAACTGTTTGCTAAGATGCTCAGATTGGCCCTCTCTTGGCTTATCTCCATGTGTGCTGTAATGACTGTTTTGGTTAGGTGGGCTTTTGATGGCTTTAATGGCTTCTCTGGATGATTTAAAGAAGGTTTAAACTGTTCCTAATTTGTATGTTTATATGAGATTGGTTTGTAAAGTTATACCTTTGCCTTGGGCTCACTTTTGGGCAAGACAATGATTATACTCCTTTTAATAATGCATAACTAATTATAAGCACACAACCCAAACCTGTAGCAGGAAGCCAACATTTAAGAGATGTTCCCTTAAAATTTACCCATCTTGTGAGTGATTTCCACTTCAGTGGGTCTCCCGCAGAAGCCTGGAAAAATGCCCTCAGTCAGGACTGTACCACATGGGTCTTCTGCAGTTTAAAATGGGCAACTGTGCACTTTGGTACATTATTCAAGATTATGAAGTTTAACATGCAGATGCAATTTCTGGCAAATTTTGTGGAAGCTTGATAATGAACTGTTTTAAGAGGTGCAAAAGGAGAGCAAGATCTGGTGTGACGTAGTGGTTTGAGTGTTTCACTGGGACCATGGTTTGAATCCTCACTCAGCCATGGAAGCCCACTGGGTGACCTTGGATAACTCACATTTTCTCAGTCTCAGAGGAAGGCAGGGGCAAGCTTGCACTGAATAAATCTTGCCCCCCCCCAAAAAAAAACAAATGAAAGGGCCATCATACGTTGTTGTCAATCTGAAGGCAGATAGCAACAAATGGGAACAGAGGGTGTACAGCAGCGTGGAGGTTTTTGTTGTAGAACACAGTGCTTTCATTATTTGCAACAAACCAGAGCTGAATTATTGATTAGAGCAAAAGTACACACTGTTATTCAAAATATCTAACAAACCTAATGCAAAATTAATATATTAATTTTACATTATGTGGGGAGAGCAAAGGAAAATTGAGTTTGGCATGCTTGGCATGAAAGTATTTGTTTTGTTATTGATTTATATGGTGCCTTGATTTTCATCCCCCAGAGTGGGATTCAGATCAGCATTAAAGTAATATTCAGTAATGTGGATTGAGACCTACTATATTGGCAGTCTTATGTGACAGTATGCCATAGCTCTTTTGACACCTTATTGTCCAAATGGTTCAATAATCCACATCAATGGCTGTGATGCAGTTGTCGTTTATACCAGTTTTTTTTTTAATTGAGCTGCCACTAAAATTTCCCTCCTCCCCAGATTTAACAGAATGAGCTATTAGGAAAACATTTTGCTTTCTTCAAGCCATGTCTCTGTTTTGGTTCATTTTTGAAGAAAATAAATGGAAATGTTGCTGTGGACTGCATGGAGGCACCATCTCCTGTTAGCACAACCACTGAGTGATGGCATCATAGGTCACTAGACAACTACACGTGAACCAGACCAGTGTCCTGGTGGCGCAGTGGTTAAATGCCTGTACTGCAGCCACTCACTCAAAACCATAAGGTGGCGAGTTCAATACAGTGGTCCCCCGGGTTACGAAAGTAATCCGTTCCGGATTACTTTTCGTAACCCGGAAATTTTCGTAACCCGGGGGACCGCTTTCTTTGACGGACCGCGCGGCAAATTTAAAGGGGCCGCACGGTTTTTCCTTTTCGGATCCCGGGGTTTTATTCGGATCCCGGGGCCGTTTTTGCGGCCCTGGCTCTTTCGTTCCCCGGGGATTTCATACCCCAGGGGATTCGTAACCCGAGGGACCACTGTACCCACAAAAGGGCTCAAACTCGACTCAGGCTTGCATCCTTCTGAGGTCGCTAAAATGAGTACCCAGATTGTTGGGGGCAAGTAGCTTACAGTTGTAAACTGTTTAGACACTCCTTAGGTGATATGAAGCGGTATATAAATGAAGCTGTTTGTTGTTTATTTGTCTCTCAACCACACACCTTTTGAGAACCATTCCACACTGCACAATTATAACACTATGGTCCTATTTGAACTGCCATGGTTCATCCTATGCAATCTTGGGAGCTTCAGTTTAAGAAGGTGATGTAGTGGTTTGGTTCAGCTGTTATTTGGAATGAGTGCCCAGTATGGTCACAGACTGTGTTTCTTAGTTATTGGTTGATGGAGATGGTGGGCACCGGAAATGTACAGCAAATAGTAGAAAGACTCCTGCTGAGTGTCAGCCAAAGCATCTGACACTTGATACTCTTGCTACTGACCTTTCACTCATTGAAAAGTCACTGACCTTCATTTTCCTCTCTCAGTCAGCATTGCAGGAATTGTAATTTAGTCCTTCCTTGGTACCAATATACTCATTTGCCATCTACTCCTGAGTGCCTTATAATCAGATGCTCTGCAAATCTATAGAGACAATTCTGGAAACATGTACAAAATGTATGTGTGTATTTGACATTAATTATGGGCATTTGCCAAACTTACACAAATATCCAAATATGTCTTGATTGGTCTGAAAGTACAGCAGAGCTGCTTTCACAGAACTATGGTCCTGACTAGAACTCTCAAGAGGCATTTTTGCAGAGGACAGCAGAAATCCAAGGAAGACTATGGGTGTTCAGGACCTTGGACAGCTCATGTTACAAGCGGTCTTTATGAGATCAGAGTGGATATGAAGAAAGCTGAAATTCTTCAAAGATAAACAGTCATGTGCCTTTCAGAGGTTTTGACTAGAGCTCCCATAATCCCTTACCATTGGAAAGGTCATGGGGAGACACTGGAAGTATATCCTAAACTAAGTAGCTATGCCTGGCTTGTCAATTTCCATCTTTCACACTACCAGGAGAAAAAAAAAGCCACTTCCTTTGGAAAATGTCTTTGTCGCATCCTTGAAATAGGTTTTACAAAGCTAGTTTTGGGTCAAGCTTAGTGGTGAGTCATTTTGTGAGTGTGTATGTAGATGTGCCTTCAAGTTGCCTGTTGATTTATGGTGACCCCACAATTTTATAGGGGTTTCTTAGGAATACTCAGATGTGCTTTTACCAGTTCTTTCCATTGAAATATGGCTTACAGAACCTGGTATTCCTTGGAGGTCTCCCATCCAAGTACACAGGGCTGACCCTGCTCTGCTTCCAAGATGTGACAGGATCTTAGGTACATAGAAAATCATGTACCATTAACCTTTCCAAGCTATGTATGAAGCATCAATGGCTCATTCAGTAAGTTTCACATTTCAGAGGATATTTCTTGTCCCCCAAAGGTGTTTTCCTTCATTTTGTCACTTTATCTGGCAAACATTCAGTGTTACAGTGAATGGCCAAAAGTTATGTGTTATTTTGTCATGTGTAATTATTTTTCAGTTAACCATTCATGGAACATCCCCTGAAGTAGGCAGAAATAATGATCTGAAGCTGCACCTACTGAAAATACCTTCCATAGTCCCCCAGTGCCCATATATTGGGAGTTTAGGTAAGATGGATACTGGTGGGGTTTAAACTCTCACTTCCCTCTCCTTGTCTTGATGCAACTAGAGCATGGATATAAAGGATCAGCTGCTTACTGACATTTTTCACTTACCTGTATTTGCACCCAAGCATATGAGTACAATGGCCATGCATTCATGGTTTCCGAGGCACACAGCCATTACACTCTTTATTAAATGCAAACTTTTGGATCAAGACCTCAAATGACATTGCTGACAGCCATTTCCATCTGCCTTGGCCTTTGGGTGACCTAGTTCTATTTTTGATTAGTGCTACTCTTCAGGGAAAAAGAAATCATTTGCCTTTATAGTTCATGACAGGAGTCATAAAGCTAAACAAGTGCATCAATAAATTCTGCATCCTTACATTTGCAGCCTTTAGCTTGTACAGTAAGGATGAAGGATTACACTCAAACCAATGTTGGTATGGAGGTACCAAGGATTAAGAGTGAGTTAATTCTGGAAGAGGACACAAAGAAAGGGATCAAGGAGATTGTTAACCAAATGGCTTAGGAACAACAATATAAATCTTATATTTCCAAAAGATTAAAAGTGAAGCTGCTATTGATTGCCAATATAGTGCAGCAAAGCCAGTGTGGTGTAGGAGTTTGAGCATTCGGCTAGGACTCTGGAGATCAGGGTTAAATTCTCTGCTTGGACTTGGAAACTCACTGGGTGTCCTTGGGTGAGCCATACACTTTGAGCCTGAGAAGACCCCATGATAGCTTCACCTTAGTGTCACCATTAGTTGGAAAAGACTTAAAGGCACACAACAACAAACAAAATAGTGCAACAGCTACAGGGTGAGGTTTAGACCAGAGAGAATCAGTATAAATTCCTGCCCAGACTTACAGGGTAAACAGGGACCAATCACAATCTTTCAGCCTAACATATTTTACAGGGCTGTTGTGAAGGTTTTATCAGGTGGCTGCAGAAGGAAAGATAGTATGCATGCTGTTATGCACTCTCCAAGAAAAGTCAGGAGAAACATTTGGTTAACAGATTTCCCTGTACTATAATATTTTTGGGGAGTTGTATGGAAGCGTTTCTATTCCCAATTATATTTATATATTTTCTCCCAAAAGATGACTATCTGATTCTGATCATAGCAATTACAGAATCTGATACTGATCAATGCAAATGTAAAACTCCCAGGTGGACCAGTGGCGGGGAAATCTTTAGACCAAAAGAGCAACATAACAGCTGTAAAGATGAATACTAAAACAAAATACAGCAGCACTAGTGTTTCCTCCATGTTTTAATCCTTTCTCAAGAGGAGGAAAGATGTTCTTTCTTAGGAGAACTTTTTCTAAACAATTCAAATATATCCAACACCACTAGAAAGCTTGTCAGGCCTACTCATTCAAGGAGACCTAAATCCAGATGTTTTGGACTGGAACTCTCATATTCCTTCACCATTGACCATGCTGGCTGGGGCTTCTGGAACTTGAAGTACAATATTTCTAGAGATTCTTCTAAAGTAAAGGGGCCTTTTGGCCAACATATCTGCCATGGAGTCTTGGGGGCTAACCACAAACTAACACATGAGTATCATGAACTACTGTATATACTCGACTATAAGCTGACCTCATGTATAAGTCAACTTTTGTGGCCAAAATTCTAGGTTTTTATATGACCTGTGGATAAGTCGAGGGATAAGTCGTGGAGGGAGCCCAGCTGGGGAGAGGCTGCAGGGCCATCGGTTGCCCTCCCCAGCATCTTCCCAGCTGGGCTGTCCCTTGTAGAGGCAGGATGGCTGGAGAGAAACTCAGGTCAAAGTACCGTATTGACCTGTGTATAAGTCGACCCAGGTTTTTGGGTCAACATTATTACCTAGATTTCTCGACTTATACATGGGTATATATGGTAGCTCACTGAGATATGAATAGCAATTAGGAACCTTGATATAAACAATAAATATATTTGTAACAAAATATTTTAACCCTTATACAAAATGAATACAAATAGGGGGTAGTCCCTTAGATATAACACCTTTAAAATTCATACTAAAACCCAGACTAGATTCACCATCTGACTAACCTGAAGCTGTTGCAATCCCATCACTGCTTATTAGATTTTCCTTCTTTCAGCAGCCGGAAAAGAGACATTGTCATAAAGCTGCATATGTATCTCCAGTGTGAAGTAGCTCATTTCTGATCTCTGATTCCTTCGAATGAGATTGCAAATCTACCTGCTGCATCTACTCTGTTTGGGCTAAGAAAAAGTACGTCTAAACTGGGTTAAAACATAAAGGCATCTATCAGTTCCATCTAGAGGCTTACAGCATTGCACTCACTTGGAGAAGTGACTCCAGTACATG
The DNA here is from genome assembly GCA_034509955.1 of Urosaurus nigricauda. Taxonomy (NCBI): domain Eukaryota; kingdom Metazoa; phylum Chordata; class Lepidosauria; order Squamata; family Phrynosomatidae; genus Urosaurus; species Urosaurus nigricauda. Next base: position 106,776,729 of record JAOEGL010000004.1, read on the forward strand.
TATAATCCATAAACTATCCAGTTTCCATACACTTCCAGAGATAACGGATAACATCTTTCTGACTCTATGCTGTGGAAGGAAGCAATCTTTGAAAACACAAGGAGCACTGATTCAATGAATGCCCAATGTGATTTTATCTTCAGAGGCTTAGGGCTCAGCTCCCTTCTCATCTTGCAGTATTGCAAATTGGAAGTAGCCCTGCAGAAGGTAACTGCGTAACATTTTTTAGAGGATGAGATGTGCTTCTGATCCTGAGTATCTGAGATGCAACCCTAGGAGGGAAAATTTTCTAAGTGGGGTGGGATGGGGGAAGTCCAGAGGACACTGGCAGCATATGATATCTTGGTGTTGCTCAGGGCCTGAGGCAAAATCTTTTATTCATAATTCAATATGTAAACTTTTACTGACACTTTCGAGTTAAAGGGAGAAATGAGCTGTTGAGATTTTACAGCTTGTCCAAGACTGACTACGGGATGCTGAGGAGAGTAAATGTCAAAACATATTTTATCAGATCATAAAGGGTTTGAGCATGTTGCTGTAGATGAATGTGTTTTAAAAGGGTATCTATAAACTTAGTTATATGTTTCAAATGAAAGAGTGGACCTAGAGGGGCATAATGGGTGAATTCCAATTGTCCCACCTAGAGTAGACCCAGGGAATCAATTGCAGAATATTAAATTAAAACTTTTGTAAGTCCTATTCATTTAATAGGTTTACTCTTTTTGAGATCAGCAATTGAATTTAGTCCAGAGATGACAACTATGTTGCTCTCCAGAGCCCTGTTCACACTACAGAATGATAATGCTATTGCTCCACTTAAACTGCCCTGGTTCTATCCTGTGGGATCCTTGAGTTTATAGTTTGGTGGGGCACTGGAGTGCTCTTGTTGAGAATACTAAATGTATCTCCCTAAACTGATAGTCGTAGGATTCCATAGAACTATGGCTCTAATAGTGCTATAATTTTGCAATGTGGATTGGCCTCTGATGTTGTTTGGCTACAGTTTCCAGCATTCCTCATCATTAACTATGCAGCTTGGCTTGCTGGATCTTGCAGTCAAATAATATTTCAAGGTCTACATGATTTCCAGCCCTAGTTTAGCTTCTTGACCAATAATTATATTGCTGTGTGTCTCCCACTATATGTCCTAACATCAAGTATCTGAGTGATAGATGTAAAAAAGTATTGATGTTGGGCTTGCAAATGTAATGCCCCATGGTGAGATCAAACACACTCTTGTATTTTCTGAAACCTTTTCAAGAAATGCTGCTCCTCAGCTGAAACAAGGAGCAATTTACAAACATTCAGAATAAAATAGACCCCCCCCCCGACATAATTTCATTTAAGTATTTTCCTCTGAGAATAGCCATGCTATATCCTATTAAGCACGGATCTAAATCCACTGTGATATTCCGGGAAATGTTGCCATTTTAAGGTCCTTCCATCTTCCTATAAAGATCTCCTGGTTGAAAACTTGCTCCAGAGAATTTCCCAACCCTCTTGAGCAGTGATTTTAGGGTGCATGGAGGGTGACCAAGGTGGAGATTGTCCCACTCCTGCTTGCACTGTCATTGTGAGCACACTGACTATATTGAATAACTGACTCAAGAGTCCAGCAGAAATTAGTGCATTATCCTTTTGCATTTATATGTTGTTGTTTTTAAAATGTTCCTTCACATGTCAGCAGTCCAAATGCCAGCCCAACAAAAGTTGCATTTCTATACAGTAAAAATCAAAGTGGATCTCTACAACAGGGATGAGCAAAGTGCAGCTGTGAAACAGGGATTAGCCCAAGACTGTTTGTAAAGCCCCACAGATTTTAAAAAGTATTTCCCCCCACCAGGAATTTTAGGCTTGGAGCTCTGTTGACTACAGCCATATTGCTGAAAAGGAGATATTGCTGAGAAGGCTCCAAAGTGACCAGCAAAGCTCACATTGCACTGAGGGCAGGTGGATGAGTCACAGGAATGAGCAAAAACAACACGAGGGAGTAGCTACCCATTTAATATACTCACCTAGTGCCCATGCATGTGATAACCCTTGGCTTCATGGGCCAAGTGCAAAGCCTCCTGGTCTCCAATCTTGGAGGTCAACAAAGAGCCCCTTTACTTATAGCTGGAGCTGCTGCACAGCTTGGAGACAACTTGTTTTCATTTCCAGTATATGTCCCATCATAAAGACACCTGCAGTGTGAATAATGAATGAAATGGAGGTCTGTCATCTGAATAGCTGGCAACAGAGCCCTGTCTGTCATTTTAATACTAGCACATGTAGGCCTACCCCTGCTTTCTGAACATCCATGTTTATATATTTAGGAGGCACAGAACAGAAGATGTAGAAAAAGCATAGAAGAGAGATTTGATGCTCCAGGTGTTTTGGATTTCACCTTCCATTAGCCCATATTGCCACTGTTAAGAGATTTTGGGAGCTCTGGACAAAATATCTGGGGGGGGGGGAAACTCCCATCCCACCAAAGTATAGATGTCATTCATAGAAAATAAGAAAGCAGAGCAGGAGACATTGATGACATAGTCAAGGCTTTTGCTGAGCAGAGCTGTGATGTTTTAAAATGTTTTGTCTTTGCCTTTCTGATCATTTCTGTGAGCCTTGGAAAGCAATTTTGAGGTGTATGGCAGAGCAACACCTCCTTATGAAGCCAAACTTTGAACACAGCATAGGTATATTATGACTAACAACCAGCTCCTCCCCAAATGTCCTTGCACTGAAGTATATGACCGAGCAAACTACAAAAGATTGTTTTGCTCTATTCTTGTGGGAAGAAAATAAGAACTATCAATCATTATTTGTTTCATTCTTGTAATCATAGCAGCTGCTGTTCCAAAGTATCTCTTTTTATTGCATTTTTTTTTTTAAAAAAAGTTCCTGTTTGATTTCTTCAAACCACATCAGGGGATAATGTCTGTTTCAGCAGAGATGTAGTTAGAGGTTGTAAATTGTAGTTATTTTGCCTTGTTGTTTTTCTCCCTTAATAGTAGTATCTTTCCTTCAGATACACTGATGAAGTACTGGGAACAGCAGAGAACCAGATCTCAAGTTTGGCTTCTTATAATTTCCCACTGCCTTCTCTTGGCAGACAGAAAGTTTCTCCAGAAGCGATGTAGATAATGTCCCATGATTCTGCCTTCAACAGAGATGTTTCCTGAATACTAGTTAACATCAGTTCTGTTCTGACCCTTCATTTTCAGTTCGGTTTAGAAGAAGATGGTTCTCTAAAAAATATATCTCCATTGTTGCAATCCATATTTATAGCCTGAAGCCATTGAGTAGAAAACAGTGTGGTGCATGAAGGAGATGTTCTTATTGCCTGAAAAGCTGAGTCAAGCCAGAACTTGAATTCTCACAGGAGAGCTCTAAAACCTAGAGGGGAAAAAAAAGAACTTAGTGTTTTACTTTGGAAAACAAAATAATAAAACTCTCTCAACTCCCATGACTATAAATATTCATCTTTCCTGTTAGTTGAATCTATAGAAAACAAAGTATGCTATGCTGCTTTATGAGGAAAAAATCCAAGAATTCACAACTAGGTAATACTGTTATGACCAAGGAAATGTGCCCAAAATTGTAGGAATATTTTGCAGTCTACAGCTCTACATGGTGCAGGGGTTTGAGAATGGGACTAGGTAACTGGAAGACCAGAGTTCAGATCCCAGGTAAGCTATGGAAACACACAGGGTGGCCATAGGAAAGTCATCCTCTCTCAGCCCAAGTGGAAGGCAATGGCAAATCTCTTCTCAATAAATCTTGCAAAGAAAACTCTAGGATTGTCATGACATAAGAATCAAAGAAAGAAGTTATGTTGTTAGGTCAGATGTTGCAAACAGCAAATTGAGGTGGGGCTGGAAGGAGGAATCAAAATAGACTTCCAGTGGTGATGTTATGAAGTTTCCATGGAGACAAAAGTGGAACGAAGAAAAAAATTATTGACTGAAATGGATTAGGCCAATGCTTCTTAATCTATTTGACATACATGGGGGTTCCCCATGGTGCTAGGGACCAGGGTATTTGTGCCCATTAACTACAAGTGTTCCTTTCTTTCCTGGAACTTTGCCATAGATTGGCACCCAACAGCTCATGGACTGGCACAGGTCCATGAACCCACCACTTTGAGTAGCACTAAATTAGACTTTATTAAGTGACACGCGTATTCAGATATTCCTAGGTCTGTTGCCACAAAGGCATTACTCATAATTCACACCATTTTTGAACATATAAAACCCAGTAGTTAATTTGCTTTCTTTAGTTTTGCCCTTAGTCAAAATGCTCCACAGAGAGCAAAGAGTATTTATGTTAGGAGAACTGGAGATGCACTAAATTAAACAAGGCAGGTGGTTCATATTTCTTTGAGGTTTGAAGGAAGGAAATATTCTGAGGAAAGTCTCATCTCCAGGTGGCAAAGACTTATCTTCCTTCAATTGTAGAAACCTACACCTGAAAGTCTAAGTAAGGTTATTTCTAAATTATACATAAAACAAAGTAAGCTGTGCTGGTCCATAAGAACACTTCAATAATAATAATAAAGATCAACTATATATGAATAAAAATCATGAGCAGTTGGGAGTTTTGAGCTCTGTTTGAGCTGGTTGTCAAGCAAAGCATCACAAAAGGTGGGGAGTCCGGTGCAGAAAGAAAGGCTGACTTGATGTTGAGAACATTATGAAGTCTTATGGAAGTACTGTGGGAGTTTTGACTTTTACATTTGGGGGTTTCAATCTCACACAGTTCACCATACCTATAGTTCTCAACTTTTCTTCTTTAAGAGAACTTTCCTGTTTAGTAGGCCAGGGAAGAATCACTGTGTCAGCCCATGGTGCTTTTAGACATCTATTAGGCAAAGCTAGGCTGGTTACTTTTGAAAACTATTTAGTTACAGTTGTAACTTGAGGGCTTTTAAGTAGTTATTTACCATTATACTTTCAATTTTGAAAATTAACTCTTTACTTTCGGATTTGTTCAGTTTGGCTAAAATAATAACATTTTAATCACCTTGTTTTAAAAAAATCTGAATGCTAGAAGCTACTGGTCTGTGGTTTAAAAAAGTACTTTCTTCCTACCTGCCTTGCCATTGAAAGTCAGTGAATAATAATAATAATTCATATTCCCCCCTTTTCCCTAGGGAATCAAAGTGGATTACAACAGAAATATAACAATAAAATATCATATGGATAAAATTCATACATCCTAACCCTCCCCCCAAACATAACAACATAAACCAGAGAGCAATAAAATAGAAATTAAACAACACATGAATTAAAATTAATTAAATTAGGAATTTCAAATATGAAATTTTGTTTTAAATTTTGGGTAGGTTTGAGGCGGGAAAAATATCTTCTTCAAGGGGAGAACGGGGCCAGTGATGTTGGTGATGGGGAGACCAATCTCGAAGGGCTAATCTTGTAAGTGATTACAAGATTATGTAAGTGAAGAGTAGATAGATGAAAATGCCATCTTAATTTTGTAGTGTTTGAGCACTGGAATACAATTCTGGAGACCAGGGTTCCAATCCCTGCTCAGCCACGGAAACCCACTGGGTGACCTTGGGCAAGTCCCACTCTTTCAGACTCAAAGGAAGGCAAAGACAAACACCCTTTGAACAAATGACAGATAAGTTGGAAACAACTTGAAGGCACACAACAACAAAACTCACCATCATCTCAACATCCACAACAGAACGTAGGGGAAACTGCACGAGCCAGCACTTGCACCATGTGATATTCCTCCACCACCATTTAGTGAAGCCTTAAGGGACACTCTTGTTTATTTCTTGGATTTTTAAAAAAGAATCTATGCAGCCTCCAGAGGGTTCCAAGGGCAAGAAACTACCATCTCATCTCTATGAAATTGCCTACCCTGATGTAAAGGGGATGGGTGGGGAGGCCACATTTAACGTTAATGTGTAGCTTGACTCTTTGCGTCGAGTGAAACTGACAATTTACTTCTCACCATGGGCCCATTCCTGTCAGGCATTTCAATCTACTACACTCCCTTCAGTCCCCTAGTAAGTCATTCTACCATCTGTGGGCATAAAATATGACTGCTGTTGGCTGGCAGTGTCAGAAGTACTTCAACACATGAGAGAAGGACATGATGAAGAGCTCTGAGGAAGCAGCACTGGAAACAAATCACCAATTTATCCTCTTCAATTTATCATGAGGGGGAAAAAAACTGCAAGAGGTTTCATTTTTATTCATGTTTATCTACAAAGCCCTGCAGTTTCAAGGAAAGCATATTGATTACTACAATAGAGTGTGTGCATGTAAGTGAAAATGCCATCTTAATTTTGAGTCGATCTTCAATGTAAAGCTATATTTTTGGACAATTTTTCCATGGCCAGTCCTTCACATATATTTTATTAATATCCAACCTTCTCAAAATAATACAAAATGATTTTTTTAAAATAAAATAAAATAAAATTAAACTTGTGTTAATGTTGTGAGTGGTATAGTACATATTACCTGGCCCAGAATGCAACATTTTCTGTTGACTTGTCAGTTTTTCCTTTGTTGCTGCGTTCTCTCCACATTTGCCGTACACTCCATCACATTAATAAAGCAGCTGTTTGTTATGCAGGAGCAGCTCTTGGAGCATGACTGACTGATAACTGCACCATTTTGAAACAGAACACTCCATTATTAGACATACTGCCAGGGTCTCTCTTGTGCTCCCAAATATATTGCTTGCCCCCTAACTACCACTAAAAGAAGATGAATATCAGAAAAGGCTTAACACCCATTTGATATGTTTCTGCAGCACCATAGAAGTGATTTCTTGTGTGTGTGTGTTTAACCACTGCTGTTCTAGTAATTCATCGATCAGGCTCGTACAACGACGATGCTCCAAGCTGAATGTAACCCACCCACTAAATTTTGTGATCTCTCAGCACTTTGACACCTCTCCTGCCTTGCTCAAGGCAAATGGCAGAAGCTGGAGGTTTATCAAGACTTTTCATAGAATCATAGAATCATAGAATCATAGAGTTGGAAGAGACCACAAGGGCCATCCAGTCCAACCCCCTGCCATGCAGGAACTCCAAGTCAAAGCATCCCTGACAGATGGCCATCCAGCCTCTGCTTAAAGACCCCTAAGGAAGGAGACTCCACTACACTCCGAGGGAGTGTGTTCCACTGTCGAACAGCCCTTACTGTCAGGAAGTTCCTCCTAATGTTGAGGTGGAATCTCTTTTCCTGCAGTTTGCATCCATTGTTCCGCGTTCTAGTCTCTGCAGCAGCAGAAAACAAGCTTGCTCCCTCCTCAATATGACATCCCTTCAAATATTTAAACAGGGCTATCATATCACCTCTTAACCTTCTCTTCTCCAGGCTAAACATCCCCAGCTCCCTAAGGCGTTCTTCATAGGGCAAGGTTTCCAGACCCTTCACCATCTTAGTTGCCCTCCTTTGGACATGCTCCAGTTTCTCCACATCTTTTTTGAATTGTGGTGCCCAGAACTGGACACAGTATTCCAGGTAGGGCCTGACCAAAGCAGAATAGAGTGGCACTATAACTTCCCTTGATCTAGAAACTATACTTCTATTGATGCAGCCTAAAATTGCATTGGCTTTTTTAGCTGCCGCATCACACTGTTGACTCATGTTCAGCTTATGGTCTACTTGGACTCCTAGATCCCTTTCACATGTGGTCTCATTCAGCCAGGTGTCCCCCATCCTATATCTGTGCATTTCATTTTTCCGCCCTAAGTGCAGAACCTTACATTTCTCCGCATTGAATTTCATTTTGTTAGCACTGGCCCAGCTTTCTAGTCTATTCAGGTCATTTTGAATTTTGATCCTGTCCTCTGGGGTATTAGCTACTCCTCCCAGTTTAGTGTCATCTGCAAATTTGATAAGTATGCCCCCAATTCTGTCATCCAAATCGTTAATAAAGATGTTGAATAGCACTGGGCCCAGGACAGAGCCCTGTGGGACCCCACTGGTCACTTCTCTCCAGGATGAAAAGGAGCCATTGTTGAGCACCCTTTGAGTTCGGCCACTCAACCAATTACAAATCCATGTAACAGTCAACTTGTCTATCCCACATTTTGCAAGCTTGTTTGCAAGAATGTCATGGGGAACCTTGTCAAAGGCCTTACTGAAATCGAGGTATACTATATCCACAGCATTCCCTTCATCTACCAAGCTGGTAATTTTATCAAAAAAAGAGATCAGGTTCGTTTGGCATGACTTGTTTCTCTGAAACCCATGTTGGCTTTTTGTGATTATGGCATTGGCCTCTAAGTGTTCACAGACTCTCTGCTTAATGATCTGCTCTAGAACCTTTCCTGGAATTGATGTCAGACTAACTGGTCGATAATTGTTGGGATCCTCTTTTTTCCCCTTTTTGAAGATGGGGACAATGTTTGCCCTCCTCCAGTCTGCTGGGACTTCTCCTGTTCTCCAGGAGTTCTCAAAGATTATTGCCAATGGCTCTGATATTACATTTGCCAGTTCTTTTAATACTCTAGGATGTAGTTCATCTGGTCCTGGAGATTTATATTCATTTAGGTTAACCAGGTATTCCTGTACTACCTCTTTACTTATTCTGTGCTGAATTTCCTCTATTCTTTCTTCTGCTCCATTATCCTTAGGTTGAGCACCCTTTGCCTTTTCTGAGAAGACTGAAGCAAAGAAGGTGTTGAGTAATTCTGCCTTTTCTCTGTCCCCTGTTAGCATTTTGCCATCTTCTGCACGCAGTGGCCCCACTGTTTCCTTCTTCTTCCTTTTGCTGCGGACATATCCAAAAAAGCCCTTTTTATTGTTCTTAACCTCTCTAGCAAGCCTGAGTTCATTCTGCGCTTTAGCTTTTCTGACTTTACCCCTACATGTGCTGGCTATTTGTTTGAATTCCTCTTTCGTGATTTCTCCATTTTTCCATTTCTTATACATGTTCCGTTTAAAACTTAGCTCAGTTGAAAGTTCCTTAGTCATCCATCCTGGCTTCTTGAGACATCTTCCATTTTTCTTCCTCATTGGAACTGTTTGAAATTGTGCCTTCAATATCTCCCTTTTGAGAAACTCCCATCCGTCTTGAACTCCCTTTTCTTTTAGTATTCCTGACCATGGGATCACTCCCAGTATTTCTCTAAGTTTATTGAAATTAGCTCTCCTAAAGTCTAGAGTGCGTGTCTGACTATGCCTGGCTTCTCCTTTCCACTGTATAACAAACTCCAGGAGAACATGGTCACTTCCACCTAAGGATCCAACCACTTGCACCCCATCAACTAGGTCTTCCCTGTTGGTTAAGATCAGATCTAAAATGGCTGATCCCCTTGTTGCCTCTTCCACCTTTTGGACAATGAAATTGTCTTCCAGGCAAGTGAGGAATTTGCTAGACTTTGAGGATTTGGCTGAGTTTGACTTCCAGCAAATATCAGGATAGTTGAAGTCACCCATCACTACTACATCTCTCTTTTCTGAGTATGTGATTATCTGTTCTAGAAAGGCATCATCCAATTCCTCTGCCTGAGTCGGGGGTCTGTAGTAGACTCCCACAGTAACATCCCTGTTATTTCCCTCTCCTTTAATTTTTATCCAGATGCTCTCCACCTGGCTTCCAGTATTGACTTCCTGCATCTCTTCACTGGTGTAAATATCCCTGACATATAATGCTATTCCTCCTCCTTTCCTGCTTGGCCTGTTTCTCTTAAAAAGGTTATACCCCTCTATTTCTACATTCCAATCATGAGACTCATCCCACCAGGTTTCAGTGATGCCTATTATATCATATTTCCCTTGTTGTGCTAGGAGTTCAAGTTCATCCTGCTTATTTCCCATACTCTGTGCATTAGTGGAGAGGCATTTAAGACCATATGTCCTCTTTACTTGCTGCTTTTGCACATTTTTTTGCCTCCTACTGTTGGGTCCTTGCACTGTTTGCCTTGTTCCCTCTATGCCACTTGGACTATTGTGAACTGCTATTTCCAGTTGGTTTTCCTTTGATGTGAGGGACCACGAGTTGTGTTGGACTGGAATAGATGGAGTAAAAGCAGCTACAGCGTGGTTAGTTCCCACATCAGTATTGACATTTGTGGGGGAACAAACCTCCTCATTTGTCTTGCTCCTGAGGTTTCTCCATCTATGCATGTTGAAGTAGCATGGCATAGAGCCACAGGAAAGCAGCTCCTATACTTCCATGATATGGTGGGCATGTGTCCTTCCCAGAGAAGAGAGAAAAGGTGCCAGAAGATGATCCCCTGTATGAAGGCATCTTTAAAGCACGGTTCATATCATGCTCAGGTCAAGATGAAGACCCATTAAGATGAAGAACCATAAGGGCAGATAGTCAGCAGTTGACGCTTGGCAGTAGGCTGCACAGACTAGGGGCGCAAATAGGATTTAAACAAGAGTAAAACAAAACTTAAACAGGAAATGTCCTGTGATAAACATACGGCATTTCCTGTTTAACTCTCTAACTCTTGTTTAAATCCTGTTTGCCCCCTAGTGTGATAAAGCACCTGGTTTCTCCTGTGAGGATATTACATCAGAGTCATTGCCAGTTAGTTTCTAGGCAAAGTACAAAGTATTGATTGTTACCTTTAAAGATTTACATAGTTTGGGTCCAGATCACCTACAGAATCACTTCCTTCCATATAATCTTCCCTATACACTCAAACCCTCTGGGGTAAATTTAACTGCCCAGGACTAGACTGGCAACTGTTACCCAGAGGACATTTTCATTGGCCACCCCTAGACTGTGGAATGACCTGCCAGGAGAGATTTGACAGCTAAACATGCTGTTTGAATTTATGATAGCATTAAAGAATTCTCTCTTCCAGCAGGCCTAACTGGTCAACTTTAAACTATGAATTTTCAAATGGCATATTTTAAATTTTATGTTAGATGAGTTTAATGTGTCCTATATTTATTTGTCATAACTTAATGTGTTTCAATAGTTTTATGTGTTTAAATCTATATTATACCCCATCTCAAGTATTAGGAAGAGGTGGATAAGAAATAAAATGTATTACTATTATTACTATTATCGTTGTTAAGAACTTGATTCATTAGCGTAAGCAGAGTTTATGAAAATTTGTATTTTTTTTTTTTTGGCCTGCTTTGATAATGAATTTCCACTTTTGGGATGATGTGCAAATTGTTAATCACATACTACTGGCCCTTTTTGGAGCCAGTTATGTTGCTAACCTGAGCAGTGACCAACACACTTTGAAGCGGGAAGCGGTTGAGCTCTCCAATATTGTACTTGACCCAAGTTCTATAAAATCTGATCCTGACTGATAGGATCATCTAGTTTGCCTTCTAGAAATTTCAGTCCAGTTGTCCACATTTTCTCCAGGTATATTTGTCTTTTGGCACATGTGTATAAATTATCTTTTAAAAAAACCTGATCCACCTATTTGTAATGGCATGCCAAAATCACAGTTCATCATGGATTGTGGCAGTAGATTTAGGGTAGCCAAATCCTGTACCACTGGCTCAGTCTGTGGCCCATTGGTAGCCGCATCACACCTCTTGTACCAGCTCAAACCAATCACCTTGGTTTTAAAAACTATTTTTAAATGAAAATGTCCCCTGGCATCATCTAGCATTTGGGAGGGGTGGTTTTGCTATGTCCCTGCACCCAAGCTATTTAAAGTCCATGGGAACGTTTCCAAATCAGAAATGACTTATCTTTGACTTCTAGTTTTGGAAGGAAAAAACCCTACACAGTTGCTCTTCAGCTTAAATAATACTGAGAGATTGACTCTCATGGACCTTGTATATTAGCATAAGATCACAGCCTTTATACTCTTCTAGTATTTATCAAATTTTTTGTTTTTAGAAATAAAAAAAATTGGAAATAGGGCTGGTGCAGCCCTCTGAACTCTGATAGTGGTGGCAGAGACATTGTGATATTTAGACTATAATGTGTATTCCTTCATTTACTTCAAAATGTTGCACAAAAGCTCTGTAGCTTTTGAGGGCCTCTTTCTTCTTCTTTTTGCTGGGGGTCTCTGGAGTCTTGTTTCAATCTTCTGCTCCAATGGAACCACTAAAAAGGGAGGACTGGATGATGCTACAGTCCATCACCAATTTGTGCCTCTTGGAAAATCTCTCACACTCACGTTGCTATTGACTAATAAACAGCATGACCAGATGTTGTAACTACAAAGGACAGGTCACCACAAAATGTAGGACATTCAAGAAAGACATAGGACATTATAAAATCAAAGCTAAAAACACTAATGTAAATATACATTCTTGCTTCTTAGTCCTGCTCAAAAGGGAGGACATTTTGAAATTCCTCCTAGACAGAAGGTTGAAATGGAGGACGTGTCCTGGAAAAGGAGGATGGCTGGTTACCCTGCTGATAAACAAAAAGTAATTTGGGCATAGAAATAAGAAAAAAACTTTAACTGAGGACTGTGCTCAAGGTACATTAACTTTGGTATGCAATGGGTAGACTGATCAAGAAGTGCTGGAAGTTGAGGAGGTGATAATGAGAGATTGGGTGAAGATAAATTCTTCATGTAAATGGGGATTATGCTTCTCTCCTGGGGGCCAACATTAGTGTAAATGCTGGCAGACTTTGAATCTGTGGTGTTGGTTAATGGACTTTAGCTGAACAATGGTGTTGTTTCTGTCTCCTAATTAAAGTTTGTAAAATAATTACCCAGTGGAAATGAGGACTGTTTTAATCTCTTGGATATATAATGGGTTTAAAGGCCATTCTGTGGTCTGTATTGTTGGCAACATCACAGCTTAATTGTGTGTTATTGTTCCTTGAAAACTGGGTATTGTGCTTCTGAGTTTTGGAAGAGTCCAATGATTTATTAACTTAGTTTTTGAAATAATGAACTCTAAGCAGTCTCCCATTCAGTTATGGAGCAATAATGCTATGGCAATTTACTCGGCATGATACTGCTATGGTGCGCCTTCCACGGTCTTTTTCTTTTGTATATCACTCCAAAGCAAAGCTGTTCTGTGTGAAAAGCTCATGTAGAATTAATACATTCTTTCTTTCTTCCTGCTTCCCTTTTTGAGTGGCAAAGGCTGCTGATTCATGCATATCTTCATAACAAGGGCAGCTGTGGTAGTCACCAGTAAAACATCTCCCAGTGGACCAGATAGATGACTACAATGGCTGGAGACAGACAGTACTTTTAAAAAGTTGAAGGTGGGTATGCTTATCATGAGCACCTCTCTCTCTCTCTCTCTCTCTCTTTCTCCCCCCCCAGCAGAACAAGATAGTGTACCCTTTCATCCAAAGTACAAAGATTACACCAATGGCAGCTGAATTATTTTATCAACACTGTTGATGGAACAGGGTTCTCTTTCACACCTGGAGGAACCAGTCTAGCTTAGGGTGTATGTGATAGGCTTCATGGTAGAAATCTTTCTCTCTAGTACCATCCTACCACTCCCCATCACTGATTCCCTAAAGCACCTGCCTCACCCTACCTAATAGTATGGCTGGCACTGTTCCTTCTTTCTCTTTCTTTACCCCTTTTCACTCTGTAAGATGAAGTTCCTTTTATGATAGGTTCTGTAAAATAGTGCCAAAATGTTCATGCATGACTTCCTGTCTGATGACGGCATGCAGCAAATGAGATTGGCGATGTGACATCATAAATATGTAGTCAGATTGAAAGGAAACAGCCATTGTTTTCAGTCTGAGTATATCTTTCACCTTAGGGTCACCATAAGTCAGAAGCAACTTGAAGGCACACAACAACAACAAATATCTTTGTGATGTCATATGTGGGTATGTATGTGCCTGTGTATGAGCTTTATGTTGCCTGTCAGAATGTGGTGACCCTATGAATTGTATAGAGGTTTCTTAGTCAAGATATAATCACAGGTAGTTTTGCCAGTTATTTCTTGTGAAATAAAGATCTCTGGTGGTGAGGTGGTTACAGGCCTGTACTGCAGCCATTCATTCATAAGCAACAAGGTTGTGAGTTCAGTCCCAGCCAGGGACTCAGGGTCAACTCAGCCTGGCATCCTTCTGAGGTCACTAAAATGAGTACCCAGCTTGTTGGGGGCAATTAGCTCACACATTGTAAAACACTTAGGGAATATTCAAGTGCACACTTAAGTGCACTGATAAGAGGTATAGAAAGGTACTTGCTATTTCTTGCTAAATGTCACCCACAGCACCAACTATTCATTGATAGTCTCTCATCCAGCACTTACAAGGGTCACATAGCTGGATCTAATTCATCATGCTTGTCACTAGGCAAGTTATTTTCATTGAGAACAATGTTTCCTTACACTAATTTGGCCATGGAATAGCATAGCATCTCCAAACAGTGTAAGTGATCCTTGATTGGCAGAAATCACTTCTTGAAGAAACCCCTATATTGTTTTGCTTTTAAAAGTGTGCTGAAGATTGAGGAAGAAATTATCTGTGAAGGAGTAACAAACACCATGTGGAAAGCACAGTGGTCCAGAACCTTGGATAGCTCCATACAGCTTGAATCTCAGAAATGGTTTTACAATCACAGGTCCAATTCCCTTGATAGCTCCACTCAACCTAAAACTCAGAAAGAGATTTACCATTTCATTGACATCAGAGCCCTGTCATAGAATTCTCTTTCCCTGGATAGATGTTTTTGGGACTTCTACAAACCCTGAGATAATTTTTAACCTCCTCTGAATCTGCCACTTTTCAGTTGTGAATGGCGCCAGTTTGGCTACAGAAGGAACAGCATATGGAGAACTGAGATGACTGTTATTATACAGAATGCGGCATCCCTTACTCCGCTTCCTTGTTTTCAAGTGAGCTTAGGTAATGGGCTCTCACTGGCATAGTTTTTCTGTGTTTTGGGCCAAAATCTATTGATGTCATTCCACTAATGTAAATTAGCCTTGTTTAAGACTATATGCTAAGAAGGAATTCAGCAAATTGTCCAGTGAGGTTACTTGCTGCACAAGGAGTAGCATAAGCAGCTACACAAACAGAATATTCAGTAACCAACAGCATATTGTGTAGCAGTCCTACTAGGGACCATGAAAATGAATGTACTGCTGCTTGCCCAACTTGAACAGCCGCTGCAGAAGGTGAAAATATAGCACGTGACAACTGAGCTATATGCAGCAGGGTGGTGTGTGTGTGTGTGGTGGTTTACAACACGACGGAGGCACTTTTGTGGCATCCTTCTGGCCATGGTAAGATATGTGCTTTTACTCCATTAGCATCTGGTGGCCTGGAATGCAAAAAAACCCCACTACTCTCTATCAGATTTTGGATTTCCATTGCAGGGAAGGGACACCCCTTACCAAGGAAACCAACACAATAACAAACTGATTGATTCATCACATTATTAAGACTGAAACCTAATTTGTTAGGATTGATATTTGTAGGGTAATTTTTTTTATGTAACAAAATAAAAATTCATGTTTTTTTCTGCAACAGAGCACTGATTCCTCGCCAATGGTGGCTTGTAGCTCCTTATCCCACCAAGGGGTTCAGCACCTTGAATAGCTCCTTCAAAAGTTTAGGCTAAGGGCTGGAGCAGATTCGCCTGCCTTGCTGAGCTGGAAGCCACCAACTGCTCTTCTTTTCTTCCTTGCTATGAGGAATTCCCTTCCCTTTTGGAAATCTTTGGTTCTGGGTGTTAAGAATTAAATGACAGCTTTAACTGTGAATCCTGTGCTTTTGTCATATGGAATAAAATCCTTAATGCCACTTTAATGAACGGTGAAGGTGGGTTGGGTGGCTTTTTTGATGGTGTTTATTAAGCATATGCTCACAGTCACCATGCAATCTATTTTCCTTGGCAAGCTCGCAAATGCTCAGAAACTGCCAGCTGTAAAGAATGTGTGACTGCATTTTTACAATGCCGAAGGTAGTAAAAAAGATAAATATGCTCTGCTAAACCATTCTAAGCACTCATTTACCCAGGCATTTAGCTCCTCTGCAAGAGATTTCCCTCCTTATGTATTTCTATCAACGCCTGTATTTAATGCATTCCCTTGCAAAAGAGGCTCTAGCATTTTCAAACTTGCGTTTACATTTCCAAACACTGTCTGATAATTTTTTCCAAAGAGGAGGGGTCATTATATTTTGACTAGGTGCAGTAGCTGAAACAGACTGTTGGTGTTCCATGATCTTTTTAGCCTTCCCTGCATATCGGTACTTTAAAGATATTGGGGGTGGGCAATGGATGCCTAGTCATGAAATAAGATACAAATCCCATTAATATACCATAGGATTAGTTTCAGGGTTTCATTAAACGTTCATTAAATGTTATGTGAAATGAGTATATTTCAGAGCATATTTATCATGCTGGTAATAGTTTGTATTCTAATTGCTGCCTACTCTGAGGGATTCCAGCCTGAACTGGGACTTTGCAGAGGAAAAAGGAAGAGCAGTGAGAGTGGCAGCTGGATGGAGCAGATCACAGATCACTGCAAGTTGTTAAGGATATTTTGGTGCTGGGATATGGAGGCAGAGTCTTGAAAGATGTCAGGTTTACAAACACAAACCATTACTGGGGAAAAGAGCTCTTGCACTTCACATGATCAAAGGCACCTATCCCTTTCAGCTTTCCGAATTAAAGAAAAGAGATGAGTACATAGGAATGAAATGGAAATTTCTAGATCAGGAATGGGAAAAGGCCCCCTCATCGCTATTTTTGTGCCCCTAGCCAGTGGTATCACAAGAGTTACCCAGTGTGGTAATGGAGTCTCACCGGTAGAGAAAGAAGAGGCATTGTTTGCCCATGGTGCAAGTGGGGTCACTGCTTTCTCCGCCATCTGAGACTCACACTTCAAGACTCAGTGGGTGCAGAAAGGAGAGGTGTCCTTTCCTTTGCCCCACACGTTCTCTTACACTGAGTGAGAGCTTCAGCACTTTGAAGGGATGTAGACAAATGAACATCACAGCCCATTTCTACCAAAAAGAGGACCAAAGTTTAGGGACCCAGTGTAATAATAATAATAATAATAATAATAATAATAAATTTTTATTTATATTTCCCGCCTCTCCCTACAGATCGAGCCTTGATTACAGCTTTGTATTTACTCCTTGTACTTCCAAGGGGGCATGGGGCATTTTTGCCACATGTTGTGCTTCCTGGGTCATTTTTAAAATTAGGAAGTGACTTCCAGCCCCCCACCCCACTCCCGGGCCTAATATAGCCCAGCTCCCTGTAGTTGAATTCCCCCATTCCCAAGAGAGTATTTGGGGACTGGAGGAGACTTTATTTTTGAGTGAGGAGAAGTGTGTTGGGAGCTAATATAACTGGGGTTGCTTCTGACACTGGTCTAGATTGATGGAGAGAACCTAAGAGGAACAAAACTAAAGTGTCTATTTTCCAGAGATGGAGGTTATTGAGGAAGTAGCCATGTTATTTCATACTCTCCAGCATTTCATAGATGAAAACCAGGACAAATGTGGCCAAGCAGCATCACAGTATGGGCAGGATGGCAGAAGGTATTGATGAGGAAGAACATACAAGGTAGGAAAGGGTGCAGCAGTTTGCTTTTCCTGAAGAATGCAGGGAAGGGCAACACTCCACCACCTCCTCTCCTCTCTTCCCACTGAAGTAACTGAGTACAAATATTTCTGCACTTTGAACTTGGTTTGCAGGAATTGAAGTAAACTGGGATGAAAGAGGATGGACAGAGGTAGAGAGAGAAACTGGGAGATTTTAAAAGCACCTGAAAAGTGGGACAAAACAGGATTAATTGGGACTGTTCTTGCCAAAACTGGGACAATTTTTAAATTGTTGTTATTCTTTTCTAAAAAAAGCAGTTGATGTAAGTCGTAGATGTTGGTCTTTTGTATGTTGGTTTTCGCATGTTTTTTAACTTGTAATATTTGTCTATGGTTCAATTAAAAAAACAAAAACAAAACAAAAACAAAACAAAAAAAGCAATTGAGTCTTGTGTGGCACTATAAAGACTTACAAAATATACTTAGTTCAAGTTTTCCCCGCAGAATAGCATACTTAAACAGATGCAGAGAAAGTTGTCTTAATTGGCTTATTATTATACACTTTTTGGATGCATGCACTATTATTTTAAGAGGCTTGAAGGAGTAGTAGGTAATGTCAGAGGCAAATGAAATGTGAAAAGATGCCTCAGCAGCAGCCACTAGCAAAGAAATGTTGGTGGATTTCACTGATATTTTGAACTGATTAACATATGTAATGTGATGGAAAACTGTTCAAGTCGCAGGAGGTGGAGCTGAACCTCCTCGTGAATTCTTGACCAGCTGTCTCATCTTGGAATCTATTTTTAAAATTCTCTAGCTCAAAGAGAGCTCTCTTGAGGTCAGAAACAGAGTGTCATGGGGATTTGAAGCATTCCTCTACTAGTTTGTTAACATTGACATTTCTGAACAATATTAGTGAAGATCCTATATCATGCCAGTGTACTGTAATTCACACAGTTGCACAGTTACATCTGAGGAAACAGACTTAAGGGTGAAACAGACGGGCAGGAAAAAGTGGTTTGAAGCCACCTCTTCTGAAAGTGATCCGAGTCCCCACCAACTGCACTGGTGGCTCCCAAGGTGGCTGGAGTGTGCATGTCATGACCACGTGGCATGGCTTCAAGGCATGCTGCTGGGTACTTTTTTTTATTGTTTCTCCCACCATCCCAGTGCACAGTCAGAGGAGCACACCACTAGTGACTGCCATCCATTGGATGGCCATCCCTGTGAACCTGCACACAATTGCATGTGCAGAGCTCCACCAGGATGGCATCAGAGCAGAGGTGTGCCCATGCAGATGCCTAGTGTTGTGACAAACTAATTTTTTCTTCTTGTCCATTGAGAACTCGATGCGATTTTTTTAAAAAAATATTCTTTTCAAAAGTCCCAATTTCAAAAGGTTATTTTTTTCTCTCCCTGTCAAGAAGTATTTTTCACAGATTTTTTTTGAATGAAAATAAAAGACAAAGGAGACAAACATTTACACTAATTACCTGGCATTTCAAACTCAATTAGCATGTCAAAAGGAAGTTTGGGAGAGGTTTAAAGAACATTCCTCTGCTAGAAAAACCCAATATGAATGGTAGCTTTGCTTATGTAAAATACTCAAATCCTGGCCATCGAAATAAAAACCAAAGTTCTTACTCGTTGATCGAGAACTCATAATTTCTTCTCTTTTAAAAGCTTTTGAAATCTTTGAATAACAGATTTTTTTTCCTGCTTATTGAATTTTTGACAAATATTCTTTACATCACTACTCATGCCCCCCTTTACACCCTTTCACCCCAAGCTCTCTCTTTGACTATCTGGTTTGTATATGTTTGACTTATCTCCATGAGAGATGTCATGCTTTCTCTTTTGGGCAATGCCAGCCCCACCCCTTGAATATGGCAGCTCCATCCCTTTTACATGCGCTCCTATGATGGGGTGTTTATATGCTCAAATAGGGCTAGGGGTAGGATAGAATGCCCCTTTAAAGTTGCTCTGGTGGTACTGCATTTATCTGTATGAATGAAGGTGTGCATTTTCTGGGAAGAAGCGGAAAAATACAGCTCCTTTTTAGTCTGGCTTTTCTTCCCATAAGGCAGCTTGAGAGCAGTTTCTGGCTGGCTTCAAGGCTTGCATCATCGAAATGCCCTGCCTGGAAGCTGGCTGGAAACCTGCTTATTTTGACCATCTGTTTTGCCTCTTAGGCTGCAGCTACACTGCAGCATTGATGCAGTTTGACACCACTTTAATTGCCATAGTTTAATGCTATGGAATGCTGGAATTTGTAGTTTGGTGAGATATTCTCTGGTGCCACAATAAACTACAAATCCCAGGATTCCATAGGATGGAGCCATAATAATTAAAGGGGTGTCAAACTGCATTAATTCTGCAGTGTGGCGGCAGCCTTAGTCTACGATAACTTATGCTACCAACTTTTTTCTTTCTCTCAGTAAGTCTCTTACTGATCCCTTTGAATACTGGATAACACAGTTATGTCTTTGAATACAGTCACATAGTTTCACGATGGTTGTGTTACACCATTCTTCTGGTGGATATTGACATTATACAAATGGTTGCATACCAGCCAATGAGCTTGCTTATTGCCCCATTGTGCAATAGGTAATGCACATTGGGACAATACTGGGGAAAGTGGCTCTTTTTGCAACCCTGTGAATCAAGTGGTACATTGAAGGAGAAGACACATAGTTTACACACCATCCAAGTATGTGCCACTGCACGGCTGGAATCCTATTGGTTATTCCCAATCAGAGTAGACCCATTGAATCAATTGCCAAATGGTGATTCAACCCATAGGTAAAGCCAACTGTTTCAGTGGCTGTACTGTAATTGTAACTAGCAATAGTATTTAGGCCCATTGAAATTGTTACACTTGTGGAATTCTACTTATGCAGCCACAAGCTAGCTATATCTGTTGTTGCTATTGTGGTGGTAGCTTGCCTTCAAGTTGTTCCCAACTTATGATGACCCTAAAGGCAAATCTATCATGGGATTTTCTTGGCAAGTTTCTTCAGAGTGGGTATGCCATTGTCATCTTCAGAGCCTGAGAGACTATGACTTGCCCAAGCTGACCCACTAGGTTTACATGGCCACATCAGGATTCAGACTTTGGTCTTCAGAGTCCTAGCCCAATGTTCAAACCACTACACATGCTGCATCTATTTTTGTCTCTTGTTTGCTGTTAACTGCCCTTGAGATGGCACCAACTCATGGTGACCCTATAGATGAGACATTTGCAAGGCCCCCATCCTCCACTGCTGTGCTCAGTTGTTCTACATTCTTGCCATAAACTCCCTAATTGAGTCTAGCCATCTGGTGTGCAGTCCTCTTCTCTTTCTACTTCCCTTCAGCCTTTCCAAACATCAATGTCTTTTTGAGTGAGTCATGCCATCTCATGATGTTGCCAAAATATGACAGCTCCAGTTTCATCATCTTGGCTTCCAAGGGGATCTCTGATCTGATCTGTTGAAGGACCTATTTGTTTGTCTTTTTGGCTGTCCACGGTATCCTCAGTACTTTTTCCAGCACCATATCTCAAATGAATTGATTCTTTTCCTATCTGTTTACTTCACTGTCCAGCTCTCACAGTCATACATGGTGATGGGGAATACAATGGCTTGGACAACTCTGACTTTCTATTGTACAATGGCCAATAAAATATTACTACATGAATATGAGAATTTACACATCTGCATGGCAGAAGAAGGATTCTACTTTGTATTAGTAGTTAACATTTACAGATATTTTCAGTTTACTCTGAAAAAGAAAGTCCTGGCTTACTAGTTTCGGGTTAAAAGAATTAGCTCTTGAACAGGTATTTGGTGGAGTCAAAGCAGGCCTAGGATTGTTACTGGGCACTTGGTATTCACTGGGGTTTAGTTCCAGAACCATTCCCCACCCCCTCCATCCATACCAAAATCTATGGATGCTCAAGACCCATTATATTTAATGGCAGAGAAAAATGATGTCCCTTATATAAAATGACAAAATTAAGGTTTGCTTTTTGGAATTGTGTGTGTGTGTGTATTCAAGTCATGGATGACTGAATCTGTGGATATAGAATCTGTGGATATGGAGGTCCAACCATGAACTTAGAAAACATTTTTTTAAAAAAATGGTAAACAACTCATCCCAATCAGAAAAACAATAAACCAAAGCCAAGACATGCTCATTGAGTCTCAGAAGCTTGGGGGAAGCAGCTACATTTAAGATGGCACCGAAATGTGGGCAGCATCAGTAAGACTTGGTCCTCCAAATGAAAAACCTTTAATAAAATGGGACCACAGCTAGAAAAAAATACCTCTCACATCATCACATGTTACTTTTTTGGGATGACATTTACAAGTGGAGAACTCTAAGAGGAGTTGTCTAAAAAATTATGATTTCCAGGCTCTGATTTCTACATGTTGCTTCTAATTTTGGGATACAGAGCTGGACACTCCTGGCAGATCTTAATGCTTCAGCAGGTATCTACATAGCTACCTGGATGAAGTGACAAAAATGTAGCTGTCTTGAAATACCAAGGAAGGCTGTTCAGTTTCGAGTGAATAAGCAATGCATATGTTGCAACAGGATGATGAATAATTCACATGATTTTATATAAACATTTCCAGAATGCCAGAAGATGGCAGTGAGAAACAGTTGGAGATCTGAATGTCACATAGTGGAGAGACTTAAAGCTGGGTTCCTTCATTTAGGAACTAAGTGGCTTCAATGTGGAAGATGTGAGAAGGCATATAAACAAATGACACTTTTTTTTCCAGCTTAGTGGCTCCTATGGCAGCCTCACAAGGTGACACCATCATGATCTCAGCGTCACCTGTTTACATCTGTAGCTGGGCAAGAAATCCAAAGATTTATTCTTTTGCTCAGTAGCATAGAGATAGAAGTTTATCAGCTTTCTCCTGTAAAAATGACATGGTATGCCAGATTAATAAAAAACCAGAATGTGTTTTTAAATTGCTCACTTTACATATAACTCTGTCTCATGGAGGGTGTAATGAATTGAAGTGGGCTGTGCAATTCAATTCATTACAGCCGTCAGATGTTTGAATGGTGCTGCAGTTGGCTGGCACGAAGGCACTACCCATTTATACTTCATTTTGTGAACTACCCAGGTAGTGAAAACAAATAAAGGAAAAGGTTACAGGATGGACGGTGAGAGCTGATCCAATTGCCAGAGGTGTGAAGAAGAAAAAATGGAAGAAGGAGCATATGGTGGATTTTAATCGGTTGTGGGTTTCTCTAAAGCAAAAAGCAACCTTCTTGGTGAATCAGGCAAATGTGGAGAAAAACCAGGATATGACAATACAGCTGTAGCTCTCCATAATTACCATTTCAAGACAAGGAGAGGGGCTGGATTCAGTGATCTTGGAAAATTCCTTTTTTTTTTTTTTTGGATTACAGTTCCCATTGTTCCCCAGTTAGTAGTGGTTGGGTAATGGGTGGATTCTATTTCACAGTGTATGTGAAGGGTACAAATCAGAGACTGTTGCTACATATAACACAGCCTTCCCTAACTTGGTACCATCCAGAGGTTTTGTATTTTAAGTTCCAAGAGCCCCAGCTAACATGGCCATTGCTGATAGATTATGGGAGCTGAAGTCCAAAACATCTGGAGGATACCATGTTGGGGAAGGTTGGCTTAATGTACACCCAACATACCCATCCAGTGCTACATTGTTTTTACATAACACAGATAAATCTCCAGATGTGCAGTAGGACCTACCTCCTTATCTGTCTACATGGGGGAAGGCCCAGTTGTGTTCTCCTTAGAATGAGTGGAGGAAAGGATGTGTGGGAACTGCTCAAGCAATATCTACATAAGTAGGGGGATTATCACACGGGAGGAATTTCCCTCTATTTCAAATGGAGCCAATTCACAATTACGTGAATTTGATAGTTTAGCGAATTTACATGAATTCTAATTGCATTTGGAATGTGTTCAGAATGACTTCCCATTGCCCAAAAATGACTTCCCATTGCCCGAAATTGTGTGAGATACTCTAATACGCAATTACGTGAAACCCCATGATTGCATTCAGATTGCCATTGGATTATACTTCCAATTTCCATCATCTGATAAACTCCTAGGAATTTATGTCCATTGTCCCCAGAGCATATCCAGAGTTTGAAGTGCTGGGAGAAAGTGCCTGAGCTTGCTGCACACCCTGCTTTGCAGCTAAGTTGTGTGTGAACCAACTTGGACAGTAGGATAGCTGTTGTCTGGGAAAATGCAAAGTCCCCATAGTGTATTCTATAATTTGCAGAGAACATAGGTAAAGGCAGAGGCTCTAAACTTGGTTGACTGAAGGTTTCAGGGAGCTGTGGTCCAAAAAAGTATATTTTCCAAGCTCGGGGCAAAATAGCAGGGGAGAACTGACAGATGAAAAAAATGCAACAAGAAGTGGTTTATTCTTCCCCTGCAAAGGCCTCAGAGTCCATTTCCATCCCTACTCCACAGTCTGGCTGCAATCTGAGCTGGACTGTGATACAAGTTAGTAGTTTGGACTGATGACTAGTCAGAACTAGAGGACAAGGCAAGAGAGGAACAATCCAGAAAACAGGATCAAAGATACAGGAAGACATCCAAAATGTAGGAAGAACAGATTTCTTGAGGAAGCATTTGAAAACCCATTTATTCTTCTTCCTCTTTGGAAAGATCCGGTGAACACTAGTCTTTTACAAACTGTGATCTGCCATGCTAAATGCAACCTGCCAGCCATATATTACACCCAGAAACTCCCCCTCTCCATTTTTACAGTTGCAGGCAAGTAGTAAAAAGCTGGAGGATTTCCCAAGCTTCCAGTCATTTCATGGGCAGTGGACACTGTTGAGCTTGGTGAAACACAATGTATAGGCATGGTGTATATATTCAAATGTGGATGAAAGCAATATCTAAGTTTAATCTAACCCAAGGCTAAATTCTGGAAGATGTGCTATTGAATAAAATAATATCTGTGTGCAGGTACAGAGTACATCCTATTCCCCACCGAGAAGGTGAGACCCAGGAAGAGAGGGAGAGCAGAGCAGTGAGGTGGAGGACAACATAACTTTTGATGATCCATATGGTCTTATCCCTCAGCCTCCATGCAGCTGAGTCTGACTTCAGTTTTGATTGAAGATGTGGCATTGCCAACTTGTCTTTTGTACAGGAAAGAGGTACCATCTTGTCCTCCATCTTGTTGTTGTTGCTTTTGTTGTTGTGTGCCTTCAGGTCATTTCCAATTTATGGTCACCTTATCAAGGGGCTTTCAACCAGTTTATATTTCCTCAGAGGGGGTTTGCCACTGCCATCCTCTGAGACTAAGAGAATGTGAGTTGCCCAAGGTCACACAGTGGGGCTTACATGGTTGAAACAAGATTCAAACCTGGTCTCCAGAGTCCTAGTCCAACACTCAAACTACACCACACTGGATCTCTCATCTTCCATCTTAGGTGGCACAATGACTTGTGCGGACTCTCCTATTGAAGGCAGACGGTATGGTATGTTACATAATGAAATCAGCTATAACTAGACATGAATGATCGTAACAGATGACAGTTAGCCTTCAAATCTTACTTTGAGTAAATGTTGTACATCTGCACACAAACTCACACAAAGTGAGGGAAAAGAATATCTCCCTGTGTCAGTAGCTGTAATTTCAGTTCTGACACTATGGCCTACTGGCATTAGAGAAATAGAATTTGGAAAGAACTTGGCCAATGCTGGCTGGGAAACTTTAGGAGTTGTAGATTCCAAAAAGCCTAGTTAGATTTGCTTTCTTCCTTCCTCCTGCTTCCCAAGTTGTTCTATGGGTTCTTCTGCTGGTAGTCAGAAAATGGAAATGAGTTTTCTACCACTTGAGGGAACAGTATCTTGTTCACACTCATCAGGATATTGTTGGAGAGGTGCAAAGGTCTGGTAACAGACAGTGGTGTTAATTTGCTAAGCTGCATGAATATCAACAAACAGCTTCACAAATGGCCTAGCCTGTAATTACAGAATAGTTTCTTCAGGTATGGGTAATGTTAGTGTCAAATCCACTGGTGGACTGAGGCAAACATAGGTGCAGGGGTGATAAAATTTAGTATGAATCATGCTGCCCTTTCTTTGCTCTTTCAACCAGTTTATATTCTCTGCATCCCTCTTCGCTGCTTACTCATCCATTGCTGATTGATGGAGAGAAGTCTCCAGGTTGGGCTGCGGACCATTTAAAGCATTTGTAATTGATTAATGAAATGCCTTTCCTTTCACAAATGGACTGGAACCATTTAAACAGGTTTCCATACTGCCATATCATCAGTGTATGTGCCTTTTTTTGCCATATGGAATGAAGGGAGAGAACTGACAGTTTAATATGCAGTAAGCTACCACTTGTTAAGAGAACTGTTCACCTTTTAATATGTTCTTTGCCATGTTGTAT
This sequence comes from Urosaurus nigricauda, assembly GCA_034509955.1. NCBI lineage: Eukaryota > Metazoa > Chordata > Lepidosauria > Squamata > Phrynosomatidae > Urosaurus > Urosaurus nigricauda. The sequence continues at coordinate 106,802,534 of JAOEGL010000004.1, forward strand.
GTTGCTGAAATATGCCAGAACTGAAGTAGCTGGGGCAGCGAATGCCTTAAACTGTCTACTTGTGCTTAGAATCCTGCCAGAAAGTTGCATATAACTTTATTTAATAAACCTGAGAAAGCATTAACCTGTCAGGTAAGTATATTAACCTATCAGGGCCAGCCACACCATTTGGCAAAAAGTGTTCTCCACTCCAGACAGCAAATTTCCAGTGCTCTAAAAGGATTGCAAATAGTTAGCTATGTGGATTGCTATTATTATATTTTTATGGGGAGATTTTGCTAAATTGATTTTTTCTCTCCTGTTCCAAAATCGCTTCTCTGGCTTTTGATGGTTAGTGTGAGAGTGTGCATGCCAGTTGCCACTCTGCTTCAGGCAGCAAAATGACCAGGGCTGTGCCAGCCCTATACCACTTCTGTGGAGAGTGAGTTGGTAGTTAGGGCTGATGAGATGGCATAATCCAATTCTCTGTTTTTGTCTTTTTGAAACCAGAATGGCTTCCTGTGCAGGATATGGATTACGTTTGGAACATGTATTAATTTAGAAAAAAATGAAATGTATGCGATCCCTATTTAGAACTGGGCTGACCGTATGATTCTAGTGCTAGGGCAGCCAGAAACCGACAGAGGATGGAGAAATTATTATGTAGAGTACATCTCCATAAATTCCCCAGCCAACATAACAGTTGGTTGGGGATTCTGGGAATCGTAGTCTAAAAAAGTAGCTTTCCCAAACTTGGGAAACTTATGATATATTGTAAGTTTATTCAGTTAGAAAGCTGATAATACATTATAGGTATTTACTCAGTTTCCATTCCAGATGCCCCACTTGTGTTGCTTTTCTCTCTCTTTTTTGCTGCCAAAGAAGCATCTGGCTCCAATTTCTTTTCTTTCATACAAATATCAAATGCTCCTTCTGGTGCAATAGGCTGAGATGTGTGCTGAGCATTGCCAACAAGGCAGTGGGCAGTCAGGCAAGGGAGAGGGGAATCAGCTGGAATATTAACAATATCGGGAGACTGTAACACTTTGGCCAGCAACAGGATGGAACTATCCCATGTGCTGCAACCATCCATATTTTTTTTCAATGAGCTGAATTATTGCAGGAAATTTAACTCAACATTCAGGCACAGTAATGTTAAATGGGAAGAAATAACACAGAATCTAGGGTGTCTTTCCAGTGGCAAATGTATAATATATTACACAGATTTTTATGCCATGTGTGTGAAGCCCATAAGGGTCATCTTGTCTTACTGCAATATTCCATAATTCATATTTAGCCAAAATTAACTAAATCAGACTCCATTGTATACCTAGATCATGCCATGTCCAAAGCAAAGTAAATAAGCCGAGACTTCCTGCACAGTGCTCTACTCTCATTGGGCAAATTATCTAGTGTCAGAGCCAGCCTAAGACATTTTGCTGCCCAAGGCAGAGCAAGCAATCCAGCACCTCTTTCCCTTCCATGCAAGTCAATGTGCAAAATAATCAAAGCCACAGAAATTATTTTGGCACATGAGATAGAAAGTCCTACAAGCACTTCTCATACATGACAATAAATGTACTACGGCAACATGTTACATAAAGGACCATTTGCTGCTGGTTCAAAATATTATGCCCAAACGAGTGTGGAAAGTTACTTCATAAATAATTAGTTATGTTATAGTTTCAAGCCCCCTTGGAAGTAGCTATTTACTATTGTATTCTTTAAAAAAAACTCTTTGTATTTCCACTTTCCAAAAATTAAATAGTTGGTTTTAGTAACTTTTGGGATGTGGCATAAAACATTACCCACAACAGAGCACAAGGCAGCATGATAAGACATAGCATGAGCCAACACTGGACCCATACAGTATTCCTCTTCCCCTAATTGGTGAAACCACACTCTCGTAACTATAAAAGTAACTTGACATTTCTAATTATACAGAAAAGGGGCTGTGTTTGTTCCTTTTCATGTTATAATCTTAGTGTCATTTGTTGTAATTGTCAGGAACATGAATTAATGGCAATTAACTAATTACTTGAAACTAGTCACCTTGCTTAATGGTAGGTAAAGGTCCATCCAATGTCTTTGCCCAACATCCCTCAGCTGGTTCTGGCTTCAGTCCTTTTCACAGAACAGATTGCCTTATGCACCTTTGTCAGATTATTTCAGCAACTATTGGAGTAATGGGTGTAAAACTATGCAGTGCTATGATGAGAAAGTTGCTTGTTACAGTGATATAGAACTAATGAGTCAAATTCAAGTGCCATAGCTGTCTGAAAAGGGCACTTGTTTGCTGCCCACACTGATGCACTATCTTGTTCCGGAATTCTGCCTTGCAACCATCAGCTGGATTCTGTTCGTGACATAAACCAGAATCCAAATTTGTTTTGGTTGATGTGGAAGTAGGTATTCCCTTCCTCTCTCCACAATGGTTTTGGTCCAGATTATCTGAAGAGCCGTATCTCCTTAGATGAACCTGCCAGAACACTATGATCTTCAGGGGAAGGCTTTCTGTCATCTCCATCACCATTGCAAGCTCACTTGGTGAGGACCTGAGAGAGAGCCTTCTTGATGGCTGCTCCCACTCTCTGGAACTCCTTTCTGCGGGAGTTCTGGCCTCCTCGTTGGTGGCTTTTTAATGGCAAGCTAAGACGCTCTTGTTTAAGCAGATATTCAACATATAATCATACCTGGGTGGTTTTTATGGAGTATGAGTGTTTTGTTATGTCTTTTAACATTTGTACATTTTATGTAATTTTATAATGTTTTTAGATGATTTTAACTGTTTTAAAATTTTATTGTAATGTTTTAAACATGTTTTTTGTTTGTGAGCCACCTTGGGTCCTTCTGGGGAAAAGGCGGCATACAAATAAAATAACAAACAAACAAACAAATTAAAAAAAACCCCTGGTTTTACTGTACAGCCTCTACATGTCCCCCTGAAACCTGTAGGGAGGGTGATTGGAGAAGCATCTGGCTATGTCCCCATAGCCAGATGAGAAATGGTTACAGTATTAGCTGAGACCTCTGGAGAATACCAGTGGATCTCAATAGATACCGTATAGCCAGGCACTTCTCAGATCCTCCCCCCTGCCACTTACGCATCACCAGCCATGGAAATACCATGGGAGGAGGCTACACTAGCTCTATAGTATGTCCCGAGGAAGGAATGAAAGGTCAACTGAGCCATGCAAGATTCCAGCCATTAAAACATGAAATACATAATATTTTAAAGAAAACAACAACAAAGGTCTGACTCCTATTGGTAGTTCCTAGAGGTAAGTGTTAAGTCATACACCAACAACTTATGAAAAATCCCATTTATTCAATGGGTCTACTTTAACTTGGAACAATTAGGATTCAGGCTCAAAACATCTGTGATACTTTAAAGACTAACACATTTTTAATAGAGTAGTTGTAATCCAACACAACTGGAAAATATCAGAATGGTTCCGGTCAGATCTAGGGACTGACATATTGATAACATATGGCAACTTCCTCTGGGATACACAAAAGTAAAGAAAGATGGGATGCCTAACGCATCTCCATCCAAGCTATAATACTCCTGCCCAAAAGGATAAATGATTTGAAAATAATTTATTTTTAAGCAGAGAAAGGTATTCTGGGGGGAAATGTGAATAATATTGTAATGCATGTCCACTGTTTCTTCCTCTGCACCTGCCCCCCCCCCAGCTTATTTCTTCCCCCGTGAGCTTCCGAATAAAACATAAGCTAAATGACTGTTGGCTTCCAAATGTGAGATTTAGTATTATGTCTTGAAATTACAGAACTTGTTTCCTCTTCATCTGCTTGGTTACATGGAGAAGAAAATAGAGGACTTCTTTGGAATAGAAAGAGGTGTTTCTGGGATGGAGATCAAATGGAACTATATAATAATGGCAGGCTGAGTGCCAAACATTTGAGAGCTTTGTTAGATTTGCAGAAATAATTGAGCTATTGATTGAACATTCTTATCTTACTAGACAAGGAATTCAAGTGAGAAGGTAGCAGCCGGATGGTGTCTTCTTTAAAGATTAATTATTTGTTTAATTCTTCTTTGATATTTGTCCAAGGAATGCAAGGTGGACTACATTATTCTCCTTCTCTTCCCCATTTTTATCCTGACAAGAACCTGTGAAGTAGGTTAGGTTAACAGATATTTATTAGCCTGAGGTCAGCCAGTGGTCTTTATGGCTAAGTGGAGATTTGGACCCAGATCTCCCCATTCTAGTCAAACACTATGTCTGCTGTTTCGCATCTACCTTGTAATGGTTCATGTGACAACCACTGAATTAGGATGTGCTTCATCCTTTTCCAAATTGTCATAGCATGTACAGTAATTTCCCACATGAGATCCTGTGTAGTCAGCATAAACAGCAACGTGTCCCCACTACAATACAACCATGTTAAGTGCAAATGTCCTAGAGATCTCCCCCCTCACACATCACACAGAGAACTTTCCTTGGTGGCAGATAAGGTGATGTGTGTTTGAAGTTTTCATTTCAGTTTTCATTTCATTTTTAGCAGCCCAGTCTGTTGTGTTTCATGTTTTTCATCCAATTTATTTAATTTCTCATTCCTCACTTTCATTCATTCCTAATTTCTCATTCACCTTTTGTTTTCACTTTAATTCCAGTGGTGACTCAGCTCTCTTTTGATGCCTGCAACTTTGGAGTTTTCTATCCACATGGCTTGGAATTCTCAGGTGCTTTCTTATTTCTTATGAGACATCAAACCAAGGTGAAGTCATATAAAGAGGACACTCTTAATTTTGTAAATAATTTTAAAAGCAGTGATCTTTTCCCATGCTTCCCATTATGTTGTGCTTCAGACTGAATGGTTTACATGTCTTGTCACTTTCAGGGTATTCTGTGATCCCATTCTCTCCACTCTGCAAAAGAGTCCCGGGATGTATCAGTTTGAGAACTGATGCAATGCAATGCCTTTGGTAAGTTTCAGGAATCTTTCCCATGAGACATAGGACCTTATCACACCAGACCAATTCGGATTGAATCTGAAGTGACCTTGGAACTGATTTCTCTGAATTCGGTTGTTACTGAATTCACTGAATACTGGGGTGACTTTGGATTGGCTTTGGAATGGTGTCATAGTAACAGCATTAATGTGTGATAATTCAATGTGCATTTATGGGAATTCACTTGGATGGATGCGGAGTGACTCTGGATTGGGGCTGCAAAAACCCTCGTATGATAAGGGCCATATACTAAAACAATGGAAATAAAATGGCTTCCATTTGTTTCTTCCATTGTTTTCTATAGTTACTTTTCTCACTGAAATAAATGGGGAACATTATTTTAGCTTTTAATTCATTTTAGGAATGAGTGCCTACATTTAAGGGCTTCTGGTAATATTTGCATATCAGAAAGGTTACATTTTTAGGCCTCAGCTTCCAGAACCTCAAAACTCCCGTGCTTGTTGGCAAAGTTACTAAACTCAAATCCACAATGGAGTTAGACAAGTTTCTTTTTGGATTACAGCAACCAGAACCCCCAAGCCAGGGGGATTCTTGGACCTGTCATAAAAAGAGAATTTCCCAAGCTCTATCTCATCTGTAGATCCTTGGAGGAGTAGGATGTATAGTCTTCTTTAAATAGGAATCTATCTTCTAACTCCCCTTTCAGAGCTGGTCTATGTGTCACAGCTTAGCTATCCAGAAATACCTCATTGTGGTACCAATTTCATGAGGCAGTTACAAGGTAAACTGCTGACTATGTGGATTATGCCTCTCAGACTCTCTCTCTCCAACCTACTGTCAGATGTTCTGGGAATTGCAGTCCATATGTTACACACTCCATTTGGAGGCTGTTTCAAATACCTTCCACATGAGGGCTGTTAACACTCAGAATGACCCTGTTTGAGAACAGAATGACCATTAAACCATATAACCGAACTGTTAAAACCAAAGATGTTAGGCTGACCATTGACATGCATTGATTTTGAAAGGGTGTTTTTTATAGATCCTGAAGGATAAAGCTACTGAGGACTTCTCTTCATAGCACCTCTATATTCTTTCCAGTATCAGAAGCATCAAGCATTTAAATAGTAATTACTGGGGAACATGGACAAGAGATTGCTACTGTACTCTGCTTGTGAGCTTCCCACAAAAAATTTCCAGATCTTGTGAAATTTCAGTAGCCAACATGTTAAGAGCAGTGCATTGGGTTTTACTGGTTTTAGGTTTTACTGGTTTACTGGTTTTTCTAGGCACTATTTCTGTGCAGGACCTTGCAGGCTGAAGGCTTTGAAAGCAGACAATTAACCAAAGTGACTCCAAATAAAAAGGAGATGGGAAGACAAGCTGATTTTGCAGCAAAAAAATTATTTCTTTATTAAAAATGCAGAAAATGATAGCAGCAGAAACCAACAGAACATTCTATACTCAATACAATTTGTTTTTCAGAGTAAGAGGGAACAAAATGGAAGCTAAAACCCTTCTCCTAACCAATCTAAGGGGGCTTGAGCTAAGCTTAAGGTGCTACAGACTAAAACACACATAGATTTTTTTCACCATCTGAAGTGAAGATGATGACTGGAGACTGAGGAAGGTCAGTGGGGGAGAGAGAGGTCCAAGAGAGAATCAAAGAGAGATTCTCTCTATGTCTGTCCTCTTTTGGTGATAAGAGGAGGTAAAAGTACTCTGGCCACAGAAAGTGATTGTTTGGGATTACCTGGGACAAGGACACTCCAGTCAGAAATGTTATTCTCTTTGTCCATCCCATTTTTACCAATCACCCAACTATCCAATTTGATCTCAGACTATTTTTCCCCCTGGGAAACCATTTAGCAGAACTTCTAATCCTTCCAAGCCTTGCTTTCTGCCCCCAAGACAGAATTTGGGTTATATATACAGCTAGTAAAACAGCCATTCTTGCATCTTGGTCTAGTTTGCAAGCAGATAGGCACTCTGGGGCTGTACAGACTGCCCAAAAGGGGTGGTCTGTAGTTGCCCAAAGAAGCGCCGGGATGGGGCCAGGGCAGCTCCAGAGGCCCCATCCCAGTGCTTCTGCAGGTTGTGGAGAAGCAGCGAACCCCTAAAAGTGGGGTGCAGCCGGCACCCTGGGCGCCCGCTGCACCCCGCTCTCCCTGGTGCTGCCGAGGGAAGAAAGGGCCCACCGCCGCAGCCCTTTCCCCTCTGGGTCCTTGGCATCTAAAGGCCGTGCCAAAGACCCACGCCAAAAAAGAGCTCCATTTTAGTGCCACGGAAAGGGCGGCACTGGTACCCTCCTGTGGCGTGATGTTGTCAGGCGCGCACCTGCTGGAATTTTGTAAGTTCTTTGGAATTGTTTTCCTTTTCTTCATCCTTTACGTCCTTTGTTAAATGCCCCTAAATTTTACCCTCAACTTACCCATGGGTCATATCAAAATCCATAATTTTGGCCTGAAAACCTGCCCTCGAGTTATACATGGGTTCAACTTATAGTTGAGTATATACGGTAGTTACTGATGGAGCAGCCAGGTTTGTTGTTGTTGATGTTGTTAACTGCCCTTGAGTCAAGTTTGACTCATGGCAACCCCATGAGTGAGACACCCCCAAGCCCTCTTGTCCTCAACTGCTCTGCTAAGGTCCTGCAGGTTCAGGGTCATAGCCTCCTTGATCGAATCTATCCATCTAATTTGCAGCCTTCTTCTCTTTCTGCTACCACCCAGTTTCCTAACATTATTGTCTTTTCTAGAGAGTTGTGTCTTCTCCTGATGTGACAACATCTGGAAGGCAATATGATAGGAATGAACCAGGGAGTAGGGTACAAATAAATTACATAATTGATTTTATATGTCATTTGGATGGGAAATTACTTGGCTGTTTTGAATTCTCTAACATTTAAATAAATTATTGTAATTATTATAAATTTTCACATCTTTGAGAAATGTTTTATACCAGAGCAGCACAAATTAAACCAAACCAAACAAAAAAAATTCCTATCTTCCATCAGCTCTTGCTAAAACTTTGCAGTCATATATTACAAATTGTTGCATAGAGTGTTGCCTACTGCCATTAAGACATGATTTTTTAAAAATCCTTTTCCTTGTCTCTAAATTTTAAATGCTCTTTGGAAAAAGCAATGAAAGATTATCAATAATCAGCATGTGAAGAATTGTGAGATTTAGTAAAAGGTTGAAGCATTTCTCTGAAGCATTTCTCCATTTACTCTATTGAACTGGAATTTCAAAGCATGTTATTTTCAAAGTACTTTAACTCCTCACTGGTGAATAATCACACATTGTCACACATCACAAAATTGGCTCAATCTAGGCCAACAAGAACCATATCATGTGTCCTTTCAAGTAAAGAAGCATGAGGCAAGCTAGAAAATCACCAGATTCTTCATTTACCAAATATCAGAATTGGCTTTCCTGTTCTCCATTCATCATCATGCCCAAATTATATTTTTGTGATTTGAGAAAATGAGATTTTTCTTTGTCAGAGAGAGTGAAAGGTTTCAAGAAAATGTTGGAATTGCAGATATTTTTTGTAATGCACATAGAAGCAAAGATTTGGGCTGGGTTTAAGGTACATGTAGGTACACCTGTAAAATATAGTCTTACCATAGAGCCAATGCAAGGTGTTTTATTGCCTGAGGCAAAGATTTACATCCTCCTGAGGGCAATACGTTTATTTAGGCTGCATCTGCACTGCACAAATAATGTATTTTGACACTGCTTTAACTGCCATGGCTCAATGCTATGGAATTCTGGGAGTTGTAGTTTTGTGAGATAATCTTCCCTGTCAGACAACTATGGTGCGCCATCAAACTACAAATTTGAGAATTCCATAGCATCGAACCATGGTGTCAAAAAGTGATGGCAAACTGTATTATTCCTGCAATGCAGATGCAGCCGTAGAGGATTGGCTGCCTGGAATACACAGCTTTGTCTTTCGAGAGAGAGGAATTCCTGGGGGATTTATGCTACTGTATCATGATCCCTTGGAAACTTGAAACTTGGATCTCCTAATTCATAGTCCGACACTAACGACTAATTCAACACTGTCTCTGGATGTTATCAGACAGGAGGAATTTCTCTCAATTTCAAATGAAAAGAAAGAGCAATTATGTGAATTTGCTAGTTTAGCAAATTTACATGCTTTTTAATTGCATTTGGAATGCATTCAGAATGATTTCCCATTGCCAGAGAATGACTCCCCATTAGCCAAAATTGCGTGAGATAGTCTCACACGCAATAATGTGAAACCTCATAATTGTGTTCGGATTGCCATTGGATTATACTTCCAATTTCCGTCCTCTGTGTACTTTATCTTACAGGCATTGTGTAAAGATACATGGCAGCATTTGGTGGTTTATGGATGTTCTTGGAGGATGGATGAGATAGAAATGTAATAAATGGGGGGGGGGGGATGACAAGTAACTATTAAAAGGAAATGATTATAGTGGTCTCCTCTCATCTTCACCTTCAATCCCGAAATAGCAAACAATATTTCAACAAGCCCAATGGACCTGAACTAGCCTAGCTGTGGCAGGAGGAAGTACATAGTGGATTCACTTCCCCACTGACATAGGACCTAGGGTGTAGCTATGGAAGGGAAACAAAATGAGGGCATTGCTTCCTCAGACAATTATTTTGTCTCACCAAATAGACATTTCCTTCAATTACCAAATTTCTAGCATTATAGAGAGTGAACACTGAAAATAGTTCATACCTAGGACAGTGGATCCTCAGTCTCTGTGGGGGATCCATTCCAGACCCCCCCCCAGATACCAAAATCTGGGGATGCTCAGGTCCCATTGTCCTCAATGGTTGGCACAGCCCCATCCCCCCCCCCCCGAAGCCCACGTTGTTGCGGTGGACAGCTGCCTCCTTTCCTCCTCCTTTGGCTCTTCCTCTCTCCTTCTCCCTTCTTCCCCTTTTCCACCCCTGCCCCGACTGCTGCCACTCTTCCTCCTCTTCCTCCTTTTCACCCTTCCTCCTCCTCTTCCTCCTTCTCCTCTTCCCCCCACTGCCTCTACCTCTGCTCTTCCTCTTCCTCATCTTCTCCCCCCCCCCCCCCCCAATTCGGGCTTGCTATCCACAGATACTGAAATCCACAGATGGCAAATCTGCAGATATGGAGGGTGGTCTGTATTTGCTCTAGTAGCCTTCCCTTGGTGATGCCTACATACCCTAAAGACACCACATTCCAGCTGATCTTGGAAATTAATCAGGACCAGCTGTCGGTTGTAATTGGATAGGAGCTCACCAATGAATACCAGGTGCAGTAGCCTACATTTCAGAGGAAAGAGCTGTCAAAACCACCTCTGAGTATTCCTTGGCTAAGAAAACCCTTTGAAAGGTGACAGGAAGGACATAAACAAACACAGAGCATTTCCTTGGTACCTTGCCTTGGTCATTTTCTTTGGATACCTGATCTATATTTTCCAAATGTTTGACTGAATTTAATTTATTGCACTGCTTGAAATTTGGGGACTCAGGGGAAATTTCATTTTTGTGGGGAGGGGTGGGGTTCTTGTTGGGGGGCAATACTCTCATGCACCTTCTCATCATTATGCCCAGGAGCTACTTGGTACCATAAGGCCGGGGGGGGGGGGGAGGGGGAGAGGCTGAGGAAGATGTTCAGTTTACAAGTGAGTAACTTGAGGTAGTGCAAGGGACTGATATGTCTCTGTGAAAAGAAAGAAAATTTGAAGGGGATTTCTTTGAAGGATCAACCCTCTTTCCTATCTTCCCCCCTTAGCCCAGCCTGTCTCCTCTTCTTGTCTGTCTGTCTGGCACTGTGCAATTGATCCTATCTTGCTGTTCTGAAAAGTTCTGTCAAGATTGGTAGGATGGATGCCACTCAGCACTGACTTTTGGTCCATTGACGCATTGTCACAAGTGACATGTCCAAGAGCTCTATTTATTGTGTTGTTGCTCCCAAAAGTGATTGTCAAGGATGGGATTTACAGGCGGGTGTTTAAAGTGGTAAGATGAGATGGGCTCTCTTTTCTCTCCCGCTCTCAGATTAGTTCCAAAGTTACTGCCAATGAACAGTTTTATCCGACATCAGATTGAAAGGCAGTTTGCTGTAATTACCTGTCACAGATATGACCCACTTCATATCTTGACTTTGGTAGAGGTGGCAGGGCAATGATGATGGGAGGGAAGACACAGAGGGACAAGGAAGGGGGAAACTTTAATCAACAAAATGAAGATGAGCTCCTTGTTATTTGCTTATTTCTTTGCAGATGAACTGTTTGTGTTAATCAGAGTTTTTTTTTTAAAGAAAAGTCTCCTATTTTGTTATCTTCCACTTTCTTCCCCTTGGACTTAATTATAGGATAATAATTGGCAATTAAATGATAAGACTGGTACCCTGGGCAGCTGTTCATGAGTCTCATACAATGAGACGGAGAAGGCTAAAGGCCAGGTTAAGATGGCTGCATAGGAATACACACTCTTGTTACGGATAAACTCTAGCTTTACTAGGGCATTAGGAAACCAAGCAGACAGAGGAGAAGAGAAGGAGGGAAGCCTGATAACTTTGCCCCTTTCTTCATGTGTTTCCACCACCACTCTCCTCACATAAAAGATGGTTTTTGAAAGAAAGAAGACATTTCTGCCTGTGGAGACTCTCTGAGAAATTCAGACCTCTGGGAAATCAGTATTATGAATTGTGCAGTATAGGATCCTCCCTTCAGAAAGTCACCAACCATTCAGAAAGGATGATAGAAATGTTTGAAGAAAGGTATGGGGGTAATTGTGAAGCTAGCCTTCTTCTGTTTCCTCATGTGTCTAGCCTACACAGATTCAGAAAGTCTGAATAGGCCTTCAGTTCTCAGAATGGGAAAAAAGAATGTGGGAGGCACAACAACAACAACAAAAACAACAACAACAAGAGCAAGGGATATCAGGGTTCAAAATCTAGATAAGTCTAGTGGCCTCAAAGAACCATGGGGATCCATTGAATATAAGCACACATTTATGCAAAAAGTCAAACCGATTTGCAATTACAGTATTTTCTCTTCAGGTAAGAAATTATAGGACTAAATCAGGAATAGCAATAATATACCTCTCCAGAGACTGGATTGCCATTCCCTATGTTTACTAGACTGCCATGGTTCCCTTGACTGATGATCTGCGTCTGAACATCGACAGGGGTAATGTGACCCTGTTGGTACTCTTAGACCCCTCAGCGGCTTTTGATACAATATATCACGGCATCCTCTTAGACCGCCTGAAGGGGTTGGGTATTGGAGGCACTGCATTGCAGTGATTCCAGTCCTTACTCTCGGATAGGTCCCAGAGGGTGCCGCTCGGGGACAGCCACTCAAGGAAAAGAGAGCTAACCTGTGGCATTCCACAAGGTGCCATTCTGTCCCCGATGTTATTCAACATCTATATGAAGCTGCTGGGTGAGATTATTTGGATTTATGGGGCTGGGTGCTATCAGTATGCTGATGACACCCAGATCTATTTCTCCATGCCTCATTCATCGGCCTCGAATTCTGATGGTGCCTCCTCTCTCAATGAAGTAGTGGGCTGGATGAGGAAAAACAGATCGGAGCTGAATCCAGACAAGACGGAGGTGCTCATGGTAGCGGCCCCGAAACCAAGAATTGGACTGCAACTTCCAGTCCTGGACGGGGTCACACTCTCCTCCAGTGACTGTGTTCGCAGTCTGGGGGTACTCTTTGACTCGTTGCTCCTGATGACTAATCAGGTAAATGTGACAGTCAGGAGCACCTGTTATCAGCTTCGGCTGATATGCCAGGTGTGTCCTTTTCTGGAAGTAAGGGATCTCGAGACTGTTATTCATGCTCTGGTAACCTCACGCCTAGATTTCTGTAATGCGCTCTACATGGGGCTACCCTCGTGCTTGGTTCGGAAACTACAGCTAGTACAGAACATGGCAGCCAGATTACTGTCAGGAACATCCAGGAGGGATCATATTACTCCAGTACTAAGGTCTCTCCACTGGCTGCCTATCAGTTTGGTGTTGGTCATCACCTTTAAAGCCCTAAATGGCTTGGGTCCAAGCTATCTCAGGGACCATCTCCTCCCTTATAATCCTCCCCGTGCTCTCCGCTCCTTTGGGAGAAATTTGCTACAGCCTCAAAGATCTAGGCTTTTGGCTACCTCCCAGAGGGCTTTTTCTGTTGTCGACCCCAAATTGTGGAATGGGCTGCCAGATGAGATCCGTCAATTGACATCTTTGGACAGCTTTAAAAAGGCTGTCAAGACGGATCTTTTCCGGCAGGCCTTCCCAGGATAATTAATCCCAGCCTCAGGAACCCTTTGTTGAGGATTCCCTGTTGCTTCCCAGGAACATGCTGCACTATTCTGTGTTGTCTATTGTTATTATATTGTATTGATGTAGTTTTAAAATTATTGGTTTTAAATTGTAACTGATTTAATATCTTTTTAAGGGGGGAGGGATGCAATCTGTTTTATTGAGGTAATGCCATTTTATTGTGTAAGCCGCCTTGATTGATCTCAAAGGAGCGGGGTATAAATAATAATAATAATAATAATAATAATAATAATTATTATTATTATTATTATTATTTCTAGGGCTAGCAGGAGCTATAGTCCAACAACATCTGGCAGGCTTCATGAATTGCAGAACTGACTTTAGGGGATACCTGCTGGACTACTTTTCCTTTCCCTTGGAGAGACTGCTACTCAGTGTGGACCAGAGCTTGGAGAAATTTTCACTACTGTCCGGGAAAGTTATCAAGAATGCTAATAATGGTTGCAAACCGTGATACCAGCTGCAAAATGGCAGCATTGTTTTCTGATATGTTTGCATTAGATGTGTGCTTATTTAGATTTAAATGTGGCATTATTACTATAATATAAATAGAAAGATGCATTGGCATTGTGAGGAAGATGATGACAAGGTGGTCAGTAAGCTAACTTGCTAACTTGTTGGGCAGTGTTAAGGTTCTCCCCTTCTCTCTTCTTACGGTTTTTCATCTTTAAATTCAGCTTGAACTGCATGGTCCTTTAAGGAGAGAATGCTTTCAAAGAGAGGAATGTCCTCCAGCAGCCTCTCAAATTAAGCACTTATCTTCTGTAAAGAAGGTCAGATGACCAGCCCATTTTCTATGGGGCATTCCAGTTCAACCATATGGTCCCCAGAATTAAAAGACATTGCTGGCCTCTCAATGTTGTGAAACATTTTCTCTTTGTAGAATCAAGTGTTGGGTGGGAGACTTGGCAGGAGCCTCCTCCAATACCCCAAGTGGTATTTTTCTACCTAGTGCATGGATTAGAAGACAGCAACAGAAATCAGATTCTTTCAGGAATTTTGAACGTTAGAATGGAATTGACTTATCTTCATGGTGCAAGTAATTGTTTTAAATTTTTCTGTGCACTTTTTTACTGCAGTATTTTGTCACAAGTTATTTGGTAGCACCTTTGACAGCTTTCACTGTATATCCCTCCATGTTTGTGTACGTACACACACATATGTGTGATACATAGGCAAGGTGACCAGATGCAAAGAAGGACAAGGCACCACAAAATGTAGGCATTTAAGAAAAATGTAGACATTACAAAATAAAAGCTAAAAACACTCGTATAAATATTTATGTTTCTTAGTGATGCTTAGAACGGAGGACATTTTGGAATTCTTCCTGGACAGAAGGTGAAATGCAAGATATGACCTGGAAAAGGAGGATGTCTATTCATCCTGTACTTATGATACTTTCAGAAGGGTTCCAATGTCAGTAGAATGGTGGATCTGCTCCAGGGTTCAGTCTGAAGTTTAAAGAACCTTTTTGGTCATAGTTGTACAGCAACTAGTTGAACACCTACTTTAAATTCTGGATTAAAACCTGGATTCTCTCCCCCCCTCCCCCCGGCAACATCAGATCCACCATTTCCCAGTGGGTGTTTTTTAAAAATATATAGTTGGCTCTCCACATTTACGGCTTTGACTTTTAAGGATTTGGCTATTACCCGATTTCATTAGTATCTATAGGAATCTCTTGGTCCTTTAGCACAACCCTGCCAGACGTTGACCATAGAGTTGCACTGGAGGATCTAGGTATTCCTAGAGAAAACACTTCTCTAGGCATTAGTAGGTCCTCTAACATGATTGTATGGTCACCTTCTGGCAGATGTTGACCATAGAGTTGCAGTGGGGGAAGGACACAAAAGACCTGGAATCTGTGGTACACGCTCTAGTAACCTCACGCCTGGATTTCTGCAACGTGCTCTACAGGGGGCTACCCTTGTGCCTAACCTGGAAACTTCAATTAGTTCAGAATATGGCAGCCAGGCTTATCACTGGAACATCAAGGAGAGAGCACATAACACCAGTGCTCAAAGCTCTCCATTGGCTGCCCATTAGTTTCTGGGCACAGTACAAGGTGTTGGTACTAACTTTTGGTACTTTTCAGCTACCGCCCCTAAGCTTTGGAACGGCCCTCCAGACGAGATGCGTCTCATTACATCACTGGCTAGTTTCAAAAAGGCCTTAAAGACGCATCTTTTCTGGCAGGCCTTTCCCTGAAAAAGGAAATAAATGGAACATTTACTCCCTGCTCTGATAACATAGATAGAAATGGGAATTATCTTAGCTGCCCTGCCTACACCTGCTGAATTTACTTAATGCGGACTTGCACGTGGATAGTTCATGAGATTGCACTTTGTTTTAATAATTGTTGACCAATTTTAACTCTGCTAATTTCAATTTGTCTTGGTTTAATTCAGTTTTAAGGGGGGCGGTTGGGGACGGATATGATTATTGTTTTTACTCTGTATTCTTTTTAACTTGTTGTACCCACCTCCGAGTATTTTATTAGAGGAGCGCGCTATAAATAAACATTATTATTATTATTATTATTATTTAAAAATAGTGTTTTTTTATTTGCAGTTTTTCCAGTTTCACAGGGATCCTCTGCCCCTAACTCCAGTGAATGTGGAGGGCCCACTGTACAGAAGGATGCTACTGAGCATAGTAGATTTTCAGTAAACCATTAATTTACACTAAGTAGGCTCCCAATGTCCAACATTGTGTCTTTTCAACTACCTCTGCTCCTGAATGTAGGGGCAGCGGGAACAGAATGCTTATAACTGTCTAAAATCTTTTAGATCTATTGTGCAATTTTTACTGCACAGTATTAAGAGTTTGCTTTTTAGGCTTTCTTGAATGAATCAACCTTCCTGCTGGAAATCCAGTATGGCTGCGCCACTGTTGGTGAGAGGAATTCAAGGGATCATTATGGATGGTCAGGCCTGCTGTTTCACATTTGCAGAATATACACTAGAATTCTGATTGCATTATTGTTAGAAGACCCAGCAGTGGTACTTTCTATCACAACAGAAGGCTGGAGAGCCACAGCTTTTTAATGTTTTTGTTCTGAACTGCTGGGAGATAATGCAGGGAAGAGAACAGAGTTCTTCAAAGGTCGAGCAGTTTCTATGCAAACAGGGCTGGGAGGCGAGGCAATGTGGCATTGTAATCTGAACGGCTTTGTTCATGATTTTATTTGTTTCCAGGTGTTATTTCCCTGCAAAGGAAAAGGCAAACTAGTAAAGACGTAAAGACCTAGGGGGAAAATGAAGTGCAGAGGAAAACACACACTTATCCCATCTAGGTGGGGGGGGGGGGGGCGGGAAGGATGTTTTAGAACTCACATGATGACAGAAGATCTGTCTTCAAATGTGAGGCTTCTCCAACCATGTCTAAAAGAAAAGAGAGGGAGAGTGTGGAATATCAGTATTGGCTTGTTTAGCGAGAGTGTGGAATATCAGTATTCGCTTGTTTAGCGAATTTACATGAACCCCTGCTCCGTTCGGAATTACTTCCCATTACCCGAAAATAACCCCCTCCTGCCCGAATTTGCATGCGAAGCTTTAATTCGCAATAACGTAAAACCCATGATTGCATTCGAATTGGCTTCCCTCTTGCCCGAATTTGCGTGCGAAGAGTTAATTCGCAATAATGTAAAACCCATGATTGCATTCGAATTGACCTTAAATTATACTTCCAATTTAGCCTTGTATGAAAGAGTCCACAGAGAGAAAAAGAAGGAACTATGCAGTCCCACAATGCAGAAAGCTTTGTCCACTTTGGCTTTGCTCACTATAAGATCTGACTCCACCCATCCATCAATTGTGGTAGAATTCAAAGGGATTTTGTAGCACCTTTGCAACAAACTGAGTGAAAGAGCTGTAGCATAAGGTTTTGTAGACTTAGGAGTGACAGAGGGAGAAGTGGGGAGAGAGGAAGAGGAAGGAGTGAATGATAGAATGAGACTGAGAAAGAACTGTGGTGTGGAATTTAAAGAGTTAAAGGAGGCATAGAAAATCATTTTATGTAGCAAGGCCACAGACCCCTAGGAAAGGTCAACTGGAGGATCAGTAATCAAAGAGATCTTGTAGCTCCTTTGAGAATAACTGAATGAAAGAAGTTGTAGCACAAGCTTTTGTAAACTCAATCTACTTCACCAGATGCAACGAAACTTTATACTGCAACTTCTTTTGCTCAGTTTGTCTTAAAGTGCTACAAACTCCCTTTGCTTACTGATATTCCAGATGAACATGCCTATGGCTTTGAATTCTACCACAATTGATGGATGGGTGGAGTTAGATCTTATAGTGAGCAAAGCCAAAGTGGACAAAGCTTTCTGCATTGTGGGACTGCATAGTTCCTTCTTTTTCTCTCTGTGGACTCTTTCATACAAGGCTAAATTGGAAGTATAATTTAAGGTCAATTCGAATGCAATCATGGGTTTTACGTTATTGCGAATTAACTCTTCGCACGCAAATTCGGGCAAGAGGGAAGCCAATTCGAATGCAATCATGGGTTTTACGTTATTGCGAATTAAAGCTTCGCATGCAAATTCGGGCAGGAGGGGGTTATTTTCGGGTAATGGGAAGTAATTCCGAACGGAGCAGGGGTTCATGTAAATTCGCTAAACAAGCGAATTTACATGAATCCGCATTGGCTCCATTCGGAGTTGGGAGAAATTCCTCCCCGTTTGAAACAGTCCTGTGTCAACCCATTCCTCCTCAAGTGAGTGTGTGAAGTCAAACCCTCCAAGACCCAAAACTCTCCTGCTCAGTGGAGATCCAACTGTTAACTGCATTCGGGTGGCTCATCCCTTGCATATGCAGCAACATGAATATTATGGACAGCTGCTGACCTAGATAAAGAGATCTGGATCAGTGGCATGACCCCTGCTACAGTGGATGCTTGACATGAAACTCATGAGAAAGCAATTCAGACAAATTTTCACCAGTATATTGGCCTTCAGTTTTCATTGTGCTTGCTGTCACTGACTACATTTGGTGGCGCCCTTTAACAGAATGAGAGTAATCATAAATTGGACTCACTGAGTCTTTGCCTTTCTGAGTGCTGTTATCTTCTCACCTGACATATATATCTTGTTTACAGTGTAAGCGGACAGCTGACAAAAAAAAGGAGCACAGTGTTCCTTTTGGCTATGCTGATGGTATTCAGAATGGATAAAGTCATTGCCTGCAGGGAGACTGGAAGGGAAAGGGCTGATCAAGGACTTAACAAAAGTCTTTCCTGCTACAAACAAGGTGCAATTACTGTGTTAGGCAGGTAGCAAAACTGTCAGAGAAAAGAACATGGTTGTCAGAAAGGCAAAACACATCGGCATCAGATGTTCTTGTTACTTAACCCATAGATTTGCCATATTTCGTTACTGTAGAAGTAGAAATCCCATACTGATCACTTCTCATCTCAAATTGGGTTATCAAGAATTGCCTGGAATGGGTGTTTACTATGCTATGCTAAGAATGAAAGATAGAATAAGGGTATACGGTCAGGCCACCCATCCTAATCTGTATATCCTGCTTCTCCTGAATGTTAATAGTCAGCTGCCTGATTGCAGAGCAGAAGAGGTAAAAGTACTTGAAAGATAAGCAGCTGGTTCCTTTAGTATCTTCTCTGTGTGTAGGCAGATGAATCCTATCAAATAACAGAACCCCATCTGGCTCCAAATTGTAGGGGATTCCACCAATTTCCCGTCCTCCTCCTTAAAAAATGAAACTACTTGATTAACCATTTGCCTTGTAACTGAATAATTGATATGCCACATGATTATATATATGGCTACTTTGAAGTAAGCCCTGTGGTAGCTTAAACGTAAATAGTTTTTGCTCATTATGAGATACTGAAGGAAGCCTAAGATAATTCATAGTTTATAAGCAAAAGCAGGCACATTGTATAGAAGGAAAGGGTTTTCCATAGACACACACAAAGAGATGGCAATATCTAACTTTTCTGTCTCATCTGACACCCAATTGTCTCTGTCTGGCCCCTGGAAGCCCTGGGTAGCTTTCCTCTCTCCCTTTAACCCCCAAAATGAGAGATTCCCCTGCGCTCCTTTGCCCTTCCCAAAGGGATGGTGAAAAAGCGGCATGTTGGAAAATATAACTGATTCTAAGCATAGTGAAGCTCCTGTAGTAGACATCCTGGAATGGGTAACTTTGTTTGCTCCATGCCTTCTCTTTTTGGAGAGGGTATAAAGGTTCTACAGATACTGTGGACTGATAAAAGATAAATAAAGAATCCTAAAGCGAATCAAGGCTGAACTCTCCTTGGAAGCCAAGATGAAGCTCAAACTGTTGTAGCAATAGCAATAGCAAGTACATTTCTATACCACTTATCAATGCACTTAAGTACTCCTTAAGTGGCTTACAATGTGTAAGCCAATTGCCCCCAACAAGCTGGATACCAATTTTAGCAACATCAGAAGGATGAAAAACTGAGTCAGTCTAGAGCCCTTGGCTGGTATTGAACTCACAACCTTGTGGTTTGTGAGAGAGCGGCTGCTGTACAGGCATTTAACCACTGCACCATTAGGGCTCATAATTTGGCCATATCATGAGGACATGACTCTTCAGAGAAGACAATAATGCTTGGCAAGGTAGTAAGCAGTAGGAAAAGAGGGAGACCACATGTGAGATGGGTAGACTCAATCAAAGAAGCCACAGCCCTGAGTCCTGAGCTGAAACCTGAACAGATATGGTGACTTGGAGGTCTCATTCATAGGGTCACTATAAGTCAAAGTCAATGTGATGGCAGATAACGACAACAATAAGGGCAAGTGAAGCCAGTCTCATCATGAGATGCAGCCATATGACCAGGCCATGGAAGGTTGGTGGGATCATCTTAACCCTGACTAAAAAAAGAAGTTATGCTCCTCTGGTATAAAGCAAAGTTGGAATCATGTAGCTGATGGGTCATATGTGGCCGTAAGCCTGTTTTTCAAGCCCTTCTTAGACCTTTCCTGGACTCATAGATTCCCTCATCAAAAATACTCAATCATAAAAGAATAACTGGTGCTCCTGGAAGCCTCCAAAAGTGGTGACTCCCCTCTAAAGCAAAAAACAACAAAAACAGGGATTTGCTTTCAAAGAGTATGTGGGCTTCCACTGCTTCTGCTTTCTCAAATTAGAAGTTAACTTCCAATCACTTTTTGTTGGGGGGGGGGGGGAGGCTGATATACGGCACTCAGAGATGAATCATCAAGTTCAGCCATGGCAGAACTACAAAAGGACTCCCCATTCTCCTCCTGGAGGACTAATCTTCCTCCTTCACCCTCACTCCATGGCCAAATGGAAGATGGCTGAAAAAATGGAGAGTGGAAGATGGCTGTGAAAAATCTATGCAACTATACTGATGAAGAGAACTTCTTGGACCACTCAGGGGTCCTTTGGAGATTGTGGAATATGATGTTATCATTGTGCATCTGGCTACAGTCAAACAGCCAGACATTTCCCAGTCATCCAATCTCTCCTATTCTCTCCACTGGCCACTATGTGGTCATCTGGGCAGATGCATGCAGAAGGTGGATTGTCAGGGAATTTTGTTTGTTGCATGAGAAAAGAAAAGGAACTCCTACCTCCTCAATGACCCAAGGTGGGGGGAAGGCAGATGCAAGGCTAAGTTGGATTTATGCCTGCATATGTTACTGAGCACATGATGATTTGCACAACTTTGGTTAACAAAGACATGGATATAGTTAAAGATTTTCTGTACCTTGGTGCAATCATTAATCAAAATGGAGTGTACAATCAAGAAACCAGAAGACGACTAAGACCTGGAAAGGTAGCCTCCAAGGAACTACATAAGAACCTTAGGTGTAAACACATATACAATTAAATACCAAAGTCAGAATTGCTCAGGGCATAATTTTTCTGATTTCTATGTATGGGTATGCTAGCTGAAAGCTGACAGGAAAAAAAATCATCTGAAATGTGGTGCTGAAGGACAGTTCTATGGATACCACAGACTACCAAAATGACCAATAAATGAGTCTTAGAGCAAATCAATCTGGATCTCCCAATAGAGGTGAAGGAGACTAAACTGAGGTTATCATACTTTAGACATATGGTAAGACAATATGACTCACTGGAAAAGAGGGTTAACTCAGCCAGGCATCCTTCCGAGGTCACTACAATGAGTACCCAGCTTAGCCATAGTAAACCACTTAGGGAGTGCTTAAGTGCACTGATAAGTGGTATAGAAATGTATTTGCTATTGCTATTGACTAGACTGGTAGTTGGGTTATAGTTTAATACATCTGAGGCAGGGCAGGTTGTGTGGCAAACACAGCTCTGTCCTTCAATAAAGAGGAATAGCTGAGCAGTTCAGGAGTAATGGCCAAGCAGCTGCCACTATTTCAACCAAACGTCTGTTGCCTGAGGCAGTTGCCTCATTTCCTCAACAGTGGAGCTACAGATACATGTCTGTGTATCACGTGTAACAGAACTAGAAATGAGCTGTGAAGAACTTCCTGAAGGTTTTCTGTCGAAAGCCCTCGGAGCACGACTGGAATTTTACAGTAGTCTTCCACTTAAGCAGCTGTCCAGTTTGTGCACCGAGGTGTTGATCGATGGATATTCACACTGAAGCAATTCATTATAAAACTCGTGTGCTTAGAGGTAGTTGCCATTTGTAAATGGCATTCAGCTTTTTCTTTTTCTTTTCTTTTCTTTTTTTAAATGTAGGGGGCATTTGTCAAGCAGACACTTGCTCATGAACAAGAAATTCTATATACTGTACAATGTGCTTCAGGGTGGAACAGAACAGATAGCCTGAACTTGATCAGATGAAGACAACCACCATAAGCAACCTGCGACAATGAGGAAGAGGCAGAAGGAGGGAGAGTGTGTGATGGTGACGATGGCAAAGAGGCTATAGAATTCTTTTGGGAGGGATTGGGGGGCTTTGGGAGACTGGTGGCTTCTTTAGAGGTAACAAAACTGGGATCCAGGGGCTGCATAGAGCCTGTAGGCCACACTATGCCCATCTCAGCTCTAGATGCTGAATTTCTAAGACATTTATCCCCTGCCCACCTATCTGTCCCATTGCTTATTATTCGGACCTGGGAAAAGTTACAATATTTGTACAGAAAAATTTCACTTGGGGTTTCTGGGTATTGTAGTCTAAAAAGGAACTTTTGCATGTTTCCCCAATTTACTGGACAAAAACTGAGTTTAAAAGAGAAATATAATTCCAAATGTGTGGGCTAGCTCCTGGAAGAGCGATTAGAGACAGTGCTTTGCATGTGTAAATTTTTAGGTTCAGTCTCTATCCCTGTCTTGCAAATGATAGTGAAACAAAGTGTGTGTGTGTGTGTGTGTTTAACAGGTGGCAGAATAGACAGATGCCCTAGTTAGGATGCCAGTCAGGACAACCAGTGCCTTACCTGTCTGGTTCTGCTCTGCTGAGATCTGGAAGATTGCAGAATAAATGTACTCAGCTCCATGAATCTCTAGAGCAGCTGCAGAAGCTGGGATGCTTTTGCAGTTCATTTTGAACTCATGAAAGGAAGGATATTATTATTATTTCTCCTTAAAAATGCTCTCCCTTCTGGATCAGCTCCCTCTTATGGGAATATAGTTTCTGGGTGGCAACCTATGCTTCTCCACCATCAAAAACTTTCAGATTTAGCAAGTGGCCTGTTTTCTAACAGTTCCCTGATCTGGATGAGTTTCCTTCCTGAGATACAAATGCGAGGTGGAGGTCTAGCACAGCTCTGAGTGTTACACTAGATTGGTACTTCATATCCCAAACCTTCTGAGCCAGAGAGGCAGAAACATCCCTTCTTCTGTCCTGGAGACCTCCATGTATTTCTAGGGTGGATCCAGAACCTGCTGGAAAGTTCCTTTTCTTTAGGTTGGCTGTGTGACCCACTATACTTTTAGCTTAAGGGCTGCCTCTTCCAGCTCCAGTTTAGAGACAAAGAAGCTGGAGGAATCAACTGCCCTGACTGGGTAGGGAGAATCCCAGGCTGCATCTACACTGCAGAATTAATGCAGTTTGACACCACTTTAAACTGTCATGCACAGTGCTATGGAATTCTGGGATCGTAGCTTTGTAAGATATTTAGCCTTCTCTGTCAGTGACTTCTGATGCCACAACAAACTACAGATCCCAGGATTCCATAGGATGGAGCCATAACAGTTAGAGCAGTTAAACTCCATTAATTCTGCAGTGTGTCAGCAGCTTTTAAAAGGTCCGTTTTTTTTTATCTGAACCTCTTACTCCCACCCCTTGTCTTCAGTTTACTTCCATTGATGCAAAATGACTTCAAAGAGCAAAAGTAGTTTCCAGTGGGAAGAAGAAAGAGCAGGATCTTGCTTTCCCTGTAAGGTCAGGCAAAAGCAAACTGCTATGGCCTCTGGTAGCTTGTGCTCTTCCTCATGGTTAGCCTTTGCAATGTTGTTCACACTCTTGATGTTTCTTGGCCACATGCATCTTCTTGGCCACATACATGCCCTGGGCAGAGAAGGTTAAAGACTTTGTAAATCTACAAATCTCAGGATTCCATAGGATGGCGCTACAGTACTTAAAGTGGTGTCAAACAGCATTATTTCTATGGTGTAGATTCATCTCTGGTTTTCATCAGTGAAATGCTGGAGTGTATGTAAGAAAGGAGAGCTGGGCTTTTGGACAGCAGGCTAAGCAGACACACCTGATTGCAGCAGCCCTCTCTACGCTGCATAAATTCAGCTTCTATTTAAGTCATTGAATCTCCCCTCCAATTTGTCTTCCTCTAGTATATGAATTAGAAAATTTATGCCTGTACATTATTTTTAATGTGTGTGACAAAAAAGTCACACATTCTCCTTAGGGCTACTCTGGAAATTTGTTTTGCCATGGCTAAACAGAGTTTACAACAGGTATTTTTGGGGAATGTAATTCCCAGAAACCCCTAAACCAGAATTGTCCAGTAGCCATATTGGCTGAGGGATTCTGGGAGCCGTAGTCCACAAAAGGAGCCTTTCTAAGAGTCCTTTGGAGGGCTGTCAGAGGACTTTGGCTGTCTGCTGTTTGAAAAAGAGGCCTGGACTAGATTCCTCAGTCTGATCCAGGAAGACAATTTGTAGGTTTTTAAATCAAAGCTCTGAATACACAAAAATGGAAAGGCACTAATGGAACATTACTATTTTCATTTATCACTCATTTTATTCCCATCAGCCAATGTTTTAGCAGAAGGTGATTTAGACTGGTGCTAAATGAAAATTTTCATCAGGACATAAGAGCTGCCTTGCTTGATCACCCCAAACATCCATTACACCCAAAGTCGGCAGTGGCCAGGCAGATGCCCTGCACCAGCTTAATCTTTCTGCTAAAATGTTGGCTGGTATGAAGAAAATGAGTGATAAATGAAACAAGTAATGTTCCATTACCACCTTTCCATTCTGCTCATAATTCATGCAGGAACAAATGGATGTAAGAACTTATAAACGGTGGCAACTGCCATCCCTATTGTTTGGTCCAATGTGCTGTTACTGAGGGCCCTTTCACACTACACACTCTGGCTTCACTTTAACTGCCATGTTTCCATCTGGTTCATTCCTGGGATTTGCAGGATAGGGAGGGGCATTTCAAATTCTCAGCTAGACTGTTCTCTTCTTGCATCATCAAACTGCAACCCCCTGGATCCAGCCATGGTATTTACAGTGGAATCATAGTGCATAGTAATTGTCTAATATGAAAGGGCCCCAGGCGTCTAAGAAAAGTGTTTAAGTCTTTGGGCCAATAACTTTCAAAATCCCACAATCAGCATGGCAGGGGATTTTGTGAGAGGCAGATGATGGGATTCTGGAAACTGTAGTCCCCTCAAATATCACCTCCCCCTCCATGCTGTGTACAAGCAGAGCTCAGCAACACATTGCGGCAGTGTGAGGTGCTTAGGTTAAAACGTTCAGCCATTTGTTGATTTTTGTTCATTTTTTTCATTGGCCATTGGCTATTCCATTCTGTTCCCTGGAGTTCTCAACTCTTTCCCATCGTTTAGTATTCTATGTTTATACTGAACATAGTTGTCACCAGAGTCACCTGGTGGATCTACTCTTGCTTTTCATGATCATTCTCTTATGATGTAGCAGTCAGAGAAATTGTGGACTGTGTGAGGCTAAAATCAATGATGGATTTGCCGTCCTCATGGCCTGTTTGAGTCCCAACTCACGCTCCTTTTGGAAGTGTGTGTATTAGAAACATTTGGTGAAAAAACCAGTTACATTCAGTTACAGTATGTGATTTCTCCATTGATGTCTATGAGAACTTGTTGGCTCTCATAGCCTTGCTTTCATACCTCTTGGTTTCTTGAAGATGGAAATCCCATCCTTTCTCCATGTCACCCCTTAAGATGTTTGAAAGCTTTCATGTCTTCCTAAATGTGCTGCTTCTTTTGGGTGGTGCAGTTTTGCTCCAGCACAGAAGCAGATCCTTAAAAAGTACTTAAAAATAAAAACAAAACAATTAGTATTAGCAATATTTTCTAGACACCGAAGTAGTTACAATTATAGTTATGATTTTTTTTTAAAAAATAACTTTCTCAGAAAAACCTAAAACAGGTAATTTTTAGTTTCTTAAAATGCAGCTCATGTCCAAATGCAATGAGCTGCAGGCCTATGCTCTCCTCTCATCCAGCTTGTCATCACCTCAACACCCAGAACCCTGCACAAGCCACATGAGGCACATGATGAGACAGCATTTTGCAAAAAGAGAGCTGTGTTAGTCTGTTGCAGAATAAAAAGGAAGAGGAAAAGGGGGAAAAGACTGTATACAGCAACACCATTTATTTTAGCATGTGCATTTGTGGATTTTGACCCACCTTCAGATGCATTTGAATCGTGTGACATACTTTTTCCACCATTGTGTTCATTAAATGACTCCTCACCACTTAATGCTACAGTGTTATATAACTGTAAAAATAACTAAAAGTTGCTGTTGCACTACAAAAGGCATGGAGTAACTCCTCATTATGTCGCAATCTTACTCTACCTTACAATAAGTTTTGTAAAAAAAGAAAAAGAAAAAATAGAATTAATTACAAAGAATTCGTTGTTTACAACTAGTTATTTCCACATTCTCCACCAACAAAAATAGAGTTCAGCTGGAAACAAGGAGAATGATGCTACATGTAAGGGCAGTTGTTGTGTGCCTTCAAGTTGTTTCTGATGTATAGCAATCTTAAGGTGAACCTATCATGGGTGATGTGGTTTTCTTGGCAATATTTGTGCAGAAGGTGTTTGCCTTTGCCTTTCTCTGGGGCTGAGAGAGTGTGACTTGCCCAAGGTCATCCAGTGGATTTCCATGGCCACCTGGCTATTTGAATCCTATTCTCCAGAATTGTAGTCCAACTCTCAAGCCACTACATCATGCTAGTGAAAGGGTATAATGTAACACGACAGTTTACAAGTGATGCATGGCATTTTACACAAGTAACCAAATGTTGTGCTTGCACATCAGCTGTAATTCAGCTCAGGTTCCCAAACTGATAGATGTGGTCCATGGTATTCTGTTGTGTAGTGCCACAACAAGTGCAACACCTTCTTCAAGGAAGGACATAACTGCTAAAATGAAGTGCAAATAAGTGCTTTGTAAAATAACAAGTTGACATCTACATCCTCTGATAGAGATGTTTCTCTCCTTCCTTCAACTATATTAGGGTAGGTATGGCTATTCTAAACTGTTTATACATCTGATTCCCATATAAAAAGTACCACCCCAAAACAAGATGCAAGTATTCACAGGCTTGGGATATAGGGCATGTTTAAGTTTTCAAAAAGGGAAACCAGTAAATAAATTGGCATGGACTGCATCTGCATGGCAGAAATAATCTGGGTTGACCCCACTTTACCTGCCATGGAATTCCTGCTGTGGAATTCTGCTCTGCTCTGGTGCCTCAACAAACTACAGTTCCCAGAATTCCATACCCTTGAGCCATGGCAGTTTAAGTGGGGCATAACCAAATTATTTCTGATGTGTGGATGCAGTCCTCGATAGAATTAGAGGACCTGCCAATCCCAAAT
Source organism: Urosaurus nigricauda (assembly GCA_034509955.1). Taxonomy (NCBI): domain Eukaryota; kingdom Metazoa; phylum Chordata; class Lepidosauria; order Squamata; family Phrynosomatidae; genus Urosaurus; species Urosaurus nigricauda. The sequence continues at coordinate 106,829,786 of JAOEGL010000004.1, forward strand.
TGCTGGTCCATTTTTAGCTCCTATTACACAACTCTGAACTGACCAAATCCATTGCTTGTAAAGGCCTGGGCTTCTAATTTTGATATGCCTTCTCTAGAACAGAAGCCTAAATATCCTGAAGGCCCCAGAACCTACCTGATCTTGAAAGCTAAGCAGGATCAGGCCTGGTTAGTATTTGGATGGGGGCCTCCAAGGACTACCAGGTGCTGTAGCAGAGGAAGACAATGATGAATCACCTATGAGTATTCTTTCTCAAGAAAACCACATGAAATTTACGAGGTTACCACCTGAACGCACTCCTTCCCTTTCCTGTCCTTCCCTCCTGAGCTAGGAACAGGATGAAAACTTTTAAATGTGGATTTTATCAATTTTTTCCGTTCTTTGCAAGGTTCTAGAGAAGCCCTTATTGGGTATGGGATGACATGATCGGGTACAGGATGCCTCCTGCCTGGGCATAGAGGTGTGCGATAAAATCCACATTTAAAAGTTGACATCCTGTGCCGAGCTCAGAAAGAAAGGATTGAAAAGGGCAGTGCAATAAACTCCAGAGAGGGGGAAAGATAATACAAATTGAATATAGTCCTTCCAAATTGAATGCTCCTCTTTTATGCTATATTAGATACAAGGTGAGGTAGAGGTGGACACCATCTTCTCCAGGTGAGTCTGATTTCCACCCAGGTAAATTCTAACTAAGCCCAAAGGGATGGCCATTGAAGTGATATTCCACACATGCACATGCAATCCCTGAACATGTAGTCTGAGCCAGCCAGACCTGTCTGTCTGTGGATTGCAGACTCTGTGGATCACAGTGAGATGTTGTTAAGATGCTTTCATTTTTATGAGAGCTATAGATAACCTAGCTGATTTTTGGGAGGGGGATCATATTCTAAATTGGCTTATGGTGGCATTTCACACAATAATTGGCATGCCACTTATATATGAATGGTATAAATAATAGAAGCAGGTATTGCAGCATGGTGTTTACTTTTGATACATTTTGTAAGCGGTCTTGGGGAGAAATGAACTGTAACCCAGATCCCTTTCTCTTTTAATGCATTACATGAATATTCTGTTTTAGTTCCCCCTCCCTCCAGAGAGAAGCCTGGGTGTCCCCTCATGTTTTTTTCCTATGGTCAATTGAGTATGGCACAAAGGTAATAACCAGTCTAATAGATGCTGTAAACCACCCCTTTTAATGCATAATGTAATTGAGTCAGAAAATAGCGCCTATGCTGATCTTATCCCTGGTGCTTTAACGGCTGGAATTATGATTAGACAGAAGCAGATAATGCTGACTTCTAATACATTAAGCAGCAACATTATACAATTTGCCTTCCACAGCGCAGTCACTTTTCACTGCTTTTGAATTATGTAGCGCCATCTTAAATGATTTTTATTATTGTACTGGAACAGAATGCTAAATCCAAGCAAGGATTTTGTTGCTGTTGCTGAGTGTATAGTACACAGCTAGATCTTTCTACCAATGTTGGCCTACATGCAGGTCTTGAAGAGGATTTGGAGCCGGAGAATGACGTACCATTCTACATTCTGGTGTCTATTTTAAATTATATCCCACCATGGCTTTTTTTGTTTTGTAAATAAAAAAGTCTGTAAACTGGATGATGAGTTGTGTGACCCTGGAGTTTTTGGGTTTGTGCTTTTCAGACAGCCATTCTCCATGTCATAGCATCTGGCCTTTCCCTGCAAATGTTTGTGAACTCCAATATCTATCAGCCCTAGCTAGCCTAACTAGTGGTAAATGTGATGGGGATAGTAGTTCGTCAACATCTGCAAGGCTAAAGGATCCACTTCACTGTTGTATGCCAAACCTCTACGCAAAGGGATCTTGTACCACTTTTGAGACTAAATATTTGAAAGAAGTTGTAGCATAAGCTTTCGTAAAGTAGATTATCTCAAGGTTCTTCAATAGTTGGATAGAAGTGGGATTGAGACTGTAATCCATGGATTTTATTGCACATCATGGCCTGGCAGTAGGTATCCTGTAGTGAATCCGTGCTTCTGCCACTACTTTTAATGAATGGGAACATCCCATGAATAGCTGTCATTCCTGCAGTTAGCCAATTATTGAAGTATGTGCGATAGGTCATTCTAGGGTAATTCAGAGAGAAGGGGATTTAAACTGGTTTCGCTGCACTCCTCTACATTCCTAATGAATGCAAGACTTCCTACTGTTGAGGAGACAATCCTTCTTGGGCAGAGGAAAGGGGATTTAAAGATCTTTCGCCAGACATACAAGCTCACCCACCTACACTCAAACCATGTCCAATCAAAGCAAGACTGCTTAATGCTGATGAGGCAACGATTTCATGTGGAGCAGTAAAAACAAGATTTTTAAAGGACTTTCACCACACACACACTCCCATTGAAAGCAAGACTTCCTGGTGCTGATGAGGCAACCATTTAACCCCCTCACTGCCAAAGGCAGGACTACTTTACTAATTAAGCTTGGGTAGCTACCTAGTAAAGGGAATGGTAGCGTGATAAGATTCGTGGGCAACCTGTTATCAGTTTGTGATTGGGTGGCAATGTGATAAGAATCATTGCTGTTTCTGGTGTTTAAAAATCTGCAACAGCAGTGGGAGGGAAACGGGTGCAATAACCTCAGAATGCATCTGAGGAAGTAGACTTAAGTCTGTGAAAATGTATGCTACAATTTCTTTTGCTCAGTTAGCCTTAAAGGTGCTACAAGATCCCTTTGCAAACTGATATTCCAGACTAACATGGCTATGAAGTTTTATCGTACTCTTCTCCCCCCCCCCCCAGTTATGGGAATGGGAAGGGTCACTCAGGTGCACGTGCGACTGAGAAAAAATGGATTTTATTGCACACCAAAGCGTCCTCAAAAGGACCCCACTCTGTCCTCCGGCGCCAAGCCATCCCCATTCAGTGCTGAGGAGTGCCATTTTTGTCTGACAGAAAATTCTGCAGCTACAGTAGGTATCTGAATCTTGGTTGTTACATGTATTGCAGCATGGATATTCATCTAGATGCAACCAGTCCACTTATCTTAATTTTGATCTACCATGCACAAGGTCTTTGTTAGATTGGAGATGTTTGCTAAAGCCAGCTTTCCTTTCCTTTCTTGTTCCCTTTCTTTTTCCTTTTGCCAGAGGAATGCTTGAGTATAAAAGATGTCTGTTATGAGCCAACAGCTCTCGGACAGAATACAAAAGACAAACACTTTCTCTCTGGGTATGTGTATGTTCAGCTAAACTCAAAGGGAACTGCCACAACTTTTCCCACACCGTATGATTACTCTGCCCTTTGCTTTATCAGGAGTGCAAAGTCAGGGGTCTCTTTGCAGATAGCAGTGGATTGTGGAAGTTACTCTTAAAAAGAATGAAAGGCCCATAACTCATAGACCCAGTGAGGTGTGAGTGAAATATGTTCTGCTCTCACACTTATGAATAAGGCTCATCAATTAAAGCTGGCTGTCAAGATACTTTCAGGAGACATTCCAAAGGGTAATCTTGAAAATATGTTAGTTTTTCTTTTACTCCCTCACTCCTCTCCCTCCCCACATCTGAATTGAATTATGAATGTATATATTGATGGATTTCTTATTATGCAGTTGCTTCTGCAGAGAACATAAGATGGAGCTGATCCAAAGGGCTCTAACAATGCACACTTGTTGTAAACTTTCTGCTTAATTTTCATAGGGAAAAACCACAGACATTTCAAGGCAAAGTTAGGTAGTCTTTTCCATTTCCTTACCAAGGGTCTCAATTCCTCAGGGATAATTTGTCGGGGATAGAACCAGCATACGATGTAATGGTCTGAATACTGGGCTAGGATGACGGTTCAAATCTCCATTCAGACATGAAGATCTACAGAGTGAGCATGGGCAAGTTACATTTTCTCAGCCTAAGAGGAAGACAATGGCAATCCTCCTCTAAATAAATCTTGCTAAATCCCTCCCCCATGATATGGTTGCAAAACATTAAAGTTGACTTGAAGGCATGGAACAAACCACAAGATTTTTTGGGAGTGCAAGCATGCCAGAGAGATTTTAAAAAATCAAGGATGCTACACCTTTTCTATTTTCCTCCCTGCTGTTTCTTTGGAGAGAAGGAAAGATGACTTCTGACAGAGATCTAAACTGGTCTTGTCTAGAGATCTATTGTAATTATATTATGTGTAGAAGAACCCATGGGTCACTGTTTGTCTTGCCTTGTTCTGAAGCAAAAATACAATAAAGCAACACCTGGAAACCATGACTTTAATTGCCTTGAGCATGTGCCTTTTTTAATATCAGTATTTTCCCATTCAGATTCCAAAGGTGAACATATGCATGCTCTGGGTGGAAGGAAAGAAGGAAGGAAGGATACATACTGTAAGTCAACTTGCTCCTGAAGAGTAGTGGGGTGCTGCTAATGTTTTTTTAAATGAGAATTTTTATCAGCTTGGGATTCATATACTGAGTTGAAACTGGCAAGTTAATTTTTCAGTTTTACACAGTAGTATCCCTTGAATTAAATGAGGCTGACCAAATGCAAACCTACCATAGTTTCTGGTGCCACCAACCTTTATTCAAAAGTTCCCATGTTACTAGAAATATGTTTGAATTTATTCTGTTACCTTCATGACAAAATTTTAGTAGGGGTTCTTGAAATTTCTGTTTCAACTTAGACGAAACCTAAATACTTAAAAGGTCCATTTCTTAAATTCTTCTTCTTCTCCTTCTAAAACTGGGTTGGGCAAATGCAGCTACACTTAAGCAAGTATGAAAATGCATTTCTGTTTGTGGTGTTTCAGTATAATTCAACAATCCACTCAGAGAGCCTCTCCAGCCAAGAAAAATAGTCCCTGAAAGTCCCAGGTTTTGCTCCTGTACAACTCAATCTTATCACATGGGAGGGATCCCATGCAAAAAAAGGATTTAAAGTGAAATAACCCGCAAAAACAGATTTATTATCAGACAACGTCCAGGTTAACCCAACATTAATGGGGACAGAAAGCAGAAAAGACACACAAAAGCACAATTGATTTTCAGACAACTATTGAGGTGCATTAACATGACATTAACCCAGTTAGAAAGTAGACAAAATGCGATTGTTTTTACTTCCGGAAAATCCTGAAAGTAAAAAGAATAGCGTTTTGTTGGCTTTCTAGCTGGTTTAATGTTGTGTTAATCCTGATGTGTCTGAAAATCAATCTTGCTTTGCTGTGTCTTCTTAGGGTTTTTTTTTTTTGGGGGGGGGTATGTGTTCAAATTCCATTTTAAATCCCATTTCTGCATGGTATGCCTCCCATGTGATAAACCCCTTATTTTGCATATCGACATGACTTTTCCCCATCCTGAAGCATTATCAGGTAACTTCCTGCATTAGCAAGGATTTTTCATTCCCACTCCCAAGCTGAGTTTACATTAACCCATTGTTTCCCTAAATGCACCTCTCCATGGCTGTCTGTTTGTGTTATAATGGAACTAAGTAAGATGGCTGCTACCAAGAAATACTGTGATTATTTCCAGAACCCAGATTCAACAAAGATCAAGCAAGGGAAAGAGGAATGCTAGCAATAAAAAAAGAACATGATTCTAATGCTTAGCTAGGGTAATACTGTTAAAGCACTAACACTTTGACTATGGCCCTGTCTGCATGGGCCGAATAAAGTGTCCTCCCCTTATCTTCTTGGCATGGAGTCCAGTTGACACACAGCCAAACTCCAGTTCCAGTGTGAACAGACCATGAATATGGCCATGAATATGCAGGTTAAATAAATAAAAAAAAAGTACTGGAATCTCAATACTGTACTTCCAGGGACTTTCCCCCTCTTTCTGGGTAAGACCTAAGTCAGCATTTATTCATGGAATGTGTGTTGGTTTTGTAGGGGGTAATGGTCTTTATCTTGAGGCTGCAGAAGAAACTGGATACATGTCTCAAGATGCTTAGCAGACAATTGGTTTTTTATTTTATTTTATTTTTAAAAAGCCTGAGGCATTTTGTCCTGTGTGTACTCATAAGACCTTTCACTTATCCAATAAATGCTTTGAGAGTTCCTGGTCCCGAAACTGAAGTCTGATTTGAAACAGCCTCTTGAAGAAGCCCTTAAGGTACATAGAGAACAAAATGTGTGCGGCTTTTTTTTTACTAGTTTCTGCTTCTTTCTTTTCTTCATCATAAGCAACAAAATGTCTTAGGAAGGTCCTGCCAAAAAATGGTGACCATGGAACATGCTTATTTGGTATGCTTGAAGATCAGCAAAAACTTTTTTTTTTAAAAAAAAACTAGGCCAGTCTTGCACAATGTGGCACCAGATGCCTCAGATAGCACCTTCAATCAGCTCCTGCTAGCATGGGCAATGATGTGGGATCATGGAAGTCAAAGTCCAAAAAGCCTGGGATGGCATCAGGTCAGTAAAGTCTCCATTAAACTGCTGTGTGGATTCTGACACTGCAATGGCTGCCAGAGTCAAAGTAAGAGAGGAAAACTGGATCACCTTTGAGACTGGAGAAATCAGTTTTACTTTGGACTGCATCACACAGACTTTTGCCCCCAATCTGGGCACGAGCAGGGGACATTCGTGGCCGAGTGAAAATACATTTTATTGCATGCCATACTATCCTCAAGGTGGCCCCATGCCATCGCTTGGTGCTAAGCCGTCCCCAATCAGGGCTCAGATGTGTGAATTTTGAAAGATGGAAGCTTTCTGGATGAGTAAAATCATACAGCTGAGCACTGATTGGGGACGGTTTTGCACCGGGCAATGGCATGGGGCTGCCTTGAGGATAGTATGGCATGCAATAAAATTTAATTTCACTTCTGTTTTGAAGAAACACAAGACATCACAGCCACAATTCTAGATCAGCTACTTAGCTACATGACTACCTTAGTTGCGTAGCTAAGTAGCATCTCTTGGCTCACACTCCACCAACCCAGACTCAACTACTTTTTTTTTTACTGGGCAGCAGGCACTGCAAGTGATAGGAATCTGTCCTCCTGTTGATCAAGACACCCTATTCCTCCAGCAATCTCTTGTGCAATAATAAGAAGGATGATTTCTGTCATAATTGGCTGTCTTGACCAGAGATCACTGGCAGTAGTGAGATGGAAATATCAGTGAGCAGAACTCCAATTGGTAGGAGAACAGACCCCCATGGCTTGCAGCTGCTGCTGCTCAGGAAGGGACTTCATAGTCCCTAAATATTCCCAACACTATTGAATAGACAAGGATCATGAATATGAACCAGTCAAATTATTATTATATTATATGAATACATATTCTAGAGTTCCTCATCATGAATGCCAGGTCTCATATTTGGACATAAAGAACCTGAGGACTAAAAATGTGAAAGTGGGAGAAAGGACATTATCGCACACACTTTTGCCCACAATCTGGGCACAGGCCGGGGATGCATGTGGCCAGGTGAACATGCATTCTCCCCATTTGCTGTTCCTAGCATAGAGAGAAGCCTGTGTTATATATTCGTGCCATACATGTGTTAACTGATGCCATACAGATGATTTTTGCCTTTTTTTAAAAAGTGAAGCAACCCACAGTTCAACATTAATATGAATGAATACACCAAGATTCAAGCTCAGACTTTTGATAAATCTGTCAATTTTGGTTTCTCTCACATGTTAGTTTTTTATGTTTTAATTTTAATAATTTTAATAACCTCCATCTGAAATATGAAAAAAGTGTGAATTTGGGTAGGCTGTTATTGAGCACAAACTGAAACAAAATGTTCACCTATCGCTATGAGTCTTGGAGCACTGACTGGTAAGGGAAATGTGTCCCTGAATGCCTTTTTATTTCCAAATAGTGCCTTACGTCTTGTGACTTCAGGCTGACTTGGATTTTGCTGGTGCCATCATATAGGTTTTTCTTCGCAAGATTTATTCAGGGATTTTCCATTGCCTATGTCCAAAGATGAAAAAGTGTGATTTGCCCAAAGTTACCCACTAGGTTTCCATGGTCAAGTAACAATTTGAACCCTGCTCTCCCAGAGTCCTAGTCCAGTAGCCAAGCCACTGTACTATACTGTCTTACAATTTGTAGAGAAACCATTTCCCCTTTCTTCAGAGCTAGAGCAGACATCTCTTGCTTTTCAAAGAGCCTTTTATTAAACAGACTTTATGCCTAGCGGCAAACTTAATCCCCTTTCCCCACATAAAGCAAAGTTATGTTTCCATGGTCCAGCAACTGTAGCAGACTATCACCATTTTGTCAGTATAGCAAACCATTCAAAAAACGTCACATCTCTGTTTAGACCATGTGTGACATCTGCTGTTGATGGAGCCTTTGAAACTTTGCTATTGGAGTCTAATGAGTGCAAAAATGGGTGCTCAACCTGAGTAGCTTGTTCTGTATTTTATAACAGCAAATAACACATTTGCTCTGAACTTTTCTGCTTGCATGTGAGTGTGTTGGGACCTCAAACAATTCTGTATAGCTGCTGGTTTGGCTGTTGGGTGATCTACAAAATGAGCAGAAGAAAATGCCCCCGTGCACTGCAGCAATAACATGTTCTTTATTACCTCAGTTCCTTTCAAACCCTGTGTGAAAGAGATGCACAAATAGAGAGGAGATGAAAACTCAGGACAAAATGAATCAACCCAGATTTGCCGTTCCCATGCTTGAAATGGTGTGGGCTACAGAATCTAATTTCAAAGCAGCTGGCAGCTCCCATATCCATGGGATTGAGAATCTGCTAAGGACTTTAGTATAAATGTCAAAGAAGTTTTCTGAAGGTGCTGTACTGTGCTCCCCGTACAATTTAACTTTTTGGAGAGCTCCTTTGAAAATCAGACTAAAAGCTAGAGTGGAATCATCACTGCACTGAACACCTCCAGCTGCTGCTGTTTCAAAGTATACTGAAAGTCTAAAATTATGTTTTTAAAATAACAAAAGTGTGCTTGGGTGTGTGTGTGTGTGTGTGTGTCTGATGGGTGGCTTGTCTTAAAGATTACCATATGTACATAATAGGATTGGAAACAAGGGGGAAAATCTGTCTGATTGAAGGATTGGAATGTGTAGACTTGAAAATAAGCATCTAGGTATATGGAGAGTGTTCTTCCTTCCCCATGCTGGGGAACATGATTGAGAAGGCATCCTTCCACTCGTGTTGTCCTGGTTTCCCATAGGCATTTGGCTGGGCATTGTGCGAGCAGAATTTTGGGGTCACAAGGCCTTTGATCTGATCCAACAATGCCCCTTCAGTTAAAATGCATCACACATAAAATAGTTTCTACTAATGCAAGCCTGAAAGTTTGATTGCTTGCAAAAATGACACTTGTTCTGCTAATAACATGAAACTTGTGATCCATGAGCTGTTAGACGAAATTGACAAAAGTGCCACAATTTCAACTGATCTGATAAACATTTCAAGAGGAAGAGTAAATTAAAACTTTAGACATTTGATATATTTACTACTTTTTATCCAGTTCTGGGGAAATCATGTATCTGTGTCCAATTTTGGTGAAAAGCACCAATTTACTTTATTTAGGACCTTATCTCATTCCTTTTTAAGCCAGAAGCAGCCTAACGGGCTTCAACTGGGATGCGGCATAGAGGCGGGGATTATCACATTGTAAATTGGTGCCAAATCACTGGGTGCCAGCATCACGTGTTACAGCTGTGCTCAGCCAGCCCTTTTTAAAACTTGGGGAGCTTTTGTTTTCAAAAAGGGGCTGGCGGAGCACAGCTGGGGCATGGGATGCTGGTGCCTAGTGGCTTGGTGGCAATTTACAATGCGATAAGCTGCATCCCGGCTGCAGCCTGTTAATGTGATAAGGTCTTTACATGAATTGAACAAGAAATCCTTCCTTGTTTCAGATTAAGTTTAACAGTGTTCTGTGTTGGAGGTCAAATGTTATGCAAATTTTTCATGCCCCATTAAAAGCTACGGCAACTAATGCTGGCAAAATTATATTGGGAATGCTCAGTTAGACTGTTACAGCAAAACAACAGAATCATGTGGAACATTTAAGACATATAACAGTTTTATTATAGTTTGAGTCCTCATAGATTACTATACAGTTCCTTAGATGTGTGGTCTAAAATCACATACATGTAGGCATACATAAAAGGAACGTACCTATGAGGTTAGAACAAAACTGAATAGGAAATGGCAATTATATTATTAACATGGGGCCTTAACAAAATTGTTAGTCATAATTCAAATGCTCAGGCAATAAGTAAGAAAGCTAACAAAGTGGCTGGCTTCTTGTTAGTGGCAAATGCAGGTGTAAATCTTCCTAATGTGTACTGCATATATCTAACCATAGAATTTTATTGTTGGAAGGGACCACAGTTACACAGTTACAGCACTCCTAAAAGTTGCCCCTTGAACTTCTATTTAAAGACCTCCAAAGACGAAGAGTTCACTGCCCAGTCTATTCTACTGTTGAACAGCTCTTACAGTAAAAAAAGCCCTTTCAAACGTTTAGGTAGAATCTCTTTTCTTGTAATCCAAATCAATTGGTTTATATTGTAGTTTATGGAGCAATAGAAAACAAACTTGCTTCATTTTCTATATGATAGCCCTTCAGACATTTAAAGATGGTTATCATGTCACCTCTTAGTCTTCTCTTTTCCAAGCTAAACATTTCCAGTTCCCTGCATTGTTTCTCATAAGGCTTGGTTTCCAGACCTTTGATCATTTTGGTTGCCTTTCTCTGGACATGTTCCAGGTTGTTGATACCTTTCTGGAATGGTGGAGCCCAGAACTAGACAGTATTCCAGGAGAGGTCTGACTAAAGCAAAATAGAGTGGCACTACTACTTCCCTTGCTCTAGAGTAGATGCTATACTTCTGTTGATGCAACCCAGGATTGCATTGGCTTTTTTGACCACCTCATTACATTGCTGATTCATGTCTAACTTTTAGTCTACTAAGACCTTAGATCCTTTCCACATGCATTGCTTTCAAGTCAGATGGCATCCAGCTTACATTTGCATATTTCATGTTTCTTGCCTAGACTTAGTACCTTACATGTGTCTCTGTTGAAATTCATTTTGTTAGTTTTGGCCCAGTTCTCCAATCTGTCAATGGAGTTTATCACATGAGAGATGGGACATCATTTTTGATCACGGGAAGGACTTTCACACTTGATCCGTACTTGACCCAGCAGTGAAGGGCGAGTGAAAGTGATTGCACAAATCACTTTCACAGTGCAGCGGGTTGAAAAGCACTTTCAGCTCTCAGTCTTTTGTATTACTAGAGTAACCCGTTAATACCATGATGGCTGAAAGTGCCTTTCAGCTGGCTGCAGTGTGAAAGTGATTTGCTGGAATAAGGACAGGGGAGCATCCCATCCCTATTCTGTTCCCCTTGTGATAATCTCCAATGTCTTTTTTTGACAGATGTGGAGGTTATTACTCCCTCTGCAATGACCAAAGATCTCCCCTTACTATTTAGCTGCTGCAGCTTTCCCATAGCCAGACATGAAGTGATTATATAAACACTGAGACCGCTGGATGACCCCAGAAGATCTCATTGGATGTACGTGTCTCAGGAACATAGCCAGAAGCTCCTCTGATCTGTCCACTGTCTTATCAGGCAAGGAATGGCTGGTGAGAAAAGCTGCATCAGCTCTCAGGTAAATCTGGGAGCTGGTGAATGGCCCCTAGACTTACTATGCAGAATTTCTTGGCTACACTGAGCCATAAAGAATTCTGCTATACTGTGATAACCATCTCTTCTGGTAAGAACTGAAAAAACTATGTCAAAGCAAGTTTGTAAATAATGCACGTATTTAATAGATTATCTTTGAAGATTGAGTAAAAGTGATACAATGAATTGAACAAAAAGATGAATATATTTTATCTGCAAGTACTTGATCATGCACACCATTCAGCTGCTTCATTTTTACTAAAGGGAAAATAAACTCAAATTGAATCCAGAGAAAACGGAGGTACTTGTGATAGGATCCCCTTGCCCTGGGATGGAGATTTGTCAACCTGTCCTTGACGGGGTCACACTTCCCCTAAAGGACAAAGTATGCAGTCTGGGCGTACTCCTGGACTCGTCGCTCCAGCTGACACATCAGGTGGAAGCGACAGCCAAGAGTACGTGGTATCAGCTTCGGCTGATACGCCAGCTGCGCCCATACCTGGGCAGGGAGGACCTTGAAACATTGGTACATGCACTGGTAACCTCTCGTTTAGATTTCTGTAATGCGTTTTACATGGGGCTACCTTTGTATCAAGTCCGGAAGCTGCAGTTAATGATCTACTTTGATGGATCATGAATGAACAGACTAAACTAATAACAGATACAGTGACACTGCCTAGGAGGACAGTATGTCCAACAAGCAACCTGATTATATAGTTGTTTTAATTGCTTTTAAATTGTATTGAACCATGTAATAATTTTTAACACTGTTGGAATCCCGCCTCGATCTGAAGGGAGAGGCGGGAAATACAAATAATAATAATAATAATAATAATTATCATCATCATCATCATCATCATCATCCATGGGATTAAAACAAATCTAATTGTGTGCAGGACTGGAGCCAACATATCTAGTCAAACCAATAATCATAGAGTGATCAACCTGAAAAATCATTGTCTGTAGTTCAGCATCCTATTTTGTGCAACTGGCTAAAGGGGTATGATAAGAGGACATACATGTCCTTTTCTAACTTCACCTGTTGTGCACATTTAATACACTTTTAATAAGAACCAGAAAAGAAATGAAAATAGAAAAGCATGAGGACTTTTAAAAAGTAGTTATAGACTGGCATTCTGTTACAATCATATGCAGGCCTGAGTTGTGCTATGCGTACAAGAGTGGTTTTTGTATTGTTTTGGACAAAGCACAGCAGTTATATCCAGGTGACAGCCACAAAAGCAGAGTTGTACGTTTAAGTTTTTATGTGGTGGCACATTAAAGGACACCGAGTAGTGAGTTAATGCATATTGCCTCTCCACGTTGCATATTGCAAGAGCACAAAGGGTTCTCAGACATGTGCTTTGACCATGGATCCACATATATTGCATTATGTTGATATTTAGTATAAGTGTTATGTAAGGTAACTCCACTTGCAGATTTTGCAGATAGCACTTTGCAGATAGCACTTGGCATTTGTGCTATGCTGAAGTGCTGTAAAGGTTTGGCAATAGTATCAAGGCTTCCAAAATAGTTAGATACTGTTGTAATTTTAAAAATTATTGGAATTAACAGTCTTGCTCCCTACAAGTATGTTTCTGAAAAGTAACTAAAATAGGCTTGAATCATACTGGGTTTCCAAATAGAGTTGACACAAGAATCAATGAGTTTTACAAATATGTGGGCTCACCATTCACTAGTTAATTTGATGGCATTATGATGACTGGAACTAGAAAAATGATTTATTTTTAACTCTTAAGTTACATTAAAACACACACATACCCCTGAGTGAAGCAAGCCATTGGCCTGCGGTACAAAACACACTTTCTTCCTATCCCATTATTCTGTGAAATAGCTTGTGAAATTCTCAGTAGACAGTCATGAAACAAGAGCTTAAGATACAAGATAATATTCACATAATATTCATCTTCTACCATTTAGACTTAGAGAGAGAACACACTTGTATTTATACAAGCAACTAAATGTTACAGTTCTACTGCAAAAGAAGTGTTCTCTTCCAGCGAATTACAATCATAATGTCATAATGTAACACAATTCTCATTTAGCATAAACAGGAAAGAGTTGGAAAAGGAATTCATTATATGTTTCATTAGTGCATTTAATGTTTTAAATGCCGTTATTTGTTATACTTTACTTTGGAGGCTCTAGCTGGTTGAGATGATGCAATATAGACAAATGCTCTAACTAACTAAATAACTAACTAATTAACAAAATGGGTATTTTGAATTAGTTATTGCCAGGTCCTTGAAATCAATATCTCAGGGCTAAATCTAATTGCTTTTCCTCCCTACATTATCCCTATTGCATCTATTAAATTTGCATACATGTTGATTTACCAAGTTCAAATTAACTTGGCATCATGGACACCCCTCCGCCAATCCTTTGAAGTTCACTAAAGAGAAGCTTTGTAGTTCCCAGCATTTGTTAAATAGGACATGCTGACTTATTAAACACCTTGTGTCCAGAAGCAGCTATCTATAAATCTCCCAGCTGCTCATTGGAATCTTTGTTGCTTGCAACATTCAGTCTCTGAAACTGAGAGCGTTTTGCTACATTCCTTTGGTCTGGCTACAGTCAATGATTTGGTCTTTTACCCGTCTTTGGCTTTATCTGGACTACTGAGTTTGTGTAACAACTTCCAGATGGGCAAAGCCCTTGCTCCTGTTCCTCCCTTCACCTTGCTGGATTCCTTGTCAACGTTTTGGACTGGATTGACTATACCACAGTTCTTTACCTTCTAATCACTTCTCTTTCTGGTCATGTGTTGACAAAGGGCACGATTCTCTCACCTGCCTCCTTCTCCTCCCTGCTGAGTTAATTGAGTGCAAACTACTTTTACACTTTGAACTCGGTTGGAGGTAAGCTGAGGACAAAGGGGGAATGGGGGAAAGAGAATCTGGGACATTTTAAAAGCATCTGAAAAAGTGGGGTGACAGATTGAGACTGTCTTTGCCAAACTGGGACAGATAGAGGGTATACCAGCTAGTTGTCAGGCACTCTGTTCAATTGACTATTTAAAGAGGCACAGAGATCATTTTGTCAATGGAACATTATAACAATCTGGAGTGTCATTGGTAGACTTGCAAAGTCAGGCACATTGAAGGACTTAGGATTTCAGGGCCAAGGCCTGAGACCTAACGTTGACACTTTGAGATGTTACAAGGAGAAGCCCCTGGTGATGTTAGTAAGCATCATGCATTCAACATAAAACATAACTGGACAGAATGTGCCATTCCAATAAAAAACACCAAGTCTATCAAGCGAGGAAAACACATACACACATTTTTTTCAAGGCAGTGCTCTTGCCCTGGGATTGCCCCCCACCTCATCCTGAGAAGATGGTCCAAGCCCTGAGATCTGGGAACCCTAGTTGGTGAAATTGGTCTGTGTGCCTCTTTCATTGACTGAAGTGTCCTGAACCAAAACTCCATTTCCTGACCATAACCATTGTCACAAGACCTATAGAGATATGTGTGGTGAAGTATTTTCATATCAAAATCTGATTAATCTCCTAGCATCTGAGAGAGAACCTTGCTTCCAATATCCAATATGCAGCCTGACGTCAGTGTTGGAAAGCCTGTGACCCATGTCAGGGACAATTAGACAAACAGTGCCGGGCTGCATTGATAAATCATCCTTTACTTGCAGGCAGTGGTTCTGTAAGTTTAAATGAGACTTAGCCAGTGGCCAGTCTTAATTTGTTGCAAGCTTAAGTGGGTACAGGTGCTTTGACAACATTGCTCATTCACAACACAAAAGCTTGGGACATCCATAATGATTTGTATGGGGAACAAATTGATTCAAATCAAGTCTTTAGTACATCTGGGACTACAAATTGTCTCTATTGTGTTCTGAGTCAGCACAGCATCTCCCAGCACAGATGGCACTTGCAGTCTTGGTCTCTGCAGATTTGTTTATATGTTGAGGGATACTTTGATTCATCTAATCCACCCCAAAAGATTTCCTTTGTAAATCCTTGATACTACTTCATTCTTGTTGTTGTTTCTTAGCAACTTTTGTTCATTGCAGCAAGCAATTCTCCTGGCATTCTTCTGGCACTAACAGGCATTTAATTTTTAAAATTAATCAAGAAGCATGATAGTTTAGCCAGATTTCACTGGATTTCAGCAGATCTTAAAATGTAGTATAGTAGGCAAGGTCTAAAGACCCTAAAGGTAACAGAGCCTATCTGATCTTGGAAGTGAATCAGGGACAGCTCTGGTTAGTAATTGAATGGGAGACTGCCAATGAATATTGGATGCTGTGGGCTATATTTCAAAGGAAGGAATTGGCAGTATATCTTGCCAAAGAAAAGTATATGAGATTTATGGGGTCACCATAGGTCAATAAGGTGACTTGAAAGTACACACACACACACACAAACACAAAGTTAAATAAGACTTACATAGTATTTTGAAAACTATAAGACCCATGTTTCTGAAGGAAGGGTTATGTCAAGGAACATTATTTAACCAAAGTGATTTCCTTTGAAATTCTTCTGGTTCCGGGGTGTAGCTGCAGCACATTTTCTGTAAATTCAATACTACTTCAACTGTCATGGCATTATTTTAAGGAATCCTGAGATTTGTTGCTTAGTGTGGTACTGCTCCAGGGCTGTAGAGAACTCTCCTGAACTACCATTCCCAAGATAACTTTCAATCTGTTGTCTCTCATCTCAGGATATCTTGGGAACTGCACTGCACTTGAGTTTTCTAGAAGAGAATTCTAAGTGCTTTATTAAATTATAATTCCTAAGACTCTCTAGAATAGAGCCATGGTGGCGCAGTGGTTAAATGCCTGTACTGCAGCCACTCACTCAAAACCAGAAGGTGGCGAGTTCAAGACCAGCAAAGGGCTGAAGCTTGACTCAGGCTTGCATCCTTCCGAGGTCGCTAAAATGAGTACCCAGATTGTTGGGGGCAAATAGCTTACAATTGTAAATGAAGCTGTTTGTTTAACAAATTGTAAGCTGCTCTGATAGTCTTGGCTGAAGAGCGGGGTATAAATAAAACATTATTATTATTATTATTATTATTATTATTATTATTATGTGAGGTAAACACACATAACGGTGGAGTGCAGACACCTCCTTAGTGTATGTCAGGGATGAGAATTGTGTGGCTCTCCTGAGCTTATTGTATTGCACTTCCCAGCATTCCTTATCATTGGCTGTGCTGACTACAGCTGCTGATAATGGAGTATCTGGATGGCTGTAGGATTCTCAATGCTGGTGTAAGAGATGTGCATAACTGCTTAACTTACACACTGAAACAGATGTGCCAGAACATACTCTGCATTCATAACGCATAAATGTCAATCGGGGGAAAGGAACTTTTTTCCTTTAAAGGCTGTATTCCCGCCGGGAAATTCTCTCAAGAGCTGAATGCTTACAGTGGTTGAAATGAGGGTGTGGCACAGTACCCCTTTATCTCTCCTTTTCTGGCACCAGTGAGTTTCCATGGCCAAGTGGGGCTTTGAACCTTGATTTCCCAGAGTCCTAGTGCAACACTCAAACCACTATACCATACTGGCTCTCAGAGCAGGTGTGCCTACATATTAATTTATCTCTTAAAATTTTAAAAGTTAGTCCATGCACAACCAAGGTTCATCTATAAGGCAAATTTCATCAAGACTTCTGGATACATACAGGACGATGACTTCGAGAAATGTCCCTTAACAATGAATTAAACTTAGTGGTTTGTCTGTGGCTTGATCTCCCGTATAAAATCATTTTCTTTCAGTGGAGGAGCTGTGTGTTTGTATCTGTTCTGTATCTCAGAGTAGGGTGGATATATGATGAAGAGGACAGGGCTCCTGTGTTAATATGTATTAAGTCAAGATTCCAGCTTGCCTTGGAAGTTCCATCTGTTGGAGTCCCCTCTTCTGTCCTCTTATCCATGTGCCCCCCTTTAGCTTTTCATCAGTTACTGAACACTCCCTGCCATTCCTTTCTCTCTTTCCCCATCTTCCTTTCTCTTCTTTCTTCTCCTTTCTCTTCTCTGCTCAGGGAGAGGTCAGCTATGGAAAGATTGGTTAGCTGAATACTTGTACAAGGCTTTGCAAATTAGGTTGCTCTTCCTAATGTAAAGCAAGATTATTCAGACTTTCCACCTCTCCATCTTTCTGGATCAATGAGTCTACTGCTCAGCTCCTACTGCTGTGCAAAAGATCTTTGGGAGTGTATGAATTTGAATGCTCGGTTCACACAGGGTTTCACTGTCACCTTGAGTGACCTAGAACAAGCCCAACACTCTCTTTGGCTGCACATTGTCAAAAATACTAGTTGTGATGGACAAGTTGTCATTCAGGGAAGCATTTCTGCCATTTCTGATATTGTCATGGAGAAACACATAAGAAAGCTCAGGGTTTCCCCAAATAACATAAACATGTCATGCAAGGGATGGAAAGTTTATTGTTTCTGGTCTAATTAAGTGACTTGCTCAATGCCAACTATTTTCTGTGCCTCTGTGTAATCTCGGAAGAGATTACTGCCAAAGCTCTCTCTTTTTAGCACCTCCCAAGAGATAAGAATATGAGGCCCTCCAGGTGTTGTTGGACTGCAGTTGTCCTCAGCTGGCACAGGTAATGGTGAGAGATATAGGGGCCATAGTCCAACAACATTTAGAGGGCTACATGTTCTGTTCCTGCCCTAGATTAGGGGCAAGGATTGTGTGGCTTGTTGAATTGCAACTCCTAGCACTGTTTGTGATTGGCTGTGCTTGTTCTTTTGGTAAGGTCCTTAGAGTTCCCTGCTAGGCCACTGTCCTGAGCTGCAACATGAGAACTTTCTAGCAGAGTAAGTACTTTGCCAACTACTAATCTTGTAATACAGTGGGTTGCAGCCATGACAGTTATTAACATGGTACCATACTGTGTTAGGTTAGATGTACATAGATTGTATGTATATAAAGAGGAATTAAATAGCATATATCACCACAGGTTATCATGATTTGCTTGATGCATCTTTCTTTTCCCAACTCAACATTTACTCAGGTCTATATGTGTACAAACAGCCCTTCAGAGCAGCCAAGGAAGTATCAATTCTGGTCTCCAGAGCATGGATTATTTGACAAAATGGGATGGAAAGACAAAATTGGAGTCATGCCTAGGAAAAATACATTACACATGGGCCCTAAATGATAGAACATTGACTTAAATGGGGCACCTCATTACAACTCTCACAATCCCTTACTATGGCCTGAGTGGGCCATACTGACTGGAGCTCTAAAAACTGAAATCCCAAACTCTGGAGAGCTAAGGTCACCTACTTCTGCTCCAATGGTTTCGCTCCTTTCTCTCGGGCAGGTTCCAGAGGGTGATGTTCGGGGACAGTTGCTCCTAAAAAATGGAGCTTAATTTGTGGCATCCCTCAGGGCGCCATCCTGTCCCTGATGCTGTTTAATATTTACATGAAGCCACTGGAAGAAATCATCCGCAGAGATGGGGCGGGGTGTTATCAATATGCCGATGATATTTCTCTATGTCTTGGTCATCAGCGACGATGACAGATGGCATTTCTCCCCTCAATTGGTGTCTTGCGGCAGTAATGGACTGGATGAGGGAAAACAAGCTCAAGTTGAATCCAGACAAAACAGAGGTATTTACAGTAGGGGCCCCTAAACCAGGTATTGGGCTGCAACCTCCAGTCCTAGAGGGGTTCACACTCTCCTCAAAGGACTGTATTTGCATTCTGGGGGTGCTTCGTGACTTGTCGCTTCACATGAGAGATCAAGTGAATGCGACGGTCAAGAGCTCCTGTTATCAGCTTTGGCTGATACACCACCTGTGCCCTTTCCTGGAACCAGGGGACCTCAAAACTGTGGTACATGCACTAGTAACCTCAAGACTCAATTTTTGCAATGCGGTCTACATGGGGCTACCCTTGTGCTTAGTTCGGAAACTTCAGTTGGTACAGAACATGACAGCCATGCTAATTACGGGAACAGTAAGGATTGACCACATTACACCAATATTGAAGTCACTCCACTGGCTGCCTATTAGTTTCTGGGCACATACAAGGTTTTGGTTATTACCTTTAAAGCCCTACATGGCTTGGGCCCAACTTATCTAAGGGATCGCCTGCTTCCATATAATCTGCCCTGTGCACTCAGATCCTCTGGGAGGAACCTATTGCAATCAGTGAAGACCAGATTGGTGTGATACCTCCCAGACGACTTTTTCTGCAGTCGCTCCCACTTTATGGAATGGCCTGCTGGACAAGATCTGTCAAATTACCAACCTGAATGGCTTTAAAAAAGCCATCAAGACAGATCTCTTTTGGCAGGCCTTCCCAGAATAAATCACTCGGCCAAGGCACATAGGACAATGACTCTGCCACTGTTATTGTTGGGACCTGTGGTAATTTTATTTATTTTAATTGTTTTAAATAAATTTTAATTGCAATTTGTTTAATTCCTTTTTAAGGGGGAGGGTATTTATATATATTGTTGTATGGTTTAAATACTGTAAGCCGCTTTGATTGCTACGGTAAAAAGCGGGGTACAAATAAACGTTTTATTTATTATATGATCAAGTGGATTAAAGTTGCAGACTCATACTACACACTTACTTGCAGGTAACCCCATTAGATTCAACGGAAATGACCTCTACATAGGCATAGGTAGGAGCGCACTGTCACAGTCACTCTAATGAGCAGAGCTATGTTCTGCTTTCTATTCATTTTGAAAATGTTCTCAAAACTGGTTTAATAAAACTAGGGCTCTGGTGTAGCATGGAAAAGTGTGGGCCCATATGTTGTCAATGATGCTTGTTTTTACTGTGGTGGGAGAGAAGGTTGCCCTGCTTTATTCTCTCTATATTGTTCGTGTGTCAGGAGGAGGGACATATGTACCTGGAGAAGGAGAGGGAGAGAGTTTAATGGCTGCCTTCTCTAAAACCTATGTATGATCCCAATCCTTTAAAATTGGGGAAGGAGAAGATGGGAGGAGTATGATGGAATAGAATGAAAACAATTGTGCAATTTTTGTGTTTGCTGTGGCTGGTCTTGGAGTGAATGGAATGAAAACAAAGTTTATCTCACTATGAGCTTATAAGAACTATCGAGTGCAAAAGTTATTTGCCTGGCAGGAAGTATTGAGGCAAGATTCTTTTAAATTTCTGTAGTGGCACACTAGGGATTCCTTTGTCTTTGTGCAGCTCAGCTTGGGCAGCGTATATTCATTTTACTCCACAGTGCAGATGCCATTCATTCCAGGATGTGCTAACCCCTGAAGCTTTTAGCTATGCAGAAACTCTTCTTTGGAGGACCAAAGTTTGTGGAAAGTTGCGTGCTTCTGCCTATTTATTGCATTGTTAGATACAATCTCAGTACCAACAGTGGTTTTTTTTTTTAAAAAATTCCTTGCTCACATCTGCAATAGAAAGGCATAGAGCACCAGTCAGCTAAAGCACTTTTAGGTCATTCTGATTTCAGCAGAAGAGACTGAAACATGTCTGTAACTCTCCCACAAAATGTTTTTAAAAATATGCATCTATTCAAAAGTAACCCCCATTGATTTCAGTAAGACATGTAAATAATTCTGGAAGCTTTTGGGACTAAAGGACAGTGTAAATACTAATATAACATAATGTAATGTAATGTAAATTGAAGATATAGCCATATTAGTCTGTAGAATCAGTACGTAGAGAGAGATCTTGTAAACACCTTTGAAAGAAAGAAGTTGGCAGTATTTAAATGCATCTGAGAAAGTAGACTTTAGTCTATGAAAGCTCATGCTGCCAATTTCTTTCAGTTAGTCTCAAAGGTGCTACAAGATCTCTCTACATAATGTGATATAATGAAGTGTAATATAATATAATGCAGGCAAATATGCATAGAAGGTATGAGTAACTGTGATTGTGATAAGGCATACTGGGAGAAAATGGTAAACCAGTGTGAGATATCAGTAGAAAATTTGCCAATATAAATGGCAAAATGTATGCATGTATCACTCCCGCTTCCTATAGTTCTTCTAGATATAGCCAGCGATCCTAGTAATGTCAACCTGACAGAGAAGCAGAGAATGGACTGTGGGGAGTAAGTGAGGAATAAAACTGGAAGGCCTAAATGAAAATGGAATAAATAATAGATGCCAGAGTTTAGATGATACTTGGCATCATTTGGAAGCTTACCAAAGTTGTACAGAGTTCCTGAACTCTGAGTGCCTTAGTGACATCACAAGCCTTCTTTGCCAAAAGATATTCCTTCTTTTTGGGCTGCCAGAGAAGAAAGGGTCACTATAAACTTAATAACTCTGCAACTTCTCATTTTTTCCTTGATTCACAATACTTTTTCTTTAACATGGCTCTGTCTTACTTTGGCCTTATAGTCAACCTGTGATCTTTCCCTTCTTCCACCAAGATGTATACTATGAAATGCATGCAATCTCAATCCCTCCATCCATTCATGCAAATAATGGGAACCATGCAGTCAAGCTTAAACAATTTAAAAACATGCCACATTTATTTTGATGAGGAGATTATTTTGATGAGCAACAGCTGCAGCAACAACAACCTTATTCATAGTTTTTTGTGGAGCTTTCGGGCTATGTGGCCATGTTCTAGAAGAGTTCCTTTCTGACGTTTCACCAGCATCTGTGGCTGGCATCTTCAGAGAATGATAGCCTGGAAAAGGATTGGAGATATATATATCCTGTGTGGCCCTGGGAAGGAAGGAGTAATTTGCAAATGTATTGTTCTGTTGCTAATGGCAGTCCTCAGGGTGGGAGGATATGCAAACAAGGATTAATGTCCGCTAACTGGTGCTCATTGTCTGCTGGGAATTCCCTGGCCTTAGGCTGTTTCTCATTTGCATAGGTTGAGTCTTAACCTTGCTGTTCTTCAGGACTGGTAGCCAAGCCTTGTTTACCCTCAGAGTTTCCTCTTTCCTGTTGAAGTTGTCCAGGTGTTTATGGAATTCAATGGCTTCCCTGTGCGTTCTGACATGATAGTTGTTGGCATGGTCCAGAATTTCAGTGCTTTCAAACAGCATTTTATGCCCAGGATGCCGGCCATGAAAGCCTTCGACTCAACAACCTTATTCATTTATATCTCATCGTTTCCTCAATAATGGGACTCAAGGTGGCATATAACATAATTTGTAATTCACATTACAAACCATACAAAGTTTTCAATAAAAGTATGAATATAAAAGTTAAGTAAAAGACAAATAAACAATTTATGAAGTTAAAACATTAAAATTCATTAAAATAATAAAACAGCACAGCACACCATTAATATGATCTAAAGTATTTAACATTTAGCTAGATAGCACCTGTTGTTTGGTTACTCACCTGACTGATAAATTGACTATATCCCACTGAATTTAGTGGGATTTTCTTCAGAGCAGATATGTATATGATGTATATGATTGCATTTCTTTCTTATGTGTGTGCGGAAATTTTATTTTTTTAAAAACAAAGGTTAACATGAAAAAAGCAGAACAGGACCAAACATTGACAATGCTTACATATGACATGAGTTATGTTGGAAATGTAAAGTGAATTTCTTTGTAATTATTTGTTCTATTGGATTAATTCTTTCCAGGTGGAACTGTGGGTCAGTAGAATGTGGCTTCTTTCCTCATTAATATGATAAACATAAGAAATAAATGGGAACTATGTTACCTTGAAGATAATTATCTTTCTTTTTCTGTTGCTTGTTTTACTTGACATGTTAGTCCAGTTGGAATTGGACTAACGATTGGATACAGAGGAGCTGGCTATAAATAAAACATCATCATCATCATCATCATCATCATCATCATCATCATTATATGATTGTATTTCCAAAGCAAGGCTGGAATCCTGTATCAGCTTATACTAAGTAACTTCTCCTGGCCTGATTCCTCAAAAAACTTGATAGAAACATAATTCAACTGTGCTCTGATCATGGGCAGAATGGCCTTCCTTCTCCCCCTTCAGCAGAAGCCTAATAACATAGGTTGGACAGTAAGTTACAGTCATGGCAATGTCAAAATCGTGAATAAGGAGTGATCATGAACATGAAGCAGTTATAGGCTGAAGCACAGGGGCTAA
The DNA here is from genome assembly GCA_034509955.1 of Urosaurus nigricauda. Taxonomy (NCBI): domain Eukaryota; kingdom Metazoa; phylum Chordata; class Lepidosauria; order Squamata; family Phrynosomatidae; genus Urosaurus; species Urosaurus nigricauda. Next base: position 106,853,422 of record JAOEGL010000004.1, read on the forward strand.
AAGTGCTGGCTTTGGGGCATGTTGGGAGTGTGGCGTTCAGTGACGACTGCTCACCACTCTTTCCAGCCCGTCTGCATGACCCCATAGTTGGGTGATACAGATCAAGATATTTGAAAATAGAATGAAAGCAGATAATGAACAGCTGTTAAGCAAGTAAAGGCACACATCAAAAGGATCTTAAAGACCATTAAAACAGAACAGGCATCTTGACATCTAGAAGAAATAGCAATGACATTTTTGTATTCATTTGCTTAATTTCTGAGGGTTGATGGTATCTGGAGAAAGGTCACAGGAGGTTGACCTCAGGTTCAAACTGGAGGAGGCTGTCCATTGGGGCATTAAATGTCAAAATTGGCATAATATACTGAATACCATAAGGAGGAATAGATCCCATTAGGTTTAGATACTTATAATGTCAGGACTGGCCCAAGATATTTTGCTGCTTGAGGTGAAGAACAAGATGGCACCATCTCCCATTCTTTTTACAAATGCCAACTGGCCTGCCAGCTGGGTCTTTCTTTAGCACTGGTGATGTGAAAACATCCTCCACCACAATTGGAGGCAGTTAGGGTTAATGATACCTGGTCTTTGGGACTGCGGAGCAAATTCCGTGGGACATAGACTTGGTACAGACAGGCACTTTGTGGAGCCCTCCCATCGAACTAGGGCTAGATGAGGCTGGGCATTTACATGCCCAGCAGCCCTATTTCGCAAGGACACCGCCATCATGGCTTGCCACTGTCCCTACGGGTGGCGCCATGATGATGCACGTGCCGTGCAGTGTGCACATGTCGCTGGCTGGAAGTGATCCGATCAGGACGCACCAGCTTGCCAATTGCTTACCTTCTAGGAAACTGCTTTTGGCAGCTTCTTTTTGCTCCCGGGAGGGAGCGCATTGCTGGCATGCTGTTTGGTTGCTGCGGCTATGATGTGGGGCAAAGACGGGCAGCATGGAGCTGCCTGTCTGTTGAGCCCCATACTCTTCTCCCATACTGTGCTGCTACCTAAGGATATTATCTCACCCTTCCTTCTGATAAGGCTGACTTGCTCTTAATCTTCATGGAGTTGGCTTTGATGTATGGTGATTCTACAAATGAGAGACCTCCAAGATACCTTGTCATCAATAGTTTAGGTCTTGTTTAGTCAGGGCTGTGTCTTCCTTGGTTGAGTCTATCCACCTGGAATGAAGTCTCTTTTCCTACTGCCTCCCACTTTAGAAAACATTGTAATTATTAGTAATGTTGTTATGATGTCTCACAATATGTCCAAAATATGATGACCTCAGTATGGTCATTTTGACTTCTAGAGAGAGTTCAAACTTGATTTGTCCTAGGTCCCATTTATTAGTCATTTTGGAAGCTCATGAATGGCTAATGTACACATTTTGGAATAGGTGAAATAACTATCAGGTAACATGAAAATACATGGCATTACATCAAGTAACCTGTACTGTGGTCCAAGAAACAAAACCTGGTGTGAAATTATGGAGATAAAAGGGGTAGTGACAGAGATGCTAATTTATCAGTGACTTCCATATACCTCCATGGGACAAAGTAAATGAACTTTAACTTGGGACACAGTTGTGGCAAGAGTTGGGTTGTTAGTGAGCAGAGAAAATTTAATTCTTATCATAACAGGATTTTGTGGAGAAATAAAAGACAGTGAATTTTGTGCAGTGTTGAGGCTGTCTAGATGACTCAACTGCAAATTCTATAAACTGAAAAATGAATAAAAGGGAAAGGGGGGGTGGAGGAATCTAGCGGTTACACAGTTGTTAGGAGTGAGATAGAATGCAATAGGATAAGACTATACAACTATAGGACCCTAGCACTAATCTTCCATGAAAGCAAAATTATGTTCAAGATTCTGCAACATAGACTCCAGCTATACATGGAGAGAGAAATGCCAGCAGTCCAAGTGGGGTTCAGGAAAGGAAGAGGCACCAGATACCACATTGCAATCATACAATGGCTAGTGAAGCACACCAGGGAATTCCAAAAGAAAATCAGCATGTGCTTTAGAGACTGTAGCAAAGTCTTTAATTGCATTGATCATGAAAGACTATGGAATGCCTTTAAAGACATGAGAGTGCCAACACATCTGATAGTCCTAATGAGGAATCTGTACTCAGGACAAGAGGCTACTTTCAGAACAGAACACGGAGAAACAGAATGGTTCCCAATTGGCAAAGGGGTCAAACAAGGCTGCATTTTATCACCCTACCTGTTTAATTTATATGCAGAACATATTGTAAGGAAAGCAGGCATCAACACAGATAAATGAGGAGTGAAAATAGAAGGAATATCAACTAGGATGCACAGACAACATCATAATACTAGCAGAAAATCTCACAGACCAGGGAGAACTACTAAGGAAGACCAAGAAAGTGTGAAAGCAGGCTTAATGTTGAACTTAAAGAAAACAAAAATAATGACTATAGAGAATCTGCATCAATTCAACTTAGACAATGAAGAAATCAAAATAGTAAAAGAATTCTCATACCTAGGATCAAACATTGATTGGAGCAGGGACTGCAGCCATGAAACCAGCAGAAGATTAAGAATGGGGAGAGTGGATATGAAAGAACTAGAAAAGTTCCTAAAATGCAAAGATAAACAACTAAGCACAATAGTTAGAATTGTACAAACCATTGTATTCCCTGCTACCATGGAGGGATGTGAGAGCTGGACAGTTAAGAAAGAGGATAGGAGGAAAATCAGTTCACTTGAGATGTGGTGCTGGAGAAGAGTGCTGAGGAGTCTGTGGACAGACAAACAGATGGGTCCTAGAGCAGATCAATCCAGAAATCTCTCTGGAAGCCAAGATGACAAAACTGAAGCTGCCATACTTTGGACATATCATGAGTACAGTGGAATAAATGGAATCTTGGAAATGTCTCATCCACAGGGTCACCATGGGTCAAGATGGACTCAAGGGCAGTTAACAACAACAACAGAAACATGCAAATTATGACCCTGGCCATAAATCTTCAAAGAGCTATGTGAAGCATTTAGGTTTTCCAAACCTTTTAAGTTATCCATTAGTATTGACTTGTGAAAGCAATAATTCTGCTTACCAAAAGACAGTTCCCTTGAGGCAAATAACCTCCTATGCAATAATGATTTCATGGGATACTACATATACTAATGCACCAGACCTCACAACTGTACATATAATAAAGGAATGTCCTTAGAGGAAGTTTTTGACTAAGAGAATTGATTTTGGTAAGGATATTTATTGCTTTTCTAAATCAATACTAACTGATAACTTCAAAGGTATGGAAGACCTATATCACTTCACATAGCTCTTTGAAGATTTATGGCTAGCGTCACAATTTGCATTTTTCTGTATCCTATTACAGTGTAGTGCAGTGGTTTCGGTGTTGGACAATGATTCTGGAGACCAGGGTTCTATTTCCTGCTCAGCCATGGAAACCCACTGGGTGACCTTGGGTGAGTTACATACTCTCAGCTCCAGAAAATCTGGTGGTAGGTTCACCTTAGGGTCACCATAAGTCACAAAGGACCTGAATGCACATGATAGCAATATTGATACTAACTGATGATTTTAAGGACTTGGAAGGCCATTATCACCTCACACAGTTCTTTGAAGATTTAGGGTCAGGATCACAAATTGCATTTTTCTTTATCCTGTTACATCCTGTCCTTCCACAACTTAATTTTCTTAAAAACCTGTAGCTTTAATATGATTTCATCAGTGCGTCTACGGAAGTGGATCGATATACATGAAAGTGCTGCTAGAGTTTTTTCTCCCCTCCCCTTTCTCCTTTTTATGCTGAAACATGCTATTTCTTTGAAAATTACCATATGCTGCAATCTGATTGAAGTTGGTATTGCAAAACATCTGGGCAGAGCCAATTGGGGAAATATGGATAGCTCATAGTAATGTTTCTACAATGGTGTTCAGTGTGGGACAAGACCACAATCCATCCAAATTGTGGGGCCTTGTGGCCCCCTGAACTGGTTTTAAATATCACAGGTAGTTTTAGAAATAATTTTTAAACACCTTAGATTTCAACCACCTTTTTCTAATCTAATAGCAACAGAAAAGGAATTACCAGCACCCTTCCATGAGATGTTAATGGTTCCATGATGGAGCATCTTTGAATTAAGACAACATTCAGCAGCTTTGTTTATCAGGTTGTACTTTCTGCCTGCCATTTATGTTATGTATGTGTTAGGAGAACTCATTTTTATTTACTCTGATCCATGGCTATGGGACTCAATTCCCTGTTGTTATTAGAAATGCAGAATGCTATTTGTTTTGGTTTTTTTAAAAAATCCTACACATTGAAAAACCTATTTGTTTTGCTCAGCTTATTAATATTTGATTCCGTTTAGTTTTGACTGTGACTTTGTTCCATGCCCTGGAATGTTCGCACAAAAGATACTTTATAATGCAAATGGTGATTTGATTGAAAATTCTCAGGAAGCCAGATGTGGTGGGGATTTTCTTTTTTAAAAAATTGATTGCAGTGACATGCTGTCCTTAAGGAAATCTACGATAGCAGAAACAATGAGAAGGGGTTGTTGTTCTGGAGACATTATTCTACCTTTTGTTTGGAGGCTCCACCATGCAAAAGAAGCTGTTTTTCATTTATCACAGACTTTTGCATAATTTTTGAGATCTGTGGCATCCTTTATTTATCTACTTGCCTTGATGATTAGCCACCTTATTTTACTACAGATTCTAACCCCATGTCACTGTTAAAGACATCCACAAGACGAACAGTCCACAAACAGAGCATGCTGCATTAAAGAGGTACTTCTCACAGTGGGAGTTTTGAGCTATTGTTACTCTGACTTTAGTGTAAAATCACATCGAAAAGGCTTCTCCACTTTCACAGCAAGGCAGGGATATCACTACCATTAGGCAGAGTGAGGCAGTCAACCTGGGCAGCAGATGCTAGGGGCTAGGTGGTAGGGAGTGAAAGCCAAGAATGTGGATATGGAGGATAGAGTTTACAATTTCTAACCTAGTTTTCTGTCCTCAGTTATGGTGGCAGGCACTGTCCCATTGGCCATGTTTAATCAAGATTCTGTGGTCACTCTAGCTGGCATTTGCATGGGGAATAGGAGAGGTGGCTCTCTCTTTACCTCTGCCTCAGTAGCTTTGGCCAGAAGAAATTCTCAGACTTCCAGAAGAGAACCATGGTGCCATTTCTTCCCGACCCCCAAACAAAAATTTTCTTTGGCAAACTTGTTTGCTCTGCCATTTCAAGCAACAGTGGAGCTACAACCAGTGGTTTTGGGGAGCCAGGGTTCATAGGACTGAAACAATTTTTGATAAGCAGAGCCTATAATATTATCTGTCAATTCACCCTCCACAACTCCCCTGCTGTCTCTGAGTTCAACTGTAATCTCCACAATTGGTAAAGTAAAATATTAGCAACTGTCCTTGTTGGAATCCAAAGTATTTTGAGGACGTTTTTGTTTTGAGTGGTTGAGACCCATTAGCAGTATGATTGTCTGCAAAAGACCTGTTGATACATATAGATCAGGCCAGCCACTTATACTTTGCAGCTTTCTACAAAGGGCAGGACATTTTGGACTATATCTCCCATCAGCCCCAGAATGCATGGCTTAGAGAAAAACATATCTGGAAAAAAAAAGCTGGTTCAGCATTATTTTAATGATAGTCATGTTGTTGTTGTTGTTGTTGTTGTTTGCCTTCAAGTTGTTTCTGACTTACGGGAACCCTAATGGGATGCTCTCACAGGTTTTTCTTGGAAAGATTTATTCAGAAGGGTTTGCCTTCCTCTGAGGCTGAAAAAGTGTAACTTGCCCAAAATTGTCCAATGGATTTCCATATCTGAGTGGAGATTTGAACTCTGGCCTCCAGAGTCATAGTCTAACGCTCAATCCATTATACCACACAGAGTCTCTACATATTATGATACTATCACTCTTTCAGTGAAAGGTCATCATAGCTCTGCCTTCACACTTCACACTTCACACTGAAGAAGATGAGGAAGAACTGGAGCCTCTAGCTGGCTGTTCTCTGAGACCATCAGAGGCTGAGACCAAAGATGCTTTCATCTCCCTTCGCAGCACCAGCAGCTAATGCTCACTCTGCTTCAGTGTCATCTAAATCTCTTCAGATCAGAAGAGGCAGTATGAGACAGCAGCTTTGGTGAAGCTCAAGAATTCTGCAGAACTTGACTCCGCAGATTTTATCTTAATTAGTGATTCCCTCAACCAACTTCAGTTGTGGGGCCCTGGCACAGTTTCCACTCTTTCCCCAGTTCTTTTCTCTGCATTACAAACTGGTAGGATATTTTCCCCAATTTACTGAAACTTGGCATATTTTCTGACAACTTTCTTTGTCCACTCCTTCAAAGGGAATACTCGCTTGTGAATCTCTGTGTACTGCCTCTGGCTCAACCGCTGTTGTTAAGCCTCCCTCAAACTGGTTGTCCATTTAATGCATTCTTTGGTCCTCTTGGACACCAGCAGCCACAGAAGAGGACGATAAGAGAGGTTTTTGTTTTTGTTTTGCATTGATCAGAATAAACATTTCCTTTTTCCACCTGAAAGTTTCATTTCTGGGTGACTGATGCGCAGAATGTGGTTATCTGTCATCTACTGTAGCATTGCAACATTTGGAGAAAGCTAACATTTGGAAGTGCAGGAACAATGAATGCTCATTTGGGGAATTCCTGGGCAATTAACTTTCATCTGCCTAAAAATATGGATGTTCTGTTCTGGACAGTTATTGTTTTTTATCTAAAAGAACAGTTAACAACAGGGATATAAAGAATATCCACAACATGTCTCAACCTCAACAAGAAAAGATTTCTTCACACATGGAGACACCCTACTGGAAGGAAAAAAAAAGCCCCTGTTGCTTCTATGTCAGAATGAAATGTTCACTGCTTTTATGTCGTTGCTGTTTTTGTGAAGAACATTATGTTTGGTGGAACATACAGTCTGTTTTGTGCCAAAAAATGTGACCTTTTTCATGTAAAAGTTCTGAAATATGAAACATTAGCAATAGCAATAGCAAGTACATTTAGATTTCTAAGGCTGCATCTGCCCTGCAGAAATAATCCAGTTTGCCACCACTTTAACTGCCATGGCTCAATGCTTTCGAGTTCTGGGAACTGTAGTTTTGTGAGACATTTAATTTTATGTCAGAAAGCTTTGGTGCTGCATCAAATTACAGTTCCCAATATTCCATAGCATTGTGCCATGGCATTTAAAGCAGTGGCAAACTGGATTATTTCTGCAGGGCAGATGCGGCCTAAGTCCAAATGTGTTTCTTCTTATTACCAGCCTCTGGAGATGGCAGTTGAAGATTATGCCCTTCAACAGTTCATAGATGAAAATTGGGACACCTGCAACCAAACAACATCAGAGCATGGTCAATTTGGCAAAAAGTTATTTATCTGCTTTATCACACTAGGGGGCAAACAGGATTTAAACGAGAGTTAAACTAGAGTTAAACAGGAAATGTCCTGTGATAAACATACGGCATTTCCTGTTTAACTCTCGTTTGAATCCTGTTTGCCCCCTAGTGTGATAAAGCTGAAAGAACACATAGGTTATGAGCAGCTGCAGTTTGTTTGGTTTTGCCTGAATTTACTGAGAAGGGTAAGTTTCTCCCCCTCCTCTCCTGTCCATCCTGCTGACTTCAGGGCAAACTGCTTTTCTACTTCGAACTCAGTTTGCAGCTATCAAAGTAAGCTGAGGACAAGGGGGAAAATGGGAGGAAGGGAGAGAAACTGGAACATTTTAAAAGCTAATGCTTTTAAAAGCTGGGAACTGGAACATTTTAAACTGGAACATTTTAAAAACTAAAATTGAGATAGCATAGGATTAATTGGGATTGTCTTTGACAAATTGGCACAGCTGAATTGTATGGTATTTTCATAAGGAAATCAGAATCCAGCATACTTATTTTCTATCTCTGTTTCTAAAAGGCCATCCAATAACATATATGTAACCTCTTCTTTCCCCCAACCCCCTTTTTAAGCCATACCAGCTTCCAAGGTAAGGGACTGGGCAGAAAAAAATGCACTGGGGAATCATTACTTTGCTGCAAATCTTACTAATAGGATTAGAGGAGGCTTACCATCGGAAAAAGAAATGATAAAACTCACCAAGTTAAAAACCATAACCGCTCCAAATGCACAGGTTTTACAAGTGATATCCTGTTGCAGGTTTTTGTTAAGTTTGCCATGGTAACATCTAGTGTCATAAATAAGTGTTAATCTTTAAAGCTACTTAAGGCATAAGGTAGGTGCAGTAATCCCTTTCTTGCTGCCACATTCCTCAATTTTCATAAGGAGCCTTCGAGAGAGTCTTAACTTGAAGTAGGTAATGACTGTGGTGTTAGATCCCCAGGCAGAGTGTGCTTGTCAGGCTGGGCTAACATTGTAGTCTGTAGATCTGGATTAATCTCATTTTTTTGTAAATCATACTCTCCATCATCCATAAGGAATAATACTAAAAGCTGACATTCTTAAGGTCTTGACAGGACTGAGTGAGATTTACTGGAAAAGCCTCTTAAAACTTATTCAGAGTGTAAAATTACCTGTTAAAATGTTTAGCAACTATTAAGTCTTGGGATTAAAAAAAATCAATTCATGCTTTTAACAGCTTCCTCCGGATGCTTCCAGACTTCCAAGTCCTGGTGCTACAAACCAAAATAATTTCTGCAGCTAGTATGTCTTTTCCGCCTCAACAGATTTTTGTCATAGAATGAAAAAAAGATGGAAGGAATGTTAGGAGGAAATGTGGGATGGTTAGAAATGGGAGGCGATGTTGCCTGGGCCCCTTGCAAAATTCCATGTTTGAGGAAAAGGACAGTTGTTTGAGACAACTGAGAATAAAAAAATATATCTGGAAGCAGCCTCTGTAAACAGCATAGCTGTTTTCCAGGGATGGAGTAGGTATATTCCTGAGATTCACACACTCTCAACCCTCAGAAACTCCAGTGATAGGGTTGCCTTAGGGTCACCATAAATTGGAAACAACTTCAAGGCACACGGCAGCAACAAACTGACTGGATTAGAAGTTGAATCTTTTACTTGAAGACAACAGGCTATATTTTAGAGCAGTAGCTCCCAAATTTTGGTCCTCCAGATGTTTTGGACTTTAGCTTCCAGGATTCCTGATTGTTGGCCAAACTGGCTAGGGCTTCTGGGAGCTGAATTTCAACATACCGGGAGGACCAGAGTTTGTGAAACACTTAGAGGGACACAAGTCAGATTGCCCAGTAGACCTCACCCCTGGATCTACCTTGCTGCAGCCTTTCCCTCTTCTTAATGGTATTTCTGGCCCTTCTTCTTCAGTTAATTGAATGGGGCACCAATCCATGTGCCACACTGTTACTGCTGCATCTTTCATAGGTTGCTGAATCAGGACAAATCCATTTAATGGGGACTAACATATCTTCAAATATCCTCGCAATAATCACTGCCCAACCATGTGAGTACAAATTCCTTCCTCAGACTTTTAAAATTCTCACCTTCCCATTTTTATATTTGTTTCTTCCTCCCTGCCACACTGCAGCATTAATGAAGCCTGATATCCTTTTAACGATCATGTCTCCATCCCATGGAATCCTGGGATTTGTTGTTTGTTGTGGCACCAGAGCTCTCAGACAGAGAAGGCTAAGTATTCCACAAAACTACAAATCCCAGCATTCTATAGCATTGAGCCATGGCAGTTAAAGTGGTGCCAAACTGTTATTTCTATAGTGTAGATGCACCCCCCCCCGGTATGCTTTGACTTGGATCACAAAAAAGTTGGTGTGTGCATTAAGAACAAGTTCTTATCAAAAGCCACAAAAAGAGCACAATTAAAAATTGAACGTTTTGTGCAGTTCCTTTTGATCAGCTAAGGGGGATGTCCTACTGATAGCGCAATTTCAGAATCTATGAAGAGAATTGTACAATGTTTTGCTATTATTCTAAGGAAACATGCTTGAGCCTGTCGAATTCAGTTCTCAAGATGAACAGAAGCATTATCCAGGAAGCAATTAATTCTTGTGATATGAAAAACATGTACAAAAGAAAAGAAGATGAGGCTGCCATTCCATATTAAGTTCTTGAGGGGTGATGCTAATTTGAGGTAAACTACAAATAGATTGCATTTTATGTATCTGGAAAGTCTGTACTAAGAGAGGACAATAGAAGTGGGTCACTCTGAGAGACTTCAAATCTAAAAATATATGCCCGGAAAATGATGGGTTTGTATGAAGCTTTTCCTATTAAGTGGACTGAAAGAAAAAGTATTTTCAGGACTAGCATAAGCATGCTAAAATAAGGGAAGAATTTGAATTGCAAAATTTCCCAAATTATCCTTGTGGCATGTATATGCCAGAGATGGTACCTTATATTTTCATAGCAATATGCAAAGAGATCCTGTAGCACCTTCAAGACTATATGAACAAAAGAAGTTGTAGCAAAACTTTCATAGACTGATAGCTGGAATAGACCGGCAAAAAAAGCTGGCTTTCTGGCAGCTTGGGGTGGTGGCGGCGTTCGCATGATATATGCCCCCAAACCGTGAGGAAGCTTCTGTGAAGCTGCCTGGCCTTTTCCATGGTGGCAGCTTTATAACGCGCCAGTGGCATGGTGTTTAGACACCACACACTGCAGGAGTCCTGTAAAGCTGTGGCGGCAGTAGAAAAGTTGGCTTTTTGCCATCTCAAAAAGGAGTGGCTTTCTGCCGCTTCTTTTTGTGCCTGCAAATAGCCAGATTGGGGCTGTGGTGTGCAGTTGCTGTGGCACCATGGCCTGCTGCTCCACATCACCCCCAATCTGACATTTTTGGGTGGTCTGTTTCACCCATGAGTCAACTTCTTTGGATGCATGAAATGAACTAGTGCTTGCGAAAAGACCTTTAAAATCAGGTTGTGTGAATAGCCATAGAAATGAGAAACTTGTGGGTATCACAAAAAGGCAACACGTCTTTCTAAAAAACAAGCCATTCCAGACTAAAAGTATCTCTTCTCTCTCTCTCTCTCTGAAAAAATCACCAGCTTAGTAGAGGAAGAGAATGCTGTGGATATAGCTTATCATGATTTCAGTAAGACCTTCAACAATGTTCCCCATGATATTCTGGAAGACAGGCTTGTAAAATGTGGGCTAGACAATGCAATAGTTAGGTGGATTGGTAACTGTAAACCCCAAGAGTGCTCACCAATGGCCCTTTTCAATCCTGGAGTAAAGTGACTAGTGGGTTGGCACAGGTTTTTGCCTGGGGCCCAGTGCTATACAACATCTTTATCAATGACTTGGATGATATGAAAGAATAGAGGGCATGCTTATCAAATTTTCAGATGACACCAAATTAGGAGGAATTGCTAATACCCAAGAGGATGGAGAAAAAATTCAAAATGATCTTAATAGAGTAGAAAGATGGGCAAAAACTAGCAAAAAAGAATTCCAACATGGAGAAATGTAAGGTACTATACCTACGGAGAAAAAAAAAATGAAATGCACAAATATAAAATAGGAGATGCCTGGGTTAACTACATGTGTAAGGGATCTAGGAGTCCTAACAGACCACAAGTTGAACTTGAGTCAATAGTGTGATGCTGAAGCTAAAAAAAGCCAATGCAATTCTCGGCTGCATTTACAGAAGTATAGTGTCTACTCTAGATGGAGGGACGTAATAGTACCATTCTATTCTGCTTTGGTCAGGCCTCACCTGTAATACAGTGTCTGGGCACCGCAGTTCAAAAAGGATGTTGACAAGCTGGAGCATGTCCACAGGAAGGCAACCAAAATAGTGAAGGGTTTGGAAACCATGTCCTGTGAGGAAAGACTTAGGGAGCTGGGTATGTTTAGCCAGAGAAGGTTAAGAGGTGAAATGATAGCCCCATTTAAATATTTGAAAGGATGTCATATTGAGGATGGAGCAAGCTTGTTTTCTGCTGCTCCAGAGACTAGGGCACAGAACAATGGATGCAAGTTACAGGAAAATTCCATGTAAACATTAGGAGGAACCTCCTAACAGTAAGAGATGTTCAGCAGTGGAACACACTCCCTTAGATTGTGATGGAGACTCTTCCTTTGGAGGTCTTTAAACAGAGGCTGGGTAGCTACCTGTTGGGAGTGCTTTGATTGTGTATTCCTACATAGCCCTAAATGGCTTGGGCCCAGGGTACCTTAAGGACCGCCTCTCCCCACATAATCCGCCCCGCACACTTAGATCTTCTGGGCAACAGCTACTAAGGGTTCCAAAGGCTAAACTGTCAATGACCACGAAGAGGGCGTTTTCTTTCTCGGCCCCCAGCCTTTGGAAGTCGTTGCCCCCTGAGCTCTCTGAGCTCCGCCTGAGCTCCGCCTGAGCTCCGCCTGGCTGCCTCCCTTACTTTGTTTAAGAAGGGGTTAAAAACATACCTATTTGAACTTGCATACCCCTGATCTCCACCCCCCACTGAGATTCTTTCCCCCCCCTCCATATTACAAGCTGCTCTGCTATATTTTTAATGTCATGTTTTATTCGATTTTTAATCTTGTATTGTTTTTATATAGTTCTGTTTTAGCCTCTAATTGATTGTTTTAACCATATATGTTGTTTATGTTGTACACCGCCCTGATCGTTGGAAGGGCGGTATATAAATAAAATTTTATTATTATTATTATTATACATCGCAGGGGGTTGGACTGGATAGCTCTTGAGGTCTCTTCCAACTCTACGATTCTATGATTCTATGGTGATTGGGTGACAAATTCAGCTTTAATAATAGCCATTGGTAGACTTTGGGCTTGTACAGACGGGTGCTTTGCACCAGCCTGGGCCTGAACTAGCGTTGCACAGAGGCTGAGTGGTTACATGCTCAGCAACCCTACCGCACACCCTGGCTGCCATCATGGTGTGTGCCCGTCCATATGGGGCGCGCCATGATGACGTCTTCACAGCACAGTGCCCAAACAGAGCTGTTCGGATGTCATCATGGTGTGCAAGCACGCCAATGGTGTCATGTGCGTGGCCTAAAAAGAATCTGCCACACTGCATGGATGTCATCATGGCACGCAAGCGCAGCCTAAAAAGAACCCACCGGGGAGTGGGTTCTTTTTAGGCCTCCCGGGGCTGCAGTGTTTGGTTGCCATGGTCTCCATCTGGGGCAGAAAGGGGTGGTGCCTCGCCATCTCTTTCTGCCAATCTGTCCAGCCCCAAAGGTGGAGGAAAGATGTTGCCTAAGGCTAGGTGAGTGGACAACCATATGAATGGCGGGGGAAGTTTTGGAATGTGGTGTGAAGCAGTTGGGAATCAGAAAGGAGATATGATAAACTGGCCAAGAGCACTCTCATGAGGCTGGGGTGTTGCCCAGTGCTATAATATTTATCATGTCCCAGGAAGCTATTGTCTCTGTTTAACCCACTGTTGATGGATTGGAGTTTGTGGAATTAGGAATATAATCTCTGCCTCCCCTCACCCAGATTTCTGTTTAGAGTGGGGATGGAAAAAGTGGGGCCCATAGGCTACATGCATGCCCCAAATCCCACTTCTGTAGCCCACAACTCCCCTCTTTAAAGGAATCCCAATTTCTTTTTTTCTCCTTTCCTTTCCTCTTTTTTTTTTTTTTTTTAAAAAATCTGATCTGATTTCTGGGTAATTTTATTCCTGAAACCAGCCCCCAAATTCATGAAAAATCCTTCCAAAGGTGGCAGTTTTTAATTCTCATCCCCAACCTGCCCAAAAATAGCAACTGGGGATGATGTGACATCACTGCTGGTGTGCAATGACATACTGGCATGTCCCCTGCCCTGAATAAGTTGATCCTCCCTGGTTTAGGGGTATGCTATACTCTTAATTTAAATGGACATGCTTGTCCAACCATGAATGATGGGAATGGGGAAGGAGCATCCTTTTGACAGGAGGATTTTAAAAATCTTTCTAGAGCAATTCCTGTTGTGTGGAGCATACCTAAGGATGCCTGAAAAATTTATATGGATGTCATGGACAAGAGTTCAGGAACTTTGTGCTCAGATGGTGAATTTCTAGTGGTACCTGTGAGATATCTGTCTAGTGGTATCTGTCAGGTATCTGTCTGATTAGATGGACCTCTGCTCTGACCCATCCATTATACTTTAATTGGCAGCCTTACAAACCAGGACACTATCTGTCCATTTGTGCTCTCTGTGCAAAAGTGTCATACGTTCTTCACCTTGTTCCTGTTCTAAATGTTCTTCCCTCAGCAATTCTGGCAGGGAGATATAAACTAGAAATAAAAATAAATCCCTTGTTTCAAATGCAAGTGCCACTATGATGCTGGAGAAGTAGAATCCATCTCTCATGTTTTTATGTAGTGTCCCTTTTATTGCACGAAATGCAAAATTTTGACTGAGCCCTCCTTATTGAAATTGCCAGATGATTGGATGCATTTTATGTCTCTTTACTTTTTACTGACCAAAATGCAGCTATTTCTTTTAGAATTACAAAAATTTATGTCACAACATGTAAAATTTGCCAGGAATTAACTTCAGCAATTTTGTGATCTTTTCCTCCTGGTGTTTTATCATATTAGTAATACTGTTGCCTAAACGATTTGCAATTTGTTTTATAATTTTTTTATGTTGTACCATCCCATTTCATTTTTTAAAAACTCTATTTTATATACTTGAGTAAAAGAGTTCATGTTGTTCTTTCGAATGCTGGTCACTGACTATAATAAGGATTGATTGATTCCTGCCAAACATGCAACACAAAAAGGTATTCAAGCACATAGACATTTAGTACCAGCTGGTATTACCTTGTTATATATGCCCTGCATAACTGTTGAGTGGCTTTCCAACCTTCAGCATCACTGTGGCTTAATCCTTCTTTAAAGGATAATGTGTTTTTGCTGTGATTTTTGTTTTATTTTGTTATTTTCAGCACACATTAATACCAAATCCATACTTGGCTGTTAATTAACCCAGTTAATTTTAGGTTTTTTTGTTTGTTTGCTTTTCTGTAGTTATTAAAATCAGAGCCCTTTACATCTTTTGTTACATGTCCCTAATTTTACCCTCAAATTATCCATGGGTCAAAATCCATAATTTTATCCCAAACACATGCTCTCAATTTATACATATATTGTAGTTGAACAAATTGAACAAATCCAATTATTAATGATAATGGCAAAAAAATTAATCCGCTTTTCCTAATGACTATCATTTACAGACGTTCCAAGCTCTAACAATACTTGAACCTTGCAAATAAATTACTATTATTTTTAAATGATTGATTGAGGAGTATGTTGACAGCCAATCCTAATCTATGGATTTGGTATTAATGTGTGCTGACTTTTGTTATTCTGTTATTTAATTTTTTAAATTATCATGATTCTCTCCAACATGTTGTAATAGTTTGAATAATGGACTCTGGGAGACCAGATTCAAATCCCCGATCAGCCATGGAAACCCACTGAGCCACCTTTACAGCTGCTCTGCCTTTGTTTCTAGGATCTTGACAGCTTCCAATGTAGTTGCTGAGCAACAGAAAAGACTTCAGATAAGTCGTCCCCACACCTCCTCAGTGTAGCTGCCCTATGCCTTTTTATTACACACCTGGGACTTGCAGTGCAGCTGCTAAGTATTAAGTAAAAGACAACTTCATGTCGCCCTTTCCTGGCAATCTAGAAAGCCCCACAGTGTCTAGATCAAGGGAAGTAATAGTGCCACTCTATTCTGCTTTGTTCAGACCCCACCTGGAATACCGTGTCCAGTTCTGGGCACCACAATTCAAAAAAGATGTGGAGAAACTGGAGCATGTCCAAAGGAGGGCAACTAAGATGGTGAAGGGTCTGGAAACGATGCCTTATGAGGAACGCCTTAGGGAGCGGGGAATGTTTAGCCTGGAGAAGAGAAGGTTAAGAGGTGATATGATAACCCTGTTTAAATATTTGAAGAGATGTCATATTGAGGAGGGAGCAAGCTTGTTTTCTGCTGCTCCAGAGACTAGGATGTGGAACAATGGATGCAAACTGCAGGAAAAGAGATTCCACCTCAACATTAGGAAGAACTTCCTGACAGTAAGGGCTGTTCGACAGTGGAACAAACTCCCTTGGAGGGTGGTGGAGTCTCCTTCCTTAGAGGTCTTTAAGGAGAGGCTGGATGGCTATCTGTCAGGGATGCTTTGATGGAGAGTTCCTGCGTGGCAGGGGTTGGACTGGATGGCCTTTGTGGTCTCTTCCAACTCTATGATTCTATGAACTTGAGAAGTCACGTTCTCTCATTCTTAGAGGGAAGCAGTGGCAAATCTCCTTTGACTAAATCTTGCAAAGAAAGCCACATGATAGGGTTGCCATAAGTCAAGATTGACATTGAAGGCACATAACGGCAACAAAACCTCCCTCCCCATACCATAAGAGGGATCTGAACTGGCTCTGATAACTAATAGAAATGGCAGCAGGTTCCTTCTTCTCCCTTCATTCTGTTGCAAACTTGCTGTGACTCTATTTTATTTATTTTTCAGCTTCAACTTAAAAAGTACCCATGCATGAAGTTAGGCAGACCAGGCCTGTAAATAGGATATTGATAAACTGGTTGCTATGTTTTTAATAAGGTCACCACACAACATTTTGTCGATCACTGAAGCAGTGCAAATGTTGCTTATGATTGTCTCAGTGCTAACCTATGGCTGGCACTAATTTCATTTTAATTAAAGTTTACAAAGATTCACAATTTGGTATTCCCTCTAAGAAGCCAGTGTTTCTTAAATTATGGCAGGGCGATAAATATAATCAATCAATGGAGAACATGTCCCTAGGAATTAATTGTTGCCAGCCAATGTGCTTAATAGGATATCACACTTCATTAGCTAGACTAACTCATTAAAACTCTAGAAAGGGGTGGCGGGGGGCGGTGACTGAACAAAGTGATATGGTGTAATATGGCAAATTCCTCGTTTGCCATCAGAGGCTTTGTTCCTGGCATTACTGAACTTTTTTTTGTAAAGGTATAATGACAGCACTGAAGTCAGTGAAATTGTGCCAAAATCCACGACCGGCATAGGTCAGGACCACAAATTAGCATTTACACAGCATTGATTTAGTGTGTTATTAATAGCAAAAGACAAAAGGTGGCAGTTTTCTCCTCCTGACTCTTGTGCCAAATCAAAAAAAGCTCTCATGGGGTTGTGTCAGCAATAAGTCAAATGAAAGGGGGAAAAATGCCTTTAAACCTGGTTGAGAGGGGAAAAAAATAGATCACATTGGAGCAAAGAGCAAATATAATATCTCACAGAAAGGAAGAAAAATGCTTTGTGGATGTTACGACCCAAGACAATCAGTAAATTGCTGAAGTAAATGGCAAAATACTCCATTAATTCTCGCATGAACAGAATAACATTTCCTTCTTCTCATAAGTTCCTGTCTAAAACCAGAAAGTCATCCATTGGCCCATTCACACTATGAAATAACCCGGTGTACAACGCGGGTTATTTTGTTGGTGTTCATATTGGCCCCAACTGCACTTGGTGCAGTTTGTGGGTTTGTGGTGGTGGTGGTGCAAAAATACCCATTTAACCTGGTGCATTTGGCATTGGGTTGCTTGCTGCTTTTTTATTTGTGTCCCACAATGATACAAATCTTCAGTAGTGAAAATGCACTACTGCATCGATCTGGATCATGCAGACTGTTTTCTCCTTCCTCTTCCTCCCCCTGGTCTTCCTCCTTCTTTCTTCCCTATCTTCCTCCAGCCCCCCTTGACCATCACTGCTGCTGCCGCTTCTCTCCTTCTCCTCTCTCTTGTCTTCCTCCTTGAAAAAGACAGCATGGTTTGAGTGTTGAGGGTTTGAATGCTGGCTCAGCCATGTAAATCCAATGGGTGACCTTGGGCAAGGCACACCATCTCAGCCTTAGAGGATGGCAGTGGCAAACCCCCTCTGAAGAAACTTGCCAAGAAAACCCCATGATAGGTCTTAGGGTTGTCCAAGTTGGAAATGATTTAAAGGCAGGCAACAACAACAACAACAACAACAACAACAACAAGGATTGCTCCCACAGACCACGCACCTCCTGGGGCCTTTCAGCTCTGACCCACTGAAGGGATGAAGGGGGCCCATTCAGACTGCAAGTGTGAACAGGCAACCAAAAATTTGATTGTGGCCAATTGTTTTATCACACTAGGGGGCAAACAGGATTTAAACAAGAGTTAAACAAGAGTTAATCAGGAAATGTCCTATGATAAACATAGGACATTTCCTGTTTAACTCTCATTTAACTCTCATTTAAATCCTGTCTGCCCCCTAGTGTGATAAAGCAGCTACTATACGCCTGATCGATTCAAGATGGTATTCCTGAGGAGACCCTGGATCTCCATGGTACAAAATTATAAGTGTGAATGGGCCCCTTGTTTCTTTTCTGAGTCTGTTGTTTGGGAGGGGATTTCAAGAGCATGAGGGAGAAGATTCTCAGCAAGGTTGAGAAGCCTACCATTTGGGAAACAAAATTGCCATGAAAGGAGTGTATTTTAAGACAGGGGTGGACAATTTAAGTGGGTCCAAGGATCAATTTTTCTGCCTGAGGATTTGCTGCAGACTGCACTGCCTCCCCATGGGGAAGAAAACTGAAACCAGAAGTAGCCGTTTTAGCCCACTTCCTTTCTTGGCTTTGGGGACTTTAGCTGCAGCTTCAAACAAAAATGTCATTCCTGGAGGAACAAATGAACTTCACTCCAAAATTTGGGAGGGACCATGGTGCTACACGTGGCCTAATGGCTGCATTTACCCTGCCCCTGTTTTAAGACAATAAATATCTTTTGTGATTTTATTTTGGAATTCTTCCAAATCATACTTTTTTGGAAGGGATTTCTGCCTTTGGCACACAACCTTTTGGAGGCTGAGAAAATGTTTGATAATGTAAACTGGATGTTTATGATGAAATTTTTGGAAAAAATGCATTTTGGGAACAATATTATAAATGGGAAAAAAGCAATATATGAATCTCAAAGGGCACAAATATTGATAAACAGAGAGTTAGCTAAAGATTGTGAGATCCTCAGAGGGACTAGATGAAGTTATCCATTGTCCCCCCCCCCCGCTTTCTTTTTATACTTTGCAAGTGTTGAATAAAACTATCAAAAAGATGGAACTATCCAAGTAATAAATATTACAGGTTGTTTTTATAAATTGAGAGAATTTGCTGATGACTTAGTGATTTTCACTGAGAATCCTTTGGATACTATTAACAAGTTAATGATTAAGTTAATTAAAGGATTATGGTGAACTGGCTGATTATAAAATAAAGACAAATCAGTAAGGATATTAAAAATGGGAGAAATGAACATCAGATGTTGTTAACAGAGAGAACAGGGTTGAAAATTTTTTAAAAAGGTTAAATATCTGGAATTAAATGTTTCTAGCACTACCTCCAGATTATTTTAAAATAATTATGTTAAGGTTTGGAATGAAGTCAAACAATTTGATGAAACTGAGCAAATTGAGGTTTTCAATAGAGGTAGAATATCAGTTATAAAGATGACTGTGTTGTATAAAATGCAATTTTTATTTCAAACACTACTCATACCGATGAATAATATACCTTTTAAACAATGGCAGAAAGATATTTTGATGTTAATTTGGCAAGGCAAGAATCCAAGAGCTAGATTAAAAATTCTACAAGATAAGAGATAAAGAGGAGGTTTAGGACTGCTAAACTTGAAAGTGTATTTTTTCAGCCTGTTTAGGCTGGTTAAAATGCTGAATAATGCTACAAAACAAGAAATAATTACAGTTGGAAAGTTTTGATTTAAGATTTGGTTAGCGTGCAGTTTTGTGGTATGATAAAATCAAGGCAAATGCTGATTTTAACGATTATTGTGTTAGAAAATCTTTGTTAAGATTATGGAATAAATATAAGGCAAGGGTTTGTTCAGATAACTTTGTGGACTCTGCCATATGAGTCTTTTTATGCAAGAGAAAAGAAACTAAATGATAAATAGATTACATATAGAGATCTCCTAGTACTAGAGAAAAATGAATATAGAGTTAAATCTATAGAAGAATTTGATGTGCATGGAATAAAATTCAGTGGTATTTCTATAGACAACTGTTTGCATGATTAAAATGAATAAGAAAATGTATAGTTTTGAATTTGCCAGATCAAATTTTGAAACACAATTACATTTGAATGATGATCATTTAATTACTAAAATGTATAAAATGCTTTAAAATATTGAAATGGAAGATGAACAAATACAAGAATGTCTGGTGAAATGGGCATAAAATATGGGTCATAATATACAAATATTGGTCATAATATACAAATAGACAAAAAGATTTGAAATTTATTCTGACTTACACTTTAAAAACAAATGCTAATAGGATGATGTATCGCTGGTATTTAAAGTCAGAAAAAAAAACTAAGATATAAAAAGATACTTCTAATTTATGCTGGAAATGCCAGAAGAAAGAAGGGACTTTATATCACATGTGGTGGACTTGTGAAACGTTAAATTTTTTTGGATACAAATACCTGCTACCCTGAGCCAGCTGTTTTGGGGATGGGTGGATGTTTACAGACATGTTCACTGATGCACCATGGACCCATTATCACCACACACCCCTTACCTTCCTTAGCCACCATCTGTACTGAGAAGACCCCCATCATGGTCTCTGATGTGAAAAAGGGCATCTTGTCATATCCTGCCCTGTCTCCAGGACCTTGAGATGGACTCTGAGGCTGAGTATGAAAGCTCTGATATAGAGCCTGAGAGCCCAGAGGACATGCCAGATGTGTATTTACAATTCAGCCACCACAGAGGCACAGATCCCAGCTGCTACAGGAACAGGGTTTCCAGCAGTCACCACCGTCAGAGGAAGACGGTACCTACCCCAGTGGAGAGACATCATGACAGAGAAAGACATAGACACTCGCAGCATTTATATAGAAAGCATACTGCAATTTAGGAGCATCTGCGAAACAAAGGCGGGCTATAATCACCCTGGACCTTCCCAGTACAAGTGTGGCTAGCAACCGACATTTACCTTGGAAGAAAACTTTGCTGGTGCCATGTGCCAGGACTAATTGTCTATTTACCTTGAACTATGATTATTTTTCTGGATAATCCTTTGGACTACCTCCCTGGACTAAAGTTTGAACCGTGAATGACTTGGACCAAATTGGACTAGCTCTGTTTCTCAGGTGGCATTGGGTGTGCTCAGACAACATTCTCAATTGGCCCAGCTGCAACAAACAGTGCCTCCCCACCCTCATAGGAAAACACCGATATCACTGCCCCCTAATGTTTTCTGGCTCTCTGGAGCGATTTCAAGCTTTTTTTTGGCACATTGGCAGTTGTATATTAACACCAGAATGGGCGACATCCCTTCTGACCAAGCCAAAGTAGCTTTTATTATTAGCCTGCCGTCTGGCCCCCAACTTCCAAACGGGAGACTCTCTTGCTTTGGCAGCCTAGCCCCCTGTTGTCCAACTATGATGGCTTTATGACAGAGATGAAGGGGAGATCCACTGAAGGCTGAACAGAGGGATTTAATGTCTGCAACAAGAAAAAGAACTGTGCTGTTTTACACCACCACATTTAGTCTCCAGGCCCAGAACCTGGCTTGGAATCATGCTGCTCTACAAAATCAGTACTGGGCAGGGCTGGCCAATGAAATTCTTGGAGCTTGTCGCACGGGGCTCTGGGAATGCAAATGGCACAGAACAAAGGGGGCAGGAAGGGAACGGAACAGGGGAAGGATGCATTCTACTGCATGCTGGAAGGCTGCCGGAAGTCTATGAAGATTTTCACACTTGCCTGCATTGCTGGTAAATGATTTCTCAAACATCCTCCAAAGGTTGTTGAAAGAGCAAAAAAGCCTCTGTGTGTGAAGGCTGGAAGCACTCCTCAATCGCCATGGAAATGGATCTGGCTGCAGCATTTTTCAAATGTTGCAAGAGAAGCAGGGAAGGAGGCAGATTCCTAATAATGCAAACTGAGCATTAAGAGAGGGGAAAAAAATCTGCCTCCTTCCCTGCTTCTCTTGCAACGTTTGAATAATGCTTCAGCCAGATCCGTTTCCATGGCAATTGAGGAGCACTTCCAGCCTTCACACACAGAGGCTTTTTTGCTCTTTCAGCAACCTTTGGAGGACGTTTGAGAAATCATTTACCAGTGATGCAGGCAAGTGTGAAAATCTTAAATGTTCTATTCCCCATCTGTCCCACAGAGGCTGATTTTCAAGAACTGTTCAGAACAGTTCTTGAAAATCAGTCTCTGTGGGATGGATGGGGAACAGAACAGAACAGGGAATTCCAGCAGCATCAGTGACATTCCGGGGTGATGTAAAATGAGTCCTTTCCCCATTCTGTTCCCTTCCCACCCCTTTTAGTTCTGTGCCATTTGCATTCCCAGAGCCCCGTGCAATAAGCTCCCTTGCTTGGGCATCACTTCCAGCCACCCTGAAGCTCCATATAGAACCAGTGTTGATGATAGAGGAAAGGCTGGAGACTTGCCAACAGGCTTTCAGGACCATGCCTCCTGGACCCCCTATCTTCCTACCAGCCCTACCCCTGTGGTGGCAAGAAAAAAGATTACCAGCTCTTCTGGTAACATAGAACCAATGCAGTTGGGAGGGGCGTGACCTTACCTTTTCTCTAGGTAAGAAGGCATGCCAAAGGCAGGCTGGAATGTGTTTATATTGCGGTGCTGCTGTCCACCAGAAATTGCCCTGCCTAGGTACAAGGTCCTGCTCAATTGAGAAACAGACCCCCCCCCCCCCAAACAGGCCTAGATGAGCTATTCAGCCTGGGAAAGGGAGGCCTGAAATCTCCTTGACCTCCTAAAGAGCCCAAACAGAATCCCCTGCTCATGGTTGCCATAGTCTGGGTTGCTAATGGCTAGGTGGCACATATGGGAGCTATGATTGAATCAGGGGCTTCTAATAAATTTATTGACTTGTTTTTGCTGCACAGCACCATATATCGGTGTATCCAGCCCAAGGTCTGGCTTCTGAGCTCCAGACCTGTGACTCACCAAATTGCCAAGCTGACTCTGACGATCCAAGCTCATGGAACAGATGCAATTTTACCTGGCAGCCATGCATCATTTCCCTTTCATTGTAGCCAGATGCCCTCTTTCCAGATTAGAGACTTCATAGGTTTTTTTCTCAGTAAACCATGGCAGAGGCAGGTAAGGGGTGAGTGGGGCTATCTGATCTGCTGGGTGTCACTGAGGACTTTCATAGAAACTCCACAGCAAACAGCAAGTCTTTTTGACTCATACTAAGGAGTCTTTGAGCCAGGGTCAGTTTGTGGCTACTAGATCGGTGTCTGGTCTACCTGATCCTGACCTGGGTGGTATTTGTCTGAGTCTTCTGAATAGGATGATATGAAGCCATGGGGACACTGACCTTTGGCCCATGCAGGCAGCCCCACAGACTCCTGTTTCTCAGCCCATTATCTCCTGGGCACCCTTAAATTAGCTATGGTGGCATTGGATGCTTCTCTGTTTCTTTATTTTCTGGCAGATCTGTTCACTCCTCACTTGCCCCATGAAAATCCTGCCAAAAATTTTAAAAAAATCATTTTAAGGTGACTTGGATATCATTTTTGGAGAAGGGCAGGATAGAAGTTCAGTAAATAAATAAATATGATTTAAATTGCAACCAAATGGATAACTTGCCCTAGCCTCATAGAAAATGGATGTCAAACATTCTGATAGTATTGTTCTCCATGCAATTGGAATGTCTACCAACATTGTTCCCAGCCAGCGATGATGCAAAGATGAGTTGCTAGGGAATTATGATGGTTCATTGCCTTGCCTGAAAATTCCATGCCAATTGTATTATAATCTTGTGAGAAATACTTTTGAAATTGTCCTACAAATGGGAAGCTATAACATTAAAAAAATTAAACATCCAGGACAAATAGAGTGCTTTTGTTCAACATTGATATTTCCTAATTCTTGAAAAAGTGATTTTTGAAAAGTCATAGCCATTTAATGCCATAAGACTAGGGTTACTTTCTACTACCATTAGCTGAGTTACCAACCTTTAGTGGTATTTACAAATTTGTCCTTATATGTGAGGTCACTATAGTCATCTTGTGTCAGATAATTTGGTGTCCCAGTAGTCTGGAGACCATGCAAATGAGCTAGAGATAATATCACCAGTGATGAAAGAAGAAGACTTATTCCTTAAATTGAGAAATATAATCACATTATTTTCAGAGAGAATATCAGACACACAAGTGATATGTGTACTTTTTTTACATGCATATATTAAGCACTTAAAATTCATGTGTTATACTTATATGAGAGCCAGAATAGTGTAGTGTTTAGAGCATTGGACTAGGACTCTTGAGATCAGGATTTGATTCCCTCTCAGCTATGGAAACCTTGGGTAAGCCACACACTCTCAGTCCCAGAAAACTTTGTGACAGGTTTGCTTTAGGATTGCCATAAGTTTGGAATGACCTGAACGCACACAATAACAATAGTTCTATAATATTTATAAGGCCCCCATTTACCTTTCTTCAGATGCACCAGCGCATCTACATTTACTTGCCGTCCCTGGCTTCGACCATCAGTGAACTGCCATCCCTGTTTCATCTCATTCTGGAGAAAATGAAGGATTTCTGCTGCTGGTTGGGTGGTAGCAATGATAGGTTTGCTTTGGGCTCAGAGTGGATGGCTCTGAGGTTAGTGGGTGATGAATCTTCTGGATTTTAGCAAATGCTCTGTCCATGGTTCTGAAACTATTTTGGATAACAGCTTCAGCATCTTGGATAGCTCATTTACAAGCCTGTCGAGAATCCTGGGGGTGCATATCATCCTCACTGATATAAGAGCCACTAGCAGTCAGTAAGACTGCTAATGGATCCCAAGTGCAAGAGCTCCACTTTCCTGTAGACTTCTCACCAGGAGAATGTATAGTAAGTTGTTCATGATTAGCATATGCTGACCAGACTCGTACTTGTTCTTTGGAGATAGTATAATTCCCCAAATAACCCTGGATTCAAGTGTTTGTGTTTGTCTCAGCAGTGTCTTGCATTATTTTTCTTTCCCCTGACTATGTTCACATTTTTGTCACTTCAAATTAATCTTTTACTGATCCTTGTACTAATTTTAATTCTTTCTTTATACTTCTTCCCTCCTACTCTAAATTCAACCGTGACTTATATTTCATTATCTTGATTTTTTGACAATTTAATTGCAGTTCTGCTCCCCCCCCCGTTTTATTTTGTACATCGTGTGGCTGCCATTGTTTCTGTTTGGAAAAAGGTTTGCTGCACATCATGCTAGCTATTTCTGATCCTGAAATGTCTTAGCTATGTTTTTAAGTAGCTATTGCTTTGACCCTTTCTTGCGGAGCCATGTTTATGACACAATTCCCCCAGGGTATTTTCCACTAAGTTACTGTATATATTTCTTAATATCTTGTTATAGTAACCAGCTTCAGAAAAGACTGTTTCTGAATTTGACTACTTGATTGTATACTTGTCAAAATACTGTCATCCTGTAATGCTTCTGAAATCATACCAAATACATAAAAAAAATATAATTGCTTGAAAAACCATCAGAACTTGGAATGTTCCATGAAAAAAAGAAAACATGGTGTTCTGTGTTGCTCTTCACACTGGGTTGCTATATTTGTGTTAACCAACCCTTTAAAATGTAACAAATTGCATTTTTAAATGTTACAATTATTATTACTTTCCTCAAGGAGGACACCCCAACCCTGGGGGAAGCAGCGCCATTCTGCAGTCATTCTGATCCCCCAACTTTCCAAGTGACTACTTTGTTCCTTCTTTACACAAAAGATCCAAGCCAAGGAGTTTAACTGCTTCTTCACATGATTAATAATCTTCCAAGGGGTCTTCTGACAATTGAAATGCTTTTGGGAAGTGCAGCACCCTGGAGATATGATTACAGAGTGTTCTTGCACTACAGCACTAGAGTTCTCTGGAATCACAGCTCTAGGATGCTCTACTCCCAGAAATTGTACCAGGACCACTCCTGTGATGCTTCCCAAAGTGCTGCCAACCATACATCCTACACAGTTTGAGGTTTTTTTTTTTTTAAATGAACAAAATAGTGTGTTGAGGGCACTTCTCACAAATCAGGTGCCACAGTGATTAGTGGAGAGAAATGTGTTCCTTCTATGTAGATGTATTCCTGTCAGAAATCAGAAACAAACAGATTTCATGTCTCTGGTACTCTGACCACTAGCATATTGGGGCAGCATCTCCATCTAAAGTGACTTCTGAAAAATGCTGGGTTATATGAAAAAGAATGAGGCTGAAGCCAAAGGAACAACAAAGATCCATTTTGATGGAAAGTAAGTATAGCAATTGCCAATGTTGATGTTTATAGATGCCCTTGTCTAGGGCCACGGCCACTTTCAGGACTGGAATTGTTGTTGTACAGTTTCAAGTTATTTCTGATTTATGGTGACTCTGGGGCAATTCTTTCATGATTTTTTTGTAAGATTAGTTCAGAAGGGGCTGTCTTTCCTTGCGTCAGAGACAGAAAATGTGATATGCCCAAGGTCATCCAATTGGCTTTCATGGCCAATTGGGCATTCTCATGCTGTTCTCCAGAGTCCTAGGGTGCATCTACACAGTAGAAATAATGTAGTTTGGCAACACTTTAAGTGCCATTCTGTGGAATCCTGGGATTTATAGTTTTACAAGGTCTTTAGCCAAAGTGTTCTTTGCCAAAGAATACTGGTGCTACCAGAAACACAAATCCCAGGATTCGATTGGATGGGACCATGGCATTTAAAGTGGTGTCAAGCTGCATTATTTCTACCATGTAGATGCACCCCTAAACCAACCCTCAAATCACTACACTGTGCTGGCACTCTTCTGATCTATGAATTTTTCTGATCTTTCATCTGAGTTCATTCCTGTCATTCCCCTTGTTCCTTGGACTGGGATTACTTCAAATGAATGATCAGAAAAGTGCAGTGTAAGCATGCTTATCTGACATGCTTGGGAGTTATGGTTTGCAGTTGGAGGAACAGGTGTTGGGATGTTGAACTGAAGTGAATCCTGTCAGCAGCTGTCATCCTCTAACTATCTTGCTGGGCTACAGGCAGCCAAAACCTTCCAGGGAGGTTCTCTCCTGCTGGTTGCGTTTTTGTTTTGTTTTTGTTTTTTGCTTTGAATTATTTGTTTTTATAAAATATATTCCATGCAGGTCAGGATTTTTTAATTTGGTTTATTTGATCCCCTGAATCAATCGTAATGTGTAGCAAGTGAAGGAATCTGAATTCTAATTTCAGTCTTTTTGTATCAGACTAAAAGAAATGGGATATAGGCATGCTCTAATTAACAGAACCTCTGACAGTGAAGGTCCTTTATATGGAACTTTTTAAAGACCTTCCATCTCACCCCTTCCCTCCTCATCTGCCACCGAGTTGTACTTTTTTTTAACCACATCAGCTTTGGGAGGATAGTGAAAGAGGGCTAAAAAACCACAAACTTTTGGTGTCTGTATGTAGGAGTGCATCTGTACTAAACAATGCAATAAAGCCCACGCTGCAAAATAATAATAATAATAATAATAATAATAATGAAATTATATAGTAGCCAGTCCTATTGTAGCTGTGTGCGACTCCCTACAACAGACAAGGTAAATAGCAATGTCTCTCAGACTGAGCATGTGTGAACAGCAAAACAAGGAGGAAATAAAGGACAAGCCTGCCTCACCAGCTACCCCAACAAAATGTTTTTGTGGCCACAAAAATTGAAATCATAAGAACAAGTGGAGGCTTGGAAGAAGCCTTCCTGTGGTCTCTAGAAGAATCAAAATGCTTTTGTTTACTTATGCAAGGCTTACCTGACCTAGTAGTTTCATTTCACATGTGCATATTGTTAGTTTTAGATAAAACGTTTGCTGAAACATGCTGAACTGCTCTCCTTCTTCTCCTCTTTCTCTTTCTCCTTCTCTGTCTCTTTCTTTTTGTGATACAGGAACCAATTCCTCTTCTTTCCATGTTACATCTGCTTCTGGTAACAATTTTTTTCTCTTAAAGATATAGGCCTAACAACACATTTACTTTTTTAAAAAACAAATCTTTATTGAGTCATCACAGACATAATACATAAATCAACATGAAATGACAACTAATCCACATGAACATACACACACAAATTACACATCAACAATATGATAAAAGAAACTTCTCAAATAACGATGAATCAGCCTGTGTCATTGTAATTAAGTAAACTTTCTTAGTACAAACATGAAAAAAGAATTGATAATACAATCATGTAATTTTCTTTTTAATATTTTAAAGATTTCTGAATGTTTTTAGATTAGTCTACCCACTGCATAAACCTATCTACTGAGAACATAAATTAACCAATCCAACCATTGTCAAATCCAGAAGTAATCAAATGATCAAATTTATGTTGTAAATATACCCGGAACTTTTCCCAGTCTCTGGTAAATTTCCTATTAGGTTTCCCTTCAAGGATATATGCTAGTTTATCCATTTGTGCTATGTCTGCTAACTTCCCTAGCCATTCCTCCTCTGGAGGAATGATGGGCGATATCCAATATTTAGCCAAAGGGATTCTTGCTGCTGTTACCTTATGCCAGGTGAGCCTACCAACCTCTTTCTTGACAACACATTGACTTTGTTAACTGAAATATATTGTGCAAACATGAGAAGCTTTCTCCCACTACCCTGCCAATGAGTTTTTAAATATGGTCTACAATAAGATGCAATCACAGTGCTGCCATTTAAGCTGATGGTGATATCTTTTATATGATGTAGGTTAGAATTACATTCAAGAACTTTCAAAGTTACTTTCAAAATGTTATTTCACTCCCTCGGCTTATATTAGAGAAGAAAATCCTGTTTTTTCCTATAGGCTAAAACAGGAAGGGGAAATATTATTGCTATTATTAAGGTTTAGTGTTGTTATCGGGGTATTAATGCCTTTCTGTTGGAGTGATTGTGTCTTAAACAAAAGAAAAATATTCTGGGTGACAGGTGACATGGAGTGACATGTATTCTATGTGACAGACACAGGCAGCTCAGTCATGGGCACATGGCATGAGGCAAAGTTGCAGCAAGCTTGCATCATGTTATGTGATGGAGTGTAATGACCCAAAACCATCCTCCTATATAAGTGGGCCAAGAGACTGGTCATGTCTGGGTTAGCATGGAGTTATACCTGGAGTTGTGGTTGGAGTAAAAGTGTATAGCAGTTGCTTGGAAGTTGATGGAGAGAAGTCAGAGCATGTGTATATCCTGAATTGTGCACATTGCAACTGAAGATAATGCCTCCAGAACTTTGGATGAACCACTATGTCTGTGAGTCTTATTTTGTCTGTGAAAAGTGTGTCAGACCATTGCCAATACTGACAGCCAATATTTTGCTTTTGTGGTTTGCCTTTTTCCACTGCTACAATATTGGTTGGCTACATCTGGGTTGGTTTGTCCCCAGACTGCATGGGTAGTTGGCTTTTCACCTTGCCAACATTTCCCCCCAAAACTGAGACTCAAGATGGCTTACCAATTAAACCAATACAATATAGGTAAAGCATAGAAAAGATCAGCGTTAAAATAGATTTAAACTGTCAACAGCAGTAGAAACAATGTAAAATATAAAATTAAAATTTGAATCGCATTCACATGCAAAGATTCCAACTGAGCTTTACAAAGAACTGCTTTGCTGTAGAACAATGAAACTGTTTTGACAGTGAAAAAGATTGCTTTGGAGGTCTTTCAAGAGAAATGTTGGAAGCATTTGTGGTGCTTTGAGTGTTGGATTAGGGCTCTGGGAGACTAGGCAGCGAATGTCCACTTGTCCATGGAAATCCACTGTATGACTTTTGGTAAGTCATACCCTCAGCCTTGAAGGAAGGCAAAGGTAAACCCCTCTGAAAAAATCATGGTAAGAAAACCCCACAATAAGTTTGTCTGGGGTTTGTTGTAAGTTAGAAATGACTTGAAGGCACACAACAACAAAGGGAGATTGGATGACCATTTCCGGGGAGCGCTTTGGTTGTGTATCCCTGTGTGGCAGGGGTTAGATTAGATGCAATCCCTTTGAATTCCATGTTTCTCTAAAAAAAGAAAAAAAAAGAAAAAAAAAAGAAAGCATTTTTAAGAAAGAAACAGTACAGTGAAAACCGTAGCTTTTACACTTGCAGGGACATAAACCGTAAGTTTTAAGTGAACTTTCCCTCCAAAGATGGAGATCTGGGAAGTCTGAGGGGCACACGGAGGGCTGTATGTGGCTTATGAGCTTCCTTTGGCCCACCCTGCCTGAAGGGACATTTAGCATCACAGTACCTTATGTGAGCTAGCTGGGCCATGTGTGTGATTTAGGCATGATTCACTCTCAAAACAGGAGACAACTCATGGCGGTTGGTGGGTTCTATGTCAGTAAAATGGCAAACCTTTCCCAGGATTGCCTCCAGAATTTTAAGCAGTTATCCGGGGTATTGAACCATTGCTTCAAAACTGGTTCTACAACTGGGGTAGATCATTTAAAATTGAAACTAAAATCCAGAGCAGATTCATCACCTCTCTCTGTCCTGGGAGCCACCAGCTGCCACTGGTTTATATGAGTCACCATTTACTGAATTCAATTTGAGCGGCTTGGTGTAGGCTGTAAGTAGCTAAAAGAAAGTTGGAGGGAAGGAGTCCTTCCGCCAAAGATATGTTTGGGTGAAGAGTGTTGGCGTAATGTACTGAACTGAGCAGACCCGTTAACTTTTCTGGATGGTATGTAAACATTACAAGGGTGGGACATTAGATATTCTCTAAACAATCAGACAAAAAATTGGGTGATTGGTTGGACCCATTTGAATATGGTTGTCATAGTCCTATATGCTTACTAATATGAATAAACTAAGGCATTGTAGGATGATTTTTGGGATTTTGTTTTCCCATTTTTTTAGTGTATTGTCTCAGTTTCTTAATGTATGGAATACACACCAATCAAATGAGGATGTGACTTTGGACAGTAAATTCTTAGCACATGGACACAATTTTAAATAAACAAATTAATAGAAAAAATGAAATGAAAGGAAAAAGATACTGCTATGTCCACAGAACCAGGACAAATATATAGGGATACAAAGATAGTCAGCATTATTCATGGAAAAATGGGGTTTCCACATAATTGGAATTCCTGCTACCAGGCAGGAATAATAATACACTGGGGAGAATTATGTACAGCTTTTGCCCAGCATCCATGCATCCTGAATTTTTCCAAGACATCTTTCTGTGCAGAAACAACATAAGAATTGTGGGGTTTGGTACATATGACATTGTTTTAGGAAGGCCCATGTGTTTCTTGTTCAAGATCGTTGTTTTCTGTGCAAAAACCAGAAATCTTGCATGACAAAATATTGCACAAAAAGCAGCAAACCTTGCAAAACAAAATATTGCACAACAAAAATATTGAACAAAAATGGGCACAAGGTGTTGGTGTGTAAGATTTCTGGATTTTGCATGAGAAAGAGCAACACACACAAACACACACAACAGATGTGGCTGCTGAGAAAAGTTTATTTTTTTATATAAAACACAACAGTTTTTATCCAAAAAGGGCATTTCTGAGCAGAATAATTTTCCAAAATACTTTGGAATGTAGAAGAACCTGGATAGGAACTGTACAGAAATGTATATTTTTCTCCTCAGTATGTAGAAAACTCTGGAAATTATTCATGCTCATTTGTGATAATAAAATAACTGAATATTAACACTCCTACAAGTAGATGTTTCTTTTGGATGCCCAGTCAAGTAATTAAAAATATACAGTAGGGCTTGTACCAAAAGTTTCATAAAATGGAATCTGATGAAATGCTCCTACACACAGAGAAAAACCAAATATATTACATGGAATCTAATTTGGCATGGAATCACATATAACTGAGACATGGAATTTTATATCTCATATTTTCTAAGTGTCTCCAAATGAGATTCCAGCATTCATTGCTCTGCGTAGCCCTCTTGCATTTTTCAAACTTCCTTTCCCATCCCTTTTCTTGCTACAGAAAATCCACAGAGCAATATGAGACAGAATATCTCCACAGTGTCTTTTTATTGGTTGCATGCTCAGTTTCTTACAGAGTTTCTAGATATCTTCAGGTTCCCAGACTATTTCAACTATCTTCAACAAGTTTTAGATTAAGAAAGCTACACTTTAAATACGATGATGGATTTTTGCGTGTGGGATGTTTTCTTATAATCTTTGCTGGATTGCTGGATCTTGGTTGTATTTTGGTAAAAGGGAATAAATTCTGCTCATTTTCACTTTCCAATTCAGTTGGAAGCAAGAAACTAGGACTGTACTATGGGTCTTACACTTCAGTTGGAATTTCTATATATTCATTTATTTATGTGTGCAACTTTTTACAATTGAATGAAACTGGACACAAAGCAGTTTATGTAAAATGACCTGTATTAATCAAAATAAAAATGTGACCCAAAAACAAAGAACGAGCAAAATTAAATTGCGATCTAAAAAAGCAGCAGAATAATGCACAAAGTCTACATTCTGGAGGCTCACTTCAAATGTGCTCCTCATTCTATGAAAAACACATTGGAATATAGATTAGAGACATCACAGTTTCTCCTTCCCCAGTCTGAAGGCATTTTGGGAAGAATAATCCCTGTTAGTAATGTGAACACTTATCTGACTGTCATTTCTGGCAAATAGGCTTTGTAGGGTTGTAGTATTTCTCTCCCTCCACAAAACCGGACTGTTCAGAGGAGAGGCATAACAAATGGAAACAAAGTGAAAAGAAGTGAAGGGGAATCTAGGGAAACAAAGCCTTTCAGAATTTGAGTTTCAGCTGTTTTAAAAAATGTTGACTGCCTCCAGCCTATGAGTTTATTAACGTGAATACCAAGGCAAGTACGTGTGGCAAGTGTCTCTTGAACGTCTCTGGATATTACCTGATAGATCTTCAATAACTCATTTGTTCCTTGTTTATGAAATTTTCACTTTGGCTAAGAAAAGGGAAAGCGGATCGGCTGGAGTTAGTTTCTGCATTAATATTGAGAACTGTAACTACAAACTGCCAGAGGGGTTGGGAAAACCAACAAAGAGTACTATTTTGAGCTTTGCGTAGCTCCCCAGCCATCTCGAGATCCAGTGAGACACATTTTTGATCTTGAAGGAGGTTAATTACTAATTCTTTCTAATCCCTTTGCAGCAGCCTCCTTATTATAATGCAAGATCACATACTAGTGTGCCCCTTATCTAATGTGACTGGCTAATTATTAAAATCGTCCATTTTTCTCCAGCTGTTGTCTTCTCGAGTAAACAAATTGCTAAGTTCAATTGGCTTCCATTTGCACTTCATTGCTTCTTGACAGCAAACACTCTGTAGAAATGAGCTGCCTCTGGGTGTTCATAATCTCCACAGGCAGGAGAAACAAATCTATGCATAATTTCTCTAATATTATTTTTTAATTCAGACTTCCTCAAGATATAGCTGTGAAGGAGCCCTGTGCAAAAAAACCTCCACAAAAACCCTTTGTTCCTTGCAGAGAATGACTGTTGAAGGGCACACAGGTCCTTCTTTCTCCGTGGCACATAAATCCCAAGGGCTGATGTGGTGTGCTCTACAAATTACCTTCTGAAAAGGGGGAGATTGTAGCAAGGTCACAGCAAGGTCTGAGAGCACGAGAGGCCATTTTGCTTATGTGTCACAGACTGAAGTTAAGCTGAAATTTGCTCTAAAAGGACAATCTGATCAGAATCTGGCTGATGTCGCTTTATTACTTCACATTGGTCTTCCAGGAAGGAATAGAAGCTGTTTTTAGTAATGATATCTCCGTCTTGGAAAAAAAAAATGATATATGTCTTTGCCAGTTTAACAATTGCTTTTCTCGCTTCCTGCCTTCTTCTATATCAGTGGTTTCCAAACTTCAGATGTTTTGGACTTCAGCTAGAGTTCCTGGATTCTGGCCAAGCTGGCTAGGGCTTCCGGGAGTTGAAGTCCAAAACACTTGGAGGACCAAAGTTTGGAAATCGCTGTTCTATGGCATCCTCACTTCTACCTTTAGCTAGTCATATAAATTGAAATCTAAATTGTAAATTTAATGTAAATTTCAGAGAAACTAGAGCTACATTTTTTTTTAAAAAAAATGAGAATTTGGTTTATGAACTTTTACATGTTGGCATCCCCTCCAAAATTTCACAGATGAAAAGCAAGACGTGTGGCCAAGCACCATCAGAGCGTGACCAAGATGACAACAGTTATTAATTGGGAAGAGCACATAAGAGGAGAGACTCCTCTCATCTTCTCACTGAGTTAATTCATGGCAGATTACCTTTACACTTTGAACTCAGTTTGCAGCAAATGAAGTAAGCTGAGCATAAATGAGGAAAATGGAAGAGAGAAACTGGGACATTTTAAAAGCACCTGAAAAAAAAAGAGATGACAGAGGATTAATTCAGACTGTTCCTGCTACGTCAGTATAGATGAAGGGTGTCTATTGAGTTGACCATCATTTCTATACCCCCCCTTTTTTTTTGTAGAGCCAACATGATGTAGTTGTTTGAGCACTGGACTATGACTATGACTCTGGAGACCAGGGTTTGAATCCTGGTTTGGCCATGTAAACCCACTGGATGACCTTGCGCAAATCACACTCTCTCAGTCTCAGAGGATGACAGTAGCAATCTCCCTCTGAAGAAACTTGTCAAGAAAACCCCATGAAGCAATTCACTGCTTTTCCTAAATATAGAGGTCTTTTCAGAAACATTTTTTTAAAAAAAACCCCAAACATCATCAACATTCTGGAAAAAACTCTGTCCGAATTTTTGATACGTTTGCTACCAATCAGATTAGACAAAGATGGACCAGATAGACCAATGGGCTATCTCCATATGGCAGTTTCTTTTGTTCATATATTCAAAGTGAAAGCACCATCAATTGACATTTGGGCGCATAATTCTGCTTTCATGGAAAATATGATGAGATAGTCATATCATAGGATAAGATAGTTATGTTTAAATAGTTGAAGAGGGAAGAGGCTTGTTTTTCATGGCAACAGAGACTAGGACGAGGAACAGTGGATTCAAACTTCAGGATAAGAGATTCCACCTAAATCCCTGGAGGAACTTCCTAATGGTTAGAGTGATTGGACAGTGGAATACGCTGCCCCAGAGTGTGGTGGAATCTCCTTCTCTGGCCATGTGTTGGAGTCATTTTGATTGGTGTTCCTTCATGGGAGGGTGTTGGACTAGATGGTCCCTGGGGTCTCTTCTAACTCTATGATTCTGTGGGCCAACTCTGTGTGTAACTCTTTAGACATAATAAGTAAATCACCTCAGATAGGGTCAGTCTAATATTTATGAACATATGGCAACCCCGCATGACCTCTGAGCTTATGGCAAACTAGGAACATAGAATAAGGTATTCAAGTGACATTCGGATATTCTTCACTAATGGTTTTCAAAAACTGTCAGTTTTCAACACTTGCATCACCTCTGAATGGATACAATGGAGTCTATTTGTCAAAGAAGATTCTGTGACCAGCCTAGAAACCAAACTCAGAAAGGGAAGGGCCAACTAAAATGAAGTTATACCCAATGCTCTCCTGCAGTTGTAGTTTTAGCAACTGTATAGTTAATGAAAACTTATGTATGGCACTTAAAGATATGGGAATGCCAACACATCTGATAGTCCTCATGAGAAATCTGTAGTTAGGGCAAGAGGTTACTGTTGCAACAGAATATGGAAAAACAGAATGGTTTCCAGTTGGCAGAGGAGTCAGGCAAGGAAGCATTCTGTCACCTTATTTGTTCAAGTTGTTAGCTAAGAATAATATAAGAAGAGTAAATTTAGACTCAGAAGAAGGAGGAGTGAAGAAAGAAGGAAGGAACATCAACAGTCTAATAAACACGGATGACACTATACTACTAGTAAAAAAAATCTCAGTTTTGGAACAAGTACTGAGGAAGGTAAAAGAACAAATTGCAAAGGCAAGCCTAATGCTGACCATAAAGAAATTAAAAATAGTGACTGCAGAGGAACTACACAAATTCAACCTAGACAATTAAGGAACTGAAATAAAGAGTTCCTTTATCTTGGATGACACATTGATCAGAATGGAGACTGCAGCCAAGAAATCAGAAGATTAGGAATGGAAAGGCTGCTACAAAAGAACTAGACAAGATCCTAAAAGTGTAAAGATATACAACTTGACACTAAAGATAGAACGATCCAATCCATTGTTTTCCCTATCACAATGAGTCAGGGATGCCTTGAGGGCAGTTAATAGCAACAACAATAATCTTATTCTTGAATCCTTGATTAGTCTTCCAGATTTTCAATACTCACTCTGGAAACTGCTGCGTAAGGAAGACTATATGCAAAAATTAAAGGAAAAATACTTTGCTATAATCTAGCAAACAGCCTGTGTTAAAGCTGGTGAACTTCTTGAATTGACAACTTCTTAGGGCTAAGCATATGTAGCTGAAGCAAGAGCATTAAACTTTTTCTCTCAGTTCTGCCTTGTCTTTTCCATTTTTGAACAAGCTGTCATAATAAGGGCATGGTACATACTCAGCCTTATGTTAACAACTGTCTGGAGCTGAAATACTATTCCCTCAGGGTGGCCTGCATGCCAGTATTTGGCATATGCACACAAAAAGCAGTCAGGGAAGGGAGGACATGTCTGTGATGGGGCCTACACTCTGGAAACAATGTGACAGCATTTCGTCTGAACACAATAGCATGACATTTTATATAATGTAAAGGCAGTCTTAACAGATTTTTTTCCTGGTGTCCCCTTACCCTGAACAGAACATCTCTGAGGAGGGGGGAAAAACACAGCTTGAGACGTGACAGCTATAATGGCCCTATGACTTAGGTTGAATCAGTGAGAGTTTTTTGAAAGGTTTCTCATACTGATATCTGCATGAAATTATTAATTTTTTTATCCAATATTAGCAGACAAGCCATGCTTTATAAATGGGATATACACAGGGAATAGTTTGTATTTTGCTCAGCTGTTAAGCAGACGGGGCAATGATCTCAGGGAGGTGCTGGATGGAAATAGTGGCATCCTTCTAGCTGTTTCTCATTCTCAGAGATCAAATTTGTGTCTGAAAGATAACCCTACACTAGCCTGCTGCTTCCATATATGGCAGAGGACTCTATCCTATTGTAGAGCTGAATTAGAAGTCCACTGAACTTTGGTACATGGAATATAAGGGATGATACATCACATTCTCTTCTTCAAGCAGCAAAGGGTTTTGAATCAGATCTGGGTAGTTTCAGGACAATCTCGGTACACAGGGAGAGGAAGGTTAGTCCTTTTCACTCATCTATGTTTACCATGGAAATTGCTCTCACACATGGTAAGTGCATTCAGTTTGGTTTGTTGTTGTATGCTTCTAAGTCAATTTTGACTTATGGCAAGCCTAAGGCTATCATGGGGCTTTCTTGGCAAGATTTGTTCAGAGGGTGTTTGCCTTTGCCTTCCTCTGAGGCTGAGAAAGTATGACTTGCCCAAGGTCACACAGTGAATTTCTATGCCCAAGAAGGGATTCAAACCCTGGTCTGCTCTCATTCAGTTTGGTACCAAGTGGACAATCAGGGCCTTGGACCTAAACGGATCTAAGAATTGAAAACATAGATTTTTTGCTCAGGTCTCATAGTTCCAGGCATAGCTGTACCTTTCTGTTTTTGGAGATTACCGCACTGCCCCTTTTGTCCTTCTGTCCCTACCTAGGCATGAGATGAAAACTTTTAAGGATGGATTGTATTGCATGCTGTGGAGAAAAGGCAGATTGTTGGCAACATTCAATCAGAGAGAGCCTGGCAACAGCCAATGGGAGCTTAGCCAAGAAAAGGTGGAGGCTACTCTCAGGAGCAAGTATAAATAGGATAAGTGTGTCGATAGATAGGAAATTGAACAGAATGAGATAGGGACATAGGGACCAAGTTTAAAACTAGAGTTAAAGCTTCATTTGGCCCTGAGGGGATTTTATCAGGGAAGGTGGGGTATACCACTGAGAGGGGCAGTTGGATAGAGGTTTTGAGTGCCCAGGTTAGGGACTAGGAGAGTCCTTGGTAAACGGTGTCCAGAAAAATCCTGAGGGATTACAGCCAGGAAAAGGCTGGGGAAACCTGCCATAAACCGTTTGAGTGATGTATGGCCTAAAAAGAGGTCATGAGTGGAAACTGAATTGGTGTGGCTGGGAAAGTCATAAAGTAACAACAAGGTTTTAAAGCAGAGTCTAGTCAAAGGTTTTATGTGAAATTGTAACCTAGAGACCACTTATAGAATATAGTAGCAGAAACTGTAATACATTGTAACTGTTTAAGCAAATAAACGCCATATCAGTTCTGAATACCATCCATAAGAAAGATACTGTAAACCAACCATTTTATAAATAAAGAGGCTAAACAGACTGGCATCGGGGTGGAGTGGTGGCATGGTGGTTGCACGCCGCACACCTTGACTCCACCCCCAAGCCACTGTCATGCCACCCACCTGACTGCACAGCAAGTGGCATTACAGTGCTCCTTTGGCATGGCGTTCAGATGCTGCATGCCAAAAGGAGTGCCAAAAAGTGATGTTATGATGGCAAAGGCACCCTTTCCCCATTCCCCAAAAGAAAACTAACCAGGGGGTTCAGAGTGAAAGTCCCACAGGGCACCCCATTAGTTATTGGTGGCAGCTAGGGAGGTAGCCATCAGATCTGCGCCCAGGCTGGAGGCATCCCATACCCGATCATGACATCCCATACCCGATCTGGACATCTCCTGTACTTTGCAAATTGGTTTCTCAATATTTAAATACACTGAATTAAGTTAAATTTTAAAATGGGAAGAGAGGCCTTAGTGGACTTAAGAGGTTGGGAGAGGGACATTTAGGGTCAGAGAATAACTACCTGGGAAAATATTTCAACAAGAGACCTCCCAGTTTGCACTATTAGGCACCAACCTACACTTATACTATGAACAAATGGTTATTTTATATTGTGGGCTGCTATAGCCTTGGACTATAATCCTGAAGATCAAAGCTTGATTTTCTTCTCAGCCATTGGAACCCACTGGATGACCTTAGGCAAATCACACACTTTCTGCCCCAGAAAACCTTGTGATAGGTTTGCCTTCATTTGCATAAGTTGGAAATGACTTGAAGGCACACAACAATAACCCATGAAACACATTGCTATATTATGTTGTGAATGAACTTGGCAGGATCCTGATTTCCAGTACTGAACTTTAAGTACCAAAGCACTTAAATTCAGAATTATAAAGGCTCTGGTAGCACAGCAGCTCTCTTCTGTAACCAGCTTGTCCCAAAGGGCACTTGAAAACTTTTCCTTGCTAGTGGAATTCAGGTCTCCCATATTAAAGACTCAAACGAGAAGATTTAAGTAAGGACATCTCTACTGAGAATTTGTGAAAGGCACTGTGTCATGGCTGGTTTTACTGTGTTAACAAGGTGACCTTTGCGTGTGTGTGTGTGTGTGTGTGTGTGCATGCATTCTGAATGTAGAGAAAACAATATAAAATAATCTGTTATGGTAAATTTTTTAGGGATCGTTCTTTGGTTGTTTTGAGCACCATGGGGCATCACTATAATGATCACATAATATGTATGTGATAATGCAAAGTAATGATAAGTGATGATCATATAATATGTATGTGATAATATGAAGCAAAGGAGTTATGTAATAATAATAACAATAATTTTATTTATAACCCTAGGTTATGCACCCTTTTTTTTCAAGACTGCCACTTTTGTTATTTTTTCCCTCTGGGTGTTGAGTTGGCTTTCCCTACCAGATATATAAGAAAGAAAGAAAGAAAGAAAGAAAGAAAGAAAGAATATCAGAGACAAGGATCAGCTGAACAAGAGTAAAAAGTAATATAATCACTGTATTATCTATGCATACAGATAATGACTATCAATATTTTACCAAGTGGTAAATATCTATCTTAAGAAGGAAGAGCATTAGTTTAGTATTCCAGTATGTACTAGTTCAGTATTGTGGAAATGGGCAAATGGGAGGGGGATCCCTCTGACAATATTTTTACCCCCTATAGCTCTCAGGAGCCCTCTGAAAAAACAAAGCCCTTTCTCATGTTTCTCGTATTCTAATTCCAGCAATAGAAATGTTTCTCCTTGTAATACCAAAATCTGCTTTGAATGAAGCTTTTCTGTCTCCCCCACCTCCCTAATGTAATCATCTCTCACAACTGTTCTTCAAGTTTCTAACAGCTTGAAGTAACATTTTCACTTAGGTGGATGGTATAAATTATTAAACTCTCTTCTTGCTGAGACTCAGTGTGAACCTTTCTGTCTGAAAAGTGTATAAAATAGAGAAAAGAACAGATGGATCCTATTGTATTGCTACAAAAATGAAAAAAAAATCTTTACTTTGTTAACAGCAGAAAGTAGAGGTTTTGTGAAATCCCAGTCCTGCATGGCTCATGCTGGTCTACTTCTCTCATTCCTTCATCCTGTGCAAGGCCCCACTGTTTTTAGAGCTCTCAAAAACATGCATACTTGGAAAACATAGATGTGTGAGGCTTAGAGGATCATGCTGGTACAGGAATGGATGAGGATAGAAGAAAAGCCAACAAGAAGGCAACAGGATCAAATTTGCAATTCAAATCTTATGTTGTGTTTGGAATGCTGCTGCTACAGACATCCTAAATCACAGGCAGGGAATGAAATCTTATGAAAATGCAAATTATTTTGACATATTGATAGTATTGGGGCCTTCCTCTATTAGAGACGGGGATAGAGAATTGGAGTTTCAACATCTTTGGTATACAAATATATACCAAACATTGTCAGTCCTCTTCACTCCATCGCCAATTCCCATCTAAATTCATGACTTGCTTCCTCTTTTTCTAAAAAAATGCAATTATGATGAAAATGTTGTGGACTGCTTATAAAACACACAGGTTGAGGTGCTGTTCTCACAAGTAGTATGAGTGCATATCTGAGTTGGTTGGTAACCCAATGGAAGTACCATGGCAATTGTGTGGGCAATTGTCCAGGGCCCCAAGGGCCATTCCCATCCAAGAGGTGATGAGGGCAGTAAGCAAACAGTCCTTTTGCAACACGTAGACTGTTACTAGGGCCTATTGAGATAACAGTGGACACGGTAACATCATTTTAAAATTATTTTAAAAATATATCTGGACATGATTACAGATGCTTATTTAATAATTTCGATTTTGAAATAATATTTTATCCGTTTTCAGAATAAACCTGTACATATTTCCAAGGAACTGTATGGTGCAGCAGGGTAGCAGAAGCAAACATGATTTTATCTTTGGAGTCATGATGAGTTAAGTTACTTTAATATTTCTAACTAGCTTAAGAACAGCTGCTGTAGTGGCTGTTTGACAGCTTCAGAAATGGACAAGTGTGTATTTTTCTCTGTGTTTGCTTTCCCCTTAAGCCCTGAAGCAACATAAAGCCTTGATGGAAACACACTCCCCCCTTGCAGTCAGAGTACTCATACCCTTTCAATGGGACTGAGGCAGGCTGATGCTTTACAATGGTAGAGCAAGGGTGGGTAATATATGGTCCCTGTCCAGGTTTTGTGTCCTTGTTGATCCCTAGAAGCTGCCGCCAGTTTCTTTTCATTAAAAAGGGGGAGACTAATTCTTCAGGCAGTGTGATTTGCCTTTAAAACAAGGTGTGCTCCTCCTGTACATTGTTTCCATCACAAGTAAGATTTTTAGGGAACTGGAACTTGTCATCTGGCCACTAATGGTTCTCAGGATAATGAAGCCTATGGCAAGTCCGGGGGATGGATGGGAAATATAATTCTAGCACCACTAAACTTGCTCACCTCTGGAATAAAGGGTTGGGGACTTGTTTCTGTCTTCCCTTTGGCTCCCATGTGTGTGTAGGGGAATAATAAGGCAAACATTCACTATGGTCAATTTCCCATCGTACCTACATCCCTTTGAACTGTGAAAATACAGATTACTCAGTAGGTTAGATGATACTTCAGTGGTGTGTCAACTTGAGCTCAGAGGTAAGCCTGATATCAGAGGAGGCCTGATATCATGCCCATCTTTTCTGAGATTAATTTGAAATTTTATTTCCATTTCATTGAAAATCATGAAGCAAACAACTTGATTCCCTTGAGCTTAAGCCCCAAACCTAGTAGGTGAAGGCTTGCACCTGAATTTAATGTCACTGTTTGGAGTACATAATGAGAACTGGATTGAAATCCAGCTGTGCTCAGATCAATTATACTATCTGATGCATGTGTAGTCAGAAAAAGGGATGTAATTTTTCACTAATTTTGCTCTTGAAGGAAGGAACAAGTAATTTCAGTAATTTTCATCCTGCTGCAAGAAAGGCTCTTAAAAATGCAGCTTTTCAAGGCTATTCACAATTCAGGACTTTGCATGTGGGATTATTACTTTGCAGGAAGCAGCATTTTCTGCTTAGAAATTAATATTTCTGTGCAGATATATTATTTTATGTGAATAAATGGATGGTTCCTGTATAGAAAATACTGGGGCTTTACAGACCGCCCTTTTGGGGCAGTCTGCGGCCGCCCCTTTAAGTGGCGGGATGGAGCCCAGGGTTGCCTCACCGGCAGCACTAGAGGCCCCATACCGCCGCTTCTGAAGGCCACAGGGAAGCTGCGAATTGCCGCTTCCCCGTGGCCTGAAAGGGGGGTGCAGCAGGCACCCTGGGTGCCTGCCGCACCCTTCAACTGACAGCACTGGCAAAGGAAGAAAGGGGCTGCTGCGGTCCCTTTCCCCCCTGGGTCCTTGGTGCAGCTGTCTAAAAGCTGCCCCAAGGAACAAGTTGCAAAAAAAGAGCTCCGTTTTTGAGCACTTTTTTGCGCCACAGAAAGGGCGCGCTTGGCGCCCTCCCATGGTGCAAAGTTGTCAGGCATGTGCAGCGTTATGTAAATGCTGCATGCGCCATGATGACATCATGACGTGCCCGTATGGATTCTGCCATTTTAAAATATGCGCTAGGGAGGGTTCAAACGCTGCACCCTCCCTAACCCTAATCGTTCCGTACAGGTGGCCTTTTCGGGCCGTCTGTACCGGGCCACTGTCTTCTGTCCACAAAAAGAGAAAGAGTCCTGTGCAAATTTGCTCCATTTCTGTCATGTGTTTTCTCCATTTCTTAAAATAGCAGAACCTGGGGACATTCACTGAAACAATATAAGGGTGTAGGATTGGGGACAGGCGCTGTCATCTTTGTAGTAATTCCCACAAAGACGCTAAACTTTGGCATTCAGTGCCACAAGATATAGTGTTAATTGCCAACTTTGATGTCTTCAAAATAAGACTGGATAAATTCACAGAGGATGAGGCTCTCAATAGCTACTAGTCAGGATAGCTATATATTACCTCCAGTAAAAGAGGTAGTTTGTTTCCATTGATCGGTTTCTGAGGAGTTCAAATTGGAGGGTGCAGTTACACTCAGGTCCCACTGGCAGACTTCCCATAAGCAACTGGTTGACCATTGTGTGAACAGAATGTTGGATTGGCTGTTATGCTCATCTATCAGGGTCTTAGGTTCTGATGTTGTCAAGAACATCCAATTTGGCTTCTGTTTCTTTGGGGCGATACAGACTGCCCAAAGGGGGCAGTTTGTTCTTGCCCCAAGAAGCAGCGAGATGGGGCCAAGGCTGCCACACCGGCAGCCTCAGAGGCCCCATCCCGCCGCTTTCGGAGGCTGTGGGGAAGTGGCAAACTACCGCTTCCCTGTGGGCTCAGAGCGGGGTTCAGCAGGTGCCCTGGGTGCCTGCTGCATCCTGCTTCCCTCGGCCGTGCCAAGGGGAGAAAGGGGCTGCCACCGTAGCCCCTTTTTCCCTGGGTCTTTGGCGTGGCCGTTTGAAAGCTGTGCCAAAGACCTGGCACAAAAAAAAAGAGTTCCCTCACAGAGCTTTTTTTGGCGCCGCAGAAAGTGCGTGCTTGGCACCCTCCTGTGGCACCATTGTGTCATGGTGCGTGCAGCAAATCTAAACGCTGTGTGCGCCATGACACAAACATGGTGCATCCATACGGTTTAGGATTAGGGAGGGTGCAGATGCTACGCCCTCCCTAACCCTATTCATGCCCCTTCCAGCCCTAAAGGCACTGCATTTTGCCCGTCTAGATTGGGCCTTTTTTACTTAAAAAACGCCTCCCTTCTTGGG
The DNA here is from genome assembly GCA_034509955.1 of Urosaurus nigricauda. Lineage (NCBI taxonomy): Eukaryota > Metazoa > Chordata > Lepidosauria > Squamata > Phrynosomatidae > Urosaurus > Urosaurus nigricauda. Next base: position 106,897,474 of record JAOEGL010000004.1, read on the forward strand.
TACTATCCCAAATAATTTCCAGCTTTATTAAGAGAAAAGGTGCCATGTGTCTCTTTCATTTTGTCCTCTGCGTGCCAAAGAATCTCTGTGTTTCATCTGAGATTGGAGAGAAATCTGAGTAACAGCTGGAACTTATGTTTTTTTAAAATGGGCAAGTCAGTCATTCTGTGATTGTTTGTCCCAACAGTGCTATGTGTTACCTGAAACTGCTTGACACTAATCTATTTAAGTCAACAAGTCTATTTCCATCTCGCATTTATATTCTGCTCTGACTGTGAAAACTTCCCATTCAAAACTGGATCACAGTTTTCATAACTGGGTTAATTTTTATTCTCTTGACACTAAGGCCCCTACAGACAGGCCAAAATAAAGCTCCTTCAGGTCACTTTGGAGGTATGCTGTTTAAATGATGCATGCGTCCTAAGAGGCCCAAAGCCACGCCAAAGCCATGCTCCAGTCCTAAGGACTAGAGTGCAGCTTTGGTGCAATTTCTGGCCTCTTAAGATGCGCGTGTCATTTAAACAGCATACCTCCAAAGTGACTCGAAGCAGCTTTATTTTGGCCTGTCTGTACGGGCTCTAACAATCTGCTTTTCTGGTAATATCTTGCCTGGTATGCATAAAATTTTCTACACATTTGCTTGGTTCCAGTAATGGTACTACCCAACTATGTCTTGTATACAGTATATACTTGACTATAAGTTGACTTCATGTATAAACTGAGGGCAGGTTTTGGGACCAAAATTAGGGATTTTGATATGACCCACGGATAAGTCGAGAGTAAAACATAGGGGCATCTAACAAAGGATATAAAGGGCAAAGCAAAGGAAAACATTGCCAAAGAACTCATGTAATTCCAGCAGGCATAACTGTTTGTGCTCATACTAAAGGCTGGATGGATGAGAAAATAAAAGGGGTTTGGTGATTCCGGGGCAAATGACACTGTTGCCTTTCGCCAGGGGGTAGTTCCTTTTTTTAATGAGAGTTAAACAACAGTAGCTACATTGACCCATAGATAAGTCGACTCAGTTTTTGGGGTCAATTTTTTGACCAAAAATTCTAGACTTTTATATGAGTATATACAGTATTTTTAATGGACTATCACACCCGACTTCATTACTATGCTTTTTACTATCACTTGATTTAATATATTAAATGCAAATGCAAATGCTCAAAGGGATCTAATAAATCTTTTTGTGCCAATTTGGATGAGTTTGCTTCCAGGTACAGTGGAATAAGATCAAACAGCTGACTAAGAACAACTGACAGTGTAATTCCAACAACATAATTCAACAATTCCAACTGCGTAATTTCAAAAAAGAGAGAGAGTGTGTGTGAAGTGACTTTGAGTGTTGTGTGGTGTGTAGAGTGTAGTGTGAATGGAGAGAGAAAGAGAGAAAGTATGATGTAGTGGCTTGAGTGCTGGACTAGGGTTTGAACCATACTCAGCCATGGAAAGCCTGTGAGTGACCATAGGCAAGTCACACTGTCTCAGCTGCAGAGGAAGGCAATGACAAATCTCCTCTGAATAAATCTTGCCAGGAAGACCCTATAATAGGGTTGCTTTAGGGCTACCAGAAGTTAGAAGCAACTTGAAGGCACATGACAACAACAAAAATCCCAATAGGTTGGAATCTTTTTAGTGAAATATGTGTGCTTAACTCAGGGCTGTGTATGCATATGTTTTTTTGCCTGTTGCATCCAAATTGTTTTCTGGCAGCTGTTGAGCCCTGTGGGCCCTGCTACTCCAGTTGTTAACTGGAGGGTAGGAAGGAGGGAGTTGATGCAAATGGCTAAGAAGTGTCCCATCACAGTTGCAATTGCAGCTGGAGGGGGAAGAGAAACAAAGTTGTTTCTATCATGGTGAAGTATGACCTCAGCTGCAGTTGCAGCTGAGATGGATAGTTTCTTAGGGTGTATCCATACTGCAGAATTAAAGCAGTTTGATACCACTTTCACTACCATTACTCTATCCTACAGTGGTTTGTAGTTTGGTGAGGCGTTCCACCCTGGTCTGGCCGAGAGGTCTGCTGCCTCACCAAACTACAACTCCCAGGATTGTGTAGGAAAGAGTCATGGCAGGTGTCAAACTACTGTAATTCTCTAGTGTGAATACACTCTATGTCTTCTGCATTGCCTCTCCTTCCCTCCCAGCTACTCAACTGTAGTAGCAGTGTCCTCCCCAAGGCTTGACAATGTCTGAGGTACAGAGCTGCATGTGTGGAACATTATACTGTACATGTATTGATGGCAGATCTTGGCTCTTGTTTCATATAAGTGTTCAGATAATATCAGCCTTTTTATACACTTCAATTACTACTGCTCCAACAATACATTAGATGGCTTAAAGCGGAAGTGTCAATTCTAGTTGACTGATGTTTTATTTGTTCTCATTTTTATCAGTCATATCTGTTTTTTGCTTTAGCAACAACATTTTAAAGAATTAGACCAACATAGTAAAAAACAACAACATTAATACTTGATTGTGGTTTTAAAAATTATAGTGCCATGTTTTGTTAGAGGCTTTGGGTACTTAGTGTAGCAAGTTGTTGTTGTTGCATTTCCTTCAGACTGTTCCCAACTTATGGAGACCCTAAAGTGAACCTATTATGGGTTTTTCATGGCAACATTTGTTCAGAGAGGCATTTCCCATTGCCTTCTTCTGCGGTCAGCATATGTGACTTGCTTAAGGCCATTCAATGGATTTTCACAGCCAGTAGGGATTCAAACCCTTGTCTCCAGAGCCATAAAAGCACTACACCACACTGGCTCTCGCCAGTCCAGCAAGGTGAGATATAAATTGAAAGGATGGATGGATAGATAGATAGACAGACAAAATTAGGTAGATAAAACATTGCTGCTAGGGTCATATAACAGCCTATCAGTAGTGCTGATGGCCAGATTTACATTCCAGTCTTCCAGAGCTTCCTATTATGCCAACGGGCATGAAAGGTCACTTCTGAGCAAATGAAAGACATTGTCTTTAAAAAACCTCTCAACATCTTTTGTTATAAAGGGCCTTGAATCCCTGAAGATATTCATACAAAAAGCAACACCAGCTGAATAATAAGCAGTCAGACAGTTCCTGCTTTTGGGGGGGGGGGGGGGTAGGGAAACAGAATGGCACAATTTTGGACTGTTTCCATATTTTTCTCTTCTCTTTTTGTACTTCCAGCTGAGAAGTTCTGAAAAGATGCAGTTTGTTTTCTTGTTTTCTGCTCCATCCCTCCAAAATAAATAAATAAATAAATATCCAATGTTTGCTTTCATAAAAGTATCGCAGATATCCTGCAGTCCAATCCCAGGCTAGGCACTAAGTTGGCTGTCCCTGCCTCCTGGATGAGTGTAATAGTTAAGAGTTTCATTTTGGCAATAAAATAAGTGTCTCGCATTCACACATTTATTCACAAATAAATGTCTTTGTTTTCTGGAGAAAGGAAAGCAAGGAGGGGGTCCGCCTACAGGAGTTCCAGAGGACAGGAGCAACCACTGAGAAGGTTCAGTTGATATATAGAAAAGGGTGCTGAGATTGCTGGCCCTGCTCATACTCTCACATGGATTCTCTCTTTACACAGTGGTTGGGATCCTAACAAAACTCCACCAGGTGTACTTCCCCTCATGTGTGCAGTCTCAATTTGAGGCACCGGGGAGCAGAAGGGGGACTCCTGGCTTCCATCTGGTTGCACTTTTCTAGCCTGGCAGAAGTGGTCACCTTCCTGGATCTCCACTGAGTTACTAGAGGCCTGGAAAGGTGATGCAGATGGACAGTGCCTGAGAGCTCTGATCCTTCTGGCCACTGTTTTGCCACGGAAGCTTTCCCTGCTGCCTCAAGCTGAACAGGGTGAATGAGTGCCTCCTTCTGCAGTGACAAAAAGAGCATACATTGCAGCAATGGGAGGCTACACGAGCATTTGTCACCAATAAGACTGACAAAGCCGATACATGTGAGCATTTGAGCCCAGGTGGTCCAGAATGTCTTTGACTTTTGGGGAAAACTCATAGACTAGCTCTGTGGAAGAGCACACACTCTATCCATGCCTCATTTAAATAAAACATCTCATTTGGCTTCAGAGCAAATGTTACTCCCTTTCCAAACAGACTAGTCTGGTTCTTGATGTCTAGCCAGGCTCTGAGGTGGTCTCTGATGGCTGTTTACCTCTATCCCTATGTCCTTTGTTCATCTGTCCTGTTTATGACTATGAAAACTGCTTAGGGCACATAGTTTATGGCATTTTCCAGACCATCTAATGCCTCTGCTGCACTTTCAGTAGCCATAATCATGAACAGAATGCCTATGTTTTTCTTCAGGGTGCCATAAGCCATAAACAGTCTGGAAAGGAGCTTGTTGTCCTTTGGCTATTTCTCTGTTGTCGTACAGTGTGCCGATTTGGTAAGACAATGAATGTTGTGTGGACTCTTCAGTCTATGACATATACTGGCTTTATAGAATCAGCTCATTTAGCTGCCTTGGTAAGGCAGGCTTCCTCCCTCAATGACAGGAAACCATTGTTTTATTTTGAATCTTTTGCTCCTTTGTGGTTTCTCAATATGTAATATCTTGACATGTTTTAAAATTTAAAAAGTTTATATATTATAGAATATCATTGTTAAAATCATTTAATACATTTACTTTACAGTCTGGATTAAACCCCAGAGTGGATCTAGCACCCCACTGACATGGAAGCCACCAGCCACCACTGACTGTTGACAGACAGGGCAGGTGACATGTTGGGGATCTGGGAAAGCAAGCTCATTCCTCTTTTCTTCAATTGCACCTGGGTGCTGAGGGTTGCCATCCTCTCCGTGGTCAGTAAATGGCCACAGTGGCATTCTCCAGGGATTTACAATGTCAGTGAGGTTTTTTTGTTTGTTTTGGATTTAAATGAAGAGCTACCAAATATCTCCTTGTGCCAAAAAAAGGGATAAATGGACATATAATTCTGCATTAGGCATGCATAAGTCCCCAACTGGATTTTACATAATATTTTATGGGTAAGGAATAGTTTTGTACCTGCCTCCTATCTACAGACTACAGACTAGAATTCAAAAGAAATAACAGTTCAGCTTCCACAGGCCCCATTTCAATGGAAGACATACCTAGTGGACTTTGTATAATGTATCTTCTCATCAGGCAAATTATGCCTTGTTCTTCTTTTGAATCCTAGCCACTCCTCATGTGTAAGCTTCAAAGACTGTACCCCCCACCCACCCACCCCCACACACACTGGGCAGAAAAGAAATGTGGTCCTTTGTGTTAGAGATGTGGAAAATAAATTGGGCTATGTCCTGAACCTTAAAAATAGAAGAGATGACTCAGTGTAGACAGAACTTAATTTTGACTGCATTGCTTAGACTGATCTATGACTTGGAGAAGTATGGTGAAATGGAGCTGGTGACCTTCTGCCATGTGCTGTGCCTTGCTGAGAAGCATTCCACATGTATGTTTCACATGTAGCAATTATAGACCCAATGTACAAGGAATGTGATCATATCATTCAACAGTCACACCTTCCTGCTCTTGCTGTTTCTTCTGATATTGTGAAACAGTCCGCTAAATAAAGCTGAGCTGAAATTCTGCGAACATTCTCAGCATTTCTGAATAACATCTCATTTTTCCAGCCCTTTAAAGCAATTCCTTTATGAAAGTGTTCACTTAATCATTCAGATTTCTCAGTCAGCGATCACACAGCTGAAACTGGGCTGCGCTGTATCATGATTTTGTCCCTTTTTCTATGTGATCCCTGAACACAGTGGCCACCCATGTGACTAAAGATAGAAAGGAGAAAGAAACAAAGCTTAGAAAGCCTCTCCCTATATATTCCTTCTCAGACACTGAATTCTGCAGGATTCAGGCCCTCCTCTGAATCCCACCAGTTGGTGAAGCAAAGGACATGGGGAACAGGGCCTTCTTGGTTGTGGCACCCCAGTTGTGGAATGGCTTCCCCTTGGAGACCAAGCCAAAATATGGATTATTATTAAAGCCTTTTGGTGCGGAGGAACTAATTTACCAAAGTGTACCTGTACAACATTTTAAATTGTTGTAGCTTTTGAAATGGTTTTACCAGACCTTTTGTTTAATATGTTTCTTTCCAATCTTGTTTCAATTACTTATGGTTTTAATCTGGAAGTGGCCCTTCTATGTGTATTTATAAGGTTATATGGTTTAGGATGTAGACTAGTTTTTCCTGATTTCTTAATGGCCTAAATCCTCTTGTTAGGCTGTTGCTATATTGCAGAAATAAAGCAGTTTGACACTATTTAACTGCCATGACCCAATGCTATTAAATTCTGGTATTTGTACTTTTTTGAAATATTTAACCTTCCTTGTCAGAGTGCTCTGGTACCCCACCAAACTACAAATCCCAGTATTCTATAGCATTGAGCCATGGAAATGGTGTCCTGAACCATTTCCGCAATGTGGCAGCAACCTGAGTCCTAAATAGGGCAGACCCATTGTCAATTTAATTCACCTAAATGTTGGCTCACCATTCAACAACTGATGGAATAGATCTATTCTAGTTGAGACTAACCAACAGAATGGAAGCCTTTGTGTCTAAAAATCAGCTCTAGATTTGTGCTCATTTTTATTTTGTTTCTAAATGTGGAACTACCAAGAGCCATAAGAAATTTTATTCTGGAAACAAATGCATCCTTTAGGTGCTTTAATAAAAAAATGTATCAGTGTTCATCCCTCTTTGATTTGAAATGCCCCCACAGTAACTCTATGGAATTGGATTTAAAACTGTTCAGGGTTGACAGATAAAAAGCGGTGCCACTGCATCCAAATGCTGTTTGCTTCTTTTCTGTTCTTTCTTTCTTATTATGCTTTCAACAATAAAGCACTCCTGTTGATGTTGCCACAAACTGAAGACAATTATTCTGTAATGCCATGTATTTGCTAGGCCAGGCCAGGAATAAGATTCATAGCCTATTTCACTCAATTATTGCTCCTAGCAATATTCTTACCAGGATATTGCTTTACTGCTACAAAAGCAAACTGGAATAAGATTGGGTTGTTTGCAAGGTGGATGGTAAAGGGAAAGGGGGAGATGGTTATTAGCTTTTTTTTTTTTATTAAAAACAGTCACATAAAATGGCAATATAATACTTTCTGTCTGAAAGCCTGCTTCACAAATCAGTTAAGCTGGAGCACTTGGATTTTACAGGATAGGTACTTAATCATGAACACTGGCCTAGATGTTACAGATTGTCACAGTAGTACATATTCACATTGGAAACTTGGCATCCTTCTATATTGTTTGAGAAGAGGCATGTCATTCTGTGTCAGGATTGCTGACCTGTTAACTCATCACCTGAAACCTACATCATGCCTAACTTTAATTTATTATTGCCCGTCAAGTCTATGACAATACCACTGGTGTTTTTTAGGTGTAGACTTTCATGCCTAAATCTACCCTCTGTTCTGGAAGGGAAGGAAACATAATGAGGAAACATTAAAAAAGAAAGAAAATGATTTTAACCCACCCCTAAAGGTATGTATGTGTGTATATATACACACACATATAACCTCCAACATTTAAAAAATAAAACCAGGATACATGTGGTCAATCCACAGTAGTTTGCTTTAGTCTGAACCTATTGGGAAGTGCAGGATCCTGCCCTATGGTCTTCCATCTGCTGAGCTGAGTGCAAACTACTTTTCCCTTTTCAACTCAATTTTGAACTCAACAGACTAATATTTTTTACACAAAATATAAGAAAATGTAATTTTTTCAAAGCAAGTACCATTTCTCTTTAATTAAAATCCATCCTGCTCTTCATCAACCTCCTAGCTGCCCTTTTGTTGCTTTGCTATGAGTTACATTGCATTAAGGAATGGGATGAATGCCTGATAAATGCAAAGATATAAATATCCTGTGTACATTTACTCAAATGTAAGAGCCATTCAACTTAATAGAGCTTATGGCTGAGTTCAAAGGGCTCTACCGTATATGTTAGACAGGGTATATACCCAATGTAGAACATACCCAAAGTTGAGGAAATCTTTTCAAGTGAACATTGCCCTTTAATTCATAGATACAGCCATGTTAGTTTGTAGAATCGGTACATAGAGAGATCTTGTAGCTCCTTTGAGACTAACTGAAAGAAAGAAATTGGCAGCATGAGCTTTCATAGACTTGAGTCTACTTGCTCAGATGCATTGTCCTTTAATTTTGCTGTGAGTCTGAGATGCTTAGAAATCCCAGATTTAGAGCAAGTCTCCTTGCTGTTGTTAGCCACCTTCAAGTTGACTTCAACTTATGGTGACCCTATGAATGAGAATTCAAAGACATCTGAGGAAAGAGGCTCAGGTTTCTGAAAACTCATGCTACCGACTTCTGTCTTTCAGTTAGTCTCAAAGGTGCTGCAAGATGCCTTTATTATGAATGAGGGACCTCCAGGTAATCCTAAACTCAACAGCCCTGCTCAGGTCTTGCATCTTCAGGGCCATGGCTTCCTTGATTGTGTCTAGCATTCTGGAATGTTGTCTTCTATTTTCCTACTGCTTCCACCTTACCAAGTATTATGATCTTTTCTAGTGATCAGATCTTCTCAAGACTGCCACAGTACAACAGCCTCAGTTTAGTCATCTTGGCTTCTAGGAAGAATTCAGTCCTGATTTGCTCATTGTTGTTGCTGACTGCCCTCAGGTTCACTTTGACAAATGATAACTCCATGACTAGACACCTCCAAGACCCCCTGTCCTCAACTGCTTTGCTGAGCTTCTGCAGCCTCAGGATTGTGGCCTCCTTGATGGCTTCTATCTAATATGCAGCCTTCCTCTCTTTTTACTACCCTCCACCTTTCCTAGCATTATTTTCTTTTCCAGTTAGTTGTGTCTTTTCAGGATGTGGCCAAGGTACAACAACCTCAGTTTGGTCAACTTCTAGGGAGAATTCAGGCCTGATTTGCTTTAGTACCCATTTGTTTGACTTTCTGGCTGTCCATGGTATTCTCAACACTCTTATAGGTCCCATTTATTGGTCTTTTTAGCAGTCCATGGTATCCAGAACTCTTCTTCCACATCTCACATGAGATGATTTTTTTCCTATAAGCTTTCTGCTGTCCAGCTTCCACAGCCATACATACAAATGGGAAATACAGTGGCATGGAGCATCCTAACTTTAGTATGCAGCATCTGTCTAACCCCAGTAAACTTGTCTATGCCCCTCTCCTCCTCTTGCATTCTCCCAATTGCTTCTTTCTTTCTGGTAGCTCCCAGCTAATTTCTGAAGAAGCTTGAAAAAAATAAATGTAGAACTCCCAGTTTTCTGGAAACCTAGTAAAGATTCTTGCCATGTCAAGTTTATTGAATTGAGAGAGAGAGAGAGAGAGAGAGAGAGAGAGATCTGCATCAATTTAAATATTATTATGGGATTATGGCATTTTATTCTGCTTCACCTAGATACTTCATTCTTTTGTGCTTCCCCCTCAATTCATTCCTATAGCTTTGCTCCATTGCTTTATGTGCATTGTTAGCAGAGAACTCTATAAAATCAAATTTCAGGTATCTGAAAACAGGCTGGCTGTTCCCACAAATGGCAAATATATACCTGGGCAATTGGGACAGGGTCAGTCTAAAGTTTAAATCTCTGTGAAGCTATGGATATCACACATCGGGTTAATGGTGATAGGAAATAGCAGGTTTGTTTCTTGGATAACAAAAGGGATGAACAATTTTGAGAGAGACTACCTTTTCATTTTTTAAAAAAAATAAAGACTTGGAATCCAGGCACAGACACCTGCTTGCCTAGAAGGTAAGCCTCAAGAAAGTAAAACCCAAACAGCTGAGTAATATGACAACCCCAGTAGGAATATAGTCTGCCATTTCAGAATTTCATTATTTCATTGTTCTGTATGCCTAGATGTAGCATACCATTGCACTTGTTAATAGCTTAAATATACATTCTGAGAAGTTATAGGTTGCCTTCAACAACACTGCTTGAAAATGCTTGTGCAATGTTTACACTCATTAAACTACACAGAAATGCCTTTTTATGTATTTCAAAACACAGATGTGGTTTTCAGATTAAGAACAGATTAATCCCATTTGTTCTTAAGTGCTGCAGAAACCCTTGGGTAAGAAACAAACAGACCCCACATCTGCTACAATTTACATTAATTTCCATTGTAGTGATTGTACACATTGGCTTCAAACTGTTAAGAAAATACTATTCGCTTTCCAGATAAAAGATGCAAATTAGATTTTATCAGCATTATATGCTGCAAAGGTAACATGCTCTTCTTGAAAAGTCTGTAGGACTCCAGTGAGCTTATTCTAGAACTCCAGTGAGCTTATTATTAATATTATTATTAATATATAAATATCATATATTAAAAACATTGCTGTTCAACTATAAAAACAACATGAGATAGAAAGACTTTATGAATCAGTTTCTTAAAAATGAACATTCAGTGTGATACCTACTGAAAACTAATTAAACTAAGATGCAACTGGAGTTGATAAGAATGTGATATGGATTACATTAGAGCTAGAATAATTTTATCTCTTTTATGTGGAGCAAGTTAAATATCCAAGACGAGACTCTCCAAGTAACATGCAACAATTATCTGGGTTTTCCCTCTCCAATATCTGCAGCTTAGCTTAGCTGATATTAGCCAATTTATGCAATTATATTATTGATTGCATAGTTAATTATGCTAGGTTAAGTATCTGACAGAATTGTTAGATCATTGTACTAGTGATATTTTACGGAGATGTTAACATCTCTACAAGATCATTTGGTTAGTACTGAAAAATACATTCCCTTAAGGGGCCTGGCATTTAATTGGATAGAGGAGTTGCTCATTATCTTAGTGTTCTCTATCTCTAAAATGCATTCTCCAGTTTTGCACAGTCAAAATAATTAACAGTATAATCTAGTCAAATTTAAACACCTTTTGGTCCCACAGGTCTAAAACCAAAGTTTTGCTAGCTATTTCGTCAGAACTTTCTTTCCTTCCTCCCTTGAGCCCTCTGTGCTGCCAGAAAACCTGGAGGACTTCGATCTACCTGTTTTTTTGTTTTGATGTATTTATTTATTTGGTGGTGGTGGTGGTGGTGGGACACTGGAAGGATAACTACCTTCTACATGGCAATATGGTCAGATATTACACATAGTCATCATTGGGTCCAATTAGAGATGGAATAATGGAACCTCTTTGTTGGTTCATCATTGTTTTTACTGAGAAAGATTTAAATGTGTTTATCAGTCATTCATTGACACTGGTGGGCTTATGTTTCATTTTGCAACTTGCTTGACTTAGTAGCTAGCCTGAGACTTCTCAGTGAACTCATGGATGAGGCAAGAATAGAACTGAGCAGTTCTAGCTCTGTATGCCATCATCTCAGGCAGTACATTGCAGCCAGTATCAATAGTATATACAGTGGGCCCTTGTTGTCCACTGGAGTTTGGTTCCAGGACCCTCCGTGTATAACAAAATCCGTGGATGCTCAAGTCCCATTAAATATAATGGAACAGCAAACTGGTGTTCCATATATAAAATGGAAAATTGAGGTTTGCTATTTGGAATTTATACTTTTTGGGAATATTTTCCAAGCCGTGTATGCTGAAATCCGTGGATAAAAAATCCATGGATAAGGAGGTCCAACTGTCTTGTTACTAAGTATCTAATGTACAGGGCTTTCTTTACACAACTCTTTTCTGACAGACGCCATAATAATGGTAACAAACAAAGGCAAGCCCTAAGATGGTCAAAGGCCACAGTTATCATGTGCTTTAGATGCTTTATGGCCACTAATGGCACAAGGATAGCATAATATGCTCAAACACTACTGGTGTTACGACTGCCATTCTGCTATTGATGCCTGTAAGCCTCCGTGGTTGTCTGTGGTGGTAATCTTAATATTGCATATCAGGTAGATTTATAACTCCCATCCACTGTTACTGTGGAAGCTTATACAAAAACAATGAGGGGAAAATCTACTGATATTCCCTTACTGTTGTCAGTGTTTGATCATACTGGACACTGGAGTTAAGGAAGCAGGTTTTAGTGGATCAAATCTACCTTTCTGTTTTTCCCCTTTGCTTTTTTCTGTTATATCCAAAAAGACATTTTATACCAAGACTGTCTGGCCATCACATTAAAGCTTATCCAATCTGTGGATTTGCTGATGTTTATCTTAATTTAATGTAAGGAAAAGCAGTCTGGAGGATGCTTTGTCAGTATCAGTGGTACTGATGGCACCATTTCTGACCCCCACCCCTTTCCGCCTGTTATTTCCTGATTGCCAAGATGATCTGAAGAGTTTCAGCCAGCATGCACCAGACATTAACACAGTCTCTGTCCCAGCTGAGAAATTAAATGTTTCAGCCCCCCCCCCAGATCAAAACAAAGATCAAAGGAAATGAGATAGACCATGATAAACCTTAATTTCCCCAATGGAGGGAGCCAAGAGAAGCAAAAAGTATTGTACAAAACCAAGAAGATGATTTATCATCTAAGGGGTTGGATGTTGCTAGGCTGCATCTCCTATGATCCTTCCAAATTGGCTATGTTTCTAGAGCCAATTGGAGTTGTAGGGTGGAGGCCCAGAATTTGCCCTAGCATTGCTATTCAGCTGAAGAAGTGAGGGCTGAAACACTCTCTCTGAATGACAAATCCCATGAATCCATAGATGAAACCATGACAGTTAAAGTGGAATCATAGCGACTATGTAGTGTGGAAGTCTCTTGGTTGGGCCACATTGGAAAGAATCTTACCCCATGTACAAGTCACTATGCATATGCAGCTATAAGGCAGCATATGAATGTGATAACAAAAAGCCAGATCACTTCCATTTTCCTCCACATTATTATTTTTTAAAAATCTGCTGTTGTTTCTATCTCATTTATGAAGAAATTGGCGAGTGTCAAACAGATCAAGTTAAAAAAACAAATAGACTGAAAAAAATGTTTACCCATTCACAACTGTCATAAATTCAACCACCCTCTAGCACTAAAAGACAAGGAGGCTGCCAGAATGGTGGGGGAGAGCTGTAGTCTGGTATCCTGTTAATAACAGGATTACACAGAAGTATGCATTTTTTGGTTTTTGCAGAAGAAGGAACTCACTATCGTCCTCATACACTGACTTCCACTCCATTTGAAACTCCCCTGGTTCCCAGCCCTCCTGACATGGCTATGTAGTGGCGAGTGGAGGGACAGTAGAGAAGCATCCAGCTATGTTCCTGTAGACAGATACAATGATAATGGGTTCCTCTGAGACTATTGGAATAATTGTGGCAGTCTTGGAGGATGTCTTTGTCATTGTGTGTCCAGCTATAAAGACATAGCTGGATGCTTCCCTGCCACCTCTCCACCCTCCACCAGCCTCTAAACAGTCATGTCAGCCCACACTGAAAATCGGGAAAGTCTTGCCTGGGCAGAACTTTGCACTTCAACTTCTTGTGCAAGATCACAGCCTAGGCACTCCTGATTTAGCAGGAAAAACTTGGTTGAATACAGACATAGCTGACTACAAAAATGGTTGAGTAAATTGGTGACTGAAACCCAAAGTTTCATGACCTAAACACCCCAAACCCTCTGGACAAATCTGTCATGAACTTTCTCCATATCCAATGTTCTAAATCTCTTTTTCTTCTGTTTATGAAGACATTTCTTGATTTTGGTGAGTAATTTGTGGGATTTAGTAACTGAAGAGCAAACAACAGTTGCTCCTCCATTTTCATGGGGATCTGTTCCAGACCCCCCCCCCCCCACCTCCATGAAAACGAAAAATCACAAGTTTTCAAGCCCCATTGGTTTGAATGGCCATGCTCTCTGTGCATGCATGCTATTTTGTCCCTCAGCACTTGCTGTTCGCAAAAGACCAAGGGGTGCGAAGGGCAATACCGAGGGACAATTGTAGGTGAATTCCTCAGCCATCCCTAGTGAAAGAGCTTTTGAGTATAATAATGCAGAACTTTAGAAATATTGACGGAATTGTAAAATGCTGCACTTAATATACAGCTTTGCACTAACATAATATGGCTTTTCACTCAGTTCACTCTGGGCATTCCCATACCCTTTCCTGGGGTAGTAACTCGTTGGAGGGAAATTCATAAAAACTGACCTTTCAATGAACTTATCCTGCCAGCTATCCTTCTACCTGCTTCCACAACTTTTGGAAGCTCACGTTGCCACTTAGGAGGAAACGGAAGGAGACCTGGAAGACACAGTACTCTGGGAACATAGGAAGCTGCCTATCAGGTTATTGACCAGTTTAGCCCAGTTCTGCCCATTTTGACTTGCAGCAGATCTTCGGGATTTATTTATTTATTATAATTATTTGTATCCTGCTCTTTCCCCAGGAGTGGGACTCAGAGCAGCTTCACAACATTAAAAACAGTATAATTAAAACATTTTAAAAAATGGTTCAACATCCCCGCCTGTCCTCATAACAATTCCTTAAACGCCTGATTGAACAGGTACATCTTAACCTGCTGACAGAAGGCTATCAAGGAGGGAGCCATTCTGATGTCCTGGGGCAGGGAGTTCCAGAGTCTAGGGGCAGCCACCGAGAAGGCTCTCTCTCACATTCTCACCAACCGTGTTTGTGATGATGTTGGGATGGAGAGAAGGGCTTCTCCGGAGGATCTCAGACTCCGGGCCGGTTCATACCAGGAGAAATGGTCTGTCAAATAGTGTGGGCCTGAGCCATGTAGGGTTTTATACGTGACAACTAGCACCTTGAATTGTATCCGGAAACAAACTGGCAGCCAATAAAGCTGTTCCAACAGGGGTGTTGTATGGTCTATGTAATCTGCCCCCGTTAACAGCCTGGCAGCAGCTTGTTGAACCAGCTGAATTTTCTGAACACTTTTCATAGGCAGCCCCATGTATAGCCCATTACAGTAGTCCAAACGGGATGTAACCAAGGCATGTACCACCAAGGCCAGATTTGGCTTCTCAAGGAAAGGGCGCAGCTGGCGCACAAGCTTTAAATGTACGAAAGCATCCTGGTCACAGCAGAGACCTGGGCCTCCAAGTTCAAAGCTGAGTCCAAGAGTTTCCCCAAACTGTGAACCTGTGTCTTCAAGGTCTTCAAGGGTTTTCAAGGAGTAATTTTCTCTAGCTAGACCTGGAGATCCTAAGATGCCCAGATGGCCTCTCATCCAATCAGGCCTGATCTGGCAAATATCTGAATTAAAGTGACACTGTCTGTTTGGTGGGTGGGACTCTCATTGCTGCATGCTCTATGTCCCGGCAGCCAATCAGAAGTTGGTGAGATTTGCAATACACTATGAAGAAGAGCATTACATACATGTAGTTGTTTAGACAGTTTCAGAAACATGCTCAATCCTCAACGGTATGTACTAATTTGGAGTAATTTACAGAAGAAACTTGGAATTATTGGTCCATATATAATTTGAGTAGGGGGAAAATATGTCGTTTAGCCAAGTTCTTACATGGATGAAAGCTTTTCTGTAATGCTGAGATCAGTATCTAAATTGACCCTGAGCTAAACAATTTTAGAATGGTCAGCAATGCCAATACCCTTTGCCTTTTTTGGCTTAAAAATATAGATTAATTTCTGTGGAGGATATGGTCCATCATGCAGACTATATACACTTTTAGTTTTGGTTGCAAATACAGCAAAAATGTTCTTGTATAATCTCACATGCCCTTAGTAGAACTGAATGCAGCACAGTAGCAGGTCAAATTGATTGTGCTTCACTAGATTGCCTTGATGGGCTCTTCCAGCTTATAGATGTCTAAGAGACTTTCTGTAGTTACCAAATATTTCAGTTGATTTTGATTGGTTCTCTATTCTCCTTTCCCTCTCTTACCCCCACCTTTGTTGGAGTTGAAATAGCTTCATTTTTTGTAGAATCTCAGGCACGATTCATGAGTTTGAGAACAACAGAGGTGAAAGTTCAGTTGCTATGATTGGAAAGAGAGTGATTCTGTATGTATCACTATTAAAGAGCATGTATCGTTCTGCTGTGTATTATTTAGCCAAGGTATTATTTGGTCCAGAAGATAATGGCAGGGATTAACTTTAAGCTATCACAATATGAGTTAAAGACATTTTCAGTAGTGACTGAAATTGCTTCTCAGAATATAATATACCAATTCAGGGAGGCCATATTGAACTGCATGGCATTTGAGCCCTTTCTTGACTTGCTTCAGTGATTATCAGTCTACTAGGCAGTAATATACTTAAAATGGCTTGCATAATCACCCACATTCCAGCCAGCATCATCAACATGAAATGGCAAGTCAGCTGCATTTGCAAGATGCACAGGGAAGAAAGATGATAGAAAAAGAAATCAAATTATTACAGACATGATGCTGGAGGAGAGTTCTACAGAAACCATGGACTGCCAAAAAGACAAATAAATGGGTCCCAGAGCAAATCAAGCTGAACTGTTACTAGAAGCCAAAATGAGGCAATGGTAGTTTGGACATAGCATGGGATGATATAACTTATTGAAAAAGATGCTTAAAAAAACCAACTATGTGCATTCAAGTCATTTCTAACTTACAGCAACCTATCACAGGATTTGCTTGGCAAGATTTTTTCTGAGGGGTTTTTGACTTTGCCTTCTTCTGAAGATGAGAGAGTGTGATTTGCCCAGTCACCCAGTGAGTTTCCATGGCTGGGCAGGGACTTGAACCCTGGTCTCCAGGGTCCTAGCACAACACCCAAAGCATTGTACCATACTGGCTGTCTTTGGAAGAGATGATAATACTCAATAAAGTGGAAGGCAGTAGGAAAGGGGGAAGATCATGTTGCAGATGGATTGATTCAACCATGTACAAATTTATCACAATTTCATTACAAGTGCTACATCTATCCCTTGCAAGTATATGTGGTGAAATTCTCACCCTTTGCGCCACTTCATCATTCAACTTGCCCTTTCCTCTCTGGCATATAATAGAAGATGTGATCGGAAGCATCTACTTCTGGGTTTGGATTAACCAAATTTTGTCGTGATGTGTAAATATGGAACTGTGGTTAGTTTAAATGATGATTTAAAAAGATGTTTTAAAAGTTACTTTAAATTATATATGTTTAAAAAGGCATAAAACATGACTTAGTCTTGGCTTGCTTGAATAATGCTGAAGCTAGCCATAGTTTATTTTGTCCAGACATTTACAATGAACCATGAGCTTATCTCTGCGAACCAAACTGGAAGGATTTACTTCAGGCTTTAAACTCATCATAAGGCTCAGATGTTTTCCCTGACTGTTTCATGTACTACAAAACAGTAGTGTAGCATAGGTATGTTTGAGAAATTTGATCTTTGTGAATTCTAACATGAAGTGGCCTGATCTGCATGTTGTAGAGTAAACTGATGTAGGGGCTATTGGATTTGTACTTTTCCCAAATGTTGCAATGTCAGTACATCGAAATCAGATTAAGACGAGTTTACAACTACACTTTTAAAAATATCCTTAATTTTGCATTACATTCAGCCTGGCCCAGAGTAAGAACTGGGTATAATCAGGTATTACAGATTGGCTCTACAAACCCTTTACCTGTAGCACATGTAAGACATGGGTGTAACAGGCTGTTAAAAGCTTCTCTTCCCTTCACTTGCCTTTCCTTCAGGGAAGACATTTATCCCAAGGTGTGCAGCTACTCTCATTACACAAACATCTAACATTTCCTTCAGTTATGCAAACTAAGATGGAATGAATAAACATTGCCTATGAATGCAAAAGAAATTCTGTATTATCATATTAGGCATGGAGGAGGCATAAAACTTTCCTATAATTATTGTCGGCATCTGTGAATTTATAGGAAAGATGCAAATTGGAGGAAATGAGAAACTAGCAACTAGAGAGCTTCTTCTCTGGGTGTGTATGTTTTTGAAATGTGGCTATGAATACTTCTAACCATTTAAAAACAACAATTGTTATAGTCTTACAGTGAACAGGGTTTTTACAAATCCCTTTGACAAAAAGACAAATGAAAGCTCTAAATTAATGAACCTATGGTATAATTTGGAAATTTTGAATTTTTATATCATCTTTCAGGGGGCAAAACTCTTGGCAGGCATCCCAGTACAGAAGAAATAATCATATTCAAATTGCTGAACTATTGTTTGTTAAACACTCTGAAGGACTTTTGAGTTAATTGGATGCTGTTAAATTAAGAGATCTAGAAATGTTTATAGCAGTGTATTGTAGGCCAGATTAATTTTCCTCTTTTTATTTTTCCTAAGGGACAAGAATAATCTTTAGTTCAATGAGACAGAAAAAAGTATGACTATGATTCTGTGTCATTATATTTTCATATCATGGTTATATTTACATTCCACCAAGGAGCTGAAGGTATCCCATCATCTTGTATTGATATCTGTGCTTAATTTGGTGAAATATATTATTTTAGGTATGAAAAAATTTGGACCATATTCAACCATTAAAAATTAGTTTAGGCATGAATCATAAATGGGTAGAATCAACAGATTGATCAAGCTCCCTTGATCTGTGAGAGCAAATTCTGAATGCATGATTTCATTTTATTTTGGGGATACTATTTTGATCTTGGTGGTCTCTAAAGCCCAGTGTATGTTTAAACACTTTTGGTGGATACATTTTGATAACATACGGTATCCTAGAGGAACATATTATTACTGTAACTGGAAGAATTATGGGTCATTGGCACCCATTAGAAGCAAGCACAGGGCAGTATGGTGACCAACATGGTGATCTTCAGAGATTGTTGGACTGCAACTCCCATGATCACACACCTAGTCACCATACTGACTAGGGCTGCAGTGAATTGTAGTCCAAGAACATCTGGCAGGGCATAGCTGGGTTATTTCATCCACGTGTCTACACATAAACTCATATAGTTTTAGAAAGTTTAAATTATTTTGAATTGTTTTAAATTTTACATTATTTAAACCACATGTTATCATAAGCTGCCCAGAAATCTTATATATAGGGCAAGATGTAAATATTTTAATCATAGTGCTACTCTATTCTGCTTTGGTCTTACCTCACCTAGAATACTGTGTCCAGTTCTAGGCTCCACAATTCAAGAAGGATATTGACAAGCTGGAGTGTGTCCAGAGGAGGGTGACTAACATGGTGAAAGATCTGGAAACCATCCTCAATGAGGAGCAACTTAGCGAGATGGATATGGTTAGCCTGGAGAAGAGAAGGTTGAGAGTTGACATGATAGCTATCTTTAAACATTTGAAGGGTTGTCATATTGAGGATGGAGGTTTTTTGCTGTTGGTCCAGAGACCAGGATGTGGAACAATGGATTCAAATTACAGAAAAAGAGATTCCACCTAAACATTAGAAATAACTCCTTGAATGTAAGAACTATTTGACAGTGGAACATGCTGCCTTGGAGAGTAGTGGAGTCTCCTTTTTGGATGTTTTTAAACAAAAGCTGCATGGTCATCTATGAAGGGTGCTTTGATTGTTTATTCCTGAGCAGCAGGGGGTTGGATTGGATGGCCCTTGTGATCATCATCATCATCATCATCATCATCATCATCATCATCATCCTGGTATAGCTACACAATAATGCAAACACACTCTTTCTTTCAGGTACTGCTTGTTCTCCTACACAAAGTAATTTTATTCCTCACTTCCCTTTTACTACATCTGCATTTCCAGTAAAAGAAAACACATCATGCAGGATGGCTGATAGCATCACTAAAAACAAATTAAACAAACCATTAAAATGACTAATCAAATGCAAAATCAGTTTTTAAAAGTCACTTGGAAGAGACATCTCTTTGCATCCTTCCTAAAAGTGGTCAGTGTGGGAAATGATCGCAACCTCTGAGAGACGGAGTTATGGCCTGGAAGCAACACAAGCGAAAGTTATCTCTTGTGTGCCCATCAAGCAGGCCTCCATAAATGATGATATTCTCATGAAGGCTGCTCCTGAAAATCTGAACATCTGGACAGGCTCAAACTGAGACAGGTGGCCTCACAGGTAAGCAGGCCTGAGCCATTTAGAGCTTTAAAAGTTAAAGCCAGTATGTCAAATTGGGCTTGGAAATCAGATATTGGCTACCTTCTCCCTGTTTGTAGTGTACCTGTGCACACTCGGATTTCTGTATCCTGCTGCATACCTCAGTGTTGTTGCTGACCAGGTGACAAGAGAGATACCCTTATTTGGTTTTTAAAATTTTCTCTTATGAATAGCATAAAGAGATTTGAACCTAAAAGGCAGTATAAAAATACAGTGGCAAGAGGAAATTTCCTGGAGTGAAATAGATTTCCATGGAAATGTATGGTTATCCAGTGATTCAGACTTTTATGTCCTAGTGTTTTGCATGGAAGAATGAAATGTAAAGCATATTAAAATGCCCCTCATTTAAATCAACAGGGAATAAAAGTGTGTGGCTTTGGCTAGAAGAGAAGAGTCTGAAGAAAATTTTTCTTCAAGCATAAAATCCACTGAGGGTGGGAGAGAGGAATGGATGGAGATGACAAACCTAAAAATGAATTTAGTATAGCTTTGAACTGTGTCATTCCACTACCTGTTATTTTTCTCATTGAAGCTGTTGTCCTTGTAGGGTACCTATCTGTTGTTTGTAGGAGTTCTGTGAAACCAGCAGGACTGCACTAATAAATGGAATCACAAAAGAGAGGGAAAATATTATCCAAAAAATTGGCAGGACTTGGATTCCCTGCCAGCAGTGGCAGCATCTCCTTTGAATGTTGGGGGAATTGTTTATCTCAAAAAGAGGACCGAGAGAGCTGGGTGACTTCAGGGCTCTTTACATCTATGTATACCAGTACTAACCACAAAGAGGCTCCAGATTTCAGTAAATAAGGTATTTTCTATTAAGAAATGTGAAAGGGAATACTCAAACATAGAATAACTGATTTGGCATTAAGATTCATACAAGGCTACAGAAGAGGAAAGTTTCAAAGGTTGGATAGCAGAGAATTAGAGGTGAAAGGGGGAGGCAGGTAATTACCTTTTCTGAAAGCAAGGTCCATAGAAAACACAGAGGATCTTGGACAACATTTGAGGGTGCACTGGGACAAGTCAAGAGCATGTCTAGGGCAGGTGTTTGTGTGTTATACTCAATTTCATGCCCTAGAAGTGTGCACTGATTTATGGATCTATAAATGCCAGGGCAGTCCCCCCCCTCCCCGTGCCCATGAGTCCCTTCACCCATTTATTCATGAGATCCTGCGCAGGAGCGCAGAAACTGCCAAAGCTTTAAAAAAAACCCACATGCCACACTATGCCCCCCCAAGGATCCCCATCCCTAACTTCCCTGACCTCTGTCCCACTGTGGAAAGGGGAACCAATTCACCGGCAGAAGTGGAAAACAGCTACACAGTGATTTAAAGGGACAACTTTGACAGCACAGGAAATTTAAAAGCACCAGAAGCCCCACAGAATTGGTGCCAGCTGAGAAGGGGAAAGGGGGGGGGGTGTTGGGAAGACCTTTGGGGTGGGTAAGTTCCAGCCCTTTGCCCACCCTCTGCCCATTGGCCCTCCCTCCCAGGGGGCCAGCTCCCATCACCATTCAAATGTGAATTTTAATGGGAACACGAACAGATTTGATCGTGGCAAATACAGCGTGAATATCGCTTCAGTTTTGAATTGCTTCACCTGTTTGAAATGATCCAGTTAAGAAATCACTTTATCCCAAAGTGTGAATGAACCCATACTATATTCTGCACACACACACACAAAAATCAAGAAACAAAATTCTGCAAACAGTTTTACAAAGTCTAGGTTTCTCTTCCTTTGTACTTCACTCTTCTGCAGAAGAAGACATGATGTTTTTGCTTCTGCCAAACTTAGGGAGCAGTGAAAAAGTAGGTAAAGCACTGTAACTTGACCATCCAGTGAAAGGAAATCTTATTTAACCATTTTTATAGTTTCTGAGGTTTCGCTGACAGGTACCCTCACATTTTAAAGCATGCCATCTTCTTAATCATGAGGACTAATAACTTAAATTTAAAAAGTTAAGATGCTAAGGAAGTTTAATTCTCCCCAGAATGTTACATTCTGGGGCGTGCTTTTAAATAATAATAATAATAATAATAATAATAATAATAATAATAATATCCTGCCCCTCTGGATGAGCAATCGGGATGGGGTACAACATATAAAACACAGATACAATTAAAATATAGCAACCCAATCCCTCCTCCCATCCCTTAAGATAAAATTAAACTGAGGTTAGATTAAAAACAGTAGATAAAACCATAGAACATTAATGTGGCTCTCATTAAAATTATAGGTGGCCTCGAAATGACTAATGCCTCTGAGGGTGAGTCTAGATGGACAATACCGGTAAAGATTTGATCATTGTCGGGGAAGGCCTGCCGGAAAAGATGCGTCTTGACGGATCTCTTGAAACTGTCCAAAGTTGTAATAAGGCACATCTCATCCGGCAGGCCATTCTACAGCCTGGGAGTGACAGCGGAAAAGGCCCTCTGGGAGGTCTGCGCCATTCTAGTTTTCTTAGGCTGTAGCAGATTCTTCCCAAAGTATCGGAGTGTGCGACGGGGCTCGTATGGGAAGAGGTGGTCCCTTAGATAGGATGGACCTGAGCCATGTAGGGCTTTAAAGGTCAAAACCAGCACCTTGTACTGTGCCCAGAAACTAATTGGCAGCCAGTGGAGAGATTTTAACACAGGTGTTAAAATAGTGGCATACACACAACCATCTCTGTATCCATTAATCAAGCAAAAGTTTAGAAAAGAAAAAAGAAAAGAAAAGAGAACAGAAACAATCCACTATGAAAAAATTCATCATCTGAATAGATAAGTACTTAAAGCACAAGGATTCCTGCACAACGTCTTTATGCTGTGGAGACCAAACTGGCAGTGGTAGACTAGATTTACAGGGAAATCAAGTTAATTACAAATGGATTTCCTTTAGATAAAACAGTGAATGAAGTAGGATTTTCTGGTGAGATGTGTCATTCTAATGGAAATCCCTTTTCCAAAGCATCAAAATAGAGACTATATATGTGTGCCTATGCGTATGTGTCTTGTTGTCAGACTAAAGACTGAAGAACTGCAGAAATGTTCCAATATAATGTTTAAACATAAGATTTGAAAACTGAAATAAGGCTCTCATTTCTCCTGTGTACCCAACCCAGATACATCTTTTATTCTGTTGACTGACTATGACAGTTAATGGTCTCTGACATTTCCCCTGCCTTAAATAATTTCCCATAACTTTTCAATCAAGGCACACATCTTTCATGAGAAGGTGATAAAAAATGAGATAAACCAAAGCGTATGGTCATCCCTCCCCATATTTTTAAGAAATTAAATTTTACTTCTCCCCATATGATTCACCCTAGGAAAAAATCTGTGTGCACTTTTGCTTGTAAATATTTTATAAGAATGTCCAACAAGAAAGTAGATTTATAGGAAGAAATATTATACACATCTCAGAAAAATTTAATACATGATCAATCTGTCTGTCGGTCTGTCTTTTTCAATCCTGGATGTGGCTTAGTAAGGAACGGAACCAAATCAATCACACACATACACATTCTGTTGTTAATTAAAGTTTTATGCTACATTCCCAGATAGCAATTAAAAGAACAACAAAGCAAGTTCACTGTACTAATAGTATATATAAAACAATCAGAACTGATGTCTTTATATTGACTACAATCCTTAGTAAGATTCAGAATCAGCAGTTTTAGCTTTTATCCTTTAATTTCTTTTGCTGCACACTGTTTTGCTGACACTGCTGTATGTTTCTGGGTTTCTTTGCATAATGTCTCAGCCACTGCTGGTCTTCAAAAGGACTGAATTAAAGTGGGGTAAAGCACCTTTTGCAAAAGAATGTTTCTTTTGTAAAGCCTGCCTTCTATTTCAGTGACATGTTGAGATCCGCAAAGCCAGGCAAAAACAATCTCCATTCAGAGCAAGGGCACAAAGTGTCGCGATTACTTTGAATTGGCTTTGTGATGTTGTTCCATCCATGTGGGCTCACATACAGAAAAGCCATGCCCATATGACCACAGCTCTCTGTGTTTGTGTATATATTTAGTTGACAAACCTAAACAATTTACTAAGAAATAAGTGTATCTTATTACAGAATAAGCATGCGTCCAACTGGATGTCATGTTGAGTATTCATCTCCCAAACTTTTAAACACAATTTGATCCTGCTCAAGTTCTTCTGTGAGGCATTAACATGAACTTTTATGAAAAGCAGCTTTGTCAATATCCTCTTGGCTTGGGAAGCTTAAAGTGAACTTTTTAAAGAATCAGCAAGTTATTTTGCTAGTAACGGATGAAGTGAGGAGGATAGCTTTAAGGTTCTTTCCCAAGGCTTAATCCCTTATAGCATTATTTCTATCTATATATGCACAGAGCTACTGATGACTGAGTGAAAATAGGATTTAACAGGATTTAGTGACACTTTCAATAAAAGGCTTGAACCTAATGCAAGAATTCTAGTGGGAGTTTCTTTCCCAAAGACATTTCCAGCAAGCATTTATACTTTAACTATCTGACAGAAATGAAATGAAGAGAGGCCTGATTCCAGCCTGAGAAAACAATATCTAGAAATGTAACCCACAAATTAATTACTGTGTATACCTTTCCCAATGAGCAAGATATAAATACAGAATGAGTGAGGGTGCATTTAGGAGTCTTCATCCTTTGAAGTTCTCTCTCTCTTGCTTTCCCCTTCCTCTCTCATTATTGACTTTTAAAAATATGGTTCATGAATTTATGCTTGAAAGGCCTAGCAAAGCAAAGAGTAATTAACCAGTACAGAGAACAGTTGTGAAGAAGGATAAAAGATCTGTCAAGTGTAGGATTTTTGTGAGTCCCAAAGGACCAGGTTTCCTAAAGTCTTTATGATCAATATGTCAGGTACAACTGGAAGTACAGCATGCCCACACCGTACGCGGGTTTGCCATACACGGACTTGAGGTCATACGCTGTGGGGACGTGCCCCATTCAAATCAATGGGGCTTGACCATACACAGAATTTGCCTTAAGCAGGGCCCGCCAGAATGGATCCCCTGTGTAAGATGAGGGTGCACTGTATTTGGCTTTCTCTGAATAGTTTTCATCCATGGCCTCTAGATACATTAAACTGCAACTCCCATACCCCCTCAGTCACAATAGCTGACTGGACCATTATGGAAGTTGCAGACCAACACATTCGTGAAACACCAGCCTGGAGGAACGATGGATTAGAAACTTGTTAGAAAACTATGGGGTGATAGGGAGCTGCATTAGCCACCCCACCAGGAGAGCTTGGAGGGACATAGCTCCCACTGTACCCACTGCAAAACAAAACCTCAAAAGGTCCCCAAATGCCCTATAGGGATCATAGGTGCATTTTTACAATGTTTTGTTGCATATCAGGCCCTTTTCTTGAAGCAACAGGACATGACCCCTCTTTAGGGGGTGGAGGCATTTTCACTACATTTTGGTTTCCATCAGGCTCTCTTTGGCCCAGAAAAAGACTTACAAAATGGTGGTGAAAATGCCTCCCCCACAAAAATGGCTTTTCCCCACCACTGGTTGAAAAGATAATTCTACAGCCATATTCTCTTTCTTCTTTCCTCCATTGGTATCTGGAATGGGGAACCATTAATTTTCCAGACATTTGGACAGCAACCCACACAATGTCTTATGGCTTGAACTAGAAGGTCTAACTATAGGTGGTAGTGTGCACATTGGTAGCTTCAATGCTGGACTTCTATAATTCGCTGTTCTTTGGGCGGCCTTTGTGCTAAGTTTGGAAACTTTGGTTAGTTCAAGCCATGGGAGCCAAATTGATTATTGGCACATCTAGTATTGATCATATTACACCAACATTAAAATCATTCTACTGGCTGCCAACAAGCTTCTGGGCAAGGTCCAAAAAGCACTGGCTGTTATCGTTCAGGTCCTACATGGTTTGTGGCCAGGTTACTTGCAGGATCTCCTTCTACCAAATCATTTGGTCTGTACACTCAGGTCCTCTGGATGATATTTATTACAGTCAGCCCAAACATAGCAGACTTGTTGTTACCCAGAGGATATTTTCTTTGGCCACTACCAGATTGTGGAATGATCTACCAGAGGAGATTTTGTCAGGAAATTCATCAGGAAATTCATCAGGAAATTCATTTGTCAGGACATTTTGTCAGGAAATTCATCAGATTAATCACTGCTTGAGTTCAAAACAGCATTGGAGACATTCTTTCCTGATGCGTTTTATAGTATGAATTTATAGTTTTTAATACCGGTATGTACTGGTTCTATATGGTCTTTTAACTGATGTCATATGTTTTTAACTGGTGTTAGGTGTCCAATTTGCTGTCGTGTTTTAATCTGTTGTAGTTTCCCTTATCTCCATATGTATTGTGGCACATAAGAAATCAGAAGCAGTAGGAAGAGGAGGAGGCATTTCAGGTTGGAATGTCTCAGACCTGAATCTTGAAACATTTGGAAGGCCAATGTTTTCCCATCCTTGGCCTAAATGAATGAATAGTGACCTAAATCAAGGGTATATGTTTTGTATAACCAGGAGAAACTCAGGCTGGTTTAGGTTTTTCTGGCTCCAGAAAATGATAGATCTTGAATTCACTTCCTATCCTGCTTTAAAAAAAATCTTTTTAATAGGACAAGTACTATGAAAATCCCAGATGCAGAGCGGTGTTGACATGTTTTTCTGGAAAGGTCCTTGTACATCTTTAAGAAGGAAATTCAAGCGGTGAAGCAAGGGGAGTCCCCTTCTTCACTCATTGCCTCTAAGATAGGCTTTATCTAATTAGCTGCCATTTCTCAAATAACTAAAATGGCACTGAAGTCCTAGTAAAAATTGGCAACTCTAATTTAAAAAAAATGCTATCTTACTTGGAGCAATTTTGGTTAACTATGTGCAAGGCAACCTTTAAGCTCTAATAAGATGTGGTCTTTTTCTGGGGCAATCAGTTGGAAGTTGAATTAAATTGTGATCCCACCAGCATCAAACTATATTATGAAGGAGCCTCCCTCTCCATGGCAAAGAATCTCCCACAGAGTTTATTCATTCAGGAAGCTAAGTCCAATCCAGCAAAGCTTCCCTATCACTTTAATCAGTAGCTCTGTCCTTGCAGCTTCTGTCTCCTTTAACGATCTTTTTCCAATGCAGCAGCGTTATTGACAGCCTCTTAATTGCACCTTAATTACTTTGTTCCTATTCCCAGACAGTGATGGTACTTTAATTATTGTTTGATTTCCTCTTATCATTTATTTTCTTTTCATTTTAAAAACAACCCAGTATTGTTATTGCTAGTATAAAATATACTAGTATTGCTGGTGTGAAAATAGGAATAGCGCTGTTTTTCTATTAAAAAAAGTGAAAGAAGAAGAAGAAAGAAACGGGTAATTTAAAGCCCTTCTCGTCCTCTAAGGACAGCTACTGCATTTTGCAGTTACAAGGCTTTTCATAAGCAATTCCACCACCATGTTGAAAAAGGAGCAATAAAGTGGAGAGAGATTACATGGAAGAAGGTTCTAATTAAAGGCACAGTAGCCCTATGCCCAAGCCTCAGTAGTGCTGGTCAGCAGAGAGCAGGAATTACAATTGCTTCAAAACAACAACAACAAAACATTGACACAGAAAACAATAGAGTGCAGTGGGCTGCAAAGTTATCATTGAAATTCTCCTTTTTGTTTTGTTTTGTTTTAAATGAATTGTCAAAAGGATGGTGATTCCTAATCATTGGGCTTCCAACTAGTGGTAAAGCCATTCCTGAAAAACACTTCAGAGCTAATGAAAATCCTTAACACAGTCATAAATACTGCTGACATACTTTATGAGAAGGGCTGTAGATCCCATTTGTGTCCTAATAAAACCAGTTTCATACCATACCATTCCTTCTCATCAGATGTCTATGGCAGAAGAAACTTCACATGCTTAGTATCTGAAAAGAGTAAAGAAGACCATTGGCACCCTTGATTCCAAACCAAGGGGTCTAAATTTCATGGTCATTAGCATAAATTCCTCCATTCAGCTGTACAAAAGAGCTTTGAACATTATTTTGGACCACAGCTCCCAGAATCTTCTAGCTAGCGTGGTTAACGGCTGTGCCGGTAGCGGATTTTGAGAGTTGTAACTTCAAAAAGGAATTCTTCCGAGCTCTGCATCTATTTCCCTAAACTAACTGCAGGTATTTAAATCTCAATGTTTTACTGCTTTCCCGGGCCTACTTACTAACCAGAATATAATGTATCTTTCTGCTTAAAAGACAAATGGCTTGTTTGCTGCACTAAGTGTTTGTAATTGTGATGCATGCTATGCTTGTAAATAAGAGTTACTGACAGGAGGGAAGTCTCCCTTTAATTATCCCAAGTAGGTTCTTTGACGGAGAAATTTCAAAAGCTTAATTGCTAATGACTTATGTGGAAAGGCCAAATGTTGAGAAAGTGATTAACTATTGAAATCTTGCTCTTATAACAAAATAAAATAAAAAAGCAGATCATAAAATAACCATTTGCTTTGAATTGGGAGCATCTGGCCTTTGTTTAAAAAACGCTAAGCAAAAACGAATGGCACTTTCTATAAAGGTCCAGCAAACAAAGCCCAATCGACTTTCAGAGAGTATTGCTATGTGCTAATTGGAGGAGAGGTCAGTCAATTCAGTTTTTAATGTGCAGGGCTCCTCTTTGTTTTTCTTTTCAAGGTTGCATGGAATAATTAGAGGAGATTATATATATCATGATTCACATGATGCTGTCTGCAGTTTTGCAAACTTCTGGTACTGTTGGGACATAAGGGTTTCTTTTCCTGGATTACAGGTAGGGCTCCTGTGGGTTTAACAGTTAGCAGTTAATTAATTAGCATCAAGAAGATGTGTCATAAAGGCTGCATCCATGCTGCAGAAATAATGCAGTTTGACACCACTTCAACCGCCATGGCTCAATGTTATGTAATTCTGGGGATTGTAGTTTGGTGAGACATTTAGTGTTATCTGTCAGAGTGCTCTGGTGCCCTCAACAAACTGCAGTTCCTAATATTCCATAGCATTGACCCATGGCAGCTAAAGTGGTATTAAACTGGATTATTTCTGTCATGTGGATGCAGCCTAAGTGCCATCAGATAGAGCTATGGTGAGTTTTGTCCCTCATCCCTTCCTCAAATCCATCCTTTAGTAGCTGCAGCCCCACTCATGACATTATTGACTGGGACAGAGTTGTGGGACAGCACTGGAGAAGGATCCAGTTCTATTTCTGTAGCTCGGTTCTCACAGAATGAGACTGAAGGTACAGAAACAGAGGTGGATATTCCTCTGCCACCCCCTCTCTTTCCATTGGCCAGGAGAAAGTTGGAGTGGAGGAAACTGTATCAGCCAAAAAGTAGGTTTGGGGTGGACTGAAGGAAGAGATATGCCATAGTGCCACCTGATAGAATTTATGGTCTATCTTCCTGATCCATGATCTGCTACAGGAACCCCCTCCTGTATTTAGCCTGGCACCCCTAGTTACAACCAGGGAACCACTTTGATTGTTTCCTTGTTTCAGAAGAGGTTTGCCATTGCCATTTCCTGAGGCTGAGAGAGAGTGACTTGCCCAAGGTCACCCAGCGGGTTTCTTTGGCCAAGTGGGGATTTCAACCCTGTTTTCTAGAGTCATAGTCCAATGCTTAAACCACTGCGCCACACTGGCTCTGACCATTTTTGATTAATCCACTCAAAAAGATACATGTAGTCATCTCTCAGGCTGCTGTCCCACTGCAGAATTAATGCAGTCTGACACAATTTTAACTGCCATGGCTCCCTCCTATGGGATCCTAGGATTTGTAGTTTGTTGTGGTACCAGTGCTCTCTGATAGTGAAGGGTAAATATCTCACCAAACTACAGATCCTAGAATTCCATAGCATGGAGCCATGGTAGTTAAAGCAGTGTCAAACTGCATTATTTCTGCAGTGTAGATGTAACCCCAGTTCTCTCATACAACAATATACAGGTATCTAGTTAGTCGGGCCTGTTTATATTTCCTTCTGGTGTCCTACATTCTCCTTTGCCCTGTCAGTCCAGACTCAGAGGTGGGGCTGTGTTTTCTGAAAAGAGTTTTTGGGTTTCCTTTATACCTTTCAGCAATGCTGTTGGCTAGATGGGATGTTGTCTTAATATAACTACTTTTTTAAAGTCCTCATTCTTTTCTATTTTCATTTTTTTCTGGTTCTTATTAAAAGTGTATTAAATGTGCACAACAGGTGAAGTTAGAAAAGGACATGTATGTCCTCTTATCATACCCCTTTCTCTAATAGCCAGTTGCACAAAATAGGATGCTGAACTACAGACAATGATTTTTCAGGTTGATCACTCTATGATTGTTGGTTTGACTAGATATGTTGGCTCCAGTCCTGCACACAATTAGATTTGTTTTAATCCCATGGACTTTAGTAAAAATGAAGCAGTTGAATGGTGCGCATGATCAAGTACTTGCGGATAAAATATATTCATCTTTTTGTTCAAATCATTGTATCACTTTTACCCAATGTTCAAAGAGAATCTATTAAATACGTGCATTATTTCCAAACTTGCTTTGACATAGTTTTTTCAGTTCTTACCAGAAGAGATGGTTATCACAGTATAGCAGAATTCTTTATGGCTCAGTGTAGCCAAAAAGTTCTGCATAGTAAGTCTAGGGGCCATTCACCAGCTCCCAGATTTACCTGAGAGCTGATGCAGCTTTTCTCACCAGCCATTCCTTGCCTGATAAGACAGTGGACAGATCAGAGGAGCTTCTGGCTATGTTCATGAGGCAGACACATACATCTGGGGTCATCCAGTGATCTCAGTGGTTTATATAATCATTTCAGGTCTGGCTATGGGAAAGCTGCAGCAGCTAAATAGTACAGGGAGATCTTTGGTCATTGCAGAGGGAGTAATAACCTCCACATCTGTCAAAAAAAGACATTGGAGATTATCACAAGGGGAACAGAATAGGGACGGGAACTGCGGAACAGCGCAGCTCCATCTAAAGGCTGCAAGCCTTTAAGGAAAAGGCAACTTCATGTCACACTTTCCTGCCAATCTAGAAAGCCCCTCTGATTCCTTATTTCATAGCATTGAGCCATGGCAGTTATAGTGGTGTCAAACTGCATTCGTTCTGCAGTGTAGATGCATCCTTAGTCTTCCATGATCTGAGGAATGCCCTTCTTAGCCAAATGCTTAGGGGATAGATATTAAAAATATCTTAGTTTTTATTTGTTGCATTTCTCTGGATCTCACCTTACTCCATGATCTGTCCTTGCTTCATAGCAGGTGGGATTTACTTTTAATCCCCACATGCAAATTTGTATGCATCTTTAGTGATTCCCAAATAAGGTCATTTATCTATTCATTTTTACCTGATGTATATATATTTTTTCTAATTGATTAAATGCTGGTTTTATGAATTTGTTCAATGGCACATATTTTTGAGATGTTCAGCAATCTTCAGTATTTCTTCCCTGAGCACACTTTATTTCTTAGAAAAGCTCTGTAAGCATCTGCATTCTTGAGGTAGGTTTCTTTTTATGAATCTTACATGGAGGGGAAAGGCTACTTGAATCCAATGAATATTTTCCCATCCCTGTTCTATGTTTCATTTCCCTTCATTGCTCACAATTTGGGAATCAGTGATGCCAGCTTTTACATAAAGTATCATATGTACAACCCTCCATTGCTTAATGTGACTGCTGCTGAAATATTCAGCTAAAAATATTTATGATTACATCTGGATTAGGAATCCAACAACAGTATTTAATGCTTTGGATATGCTATTTAGGAATATTTAGATTAGGTCCTGTTGAAATCAATGGGACTTAAATTAGTCCAGATTAATCAATGCACTCCCATTGATTTCAGTGGCTCTATTCCAAGAATGTGACTGAGTCTGGCTCTAACTTAATCATTAATATGTCTTATTTTCTGCATGGCCAACAACCTTCTGTAATTTTTATTCATAAGTAAGTAACTCATAAGACCAATACACCAATAGTCCAATGCAATGCAAATTAAAAGCTTCCTATTAACAAGTTCAGCTTGTTCATTGCTCTTTGTTAAATATATGGGGCACTTGGGATTTCTCCTTAGTATTCCTATTTCCTACTTTTTTTCCTGCAGGGGATTTAATTGCTATTTGTTTTCATTATTTTTATTTTCTTATTTTATTGTATAGCAGCATTTTTGCTATAAAACAAACAAACAAACACAAAATTATGGAAGGAAGGAGAGCAGGAACAAAAAATATTGGTCTGGTAAACAGAGGGAATCGCATATTAAGGGACATACAGGGGCAATAAACACAAAGCTGTAAAGTGAAGCTGCTAACAGGAAACTTTTTGTTCAAGGCACAGGAGCCCATAAAAAAAAACATCAGAAGCAATTCATCCACACAATCCAGTGTGGTGCTATAATTAAATTTTTATTGCTTTTAGCCAAGTTTATTCATAGTTGCCTCATTAGAATCAGATATTTGTTTTGTTTGGATGCAGAACATTTCCATTGACTGAAGCCCTTGATCCCACCACAAGCAAGGAAGACCAGAATGAACTGAGCTGGCAGCTCACTGGAGCAGATCATATGCAAGTGCACGAGTGTGTCCAATTTGTGTGAATATATGTAAATGTATGCTAATTGAAATGAGTTATTTGGCAGGCCACAGGAGTACCAGTTTAGCAGCAAATGAGCAAGGGATCTCCAGAGAATACAAACGAGAATGGAATTATGCAACAGACTGCTTTAATTTCTCTTTTTTACAGGATATGGCCACTTGCTTGTTTATCAGAATTGGCAGTGTGATTCATGACTTCACTTCCCCTCCTCCTAATCTACTGGCATGTCAGATGACAAGCGTTTGCAGTGTTAGTCATGACTATAACAGTAGCACAATAAGAAAAGAGGAAATAAATTGGAGCTTTGGCACATGGTAGTTCTTTCAAGCAGGCACCAGTCGCTTTGGTTTATCAACTTGGCTATGAATTATTTTATCATACAAAAGAGGCATTAGGTTGTTGCCTTGTATCAATCCGTTCTGCCCATTCTTTCCTCAACTCACCCCTCTCTGCAGGGACCCCAAAATGTTTTTAAGGTGGGAGTGGAAAACATTCACTGGCAGGTTGACATTAATCTTGTCTTCTCCAAGGCATTTGCAGAGGAAGGACAAAATATTTTCCCCATCCATTATTGTTCAAATATCCTTAAATATCAAGGCATTCATAAGCATAATGTGTACTTAGATGTTCCCTCTGTGTATAGCTTACTCCCAGGCAAGTGCACACAGAATAGATTGCCTTCATTAGTTTTGGGAGGACTCAGTGACACTCACTTGAGCTTATCACATTGAATTTAAAGCGACTTATCCTCGATAGGATACAGTTGTGCTTAATTTTAAAAGCGGGTGTTATTGCATGCAGCTGTGGCTGGCCAAGTGCAACCCAGATGCAACCCCAATCCCAGCCGCTCTTATCATGTGGCTTTTCAAAAACAGCAAGTTACTTTTGATTGAAGGGCAACTCTCAAAATCCCCTTGCCAACATAGCCATGCTGGCTGGGGATTCTGGGCATTTTAGTTCAAAAATTAAGAATTCCAAACCAGAGAAGAGTCACTTAGATAACAGTATATGATCCTAAATTTATCTATGTATCTAGCTCCTCTGAGTCTCAGAGTTTAATCAGTGGCATATATTTACATCAGCTGTCTCCAGTATTCCATAATTTAGATCATTGTTCCACAAATCCCATGATTTTCCTTAATGGTCATTTTGGCCAAGACCAATGGGAACTGCTGGTCTGAATAATGAGAAACAGATTTGAGAAGGCTGTTAGGTGAATATGGACACCCTTCCTTTGAGAAAATAATAATGGGAGGAGAATATGGAAGACATTTCTTGCCCACTGTGTCTTTACTCCAAATTGCCTTCCAAATTGCCTTTTCCCTTGTGAGGTTACAAATACAGTCATGCCTTTTCAAAAACATGCATTGAACTAGGCCAGGCACCCTTTGGCTTCCAGATGTTTTGGACTAGTTCCCAAAATCCCTCACCACTGGCCGTGATGACTGAAGTTTCTGGCATGGCCAATAGTCCTTCAACCTCTATAGAGGGTTGTTGACTCAGTTGTGAGGTAGAATCACTGCAGGGAAAAAAAAGAGCAGAGGATGAAGAAAGAGTTCACATCCTTTTACTTTTGGCTGCTTTCTACTCATCCATTCAAAATTGCCTAATTCCCAACAAGAGCTGGATTTGTGCTTATCCAGCTGTCAAGTTGATTTTCACCCCTTTTTGCAGTGTATCATCTAGATGTGTGAAGCTTCTGCAGCTCAGGTGTTCAGCCAGTCCAGAATTGGTATTGCATGAAGGGAATATTGGATCCAC
This sequence comes from Urosaurus nigricauda, assembly GCA_034509955.1. Taxonomy (NCBI): domain Eukaryota; kingdom Metazoa; phylum Chordata; class Lepidosauria; order Squamata; family Phrynosomatidae; genus Urosaurus; species Urosaurus nigricauda. Next base: position 106,931,745 of record JAOEGL010000004.1, read on the forward strand.
TTGCTGCCTGGTGGCTTCGATGTCATTGTGGGCAAAAAGCCAATTCAAGTTTCAGTCCAAACCTTTAAGGAGCTACTCATGGTACTGAGTATATTTTGGGTCTCAGGTTCAGCCCCTTAGATAGTGACACTTATGATGTGCTTGCCCTTCAAGTCACAGGGTGTGAAAAATCAAGAAATGTGCAAAGTTCTTGTGATCTTATCTAGCAGACTTTTGAAATGGCCCCTTCTTGTGTGCAAGGATAATAAGTAAAGCTTTATCTACTTCCACATAATCATGCATGGGCTCACACTGCATGGCAGGCAACACTTGCACCTGGTAAGGTTTGGCACCTTATAGGAGTATCCTTCAGGTTTCATCTTTTGCATTAATTATAGCACAGATCTGTAGACATTTCTCCACAGTCTGGTCCAAGCCAAATCTAGGACTGTGATCCAACCCTAAAGCTCTCTGGCCATTTTCCAGAGTAAGCCTCCAACTCTGTAGCATGTGTATAGAAGACAATGAATGAAATGGCAGTCTAAATGGCAGGGCTGTAGTTCTCTCAGTGGGCTATGTTTTAGTCAGTATAAAGGAGCTTTACTTCCCCAAAGGTATATATTTGTCAAAATGGGGGGGGGGGGGGGGAATCCAATGGCCAATAACAGAATGTCAAAGCACATATATAGTTTATAGTGGTTCTAAAAGACCTCAAACATTTTGAGCTACATCTGGCTTTCTTTTGGGGGAAATGTAACAAAAATGAACAGTCAATCAGTCTTGGTGAAGTGGGGGAAATCTGGCTTTCTTTTGGGGGAAATGTAACAAAAATGAACAGTAGCACAAAAGTTATTAAAATATTTAACATAAATATTTAGCATACTCAGAAAAGGGCAGTGACTGTATATACTGAAAGCACTAGAAAACATATGGGCCAGGATAGTATCAGTTTATACAATGGGACCTCAGTATCCATGGGGATCCATTCTGGACCCTCCTGCCAATATCAAGTCACGTTGTCCCCAATGGTGATGTGTGCACATGGCTGTGCCACCATTAGGGGCAATGGGACTCAGTGGGCATCAGCTCCCCAGGGAGTGGTACTGTCATAATCAGTTGCAGCTTCCGCCATTATGTATGGAATAGTGTTGGGTTGGTTACTGGGGAAATGGGTATGGAGTGATTTTAACAAGGACTGGAGTAATGCACCATCATGGGTTAAACTGCTTGGTAGAGAAATCTGTTATTGAAGATGGCTTAAGAAATGTGGAGGAGGAATTTTACTGTGGAGCTATAGAGCTTAGCTGCTTTGGAAAGGCATGTAGATGGGCAGGGGGGAGATAAGGAAAACCATTAGGCTTTGCTGTGAGAATAAAGTTTGCATGCCAATTAGCAGGGGTGGAGTTTTAGAAAATGGGCTTTTATATTATTGTAGTGGGTTGGGTTTGTTAGATTTACCTAAATGCATTGCTAATGGCTTCTTCTTCTAATGTCTGCACTATAAAAATCTTTTGTTTTCACTTCACCAAGACTGATTGACTGTTCACTGGGATAAGAGGTCATTGGTTTTGACAGGTGCAGGAGGAAAAGCCCCCCCCCCCCCCAGATCAGGAGTGTCGCTGCCACCAGGGCCAGGGCCTGGGGACAGTGCTGCTCCTCCATGACCGATGATGCGTCACTCCCTGGAGCCAGAGCCCCCCTATTGCAGGCCCAACACCCAGGACAAAAAACCCAGGCCACAAGACCCAAGCCCTGACACCAGCTCCGGCTCTAGCTCTGGCTCCCTCTGACGAACAGGGCTCCAGCCTCCAGCCCTGAATCATCCCTGAAGACAAGCCCAGCCCAGCAGCCTTGGAGGAGGAGGGAAGAGGTAGAGAGGAAGGAAGGAAGGAAGGACTTTAGTCCTGTTGTCCCTAATGGCAGTGCAGCCTCAGAGTGTGGTGGAGTCTCCTTCCTTAGAGGTCTTTAAGCAGAGGCTGGATGGCCATCTGTCAGGGATGCTTTGATTTGGAGTTCCTTCATGGCAGGGGGTTGGACTGGATGGCCCTTGTGGTCTCTTCCAACTCTATTATTCTATGATTCTATGATTGGTTCAATTTTCTGTTTGGGCATGGAAATTCACTGGGTGATCTTGAGTGAATCATACACTCTCAGCCCCAGACAACTTTGTGATAGGGTCATCTTAGAGTCACCATAGGTCAGAAATGACTTGAAGGCACACAACAACAACAAATGATCATGAATACAAAACAGTTATGGTTAGGTAACTGTTTTGTATTCATGATCACTACTTAGTCACAATTTTAGTCTCCCATACTATTTAACATTTACACGAAGCTGCTGGTAGAGATTATCCGGAGACATGGGGCACAGTGTCATCAATATGCTGATGACACTCAAATATATCTCTCCATGTCTCCGACTGCTGCATTGACCAAGGATGGCATCTCTTCTCTAAATGCCTGCCTGAAGTCAGTAATGGGCTGGATGAGAGAAAACAAGGTACTTGTGATAGGCTCTCCCAGCCCAGGGATGAAGATCCAACCTGTCCTGAATGGGGTCACACTTCCCCTAAAGGACAAAGTACGCAGTTTGGGCATGCTCCTGGACTTGTTGCTCCAGCTGACACCTCAGGTGGAGGCGACAGCCAAGAGTGTGTGGCATCACCTACGGGTGATACACCAACTACGTCCCTACCTGGGCAGAGAGGGCTTTGAAACATTGATACATGCACTGTTAAGGTCTCGTCTGGATTTCTGCAATGCGCTTTACATGCAGCTACCTTTGTACCAAGTCCGGAAGCTTCAACTAGTCCAAAATGCTGCTGCCAGATTGCTGATTGGGGCATTAAGAACAGATCATATCACCCCAATATTGAAATCCTTACACTGGCTACCAATCAGCTTCCGGGCACAATACAAAGTGTTGGTCGTTACCTTTAAAGCCCTATATGGCTTAGGCCCGAGTTACTTGAAGGAACCCCTTTCCCTACATAATCCGCCCTGCACCCTCAGAACATCAGGGAAAAATCTACTGGAAGCCACCAATACAAGACTGGCGGCAACATCTAAGAGAGCATTCTCAGCCGTGGCTCTGAAACTCTGGAACGACTTGCCGGAGGAGATCCGTCTTACCACTACTCTGGATGTTTCAAAAAAGCACTAAAGATGGATCTCTTCCGGCGGGCCTACACACTTGACTTGATATGACAGTTTGAATGGTCAAGGATAGCTAATTAGGTAGAAAGCGATAATATATGGATAATTATTAAAGTTATGTGGTCCTTAGATTTTAACTATATGTAATAATGTATGTACATTTTTATGATGATTTTGTACTGTTTTTAATCTGTTGGAATCTGTCGGATAATATCTGTTGGATAATAATAATAATAATAATAATAATAATAACCTAGCATAGAAATCCAAACCAATAAACTGTGGAAAAGATTTAAAGAAGCGCTACAAATTAACCTATAAATTTATGTTCAAAAGAAATGTACTGTTAGAAGTGGGTTAGTTTTGGCTGACGCAACCATTGTTCCTCCTCAGAATGAAGGGGAAAACATTACCAACTATATAAGCTAAATAAATGGGTCTGAAAGCCCATCAAAAACTGACCAAACTGAGATGATTGTGCTTTGGACATATCATGAGATAACATGGCTCATTGGAGTGATGATAATGCTTCATAAACTGGAAGGAAAGAAGATCACAAGTGGGTTGACTCAATCAAGAAATACATTTTCTGTGTTTGGTCTGAGCAGGGCCAACTTTGGCAGACTCTCATTCATAGGGTTGTCATAAGTCAAAGCTCACTCAATAGAATATAAAACCATCACCAACAGCCTCCCTCTATTTTGTATATACAAAATTGATGCTTGGTACAAATTTCAAGCTACTTCAGTCTTTTTGATGAGATTCTGTAAAACAGTTACTCAGGTGAATGCCAACAATGGAAGACTATTGATTTATCTGTTTAAAATATTGGTGACACATTAACTATCCTAATTGGCATGATCCATTTTCTCAAAGAACAGTAAGCATCTGCCCTTCCAGCAGATATCAATAGAATCATTCCTAAATTCTACATAGCATTTGCGTTTAACCTTGTTATTGATCTGAAAGCCCCCCCCCATCTAAATTATTCTAGATATGGATTTTTCTAGTGCTGCATTGACAGCACAGAAATGGCAGGTGTTACACATTGATTTTTATAAAGCCCTTCATTCTGTGGGCAGCAGCAGCAGCCTTTACTGCAAAACAAATTGCTCACGCTGAAACAAATTCAATGGTTTCTTTACATATGGATCTATAGTGAAGATGACAGTCTTTACTACTTTACTTCAGAGCAATCTAAATTAGTTTCATGGCAGTTCACAAGGCTATGAAGTTTGAAATAACACAGTCATGAATCCTGGGGTTTCATTCTGCAAGAGTTTGGTAGATAGTTGTCTATGTGAACTGATTACAGATTAGGAATGTAAAAATACTCACAAAAAAAAAAAAAAAAAAAAAAAAAGAAATAGACAAGAAAAGACTTCTTAACACATTGAAATATCCAACAAAGAATATGATAAACCCTTCTCATATTTCAAAATTTTAATCTTAAAAAATGGTTTGTGCAACCCCTCAAATCTCCCAAACCAAGCCTTTTGCACAGAAAACACTGTCTTCCTGCTTCCATTCCATACATATGAAAAAATCTTCAAAGGTTGTGCAAAAATTCATCTCAATTAGTGGGCAAAAAACCCTTTGAAGCCCTTCATTCTGGCATGCCTCATGTGCCAAAGTACTATTATGCACCAGCAAAGATTTACCTCTCTACTGTGAATGTCGTGAAGGACTAACAGTTGTATTTACATTTATTCTTTTGACATATTACTGCCAGGTGCTTTGGGGATTTTCTCCTTCATGAGCCAAAATATCTTGGCTTGCTCTGGGTCTGAGACATCTTGATTTGGAGGTTTATTGTTTTTGTTGTTATGTGCTTTCAAGTCAACTCTGACATGGCAAACCTGCCATAGTGTTTTCTTAGCAAGATTTATTTTAAAAAAAAGCTTGGCATTGCTTTCTTATGAAGCTGAGAGAGCATAACTTCCCCGACATTAGCCAGTGAGTTGCCAGTGCTGAGCAAAAAGTCAGATCTTGCTCTCATAGTATCCTAGTCAAACACTAAACCACACTACTCTCATTTGGATCTGTGGGGAGAAAAATGTGATGAACTGGCCTCAGACTAGAAGGTTCAGATGCTTTGCCAGTCCAAAGATTCACCAAAGGGAGGTGGACTGTATATTTTATGACTTACTCAAGTGTATAGCCATACGTACGCTGCTTATTACTGAAAACCAGAGATGGAGCCATATGATGGTGGCAACAGTTGCCTTCACCCAATGCTTATTTTTGTCAGTATGAAGGTGTGCAATGCCACTTGTGCCAGACCACAGCAAAAACTGACAGTTTAGGAGTGCAGCTAGCCCAGAGATTCCTCAAAGCTAGCCCTAACATTGCCTGTAGCACATGAATTGGCTGTAGGTTTGTGCAGTCAAGATGGCATCAGAGATGAAAACCATCTGAAACATTAAATTGGGCCAGATACCACCTGGTAATTAAGCAACTCACTAGCAACACTGCTTCTTCTCCATACCAAACCAATTGAGTAGAATTGTCCATGACTGAAAACCAATTAAGAGGAAAAAATGCATGGGGAATCACCTGTATTTCTTCAGTGTGCAACAGCACTGCTGTGATACGAAGAAAGAAAGGGGTTGGAGAAATGCAGGTAATATGGAAAGTTCTGAGGGTGGGGGTGGAGAGCATAATGTTTCTTGATTGAATTGGAATGGAGGAGAATGCTACAGCCTTCATCACCTTGTTCACCCTGTCTGCTAGTGGCAAGTGGTTGAAGTGAATCAGATGACTTTATGCAATCCTCCATCCTCCTGCATGTTTCAGAATGCTAATTCCAGGAGGCTGCAGAACAAGTCATTAATGAGTAGAGAGAATCTATAACCAGTCCAGTTATACTTAATGGGCATTACTGTGTCAACACATCTGGCTGCTTTGTGAAATGTTTCCTAATTGCAAAGTACCACAGTGTATTTTTAGAAAGATCCCTGTTATTATTTTCTTTGCTTCATCAAATGCAGGGTGTGCCATACATCATGTCTGATGGACAAATCAAACAGGATATTGAATGTCCAGCTTAAGTTGCGGTCCTGAACAGGTGTACCAGAGAATAAGTCCCATTTAATATATTACAGTCTGATGTTAAATCCCTGTCTACCACCATTTGGAAAACTCAGATTTATTAATATTACAACTTGCCATCTGGAAACTAAGAGAAAAAAGGAGAGAAGAGGAACACTCTTTAGCAGAGAAGTCAGACAGAACTCTGGATGTTGGAATAACAGCAGATTCTCCTCTGCACACCAGTGTTAAGATCTGTACCCTTTGTGGTTGGCCTATACAGTGTGAGAGGAATGCTTTAGTGAAACCGTTAGATCAGCAAAATGTTTCTCTTTATATGGCAAATAGAAACCAAGTTGTACTTGTGGTCTTATAATATATATCTGGTCCACAATGGTCTGTAATATCTATCCTTTATGGCCACAGTTCTGCAGCATAGACTCCAACTGTATATATAGAGAGAAATTTTAGAGGTCCAAGCAGAGTTCAGGAAAAGAAGTGGTACACATTACAAACATATGAGAGCTAAAGGAGCACACCGAGGAATTCAAAAAGAAAACCAGCAAATGCTTTATACAGTTCACCTGTATTATACACAGGCGCGCCTTACTCAGCTTTCAGCATATCCTGAAAGCCACCCTGGAAGAAGTCTCCACTCATCCTAGAAAGGATAATGGCGTCTGCGTGCTCCGCACCACTGTGTGCCACCACATGCACAAGCTCCATTCATTCTAATGAGCCTTGAGCATATGCATATTATACGGAAAGCAGGTTTGGACACAGAAGAAGGAAGAGTGAAAGGAGGAAGGAATACCAACAATATAAGATATGCAGACGACACCATACTACTTCACAAACCTAGAACAATTACTAAACAGGGTCAAGGAAGAAAGTGCAATGGCAGGCTTACTGCTGAACATAAAGGAAACAAAAATAATGAATACAGAGGAGCTACACAGATTTTACCTAGACAAAGAGTAATTAGAAATAGTAAGAGTTCTCTCTCGTACATGAGATCAAACATTGACTAGAATGGAGACTGCAGTCAGGAAATCGGAAGAAGATTAAGTATGGGGAGGGCAGAAATGAAAGAACTGGAAAATATCTTAAAGAGCAAAGACATACAACAAAGCATGAAAGTTTGAACCGTATAAGCCATTGTATTCCCTGTTAACATGTTTAGATGTGAGAGCTGGACAGTTAAAAAAAAGTGGATAGGAAGAAAACCATTCTAGATGTAGTACTGGAGAAGAGTGATGCCAAAAAGACAAATAAATGTGTTCTAGAGCAGAGCAAGCTGGAAATCTCCCTGGAAGCCAAGACGATTAAACTGAGGCTGTCATACTTTGGCCACATCATGATAAAGTACAATTAAGTGGAAAAAACAGTAATGCTAGGAAAGGTGGAGAGAAGTAGCAATAGCAAGTAAATTTTTATACTGCCTACTGGTTTACTAAGCCGTTTAAATACTGTAAGCTAATTGCCCCCAACAAGCTGGGTACTCATTTTAGTGACCTACAGAAGGGTGCCAGTGGAAATGTCCCCTTTGTAACATAAAATTCTACTTAATTTGAGAGAAGAAACATTTTAAAAATGCACACACCTACTCCTAATCTAACAGGACTGGATGGTCTATGACTGGATATATCTATTTTGTACTTGCCAGTGTAAAGCCATATGCAGAACATGAACACTGCTTTTGAGATAATTTTCTACCTTATAAAGTGCAGCCATGCCTTCCTTTCTGTTAACCAATTATACTGAACATCCCTCAACTTTTAATACTATTTTTTGTACCGAAAGGTGTACAATAATTTGACCTACTTGGGTGTTTAAAAAACAAGCAAGCAAACAAACAACACCTAAGTTTTCTAATTGTCTGTTTAAAAGGCATCTACAGCTTATGGTTGCCTGTTTCATTTTGTCCTTTTTGTCCTTTTCATTAAGCCACAAACAAACAAACAAACAAACAAACGGTTTGCAATTTGTTGGTTGATTGAATACATGCACTTCCATGTGGTGAAACTTCATTCATTTGTTGCATGATACCTATGATTAAATCTTGGTTTTATAAGTTGCAGCACAGATAAGAAGATAAACAATGGAAGAAATGCAGAAGATTTTAGCCTCTTGCATGCAAAAAATCCTGCTGCATACAAATAACAACGTAAACCTCATCCAAAGACTTAGTACAACATGGCTTGTTAAAACAATTGGATATCCTTAGATGGCAGACTTTGCACAGTTGTTGTCTCCTTTCCTCTCAACAAGAAATCTTGAATTAATGCTTGTTTTCCCCAAAACATCTCTTGTCCTTTCAAGTGGGACTGTGACAGTGATGTTTCCAAGCAACCATCAATCAATAATGTTCTCCAAGGTTGCAATAAGGCCAGTTGACTTGGATGAAGCACGGTGGAATAATTGGCTTGTCTGCATGGCACAGAACTGTGGCTTAACAAGAAAAAGGGGGAGAGGGAGAGGAAGGAGGGAGGGAGAAAAGGAGAGAGAGAGAGAGAGAGAGAATGAGAATGCATACACTCTGGCAGGATGCCTAGGTTCTACCTACTGGCAAGTTAGTTGTGACCAGTGAATGAATAACTGACAATAAAGTCCTTCATGAATCTAACTAGAAGTAGGTTCCATTGAGTGCCAAGGGAGCTTACTTTCAAGTAAGCGTGAATGTGAGTGCTCTCCTACTAGAGCTGGGGAGATCCATGTGCAAAATCCCACTTCCCATCAAAACTCACTGTATGATCTTGTTCCAGTCACCTTTTTCAGCCAAATTTACATTCTAGGGTTGTTGTAAGGTTAAAATAGGAAAACACCCACAGTAATATACCACCTTGAGCTCCTTGGAGAAGAAGGTAAGATATATTGGGGCTTTCTAGATTGGCAGGAAAGTGTGATATGAAGTTGCCTTTTCCTTAATGCTTAGCAGCTGCACCGCAGCTTTTAGATGGAGCTGCGCTGTTCCGCAGTTTTAAAAAAAGAAGCTGGGAAAACCAGCACCTTTTTAAAGGCGCTTCTTCTCCCCTAAAATGCAAAAAAAGCACTTTCATGGCACACTTTCCCTTTTTCTCATCTAAAGGCTAGAGTTTCATGCAGCCATGAACACACTTCTTTTTGCCAGTGTAGAAAGCCTCATTGTTATTTTTTATTATTTTGTTTTCTTATATCCCACCTTTCTCCCAATGCAGGGATTCAAGGCAGCTATTATAGATTAAAATCATGATATAGATATCATTTTAAATGTTAACAACGAACAAACATGACTGAATTGTATTGTTTTCTGGCATTTCTAATTCTGTTGATTTGTAACTGTTTATACAGAGATGTGATATTCCAGCTCCCAAAGCTGGAGGGCTTGATTTGCTCATCATGAAAAGTGATGGCAAACGGTCCAAACATTTACTCTGACTTTGTGTGGAAAAGGTACATGAGAAAATGGAACACAATCACATGAGATTTAAGTTCCTTACCATTAATATATTCTGTTGCCTTCAATCATAGATATCCCTTGAGGACATGTGTTTTTATACAGAAGTAAACACCTCCTGTCCTGTGGGCATAACCTCAAAATGTTTAGACATTTTTTCCAGACTGTAATCTGGTGGTGGCTTGTGGCTTTCATGTCAGCAGGGTGGTGATTCTATTCTGAATTTTAACCTTAAATTTAAAGATCCTGAGACTTGTCCCTAGGTTGTTTAGACTAACACCAGAGTGGATTAGCATTGGAATCACCATTGCACATTACAATTGCAGCTGAGGTTCCTGAAAAGGAAAGTTCCTTAGACCTGGCTCTGATATTGTTAGGTAGGAAGCGGGTGCCTCTTCTGAAAATTAATGGCCACCAGCTCAGGTGAAAGATGATTCTAATCTAATTTTGTGCTGCCAAGGGAACAAAATATTTCTTTTAAAAAATAAAAAATAAAAAAGTGGGAGGGAGAAATCGTCTCAAATCTCTCTTAAATCATTCCTATGGAGCAGCCAGTGAAATACTTTCATTGTTGCTTCCAGGCAGTTTTACAAGCACACTAGAGCTAAATTTTACATAACTGGGAAAATAAATTAAGTCCTTCTCCAAGTGACGCTCCCTTGTGTTATAAATCTCCTTTGTGGTTTCTAATTCTATCCCAAGAAACCCCACATTAAAATTCATTTGGCAAGATAAGCTGCGGCAAGAGCAGGTGTAAGCAGTGATCAGGAAGATTAATACAGAAAAGAGAAAGAAAACTAATGAAAATCAGAGGGACGTCTTGGTACCTGTTTGGAGGAGACACAGTGTGGGAGAAACTAGGGGCATGATTTATTTAAAGAGTTAAGTGAATTGGAAGGAGTTAGAAAAGTGCTGATTATACAGCAAGGTGCATTTTTGACTTCAGGTCACATAAGTACATACCTCTTCATTAAAAACACTAAGGTCATATCCCAACTAGGAATTAGCGGGAACGTTGTCTTTCCATAAACTCTGGGAATTGGAATTCTTTGGAAGGTGGTCGAATTTTGAATTCTTGGCAACTTCCCAACTATAATTCCCAGGCTGGGATCCTACATTGTGGTTGTGTAGTGTAAACCTACATTCATGTATTTACACACCACTATTTCTGCTGGATACCAACATGGGTGCCAGTAGCAATGCTTGCCAACCAGGCCAGATAACCATCCCCCCCCCCCATCCTCATGATGATCAGTCCAGACAACACAGGGCCCAGTCCCTGATTCTGGTGCAACTGTCTGGATGATGTATGGCCAATTCAGCACTGAATCCACCTTAAACCACTGTGGCGACACAGTGGTTAAATGCTAGTACTGCAGCCAAAACGTTGTGAGTTCAATCCTACAGGGCTCCAGGTTGACTCAGCCTTCCATCCTTTTGTAGGTCAGTAAAATGAGTACCCAGCTTGTTGGGGGGTAATTGGCTAACACATTGTAAACCACTTAGAAAGTGTTCAGCACAATAAAGCAGTATAGAAGTCTAAGTGCTATTGCTACTGCTATACACAAAGATTTAAAAAAAACCTCACCTTTTGCTCTGGAGCCCACCAGAGTGATGGTGGGTAGCTTTTTACAATACAATCCACCACTGCTGGAGTGAGTTGCTCCCTCTGAGGTCAGAATGAGCTGGACACCTCATTTTCAGCTGCAGAAAGAGTGACCTGCAGTGGCAATGGGTGGCACAGTGGAACACTGCATAGACAGCCATCCACAGTTGCTCCAGAGCGCCCAGATAACAGGTGGACTTCGGAGCGGCTTCAGAGTCAGAATACTCCTGGAGCATCCTGGCTTGTGCAGAAACTACTCCATATTATTTTTATTTGCTGTTGCTGTGCCATCTAAACACAAAGAGGAAAGAAGGGCATTGACATTGCTAACTGCCCACCTGGAAATTGCACAACAGTATTAGTCCTGATTTTATGCATTGAAATGAATCACCTGAAGAATTTGGCTGTGGTGCAGATTAGGGTATGAATATTGCCTAGTCCTTTATCACTTGCTTATATTGCTTTTATTTTCATAACACCAAATGATGGGACTGTGTTTTTTTCTCTCTCTCCCTCAGTGGTGTTGTAAGTGAGATCTTCTGCAATAAGAGAGTGCAGTGATGCCTAGGGAGCATTTCGCAAACTGAAGAGACAGCTAGCAAATGTGACTTTTATATGGACATGAATATTTTTTGGTATTGAGTCCAAGGCTGTGATCTGCAATTTATTAAACCAGAAGCAACTTTGTCTTACCTCAGTGGGATTTTTCATAAAAAAGAATATGCTGGGCAGTTGAGATAGAAAGCTTTTGTGTATGTCCCCCCAAAATGAAAAAAAAAATGTTAATGTCTCAAAATATGTTCTAATCTAATGCCCTACTCTCTCTTGGAACATTTCTAACAATATGACCCTCAGAAATCCAGAGAGAAATCCATCTTTATCTTCCCTTGTTCAGTCTCTGACTGTCAGGGTTGGTGAAGGTGACAAAAATAGAACATGACATTCAAATCATGTTATACCCACTTTGACAGAGTTTGGAAATTTTCTTTTAAAAGGTAAATAGCAACAGTTATGATTCCAAGCGTCCAGACTAGGAGTGATTGTAGGCTCCCATATCAGTAGAGTGGTAAAATTTAATGTGCCCTCATGTCTTTAAACAGGATATCCTTAGGATAGCTCCTCTAAAGTGTAAAATAAAACTACTCATCACCCCATGTCCACACACAGCTACCATTGCAGTTACAATATTTGAAAGAGCTTATATTTGCATTACTTATAAGTACCTAAATGGTAGAATTCAAAGATACAGCCGTGTTAGTTTGTAGAATAGTGTGTAGAGAACTCCTGTAGCACCTTTGACAATAACTGAAGAAAGAAGTTGGCAGCATGAGCATTCATAGACTTAAGTCTACTTTCTCAGTCTACTTCCTCCGAATGCATCTGTGACAGTTAACTCTATGAAAGCTCATGCTGCCAACTTCTTTCTTTACTTTTTTAAAAGTTAGTCTCAAAGGTGCTACAAGCTCTCTCTAAGTTTCTAAAGGGTTACTTTTAGTAACTTTAGGGCCTGAACAGACAGGCCAAAATCCCCTCTTAAACTTTGATTTTTAGTAAACAATAAATTCTTATCCCAAGCTTTCCCCCAATGTTCTAATTGTATTGGCTTTCCAATATTTTGTGCCCATATTATCATATTGTCTTTAATTCTTTCTTGTTCTAATTCCAATAGTAGTAACAATTTATAAAATTTTTAATTGATTTTCCCAGTCCCGTGAATTTGTTGTCCTTTCTTTCTTTCTTTCTTTCTTTCTTCTTTCTTTCTTTCTTTCTTTTTTTTAAAAAAATCTGCAATAGTGATATGTTGTGGCATGACCTTTATGACCAGTGTGGATCTGGGCTATCATGGAGAAAGGGATCTGCATTAAAAAAAGAAGTACACTTTAAATGTATGTTAAAAGCTTTTGATGCTTATACGGTATTTTTAACCACCAGTTTAATTAAGAAATGTAAATTTATTTTCTTTCTTAGTTTTATGTATAGTTGAATATTAAATTCTTTGCTAACATCAAATTCATTAATTCATAAGTTTAAATTCATTCAATAACATCCATTATATATAATTTTGGGGTTTTTTTTGTTCATCTAGTTGAGGAAATGCTGCTTGAGAAAGGGTGCAGTATACATCTAAGGGTGTAGCCATCAACTGAGGTATTTTGGTCCCCCCTCCCCATAAGCATCTATTCTTATATGCTGCTACCCAAACTACCTTGAGTGTCAAAAGTGTTTTGCTATGTGGGAAGGTACCAAAATCCAAATCTTCCCTAGATGCAGGGACTTTCTTGTTGAGATCTTTGGATTGTAATCATTAGTATGTCTAGAGAAAGCCCATTCTGTTATAGTAAGAAAGAGAGAGAGAGAGAGAGAGAGAGCGCACACCAGTGTGGCATAGTGCTTTGAGTGTTGGGCTATGACTCTGGAGAAATCTGGGTTTGATTCCCAATCGAGTATAAAAACCCAGTGGGTGACCTTAGGCTAGTCACACTCCCTCAACCTCAGATGATGGCAATGCCAACCCCCCTCTGAAGAAACTTGCCAAGAAATCCCTGTGATAGGGTCGGCATAAGTCGAAAATAACTTGAAGCCATACAACAAATATATAATCAGTCTGCTTTCTCCCAGATCACTTGTCTTCCTTCCTTTACAGGAACAACACAGTTCCTAAAGGAATAATGACTTAATTAATGATTTAAAAAATCCAAGTGATGATATAAATTAATAGAATTGCTCAATCCATGATTCTATCACAAATCACTTTGTAAACTCATCTGCCATCTTATATATGAACAGCTCAGTTCCAAAAGAAATCATTCTAAAACTGGCATAACTTAATTTGTGAAAGATTTTTGTTAAAAAAACAACCCTATAAATTAATAGACTGGCTCAAGCAAATACATGATTCTATCACAATAGTGAGGTAAGCAACGATTTCTGCAGAGGAACACCTAATTAAGCATTAATTGGGAGCGAATTCAATCCAGCGATTCAAAACAGTTTAAATTCATTTGAAAGCAATTCAGCGTTTGAATTCAAAGTGCTAATAAACCATTTAAGTGAATTATAGTTGTTCATTGGAGAATTATCACTGCTCATTCAAGGTACGCTTATCCTCGTAGAATCTAGAACTAGGAATTGGCTTAATCAATAATCAATTACAGATTTTCCCCACAACACATTTTTATAATGGTTTTTATTTAAACCCCTGAAAGTAGATTTATACCCCCGCCCCATACAGAAAATTGAGTGTTAGACTAGGGAGATTATGCATGGAGCTCGAAAAGTGGAATAGAAGCAGGAATACCAGGGAGCCCTGGTGGCATAGTGCTTAAATTACTGTACTACAGCCTTTCACAGCCACAAGGTTGTGAGTTCGATCCCAGGCCTCCAGCCTGGCATCCTTCCATAGTCTGCTAAAATGAGTACCCAGCTTGTTGAGGACATTCAGTTAACACATTGTAAACTGCTTGGGGAATGCTTAAGTGCACTGATAAGCTGTATAGAAATGTACTTGCTATTGATTATTACAAGCAGGATAGCTTCTATCAGAGGAGTATCAGATGATGTCGTAACTGGCCTGTAGCTGGTCTGTAGGCCGCCCATGATTGTGGAGCACTTTTTCACTGATGGATGAAGCCTATCAATAGCTGCCAATCACACTGCCATTGCATAAGTTTTCCTGTGTAAAATGAGTCTGGGAAGTCACATCATCTCAGTCTCCTCCTCAATCCCTCTCCCCCTCCCCGCCCCTAGTCCTGAGTAGGCTAGGTTTCTCCTTTTTGCATTTTATTTTCTTTTTTCCTCCCAACTAAATTGCATTGCCATAGTTTTTAAATTGTTTTAAAAAGTAGGAGAAAAAAAGAAAGGCATGCTGGGTAAACTAATAGCGCAGGAAGGCAGGGTTAGGGGAATAGTCTAGGAAAGAGAATGAAGGGCCATCGATGGCAGCAACAGACCCAGTCCTATGATTGCAGATATGTGGATTAAGTACTGCTCCTAAACTGGCATGTATTGGGTTCCTTCCATGAATATATCATGGTGAGAACAGGGGACATGCGACAATCTCTCTAGGATTTTCTCAGCCATGGAAAACCATTGGGTGACCTTGGACAAGCCATACTGTCTCTGAGCCTTACCTGCTTTGAATAAATATTGATAAGAAAATCCTAAGGGTCTACACGCTGCTATTTTTGTCCAGTTCTGACAAAGAAAATGAAACAGCTATTTTTCTATTTTCCATGATAGCCAGTGAACAGCACAGATCTTTATATTTCCAGATCGGAACTCAGGTTCAGTGCCTCAGTTAAAGCCAATTGGGTTAAAATCAGTCTAAACATAAGCAAGTTGATTTACAAAGTGACAGGTCACCTAGGCCTGTCACTTGAATGTGGAGTGTCTGCAAAACCCTACTTTCATGCTGTGTAGTTTTGCTCCTCTTTGCCTCCATGTATTGTTGTTTTTGTTGTTGTTTAGCAGTCCATGGTGTCTATAGAATTCTTCTCCAGCACCAAATTTCAAATGTGTTGATTTTCTTCTTGTCAGCTTTCTTCACTGTCCAGCTTTTATACCCATACATACAAATTGGAAATAGTAGGGCCTAGGTGATTTTAATTTTGGCATCTATTGAAATGTTTAAAAAATCCATTAGGGCTTCATACACTTCTATGCTCAATCACCTTTCTGTTTGCTCCTCTTAGCAAAGATGGTTGAATTTTGGGACCCAAGATTTCTTCCTTCAAATATACAGCAACAGATATCTAAAAGAACATCTGAGCTCTGATGGACTGTTGTGCCCCGCTGGGGAACTCTCTTCTAATAGTAGTCAAGCTGCAGGGCTGTGGCAAAGCAAAGAAATGAAAGTGCGGCAACTCCAATGTATGTAAATATAAAATTACTAAACTGAGAATGTTGTACTTTGGACTTAGTATGAGATGTCGTGACTCATTTGAAAAGGTGAAAATGCTTGGTAAAGTGGAAGGCAGTAGGAAAAGAGGGAGACAACACTACAGGTGGATTGATTCAACCAAGGAAGGAACAGCCCCTAGTACTTTATAAGCTTGCAATATGTATATTGTGCATTTTGGTTGGCCCGATAAAGTATCATTGTTTGGTGGATTTTTGATGCTATTGGATCAGAGCAGGGCAGTTAATGACTGAAAATCTTGGAGGATTTTCATTCACAGGATCATCATAAGTTGAAGTCAACTTGACAGCAAATAACAACAACAAAACTGTGTGGCAACTTCTCATATATTTAATAGAGCTTACTCACTCTTTCCCCCTCAAAAGGTTGTTTAAAGCTAGAGGCCTTAATCCAGTAGTTAGCCCCAACTGGAGTAGACCCACTGAAAGGACAAGGAGATCCTAAGTCAACGCTTACATAAATGTCATTGGTTCAAGGTTGTTACTATCAACTGAATTTAGGTCAAAGTGATTACGTGGCCTTCAAACTCTTCCTGAATCACCACTCAGTAATAGCTTATACCTGCATCTATTAATATGCCATAAAACTGAGAGAAGTTTGTCCTTTGTGGAATTAATGCTTAGAGGACAGTTGTTGTACACGGCATCAAAATGCAAGCGACATAAAAAGGTCAAGCCTTACTAAGATACATCTTCATCTTCTACCAGTAATTGATGCTTCAGGTGCTGTTGTCAATAGCAGAAGGATCAGACAAGGGTTATAGAATATGAAGTTCTTTACCTAACCAGGCATGCTTCCAACTCTTCACTCTCCTCTCCTGCGTGTAGTGCTGAGTCACTTCTTGATAGCTATTTCCTCAGTCTCTCAGTGTTAGTCAGGACCAAACCAAATGGTACTTTTGGTAGGAAGCTAACAGCTGTGATGCCTCCAAAGTACCCCTTTGTTTGGACAGGCAACCTTTTGGAAAAATGTTTTGCATGTGTAGGATACTCAGTGATTATCAGAACCAAACTTAGAAGCAACAGGTTGGGTCCCTTACACAAAAAGTAAGACTATATAGCTTTTTGTTGTGACTTTAAGGTGTTGTTTAGTTATGTATTGATTAATTTGATCCTGAGTCTGCTTCCCCAACTCTTCTACCCAATTCCACACATACTGATTCCAGCTAAGATAAGAGAGTAGGTGGGTTTTAGGAAGAGGATTTCTCTATGGTTGCACATATGGCATGGAACTCTTTATACAGAAATGCTTACGTTATTGATTCTCTATTGATCTTCCCTCTCTTGTCACATTTCTAGCAGACTTTCACCTTACTGAATTTAAATATATTATGTACCAATGAACATTTCCTTCTGGAAAATGAAGTTTTATCTGGTTTGTCTCAATTTACCATCTGCACTTACTCATTTTGCCCTTTTAAAAAAAATTGTTAGCATCTATTTTTAGTGACTATTGTATACAGTGTTTAAGCCTCCTTGAATATTTTTCAAATCAAATCAGTCTTTATTCGGTCAATGACCAGCAAGATTCAAAAAGATATAAGTCATAATGCAAAGTGTGAGAATAAAATTCAAGTGCTGCACAATAAAATAAAATAAAATAAGGTAGTATAAAAATACACTCTCCTAAGATTTTATACATTTCATAATTACAAGGAAATAAAATATGCTGATATTCTTTGTACAAGTAAAGAGAGATGCTAGCTTTACTCCATTTCTTCTATTTATGTAGTTTCCACATCCTTTGTGCTTTACAAAGATGTCTAGAGGCAACATATCAGCTGAGGGGCATCATGATAAAAACAGACATGTTTTTTATTTGGTCAATGCCCCGCAAAATTTTAGAAGATTCCAAAACCCAGTACATGAGTACCACAATGAATTGAAATGCTTCAGTGCAACAGAGTAATATAAAATAAAATAGATTAAAAATGGAGTACAAAGATTTCCCCTGAGCTTTAAAATGATGATAGTATAAAATAAGAATATTTTAAGATAGAGAGGTATCTTTTATCTGGATTTGTCTCACTTTCATCGCAGCAACACAATATTTAGCAACTCTATTTGTAATATATGGGTTTGAATCCTGAAGTAGATATTTCACATAAAAATTATCTGGATACCCCATCCATTTTTCAACTAAAGGTACAATAAAGATTGATCTAATATCCTGATAAATTTTACATCGTAACAGTACATGTGAAA
The DNA here is from genome assembly GCA_034509955.1 of Urosaurus nigricauda. NCBI lineage: Eukaryota > Metazoa > Chordata > Lepidosauria > Squamata > Phrynosomatidae > Urosaurus > Urosaurus nigricauda. Next base: position 106,950,076 of record JAOEGL010000004.1, read on the forward strand.
TAGTTTCTACTTCTGCTTCTCCACATGGGCAAGTGTGCTCAGTTATGGGAACTTTACTGAATCTGCCTTGGAGTAGTGCAGATGGGAGACAATTTAAATATTTGTAAAAATAGAAATAAAGGAAACAAAGGCATCAAAATGCAAGTGTCATGGTCTTGGGTTTTTTTCTTTTTGCACTTTCTCTAATTTATCTAGGGTTAAATACCACCTAAATAGCATCTTATAATTTTCTCTCTCTTAAATTTTGACTTTTGTAAACAATAAGTTCTTACCCCAAGCTTTCCCCCAATGGTCTAATTGTATTGTCCTGTATTGTACAGCCCTGGTGGCGCAGTGGTTAAATGCCTGTACTGCAGCCATTCACTCAAAACCATAAGGTGGCGAGTTCAAGACCAGCAAAGGGCTGAAGCTTGACTCAGGCTTGCATCCTTCCGAGGTCGCTAAAATGAGTACCAAGATTGTTGGGGGCAAATAGCTTACAATTGTAAACCGCTTAGACACTCCTTAAGGGTATGAAGCAGTATATAAATGAAGCTGTTTTTTTTTTTTTTGTTTATTGGCTTTCCCATATTTTGTGCCTTTAATTTATTGTCTTTAATTTTTTCTTGTTCTAATTCCAATTGTAATAATAATTTATACAATTTTGTAATCATTTTTTCTGTCCTGTCATTTGTTGTCATTTGTTATCTGTGTTTTTCAAATCTGCAATAGTGATTTGCTGTGGCATGACCTTTATAACCCGTGTGGATCTGGGCTACCATGGAGAAAGGACCCCACCAAGCTGGACTGAAAACAAATATTCACTGAGAGAGGAGCAGTCAAGGATTAAGGCAATGTGTTATTATGTTGCACTCAGCTTTGAGAAGGACTGATTATTGTCCTCAGTGTGGAGTGACTTTAGTTTCAAAGGAAGCTCTTCTTCCCATGGTTGGCTGAGCAGCTATGACAGATGACATTTGGGAAACAACAATCGTAACCTGAAGTGTCTCTAGCAAGATCTCCAACAAAATTTCCACTAGAGCTTGGAAAAGGGAAAGCATTCACAATTCCAGTTCAGAAACAAAATACAAAGCCAGCATTCCTTCTTATGGGCAATAGGTTTTGAATGTTCATGGGCCTCTTTCTATACGGTTGTGTAATTAGTGCTGGTATTATCATTAGGGAGAGTTAGAAAGAAGATTTGCAGTATCATGAAAAGGCAGCAATTTGTTCAGTTATGATTCATTATTGTTGATAATTGTTGCATTGGATACTGCGGGGCACATTATGGGTGATTTGTTTTGTTTTATTTTTATCCCAGGTGCCAGGATAACATGGCTGGCCTGGGGTATTATATACAGTGACACTGAGAAGAGTGGTACCACTTGCTGTTCTACCTCAGGCAGCAATAGTGAATATGGCTCCCAAAATAAGCTTCTGAGAATGCATCTGCATGAGAAAGTGGGTAGCTCTCAATTATTTCTTTAGCTATGTTTTGGTTGTAGTATTGGCCGACTATGAACGCTCTCCTACATTTTGTTTCCAATGTTTTAGATAATCAGTAGGTACACCTAAACAGTCAGTTGTATATTTTTACCAATACAGTATTTCTTTCCCTTGTATAAATCTTATCTGAGAATCGTTTTGTGGAGCCTTCTTTATAGTCATGCTCCTCCCTTGTTTTTTGTTTTTTTTTAATTTTAGAGCCACCATGAACATTCACTTCTTTCTCTGTCCAAAACAGAAAATGTAACATCCCACCTAACATCCCTCCTAAATTCAAAACAGCTCTGTAATTTTTCTAGACCAGAAATCCAAATGTTTTGAAAATGAGAGAGAATGAGAAATAGGCAGAGATGTGAAAAGTTATTTTTTTGGATAGTAAGTCCCCTCAGTGCTAAGGTCAATATGATCAGTGACTGTGCTGGCTTTGGAACTAATTGAGTCGATGTACAAAACTGTAATTTCACTATTAAAATCCACTATTAAAAAGAAACATATACCACAAGCCTAACCCAGGACTGTTTGGAAGCAGACACGATGTTATTGTAGATCATTGGTTCTCAAACTTTGGTCTTCCATGTGTTTGGGACTTGAATTTCCAGTAGCCCCAACTGTCAGGAAGTCTAAAACATCTGGAGGACCAAGGTTTGGGAATCACTGTTGTAGCCCAATGGAAACAGAAGCTAGCTAGCTGAATTAGAAGCTGAATTGAAGGATTTCCAGCAAGAGCTCCCAGCTCAAAATATGGAGCAGGAGGGAGAGGAAAAAACTATTATGACTCTTCCTCAGCTCACCTTTTTTCATCACTGTTGCTCAGGGACCCCAAAGCTGTTTCTAAGGTGGGGTAGTCTACATTGGCAGGCTGACTGTTACTAATTTTATGTACTGCTTGGTACTTGTAGAAGGAGGTCAAAATACATTCCCTGTTCTTTTGTACTGAAATATCCTTAAATATGAAGATTCTTACAAGCACAATATGTATGTAGAAGTGACCTTCATGTGTTCTTTGCAGCTAATCGCAATGTGCACAAGACTCAGAGAGACTTCAGGCAGCCTTGATGATTCTTGTGAGGGATCAAAAATAATTGCTGTCTTAATATTTACCAACGCTTAATCATCTACTACAGTTTTGATGGACGATTCCTGAGGAAGCTCAACTACATAGCAGTGGCATCACTAGGGGGGTGCAACGGGTATGGACCACACCAAGTGACATCCTAAGGGAGGGGTGACACCACTGCTCCTCAAACACCCACCTTTTAGCCGTGGCATTCACCTGCTTCCTTTTAAAATGCTTTAAAATGGGAGTGGGATGAAGCTGAGTGGGAGGAGAAAGGAGAGGCCTCAGAATTTTTTAAAAATTTAAACTTCAAAATTTATTTTTATTTTATTTTTTTAAAATTGAATTTTTTTAAAAAATCACATTTTAATTACATCTTCACTATGTATATGTAAATACATTTAGGTTGTGTATGATACTGTAATTTGAAGGCATAATTTTAATTTTGCTTGTTTATGTCACAACTATTAGCATTACATTCAGTGGTACAATATATAGGAATTATGATTTATGAATAAAATTAGGGCAATAAAGCATTACTAAGGATTATGTATGGTGTGAAATGGGAGCAGATCAATGGCATATGTGTGACACCATGAGCTATCGCACCGGGTGACACCAACCCTAGGAACATCACTGCTGCATAGGAGTTTGGTGGTGAAACTTGGCCATATCATGGAGTGTGGGGAGGAGGGCTCAGATTTTCCACCTTAGCCTTTGGATGCTCTCAGGCCCTCCCTGGCCCCAGGCTGGGGTGCATTCTGTCACCGCTTTCAAAGTGGAAGCATTTCTCTCACTGTCAGCAATGGTAGCACATTTCTTGGTGGATGGCAGCCACTTCTTTTTATTTACTTCGAATTCCAAAGCACCTGATATCACTATGTGGTAATTTCAAGGAGAAATTCTAGAAAAAAATATGATGGGTGTCATTTTTCTTAACAAATCCCTAAGAATGCTGCTGCATGATATCCTAGTTGTTTTCCCATGTTATTTTTTGGAAATAAAAATGTAGCCCAATATCCGCCCAGTGGAAAGCCACAGCACTAACTGCCAGAAAGTCTCCATAATTGCTCTCCATCTCAAACCTCCTAAAAATCCCTCCCGAGTTTCATTGCCTGAAAACAGAATGGGAAAATGGTGCAGGGGATGGGAAGACAGCATCTTGGATCACTTAACAGAGAATGAATGTGCAAATAACGCTTTGCAACAGAAAGTCAGTCATTTGAAGTCCTTGTGATAACCAAACCACTAGGGAATGGATGTCCATGAGCTTCATGCCTTTCTGTCCCATGTCCCAAATGGTCTTAACTTCTTTTAGATTGAGAAAAGTATATGCACCTGTACAAACAAGCAGAAACTCTATAGGAAAGGATGAAAGTTTTTCTGTGTAGTTCATTTGGCAACACAAAGATAATAATTTTTTGCGTACACAGTGAAACCTTGGATCATACCTTGGGTGGGATTATTCTGTGAAGATGGTCCAGAAACTTCAGGAGGTCCAGAATGCAGAAACTTGGCTGGAAGTGCTAATTCTGTAGCAATTGAACAACTTTAATGGCTTTCAGTTACTTTCCATCTTAAATCCCCAGTTCTAGCTTGAACCTGTCAGAATATTTGAAGGGAATCTTCTCACATACTTGTCCCTCAAAAGTGAAGGAAAGAAATAGTATGAATCCCACACTTGAGATAAGCAAGAATGTTATTTAAAAGAGATTTTATTATTCCAGACAATTTGCCTCGCCCATATCTTTGACCTGCTTATGATAGTGGTGGGTTTGGAAAACACTGGCTACTTTCCTGCTGTGACCACCAAAAGGAATTCGACTGTACAGCTCTTCAGAATCGCTGTTGTGTTCTTTGCACTCCAGAGTACTAGCTGGCACAGCCACCTCTTCAGTAGCCACAGCCAGCCAGGGAAATACACTAACTTAGCATGTTCTACCACCTGAAGCAAGGGTATCACCTTACCCTATGGAAAAGCCAGCACGGATATATAGTATAGTTAACCTTGTTCTAGTGTCTTCAGACTGCATTCCTCTCTTGTTAAGTTGCTACACTTGGGCTATTGTCTGAAGGCATATAATATAACCCGTGGTTATGTAGGTTCAGGTCTGGTCTGTGTCTGTATGAGCGGAGATGGTGCATATGCCATCTTGACTGATTAGGAGTTACTGTGATACTAAGTAAATAAAAGAGACATCAGGGCTGAAAATCACGGTCTAGTACTTTTTCTATCCAGAATTTTCCATCTGTCACACTAACCCATCCATCTCACCTGAGATTTAGTTTTAATACAGGTTGAGTTGGCAGACAGATAACTTAATCTACTACGTGCTTCACATTCTGAGGGATCTTTATGGTAAACAATATCCCGAATTGACTTTTGTGGCACAGCATGAGTTATTGTTTCTGGACTTGGAACAAATGGAGGAAATCACATCAGGAAGGCTGAGGAAAGAAACCTTGTAATATCAAAGGTAGACTGTGAAAGTATGTGCAAAGAAGATGACAGTCTGAGTGGAAATGATCACTAACCATGAACATACAAGGAAGAAGCTGGGTACAGATTATGCTGGGACCGCTGTTACAGTATTGTGTCATGGCATAAAAAAAATCTGATATGTCCTTTACCAAAAAAAGTGAGTATGAATCCTAGTCAAAGCAGTATGCATTGCAAAATATACAGAAATCAATTAGGATGTGATGCAGACTGCTCCAAACCCTCCCTCTGTAGAACCTGCACAGTGAGTTCAAGGATTAATTTCAGTAAAGGAACCTTAATTTCAGGTTAGGCCAATCTTAAATAAAAGCAGCAAACGCCAGGAAACATCCAATGGATTCCAGAAAAGAAACAAGACACACAGATCAAGATGCTAAAAGTTGCCTGCTTCTACTATCAGATCATCTTTTAAGAACCATCAGCTGCACCTCATTTCCAATGTAAGTCAAGCCTACCCAAAGCATCTCTCTGCAATAGTTTGGGTCTACTCACCATTTTTTTTCCCACTCCACTGAAATCTCTTACTTACAGATATTTGTTGTTGCTGTTACATGACTTTGGGTTGATTCCAACTTAAGGTGACCCTATCGTAGAGTTTTATTGGCAAGATTTATCCAGAGGAGATTTCCAATAAGGCTGATTGATGACCAACCACAAAATAATGAGGCCAGACACAAGACATTGGATTAAACAAGGGCCACTTTATTTTACCTAAAACCTATTTAAATTGAACCTGGACATAAGGAACAAAAGGGGGAGGGAGCAACCTGATGCGAGTTCAGGTGTCAACCTGTGACCATCTCCCCAGTCTTCCCTTTGGAGAAACACCTGACCCCAAGGTCAATCTAATATCAGTGGTTGCTCCCTGGCTGGCTGTTTACTGGGAGGTGAACTGAGGGCACTCCCCTGCAAGTCCATGACTTTACAATAGAGAACAACCCCCACTCACCAGTCAGCCCCAAGGGGAGACGATTTCCTCATCTCCCAAGCCCCCAGCCTGTGGAGGCAGTTCCATAGTCCAACTCTTCACCAAACGGGTGTCAATGTGTGCAACCAAGTCTGATATTCCCCCACCATAATCTGCCAATGACAACCTATTTATAGACAGCTAAGCCAACTGACAATGTCCCACTGATACAGTGTAGGCCAGGCCGGAAAAAAAAAAAAAACACAAAACAACCCAAAACACAACCATGTAAAAGGGGAGAAAATTTCTACCTGGCCCCGAAGCCACCAGCAGAGTGCACATTGCACAGAGGGTGGGAGGGTAAACCCACTCAAATCTCCAAAGAAAAAGGGTGACGGAGCCAGAAGAAACCTTTGTCTCCACCCCATCATAAGCTGTAGCTTGGCACCCCTTGCACCAGGCCAATCAAATCTGACCTCTCATTGTGGAAGCCATCCAACTGTGCCATTCCTGTACATCTTCCAGACAGGCACACATTGATAACCAACCACAAAAGAATGAGACCAGACATAAGACTTTGGGTTAAATAAGGACCACTTTCTTTGACCGAAAACCTATTTAAACTGAACTTGGAAATAAGCAACAAAAAGGAGGGGGTGAAAGCAACCTGTTAGGGTCCTGGTGAGGCCCAGGTGTCAGCCTGTGACTACCTCCCCAACCTTCCCTTAGGTGAAATACCTGATCCTGAGGGCAATGTAATATTATAGGTTGCTCCCTGGCTGGCTCTTTACTGGAAGATTACTCCTTGCCCCAAGTCTGTAGAGTTTAACCACCTCCCCCCCCCCCCCCGTCAGCCCTTGGAGGAGGCTATTTTCTTGCCCTTCAGACTGTGGAGGCAATTCTGGAACTGTGAATTGAGTTCTGAGTGTTGAGTTCTGAAATGGTAAAGTGTATACCAAAATCTGATATTTCCCCCCATAACCTGCCATGAACAAGGGACAAGCATCCCTCCCCCCTACCGTCCCTCACCTTCTGTTGCAAATCCCCAGGATTAACAGATTAATCTCTTCTGACAAAGAAATGGCATCCACCCTATAGAACTCTGGTTCCTGGAATGAAACAGTGGGATTGGAGAAAAAGGTGGTCCAACCTCTTCTGCAATAAGGCTGCAACAGTGTGACTTGACCAAGGTCATCCAGTAGCTTTCCATGGTTGAGCAGGGAGCTGGATCCTGATCTTTCAGAGCTTTAGTCCAATACTCAAACCACTACACTGTGTTGGCTCCTATATTTTTGGAGACCTATCAGTATAGAGACAGATAATCTACAGGTAAGTGTATAGGTAGGTAGGTGGGTATGTAGGTAGGTAGATAGGTGTGTGTGTGTGTGTGTGTGGTTCTTGGTAGCTGCAGTCCCACTCACCACCCACCTTGTGGATGTGTTTCTGTTAGGCTCTCATTTTGTGCTAGCATATCCTGACTTTTGCCTTAATACAATGAAGTTTGTTTCAAGTCTTGGGCTGCTTGTAGTTTGCTAGGCTCCATTGAGTAAGATCAGGAACGAGCAACTTTTGACACTCTCGGGATCAAGTTTTGGCTTTGTTAACCCAACATGGGCTGCCTGAAACCCATAAATGAGTAAGGAAAAAAAAATACTCTGAAGGGGTTTTGGGTATAAATGTTTATGGACAACAGATAATATCTAAACACTTCTAATACTGACTCCCAAAGAAACATTTTGCAGTCTAACCTTGCATTTCAGAATAGCCTGTCGTTTGGCTTTCACTTGGTGACAGGAACTCATTTTTGGCATACATTGTATTCACATTCAGCAAGTAGTTCTAGCCATCTGCTATTACAGACAGCCTTGGCTGTATGAGAAATTGAAGGCAATCAGTTAAACTGTGTCATCCTAGAAGTGAAATCCTAGATGATTGTGAAATTTTCATATCCACACCATTCCATAATGGACCCATAACCAGACCTGTGATTAAACTTCAGTTATATTTTATAAAAAATAGTTGACTTTCACAGAAGTGAAGATATACAATTGCACAATGGTGGACACAATGGTATAAATACATATCATTGAGAACTTGCTTGCAAGAGGTTTAAAAACAGACTGTACAGCACCGCATTTGAAATTGTGTAAGAGCCGATGGAATTTACTTGTTCTCCCCATCCTTAGAACAACCAGATTTTAAATTATTTGACTTTGGAATAGTGTTTTTGAAAAACACAAAAAAAGAGTATGGATGCGCATTCTGATAGATTAATGTCCAAATATATTTTGATGTTGACCTATTAGACAGATTTTTCTTTTTTAAAAAAATGATACATGGTAGAAAAAGACATTCATGCATTTAAGCCACCATTAGTCTCTGACTCTAATATAAGGCAGATCATTAAACTTTTTTTGTTTTTTGTTAAACAATGTCTTTAGCCACTGAAATCAACTTTAGTGCTTTCCATGACAAAGTCATGGCAGGCCTTGTGTAGAGTTAACAAAGATACCTGTAATTCCAACCAGGTCATTTAAAAGAAAGGCTCCACCATATTTGGAATACATTATACTGTAGAAAAAGCTTTCCTTCTTAATTCTTACTGGAATAAAGAACTGAAAAGAAACCCGGCAGGATGCTTTTGAGTTCAGCACAAATGACACTGCTTTTGGGTGGCCAGAATCAGCACTGGATCTTAGTTTATGTGTCATCTTCTGTCTTAATTATGTGGAAAAGAGTGACGTTGAAGAGGACTTGGTGTCCATTATTCCAAGCGTAGAGAGCTCTATCTCTGGCATTGTAGTCAAGCATAGATATATGAAAATATTGATTATGAAAGGGTATATCTGTGTATTCATATGTGGAGGTTTTTGTGGAATATGAATAGTATACCTTGGCTCCAGTTAAGTGAGAATTGGTGACATACAAGGTACCACAGATCATGAAGGATTCTCCAGCACTTCTCTTTGGGTATCCTGTACTCCAACTTTTCATCACTTCTAATGTGTCCTGATTCAGCTGACTGATGACAATGTTGCCAGCATTCTGGTTGGTTGCGTAGACAGCCCACAAACCAATTTCATCTGCCATCAGGTCAATATCTGAGAAGCCACCCCACGTATAAGGGTAAACATTGTGAAAGCCTGCATATTCCAGGCTACGTTGAGCAAGCACCCTCCCAGTATCAAAGCTGTACTTGATTATGATGTTACTCTGGTATTTGTTGAAGTAGAGAGACCCATTGTAGACAACGTGGTTGGTTCCTGCCCATTTGAAAGGGAGATTGTATGTCCTTGATTCTGCACCACTGACAAAGTCTGCTATTGATTTGTATTCACGGACAATTTTGTTGTTGGTGTAACTGTCCATGTACCAGACCTGAAAGCAAAGAGGAAAAAACAGACTGTGAACATCTGAAGAAGCATAATTTGCAAATCAATGTACTGTTTTAAGTAAATTTTCCTTCCCTCTGGGAATCTGGTGCCATCCCAATTATCCAGCAAAGGCTGAAATCTAGCAGAAGAAAACCAAACATTGTGAGCTTTTGCTCGCTGCTGAATATGGAAGGCAGGAAGCTACCCACCCATATAGATAATCAAGAAAAAGGAGTATGCAGTTCAGGGTTATAGTATTAGTTTTCATTTATATGTGTCTTTAATGGTGTGGCTACTGGTGCTTTCATGTTGGGCCATCTATGTAGTGTGTTGTACTTTCATGTTAATATAATATAAATATGACAGCACTTGTGAAATATGTAATCATAAGAGAAAGATAAAACACTTGAGCAGAAGCTTTTATTTAGATTAAGGATGAACATCTTCATTTGTTTCTTTGGCCCTTTCACACTAGAAAATTCTGAGTGCTGTATTCACTGCAATTGCATTGACAACATCCTATGGAATCCTGTGATTTGTAGCCTGGGGCTCATAAACACCACATAATTATAGAGCTATATTCTCTAGGGAAGAGGAGAAGGGGGAGTGGAAACTCCAAGTAGAGAGGAGAGACTGGAAGAGGGAGAGGAGAGCAGTGGCGCTGGTTTGAGTTAGTGTCCCCTCAGACAAAAAGGGAGATGTCCTGCTTGGAGTTTAGGTAGGAAGCAGGCCGGGTTTTTTTTGGGGGGGGGGGTGTGTGGAAGTTGCTCCCCCATGTGGGAACTGGAAAAGTTCCCACCTACGGAGCAGGTGTGTGGAGCAAACTGCTCTTCCGGATGTTCCAACCTGCTCCACTCAGAAATATCCCCACAGATTCTATGGGACATTTTCATGGGAGTTAAAGGCAAATTATAGTGCTATAATTGTGTAATGTGAAAGGATCTGTGTGAGGCACTAAAGCTGTCTGGCTGATAATTCAAAATGCCCTTCCTAGGATGGAACCATGGCAGCCAGTTGTGTAGATGCAGCCAATCGTAATTGTGTAGTATGAAAGGGCCCCTTTTCAAATCGAAGAACAAAGAATTTCATTTCCCCCCTCCTTGTTGGAAGCAGTTTAAAGGTTTTTGTGCACTTTACTATAGTTGTTCATATTTATGGATTTTTTTTAAAAAAATCAATGTGTGCAAAAATCCTTAATTTTTATCAAAAAACTCCCAACATGTTTGCAAAAAGTGTATTTTACACAAAATATATTTTTCTGTGCAAAATATTATTTATTGCGAACCTCACTTTTTTTTTTGCAAATGACTTTATTTTGAAGAAATTTTCTAAATCCATTTTTGTTTTGCAGCAGCAGTTGATTATTTTCTTAGTGAGATGTCATGATGTTCTGAGACATCCTTTCTCACTGAAAATTAGATCATTTGAAAGTATTCTTTACATCTGTAGTCAAGACTGATGCAAGAGCAATAGCGGAGCAGTGTTGGACACATTGTGAAATACAGCATGAAATATATTCAGGGACATAGCTGTGTTAGTCTGGAATATCAGTATGCAAAGTGATCCTGTAGTATCTTTGAGATTAACTGTGTAAAAGAAGTTATAGTATAACCTTTCGTAAACTTGGTCTACTTCCTCAGATGCATTGAACTATTGCCCAGGAAGGACTTGTATAATCAGACTGTATGAATAGCCATACAAATGCAAAATTTGTGGTTATGGTGATGAGGTGACAATTCAGTCCCTCTATGACCATAGTTAAAACTGAACTTGTTACCGCTTCACCATTCCTACAAGTTTTTCATTTCTATGACTATTCATGCAGTCTGATTATAAAGGGTCTTCCTGACTACCAATTCATTCCATGTTTCTGAGGAAGAAGACCAAGTCTACGAAAGCTGTATGCTTTAACTTCTTTCACACAGTTAATCTCAAAGGTGCTATAAGATCCCTTTGCTGCATGACATTTGCTGCATGGGAAGGAAGGAGTAATTTGCCAGGGTCACACAGGGGATATCTATCTATCTATCTATCTATCTATCTATCTATCTATCTATCATCTCCAATCCTTTTCCAGGCTATCATTCTCTGAAGATGCCAGCCACAGATGCTGGCGAAATGTCAGAAAGGAACTCTTCTAGAACATGGCCACATAGCCCGAAAGCTCCACAAAAAGGTATGGATGCCGGCCATGAAAGCCTTCGACTCCCTCTACCTGTGGTCATTTGAAGCAAACAAAACTGCATGATGGATTAATGCTCTGACTTTGTATGCCAGAACTTGGAAAAAAAATTTTTTTTACAATAGTTCCCACAGTTCCCTTAACAGTGGTCATCCTAGCTGGAAGAGTCTGATAATTTAGTCCAAAAAATTGACTTTCCCAGGTTCTGGTATAACATATCTTCACATTTGTTCATTTATTTAAACCAGTTTCTGATATACTGCTCTTTATTCTGTTTAGCATTTCAGTCTTCAACAGAGAATTCCTGCTTGGCTCACAGCAAGAAATGATAAACACCACATACTCTGTTATTTTTCTCCGATGCTAATGGATCTGTCATCCAAGCACCAAACCGGGTTCCAGATGTCTTGACAGTAATGGGACCAGTGATTTTCATCAGCTTCCCACATGCTGAAATTAGAAAAACAGAGTGAATTAAGTGATAACCCACAACAAACCATAATGTATGCTGATGGCTTTCTTTTTCTAGATGCGAAAACAGACTAAGAACTCCCATAGAAAACTGCAGTCTGGTCCTTTTGCTTTTTGTCTCACTCAAAAGAAAGACTCACTTGCTAAGCTTCATTAAACAAAGGGGTAAGTCATCTGAATGCCTAAATTTCCTGAAGGCACTGTATTTCATCTGGTCTTGGAAGTTAATCAGGGTCAGAGCTGCTTAGCACTTGGATGGGAAACCAGCAAGGAATACCAAGGGCTATGTAGGCTATATTTGAGAGGAAAGAAAAGACAAAACAATTCTTATTCCTGGCCTAATAAAATCCTATAAAATTTATGAGGCCACCATAAGTAAACAGGTGACTTGAATGGATACTTAGACATGCACACACAATATGCACAAACTTGCAAATGTCATCTAAGCAGCTGTGAGGATACAAACCCAACATGTTAAGGAGGAAAAACCAGAGCTTATTAATGGTAGATTGGTTCTACTGAATGACTTATATAGAATGGTTGCAGTAAGAAAAACAACAGTGAGACTTTTGGAAACCAATAAATAAATATTTTGCCGCATAATGTTGCCAGAGTTTATTGCTGCTGAACTGTAACCTTTAATGTGTTTTCTAATTGTTGTTTAATTATGCATTATGGTTTAATCTTGCTGCTAGCCACCATATACATCCTTATGGCTCAGTATATAAATATTTTAAATAAAGAAAATGGACATGTACATGCTGATATCTGATGTCAAGCCTGACTCTGGAAATAAAGAGTCTGAGATACTATAACTGGGAAGCTACAACATGAACGGTACTCTGTTGTAAGATGGGGAAGCTTTTCCGGTTTTAAAAGATAAAAATAAATATGTACTTACAAATAAAACAGGTTAACATTAACTGAAAGTAATTAAAGATCAATTCTACATTAAGTATTACATTTGTTAAAGTAAACTTATTCATACTTGAAGGTATATATATATATATAAACTGAAATGTAAATGTAAATTGCCTTTAATTAATGTGGAATTGGCTATAGTATTGCCAATTTATATAGAAGTAAAAGGAACAAAACTGCCTATGATATTGCCTATGATAGGGATAATTGGGTTGACTCTTCTACTGACTACGGTACATTTAAATTGCTTTTCCCACTAGTGTGAGTGTGTGTGTTTGCCTTCTTCTGAGACTTGAGTTTGACTTGCCCAAGGTCATTCAATGGATTTCAATGGCCAAGTGGGGATTTGAATCCTGGTCTGTAGAGTTGTAGTCCAATGCTCGAATCAATACACCACACTGGCTCTTGGAGGATACCATGCCATATGCATTTTAGATAAACAATATAATTCTTAAGTGCTCACCCTTTAATAGATACTATTAAATTTTGGTGCTACAGTGAAAATAGGAAGCTCTTAACACAGGTGAAACCAAAGGTTTTTTTTTTCTTTTGTTAATTGAATTTTCATATATACAGTGGGCCCTTGGTATTCACTGGGGTTTGGTTCCAGGACCCTCCATGGATACTCAAGTCCTATTAAATATAATGGCACAGTAAAATGGTGTTCCTTATATAAAAGGGCAAAATCAAGTGTTGCCTATGGAAATTTGTATATTTTTAAAGGATTTCCATGCCGTGGATGCTTGCATCCGTGGATAAAAAATTTGTGGATAAGGAGGGCTGACTGTATCTGAAAACTCCCAAATAAATCATGTAGAGGAATACTGAGTCAAAAGCTCCCAAATAAAACATGCACAGGAATACTGAGCTCTCTTCTAAAGTAATGGTGCAACCATTGTTAATTCCACTCCTATATGTTTGCAGAAACTCAGGAAGACCTTGTTTGCAGGCATGGCCTAGAATATGCTTGGGTGAAAAACCTAGCCACGTTTCCTTCTGCCATTAGCTGCCTATTCTGTGAATTTGACAACCATTAATCTCATTAATTTCCCTAAAACATTGGTGTCCCATTCAGAGTAACGGGACTTATGTCAAAGTACATGCAACTAGAACCAGCGATTGAATTCTGAGCACATCTACATAGGGATGCTTGTCAAATCTGTACTTTGCAAATTACGACATGAGCTGACCTGATCCTGCATTAATGTATTGATTTGAAGTTATTTATCTCTTGGCTTTCACACTTCATGCATGCGTTTGGCCCTAAAACATGTCAAAATGCACTTAAGATGTGCATTTTGAGAGACATTACCTCTACACATAGAAATTTTATAAGAATTTAATTTTAAAGGTACTGTGTGTGTGTATTAGAAACAATACATTTAAAATGGGCCTGAGAAAACAATGAAACTGTATGTACTGAAGCAGATCAGCAAAGATTCAGACTACCAACTGTTTGATAATAGCCTCAACGAAATGATTTCCATCCTCCCACCCCAGATGTTTTGAAGAGAGAAAGAAGGAGCAGATTTCTATACAGAAGGACTGTGAGCTTCATTCAGTCTGGTGCTGAAAAAACAACACCCCAATACTTTGGGTTCAAAATTATTTAATTTTATTTTCTTTGCGGCTGACCATGATTGAGGATACAGTATCTATTTAAAAAAGAAAACAAACATCAAAATTGATCCCAAAAGACTGAAGTCTGCTCATCTCTAATTTAGAAATATGTATTTAAAAATAACCTTTCAGGCATCCTCTTTTAAAATCACAAGTGAACTCAGAAACAAGACAGGACACAAAGGAATGGCATATAATGCTTAACAGGTCAAATTGCTCATCTCTAGAGTCAAAGGTTTCCTCCACACACACCTTGGAAAAGTCTATTTTTTTTAAACTACAATTTTTAAAATCTCCCAGCAGGTATGGAAGCTGAAGTCCCTGGAGCTAACTTTCCAAGCCTGCTTCTTGAATAGATTGATGTTTTTTTTTAAAAAGGTAAAAAGCTAAGGTTTTTTAAACAAAAGTGTTCTAATGATTTCCCAAAATTTCTTTACACCTTACATTAGCTACACTAATATAGGAAACCTGATAAACAGGATCCTTTTTCTTTACATGATAAAACAATCATTGCATTTAATGCATGAATCAGGTAGACAGCATTATATAATGGTTAATGGACAGAGGAAGTGTATTTTCTTCTGCAGTTACCCTTCCTCAAATTATAGGAATATCCAGATGCCATTTGCAGCCTTCAGCCCCCATAATCCATATCATTTCCTTCCATTTTCTTTCTTAATAAAAAGAAAAAAAAGCTACTAAAGAAAATGGAATTTGTGCAGAATACTTAGTCTGGAGGCACTCAGACTCACTTGGTATAGAATAGGGATGTGTTTTCTCATGATGGTTGTTGTTCCTTTGTACCTTCAAGTCACTTCTGACTTATGGCTACTCTAAAGTGAACCTATCACAGGGTTTTCTTGGCAAGATTTCATCAGAAGGTGTTTGCATTTGCCTTCGTTTGAGGCTGACAGAGTATAACCTGCCCATATGGAAACCTAGGAGTTTATCATATGGGAGGAATTTCTCTCAATTACTAATGGAGCCAATTCTCAATTACATGAATTCTCTAGTTTAGCGAATTTACTTGAAATTTGATTGCATTCAGAATGTGTTCAGAATGACTTCCTGTTTCCTGAAAATGACCCCCCATTGCCCAAAATTGTGTGAGATACTCTAATACACAATTACGTGAAACCCCATGATTGTGTTCGGAATGACTTCACATTGCCCGAAACTGCGTGAGATATACTCATTCACAATAATGTGAAACCCCATGATTGTGTTTGGATTGCCATTGCATTATACTTCCAAATTCCGTAGTATGATAAACTCCCTAGTGGTTTCCAATGTTGAGTGCGCATTTTTGAAATACTTGAGTCCTAGTCCAACACTTCTACCCTTATATCACACTAACCCTCCTATTTTCTCATCCTTTATGAAAAAGAGTGCCTGTGACAGTCTGGGCGTAGAAGGTTTCTTTGCAATTTGGAACTTTTTTCATACAGCATTTGGTGAAACTTGGGGGAGTTGGTGCAAAAAAATAAATAAATTGGTTTTCCTGGGCAGGAAACTTGCTGCTTCTGCAGAAAATAACATTTTCAGTGACAAAAGCCAAAAACAACACATGGACTTTTTCACACAGAAAACATAGGCTGGCATACTGTTCAGTGTTTGTGAAGTAAGCTAGACTTAATGATATTGCAAATTTTGAAATTTACATTTAAGATCATTATACCATTGCAATAACAGTAAATGCCCCCCACCCCAACCCACCTTAGAGGCCAGGCAACTGTACTATCTGAAGGTATTATGAAGTGCTGGCAAGGAGGAATTTTGACATATTTAAAACACTAACTTCTCTCTCTCTCTCTCTCTCTGTGAGTGTGTGTACATGTGAATTAGTCATTTCATCTTAGAATTAGTCCCTCATCTCCACCACCTTGGTGCAGAATAGCACTAGACTGGCTGGATGTATAGGAGCTTACGCATATTCTTCTGTTCTTTGCCTTCCCAAACAGTGTCTCAAATGTAAGACTTTGAAATAATCTTTCTAATAATTTATTTATTATCTTTCTCAGGGATCATTATAAAACCACACCAAAACAATTTTAAAAACCCAAACCAAAAATTTCACACCGCTTACGTAAAGCTGCTGTGATTCTACTGTATAAAGCAGCAACATGCAACCAGCATGGTGTACTAGTTTGAGCACTGGACTATGACTCTGAAAACCAAGCTTCGAATCCCCGTTTGGCCATGGAAATTCACTGGATGATCTTGGGCAAGACTTATTCAGCCTCACAGGAGGGCAAAGGCACATCCCTCTCTGAATAAATCTTGCTAGGAAAACCCTTTTATAGGTTTGCCTTTCGGTCACCATAAGTTGGAAATGACATCAAGGCACACAACAACTATGACATGGAATCTATGGCCCTCTAAAGGGCCTTGGAATTTCGATGTTAATTCCCATCAGCTCTATCCAGCACAGTGAATACTGAGAGATGATGAGAAAAACAGTTCATTAACATCTGGAGGGAAAACAATTCCTCAGTTCTACACTGAGTTCAGTTAGATCCTGGTTCAAGATGAGCCATGAATATTACTGGATGATCCTGAGCCAGTCATTTTCTTCCTTAGCCTGACCTACTTCATAGGGGTTAGGGATAGAATAAAGGAAGAATGGAAGGAATGATACCAAATTTTCAAACAAAACAAAACAAGAACGGTCAAAAACATGTTTTTTGAGTGGCAAGAAACCCCGACAAAAAGAATCCTGGACTGCATGTGTTGTTTTGTGCAGTAGGGAGTCAGGCCACATTCAGCTCATTTGAGCAAAGGCAGGATGTGCGAGTAACTAATAAAAATAAACACATAAATGCTGAAAAATCCAAGAAGTGTAAGTTACTTTTAGAAATCTGGCATGTAACTAAACAGGTCAGGCTAGAGACAAGCAGGATGGTGTGATTTGACTGCATTGGCCAAGTTGTGACTTCATTTGCTACATTTAAGTTCCTGGTAATGAAAGCACTGTATCATCTGAGCCTATTACATTCAGTCAGAATGGGACAAATGCTCTTATAAGCTGCCTTAAGGCATTCAATCCATTGCCAGGGAAAATGGATTTAATGCAAATACGTCTGAACTGAATAGACACTAAAGCCTATGAATGACACAGGCTAGAACTAGGTGTCACAGGAGCTGTACATCCCTCCTCCTTTTCCCAGAAACATCATGTACTATAAAATATGTGATGTAATGTCACAGGACTAAATATTTCCCATCTTTCTACCAGCATCTAATGCAAGAGAGCCAGAACAGGCCAATCTACAGCATAAGATGTCTTGTGTTTTGCTGTACTCGATGTGATGTGGGCAGGAAGATTAGGGGAAGACTTGAGGTTGATTTTGTGGCAGCCATACAACTCCTTCAGTGCCTTGCTCTAGCCACGGACTCTGCTGAATTTATTAAGAAGGCAGACTGGATATCTGGACCATAGTTTATTAGAAACCAAAATGACTGAGAGGGCTATGGACTGAAATTTGACGCAGCCAGTAGTTCTGGTCATCTGTTTCCAAACTTGAAATCTTCACAGGCACAGTAGGTGGGAACATGGGAGAAAGCCTTCTCTGTGGTTGCGCTCACACTTTGGAATTCCCTCCATAGGGAAATTAGGAAGTCTCCCTTTTTGCTGTCCTTTTGGTGGCAGGTTCAACTCTTTCTTTTTCAGAATGCCTTTAATTTTCAAAGGCATTCTGAAAAAGAAAAAAAAATCTTTGTTTTATATTAAGATTTTAAGTGGTTTTAATTCTATTGTTATTTAATATTGTTTTAATCTTAATTTTGTATATTTTAAACTATATGCTATTTTATTGTATTTCATGCCTTTTTGTAAACTGCTTTGAATCCTTTTCCAGGAGAAAGCACCAATGGATGGGTGGGTAAACCATAGTGGTATAGTGGTTTAGGTCACTGTGAGACCCTTCCTTGGCCAAGGAAACCCACTTGGTGACCTTGGGCACATCACATTCTCTCAGCCTCAAAGAAAGGCAAGGGCAAAGCCCCTCTGAAAAAATCTGCCAAGAAAAGCTCATGGTAGTTTCATGTTAGGGGTGCCATAAGTCAGAAATAACTTGAAGGCATAGAACAACAATGGATGGATGGATCTGGAACTGTTTCAATTGAGCATTAGATTAAATATCTGCATTGAATTGTCCTACTTTCCCATTTAAACCAGGCTCTCAACAATTAATACATTTTGTTGTCATGCTACTTGCCCACAGAACAATTCTCCCAGAACCTATTTGCTTGAAGTAAATAAAAGGCAATAGATGCACAACCTAGTATACATCCTTGTCTCAGAGATGCACATATAAGAATTCCTCCATCCTATAGGGATTTCCCCTCTGATCCTGCCCATCTAACCAGAAAACATGACAAACATCAGTGGAGGAGCCATAAAATAGTGCTTCACCACA
This sequence comes from Urosaurus nigricauda, assembly GCA_034509955.1. NCBI lineage: Eukaryota > Metazoa > Chordata > Lepidosauria > Squamata > Phrynosomatidae > Urosaurus > Urosaurus nigricauda. The sequence goes on from JAOEGL010000004.1 coordinate 106,969,011, forward strand.
GTAAGCTGTAATCCCTCCCCTTACCTATTCCCCCTCCATAAGTTTACCTAGTAGGGAGAATGTGACATACTTTTGAATGGGGCCTGTGCTGGGCTACCCTCTGCCATACAAATGCAAAACACTAGACTGCATACTGAAATTTGGGTTATCAAACATGGTGGGCAAGCTGAATGCTGTCATAATTCCTTCAGTACGAGCCTCTCCTGAGTCCCTTCCTTCTACAGAAGGGAGTGTCTGGATCCAACTTGCATTTCCCGGTGAGCAAATGAACCAAATGCGTGGGAAACTGTTTTCTTGAAGAGTACAGCTGCTATGCTCCCCCAAAAACAAGTTATAGAAAAGCACCTATTTTTGTTAAAGGTGTGGAGGAGAAGCCCATTCTTTCTTATTAAGTGCTTTGTTTGATATTGGGGGGGGTGGGGGAGAACCAGAAAAGAAAGTGACTGTGATTAATGAGCCTTCACAGCAGTCCAGGTTCCAGTAGCTGCACCCTTCTGCATTTGCATGCAGGAAACAGCCCAGAGTGACAAGGCAGGCCCTGAAGCATGTCTCAGCAGTGAGTGGTGGGCATGATGGATCAGGCTGTATTATTCTGAGCCACTTAAGGCCCCCACTGGAAAACTGCTGGTAGAGAAAATTACTCGAAGAACAACACTCATCAACTGGCCCACTAAGTACTGACCTTGGGAACACACAGAGTGAGATTCTTGCACTGATGAATGGATCAGGCAAGAACCGTGAGATCGAAGCAGGAAAGTATTGGAGGAAATGCAGGCCCCCATCTGCTTCTCGCTGAAATCGTCCCTAATGATGGACTACTTCCCTCAGCGCTCACACGACCAGTAATCCATGTCAATTGCTTTCTTTGCCCATTATTGCATTCATTGAGAAGCTGATCGTTGTGGCTGAAAAGTAAGGCTGTGCTGCAAGTTCCAAAAGGAACTTTTCCAGCACATTTGTACAGTGAGGTGAAGAAATCTGTGGACTAACCAAATTTAGACATTTGAGAAGCGTGGGAGTTACATCTCAGTTAACAAAGTAGATAGAGAATGTTCCAAGATCTCACATCTTTAAGAGAAAATTTGATATTGCAGATAGAAATAACATGAATAAAATAGGGATAGCTTCCTACACCAAAAAACAGAAGAGCAACTTCAGCAAACATGTGTTTCAACAAATCTTTTATCCAACACTAACAATATGCACATCTGAAATGAAACAACCAGGTTAAGTTAGCATTGCTAATGGTTCCTGGGGAATGTCCTGGTTGACATGATGGCCTCTGATGGTCCCCTCTCATAAAATGAGCGAAGCCAGCACCCTGGCTCTCTAGGGAGCTGGCAACAATGAAAAAAAAAATGAGATGGTGACTAGATTGATGCTGGCGGAAAACCTGAAATGAATCATGGGCTCATACCTATTTGAAAACCTACTTTGTGGTAACATTGGCAGCAGAAAATCTTTTCTCTCTCGGATCATTGCAGTGGAAAAGAGCCATCCAGCAGGGCTGTTTCAAGTCATTAGAGGCCTTTTACACCTTGACCAACAACAGGAGAATCTAGACCACTCAGCAGCCTGTTGTGACGACTTTGCTAAGCACTTTGCAGATAAAATTGTTCATATCAGTTCTGACATAGATGTTACAGTTAATATAGGCCTGGTACATGCGACCTTGATTCTTGCCTATTCAATGTTAAGGAATACTTTTCCATTTGTATAGATTGAGGCTATAGACAAGATTCTTGGGGAAGTGACAGCCACTACATGTGTGCTACGTCCTGGACTTCCTAGCTTAGCAAAGAGTTCAGAGGGGACAAGGTAGATGAGTAATGGGAGCGTGTAACATTTCTCTAGGGAGCCAGTGTGGCGTAGTGGTTTGAGCATTGTGCTATGTCTCTAGAGACCATAGTTTGAACCCTAACTCACCCATATAAACTCGCTGAGTGACCTTGGGCAAGTCACACTCTCTCAGCCTGGATGGCGATGGCAAATCCTCATCTGAAGCAATTTGTCAAGAAAACCCCATGATAGGTTTGCCTTAGGTCGGAAATGACCTGGAGGCACATAACAACAAACAAGCAAAACAACTGCCTCAGAAGGCACATGCTGAGCAGTGACAATGTCATTGCCTCAGCCCTCAGCTGTTGCTTCCAAGCCCCTGGCCATTCTCTCTTAGGACGTTATCAGACTGGAAGAATTTCTCTTTATTGCGAATGGAGCCAATTGGAGCCAATTCGAATTCACATGAATTCGCTAGTTTAGCGAATTTATGTGAATTCCAATTGCGTTCAGAATGCATTCAGAATGCCTTCTCATTACCCGAAAATGACCCCCCCCCATTGTCTGAAATTGCATGAGATGCTTTAATTTGCAATAACATAAAACCCATGATTGCGTTCGGAATGACTTCCCTTTTGCCCAAAATTGCGTGAGATACTTTAATTCGCAATAATGTGAAACCCCATGATTGCGTTCGGATTGTCATTAGATTATACTTCCAATTTCCAACGTCTGATAAGGTCCTTAGGAAGAGGCCATCATGGGGTCTTGCTTTCTATGGGATGGAGGAAGGTGAAGGAGAGCTTCTGTGGTATTCTGGCAGTGATGCAGGGAGGGTGATGCAATTCAGAGGTGGGAAGGCATAAGGCAGCATAGTGGCCACAGAGCAACTGTAAAATAAACAGTATGTGGAGGCCTGTTACAGACCTGTGTGGGCTAATGCTTTTTTTGGCCACAGTTCCTAGAAAACCAATGGCCACACTATCTGGGGATAATGGGAGCAGTAGTCCAAACACAACTTTTCAAAATTTGTCCTCCACTCCATTCTACTGTTTTCCTCAATGTCATCCTGTCTCGTGAAAGCTGGATTTGTTTCTGACAAATTGTAGCTCTTTCTCTCTGTATAACCACTGCTTCTATTGTATATGTTTTTCTTTAACATCATAAAAATTAGAAGAAAGAAAAAAATAGAAGCCTAGTTAATTGCTATTGCTTCCAATAGAAGTAGTTCTCAACTGACGTCAGCTGAACTGGAACCAACACATCTTTCTTTTGTTAAACTGACAGTTTATATAAGATTTGAACTGACTTCTAAAATCAGATGGAGTTAAAGAATGCCAGGTTTTTCCTGGTGGAAATGGCAAAACAGCTCAGTTTTCAAATTGTTGTGTGGAGTCTCCCTCAGAGGTAGTGTGGCAGAAGGGCCAAGGTTGTGCCCTGAAAATCTGTGGTAGTTGTGAATGCATTGGTTGGTCCTCAATAGCCCTGGTAGCAGCATATGGCTTCTGTGGGCAACTATCTCAACACCCTGGCAGTGGTCACTGTGGGTGTCTATCCTAAGCCACAGCTTGGAAGTGTTATTTTGTTGAACTACAGATCCCAGAATTCCCCAGCAAACATGAGGAAAGATTCTGGGAATCACAGTCTTACACAATAACTTTTCCAAGCTCTGTTTTGGATCATTTCTACACACAAAATCACCTGCAGAGACAATCCTGAACCCAGTGTCTAGTGTCCTAAACTGTGCAAGGGTTCTAGATCTTACCACAATTAAAATTTTGTCACAGTGGCCCTGATGTGGTATCATTTTTTGATCATGATAGGAAATTTAAAAATGGCTAGCCACTACAGGCAAGTGAGCCCACCTTGGCCCAGTAGCAAGGAAAGAAGGCCACCAAGGGAGACACTGATCAACGCCCCCTTGAACCTAGAGACTTCCAAAGATTGGGAAAATTACCCCAACTAACAAGAGCAGTTATTCAAAAAGTAACCTTTTCATGTCCTGGAGCTGAACCTCATCTTTTGGTAAACTGCTATTTCTGATCTGTCAGTTTGCACAGGGACTAATAATAATAATAATAATAATAATAATTTTATTTATAGCCCGCTCCTCTGTCATCAATCGGAGCGGGTTACAATAATTAAAAGACATCAAGATAAAACAATCCCAATAACCCATAACCCCACCTCCCACCCCTTAAAAATAAATTAAACCAATATCAGATTAAAATCCAAAAAATAAAAAATAAAAATAAAATTGCATACATACAACATAGAACATAGAACATAACAAGCAGCCAGTCAATTCTATAGACACTGTAGATGTAAACTTCCTAGATAAAGTGATGGGAACTTGTAGGAGCGCACGTCCCAATGTCGTAAGCCAGTGTCGGGACCAGGAGTTAAGATGTTTCAGGGAAGGCCTGCCGGAAGAGATGCGTCTTTAAGGCTTTTTTAAAGCTATCCAGGGATGTAATAAGACGCATCTCATCCGGCAGGTCATTCCATAGCCTGGGAGCGGCAGCAGAGAAAGTCCCCCGGGAGGTCCGCAACAGCCTCGTTTTCACAGGCTGTAATAAATTTCTCCCGGAGGACCGGAGTGTGCGGGGGGGATTGTACGGGGAGAGGCGGTCCCTAAGATAAGATGGACCCGAGCCCTGTAGGGCTTTAAAGGTCAAGACCAACACCTTGTACTGCGCCCGGAAACTAATGGGTAGCCAGTGGAGGGACTTAAGCACTGGTGTTATGTGCTCGCACCTCGCTGTACCAGTAATAAGCCTGGCTGCCATGTTTTGGACTAGTTGAAGTTTCCGAGTTAGGCACAAGGGTAGCCCCAAGTAGAGCGCATTGCAGAAATCCAATCGTGAGGTTACCAAAGCGTGTACCACAGACTCTAGGTCCTTCTGATCCAGGAAAGGGCGCAGCTGGCGTATCAGCCGAAGCTGATAACAAGCACTCCTGACCGTCGCATTCACCTGACTAGTCATGTGAAGCGACGAGTCTAGGAGTACCCCCAGACTGCGAACAGGGTCCGTCGAGGAGAGTGTGACTCCATCTAGGACCGGAAGATGTATTCCCAGACCTGGCTTTGGTCCTGTGACTGTGAGTACCTCCGTTTTGTCTGGATTGAGCTTCAATCTGTTTTCCCTCATCCAATCCATTACTGCCGCAAGACAGTCATTAAGAGGGGAGACGCCATCTGAAGTCTGAGCCGATGATCTTGTCATGGAGAGGTATATCTGAGTGTCATCAGCATACTGAAGACACTGAGCTCCATGCCTCCGAATGATCTCACCCAGCGGCTTCATATAAATATTGAACAGCATCGGGGACAGGATGGCACCCTGAGGGACACCACAATTAAGCTCAATCTTGGAAGAGCAGCTGTCCCCGAGCCTCACCCTTTGGGATCTGCCGGAGAGAAAGGACCAGAACCACCGGAGTGCGGTGCCTCCGATCCCCAACTCCCTTAGCCGGTCCAAAAGGATGGAGTGATCAATAGTGTCAAAAGCCGCTGAGAGATCCAAGAGCACGAGCAGGGTCACACTACCCCTGTCAATGCTCAAGCGGAGGTCATCGGTCAGAGCAACCATAGCAGTCTCAACTCCATGTCCTGTCCTGAAGCCAGTTTGAAATGGATTAAGATAATCGGTTTCATCCAAGACAGCTTGGAGTTGGGAGGCAACTGCCCTCTCGATCACCTTGCTCAAAAACGGTAGCAAGGACACTGGTCTATAGTTGTTCCTGTCCAGGGGGTCGAGGGAGGGTTTCTTCAGGAGGGGTTTTACAGCCGCCTCCTTCAAACTAGATGGTAAAGAGCCCTCCCTAAGGGACGCATTGATTGTATCCCGAAGGAATACCCTCAATGCATCCCCTCCCTGGACGACCAGCCAAGATGGACAGGGGTCGAGAGGGCAAGTCGTCTTCCTCATACTTCCAAGGAGCTTGTCCACGTCCTCAGTACTAACAGGTTGGAACTCATCCAGTAAACTGACAGCAACGGAGTTATTGGGAGCCTCACTTATAGATTCTGCTGAAACATTGGCGTCCAAGTCAGTCCTTATCCGAGAGATTTTATCTGCAAAGTGGGTGTTAAACGCATCACAGCAGGCTGTCGTTGGGTCAAGTAGGGGGTTTGGTGCAGGGGGAACCCGCGTCAACTCCCCCACCACCCTAAACAGCTCTGCTGAACGAGACTCTGCAGATGCAATGCGTGCAGAGCAGAAAGATTTCCGTGCTGCACGCAAAGCCTCCCGATAGGCACGAAGGTGTTGCCTATGGCGAGTTCTGTCGGATAAGAGTCGAGTCTTCCGCCATTTGCGCTCTAGTCGTCGTCCAACCCGCTTCATCTCCCTAAGTTCCTCCGTGAACCAGGGCTTATGGTTGGGAGCGGGCTGGAGAGGACGCTCGGGAGCGATTGCGTCGAGAGCCTTGGGAAGATCGGTGTTCCAAGTATTCACCAAGGTTTCGACAGAGTCGCCGGTGTTGCCAACCATCAATCCCTCTAAAGCCTTCTGGAAGCCGATTGGTTCCATTAGCCTTCGAGGGCGGACCATTCGAATGGGTCCACCACCCCCGGGGGGACGGAAAGTGGCCTTTAGTTCCAGCTTGATCAGAAAGTGATCCGTCCATGACAGTGCGGAGGTTTTGACTACCTCTGCCCACGGATACTCCTGTTCCGTACTAAAGATCCCATCGAGTGTATGATCCGCACAATGGGTGGGCCCGTTGACCAATTGGGAAAGATTCATGCCTGTCATGGATTCCATGAACTCCCGAGCTGCTCCAGGTAAATCAGAAGGGCTGGTCTCGAGAGGAATATTGAAGTCGCCCAAAACCAATAGTCTGGGCGACTCCAACAACAACTCAGAGACCAGCTGAGTCAGCTCGGTTAGGGAGTCTGTTAAGCAACGGGGTGGCCGGTATACCAACAGAATCCCCAAACTGTCCCTGGTCTTCAGGCTAAGGTACATACACTCGATGTGGGTCGTTTTCCGGACAGGCTTCCTGATCAAGGTTAGGTTGGTTTTGTGGACTATAGCCACACCGCCCCCCCGCCCACTTTCCCTTATCTGCTCACTGACCGTATAGCCCGCTGGGAGAGCCTGCGCCCATGTTGCTGCACTAGCATCTCCCAGCCAGGTTTCGGTAAAGCATGCCAGGTCGGCTTGTTCATCCACGAGAAGATCGTGGATGATATGAGTCTTACCCTTGGCCGACCTGACATTGCAGAGGAGCAGATTAAGGGACTGTGGAATGGTTGGTACACTCTCCACATTATCCCGGGTAACAGAGTGAACTGAAGAAGGGATAGATACTAAACATCGATCCCTACTTCTTTTGTAACATGTCTTCACTCTGCTACCGCCATACCTTCCCTGCCCCCACACAACCTCAATACCCGCTCCCAGATTGTTCCTGGCCCCATTATCTGATGGGATAGATGGATAATCCAGTTGAAGTTCCCGTCCCAGCATAGATATACAGTGTCAAACAAAGAGTAAGCAGGTATTGCCAGCTATCCTGTCTAGACCACTCTGCCATAGTGGGCATTATGCCAAGGCTAGAAGAGGCTACGTGTATTGCCACTGAGATGGTAGGTCTAATGCTAATCCTCGCTGTAACAAGGAGGAGGGGTGGCATTAAAGGCCAGTGTAGACCCAGGTATTCTGGCCCAGGCCCCTCCCCCACCTCTGCCGCGCTGCCACTAAAGGAGGAAAGCGTTGGGGCTGAAATAGGGCCCAAGAATGTCCCGGCTCCTCCTCGCGCTGCCGCGCCACGCTGCTGTGGGAGAGGGGTGATGATGGGGCCTATACAGGCCCAGATACTCCGGCCCAGTCCCTTCTCTGCCTCCGCTGCGCTGCCACTGAGGTAGGGAGGCGTTGGGGCCTAAATAGGGGCCAAAGATGTCCCGGCTCCTCCTCGCTCCGCCGCGCTGCTGTAGGGGAGGGGTGGCTTTGGGGCCTGTGCAGGCCCAGGTGTTTCGGCCTAGTCCCTTCCTCTGCCTCCGTTGCGTCTGGGCTAGCTGTTTGACTCTGAGCTGCCTGATGTTCCAGGAGGGAGGGGTGGAGGGGTGCCCTTTTAAGGCCTCAGGCTCCAAGCCAAGCCCACTCACTCTGCCGGTCTGCTGCTGCTGCTTCTTCTTCTTCCAGGTGTTGGAGGAAGAGAAAAGCACTTCAGCGTCTGGGCTAGCTGGCTGACTCTGAGCTGCCTGATGTTCCAAGAGGGAGGGGTGGAGGAATGCCCTTTTAAGGCCTCAGGCTCCAAGCCAAGCCCACTCACTCTGCCGGTCTGCTGCTGCTGCTGCTTCTTCTTCCAGGTGTTGGAGGAAGAGAAAAGCACTTCAGCGTCTGGGCTAGCTGGCTGACTCTGAGCTGCCTGATGTTCCAAGAGGGAGGGGTGGAGGAATGCCCTTTTAAGGCCTCAGGCTCCAAGCCAAGCCCACTCACTCTGCCGGTCTGCTGCTGCTGCTGCTTCTTCTTCCAGGTGTTGGAGGAAGAGAAAAGCACTTCAGCGTCTGGGCTAGCTGGCTGACTCTGACCTGCCTTACAAAGCTATTGAGGTGATGCCTATAAGGAATTACCTAAGGGCTAAGTATGATTACAAGGACGGTGTCTCAGTTCCTCTGGGAAACAAACAGAAAGAAAAGGTTTTAAAGGCAATAGAAATCTGCCAGGCTGGCAGGAATAAGTGATAGAGCAGATGAAGGCATCCTTTCCTGCTATGCACTTCTGTCACACCTAAAATGAATGGCAAAGATTACTACCTATGAATGTATTAGGTGTACATTGCTTTCCCTGACTCTGGTGCTTGCTGAAAATGCCACCTTAATGTTGCTAATAAGCACCTCTTATCAACGTCCCGATAGCAAAGGATTGTCAGCAAGAGAAATGTCTCCACTACCTGTGTCTATTAAGGATATAATTTCAATGTGCTGCTATGCTTCGAGGAAGATCAGCGCGGGCCATAAAAGCCATCTGCCAAACACATTTTCTACAACACTGGAGACAGCAGGCATTCCACAGAGCTGATGCTGAGCTTCAGGACCAGATTAAATGCCAGCTCAATCTCAAAACAGGCAACCTTAGGCTATGAATGCATTTGCATTTTATTCTCCTATAAAGGGAGGGCAGGTCCTGTGAGTATTTCCCCCAGACACTAGTAGAATGTAGGACAGAAAAGTAAGCCTTTAATGCGGTTAAAGGCAAGGATGACCAGGATTTGATGTGGAATTGGCCTTCTCTTGGGAAGACAGTCCACAGTTTTCTAGGAAAATCCAGAGCACTCCAGAGCAACACCATGCATCCTGCTGTGCCACCTGTCACTGCTGCTGCTGCTACTAGTGCGAATCACTCCCTCTGAGGTCACCAGGAGGTGCCCAGCTATGTTATTGATTCTGGGTACCTTGTGTCTGACCTCAGAGGGGTGTGACTTATGCCAATGCCAGGCAGCACAGTGGGACACATGTGTACACAGCTGCCTGGCAATGTTCTGCAGTGTCTAGGTAATGGGAAGTTTGTTGTGGCACCAGAGTTCTCTGACACAGAAGGCTAAATACCTCACAAAATGAGAAATCCCAGAATTCCACAGGGCTGAGCCATGGCAGTTAAAGCGGCATCAAACTGTATTAATTCTGCAGTAGAGACGCAGCCTTAGTTACTTCCCTTTGGATTACTATAACATGCTCTATGTGGGATTGCCTTTGAAAAAGGTTCATAAATGTCAGCTGGTGCAATGAGCTGCAGCCAGATTATTAACTAGGGCTAACTACAGGAAGCATACAATTCCCCTGTTGCAACAGCTTCACTGGCTGCTAGCCCATTTTAGGCACAAGTCAAAGTGCTGGTTATCGAAGACTGATTGCTTCAGGAGAATGGGCCTAGTATAATGTGATGGATTGTTTATTTGTAGTTTGCTTTTCAATGGTTTCTGCTTTAGTAGTAGTAACAGTAGTAGTACTATCAGTAGTAATGATAATAATGCAAAAGCATAATTTCACTCAAGCACTGTGTGCCTGATTTACTAATGCACAAAATGGGAAGAGTAGAAGAGAAGGAGGGTTCTGTATTCCCAAATATCTCAGGATGAAATAAATCTACTCAAGGGTAGGGTTAAAATGTGGCAGCTAGTGCTAGAAATTGCAAGAAAATAGTCAAAGAGAACAGAAATGTCATTTGGACAGACACACACACCCCTGAGAACTTCACCAACAAATACCACAACATCCTGACACATTTGCTCCATCTCACATAGGAGAACAAAAAAAGTCAAAAGTATTCTTCCTACTGCAAGAGATTACTAGAGGTTTTGTGCATTTTGTATGCATTTTTCACATTTTGGGAATTTTGGGGTGAAAATTTCATGAATGCTTTTTGCATAACTAATTACAATAATAGCACAAAATGCCTGTCTGCACAAAATGTAAGAATGTATTCTGCACAAAATCTACTTTTACACAGGTTTTTTTAAAACAGAATACTCTTTTTTGGGCACAAAATACTTCTGGTGCAAAAAGGTGTGTGTTAAGTGTGCGTGGGTTTTTTTTATTTCAAAAAAGCACTGCTTTTTCCACTCTCATCCAAGAGCAGAAAATGTCTTGCCATTGTTGGCAAAGTTTTCAACATGCTAGCTTATCATATTTCTTCTTGAGGATGAGAAAATTCTTTCCAGCTCTCAATGTGGGCTTCCCATTGCCATCTAGTTTCTGTGTGCACAGAAATCACAGAAATCAAAGCACAGCAGTTCTTTTGTTCTTATGATAATGACTGTACCTAAATTACACAATTAAAGCAGTTTGACATCAGTTCATTTGCCATGGCTGCATCCCATGTCATTCTAGAATTGTAGTTTGATGGAGCTACTTAGACTTATCTGCTAGAATTCTGCTTCCTTCAGCTCCAGGACCAGTGCTCTTTAGCAGAGAATTCAAAATCTCTCCCTAGACTACAAATCCAAGGATTCCTTGGGATGAATCCATGGCAGCTAATGTGGCATCAAACAGCTATAAATGTGCCATGTGGGTATGACCGCCTATTCTACGTGTCCAAAATTATCACAGCATGGTTGTAGTTATCACTATGTCAAGGATAGGGTTACGCCAAGGATAGGGTTACCAAGTGAAATAAGGCACAGGGCTCCTGTTCCTTTAATGCTTGTTTAGAAGAGGAAATTTCAGCAGGTGTTTGTGAGACATGCAACACCTGTTGAAATTCCCTCTTCTATAAGCAACCATATCCCTCATTTTGCCTGGTAACTCCAGCCCAACAGCTCCTGCTTATCCTGTATAATCCGTAATCTAAAAGCAGGAGATTGACTGCATTAAAAAGAGAGAGAGAGAGAGAGAGAGATTCCACATTTATAATAAAAATGTTGTGAAGTGATTTTCTTAAAACAGGAGGGGGCATCTTGCATCCTTGTAGCTTTCATCAGTGCAAAGGCATATGATTGCGTATTAGTAGTGACAGGAAAAGCCCCAAAGAGATTTCACATCCACTCTTCCTTTCCTTTCCTGTATTATGCCTGCTATTTCTGTGCTATTCCTAGCATCAAAGGGAGAGGCTGAGAATCAATTATTTAAAGGATAACTGAATTTCAGTGTCATCTTTTACCTCTAACGCAGTGTATGGCCTCCAGGAAAAGCTGGCACATGTGATACTAGAAAATACTAAATAGTTACTACAATTTTTCAGTTACTACCCACTGTTTACTAGAGTACCACTGAACAAAATAGTGACAGACTATGATGGGGAGAATTCTGTTGTATTCTATTTTTGATTAAATGTTTTGCTAATGATTAAATGAGTCTTACTCAAAGGTGCATGGTTGATAGAAAGGAGGGCAGAGGGTGCGTGAGTGGCAAGAACATTGAGGGAAACTGACCATTTCATCTCAAAATTTGTAACTCTTGACTTTTATCACACCAGGCTGCTAAGATGCCACAATCATATTAGTGTGGGAAATACAGCTATTTTTTCAAAGCATTTCAAATGTGCCACAGTGCTGCTATTATCCCGGGCTTCATCTTCTACATGCTGGCTTTCATAACTCTGGCCTCTCTGCCCTATGCCCTTCCCAGCATGCATTTCAGTCTGTATTCCCCCAGCCCCCCAAAATTAATTTTCAATTGCGCAGTCACAGTAATTGATTAAGAAAAAAATAAAATAAAATAAAGTTTTAAAAAAGAAAAACAGCATGCTTAGGAATAGTAAGGGGTAGGTGGGAGAGGAGCCTAATCATTCCTTCTCACACTACATGACTGCCTACATATCAGAACTGCAGCAGGAGAAACTTATCACCAGTGAATCAACAGTGGAAAAGTAGTGCAACTGGGAGACATTGGCCCGGCACAGGTGGACCAAAAGCGGCATGCTGCCTCCGATACTAGGGTTCAGGAGTGCACAGTAACCACACACTCCCGAACTCTAGTGTGTAACAGCAGCGGCATCATGGCGGTGTCCCATCCACATGTGTGCCACCATGATGATGTAAGTGATGCAGAGCGTACAGACATTGCTGTGCATCGCTTACATCACCGGTGCGCCAATGGTGCACTCGTGACATGTGCTGGGCACCTTAAAAAGAACCCGGTTTTTCTGAGTTCTTTTTATTGTGGAGGGCTGCCATGCAGTTTGGCTGCTGCAGTGTTCCCCTGGAGTTAAAACAGGCGTCTCCAGCCCGCTGTCTTCCAGTGGTTTGTTGAGCCCAATTGACAAGTTTTGCCTGTCAATGAAAAGGAGCACTCTAGGAACAGATGGAAGATGAACCAACTACAGGACACACACTGTGTTGTGTGATAAGGTATGGTCACAGAAGCTACTATCCTACTGTAATTCCATTTTGGTAGCCTTGTGAGACAAACTCCAGAGAAAGCTAGGAAAACTTATCTTAGGTCACTGCAGAAACACACTGCAGAAATAATCCGGTTTGAGACTGCTTTAAGTGCTCTGGCTCAAAGCTAGGGAATTCTGGGAACTGTCGTTTTATGAGACATTTAGCCTTCTCTATCAGAGAGCTTTGGGGCCAAAATAAACTACAATTCCCAGGATTCCCTAGTATTGACCCAGGGCAATTAAAGTGGTCTCAAACTGGATTATTTCTGTAGTGTGTTTTGTACTTAAGGTACAATTGCAGACTCTTCCTGTTAGAAGAGGAAATGAGAGACCATTAAAGAAGTCAGTATGGCTGCATGGGGAGTTCTCAGATGAGCCGAGGGAAGCAGAGCCTACAGCTTTGAGAAATTGCTTTTCAGGGACTAAAGTAATTCCATGATTTTAAAATTCTTTTCCAATTGCTTTGGAAGTAAAATATTACCCACTTGCAATTTTTATGTATGTAGTACAAATGTCCCCCCCCCCCCCAACTCATTAATTTTCCTCTCATTATTTTACTAGGGTCTTTGAAATTTCAAAATTGCACTTCCTTTTATCTCAGATATGTTTGATCCCCATGCAAACTGTATTCAAAAGTGGGAGAGTCTGAGTGGATGTGAGAGAGGACCCCTCTCTGGAAATAAGAATGTCCTTTTAAATATCAGACAAATGAGAATGAAGCTTGCATAGACCTTTGCCATGGGAATATATTTCCATGGAAGCAGGAGCCACAGGAATCAACAAGATTTCCTTACAAGTTTGGGATTGGGTAATACACTGTTCATTTATCTGAAGTAACCCTTTTGTCTTAATAGAACTACTCCAGTACTTAACAGTGACAGGGCATTGCATCCGCTGATGAAAGCTACCTTGAGTGCCTTTTATAAGAGAAAGGTGGCATATGAATTTCTTAAATAAATAAAAATTAAGAGAATACATAGATAGACTGAGCTATACGGCAGTTAATAGAAATAGTTGGGTCTTATCCATTTTTGGACAGGTTTCAGGCATTATAAGATATGCTGACAAAAGAATCTGTAATGTCTTCACATTTGAGAATGCTGTTCGCACCACCTAACACTCCAGTGATATAAATGAAAGCTGAAACAGAAATATTTATGGGAATAATTTATTCTCAGAGTTACTGGGGACAGGGTATCAGGAGGGGAGCACTGCTGACAGAAAACTGCCCTGCTCTTTTGCCAAGGTCAGGGTGGGAAATGTATCGGGGCAAAAATTCTCCAGCTCTTCTCATTGACAACAAGAATACAAATTACCCCAGGGCTGACCAGGGATAGCCTCCTCAGTTTCTCAGTTCAGTTCTCAAGAGAAACATTTTACTTCTAATACCAGGGTTGTTTCTTCAGTCAGCCATTCATACAATGTACAAGGGGGAAAGGTGCTCTGGGTGGTGGTGGGGAAACCACCATGTAAACTGCTATCAGCCTGACTGAACAGTATAATCCAGCTGTCTTGGACTACAACTTCAAGCATCTCAGCCAGCATGACCATTATAGCGGATAACTGCAGTTGTAGTAGTGTAAAACACTGTTTGGAAAAAGTTGTTCTATACATTACACAAGAACATGGAATTAAGATGGGGTGAGTGGGTGGTCTTTTTAAAGGCTATCGATACAAACTGATTTTGCCAAGGAGTCAAGTCAGTTGGACACAAGGAAGGTCTATTCAGAGGCTGAAATGCTGGCATCCATTTCTCCCCACCACCCCGCAAACATTTTGCAAACTGAACTTGACTGAAAGAACTCCAGATGGCTGGAACTGCCCCGTGTGTGTGTGCAAATAAAGAAATGTGGCACAAAACTATGAACTTACTCAGTTTCTTCATGCAGTCTCGAAGCCTGGTTTCTAAACTGAGCACTCGCTGATGTAGTTCCTCATAATCATAGGCACCAATTTCCTCTTGGATCCCCGTAAGAACTGAAGACAGATTTCTAATTTCCTCTTTGAACTGAGTGATTAACTTGGCATCAGTTTTGTACTGTTCTAGGACTGGGATCAGTGGCAAGAGCTCATCCATCTTTTCCTTCAGTTCCTAAGGGAAGGGAGGAGAGAAAAGGCAGAAGACAGAGGAAGTGTGCATTTTATACGTGTAAATGTGTTGTGTCCTCAAAATGCTTTCATAAGATCCTTTTAAGTTTCTTACCAAATCTGCTTCTAAAATTGTCATTGATCTTGATATCAAAACTATAACTGGTGTCCCAGGAGAGATTTAGAAAACTCATGGATGTCTTGAGGCTTTGCATTAGATCATATGAAATGCTTTTTCTTTATTGTTCTTAAAAATAAACTATTTTCTTTTGAATTAATACTTTCTCAATACTAGAATTATTGAAAAAATCTTTTTTTAAAAAAAGCTTTTCAGATCAGAAATGTACCATTTAGTCTATGCACAGCTATACATTTATATTATCCAATATCTTTGTTACTGTAGTTATGCTATATTAGAATGCTAGTGTTTCTTATCTTTCTGTTTAGAAGAGTTGCTTTGATTAATACACACAGATATATCTGATCCCACAGGGATCATCAATTGGTCAGTACAGTCAAAGATATAGCGAGGAAGGAGTTTCTAGTCGATATGAAGATCCAGTCTATTTTCCTTAACAGATGGCAACTTTTCTCAGTATTTTCACCCGACACATAATGGGGTATTAGTGGACCCTGCCCATCCATGGGGTTTTGCCAGGACCCACTGGGACACTCAAGCCCCATATTATTTAATAGGTGGTGATGTGCTCATGTACTGCTATACAACAATATGGGACTTGGATACCAGTAGGTGGTTGAATCTATGGATTGCTAGCCCACTGATATGGCAAGCCCACTGTACATGTCATTCTATCAAAATAAAATGAAGATAAGGAGGGTAACTGTAACTCTGCAAATTCTCACAGGGTTGCTTCCTTGAGGAAAAGCTTTCTGACAAAATGTGTCAGAGTTTTATACTAAAATAATTAGATTTTTCTGTTCCGAGAGCAATCTCTGTTTCCTCTGCACTATAATGCAGTACAGTATAGCCCTCCTTTATCTATAAAACAATTCTACAACAATTTTCCTAGTGTTTTATATTACTTTTGCCAGAATTTTAAACTTCCATTTACAGTAATGAGTTTCATCAATCATTTTGCCAGTCAATCCTATGGTTTTGAAAGATGCTTGAGGAGTATTCTTTCTTTTCTTTTTCTGCCTCCTCTTAATTGTTTGTTATCCTGAATGTTATTTTACATTTTTTCTCCTTTAACACCAAAAGCCTGAAGACAAGAGTTGTGAACCTCTCCCTTTTCCTTTCCATTCCATGTTTTAAGATTTGTTAAGAAGCCTCTGCTCAGAGTATCTTTTGTGAATGCAAGTGACGCATATATTTGGTCCTTATTCCTCATGACAATGGAATATTGATGGTCTTTCACACAACTCTGCTTCAAGAAAATGAGTTCTACAATACAATTCAGCAAATTTTATGTCATATTAGTCAGTTTAAGAAAGACTGTATGCTTGTTGAAAACAAGTTCTGGAGGATTCGGCACATTATATCTGTGAATGTCACTTATATACTGGCATGAGTGAACACATGTAGATCTATTTTTCTAAAAAGTTTAAGCTTTCCTATATGAAAAAAGATGCTTCTTTTTATCGCAAAAGATATGTGACCTGGAGGGTTGCAGTAAGAGCTGTTCAATGCTGGAAAAAGTATGTGGATTTCATTTCTGTGAATTGCCATGGAAAAACATGAGAAATGGATCCTGAAGTAAGTTGTAAAAGTTATCTGTTTTCCCTCCTGCTAGCAATGTTATGCTCTTAATAAGTTAACACAACTGTTTTAAGTTGGGAGTTTTTCAGAGTCCAGGAAAGTTAAAGTCTGTTTGCATATCAACAAGAAGCACAGGAATGGAGACAGACTGGATTGCAAGAGAAGAGTCCTGTTGATATCCAAATGGACTTTAAATTTCCTGGACTCTGAAAAACTCCCAATTCCCACATGGCCAGAAGGAAGAGGAGCCAGCCTGAAAAATTTACCCTCCATACCATCTTAACTAAGGACAGAAACAACAAAATGCAGGCATCTTACTAACATCACCAATTTTTCTCCTGTTTGGTTTGTAACATCTTGCCTGATGAAGAAACCAGTGGAGCTTCGAAAGCTTGCAACAGTATATTGTGCATTTCCATTGGCCAATAAAAGTATCACTGTTTGGTGAATTTTTGTTTGAATTTGCTAAATAACCAACACAGCTACCCCTGCATATTTTCTGAATACAGTGCAGTTACAGATCAGTAGGTCAAGGTCAGTGGTTCAGAGACTTTGGTCTTTTAGATATTTTATACTTCAGCTCCCAGAATTCCTGATTGTTGGCCAAATTGGCTACGGTTTTTGAGAGCTGAAGTCCTAAACACCTGGAGGACCAATGTTTGGGGAACACTGCTCTAGATTATGAATTCTTAACTGCAACATAGATCCCGCTGTTACTTTCAACAAATTTAAAATATTTTATTAATTTTAGCTTCTGTGATCTGAGAATTAATGAAATAAACATTATCCATACATTAGACAGATGGATTAGTGAGCCAGAGTGGTGTAGTGGTTAGAGCATTGGACTAGGATTCTGGAGACCAGGATGCAAATCCTGGCTCAGCCATGAAGATCCACTGGGTGACCTTGGTCAAATCTCACTGGAGTTTATCAGACGGGAGGAATTTCTCCCAATTTCCCATTGCCCGAAAGTGTGTGAGATATTCTAATGCGCAATAACATGAAACCCCATGATTGCCATTGCATTATACCCCCAAATTCCATCGTATGATAAACTCCACTCTCTCAACGTCAGAGGATGGCAATGGCACCCCCTGTCCCCAAAGAAAACTGCCAAGAAAATACCATGATAGGTTCACCTTAGGGTTGCTGTAAGTCAGAAACGGCATGGAGGCACACAACAGTAGCAACAACAAATTAGATCCTAATAGAAGAAGGGTCTTTTCAGTAGTTGTAGAATGTCTTAGGAAGTATATTTAACAATCAATGGCTCCATCTGCACTGCAGAAATAATCTGGTTTGACACTACCTTAACTGCCATGGCTCCATATTATGGAATTCTGGGAACTATAGTTTGTTGTGGCACAATGGGATTTTTGAGATACGGAAGAGAGCAGTAGAGAACTAGCAAGCCTTTTAACAGAATTGTCACTGAACTGTGCTGACAGACAAATTGAGAGGAGAAATTGAAGATTTCTACCTGGCTGAAACACTTGAGGAATTTCAAGGGAAGTGAAAAGGAACTGCTGTAAGACAAGTAACTTTTCTCATCCCAGCCATCCCTATCTTTACTCCTAATTGCTTTCACCTAAAGCAAAATGTTGAGGCAAGTGCTGTGGTTCCTGCTGAGAAGAAAAATGGAGGAGTTGAAGGGAACCTAAATACAAGAGCTTCAAGATTACTAGTTTCTCAGTGGGAATCTCTTTCCATCTCTAGTACATTAAGAAAAGATCTTAGTATTCTAGTACTTCAAGTGAAAGTAGACATGAGCAGCTCAGTTGGGTGGGAGGGAAATGGAGACAGAATTTTAAAATCATAAAAAACCCACCCATCCCTTATGGACTTACGACAAGGGCTGACTTATCATTAAAAAGAGTGAGATATTGGGCGCCTGGAAACAGCAAGGAAACAGAACGGTGTATCTGCCTCAGTGGCCAGATACTGGGTGCTTGGAAACAGAAAGGAAGCCCTCAAGAACAGAACAATGCATTTCATGGAGCCTGTGCCTTGCACTCTCTAAACTTCTGTTTTGCCATCAGATGTAGTGGAGGATATTGTTCCATGAACAATGTTGATGGGTTTGCCACTGTACATGGAATAGGAGGTGATGTCATCTTAGCTATTTTAGGAACGGAACAAGTTCAAAACAGAGGAATTCAATTAGTCCCGAGGCCTAGTTTGCTCACCAGTCTAATGGAGCAATCTAGTGAGACTGGTGACGTCTTTTTCTCAAAGCCCCTCTTCCCTGAGATCACCAACTTTTCCCTGGGTCACACAGGATATATATCTCCAATCCTTTCCCAGGCTATCATTCTCTGAAGATGCCAGCCACAGATGCTGGTGAAACATCAGAAAGGAACTCTTCCAGAACATTGCCACATAGCCCAAAAGCTCCACAAAAAACTATGGATGCTGGCCATGAAAGCCTTCGACTCCACAAATCCAAGGCACTTTGTGACTTCCTCCATGCAAAGAAAAGCACTGAACTCTGTATTTCTTTCTGCATGGAGAAAAGGGCTTGACTGGCATTAAGAGTAGTGGTTCTTCCAGGCACTGACTTTCTTTGCTGGTTGTCCCAAATGGGATGCTAAACAGCAGGCCAAAGTACTTGGCTGGCATTTGGATTGCCTTCACCAATCAGGGATGGGGCATTCCTTGGGTCACAGCTGAGTCCCAAGTTGGCATTGTTCAACCCTTCCTTTTTTGGAATGGCTACGTTATCTGCAGTATGCTCATTTATAATAATTTGGATTGCCTTCGTCAATCAGGGAAGAGGCACTCCTTGGGTCATGGCTGAGTCCCAAGCTGGCATTGCTCTACCCGTTCTCTTCTGGGGGATGGCTGTGTGCCCTGCTCCTCAGACAAGTGAGACTGACCTGTGTACATGAGGCTGCAACTGCTCATTGGCTCCTGAACCCTTTCTTCTTTGAAAAGGACCAGAGGAGGCCTCATTCAAGGCTCTATGGTCCAGACGAGTTTCCCTGGTGAGCCACATCAGGCTTGTGAGATGGCCATTCTTCATACCCAATATAGATGGTAGGGGCAAAAAAAGTAAGATATAGTTCCATGAGAAAGAGAAATGTGTGTAAGAGGGGAGGAAATGGCATAAAATTCTTTCTCCAAACCATAATTGAGAGAACTGAAGCTCATTTATTTCCAGTGATTGGCCATAAGAAAGCTATAGCATCTGCAATATGCTCATTTGTAATAAAAATTTTCACTCCTTCTTCTAATACATCACTAGAGCTCCAACAACAAAGCTTTTCCTATAATGACTAGTAAAGACTGTTCTAATGATGTTGAGGTAAATGAGCAGATATTATGAAATTAGATTTATGCCCATTAGAGAGATTTATTCTCGGACAGGTTTTTTTGTTATCATATCCCAATATTGTCTAATAGTGACGAAAGTGGTGGCAGTGTTTCAATAAAAGTGCTTTAAATGAATTGTAAGAAAAGATCTTACAATTTACCTTAATGAAGTACTGTTTATTTTAAAAATCATTTGGAAAATATTAACTCCTGAGAAGAGAAAAATCCATAGGCAATGGTGAAAAGCATGTATTACATATAGCTAAATTAAATAGATGGAAAATTGCCTTGTTAAATTACATGTGGAAATGTTATTACCATAAATGTATTAGAATAACGAGACTTCCCTTTTCAGCTCTCATATATAATTTTACACTTGTGAGGAAAATTCCATTTATTGAAGATACCCAGAAGTCTTGGAATAAGAGTGGTTTGAAAAGGATGAGTTGAGGGAATGTTTTATAAGACAGAGCACCATAAACTCGCACAGACCTTTGCAAATGGATACTAAATCCTTTTTCTGTTCCAGAGATCTTAATTTATGAATGCAGTGCCGTGACTACATAAGTCAATGAGATTCTTTTCAGTGTTGGTTTCAGTATGCTTTCATGGCCTTTGTATAGAGAACAGGAAAGAATTATAGATTTTTACTGAATCTCTCACATTCCATTTTCTGAAGTAAGCTTAGGGCATTTCCATGCTTTCTCAAGCAAATATATTCTGAGCTATTTTTCCTTTAACAAATTTAAAGCTATGGAATATACACATGCACATGTGCCTTCAAGTTGCCTATTGACTTATGATGACCCCATGAATTTCATAGGATTTTCAAAATGAAGGAATACTCAGAGATGGCTTGCCATTGCTCTCCATTGAAATATAGCCTATAGTACCTAGTAGTCTTTGGGTGTCCCTCATTCAAGTACTAACCAGGCCTAATCCTGCTTAGCTTCCAAGACCAGATAGGATCTGGTGCCTTCAGGGTGTTTAGGCCTTTATTCACACATGTAGCACAAGAGCAAATGACCACATATATGTGGTTGAGGATATAATTGGACCCAGAACATCTACGGGGCGCACATGGTATTTAACTGTGCATGTATAGCATATACACACTCATTTTTTTGGTGAGAATAACTACCTTTTTTTACCTCAAACATAGACTCTAAAATAGTTGAGATCAGGCAGTCCTGGGCTGTAGAAGAGACTGCAAATTTAGGAGGACGGCTGTTGTTGGAAGCTCCCTCTAATGTTACTACATGCTGATACTATGTAATTGCAGTATTGTGCACATTTCAGAGCAAGCACCACTGAATGTTGTGAAACTTACTTGGGAGTAAATATGAGTGGTTTCCCATTAAAATACAGGTAAAGGTAGTCCCTTGACATGAATGTCTAGTTGTAAGCAACTGTAGGGGGTGGTGCTCATCTCCATTACTAAGCCAAAGAGCCAGTGTTGTCTGAGGACTACTCTGGTGTTCACATGGCTAGCAGGACTGCACTGAATGCTGTTATCTCCCCATTGAAGTGGTACCTACTTGCATTTGTGTGCTTTCAGACTGCTAGGTTGGCAGAAGCTGGGACTAGTGACAGGAGCTCACGCAATCATGCAGCGCGTGGGCCTAGAAATGCAGAACATCTGATCTTGTGATCATCAGAATTGGTGTCTTAACCATTAAGCCACCGCATCCCATGTATGAGCCTCTAGCAAAAAGGAATCCCATGCAGGTGAGTGAGGGAGGTAGCAGGAAACAGTACTTATCACTCCTCTGCTCTTGGCGTTAATACCAGATGGGTTGCCAGAGGGGGAAAGCCCCCTTCTTAACTTCCACAAGTCCACATTTTTATAGGTGTGGCTTTGCTACCACATTTATAGAGATGCACATCAGAAATGATCAATGTCTGCTTTCTAGGCATTATATAGTCTCCAGCCCTATATAGTAGGAGTGCAGAACCTTAGCCCCTGGACCTAAATCAAGTCCTCTGTAGTTTCTAAGAATGTAAATCTTAGCTTATTGCATTCTTATATACTAGCATAAAACATTTCAGAAGTTTTCCCTCCATTGGGCAGGTTTATGAAAGTTTTTGCAGTTTCTCCCTAACATTTTGGGAGCTTTTGGTGAAAAATCTGCAAAGTTTTCTTCGTGTTTTTTTTTCTTTAAAGCCAATGTATATTTGGGCATCCCCCCTCCCCCTCTCCCACAAAAAACAGTGAAAAAGGTGCCAGCCTTTTTGGTCTTCCATAGGTCCAAAAATCTTGTGATTGCTGACATTTTATTTCGAAAAAGGAGCTGTGACAAATCAAAACACATTTTCTCGTAGAGAATAAGGAAATGTGCTAATATTATTTACATTTCTAGTGGTTTCCTGATGACAGCAATCTTTAGCATATGTTTCTCCCCTCATTCTAAAAGGCTGAAATGCTTCTACAAAAGCTTAATTACAGATTGTCAGCTTGAAATTAAAATAAGATGCTATTTTTGCTTCCACCCTTAATACCTTGAATTTGGTCTTTAAGGTGAAAGAAGTTCCCTACGCTTCTGTACCCAAGACATTTTGCTGTCCAAGGCAAAGAACCAACAGGGCAGCCCCCTCCATTCCATGTGCAAAAGCCAGCTGGGTTGGAAGTTGTTTCTTTCTTGTTCACTGGTGATTGGAGAGCATCTTCCACTCCACCTAATGGTTCTTAAATGAAAGGTTTCATATGTAGAGAATGAATGCATTCCAGCAGACTTCATGGTTATTGACAAATTCAAATGTGGTCATTTGTTTATTTATGTTGCTATTTTGGAATGTGACTGTGATGTAAATATTATAACATGGATACTCAGGTACACTACCTGTTTCTTTTTCCTTGCAAATTAAAATGAGAAAGGGCTATCACATATTGATTCACATTTGATAAAGCCTATTTACCATATATACTCATCTGTAAATCAAAACATTTATGCCAAAAAATTGACCCCAAAATCCCAGGTCAACTTATTTATGGGTCAGTATGGTAATGTGATAGCACCTCTTTCTGTTTTCCCCGTGCCTTGGGGAGAGCAGTTTCTTTCTATCTTGAGCCAAGCAGAAAGAGTCCTGGGTGACTGATTGCTATTCAACAAACAAACAGAATCCTTCTCCTGCTGACACCACTGCTGTCTGGAGAGTGAAAGCTGAAATGAAGGTTTTGCTGAAGCAAAAAGCCTCCATTAGAGTCCCTCTTGCTGCACATTAACATACACACACTGTAGGAGCCTGTACAGTTTTACTCTGTACTTATCCATGGGTTATCCATGGGTCATGGCAAAATCCATCATTTTGGCTCCTTGGTTCATACATGATGGTGAGTATATACGGTAGTTGCTTCAATTGTATGGCTGAGCACACACCAATAAAAGAAGGCCAAAGCATTAATATCACACTGGGATAGTTCTAGGATTTGTGTCTCTAATGTGCACATTCATGTTGACTTTGACTTCTGGCAACCCTATCATAGGATTTTCTTGGGAAGATTTATTCAGAGGAGATTTGGTATTGCCTTCCCCCTGAATGGGGATTTGAAAACCCTGGTCTACATTTGTTCTGCAGAAATAATGCAACCTGTCACTATAACCACCATAGCTCAATGCTACTGGAATTTGTAGCTTTGTGAGCTATTTAACTGTCTCTGTCAGAGTGCTCTGGAGCCACAACAAACTACAAATCCCAGGATTCCATTGCATTGAGCCATGGATGTTAAAGTGGTGTCAAACTGCATTATTTCTGTAGTGCAGGTGCAGCCCCAGACACCTAGCCATGCTGGCTGTCAGTGGCTCTAATTCTAATAGTTTAAAACAGGGGTGGGGAAAATATGGCTTTATAGATGTTATTGGACTTAGATTTACATCAGCATATATCAGCCTCAGCATTGTTAGGATTGATGGGAGCAGAAGTTCTGCAACCTCTGGAAGATTACAGATTTCCCAACCCTGGTTCTAAAAGTCAAATAGGGCTATATCTGGTTATGGATAAGAAATGTATTTACAATTTACACCCCAGCAGAATCTGTAGATATGGAGATGCTGAACTGAAGATGGGATCTTAGGCATGCAAACTTGAGTTTTTCAATTGAACAACACACCCTTCTGATTTTGTACACATGAAGAACTCTCACAATACTGTTCTGAGAAAGCAGCATAGCCTTCTTTTATGACCTTTTAAATTGCTGAGGCATATTATTGGCTTGCCATTCATTTCAATTGCTGGTCGAATGATCACATCAAATCTGTAAAGTCGAGTCAATCCATATATTCGGACTTCTAAAGGTTACAGTGTTAAGAACAGTTAAGAACAGTGTTTCCTTTGACAGCTCATATTGAACTACTGGATGCTGACATTCAGCCAACAAAAAAGTGTAATGGCAAGACAAAATACATAAGGACCATGATACCAGTTTGTTATTATAGCCAATGATTATAAAAATCAGAGCAAAGTTGGAATCCAGTTCAATTACCTATCCTATATATGAGTATCCTCTATTTACACCATACAGATTTTTTTCCTTACTCTTAAAAGGACAGTTTGTCCTATCCAGATAGTTTACTTTATTTCTGAACTATTCTTATTCTCAGGTTTGATGGTAGGGAACATGCTGCCTCTTGTAACAGTGAAAATATATAGCCATCATAACTAGTAGCCACTGATATCATCATGCACAAATTGATCCAGTCCGCTTTTACATTCTTTCTTGTTCTTTCAGAAAGATTAGATAATTCAGAACATCAATGGCTGGAGAGAACATCAGCACCTTTACATCATTTTAGAAGTTTTTTCAAATTGCTGCTATCATTTAAAGCTGTAATCTTATACACATTAGGCAAGGAATGGGAATTTCACCAATTTCCTGACTGAAGCCAAATTTGGAGTTGAGAAACTTATGCTGGAAGGAAGAAAAACAGTGTGTCAAAAGTTCCGGCATCTCTGTGGTTTTTTTTTAAAAAAATCTAGCACAATATAAACCATGCACTTTTCCAGAACTCCACCAGAGTTTGAGAAACTGTGCAGCTTTGCTGTAGAAAACTACTTTTCTGTCTTTTCCCTATGCACATAAGATGGCACAACTTTCTGAGAAAACAACACACATACATCAACTTCTATTGGTTTCTTATATAAACAATGTGGTGAAGGATTTGACATGCTGATAATTTATCATGGTCAAAAAAGAAAGAGAGAGAGAGACATAGGAGCTTAACACACACACTTTTGCCCCCGATCTGGGCACGGGCAGGGGACATGTGTAGCCAAGTGAAAATGCATTTTATCCCATGCCACATTGGCCTCAAGGCATTCCCATGCCATTGACTGGCGCTAAGCTATCCCTGATTAGGGCTCAGGCACGTGAATTTTGAAAAATGGAAGCTTTCCGGCTGATCAAAATCATGTGGCTGAGACCTGATCGGGGATGGCTTAGAGCTGGGTGATGGCATGAAGATGCCTTGAGGACAGTATGGAATGCAATAAAATGAGTTTTCTTTCAGCTACTTGTGTTCCCTGCCCATGCCCAGATTGGGGGCAAAAGTGTGTGTAATAAGCTCCATTGAGAGACAGAGAATCTGAATAACTCTTGAGAGTTACAATTACACACACTTTAAGTTGGAACTTAGAACTATTGGAGGGAAGGGAAGACAACCCATATTTTATAGGAGGAAGAAAAAAACTCGGGCCAACTGCAGATGCAGCCTTTGCTAGCATGAAGGTTACACAACCGAAATGTTAAATGACAGGAAAAGAAATGGAGGCGGAATGTAGCAGCTGTGTTGCCATTTGAATGTTGTGCAGTTTAAATAGAGAAAGGTAAATACTTATTCTGGCTGGGAAAGGTTGTACATCCAATTGCATTTTGGGGTAGGAAACAAGAAAGGCAAGATTGTAACAGAATCTCGCAAGATCAGAGGCCCAGCCAGAACTGGCTCATGCTGTAGCTGGAGTGACTTGAGGTGGGATGTTGTTTCATCTACATGTTATGGAAAGAATAGAGAAATGGGAACCATTCTTTGTCTTAACCAGAAAGGGCAGCTGTGAATCACACTGTGGGATGGAAGTCAGGGAAGGTAGCATGTATTAAACCCAGTACACCAAGCCTCGGTGCTACTTATTAAAGCAGAGTGAACTGCACTTATCGACCAGGAGTGGGAAACAATATGGGAGCCAGTTGCCTCCTGGACCCAAGACGTGGGACCGCAGTATGCCTAAATATCTTAATTTTCCTTTCAAATCCATCTCAAAATACCAAGAAGTGATATTAAATCTCTTTTCATCATCTTTTTAAAAGGGGCTGAAGAGGAAAATGGAGGTGTTGTAGGTAGTTCTGGGGTGCTCATGAGGTGTGGTGGGGTTATCCTTGTGTGTTTTCATGTATTGGGACTGCTTCTCCATAATGGGTGCGTGGGTGGTGGCCTGAAAAATATGCCAAATTTGTTTTTACTTATTGATGAGCATTTCAGGTCCATGGCTTTGGCCAACCACACATTATTTCTCACAAGCGTTATCACTTCTGGCAATCACTCAAAGTGATCATTAAGGAAAAGGAAAGAGGGAAAAAGCCAAAACAGAAACCTACTTGAAAATGCTTAGTCATTAAAGTCTTCCGGTCATCTTCGATTTGCCGGAACTTGGCCTTCAGCCCTTTCATTTGTGTTTCCATCCTTAAAACGTATTGGAAATCCCTCTGAGTCCGTAGGTTTAAAACTTCAATGGACTGGGACATATTCTGAACCTGTTCAAAAACACACACACCAGAGACATTTAATTTTCTTTTTTTGCCAACTTTCCCCCCTCTGATATATAAATGTTGTTAAATCAAACACTGAGTGATATGCTGGCATGTGTCACTGCTTGAATAGTTAGCCATTTTAAAAAACATCTCAGCAAAGTGCTGAGCTCTTAAAAGCAAAAGAATAGAGCATGGGAATCCTATTCCAGATTCTGCTCTTGTTCTTGTACAGACAAAACCTCTCTAAAATTAATGAGAATGTGACAGGATAGAACTTGACCCTTTATTCCATCAAATGATAACTTACAAAAGATATGCATTGTTACAACTCAGGGAAAAAAATGCTTCAAGACTAATGCAGCTTCTGAGGCAGCATGACCTTTTTTTGCACATATCCATGAAATGTTGTCATAGCTTCTGTCAAGGAGGGGGGGATTGCATTGTCTTTGGTTTTATTCAGATTGGCACCAGCTAGAGGCTGGAATTTTTAAAAAGTCTCTTAAAGTGGTCCTATATATTGCATTTTTAAAACAGATGGACACCTCTCTTAAGCAGGGTTAGGATTTTTTTTTAAATTACAGCTCCCAGAATGCACCCACCAGCATCATCACTGAGACAATGAAGAGTTCCCTACCTTGTGCAATCACTAGTAAAACGTCCCTCAAACATGGAGGAAGTGCCCGTGTCTGAACGCCTGGCGCGCTTCCTCAATCGTCATGGAATCGTTGCTCCCTCTAGCATCCCTGAATCATCTCAAGGGGAGCAGATTTCCTATGAATGTAAAGTTTCCCTTGAGATGATTCAGGGATGCTAGAGGGAGCGATGATTCCATGACGATTGAGGAAGCGCGCCAGGCATTTAGACATGCGCGCTTCCTCCACGTTTGAGGGATATTTGAAGGACGTTTTACCAGCGATTGTGCAAGGTATGGAAATCTTTAATAAGGCATTTAGAATCCTCTGCTAGAAATCTCCAAGAACCATAGTTCAAGAGAGTATTCCTCATAAGTAAATCTCCAAATTGCAAACTACAGGAATCTGTAGGATGAAGCCATTACAGTAGAAGCCATTGGGTACAAATGTGTACCTAAAGGCACCTTGTTCACTGGAGAATTCTACCATCTTTAACCAGTACAGATATCAACTTTTGCTTGCTCAGGGACCAAGTCCTTCGAGAATACAAATGACTGCTAAAGACTTTGTTTCAGCTGGCTGAAGTTCTTGTGTTAAAAATTCAGGGTATTTTGCACCGCAGACAGAAGCAAGTGGGTCTAAATCCAATGGTTAATCTCAACTAGACTCCTTGAAGCTATCCTGAATTGTAATTTAGTATTTACATACATCCCACTGAGTCTGCTCTGGTTGGATTTAGGCTACTGGGTTCAGTAAAGCTTACTCCTAGGTAATTATGCATAAGATCCAAGTCATTTTCATGTAAGTGCAAGATTTTATTAGTAATTTGTTTGTGATGTCTGCATTTTATTAGGGATTTTAAAGCTTGTCAGCTTTTGGGGGCATAAATAACGGAAAAAGCAGAAGTCTTTGCCCGTCAGTCCTTCCACCCAACTACCTATTCTGTGTGGCTCTTGCTTCTCAATGGAGACATAGTTGTGGGTGGTCAATAAGCACATGCAGGGTGATCAGGGGGGAGATGGGCCATGGACCACCTGCAGCCCTTGTGCCCCCCATCGGTCCCCTGTAGCCCTCTGAACCACCCCTTTAAATTTTTCCCTAGCATGTTTTGCAGATGAATTTTGCCTGAAAAATTTCCCTCACCCCATATGCCTGCTTATGCACAAAAAGCCCTTAACAGCCTTTGCAAAATCACCCCAGAACCCCTCTTTCCCTCAAAGACATTTGTTTTTACTCTGTTTTCCTTCCAAAGTGGCAACAAGAAGTGGGGCGATATCACTTCCATTCTGGAGATGAAAAGGAGAGAAACGGGTATTTTTGAGCATGCAGGGGAGGTATAGCCTGCAAGGGGATAGAAGGGGAGGTATAGCCTGCAAGGGGATAGAACTCGTATGGGCAACTCCCACCCACATGAACCTCTGGTTTGATCCAGCAAAGCCATATTTTAAAATCTGATATTTATAAAGCGATGCAGATCTAAGGGATGGGATAAGGTAGGAATCTAAATAAATGCAAAGAAACAACCCTTTAGATTTATGGTAATGTAATATTTTATAAACCCATTCCTGATTTTAAAAAGAATAATAAAACTAGTATGACATCCAAGTGCCGATTTACTGCTTATGCAGCTCTTAATGTTTTCTGAGAAAGTACTTATAATAATAGCAAATTCACATTTTTATTATCCTCGCTAATATGGAAGACAATCAAATGAAATGCCAGTACCCTCAAAAGTATGACAAAAGTAGGAATGTTTGTTTTGCTAGCATTGCAATTACTCTGAATTTGTATAAGTCTCCGAGCATGGATTTCTGGAAGAAATAATACACATACACATAATTTCTTTGTATATTCAGTATGATTAAATTAAAATAATTCTCCTGTGTTTAAACCGAATATTATCAGGGGCTGACTTTGAGTGCTACCTAAATGGGGAAGAAATATGTGAAATACTGTGTGAATAGTAACCTTTTCCAATTTAGTGATAGTCTTAGAATTTTCTGCTAGATTGCTCTAATATGGTAGTTCAGAACAGATTTCTAGGTCCCAGAACAAATGGCCTATCCCAGGATACTTTAGGATGCATCCATAGCAGTTTAAATGGCATCAAACTTTAGGGCAGCTAAAATGGTGAAGGGTCTGGAAACCATGTCCTGTGAGGAACGACTTAGGGAGCTGGGAATGTTTAGCCTGGAGAAGAGAAGTTTAAGAGGTGATATGATAGCCCTGTTTAAATACTTGAAGGGATGTCACATTGAGGAGGGAGCAAACTTGTTTTCTGCTGCTCCAGAGAACAGGACCCGGAACAATGGATGCAAGCTCCAGGAAAAGAGATTCCACCTCAACATTAGGAGGAACTTCCTGACAGTAAGGGCTGTTCGACAGTGGAACACACTCCCTCGGAGTGTAGTGGAGTCTCCTTCCTTAGGGGTCTTTAGGCTGTCTACCTGTGATAATAAGGTTTCAAGAGACATTTGCTTGGCCAACTGCCTGAGTGAGATCTTCTAGCAAGCCAAGATTTAGCAGGAGGAATATTCAACTAGCATTCTGAGATTAACTTCTTATGTATCTAGCATTTGAGGGATTGCTTTTGAGTATATGGTGTAAGGAACACAGTTACAGCCAGCATTTGTGCTATGAAACTACTCCAAAGCTGTTAGTGCAGCATTTTAGTGCAGAAGTATAAATGGGACAGTCCTTTTGTCTTGTAACAAACAGATGCAGAAATGGAACAACTACACGCATATTCTCTATTATCTTAGGGGTTGAAGCATGTTTCCTCCCTCCTGTCATGCCTCATAGATTCCTTTATTCTGAAAGACAGATTGCTTTTATTTCTAAATGGCAGTTCCAAAAGCCGAGCCAGTGAAAGATGTGAAATCTCTAGGAACAGCAACACACAACCTAGCTGTTGAAAAATGGGTTTGTGTTTGTGAGTTCTGATTATGCTGTGTACTGAAAGCCATCCAGCCAGTTTCTGAACTGAATTTATCTTGCACATTGTGATTTCTTAGCATTGGTGCAGACATCTTTGGGCCTTCCTTTTTGCTCTGCACTGGATGACAGTACATTTGATGGCAGGCCTTAAATCACACCTTATCTCTTGGACCAGTTTTGGGAGGGGTTTCACTGGGTAGGGTGAAAGAAGGATGCCACACTGTGATAGATCGCATCAGAACAAAAGCTGTGTTGAACATGGTCCAAGCCCCTTCATTCTGGTTGGTTTCATCTTAAATAACTACCATCCTGATCCTGGGTGTGCTGGAGGGTGTTTGGTTCCCTGCTTTCAAACAAATTGACTTGCTGGACAATTCCCGGATGAATAAATAGATGAGAATACAGTTACCATTTAGACTCTCTTTTTGTGATGCATTCAAATTTTGTGAATCCCACTCTCATCTCAAAGACTGTGTACTAATGGGAAAAGCTGCATATAAACTGGGTTGGAATACAACAGGTTTATGAAAATAAAAACAAACCCAAATCTCATTTGTTTTGTTTCAACTGCCATTTTTTGTTTGCTTGCTTAAACTATTTTTTTTGGTATTAATGTGTAGGACTACACCAATATAGGACTAAATCAGAACATTAAGGAGCTTATCGCTTGGCATTTTAAATTGGCTCTAGCCTCCTGAGATGCAGCTGGGGTGCGGGATGGAGATGAGGATTATTGCTCACTCAATTGCTGCCGAATCGCTGGCTGCCATCAACCCGTTCCAAGCTGCGCTCCGCCAGTACTTTTTAGAAGTTGGAAAGCTCCAACTTCTAAAAAGTGCTGACAGAGCATGGCTTGGACTCGGGCTAATAGTGGTTGGTGATTCAGTGGCAATTTAGTGTGTGATTATCCCCGTGTCCATCCCGCATCCTGGCTGCAGCCCAGGAGACTGAGACGATTTAAAATGGCAAGCAATAAGCTCCTAAGTAGCAAAATGCTACTGTTTGGGCCACTAGCTTAAATAATGTTCTTTTTTTAAAAAAAGTGCTCTTTTAAAACACATCTTTTTAGTTGAACTCATGCTAATTGACAGATTTTCAGAATGACATTTCTTGTCCTATAAAATAAAGTGATTAAAAAGAAGCAACTGATACTGGAAACTAGTCTAACAATGAATAACTACCAATAACTGTTAAAGTTAAAACATTTAAATTCAAATAGCCATTGTTGTTCTAGCAAGAGCATTGGAAAATAGTAATACTAGCCAGACTTCAAAAAGATGAATAATCTGACAGGTTGGACACATACCTAATTCATACAAATCTAAAATAAGCAGCTAAATTGAATGAAGTGGAGGCAACCTGCAGGTCACAAAGGGCCATTTTGCACACAACTCTGCAATAATTGTGGAAGGTGTGTCAATCACTCAAACTCTGTGATGGCCTTTTGGGGATCCCCTCACCTTTTAAAGCTTCTTCTCAACAACACAGAACAAGTGGGGTGCAAAAAGGATGTTGTAAAATTGGCCAATAGTGGTCCCCAGAAATGTGGACGGGGGAGACATTATTGACTATTTGAGGGCAAACTGTTGTACTTCCACATATTTGGGTTTTATGTTAAAATTGGGGAGATGCAACCCTCCAACATCTCAGGGAGGGGGCAATGTGGGCCTTCAATCGCTGATCGATAATCCTTGATCTAAATAGTGATGACGATGATGATGATGATGATGATGATGATGATGATAATTTTTATATTCTTTCCCACCTCTCCTCAAGGCTCAAGGCAGGGTACGGCATGTTAAAATACAAAACAGAATTAAAAACACATAATGCTAACAGTCAAAATACACTCATAATAGTACATTCCTTAGAATATACAAATTAAAAAGTCATAATTTAAAAGTGACTGGGTAGGTCTGCTGGAAGAGTTATGTCCTTAGTGTTGTTTTAAATGCACTCACCATTTTCAGCTGTCATACCTCTTCCAGCAGGTCATTCCACAGTCTGGGGGGAGCAGGTGAAAAGGTCCTCTGGGAAACCACTGACAGTCTAGTCCTGACCAGTTACAGCAAACATTTCCCAAATATATGGGGCAGATTATACAGGAGGAGGTGATCCTGTAGGTAGATCATCTAGAGCCAAACCATGTAGGACTTTAAAGGTAAGAACCAACACTTTGTACCTTGCCCAGAAACTAAATGGATCCTATGGTGTAGTATGGGAGTGGGAAAAGATGAAGACCTGTGGCTTTTTCATGTTTCTCTAAGTGTCTCTGCATCCCCTTCCCTTCCAAACTTTGGTTTCTAAAATGTAATTTTTAGGGTGTTCTATGTAGATGCCTCTTGCTCACTTTTAAAAATAGGTTTGGGCCCTCAATTTATCTTTCCTTTAATTTTTTTTTAAATCCAACACGATCAAAACACAACAATAGGTCCGTCCATTCAAATTTCATATTAGTTAGCAACTTGACTACATATTAAAGCACTTAACCAGAGGTTTAGGTAAGATGTTGAAGGATTAGATTATATTGCGATGCATTGTTGATGTAACCAATAAATGTCTCTTTCGCTTTTAATAGGGCCATACAGGTCTGGAACAGGTGAGAGGTATGCTAGCAAACTAACAGTAGTGCTCCCCCCTCCATGGTTTTGGGAGGTGAAACTGGCTTTTTAGGGGGTTAAAAAAACTGGATCCCCATTTTACAGGTAGGGCAGGATACTATGAGGACTAGGGGAATGTGGACCCTAAACAGCTGCCCACCTCTGTTGTAGTTGAATAGGACTGGGGGGATGTAGATTCAGAGCCTTACCCAGACAAATAAGTCACTGGGTGACCTCAGGCCAGTCACTATTTAACCCCCTAACCTATCTCACAAGACAGCCATGTGGATAAAAAGGGGAGAGAACTATGTATGTTACCCTGACCTCTGCAGAGGAAAGGTGGGATAGAAAAGGAGCCAAAGTGCAATAAATAAATAAAACATATGTTAGCATAAACGATATAAATTTACTGCTAGACTCACTGGAAGCTATTAGACCTAAACCAGGAATAATGGCTGGCCAAACTCTGAGCTCAAAAACAAGTGGAGGATACAGATGAGCCATACCTGTAGCAATAAAACTTGAGAGCAGGCCATTTGGTAGGGACAGAAGTTCATATCTTGGACCGCTAATTTTTAGTCTAGCAGAGTTGGCTCCTTAAAACTGTTCTCAAATTTCTGGCAGCTAGCTGACTAAAATAAAGCCAAAGCCTGAATCACTCCGAGCTTGGAAAAGTAACTTTTTGGGATGATAATTCCCAGAATCCCTCAGGCAGCAGGGCCACTGGCTGTGCTGGCTGGGAGAGTCTGTGAGCTGGCATCCAAAAAAGCTCTGAGATGATGAGGCTAGTACCTGTTGGGGATCCAGATTCACATATGCATTTTCCCTTCTCTATTATCATACAGCATCTCTGTGGAATATGTAAAAGCAAACAAATCAAATCCAAAAGCAAAACAAAACAAAGCAAAACAAAACAACTCCCACTTCATTGGCAAGTCTGTATTTGCAGCTGAATGCTTTGAGATGCACAACTCCCTTTAATATTCCAATGTGTTTTCACAGGTTCTGAGACTAAGAACTATCAACTATTATATGGCAACCATCGCTTAATTGTTGAGGCTACAGATTTTAAACAAACATGGCTTTGTTAAATTTTTGCATTTTTATTCCATTTTTCTTCCTCTCCCTAGGAGAGAAAGAACATCTTACTAATTTGATACAGGAGGAGAAAACCCTGCATGCAGCTGGAATCATGTCTGTTAATTTAAGGAGAAACAAAGAAATGGAAAAAAGAAATTGATATGCAGCACACACATCCCCTGGCACACAATACCTCTTCTTTCTTGAAAGCTCTTGATGCGGTCTGGTGGTCTAAGTCTCTAGATCTTCAGCAGATTGGGAAAAAATGGATCTTCGGGCTACCACTTACTATATAGCAGGCAGACATTCATGGAAGAATATGCACAACAGTGCTAGGTCTGTATGCAAGGGTTGCTGTGCAAGACATCATCTGCTAGTCTGTAGTAAATTTCCAAGGCAGAAAGAAGTTGTACGTCCTGGATCCTACTGAGTCCAGGGTTATTTGGATTATGCTACAACTCCCATCACTCCAGCTATTGTCATGTTGGTTGGGGATAGAGATGGGAAGACCAGGAAAAAGACACACACACACACACACACACACACACACCACACACGTCTGATCCCCCCTCCCCCTGAACACTTGTTTTTCAGGAATAATTGGAAAAAAAGTGATTATGCAGTTTTTTCTCTCAAAATGATGGTAACCCTAAGACAAACCTGTCAAAGGCTTTTCTTGGCAGGTTTCTTCGGGGGGGGGGGGGGTCGGGTTGTAATGGTTGAGTGGGTTCCGGATGAGTGTGTTTCAGTTGAAAATATGGTCCTGAACCAAAGGAAATGGCTGCACATGTTACATTGCTGATGGAAGGATTTGGAGACTAAGAATCAAAAAGTTCTGACTTGGCCAGGGAAGAGAGTTGCTACAAAACAAGAATTTGCACAAATGGAACGTACCCTGAGCTGCAAGGACTATGGCAATCGCTGTGACAGCCGAGGTCTCACAACTGACAACATGAACATCTTTCTAACTAACTCACATCAGCATTAGAACAACATTCTCTGTGTTCCAATAATATGGAACATGGAACAATAACATGTCTTGCCCAAGAGATGAGAAGAAGAAAGTATAAAACAGGAGGATTTCTAGCCTCTCTCTGGTGATTCCTGCAGGTTTCATCCAACCCTTTGAGGATGAACTGGCCACTCGTTTGGCAAAGGGACCATGTGTGTGTGTGTCTCTGTCTGTCTGTCTGTGTGTTTATGTGTGTGTATGAAAGAGATCTCTCTTGATACTTACTTCCTTGCCTTATATGCATAGTATTTAGATTATTTGCTTGTCTTATGTGCCTTAGTAAAAGTAGTTTAAATCCAGATCTGGTGTCTCAAGTGTCTGTTTCAGCCTGGCTTTGGGGTAGGTCTTTTGAAAGAAGGAATTTACATTTATACACTCTCAGGAAACAAAGAACTGCCCTACAAAACCTGGGCATAACAGGGTCCCATCCTTGAAAGCCTCAGAATAAGCTCTGTTGGCATCCAGGCTGTCTATGGGTTGTATTTGACCAGCCATGGGTGAATGCAATAAGACCCGTTCTTAAAATTATGTTTTATGCAATGTTTAATACAAGGTGTTCATATATTTATTCCCTGCACATTATTTCTTGGCATAGTGTTTTGAGTGTTGGACTACAGAGATTATTGCATTCGGTTTGAAGCACCTTATCCCCAATAGGATAGAGGTACATTTTAATTTTAAATGCAGCTTTCAAGGATGGGAAAATCTCGTCAGGAATAAACGGAATGTGATAATCTCCTATGACTCTGGAGATCAGGGTTCACATCCCAGATTGGCCTTGTAAACCCACTAGGCAACCATAGGTGAGTCACACACTCTCAGCCTCAGAAGATGGCAATGGCACCCCCCCCCCAAAGAAACTTGCCAAGAAAACCCTGTGACAGGTTTCCTTAGAGTTGCTATAAGTCTTGAAGGCACACAACAACAAAGTGTACTTTATGGAAGAATATGTACAACAGGGCTAGGTGTGTTGGCTATGTCTGGTGTAGAAGATACCAACTCACAGTCTGTGATAAGTTTCTAGGAAAGAAAGAAACAGATGTAGCCACTGGGTATAATTACGGTACTGTTTCCTGGTATATTATGTAATGGAGGGAGGGGTTCTTTCCCTTCTCATTCTGGCTACAGGACCTACCTGTCTATGATGACAGCACTCTTAAAGACAATAGGGAGGACAGGAAGAGACTAAATTGTCCACCCCTGTCTTAAAATATACTCCTTTCATGGCAATTTTGTTTCCCAAATGGTAGGCTTCTCAACCTTGCTGAGAATCTTCTCCCTCATGCTCTTGAAATCCCCTCCCAAACAGACTTAGAAAAGAAACAAGGGGCCCATTCACACTTATAATTTTGTAGCAAGGAGATCCAGGGTCTCCTCAGGAATACCATCTTGAATCGATCAGGCATATAGTCCTCACTATCTGCTTTATCACACTAGGAGGCAAATCAGGATTTAAACGAGAGTTAAATGGGAGTTAAACAGGAAATGCCTGATGTTTATAAAATATAAAATAACTATATTTTAGATCATTAGTCCCCATTAGTGACTTTTAAGAGATTTTAGACTTCAGCTCCCAGAAACCTCCGCCATGTTGGCCAATAGTCTGGGATTCTGGGATCTGGTCCAAAATCTCTTAAAGAGCACAGTTTGGGGAGCACTGTTTTAGATGATATAAAGTTTATTATTCCCACACAACAATTTCTAGTTCCAATGGAGGATATAAAATGACAAAATAAATGGTAATTATATACAAAATAAATTGACAGATTTGAAATTATGTTTCAAAAAGTTGTTTCATGTGGTCTGCAGTGATGTGAGTGCTTTTCATAAACAAGTATTTCGGAGATGGGAAGCATAAGATCTTTTCACAAGGAGGCCAATTGGAGGCAATCCTGTGCAAAAATGGGATTTTAAAATCTGCAAAACACCCACTTTTGCAGGTTTTTTTCAGACAAGTTGGCATCCATGAGAAATAACATGACATTAATCTGAACACAGTTGACAAAACACACTCCTTTTTACTTTTGGGAAGTTAACCCTGAATGTCGTGTGAAAAACAACCCGCTTTTGCAGGTTTTCCCCACTTTATATCAAGTTTCTGCACAGGGTCTGTCCTGTGTGATAAACTCATATAAAAATGTAAGTTCTACCTTTCAGAGAAATTGCAGACAATCTTTATCCATAACACATTGTCCACTTCTTATTCTCTAGTAAGTTACACACACACAAAATTTGGAAAAGCAAGTGTATTATTATTTAATGAGCGAGAGAGAAAAAAGAGACAAAACAAAAGAGGGACAGAAGGATAAAGAGTAGCACCATGAGCACCTAACAGCAAGTAAAGTGAAAGAAATGAATCTGTACCCTTACCTTCTCTAGCAGTTGTCTAAGTTGTCGGCTTTTGGCATCTCTGGAGCAGAGGTTTTGTTCCGGAGCCACCACAGTGCAAATGCATCGCCCATCTGGGTCTTGGGCTGAACTATAGACTTGCCACCCTTCTTTGGGACTAATTTGAGTCTGAAAACAAAACAATTAGAGACAGAAATAAACACAGGCATTGTTGCTGCTCACTGCTTTGAAATTTTCAGCTCTAAGTGATTTAGGAATGCTCATAAATATAGAAACTTCTCATTTTTTAAAAAACGAACATATTGGAAATATATAGATCTTTGTAAAGATCTTTTTCCTCATTTCATTTTTGTAAATGGAAACTTTCCTCCCATTTTCAGACAGCCTCTGTTCCAAAGGAGACAGTGTGCTCTAAGAAAGAAGCATGCCACTATGCAACTGGTGATGCCTCCTTAGCCCCAGCACAGATAAATTCCTTCATATGTTCATTGAACATACCCATTCCCATGAGAGCCAGTGTGATGTAGTGGTTTAAGTGTCGGACTACAACTCTGAAGATTAGGATCAGATCCCTGCTCAGCCATGGTAACCCACTGGGTGATCTTGGGCAAGTCACATTCTTTCAGCCTCAGAGGAAGGAAAAGGCAACCCCCACCTCAATATTTCTTGCCAAGAAAACCCATTGCCTTAGGGTTGCTGTAAATCAGGAACAACTTGAAAGCACACATCATCATCATCAACAACAACAACACCCTAATGATAGTTCCTCCCCCCACCCCCTTGGCTATAACTGCCTTTCATGTGGACATCAGAGACTGTAGTCAGAAGGTAGATCATTACCAAGGACATGAATAGCAGGTGCAGTCACACTCCCTCCAGGAACATGCCACCTTGCACCAGTGGTTGGTGCATGTAACTGTAGGCCATCAGTATTGCCTGTGGCCTCAGATTAGACACTCCAGTGGGCTCCCACCCAATGTGCAAAGTCTATTTTCTTTTCTGATTACAAAAAAGGACTATGCAGTTTCTTAAGCATCCTTCTCTCCCTAGACTGGTGGGTTAGAGAAAGTCATTACGCACAGTTAATCTGATGTGCTTGGAATCTTAACTGTGATAAAGTGAAAGAACTACAATGTATTTTGAAGCCTACAGAACTACCCCCATAGCAGCATATTCCCAAAACAAACTGGCCACCACACAGGATGGATATTGTCAGACACCCAGACCACTCAGTGGTTATGATTCTTGAGAAACCTGGACAGGAACTTGGGAAATCCGGAGGTCCTTTCCCACTACATCATTATAGCACTTGGTTCCACTTTAACAACCATGCTTCTGTACTATGGAATCTTGGAATTTGCAATTTAAGAAACGGTATTTAGAATCCATAGTCAGAGAGCTGTAGTGGCTTACCAAACTATAAAGCCCAGGATTCCATAGGATGCAGCCATGGCAGGTAAAATGGAACCACCACACTGTAATTGTATAGTGTGAAAGGGCTTCACCTCCTCCCTGAGCTTTTAAATTCATTGGCTCACCTTGGGCCGACCGCATACACAAATACTCTCTCAGCCTAACCTACCTCTCAGAATTGCTGTGAGGATAAAATGGGAGGAGGAGACCCCTTTAGGATATCTTGAGCTCATTGGAGGAAAGGTGGGACATATATGTAATTAAAATAAAGCATTAAATACATATTTTAAAAATGCAAATCATTTACTACAGGGATAGGCTTCTCTCGGTGCCCTGGGCACTGACTTCTGGGCATTAAACAGACTGTGTGGGACAAACAGGAGTTGTAGTCTGAAAAAGTTTGGAGGGCATCAGGTGTCCTATTTCGGATTTCATCCAAACCTCAACACACAAAAGCACTTGTCAGACAGAAGTGAGCTTTAATGTGACACAGAATCCTTTTTCCCGGCACAGGTGTTCCATCCATTTTTTATATTTTTTAAAAAGAAGCAGTGTTGACTCCTGTTGTTAACCAAGCAGAGCTTTTCATTTCTTTCAAAATAAGGAAGCAGAGAGGTTAAAAGTAAAGGGCTGTGTGTATGTCTAAAATTACTGGATTTCAGACAGGCTGGATTTTCTACAGGGATCATATCTCACAATCCTCCTCAAAAACAAGGCAGCAAAGG
This sequence comes from Urosaurus nigricauda, assembly GCA_034509955.1. Lineage (NCBI taxonomy): Eukaryota > Metazoa > Chordata > Lepidosauria > Squamata > Phrynosomatidae > Urosaurus > Urosaurus nigricauda. Next base: position 107,008,226 of record JAOEGL010000004.1, read on the forward strand.
CTTTGAACAAGATGCAGGAGAGACAGACAAAACCCGTCACTGAAATATAAAGAAAGAAGACTGCAAGAGATTGCCTCTCCCCCACCGTACCATTCAGGCCTCAGAGGATTTTGAGCAGCAGAGAGTAGGTATTGCAAAACAGACTAGTCATTAGCAGAGCTGAAAATAGATTCGGGAAGCACGCTAGACTTTTTTTTAAAGGTCCATTTGTGTCACATTCAAATGGTTTTCTCAGGCAGTAATAGGCAGAAGATTGGTGGCAGAGAAATCTGTGGCTGGATGGTACCATTTAGGGATGCCCCAAGACAATTTGTTGCCCGAGGTGGACATAATGCTCAAAGCTGGCTCAATTGTTTTAACACCACAAGGAGATTACTCACCCAATAATCATCCATGTAATGACCAACAATTTACTGCCCTTTCATAACACAGTCAGCTGCCTAAGGATACCATACCCCCCTGCTTAATGATAGGGTTGGCCTTGGTACCACTCCAGAGGGTAATGTGTATCACAACTTTGCAGGCTGTTTTGCACTAAACACAAAACACATGGGCTAGTAGTCTACTTAGAGGGAGTTTGGGGCGTAATCAAATATGGGATTTTGCAGACTCAGTTGCCAGCTCATTCTGCCTCCTTTCGTCTTTATCACTCTGTTCCTACCACATTCTGATGCTTAGGCAAATCCACTTGTAGACACCAACAGGTTCATCCCTCCATACAGACACCCATACCCACACCCTGCTGGGTTGAATCCAGGACCTGCTTTCTGTAAATTGAAGCACTCTACTTACTAGTGGCACTTCTATAAGATATTTGGGGATCTTCCTTCTGCTCCTGCACAGCCCACTTCATTCAGCAGGATGCCCCAACCCACTTTGTAGCATTTTGGGGACTTGGAGGGAGGGAGAAGGTGGGAAAATACATTTCCCCAAACACCAATGAGACTAAATCTGGATCTATCTCTGTATATGTTTGGATTCACTATCATATTAGAGAGTGACCCATAATGTAGTGCAAACAATGATTATTAAATAAAGCAAGCAAACATTTTGAAATGAAATAGGCCAGCACTATTAAATAAAGCCAGGAAGCATGAACGCTCTGTCCAAAATGTACCTTTTTCAGTAACTCATTTCTCTATAGGAGTCAGCTTTGTTCAAGGATGGGATGCTGTGCCCATTGATTTCTCTCAGGAAATGTTCCCTCAGTCATTCTCCTCCATTAGGTTTTCCTCTCAACAGGAAGGGAAAATCAGAGTTCACATCAGAAAAGGGAAACTAACTACAACCTGGGGATATGTGCACGGAATACTCAGTACATGGAGGGAGGTTTAAGTAGCCCTTCCCACACCCAGAATCTTCCCTGGAAGTGCCTTTTTCCCTGCCCTAGTTTTATGAATCTGTGCTTCGTTGTAAATGTTCATGTATCTTTGTCTGTAGAACAATAATGTAGTTGGCATGCAGCCGTTGCTTTACAGCTACAGCCAGGCCTGCAAACTCCTCTTGCCACTGGCTAAGCTCTGTCAAGAGGAAGAGACAAAGGGCTACTTTACTCCATTTGCTGTACCTCCTTAGTGGAGAAGCAAATATATTTGTGAAGGACATCCATGCTGAGAACTTAGGATAGGCTAGGAATACTCAAAGGTGGTTTTGCCAGTTCCTTCTTCTGAAATATAGCCTACCATCTGGTATTTATTGGCAGTCTTCCTTCCAAGTACTAACCAGGGCTGACCTTGCTTAGTTTCCAAGGTCAGGTGGGACTGGGTGCCTTTAAGGTATTTAGGCCCTTTACATTTTTTTCTGAAATTGAGGCTGAAAGAGAATCTACACTTTTAGATGAGAACATATATCTGTATGATCAATGGGCTAAAAATTTTTCCACTGAAATCAATGGGATAAGTTAGTTATGATGGCTTGCCTCCCCCTAATCAATATTGTAGTGATCTGAGTAGTGAGAATAGGGCTACATCTGCACTGCAAAATTAATGCAGTTTGACATGGGTTTAACTCCCATGCTTCAATGCTACAGAATTCTGGGATTTCTATTTTTGTGAGGTATTTAGCTTTCTTTGTCAGAGAGCTCTGGTGCCACAAAAAACTACAACCCCCTGCATTATTTCAGCAGTGTGGCAGCATCCTAGGATTCTGGGAGATCAGGGTTTAAATCTACTGGCTCACCTTGGATAAGTTACGCTCTCTTTGCCTTAGGAGGAAGGTATGGGAAACCTTTCATGAACAAACACTTGCCAAGAAAAAGTCAGTGATACCTTTGTCTTAGGGCTGCCAATGATATGAAGGTTTGCAATCATACTGTGCCACTCACTGTGGGAGTTTTTGCAGTCCTGTCATCCTCTATTTAACTCTTCCCCAGACTGTAGTGTGTTTACATCAGCCCATGGAGCTAAAGTGAAGACTATGCTTATCAAAATGGACTGCAGAAATGTTTACCTGGGGATGTTGTACAAAGGACAAGAAAATGTAGCGAACAACCCTTCTTTTTTCCCCCCAGGTCTGCCACAGAAAATATAAATGTTAGCTTTAACAGATTTCAGCACATCTCTCCTCTAATATTGAAGGTGTCATTCACAACAACAAAGATGTTAATTATGTGCATAGAATAAAACCCACTAGCATGTCCTCCCAGTTCACTGATGGATTTTGCAATCATTTTCATATTGGCAACACTGAAGGGAGCTATGATGGGGATACATGGGCGAAGATCTTCTCTGTGGTGGCACCTCAGTTGTGGAATGCCCTCCCCTTGGTAGCCTGATTGCTCCCTTGTTTCATTTTGGTGCAAAATCACAACTTATTTTTTTGACTAAAGCCTTCAGGCCTGATTCTACTCAGGTTGCGGTTGCATTGTTTCGAACTGTTTAACTTTTTAATATGCCTTGTTTTTAATTTATAAATTATTTAATATATTTTAGTATTCAAAAATATTGTTTTCATTTATTGTTTCAAACTGATTTTATTGTAAGCCACCCACAGATCTTTGGATATAGTGCAGAATAAAAATATTGTAATAAACAAACAAGCAATCCAGCTTCTGCTTAAAACTGTGGTTCCTAAGATTTGATCCTCCAGATGTTGTGAACTTCAGATCCCAGAATTCCTGACTGTTGGCTAAAGTTGCTAAGGCTTCTGAGAGTTGCAGTCCAAAACACCCAGAGGGTTTGGGAACTACTTGCTTAAACATTTCCAAGTAAAGAAATCAGTCTGTTCCATTGGTAAATTGCTCATGCCATTAGAAGGAAGCCAAAATTTGCTTCCATGCTGTTTCCACCCAGTAGTTCTAGTTTTACTTTGTGGAGTAGTAGTGAACATGTTTGCTCCACCATCTGTATGAAAGCCCTTCAAGATACCCAAAGAAAGCTTAATCTTAGTTTTCCCAGGGAAAATATGCCCAGTTCCTTCAACAGGTCCTCACATGTCTTGGCCTCCAGAACCTTCACCATCCTGGATGTCCTCCAGTTTGCACCCCATTTTGGAATAACCCTGATCATCTTACATGTGAGGATGCCAGGCAGTTTTACATTCAGAATGCTCTTTTGCTTGCTTGAGCACTGCAGCAGAACCACATTCCTTCAGACCCGTTCTGCTTTTGCAGCCTTTTAAATGAAGGAGAAAAGGAAAGAACATAATGTAATGGAGGGAGGGGTTCTTTTCCTCCTTCTCATTCTGGCCACAGGCACTACCTGTCCAATATCTGGAAATTACAAGAGGGAGTTCAAAGCAACTGCCAAAAGTGTGCTAGATAACAATGCCTACAGTAAATATGGTGAAAAATGCTCTTTTATTCCCAAAACCTCTCTGCTTCAAAATAAATTGGCATTGTAAATTAGACCAATGCAGAATTGAACCAGAGTGGTATAATGGTATACCAGAATGGAACAATGGGATAGAGTATCAGAACAGGATTGAGGAGGCATGGGTTCAACTCACTACTCTAAAAAAAAACCCCTCACTAAAATGGGATTATGTAAACAGAAATAGTTGTGGTGAATTATGAAGTCCTTAGAGGAAAGATGTGATAGAAATATAATGAATACACATAATCAGCACCATTGGTTAATCTGATTAAGACCACTGAGAGCTGCAGTTGCTGCAATATCAGTCTACCTCTTGGCTATATTTTATGTTAATTATACTACATCTTGGATATTTTCTATGTTAATCTTACTGGACCCCTTGAATGAATGGAATTTATTAGTCACAACCAACTGAACTCAATGGATAGGACCTCTAGATAGGACCAACACTGGATTTAGCCAATATGAGCTTATATATTTCTATGTGCATATACACAATTAGCTATACACAATCATCCATTCTATTGACGTTAACCATTATAATAATCCAGAGAACCAATATTTTCAAGATGGCATTGTTTATATTAGTAGTGAGCTCATTATCTGAGAGCTGATCCTTACGCAGGAAAATGATCCCACTGGACGCATGAGAGAAGCTATCTGTAGGCTGGTGAGATTCCTTAGGTTTGCTAAGGCGGGGGGGGGGGGAGAAGAATGATCCAGTGTGGTTTGCGTGTTGGACTACAAGTCTGAAGATCAGGGTTCTATTGCCCACTTGGCCATGGAAATCCACAGGGTGGTCTCTCATATGAACTTGTCTGTGATCTGAGATCTCTGAGGAGGTCCTTCTTAATGTTCCACCAGCAGAACAGGCACATCTTCTAAGAACATAGGCAAGGGCCTTCTTGGTGGCTGCTTCAGGCTCTGGAAAACTCTTCCTAGAGACTATGTAGAGAGATCTTATGGCACCTTTGAGACAAACTGAAAGAATGAAGTTGGCAGCATGAGCATTCGTAGACTAAAGTCTACTTCCTCAGAACTTCCTAGAGAGGTTAGACTGGTGCTCTCTCTGCTATTCTTTCATAGGCAGGTGAAGATCTTTTTTTTCAGCAGGCCTTTGAGGGCTGAGCATGGAGGGAGGGCCTGTCATAATTTGATGTACTATTTATTTGCTGTTTTCTTTTTTATGGTCATATTTCTTAACTGATTTTAACTCTATTGTTAGTTTAAGTATATTTTAAGGTATTTTTATGATGTGAATTTTTAAACTCTTGTCTGTTTTAACTTTTGTAAGCTACTTTGTGTCCTGAATTGAGGGGGAAAAGTGTGTGTGGTGGGGGGTGGGGTGGGAGGGGATGATGATGATGGTGATTATGATGATGATGATGAAATCACTTTCTTCAAAAGGCAGGTACCTTTTAAAAGGGGAAATAGACATATCACATTTGCATTAGCACCAATCACATTTGCTAGGGCGAAAAAAGAAATGTGTTTCCGAGAAATGCTGGGATATGTGCTGCATCCCTACAGCAAAGGAAAGAAGCTTCAAGCGAAGCAGCTTTGGACCTTCCCCAGAAAGAAGCTAGAAAGTTGCATTCATTATTTGAAAAAAAAAATGCATAGAATGATTTGCCTTAGGGATGACTGAATTACAGAGCTGAATTACAGTGCTGGATTGTATGAGCCCGCAATGATCCTCTATTAGCTATTTACTATTGGTAAGGTGTGGAGTACGGGGATCTGATTTCACAAGAACAGTGAAAAGGAAACAAAACGTAAAGGATCATTTTTGCTTGATACTGAACTGCTGGAAGCTAGAATAAATCCAGCCTTTATCAATGGTGTGACAGCTTGAACTGTAAGTAAAAGAAAGGTCAGCTACCCCCATGTTTCCTTATCTCCTGTTCCATAAAATTGATGTCATGCAGTACTTGAAACATGATTGTAGGCCTGAGAAAGTGCAACTGAGAAAGCCAAATGCAGCCTGATAGCCTTCTATTATAGAAGGTTTAACAATTTCACCACTGTCCTGTATAATCTTCACTGTCCTAAGCAAATGGTGAAAACAAGATTGAGTGCACCAGTGGTTGGCCACCATACATGGGTAATGAGCTGTGTTCACTTTTTGTGCAAAAGGTAATTTTTGAGACTCCAACTTCCAGAATTCCTTCCTTCTACCCAGTATGGTCAGTGGCACAAAGTATGCAGAAATATACTAATATTTAAGAGTTATGCCCTAGATTCTCAAGTGGTGGGCTGTGTCCCCCCCCCCCCCCCCATGTGTGTGACAGTAATTCAAGGGTGCTGATAAGCTGACCCTCCAGAGAGGAAAGGTGCTTGGAATGCCTTTTCAGCATCCCCTTCAGCTTCAGACTGCATAGCAGGGAGTGAGAATGGAGAGAAGAAAATGAGTGTCAGTGGGAGAAATTGGAAAATTGGAGGTTCAGTGGGAGACATTAGAATTATGTCCCCTTAATTAAGATGGTTTTACTATTTAGTACTTGGTGCAGCACCAGCAGCAGTTGGAACTACCTTACAAATTCTTTCTATATTGTTCCTATTCCATGTGGGACAGTGTTTGATTTCATGACTTTGCATGCGTTCCCAACATTAACTGAAAAGGCTATGGAAGAACAGTTGGTCCTCCACATTCATGGGTCTGACATTTGTGGTTTTGGTTATTTACGAATGTTAAACCCAAAGCCCCTCTCACCCTGGAAAGACTTGGGAGACATTTCTCCCAAGGCTTTGCAGGGTGACAGGGGCCAGAGGAAGGGGTTCACCCCATACCTAAAACCTCTGCCACCCTGGAAGGGCTTGAGAAACGCTTCTCCCAAGGCTTTCCAGGGCAGCAGGGGTTAGAAGAAGAGAGCCCTTACTTCCCCCAAACCCCTGCCACCCTGGAAATGGCTGTCGCAGGGGTGGGGCTTATTCAAGGTTTTCCCACATTTGTGGGGGTCTTGTTCCCATAACCCCCATGAATATGGAGGGCTGACTGTACTCATACCATTTGCAACTACCTACCTTTGTGAAATTGTATTCTCAGCTTTGGAAGCTATGAAGGGTAAGTATCGTACAAGACTTGATGTCACCAAAGAACTGAGAACTGCTCTTTCTAATATTACTTCTTGTTGTTTTTTTTTTTAGTAAACTTTGTACTTAGAAAAGAGCACATGCCCCCCATCAATTATAAACATTGTGTTGAATTGGGTAATGAATTTATTGAAATAAAAATGTTCTAATTTGAACAATGTTCTTTCCGTATAAAATGTAAAAATAAAAATATGCATACTAAAAACCAAAATATTTTTCTTTATATACTATGGTGAGCAGGAGGGATCCCATGACATACATGTATAGATGCAAAGAGGGACCCAGGGGGAAAAAGTTTGAGTACCACTGAGCTATACTAAGATTAAAAGTATAGACCTGCAATGCTGTTAGGAAGCCTATGCTCCAGTGTTTGAAATGCTGGGATAATTTATCTTCATCTTGAGAGAATGGACAATGTCATATCCATACCATCCAAATGTCCTGAGGTGGTTGTAATTATCTCGGTTCCACAGTGTACCAGGTGTTGATGGATGGTAGGTTTCGAGCGTCACTGATTCAAATTCTATCCAAGAATCTAGGAAACAGTGAGGTACTGTTGGATAAGGAGGCATGCTCCATGTAGTTACACTTTTTAGAATTCTGTTATTGTGTCTAGGGCATTTCATTCATATGTGCTGTCAGTATATATGGAATTGGAATATATTATGACTATCACTAAGATTACTGAGTAATTTTGCAGAAGCTATTAGGCATCTGTTAGATTTAGCAGGCATTCACACTTTTTTTTTAACCAGAACCATGGGAATCACTGCACTTAAGCATTCCACATTTGCTATTCACACGACGGTACAACATCTTTTGTAAACCAGATCTCTGTGGGTTCAGTTGCTCACACTCTGCGGCACTCTTCCCTCAACCCTGCACCCACTGGCACCCCTCAGCTGGCCAGAGGCTCCTCCTTCTCCTCCTGCCACTCGAAGGAGAATTAGTTTGCCAATGAATTCCAGGTTTCAGAGAAAGGAACCAGCACAACTACGTTTGAGGCTTCCTTTTTTAAGAGAACCATCTTGAAATGTAGGAGGTTGCCAATTTGAAGGGTGCATGCTCTTTCTCTCACTCACTCTCTTTCTTTCTCTCTCTCTCTCTCTCTCTCTCACACACACACACACGTGCTTGTCTGTGCCTCTCTCTGTGTGTATCTACACACACACACACACACACACACACGTGTTTGTGTGTGAGAGAGAGACCCTTCAAGTTGCCTGCCAGAATCTGGCCACCTCCTACATTGCATTTTAGGAAACGAAGAATCAGGGGTGGTTTAGCCGGTTCCTTCCTCCAAAACCTAGACTTCAGTCCTGCTTTTCCAGGATGTGCCCTCTATTTCAGCCTTCTGCACAGGAGGAATTCTAAAACAGCTTCCATTTTGAGCACCACTATGAATCAAGAATGTTTTTAGCTTTTCTTTGGACATGTCCTACATGTTTATTGAATGTCTTACATTTTGTGCTGCCTTGTCCTCCTTTGGGGTGAGGACATCTCATCAGCTTTGCCCCCACACCCATTGGCACCTCTCAGCCAGGCAGAGAGGATCCCCCTCCCATATGTGAACACTCGAGTGGGTCGGTCATCAGCCCACTCACCTCTTAATCCCTGAACTGGGACTGAACCAGGCATCTATATCGAACATGTGCTCTACCATTGAGCCAAGTGCTTCCCCAGCAATTCAAGTAATCATAAATCAAGTGATAGGCAAACATTTGTGACCCAGGACTATGATCTGCTTGTTCCCCTTCTATCTCTCATTCATTTTTGCTTCACTTCGAAGCACTGTGCAGCTATTAAAATGCACCTTGGCTGTTTTTTTTTATTGATGCCATTCATACACCACCTTATTTATGACATTTATGTAGCACTTAAAGTCACTTCACTTTTTATAACAAGGGCTTAGTAATGTATTATAAGCTTGCTGTGGAGGTGGTCAACTCCAAAGCAAGAAGCAGGAAATGGATGTTGGTATAGATTACTGCTGAGGGAAGTTACAGGATAAATAAATAATTTGGTGACAGTAAATAACTATACAGTAAACATAGACATCCTATTACTGAAAAGTAGATGGGTAAACTAGGCTTTTCTTCCTGATGCTACATAATAAGCCAATGAGATTGTTGTTGGATCTAGGAAATACTGATACAGATATTTACTCAGTTTTACACTTAACAGGTCAGCAGTGTTGGTCCCAGATGTCTTTTTCAGCTCTTAATCCAGTCCAATTTTTATTGTTTATGGCCAAAGCACTTTGCAAGGGTGTAGCAGTTGTTTCCATGGCTGTAAACATAACTGATGAGCTTAGCAACAGAGCAGGTCATATATGTGGTACTATCACAATGATGTCCATTCATTAGAAACCTTGCACTAATTACTGCATATACATAAAACTGACCCCAAAAAAACCTGAGTTGACTTATCCATGGGTCAATTTAAGTGCTGTGTCTTAACTTTTATTTAAAAGAAGGAACCATCCCCTTGTCAAAGCAAGAATATAATCTATCCTGGAAGCACCAATCCCCTCTTCTCTCTCATCTATCCAGTTTTAGGAGTGAGCACGAAGAGCTATGTCTGCTGGAATTCTGTAATTTCTTTGTCATTGTTTTGTTTTGCTTCATCCTTTATATCCTTTGCTCTATGCCTGAGTTTGACCCTCAACTTATCTGTGGTCATATCAAAATCCATAATTTTGGCCCTAAAACCTGCCCTCATGAGGTTGACTTATAGTTGAATATATACGGTATTCAGGTTTTATAGGCAAAGTAGGGAAGCCCATCACCAACTAAATGCTGGAATCATAAGAGTCCATGAAGCGGGAGAGGGGGAAAAAAAGGGGTGAATGAATATACAGAAAGCCTGGAAGATCAAGTGCATGCACAAGATACATTGCCAGGCTGGAAGAGTCCTTAGTATCTTACATGCTGAATTTGTGGTGTTCTAAAAGTTATCACTACGAAATGTTTTTAAGTACCTTCTTCCCATTCATCTGATGCATATTTAGCACAAAGACATTTCTTAGGCAAAGTGGAAGGGAATTGTGATTGGCTACCCAGGCTTAAATGATTGATGATATTAGGCTATATTTAGGCCTTGGTGCTTTAGTGCCTACTGGGGTTTTTTTTTTTTTTTTTGTATGTGTGCACATTTTTTTTGAAAAAGAAAATATTTCCAGAGTCTTTACAATTGTAGACAGCATTCTGTTCCTAGGAAAAATGGCACAGTAATAAACAGGTAAGACTTAATAAAAATAATAATAAAAAGAAGTATATGCACATGACCCCCCCCCCCCTTTTCCCACCCTGCCTCCTTTAATTCCAAACTCAGGCAAGGTTATTTTGTCCCCCTTCTATGCCTCTTTCCCAGGAAAGATTGCAGAAAACCTCAAGAACTAAAAAGAGGTGCGGACATGATCTAGCAAAGGCAGGCATATTGCTGGCAGGGCCGAACAAGGAAAAAATAGTCTCTTTCTGCAAATAGAAAGGCAGGCCTGCAACACATAAATACACTCAGGGATCAACACTTATTGTGTGAAACAGAGAGAGACCAAGTTATAAAACAGACAGTTCCCTTACCCCGTGGAGGCTATAAGCTAAAATAGATTTGAAGGAGAGGAAAGATTGTCCAAAATAGCAAGAGATGACTGGAAACAAATGAAACTGAACTGCAGCAGGGATAGAGAGTCAAGGCTGCGTAAACTCCCACCCTAACCCCAATTCTTGTTGGATCAGCTTGGAAATGAGCAAAGTTGTTATCAAAAGATTAGAACTAAGTCTGTTTATTTTCTGAGCTGAGCCAACATTCAGAAAAGAAGCCAAAATGTCAAATTGAAGTGGGAAATAAGTGTAGCCCCTCTCTCTGTCACTCTCTCAGTCTCTTTCCCTACCAACTTTGCCAAAGATTTGATAGAGGTAGCAAACCTAGCATGCCTATACTACATATAGTACTTTACAAGTCTCTCTAAGACCTGAAGTATAACATATTTTAATGCCATTTCCTCTTTGTGCATCTTAGCAACCCTCCCACCCCAATGCATCAATGTGAGTTTGTTTGTCCTCCATTTTGTCATCAGCAGCTCACTCACTCTCCTCCATGTTTGAAGAACATGTTATAGAGCTTCTCACAATCAGTTATTAAATTTGTAGTATTTGTAAATACAGTCAGCCCTCCATATCCACAGATTCTTTACCCATGGATTGAACCATTCATAACTTGAAAATATATAAAAATATACAATATATATAAATTTCTAAAACCAAACCTTGATTTGCTATTTTACATACACCATTGTACCGGGCGATTAAAAAAAAAGAATGGTGTAAAACCAAATAAGAACAGCTTTACTTTTGCACAATTCTTTTTAAGTCACTCTGTATTTAATGGAACTCTACCAACCACTGATTTTGGTATCCATGGGGATTCCTGGAACCAAACCCCAGCGGATAGCAAGGATCCGCTATAAATCTACTTCATATATTTTTAACAGAAAAGTCTAAGGCTCTTTAATTATTATTATTTTCTAGAACCTCTGTGTGTGTATGTGTGTGCGCGCTGATATGGCACTGGTTGTTGCTCACCTTGTCTTGAAAATACTAATTACTCTGCTTGTGAGATACAATAATTTTTCTTACTTTTTTTCAACAAGAACACCTCCCCCTGTCTGTTTCGCCCCTTACTGGCCAAAAACGGGCACATCATTCATCATATAGAATGCACTGAATAAGAATACCTAACAGGAACGGATTTCCACGCAATGCCAACTTTTCCCCCACACTATGCCATTACTAACTGTAGATATTTAAAAGTAAGTGAACTGAGAAGTGGGAGGTGATAATCCTTCACAGGCTTTCATTCAAGCTGGAGAAGAATTCAAGAGTCCTAACTCTCATCTCTTCTTTGAGGGTAATAGTATGAACTCCTAAAGCATTTGTCGGGACCTGGATATGGCAAGTTTTGGCAGTATTTCTTGCTAAAAGTGAAAATTAAAGAAGAAAGACCCCATGGAAAAAAGGTGCTGTTTGATGACAACAGGGGGACTTGGGGGAAGTACTATAGCCTTAGATCATGCTAATCTGATTGTAAATAACATCTTTTTAGTTTTTCTCTCATTTAGATCTCTCATAGGCTCAGTTCCCCCATGGAAGTGACCACAGGTTTCACAAGAACACAACAAGCCCATTAATTTCAATGTGTGTGTAGTAAATGCCTACTAGCCAAACCTTTTCTTTCTTTCTAAGGAGTTTATTGCATGGGAGGAATTTCTCTCAATTTTGAAAAAAATGAAAGCGGGGCCAGTTCGAAAATGAGTGAATTCGGTAGTTCAGCGAATTAACGTGACTGCGTATTGAGGCTGCCTTGCATTTGGAATGACTTCCCATTGCCTGAAATTGCCCAAAATTGTGTGTGATAGTTTCTCATGCAATAACGTGAAACCTCACAACTGCATTCGGAAGGACTTTGCATTGCCCGAAAATGCATGTGGTAGTCTCTCACGTGATAATGTGAAACGCCATGATTGCGTTTGGACTGCCATTAGATTACGCTTCCAATCTCTGTCATCTGATAAACTTCTAAGGCATCAAATTCCTTTAACTTCAATACAAGTAGCAAGTGGGTGGATAGGTGGGGAAAAATATTTCTCTGGCGGAATGGGGGAAATGAAAAAATTGGGCTTTCTGATCTTTTTATGATGGAATACATGCAGAAAAATAGCTGAAAGAATTTGTGTGTATATATATGCACCTGTTGAATTACAGTTACCCCATAAATTTCATAGGGTTTCTTTGGCAAGGAATACTCAGGTAGTTTTGCCAATTCCTTCCTCTGAAATACAGCCGACAGCATCTGATATTCCTTGGTGGTCTTCCATCCAAGCAGGGCTGACCCAGCTTAGTTTCCAAAATCAGACAGGATCTGGTGCCTTTAGAGTACAGTATTTAGGCCCTAGCTGAAAGGATATGAACTGCTGCTTCTCCCTGTATCTATCACTTTAGGTTTGGCTAAAATGCATTTGTCATTATCCTTGTGCATATGAAGCACACATCTGTAAATTGTCTGTTATTCTGTTCTATAAACAGAAACAAGTCACTGTTCTATTAATCTGTGTCTGTAATATGGGGATCATAACATTGGTCTACCTTACAGGGCTGTTGTAGGGGTATCACAGAGATAATGTCAGGAAAAGCTTTAGAAGTTGTTGCATAAAAGATTGTGCATACAGTTCACTTCTCAAGTCAGAGGCTTTCACTATGCTTGTGTAGTGCTGAGGCTGTATATAATCTAGAGAGATTCTGTGCAAGAAATACTGTACTGGAACAGTTAGGGTCTATGTTTAATCTGCAAATAAGATTGGTCTGTGTCTCTTCAGCTACAGACATATGCATCTGTATCAGTATCCCTCCAGTGTATATAGGGATCATAAATCTAAGCATGTATACATAGCAATCAGTTGCATAAAGCCTCATTTAAAAAGCTAGTTAATCAAGGGAGAAAGTGGGAAGAGAGTGAAGATGGAAAATGGTAGAAACAAAACTGTCTTGTTTTTTGCTGGAGAATAGAAACCCACCAGCCAAGCCTGAAGTATATTTTGCTCTGCTTCTGCACAGGGCATCCTGCGTTTCATTTCTACATTTGTCATGATCTTTTTGCTCTGTCAGGTAAGTTGTCTCAGGACTTGGGTATGGGGTAGATGGGAGCAAGTTCTCCACCTCAGCCCAAAGGCCTGCCCTCAGACCAATATTTAACCCTCCCCCCCCCCCTGCATCCACCAGAGAATGTTAGAAGCACTTAGCACTTCTTACAGTTAATTTGTTGTACTTCCCAACTTACATAACACATACTTATTTACATAATAACTAGAGAGACAGGTACTCCTGGGGAATGATCACAGGTGGCCTGAAGTGCAAGCATGCTCCTCTGCTATCCTGAAATGACTATCCATGGTTTTATAATAATACACAAAGACATGGTTTTATAATAATACACCTCTTTCTCTGTCTTCTCTTATCCCAATACACTAGTGTGGTTGACTTACTATGTTTCCCAGGACAACCGGGCTTTCTTCTTTGGAGAACCTAAGTAATTATTATTTCATCTATCACACTTGTATATTATCTTCCATCTGATGAGTTTAGGGCAAAGCGTACAAGGACAGCAACCCTGTGAGGTAGGTTAAGCTGAGACAGTGAGTGTCTGGGCCAAGATCAGCTAGTAATTTTGAGATTCGGAAAGCACTGGAGGGCCAGGTCTCCCAGTATTGCACCCACAGCACAATGCATGGTTCTGAATTAGTAATATAAGAACCCTACATTCTTTCACAATAAGGCTTTATTTCAGCTGTTTCCTGTCCATTATAACTAAGCTCAAGTAGCTTTTCTATCTTAACTTGTGCAAAGGCTATATAAAAAAAGGTAGCTTCAAAGAGGAAATGCAATGTATAGTCCAATCCATCATCAGAGACATCTCCACATATGTCTAAAGAGCTATACTAGTTCACCCTAGGTGACTCTCTTTTGTGTGTACTAAGACAAGCTATGAATGAATAAACCTGTATCTTTCCTAAATCACAGCAGCTGTAAAGGCTGGGTGATATGTAGTTGTATTTTTGGGAAATATTAAGGATCTTTCCCTTTGCCCCAAATATCACCCTCATGGATCAATAGGCTGCATTAAAAAGTCCATAAAAATAAAGCAAATGCTCCAAATGAACAACACTAAAAATGAACTAAAGCAATCATCTTTTTTCCTGTCAACAGGCAATCAGAAAATTCAACACTGATCAGTAAATTAAACTACATGTCTAGTTTTTAAGTGAAATTTAGCCCTCACCGTTTCCTCTTACACTCAGATTTGATGGCAATCACATCGAACACAGGTATGGAGGGAGGACTCCTCACAGAGATTTAGTTAAGTGCCTTCTCTTCAAACTTTGATTAGCTCTCTTTCATCAAATGATAGGGCAAACAACTGCGAATCCAGCCATTCCACTGAACTATTAAGGCAATATTCCGACCGCAGAATGAGATAAGAGCAATTTTGATATGAGCAATTTGGCTGCTGTTCTGTACGGGCATGCATCATATATGAGCAGCAAAGAGTCATAACAGAAGATGAAATCTAGTAGGAAAAGTAGCTGAACACTTCCCTAGCTAAGAACCTGGGAATAATAAATGACATTCTTTGCTACTCAGACTGCCTGAATTTTTTCCTTCAACCCTCCTTTCTCCAAATGCCTACTTTGAATTTTATGCCATGGTATTTACGGCTACACTTGAAAAGAAACAAGAAAGAGAAAATTCTTGTGCACTGCTGTTTATGATCAGTGGTTTTTTTTTAGAACAGAAGGAAGAAACAACAGAACAAAAATGGTCCTGTGTAATCTATTTTGCTTTCCGTAAGTACAGCAACATTGTTTGGAATCATCATCCAACAAATGAAAAGGGATTAGGGTTAGGAGCATTACAAAAGACATAAGGAAACCTTAAACATTGTAATATTTGCATGCAATGCAAGCGCTGTAAAACAAGTATTCCAAAGCATACTTTAAAAGATCTGCAACCAGTCTGCAAGGATGCTTTCCAAAGATTCTGCAGTTATAGAATCTAGTTTGTGAAATGCATTAATTAAGAGCCAGAGGAGGGCTGGTGGCTAAAACTTCAACAGATCTAGACGTTGATCAACTTAAAATTACAGAATCTATGGTCTCCTCTCTCTCTATATATATATATTGGTGGAACATCCCTCCTCCCCCCCTCCTTTACCCCAATCAAAGCTTTGAAGAGAGAAAAGTTACTTACTAGAGTATTAGAAGTGGACAGCCTGGTGGTATTTAGTCCTACCAATGATGGGAGCGTTTGGGACATCCAGTTAGAGATCATTGCCATAGTACTCAGGACAGCACCAAGCTTGAGCAGTGGAGGACTCATTGCTGTAGAAGCTAATGAGTTTTCATAGTCACTGATTATCATCCTAGTGTAAAGCTGGCAGGGGGAGAGGGAGAGGGAGAGAGAAAGGGAGAGGCGTGCCTGCAGCTCACAACATCCACAGCATGAAAGGGGATCAGCCTCTCCAGATTTAATCATCCACTAAAACACACATCCAAGCAGCCTCCATCTCTCTCTTCCCTAGTCCCCCTTTGCAGCTTCTAGTCTCTCTTACCACCACACACTAAAGCAGCCTGGCTGCAGACATGCACCATCCTTTTATATGCCTATAATTATTACCGCTTTTCCTGTGGAGGGGAAAAAGGAGGAGGTATGAAAATGGAAGGTTTTAAGGCATCCGTGAAAATCTAGTTAGCTCAACCAGTGGGAGACGACCTGACGGTTAGTGAAGCATCACCCCTGAGGACAGGCATTGCAGAGCTAATGTACTTCAGTTAGCTGACTGGCGCGTATACAATAGAGCCTCTCCTAATTTACAGACAATACCTGGGCCGTAGTGGAGATTGAATTTAGGAGGACTGCAGTTGTTGGAAGCTCCCTCTAATGTTACTATATACTGATACTATGTACTCACAGTATTGTGCACGTTTCAGAGTAAGCACCACTGAATGTTGTGGGACTTATTTCAGAGTAAATATGATTGGCTTCCCATAAAAGTAAAGGTAAAAGTAGTCTCTTGACATGAATGTCTAATTGTAACCGACTGTAGGGGGTAGTGCTCATCTCCGTTTCTAAGCCAAAGAGCCAGCATTGTCTGAGGACTGCTCTGGTGGTCATGTGGCCAGCGTGACTGCACTGAACACTGTTACCTTCCCACTGAAGTGGTACCTATTTATCTATTTACATTGAATACTTTTGAACTGCTAGGACTAGTGACAAGAGCTCACCCCATCATGCAGCACTCGGGCCTTGAACTGCCAACCTTCCAATCTTTTGATTGTCAGAATTGGTGTCTTAACCAATAAGCCACCACATCCCTACCACTGGGATCCCTACCGCTTCCCATATCTTTGGCAGTATTTTCTGATTGAATCCACTCTACATAATGGAGAAGAAAGAAAGGATGGGATGGGCCATTCACATTCTACCTAGCTAGGCACACTGCATTGCACATACTTTGGACAAGAGGTAACCAGCAAGTCATGCTGTAGGCTATGCTGCCTTTAAATAAAGGATGGTAAATGTATGTTCTAATATATAGTACAGTCAACCTGCTCCAGTCATGGGTTTGCCATCCATAGACCTGAGCATCTGTGGATGGCTGCACCCCATTCATCCTAATGGTGGTGGGTGCATGCAGCTGTGGCAACATGGCTGTGTGAACAGCATGTTGCCATTATAATCAAGGGGATTTGAGGTCCCACAGTTTTTAGCAGCCGTTGGGGTGTGTCCAAAACAGAAACCTCATGGATACAAAGGGCCAACTGTAAGGGTGAAATGAACTGTGAAGATATTGCCTTCTTGTGACATGACAGAATTGAGCATTAGCCTCTACATGTTTATTCAGATGTCTCACTGCATTTTGAGGGGCTTGTTCCCATGTAGTGGGCTCAAAATATCAGGCCTTTAGTTTCCAAGCATATTATCACTTCAGTAGGGATCACTTCACTAGGATGCAGTGGCTCAAGTGGGTAAGACACTGACTCTGCTGGTTGCAAGTTTGGCAGGTTGGCAATTCAAGCCCTGGGTGCCGCATGATGGGGTGAGCTCCCATCACTAGTCCCAGCTTCCGTCAACCTAGCAGTTCAAAAGCATGCAAATCAAGTAGAAACTGTAAAACAAGAAATGGAACGTATAAATGCTGCAATGCTCAGGGTGAACGAGCTAAAGTGGATAGAAATGGGACATTTTCAGTCAGATAATTACACCATGTTTTACTCAGGAAATGAAAAACTAAGAAGAAATGGGATGACATTAATAGTGAGGGGAGATGAAGCAAAGGCAGTCAAGGAATATAATGCAAAGTCTGACTGAATCATATACATGTGTATGTACATGTATGTAGAATCATAGAATCATAGAATCATAGAAATTTAGAGTTGGAAGAGACCACAAGGGCCATCCAGTCCAACCCCCCTGCTGTGCAGGAATTCCCAATCAAAGCATTTCCGACAGATGGCCATCCAGCCTCTGCTTAAAACCTCCAAGGAAGGAGACTCCACCACCCTCCGAGGGAGTGTGTTCCACTGTCAAACAGCCCTTACTGTCAGGAAGTTCTTCCTAATGTTGAGGTGGAATCTTTTTTCCTGCAGTTTGCATCCATTGTTCCGAGTCCTGTTCTCTGGAGCAGCAGAAAACAAGCTTGCTCCCTCCTCAATGTGACATCCCTTCAAGTATTTAAACAGGGCGATCATATCACCTCTTAACCTTCTCTTCTCCAGGCTAAACATCCCCAGCTCCCTAAGGCGTTCTTCATAGGGCAAGGTTTCCAGACCCTTCACCATTTTAGTCGCCCTCCTTTGGACACGCTCCAGTTTCTCCACATCCTTTTTGAATTGTGGTGCCCAGAACTGGACACATGAATGACTTCACGAAAAACCCATTAATATAACCTTAATCCATGTTTATGTATTATAAGAACAAGACAGAGGGCCTGCTCCCATACTTTGGACCTCTCTCCCCTGAGAGGCCAGGCTGGCCCATGCTTGGTCTCTTTCTGGTGGCAAATTAAAACATTTTTGTGCTACCACCTTTACAAACCATTAAGGCTGGGCTCTTAATTCTGTGTGGTACTGGTTTTGAAGGTTTTTAAAGGCCCTGTATATAGTTTTTTTATAATGCATTTTAATATTTTAACTGTTTTAAAATATGATTGTTCAGTTGTATATTTTATACTTTCATTTAACTTTTGTAGAGCTTTTAATCTGAATTGTTTTAAAATGTTGTTTTAAAATCCCACTGGATGATACTCTTCAAGCAATTAAGGACATATGACAACCAATAGTAAATGTGGAAGAAATAGGGTGAGACCACTGAACATAATTGTTCAATGACTTGTGTGCAGGGACAGTGAGAACTATGGCAAAATTCAATGCAGAGAATAGAAGATCACAACAAACAAGTAAGAACAGGAATCTTCTTCCACAAGACCTGAGAACTGAAAGGGAAATTTAAACCAAGAGTGGTGATGCTCTATGAACACAAAGCAGAATAACATGCTGCATGATCAAGATGACATGATCAATAAAATGACAATGGAAACAATACACAGAAGAACTATATACAAGAGATGAAAGGATGACAAATTCATCCAAGAAGAATCATTTGAAGATGACACTATAAGGGAAGTGGAAGCTGCACTCAAAGCATTTGGGAGAAATAAATAATCAAGAACATATATACCAGTAGAGCTGCTTCAACTTAGAGAGACAAAATCAATTCAAATTCTAACTAAAATTGGTCAACAAAAATGGAAAATTAAAGAATGGCTCAGACGCTGGAAATTCTCAATACATAGTCCTATCCACAAGAAATAGGATACCAGGGATTGCAGTAACTGCCAGACCACTGCATTAATCTCCCATGCAAACAAAGTGATGCTCAACATTCTACAACATAAACTTTTACCATATAAGGAGTGAGAAATGCCAGATGTTAAATTGGGTTTGGGAAAGGAAGAGGCAGTAGGGATCATATTATAAACATTCACTGAATAATGAATTGCACCAAAGAATTTCATAAGAAAATCAGCCTATGTTTTCTAGATTATAGCTAAACCATTGACTGTATAGATAAGTGATGTCCAAACTCTGGCCCTCCAGGTGTTTTGGACTGCATCTCCCATAAGCCTCAGCCAATCACCACCCACATGCAAATTTCCTACCTCAGAATTCTACAGTGAATCTGAACTTCAAGAGCCCCACAAAGGCCTCTCCCTCCTCTTTGCCCCTCAGCCAATTACCACCCACATGCAAATTTCCTTCCTACCTCATAATGCCCCCCTCCCTGCCAGCTTGGCCAATGGTCTAGGATTCTGGGAGCTGAAGTCCAAAACATCTGGAGGGCCAGAGTTTGGACGTAACTGGTAAAGATCATTAAAATTATATATTGTTTTTAAAGAAATGCATGTGTTACATTTAACTGTCCTGATGCATAACCTGTATTCAGGACAAGAGGTTACTGTTAGGACAAAATACAGAGAAATTGAATGGTTTCCAATTGGCAAGGGGGTCAGGCAAGGTTGCATTTTATCACCCTATTAACTTGTATGCTGAATATATCTTATACTTTAATAATACTAGCCTGTAAAATGCCATGGACATCACTGATGTTGCACAAATCCATGCATCATTATAATCAAATATTGTAATCAAATTGGTACACTGTGGCTCACGATATAGCAATTTCTTCAAAGAAATCTTCCCCCAAGCAGCAAACCAAGAACTCAGCTACATGTTCAACGGAAGCATATGAAATAGTTCTTATTCTTTAAAGTGATACAAGATTGGTTATCCCTACTAGTTTACTAGTTATTTTTTTTCAGGATTGTTCCTCATCTGGAATGAAAGCTCTCCCAACAAACCCACTGGAACTTCTGGGGCGCCAGCCTCCTGGAATCTCCAAAGGAAGCAGGAAATAGATGAGAGTAGGCAGAGGATTAGAGTTCTTTATATCTCAAGCTTGTTGGGTTTTTAGTGCTCTTCACTTTGTTCTGCCTCTTTCTGATCCATGCCTTCCTATATCCCAGAAGATCATCACCACATTAAAGCATGAGATAATCACTACCAGAAAGGGATGATTAACCACCAGTGTGCATTGACCCTGAGGCTTGGCTCATAGGCACCCTTAATTGGAGCAAAGTTTCATTTGGATCATGGATTGTAGACCAAGTACTTTTTCTGTATTCTCATGTTTCTGAAAAGAAAGTAGAAGATTTGGCTTTAGCTGCAATTAGCTGTGGTGACTGTTGTGTTCTGTCTCTTTAAGAAGCAAACAAGGAGGACCAACATTAGTAGGCCATATGAGAGAACTAGAAGAAAGAAAAAAAAATTGGTGGTAATGGTGGGGGAATGAATAATCTAGCAGCACTTTTTACAAGTAATGGATTTATTTTGGCATAGGCTTTCTTGGATTTCAATCCATTTTTTCAGATGCACTGATGAATATCAAAACACATGTATGTTAGCAGGTGCATTGCTGTGTTGGTGGGATCAGAGTGCAATAAAATACAGAAAGATGCAATTTGTGGCACTGACCATAAACCTTCAAACAGTTGTGTAAGGTAATGCGGGTTTGCCAGGCTGGTTCTCAGAAAATCCTGAGTTGTGGATTTTCTGCTTATTGAGAGTGACTTTTCACTTAACCTTATGCTGAGCCCATATCGTCAATGTATCATCAACATCGTCAACTGTCTTGCTCAGGTCTTGCAGATTCATGACTGTGGTTTCCTTAATTGAGCCTATCTATCAGAATGCAGCCTCCTCTTTTCCTACAGCCTTCTGCCTTAGCCAGGACTTTTGTCTTTTCTAATGAATTATGGGGCTATACAGAGTGCCCCTAAGGGGTGGCCTACAGTGCCAGATTGGGGCCGCGGCAACTGTATGCTTTCTGTGGTGCAAAAAGGAACCACAATATATATATATAGAATCATAGAATCATAGAATCATAGAGTTGGAAGAGACCACAAGGGCCATCTAGTCCAACCCCCTGCCATGCAGGACCTCCAAATCAAAGCATCCCTGACAGATGACCATCCAGCCTCTGTTTAAAGGCCTCCAAGGAAGGAGACTCCACTACGCTCCGAGGGAGTGTGTTCCACTGTCGAACAGCCCTTACTGTCAGGAAGTTCCTCCTAATGTTGAGGTGGAATCTCTTTTCCTGCAATTTATATCCATTATTCCGCGTCCTAGTCTCTGCAGCAGCAGAAAACAAGCTTGCTCCCTCCTCAATATGACATCCCTTCAAATATTTAAACAGGGCTATCATATCACCTCTTAACCTTCTCTTCTCCAGGCTGAACATCCCCAGTTCCCTAAGGCGTTCCTCATAGGGCATGGTTTCCAGTCCCTTCACCATCTTAGTTGCCCTCCTTTGGACCTGCTCCAGTTTCTCCACATCCTTTTTGAATTGTGGTGCCCAGAACTGGACACAGTATTCCAGGTGGGGCCTGACCAAAGCAGAATAGAGTGGCACTATTACTTCCCTTGATCTAGACACTATACTTCTATTGATGCAGCCTAAAATTGCATTGGCCTTTTTAGCTGCCGCATTGCACTGTTGACTCATGTTCAGCTTATGGTCTACTTGGACTCCTAGATCCCTTTCACATGTGGTCTCATTCAGCCAGGTGTCCCCCATTTTATATCTGTGCATTTCATTTTTCCTCCCTAAGTGCAGAACCTTACATTTCTGTGTGTTGAATTTCATCTTGTTCATCTTGATATATTGTGATCTGCTGTATAATTTAACAAAGGACTCTGAACTTGCCCATGAACGGGCCACCCCTTGCTCCTAAATACTGAATCTTTTATTAGAAATGTCTAGTGTTGAACGTTAGTTGCTGAAAAGGTGCAATTCCTTGTATATCCTTGAAAAAACCTGAAATTGTAGTTCATCAAACAAGAACCCCAAACTCTATTTGAATTGTGTAGTTCACCTCTATGGAATATTAGCTATAAGGTGACGGTTTAAATAATGGCAGTGACAGTAGAATAAAATTCTAATCAGAGCTTGGAAATATTACTTTTGGGGACTACAGTTCCCTGAATCTCACAGCAAGCATGGGATTGGCATCTCCAGATGATTATAGATGACTGGAGATGCCAGTCTCTCAGAGTAATTTATCAGTGTCTATGTAACTACTTTCTAAGCAGCCTCTTTTGTCCAGTTCATGACAACAGCAGATGTATGTTAAAATGGTTGCTCGAGTTTTTGTCCTGAGAACTTATTCTGTATACTGTTAGGACTTGGCATTTCTAGCTATACCTCCCAAACAAGGATGGAAATAATATTTGAAAGTATGCCAAAAAAGTGTTCAAAACATGATTTTTGAGTGTCAAGAAACCCTGGTGAGAAGTCTGCTGTATGTAAGTTCTGCAGTTCAGGATTTATTTGCGCAAGGTTGGTTTGTGTGGAAAACAACATTTTCAGTACAAGAAACAGCAGTCTCAAACTGGATTACTTCTGCAGTGTGTTTTGGACCTAGTCCTATGCAGAATAACTCAGAATGACTGAGTTTAAGTCCCTTCTTGTCATGTGTACTTTCAATAAACTCAAGTCATATAAAAGAATATAAAAAATAACAAGATATTTCAAGATGGAACTACTTCACAGACTACATACTGTTAAACATTTGCTCCTATTACTGCTGCTGCTGCTTCTGTTGCTATACACTTATTTTAAAACATTTAAAACAGCTCAATGAATCTTTAGCTGAAGCATCACAAGCAATTAAAATAAGACTCCAAGATCCTCCTTAGAAAACAAACACTCAATAAACAGACCACCAATAAAAACAAAGGAGGTGAGCCGCAACGGTGACAAACATTGGCAATCAAATACTTGGTGTATAAAACCAACAATGAGTGAGACATCCCGTCCTGCATCAGAACAGTATGGAAAGAGGCCAAGCTATTTTCTCAATAATTGGCAAGCATCTTTGTTTATTTCAGCGACAACACCCTTTGAAGTCATCAATTCACACTCTTCCAGTTACCTCTTTCTACACTCCTATCCTATTTATCCTTCTTTTACCACTAAGGATATATTCCTCCTATTCCACTAACTTTGCTGGGGTGGCAGAGCCATTTTGGAAATGGGGCAAAACTCCAACAATCCACAGGGATGGAGAAAATCCATGCTAAGTCAAAATAGCCCATGACAGGTCCCATTGGAAAATTACATATCTCAGTAACAACTGTGTTCTAGCTTTAGTTGCTGCTATGTGCTACACTGATTATCTGTGTGGTACTGATATGCTTATTTAGAAGATTCATTCCTGCCAGGAAGAAGAAATGATTTGATCTGTTTTCTCCTTATTGAAGGAATGTCTTTGAAAACTGCATTTTGATGAGGTTCTCATCCCCCCACTCCCCGAATCACTTTTTACAGAGTTTTCCAACGATAGCTAAGGCATGAAGATGGCATCTTCGAGTACCATCTTATCTCAGGGACTGCCTCTCCCCATATGAACCCCCCCGCATGCTTCGGTCCTCTGGGAGGAATCTGTTGCAGCCCATGAAGACTAGGTTAGCGCAGACCTCCCAGAGGGCCTTTTCTGCTTCTGCTCCCAGGCTATGGAATGGCCTGCCAGACGAGATGCGTCTCATTACATCGCTAGACTGTTTCAAAACAGCCTTAAAGACGCATCTCTTCTGGCAGGCCTTCCCTGAAACCGTATAATCTACCCGGCTCCTAAAATCTTTCAGCCAATTCCCAACTCCTTACCCCCCCCCCCTGTATTTTGTTGCTACCCATGCTGTGGCCAGTATTGCGTTTTTTATTTGTGTATCGTGTTGTATTTCTATTGTCAGTAATTTAATTTTAAACTTGACTAGTTTAATCCTATTTTGGGGGGGGGAGGTTGGGATGGAATTCTTGAATTATTTTAATCTGTAATCTGTTTTTTTTAACCTTGTTGTACCCCACCTCGATTGTTTTACAGAGGAGCGGGTAAGAAATAAACATTATTATTATTATTATTATTATTATTATTATTACCTCCAGAGTATCCCTAAAATGTCCCAGTGGATGCCTATCTGCACTGCTCTGCTCTGCAATCCAGCTCTATGGCTAAAAGATCACTTTCAGGCTGAGTTACTGTGCACCAGCTATCAGAACATGCTGGTGGGAATCCTTGGTTGCCCCTCACCTAAAATCTTGTATTTCTTTTCCAAATGAATTGCATTTTCACATTAAAATAGAGCAAAAAAAGTTTTTAGTTGTATTTAGAGTGTTGTATTGGGACTCAGAAGATCTAGATCCATATCTTCTCTGAGCTATAAAACTCACTGAATGACTTTAAACCAGAGCTCTGGGGCCACTACAAATTACAATTCTGTCTACTATTATTAAAAAAGCTGTGTGCAAAGGCATCTTGTATCACCTTTTAAACTAACTGAAAGAAAGAAGTTGGTAGCATGAGCTTTTGTAGACCTTCATAGACTGCATTCTACGAAAGCTCATGCTACCAACTTCTTTCTTTCAGTTAGTCTCAAAGATGCTACAAGATCCCTTTGCATACTCACTTTCCAGACTAACATGGCTATACCTTTGAAAAAAGTTGTGCTTTCCATTTTTAGATGGTGATCTGTGTAATTTAATCTTAGTAATTTGTAGAGCTCTTTTTCTAACAAACATATCAGTGTGACTTGCTGCTACGTCGGTTCATATGTTGCATTTGGTACGTGATAATATACACTTGTCTATCCCAATTCATGGGGGATCCTGTCTGGACCCCTCCCCCCATGAATCAGAAATATTGCAAATATTCAAGCCCCATTGGTTCTAATTGTGGTGTGCCCCTGTGTGCGCCACTGCATGCACACACCAAACTCCCTCCCTTCCATTTTGTCGTTCCCTGCTTGCCGTCTGTGAAGGACCAACACCACAGATCCCAAGTCTGCAAATAGGGAGGGATGAGTTTACATGCATTTTTCACATAGATCTGTATTTTTGAAGCAGAATGCAGGGGGACAAATTTGGATTGGAAAAGCAGATCTTTGTATGGATTGGAAAAGCAGACCTTAACAGTGCT
Source organism: Urosaurus nigricauda (assembly GCA_034509955.1). NCBI lineage: Eukaryota > Metazoa > Chordata > Lepidosauria > Squamata > Phrynosomatidae > Urosaurus > Urosaurus nigricauda. Next base: position 107,033,773 of record JAOEGL010000004.1, read on the forward strand.
CCATGCTTTGCAGAGAGCTGGATATGTTCCATGGAAGGTTATTTTCTTGTCGGAGCCAAGCTGTTTCCAATTTTTATAATTATGCCAATTTAATAATAATGAGGTTTTGAAAATGATATAACTATCCTATGTCGTTAGGACTCTACTCATAATATTTTCCCCCACATGATTATGAATATATGCTATGATTGCTGCTTCTGTCATAGATCCTATATCACACTAGTAATGATTAAAGGAGAGAATCCTATAAACCACTGGAGCATAGATGTAAATTTGCTATATGTTCCATGCACCTTAATCAAACATCAGCAATGAAATATAGGATCCAGATCCAGATGTGGAAGAGAAACAATCACTCCACACTTGTAATATATTACAGATTACACGAGGTGTGGACAGGTTTCATTTTCTGGCATTGCAGATTCCACCCTCCCATTCCATATGCTATGCCACATTCCGTATGCTAAACTGCAGGAGCATTTTGTGTGGATGTCGAGCAGAGGCTGGGAAAGACTGCTTGTCAGTACCAAGGCTGCTCTTAAAATCTCAGGAGCTGGAATATTCCTGTCTAAATTCATGTAAATAAGGCATATGTCAACATGGTCAAATTGGACACTACCAGGAATGGGAACAGATGGCACACAAGTTTTAACCATGTAAATCCATTCTTGGACACTAAAGAAACCTGTGCTTTGGGTGGTAGGACTAGAATTCTTCTCCCTATTACTCACATTCAATCTAGGGCTGCTTCTTCCCATATGACAGTATCATTCTGCCATCACTGGTTTCCCTTGGCACTGGAAAAACCAACAATTAATATCTCTGGTAAGTGTATGTCAAAAGCAGGGTGTTGTAACCAAAAAGACCCTGTTCCCATAGCAAGCCAGATCAGTTCTGATGGTAAGGGCACTGGCAAAGCAGATGATCCACAGAAGAGCCTGTTCATGCAGAAGTCCTTCAGATATCCCAAAACTTAAAGCTTTTAAAGATTTATAGAATAAAAACAAAACCTTATGCAGCATTGAGAAATGAACTAGAAGCCAGTGATACCCTTCATAATGGAAATAACTTCTCAGGGTGATGAGTACCAGTTAGGAATATGATTGCCATATTCTGGAAATGGTTGAGGCAGAATGAAAGAACTGGAACATAATCTGAAATTTAAGAAGCTTTGAAGGGAAAGGCATATTCGTTCACTATATTCTTTCCACTATGGGTTTGGCCTGGAATTAGGTCAGCATACACTACTCCAAGGTATGTAGTGTGTGTCCTGTGTAGACACCAACCATTTTTCTTGACTTGGAATCAGAATCTTCTTAGTCCTACCCTGCCACTGACTCTGCCAGTGATCTCTGTAGAACAGCAAATCTCATAAAATGTGGGAGAAGCAGCACATCCAATTCTGTTTGAATGCCAAGAGGATTAATTAGTCAGTGTTTGTAAAGACTATTAAAGATGAAAAGAGCCATATATCTGCACTAACCTGGGGCTATATGAGTGGTATGACGCCAAATTAGAATCTGGGCTTCTTTTGTTGCATGTTTGTTTGAATCAGGAAGGTTTAAAAAGTTGTTATAACTTTTATAACAATTAGCTCCTTTGCTCCTTCCGACAAAGGATTTATAGTAAGCCACAGCCTTTCTCTGTGGAAGGATGGTAAACAGACAGCAGTAGAATGAGGAATGAAGAATGGAAAAATGTGTTGGCATGTAAAGCTATATTATATTTCTTTCCCACTTTCTCTCTCACTTTTAGCTGAGCCAAAATAAATAACTGTATACAACTGCTGCTGTATACAAAATAAGGTTTAATAACTTGCTAGAGCTGTTGACATGCATCCATTTTTCAACAAATCTGCCAATGTATTTCCTCAATGATCCAGATGGAAATGTCTACACAGGCAGAATCCATGCAGAATAAAAAGACACAGTTTTGGCACAGCAGATTCCCTTGCAAACAGATATATGGAGAAGGACATAGGATTTTGCTTTCTTGAAAGAACAACAAACTCCTAAACAACTGTGGACAAACTCCAAAGGACATATTAGCAAACCAAACACAAAAGAGCAGTTATATCCACATGAGCAAAAGCAAATGACCATCCAGCTGTTTGTTCAGATAAAAAGCAGACATATATGACACAGTGGTCACTGGCTCTAGCAAGTGACCTGTGGATAGGTCACTGTGGTGGAAATGAGGGATGGATCCAGTTTTCATAATATAAGCACAGATAAGCATGGCTGCCTCCCTGAGTGGCTCATTAGATATTTCACAGCTCCCTCTCTCAGGCCTAGCTGAATGACTGCGATAGGCAAAATATTCTTTTTTCCAAGCCTCTCAGGGCACGCCCTGTGGAAGATATTGTGCTCTCTATCCAGACAAATCAAGGTACGTGTCAGTCAAAACTAAGTTACTAGTTACTATGTTACATGAGGCAAAGAAATCCATAATTAAAAATTTTAAAAAGTAAAGTGTGGCGTAGCAGTTTGAGTATTGTTGTATGGAGACCAGGTTCAATTCCTAGCTCAGTCATAAAACCTTGGGCAATCACATGCTCTCAGCCTCAGAGGAAGGAAATGGCAAATCTCCTCTGAACAAATCTTGCCAAGAAAACCTCATGGATCGCCATATCTTGGAAGTGACTTGAAGGCATACCATAACAAAACCAACAAAAAGTAAATTCCATTTTTAATTATTGTCAGAATGAACTGTGTTTGGAGTATTCCAACATCCTATGTTTCAAAAGTGACAACATGACTTTAATTTTGGAAAGGGAACTATTATACATTTTAAAGTGTTTTTTCCTGAAAAATTCCTTTAAAAAAAGAAAGAAAAATAATGGAAGACAAATCCAGTTTCTTTTTCCTGTGGCTTCAAAATTTCCAGAAATTGTACAGCTCTTTCCTGGATGAAAACTTACGGTACTGAATCCTATATAGAATGAAAAAAAAAAGACTTGCTTTTTGGATTTTTTGGGGGGAGGGGATATTTTTAAACTGTGGATGTCTGAATCCATGGATTCAGAATGTGTGGATACAAAAGGCTGGCTGTACTGCATTTGTGTGGAATGGGCATTTCTGTGGCCAGTGGCTTCTGGCTGCTTTGGGAGTGTGGCTTTTAGATGATGCATGCCCCCGAAGCACCTGGAAGCCACATTGAGGTTGGACTTCGGCCTAAAGAACCAGATCAAAAAGGAGCTTAAACTGACTCCTGGCTGGTGTGGCTTAGGACCTGTGGTGGCAACCCACTTCAGGAGCAGTCCATGTGGTCGCCGCAGTTCTGGCACGATCATGGCCAGAGGCTGCTCCTTCCCAGCCATCTGCTTCACTCCTGTTAAGGTATTTTTATTTTGCTCTTCATTTGACAAGATACCTAAGAGTTCGGTGAGACCTCCCATAAGGAGGGAGGAATACCCTTGTCCCGGGCAACTCTGAATCATGCCCATCTTCCTGCTCAGGAAGCCCTGTTGCTATTGTTCCAGAGAGACACAAATCCTGTTGCTTCTCAAGTAGGAACAGCAGTTCTCCCAAGCAGCTACCAGCTGAAAGTCTTGCTCTGAGGGCTCCTCAGAGTAAAATGGAAGGTCGGGATGAGTGGGCTGTCTGGGAAAACCCTGGTGACCACTCTCAAAATTTCTCTTCAAAGGATGCCTGTAAGCAAGGCACCAACAAGCACGAAGCAGGAAAACAGGCAGATCTGCTCTAATGAGAATCCATACTCTCATTGTGTCATACATAACACAAAAATGAATGGGTAGAAGTGGCACCAAGGCTTACAGTGAAGTAGCAGTTATTATCATGAATAGATGGAATGGAAACGCTTGAGGGACAAGAGCTAGTTTTTTAGCACAACTGCCAGAATGAGTTTTCTCTCCATCTCCCTTGGCTGCAGCTTGATGGAATGTCTTACATAAGGAATTTAAGCTTTATAAATTTTGTTTACAAAGGCAATTCATTTTTTGCAAACAAAAATGAGTAATTTTGTCATGTTTCTCCTTGCTGCAAGAAAGCCATCAAAACTGCAGTATTTGATGATATAATGAAGTTATTAAAAATAAGAATTATTTTATAAAATTCTTATTCTGTACAAAAAAACCCATGTAATTATTTTATTTTTGCATAGAAAATACAATTTTGTGCACAGAAAACATGCTTCCTGAACATTTCTGGCCCAAAATAATGGGAGTGCTTTGCACAGAAAATGCTGTTTCCTCCACAAAAGGACCATGCCCATTCAAACTGTAAAGATTCTTACCCATCTAGGATTCTCTTCTTTGTTCCTGATACTCAAGAAACCTTTTTGGTTTTTTTTAAAGCATCTTGGAGGTGGGTATTTTTGAATGCTCTTTCCAGCCCTACCCTTATAATGAGTCAAACTACTGGTTTATCTAATAGCACTTATTTTCTGCTCATTTTAGCTGGATATGCAGGAGAATGAAGTCTGGAAGTTCAGCATGCAAATCAGATGCTTTGCCAGAGAGCTATGATTCCCCCAGTGGGAGAGAACTTCTATTACACATTAGCAGACAAGGGGCAGGCTTCCTTTGGTGTATGTTTATGCACCTTCTTTCGATGCTTATTTTTTTATTGTCAGCAGTATGTATATAAAACTCAATCTCATAAAATTTCTATGTTTCCCAAAAAGGACAAACTCCCCTTTGTCCAGATCCTTACATAGGTCATCCACCAAGCTGTTTCTGTCCCATACCCGGGCCTGAAACCAGGGTGAAATGCATCTAGATGGTCCAAACCCTGGTCTCCAGAGCTGTAGTTCAACATTCACACTACTACACCATGCTTTCTCTCTAGGCTTAAGTACAAAAGACTACAAAACTACAGCTAAAATGCATATGTATGCAGTATAAAGATAAATATGAACAGAATTATAACCAACTCTATAGGGAAGGGAATGTTTGCACAAACAGGTGAGTTTCCAGAAGGTGTTTAAGTCTCTCCATGTTTTCTGTCTCTTCAAACATGGGAGCATGTTACAAAGGGTGGGCAGCAGTACTGAGGAAGCCTGCTTTCCTGACATTACATGGTGACAGTCATTTTGTGCCATTATTTGGTGACAAAATAGTAGAGCCTTGAGAAGGACTTGAGAACTATTAGGCAACCTGTGCACTTCTTTTACTACATCAGTGATTTGTGTACTGAGAGCTTCCCATGCCCGCAGTTTGGCCAGGGTTTACCTGGATTCTTGGCATGCAACCCGGTGCCTGTTTAGACCATTGTCTGACCCAGATTGCAAACTTTCATTTTTTAAGAAAAATGTAACTCTCTGCCTCTTATAGGAACTGAGTTATTGACCAAAGCATGTAGGTACTCTCTTTCAAATTGTTCTTCAGGAAACAAGCACACCTCTGAACTTCAGGCATGATGGAAAACAGAGTGAGCAGTGTGGATGGCAGTGGAAGAAGCAAAGGGAGGACATGGTGAGGTGAGGTGAGACGGGCAATAGGCGGGTTGGGGAGAGTAAAAGTTGTGAGTAATAGGGCGCAAGAAGCATTGACAGAATGCAACAAGCATGGAAGGACACACTGTGAGAGTGTAAGTTGAGGCAAGAGAAAGGAAGGGAGAGTGATTTTGTGAGCAATGGAGGGCACGAGGAAATGGAGGAGTGTATTGCAAGCCTGTGAGGTGTGCTGAATTTGCATAATTAGTATGCATATGAGAGTAATTTGCACAATTAGAATTTGACAAAGTGGAGCCAGTGTGGTGCAGTGGTTTGAGCCTAGGAACTATGACTCTGGAGACTAGGGTTTGAATCCTGGAATGGCCATGTAAACTCATTGGGTGAGCCTAGGCAAATCATACTCAATCAGCATCAGAGGATGGCAATGGCAATCCCCTCTGAAGAAACTTGACAAGAAAACCCCATAATAAGTTCCCCTTAAGGTCAACATAAGTAAGAAATGACTTGAAGGTACAGAGCAGCAGCAGCAACCATCACAATAGCTAGATACTTCACTGAGCATTCCATCTGCTGCAATTTCTAAACCACCTGTAAGAGAATTATGGAATTGGTAGTTGAGTGAGGCACTGGAACTTTCTGACAGAGAATTTTCAATACCTTGTGGAACTACAAATCTCAGGATGACACTGTAAATGTTAACGTTTGAAAGGTGCCTTAGGGCCTGTGCAGATGGGGGGGGGGGAGAGTGGACAAAGGCCACCCCTTTCTCCTCTGGATTGTGGCTGTGACAACCAAACAGAAAGGCCATTATGTGCCATTAAAAAGGAGACACAAAACGGGGCTCCTTTTTCCACTGCCGAGGTGCCATTAGCACCCTGGAGCAGCGTGGTGATGTCCCTTTTGTGCCATGCCATTTGGATGCGGCGCACAAGGCACTTCATTGGCATGTGCACCGTGTGAATGTGCGCATGCCAAAATGGTACCTGGATAGCACAGTAGGGCTCAGGGGTGTAAGGACACTCCACTCTCCCAAACCCTAAAATCAGCCCCAGGCCAGCACTTTGCGCCAGTCTGTACTGGGCTTTAGTCAGCTAAACGAATGTATATAACATGTGCCAATTTCAATCAGGATATCCTATAAATCAGGAGTGCTGATTTATATTCCCCTTTTCTGTTGTCCTGCTAACAGGCAAAGATACGTTTACTCAAACAGGTTTGTTAGATTTTTTTTAAAAAGCTAAGCAGAATCATAAAAAATTTAGGCAACTTTTTTCTTATTCACCTTATAGGGGCTACAATATTATCTCGCAAATTACCTTTCTGAATTTTCAGAATTTGTGGATCTTTTGGGAGAACGGAGAAATATGGCACTGTGCAGGAAGCAAACTGATGTTTCAGAGCTTATGTGAATAGAATATTGGTACTACTGGCAAGAAACTATTCTTTTGAGCATTTCAATAAAGTGTATAATTCATTCTGCAAACACTCTGTGCAATTTTCTCAGTGCTGAAGTTCTGCTAGGAAATTATCTGGGTTATGTACATTTCAGATATACATTATCATTTAAATGATTCAAGGGGCAAATGATAATTTGTGCCTTTCATTGCAAAATGAAACATACTTCGGAACCTTTCTTATGGAGTCTATGCTGTACTTACGTAATGAACTTCATTTAATGCATTCATTCATTATGTGGATACATTAATATTCTACCACTAGAGAGCACTTCAACAGAAACAGTAGGCATAGAAATAAGGATCTGACTTCAGTTATGGACCTATATATTTAAAAAAAGCTTCACATATACTTTCCTCAAAATTGAGCAAATGACTCTTGAATTTTTTCATTAAATACTGATTGGAAAACATATTGTTATGCTGTAGGAATGTCTAGAAAAAGGAGTGTGAATGTATTTTCTTCATGGGTGTTTATTTTTAATTTATTCAAGTAGTCATTTGAGACGTTATTGCAGGCTGCATTTCTACTGTTGTGGGGATTGTATATGACTGTAAGAGTCAAATGGTAGTGAAATGTTACTGATACAGAGGGATGCACACATTTATAAAGTCCAAAAAACATGGATGACCTCTTTTTCCCAGGTTCCTGTTTGGTCTATGCCCAGTTTCTTCTGTTTTGTTTAAACAGGAGATATGGCTCTTCTTTGTTTTCAATTTGTATGTGTTACCTGGATGTATTCCTCTATTGACAAAATAATGTTTTACACATATTTTTAATATATATATTTTCTATGCAGATTTTTCAAATGTGCACTTTTAATAAATAATGTCCCCGTCTATCTGTTGTCATGTGAACTGGAGAGTACAAACTGCATTCAATCCACATACATGGAGAAAATGGGGACCAGATAAACTTGTCCAATCTATGACTGTTAGATTCTGTTAGTCCTGTAAAGTGGGGTCTGTTTAGATTGGGGTTGTGCTCTTGGTCTTGTGGATGCATTCCAGTGGAGATGAAGTAGTGATAAAGTTAGCCATTTTGATCACCTCATCACCAGTTTCAAAGGGTTAACTAATAACTGCTACAACATCAGAGTTCACCTTTTCCTGGCTAGAGAAATGTGTAGTTGCTCTCCAGAGAGATTAGAAGTAGCCACAACTGTTGATCCCAAGGGGCTATTGAGAGATGAACTGGCTTGCTGTTAAGAGTTCCTCTTCAGAGGACCCCACCAACAGAGAAAAACTGGAAAGAGCTGTGTTCTTCTGCTCTGCCTTCTCCAGCAGGCTTCCCAGGTGGGGAAAACATATCAGGAGAAAGAGGGAAGAGAGAAAGGCAGCATATCTCTTGCTGTGTCTTCTGTATCAATTGTAGAGGGCACAACAGGAGAGGCAACACGTCAGTAACCAGCAGTACTAAAAAAAAATAAAAGCCCCCTAAAGTCCTTGTATAAAACACTTAGTGATTTCTCTTTCCACTCAGTCCTCAGTGATAACCAGTATTTAAGATGTCACATCATTTTTAATGGACTGTGCTTAGCAGAGTTATCCCTTTCAGCATTGCTACCATTATCTGCTAACTCTCTTCTCATCACACTTTCCCCACCTAAGCAGGCAGAGGAAACCTTTCCCTTCAGCCATACCAAACCATCAGAATTCTAGTTTCTTTCTCCTCCTCACCTTCCCTTCTAAGTAGGCAAAGGAAACCTCTTCCTTCTAGCAATGCCAGGACTGCAGTTGCTTTCGACCTATCACCACTCCTCCAACCTAGGCAGGTAAAGTAAAGCAAGCCAGCTTTTCTTCTACCAAAACCCAACTCACCTCACCTTCCATCACAGCTGCAGTTCTGGAACATCTGTAGTGTCACTCATTCTCTGTTCTTGCCTGACTCTGTGCAAGAGCACCTAGTGTGCTGAGCTATTATGGAGACTAGAAAGTCTGTGTGTATCTCTCACATCACATCTAGCTCTCCTCTTACAAGTTATTTAAGGGTAAAGCTGAAAAAAATAAATTTGCTGCCCTGGCGGCAATTTTGGGGGGAGGGACATTTGGTATTTAGGCAATTTGTGAGTGTGCATGTGTGTGAGAGAAGGCTTTCTGTTAGATATAAGGCAGTGGCAGAATTCATTCTCTGTCTCTTTGTTCTCTCAACAATCATGATAGTGGCAATGATAATCGAGATTTTTTGGCAAGGGCAAGCTGCTGGTGCTCAATGTTCCAGCCCCAAATTTGTTCTGATTGCATGCTGAGAAAAAAATATTGGCCCCAAGTGGAACTCTACTATTATTGTAGCTATAGCAAGTAGTTGTTTTTAAGGGAAACAGCTGCCACTTTGCTTATAGTAGGTTTTCAACTTACCACTACCTCTGAAAAAATTCAGACCTCCCTCTCTGAAATAATCCCAGCTTTGTGGGATCCTGTTTTTCCCTGCCTTTAACTTCACTCCTTGGAGCAAATTGAAGAGAGATGTAGCTGCTAGCTATGTCTTTAAAATAACATGAGTTTGACTCTGAGGTTTTAGTTGTTTGTGTGTGTGAGAGAGAAGTGAAAAATAAGGCTTGACCAAGGGTAGACAGCTGTGGCTATCCAGATGCTACTAGACTTCTATTAGACTTAGACAGCACAATGAGTGGTGAGGGATGGTGAGAGTTATAGTCCAAAAAGAGAGGTGGAACACAGTTGCCCCTTTTTGATCCGTCTACATGCACTGTATCTAAACAAGATGGACTGTATCTTAAGAAGAATATATTGTGCTCATGAAAAACAGTGTCCTTTAAATTGAGACTGCATTTTATTACCCTAGCTGTTTAACTTATAAAGAGCTGAGTTTGTGACCTTCCTATTACTATGGAATCAGACAGATTTGAACTACTAGGAGCTGCTACACCAGGAAACTATTTAAATCTATGATGCAATACATGGCCCATGGAACGTTGTTCATGACCTCTAACAAAGGGTTGACTTGAGCAATACAGAGGGGAAATTTAAAACAGAACTAGGAATGGTCCATGACCAGCAGAGGGAACACATTACATGACCAATTTGAAATAAATATATGATGGAAATAATACATGAAAGAGCTACATAAAAGAGATGACAAGAAGATGCATTCATTTTAGGAATAACCATTAAGAGGAACCTCCAATTTTAGAAAGTGAAGTGGAAGCTGCACTCAGAGTACTTGGGGGAAATAAATCACCAGGAACAGATGACATACCAATGTACTTTAAGGTACAGATACAGAATCCTAACTAAAATCTGTGAGCAAATATGGAAACCAAAATAATGGCTCGCAGACTGGAAACATTCAATATACATTCAAGTCCGCAAGAAAGGGGACCTCAAAGATTGCAGTAACCACTAGACCATTGCATTAATTTACAATGCAAGCAAACCAATGCTCAAAATTCTACAATTTTTTTTACCATATATAGAGTGAGAAACACTAAGGACCATATTGCAAGCATATGTTGAATAATGAACTTCAGCAGAAAATCAGGCTGTGCTTTATAGATTATAGCAAACCTTTGATTGTATAGTTCATAAAAAACTATGGATCACTCTTAAAGAAATGGGTATACCACAATAAGATTGGACTAATGCGTAACTTGTAATCAGGAGAAGAAGCTGCTGTTATAAGACAGAGTATGGAGAAATGGAATGGTTTCCAATTGGCAAGAAGGCCATGCAAGACTGCATTTTATTACCCTAGCTGTTTAACTTATAAATGGAAAATATCATATGTAAAGCAGGATTAGATGCATAGGCAGGAGACATGAAAACTGGAAGAAGGAAATCAACACACTAAGATATACAGATGATACCATATTATTAGCTGAAAATAAAAAAGACTTGGAATGATTACTAAGAAAGTCAAGGCAGAAAGTGCAAAGGCAGGTTTAATGCTGCTTTACATAACATGGCCGATGCTGAGGTTCATAGAGACACGAGGCAAGGATATATATATATATATATATATATATATATATATAATTCCTTAAGGAAGGAAACAAGCAATTTTTGAAAACTATCTGCAGTTGGGGAATTACTTTGTACAAGTATTGTCCATGGTTGTTGTGCCCAGAAAACAGTATTTTTAGTAGAAAATTCTGCTTTCTGCACGGAACAACCATGTGCAAATTTTGTTTAGAATAAGTCCTGAATTATAGGAATTTCTGGGCAGGAAACATAATTTTCTTTGCTGAAAATAATATTTCTACACAGAAATATTCTTTTCTTCACGGACCATACTGTTTTCCAAATACTGACTGACATCCTATTGGTTGATCCCAGATAGAGTATAACCATTTACTCCATTGTTGAAAGCCGAGTCAACATATAGATAAACATAATAGATATAACTGGGCTACTTTAGTCGGGTCTAAAACAGTGTGTGTGAATTTTGTACAGAGTAAGTCCTGGACAGCAAACATTCTTATCAGTCCTGGATTCTTCTTGCCAGGGTTTCTCAACACTGGAGAAATATATTTTTAACCATTTTAAAAATAAATATTGTTGAATCCCCCCCCCCATTCCAAATAAGAGGTGAAGCTGTCTCTCATATTTGACTCCTTCTGTTACATAATATCCTTTCCAACATATTGACAAGTCTATATCAATTAGTGAACCTGGCAGAGACATTAAGCACAAGAGAAATGCTGAAAAATGCTTGAACAAGGTGTTGAGGCTTCTTCACACTGGCTTCTAGGATGACAGGGCAAGGTTTTTGAAGGCAGGGGAAAAAAGATACACTTTATTCTTCTGAAAAAATAAAATAAAAGTAGAACACAGTGTTCCAGGGAGTGTTTTGTAAGATCCTAGGGTACTGGATATTGTAAATCTGTCCACAAACAAGTACTTTATTGAACCTGAAGGGCCCAAAGTAATGCGGCTGATAATTCAGGGAAAGGGGCAGTAAAGCAATCTGACATGTCTCAGGAGATGATAAAAATGACATTTTTGACTTTTTCTTCATCTCCTCTTACACTGAAAATATACTGGTAATAACCAATGCCTGTGGTTACCCCATGTTTTTCAGCTTTTCTGAAATAGGTAATCTGCCTTCAAAGTTATTGCTTTGCACACTTTTCTACCATGAATATAATTTCAAATTGTTTTTTTCTAACAGAAAAATAGTTTTTCTTCACTGATAACTGTCAAGCCTCCTACTTCTTTTCCCAGTAACACTTTTGCTAATGAAAGGCAAATGCCACTTAGATTGATTCTGAATTGGTTCAGTATTTATGAATTTCACCAGCACATTCCTGGGGAAAGCCTTTTAGCAGACACACAGAAATCAGTCTATCACATGCCTAGGTCAGTTTCATATATGTGCATTCATAAATCCATTCTGTTTCATTTCTGTATTTAAAAATCTATTAAGGTTTTCATCCTTTTGAAAAAAGGATGTCCAAAAAAAGCTTCTGTGTAGATATTTTACTATAACTCATGGATCCATATATATACTAAAATCTTAGTAGAACAGGTAACATAATAAACACAAATAGATACAAACTTGTTTGGTCACACATTCTGATCATACACAGTTCGCTGTAGCCATGAAATAATTTCTCCACATTTAGGTCTAACAACGAGCATTTCATTGGAAGTAAGAGGTTAACATTAAAGAGCCTTTGCACAAGTATCTACATTGTAGCAGGCTTTGGGTACATAGCAGCAGGCTTTGGTCTGATAACACCATTTAAAAAGGCCAGTAAGTCAAAGCAAAATATATTCAGTTCAGCATCCTGCTTCCCACCTTGACCAACCAAAGGTATCTGAGAACTTCGCAGGGTAGGCTTTGAGGAAACATAGGCAGCAGGGGTGAAGGCCAAGCCACAATGCCTTCTCCCAAGAACCACTATCGGGAAGACATTTGGATATTTCTCTGCTGTAAGATTACCACATCAGGAAAGTTTTCCAGAACCTGCCAACCTACCCTGGAAACCCAGATTAGGTTGTTTCTTGCTATGATATTTCCCAGAGCATTTGTCAGTGAACCTTACTGGATCTACAGCCATCCAGGTGGAGGAAGCTTGAGGATGAGCACCATCCCTCACGCTCTGCTACCAGTGATGCACATAGTTGGTCATAGTGACCAGGGGATTCTGGGAGTTGTAGTCCAGGGGTAAAGCTGGCTAGGAGATTCTGAGAGTAGTAGGTCTGTGAGCATGCCGTTTGGAGGCTTCAAGGAAGCTTAGTTCAAAAACTAACTTTCCTAAGCTCTGGTTTTTATGCTGCTAATGATAGATTTGTTGCTCTTGACAGATTTTTCCTATTAGTTATTTTATGGTGTTTATTGTTATTATAAGTCATTTTGATAATTTGTTTGAAGGATGAGATGTACATATTTTAAAAATTAATGAGCTGATCATTAAATAAATTCTTTATCATTACCAAAAGTTACCAAAGCCAATGTCAGCAAGCATTTTAAGTCTTTCTGGAATTTGATCTTGTAAGATCTTCAGAGAAAAATAATTTGTCTGGAATTACATATAGATGAAGGATATCTGAGATGCCAAAGGACCACCTCAGCTGCTTATGCCTGCATATCACAGTAGGCAAGCCAGAAAGGCCAAATGAAAAGTTGCTGGCCTTATTACTAATCCAGATCTGAAGTGAAGTTCTTACTAGAGGCATAAAGAATACTCACATATTTTTCCCATCCTTAAGAAATTTGAGATACTCCATTCAAACAAAAATTTTGCAAAAACTTTCTGCAAAAAATTCCACTTTCAGAATTTAAATTATTTGCACAGGAAACAGTGGATATTGGTTTCGCAGATGTATTTATTGATTTTTGTGCAAAAATGAGTGGGTTTTGTAGAAATGAAATTCTTGCCAAAATGTTCCTCCATTTGAGAAAATAGTTGAAAAATGTGCAACCTCTCCCCCCCCCCCCAAAAAAAAACCCTCCCGCCGTATCACCTAACAGGAGGAAAACTTTTGAAATTCTTCATTCATGAATATGTAAATGAAATGAGCCACTATTTACATTTTTAATTCCTAGAATGGTCTGTTTCAAGGCTCTATCCATTCCAGCTCACATTTCAGAGAGCACTGCAGTCATACTTTGTTTAATGCCACCATACACTGTTTAATGCCATCCTCTATTAGTATTTACAGTTGTAAAGTGTTTCTCTCCATCTGCCTGAAAACATGTCCAGAAGAACATACTTATGTGAAGTGAAGGAAATCTATGAATTCTAATAAGACTAATTTCTTAAGTGCTCCATATCTGACTACAATGATAAATCTAAAACACTTTGCTTGGTCTCATAACACGGGAGGAACATTAGATTGGACTGTTGGCATTGGACAGTATACAGCTGTTTCAGTCATTTGTGGCTAATAGAGCCAGCTCCTGTCATCTCCTATCTACAAGTGCTGACTATATTCTTAGGACAAAGGCACCCATGAGGTTTCAACCATGGCTTTAGTAGCGAGAACACACAATTACACTGGCTGCCCTGTTTTCTTTGGTGCACCCTGACTAAGGCAGTTACAAGGATTGCCTCAGGATGCCATTTATTTGAATACATACTGTATGCTACTTTATAGATAAATATGCAAATATGGGCTACAATTTGAAACATACAGTGGAAAAACTGACTCTTAGCTGGCCTATCTGTTGTCTAGGTGGTCCCTGCTAACTGGCAATTTCAAGCCTGATTTGTTCACTTTTCATTGTTCCTTCACTGATATTCTACACTGGCAATTAAATTATATATGTGTAACTGAATAGCATCTTCCATCCAACCCCAGTCCACCTTAATAGTCAGCAGCTAGACTAGTGAATGAGGTCTGTCCAGCTAGCATTTGGGATGCAGGGAGGATCATACTTTCAGTCCTCTCCTGCCAGTGAGTGAGGCTGTGACAAGGACAGGGGTCCCAAGTTCCATTGTCACAGCCTTGGTTACTAATGGGGTGAGGCAGAAACGTAATTCTTGTTGCAACCAGTTAGGCCTCCTTTGCTTGATCTGACTGTTGGCTGTTAAGTTGGACTTGTTGCTAGCTTTCAAGTTACTTCCAGCTTATGGTAACCCTAAGGCAAACCTATCATGGGGTTTTCTTAGCAAGTTTCTTCAGAGGGGACTTGCTATTGTCATCCTCTGAGACTGAGAGAGTGTCACTTGCCCAAAGTCACCCAATGGGTTTACATGGTTAAGTCTGGATTCAAACCCTGGTCTCCAGGGTCATAGTCCACCATTCAGAAACCCTACAATATGCTAACTCTCCCAGTTGGGCTGTGAGGACATACACAGTCTTGTTGAATACAGAGCAGTTATGAACCCATAACTTTAGGTTACAAATCTGTAACTTCAACATAGAATGCCAGTCCATGACGTTAAACTGGTGTTCGACTGGACAGCCCTTCAAATCTTCAGACTAGGAAAGTGTTCAAACAAGCCTTCAAATAGGGGATTGTGTAGAGTAATACATATGGTTATTCTAGAAACTTCTACCCTATTTAATATATTATGCCAGCTTATTATCTCATTAAGTCTGGGCATTTGGTAAGGTGATGGTTTAGTGGTGGAAAAGTAGTTTAGAATTAAGGGGAAAATAGGATTTATAAAGCACATGAGCCTTCCAGCAGTAGAGTTTGGAGGGCATTCATTCCAGATAGGAGTGGTGATTTCAGTGGCAGTGTGCAGCTTCTCACCTGAAAACATACTGAGACTGGGCAGATGGAAGTTGAAGGCCTATGCAGCATACATTCGTCTGGCCATGAGCAATCTTTGAAGCCTCTCATCAGCATCATCAGCATTAGCTGGGAAGTGTGTTATAACATGGGAGAATTGTGGACTGCCTGGCATGGGAGCAGCAGTTGGAGGCTAGTGGTGGAACTGGCACTGCAGGGACTGCTTCACAAGAGGTAAACTTTATGGTGGCAGTGACTGGACTTGGGGGGGGGGCAGTTGACAGGTGGGGGGAAGACATGGACTGTAGTGAGATGTTGTGCTGTCCAGGTGTCCATCTGCTTCCCCCTTGTTCTTGGTATCATGGCCTTTTTATTGTTTGCAGCTGTGGGTTGGTGGAAGACGCCACCCGGAGGGGCTGCCTTTTGTGGCAGCAGCATGGGTTTGGGATCTGGAGCATTGTTCACCAATGCTGTGGCACTGGTAATGTAAGGGAGTCCCCTTATGGGATCTGGGGGTGTGTTGCATTGGGAAGGGTTGCCAAGTGAGGGGAGATGCCTTGGCAGCATTCCCTGGTGACAGGGGGCACCCTGGATTCCAGCCAGTGGTCTCCTCTGTCATCCCTGGGGTGCAGCACCAGGCAGGACTGGGATTCATCGATCAGCATGCGGATTGGTTGATGCTAGTATCTTGACCCATGCTTAGGGCCAACTCAGTTTTCTCTTTGATGTAAACAATAAGGTTGTGGCCTTTTCCCTTCCCAGTGGTCGTGTGTTTCTTTTGCGCCTTGGTACATTGCCCATGCATATGCAATAGGATTCAGAAGTGAACTCTATCCAGCCCTCTTACCTGCCAGTTTCTCTTTCATGCTTTTCCTTGTCCTTTCTTAAACCTACTGTGTTGTTTGGGGAAATGGGCAGCCAAACCAACCAATCAAAAAATAAATCAAAACAAAACAAAGGCAAAAAATAAACAAACAAAAAGCTAAAAGCTGAACATTTCTGCCCCAAATTTATTAACCATTCTTGGCAGTTGTTCTAAACCCAATCTTCTAAATATGCTCACAGATTGCATGGATCATTGGAAACTGCAGGGTTAAAAAAATCCTTCAGACTGTTGGCCACTGTGAGAAAGGAGAAGAGGAGAAGGGAAACTAGAAGAAAAAGCTGATAATGAGGGAAAATTCATGGATTGAAGGGAGGCATCACGCCTTAAAATTATGGTTTAAAATGCCTTTCCCTCAGACCACAGATCACTCATGCTGGTAACACTGGCGAAATCCACATAATATGGCCCCATTTTGATTTCTGCAGAACCTGAGAGGGGAATTTTTCTCCTTCTGAGCATTGGAGAGTTTGGAAATTGGAAAAGGCAGGAAGAAAAGAAGCTCCCTTCAAATGGAGATCGCCCAGAGCTGCACTCAGTGATTTGATTGCTTTGTCTTTGCTTATTTTGCCATTCTGCATGTAACGCTATGACTGGGAGGAAACTGCTCATCAGATTAGTTGAAAACATACCAAAATAATCAGATGATCATGTCACTAGAGGTAAGCTGTTTAATAAGGATTCACTTGTGTGCTAGTCTTTGTAAACACTAATCTAGAAAGAAAGTACTAGACCATTTTAGCAGTATGTGTCGGGAAACTTCCAAGTCAGGGCAGGAATAGCTCCATTAAATATGGAATAAACCCCAGAATAAATTCACTGCTCCTCTGAAAGCTTCTATCCGCTCTGATGTAACTACAAACATCTAGTCACAAACCCATACAGCTGAATGCTCTAATTCAATCAGAACACTTATCACAACTTGTGACTTTTCAAGACTACATGCTATAGCATGTTAAGCACTTTGATAGCCAGTCTGATGTGGTGGTTATTGGACTGCTGGACTGGGAATTGGGAAATCTGCATTTTTCTCCCCACATGTACATACTGAGATATGAAACTAACTGGATGACCTTGGTCTGGTAACTCTCTCTATCTCATAAGCTTGTTGTGAGGATGAAGTGGGGAAGAGGAGAACTATACAGCCCACATTAAAGGAGGATATAAATATAATTAATAAGTAAAATAAATAAAACAGGAATATCTCTTCATTTTTGCAGAGCTTCAGAGATTGCAAAAGGGAAGTGCTGTTAGGTTCTGGTGGTTATGTTTTGCTTGGTGTGTCAACACAAAATGTATGTGTGAATTCAAAGACATATCTGTGCTAGTCTAAAAAATCAGTGAGCAAAGAGATCTGGTAGCACCTTTGAGACAAACGAGATTTTCAGATGCCTAAAAGTGATGGGAGAGAAGGGGGATGCTCCCTTCACAGTTGTGCAATTGGGGCAAGAATATCAGACAACGTTGCACAACGTTGCCATGAGTACATTCCAATACTCACTCATTCATTCTTATAGTTATCTACTTTCCTTGGCTTTATGCAACAGCCTTCCTCCTGCCTTTGTCCCCCAAGACTATTGTTAAAACTGAACTTGTCACCTCATCTCCATACCCACAAGATTTTGAATTTGAATTGACATTCTCTCACACAACTGGCTTATATAGGTCTGCCTCTGGCTCTCCACTCCATCTCAGGCTTCTGAAGAAGAAGGCTCTTCTGTTAGTCTCATACAAGATCCCTTTGCATTCTCTCTCTCTCTCTCTCTCTGTCTATGCATGTGTGCCTTCAGGTGTCTGTTGCCTAGGCCTGCTCTATAGATTTGTTCAGATCCATCTGCATTTAGCATCTGCATTTAGCATCTGTTGCTATGGGGACAACAGATGACCAGGCCACTAGAGATAGCTCTATTAAATATGGAATAAACTCGAGAGCAGATTCACTGTTCCCCATATAGTAATAAGTTTGTGCTCATGGCAAAGAGACTAGGAGGGCCTGAATACAAATTCAGGTTTGAAGGCCAACCAGAACCAAGCTATGAGTTTGTCTGAAGTGCTAGAATCCTTAGAATTGTCACAATTGAGGTCTGTGCCAAAATTACTGTGGGATGCCTAGTAGCTTCACCCCATCTCTAAACCACCTTCTCTCATCTTTCCCTTGTTTTTGATCCTGGGATATCATTTTGTTTGTACAATTGAAAAGTAAAATACCAACAAGATAATTAAAACTAATAAAGAAAAAATGGCTTGTGCGATGGATATGCTTGCAAGACAATTACGGGGGATAGCCTAAGGAGAACTCTACTACCTAATGCAAAGATGGAGAACCTTTAGCCCACGAGATGTTTCTAGCTACAAGTCCCACAGTTCCTTAACACTGGACATACTGGGACTTCTGGTAATCAAAGGCCAAAGATTTCCATCCCTGCTCTAATGAAAGACTGGATAAGTGTTATTTAGTATTTACTCTAGCTATGGAGTAGTAAGGATTGGACCCTCTCCAGTTTCAGTTCCCCCCACCCTTGAGGAAAGGAAATACAGTTAGTCCTCCATATCCATGGATTCTTTATCCACAGATTCAATCATCTACGAATATATAAATTAAAAAAAAAAAAGCAAACCTTGATTTTGCTATTTTATATAAGGGACACCATTATACTATGGCATTGTATTTAATGGGACTTAAACATCCACAAATTTTGATATCCATGGGTGGTCTTGAAACCAAATCCTAGCAGATACCAAGGGCCCACTGTACTGCTCCAAATAAAATAGCGAATAGCATAGTAACAAGGACTAAGGGCATGGTGCTACAGCATATGCTGATACACTCAGGAAGATAGGGGAACAACTGATGAAAGAAGAAAGGATCTTCAGATTACTTTCTCCTAGTGGGTGCCTCAAGCATACGTAAGAATCCAAAACCTTGATTAAGGCATCAGCCTTTTAAATGTTCCACTGCTTCTGTCTTCACTGTTCTTTCCTTTCCTTGCAAAAGCACATGATTTGATTTTAGAGTCAGTTAAAGACAATTTTCTTGAAATATACGGTTCAGCTTAAGAGTTTCCTTCAAAGTGGCTGACCTTCATTAGTAAATCGTACAACCATCAAAGTAAAATGGGGAAGGGGAAGCAACAGTTAAAGATAATTTTCTTAGATTATTTGCAAGTGCCACAAACACTTCACATCCCTTCTTTACATTTTGATTTAATCTTATTGTAAGACCAGCTATAAACACGAGCCAATTGTTCTCACAAAAGGAGAGTTATTTGTTCATAGGGAGCAGGCAAATTTAAAGAATTTGTGTTGCACTGATTTTTCCAGATTCTTGACTGGAGATGGGAAGGTAGAAAGGATTTACTGGCACAGAGAAAAATATATTCTGGATATGTTCAGAGATTAAGAATGTTCTAAGAAATGTCTGTCTTTGATTCAGTAACAGATTTTTGAAGCTATCCACTTACTGCTGTACTTGCAGTGGATTAGTATCCTCCAAATGAAATAAATCACTCCTTACTAACCTTTAGCAAAGAGAGCATTTGGAGAATGAATGTCATGTACATGCTGGTGGGAAGGGAAGTAAAGAGAGATGGAGATGAATGACAAACTGAACTGAAGAGGATTTGATATGAAATCCCAGGTTTTGGGATAGCCTTTACAGGCGTGTTGGAGAAAATTTCCAGGCATGTTGGAGTCTCATCATTCCCATGCAAATATCATATTATGGGTTTTGTAGTCCATGTGGAGGGGGTCTCAGGTTGGAGGCAAGAACATAAAGAGCCCCTTTGAAGAAACAGTAACAAAATGTGGTCTCTTAAAGTCACAGTGATAGCTTCCTTGCCATTTTCTGGCTCAACACTGTCTCAATAAGTAAATTAGTAATAATTCAACCAGTAAAACAATTTTAATTATTAATGCTGAGGGTAGAGAATTATTTTTGGTGATACATTAAGTTTCCCGTTTCTGTTGTTTATGTACAGCACTGTGTAAATTTAAAGTGCTATATATAAAAGTTAATAATAATAATAATATTATAAAATATCTCAAACCTAACAAACCATGTTTTGATCTTTCAAACATAACATCCTTCATGACACTACATGAGACAGCCTAATGGTCACAAAACAACCAATATGACTTCCTCTGAAGATCTCCAAGGTCTGCTTGATATCTTGGTCAAGAGCTGTTTAGGGCTTTATATGTTAGCCACAAAAGTTTCGCTACACTTTCAGAATATAGTTTCATACTAACACCAAATTCATTCTCAGTAAAGCCTCTCTTGGTGTACATATGTGTGCACACACTCATACATATAATCTCTCTCTCTCTCTCTCTCTCTCTCTCTCTCACACACACACACACACACACAGAATTACTTACAAAAACTCTAGAAAAATAATTTTTAAAAACCCAATAACAATAGGCTAAATTATAAGTTCTGGCCTCACACACCTATTTACACCAACAATTAGGAGAATCCTACTCTTCTGCCAGTATTCAGATCTATACCAACAAAACCCATATTCATTGCTGTAATTTAGGTAAATGAAGCAAAATTGATTTTATATGCATAGCAAATGATTTAACTTGGTTTGAAGAACAATTTATCAGCTATTCTATATGGAATTTGCATAAATGACTACATTTCAGCTAGACAGAAATTAAACCTACCAGAACCCTATACAGCAGAGAAGAAGGCTATTGAACTTATTTGGAATAAAGGATTAAATAGCCTTTGACTACTTAAACTCAAATGCCCTGTCATCCATCACAAAATATGTTAGAAGCAACTCAATGTACTATAATTTAATTCCCAAATTATTGGCTTGTGACACTTGGTGTAATAGTGTTACATTTGACACTACATATCCATAGATTGTTTATTCACAGATTCAACATTCACAGCTTGAAAATCTTGCAAACCTCCATTTTTCCATTTTATATAAGGGACACTATTTTACTATGCCACTGTATTTAATTGGACTTGATCATCCATGGATTTTAGGATCCACGGGTAAATCTTGGAACCAAACCCCAGTGGATACCAAGGACCAATTGTATTTTATTCATTTGCATTGCCCTTATTTGCCCTCATTCACAACTCTTTGTCTGTGCCTTCATGTCTCCTGTTGACTTAAGATGACTCTCTGCATTACAGAGGATTTTCTCAGGCAAGAAACGCTCAGGCTAAAAGTTAATCACACAATTGACTATTTTTGGAAGCTGCTTTGGTTCTCTTGAGCACAATAAAGAAGAAAAAAAGAAAATGCAAGGTGGTCTTCCTTCCCAACAATGTTTTATTTCCTTCACTGTTTTAACAAGACACCAACACTGAAATTTTGAGAGTATGGAAATTTATTTAAATAAAAGTGTTACAAAGGAAATTACTGAAGAAAAAATGTTTAGCCAGTCAACTGCCTTCTGAATCACATATGTATTGGATATGTAGGTTGGCAACACAATCCTGTACAGTTTAATTCAGAAATAGGCCTCATGGTCTACTAGTGGGATTTATTCCTCAAGTAAGTGTGTGTGTGTATATGAATATGATTGGGTCCAAAATCTATGGTTGAGAGTAATCAGTGATATCCTCCTTCAAATAATTCTATATATAATAAATCTTTCAGTGTCCAGCCATAGCAGAGGTATAAAAATGAAAGCCCTAGCATAGCACCCATACTTCCTCCACATTCTACCTCCATCCATCATTTCAGTCTAGTTTAAAAGACTGGACAGTTTATCTAACCCTTCTCACAGAAGGTCAGATGTGCAATTGTGAGGTTTTAGATGAAGGATCGGTTGAACTGAATGCCCCTCAAATGCTACTGGGCAAACCCATTTTAAATTCTATATTCTTTTGTTCTGACATACTAGTTATCACCCCCTAGTAACTGACAACTCTGCTTTTGGTCTATATCATTTTGAACCACAGGTGGGAATTGTATAACTTCACATGATCGCTCTTTTTCCCCTTCAAATTTGTCCACAGAAAACCTGGCATCAGCAGGAAGGAAAACAGCATTGCTTTCTCTCTGGTACTCTTTGCTTTGAATGTGTAGGATTGTTTTTCCCATGGGAAAACAGTCAACTGTGGAATCCCACTCATCCCAATGTTTCAAGTGGTACTATTCAGAATTATTTTTTATATATTTGATTTATAGCCTGCCTTTCCCCAAAATGGGATTCAAGGCACCTTAAGTGTTAATTATTTTTAACACTCCAGGTGCTCTTTGTATGAATTAAGCTTCAGAAGGCTCAGCAACATTGGCTTGTATTTTGTAATACATTACCATTTTTTTGGGGGGGGGCATAGATTTCTACAAACCCTGCCCAAAACCAGTTCCTCAGAACCCTGAATATGCAGTCTGAATTTAAAAGAGTGTTAAAGACCAATCGCTTCCACCAGGCTTATCCAAATGATTTTTACATTGCGGATTTTAAATAATGAATTTTAGATATGTGGATTGTTTTAATATGTGTACATCTTATTTGTCCTTTTAAATTGATGTGTGTTTTAAGTAATGTTGTTTGTTTGTTAATTGTTGTCCCCCACCTCGATTCATGGGGAGAGGTGGCTACGAAATAAATATCATTATTAATATCATTTTAATCTTTTCTGCTCTGTCAGCCCAGACACATATTTGGCTATGCCCTAACAATATATTTTAGGCTTCCCTGCTGATATTTTTTAATGCTCAGTGTTTTCTCAAGACATTTTATTGCTTGAGGCAGAACAGCAAATGCCCCTCTCCTCAAAGTGAAGATGCATAGTATCTAAGGCTGGGGAAATTATTTTGGTTGCCTGGTGTAACAAACTGGGCTGCTTTTTCGATTTCTGTTTGCTTCACTTCCATTTTTGGAGATATAGAAAGGTATTTTAGAAAAATATTATATAACAATAAATGCATGTTATCACCAGGAAAAGAGCCAGCTAGTATAAACAAAGATAAGATGAATAACCAGCTTATACCATCAGCCCTCCATATTCACAGATTCTTTATCTATGGATTCAAACATCCACAGCTTGAAAATATTTTTTTTTTAATTCAAAATCCAAACCTAGATTTTGCCATTTTATATAATGGACACCACTGTATTATGTCATTGTACATAATAGGACATTGTAATACAGTGGTCTCTAGGTATCAGCTGGAGTTTGGTTCCAGAAGCCCCCTGTGGATACCAAAATCCATGGATGCTCAAGTCCCATTTTTACAATGGCGTAATAAAATTATATCCATTATAGAAAATGGCAAAATCAAGGTTTGCGTTTAGGAATTTATATATTTAAATAATATTTTTAAATTGAGAATACTTGAATCCATTGATAAAAAATATGGATTCGACTGTACTAATAATCGTCGACTGTACTAATAATCGTGACAGTACAAAGTTCTGTACTGACAGGGGAGACACCATGATCACAAAGTTACTGGCCTAATACCAGCAAAACACCTTTGTACCTCTATGCAAAAACAGGAGATACCAGTAGGTTGGGCAAAACATAAACCTCAATAAGTACATAAGCTGGAACATGTAGAAAAGTAATGATGGCTACCTTATGTAAGATCCTTTTTTCAAAAAATCATATTCATTCATTTTAAAATGTACAAACTAAATCACAACAAAATATTCAACATAAAGGAAAGAAAAAGGAGAAACAAAACAAAACAACACTATCATACATAGAATCATAGAGTTGGAAGAGACCTCAAGGGCCATTTAATGCAACCCCTTGCCATGCAGGAACTCACAATCAAAGCACCCCAACAGATCGCAGTCCAGCCTCTGTTTCAAAACCTACAAAGAAGGAGACTCCCCTATTCTGCAAGGAAGTGTGTCAAACAGCTTTTACCGTCAGGAAGTTCCTCCTAATATTTAGGAGGAATCTCTTTTCCTGTAGTTTGAATCCATTGCTCCAGGTCCTATTTTCTGGAGCAGGAGAAAACAAACTTGCTCTATCATCAATATGACACCCCTTCAAATACTTAAACAGGGAATTATATCACCTCTTAACCATCTTTTCTCTAGACTAAAGATACCCAGCTCCCTAAGTCTTTCCTCATAGGGCATGTTTCCATATCTTTCACCATTTTAGCTGCCCGCCTTTGGACACACACCAGTTTGTCAACATCCTTTTTGATCTGTGATGTCCAGAACTGGACCCAGTATTCCAAATGAGGCCTAAACAAAGCAGAATAGAATGGCACTATTAACTTTCCTTGATCTAGACACCATACTTCTATTGATGCAGCCTAGAGTCCCTTTGGCCTATTTAGCTGCCACATTACACTGTTGACTCATGTTCAGCTTGTCATCTACTAGGACTCCAAGATCCCTTTCACATGTAGTCTCTTTAAAGCCAGGTGTCTCCCACGATCCCATCCCACATCAACATCTATGCATTTTTTCCCTGCCTACGTGCAGTAGCTTACATTTCTCCATATTGAAATTCAGTTTGCTAGTTTTGGCCCAACTTTCTAATCTATTCAGGTAATTTTGAATTTTGATCCTCTCCTCTGGGGTATTAGCTACTCCTCCTATTTAACACCTATATGGAGCACAAACTAAAACTAAACTATACTAAATTAACACTATGGTTGCATCCAAACTGCTGAAATAATCTGGTTTGACACCACTTTCGCTGCTACAGCTCAATGCCATGGAATTCTGGGAATGGTAGTTTGTTGGGGCATTCTCAGCTACCATTCCCAGAATTCCATAGAGTTGAGACATGGCAGTTATAGTAGTGTCAAACCATATTATTTCTGAAACGTGGATGCAGCCCATGACATATTACAAAAACTTCAATCTGTTACAATAAACACAGTCTAATTAACCACAGACTAAGGGGTTGTACAGCTTCCAGCCGCCCTTTGTCAGACAGATTGGGGCCGTGGCAACTGCATGCTGCGGTCCCAATCTGGGCTTTCTAGGGTGCGAAAAGGAGCCGCAAAAAGCTTGGTGGCGCTCCTTCGGTGCTGTGTCATATGACAAAACAGATGGCCCTGAAGGGGCAGTGTGATGTTGCCCCTCAGAGAGGAGGATTAGGGCTGCAGCAACTGCATGCCACGGCCCCAATTTGGCCAGCTTCCACCCGAAATAGGAGCGGAAAAAGTCTGCCCCTACTTGGGGCAGAAAAAAGCCACCCTTTCTGGCGTGGCAGTGGCTATTTGGC
The DNA here is from genome assembly GCA_034509955.1 of Urosaurus nigricauda. Classification (NCBI taxonomy): domain Eukaryota; kingdom Metazoa; phylum Chordata; class Lepidosauria; order Squamata; family Phrynosomatidae; genus Urosaurus; species Urosaurus nigricauda. Next base: position 107,059,344 of record JAOEGL010000004.1, read on the forward strand.
GTTTCTGTAATGCAGCATGTGTAAACGCTGTGCCACTGAAACAACGCGAAGCCACTGCACATGCGGTCAGCTGTGCAGCTTCCCAGCAGCATGGAGGAGTGTGCTGGCAGCATGGCACACCCCCACACCAGCACTTACAGCCCTCAGTTAGATTACATGGAGCCCTCAATTAAATTACATGGAGCAATCCAATTTCTATTCTTATTGTACATACAATATTCTGGGCCATTGCTAATGAGGATGTAGGAAGGCAGGGGTCTGGGTTATCACTGATTTAATTTTATTTTATTGCTTTTTATAATTTTTCTGACATAGCAGTTGGAAGGGAATATGGGGGTAGGAATATGGGGATGGGAGAAAAGACAGCAGAGAGACATTATGGATTTCAGGAACTCTCCATGCAGACTTCTCTTACATCTTGTATGACAGAGACTTCACCAAAATACATAACAAAAAATGGGCAATGTCTATCAACAAACTGACAGCATTCAATTGTAACCAAAGTCAGTGGTTTGCAAATTACCATCTGTGTCAATTATTTTCTGATACAACCTTGAAATGTGAAAGATTCAGGGCAAAGAATAAAACAAAACAAATATATATATATGCAAAACATCTATTGAGATAACAGTAAAAGGAAGAAAAGGAAGTAATCATTCCGTCTATTTCTGAGATGCGAATGACAATGCTTATATAGCCAAAATGGGACCACTTAAGCCCGAGAGTGGAAGTGACAGCAGGCTTGGCAGAGCCTCAACATTTGTGGAAGTGTTAAAATAGTTATTCAGGAGGAAAGTCTGAAGAAGCCCAATGAAGACAGAGCATTTTCAGTTGTCAATTAATTGACAATTCTTGGTGGGGCAGACGGCATAGAGGATGGCTAAAAAGGTTGTAGGAATAATGGAATGGATTATGCTGGAGGACATCATGGCTGACTGACTAGAACACTAGTTGCAACACTTAAATTTATCACACAGGCCCTGGAACGGGTCTGTCGCATTCTAAAAAAGGGGCATGATGGGAATGAGAGGCGGCATAGAACACATCTTAGTGCACAGGGAGAACGCCGCTGCCACCGCCGGAAGTTCCCATTGCGTCCTGGATGCGTCCCAGAGGGGGCAATTTTCAGGAATGGTTTTGAAGCCCTCTGCAATGCATCCAGAACGTAATGGGAATGTCTGGTGGCAGCGGCAGCGTTCTCCCTGTGTGGTAAGATTTGTTCTATGCCACCTCCCATTCCCATCATACCCCCTTTTAGAACATGACGGCCCTGCTCCAGGGCCTGTGCGATAAACTTAACCACTTTGCAGGTCCCAACTGTAGTACCAAAATCCTCCTGTAATGATGTTTATTCAACTGTGTTTCTTGTAAATAATCTTGTTATATATACTGTAACCTTTACAGCCACTCTGTAATGATTATTTTATTTCTCATGCTAGTGTGTGGGTGAAAGCTAAGCAACAGAGCCTTTCTTATAGCAATCTTGTTCAGGTGTTCATTTAAATGTGCAGTGGACTAGATGGATGGTAGTGTAATGGGCATGTTTGTAACCCCTCACTCTCCATACATCCCAAGCATCCAACAGAGTTCTTTGCATTTTGACCATAGAGCTCTGCAGAAGGCTTCTTTGCTGGGGAACCTTGATAAGGTATTTAGTCCTCTTTGCACTCAAGAGATAATATGAACTTGTCTGTTGTACTCTACCCCCAGAAATACACACCAAGAAAGAGAAAATACTCTGACAGCTCCAAAACAGTGGAATGAATGCATGATGCCCCATGGAATAAGATGAACTCATTAAAATTTGAAGCGATATAATGTAATGGCAACAGTAGGAACCAATTTTTTTCTCTGAGTAGGCACACAGATGGAAGCAGTTCAGCTGAGAACTGTTAGAAAAAGAGCAAGGGCAGAGTAAGGAAGCTGCTGAGGCAACAGATTCAGGATGTCAAGAAAGGGCAGCAGGATTTTGTTCCATTTATTATTTTAATTTATTATTTTAGCACCGGAAAAAGATTTTGTTGCCATTCCGTGCCTTCTAGGCATTTGTGATTTAGGACAACCTTATGGTAAGCTTATCATAGGGGGCCTCTTGGCAAGATTTGTTCAGAGCGGGTTTGCCTTTGACTTCCTCTGAGGCTGAGAGACTGTGACTTGCCCAAGAAAGATACCTGGTACATTTTCCAATGCATGGTTTCAGAAAATGAAATTCTATTTTCATTTTTGCGGCTGTGCCTCAGACAGCAAAAACATTTTGGGTTGGGGGGGCCTCTCCAACAGAGGACTAAAAGATAGGTCAGCTACCATTTTGAGACCAGCAACAGCAGTCACAGTGCTTCAACAGTGTTTGTTTGTTCTACACATGAGTCTCCTGTGACACCCTTTTATGAATCCTGCAGCAGCAAATATCACACACAGTGCTCTTCCTAGCCATTAGGTCCACAATGGATCAGCTTATGAATGAACTGGCAAGCATTACAGGAATAGAGTTGAGAGCTTTGCCACTTCAGAAATTGCTTACAGCTAATGGAAGCATAATTCAAAAGGGAAGTGGAGCTGTGACTGTCCAAAGTGAAAAGCTTTTGTTTTCAATTAGGTCCTGCAGCTTTCCTTTCTCATTACATGCTACATCAGAGTCTCAATGAACTTCCCAACTTTTATTTCCTCTTCTGGCAGATCTGTTAAATCAATGCACAAAATGACCTACTAATCCTCCTAATTGGAGAAATTCATTGAGTAGACTTATCCTTTCCACCACTGAGGATTCTTTCATTGCCTCAACAAAATTTACAGTCAGTCTAACCTATGTGATGGGGAAAGATGTAATTCTTTGTTTCTTGAAGGAAGCATCAAGTAATGTTAGCAGTTTTTCTTCCTGTTGTGAGAAAGTCTTCAAAAACTACACATTTTTCAAACACCATTTGCAATTTGAGACTTACTCTATGCAAAACCTGCATATTTCTTGTGTGGAAAACAGTATTTTCTGTCCAGCAAATAATATTTCTGTGCACAGAATCCTGTTTTCAATACAGAAAAATTTGTAGCTGAAGGCTTCTGCATAATATTTTGTTGTGCAGATAATAGCATAAAAATCCAATTTCTTGCACTGAAAATCCTTGTGTTACTTTTTGCAGAACAAGTCCCAAACTGTGAAGATTCACAGTCTAGCATTCTCCTTTTCAGGGTTTCTCAACAGCCAAGAAACACATTTTTGACAATTTTCAAATATTTTTGAATACTGTTTCCATTCCTAGAGATTTTATTTACTTGAAGTGGTACATATACTGGTAACATCGAGATGTCTTTTCTTGATAGTTTAAAACTGATTGCACACACACACACACACACACACACAAGCCCTAACCTCATAAAGAAATGCAAAACTGTGAATTTTTTAATGAGGTTGCTTTGGAATTTGGCATAGCAGGTTACCTATTAGGAGTAATGGAAAGACAGATTTTTAAAAAATGGAAGAATATCATACATGATTACAGAATATCATGTAAAGAAGAATATTATACATGATTTTATCATACATGATTACATCAGCAAGAATTGTGAATGCCTAGAGATGGAAAAAAACTATTATTCCAACACAAGAAGTTAGTGAAGAAATATGAGGTTGCCGAAATGGACAACCTGACAATGTCAATCAAAGAAAAGCCTTTGTTTAACTTTTAAAAAGACTGGGGCATGTTTATCATTTTTTCAGAGTACAATGGGGGAAATTTAAATGCTAACAGCCTCTCTGATAACCTTTAAGGCTGAAGGGCGGGGTATAAATACTCTAATAAATTAATAAAAAATAAATTTATCCATTTTGGGCTTCATAAGATACCATAAAGATATTAATAACTGTTTATGGTAGAGGTGTAACTTGGATATGCTAGTTTGGAAGTTCAATATAGCTTGAGTTAAAAGTTTTCAGTTGTAGTGGAGGTCTTATATATTGTGATTATTTTGCTTTTATGTTTTATGTTGGGGAGATTATTGTTTTATTTGTGTTTGTGTGTGTGTTTTTAATTAATGTTACATGTATTCAAATTTATGTGTTTAATTAAAACAATTTTAAAAAGATGAAGCAGGCACAGCCAGTGATTTTACTACTGGGCTACCTGAAATGGGCATTGGATTGTAGATTTAATAGAGCATCCTTGGTGCACTGAATCCATGACCAGCTGTGCCATAAGTCAACCACTGATAGCACAGTTTTCCCCTGGAGAGTCTCACTGGCCAAGCCACAGCTCTACAGAAAACTGTTTGCTATCTTTAATAGGCACCAGAACATGGGGATTTGGTAGCTCACTGCATTGGTATGTGAGCATATGTTATGTGAGCTTGGGTACTTTGGAAGCCTCAGAACAAATTGCTTATTATCCAGCAGAAAAAAACACCAGAATATAGTATCAATGTGGGATGAGTCAGCCCCACCCTTGAATTACAAGTCACCTGTGCAAATCTGCCAGTAAGTAGAATCAACAAGTTCAGCAGAAAATATACATGCTTCCTGGATTAAACTACTGGAAAGGAAATCCCATTGTGACTTACATCCATGAAATGTGTTAGACTGCAGCCTGCTTTGAAAATGTTCTGTGCAATATGTTAAGATGGGCATGGTGGCTTGGTAATCTTTTTCTTCCCTTGGGAAATTAACTCCTCAATGTAGAGTGGCAAGGACCAGTCCTATTAATGGAGAGAGAGCTTTGGCTCCCTGTACCTGTGTCTCTCTCCCAACCAAAATTAACTAAGAATTTGGTGGTAGGGGAACAGGAGACCTCATGGTAGAAGTGGAATAGGGAAAATATCCCTTGTAATAGGGTACCCATTTCATTGGAGGCATTTTATTTTTGGTTTTTGGAAGGTCTTTAAACAGTTAGTTGTTTTATTTAACTGATTTGCTGAGTTTCATTTTGATGCCACTTGAATACTGTGCAGAATGGTGGATAGCAAATGCTTTGAAACTGAGGAACCAAGGTGGCTCTCAATGAAACATGACCTTTCTGACTGGAAGATGTCCATTAGTTTCCATCCACCATTTCAGAAATGGTCATCTTGTGAGAGACATGCTGCTCAAAGCAAAACACAGTTACATGAAGAATAACAAATGTTCTCAAGTGATGTTAGTCATCTCGATGATTGTGGCTCCCTCACCACATAGTTGCATTATCACTTCTTTATGTGTACGAGCCAGTATCCTTTCAGCTAGAGACCTTGGACTTCCAGTGGATAATAAAATGATCCTTCAACGATCACTGAAATCCAGGCAACTGCTGGTGTTGTACAGGCAGACAGAAATGATGTGATTATGCTTTGTGCTACTCATCTCATCCACAGCTAGGTCTCCAGTGTTCTAAAATATTGTCAAGGAGCAGAGCAAGCCTTTCTTCTATCACAGTAAACAGTTCTGACATCAAGCTGATGGATCATTTTTTCCCTTCCACACAAAAGGGCTTGCTGCTTTCAAATGCAAACGAATCTAGGAACCACAGTGCCTATTATGTCATATTAGAAGCGTTCATCCAAAATAACATCTTATATATAACCAAGGGAAGGAAACAAGTTATTTCCCCCAAACAGAGAAGCTAGGTGTCTGGAAAACCTGAAACAAGCTCACAGGAACTTTATAATCTGGTACAGTGTGGCATCTGGGGTGGGGAGCTTTATTATGTGCCAGGCTTTCATAAGAGGAAGGATCAACAATATCAAGGTCAGTCCTACAATTAGGCAGGGAGAAGCAGCTACCTCATACAGTCCATTTGGGGTGCCACAAAAAGGCAGTACACTCAGCCCTCTGTATCCATAGATTGTGCATCCATGAATTCAGCTATCTACAGCTTGAAAACACTGGGGGAGGGGGAATCCAGAAAGCAAGCCTTGATTTTGCTATTTTATATAAAGGATACCATTTTACTACATCATTGAATATAATGGGAATTGAGCATCCATGGATATTGGTATCCATAGGGTGTTCTAGATCCAAACCTCAGAGCACACATATGCTGTAAATACTCTTTGTCCCCCATGACCAAGGCCTACGTGTCCAAGAAGGAGTAATGGACTCTGCCTACATGGATATTCCTCCATACCAGCTTTACTGAGAACGATTATAACAACATCTTGATAAGATGTAGGCCTACGATTCCAACAATGTCATTTTTCTTTCTTTCTCCTGTTTGATTTTTAACACCTTTGCCTGATGAAGACGCCAGTGGAGCTTCAAAAACCTGCTTCATGTATTTTGTGCATTTTGGCTGGCCAATAAAAGGACCACTGTTTTATGGATTTTGGAAGTCATTGTACTTTGCTGTAGGGCCAACACGGATACCTCAGTTATTTAGGGCACTTCCTCATTGGTCTAAAGAAGCATGAATTCTCACAATGTTGCTGGCTGCTGTTACCTCTGTGTCCACATGTTCCATGCATTTGTGCCAGTTTGTAGCAATTTCTTAGATCTGCACTAGGGCTCTTCAAAGTTTTTTTTTTTAAACGGAGGTATGGTTTGCTGACGTGACCCTACAGTTTGGAGAACAAATCTCTCTCTCTTTTTAGTTATAAAGTTATAGTGCAAAAATATCATTTCACTGATGCACTATAGCACTATAACTAATTTTTTAAAAAGAAAGAAAACAGTTTAAGGGAAGGGAATATACAGTTTTGATATGTCTCCGAATTTAAGATAAACTTACTTCAGAATAAGAATAAAATATTACTTCCTTTTGTCAGGAATTGCCAGGCAGTATAATAGACCTTTGGTATCCACTGGGGTTTGGTTACAGGAAACCCCATGGATACCAAAATCCATGGATGCTCAAGTACCACTATATAGAGTGGCATCATAAAATTACATCCCTTATATAAAATGACAAAATCAAGGTTTGGTATATATTATTACCTCAGAGTGAACCCCATGGACTGACAATAGCTTAAACCTGAGTATGCATACATAGGCTTGCACAGGTTACAATTCTGCGGAAAAACAGGTGACCAGTAGACATGCATAATATGTTTTAGAAAATTATAAGGGGGCATCTATACTAAAAGATAATGTACTTTAAAAGTAAATTATATACCCTCCAACTGTCTGTTTGACAGGTACAGTACTGATTAATTCTCTGTTGTCCCACTTTTTTAGTTGCTTTTGAAATATCCCAGTTTCTCTCTATTCCTTTCACTTTCCCCCTTCAGTTTTAGTTTATTTCAGTTGCTGCAGACTGAGGGGCCATACAGACAGGCAGTATGCAGCTGCCTCTTTTCGTGGCAACCACACACCACGGGCATCATAGGCACACTGGCGTGCCGTGATGATACCCCTTCCACACTGTGGCATTTTATTTATTTATTTATTTATTTATTTATTCCCCACTCTTCAGCCCTAAACGCTATCAGAGCGGCTTACAATTATTATTTTTAATTAGACACTTCCCTGCCCTCAGGCTTACAATCTAAAAAGACACGAGACAAAAGGAGAAAGGAATGGTGGTGGGGAAGGGGATCAGGTCCAGCAGTTCTTCTCTCCCTCTGACGTTTGGACCAAGGCAGATAGCATGGAGGGAGGGCTCTGCTTTTTAATCTAGGAGACAGACCCAATGGAATTTGGCCTGCCCTTTCACTCCCTTCTAGGTCAGATGGTGTTGTCCTGGAGGGAGGGCTCATCAACTTGAGGCCAGGCCCAATGGTGTTGCTAGGCCTCTCCTTTCACTCCCTCCTAGGTCAATAGTGTTGTCATGGAGGGAGGGCTCTTCTACTTGAGGACAGGTCCGATGGTGTTGCTAGGATGCTGCACCATGATGGCATCATCATGGTGTGCACCATGTAAATGGGTGTGCACCAAAATGGTGCCATGAGGGGTCACAGCATCGAGCGTGCAGATGCTACACTGTGACTCCGCCAACAGGCCGGCACAAAGTGCCAGTTTGTATCCTCCCTATGTGGGCAGAGCTAGGGCACAGCGTCTGCATGCTGGATGCCCTAACCCCTCCCCCAGGGCACCATTTTGGTGTGCACCAGTCCACAAAGCACGTGCCATCATGATGCCCCTCCAGTGATGCAGCACCAAAGGGGTGTCATAAAGCTCCCTTGGAGGGTGCAAAATGAAGCTGCTTTTAGAGGCTCCTTTTTGCACTCTCCAGAGGCTGGTTCAGGGCACAGCATGAGTTTGCACTCAGTTAACTCAGCAAGGGGGAAAAGAAGAGGAAGGGGTGGGATTTTGTCCCTCCAGCAGTCAAGGGGACGTGCAAACCACCACAGCCTCTCCTAACTTGTGTGTTCTTCCTCGTTAACATATTTTGCCATTATGACCACACTCCGCGGGTTATGTACACTGTAGAAATAATGCAGTTTGACACCATTTAATTGCCATGATTTCATCCTATGAAATTTTGGGATTTGTAGTTTTTGCCTTCTCTGTCAAAAAGTAGTGCAGCATTGCAAAATGGCAATTCCCAAGATTCTGTAGGATGGAGCCAAGGCAGTAAAAGTGGTATGAAATTGCATAATTTCTACAATGTAGATGGACTCCCCTCCTTCTGATGCTGCTTGAACACATGTGTCCTGGTTTTCATCTGTGGAGGGTTGGAGGATATGAAATTACTGTGGGCAAAAATAGTACTACCAATTTTAAAAATCTGTTACAAAACACAAAGAATAGATTCTCTGTGTTTATGTTGTATGCCTTCAAGTCATTTATGACTTACGGTGACCATAAAATGAACCCATAACAGGGTTTTCCTGACAAGTTTCTTCAGAGGGGATTTGCCATTGCTATCCTCTGAGGCTGAGAGAGTGTGACTTGCCCAAGGTCACCCAGTGGATTTTTGTGGTCGAGTGGGGATCTGAACCCGACTTTCCAGAGTCATAGCCCAACACTCAAACTGCTACACCGTATCATGAATTGACAAACAACTGTAAAAACTCCAACAGTATATTGACACCAAAAATAATAAAAAAGTAAAAGGGGGAACAAACAAACAAGCAAGCAAGCAAACCAACGCTCATACTTCTTTGGTGACACTGATAAAAATGAGGTTTTTTTTGTTTTTGTTTTTCAGCTTTTATGGTTGACTTTACGTAGCTGTGTCATTTGCCACATCATAAGCTAAAATAGTGTGAATTGTTTGTGGGATTTTCTGGCACATGTGCCAGAAGAAGTCACTCTGATTGGCTTTTGGTACTAAATCTCCTAACTTACAGAAATGTGGCTGACATCTTGCTGGTGAGTCCCAACTAGAGTAGACCCATTCAATCAATTGTCCAACGTTGATAAGTCTAATGGATTCAATGGGTTTACTCTTGTCAGGATTAAAAGAAGATTTAAACCACAATGTGACAGATAGCATTTGTGCCATTTGCTCTACCTCAGGCAGCACAGTATCTTGGGCCAACCTTGTAGGTATGTACTGGGACTCAACTGCATGTTACATACACTGCAACAAGGATACCTTGGTCCTATTATTATCTACAGATAACTTTCATTTTCCCCTTCAGACAGTTCACTACAAAAGGCAGTGGCTTTAAATGGATTGTAACCTTATTTGATTGAAAATAATGGAATTCACAGCCTGCTATAGTCAATCTGTACTGTGTGCTTTTAACTTTAATGTTAAAGCTGTTATTGTTATATGATAAGCACTAAAGTCATTTACTAGAGCAAAGGCTCTTTTTATGGGGCTTCCTAGCACGAGTTCAGGTTTTATAATAACAATGTGCCACGACTCTATTAGAACATGCAGAAGGAAATGTATCAGCTCCAAAATTCTGCAAATCCTGCATAGCTTATTTTGGTATCTCATCTAAGAGAAAAGAACAGCTCACAGGGACGGCCAGATGCCATTTTAGATATCAGTGTTAGCAAGAACCTCCCTGAATTCCCATTAAATTCCACAGATAAAAAAAAGGCAAAGCTCCCTAATGTCAAATGCCATTCTAGGGTTCAGGAGAGGTTGAGACTCACTGTTTATTTCAAATCCATAACTGAAACAATCAAGAATGAGTTCACTTTTTTGTTAATCTACCAGGGCTTTCCCATTAGGCAGCATGAGGCAACCATGAAAAGTTTCTGATGCTGGGGACAGCAGTGGTAGCCCCTCTAGCTATTTACCCTTATGGACTTTGCTTGCCTTTGTGAGTGCCACATACTCTGCCCTGTATCATTTAAACTGGTATAGTGCCCTCAGATGGTGTTTAAGATAGCTGTAACAGCTAGTCTAGTCATCAGAGATTATCACATTAGCTTCACTGCCAGGATAGACCTGGGATGTAACTTTCTTTAAGGCAGATTTTATTGCATTCACCCATCACCGTAAAATATGCAGCCCATATGCAACTGAGGCTTCTCTTTCAGCTTTTCAAGAATGAGATTTTCCTGTACTTGAAAAGGTGTGGGACAAGCCCTGAGAAGCCCAGGTTCCGTACGGGCTGTATATTGGCTGGCGATGGGTGAATGCAATGAGATCTATGTTAAGAAAGTTACACCCTGGGTCTATGTGATCAGCGAAGCTAATGCAATAATCTCCATCTCCTGTGCATCTGGGGGTAGCAACTCAGTGGGCAGAGGAGAGGGCACTGTTCTCCAAATACAAATTCTGCCCCCAAATGAAATTTTCCTTCATTCCCCAAATCTCTAGCATTTCAGTAACTTAAATCTTCAGTTGAGCATGCATTTAGAAATTCAATTTCAAAGGAAAGAGGAAAGCTACTATGAGAATGTGACCACAAAGTTCTAAGCGTGGGGCTTTACAAACTGCCCAAAAAGGGCAGTTTTTTGTCCGCACCGTTGCCACAACCAAACGGAGCGGCAAAGGTGTGGACGAAAAAAGGAGCCCGAAAAAGCAGTTCCTTTTTGCGTCGCACCTGCAATGCAAAAAGACGCAAAAAGTGCCACAGATGTATAATCTGTGATGTCGCAGGTGCACAGCTCTGTATGGTTGCTGCTCTCCTGGGATGTCATCACTCCTTGCACCTTGTGTAAGGCACTGTAGAGCAAGGGTGCCCTCATCACATGCTAGGGTTGCAGAGCGTCTATTGGCTCAGCTCCCAGGCAACTCTAGCACATGATGAGGGTGCCCTAAAGTGCCCGTATGTATCAGGTCTGTGAATGTTTTTTAGGGTCTGAATACTAGAAATTTGAGGACTGAACAGAAAGAAATATCTACAGGCCTGCTGTACATATACTTCAGGAGGTACCATCTTGTACTTCATTTAAGGCAGCATGAAGTGTTGGTCTGATCCTCAGAGACAACCCTCTGCTTTACTCACTGAGCTACTTTTATACTCTTGGGAAAGCAAGCATTAACTCAATCCCTCAAGAGTAGCCATGACCTGTTTCCCACCCAATGTGTCCAATTGTCAAAATAGTAGGAGCTGTAAGGCTGCATCTGCACTACAGATATAATCCATCTTGACACCACTTTAACTGTCATGGCTGAATGCTATGAAATTCTGGGAAATGTAGTTCTGTGAGACCATCAGCCTACTCTGTCTGAGAGCTCTGGTGCCACAACAAACTACAGTTCCCAGAATTCCATAGCATTGAGCCATGGCAGTTAAAATGGTGTCAAATTGGATTATTTCTACAGTGCGGATGAAGCCTAATTTAAGAATATTTGGAGCACCAAAGTCAGGAACAACTAAGCTGTAGGGGTCAACTATGGGAGAGCTGGTTGCGAATTCCCTACTTGCTGTGAAATTCATTGAGTACACATTCTCAGCTTATCATACTTTAAAAAATGGTTGTGAAGAAAAATGCTACCTTAGAGGAAGGCAGGGATATAAATAGGAGAAGCAGATAAATAAATAGAGTTACTGTGCTAAATGTGGTGCCATCTAGCAGCATAATCTGCATAATTATGAAGCACACAGCCTCACAGATTCTACCGACTATATGCATATGTGGTTATTCCTCTTGTTTGGATTTTGAACCCAATAAAACATTTTCATTTCCTCTACGAAATGTAACAGTGGATAGTACCTTGATGAACTAGGAGATAATTTCCCCTAATTTACTGTATTCCTCAAAGGAAAGAAAAAATCTGGTTTAAAAGCAAAAACTATACCTGGAGCTATAGCCCCCAAGTAAGGTTGTTCAGACCACAGAACATTTCCTCATGAAAACTCAAAACACAGACACATTGGCTTCTTGTATTTTCTCTTCCACCCCAGCTAGACACTACAGAATAATCCCACTAGCCACAGCAGAGGGGTGTGCAAGAGTGGAAGTTAAATACAGACTTTGATAATGTCAGTGCCCACAACCACCAGATTTCCAGTATAGGCCTATGCCTATATTTACACTATCTTTATTTGTCAAGTCCAACTGATCCGTAGTTGGAGGATAGATGTATCATGATGTTTAATGAGCTTAATGCCTTGTAAATCAGATTTATAGAATTCCACTGGTAAATCTGGTGGAAAAATCAGATTACAGCCTTAGAAATAAAGATTTTATCCTCTTAATTGTTTCTAACTGGAAATGGTTTCCATTCTCATCCTCCCAAAAGGAAGTGTATTGACACATTCAACAGGATTAATGAAATCTGTGCTAAATACTGTGCTACCCCGCTTGTCCTTGCTCTAATCTGGAAAGTAAAGAATCATACTTCCAGTTTTGAAACAATGGGAGTTGCCTAAAGAGCAATCAGATAACGGTCCACAATCTATGGGACCAAGCTACGCCTCTTCTGTTTCTTTGAAGTACAAATTCTGGTGGGTCTGAATGTGTTTAGGAATAATTTGTAGGGTGATGTGGGCTCCAAATGTGATTGCTTTTTGTTTATATCCTTATGCTGTTTTCTTTGGGGGAGGGATTAAAAACTGGAGTGAACCATTTTGTGTGTAGTTGGAATAGACAACATGATACAAGAATGGTTAGTACTGGCATATGTATTAATCCTTGGTCATATTTCTATTGGTAACATTTTGCTTTAAACTAAAAAGCCCCCCGATTCTCTTTCAGGAATTCCCTTCTTTTCTGAAATGTAGGAAGGCATGTGAGAATAATCATAGCTGTAAGTGACTAGGAGTTGCTGTATAAAACAGAGCAACTTTTCCCAACCAATTATTGCTAGGCCTCTAAGTAAGCCATATTATTTACGAAGGAGAGGTAGATGATAAGAATCTGTCTTTTAAGGAAGAAGTTCCTGCATACTGCAAAGTGCAGTCATAAACATATCCCCTACATGTCCAAAGTTCTCCCTCAGGAAGCAGATTCCATGACCACGAGCTACCTTGATATCAGGTTTGGGTGAACAGGCATGATATAAATACTGGGATACTGTGTGAGAGTTACTGTATATAATCATGTATAAGTCGACCTCATGTATAAGTCGAGGGCAGATTTTGGGGCTAAAATCATGGATTTTGATATGACCCGTGGATAAGTTGAGGGTCAAACACTGGGGCATGGTACAAAAGATCTAAAGGGGAAAACAAAGCACCACTTCCCTCCCTATATCTCCCTCTCTGGACCTCTCCCAAGTCCCAAGGGTCATAGTCCCAGCATGTAAAAGGGGGAAACAAACCTCAGCACACACACACATTCTTTCCCTTTTCCAAAAGCATTCCCAAAACACATAGGGCCAATCTAGATTGGCAGTTTGAGGTGCTTTAAGCACCCAAAAGGGCACAAATAGGGTTCGGGAGGGTGTAGCTTTTACACCCTCCCGAACCCTAGCACGTATGGCCGCCGCCATTATTAAATGGCAGCGCCCACATGGGCATGCCATTATGGCGTGCACAGCTTTTAGACGTGCTGCGTTCACCATGACGCCTTTGCGCCGCGGGAGGGCACAAATCGCACCCTTTCTGTGGTGCAAAAAAGGAGCTCCAAACGGTGTGGCAGCCTCAGCCCCATCCCGCAGCTTCCTGGGGCCCCATAGTTTGCAAAAGAGGGGACAAAAACCTCTCTCTCTCTCTTTCCCCATAACTTCCAGGATTCCACTGCTTCCAAAAGAGGGAAGAGAAACCTCTCTCTCTTTCTTTGCCCACATTTCCCAGGATTCCATTGCTTCCAAAAGAGGGAAGAGAAACCTCTCTCTTTTTCTTTGCCCACATTTCCCAGGATTCCACTGCTTCCAAAAGAGGGAAGAGAAACCATTCTCTCTTTCTTTGCCCACATTTCCCAGGATTCCATTGCTTCCAAAAGAGGGAAGAGAAACCTCTCTCTCTTTCTTTGCCCACATCTCCTAGGATTCCACTGCTTCCAACAAAAAAGGGGAGGGGGACATTGTAAAAGGGGGACAGACCTTTCTCCCTCTCTTCTCTCACCTCGAGGATTTCCAGGCTCATGGCTGGCCAAACGGGGTCTAAGCCTGTGCATGCTCTCTCTCCCCCTTTTTTCCTGAGCAGCTTCTTCTTATCTCTGGCTGCGAGGGGAATCTCAGGACTGGAGAGGGATCTCTCCCTCCCTCCCTCCCTCTCCCTCTCTCTCTGTCACACACACATACACACAGACACAAGAAGAGAGGAGTGTGTCAGGGAGCAGCTGGGGACTCAAACGGGAACCTCCTAAAGATCCCTGGCTGCAGAGGAAGGTGGGCACTTCTATCAGAAAAAAATTCAAGCAGCATTAACTTGTTGCCCCGTAGATAAGTCGATCCGAGATTTTAGAGTCCATTTTGGGGCATAAATTTCTCGACTTATAGTCGAGTATATACGGTATATCTCCATAAGTGGACTTACGTATGTGGGAATTAGAACTGGGTAATTCTGTAATATCCCCATGCAGTAGAAGGCTGCTGTTACATAAATATGTAGGAGAACTGGCAAAGTAATCAATGTGCATAACACATCCCAATGCCAGCGGTGCACGAACAATGTAGTTGCATTCCGCTGAACAAACTGCCATTTGTATTATATTTGTATCTATCCTGCTGGTCAACGACCGAATAAAGTTTTATATATATACATCCCAATGCATGACGGAACACAAGTGAGGCAGTTCCGATCTGCACTGGGTGATCCTGATGTGGATCAGATGCTCTTGGTGGTTTCCCATTTTGCATTGTCGTAATTCAGTAACATGGTTTCTGCCTCTGAATAACTGAGTACTGTATATACTCAACTATAAGTCTTGACCTCATGTATAAGTTGAGGTCAGGTTTTGGGACAAAAATGGATTTTGCCATGACCTGTGGATAGGTCGAAGGTAAAACTTGGAGGCTCCTTCAGTGTGCGTATGTGTGCATACGGCAAGAGAGTCTCTCACTGAGCCTTTTATTCATTGTTTCAGCTTTTTTTTTCCAGACAGACGTAGAGGAGGGAGGGGGACTCTTAAACAAACAGCAATGTCAATCAGTCACACAGGATTCTTTTGACCTGGCTCTTTCTTGCTAAACTTCTCTCTGCACGGCATGGGGAAATCTGAAAAAGCTGCTATCACGTTTCTATAGTGACCCGTAAATAAGTAGACCTGGGATTTTGGGGTCAATTTTTGGGCATAAAGTTTTAGACTTATAGACAAGTATATATGGTACATGTCCCACTATGGTGTGATATGTTGCATTTCAATTTTAACCACATATTTTTATTTCCAAATTTGAGTCTGTAAAGATAAATTAGCATGGATGCATTTTATACAAATTCAGCATGGCCTTTTATTATTCTTTCTTTAAAAACATTTTTTATTTATGATGCATGTCAAACAATGCTATGGTTGATAGACTTGAGATTATGGCAGCTCTACAAAGTAGTTCACTGTTGTTATACTCCTTTTGTTGTGAGCAGTGAATATATTATGTGACAACCTTACAGTTTAGCCCAGTGTTGTCTTTCAGGTTCCTGGTGTGTTTCAAGAAAATGCAGGAGGTGCTGAAGTCAATTGTAGCAACTGTACAGTTTATTTCGGTGCAGAAGACTATGAAGACATGACTCACTAGAAAAGACAACAATGTAAGATAGAAGGCAGTATGAAAAGAGGACGATGACATTCCACCTGGATACACTCAATCAAGGAAGCCACAACCCGGAGTCCGAAAGACCTGAGCAGGGCTATTGATAACAGGATGACATGAAGGTCTCACATTCACTGGGCCAGCATAAATCAAGGTTAACTTGATGGCCATCAAGAACAACAACAAAAACAACAACAGATGACTATTATATGAGATGAGTGGAACTAGGGAAAGAACTGAGGCTATTTTATACAAGTGTTTTGTGCAAGCTGTATTCAGGATACCAGCTCTAGTTGTTGAGAAACAACCATGAAATAAACCTAGCATGGCTGATGAGGAATACATGTCTTGGTAAACCTGGTGTCTAGAGTAACAAATCTATTCCTTAAAACTATAACTCCCTCCCCCAAAACTGTACATTGCCAAAAGTCCACATTCACACAGTTCAAAATTCAAGTGATACAAAAATTCTTTTTATGTAAGGTAATGTAACCAGTGGCTACTAACAATATGAAAAGTAACACAGTCCAGGATCCTCTATAACCTTTGGGCAGGTGGTGGCTTATGGACTTAGTAGGGGGGCACTACAAAATGAAATGGGTGGGGGGAAGTATGTATCCCAGCCCTGATATAATTTAGTAATTTATCCTCTTTCTGCCAAATAAACTTCCAACAGACCCAACAGCTACTTCCTATAGAGTGTTGATCTGGAAATGCCCTTAGTTCCACCACCATAGCAAGTACAATAGGTGAGGACATGAGAGAGGGCCTTCTCGGTGGCTGCCCCTAGATTTTGGTACTTCCTTCTCAGGGAAGCCAAAATGGTCCCTTCCTTGTCCTTCTTTTCAACAGGCTAAGCCACTTTTATTCAGACAGGCTTTTAAAACAGAAGCTCTTTAAAGAACAGGCTGAGGGTGTTGTTCTTAAGTGCTTTTATTTTTTTTTAATTTCATCTTATTCTTATAACAAGTGATGTGTTTTAATACTGCAATAGTTTAATTCTGTTTTAATGCTCATTTTGTATATTTTTAATTGTATTTTTTTTAAAAAAATTGTGAGCTACTTTAGTCCCAATTTATGGGGAAAAGCAGGATAAGGAGGAGGAGGAAGAAGATAATAACATGTGTGCATAAATGCAATGAAAAAAGTATAGATGTTCTATATTGATATGTGCTGTGTATGTGAATTATGTTTATATACCATTATGAAGCTTTGCCCTCCTCTCGGAATAGTTTTGTAGACACCTTTGGACACCCCTTGTCTCAAAGAATAAGAAGAGAGTATTTGGGCTGCACCATAGGCTTGGTTCATGCCAGATATGGCTACTTCAACAGATCATGTCCAAAGAGGCCATCTCAATGTCCAAAGTGAACTGCAGAAACAATCCTGGTGTCTATAGTCTATGGACAATGGTGATGATGAGCAAAGACAGCCTACTTTCCAACAAAGCTTTGGAGAGCATAGTCAATTATGTTCACTGCTCAGTAACAGCTAATAGCTTAAAGTAGAGAGAAAAAATCGATGTAATCTTAGACAACTTGTCAATTTGCTGAAGATTGTTAGGGCCATTAAAAAGTCATATATAACAATAATTCTTACCATCCTCATTAAGAATGTGCATCAGTTTGAGATATGTATCTGCAGATGAAGTGATGAAAAGGCTGCATTGCAAACAAGTGACTTCAAATTAAAAGAACTGAAGGAAAAAATGTTAACAGTATATCAAAAGATTATATTTCCATGACATTTGGTCTCCTGTTTTTCCTTTCCACATCAGCTGTTGACAGATAAATATAATTAGAATCTTGTTTCACTATCGCATTACGAAACTTGATCCAATGTAGAGCATGAGAGAACATTGCCAAGGGAGCCACAAAAAGTAACAAAAGAATACATATATTAATAACTCAGGCAACTCCCTCCACAAAGCTTTGATAATAAAAGTGAGCACAACTAGCAGGATTCATACACTGGGCACCAGGAACTAATTTTGAGGGCCAAGTGACTGTTTACTATTATGTGTACTATTAAATAAAAATACAGTGGTCCCCCGGGTTACGAAGGTAATCCGTTCCGGGATTACCTTCGTAACCCGGAAGCTTTCGTTTCCCGGGGGACCGCTATTTTAAACGGACCGCACGGCCATTTAAAGGGGCCGTGCGGCTTTTTTTCTTTCATATCCCGGGGGATCTTTCGGATCCCAGGGGATACTTTAGCGGTCCGGCCACCTTCGGATCCCGGGGTTTTCGTAACCCGGGGGATTCGTAAGGCGGGGGACCACTGTAATAATATTGCCTTGGAAATTATTTTAGTAAGGAGTAGCTGAAGGCGGGAAACTTGTGAATGGAAAAATGCAGTCTTTCAATTACCCTTCAAGTAGCTCTGCACATATTCATGACATCAAATATTTATTTATAGGTATATTTTTTACCCCTCTATTCCACCTCGAAGGGTTCCCATATCAGTTTAATGTAATAATAATTTAAAGATAACCAATATGCATGTTGGGATGGGGTACACTGTTGGATGGTAAATATAATAATCTCTCATGACTGGCTATGGGGGCCAGGACTGATGTGGCTTCAGCAACTTCTGAGGGCCAAATATTCTGTTTTGTTTATATTCTGCATTTTCTTCAGTATAGAACCCCAGGTATCCCTATTGATTACTAGAATCTGCCCAAGCTCTTCATCCATGCTCATGTCTGCTTATATCACATCTCATTCCTTTCTGGACATTTGCTCATTCAAATCCAACCCAGGACTTTATCACATAGAGGAAAATTGGAAGTTTAAATGTTGCTTATCCCATGAAAATCACGCAATTACTATTAAATCACAATAAAGATGACACAGCACGATAAAAGAGCCATTATCCTGGGAATAACCATGGAATAACCAGGCAATAAACAGCAAGAAAGCATTTTCAGGTTTTCCCCGTAAATGATTTGTTGCTGTTTATTGCCTGATTATTCATGGGATAATGCCACTTTAATCGCTTTTCAACGTGATGTCTTGGGAAAAGCTTTGTTGCAATTGTGTGATATTCCTGGAATATTCCCGGGATAATGTCCATAATGTTGTATGAAAATCTTAATTGAGAATGTGTGATTTTCATGGGATAATCACTGTTTATACTTCCAATTGTCCCCATGTGATAAAGTCCCTAGTCATAAAATACCTTTTGTTTCTTGAAATGGCTCCACCTTTTCTTCCTTGCCATTGTGTGTGCTAGAGATGTCATTCTTCACTACATTTGTTCTTGAAGGAATTGATAATTTTAACAATCTTCTCTCCGCTGCCAAAAAATACAGTTTTCAAACACTAATCACAGTTTGGGACTTGCTATGACATTCTTTCAAACAAGCTTGTAAAATGTGGACTAGACAAGATAACTGTTACATGGATTTGTAATGGTGCTCAACAATGGTTCCTTTTCATCCTGGAGAGAAGTGACAAGTGGAGTCCCACAGGGACTCTGTCCTGGGCCCAGTGCTATTCAATATCTTTATTAATGACTTAGATGACAGTATTGGGGGCCTAGTTATCAAATTTGCAGATGACACCAAATTAGGAGGAGTAGCTAATACCCCAGAAGACAGGATCAAAATTCAAAATGACCTGAATAGACTGGGCCAAAGCTAACAAAATGAAATTCAACACAGAGAAATGTAAGGTACTGCACTTAGGACAGAAAAAGGAAATGCACAGATATAGGATGGGGGACACCTGGCTGAACGAGACAACATGTGAAAGGGATCTAGGAGTCCAAGTAGACCACAAGTTGAACATGAGTCAACAGTGTGATGCAGCAGCTAAAAAGGCCAATGCAATTTTAGGCTGCATCAATAGAAGTATAGCATCTAGATCAAGGGAAGTAATAGTGCTACTCTATACTGCTTTGGTCAGGCCCCATCTGGAATATTGCATCCAGTTCTGGGCACCACAATTTAAAAAGGATGAGGAAAAACTGGAGCTGGTCCAAAGGAGGGCGACTAAAATGGTTAAGGGTCTGGAAACCATGCCCTATGAGGAACGCCTTAGGGAGCTGGGGATGTTTAGCCTGGAGAAGAGAAGGTTAAGAGGAGATATGATAGCCCTGTTTAAATATTTGAAGGGATGTCATATTGAGGAGGGAGCAAGCTTGTTTTCTGCTGCTCCAGAGACTAGGACCCGGAACAATGGACACAAGTTACAGGAAAAGAGATTCCACCTCAACATTAAGAGGAACTTCCTGACAGTAAGGGCTGTTTGACAGTGGAACACACTCCCTCGGTGAGTGGTGGAGTCTCCTTCTTTGGAGATTTTTAAGCAAAGGCTGGATGGCCATCTGTTAGGGATGCTTTGATGGAGAGTTCCTGCATGGCAGGGGGTTGGACTGGATGGCCCTTGTGGTCTCTTCCAACTCTATGATTGTATGATTCTATGAGTCTATGAAAAACGCACACTTTTTTGCACAGAAAACTGCATTGCTGCACAGGAAACAACATTTTCTGTGTATAAAAATATTTCCACAGAGGTCTTACCCTCTGCACAGAAAATCCTCTCTCATGCACAGAAAATGTTGTAATTGTATATATTCTGTACCAGATTCGTACATTTTTTGTGTGCAGAAAAGCACATTTTCAGGAGGAAACATCTTTTTATGCACAGAAAATGACATTTATATGTACAAAATGCTGGTTTGTGTTCAGAAAACACTCTTTTTTTGGAGAAAAGTGCCAATGGCCTGATCTAGGCAGGCACAAAGCGGTGTCTTAAGGGCTAGAAAGCCCGTCTTTAGGGTTAGGGAGGGCACAGCTTTCAGACGCTCTCTAACCCAAAAGCATATGGACGCACTTTGGGAGTGTCATCTTGTGCGCTGCGCACAGGATGACACCTTTGCGCCGTGGGAGGGCACAAATCACGCCCTTTCCATGGCGCAAAAAAGGAGCTCCAAATGGAGCTCCTTTTTTGGCGCCGGTCTTTGCCACGGCTTTTAGACATCCGCAGCAAAGATCCCTTCCGCCTCACCTCCGCAAGCGGGTGCAGCAGGTGCCCAGGGGGCCCGCTCCACCCCACTTAGAGGCTGCAGGGAACCGGCAGTTTGCCACTTTCCTGCGGCCTCTGGAAGCGGCAGGATGGGGCTGCGGAGGCTGCCAGTATGGTAGCCTCGGCCCCATCCTGCTGCTTCCTGGGGCAAGTACGGACCGCCCTTTTTGGGCGGTCTGGAAAACCCCAATGTGATTTTCTTTTTTCACAGAATAAACCCAGAATAAAGTCCACAATTCTCCTCATTGGGGTTTCTTGACACTTGAGAAACATGAATATTTCCACATATTTTCGAATATTCTTTCCATTGTAGGCTTACAACCACTGCTCACAAAGCCCCTATCTGATCATTTCTCATAAAATCTCCTACCGGTAGTTAAGCTGGGGACAATTTGTTTCCCACCACTAAATTTACTGCAAATTTCCTGGAAGGGATCAGCTGTGGCCCCTGTGGGTTACGGGGACAAATTGCTCCACCATTAATGGAAGTTGTCAGCCTCTGCTCTACTCCGTTCAACATCATGTTTTCCACATCAACTCTGGAACAATTATCCCCACTGGTAACTAAGCTAAAATAATGGAAAGTATCACATTATTTCCCCTTTTACTTTGACTTATTCTAGTGTTTCTACTTTAAATTCATATCAAACCTGATATTGGCCCCAGGGGGAAGTTTTTCTTCAAGACTATGACAGCGAACAAAAGATTAAATTCTCCACTCCCCACCAGCTGCACTGGCAATAATTATACCCACCCTATTGATGCTGTTTGGGTTTTTTTTTTAAAAAAAACAACAACAAAAAACAACAACATTGCACTTTAAATGGAAAGATACCTTTACCATGAACATTAGTTTTTAGTTAGAGCAGAAGTTACACTGAAAGAGATTCTCAAAAAAGAGAGCATGTCCTTAACTTTCTAAATATTTCAAAAGTACTGTAGCCTGTTCTTCAGTATTCTACAAGTAGAGTGCTAAATTAGATTGCATACATTATTGGTGCCTTGCTTTTCCTGTGGTTATGGATTTTTCATAAGCCTTGAAGATTTTTAAACTTGACAAGTGGAAAAGCTAATAGGAAATTGGCAGCAGAACAGCTGAAGAGCTGAGTTAGAGCAGTCAAGTTTTAATCCAAACTAACTTTTCTTTTCACGGAGTGTTGTTCATTGTGCTCTTCCCAAATTTTTCCCATTGGGAGATCTCTTTGCTCCTACACCCACACAAACCAGTTTTTTCCCCACTGGCTTGCAGATGGTACGTCTCTTGCTACAGAAGTCTTCAACAAAGCTCAGACTAGCACATCTGTGCTCTGCTTCTTGCTTTCCAAAAGGATGTTGTCTGAATTTTAAGTTAATGGACCAAATTCATCTGTGATGCAAATCCCTCTGAGCAGCCATTAACTTCAGGGGAATTGAGTCAGGGGAAATATGATTATTTCAGTTTAAATAATCAGATTCTATTGGCATGCAAGGAATGACTTGCATCTAAAGAGAAATTAGCAGATTTTATACTGTGTCAGCATCACGTGTCTAATTCCCTCCCCGTTCCTCTGTCCCTTGATGAAAAATCTCTCACTATAGATTGCAAAAACCTTCATTTTATATCTAATTGGTGTTCGTGCATGGAACATATTATTATTCACTTAAATCTGCAAGCCAATCTTGAATATATGGAATGGGCAATGATAATTTCAAACAAACTGATATAAACAATTTGTATTATATGGTATGGTACATGAAGCTCTCCCACCCATTATGATCTCTCTCTTAAGGCTGCATTGTTCATGTCCTCCTACATAGCCATTTAATCACCGATAAAAAATGTCACCAAGAGGAAACTGATTTCCATAAAATCTGTGTATGTTAATTTATATCATTGAATAACTGCACACTTATAAATATGACTCCATGTAAAATATATATGAGTATATATGGCATCTCAGAGTATAAATGTATATTTAGAATTCCCTATAATCTAAAGGAGAGGCAGCATGTTACAGTGATCTGGCTGTTGGGACTAATAGACCAGGAAATTTACAGAAGGCCACTGGGTGATCATGGGCAAATCACATTCTCCCAGCATAAGAGGAAGGCAATAGTTAATCTCCTCTGAATAAAGCTTGCCAATAAAAATCCTATGATAGGATTGGATTCAATCTGAAGCTGGAATCAACATGAATACATATAACAATATATTGTAGTGGGAAAAGATATTCATTTAATCTCACTATATGGGGAAGACTGTGATCCATGGTCCATCCACACTCATAGCACAACCTTAGCACTATTATTCCACTTTAACAGCCTTGGCTCCATCTTATGGAATCCTGTAGTTTAGTGAGGGACCTGTAATATGCACCTCCCTCAATTGCCAATCCTAGGATTCCATGGAATAGAATCCTAGCATGGCAATTAAAGTGGGGCAATAGCTCTATGTTTCTGTAGTGAAATGGTCTCCAGGTGACCTCCACATTTATCCAACCTGCCCTCCAGGTCCTAACACGATAGGCAGCTTCATGGTATCCTTGATCTTTTTCCTCGTGTTCTTGTAACTTTAAACTGAGCTCGAACTGAACAGCTTTTCAAACAGATGGTTGTTTCCAGAGTACATAAAATAGAAAACATAGCAATGTTAGTAAGGAATATCACTATGCAAAGAGATCTTGTGGCACCTTTGAGACTAACTGAGCAAAAGACATTGTAGCATAAGTTTCATAGACTAGGGTTCAAAGCTCACTGCAGAAATAATCCAGTTTGAAACCAATTTACAGTAACTGCCCTGGCTCAATGCTAGCGAATTCTGGGCACTGCAGTTTTGTGCGACATTTAGCCTTCTCTGTCAGAGAGCACTAGTGGACACAATAAACTACATCTCCCAGGATTCTCTAGCACTACGCCAGGGCAGTTAAACCAGTCTCAAACTGGATTATTTCTGCAGTGTATTTTGGACCTATGTTTGTTTCCTCAGATGCATGGGATCTGAGAAGTGGACCTTGGGCCTATACAGGTTGGAAGAAAGCAGTGGACAGAGGCTGCCCCTTTCTCCCCCGGATTGTGGCTGCACCAACCAAATGATGTGGCAATGATCCACTCCAAAGAGGAGTCAAGAAATGTCGCTCCTTCCTCGGCGGCTGCCGAGGCACCATAAGCACCCTGGAGCGGCGCTATGATGTCCTTTGTGCACCACACCTTCATCGTGTGCGCCATGTAAACAGCAGCATGCCAAGATGGCACCCACAGCATGCAGTAGGGCTCGGGAATGTGCGGACACTCTCCTCCCCCGAGCCCTACTTTCAGAAGCCTCAGGCTGGTGTAAACCACTGGTTTGTTACGGGCCCAAGTTTATGAAAGCTACAAAAGTCTAGAAAATCTTTAGCTCTCAGGCCCGAAATGGACGGGCCAAAAGGAACAGCTTCGGGCTGCTTTGGGGGCATGGTGTGCATATTACGCACATCCCCGATGCCGCCAGAAGCCACTCCAAGGCCACCTAAGGTCTTCAGCCACTGACAAAAGGAGTGGGGAAAGCAGATTCCTTTATGCCAGGGTTCCAAAGTGCTTGGAGTTGTTTTTTAAAACAATTTTGAGATACTGCTTGTGTTATCAATATTAAAAAATCTGCAACAGAAGTAAGCCAAAATAAAGTTGAACGTATCCATTTCAGAGCAGGGAAGATTTTCCGAATCTAAGGTTACCAGGCCCCAAGGTTTATGCACTTTAAACCTAGGAATCACCTCTGATGATTTTGTTATGTGTTAAATACCAACCACAGTTGTTCACAGCTTGTCATTCAAACACACATACACATTATATTCCTTTTTTGGAAATTAAGAGAGAAATCTTAGCTGTTTCCAGATCAAGCTCATGTGGGTATTATTCCCTCTCACTTACTTAGAGGGATGAGATTAGTAGTATTCAATCTAGGCTACTGGCTATTAGCTAGAAAGTGAGTGCAGAGCTGAATGAAAATCTGCAGATGCTGAAATCCCATTATATACAAAGGTGTAATAAAAGAGCATAGCAAAATGGGAAAATCCTTTACTTAAAATGGAAAAATCAAGGTTGACTTTTTGAAAATTATATATAGTCTGTATATTGTCAAGCCATGGATGCAGAATCCATGGATATGGAGGGCCGACTTTACATACAAATATCAGGGTGATTAAAAAAAAAAAGAATTTGGTAGAAATCCAAATAAGAACAGCTTTACTTTTGCACCATTCCTTTTAAATCACCCTGTATAATACTGGAGGAAGGAAAAGGAAAAGTTCTCCTGGCAGCTGAACTATACAAAAGTACAAGCTGTATAATTTAAGCACTGGAAAAGACCAACATTTAAGTAGCCTAGTCCTGGTTCCACTTGAAACCAGCTGCAGCTTTTGGATCAAACCTCAAGCCTGCCTGTTCCTGGGGAGCCCTCTTATTCCTGAGGAGTCTAGTGTCTGCCACCTGGTGCATCAATGTAGTAGTGCAGACTACAGATAGAGTTTATATAATTAAAATTAATTAACTCATTCTAAAAACAATCTAACTCTTAAATGAACATTTTCAGTGGTGTAGCTATGGAGGAGGAAAATGACTCCCAATAAAAATTCTGGTCCCTTAAGTGAAATTTTCATTCACTCCCCAAATTCCCATCATTGCAGTAACTTAAAATTTCCTTTAAGTGCTTCGGCATCCAGAGAAAAGGGACAGAGAAGGTGACTATGTGAATGTGAAGACAGATATTATAAGAGTCCTGGGTGTGAATGATTTTTAAGGATTTCTCACTGTCTGGAAGTTTAGAAAAGTGGAGATGGAAACACAAGGTTATGGAGTGGGGCAGAAATCTTATTTGCATGGCAATGCCCTTATTTTGCCCCCCTTAGAGATACAGCTCAGCACAGCTTCAGGATCACTTCAGTATGTTCATGGAGTTTCAGATGCTTAGGTTTCATGATCTTGGAGCTATGGTGGACACAAATATTCACACACACTTTTTATTATTATAGATGGCTTATTTTTAATGTTATTTGAAATGGTTTAAAAAAAATAAGTGGCTCCAAATGTCTTGATTTAACTGCTCTGGAATGGCCTGTTTTATGATAATTTTGACTGTTTTAATAGTGCACTGTATTAATCATTTAGCTTCAGCTAGTGGTTTTGGCTATATCTGATGTGCTATGGGTTTTAATTTTTTTTTAATCAAGCCATGCTGAAATACAGCATACGTATTGCTGGAAAAGAAGTGTTTGTGTGTGTATATATATATATATATATCACTCCTTCTTGCCAGGCCAAGGATATGACTAAGCATAGGCACCCAGCTTTGCAAAGGAGACACCTAAATAATGCGACAACTGGAATTTATATTGCAAAATACCCACTCTCCTACCCCCCCCCAACTGCCAAATAACTTTTAAAAGGCCTGGAAATGTGTATCTTGCAAATGCCAGCAATATAGATGTGGAAGTGGGCAAAGTATTACCCAGGCAAGCTCATTTACCTTACCAATAAAAGAACAAGTACTAGCTCTGATTATGGCCGAGTCCCACAAAGATGAAATAGCACATTGCCTGAGGCAAATTCCAAGCATGGATTTTGATCATACAAAATAGGAATGAATATTTATTCACTGACATCTATTACTAAATATATTGTTAGGCTCACTCCATATAGAAAAAGACATTTTAGAGAAAATGACTTTTCATTGTTAAGGTACATTATAAAGAGGTAAGCCTTAAGGATGGAAAAAAGCTTTTGATTTTCAGAAAGGTTGCAACTCTGAGCACGGCAATAATCAGAATGGATCTGGTGGGCTGCAGGACTGATTCTCCTTTCCACAGTTTTAGGATAAATATTGGTCAGGTTCTTTTCTCCAGACATCTTAATTGTTTGTGGAGAACTTTTTAATGACTTGAAACAAGCTTAGTTAATTGCTAAACAATCTGCTGACTTGTGGATGTTTCCAGGCTTTGAAATAAGACAGAAGTCGATAGCATGCTGATTTAGGATCTCAGTGTAAAGCCAATAAAAGCTATGGTCAAACAGGTAAATTAGAAGCACTTTTATTAGATTAGATTAGATTTTTATCCTTCCTCCAAGGAGGTCAGAGCTGTGCACAAGGTTCTCTTCACCTCCATTTTATCCTCATGATAACCTTTTGAGGTAGGTTTGACTGAAAGACAGTATATGGTCCAAGGTCAGCCTGTGGGCTTCTTCACATCTTAATGAAGAATTGAACCTGTGCCTTCCCAATTTGACACACCTAACTACTACTTTGTTCTGGCTCTTTGTGAATTTTCTCTTTGGGTGAAAATTCTAAGAAAACCAAGCGGATTACAAAACTAGGCTATGGAACATTCACTCATCACAACTTCAGGCTACCAGACTTGCACTTCATACATTCAGTTAAAAGACATGAAAGTACCAATCCATCTGATAGTCCTTATGAAAAATTTTGTACTCAGGACAAAAGGCTACTGTCAGAACAAAATATGGAGAAATAGCATGGTTCCCGGTTGGCAAAGGGGTCAGGCAAGGCTGTATCCTTTCAGCCCACCTGCTCAACCTATATGCAGAATATATTATACACAAAGCAGGCTTGTATACAGAAGAAGGAGTAAAAACAGGAGGAAGGAATTTAAGATATACAGATGACACCATAATACCAGCAGAAAGCATCATAGATCTAGAATACCTACTAAGGAAAATCAAAGAAGAAAGTACAAAGGCAGGACTACTGTTGAACATGAAAAAAACAAAAATAATGACCACAGAGAGCCAACACAAATTCAACCTAGTAAATAGTAAATAGTAAAATAATGCGCATACATGGGAGCACACATTGACTAGAATGCGGACTGGAGTCAAGAAATCAGGAGAAAACTAAGAATGGGGAGGGCAGCTATGCAAGAACTAGGAAAGATCCTAAAAGGCAAAGATGTACAGTTCAGCAGAAAAGTTAGAATCATACAAGCCATTGTATTCCCTATTACCATGTATGGATGTGACAGATGGACAGTTAAGAAGGTGGATAGGAAGAAAATAAATTAATTTAACATGTGGTGCTGGAGAAGTGTGCTGAGGATACTGGAGACAGCCAAAAAGACAAACAAATGGGTCCTAGTGCAGATCAAGCCAGAAATCTCCCTAGAAGCCAAGATGATCAAACCGAGAGTGGGAAAAACAATAAAGCTAGGAAAAGTAGAGGGAAGTAGAAGAGGAAGGGTGCATTCGACATGGATGGATTCTATTAAGGAGCTCACTGACATGAATTGACAAGACCTAAGCAGAGCAATGGAGGACAGGGAATCTTGGCAATGTCTCATCCACATGGTTGCTATGAGTCAAGATTGACTCAAGGGTAGTTAACACCATAAATATCCATCCAAATGGATTGATATATTCCACCAGGATAAAAAAAAATGAAGAGTGTTGTGTCCAAAGAAAACTATGCTTAGCTTGCCATCAATAATATTGCCTTAGCAATCCAAGGTATTGGTTTTCACCAGAGAGGGATATTCAGTATCACTTTTGCATCACTCTCTGGCATTAAAAACCAGCTCTTGAGAGAATTTATGCTTAGATTTTCACAAGCTGTTTCATTCTGCCATCAGCCTACAAGAAAGCCAAAACAGACATTGTAGGACTATGTCAACTTTGCTGAGATATCAACTTTATTTGTCTCTGTTGTCCCATAACCCATATGCAACAGCAACCATTTCACATTAGGCTACAGTGGAAAGAAATGGAAAGCAGTGTCTCTCCGTTTGCTCTGTTGAGAGCCCAGATTCCTCAAATACACTTGTCCTTCCACATTTCCGGCTTTGACTTTTACAGGTTTCAATATTCATGGATTTTATTAATATGCTCTCTATAGGAATATCTAGGTCCTCAACGTAACTCTATGGTCAACTTTAACCAAAAGTCAAACTGAAAGGCCTAGAGATTCCTAGAAAGAACACTCCACTGGTCATTTGTAGTTCCTCCAGAGCAATTCTAAGGTTAATGTCTGGCAGATGTTGACCACAGAGTTGCATTGGAGGACCTAGAGATTCCTAAAGATGTGTTCCCTTAAGTAAAAACAGTGTTGTTGTTTTTTTAATTTGCATTTTTTCCACATTCACGGGGGTTCTGTACCCCTACCCCCAGTGAATGTGGAGGGACAAGTGTATATGACCATTAAAAATTCCTGGCTTTAAAGGCTGTAGCCTGATTTTGCTTCTTCCTTCTTTTCTCTCCTCATCCTTCTTGTCTGTTTGAATCATACTTAAATCAGACTGTAAGCTTGCAGGCATTGATTGTCCTGTTTATGTTGACCTGGAAACTATTTTAGGAGCTTTTTTTGGATGAGGGAGAGGTTAAAAATGCTCTCATTATATAATGTAATATAATAATATAAATACCCATTAATGCCATCTCTTTCTTTCTCCCTCTTTCTGGGCAATGCTGGTAAAGTGGGGACAGTTATCAGGACCAATTTCATAATTGTATTGAGCAGAGGGAATATGGAAGAGCTGTTGACCAATTTTTCACATAATCCATTGGAAAACTTCTCCAAAAACACCAGAAAGAAAGCTGAATGGATAGAGCTGAACCCCATTACTGGACATCTTCCTTCTCAAACCACTGCTTGGACTACAGGAAGGCAATAATTTGGCATTTCTTTCTGTTATGCCACATCTTGCTTGAAGTGTACCATAATTTCATTATTTAGTTTTGCTTGATAAACTTGAGTATTATCAATACACTCAGCATGAGAAAGACCAATTAGTCACTGTTCCTTATGGCCTCAGGCCTTGTACCAACTGTAGGGCCTCAAATAATTAGACAGTACCATTAGCCTATCAAAGGTTGGTCTGTCCTTTAGCCCAAGGCTGGAGAAACTCTGGCATTCAACATGTTTTGTACTAGAACTGCATGGGAGCATGCTGGTTGGGGCTTGTGGGAAGACCAACACATCTAGAAAGTCAAAGTTTTCCTGTTCTGGTTTTAAAGTGATGCTGGGAGTGGGAAGAGGGAAATAAATATCCTTGCTTAGTATACCATTGTGGTAGAGAGCTGCACATTCTTCTCCTGTTCATGTGGGCAGTGGGAGTGATGACATTCATACTCTTATTCCTTATCCACCCCTTATATCAATAAACAGGAACTCTTGGTCACACCTATCCCTAAACGTGGAACAGCTGAATAGTTTCACATGGTGTAGCCTCAAGGGGAGAGGAGGCAGGAGTAGTCTAGACAGAGATTCAATGTAGACTCTACTATGGAGGCAACCATCTGCATATGTTCTTCTATGCACTCTATTTGATATTTCAGGTCCTGCTCCAGGCTTTCTTCTCTATGATCTGTGGCAACTGGGTAAAAAGAGAAGGATCTTTCCCCCTCTATCGCCTTCATTACAGAACATCTGGATCTGACTGTCTTAGATACTCTCTACCATAAGCTGACTACTCATTCAAAGCAACCCTCTTGAAAAAACTCCAGGACATCAATCTTAAATTTATCACTGAGTTAAGACATGCCATATATTTTGACTGTGATTTTATTTTGGCTGGGCTGCTGGTTGTTATTGTTACTACTTGGGTTTTTTGGTTATTCTATTGTTAGTTCTTTTGGATTTCTTTGAAAGCAAAGCAGGGTATACATTTTTAAGATGCAGAAAATAAATACATGCATCTCTTGTGAAGTGTCTTTCGGGGATGAGTGAAACATGTGGGTTGGATGCATGCATACATGCATGCATGCATGCAAGGGAAGAGTGGGAGCCCATGATTGAGCATAACGTTTTAGCCAAGGAAAGGCATATGCAAGTCTATGATATGCAGCTGCCTTCTACTATGTGCAGAATGAATCACATGTATGAACTGCATGTAAGCTTGAAGGAAAGCTTCCACCTTTTTCATTGTATGGCATGAAGGGGAGATCCCTGTTTGTGCATTGGCCAAGCCTGATATTTATTTTCTAAGACATTACAGTTTGCTAAGAAGAAGATGAGACAAGAAAAGACTGCCCTCTGACAGCCAGTGAGATGAATTTTATCTTGGAAAACAACAAATATCCCTATGGCAAAACATGGCACATCAATGGCTGATGAGCAGGTGACAAATTCCAGACTACTTCCTCTAGGCTCTTCCTTAGTACAAAAGTGTGTGTGTGTATGTGTGTGTATCTCATTCTCTCTTTTCTCTCTCCCTCCCCTCTCCCACAGATGCAAATAAAAAATAGGGTAAATCAAAAAAAGGGAATCAATAGCAGTAACAGATTGCTTCCAAA
This sequence comes from Urosaurus nigricauda, assembly GCA_034509955.1. Taxonomy (NCBI): domain Eukaryota; kingdom Metazoa; phylum Chordata; class Lepidosauria; order Squamata; family Phrynosomatidae; genus Urosaurus; species Urosaurus nigricauda. The sequence goes on from JAOEGL010000004.1 coordinate 107,090,509, forward strand.
ATCAAATGCAGACAAGTACCCTAATGTGCTACATCAATCAATTTTAGCTGTTAGAATGTCCTAAAGGAATCTAGCAATACAGGAATTGCAGTTCACAATAGCTTTACAGTTCTCTGCATTTATTCCAGAAAGTAGTAAACTAGGCAGCCAAGCTATCTGGTATGAGTGCCTTTCCCTTAAACAGGAGAATGAGACAGCTGGAAGCTGCTTGGAGCAGTCAGCAATGTCCTCAGTTACCTTATACATGGTGCCTATCTTCCCTTGTAAATTTTCTCTTTCAAGCTCACAATTTCTGTCATTGCGTTCACTCTTACACCAAAACATATACCAGACTGTAACTAAGCCAAAATATGTATAATTGCATTTGTCCACTTTAGGACAATTTGTCAGTGGCTCTGCCTTCCAAATACATGAAAGGAGTTCTGGTGGGGAAAAGGCCTTTTAGTGGCTGGTCCTAGGAACTTGAACTCCTTTACGAAAGGAGACTAAATTTCCCCCTCCTTTTCTTGTCCTTTGATTGGCAGGCAAAATTCTTATATTCCACCAGGCTTGCCGGAACAGAAGTGTTCAATCAGAATCCCCTTTCTTATAGTTTGAATCCATTGGTTTGAGTCCTATTCTTGAAACAGCAGGCAACAAGCTTACTTTTCCTTTAGAAATTTGAAGATGGCTGTCCTCTTGCTTCCTGCACTTCTGTTCTTCAGACTGAATATATCAAGCTTCCTCAGCAGTTTCTCATATAGCATTTGTTTTCAAATCATGAATCATAAAATCATAGAATTGGAAGAGACCACAAGGGCCATCCAGTCCAGCCGCCTCCCATGAAAGGACACACAATCAAAACACCCCCAAGAGATAGCCATCCAGCCTCTGAACATATTCCAGTCTGTTGATATCCTTTGTAAACTATTGAGTGCAAGTGAGGTCTCACCAAAGCAGAGTGCAATACAACACAAAAGAATGGTGCAAAAATCAAATAACAAAAGCTTTACTTTTTATTATTCTTTTTTAATCACTCTGTACAGAATTTCTAAATACTTATGGTGGCCCAGATGATAGGGGCCTCATTCACACTATGCTATTACAGCACTATGATTCCACTTTACCTGCCATGACTCTTATCCTGTAGAATCCCCAGGATTCCATAGAATGTAGCCATGGCAGTTAAAGTGGAATATAGCAGTATAATTTCATATTGTGAATGGGCCCAATGTTCAGACCACTTGATAGTAATGGTAGTGTAGCAAGTTATTGTGAAACACTCTCTTTCGAAACCACTGATCCTCCTCCAGTGATCATGGCTGCACAGGACACAGAAAAGTTCCCTTTTCAGGCCTGCCTTCCATTTTGAGGGCGAAAATGACCCCCCATTGCCTGAAATTGCGTGAGATACTCTTATACGTGTTAATGTATAAGCTATGATTGCGTTCGGAATGACTTCCCTTTTGTACAAAATTGCATGAGATACACTCATACGCAATTACATGAACTTGAACTCCTAGCACAACAAGGGAAATATGATATAATAGGCATCACTGAAACCTGGTGGGATGAGTCTCATGATTGGAATGTAGAAATAGAGGGGTATAACCTTTTTAAGAGAAACAGGCCAAGCAGGAAAGGAGGAGGAATAGCATTATATGTCAGGGATATTTACACCAGTGAAGAGATGCAGGAAGTCAATACTGGAAGCCAGGTGGAGAGCATCTGGATAAAAATTAAAGGAGAGGGAAATAACAGGGATGTTACTGTGGGAGTCTACTACAGACCCCCGACTCAGGCAAAGGAATTGGATGATGCCTTTCTAGAACAGATAATCACATACTCAGAAAAGAGAGATGTAGTAGTGATGGGTGACTTCAACTATCCTGATATTTGCTGGAAGTCAAACTCAGTCAAATCCTCAAAGTCTAGCAAATTCCTCACTTGCCTGGAAGACAATTTCATTGTCCAAAAGGTGGAAGAGGCAACAAGGGGATCAGCCATTTTAGATCTGATCTTAACCAACAGGGAAGACCAAGTTGATGGGGTGCAAGTGGTTGGATCCTTAGGTGGAAGTGACCATGTTCTCCTGGAGTTTGTAATACAGTGGAAGGGAGAAGCTAGGCATAGTCAGACACGCACTCTAGACTTTAGGAGAGCTAATTTCAATAAACTTAGAGAAATACTGGGAGTGATCCCATGGTCAGGAATACTAAAAGAAAAGGGAGTTCAAGACGGATGGGAGTTTCTCAAAAGGGAGATATTGAAGGCACAATTTCAAACAGTTCCAATGAGGAAGAAAAATGGAAGATGTCTCAAGAAGCCAAGATGGATGACTAAGGAACTTTCAACTGAGCTAAGTTTTAAACGGAACATGTATAAGAAATGGAAAAATGGAGAAATCACGAAAGAGGAATTCAAACAGATAGCCAGCACATGTAGGGGTAAAGTCAGAAAAGCTAAAGCGCAGAATGAACTCAGGCTTGCTAGAGAGGTTAAGAACAATAAAAAGGGCTTTTTTGGATATGTCCGCAGCAAAAGGAAGAAGAAGGAAACAGTGGGGCCACTGCGTGCAGAAGATGGCAAAATGCTAACAGGGGAAAGAGAAAAGGCAGAATTACTCAACACCTTCTTTGCTTCAGTCTTCTCAGAAAAGGCAAAGGGTGCTCAACCTAAGGATAATGGAACAGGAGACAGAATAGAGGAAATTCAGCACAGAATAAGTAAAGAGGTAGTACAGGAATACCTGGTTAACCTAAATGAATATAAATCTCCAGGACCAGATGAACTACATCCTAGAGTATTAAAAGAACTAGCAAATGTAATATCAGAGCCATTGGCAATAATCTTTGAGAACTCCTGGAGAACAGGAGAAGTCCCAGCAGACTGGAGGAGGGCAAACATTGTCCCCATCTTCAAAAAGGGAAAAAAAGAGGATCCCAACAATTATCGTCCAGTTAGTCTGACATCAATTCCAGGAAAGATTTTAGAGCAGATCATTAAGCAGAGAGTCTGTGAACACTTAGAGGCCAATGCCATAATCACAAAAAGCCAACATGGGTTTCAGAGAAACAAGTCATGCCAAACGAACCTGATCTCTTTTTTTGATAAAATTACCAGCTTGGTAGATGAAGGGAATGCTGTGGATATAGTATACCTCGATTTCAGTAAGGCCTTTGACAAGGTTCCCCATGACATTCTTGCAAACAAGCTTGCAAAATGTGGGATAGACAAGTTAACTGTTACATGGATTTGTAATTGGTTGACTGGCCGAACTCAAAGGGTGCTCAACAATGGCTCCTTTTCATCCTGGAGAGAAGTGACCAGTGGGGTCCCACAGGGTTCTGTCCTGGGCCCAGTGCTATTCAACATCTTTATTAACGATTTGGATGACAGAATTGGGGGCATACTTATCAAATTTGCAGATGACACTAAACTGGGAGGAGTAGCTAATACCCCAGAGGACAGGATCAAAATTCAAAATGACCTGAATAGACTAGAAAGCTGGGCCAGTGCTAACAAAATGAAATTCAATCCAGAGAAATGTAAGGTTCTGCACTTAGGGCGGAAAAATGAAATGCACAGATATAGGATGGGGGACACCTGGCTGAACGAGACCACATGTGAAAGGGATCTAGGAGTCCAAGTAGACCATAAGTTGAACATGAGTCAACAGTGTGATGCAGCAGCCAAAAAAGCCAATGCAATTTTAGGCTGCATCAATAGAAGTATAGTTTCTAGATCAAGGGAAGTTATAGTGCCACTCTATTCTGCTTTGGTCAGGCCCCACCTGGAATACTGTGTCCAGTTCTGGGCACCACAATTCAAAAAGGATGTGGAGAAACTGGAGCAGGTCCAAAGGAGGGCAACTAAGATGGTGAAGGGTCTGGAAACCTTGCCCTATGAAGAACGCCTTAGGGAGCTGGAGATGTTCAGCCTGGAGAAGAGAAGGTTAAGAGGTGATATGATAGCCCTGTTTAAATATCTGAAGGGATGTCATATTGAGGAGGGAGCAAGCTTGTTTTCTGCTGCTGCAGAGACTAGAATGCGGAACAATGGATGCAAACTGCAGGAAAAGAGATTCCACCTCAACATTAGGAGGAACTTCCTGACAGGGCTGTTCGACAGTGGAACACACTCCCTCGGAGTGTAGTGGAGTCTCCTTCCTTAGGGGTCTTTAAGCAGAGGCTGGATGGCCATCTGTCAGGGATGCTTTGACTTGGAGTTCCTGCATGGCAGGGGGTTGGACTGGATGGCCCTTGTGGTCTCTTCCAACTCTATGATTCTATGATTCTATAATTCTATGATTCTAACCCAATGATTGCATTTGGATTGCCATTGCATTTTACCCCCAAATTCAGTCGTATGATAAACTCCTAATTAGTCAATTAGTCCATAGTCTAATTTCTGTCAATGGCTTACTCAGTGGTATTCCCTGTCTTATTTATATTATTTACCAGTATATCCTGCCTCTCTCCCAGCACTGGATTCAATGTGGTATACAATGTCTTAGAGTCACAGAGCTAGAAGGGGCCTTGGAGTCCAACCTTCTGTTCAGTGCAAGATCTCTATCAGCAAGTGCAGTGTTTGAAGATATCCAAAGAAGGAGGAGGAGGAGGCTTCACCATCTCTCTAGGGCAGGGTTCCCAACCTTTGTGATTTGCAGAGCCCTTATTTCTATGGAGGAGCCCCTAAGAGGCCTACCCTATGTCTTACAAGTTAATTGCATTTAGGAGTATATATAAGAATATATTCTTATCCTTTAATTTCATTCCATTTTGATTTATTTCATCTTCCTGGAGCGGCTGCAGAGCACCTGGGAAGTGGATGTGAAACCCTAAGGCCTCCTCGGAGTACAGGTTGCTCTAGGGATTGGTTCCATACCAAAACCATGGTGTCAAGAAATTCTAACATTCAAATAAAATCTACTCACCTGTAACTTCAATGCAATAAACCTTCTCTGCTACAACATCACACTGCCGGCTCATGTTTAATTTATAATCAATAATAATCGCAATATGTTTTTTGCAGGTAGTACTGCTGAGCCATGGGTTCCCCATCCTGTACCTGTGCATTTGGCTTTGTTGCCTAAGTTTAGAATTTTGCATTTGTCTCTATTGAATTTTATTTTATGAATTTTTCCCTAATTTGCTACTTTATCTAGGTCCTTTTGAATTCTGTTCCTGTCTTCCAATGTGTTAGCCACCCCTCCTAGTTTCTGTGACATCTGCAAATTTTATAAGCATTCTGAATGCTCTCCCTAGGAAAGGTTGCCTGGTACCCACATTGTTATCTTTTTAGGGGTTAGTCAAGACTTTTTTTAAAAAGTCCATTTTGAACATTTGCAATATATTAGATCTGTTATTTTAGCCCCTAACGTTGGTTTTAGGTCATGACAGTTGTTTCAGTTTTGCATTTTGTTTTGATGTGTGCTTCCTATGGTTTTATATTATTCTGTTTTTCAGTTATCCATTGTAATTTCTATTGTCTTGCTGTTCTGTTTTGAATGGCACTTCAGCATCCAGAGAACTATTTTGTAAATACACTAAATAAATACCTAGCTGATCAAAATCTAGCAGCACCATGAGCTGGCTTGTGGTTTATACATCTTCATCTGTACACCCTAGTTGCTTCACAGAACCAGTAAAATCTATCTTGTTATCTTGTCCAATGGGTGGACTTCCTTGCTGTGCACATGGCAAGCTTCTTTTTAAAGTGATCTAGGGAATGAAATTACTCATCTTATAATTCTGCTTTTTTCTCTCCCCCCCCCCCAATCTTGCACAACAGTAGATGTGCCAGTGGCAGTACTTGTATCTGCTGATATTTTTTGATAGGCTTAGTTCTAGGTGTGAATTAAATTAGGTACCCTACACATGTTTCTTTACAGGGTTAGTATCACAGCGGCACAATAGAATTTAAATATGAATGATGGCAAAAACTGTTTTCTGTGCAATCAACAACTGTCAAGGAAATCCTGCTGCAATTCAACTGCATTTCATTAATCAAATTAGGGTAGGAAAAACATTTCTCTCACCGTATGGAGTCACCTATTATAATGCCACTTTCTCTTAATGTGGCTTCCCTCCCCCCATCCCTGCTTGCTTTTACAAATTCAAGAATACATTAGAATTAATAGAATGTGTTCAAGCATGTAAATCCCTCAGATTCTTACCAAGTGCAAAGTGCTTTCAAAATTGGCTAGCTGCTGAGTGATGAAAAAGACCAAAGCCTTCTTCAAATGTAAGGAGCTGCTTAAAAGCCACTGGGTTTATGGAAATGGACTTTTACAAAATAACCCTGCAGATCTTTCATCAGTAATTTCAAAAATTTATTACATTTGCTTTATTTATGGTAGAACTAGCCTGTTGTACCCAAAGCTGCTTTGGAGACTCATTAACCATTATTTACGATGGTTTAATTTCAGCTGCTCTGGACAATGAAAACCTGTCTTTTTGGGTGTACTGTACAAACATTCATGGTATTAAACACCACTTTCAGTTGTCCAGGAGAAAACAGGCCTCTCCTGATTGACCTCGGACTAGTTTGTATGAATGAGAATATCATATCTCAGCATCCCTAAAAAGAGAGAGATAAGGTGCCAATTACCATCTGGGAGTGAAGGAGAAGGAGCTTTCCAGCCACTGAATATTCCATTTGCCACCTATTCCTTCACTCTGAGGCTCTTTCACCACAACAGTTGCCTCTTTGAAGGACTGACACCCAGCCAGCAGTCTCTAACATGTCTCTTCCCCAGCTGGACTCCCTCAGCTGTCAATTCCTGTGAAAGGATATAAAGGGCTGCTACAGACGAGCGCTTTGTGGTGCCCTGGGGCCAAATTAGGACTAGATAGCCCTACTATCACCGCAGGTACGTGCACCCATCCACATGGCGGGTGTCACAGCTGCGCAGATGCGGTGCAGCATACAGTCGCCTCTTGGCAGAAGCAGCGTCATTGGGCTGCGTCACAGGCCTTATGACGCCACAAAAAAGGAGCTGCCTAGAGCAGCTTCTTTTTAAGTGCTCATCTGTGCAGCAGTATGCGGATGCTGCTGCACAGAAGCACAGCATACAGGGGCAGCTTTGAGCCACTTGTTTGTTACCTTGCATGACAGCAAGCTAGAATTCAGGTATAAACATTGGTCCTAAAAAACTAGCCTCTGTGCACCCAGCTGCATGTGCACAAACAGTATGCATACAATTAGTCTCCAGTCTGCATTCCATGCTATTTAACATATATATGAAACCACTAGTAGTGGTTGGCTTGAGTTTTGGGATAAAGTTGTTAACAGTATGCTGTTTATTTTTGTTAACTGCCATCAAGTTGACTACAACCTATGGTAAATCTATGATGATAGACTTCCAAATCACCCTATCATCAACAGCTCAGCTCTATTACCTCTTTCCACCTAATTTTGAGGAAGCTTTTATGATAAACCAGTGCCTTGCTATTGTAATGGACTGGATGAGGGCAGGATTCAATCTGTCTTAGATGGAGTTACACTCCCCTTAAGAATGCAGATTTCCAGTTTGGCAGTACTCCTAGATTCATCTCTGAACCTGAAGGCCCAGTTTTCAGTAGTGATGAGGAGTGCATTTGCACAGCTAATCCTTGTCCACCAATGCTTGTGCACCTGTTTTTGTAGAAGTTGGATCTGCCCATGTTGGTACATGTCTTTGTTACATCCTGTTTAGGTTACTGTAATACACTCCATGTGGAGCTGCTTTGAAAAGAGCCCAGAAACTTCAGTTGGCCCAAAGATCTGCCACCAGACTGTTAACTGGGGCAACAAGGGAGCACTCAATTTTTGTAACAAGGGAACACTCAACTCCCTTGTTGCAACAGCTCCACTGGCTGCCAATCTGTTTCTGGGCACAATCCAGAGTGCTGGTTTCAACCTATAAAGCCCTACACACCTGAGGCCAGGTTATTTGAAGGGCTATGTATCCCTTTGTGAGCTCTAAAACCATCTGGAGAGGCCATTCTCTCTGCCCTACCACTTTCCCAGGTGTCTAGGGTGAGAACAAGAGAGAGGGCCTTTGTGGCAGCTGATCCCAGACTTTGGAACTTCCTCTCTAGGGAGACTAGGATGGCCCATACTTGTTCTGCTCAATCAATAAATTAAAAAAAAAATAGAATACTGTCAGGCTTTTAAAAACTGCTGTTTCAGTGCTGTGTAGTGCTGTTTCAAAGTTCATATATTATATTTTAATGAATATTTATACTGTGCAGCACTGTTTTAAGGTTTGTGTATGGTCCTTTAATAAATATTAATGTATAATATTTTAACTTTATACATTGTTTAATCATTTTTAAATACCTATTTTATTTATACTTTTCTGAATGACTCTATATAGCTTTAATCTGTATTGTTAGGTATGTTGTTAACTGCCTTTAAGTCCCATTATTGGAAGAAAAAAATCATTTATAAATGAATTAAATAAATAAATAAATAAATAATATGGGTGCCTCTAGGACATCTCAGAATTAATGTAATGTACATATGTGTATACATATGTGTATATTTCCAAATGAAATGAAAACCCATCTGATCATTTTTAAAAAAATGATATGGTAATAAATATTCAAACAGGCAGATAAAATATATATGGATATATATGCAGCCTTTTTTTTAAGGCTTGTGATATGAAAAGAAGAACAGATCCTGGAATAAGGTCTGGATAAGGTTTGTGCAGTCCTGTTATAGCACTGTTACATAAAGAGGAAACACATCACATCATCACCTGTTACAATTTGAAAGACCAAAATATTTTTCAGGGCCATTCACTATGCCATGCAAATAGAGATGAAAAAACAAACTGAAGGCTTGAGGTATATTTCTAAACGCAATTGGTGAGGTAGGAATAATATCAATATGACAAGACATGGAGATAGGAGTGTACTCCTTCCCACCTATATTGATTCTGTGACACAATCTCTTTCATGTTGTACCTATAAGGTTTTTCTGTTCATGGCTAATAGCTGCTCTTCTGGGACAGGGTAATTTATATTAGGGTACTGCTGGCACCCCTGTCCTCCATACAACCAGGCCCTCCAACTCTGCTTTTAGGAAAAGGAGATTTATGTTGCATCATATGTTGTTTGTCCTTTGAAGGTGAGATAGCAGCATTGCCTTCAAATACTGGCAGGCCTGATTCCCTATCTCACTCTTTGAAGATGCCCTGTACTTATCTTGTCATGGTAGAAGTCCAGATGGCAAGTTATTGGCATGTTAATTTGGGAACACAGCAGTTCATGAATGGAGCCTCAGGCAAGCATTTGTCATTCAATGCCAATCAAGACTTGTTTTCCAAATATCACGCAGCAGCGGAGGGATGAGAAGATGAAGTCATCTGGACATTCAGCTACCTTTGTTTCTCCCTCATCTTTTCCAAATAGGGAAGATGAGGGACTCAGATGGACCCACACTGTGCTGAGTGCTACCCCAGCTCTGTTTAGAGAGGGGAAGGAAAGGGAAAAGTAGATTCCGATCCCATAGAGCAACAGATTGGGCAAGGAAGAACAACGTTAACTCAGTCATCACTTCTAGGGGTGCTTCTCAAGGCCATGGCACATTGTCCCACCATCCATCTTCCTGTGAGGAGAAGACTAGGTGAGGAGAGAGCCTCACTCCAAGACTCCCAAGAATGTCTCAATGAGTTCCTCATCTCTGGCCTTCTTCAAATTCCCTGGATGAAATTTGATGCCCTCTCATTCTTTGTCCTGTGAAAAAATGAGGTGGGAACCACACATGCCTCCAGATGTTCTTAGATTGTAAGGTCCAGAGATAGCCAGCAGAGAATATGCTGAGAAATTCTGGGATTTGCAGTTCAGCAATTTTTGGCATTGCCTGATTCCCACCCCTTCCTTTTGAACACTCTGGGTCTTGTATTCTAAACAATTTCTAAACAAAAACTCTAAAGTACTGCACGTCACCAAGGCAACTCTAGCTATAAAGTATGATTGTGAACATCTTGATATTTCTCCGGACTGAAAGCACGAAAGCATACAAAAAGGTATCTGGTAGTAAAAGAACAGTTTATCACCATCTGCTGGTTGTTGGCCTGTATGTATAGTCATCAGAGTATATTTGGTCATTTCTTTCTGCCTACGATGTGATGTTATAATCTTGGCTGATTTATTCAGTACTTAGGAGATTACTTTTAAGAAGAATAAACAACATGAGCTGCTGAAGCCATCCAGAAACTGAGAAATTGTAGGATGATGCTCTGCTCCCAGAGCATCATCCTAAAACTACTCACTTTATGGGTGACTAATGTATATATCTGACTAAAAGTTGACCTCATGTATAAGTCAAGGGTAGGTTTTGGGAGCCAAAATTATGGATTTTGATATGACCTGTGGATGAGTCGAAGGTAAAAGTTAGGGGCATGTAACAAAGGATGTAAAGGAAAATGATGCCATGGAACTTAGAATATTCTGGCAGGCATAACTGTTTGTGATCATCCTAAAGGCTGGATGGATGAGAGAGTAGAGGGGATCTATGTTTCTTTTTGGTGTTCAAAGCTCTTGCCTTTTACCACTCTGCTCAGAGAAAGGGGATGGCACCTTTTTTATTTGTATATAAGAATTAAAGTACAGTACTTACATTGGATAAGTCAACCCAGGTTTTGGGAGTCAATGTTTTGACTAAAATTTCTAGACTTATACATGAGTATATACAGTATGTTGTTCTTGCTGTGTGTCTTCAAGTCATTTCCAACTTATAGTGACCCTAAGGGGGTTTCTTGGCAAGTTTTGTTCAGAAAAGGTTTGTCATTGTTTTCCCTTGAGGCTGAGAGCATGTGACTTGCCCAAGGTCACCCAGTGGATATTGTGGCTGAGCTAGGAATGGAATCTTGGTCTCCAGAGTCATAGTCCAACTTAAACCACTATGCCACACTGGTTCCATTCTTTTTAAAGGTAACTTTACAGCCCTGGATTTATTTTGCTTTCATTTGTTTTAGGAAATTTTATCATCACTTATGTACAAGTTGAATTACAGATATGCCTTGGATGCTTTCTGGCCATAAAACTGCAGAAAACTCCCTCAAATATTTGTCCAAATTGCACATCCTATAGATTACCCAGTCTCAAGCATGGTGGATTTAAACTAATGTCAGTTTCCCTTAAATGCATGGATTTTTTAATGCTTGTGTGGGAAATGCAACTCATTCAGAGACTGTCCTGCTCTTGGCTATTAAAGCAATTTGGTTTTTCCTGAGTAGTATTGACAATCAATTAAGAGCTATTTCTGTTTTTCTTCCACCTTTTAGCATTGATGACAACTAAACTTATTTTCTCTCCTATATATTTTCATTCTCATTTTGGTCAAAAGATATTGATCTGTCTCCTGAGTCTAGCCAGTATTCCGTATTTTACAGTTGTGTTCTCTACCACAGTCAGTTTAAACAGGGACAATCCTTTACAACCAAGTTTAAAATATTTAAAATATTTATATTCCACATTTTGGTCCCACTAGGCCCTTCCAAGAGAGTTATAATAAGTCTGAAAACAATACAGTATATGTCAAAAGAAAAGTAAAATGAGGGCTGATAATAAGACCGTGTATCAGATAGAACATATATCAGATCAAAAGAGAAGGATAATTTTATTATCACTTTACAATGAGAACTCTGATATTCTTATTATGTGTCCAGGGTCAGATAGGCACATATATAATCCTGTGTCAGCTCATCTGGAGATTACTTCCATTTAGTTCAATGCAACTAATTTCAGAGAAGATATGTAGAGGATTGCATTGTTAGAACTGTTTTTAAGGTGTATCTCTTTCATACTACAGAGTTACAGCAGTTTAATCCCACTTTTTCATTCAGTGTTGTGGGGGCTTGGACTGGGCCACAGGAAGAGCTGGCCTTAGGAGTCCGTAGGAAGAGTCCTTAGGAAGAACAATGAGAGGAAAGGGAGGCAGCTGACCCTGGCTATCTTTGAGAAGAAAATAGGAGTGTTTTTCCTCTCATTGTTCTTCCTAAGGATTCTAATAAGTTTACTGTATTGCATTCTCAGAATGTACATTCTCAGAACAGTACAAAACGGGAACGGCCACTTCTGGTCCCATCTGCTCCCATTTTGTATGGTTCTGAGAATATTCTGAGAACACAATGCGGTAATCTTATAAATTAGCCTGCTCCTCTTAGTTGTGGTAGCTGACCTGCTACCAGGACAGAGTTTAAACAAAATTCAACTTATTTTTCTCTTGTTATAGGGCACCTTTACTCTCAAACTGGGAAAAAGATGGATGATAGGGGGGAAAAAGAACAGGAAAAACTAGTCATTGTCATTGTAGTTCTTCTTGTTCTTCTTTTAGTAGTAGTAGTCATATTTTTCTCTTTCCACAGGATCCAAGGTGGCATTCAACTATTTAACTATTAGTCTGGTCAATGGAATAGTGAAAGAGGCAGTACCTTATTCTTCACCCTCAGACAACCCTCTGCAATTTGGCCAGCCTTGACCACAGGAAAGATAAAAGTTATTCTTTGTAGGAGGGTGAGAGGCAAATATCAGAAAGCATCTGTCTCAGGATCATCCAGCTACCTGGAAGAATAATGTTAAAACAGATGGTCTGAAATAAGACATCTCTTATTTTCTTAGGACATGCAGGTTGGCTGGAACTAACATGGGGAAAAAACCTTTTAAATTTGTGTTGATGTAGTACAAGGTTTTCTAGGAAAATTGATTAGGCTTTTAAAAAATCGCACACTTTTAAAAATGTCCCACAGGTGTCACCCCAAATAGAAACTGTGCATTGTTTTATCAAACTTTTGGGACAGCTTTAGAGAATACACACACAATTTTTTTTGATGGGGGGGGGGGAATTAAGCCCTATCGAGATTTTATGAAACTTTAAGAGTACAGTATATACTTTGTTTCTCTTCATGAAAGAATAGTATCTTCTAAGCTTGTTGGCACTAACAGAATGGTAACTTTGATGCTTTGTATAAGAATGTATTGTGTCTACCTCATCCCATGTGACAACCAAGAAGTCTGGTAAAAAAAACTCTATTGTCTATTTCATGGCTTTTAGAAATATATGTAAAACATGAACAGAGGTAGGAAAAGGAATATGTGCTTCTGAAAATCCACTTATAGTTTCTCATTTCAACTTGGCAATGCTGCAAACCAAAACACATTATAACTGTTCAATAAAATTGTACAGATGGAGGAACCCAGTCAAATTTCATGTATTCTAGCTTCACTATTTCCAATGCCTGTGTTTGCCATAAAATGTCCCTATCCAGATCTGTGCAATTTTTTACTTAAACATTTACTTAAACAATTATAGCTGTAGAGAGAAGGGGGAAAATATTATGCAAAGTTTAAATTATTGGCCCATCTTCATACACCAAAATCAATGAAATAAGAAGAGAAAACACAGCCAATATGTGAATCCAAAACCATTAAGAGCAAGATGAAGCTTTTTAAAGCCCAGCCAAAAAGCTTTGCATTATTTTTTAAAAAGATACTAAATGAAGACTGCTTCAGAGTAAGCCCCACTGAAATCATTCAGCTTCCTTCAAAGTAAACACATATAGAGATTGGCTGCATAAATCCCTCACTGAGTTTTTAGATTTATTGAGCATCCTTTAATAATACACTAAAAGAAAAGTTGGAACAGCTCACACTTTTTGAATCAGCTGTATTAGCTATGCCATACATGCCTATCCATTTTTGATCCTAGCTAGAATTCCAAAAGAGACTGGCCAGTATTCTGTACCAACTTATGTAGATATAACTTAAATAACATCTCCTGGCCTGATCACTTAACCCCCACATTATAGAAATGGTCATTCAGCCATGCCCTACTCACTGGAATAAGGGATCTCCTTCTCCCCATACAGATTATGGTGTAAAAGTAGGAGGCGAGGAGTTACCACTTTAGCAATTTTTAGTAATTTTTCCTCAATGCTGGCTTAACAAAAGAGGTCAACACAAATTAGAATCTGACAGTGAAAGGCCATTCTTCCTACATTTTCACTCTCCAGAGAAAGTAAATGTGCCTAAACATATCTATTTTATCTCAATATGCTATACTTTTTATCTCAATATGCTATGCTATACTAAGAAAGAACAACTGAAGTGTGGGAGTTGCTTGGTAATTGCCCTGTAGGCAAGATGAATCTCTGTCAAAAACTTTACTTTGAACTAGAGTGACATGCAAGCATTCACATGCATGCCTTGTTGAGACCAACAACACTTTAGATAGCAAACACATCTACTATATGTAATTGTAATTACCTCTCCAAGAGAGACCTACCATACCTTGCCACTGTCCTGATTTGGGAGTAATATTCCTGATCAATCTTCTGCTGCCCCACTTTTTCATCAGCTTCCCAAATGTCCCAGTTTCTTTCTCCTCTCTCTTTCCCCCTTCATCTTACTTCCAATTCATCTTACTTCAACTTCTCAGGAGGAGTGGGAAGGAATAGTGGGATCTTGTCCTTCCCTGTAGACTCAAGCAAAAGCAAACTTCTAGCTTGTCTGTTCTTCCTCATTAATAACTTTTGCCATCTTGACCACATTCTGATGTTGCTTGGCCACGCATGTTCCAGTTTTCATCAGTAAAACGTTGGAGAGCATGGCCTTAGCAATCTACTTCCGGGACAGAAAGATCCACTACTTGCTTTAGGAAGTGACCTGAGCTGATTTGCCTCTACTTCCTGGGTGGGTTCTCGGTGTTATTCATATGATGCCCTCCTAGTTACTAAAGCTGTTGTCTCCATATGCAACACCAGCAACAGATTGCTTGGTGTTTACAAATTAAACTGCTCCATATGCTACACTATTTCAATGACAGCTAGGAGTCAAGAAATGAGAGATGAATGCAGAAGGCTCAAGCATGTGATTAAATAACCCATGTTTTGTATTATCAGTGAAGACCCACAAATGATTCAGGACAGATTTCAACGTACAGTAAGATTAATGCATGTAAACAAATGAGCAATGACTCCTTTTTAAAAACTGACCGCTAAATCACACTAAATCACACCCACACACATACACACACACACATTAATCATAAGGGCAATAAATCATTCTTGCTATTCAACCGTACCCTTTTAAACTGTCATGCCTCTATACTTCTGGGACACACTTTAGTATATGTTCTGTGATATGCTCAATATTTTGACAAGGAAAGATAAAAAAGAAGGATTAGCTACTCTTCATCAGCTACTCTTTCAAGTACCACTGAAAGATTTATAGATATGTCTTTTTTACCTTCCTGTGCCAGTTTTCCAAGGTCTCCTGTGCCTCAGACCTTTCAATCCCACCAGTGTCTCTTGAGAACCAGGTATGAGTTTATCAAATTCTATGCATCCCCCATGATAGCATTAAATGGGTTGGCAAGAGCATAGTAAGGGACAGAAAGGAAAAGGGGAAAGAGGGCAAATAAGAAGCGACATTTTAAAAGAGAGAAAAAGATGCGAACCTCAAAATGATTACATGTCAGGGCTCACATTACCCCCTTTTTAAATTTGTGCTCCCTGCTTTTATCTCACCGCTTCAGTGGGAACAAATTGGAGTTTGTAAACATTATCTTTTGGACTATAACTCCCTAAATCCCAAAGCATGCATGGTGGCTGGCCATCCTGGATTGGAAAGTTTGGCAGCTGTAGTCTCCCTCTCTCTCTCTTTTACAATCTTTGTTTGAATGCTGAGTAAAATATCACAAAGAAAATGAAGGGGTAGCCATGTTGACTGTAAAACAAAACTCCTAGTCTGTATCATTAAGGAAAACTCTCATCAGGTAGTAGAGAAAGGGTATTGAAGAAAGGTGTTTGCCAAAAGAAGTTAAAATGCTAGAAAATGGTGACAGCCCAGCACATATAGTTCGATGCTCAACTCATTTAAGGAATGGAAGAAGCAGGAACATCAGAATGAGTCAAATATAATGAGTCAATATAATAAGTCAAACCATTATCGCTACCAGCCTTCTCCAGATGAATGAACTACAGATGGTCCTATGTCCTGGGGATGACTGGGGATTGTAACCTAAGAAATCTTCAGAGTACAAAGCTTATAAAGGTTGGTGTATTCTGACTGGCAATGGCTTTCTAAGTTTCAGGACAGAATGTTTGCCTTTTTCCAACCTGATCTGCAGATGTTGAGAATCTAATGTGGGACTGGATCTTGGAAATAACACTTCAGGAGTATTACCTATAAGTAGTTATTTTTGGTGCTACCACAGTTGTTAATTATGGGTATGGGTAATGTTAACAGTAGTTCTTGAACGGGGTTTACCCCTGAAACTACATTATTAATTCAAATCAATATGTGAAATTTAGTGAGCACACTTGCATCTTACCCTCACTGCATCTGTGTCTTCTCATTGGTTCCTCAGGATCAAAAATGTCTTGTTGGAAATTTATGTAATATGTTTTGTGTCTAAGACAAAGGTGTGAATCATGAATCTCACAGCCCACAAGCAGAATATCTACAGATTTGCTCTGACTTCCCAAAAGGAGATCCTGAGTTGACCTTGATGATGGTTTACCATGAACCACCTCCACAAGGAGGAAGAGGAGGAGGCGGAGGAGGAGGAGGAGGAGGAGAAACAAAAACAGAGCTGCTCAATCCTGCCTTAACACTTGTCTTCAGTGGCATCACTACAGGGGTGTAGGAGGTGCAGACCTCACCAAGTGACACCCTAAGAGGGGATGAATATTGCTCCTCAAAAACCTGCCTTTCGGCAGAAACAGGCCTTGACATTCACCTGTGTTCCTTTAAAATGCTGAAGAGATGGGGTGAGGGACAGTGAGAGAAGAAAGGAAAGACCCCAGGTTTTTTGAAATTAAAATTCCAAATTTCATTTTTTAATTTTAATTTTTTTCTTTAAAAACTTTCACTTTAAGTACACAAAACTGTATATGTAAATACCTTTAGGCCATGCATATGATACTGTAATTTAAAAGTATATTTTTAAATTGTGCTAGCTGTTTATGTTATTTCTGTTACATTCAGTTGAAATATAGGAATTATGGTTTATGAGTCACACTAGTACCAAACAACATTACTAAGGTTTCTGTATGTTGTGGCATAGGAGGAGGTCAACGAGAGGGTGACATCATGAGTTACTGCATCAAATCACACCAACCCTAGTGATGCCAAGGCTTGTCTTGCACCACCTCTTTCATCTCTTAATTTCCATTTTTGGGGGTGCATCTGCCTAATTAGCCCCATTTATGTAATCTCAAGAGTCCTCTATTCACTCATTACCTTTTCATTTTACTTCTAATCCAGCATAGTACCTTAGATCACACATTAGATTTGTTTTTGTCAAGAAACTGTATTGTTTTGTCAGCATTCTGTGGCTAACAGTTTTTCTTGACAGTTGTTTGCAAATATTCCACGATGTCACAGTAGTTCTTCCAATTATTGGAAAGAGGCCCACGAGAAACATGCAACATATGGGCTTTAACCATTTAATTGACAAAGGCTTGTTGTTGTTTTTTTACCTAAATCTACTTTGGGTTTCATTGAATCCCTTGTTAATCAAAAGACAGAGACAGAGGTGTGCTGACATTATCTAAAATGAAGCATAATTTGCAACGTACATATATAGAGATTATTTTCAATGTGTTTATTAGTAGAACATGGGAAAAGTACTTTTTTGGTCATGTTTGAGGTGGCCACGAATTCTGGAAGATGTAGTCCAAAGAGTAATTTTTCTTAGTCCTGCTTTTAGTTCTTAGTCCTGCTTTTAGTTCAGAGTTTAAAAGCCAATGGGAAATCAATGTTATGATATTCAGCTACAAAATAAGGATTTTCCGTAGTAACTTTCTGTGACCTCCAGGAATCTGTAATCATAGTCACAGGTCTAGTGATGTTCTTTTTGATCTTATTTGATCTCTCTTGTTTTTTGGTCCGTATGAGCTAAGCCTGTGACTCAATCAATATCTTTCTGCTGGAGAGATCCTACCCTTGCTTATACCAATACTAAAAAAAAAAAAAGGTACAAAAGAACTGATGTAATGTAGTAAATAAGATAGTTTTACTGTATATAGTTGTACTACTTTGAACATTAATCACCCAAAGATACACAATATTTGTATATTTCAATAAATCCTTGTGGTAGTTTTTGCGTGTCCGTGTGCCACTCTTTACCAAGAACCATCTTCTGTTTAAAGGGTTGTCAGAATACATTTTTTGGTTTAAAAGTATCCTTTGCTTGCATAGCTGTCTTTTTAAACTTCCAATACAGAGGTGTAAGACACCAGGAGAACAAAGTCCTTGAAACTGCCTGTTAGTAGTTAACTGTTATACTGAAGGCTGAGGAGACACATGGATCAACTTAGTTTTCCCACTATCTATAAAAATAGACAGCATTTTTCTTATTAATTATTTCATCACTGAGTGAGCAGAAGAGAGTGGGAGTGAGAATAGGCTTCCTAGCCCAACCTGTAAAGTATTTGTTCTCACAGGACCTGCTCCTAATCTCAGTGTATTCAGAAGCAATTCTACATGTACAGACTCTTCATGTAGTTGGGAGCCATGCTAGATCAAGGCTTCTAATCATACTGGACCCTGTTATACTTTACTAGGAGAAGTCTTGTTCAAAAAAAGGAGATCCAGGAGGATGGGCCCCAGTATGAGAAGTCAGAGCAGGAAATGGAGACTCTGGCTACAAACCTGCCATTAAGGTCTCTGGAAGATGTGGCACAGCTCCCCTACAGGGATCCATTTCCCGTTCAGCATCAGGAGGATGATTCAAATGTTGACCCACCCCAGCCTCTGAAGAGATATCATCAGAAGGAACATTTGAAAGAAAGAAGATGTATTGGGTTGCAAATCTTGAGATCCTTAAATGGAAGGAGCTTGCCCAACATCAGCCACATTATCCCAGACAACTGACCCAAAACTTGGAATTCTTAGATTCAGTGTCTGCTATCCTTGGCCAAGTTATCTGATTTTGGTGCTCTTGAACTCTTTTAACACACAGGGAAAATTGGAAGGCTAAAGTGGTCCCAATGCAGTTCGCAGTTGCTTTTCACATGATACTGCACATAAACAGGACAGACTCCAGACAGAACATGAGGTGAATCAGCAAATAAGCAATTTTGCAAAAACTACTGTATTGGCATTTCAACTTCATTTGCGAATTCACTCTCTTCACGTAATGGCAGCAGTCTGAAAACCAAGTCTCCAGATGCCCCCTGTTTCCAGATTTCCCAGGGTCTCTTGCTGAGCTAGGGAGAGGAAGGCGAGCTTCTTCTTAAAGGGATACATACACAGTCCCTTCTTTCCCTTGCCCAGCTGATCTCCTTCCTTCTGCAGCCTCTAAGTAGGGATTAACTGGTGGGAGAAGGCAGAGGGAGAAGATGTTTTGGCATTCTTCCTAAAGAAGAGGGAGAAATGGAGGACATGTCCTGGAAAAGGAGGTTATCTGGAAGTATCAGCCCTTGCTGGGATCAGGTGGGTTTATGGAGCAGCCCACTCCTCTTTCTTTCTCCTGTGTGTGTGTGGTTTTATGGAAGTTTGCAAAGGGTAGCCTCAGCCTGTCTTCCTCTGAAACAGCTTCAGGGGCAAAGAGGGTTTTCCTCCCCAGTTTCCCTTCCCTCTCTGGAGCATATGTGTGTCTGCACTTGAGGAAATGACAGTTTGGAGCATGCACAGAAAAGTTATTTTCAAGCTAGCAACAGGGATTTGTCCTCACCCGATTGAAACCCAAATTCGCACTCGACCCACTTTCTTGTCTAAGTAATATGCTTTTAACTTCTTGTTGTACTCTGTGTGTGATAATCATCAGCAAATTGGCTTGCTTTTCCAGGATGCAAACACTTTAACCTTTTTCGAGATGGAAGCACATAGGTCCCTGTGTGAAAAAGTCTCTAGAGTCCTTTGACTTCTTCAACCTCAGCATGTTCCTTAGAGTCCTCTTTAGCCTGTTTCCTGATTGTTTCTCTAACTGGTGTGAGTGCTACCCAAGGGGCAAGATACTTAACATGCTTAATAATGGAGGACCAGGATTTTTCACTCCCTTGACCTAAAGACATTTTTCTTCCTGAACCAAAGGGTAAGATGGTGTTTCTTTCTACTGAAGAAGCAAATCAGACTGGTAGAGAAAACTCACAATAGGACACTATCTTCCACTGCCCCATGTAAAGGTACTGGCTGATATTTCAAGAAACTGCCTTTCTTCTCTAGGTTACTACATTGGACCGACATGTGTCAGGGCTAGAAGTTCTGGAAAAAGAGGACATTGCAGTTTTTTGTTTTGTTTTGTTTTGTTTTGTTTTACATGTGGTTGCATTAAACCCAACTCCAGAATAGTATTGTGGATCTGGCTCAGTTCAAATGTGTTTGCATGTGTACTGAACTTGTGTAACATTGGTGGACCAAAATATCAGAGCATGGGGGGGGGGGAGGGAGAAAAGGAGTGGGCACATGCAGTTGAGCTCATTGCGTCCTCTGGAAGAATGAAGAAAGTGGACTGCCAGCATCACTCCTATTTGTTTTAGGCTGCTGCAACATTGAAGAATTAATTCAGTTTGACACCACTTTAACGGTCATGGCTGACATCCTATAAAATTCTGGGTTTTGTAGTTTGTTGAGGCAGTGCTCTATGACAGAGAAAGCTAAAGTTACAAATTGTAGAATTCCATAGAATTGAGCCATGTGGTGTCAAACTGCATTAATTCTGCTGTGTAGGTGCAGGCCAAGTAAACAATGCTCGGGTGGTGGGAGGGGGGTCCTCAAAGGCTATAAGCCTTAGCAGCAGTATAATTCCTGGACAAATTTGGCACATGTCATTTATGCTGTAATAAATTGCTAGGCGGGAAGTGAGCACTAGTAGGAATGGGAACAAATGCAGCAGCTGCTGGGTGCATTGTGCCATCTGCCCAACTGGTGAAAAAATCTTTTATTTTCTTCTTGCTTCTCAATTAACTGTGTTTTAACTATATTCTGGACCTATCTTCAACCATTGGACCCAGACACAATTATGGCATACTATGATCTTTCCCCTCTGACCTTAGCTTTTGGTCTCAGGGAATGGTGTGCTGCTAAAGGGGCAAGCCAAGCTCTGCCTGAGAGCAACTGACTAGTTTAGAGCGACAGTTGCAAACTGCAGAGGGTCCCCCTTCTGGTTTAGAGGATGAATGACATTTGGCATATTTATTCACTAACGGTTTTCATAAGGACACAGTGGCTCAGCGGTTAAGACACTGACTCTGTTAAGTGCAAGATCAGCAGTTTGACAGTTCGAGGCCAATGCGCCCCGTGTCGGAGTGAGCTCTCATCACTAGTCCCAGTTTCTGCCAACCTAGCAGTTCAAAAGCATGTAAAAGTGCAAGTAGATAAATAGGTACCACTTTGGTGGGAAGGTGACATTGTTCTGTGCAGTCATACTGGTTACATGATCACAGAGTCATCTTTGACAACTCTGGCTCTTCGGCTTAGTAACAGAAATGAGCACCTCTTCCTACAGTCGGACACAACTAGACAATCTTGTCAAGGGAAAACCTTTCCCTTTAGCTTGTGGGTTACTACTGCTCTTTCCCAGTATCTGCCAACTGAAGCATTTACTCTACACTGCCTAACAGAACAGCTGGCCCTGCTTCACTGTCACACAGACAGAAAGCTTGTGTGTGTACAAACTGTTCAGAGGTAGGTTCTCCATGTGAAATCTGAACAGTGGAAAAATGCAGACACACTTTGTCTAGAGAGCCTACATGCATTCAATACCTACATATATAGACCCTATGCAGAAGAGTCAGTATATGGAGCCCCAGGGTGAGGCAGATCCTGCATGCAGTATCCTGACCCTGCTGAAAATGAGATATTCCCTATTTTGATTGGCTGGGCAATCTTTTCTTTTCAAATCCAGACTTTTCCCCAGACAGGCATCGGAATAAAGTCTGTAACAATCTGTCCTCATCTACCACTTGCCCTTGGTAATACAAGAAGCACTGTTTTTTATGACTAAAATATTATCTATGGAAACATTAAGGCAAGCATACTTGGGGTAATTTATAATGCTCCCGATGCCATTTTAGTATATTGTATCATAGATAGTTTCTGACAGTTAACACAACTTTATAATACAAGAATATAAATGTATTTCACATTAATGATACTTTATTAGCAATAACAATTGGCAGTCTTCAGATGACATAGGGCTTAAATGTGTAAGAAGTTTACCACTGCTGCATTGGAGATGATTTAATCAGCAGCTGACCACCAAATCCAAAAGCATCTTGAGAATTGCTATAGGCACTGGCAAATATTAGGTCTTTATGACATTGAGGAAAGGAGAAGCATGTGGATCTGGGCTGGGAACTGTGCAGCTCTTCAGAAGTTGTTACAATACAACTCTCAATAGCACTAGCCAGCATAGCCAATTCTGACAAATGTTGGAAACTGCAACAACAGCTGGTGTGTGTGTGTGTGTACACAATTTCGATTACGGATGCACATTAACATATCATTTTGCATTCCTATGCTCTGGATTTCATAGAAAAAGTCCAGGCCAAAATGGTGATCCCTGAAAGGATGCTTGAGTTTTGACTACTCAAGTGCCTGCTGCCAATTGGAACCTCTGGTTCCACTGCTGCAAATGTCAACCTCCCACTCTAACTAGGAAATAAGTGGGTTCCCCCAATTTTCAAACCTCTAACTTGGAAATAAGTGGGTTCCCCCAATTTTGTTGTTAAATGCCATCAAGTCAACTTCAACTTATAGAGAGCCTGTGAATGAGAGGCCTCCAAGACTTGTCATCTCAGGGTCGTTTATTTTTGTTGTTGCTGTGTGCCTCCAAGTCATTTTTTTACCTATGGCTACCCATAGGAAAACGTATTATAATGTTTTCTTGGCAAGCTTATTTGGGGAGGGGAGGTTGCCTCTGAGCCTATGAGAGTGTGATTTGCCTAGGGTCACCCAGTGGGATTACACGGCTGAACTGGGATTCATACACTGGTCTCCAGAGCCATAGTCCAACACGCAAACCAATACACCATGCTGGAACTCTGACTGAGGACCTTATCACATGACCAAACAAGCATGACTTACCCCTTCTGAGATACAGTCACTTACAGGATGCAGTCAGGAATTATCACATGGAATATGCCGCCAATGCCACTGGGTGACTGTATTCCAGCTTCCAGTTGCGCTCTGCCGGCTGATTTGCAAACACAGCTGTGTTTGCAATTCAGCCAGCTGAGTGCAGCTATGAGCTGGGATGCAGCCAGGATGCAGTCACTCAGCGGCATGTTCCATGCAATAATTCCTGACTGAACCCCTTAAGTGACTGTATCCCGGAATGTGTAAGACATGCTTTTATGGCCATATGATAAGGTCCATAGTCTATCCATTTGAAATGTGGTTTCCCTATCTTCCTACTGCCTGCTACCTTATCAAGCACTATTGTCTTTTCTAGCGAGTCATGTCTTCCCATGATATGTCCAACAGTCTCAGTTTAGTCATCTTGGCTTCTAGGGAGAGGTCAAGCTTGATTTCTTCTAGGACACATTTCTTGGTTGTTTTAGCAGTCCACAGTATTCAGCATCAGCTCCAGCATCACATTTCAAATGAGTTGATTTTCTTCCTATCAGCAGTGCTCTAATTACTGAGAACCAAATGGCTGTCACCATCATGTGATTCCACAAGAAAGCACTTAAGGGGAAAAGGCTACAAGTGACTAGTGGCTCGACCAGGTCCAGTAGTTCCACCACCAGACCCCAAAGTGATGTGGAGTCAGCTGAAGCATCAATCAGTTATGATGACCCTATTTGGCAAGATGGATGACCTATTTTTCAGCTTACTTTGCATGCCTAGTTTTACCATTTCATTGATCAGTTACAAATAGAAAACCCACCTTTCCATGAATGAACTCATGATGGTATACCAACTTTATCCTCAAAACATCTTAGGCTGAACTGAGATTGACTGACCCAAAGCCATCCAGTGAGCTTCAAAGCTCAGTGGGGACTTGAATGGGATCTTCCAAGGCCTACACTAACATGTATTGCTGTATCATTGTATTCAATGGGACTTGTGCATTAATGGGGGTCCTGGAACCAAACCCCAGTGGATAACAAAGGGCCCACTGTAGTTCATCATAAACTGCTGAATTATTCACTTCTACAGTATTGTCAAGTAAGACTGATCCAAAAGCATGACAGAAAAACTGGCTACCCTGTCAACAAAGTAAAAAAAGAAAAGAAAAGAAAATGTCTTTATCAAGGTTAGATACTATTTCCGTATTGGACCCTATGCTCACTCGCAATTAAAATGGAAAAGGATAGCATGCATTAAAGAATTGCATTTATTTAGAAGACAGAGAAAATGAAATGACTAGGCATCACAGTGGCATCACA
This sequence comes from Urosaurus nigricauda, assembly GCA_034509955.1. Classification (NCBI taxonomy): domain Eukaryota; kingdom Metazoa; phylum Chordata; class Lepidosauria; order Squamata; family Phrynosomatidae; genus Urosaurus; species Urosaurus nigricauda. The sequence goes on from JAOEGL010000004.1 coordinate 107,114,825, forward strand.
AACTGTGTGAACCAGCAGGATGCAAATTTGTGTGTATAATGGAATTTTGAGACAAGATACTATGATTGCCTCTGGGCTTTGAAGGTTTTTAAAAGAGGGAATCAGACAGATATATGGATGACTGAACTATCTTTTTATCTGGCCTAGTGGCTATGCTGGCTCAGGGATTTGGGGAGTTGTAGTTAAAAAAAAAAAATCTTTTCCAAGCTCCACTAAATATCATGAAACAAAATGGGAACACTCTGTAAAGAATCCACACAGCATGGTATATCCATTTCCAGAGTAAAATAAATGAGGAAGGAGGAAAAAAAACCTTTTGTTGCTTTCATGTTCTCTATATGGGCTCCCAGGAGAACATCTTGATGCCCAGTATTGGAAATAGGATACTGAGCTAAATAAACCAGTCACCCCTAACTTCGGACTTCAAAATGTTGAAGTAAAATTTCCATTGCCCTCTTTGATAAATAGAAGCTGACATTACAAGGCTGAAGCACTGGGACTTTTTTGATTTGCAGGGATACTGATATCACCGCCCCACTACTTCCCTGTCACCTTTTAGTTTAGCTTTTAATATCATGTTAGGGGCAGGGGGGTTCCTCTCTCCCTCACCCCCCCCCCCAACAGTATATCATTGTGCACCATCCCTCTAGAAATTAAAAAATTTGGCCAGGTTTGGTCATGAATAAGCAGCTAAGACCAATTACTGTAGTTTTAGACATGACCAATTCTTCATGGAAGTGAAAACTGCTAGAAATGATTGGTTGGTGTCTATTTTGGCTAGGGACTATGGGAGTTATATTCCAACATTTAGGAACACAAGAAAGGGTAAGGTTAAGAACAGAGTCTTAGGCTTATCCAACAGGGACCTTTTTAATGGTTTTACAGTGTAGACAATCCATTTACCTTGAATAGCCCTGGAATACCTTTCAAAGGACTTGGCATACAGGATTGCTTCAGCCTTTATATACTTTTCTAATCCTTGCTGTCCACTTCAAAACTTTCACTGCCTTTTTAAAAAATAGATGGCTACCTCTAATTGAGAAAACAGAAACAACTCATGGCAGTTTGGAGTACCTGGGACCCCACTGAAATTAATGTGATGTGAGACTCATAACTCTGACCATTTATTCAGATCTGGTTGAATCAAAAAGACATACACCCAAGTAAGCAGCACAGTTTTGCAGCCTTCTATAATCATAGACATTCTTACCTCAGGCTAAGTACAACTGAACTCAGTGGGAAGTATTTTGGAGCAGGCACATATAGAACAGGACTGCAATATACAGAATGGCATGCTTCAAGTCCTATCAGCCACAAGCTCTAGTATCCAACCCGTTTTGTATTGATTTTCCTTTTTTTTTCTTTTCTTTTTTTTTTCTTTGCAGTTCCAGCCAACTTGCCAAAGCTGGCCTCTGGTGGTCCTCTGAGCTTTATCAGTGGCATGCATTTGGCTTCTTGGATTAAAAGTCATGAACATATGCACACAGATCTGATACTTCCACTGAAATGAATTAGGCAGTCTGAGCACAACTGATATATCTACCCCCCCCCCTTAATACCACTTCATATTCACACACATTCACATAGTTTCCAACCTGTTGCTACCACGCTTAAGGGGCTTCACATTCAGTTTGTATCATTCCACTTAGAAAACTGGGAAATGATGGCAAATGTTGCTTTTAGATGAGGCAGAGGGGGTGTATCCTGGAGGAAGAATAAAACTGAGAAGCTCTTGCCTGTTGAAGGGCAAGTGGGAAATGCACCAGCTCAGTTATGATTACATACATATAAGGAGGATGTTCTGGAAATGATTACCAAGTGGTGGTACAAGTAGACTTTGGAGAAAAGCTTTTCTAAAGGAAAATCTTTGAGGAAGGCTACTTCTTTGTGTATTTGGCAGAAGTCCAGGCTTTCTTAACCTCAACATTTACACTGTTGACAGCTTCAGTGGCGAAGCCTCACATATATGTCTTACACGACTATGATGCACCAATTTCTACATGCTTTTGTTGGAGACAAAGTGGGAGAATTTGAAATTATGGAGACAACCGGTAAAAATGGTAAGAAGAGGGCATTAACAAGTCAACAGACCAGGTACAATCACAGGTGACAAGACAAATGTGATGCTGCATATATGTGTAGATAACATACTCAGCTGGGATAAGGAAAAAAAGACCCCTGGGGTGAGGAGATGTACAACTCTCAATTGTGGTATTAATAAATAGTAAAACACACTCACAAGCCTAGAGAGGAGTAAAAACATTAAAAACACAAACCCTGGATATTCCCAGGATGGCCTCCAATATAGAATAAGCCATGAGTACACCAAGGCCTTCTTGTTAGCTTGGGGTAGGCAACCTTTGGCCATCCTGGTGATTTTGAACAGCATCTCCTGTGATTCTTCACTACTGACTATGCTTGGCAGGGCTGGGGGGAGCTGAGGTCTAGGAACATCTATAAGGCCAGATGTTGCTTTCTTCCAATTTAGTCCCACCCCAAATCTCACAGATGTCTTCCTAGCCCCTCATGCAATGATGGTGTACTTCAGTAGAATACCTTTTGCTGATTTTCCAAGTCTGGTTTCCCAGGGTTCGAAATCACACAATGAGCTGTCATTGGCACAGAGATATCCCCACTGCAGAAGTCCATTCTCATCACATAAAGGACAGTACGACCTGGTTCCCCCACCATGTTGTATTCATGTTGCCTCTTCTGAAAGTTAACATCTGAACAGGGCTATAATGAGCTTGAGATTCATCGTATAGCTGTCTATATTTGTCTCTTTTCCTCACCTGCTTCCCCACCACCAACTTAATCTTTTCTTCTCTTCTAAGATATGAGAACTGGCATGTTGCCACACTGTGAATGGTAAAGTGAAAGTTAATGGAGCTCTGAGATTGAGGTAATTCACATGAATTAGAAATAATACACTAAAGCACTGCAATTTCAACAAAAAATCAAATCTAAAATACTCCATGCAGAGTTCAAGGCATGCTAAATCAAACTTCTAAAAGATCTTGGGATACAGCTTGACATGCCAAAAATGCATTACATGCCAGGGTTAAGAAACAAGAGACAGGGGTGGGGGAAGCCATAGTTTCTCTATTCTTAATTTTGTTTTTGTTTTCTTCAATTGAGATATATTTCTGTCAATATAGTATTTTAGGTTGCTGAAGTTTAAAATCACAAAGTCTAATGGCAATTTCACATTATTTCACAGCTCCTTTCCTGAACTGCTACACAATTCCTGCCAAATTCAAAGACATAGCCTTGTTAACCTGGAAATTCAGTATCCAAAGGGATCTTGCAGCACCTTTGAGATTAACTGAACAGAAGTTGGTAGTGTTTTTGTAGCATTTGGGAAAGTAGGGGCAAGTCTAGGAAAGCGCATGCTACTAACTTCTATCTTTCACTTAGTCTCAAAGGTGCTGCAAGATCCCTTTAAATTCCTGTTAAAGAGAGGCATCGTACCCAAATTCAGACCTGTAGTGTATGTTCTCCAGTGTTAGGTTCTGTAAAGTCACTTGAGAGACATGAGAGGCAGCATGGTGCAGGGGTTTAAGCCCTAGACTATGACTCTGGAGACCAGGGTTAGGATCCTGGCTAATCCATGAATCCCACTGGGTGGCCTTGGGCAAGTCACATTCTCTCGGCCTCAGGGGAAGGGAATGGCAAACCTCCTCTGAACAAATCTTACCAAGAAAACCCCAGAATAGGTTTGCCTTATGATTGCCTTTAGTTGGAAATGACTTGAAGGCACACAACAACAACAAATGATCACTTGTAACTGGGGTTTGTGTAAAAAGCAAGGAGAAGAAGATTATTTTCAATTCCTTATTTTTAGGCATGATTAATCTAGTGGATTTTGGCAGTGGTGCATAGCAGCCACATTTTTCTAGGAGAAAAGAGTATGCTTTGTGCAAGATGCAGTATATTATCTAGAGAAATATTGTGTTTTGTACAAAATCAGTACTCAGATTTTTTGCAAGAATGTCCAACATGTGAAAAATCTTGCAATGGTTGACCATTTTCCTTGTGGGACATGTCAATGTACTTTCTTGTCAAGGATGAGAAAATTTTGGAATATTCTTTATAACTCCAGTGCCTGCATCTCTGTCTCTACAAGGGTGTCACTGTGGGCCGGAACAGATTGGAAAGAAGGGATGGCTTGAAGCCGCTCCCACCAAAGAAAGATTTGGTCAAGGCAAACACATGCCATAGTCCCAATCCACCTTGAACCCTGCCCAAACAGGAACAGAAAAGATCCACTCCTATTTCGGCCAGGAAAGATCAATTTAAGCCCCACTCCAGCTTCAAAATTTTCCAGTGGCATGCAGCGTGTAAACAGCATGCCACCATAGCGTCTTGAAGCCACTTATGCCTAGTCAGCTGGCTTGCTTCTGTGAGGCTTTCGGGCAGCTTCCAGGTATCATCAGAGCATGCTGCATGTAAATGCTGTGCTCCCAATATGCCTGGATGTCTGTTCTGGCACTAAGTCAAACAACTTTTATTATCAAAGAAGAAAAAAGGTGTGAATATTCTTGCCATCCACCCCTAGGTAGTATTAGACCTGCACAATCTTGATAACCTCTAGCAGTATTTCTAAACTGGATGAGTACATATGTCTCTTTTGAACATCTGCGCAATATTGGGCAGTGCCAAATATTTACCCCACAGTTAGCTCACAGTTAGGGAATAATATTGAGACCATAAGGTGTTAACTCAGCTCACAGGTCCCCTTAATGTGGAGCTCTAGAGAACATAAATATACTAAGGGCACCAAATTTTGTCTGCTCTTTGAAGCTAAGCAGGATCAGCCCTGGTTAGTATTTGGATGGGACACCACCAATGAATATCAGGTATTGTAGGCTATATTTCAGAGAAAGAAACTGGTGAGCCCACCTCTGAGTACTCCTTGCCAAAGAAGACCCTACAAAATTCATGGGTTCACCACCAGACAACAGGTGACTTTGTTGGAAGATGTTTACATTCTCTTTTCCCCTCCTTAGATAGAGATTTTTTGCATGCAAGCTCCCCTCCCCCCAATTCATTCAAAGTAACCATGGGTCCGTTTTACATTGGCAAAAAGAGGTGTTGTGAAGGCTGCTTGAAAACCCAGCTTTTACATTAGAAAATGGGAAAGTGTGCCATGAAAACGCCATTTTGGCGTTTTAAGGGAAAAAACGCGCCTTTAAAAAGTAGTTCGGTTGACCCACTACTTTTTTAAAAAGTGCGTTACAGCGCTAGTACATCTAAAGGCTAAGGTGTAGTTGCGCAGTTAAATGGGGCTCTGTTTCCTTAAGGTGCCCATTTAAAGGCTGCGCTGCAGGTGCGAATCAGAATGGATCGTGGGTTGGGAGCATGCGTGGTGTGGACTTCACTCCTAATTAAAACGTTCTATGCCCTCCAGGTGTAAAAGCTGGGGTTTAACTGCGCAGTTTTTTAAAGCTCCCAAACCCCCTTTAAATCATTTAAAACTGCGCAATTCGCAGCCGCAAACAGCGCAATAGCGCAGTTCAAGCTAGCGCAGTTCAAGCCTCGACCCTCGCAATAGCGCAGTTCAAGCCTCGACCCTCGCAATAGCGCTGTTCGCGGCGGCACGAACAGCGCAACAGCGCAATTCGCAGCCGGCAAGGAAAAAAAAATTAAATCCGCCTGTATTTGTAGCGTTCTGACAGCTTCCCATGTAACTGCTGAGCCACAGAAAAGACCACTCAGATAAGTCGTTCCCACACCCCTCAGTGTAGCAGCTCTGCACTTTTTTAATGCACACCTGGGGCTTGCTATGTAGCTGCTAAGCATTAAGATAAAGGCGACTTCAGGTCACACTTTCTTGCCAATGTAAAAAGCCCCCATGTGATTTAGGTCACTTCCCCTTTGGGACTAACAGACATTCTCTCAAAGATTTTCTCCTGACCTGCTCGATCCCCCATCTTCCTTCTCCTCTCTCAACCTTCTTTGGAAAGATGATGGGAGAAAGATTTCCTTTTTACCTGAACTATTCACTAGCTAGATCAGGATATAGCTTTTATGTATATATAGATTAAAGCCATTAGTAAACTTTTGTTTGAACTACAAGCTACTTGTGTTGTTGGTTTTTTTTGGGGGGGGGGTGAGTCTCAGTTATTAGGGAGTCATAGTTAGACAAGAGCACACTTCTGCTACTCTGCTAATTTAAAGCTAGACTTTAACAGGGTTGGCTTTGACATTTTTTGACATTTTTTATATTTAAGTATTTTTTTCTTACTAAAGGCTGAAACCTTAGGAAACCTAAATTGTCCTACAGATTTGAAGACACAAACACTAACACAGAGGCAGGCTGCCATAGCTTCAGCCAGTTCATTGGGTCACTAGACTGATAAAATATCACCTCATGGCATCAAGATGTAGCAGCCCTGGGTATTATCTTGGAAAAGAAAAACAGTTTACAAGCTTGGTCACTTTGCAGAAAACCATAATAACAAAGCAACGCTTGTCAGAGCATGTTGGTTTTATTCCATTATGAAGGACTTGCTGTAATGAAATATTTATGTGGCATTTTTATTTCACTAATGATGAATGGTGCATAAATAGTAACATGGTTCCTTTCTTTAAAATCTCTTAGGCAGAAAAGCAGTGTGAAGCCTTGATTTTCCTATGTGGTGTTAATGTTCATGCAGTCAGTCCTTTGAAGATAGCACTGCCAGCTGTTGAAACAACAAGGAAAATACTAGTACTTGGGGAGGGCCTTGGGGTACTTGGGGAAGCCCAATGAATGTGGGAAAATTGCAGAGCAAAGGAATGAGAGAGACAAGAAAGCCAGTGTAGTATGGTGACTACACTAGGACTTGGAAGATCCACCTCAAGGGTCCACAGAGCTATGAATTCACTGCCTGACCTTTGGCCAGTCAATTCCTCAGCCTGACCTACTTCATGGGTGGTTGGGATGACAGAATAGAGGAGAAGAACAATCAGGCACACCGTCTCCAGCTCAGTGGAGAAATACTTAGGATCACTTAGGATCAATGTACAGTGGAGCCCTGCCTTACATGGGGGATCCGTTCCAGATCCCGCCATGTAAGGCAAATTCCACCTATGCTTGATCCCCATTCAGTATAATGGGGCTCATGCTCATGGTGGAGCGCTGCAGGCATGCGGGCAATTCATTTGATTGCCACACAGCTCCTGTGTAACAGGAAGCTGCGTATAGTGCCTCGCATATGAAATATTTTCATCTGTCAGGAATGTTAAAATTAACCAGAACTGCAAGGCAAAGAAGCAAAATTTAATATTGTGTGTAGGCATGTACACGTGGTACACAAATCCATGCAGCTAAGGCAGGTAACTTTTCAACTCAACAGTCTAGCCATGGCATCAACAACAGCAATACGTGCAGAATTAGCAAATGATAATGTTCAGCTTTTACCTGGGGACTTCTGCCCATCAAACCAAGATGTGGAAGGGACTCCACAAATCTGTTCGCGGTCTGATCTAGTTATGTCAGTCTAGTTCCAGTCCTGTTTGAATTGATTTGGACCTTATCGAATCTGAATTTTTAATCCAGACTAGAATATCCACATTGATGTTTCTCCTACTGACATACACTGAAAAATGAAATAGCTACATTTTTCTGCAGCTTTTATTAATATCTGCATAACACATGGAGACACAACAGAACTTAAAGAAGGGATTAAACCTGCCCAGGTGGAATTTTGTACTAATAATTTTTAAAGCCAGGGAGTATTAACAACCTAAAGTTTGTTGAGATATTCTCTTCTACATCTACAGGAAACGCACAGGGGATGACATAGGATTATGTCCACAAGCCCTCTACAATATACATATTGGTGGACACTCATTCAGTGTTAGCAGGAAGGCAAACTATGTATGTACACCAAGCTAGTTTCCCCCCTCAAGTTAGCTTTTTTAATGTATGTATTTAAAATAAATTGTTGTAGTCTCTCTGGGAGTTTTTGGAAAGTTCAGTGAAGATTTTTTTTCCTAGACAGAAAATAAATATGGCCTTGTAACTTTGTATCATGAATAAATAAAAGGGGTAAAATAGCTTGGGTTCTCACTCCCCTCAGGCCGATTGCTCTTTTAAGAACACTTTCATTTATGATATGCATTGATCACAGTACTATTCACCAGCTGCCTTGCTCCATCTGTGCTGCAGTGTTAAAAATAATGGAGTGATAACTTTGTTGAGTCAAGAGGAAACCTAGACATTTTAGACTGTGGGCTAAATCTTGATCGTGCAAGACTGCTGATGAAAATGGCCTCTTTGCTATTTGTCAAAAGAGGAGTTTTGATCTGAAAGTCAATGTATATTGAGGACTGCTGTATAGAGTATGACCCTGCATCTGCAGGACTAGTACCTGTGATTTCACTTACCCATGTCTGAAAAAATATGTTATCTCTAAGCATTTTCTAGGTCCCCCCAGTGCTATTCTATGGTATGATTCTGGTGGATATTGACCACAGAGGTACACTGGAGGACCAAGAAATGCCTGGAGAAGTGTCATACAGGGTGGAAAGTAGAAAGAGAGGAAGACCACATGCCACATGGTTAAACTCGATCATGGAGGATATGGGTCTGGGACTTCAGAACCTAAGTACAGAGGATGAGGCCAGGGGGCCCTGGAGATGTCTTGTCCACAGGCTCCCCATGAGTCAAAGTCAACTTGAGGGTAATTAACAATAACAACAAGCCATCTTTCAAAGGTGAAATGGAGTCACCCAAGGCAAAATACTGGGAACTACGGAGACCACGATTATGCTTCATTTACTGTCACTGATGCATTCAAGAGGCAGGCAGAATACACCATAAGACATATAAGAGAGAGAAAGAGAGAGTTTATATTAACAAGGTGGATCCTCTGGGCTCCTTCTATAGCTAAGAGTCATGTAACTTTTTACTTTTTTCTATGTCCATCCTCAAACAGCCAGTGATTTGTCTCTTGTTATTTCTTTCACTGCATTTCCAAATACTGTTAGCAACCATCATTTCAGCCCAGGAAAAATACTAAGCCTTATACAACACAAAGCCCTTTAGGTAGTCCTCACCATGAGCCTATTTAGGGCCAATGCTCTAAGTTGGGGTATAAGATGAGGGATGTATATATGCAAAAAAAGTTGCACACTATTCCTTGCTAGGCTTCAGCCTAGGGCCAACATCCTGATGTAACTGGAAAACATTTAATTGAGTACCTGATCTTGGCTTAGTTTTAAGGGTAAGAAATAAGTTTTTCCTCTCACTCAAGAGAGCCTGTGCGATTCCAGACAAAGCCCTTTAGACCTGGTCTTTAAAATCTGCTGCCAGAACTCAAGCACTTCCAGTGTCTGATAATACAACTATGTCCACTTCTAAAGGCAGACAAGCATCAATCAACATAATACCAAAGCCTCTGATTGAGTAATGGAGTGGAAGTATAATGTAAAAGTAGCAATTATGCACAGCATATAGAAGTGTTGCTTTGAAAATAGTAGAAACATCTTATTTCTTAATTCTGTGTGCCCCCAAAATGGAATGAATGGCAGGGAGCAGTACAGTTTACAAATGGTTATAAATTCAAATTAAGTAAAGTAGCACAAGCACTCATTTTAACTCCTGTCAGGTATACTTTGTGACAGAAAATCTCTCTCTGTCTCCCAAATTCTTCCTCCACTTCCTGACACTGAAATTTGAACAGAAAATTCTTGGCAAAGGTTCATAAGACATTTCCTATCCCATTTTCTAACTTATGCCCAAAGGAGTATATCCATTCTCTGTCTGATTGATGTGCTTTGTAGGTAGACAGAAGATTAAAAATAGGATGATATGCCTTAAAATAACAATATGTTTCATCCAACCAGTGGCTTGTGGGGATTTGGGAGGAGGCTACTATGCCTATGCCTTGGGTCTAGAACATTTCACTTCCATAAGATGAACTGATTGCTGTCTTCTATCTTTTCATTGTCCATGTGGATTATCGCCATATGAAGCTGCTCTGTACTAACTAGGAGCTGCTGACCCACATATTTTTTGAGAATGAGAGTGTTTCTACAAAAATTAAGGTAGACATCTATGCAGTACTTGAAGACTATTTGCAGTTAAGGCCTTATTCTGTGCAATATTAGCATGTGGTTGTTTTTCAGAGAAACTGTGGTTGGGTGGGTTGGAGTCAGAGGTGATTTAAAGCCCTGCCACATCCTCATGCATCCTCTCTGATCTTCATTTGGTGGCCCACGTTCCTGCTTTTAGTGCAGTGTGAGGTTTGCTGGTTGTTTTGGGGGTGGGTAGGAGTTTTCTCCCCTTCACATAGGCTTTTTGGCTAGAAGGTATCCACCCACACTGTATCCGAAGGCCTGTGTCAATTTGCTAAGATCCCACCAATAAATAAGTGGTCACTGTCAGATTGTGGAGAGAGAATATTAGAGTCTGGTGTAGCCTTTTGATGAAAGGGAAGGCTCTGAAACAGCCTCCACAGGTTTGGGAGCCTGGGGCGGGGGTAGAGAAGGAGCCTCACCATGGTACGGGATTGCCTTCAGGGTCTGTTGTTTCACCCAAGGGACTGAAGAGGTGGTTTCAAGATTGACACCTGGCCTTGGCTTGACCCATATCAGCTTGCTCCCCCATGTTTTGCTCTCTCCCAGGTTCAATTCATTTAAATAGGTTTTAGACAATAAAGTAGCCCTTGTTTAACCCAGTGTTTTGTATCTAGTCTCTTTATTTCATGGTAGGTCATCAAACAAAGGTACACCCATTTGCTGTACTTTTATGACACTCCAAGTGGGTTGCCAGGAACAGCTGGTTCATCCTGCTGAATGGTAGGGCCAGACCAGGAGCTACAACTGGATTTGAAAGGAAAGGGGATGAAAATTCCACTGGAGAAGGAAGATCCCAATAAACCCTACAAACACAGGGGAGGAGTGTTAATAGAAGGATAAGTAGGTCTGTAATTTTGGAATAAAAGAAAACTAAGAAAAAAAACTGGCAGTAATTTGAACTGAAATGACTGCAGACAAGACACCATCTAAAATATAATAGTTGGATTTATTTGAACACAAGTGTACATCAAATAAATCGTTTCAGACTTTTAAAACACTGGAGTTTAAGTTTACAAGATGAGATTACCCATATCTGCCTTAAAAATAGGAAAGGTGGAATATGAATAAGTGATGGTCTCATGAGAACAGAAGTTGGGTAATTAGGAAAGGAATGGATAACATCTTTTTGTTCTTAAAATGTTACAGGTCATTAAAATTGACAAATCACTAAGTCCTAATAGTATACAAATCAAACCTATGGGAAAGTAGAGAAGAAAGATCTGCTGATACCTTCCTGACTGTTCCTCTAGCACAAGGGGAAAAAAATGAGGGAGGAGATGGGGAGAAGCAGAGAGAAAGAACAGTAAAATCGTCCTAGGAAATAAAAAATGGTCAGACACTTAGTATTCATTGGGAAGCTGTTCAAGAAAAACAAAGTCCAGAAAATTACCCACATGTCCAGTTAACGACATATTAATGTACCCTATTTCTTAGGGAGAAAAAGAAATAGATGGCTACAATAGCTTATTTTTTCATCTCTAATTGTAATTGCATGTACTTTGCAATGTAGTAGAAAAAATGATTCACATATAGAAAAAAATTCAAAAGAAATCTGGTTTTTGAAAAAGAATGGTGCTGATTATCAGCATTTTGCCAATGATCAGCCATTTATCATACCTGAAGTACCTGCCTATTTTTGAAGTAATGATGTGGGGGGTTGAAAAATGCAAGTAGAAATGGAACTGAGATATAGAGAAAGAAAACTCAACTTATTAAGGCAAGCTGCACTTACATAAGATTCATCAGCAGTGAAGAGAAATCAAAGTGATGAAACCCCACTGGTCAATTGTTAAGGGAAAAATGAATCAGATCCCTTCACATGCCAATGTAGCATAAAAACAGACAATATCAGCCATTGCAGTTCCCACTGAGGCTTCAGTCTACCATGTGGCATTGGAGTGAGAAGCCAGCATGTCTGCCATCAGGAGTGGTAAACAACCACTTCCAGATGCTCACCCTACATTTGTATGGAAACCATGAAAAGTGTGTGGTTTTTGTTTCTTTTTAAAAGGAAAACCAAACTTCCCAGAACACAATTTTATTCTAAAACAAGCCATTAATTAGTCTTCTTGTTGTGTGCCTTCAAGTCATTTCCAACATATGACAAACCTAAGACAAACCTATCTTGGAGTTTTCTTGGCAAGGTTTGTTCAGAAAGGTTACCATTGCCTTTTCTTAGGCTGTTAGAGATTGTGACTTATCTGGGGGAACTCAGTCGGCTTCCATAGTCAAGTGGGGATGCAAAGTCTGATCTCCAGAGTCTTAGTCCAATACTCAAACCACTATACTCGGCTGGATCTTATGAATGAGACTACTGTCCACTTTGTTTTACCATCAAAAAATGTAGGGTTTTTCCCCAATAACTTGTGCTACCACCAACATTTGGCAGCAAACCAATAAAAAGCGTGGTCTAGAAGGCACAAAAGGGCAAAAGGGAGGGCCAAGAACTGCATTTTACCCATCCCACGGTGGTTTGAGAGTCACCTGTCAACATCACCCTGTGACATCACTCTTCTCTCTGGAAACACACAAATCACACTGAGAGAAGTGGGTCTTTCGTTCCTAATCCTTGTCCTCAATCCTGACCAGTCTAAAGAACTAAGGGCCAGAACAGACTGGAATAAAAGTTCCCACTTGGGAGCATAGCATACAGACAATACACCCCCCCCAAGATGCCCAGAAGCCAGCTTCAAGCTGGGCAGCCGCTCACATCTGAGCCATCTTCTAGGCATTCGATGGCACGGTGTTTACATGCTGCATGCCCAGAGCACATTAAAGCTGGTTTATGGCTGCGGTGGCTGGGAAAACCTGGCTTTTAGCCCCCGAGTGAAAGTCAAATATAGAAGCTATCTGACATATATTTGGCTTTTGAGAATACAGTATATCTACCCTACAGTATTAATGTAGGACAATTGTGGAAAATTGCATTGAACAGAGAAGCATGTGTACAGATATCTTAACTTGGCACAGTGACTTCGATGTGTATGGCTCATGAACCTTGAGAGAGTATTTAAAATATGAAGAAAACATCTAAAAAGAGCTCTGAGAATTACAGTAGCATCTACCATCCTTTGAAGAAGGATGATATTCTAAGTGTTGAGAGGCCACTCGGGTGCCATAGTGGGATATAAGTCTGGTAACTGGAATCTCTCCAGTTACATTTTTGCATTTAAAATCTTCAAATGTACTATTGGTACATGTAAAAGGATACGTACATGGCTTAATAAGAAAAATAAGTCTGAAATATGTAAGTGAGGAATTAAGTCTGAGGCACATAAATGTGAAGTTCTTCACTGTGCGTAATGCAGGCAGGAAGTGTTGAAAGATGATTTTCAGTACCCACCTCATCAGAAAATACCATTCCTCTTATTCATTCATTATTTATAATCACATTGGTATCCTTCCTTTCTCTGCAAATGCAGACAACACAGTGACAACAAGGTAGAGGGAAAGCAATAAGTCATATCTGTAAAATGAATTAATATTTATACAGAATATTTATTTCCTATTTTTCATCATCAATTTTAAGACGGGTGGTTCCTAGATTGTCCTCCATCCAGGCAATGACCACAGCAAGATAATTAAAATGTTATTCCAATACACATTTTGGGTCCCAAATAGCTCCTACCCCCCAAAAAACCGTAAGTGGTTTTCCAGTCACTTCCAGTTTTCATAAAAGTGGAAGGAGCAGCCCTCAGAAAAGTACATTTGAGTAGCATGAAGAATGCTAGAGAGATGCCAGATGGGGCTCCACTCTTAAATCAAGTCTAAGAGCAACATTTTTCCTCAACTCCTTCCCATTCCTTCCAGTCAATTTACACAAGTTACCAGCTAAGAACATTTTGCAAAGTTTGAGGGAAAAGTCAAAATGATACCACCTCTCCAGTCCATATAGATAAGGTGACTGTACCGCAGTTCAACCCTGATGATCGAATAGGGTTCTTCTGTTATAGGGAAAGAAGATGGTTTAGAGAGTGAAGGATAAGCCATTGCTCATGCACTGCTCTCTCCTCTGTGGCCCTAGGGGCTCAAGAGGAACACTATTGATGACACTGCTATCTCCTAGTATCTAGCACCAAAGGCAATTCCCCTTGCTCTAACAGTAGTATTGGTCCCACAAACAACAAATGGGAAAGAGGTGATGGCAAAAGACCTGGAGTGTACTCACTGATCCTGTTCCTTTCCTCATGTTCCATTGCTTATTCTAGGCATCTCATGCCTGGGGAGGGGAAAAACAAATGGTGAGCCTGCCCTGCATAGGTAGATTCTGCACACAATTGAGAGCTCAGTGTGATTCTGTTTCAAAACCATTCACAAAGGCAACCAGTGCAGTAGGCTTCCTGCTTCCCCCCTTTAATGTGTGGAGAGAAGCAGAGTCATGGGAAAGTGGTGTGTCAGAAAGGGTGAGAACAGCAAGTGATTTTACAGATAAATATGAGAGAACCCCAAACCCATAAATCTGGGTATTCCAAAACCTTCATGAGCAATTTAGGAATTTGAAGAGGAACACTTAGTGTGTCTTGAAATATAGATCTTCACTTATTTAATTCTTGCATTCAAGAACAAATAAGTAATTTTCTCTCTGCTACACAAAAATATAGTAAAACCTTGTAGCTGCGGGAAAGGTATCCATGGTTTCACTACCAACAATCCACGCCTGCTTTGATTCACTTCACTCTCTCTACAATGGCGGTGGCATCTTAGAGGTTCCCCACTGAGGTGGGGCGATTAGAAAGGGTCCAGAGGATCTTTTTTGCCTCTTCTCCAGCTGAGGTGGTAAGGAAGAGAGAGAGACAGGCAGCACTACCAAGCACATGTAGCATCCAAAAAAATAATAATGTCCTGAAGTACAAATAATGTAGTGGCTTTCCCATCCTTTTTGGGAGGCGGGGTGGGGTGTTTCATTTAGAATGAGAAAGGCTACTAGTCTTATCTAAATCTCTCCAATGAAGACAGCACAACTCCCACAATATCCCAGAAGGCCAATGATAATACTATCTGGGGGGATTTGGGATCTTGACTTCCAAGCTCTACTTTCCACTGCCTTTTCTTTCATGGCTCAGAGTGATGACCTTGGTTTACTATGCTGAAATAAAGAGCAAAAAGAACACACGCAGCACACCATGATTGGCAATGCATGAGGAAGGGGATGTTCTGGAGGCTAAGGAAGCAGGCGGTGTTTTAGCATTACATCAAGCAGTACTCTAATGTGTGTGTAAATAACGCAGTCACACAAAAGCAATGAAAGCAGAAATTGCTCTCAACATCTATGTGCATAGGAAATCGCATTTTAAAACACCCCAACTGTAAAGGCTATTCTACTACAATACAGTGAGTACAAGCTCTACAGCAGAAATGAGAACTGTGTGGCCTTCCAGATGTTATTGAACTGCAACTCCCAGCAATCCTACATCACAGCCAATAGTGAGGAATGCTGGGAGTTGCAGTGTGTACTTTCATAAGCAGAGCTAAGGAGTAGCAGTAAGGAGTAAAAGAGTGAGAGGGTTTTTTTTTTTTACAGGAGTAGGAGTAGGAATAAGGAATAAAAAAATATATTTGTTACTCCTTATTCCTGTTATTATATTGTACATGCACACACACACACACAAAACCAATTTTATTATATTGCACTAGGGAAGGAACTGAGAGGCAAAGAGAGACACTGACACACACACACACACACACACCAGTTTTAGAAAGCAAACAGAGTTTTTCTCCAGGGCTGGGGAGTAGCAGTAGGAATAAGGAATGAAGGAGTAAGAGATTTTTACAGGAGTAGGATATGAGTAACATTAAGAAGAAAAAAACTTACCCGTAGTAGAACAAGGAGCAACCTCAAAATCACCACTACTCCCCAGCCCTGTTTAAGTCTCCCCAGTAACATTCCAGCCATCCATTCTATGAAGGAAAAAAAGCACTTGATGTTTGTGTAACTTTGGTGCTCCTAATTCAATGCAAAACCTGAGTGAAATTTATTCATCTCTTTTTCTTTCATCCACATTCCCAAGTAGTATCACCAGAGTTGGTGTTACCTGGTGCAGTAACTCGTGGTGTCATCCCCCCCCCCCCCCCACGAACACACATTGACCTCTTTTCATACCAAACCATCCAGAATCCAAAATAATGTTTTTTGTACTAATGTTATTCATAAATCATAATTCCCATATAGCACTGAATGTAACGACAATAGTTGGGACATACATTCATTTTTAATCCCTCCTGAAAAATGAATATTAAAGGCATTTAGTCTACATCTTCACAAACCACACACAAATACCTATCCTCACAAAACTGCACATGCTTACTCCTGGCATGCCCCCATGGAGTGGGTCATTTTCATACTGAAAAGGCCCAAAGAGGAAACCTTGGAGGGTTGCAGGGAGGGTAAAGTATTCCATTCTTGGAAAATTTCCAGAGTCAAAATGCTGCTCTTGCACAACTGGCTTGCTTTACATCTGTTAGCTCAAAATTTGGCAAGATTTCTCCCCTCACAAAGGGCAACTATGCATGCATATCCCATCTAGTTATGCCAAGAAATAATATTACTGTTGGTTCCCCTTTTAAATAGATGAAAACAAAATTTAAAGACACCTATGAATACCACCCCTATATGTATTCATTTGAAAATGAGCAGGCTGCAGCCTATCAGAGGTTCTCATTTTAAGCTACTATCACTAGAAATTTAATTTTGCTCCTGTCACAAAGCAAATGGTCATTTGTTTATTTCTGATGATAGTGGAGAGGGAGATAGCTCTTCCTTTCTGAAGCAAGAGTCTTATTTGGTCCCAAATTCCACTTGAAAGCTTTCAGAGTTTCCCGAACTCAATCAGGCTAGTGTCTCTGAGATCACCAAATCAAAGTCTACAAATACATACTGTTCTAAGGCTGCACTTCCACTTCAGAATTAATGCAGTTTGACATCCCAGGGCTCAATACTATGGAATACTGGGATTTGTAGTTTTGTGAGATATTTAGCCTTCTCTCTCAGAGAGCTTTGGTGCCACAACAAACTCCAAATCCTAGGATTCCTTAGCATGGAGCCATGACCGTGAAAGCAGTGTCAAACTGTATTAATTCTGAAGTGTGGCAGCAACTAAAATCAGTTCTATTGTTTCCAATTGTGCTTATTCACAGGGAAGCGTATATAGGACTTCATCTTCACAGTTGAGACTGGTTCCTATATCACCCCAATGATCAATTTTATCATAATTTACAACTTACAAAAAGCTGCAACAACCTTGGGCTATTTTGATGTTATCCTTTATGATTAGCACCTTAGTAGCATGGAATAAATTGGGAAATTCAAATTAATCTCCTAATGGCTACAGGATATGAATTTCTGAAGTTGAAAAATCAATATCAGCACTTCAAGCCTCTGATAATGAAACAAATAATAAGATTATGTCTCCTGAGTTTCAGCTGTCTGCAGTTATTCACAATAGCGTGGCACTGCACAGACATGTAGAAAATTCAGAAAATGACTTTAAGTGCTTGCATTTCCATATTGAAAACCTCACAGTACTTCTTCATGCAATAGTCAATTGCCTATTGTCTCAGAGTGTTTAACTGGGATCTGAAGAAACAATAAGAACAAGGCCAAGCATTGTTCCAAACCTGGCAAAATTCTCTGTTGTTACTAGACTGCTGACATTTCATTCATTAGAAGTGCTTTTTATATTTCTACCACTGGGCTGTACCTTAAGGAACAGGTTTCAGGGACATAATCTTGAGATGATACAGTAGATTGTATCTCAGAGAGAAAGGTACCATGTAAAAATGCTCTTTCTTATGAAGAATGACTTCATGAAAATAAAAACAATAGTATATCAGGGAGAAAGCGTCTAACCTACCTTGCTCCCTGCCGGTAGCATCGCTAGGATTGGTGTCACCTGGTGCAGTAACTCATAGTGTCATCCCCCTATTGACCTCTTTTCATACCAAACCATCCAGAATTATGTTTTCTGTACTAATGTTACTCATATATTCATAATTCTCATATATCACTGAATGTAATGCCAATAGTTGGGACATAAATAACTAGTAAAATTAAAATTATTCCTTTAAATTACAGTATCTTGCACACAGCTTAAATGTATTTACACATACATAGTTAAAGTGAAAATTTGGTTAGTTGTGATGTTTCTTCTCCTACTGAGCCTTGCCCTACTCATACTCTTTCACTGGCCTCCAGAGTCTTAAAGGGATGCAGGTGAACACCACAGACTGTTTCTGCCAAAAGACATGTTTAAGAAGCAGTGGTGTCACACACCCCTTAACATGTCACCTATCATAAGTGAACCCCTAGTGGTGCCCCTGCTCCTTGCCACTTAGATTTCTACTTGGAGCAAGTTGTTTCACCTAGAAATGAACATTTTAAAATCTGATCCTCCACCTACAACCTGCAGAACTTTAAAGATTGTACAACTTTAAAATTCAGGCCACATTGAGAAGATGCCTAGTAACACATACTGTACTCTGAACTGAAGTGTGTCCATATCTTCAACTCATGCCATGTAAGACAAATTCACTTAGAGAGGCTTTACCCCTGTATAAATGTCATTTATTTCAGCTTCTTTATGCCTGTTTTCTTGCAAAATGTTTGCATGTGTCTGATGTGTGTACTGTATGTATAATTTAAATACTGGGTAAAGACATCTCAGTGGAAGCAGTGATGCAATGCATTAGAAGAAAACTATATCCAATTTATTTAGCATTTGCCAGCAAAATAAAAAAAAACCCTTTTGTTTCCTGTTCAATAAAAATAATAACTTATTTTGCTCGATTTTTCATCTCATTAATCAAGTCTCTGGTGCAGTGCATTTAGGTCAACTTGATGAGGCTGCATGAAATAATGTGGAAATGCTCTTCCAATTTGAACAAATATACTAATTAGAGTCAAAGCTCCGAACATGAAGTGTAGTTTTTCACAGAATGGGAGAACAAAAATAGAAGGAGCCCATCCTCAGGTAATAATCCTTCTGCAATGCTGCGTACACAGAGAGAAGTGTCAGTCAAGAAAGTGGCCCTTCAGGCCATTATTACTCTTGAACCAGGAGCTCTGGCAATAGGATACAGGCATCTTATCCTCTGCATTATTATAATATTTTGTCAAGAATCTATATGGATGTCCTTCTACCTGACTTTAGGTAATGCTCAATATCATTACAGTCTCATGATAGCAACCTGCTGCTGCTGTGACAACCACAATCAACCAATACAAACAACAGCTGGAATAGTCAGGGCCAGATTATTGATTAGGTGGACACTGTTCAATAATAATAATAATAATAATAATAATAATAATAATATATTTCTTATCCGCCCCTCTGAGGGAGCAATCGGGGTGGGGTACAACATATTAAAAACATATACAGTTAAAATCTTCCAAACATACTCACCTCCCTCCCCTTAAAACAGTATTAAACTAATCATAATTAAAAGAATCAAGATTTAAAATACATTCATTCAAAGTCCCCTGTAGGTGGCTGGATGGGGGCAGGGGGGGGTCATCAGGCGATGGGAAATTAGTTACTGTCCAGGAAGGCCTGCCGGAAGAGATGCGCCTTGGTTGCTTTTTAAAAGCTTTCCAAGGTTGTAATAAGACGCATCTCATCCGGCAGGTTGTTCCACAGCCTGGGAGCAATAGCAGAAAAGGGCCTCTGGGAGGTCGGGGACAACTTAGTTTTTATAGGCTGAAGCAGATTCCTCCCAGAGGACCGAAGTGTACGCAGGGGCTCATATGGGAGGAGGCGGTCTCTAAGATAAGTTGGACCCAAGCCATGTAGGGCTTTAAAAGTCAAAGTCAGCACCTTGTACTGTGCCCGGAAACTGATCGGCAGCCAGTGGAAAGATTTAAGTACTGGTGTTATATGCTCTTTCCTCGATGTTCCAATGACTAGCCTGGCTGCCAATTATAGAGCCCTGTGATTTTCATAAAGTGAGGTGGGAACAATCTACTGATTTTCCCCAAAATATATACAAGTTAAACAGGCCATTCTTAAAAGCCTGCCCTAGGGCCTGTGTCTTTCACATAAAGCTGATGCAGTAGAAACATTATTAAATTATTAGTTACCCTTGTCATTATTTTGTAGAACAAAAATAAAGCTAGATGGTCTACCAAGCAATTTTTAAGTGGAGTGGGGTGGGGTGGGGTGGGTGATGGGAAGATGCTTGAGAACTGCTGATATAATCAGCATAAGCAGATAATGCTTTGTCCCTTAGCGCCACTGTCAAGCTGAATGAGATAAGAACTGTAAAGCATTTCTCCATATATTTTGCAATACATTTAACAAACAGGTCCATGAATTGTAGTAGATGGGTGGAACAGAAGGAGCAGCCATATTAAAGATTTCAGGGAAAGCTTAGACCCCAACTATTGTGGAATCTGGACTAAAGGACTGCCCATTTTTAACCTGCCAAGACGCTAGCAGAAGCAGTTTGAGGTTACCCATAACCCTCTAAACTGGTGTATCACTGAGTTAGGATTGCACTCTTATGTTGCAATCCTATATGCAATTATCAGGGAATAATCCCCATTAAATGCTGTGATCCTTATTTTTTTTAGAACAGTTACAAGCAAGACTATTAATTAGATAAAGCATATACACATGTTCCCTCTAAAAATTAGCAAATACAGTATAATGAGAGGACAGTGCAACCAGTATACACACATAAACCCAACACTTCCCACTATTTAACACACACTCAGAAATTCATTAAATATTACTTCTTTGGAATTCTTGATTCTTTTGAGTGCTGGGAATCACATCTTGCACTATGATTATTCTTGTCTCCCCACCACCTTTTCCTTTGAGCAGATATTCTCAACTTTGCTTTATTTATTAGTTCTGTTTATATTCGACCTTTCCTTCAAAAAGCTTTGAGCACCAGGAATAGTTCTCTTCTTTCTCCTCACTTTCTCTTCACAACAACCTTGAGACATTGGATAGGATGCAAGAATGTGACTAACAGGTGGTCACTACATGTGTTTCATGGCACACTAATGGGCTTTCTAGATTGGCAGAAAAGTGTGACATGAAGTTGCCTTTTCCTTAATGCTTAGCAGCTGCACCACAGCCTTTAGATGGAGCTGCGCTGTTCCGCAGTTTTTTAAAAAGAAGCTGGGAAAACCAGCACCTTTTTAAAGGCGCTTCTTCTCCCCTAAAACACAAAAAAAGCGTTTTCATGTCACACTTTCCCTTTTTCTCATCTAAAGGCTAGAGTTTCATGAAGCCATGAACACACTTCCTTTTGCCAATCTAGAAAGCCTCAATATACTAAAAAAAGGATCTCCCAAGTCCCAGTCCATACTCATGCCTGGGATGGGCACCTTTACTGCCCCTGAGGGCTGCACAGAGTGCCACAAATGTTTTTAATAAGACAAAACCCTGCAAGTGGCCAGAAGTCTACTCCTGGTTCTGAGAAAATAGATGTTTCTGATGTTAAACAGTGCAGAGAGAGCTGCAGCAGCTCACTGTTATACTTAAAATATAGTTTTTCAACAAACAAACAAACAAACAAACAAGGAAGGAAACCAAAAAAGCAAATGGATGCTTTAAAGAGACACAGTTCACCTTTCTTGAGGGGGCAAAACAAAAAGAATGGAACAGGGAATCTGGAGGAACTGGAGCCACACAAATAGTCCTGGAGTCTACAAGTAATCCCAGGCCCATAATCTGCCCACTCCTGTTCTGACCCTATATTAAGGATGCCCTTAATTCATTCTTCTAGACTTCATCTTCTCGGCTTTATTTCCTTGCCTTCATCTCACACTCTATTCATCATTCCCCTTACCTTTTCCTCTCCCTTTAACACTTTATAACCTCTCATCAATTCCCTGGTCCACATATCCAGTAACCAATAGGCACAACCTTACAAGTACAGACCTTACTTAGAAACCATTAAGAATAATCTATGACTCTCTTGATGCCATCAGCCTTTCCCCATTCACTGAGGATAGACTAATGGACAAACAAAATAACTCTTTGGGATAAATGGTGACTCTCAGGAATTCACATTAGATGTGCAGGCCTATTCTGATTTATCTTATTACTCAGATTATTTTGTTGTCAATACAATGTCCATTTGTCTGGCTGGCTGTCTTTATACTTATGAAGGAAAATATAGCCATTTTGGCTTGCCTGGAATAGTTACCAAATACAATCTCTGTGTAATGCTAGGATTTAAAACACTTCTTATTTCCAGAGCCAAGTGCATAATACAGTATTTTCTTTTAAATAGCCTCCTTATGGTTTGGAACAAATCCTGCATTAATATGATACCTCTGGATTTGGGGAATTAAATCTCATCTTACCTCATTTATAAAATTGAAGTAGTTGTTACCAAGAATGATTCTAATTTTGTTTCATTTTGCATTCAGCACCTGTTCAGCTAATTACAAACACCAGTCTGTAGCCAATGGTGTATTATTATTATTTATTTAAAGTGTTTATTATTCACTTTTCTGCCCACCAGGACTACCAGAGTGGTGGCACAATAAAATAGATAAAACAATATTTAGAAAATGATTAAAACCCCTTTTTAAAACTAATGATAGAAACCAGTTTTAAAAATGGAAGGTTATAAGGAATAGTGTAGTTTTGTATGCCAAAAGTGCAAGTATGGAGCCAGCCTAATTTTCCTTGGGTGGAGGTTCTGGAATTGAATTTCTACAAGACAGAAAGCTCTGTTGTATATATTCATCAGCATGACCTTTATCTTCAGTTCTGGGCAAGTTCATGCAGGGGGATGTGGTCTTTCAGATATTTCAGGCCCAAGCCCATTGAGAGTTGAAGGTCAAAATCAGAACTTTGAATTGAGCTCAGAACCAAAGTGGAAGCCAGTGCATATGAAATCTCTAAAGCACACCCCAGAAAATACTCTGGCTGCTGCATTTTATACCATCTGTGGCTGCCCGCCTTAAAAGAGCAGACCCACATAGTAGTCTAACTACTACTAACTAACTAGTACTATTAACTACTAAGGGGTAATGAATGCATGGATGATGATGTCCAAAATCAACTTTTTAAGCTAAGCATTATTGGAAAGTTCCTCTGCCCAGTCATAGCAAGGGTCAAATCTTCACATGTGTGCTCCGACTACTGCAGAATGGAATATGGCAACTTTTAGTACCATATTTCACATGGTACTAATGGGTCCTCCAAAATTTAGGAGTAGCTTTGGGGATTGTGATAGAGCTTGGAGTATAAAAGAGGGGGAGGGATATTAAGCCTGAAATAAGATGCACTTTCTGCTTGTGAAATGTCAGCACTGTATACGCTCAGCCATATTTATACAGATTATATGAGAGTAAATTGTTTACAGGATACATCCTTAGGCCTAGCTTAAGAGTTAGTTATATTATAACTGATATTGTAACTTTCCAGAATCGGTTCAACACACATGGCTTCTGAACATGGCTATACATGGCATAATAGGAACTTCAAGTGTTCACATTTGATGGTGTGTGGTTATGAAAACACCCCTCTCTGTGCACACTGGTTTTGTTTTTTTTTAAGTGTATTTAAAGGACTTGGATATTAAATTTAGAGATCATATACAAGGTTCTTCACATTGATAACCAATTTTTGTTAGGCCTATTGGATTTATTGTGTTGTTAGTTACCTTCAAGTCAATTTTGACTTATGGCAGTGCTTTGTATGAGAGACCTCCAAGTTACCCTATCCTCAACAGCCCTGCTCATGTCTTGCTGATTCAAGGCCATGACTTCATTTATTGTATCCATCCATCTGGAATGCGATCTTCTGCTTTTTCTACTGCCTACTAACTTACTAGGCATTATTTTCTTTACTAGTTAGTCATGCCTTCTCATGATATGTCCAAGGTACAATAGACTCAGTTCAGTCATCTTGGCTTCTAGGGACAGTGTAGGTCTGATTTGCTCTAGGAACCATTTCAGAGAATCATTGAATTGTAGAGTTGGAAGAGACCACAAGGGCCATCCAGTCCAACCCCCTGCCATGCAGGAACTCTCCGTCAAAGCATCCCTGACAGATGCCCATCCAGCCTCTGCTTAAAGACATCCAAAGAAAGAGACTCCACCACCCTCCGAGGGAGTGTGTTCCACTGTCAAACAACCCTCACTGTCAGGAAGTTCCTCCTAATGTCTAGGTGGAATCTCTTTTCCTGGAGCTTGCATTCATTGTCCCGGGTCCTAGTCTCTGGAGCAGCAGAAAAACAAGCTTGCTCCCTCCTCAATATGGCATCCCTTCAAATATTTAAACAGGGCTATCATATCATCTCTTAACCTTCTCTTGTCCAGGCTAAACACCCCCAGCTAAGTCTTTCTTCATAGGGCATGAACTGGGCACAATATCCCAGGTGAGGCCTGACCAAAGCAGAATAGAGTGGCACTATTACTTCCCTTGATCTAGCCACTGTACCTCTATTGATGCAATCTGTACTGATGCAATTTATTTATCATTTTAGCAGCCCATGGTATCCTCAGAGCTCTTCTCCAGCACCATATTTCAAATGAGTTGTTGGTCTTCCTATCAGCTTTCTCCTCTGTTCATCTTTCACAGCCATACATAGGAATGAGAAATATAATGGCATGGATCATCTGAACGTTGATATTCAGTGATATATCTTCAGGGTCTGGTCTAGTTCCTCATAGCTGCCCTTCCAAATCCTAATCTTCTGATTTCTTGACTGCATTCTCCACTCTTACTGTTTTCTTAAAATCAAACTGAAGAATGATGATATGATAAAGCCATCATTGTGCAAAAGGAAAGGGAAACTGAGATTCAGTAATCCTGATGCAAAGTATTCATCATTATTAAAACTACAGATTTACGAATATAGTCTCTAATAAGGGAGAATGGCACTGTATTGAACAGTTCTCAGAGGGGGAAGAAATCAAAGGTAAAGAACGATTAAACTATAGCATACAGTCAGCACCATGGACAGAGTTCTGGATGCGATGTGCTAAAGAGCCTTATGGAACAGTAAAACATCAGGAAAATGTCAAGTTAGCTAACACGTTAGCAAAACAATTAAGGAATTGGGACACTAGTAGAAAGACAACTTTCCAAAGAAACAGAACACAGCATCTGTAGTTGGAATGTGACTGAAGAGTGAGTTGATTATATCGTTTGATGACAGAAACATTCAGTTTAGTAAATAACCCTGTTAAATTGGGTGCTTTAGTTTAGACTGATTTAAGATGAGAGTTGTTGAGCTAAATAATCATAAACCAAAGTACTTCATCTTAACTGTGTAGTGGATTGTGCTGCTAACACTTGTTTAGGCCAAAGCAATTTGAAAAAGAAAACCTAGGCAAAGCTTTTAATATGAATGTTATGAATGACCAGAGATACATGCCATGACTAGTCTGGCTTAGCAAAGACAGAAGACCTCTCCACCAAATAATCTTGGCACATTCATTTATAAAAATGAAAAAATACTGCTCAGCATTGTTGGAACACTTGATTAGCAATCAACAGTAATTGCAATATTCCTCCCCCTCCCTGAAGGAATCTGCAAGAGAGAAAGCTCAGAGGTTGAAAGAAGCTGCTAATCCAGCACAAGAAGACTGGTTGATGAAAATAGTTGAACTTGCAGAAATGGACAAACTGACAACCCTGATTTAGGAGAAATCCTTCAAAAAAAATTTTTTTAAGACAGGGAAATGTTTATTATTGCACGCATTTTTACTTGGTTCAGTTATTGGTTTTAAGTTTTGTAAAGTGAATGGACTTAGCCAATACCATAGAAGCTTTGTTTATTATAAATTAAAGGAAGTCTAGCAATAGGGGATATAACCATTGGTTTGGGATGCAGTGGCTTAGTGGTTAAAATGCCAGTTCTGATGATCGGAAGATCAGAAAGTTGGCAGTTCGAGGTTGGTGTGCTGCATGATGGGGTGAGTTCTTATCACTAGTCCCAGCTTCTGCCAACATAGTAATTCAAAAGCATACAAATGCAAGTAGAGTGCACCCGTGTCATATGTGGGTGCGCCTTATGTGGCTTCCATCATACACGGAAGCCACACTGGAAAAATGCTTCTCATGCCCTGGAAGGAGTAATGGGGCGCACCATGGGCTCGAGCCCCATTACTTCCTACGGGGCTCAAGCATACACATTTTTTCCTTTTACATGGGGGGGGGGGGTTGGAACGGATCTCCTGCATAAGAGAAGGACCCACTGTAGATATATAGGTACCACTTCTCAGTGGGAAGGTAACAGCGTTCAATGCAGTCATGCTAGCCACATGATCACCAGAGGCGTCCTCGGACAACGCTGACTCTTCGGCTTAGAAATGGAGATGAGCACCACACCCTACAGTCAGTTACGACTAGACATTCATGTCAAGAAACTACCTTTGCCTTTACCTTTTAAACCACTGCTTTGCAGTGAAGGAAGTCAGAGTGTTTTTTAGTTTTTTTGTGTTGTGATAGGATTGTTTTGGGGGTTTGGGGGGAGGTTGTATGGCATGCGTAGTACTTTGTGTTTGTTGCTGTGTTATTTGTGTTTTTTAAAAAATGAAATAATAATAAAAAAAGAATCTGCAGGAGAGCAAGTCAGGGTTCAAAGGGGTCTAGATGCCAACAGCATCATTTGATCTTTTCAAATAATAGCTTTCTAGGTTCCCCAAGCTGTAATTTTCTACCTATTCCCTCAAGAGTAATTGATGTTTCTCTCAGTCTCTCATTTATTTCAGCAGGGTGGCAGTATTAATCCATACAGTGGCTTGCTGCAGCCATGCTAAAATCTCAGTGGGGCATAACCAAAATATATTAATGTGTGCTAGTTATTTTTTTTAGCACATGTTAATTATCCATTTATAGCCATTAGTGAAATGTCTCTTATTACTGTATGGGATGGGTGTGAGGAGGGGCTATGGATTGTAGTGCAGCACTGAGAGTAGACAGTATAGAGATAATAGTATTACCTTTAGTTTAATTGCAACACATACTAGATTTGACTCGCTTTCTTTTACCAGCAACAGTCCAATCCAAAAAGACTGCTCTGGTGTAATGCTACATTCCCCATGAATTATCATTCTGACTTGCACAACCTCCCAACCTTTAACCCATTACTTATTGTTACACATACTATGTCATGATAATATTATTTTTTTAAAAAAAAAATCCCATATCCAAATTGAAATGTAAATATAAACAAAGTAACTCCAGATTTGTTAAGTACTGAACAAATTATGTAATTAATAGTACATATTAAAGTGAGTCAAACTAATATGATTTAACATTTATTTACTCCCGCAAACTGAATCATCACTAACTATATACCAATGCCAGTAAGTGGTTATTTCAAGATCAGTTAAGTACCAGAAATATAAATATTACAAATACAATTAATTCTGAAAAATGACAATAATTGTTGGCATTCATTTAACTCTTTCTGCTAACAGAACAGTATCTATCAGCAGAAGGATATGAGTTCCTTTCAACCTGTATGCACATAGTGTAGTAGTTTGAATATAAGGACTAAGACTCTGAGAGACCATGGTCTGTAGCCCTACTCAGACATGAAAATGAACCTGACTAAGGCACACTTTTTCAGCTGTAGAGGATGGCAATAATCTGCCTGAGCAGATTAGTAGAATACCATGGATCAAACTTGCATCAATCCCTGTGCTGGTGTGACAATGGGTGGATGTTTACAAGCCTGTCCACCACTGTGCCATGGACCCATTGCTACTGCATGACCTTTTCCTGCATCTGCCATCTTGTCTTCTCTGAATCATGGCCCATAAGGGTGGAAATGGGGAACTGGACTACATCCACATGGCCCTTCTGATGTCAGAGGCTGTTGCAGGGGCCTCCAGAGAAGATGTGATGGCAGTGGCAGGTATGGGGCACATGTGGCTTAACAGTCTGTTGGCCGCTGCCATGAGCAAATATTTGGTCTTTTTTTAGATTAAGGCCTCTTTGGGCACAGATCAGTCTTGACTGGCCAACCCCAGCCTGGCATTAATGGCCTGCATCATCCAGACAGGAGAGCATGGTCCTTTTGGCTGGTGTGTCTTACCCAGAAAACCTTAAGATAAATCATCTTGACTTGAAGCCACAGAACAACAAAAACTAGTTAGTGCTAGCTTTGTTATACTTTTTTGTTTCTTTATTTCCAGCACTGTTTGTTCCTCTCCTGAAGCATTAGTCGAGTAAACATTTAATTATACATGATTTAACTTATTTCTGACTGGGCACATGTTGGGAAACAAGAGTCCTGTTGCTATTTGAAGCTGAGGAGGAAATTTTAAAGGAAGTATATACATTTACCTTCTACTCTTTTACCTATTAGCACCCCCCTCTCTCACACACACACACCATTGATAAATCCTGTTCTATGAAAAATGTAGAAAGCATGTTCACAGGTTAGCAGCCAGGCTGCAAAATGAGGAAGTTATTACATCCCAGGCTGATTTTCATATGATCTGCCGGCCTATGAAGAGCAGTAAGCAAAGGTCTCACTCGGCACAGACAGGAAGTCTGTGAATTCATTCAGTAGCCTACGTGCCCCCCCCCACCCCCAATTTGAACAGCAGACCATTCTGAACCCTGCATGCTCAACCTGACCATCCTTTCTATCAAAGCCATATAATCTGGAGGACTGGAAGTTTCCCCCTGCATACAGATGCCAGGGACTAGCACAATATTTGTGCCCATTGGCTAAAACCATTCCCTTCTTTCTTGTAAGTTTGCTACAGACCAGCAACCAATAGCTTATGGACCACTCCTTTAAGTAGCACTGCTCTAGATCACAGAAGTCTGCATCTGTAGATCTCTGCCCATCCCAAATATAAAGGTAATGATCCTAGAGACAAACTGTAGATTTCCAGAGGTTATTGAACTACACCTCTTCACTGATCAGGCTGACTGAGACTTCTGTGGATTTGAAGTCCAATATCTGGAGAGCTAGCATGGTGCAGTGTTTTGAATGTTGGACTAGGACTCTAGAAACCAGGGTTTGAATCCCAGCTCGGCTATGGAAACCTACTGTGTAGCTTTGGGGAACACACACACTCTCAGCTCCAGAGGATGGCAATGGCAAAACCCCTGTGAAGAAATGTGCCAAGAAAAACACATGATAGGTTTAGGGTCACCATAAGTCCGAAACAACTTGTAGGCATGCCACAGCAACAACATCTGGAGAGACAGTTCTGGCTATAAATACTGCTGTAAAAGAATAAAAAACAAAGGAGAAGGAAAGAAAGAAATTGGGAGAGGGAGCCAATCACCTCTAGCTCAACTTTAGGGGGATATTTTCATATACATTCCAACCACTTATAACAAGCATCTAAATAATCACCTTATATGAACAATGTGAACTGAATAAGCATCAAAAACATCTGTGAACTTTCAGATCTGATATGTCATGTGGGAAAATCCCCCATGTGGTAGTCTGAAGATTGCAGAATAGTTTCTCTGAACAGTACATTATGCTATATGCATGAATAAGCATTATCAAAGTAACCGTAATATGAGTAAACTATTTTTTTAAAAAATAAAACCTGTTTCCAAAGAGTTGATACAGACTAAAACAAATGCCCTGCAGCCATTGATGCAATATTAAATAAACATTTACTATTAAATCTTCTTTATTATTTATGCTAAGAGAGGGGGAGAAAGGACACATACGTTTTAAAAATGAATTCCCTAATGCCCAATAAACGCCTTTTGAAATTAAAACATTAGTTGGTTGTAAAATAACTATGCTAAATGCCCCCAAATGAGTCCAGCCGGCCATGATTCAAGGAGAAGTCATTATTGAGGACAGCACTTGAAGATATGCCAAGAGCAAGTACATACTGGAAGAGCTGTCCTGAACAGCTTTGGCCCTAAATGCAAAGGACCACTGTCTTGAGCATTTTTTATTTTAAACAAAATTCCTTCCATATTTTTTTATTTACACAGAACTGTTTTTATTTATCTATAAATCACAGCAGTCATTTTCTACTGTCACTGTTCCACACCAGAATAATTTTTGCATTGGCACAGAAGTCTCACAATTTTGAGGATCAAGGTCTTTTCCTGGACAATCTCAGCAGCATACCAGAGAGACAATTCTCCTTGCCAAGATTTCCAAAGGTGAAGAGGCAGAACCTGCCAGATGATGTTCCTATCCCTCTGGATATTTTCCATTATTCACAATCAACATGAGAGTGGTTGGAGTGACAGAAATCTCGTATTATCCAACAACATCTGGGAAACCTAAGTTGGGAAGCAATGTTCTTTTTCTGTGCCACCATAAACAAATGGTGGTTTGGATGTAAATCCTTGACTATTACATCCTTGGATATAATAATACAATAATAATAATAAATTAATGTCTGCTGAGGGAGAAAATGAATATTCTTCTGTAGAATCTTCCCCATATTCAAATACCTTGAAACACTGCAGAATTATTACATGGGAAAAGCATGGTTTTCTGTGTAAAAGAAAAACAAGAACCATTTTGTGCACAGAAAATAGGTTTCTTGTGTAGAAAAATGTTTACTGAGAGGGAATCCCCATTTTCCGCACATGAAACTTTGTGTGTGTGTGTGTGTGTGTGTGTGTGTGTATATATATATATAAATGTGTGCATGCACATGCACACACACACACAAAATGTGTTTATTTGCAACAGAATAATTCCTCCACAGCACTTTGGGACATCAAAAACTAGGACAAAATTGTGCTAAGTTCTCACTGATCTAGTATTTTCCCCAACAGAATCATTATCAACTGTTGGTAAACTTGTTTTCCAGCCTTGGAAAGATTAGTATGAATGTTTTTTCCCATTCAAACTGAAATGTTGGATTTCAAATCTTGTTATTTGTAATCAATGATCGTAACTCCTGCAGGGCCACAAATTCCCCTCCTTTTTAATATACCCTATCACGAGTGAGATCCCTTACCCAAACCTAAGATACCAATGATTTCTGCCCATAAATGACTGCAACTCTCTGCTGTCACACCTTTGGTACCACATTAGTTCCATAGGCAACAGAAGTCATCACAGGTCCAATGGTGTTCACAGCTCAGGAACATAGAGTGATTCCCTTAATCTAGAACATCTCCTTTAAGAAGGTAACATGACCACAGTCTTTAAATACTTCAAGGGCTGCCACAAAGAGGAGTATGCAGGCTTGTTCTCTGCTGCCTCAAAGGGGGAACTAGGTCTAATGGTTTTAAATTAAAGGAGAGTAGATTTTGATGTAACTTTATAAGGACTTCTTGATAGCGAGAGCAGTTCAGCAAGGGAACCAAGTGCCTGGAAAAGTGATGAGATCTCTGTCTCTGGATGCCTTAACAAAGAGGCTAGACAGCTACCAACTGGGGATGCTCTAGCTGGAGATTCTGCACTGAAAAGCTGATGACTCATAGGGCCCTTCCAACTCTATGATTCTATGATTCAGGTTCAATCCATTGGTCCTCGTGTAGAGTGTAATGGTGGGGTTAGTGTTATTGCTCTTCCCAAGCTCCCAGCATGGTTTAGGACAGATATCTATCTCAAGTAAAATTTGAATACAAAACAAATAATGGATTTCTATTTCAAAACTGAACAACTAATTTGATCCTGGAAGCTAAGCAGTGTCAGCACTGGGTAGAACTTGGACGGGAGAATACTAGAAAATACCAGGTGCTGTAGGCTACATTTCAGAGGAAGCAAATGGAAAAACTACTTCTGAATATTCCTTGCCTAAAAACACCTTATAAAATCATGGGTTAACAGGCAACTTGAAGGGCACATGCACACAATAGCAATGACATCATGCCCCAGACAAATGCATTTAATTAAATGGGCACTGATGTTTCTCCAAGTGTATGCTAGTGTCACAGAATCAGAACCACAATTTCCAACATCCTTCACCACATCTGAAGCAGAAAGCTAGTTAAGGACTTGAACAACAGGCCACATGGCATTGCAGAGAATTGCTGGCATTTCAGGAGAAAAATCTGAAGTGCTACAGTGGCAACTATGATAAGGGTTTTAAACAGGCTAATATATGATGTGGAATTTGAATGGTCAAAATGAGATACTTGAAGTCACACCTTGATAAATGTAGCTAATGTGGAAAATGGCCTTTAAATAAGAATTTTAAAAGGCACATTTTAAACTTCCTAAGGTAAAACCAGATGTTTTCAGGCTTTTGTAAACAGTAAATAAAAAAAGACTTACATGACTGTATTTGTCACAGTTAAATTATTGAATGGCTGATGTGGGTGTAGTTCAGTGACAAGAGAAACTTGTAAGTATTCTGAAAAACTGCACAGTACCACAATCTTACTGTTCAATAAAGAAAGGCCATATATGTCATGCAGTGGCAATGTAACCAGACATTATCTCATACCTCTCAACTCAAGCATCCCCACAGCACAGCAGAAATTGCTCAATAGTCAGAAATCTAGACAAGGAAGTAGTATCACAGAATCGTAGAGTTGGAAGAGACTACAAGGGCCATCCAGTCCAATCCCCTGCCATGCAGGAATTCAAAATCAAAACATTCCCAACGGATGGACAGCCAGCCTCTTCTTAAAAACCTCCAAAGAAGGAGACTCTACCACACTCTGAGGGAGTGTTTTCCAAAGTCAAACAGCTCTCATGGTCAGGAAGTTCCTCCTAATGTTTAGATGGAATCTCTTTTCCTACAGTTTACATCCATTGCTGTGTTATATTCTCAGCAGCAGCAGAAAACAAGCTTGCTCCATCCTCAATATGATACCCCTTCAAATATTTAAACAGGGCTATCATATCATCTCTTCTCCAGGCTAAGCATACCCAGCTCCCTAAGTCTTTCCTCATAGGACATAGTTTCCAGATCCTTCACCATTTTTGTCGCCTTCCTTTTTGAATTGTGGTGCCCAGAACAGGGCACAGTATTCCAGGTGGGGCCTGACCAAAGCAGAATAGAGTGTCACTATTAATTCCTTTAATCTAGACAATATACTTCTGTTGATGCAGCCTAAATCATATTGGCCTTTTTAGCTGCCGCATCATACTGTTGACTCATGTTCAACTTATGGTCTACTTGGACTCCTAGATCCCTTTCACATGTGGTCTCCTTAAGCCAGGTGTTCTCCATCCTAAATCTAGGCATTTCATTTTCCCCCTTACATTTCTCCTTATTGAAATCCATTTTGTTAGCTTTTGTCCAGCTTTCTAATCTATTACGGTCATTTTGAATTTTCTTCCTGTTCTCTAGGGTATTAGCTATTCCTCTTAATTTGGTGTCATCTGCACTATTCTTTCATCTAAGTCATTGATAAAGATGTTGAATTGCACTGGGCCCAGTACTGAACCCTGTGGCACCCCTCTGGTCACTTCTTGCCAAGATGAAGAGGATCCATTGCTGAGCACCCTTTGAGATCACTCAGTCAACCAATTACTAATCCATCTAACTGTTGTATTGTCTACCCCACATTTTACTATCTTGTTTGCAAGACAATCATGGGGGACTTTGTCAAAAGTCTTACTGAAATCAAGATCCCTTCATCTACCAAGCTGGTAATTTTATCAAAAAAGGAGATCAGATTAGTCTGGCATGATTTATTTTTGAGAAACCCATGCTGACTTTTAGTGATTATGGCATTCCCTTCTAAATGTGATTATGGCATTCCCTTCTCTGTTTAATGAGCTGT
The DNA here is from genome assembly GCA_034509955.1 of Urosaurus nigricauda. NCBI lineage: Eukaryota > Metazoa > Chordata > Lepidosauria > Squamata > Phrynosomatidae > Urosaurus > Urosaurus nigricauda. The sequence goes on from JAOEGL010000004.1 coordinate 107,148,502, forward strand.
TCTAGAATTTTTCCTGGTATTGATGTCAGACTAACTGGACGATAGTTGTTGGGATCCTCCCCCCTCTTTTTTTTTTTTTTTTTTAGGGTGGGGCAAAGTTTGCCCTCCTCCATGTCTGCTGGGACTTCTCTTGTTCTCCAGGAGTTCTCAAAGATTATTGCCAATGGCTCTGAGATTACATTTGCCAGTACTTTTAATATCCTTGGATGTAGTTCATCTGGTCCTGGAGATTTAAATTCATTTAGATTAACCAGGTATTCTTGTACTACCTCTTTACTTATTGTGTGCTGCATTTCCCCTATTGTGTCCTCTGCTCCATTTCCCTCAGGATTAGTGCCCTTTTCATTTTGTGGGAAGACTGAGGCAAAGAAGTGTTGAGCAGTTATGCCTTTTCTCTGTCCTCTGTCAGAATTTTTCCATCTTCTCCACGTAGTGGCCCTACCATTTCCTTCTTCCTTATGCTACAGATATACCCCAAAAAGCACTTTCTTATTGTTCTTAACCTCTCTAGCAAGACTGAGCTCATTCTGCACTTTAGCTTTCCTGACTTTACCCCTACATGTGCTAGCTATTTGTTTGAATTTATCTTTAGTAATTTCCCCCCTTTTCCATTTTTATATATCTCCTATTAAAAACCTAGTTCAGTTGAAAGTTCTTTAATCATCCAACCCATTTCCCTCCTTGTTGGGACAGTTTAAACTGTGACTTCAACATCTTCCTTTTGAGAAACTCCCATCCATCCTGAACTCCCTTCTCTTTTAGTATTCCTGACCATGGGATCATCCCCAGTATTTCCCTTAGTGTATATCCGCTCTCCTAAAGTCTAGAATGTGTGTCTGTGTCTGGCTTCTCTTTTCTCCTGTATAACACACTCCAGGAGAACATGATCACCCCCCACCTATGGATCCCACCACTTGCACCCCATTAACAGGTCATCCCTGTTGGTTAGGATCAGATCTAAAAGTAACCATATCCAACTAACTACAAGGGTAATTACAGAGGAACAAACTCTGACCATTTTGTAAAGACTCCACCTCCTAACCATAAATTAGGAGACTCATTTAATTTTTTTTTAGAACTCTCTGGTTGTGTGTAATAAGAAGCCAGCATTTCTACAAAGTGAAACAACATGTTAGCAAAGTCCTTCTCCCAGTTATGTGGGAGAAGAGCCATTTCAGCTCTCTACATGGAACTACACTAGGGGTAGGAGATGATCTTTGGCCCAAAGATTATATGTGCTGCTGGCTGGTAAGTCAGGAACTGCATATACATATACACGCACACACATGCTCCCTCCTTTTCACTATTAGCAGGTTTTAAGCTTCCCACCATGATGAGAACTATGAGGGGCTGGGAAGTTAAAGTCTTGTGAAGCTATAGACAACTGGGAAGAACCCCTTTTATCATCACTCAGATAGCTGTTGATTTGAGGGATGACCTGGGTTTGAATCCCCAGTTGGCCATGAAAATCGACTGAACGGCCTTAAGTCACACTCTCAGCCTCAGAGGGAGGCAAAGACCAATCTTGCCAAGAAAACCCCATCATTGGTTCATCTGAGGGTTGTCATTAAATCGGAAACAACTTGAAGGCACATACCTTTTTTTTATCATCATCAAGAATGATGATGATGATAACAGCAGCTGTATAGAAACAGAAATTCTAGCAACTGGGCAGCAGATGGAGAGCTCCCCAACTTTGCAGCCTGCACAAGAACAGCAAAGAGAAGCATGTTGCTGCTAGGTTACCCAACCTGTCCCATTACGATTTACTACCAAATGCAGACTGACCCACTGTGCCATAATTAAAAAGTGGGGCAGAACTGTTCCAGATTCTAATACATACAAACGACTACAAAAAAACATCATGGCAAGATATTGGTGCGAGCTTCACAAACACACACATATAAAAGCATTACACAAATATATCTGAACCAGGGAAATTTGAAATGAGATCTCTAAGGCCATGCAAAAATGTTGCAAAAAACCTTGGCAGCCACGAAGGAATGTGCTCCAATTCTGTGTGCAATAACCCTACTACTGTTTACACATGATGCCCAAGAATATACACACGCTGGGATTGAACGAGAACTGTTTCCTTGCACTGGGGTAATCACCCACTGGCAAATCTTTATTCCTAGCATTTTATCCCCATATCTCTGTGGCTCTTAGCTGCTTGAGTCTTGCTCATATTTTTGAAAAAAGGAGATTACTAGTTTAGAAAAAAGGAGATTCTAGTTTAGAAACCTGGGTGTTGTGGCAAGATTCCAGCCTTAACCAACTCACCATATTCCCTATGAACTGAACTATCATCTCCATTATCTTCTGCCAGTCATTATGATGGGAGATGTAGTCTGACACAACCAGAGGAGACTGGAATGGTTTCAAATAAAGACTGAATAGATGTAGGCTTCCCTCCTTCTGGTCCATAGAGGTGGTATCTTTGTAAACACACCCACTTGCCTGCGCCCTACACTGAAGTAGATAGGAAATAAGTGTTTCACTGAGGTAGACAGGAAAGCCCTTGCAGGGGAAAACCTGGGGATGTACTGTGTGAGATCTCTGGCTTGAGAAGACTCTACTAAACCTTTCACAAGGTGAGCTTTTCCTTCAGATCCTTTCTTTGTGTCACTCAACTTCAAAATGGTTCCTTTCTGTTCTCCCACAGCGAAGATTGAAAGACGGCTTACCTTGAGTGATTTTCCGTGACAGAAACCTACCTGCTGCACACAGAACAGGAAGGTCAGCAGAAGCACTGCACTTCTTGGGGGGAAAAATGGCACAGAGATGCCATCTAGCAGCAGTACTATGGAATTTCCAGATTTCAAGCATTTTACTCTTTTGGGCATTTAAAAAAAACACAGAAAAAAAAAGAAAAAAGGGGGAAAAAAGTATAGCATAATGGCCAATCTATCTTTTTATGCATTTCACTGCACACTTTTGACTCTACTTTGGCTTTATGCCTAAAGGGCCAGCAATATGCCCAGAATAAGACTGTCCCCATAGTATATTACTATATGCAGAGAGGGGGGAAAAGATTCCTTACATATTAGTCTAAAAATGGAAATTCTAATCAGAGGCTAATTAATACACGAGACATTTCAGCATGGGGTATGGAAATAAAACTAGCGTGCCTTCATTAGCATTTAACACTGGCAGCATTACTTAGTGTCTCTGTTTCGTTCCCATCTGAGTGGAGTCAATATTCTGTCCTATTGAAAGTGGGGGAATTTAAACCTAAAATGATGCCCCTTCAGGAGTTAATAAAAGTCAAACCAAGGTAAAGGAATCTTAATTAGGTTTTCTCCCCCTCACCCCAGTAGCACAGATCACCATGAGATGGCGATACATAAACAGTTGGCCAACGTTAAAGATCTAATGCTATCCCAACACATAAATAATAGTTAGACACTTTTGATTTTTGAGACCTTAGAAACTGTCTATGACAGCTTTTGATCAATGCTTGTGCATCTATGTGATGCATCTGAAAGAGTCATGCTATCCAACAAAGCAACAGTGATGTGTGATTTAAACCTGAGAGTAGATATATTGAGTATAGGTGGGGCATATATGAATACAGATAATATACAAGTTTATATGAGAGTCTTTTGAGATGTGTCATCAACTAAAAAGTAAAATAACCCCAAAGGGAGAAGGAGTCTTTGATTCTAGAAATAAATATTGTTTCATGGGATCCTAATGACTGATTTCAGGAATATCCCAAATAAAACAATAAAATAAAAATACATCAGAAGCACTAGCAAACTGCCTACGTTTAATGTCTTGCTATATAGGTAACACACACAGAAACACATGTACTAGAAAACATGTGTTGAGACATAATCAGCACTTAACTGAGAAATTCAAGGCTTTTTGCTTGAGAAAGTTTCTAATTTTGTCACTGTTCTGGCTCTCTGCTCAGGTATAGAAAATTTCAGGATTCAGCTAATGCTGAAATTTTCTGAATTCTGTGGAAATTTCTTTATTTCTTTTCTAGCCCACCTGCTATTTCAGAAGGATCTCCAAGGCAGCTTACAAAAATAATCATAATGCAGGCACGACTTTAACTCCTGCTTGCAACGTTGAGCTAATCTCTACACAGAACCTTTTGCTATCTAAACAGTGCCAAATATAAAGCTATTGCTGTAATCTCCTATACAGCAATGAGAAAAACAAACAGGAAATTTGAAGTGATAAGGAAGAAAATAATGCAATTTTTCCCCTTTGTCACACCTTGGTTTATTATATTTATCTTCTAAAACGATGACTTACCTATGCAGAGACTTTTGAGTTACTGGCTACCTTGGGGGAGGCTTAAGTATTACTGATACTCAAGGGCCAAACTAGATATATAACACAGAAGATACATGTAACTGGTGTTAGCTGGTAGTTTCCACGGTGGGGTGGCAGAAATCCCAATCTGGATTTTCAGCTAAATTTCTAAAGAGCTACTTATGGTGCTAAATCAAATCCTTCAAATAGCTCCTTTAAAGTTTCAATTAAAACCAGAGTAGGATTATTGCTTCATTGACTTGGCAGCTACCAGTTGCTAATGCATGCAACTATTTCTATTATTATTATTATTATTAGATGAAAGGCAGCTCCAGCAGATTACCATAACATATGAACATGGGCTGTTCTCTCTCTTCTCTACCCCTAGGTATTTTCCTCGACAAAACTATTCACATATATTTTTAATCCATGGGTTTACCGAAAATGGGTACTTGGAAAAAGTTGGGCAATGTGGAGGAAATTTTGGGCTGGTTAAAGCAGCTCCTCTCTCCACCCACATTCATATCCCCTTCCCCAGGCTGTTTTCTGTTTTGTAAAAATGGCAGACTGTTTCAGACACCTGCCATGTAATGTCTAGCCTGACCTTGAGTTTATCGAACTGGATCTTGAATTCATTGGCAGCCACCAGAGACAGAGACATGCCTACTTCTGACTATCACAGCTTCTTTTATTTTGACCTCTCAGTTGTAGCATTTTCCCTTACTCATACCCACCCTATTTATAGACATGTGATAGAGAGGAGGGAGAGAAAAGAAACTGTCTAGACAACTTCATTAGTTTAATGAAATTGGCTGTTTCCCATGACAGTATACACCGTAATAACCATGTTAGTTTCAAGGCCTGAACAGATATCGTTGGGTTGGGTTCTTCTCGTTTTATATTTTGCTGTGACAAAAGTTTTAAAAAGTTAATCAGGAGTAACTTCCGAGCAGCTCAAACTGTTGTAACAGTAAGAACACTTACTCTAGCATTGGCCTACCCTTGCCATTATTCTTTACTACTTAAAAGAGCATATTTTTGAAAACTGGAACATTTTTTAAAAAGGATATTGAGAACGCCCTTTTGCCATTTTATAGGTGAAAAAACAGAAGGCTACCTTTTTCAGTGGATCTCATCAGGTTTCAGTCAAACTCCTCCAGAGTCCAAAGTAAAGATGTTTTGTTGCCTAAAAATTTATCCCATATGAAGGGGAGGGTGCAGATAGGGAAATTTAGTCCAGTTCTGCTTATATATACTTTAATATGTGAGCAGCATGTGATCGAGAGAGCAGTCAACTCTCCCAGAAAAGAGAACCTTGCCAATGTAACCCAGGGAAGACATTCACTAGATATGTCTATACAACTTCTAAGCATGGATTCCCATCAGCAATGGCTAAGGCTATAATAGGTACTTCTTTCAGCTATGTTACATATGGAGTAGTGCTAAAAAGCGTGTATCACCAAAATACAATTTCCAGACCTAACCATCAAATGCACCCACAGTTATCATTACCATCTTCCATCCAAATCATTTTGTCAAATTATTGGTCAGCAGAAAAGACTAGGCTTTCACAAAATCAGCACTACACCAAGTACACATTTTCCTTAATAAAGGTTTTGTACACTATGTACCCTTTCTTCCCCCCACCCTCGCTCGGTATTCCCCCCCCCATATAAAAACGATTCCCAGCAAACTGCTTTGAAGATGAGCTCAATTGCCAGTTTGAAGTCTGTTCCTATATTTATATCCCAACCTTCCCCCCCCCCCTCCATTATGGGTTTTTGATGTGAGCAATTCTGACATTTCTCGAGACACAAAGCGCTGTTTACAAGAACCGAAAATAGTCCGTGCTCTTTGTCTGGCACTTCAGATGCTTCTGCAAAGCAGACACCGACAAGCCGCACACAATGTGCAGGAGCTGTAATGGCTAGTGGTTATGTTTTGTTTCTCCCCCCCCCCCCCGAAAGAGACCCATACACATCCAGCCGCTCAGAGCTTGCCCAACACAACAAAACCATTCAGGGAGAGACTTCAGGTTGACAGTGAAGCGTCCGCACACGTCTCCAGGCCCTCCCTGCACTTCAGCTCTCCTTCGCTAATAGCTTTAGACAAGTCTCATTTTCAAGGTCTGATGGAAGGGCTCTCAAACGCCTAGCCTAAGCTGGGCACAACGTTGTGCAAAAGCTCTTTTTATTTACCTTGTTGTTACGTGAAGGGCTGTCATTCAGCTCTTGGAGCAAATCTTATTTGATCATACCAAGAGGAGGGGAAAGAGGGAAAACTCTTGGGCAAGCTGGGGGCGATCGCATTTGCCAGGGGCAGAGAGAAAAAGGCCAGTGTGTGTGTATGTGTGATATATGTGTATATAATATGTGTGTGTGTGTGCATACATACACTGGGGCTAATTTTGGCATGGAAGAGAGATTAAAGCGCATTTAAAGTGCATTTAAAACGTCCCACAAATAAAACGAAAAATGGCGAGTAAATTCCGTGAATGATGGCCATATTGAGCAAAGAAAGTGATATCGGAAATGCATGGCTGCTGAAATCCTGAAAGTAAAAAGATGCCGGGGCAGAGAGGGTGTGTATATATGTGTGTGTGTGTGTGTGTGCATACACACCCAGGAGTTTATCACACTAATTTTGGCATGAAAGAGAGGTTAAAGTGCATTGAAAACACCCCACAATTAAAGCAAAAATGGCATGTGCAATTGCACAAAGAAGGTGATCTTGGAAATGCATTGGTGCTGAAGTCCCGAAAGTAAAAAGGTGCATGTTAATGATTCTTTGTGACCGCTCTAACGGCGGGTTTTGTGCGGCGTCGTGTGAAACTGTTTTGCGCAATTATGCTGGGATATTCCTGGGATCAACTCCGGATCTCTTTGTGTGATAAACTCCACACACATACACACACACACACGAGGCACATGTGTAACCCCCCCCCCCACACACACACACACTTGATTTAAAAAGGATGCTTCTCTACTGCTATCTGTGCTCCCAGGGACTGAGCATTAGGATGCATTCCCTGGACACGATAAATATGAATAATTACATTTTAATCAGATCTTCACTGGTTTCTAATGTTGTTTCGTCTCTCTGTAATTCTGCGGACTGGTTTATGGATGGGGGATAAGGGGGTTTACGTAGTGATTTAGGAATGTTTTTTATTTACGCACCTTGTGTTGTAACCCGCCTCGATCCTTGTGGAGAGGCGGGATATACATTAAACTGATGATGATGATGATGATGATGATATATTTTGGTCATCCTGTCCTATCCAAGGCTGCATCCAGACTGGAGAGATAACACGGTTTCATACCGTTTTAACTCTTTGTCTGGGTCAGTTGCTATGGAATTCTGGGAGTTGGAGTTTGTTGTGGGCCCTTCGGGCCCACAACAAACTCCAACTCCCAGAATTCCATAGCCTTGAGCCACAGAAAGAGTTAAAGCGGGATGAAACCGGGTTCTCTCCTCAGTCTGGATGCAGCCTTGACAGCACCCAGCCAGCAAGATGGGTGTGCAGAAGTCCTCTTTCTCCCACCCTGGCCTCCCTTTCCTGGCCACAGCAGTGGCTCCCTTTCTCCCTCTTCCCAAAGAGAGACCCAGGCAGCCAAGCCAGCCGCATTGCTGCCTCTCCCTGCCTTTATCCCAGCCCCAACTTGGTCCTCTCTTTCCATCAAGGCAAAGGACTGGAAAGGGGGGGGGGGGTTGGCTGTCTGTCTCTCAGTCTCCTACCTTGGAAGGGTCCACCAGGAGCCCGGCCAGCAGCAGAGCCAACAAGAGCAGGTGGAAGAGGCGGCAGGAGGAGGAGGAGGAGGAAGGCTGCATGGCTCACTCTGGTCCAAGGGAGGTTGCTCTTGCTCCTGCTCGACGTCGGAGGTTGTTCCTTGTCTCTATCTCTCTCTGTTTCTGCTGCTCCTCCTCCTCCCTGCTGCTGCTGCTGCTGCTGGGACTCCTCTCTCGTCCTCCTTCATCCAGTCCCTGCTGCAGGGACCCCCCAGCGCCACCAGGCAGTCAGAGCCACTCACTGGCCTCCAGAAGGAGGAGGAGGAGGAGGAAGGAGGAGAAGGGGAGGAGAGAAGGAGGTGGAAGGAGGGGGGAAAGGATGGAGAGAAGGAGAAGACAAATGAGAGGAAAGGAGAAAGGATAGAGAGGAGGAAGAGGAAGGGGGAAAGAGGAAGAGCAGGGAGAAGAAGGGGAGGGAGGACGAGGAAGAGGAGAAGGCTGAGGAAAGGAAGAGGAGGAGGAGGAAGAAGAAGAAGAAGACGAGGAAAGGGGGGAGAAGGAGGGGCAGGTGCCCAGGCTGTCCAAGCAGCCAAAGGAAGGAAGCCAAGGACCAAGTTTCCCCTCCCTCCTGGGCCCTGAGGGAAGCAGCCCCTCCCTCCCTCCCTCCCTGGGCGCCCAGGGCCAGGATGTGACCTCAGCGCCGCCCTCCGTCGACTCTTGTGGGCCTCCTGAGGGGAGAGGGAGGATATATAGCTGCCCTGCCTTGCCCTGCCCTGGCCACCAGGGGGAGCAGGCCAGACTAGCCCCCCTCCATTTCTCCCTTCTCTTCAGGAGGCAGCCCCACAATGTCCTCCCTTCTTTGGAGCAGGACTGAGGGAGGTGGGGGATACATATAGTGGGCCCTTGGGATAGTTCCAGGACCCCCTCCCCCCCTGAACACCCAAATCTATGGATGCTCAAGTCCCATTAAAGAGACAGTAAAATGGTGTCCCTTATCAAGAGTTACTTTTTGGAATATATATATATATATATATATATTTTCCTGCCCTGGATGGACTTTACAGACCCATAGTAAATTGGGCTGATTGTATGAGTGTTTTGAGTTCTAGTTTTAGTCTTTCTTCTTCTTCTTCTTCTTCTTGGATGTCCTACATTTTACAGTGCCTTGTCCTCCTTTGCGGGGAGGCCATCTGGTCACCTTGACAGACCAAGGTGGACCTCTTTGACCTCTTAACCCATCAGTGGGAGACAGTAAAACCCCCCATGTTTTTGGACCTCCACAGCTCCCCTCAGCTCTAAGCAGCACAACCGAGGGAGGGGAGAGTTATGGGAGTTGCGATGCAGCCAGATTTGGAAGACCACACACCGCCTTTCCTGGTCGAGCCTATGGCTGGATCCAGACTGGAGAAATACTGCAGTCTGGCACCACTTTAACTCTCTTTTCTGCTCCGCTGTGGGCCCACAACCAATTCCAGCTCCCAGAATTGCATAGCCTTGAGCCAGAAAAGAGAGCTAAAGCGGTGCCAAACCAAGTTATTACTCCAGTCTGGATGCAGCCTATGACTCTGCCATCTCTGTCTGGTATAGTCCAGGTCTACAGTATCTTAATCCACAGATTCAACCATCCGGGACTTGAAAAAATTCCAAGTATATATATATATATATATACACATATATCTTCCCAAAAGCAAAACTTGGTTTTGCCATTTTATATAGGGGACGCCATTTTACTTTACCATTGTATTTAATGGGACTTGAGCATCCACAGATTTTGGCACGTACAAGGGGGGTGGTGGTGGTCCTGGAAACAAATCCCAGCAGAGACCAAGGGCCCACTGTATAGTTTTACACTAAATTACTTCATACTAAACTACTTCATACTGAATTCACCTCCATACGAACAATATCTTGAATTTGAAGTGACATTCTCGTCCACAACCATGGTTGTCTCTGGATTTTCCATTCCAAACATGTGGTTGAAAAGTATCCTAAAGTCTACAAAAGCTCACGCTATTAGCTTCTTTCTTTTGGTTAGTTTCAAAGGTGCTAGAAGATCTCTTGACAGACTCATACTACATTGAGTTACCTTGTGATTGGATTGCAACCCTAGGTAGGAGCTGTAGCACTTTCTCAGAAGGAACTGAGGAGGAGGAGATGACAAAGATAAAGATGATGACACCAGCTTCTACTGATAGATTCCTTCCACACCATCACCAACCTACACTTATTATTACTGTTGTTGTTATTATTTTAAGGGGGAGGATAAAATTTGGGATTATTGTATATTGTAATTTTACTATATATTAGACTGTTTTACTGTAAAGGTCCTAGTTGGAGTAAGCAGGATATAAATAAAAGGTATTATTGTTATTATTACTCCACTCTTAGTGTCTAGTCAGAGTTGCACGTCTGTTCAGAGGACTGAAGTAGTGAGCTCTCTGGCCCATCAGGCTTAGCGTTTCCATTCCTTGTGTGGTCAGCTCGAAAAATAACATTATTATTATTATTATTTTATTATTAGTGACCAAACACAGAGGTGTGATTAGAAAAAACTGTATGATATTAGCTGATGAAAAACAAAAGTGATTGATAACAACATGAAAAGTAAAGTGAGTAGAAGGGCTTCCCAGCGAGTTTGTAAGGGTTGGGCGATATCATTGGTTGAGCTTAGAAAAGCTGCATTGTTAATTGCAATTCCCAGAATATGCCACTAGAGGAGTCTGAGTGTATTAGTCTAAAAAGCAGGATGAGATGGGGTTGGGGGATGTGGCTTCTATGTCTGTGAGGCAGTGAATCTATTTGGGTTTATTCGAAACTTGAAAGAAGCAAAATCTATTCTGGAGATAGGTTTCAGAACCATGGATAGCTCAGTTTAAGCTCATGGTACAACCAAGAGCTGATTTACTGACTACCAGAAGACATTGCCCAAAAGAAACTTTTTCATGCTCTGGTTATTGACCTACTACTGCCTCTATGTACATGGCAAGCAAGATAGTAGGGCCAGGGAAGAGTCCAGCTGCACAGACAGGAACCAAGCCAGGGAAGCCTACCACAAATTTCATCTGTTGCTCCACCTCAGCTTTGGGCAGCCCTAATGGCTAGTCCTGCCTCTTCTGGTCTCTAGTTCATAGAATCATAGAATCATAGAATCATAGAGTTGGAAGAGACCACAAGGGCCATCCAGTCCATCCCCGACAGATGGCCATCCAGCCTCTTCTTAAAGACCTCTAAGGAAGGAGACCACCACACTCCGAGGGAGTGTGTTCCACTGCTGAACAGCCCTTACTGTCAGGAAGTTCTTCCTAATGTTGAGGTGGAATCTCTTTTCCTGCAATTTGCATCCATTGTTCCGAGTCCTGTTCTCTGGAGCAGCAGAAAACAAGCTTGCTTCCTCCTCAATGTGACATCCCTTCAGATATTTGAACAGGGCTATCATATCACCTCTTAACCTTCTCTTCTCCAGGCTAAACATCCCCAGCTCCCTAAGACGTTCCTAATAGGGCATGGTTTCGAGACCCTTCACCATTTTAGTCGCCCTCCTTTGGACACGCTCCAGTTTCTCTACATCCTTTTTGAATTGTGGTGCCCAGAACTGGACACAGTATTCCAGGTGGGGCCTGACCAAAGCAGAATAGAGCGGCACTATTACTTCCCTTGATCTAGATACTATACTTCTATTGATGCAGCCTAAAATTGCATTGGCCTTTTTAGCTGCCGCATCGCACTGTTGACTCATGTTCAGCTTATGGTCTATTCGGACTCCTAGATCCCTCTCACATGTGGTCTCATTCAGCCAGGTGTCCCCATTTTATATCTGTGCATTTCATTTTTCCTCCCTACGCGCAGAGGTGTTGTTGTTGCTGTTGTTGCTGTTGTTGCCGTGTGCCTTCAAGTAATTTCTGACTCATGGCAACCCTAAGGTGAATCATCCATGGGATTTTCTGGGGCTGAGAGTGTGTGACTAGCCCAAGGTGACCCAGTAGGTTTCCATAGCTAAGCAGGGAACTGAACCTTCATCTCCAGAGTCATAGTTCAATGTTCAGTGCTTCTTGTCTACTTGAATCTAATTGACAAAATTTCATAGACAAAAGAAATAACTTTTGGAGGACTGGGGGCCCTTTCCCTGACAAGTTGTATGAATTCTTAGTGTTATTATAACAGGGACAATAAGGCCAGCAAAAACCCAGTAAGACATTTGTAAGTGAAGGATGTAAACTAAGGTTAGTCGACCTTTGTTTGTACATCTGTTCTCCTTGTTCTCTCTCTCTCTCCACACACACATCCTTCAGTCCAAGTGAAATTTTATTGGCATGCCTAATGTGATGGTGAAATGTACTATTGACATGTATTGTGTTTGAATATAATGTATACTGTCAAATTCCCAGTTATGAGATTAGTCTCCCATTGGATCTATGCTTCTGAAGGTCAAGGAAGGCAAACCTAAGAAACTAGACATGTGCAAGAGCACCCAAGGAAAACTCATAGGTGTGTTGTGGAGGTCCACATTGTGTTCATGAATGGCAATCACAAACCACAAAGCAGTCTCAAATTTTCCTTTCAGAAAGGCTCTGTTGCAGTTACTCTGTGGCCTGAATGCAGTTTCCGCAGGAGGGAATTCCCTCCAAGTGCTAAGCAGATGTCACGCAGAAGTGTTCTAGCCTACTTGCTGGCATCCACTTTTCTATGTGAACAGATTTCTCTCTTTCCGCATGTGTATATGCATATAGGGGGATTCAATCATGTGAGGCTCCAGCTTTTCTCTAAAATCATAGAATCATAGATTCATAGAGTTGGAAGAGACTACAAGGGCCATCCAGTCCAACCCCCTCACCATGCAGGACATCACAATCAACGCATCCCCATCCAGCCTCTGTTTAAAGACCTCCAAGGAGGGAGACTCCACTACACTCCAAGGGAGTGTGTTCCACTGTCAAACAGCCCTTACTGTCAGGAAGTTCCTCCTAATGTTGAGGTGGAATCTCTTTTCCTGCAGCTTGCATCCATTGTTCCGCATTCTAGTCTCTGGAGCAGCAGAAAACAAGCTTGTTCCCCACTCAATGTGACATCCCTTCAAATATTTAAACAGGACTATCATATCACCTCTTCACCTTCTCTTCTCCAGGCTAAACATCCCCAGCTCCCCAAGTCGTTCCTCATAGGGCATGGTTTCCAGACCCTTCACCATCTTAGTTGCCCTCCTTTGGACACGCCCCAGTTTCTCTGCATCCTTTTTGAATTGTGATGCCCAGAACTGGACACAGTATTCCCGATTGGGCCTGACCAAAGCAGAATAGAGTGGCACTGTTACTTCTCTTGATCGAGACACTATACTTTTATTGATGCAGCCTAAAATTGCATTGGCCTTTTTAGCTGCCACATTGCACTGTTGACTCATGTTTAACTTGTGGTCTACTTGGACTCCTAGTTCTCTTAGATCTACTTGGACTCCTAGAAAATGGTACAGAGTGCTCTCATTTGATGAGAACTAGGCTCTAGTTCAAACATGTTGCCCTTCAAGTATTTTTAAATTATAGCTCCCGTCATCCTTCATCATTGGTTCAGCTAGCAAGGGCTTGTAGAAGCTGCAGTCCAAGGACATCTGGGAGGCCAGCTGTGCCCTAGCTAGCCAGGCAGTGAAGAAAAGGAGGTGGCCAGTTCATTGTTACAGTTGCAAGAAAAATGGAAGTCTGGATTACATGTGTCCCCTTCTGTGAATCCTGAAATGAATGGTTGGAAGTATGAGATCCTACTATGTAAAGAGATCACAAGAAGCAACAATGTAGCATGATATTGCTACACAGTGCAAGTAACTATTAAGTAAATTGGTCAACTATATTATGGTTTTATTACTCAATCCAGCACTAGCATTCTATTTGCTGTTTTAGACTAGTGAAATATCTTCCACATTTGTATCCCACGTTTCTTCTAAAATGATCAAAATGCATAGTTTTTTGTGGAGCTTTCAGGCTATGTGGCCATGTTCTAGAAGAGTTCCTTTCTGATGTTTCGCCAGCATCTGTGGCTGGCATCTTCAGAGAATGCCCACCATGAAAGCTTTCAACTCCACATTGATCAAAATACCATTCATGAGCTTACCCTGCTGTCTGCTCAAACATCCTGGGAAGTTGTCTGGACTAGAAAGCAATAGTGATATCACCAAGTCTGCCCCATGAGCTTCATGACTGTGCATCTCTTGATCAAGATGGCAAAGGGTCAGGAAGCCAAGTTCTGTGAGTAATGGGCTGAGAAAGCTGGGTATGTTTCTTCACATAACTGAGCCATAAGTCTTCACATAACTGAGCCAGGCTGTCATATGGGAGATGGAGTAGATTTGTTTTCTTCTTGTTCCAGAGGATAGGGCTAAGAATTACCAGGAGAAACATAATTACCAGGAGATGCAGAACCAGGAGAATAAAAGGAAAATTAAGAGAAATCACCCTGCAGCAGCAGTTGTTGTCTAACAGTGGAATAGAGCCTCAGCTCACTTTCTCTGCTTAAGCAGAAGCTAGAGTGGCATCCTCCAGTGCAAGACATGTGCAGTTCGAAGATTCAAGTTTTGCTAGAGTTGTATGATGTTAACTGATGTAAGAAGAAAAGAAAAGAAAAGAGTGACAACAATAGGAAAAATAAAGTTAAGTCACAGGCTTCCCAGAAAGTTAATGAAGCTTGGGACATATATAATATCATTGGCAAAACTTTAAAAAGTTCCTAGAAAATTCTTAGAAAAGAATTGAAGCTTTTCTAGATGTTATTCCCAAAATACCCCAGCAAGCGTGGGCACTGTTAGGGAGTTTAGATTAGATTACCTTCCAAGTCCAAACTATGTTCACATCACCATGCAAGCTCTCTTCACATATCGCTATTTCCTCATCTTATTGGAGAGCAACTACTAGAATGCTGTTGAGAATAGGAGCACCACCAAAGAGAAGCAGCATGTATATCAGTGCTGGGATGAAGCAAAAAATATCCCTGCTTCTGCTACTGCAACAAAAGGGTAGTGCTCTGTAATAATCTGTTGTCTTTAAATGGTTTCAGAAGCAGGATTCATCACATGGTTTTGTTGTCACAGAGAAAATTAAGTGATACTCTACAAGAAAGTTGGAGAATATGGCTGTGCAGATTTTGCCTTCTGCATGTGGTAGGTAGGTATGTGCGTGTGTGTGTGTATTATTTTATTTATATAGCGCTGTAAATTTGCACAGTGCTGTACATACAATCTTGTAGTTAGACAGATCCTTGCCCTCAGGCTTACAGTCAAAAGAGACAACACAAAAGGAGAAGGGAAAGGTGGTGGGAAGGGGATGAGGTCCAGTGGTTCTTCTCTCCCTCTGGGGCCTGGACCAAGGCAGATGGACTGGAGGGAGGGCACAGCTTCTTAATACACAGTTAAAAGGAGGCTTCCTGGGGCAGATGACACAATCCTGGGAATGCTTCCCTAAACAATATAGTCTTTAACTTACTTTTGAACTTGGTTAGAGAAGTGATGAAGTGTATATGTGGGGGAAGAAGGTTCCAGGAGTGGGGGGCAGCAAGTGAGAAGGGATGAATCCGGGACGGGGCAGTGGAAGTCCTCGGCTGGGACAGGAGATTACGAGGAGATTACGAGGAGAAAGAAGTTCAGACAAGTAAGGAGGGGCAAATCCGTGAAGGGCTTTGAAAGTCAACAGCAAAAGCTTATACTGGATGTGGAAGGAGAAGGGGAGCCAATGAAGGGAGGATAAGAGAGGAGAAACATATATATTACTGATTTGCTTCTCCAAGGAAGCAACAAGTAATTTTAGCAATTTTTCTCTCACTATGAGAAAGTCTTGGAAAGCTGTGTAGGTTTTGAAAACTATTTGCCATTTAGGGCTTACTTTGCACAAACTTCACATGGGATTGTTTGACACAGAAAATGGCATTATCTGCACAGCAAATAAGATTTTTCCACAGAAGCATTAATTTATGCTCTGTGTGAATAACTGGTTAGAGTGTTGTCTTACAACTTGGGGAGGTCTGGATCAATACTAATAAAGTTTCTTTCTCCAAATCTTTTAAAAAGTGAAGTCTGCAGGGAATTACTTCTTAAACTGAAATATGTGTATTGTTTTGCTTTACTAGCTAGGTTACCACACTACACTCTTATAGTGCTGCTATTCCACTTTTACTGGTCTGGCTGACTCCTTTTGCATTCTGGGATATGAAGTTTAAGCAGGGGCATTTAAAATTCTCATCCAGAGAGCTCTTAGGCCTCACCGACCTACAAACCTCAGAATGCAACAGGAGGCAGCCAGAGAAGTAGAAGTGGGATAGCAGCACAGTAAGAAAGTAGTGTTGTAATGTGGTAAATGATTGTGGAAGATAAATTTGAGCGGGAAAATACACAAAACCTGTTGTTTTGAGTAGCTTTACAGTCACTAGCTTCTATTGCTATTTCATGTGCAGAAAATGTTTTTTTTAATGCAAAATAACCTTGTGTAAATTTTGTCCTTAACTACAAAGATTCTGATCAATGCAGGAGCCTTCACATGAGAGCTTCATGTCTTTCAACCATAGTTTGAATAAACATGTTTTTCAGCCAGTTTTTTAAAAATATATTTTAAAATATGCTTACCATCCTTCACATATGGCCTTCCAGATATTGAATAACAACATCCATGATCCATTACTATTGGCGGTGTAGACTGGCACTGATAGGAGTTGTTGTCCAACAACTTCTGGAGAGCCATCTGTGTCCTAACCCTGCTTTAGAACATAGTCTCAGTATAAGCAGAGTACCCGGCATAATTTTTCCTAAGCACGTCATTTTTTGACACTTTGTATTTTAGAAAAAATCAAAAAGGATATATGTATGTTATTACACATCCTCTTTTTGAGGCCCCTCTGATCATTTTTCAACAAACCATAGAACCTCAGCAATATTTGAAAATGATAGTTCTGATGGGAAATCATGACACTTGTCTATCTCGTGACAATGCCAAGTGCCGTAGGCTGTATTTGAAAAAGACAAAATAGGCAAAACCATCTCTGTGTACCTATTGCCTAAGAAAACTCCATGCAATCCATTGAGTCAGAATAAGTCTGTAGGTGACTTGAAGGCATACATGCCTACACCCCCGAATATTTTTCATGTGCTATAAAGTAAAACTAATAAAATGCTTCACCCTGGGAACTAGACTTAAAGTAAGTACATAACAAATTATCAGCTCGTGACTATTCTCCTAAAACTAAAGCTTCAAAACTAATATGCAACAAGTTCATAGACAAACTTGCACCATGGTCAGGGGGAAGCTTGTTAAAGGTGCAAGATATATTTGGTCAAAGAAAATGTAGAGAGCTGAATATAAACAGAAAGTGTTTTATCTAAGATGAGAGTTTACTGAGTCAGTAAAACCTGGCGAGTGGTTTATAATGAAGCCAGGTTTATATCTGATCAAACAGAGACATAATGAGCAATCTGTGGGGGACAAAATTGACAGATGGAGGTGATTTAAAACGATACATTGTAAAGGCAAGCAGGATATCTAATGGAACTTCCCTCCATGAGGACTAGAATATTAAAGTGGAAAGTAATTGCTCCCAAGGAGATGGTGTGTGAGCAAATATGTTCTTTTGTGAAAAGGAGACAGGGATGGTCAAAGTTAAAGGCCAAGGAACATGAGAAGAAGAATAGAAGCCTTACTTTCCTCCACCTTCTTGGTGCCTGCCACTTAAGGTTGCAAATGTAGCTGAATAAGTTATAGTCTTATGTCTGAAGTGCTATATGGTCAGAATACTTACAGTGTGTTCTATAGGTTCAAATCTTTATTGTTTAAATAAGAATGTGTGACAAGTGATAGGTCAGCAGCACTGCCTTTTGTGTCACTATGTCAATGTGGATATCAATCTATGGTGCAAATTGTACAAAACTGTTCAGTGTGCAACCTATCTGTTGAACAGTTACAACCCCATGTGTCAGCTACATATCTCATAAATATTTGTGGATTTTTCAGGACTGGGCATATGTCTCATTTTCATTCATTCATCAGTGCACTGTAGCTCATCCCTCTTCTCTTATGAGTGCATTGTGATAGTACATGTGTTTCTGCACACTATCTTGGCACAGAGCAGTTCAGAAGATCTAACAAATGAAATTACTTGTTCGTATAGTGCAGAAATAACCTTCAAAATTAATGTAACTTACAAATTAAACAGAGGAGAGGTCTAATAATAACTCCTAGCTGAGACGAAACACCTAGTTTCTGAGGCAGTATGCTGGTAAATCAAAAAAGAAAGGCCACCACATTTATGATTTGTTGTGAGGATATAGAACAGTCATCCACAATCTGGTTCCCTCTAGTTATTTTGGACTACAACTCCCATAACGCCAGATAATTTCTGGTTGGGGATGATGGAACTGTACTGGAGGGCATCAGGTTGGGGAAGCTGATCTAGGTCCTGGGTCCTCTTAAAAGCAATAAAACAGCACTAAATTGACTTTGGTCTAACCTGAGAATACAATTACTATATTGTTATGAAATAATATTTTTCAAATGAATGCGGGTTTTTATGATAGGTCATTCTGACCAGCTTTACCACTTGGCTCATCTATTGAAAAACAAACTTCCCTATAGGCCAGGAGATGGCAATTCTAGTAAATGGGAACACATTCCTTTGAAATGACATATAAATTAATTCTTTCACTTTTGTTAGCCTTGCTTAACATGCTTTTCATACCACTGTTTTTTTTTTCTTTAGCAAGAACATATATACTCAAATAAATTAAAGACAGCTCTTCAGATCATACTATGCTTATATTTGTGGTGCTTTTTGTATTTCAGTATCAGTAATCAGGTAATCTACTGGGGATGGTGTCCTAGTACAAGTATACATCAGTTTTTTTTAAATTTTAAATGTTGTATTTATTTATTTTAATATAAATACAAATAATGTTACATATGCCCAGTTCCCTACTCCCCCCCCCCACCCCCTCCCTCACGGCTTGATAAAATTTGGAATCAATACACTGTTTACTGTTAATACCTAACATTCAATATGTGGGATTGGATTACATTATTGACTTCGTTGTACTAGGTATACCTCAGCTGATGGAGTAGATATGTTGGACATTACTTCTTCAACAGAAATGTCAGAACTGGAGGAAGACAAACCATGGGAAGAACTACACCACAAACAAGATGAGCAGTTCAACATCTTCAGTGAACTTTTATTCAAAACTAACAATAGGCACATGTGAAATGAAACAACCAGGTCTGGTAAGTCTTGCATAAATAGACAAAAGCATATGGAATCATCTAGAAACCACTTGAAGGCATCTTCTAAAATGCATCCAAAGATGACTTTTTCTTTTACAGCCTCCACTTTTCTTAAGATTTCCATTTTGGTGGTTTCTTGAACATGCTGGAGGTAGCTGGTGAGATAGGCTCATTTGCTTTGCCCTTTGCTTTCTCTGTTCATGCATGCTCAGTGAGGGATTCTGGATGCAGCTGCTGCTTTCCTTGCCTATTGTAGGCAGGCACACACAGCTGCACAGCAGACCCATTCTTTTTCAGATTTATTACATTGTTTACAACAGACTTGTTGCTGCAACCTGCCACTGATCCTCCAGCCCTCTTTCACCACCCTTCCAGTGCCTGTGCTGCTAAACAACTTTCAGTTAGACAGAGAAAGAAGAACAGAGTCTGGGTTGGCATAAAAATGTTTTTAAAAGACAATTTCTTTGTCAGGCTTTGTTAAAGGAGGCATGCTTGTTGATGCATAATGCTCTAGCCCCTTGATAGATGGGATTTTACAGCTGTCAATGTTAATGTGTAGCTGTCCTTTCTAAAATCAATTTGACCAGAAAGACACAAAAAGGAACCAGTTTTAGGCTGCAATGGGATGGGGAAGCAGTTCTGTGGGACACCTGCAGAGCACAAACCGTGGGCAAGATTTATTTTGAGCTTAGCTGGAGCAAGAGCTACACAGAGACCGCGGACGTTTATCATACACTCCAGTGACCAATATCACATGGCGATTAGTGTCAAAAAGAGAAAAAGAAAGGTAAACACACAAAATTGAAAACATGATAAATAAATAACAAACAGAATTCTGAAATTTTACTTTGTCAAAAGGACATGTCCCAGAATCTACACTGCCAATGGCCTTGCTGGCTAGAGGATATTTGGAGATGCAGTCAGAAAGGTAACTTTCCCACATTGTATAATAAATAAATGGACCAGTTAAAATAGGGATTGGGACTTTTGGTCTTCCAGATGCTGTGGTGACCTCACACAGTATGGCCAGCTGTAAGGAGCATGAAAGCTGTGGGCTAAAACATTTGAGAGTCCAAGGTTTCCTGCTAGTGAGCTAAAGCCTGCTGGAAGGTAATTGAAGGAATTCGTTGGATCTGGAGAAAAGGGGCTCAGGGATCTGAGTTATACTGCATCATAATTAATTGATTACTTCATGTATATATTGATACCCACAACTGTTTCATGGTCCAGTTTTGTTTTAATTCACACAGCAACCATGCCAGTAGATCTGCAGTTAGGCCGTGATGGCCCATGCTAAATTCCATGACCAAGCAGGGATTTGAACTTGTACCTCTGTGTTCCAAGTTCAGCACTTTAAACATTGCTTTATACTCTCAGAAGAGTAGTTGCTATAAAAACGATACCAAGGCTGAAACATACTGGTAGAAATAAGTGCAAGAATTAATGTGCTGGATTTACATAATTAGAATGTAAATTAATAATGGCATAGATTTTATGCCACTCTTATATCAGTTCTTTATGAGGGTTTTCCCCTCAAAAAGCAACATAAAGCAATGGAAATGTAACGGGTAATATATATGTGTCTGTGTATGTATGTATAGCTACTTATTTTCATCAGTATAAAGCCTAGATATCCCAAAGGCACCAGATCCTGAAAAAAAGGTTGGGAACAACTGTCCTTAGGCACCAGATCTTGTTTGATATTGGAAGCTACTCAGCCTTTGTTAGTACAGTACTTGGATGGGAGACAACCAATGTAAACCAGGTGCTGTAGGGTATATTTCAGAAGAAAGAACTGGCCTGCATCTCAGCATCTTGGGCTCATTCAGATGTCTTTTTTTTTTTTTTTTTTGTAGTGCAACTATGCGTATAATCTCACTCACACATTTCAAGTTTATATGGAATTGCATCTATGTGCATTTCTGGAAATTTGGTTGCTCACACATGCCAGCACTCCATTAAAGATGGAGCTGATGATGTAAATGTAAATGTATTCAAAACATGTTCAAGGTATGCAATGTTTTATCCTGGCCTATCCCAGGTCTATTTGCATGGGTTATTCACACTGTTGACGGTGCAAATCTTTTTAAATATGTCGGGTGGAAACCTGATATGAATTACATCATGAGGCCTTGCCGTTCAACAACAGAACAATACACAGATTAACATGTAATTTACTTCCTCTCAACCGACAGTATATATACCCCGTGCTATTCCATGCCAGCATTCTCTGAAGATGCCAGCCACACCTTCTATTCTTGAAATATCAAGAATAAACTCTTCTAGAAAATGGCCTCATAGCCTGAAAATCCCATTAAAAACTATTAATCAGATGCATTCAAAATGTATGCGGACAACTAAGTTTCAACCTAGATTCTTCTTGAATCACTTTCACTGTCTGAATTGGCCCCTTCCCTAGGAAAATCCTATGAAATTAATGGGGTGACCATAAGTTGACAGATGACTTGAAGACACATCACACACACATAATTAATAGCAATGAGTATTTTTAAAACATTATAATGAATAATGGAATAAATTACTTTTAAAAAATAATGTTCCAAGCTCTGAAATGTGATTTCTTCAGCCCAGCATATGGTTATATATTGTTTTATTACAGGGTTGCCAGCTGACCAGGAAAAAAATTAGCTTGATCTCTTCCTGTACTTTTCACAGCCAGTTGGGCTCTGCAGATGAACTCATGAAACAGCTTTGCACTAAGCAAAACCATTGATCTATCTAATACAGTAATTTCCACTGTGACTGACAGTATCTTCCCAGCATGACTACTTGAAATCCTTTTATGAAACAATGGCAGAGCATGTACTTTACTACTGTGAGATTTTTGACTGCAGAGAGATAAGCATCACTGGGTAATGTCTAAAATTAAACCTGCTGTTAAAGGCATAAGAGCAATAGCCAGTAAAAAAGTTGATGTCCTATTTTCTTCTATGGTCAAAAACTCCACAGATACAATGACTTGTAGAAATATTTCACACACACACATCCTTGACTTTTCCACATTTTGTTGTGTGACAACCCCTGTAACTGAAATGGATTTCATTAGCACTTTTAAAAAAATTTAAAAACTTCAACAGAAGTTATACAGCCACTGTTTACAAACATTTCATTATAACGCAGCAATCAAAGATAATTATCAGTTTATATTTAGAAGGAATTTCTCCAAAAGTTCATCATATGTCTCAAGGGTCCATTTAATATATGAATGATACTGAATGTTGACAGTAAAAATAAAATAAAATAAAATAATATATATATATATATATATATATTGTAACTTTATCCCAGACTTGTTTTAAAAGCGAGTTGGTCTAAATGATGCTGTGTGATTAGCTATGTTCTGCAACAAATTCTGGGCCCTTCTGAAAACATTGCATATTTAATCTGAGATTGTAACTTCTGGAAGCAGTGGGTCACACCAGTTATCTACGTATGTTACTGAAAAGGGAACGAATGCCTCTGAAACCAAGTGCCAATTTTAGTTTGTTTATTTAAATTTTGTGCCACAGTACATATTTATATATTCATTTATTTAATATCCACCTTTTTCTCAGAACAGGGTCAAAGGTGGTGTTCAATAAAACAAATTAAATAAAAATATTTCCCACCTTCCCAGCATTCAGCAGCTCATGTACATCAAATGGTAGCAATAACATTGGTATCCATTTCAGTTCCAGGTTGTAACACAACAAAAGTGTGGAAAAGGCAAGGGGGAATGAATACTTCTGCTAGGCACTGCATATATGAAAGAGTAGGGGACATGTTATCGTTTTTCTCTCTTTTTAAAAAAGCCAAACTATTAAATGCTAGCTTTTTAGCTGTCTAGGTTCTGACTGTGCCTGAAGCTTAATATTCTGATCAATTCTAAAATAAACTAGATCAAAGTGATATCAAAGCAGCTGGAAAAAGTACAATATCAGACATACGCAGCTCGTATTTTTTTCAAAATGCACATGCTCCAGCTTTGCAAGACAAAAATAGCAGTTTCAGTGGCAGAACTATGTAGGTGAAGCGTAGCGTGTAAGCTGTAGTGTGTATTGAAAAACACAATATGAAATGACAAAAAGCAACAGTGACTCCATTTCAAACCTCTGCAGGAGTTGTAACAATCAAACTGAATACACATGTGCCCTGGACTCCCAACAGACATTGACACTGCAGCAAATTCTGTGCATGCAAGATAAGTGGGCCAGGATTGACTATACAGTTAAAATGAACAGGGAACCTGTTGCATATAATAGATACCAGTTTGGGTCTCATCAGACCATGTGTATGCACAAAAATAGTAGACTGGAATCAAATATGACTGCCCAGAACCCCATTTTTATAAGAGATTTCCTTACTTAGTTGAGAAGAAAGGATAAGTAGCTTTCCTTTCTCAATGGAAGTTCCTTCTTGTCATGTGCCTTCAAGTCATTTCCAAGATATGGTGACCCTAAGGCTATCCTATCCTGGTGTTTTCTTGGCAAGATTTGTTCAGAGGAGATATGCCATTGTCTTCCCCTGAAGCTGAGAGCATGTGACTTCCTTAAACTCACCCACTGGGTTTCATGGCCAAGTGGAGAATTGAACTCTGATCTCCAGAGTCCTGGTGCTATGCCCAAATCACTACACCATGCTGGCTGTACCCTATGCTTCTTCAAAGGTGTTCAAGGTGATAAATATGACTCTTTTCCTCACATCTTTATACTCTGTGAGGGTATGCCCTATATTTCAACCTGTGAGATTGGTCAGATAACTTCATGGTCACTCAGTAGGTGTCATGGTTCACTGAAGGCTTGAAAGTGGGTTTCTCAAATTCCAGTTCACTATTTTAATCATAACATTGCATTAGACAACTGGAAACTTTCCCACATATAGGGATCTCAGTTAAAACATTTAATATCTGAAATCCTGTTGGTTAGTCCAACTCGAATAGAGCCATTGAATCTATTGCTGAATGGTGAGTCAATACATAGATAAATCGAATTGATTTAATGAGTCCACTCTAGTCAAGACTAACAATAGGGCTCAGGCCAGAGATTGCTTCTTCCCACCTCTAAAATTTCTGTCTTTTTGGACAAACTTCATACATCTGAGAAAAAGCTGAAAAAAATCCTTGTCTGCAGCAAATTAAGTTTGTATATGTGTGGAGTTTTATTCCAATAAATAGATAAATCAGAGGAGTGCTCACCCTGAAACTGTCCTAAATAGCAAAACCCAATGCCCTCCTTGGTTCTTTCATCTCTTGGAAAAAAAATACAACAATATGCATTGGGCTGCAGCCAATCTATTTTGTTCTAATTTGGAAATAAATGTTTCAGATTATTTTTAGTACATAGTGAAGGATAGAGTTGCCACATTGCCTTTTGAATCAAATCACAAATAAACTACTGTTCCATTTTCCCACTGAATTCATTACATTCTTCCTCTTCTGGGTCTTTTTTAAAAAGCTGAAATCATTACTATAGACAAATACATGACCATTTATATAAAATGGTAATGTATATTTAACTATTCATACTGAGAACAAACCTTCTTGGCCAAACTTTTTTTCTTTTTGTAAAAGCAATGATCTTTCTTGACGTTGACAAAGCTGGATGTTTCTTAATTGGCAATTCAATATTTGTTCACATCATTATTGACTCAACAATTCATTACTTTTTAAAAGTTCTGTAAGACATTTAACATTTATACCCAGGATGGGAGGGGCATAAGAAATAAGAAACCAACTGGATTAGGGTAAAAATTAAATACCAATCGAATACATGCCATGGTGACAAAATGTCACAGGCAAGCATTGAAGCATAATATTATATTTTACCACTGAGTGGTGGGATTTGTAGCATTCTCTGGTTTGGGTGCCAAAATGATGGGGGTAGGCCCTAGATACTATTAATTTTGGCTGGGCGTGTATATTGGTTAATCATTTCCTGCTTTCCCTCAAGTGGCAAAATATCTTGAGTTCAATTATTTTCTGTAGGAAGATACCTTCTTGCTGGTGCAAAGAGGTTACAACACGAGCTTGGGGGGATTTGAGCACAGATCTGCTCATGTTTTTATTTCTGTCTTGCTGATATAAAAGCAGTAATGACAAGGCTGCCATTCTATGCAATCTACTCTGACAGCAGACCCAGTGAAACATGCCAGCATGTGTAGAATTAGGTTGTAACAGATCAATCCTATGTAGATATACACTGGATTTTATGGCACTGACTTGCAAGTACCTATCTTGCAACACAAGGTAGGAGATGGTCCTTTTCAACTCAATAGGATTTGCATTCTAAGTAGACACGTGTAGGACAGGGCTGTAAAACATTATTTTCTAAAAGAGTAAGAGCACATTGCTTTGGAATCAATTATTTGCTTCTATCTTGGACTCTGTTCAAAATAAATTAGTGACTTTCATGCTACTGAAATTGCACAACTAATGTTAGGGGCGGGGAGGAGAGAATGTACTCCTTACCAATGTTTTCTATCAAAAATGTTGTGATGGAAATCTAATGAAATGAACTTGCATCACAAGAATCATTGGTCAGGAAATCTTGTTTATCTCTTCTGCTATGGAGGCTTGTGTCCAGCTGATTACTGGTGAGGGGTTACATTTCTGAACCTGAAAGATTTACAAACCATGCAACAGTTGTAATGAGTAAAGATATTGAACCTAACCCTAATCAGAAAACAACCATAATAAGAATTAGGGATCACCATTGTATTTTGCATTCATTTTTAGAGTATGTACAAGCCAATTCTCTCTTCCTGAGGAAATGAATTCTGGATTGGGGGTGGGAAATATCTGGGCAACATGCTGAGAGAATAGTATCCATTTCCAGATAACAATGAGATGTTGGATTAAACTGCATTTATTGGGGTCAGCATCACAGAGTGTGATGAAGGACAAGTGGCCAATGGGAGCAGGCCTGCTAGCCAGAAGTTTGAATGTTAAAGATCCTTCTCAGCAGAGGTTATAAAAGCCTCACCACAATATGAGGGTAGGACTGGGGCCCTGTCCCAACTGGGGCAGGGGGGTTCCAGACACTTAGCTATCCCCGATGAGCATCCATTACATCTGAAAGAGATTAGCTAGGGTGACCTTCTCTGAAATGATTTAGGTACAGTTTGTTACATTATAGCTCCAGCATGGGCAGACATGATCTGCAATGACAGACATAACACCACATATAGGGCATATGAACGGCACATAGGCCGTGCCATGCAGAAAGACGTGGGGAGGAGGAAGTGTGCAAGCATCACCCTGCATCGTTCACACACACACACTTCACTCTGCATTTCTGATGGAAATTGACAGCTAAAGATGAATTCTGCCAGATCAAACATGACCAAATCCTCCTATTTTATGTGTTCCCCAATACCCCTGGCATATCCTTTGATAGGCCCTGAACTGCATTCTGATATCAAAATCATACTGACCTGAGTGACCCCTTCATGGCCCAAGCATGGAATCTAGTGAGCAAGGCCTCCCACTGATGTGAACAGGGGAAGCCATGGGTTTGAAATGTAAATGTATTTCCTTTCTCAGCTTTGGACAGGAATTGGATCATGCAAGGAGCTGCTGTAAGTTTTACTCAGTCGCCAACAGGCTGATGCCTTGGAAATGTCTCCCTTTTGTGATGGACAGAAACCATCTTGATCAAAGCAATGTCCATTTGCATAGCCATTTGGCTCCTGCTACAGCGGAGGTAGTCGGAGACCTACTGAAGGATCAAAGAAACATGAACCTAGGATGTGAGATACACTTCAAACAGTTTCCTTAGAAGACTGATTGTCCCTTTGTCTAGAGACCCTGTTGAAAACCTTATAAAAGGTCTCCTAAATTTACACACCCCGCCCTTCTTGGTCACTTGCAGCCAGAATCTCTGTCAGTCTGCTGTAACCTTAAGCATCAGAGCAGACTTGCTTCATAGTCAAATCCCTCACACAGATTGAACATCCTTGGGAACAGACCTCAATGCTGGTATGTTTTTCCATTAGTGATGCCTGTTGACTATTCCACTCTAACACGTTATTTCTTGAGCCTTGTATGAATGTGTGTGCGCGTGCATTGTGTGTCTGAACTCCTGTATCAATAAAAGAGACATTGAGTGCAGTTAAAGCCTCTGTCCTATTTCTGGATTCCTAGTTCCTGGTATACACACCGAAGGGCGGTCCTGCAGGGTCTTGTAAGCAGACCCCTCTTGCAATTTGGTATTTAGAATTCCCCTAAGAGAACACTTGTGCTTACATTATTGGTGGAGAACGGCGGGCAAGGGCCCTTCCCGAAATCTAAGCAGGACAGCTTGATCACCTGACTTGCTTGGATATCGGAACGTAGGGAAAACGGGAATCCAGGGAAAAAAAACAGACGCAGAACTAAATAGGAAGCTGGAGTGAGTGTGTTTCTTGTGTGTGTGGCCTGAAGGGCAGTGAACTGTCGGGGTGGGCTCTCCCCCTCTTTCTGGCTTTGGCTTCACGTTTGTCTCTGTTGTCGCGCGAGTGGCATAGTGATGAGCGTGGAGTCACCCTTGGGCCTGGAGTCGGAGTAGGTCTGCCCGACGCCCTATTTTTTGTTTTGCCCAACTTGTGGGTGGGAAAAAGGCAGGGATAGGTTTCCCTTTTTGGCCCCATTGCAAACAAAAATTAAACAATAGAGTCAGGTTTCAGAACCACAAACCCATTTCATAGCCGTAGAAACCCTTTGGTGAGACGAGGTAGGGGGGACAAGGAGACGTCCTTGATCCAAGCGCCGTAAAACCGAGTGCCCAAAGGAGAAATTGCATTGATAGACCTCGGTGGAGGTGAATTAGAAAGTTTTTGGCAGGAATCTAGCTGGAGGAAGGCGCTGGGAAAGTGCTACTGCAGGAGCCCCCAGCGAGAGATTTCTCTAGTGAAGGGGAAGATAGACTTCCCCGATTCCTGGCTGGGTCTAGTGGGAACTTTCCCTGACCCATTGAGTTTTTGTGTTTGGAAGACACAACAGAGGAAGAAGTGCACAATGGCACAAACAGAATTAGGAGAGGGAGGAATCCCAACAGTGACAGCCAAATTGGTGAAGGGAGAGGCTCCCCCAGATCGCCTCACAAAATGGGTTCTTAGAAAAGGGCCCAACCCATGGAAAGCAGGAGGATTCCTAGATGAAGAGGATCCCTTCGCAACACTGTTGCTGGTGTACAATGCGAAGACTAAGAGCAAGGGATTTAAAAAGGTGTCAGCAGCAGAAAAAGATAGGTGGGCTGCCTGGGGAATTTTTATGGTAGCCACGGAGGCAGTAGAGGAGAATAGGAAGCTTAGGTTAGAGAAGCAAGCTCTGCAGAAAAGTATAGAGGAGCTAGCGGTCCAGGTGAGGGAGAAAAGAACTGAAAGCTCCAGGCTGTCTCAAGAACTGGACCAAGTCACCATTAGAGCCAAGACAGCAGAGAAAGAGAGCAGTCTCTTTCGAGAATGCATAACTGAGCTGGAGGAGAAGTTGAGGCAGGCAAAACAAGCAGCGGACTATGTGTTAGCTCAGAAGACATCTGAATGATCTGCAGCAGATCATACAGATTGTGTCCGCAGGATTCAGGAGTTAGAGGCATCCCTGGATCTGAAACAGTCAGTGGTGGCCACAGTAAGTCCCCAATACTTGAGGGCAGTGGACTGGAAAGAAACAATGCAAGACTCCCTACCAGAGGAAGCAAGGAGTCAGCCACCATATAACCCTCAGTGGCAGAATAGGCAGGAAAGGCATGGAGGAGAGTGTGAGCCAGTAGCTAGTTGTGCTGCAGGACCACACGCTCCTGTCCAACCCGTCACCACCCGCCAGATGGTAGAGATCAGGCAAGCGGAAGATGAGGAAAGGACGGTCACTAGAACTGTAGAAGAGACAACTAATTGGTCTGTAACTGAGACCAAAGCAGTGGCAGAGCACTTAGGAAAGCTCAATGGCCAAACTGGAGTGAGGTGGATGACCACAATGCTCCTATCCTATCCAAAAGCAAAAGGACAGGATTTGGTGCAAGTGGCAAGGAGATGCATAGACCCTGAATATTACGGAGCTTTTGAAGCTGCGGCAATAACTCAGGATCTAACCACCATGGACTTACAACCAGGCATGGCCACGATTGCAAAAATCCTCTGGCCAGGGTCCATCCTCAGATCCAAATACCAGAGTGAGTATCAGAAGGCAGACGAACCCCCTGACGCTTATGTGGCTAGAAAAAAAATTCTGGGAATTCTAGCAGAACAGATTACCTTAGGTGAAGATGGAAACCCTGTGGTGATCAATGGGTCCCCAATCTTAGAGATCTACGAAGGGCTAGGAGAGTCTGCCAAGACATACATAGGATCACAGTCACTGACAATGGAGACTATGTCATGGAGTGATTTCATGAGGCACATCCGTGCTGCCTCTGGGATTTTCTGGTCCAGTAGAGCAAGAGAGGGAGATGCTAGTAAGAGCCAGAGGGTTAGGAAAGGGAGCCGAGAAGGAGACCCAGTATATCCAGTAACTTACCGGAATATGGGCCCCCACTCACAGCCCCTAAACAAGGACCAGGAACCCGAAAAAGGAGAGGAGAAGGAGTCAATCAAGGTCCTCAAAAGGGACTACAGGCAGCCATTTCAGAGACGTGACACCCCCAAATACAGTTCCCCATTAGAGCTAACTCCGTGCATGGTTGCGTGGATGTGGTTAATGAAGAATGGATACAACCGAAAGGATCTGCATGGCAAGCCAACTGTAGAGATTTTGGAACTGTATGCTCAGGGTTTGATCAAAGAAGCAACTAAAGGTAGTAACCAGGGCAACAGCACTAGTTACGGAAGTATGGCAGAAGAGACACGTAGGTGCGAGGAGCAGTTCAAGAATTCAGATTAGGACAGCCCGGGATTCCCCCCACGGAAGGGAAACAAGGCAGGAAAAAGGATCCCTGGGGCTAACAGACCTCCTGCCAACCTAAAACAAAAACGACCGATTAAAGCCATAAGCACAGCATCCCCAAAAACCTCCAAATGCCCAGAGCCAGTCCACTCAGTGACATCTGTAGTCAACAGTGTTGAAATGGGCCCGGTGCTCCCTAGAGCATCTGAGGCTCAGACTGCTCAGATTGCCCAGTCAAACCTGAACACAGAAGTATCCAAGTTTCCTCCTTGTCCACAAATTGTAGCCAGAATAACTCCTGATCTCTGGGGACGCCCCATGGTAAAGGCACAAATAGGCATTGAGTCTCCAGCTGAGGCTCAGCTTTTGATAGACTCAGGAGCAGCGGTCAATACCCTGCATCCTAAGCTGGCACAATTTGGGGAAGAGTTGAAGGAAAGCATTGTGCTAAAAGGGTATGGAAAAGGACAGCAGATAGCCAGGATTTGGAATAACATTCCAATAAGGCTAGGCCCAATTATAGATCGCATTAGGGCATGTGCAAACCAAAAGGAAGATGATGGCATTCTGGGAATAGGCTACCTCAGACATCACAAGCTGACATTAGATCTGGCTAATGGCTTCCTATGGAAGTTGGAGAATGGTCCAGAGTTCATCTCTGCCATTCACAGATGTGCGGCTCTCAAGGCCCCCCAGCCTCTTTTCCCAGTAACTACAGACCCTTGGGTACATGATTTCCCTGAGGTATGGATCAAAGACAAGGCTGAATGCGGCACTGTTAAAGGAGCTTGTGTTCTGATAGAAGGCCCAGATCCCCCACCTCAGAAGCAGTACCCTTACCCACGTGAGGCAGAAGAAGGCATAGCCAAAACTATTGAAGGCTTGCTCAAATGGGATGTCATCATGCCTATGCAATCAATTAATAATGCCCCGATTTGGCCCGTGCTGAAATCTGATGGAGTAACGTGGCGAATGACCGTGGACTTTAGAGCCCTCAATGCGGTCACCCCTCCTGTCGCCCCTGTAGTAGCCAAATACAATGAGATCTTGGCAGCTATTGCAGCGGGAGCACGATTTTACAGTGTCATAGATTTGGCCAATGCCTTCCATTCAATCCCACTCCATGAGAAATGTTATTACAAATTCGCATTCGAGTTCAGGGGTACACAAATGGCATACAAAAGATGTCCTCAGGGGTTTCATTCCAGTCCCAGTATATGTCACGCTCATGTAGTCAAGATGTGGACAAAGCTGCGCCCCACGTCGCGCCCCCACGTCTTGTCCTATGTGGATGACATTCTGGTGCATTCTGATTCCCAGGAAAAGACTGCAGATATCACCCGTGAGGTGTTGGAACTGATCAGAGAGACAGGATTCAAGGCTAATAGAGAGAAGGCACAGTTGATCCAGACTCAAGTCAAGTACCTCGGTTTGAACCTCCAACCAGATTGCCGGACCCCAGATTTGGAAAGGGTAGAGACAATCAGTAAAATTCCGGCCCCTACAGATGTAGCAACTCTGAGAGCGGTGCTAGGCACCTTCAACTTCTCTAGAGAATTCATAGAAAGCTTTGCAGACAAAGCTAGACCTTTGTATGCCTGTTGAAGAAAGATGCAGTATGGGAATGGGGACACAGACAAGAGGAAGCGTTTGCAACTTTAAAGAGAGATTTGGCAAAAGCCCCAGCGCTGGTGCATCCTGATGTCACCAAGCCTTTTTACATTCAGCTTGCAGTTGCTGATGGGTCAGTGGGAGCAATCCTGCTACAACCCCGAAATGGCATCCAGAGAGCAGTGGCTTACGCTTCTCGAAATCTGTCTCCCACTGAAACAAAATTCAGTCCTTGTGAGAAAAACTGCTTGGCTTTGATTTGGGCTCTGACTAAATGGGAGTTCATCATTGGTGGAGCCAGAGTCATTGTACAAACCCCTCACACTCCTCTGAAATTCATAATGTCCGGAAAGATTCAGAACGGACAAGTGCACAATTCCCGAATAGCTAAATGGACCATCCAGTTAGTTAAGCGTGGTGTTGATTATCAGAGACAAGCTAACGAGCCACTGGCTCCCTACGGATTGGTGGTAGCAGGTGCAACACATGAATGTCCCTTACCACCCATAGAGGAGAACAAATGGCCAGTAAAACCAGGAGAGACATTGGAACAGGCCCTCAAGGCAGAGTTCAGGTGTTGGTTTTGTGATGGATCCTCATATTGCATAGATGGTACACGCTTAACAGGCTATGGAGCCATCCGAGTCAATGACTCCCACACCTTGCAGGGCACGGTACGCCCCCACTCTAGCCAGGCAGCTGAGATAGAAGCATTCCTTGCAATCCTTCATTTTGAGCCCCTAGATGTTCCCTTGGCTGTGTACACGGACTCACAATGGACAGTGCATGCTGCCACAGATTGGCTTCCAGTCTGGATTGGCAGGGACTGGAAAACCCATGATGACAAACCAGTAGCTCACATAGACAAGTGGAAAGAGGTGGCTGCACTGCTGCTACAAAGAACAGCCCCCACACAGGTTTCTTTCGTAAAAGGACATCAAAAGGCAGGGAGTGAGGAAGCAGTGTGGAACAACAGAGCCGATGCTTTAGCTAAGGAAGCAGCAGCAATGCCTGAGGATTCTAAACCAGTTAATCCCATCAATGTGAATCCAAAGGAGATGTTGATTCCACCTACCTTAGACTTAGCAGAGCTGCAGAAAGGGGACAGGGAGATCAAGGAACTTATGAACATAGGCAAGGACCCTACAGGGAAATACAGGATTGAGCAAAAGGAGAGAGCTTGGTGGGCTGTAGATTCTGAAGGTGGCTACCACTGGATCGTCCCTATGGAGATCCGTGGGGATCTGATCCAATTTGTACATGAAAATGGTCACAGGGGAAAACAGAGCACCTATGAGAGAATTCGGGAGACAGGATGGTGGCCCAAAATGCGTGAGGACATTGACCAATGGGTAGACAATTGCTTAGCCTGCGCAATGGTTAATGCTGACACAGGTGGACCCAAGGCACCAATGGGACACCAGAGAATAGAAGGACCATGGGCACGTCTCCAGATAGATTTCATAGGCCCTCTACCAACCACCTCGAATCAAAACAGATTTTGCCTTACCATTATAGATCCCTTCAGCAAGTGGGTGGAGGCATTCCCTACTAGGGACTGTACAGCCGCCACTACCGCTAAAATCTTGTTCACGCAAGTGTTCAGTAGATTTGGAATGGTGCGAGAAATTGACCATGATAACGGCCCTCACTTCACTGGTGAAATCATGAAGGAGCTGTGCAAAGCCCTAGGGGTGCGCCAGCGCTTTCACATAGCAAGACATCCGCAAAGTTCTGGCCTCATAGAGAGATCCAACCGAACCATTAAGGAGGCGCTGCGCAAAGTGGTTAAAGCCTCTGGAAAGGATTGGGATGCAAAGCTTCCCTTAATTTTAATGGCTATCAGGGGAACCGTAGCCTCCCATGGCTTCACGCCACACCAAGTCATGACCGGGCGAAAGATGATGATGCCCGAGACTTTTTGGCTAAACACAGAAATTCCATCTGAACTAGAACCTGTTCTGGTCAATCATGAGTGGATCCGCACCCTCTTGCAGGAGTTGAGCCAGTTACATAGGCAGGTAGCCCAGAATCTAGGAAAGAACATGCAAGAGATGGACCGTAAGTTTGGTTGGGTGAGAAACCCCCAGCAGTGGGATCCTGGACAGCTTGTGCTGTACAGGAACTTCTCACAAAAGAAGCATGCTCTCTCAGCCCGATGGGTTGGCCCTGTGAAAATCACTGTGAGAGTTTCACCCAGTGTATATCAGGTTTGCATCCCACACAGGAAAAGAGACAGGCTCAAATACTTCCACGCTTCTCAATTGAAAGAATGGAAAGGAGCAGCACCCCCTGTAAAATCAATCCAAGACTGGCCAGAATTACCAATTGTAAATTTGTCTAATTCCATTTTATTCAGTGGTGGGTAGTTTAAAGAGTCACTAAAAGGCTCAGTGGGCTGTCTAACCCTTTTCGACATGTGCCTGAAACCTTTTGTAATGTAGGATTTTAGAGGACAGGGAGTTTTCCTTTCCCCTCCTTTGAAGCCTTATGAGAGGTTGTCTGCTGAAACCCCAGTAGGCCAAGTCATGGGCAAAAGAGTCACAAAGCCCAGCATCAGCTTGTGAGTCTCTTCCACATGATATAGAGTCGTGGAATTTCTGTTTATCTGTTTTTTCTTGGAATTTCTAGTCTTTCTCTTTGTTAAATTAGTTTTGTCTTCATACTTCATAGTTATTTTGTCTTGTGTGGTTGAGAGAGTGTGACTTAACTGCACTTTCTGGCTTCTCTTGCCTCCCAGAGAGTGTAACCAGTCACTCTTTCTGGCTTCCAAATTGCTTCTTGTGAATGACTGTGCTTCAGAATGATAGCTCTCTGTTGAAATGCTAATCACCCTCTTCAAGTCAAATTCAAAAGGTCTCTTTTACAAGCTCTTCCTGGTTCAGGTTTCAGAGGAAATAATGATTTTCTTGTGCTTTGTCTCCATGCAGCCTTCCCCTCCTAGAGGTGGAAATGCCTTTGCTTTTGTCTTTCCTGGGCTGTGAATATGGTACTCAAGTCACACCTTCTGTCCTCTTACTATCTCAGGTGGTGCCTCAAAGACAGAGAGTCTCTCTCTCTGGCATGCAGAGGTATTGCAAAACTTACTTAGTCCAAGTAAACAATAAGCTTTCATTCTACAGTGTGTTCTTCAAAATTGGTCTGAGTTTCTGTTATAGATAGAAATAGATGTCATTTTGGTGTCTTTCTTTCAGGTTCCTTTTGTCTTTTGTTAGCATCGGTTTTAATTCCAGGTTTGGCCCTCTTTTCTTTTATCATGTCTATGTTCACCTGAGCCTTGTGCTGCATTTTCCTTTTGATCCAGAAAGTGTGATTCAACAGAGAATAGCACTGTCTCAACCCAAATACCAAGGTTTTGTTCCCTTCCCTATCTTGGTCTTCAGAATACTCTGAAGTCTGGAAACCCTGTTGTCTACAATGGCTGATCAGCGTAATGAGTTGTTATAAAATTGTTGTGTGTTTATTTGCTGGCCATGTCCTAATTTACTGTTTGTGAGTAGAGAGGCTGAAGGCAGCCCCCTGAAGATCTCTGCTATACTGTCTTTCTTTGATAAGCCCCATGTGATCAGCACAGTCTACCTGAGAAAATATCTTGGTTGCTGATTCTCAATCCAAAAGAATTCTTTCATTGCCTGATTCTTGTTTAGCATATTCTGTTCTTGTTTGAGATTGGGAGTGTAAAGACAACTTCCACCCTAAAGTTTTAAGCAAGTGTCGTTGTTCTCATTGCTAGATGCGAGACTGCTTTGCCATCCAGTCTCACCAGCACCCCCTATTGGATTCATACTATTGCTTCTCTTGATTACACTCTTTACATGCTCAGAGGTCCTTTTCCTTAGAATCTGAGATAGTTTAAGATAGCTTTTGTCCTTGGTCATCTTGTGCTGTAAATGCTGCTGCTGATGTCACACATTGCCTCCTACAGGATCAACTCTGACACAGGTCACACAGTCACAGCCCAAAGTCCATTACAAGTTTGTCCTGCTTCTATTAAAAGCTCGTTCGGATGCTAGCCCTAGTAAGGTGATTCTCTCTCTGCTTCCCTACAGGGACGAGAGATGACTCCAAACAACAGATGGATCTTATGGATAATGGCATGTGCAATACCTGGGGTACTCCCCACGATATATCCAACCCAGTTCACCACTAATTGGCAATACAACAGAGAAGCCACTTGCCATTGGGTTGCTCCATACCCTGAGATGATGAAAATATTGGATGCCATGGGTCCTGCTCGAGGCTGGTTTGATAAGGGACTACCAGTCATGATAAAAACTAGAGTCTATGTAACAAAGGCAAATACTATAGCTTCCCGAGTTTTCATGTTTGGTCCCAAGGAATCCACCTGGGTGGAGGCTAATGCTGGTAGTCTACCTCTCAAAGCAGGAATCTGGGAGAGACACCGCTTTGATCCTCCCCTTTCACCAACCCCAGCCTCCTTCCAGACAACCCTTACCTTAGATCACCAATGCCGCCCTACATGGACTTGGAAAACTAGACTTTTCACCTGTCAGTACTTCATCCAGACCCCCACCAATTGTACTATAAATTGCAATCGAATGTTTTGTCCTGAGATCCCTGTGAATACCCCAGCCATGATACAGGAGCCCTCCATGTTCATTGGAAATCTAGCAGTCCGAAGAGACATACCTCTCTTCGTGTATTCTGAAGTGCAACCCATAGTCACCACCCTTGTGTTAAACTTGACTGCTGTGAATTTAGCCAGGACTCTCCCTGCTTGTCGCCCTTACTTAAAGGCTGCATGGGCACAATGGGAGCAGTTGGAAAAAAAGTGGCAACCTTTGTCACATCCATTGTTTAGAGGCAAAAGAGATGCCATGGACACAATCCTAAGCAGTGTAGGAGTAGGGGCAGGGATTCTGAATTCCGTTGACACAGAAATTGTAGCCAGCAAACTTGGTTTAGTCGGATCTCGCACCAAAGAGGCAGGAATTTCCATTGCCTCAGGTCTAACAAATGTTGCCCAAGGCATAGACATCATCGGACACGTCCTACTCCAGTGGGTGGACATAGAGAGGGAAATCATCATAGACATCAGCAATTCCTTGAAATCAAGCATTTATAATTTATCCATAGCGATTCAATGCACGCAAGTACAAAGCAGTTTAGCTGCATTTGCATCCCAGCTCATACAAGCATCCTTCATGAGACTCATTCATCCAGAAGTTATGGGTCTGTTTAAGAAACGGTACCCAGATGCCACCCAACATCCCATAGACTTGGTCAAGATCACTGGAGCACAGTGGAGTGATATGATACTTAAAATTGGCATATATCATGAAAAGATATGGGATCCACAGGTAATTTATCCAGCTTCCCATATTGGTCTGCCTCTGGCAGAGAGTAATGCAACCATACTCCAAGAGAAAACATTGCATTGGACAAATGGCACACATCTGTACGACTTGTCTGGTTGTGTGCGAAATCAGCACTGGACACATTGCTATAGTGAACTGTCTGGAACCCCCATAGAAGAGATACAGGACCACATAATTGTCCCAGTCCATACCACAAGCTTTGTACAGCTAAATCAGGATTGTTTTTGCTTACGCACCCCATGCAACTACATATACTTACTGCCATTTGAATGTCTTATAGATATTGATAGATCCCTAGGTAACCCTTGCTTTTGTCAAGTACACATTAGAGATTGCTTTGGCAGAGAATTCTATTTACATGAAACTGTTAGAGAATACACCAGTGAGGACCCATACACTGTAAATCCTAAATTGATAGAGGGTTTTCACCTGGAAGATGAGATACCCACGTCAAGGTGGTTGCGTCTTTTGGCGAACTTAAGCCAAACAGCCAGGCGCATTGAGAGAACCGAAGACCAGATTAAATTGAAAGTTAATTTACAGGCACAACAGATACTACAGATCACTGAACAGATTGAGGAAGTTTCAAAGAACACTTGGTTGGGAGATTGGAGTTGGTCTGCGACGGGGAAAGCAATAATGAATCTTTTAACTAATCCCTTGGCAATAATCATGGGAATCCAAATAATCACTGTTGCAGGATCTATAGCAGTAATCTGCTGGATCAAAAGACAAATCACAGAGATACAAGGCCTTAGGTACATGTTAGACCTCCCAAAGCCCATAAGGCATTCACCTTCCCTTTAGTGGGGATTACAGACATTAAGATGCTCCTTCTGTTATAACCTTGGCAGGAGGAGAAGAGGAATTGATAGTTTAACTTGAAGGTGTTGTGTTAGATAGATAAAGGAATAGATAGACAGATAGAAGAGACTGGATATGTAGTGAGATAGATAAAAGATGTTATTTCCTTTTGATATTGTTGTATATATATTCAGCTTTGACTAATGGCTCAAGCTACCCCTGCCCAATGTCCTTGCATCATAAGGGCACCATGCTGACATGGTTCGAGGACTAGCCTTTGAACCAGCTGCATGGCTCTCTGGGCTGCAAAGGGGGGGGAGGAAAGCCAAAGCGATCTCCGTGTGGAGGTCTGCTTGCCTTGTGTGTGTGTGACTGCTTTCCGATGTTTTAAGGCCTTTCTCCCCATCTGGAGAAAGAAGAGGAAGAGTTTAGAGACAAAATTTGGTGCCTGCTCCTCCTCTTGTTTTTCAGGTTGTTTCTGTGTCCACAGCACATTCCAAAATAAGCAGAATTGGCTATTTTGATGATTTTTACCAAGCAAGTTTTTACAATCTGAATATTTCATTTACTACACAGTCCAATTGGACTGTCCAATCACTAGGCCTTGACTTCCTAATTGCCTCTGCATGAATGCAAACTGTATTGTGTCTTGCATGACCCTCCATGTTTAATCTAATGCATGTGGCAAAAGGGGGGGTGGCTTCGAACAAAAATCTTTTTCTTTTCCTTCTCTTCTATCTTTCTGACTGGTATTTCAATCCCCTTTCAATTGTACCACTTCACATAATTGTCAGCATGCTTAGCCTAATCTAAAGCCCCATGTCTACTGACCAATGGGCGGCGGTCTTCCATCCTATCTGAGCTATTGTTCTGGCTACATGACCGTTTAACAGGGAAGGTAAGCCCTCAACAACAACAACAACAACAAAACTTGAGCTACTTCCTCAGATGGAGCAGGGCGATCCTGGAAAACCAGCCCCAGATGTTACATCCCTGATGACAGATGCCACACCATGTGTTGTTCCAGTACCAGTTCAACTGTCTGCCTAGCTGTATCCCTAATGAAGCATCCAGAATTCCACATCACATAGCCCTTCACAGACATTGTTGCTACATGCTACCAATTTGTTTGAACTATGGACATTGCTAAACAATGACTCTTTATGTTGTGCCCGCATGGAATAAGTCTCCCATGGACATCAATAAATCGTTACATCCGTTAGCAGTTGGGACTTTCATCACCCTGGTGCACATTGGTGCATTAACCTTTATCTTCGAAGCCTTAATACAGTCATTGGACTCAATGCTGCACAGTGCTCATCCTCAAATCCTTAAAACAGTCATTGGACTCAATGTTATACTTGCCTATGCCACATTTCTGCTATTGCCTTCACCATTTTCTGTTGTATTCTGTTTTGTTTGTACCCACCTGGATGTATATTGTATACATCCCCATAACAACCATTGTTTCATGTACATATATTTGGTATGATTGTGTATGAATGGGTTCCAGAGAGCTCACAACTAGCCTCCTATGGAGATACCCACCGGCGTATGGTCATCCCTCCAAATATTGTCACCCTAAATTGTACAGACAAAGGTTTAATTGAAATAGCTTCGTTCTCACAGAAACTGTTCGAACTTCGTATTTCAAAAGGGGGGGAATGATAGGCCCTGAACTGCATTCTGATATCAAAATCATACTGACCTGAGTGACCCCTTCATGGCCCAAGCATGGAATCTAGTGAGCAAGGCCTCCCACTGATGTGAACAGGGGAAGCCATGGGTTTGAAATGTAAATGTATTTCCTTTCTCAGCTTTGGACAGGAATTGGATCATGCAAGGAGCTGCTGTAAGTTTTACTCAGTCGCCAACAGGCTGATGCCTTGGAAATGTCTCCCTTTTGTGATGGACAGAAACCATCTTGATCAAAGCAATGTCCATTTGCATAGCCATTTGGCTCCTGCTACAGCGGAGGTAGTCGGAGACCTACTGAAGGATCAAAGAAACATGAACCTAGGATGTGAGATACACTTCAAACAGTTTCCTTAGAAGACTGATTGTCCCTTTGTCTAGAGACCCTGTTGAAAACCTTATAAAAGGTCTCCTAAATTTACACACCCCGCCCTTCTTGGTCACTTGCAGCCAGAATCTCTGTCAGTCTGCTGTAACCTTAAGCATCAGAGCAGACTTGCTTCATAGTCAAATCCCTCACACAGATTGAACATCCTTGGGAACAGACCTCAATGCTGGTATGTATTTCCATTAGTGATGCCTGTTGACTATTCCACTCTAACACGTTATTTCTTGAGCCTTGTATGAATGTGTGTGCGCGTGCATTGTGTGTCTGAACTCCTGTATCAATAAAAGAGACATTGAGTGCAGTTAAAGCCTCTGTCCTATTTCTGGATTCCTAGTTCCTGGTATACACACCGAAGGGCGGTCCTGCAGGGTCTTGTAAGCAGACCCCTCTTGCAATTTGGTAGTTAGAATTCCCCTAAGAGAACACTTGTGCTTACACCTTGGGAAATCTAGATCTTGTGTAGGTGTTGTAAAATTCATGAAGCATCACTGATCACAATTAAAACATCTCATTTTCCCAAATATTCAAATGAGCCATTTACTCTAAAACATTCTCAGCTTCTGTCAGAGGTAATCAAACTTTAGGTTTCCGACAGAACTCTCATGGATCAGTGGTATAAATATCATCTCCAAAATGGAACTTTTTTGCAACAGCCAATAACAACATGCTACAGTTGCTGCAGCCAGCCTTTCTCCCTGAAGTACCATAAATGTCCTTAGACTTTGGTCTGAGATCCTTTGTCCACTCCATCCACCTCCTAAAGCTGCTTGATCAAGCCTTGTGGTTTAAGTCTCTCTCTACTTCCAAGCTTTCCACAGATTCTTCTTTCAGGATTGTAATTATGAGGGGGGTATCCAAAAGTTTTAATGATCACCTTTTTAACAAATTGACAGAAAGTTTGTTTTGATTTGTAGTTGTTAACTTATCTCTATGTAGTCACTATCTAGATTTATATATTTTCCCCAGCGTATCTTGACCCTCCAAATACCTGATATTGTAGAAGCCTGCAGATTGCACTTGACAAGGATTTTACACTTTATTCACTTCTGGCAGACCCAGTCACACAAATAAAGGACACAATGAGCTGATTTTCTCAGCAACATGCACTTGGGGACCAATGATGACACTGACAAAATTTCATCAATATGCCATAATAACTTCCGGGTAACAATTATTACTTTACAATACTCCCTCGTAAGATGCAATCTGCAGACTTCTACAATATCAGGTATAAGGAGGGAAAATGTATAAATCTAGATAGTGACTACATAGAGATAAATTAACAACTACAAATCAAAACAGACTTTCTGTAAATTTTTAAAAAAGTGATCATTAAAACTTTTGGACACTCCCTCGTACATCCACTTCTCCTAACCCTCTAAGTCTGCTATTTCATCACTCCCCTGCTTAGTTTGCTCTCTCTGTGTTGGTTGTTTGGATGAGTTACCTGTGTGTGTACTTTTTCTATTTCTTTAATAAAAGTTCATACAGCTTCACATGCCTGTCAATTCACATGGCTATTACCAGTATAGTTGGTGCTGGATTCTGCAAAACTTGCTGCCTCCTCTCACATAGCCAAGTTTGAGTGTTTCCCCCCAAAAGGAAGGATAGATTGCTGTTGGTGGTGGAGACTCTACTAGCCCCACACATTTAGGATAGAATCTTACAGTACAACATATAACATGACTGGGGAGACAGGAATAAGACCACACAAACCCATATATCAACTCTGCCCTCACATCTACTTGGGTAATATAATCACAGGGCCCACTAACATCATCCACAACATTAGAGATGCTTTCACTTGCTCATCCACTAAAGTGACGTATGCTCTCCTTTGTCAGCAATGCTCCTCAGCACTTTATTTTGGACAAACAGGCAACTCTTTATGGCAGAGGATAAATGGATATACATTGTATGTTAGAAATGGTAATATGTCAAACAAAAACAAAATAAAACCCAAAAACAAAACCCAAAAACAAAACCCAAAAACAAAACAGTTGTAAAACACTTCAGTCTCCCTGAACATTCCACCTCTGACCTCCAAACAGCAATTCTTGAATTAAAAAAACTTCAAAAGAGGAACATCTGAATTCAGATATATCCACCATCTCCAGTCCATTGTCAGTGGTTTGAACAGAAGCAATGGGTTCCTGCAGTGGGTATACACATTATAAATACTAGTTGACCTTCCAGCTGTAAGTAAATAGCAATAGCAATAGCAAGCACATTTCTATATTTCTTATCAGTGAATTAATACTCCCTAAGTGGTATACAATGTGTAACCTAATTGCTCCCAACAATCTGGGTACTCATTTTAGCAACCTACAGTAGAATGTAAGGCTGAGTCAACCCTGAGCCCCTGGATGGTATTGAACTCACCACCTTGTGGCTTGCAGTACAGGCATTTAACTATTGCACCACCAGGGCAACCTTTGTTCTCATTCTCACTTTATTATATGTTTTAGTGGTTCTGAGCTCATATCAATACACCAGATGAACTTCTTCCACTATTCACATGTTTACCTACTCACCTTGGATTTATACACATCCTGTTTCCTACTATTGTCCTCTAACTAAACGGGCCCACATGTTTTGCATTTCTATTATTCACACTTCCCCAGCCCACCCATTGTATAAGTGTCTGTCCACAGGTACTTCATTCCATTCATCTGGTAAAGTAAACTAAATCTACAAAAGCTTATGGTACAAAAGTCTTACTTTCAGCTAGTCTCAAAGGTGCTTCAAGACTCTTTTTTATGTAGCCTGTAAAGTAGGTCAGGCTGAAAGAGAGTGACGGGCGTAAGGTTCCAGAAATTCCTTACAGTCCCGTGCCTCTAATGGCAAAGAGACTTATTTCACATCCCAGCTATCTAACTCTTGATGCTAAAATTTTAAGAAGTACAGTGTAGATTATATGTGTCCCGAAAGCAGGATTTCAGCTCTGACATTCCCTCACAATTAGCTATGTTGGTTAGGACAGTCTGACTATATCTAGAGGCTACAGCTGCCCACCTTATAGACACAAGCACCATTCACAAACTAGTCACAGACATGTGATCATATTGTGAAGCTAGAGTGGAGTCAAAGTCTGTCCTGCTTGGAGGCATCCTAAGACTACCTGATGAAGTCTCACCCTGACATCTTTGCATGAAGTTGGGCAAAGTCCCTACAGTGGCTCATGGAAGTCCATTTCTTTGCAAACACTTGCACTCAATGTGTCGACATGGGAGGCAGGACAACTTAGAAGTGCAATGATAGGAGTGAAGGGCCAACCATGCCTCCTCCTTGCTCTGGCTTCACCACATCAGTACCCTCTGTAAGTAATGTATGACGGAGGCCAAAGAATCAATGAGATGAAAACAGGAAAATGGCTTCCTTTCCATCCATTTTGTGGGGTAGAGTAATGCTTAGTGAAGCAATTCATGTCAGGCCAATCTTGGACAACAAATGTGTAGCAGATTCTAGTCTTCTTGAAAGTCATTTGCTGCCACAGCTATATTGTGTTTTTAGCTATGGTGTATGTGTAGGTACATAGGGGTGGGGGTAGATTGTTGTATTTTCTGTTTTATTGTTTTTATTTCATTATACCAGTCAGTGTATTTTCCATATGAATGAATGAATGGCAAACTAATTGGCATGTTACCAAGTAATCAGACATCTGTCTCATTACTTTTATTGGTAGCAACAGTAGAAGGTAAACTGTTGCTCCAGTCAAACTTTGTGTAGAAATTGGTTGATTGGTGTTGGAATCAAAGGTTTGATTGGAGCAAATGTGTGGAAGGCATTATAAGGTGATTCAGGAATTGAAAGCTAATGTTATGAGATTAGGGCTGTGACCCTCTGGGTACTTACACAAGAGTAAGTGTCATTGATCTTAGTTAATTTGATTGGACTGTATTACAAATGCCCTTTGTGACATAATAAAAGGTAGATGGAAAACATGCCTGCTGTCTGCTCCTATGCAAGTGGAAAATGCTGTTTATGTGTATTAAATAACAATAAAAAGGACTGCAAATGCAAGCCAAGATGATCTGTACTGTCTAACCACAAATTTAGGTTATAAATTGGGTGTTTCCTAGAACTGAGAAGACAGAAATTCTAGTTCAATGTTTTGAGGGAGTGGAAGAACAGTTATATTTTATGGTGAGTTAAAGAAGCCTTGTATTGGGCTTTGGAAGAACCACAATCCAATTTGGGAACTGAAACAAACAAGTCCTGTCAATTTCTG
Organism: Urosaurus nigricauda; assembly: GCA_034509955.1. NCBI lineage: Eukaryota > Metazoa > Chordata > Lepidosauria > Squamata > Phrynosomatidae > Urosaurus > Urosaurus nigricauda. The sequence goes on from JAOEGL010000004.1 coordinate 107,192,657, forward strand.
AATATTATAATATTTGGTACTAAATTTTTTGAATTATAAATTAGTTAAGTAAAGCTACTAATGTTATAGGATGTCTCTGGGAACATGTTTAGCTCAGGAATTTGTAGTTAGTACTATAATTATCACAATAATCCCAGTGACACAAAAATGCACCCCCCCCCCCCCGGGAAACAATCCATTTTCACTAATCTAATCTAAAAAAAGGTTTTGGTAGCTGTTTTCCTCATTGCCATGTGTGGAAGTGAGAGCTGGACAGTAAAGAAAGTGATAAGAAGGAAATCAATGCATTTGAGACATTGTGCTAGAAAAGATTGTCAAGGACACTAGGAACAGTCAAAAAGACAAATAATTGGGTCTTTGAACAGATCAAGCCTGAACCCTCTCTGGAAACCAAGAATACCCAATTAAGGCTGTCATACTTTGGTCACATCATGAAAAGGCATGACTTAATAGTAAAAAAAAAAAAACAATGCTAGGAATGGTAGAGTGCAGAAGAAAGAGAGGAAGGCCCCATGCTAGATGGATAGACTCAATCAAATAGGTTACAGGCATAAATTTGCAGGGCAGGGCAGTGGAAAAGGGAGTCTTGGAGATATCTCATCCACAGGGTCACCATGAGTGGGACTGACTCGAGGGCAGCTAAGAACAACAACAACAAAGCTGTTGCTACTTTCATAAACTTGGAAGATGGAAATTTTTTGCCGATTTACTGTAAAATAATCTGCTAATAGATTTTACTGTATCTGAAGATCCTTTAATCTCTGAAGACAACAGTGTTATGGATCTGGAGCATGTTCCACTGTATCAGAGATCATACCATTCTTGGCCTCACTATAGATATATCACAGGGTCTGTTGATCATCCAGTTTGACTCAATGAATCAGGCCCTTTGAGCATATTGTTTTGAACGTATCATCTTGTCTAAGGATACCTGGTTGAACTGGAAGAAGGCCTTGGGAGGTACTGTCAAAGATTACACTGTCCCAACTGTATCTCATAAAAGGGTAAGTATGAAAAGATGGCCACTAAGAATCACTGAGGGGCTTTCTAGACTGCCCAAAGAGGTGATCCGTTCTCACCCCAAGAAGCAGTGAGATGGGGCCAAGGCTGCCACACCAGCAGCCTCAGAGGCCCCATCTCGCCACTTTGGAAGGCTGCAGGGAAGCGGAAAACTGCTGCTTCCCCATGGCCTCAAAGCAGGGTGCAGCAGGCGCCCTGGTCACCCGTTGTACCCCGCTTACCTCAGCGGTGCCGAGGGGAGAAAGGGCCGCTGCCGTGGCCCCTTTCCCCCCGGGTCCTTGGTGCGGCCTTTTAAAGGCCACGCCAAACACCCAGAAGCAAAAAGGAGCTCCTTGAAGGAACTCCTTTTTGTGCCACGGAAAGGGTGCACTTGGCGCCCTCCCACAGCGCCACTATGTCATGGCGTGCGCAGCATATCTAAACGCTGCATGTGCCATGATGCTATTATGGCATGCCTGTATGGACGCTGCCACTTTAAAATGGCAGCATCCATACGGTTCAAGGTTAGGGAGGGACTAAAAGCTGAGCCCTCCCTAACCCTAAACATGCCTTTTTGAGCCCTTAAGGTGCCGCTTCCTGCCCGTCTAGATCGGGCCTGAATGTCTGTCCCTTTTTTGGTTCCAATATGTCTTGCATTCTTATAGAAAATAAAGTTTTCAAATCAAAGATACTATAATCAACCTCTTATATTTATTATCTATTTTTAACACACTTTTGTTTGAGAAAAAAAGACTCTGAGCAATTGCCAGGTAACCATGTCAATCTTATAGCATTCTTTCAATCCAGCCTATTGGTTCTTCTCGACTGAGTTGCTCCATTATTCAGATAATATTGTTTATGATACATTATCAAGGAACAACTTCTTCAGATCTTTTGTTAAGCCATTGATATAAATAGAATTAGGAGCTATAAAAACCTTCAGTCTCCACACTGAGGAAAAATAAAATGGAAAGATGACATTTTGTGTGTTTGTGAAATGCAAAAATAAATCTATACCTCAAATCCAATAACTGCCGCTGTTTTTGTTTTTTAAAACCATACCACATTTCTTTCTCATATGGGCTTCCATACACTACAGCTCCAAATATAAATCACACAAACAAGAGGACATACAAAACAGTAGGTGACAATACCAGCAGTAATGAGACATAACAGTAAGCAGAACTGTGACGAAAGGCTGGAGAAACAGACATACAGTGTTGGTTTGCAGCAGCGAGGCTCCAGTAAACAGTGCAATAAAGCCTGAGTTGATAAAGAATGGAATTCTCCTCTACTTGTGTCCACCTGCCTGGAAAAGGCAAGGTAAACAGCAGCTTCCCCTTCCCAAGCATATGTGAATAGAAAAGGTCAGGGCAGATAAGCCTGCTGCTTCACCAGCTCCCTCCATGCATGTTAAAAAATAGCATACACTCAGAAGTCTGGCCACCAAAATAGGAACCATAAGAAAAGTGGAAGCTGGTGAAATAAGAAGTCATCCCAGGAAGCATTTCAAATGCTCTCTAGAAGGTTGAAAATACCCAGTTTTCCTGACTTGGTTGTTTCTGCCATGTGCACAAATTAGTTTTGAATAAAAAGTCTGCACATATATGTTCAACTGCTCTTCAGTGACGAAACAGATTATTTGAATATGAAAAATCCCATGGTGCAGGCCTGATTTTCAGGATTAAGAAACACGTAGTAGATCTGCTCCTTAACCAAACAATAAAGGGCTAGATATTTCAAAAGGCTCAGGTAAAACTGATTTCCTCCTTCAATGAGAAAAGAACTGGTGGACCTGGTTCTGGATGCTGTGCAGCTGAGAACAAGTTCTGTTTGCATTTTCCTGTGTGTCATAGCTCGGGAGACTGGTCATTAAAACAGATAAATTACAGATGCTTACAGGCACTGAACACTCTTTCCTGTGTGGGATAAAAAAATAATAACATAACATACATCATTTATACACTCAGTTCTCATTATATGAATCTGCTTATCAGTATGTTTTTCAATAAAGCACAATCAGTATGTTGCTTTGATCCACAACGTAGATAAGGCAAAGTTCTTCAATTACACCAAGATACTCCTGTTCATTTCAACAGGAATAAACTGCCTTTAATCCATGACTATTAAACCAGAAACGGAGTAAGAGAAAAATAAGGCTGTGTTCACACTGGAGAAATAAACCGGTTTAAGTGCCATGGCTCAATGCTGTGAAATTCTGGGAATTGTAGTTTGTTGTGGGGCCCAGAGCGGAGCCCCACAACAAACTACAATTCCCAGAATTTCACAGCATTGAGCCATGGCACTTAAACCGGTTTATTTCTCCAGTGTGAACACAGCCTAAGTTATTTGGACAGTGTGCAGTCTTCTTTAATTGCATAAATTGATAGTGACATAAACTATCACATAAATAACAAAATAGGCCCAGTATTGTGAAATATACTGCAAGATAAGACAAATGGGTTTCACCACAAGAACGGCCTTTTAAGGAATCAATAGTATGGAAAAATTTTAAGAGTCAGACTTGACAATTCGTATCAAATACCTGTTGTGTGTGCTGCCCAGTTTTCTTATGAACTGAGAAATTTACTCATTTATTTAATTGTTCCACATGTATGCCATTGTTCCTCCAGTGAGTTCAAGCTGACATACATTGCTCTCCTTCTCCCCACTTTTATCCATACAAACAACCCTATGAGGGAGATTAGGCTGAAAGGGAGCATGACTGACCATGAACATTCAGTGAACTTCATGAATAAGGTCTGAATCTACATCTGAGCTGCAGCCCCAGGGGTGGGCAAAGAATGGTTTTTAAGGACCATGCAAAGTCATGAGGCTTTTTTAGAGCGGGGGGAGATAGAAGAAGAGCTCTTCAGCAGGCTTTTCCCCACCTCAACAGTATTTGGTTTCTAACCTCATGAGCCCCAGCTTACCTATCTCCTTCACCCTCCAGAGCACTTTGAAGGACCTCAAGCAGATCTTTATTTGAAGAGAAATGTTTTAAATGTAGGAAGGTGCTGTGAGTTTATACGCTATTGAATGAGAAGGATGCAAAGCCTACAATTCAGATAGAAACATTACTTACTCTTTTTATATACATAAAAAAACTTTATTTTTTTTAAAAAAAACAAATGACTTGAACTAGCCACTAAAGCTCTCCTTGTATTTCAAATTGCTTTTTCTCCATCTGAACAACTTTTCCATGAATTGCAAAAAATTAAATATATATCTAATAATATTTTCTTGCAAGAAACTGAACTTGCTTTGACATGTCTGTGGCACACATATTGGGAAAATTGGGAATATCTGAACATGATTCTGGTGCATCACTTTAAGCACCAACAACAATGCAATGCTATTTCAGAGATCAAAGATGAAATCAATAACTTGCACACATTGCCCATAGGTGTAAATCTTCAGTTTTTGAAGTTTTATGTAGATCTTTATAGCTTTGATAATAAAATTTACTCATAGGATATGGAAATTTTCTTTTCTCATATTTACTATTCCCCATATTAGTATATCACTGCAACATGGGGTTTTTTTTTTTTTGGGAGGAGGGAGGGAGGGAATATTTGCTATATCAAATATGGGAAATGGGAAGTCTCCTGGCCATGATGGGTCTCCAAATAAATGGTACAACGCTTTTTCCATTATGTTAACAGCAAGACTGCTCCAGCGTTACAAACATGACTTAGAATCTGACACCTTCTCTTCATTATTAAATGCCTGTATTACGCTGATAACTAAAACCTGATAAGAAACATATTGGTCACATTAACTGCTACCCTATATCCTTACTTCATGTTGATATCAAAATATTACTGTTTTAGCTAATAGATTACAAAAAAAAAATCATCTTTGGTAAGTCCAGATCATGCAGGGAGCCAATGACCTTCTATTGGTTTTGATTGCTTTAAACTTGGATGGAACTGATCAGACAGCCATTATTTTATTAGATGCTGAGTAAGCCTTTTATAAAAATTTACTGGCCATTTATTTTCACAGTACTGGCTAATTTTGGGTGCATTTTTGAAATGGATAAAAATTTTATCTTCAGCAGCAAGAGCATACGTTATGACCAATTGATTTTTCTTATCCTTTAAAATATTGAAATGATGTACAAGGCGGAGACATACATTGTCTCCTTTAATATTCAATTTGTACTTGGAATCCTTAGCCTGAGCTGCTAGATAAAATTTCAGGATCAATGGATTTGAGCATGTTGGTTTAAAATTTAAAAAGGTTATTACATTGATGGTCTTTTGTTGTTAATTTTTAATCCCCAGCAGCTGATCCTTGTTTTGATTCAGCTGATTATTAATTTTGGTAAAATGTCTGGGTATTCAGTGAACTGGTGCATGTCAGAAATACTGCCAGCAAGTGACAAAATGGACTCTAGTGTACTTAAAACATGGCAGTTTTGATATTGCCCAAATTTTATTACTTATTTGAATATAACTACCTTGAGAGACTTATCTCAGATGATTAATCTTAGTTTAAGTAAGATGGTAAAAGATATTGCACAAGATTTAGAGAGATGGGCAGTCTTAAAGATGAATCTGTGGGGTAAGGTAAACACAATGTAAATGCATGTTATACCTAGATTTTTTTTTTTTATTTTTTGCTATTTGCGGAATTACTCTACTTAGATCTTGCAAGTATTTTCAAAAACTAAATGCATTGTTTAGGAGATTTTTGGGAGGCATAGCATCTGGTATATCTGCTATCTTGTATTAATTTTTGGACATTTCCATGTAAACTAAGTAACCCACCATGGTCAGATTTGGAGCCTATATTTCTGGCACCTCTTTTGAAATAGTTTTCATTTTATATATATAAAAAAGGCAGTGTTTTGCCAACAATTTCAGCAGTTAGAACTATGTCACAAACATTGCTTCTCAATTTCGATTGACCTATACACTCATTCCTAATTGACTTTATGGGGGAATTCAGATTTGAAAACTGGTTAAGGACCCATTTTTATGAAAGGCATGGGCTGATAATGGGATTGTTACCTTAAATCAGATGCTTGATGTTAATGATGAGTTTTTTTTTCCATTTTCAATTTTTCAAGAGTAGTTTAAATCTTCTTTTTCAGCTAAATGGCAATATCTACAAGTGAAACATTTGTTACAATCCAGATTTGATCCTGCAGCTTTAAGTGCATCTGAGGTACCCTGAATATTAGAAACTTTTGGGTGGTCTGGAAAGCCCTATTGAGGCCAACCAAGTATCCAAGCTAACAATTTATATACAAAAATTTCTGTCATCTATAAATAAATGTGAGGTTTATAGTAAGAATGGATTAGAGAATTGGAATATCCAGTTCTGACCAATCAATGTCATCAATTTTAACATCTATAACTAGTATGGCTATAGATCTCAGACTACATCTTTTAGAGGACAAATTGCTCTTTGGAATACATTGGTTGCCACTATGTCTATTCAAGAAAGCTTTCTAAGGGGCTGAACAGACTGCCCCTAAGTGGCGGCCTACAGCCACCTCTTTCTTCACCAGATCAGGACTGGGGCAACTACACACCGTAGCCCCAATCTGGCCTTTCCATGGTGCAAAAAGAAGCTGCAAAAAGCTACTATCTTTTGCATCACAAAAAGGGCACCGTAGCTGCCAGCACCAGTGCTTTTTGGTGCTCTGTCATCTAGATGCAGCACCAGAGGAGTGCTGTGATGCCACCTGTCATGAGGTCAAGTGCATGGCATGATGGCGGCATCAGTGCAGCATCAGGGCATGCATTGTTTGGACACCACACCCCTACTCTGCCCCCAGGCTGGGGTTTATCGCTGGTCTATTGAGGCCATAAATCAGCAAATTATTGGACATTTAATACTGCAAATGCTTCTTTAACCTATATGTTTTGGAGCTGTCCCATAGCTGCAACATTTTGAAGGAAGTAATCACATGAGCAAATTTGTTTTTGAACAGTTCTTTGATATTCAAGGACATGCATGTTCATTAGGATTATTTACCTATTTCCTGGAAATTAACAAACAAGTCAAAAAGGTGCAGAAATGGATGTTTTACAGCCTTTTGACTTTTAAAAAACTTATACTTTGTTACTAGAAATATAATTTTTCCCAATCTGTGATCCAATGGACAGAAGATCTACCAATGCTTGTAACATTTGAAAGTATGATGCATAAATGAAATTTACAAATGGATTTATATTTGAATGTTTGGTCAGCTTTTACAGAAATGTATAACTAATGTATAACTTATTTTTTTCATCCTTTCGTGCTTTTATTTCCCTGCTGTTGTTATTATTGTTGTTGTTGCTGTGTGCCCTCAAGTCATTTCTGACTTATGGTGACCCTAAGGGTGATGAACTATGCTGCAAGGTCATATGTACACATAGTAAAAAGCTGCTGGTGATAATGGCTCTCCTAATTTATAGCAGGCATGGATACCCTTTCATCTTCCAGCTTTTTTTACTGCAAAGCCCATAATTCCTTGCCATATGCAATGAGGTTTCCTGAAATTAAAGTGCTAAACTCCTGGTGGGCCAATGATTGCCTATCTCTGCTTTATAGAGGATGTTAGAGTTGGGGTGGCATGGCCCCTTTGACTGACAATGGACAACATTTTTTTACAGTTTTCACACACAATTCCTGCTTCCAAGAGCTTAGAATAGATTAGAGAACAAATCAGAATAATGGAAATGTTAAGTAACAGATACCATGGAAAATCATCTTTCTCCCTGCTGTATGAACATTTTCCGTTGAATAAAAATGCTCAGACTGTTTCTATTGAAATTGTACTGCGGGGCTGCGCTTGCAACAGATGCCATGGAATCCTGTGCTTGTAATTAATGACTTCAAGGAATGGCTTTAATCATGTACGGAGATCTATGCAAGCTTAAGATAAGTAAGCCAAGTTCTGAGGTTGCTGATGAATTTCCTGGCAATCATTCAATAGGGATGCTTGAGGAATTTGATCTTTTCAAATTCCTATACAAAGTGACCTGATTGGCATCTCTCAAACTAATAAGTAGATCAAAACTTAGCTATCCAATGGATTTTTTTTAATGGAACCAGATGTTCCAATGTAAATCTTGGCAGATCAGGTTAATGCTCAAATGTAAGAAATCAGAGATCAAAATTATTTAAAAATATAATTTTAGAATTGTTTGTGTATCAGGGGAATGCTTTGAGGTTGTACAAAAATACTAGGAACTGACAGAGGGATGTAAGAAGGGACTCCATGCCTAGACTGTCACCTGAATATGTATTGTGAATTTCATTTTTGATGCACATTTTCAGGTAAACTTGGGAACCTGGGAAAGCACAGAATCTAATTCTCATTCTCAGTGGTTGCCTTCTGTCACTGTATCTCTATACGACAGAATTAACACAGTTCAACACTGCTTTAACTGCCATGGCTTAATGCTATAGAATTCTGGGATCCATAGTTTTGTGAGATATTAGCCTTCTCTGTTAGAGAGCTCTGGTCTCACAACAAATTAAAAATCCCTGGACTCTATTGGATGGAGCCATGACAAGTAAAGTGGTGTGAAACTGCATTTATCCTGCAGTGTGGCAGCAGTCTCAGTGGTGGGTATAGTACCATGACCATAGGCAGTTATTGTAGTGGGGAGTAAGATGCCTAGCGTTATTTCTGAGCAGTGATTAGAGATTTCCATGGGATTCCCCTGTGTGGCAATTGCTTTTCATATTGTGAGAGTAATAGTGTGTGGGAGAACCTCCCCTATTCCAAGAGGTGAAAGGAAAATTCATGGTGAAAAGGTTTTTGTGTTTTTGTTTTTGTGACATGAGGATGGACAGGATGAACATTGTCCATTAGTCAAATAAAGCCTGCAGGCCAGGTATTCTCTGTTCCTGTGATATTTGGAAAAAAGGTGGGGTATAAATTTAATAAATGAATACAAATACATTTCTTATGCCTTACTAATGGAGGACTTGGCTCATGCAGCAGGACCCTCCGATGACCCTATAAAGATGATTTTTTTTAAAAAAATCCCTATTTCATCTATGCCCCAATGCCAATGAAATAGGTTTTCACTGCACTTCCTTTCAAAAGTGAGATTTTGGTAGACATGACAAAGGATTCTGTCATGCTCAAGAGAAAGCTGAAAAGTGTGGACAGGAGATCTTAGTATAATATGAAAAGTGCCATGGAAAGGTTAATCCATTTGATTATAGACTTATGCAATCAGCTCTCTTCGAGAATATTGTAGTGATCTCAGACATCCCGAAACGTGTATTTTAAGGGATAAGGCAATTTGGTTTTTGCTACAAAGTGAATGGAATCACTGGAACTGTAATTAAATCACACAGAAAAGCTAAAAATTAGATTTCAGGAACCAGCCATGCTTCTTTTGTTAAGACAGAAAACACACATTATGTGTACAATGAAAATATCTTGATATGAGTTTCCATTATATGATATCATAATGGTGTCAGTTTCTTCACCTCTGATAGCCAGTCAAGGGGTTCAGGATCAGGGAAAATTCATAACACAATATAATGGGGGAAGTGTTTCTGCATCATACAAGATAATAAGCAAGAAGATACCTTGGATTTTGTTTTGTTTGCTTGTTGGTGGCATCCCTGTGGCATTTGCAATGTTTCATGACAACCTCCTGGAAACAACAGGAGTAGGAGGAACCATAATTTAGCACTTTGAGGAGGGGAGTCAAAATCTCTTGGGCCTGGACCTCTAGGTCAGCTGAGTTTCTGTGGGTCTGGACACTAAAACAACAAAGAATACATTAAAAATAAATGTTGGCATCTCAACATCCCAAGTAGTTATAGTGTTTGATGCTGAAACTCAGTCTATTGAAATCTTGTATAAGCACTGATACAATGCAGCAGCCAAGCGCAAGTGTGTTATTTTTAATAAACATGTGAAAGATCCCATTCTGATAAATGCTTTTTATTTATTTTCAGTCTTTCTCAACCTAAGTCATTTAAACACTTGTTTAAGGAAAGGACATTTAGTCTGAAGACAAATTAGGGAGCAGACGCTGGTCATGCATCTTGCCCTGGCCCAATACGAGCTATCAATGCTCTTGCATGGTTTCTCCAGATTAAAAAAAGGATTAGGTGGCAGCTGATGGAAAAGACACTTTGCCAGTTTAAGACATGTCAGTTTGACAGCTCAGGTACAACCCAAACCCTGAGTCCTACTGCCTCTAGCAAGGTCATGGGGGTGCAGCTTGGTGATGTTATTAAGGTGATGTGTTCAGCCTCAACCACAGGTGCTCAGGACATGCCATTCAAATAAAACAATGTCTAACAGATAAGACAACAGAGGAAGGGAAGGAGATTTCTGCAGTATATAGCAGCTTCTCCAAAGTAGACTTCAGCAGTGGGGAGCAGCAGTGGAAAGCTTTTTTTAAAAAAAATAATAATTTATTTTCAGGGCAGTGCTGTTGTCATGGGATTCTTCCCTTTCACTCTATAGTAGAGAGGCAGGTCTGGGCCTTGAAGTCTAGGAACTACATACAGCATTATTGTAACCATTATGAAAAGACTGAAATTAATAACAAGAGGCATGTGGTTCTTGTGTGCATTCTTATGGCAACCCTAAGGCAAACCTATAATGGGGTTTTCTTGGCAAGTTTCTTCTGAGAGGGATGTCATTGTCATTCCCTGAGGCTGAGAGAGTGTGACTTGCTCAAGGTCATCCAGTGGGTTTCCATGGCTGAGCTGGTCTCCAGAGTTGCAGTCTAACCACTATGCCATACTAATACAAAGAGGCATGGCAAGGCCCTAAATAATCTGATTCCCTAAACACAATTTAGTTATCTTGTGTGAAAATCCAGCAGAGCCCCTACCTGAAATAACTGCCTGTTCTGTACAACAATGAGTAAATACATGTTCACTCTTTTTTACTGCCTTTCCTCTGGTCTGGGTGAGTGCTAAGATTAATATAGCTCAGACCACATGCTGGCTTTGAAGAACATGACCAAGGATACATAAAGAAGAATTTGACCCCTCACCGTAACTCAGCAGTTGGTTTCAGCTGGTGATTCCGAAGTGTATTGAGGAAAGTGTAGGCCTAGTGCCACCTGGATGTGTCACTGACCAGTTTGAGAAGAAATGGTGGTAGAGTTGGATTTTGTGGGGCTTGAGTTAATTTTTTTTAACAAAGTAGGACAAAAGTCATGTAGCACCAAGAGTTTTGATTCAATTTATTATTTAATTGTTATATTTTTTAATCCTCCTTCCTCAGCGAGTCCAAGGTGGTGAGCTATACAGCTCTCCTCTTCTCCTTAAGTGTTCTCACCATGGCCAAGTGAAGTAAATTAGACTGAGACTAAAAGGTTAATCAGACGGGAGGAATTTCTCCGTATTTTGAATGGATCCAATTCGAATTCATGTAAATTCACTAGTTTAGCAAAGTCACTTATTCTAATTGTGTTCGGAATGCATTCAGAATGACTTCCCATTGCCCAAATTTGCGTGAGATACTCTAATACGCAATAACATAAAACCCATGATTGCGTTCGGAATGACTTTCCTTTTGCCTGAAATTGAATGAGATACACTCATATGCAATAACGTGAAAACCATGATTGCGTTCGGATTGCCATTGGATTATATTTCCAATTTCCGTCATCTGATAAACTCCTAAGTGACTTGCCCTTAGCCACCAAATGAGTTTCATGGCCTAGTGAGAATCTGAACATGGCTCACCCAAGTCCCAGTTTAGTACTCTTACCACTAAACCATGCTAGTTCTCTTGATGGCAAGGACTTTCTGGGAAAAGGGCACAGAACAGTATTTTTTTTTAAAAAGAAAACATTTGTTCTGAATTGTTTAACAAGGTATGTTATATCTGAGGATTCATTTGTAAAGAAGCATACAAATCTGAAGGAGCTGGAAAAGCTCTAAAATGTGGTTGAGCTCCACAAACTTTTGGATAGGGTTGCCAAAGTGAAAACTGGGCCTTTGATGGTTGTGTACATAAGGGAATTTTAGCTTCTGTTACTTGGTTGCCTGACCAGTAACACCTGTTGAAATATCCTCTTCCACACAGCTGTAGAGGAGCCTTCTTTGGTATTCAGTATGGGAAACCTAGGAGAGGAAAACCTGGACAAAGTATCAAGTAGCAGATGACTGAGAGGAGTCCTACCTGAAATCTGGACAGCCAGTGCAAGAGTAGACAGTGATGGGTTAGCCCAAGGTAAAGAAACCGGTGCCCTCCAGACGTTCTTGAATTCTAGTTACAACCCAATCCTGTCAATCTAGGGGGTGAGGGAGTAGATGGGATTTCCAATCCAACGATATCTGAATAGCTATGAGGACCACCACTGCTGTAAATGTACTGTTTCAACTGACTGCAAAAGAGTAACAAGAGGTGTTCACAATGTTGTGGATGATGGTAGGATTTGTAGTTCATCAAGAGCTGGAGAGTCACCTGGATTAGATAGATAAAGTAAGCCCACCCTGGTATAAGTCAGCTTCTTACATTCAATCTTTTGCACATTGCAGTCTTCCCTGCACCTCTCAAGGCTGTGATCCCCAAACTCTTTCCTCTGTAGTAGCCCTATGGGTGGCCAAGCCATTTCAATGCAATTTAGGAACTGTTAGAGCTGTGTATTTTAATTTTACAATTCTGAAACAGCTTCCTACTGTTTTGCTGTAAGAGCCTCTGATTGAAAGTCATTTTGGATCAGATTGAGGAAGCCATTGTGTTTTTCTTCTGGGAAGAAAGGGGAGGAGGGATTAAGCTTTATTTCTTTTAGTTTGAAAATTACACATTGCTTTTAGTGCACTGTCAAATGCTATGCAATCCATGAGTTTGGGATGCTAAGCATCCATCCTTTTGAGTCTTGTCCATAGAATACAAATTAGTTGGTTACAGCAAGCTGGGGAGGCTAACTGGCTTCTTTTGCTCAAAATGGGCTGCTGGATACAGATGTCTCTCTTCTCTCCCCAGCATGTCAATCAGGCAGCAGCTATCACAGTCACAATAAAATATGTGACTCCCCCTGCCCTTTGCCTGATGATATATGAGATATTTCATGTTGCTGCTTGCCATACAGTCTTATGACTTTTTCTCAATTTTACATCTCACAACCAGGAGACTGGTTCTCTTGGCAAAGAATCACACTTCTGGAGGAATAAAGTCACATCTTATTTTCAGAGGATATGTTTCCAGGCCTTACAGCCCCACTAATGGTCTGAACATTATGTGAAAAGATGAATGAATGTGGCAGATTTAGGGTAAAGTAATGAGTAATAACACACACACATATTTATGTATTATAAACATAAATATATGAGAGACATTGGGCACAATTTCTAAGAGGTGCACCACAAATGACTTCTATGCACACACTGAACAAAAAGTTGTCACTAAGTTGATTGAGAGGAAAAGCAGTGTGTAGTTGTAGAAGGTCATGGAAACGTGACAAAATAGGTCTAAAAAGCAGACCACAAACTGAATGTATGGATTCTGAATATAAATGAAAAGGATTGAAGGTGTGAATCATCAAAAAAATGACTATCTAAAGGTGGGGGAAGTCTGTCTTTGCAATACATTATTTCCAACCTCTGTTTTGCAAAATGTTCAGGGCTATGGGCAAAATTGTTTTACTTACGAATTATTTGAAGTTTACTCAAAAAGTGAATTTCTGCTGCATCCACATTGCTTCAGAGAAATGCCAAAAGGATGCTGTTGTCTTGTATGTTGTGGATGAAGATGCTGTCATTTCCCTTCAGGAACGAGTTATGAGCAGGTATATATATGAATGCAGACCAGGGATCTGTGTTCTCCAGCCCCGGGGCCCTGAATTTGCTGGAAGTAAAGGCTATGTTCCAAGATAAGGATCCACAGCCATGATCCAGGCCTGAGTCTGATCTAAAGGTGTCAGTTCATACCCTCCATCTGTCTTCATTTGAATGGGACAGTGCTGATTAATCCTCTACCTTACCACTTTTCCATCTGTTTTTAAAATGTCCCAGTTTCTGTTAAGGTTATTGCTGTTTTTACTTCCTTCAGCCATAAATGTTATAGTCCCACCTTGTAAAATTTACCTCCAGGGAGACAGAGTTTCACACAAGAACTTACTTTACTGTAAGCAGCTGAAAACATAAGAGCACTAGCGGTCTTTCACCAAACAGAGGCTCAGCGGAGAGGGAGAGCAAATGTCAGCATACCTCAATTATAGTAACAGAATTAGGGAGTGGGTCAAAAACTATTGGCCTGAATACCAATGAATAAAACAGAAGGGGATTTTTCAGTCATAACATACACACCTGTAAGTATGTAAGTGAGGTACAGAATACTTACAAGCTAAATCTCTTAACAGTTTCTTTCTCCTTGCCCTACTTTCCTTCTTTGTCCTCAGCTTACTTCAACTGATGCAAACTGAATTCAAAATGCAACAGTAGTTTTTCCCTTCATTAACTCAGCTAGAGAGAGCAGAGCTCTAGGGGGCTAAATCTTGTCCCACCCACTGCTTGTGTGTTATTCCTCACTAATATATTTTGCCATTGTGACCACACTCTGATGTTGCTTGGCCATACATGTCCAGATTTTCCTCTGTGAACTGTTGCAGGATATGTCACTTCTATCAACCATGTAAGAATAAATGCAAAGATTCCTAAAATTTATACATGACCTGGCCAGTCCAGAAGAATCTTATTGTCTACACACAACGGAACACTAACAAGCACACAAGCAAGCCTTCTCCCAGCTCACATAAACAATTTGCCTTAACCCAACAGGCACAAGGTCCTGATATTTGAGTGACCATTTTCTCCTGGAGTTTGTTATACAGCAGAAATTGGAAGCAAAGCATAATCAGACACACATTCTAGGCTTTAAGAAAGCTGATTGCAAAAGTAATAATAATAATAAATAATAAAAATAAATAATAAAAACTTTATTTATATACCGCCCTTCCAGTGATCAGGGCGGTACACAATTACACAATTTAAAAGCATATGCACAGTTAAAAGCGTTCTATAAGCACAATAAAAATATCAATATCAATATCAGCTCAGGGCGACAGTACAGTAGTAGAACTCCAGTCCACTCATAATGAGGGAAGGATAGCAGCAGGGGGAGAAAATCCAGGGTAAGCCTGCTCGAATAAATATGTTTTTAACCCCTTTTTGAACTGGGCAAGAGAGGCAGCCAAGCGGAGCTCCATGGGCAACGAGTTCCAGAGGCTCAGGGCCGAAACAGAAAACGCCCTCTTCGCAGTGGTTGATAATCTGGCCTCTGGAACTCTTCGTAGTTGTTGCCCAGTAGATCTGAGTGTGCGAGGCGGATTGTGTGAGGAGAGATGGTCCTTCAGGTACTCTGGGCCCAAGCCATTTAGGGCTTTATAGGTAATAACCAGCACTTTGTACTGAGCCCGGAAACGAATAGGCAGCCAATGGAGATCTCTTAATACCAGTGTTATATGGCAGGCCCTGGGAAAACCCAGTGACCAGCCGTGCTGCCATGTTCAGCACTAATTGTAGCTTCCGAGTATGATACAAAGGCTGCCCCATGTAGAGCGCATTGCAAAAATCCAATCGAGAGGTTACCAGAGCATGTACTACAGTTTCAAGGTCCCTCCGGTCCAAGTAGGGACGCAGCTGGCGTAACAGCCGAAGCTGAAAACAGGTGCTCCTGACCATCGCATCCACCTGAGAGGTAAGATGGAGCGACGAATCAAGGAGCACCCCCAAGCTGCGTACAGTGTCCTTTACGGGAAGCGTGAGCCCGCTCAGGACAGGTGGAACCACCTCCATCCTTTGGCCGGGAGGACCTATCACAAGCACTTCCGTTTTCTCTGGATTCAGGCTGAGTCTGTTTTCCCTCATCCAGTCCATTACCGATTCCAGACAGGCCACGAGAGGAGCGACGCCATCCCTGGTCACTGCATCAGTCGGAGACATAGAGAAAACTATTTGGGTGTCATCAGCGTACTGATAACCCCGCGCCCCATGTCTCCGGATTATCTCTCCCAGCGGTTTCATGTATATGTTGAAAAGCATGGGGGACAGAATAGCTCCTTGAGGGACCCCAGACCTAAGGGCCCTCTTGTCGGAGCAAACGTCCCCCAGCTGCACCATCTGGAACCTCCCAGAGAGGTAAGACCAGAACCACTGGAGTGCAGTGCCTCCGATTCCCACCTCCGCCAGGCGTTCCAGAAGGATACCATGGTCGATGGTATCGAAAGCCGCTGAGATGTCCAAGAGCACCAGCAGGGACACGCTACCCCTGTCGATACCCAGATGGAGATCATCGACCAGAGCGACCATGGCAGTCTCAACCCCATCATCATCATCATCATCATCATCATCATCATCATCCTCTTTTGGAAAAAAGGAAAAAAATTAAAAATGTTTATATTGTTTTAATTGTATGCTGACTGTAGTCTTGCAATGGATGGAAGGATAGAAATACTTGTATAAATAAACAAAATAAACAACAAATGAGAGAACCATGTGATATTCCTTTTCAGCTACTTTTTAAGGTCATAAAAAGAACTATAGAAGTAATGAATAGTTACAGTTATACCACAAAAAGAACTGGAAATTATCCTTCATTCAGCTGCATAATGTAGTCTCATCACACTATTACTGAGGAGGTGCGGGAGAATTAATCACGAGCAAGCAACTAGCTATTTTTTTTATTTATACCTAATGTTGTTTGTAGCTTATTTAACTAGATATCTTTTTAAAAATAAATAATCTACTAATTATTCATTGCTAGATTCTTCCAGGCTGTGAAGAGAACAACATGGGCTGTTAATTCAGATGCTGAGGGTCCGTCATCAAATTAGCAAATTTTATAGAGTTATGAAGGATTTTCGACAAAACTACAGACCAGGGACATTAGGTTCAGGGACACAGTCACACAGAGAAAACAACAACAACAACATTTCCCCACCACACCATGGTCTATTGGCACCTAGTGACTTCCATGTCAGTTCAGTGGTGAATCCATGCTGAGGTTTAGTGAAAATTTGCCCTGTTTTAAAGCAGGCAAGCACTCAAGAGTGCACCCTCTGGTCTGCAGAGGTGGACCAGGGAAAAGCCAGGCCAGTTCCAAGGTGATACAGGTGTCCATGGAAGCAGAAATGTAATCCAGACAATCCAGTCAAATAAAGCAAACAAACCTGAGCCAGGTCCAAAATAATGGGTTCCCTGTTCCAATGACATGGAAGCCAATAGCTGCCACAGTCATGATCCCAGTGAATGCAATCCTTTTCCCTCTCCCACCAAGGAGATGATAATATCTCCATATAGGCAGCTATGTCCACCAATGTGCTTCCAAGCTATCAGCTTACTACACAATTATAGCACAACAAGCCCACTTTAATTGCCCATATCCTGCACATTACAACATCTTGTAGAATCCTGGGGATTGTAGTTTGGTGGTGAAACAGAATTCTAAATATCTCTTCCCTAAACTGAAAATCTCATGATCCTGTAGAGCATTGCCAGTTAAACTGGGGTCATAGCACTATTGTTGTTTAGTGTGAAAGGGTCCCAGCAAGTCTGGAGGTACAATTCTTATCTGGAATTGTAATGTGGGGAGAAGTTTACCCTCTTCCTATTCCCTGCTCCTGTCCACCTCACTCTCCCCATTGGTGTTGGCAATTTACATGTACATTCATTGTTTTCACACAGTTAACAATATATTTTTTAAATGACTGAAGATTCCATCCCAGTATGAAATAAGTGATATTGTAGTGATCCATTGCATGCTCCTGATAAATCAGGAAAAACCAAATACTGTTTTCCTTACCCAGGGGAAGGTGCTCTTCACCTAGCAAGTAAATAAGCAACAAATAACTCACATTTCACACATTATCAATGTAAAAGAGTTATTTTCCATCTACCAGAAGAGCCATGTTGTGCTAAGGGCTGCAATAAACTGTCTCGTTAGCCTTTCCCTTTCTTGAGAAATGTTCCTTTTGATCCATTTTCCCCACGCTCATAAGAAACAGCCAAGTGTAAGAGTTGAAAGTTTTAAGAGAAAAAAAGCCTAATGCCAACAAGGTCATGAAGAGTCTATTTGGAAGAAAGAGTATTTAATTTGGTTATAGATCACACTGTTTTATTAGAGTTGTTTAATCATCCAGAACCTACCTCTGGGCTAATTAGGTGAGTATAGAGATGGCAAGAAATTTACCTTTCATGGGCTGCATTGGAAAGGTCAACTAAATAAAGTCCTTTTCATGAGCACCACCTACGCTGGTAAATCACGTATTTGTATGTTCATAAAAGGAGACTCAAACTAGTTCAACTACCTTGTTATACTTTATGGGATTGTGCATCAAACAGTGGACACCTCTGTTTTTACAAGCTTTGGAGGAAAAAAAAATCTTAAAGTCTTACATGTCATAACAGTGAATGCTATATCTGTTCCCCAGGAATACAAAACGACTGAGCCTGTTTGGGGAAAGTGCACTTTTAAAAGATCTGTAAAAGGAAATGATAAGAAGGTGTCCTGTTTTTTGTGGGAGCTGACTTTTTATTTTTCTCATTTTTTTTCTGCCATGTTTAGAATCTTCTAGAGTAGGGATGTGAAAAATGAAGCCTTTGAGGCCCCAAAGTATGGTCCCTGAAACTGTACAGAAGCCCCCCAAAGCTTCCACATGACACAGAACACACACACACAAAACAAACCAAAACAACCCTTCAGAAAATTCAGATCAATTTATGCATAAGCTGAATCTTTGGGCTTGCCTATGGTGGTTTGCCTAATACAGTAATGGTATAGCTTCACTTGTTATTTGCTGGCATGTATTATACAGTAGTGGTTTTAAATGATGGTACATACAGTATTGTGTTAATTGTTAGAATTGTTGATCATATTCCTTTGTGGCTAACAAACAGATGGAAGGGAGTTGAGGCTGTATCTGGTAGCTCCAAAGTCAGTCTCTTCAGAATGTCTGGAGTAGAAGCAGGAGGGAGGCTCCCATGAGAAAAGGAAGGAAAAGAATGTTTTGCTTTTGGCAATGAATGAGAAGATGGCCAGCCAATAATTTGAAAATGTGTATGCTTTAACCATGCTTTTCTAATATTTACTGGTTAGTTTGGACAACATATGTCTATGGAGAACATCTGTAGTTTCTGAATAAAGTTAGAAGCAAACTTTATTCAGAAACTACAGATGTTCTCCGTAGACCTATGTTTCCGCTGGATTTCTGAACTAAGGGTCTCCTGCACATGATAATTACAGCAATTTTCTTTTGATTATTTACACACTCCAACTTCTCTCCAACAACTTCTAACCAACTACTATACACTGTTCTCTGACCTCAACTCTGCACCAACTCAACTAACACACTGACTAGTCTCTTGGTCCACTTATATAGGATGGTGGTTTTGAGTTATCACTCTGTGCCAAACAGCATGATGCAAGCTTGCTGCAACTTTGCCTCATGCCACATGCCCATGATCCAGCAGTCTGAGGTTATTCCATAGAATATTTGTAAATCCATGTCACCTGTCACTCAAAATATTTTTCTTTTATTTTAGGCACAATTACTCCAACAGACATAGCAAATCATCCTCAAAGCATTAGTTTAACTGAAATGCATTTGTTCAAAGGTATTAGAGTGAAGTTGTAATAAACATTTTTAAGAACTGTTGCTTGGGGGTTGAACTTCCATGTCTGACATCTGCAATTAAGGCTCATGTCACTCTTTCTTTTGCGTCTTTAGATGTAGCAGATGTATAAGAATTCCATGAACCCTTGCTATGTATGCAAACAAAAAAAGCAACAGTAAAGAAATTCTATACACTGAAGGTTGTGATGGTTGTGAAAGAGCAGAGCAGAATTATAACAGAAAAAAACAAAAGAGATGGAGAGAGAGAAAGAAAGAACAAAGCTGCTGCCACATTGCAGAATTCATGCAATTGAACACTGCTTTAATTGTCATAGCTCTATGCTATGAAATCCTGGGATTTGTAGTTTATTGTGGCACCAGAGCTCTCTGATATAGAAGGCTAAACTACGAATCCCATAATTCCAGTTGTATTGAGCCATGGTAGTTAAAGCAGTGCCAAATTGCTTTAATTGTGTAGTGGATATATTGTGTATATGAGGGAGCCCTGGTGGCACAGTGGTTAAATGCCAGTCCTGCAGCCACAATGTTGGAAATTCAATCCCGACTCAGCCTTCCATCCTTCCATAGGCTAGTAAAATGACTACCCAGCTTGTTAGGGGCAATTGGCTTACACATTGTAAACCACTTAGGGAATGCTAGTTCATTGATAAGTGGTATGGAAATATACTTGCTATTGCTAGTGCTAGTGTAGATGCAGGCCAGGTCTTGTATATAATTAATCCTAACCTCTGGAACAAGCCTAACCAACATTCCTTCATTAAATGAGGTGAAGTATGGGGTTTCTTTGGAATAGTTAAGAATAAAATCTTATTCTTTCTGAAAGTTTAGATTATTAGGATTCCATTAAATGTTCTGTGGCAACTTTCTCTGTAATTCTTGTTTTTCTTAAAGAAGAACACAAGTCTTCTTGTATTCCAAGGGATAATTGTAACCATGCAAAACCTGCTGACTGTGGTTGTGCCTGTAGAATATGTCTGTTCCTTGGCTGAAATGTATTTTCTGGATGTATACGGTGACATCAAATCTTGCTTTCATGGCAAAGCCTCCTTTTTTAAAAGAAGGAGAAACTACTCTTATTTCTTTTGGTGTAATTGAAAAGATATTTATGACTAAATTTGTAGTTTAAGGTAGTTGCTGAAATTGTGTTTTGTGTTGTTTGCTTTCAAGTCATTTCCAACTTATGGCCACCCTAAGGTGAACTTATCACAGGATTTTCTTGACACATTTCTTCAGAGTGGGGTTTGCCAGTGCCATCCGCTGAGGCTGAGAGTGTGTGACTTGTCCAAGGTCACCCAGTGGGTTTCCATGGCCAAGTGAGGATTCAAACCTCGGTCTCCCAGTGTCCTAGTCCAACACTCAAACCACTACACTACGCTGGCTTCTGAAATTAAATGAACACAATATGGTCTGATTGGCTTATGGGATTTTAAATTTATGTTAAAAGTGGCAAAGAATGAGTGAGGTTTAATTTGGGACTCATTCTTTTACAAAGGAGCTTTGCTTGGTACATCCACAATGAGCATGGACATGGGCTTGGGGCAATGAAGGTCTTTGGCTTATAAGAGATATTCATATTCTCAAGTGTTAGTTGGTAGTTCACTAATGTTGTTGAGTTTCAGGTTCTAGGTTCTGCTTAAAGAGATTCTATGTTTTGATCTGCAGACATAGCATGGTCTATTAGCCAGTATGTCAAGTGTGGACATCCTATTTTGGACCTGACACAGTTGAGTGGCTGGAAAAGAGGGCCATGCAATGGCATAGTTTGCTTCTTTTGTTGTTCAGGGAGTTCAATGAGCCTCCACCACACATTCTGGTCATTTACTTTGGAGATGATCGCCTTGATTTGCTGAAGGGAAAAAGCCCTGATTCTCCAAGCAGGCCATGACTTTCAAAGTATTTGAGCCTGGTGGCCTGGGGTGCATTTTTATGGTCAGCCATTCTTCCCCACCAGGTTTGGTGGAGTGGGGATGATCCACATTGTCTGGATAGGGCCAAAGATGCTTCAATGAGGAAGAAAAGAATAGGTTTTCTAGATTGGCAAGAAAGTGTGACATGAAGTTGCCTTTTCCTTAAAAGCTTGCAGCCTTTAGATGGAGCCGCGCTGTTCCGCAGTTTTTAAAAAAGAAGCTGGGAAAACCAGCACCTTTTTAAAGGCGCTTCTTCTCCCCTGAAACGCAAAAAAAGCATTTTCATGGCACACTTTCCCTTTTTCTCATCTAAAGGCTAGACTTTCATGCAGCCATGAACACACTTCTTTTTGCCAATCTAGAATAGGCCATTGATGAAAGGGCCATTTTTTACATCATTCCCAAACAGTACTTTGGAGGCCTGAGCTTTAAAGAGCTGATGGTGTTAATCTGTCTGAAGATTTGTTGCAGGAGTGAGAGCCTTGTTGACTGTTCTGGTGGGGTGATGGTAGGGTTTTGATAAATAATATTGCCATAGTAGATTTGTAGAAAATGGAACCTGAACCAGAATCTTGAGAGTGTAGAGAATGGAGGCTTCTGGGAAGAGAATGCTAAGGGGGAGCAAGAGCAAGGGTGCGTTTATAGTTCAACATGACATGCTAATGGCCGTGCTTAGAGCGCAGGAGACGAGAATATTGAAAAAGTCAAAATAATTTATTAGAGATAAAAGAATGCAAGGGTAGAGAGAGCTGGTACCATCCTGTGCTAAACAATTGATAAGGGAGGGAATGTCTCCTTGGAATATCTCCAGAGGTACTTTAATGAGATTTTAATGTATGCTTGGTTCTGTAATTCCATTTGCTTGACATCTATGGGGCTTTTCAGACTGCCCAAAAGGGGCGGTCCATACTCGCCCCTTTAAGCAGCGAGATGGGGCCAAAGCTTCTGCACCAGCAGCCTCTGTGGCCCCATCCCGCTGCTTCTGAAGGCCGCGGGGAGGCGGCAAACTGCCGCTTCCCTGGGTGCCTGCTGCAACCCGCTTCCCTCAGCGGGCTGAGGGGAGAAAGGGGCCATCACTATTTAAAGGCCATGACAAAGACCCACTGCAAAAATTTTGCGCCGCGGAAAGGGTGTGCTCAGCGTAATGGCATCATGACGCGCGCAGGGTTCGGGAGCACCCATATGTGCTAGGGTTCGGGAGGGACTAAACGCTGCGCCCTCCCGAACCCTATTCGCGCTGCCAAGGTGCCTCAAGATGCTTGTCTAGATTAAGCCTATATGTTTAGAGTTTGAATTGACCAATAACGTGAAAAAGACGAGTTCCTTTGTTTGTTTTCTATAAAAGGCAGCCATTTCTGTCATTCTAGGCCTCAGTTTTTTGGAATTCTGCTTTTCCAATGAGGACTGCTATTCTTTGCATGCAAGAATAAAGCTGAGTTCTCAACCAAATTTCTGGGTCCCCTTGTCTACTTCACTCTGTCAAGCTAAGAATTGTATAAGTTCATTTACAAGATAATTCTTACCTGATCCCATTATCCACTACAGTGGGGAAAGAGGCTACGCAGATGCTTGTCCCTTGTCCGTGCCAGGTAGTGAAGGGGGGCGGGAGAGTAAGATTACAGTGAATACCCATGGCACCCATTGGCCCCTGGAACTGCATCTTTAGGTCATAGGGCTGTAGAAAGAGATTACCCTCAGGGCTGGCTTGGGAGTTGTGCTCTTAAATCAGGGATTCCCTGGGTTTCCCTTCCACTAGGACTGGCCAGGGAAAAACTCAGGTATTTGTCTCTTCCTTGGGGCTCTGGTGTTCCCCCAGGGGAAGCTGAAGAGGGGGTCTAGCAGAGACCCACTGCCTGTTGCCAAACACATATTACTTATCACAGAGTTTAAATTAGTTGAATAGTTTAATAGGTCAACAAAGTGGTCCTTATTTAACTCATGTTCGTATGTCCGGTCTCTTTATTCCTATTGTGGGTCACAAAACAGCAAGAAATAGCATTTTGTGTGTGGAAAACACTGTTTCAATTAAGAAATATTAATTCCTGTAGAGAAATTTTTTTCACAGAAAATGCTGTAATTGGGGGCTTATTCTATGTAAAATGTGAGCATGGTTGATTTGCATAGAAACCAGCACTTTTCACAAGGAGAAAAGTAGGTTGAACCTCTGTCCCTGACACATTTTCTACATGCAAGGGTGTTTAGCCCCCACCATAGTGGAGAATGCAGTTATGGGTGACTCCACTTGCCAGGACTGCTTGCTAGGTTTCCAACCTCAACAAGACTTGGGTCTCCATTTGCCCCATGTCTCTAAATTTTATTTTATAACAACCTCTAAACACCAACTGCTCATGCCCATTGTCTTTTATTAATATTTGTTGCAGAGAACTTTTACAATCATATTTAAATGGTAGGAATCATGAAAATACTTCTTAAATATGTGCCACTAATATGAATAATACTTGCTGGGGTGGAGGGAGAGATGAAACTTTTCCCCAGTAGCTGGAATGGGAAATATTTGATGTATTGTCAGTCCCTTCCCGCCTTAGGGAAAAAAGTTTGATTTTCACCTGCTAGGTATTGTGTTATTACTAAAAATGAAATACAGAGTGACCAAGTTGCTACCTTTTGCTTAGCTTCACAGCCAGCGGGTGCCAAATGCTACTGCAGATTATCCTCAGCAGTCCTAGCAAGCCAGCACCAACTTGTCATATGCTATATATTTCTTCACCTCTAAAAATAATATGATTATCTCACATTGATCATATATTCCTCCCTCTCCTCTCTTTCTTGGCAGAAGCTAGCCTATTGTTGCACACTAGAGGAGCAGTAGTTGCTAAGTCCTCTTTGATGACAAGTGCAATTTATTCCTTTTAACACTATCAGGACTCAGAGGGAACAGCTGGCCAATTCTTCCCAGAATGCCTCAGAAGCATAATGCAAGACAGGGCAAGTGGAGCAGGCCTCCCCACCACTGTGTTAGACAAGAGTACCTTAGGAGCACTTCTTGTTCTGGTTATTACGTGAAGCAAGGAGATAACCACAACAAATATTTGTAAAATGAACTGTTTTGATAGTCATTTAATTTTGGATACATCTAAGAGGTTGGTTGACCTTTGAGGCTTGCTGAGAATTTCCCCCACCTCACCAGTACTCAAACCTTTTGCGTCCCTTTTCCTAAAACTTAAAATGGCATCCTTATCAAATGTTCACACTGTTTCCTTATATCAGGCTCTAATGTTGTCAATGTACCTTTTCTCAGCTTCTCATTCCATGGTGTTTCACTTTGTGCTTTCCTTGGCAAAGGCATACATCCA
The DNA here is from genome assembly GCA_034509955.1 of Urosaurus nigricauda. NCBI lineage: Eukaryota > Metazoa > Chordata > Lepidosauria > Squamata > Phrynosomatidae > Urosaurus > Urosaurus nigricauda. Next base: position 107,217,449 of record JAOEGL010000004.1, read on the forward strand.
GTTGCTAATTCTGACTAAAGTAGACTCATCAAATTGGTGGGGAATTGACTGCACAACTCAACACTTATGTAAGTCACATTAATTCAGTGGTTTCTATGTGGAACTAACAATTGTGTTTAGATCAAAATATCCCCTTAGACCAACTTGTGGTCAACTTGTGAGCAACTTGTGGTCCTCCAGCTGATGTTTGTCTGCTAGTCTCATCATCCGTCCCCACTGAGTTTCACAGATGGTCTGTTATCCATAGATACACTGTAAAAGTTGATTGAAGAAGATGCAGTACTGCCACATGTCAATTTGGTCACAGCTGATTCAAGGAACCTTTGGATCCTCAGGTTTCAGGGCAGCCAGAATGGAATAAAATGGATGTAAGGAAGAATCTAGTTTTGTTAAACCTTTGAGGAAACTTAAAAGCTATTTGTCCATCTAAATGACTTTTGCTGAGGCAAAGAAACTACCTGTGTAATACCTTGACATCCATATCACAAGATGGGAAAGGCATTGTTGAGGCACTGTTGAGAAGATCCTGAGATGGGCATCATTAAGTAGCACAGCAGATGGTGAAGCCAGAGCAAACCACAGTTGTTTCTAGAAGATATTTGTAGGACTCACTTAGGCTTCACAGGACTCTAGGAACAGAAAATGTTAAACATATACTGGTAAACTCTCTCAGACTCAGAGGGAGACAAAGGCAAACCCCGCCTGAACAAATCCTGCCCAGAGAACCCCATTATAGGTTTGCCCTTATGGCTGGCTTAAGTCAGAAATGACACTTTCCTACTTCCACTCCTATGCCCATCCTATGAACCAGCTGCACCGCTGCATTGAAGGATGTGTAGGTGCATCATACATAACCCCTCTGGGATTGTTAGGATTTAAGGCCTAAGTATGAAATGTACAGCTGTGCCCAAAGGAATTATGGGTAATCTTCTGTTGGCTAGCCTGAAATGCAATGCAGCTGGAGGCTAGAACAGCAGACAGTGCTCAAGGTCAGATATGTGCTTGCTGCCACGTAGGCCTAAGGTAAACATCAAGAGTCTTCCTGACTGAGGGGACGGAATTGTGCTGTGGCACAGGAAGAAAAGTCACCAGAAGAGGCTGGGTTTGTGGCCGCATGGCACAAGTGTATAAATAGCCTGCACACCGCAGTGTGGGTTGTTGGGTAGTTGGAGTAGCTGGTGGATGGTTAGTTGGAGAGATTTGTTGGATGAGCGTATGAATATTTGTAAATACAGCAGCTTAAGAATAAAACCTCTGAGGAGAGAGTTTTGATTCCAGTCTGTTTCATCAACAACTGGGAGGAGGAATTCCTGATAAAGCCGAACAGCTCCAAGGTTGCCGGTAGTTCCGAAGACCTCGGAGATTGCTTGAACTGCACACATCTGCTTGTTTACACCAATAGAGATAGCATTGTTAACTGACTCACCCCTTGGGTAGGATAGATGGCAGATGATTCTGTATTCTCCTGGTGTTTACTTGGGGACAACACCAAGTGGGGAACACCCTAAGATTGGGGAGGGTGGGGAGGCAAATGGGCCTACTACCCTATGTTCCTCCACTTCCTTCCTAATCTTCTCCCTCACTTCTGAGTCAAGGCCAATGACTGATCTCAGGTTTTTGGTAAAATAGTTGGTTGAGGTCCAATATAGAAGATCCTAAAACCTGAAGCCCTCCAGAAGATTGATTTGTGTCTCGCTGTCAGGGTAAGGGCAGATGAGGGCTTCTAGACTTTCCATTTTAATTGGGCTAGGGCCCTTTTTAAGCCATGGTGGAGGTTGCAGCTTCTCTCTTAGCTGCCTGCTGGTCCTTATGTCTTCCCAAATTCCTCCCTTTTGGGCAGATCCAAAAGGAATGTTTCCCCACACAAATAGAACATTTGTGCCACAACTTGCATGGCTGGTGTGTGCATGCCCCATGTACCCCAAACTCCCAACATAGTTTGGCTTGTGTGTTTCCTCCTATTGGCTCTTGTTAGTTGAGCTCCCCTGACCCTTTTGGACTATATGTCCACTATCCGAGTGCTCCCCTTGAATTGGGCTGGGGTCATAATCTGCATCCAGAGCTGGGGTGTGCATGATCCCACCTTAATGTTGGATTCATGGCAACTCTCACCTTAAAGGCTTCATGATTCTGAAGCTATGTTGGCCCTGCATAATCAACATATGATCTATAGATAAAGTCCCTGTATTGAAATGAGTGCAAATTCTCTCCAGAGCTGGACTTGAGCTATAACCCCCCCCCCACGCTAACAGCTTCCTTCTCCTTACCATCTAGCTTTTCCCAGTCTTTCTTCTCCACCTCTCGATATAGCAAGAAAAAGACATCCACAAATTCCGCTTTCAGGATTTTCTCCAATGTGGCAGGGAACAGATGATCCTCCAGGGGCTTGGCCAGGTCTCCAAAAGGAATGGTCCCATAAGGGGTTGCCTCATACACATTGCTGGCCTGCTGTTGGGTAACACTGTGCCCCCCGGTAGAGGGGTGGCTGTGCATGTGCCTTGGGTGTCTTGTCAGACCTGGGGGGATACCCAAGGGGTCTTGCAAAGGCATGTTTGGCAGGGCAGAGGGGATGTCCATAGGGTTGGACTAAAACCCATCAGTGGGGCTGGCCCCATTGTTGCCAGCCCCCATTGCTAGCCTACCAGGTGAATACCAACCCCCCATGGCCAACATTGAGAGCCCATATCATACCTACTTGATTAGGGCCATGCATTTCGGGAAAACACACCGTTCATGGCTTGTGCCTGTCCACCCTCTGTGGTGCTCTCATTCTGCATTTCCTTCTCATTGCCTGATTCCTTCGATGGTGGTGACTTGTTCTGACTGGAAATACTTTTCCAGTGCATCCAAGCAAGCCAACACCTGCTGGTTGAAGCCATCCCCCTCTCTTCCTGTGAGTTCCCTTTCGAGTTGCTCCGGGGGCTCGCCCTGCTTCTTGGCTGGTAGAGGCACATAAGCACTCAAACCATTCCAGCCTGGCCAGAACGTCTTCCCCACCATCCTGTCCCAAGTGCCCATCCAATCAGCCTGGCTTTTGAGTACAGGCTTTCCTTGCTAGGGGGTGCCTTGCTCTTTGCTTCCCACTTAGGTGCTATTTGGGAGGAGAATAAATGCAGTGCAGGAGATAAGATGCTGCAGCAAGATGCGGACAGACAAAGGGGCCCACTACCTGCAGTAAAGGGGCCTGGTGTGGAATAGTAAGGCTGAGGCAAGGCCCACTCTAGGGGCTAACCAACCATGTATACAGGCTGGCACCCTGAAAGCAAGAAGAGAGGTGGAGTATCTGGCTGCACAGCATGACCAAAAGCTACTACCAATACACTGCTGAATCCCTGCAATGGACCGGGGAGGGGGGGGGTTGTTCTAGAGAGCCAGAGTGAGGCCCATGCTAGTAAAGACCTTGGTGGCTGCATAGTTCCTCCATAGCTCTGGGGTGGGTGTTCCAAGGCCTCTTCTGAGGCCTAGAAGGCTGGAGTGTTCCAATGCCTCTTCTGAGGCCTAGAAGGCTGGAGTGAGGCCCACACAAAGCAAGGGAGGAAGGCAGGCAAGCTGGAGGCTGGTTAAGGTCTTGGCAGCTGCACGACTCCTCCGGACCTATGGGGAGGGGTGTTGGCCAAGTGCTCTGAAGCCTCTGTCAAGGCCTAGATGGCTGGAGTGAGGTCCACACAAAAGCTCCCGACTTTGAGCGCACCTGGAACCTGGGCTGCAGCCGGACTGCAGATTCAATGGCAAAATCCAGGTGATGGAACCTGGCTGCATCCTGAATTAGACCTCAATTTGGGAGAAGTAAGCCAGGTTTTTTACCAGTGTGATAAACTCATTAGATTAGTGGTACTCAGATTTTGATCTTCTACATCTTTTGGAATTTAACTCCAATAACCCCCAGACAGTATATCCAGAAGCATTCTGGGAACTTGAGTCCAAAACATCTGGAGGCAGTTTGGGAACTGAAGTCCAAAACATCTGGAGGACACTGAGAACCAGTGATTTGGAGTACATAGATCTTTGTTGTAGCAGCATAAAAAATAGCTTCAAATGCATGCCATACATTTTGTATCTTTTGGGGATCACATTTTTAGAAGAAGAACATTGAAATGAAGCTTTGCAGTTTGTACTTGTTGCTTTTTACTATGTATCCTCCACACTCCCTCTAAGATATATAGCTGGCTGTATAATGCTGTGAAACCAGTGATGGCCTACAGTGGTTTAAAACAAATATAAATGAACTGAGTACTACCTATATTATACTCTGTCCCAAATGTGTGGAGTAGTGTGACACAGAAAAAAATCGAAGAAATAAATTAACTTAAAAAGAGTTAGTAAACTTTTGGTCCATGTAATTATAGCTGTTTCAGCTCAACACAGAACCACTTAAATAAAAATACACTTGAGAATAACCATTGAAAAAAAGAAATAGAAATATAAAAAAGAAATATAGCAAACATTGATATTTGGTAGTTACACTAAAAAATGACCAGCTTCAAATCATGTTGAATGGAATGGTGTTTGTAAAAGAAATAGCCAAAACAGTCATAATGACTCTCTGCTGTGAGAATGCTACAGTATAAACATTTTAAAACTTGCATATGTGGTAATGTTATGATGTTGCCTTACAGACCTCGCTTCATTGAGACAAAGGCTTTCATTACATGATATCAGCCTACTATAATGCAAAACAGCAGAAGATAAATTACTAGAATCAATAGACACACAACAGGGATGCTGGTTTGATACCCAAACATTGCTTTTTAAATTCTAAATTAACATTACCATCAACAGTTCACCAACAGCTGAGGGACAGGATCCAGATCCATTATTGGGCTCCTGCTGAGGTCTACACCCGAATGACCAAGAGATCTCTTTAGGCCTCTTCCTTGCACTATTTATCTGTATTCTTATTTCACTTAAATTTCAATATTCCTCCCAAGAAAGAAATCCTTCAGGGTGGTGTGTGTGTTTTCTTATTTATAAACGCGCGCGCGCACACACACACACACACGATTTACAATGGAAACAAACCAAGTGAAACTACAAAGATGCTAAAATAGAACTAAAATGGTAAAGATAAAAATCTAGGGAAGAATTCTTGCTGGAAGAGAAAGGCTTTCATCTGATGTCCAGGGCTAAGTAGGAAGGGGGGAAGGATGGGAGCTGGACCTGCAGGGCTTTACATTTTTGGCATCTCAAGAAACCAAAGTGTATCTGAAATGTCTGTTGCACTATCTCAGATGTTTTATTTTCTATAAGCACCGACATTTGTTAATATAATTCAAATATGACAAAGAACAACATACATCTTGAGAGCAGAACCACAAAGTCATAACTTTGCAGTTATGGCTAAATTTAGGTTACCTAAAAACCTGTTCAAAAAAAGTGCAGGATGAGTCTCCCCTATCCAAAATGCTTGTGATCAGAAGTGTTTTGGATTTTGGAATATTTGTATATACATAATGAGTTATCTTGGAGATTGGGACCAAGTCTAAACATGAAATTTATTTCTGTTCTGGATGCACCATATACATATATACAGTACATATAGCCTGACGGTAATTGTATAGACAATATTTTTAATAACTTTGTGCAGGAAACAAAGTTAGTGTACACTGAACCATAAGAAAGCAAAGGTGTCACTATCTCAGTCACTGATGTGGACAATTTTGGATTTTGGAGTATTTCAGATTTCAGAATTCCAGATAAGGGAGATTCCATTTGTAGTCATATTTGTTTTATTTGAAAATTTAGGGAGCCCTAACAACAATCAGTCATTTTGCCCTGGACCCCAGGCCATAGCTCAGCAATCCTGCAGGAGTATAAATGAATATTCCAGGTGGATCTCCAAGGAATGGGGGTGTTTTATAGAAGGGAGGCCACCATTAGGAATGCTCTTTCTTTGTTAGCCATTTGACATGTTATTTTGGACAGCAGCACATAGAGAAAAGTGTCTACAGATGATCTTAAAAATAAGGCAGGGGCATATTGGAATGGTGTTCCATCTCTTAGATAGGTCTCAGGCTTTTCCTCTGATCTTTTTGGTCCCTCTTGTGCCCTAGTGGTGACAAATGGAGCCTCTGCATACCTTGTTCCCTCATTTTGGAGAAGAGTGTAGATTAGACAAAAGAGAGAAAGAGAAAGTATATAGACTGGTGGTTGGTGCCAGCAAATGGCCGTAATATGGGAAGCTCCCCACTGAGAATCTTGTCCAAAGTTCCTGCTAACAAATCTGAGGTAAACAGAGCAGATGATATACTGTATACAGGTAGAACCTGAACAAAAGAAATATTATGTCATGTTGAATGCATGAAAAACAAAGTAGAGAAAATATAGATGAGGAAAAAAGATGTTTCACCATAATGTTCAGTGAAAGGACATAAGATTTCTTATTTGTATTTTTTGCCTCAAAAAGGGATTTAAAAAAAAAACACACATCCTATCAAGTTGGTCAATTAGCTGATGTTTTTAACTAATTGACCAGTAAGATCTCTGCCCCACTGGTTTGAGTTTATCTCTCAAGAATGAATTTTCATTCTCCTTACTCTGGGAACAACTGTTGCACTCATGGGTAACTTAATGTAGGTGTGTGGGTGTCTCTTCCTCCATGACTGCCTTCATCGTGCTTTTCCTCCACTGTGATTCTGTATGAGGTAGCATCATACAATGAAACCTATCTACCTGAAAGAACATCATTCGAATATATATCTGCCATATATATGCTGCCAAAAAAAATGATCATGAGGAGGAGAGGCTACACTGGTGGCCTCATGTGCTTTTTGTGCATCAGAATATGCTTCTCTGAGTTATGGCAAAATTATGTGTTAGTCATCTTTATATCTCATTTTTAGTCCAGTAAGCTCATGGTGGCACATAAGACGCTTTACCTTGGGAAATGGGTCATACTGATAGAAAGTGATTGCCTAAGACAACCCAGGCTGATTGGCACTGCAGAATTAATGCAGTTTGACACCACTTTAACTGCCACGGCACCATCGTATGGGATCCTAGGATTTGTAGTTTGTTATGGCACCAGAGCTGTCCAAGAAAGAAGTCCAAATATCTCACAAAACTACAAATCCCAGAATTCCATAGCACTGAGCCATGGCAGTTAAAGTCATGTCAGACTGTGTGGATATAGCCATATGCTATGAAAGCTCCTTAATTCCTTTCTGGTAGAAATAAATTTTAATCCAAGGTTTGGGGTAGGAGTAATAGTGGTATACATGTTGTCATTTCTGATGTGAAATCACTTTTGATGATCAAATATAAATAATACTGTAATTAAAAACACCGTTTAAACTTGAAAAGGAAGATCAGACTTGGAGAACTATTGATTTTCTACACTGCTGTTCTGCAACAGACCTTACCACCCTCAAAGCCCTCTGAAGTGGACTCCTGCCTCCAGATGTTCAAACACATATCTCCTGGCCTTCCTAGCCAAAAACAATGGGAATAGGAGTGCTGGAAGCTGAAAGAAAAAGAAAGAAAGAAAAGCTAGGCATGTTGCTTTCTTCCCTCACACTCTTTCTTACTATTTAGCAGGGGTTCCCAAACTTTTTTACTTACAGAGACATTTTCAACTTGACAAATTAAACTTGGCAAATTTCTGTTCAGTATGTAATTTCTAGTTTTCGTATTTTCATTCTACTTTTTGTTTCTTATTCTTTAATTTCTACCAGCTACCAGCTTTTTCCTTTCTATCAGTTACTCTCAAAAATGCTACAAGATTCCTCTGCATATATATATTTAGTAACAGTTGACGTTGTGAGGGTGTGCCTTGTTTAATGGTGGAGGAGAATTATCACATGGTTCAAGGGCTGGCTTGTACCATGCACTGTTTTGAATGTTGATGTTGACAGGACAGTGTATTTTATAACATTGAAAGAGAAAAGTAAAAAAAGTGATCTCAAAGCCAAAAGGAGGTAAAGAAAGATAGTTTGCTAAGACACTGAAAACAATGAAGTTTTCCATACATTTATGGAAATGGGAGAAGATGTGGACCAAGGACATCGAATGTTTAATATGTTACAATTTAAGAGAAAATGTCTATAAAATCTGTACTGATGGTACGTGTCACCAGAGAGAATATCAAAAAATGTATAAAGAAATGTGACAAAAGGTGGTGACCTTCTTCCACATGTGGTGGAACTGTTCTAAAGCTAAGAAGTTTTTACTATTGGTAAGATCAAGAATGCAGAAAATCTTGAAAATAAAAATTAATTTTATACCTGAAGCATTCTTGCTAGAATTTTTTTGGCTTTGACAGACAGATAGAAAAAGAGATGGGTAGACTAGCTTAGCATATGGTGACAGCAGCAATAATTAGGTATGCTAAATATTAGAATAACCAAAGATTCCAACTGAGGATGGGTGGATATATAAATTAGTAGAGATTGCAGAGATGGATAAATTAACAGAACTAATGAAAATGAAACCCAGAGAACAGTTCTTGCAAGAATGGAACTCACAGCTTATTTACAGCTGAGAGAAGAGGTGGGTGGGTGGCATCAGCAGGCTTTGAAGTGTGATTTATTTTATTTTATTTATGTTAGGAAGGAGATGATGCTATAAGGAAAGTGGTTTTTTTTTCTATTTCCTGCTTTATAAGATGTTAAAATTAAGAGTAAATTGATACAGGAAATTTATGCAACATAGACTCCAACCACACATGGAGAGTGAATTCCTAGAGGTTCAAACAGGATTCAGGAAAGGAAGGAGCACTAGGGGCCACATTGCAAACATACAGTGGCTAATGGAGTGCACCAAGGAATTCCAAAAGAAAATCAGCATGTGCTTTATAGACTATAGATCAATACAGCCAAAGGCAAGGCCTTTGGCTGCATAGATCATGAAAGACTATGGAACACTCTTAAAGAAATGGGAGTGCCAATACATCTGATAGTCCTAATGAGGAATCTTTACTCAGGACAGGAGGCTACAATTTTCATACCTGGGATCAAATATTGATCAGAGTGGGGACTGCAGTCAAGAATCATAAGTAGACTGAGAATGGGGAGGGGAGCTGTGAGAGAACTAGAAAATATCCTGAAATGTAAAGACATACAACTGAGCACAAAAGTTAGAATCATACAAGCTATTGTATTCCCTATTGCCATTGATCCTAAAGCAGATCAAACGAGAAATCTCTCTGGAAGCCAAGATGACTAGACTGAGGCTGTCGTACTTTGGCCACATCATGAGGAGGCATGATTCAGTGGAAAAGACAATAATGCTAGAAAAGGTAGAGGGAAGCAAAAAGACAGGAAAGCCACATGCTAGATGGATGGACTCTATTAAGGATGTCATGGGTTTAAATTCAACCCTTCAACTACCATCTTGAGGGGAGAGAAAGGCAGGCCACCTCCTGCTGGAAGCAAGAAGAGCCCTCCCTTCAACCACCATCTTGAGGGGAGAGAGATGCAGGCCACCTCCTGCTGGAAGCAAGAAGAGCCCTCCCTTCAACCACCATCTTGAGGGGAGAGAAAGGCAGGCCACCTCCTGCTGGAAGCAAGAAGAGCCCTCCCTTCAACCACCATCTTGAGGGGAGAGAGATGCAGGCCACCTCCTGCTGGAAGCAAGAAGAGCCCTCCCTTCAACCACCATCGTGAGGGGAGAGAGATGCAGGCCACCTCCTGCTGGAAGCAAGAAGAGCCCTCCCTTCAGCCACCATCTTGAGGGGAGAGAAAGGCAGGCCACCTCCTGCTGGAAGCAAGAAGAGCCCTCCCTTCAGCCACCATCTTGAGGGGAGAGAGATGCAGGCCACCTCCTGCTGGAAGCAAGAAGAGCCCTCCCTTCAACCACCATCTTGAGGGGAGAGAAAGGCAGGCCACCTCCTGCTGGAAGCAAGAAGAGCCCTCCCTTCAACCACCATCTTGAGGGGAGAGAGATGCAGGCCACCTCCTGCTGGAAGCAAGAAGAGCCCTCCCTTCAACCACCATCTTGAGGGGAGAGAGATGCAGGCCACCTCCTGCTGGAAGCAAGAAGAGCCCTCCCTTCAACCACCATCTTGAGGGGAGAGAAAGGCAGGCCACCTCCTGCTGGAAGCAAGAAGAGCCCTCCCTTCAACCACCATCTTGAGGGGAGAGAGATGCAGGCCACCTCCTGCTGGAAGCAAGAAGAGCCCTCCCTTCAACCACCATCTTGAGGGGAGAGAAAGGCAGGCCACCTCCTGCTGGAAGCAAGGAGAGCCCTCCCTTCAACCACCATCTTGAGGGGAGTTAATTGTCTAATTAACAAACTGTAAGCCGCTCTGATAGCTTTGGCTGAAGAGCGGGGTATAAATAAAATTTATTATTATCATTATTATTATTATTATTATTATTAAATTTGCAGGATCAGAGCAGAGCAGTGGAGCATAGAAGTCTTGGAGATGTCTCATCTACAGGTTTGCCAAGAGTCAAGATCAACCCGAGGGTGGGTAATAACAACAAATATATGAAGGGAATGGGAAAAAGGATTAAGGAATATGCTGTTTGCCTTGGCAAATGGGAAATCAACATTTGTTATCTTTTTAATTATTTGCTGTTTTGTTTAGGTTTTTTTGGGGGGGAGGGGGATATATGTATATAGTTGGGGGTTGTGCATTGTAATGTCTTTTGCTTTTTGAAACATGTTTGCATTAATATATCATTAAAATATTTTATTAAAAAAGAAAACAATGACATTTTCTTAGTGATTTCAAGTTAAATTAAACATATACAAAACATTTTGAGCAATGTACTTGTCATATTCAATGTATTTTGACATATTCTGCTGATATGATAACAGCTAGAACACTAAAATGAGATAAAAAGAACATGTGAGATACACAGTTTGAAAATAGTACTTTCTTTTTATTGGTGAGGTTGTTTGCATCTCACAACCTTCTGTTGCTCCACTCTCTCTGTAAGAGTTCTATAAAATGTTAGTCTGATTGGTTTTCAGGATGGAACACTGGGCTTTCAAGCCACAATTCACCTGGCATTGTGTTGTTAAATAAACAGCTGAGTTTAATCTGTTATCAAGCTGCATTCATGAACTTTAAAGGGTTCAAGAATAAATCCTTTACCTCACAACCCAATGACTTGTAGCATTCGTTTTTTTTTAAAAAAAGAAAAGATAACTAAAATAGAAAAATTACTTTTGAAAAGTGGAGAACAATTACTTTTGAAAAATTGAAACTATGTCAGAAACTAACTACGTCAACCCTCTTTATTTACGGATTTTTTTTTTTAATCTATGGATTCAAGCATCCAAAGCGTGAAAATATTTAAAGAAAAGTATAAATTACAAATAGCAAATTATGATTTTCCATTTTATATAAGGGACACCATTTTGCTATGCCATTATATTTAATGGTACTTGAGCATCCACAGATTTTGTTATCCACAGGGGATCCTGGAACCAAACCAAACATCAGTGGATAACAAGGGCCCACTGTATTCTGAAGTCTTTGGGACTACAGATCATTACTTTTTTTTTTAAAAAAAAAAAAAAGTTCAAGCTTTGGAATTTGTTTGTTTACACTCCTTTGCAGATTTAAGTGCATTCAGGCTGTTGTTAGCCACTTTCAAACTGGCTTTGACTTATCATGACCCTGTGAATGAGAATTCAAAGAAAGTTGAGGAGGTAGGCTAAAGTTTATGAAAGCTCAGGCTACCCTATTCTTTCTTTCAATTGTTTTCAAAGGTGCTACAAGATCCCTTTGCTCACTAAAAGAAATAAGCACTAAAGCCAATTCAGGCCAATAGGCTCCCCCTTCCCCCGAAACTCTCCATTGAAGTGCCTAGTGATGCCTAAAGCCCTGCTCTGGCAACATGCAGTTTCAGCTGCCCCTGTCTGAGCAGTTTTCACTGATATAGGCTTTACTTAGTTGCATCATAGCATACTACAAGTACAAAGCAGTTGCAACCAAAGACAATGTTTGAAGCGTACTCCAAAGGAAAGTACAAAGGGAGCTCCTATTTCTCATCCCCACCTCACAATCTCTTTTAAGACACAAGACATTTATCAGCAATTCCATAGTAAAGCAAATTCTTGTAGGGGAGCTAAGATTACCCTACAGGCTTAACCTTTTACAATTAATTAACATACTATTATCTAGGCAATAACCCCCTTCTGTCTTCTTCCATTCCATGGACTTGCCTGACTGATCTAATATAAATCTTTCATTCTTCATTACCGATGCTCCATTTAAATAAGTTCCCCAAGAAGAGAGGTCCATAAATGACATGATTTGCATAGCTTAGCTCGAAAGAACTAAAGCCCATTTGTACTTGCTCTTTTCTTTTTCTTTTTTTCCGAAGACAACAGTATAATGTTGATGTGGAAATTTTCAGTTCTAAATTATCCCGGGCCTTTTATCCTGGGAATTTAGAAGCCAAGCTTCATCCCAACAGGTATTGTCTGTCCTCTAGATACTAGCAATTTTCTTAACAAGAAGTTGTGAAGTAATTACTCTGCAGAACTCTCAAACTGACAAGATGGACTGGAAAGGTGATACACACCTTCTGTTTTATCCATCACAGCTTTTTGGACAATATAAGTTCATTTTTTAAATATCTCCCAAGCTCCATTTTACTGAATGATTTAGATTTACTACACATATATCACTTCTATACGTTTCATTTTTAAATATAGGGGGCTCTAAGCAGTTTTATGTTTATGTTTTACTTGGATGAATTATAACTCTGTTTTCCTGCTGAAGGATTTGCATGTAACTTCAGCAGCCCTTATTTTACACTGGGCTGTCCCCTTTAACAGCCACCTTTCACATCTATTTTGGGGACTACCATGGCAAATATTGGGGTAAAATTGATGTTTGTGCATGTAATTTAGTTCCCACAATTTCCCTCTGAATAGACAAAACCTGGTTGTACAAAGTTGCACATGAGCATGTGGATAAAGCTAGGAAACTGAGGACAGAGCTTGGAACATTGTTGTTTCTGGATTTGTTTGTTTGCCTTCTATTATATATGTGTGTGCTTCAGAACATTGTTGTTTCTGTGTACCTTCAAGTAATTTCAGACTTATGGTGACCCTCAGGCGAATTCATCATGGGGTTTTCTTGCTAAAATTTCTTTAGAGGAGGTTTGCCATTGCATTGCCATTGATTTCTACTGAGGCTGAGAGAGCATGATTTGCCCACAGTCACCCAGTGGGTTTTCATGGCTTTATGGGGATTTGAACTCTAGTCTCCAGAGTCCTAGTCCAACACTAAAACTACTATGGCATGCTAGGTAATGCTTAGAATATTATTGATCTGGTTATAGGGAGACTTTAGGGAATAGCAGGCTTCTTGAGTACTGCAGGGGTACTGCAGGGCTTGACTCTATGGAGATTATTACACGGGGTAAAGAGGGATCACTCCCATCCTCACCCTGTCCTTACCCTATCCTTATTGAGTCCACACTTATCCCATCCTTCTTCTGTCAGTGGCCCCATCATTGTATTAATGGGAGTTTCTGTTAACACACGGCGATGGGGCCATGCCACTTCAGTGACGGGAGAAGGACAGGATAAGCTTGACATCATTGGATAATCTTTTTGTGATTGTGCAATAAAGGCGACTGAAGGATGGGATAAGGACAGACATCACCTGATGATCTTTGAGTGATTGTGCCTTAAGGACAGGGTAAGGATAGGAGGGATCCATCATTTACCTCGTGTGATAATCTCCTATGTTTGACAGATCCTTACTACAGAGTGATTATGGTAAAGGTCATTTCATTTAATTTCATTTATGGTTATAGACTAAAAACACACACACATACACACACACAAGGTTACTGCTAAAATTAATAAAATATGAAACTCATAAAACACAGACACACACAATCACACACACACATGTGATGCAGATATGGTGAGTACTCTTCATTCAAAAGTGTATATATATATATATTAAAGTAATTAACTTAAGGTAAGAGAAAATGAATGAAGGAGTGTGGTGGAAGGCTGGAGTGTGTTGGATGTTTTTTTAGCCAAACAGAGAAATTGATGGTTGAAAGTAGACAAGAAAAATAACTGTTGGGGAGGGTGATCGTTTACATTTAAAGGTGCAAGGTTATTCTAGTGTTTAGGGCTGCATCCACACTGCAGAAATAATCCAGTTTGACACCACTGTAACTGCCATAGCTCAATGCTATGCAGTTTTGGGAACTGCAGTTTGTTGTGGCACCAGAGCTCTCTGACAGAGGCGGCTAAATATCTCACAAAACTACAGCTCCTGGAATTCTACAGCAATGAGCCATGGCAATTAAACTGGTGTCAAACTGGATTATTTCTGTAGTGCAGATGTAGCCTAGGAGAATAGAGAAAGGAAGGGTCAGATAAAAAGTGCATCTGTAGTATTGGCTGAAGCAAAGTATAACAAAAAACTGTAATTACACAGTTCTGTGAACACACTAGAGTATTTTACAAGTAGTTATATTTGACAAAATTTGTTCAGGCACCCCTGTTAGTTTGAGGGAGGCCAGTTATCAAGGGCATTGAACAGCAAAAAGAAGCAACATTTCAGGCTATTTTTAGCCATCTCTAAGGACATGGCAGGAGGAGATGATTATTAAGAAGTAGAAAACCAAACTGTGTTATTTTTGAGAGTATCTTCTTACTAATGAAGAGAAGACTCACCTCTTGTCAGGCTTGGAGTAATAAAGCATGAAGTAAAGGACTTGTCCAGTGAAGCCTCTTAGGCTTGGCCAGATCAACAGACTGTTCAGGAACCTGGACAGAGTTAAGCTGGTTTCACAAGGCTAGAACAACTTTTCACAGAATCACAGAATCACAGATACCCATAGAGACCTCACCTCAACACATAATAAATATCCCAAAGCCCATCTTCTGTAGGATATTTTAGTGGGCCAAAATGCAGAAAATACACCACACCAACAAGGATGGTTTTAAAATCATGCAGAGGAAGGAAAGTTATATTATTGGAGTCACAGCATTTAGATTTTCTTCTTTGATACCAGCTCCATTGTTTTCCTTGCCAGCCATGATTTTAAAACCATCTTTACCTGACAAAGAAGGCTGTGAACTTTGGGGCTGTACAGACTGCCCTGAAAGGGTGGCCTGTAGCCACCCATTTTTGCTCCACCCTGAATCTGCACCTACCAAATGGGAGGCATCATTTGTAGGATGAGCTCGGGGTGACATTGGCACCCCCGTGTTCACTGATGATGTACACACGGCACAGCAGCGTTTGGATGCTGCGCCACGCGTACGTCATCATGTGGGCCCTGTGTGAATGGGGGTGAACCATGATGGCACCCAGACAGTGTGGTAGGGCTCGGAAGTGTGTGGGTGCCCTACTTTTGGCCCCAGGCTGGCACAAAGTGCCCATCTGTTCTGGGCCTTTGAAACCTAGTGTGATGTATTTTCTGTATTTTATTTGACCTAATAAAGATCCCCCATAAAAAGAGCCATAGTCCCACCAAGGTTCTTTTCCCCATCAACTGATCATTAAGTAGGCTTGTCAGCAATGACCTCTCAAAGGTTCCACCCCCATCAACCTGCAGCTCCTAAAGGGTCTGTGCTACACACTTCATCGAAGTGCTACTTCGGGTTAAGGCCAAGCTATTTGGAAAACTGTGTCTTCCTGTATGAACTGGCCAAGGTTGAGATGATCAGGAGAGTCCCTTCTCTCAGTCCCACCACCATCACAAGGCACAGTTGGCGGTGACACAAGAAAGAGCCTTTTTGGTAGCTACCCCTAGACTGGAACTCACTTCTCCAGGGAGGCCAGAATGGCCCCCTCCTTATTGTCCTTCTATGGTCAGGCTAAGATATTTTTATTCACACAGGCTTTCAAAACAGAAAGTCTTTAAAGAAAGGACTGGGAGTGTTGTACTGTTTTAATTGTACTGTTTTTAAGCACTTTTATCTTTTTAAACCATGTGTTGTTCTTTTAAGGAGTGATGTGCATTAGTACTGTAGTAGTTTGATTCTATTTTAATTTTCACCTTTATCTGTTTTTAATAGCAGTGTTTTTTAAATGGTAAGCCACCTTGAGCCCCAATTTTGGGAATAATAATAATAATAATAATGTGATGATGGGATCTAAAATTATTTCATGACTGAGAAGATTGGAGGGATATGGAACCAGTCATGGAACCAGAAGGAGCAGAAACAAATGGCCTGGTTCATGACACCGGGAGACAGTGAGAGTGTATGGTTCTTTGGATAATCTTGAATGTGACATTCTTTTCCTCTCAGAGTCCCCCTTTAAGTTGATGCTTTCTCCTGGACACAAGAGTCACAAGTTAGTTTGTAAAAAACTACAACAATGAGTTCAGTGTTGCTTCTTACCAATTTAAAGTAAAGTGTTTAGCTGGCACTTGTAGAGTAATACTTTTACAATAACATGTTAGTTATGAAGACACTGCTTTTAAGCTATTTTTTTAAAAAATTAAAATGCACTGAAAATAAAAAATAGCTAAAGAAGGTCAAAATTTCCTTGAAACAAACACTTTAAAAATAATCACTAAATGCTATTTGCTACCTTTTAAAAAAGCAATAATGCTGCTAGTTGGTATGCTGTTTGACAAAAGGGATGTCATCATGCCCTTTTTACTCCAAAAAGTAATGTGTTGTGAGAAATGTCATTACCTAACATATTGCTTCCAAGCTCTAGCTGAGTGGCAGTTGTTTTGCCCTGCTGGCATGAAGCAAATAACCAGAAATGTAGCCAGATACTAGCTCGACCAAATGATGGCTTCCACCATCTGTCTAAATAGACTGGGGAAATTTTGAAAATGGATGAGTAACAGTGTTGCTGTTGGCTGAGGGACATGGATGGCCAACCCTGAAGACAGGGAAATGGCAGAACCCCTGCTCAAAGCAATGTGTTATTTCACTATATTATGGGGTAAGTTAATCATATCCTCACCCTGGCAAGAGAAGGAGAACTTGACATGGAAATGCTACTGATCTTGGTAACAGTACATGTTATATTAATGATATTTTTCTTCCTCTAAACAGTCCATTCCACTTCACTAGTTTCTAGCTTTTCTATTTTAGGCTCATTCTTGACATTCCCTGGTAGTGTTAAGCACCCCTGCTTACCCCATGCTGTATTCAGAGGTCTTCATATTTTTATATTTCTTAACTGGAGATAGCATGTTTTTGAGAGATTGGTGACTTTTCAGGAACACTAGGTTGGGGTCCCAGGAACAAAGGAACATTTTCCTCAAGGCATGTGGACATCCAGGTAAACAAAACCATCAGATCTAAAGTGCTCCTTCCTTTCCCTACATAATCAAGTTTCCTCTTGAAACTTGAACCAGGGTGGTGTAGTATTTTGAGTACTGGACTAGGAATTCAAGAGATCGGCATTTGAATTTCTGATCAATCATGAAAGTCGTGCCTTCTCAGCCTGCTAGGAAAACTCTACAACAGAGTCACCATAAATCATGGTAAACCTGAAGGCACATAACAATCCGTATTTTATTCACTTTCTTCACCCTAGTCACATTTTGCTCAGATTCTTCATCTCCCTGCTTTTGTCTTTATACCTTTTACCAGACTGTTTAAAACATTGCAAAATGTTAGCAGTTGCAGTCCTTTACAAAGTCTGGGACCCCATACGGTAGCCTACAAAAATGTTTACTTGCATAATGTAAAATGCCTCATAAAATGTAACACAATACGGTATCATTGATCATAACTGTGATTCTGTGCTTCATATCATTCAAATGTTTGCATTTAGGGAGCCTAGTTTATAGGAATGTTTCCAAAATGCATCTCTGCTTGAAATGACATAAAACAACATAATAAAGCCGAAACCCAGTAGAGGTTAGACAGATATTAGGAAGGTAACATTAAAGCATCACAAATTCCATGTATGAATTGTATCCTGAAATGTTGTTTTAAACAATGACCTAATTATAATATTAAAATATTAAATAATATTAGAAGTGATGTGCTTGGCATATTCACTCTGGACTGCATCCTGCTTCTGTATCCACAATGATGGGAAACTAGAAAATCCAGTTAAGATACCTATTAGGAGGAGCAGCAAAAGTGATTTAAGATTATTTTCCTTTTCCTTCCTCTGCTTCCATGCTTTTCTGAAGTGTTCTTGGAACATCTGAAACATATTTGGGAAGGTGGAAAAGTAGAAGATAAAGAGGGATTTGCCGAAATAACCTTCTTTTCTTTTTTTCTGATGGAGGCCTCTCTTTGTATAAAGAACAGAAGATATCAACCAGATACAGGGCTATTTCTATACTCATGGGATTAATTCAAGACTTTTTCTTATGTTGGTCCTGAAATGGATTTCTGAACAATTAGATCTGAAGGAAAAGGGACTCTCCTGTAACGTACCTACTGTTTGGTTTCTGCTGGGAGAGCTTAGGTCTTCTCAGGAACCCAATTACCATTTCTGGACAACATATTCTGGGGGAAAAACCATAGTTCCATTATATGAAATTGAATTTTCTGTATTTAATTGACCTAGAGTTAATTTCAGTGCCTCTGAAAAGGGTACATATTACAGCGACTGTTCCATTAGGTGAAAGAACTAAATCACCAGAATAATCCTAAGCACAGACGAATAAATGAACAGTTTTTATAGAATTAACATTCATCCAGGCAGTTTTTTTTAAAAAAAAAACCACCCCACCTTCCACTGAACCCAAATGCAAATTCTGTGGCTTATAAAATTGCCCTATATCTGCTGGAGTTTTTGTGATTATGGAAACAAGGGCTGCTTCACAATACCCAAATATTCGGGGGGGGGCATACTCCTTTGAGGTGGAATGTTTGTTTTGAGCAGCTGTCAGCCCACATTTGCAAAAAAAAAAAAAAAAAAAAAAAAAAAAAAAAAAAAAAGGAGGAACCAACACAAATGCAATAGATTTGTTGGGACAATTTCTGTCTCAGTCAGGTTTTGTCTGAAGAAAAAAAGAGGGGAAGCCAAACTGTGCATGACAGGTGGCTGAAACTCAGGGACATTGTTTACAACTCTTTAGGTGACAATGTCATAAAATACCTACCTTGTAGGTCTGCTGTAGTGTGAAATTTCAAACAAAATGTGACTCTGGGGGACTAAAATGACTGTCTGCCTAGATGAACTTTATAGTGAAATGAACCAGGATGAAATGAACTTGGATTGTACGGCTCATAATTCAGAAAATCAGACAAATGAGGTTCAATTAATGGTAACTATGCTACTGTACTGGCAATACAGCCCTCTGTAGATATTTATTTGGTGTAGTGGTTTGAACGTTGGACTATGACTCTGGAGTGGAGGCTCAGCCATGGAAACACACTGGGTGATCTTGGGCAAGTCACACTCTTGCAGCCTCAGAGGATGGGAATGACAAACCTTGAAGAAAATTGCTAAGAAAACCCAGTGATAGGTTTGCCTTAGGGTCACCGTAAGCTGGAAATGACTTGAAGCAACACAACAATAATACAATACCTATTCACAAAACATGAAATGTCATTTTCCAAAAGAAACAGTTTTATAACATAACATATAACATAACAGTTATAATCCCAAGGCACTACAAATGGGTGGTTTGGAGGTGGGTTTTTTTTAGATTGCAGTTTTTAAAAGTCTTCAAACCCACCCCCCCCCCTTGCATTTCACTTACTAAAAAAACCAACAACAACATCTGAGTACTACAATCCTCTGGCCTATTCTACAAACCATAACCTCCTTCCATCCACTTTTTTCAGCACCTCGTCACCCATGGCAGCACCACAAGAAACACAAGAGCAAGGGGCAGCAGCACAAGAGATGGCACAAACATTGTACAGTATTTGAATCACGTGACTTTCTTCTCCAACATGTAGTGAGGCCCCATCCTGTAATGCTAAAAAGTTACCTAAAGATACACTCACACTGCTGAGGGAGTGAAATTTTTTTAAGTTACAGTAGCAATGTAACTGAGCTACACCCTTTTGTTGCTGTGTGCCTTTTAAATCATTTCTGACTTATTGTGACCCTAAGGTGAACATATCATAGGGTTTCTGGGGCTGAGAGTGTGTGACTTGTCCAAGGTTACCCAGTGGGGTTCCACAGCTGAGCAGGGAATCGAACCCTGACCTCCGGGGTCATAGTCCAATGCTCAAACCAATACACTATACTGGGTCTCACAGTTACACCCTGACTTTTGAAAAAAAGGAACTGGGTACACACAAAACTAGTTCTTTGCAACAAGTCACTGCTGAACTCCAATACTGCATGAGAAATTTTGCAGAAAAAATGTGTTTTCTAGTGAAAACAGAGATTAACCTAATTTCAGGACATATTTTTTTTTATCAGACAGTGCTCCCCCTACACTATAAGGATAATACATAAGTTAGATTGGGTTTGCTGACTGTTAAAGGTTGGTGGGCTGGATTGCCTGAAGGAGCTCTCAGTGTGTTATACCCTGAGATACTCCTCACAATATATATATTTTTCATCTCAAATATCCTCTAGGGAGCATGGGAGCAATTTTCTTCTTGCCCCAAATATGCCAGAATTGTTCAATATTTGATGACAAAAGAAGTTTTTTTAACCCCCCCCCCCCATTGGACCCCAGGATTCAACAGGAAGGAGACAGTGTTTTCCACACATCTGATGTCACCAGGTGTGTGGGGGACTGCCAGAATCCAAAAGTGTGCACTTGGCCCTCTCATTTGCCATGGAGATCTCCTCATAAGAATGCCTGCGCCGTCACAGCAAAGCCAGGAGAGAGTTGCTCAGCCCTCTTCAACAGCAGAGGTTTTCCCCTGAGAAGCCTTGACTGTGTGTCAACCCAATTCTGGGGTGTCACCCGTGTGAGCCGTACCCCCCTAGGGATGCCACTGGCACTTAAAATGGTGTCAAACTGTATTATTTCAACAATGTAGAAGCACCCTTAATTATTATTTAACAATAGGGCTGTGCTTGTAAAGACAAAGTGGGCTGATGGAAGAGAATCATGTATAGCCCCTTGAACTCACTGAAGGAAATGTAACTAATAAATCCTATATTCCCCTCTAGTGCATTATTTTTGAGCTTTGGACACAGCTACAAAGCCTACATCTTAGGAAGCACCATTGCTGCTAACCAGAAACAAAAGGTTGAAATCTACCTTGATATCACAGTAAACCCTGGTCTACAGTTATATCTGTGAGATGATGAAAAGCATGATCACCACCACTACTAAATCCTTTTATCAGTTGTAGAATAGTTGGAATGTACTGTTTCCTGAATGTATGGCTATTATAAAGTTCGTATTTTCACTCATAATTGATACATATTAAAATAGTACCCAGACAGAGGCAGGGAAAAATAGTATTCAAAGACATGGAAGTGATTTTTGGAAGAACTTTTTGAACAGAAGCCTACAAAGTCTGAATTGGATAATAGTACTATGGACTGTACAGGCTGTTCAGTATCAAAAATGGAGCTGTGATGAGTTCACACTTTGCTTCCCTTAACATCTACTAGATAAAGCCCTATATGGCCTGGCCCGAATTACTTGAAGGAATGCCTCTCCCTACATAATCCGCCCCGCACTCTCAGAACATCAGGGAAATATGTATTAGAAGGTCCTAATACTAGATTGATGTTAACATCTAAGAGAGCATTTTCCTCTGTGGCTCTGAAACTCTGGAACAACTTGGTGGAAGAGATCCGTCTTATTACCACTTTAGAAGCTTTTTAAAAAGCACTTAAGACAAATCTCTTCCGGCGGGCCTACCCACCAGACTTGTTATGACATCTAATGAATTGTCAGGAGTGCCGTGAACAACTAAGAACAGCAGTAAACCAGACAGATAGCTGTGACAGCCAGAGTTAAGTATTGTTTTTAATGTAGTTTATTTAATTTTGTATTGCACACTGTAATTGATGTATTGCACATTGTATCAAATGTTTTATTGTTTTAACTTGTTGGAATCCCGCCTCGATCCACAGGGAGAGGCGGGAAATACAAATAAATAATAATAATAAGTAAGCACAAAATCATTTGCACTGTCTAAGAGGAATCCAATAATTAGAATAGAATGTTGTCACAGGAGACTTTGAGTTTAAGTTTGGGAGTTCTTCCTTTACATTCATGTATCAGCTAAGAAGCTTTTGTCAGCACTATATTGCTGCCCCTTGTAATATCAACCTTATAGTGTCAGCAGGGTCCTGCTGTGCCATCACAGGAGAGGGTCATCCCTAGGCCTGAGGTTTGGGCCCTGACACTTCAAGACCTGATATAATTCTGACCTAGCACCATGCTTTATTCTATTCTTCTTGGAAGCCTAAGGTGTATCCACACTTCAGAAAAAAAAGCAGTTTGACACCACTTTGATTACCATAGCTCCATCCTGCATTTGGGATTTGCAGTTTGGTGAGGCACCAGAGATCTCTGACAGGCCAAACTACAGATCCCATGATTCTACAGGCAGGAGCCATGACAGTTAAAGTGGCGTTAAACTGCTGTATTTCTGCAGTATGGCAATGTCAATGAACACATAAAAATATTTGACAGAGGGCTCTGTGTAGTGGTGTGTCATAAGGCCTTGCTTAGCTTTGCAACTCAACAACAAAGGCCTCATGTCCAGCATACAGTAATGAAGCCTGGTTGATGGCATCTTTGTACACCACACAATACAACCAGGGGCTGAAAGCATATTCAGCATTACACAGAATACTGCTTGGTGTGGAATTTAGAGAATCAGCCAATGATCTTGCAGCCCAAAGGGTCTTCAAACTATGCTTTTGTTCTGACTTTCAAAGATTGTATTCTAAACCCCATGTAATTTTTATAAAGGGTGTCACTCAGTGTGTTACCCTAGTGTCACCGTAAGTCAGAAATGACTTGAAGGCAAAATTGCAAATTTTACCTGAGAAAAGAGCAAGGGAAGAAGATCAAGTACCACACAGAGGGGGAAAATGAAGGAAAAGTGAACACTGAGCAGTAAAGGAGTGGGAGCAAGTAACTGAAAATGTGAAAGCAATCCCCAGAGGCATCTTCCTCAAGGCTTCATCTGTTTGGAACTTCTCATGAAAGGGTCTAATAATCCATGACCAATGAATTGCACTTCCAGGGACAATTCCACTGTGTGGAAAAAAACACACCACATGGCAAATTTATTGCTTACAGCTGCAGTTAGTTGGCACATGCATGGGATAAGATATGGGCATCGGCCAGTCTGCCTACTGTCTGATAAACCAAACCTCCAGCCTCCACCAGAGAACGGAAATGGAGCATCCCCTGGTTGTGATGAATAAGCAATAATGTAGGAAAACAAAAACAAAAAAGGGTGAGTAGGTGGGTGGGTTCACTCTGAAGAGTGGCTGGCCTAGGATGTCCTGATTCACACAGACTAGCTGGGAAGGAACGGTTGTGGTGAACCCTCTGAATCTCAGTTCACCCACAACCTATTCTCCACTGAGGCACTAATATTTGGTAGTGTGTTTTAATATTCCAATGGAGGCCAAGTTATATTTCAAATCCTAATAAAAGTTTATCTATAAAATACAAAAAGTAAACTATAAAGTTGACTTAAAGTTGTTAATTGTCTTGTTGCTTAGTTACAAAAGGTTCTTTTAAAGAGTTAATAACAATACAGCCACTCAGGCAATCTTATCTCTAGTACCAAAACCAAAATCTTTCTTTAAACTACTGGCTTGTTCTGAGCGTCTCTCTACCCGACTCCCTCAAGCCTATCCAGTCCCTCTCTGGACTCTTAAGACCCCTCTGTGGTCTCCAAACACCATCCAAATGTTCCCTTAGGAACCCTAAGAGCACACCCTCCCTTCGATGTGACTCTTTCCCTCAAAAAACAAAACAAAACCCAAAACTAAACAAAAAAAACCCTTTCACACTCTCTGCAAGGCTTCTCATTGGCTGGTCTCATGTTGCTCTGTGCCTGGCTGATACATCAGCCTGTTCACTACAGGAACCATCAACTGATAATGCAGGCGGTGGTGAATTACAGCAGCTAGAAAGCATCTTTGCCTGTGGGAGTCTGTCAAGAGAAAGGCATTGGTCAAGCAGTTTGAGACAATATGAATCAAGGTCAACATGGTCTGAAGGTTGAAGAAGCCAGGAAGTCCAAAGTATGAAATGCAGGAATCTGGGAACAGGAATGCTGGCCAGGAAACAAACAAGTTGCTTCCAGGACTAGCCTTAGGCAGACTCAGCCTTTAAATGGCCTGATAACTGCTGCCCCTAGTTAAAGCTTGCTTGTTGTTGCTTGGCTGAGCATCTATGCTCTAAATGTTTGTCCCTCTTTTTTGACTGAGGACTTAAGACCTGATCTGTGTCCTCTGCCTCATCAGCTGGTGAGTTTTTTCTTAGTCTTGCTGGCTGAGGCTGCAGTTCAATAGGATGAACTGACCGAGGCTCTTCAGCAGGGAAAGGTGGCTGCAGGTTGTTCCCTGTCTGGAAGACTTGCCTAGGGACCTTATCAGACATTGGAAATTGGAAGTATAATCCAATGGCAATCCGAACGCAATCATGGGGTTTCACGTTATTGCGAATTAAAGTATCTCACGCAATTTCGGACAAAAGGGAAGTCCTTCCGGACGCAATCATGGGTTTTACATTATTTCGAATTAAAGAATCTCACGCAATTTCGGGCAATGGGGGGGGTCATTTTCGGGTAATGGGAAGTCATTCTGAACCCATTCTGAACGCAATTGGAATTCATGTAAATTAGCTAAACTAGCAAATTTACGTGAATTCGAATTGGCTCCAATTGGCTCCATTTGCAATAAGGAGAAATTCCTCCCGTCTGATAAGGTCCTAGGTCTCTTCCTCAGTCTCCTCATCAGACGTTTCCTCCAAGTCCCAGTTCTGCAGCTCCTGGCTCATGATATGGGAAGCCAGCCACACAATTTATGCCATACTGGAGGACCTGATTGAAAACCTCCAATGGAAGTCCCCAATCAGGTTCACCCACTTGCAGCTAATCAGAAGCAAGCAGGCAATGTGGGGTGTGTGGAGAGTGACGAAAGGACTATGGTCTTGCTTGCATCATCTGCAGCAACCTTCAGCTGGGTGCCACACTGATATTTTGGACTGGAACTCCCATTGGCCACAGGAGCTGTGTTTGGTGGGAACAGATACCCCAAAGGTCTGGAGTATACAAGGCTCAGACAGGCTGATGCCTCATGTATTGTCTGTACCTGTAGGTTAAAGATTCTGCTGACAGAGTTTATGCTTATCTGGTTCATACAAGTATACACTTTGTACAAATAACTTCATTAATACAGAGAGGTAGTAGAGAGTGTGTGGTCCTTCTTTTCATCTTCACATACTTGTGTGCATGGGATTCTCTAAACTTTTCCAGGGTCAAGAGAATGTTCCTCTAAATAAAATTTCATGCATAACACATTTTCTGACCTTCAAGTGAATGAGAACTCTTGATGTTTGTGTGGAGTTCTTTGTGTGCATTGAAGCCCTGTAAAAATGTGAGCAGCACAAGAGAGGATCAATGGCTGAAAATCTGAAGACAAGGAAAGACAAGAGAAAAGAAAGGACAGCAATAGGAGCAGGCATTATTTTCATTAAAATGCAGTCTTGTCTTTCTGTGTCTGTGGAATAAACCTTTTAACGCAAAGTCTTACACTCTGGTTTTGTTTTATTTTCTAGAGGTATTTGCAGCACCTTTAATTTATGACTCACTGTGTACACCATAGACAAAACTTGCAGCAACTTTGTCAAAGCATGAGAAGTTTTTAAAAAAACTTACTTTTGTTATTCTATGCCTTCAAATTGACTCTGACATATGGTGACTCCCTTCAAAGGATGTTTTGGCAAGTTGTGTTATGAGGAAGGTTGCCATTTCCTTCCTCTAAGACCGAAAGGGTATGACTTGCCCAAGGCCACCCAGTGGGTTTCCATGGCTAACTGATTATTTGAATTCTGATCCTCCAGGATCCAAGTCCAGCACTCAGACCACTGCACTACACTGGCTCCCCTCTTTTTTTTGGACTTAGTTGGAACTTCATGCGTCAGTGTATGAAACTACTGATGTGAGGGTGAACTTCATGCGTCAGTGTATGAAACTAATGGATGTGAGGGCGATCTGGCTGCGACATCTGTCACCCCATTGATTGTCAGGGTTGATTCGGCTGATCTGGCTGGCTAGGCAGGTGTCCCCTTCCTCCTTCACCGCTCCATGTATGTCCCTCCCGAAGCTGTGCGCTCAGTCAAGGGTAACTATCAGGAAGGGCTGCCCATTTCTCTGCCCCCATCACCTTTTTGAGCATTCATCATGTAAATAAATAATTTTTTAAAATCTGTCAGATTTTCTTTCTTTAAATGCCAAAAAGGGCTCATGGATTAATTGCTGTGTGGTATGAAGCTATTAAGAACACACACACACACAGAATCATGGCCAGAAAAATATGTGACAAGTCTATAATGTCATTTTGGGCCCTTTCTTGCCTCATATGACATGCAAATTGCTAAATATGATGGAGACCAAATTGGGAAGAAATATGTTGGCTGTCACTTGCAATGGAAGTGTGAATTTAGTTTCTCTCGCTATCTCATCCTCTTTCTCTTTCAACTGTCGTAGAATTGCTGAAACAATTTGCCTTCATTAACTTTCCTATATTTTTTGTAAATCTCCCAATACAATTGTAGTACCCAAGCATTATGACATAAGAAGGTAAAAGAATGGGAACAGGACAAAGGGTTTTCTAGCCCAGCATTTTGTCCCTACAACAGCCAGGCAGAAATTCACAGACGTCTCCTAACAATTTGTATTCAGAGGTATACAACTTCCAACACTGGTGGTATAGCCCATAATGGCTGATGATTTCCATGTCAGTGAATCTACTCTAAACTTTAAACTGACCTTTAAAGAAGCTGTCCAAGGAGCTGAACTTTATCTCAAAAATGAATCTATAACGTTATACTAAAAACTTGAACCCCTTCCCAACTGACATGCAACCCATCAACTACCACTGAATATAGATATTATCTGTTGTTGAGGGATTTGTATTGTATGTTTTGCAATCTTTGTAAGCTGCCCCGACTGCATTTTGTAGAGGGGTAGGATATAAATATTTTTTAATAATAATATTTTTTAATAATAATAATAATAATAATAATGATGATGATGCCACACTGCAAAATTATAGTTTGACACCACTTTTACTGGCTTGACTCTATTCTATGGAATCCTGGGATTTGCAGGCACCAGAGCTCTCTGACAAACTAGGCTGAATACCTCATCAAACTACAAATCCCAAACTGCTTTAATTCTGCAGTGTGGCTACACCTTGTGACTAGTTGCCATTGATCATCCTGGCCTGTGACAATGTGAACTCTAGAGACTTCATTAACAATATCCATTAACTCATTAACAATATTAAAGCATTTTTAAAAGAACGCATGCTGATATCTCAGCATCCTCATTAATTTTAACTTCATTTGCAAAGTTACTGAATTACATTTTTTTTTACCATAAAAGCATATGTAGCCACTGCATGATTCAATTCTCCATAGATTATAATCTTCTTTATTATCCCAACTCCTACACACACAGGTCTAGAAATAATTTTTATAACATAGAATGGCTCTTCAGAAATGTAGTTTATTGTGAGCTTTGATGAATTTAAGTTTGATCTAAAGCAATTATTTTACAGTGGATGGATGAATGGATGGATGGATAGAAAGACAGATGGGATGGGAAAATCTGTCTCTTAGTTGTTGTTTTTTCCATTTTCTCATTTCCCCTCCAATCTTGTTGGTTTCACACATCACTTTAGTGTTTTCCTTACATACCCATAATCACTTATATGTTTTTCTATATATTTACTTATGATTGCATTTTAATGCATTTCCCTCCAAATAGGCCTACTTTTATATAATATAAAGCACTTTTCCATAATAGAATGCATTTTATACATTAGCATTATCCCTCATATACATATTTTCTTTCACACCTTTTTTTTCTGACAGGAGAAATGCATCACATATTCAAAGAAGTGTAAACATGAAGCAATAACTTTATTTCAATTCTCATATTGTTTCAGAAAGTGAAATTGGATTAGGTTTGCATTAAGTAAGCTGGCATTAAAAGGTGAATCACATTAATGTTAACCAGCATTACCTGACATTTACTTTTTTTTGAGAAGAAATTTTAACTCACCCATCAAACTGAAACAGGATTCTGGAAAACAGCTTATAAGCATCAGTAACAAAAACACCTCTACCTTCAGATTTACCATCAAAATGACCTAACATGCAAGCAGTTACTACAGGAGTAAGATTGACAGTAGACTTCCACTGGTGTAAATAGGAACTGAACTTTCCACTTCAAGTACCTTCAAGTCAGACCAGAATAAAGAATCCTGGATTAATGCTTAATAATAACCTCTGAACTTCAATTAACCAAACCTTTATTACCCAATTCTCTTGGTAAATATGTAACAGCTATTTCAAAAGGCCTGATAAATGATAAAAATAATAAACAAACAAACAAACAAATAATAAATAATTGCTTGAATGAATGCAACTATAACAATTACAAGCTTTGCTATAATGTAATGTTTCTGCTTTTTTTCTCCTCCAGAGAGAAATCAATCATTTTTTTAATCAATGTATGTCCCATACCTATATTTCACGGTTGTATTGAACAGCAGCTGGTATGATATATTATTGGCTGGCATCCCATCCAGAAGTTACAATATTCTAACTGCTAGGAATTTGTGTCTATGGTCATCAACCATATGGTCATGCAAACCTAAAAACCTACCTTCGTAGACTGGTAAGTGACCTGACCAAAGCATTTTTCAGGTGCTGGAGATTGAAGCATTGGGAAATGATATCTGTGGCAAACTCCTGGTTGTAGAGTGCCTTGGAACAAGCAGTTGTGTTATGGGACAAGCAGTTAGGCAGGACTCGAGGGCTCTCACCAGTTGCCTGTCCTCAAGGCATCCTATGGGCAGGAGTGTGGTGTGAACATTATTCCCCATGCTTTGAGCTCCAGTCCTTCAGTTGGGAGCACTCCCAGGCTGAGAAGGTAAGTTGGAGGGAAAGGCGAAACTTTAGTTTATTTGTGTTTTTTTTTAATGAAGTTTCAAAAGTAATTTTATTTTTTTAAATGAATCCAAAATTTTCTTTAAAAACATCACATTTTAACACATTTTCACTTCAACCACATTAAACAATGTAAACACAATTATTCTGTGCTGATGATATTTTAATTTGAAGGTATCATTTTAATCTTGCTAGTTGCTTATGTCACAACTATTACCATTACATTCAGTGGTATATGGGAATTAAAATTTATGAGTAAATTAGTACAAAAAAAATTACTAAGGATTCTGTATGGTGTAAAAAATCTGTATGGAGGTCAAGGGTAGGTGACCCCATGAGTTACCACACTGGGTGGCATCAACCCTAGTGATGCCGCTGGTATTCCTCAATGCATCTTATTTTGTGGTAGGCTATGTTCACCAGGCTTGTGTGGACCATGTCCTGAAAAGTGTTCTAGAAATACTTCAAATAAACAAAGAATTGGCAGAGAATAATAAGATGGTCACATAGATACTATAAAGTGTATTCTCTTTAAGGATATGTTTATGACATTTTGGTGAATAAATGAGAGAACAGAAAGCAGAAGAACATATTAAAAATAAATTGTGCCTTTAAGTAACCCAGCATGCTCCCAGATGTTATTGCTTTCGATGAAGATAATGGCTTCAAAGTAGGATCGTGGTTTCAGCTGTAACTTTCTCATTAGTGAGCTCTCTGGTTCTAGGAAGACATGCTAATAATAATTCTATATGCATGGCACCTAAAAGGAGAGATGGTGGGACCAGGCAGTTTTAGAGCGATAGCCAAATGAGGAATTCATGACACTGTCTTGCTTTATTCAATGTCTCTCTCCCTTTTCCTTTCGTCTCTGTTAGGGATATGCATGTAGTGGTGACCTTGCTGAATGACTGCAGCAAGTTCTGAATAATGTATGAAATGCAAAGCTGCGGCCCAGTGCAGGGAGAATACAAATAGTGATGGGCCACTGTAGGTAAGTTCAACTGAATTCTGCCATGCAATATATTTCTTACATAGAGTAATCAAAGGTACAAGTAGAGGAGAGAAGATCAAACTGGTATTAAAATATGCAGCTTGAAATGTCGATAGAAGAGAACTAAGGCCCGATATAGACGGGCAAAAAAAAAAAAAAAGGCAGCATTGTGGCGCGATTAGGGTTAGGGAGGGCGCAGCGTTTGCACCCTCCCTAAACCTAACACGTATGGACACTGCCATTTTAAAATAGCGGTGTCCATACGGATGCGCCACAAAAAGGTCATGGCGAGTGCAGTGTTTACATAATGATGTGCACGCCTGATTTAATGACACTGTGGGAGGGCACCTAAGGCACCCTTTCCACAGCGCCAAAAGAAGCTCTGCAACGAAGTTCCTTTTTGCGCCTGGTCCTTGGTGCAGCCTTTAAATGGCTGTGCCAAGGACCCAGAGGAGAAAGGGGCCACAGCAGCAGCCCCTTTCTCCCCTCTCCAGCACCATTGGTTGCGGGGTGCGGGGAAGCAGCAGTTTGCCACGTCTCCCCGGCCTGCAGAAGCGGCGGGATGAGGCAGCCTTGACCCCATCTCGCCGCTTCTTGGGGTGGCTGCAGACCGCCCCTTTCAGGAGGTCTGTACACCCCCATGAAACTCATGTTTTAGTGTCTTGTATTGCCTTATTTTTGTTTATATAGTCTTAAGTACTAATGAATACCTGTATTTTACAAAAAAAAAAAAAAAAAAAAATTAAGCCACACTCAAGATTAGCTTTCACTGCAGATAGATATAAGCATGAAGCTGTTTTGATGCTTCACTTAAACAACACTTTGAATAGGGTAGCCATGTCGCTTGTAACAACAACCCCCCCCCTCCCCCGATAGGGGCCCTTTCACACTACACAATGACAACACTATTATTCCAGTTTATTTCATCCTATTAAATCCTTTGGTTTCCTAGAAGACATAGTTCCTAGAAGACATCTTCCTCAAAGACATAGTTTGATAAGGTACTAGAGGAACTCTCTGCCTGAGGATTTTAAATGCCCCTCCCTTAACTACAGATCCCAGGATTCCATAGGATGAAACCATGACAGTTAAAGTGGACTCATAGCACTATAATCCTGAAGTCTGAATGTGTCCCAGGTCTTATGACTTAGTAAAGACTAACAGGTTTTATATGTCTTACAGATGCTGAAAGGGGCTGTAGTCCTTACATTGTTGTTGCTGCTGTGTGCCTTCAAGTAATTTCTGATTTATGGTGACCTTATTACATGATTTTCATGTTCAGAGTGGGTTTGACTGTAATTCTGCATGGACAAACAGACTTTCCAGTACGCTGTCTGCTAACTCTAATATATAGGAATATTAACCAGTCATTGGCCTAACAGAAAAAAGGAATTGGTAGCAGTCATAACACTGTCTAGTAGGGGAGTATATTTCCATGGTAGAAGTTGCAAATAGAAGATGCCAGACCAATCCATAGCTTGAAAAAAATTTTTGGACTACAGATCACAGAATTATCCTGCCATTTTAGTAATGATGAGGCCTGAAAATTTGTAGATAACTTTTAAAAATCAGTAGTATGTGGGACTACAAAATATATCTTTTTCTTTTTCATCTTCGTCCTTCCAACATAGTAGGCTGCTGCAAAAGGGACAAATCAGTCTGACAGAGACATGAAATGATTATTTACCTTTGAATTTAGGTTCAGGGTCAAATGAGTTAAAGCAAGAGATGTATGTGGCTCTAGAGCTACAGGTTGCAAAATATGATTTGTGAACTTGCTGTAAACATTGAAAGCAGATTTCTAAGTGCATTTTGCTGAAAGAAGCCTCCATTCAAGTACTATTAAAAGTTTCTAAGTGCATTCACTGTATCACTGCAATGATCTGAAGAGGAACCAAACACCACATGGATGCTGATAGGTACCTTGCTTCCTTGAAGTACTTGGAGCTCTTTTGAGTGTTTGTACTGTACATCCAGACAAATGTAAGAACATTGTTTAGGAGCTTCTTGTACTCATTCACACTTATAATTCAAGTTGTTTCCAACTTATGGTGACCCTAAGGTGAACTTATTACAGGGTTTTCTGGGGCTGACACTGTCTCACCCATGATCACCCAGTGGGTTTCCATGGCCAAGCAGGGAACCAAACTACTGTTAAGTAAGGGTTGTTTGACAGTGGAATACACTGCCTCAGAGTGTGGTGGGGTTTTTTGGAGGTTCTAAAACAGAGACTGGATGGCCATCTGTCAGGGATGCTATGATTGGGTCTTCCTGCAGGGTAGGGAATTGGACTTGGTGGATCTTGAGGTCTGTTCCAACTCTATGATTCAATGAACCCTGGTCTGTAAGATCATAGTCCAATGCTCTAACCATATTCCTAGTTATCATATCCTTTTCTTTCCACCTGGATTATTGGTGTCAATACATGTTCGTCACTCTATAAGTATATCTCACTGTTTTTTTTCTGTGTTCCCAAGATCTTAACAGCTAAATTGTTTCTGTGCTTATTTCTATTTAATAGGAAGGGAGCTTTAATCAATACCCTGGTACAGTTAGCCAATAAGTGACTTTAACTGTAGTTAAAAACAGAAGTTTTCTATTGTCAGATGCTCCTGTTGTTATTAGTGGAGGGAATGGTCTGATGCTCTGGAACCTGTTTCATTGCTCTGGATGTTGCCCCATGCAAAATTTGGGCTGTTGTTGTATTTCTACATATGCCATGATCTAACAAGTTCAAGACAGAGTCAAAACAGGTTGTTGGTTGTCAGACTGGGATCGGTCTCTTTCTCTGTGTGTGTTTATGTGCCTTCAAGCCACTTGTTGAAATAAGGCAATCTCATGGATTTTATAGGGTTTTCTCAGGGAAGAAATATCCAGAGGTGGTTTGCCATTGCCTTTCCCTGAAAAACATTCTACTGGATCTGGTATCCCATGGTGGTTTCCCCATCCAAGTGCTAACCAGGCACTAACCTGCTTAAGTTCCAAGACCGGAGAAGATATGGTGTCTTCAGAATATTTATGCCCTTGTTGGATTGGCAGGTAGATGAAAACCCAATGTAACAGAGGCCGAAAACATCTTGCAAATGAGGTGAAGCAATCCTGAATAATGTAAGGCAAGACAACTGTCCAGCACTTTCTCTTATGAACAATTGGCTAAGCCAGGGGAGTCTAGGTTAAGAGGATTTTTGTTCCAAATTGGATCAATGTGTACCCTATTGACTGACTGTCACATGAACTTCACTCATTGACAGAGGGACTATTTTGGCCACCATGCAGCATCCGGGCCTTGAAATGCCAATCTTCCGATCATCAAAATTGGCAACTAAGCCACTGCATCCCTAACTCTCTTTATCCTTCATAGTTTGTTTTTAATGTGTATAGATATACCTCTGTTAACAAAGCAGATGGGTTCCTGCACATTACTTAACAGAACCTTTGCTACCAGAGGCAGAAATAAGATGGAAAGAATAAGTTCCTATTCCATGAAAAAGAAGAGCAATTGAACATGTTTCAACAAATGTTTCATTCAAAACTAACAATATGTACATGTGGGTACATGTGGAGTGAAACAACCATGTTAGGTAAATCTTTGATAAGTAAACAAAAACATTTTGAATCTTCTTGAAACCACTTGAAGGCTTTTTTCTAAAATGCATCTAGGGATGACTTTTGCTTTTACTAGCCTGCACGTTGTTGTTGTTGTTGTTGTTGTTGTTATTATTATTATTATTTTATTTCTGTTATGATGGCTAAACATATAGGTCTATGCTTTTTTTAACATGCTGGAGCATAGCGGAAGAGGTAGGCTGCCCCCCTTTCTTTCTGTTTTTCCTGTTTACACATGCTCAGTAAGGGATTCTTTTATTCTAATTAATTCTTATTTCACATTTCTTTCAATACAACAAAAACACAAACCATAAACTCACACATTTCTTTTAGTCTTCTTTCATTAATGGACTTTCGATCTTCATACGCTTTTTTCCCCTAGCTACGTCAGGACTTCCCCCTTTCTTTCTTCTGTCTTCAGTCTTCTTCATTCTATCTTCCAATCTTTGTATTCTAGTCCATAGTAAGTCAATTTATCTTTCTCAGTAAGGGATTCTTGAGGTTGGTCCAAAATACACTACAGAAATAATCCAGTTTGAGACCACTTTAATTACCCTGGCTCAATGCTAGGGAATTTTGGGAGCTGAAGTTTTGCTAGATATTCAGCCTTCTCTGTCAGAGAGCTCTGGTGCCACAATAAACTATAAATCCCAGATTTCCCTAGTACTGAGCCAGGGCAGTTGAAGCAATCGCAAACTAGATTATTTCTGCAGTGCGTTTTGTACTGTAGATGCTTTTTACCTTGCCTGTTGTAGGCAGCTCCTTGTACCTACAGTAGGATTGGCTCAAGCTGTATTGCACTGATAAATAGCAGACACACTGCTGCAACCTGACACAGACAGTCTGTTTCTCTAGCCCTCCTTCATCATCTCTCAATGTTAACGTGGTTAAAAATCTTCCAG
Source organism: Urosaurus nigricauda (assembly GCA_034509955.1). Taxonomy (NCBI): domain Eukaryota; kingdom Metazoa; phylum Chordata; class Lepidosauria; order Squamata; family Phrynosomatidae; genus Urosaurus; species Urosaurus nigricauda. The sequence continues at coordinate 107,251,891 of JAOEGL010000004.1, forward strand.
CAGAAGATCAGAAGAAAAGTTGGGGCTAGGCAGGCATAAAAATACTTTATAAAAACGATTTTCTTAATCTTGTGCCAGGAGAAGGGCAGGATAACAAAAATAAAATAAAATAAAATAATATACCCACCCACCCCCAAATCTGGAATTGGATTTTCACCATTTGTTTTTTAGCTTTGGCATTTTTAGCAGTTTGCACAGTCCCTGGAGAGAAAGCCAGAAAACTGACTCAGTCCCACAAGGCTTGCAATGACTAGTTTCTGAGTTACTTGTAACATGACTTTAAGAGGTCTATTTTAAGGGTTATTTTGGGAGGCAATTCAACAAGAATTTGTTAATCAGTTATGCAGATTCTGTTTTTTAAATAATGAAAAGAAACTAATAAGCAATAAGCAATGTATAAAAGAATGCAACAAATTTCATTTTGAACTTGGTTACAAGTAATGAACATCAACACAGGTTACTTTGATAACACTGCAATGGCTAACTGGAATAAATTATTTTAATAATGTAACTTTTCACATTCTGGGAACAAGAAGGCTCCTGTCACCTTGTGCTTCTCTCTGTGAGTAATTGCTGTGGTTCAGGAGATGAAAGTGCTCTTGTTCTGTTGCCAGATTTCCTGGCTCACATTGCTAGTGTTTTACACTCTAATTCAGGATTGGGAAACTTTGACCCTCCAGGTCTTGCGGACTTCAGTTCTCAGAAGCTCCAGCTGGCATGGCCTTGGAGATTGCTGCTGTAGCTCAAAACTTCTAGTGGATGAAACATTCCCCAGCCCTGTTTTAATTCTGTAAAACTGGCTTCTACAGCAGAAGTAGTTGGGTCAAAGGATAACACATTAGAAAGGACTATGGTTGCTGCCACACCGCAGAATTAATGCAGTTTAACACCGCTCCATCATCTGGAATCCTGGGATCAGAACTCTCTGACAGAGAAGGCAAAATATCTCACAAAGCTACAGATTGCAGAATTTGATACTATTCTCTGTATGAATAGAGCAGGGCTATAGCAGTGAGTTCAGGTGTGGATGAGGCCCCTGCTGCCACAGTGAAGCCATGAATGGCACAGTTGCCACTCCTTACCCAGCAGCAGGTGGAAGGTCCAACTGAGTGTCACCCCTCTTTTGGGGTGTCACCTAGTGTGGGCCGCACCCCCCTTCCCTACTGATGCCACTGGCATTGAGCCATGACATGACATTAAAGCAGTGTCAAATGCATTAATTCTGCAGTGTAGATACAGCCTAAGACTTGGCTAGCACTGCAGTGTTGAGTGGTGCCTTGCATTTGTAAATGGGCTATCATCCATCAGATATTGTGGACAGAATTTTCTTTTCAGCACATAGAAAATGATATTCAATGAAGTGCATCAAGTATGTGTGAACTGAGGCTTGTTATATGCTTAACTGCTATAATGGTGCTATATGTAGATATTAATAGATGCCTTGGATTATAAGATCATGCATGAGAAGAGCTACTGAACAGTTAACACCCACCAAAGTGAGACCAATGCTGATAACTTTTCAAAATCAGTAGCTATTGTGGAAACAAGCTTTTGATGACAATTGCAATGAGTTGACTAAAATGGAACTTGATTTAAGAATCAATTTTTTTGAATTGAGAGAAGGGGGAGTGAAGGGGGAGGAGGCACTAATAGGGCGTCAGTTGGCTAAATTAGAAACATGCCTGCATTTTTTAGAGTGGCGTGTCTTGCCTTTTAGGACTTTTCCTCCAGAAAACTAAGTTGACATGGCTGGAGTTATAACCAGCATATCTTTTCATCCTGGGCATGTTGGGGTTAAAGGCCTTCTGATAGCAAGAAGTCTGGAAAAAGTCTGTGGGAGGTAAGTTTTGACACCTACCCTGGTAAGATAATGCAAACATCTGGTCAGGAATGAATGGAAATTTACCATCTATATAAAAATATAATAATTTTTTATTTATATTTCCTGCCTTTCCCTATGGATCTACATATGGAATATAAGGAAACCTGGAAACTTCTGATTTAAACTGCATGGGTACTGAACTCAAGGCCTCTATTTTGTTCAGATTCATGTCTTTCAGGGTGTGGGACAGAAATTCATTTCTTCCAGTAAAATTGGAACCTTAATTTTCACTCAAGACTTTCAAATTTTTCCAGGTGTTACTGGGGGAAGGAATTCCTCTTCAGAAGCAACATCCCAATGAGTATTAGTACAGTGCTCAAAATAGTACTAAAAATAATCATGTAATAATGATATAATCATGTGAGTTATATTTCACAATTCCCTTATGCCAGGGATGGGCATTGGGCAATGTTTGGCCCTCCCAGAGTTTCTCAGAGTTGGACTGCCAACACTGAAGGATGATGAGAACTACAGTCCAGTAGCATGTGGAAGGACATATCAACAGGGGAAGTGTGACCCTGACATCTCAGCGGCATTCGATACCATTGACCATGGTATCCTTCTGGAACGCCTGAGGAAGCTAGGTATTGGGGGCACTGCATTGCAGTGGTTCCGGTCCTACCTCTCGGGGAGATTCCAGATGGTATCGCTTGGCCACAGTTGTTCGTCCAAGAGGGAGCTCAAATCGGGTGTCCCTCAGGGAGTGATTCTGTCGCCAGTGCTCTTCAACATTTACATGAAGCTGCTGGGAGAGATCATCTGGAGACAATATGCTGATGACACCCAAATATATTTCTCTATGTCTCCAACTGCTGCAGTAACTAAGGATGGCATCTCTTCTCTGGATGCCTGCCTTGGATCGGTAATGGGCTGGATGAGGGAAAACAAGCTCAGATTGAATCCAGAGAAAAGGGAGGTACTGGCGATAGATTCCTTAGGCCCAGTGGTGGAGATTTGTCAACCAGTCCTGGACGGGGTCACACTTCCCCTAAAGGAAAAGGTTCGCAGTCTGGGTGTACTCCTGGATACATCCTTGCAGCTGTCATCTCAAATAGATGCAGCTGCCAGGAGTGTTTGGTTTCAACTTCAGTTGATACGCCAACTGCGCCCATACCTGGACCAAAGGGACCTTGAAGCAGTGGTACTTGCACTGGTAATCTCTCACTTAGATTTCTGTAATGCGCTCTACATGGGGCTACTCTTGTACCAAGTTCGGAAGCTTCAATTAGTTCAGAATGTGGCAGCTAGACTGGTCCCTGGAATATCTAGATTTGATCATATAATGCCAATATTAAAATCTCTTCACTGGCTGCTGATCAGCTTCCGGGTGCAAAACAAGGTGTTGGTCATTACCTTTAAAGCCCTACATGACTTGGGCCTGAGCTACTTACGGGAATCTCCCTACACAATCCGCCCTTCACTCTCAGAACATCAGGGGAGTATTTACTTGAACACCAACAAACCAGGTTAGTTACAACTTCCAAGAGAGCATATACTGCTTTGGCTCTGACACTTTGGAATGACCTACTGGAAGAGATCCTTCTTACTACCACCTTAGATGTCTTTAAGAAGGCACTTCAGACGGATCTCTTCCAGAGGGCATATCAACTGGACCTTACATAAAAAACACTGACTCCATATTATTTCAACTGTTTGAATAATTAATTGATTGTAGATCTGATATTATTAGATGATTTAATCTTGATAATTTTAATGCATATTGATTTTATGATTGTTCTGTAATTGTAATGTATGGCTTTTATGCTGTAATCCTGCCTCGATCCACAGGGAGAGGTGGGAAATACAAATAAATATTTATTATTATTATTATTATTATTATTATTATTATCTTTTCTCCACTTATCTAAGAACAGTGAGGCAATTTTGGATAGTGTTTAGATGGTTTTAAAAGGGAATAGGATGAGCAAGAGATAAACAAAGATATATTCTGACTTGTGATTCATCGGGACTTTTTATGTAACTCCATTGCATTCTGCATGGACTGGCAGATAAACATTATTGGGAGAGGGAATTCAATCAGTCCATAAATTCTTCACTGAAACCTTTGCAATTACTGTGGCAAAAATTATAAAATTTCAACTGCCTTGTGGCTCATCTATGCAAGCCAACTTGTGAATCTGAATCTAAATATATCTTCCAAAATGGTATTACAAAGCTGGTGCCATTTAATTGACTTCAGACAGGTTTCCTTTGAACAAGCAATTGTTAGTATGACTAAGAGATGAATTGGTCTCTGGAGTGTAATGCCTTTACAAACTGGCAGCACTCCCATTTATTAATGAAATAATCAAACAGTTATGTCCATTAAAGATTGCTTTGGCCTTGAAACCAAATATTGAATTCAGAAAGTAAACTCCAGGTATAATTCTTAGTTAATATTGTTTGAAAAAAAAAACCACTCTCGAGGTGACGCATTCTGATTAAAATTCATAGAGAGGGAGACTGTAAGAAAAATCACTGGTGATAGCAATTGTGCTACATATATTACAGGCTAAAAAAGCTCCCCTTCCCTTCCCTCATTTATATTTAGTGTATTTTATATATTTAATTTGGGAGACTTTATTAAGTACAGCATTCTGAATGGTCAGAACACTAATAGGAGCAATATTTGCTGGGGATCAATGTGTACTAATGTGCTTTAAATTTGAAAAACAACAACACTAGCAAAATACCTCATGCGTAGGTTGATGGAATAGTTACATTTTCAGCTGACCACAAAACTGCCCACTTATTTATTGAACATTGGTTAGTGCTCTAATGTATGTAGGGAAAGGAAGTGAGCTAGGGAATAGAGAGCTAATGCTCAGGAATAGAAAGGGCCGGTATAACCCTTTTACTTCTCCTAAGTGTCTCAGACACCTTTCATAAAATCAGTCATGGAGTCTTTTGCGTCACCTAGTTGGAGCTAGACATTAGGATATATTCCAATTCAATCTGGAGGGACATATCCAAAAGTAAGTGATGGGAGATTCTTTCCCTTGGTCCTTGGCTTTAGTCAGAGTTATGTCTTTCCTCCATCTTTTTAAACTAGCTTTGCTAGACTGAAACCTGGAGCATGCTCTTGTACCTTTAATGGTTGTGTAGAAGAGGGAAATTCAAAAGGTGTTGTTTGTTTGTCACTGAATGAAGTAACAAGTGACCCCTCTTGAAATTCCCTCCTCTACACAATCAAAAAAGGTACAGGAAGAATACATTTTCAGTCTGGCAACTCTATTTTTAACACATGTACATACATTATTTTTAGTGATCAGACATACAGATAAACATCAGATATACAGATAAAACAAATCAAATTATAAAAGTGATTATAAAAGTCATCATATTATAAAGTGAATATTAATTGGGGATCAAAATACAAAGTTTGCTCCTCAAAAAATTAAAATTTAAAATTATATCTTTATAAAAATTTTAAATACCATTTTACAGCGACAGACCATTGCTGCTGCACAAAAGCCGACCAGTTTAATTGTTACTGATGGACATTAGTCTGCCAGAAAATGGGATACATAAAACTCATCAGTTCTTCCAGGAATCCCTCTAAGAATTGGATAAATAAAAATGTGATGATAACCATTATAGAAAGAGCAATACATGTCCTACTGTCTCCACTGTGCCAGCTCCATAGGGGCATAAACATGCATCATAAGGAATATTATTATATCTCCCTTCCAATAAAGCTGATGGTAAATTTTGCTAGGGAGAATGCTTTCCAATATTTTGGATGGATTAAAATATTCAATTGGTTAGCTAACAAAAAAGCATGACCACTATCTCTAAAATCAGGGCCTGAAGTGGTGGCACTTACAGGTACAAGAACACTCCTATGTTTTCAGTCTCAAAGCTCTATTTTAAACTCATATAGGAACTTCCTGGAAATATTCTTCTGGAAGTTTGGTGCCAGCTCAACTTTTTGTTTCTTCCAACTAGTGCCAGAAAAGCTGTCGAAATTCTGAACAGGTGTCTGGGGACAATTTGGAAATGGATAAGGACCAGGTAATATAACTATTGGTGGCAACAAAATGAGGGCATTATTTTCCTCAATAAGATTCTGCCCCTCGATGAAATTTCCTTTCAGTCCCAAAATTTCATTACAGTGACTTAAAACATTGGTTGAGCCTTTAGCACTTTTTATTTATGTATTTATTTACTTCTATCCTGCCCTTTATCCTAGGATTTCACGGTCTTGTACAATGTAAAACACTTTCAGATTAAAAACATAAATAATTTGAAAAAGATAAAAACATGTCAAACATAGCAACAGTTAAAACCAAGCCTTGTTAATGACTTGATTAGAATTACTGCGAGAGCCTTCAGAGCACCTCCAGCTCAACTTGCAACGGTATTACCAACTATGGTCAATAAATATATATATTCGATTTTGACGCATAAAACAGAAAAGCTGTCTGTTGCCAAAGTGTGCACAAATTGTTAAGAAAGCATACTGGACAGGCTAGGGCTGCTATGACCTGAACCCTGCCCATCTCATCCCATCCCATAGCTATACCTTTGATGAGGCTACACTTTCTGGAAAATTTGCTGATCAGGATGGAGGTGTGAGATCTGCATTGGACTGAGTTGCAGTGTTGGACGGAGGACCAAATGGGCAGCTTTGTGGTATTTGTTACTAAGAATCCCTTTTTCCAGCTTCAGCTGATTTACTAGTTTTATCTGTATCTGGAGAAAGTAGACTGTTTTAAAAACCTCATTCACACCCTGGTTACTACACTAGACTGCTGTGTGGGTCTGTTTTTAGAATGGTTCAGAGGCACTCACTGATGTACAGCATAAAGTTTCCTCGAGGTGTTTATGGGAAGGTAGGTGATCAGAGGATATTACAACGATTTTGTGTCAACTGCTCTTGTTTCCTGTGCAATTCTAGGCCTGGTTTAAAGTGCTTCTAAATGCATTCAAATCCATACGACAGACTAGATTGTTGAAAGCACTGTTCATGGTGATATCAACCTGACCAGCCTTTAAAATCTAGGGCCTCTTCTGTGGTGTATGATAAAATGTAATCTCACATTTCAGATCTAAAATAATTTGCCATCCAAGGCAAAGAATGTGATGACACTACTTTTCATATTCCACATCCAATTTTGAGCCCTGTGCGTCAGTCACTTGTGTTAGAGATTGTTTTTTTAGAGCTTGCTTGGCCATTTCTTTCTGTTTTGACAATGAAGACTTTGGTGCATGCATTGGTGATAGCACGCCTGGATTATTGAAACTCATTGCTAGTGGGTTTTCCCATTTCTGAATTTAGCCCCCTAATCTCTGTGCAATGCTTGGTGGCCAGGATCATTTTCTCTGCCCATCACATTGATCATATTACCCCCCTTGTTGTTATCCCTCCACTGGCTCCCTAGTCCTTCCAGAATCCAATATAAAATTATTCTCCTGAACTTTAAAGCCCTTCATGGCTTGGCTCCCTCTTATTTGCCATTTGCCAGTCCTTACTGTCCTCCTCGCTTATTGAGTTCTTATGACACTGGTCTCCTGACCCAGCCAAAGGTCTCCCCCTCCCCTGTTTGAATCTGTCCCTTCTCCTGTGCTGCTCTTCATGCCTGGAATTTCCTCCCCACACAATTAAGAACTATGACTTCCTTGACTAATTTTAAGGCCGAGTTGAAGACACTCTTGTTCAGGGAGGCATTCCAAATTACTGGTTGTTAATCTGCTGCTTACTTTGTCTTCATTGTATACTAGTTAGCATTATTTTAGAGATGTTTTAATCACATAATGTTGTTTTTGATTGTATGGCGTTTGGCAGGTTTTTATTCTTTTTCTTATTTTATATGACCCTTACTATGTAAAGTGATGTGCAAAATTTACAGGATTCTGTAAATAATAATAATAATAATAATAATGTTTATTTCTTACCCGCCCCTCTGTAAAACAATCGAGGTGGGGTACAACAAGGTTAAAAAACAGATTACAGATTAAAATAATTCACGAATTCCATCCCAACCCCCCCTCTTAAAATAGGATTAAAATAGTTAAGTTTAAAATTAAATTACTAACAATATAAATACAATACAACATAATACACAAATAAAAACCACAATGCTGGCCACAGCATGGGTAGCAACAAAATACAGAGGGGAGGATAGGGAGTTGGGAATTGGCTGAAAGATTTTTGGAGCCGGGTAGATTATACGGTTTCAGGGAAGGCCTGCCGGAAGAGATGTGTCTTTAAGGCTGTTTTAAAACAGTCTAGTGATGTAATGAGACGCATCTCGTCCAGCAGGCCATTCCATAGCCTGGGAGCAGAAGCAGAAAAGGCCCTCTGGGAGGTCTGTGCTAACCTAGTCTTCATGGGATGCAACAGATTTCTCCCAGAGGACCGAAGCGTGCAGGGGGGGGGTTCATATGGGGAGAAGCGGTCCCTGAGATAAGATGGACCCAAGCCATGTAGGGCTTTAAAGGTTAAAACCAACACCTTGTACTGTGCCTGGTAACTAATCGGTAGCCAGTGGAGAGCTTTAAGCACAGGTGTAATGTGCTCTCTCCTAGGTGTTGATGATGATGATGATGATGATGATGATGATGATGATATAAAAGAACAGGCTGGCTGGACTGCTGGTCCACCACACTTAAGGGCAGCTCACTAATTTAGAAGAACAGGAAAACTCCTGTTGTACAATTATTTCTCTTGTTCAATGGAGGACAATAGCCTGGGAACTCAGAAAGAGCAGCCACATCTCTCAGCATTTGCTGACTATGCTGGTTGCCTCATTCTAGAGCAGCATCCACACTGCAGAAATAATCCAGTTTGTGACAACTTTAACTGCCATGGCTCAACGCTATGGAATTCTGGGAATATAACCTCTGTCAGAGAGCACTGGTGCCACAACAAACTACAATTCCCTGAATTCCATAGCATTGAGACATGGCTCAATTTAAAGTGGTGTGAAACTGGATTATTTCTGTAGTGCAGATGCAGTCCCAGTAATGATAGAGCTGGCCCTGCCATACCCTGTCGTCATCACAGCGTGATGTACTGCACTGTACAGCACTGGCTGGCACAGACAGAGGTAGAGCAGGGTATATAGATGGTAAGACAAGGAAATATATTCTTCTTTCCATGATGCAGAAAGGGAGAACTTGACATGGGGATGGTAATTTGAGGGACATGATACTTGGAATGAGTAGTTTCATCATCTTTTGCCAGAGACTCAAGCTGACATTCAAAATAAGCACATTTGAGATGTAGTCATTACCTACAACTTCTCCTGCAAAGTGAACTGAGCACAAGAGCCCATCAGAAATGCATGAGATGCTGCCCCAAAGCTCCTGATGTTCCATACCACTTTGAAATACTGTAAAAACAACCAAAATAATATTCATATCTAGCAGAGATGTAAAACTACACCTAGGGCATCCCAGCTAATGAAATATCTTAAAAATGGTCCACCTACCTCACCTCTAGTATCATCACTGACAGTATTACAGGGTTTTTCTATCAGTGATCACACTCATTGTCATGCTTCCCTTTTAATATAGCTTCAAAGGGGCTCCTTCCATCTGTAAGGAGATTCAGGTACAAATTATAAAGACTGTGAAAAATGAGTGAATATTAAAATCCTTCTCATTGCTGCAGAACAAACAATAGTTTCGTGATCATATCGCAGTTGCTCATCATATACTTCCATGTTTGCAGCTTTTCTGAAATGTGATAAACTCCCAGTCTCAATTGTGTTACATTTCTCCTAACATCACCAGAATTTTGGTCCTATTCTTTGTTTGTATCAGGCTGCAAGATTATGCCTTTTTCTTCCCAGATGGAAATTAATATCTGTTTTCCATAGGCATTTTTCACATGCCGGTGTTTATTTGCACTATATATATATATATATATATGCAATTTTGTTTTCATTTCTCCATTCCCTAGAGTGTGTTTCTGCATATTTTTTCAATTCTATACAGTTCTGACAGTTCATAGTTTTAAAATATATACATCATTTAGCATGTATTTTATTTCTCTGAAATATAACCTTAGCTTAGGAAATGTGTCAGTTCCTGGGGAAAGTAGTACAATGCTCTTAAAAGGTGTGAAATGCATAATTTTGCATACCTACCGCAATGCAGTTTTGAGGGTAGGGGACCGCTGTGTTAGTCTACTGTAGTAAAACGAGGCATAGAATCATAAATCTGGAATGTACTCCTAGGACCACCTAGTCCAATCCACTGCGAAGGTAACCCTCAGAGGTGGGCATCTAACCTGTATTTAAAACTTTGCAGTGAAGTAGAGTCCACCACCTTCCAAGGGAGTCTATTCCAGAGTTGAACAGCTCTTACCATCTTGTACCATCTTTAAAAAACTGGCATATTTTCTTTTTCTAAGCACCAATGTAGTTCAGTAATTTGAGCACTGGACTATGACTCTAGAAACTAAATCCCCACTCAGCCATGGAAACCCACTGGGTGACCTTGGGCAAGCCACATTCTCTCAGCCTCAAGGGAAGGCAAAGGGAATCCCACCCCTCTGAACAAATCCTGCCAAGAAACCCTGCAATGGCCTTAGGGTTGTCAGAAGTCAGAAATGAAGGCACACAACCACCACAACATAGTCTTCCGTTGACTCCATCCCACTTCATCGGATGTTTTCCCTGCATCCAACGAGAAGCACTAGAGTCACACGGAAGGTAACTACCAGCACATAGACAATCTTTCTATTTGTCTGCTGGGTGTACAGTTTGGATAGTTTCCAATTTAAAAACAGTTGCTCATCTCCATACCTCTGTGCTGGACGCTACTGGCCATTTTTCCACAAGAAGAGCGTGAATAAAAAATGTATTAATTTACCTCCTTGAAAGTGAGCAAAATTTAGTATGATTTGGGTTCAAAACATACTGCAGAAATAATCCAGTTTGAGACAGCTTTAATTGCCTTAGCTCAATCTTGGGAATTGTAGTTTATTGTGGCATCATTGCTCTCTGACAGAGCAGGCTAAAAGTCTCACAAAACTAGATTCCAGAATTCCCTAGCATTGAGCCAGGGCAGTTAAAGTGGTTTCAAATTGGGTTATTTCTGCAGTTTGTTTTGGACCTCAGTTACTTGAAGGGTTAGCTGTCATGTGGATTCCAAATCCCCTAACTGTCTCTGGTTCTGCTTGAAGTGAATTTTTAAATATTTAAAATCCTAGATGTGTTCAACATTAATATTATCTATTGTGCATTTATGTGGCCTTATAGCAAGGCCTTTTTTTATAAGGCCTTTTAGCAAAGAAAACAAAATTGGTTTTAACATAATTCAGAGCCAAATGTTCCTAACTTTTTTTTAACCAAATGATCCAAGGTCTCTGAAAACTGTAATGATAATAGAAACAAGCTCCATCTCATTTGCACACAACAACAGTTGTAAGTGCGCAGTTATGAGCTGCTGTGTTCCAGATTGTACAATGCTGCAAAATTTTAATTGGACTGGGAGGATTGGCTGTTCTATAACTGCAGCCTTTTGAGTAGGCCTATACAACTTGTAACTTGCCAGTCTGAATGTAGGCCAGAAGCCATGTATCATGTTCCACTGAGGGAAATTCTTTATTTCCCCCCTGCCTGCCTAAGACTGTAAAAAGCAACAGACCAGGCTATAGGTATAGAGGAATACACCTAGTCAGGTGATGATAAAATAGAAAGAAGCCATGCAGTTGGTTTTGCTGAATGCATCTCCTATATCAAAACAAGTGAAGAATAACATAAGAGAAAACTATACAAAAGGAGGCATGGCATTTGCAAATAAATATGGATCCGTCTTGGACATATACTGCTGTTTTATTGAATTACCCACTAAATTCATTCACTCATTCATTCATTCAGAACTGTTTCATAATGAAATGCCTGGGCACACACATACAATGTGATATAAACTAGTAAACAGAAAGAATGAGATTAAAAAAAAGATTATGGAGAAAATGTACAAAAAGAAAGAGTTTAGATCTTCAAAAGTTATTTATGAATGTAAAACAACAATGCCCAGCAGGATTAAACACCTCCTCAAAAATGCTAATCTGAAACAAACTGTTGAAATCACTGAACCCACTATAGCAACACAGTATGTTTTTATGACGGCACTTTTGAAGAAATATTAGATTCAGAAGTGTAAATGTGGAAAGTATTGAGCTTCAGTCTCAAGCTCACTTGTCCAAAAGTGTATGGCCAATCAGAATCGAATTACACCACAACTCCAATGAACTGCTGATTGTACTTTTTTTCAAAAAAGAAGAGTCAGAGTTTCATGGAGGAAATACAGTGGGAAGGGAAGAGACAATCCCCTCCCTGTGTTTTGTGATCCTGATAAGAATTAAACCTTTCCCCAACTCAAATTTGTTGAAGATACAACTGATTCTTATGTAGTAAACCACAACAGGCAGCTCAATTGACTTTTTGCATATATATATCTGACTTTCATCAGTTATGTAACATCTCTTCATCTTGAGTATCACTGTGTACACTGTAAGAACCAAACACACATGCTCCATATTGTATGCAGTGTGTAACTCAATCTGCACTCTCTGTTTTGCCTCTGGCCAGCAATAAAAATACATTCATCCCTCCACATTCGCTGGGGTTGGGACACAGGACCCCTGTGAATGTGGAAAAACTGCACATAACAAAAACACTATGCTTTTACCTGATAGAACATCTCTCTAGGTATCTCCAGCTCCTCCAATGCAGCTCTGTGGTCAACATCTGCCAGTCATTGGCCATAGAATTGCACCTGAGGACTTAGATATTCCTAGGGAGAACATATTAATAAAATCTGTGAATAATCAAATCTGCTAAAGTCAAAGCCACAAATGTGGAGGGATGAGTGTAGTGAATAAAGTAATCTTCTCCCCATTCCTCCTTGGGGGCAGGGCACATATTCATATCTCTTTGCAAGAGGAGACCCTGTGCTGTTATTTAGTAACTCAGGGGATCTCCAGACTGCCCCTAAGGGGTGGCATGCAGCAGCCCCTTTACTGGCTGGATTGGGGCTGTGGCAACCTCACACCACAACCCTGATCTGGCCTCTGGAGAGAGCAAAAAGGAGCCACAAAAGACAGCTCCTTTTTTGTGCCCTCCAAGGGGCATTATTATTATTATTATTATTATTATTATTATTATTATTATTTCTTCTAGCCTGCCTTATCACAGAGAACCCGGATGGGTTACAACAGTAAAATACATCAAAGTTACAATAACATCCAAGAAGAAATCAATCCCTATGCCCACTCCCATAAGGGCGAGGCTTTATGATGCCCCTTCGGCACTGCATCATGCGGATGCAACACCGGAGGTGTGCCATGGTGCCATGTGCTGTGTGGACTGGTGTGTGCCAAAATGGTGCCATGGGGACAGAGTTAGGGTGTCCAGTGTGAGGACGCTGAGCCCTGATTCCACCCACAGGCCAGCATAAAGTGCCAGTCTGTATAGGCCCTTCAGTTACTAAATAATACTGTCTCTATATGTCTGTATGTGATTGACAAACAAGGCTTTCCCCTCTTACCAGCTGTTCATTGAAACCCTCATACCAAGACAGGCTGTGCCTCTGCAGCACTCCTGTGCAGGGCGATTGCTGTGTGGTATTGTGTGTGAACTCTCCTTCCTTTTGTACGTTGTGCTGTGATTGTGAAAGACTAAATAGGAACAGAATAAAGGGTCTTGAAACCCTGTGTGCAAGGGTGGTCACTGGCAGTTCGTTGGCTCCTGGTATTGGGCAGCATGTGAATTTTCAGCGGGGAAGTTTGAAGAATCTTTTATGGTATACTTTCTATGTGGGCTTTTCTCAGTTCATGCTGTGAAATCAGGACATTTATGGAAGGAGAAGCACACATTTGAAGAATAGTGTGCATAGAAAACTGCATACCCATATTTTTGCAAAAGCACAGCATGCTTGAGTCAGTGAATTGGGAGAAAACATGAGTTTTGAAAATATTCAAAAATGTATACTTTAAAAAAGGTCAAAAAATGTAATCCCATTAAAAATACGGATCTGTCAGAAATGGGCACAGAATGCTGAGGCCAGAAAAGGAGGAGGTTTGTGTATGCAGCTTTTATTGAAATGTCCGTTGCTAATGGTTGGTATGTATTGTGAGTTTCCTAGGGACATTTGAGGATTTTCTAGTATGTCTTTTCTTCATTCCTTTTGGACTGAGCATCTATACTGTAGAATATAGTAGTTGTTGACACACTACCATACTGGCGGCTTACCCCCTTCCCCATATAATAGAAGTATGGTCTTACTTCTTAAAATACTTTGAAGGCTGGGATGGTGAAGGGTGCTTGGGAAGATTAAAAAGTTATAACCGATTCTGAAACCCTTTGGTAAAATTGATTGTGATTGGCAGAGTTCCCAGGTCTCCCAATTTATTCTCTGCATACTGCCTTACTTCTATTTTAATCTAAAATGACAAAGGGGAATGGGTTTTCTTTTCCTTTTTTTTTTACACCTCTGAGCTAAAATTCAGGAAAAGAAACGGCAGAAAATATTACAGAGATTATGTTTTGTTAAAAAAGTATCAATTAAATTTCTAAATGAGGTATCGGTTTTATTTCATTTGCCCAAGCAGAATGACAAAATTTCAAGTGGAGTAGGAAGGGCTGAAAATAAAATATTTTTTTAAATACTGTTTATCTATTCATATTAGTTGCCTATAAAAATAAATAGTATTCACCAACAGTTTTTTTTTAAAGTTTTGAATAGTAATTTAACCACATCAGGGGAAAGAAATGTCTGGCCTGGAGACAGTTTCTGTCTATCCTGCCAAGGGTCCCAAGCCTGCCAATCCCAGTGAGTGGCAGAGATTCCTCAGCAGAAAACACTAACTTTTCCAGCTGGAAAGACAGTTACTATGTAAGGTGATTTAGGATGCAATTCACTTAGAGAAATCCAAAATGACCATCAAAGAGAATCTGGAGCAAAAGTTGTGAAGGGATTTGTGGTCAGAGCTCTTCCCTTGGACATCATCCTTCTTATCAGAGTAGGCCTAGGGAACAATATGGCTCTAGGAACCTCAACAGCTTCCCATGCCTGAATTCCATAGGAAGTTCAATCACACTTTTAACTGACTCCAATGACTTTTGTTACCCGCCCCCCAACTAAATCAAAACAATTTATGGCACATTGTTTTAATGTTTCCAAAATTTTAAGAAAGTACAGTGACATGGAACTGTGAGGCAGATAATATTAGGTCCATTCCATTAGGCCATGGCTACAAATGAAATTCCAGTCAGGTTCAAACACCATCCTTTCATTTTGGAGCAACCTAGGCAAACAATGGCCAATGACTAAAGGATTCATTGAAAGCTTGATCTTTTCCACCTACAATGGGTGAAAAAGTGAAATCAGAATATGAAGCTCTTCAATTATCACCTCAGCTAAGACATTTTAAATGTGGTGGGGATAGAAAAGCTATCCAGATATCTCCCTTCCACAGGAATAGAGTGCATCTTCTAAAACTCTCAGTTCCACAATGACTTCTACTGCTATTGTTGGTATTGGTTGTCACATTCAGTTAATTTTGCTCACTTATGCCAACCGGGATATCAGGAAGGATACATCTCCTTTCTCGCTCTGTCAAAAGGTTACATTCTGTGCCAGATCCTGAAACCGATAAGAGTGAACTGCCTGCTCTGGGTCAGCCAGAAGACTACACTGGCTCAGTTGGTGTGGGCAAATAGCATGTGATGCAATTAATGTCACATCTGGAGTGTGTTGTGATGAACAATTCCCTTAAATGTGCTTAGAAATGGATGGCTTGCATTACAGGTGTTATGTGTCTGGCAGTGCAAGAAATAATGTCTGCTCAGAGAAAGGCTAGCATACATTTAGCCATTTTCTTTGTTTTTGAAGTATGTTTCATGCCAAGAATGGGGTGAGTTGCTACGAAGCTGTTATACCTAAGGGTGGGAAACATGCTACCCTCCAGATGTTGTTGAATTGCAACTTCATCCAATTCCTTATCTGGCATAAGCAATGGTGAGAAATCTGGGCTGGGGAGTAGTGTGAGTTTGGGTTTACTCCTTGTCCTACTCTTGAGTAAGATATTTTTTCTTAATGCTGCTCCTACTCCTACTCCTGTAAAAATCTCTTATTATTTTACTCCTTACTCCTACTCCTACTCCTACTCCCCAGCCCTGGGGGAAAGTCCCAGTTGCTTTGCAAGACTGGTGTGTGTGTGTGTAAGTCTCTCTCTTTGCCTACTAGTCCCTTCCCTTGTGCAATATAATAAAATTGGTTTTGGTGTTTGCATGTACAGTACAATATAATAACAGGAATAAGGAGTAACAAATATATATTTATTCCTATTCCTTCTCCTGTAAAAACTTCTTACTCCTTTACTACTTACTCCTACACCTACTCCTCAGCCCTATGAACAATATAGGGTATTGGAGTTCAACATCTGGGGGCTTGCATGATCCCTTCCCCTGCCCTAGAATAAGCAAATTAAAAACAGTACAGAATGATTTCATACACATAATGGATGGGTTCCAATAAGCAGCAGACTACCCATGCATGGTGGTGGTACCTCTATTTTTCCTCTTTCCAAATCAAACTGGACATCAGCACACCTTTGATGGAGAGACTGGGGCATTGCAACCACTGGGGGCAAATGAAAATCTCCTGATCTGTTGAGTTTTAGAGAGGCCTGGTAAAGTCCTAACACACAATTTATTGAGCTCACCTTGAATTTTGTCTCACTTACACAGCGGTCTGGAGCTGTGCCCAGACTTTGGAAGTGACCTATGACAATAGGTCTTTGCGTGTCTGGATTTGTATGGCTGAAAGCATTCTGGCTTCTGACCCTACATGAGTATATCATTTCTCTATGATGGTTTTAAAATGCATGTATTATGATTCTTATGGTAATAATGATGCTTTCTATAATTACCCTAGGAATGGACCAAAAATGTACTAATCTTAAAAATGATCCACATGACAGAAATATGGCTTCATTTCATTACTTATTATGAAAGGAAGGGCTCGTTTAGAAGGTCAATGCTCTTCATGAACTTTTCCAATATTCCATGAGCTCTCTTTCGCTACACATGATGTATGCCCTGGGTTATCCTCATGGCAGTGTGACCTGGATATCTGCTTCATTTTCATCTTTTCTTTGTTCTACCTCTGAGAGCTTTGCCATTTGTTTTGCACTGTGTGATTTTAATCACAATCAAAGTGTGATTGCCAAACTGTGGTTAAGATGGCACTGTCTGGAAAGAATGCACTGTTGAGATGTAATGTTTTTCCATTGCAGGTATATAAGAGTATTTTAATGGATTAAATGTATAGGAATATACAGTGAGCTTTTAGGATCAGAGCCATTGCTGTAGAGGGCAATCTGCAGGGATTAATGCCATGTACTCATGAGGCACATCAGAGTATTTTTAGTCTACTTTACAGGGTTGCTGTGAGAATTAACTTGGAGAACAATGCCACATTGACATCTTAAAAATTCTTTTTTTCTTCTAATTTTAATCTTAAAAATAAACAGACAGCACATCCAGCAGGAATAAAATACTAATCATATACTTATATACCGTATATACTCGACTATAAGTTGACCTCATGTATAAGTCGAGGGCATGTTTTGGGGCCAAAATTATGGATTTTGATATGACCCATGGATAAGTCAAGGGTAACACTTAGGTGTATGTAACAAAGAATCTGAAGGATGAAGCAAAGGAAAACAATGCCGAGGAACCTAGAAAATTCCAGCAGGCATAACTGTTTGTACTCACACAAAAGGCTGGATGGATGAGAGAATAGAGTGGAGTCAGTGCTTCCAGGACAAAGTACACTCTTGCCTTTCATGAAGGGTGGTTCCCTTTTTCAATGAGAGTTAGTCCAGTACATACATTTGTTACATTTACATTTACATTCTTGCAGACTTCAGATGGTGATGGAAGAAAGTACAGTGAATGGAACTGTGAGGGGCAGATAATATTAGGTCCATTCCATTAGGCCATGGCTACAGATGAAATTCCCGGTTTTTGGAGCTCAATTTTTTGACCTAATTTTCTAGAGTTATACATGAGTATATACAGTACTCTATTTCTCTAATTATTGCTTACATACTAAATCAATTTCAGGTTGGGAGAAACAAATAATTGTTTTTCATTTTGTTGTTTTTTACTTTTTTGGGTTGGCTTCTTTGATTTTTTACGGGAGGGTGTTTGCTTGGTTGTTGATTTTATTTTTTAATACTATTGTTAAAGCACTGAAATCTTTGAAGGAACATTGGAACACCAGTATGCAACTAAATAAACCATTACTGTTTCCTAAGCCTACTTGATTTTTCTTGCAAATGTACACAAGGTGTGTAAATACAGTGTTAAAAAGGTTGCTGTTCATCTTGCAGTCAGCCCATCTGTTATTGGGGAGAAAGCATCTAGGTTCAATTCTGTTCTCACTTGCTCATTTTTAGAGTGAATTTCAAGTGACAGGGTCATTTCTTGTAGCTAGTGTGCCTGATGAGACAGCCTTTCAAGTGATCAGCTGCAGTAGTAGTTGTACAGTTGGAGGACTGGGTTTCCTAAGGCAGTAATGGATGAGAATAGAAGCCCCATAGTTCCTGCACTTTTTTTGATGTATATTTGCATGTGTTTGCAAGGGTGGGATGGAGAGAAATGCCATGTACTCATACAACTGCATTGTATCTCAGAAAACAGAAGCAGACGAGAACAGGGAGCTGCTGTAAAACTGTAACAGTTAAAAACAGGGTAGGTCCAGATAAGATAAAGAGGTGGGCTGAAAAAAACTTCACATTTTTAGTCAATAAGGAAGGACAGTTTGTCTGTTACAAGACAGATTTCCTCAGCTGGAGAGGTCTTCCCTTGTAACAGATGCTGGTGATTTGTAGTGATGAGTTTGCTATGCCTCTTGCTTTCCATAAGGAGTGGATTGTTCCTATTTGGGATTCCAGCCAGCCGTGCTCTCTTCGAAGATACTCCTATGCCTTTCCTGGCCTCTGTAACAGTCAGCCTGAATTGTATGGCTGTTGACCAGTTTATGGAGTGCTCTGTGCTCCACTGGAGTACTTTCCCCCTTAAACTGTTTTTGTACATCTGCAAATTTTGAAGATCCCCATATGTGGCAATAATTTTATCTCCCCACACACTGTGGGTGATGCCAATATGCTAGAGAAAAATAGGCAGTCGGATAATTATTTATGCTAGTTCTGCCTACCTAACACATGTTGAAGTAGGTATACTCATAGACTGGCAGAAACAAATATTTTAACTCCTTGTTCACTGCAACATTTCTGCTCTGTGGGGCCAGGTGGGTGCTATGGATATGACTAGCTGCCATTTGTACTTGTATTTACTATGACTACCTGTTATTTGTATTTGGAATGACCAGGTGAAGGGAAGCAAAAGTTCCTAGTCCTAAACCTTTCAATGTTGGGCTATGTGCCTGCCACAATTGCTTAGCCTTGCCTAGACCCACAAGTTAAGTGTATGATATTGAACAGAAGCTAAATAAAAAAACCTGAAATCTTTCACTGCCAAAATATGATCTCATAAAAATGAGATCACCCACACTTGCACTCAGATTGTACACATGAAATCAGGATGAGATTGAAAAACCTTGACCATGACATTTGTGGTCATAGTTTACTGAAAACAAACAAACAAACAAACAAACATGATTTGCAATATATCACTTGGAAGCTACAAGCATAATTAGATGAGCTAAAGTTTACTATCCTTGATAAAGGCCCTTTAGTCTCTTCCATCACCATCTGAAGTCTGCAAGAATGTAAATCTTTGCAAATTTCATTCTGCTGAGCAAGAATAAAGAATTTGATCATTTTCCTCCCTACTGCAAAAAAGTCGTTCAAACCTGTGCAATTTTCAAGTTCAAATTTGTTTTCTAAAGGAATGTGGGGAAATCTTTAGGACTGTTGATACCTGTGTTTACCAGTAAGAACTGAGGGTGAATTAAGAGTGTTTTATTTACAGAAATGTAGAGTGCAGTCATGCACACACGATAGCAATTCAGACAGACACAACATTCAGAGTTAACCAAAAATAGTAATATGGAAACTGGATAGCAGAGTTTGAGGAGGTTTTAAAGAGGAGGATATTTACCTTTCTGAAGAGTAGACCACACAAAGTGGGAGTGTGTCAGACTGAAGGTCTAAGGGTTGCACAACACATATATGTAGGGCATCCTGGGACAACTGGATATCAGTGGATTCCCTGTGCCATTGACACATCTGACAAATTTTTCCAGAATACATTGCAGCCCTGTTCAAACATTGCCTCACCACAAGCTATTTCCAGTGGGACAATGGACTCTACAAGCAGAGAGATGGGGTACCAATGGAAAGCCCTCTGGAACACTTTGAAAAGCAAGCTGTGGAAATAGCACCGAAAAAGTCAACAACTTGTTTCCAGTACGTAGATGACACTTTCACCATTTGGAGCCATGGAGATGAAGATCTGGCTATGTTTCTGTATCATCTGAACAACATCCACCCTAATATCCAATTCCTAATATGGATGCGAGAGCTGGACAGTTAAGAAAATGGACAAAAGAAAATGAATTCATTTGAGATTTTGTGCTGGAGAAGAGTGCCTAGGATAGCATGGTCAGCAAAAAGAAACAAATAGGTGGAGCAGATAGAGCAGATTAAGCCTGAAATTTCCCTGGAGGCAAAAATGACTAACCCTGTTGTTCTTTGGTCACATCATAAGAAGATACAATTCATTAAAAAAGACAATATTGGGAAAAGTGGAAGGAATTAGGATGAGAGGAAGACCACATGTTAGATGGATGGACTCAATTAAGGAGGTCACCAGTATGAATCTGCAGAAACTGGGAAGAGTAGTGAAGGACAAGGGGTCTTGGAGATGTCTCATCCAGAGGGTTGCCATGAGTTGAGATCGATTCAAGGGTGGCTAACAACAACAACAACAACAACAATAGTAATGATGAAAATATGGCAATAATAAAAATATAGATGAGGATGATGATTTTGCAAAGATATAAATGATAATTGAATCCTATGGGTTTTTTTCCTCTCTCCTCAGCAGCCCTTATATGAATTTAGTTTTACATTGCTGACTCATGTTAATCTAAATATTACACAATTACTGTCATCAGTAACCACTCAATGCAATGGAGCTTTCAGAGTGCAGACCTTTTAACATTATTTCTATTGTTGTATAAATATGACTAACAATTTGCTCATGAATCAGTGACTGATGTGTAATTTTTTTTAAACAAAAAAATCAAGTTAATAATTTGTAAATAGGAGAGTATTATTTTCCACATGAAATGGAGCATGAACCTTTTTAAAATAAAAAAAAATGAGGATTAATTTTAGCTCATGTCACTGCAGAGAAAAATGCATGACATCTTATTATCTAGTCACTCATGTGAGAAAGAATGAAACAAAGGAAATTTTGTGGAGCTTAAAAATGATTCCACTATTTTTTTTTTAAAAAAATAGGCACATAAATATGAGTAAGAAATGGAGTTTTTGAAAGAGAAATCTGTGTACAGCACTTGCGTGGAGCGAACATAAAATAATGCATTTTTATTGATGGCACTTAGGAAGAAGACATCGCATTTCCAAATGTTTCAAATTCTCTAGAGAAGCTTATAAATGAGTCATATTTTTTCCACTTGTAGTTGGCTCCCACCCATCCCACATTCTGTCCCCTGTAAGCCCTTTAGCCTTCTTGGCCCTGTCATTGAACAAAATGAGGCAGTCACCTCCCATGGCAGATTAAGGGTGTCATGAAAAAACATTTCTGTTGTTATTTACTGTCTTATTATTTTGTTTTTATGGCCATGGATGGGGAGGGAGCTTTCTGGGATTTTCTGCCTCGTTTGCCAAATAACTTGGCGAGTTTTACTTACTTACTGTGGAACTTGAATTGAGAAAGGTTACTGTTTCCCCTTACATAGAAAATTGTATTGAGCCTTTGCTTTTGTGTCGGGGAAAGATTGCATTCTGGAGTAGAAATTGTGGAGCACTTCATTTCCCATGAGCTCTACCAAGCATAGCCAATGGTGAAGAATTCTGGGAGTTGTAGTGCAACAACATTTGGAGGGCTGCATAAATCCCATCCCTGTTGTACATCTTCAGAGAGGGCTGAATTATTTCTGATAGTTTCTTCACTTTGGGCTATTTGCTCCCTGAGTGTCCCTGCCCCCAATTTGATTCTATTGTTATTGGAACTTTGTCTTTTTTTAATGCTCCATGATAATATGTATTTGAATCCAATATTTTCTTAGTTACCCTGGGGCCCTATTACACTGCACAGTTATATCACTCTGATTCCACTTCCCATTTCTATTGTATCCTGTGGCATCCTGGAACTGTAGGTTGGTGAGGCCAGTGGGGTGTAGTGATCTGAGTGTTGAACTAAGATTCTGAAAGAACAACATCAGAATCCTTGCTCAATTATGGAGATGCACTGAGTAATTATGGGCAAACCACACTCTCTGAGCCTTTGAGGAAGCAACAGTAGACTTCCTCTGAATAGATGTGGCCAAGAAAACCCTAAGGTAGGGCTGTCATAAATTGGAATAGACTTGAAGGCACATGGCAGCCACACTAGAGCATTCTGACTGAGAATTCTGAATTCCTAAACAACACCTCAAGCGGTTTTATAGGATGTTGCCATGGGAGTGAAAGTGGAATCACAGTGCGATAATTGTTATTGTCTCAGATAGAGGGGTGGGATATAAATAAAAATGTTGTTGTTGTTGTTGTTGTTGTTATATTGTGAAAAGGCCTACTAAGAACAGTGCACTGGTTTTACTGGTTGGCAGGGGGAATCTCTTCCGGGGACTGACTCTTGGTAGAACATTACAGGCTGAAGATTTTAAAAAGGACAATTAACCAAAGTGACTCCAAGTAAAAATAGGGTAGAAGGACAAGGTGATTTTGCAGCAAAACAATTATTTCTTCATTAAAAAGACAGAAAAAGATAACAGCAGAAATCACCAGAACAGTCTATATTTAATGCAAGTTGTTTCTTGCATTAAATATAGACTGTTCTGGTGATTTCTGCTGTTATCTTTTTCTGTCTTTTTAATGAAGAAATAATTGTTTTGCTAGTACTAGTAAAAAAGGGAAAGATAGCATGGAAGCTAACATCTGTTCTCCTAACTAATCTACGGGTAATTGAGCTAAACTAAAGGTACTACAGGCTAACACACACACACACACACACGGTCTCACTCTCCAGTGTGAAGAAGGTGACTGGAATCTGGAGTAGGGAAGCAGGTCTTGGAGAGAGGACCACAAGGAAAAAAGGGATGCTACTCAAAGAGAGGCACAGATCAAAAAGAGAGAGAGATTTTGTGTGTCTGTCTTTAATCTCTTCCTAACATGTGGGCATTCTCTTAAGAGTGGCGGGAACGCCTTTGGGTGGGGCAAAACATGACTTCAGGATGTATTTTTAAAAGGGCAGAGGTGTACATGTCCTTCAGATTCTGATAATGGCTCTTAAGTGATCTGAGCAGGGTTAAACAATGGGGTTGTGTACTCAGGACAAAGCCAATCAATAAATATTTACCTTACAATGCGGGATGTACCGATCTGAGCCAGTTTGATAGGTCTCCATTCCATGGAGATAAACAAAACAATTAAGCATTGATTGCTCTCAGTCAATGCAACCATTTTCTTGTCAGTGGGAGTGGGAGTAGGAAGTTTGGAGTTTAGAATAAACTCTGTTCCCCCACTGATCCTATGGACAAAGGGTGCATGCTGCAACTCTATCTTGTCCAGTATGAATTCTTAACAATTTGTGCAGACTATTGCAAGAGACGGCTTTCCTGTCTTATGCATCAAAATCTAATATTCATATTTATTGAACATGATGTGCAACATGCACTGGAGATCAAATTTTGGTCTACAGACAAGATCTAAATGTTAAAATCAAATATTTTGATTCTTCAAAGTTTCAGATTGCATACTTACCCCAGGACATGTCCCATAGAATAGTGGTACTCCTCCACTTGGTTGTTCCAAGACCAAAATTTGCTCCTCCTCCAGATGAGATAGAATGAGTTCATCGCCTCTCCTGTAGGAAGTTTGCCCTTCCAATGAAATTTTCTTTCCCAAATTTCTAGCAGTCCAGAGAGACGTCAAGCATTATTCACACCTAGAGCTCTTATATTTGTTCTGTTTGCACTCTCTCAGTAACTTTGTCCCTTTTCACTGGATGTATTTTTATATTACTAAAGTGTATTTCTAAACCTCAATGGAAGTTTTAAGCTGCTGCAATGCTGGGAATTTGAGGGATTTCATGGGGGAGGGTCAAAATTCTTTTGTGGGGCACATGTGGGGCAAATGTGCTTTCATTTTTCTCTCTCATAGCTTACACCCCTGTTCAAATCTTTTAGACTTCAGTTACTAGAAGATGCAGCCAGCTTGACCAAGGGTCAGGGATTCTGGGGAATGAAATCTAAAATGTCTGGAGGATGAAAGATTGAGAACCATTGCCATAGGACACATTGGGGTTTACATGTTCTTGTGGTCATGGAAGGGCATGCAGAAATATCTTTTGAAGGATTTTAAAATCAAGATTCTGCATCTGGAGTGCCAAATATCACCCGCGTGCCAGACCCAATTGTCCTGAAATCACAGTACCTGTCCTGAGGTCCAACTAAAGATGCTGGCAATCCTCAGCAGACACTAGAGTCTAGGGTCTGTTTTGCTCACTTCAGGGAATAGTGGAACACTGCGAGAACTCAGACTGGAAGTGAACATCTAAGCTGGAGAAAAATTGACACCTTAGACTCCAAACTCACACCCATCCCTATTTTCTATTCTTGAAACCCTCTTTTCCTTCCCCTTTAAATGAGGCTTAAATTCCTGGACAGTTGAGGCTCCAGCTCCAACAGGCCAGTGAGTCCAGTCCCAGATATAGTCCAAATTTTAAAGTACTTATCCAAAGTGTTGAATATGTATTGAGGATAGGCTTCAGCACCTCAAACAGTTAGTTTAAAATTCACATTAAAATCCAAAGCAGATCCACTGTCCCACTGAAATAGAAGCCACCTTCTGCCCTTGCCATTGTGCCAGTAAACTCCTGGAAAGATAGTTATCAATTATCAGTTGCTCTGGGTATTAACCAGAGCTTGGATCATGCTGGCATCAGAGAACATGGTTGCTATGAGTAGTGAGGCAAAAGAAGTGATGTTCTAGCAGGTGGAAGGAGGGGGACCTAATCTCTTTCTTCCCTCCTGTTTTGTGAAAGGGAGGCACACAAGTTGGCTGGGTGACCCTAGAAGCCCTTAAAATATAGTTTGTCGAAATATTACTGTGCTGGAAGGAGAAGAATATAGAGGAATGATTTTAAAGGTTGGATTTGCTTTGGGTATTAAAATAAGGTGCTGCTGCTGCTGTCTTCTTGTAACTATTTTAAATTCAGTTTACTTCCTTTGTCTATTTGGTGGGCACCCCTCTCTTGCTCTGATGTGGCAATAGGCAGAACAAGTTGTCTGAAGGTAATATAAACTGGGCTATCCTGTCTTGTTAAGGCATATACCCCACAATTGTTTGGAGAAATGACTGAGGAATTATGTATCCGTTTGTGTGCATTTTTGTAATAGTAAATCATTCTTCCCATCTAAGTTCAGGAGGAAACCAAAAAACCCTCACTTATCCAGATATCAGAGATTTAGGAAACACTGCTCCGGTTATTGTTAATAATAGTTAAGTATTTAATTGTTTAATTATTAATGGTTCTTTTAATAATTGATAATTTAATTGTATTTTATTATTACTCATGGGAGGGTTGGGGAAGAGTAGGGTTATAATGTTATTATATGATAGTGTATTGATATTGTATTTTATTGGTTTATTTTAATGTAAGCCACTTCAATCGTTTGGAGGAGTGGGATATAAATATTATTATTATTACCACAAGTTAATGAAAGCATACTTCAAACTGTGGGTATTTAGGAAAGTGGAATAACTTGTAGTATAAATATATGATTATCATTGAAGAAAATAAATAATTCCACAAAAGCCAATACAATTGCCTGCCTGCCCACCTGTTTTATGGATGCGAGAATTTCATCATCATAAAATTAGCTTTTTGGCCACCTCTGAAACATCTCAGCAGCCATCTTTTATCATCAGGGCTCAGATAGCTTAATGCTGAGAAAGATGCACTTGGATAAATGGGGCTGGGTCATAGAGAAGAGTAAATCCTAACACTAAGTGGATTCCTTCAATTTTATCTTCCCAGAAACATTTAATCTTGTCAGGATCTCAGATAATGTGTAATGGCTTCAGTAATGTAACATCCCCATCTTTTGTTCATTAACTATAAAAACAACAATCTTGTGAACTATACATATCTCATACTTCTAAAAATACAGATACACACCAGGAGTTTAACATTTACAGGGCTGTGCTGCTTGTGGTCTCTCTCCTTGTTTTTTTATCTGTGTGCTTTCTGAATTTTTCATCAGAGTGAAAGCAATCTGCTGCATACACGTACTTTGGTTTATACCAAATGAAAGTAATTTACAATATGTTAATTCCTTGCTTTGTGCAATAACAATCCTGCAAGGTAGGTTGTACTTTGGAGATACAGATTTGCAAATGAGTTAAACAATCCCATTGATTTCTATGAGATTGGTCTAAGTTTGATTTGCCCAAGACTACCTAAGAATTTTTTTTGCCCAAGAAAGTTTATGTATATGTGATGGCCAAGAGTGCTTGGTATCAGTTTTGGTTGATACGCCCACTGCATCCCTACCTGGACCAAAAGGACCTTGAAGTACTGATACATATATTGGTAATCTTTACATGGGGCTAGTCTTGTACCAAGTTCAGAAGCTCCAACTGGTCCAAAATGCAGCAGCCAAGTTGGTCACCGGTACATCTAGGCCTGACCACATAACACCTTTGTTAAATTCTCTTCACTGGCTGCCAATCAGCTTCAGGGTGCAGTACAAGGTGTTGGGTATTACCTTTAAAGCCCTATATGGCTTGGGCCCGAGTTAATTGAGGTAACACCTCTCCCTACACAACATCTGGGAAGAACCTACTAGAATATCAAACGGCTAATGACGACTTCCCATAGAGCTTTTACTGTTGCTGCTCCTAAATTGTGGAATAGCCTACCGGAAGATATCCATTTTCAGTACCTTCTTAAAGGCATCTAAAATGGTAATAAGATGGATCTCTTCCAGCGGGCTTACCCACCTGATTCTGTATAGGAGATTTATTAAAATGAAATGCTCCACTTCTTTGATTAGGATTGTCATGATTGCGATGTAATTATTGGATGATGATTTAGTTATTTTACTGGAATTATTAAGATTGTTAGTATTTTATTGATTGTATCTTTGTTTTTGCATTGTGTATTTATTTTATTGGATGTAATCCTGCCTCGATCTGTAGGGAGAGGTGGGAAATATAAATAAATTATTTATCTTTATTTTATTTTATTTTGATATGTCATGGCAGAACGCAAACATTTTACCCACTATAACAGTGGTTCTTAACCTGTGGTCCGTGGATCCCTAGGGAGTCGTGGTAATCTCACAGGGAGTTTAAGCAGGCTTGAAGGCTTATCAGTTCACCTCGTCCATGCAGCAGAGCAGACATATGATAGGAAACAAGGCAAAGGACAGCTGGACCTGTGTATTGCTGCTGATCAGCTTCAGCTACAAGCTAATGGGAAGAAACACAGAAGAAAACTCTCCCTCCTTACCAGGGTGATCAGAGACTCTCTTTTTCCTAGACATGTCCTACATTTCAACTTACTGTCTCGGTATCCAAAATGTCCTCTCTTTTGAACCAGAAAACCTGTCCTTCTGTCATCTGGTTCCTCAGCAGGCAAGCAAGAGGTAGCTCAACAGAGTTATTACTACTGCTGCTGCTGAAAAGGGCTTGCTGGGTTTTGCCAAGCAATAAATGTGACTAGAATGTTTAGTCTGCAACAATACACCTGAATGACTACAGAAAAACTATTGCCTGCATTGGAGAGGCAAAGGAAAAGGTGAGGAATTTGTAAGATTGCAGGGTGTGGAGACTCTAACTTAAGCAGCACAATCCCAGTGTATGGGGAGAGGGGAAGGTGTGAGAATACTGATACTGACCATGTGGTGGTTTTGTTTATGTGTGTGCTTTTTCTGATGGAAATGTGCAAAGGAAAAGAGGATTGGGTTGTTGAAGGAGATCAGTGGCACCAAGTAGAAAGGAGGCGAAAGTGTATGATTTTGTTATTGTTTAACTAAAGTACAATTTTAAGCATTTTGCTCAGATTTCTATAAATATATTGCAAGTGAGCAAGACATTTTAACCAAGATAAGTTCATCAGAAAAATATGATTGAATAAATAATAAAATACAGTATATGTAATAGATCTGTAAATAAATAATATGAAATTTTATATTTATATTAGTGTTCTTAGTTTTTATTTGGTAATGTCTTAAGTTTTTCTTGAATGCCCTACATTCAAAGCTGTGCCTTGTCTTCTTTTGTGGTTATGACATCTGGTCACTCTGCTCCCCCCATGCATCTGAGGGAAGGTTTAATGGATGGTGTAACTGTTAATGGTTAAGTTTTCAGGTGTTGTTATTATTGTTGTTAGTCTTGAGTTAAGTCTTGTGGATTCACAGCAACAAAATATATTTAAAGAGGATCCTTGGTAAAGAAAAGGTGGAGAACCACTGCACTTTTAACACTATTGTTTATTTAGCAATGCTGCCACTGGTACACATTAAATCTTAAATGTGTGGTTGCCCCACTATATTGTCTGAGATAAAATCTCATCCAAGCCCGCCTATTGTCAGCACATGTGGCTGAGAAACATCATGAACAATGCCGCAAAATGAGAAAGTCATACTGATAGGGTGGAGGGGAGAGAGAGAAGAGAAGAGAAGAGAAAATGATAAGTAGCCATTTTTGGGAGCAGTCATGTGCAAAGGCACGCATAGTCTGTCTCTCGCTCCAGGGAAAGTCACAGACATTGGTAGGTCCCTTGGGTTACCATCTTCAAGTAAAGATTTGTCTGGAGCTCCTTTGGAATGGTCATTGTTTACTCAGAATCCTTATGAGAATCTGATCTGCCTATAGGGAAGAGTTACATTTTATGCATTCACAGCAACGAATGTGTTAAATTCCAGTGGTGAATGAGCCCTCTTGGCATGTTCCAAAAACCACTTCAGCTGATTAGATTGACCCAAGAATGTTCCCAGGCCAATGCTGTTTTTAGCAACTTTATCATTCTGGAGGAAAATAAATGGATTAGACAGGGATGCTGTTGTGTGGCTTCTTCATATTTTAATGTTGTGATGATATATTACATACAGAGAGAGAGAGAGAGAGAGAGAGAGAGAGAGAGAGAGAATATTTCTCTCAGCAAAATTAAGAGAGAAAGGAAACTGCTGTTAACGTGTGGATCTGTTGGATTAAAGAAGAAAGCAAGGATAATCTCTGTATCCAAAAATCTTATTTGATGTTGACCTAAATTGTTTAAAACAGGCAGGATTAAATGCCAATTACAGAATATAGTGAGCTCAGTCCATTGTATATAAATTTGAACAATGGCTACTAAAGCCTGCAAAGTTACTATCACATGTAGTTACCATCATAGCTCCTGGTTGGTTAGTTATGGTTGTAATAATGGTTTCTCAAAAATAACAAAAGTAGTCCCTTGTAAATTATTTTGAAAAACATCTGAATGCTACAAACCATTTGTCTTGAGTACAAAATAAACTTATCCACCTCTTTTGCTGTCCACCTTTTCCTTGCCTGAAAACCCACAATGGATCACAAAATAGCATGAGGCATAATATGAGTCCACGTTTGATCCATGTGATTTTCCTACTCCTCCATTTAGTGAGGCTATAAATGTAATTATAAAAATAGCTAGATAGTTATCCTTACACCACAAAACAAATGATATATTTCTCTTTGGAGATTATCAGATCGGAGCAAAGCATCCTGTGGTATTCATGCAATCGGGGGGAAGATTATCATACCCCTGTGCACTAATCCTGTTTTTCTCCCATCTGTAAAGAGTAATGGACCCATCATTTCATATTAGTGGAAACTTCAATTAATACCAAATGATGGGTCCATTACTCTTTACAGATGGGAGAAGAATGGGATAAGCGTGTGGGGGTGTGATAATCTTTCCCCCCCATCAAATGAATACCACAGGATAAGGATGGGATAAGGTCTCTTTGCTCCTCCATCTGATAATTTCCATGAATTACTGTAACCATAACTGTAGGGATAGCTTTGTTGTATGAACAATCTTAGTGCTGGAGCACATGCTCTGTGTATGAAAGATTTCATGTTTAAGTCCTGGTAGGACTGGAGGAAGGATACTGTTACTGGGGCAGGGGGGGGGATCAATTATATTGAGTAACTGCCAGTCAGTGAGACAACACCGAGCTAGACTGACTAATGCACATATTCCTGTGTCTTTAACAGCATTGGCGTGATCTAGATTGGCAAAAAGAAGTGTGTTCATGGCTGCATGAAAGTCTAGCCTTTAGACGAGAAAAAGGGAAAGTGTACCATGAAAACACTTTTTTTGTGTGTTTTAGGGGAGAAGAAGCGGCTTTTAAAAGGTGCTGGTTTTCCCAGCTTCTTTTTTAAAAACTGCGGAACAGCGCAGCTCCATCTAAAGGCTGCGGTGTAGCTGCTAAGCATTAAGGAAAAGGCAACTTCATGTCACACTTTCCTGCCAATCTGGAAAGCCCCATTGTTGTTGTTGTGTGCTTTCAGGTAGTTTCTGACTTATGGTAAATCTAAGGCAAACCTATGATGCAGTTTTGTTGGCAAGATTTGTTTAGAGGAGGTTTTGCCATTGCATTCCCTAAAGGCTGAGAGTATGTGACTTGCCCAAGGTCATCCAGTGGGCCTCATGGCTGAGCCGGGAATTGAACTGTAGTCTCCAGAGTTGTAGTCCAACACTCAAACCACAATGCCACCCTGTTTCTCTCTTAATAGTTTTATAGGAGGGTAATTTTGGCAACAATTTATCAATTCATGGCTGCAACTGTCCTTCAATCTTTCTTCTGCAAAGGTCTAACATGGATTCTCTCTTTCCTTCCCTTTTTTCTTTTTTCTTGAATGTGGCGTCCCTGGAGGAGAGAGATTTGAGCTGGAATCTTTAAACTGGGCTCCCAAAATATCTTTTGCAATAGCATTGAATGTTCCCATATTCATCCTAGTATGGTGACCTTTCAAAAAATATTAGTTTAATAAAAAAAGCATAATGTCAGATGGAAAGAGAATATTTAAAAAGGTACAACCAAGGAGTCTGATGCATTAAATGAAAGCTTACATGGGTTGACTGTGTGTGGGGAGGGTGGGGGGTGGAGGACAGGCTAATGAGAGACACAGTAGCCAATTTGAATTCACAAGGCAGGAAAGGCTGAGAATAATGTGAAGAGGAAGCAGACAAGTATATAGAGAAGGCGGATTCAAGCCTTAATTTAAGAAAATGTTTTCAAGTGGTGTGTGGGAAGAGACAGACAGTCAAACAGTAGGGTTGAATCTTACCACCTATAATTGAAGAGGCAGAATTTTAAAAGGTGATGCTTATATCGGGATTCTAGAAACTATGGGCCCTCTCCATATATGTCAGGGATCAGGTTCACACAAATTTGAACAAAATGCTGTAGGTGTCATGAATCAGAAGTTGCTTTCCCCACCATTTCAGTTCTCAGCCTCTACAATCAGCTCTGGAAACCAAATATTCTGGAACTGGAGCAGGGCTTTCAAGCATAGATTTCTAGATCTACCACATAGACATAGAGGTCATTGTTGTTTTGTGGCCTCATCAGTTGTTTTTATGTGCCTTCAAAGCAAGCCTCACTTATGGCAGCCCTATCATACAGTTTTCTTGGCAAGTTTTATTTAGAGGAAGTTTGTCATTGCCTGTCCCATAAGCAGGCAGATTGTGACTTGCCTAAGGTCATGTGGTAGGTTTCCATGACTGAGCAGGGATTTGAACACTGGTCTTCCAGAGTCCTCATCCAACACTCAAAATGTTATACCTCACTGGATCTCATGGCCAGATCAGCACTGGAGACCAATAAAAAAGCTGTCTTTTCACAAAAGGAGCAAACTTAAAACAAATGAAGAAGAAGAAGCTGCTGGTTCTACTGCTACTTGGATCTCTGCCTTAAGTGCCTTCTAAGAAGCAGAGCCCTCCCTCCAGTTCATCTGATGCCATCTGTCCATGGAGGCAGAGATGCAAGCCCAGCTTCATCAGGCTTGGCCTGAGCTAAGAAGCAGAGCCCTTCCTCTAGTCCATCTGGTGCCATTGAGCCATGGAGGGAGAGACGTAGGCCCAGCTCCATCAGGCCTGGCCTAGATTAAGAAGCATAGCTCTCCCTCCAATCCATCTGCCCTTGTCCAGGCCTCAAAGGGAGAGAAGAACTGCTGGATCTGATCCCCTTCCCCATCATCATTCCCTTCTCCTTTTGTGACTGTAAGCCTGAGGGCAGGACCTGTCTAATTAAAAATAATAATAATTTAAAACTGCTCTGAGAGCCTTTAGGGCTGAAGGGCAGAGTATAAATACCATAACGAAATAAATAACTAAATAAATAAAGGAAAAACAATATGGTTTTGTCCTTTGGTCTTCTGCCCTCCCTATACAAATTAAGCTCACATATTTTCCAGTCATTCAGCAACCCTACCAATAATTGTGCAGGACCAGATGTTTCAAGCATTAACACTTTCAAGCAGATGTATTTATAGCAGCTTGAAAGTCCATAGAAGCCAACCATGTGGCTTCAGGACTGGTTCTCTACTTGATTTCAGGATTGGTTATTCTTGTTCTTAGGGGACCCAAGATGTTGTTCATGCTTTTTAAATTTGAGAATGGGTTATCATGGCAGGTGAGTGCTCCAGAGAGCAGCTGGTGAAACTGTTTGGAGCAACTGCCCAACTAATACCTTACTCTTAAGATTTCACTTCAGAGATCCTGCCAGGCCCAAATGCCTCACTCTTGGGAAGAGGGGAAGAAAGGGTCCTCAGAGTCCCCTCACTGGGACACCACTGCATGACCTCCTGTCCTGTGGTAGGATGTCTTGTGTCTTCACTGTTGGGCTTCTTGTTGTCTTCTGTGCCACACTTAGTGTATGGTGGATCAGCAGAACCACTATTCATAATGATTCATAATACCATTGTGTGCTGATTGCTTCAGAACAATACTAGTTTGATAGAAAGAAAAAAATTGGAGAAAGCAAAATAGAGTATGCCTTCTTCTATTTGTTTTCATTCTCTGGTTTTCTGCATTTAAAGTAAGTGTTGCCTAAAGAAACATGCCAAATAAATAAATAAATAAAACCTCAGGATAGGTTCACCTTAGGGTCACTATGGCTTGAAACAGATGGGCCAAATAACCTGGCTTCCAGCTGTGTTCGGGTTGTAGCATTTAGATTATGCACACCTTGAGCATGGTCAGAAGCTGCAGTGAGGCCGCATCTTTGCTGAAGAACTGGGCCAAAAAGGAGCAGACAAGTGGTGTGTGGGAAGAGACAGGATCTGCTCCTTTTGCCAGCTTGGTTCAAAACTACAGTGGCTGCCTGAATCAGGCCTGGACCTGTACAGTTGCTGCAGCTCCAATGTGATCGGCCTTGGAGTGGCTGCAGCCTGCTTTATTGGGCCCATCTGTTTCGACCTTATAATTTGGAAACGACTTCAAAGTGCACAACAACAAGGCATGCTTACTTCTGTGTTGGTCCTAGTGAGCTCACTGGGGCATACTCCCATGTTATTCATACATTAAGATGGTTGTGTGATCTCTTTTTCGGAAGGCAGCCCTCCATTTGGATCCTCCATCCTCTGCTAGGTTGAGCACAAGTCCTGTTTAAACAAATTAACCATCAGCATTTAGAAGTTGGACCAAAAACTGTGTCAGCACACAGGTTATCTGGCTACAGTATGATGAACTATATTATAATTCTACTGAAAATTCAGCAATTCTTTCTAAATTTGCATCTGTACCTGGGCTGGGCAGAGGCCAGGGGCCAATTGTCTCTCTGTTTCACCATGGGCTGCAGCTCCTCAAAGTAAGTCCCAATATCCTTCATTTCCTTCTGCAGTCCCTCTCAAAATGGCTTTGCATCATTTCTTGTCACCATCTTGAGAGGGACTGCAGTCAAAAACAGAGGTATTTCAGGGTAGTATGGAGTTCTGGGTGCTTGTGTGTGTAGCAAGTTGTTTTAAATATATATTTAAACATTGCAGGGCTTCCTGCATGATTTGGGGGCAAATCATGGAAAATCACATTGAATGTTTTTCAGCAAATATTGGGTGAGAGTTGGGGGCTTTGGGAGATTGGGGATATGAAAGAGGGGTTCAGGGGCAGCATGTAGTACTATACATGCCCCTGATTTATACCCATGCAAAGGCACATCCTGTGTAAGTCTGTTTTCACTTTTGGTTTTTGTTTGTATATATTTATTTATTTGGCCCAGAGTTTTCAATACAGTTTCCTCAACCCCTACCCCATGATTTAGGCCCAAATCTACTGTGGGAGTCTACTGCCCTCACTTTGCCTAATGGTATAGCCTGGGCTTTCTATTTATTGCTTCCAGAGGCTTTAGGTCCTTGATTCTGGTTGTAATTTTTGAATACCATTTTTTTCTTAGACCTTGTGGAGCTTCATGCTTTTTCTGAAGCTAGCTGCCAAACTGCCAAATTAATGTGAATTTTTAAAGGATAAGCCAGTTGATTAATTTCTGAAAGTTTCAAAACCATTTGTGGACTTTTTGAACAAGGTTGAGTCTCCCATATCCAGAATTCTGAAATCCAAAAAGATTCCAATATCCAAAATTGCCCACATTGGTGGCTGAGATAGTGACACCTTTGTTTTCTGATGGGTCAATGTACAAAAACTTTGTTTCATGCACAAAATTAATAACAATCTTGTGTATAAAGTTTTCAGGCTATGTGTATTGGGTTTATATGAAAGATAAACGAATTTTGGGTTTAGAGTTTGGTCCTAGCTGCAAAATCTGAAAAAATCCCAAATCCAAAACACTTCTACTCCTAAATGTTTCAGACAAGGAAGACTCAACCTATATGTGTATTTGTATATGTGCATGCTGTTTTTTCTTCCCTTCCCTTCCTTCTTTTCTTCTTGCTCTTTTTTCTTTGTTTCTTATGTTCAGTGTGAAGTATTAAAATCAATAAAAAATCTGTGTGTGTGTGTGTGTTTGTTAGCGTGCTAGATGCCATCTTGGGTGATTCAGAAGCCTTGTTTTTTTACGATTAGTGACTGTTAGCTGAACAGAAACACTCTACTCATGGAGAATGGCCCAGCCAGTGCATTAGTGCCTTTGCTTTCCATCTTTAGATAAAGAAGTCGACATCGACTACTGTAGGATGGATCATAACTGAAAATGACTTTGATAATTTCATCCCAGCCCTGCTTCTGTACAACACAAAAGCAATCAATTGTTTCCCATCTGGATTCACCCTCTTTCTTCCCTTTTTTCATTATTGGTCATATCCACTTGATAAAAATGCAGGACTTAGAAGTGTCATGTATCTTTGTTAAAGGGAGAGGACCGTCAGTAAGAACTCTGTATGCCATTCGCTCACATCCCCTGGAAATGGAGTGCATGTAGTGGTCAATATACAGATTGCATTGATTGAGTTCCTGGGGCTGCTTAGAAATTGCCAGACTATACTATGCCTGCCTCAAATCAATGATTCCACTTAATGTTCTGCTAGCCAGAAAGGAAAGTGGGAAAGCTGGCAAGAAATGACAGTGATAGCAGAATCTATATTTGAATGCTTTTTGAATATTTCTTGGTTTAGTTCCAGGATGGGGAACCTGCAGTACAGCTGATGTTGCTGGACTACTCTCATAATCCTTGGCCATGCCAACTGAATTATACCCTCCAACTGTCCAGATTTGGCAGGGGCTATCCCTGGTGGTGCAGTGGTTAAATGCCTGTACTGCAGCCACTCACTCAAAACCAGAAGGTGGCGAGTTCAAGACCAGCAAAGGGCTGAAGCTTGACTCAGGCTTGCATCCTTCCGAGGTCGCTAAAATGAGTACCCAGATTGTTGGGGGCAAATAGCTTACAATTGTAAATGAAGCTGTTTGTTTAACAAATTGTAAGCCGCTCTGATAGTCTTGGCTGAATAGCGGAGTATAAATAAAACATTATTATTATTATTATTATTATTAATCCTATCTTGTCCTACTTTTTTCATTTGCTTTTAAATGTTCTAGTTTCTCTCTCCTCCTTCCACTTCCCTCCTTCTTTGTCCTCAGCTTACTTCAAATGCTGGAAACTGAAATGAAAAAGCAGTTGGCACTCCATTAACTCAGAAGAGGGAGAGGAGAGGAGAGGAGGGCGTGAAATCTTGACCTTTCCTGTAGATTCAGGCAAAAGTAAAGTGCTACAGGTTTTCCTGGCTTGTATGTTCTTTCTCATTAATAGCTTTTGCCATCTTGACCACACTCTGACATTACTTGGGCCACTTGTATCCCAGTTTTCATCTGTGAAATGTTGGAGGGCATGTTGAAGCTGATGGGCATTGGTGTCCAACACTATTCAGAATTCTATAAATACATAAACTGGAGCTGATGTTAGTTGCTCTCACTTAAAATAATTCATTATATCAGCAACATGCCATTTAGTGAATACATTTCAGGCAGAGTTAGTTAGGTTTAGCATAGCTGAACTAGCACCAAGGTGACTTGGATATGATTGCTAACTTGGTCATGAAATCAGTAGATCAGCTTATCACACCAATTTGCTGCCAGCATAAAATATGCCATGCACATTGCCTCAACACCCCTCTTCTGCTGTTCCACATTTATTTTGTCCTTTTTGTGGGTGTCTGTGTCATAACATTATTATGTCATATCCTTCTTGCTTCTCCTCAGACACTTAATGTAAGGCAAGGATATGCTCCATGTAATGACATCATATATTAGGTATGTTTATAAGATACTGGAATTAACAGTGGTGAAAGAGAGCGGGAGCAGTAGGAGTCTTTTAATTTTTATAACTTCTAGGTATACTTTGTGATACTAATCACAAAAATATTGTTGATGGTTTGCAGACTAACACCCTCTAATTCATTTCCATGATTAACTTGCGTATTAGCTGTTCCACCCCTCCCAACCCTCACCTGTATCTCTCCCCTGTGACTTCACAAGAATATGCCTCTAGTCTCAGGTTTTGGCCCAGATCTCTCATACAATGGGATGCTGCTGGCTCATTCTCAAGACTATTTTTCTAAGTAGACATGGTTGGATTATACTATTCTTTTCTTTCTTTAATTGAAAGCTTCAAGGCAGCTTGGTGACTCTTACACTTGTAAAAACATTCAGACTCAAGATTAGTGAATCTATTTCAAATTTGTGACACTTTTAACACATTTTTACCACCTGCTCCATTCCATTTTCACATTAATTTGAGAACTTTAATATGCTTAACAAATGTTCTCAAAACAACCATACTTAGAGAAGGGCAATATCTGTCAGAGAGGCACAGGCATCGTCTAATTTCCTGTCTGAAAATTAGTTGAAAAGTTGTGGATCTCTGCATATACACAGTATAGAAAGACCAAATTTTTCAGGCATCCCTATGTAATAAAAACAAAACAAAAGCAAAAACAGGGTGACAAAGACAGCAGAGGACAGGAAATATTCCAAATGGGTTCTTGTTGTATAGACATGGAGTGGGGGGGTAAGCTATGTTTGACAATATTCCTTCTTTCAAACTATGGAAGGTCCCAGAGCTTTGTGACCCATTGCATCTGGTTGCCCAAATTAAAATACCTCCCACTGGTTAACATATATCATTCGTCCAAATTTTGCAATGTAGAATGAAAGGTTATGTCATGTTTCCTAATTCATTAATGACAGCACAAAACAAAAACAAAAACAAAAACAGGCAAGCTCTACAGATGGCCTTGGTGTAACACTTTCTCTCCTGGCACTCCTCCTGCTCTTTTCCCCTCCTTTCTTTCTTTCTTTCTTTCTTTCTTTCTTTCTCCTTCCTTCCTTCCTTCCTTCCTTTCTCTCTCTCTCTTTTTGCCCACTGTCAAAATCAAAAAGCCAAAATCAACCAACCCAACAAAAAATCTGGTGGTAGAATCAGCTTCTTAATTCTCATGACCAAGAAGATGCCAGAGCACTATAACTTCACTAAATTGCACATGCTTCACAGTAGACCTGTGAATTTCCCACATTAAAATTGCACCAGAGCATTTTCAGAGAGTCACTCTGCCTGCCTGCCTACTGAATATCTGAAAAATGTGGTTGTCCTCCTGAACTTTTGTATCCTTTCAAGAAGAAGAAGATGAAGGGGGGGGGGGAGGGGGTAGAGAACTGATTGTATGGCAGTATTGGCAATTGTTTGTGCCGCATTTCAGAATGAAGACAAGCTATCTACAACTCAAGATTAATTTTTCAAGAGAAACATTTAGTTTGGCCTTAGTACTATACATAGTGTCAACAGTGCAATCCTGTACACATCCCACTGAATTCTGTAGGACTTACTTCTACTGAGTATAGGATTGCAGCCTTAATTGTTTTGATACTATCTGCATGCTATTAAATCTCTCTGATGCACTTTATAGAAAATACAGCCTAAACCATCCTTTCACCATCCTTTTCCCTACATTCTGGATATATCAGGCTATAATTAAGCTTATTCCTTACTGTCTGGGAATTTCAGGGCTGCATGCAAAACACTCACAGGGTGCACAGTTAGGGGAGAATGGCTTTTGGGGAATAATGGAAGTTATATGTTGACACTTTTGGAGGGCACCAGTTTAAGGAAGGTTGATAAATTCATACTTTGAAATAGGTCTTACAGATTTGGATAGAAATAAATACCATATACATTTTCTTAAGATTGCAGTGATCTTGACCATTATTTTAAAAATAAATAAATAAATAAAGGCAATTCTTCAGAAAGGATTGAGTAAAGTAAGGATTATAACGGTTAGGTTGTAAACCTATATTGGCCTCTTAAAGTAAAGATGTGGAATTATGCAACTCCAAATGGCCCCTTCCTTGATGGGCTTCCACAGACAGGTGAAGTGCTTCCTCTTCAGACAGGCATTCAAAATAGAAAGCTTTTAAAGAATGGCCTGGGGTGTTATGTTGTTTCAATATGTTTTAAACATTTTAATCTTTGTAAACTATTTGATATTTTAACATGTGCTTTGTTTTAATTATTGCATTAATTTAATTCTGTTTTAAATTTTGTATGCTTTTAATTGTTTTCTTTCTAATGTTGTAATTTGCCCTGAGTCCCAGTCTTGGGAGAAGGGTGGGATATAAATAAATAAATAAATATGATGATGATGTTGGATGATAAATCCCATGGGCACTAACCAGCATAGCTGGGATGAGGAAGAACAGCAGTTGCACCTACAAGGCCACACATTATCCATTCCTATTATTCGTAGTGTGCCTCTTTGTATCTGGTGGACTCTCTTCTCTGCAACAGTATATTGTGCTGGGGAAATAAAAACATGCCTCATTTCAGGTTGTTCGGATTCTTATCATTCCAGTCCATTCATGTTGACTTGAGAATTTAGTTAGTTAGGAGAAAAAAATCACAGTAGGAATTATTAATACCAGTTGGAAATGAAGATAAAAGAGGACAGCTTTGCAATAGATCAGGACTTCTCATCACATTCCTAAAAAATGTTGGTTTTTTAGGAATATGATCTATGCATTTTAATAAAAACTGCATGGGACAGCTTTTCTACTACATCTCAGGTTCCATTCTGTAGTACAACTATGGTCCCAAGCAGTATTTAGCAAGGAGCACTCAACATTTCTCTTGATAACAGTTTTCTCAGCCTGCATTGAAAAATAATTGTGTTCTTCAGTTCTCTCTCTCTCTTGCCTTTCTTTTTGGGTGGAAATCATTGCTTTTTTAGTCTACCAAATACTTCATCTCCTTGGTTTATAAGAAAACACAGTAACATCTTGTTATATTACCCAAAGTCCAGTTCAACTGTGGCAGCCCACATATCCTCCAAACTACAAGATGGGGAAAAAAGATGGGGGATTTTTACAGATTATCTTACTAAAGATGGCTGAAACTCTCCAAGCCAGAGTTCAAAAAATGTGTGTGTGTGTGGGGGGGGGGGGGGAATAGTGGTTTCCATTTCTATAGGGTAGTGAATCCACAACATGTTTTTGGTTAAACATTAATAAGGTATCCAATCCTATCTCCAAACTAGGTGCAGCACTTTAGATAGCTCCTTCAAAATTTGGATTAAAATGTGGAGTGGATTCACCTCCTAACTGACATGCAAGTCACCAGCTACCACTGAGGCTCTCTCTGTTAAATAAATAAATCACTAACCATGGAAAGGCAGGATAAGATGGCAATGGATCAACAACTTCTGGATTAGCCTTCCAACATTATCTGGCCTTATCACTTCCAAACAACTAAAAATGCCACCCAAAAGCAAAAAAAGAAACCGGACCAGTTCTCACAACAAGTCCTTATCTTTTGTCTGCAGAAACATTGGCCTGGGACAGACTGCCACTTTGTGGCAACCTGGGGGCAAAACTAGGGTTCGAGAGAGTGGAGTGACTGCACACTCCCGAACACTAGTCTGTAATGGCGGCCTCCCATCTACCTGATGCCCTTCCCCACCATCATTCCCTTCTCCTTTTGTGTTGTGTCTTTTTAGAGTGTAAGCCTGAGAACAGGGAACCATCTAATATAAAAGATTGTATGTACAGCACTGTGTAAATTTACAGCGCTATATAAATAAATGTTAATAATAATAATGACACACGTGCGGCACAGCATTCACACATCGTGGCACCGCACTTGTATCATCAATATGCAACAGTGTGCCAATGGTGCACTCATGGCATCCACAGTAGGTTCTTCTAGGTGTGGAGGGACGCAATGTGGTTTGGCTGCTGCGGTGTCCCTCAGGAGCAAAAATGGGCACCTCCAGCACACCCTTTTGGGGTGGTCTGTAGAGCCCCATTGATACTTATTTTGCAGAGACCAAATGATATTGCAAATAAGATGGAGAAACTCCAGAAATTCCAACAAGACTTAAACAAAACTCCCATGACAACAGGGGCTTAACAAGGAAGCTAATCTTGATCACATGGAAGAAGACTGCTCAGCTTGATCAGGAAATCTGGATGCAGCCAAATAGTCATGCCTTACAGAAACAGCAGCTCTGCCTTCAAATTCACC
Organism: Urosaurus nigricauda; assembly: GCA_034509955.1. Lineage (NCBI taxonomy): Eukaryota > Metazoa > Chordata > Lepidosauria > Squamata > Phrynosomatidae > Urosaurus > Urosaurus nigricauda. The sequence goes on from JAOEGL010000004.1 coordinate 107,292,950, forward strand.
ACAAAGGACATATTTGGAATTCCAGAAAAGCAATTATCAGATTTCTTTCACAGCTACGATATTGCCACATCAGGGATATTGACCTAAAAGATTATCACTATTTATCCAGCCTTAGAGCAACCAAGCACATATTTATGACTTTCAATCAGACATCTATACCAGACTAATTCAAATGAGCAAATTCCTTTAGCAAGCACACTATATCAAAACTAACAGGTTTTTCAAAGATTAAGTGATCCATGACCTTTTTACAAGGAAAACAACAAACATAGAAAACTCTGCCAATAAAAGAAAGGAGAACCTAGATACTAACCACATCCAGGATGGTGGAGTTACCCCAAGGAAGGAATTCTTGACATAAAACAAGAATCAACCAAACTGAGAGGAAAATGTACAGACACTTGGATACATGTGGTAAGATGAGGTGCTACACCAACAATCAGAGAAAATGACACTGCTACAGACATTCCGGCAATAAGCCAATGTGAACCAAATGTCCCTGGAGAATTTACCCATCCAGTCTGCTGCCTGTAGTGCAACTGCTTGACAAACAACTCACCAGCATAAGGTTGCCCTTATGACATGGAATATCACTGGATAGTGCACTTCTAACAGAGACCTCTGTTTTACAGACTTCTTTGTCTGATATCCTTCTGATCCAAGAAACGTGAGCTACTAAAGATTTGGAACTAAATGGATTTCACACATTTTTGGTGGCAGCAGAGCCTGCAAATAAGCACAGAAGAAGAAATCCTAAATCAGAAACCCATGGGCCAGTCTGGAATCATACGCTGCCAGCTTCATATTCCAGAATCCAAATGCATTAGTAGCCCTGGGTGGAGATTTGACTGCTAGACTGGGCCCCAATGACCATGCCCTATACACCCAGCAAAAATGTCTTCCTCCTAACCTTGAGGATGACAGAACCCATCTCATCAAATACTCAAAAGAAAATAAGTAAATTTTGCAGGCCTATATCTGACTCAATCATTCTTCAGATTAAACCTTTGAATCCTCAATGGTGCTGTGAAAAGTGACTGTCCAGCTGAATTCACTTATCTCTCAGGGTCCAGAATGAACACAATTGACTATACAATCATTTCAAAGGACCTACTCCCCTATGCCAAGGAGTTAGAAGTTATGCCTAAGTTTGAAAGTGTTGTCTTCCAATTAAGCTACAACTAAGCAACTACACTCAGGAGACACACACCAAGGATTGCTATCGACTCTCTCTAATGTCATCAGGAAGGACTTAAAGGTGAGCTAAATGGATTCCACAGCTAAATCAAACAATAAGCGAGGTATTGGCCTCAGATTGTCTTCAGTGTCTTCAGAATGGCCTGATATTAATGGACTCCTCTGATGAACTTCTGGAAAAGTACAACAACTTTACTGAAGACTTATTTTATTATCTAAACCAGCAAAATAGTGCACACTGGAGGCAACAACAACACCATCATTCAAATATGTGGTTTGACAAGAAATATGTTGATGCTAAAAAAGTGCTCATGACCACCTATCAGGGCTATGTATCCAATACTATGCCAGAAGTGGCAACAAAGCTGCTCCAGCAGAAGAGAGGTTACAAAAAACTGTTGGCCTACAAAAAGAAGTCATGAAAAATAACTGGGCACAACTTATTCTAGCAGTCAAAACCAACAACTTCAGCTTTATTTTGGCATATTACATGAAGCTCCCAATGTAACACACCAACTATAGTGGGTTGTCACATCCCTCCAGGAATCTGGGAGGAACACTTCCAAGCGCTTTATAAGAAGACATGTTGAAAATGGACCTGCAAGCCAAAATATAGAAAATCTCTCAAGGTGGACACCAGTGTCTGAGGCAGAGATCAGGGACCTTGTAGACCAAATGAGAATGGGGAAGGCTCCAGGGGAAGATTTAATACCTTCAGAAGCCATCAAAGATAATTTGGAATTTTGGGTCCCTATTTCGGCAGCCCTCTTTATCTGCATTGACAACTATGGTTGAGTATATATTCCACATATATGAAAAAGGAAGGTAGAATGTTCCCGGCAACTATAGACCAATTAGTTTCCTCAACATGCTCAGAAAGCTGTATGCGAGTCACTTACAGAGGAAACTCAAAGACTGGATGGAACAAGAAAACATATTTGTAGAGGAACAAGCTGCCTTTAGGGAAGGCCGGTCCACCATAGACCGGTGCCTTGTATTCCAATACCTCACTGAAAAGTATGCCACCTGAAACACAGTCTCTCTCTATGTTGCCTTTATAGACTTCATATCAGCTTTTGACTTGGTATCTAGAACCAAACTATGGAAAACACTGGAGGCTCCCTTGCTTGATCGATGTTTATTATACCTAATTTGTATGTTGCATGAAAGGACCTCACACAAAGTAACATGCAACCCCCAGGGTCATCTCACTGATGCCATTACCACTGAGAAAGGTGTCAAGCAAGTTCGTGGTGAGGATGCCACAAAGTGCCCATCTGTACGGGGTCTATGACTGTAATAAAGATGAACTGAACTGAACACTAACCAGAGTCTTAAGTAAAAGATAATACCTAGTAAGGTATTGTGAACCCAGAAATGTGTTTTGAGCACCACAGACAAAAGGGGTTCTGAATTGTTTCATGCAGGAATTCATTCCTGGTTACCCAAAGTTTTCTTCATTCCAAGAGGGAGCCATTTTATTGATCTTCTGCTTAAACAATTGTGAGTCAGAAATTCTTTCTGCATACCACCCACAGAGCTAGCCTACTGTCAAGTTTCTGCCCTTCCATGAATTAATGTGTGCTAAGTAATCCCAAAGCCAGTGTGGTGTGGTGGTTTGAGTGTAAGACTTGGACTGGTGACTGGGGTTTGATTCCTGTTCAGTCATGGAAACCCTCTGAGTGACCTTGGGCAAGTCACACACTCTCAGTTCCAGAAAATCCTGTGATAGTTTTGGCTTTGGGTCACCATAAATTGGAAATGACTTGAAGGCACACAATAACAACAACAATAAGAAGTGATCCTGAGGTTGTGTTTTAATTCACCATAAATACACATTTATGAAATAAATAACCATGTTGCTTAGTTGTTCTTATGTTCTTAAGGATGTTGAATGTACATATATATCACAGAGTTAAATAGCAAAGTACTGTAGTTTATTTGTTCTAGAATTGAGAATGGAAATTATAATCTTGTTCATGCTTATGGAGCTATCAACCTGCTGTATATTTAAACTGCTAAGGTTGAGAATGCAGCAATGAGAAATAGAATAATTTCCCCTTAGTCAGCAATATTTACCAGTTTGACAATCTTTAGAAGAAAATGACACACCAATGGCACTACTTTTTTATTGTGGTGGGATTGTGCACTCCTGTGAGGCAAGATGATAAAGTCAGGAGGTCCCTTGTTCACATGCTTGCTATAAGTCAAAGTCAACTTGACAGAGGTTAACAACTACAACAAAAAAGAGGATGGGCTATGAACTAAATGTATCATTTGAGTATCTGGGATGTCACTTAAATTTCTGATTTGCTACTTTTTAATCTGACCATTCATTCCTCACAACAACCTTGTGTGGTGGGTTAGAATGAAACAGTAAACTACATATCCAACTCAATGGTTGAACTTGTGGTTTCTCTTTCCTCCCCCACACAATACCCTTCTAAACACCATCTTGCATTGGCTTTCAGGTTTCATATCTGAGGTTTTAAAATGTATTAGCTGTCACTTGCTATCTAGGGCATAATTCTTCATTTTTCATAAGTTGTTACTTTGAAGGTATATCAAATAACATTTGATACCATTCTCTTTCCCTCTCTCTTTCTTCCACTCCACATCTTTAAAAGCATCATGTAGAGCAGTTACTTTCCAATTCATAGTATTCTTAAATGCAAGATGCATAATTCATAGAAAAAAGGACACAAGTAACAGCCCCCTGGTGCTGTAAAGTCAGTGTTTGATTGCATGGTTTCTGACTTCTCAGAGACCTATGAACCTCTCTCTCTTCACTGTTAAGTCCAAGATATTGCAAACATTCTCCATCATGACTCTACCTGACAAATTGATTCAAGGCAGAAAACATGGAATCCAAATGAAAAAACACTATGATGGTGAGCTTCAATCATTCTAAAGAAAATTCTTATCACTAATAAAATGTCCATCATATGTTGGAACCATATCTAAAAAAATGTGACTATAAAAATGGGAAATGCTTAGCTGATTTGGAGAATTAGTGCTACATACTTGTTATTCATTCTCAATAGTTTCCATTCTCAACACAATATCCAGGTTTGTTTTATTTTATTGACAACTTTTGCATGCAGCTTTTCAATAAAAGTTTTTGATACAGGTTATATAACACAGTTGCAATTAAAACAGCCTAAATACCAGCTCCCACAAAAGAATTCTGGATAAATACTCGAAACATTAAAAATGGGTTTTAAAAATAAGTTCCTGAAAGCACCGTGAAATTAAAAAAAAAATGCTTTCCTTTGCTTATGTAAACAAACAAACAAACAAACAAGAGACCAGTGTGTCTCATAGGAAAATTACAAAAATCCCTAGGCTATGACAGAGAAGGCCCTGCTGTTTGTATTTGATGGGTGAATATTTATCAAACATTGTATTTGGAGCTTGGACTCACTGGCACATAATGAAGATCAGTAGGGACCATACAGGAAAGTTATGTTCTCCATGAGATAATTTGGATCCTGACCATTTAGTTTTGTGTCTTCATTTTTTTTAGGATTAAGGAAAAAAAATAAATCCTCTATTCCTTTTTTAGGCTATTTTCAGGCTGTGGTTATGAGTCATTCTGGATCTTGAAATGCCCTCAGAATCAATGGTTGCCTTAGAACCAGTACTATGTGATTTTTTTCCCTCCAATCAATAATCAGGGACCTCTATTTTGTAATAGCAAAACTGATACAATGATGCAACCACTTCAAGTGTTAGATTATGAGGAGAAGGAATAAGTAGTGAGGCCTTAGAAAACAGAGATATATTTGCAATACACCTGCAACCCATTAGGTAGCCTACTGCTCTCAGGTCTGGTGGAGCAAATTCTACCGAGACACACAGATTCAATTGCTGATCCAGTCAGCTTCTCTATATAAAAAGAGAGGGAATATTATCTTTTCCTTTCTCTCAAGCAATAAGATTCCTTGTGCCTGTAGCATCTACCATGTAGAGCTTTCCAAGGTGTTTTCAGGAGCAGCCCCATGTAGATCACAGAACTACAGCCAGGTTTTTCAGTTTTGTGGACCATGATTATGTAAGAGTTTGTACAGGGTTAACTGCAAGTTTAGAGTCAGGCATGCATAGTTTAGCATAACTAATATCTATATCTATATGTAGCTAGTGAGAGTGTGTATTATATGCTATTAAGTAATCAAATGTCAATTGGTGGTACTTGTCTTTATATATCTAATCAAAAAATCACAGTGGTGTTTTCTGTTTCTGTCAGCCTCAGTACTCAAAGCCACCAAGCCACCACTTTTTCATCTTGCAGATGGAGATTTCACCCAGTGGGGTGGATACAATTCTGTTTTTCTTCTGGGTATTGACAGATGAAATGCCCTGAGCCCTAGCTGTGTTTCCTAAAGGCACTAAATCCATCTTCTCCTACTCATACACAGAGCCCATGATTGTTCTGGAATGTTTCATATATATGCTTGCTGGCACAAATAGAGCCACCTGTGTGGGTGCTTTCAGAAGCAGGGAACACAGCCTTTCCTCATCACAAGGACGGGAAATTGGTGGCTTACCAGATGGCATCAGTTCCAGTCAATGTGGTCCAGGACAATGAGTGGTGTAGTCCAGCAACACTGGGAAGGACTTAGGATACCCACACTTGATGCTCCTTTCCTTCAGGGTCGGTATCCCAACAGAATGAGTAAAATAGAATCTGTTTATGATTCGGTCCCCACTTGCTTGGATGTAACTACAGTGAACACTGTGGCACCCACTTCTGAGTAAGTGTAATAATTTGTTTTTGTTTTTTCCAGGAAATGTAAATGATGAAGCCATATTTGGAAGATGCAAAGGGCACATTTCAATGGGTTCTATAAATAAAGGACTTATTTCAATTAAGATAAAACCTTCAGTTTAGTTTTGTTGTATGTGCCTTTCAGCTGTCTCTGACTCATGGTGACCCTATCATAGGGTTTTCTTGGGGGTTTTCTTGTGGGGAGGGATATCCAGAGGAGGTTTGTCATTGTCTTCTTCTGTGACAATTTGTTTCAGCTCTGTAATGAGTAATGATAATTAAAAAATGTCTTACTTTTTAAACACTCTAACAAGTAACAGAAATCATTTATTTTGTCACAGGAATGGAAAGGATGTTTGAAAATGTTCATAAAAAGGTAAAATAAAATGCTTCCTGACTGTTGGGAAACCCTGATGTGGAGAATCCTGGACTTTCAAGAATATTTTTAGTTTGGAATTTTATTCTGTACATACAAGTCTTTTTTTAATGCAGAAGGCAGCTTTTTCTGAGCATGAAACAACAATTTCATATCTGCATAGCATTATCACTTTCTGTACAAACCACCGTGTGAATTTTGCATAGAATAAGTCCCAAACTGTGAGTAGTCTTTGGAAACTAGATCTATAGCAGGTTCCTCCCAGAGGACCGAAGTGTGCGGGGGGGGGATCATATGGGAAGAGGCGGTCCCTAAGATAAGATGGACCCAAGCCATGTAGGGCTTTAAAGGTCAAAACCAACACCTTGTACTGTGCCCGGAAACTAATCAGCAGCCAGTGGAGAGACTTGAACTATGTTCATTGTTAAAATTATTTGTTTCTTCCTTTGAGAATGTACTTAATGAAGCTTTAAAACCATGTTTTGCTATCCTTTTTGTCAGAGGATTCTTTTATGGCTGTTCCAAATTCCAGAAGGGTTGGCATTGGTCTCCGTGAAATGCTTGAGATTACTGCTGAATTTTGATGTAATGGTGACTAATATATTTACCAAAAGCTTGGTTAGGTATCCTTCTCCATTTTTATGTGACTTTTTCTCCTTCATGAAAGTGGAAGGGGAGACCTTCAGAACAGAAAGTGGAAGAATATTCCTATTACTCATGTGTGTATTAGGGGTTGGTTTGCAATTTCAAGTTAAGTGACTGAGGCTTTTTCCCTGTAACACACTCCACATTTAAAAAGTGCTTTCCCATAATTTCACATGATGTCACATCTGTCTAGATATTCTACTAGCATTTCTTTATACTTATGTTTATTTATTTATTCCATGTATATTTTGGTATTGTGACCAGGTCTAATAATATGACATGGGCACACAGCTATATACAGTCCTCCCTCCATTCTCACAGTCTTCAGACACACATCCCTTGGTTATGTGCAAGGGACGAATGGAGGGAGAATGAATGGGGCACCCCCCTGTGCCTATTCAAACCAATGGTGGTTGAATGTATGCGAAACTCCATTTTCGTGATGGGGTCTGGAATGGATCCCCTGCAAAAAAGGAGGGAAGACTGTAAATAATAGTTACTGATTATGTAGCTTAGTGTTGATCAGACTCTTTGTTTTAAGTATGAGAATGTGTCCTGCTTTCTTAACCGATAAATGAAAATTTATGATTCATTGGTGAGGAGCACTGTTTGAAAGTTTTGATATTTATGACCTGATGTGAAGATAGTTGTCTGTTCTCACACGGTGCCTGGGAATAGATGAGGAGGAAGAAGTTCCTCTGGATTGTATACAAGACTAATTAAAAGATGTTACCCTATCTTGAACAAACCTGGCAGAAACAAATCTCAGACAAGATGGAGGAGAAATGATTGAACATCCTCAGAGGAGAAATATGTGAATGTGTGGTTTTGGAAGAAGGCATGCTGTTGAGAGTCACTTTTTCCTCCCCCCCCCCTTCCGCCCCTCTTTCTTTCTTTTACTCAAGCTACTTTGTGCAACCTAAAATAATTATAAAGGAAAATGGAAAAATGCTTTCCTACCCTCCATGCCTTGGAGCAGGAAGCTTGATAGCTTTTTGCTAGTCTCTATGCTTCTCGGGAATCCAGTTATCCAGTTAATCATACTGACAGGGAGGCTTCCAATGATTTAAGCAACTGCAAAATCTTTCCCCCTTCACCCACCCCTGTTTATTGCAAAAGTCTCCAAGTGAGTCTATGAAGGTAGAAAAATGGGGCCCAATTTCACAGGATTTTTTATTATTATTATTATTATTTGCAGGGTAGAGATGAATAACAGGTTTAATGCTCCCTAATGTTAGACGTTCCTTTAAATAAAAACATAGCACACAGAGGAAATATTTTCTACTTTTCCCTTTCTCGACTCAGCTGTGTTTTTCCTTTTTAATTAGCAAAAACAAAACAAAACAAAAAAACCTTACATAAGCATAATGTGACTGCTTTCTCCATCTGCAGTTACAAGGCTTTCCACCCATGCTGCTCCTTGTGTGCTGCACTAGTACAGCCATGTGATACCATTTTAAATGTCACGGGTCTCTCCTATTGAAATCTGGGATTTTTAATTTTAGAAGGTTCTTAGAATTATCTGGCAAAGTGCTCCAGTAATGCCAGGGAAGTGTGCTAGAGTTCTCTAGCAGGGAATTCCAAATCCTTTATCCAACTACAAATTCCACGATGGGTGGATACTTCATTCTGCCCATTTTTAAAAATAAGAACTTCACAAAATTATCAAATTTATTTGTAAATAGGATGTGAGAATGTCTGAATATGGAAGCAAAATGGATTTGTCCACCCAAGAAGCTTAATTCTTTTAATTCTTAAAAGGATGGTATGATTATCTATGGTTACATCTCCCTGTGTAATTCAGCCAAACTTCCAGTACTGAATCGGGATTCATTTTTGTTCATTTTTGATAAGAAGTTTCAAACGTTGAGAAATAAATATGATAAAGACACTTATTTATAAACAAATCTAAAAACTTACACACAAACAAACACATTTGTCTATCTGTAAATGTGATTTTATTCATTAATGCTTTTTCATAGCAAAGCAATTTTCTAGCACTTGTTGATTAAAAAAGTGTAACAATTATGTATTGAGATGGTGCCTTGAAAGTAACATTTTAGCTATTGCCCTCTTAACACCAAGTGAAAGTTAATATTATTTATTTGAAGCAACTGATTTGTGGAGTGTTTGTAAAATTAGTGGGTTCCCTTCCTTAAGTCTTGAGATGTAATAACTGTAGTATGCATTAATGGAAAATGTTGCTTGGAAGTTGTTATTGCATTCAGGCAGCCAAGGAAAGGAGTGTCCTTCTGGGTCAGGTAGGGCCTTTGTACCCTGTAATAAAAAAGTTTTTTTTTTTGTATATCTTGTAAACATGTAGAGTCTGTTATACTTTGGTTCCCTCTTGTTTTGGTTGGAACAGTAGTTCCTGAAATATTTTCTTTTCTTTTGGTTTGCCTGATATTCTTGGACTGTTATATTTGGCTAAAAGTAAACTGGATGTCACTGGAGGAAAGCAATGGCTTGAATTTGGTTGAACCAGTTTTTGAGGCATGAGGCATGGTAGGCGAGTCCCACTGAAGAGGATTCTAGCAAATGTGTACAAAGTTTACCTTTTTTCCCTCTAGTTGTGCTGGTGGTAGGACCATTGTTCTTGTGCTTCTTAGCTATGCTACTGGCTCTGCTCTTGGATTCACAAGTTGAAATTTCATTGTATTCACTATTTTTGTATTCTCTTGAAACTAGGTGTTATTGATTCTAATGGAATGACACCAATTGAGACTGTTGCTTATGATGGCCAAGTGAGAGAATGCCTGAACACTTGCATTTACTACCTGTTTATGTTCAGCAATCCAACAGCATTTTATGTGCACCTGGAGTATTATCATTGCCAGATATTTGAGGAGTTTTTGAAATTTCCACCATATCTGTAGAGCTATTGAAGAGATAATGCTTTCTATCACTTTGCCTGTTCTGCATGTCGTAGAAAAATGATTAGAAACTGTAGTGGGAGTGCATTTTAAATGATATAAATGTATTTTGGCCTGTTTTAATGGGGGAAAACTTAATTGGGGTTACCTATTTCTTTACACAGCTTTCACAATGTGGCCATCAATTGCTAGCATCCATATTTTGTGTCAGTGAAAAGTGTTGGTGTAACCTACTGTTCTACCAGCACATGAATGTTTTGGTTGTTTGGGAAGAAACTGAATACCTCTTTGTGAAGCAATCCAACCTTACAATACAGCTTGAGGGTGCTGGTGCACACCTCCAGAGGCAGTCAGATTTTAGGGGACAGGGACACTAGGTACCATCTGATTGCCTTAAGACCCATTTTTCTCCCAGGTCTTCAGGGTACTCTCAGAGGTCTAGAAGGGTGATGGATCTTCCTTTCATCTGGTTGCAAAATTGCACCCAAGTGGTCCTTGAAAGTTCCCAAACTTCAGTCACTGACTGGTCATGGGAGTTCTCCCTAGCTGCATGATACCACCACGATGACCCCATGGGACTTAGAACAAAAGTATACTGTTGTATAATTATGTTCCAACAGCACCTACATAACCTGACTGCATGTTTAAATTATGGGGAGAAAGAACTAATACAAATGTTGGAATGAAATTTATCCTTTATTTTTAGTTTTTAAAAATGTGTTGCACTTCTCTGAATATTATGCAGAGATTTTTTTTAAAAAAAATAGTGTGTAAAATGTATATTTAGGGGAAGTAACTTCATGAGCAAGGGTGGGGATAATTCAACAGCATCTGGAATGCTTCATGTCTATCACCCCTATTTCAGATACAGTGGTTCCCCGGTTTACGAATCCCCCGGGGAACGAAATCCCCGGGATCTGAAACCGGCGGGACCGCTAAAATTCCCCCGGGATCCAAAGGATCCCCCGGGATACGAAAAAAAACAACAACGCGCGGCCCCTTTAAATCGGCCGCGTGGTCCATTGGAAATAGCGGTCCCCCAGGAAACGAATACTTCCGGGTTACGAAAGGTAATCCGGAACGGATTACCTTTCGTAACCCGGGGGACTACTGTAAAGTTATTTCCAACAGGCATATATTAGGGATGTCAGAATCAGCAAACTCAGTTCCCAGTAACCAAGAAAACATCTCAGTGTGGTAGAAAACAATAGAGTTTTATTTCAGGTATTGAGACAGAAGTTATCCATCCGAAGTTTTTTTCAGAACTAAATTCCATTCCCCAAATCATAGTGTAAAAACTCACATCACATACACACACACACACACACCACGGGCCTGGCCACAGTCCCCAGCCTTTGATCCAGATCAAAGCAACCTGTCCAGACCCCCTTTTCCCCCTCCTGTGTTTATCATTCAGTCGCCTTTATAGAAGGGAGGAAAGTATCCCTTCTTTAAAACCAGATCCTCTGGCAGGAAAGATAGAGTCATAAACCTATAAGCTTTCACCCTGTTACCATTTACCATTTGTTCCCAAACCCCGAGCGCCCACTGGATTAATATACAATGCCCTTCTATATTCCCCATCTCCATCTTCCCAATAATTCACCAGGTTATCACAGTGTTATAATGTTGCCAGCATGGTATCATATCATCATATTATCATGTCATCATATTATCCTGACAGATCTGACAAAGGGATGTTCTCTACAAAAATGTACATGAAGGTTGTACAAACACAAAATAAACTATTTTCCCAACTAAGGGTAATTTATGCTTGAAAAATCTGAGCATTTAATTTATACTAAGCAGAACAGACAAGCTAGTCTATTCCTAGTTTAAATAAAATATATTGAACTTTCTCTAAGCTGCTGCTTAGCGGTAAATACAGCAATTGTCCCTTGATATAGTAGCAAGAGACAAAATGGTAATGCAGCCATATAAGATAACAAATATTCAGTCTAGAGTCACTGGGATCGATCTCTTTGCTGGACGTATAGAGGTTCTAATTAAACCCTAAGTGGTTATAGCTGATACTCTTCAGTTTCTTCTAGTAACCTGGATTATTGAAATGCTCTCCCATTCACCATCAACCTTGCTGGTATTACAAATCACAGACATGGTAAACATGTTGATACTCCTGAAGATAAGGGCCAAGATCCTGCATCACATTGTTAAGTTTGCACTGAATTCATTCCCTGCACCACAAACTAAAATGTACATAAGTCTACTGCAGAAGTACTTTTACTACAGGAGTTACAAGCTTTTAGCATAAAGTGACCAAAAGTTTTCCAAGTTAAACATATCTGTCACTAAGAGGTTACAAAATCAAGGTTATTCCTATAAATTTTGAGGGCACGATAAATCTGATAGACTGAAGGCTATCACCTCACAGTTTTTCTGGCATTTACTTAGCATCTACAATTAGATTGCAAGTAATGCTTCTTCTTTAGGGTTCTGGGGATCCTGACAAGTATATTTGTACCCACAAACACACCCATTTGAAAGGATGCAAAATCATTCAAAGAATTTGTAACATTCTTTGTAGTCCTAACCAGGAGGAATTCAGACTACAGGAAAAGAGATTCCACATGAATATTAGGAACAACTTCCCTAAGAACTGTTTGACAGTGGGATACGTTGCCTCAGAGAGTGTGATGGAGTCTGCTTCTTTGCAGTTCAATGCTTCTTTGGAGTTTTTAAAGCAGAGGCTGTCAGGAATGTTTTGATTGTGTCTTCCTACATGGCAGGAGGTTGGATTGGATGGCCCTAGGAGTTTCTTCCAACTCTAGGATTCTATAATTCTGTGAACACTTTCGAAATTCTTCAAGCTTGCATGTGAGAATGAAATGAGTGAAAATATTCATTCTTATCTGGCTTTTCACAAATCCCAATTTCCATGACAGTGAGGCTTTGGAGGTATTTTTTTTGAGAAGGAACAATTTTTAAACGTGCAGTCATTTTAAAAGGTGAATGACTATAAATGTGGAAATTAAAAAAAAATGCTCACAAGCACACTTTATTCAGTAGGAGAAGAAATGCATATATTGGGGGAAATGTATAACAAAAGGTGCCCATCAGGTGAAAAATAATTAAACACTTGCATAGAAAGATCAAAGTCTTGCAACCTCATATAAAAAAAAAAGATGTGAAGAAAGTCTGGATAAGATTCAGAGAAACACAACGAGATCAATGAGAGATTTTCAAGTCCTTAGTACAATTGCAGATGTCTAAATGGAATGTGAGGTGAGAAGGGCTTGCCACAGCTGTTTCATTCTCCTCAATGTACCTTCAGTGTATGCGTGTTGCATCATAAGAAGAGAGCTGTACATTTTTCCTGTGACATAGGAAATCTCCATGTCACTTTCAGGCATTCCTTTCAGCAACAGCGTTCTCCCTCCTAGTTTATCATTCTTCATCCAAGGACAACAAAGTGGTATCTGTGGTCTTTCACCCTTGTTAGGTTAGCCCAGTTACCATGCAAAACACGTGAGATGAAAGATAGTGGCTGGCCTTAAGCCTGGAAATTTGATCTGATTTGCAAAGTCCTGCTATAGACTAAAAGACTCATAGATGCTGCTAGCATAGTTCTGAACTTTTACCGAGCCAAGAAAGGTAAACTTGGCAACAGAACTTAAATGGCTATCCATTAGGCTCATCAAGTGGAATGCAGGCAGGATTAATAAGGTACAATCCATTACAGTAATATGACAAGGGAAGATGGAATATCCTGTATAATGCTCTATACATGAATTATACACTGTTCATTAGAGGTCTGGTCTGAAGCTATGAAGTCAGTGGAAAGACTCATTGACCTCTTTGGGAGTCTAGACAAGTTCTATAACATCTGCAGATTCATAGCTTATGAAAGGAAGTATATTTAGGGTTCTACAATACAAGCAGTGTGTTTAAAATATGATCATTGCTTTTAAATCGCTTGAGTAGAATTAGGAAGTCCAGCTAAATGCACTCAATACTGTATTGATTTTAAATTTCCTATAGGACATTTTTTACTATCCTACATATATTATGTTGCTAGATAACCCCCATTTTCATGGGTCAGTGATGATGGCCTGAGATTTTCCTCCGTATTTTACCTCATGTGTTTGACATCTGGGTCAGATAATTTTTTAACACTGCGAGGGGGGAGAACCCCTTTGTAATTCATTGTCTCTCCGTCATTAATAATTCTTTACCTTTCCCAACTTAGATAGAGCAAGCAAAACACAAAGCCATTTTTAGTGGGTGAGTGTTTAAAGTTAAAAAAAACAACACTTGGGAGAGTGTGTTATGGCAGGAGGCTTCTGTGAGTCACATCTGTGAGTCACTAGGGGATGGAGTTACGAGCCTAGCTCTATACAATTCCTTCTAGTGGCATGTGCCTAATGGTGTGAAATTTTCACACTCAAGGGAAAACACAGCACAGGAAGAAGGGGAGGTGATAGATTTGTGTTAGAGGTTATCTTTTAATTTTTTTTCACTTTTTAAAATGGGCTTTTGGGTTTGTTTTTTTTCAGAAACTTGCCTCCAGAACAAGGTAGCAGCCAGGAGATCTCTATAGAGTTATAACCCCAGTTGACTGAAGTCACTGTTATAGATTGCTGAAAAGGCCATGCCAACAGGGGTCCTTTATATGGGCGTTTACCATATAAACAGGGACCGTACAGGGGACTCTGAGAGTGCTAAGCCTCGGAGGATGTGTGTGGTGGTGGTGGGGGACACCTTACTGAGGGGGTACAGAAGCAGTGGTTTGTGGGCCTGACAAGATGTCTCAGGAGGTGTGTTGTCTCTCTAGAGCAAAAATCTGTGGTGTGACATTGAGGCTAACAATATTTGGTCCATGTGAGAACCAGTGCAAGGCACAGCCTTCAGAAGGGTTTATGAGGCTTTGGGTAGGAATCTGAAAGAGATTAATGCAAAGGTTGCCATTTCATCACTTCTCCCAGTTGAAGGGCATGGTCCAGGAAGGGAGAGGAAAATAGTAGATGTGAACAACTGGCTCTGCAGATGGTGATGCCAAGATCAATTTGAATCCTTGGATCATGGACTGTGGTTCAATGAAGGGGGACTTCTGGCAAGGGGTGGATTGTATCTCACTCCAGTTGGCAGAAACATTTTTGCCATTAATCTCAAAAATTTGATCAGGAGAGCTTTAAACAGAGTTTTGTGGGGGAGAGAGACAGTACTTTGGAAGGCAGGAGGGTTGGAGATAATAGTCAAACTGTTATAGAGGGAACAAGGCAAATAATGCATGGACTCAACAATGGGAGAGAAAAAATTATACACAGGCAGCTAGCAAGGAGGATCCATGGACTTAGATGTCTCTACACTAATGCACAGAGCATGGGAAATAAAGAAGATGAACTTGAACTCCTAGCACAACAAAACAAATACGATATAATAGGCATATTGTGGGATGAGTGTCATGACTGGAATGTAGGCACAGAGGGGCACAACCTTTTAAAGAGAAATAGGCCAAACAGGAAAGGAGGAGGAAGAGATCCAGGACTTAAATCCTGGAAATCAGGTGGAGAGCAACTGGATAAAAAAATTAAAGGGGAAGGAAACAACAGAGAAGTTATTGTGGGAGTCTACTACAGACCCCTATGTCAGACTGAGGAACTTTTAACTGTTGCTTTAATTTGTTCAGAGGGGCGGGCTATTATTATTATTATTATTATTATTATATGTTGATTTTCTAGAACATATGACTGCACATTTGGAAAGGAGAGATGTAGTAGTGATGGGTAATATTTGCTGGAAGTCAAACTCAGCCAAAACCTCAGCAATGGATCCTCTTCATCCTGGAAAGAAGTGACCAGTGGGGTGCCTCAGGGTTCTGTCCTGGGCCCAGTGCTATTCAACATCTTTATCAATGATTGGATGAAAAAATAGAGAGCATGCTTATCAAATTTGCAGATGACACCAAATTAGGAGGAATAGCTAATACCTCAGAGGACAGGATGAAAATGCAGAATAACCTTAATAGATTAGAAGGTTGGGCCAAAGCTAAAAAAATGAATTTGAACAAGGAGAAATGTAAGGTACTGCACTAAGGGTGTGGGTGTGTATGAAATACCAATGAATATGATGGGGGACACCTGGCTGAATGAGACTACATGTGAAAGGGATCTAGGCATCTTAGATAAATATGATTCAACAGTGTAATGCAGCAGCTAAAAAGAACAAAATGATTCTAGGGTGCATCAACAGAAGTATAGTGTCTAGATCAAGGAAAGTAGTAGTGCCACTCTATTCTGCTTTGGTCAGGCCTCACCTGGAATACTGTGTCCTGTTCTGGGCACCACAATTCAAAAAGGATGTTGAGAAGCTGAAGTGTGTCCAAAGGAGGGTGACAAAAATGGTGAAGGGTCTGGAAAGTATGCCCTATGAGGAATGAGTTAGGGAGCTGGGAATGTTTAGCCTAGAGAAGAGATGGTTAAGAGGTGATATGATAGCCCTGTTTAAGTATTCGAAGGGGTGTCATATTGAGGATGGAGCAAGCTTGTTTTCTGCTACCGCAGAGAATAGGACACGGAGCAATGAATGCAAACTGCAGGCAAAGAAATTTCACCTAAACTTTAGGAGGTACTTCCTGACAGTGAAAACTGTTCGACAGTGGAAAACACTCCCTCAGAGTGTGGGGGAGTCTCCTTCTTTGGAGGTTTTTAAACAGAGGCTGGATAGCCATCTGTCAGGGCTGCTTTGATTTTGAGTTCCTGCATGGCAGGGAGTTGCACTGGATGACCCTTGTGGTCTCTTCCAACTCTCTGATTCTATGATTCTTTACATTCAGATGATCCTCTTGAGTTCTACACTAGGTAGCACACAGAGGCTGCTCATTTATCCAAGCAATATGAATGTCTGAATGTTGATTCATTTGCTGGTATCCATGTGGGATCCAGTAAGCTAAAGAAAAGGACTAGGATAAGATGAAGGAGAAAAGGAAAGCAAGATAACAGGAGTCTGTGTAATGTGTTGAGAAAGGGGGAGTAGTTAAAATGCATGCATTGCTTTCCTTCTTGCCAAAGTTCAAAACTGAGCTCGTGGTGGGAATGGGGAGAACAGGAGTAAATATCTGCTCTGCCATTGCGCTATGCTGACCAGCTACCTATCATATTTCTTTTTCCACTGGTAGGAAATATTGCTCAGCTTCCCCCTTCCCTTAATTTTGGATTTCAGCATGTTTTTCCAAAACACTTTCAAATCTGTCTTTTCATCCTTAGAGACTAAAAACATATACAAGGTAAATATGAATGCTAAGATTCTTAGGATGGTAAAGTTTACAGTTTGTATTTTATTGGATTTTAACGCATTTTTATTGTTGTAACCTGCCCGGATTCCTAGTGATTGGGCGGGCTAGAAATAAATCTATTATTATTATTACTATTATTATTATTATTATTATTATTATTACTAATAGGAAGTCTCGTTGTTTGTGGAATATATGCAGAACTGCTTAGGTCCCTCAAAACTATCTACTACCAACTGCCCTTTTGTGCTTATTTGCAATCCCATCCTTTACAGAAGGAATATGTTTTAAAGCCTGGAATAATTATGTTCCTCTAATTACACCATTTCAGCATTATGCATTTTCTCATGACACCCTGTTATTAAACTAAGAATACACTTGACAGTAGTCAGACAATGCCTCTAATTTGTGCAAAAAGACTTCTATAAGGTAGTTAAAAAGAGACTGGGGGAGAGCGGAAGAGAGACAAATAAAGAAAGTCTTTCATAAAAATGAACTTTTAGAAGATGCTGGACAATAGACAGGAGCAAAGTTCATATCTGTCTTGTGGCAAGCTTGCCTTTGTCATTCAAAAGACATGGAAAACAACCTGATGCAAATTAGTGATTTCAGAAATAAAGTTCATTAGCAAAGTTCTTTCCTGCTCCATGCAAAGGGATCTTGTAGCATCTTTGAGACTAACTGAGAGAAAGTAGCTGGTTGCATAGGCTTTCATAGACTTGTCTACTTCATTAGATGCATCTGATGCACATTAGATGCAGTCTCACCTCCATCTTGCTGCAATTGCTTTATTTAAAGAAACTGAAATATGCCAGTCTGGGTGCTTTTATTATAGCATGTCTCTTCAATGGCATGATGGGGGCTTTTTGTGCCATCTGCAGTCCCACAAGCTATTTTTCTATGTTCCCTTTTAGCCCTGCCCTGCGCAGCATGCATTTCATTTTTGAAATTTTTTTAACACAATTCAGGAGTCATGAGAATGTGATTTAGTTAAAAAAAATAATGAATGAATGAATAAGAAAGAATACTGGCTGCTTGGGAATACTGGGGGAGGTGGAGAAAGAAGGAGAAAGAAGGGGAAAGAAGGAGAGTGACAACATATTTCTGCCTGGTATGGGGACTGCCACAGGAGCAATTTATTGTACCAGTGGAGTAATGTGGTGACAGAAGGATAGGTTGCTTATTATTGAGTTTTCTCATCAATACAAAGATGTGCTCTAACAACACTTGAGTGGCACAGCAGCCATGGACTGGAGGTGATGTCGTGCAATAGATATTACTGAAGATGATATTTTCTTGCTAATATTGTGGTTTAAAAGCCACATGTTATAAACTCCTTAGTCTATGAAATCTTATGCTATCAACATCTTTGTCTCAGTTAGTCTCAAAGGTGGTACACGATCCCTTTTTTTACAGGCCTAGACTAACACAGCTATGTCTTAGAATTTCCTGCTCCATGTTTGGGGGGAAAAAAACCTGAGTTTATGAAACGTGTTGTGGGAATGTTTAGGGTACATATGTGTACTTTAGTTGTGGCAACATGGTGGCATACAATTGTGGCATACAGTTTCAGAAGGAAGGGTTTGTTCACTTTCCAAACAAATATTTCCAGGTTCTTACAAATAAGAGTGTGTGAGGATTCACCGCTGGTTGACTTTGTGTGTCAGACAAAAGCAGGCACAGTGGCTCTGGAGTTGGTTTTACTATATTTCTTACCCACCCTGATCTTCTGTGACCTGTACAGTATTTCCATTTCCCAATGAAACTGAAATTGACTAGAACATCACTTCTGGATTTGTTTCAATAACTTTGGGTGTCAAGGCTGATGCAGTGGCCTTCATCAGGGCCTTGGATAATACCAAGAGAATCATGCTCCTTGGAGATTTCCAGAGACTTTGGGCCTGTACAATCCTCCAGATTGTAGCAGCACCAACCAAACAGCGTGGCACGATGCACCATGAAAAAGGAGCTGTGAAATGCAGCTCCTTTTTCTACTGCTACCAAGGCACCATTAGCACCCTGGAGTGGCACAGTGATGTCCCTTGAGCACCGTGCCATTTGGACGTGGCACACGAGGCATGCCATCGGTGCATGTGCCATGTGAATGCATGTCCGCCAAAATGGTGCCTGGACAGCGTGGCAGGGCTCGGGAGTGTGGAGATGTTCTGCTGTCCCAATCCCTAAAATTGGTCACAGGCCAGCGCTTTGTGCCAATCTGTACCAGACCATAATTCCTCTGTTTTTCATTCATTTAAAAATCTCAAAGGGAGTCTTGGGGAGTGTAAGAGTTTCCAGGGGTTGTAGAAGCCACCTTGAAGGCCCAAATGAGGCCTATTAGCCACAGTATTTCCATTCCTATTTGGGATGAATTTTCTTGGGATTGCAGTATTCAGAGCTGAAAATGTAGTTGACACACTTTGTTTTCTGGAATCTGCATATTAGTGGATGGCTGTTGACAACTTTGATAAAATATGCACATTTTGAAAGGCCTTGAAGAAAAAGGCATAAATTTAAAATGTGTGCAAAATGATGGAAAAAACATGTTTTAGGTAATTGGAGGAACTGTGTGCAAACAATCCTCTCACATCACCATATTACACTGTGGAGGGAAATTGTGAATATATATTACTGAAAAGACTGTAAGTTCAACTGTGAGACTCAAAATATATTCCTTGGATAAGTATGTGGTCTCAAAGTCCCCGTTCCTTTATCCTAGTTATTTTTCCATTCCTCTTCTCACTCTATTTTGTACCTACTGGTGTACCAGTGAGAGGTGATGCAATGAAATACAAGGTAGATCTAGCAAGCCTGATCCCTATTCACCCATGGGAATTCACCTACTTCTTTTAAAGCATATTTCTACTTCAGAGAGAATAGTAACAGGGACACTGGCAGAATCATTCTGCTGTGTTTCTGTTCACTCCCTTCTGCCTTAGCTCCAACATGTGAGGAAACAGCTACTGTGCTTTATGACCTACCTTGAGTTACAAACTAAGTAAAATCTGGGTAACACCCTCAACAAGTTCATTTTTACAGGTGTTTGGACACCTTATTACCAAAGGGTGGTGATAAGGATGAATCAGTGATGGAGAACATTCATCCCCCAGGCTTTATGGTGCATGAAAGGTGGTTCCAACTTGGCCACTGGCTTCTTTCTCCTACCTGAAAGATGGTTGTGCTCCACACCAGGACATTTTTTGTGTCTCCAAAGCTTCCCAGTGATGAAAATATTGTTTTGAGTTTTTAAATATGAAATACGTAATGCATCAAAATATCCCCAAACATTCTCTGGGTGTGCGTAGAACATTTTTCCACAATTTTCTGTCCCTCTGGGCCATTTTAGGCTTAGAAGAAGTCTTTTAAAGCTTATCTAGTGAAAAAACAAATTTAACTTATGCCAGAGTTGAGACTAGGACTCTAATTTAAGGAGAAAGATGAGATATCTGCATGAACAAGTGAGTGAGTGAACAATGAACAAGATAAATAGGTTTGTGTATCTATATCAGTGTCCCCATGAAGATCTTTGGTTTCATACACTAGCTGTGCTGGGTTCATACTGGAGAGTTGACTTATGTTTCTTATTCTTGTCCTTTTCATTTTTTAGGAATTTTGTGATAGATATTCTAATTTAGTCTAAAATAGAGATTAGATTTTAACTATGTACAGAGTAGAAATAAAAAAGAAGAGCATTGGAATATTTAGGCTTTCTATAGACAGCTTCTTTTGGAAACTAGGCAGAAGTTAAGAAATGTATTCTTAAAGGTGAACTAGTTACTATAGGTCACAATGGCAACAGCAAACATGCAAAATGAAAGCTGTGGTTGCAATCAATTCTGGAGTCTAATTCCAAGAATCTGGATTGTGATGGAATCACTTTACGGGATTGATTTTGTTATGTTTTGCTTTGAGGATTTCCAGAGTTAGCTTACTAAGATGAGGAGGCTGGTTATTTATTTATGGTGTCTTGACAACACAATTTGCTTCAGACTCTGATACTTTTACGATTTGGAAAATATACTGATTTGAGTGCTAAGAGGCTGCTCAACTCAATATGGATCTTTGAATCACCATCTGAAGTTCCACATATATCCTCCCTCAGCTTTCATTGGAAATAAATAAAAATGATATATATGATTAATGATAAATGAGGGACATAACTTTTTGTCCTTTCCCAGAAGCAGATAAAAAGTTGAGGTGTAGTGGACCCCTAGGAGTGGGTTCACTTTTCCAAAATTCAAACAAATATATGCAGCGATTTATGTTCCATATGATGTTGATGTTATCTGTCTGCCTATTTAAAACTGTTATTAATTCATTGCAGGGCAGACTGAATGTAATTTTCAGGGGTACATGCCTTTACCAATGATAGAATTCAGAAATATAACTATGTTAGTCTGGAAAATTATATGCAAAGGAATCTTGTAGCCCTTTGAGACTAATTGAGTGAAAGAAGCTAGTAGCATGAGCTTTCCTACACTTGAGCCTAATTCCTCAGATGTATCCCTTTGGGTGCCTTTACCAAGGAGATCAAGTTCTGAGAAGAAGAGCTATAAGGACTAACATGCAAGAACAGTATGGGACAGGGTAAACAAACGGTGTATTTGTTCCCTAGTTATTTAGAAGGCAGTTGTTATAAAAATGAGATGTGGAATGGTCACACAGACTACACTAAAACACATAACATTCAGAGAGGGAATAGAAAACAAACTGCACTGAATGAATTGTGTGATTTGTTGCTGTAAGGATTCTCTTTCAAAGCAATGGGATTGGAGAGCTATGGGAAAACCATTCATTATGATTGAAAACAAGAGCTACCAGACACAAATTGCATTCCTCTTCCTCCCCCTCTACTCAACTTGGTATTTTCTTTATATGGAGAAGAAAAGCATCCAATTTTGGAGACATACCATCTACATCTCTGTGTTTTTGCACAGATATGCAAGCAAATCTTCAGGAATGTTCAGAGGTTCAAATTTAGTCTGTTTTGGTTGAGTCTCACTTCAGTGGGGACGTCTCCCAGAATCTGTCCAAGAAATGGAAAAGAATATCATTAATTTCAAGATTTTCAGCAATATTTTCCATTTTCACCTAATGAAACACATTGTGAGACAAAAATGTACCTTGCCCCCCCCCCAATATGTTATTTAAAATGCACATAGCTAGAGAAAGGTGTACAACTAAAACACAAACACACATGCACGCGCACACACATGCTTAGTCATTGGGGAAAAGTGTTGAAAAACTTGTACTTCGGAGAAAATGCATAATTAAATGTGTTCATGGCATAAAATGTGTAAAGATAAAAACTAGATATTTATGTGTCAGTATATAATTAATAGGATGCGGCTCTTGAGTTCAATTCTGTTTCATGTATTTCTTGGTTCAGGTTCTTCCAAATCTGAATCATAATTCCTCCTCCTCCTCCTCCTCCTCCTCCTCCTCCTCCTCCTCCTCCTCCCACCACCACCACCACCACCCTGGCTATCTGATAACCAATAGTATGTGCACAAATAAGACCTAAAAATGTGAACACTGAACTGAAAGGGTTTGTTTTCTCCATTCACAGTGATATAGTATTTTTATGTATGTTCCTTTCATTGTAGCTATAGCTTATGAGAAGGATGCTCCTTCTGCAACAAATTAAATCTGTCACTTTTTGTTTGAACAAGGCAGGGGGCAGTTGATGGGGCACTAAAAAAGAATCAGTCTCACAGCTTGCTGATAGTGCAAAATATACTCTGCCAAAAGGAGCATTACAATGACTTCAGATGGTAGGCAGCAGAAATGGAATACCACCAGAGAAATGCCTGCCAAGGTCAAGGATGAAGGATGCAACCCTTACATGCTTGAGGGGGAAAATGGATTTGTTGGTAAAAGATAATGTGGTGGGACTCTCACAACTAAGAGCAAGCCTCATGAAAAAGTGCGAAAATATAACGTGTTCCAAACTTTTCAAAATATGTATAATGTGACCCTATACAACTACTGGGTGCATCTACACTGTTGAAATAATGCAGTTTGACACCACTTTAAGTGTTTTAGCTCCATTCTGTGAATTCCTGGGATTTTACAAGGTCTTTAATCTTCTCTGATAAAGAGTGCTGGTGCTCAAAAAATTACATATCCCATGATTTTGTCTGATTGAATCATGACAGTTAAGTTTGACTCAAACTGCATTATTTCTACAGTTTAGATGCACCCAATTAGGAATTGTTAGGCATCTGTTAGGAATTGTAAGGCACATGACTCTACTGCCATGACTGCATAGCTGTGCATATAAACCTGAGTTGTTGTTGCTGTGGTTTTCTTGGCAAGATTTGGCCTTGCCTTCTCCTGAGGCTGCCAGTATGTGACTTGCCCAAGGTCACCCAGTGGGTTTCATGGCCCAGCAATGTATTGAATGTATTCCTGAAGAAGGAAATTCACAAAAGCTCATACTAAAACTGTTCCATTAGTCTTAGAGGGTGATTCTCTGTCTTCTATCCATTCAATGTCCATGCTCCTCATTGATGCTACATGTGATTCCGTTTCCTTCTTTTCAAGAAAATGCTTTTATACCATCTGAAACATATTAGCAGGCACAGGCTAGTAGAACCATGTATTCTGGAAAAAGGAAAAAAGATAAAGGATAATTGAACACTGTTGTAAATTCCATGGTGATTTCAGAAATATGATCTCGATGAAACATTTTGACAAGATGAAACAAATGACTGCCATGGAACCCCTGGTGTTCCCTATAGGAACTTCTGCACCTTGAATCCATTGAGATGCTTCCACAACTAAATAAGAATTCTGGAACATGGTATACCAATTTACAAGAATTTATTTAGTTTCTGGTATCAAACAGTTACACATCCACACAAGCTACTAAACTGGCACAGTGTAGTCATGGCCAGGGAACTGGCCAGGGAAACAGAGCATGGGATCAGCACACATCCACATAGATGGGAATGAGTCTTCAACTTGTTTAAAGATTCTCTGTCTTCTATCCATTCAATGTCCATGCTACTCATTGATGCCACATGCTTCTGTTGGTGTTTCTCTTTCAAAATTATGGTGCCTTATCAGAATATCTTGTAGTCTTTCCTTCTTTGCCAGATAGCATGTATTTCCTGGACATCGTGTTCTTCAGCATACCTGCATTTCAGATGTTGCAAAGTTCAGCATACAAGTCAGTGACTCTCAGCATGTACAGTTGCCTGACTTTTCCACCCTAGCCATCTTCAAAACTCTGCAGGTCTCTTGTTTTCCATCAAGCCTCTTCTTCAGTATTCATGGTGAATTCAGCTCCCCCAGTCCTATCATGAGAAAAGAGCCTAATAGAACCCAGAACTGACTTGACTAATGGTAACCAAAACCCAGTGAAGGAAACAATAAAGAATTAACTTGGTTAGGATGGAAAGCAAAAACAAAGCAGGCCAAAGGGAGTGAAACACCCTTTGCCTTATCAACCATAGTCTCGGTAAGACAGGCAAGACAGGCTCCTTCTGTAGTACTCGTCCTTAACATGAGAGAATCTTACTAGCTGTGAAATAGTTAGGGACTCTCAAGTCCAGGGTTTGAATCCCAGCTCAACCATGGAAACCTGCTGGGTGACCTTGGACAAGTCACATTCTATCCGTCTGAGGAAGGCAAGGACAACTCCCTTCCGAACAAATCTTGCCACAAAGAGCCTGTGATAGGTTCATCTTAGGGTCACCATAAGTTTGAAAGGATATGAAGGTACACAAAAACATATAGAGTGTTCAGTTCCACTCATCCCTATTTACTGATGGATGGGACTCAATCATTGTGAGGTATTCGTTTTGGGCCCTTTTTATTCTATATAATTATAGAACGATTCCACTTCATCTGCCATAGTTCCATCCTATAGGATTCTGGGATTTGCCATTTCAGGAGGGGCACTTAGTATTTTCTGCCAGATAGGTCTTGGCAGAGGATGTGTCACCTTCCTTTGAAGATTGCAGCAGAAATGAAAAGAGGCCTCATAGCGCCTGGTGTCCAGGGGCAGCTATCTATAAATCTCCCAACAGATTCTTGGAGTCTTTGCTACTTGGAACAGTTCTGTCTCAGGGAGTGGCAGTGATCTTGGCATTGACCTTTTGACTTACTAGAATTGTGTCTTACTCTTTGTTGGTTTCATTTATCTGGACTGTGTAACCACTTCTAGAATGGCCAATGATCTCACTCCTGCTGGATTACCTGTGACTGACTTGCTGCTTTTCACACCAGGGGACAAACAGGATTTAAATGAGAGTTCAGAAGTTGGACTGGATTGACTACCCTACTGCACTTTGCCTTACAATCGCCCTATTCTCAGGTCAATTGTTAACTGTAGCACAGGACACCACACTTTCATCCCTTTTTGTATCAGGATTTTACTTGTTTGAAAACAAGGCTGGATATGTCTTGTTTTAAATTGATCACTTACCTGCTATGAAAGAGTGAAGTAAAGTATTTAAAATAAATACAGTACATATACAGGACATCTATTTAGGATCCAGTGTATTGAATCCAACCATAAAGTTTCAACTTTCAAATCAAATCTGAGTGCATACTCTGCATAACTTAATCTGTCTGTCTGTCTATGGTTAACATTCTCTTTTGTAAAGAGAGTGTTAGAAAATCACAGCTCCCTTCCTAATGCAATTACAGGGCATGCTAGAGACTATTTCTGAACTTGGTGTGTAGGATAAAGACTTGAACAGACCTCAGCTATAATAGTGCCTTTAGGGGCTTCTACACTTAAAATATTCAGAGAGGCCACTTTCCTTTGCCAAGCTCTTTTAATGACTGAACATATAGATATTTACAGCAAAAATCTGACAAGCTCCTTGCTTAAATGGAATAAATGGTTCCCCGCTATCAACAACAAAAAGGAAGGTAGTGTCATAGAATGCAAAGGGTGAAGTGAGTAAAAATAGATCCAGATCATCGTTTAGAGGAAATTATACAGAACTCTGGGAGATTGCCAGATCCTTGGCCTCTATACACCAACTACACAGAAAGCATAGCTGGAGAAGCAATTAGTGGCAGGGTTCCTTTCCAAATACAATGGTTTCTTAATGGAGGTTACAACCTTAATGATGTCTGACTTTAATGATTCAGGAGTAGCAACAGTTGTGAAGTGGGAAAAAAGAAGGGGAAAAAAATCATCCTTTACCTTTTTTTTCTGGACAATAACTTTCCCATCTTCTTCCTTCTGACTGGAAGTTACAGTGATCTTCCAGTGCATGAGTTTTGTGTACAATGATAAGAATCATCCATGCTACATATGGCATCGAATTTACAAGACATTGGATGTTTGCCTTAGATGCACACTTTTGAAGGGCAAGAGTTGCTTCAATACCATGTTCAAATCATTTTTTTACAACTTGAGGATAAAACACCCTGTGGTTTTCTTGTTTAAAGAATGCTTTTCCTGCTATCCATCTTCCAAGAAGTAGCAGATTCAGTGAATGGTGGTGGCTTGCCATTCATAATTCAACAGGAGAGAGATCTAAAGTGAACAACCAGAACAGGACACCACAATTGTTTTGGAAGACAGCTGCTCCTTATTTTACCTGACCTGGCTGGTACTCATATGACAGCAATCAAATGGAAATTAAAAGTGCAGACTGCAGTTTTTCTCTTTAAAATCATTAGAACTTTAGGTCCCAGATGTTGCAGGATGTCAGTTACCATCATCCCAAAGCAGCACTTCCAGTGGTCAGGGATGGTAGAACATGTAGTCCAACAACAACTCAGTGTTGAAAAGCACAATAGTGACTTCCTTAGATACAAATAAGTTTACAGTTCAGTCAGATACAAAATCATGCAAAATTGGGGAGATTATCACAGTACACTCTTAAAGTGTTGCTATTCACTTTAACTGCTCTGGTTGCCTCCTGTTTCATTCAGGGATTTGCAGTTTAGAAAGGGGCATTCCAAATATTCGACCAGAGAACTCTTAGGCCTCAAGGAACTACAAACCCTAAAATGCAACAGGATGCAGTCATAGCAGTTGAAGTAGAATAGCAATACTTTAAGAATATAGTGTGATAATCTCCATAGATGACCATCGAGTAGACTCTTGAGAGCAGGGATGGAGAACTGTGCACGGGTTGGGACCAATTTTCTCAGTGCTGAGCCCTCATGAGCAAAACCATACCTGACAGTGCTCTTGAACACCTCTATCTTTGCTGGCGTCCCTCCCAAAATGGCAGCCTGAACTCATCACCTCAGGTCCTGTTGCCATTTTGAGAAGAACTCCAATAAAATATTTGGGGGTTATGAACATTTGAGGAGGTTTTCTTTATGTATCTGAGGCTGTTTTTGCACATTTGGAGGGCTTTCCACATGAGTTGAGGATAAAAAACAGCCAAATATCATGCCTTTAAAAATGGGAGTTGGGGGGACAGGTAAGGAGGCTTCAGGAGCCCGCAGATGTAGGATCCAGGGCCTACCTGTGATCCATGAGCTGCATTTTGCCCACTCTTGTCCTAGAAAGTAACTTCTTTGGAATTAAATGAAGATACTTGATGCTACTCACATATTTTCGCAGCTACAGACCTTGCTTGGTTTTGTGGCATTGAGAAGCAACAACAGTGCAAAGACAGGATTTTTCTCCCTGAAGAGCTTGTGTTACAATCATGCACATCCAACTGATTCAAGGGGGCTTTGCAATAATATTGTAAATATTACAAACTGGAATTTGTAGGAAGATATTCTAATACTCTTTAAGAACACTGCCTTTAAGAGTATAATTTAGATGTTTGAATGAGCTGATGAAAACACATATTGGAAAAGACAGTATTTTCCAATGTCATTGAAAAAAAATGAAAATTTGTTAGTAATTTGATCCATGTATTAGCAAAAAAAGTAAGTTAACTATCTTCAACAGAAGGCATTTTTCAGTGATGCACAATTCAACTTGAAGAAATACCGTTTTTTTCCCCCAGTCCCCACATGGCCAAAAAGGGGTCTCTGCCTGCCTTGACCATCTTAACTCTAGAACATCTTAACTGATAGCAGAAATAACAGTTGAGACAAAATGAAGGCCTATGACTCTAACATCATCGCTTTTAAACATATTTGCCTGATGAAGACGCTAGTGAAGCTTTAAAAGCTTGCATGATGTATTTCCTGCATTTGGTTGGCTGCATGGACAAGACAGCTACTGTATCTCTGGATATGTTTTCAGTGTCTCTGGGAATGTATACTGAAGACTCAGTGTCCCCTTTAACTTGCCGTTACCATTCCTTCTTTATTGGAAAGCAGTCATCAGCTCGACCTCCACTTCTTCCTTACAGGACAACTGGCTGATACAACTTGAAAACAATATATCAGCTGAAGGCCATCAGTGATGTTTTGATGAAGTATTATAACATAGTTCATTAAATCTCTATTGCTCTGATGATGCATTTGTCATATTCTCTTGAATTGATGGGATGTCAGACATATTCCAAGGAGCCGCAGGCAAAGGAAGACAAAAGAAAAAGTTGGGTCCTGGATAAGTTATTAGGCTGGAAAGTTGCTTTTTAATTTTTTTTTTAAAAAAGAAAATCATTTAATCAGTTTTTTTAAAAAAGTAGAATTGCCTGAAATCTTGACAAGGCAAAAGACTTATGTATGTTAATATTGCCTTGGTGCAGGAATAATAAGAAAGAGTGATCCCTTATTTGGAATATAGAAAAGATCAATGTTAACAATATAGAAGTGACACAAATGTTAAAAAGAAATATAAGGGTGTTTAGCTATCTAGTAATAAAATAGAAGTCTTTTAGTGCAGCTGTGAAATTGCTGGCATGCCCATTGTCTTTCTGTTTTGAATTGTCTTCAATTTCACAGAAGCCAAAATAAAAAGCTTTTGTGGTCTCTACTCAGAGATGAACATAGTGTGTGTGTGTGTGTGTGTGTGTGCATGTGTATGTTTGATAAAGGTTAAGGTACATTGCTTACATTGGATAACCTGTGGCTTACCTGTGGATAAGTTGACCCACATTTTTGGATTGATTTTTTTGACTAAAATTCCTAGACTTATAGACGAGTATATACAGTACTTCAGATGTGTTCCTGACATTGAAATCAGAAATAGTACACCCCACTCAGCTGTGTTGCTCTAATAGACAATGCTATACCAGACAAATCCTTTGCAGGGATGAGGAAAGTTTCCAGTTTTCTTTTCTCCCATATTTGATTTCTTCCTTCCTTCCTTTTATGATGTTCAAACAAAACCTTTCAAATTCTTTCCATCTCACGCAAGTAGTTTGGTAAATTCTTCAAAAAGGAAGTAATGTTCGTCCCCCCACCACACACACACACACACATTTGTACCATGCAAATACATATGCCCAGCATTGAAAGGACCATGTTGTATTTGCCTGCTGGGAAGATGTTAGAAATGAAAAGCTACTTGCATAGGAAATGGCAACTGCAATCTAGTGCTGACATAAATTTAATACACAAAATTAAAAACCGAGATTTGTAACATAAAATCTTTGGACCTTGATGGATAAATACGACAGTTTTTCTCTTATTCTTTTTTTTCTTTAAAAAATCAAGTTCTTTCTATATTCAAAATGGGAAAAAATGTGAATTTAAGTGAATTCTTATGAAGAAGTGAACTGAAATGGGATAGTTTTTTTTTGTGGGTTTTTTTGGGCTGTGTGGCCATGTTCTAGAAGAGTTTATTCCTGATATTTTGCTGCATCTGTGGCTGGCATCTTTAGAGAAAGATGCTCTGAAGATGTCAGTCACAGATGCCAGTGAAATATCAGGAATAAACTCTTCTAGAACATGGCCCCATAGCCTGAAAAACCCACAAAAAACTACGGATGCTGGCCATGAAAGTCTTCAGCTTCACAATGAAATGGGATAACCTGATGTTATGAACTTGAATACTTCAGTTGGAATCTGATGTGAGCCTCCCATACAATGTAACTTAACAGTCCCTGCCAGTTTCCTTGCAATTCTAAGTGACAGATCTCAGTATCTTGCAATTATTTTTGCCTGACATTATCAATTATTGCAGTGTCATTGATGAAAAAGGAGTAGGGACCTCTATGATGTCAAACTCTCTTATTTTAACTTTATTTAGAGCTGTCAAGCCCTAATAATTTCAGAGCCATTTCAGGGCAAAGAAGCACAAAGGAGGTCTTCATAGCAATCTAAAAACTATTATAGCCTGTCACTTATAAATGGTTATGAATTAGAAAATGCTTATTTTTTTTTTTATAACTTTGGCTTTTGGTTTGAAATGATATATCCTACTCTTCTAATGACACAACAAATGCCAGAACACCCATCATGACAAAAGATCTAATTATCTGCTCCTCTGTGGCACAATTGTGTCTTGTGGTGGAAGTACTTAACCTGGGATACTTATATTAAGCTTTCTGGGTTGACAGACAGTGTACCACAATTTATTGCCTCATCCTCTTACAGCTTGAAACCTGTGCTTAATAGTTTGTAGACCAGTTTTTGCCATGTCTCTTTTGAAGATCTACAACTCTGAATTGTGAGAGTTGTACATAGACAAAACAACAACAACAACATATGGCCTGTGTAACTCCTTGGACATCAACTCTTTCAAAATATTCAAAGGGGCAAAACAGACCACCCCAAAGGAGCGGCTTCAGGCCACCCCCACCAAAGCCAGATTGGGACTGCAGCAAGCATATGCCATGGCCCCAAGCCACCTTGAAGCCAGCCAAAAAAAGGAGCTGCAAGCCCCACAGTGGCCCAAAACCAGCTGCAAGCTGCTCTGCGGTGTGAGGTGTATAAATGTGCCATTGGAGCATCTTGACGCTGCCCACATCTAAACAGCTAGGTGGCTTCAAGACATCTTGGGGGTGTGTGGTGACTAAATGCCATGCCCCCACACCACCTACAAGGCGTCATTACCATTCCATCTGTTTTGGGCAAAAGGCATAGCCATGATAGTCTGGAAAATCAGTATGCAGAGGGATTTTGTAGATCTTTTGAGACTAATGGAAAGAAAGAAGCTGGTAGCATGAGATTTCATAGACGTGATCCTATGAAACCTAAGGAAGTAGGCTCAAATCTACAAATGCTTATGGTACTACTTCTTTATTTCAGTCAGTCTCAAAGGTGCTACAAGTTCCTCTTTCAAGTCATTTGAAAAAACATTCTATACAAAACTGGTTATTTACAGTGCTATTTCTTTTTTACTTTAGGGATAAAGCAATATCTAGTAGTAACAGTGGTGGCAGCAGCAGTAGTAATATCAAGAGCAACAACAGCAGCAATACTATTTGTCTTTTTTTTGTATGACTCTGAATACTCTCTGATTACAAGATTTGTTGCTATTGCTGTGTGCTTTCAAGTCATTTGTGACTTATTGCAACCCTAAGATGAACCTATCTCAGGGTTTTCTTGGCAAAATTTATTCAGAAAGGGTGAATCTTCCTCAGAGACTCAAAATTCCATTTGAGACTAAGAGAATGTGACTCGCCCAAGGTCATCCAAGGCTTCCATGGCCAAGTAGGGATTTGAGCCCTGGTCCAACACTCAAAACTACAACACCAGACTGGCTCAAATATCAGATACTGGAGGACAAACAGCAATGAGAAAGTGCTGTTCTTATCGTTTTATTTTATACTTTATGGCTACAAAACTAGAAGTCTGGAGTCTAAGGAGCTTTGCAAATGCTTTTATTAGCATATAAAAAGACACAGACAGAATTGTGGTCAGATTTCATACAAACAGTGGCATAATGAATAGAACAGTAGCTCGTAGGATTGCAAAACTGATTTGGATGAATTCTGAATAAGGAAGTGTGAGAACTCCGAAGAGCTGGATGTATAAAAAAAGAGGTGCAGACAAGGAAACAAACAGCCGGACAGTGTGTCTTCAACAAGGCTATCTATGGAAAATACCATACCATACAAATGGAATGGGGAAAGTATGCAGTCATGAAAGGGAAGATTCCAGTACCTGCCCAGATTACTAAATGCCATCAGGAAATGACGGGGACATGGCAATCAAGCATGTTCTTGTAATACTCCCAATTCCTCATGTTGTAACGTGGTTGTGGAAATCCCCCTCACCCCCAAAAGGATAACTTTGTGGTCTGCCTATATAAGAAAGTATGAAGCTGTGTGGTATGTTTACAGTCTTCACAGCGGCTTTCTTCTCGTAATTATAGAGCAGTTATCTAAGGACTGCAAAGTACAACCTCCATCTTAAATGTTTTCTTTTTAGCTCTTTACAAAACAGCAGACTTTCTTTTGTCAACATTGATTTCCTTGTTCAACCATAATGAAGCCAAAGAGGTCCCTTAATCTGCTCACCACTTTATTGAAGGGTAAACAGTTCAGAGAAAGGGAATGATTAATGTAATGAATGGTTTGGATTTCCGTCTAATAACAAAATCAGCATCTTGTATTACTTCTGAAAAGAAAGTATTTGTCTAAGAGATGCTAGATCAGCAGCATATGTTTGCTCATGCTTAGGTAGGAGACCCAGGGTTTTGTTAGAATTCAAAAAGGGAGGCAGTCTGCTGAATGAGAAGATGCCCCTACTTTTCAATTTACCTCGCAGTGACCCTGTGTGATCAATGCAGATTTCAGATAAATGGCTCTTCCTAATCCAGGATTCCAATAATGGCACGCAAACATGCTTTGTTTGTTTCATGATGGCATTCTATGTCTGGTCATCCCTGCATCAGATACAGTAGTGGAGATATTGTTAGTGCATTTTGCTGGGGCAGTGACCATAGGCAGAACAGTCTTTTGAATTCATAACAGAAAGGAATGCATGACAAAGAAAGGGAAAAAATGAAAAAATTGTGATATTTTGTTCAGTAGTTACAACATGAGCTGGCCTTACAATACCCATCTTTTGGGGATTCATATTGGTAGAGAGTAGTGAGGCAATGTGGTATAGGGCCAAAGAATCTCTATCCCTAGCACAGATTCTGTCCCTGACATGAGACTGCAAGTATTTTTAACAGTTGTGATTCCACCAGTTCAGACCAAAGTTATCCATAAACAGGTAGGCTGATGCAGTCTGCTACTTGGGACATACTTGAACACTTAACAGCTGGTAGAACCTGCCAGAGTTTTTGTTCTTTTGCGATAGCCTTCGGGAACCAGGGTGATCTCTCCTTGGGGACTTTGTGGGAGTACAAGTGAAGAATTACAGTTCAGAAAAAGATGTGCAAAGGAATCTAGTTGCACCTTTGAGAGTAATTGAAAGAAAGAAGCTGGCAGCATGAGCTTTCATAGATGTGAGCCTTCTTCCTCAGATGCTGATGAGCCCTATACATCTAAAGAACTAAGCTCAGTTTTATGAAAGCTCATGCTACTTGCTTCTTCCTTTCAGTCAATCTCAAAGGTGTGAATAGATCCCTTTGCATACTGATTTTCCAGAATAATATGGCTATGTCTCTGAGTTCAGAAAAAAGTTAACCTAAAGAAAGTATTGTCCATTCAAGGAATGTGTTTTGTATAAATATAGGCAAAAGCCTATACCCATGGGAAAATCATGAACTTGCTTTTGTTCATTTTGTGCTTAGCACTATGGCCAACACACCAATTATATCTGGGTCTGCCTGTTCAAGAATTGGTTGCACATTGAAATAATAATAATAATAATAATAATAATAATAATAATTTTTATTTGAATATATTTATTATGGCACTTGGCCAGCACAGAAATCAATAACACAAATTACAGAGAATTTGATATGTAACACAAGGATATTACATTATATTCTTATATTCTTCTTAATTTTATTTGTATTTCCCACCTTTCCCTTCAGATTGATAAATCAATCTCAAAAGTGCTACTAGATTCTTCCCCTGATACCCTTTTTCTCTCCCCCCGCCTTGCATTTTTATGCTGGAACAGGCTAACATGGCTATCTCTCTCTTTACCAAAAAAAAAAAAAAAAAAAAAAAATCCAGTATGTCAAAATAACACATATCAGAAATGTAAGATGCTCTGTCTGTTTGTTTAGGAAATTTCTGCATTCAGTGTTTAGGGAAAAAAAACTCCTGAAAAGATCTATTTTTTACTTCATCGGCTTTGAGTCTGTGACGTAAGGAAGGCAAAACAAAAAGTGTGAGTGAATCAATAATGTGGTTTCCTTCCATGCCCAGAACAATAAAAACAGGGAATATGATGTGTCTGTTTTATGGATGCAACAAGATCTTTGCAAGACAATTCAGTGAATGCTAAAAAGGCCTGCTCTTCTGTCCCAGACCCCTTGGCTTGACTAATTCTAATTGTTTATGGGATTCATTCCAAAGACACAGCTTATAGCAGTATAAATCCAAAAGAGCACTGGGTTGAATTAAACAGCCTATTTTAACTTCTCACTCAGTTAATTCTGGTTTCCAGGGAGTTGGGATTCAATCCCTTTTCCCTCCCAGGAAGGGAAAGTGTGGATGATGAGATATGAGAAGATTGCTGTCCGATCCTCTTCCAACAGTATAATTAGAACTTTGATAAGGAAGGTAGAAGATATACTCCAGGGCTAGATATATATGGAGTGACATGACATTGAAGCTTATGGGATTGCGCTCTGCAAGTGCTGAGGGATTTGTCTCAGCTTGCATTACTATCAGACTCTTGCCTATCCCATGCCGTCCCTTGCTCCTCCACTCTCCTGCACTCAGTTCCTCATTAATAGTTATTTTTATCTTCAATTTGTCAAGAAGCAAAGCTGGCACTCTCCTCTGTTCCTCCTGACAACTCTGCCACTTCTATGAATCCCAGTGTCTAGCTTAACTTCTGGGTTTGCTGGAAATGAGTACTTTGCAGCTGACTGTTGCTGTTTTTGCAACTTAAATTTTCAGCCAGCGAAACCTTGCCAGTATCCCAGTAATTTGTTACCATGACTGTTGGATGATATCCCTTGCTTTGTGTGTGTTCTAATGAGCTCAATGGTTCAATTTGAGCTTCTGCGTCTGGCACAGATAATAAGCATGACATCTCTGTTAGTCACAGCCATGGATGGCGCAGTGGACTTGGAGATTTAAAATAGATCTCTGTAGTCTGCGTGTGCTTCAAACCCATCATAATATAGCTGAACAAGACTGATCAATTCTATTCAGGCAAATGACACTGTTCAAGAAAAGAAATGCTTCTCCCCCTTTTAAGCAACATAAAGTATATATCTAAATATACAGTTGTTTTATTTCTCTCTGTGATTCTCCCTTCCTTCCTTCCTTCCTTCCTTCCTTCCTATTAGACCACTACTGCCTCCATGTCTGTGTGTTCTACAAAGATTCAAGTTGCCAACCTATAAACAGAAATAATTCCTAATGGATAGGAGAAGCTGAGGGTCTTTCAAGACATCAAGATGTTTAAATGTGTATGAAATGTTTAGGGATATGTAAGAAACACTGAGGACTTAAAAAACAGAAATGATGAATTTGTCTGCTCTGTATGGCAGGGAATTGGATGCAACTTCTGACTAGAAATCTGTACATTTCTGTGTAATGCATTCTAAGGAAAAAGAAAATGTATGTATGTGTGCATGTGAAAAATTCCCCATCCTGCATATAGTTCTAAAGATTTTCAAAGATATTTTAGCCCATGTGAGAGTGTATATGTATGTGCCTTCATGTTGGCTGTCAACATATGGAGACCCCATGAATTCATAGGATTTTCGTATGCAAAGAATACTCAGAAGAGTTCTGGTCAGTTTATTTCTTTGGAATATAGTCTACAGTGATAGGTATTAATTGGTGGTTTCCCATCCAAGTACTAATCAGTGCTGACCCTGCTTGGCTTCCATGATCACACAGGATCTGGTGTCTGCATCTGTTAATTCATGCATTTTTAAAAAAGAAGTGCATAAAATCACACAAAGATGTATTTCCATTTAAAGAAAGTTTCATGGAAAAGATTAGGAGGAGAAGAAATGAAGAAGTTCATGGAAATAAACTGGATAGATCTGTCCACCCCTAAAACATTTTTAGGTTGCAAAGTGTAACTGTATAAAGAAATCCAGTAATGTATATGCATCTCTATGTGAACCTGCTTAGCAAACAGTTTGATCAATGTGATCTGAAGTAGAAATACCATGTAGAATCTTGATATTTGACATTTCATGTGAATTAACAAATGTACAGGGTGATTCAAAAAGAATGGTGCAAAAGTAAAGCTTTTCTTATTTGGTTTTGTACCTTTCTTTTTTAATCACCCTGTATAAGGTGATTATAGGTCAGTCCTTTTTTTCCCCCCGACAATTTTATTTTTGTGGAAAACTATGCTACTAATGTTTTCAAAATATGTGATAATCACAGCACTTAGTGTCACTCATTTTGAGAGAGTGTGTGTATGCTGCAATAAGAGGAAAACTGATCTAAGGTTAACAGCTTACATACTATGGAGTTTATCAGACGACAGAAATTGGAAGCATAATCCAATGGCAGTCTGAATGCAATCATGGGTTTTCACGTTATTGCGTGAGAGACTACCATATGCATTTTTTGGGCAATGGGAAGTCCTTTGGGATGCAATTGTGGGTTTCACGTTATAGCGTGAGAAACTATCACACACAATTTTGGGCAATGGGAAGATGATGCAGCATCAATACGCGTTCACATAAATTTGCTGAACTAGCTAATTCGCTCATTTCCGAACTGGCGTCACTTTCATTTCTTTCTAAATTGAGAGAAATTTCTCCCCTGTGATAAACTCCTATGTCATGTGAGCAGGGCACAATGCTGTGCTTGTGAGATTCCATTTTCCTTCTGCCACCTCAGACAGCTTCCATGTTTTGTAGCACTCTGTGACAACCATTTACTGCTTGGGAAGGAAGGACTATGGGGGATACCCAGGAAGCATGCAACTAGCAGAAAAGATCAAACATTACAGTCCAGATTTCTGGCAACTGGAGGATAACTTCAGCTCCCTTCTCTCAGCTTCAGAACTGTAACCTCCCTACATTGTAAAATTCAAAAATGACACGCAGGTATGTAATCTGGGGTTATTAATGCATATGTCAACACCAGGATTCCAGCTGAGATATGATTTAAAAAAAAACAGTTATAAATACTGCATTCTGTCCAATACTTGTGCTGCCAAATACTTATATCAATAATGATACAATCATGTTTTCTGAGGACTAGATTATCTTGTGCTTGACCTAAATCTGATGGTTAGTTACAACTAGGTTACTTTCTACTTGAATCAACTAGATTTACCTATGTATCGACTCACCATGCAACAATTGACTAAATGGGTCTACTCTAATTTGGACTAACAAACAGGATCCCAACCAATATGTGTCTCCTAAATGTTTCCTGGTGATATCCAACATTAGCCTAGCAGAAAAGTGAAAATCATAGTGCTGTTGTTGTAGCTTTTATGGAATTACTAATGGAACAATTAGTGCAAACAATACTTAGCGTATGAAAACATAATGGATTATATAACTGCTCATTAAATGTTTTGTGGTACATCATATGAAAGATCTCATGGAATGGCTTATACATACTTTGTGGGCAGAGCTGAACAATGACTAGCATGCTGTTTTGTGAAACAGTTCATACACTGGTCAATGAACCAGGTTTTACAACAGTATGTGAAACAAGTACAATGGTGCATGGAACATACCAGTGCAATAACTGTGTGCAGCTATTGCTATTGGACTTCTAGGTTTGACAAATGTGAATAGTGAGTTTCTGACAACAGTAGATGTTTTGCACTAGCAGGCCATCACCATTAGATTCAGTGCTCTGTGCATTTAGAACAATTTCTTTTCCCTGTGTGATGCTGTGTGTGCATGCCACACTGAGACTTCTAGAGACAGAATGGGGAAAAAAACAGGCTGTTAATTATGAATGACTATGCTTTGCAGCTGATGGGCCAATCATATCTTTAATTGTTTGTTTCTGTACATAAATATGACTTGGGTTTGTTTATTTGTTTATTTATTTATTTATTGTCTTTTTCATGCTTCTCCCAATATGGGACCCAAGGTGATGTACAGTAGTAGGCTTTTATCACCATTGGCCATTTTTGGACCTAGAGTCCCTTTATTTGTTTAATTGTTAAAGTCAGTGGAAATAAAAGACTTCCGTTGATTTCAGCAGGCAGTTTTAAATCGCCTATAGCCCAAGAATGGCTGGTGAGAAGATGTATGTTAATCTGAGGTGTGACTTTTTCACATTTCCTCAAGCAGATTTGCAGATAGGCAAAAGTGGAACACGACACTTATGTAAAATAAAATAAAATAAGTTAATATGTAGTAAATAAATATGCCTTTTTGGTTGCATCTATACTGCAGAATTAATGCATTTTGATACTGCTTTAACTGCCAAGGCTCAGTGCTATGGATTGCTAGGATTTGTCGTTTCGTGAAATATTTAACCATCTCTGTCAGAGATCTCTGGTTCCATAACAAATTACATATTCCAGGATTCCATAGGATGGAGACATGAGAGTTAAAGTAGTGCCAAAAGCATTAATTCTCTCATGTGGCAACAGCCTTCTTCTTCCTCTTTCTCTTCCCCTCCATTCCTCCTTTGTATCTGTCTCCTCTGCTCCTTTCTAGCTGGTCAATTTGTCACAAATTGTCTTAGTCCCCTAGTCCTTCCTCTCCCATTGCTTAGAATCAGAATACACCCAGCAAAGGCAAAGAACACACTGTATTCCTCTGATAAGTTGTGAATTACAGCCCTGGCTGTTGTTGTTGTTGGTGGGAACAGCAGAGTTACAGCTTGCCACTGAAAAAAGCAACTAGTAACCAAAGTAACTAATTACAAGTAATATGTTGCTTCCAAACTCTGCTAATACATTGAGCAAACATTTAAAAGAGATGCTTGTCTGACTTTCCTCAACTTGCATTGTTTTGTAACTGGCTGCTGGAAAATAAAACAGGCTTAATTTATTAGTCTGCTCTCTGAGGCATGCATCTCTGATGAAATCCCACAGTTAGAGAAGGTAAATCAGTGGAAATACTATTTCTCCATAATGTCCAGTTTGATATTGAGTTGAAATCATTTAAACATTGGGGTTCACATTTTTTAGCCAATTTTCAAATGTTTGGCTGTCCTTAATCTAACTACCATCTCTAGCTTAGCTTTAGCAAGATTACTGCATTATATGCATTCAGGACATGCTCTGATGTTGGCCTGATGACAAATGGCTACATGAAACACGTTGGGGAATTGTGTATGTTTACATTTTGAAGAGAAATTGTATTAAACAACAAACTATTATGAGTCATATTTCTCCCTGTTTTCTTGTTCTCAAGAGATCCATAGAAGAACAGCTGCCTCCATTCTCTATTTCCTGTCAACCTGGTGCACAGACTTCTTAGGTAAAGAGCTACTTTGCTTTGAGATTTCCACTTAACCAAAGTTTGGCATTTAATGTGACTTAACTTTATTAAAAGAAAAATGCTTCAATTACTAGGGGAGTGAAGTTTTGTAAAAATCCATATGCCTAGTACTTTATGTATTTGGCTAAACCTCAAAAAGAAATTGCAGGAACATTTCTGGGTATAAAACACCATCTTGAAATTCAATACATTTACTTATATAACAACATAGAAGTATGTATTATGCAGATTTGATGACTGCATTTTAGTTTTGTTGACAATATGAGAGAGTTAATCAAACCACAGTGCAAAATATGTACATATATTGTGTCAAAACTGGAAGCTTCTATGCCATTTATATAACACAGAAACTATTTAAGGTGTTTTAATCTGATAAATCAAAAAATAAATAGCCCTCTCAAACATGTTTAGGTTCACAGTTGGTTCTTTAAAATTGATAGAATAAAATACAACAGAATTAATAACCATGGATAATGGTTGTTGTGCAGGGAAAATAAAAGAATTTTTGATCTTTAGTCTGTTAGATGTGATATTAGACAGGGTTTGTTTTGCAAATGGGACTGCTTACATGAACAGAATCCAATGGAAGATGAAAGGTGCCAAAATGTGTCCTGAGGAACAGCAAACCCTGGTAGATCAGGCTTTGGAATGACTGTTAGGGCTCCACAGAAGAGGATGAATTAAAGTGGATGTGGGATTTAGGCCATGATTGGAATCCTCTTAGTTACACAAGCAAGTGTAACATCATTGTACTTGCACATGTCCTTTTATGGTTGTTGCTGCATGTTGAGGTATGCACACTTCAGTCTGCAATGACTCCACTCTGCAACACCAGTCTCCCAGTGGTCAGGGCCCCTCCCAGCCATTTAGTGGCCAGGGGAAAACAGGAGTCAGGCAGGCAAGATTCAATTGTTTTTGTCATCAAGCACATGAAGATGGCATCCTTCTTCTTCTTTTTAAATTTTTTTTAATTATAAATGTCATTACATCTACGTATACAACAGCAAATACAAACACACCAAGAAAATTGACAAACAATATAACAAACAGACAAGTAATTATCCATTGCACTTGCATTCAACATTTCTTCTTTTCATTCCTTCTTCCTTTCAACCTAAAGTTCTTAATTCACTGACTCCCTTACTACATTCAAAATAAGTGGATTATTTACACTTTACAATACATATATATAAAGCTGAGATACCCATCAGTACTTTATTTACTGTAAGCTTCCTTTTTACATATATAGGTTTTGATCAAAATTGGTTTTCTATTTGCTATCTAATTTTTTATTCCAGTTTCCTTTTCAGTTAACTTTTCAAGATGTTATTTTCCATAATTCAATACTTCTTTCCACTGTTCCTCATATTGTTTCTGGGATTTATTGTTTAATTGATTTGTAATGTTATCCATGATTGATAAGTCCATTAATTTAATAATGCATTCTTCTCTTGTTGAGGGCATCCTTCTTGAACTCTTTGAGTCCTCTGGAGGTGTGGGTGGATTATATCCTTGTGTATCCAGCTATGGAGACACAGCTGGATGCTCCTGGCCACTAAATGGCTGTAGGGGGGCACCCTGTTGCCAGGAAGGCGGGAGAAAGTCGGGTTTTGCTTGATGGACCTTTAAACTCCAACAGCTCAATGTGAGATCTTGGCCCATTTTACAAATTTAATACTTACTCCCTCGTGGTACATCTCATGGTCGTCCTGCACATTTTCATGGCTGTATTAACATCTGTTGTTTTTGTTGTGTACCTTCAAGTAGTTTCTGACATATGGCGACCCTAAGATATCATGGGGTTTTCTGAGGCACAGAGTTTATGACTTGGCCAAGGTCATCCAGTGGGTTCCATGGCTGAGCAAGGAATCAAATCCTGATCCCCAGGGTCATAATCCAAGGCTCAAACAACTATACCACACTGGCTCTCATATTAAATAAAGTTTAATTTAAAAGTAATATTGAAGAAAAATTTGAGTCAAAATATCAAAGAAAGGCTTACTGAAATTTTGTTGGTGCTCAGCAATGTGTGGTGCTTTTTCTCACCCCTAATCAGGTTTATATCTTCTTAGGTTTAAATTTTACTACTGAAAACACAGGAAATTGGCAGGCCAGGGGAAAATCTAGGCTGCAATTATTCTCCCTAACATCATCATCATCATCAACAACAACAATAATAATAATTTTTATTTATAGCCCGCCCCTCTGAACAGGAATTCGGGGCGGGTTATAACAAATTTAAAACAGAAACAGTTAAAATAGAAACAGCCCCATCCCAACCATCCACCCCTTAAAATAAGATTAAATTAACAATGAGTTAAAACATGGCACATAAAAACAGGAACAATATCAAAAACCTAAAATTCTTGAGCAGAATGGATGAAGGCTGAAATCATGGGGGAAAAGAAGCTAGCTGTCAACATGGAAAGAGATTTTTAGGTAAAGGCAAGGTACAGTCATACCATGCTCCAGCTGAAGGCTTGGTTATTAGTAATATTTTGTATTCAATTGATTCTTTTGATCCACCCTTTGTCAATCAAATAGCCTTAAAGTGAATTTACATAAATTACTGAAATAACAGTAAAAATTGTTGTGTGCCTTCAAGCTGTTTCAAAATTATGATGACCCTAAACCAACACTATTAAGAGGTTTTCTTGACAAGATTTGTTCAGAAGTGGTTTGCCTTTGCTTCCTTCTGAGACTGAGAGAGTGTAACCTGCCCAAGGTAACTTGCCCAGAGGGTTTTCATGGCTAAAAGGTAATTTGAACTCTTCTCCAGAGTCATAATCCAATGTTCAAACCATTATACCACACTGGTTCACAGTGTCAATCCAAATAAATAAATAAATAAAACTGATAAACCTTTGGGTGGGACACTCCATAATGAAGTCGGGACCACGACAAATGTCTTATAGCTTCCTTGGGTCATGATGACTGAAGCAGAGTATGATGGGTTGGAGCATATGACAGATTCAGTTCAGTAACCCCTTGACAAAGAATGTTTGTTCCCAAAATTTAGGGAATTCAAGGGTGGTGTCCCTGTCTCCTCCAAGAGGCTCTAGTGGTGCCATGTTCTTGACCCATGTTGAAATGTGTGTCCAGGTTTTGATAGGTTGATATTTAGTAAAAACTAAGACAAGTAATTGCTTGGAGGTCATACATGAAATGTACCAGACTCAGGAGTATCTGTCAAAGCATTGTCTATTCTGCTGAAAGAAATTGTACAGTTATATTTTTTAAAAAATCAGCTGTAAACTGAACTGATCTTAACATTGGGCCTCCTGAGGTTATTGCCCTGCATGTATTGGGATAACCAAGTCATCTTCCTGGCCATTTCTTCAAGAACTGCCCCCAACCACCAGCCATTCCACTGTGTTAGAAGAGAGAGCTG
This sequence comes from Urosaurus nigricauda, assembly GCA_034509955.1. NCBI lineage: Eukaryota > Metazoa > Chordata > Lepidosauria > Squamata > Phrynosomatidae > Urosaurus > Urosaurus nigricauda. Next base: position 107,335,752 of record JAOEGL010000004.1, read on the forward strand.
TAGAGGCCATCTGAACTGTCCTGGACTTCCCTGACTGCTGCCTCAGGAAGAATGGGAAATGGTATTCCATCACTAGCGTTGGACAAAGAGTCATCTATCTACATGAAAAAGATAGGTAAGATCATCTTGTCCTTTGTCTCAGACAGCAGAAGATTTTGGGCTGAGCCTGCCTGATGACCTGGCACTGTTGATGCACATCAATTGTTGTATTAAAAATAAATTGGGAAAATACAAAATAAATGTTGTTCATTGAACTGAACCTATGATTGACGACTGCTTATGGACCACTGACCTTGTTTGTTATTGTTGAAAAAGCATTTGGGCAGTATTTAGTTCTCTTTGAAGATGTCCTTCAGTTAGTGAGGCCTATGATGAGTAAAGCAACCTATTAAACTAATGGATTAGATTAATGTTCAGTGGCTGTCATTTATGGTAATATTGTTTAATGCTTGCCCTCCCAGTGCACATGTACATTTCATTGTCTTGATGTTGTTATACACTTCATTTATTCTTAATTTTTCAAACATAGGCTACTTTTTGGGTACTCCCAGCTAGAGTAGATCCATTCAATCAACTGTTGAATGGTGAGTCAACATGTACATAAATATTATTTATTCACTGGAATCCTAGGAATAGCACTTTTGTGAAGGGAATTTACAGTTTTCAGCTAGAGTGTTCCAATGCCTCACCTCACTCGCAGTCCCAGGATTCCATAGGATGGAAGAATGGCAGTTAAAGTGGAATTATAGCACTGTAATTCTGTAGTGCGAATGAGCCCTGAGGATCTTGGAAGTCTCTTAGTCAAAGATTTGCATAAAGTTGGAGTTGAACTGATGGCAAATAACAAGAGAACACCCCTCCACCCCCATACACAAGTCTGTAGAAAATTGTTTAAATCTGATTTCTAATCCATTCTGGATTTCTCTGAGATTAGTTTCCAGTATCCAGTATCTACTGAATATTCCTTTATGTTTATTTTTATAGTTATCAAGCAAGGGATGCAGTGGGTTATTGGTTAAGACACCGATTCTGATGATCAGATGGGAAGGATGGCAGTTCAAGACCTGAATGGGGTGAGCTCCTATCACTAGTCCAGCATCTGCAAACCTAGTAGTTTGAAAGCATGCAAATTTAAGTAGACAAACAGGTACCACTTCAGTGGGAAGGTAACAGCCTTTAGTGCAGTCACGCTGGCCAGATGACCACCAGAGCAGTCCTTAGACAATGCTGGCTCCTTGGCTTAGAAAAAGAGATGAGCACCAACCCCTACAGTCAGTTACAACTAGGCATTCATGTCAAGGGACTACCTTTACCTTAGAAACATCATTGTTAGTAAGAAAGGTTTAACTTGGCATTTTCAAGATCTGCAAATGAATGGTGCTGCTGCCAGTCATATTTAATTGTGTTTCGGAATGGGTTGCATTTCTACTGCCAAAATAATTAAATAATTATTTTGCTCTGGTGCCACAACAAACTACAATTCCAAAAATTCCATAGCATTGAGCCATGGCATTTAAAAGTGCTGTCAAACTGCATTGTTTCAGCAGTGCAGATGCAGCCATTGTAAACAAAATCCCAAATAGAGCACAGGGCAACTTCATATGAATGGTGAGGGCCAGTTCAAGTCTGTCTGTCAAGAAGGTTTTGAGCAAAGAGATTGACCTTATGTTTATTGCAACTGTACTGTAACTGTTTATATTGTGGATTGATTCATTGATATTGTATTGTATGAGTCTAAATTGATGTTATGGAATATGTAATATTATGAACTATTTTATTGATATTGTATTGTGTGTACATGTTAATGTATTAGGTGTTTATTTTATTATTCTATTGATTGCACTGTGTGTATTTCATTTGTTGTAATCCCTTTAAATTATTCTGTACACCGCTTTGATCTAATTGGAAAGGCGGTATATAAATAAAATTTATTATTATTATATTATTATTATTATTCTGCTGGCAGGCAGGGAGGCAGGCAGGCAGGCTGGCACAAGCAATCCCCACACTCCAGTCCCTTCATAAAAGACAAGAATAGCTGTGTGGACAGAAGACACAACCCTTAATAGCAAGACACTGCTGCTGCTCCTGCTGTTTTATTCATAACCTGGACTTTTCTCAATACTGGGATCCAAAATAATGATTTACAAAATTTAAAATAAATACAGGTTAAAATACATACGAATTCATCAGTAGAAACATATAACAGTTATTTAGGAGCCCTGGTGGTGCAGTGGTTACATTCCTGTACTGCAGCCACTTACTCAAAACCATAAGGTTGCGAGTTCAAGACCAGCAAAAGGGCTCAAGCTCAACTCAGGCTTGCATCCTTCTGAGGTCGCTAAAATGAGTACCCAGATTGTTGGGGGCAAGTAGCTTACAGTTTTAAACCGCTTAGCCACTCCTTAGGCGGTATGAAGCGGTATATAAATGAAGCTGTTTGTTTGTTTGCTTGTTTTTAAAAGTAGTTGAACAATCTATAGATTTAAAATAATTTAAAAATCAATGAAAATACTTACAAAAAAATAGAGTTTCTTGAATAGAACATGAGGGCACGTGTAAGGGTGTGAAGGGCAGCAAAAACAATTGGTTTATAAGTAACGTTCGTATTCAGGGCTGAGAGATATGTTGCCCAAAATGTGGTTGGACTGCAACTCCCATCAGCCCCAGCCACCACAGCTAATAGTGAAGAATCATGGGACCTGGAACCCACAATATCTGGAAAATAATATATTTCCAATCTGTGTTCTAAGCAATATTCCATTGTGTGCTAGTAATACCAAATGACATCTGTCTATATTACAGTGTTCCCTTATGAGCTTATCAGTGTATATGTGTATAAATCCATGACTTTCTTCTATTCACTTAGAAGGAATACTCAGTAGTTATTGGGTAAACCTTGTTGTTATTGTTGTTGCATGCCTTCAAGAAATTTCTAATGTACAGTGAGTCTAATGGGGTTTTCTTGTTACGTTTCTTCATAGGGAGTTTGCCACTGCTATCCCCCGAGGCTGAGAGGTGTGACTTGTCCAGGGTCACCCCAGTGGCTTTACATGGCCAAGCCAGGATTCAAACCCAGGTCTCCAGAGTCATAGTCCAACGTTCAAGCCATTACGCCATGCTGGCTCTTGTTGGATAAACCATTTTCAGCAAAAAACAGAATAAAAGTACTAGCTTTTATTCAGTATCCAGTGTTTTCATGTGTGTGTTTTTCAGATGAATACATTATAACAAAAATATGAGTGGTGTGTCAAAATAAGAAGCCCATGAAACACTAATCTTCTCTTGCCTGTCATTTCAAAATGGAACACTGCAGTGGCAGTTGAGTTTCCACAGAAACATGATAATGAAATGAAAATAAAACAGGTTTAGTTTTGAAGTGTTTTCTGTATTTTTGGTCCTTGTTTTTTTAAAAGAAAAAAAATCTATCTCTATCTCTATAAGTTCCATCAGACTGCAGGCATGGAACCGTAATGTAATATAAATGGGGAATTTGCAGTAGCACGAAAGCTAACATGTTAAGATAGCTAGCAAGGCCCTGCATGGATGTTTTGATTTAATGCCCTTTGCCACTGGGGATTCCTGGAGCTCAGAGTAATGGTGTCTTCTGCATTAATGTGCAGTGAAGTGAATGTGGCATTAATCTTCATAGAAAGTTCACATCTCTCAAGACTGTTAGAAAGATAATATAATCCACATTAATAGAAGGAATGAGCCAGGTAACACACTCCCTCCCCCCTCTCTCTACAACACATACTCAGATACAGACATGCACACTTGCTTAAAATGAAGCTTAATATTAGGTGTCTTTGAAAATTGTCACCTTCAGTTATACAGAATGAAGTAAAAGGACCTTAGCAGTGTCACGGTGAACATACATGACATGCCATTTTGTTTTGCAGGTCAAACTCAGCTAAAGGAAAAACAAACCCTCTTTTATTTTTATTTTATAAATCAGGGTAATAAGAACACCCTGTTCCAGTTAATACTATAAATGATGATCCCATGTATATGTATATACCAAAAGGCTGAATCTATTTTTTTTGGGGGGGGGGGGGAAACAAAGGTCCAAGTGGGTAAATTTACAAAATTCCATAATTTGCAAATTTTCAGAACTGCTTTAGGGTTGAAATGTGTCCTTTATGTAAGAGAAGAGTGATTGCCTTGAGTCTTCACAGTGTCATGACCAGTGATATAATTGAATCATGGAGTGAAAGCATTGGGACTTTATGACTAGTAGGGATGGTGACATCATCTGTCTCACCCTCAAGCTTCCTATTACCTCTGAGCTTAGCTACAATCCTAACAGATGACTTTTCAAAGCAACAATGTACTGCTATTATGAGTTGTCCTTGTTTTAACCTACAGTTTTTGAGGCTGTCTTGATGCTGAATGAGCAAAAGACCCACTCCTGATAAAGGTGGAAACTGCTGGAACTAGTTAGTTGTTGTGTAGCAATATGGCTACTTGGACTTTTGGAACCTTCATGGGGTCGTGGTTATGAGGACTGTGACGATAAGCAGAAAACATCAAAATTTATCACTATGCAACTGGTCAAGACCCAATGATGTTTTTAAAAAGTATCAAAGAGTCAGGTTCATCTGATTTTTTTTGTTTGGTGTATAGCTTGTTTTTGTCAGGAAGGTGTGTGCTGGGTTCATAACCCTTGTCAGAGCAAACACAAGCAGAGTTTATGTATGTGGACAGGATGCCCAAAAGAAGGTCTGTGAAGAATCTGAGTTGCATAGCAAATTTCCTCTCACACAGGAATGAATCTTAGTACAGTGTGGTTTCTCTCAAATGTGTGTTCTTTAATCTTTATTACTTAACTATTTAAAAAGATTACATAGAGTATAAAACATTTGTTTGGATACTCATCAACAAGTTACTTTACCAACCAACCAACCAACCATAACAACAACCTCTGAGGAAGTTACAGTAAAAACAACTTTCATAACTGACAGTCTCTCCAAGAAGGTGACAGTTGCACCAGCCTTCCCATGATGCACTGTTTCAAAATACAGGCTCATGTAACTGTCACTGGAACTGTAATAAGTTTTGCTACAGCGCTACATAGTGGCCACATCCATGTCATTTTATCATACCTGATGCAACATGGTCTTGACAGTTTTCACCAAGACCACTGAAGAAACATTCTCTACAAGGACTCTTCTATATTTACTGGGGGGGGGGGGGGGACTGGCAAATAATTATCACTTTATTCTGTGATTGTGATGTAGGTGAAGAAACAACTCTCTACTGCATCTCCTCCATGTGATCTAGTGAAATCATTCTAAGTGGGGCCGCGCCTTTTGAAATCTAACCTAGGTGGAGAGACAGTAAAACTGTGGAGAGTACACTATGATGCATTTCCAAAGCACTTCAGCGTCAATCCCTGTGGAGGAGTACAGTGCAACAGCAAAACTCCATTTGGGTCCCCATGTTTACAACTGACAGTACTACTTCTGATGCCCGCAGGCATGTGACCTCATTGCACAACTGCTTGCACTGTTTTTAAAAACAGTGTTCTATCTTCCAAATTATTTCTGGTCTAAGTGTCCAAAGGCCATACAAAACAGTCCTGGCTGTCTGCCAGAAGCTCAAAAGGGATTGAGACAGGCTGGCTTCCCATGGGAAGGCATTCCACAACTGAGACCTTGCTACAGAGAACTCCCTGTCTAATGTACATACCATCTTAGCCTAAGAATGACCTTCCGTATCCATGGATTCTGCATCCACAGGTTCTACCGTCCATGGCTTGGAAATATTTTTTTAAATCTAAAAAGCAAACTTTGTTCTGGTCATTTATATAAGGGACACGATTTGTCTGAAGCTGTCAGATTCATTTTTGTTCAATAGCTTTCACTTACTGAGGTTCTGGAACAAGTTGCTTGACCAATTGGATCCTCGACCCTTGCCCTTCATGGCTTTTCAGTGGTGGTATCCCAATTATGACAAAGGAAAGATTTACCTGGTATCATCTTCATGGTCTTCTCAGCACCAGGTAAAGACTATTTTATTCATTCAGGCCTTAAAATAATATATTTGGGAAGAAAAGAAGGATTTTTATTACACAGTGCTTTGCAGTATTTCCAATACTCGAGCCAAAATCAGCTCAAAGAAGATAAAAAGCATAACCAAAGTACTGGCTCCAGATAGAAAATGCAATCACTCTTCCAAGTCACATCTAATACTGGGTTGCTACAATTTTTCCAGGATGTATGCCAGTTTACCTGAAATAGCTCAACAAACAATTTTCTGTACATTTCCTTCTTTACATTGGACAAATCCTTTTCTGCCTTTGCCTTTTGATTTGATAGTTCATGCTTTAGGCCTGTTTCCAGGTATCTATTTTTTAGTTTCTTGCTGGGCCTGCACATTTTGGAAGCCTTAGGCATGAGCTACAAAGATCTGCTGGTTTATGTCTGTGAGTTATACCTTGTTCTTGCTTACAATGGGTAGAACATCACAAACCTAAAACTACAGATAGAACTTTCATATTACCGCCAGTGTGATGAATGAAAATAGGGCTCTTATAAATACTAGGCGCAAAGATGCACATGATTAGAGTTTGATGCCCTTTTTTCTTTTCTTTCTTTCTTTCTTTCTTTCTTTCTTTCTTTCAGCAGCTTCAGGGTGAGTGAGAGAGGAGAGGCAGAAGGAACATTTTTTCCACAGGAAACTAAAATCTTCTTGCAGGATAGGGTAGCCAGTGGATTTGTCTTCTTGGTCACTGTGTGGGCAGAAGGGCAGAGACAGCTGGGGATGTAATATTATTTATTGCTGTTTACTAAACATACAGAGTTTCTCTCTCTCAATCCCAATGTATTTCTCTTTATGAGATAAGAAATATGCCAGCTTCTCATTGAAGTGTGAGAATTTTCAGATATGATCATTTACAAATGAAGTAACAGGGCAAGAATTCAATTTAAAATTTGATTTTTATGCTTATATACTTTACTTAAACAGTAATTCTTATAAGCTAAGAGCATTTGCAGATGATCTGGCAATATTTTTGGATGACCCATTTCGTAGTATTAAGATTGATAACAGTAGAACAGTTTGGGGAACTTTCAGGGTTTAAAATTAGTAAAGAGAAGACAAACATCCTCACCGAGAACCTCACTAAAAATGAGGAAGAAGAGCTAGTGGAAAATTCATATTTCAAAAAATAAAATAAAAATAAATTAAAATGCTTAGGAATTACAATAGAAAAAAAACTTTGAAATCAAAGCTTTGTATAGTTCATTCTTACGTACAAGAAACAATACATTTTATCATTCTTTCCAGTTTGGGAAAGTTGTCAACAATTGCAGTTTTTGGAGACTTTTCTTCATTTGTCACTCATTCTGTGCAAAAAGAGAGAGAGAGAGAGAGAGAGAGAGAGAGAACAAGAACAATATTTCTGGGCAGGGAACAATTTTCTGTGCAGAAAATAATTTTTTATGTGCAGGAAACTTATTTTCCATGTAAATACCTCCCAGTCTATTAATTTTTTTCATGCAGAATACCTCTGGAACTGCAAATATTTTTACTCATCTAGGATTCCTCTTCTCCTGGTTTTCCAGCAGTCAAGAAACCTATTTTAAACTATTTTAAAAATATTTTCAAATACTTTTTCCATTTCTTTGAAAAAAATATTTTCAAATACTTTTTCCATGAGCCAAGATGTGATTAAACATAATCTTTATACTTATATATCTTAGTTCTCAGCTGCAGCAATGTGTGGGGAAATGAAGGCACTGTCCCCCCATGATAATTCCTCTGTCAAGAAATTTTCCTTGAGTAAAATCTGTTTTATGTTGACCAATGACCCAGTCCTTCTGCCCCCACTCATTCTTCTCTGTGCACACCCAATAAAACTTTTATTGCTACACCCCTGGCTTAGTTAATCAAAATGCTGACTTTTAAGCAGAAAAACCCAATTAAAAGCTGCAGACTTTAGAGCATATTGCTCAAAGCAAGCATGTGAGAGTTTCAAATGCAGCTAGCTTAGTTTACATAGAGTTTACCAGAGTGGAAGGCTACTCTGGATCTGGGTCTTAATATAAATATAATAATGTGTATCTGGCAGGGACTACGATTTTTTTAAAAAAAAATTATTAAAAGAACTGTCAAAAGCATTTTCTGTACAAGTAGCAAGGCCTCATGACAGATCCTGACCTCTCCTTTCATTAAGGTCAGCTTTTCTATACACTTAAGCAAAGTGATACTTTGGCTTGGCTGAAGGAGTTTCATGACAAAGCCTGCTAGAAATAAGATGTGTGATCATTGGGCTGAACATAACTGAACTGACTGGCTATGCCTCTGCAATAAGCCAGCTATGCCTTAAAGGACGCTACAAGTTCATCCATAAACCGTATTTGTTTTAGGATTTTGCATGACTGGACCATTGTGCAGAAAACATTGTTTTCTTCTTAAGAAAAGTTCCATACTCAGTACAATCTTTTTGTCAGCTTCATCATCATTGCCTTCCTCACTATCCTTTTCTGTTTACCAAGACATGCCCATACATTATGTGGCTTCTCAGTGAAGTCAGGTCATTGAAGACCAGTTGTATGGTGAAGACAACCAACTGGGGAAAAATGTATCTGGTACCAAAACAGAAGCTGATTTGAAGATCTGAAGAATTTGTGAAGAGAGGAGGGGAAACAGCATCACTTGAAATAACATTTTGAAGCCCTGGAATGGAAAGTTAGTTGATTTATATCTTCAGAACAGGACTGGTCCAACATTTTTTGCTTCCTGAGACAATATCACAAACGACATGACTGTTTATTTCAAGATACATTGTAGTAAAGGCTAGGTATGTTATTTGGGTACCTGAGCCAGAACATCCCAAGAGTTTCCCCCCCTGCATCTTAGCAGTGAAAATAATGATGAACCAAACAACCAAAAATTTCCCCTTTCCTAATACTCCAAATGCTGAAAGAAGGTGTCTCGTTCTGCCTAATTGTAGAGCTAGGACAGACTCAGGCCAGGACATGAGGGTACTGGAAGGGGAGAGAAAGACAGTCACTCACCAAACAAGAAAAAGAGAGGCATATTTTGACCCAACTTTAGGGAAGTTTAAAGATGTTCAATATTGGTTCAGTATTAAATAATGATGGATTCACCATTCTTGGCAATGGTAACAATGGTGGGCTCAGTCTCAGGTTTAGGAAAAGTCTTGAACTATATGCATTGTCAGGACAGTGTAATATTGAAATCGAAGCTAGAAAAGAACTCTTCAGTAATAACATTCACCTTGAAGAACCTAACTTCAGCCCCAGCTAGACTAACTGAAATCAATGGAACTGACACTACTGTAAGTCTCATAGCTTTCAACGGGTCTACTGGTACATGGGAATTAAAACTGGATTTTGTTATTATTATTTTATTTGTCATTAAGACAACCTAAATTTGTGGAGTTGGAGGCTTTCATGGCCGGCATCCATAGTTTTTTGTTCTGGGAAAAAGTCAGCATAGGGATGAAATAAATAAATAAATTTATGGCAACCCTATAAATAAACGCTCTCCAAGAGTTGCAGTCAACAGGCTTGTTCAGGTTTTATACATTTAGGACTATGGCTCCCTTTTACTGAATCAATTCACCTGCAATGTGGTATTTCTCTATTCAGACTGCCTCCTAATTTACTGAGAATTATATCCCTCATATATAAACATTAAGTATCAATTGTATATGTATTTCAAACCAAGGAACTACAATGTTACCATAACTGATATCTTCTGTATTTTGGTGTGTGTACATTCTCCCTATGACCCCAAATAGATTCACCTTTGCCCTTAGGCTAGTTTTGGCTTATAAAAGATCCTAAATTTTCCTTTTTAGAAGAAGAAGGAAGGAGCTAGTTGTCATGCCCAGCCTGGAGAAAGGCCTTTGAAGGTCATGGAGGCTTTATCAGAAATGAGCTGCTAATCAGAATCACCTGAACACCTGCTGCCTGCCTATTTAGGCAGCTGGAGCATATGTGTCTAGTTGTCAGTGATTATTTGACCTCCTTGAGGAAAGACTCTGCCTTTCTGGCTCCTGAACCTTGCTACTTGGATTTCTGGCCCATCTTGATTATTTGGAACCCTTGACCTTGGGCTGCCTTATTGACCTGTCATATCTGATACCCTGGACCTCGGGCTTCTTGACAACTCTTTTTGTAATACCTCTTATGATACAGCACTTAGACTCAGAGGACTCTTTCAAACGGAGAGGAATTTCTCCCAACTCCGAATGGAGCCAATGCGGATTCATGTAAATTCGCTTGTTTAGCGAATTTACATGAACCCCTGCTCCGTTCGGAATTACTTCCCATTACCCGAAAATAACCCCCTCCTGCCCGAATTTGCATGCGAAGCTTTAATTCGCAATAAAGTAAAACCCATGATTGCATTCGAATTGACCTTAAATTATACTTCCAATTTAGCCTTGTATGAAAGAGTCCAAAGACTTTGTTACTTAGCTCTGGCTCTGCCAGTTGGGGGGGGGGGGTTGTTTGTTTGGGAACTGAGCTGGCCTTTTCAGCCATTTGGCTGCTTTCCCAGACACTAGTATGGAGTGCAAAGGACCCCCCACATCTCAATGGATTTCAAACTGGTTCTGACTTGGGCTGCTTTCCTGAAGCTCCAAGCAGCTGAATCCCAATTCCACCCATGAGATCACATCTTGAAAGGAGCAACGTTACCTTTAAAAATTATTCCTGAGTGAAGTCTGGCCTATCATTTCCATAGCCATTTCCATATGTGAATGAGTGAGTGTTTGTTGCTGTGTGATTTCCCCTTTTTAATAAAAAGCCATTCATTGGAAAAATTCTTTCTCTGCATCCCTTTACCTTAGCAGCCTCTGAATAATTTTGGAAAGGTGCTTGCTGGGCTATTGTGGCCTTCCCATTAATTAATTGAGCTAATCAAAATTCTCCTAGAGAGACCTTTGGCTACAACAATCTATGACAACTCCACTAGTTCTTTACACTGACAAGACATTTTGCTGCCTGGGATGGAGCAACAAATCACATAACCCATACCCAAGGCAAGCCGCATTATACTCAAAGCCAAACAGGCTGTTCTGTTTTATGAGACAGAAGATCCCACAAATACTTCCCTACACCTTTGTCAACAACTATTCAATAATGACAAATTAAGTTACAAATACATCCTTTCTCTTTCATGACAATGATACTGCCTGAGATGGCTGCCTTATTCTTCCTAATGGTACAGCCAGTCTTGCCTTGACAGGATGCAAACTATCTTCAGTCTTTATCTAGGTAAACCACCTAGACTTTGTTAATCCAGGCACCTTGCATAGAAACTGAGGACTTATCCAAAGGAAAATACAAATTTGGGCTTGTGTTGTTTTCTTGTTCAGAGGAACTACAAAGTCAATTTGTGTTGTTAAACTCTGCTGTCCCCTTCTGTATTTTCACCTTCAGCCACTTACATTTTCTCTAGCACTGAAATGATAGAAATCCAGATCCCAGGAGAGCTTACTTAAGCATCTGCAGAGAACCTTACAGCTAAAGTTGCCAACTCAGCAGTGTACTAGTCACTGAAATTTCTGGGCCAAAACTTGAGACCAGAGGACATATCCTTGTAATGTCATGGGGTGAAGCAGGCAAGAGTTGAGAGAAGAGTCACAACTGCTTCTCAGCCTGCTGAGTATGGAAATGGACGTGAAGGAAATCCAGGTAAAACCTGGCTAACCAGATATTAGGGTAAAACAAAGTTATAATGCCACTCCTTCCTAAAGCTGGGCATGATAGGCCTGAGAGTAAGCATACACTAGTTCTCTTCTCCATCCCTTCTGATTTTTTAGGATGTGCTTCCTACCAGCATGAGTTAGTGGTTTGAATATTGGAGATCAGTGCTTGAATTCCTGCCCTGCCATGAAAATTCACTGGTAACCTTAGGCAAGTCTCACTCTTTCAGTCTGAGGGGAAGGCAAACACACCCACCCAACAAATCATGCCAATAAATAAATAAACAATTACATGATATATTCACCTTAGGGTCACCATGAGATGGAAATGACCTGAAGGCACACCACAACTACATCCCTTCTCCACCCTACTTTTTAAATTACAGATCAGTGAAGAAAAGGGTGAAACAGATGGGCAGGAAAAAGTGGCTTGAAGCTACCTTTTCCAAAGCCACATTGAAATCCCACCAACTGCACTACCAGCTCCCAAGCAGCTGGAGTCCTCCTGTCCTGACCACATGACATGGCTTCAAGCCAGGAAGAAACGGAAAAAGTTGCTTCTTTTTGAAACAGCATTTCTCTGCATAAGGCACCTAGAGGGCACTTTCCTGCTGGCTTCAAGGCATGTGCCATCTAAATGCTACGCCTTCAAGCCAGCCTGAAAGCACCTCTTTTTGGCTGTCTGTTTAGCCCCTAGATTAGTATGAGATATTTTTTCTGGTCGAAGATCCCACAATGAGCACACCGAATCACAGTAATGTTTAGTAAAAGACGGGTTGAGTTGTGTCACAATCAGTATTTCTGGTCAAACTTCAGGGTTTTGTCGCTTTCATTTTCACTTGCAGTGGGTAGGAAACACTAGGTATCAAAATGATTCCCTTTCATCTCTTTCTCTATCTCACATGGACAGTCCCTTCACTATGAAATGATTACAGGTTTGTTATAACAAACAATATGCCATCATTGTAAAATCAAAACACCATAGTCAGTCAGTGTCAAATTCAGTAATTCAATATACTGTTCCTTCCCACTGTTTTCCTCTGATACATAGGGTCAGCTGTTAATCAAAAGACCTGATGGAAGAAAATTTGTTTCCTCAAATATTTATATATTGCCCTATATCATCAGATCCCAGAGTGGCAAACAAATGAAATCAATATAAACAAATGAAAACATTAAAAGATTAAAACATTATTTAAATAGGCTAAATACATATTAAACAAGCTAACAAGTTAAAAACAGGTCAAAACTGTGTGCCAAAACATTTTGGGGGCAAGCCTTTAGGTTTCACTTTATGAAAAAGCCATATTTTTACTTGGTCCTTAAATGACACCAGAAGTAGTGCCAATCAGATCTCTAAGGGAAGGGCATTCCACAACCAGGGTACCACAGCTGAGAAGGCCTTCTATCATATCCTCACACAGTGTACTTACCTTAATGGTGAGAGGGGCAGGGCAACTTCAGCAGACCTCAGTCTTTTTGCAGGCATAGATAGGAAGATGGCAATGGCAAACCCTATCTGAAGAAATCTGCCAAGGAAACCCTGTGATAGGCTCACCTTAGGGTTGCCCTAAGTTGGAAACGACTTGAAGGCAAACAATACACACAACACAAATTCCTAAGGGCCCAAGCAATATAGGGCCATAAACATCACCACAAGCACTTCAAACCAGACTTCAAACCAGGAACACATTGGCAGCCACTGTAATTCTTTTAAGACTAGAATTATATGATGCCTATATTGTACTCCAGTCACAACCAAGTCATTCAGTTTTGCACTAGTTATCTTCAATGACAGGCCCATATACAGTGCATTACAGTAGTCTAATCAGAGGTTATCAGAGCATGAGCTACTGTGGCTAGGTTATATCTGTCCAGAAAAAGCCATAACTAATGGACCATTAGAAACTGGCATGAAGCATTTTTTTTTTACCTAGTATTCTATATTGACCAATGGTAATGTCAGTCAGAATGTATTTCACAGCAAGGATGCTACTACTGTACAGAGCCCATTACAAGTTGTGCAAGTCCAGATTTTTTCCCATTACAAGTTGTGCAAGTCCAGATTTTTTGAGGGGGAGATTATGTAATACAAAGAGTAGTACATGACAGAAGGAAAGGTACTCCTTTGGGTAGTCAGTTCCTGCATGGTATAGTCCTTTATATGTAAAAATGGACATACAGTATATTGAATGGAATCATAGAATCATAGAGTTGGAAGAGACCACAAAAATGAAGTGGCCTCAGCAACAAATAAAATGGGCCCCTGATAATAACTGGGTTTGGTTCCAGGGGTCTTGTAGATAGCAAAATCAAAGGATGCTCAGATCCCATTATATATGATGGCCTAGTAAAATGGTGTTCCTTACATAAAATGGCATAATCAGTTTGCTCTTTGGAATTATTTTTTAAAATATTTTGAAATTGTGGATGGTTAAACCTGTGGATGCAGAATCCATGGACATGGAAGGCCAGCTATATTACTTGATACATCTATATAGATGTATCCAAAGTGAAGGGCAAAAGAAGTGGAATGGTTGAGCCAGATTCAGTTAGGTCCACCCAATAAAGAAGTGAGGGAATGTAAACCCAATTGGAAAAATACCTACCCCATTGGAATCTTATTGTGCATTCACATAGGGCAGGTGCTGTGTGGTGGATGTCATCTAAGAATATAAACATCTCTCAGGTGTGTCCACATGGTGAAAAAGAAATGTTCCCATCTTGTTCCGTTTGGGCTCCATGCATCATCTAAACAGGTCTGTGCACGAACAAGATTGGAACATTTCTTTTTCACCATGCGGACACACCTGAGAGATGTTGTGTGGTGGATAATAGGCCCTGCTGGCAGTGGAGGAGGAGAAGGAGGCCCAGGCCTTGGAGGCCCTGGCAGTGGTGGCAAAGGAGGAAGAGGAGGCCCGGGCCTCAGAGGACCTGGCAGAGGAGGAGGCCTCAGAGGTCCCAACAGAGGAGGAGGAGGAGGAGGAGGCCCGGGCCTTGGAGGCCCCAATGGTGGTGGAGGAGGAAGAGGCTCAGGACCCAACTGCGGTGGCAGTGGCAAGGAGCACAACCAGGCCCCAGATGTACCATACAGTAGAGTCTCCGGATTATCCGACATTTTCGGCTATCCAACTATCAGCTTAACGCTGGCACTGTTTGGGTCTAGCTCTCCCTTTAATTTAATTTTCTAACTTCAACGTCTTGACCCTGATACCCATGCAATGGTTGTGTTGTCTTATTTTGTGAATTTTAATTATGTTGTTTTAACCTAATGTTAGTTTAATTCAATTTTAAGGGGTGGGTGGCAGGGCATGGGTTATTGTATATTTTATCTTGTATTTTAATTGCTGTAACCTGCTCCGATTGGCTGACAATTATTATTATTATTATTATTATTATTATTATTATTTTACTGTACATTCAGTGACTATGGGATTTATGATTTATAACATTAGTACAAAAAACATTACTAAGGATTCTGAATGGTGTTGCGTAGGAAGAGGTCAATGGAGCAATTGATACAATGAATTACCAGACCGGATGACACCAATCCTAGTGTCTTCACTGCCCCAGCATGTCCTTTGACCACAGTGATGTGATTTTGCAGAGGAATTAACCCTTTAAGAATATTTGAAAGAACCGAGCTACAGACTTAGCTGCACAGGGATGATACAACCAGTCAGAAGGCACGATCCAGTGCTGGCAGAACAGTTTCACAACCCCCAGTGGTGCAAAAGGTTTTACTTTTTCAAAGGCTACACTAGGAAGCTTCAGTTCTGTGTCCTCACTGTTGGAAGAAACGTATGTATTCTCTTTTCCCTCATTATATAGATAGGGGGTTTATCGCTTTGGCCAATAAGCCGGCTTACTTCTTCCAGCTTCAATTCGGGATCCTGGATGCCCCTGGATGTTATCATAGATAAATTGCCACTGGTCTACATGGGAAGTGACTGCCTGGATGTATCCTGGGTTGAAGCCTTGCCCTGCTGGCCAATTTTTTAAGTTGGAAGCTCCTAGACTTCAAAACAGTACAGGTTGAGTGAGGCTTTGAGCTGGGATGCATCTGGGTGGTGGCATCCCATGTAGATCAGTGGTGATTTAGATATGATAACATCTGGGGGCATCCCAGATCCAGAACTGAAGCCAGAAGAGGTAAGGCAGCTTATTGGCTAAAGCAATAAGCTCCTAGGTCTCTGTCTCTCTTTAAGACTAACTCTCTCTCTCTCTCTCTCTCTGTTTCCTCTGAGTGAGGTTAACAGTCTCTTCTGCTATATTAAAGATCATGAGATTTCATTTCTATACCCAAATCATCACCAGTTAGGATAGACTTAGTTTGTTATTTATTTGTTTGCACCATGGAAAGGGTGCCATAGCTGCCAGTGCCATGGTTTTTGGCACTCTTTTGGTGCAGTGTCATCTGGACACAATGCCAGAGAAGTGCTGTGATGCCACCTGCATGTGGTGGGGCATGCAGCGTCACGCCGGCATGGGGACAGAGTTGAAGTGTGCATTGTATGGATGCCATGCCCCCACTCCACCCTGATGCCAGCCTTTATCACTAGTCTGTCGAGGCTGTAAGTCTTTATTCTTTAGGAAGGCAGATTTAAAATAATAGTCTGACCCACACTTTTGCTGTTCTGCTGATGAAAGCTGAACTCTAACAAGTTTAACTTTCATATTGCATATTTTTGTTTCCCTTTAAAAGAGTTAACACCCTGGGAAACTAAAATTGAACCCCACACTCACTAGGAAATGTACTGGTTCAAGCCAGGTTGGGCATTAGCCTGCTTAGAAGTGTGGGAGGAGATGCAAAACTCTTTGACAAAAGCACCCTTTCCCCCTTTCTCTACCCTCTGGTTCCCCTGTACCCCTATTTTCTGAAGGATAACTCAGGACTGGACTTTAAGAAAGGATCTGATCCCTGTAATTCAGGCTCAATTCAGGCTGGAGAGGAGCTGCTCCAGAAAATGAGCCTAGAAAGCAACAGCTGTCTGTGGGAATAGCTGAGACATGCAAAGGCTGCCTAAGCAGAAGAAATGAATCTGAAATCCAGACTCACAAAGAGCTTTGTTTTCACTATTACTGGATGGCTCCATCTTCCAAGCAAAGATCCAACTTACATAGATGGGCTTTTCGTCTCACTGCTGTTACATTGGATCTTGGCCTGAGTGTTTCATTTGTCTCAAGCAATATTGGATGCATCAGGAGCAATGAGGAAAGGGGGACATGGCAAACTCCAACTTCTGTTGGCCCAAAACAATGAAGCCAAAATGAAACACACACACACAGAATAATTCTCAACCCCCCCCCCCTCAGTATAGAAAAGAGATTATGCCACTGTAGCCTTAGGCAGTTGTAATTTATATTCAGGAGTTTATGAGTGCTTTACTGACTTCATTATTCAGAAAGGAAAATCCATACTTATTATTATTTCAGCTGCTGTGCTGACACTCACACACTCTAGATATTTTCAAAGCTCAGAGCATCAGTGCAGTGAATCTGTATGCACTTTTAATGTGAATTACCAGAGAGAGCCTAATGGGGTTAGGCCTTGTGTACATGAAAAATAGAGCTTCCTGTGACTACTGCTTTAATGCAATTTGGAAGTGCAAAGTATTCAAACCAAACAGATAGAGAAAGCAGCATAGCATGAAAGACAGGCCACGCTTTCAAAGACAAGATATTTTCTTCTATATTGAAATCCATTTTGCTGTCTGAAACAAAGAATCCAATGTCCTCCACAGTCTTGGTCCATAAGCTTATTCTGGCACTTGAAACAGAAAATGACACAAAGGAGTTTATATCAGATGAACTTTTAAACCAGTTCAAGTGTCCTGGGCTGCAGCTGGGACATGGGATGGAGGCGGGGATGATCGCATCCTAAATCACCACCTAATCATTGCCTGCCATCAGCCCAGGTCCCAGCTGCGCTTCTGACTTCTGACTGGCAGAGTGCTTCTGGGACCCAACTTGAAGCCGGGCTGATGACGGGCAGCGATTAGGTGGCGATTTAGCATACAATAATCCTCGTCTCCATCCCGTGTCCCAGCTGCAGCCTGGGATGCTTGAGCTGGTTTTAAAGTTCATTTGACAAATTCCAAAATGATCCCTCCTCCCCTGCAGAAAAAATACTCCCAGTTTGCCTAGTAGTCTAGCCCTGTGAGTCACAGGTTCTGACCAAGAATGTATCAAATTAATTCCCTTTCACTGGCAACTGGAGTATTCATGTCATGACCACATGACATGGCTTCAAGCCAGGAAGAAGTGGGAAAACGCTGCTTCTTTTAGAAATGGCTTTTCTCTGCATAAGGGCACTTTTCTGCTGGCTTCAAGGCATGTGTCATCTAAACACAACGTCTTCAAGCCAGCTTGAAAGCACCTCTTTTTGCCTGTCTGTTTAGCCCCTTTAAGTCCAGGGACTTGTGAGGGGTGATTCTTTTAAACAGGGAAGAACAATCCAAGTAGTTGGAGAGTTCCTGGGGCTTATTCTTCTTATTCTTCTTCTTATTATTATTTAAGCTTTATTTAAACAGCACTGTACATACAATCAATTAAAATAGATGGTTCCCTACCCTCAGGCTTACACTCTAAAAAGACCTGTCACAAAAGAAGAAGGGAAAGGGATCAAGTCCAGTGGATCGTCTCTCCCTCTGAGGGCTGGACCATGGCAGATGGACTGGAGGGAGGACCCTTCTTCTTGCTCTGGCTAGGCCTGATGGCATTGGGCCTGCCTTTATGCTCCCTCTGAGGCCAGACAATGGTAGATGGCATGGAGGAAGGGCCTTGTTCTTCAGGCTAGGTCATTTAATATTGTGAAACCGCTCTGAGTCCCAGTTCTGGGAATGCTTCCCTGAAGAGTCTTTAACTCAGTTTTAAAACTGGCTAGTGAAGAAATGAGCTGTGCTTGTAGGGGATTGGGGTTCTAGGAGTGAGGGGCAGCAAGTGAGAAGGGACGAATCTGGGATGGAGGAGTGGAGACTAGGCTGGGACAGGAGACCTTGACTGCCAGAGCGGAGGGCATGAGAAGGAGCGAGAGGGGAAAGAAGATCAGATAAATAAAGGTGCTTCATGGTTGGTGAGGAGGGGGTTAGGTGATTGACTAGGTTCTCCTCCCTTTACAGTTAAAGTTAAATCACAAGTTTAAATGGTTTAAATAAAGTAACTCTGTTAAACTCACAAATGGTATCTGATTTTGCTGTTTCTGAACGGGTCATTAAACTATTTTGACCTATTTGCCCAGGCTCCTTGGTTTAACATGATCTCTTGGTAATTTTCTTCTGTAGCTATTAACACATGCTTTGCTTCTAATTAATTTTTTTTGTTTCACTTCTGGCTGTATTTTGTTCTATGTGTATTTTAAAGATCTGCCTGCTTTCTTAAATAGATAGCTACATTTTACATCCTGTGCACATAAAAATCCACAGTGAAGTGTTCTTAACATCCAGTCTTACATTAACTTGCAAATGAGTATCGCTGGTCCATGTCTTACACAAGAAGAAAAGGAAAGAAGCCAGGCACAAAATGAATGCACTTGAATCCATTCCTCATGAAAAGGAACTGGAGAAGGTGTAGACAAAAGACAACTAAAAATGCTCTGAGGAAAGCTGGAACCGTCAATCTGATATGTTCATATGTGGGAGAGAAGGAGATTATCACACTTCTTTTAAACTGACTTATCCCTAACGGGATAAAGTCGAATTTAAATTTAAAAGCAAGTGTTATCGCACTCAGCCAGGGCAGGTGAGTGCAACCCATCTCCAGCCCAGACCCCAGCCGTGCTTATCCAGAGTCTTTTCAAATATGGCAAGGTCCCATTTTTAAAAAGCCTGTGGATAAGCGTGGCTGGGGTCTAGGCTGCAGATGGGTTGCAGTGACCCAGTCCCAGCTGAGTTAAATAACTCCCACTTTAAAATTAAATTCTACTTTATCCAATTGGGGATAAGTCAGTTTAAAAGGAGTATGATAATCTCCAAAGTCAGCTCATAGCCAGAGTTCTTTACAGGAGCCAGTTAAATGATGGTACGGACAAACTGCTTCCCTGTTCAAGCTTGACTTCCTTGTTTAGCTGGATGATTTGAGACTTTTAGGTTTAAAATAATATTATTATGACACATTTTTTAAAAAAAATAAATGATGAGCAATTTGAAGGCAGTAAGGGGTGTTGAAGTGTGTGTGTGTGTGGGGGGGAGTGTGAGTCACCCTGGGTGACACCCCAAGAGAGGGTAATACCACTGATCCCTAAATGTCTGTCTTTGGGAAGAAATGGACTGTGGCATTCATCCACATCCCATTAAAACCCTGCAGAAGAGAAGATGTGAGTTGGGTGAGGCTTGGTGGGCAAAGAAAAGAGAGGCCTCAGTAATCAATGAAAAAAATTTCCTTCTCTCCTAAACTAGGGGCCTATTCACACTACACTATTATAGTGCTATTATTCCATTTTAACTGCCATGGTTCCATCCTATGGAATTGTGGGCCAGGCAGTTTAGGGAGAGGATTTAAGATTCTCATCTAGAGCATTATTACAGTCAAAATAAAATGATTTTGCTATAACTGTGTTGTGTGAATGGACTCTACATCTTCGGTGCTAAGTTTGGGCTGAGGAAAAATAAATATTGCATGTAACACATTATAGAACTCATTCCCTCAGTTCATGAAGACAGCCAGTAGTAGAGATACTTTTAATCAGAGCTTGATAAATTTACCTTTTAGATTATAGCTCTTGGAATACCCCATCCAGCATGGTTGTGGTTAACAAAGTAAATTTTCCAAGCTGTGGAAAAAGCTGGGTCTACAAAGCCGCTCTAATAAATTTTAAAAACTTTAAAAACACCAGATTGGAAAAGTGGCCATCGTGTTTGGGGGTTGTAGCCAGATATTTTCTCTAAATTCATATTTTTAACAGATGCATCCCAGTCCATTTGTGGCACAGTTGCTGTTGCAATTATATAATCTATAATTATATTATAGATTATATTCATTCGTATCTTGCCTTTCTCCCAGAAATGGAACTCAAGTCACCTTACAGTTTAAAAGAGCACTACAGTTAAAACATGGCAATACAGTTAAACAGTTTAAAGGTGCAATATACTGTGGGCAAAACTAACCACCCTAGTCTTTCTTACTTGACTATGGCCCTCATTATAGACACATATGCAAGTCTTGTGGTGCAAAGCCCAGAAAGACAACCTCCACACGGCTCCAGCAACATACACAGATAGTTTTTACTGGAGAACATGGCTGTCAGGGTTGTCTGACTCCTTACCCACTGTAGCCAAGCAGACAGATGATTTTTGGCATTGATGGATAAACACATCCCCCTTATTTTGAATTGGTTACCTAGCCATTTTATTCCTTCTCTTTTGCCCTTTGACCATCCTCACCCTCATTTGCCCATACTGCTTAATAATCTTCTGAACCTCATTATATCCATAACATATGGTGGCCACATCTTTGGGATAAGAAAATAATGCTAGGGCTGATAAGATGGCAATACAGGTGCCCATAAACAGAATCATGTGGCACCATAACTAACTGAGTTAAGTGATAGTGTGGATAATTAAAACCTGAGAAATCAAAGAAGTGCAATAAATAAATAAATAAATAAATAACACATCCCAATAAACAAAAAGGAACCAAAACTGTGTAATATTTTGAATTATTTATCAGTAAGATAATTATAGCTAATAATTATCTTCCTTGTATTTAATATATCACTTTTGTAGTAAATGCTGAAATTACAAAATTTTTGGTGTAGCGCTTTCAAAAACTATAAGGCAAGAATTCTAAAAAGCTATTCAAAAACCCCTTGACTTGCCACTGAAGCTCTATAGCCCATGACCATTCTGTGCTTTATTGTGTGTGTGTGTGTGTGTGTGTGTGTGTGTGTCAGAGAAACATCTGACTATGTTCCTGTAGCCAGATATGAAATTAATACATCATTTACTGAGATCTCTTGAAGTCTTCTAGAGTTTAGTGGATGGTGTAATTGCTTCACATCCAGCTATGATGTGAACAGAACAAAAAACTGGAAAGCATGTATTCACAGTAGAAGAGTTAAAAGAAATAAGATCCCATGTGATGTTGATGGTCCACAAACTTTATTACCTTAAAAAGCCCAACCAGTTCCAGCCTTGCCACAAACTGGCCACCTTCAGGGGCTAATTATAAAATAAATGAAATACATTTATTATAGTTGTGGTATTGGGACTACATAAATCATCTCTTAAAACATAATTTCTTAAAAAATCAAATAGCATCTATTATCCATATGATCATATGTATACCTGTTATCAGAAATCTCTGGAGCTGCAGGCTGCACTTTCAACAAAGTGGACACTGAGTATTAGAAGGAAGGCACTAGGAGTACCAATGGGTTCACATTTATGGATTTTTAAAGTACAGTGGTCCCTTGCCTTACATGGGGGATCCGTTCTGGACCCTGCTGCATAAGGCAATTCCGTTTATGCTCAAGCTCCATTGAGAATAATGGGGCTTGTGCTTGGAGTGCACTGTACTGCACACACCATGGGTGTGCACATCATTCAGGAAATGGCGCAGGACTTTCAGTGTAAGCTGAAAACCACGTAAAAGACACCTGTGTATGATGCGGGCACACTGTAATATCATCAAAGAGAACCGATGAGAAGATAGATGGTGCAATCTGTCCATAAGGTTACTCAGTTCTGTTCTATCTAGCTGATGCAATATTGAAATTTTTTTAGCCATTTATTCCAAAGTTTTATATAAGAAAATGTATTTCCAACTCTTCATTCAAACCTCCTCGTACTAAAGTTTTAAGTTTCAAAATCCACTCTACCTCTTTCTTCTTCAAACAATTCTGATTTTTTTTATTTATCTCCTCCAGTACCCAAAAGCTTGTGACAGTTACTGCATGTTTCATTCATTCATCGTGATTAACCAGAGGTGTCCTTATTCATTTATTTCTCAAATTGGACAGATGTTCTGCTATTTTTTGATAGATCTCAATGTTCTTCCCACATATATTTTCTTGCATTTACATTGAATACAAAAGTGCTTTTAGAAGTACTGAAATGGGACAAGTTACAGGTTTTTTGGTCCACAACATTGTTAAATCCTTTCATTTTGGTTGTGTATTTACAGTGCTATTGGATTTTCTACTAGGGATCCTAAAGTCTGCCCTTATCACCATGTCTTTAAAATTTCTTGATTTTTTTGTATGAAATTGTTGTTTTTTCTTTGCATCTTGATATATTTTCAATCAAATACCAATGTTTCTTTATAGACTGTTGTATATTATTTGTGACATGGTTAAATGTAAATGCACAATGTATGTAATTACTGTGGGGTCTATCCTATTTCTTCAAAATTTCTGAGCAAGACCTATGTGTTGCTTCATGATATCCATTATATATAATATGTTATTGATAACCTCTATCCCTTAACTGTTTATTTAATAAATCTGGTTCCATTGTGAATTGTTCCTCCGGGGGTTCAAATGAAGATTTGGAAATGCAATGTCTTATATAAAAATTTGGAATAAATGACTATTCACCCACCCACCCACCCCCCGCCAATATTGTATCAGTTAGATAGAACAGAGCAGAGTAACCTTATGGACAGATTGCATCATGTATCTTCTCATTGGTTCTCTTTGATGATATAACTTCAAAAATCCATAAATATGAACCCATTGGTAGTCCTAGTCCCTTCCTTCTAATACTCAGAGTGTCCACTTTGTTTAGAATGCAGACTGCAACTCCAGAGTCTCTGATAATAGGTATGCATATGATAATATGGATAATAAATGCTATTTGATTTTTAAGAAATTATGTTTTCAGAGATGATTTATGTGTTGTCCCAATACCATAACTATAAATGTACTTTCATTTATAATTCGCCCCTGAAGAAGGCCAGTTTGTTGCAAGGCTGAAAGGTGTTGAGCTTTTAAGATAATAAAATTTGTGGCCCATCAACAGCATGTGGGACCTTGTTTCCTTTAACTCTTCTACTCCACAGCTAGATGCTCCTTTGATCCCTTTCCATGCTCCACAAGCAAGGAAGGAAAAGAATACTAACCTAAGAAAACACATACAAAGGTACAAGGTGGATTTATCTCTTTGTCTGCCAGCCTATGTATGTAAGTGAGAGGGTAAATGTAGAATTAAGTCAGATATTGGCTTTTTAAAGTGGTGGACATACATGTTTGAACCAATGCATAGCTTCCTCTCATATTATGTTGATTCATTGCAACGGGCAGCATATATATATATATATATATATATATATAATGATTGGACTAAGGCAAGAATTTTAATGAGTAGCTACATTTGAAGACTTAAAGGACCTCACGTCACAGCCATCATCACCAAAGCCATTTAAAAAGTCATAGGCAATTCAGAGCATTAATGATGCAAAATTATGCATAGACAAATAGATAAGATAGATTTTTAGAAACTAAATAAACAGATGGGTGTTCAAAGAAAGTGCTCACAGGCAAGAAAATGATCTTTCTCTTTCTCTATTCTTTCTCTTCCTTTTCCCTGTCAGTTCCAATTACGGTCAAAAAGTGGAAAAACCTGGAAGATGTGGGAAGAGTATGTGATTTTAAGAATCAGTGGTCACAATAAATTTACGTCAATGGCTTTTAAACTAAAATGAAT
Source organism: Urosaurus nigricauda (assembly GCA_034509955.1). Taxonomy (NCBI): domain Eukaryota; kingdom Metazoa; phylum Chordata; class Lepidosauria; order Squamata; family Phrynosomatidae; genus Urosaurus; species Urosaurus nigricauda. The sequence goes on from JAOEGL010000004.1 coordinate 107,360,079, forward strand.
TTGTTTACATGTGTGACATTACAAACACAAAAGAAACCTGGTCAGTGCATTCTGTAGAATGTGAAAAGGAACATTACACAACAAAAGTCATATACATATATGATATGGAGCTGTGACCTGGTTCAGTCCTATACATTGTGTTTACCAAAGAATCTTTCATCAAAGGCATGGAACAGGGAAGAAAACTTGCACTGGGCCAGTGAGACTTTAAAAACCTGAAAGGAGCTCTAAGCATTTTGTTCTTTGCTCCATTGTCAACAAAGAAACTACTGAAGCTTCACTTGAATCCAAAGCTAGGTGGGTCTTACCTGAATCAGTCCAAAGTGAAGCAGTTCTATACTTAAAGCACTGAGGCAAGTTGTGAAAGAGTATCCACCCACCCAGTATGTTCTACATGTAAGTAAATAAAATGTCCTAAAGTATATTTTTAGGCCCAACTAAAGTAAAACCACTGAATCAAGTGGGTTTCCCATGTGTTGACTTTCCATTCATTAATTGATTCAATATGTCTACTCTAGTTGAGACTAACTAATAGAATTCCATCCAATGGTATGATATCATAACTGTGTGCTTTGACTCATCATTAACTATCATGCATTGAATGGACCAACACACAGCCTTGTTTTGCAATTTATACGAGGGTGGGGGCAAAAAGGCAAGAAGTAGTGGCAGATCAGTAGCTCTCATAAGATTTAGGTCTAGTTCCACTGAGGTGGTAATGTAATTTTCTGTGCTGTAAGATTTCTTACTGCATAGAAAACTAGATATCTTAGAGAAGAGGTCTTGACTGGTTTTCTTTCTAAAATACCTGTTGTGTTTTTTTGTTTCTGTAAGGAAGTCATGTGATCCCTTACCTGCAAACTTAAGATGTAGAGTGCAAGTACAGCTTTCACACTGGGCCTTGGTCAAACCCTGAGTGCAGTTTTGGAGAATTCTTTACAACAGGTATACTTTTCAGCCCATTCATTTTCTAGATAAGTGTCAAAGGGAGTCCTTCCTTAAACTCTGTTGCATTTATATCATTGATCCTGTTCGATGGTCTATTCCTCCTGCAAAACTCTTTGTGTTCTTAAATGATAGTGGTAACTCACAGTGCTGTTAAGCAGCAGATGTTCCTTCATTACTATTTTCAGTGGTGGAAGCAAGCAGTAAATAAGTGTCATTGCAAAAGCTGTGGTGCTTCTAACATCTCTGTGCTCAATACAAGTGTCAGTTTATTGAATGTATTCTCAATGGGATCACCATTAATGAATCATAAGTGGAGGAGAAAAAGTCAATAGTCCTTGATAGTCCCCAAGAGAGGGGGATGCTTCTTTTACTTTTCCTTCATCATTGTATCCAATTTAGATGAATTGGACCAAAAAAAAAAACAACCCAGAGAAAGTATTAGAAAATTACAAAAGACAGCACTCTGTGTCTCCAGTCAACTTTTGTTGTTGTTGTTGTTGCTCATATTCTTTTGTAAGCACATGTTCGACCTCAATCTGTAGAAATATCACAAGCCATCCGAGTTTCTTGGCTCGCAGGAAAGAAAGCAAAAAAGGGAGATAAATATTCCACCTACTTTTGATATTGTGTTGTGCTTAAAACAATGTTACATCGCTTTTCATATTTGGTGAAGGCAGAAATTAAATATAGGTTTTCAGAGGTCAATTTAGTATTCTGCTGGTATCTAGAGCAAATAAACATGTTGATAGGAAGCTACATTTTGAGACCAAATACAGCATCATAAAGAACCACATTATTATGCAAAACCTAACAATCAGCTAAAATGAGTACAGTGGTCCCCCGGGTTATGAAGGTAATCCGTTCCGGATTACCTTTCGTAACCCGGAAGTCTTCGTTTCTCGGGGGACCGCTATTTCTGCCGGACCGCGCAGCCGATTTAAAGGGGCCGCACGGTTTTTCTTATTCGCATCCCGGGGGATCCTTTGGATCCCGGGGGATGTTTTTTGGTCCCGCCGGTTTTGGGTCCCAGGGATTTCGTTCCCCGGGGGATTCGTAAACCGGGGGACCACTGTAGTTGGCTGCGCAATTCGAATCGATCCGATACCACATTCATACTATTGGAGATGCAGATCATTGCAGTTCTTTAAAAAAAAGAACTGCTAAGGCATCCAATACCAAATGCACCGGTTTAAATGGGCTTTTCAGTGCCCCCCCCCCCGGCAAACTGCACCAAGTACAATTGGTCCACTTGTTTTGTGAGCTATGAGCCATTCATTCAAATATCAACTTCACCAACTTTTATAGGTGGTTTAAGGCAAGCCACGATTATCTCAGTTAGATACAGTATGTTTTGAGTGTTGGACTACGACTCTGGAGAGTGGGGTTCGAATCCATGCTCAGCCATGAAAAGCCAGTAGGTGACCTTGGGCAAGCCACACTCTTTCAGCCTCTGAGGATGGCACAGGCAAAATCTCTGAAAAAACTTGCCAAGAAAACACTGTGAAAGGTTAGTCTTAGGTCACCAAAAGTCAGGAATGACTAGAAGATGAACAACACCAGCACCCTCACACAACATCTGCAGTCTAGGGATAATTATTGTAATAAAACTTACTGAGGTTGCATGCATGAAGTGCTCTGACCACTCTGAAGCAAGCTGAAAATGGTTCTCTTTTCTTGTTTTTGTCATGTACCTTCAAGTCATTTCTGACTTATGGCAACCCTAAGATGAATCTTTCATTGGGTTGTGTGACACATTAATGACTGGTGGCTTCAATTTTTGGCGTCATCAGATTTGCAGATGATACTAAATTTGGTGGTTGTAGTTAATATTCCAGATAATAGCATCAAAATTCAAAATGACCTTGATGGATTGGAGATCTGGGCCAAAACTAACAATATGAATTTCAATAGGGATTGAAATACTAAATATAGCAAGAAAAAAAAAGAAATGTGCAAACGTAGTACATGTGAAAGGCATCTAGGGGTCTCAGTAGAGCACAAGCTAAAGATGAGTCGGCAGTGTGATGGAGCAGCCCAAAAATCATGGTGATCAAAGTTTTAGAAACCAAGGGGAATGACACTGGAAGATAGATATGTTTAGTTGTAAAAAGAGAGAGACACTTATAGCATCTTTCAATGTCTGGAGGGATGTCATGTAGCAGATGGAGCAAGCTTGTTTTCTGATGCTCCAGAGACTAGAACATGAACCAATGGATTCAAATTACAAGAGAAAAGATTCTACCCAAATATCAGAAAGAAACTTTCTACTGTAAGATCTATTCAACAGTATAATAAATTGTCTGGAGTGGTAGATAGGGGACTTTCCATGTTAGGCTTTCTTTATACAGAGAGTGGGTGAGCGAGCATCCTTCAGGAGTGCTTTTGTTGTGTATCCCCACATGACAGGGGACTGAAATATATGGTCTTTGTGATCCCTTCAAACTCTAAAATACTTGGGTCCAAAACACACTGCAGAAATCATCCACTTTGAGACCGCTTTAACTGCCCTGGCTCAGTGCTAGGGAATTCTGAGAGCTGTAGTTTTGTGAGACATTTAGCCTCCTCTGTCAGAGAGCTCCAGTGCCACAATAAACTACTATTCCAAAAATTCCATAGCAGTGATCCAGGAAATTTAAAGCAATCTCAAACTGGATTATTTCTGCAGTGTGTTCTGGACCTATGATAGTGTGATTCTATGTTGATCAGTAGATCTACTCCAAGCTTTACTCTGGCCTTTAAAGGAATTATCCAGGATGCTTAACCCCAGGGGCATCACTGAAAAGTGTGGAGGATTCAGACTTCACCAGGAGACCATAAAGGGGTGGTGGTGACACCACTCCCCAAGCACCTGCCTTTTGGAAGAAGAAGGTGGTGGGATTTCTCTGTGTCCCTTTAAAACCCTGAATTGGGAGTGGGCTGAGGCTCAGTGGGAATAGAAAGGAAAGGCCCCAAAGTTTGTTTTTTTTAAATAAAAATATTAAAAGGATAAAAAATTATTTTAAAATTTTCTTTTAAAACATCACACCTTACCAAATTTTTACTTTAACCACAAGAAACTATATACAGTAAATACATTTAGGCTGTGCCTATGATATTGTAATTTAAAGGTATAACTTTAATTTTGCTAGTTGTTATGTCATATTGACATTACATTCGGTGATATATGGGAATTACAATTTATGAGTAACATTAGAAAAAAAAAACACACTACTATGGATTCTGTGTGATTTAATATGGGAGAAGGTCAATGAGGGTGTGACAACACTGCTTAACCCAATCATTCAGTCACTTTGAATAGCTCTCTCATTTTAGTCCAAAACCTGAAATAGCTCCCTAATATTGGTCCAAAAACTCACATGAACCTGGTCTCCTTGACATAGGAGCTACCAGGTGCTACTGCTCAATAACTTTGTTACTTTTCCAGGAGTGTCTTTGAGAAGAAGGAGGAGTATGGATTAGTAGCAGGGCTTGTGCTTTGCCTGCAGACAGTCCCATATTCAATCCTGGCCATCGCTACTAAAAACAGGAGTAGCAGAAGTGTGGTGTTGCTGCCTTTTTGTGGCCTTAAAGTCCCCCCCCCCCTCCAGTGTTTTCTGGTTTTCTGAAAGTTGACTTATGGATCACTGCTCATTGGGGGGGGGGCTCTTCTGAGTCTCAAAAGTCCCCAAAAGGATGAAAAATTTGATTTCCCCTCCCCGTCTCCAACAGCTGTACATCCTGGCTTTAAAAGAATGAGTAGGCCAGCAATACAAAAGATATCTGCCTGAGAGAGGACCTGGAGGGCTAGTGCTAGTCAGAATAAACAGGACTAGACTAGATGGGCAAATAGTCTAACTGAAGTTGGATTCCAACTTTCTTCCAGAATAAACTGGCTTCACATTAAATAGCCAAAGTTTTAGGTCATTACACTCATAAATCATATCTTTGGTAGCCATGATTGAGCCAGCCAAAATGCATAATATACATATTGTAAGCTTTCCCAGCTCCACTGGCTTCTTCACCAGGCAAAAGTGTTAAAAATCATAAAGAAAAATATAACAATGTTAGTCATAGATCTGCATTTTGTTAAGATGTTGTGGTTGTCCTCAGTTCAGACATATAAAAAGGTATTCATGCTGGCAGGCCCCTCCTTCTTCTTGCCATGTGGCTACTGGGCGATTCTTAAAGTCCAGAAAACAAAATTTAAATTCCATTAGCAAGACAAATAGCTACTGCCTTTAAGATCCAGTTTGTCTTGAATCCTTTGTGAGGCTACAAGCCTAGGCAGAGAACACTGAATTTCTCTGGAAACCTCCATGCTGTTGTGTCAGGAAAACATTTAAATGTTGTTAAGGTAAAACATGCCAATGGAGTCCCAATTTAAAAATGTAGATTTAAATTAAAAAAAAATGAAATTGAAATTTTTAAAAATTAAAAGCTGTATTGGTTGTGTGAAGGAACAAAGCCCTCCATCCATTGGAGGCAATTACTTTTATAGATTTTATCAATTTGTAGAATGGGGTTAGTTTCTGTTTCTCTCTCTCTCTCTCTCTCTCTCTCTCTCTCTCTGCCATATAGGTAATCACTGATATTTCAAACATTTAGTCAGAAATTATGGTGGAGGATCAGCAGAAGCTAAGGGAGCAGAATGTTATAATAGCCAACCAGAACATTATGGAAGTTTAATTTTCTACAATTAATCAATTTCCTCTCTCACAATGGGATTTCCTCAGAGATATGTTACTGAGAAATTGGATATGGAAATTAATTCTGTCCTTACCTTTCACTGCCAGTCACAAACAGATTATGTTAAATGCAAGCTACATTGGTATGGGCCTTCAAGTCAATTCCGATTTACGATGACCCTACCATAGGATTTTTATGGCAATATTTGTTCAGATAGATGGAGAAAATCAAGTGGTTTTTAAAATGATAATTTAAAAAAATGTACTCAACAAGTGGAAGACCTTATTTACCACTTGAGGAGCATATTTTCCAGTTTGACAACTTTGATTACTCAAAATATTGCTTGAATAGGAGACTTGAATAAAATAAAAATACATATCTAACTCCAGTGTTGTAGTAACCACGTTGTAACCCCTTTCACCTCCCTTGCAGACTTCCATGTCTCCCAGAAACCTTCTCCAGAGGATTACCAATCTCATCTAGCTACTGGGTTAGGGGTGCATGAGACGCTAGAGGATAAACTACATATATTTTCAACCCACTGTTGATGGACTGGCATTTGTGGCTATATCCCAATTCTGCTGTTTCTCTTTCCAATCTCAATTTATTTATTTATTTATTTATTGTTCAAGGACTCCTGTTTTGAAGTCTGAGATAGAATTACCAGCAAGACTGAAGTGTTCTCCAACTGGCTTTTGTATAATCTCATTCCCAATGTCAGATTTATGTCCATTTATCCTCTGGTGCAGAGATTGGCCTACCGGTATTTGTCCAATGTAGAATGCTAAAGAGCATTGTTGACAAAGAATGCATATATCCCATTAAAGGATGAACAAGGAAAAGTGCTTCTAATGTATGTGATATTATTAGTTCTTATGATATCTTCTCCCAAGTAGATGTGTGGGCAGAGTTAGCATCTGGGTTTGTGTCAAAGACTCGTACTGTCTCCCTATCAATGGTGTTTGTCCTTCTGTAGGTAAGTAACTGTTTGAGATTGTGAAGCTGTTAGTAGATAAATAAACAGCCCACCAAGAGCTCTTGAGTGGGCAGCATTATTGTCCAGAATAGGTTATAGTTCTTTGATGATAAGTATGAATGTTCTCAGTTGGGAGCTGCATGGGACCACTAATGTGGTCTTGCTGTTTCCTGTCTTTTGTCTGTTCTATAGTCCTGGATACAAGTCTTGTCTTGTTGATTTCTTTTAAAAATTTTGTATGGTGGGTACAGTAATTTGAGGAATGCTTGCTGTAATTCCAGGAGTTTGGCATCCTTGTCTTGTGGATCTGAGCATACACAACTGTATTAGAGGGCTTGACTGTAAACTATGGATTTGGTAATTAACAAGCAGATGTTCTTTCTTTCTGTGGGAAATTTTTAAAAAATTGAGGACGAGAAAAAGATAGAGAAAAGAAATAAGAGCAAATTTTAAGAGACGTGGGGAAGGTATCTTGTTTCACTGGAAAAGTTTATTTTATCTAAGGCAAATGCATAAAGAAATGTTTTCCAAATAGGGGAACAGCCAGGTGGTGGAGGTGGAGAGGTCATTCTCTTTAAATCATATAAGCCTTTAAAAGACATGACTTGCTTATAGTAATCCTTTCAGGTCGATAATCTGAGGATTACATCAAATACATGTTCTTTATTCAAAGCAGCATTGGTTGCCACTTTCTACATCTTCCTTTACATATAGGAACTATCTGGGGGGGGGGGGGGAATCCTGCAGTTCACTTATTTTCCCATTCCACAGACATTTAAATTTAATTTAACATGCATTCCATCTTCAATATCTGTACAGAACAATGTGATCAATTGTTTCAGGCCCTGAGAAATTATGTTTAAAAACTATCCCAGATTGATACGAGGTTAATTTTGCTTCAGTTTTTAAAACATATATGCAATAAGAGAAAATGAATCAGCCCATTCACCCTCATGAGCAATCCGTCCATCAGACAAACCGAGGCGATTACTGCCGGAGGCAATGCCTGTAAGGGAGCAGTGTTATTCCCCTGGCTGTTCATCCTGAGCCCTCTAGACATTGCCCTCTGTTGAAGGACAATGTTGTGTATGCTGCATGGCTTATCCCTATTTCCCTAAAATAGTGTGCTGTGGGCAATGCTGTCCTATCTGTAGTTCTGCAATAAGATTTAATTGTTAGTCCATTCAATTTCTCTCCATCAGGAATGTGACTTAGGGGGCTTTTGCTTCATGAAACATAATGCCCTGGCCTAGCCCAGCTCTCTTACATGTATCTGTGAGCTTTGGCCATGGCTTGGCCCTGCCCTTCTCTTTGTCAGTGTTCCCTGCAAGACAGCCGTTTCAGCTGAACTGATGTGATGGGGGTTACTAAAAGGGGTTACTTGAAAATGGGGAGCTTCATTTTGAGGGAGGCTGAATTTAATGAAATACCTACACACAAAAAGCAAACCTTCACAAAATATGATGATGATGATGATGATGATGATGATGATGATGATGATGATGGAATGATGCAGCCAGGTGTGTTCTCCTACCCCAGTCCTTCCTAGGTTAGAATCAAGTAGGTGAAGGGCCAAATGTGCACAAAAAAAATACCAAAATAGCAGGAAGACCAAAATAGACAGAAGTTGGTTTTGTTAAAAAAAAATTTTTTTTTTGAAACATTTAACAGTGAAGAGGGTTCCTAAAACAAAATTACATGGTGAACTGCCTGCCTGCCTGCCTGCCTGCTTGCTTTCTTTCTTTCTTTTTTGTTTGCCTACATGCCTGCCTGCCTGCCTGGGAAGGCCATAAAATAGCCCTGTGGCCACTCACAGCCCCAACACACTTTGTTAGACATGGACCATTGAATCAGAATCCTTCTGTTGTGCATTCCAGTCTCCTGTTGCGTTGCTGATAACCTTTGCTATAGAAGATGTTACAACCATAGACACCTAGTAACACTAGCCGATATTCTAAAAAGATGCTTCCCTCTTTAGTCTTAGGGCCAAAATACATGCTGTACAAAATATCTGCTCTGACAGTTTTGATTTTATTAAAGGCAACTGCAAGCTGTCTCTTTGATTTGAGTTGGAACAGGGGTTCAACCACAAAGCTGACAGCAGTGGAAGGAGTGATTTAAATGAGGGAAATAGTTGAAGGGGGCGGATTAAATGTCCCCTTCCCTAATTCTATTCAGAGCTTGAAAATGTTACTTTTTTGAAGTACATCTCCCAAAATTCCAGAGGAGAATAGCTCTACTCATTTGGAGATATTCTCTCCTAGCAGTTACATTTAAGTAAACCAAAAGAGTTGGGAAATTTGACATTGGTGTGACAAGATATGGTACTCTTGGAGGATAGCTAGGGCTCCAATACCATGGCTGTTACTGCCCCAGGGCCTTCCTGTGGGAAACATGGTTTTGTATAAGAACACTACATGTTCATGGTAACCAAACAATTTCTTTCTCACAGCCTTATTCTAGGTTACTGAGAAGATAGAAACGAAAGCAAACAAAAGAGGATTGCATTTGTGAGAGTTATTTTTTTACAAAGATGATTCTATTTTCTGAAAGAAATGGGCATTGTGCCGATGGCTGCTAATCCATTATAAAGCCAAATCATTTTGTATGTTCATTTAAGTGAGTTTATTCTTGTAGCTTTCTCCCTGGATATTTATGCCCATGTAAGGGGATTAGTGCATAGAACATCTGTCTCCTGTTAACCAAGTCTGTTTAAAAGAATTTTTTATTTCCTGTGCAATCTCACGATCCTTGTGAACTTGAATCTTTGTATGCTGGTGATCTGTTTTTGGCATAGAAAGGCAATGTACACTGGATGCTTCCATTATGACATACCTTGCAAAAGAGATACTCCATGGTACTCTTATCTCAGGAGGGTGCAGAATGCACTCTAGGTTTCCTCCAAACTTTAAAGGAATTATTCCAGATTGTGAACCCTATCCTCAAAACATATTCAACGTTTTTCATGTTTCATGTTTAGACTAAAACCTGAGGTTGAGCCACTGCTTACGTGGTATGAGAGACACTGCCCTCTCTTGCCATGTACAAGGAAATCTGCAAATAGTGTGGGTGGACTGGATGCAAATTGTGAAAAGGGAATCTGGGCAAGCCTGGACAGCCTTCAGAATCCTGTGAAAGGCAGGCCCATGCAGGAAAGGCTATTGTCTGTAAAAGAGTTAAATAGGCCTGTCAGAGGCAGAGTGAAGGCTGGTTAGCGGGAGGCAAGTAGATAAGATCTCAATAGGTTTTTGAGAACTGGGGAAATGACCAGTTTGTATTTATCTCAACTTTTTAATAATACATCTTTACAGATTTTATTTTCTACAAATACATCTAACTGGTTTTGTTTAAGAAGGAAAAAGGAGAGTAGGTCATGTGTTACTGCACTGTGCCCACTAATCAACACAGCCATCTGTTCAGTGTAACAGTCACCTTGAAGACTATTAGATCAAAGAAGGGATCCTAGGGCTGAAAGGGCAAAATGAGTGACAGAAGCTCAAGGATTGGAATTGTGCAGCCAATCTGGGGAGAGATTCTGTTAAACAAGTGCTATCTAATCCATATGCCTCCAACACCCAGTGGGGCAACCAGTACTCTGATGCTTGGCTACTTAGACCATTAATTGAACCAGGTATTAAATTTCATATTTTGCACCTCCTTTTCTTGTTTTTGTTTATTCCAAAACGGTCACACAGGGACCACTACATTGCAGTTAAAAAAAGACAAGCAAATGTTTTTAATTTCTTTGATTGCCAAATGATGGAGCAAGGGGAATTTCCAGAAGGAAGTGGCTATGAAGAGAAGAAGTGAACTTTCTCTCCCACATACGGTAGACTAGGCTCTCACAGATTTACTTTAGGGCAAGAATGATAAAACTTATTTGACTGTGGGAGATGGAAACCCCTGAAATGATGCTTCCAGGGAGTAGTTGAGGCAGGGCATGTGGCTAAGATGCCAGGTTCACTGGGCACAGGCCACATTGTGGCCATCACACAAGGATGCCTGCTGCAGATATTCTCTTGCAACTTGTGCATCAGTCAGAGATGTTTCACTTGCCCCACTTGGGGTTGCCTTTTCTAGGAATGTCTCCTGGTGCCCATTGTGACTAGCACCTGGAGGGAAAAGAGAATGAGTGGCCAGTGGGAGAATGCAAGGAACAAAAGAAATAGGTGAAGTGCAAAAGAAGGATGTGTGGTTTGTCCGTTTTTCCTTACTTTCCATTGCATTTCCCCACAAATAAGATGATAGTCATTCTGGTTTTCCTGTAGTATTTTCATGGATCTACAACAGTAAAAAACAAACAAACCTGAAAACAAACACATACATACATACATGCTGCTGCTGCTGCTGCTGTTGTTGTTGTTGTTGTTGTTGTTGTTGTCTTCAAGTTATTTCCAACTTATGATGACCCTAAGTTAAACCTTACTGGGATTTTCTTGGGATGTTTCTTCAGAAAGGGTTTGCCATTGCCATCTTAAGGCTGAGAGGGTGTGACTTGCCCATAATCACCCAGTGGGTATAAATGGCTGAGCCAGGATTCAAACCCTACTCTCCAGAGTCATAGTACAATGCTCAAACCACTACATACATACTTAAAAAGAACTACAGCTATCTAATGAGAATACAGTGACATATCATGCACAGCTATTCTGTATGTCATTGTATTCTCATTAGATAGTTTGTTGTTGCTTCAAGAGTTACTGTTACCAATAGTACCAAGGCTGAAAACCTCATGGTAAAAACAAATGTAACACTTAGTGTGTTAAATTGGTGTGTGAGAAGAAGAGACATGCACAGCTACATCCCTAGGCCAAGAAGCAGATGGAAGGCCCTCCTTCCCTCCACCCCAACTCCACTGGCCTCAGAGGGAGAGAAGAAGAAGGAATATTTGCTGGAGCTAAACCTCTCCTACATTGTTATTCCCTTTTCCTTTTGTGTCATGTCTCAATTAGATTATAAGCCTGCAAGCAAGGAACTGTTTTGTTGGTCTTTTATTAGTAAAGTGCCATGTACAGTGACAGCACTAAATAAATAAATTTGCATAAATAGAATGCAACCTAATCATATGCATAAATATAATAATTTGCCTAATATACAAACTAGATAGCTAGATGTAAGGGGCTGAAATATGGCAACTGTACCCTATTCCCCCATTAGTGGAAACATGAAGTGGGTAAAGCATAGCTAAAGGGAATGTCTAAAGGTCAGAGGCCCTTTACAGACTGGCAAAAAGTGCCAGCCTGTGGGTGGGGTGAGGGCTAGGCATCCCCACGCTCGAAGCCCACTGCAGCCTGCAGGCTGCCATCTTGGTGTGCCCACGTTTACACCTCTGGTGCTGTGTCCAAATGACGCAGTGCCAAAGGGGCATCATCACGCCATGCGGCAGCTATGGCGCCCCTTCGAGGGCACAAAAAGGAACCAGTTTTTCCAGCTCTTTTTTGTGCTCTACAGAGGCCAGATCAGTGCTGTGGCATTTGGTTGCTGCTGCATCTCACCACCCCTTCCCTCCAATCTGTAGAGCCCCAGAGATAGCAATGGAATTCTTTCATGTGCCAAAGTGGATACTGGGAATGCAAGCAACATGCAGGGTAATTTTCCTGCATCTGGGTGTTGGGCTGGGGGATAGCTTTCTCCAGGAACTCTGCAGACTCAGGAATCTCTGTAGGTTGGCAGTTCCATATCCTTACTTTAGAATAAAATGAAACCAAGATGGGAGTTTAATGTAACATGAGGGATTGAACCTTTTGGGAATAAAGACAGATATGTGAAGTTTAGGGTGTAATGTGTGTTACGAATTATCTTACTATGCAAATAGATCTTGTACCACCTTTGTGACTAACTGCAAAAGAAGTTGCAGCATGAGCATTCATAGATTAGGTAGCTTACTGCACTACAATCTTAATGCTGCTATTCCACTTTTACTGCTGTGGTTGTCTCCTATTGCATTCTGAAGTTTGTAGTTCAGTGATGCCTAAGAGCTCTCTGGCTGAGAATTCTAAATGCCCCTTTTTAAACTGCAAATCCCAGAAAGCATCAGGAGATGGCCAGAGCAGTAAAAGTGGAATAGCAGCACTGTAAGAGTGTAGTGTGATAATCTAGTTTGTCTACTTCCTCAGATGTTAACACAGTCTATGAAAGCTTATGCTACAACTTCTTTCACACAGTTACGCTCAAAGATGCTTCAAGATCCTTTGCATAGCGATATCCCAGACTAACAGACTATCACTACTATGTTTCTCAATATTATCTTACTGTGAAGCGGAGAAACTGTATGTGAACACCAGGTGAATACAGGGACCAGCATGGCAAGAAAGTAACCAAGATGGCATAAGCCATTTAAAAGCACCTAAAATGTGCAATGAGTAAAAAAGGAGCATGGTGTCAACCCATTGATCAATAAATTGTTTTAGATTTCATTAGTTTTGTTGCTTTTAATGGATTGCACTTTGCTTTTAAGGTAGCAAACTGCTTTGCAAATTAGCTAATTGAAAACTGGTATAACAACATGGTACATAAAACAAGCAAACAGTCTTAATCAGAAGTTGATAGGGTCTCATAGGCTTGCTGTGACTATGAACAGTATTTGTAATTCATCATGTCTATTGGTTTTTGTAGTATACAACACATTTTACATTTCTTATTTAATCTACTCCTATAAACCTAAAAAGAAATATGCTGTATGTTATTTTGTTTCTTTGTGAGTGTGGTACCCAGACATTTTATCTCATCTTTATGTGATTATGTGTGTGCGTCCATCCAACTGAGCAAAACAGCCCACCATTTCTCCCTGAAGCAGCATATAATATAAAACGTCATTCAGATAAATATTTGTGGAAAGTGATAATTCATATATTCAGCTAAAGGTCTTTTGACCTCTATCCTCCCAGTAGTCATTACTCTGTACAAATATTCCCCTTTGTGAAAATAGATACTGTGACTTTGCAATGGCTTTTGTTAGCGATAATCCACATGATGATTCGGAGGTGATTTTGAAAGACACAATCTATTCTGAAAACTGACAGGCTCTGCCTTGTGCTGCTTCTAGCTCTAATCTACTTTGAAAAAGCCTGGAATTGTCTTGTAACTCATGTCATCTTTGTGGTCCTTAAAAAAATAATTGCATTGGTAAACTTGGAAATAGCAACACACTGATGCACAACTTAAAATCCCTCTTAGATATTAGAAGGTACTACAGAGATCACCTACTCCAACCCACTGATGCAGGAAATATTTCACTGCAGTATCTGTAATAGATCATCATTGAGCAGGAGCAGTATAAAAACACACCCCCCCCCCCCCAAAAAAAGAGTCCACCAACTTCACCAGTTTGCTCTGTTCTGTGCTCTACTATCTAATCATGCCAGAAAGTTACCAGAAAGATATTTGGTCTCTGTGGTATCTGGTGGCCTCCATGCCAGTGGAACAGTAAATCTGTTCTAGGGTTTCCTATGCACTTAAAAAGAACTATTCTGGGTTCTGAACTATGGGCCTAAAATAGGATTAGCACCTTCAAGGTTCAGTTTTGATTCACTGTCTTACTGGCATGAAAATCAACACACCAATCACCTCAGCTCAGGCTATGATATTTTAAGATTTTAGTTCAAGAACATTTACCTTCTTCCTGAGAGCTCAAGGCTGCTCATGTAGTTGTCTCCAGCCCTTTTGTCCTCACAGCAATCCTGCTTGAGGGAAGATGACCCAGGTTACCTGGTGAAATTCATGCTTGGATGAGGAACTGAAGAATGAAAGGAGTCAAAGTGCCACACACTGCATGATGATGAAAAATCTTTTATTTCATAAAAAGCCCACCATCTTCTTTCATTCTTCCACTGTGAATATGTGCTTTACAGTTTTTTGTTCTGTCCCTGGACGGGGATTTGAAACATATATTTCTGACTCTGGATTAATTTTCTAACCACTACTCTGGTTTGGTTAATGAATACCCAGAAATATGGCTTTCTGGAAGCCAAGAAGCTTTGGAGTAGATCTGATCAGTGCTCAGATTGGAAATGCTAGAGGTGTACAGAAGCTTCTGTGTGCTTTTAATGGACAGAACATAAAAAGTATCCCACCCACACAATCTCTAGAAACCCCTCATGCCACTCCAACCTGGTACATTGAGATACGGGGGGAAAGAGTGCATCTGTTCATTACTCCACATCCCACCCCACATGAATGTGTGGCCTATGACCCACAACCCTTTTGTCTAAGATCAAGTGTAATCACCACTTGATGCTCCCAAAATGTTGGCCATACTCACTCACAACATCATGGTGGCTCTCATATACAATATTCCTGTAGTAACTTCTAACCTGGTTGTCTCCATCATGGGAAGTTTTTTATTCATCCTCCATGATTCCCTATTGTTGAACATGTTGACAGGTGTTGATGGAACTAAAACTCCAAAATATCTAGAGAGTACCATGTCTGAGGAAGACGCTTTAACCATTCATTCATATAAGGAGCCCTGGTTGATGGTTTATTTTGTTTACATATTAAATTTATATGCCACCTTTGTCCTAGCACAGGACACTAGGGCCCTGATTGGCCTTCACTGTTCATTTTATGTATAAACATATAGATTCCTGATTCCATGTTGATGACCCCTGGTTTGCTCATTGCATCTATATATTTCCCAGTTTCCAAGCTTGTGAAGTGTAAAAAGGGCCAGCCATTTAATTTGGTTTCTTTATATATGCTTATTACAAGATTGGCACTGCATATTCATGAACGTATGTACCCTCTTTTAAAGAGATGCAACCTTGCAACTTTCTCAGGGAGTATTTTTCCTTATTTGGGTAATCATTTTCACAAGGAACAGATTGCTGATGATTATTTACAGTTCATTCATCACACAGAAAAAAACCCAGAATATACAGCCCGGTAGGAGTAATTGATTCCGTTTCTCATCCTGATGCGGAACTTTGGTTCCCGAGAGGATAAAGTATTTGAATAGCATTAGAGCATGCGAGGCGGAAGAGAGGTAATCATTTCAGTCTAAAAATTAAGTCAGAGAGACTTTCATGACCTAATGTCGTGAATCAAATTGACGACCTGGGTAATTATTTCCAGAAGGTAGTGCAAAATTCAAAGATACTAATTGTTTGATGTGATCAAAATCTTTTAGCAGTCATTAAGTACTGTGATTAGAAATGATATTGAAGAAGGAAGCTTCTAGAGGCTGAGGAAACACAGGAAGGAGAAATAGTGAATGTAAGTGTTGGCAACATGAAGGCATCAATCCAGAAAGTGCAACCATTCTCTTCTTAAACTCTTTATAACAAGAAAGAAAGAAATTTGGGGAACTAGAATATCTGATTTTTTCAAATAAAACTCCAGAGGGGTGTTGAGATTATATGAAATAATAAGATGCATTTCAATCTAGGGAAAATTAAATTCATTTTTTCCCCTCTTTATTTGCATGAGGATTTCAGCACAGCCTTACTTTTCAATTCTCTACTGTGGAGTAAGACACAGTCATTACCTGAAGTATTGCAGACTGTTGCAAGGAGTTCACCAAAATATAACAAATCAATTAGTTACAGAATCTAATTAGCTCTGAGAAATTCATTTTGTAGCTTTCTGCCAGAGGTTGGACATTTATGTAGTTAAATATGTCACCAGGGCTATTTGTGCCTTTATGATGTGTTTTCCATAGCATCTACTGAGTATTCTGTTCTCTATACTTTTGGAAAGGCCTACTTTTGTTGTAACTAGCAACCCACAAAATGTATCAGTCTTCGGTCCACTGCTTTTGGACAGAAGACAGGTAAAAGTGGTCTTGATGGGTGACCTCACATGGGATCTCCCTTGTCAGTGGAGCAATGATTTCCTCTAGCCTTTGGACCTACTTTAACATATTAACCAAGCTGCTGCAAACATTTGGAGAATGAAATTCATCACCATGGATCTCTACTTTGAAGTCTAGACTAAATCTTGGAGTGGATCCATTGCCCCAGAAGTCTCCATTGGTGGTAATAGAACATAAACATAATTATTTTTGAGCACACATGATTCCTCCAGTATTATTTGTTTTGTGAGGAAAGCTGAGCTGTTGAAGGTACTTTGTCTATATCCAATGGACATATCTTAGTATATACTAAGATATTACACTAACTCATACTTGCGGGATCTTAGTATAACTTCATAGGATTCAGGGCAAAGACCTAGCATTTGGCTTCTCACCTATGAGATTACCAGAGGAATCTCAGAAAAGTTACTTTTTCAATTGTAACTTTCAGAACTGCAGACCAAAAAATCAAATTGCAGGACTTACCAAGTTGTCAGGCTGTTAGTAATCAGCCCACATCAACCTCTTGCAATTTGTTTCCTGACTGACTTCACCTCATGGCATCCCATGCCAGTCTCAGTTTTCCCCAGTGGAAAGTAGCTTTGCCCACAAAATGTTCCTCCCTAGATTTAGTGATAGTGACTTGGTTTTAAACCATGGTTTCGGAATTGCATATGGCATAAAAAGAGTTTGGCGTGTCAACTGAGTCCCCTAACTTTGCCTCAAAACTTGCAAAAAACATGCACATAACAGAAAAGAATAACATTCAGAATACAGCATGGTTTTCCCTTTCAGTTTAAAAATCGACATTTGCCAGAAATATTTTAATTTCTTGTTTTGTGTGTTTTTCTACTACTGATGTACACATGGAGAAAGCTATCACAAGAGAATGGGTTAGGAAGATCTCACCAATCTTCTCACATCAGGAAGAAGCTCTGAATGCTACGCATGTGACATGCTATCAGACCTCAATGGCCTAAATCCTATTGTTAGTCCCAGTGAGAGATCAGCTGCTGGATCAATTGGATTTACTTTCATGTTGACCTACCATTTCACAGATGATTGAGTGAGATGACTCTAAGGGGAACTAGCCAAAAGCATTCCAACCATGATGTTGATTTCCAGTTTCCTGTCATTAGCCTTTAACTGACTGGCATGCAAACAGGCTGGAGATGAAGCTTGGAGTTGTTTTCAGTACCAGCCAGTATCATATTTTGATGCTTCTAAAACAATAAATTCACCATAAGTTGGAGTGGAAATCACAGAGCACCCTGGAAGTTGTAGAAATGCATCTCTCAGCTTTCTTCACCATTGGCTGTAATGCCTAGTGTTGATGGTTCTTGCACTCCAACAATATTTGCAGCACTATTGATTTCCAACCCCACTCTATGTGTTTATGTATTCTCTCACACCTTTCCAAGGTACCTTTCCCACTGAAATCAGCAAAGCAGTTCAGGACAGGAAAACAGACAGTTTTGCAAATGTATGTGATTTTACTGTAGAAGACTATTAACTATAGTATGGATATGTCACCTGAATTCAGTTTTTCCATATAAAGTTGAGAAACTGTATTTGTTAAGACGATGGTATTAAGACGTTTCCTTATAATTGTGGAACAGGGGGGAAATGATACAAATAATGAAATACATGAAACAGAATGCAGACACATGCAACAGAATTCAGATACAAATACATAAAATGCTGTTTTTTAATATATACAAACAGTGTGTGTAGTGGAGCAATAATACACTCTCTATATTCTCTGATTTACTACATGTATGTTTGATGGGTTAGGATTAGGTTGAATGGTGGTATTACAATTTGACATTTGCCATATTTTCTTTTCTTCCCATCCATTTCCCTGACAGCATGTACTAAGAAGCTGTGATCTTCTGTTAAAACATAGAATTTCTGTTTTCATACCTCATTACTTCCATGCCAGGACCTTGATTCTCAGTTTGGCTTTTGTGTTTTGCAGTATAAATCATGTTATTTGTGGTGATGTTGTTACTTGTGGGATAATTTAAGTTTCCTAAGGCTTCAGCCTTTTTAAGGAAACAAAAATATTTAAATATCAAAACATCAAAGCCAAGCCTGTTAGAGTTTAGCTTTAAAATTAGCAGAAGAGTGCCTTTGCCTAAGTATGCTTCCCTAAGAACTGAGACTGACTTTTAAAAACCCAACAACAAACATGTAGCTTGAAGTTCAAAACAATAGTTTACTAATGGCTTTATGGCTATTTACACAGAAGCTATATCTTATATCAAGTAAAAGAAATATTTATCTCACAATCTTTCAAAAGAAAGTTGAGCAGGAAGATGGAAACACAACAGCTCAGCAGAAGAATCTTTGAGAGAATGAGAGTTAGTCTCAAGTGACCTATGTCACATGGTTAGTATGAATGAGAAAGCTTGGAGTTTGCATGCAGGAATTCCTAATAGTAATAGTAGTAGTAATACTACTACTACTAATAATAATAATAATAATAAATGTATATCCTGTCTTTCTGGTTGGATTGAGGCAGCTTACAGTATAGATAACAATACAATACAGAATAAAATCTATTGTCCCCCCTCCCACACAACACTTAAAATTCCCAAATAACAATAACAGTAATAAAATGACATCCAATAATAAAAATGATAAAAACAACAAGACAATGATAATCCTGGATATTCTATATGGGGGTCCATATTAGCTGGGGCCAAGTGAGCTAATCAAGAAAGGCTTGTCGGAAGAGATCCGTCTTGACAGTCTTTTTAACGCTGTCAAAATTGGTGATGTTTTGGATCTCTTCTGACAGGTCATTCCATAGTCTGGGAGCGGCAAATGAGAAGGCCCTCTGGGTAACCACAGCTAGTCTGGTCTTTATTGGCTGCAGTAAGTTCTTCCCAGAGGACCTAAGTGCGTGGGTGGATTGTACAAAAGAAGGCAATCCTGCGAGTAGTTTGGTCCCAAGCCATGAAGGGCTTCATAGGTCATTACCAACACCTTGTACTGTGCCCAGAAACTAATAGGCAGCCAGTGAAGAGATTTCAATATAGGCGTTATACATGTACAGTAAGAAGGGTAAAAGAGAATGCAGAAATCTTCCCACATTATTGCAATTTTTTTCTTTATGATGGATATATTTTCGTTAGCATTCTAATGTAAAAGGCAAAATGATACCTCCTTCCTATAACACCCAACCTCAAAATATGCCATCCAAATTCAGAAGTGATTGCATTGTGTTGTTTAACACAACATACTTTCTAGGTGCCAAAAAGGAGTTTTGCCTTCATGGGGAAGAGATAAATAAATTGGAATGTAAGAAGGATGGAAGGAGAACCTGGAGAAAGCTGAGTCAGAAGAGTACTGACATATCTACTAGAGGCTAGAGAACGTTAGATTGCAGGCCTGGGCTAAATAGTCTGTGAACATCCAACACCAAAATATCCTGAGGCAATTTTAATGGAGAAAAGGTAGCATGTGTGTCCAAAAGAAACATAGCCTTAGATGCAATGAATATGTTCTCAGAAGATCAGCCAAGGAAGGAAACAATATTGATTTCTTCTTCTCCCATCCTAATTAATGTGCCAGGTGCTAGTAACCCAGTGAACTTTTCATAAAACTACTTGGGATTCTCTCTGGAACAACTGAAGTCAGTGAAAACCTGCTTCCACTGTGATGGCTTAAAACTGGCAGAGGACTTTCTGCCTTGCCTATATGTTTTATTACCGTTTTTAATCTTCAGATCTATGGGATGGAGCTGGAGAGGAAGCCTGGTACATAAAGCCTGCACAGAGCATATTTATTAAGACAGTTATAGTGATTATTTGTTTCAAAGGTTTGCTGAGCCTCCACAAAATACAAGATCAATGAAGGGACCTCAGTGATTCTGACCTCTTTCTAATTACCACTGGGGTTACCTTCACTGGCTGCTCAGAGATCTGTCAAGGTAACTTAATTTAATTCTCTGCTAAACTGAGAATGACCTTAGGAATCTTTGTTTTAAATGCCATCCATTACCATGCCAAGAGGACATTTCAGGGTAGTTATTATGATCTGTATAATGAAAGTGGCAGCTTTGTCCTATCATTTTTGTACAAATTAAGTCAGAACATTTTACATGTGTAAATTAGCTAAAGGTTAGGTGGCATCTATTTGAAAAAAAAAAAGACTTTGATATGAATAATCTCCTTTTCAGGAAGAGGACTGTGGAAATAGTTACAATCACATCTGTTTGCTAGGTATGTAGTTTCCACTTAAATATTTGCAATTTGTTTATTTCTTACACTTTCTTACATATCCACTTTAGGAGAATGATCTACATGTCTCCTCATGTATCTATCCTATCCTAGAAATAGGCAACCTGATAGCCTTTTTTTTGTGAGCAGTTCAAAGCTCTGTGAAAAGCAAAACCTGAAAAACTACAGGTGAGTATAAGGACATGTTGCAGCTGTTGGTAACTGAGCAGTGATCCCAGAGCATCATCCTACAACAGCTCCGTTACAGATGGTTTCAGCATCTCCTTTTAGTCCTTACTGAAAGGGTCTTTCCAACCTCTTTTCCTAGATGCTCATTGGCCAGAGAGAAAACTCGGAGGAGAGAAAAGGGGTAGCCCTGCCCCTGCCTCCAACAGATTATCCCAAACAGAGTATTCCCCTTGACAAGAGAAAGACTGTTTGTACCTGCCTTATATGGCATGGTGTTTTTCTGTTAGTGTCACTGATATTCCAGGGTGGATACTTAAGAGCGGCAAGCATTCTAAAGCATCTTTTTGAGATATGGTAGACATGAACTGCTCTCAAAGGGAGTGTCAGGGCCTGTTAGGATTCAAGCAGCCATGTTTCTTTCTCAGCAGTGGAGGTCAGCAGAATAGGATGCAAACAGTGGTGAGTAGTGTGGAAAAGGGCAAGGAATGGTCAAGTCTCACAAAAACCAAAGGTCAGAAGTGTCAGAAAAAAAGTACTCAGGGGGTTGGTCTGTTGGCAAATAGGATAAAAGTAGAAAGAACTTGTCATGATTAAAAAAATTGTTCTTATTGAAGGCTAAACCAGAGCTTGGTTTCAGTTCAGGTCAGAGTTCAATAAAACCAGTCTTGTCCAAGAGAATTCACTACCTGCAATGAAGAATAAGATGAATAAGATGTTGGTTGACCTCAGACCAGGTACGCAGGTTGGATAGAGTGATCATGGCATCATATTTTGATGGGATAATGTCCTTTGGCATACCTGAGTCACAAGGATATCACGGCAAGTTCTGGTCTGTCCTGCAACAGAAGGGAACAGGTAAGGGTTCATGAGGAATATAGATGAATTCTCATTGCTACCTCCCAACATCTGCTACCCAAGGCAGTCCTTTCATTTTCCTTAATGAGAGGGTTGGTCCAGCAATTGCAGAATGTATTTTTGATATCCATCCAGACATTCAGTGCTCACAGGTTGCCTTTATTGGGTCTAGTGCAGCTGGATTGGAGTCAACTGGTTGAAAGCTAATCTAGACATGACATTAAATATATCATTGTAGCTTTGTGAAAATGCAAATAGTTTTAGAGAGCAGTGAGAATGAGAGAATTGTTGGGACTGGCATAAGTGGGATTTAAGAAAGCCCTTTCCTCTCTCCGTATAATCTTTTTAAAAATTTCTCCTCTGGAGCTGCCCTTGGATGGAAATTTTCCTTGGCAACCATGAAAGATTTTTGTCCAAGTTTCAGTAATGTGAGCCAGCTTGATCTCTTCATCCAGCATCAAATCCTTCATGGCTGTTGTCTTTCCATAAACTGACCTGACATTCAGCATCAGCACCCTCACAGAAATGGCATATTGACATGTTTTTGGTTAGCAAGGATACAAGAAGGGGAAAACCAGCAACAGTTCCCCTACCCCATACAGATTTGAGCCCAATATTTGATCTGTTCATTCATACAATTCTGACAGCATAAATGACAATATACTGTATGTATATACTGTACGCATATGTACACAAAATATACTGCACACATACTATATACTATATTATATATCAGGTGTGAGAGTTATGAGGTCCTCTAGTCTGTAGTCTGCAGTGTGGAACAGTCCTAGCCATACTCTGTGGCAAAGATTGCTGGGAACTGCAGTACAACAAGTTATGGAAGACAATATGTCTCCCAACCCTGCTGTTAATATATCAAGCTTGGTTTGGTTGCTCATTGCAAAGAAGTACTACTATTACCTTTCAAGAAATGTTGGCCGTATGAGGAGCATAGGAGCCCTGGTGGCACAATGGTTAAATGCCTGTACTGCCAGTCACTCAAAACCATAAGGTTGCGAGTTCAATACCAGCAAAAGGGCTCAAGCTTGACTCAGGCTTGCATCCTTCCGAGGTCGCTAAAATGAGTACCCATATTGTTGGGGGCAAGTAGCTGACAGTTGCAAACCACTTAGACACTGCTTAGGCGGTATGAGCGGTATATAAATGTTTTGCCCCAACCTGGTCTGTTTATCTCAAGATAGTGTTCTTACTAGAGCCAGCACTGTGTAGTGGTTTGGTCATTGGACTATGACTCTGGAGAACAGGGTTCAAATACCCACTCAGCCATGGAAACTCACATGGAGAGAATTACACTCTCTTGGTCTCAGAGGAAAGTAGAGACCCCTCTGAACAAATTTTGTGAAGAAAAACCCCTGATGGGTTTCCCTTGGGGTTGCCAAAAGCCAGAAATGATTTGGAAGCACACAATAATAATGATTCTTACTTACGAGGGGGTATCGTGAAGTTTGAATTATCACCTTTTAAAAAATTGACATAAAGTTTGTTTTGATTTGTAGTTGTTAACTTATCTCTATATAGTCACTATCTAGATTTATACATTTTTCCCAGAGTATCTTGACCCTCCAAGTACCTGATATTGTAGAAGTCTGCAGATTGCGCCTTATGAGGGGCTATTATAAAGTAATAATTATCACCAGGAAGTTATTATGGCATATTGATGAAATTTTGTCAGTGTCATCATTGGTGTATAAGTGCACTTTGTTGAGAAAATCAACTCATTGCATCCTTTATTTTTGTGACTGGCTGTGCCAATGTGACTAAAGTGTAAAATCCTTGTCAGGCACAATCTGCAGACTTCTACAATAATGGTATTTGGAGGGTCAAGAAACGCTGGGGAAAATGTGTAAAATGTGACTACATAAGTTAACAACTACAAATTAAAACAAACTTTCTGTCAAATTTTTTAAAAGGTGATAATTAAAACTTTATGATACCCTCTTGTAGGGTATAAGAAATCCCAGTTTAAACTCTGGGAAAGTCCATCCCCTGGGACACGGGATGGTTACATATTAAGGAAAGAATCATAGCTCAAAGTTACAGCACATGTTTTAATTGTATAAATTAGACATTCCAAGGTAGATTTCAGAAAGACTCATTTCTGCAGCCCTGGAGGCTCTGCTGTTCATAATAATCTAGATGGACCAATGATCTGGCCATATATAGGACAACTTCCATTGTTTCTCTGCAGCTGTTTGGCTGCCCATGGACATCCTCAGACATTTCACTTGAGGCGGAATTTGTCAATCTGCTTCAAGTTTTTTGCAGCAATATCTGATAACCAAATACATTTTGAAATCCAAATGTACTTTCAGAACAATTAATTCTAAACCATATTGTCATATTTTGACCATGTCCAGATTTCATAAAAAGGAGACAAAGAACCAAGTTAATAGCAATTTGTGAAGAAACAATAGACTGTGATGGAATTTATTCTAATTACGTCTATTTCTATCCTGCAATAACCAGCGGTTATTGTTTCTTCTCCCGCTTCATTAGAGATTACAAACATACAATTTTTTTCCTCCTCCAAGTCCCTTTCACAAATCCTTTCAACATGCCCATTCCTTAATAGTTCATGCTTTCAATATTTAAAATCAACATTGTTTATGAATGCTTTTCTTTGTGATATAAATGTACTTTGAATTATATTATGGAGGAAAGAAAGAGCTATTATGTCCAGGTATTTTTGCTTGACAGTCTATGTGGCTTTGAAAAATATATGCAGGGTATTCCTGTATTATCCAGACACACTGTTTTATCCTGCAATTCTTTCTGGAAAAATTATAGATTATATTTGTAATGAAATTAGACTTTCTGATTGTGCTTTAGTTTTCTGTCTCAGGGGCTGCAGAATGAAAAAGGACACTACCTGTACACGAAAATAATGACCATAAACCTGATAAAATATTAAAATATTTATGCACTTCTGGAAATGATAAAGTCCAATATATTGCATACTCTGACAATTTCCTGCCTCGTATTTCTCTCTATATCAAAGTCATCTTTCTCGGATTCTAGTTTACAAATTTAGCAATTGTCCTTGTTGCTCTGCTTCACCATAAATCACTGTAGAACTGCAGCCAAATTGCTGACTGGGGCTGGCTACAGACAACACTCAACTTCCTTGTTAAAAAAGTTCCACTTGCTACTGGTTTTGGGGCACAATTCAAAATGTTGGTTTTAATCTATAAAGGTCTATATGTCTCAGGTGAACGTTCAAAAGACCATACAATATTTTCCCTTATGAACCAGTCCATGTTTCAAGATCTGTTGGAGAGGCCCTTCTCACTGTTCTGCCATTCACACATGTACATCTAGTGGGAACACAAGAGTGGACCTTCTCAGTCACTCCTTCCAGTCTCTTGAATTCATTTTTCAGTGAAATTAAACTGGCAGCATCCCTGTTTTCTTTTCACAGTAAAGTCAAGATTTTTCTGCTTCAACCAACATTTGAAGATTGATTGTAAAAGGCCTGTCCCACCTAAACAGTGTCCGGTATTTTCCTAATTGTTGTGCCTATGCGTAAGTGAATGTGTGTTCAATGGTGCATATTTTAATCCGGTTTTATTTATTTATTTTTAATATCTTTTTTTAACATTTATATTTTGTGAATTTTTTACTATGTGTTTCTGAACTGGTAAGATACTTTGAGTCACAAACTAGAAACAGGCAGGATATAAATAAATACAAGAAGCATAAGAATAAGAAGAGTGATAGTAGTATGGTTCCTCTTGTATTTTTTTAAAAAACTTACACAACCTATAAGTAGCTATGGTTCAATTTTTAAAGCTTATTAAGATTCTCTGATTTTTGACCTCAGGGTTCATTTTGTTGCAGCTTTTCCTTTTCCATTTTCTTACACAAGAATTCTTACATATTTTATTGCATTTTCCCCCTTTCAAAAATATGGATTTTTGCAGACATGCACTACATTTTTAGTACACATTCAGAGTTGTACAGAGATGTGTACAAATGTGCATGCGTTTTAAAATGTTTTTCTTTCCATCTGGTTCTGCATAAAGGCCTAGAAGATGCAAATCTGTAAAAATGAGTCACCAAACCAGATGCAAATAACCAGTCATTTCAGATTGTGAAAGGTTGCCTTTTGGGGCTACATCTCCTATGCTGGCAGGGCAAATTCCTCACTTGCCTGGAAGACAATTTCATTGTCCAAAAGGTGGAAGAGGCAACAAGGGGATCAGCCATTTTAGATCTGATCTTAACCAACAGGGAAGACCTAGTTGATGGGGTGCAAGTGGTGGGATCCTTAGGTGGAAGTGACCATGTCCTCCTGGAGTTTGTTATACAGTGGAAAGGAGAAGCCAGGCATAGTCAGACACGCATTCTAGACTTTAGGAGAGCTAATTTCAATAAACTTAGAGAAATACTGGGAGTGATCCCATGGTCAGGAATACTAAAAGAAAAGGGAGTTCAAGACGGATGGGAGTTTCTCAAAAGGGAGATATTGAAGGCACAATTTCAAACAGTTCCAATGAGGAAGAAAAGTGGAAGATGTCTCAAGAAGCCAGGATGGATGACTAAGGAACTTTCAAATGAGCTAAGTTTTAAACGGAACATGTATAAGAAATGGAAAAATGGAGAAATCACGAAAGAGGAATTCAAACAAATAGCCAGCACATGTAGGGGTAAAGTCAGAAAAGCTAAAGCGCAGAATGAACTCAGGCTGGCTAGAGAGGTTAAGAACAATAAAAAGGGCTTTTTTGGATATGTCCGCAGCAAAAGGAAGAAGAAGGAAACAGTGGGGCCACTGCGTGCAGAAGATGGCAAAATGCTAACAGGGGACAGAGAAAAGGCAGAATTACTCAACACCTTCTTTGCTTCAGTCTTCTCGGAAAAGGCAAAGGGTGCTCAACCTAAGGATAATGGAGACAGAATAGAGGAAATTCAGCACAGAATAAGTAAAGAGGTAGTACAGGAATACCTGGTTAACCTAAATGAATATAAATCTCCAGGACCAGATGAACTACATCCTAGAGTATTAAAAGAACTGGCAAATGTAATATCAGAGCCATTGGCAATAATCTTTGAGAACTCCTGGAGAACAGGAGAAGTCCCAGCAGACTGGATCCCAACAATTATCGTCCAGTTAGTCTGACATCAATTCCAGGAAAGGTTCTAGAGCAGATCATTAAGCAGAGAGTCTGTGAACACTTAGAGGCCAATGCCATAATCACAAAAAGCCAACATGGGTTTCAGAGAAACAAGTCATGCCAAACGAACCTGATCTCTTTTTTTGATAAAATTACCAGCTTGGTAGATGAAGGGAATGCTGTGGATATAGTATACCTCGATTTCAGTAAGGCCTTTGACAAGGTTCCCCATGACATTCTTGCAAACAAGCTTGCAAAATGTGGGATAGACAAGTTAACTGTTACATGGATTTGTAATTGGTTGAGTGGCCGAACTCAAAGGGTGCTCAACAATGGCTCCTTTTCATCCTGGAAAGAAGTGACCAGTGGGGTCCCACAGGGTTCTGTCCTGGGCCCAGTGCTATTCAACATCTTTATTAACGATTTGGATGACAGAATTGGGGGCATACTTATCAAATTTGCAGATGACACTAAACTGGGAGGAGTAGCTAATACCCCAGAGGACAGGATCAAAATTCAAAATGACCTGAATAGACTAGAAAGCTGGGCCAGTGCTAACAAAATGAAATTCAATGCGGAGAAATGTAAGGTTCTACACTTAGGGCGGAAAAATGAAATGCACAGATATAGGATGGGGGAGACCTGGCTGAATGAAACCACATGTGAAAGGGATCTAGGAGTCCAAGTAGACCATAAGCTGAACATGAGTCAACAGTGTGATGCGGCAGCTAAAAAAGCCAATGCAATTTTAGGCTGCATCAATAGAAGTATAGTTTCTAGATCAAGGGAAGTTATAGTGCCACTCTATTCTGCTTTGGTCAGGCCCCACCTGGAATACTGTGTCCAGTTCTGGGCACCACAATTCAAAAAAGATGTGGAGAAACTGGAGCGGGTCCAAAGGAGGGCAACTAAGATGGTGAAGGGTCTGGAAACCTTGCCCTATGAAGAACGCCTTAGGGAGCTGGGGATGTTTAGCCTGGAGAAGAGAAGGTTAAGAGGTGACATGATAGCCCTGTTTAAATATTTGAAGGGATGTCATATTGAGGAGGGAGCAAGCTTATTTTCTGCTGCTGCAGAGACTAGAACGCGGAACAATGGATGCAAACTGCAGGAGAAGAGATTCCACCTCACCATTAGGAGGAATTTCCTGACAGTAAGGGCTGTTCGACAGTGGAACACACTCCCTCGGAGTGTAGTGGAGTCTCCTTCCTTAGGGGTCTTTAAGCAGAGGCTGGATGGCCATCTGTCAGGGATGCTTTGACTTGGAGTTCCTGCATGGCAGGGGGTTGGACTGGATGGCCCTTGTGGTCTCTTCCAACTCTATGATTCTATGATTCTATGAATTCTGATAGTTCAAGATAGTAACTTTACAAAGCTCTGTAGTGCCCCTGTTCTTCTGCCCCTAATCTCAGGGTTCTTCCTGAGCCTTTTTTATGGGATTCATACAAAATACGCTGGGGTCTTTATGTTGTGATTTATAATTCAGTACACTGAAGAGTTTGAACATCTTTTCCTCTGACTCTTCAGTTTGTAAAGCATTGACAAAGCATAGATCTATTTAGAATAGAGAAAAGATATCTTCTGGCAGAATGTCATTTTAATTAGCAGCCCTGGTGGCGCAGTGGTTAAATGCCTGTACTGCAGCCACTCACTCAAAACCATAAGATGGCGAGTTCAAGACCAGCAAAGGGCTGAAGCTCGACTCAGGCTTGCATCCTTCCGAGGTCGCTAAAATGAGTACCCAGATTGTTGGGGGGCAAATAGCTTACAATTGTAAACCGCTTAGACACTCATTAAGGGTATGAAGCGGTATATAAATGAAGCTGTTTGTTTTGTTTGTTTGTTTGTTTGTTGAAACTGATCCTTCACTCTAATAGAATGTATGCTTCTTAAATGTTGCCAACATCTAACATAATACAGCATTAAAAAAATCCTCAGTTAAGCAGTTGCCCTGGATTATACTGTTGTGCTAAGTGATTGTTAAAGGGGTTTTGCAAGAGTATGTTTAAGCACTTATACAACCAACACATACTTCCACAACCAGCTGCATGACTGCATGTGTAAGCCTTTGTACTGTATCGAATACCACTCAGAAAGACAGCAATTGATGTTCTAGGGGTCCATAAGATGTAATTTCCGCACTCCTGTGGAAAAAAAGCAACCCATTGGGCATCGTGTGCTAGTATAGTGGCATTATTAAGGTTGTATTTTTATATTGTAATTTTAATTATGTTGTTTTAATTTGATGCTAGTTTAATTCTATTTTAAGGGGCAGGTGGTTGGGCATGGGCAATGTATGTTTTATTTTGTAATTTTTAATTGATGTAACCCACTCCGATTGGATACAGAGGAGCAGGCTATAAATAAAAAAATATTATTATTATGTCTTCAAGTCATTTCCAACTTATGATGACTCTAAGGCAAACCTATCATTTTTCTTTTTTGTGTGATCTGCTTAGAGGAGGTTTATCATTGCTTTCAATGGCAGGGTGACAAAGATGACACTGTCAAATCTCTTAAACTCCTTTACATGGTGTGCCACTATTGCCACATTTTACGTATGGAGACCCTTAAATTCGGACCTTTCACCAATGACGCCAACACTAGAAATCCCTTGACATGTCAGCACTCTGGGGTTTTAAAATCCCCATAGCTTGGCACTGATAGTCGATCATTAACTACAAACCCATTCTCTGATGTGTTCTAAATGATAAAGGGCCTTTTCTCTCGGTAGCTTTAAATATGTTTCGTAGCATGCATGATGTTATCTTTTAAAACACTTCAGGCAACTTCTTGTTAAAACAAAGAAAAGAACTTTGGTTACGAACAAAGCTTATTATTGTATCTTTCTTAATGGGTGTATGAATTGTTAGCTGAGTGTACGAATTGCTTCAGTAGTTACAAATCTTACCACTTTCTCTCACTTGACGCTATGTACACTTCCTTTCGCTCTTGGTTCACACAGAACCTATACCCAGCTTCTTTAACTGTCAACTTTTCAAGTTATCTGTTAAAAGGAACATGTCACTTCCCTGTTGAAACAGCTGCACTGGCTACCAATCCGTTTCCAGGCAGAATTCAAGGTGCTGGTTTTGACCTTTAAAGCCCTAAAAGGCTTGGGTCCAGACTATCTGAAGGACTGTATCTCCTTATACAAGGCAGCCCAAGCACTAAGATTGACAGGAGGGGGCTTTCTCTCAGTCCCACTACCTTTGCAAGTGCAGTTGGTGAGGACTCGGGAGAGAGCCTTCTCTGTGGCTGCTCCCAGATTGCGGAACTCCCTGCCATGGGAGGTCAGGTCAGCCCTCTCCATGCTCTCTTTCCAAAAGGCAGACTTTTGATGGCTAGATTTTATTTGATTAATATGGGCCCAGTACACATGGGCCACAAAACGCCACCCCTCTTTGGTGCGCAGCATTGCCACAGCAACCAAACAGGACGGCAATGATGCGCAGCAGGAAAGGAGCCACCTAGAACAACTCCTTTTTGCAGTGCCATAAGGGCTGTGTTCCACCCCTTATGATGCCGCTTCCACCCAGAGGTGTGTGGGAGCTCCAGCACCCTTATGTCATGAGGTAGCACCCCGTGTGGATGGGACTGCAGCCTTGCAATGTAATGGCACCGAGATTAGGGCTTGGCACATATGGATGCTGCATTGTAGTGATCCCTAATTTTGGTGTCAGGGCATCACAAAGCGCCCATGTGTACCACCCCATGGTGTGCTGTTTTAATGTTTAATGATTTTTACTGTTTTTAACTATGTTGTGTTTAATCTACCGGTATGTTTTAATGTTGGCAGTATTTAATTTTTTTAAAAAAACTTTTGTAATCAATGTTTTAGCTCTGTCTTTTTTAAAAATATATATATTCTAACCTGCCTTGAATCCCACAGTGGGAGAAAGGCAGGATATAATTCCTAGAAATAAATAAATAAGTAAATAAATATACCCCAGCGGTAACCATAGTTGAACTTCCTCAGCTTAACTACTCTCAGAGCTTTATCACACTAGCGGGCAAACTGGATTTTACTGAGAGTTAAACTTGAAAAAAAAACAGGAAATGTTGAGTGATAAACTTGAGGCATTTCCTGGTTTTCTCTAGTTTACTCTCATTTAAATCCCATTTGCCTGTTGGTGTAATAAAGCTCTTAATTTCATCCGCTCTTCAGGTGGTTCCTAATAGTTTCCACAGATTTCCTAGCTGTAATCCTGCAGGATATCAGCACACACTTTAATTCTGGATTTCTCTTGTCCCTAAATTGGGTAACTAAAAACCCTCAAACTGCACCTCAAGCAGACCCACTCCTTGGCTGCTAAACCCACAGGGTCAAATTAAACTCTCCATTCAAACACAGCTCCTGTTCTCAATTTATACTCGATCTTGGGAGCCTCCCCACCTTTTTGTAGTTGAACTCCCATTGGCTGTTCATACCTTTTGAAACTGCCTATTTTTTTCCCAC
Source organism: Urosaurus nigricauda (assembly GCA_034509955.1). Lineage (NCBI taxonomy): Eukaryota > Metazoa > Chordata > Lepidosauria > Squamata > Phrynosomatidae > Urosaurus > Urosaurus nigricauda. Next base: position 107,391,319 of record JAOEGL010000004.1, read on the forward strand.
AAACTATTTAGAGAAGGTTTGTCATTGCCTTCTTTTGAGGCACCCATTTTGAAATCCACCCATTGGATTTCCATGATCAAGTGGAGATTTGAACCCTGGTCTCCAGAGCTGTAGTCTAATCCTCAAAGCACTACACCATGCTGACTCTACAGGCTACTAATTCTTTATATGTGTCCCCAGTAACATACAAATCAGGAAAAGTCTTTGAAAGAAATAATTTGGCAGCATGAGCTTTCATAGACTTAAGTTTACTTCCTCGGATGCATCTGAGGAAGTAGATTTAAGTCTATGAAAGGTCACACTGGCAACTTCTTTCTTTCAGTTATACTCAAAGGTGCTACAAGGTCTCACTACATACTGATTCTACAGACTAACACAGCTATATCTTTGAAATTAGGAAAAGAAAATGGGAGCCAATAATGAATATAAAGTAGAATTGAAATACCAAGAATAATAATTTAACCTGGATATAGTGCTATAGGGTTTAAGCAACTTTTCATTTACCTTTGCTCCATGAGGTCACCCTGCATTTCCATCTAAGCTGGTAGCACTCACAAATGCACCATTCAGAAATTGAGTGAAACAGAGTTGTATTGTTTCTCTGGCTTCATGTACACTGCAGAACTAATGCAGTTTAACAATGTTTGAACTGCCATGGCTTGATGCTATAGAATTCTGGGATTTGCACTTTTGTGAGATATTTAGATTTCTCTGTCTGAGAGCTCTTCATGCCACAACAAAATAAAAATTCAGACTTCAATAGGATGGAGCCATGACAGTTCAAGTGGTGTCAAACTGTATTAATTCTGCAGTCTGGCAGCAGCCTCAGTCTGTCTGTCGGTCTTTCTGCCATGCACAAAAATACAGACACATAAATTTTCAAGGAAAAAGAGGTTCCATTCCCAGAACAAATGATAAAATAACCCTTTGTAAAGCCTTGACCTTTAAAAAAAGCAATTCTGTGTGACCGGAGATCTTTGTTAGCTCTAGTTATTTTTTCATCATTTATTCCCCTTTTCTTTCTCCTCTCCCACCCACCCCAGACAAAAACAAAAATAAAACAAAAATATTCCTGGGCAGATGGTTGTACTTTCAGTGAAGTAAGATAAATCACATTTGATATCAAAAATGACACCTGGTATATATGTAACACTGTCTAAAAAGAAGTCCCCTTTAATTGGTGTGGCAGTGGCATGATGAAATGGTAACAAAGCAGGTTTCAGCAGCTCAGAGACCTAACACTTGTCAAAAACAAGTGCGTCAATGGACTATGACAGCCTTTGATTAAAAATATCGATTAATCTTGTATCTTAGTTCCAGTGCCCAAGGATCATGGGAAATTGCTGAAAGCCCATCACCTTCCTTGTTTGTAATTCATCAAGGCATCCACTGCACTCAGAGAACCTGAGCCAATATAACCACACTAAATGCAAGCATGTAAATCTTTGAAGTCGATTCGAGAATGGCAGGAATGAGTTCACAATCGTTGCCTAACTTTCTGATGCTGAACTCTGAAAGAAACTAATTGGCACAACAAGTACAAGCCAACAGAAGTGCTTCATTTGCCTAAATAGTTAAGTGTGCTGTATAGATAAGTTTTTCTCTTTTGGAAGTCAAAGCTGAAGTGTAAGTAAGGGCAAAGGAGTGAAAGCTCAGCTGGTCAATAGTCCTTCCATGAAGGTATCCAGCACTGCAGACACCACAGCTATCCAGGTGGATGACATGTTTTCTTTGAGGGAGCTGATAATGAAGGCCCAGTACAGACCGGTGCTTTGTGCCTGCCTGGGGCTAAAATTAGGGTTACATAGGTCCCAGCCCTACTATTGGTGCCTGGGTGCTATCATTGTGCGCACCTATTCATACGGTGTGGTGGTAGTGGCTGATGATGTCCTCATGGTGCAGTGCCACACTGTGAGGACATCATAATTGCATGCAAGCATGCTAATGGTGCCTTGTGTGTGCTGTAAAAAGAATTCGTTGGGAGCGGGTTCTTTTTAAGGCTCCCAGAGGCTGCAGCATTTGTCTGCTGTGGCCTCCATCATGCCACCCCTTTCTCCCAATCTGTATAGCCCCCAAGTCTAGCTTTTATGAAACCCACCTCAATAGGTAGCTTGAGAATTCCTTAGAAAGGACACTGCAGTGACAGGAGTGGTAGCTCAACGGCAATGCTGATCTCAACTCCATCCCAACCCATTGTCCTGATATGGCATGGACAGTCCCAATTCATCCTCTGTCATCTCACTTTTTCAGCTGCTTTTTAAATGTCCCAGTTTCTCTCTTCTCATCTGACTTTCCCCCTTTTCCTCAGCTTACTACACTTTCTGTAAACTGAGTTCAAAGTACCAAAGTAAGTTTCCTCTCAGCAGGGGGAAGAGGAAAGGAGAAGAGGAGGCCAAATCTTGCTCTTTCTTGTAGAAAGAGGCAAAAGCAAACTGCTGCAGCCCCTCTTAGCTTGTATGTTCTTCCTCAGTAATAGCTTTTGCCATCTTGACTACACTCTGATATTGCTTGGGCCCATGTGTCCATGTTTTCATCTGTGAAATGCTAAAGGGCATAGAACTCTAGACCCAATGCCTGAATCTGGCCAGCAATAGCTTCTTAATTGGGCTGCCCATGAAATATAAATGTTGGGTCAGGGCCAGAGCCTGGAAAAGTTACTTTCTTGAATTACAACTCCTAGAATCCCCAGATCAGAATGGCCACTGGCCAAAATTGTACTAAAAATACACACAATATTTTTCAAGTTCTCCCCCATGGAGAACTTATGTAGTTAAGACAGCAATGCCAGTGACTTTTGATACATGGTCTGCAACTCCAGTCTATGCTCCTTCTGTCCTGCCCTGGGCAGACAAATTGTTGAGTGGCATGGTCAACCCCATTAAGCATAGAGAAGAAATTGCTTCAAGCAGCAGATGATGGGAGCCAATGAAACAATCCCATTGGCTGTTCCTCTTGAATCTCCTCTTTCCTTCTGTTGGAATGTAGACCTCTGTAAGCCACATGGCTTGCCCTGGGCTTTTAAACTAGTCTCAGGTGTGGTAGACAATGCTATCCTCTCACTAGTGATGAAACATTCACCTTGTCAGCATGGAACTGGTGGGAGAGCCATCTTGATCTTTGTTTTAGCCCACTATTCTACTCATAAAACAAATTGACTCGTGGCGAGAAAACGTGTGTTCACTTAGGCCAAGACGGCAGAGACAAAAGAGGCAAAAGGTGATAAATACTGGGGGAGACAAAGCAATGGTGACAATCTCTTGGCTATCTCTCCTGAACCCTTTAGCCCTCCCCTTCTCTTGGTTCAACGGTCAAATGCTATTTCAGATAAGTTCTTGGAGAAGGGTATTGCACTGGTGGGAAGGGCCAGAGGCAAAAGGGAAAATCCATAAATCTCATAATGTTCTCATTGCATAGATAACTAATTCTGAGGAGGGGAGTGTCAACCTTTTATGTAGAATGAAAACAAAACAAAACAGAAATGGAAATACTACAAACAATCGCTTTATGAGAAAGAGGTTATGGCTATCTGGGGAACCTCATGGTGTTGGACTGGGGTAAGGAGAGCTGAATTTAGCTCCAGAGCCTAAGTTTCCCAACCCAACCCTTCTTTATTTATTATATTTTTATATAATCTTCCAACCCGGCAATAAATTCATTGCCACTGAACTTATTTATCTATTGTATTTCTATATCATCTCCCAACCCATGGTGGTCCTTAAGATATCCAAACCCATGAAGTGTTTTCTGGAAGTATCGACGTAATATTAATATACAATTAAGACTTCAAAACCCATGAGGTATCATCTCCCAACCCCATGAGGTCCAGTGGCAATGAAGAAATAAAGCAAACAGCACAAATACAAAACATTCCTTTTAAAAATACACATCAAAATACTCTTTAAAAACAGTCTGAAAACAATCCTAAAATGCAATTTTAAAACAGAACAATTTCAAACATTGAAGGGCTTGTAGAACAGTACTGTTTTAGCTGCCCACTAGAGGTTCAAAAGAGATGGAGCCAACCTAACTTCTTTGGGCAGGGAGTTCCACAGGCATGAGGCTTCTACAGAGAAAGCGCTGTTATGTGTACAGTTGGTCCTCTATATCCATGGATTCAGTCATCCACAGGTAGAAAGTATTCAAAAATATATAAATTCCAAAAAGTAAACAATGATTTTGCTATTTTATATAAGGAAAACAATTTCACTGCACCACTGTATTTAAAGGGACGATCACCCACAGATTCTGTTGTCCATGGGGGTTCCTGGAATCACACAGCAGTAGATCTCTAGGGCATACTTTGCATGTAAATCTAGCTTTGTGAGATATTGGGAGATACCAACAGAACCTCTTCTGATGATCTCAAATTTCAGGAGGGTCATATGGGAGATGGTGGTCTGTAAGATATCAAAGCTAGCCTTAATTAGCTCAGGCATGGTAAATAATGATATCTTCTTGCCAGCAAAGAAATAAAATTTGGCTGCCAATCCAGTCTGCTTTTGTGCAGGAGATGGAGTGAGCAAAACCTTCCCCTTTGCCTCAGGCACCAAAACATTCTTGGCTTAGCCTGATATCCTGATTGAAAACTCAGGCCCCCAGCTACACCACTTGTAAATATTTTTAATATTTTACCACTGGATGTCTAGCATGACTTGCATCAGTGACACAGACATCACAGATCAAAATAATCTTTATTGTCATCTAGTACCTTAAAAAACATACTTTTATCTAAAGAGACAGTTAAAAATTCGAGCTGGCCTAGATGTTTTATATTTGCCACGGGGACTGACAAAATTGTTTCCACTGATTATTAACAAAATAATTGCAATGTCAATACTTCCAGAAAACACAGATAGACTTGGGAATTTTATGTACAAACAGTCTCAGAAAGAACAAGCAAACATCCTCGGAAACCATTTAGATAGTTTAGATGTCATTTGTTGGTTGTGAGGAAACGTTGAATAGGGGTTTATGTTCTTGTGCTATGATTGATCACATGAAGCATAGCTTGGGAAAATGAGCCATTTCACTTTGGAGTGATTTGAAATGTGAAACTGGTTTCCATTTCCCCCCTTCCATGTGCCTACTTTGAAATGCTCCTTTTGGAAAACAAAAATGCTGTGGGATGAATAAATCTAAAGAAGGTAATCTAGAGGTGCTTGATGAAGAGAAAGTGCACGAGCACAGAATAAGCGAGTCCATTACTGATTGTAATGAATGTCAAAAAATCACTTCAAATTCCTGATGGATCTCTAACTCCAATTGCTTCCTTATCCTTGACCATTTACCAAAGGAGAATTGTGATGATCGTAGGAAATTAGTCTTTGTGGGAAAGTGTTGCAAATCACTCCATTTTCACAAGTGTTTTTAAAAGACAGGACTGTGATGTCTGCCTGTATGCCAAGTGTTTGCTGTGAAGTTGTTGGTTTTTTTTTTTTACTTGTCAGTTGCGGGCTGAAACTACAGCTTGTAAAGACTACTTTCTTTTGGACTGCTCTCAAAATTCCTCAGCTGGCAAGACCACTGGGAGGTTCTAGGTGATTTGGCCCTCGGCTGTTATTGAATTAACCCGATCCCCTCAGGATGTAGTGTATTCATTCTTTAAAAGAATAACTTTCTAGGATCTGAGACAGTGGGGTGAATCTGAAGAACATGGTGATTATGTTGTAGTTGTTGTTTGTGATCCTTTGGATCAATATGCCACTTTTGGACCCTCCTTCTTTCTCACATCGAGTGAGAAGAAAGACAATTCCTCTTATTTTCCTTTGCACATCTTCTAATGGAGAGAACTCATTTTACTTGTAGAAAAATAAAGGTTTCTCATTCTGAATTACATGTTGTTGTTTTTATTCCGATCATAAAAGAAGAGAATAAAATGCATATAAAAAAAGAGAACAGGTTGAGAGACATTCGAGAAAGTTTTACAATGCCGGATCATCTATATCATGCTAACAATTTTTTATGGCAGCATGATAAGTGTAGTGAAAACATTGGTTCTATATTTTCTGTCCTAGTAAGCTATAAAGAGAGACCATTTCCTTTCAAACCCATTCTCAGTTTTGCCATTACTGTGGCGCATTAACTGTTGTTTGATTGATGGAATAGATGGATTCCTAGAATGCTGTGTCTTTCTTTTTACATTCAAGCAATAAATACTCAGTTTCATCCAGAAAGGCAGGTATGTTGGTGGAAACAGCTTCTCTGTGTGGATTTTTATTCCAGAATAGTTGTGGGCAGGTTGCCTGATAGGGGAAGCATAATAAATCCTCTTCAAAGGGAGTTATAATGACATAGATCACAAAGTAAGCCTCCAAGTACTTTTATTTTCTATTTCCTACCCAGTTAAAGCAGTGGATTCAGGTAAGCATAAGTATTTTTCTCTTTATCTAAGAGGAAAAGAGCCTGTGTTTCCTCTTGTTATTGAAAAATCATTTCTTGCTTTCCATTCTCTACTCCTCTGGTGCCCCTGTATGTCGCATGTCTTCACCTGGGTTTCTCCTCTGCTCATAGCTTCCCACTGGAATATCATCTTCTAAAGTTTATATTTATAAGTAAGATGTGTTCAGCCATAATTTGTCCTCAGCACTTTGGGTGATGAAGTCTAAGGCTTGAACAAATGGTGTAGAAAATAGATTTGAGAGGCTGTGCTTACCACTCAGTTAGAAGCTTGAGTAAGGAAGTATGACTTGGGTGTGAATGTGTATGTGCTCCTACATTTTTTCCTTGAGGTGACAGATATATTCTCCACTGGAGGCCCCTTCTTCTCTGGGTTTCCTCCTTTTGAGCTTTTCTATCTTTCAAGGTAAGACATCTCTCATCTTGTTGTATATCTTTTCTCTTTTGGAATTCAGTCTCCCTCCCCTGTTTTTTTGTCCTTAAACACCCCATCTACTCATTGCCACGATGCCTCAGTGCTACTCAATTTGTGTGAGAGAACAAAATTATTCAGTTAGTATCCTAAGCCTACGACAGGCTCCAGCTTCTCAACCATTAAAAAAAGAAGGATGTTTGGTAGCGATAAAATATTATTTGCCTTGAATAGGCTGTTGAACTTTTAAAAGAGCGATTTTTTTTAAAAAAAATGAAAATCATTCTTGCAGAAAACTACAGTCTAAATAATAATACATTTATTTATACTGTGCCTCTCCATTAAGATCAAGGCAGCTAACAACATTAAAACATTAAAATACAATAAAATACATTGTCCCAGAAACCCACCCACCCACCATAACCAATAAATCATAATTGTAAACAATAACAATAAAACAATATCATTATGAGAGGGTCAGTCTAACTGATCCAAGGGTGTCCCCTTGAGCCAGGGCATACTTAGCTCAGTTAGAAAAATAAGCTGAGTGGAAAAGTAAATGGCAAAGGCAGATTCTGTAAGTTATGTACGAAGCAAGTAGAAAAAGCAGAACTACTTTTAGCAGAACTACTTTTGCAAGCAGGAAATGTAACCAAGCTAGGCTAGACAGAGACAGTGAAAATGGTAAACCGCAGGTATGTTGCTGGGTAGAGATAACAGAATTTTATTGTGATTGGCCGAAACGCTGGGTGAATAATTCTAAAGGAAACTATAAATGACATGTACTTGAACAAGGAAGGGGGGGACAGGTTTTTCACCGTTAGGTGGCTGTTACCCCCACCAGCTGGTTAATAAACTTGGTTGGAATCAAATAATTGGTCTGGTCTTTGTCTCCCGTACCTTCAATTCCCGGGATATGTTTGGGAACGCTTAATTCCCTTACATTTCATGGTGCGTTGGCCGGGAATTAAATTGAAGGAAGGGAATCGGACCTGATGTGCCTTTGACCACGCCAGAGGATCACCGCGGTCGGAACCAGCAACGGCGACAGTACGGTGAGAGGGGCCCCGCTATAAGACCATCGGCTTCCCTTTGCTGTGTCCGGCTCGTCGGTCATTCCTGGTGCCAATGGCGAATTGATCCAACCAACGGGGTAGAAGACGTCTTGGTGGAGCCTCGAGGCAAGTATGAGGGTGTATGAATGGTCTTGATGTATGAATGGTCTTAAACTAGTCGGGAGGTGTGTGAAGTGTGTGTGTGTCGTCGCATTTCCCGACACTGACCATTGTTTCAGTACCGGGTCGGCGGAGAGTGGGGTTTGTCGCATTGCCCGTATCTGGCCATATGTGCATCTGGGAGACCGGGTCGGCAAATCCAATGAGTCAAGTGATCGCTCCCCCCATTCCTTAAGTGATCACGAATCCCTGTCTACCCTGTATGATTGTGTGATCAATATTGGGTTGGGTCTAGACCTAGTAAAGGTAAAGGAGAAATAAGGTACCTAGGTTAAGGCTAGTGAGGGTGCCCCAAGATTCTAGCCAAGGAAAATGGGAGGAAAGTCGGGCTGGTGAGGGTGCCCCAAGAATCCAGTTTCCGCAATAGGTGGGGGTAGTTCAAAAGGAGTAACCCCCTTGGATTGTAAAATATAAGGTACCTAGGTTAAGGCTAGTGAGGGTGCCCCAAGATTCTAGCCAAGGAAAATGGGAGGAAACAGTGGGTCAAAGGGAGTGACCCCCTTGGATTGTATGTTAAATAATTGGTCAGAATTTAAGAAATACATTTCTGCAGGGTCCCGTAAGCCAGGCAAGTTAAGAACCTTTTGTGAATTAGAATGGCCAACGTTTCCACTAAATCCATCATGGCCAGCCATAGGGACCCTGGATAAGAGACTGGTTGATAGAGTAGCTGATTTTTGTGCTAGATATCATCCAGACCAGTACTATTACATCTCAGCCTGGCAGATCATAGTGGATATGCAACCACAGCCTAAATGGCTTCAAGATTGCAAATGCATGCCCCTCAGGGCTGCTGCTCCGAAGGCTCCACCACCCTTGCCCCCTTCCGGAACCCCGGAGGACGATGAGGTTTGGCCACCACCTTATCGCCATATATATCCATCTATACCTTCCAAAGACAATGATATGCCACCACTGGAGGGAATGGAGCCTGAGGGTGTTTCAAAGTATAATTTAAGACCCAGAGACAAAGAAGAAGATAGAAAACTTTGCCCCCTGAGAGAAGTTCCTCAAGTAATACCAGATGGCCAAGGGTCCTCACGGACGGTGAACGTGTTCTAACATGTGCCCTTCACCAGTAGTGATTTATTAAATTGGAAGGCTTCCATGAAAGGATGGAGTCAGGATCCCACCCAGATGGCCCAGTTAGTGGAAGGAATTTTCAGTACACACAACCCTATCTGGCAGGACATCCAGCAATTGCTGAATGCCTTATTCACTGCGGAACAAAAAGGACAGATCCTTAGGATGGCCAGGGAGGAGGTAGAGAAGGAAGAAGGGGCCACAGGAGAACAACTGGTGAAGTTACAAGAAAGCCGGGTCCCAACCTATAACCCGAATTGGAACCCCAATACTGAGAAAGAGAGACGGGAACTGGGACAATATCAGCAATATATTTTTAGAGCTATAAGAAGAGGGCCACCCAGACCCGTGAATTTGAAGAAAATATACGATATTCAGCAAGAAAAAGATGAGAGCCCAGGAGCATTCCTGGAGAGGCTTAAGCCGCCTACAGACAATATAGCCCATATGATATGGAAGATGAAAGTGAGTTGTCACAAGGCACTCAAGCATTAAAACAAAGTTTCATAAGTCAATGTGCCCCAGACATCTGGCGAAAGTTACAAAAGCAAGCCGGACTCGCCCACATGACCCTGTCTAGACTTTTGGAAATAGCATCACAAGTGTATGTGGGACGAGAGGATGAGGATGCAAAGTTTAAAAAGAAGGCAAATGTTATAGCCGCAACTCTGGGAGTCGGGAGGAAATAGAAATGGAGGACGTGGAGGTAGTGCCCAGAGAGAAGGAGGTGCGACGTGGGTGTCGGCAGCAACTACACAGGTATTAGGGAATGACTTATGTGGGCTAGCTCCCATGGAATTGACTCTGGAGCTATCAAGCCTGTTGTAAATATTTAAATAATAATAATAATAATAATAATAATAGAAAGACTGGAAGAGAAAGTGGGCAGCGTAAGCTTCCTAGACTGAAGTCCACTTCCTCAGATGCATTTGGATATGAAGATGAAGATAATAATAATAATAATAAATATAATAAATAATAATAATAACTGGACATACATGTTACCTGGTTAGATATGTCCAGATGTCCTGCAGGAGACCAAGATGGTTTCACTCAGGAAATAAAGGAGGGATGGAGACACAAGATAAACCCTGAAGACTCCAAGGCAGATGTTTCCCAAAATGCCCTTGATGTTAAAGGAACCACAAAAGACAGAAGGTTTTAGAAGAGAATGTTTTCAGTCCAGTTGAGGGCCCTGACAAGTGGATACACTAGGAGAGAGATGAAGCAAGTGAGAATGAAGGGAATAAGAGCAAGTTACTGACAGCTGCAACTTAGGATCAAGAAGGAAAGCCAAAAGCTGCCAGAGAAAAGAGAAGAGATACATGTAGATGAAAAGCTGGAAGAGAGCCAAACTCCACCTTGCCAGCACAGCCTGCAAGAGAGATGTTAGTGAAGTAGGAGAGATGTTAATGAAGGAGATGTTAGACAAAGGACTGAAGATGCGGATGGCAGAGACAAAGAGATAGTTAACCCCAGTCGCCTATGCTATAGTTACAGAGGAAGGAAAGATATTGGGAAAACAATCTTTAGGGCCAAATATTTACACAGATTCTAAATATGCATTTCTAACCATTCAGGCCCATGGTGCAATGTACAAAGAAAGAGGGCTGCTAACCGCAGGAGGGAAATTACTCAAAAATGTAGCAAAAGGAAATAGGTTAGCTGATCAAGTAGCAAGACAAGTAGCTGAAGAAGGATGTGAAAATGAGGTATTAGAATTGGCTTTGCAATTGATGGAATGTTGGTATTTCCGAATGTGAAGGTGTATGTTCCGAGTGTGTTGGCATGGCATATGGTTCGGGAGTTGCATAAACAATATCATCAAGGGGGAACGGCCATGCAGCAATTGCTTGAACGACAAGTGTATTTTGAAGGGTTAACAGCTATAACAAAACAAGTGGCAATGAGATGTGAAATATGTGCAAAGTCAAATCCCCGGGTGGGTCCCTTACTACCCCCAGGTGTTCAAAGGGTTGGATTTTCCCCTTGGGAAACATTGGTTGTAAATTTCACTGAAATGCCTAAGTGTAAGAAGTTTCAATATTTGCTTGTGTTTGTATGTACTTTTTCGGGATGGGTTGATGCCTTTCCCACCACTAATGAAAAAGCCGAACAGGTTGTTAAAGCCTTGTTAAGGGAAATTATACCTAGAAGTGGGTTGCCTTTGTATATAGGTAGTGATAATGGACCTGCATTTGTACATCAAATTGTTCAGAAATTAGCTCAAGTTTTAGGTGTGACTTGGAAATTGCACTGCGTTTATCACCCTCAGTCTTCGGCGCGCATGAACAGAACACTTAAAGGGACAGTATCTAAGATGTGCCAAGAGACTGGACTGGACTGGGTAACTGTGTTACCAATGGCACTCTTTAAAGTTCGATGTACACCAACTAGATTTTTGGGACTCTCTCCCTATGAGGTTGTGTTTGGGAGACCACCGTTGAACTTGCATAGACTTGAGGGGGATGTGGAACAGATTGGGAAACTTGAAGTGATTAAAGAAGTACAGTTATTAGGCCAGAACATAGAAAAGTTACAGCAATATGTGCAAACTATCAGATACCCCTTTCCCCGTTACTGCTCTTCACCCTTTCTCTCCAGGAGATCGAGTCTGGCTGAAAGATTGGAAGAGCAACCCCCTTGGACCAAAGTGGAAGGGACCATATGATGTGTTGCTGACCACACCAACGGCAGCTAAACTGAAGGGAGTGAAGCCTTAGATTCACTACACCCGGTTGAAGAGGGACAGGACCAAAGGAGTGGCGAGCAGAGGGAGATCCGGACAATCCACTGCGTCTTCGGATCAAGCGGTCCAGGGAAGACAGGGCAGCATCGCAACGTGAGCCCCCTGTCTGAGGTCAGGTGACCAAGCACCGCCTCGAAGAACAGGAGCCTTGGCTACCCGAGAGCCATGGCGAAAGAAATGAAAGGACAATTGCTAACTGAAAAACCAGAAGTGGTAAAAATAGAAACCACCTTGCAGGTGGAGCATGAAAACGCCCCAATCCCCATTTGTCCCCCAAGTGCGAGGATGCCAGGATTAAGAATTTCACACATTTTCATAATCCTCCTGTTGGGTATTATTGTAATGATGTTTTTATTCCCCTTATCATGTGAAGGAAATTGGGTTGTAAATCATGCAAGAATGATGTTTGGGGAACACGGGGAGGACAAGATCTTGGTATATGAGCACCCGTATAGAGTAAGTGAAATGGGGATGCTTCCTGCCATGATTGAAGACACATCATTCGTGGCATGAGCTTTTGTCACTATGGGATTGGTTAACTTCTTGGCTACCAGATCTTGGCTGGCTAAAAAGCTTATTTGTAACCGGCTTGGCTATTCTGCTTATTGGCATAGTGATATGTACTTGCTTGCCTTGCTTGCTTAAGTTTTTGCAAAATAGATTTGAAAGCATGCTTCAAAAAGAGAGAAAAGTAATGTTGGCGCGTCTGACCTACCAAGAACTAGATAGTTTAATAGTTGACAGCGCCTCGTATCATAACTTACAAGAAAAAGGGGGGAATGAGAGGGTCAGTCTAACTGATCCAAGGGTGTCCCCTTGAGCCAGGGCATACTTAGCTCAGTTAGAAAAATAAGCTGAGTGGAAAAGTAAATGGCAAAGGCAGATTCTGTAAGTTATGTACGAAGCAAGTAGAAAAAGCAGAACTACTTTTAGCAGAACTACTTTTGCAAGCAGGAAATGTAACCAAGCTAGGCTAGACAGAGACAGTGAAAATGGTAAACCGCAGGTATGTTGCTGGGTAGAGATAACAGAATTTTATTGTGATTGGCCGAAACGCTGGGTGAATAATTCTAAAGGAAACTATAAATGACATGTACTTGAACAAGGAAGGGGGGGACAGGTTTTTCACCGTTAGGTGGCTGTTACCCCCACCAGCTGGTTAATAAACTTGGTTGGAATCAAATAATTGGTCTGGTCTTTGTCTCCCGTACCTTCAATTCCCGGGATATGTTTGGGAACGCTTAATTCCCTTACAATTAGAATTATTAAAATGGACAAGACAGGGTAGTCCATGGGGCGATTGAGATACTAATTTGGGAAGGCCTGTCGGAACTGCCTTTTTAAAGCTGTCAAGAATGGTAATATGACAGGTCTCTTCTGGCAGGCCATTCCATAACCTGGGAGTGGCAGAAGAGAAGGTCCTCTGGGTAACCGCAGCCAGCTTAGTTTTTGCTGGCTGCAGTAGATAATAAATAATAAACAAATAAACCAGGTAAAAAGATGGAAGAGGTATGAAGTAGAAGAAATGAAAGAGATAGAAGAGTTCCCAAGAGTAGTGATACAACAGAATCATCAGTGCCCTCTTTTTTAAAAATTGGAGATTATAGCACATCTTTAAAAAGCAATTTACTGCTGCCGAATTAAATTCTGTTATCAATTTGCAAAGTCAGGAGCTTCCCAGCTTTGCAAATTGGCTGCTGAGCCTGGATTCTAGCCGGAAGTTACCCGGGCTGTACCCAGCTGGTGTTGTTGGCAGCAAAACACATGCAATAGTATCTGGTCACAGCCCAAATTAGAATTCAATTCAGCAGCAGTAAATCACTTTTTAAAACTGTGCAATAATCTCCAAAACCAGTAGTTTTTAAATGGTATGGTAATCCCGGAATTTCTTATCAGTTTGCCAAATTCACCTTACTGATAAGATTTGTAATGGAGGACTAGATTCCCTACATGATATGTTACTTACTGTTTCTGTTCTTCCTTTGCGGTGTGTACCTGTAAATGCTGAGCGTGTTGCAAGAACAGAGTAACAGACCATGGGGACTGACAGCATACACAAACATGACTCAGAACTCCTTTGTGACACTTAAGAGATTCTTCTGTGGGAGATGTACAGAAGTTTCTTTCCAGGAAATTAAAAGTGAAATTGGTGCCCTGGGAGAAGAACATTTATAAATGAAGAAAGAATAAATCATATCAGCCTTAAACACATAATAACAGTGTTAAATCAGGTGTTAACTCTGCTTCAGTGCAGCTGGAAAAAAGGCTTTAGGTGAACCCAGGACAGGTGTATGAATTTAGAGCACTGTTCTTACTTCCAGTCACATGTTTCTATAGCCTCCCATCTGTCCTGGCTGAATAGAACGGGTATGTTGCCATTCAGCCTCCAGGCCCATCACAGCATGGGAGTGGTTAGAAAGGAAATTTCCCTTCCCCTGAATATTCTGGTGTCCATTACACTATGCAAGTGTAAATCCTATGCATTTTTAGTTTGGGTGGGGTAAGGGGTTCTGGAGCAGCACAATGCACATGCTTGCAGGGTATGGACCACCTTCGATGACCTCCATGGAGGAGATCAGAGGTATTTGTGTTGGATGTAATGCACGCAGGATGGTGTGTATAGAGGGTGGAGTGATAAAGGGCTTGTTTGTCCTTCCATGTGCCTCTTTCCAAGCACAACTTCATGCTGTAGTGGAAGCAACAGGAGGCGTGAATGGATTCAGCAAGAGAATCCACTTTTTAGCTAAGTCATCCTTGTGTGTGCATGTGTCTGTGTTTCCCCTGCTTTTTGTTTGCTTGTCTCTTTCTCTACTCTTATTGCCTTTTCTTCATCAAGAGTGGGGAGGGAGTGGCGGTTGTTGTCGCATGGTTGGCCATGGAGGGTCACCACCTGGCTGTATTGTTGGGGCCCCCTGGGATCTCCCCACAGTGGGATTTCAGTTGTTCCCCCTCATTTGAGGACTCAGGCCTTCATAACAATCTTCCACATGTTGCAGCCACCTGCTTGGATCTTCTACTGCCTCCCTACTAGTCTCCACTACAGCTGCAATGTGCTCCAGCAGCCAGAAGGCTTCCTGGTGCAGCAGCACATGTGGCATGTCTGGCCTTGACATCTGCCCTCAAAAATCTGTGCTTACCCCACTCCGCCTAGCTAGGGTGGGCATATTCTGTTGATTCTGGGGCATATTCCTTGCCCAAGCAATTCAGGGCCACATCATTACTTCTAAAATCTTGGGCTGTGGTTGCATTAAAGTCAGATGATGATGATGATGATGATGATGATGATGATTTGAGTGTGTTGCTGCTGCATCGCCCAAACTGTGTCATTAGTTTGGCCCAGCGGATGGGGAAACTTGTTAGCTGGGTTAAGAATGAGAGAGACTGCTAGATTTAGAGAGGAACTTCAATTCCCAGGACTAAAGAGAAGATATTTTTTACTTTGAATAAGGTAGTGGGATTTTCAGTTATATATTTATAATATATAAAGGGTGTGATTTCTTCATGGTATAATTTCTATATTGCATTTGCATCTGCTTTGCTTTTGGGGAGGGGGGATTGCATCCAAATATTGCAGTACTGTTGAGTAACACTGGTAAAAGGCTCCTGTATTCAGGTCCCACACTGACACCGCTAGGAAACTTTTGGGGCAGAGTTTATCCCTCAGATTTCAAATATAATTTGTTATATTTTTGAGAGAGAGAGAGAAAGAGAGAGACAAGATTACCGCACTACACTCTTATAGTGCTGATAGTCTACTTTAACTGCTCTGGCTGTCTCCCGTTGTTGGATTTATGAGTTATGATTAGTTTAACACTGTTTTAAGGGGAGGGAGGTGGGTATGTTTGGAGGATTTAAATTGTATATGTTTTTAACATGTTGTACCCCGCCTTGATTGTTCACTCAGAGGGGCGGGTAAGAAATAAATATTATTATTATTATTATTATTATTTGCAGTTTAGGGAGGGGCATTTAGAATTCTCAGCCAGAGAGCTCTTAGGCCTCACTGAACTACAGGCATCAGAATGCAACAGGAGACAGCCAGAGCAGTAAAACTGGAACAGTACCACTATAAGAGTGCAGTGTGGTAGTGTGGGGAGACTTAAACTGTGATTGTGTTTGCAATATCCAATTATAGTTGGCCTCATAGAACTCAGAGCAACTGGAAAGCACCATTTATCCTTGCTTTCATTTCATGTTGTTGTTTAAAAGATTGGGTACCATATGAGCTAGGCCATTTCTCTGGGCCCATTGTTGCTGTTTTTATGTGCTTTCAAGTCAGTGATTATGGTCACCATATTGTAAGGGAATTAGGCGTTCCCAAACATATCCCGGGGATCGAAGGCGCAAGAGTTTCAGACCAGACCAATTTTAATGATTCCAACCAAGTTTATTAACCAGCTGGTGGGGGTAACAGCCACCTAACGGTGAAAAACCTGTCCCCCCCTTCCTTGTTCAAGTACATGTCATTTATAGTTTCCTTTAGAATTATTCACCCAGCGTTTCGGCCAATCACAATAAAATTCTGTTATCTCTACCCAGCAACATACCTGCGGTTTACCATTTTCACTGTCTCTGTCTAGCCTAGCTTGGTTACATTTCCTGCTTGCAAAAGTAGTTCTGCTAAAAGTAGTTCTGCTTTTTCTACTTGCTTCGTACATAACTTACAGAATCTGCCTTTGCCATTTACTTTTCCACTCAGCTTATTTTTCTAACTGAGCTAAGTATGCCCTGGCTCAAGGGGACACCCTTGGATCAGTTAGACTGACCCTCTCATTCCCCCCTTTTTCTTGTAAGTTATGATACGAGGCGCTGTCAACTATTAAACTATCTAGTTCTTGGTAGGTCAGACGCGCCAACATTACTTTTCTCTCTTTTTGAAGCATGCTTTCAAATCTATTTTGCAAAAACTTAAGCAAGCAAGGCAAGCAAGTACATATCACTATGCCAATAAGCAGAATAGCCAAGCCGGTTACAAATAAGCTTTTTAGCCAGCCAAGATCTGGTAGCCAAGAAGTTAACCAATCCCATAGTGACAAAAGCTCATGCCACGAATGATGTGTCTTCAATCATGGCAGGAAGCATCCCCATTTCACTTACTCTATACGGGTGCTCATATACCAAGATCTTGTCCTCCCCGTGTTCCCCAAACATCATTCTTGCATGATTTACAACCCAATTTCCTTCACATGATAAGGGGAATAAAAACATCATTACAATAATACCCAACAGGAGGATTATGAAAATGTGTGAAATTCTTAATCCTGGCATCCTCGCACTTGGGGGACAAATGGGGATTGGGGCGTTTTCATGCTCCACCTGCAAGGTGGTTTCTATTTTTACCACTTCTGGTTTTTCAGTTAGCAATTGTCCTTTCATTTCTTTCGCCATGGCTCTCGGGTAGCCAAGGCTCCTGTTCTTCGAGGCGGTGCTTGGTCACCTGACCTCAGACAGGGGGCTCACGTTGCGATGCTGCCCTGTCTTCCCTGGACCGCTTGATCCGAAGACGCAGTGGATTGTCCGGATCTCCCTCTGCTCGCCACTCCTTTGGTCCTGTCCCTCTTCAACCGGGTGTAGTGAATCTAAGGCTTCACTCCCTTCAGTTTAGCTGCCGTTGGTGTGGTCAGCAACACATCATATGGTCCCTTCCACTTTGGTCCAAGGGGGTTGCTCTTCCAATCTTTCAGCCAGACTCGATCTCCTGGAGAGAAAGGGTGAAGAGCAGTAACGGGGAAAGGGGTATCTGATAGTTTGCACATACTGCTGTAATTTCCCTATACTTTGTCCTAATAGCTGTACTTCCTTAACAATATCAATTTTCCCAATTTGTTCCACATCCCCTTCCAGTCTATGCAAATTCAATGGTGGTCTTCCAAACACTACTTCGTAAGGAGAGAGTCCCAAAAATCTAGTTGGTGTACATCGAACTTTAAAGAGTGCCATTGGTAACACAGTTACCCAGTCCAGTCCAGTCTCTTGGCACATCTTAGATACTGTCCCTTTAAGTGTTCTGTTCATGCGCGCCGAAGACTGAGGGTGATAAACGCAGTGCAATTTCCAAGTCACACCTAAAACTTGAGCTAATTTCTGAACAATTTGATGTACAAATGCAGGTCCATTATCACTACCTATATACAAAGGCAACCCACTTCTAGGTATAATTTCCCTTAACAAGGCTTTAACAACCTGTTCGGCTTTTTCATTAGTGGTGGGAAAGGCATCAACCCATCCCGAAAAAGTACATACAAACACAAGCAAATATTGAAACTTCTTACACTTAGGCATTTCAGTGAAATTTACAACCAATGTTTCCCAAGGGGAAAATCCAACCCTTTGAACACCTGGGGGTAGTAAGGGACCCACCCGGGGATTTGACTTTGCACATATTTCACATCTCATTGCCACTTGTTTTGTTATAGCTGTTAACCCTTCAAAATACACTTGTCGTTCAAGCAATTGCTGCATGGCCGTTCCCCCTTGATGATATTGTTTATGCAACTCCTGAACCATATGCCATGCCAACACACTCGGAACATACACCTTCACATTCGGAAATACCAACATTCCATCAATTGCAAAGCCAATTCTAATACCTCATTTTCACATCCTTCTTCAGCTACTTGTCTTGCTACTTGATCAGCTAACCTATTTCCTTTTGCTACATTTTTGAGTAATTTCCCTCCTGCGGTTAGCAGCCCTCTTTCTTTGTACATTGCACCATGGGCCTGAATGGTTAGAAATGCATATTTAGAATCTGTGTAAATATTTGGCCCTAAAGATTGTTTTCCCAATATCTTTCCTTCCTCTGTAACTATAGCATAGGCGACTGGGGTTAACTATCTCTTTGTCTCTGCCATCCGCATCTTCAGTCCTTTGTCTAACATCTCCTTCATTAACATCTCTCCTACTTCACTAACATCTCTCTTGCAGGCTGTGCTGGCAAGGTGGAGTTTGGCTCTCTTCCAGCTTTTCATCTACATGTATCTCTTCTCTTTTCTCTGGCAGCTTTTGGCTTTCCTTCTTGATCCTAAGTTGCAGCTGTCAGTAACTTGCTCTTATTCCCTTCATTCTCACTTGCTTCATCTCTCTCCTAGTGTATCCACTTGTCAGGGCCCTCAACTGGACTGAAAACATTCTCTTCTAAAACCTTCTGTCTTTTGTGGTTCCTTTAACATCAAGGGCATTTTGGGAAACATCTGCCTTGGAGTCTTCAGGGTTTATCTTGTGTCTCCATCCCTCCTTTATTTCCTGAGTGAAACCATCTTGGTCTCCTGCAGGACATCTGGACATCTCTAACCAGGTAACATGTATGTCCAGTTATTATTATTATTTATTATATTTATTATTATTTAAATATTTACAACAGACTTGATAGCTCCAGAGTCAATTCCATGGGAGCTAGCCCACATAAGTCATTCCCTAATGCCTGTGTAGTTGCTGCCGACACCCACGTCGCACCTCCTTCTCTCTGGGCACTACCTCCACGTCCTCCATTTCTATTTCCTCCCGACTCCCAGAGTTGCGGCTATAACATTTGCCTTCTTTTTAAACTTCGCGTCCTCATCCTCTCGTCCCACATACACTTGTGATGCTATTTCCAAAAGTCTAGACAGGGTCATGTGGGCGAGTCCGGCTTGCTTTTGTAACTTTCGCCGGATGTCTGGGGCACATTGACTTATGAAACTTTGTTTTAATGCTTGAGTGCCCTGTGACAACTCACTTTCATCTTCCATATCATATGGGCTATATTGTCTGTAGGCGGCTTTAAGCCTCTCCAGGAATGCTCCTGGGCTCTCATCTTTTTCTTGCTGAATATCGTATATTTTCTTCAAATTCACGGGTCTGGGTGGCCCTCTTCTTATAGCTCTAAAAATATATTGCTGATATTGTCCCAGTTCCCGTCTCTCTTTCTCAGTATTGGGGTTCCAAT
Source organism: Urosaurus nigricauda (assembly GCA_034509955.1). Lineage (NCBI taxonomy): Eukaryota > Metazoa > Chordata > Lepidosauria > Squamata > Phrynosomatidae > Urosaurus > Urosaurus nigricauda. The sequence continues at coordinate 107,411,121 of JAOEGL010000004.1, forward strand.
TCGGGTTATAGGTTGGGACCCGGCTTTCTTGTAACTTCACCAGTTGTTCTCCTGTGGCCCCTTCTTCCTTCTCTACCTCCTCCCTGGCCATCCTAAGGATCTGTCCTTTTTGTTCCGCAGTGAATAAGGCATTCAGCAATTGCTGGATGTCCTGCCAGATAGGGTTGTGTGTACTGAAAATTCCTTCCACTAACTGGGCCATCTGGGTGGGATCCTGACTCCATCCTTTCATGGAAGCCTTCCAATTTAATAAATCACTACTGGTGAAGGGCACATGTTAGAACACGTTCACCGTCCGTGAGGACCCTTGGCCATCTGGTATTACTTGAGGAACTTCTCTCAGGGGGCAAAGTTTTCTATCTTCTTCTTTGTCTCTGGGTCTTAAATTATACTTTGAAACACCCTCAGGCTCCATTCCCTCCAGTGGTGGCATATCATTGTCTTTGGAAGGTATAGATGGATATATATGGCGATAAGGTGGTGGCCAAACCTCATCGTCCTCCGGGGTTCCGGAAGGGGGCAAGGGTGGTGGAGCCTTCGGAGCAGCAGCCCTGAGGGGCATGCATTTGCAATCTTGAAGCCATTTAGGCTGTGGTTGCATATCCACTATGATCTGCCAGGCTGAGATGTAATAGTACTGGTCTGGATGATATCTAGCACAAAAATCAGCTACTCTATCAACCAGTCTCTTATCCAGGGTCCCTATGGCTGGCCATGATGGATTTAGTGGAAACGTTGGCCATTCTAATTCACAAAAGGTTCTTAACTTGCCTGGCTTACGGGACCCTGCAGAAATGTATTTCTTAAATTCTGACCAATTATTTAACATACAATCCAAAGGGGTCACTCCTTTTGACCCACTGTTTCCTCCCATTTTCCTTTGGCTAGAATCTTGGGGCACCCTCACTAGCCTTAACCTAGGTACCTTATATTTTACAATCCAAGGGGGTTACTCCTTTTGAACTACCCCCACCTATTGCGGAAACTGGATTCTTGGGGCACCCTCACCAGCCCGACTTTCCTCCCATTTTCCTTGGCTAGAATCTTGGGGCACCCTCACTAGCCTTAACCTAGGTACCTTATATTTTACAATCCAAGGGGGTTACTCCTTTTGAACTGCCCCCACCTATTGCGGAAACTGGATTCTTGGGGCACCCTCACCAGCCCGACTTTCCTCCCATTTTCCTTGGCTAGAATCTTGGGGCACCCTCACTAGCCTTAACCTAGGTACCTTATTTCTCCTTTACCTTTACTAGGTCTAGACCCAACCCAATATTGATCACACAATCATACAGGGTAGACAGGGATTCGTGATCACTTAAGGAATGGGGGGAGCGATCACTTGACTCATTGGATTTGCCGACCCGGTCTCCCAGATGCACATATGGCCAGATACGGGCAATGCGACAAACCCCACTCTCCGCCGACCCAGTACTGAAACAATGGTCAGTGTCGAGAAATGCGACGGCACACACACATTTCACACACCTCCCGACTAGTTTAAAACCATTCACACACCCATATACTTGCCTCGAGGCTTCACCAAGACGTCTTCTACCCCGTTGGTTGGATCAATTTGCTGTTGGCACCAGGGACGACCGACGAGCCGGACACAGCAAAGGGAAGCCGATGGTCTTATAGCGGGGCCCCTCTCACCGTACTGTCGCCGTTGCTGGCTCCGACCGCGGTGATCCTCTGGCGTGGTCAAAGGCACATCAGGTCCAACTCCTGTCCTTCGATCTGGTTCCCGGGCAACGCACCATGGAAATGTAAGGGAATTAGGCGTTCCCAAACATATCCCGGGGATCGAAGGCGCAAGAGTTTCAGACCAGACCAATTTTAATGATTCCAACCAAGTTTATTAACCAGCTGGTGGGGGTAACAGCCACCTAACGGTGAAAAACCTGTCCCCCCCTTCCTTGTTCAAGTACATGTCATTTATAGTTTCCTTTAGAATTATTCACCCAGCGTTTCGGCCAATCACAATAAAATTCTGTTATCTCTACCCAGCAACATACCTGCGGTTTACCATTTTCACTGTCTCTGTCTAGCCTAGCTTGGTTACATTTCCTGCTTGCAAAAGTAGTTCTGCTAAAAGTAGTTCTGCTTTTTCTACTTGCTTCGTACATAACTTACAGAATCTGCCTTTGCCATTTACTTTTCCACTCAGCTTATTTTTCTAACTGAGCTAAGTATGCCCTGGCTCAAGGGGACACCCTTGGATCAGTTAGACTGACCCTCTCAATATCACAGAGTCTTGGCAATTGTTAGTCTTGGCAATACTTATTCAGTGGATATTTGGCATTGCCTTGTTCTGAATATAGCCTACAGCATCTGGTTTTCCCTGTTATTTTCCCTCTCAAGTACTGATCAGATTTGACCCTGTTTAGCATCTGAGGTGAGACAGAATCTAGTGCCTTCTGTGTATTTAGCTTGCTGTTCTGGCCCACACTACACTATAATTGTTTTGCCAAGATCAAGGGTGAGAGCTGCGTAGGGGAAACCCATACAATTGGTTTTTCATACATGGAACTAGACTTTGAAATGGTTTGGCAAGATGAAAGTATTGATAAGTGACTTCTGTGCCTCTATTATAAATATGAAGGGCTCATCCATACTTTCTTTAACAGGTCTACCATATTTAGAAAACCTTTGGATAGATGCCATCCACAGATGAGACATCTGAAATCAGCCTTAACCCAAGCAGCCTCCTAACGCTGCCAGGGCCGTGACTTTAACTAGAGAGCTAGAAGAAGGCATTTAAACTGAAAAGCTGGATCTTTGTAAATTACAGCCACCCCTTGGAACTCACAGGGGAACCATTCTGGAACCCCCACGAGTCCCAAATCTCACACATATTCAAGTCCCATAGGCTTGAATAAGGCACGTGCATGCAGGGTTCATGCCGCGGGTGCACGGCCCATTAAGATTAATGGTGGTTGCCCCTCTGTGGATTTTAAGTCCGTTTTTTCGAGTCTGTGGACTTGAAGAGGTGACTAAAATGCACTCACATTTGTTCCAGAGATCTCAAACTAATTTGTACTTCTGTGAAGTTCAAACTATATCAAAAATACACTCAGGAAAAGTGTTCAAAAATATGCATCTTATTGGGGATTTAAATGCAAGTATTAGTGCAAGGTCTTTAAATAAATACATAAATAAATGTAGAAACAGGATGGAATAGTTTTATGGATTGGTAACCAGCATGGCCTAGTGGTTTGAGTATTGGACTACAATCCTGGAGACGAGGGTTCAATTTCCCACTCAGCCATGGAAACCAATAAGGTGACCTTGGGGCAGTCACACATTCTCAGCCCCTGAAAATCCAGTGATAGGTTCACCTTAGTGTTGCCATAAGTCAGAAACTACTTTAAGGCACACAACAACAACAACAACAATGTGAAATGGTAATGTGGAGTGGAATTAAAAGAATTAATCTTTTCCGAACTGAAGCAGCACATAAATGGAGCTGTCAGAGCACTTCTCCAGATTGGAACAGGCATTTTGATTGCAGTCTTCACAGAATTACAGTCTCTGTGTCCTATTGGAGAAATAATGAGGAAACTTTGAAAGAACTGGAATGTTTCATACAATTTCTTCCATTTGTAAATCTGACAACATGACAGGGACATTCCATTCTAGTCAGCTAAAGCATTTGTGAAGCATTTGACCACAAGAAAGAAGCATAAGCTTCAAACAAACACAGATCATTATTTAGAAGAAAAAGCCAATCAAAGCACAGAAATGAAAACTATTTGGAATTTTACTGGTCCTACTGATATGTTGCTCACAGTCTGGAAAGTGGCTTCCTTCCTTCTTAAAAGTACTCTCTCTTTCTGGCTGCTGCTACACTGCAGGATTAATGCAGTTTGACACCTCTTTAACTGCCATGGCTCCGTCATAAGTATTTCTGGGAATGGTAGTTTGTTATGCTACCAAAACTCTCTGACACAGGAGGCTAAATATGTTACAAGACTACAAATCCCATAGCGCTGAGCCATGACAGTTAAAGCAGTGTCAAGCTGCATTAATCCTGCAGTGTAGATGCAGCCTGATTTTTAACAAAAATGGCTTTTATGGTGCTGTACTGTTTTTAATCTGCTTTGAAATAAGATTTTAATTGGTTTTAATTCTGTTGTTATTCAGTACTGTTTCAATTTTGATTTTGTATGTTTTAACTATATGTGGTTGTTGTATTTTCTTTCTTGTTTTCTCTCTCTCTCTCTCTCTCTCTCTCTCTTTCTCTTTCTCTGCCTTCCATACACAAGAAATCCCAGGGAGGTGTTGATAAAACATGTATTTGTATGTATAAGGAGCCCTGGTGACACAATGGTTAAATGCCAGTACTGAAGCTACAGTGTTTCGATCCTAGGGCTCCAAGGTTGATTCACCCTTCCATCCTTTCGTAGGTAGGTAAAATACATACCCAGCTTGTTGGGAGGAATTGGCTTACACACTGTAAACTGCTTAGAGAGTACTGACTTCACTGTTAAGCAGTATAGACGGGTAAATGCTATTGCTGTTGCTTTTGCTATTTTAAAAATCCAATATAATAAAAAATAAAATAGCAAGATGAGAGGCATACTAGCAATCTCATTTTTTGACATCTTGTGATGTAACGTTGCCTATTTCACATGATATTGGACACCAGAAAGCATCTTTCCAGGTGGTAATGCACTGTGGGCCTTGCAAATTAAGCCTCAGCTTAACCAGAAACAGGTGCCTTTAGTGAGGACACTGCCTTTTTTGGTGGCTGATCCCAGGTTGTAGGACTCTTTTTCATAGGAAGTACGCTGAACCAACCCCTGCTGCCATTCTGATGTCAGACAAGGGCCTTTTTTAAATTTAGACAAGGTTTTTGGTGTTAACAGGTTGCCGTAGAAGGATCTTTCAACTGGTGATGCTATACTTTTATATTCATTGCTGCTTTTTAAGTGTGTTAAAATTATTTTTGATAGCTTTTTAAAAAAATTAAGCCAATGATTTATTTTAATTTTTGGTTTTCACTGTATTTCTTTTCAGTTTATGTTGCAAGCTGTCTTGTGTCCTCATCCTGGGAGAAAGGCAGGATCTATAAAGTGAATAAGTATCCAGAAATATTGGGTTATGATATCTTAGACGGGCTGTGCCCTGAGAGATATTTTTGCCCTGATCAACTTGCTTTATAGGCATTGCGCTTGATGGGCAGTGTCTGTGTACCTCATATCGCCTGGGCTCTAGAGAGGGAGGAAAATCCCATTTATTTTTGCTTGGCAAAAGAAGAGTGTTCATCCATCAACAATGACTTTTCTGTGACATTTCCCTGCTATTTTCAGCTGCAGAAGCTTTTGTATGACCTGCTGCAACAGCTGCTCGCCCTCAGGAAACTTAGATATATGGGGCAAAGTCTATTCTCAAATTGTGAAAAACAGTGCAGACAAACTGAAAACAGTTGGATACGCTGTGTTCTGTCAATGTATGAAGTTTTTTCCCCCTGTTCTCTCTAGCAGCACTGGTACAGAATTGCAAGTGGCTGTGGCCTGCACTTTCACATTCACTGGCAGTTCTTATCAGAGAACAGTCGATTACATGATATGCAAATGGAACTTTTCACTGACACTAATCTACTAATCTAGTTCGTGGAATAAAGCCATATGGGTAGTGAGACAGTCTGGCTACAGCTGAAATGGAGAAACTTGGCCAATTAGATGCACAACTAAAAAACAAAGAAATCAGATCCTGAACACTGGAATGGGTTTTACCTCCAGGCAATAGGATTACGGATTGTAACTGATACAGAATTTCCCTACTTATTCCACAAGCCCTGATTCTCCAAGAGCTATCTTTTGATAGTGATTCAGAGCAATCCTATGCGTCAGGGATGGGGACTCCCCAGCTCATGGGTCACGCATGATCCGTAGGATCTGGGCTAGGCTCCTCATCTGGCCTACAGGTTTATTTTTGCTATTGTCTCTACTCACTGTTGGAGAAACTAACCTATATAAACCAAGGAGGAGAAGATCTCCATTTCTTGGAGCAGATCCCTGGAATTTAAGGTGGGTTTCAGGTGGCATTTATGATTGTCGTAATAGTGCCATAATTGTGAATATGTATTATAGCTGAATAGGGAGCAGTTATCATTTGTGACTCTAGGTTATGAATCCATAATAACAATGCAGGATGCCAGCCATTATCTAATATATGTATATCAAATTGCTAGACTGAAAAGCTGGTAGTCCTGTGGGAGCCACTTTCCTGTTCTCTCTTGCTCAGAAGTTTCCGACCATATGTTGCGTTTCCTTAGAGTGTCCTTTCCAAAATGTGGTGTTTGTTCAGTGGTTAGTTTTTCATTAGGATACCAATGTATGCATTTGAATGTCTCATTCAATCAGATTTTAGAAGTGAAAAACTGAAATCAAGGGAACACGTGAGAACTCCATTTTATGAACTATGGGTTCACAATACGGGTGTACTGTGTATCTGGCTCTTTTTCAATGGGCCATTTGCAGACTTGCAACAGTTATATTTTTGGACTGCAAATCCCAGTGCTACTGACTATGTTTGTTGGAGGGTTCTGGAAGTCATGGTTAATAACCAAATAATAATTTTTAGAGTCTCTGGTCCTTGGGTATACCAAATACTGCTGTTGAATGTCAAGGAGATGTAGGATATGTGGCATGCTATCTCAAAATGTCTTATATTCCTTCTTCTATGGTCATCTGACCTTCACAGTAGTCTACCAGGTTCTGTTAGGTTGGCAGCTGCCAGTTCGCATTCACCTTCATTAATCTAACATTCCTATTAAAAAATCTACTGGTTATGAGCTTTAACAAATATTTGTTTGAAATTAAACATGGATTTCATCTGCTTTCTTTTATGTTGGCTGTGCAAATTTCCTCTTGTTATACATTCACGCAAAATTCAAAATCAGCCCATTCCCACACTTTTTGTGAAGGCCAGTGTTCTTAGGAGCAACAACTGTACTGCAATCAGCAACATTTTCAGTTTTGAGTTAATTGCAGACCAGCTCCACGAGGGACCACTTTCATCATTTGTGTGCACATGAATCGCAGGTATTTATCTCTTTGTTTGTGTTTGCTGTGTATCAGTAGCTTTTTAACAGCCTATAAGGCTGACTGCAAGAAGAGAGCAGAAGGAACAGAGGAACCGGGTGGGAAGGTGAGGATGCAGAGAGAATCTCACATACAAGTCTTTATGTATTATATAAGGCAAACATTGCTAGTTGAATGCTGGAAGACAGCTATCTCTCTCCAGATGCTGTTGGGCTTCAGTTCCCATTAATCCTGCCCGAGCCTTGGAAAAAAATTACCTTTTGGATGGCAGCTCCCTTCTCCCCCATGGCTGGTGGCAACTGGCCATGCTGGATAGGGGGTTCTGGAAGTTGCAGTTCCAGAAAGTAACCTCTCCTCTTCTCTCTTCACCTATTATGTCCTCTCTCTTCTGCTGAGTTAGGGGCTCAACAGACTGCCCCTAAAGAGTGTCCTGTAGTTGCCCCTTTTAGCACCAGATTGGGGCGGTGGCAATTACATGCCATGGCCCCAATCTTTGCTTTCTGTGGCACAAATAGGAGACACAAAAAGCAGCTCCTTTTTGAGCCCTGGAAAGGGTGCCATAGCCTCTGGCATGTGGCTTTTCCACACTCCTTTGGCACTGTGTCATGTAGATACACTGCCTGAGGAGCACAATGATGCTGTGCACTGTGTGGTTGGTATGTGGCATCACGTCAGCTTGGGGGCTGAATAAGGGCATGTGTCATGTGGACATCATGCCCTGACTCCATCTCCATGCTGGCCTTTCCCGCCGGTCTGTACAACCCCACAGTTTACTGTGAACTGCTCAGTTTGCAGTAATTGAAGTAAGGTGAGGATAAAGGTGGGAAGAGGAAAGAGATACTGGGACATTTTAAAAGGATAAAAAAAAGTAGGATGATAGTGAAATAATTGGGACTAACTCTCCCAAACTGGGACTATTGAAGGGTATGCTTATGTCAATCTATTTCAATGGTATCTCCACATTTTGAGGAAGATTTGATGGGGTTGGCAGCAAACTGAATGGGCCTGCTTCTGTGCTGGTGCATCTTCTTGGGCATATCTAGCAACAGACAATAACAGCACTGACAATTATACGTTTTGGCTTGGAGATGTCATGTAAATTTCCCTTAATGCCTGGCAGCGATACTAATATTAGGCTGGAGAGCTATCTACAGACACATATTCTCTGCTCAAGGTTGCTTCTGGTGCATGCAGTGAGTGAAAACTGGCATCTTTATCAGAAATACTTTTGATGGAAGAAAACTTAAATCTCTGGTCTAACTGATAGTTCCACTTGTACTATTGGGATAAGGGCTTGTCCTACCATCAGCCAAAGGAAAAGGCCTTCTCGGGCAGCAGGATTGGAAAATCGTGAAATGGCAGCAATTTGTTATTTACTTCTTTGCTTGTTTGCATTTTTTTGTACATTTATCTGTAATTTTACTACCAGGGTGGAAAGAAGTACTTTTGGCCTCAATGACCAAAATAACCTGGTTTGCTTCAGGCACTGTGCCTTGGCTTGAGTGTTTATGTGACATTTGTTGCTCTGCCTTGGGCACCAAACTATTTAATGGTGTCTTGATCAGAGTATTCAAAAGGAAATTGTTCCCACATAAATTTCCAGATCGAGTGTTGGTATGTTCTTTTTAAATCAGTGAAGTCATGATATAAATTACAATGCTTAACTCAGTTTTTACAATGTTCCGGTTTTAGGACTAATCGTTGCTAAAAAATGTTTTGATTTATAACTTTGATGTTACTGCACTGAAAAAAAGAGAGATTGATACATCCTGGGATGTCTGAATGCCTTTGAAGATAATACTATATGGAAAAGTTGCTCCGCCAAATAGTTCTGTTAAGGTCTGAAAGTTACCTCATAAGCTCCTATATCCATTGTTAATATAAGGTAACATGTAACCTCAAGAAAGGTTTTTAAAATATGCTGATTCTTAACCATAGCAGCACTTGAAAGTAATGGCCATGTGCTTGATATCTTTCTTTTAACACTTTATATTCTGAACTTTTTTTCAGGAGCGGTGAGCATCATATACAGTTACCCTTTTTTATCTCCCTGTGAGGTGGGTTAGGCTGAGAAAAAGCAACTACTTCATGGTTGCCTTATGAGTTTCACAATTAAGCAAAATTTTGAACCTAACTCTTTCTGGTACACAGGAAAATAACAGTTGCTATTACAATCTTTAGCTGCAAATGATTCAATACATAGCTGCCCAATATGTTGCAGTTATCACAAGAGGTAGAGAAGTAACAATCACTTCTTAGGGGAGCAGAAGAACATGAACTTCTGGTTAAAGTCCAGAGCCAAGTCAATACATCTAACAACACCTGCTCTACTGGGCAAATACTTCTTTGTACACTTACAGAGTTAGAGGAAAAAGCACAGCAAAGTCCTCACAATTATTTAATGCTTTTTTGTCTTAACTTTTGTTGCACTCCTCCATATCAGGGTTACCTCTGGTTCAGTACATGTATTAAATCCTACATTATTTAAAAGATGGAAGCAGTTGCATTGCATAAATTACATTGTCAGCTTATCCCAATGTCTAGCTGCACATGGCAATTCAGCTTATTTTTTTCCACTTCATTAACAATTATGCTAATGGATCCTAACATTGACCCTATTGAGTTCTCTGTAATTTTCCTGTCACTGTCTCCCTATTGCCCTGCAATTTCTATTCAATTTGCTTAGCCATAGATTAAAATACACTCCAATTTTCCAGTTACTTTATCCACTTTCCTGTTTCCTGATACAGAAACAATACTTGGAGCAAGAGTTTAATTCACTGTTTTTCAGCGACATACTGCAGCATGACACAATACTGCAGTGAATCAAATGCCTGAAGGTGATAACATGTACATGGGGAAGAAGGACAGAATGATTAGGGCTATTCAGACTTTGGTTATTTTTTTGACGTGACTATGCAAATAATCTCAATCATCCCTTCTGGTTTTGTTGTTCACACTTTTTTTTTTAATCAGAAACACATCTATGTGAGTTCTGTTGCTCGTACATGCCAGCACTGCGAATACAGATAGAGTTGATGGTGTGGATGTATTCAAAACACGTTCAGTGTATGTAGAGTTTTATCCAAGTTTGTCCCAGGTCTATTAGCATTGGTTATTCACACAGCCAATGATGCAGATCTTTTAGAAAAAAAAAGGTCGATTATCCCAGGTAAAGTGTTTTTTTTATCCCCCCCCCCCAAAAAAAAAACCTGACTCAGGTACATTTAAAATGCATGCGAACAAGAAATATTCAAACCACATTCTACGGGGATTATTTTCTCTGTCTGAATAACCCCCAAGACCAAAATTGTGCACATATAGGGATTGCTTTTTTGATTTTTTCTAAAATTGAAAATGTATTGTTAAAATCAAAGAAAGATACACATGAACACAAAAAAGGGGGGAGGAAAACAAACAAACATCCAATTACTATTTATACCTACAAACTTTAATACAGCCATACTAACATGCAAACAAGAAATTACTTAATAAACAACATAAAAATCCTTCAGCTTTCTTCTGCTGGAGTTGTTAACAGAATTTTCCACATTTCCTCTTATTTATTATTTATTTTATTTTATTTACTTTATTTATATGCCTCCTTTCTCCCAGGCCAAGATCCAAGGTGGCTTCCATAAAAACACATGAAAAACATTTACAAAAGTATAAAACCAAATTAAAAATGCCACATTAAAACACTATAAAACTCATAAAAATCTTAGAAGTTAAAAACAAATAAATCAGACTTCTGTATTTAAAACCTCCCTCCTTAAGCACTAAAAAGCTTTCTTTAAAATCCCTTTATCACATAAGACTAAGCAGTTAGATAAAATCTACCTAACCTATCTAATCCACTAACTGTGATTTTAGCTTACAACTAACACACAATTCTTACCTTTGTCTATTTTAAAATCAACTATTGAAACCTAATACTATTTTATCCCTCTTCCTCTGTTGTATATATTTTATTATTATGGAATTTTGGGACCCTTCCAGTATTTTGCATAGACTAATCTAGCTCCCAACACCACACATCAGACCATTTTTCTTTTTCTGTTTTTGAGTTTTCAGCAGAAGTTCCTAACCAAAAGAGTTTCAGATCCCCTGAAAATTTTAATTTCAATGATTTCTGCATTTGTGATTCAGTGTGACTCATTTTTTTTCTTTTTTACAATTCCACTATATGTAGAGAAATGAGACTGCTTATTGCCTTTTCAGTACTTGTTGTTGGCTCTTTTATATATTTTGGCCAATTTTACTGGAGGTAGGTGCCACTGGTACATCATTTAAAAAAGATTTTACTTTAAAACACAATAGGTTGAATACTTGAGATCTCTTTTCCACATATTTCTCATGGTGCCATATAGATATAGAGATGGTGCCCTACATTGTTGGACCAGTTCACCATGCAGTCTGTTGTCTGAGCATAACTGTTTCTGGAATTCTGATTTTACTAATTCAAAGTCTCCAACTTTTTAATCCACTTTAAACCTTTCAGGATGAGCAACTCTTTCAAAACCTTGACTCCACAATAGCTTGAAGACTGTGAGACTTAAGTTGCATCCATGCTGCAGAAATGGTGCTGTTTGACATTGTTTTAACTGCCCTGAATCAATGCTATGGAAGTTTGGCCTTTGTAGTTGTTTGAGATGTTTAGCCTTCTCGGCCAGAGAGTTCATAGGATGGATTCATGACAGTTAAAGCAGTGTCAGACTGCATTAATTCTGCAGTGTAGATGTAGCCAAAGACATCTGAAATTTGGCATGCTTAGAAAGGGATTCCTAAGCATGTGCACCAAGGGGTTTCTTTATATCATTAGTATGCTTGATTATCTCTACTGACTATTTTATTTTATTCTGCATTGTGTGTGCACGCACACACACATGTGTGTGTGTGTGTTGTCTTTTTTGTTTGTTTTTATTGTATTTTAGTATTACATTTTAGTATTTTATATTATTGGAATTGATGTTTTGTTCTGTAACTGTCTGTAAAGCTCCATGTACAGGGATGGTGCTATATAAAGAAATGAAAATAATGATTAATATTAATAATAATATAAAACAGATTAATTATATTTAATTTAATGTCATTGTAGTTAATTAAATATTGCCTGTATCTTATACATTGAATTATGGTCCTTAGGGACGTAAAACTATAGAGTGATCCATTGATCTCTGAATTGCACACGCCAAGGATAGCCACACTGAATGACATTGTTATTAGGGTGACAGTCCTCAGTTGAGGCAGCCCACAACTGTGAACACTTAAACAACTCAAACATGCATCATTATTGTTGTAATCTGAGCAATCCTTGCAGCAGCCTAAACCCTAAAGTTAGGTTGGTATGATTGTTTCCAATTTATTTATTTATTTATTTATTTTGGACAGGGTTTGGGCCTGAGGCTTAACATAGTTGCAGATGGGCAATTTTAGACGTTTCAAGCTAGAGCCCAAACCCTGTGGCATTCCCTTTACTGGAAAAGCTGTTCCTGCCCAATATTTGTATTTCCTTTCGGTTGTTAAGGCCAAAGAAACTCTGTTAAAGTTATTTTTTAAAAAAAAAGAAAGAAAAGAAAAAAAGAAAGTCCATTTTGCCCTATAAAACAACTTCAGAAGGAGTGTTTCCCTGTGGGAAATTAGCAGGAGCTAATAATGGTGTGTGCTAACCAGCACTTTCTTGACACATCAAATGGTTTGCATAATATGAAAACATAGCTGCTTGCGTTTGGGAGATTGAAATATGGTAACCCTATGAGAATTAAACTTTTAGTTCTTTATAAAGCTGGAGAGGAGTGTTTAGGAGAGTGAATGATCATCAGAACAGAGGGATGTAAATACAGTACCAGCAGAAAAGATAAAAGTCAGTGGAAAGAGCAAATGGAAAGTGAAAAATCACCAGGGCAGAGACTTGAGATTTCCACTCTTGGTGAAGATGATATAAAACCAGGACTGGGCTTAAGATAGATAGAATTCATCACTATACCATATAGTGTATTCCTCATTATGATTTTCTCTCTCCCTAGTACTCTGATCTAATTCTAGATGCCATTTGCAATTCCCACAATGCCCTGGAGTAACTCTGGCAGCCCAAGAAGGTACCTTGATCACTGCAACCACTTACAAGCTATGGCTGCATCTGTGCTGCAAAATAATGCAGTTTGACATGGCTTTAACTGCCATGACTCAACACTGCGGAATCCTGGGATTTCTAGTTTGCTATGGCACCAGAGCTCTCTGTTAGAGAAGGCTAAATCACTCACCAAACTACAAATCCCAGAATCCCACAGCATTGATCCGTGGTAGTTAAAGTGGGGTCAAATTGCATTATTTCTGCAGTGCAGATGCAGCCTAAATCCATAAACTGAGCAAGGTAACAACCATATTAGTGCAGAGCTGAGGCCTTCCTCAATCCTAGATCTCATCCTGGTGCAGTGAATGGGGGAAGAATGGAGGGAACAAAGAGTTACACAGCCTTTATCCTCTCCCTTCCAAAATTGTATACAAAAAGTTATTTTTCAAAAACAAAACAAACAAACAGCTTCATTTATATACCGCTTCCTACTGCCTAAGGAATGTCTAAGCGGTTTACAACTGTAAGCTACTTGCCCCCAACAATCTGGGTACTCATTTTAGCGACCTCAGAAGGATGCAAGCCTGAGTCGAGCTTGAGCCCTTTTGGTGGTCTTGAACTCACAACCTTATGGTTTTGAGTGAGTGGCTGCAGTACAGGCATTTAACCACTGTGCCACCAGGCATTTACGTAGCTGAAGCAGGCACTTTTAGATAGCTGACAACACAGGCAGCTGCTTAATTTGCCCCCCAGGGTTAGGCCAGTTCTTCAGAAACCAGAATTCATTTTCAGTACTTGCACACTTCACGACGGATTCAGAGGACATCTTTGTAGGTTTCAATAACCTACACCCAGTTGGAAAAGGCAAAGCAGGAAGCCAGCCTAAGCCATTAAAAATGGCTTGAGTAAAATGGTGTTTTAATACATTATTAAGAAATGATCAGAGCAGTCGTTGCAGGGAGAGAGAAAAAGAGAAGGCATATAAAAGGTTCTTATCAGAGAATAAACCAGTCAAGCTTAACATGGAGGGCTGCATATGTGATTGCTTTCCAGCTAAGCAGATCAGCCAAGGAAGTCCTCTACCGACACAGACAGCTCAAAATGTCAAGCTGATTGCTAGAGCTTTCATGTCAATTTACATAAATTATCCATAAAGCTCTCATATTTTATTTCTAAAAATTATGTTTGCCAGTATTCATAATCTAATTAAGTGAGAATATAGTAGTGGTTACAGTTGATTGCATCTTTCTAAAATGTAGTCTATCAATTCTACATGACAATGGGAGACAGTAATTCCAGTCATTTCCACATTTTCGCTCTCTCTAATCCGTGCTCATTGGATATAAGCAAAGCAGTCACTGTTCTCATTGTCTTGGAAAGGTGGACAGAAAGCCTGTGAGCGCATAACTTTGCCCACTTTCTCTGTTTCCAGCAGTTGCTACTTCCATGAGTGTTCATGAATTGCATAAATTATTTAGCCTCTTAGAAATTAAGGAAAATAATAAAACACAGAATCAAAAGCTAATGCTCCCATTCACTTATTAACTTTAATTAGCTGTAAGAAATTGGCTAATTTAAGGAACAGTCCCTTAAATTGTGGTTCACCCTCCCTTCAGGTCCCTCTTTAATTGCACTGAAAGAAAGTTGTATTTCTTTCAAAGTCACTCCATTGTAACTTTGCCAATTGTGGCAAAGGCTGAAAAGAGATGTGTAGTGGATGCGTGATGAATGGTAGCAATGCAGTTGAGGCTGGACTTTGAGCATGAAGTCCAAGGACCCACAACCAGGGGTGGTGCAAATGGCTTCCAAGAGAATGATTGGGCAGCTGGACTGCATCACATGTGAGGGCTTTATTGGGGCTAACACTTCATAGACAGATGGATAAACAGATCGATATTTCATTGTTTTTACATGGTTACATCTGAGCCGGACATTTCAGTGTTGGACTACAGCTCTGCAGACCAGGGTTCAAATCCCCACAGAGCCATGGAAACCCATTAAGTGAACTTGGGCAAAGGAAGGCAAAGACAAACCCCCTCTGAACAAATCTTGCCAAGCAATCCCCTTAGTTGGAAACAATTTAAAGGCACCCAACTACAACAAGATACACTCATTTGGTAGTTTTAACCCTCTCTCATCCCCTCCCCTCCCCTCACTTGCATGCCTTCCCTATTAGCTTTTCAAGCTAGAAGGCACTCAGAAGGTCTTAGATCCCCATGTTCCATAATTTTCAGTCTGTTTCTTTCCAAGTGACTGAGCTGAAGCCTCAGTCTACTGATGATGTTGGGAAGGTAATAAAGTATATCTTGACTTTGTTCCACTGTTTGGTGAGCAGGAAAAAAATGTAACCAAAGATCTTGAAACAGTTTTTTGGGGGAAATTTGGCCTTAGCTCCATATCATTTTAGAGTTTGGCTGGCTGTCCATTCCATGAAAATAGATAAGATAGTTAAGCACTGATAGCTCTCAATTATTGCAACCATTTCCTTGCCAGCCAGGGGCCGGATGAGGGAATTTCCACTTTTGAACTTTACAATGATGCTTGGCTTGCCAAAATGGACAAATGGTTCAAGGTGGCTGCAAAAGCTCTAGCCTGTCCATTATGAAATTTTATAATTTGGCTACAGACACCTTTCCTGTCTTATGCATCAAAGTCTAATATTCATATTTATTGAGCATACTTCATTAAATGAGAAGGTGGTGGACTCTCTATCATTGGAGGTCTTTAAGCAAAGATTGAATGGGCACCTTTCAGGAGTGCCCTAGCTGTGTATTCCTGCATGACAGGATGTACCTTTCAGTTTCTTCCAATTTTGAGAATTCTGTGAAATAAATACATAAATAAAGAATCTGAGCTTGGAACTCCTTCTGTGAGCCAGATCTTCACAGTGGTGGCTAGTGGTTCCCATATCACTTGAGAAGTGAATTTACTCTGGGTTTTAAAGGAACTATCCAAGTTTCTGGACCTATTTTAGAAATCTCCTTCAAAGTATTAATGGCTGGAGCTCATTTACCTTGCCTAGATATGGAAACTGTCAGCTGTTACTGATCTTGGGTTGATTTCTCTTCAAAGTTGGAGAGGGGATCTGATTTATCTTACATCCTGCGTGGTGCTCTCCTGGAGTACACAGGATGACATTGTTACAAATGCTGGGAGATACTATTAAGACCCTCAAAACCTGCATTATGTTCTTGGGCAAACAACCACAAGATGTGTCTTTGCATTTGTTGATGTTGGGCTAGCTGACTATATTGCCAGAATTGGCTTGGTTTTTAGGTGGAATTTGTCTATGTCTTAAGTGAGCTTGGATAGTTTCTGTCCATGAAGAATGAAGTTCTGGAACAGTCATTGTCTCAACAAGGGGAAGGAGAAAGGCTCTGCTTTAGATTATATCAGTATTTCACTATTTGATCACAACTGTGGCTTGGCTGGTTCTTCTTGTGTTTCCTTCATGTGGGCTATTATGGCCAAGCTATTGAAAGAAAAGAGTAAGTGACCAATTTGCAACAGTGAAGAATGGGAGTAATAACCTGCTAATGTTATCTTCCTGATATTTGTACTGGTTTATCAAGCATTGGAGAGAGAGAAAAGAGGGGGGGACTTTTGCTACTCTCTTTCTTGGATATACCAGCACAGTCAAATTGATGACAACTTTTTCACAAGAATATTGCAGTCATGAAATCTTAAACCTTTAAGAACTGAATATCAATATAAAGCAATCCACTCTGATTTAAGGCAGAATAGGGTTTACAGACTGAAAGACTAATCAGACTATATATGAAGAAAAATGGGGAAAAGGCTAATAAAAAAGCTATTAAACTTTGGGAAAACCAAAACATTTTTAATGGATGCAACATGAATTAACACCCTAGCAAGAATGCCCACTTTTTTCTGGGCTACAGCAAAGCCAGTATGATTTCAGATACCAATATTAAAATGAAGAGTACTGTACAAAGAGATCTCCATTGTGTTCTCCCCAAAGGCCTGATTTAAACTAAATATTAAAGTAGGAAGGAGGAATAAACATGTATTGTGTATTTCTCCATGGCAGCGGTTTGGAGTAGATGGCCTTTGAGGTTTCTTCCATCTCTATGATTCTATAATTCAATTTTTCAGGTCATGTTATATATTTATTTAGTGACTCTAAGCATGCAGCAGGGCCCAAAGATGGGACCCACAAGCAAAGGCAAGCTTGCAAGACTTAGGTTTGTGGCATACCAGCAGATATAAGTGGTGGAGGCCCCTCTATTTCTGACATGAGTACAACAGAAGCTCCGTTGCCATTCCACCCAGATAATTGGGTTTAACCAGCTTTAAGCAAGCCACCTGTGCCCACTGCATCATCTGAAATGGATTCCAAGCTTTCATTTAAAAAAAAAGTATCTAGGCCTTCTAGGGGTGGAGTTATGGGGCAAAATGTACAGTTACTCCTCTGTCCATTTCTTTTCTAAGAAACAAGCCTGCCCTTCCCTAGCATTGAGTGGGCTGAGACAAAAAATGAACTCTCACACCTATGGCTGGCATTTGTGATTTGTTCTCTCTTAATTCCAATTTCCAATTTGCTGGCTCAGTGTTCCAATTCAGCAAGAATGTCTAGCTTTTGGAAAACAATTGGAAAACAATCTAATATAAGTTGGTTTTGTGAAGCTCTTTGCCAAAATGATCTAGAAAACAGGGGAGCCATTGGAGTGCAGGAGAAGGCGTGCAACAAAGTAGCATAAAAGATGCAGTACAATGCAGTAATAAGGTTCCATGAAGTCTGTTGTTTTTCCTAATTTGTTTGATGCAGCAATATTTTAACAGATCAAGTACCATTTTATGAGGCTTAGTTATGGTTTCCCCATTGTCTGGTGTGGAAGGGGAAAAGCTATTCTCATTATTGTTGCCTTCTCTTCACCTCACCTTTTCTCCTCCCCCACTGCTCCTTATGTCACTAACTCCACCTTGTTTTATCTCCTTTTTCTTCCTTTCTTTGTCTTACTGCAACGGAAGCACCACCGCCTTCACCTGATTGCTCGTGTGTGTGTGTTTTAGGGTTTTCTAAGGCAAGGGATATTTAGAGGTGGTTTTGCCAGTTCCTTCCTCTGAAATATATCCTACAACACCTGGAATTTGTAGCCCTCCCTTTAAAGCCCTTTACAGGAAAGACAGAGAGCAGAGGAAGAGTCAGCTGGAGCTGCAGTTTCAATGGAGGGTAGCATTGTTCAGGGTGAAGTATGCAGGAAGGAAGTGCAGGTAGGGTACAAGGAGCAACACATGGGTGCAAGATAGAATTTTCTGTCCAGGAAACAATGCTTCTGTGCAGAAAACAACATTTTCTGTAATGAAATGTTATTGTCTGTCCATGAAAATTCTATTATCTCTGCAGGAAATCCACATGCATTTTTTACACATGGTAAGTCCTGAACGGTGAATAGGCTTTGAAAAATGTGCAGTTTTGACAACTTTCTCCCAGCAAGGAGAATAGTATTTGTTCTTTCCTATGAGAATGACAGTTCTGAAGATATGCATCCATAAAAACAACAGCGTACAGATGACAGACCAGAACACTGCCTGCTTCTTGCTTACCTGGAATTGCAAAAACAAGGGGAACCATGAGCATGGCTCACCCTACTGGTAATCAGAGTGAGGCAAATGTGTGACAGATGCCGAAGACATCAGTGCCAGACTCATAGGTGTTTTCCTTGGCTGTTCCTCTCTGTTGTAGGTTAGAGTTGTGTATGCCATTAGCCTGATAACTTTGAACCTTAAACTGGAGGACATGATCTCATTTCATGTGATGATTCAATAATTCTTTATGTGGAACAGGGTGGGAAGGGACACCATTTTGTATTTTACTTCCTGAAGCACTTCCTAAGTGTCAAGAACCTGGTAAGTGAGAGGATGCAGGACTGTTCAAATTGTGTGTGTGTGTGTGTGTGTGTGTTGTGTGCCTTTAAGTCAGTTCCAATTGATGGCAATCTTAAGGCGAACATATCTTGGGGTTTTCATGGCAAGATTTGTTCAGTGGAGGTTTGCCATTGCCTCCCCCAGCAAGTTTCATGGCTGAGCAGGAACTGAACCCTGGTCTCCAGAGTCATAGGCCACACTCAAACCACTACAACATGCTGGTTATTACTGGGGCACATACTGGGTATGCCTGAGAAGGAGAAACCACCCTGGTTGCCACCAACACAGAATGAATTGTGAAATATCACACAGACTTACGTGAGAGAAAATTCCACTATGCACATATTTCAGGAAGGTCATGCTATGCATACGGACGTTCCAGTGCTATATTATGGTGTTGCATCCCCTGTCTGCTAAGAGAGAAGAGGGGATGGCATTAGCAAGAGGTCTCCCTTTCTTCAAAATAGCACAGCTCCCCCAGTGACAGCCTAACCCCCTGAGGAAAACTGCCACCTTAGACTGTGACCCTGGGAAAGCCAAATCAAATTGCCCCATATTCTGTGCAAGAGATGGGAATGCAGCAGCATGACTGAATGCTTTCTGACAGCTCTTTTAATTCAGGGCCCATCAGATGACAGAGAGAATGATTTCTGTAATTATTTTTAGGCACAAGACCCCAAGTCACTTCTATTAGTGCATATTTTTGAAACTGTTTGACATAAAATACATATGGATAGTTCATCTGCACCCCTCTGGATAAAGCCTTTGAAATACAAAGTGTCTGACTGTGTGAGCTGCTACTGTATCGCTTCCAGGCTGGGAAGGAGGCAAAGATACAACTGGCTGATCTTTATCCAAGACATCTCTTTGGAGTGTAATTTTCATTCAAAAGCTTACATAAGCAGACTGTAGCTAAATCAGGCCTCGTCTTGATTCTCCTTTTGTGCTAAAGCTTGATTGCTTGCTTTTGCATACTACAAAGCAGAAAGAAATGCTTTCAATGTGTGCAGATGTAGTAATACTTGCATTGCTAAAATATTTGGTGTCATTTTATCTTTTTTTATTTATTAAGCAGAAATGAAGTGAGATGATTGTTTGTTTGTTTTTCTTTTTTAAATGATATGTCAAGTGTAAGGGCAGGCTTTCAGCTCTCAGCATCTCCCCCATCTTATCCTTGGGCCTCCTTTGCTTCAGCGCTTCATCTCTTCTTCACTCAGCATTGCTTCTTCTGTTTTTCTGTGCTTTATTTTGCTGTCCCCAAGGCAACCTCTGGTGTCACATCTCGATTGGAAAGGAAGAGGTCAGAAATGTACAAACTTCTCTTCCCTTTCCATTTGTAAATTTGGCATTCTAAATAGAGTTGCAAGTGAAGAAGCCCTACTGGATATAGTAGGGCTTACCTCAGAGTAAATATGTAAGGCCAGGAAGTCTTTTTCATTCCTCATACAGAGGAGAAGTATTACTACTACTACTAGTAGTATTAGTAGTAGTAGTGATACTATTGCTATTGATAATAGTACTAATAGCACTAATAATTGTACTACTACTATTACTACTACTACTTCACTTCTTTACCACCTTTTCTGCAAAACTGGGACTCAAGGCTACTTATCTAAATTCAAACAAATACATAGAAAAGCCCATATGAAAACATAGTTAAAAGCACAACACACTAGTGGTAACATGCAAATAAATGAGTAGTGAAGTACTGCTCCCATCATAGCTCATCACTAGGAAGACTGGTAAAGGCTTTGCTTTATACTTGCTGCAAGGAGATCAAGAGCATGCACTCCCTATGGGGTGGCCCTTCTGATGTTGTTGAACTACAATTACCATTTATTTTAGCAAGCATTATCACCGGTAAGGGATTATGGGAGTGGCAGTTCTGTCCTCACAACAACCTTGTGATATAAGATAAGGTGAGAGGTAGTGAGTAATCCAAGCTAACCAAAAAGTTTCATGGCAGAGATAGGATTTGAGCCTTTCAATATGTGTATGGCATTCTAGCAAATAAGTCACATTGGATGGAAGGAGATACATGTTTCTTCATCCTGGTTTCTTTCTTTCCATTGCTTTGAAATGTTCTAAACATGATATTTGAGAAGTAACAGAAAGTGATAAAACTGGATATATACTTCAACAAGCAAATAGATGGCTATATGTAATTGGGAAGATCCTACATCACCTACATAGTTATGAACTAAGGGGCTATACAGACCGGTTCTTTGTGCTGGCCTGTAGGCAGAGCCGTGGCACAGCATCCACACACTGGATGCCGTGACTCCACCCTCATCACATCATGATGCCGCTCACCCTTCTAGATGGCATGCAGCTTCATAGCCACAGCTATGACGCCCCTTAGAGGGTGCAAAAGGAGCCCCCTTTTTAGACTCCTTTTTGCGTTCTCCAGAGGCCAGATCTGTGCCACACCATGCAGTTGTTGTGGCACCGATCCTGCCAGTACGGGGTGGCTGGATGCCACCCATCTGTAAAGCCCCTATCTAAACTCTCTGGGTCCCTCCCACCCCAAAACCTAAACAGCCAGTAGCACATCTAGCAATGGAGGATTGTTCTCCCCAAGCCAGTAAAACTAGTGCACTGCTCTTAATCCTCACTCAGTCTGGATCTCAGACTGTTTCATCTATTGTTTCCTCACAAAGAGGAACCTAAATTGCATCATACTTAAGGTCGATGAGGAGGCCCATTACCTCCTTCATGAATCCTCCAGGAGTCAGTGCTTTTCTACCTATTCTGGATCATTTATCTGCAACACAATGGCAAAGGATCACGCTTGCATGTGGGTGACCAATAAGAGGCTTTAAACTGTTCTTTTGGTCTCAGTAACAGGGGCTAATAAGGTTATCCCTCCACAAAATCTTTCAAATATGTTGGCTGTAAAAGTCTTGGAATTACAGTCCAGAATGGTAACTGCTATTATACAGTGGTGGCTTCTCTGGCCAGTGAATCTGCTTCAAGCTTTTAAAGGAGTTATCCAAGGTGCTGAACACCCTTCCCAAATGGATTCAGCACATTGGATAGCTCTTTTAAATTGCACACTAAACCCTAAAATGAATTCACTGCCCCAATGGTATGCAGTTGGCATACTCTTCAACTGTCCCAACTTGGTACAGGAAGTCCTAATTAGTTCTCTGTCACCCCACATTTTCAGATGCTTTACAAATGTCTCAGTTTTTTTCTCTTATTTTCCCCTTTAGCCCTCATCTTAGTTCAATTGCTGCAAATTGAGTTCAAAATGCAAAAGTTGTTTATATTCAATAAATTCAGTGGGGAGGGGGAGGGAGGAGTGGAATCCTCCCTTTCCCAGTAGGCTCACACTGGGAAACTGCTTCAGCCTTTTGCAGCTTGTACGTGTGTTATATTGTTAATTCATTTTACCATCTTGACTACATTCTGATGTTGCTTGGTCACACATGTTCTGGTGTTCATCTGAGAAATCTTGACGGGTATGAGTTGGTTGTTTGAGTTGAGAAGCTGCCCAGATCCCCTGTCCCCCAAATGCCAAATTCAAAACAGTACAGGCCTGTTTTGTTGAGTGAAAAAGTATTTTAACAGGAGTGATACAAACTACGCCTTCAGAAATGTCCTATTCTATACAGCCATTAAAAGTACAGGAGCCTTGTCTTCTTTTTAAAATCTGGTTGCCTAAACAGTTTCAATTTCTCTGAGCTTCGGAAATGCCACAGGGCATTCTTTGTGAGGGATATTTTGCCCTTGAGGGAATATTAGCTCTGCATGGACTAAAATATGTGTTGCCGGCTCAGGTTAACAATGGCTTCAGTTTAAAAAGCACTCACTGAGCAAGTACAGACCATTTGAAGAGATCTGCTAGTAATTCATGCACACTGAAACAGAGTAATATGAGCCAAATCATTAATTCAGTCAGTTAATAATTCAAACCATTTTGTCCCTTCTTTCCCAGGCTCCAGAAACACAAGAATTGTAAAAACAGCTCAAAACTTCAAAATAAAACAAAACAAAATAAATACAGACACACATTTTAAAAATAAATAAATAAATTACAATACCACAAACCAATACAGCAATCACAAGGAAGTTTCTTATGGTTGCAACACTAGTCCTGAAAAAAAAAGTACTAAAATTGAGAATGAGTCCCACAAAGTTTAGTAGTGCTCAATAAATACAGTATGCTTCAGAGTGCTCCACAAATGCAAAGTTTGATTGCCAACGGCTTCAATGCTCTGCACTGCTTTCTCTTAATTCTCCTCATGACAATAGAGCAAATTTGCATTTTCTCCATAACAATGTTGTATTTACTTTCTTGCTTATGTCTCCCTCTGTACAATCTCTGCATACAGATTGCAGATGTGAACTTGTCTTGGAGAAACTGCTTTCCTGAGGTACAGAACAGCTCAGGAATACATGCATCCCCTAACTCTATATTCCTCGCAATCACTTTACGGTGCCTTTTTATCATCATTTACCATTTCACAGGACACGACAGAGAGAGCAGTTAATTCAGAGAGTCTGTATTGGTTTCAGGTACCAAATGAGCCAAGAGTGTATTGTACTGATCCACCAGGTGCTTTTTAAATGAATCTTTTAAAAATAAATGTTTATTTTATGTCCATCCATTTTCTGCTCCCACAGTGAGAATTGTACATTTGTTCATGTGGGAAAGTGCTCCTAAGAGCCAAACTGCATACTGTGTTAAATATGTAATGTGCACTTAAGCTCTCTTTACTTTTACACTCAAATGAGCACACATGATCTCAGTTCAGCATTGGAGTGATCACACGTCCATGAGGGAGGTTTTGGGGGTTTTATAAAAACTATTTTTGAAATATTTTGTACTCTTTTAAAATAATATGGGCTATTACATTTAAAACAAAGAAAGAAACAAACAAAAGTGGCTGGCTTGCTGTATTGCAATTACAGGTTCATTACCTAGAGTTATGGCTCCATAACTGCTCCATATTGAATAATGCCCTATTGCCATGATAATATAGCCCCCCCCCCAATCTACCTTAACAGTCAGTAGCTGTTCTGAGCAATAGAAGTAAGTTCTGCTGGCGATCAGATGGCCACCCCACTGATTTTCTGCCCATCAACAGGGGAGAAGGCTCAGACTGGTGTATCTGGAAAAAGTATTTTACCTGGACAACTGCTGAAAAGGTCCTGGGATCTCTTTTCAGAAGGGGGAATATAAAATTACTGTATGGTGAGACCATTAAATTGCTGTATGGTCAGAGCTGCCCTACTAGGACACAATGGATCATTGTATTCTGAGCAACACACTTCAGGTGGATGGAATTATTATTATTATTATTATTATTATTATTATTATTATATCATGCCTTCCCCTGGTACAGAGACTCAAGGAGGCTAACTAAATTTAAAACAGTCCAAGTTAAAACAAAGCATTAAAAATGTAAAGTTTAAAAAACAAACAATTTCAAAAAGTTTAAAAATTACAAATTTAAACACTCTTTTTAAAACTCCGACAGCACTCATGTCAGTTTGAGAAAGCCTGGTGGCATAAAAATGTTTTTATCTGCCACCAATATGACAGCAGGGATGAAGCCAACTGGCATTTCCAGGGAAGGAGATCCAGAACCTGAGAGCAGCCACTGAGAAGGCTCTCTGTCTTGTTCCCACCAAGTGCACCTGAAATGGTGGTGGGACAGAAAGGAAGGCCTCTCTGGATGATCTCAGTGTTCTAGTAGGTTTGTAAAGGGAGATATGGTCCTTCAGATAGCCTAGCCACAAGCTATATATTCTACCATATGGTAGAATCCCCACCAGATATATTATGTAGTTCCTCATAGAAAGACATGATTGTTGTGTTATGGCCACTCCTGGGGTTATGCTCCATTGGCTCATGGTACCACTCTTTATCCTGGCATTCCTCTGCAGTTCTATCATGGCCCTTGGGCCACATTTGGGTGGTGATCTTTTCAGAAACATTGATGTTCCTATGGCATTCACATAGCTGTTCCTGTACCTTCTGTTTGTCTCACAGGATATGAAGTCAAAAGCTTCAGATGTGGTCCAGGAAACTCCTCTGCCTCTTTTTTTTCGCACATGAGGACTGGGCTTTGACCATCACTCATATAGACAGCAGAGGTGCAAATGTGGATGAGTGCTGATAAAATATATCAAACAAGGAGATATACTGATATGCAGTTATGCGCACTTATACAGCACCCCTCTTTAAATAAAGGTGTTTGTCTTGCTTGAACCTTCCAGATAACTCTTGGGGGCTTGTCCCTTCCTGCAAGAATGGTCTTGGCATATTGCCCACAGCCTGGCTTCTTCCACCACTACCAATGCAAATCTGCCAGACACCTTTATCACACATCTGGATTTTCCTGGAAACAGTTATTCTTTTTCCCCCTGAACTATTCATAAATAGTTGGGTTCCAAATGCGCCTGTTTTTACCCTGAATTGCCCAGAATGTGTGTTCAGATTGCCACCAGTTTGGGGTGAGTGAGGATTTTTTAAAATAATAGTATAGACTGCCCCCCCCCACCCCACTGGATGGAGCTAGAATGCCAAATTTGCAACCTTAGGATTTCAGATTAATTCAGAGGACATTTTCCATTGCCTTCCTCTGAATATAGCCTAGCACCTAGCATCAGATAGGATCTGGGGCCTTCACTGGAGGGAGCATAAGTACCAACTGATTAATTATTAGGTATTTAGGCTATCTAATTATTATTGAGCTAGTATTTATCTTCCTCCACTGAGTTCAAGGTTATATAATTAGCTCTGCTCCTTCCTGCCTCATCCATATTGAAAACCTGTGAAATGGCCCATGCGAATACAGCCAGCATGGTGTAGTGATTTGAGTGTTGGACTATGGTTCTGGAGACCAGGGTTCAAATCCCCCCATGGAAACCCACTGCATGAACTTGGGCAGATCAGACCCTCTCAGACTCAGAGGAAGGCAAAGGTAAACTTCCTCTGAACAAATCTTGTTAAGAAAACTCTGTGATAGGTTTACCTTGGGGTTGCCATACTATAAATACGTGTCTGTAAACAAGTAGTTAAGCTTGTAATCAAGTTCTAAAATGTATCGGCATCCATTATGCACACCAGCTAGACTGTCAGTAGTATTTTATGAGTTAGGTTGTCTATGGCTAAGGATAGAATTCTACACCACAATCCTAGGACTAATATCTGGGACATACTTTTAAGACAACCTGCAGCCAAACATTTACTAGAGAGCTATGCAGTCAAACATTTACTAGAGAGCAATTTCCTTAGTGTTAAATGAGGTTTATCTCTGAATAAATCATACCTAAAACTATAGAGAGTGTGTGAAGTGTATATCTTTTAGTCACTAGCATCATACCTATGCAGTCATTAGAAATAATTCAGACACAGTTATTCACCAGGATTTGTTTTTGTTGCTCTTCAATTAAATAAACAAAGGCTTCCGGGATTTTCCAGTGTCTCCATCTGTACTTAGCAGATGCTGATCTCTACAGGATCTCTACATTTTAAGAAACTCCTACCGAGATAAGATCTGGCTTTTGAAAAGCTGCGAAAGCTACCATATCAAATTCTGCTTTACTCCTAATGGGAATGTTGAAGAATAATGTGGAAACCTGAAGGAGCATATTTATTTTCATTATATATTGCTTGGTTAACAAACAAGGCAGTGTGTGAGAGGTGACACAATCCACTGAATGTGTCGGTCTGTCATTGATTCCTCACTCCCACCTCCCATTCATGTGCTGTTTGTACTAAAAAGAACTTGCAGCCAGTTCATTCTTAATTTGTCTTCTTTTCCTTTAAGCTCCTGAGTTCTTCAACCTTGGCATTGCTTACTCAAGGGAAGTCCAAACAAGTTGGGAGCAGAGAGAGATTGCCAGCCTGACAGAAGGGAAGAAACATTGCATTTCCAAAAGACTGGAAAATAGAGAAAACCAATACATTTTTAAGAGCAATATGACTAGTCCCCACAGTTTTCTGTACAGCAAGAAGGAAGGCTGTGTGTCCAGCACATGACTCAAAATGATGGCTGAGCCCAGGAAAGCTGCCTCAGCATCACTGTTTTTAGCTCAGTGTGGCAATCCACAGATTTCCACATCAAGGGTTGCATCTGCCCTATTGAAATAATACAGTTTGACAACACTTTAACTGCCATGTAATTTTGTGAGGAACCATCACTCTTTGGCAGAGAGGACTAAAAACCTTGTAAAACAACAACTGCCATGATTCCATGGAATGGAGCTACCACACTTAAAGTGATGTCAAACTGCATAGATGCACCTCTGACAGAATGAAATCCCCTCTATATCCAGCATGAAAAGTGGTATCAAACTGCATTATTTCTTATATGTAAATGCATTCAAACCTACATTCAGAACACATTGTAAGGAAAGTAGGCTTGGACACAGAAGAAGGAGGAGTGAAAATAGGAGGAAGGAATATCAACAATCTAAGATATGCAGACGGCACCATAATACTGGCAGAAAATTTCCCAGACCTGGAGTGACTACTAAGGAAGATCAAGGAAGAAAGCACAAAGGCAGACATACTGTTGAAAATAAAGAAAACAAAAATAATGGCAATGGAGGATCTAGACAAATTCAACCTAGACAATGGACAAATAAAAGTAGTAAAAGAGTTCTCATACCTGGGATCAAACATTGATAGAAACAGGGACTGCAGTCAAGAAATCAGAAAAAGATTAAGAATGGGGAGAGCAGCTATGAAAGAACTAGAAAAGATAGATAGAAAACTAATCATGGTTACTTCTGAAAAGAAAAGGAGAGGATGTTTGCTTCCAAGAGCAGAAAAAGAAAGAGGAATTGTGAACAAGCCTAGAACGCACATGGTATTTCCTAACTATGCTAAAGATATCAGATGGCTAATGCACTGACAGATGGTTGTTTCTACGTCAGTGTGGCAACGAATGTGCTTGGAGTTTTAGTCCAAACTTTAAAGACCTACCCAAGGTGTGAGATCTATTTGATTGATAAGTTAGAGATTTTGCCACATTTTCTTTAAAGACTAACCCTCACAGTGGGATCACTACCCACAAACATGGAAGCCACCAGTCATCTCTGGGCCTGTGAGCTCTATTGAGAGTTGTAAAAATAGGATATAGGCAAATGGTATGTTATACAAAGGTGAATTCAGTCAATGCCTGAAATTGTACATTAAGGCAAGAACATTTTGTTTTTGTTTTTTGTTTTGTTTTTAATGAAGATGGTTTCATTTCAGATTGTGTTCAGCTCTGAATAGAGAGAAGAGAGCTGTTAGATAACAAGGAGAAATGACATTCATAGCAGGCAGTTCCACATCCTCATCAAAAATGTGCTGAAATGACAGTAGTCAATGTGCATTAGGAATTTAATGTAACTTACCAGTGAATTGTTATTGACCTTGATCTTTAAGGTCCAAGCATCCTCTGAGTTTGCATTTTGCTCTGGCTTCCAATCACATGGCAAAATGCCTGGAGCTGAAAAAGTCTCAAGCCCACTATCCCCTTAAGGAAAACAATGTGAATGGGAAAAGTGACTGGTAGAGAGGATAAAGGTCACTTATACTTTCAAATCTAATTTACTTGTGTTAACGCACAGTCGGAAGAGAGGCCTCCTTCTTCTCATAGCCTTCACATTTTGGTAAAGGCTTGTATAATTTAATGCTTCACTCCTCCCCTGACAACAGATATGCAGACAGTGGTGGCACCTAGAGCCTTTAAAACCCATTTAACTTCATCAATTGTCAGTGGAGCCAATATGTTATCCTCCAGATGTTTTGGGCTGCAGCTGTTAGAAACCAGACTCAGTGGACAGGCAGCATTGGACTCATGGGAGTTGTGGCCTGTCACTAAACAACAGCTATTTGACCAATGACTTGGGATGATGGAAATGACAAATCAATGAAATCCAGGTGACCGCAGGTTTCCTATCTCTATCTTAGTCATATAGCTGGAAGGAGTAGAGGTAAAATTAGGATATTGCCCCCCTCAATAAGAATTTTCCTTTCAGGCCCTCAGTTTCTATCATTGCAGTAGTATAGATAACATGTGTAGAGAGGGCTTTTCTGTGTTATTGAAGTTATGTCCCCTCTTTTAACCTTCCCTGTTACTTAGCTTAGAGTCTCCTCCAGGCTAGACAAAAAATTGTGAGAGATTGAGAAGATGTGAGAGTTGTGTGTCTGTGCACATGCATTTTATTTGTTTGTTGTTAAGTTAGGAAGGTGGGACATTTTTATAATTCTGTTACTGAACTGCTTTTGCTTATGAAACATAGCTTATGAAAGCCCCCTCCTCCACTTTTCTTAAGGTTTTATTTTAATTTAATTGTTCTGGTGTTGCATTTACATCTGCATTATGTCCAGATGAAAATCAGGATACATGTGGCCAAACAACATCTAGACAGAAAAAGTTATCAGTGAGGTTGAACACACAAGGTAGGAAAGGCTATGACCGTTTCCTTTTGCCTGAGCATACTGGGAAAGGGAAGATTTTGGCTTTCCTCTTCTTTCTCCCTGCTATTTCAGTTTAAAATCAGTTTGCAGCAACTGAAGTAAGCTAAGGACAAAAGGGGGAAGTGTGAAAAGGATAGTGAAACCAGGACAATTTGAAAGCAGCTAAAAAGGTGGGACAGTAGAGGGTTAAACAGAACTGTCCGTGCCACACTGGGGCTGTTGGAGGATATGATGCATTTGTAAGATGGAAAAGTTTTATTAAGAACAGTTTTTAGTGGCAGGGGGAGCTCCTCCAGGCATTAACCTTCTACATGAACTTACAAGGTGAAAGTTTTAAAAATGGACAGTTAAACAGATTGACTCCAGGTGAGAATGAGGTAGAAAGAAATTGATTTTTGCAGCAAAAACAATAATTTATTTATGAAAAATATAACAGCACAAACCAACAGAATAGTCTATACTCAATGCAATCTCTTAAAGTAAAAGGTGAGAAAAACCTCATGCAAGCTGAAATTCTTATTTCTGTCTTATCTAAGGGAGCTAGAAGGGTGTCACTAAATTTAAGGGACTACAGACTAAGGTCCAAAACACACTGCAGAAATAATCAAGTTTGAGATGGCTTTAACTGTCTTGGCTCAAGGCTAGGGAATCCTTAGAATTGTAGTTTATTGTGGCACCAGAACTCTCTGACACAGAAGACTAAATGTCTCACAGAATGACAGTTCCCAGAGTACCGTAGCATTGAGCCAGGGCAGTTAAAGTAGGCTCAAACTGGATTATTTCTGCAGTGTGTTTTGGATATGAAACACGAACATGGATTTTCTCACCCTCCAATGTGAAGAAAATGACTGGAGATTGGAGCAGCACAAATTAGGAAGAGGTTAAATACAGAAACACAAAGAGAGAGACTCTCTCTCTCTTTGTGTTTCTGTATTTAACCGATTCTTAATCTGTGGTCTGTCTCCTAAAAGTGAATCTTCTGGGTGGAGCAAAGCATGACCTCATTGTTGCCCTATGGAGGTCTTTAAAAAAAACCCACAAAAGCATGTGCTTGCAAAGGGTAGAAGTAAATGTGCCCTTCAGATACTGATAATGACTCTTAGATGGTCTGGGTAGTACAGAACAATGCAGTTGCTTACACAAGACAAAGCCAACAAGTAAACATATTTACTCTGTCCAAATCTAGATCGGATGCCCAACACCCTTGGAAGCTGCACAGTACCTCACAATGGAGGTGTACCAGTCTGATCCAGTTACCATGTCTCCATTCAGTGGAGGTAGACAAGACAGTTAAACATTGATTGCTGTCATCGATGAAATCATTTACTTGTCATAGAGGGAGGGGTGATAAGGCTTCTCTTCTCCAAGAGGTCCAAGCTACTAGCCCTACCTTGGCAGACTGGCAAGAGACAGAATTCCTGCCTTATGCATC
Source organism: Urosaurus nigricauda (assembly GCA_034509955.1). NCBI lineage: Eukaryota > Metazoa > Chordata > Lepidosauria > Squamata > Phrynosomatidae > Urosaurus > Urosaurus nigricauda. The sequence goes on from JAOEGL010000004.1 coordinate 107,441,996, forward strand.
AAAGTCTAATATTCATATTTATCAAGCATAACTTGTAACAGTTTTCCTCTCTCATTCTTCAATTTTAACGCTTACATTTATTGAACTGTTTTAGTAAAAGAACCACACATTTTTAATTGGGAGGGATGACCATTTAGATAATGAAAGGGAGCTCATGTTTGTGTGTATTTGGCCAATTAAAAGAAAAATACTTTAATCTTTTTCTATGTCTATCCAATCACTTTCATGTTTACATACAACAATCCTTATCTTTTCATTGTTTTTATCTTCTTTGTTCCCAGTTCTCTCACATGCTACCATCCGGCAAGCTCCAGTAAGATGGGGGCAGCTAACTGTGAATACTAACTTGTTATGTCTTTTGAGCTAATATATATTCAAACATGGTTAATATACACATGATCTAATTCCACATAAGATTTTATTTTTGAGATTTATGTTCACCAGATGGAAAATCCTGGACAGCCATGTTCCAGAGAATTGTTCTAAAGGCACACTTCCATGCTGCAGAAATTAAAAGACTAATCAATGGTATATGAGGTGGTATCCAAAAGTTTTAATTACCACCTTTAAAAAATTTGACAGAAAGTTTGTCTTGATTTGTAGTCATTAACTTATCTCTATGTAGTCACTATCCAGATTTACACATTTTCCCCAGCGTTTCTTGAGCCTCCAAATACCATTATTGTACAAGTCTGCAGATTGCGCCTGACAAGGATTTTACACTTTAGTCACTTCTGGCAGAGCCAGTCACAAAAATAAAGGATGCAGTGAGTTGATTTTCTCAGCAATGTGCATTTAGGGACCAATGATGACACTGACAAAATTTCATCAATATGCCATAATAACCTCCAGGTGATAATTATTACTTTACGATACCCCCTCATAAGGCACAATCTGCAGACTTCTACAATATCAGATATTTGGAGAGTCAAGATATGTTGGGAAAAATGTATAAATCTAGGTAGTAACTACATAGAGATAAGTTAACAACTACAAATCAAAACAAACTTTCTGTCAATTTTTTTTAAAAAGGTGATCATTAAAACTTTATGATATCCCCTCATAGAAGCAAGTATATTTCAGATCGTGGCAAGTTTCCCTGTTCTCACTTATATTCCCTTATAAGATCTACAAGGTCCACATCCTGTACATTGGAATTTAAAAAAAAAAAAAAAAGTTCCAGTGTTCCAGATACTGTGATATGGTAACACAACTAAAAAGAACAATGGCCAAAAAAGTCAATGCAATTTTAGGCTTCATCAACATGAGTACAGTGTCAAGATCAAGTGTTACTCTATTCTGTTTTGATCAGACCTCAACTAGAATACTGTCCGATTGTGGTCCAGAAATATATTCACAAGCTGGGATATGTCCAGAGAAGGGTGAGCAAGATGATTAAAGGACTGGAAATCAAGTCATATAAGGAACAGTTCTGGGAGCTTGTTTTTTTTGTTTTGTTTTTTAGCTTGGAGAAGAGAAAATTGAAAAATAACATGACAGCTATATTTAAATATCTGAAGGGATGTCACCTAGAAGATGATGCAGCTTGTTTCCTGACACTCCAGAGAATAGAACATGAACCAGCAGAATCAAATCACAAGAAAAGAGATTCCACCTAAATATTAGGAAGAACTTTACTCTCAAAGTTATTTGATATCAGAAAAGACTGCTTTAGAGTGTAGTAGACTCTGCATCTCGCTAGGAACCTACAACTTATTATATTTGAGCAAAATGTTTTCTTCAATATGGCTCTACTTAATTTAAGCCTTATGACTGGTTTTTTTTTGGGGGGGGGGGGTGGCTTTTCTCCTCTAGGTCTTGAGCATTATGTCCTGCTAGAGACATTCCAGAGGCATTTCACTGCCAATTTCTAAAGATAGTCTATTGAACTGTTTTAGTAGATAGTCTAATGCTGGACTAATGTTGGATCTAATGCATGTACTGGCCCATTCTAGCTGATTCTTCCTATGTCTTTCTGCCAAAATGAGATACAGGAAGGAGCTAAAAGCCCCCTAGATTTTTGCAATGTTTGAAATTCAGGCTCTAATCTCATTCACACTTTCCTGAGAGTACATCCCACTGAACTTCAGTGTGGTTTACTATTCAATAGACACAGGATTGCACCCACAATCTTATCTTCATAAGAGATAATTACAACAACTGAAGTTGTTGGGTCATTGTTCTGTTTTGTTACAGTTGCTTTTCTTCCTCCTGATCATTTTTAGAAAGCAATACTGCAGTCACCAAACATTGTTCTTTATTCACCATGCCCTGTTCTATGGGGTATTATATGCATTCTTACAACAGTAGTCTGGAGCTGGTTGAAATTATACACAGTCCCTAGGTGAAGCTGTGTATTCTCTTGCAGCTAAAACAAATGGAAAGAAAAACCTCAGCTTCCCCTGCTATTTCTTTTGTTTCAGAAATGGCAGAATAGTGTGTCAATATGTTTGTGTGCCTCCAAGGAGCTGACAAAGAACAGAGGAGGGAGACATTCATTTCCTTTGAAACAGAAAAGAATTTTCTCTCTAAAATGGAACTCACATTAATTCTTGATTCAAAGGGAGGCCTTCCAAAAAACAGATAGAACAGAGGGATAGTCAAGAGTTTCTGCATGGGGGGAGATTGGCAGTCTCCCATCTACAATAGAAGTTGAATATGGCAGCATTGCTTGTGAAATGTGCATTCAAGCTCTTGAATTCATTAGAGTGAATTCTCTCCAGTGTGGTAACCAAATCTTCCCTCTTCTTTGGACCCTGGATTTCCAAGAAACATATGGCTTTGTTGTAATGAAAATTAGAGGTATGGACCACCTAGTCCAAATTTATTTAATTGAAATATGGGCACTCCTTAAATAAAACAAACAAACAAACAAAGACACCCAGAAACATCTTAGAAAAATCCATACTAATCCCTGCTCTCTATTTTACAATCTAAAAGATACAATATGCAAATAAAGGATTTGGGGAGGAGCTGAAAAGAAGCATGGTGGTGATCAACTCAGTTGTACAAATAAATGGAAACATGCCTCTTTTTTTCTTTTTTCTTTTAGATAGGATCATTCTCTGCTTTTCTCTGCATTTATTATCCTTTTGGGATAGTAGTCTTCAAGTCTCCTTTCTCTTGTGACATTTTTCTTCATATTTTCCTTCCTATTCATTTGTCATGTCACCTTCCCCAACACCCATAGCAAGATGGTTCCTTTTCTGATGCATTTTTGGGGAGAAAGGGCCACCAGACATACATACTATCAGATCTCAAAAATGGTTGGTACTTCTACATTGACGAGAGGGGGATGATTCCTCAGAAGTGGCCCCTTCATGATTCTTCCATGTTTACCATCAGTTCAATGTATGAAGATGTATCTAATAGCTATCAATTCAGTGTAACATTGTTTGACCTTGAAGCCAGAAAAAAAAACACTGTCTTTGCCTTCTGTGTCTCTTATGGGGGAAATCTCTACTGCAGTGGGGTTCCTCTAGGGAGTTAGGAACAGCTGGAGAGTTTATGAGAAACAGCTGGGGGGGAGGGTCCTTCCATTTCTGCTGCCTGAAGTGTTTGCCTCACTCTTCAAAATGATAAACCTGTTCCTGACTTTAGTTCCTCAGGATTGCTAATCCTTGTTGATGAGGAGAAAGCCAACTACCACTGCAGTCTAGGGACAAGTCTACCCAGATGCAGTCAAAACAATATCGTAGCAGAGTTCAAAAACAAAAACACCCAGCTATTGGTATTGGCAATGCACTGGCCACTTTTCACACTCACAAGAAGGCAACTCAGGGGTATAGTTGATTCATCCAAAGTTCTGAAGGCTTTATCTTCCATTGAAATGTGTACAATTCAATATTTACACACACCGGCTCTCCAACAACTTCCAGTCAACTGCTTCAAACCAATCTAACTAACCCACAACTAGCCACACCGACCACTTGGTCTCCTTATATAGTAGAGTGGTTCTGAGTCATCACTCAGTGCCACATAGCATGATGCAACCTTGCTGAAACTTTGCCTCATGCCACGTGCTCCTGACTCAGCAGTCTGTGGTTGTCCCATGGAATATATGTCACCTGTTAATCAAAATATGTTTCTATTGTTAAAGACAGAATAAGTCCAACAGTTCTACCTCTATAGCTCTCCAAAAACTTTACTATGTTCTGGAGGTCTATGCCATAGCAAACACACAGCAATGCTACCACTATGAACTCCACATTGTTATATTTTGCATCATTTAAATGTCGAGAGGCAAATCTGTACCTCTTTGGGACCTCACAAGGGATTTGGTAAAGTTCTCTTCTAGTGTTTCAAAGCCTTATGTAACTCATTACAGTAAGACAAAAAGTATTAGGGATCTATACTCATTTTGCAATGGATAAATGAGAAACCTCTTAGATCGAGATTCCTTCTGAAATTAATGTAATATCACCATCAGAGTTCAAAAAGGGCATTCTATGCATTTGTAGTCATTTTCTGTCTGGGTTTTCATCCTTGTTCTCCTAGGAATAGTTTAGTTAGAGAATACTGTCAGGGAATGGTAGGCATAAAGGCAGATTGATAATGTAAAGTGTCCAGTCCCCAACTCAAATACATTCTAGCAAAAGCATTCAACACTATGTGAACACTCTCAAGATTTCTCAAATCTTGGCAGTAAGGAAGAAGCAGTCGTGAAAGTATTCAAAAAAGAATCAAAGGTTTACTAGTCATCTGTCCTGGGGCTCCCCAGGGGCTTTCACACAGCACAGTTATAGCACCATAATTCTATTTTAACTTAAATGGTTCCAGTCTATAATATTTTGGGATTGGTAGTTTGGGGAGGCCTTAGAGATTTCTGGATGAGAATTCTAAATACCTTTCAACTGAAAATTCAAGGATTCATGTTTGAATCATGGCAGTTAAAGTGGAATCATAATGATATAATTGTGTAGTGCAAAAGGGCTCCTGGCTCGTTTATCTCCTTGGAGACAGAACACTTTCAGGTGCCTTTGTGCTTTGTTCGTTTAGCCACAGTCAGCACCATAATTCTACATTCTCTATGACCTTACAGACCCTTGAAGCATTTTATATTCACTCAACTCTGTATTTTATCATATTTTCTCCCTATTTGGTTTATAAATAACTGAGGCTGGATCTGTTTGCCTTTTAAAAAAAATAACCTATCCGAAAGGGTCACTTTTTCCTATCTGTCTGAAATGTGTCAGTTCTCATCTTTTGAACAGGTACTAAAATGCCTGAAAGTATCATGCCAATAGAACTGGAAAAAGTCACAGGCAGGAGAATGACAACCAAGTCTCTCATAGAAAGAGAAAGAAACAACCTCAAGGAGAATAGTAAGATTTGTTAGGAAGTGAGGGAGATTTTGCTCAATATTCATTAAATACAATGAATAAAGGAACCAAACATTTCCCTTACCCCTGGACACTTGGCTAAAAAAAGATCATGGGCAAAGTACACTATGGACAATGATGACTTTTTTTGCAGAGATGGTCCTATCATTTGGGTAATGCCCAGCATCCTTACAGTTAGCAGGAGAATACAAGGGGTAACAAACTGTAACCTCTGGTCCACATGTGGCCCTCAGAAACTTTTTCTGACCCTAGAACTGCTGAGGCCCACAAGACCCATAGCCTGAACACAAGGGAGTGCTTATGTTTACTCAATACTGACATACAAACAAACAAACAACTAACACCTACTCTTGGAGGACTGGAGGACTGATGGATTCTGTAAAAATATGATAAGACCATCCCAAAGTGCAGAAAATCAGCCCAAAATGGCAGCCATTCATTGACTGAGTTTTGAAAGGTATAAGGCACAGCTTCCACTGTTGCTCACTCCTGACTCAGACTTCATAACACATACCAAAGTGTATGTAGTAGGAACCACCTTTGACGGTCCACCCCAGCAGCCCCTGTAGACTTTATCCATCATTATTGTTCTATATCCCCTCAAAAAGCTAGTGACATCAGAGGAGCAATGTGCTGGGAAAGGTAACAAAATTTTGTTGGGTCCTCTTAATAGTGGAGCTCCTGTTTTGTAAACTGGGTGCATACCATCTTGAGGCTCTGGAATCCTTGACTCTTCTATAGTAGACTCATCCACATGCTTTATATTCTTAAAGCAAATGATCCCCCTTTATTCTGCCACTGTCCAGTTCCTGAGGAAATGACATCCTCTGACAGCACATCAATGATAACCATTTCTAATTCTCAGTTTCCCAGTAGGATTTAAATTAGAATCTCTTTTGCAGATAGCTTCTTCAGAATCTACATTCCCAAGGCAAGCTCAGTCTTGCACTGGCTTGGATTTGTTCTGCTAAAGCACCTGCCATTCCAGCTTCATCATTAACTTCTTTCTTTATTATTTGGGGTGGGGGAGAGGCTGATATGCATTTTAGTCTTTTAAGAGGCACATCTTAGGGAATGGAAAGCAATTGTGAGATTTGAAGGCCAAACAATTTTGAGGCCCAAAGACCCATCATTGTTTTAAACCCATCTCTTTTTTGACCGCACTTCTTCAGATGTCTCCCGGCATATCTTTTCAGAGAAAGCTTCCTACTTCAGAATCAGTTCAGAAATGAACAATCAGGGCAAGGAGGCAAGAAGGAAAGCAACAGCTCAATTCCTGTGTCTTGAAGTCCCTCACGTGGGAGCTTGGCAGTGATGTCTTGATTCAGGAGTAGCAAGAAAGTACATTTCGATCTACTGGGTGATATATAACTTTCATGATTCAGCAACAATAACTCCCTTGTCCCAAAATTATATTGCTGAAACAAAAACTCAGAGAAGGGGGGAAACTAGTAATGCACTCAAGCCAACAGAGGATTTTTGTGTGAACTGTAAGCACTGTTCAGTGGTGTAACTCAAAAAGAACCTCTACAGAGATCTATATCTTCATGAATTTTATTCTCATTGGCAAGGACAAATCATCTTGCTATTTTTCTCCCCACTGTGGGCAAGGTCTCGGAAGCTGTGCTGTTTTGCAGGACTGTTAGCAGTTGATAGAGAGATCTTGTAGCACCCTTGAGACTAACTGAAAGAAAGAAATTGGCAGCAGGAGCTTTTGTAGACTTCATTCTACTTCATCAGATGCCTTCGGTGGAGTGGAAGCCAGGTACAGACATATGTGCCATTGGCGATGCAAGGAGGGTGGGTTAGCAGTTGAGTACATGAATATCTCTCTCTCTCTCTCTCTCTCTCTCTCTCTCACACACACACACACACAGAACCCACTGGTTTTTTGCGTATACAAAACAGCTTTTTTGGTACATAAATGTTCTTTTCTACACAGAAATGTTCCTTTCTATGCAGAAAATTATGTTTTATATCCAGTACTCTTGTTTTATATCCAGTAAATGCTGTTTTCTACACACACACACACACACACACACCTGAATTTTATGTGCAGAGTAAGTCCTGAACTGCAAAAATTCTTGTACCTTCTCATCTATGATTTAAATATTTTTGAACATTCTTTCCATGCCTATTCCTGGACTTGAAATACTCCAGTTTGTTGCAATGGTTACTATTGCAAAAACCGACACAACAGCAGAAGCAAAATTAAATTAAATTTTAAAATTAAAATGAAAAAATTAGAAAGGAAGATCAGCATGGATCTGATCTGTGTAGTGAATACCCTGATCTTTCCCATCTCCTCTGAGCTTTTCTGAAAGTAGCCATGTGGAGATAGTCAAATAACTTATTTTTCACACTGGTGAAAAGGATGAATGTTCGATGACCTGAGCCCAGGTTTTATCCAATAACACATTCACAAAATTTTATGAGGCCTTTACTGCCATAATCAATCAGTGTGGGTGCTTAAGGACATACATGACACTTTAATGAAGCATATAATTGTACTGGTCATCTGGGCAGAGATGAATTTCTTCCCATAATGAATTACATCAGAACGGGGGGAATACCACATTCAATTTTAGGAAATCATCAGTCGGCTAACAGTGAACATTATTCATGTTTGTGTCCTAGAAGAAATATAGGTTTCAAAAGATCTCTAATATGTTTTCCTTTGTTTGTTGAGTAGAAAATCTTACTTGAGATATTCAAGGGGGAAATAATATCAATTTGACCAAAGCTCTGATGATATTTGTTGTATTTTTTCTGTCAAGAGAACCTACAGACCAGACTATCATTCAGTTCTAATTTAAAGATGGGCATTGGCTAATTTAAGGAGGTAGAGGGTAGGCCTACTGACTGAGATATATAGCAATAGCAGTAGCAAGTACATTTCTATATCACTCATCACTGAACTAGCATTCCCTAAGAGGTTTACAGTGTGTAAGCCAGTTGTCCCCAACAAGCTTGGTACTCATTTTATTCACCTACAAAAGAATGGAAGGCTGAGCAGACCTTAGAGCCCTTCTCTAGGATCAAACTTACATTATGGCTGCAGTACCAGCATTTAACCATTGTGCCACCAGGGCTCCTCTGGTGCAAGAACAAAACCCTCTTTTTGTGTAATTGCACTGCCATGCAATGTTTCACTGGCGATAGCACCAGAAACATGCTGTTTTGAGTAGTGTATGCGTACATAATCTGAATCCAATTGGGAAACAGCTATATCCAAATGTCTCTCTTCTCAGATGTCCCACTCAAAGGGCCAGCCCTGGGGCTGGGATAGTTATTTTATTGCCACCAGAGACAATGAGGGAAATGAAAAAAAGAACATCTCCCCATGATCCGGCTATCTTACCAGAGTTGAGAGGGCTCCTGTAACTTTAATGAATGTACAGAAGAGGGAATTTCAGCAGCTGTTTCTTAAATATTTGCATAAACAACACCGACTGAAATTCCCTGTTCTGTACAACCATTAAAAGTACAGGAGCCCTCTCCAACTTTCATTCTAGCAACAATAGACCCAGTAGAGTTTTTTCAATGTAATGGCTACTCTACAACAGGATCCCTTCATCATGCATTCCTCTGCAGGACAGTATCATCATCATCATCCCACTTTCTCTCCAAAATTGGAACTCAAAGTGGCTTACAGTTTAAAAGAATACAATTGAAAACATACAAAAGTGGGCATGGAAACAGAATTGAACTGTTACAGTATTAAAACACATCACTCCTTAAAAGACTAAAATGCAGTTTAAAAATACAGAAGCAGTTGAAAGCAGTACAATTAAAACAGTACAACACCCCAGCCTGTTCTTTAAAGACTTTCTATTTTAAAATGCAATAAAGATGTAATGCACAGAGTACCCTCCCCCTTTCAAATAGACTTGTTTTGCACTGCATCTATTTATATGCTATGTCAGATCTTAAGGTGCAAGGTATACTGTATCTTCCTTTTTGATGGTGTAGTGGTTTGAATGTTGGGATTATGCCTCTTGAGAACAGGGTTCAGCTATGGGAACCCACTAAGTGATCTTAGGCAAGTCACACTCTCTCAGCCACAGAGGATGGCAATGGCTCTGAAGAAACCTGCCACAAAAACTGTGTACAACCAACAGTAGAACAAACATAGAAAATTGCAGAAAACCATCTGGTAAAAAACAGCTGCCACAAAATAATCAAAGTACCATGAAGTAGAATTAGAACTGTTTATGACTTTCTGCAGAAAAAGATGTGGGTTTGTTGTTATCGTTTAACTGTCTCTCCTTTCAGTCATCTGAAACCCACTTTAGGTTAACACCTAAGGTAATGGATTTGGGGTGCAATTAAATGACACTAAATCATTAGTGAGGTTATTTTATAGATATTTTCCATGCATATTGAGGGCAAAGGAGAGAGTTGTGTTTGTATGAGAGGATAAGACCTGAAAAATCCAGCTGATTTTCCCCATGAAATTCTTTATGCCACAATGTAGTTGAAAAGTTCAGACGTTTTTGGAAATAAGCCATAGATTGGCATCCTTTTGGTTAATCCCAACTGTTGAATGGTGAGTCAACACATGGGTAAATTCCATGCTTCAGTGAATCTGCTCTGGTCAGGAATAACAATAGGGTTTAGGTCTGCATGGGCCAGGATGATCCAGGATGATCCTGGCCCCACAGTTGCCTCAGTCTCCCCCATTAACCTAGACTTCAGTACCTCCACTGTGGTGGTTGTCCTCATGGGCATCCAGCTGAGCCATCTGGCACATCCACCACTGTAACAGATTGTTTGCTTCTGAGGTCAGAACATGCTGAGCACCTCATTCTGACCTCAGATTGAGCAACCCACAGTGGCAGCAGATTTGCAGGGCAGATTAGTGGGGCATCCCTAAAGACAGCTGCTGTGGTGCAGGTTAGTGGGACATCCATAAAGACAGCTGCTGTGGTATATAGGTATATATTTTAAGCTGGTTTAAAGCTGTTATACCTTGGTTCTGGAGCAGAATATGCCAGATATTGTTAGGACTGCTCACACCAGAACCAGATGTTTGGACATGCATCATTCAAACAACCACAGAACTAGGAGGTAGGGAGAGAACAGGCCTTTTGGCCTGTACATATAGGGTATGAACCTTGGTGTGTTTAAAGGCATATTTAGATTTATATTTTAATTGAGCAATCTTTCCAATATGATGGCCAAAATTTAATTAGGAAAAAAACCTTGGGACCTACATCCCAAAAATGAGTGGAGCCTAGGGTTACCAACTGGTTACAGGATGGGGCCCCTGCATTCTCAATTGTTAATAGCAATAACATCACTTTTATTGTGTGCCTAGCTACAGGAACAGAGGTGGATGCTTCTCTGTGCACACCCAGGCATGTATACACACACACATATCAACCCCCGCACACTGTACTAGTCAATAATTAGTTGTGTTGAGTTAACATCAGCAGCTAAAATGTGGGTTTGGGAGAAGGAAGAGATCTGCTGTGGATCTGTCTGGTGAAATTTTACAGCACCTCTTCCTGATCCAGGATTTAACAATGATTTCAGCTACAAGAGGCCTATTCTGTACTCAACCTAGCAGCTCTAGGGTGGAGCAAAACAACAAATATGTTGTGCAAGGCCAAATATGCTGTTCATACACATTTCAAAATAATAAACCGATACAGTTTCAGATAAAACAACTTCCTGTTTGTGTGTGCATGTGTGTAAGGTTGCCCTGCCTGAAATTAATGGGGGAAACTTCTGTGGGCTATGCACTTCATGATTGCTGACATTCAATACCCAAAACTTTTGGAGGGAAGATATCACAAGACATTTCAGAAGCACAACATCCTTGGTTTTCACACACTTTATTCTGCAGCATGTCAAGGTGGTTTTAATTGTGCCTTTAAAAAGGACATCTGAAACTATTGTTTGAAATTCTGTGGCTAAATGTTGACCCATAACACAGTTGCTTGATCTGCAAAGATAATCACTTTGGGGGAAGAGGCAGGTACTTGAAGAAAATACTCTCTCTATATATATGGATACATATATTATCTTTATTTCTTTTGTTTTTAGTAAAAAGATTTAAAAACATGATGGCATTTCATAGCATGCATTACATATGAAAATGGAAGGCAAGTGTGTTGTGTCGAAAGGACACCGTTGCAAAATATTATATCTATCTATCTATCTATCTATATATCGTTATTTTGGAATTTTTAGATGGGGTTTCACTTTATATTACCCACTTGCTCTTTCTGTAACACAAAGGCACCTCCTGCTAGTCCATTTTTCATTGGTACTACTGACCAGTTGCAAAGATGAGTTGTTGTAAAACTGGTAGCCCTTGGGAAGGCACAGAGGCTGAAATCCAAGTTATGGAAGAGACATACCATTGACATGTTATCAGAGTCACTTGACCCACACAAGAAGATGATTCTTCATAGGCCTACTCCATTCAAATCACTTTGTTTTTCTATGGATTTGGTAGTTTGGCAGAACCTCTGGCCTCAATCAAGTAACCTGTTATTAGCTTGCGGTCAGAGAGCATCAGAGTTGCTGTTCCTTGCTATTATCCATTCAATACATTTAGAAGCAGCCTCTAGGTATTTTCAAGTAGCTTAATGAGGTTGCCAACAGACATGGAAGAGGTCGCTTGACACAAATCATATTCTTTCTTTCTTTTTTTACTTCTAACTTTATATCAGCAACTACTAGAAAAATTCCCATCACTATTCAAAACCAAGTATGAACTGGCCTTTAAGCCAAACATTAGTGACCTCCCTTCTAGCTATACTGCAGCCCAATACCAGTCATACAAATTACTTCAAAAGTTCTGAAATGTGACAATCTCACAGCAGTTAATTATTATTTATGGGGCAGCAAGAAAATTTCTATCAAAGAGAAGGAAAAAAATACTGTAAATATTCTACAGATCAGGGAACATTTCTCCAGTGTGGAGAAACACCTATAGATAGAAATGGTCTAGCAGACAAAAAATTGAAAACTTCTTTTCTTTGAAAAGCTAGTTTTTATGTGCCAGGATTTATTATATGTTCGTATGAAAAATCACACTTAAAGTTTGAAGTCTCCCAGAAACAAGCTTATCATGTTAGTGAGGAGTGCAGATGCCCTGTGAAGGTCTCATTAATTAATCAAGGTCTCATTAATTCATCCATTTAATATTGTACAATATTTATTCACAACCCGATTTTGGGAAGTATACAAGTAGATGTTAAATGCATTATGTACAAAACTACAACATCAAAGTGGCAGAGCAAAGCGGAATAAAATGAGCAACAAAGCAAAACCCAGTAGAAAAGGATGACATCCATGTGGTAGGTCTAGAAAAGTAATTCAGAAATACTTAAGATCGCAAAGCCTTGGAAAATAAATAGTAATAATAATAACAAAATCATTTCCTGAAAAGACTGTAGTATAAGTGCCCGATGAGACTTGCTGGGCAATATTGCATAACGAAAAATAACTTAGCATTAACTTTGTAGAGTAATCAATGAGGGACCACTGTGGGCAGACTATAGCTGCCAGCCAAAGGCTCCCACTTCTTCTATAGGCAACAACATCTTTCTTGGCCTTCCTGTCTATGTGGGTAACTGCATGAATTATGGAGGACATCGTTTTTAATTTTAACCAAATCTCCTACTCAGTTTCTTGGTAATACATGCCAGATCAGCCCCTCTCATCCATGACTACATCATAGCTGAGGGTTCTTTTTTTGAATATATCACTTTCCTGGGCTTAATGGTTACTCATCTGGTCCCCTCCTATAGCTTGATTCTTTCTTACGTCACCCTTAGCCTTTCTTACCCCATCATATCACCCATAGTCTTTCATTATTTACTGTGGGCAGAGCCAGCTAGTACATCATTCTGGGGCCTGGATATAAATGTCTATGGACTTACCTTTCAAAGGAACTTCTTGGAGTCTTACAAGCAAAATCATAAAATCTAGTATGGAACATGGAAACATAGTATGTACAAAACATCTTGCCAGACTGGATGGCTAATGGGAAAAGGGCCTTTAAAAATGAGCAATATATATGAGTGTGTGCACATGTGTGTGTGCGTGTATAATTTTAATGTGTTTTTTTTTAATTGCTTGACATTATGTGTACTTTTACCTTAACATTTATAACATTTTAAAACTACCTTGAGTCTCTGGACTGTAAAACGGATAGGAAACAATACATTTTAAAAATGCAATACTAATGCTTTGAATTGGTGTGTATTTATTGTGTGCGCGCGTGTGTGGTAAAAGCATTTTCTGTCTGCAAAGAAAGAAATTACATACTGTTTTTATGTTACATCTCTAACTGTGCTGCTTTTATAGATATTGATTCTCCCAATGGACAATGAAATTTCTCACTCCTTTAACAACACACAAAAGCACAGTTGTTAGGGTAAAATATAATTGTTTTATGACTTATGTTTCACAGTTTTGACCATCAAGTTCTTCAAATGTTATTGTTTAAATATCCAGAAGGGAGCTGTAGGACTCCTTGCTTGGTAAGTGTGTAGTTTTTCATAACATATTTTTTGAAGCAATACATTTTGGAACTGTCTTTAATTCTTCCACCCAGTAGAATATTGTTTCAATAGGAGTCATTGTAAAATATATTATGTGCTTCCCAACATATATTGGACAGTCCCTACAGGCATGTTTACACTCTATAATTCTTTTTAAAGACAATTTCAGCAAGATGTGCTATCTATTTAAGACATTTTATAAAGCTGTATTAGATTTTATTTTCCTTTAGGTTTCTTCTGTCCTCTACATTTGAACAAGAGCATCCTTTTAGAATGAAACAGCAAGAAGATTCAGGGTGAGACACAGAGGCAGATATGAACAAAACATGTGACTAATCTAAGGCTGAAACAAACAAAAAACTTGTTAAATTAAGGCAAGCTTTTTTTTTAAAGGGAAAACAAAATATAGGAATGCAAGAAAATGGAAGTTAAAATTGTATTCTCATTTGTACACTGAAGGAATTATGCTCAGAGGATTGTGCCTAACATGGAAAATATACAGATAGCCAGCATTTACTTCATTGTTCCTATAGAATAAGGTGTTCCAACATGTATACAGTTCAAGGCTTTCAGATATATATACAGTTCATGGCAGTGAAATGCAGATAACTGCCAAAAATTAAATAGGTAAAGCTATTCCCAGTAATGAAAGGAACGATTTGTAGCCACCTTGCATGTAAGTGTTAAAAACAAGGATGCTGTCAGAGAGGTAGTTTAATCCAAAGTTCAGCACCACAGAGACGGCTGAAAACAAAGGGGTTCAAACCTAGGTTTTTAATAAGTGAGCCCTCCAAACCTTATGGGTGGATGAATCTGTCAGTTTTACTTTTCCCCACATTTCCATTGAAAATATACAGAAATAGATACAGAAAACAAATATACAAAAAACAAAATTCACCCACACCAAAAACAAAATTATCCCCCATCTCATCTTCATCTCATACCAAAATGGTACCTATGTCATTGGCAGAGTATTCCATGGCTGGAATACCCCCTGGCACAACGCTGCCTCTCAATCAGATCAGACATTAACTCTTCAAAAAAGGAACAGGTCGCATGCACTACAAAGTGTCACAAATGTTGCTGATGCAGGTGAATAAGTAATAACAATATTAAGATCTGAAGGTTTCTTCTGTCAACTATAACCAAAAAGAGTTTAAGCTCCCCCTCCCGCCCCCCGGTTAACCATAACCCTTTAACTCCATTCAATTGTGTGTTCAAAATGGCTGTCCTATATTCAGGATGGCTACTACAGCATGATGATACAACTCAGTCCAATTTTTAGAAGCCCATGAAGTCTGTGTGTTTAGAACCTCTGCACAGTGATCAGAAAAAAGTAAAGCATTGAAGATTTTGTTGGCAGGATGGCTTAGCAATCAATTGTGCAAATGTTTGGATGATCACTATGCATTAGACTAATACATCTAATGGTTTGCAGGGATCACTTCAAACTTTACTTAAGAATATCAGTCTAGAGACCCAAGTAAAGGATTGAAGATTTTGTTCGCAGGATGATTTAGCAATCGGTTGTGCAAACTGCTGGATGATTGTTATGCGTTAAACTAATACATCTAGTGGTTTTTGGGGATCAGTTCTAACTTACATTTTGTTGCATATGAACTATCCATCCAAAAATAGAGTTGAAGAGAAAATAATAAATGAATTCTGTATAGGATCAGACACCAGTTGTTAACTGGTAAATAAATTTTAAATAGATAATATTATTCTTCAGTGTAATCTTTGGTAAACATGTGCTACAACTGACTAATATAGCCAGCACTGTCCATTTTCTTTTTTTAAAAAAATCATACCTTACACACTGAATTGAAAGCCACTAATAAATATGCTTATATGCCAGTGTCTCTCCTCTCCCCCTCCCCTTCTCTATTCCAGAACAGCATTTTTTCTACTTTTAAAAAAACTTTCTCATTGCTGTTGTTGTTGTTAAACCACATTTGCATAGTGGGCCAGCATGACATAGTGGTTTGAGTGTTGGACTATGGCTCTGGAGACCAGGGTTTAAATCCCTGCTCAGACATGCAAACCCATTGAGTAAACTTGAACAAGTCACATTCCCCCAGTCTCAGAAGAAGACAAAGGCAACCCTCGTCTGAATAAAGACTGCCAAAACAAATGTATGGTAGGTTCACATTAGGGTTGCCATAAATTAGAGATGACCTGAAGACACACTATAACAACAATGGTTAATTGCTTGTATTACTCACTGACTAATATGAGCCATTGGGATGGGATACAGTGATTGACTACAACTCTGGGAAGCAGGGCTCATCTCTCTCTATGGCCATGAAAACCCACTGGGTGACCTTGGCCAAGTCACATTCTCTCAGCCTCAGAGGAAGGCAATGGCAACCCCCTCCTGAAGAAACCTGCCAAGAAAATCCTGTGGCAGGTTGGCCTTAGGATAATCATAAATCAGAAATGACTTGAAGACAAACAACACAGCCCACACTTGCTGAGTGAAGGAGTAATTTTAAAAGAAGAGTAAAAATAATTATATTAGCTTGTAAACACAAATCTTTTTTCCTGTTGTATGTGTACCAGAAGAGGAGTTAACAAACCATTCCAAGGGCAGGCATATGGAGAAGCAACAAAGATCGTGGCCAACCTGGAACTTACTCTAATCAAGTATGGGATCCTAGCCTTACTTATTTACTTCCAGTGTCTTGTGCTGTTGAAAAGAAGCCAATGCCTATATCCTGCCACTCTCAATTCACATCTTCTGCCACTGTGCTAATCTTGGCAAAACAACCATTTGTAGTTTGTTTAGTTTGCTTTGGCTGCAGCCACTTTGGGAGATAGCAGCTGCTGGAAGAAATGACAAATGACTTATTTGTAGAGATCGCAGAAACAGTAGAGGTCCAGATGGATGAATAGATAGATGGATGGAGCAAGGGGCCAGTAGTGGTTGCCTCTTCTTTTCCCTCATAAGGAGTAATCAAAGCTATGATTCTGCACCATGGCCATTATTTTACTTATTTACTTATTTAAAATATTTGCCATCTTTCAGCCTTCTAGGGCTCCCAAGGTAATGCACAACAGATAAAAAACATTATTTACAAATGTACCAACTAAATATTAAAAAAAAGATTTTAAAAGGCAAGTAAGTAAAACTATCACAAAAGCCAATACTAAAATGGGTTTTAGAGGCCATTTAAAACAATATCATCTTGGCTGCTTTGCAGGAAGTTCCACAGGGATGGAGACCACCTGTCTTCCCATAGAATCCCACAATTCAGGTGGCATGACAGAGAAATACATGTTGTACTTATCCACCTAGCCCAATAATGGTGAACCTTTTAGGGACTGAGTACCCAAACTGAAAGGGTTTCCAGCATCAGCTGTTACTTGGTGCCAGGGGTGGGACTTTGGGGGGGGGGGGGAGAATTTTGTGGTGTGATGTCGTCTGCCACCTGGGGGCAGGAATTCCACCTTCTGGGAGTGAGACTTTCAGGGTGGGACTTCTTCTCCCAACCCTCACAGGCCTTCAGAGATAGCACGCGAAGCCATGTTTTGTGGCACATGGAGGGCAGTGCCTGTTCCTCCTCCTTCCCCCGCACCCTGCTGGGCCTTCAGCTGCCTCTCTGGAGGCAGCTGAATGCCCAGGACAGCCGGGAAGGAGGAGGAACAAGTGCACACCTGTTTCTCCTCTTCTCTGCCCTCCATGTGGCACAAAAAATGGCTTCATGTGCCACCTCTGTCACTCATTCCATAGGTTCACCACCATGGACCTAGCCTCTTGGAAAGGTCGGATATGCCCTTGTGCAGGAACAGGAACAGAAATGGTAGGTACTATACAGCATGATGTTCAAGAGGAATCTTTTTTCATTAAAAGTATTATTCACCATCATGTAACCCTGCAGTGTTTTTTATTTTAGTGACCAAATCCCACATCTATAAGAAAAAAACTGTGCAAGGAAAGTAAACATTTTCTAGGACCAAATTAGCTATTTTCACTCCCAAAATAATTTGTTGCAGGGTGACACCTTGAAAATATCAACTCAATGTTCTATAGACACCAAAAAGGCAAAGCAAAGCCTAGGATTTATTTGGATAGGCGTTCAAAATAATAATGCAGCAAACTTCCTAATTATGTGTATAGCTGGATTCCTCTATACTAAGGATTCTTCAAGATGCCAGATTATATGATTTTAAGAATCATAATTTGTAAAGTCATTTTGCAAAGTCATTTCAGTTTACAAAGTCCTTTCTATATTTATTTTATTTCATTTATTATTTTGGTGTTGGTTCTATTCATTCTTGCAATTTAATCCTGAGGCAGCTCATAATTACAACTGCAGAACTGGAAGTAAGTAAGCAATAATCATTTTGGCACATTGAAGGATGCAAGGGATAAACTGGAACCTGGGCCTATCTTTCCTGCTTTTACATCCAATAGCCTGTCCAGTTGGAGACCCACAGCACATATGTGGGTCTGCTGTACAGGTGTTTCACAAGATACCAATCATCTGTTCTTGGAATCACCTTCTCCAATAATATGCTGCCTTAAGCATTGCCAGCCTTGGATGTTTTCAGTTTGCTTTGTGAATGTGGTAAATGCATCAATGCTTAAGATGTAGCAGCTGTTGTTTCTGGTAGGGTTAGGCTTTGAGCCAAAGGTTTCAACAGCAACCTCAGCAACATTAGGATAGAACAGCTTCCCTAACATAGCACTCAGTGAGCATTATCTATGCCTACAGTCACAATGTAAGTTCAAGGCTCAAATGAAAACTCAGTGAAGCTAGGAAAAACACGAGAGAAAACACAGAACGAGGGTTAGTTAAATCCAGCTTGACTATAGCAGGTCAATACAAAGAAGGACATACGAACCCAAAGACCCACATGAACATGGATTTATGTCTCTTGCCATTAGGTAGCATTGCTCTTATCTAGCCCTGGGCCCCTAAAGGTTAAAGGCTAAAGAGAGACTGTTGTTTATAAAGGGCCTTTGAAGAAACGCTTGAAGGCAGTTAACATAGGCTTAAATTCAGGAGATATATATATATATACATACACACACACATACACATATGTATATATGCATGTATGTGTGTATATAAAAGTTGCAAAAAACAAAAACAAAAAAACCAAACCTGAATGTGCATTTGTTTATGTATTAAGTTTGTTATATGCAAGATACAGATGGTAATATGGATTATTATACTTCTTAATCTAAATGCTGTATTTTCAACCGACAATCAAGAAGAAGAAGAAGAAGAAGAAGAAGAAGAAGAAGAAGAAGAAGAAAGAGGAGGAGGAAGGAAGGAAGGAAGGAAGGAAGGAAGGAAGGAAGGATGTGCCTTTACTATTATACACAGACCTGGGATCAAACAGTGCAAGTTTTATTGTAAAAGACAATATACTACTGAAACATTTAATATAGAAAAAATGGGGGAAATTGTTTGGATTAATTCAGTTAAACTAGCAGCAGCTAAATCAGTGATTACATATAGGAAGAAATATGAAGGGCAAAAAGATCTCTCCTGGGCCTAAAACAGTGCACAGGGTTATGGGTTGCGGGAGGGCAGACATGGTAATTTTTCCCATTTTGAGTTTTTTTAAAAGTACTTGGGAACTAGGGGTTGTGTGGGTGCAATCCTCCAAGGACGTCTAGTAGTTGTCTACCACTTTACTGTCATTATTTATCACTGTTCTAAGATGTTTTGCTGGAAACATGGGCCTGAATTCTATTGATAGTTCTAATTAGAGTAGACCAGTTGAATCCATGGGATTTACTAGTGTGCTGACTCATTATTAAACAGCTGAGGGAATGAGTCTACTCTAGTCAGGAATAATAATTAGGACTGAAACCATGATGCTGCATGTTCTCCAGAACCCCTGAATGTATTGGCTCAGGTCCACACTATTTGGCAGACCATTTCTCCTGGTATGAACCGGCCCGGATTCTGAGATCTTCTGGAGAAGCCCTTCTCTCTGTCCCAACAAGGTTGGTGGGGACGCGAGAGAGAGCCTTCTCGGTGGCTGCTCCTACACTCTGGAACTTCCTGCCTAGGGAGATCAGAATGGCTTCCTCCTTGATGGCCTTCCACCGGCAGGTTAAGACCTACCTGTTCACCCAGGCATTTAAGGAATTGCTATAAGGACAGGCTGGGATGTTAGGCCATTTTTAAAATGTTTTAAAACCATAATAATTTAATTCCTTTTAATGTACTTTTTAAGTGTTTTAATTGTACTGTTTTTAATGCTGTGAAACCACTCTTGAGTCCCAGTCCCGGGAAAAGAGCGGGATACAAATAAATATAATAAATAAATAAACTGATAGTAAAAGTAGAAAACATTAGGCATGTACATGGACTGTGAAGAGAAAGTATAAGATGGAGCTAGGCTAAGTACAGTGGAAAGCCTGAGGAGCCTTGTTCTCATGCTCCAAAGTATTTTTGCCCCTTGAGAGTTAAAGCCCAGTGTTTAGGAAGCCTTGAAATTCAAAGGGAGAGAGTGTGGTACATGCTTTCAAGGTGTCTGATGACTTATAATTACTTATGTTGACTTTGTGAATTTCATAGGGTTTTCTTAGGCAAGGAATACCCAGAGGTGGTTTTTACAAGCAGGACCTAATATTCTTTAGTGGTCTGCTGTTCAAGGGGCTGACCATGCTTAGCTTCCAAAATCAGATGGGATCTGGTGTCTTTAAGGGATCTAGGTCAAAAACTCAGAGAGTACAAAATGCTATTTTCTCTTCCCATGGTTCCTTGCAGGAAGTACCAGATAAATCCGATGAAGAATAGAGGGGCTTGCCAAGTTTCCTAGCCAGGAAAATGGCACACAGACTGTCATCTCCTGCTGGGGGATCATAAGGCTTACTGTCAGCATGTCATTGATTGCCTGGAACAAAAAAGGTCATGCACATCACTTGCCACTCGACAGATGGCCCAGTGGGACCTTCCATTCTCTGAAGACCACCCCCAACATCTACTCAGCTGCCTTCTCAAAGGTAAGCTTTGCCTTACTTTGGGACAGAAGGATGGGTTGGGGGATGATTTGAGGCTGGGGTACACACATGAATTCTAAGTTTTCAAATGTTGTTTGGCAGCCCAGCTCAGCCCTACTTTTCTGTGATGTGTAAAGCCTAGTCTAAAAACAACACTATCTGAACAGGGATGGCTTTCATTGTGTCATTT
The DNA here is from genome assembly GCA_034509955.1 of Urosaurus nigricauda. NCBI lineage: Eukaryota > Metazoa > Chordata > Lepidosauria > Squamata > Phrynosomatidae > Urosaurus > Urosaurus nigricauda. The sequence goes on from JAOEGL010000004.1 coordinate 107,463,017, forward strand.
TGAAACCATGATGGATCATAGCTATTATGAAAGTAAACCGTAGAAAATTTGAGCCTCTCTCTCTCTCTCCCCCCTTGTAGATTGGCATTTTAGAGACAGTTAAGCATCACTTGCATAAGAACTAATATAAAAGTAGTGAAAATGGCAAGAGTGTATAGTCATACATCCAAAAGGTTTCCTGAGCTCTAGCTTTCACTTAACAATCTTTGGAAGAAATTAAATCTAACAAAAGTATGGATTCCCTTTATATATAAAGAATAGCTGAATCCATCAAAAGCTTTAAGAAAAGTTGGTTTTCATCTACTGAATAATGAATGTGTTTTACAACAAGTATTTAACATCTGTCTTGGAGGAAGGAGTATTTTTTGATTATCCAATATTCTTCTTAAAACCTAAAGCTATAGCAGAATATATGTGCCACAAATAAGCTAACATAGTGATAAACTATTTAATACAACATTGTTTAGACATAGCTTGAATCCCACTTTGCAGGCTTCAAAAAAGGGACTTCATTTTGTTTCATGGAGATATCAGCCAAGAAAAGGAATGTAAAATCACCTTCATATGATAACAGCTTTGGGTCCCCCTTTAGGGCCTTTTACAACTTTTGGTGACAAAAGAACTGCTGCAGTGTGCTCATTCATGAAGAAGTCTCCCAAGGTTTCTGGCATGGGAAAGTACTGTGATCAGGATTCCTCCAATCTGACCTCTGACCTTACGAACAGCCCCTCTAGATCAGATCAGCCTATGTAACACCATTGTGTACCTGACAATGGACCAACCACAAGATGGACATAGTTGGTTCCCAGCACTAGATATTCCAAGGCATTGTCACTTTGAATTCTGGTGGTTATTTAGAATCAGTGACCAGATATAAGACCACTCCTCCATTACTTTGTTGTGAACCTTCAAGTCATTTCCAACTTATGGTAATCCTAAGGCATACTTACTGTAGTTTTCTTGCCAAGATTTATTGAGAAGGATTGCATTTGCCTTCCTCTTAGACTGAGATTGTGTGGCTTGCCCAAGGTCAGCCAGTGAGTTTCCATGGCTAAGTAGGGATTTCTCTAAGTCACACTCTTGGACAAGTCACACTGGAGTCCTGGTCCAACACTCAAATCAATACAGAATACTGATCCTCACTTTGTTTACCTTCCTTTAAAAACTATCCTGTAGTAGCAAATCTCATCAAATAGTTTTGCAAAGTGTGAAGAAATGCTTTCTCTCCCCCCTGCCCCTTCTCTTGACATTTCAGTTTCATGTCCCTGTATTCTAGACTGAGGGAGAATGTTTCCAAAAGATTCAGTAGACATAGTGCAATACCTCCCATCCTGCTATTTATTTATTTTTATTTTTATTTTATTTATATAGCACTGTAAATTTACACAGTGCTGTACATACAATCTTATAATTAGATGGATCCCTGCCCTCAGGCTTACAATCTAAAGGATACAACACAGAAGGAGAAGGGGAAGGTGGTGGGAAAAGGGATGATGTCTAGTGGTTCTTCTCTCCATCTGGGGCCTGGACCAAGGCAGATGGACTGGAGGGAGGGCTAGGCCTCTTAATACATAGTTAAAAGGAGGCATCCTGGGGCAGGAATAACACAAGGAAGACCTTAAATAAAGAGGCCTTAAAGCTATAAATGGCCAGCTCCCTCATTTGAAGCTCATAATTCCAAGTGAAAAAAAGACCTCACACAATTTCTGACTGAATTTTCTAGTGATAATAAGAGGAGAAGGTCAAGGTTTCAATTTGAGCGATGTACTTTATAACTTCTTCACTGGACTCAAATTGATTTCTAAAATGGCAATACCTGTTGACTGAGCTGTTTCAAAACATGCTGAGAAAATTAAATACAAGGTGAGAGTTCTCGTTTGAACTACTATTCAGTTCAATAAAGCCAACAAAATCATTCTTTAAAATCTACAAAGAAAACGATATAGAAATGAATGCTCATTTTGGCATACCAAATTGGCAGTCTATTAACACAATAATATTTAAGAGAACTTTGTGCAGTGTTTGGATACAGTGTAAACTGGGGAGGGATGTGCAATTTGATGCGTTGTACTGGATTACCATAAAACACTTTTTCTCTATGGAAGACTGACATGGCATCTAGCATATTTGGTGCTGTTGAAATGTATTTATTTTAATAGACAAGAATAGGGCTGGCCCTACTATTAGGCAGAGTGAGGTGAGTGCCTTTAGTGGCAAAGATGCCAGTGGGGCTCTGCAATTTATGAAGCCTACCACAAAGATGATTAGGTTGATTTTCAGGATTCATTCACCCCTCTAGCTGCTCTGGTCTGAACCTCATATTTTCAAAGCCACTATCACCACATTTACACCACCCTGTCCAGAAAGTAACATAGCTAGAACTGGTTTTGGCCCTTCAGTGGATGGCTAAGAATTGGCCATATTTTTAGTGCCTACTGATTATGTGTGGTTCAGGTTCTAGGGAAGCCACAATCTACTGTGTCTCCTTTGGTACCCATAGTGCAAAAGTAGATATAACCATCCTTAGTGTCCACCCACACTTAAAATTACACTTTAAACAAGGCAACATATGAAATAGGTAATGGAGAGAGGTGGGGGGGGGGGGGAGAGAAAGATTAATGGGCTGTATATATTATCCTACTGTGCACTTTTGACAAATCCCTGCTCTCTCTCTTGTTTTACTCCACAGGACTGCCTACCTGTCCTATAAAGAAGCGGCAGCTGTACATAGCTGCCAATTGCTGCTTTAAACAGAGAGCAAGTAAGCAGACAGGTGAAAGCAGTGCTGTCGCTGCTGCTGCAAAACAAGCAGGGAGATACAATCCAAATTGAGGGGAAATTATAGCAGGGCAATTGTGGATAGGGACAGAGAGTGCATCTGCACTGTATAAATAATGCAACTACTTTCATTGCCATGGCTCCACCCTACAGAATCCTCTTTGGTAGAGAAGACTCAAGACCTTGTAAAATTCCAGAGTCCAGGATTCCACAGAATGGAGCTACGACATTTAAAGTGGTGTCAAACTGTATTATTTCTAAAGTGTAGGAGTTTATCGCATTCAAGAATAAACAGTTTTACCGCTGCTGTTTTCAATCCTAATTTGGGATACAGCCCAGTATTATCACATGGAAAATGCCACTGATGCCATTGCCTGGCTGCATTCTGCCTAAAACCCAGCTAGAATCTGCCCTCAGCTGGCCGACTTGCAAAGTTAGGAGCTTTGTGACTTTGCAAATCAGCCAGCTGAGAGTGGATCCTAGACGGGTTTTAGGTGGGATGTAATCAGGAGGTAGCATTAGCGGCAAAGTGGGTGTGATAGAACCCGGCTGTATCTTGGAAGAGGGTTCAAACTGGACAAGGTAAGTTGCTTTTTTACCATACAATAAACCCCATAGATGCATCCAAAGTAGGATGGAGAGAAGGGGGAAATAATGGGAATGGCACCTTTCTTCCCATGTTTGACATTGGGAGAACCCTAATTTCCTCTCATGAAACGGAACTTGTTTTTTTTCCCCTTGACATCTGCTAAAAATGCTCAGTATCACTATGTTGAACAAGCTATGAAAAAAAACAGACTCTAAGTTGTCAAGAATAACAGACTTCAAGAGTAACGGACCACAAATGCCAGTCATTGAGTTGTCACACTGTTTTGTTGCACTCCTCTTCCTTCATCCCAGTTATTCTATTGCTTTCTGTGCAGTCTTTCCAACAAGTTCTGCAAAACAGGCTTTAGCTAGAATTTCCTCTGGAATTGTAAAATGGATTATTCTCATTTAAGAGAGGAGTTGAATTGATGGGTCACAAATGTCTATCATAAGTTTGAGACTTCACTCATTGGCTATCCCGGATTCACTCATTGGCTAATCCCGGATTCGTCCCTTCTCACTTGCTGCCCCTCACTCCTGGAACCTTCTTCCCCCACATGCACGCCTCATCACTTCCCTAACCAGGTTCAAAACTGAGTTAAAGACTATATTATTTAGGGAAGCTTTCCCAGGACTGTGCCATCCGCCCCAGGATGCCTCCTTTTAACTTTGTATTAAGAAGCCATGCCCTCCCTCCTGTCCATCTGCCTTGGTCCTGGCCCCAGAGGGAGAGAAGAACCACTGGACCTCACCCCCTTTCCCATCACCTTCCCCTCTTCCTTTTGTGTTGTCTCTTTTAGACTGTAAGCCTGAGGGCAGGGATCCGTCTAATTTATGATTGTATGTACAGCACTGTGTAAATTTACAGCGCTATATAAATAAAGGTTAATAATAATAATAATAATTGGCTAAATTTAACACAAAAACAGGAGCAGGCTTGTTTTCCCCCCAAACGATGGCTGGAAGAATAACATATTTTGCTCCATTTTATTTCACTCTTAAGCAACAGAGACTTCCTTGCTGATGTTTCTCCCCCGCCCTCCTTCCCTCCTTTTGAATGAAAGCATGAATTCCAGAGCTGGTGGTGGTCCAAATAGGCACTAGGTGATATACCTGGGTAAAATTCACTCAACTGGGTTGTATGTAAACTCTGGGCTCATTGCATCTGTGCATAAATGGTCTCAAAATCTCCTCTGTTTGTAGACAGTGGGGTTTTTTTAGGGCTGGTACACTAGAGCTACTTTGACCAGTTATGATTATTTATCACCACACATTTGATCATACATTTGAATAAGAATGTCAACCTTTCACAACCAAGCTTTTTCAATATTCACATTAATCAAGGATAGAATGTCCCCTGCCACAAACGTATACAAGATATGCCTTTTATTAAGTTTCTGGATTTAATAGCAAAAAAGGAAGATGCAAATTTTAGCATGAACTGCAATTTGTTCTATATAAGAGGATTGCTGATTGGATTGTTTACTTGTGGAAGTGTGTTGTTGTTTGCCCAAGCTTTGATTTTCATAATTGCCATAAGAAAAATGCAATGAAATATGCAAATCACTTAAGATTAATATGCCTCTGGAAGAATGTTGTCCCTTGGGTTTTGTCTACTGAGAATCACATTACATGGAGCCAGACTGGGGGTGGGGTGGCATGGCTGTATCAGTTTTAATGTCTTGCTGTCCGTGGCTCAGATTTAGCATGGAACTGGGATGAAAATATGAGAATGCAATAATTCAGCATCACTTTCCATTTCCTTTTCTTTACCAGAATTATGTCCAACTCTGCTCCCAACCCATTTTCTGGTATTGGTTTGTTTTATTATGAAAGCTTTTTAAATTTTTTTTATTGATTTATAGCATATCAATATAACACATCAGAATAACATAAAAATATTTACATCCTTTATATTAAGAAAATACAATAAATGAAAAAAAAGAAAAGAAAAACACTACAAAAATGTAGTATAGGTATATATAAACAGATATAAATCCTAATAAGATTGCGTTAGGTATTTAGCTTATTAAATCTTTTTCAATATTGAACTTGTTTCCCCAAAACGCGGTAATGGGGGACCATTCTTCCTTCCATTTGTCCTTGGGTCTGTTGTTTATCAAGATCATTAATCTATCCATTTCTTTAAGTTCTTGGAGTTTCAATATCCATTCTTCTACTTTCGAGGGTTCATTATTTTTCCATTTTTTTGCTAGCACCAGTCTTGCTGCAGTAGTCATGTATATAATTATCCTCCAATATTTAGTTTCTGTTTCTTTATTAATTGTTGATAACATATTTAATAGATAGAGATCTGGTATCATTTCAAATTGGATCTTAAAATTTTTTTGTATTAATGAATGTATTTGACTCCAAAATTTGTGGATTTTAGCACAAGTCCACCACATGTGGAATAATGAACCTTGTCCTTTATTACAGTGCCAACACTTTATATCCGGAATTTTATATATTTTCTTCAATTTTACCGGTATAAAATACCATCTATTAATGATCTTCATGTGATTTTCTTTAAGGTTTTGTGATGCTGAGAATTTGTTTGTTTTATGCCATGCTTTTTGCCATTCTTCGTAAACTATCGGGTGGCCTATATCTTGTGCCCATCTTATCATATATTCTTTTATAGTTTCCCTTTCCAGTTCTCTATTTATTAATATTTTGTAAAAACTCGAAATCTTTTTTCTTATTAGGTTTCCACCAAACATCATCAAGATCATTTATTGTGGTTTCTATCCCTTTATGTTTATTATCTTCCTTGAATTTGGATTTAATCTGATTATATTCCAACCAATCTAAATTATTTCCTTCATTTAATAATTCTTCTTTATTTTTTAATTCAAGCTCTCTCTTTTTATTAATTTTAATTAATTCTTTATATGTCAACCAATTTTGTCTTATTTCTCCTCTTCCAAAGAAGGCCTCCTGTATTGATGACCACAATGGTAGTTTACTATAAAAGTCTCCTCTAATTTTCTCCCATGTATGTATCAGGGCTTTTCTTAAGTAATGATCTTGGAATTCTTTATAATTAGTTTGCTCTTTATATAATAAGTAAGCGTGCCAGCCCTGTCTCAAGCCTATGCCTTCTAAATTCAATAAATCAAAGTCTTTTAGTTTAACCCAATCTTGGATCCAGCATAATTTGCTTGCTCTCATGTAAAGTTTCAGGTCCGGAAGTGTATATCCCCCTCTTTCTTTGCTGTCCTTCAGGATGTCCCATTTAATCCTTGGTTTGCCCCCTTTCCATATGAATTTTTTAATATCTTTCGTCCACTGGACAAATACCTCTTCTTTTGTGATAACTGGGAGGTTATAAAATAAATACATCATTTTGGGTAACACAGACATTTTGATAAGCTCTATCCTACTGAGGATTGATACATTTAGTTTGTTCCATTTTATTAAGTCCTGCTGGATTTCTAGCCATATTTTTTTGTAGTTGTTTTCAAATAGGTTCTCATTGTTGCCTGTAAACCATATTCCTAAATATTTGACTTTCCTCGTTATTCTACATCCTGTTTTATTTATTAATTTGGCCTCTTCCTTTTGGTTTATGTTTTTGACTAACATATTCGTTTTATCCTTATTTATCTTGAAACCCGCATAGTTTCCAAACTCTTTTAGTTCACACATTAAATTATCAATCCCCTTAATAGGGTTCTCCAGTATTGCGACCAAGTCGTCCACGAACGCTAATATTTTCCTTTCTCTCCCTTTTATCTTATTACCTCTTATCTTGTCATTATTCTTAATAGCATTGATTAATACTTCTATAACACAAATGAATAGTAACGGTGATAAAGGACACCCTTGTCTCGTACCTTTATTGATTGTAAATTTCCCTGATTTCCTCCCGTTAATTTTAATTTCTGCGTATTGTTGTTTATAGATTTGTTTGATGTTATTTATGAAATTCTTGCCTAACTTCATTCTTTCCAGTACCTCTAACATAAATTTCCATCTTATATTATCAAACGCCTTTTCGGCGTCGATGAATAGTAAAGCTAATTTTTTCTCTTTATTTTTGTGGTAGTATTCTAAGATGTTCAATATGGTTCTGATGTTATTTTTGGACTGTCTACCTGGTAAAAAAGCCATTCTGATCTTTTTGGATTATTTCGCTTAATACATATTTTAATCTTTCTGCCAATATAGTTACATAAATTTTATAATCTACATTTAGCAAAGATATTGGTCTATAATTGCTAACATCTAACAAGTCTTTTCCTTCCTTAGGAATCAACACAATTATAGCTTTATCCCAGGTATCAGGTTTCCCTTGATTTTCTATTTCATTCAATAACTTATATAAAGGTTCTATCAATTGATCCTTGAAGATTTTGTAATAAACAGCTGTAAAGCCATCTGGCCCTGGTGCTTTGCCTTCCTTTAACTTTTGAATCGCATATAAGATCTCTTCTTTGTTAAACGGTTCGTTTAATCTGTCTCTTTGTTCTTTGGAAATTGTAGCTATCTTTTTTTTTTCTAAAAATTTACTTATTTCTTTTGAGAACTCTGGTGCATAAGTCTCTTCTTTATAAAGTTCTTGGTAATAATCTTTAAATGCTGTGATGATCTCCTCTTGCTTATTTGTTATTTTCCCCTTATCTCTGATCTCACTAATAGTTTTAACTTTCTTATCTTTTCTAATCTTTTTGGCTAACCATTTGCCTATTTTATTTGCGTTCTCAAAAAACTTTTGTTTCGCTTTCTTCAGTTCAGTTGCAACTTCATCCGTTATTGCATTTTGGAGTTGATTCTGTAAAAATTTGATTTTTTTGTAATATTGCTTTATTTTGGGGATGTTGTCTTTGTTCTTCTTCTGTCTTATAGAGCTCTGCTAGTAACAATTTTTTTTATTTTGTTTGCTTTTTTTAATTGCACTTGCTTTTTGTATGAGAAATCCCCTTACTACTGCTTTACTTGTGTCCCAAGTTATTCTCATAGGCATATTCCCAATATCATTTTCCTTAAAGAACAATTCTATTTCCTTTTTCATTTTAGAGACAAAATTTTCATCAGTCAATAAGTCTTCATTTAATTTCCACTCATAGTCAATCCTAATCCTATTTTGTATATGTAACTCAATGAGATTGTGATCCGATAAAATCCTGGGTGCGATCTCCATTTTATTAACTCTTGGCATCAAATTTCTGGAGATCAGAAATAAATCTATCCTTGAGTATGAGTGGTGTACCTCTGAATAAAAAGTAAATCCGTTCTTATCTCCATATAATATGGGCCAAATGTCTACAAGATCTTGATCATCAATCATTTCTTTCCCAGTTGCTGGCATTTTACCTTGATTATGTTTGATTGATTTTCCTGATTTTCTATCTCTAATTGGCTCAATAACACAATTGAAATCTCCTGTCAAAATAACATTGTCTTTATTAAGTTCAGTCAATTCGTTATTTAAGAATTGAAAAAAAATATTTTTCTTTTCCATAGGAGCATAAATATTGGCTATTATTATTTTTTCCCCCTGAAATGTCACCTCTATTATTAAAATTCTTCTCTCTGAATCGTTATATATTTTTCTGGCTTCATATTTCTTATTAACAAAAATCGCCACACCCCTTTTCCTTTTCTTCTTTAGACATGACCAAAAAACGTTTCTCTTATTTTGATTTCCTGTAAGCATGTAACGTCAAACTCGCCTTGGGCTATTGTATGATATATTTGTTTTCTTTTCTTTTCTAGATTTAAACCTTTAACATTCCAGGAAGCTAGCTTTATTGTCATGTTAGTTTCTTAAGTATAACCCTCTGGCTTCTTTTTAGTTGCTATATCTCCTTTCGTTGCTTTTAAGATTTGGTGTTTCTTTCTCTACAATTTCTCTACTAGATTTCCTTTGAAAATTGTTGACCCTTTCTAGCTTCCTTTCTGAGCTAAGTTTTTTAAAGAAGTCCTTTGACTTTTCTATTGTGTTGATAGTATATCTTTTTTGTTTATATGATATCACAATGCCTTCTGTTCTTCCCCATTTATAATAAATGTTTTCCTCCTGTAGTAGGTTTATTAAAAATCTATAATCTTGTCTTTGCCTTAATATCTGGGGAGGTAGATCTCTATAAATCTCAATTGTTTTACCATCGATAACTAGTTTTTCCTTGTAGTTCTGTTGGAGTAACTCCTCTTTTATTCTAGCATTTGTAAAACAGATCAGGATATCTCTTGGGATTTTCCTCTCTGCTGCTATTTTAGAATTAATTAATTAATTCTAAAAATTTTCTCTATTTGGGCATCTAGACAATCTTCCGCTACATCCATAAATCTTGCTAGGTGTGGAATAATTTTTTCTAGCAATACTTCCTCTTTTTCTTCCAACACCCCTCTAAACTTTATGCCTCTTTCTCTGAGTTTGTTTTCCAGTAGAAGGATAGTTTCTTCATCCTGTTTTAGTTTAGCTTCCACAAATTCTAATTTCCTCTCTAGATCAGTTGTTTTGGTAGATAGTCCATCTACTTCCACCTTAACTACATCTACCTCTTTATTGATTTTATCAATTTTGTCTGCTAATCTCTCTATTTCTTTATGTATGTCTTGCTGACTCAGATCTGTTTTCTTTCAGTTCCTCTCTGATTTCTTTTTTAAAGGATTTCTTGAACTCCCTTAACTCTTGAAGAATTGTTTCACTTATTTCTGTTTGTGTGTTGGTTGGTTCGTACACGTCACTTTGAGGGCTATCCATTATCTGATTTTTAGAGGTATTTTTCTTCTTAGAAGGCATTTTCCCTATTGCGAAGGAAACCCCCACTTTATACAACTAATAGCCTAAATTAACCTATAAATTTGGCTAGTTTATATATAGTTCCTCTTCAGGATTATCTCCAATTCAAACGAGAAGTAATCTGCTTCAAACAAGATAGACAATCAATGTGTATGTAGATTTGTACAAACAATATATACCCGAAAGTTCAAACGAACTAGTAAGAGGCTAGTACCTCTTAATTGAGATGTACCCAACACCCTAGCCGCATCTTATGTACTTTGCTATTAGTTTTTGTTTTTTCCCAGCCCCCTCTGTCCTTCCTGAAGAGAACAGAGAATAGATGGTGTTGGGAAGGTATCTGGGTTAATCCCCCTGATACCTGGTGCCTCACCAGTTCGTGGATTGTACTTGGGCGGATTATATAACTACTGTGCTGCCACTGGGAAAGGAGTTTGGGGCCTAAATAGGCCCAGGTGGTGCTCCTCCTCCTCCCTCTGCCGCGCCGCCCGGCCTGTTGCTGCTGCTGCTGCTGCGCCTTCACCGCCGCCGCGCCCATTATGAAAGCTTTAAAGAAATATCTCGAATACAGTGGGCCTTGGTTTCCACTGGGTTTTGGTTCCAGGACCTCCCATGGATACCAAAATCCATGGATGCTCAAGGTTTGGTTTTTGGAATAAAAAAAACACATTTTCAAGCTATGGATGGTTGAATACATAGATGCAGAATGCATGGATAAGGTGGGCCAACTGTACTTGGGAACATAGGCTATGATAAATAGTATAACAGTATAATAATTGTTGTGATAATAATTAATGCTGTTATGATAATTATTATAGCATAATTAGTCTGCACTCAGCCAAACCTCTCTGGCTCCATAATGCTGAATTACGTAAAAACTTGCACTGAAATGGCACGCTCCTAAGTTCACAACTGTCTTTATATCTTCAAATGTCCTCTCCCTAATGCCTACACAGTATGGACGCTAAGCAAATTGGCAAATGCAAGTATTATTGATGCTTTCACTACTGCTGGTACTACTAGTAGCAGTCACAATAATAATAAAGGCAATAGGGATGAAAGTTACAATGATATGGATACTATTTATCCTAATCGTAGAGGTAATAGCAACAATAGCAACAGAAATGAATATATATCCAGTACTATACACTATCAAGTACTATACACTACTGCTTTACAGAGAGTACTTTGCCATGGTTCCTGCTCAGAAGGGTCATAATATACAAGGTTATAGAGATGGTGGTGAGTCAGCAATGAGATTTTAGAATAGATTCAGGGATGTCCAGTGGCAGTAAGAGGCAAGTAAGTTGATGCTAAAATAAATCTTTAAAAACAAAATCATGAAGGGCAGAAGAGGTCTGTAATATGAACAGAATATAGGAAAATGTAATGGCAGCTATATTGGCAGAGGGAATCTACTATTAGTTTTAATCTGAATTTTAAATGAGCCATTCCAGGTGGTGAAGACAATCCCCCAGATATAGTCAAAATCTTGAATACCTCTTTTCACATTCAAACTAAAACCCAGAGTGGACACACCACTCCTCTTACATGGGTGCCAACAGTCACCACTGGAAAAGTGTGTTTATACTGCACATTAAACTTTAATTTGTTTTCTTCATCTATAGTAGAACATTCCTTTTATGAATGCATTAAATCATTCTGTCTATAAAAGGCGTCAGTACTGAGCCCATTAAAATATGGATCTTTTAGTCTTCTAGGTGATTTAAAAGAATTAACAATGCAAGTTTATTTTCATCTGAATGAGAAAATGGTGCTGAGCAAAATACATTAAAAATGAATAAATAAGACTTAATGTGCAGCTGATTAGATTTTTCACTAAGTTAATCACTAGCTCAACTGCCCAAGGTCATAGCTTTAAAAAGTGAAACTAATATACTGTCCTTATTATGGTATTGTAGAAACAGGTTCAGTACACTCAGTTTCTGAAGAAAAGAGTCCATTGCGAAATGACAGGTTATCCCAGGAAATGTTTGCAATAGACTGACTAAGGAGCAAAGCTAAGGAGCTTATTGCATGAACTTTAAAACCAGCTCAGGCCTCCTGGGCTGCAGCCAGGACATGGGTTGGGATTATTGCATGCTAAATCTCTGGCTAATTGCTGGCCGGCATCAGCTCAGGTCCCAGTCGTGCTTCGCCAGCATTTTTTAGAAGCTGGAAAGCTTTTGACTTCAAAAAAGTGCTGGCGGAGCATGGCTGGGACCCATTTTGGACCCGGGCTGATGGTGGCCAGCGATTAAATGGAAATTTAGCATTCAATAATCTCCTCTTCTATCTTGTGTCCCAGCTACAGCCTGGGAGGCTTGAGCCGGTTTTAAAGTTCATGCAATAAACTCCTCTGATTCTTCCAGGACCATCACATAGTCTACTGGTTTCTGCAAAGCTCCTGTGTAACATTAATTGAGAATCAGAAAAAAAATATTGCAACAGCATTCATTACAATCACATGACAAGAATCCAGATTTTGTGGAGTCGAAGGCTTTCATGGCCAGCATCCATAGTTTTTTGTGGAGCTTTCGGGCTATGTGGCCATGTTCTAGAAGAGTTCCTTTCTGATGTTTCGCCAGCATCTGTGGCTGGTATCTTCTCTGAAGATGCCAGACAAAAATGCTGGAAAAACGTCAGAAAGGAACTCTTCTAGAACATGGCCACATAGTCCAAAAGCTCCACAAAAAACTATAATCCAGATTTTCTCAAGTCAATGGATTGCTGGGACAATTTTCTAAGACATTCTTCTTATACAGCTAGAAGTTAATCTACACATTAAAGATGATTTGTGAAAAACTGCTTGAAATGCCCCCAAAATGTTTGGTTCTAAAGTATTTGTGATGTCTAATCCTAGCATAGATCACTTCGCTGCTATTCCAGCACAAGCTTCTATACAATTGCCCCTGGGGTCTGTAGTTAATTTACAACCAATTATTCTCACCTGCTAAGTTTATATGTTATGTGCTTTTATGTATCACATTTGCATACATTCAATCATAGCTATTCAATCTTGCCAATTATCCCAAATTTCCATATCCTTATCAGTTACTGATACACTAAGGTAGCCTTCCTGGTACAGGGAAGTCCTAATCCACAGATGAGCAATATAAGGGTCAACCAAGACCCTCCTATCATCTCCATTGGTATCTGAGGCTAGCAATACCTTCTGGGACAGAGAAGCAAAAAGAACAGTGAAAAGTCTGTCATGATGGCTTTGAAATTAGAAAGCTTTAAATGATGCACACCCTAGTGCAACCTAGCCACACGCAAAATGTGCTCCTCAGATAAGTCTTTTCCTTCAATAGAACTGAGCTTCAAGAAAGCACAAAGTATTACTCTGACACTTCAAAACCAATAGGTCAGCTTCTTGTTGGATCTTTATCATTTTATATGACACTTTGAAAGTTGAAGGCCAGTGTCATCCTTTATAACTTTCTATATCCCATTAGACTCTAATCCAAGCTCTAAAACTATGTATCTGTGCTTAAATACCTGTGACTTGGAACACTGTACACCATCAGTTCATTTTATAAAGTAAATTGAAATCCACAAAAACACAAGATAAAATAAGTTTCAAGATTCCTTTTGCCTCCTTCATTTTGTTTTTTTATACTGAAACAGATGAACATAGCAATTTCTTTAGTGCAAGCTGTTGCTTTGCAAAACTGAGAAACAACCACAGACATTAATGGACTGTGCAAGGTACATACAAGACATACTCAAAATGATGGTGATGACCTTCTGGAGAGGCCCTTCTCTGTCCCACCAGCTTAGCCAATTGTGAGGAAAAAGCGGGATATAAATTAATTTCTCCTCCTCCTCCAGTCCAACACATTGCAGAAATAATTCAGTTTGAGACCACTTTAACTGCCCTGGCTCAATGCTAGGGAATTCTGAGAACTGCAATTTTGTGAGACGTTAGACTTCTTTGTCAAAGAGCTCTGGTGCCACAATAAACTACAATTCCCAGGATTCCCTAGCACTGAGCCAGGGCAGTTAAAGCAGTCTCAGACTGCCTTGAGTCCCATTATTGGTAGAAAATGGGATATAAATGAAAAGAAGAAGAGGAGGAGGAGGAAGAGTAGTAGTAGGAGGACTTATATACTTCTTTCTTCAATACAAATACAGTTAAACCTCACAGGATTTTGGTTACTAGTCCAATATTGGTTTTCAATGTCTTTAAACAGTTATAGCATATCTGACTTCACCTCATTCACATTTATATGACTTTAGACCAAACTAAAAAAAAAAAAAATAAACTGGATGAGACTCTCATATTTGGATGTGACAAAGAACTGTAACACACTATTTTTGTTTTCTTTTTCTGCACTCCATCTGTTGGTGGCATAAATGAATGAGTTTCACATGCTACAGTTTTTTGACATGATAAGTTGCTCGATGAAAGGTGAAGGGTATTTGTAGCTGGATAACCCAGTACAGGGTGGGATGTAACTCTTTTAACACTTGACCACCTGAAAAGAACAAAGTTTAAATTGGAGGGAGGAGAAAGGGAGGAAGGAGCATCTTAAACCATATATGGCAGGCCCTATGTATCTGCTGGGGTTTGGTTCCAGGACCCCGTGGATAACAAAATCTGTGGATGCTCAAGTCCTATTAAATACAGTGGTATAGTAAAACGGTGTCCCTTGAATAAAATGGCAAAATCAAAGTTTGCTTTTTGGAATTTATATATTAATAAAATATTTGCAAGCTGTGGATGCTTGAATCCATGGATAAAAAAAAAATCATTGGATATGAAGGGCTGAATGTGGATACTGATAATGACCAAATCATTTATTTTCACAATATTTGAGCATATGTCTACCTATTTCTCCCAAATAGTGCTTCCAAATGAAGTATAATCTACAATCTTGAACTGAAGTGTATATAGAAAAGAGTTGCCTTTTTAAAGTGAAAAAGGTGTGCCATTCTAAAGCGATATTTCAGGCAAGTTTTGGTGAAGGTAGTTGTGTTTGCATTTACAAATAAAAAAAGGACAAAAGGAAATTTAAATTTCCATAAAACGTGTCATTATTTACATATATAGATGAAAATATAAAAATTATTGTTAATTTAAATTGCAATATAATACACTACCACTGTGCTATCTCAAACTGTAGAGGGGAAGCTTATGATGAGACAATCTCTGCTATTACTGATGTCTGTGTGCTCTGTTGGTGCTCAGCAAGTTGGAAATGCAATCCCTCTCATTTCATAGTCTCTGAACTCAAATTGGACAGCTCTAATACCCTCCAGCTATCCTGATGGACAATCCTGATCCATCCTTTATTGTACTACTTTTATAGCTGCTTTAAAAATGTTCTGGTTTTCCCCTTGGTCCTCAGCCTACCTCAGCTTACCCCAGTAAGGTTTGTTCTCTTCTTCTTCTTCTTCTTCTTCTTCTTCTTCTTCTTCTTCTTGATGACTTCCCTTAGGTTAACCCCAACTCATGGCAACTGTGTGGATGAGACATCTCCAGGATTCCCATGCATTCCACTGCTCTGCTTAGGTCTTTAAAACTCAGGTCCATCACCTCCTTGATTGCGTCCATCCATCAGGTGTATGGTCTTCCTCTCTTTCTACTTCCTTCTACATTGCCAGCACTATTATCTTTTCTAATGACTCATACCTTCTCCTGATGTGGCCAAAATACCACAACTTCAGTTTGGTCATCTTTGCTTACAGGGAGAGTTCAGACTTGATCTGTTCAAGGACCTATTTGTTTGTCTTTTTGGCTGTCCACAGTATCCTTTGCATTCTTCTCCAGTGCATCTTGAATGAGTTGATTTTTTTCTTACCCACTTTTTCACTGTCCAATCCTCACATCCATACATGGTCAGCCCTCCTTATCCATGGATTTTTTTATCCATGGATTCAAGCATTCATGGCTTGAAAATATTCCAAAAAGGTATAAATTCCAAATAGCAAACCTTGATTTTCTGTTTTATATTAGGGACACATTTTGCTCTGCCATTATATTTAATGGGACTAGAGCATCCACAGATTTTGTTATCCATGGGGATCCTAGACCCAAACCCCAGCTGAAACATGGCCCCACAGTATGATGGCTTGGATGATTCTAACTCAGTTGTATTACTTTACTCTTTAGAATCTTGTCTAGTTCTTTCAAAGCAGCCCTTCCCATTTCCAGTCTTCTGATTTCTTGGCTGTAGTCTCCATTCTGATCCATGTTTGATCCAAGGCAGGGGAACTCTTTAAGTATTTCGATTCCCTCATTGCCTTGGTTGAATCTATGTAGATCCATGGTTATTATTGTTGTTTTCTTTATGTTCAGCAGTAAACCTGCCATTCCACTTTGCTCTTGAACTCATTTATTTGTCTTTTTAGCAGTTGACACTATCCACAGAAGAATTCTCCAGTAACAGATTTAAAATGAGTTGATTCTCTTCCTATCTGCTTTCTTCACTGTTCAGCTTTCCCAGTTGTACATAGAAACTGGAGATACGATGGCCTGGACAATCCTAACTTTGATATTAAATTACATATCTTTACATTTCTGGATCTTGGCTAATTCCTTTGTAGCTGCCCTTCCAAGTTTTAAGCCTCTGATTTCTTCATTACAGTCTCCAATCTGGTTAATGACTGAGCCAAGAAATGGAAAATATTTAAGTATTTCAACATCTCCTTTACAGTTATGTACACTATCTATGATCAGTGTTTTTGTTTTCTTGATGTTCAACCTGTCTGTGCACTTTCTTTCTTGACTTTCTTCAGTAATCCTTCCAAGTTTTTGCTATTTTCTTCTAGTAGTGTGGTGGCATCTGAATTTCTTAAATTGTTGATACCCCTTCCTTCAACTTTCATGACTCTTTCATCTAAGACTAATCATGTTTTATTTAACTGTGCATAAGTTAAACAGATAGTGTGATAAAATGCTTCCTTGCCTGACTCCCTTGCCCATTGGAAACTATTCTGTTTCTCCATGTTCTGTTGTAACAGTAGCATCTTTTCCTGAGTACAGGTTATGCCTTAGGACAACACCATTTCTTTAAGCGTGAGCTATAGTTTTTCATGATGTATACGATCAAAATCTTTGCTATAATCTATAGAGTCATGCAAAAGGAAACTGCTACAGCCCATCCTAGCTTGCATGTTCTTCTTCATTAATAACTTTTGCCATCTTGACCACACTCAGATGTTGCTTGACCATGTGTATCCTAGTTTTCATCTGTGAAATTTTGAAGGGAATGAGCTCTTCAAATAGATGATTATCGCCTGAAAAGTATGACCATCAAATCTAGACAGGCTGGACCCTTATTTGAAGAGCTCAGGCTAGACAGAATACTCAAGCTGTTTTAAAGGAAGTTTAAAGAGGTTTAATAGGACTAATGAAATTTGCTGTAGCATCAGAGAGGTTGGGGATTCATATCCCCAGGTTGCCACTCTACTAAAAGCAAAATTAGCTCTTCTGTTAAATTAAAAATGGTCACTGAATCAATAGAAACTCAAGTGGCTAGGAACATCAGATTCTTGGCACTGATGGATGCAAAAGAGATAGTTTGATAGGAAATTCAACTCAAGGCTATGTTATTTAAACTAAGGGGAGGGGACTCAGTTTAGGGCATTTTAGTTTGCATTTAAAAGCAGCCTTCTGAGCCTGAGAGAGTGTGACTTGCCAAGGTCACTCAGTGACTTTGGCTGAGTGGAAATTCAAACCCTGGTTTCAACAAGAGCATCACTAGGGGGTGCAGAGGGTGCGGGCCACATCAGGTGACTCTCTAAATGACACCACTGTTCAAACACCTGCCTTTTGGCAGAAACAGTCTGTGGCATTCACCTTCTTCCCTTTAAAACACAGTGAGGCTCAGTGCAATGAGGAAGGGGCAGCCTAGGCGTCTTTTTAATGTTTAATGTTTTTAAGTTTTAAAGTTTTTTACTTTCTTTTAATATTTTCTTTAATTTAACATTTCAAAATTTTCTTTAATTTAATCTTACCAAATTTTCACTTTAACCACATGAAACTCTGCACATGTAAATAAATTTAGGCTACAAATATTTATATTTGTATTTTAAAGGTATAATTTTAATTTTGCCAGTTGTTACTATCACAGCTTTTGCCATTACATTCAATGATATTTAGAAATTATGATTTATGAGTAACATTAGTACAAAAACAAACAAACAAAACCAAAACATCATTGGTGATTCAGTATGGTGTATGGGAGGAGGTCAATGGTGTGTGTGTGTGTGTGTGTGTGTGTGAGTTACCACACCAGGTGATACCAAACTTAGTGATGCCGCTGTGTTTCCAGAGTGTAGTTCAATGCTTAAAGCACAACACCATTTTTTATAAAAAGAAAGTGAAGGACCCTTTGCTCTCATAGAAACCCACTAGGACTCTACTGGAGATATTCCATCTTCAGGTGTGGCGGGGAAGCATTCACCAGTCCTGTTTAACACTGCTGCTGGATGCCAACATCTTTATTGTATTGTAGGCAGCAAGTGGACATAGTTTTTCTTCCATAACCTAATTTCAGGATATAATATGGAACAGCTTTGATTTATTGATTCTTTATTGTGCTTACTGTGATTGGGAGGGATTTGTTTTTTGGTTTTTTAAAAAGATCTTTTAATTGTTGTATTTTTTTCTTCTTCACCATTGACACTTTTTCTGTAAGCTGCTTTCAGAACAGATAGAAGACAGGATACAATCTTTAGAAGGCAAATGACCATTTAAAAAGAATCCATTGTGTAATTCCTACCCATGACTCAAATCTTTGTATTATTTAAAAAATCAGGCAATGATTAGAAGGCAGACACTAAAGGAACAGAAAGAACTATTACTGGAAACATCCGTACTGCAATCTTTAGTCATCAGCTTCGAGACACTGGGTGAAATTGCTTCATCAAGAAAAGGAAGTCAATCTAAACTCTTTTGTCAGTGAAGGAAAGAAACTTTGCAGATGACCCCTGACAATAATGTTTTGGCAGCTTGGATGCACAAACTTGGATGGGATGGTCCACTGATTTCAAAGAGATTGTAATTTTCCATAGAATCATAGAATTGGAAGAGACCACAAAGGCCATCCAGTCCAACCCAATTCTGCCATGCAGGAAGACACAATCAAAGCATACATAACAAATGGCCATACAGCTGCTCTTTAAAAATCTCCAAAAAGGAGACTCAAAACACTTTCTAGAACAGCTCTTACCATTAGGAAGTTGTTCCTAATGTTTAGGCACAGTCTCTTTTTCTGTAACTTGAATCCATTGCTCTGTGTTCTAGTCTATGGAACAGCAGAAAACAAGCTTGTTCTATCCTCAATATGATATCCCTTCAGATTTTTAAGCATGGCTATTATATCACCTCTTAACCTTCTCTTCTCCAGGCTAAACATACCCAGCTCTGTAAGTCTCTCTTCATTGGGCATGGTTTCCAGACTCTTCACTACTTTAGTCACTCTCCTTTGGACACGTTCCAGCTTGTCAACATCCTTTTTGAATTGTGATGCCCAGAACTGGACACAGTATTCCAGATGAGGCCTGACCAAAGCACAATAGAGTAGCACTATTACTTCCCTTGATCTAGACACTACACTTCTACTGATGCAGCCTAGAATCGCATTGGCTTTTTAAGCTGTTGCATTAAAATCACTCAGCATTTTAAACTGGCTCCAGCCTCCCATGCTGGAGCCAGGACATGGGATGGAGGTGGGGATTATTGCACACTAAATCACTGCCAAATCACCATCCACCATCAGCCTGGGTCCAAGCCGTGCTCCACCAGCACTTTTTAGAAGTCAGAAAGCTTTCGGCCAGCAGTTCAGTGGTGATTTAGTGTGCAATAATCCCCACCTTCATCCCACATCTCAGCTCCAGCCTAGTTTAAAATGCTGAGTGATAAGCAACTTTGTTAGTTTTGGCCCAGCTTTCTAATCCATTCAGATCATTTTGAATTTTGATCCTCTCCTCTAGGGTATTAACTACTCCTTCTAATTTTGTGTAATCAGCAAATTTGATATACATGCTCTCTGTTCCATCATCCACATCATTGATAAAGATGTTGAATAGCACTGGGCCCAGGACAGAATCCTGTGGCACCCCACTGGTCACATTTCTCCAGGATGAAGAGGAGCCATTGCTGAGCACCCTTTGGATTCAGCTGGTCAAGCAATTACAAATCCGTTTAATAGCTGCATTGTCTAGCCCCCATTTTGCTAGCTTGTTTGCCAGAATATCATTGGAGACCTTGTCAAAAGCCAACATATGCTACATCTTTGGCACTCCTTTCATCTACCAAGCTTGTAACTCTGAAAAAAGAGATAAGATTTATTTGGCATGATTAATTTTAAGAAACCTGTTGACTTTTAGTGATCATGGCATTCCTTTCTAAGTGCTTACATGCTGCCTGTTTAATGATATCAGCCGCTTTGATAGCCTTGGCTGAAGAGCGGGGTATAAATAAAAATTATTATTATTATTATTATTATTATTATTATTGATCTTTTCTAGAATATTTGCAATTATCAACTGCAATTATGTGTGTCTCAGAACAGGACAGTGTTTCCACATGAGGATGCACATTAGGGTTAGCCATAAACCCCGACTTACTCTGAAGTTTCCCCACCATCATTGCCATTCCATGCCTCATGGAGAGCAGGAATGGTCAGAGTAAGACCTCTTTCAGTCTTTGTATCTAGACATATTATTTATTTATTTATTTATTTATTTATTTATAGCCCGCCCCTCTGAACAAGCAATTGGGGCGGGTTACAACAAGGTTAAAAAACAATACATGAAATGTTTGCATCAACACTGAGATCCCAGGGTCTCCCTGAAGGTCTTTGCATAGCTGTAAGTCATTTCACAGCTGGATGTGGGGACATAGTCAGGTGATCCCATGAGGCACAGAATGGACTTGGAGGAGGACTTCAAAGTTTTGGAGAGTGGGGACCTTTGAACACTGCACAGAAGGAGGGGGATGCCATCCTCTACAGCATCCAGAAAAGGGCGTACACAGGCAGTTCTGCATGAATATGCCAGTAAAAGGAGGCCAAGCAGTAAGTGTCAGCATTATCTGGACACATTGATCCTTTAAAATATATTGCATATTTTGTATTTTCTTTGCTACATCTATTTATTCTTCATGTCACAATGTGATAATAATTTATTTTGTGCTTCTGCTGTACATGTGGGTAAGCAGAAATTGGAACATTATATGCTCTACCAGGTGTGGGGAAATACTGTAATGTGATAGCTGTAAGGCCTAGGTGTGAGCATGTGAAAATCTTCGCTCTATACATCATTTCATTTGCCACATCATAGTTATCAGAATGATAAATTATGCTCATACTATTCTTTTGGATAACTAGAAATTGCTGATTATCCATACAATGCCTAGGATATTTTCTACTTCTCTTGGAAAATGTAGGAAAATGTGATTGGTAGATTTCTAAATAATTGCTTGATAATGTGGCTCAGAACTTCAAAAGTTTGAAAAAGTAATTAGGGTTACAGTTTCACCTTTATTAAATAGTTGCTAGGTCAAATGAGATTTTTTTAAAAAAACTTCATTTTCCATGATTCATGAAGGCAACTATTACATATCAGTTACTTTTTTAAAAGCCCATCTGAATGCTATAAGCTGCAGATATGTAGTACAAAATACACTCCCTTACAATCCAGCTGCTCATTTCCTCAATAAACAAAATGGAGCATGATGTAACAGCATTAGCATACCAGAAGCTAGAACTTGTACCATGTGATATCCCGTTTCCTCCATTTATGGAAACCACAATCATATAACTATAAAAGTAAATTAAAAGGTGCAGTTTCATTCGAAGGGAGTGAATTTAAACATCAGGCCAGTGTGGTGTAGTGGTCTGAGTGCTGGACTATGACCCTGGAGACCAGAATTAAAATCCCGACTAAGCCATGGAAATCTCCTGGGAACCCCACTTTGCCATCCTCTGAAGCTGAGAGAGTGTGACTTGCTCAAGGTCACCCAGTGGGTTTACATAGCTGAGCCAGGAATGAAACCCTGGTCTCCAGAGTCATAGGTCAACACTCAAACCACTACACCGCACTGGCAAATACAAGGAGAAGATACTGTGAAGGAGTATTCATTTTCTTCTGCAGCAGGGATCAGACTACATAATTATTTCTGTTCATGCATGAAGATGAAAGAGTCAGAAGATCTACTGCCCTGCATGAACACTACTTTTAGATTTAGCACTGCACCAGATAGACATAATTCATTTTGGGTGGGCATAACTGATTCTGACTAAACTGTACCACTTGGGGGGGGGGGCTGTCTCTCATTTGAGAGTCATCCCACTTATCCTTTTTTCCCACCTTGGTCATTTATGTGGTGAAGAAATGGGTTTGAGACCACAAGCCTGAAGATTTCCAATATATGAGTTCTAGTCAAACTTGTTCTCCCTTGGTTGGCTAAATCATACTGAAAACACCAAGGATGATTGAGGTTCATGCATATTTGCACAAATTTGTATTGCTTTGGCAAACAATTTGTCTACTGAAAATTCAAAAAAAAAAAAAAAAAAGTAAAATAGGGAGAGAAAGCCAGAGAACACCAGCCTCAATATATTTAGGGATTTCTAGAGCTAAAGGGGGAAAATGCATACATTTTTTAACAAAATGAAACAAAATCATTTTTTTCTTTGACAATCTGATGAGTCCATAAACCAGTTTCTCTCTCTCTGTGTGTGTATATGATATAGAATACTGTATTATATCTCACCTTTGCGAATGGGTATTTTGTTTCTCCAGGCATTTTTATATGCTTATTTGAATAAATGTATGTTCTAAATATATGTGCTATGCTAAAGAAAAAGGAATGAACAAATAGAGGTCTAGGTGAATGTATGCAATGCATTTTGTGCATGTCTGCTTGCTCTTAAACAAAAACTAAATGCTGCTTCTTCTTCTTAAAACATATCTGTCCCACCCTCCAAAAAAGATGACCTCACTGTCAGGTCCAGTAATTCCATAAGTAATTCCAGTAATTTCAGCAGATGCCAAACTGAAGAGGCTGGGGTAGATTTTCCCAAGTGCTCAACCTCTGGGTCCAAAGGGATTACCCTGGACCCCCCCCCCTTTTTTTTTAAATGACAACAATGTTCTAATTTGGGGTTTTAATGAAAATGGCACAGTGACCCTGAGCAGCTTCCAGTTCCACCCCTCTCCACCCCCAAATCTTAATTCCTTTGCCTCAAAGTTATGTGGCAATTATTTTGGAGTACTGCTAGAGAGAAATACAGCCATTGTGAGCAAAGGTATGCAGTGTTGTACTCTTGTATTGATTGATTTGGATTCAAGTCAGACAAAGGAGCTTATCACATGAACTTTAAAACTGTCTCAAGCATCCCAGGCTGCAGTTGGCCTGCAGGATTGAGGTGGGGATTATCGCATGCTAAATCGCCACCTAATTGCCATCCACCATCAGCTCAGGTCCCAGCTGCATTCTGCCAGCACTTTTTAGAAGCTAGAAAGCTTCCATCTTCAAAAAAGTGCTGGTGGACCATGGCTGGGCTGATGGTGGGCAGTGATTAGGCAACAATTTAGCAAGCAATAATCCCTGCCTCCATTCCACGTCCCAGCTGCAGCCTGGGAAGCTTTAGACCGTTTTAAAGTTTATGTGATAAGTTCACAAGTCAGACCCACATCACTTCAGTGACTCAACGTGGACTCAGCTCGGCTACAAACGACACACTCATTCAACTTGACTCACAGCTTGTATATTTTTAGTGACCAGCTTGCTGGCATTCACTCCAAGCAGCAGGCAAGACCAGCCTCCGGAGTGTAGGGCACATTTCTCAAAGGGGACAGCAAATATGTTAGGCAGTGGGCTTGAGGTGGAAGGATCTCTCTAAAGCTTTTGAAAAGCTTTAGAAGGCTGCTTTGATGTGCATTGGGGACATGCTGCTGAGCAGACCCCAACCTCTGCCTCGAGCCCACTGCCTAACGTGCTTGCTTTTCCCCTCTGAGGAATACTCACACCTTCTTTTTTCAGTTATGTTGGCTCACAGATATGAGACTCAACTTGAGACTGTAAAGTATCTTGCAAGGACGTGAGTTTTGACTTAAGATATGGGGGCTATACAGACCAGCATCAAAGGCTGGCATGGGGGTGAATTGAGAGCATGGCGTCCGCACAACGTATGCCCTGACTCTTCCCTATGCTTATGTGATTCTGTATGCCCCACCACACAGTGTCTGGCATCACAGCACTCCTCTGGCACTGCATCCAGATGACACAGTGCCAAAGGAGTGTTGAAAATCCTTTTTGCACCATGGAAAGGCCAGATTGGGGCCACGGCATGTGGTTGCTGCGGCCCCAATCTGGCAAAGAAAAAGGCAGATGCAGGCCACCCCTTAGCTCCCGTTCAGCTCCCAAAGATAGAGATCTGAGACTTCGAATAAAAGACTTGAATGCATCACTGAAAATATGGCAGCCACCTTTTTTACTGTGAGAGAAAAAAATGCTCACTATCCAAAACCAAGGTGGGTTTGTGGCAGTATTTTTGAGGTGGTGGCCATGTGTCTCCCTTTGTTTCTAGAGGAGATACTTTTATTTGGTAGCATCTTGTCTTGCAAAAGTTGTCCATCTCAAGTCTATTTTAAAGATGAGGATGAAGAATCATAAAAAGGAAGATTAGCAGCCTCAAAATAGAGCTTCAACAGTATGTAGCTGGACAGGTGACTCAACATGTGTACAGGTCACCTGTAATATGTAAATTACAGTATAATCAATCAACCCATCTAATATAAAGTTAAAATGTAACATTATACATGTAAGGACGAAATGGTGTTTTCTCCTGCACATAGCACAAACCAAAGACAAACAGACTAATAGGATACTAAGAATTTATTTTCCTCCATTATTCATGTGACCAGCTTACTAGTATGTGGTGCAGATCACATGAAAATATTGCTCTGTCTTTCAGAAGTACTCAAGCCTCAGATGGACTGACCTGCTTAAAAAAAGGTACCATTCTGTCTTCAGTCACTCTCCCCCCCCTTTAAACATTCTCTTTAAACCCTATAAATTTACTAGATCTAAAGCTCCAGCATGGTGTAGCAGTTTAAGCATTGGGGCAGGACACTGACAGATCAGGATTCAAATCCCATTGTAATGCTCACAACCCAGGCCTGGCAGTCAGAGGCAGCCGAACAACCCACTTGGTTGATAGACACTTGGTTGATAGACACTGCACTCCCTGCTTCAGCCGTGAGATATCACACCCACAGCTCAATCACTAGCTGTCAGGTGTAACACTCACAGCCTGTCCAGCTGTCAAGCATATGTGGGTTTGGATATGAAGAGGATGAAATAGTCAGTTCTGCTCTTGGAAGGGTTGTTTATTTGGAAAAATGAGATAGAAAGGAATAAAAGCATAGAATCACAGTTCTGTCCTCCAGTTCCTAACAAGTAAGTATAAAGAATAAAGGAAAGGAAGAGCAAAGGAAGACAAGCACACACTCTAGCTTCCTACAAGATAACCTGTCAAGACGGAAAACGAGACACCCAGTGTCTCTGCCCAACTGTAAGCTGTGGCAGAGACCCCACACACACCCACACACACATTGTCCATGCGTGGCTTGTCTACAAGGCAAAAATCCTTTGTCTGCTAGCATCTTATATATTGTTGTCATTTTCTACTTAATTAGCACATATACGGTATCATCATGTTCCTACAGAGTCTGCACCAAGGGAATGGAGGAACATTCCCATGTCCACTCAGCAGGTTGTTTGCCACATCCCAGGTGCTGGAAAGAGCAAGGAGCAGCTTAGATC
Source organism: Urosaurus nigricauda (assembly GCA_034509955.1). Classification (NCBI taxonomy): domain Eukaryota; kingdom Metazoa; phylum Chordata; class Lepidosauria; order Squamata; family Phrynosomatidae; genus Urosaurus; species Urosaurus nigricauda. Next base: position 107,488,921 of record JAOEGL010000004.1, read on the forward strand.
TCTTCACTCTGGAATGTCACAGCCAGGGAGAACTTTCCATGATCCATTCTCACAATAAGCCCTACCCATTTTAAAGCTAACTGCAGCCTGGACCAAAATTTTGCTAGAACTATAAATCCCAAGACTACACAACCATGGAAGTTGGCCAGATGATTTGAGTAAGTCACATTCAGACTCAAGAGAGTCTAAACAAATTCTGCCATGAAAATAGGGTCAAAAATTACTTGAAGGCATACAGCAACAATTAGACAAATTTGTCAATTTCTCACACTTAAATGGGTTCATTCCTAACTTCACAGACATGCAAAAAAAAAAAAATCAAATCCTAATGGTCAGTTCATCCTGGACCTTGTGAATTTTGAACACTTAAAAAATTATTTTTGTTCATGTTTTTGTTCCTCCTACTAATAGAGGAGTTTTGTCCACAGTACACAGTTTTGCAAGCAGTTTTGCAAGTGCTATACCTTTTAGTGCTATTTGCACAACTATGGGGCTTTCTAGATTGGCAGGAAAGTGTGACATGAAGTTGCCTTTTCCTTAATGCTTAGCAGCTGCACCGCAGCTTTTAGATGGAGCTGCGCTGTTCCACAGTTTTTAAAAAAGAAGCTGGGAAAACCAGCACCTTTTTAAAGGCGCTTCTTCTCCCCTAAAACGCAAAAAAAGCGTTTTCATGGCACACTTTCCCTTTTTCTCATCAAAAGGCTAGACTTTCCTGCAGCCATGAACACACTTCTTTTTGCCAATCTGGATCAGTTTTATATGATTTTTGCCCTCTAACATATGCATTATCAGTTGCAGCACTCTACTCAAAATTGAGAGAAGATTGAATTGTACAGGACAGCTGAGTTTTAGTTTATGTTTTGGTCTGAAAATGCAGACATGGATGAACAAATATAAAAAATGCAAATGAAATATCTCTGATTTCCATATTACAACCCCCCCCCAAAAAAAACCCTGCAGGCATCTGTAATATGATAAAGAGAATGCATCTTCTGTAGTGTACATTTGCTCAATTGTGCACATCACCAGTTTTCTGTTGGAGGATGTCAGCAAAAGAGCTATGTTAAGTTGGCAGGTAAAATCTGCTGCCAATTTAGCTATACTCTGTGAAGGACAGAGATGGGAAAATGGGAGGAGGGAGAAAAAAAAAGGCAGATGAAGGAGGTGCTACAGGCCAACAGCTTGTCAAAATATCACTTGAAACAGTAGGTTCCAAGTCATTAAATCCCAGTGTATACTATACCCCAGAGATTCTTGAAATAGCAAGATGGGATGCATGAGCGTGTGTGAAAGATTTAAAAAGACAGATGTGGTATTGACCTCCTCTTATTGGAATCTAGTCTGCTACAATATTAGCAGCATAGTGACAGCGCTGAAGCTTTTCTTTTGCCCCTGCTGTAACTGCGATGATAGAGGGGGAATTTATTAGAGTAATATTACCCAATGTGTGTTTTCAAAGAGAGAATTAATGTCATAATCCCACAGGGCTCTGACTTGCCTTACTAGAAGCAGGTTCACAGAGCCAATTAATATTGATCAAGTCACTCTCCTGAACAAGAGAAGTCTTCCTACACATTCCTAAAATGGAGGCATCGATATTCCAATCCAAGATCTCATAAATTAATCTGGTACTGCTAAAAGAAAAGTAGATGCAATAACAAAAAGATTCAAGTGATATTGAAAGGCACTTGTATTTGTATTTCCACAAATAAAATTGAGAGAAAATTACTAAGATGTTGGCATGCATCAGAGCTCTTAGATTTGACCGGAGCTGGGATGAAACAGACCCAATAGTTAAGGTGATACCTACAGCATTGCCAACTTTTGACTCAGATAAGATATGTATGGCATGTATTTGAAGTGGAATAATTTTTGAAGTGGCTAGAGCAGCATTTTTCTCAAGGAAAATGTATTACTCTTTGAGCTCAGCTGAATATTTGCCACTTTTGATTTTCGGATCAAAACAATTCAGTGAGGCAGAAATGTATTCCTGTAACAGATTGTGCAAATACCCACTTTTTTTTTCCGTCCTGCTCAGCGCCAGTTTTTCTCCTGGTTGCTATAGTTTAGTGCCATTCTTAACCACCCTGCCATAACAGAGTTTTATATTTTCCAGTTCTTTTTATTCGTACAAACATGCGGCTTTGTATTTTTCCTTGGAATTTCAGGCCTCACATAGTTAATGGGCTGATTCACAAATAAAAGTAGACAGCCTTTGTCCCAAATATAACCTCTCCCAACCAGAGTTTATTCAGCACATAGGTAATCAAACCATGGCCCATGGACTACATGCACTGCTGGAACATTTTTGTGGCCCCCTGAAATGCCCCTAAATTCCCTCTCAGGTAGGGAGGTTTTTTCATAGTTTTGGCCCATTTTGGGTTCAGGAGATGCTTTTTATCCCCCCCCCCCAAAGCAGTGAACAGGTCATTCCTTTTGCAAAAAGGGGGCTCTTCTATGCCTAAAATGGACAAGAGGGGACCAAAACCATGGCAAAGTGGCTCCTACACCCCCTAGGGGCTATAGGAAGCATCTGGGGGGCTTGATTTTTTTTTCTTATGGGTAGTTGTGGCAGGAAAGTGTAACCATCTCAGTTCTCTGGGGTACAGTCTAGACCCCTAGGCTCCAACAGTTGTATCACCACAGATTGAGTGAAAGGGTGGGCAACTTTTTACTCTTTATATATATTTTTAAAATTACAACGAATATCTGAAAGCCCATATTGCTCCATATGAATCTGCCTGAATCTTATGACAAGGACTTTGTCTTCATCCAATCACCATAATGGGTTCATCTGGTGAGGACCCAAGAGAGAGCCTTCCTAGCGGTTGCTCAAGGCTATGGAACTCCTTCCAAGAAGATACAGTTGTTTTTGCTCTTTGCTCTCCTTTTACAACAAGCAAAGGCCTTTTTTTGTAAACAGGAACTCAGCCTTTAGGTGGCTAAGGTAGAAAGATGTATGATGGATGTGTTGTTTTTAATATCTGAAGTGTTTTAAACTCTTTAAATTACTGTTTTGAACTGATTGTTCTTTCATAGTTTTTAAATTTTTTTGATGTTTGTACCACATAGGTATTTTATTTTAAATGATGTGTAAGTCACTTCGAATTCCATGTCGGGTGAACAGTGGGATATATTTTTTACTACTACTACTACTATCACCCCATAATTCCTTTTCATTGGCCATGTAGGAACTTGTGGTAGATGTCATCCACAACTGGAGAGCAACAAGTTGGCTACTTATATTTATCTGTTTCAACTGGCTTTGTCTGCACTGGCCAGGATACTCTGCAGCAGCTCTGTTTTGCCCCCCCTTACCTTCACCTCTATTTCTGTGTTGTGGTGGCTGTCTGCAAAGGTGGGCTGGTGAGCACCTGGCACGTCTGCCACTGCCATGGGTCATTCACTTCCAGGTTAGAACAAGGCACCCAGCAATGATTATTTGGCTCAGCACCTCATTTTGGTGCCTGTGGCAGTGGCAGATTTGTTCGGTGGCCCAACAGGATGCCCATGCTGACAGCCACCACAGCATAGAAATGGAGGGCTTCAAATCTTCCTGGAAGATTCAGAGTGACAGATAATAATTTTCGGGGGCTGTGTTAACCTTGTTATGCCCCAGTTCTGGTGTATGATGTGCCAGATGTCATCATGCCAGGCTTTTGGCTGTATATTGTCCAAACAGGACAATGCCAGAACGTTGGGGGGGGGGGGGGCAAAAAGGGTCTTTTGGCCGGTGCAGGCAAGTTTTAGCCTTTCAATATGCCTTTTATTCCCTTTAAATGATTTTGTTTGTTTTAAATTTTAAACTACTTAATTTGAAGGAAGCCAAGATGATGAAACTGAGGCTGTCATATTTTGGCCACATCGTGAGAAGGGATGACTCACCTGAAAAGACAATAATGCTAGGAAAGTTAGAAGGCAGTAGAAAGAGAGCAAAATTGCATGCCAGATGGCTAGACTGCCATGGCCCTGAACCTGAGGCTGAGGATAGGGATACTTGGGAGTTTATCATACGACGGAATTTGGGGGTATAATTCAATGGCAATCCGAATGCAATCATGGGGTTTCACGTTATTGCGAATGAGTGTATCTCACACAATTTCGGTCAATGGGAAGTCATTCCAAACACAATAATGTGGTTTCACGTATTAGAATATCTCACGCAATTTTGGGCAATGGGGGGTTCATTTTCAGGCAATGGGAAGTCATTCTGAACGCATTCCAAATGCAATCAGATTTCACGTAAATTCACTAAACTAGCGAATTCACGTAATTGCGAATTGGCTCCATTCGCAATTGAGAGAAATTCCTCCCATGTGATAAACTCCTTGGAGATGTCTCATCCACAGGTTTGCCATGATTCAAGGTTGACTTGAAGGCAGTTAACAACAACAACACCTGATATTATTTGTATGCAGTCCTGAAATCCTGTAAAATACTGAGGGAAATAAATGTAGTGGTGGTGGTGGTGATGATCAGGGGCAAGAAACTCTTAACTGCTCCGATTGTAGGAAGTCTAAGAAATGGGTTAGCATTTGACAGCTGGAGCTATATGAAAAATTAGCAGTGTGCTAGAGTGGTTATGGAGCAAGTTATTTTTATTCAAATGTGGTTTACTTGTTATAAGGTATTTTGATATGAGGATAAAGTTTTGCATTTAATTAAGGCCATTCCTGGCCATAGTATTACAAAATGTCACAACCTTCTCTTGTTTATAGACAAGCACACATTTAAAAAATAGTATCTGTTTTAATGGCTGCACTATGTCTCAAACTTACAAAAAAAGATGGAAGTCATCAGAAATTGTCTCTCTGGATAAGTCGGTGGACAGAATGTGGACACTTATCTTTTTAAATTAGTTAACCCATAGCTCTTTGTTTCATTAAAGGAACAGAAAAGAGATATATTCATTTTGGTGCAGTACCCATTTATTACATTAATTGGAAGCAACTTTTACCACCAAATCATTACTAAAAGTTCTGGAAGGATACATGTCAGTTACCACAGATGGGAAGTAATGTAATAATGGCTGAATAAGTGATATAAAAGAATATACATGGGATTTTGATTAATATTGGAAAGGCTGTTTGATTTGTTTGATGTATGTTTCATAAAATTGTGTTAATTTTGCATTAATTTATTGTAGTCAAGACATATTAATTGGTATGTACAATTAAATAAAAAGGAATAAAATACATTTTAAAAACCCTTATGCTCCTTTAACATTCATTTAATGCCTTGGCCATTCAACAATTTAACAACCTCCCTGGCCAAATTCATTTACTCAAATACTTTTCCTTTTAATGTTGGTCTCACTGTTTTTAGCAATATGCTCTTAAATGACTCTCCTAGGGAGCTTGCAGATGGGGCCTTTATCATGCAATTGCGGTGTCTCAAACATTTATGAGGGGTCCAGATGACAGTTTCCATTTCTAATTCCCGCACATTTTAGCCCACTGTTCATTCAAGAAAAAGGAAGAGAATAGAAAGTACCTTTAGGCTAGTAGTGCTAAGAGCTAGCTATCTGGAAGCATCTTTTTGTTTGTTCTCACTCTGGTTTCATCACTGATGTATTGTTTGTTATATCTATTTTTATTATTATTGGATTGCCCTTTCCTTTCTTGCTATTGGAGTTGTAATATTATCACTTGGGGAGGAAAATGGCATGGTAAATAAGCTTTTTTTTTTTTTAAAGGAATATGAGAGTGGTAGTGGGAAGTTGACAAGGACAAGCATTATTTTGGCAAACTAGGAAATGTTCACAAAAACAGTGTTAATTTCAGCTCAGACTTCTACTGTGTAATGTGTCAGTGATTGTAAACCTATTTTACAATTTACTATTAAGATGTGTTGCATCTATAACATAAGACATAAGACATATTGCATCTCAAATTGAATGAAGTTACTCACTGGTCCATTAAACACCTTGAGGTCATCCCCATTCTCCTTTACTTGGGAGACTTAAAAGATTATCACATGAGAAAAAGGATGTCTTTGTCCCATCTTTTTTCTGTCCTTATCGCACGATTGCAAAAAAGATTTTCAGATCACATCACATTTATCTGGTCATTTTCCCATCACTGAACCACAATTGACTGCAATCATGTGAAAGAATTTCACATGATGTCATGCTTATTCTGTCATTTTCCTATCACTGAAGTGGAATTGTTCTGTCATTTTGTATTAATGGGAGTATGCATTAATACAATTCCACTTCAATGACGGGACAAAGTGCAACATCTCTGAAACACTTTCACGCTCGATGGGATAAGGACAGGAGAGCAATTTGCTTCGCTCCTGACCCCATCTCGTCTGCATGTGATAATCTCCTTAGTGTGATAAAAACAGATGTATGCTGTGTTTGGAAAAAAATAAACATGGATTCAAAGCTCATTCCTTTGCATCCCATTCTATCTCCCAGATTTGTTTTGAGGTTAAAACGGGACAAAATCTAGTATTTGTTGGCTCCACAGAGACACCTGGATTTCGAAGAAGAAAAACAGCTATACTCAGAGATATCTTTGCTAACAGTCACTGTATTGAATATCTTCTGGAATACAGAGTGACATTTAACTCTCATAAGCACAGGACTTAACAGCCTGGGCACAGGATTGTCCTGGCCTCTGAGGAAATATCCAGATAAGTATTCCTTGCTTTTGTAGAAAAAAAAAACCCCCTGAAAGTTGCCATGGCATGCTAGTAGTAAGGACTCTTAAAGCAGAAGTATACAACAGTGGGGGAGACCACAGAATTTATACCCCTTCTCCATATGTAGCTTTTGCATATTAACATGACTGGAAAACAAGAGCCACAATGCTTTTTCAATATATGGTCATGCTGGCTTTTAAGGGCTTAGAACACTCTTGCTTGCTTTACTAAATTTGTGAAACTATGAATAATGTCACAAAATGCTTGGTGTCATCTACAGAGGCATGATTCAGAAGTGCCACATTCACTCAACCAAAAAGATTATCCATACATTGACCGAATATTGCTTGGGAAGGAAAGAGAGGGCATGGCTGGATTTAACTTCATCCTCAAATAATTCAGCACTGCCAGAGGATTCATTCTCCACATTATGGGCTAGGCTAGCCTTCTTCAATCCAATGCCCTCCAGAAGTGTTTACTCCTATCAGCACCAGCCAGCATGACCAGTAATGAGAAAGTCTGGGAGTTGTATTCTGAAATATCTGGTGGTCATCATGTTGAGGAAGACCGGACTAAGGGAAATTGGCAGAATTTTTACCCTCTACCATGGATGTAATTATTGATTTTCAAAATGGTCATAAAAAACAAGTATCAATTTGAAGGCTTCAACAGCTGGTGCTTCAACATGCTAAGGAAATTCCGTGCAGGGAATGCTCATTGTTTCTTTTGTGGGCCAAATATATTCACAAATATAACTCCCTACCACTAGCATATACCACCCACACAATATCAGGGCCGTTTTCTGAATTTTTGCTAACCCTAACCTACTACATCATTCCTTTTAAGTTACAGTATTACTTCAGAGTTAATAATAGCTTAACAGAATAGAACATGGATGACCAACCCCTCTGAGATTCTCCTCAGTTTGGTTCAGAAATTCACTGGGAAACCAAAGTATCCCTAAGTCAAATCAAGTGGTTCAAAAGTTGCTCTTTGCAGTATATTCTGTTGCCTTAGCCTTCTCTTAATAAATTACTGTTCCAAAGATAGTAGGTGCAACCAGCCAAAGGCTGATTGCCACACAGCTGATAGCCAGCAGCTAACGAGCAAATACAGTCACAGAGTAGCTTACAATTCAGCTGTTACTTTACTTGAGTTAATACATGCTTTAGGTCCCAAGCAGAGTCAGTAATGTCCAAGTCAGGTAAAGAGCATTCAGAGTCAACAAGCTCAGGAACACGATGGGGACTGAGGGATGAAAGCTCTTTGAGGGCAGGGCTAGGAATTTATAAATCAGCAATTAATTAATTGCTTCTTCCTATAAATCCTCTCAGACCTCCTCAAAGCCTCCCTTTATTGTGACCTCTAGGCAAAGTAGGTATGGGTAAGTTGTCTTCTGTATCTGAATGGTCAGGGCTATTTGCCAGAACTGACACTGCACTCTGCTTTTTCTCTGAGATGTGTGGCTCTGGAACCTTCTGTTGCTCTGTTTAAGCAGCAGGTCCACTGCTTCAGTCTCCTGCTGCTGCTTTGGTCAAGCAGCAGGTTCCAGCATGCCCACTGTGTTAGTCTCTGAAGCTTATCACACAGGCCCTGGGGAATGGGTCCATTGCAGAATGGAATGGGGTGGGGAGGGAATGGGGATATCAACCATTTTACCACACAGGAGAATGCTACTGATACTGCCAGAAGTCCCAATCTGTTCCCCAGGAGGTGATTTTCAAAAACCGTTCAGAACTGTGGGATGGTTGGGGAATGGATTGGGGACTTCCAGCAGCATCGGCAGTCTTCTTCCATGTGGTAAAATGGGTGATTTCTCCATTCTGTTCCTTTCCAACCTCCTTGTATTCCATGCCGGGCTCATTCTGCAGGGCCTGTGCGATAAGGTCCTCCATGACCATGTTCTGTAAGCAGAGTATGACACACAAAAGAGCCCCCACTCAAACCCTTCCTCTGCCTTCACCCAACCTTTTTCTCTGAATACAAGTTCTAGGATAGCAAAAGATAAACGTGTTTGCTTTTTAAAACCTTACTTCCTTTCAGTCCCCGCTTTTCCGTCACAATTAGAAAAGCTGGGCACAGTTGACAGTTGTTCACCGCCACATCTTGCTATTCTGTCTGGCAAGTTTGGTGACTTGAAAGCTTCTCATGCTGTTTTGAACTTTAGTCTGCTAAAGTTTATGGGTCCACATCCAGGTCTGGCTATGACAGGAGTCTTCTGCTACCTTGGTGTGGAACCTTTTGTTGTCTGCAAACATTTCTGGATTAGAGCCACAAGTTGTACAATGCATCAAAAATGTGGACACCTATAAGGAGGAAAATGGATTAGAATCTCTCCTCAATAACTCATTGAAGTATAGACTTATTTAATGTGAATAATGTAAACATTTCACCTATTTTACAGTCCCTTCAAAATCCACCATTTTTTAAAAGGTTGGTGTGACCTTTTGTCATAGCAGGTAGATAAACAAAAATATGCTCTATTTTGTAATTCTGCCACCCTGTGATGTTTTTGTTCTAAGATCCTGTCAGAATTATCAAAATTTATGTAGTACAAGGTGCTTAGCTTGCTGTGTGGACTCCAAGTGCCATGCCAACAAGTACAGAGAAAACAGAGGATATAAATAATAATGGGAAACAAGGAACAAAAGAAATGATTTACCTTCACCTGCCCCAAATTATTCACTATATGTTCCCCCATTTTCTTATAATTGTCCCCCATTTTCTTACAATTGTTCTACATTTTTCCTAGTTTGATCCACAAATATTCTGTAATATTTGTCCATATAGCTTTTCCCCTCCATTTCACTTTCTCAGGTGTTTTTAAAGACACCTCTTGCTATGGGTAAACCATATGGCACATAGCATCTGGGGTACCTATTCTACATTGGTAGATGATCATTAACATTAATTAAACCAATTATGCCTGTATCACAAGGATGCCATGAATGATGAATGGGAGCCCATGTATAGATTGCCTTATATATACAATATGCATCTCAAGGGAGCTACAAAGAACTTTGAAAAATCCTCTGCATAAAATACAACAGCCAACCAGACATAGCAGTGCCAGGCAAAAATAAGAAAGAGCAATGGAGACAGGAAAGCCAACATGGTGTGGTGGTTTGAACATTGGACTACAACTCTGCAGATCAGGGTTCAATTCCCCACTTGGCCAGATAAACTCATTGATTGACCTTGGGTGAGTCACATACTCTCAGCCTCAGAAAACCCCATGTTAGGCTCACCTTGGCCTGAAACACACGGGCCAAATGATGCAGATTCTGGCCACATTTAGGGCACAGCATTCATATGACATACACCCCAAATGCAGCTGGAAGCTGTGCCAACACTGTGCCATCCAGGAAGATCAGGGCCAAGAAGGAGCAGAAAAGATCAGATCCTTCCAGTGGCCTACAGAAGCAGCCTGGATTGGGGCCAGGCATGTCCGGCTGCCATGGTCCCAGTGTGATTGGCACCAGAGCAGCCATGCACTGTACTTTCTGATCTGTCTATTTCGGGCCCTTAGTGTTGCCATAAATCTGAAATGAGTTGAAAGCACACAACAACAAGAGCAATAGAGACAGTCCTTTACAGCTGTAATGGGATCCTGGAGTGTCAGTTACGCAGATAGAAGGGTACCTTCAATTCATGGAAAGGACAGAATCATCAGATATTCCTTCTGGTGGAGATGATGGTAATGAAGTTGATCTTTCCCACCCTACAACTCTTTCCTGCAGCATCTCCCACATTATTCCCGGCTTTCTTGACCTCTACGCAACACAATTGGGGTGGCTTACAACATTAAAATATACGGTCCATACCCCCAATCCCACCCCTTTAAAATACAATTAAATGATCCAAGCAGAAGGGAAGAGGAATAAAATAAAATCACTTCCTTCTGTACCATCATTGAGATCTTGTAGCAACTTGTGGCCTCTATTTCAGAGGAATTATTCAGGGTTCTGATACTAATCTCAAAATGGGCACAGCACATTGTATAGCACTTTTAAATTTTCAGTTAAAGACCAAAATTTATTACCAAACAACTGACATGGAAACCTCCAGACAGTATTGTTAGGGGTTTTCCATGATGAGAATTTAATCAGTGTGTTATAGATTTACTTGTATCTGAACAAAGCAAAACTCCATATGTCAACAGAATTTCTTATAAAATATGGAAACATTCTGTGGTTAGGATCATTCCTATTCTTTCTGTTGCTAGTGTGATATCAGTTATGAGTTTCATAAAAGGAAGCTGTTATTATCCTAAATATCTTCTGACCAGATAGAAAAAAGTAGTGTTCTGCATATGAGTCTGACTTCAAGGATGTGTCTTGAATACCTCAGAAGACTATATGAATAAGAAACAACAAACGCAATGCAACCATGATGTGAGACATTTATTTTTACCACGCCGGTTCAATAGTAAGGATGGAATGTAATTTCATTGCACTCAGAAGTCCTCATGAAAACAGCATCTTTGCACCTCCCAAGATGTGTTACATGAGAATGCACACCTTGCCTTGAGCATTCACACATTTGAAAAGCTTACAGGGCATTTCCCAAAAAAATAATATCTGCAGAAGTGGTGTGCATAATTTAAAATGAGAATGACTAAAATGCACGTAACAGGCAGTGGGGTGGTGGAGATACAGAGAACTACTTTAGTGAATGTAGAAAAGTTGTGTAAATTTGGTAAGTTGTTTCAAATAGAAATGCATTAAAACTAGCCTAGTTTCAGTGCAGGAAGAACACACAGGACTCTTTCAAACGGGGAGGAATTTCTCCCAACTCCGAATGGAGCCAATGTGGATTCATGTAAATTCGCTTGTTTAGCGAATTTACATGAACCCCTGCTCCGTTCGGAATTACTTCCCATTACCCGAAAATAACCCCCTCCTGCCCGAATTTGCATGCGAAGCTTTAATTCGCAATAACGTAAAACCCATGATTGCATTCAAATTGGCTTCCCTCTTGCCCGAATTTGCATGCGAAGAGTTAATTTGCAATAACATAAAACCCATGATTGCATTCGAATTGACCTTAAATTATACTTCCAATTTAGCCTTGTATGAAAGAGTCCACAGAATCATGAAACTTAATGCAAGAAACAATGGCAGAGAAATTGAAAGATAGGCTGGGGAAGTAAGAGCAGCATGCGGACTGCATGCGTCCCCCGTTCTGTGTTCCTCAGAAGCCTCCAGATCCCCATTTGAGGGGATTATCCCCCCTGATTTTTATCACCCTACCACATTAACTAGATGGGACAAGAATGTAGGTAGGAGCTGGAGAACAACATCAGCATCAAGACTGGAAGAAACTGAGATACAAAAATGGAAGGGGAGTTTGTCCTCAACACTCATTGAATGCACTATTGACCGATCTGGTAATCTTCTTATGGGGAGGAGCCATAGCTCAAGATAAGAGGGATCCATTCATCTTTCACATCCAGACTCATTTGATTAAAACAAACCTCTGAAGATCCATTAACACATTTGTTTATGTGTTTTAGCCACAAGCTGATAACCAGACTGCTTGTTAAAATGTTCCCTCTGATTTATATTGCATGCAATAAATTTACCTACAAGTAGGTTGTCTTAGAAATGTAATTACACATTTATTTCCTTTACAGTGCACTTTTCAGCAGAAAGAAGACATTACCAGAGCTGTGAAAAGCCTAAGACAGGCAACCCTCACCTAGTTTGCCTGTCTCTTTTGATAGCAAAACCCACTTTACAATGGACAGAACAGCATGTATCACATTGACAAAAGAAGATTAGTGTTAAAAGAGACAGGGGGAAAAGAGTCTCCAAACTATATGCCCTTCAGAGGGAAAAGAAAAACTAATACAGGCAGAATCCATGTAAGCCTTTCCCCCCTTTTTAATTAATATAACACAAAAGAAATTAATTTTGCTCCTCCAAACCATACTTTTTAAAACAAGAAAAATCAGAAATGAGTTTATTAAGCTTGCCTTTTGTAAGAAACTGTTATGGAAATCCAACACAGAGAAATAAACAGTGACCAAGGTCACCAATTGGCCTTCCAAAGGCTGTGAAGTTGTACAAATGGCTTAGACAAAGTTAAACATTTTGAGAAGTAAAGAGTGACTGTATTTTTCTTCCATCCATGGCTAAATAGAAGGTTTGGGTGGTAGAAAAGGAAATGACACAGGAAGGAAGAGTATAGCCCCCATCCACCAAGATTTATCCTATGGTTTGCCATTGTTTTCCAATGAGGATGAGAGAGCATGGCTTCTATGGGTTTCCATGGCTGAACAAAGATTAGAACATTGCTTCCCCAGAGTCATAGGGCTGAAATGGACTGGCAGAAAAAGCCCCAGTTTGGGGGCATGGTATACAGATGATAGCCCCCCCTCCAAGATGCCCAGAAACCAGCTTCAATCCACCCAGCTGTCCACATCCGGGCCGGCTTCTAGGTGCTCCAGCAGCAAGGCATTTATATTGATTGGGAGTTTCTGCACGGCAGGGGGTTGGACTGGATGGCCCTTGTGGTCTCTTCCAACTCTAAATTTCTATGATTCTATGATTCTATATGCCACCCACTGCTGGAGAACCTTAAAGCTTGCTTCCAGCCATGGCAGGCAGAAAAGGCCACCTTTTGCCACCCGAAAAAGGAGTGCCTCTCCTTTTTTGGGTGGCTTCAGGGTGGATTGGGGCAATGGCGTGTGGTTGCCATCTCCCCAATCTGCATTTGGCAGCAGTGGGTGGCATATAAATGCCTTGCTGCTGGAGCACCTAGAAGCCGGCCCGCATATGGACAGCTGGGTGGATTGAAGCTGGTTTTAGACCCTCAGTACCCTTCAGCCCCTTTTCTTTTTCAATTTTTAAAAATTAAAAATGGTTCCAATTTCATTATGTTTATTCTCTCCCCACCCCCATGCAACCATTTTAGGCCCAGGAGCCACCATTTCTTAACAATATTATGAATTAGAAATGAACTTTTAGTCTAAAACAGCTGGTTCTTTTCCTCTCCCCAAGAGTTGTCCATTGAGAACTTCATGAGAATTTTTTTGGAAAAAAAAATTGTCTCAAAAATCCCACTTTCAGAAGGTTATTTTTCTCTCCCTGTCGACAGCTAGAGAATTATTTTTAATAGATTTCCCCAATGACATAAAGGCAAGTATTCGGTAATGACATGTGTTGGTGCTATTTTAATTTGCATGTCAAACTCACTTACCATGTCAAAAGGAGGCTTAGCAGGGGTTGAAAGGACACAAATAAACTTTGGTTGAAGCCCCAACAAGGAATGATAGAGTTGGGGGGATCCTCAAAGACCATCAAGTCCAACCCTCTTCGGAATACATGGCAATATAATTCTGGATTATATTGTGGGGCTCAGAGCTCAAGGCTGAACTCTTTTTCTGGCTGAAGGCTATGGAATTCTGGGAGTTGGAGTTTGTCGTGGGGCCCAGAGCTCAAGATTTAACGTCCTCCATTTTATCTGGGTGACCAGACGTCATTCTTTATCCAGGTGGACACGTCCTACATTTCTGCCCGGGAGGAATTTCAAAACGTCCTGGTGTTGTTCAGAGAGTTTGCCTTTCCCAGCCTTTCCTTGAGGCTGAGAGTGTGTAACCTACTTGCCTAACGGGTTTTCTTGGTTTGTTCAGAGAGTTTGCCTTTGTTGTGAGTGTATGTGTGTGTGCGTGCCTTCAAGAGGTTTTCTTGAGAGGTTTGTTCAGAGAGGGTTTGATTTTGCCATCCTCTGAGGCTGAGAGTGTGTGACTTGGTCTAAGGTTTTCTCAGAAGATTTGTTCATAGGAGATTTGTCTTCACCTTCCCTTAAGGCTGAGAGAGTGTGACAAGCCCAGTGGGTTTTTTTAAGTCCAAAGAAAGGATCAAACATTGCTTCTGCTCCACCGCTGCCTCCTGTTGCACTTCCTCAGATGCATTTAGTCTCAGAGGTCCTACATTTTGGGGTAAATTTTGTCCTGCATTTTGAGCTACATTTTGGCCTACATTCTTTTTTTCTACATTTTGTACCACTTTGGCGGTAGAGCATTATGACAAGTCACATGCTCTCAGCTTCAACTCCAGCCCTGTAATCCGAGGACCTAGGTACTGTATTCCTTCTTGGTCGAAAGAGGCTTGGACAAGATGATCTTTGTGAACCCCTTCCAATGACAGAATTCCTGCCATTGCACCCCACCCCACCCCTTCTTCTCTTTTGTGAAGATCACACTCTCTCAGCCTGAAAGATGAACATGGCCAACTCTCTCTCTGAACCTCTCTCATGGTGATGCTAAGGCAAACCTGTCACACATTTTTATAATAATAATAATAATAATAATAATAATAATAATATTGCCACCCCACCTCACCCCCTTCTCTTCTGTGAGGGTCACACTGTCTCAGCTCCATTTGAAGGCAGTTGAGTGTGGATTCAGGTTTTTTCAAACAGAAGAATGTTCTTTAAACCTTTTTGGCAAGGAGAATTCATATCTATGAGTGATGCTAAAGCAAAACCTATCATGCATTTTTATTTTTATTTTTAAATTTTTGGCAAGGACAAAGAGAGTTCAGAATAATCCTGAATGAGAGAGTGTGATGTTTCCAAGAAGGGAGTTGGATTTCACCCCACCCCCTCTTTCTCTCCTGTGAGAATTTGGATGGTCAAAACAGGCAATTTTAATTTAATTATTATATTTAATTTAGAAATAGAACAATTTTAATTGTATTTTTTAACAATTTATATTATGCTTTTACGATTTTGCATCCTATAATTATTTGACAATTTTTTTTTCAATAAGAATTTAGCAAACAAATTTACTTTAATTCATTTTAAAGTCATGGTTAGGGTTAGGGTTTTGTTTAGGGTTAGGGTTAGGGTTAGGGTTAGATTTAGGGTTGCATTTACTGTTAGGGTTAGGGTTAGATATAGAGTTGTATTTAGGGTTAGGGTTAGGGTTACATTTAGAGTTAGGATTAGGGTTAGGGTTACATTTAGGGTTAGGGTTAGGGCTTGGGTTAGGTTGGGGTTAGATTTAGGGTTAGGGTTTGCTTTAGGGTTAGATTTAATGTTACAGTTAGGGTTAGGGTTAGGGTTAGGGGTAGGGGTACATTTAGGATTAGTGTTAGGTTTAGGTTTAGAGTTAGTTTTAGTTTTATGGTTAGCGTTAGGTTTAGGGTTACATTAAGGATTAGGGTTAGGGTTTGGGTTAGATATAGGGTTTCATATAGTGTTAGGGTTAGTGTTAGGGTTAAGTTTAGGGTTAGTGTTAGGGATAGGGTTAGGTATAGTGTTGCCTATAGGGTTAGGGTTACATTTAGGGTTAGGGTTAGAGTTACATTTAGGGTTAGGGTTAGAGTTAGAGTTAGATTAAAGGTTAGGGTTAGGGTTTCAGTTACATTTAGGATTAGAGTTAGGGTTAGATTAAGGCTCAGGGTTAGGGTTACATTTAGGGTTAGAGTTAGGGTTAGGTTTAGGGTTAGGGATAGTGTTAGATATAGAGTTGCATTTAGGGTTAGGGTGACGGTTAGGGTTACGATTAGATTTAGGGTTAGGGTTAGGGTTTGGGTTACATTCAGGATTAGCGTTAGGGTTAGGGTTAGGGTTAGGATTACAGTTATGGTTACATTTAGGGTTAGGGTTAGGGTTAGGGTTGTTAATTTTCAATCCAAAGTGTAATTTTTTCATTCTACCTTTCTAAAAAGGAGTCTGATAATATATGCAATTTTAATTTAATTATTATATTTCATTTTAAAACACCAGAATTATTTATTGTATTTTAAAAATATTTATATTATGCTTTGTTGGAGTTTGCATCCTATAATTTTTTTAGAATTAATTTCTTGTTTTAACAAACCAATTCACTCTAGGGTTAGGGTTATATTTAGGGTTAGGGTTAGGGTTTGGGATACAGTTAGGATTAGGGTTTGGTTTAGGGTTAGGGTTTGGTTTAAGTTTAGTGTTATGGTAGGGTTAGGGTTAGGGTTATGGTTAGGATTAGATTTAGGGTTATATTTAGGATTAGGGTTAGGATTAGGGTTAGGAATAGTGTTAAGGTTCGGGTTAGGGTTAAGGTCAGGGTTAGGTTTAGGGTTATTAATTTTCTGCCAAAAGTGCAATTTTTTCCCATTATTCCTTTCTAAAAAGGAGTCTGACAAAATAGGCAATTTTAATTTAATCATTATATTTAATTTAAAAACACCACAATTTTTTTTGTATTTTTAAATAAATTATATTATGCTTTTAGGATTTGGCATCCTATAATTATTTAACAATTAATTTCTTATTTTAAATAAGAATTTAAGAAATATATTTACATTAATACATTTTTAGGTAAGGGTTAGGGTTAGGGTAAGTGTTGGGGTTATCTTTAGGGTTAGGGTTATGGTTAGATATAGGGTTGCATTTAGGGTTAGGGTTATGTTTAGAGTTAGGTATAGTGTTAGATATAGAGTTGCAGTTAGGGTTAGGTTACATTTAGGGTTAGGGTTAGGGTTACATTTAGGATTAGATTTGGGGTTAGGGTTTTTGTTATATTTAGGGTTAGGGTTAGGGATAGGGTTAAGGTTACAGTGAGGGTTAGGGATAGTGTTAGATATAGACTTGCATTTAGGGTTAGGGTTAGGGTACATTTAGGGTTAGGGTTACATTTAGGTTTAGGGTTAGGGTTAGGTTGGGGTTAGATTTAGGGTTAGGGTTAGCTTTAGGGTTAGAATTAATGTTACAGTTAGGGTTAGTGTTAGGTTTAGGCGTAGGGGTACATTTAGGATTAGTGTTAGGTTTAGGGTTAGTTTTAGTTTTATGGTTAGCATTAGGTTTAGGGTTACATTAAGGATTAGGGTTAGTGTTCGTGTTAGATATAGGGTTGCATATAGTGTTAGGGTTAGGGTTAAGTTTAGGGTTATTGTTAGGGATAAGGTTAGGTATAAGGTTGCTTATAGGGTTAGGGTTAGGGTTACATTTAGGGTCATGGCTTAACTCTTTTTCTGGCTCTTTTTCTGGCCAGAGCTCAAGGCTTAACCTTTGCCAACCTTTCCGTGAGGCTGAGAGTGTGTAACTTGCATTTTGGGTTTTCTTGGTTTGTTCAGAAAGTTTGCTTTTGGGACTTGTGTGTGTGTGTGTGTGTGCTTTCAATAGGTTTTTTTGGGATGTTTGTTCAGAGAGGGTTTGATGTTGCCATCCTCTGAGGCTGAGAGAGTGTGACTTGCCTGAGGGTTTTTTTTAGGTTTGTTCAGATAGGGTGTGCCTTTGACTTATTCTGAGGCTGAGAGTGTGTGACTTGGTCTAAGCCTTAGACTCTAAAAGTTTTCTCAGAAGATTTGTTCAGAGGGGATTTACCTTCACCTTCCCTTAAGGCTGAGAGATTGTGACAAGCCCAGTGGGTTTTTTATGCCAAAGGAAGGAATCGAACCTTGTTTCTCCTCCACCGCTGCCTCCTGTCACACTTCCTCAGATGCATTTAGTCTCAGCAATGCTCCCAAATCTCTATGTCCTTGAATTCTATTATTATTATTATTATTATTATTATTATTATCATCATCATCATCATCTGAAAGAAAGAAAGAGATTGGCAGCATGAGCTGCTTCCTCTGATGCATTTAGTCTCAGATGCATTTAGTCTCTTTATTTTTTTTAAAAAAAAACATTAATACAAATGCTTATATTATAGAGATCTTGTTGCACCTCTGAACTAAATGCATCTGAGGAAGCAGCTCATGCTGCCAACTTCTTTCAAATAATAATAATAATAATAATAATAATAGAATTCAAAGACATTGAGATTTTGGAGCATCCCTTTATTTCTCCATAGACAGGCATACAAAATATTACTCTAGCAAACTAGATAAGTGAACTTTATTTTCTTTGGTTTTATTGTCATAAACAGATCACCGGAGACCAGTCTGTCTGAGCAATTCCTTCTCTGCTCAATTCTTCTTCTTGGTTGTTTTTCAAAGCAAAAGTGTGAAGTGATCCATCCTGGGGGAAGGAGACTTGTCACCTTGCATCCTGCTGCTTTCTCATCATCATGAATGGTGATGGTTTGGAAACGCTTGATCTTGTTTCATTTAAAGAAAGCCTCTTTAAATACCAAAGTTACAATTTCTTTATTTCTTTATTTATTCTATGATTGCTTTGCTTTTGGGCAAGGAGAACCTCTGACTTCACCATAGAAATTCAATGTGTGACCTTGGGCAAGTCACATGCTCTCAGCTTCAACTTCAGCCTTGTAATCCTAGCTATTCCTTCATGGTAGAAGGGGGTTGGACAAGATGATCTTTGGGGGTATCTTCCAATGCTATGTTTTATGCCTGACAGAATTCCTGCCATTACACCCCAGCCCACCCCTTCTTCTCTTCAGTGAGGGTCACACTCTCTCAGCCTGAGAGATGAGCATGGCCAACTCTCTCTGCACCTCTCTCATGGTGATGTTAAGGAAAACCTGTCATGCATTTTATTATTTATTACCCTAACAAAGGAAATAGCCTCTGGTAAAAGCCAGGTAGCTTTGCTTATGCAAAATACACAAATCCTGGCTGGCCAATAGTTAGCTGAGAGATCCCGTCCCTTCACTTCATTTGGAAATGATTAAAAATCAAAATTCTTCTCATTGATCGAGAAATGCTAATAATTTCTTCTCTTTAAAAAGCTTACGAAATCTTCGAATAACAGATATTTCTTCTGTTTTTCGAATTTTGGAGAATATTCTTTACATTACTACTATTCAACATCTTCATCGATGACTTAGATGAAAGAATAGAGGACATGATTACCAAATTTGCAGATGACACCAAATTACAAGGAGTAGCTAAGGACAAGATCAAAATTCAAAGTGACCTTAATAGATTAGAAAGCTGAGCCAAAAGTAACAAAATGAATTTCAACTGTGAGTAATGTAAGGTACTGCACTTAGGTAGAAAAAAATGAAACACATAGATATAGGATGGGGGACACCTGGCATAACAAGACTACATGTGAAAGGGATCTAGCAGTCCTAGTAGACTACAAGTTGAACATGAGTCGACAGTATGATGTATCAGCTAAAAAAGCCAATGGAATTTTAGACTGCATCGCTAGAAGTATAGTGTCTAGATCGAGGGAAGTAATAGTGCCACTCTATTCTGCTTTGTTCAGGCCTCACTTGGAATACTGTGTCCAGTTCTGGATACAATTCAAAAAGGATGTTGACAAGTTGGAGCGTGTCCAGAGGAGGGCAACCAAAATGGTGAAGGTTACGGAAATCATACCTTATGAGGAGAAACGTAGGGAGCTGGGTATGTTTAGCGTGGAGAAGAGATGGTTAAGAAGTGATATGATAGCCCTGTTTAAAAATTTGAAAGGGGTATCACATTGAAGATAGAGCAAACTGTTTTCTGCTGCTCCAGAGAACAGGACCTGGAACAATGGATGCAAGGGACAGGAAAAGAGATTCCAGCTCAACATTAGGAGGAACTTCCTGACAGTAAGGGCTCTTCGACAGTGGAACACACTCCCTCAGAGGGTAGTGGAGTCTCCTTCTTTGGAGATCTTTAAACAGAGGCTTCATGGCCACCTGTTGGGAGTGCTTTGGACTGGATGAGTCTTGTGGTCTCCTCCAACTCTATGATTCTTTCCCAAACATGGCCAAAGTGGTCACAAATTGAAGATGTCAATGGGAATTATTTGTTAACACCTCTACAATGTAAAAACAAAACAAAACATAGCTGGCCAAGAGACAGAATACTACGTAGACAAATATATTTGTTCATTTCATAACCTAACTGTCACTGATGTGAAACCCAGGGTATATATGCTGAAGGAAGTCAACAAGACCTCTAGCCTCTATGTCTTGTCATGGACAGATCCTCCACAGAAAAAGGATAGTCAACCCTCATGCTGCTCCAATTGAAATATCTTTTGAACAAAGTTTGTCCAACCCACATGCAATACATGATTCATATTTTGCTCTGTGAAGTCAGGAAAACAGAAATAGATACCCCGTGGCAATAAGTACAATGATGGGTCCCAATCAAAGTGTCCTTTCATCTGTTTTGAATCTGATGCATTCTGACATTATTTAATGTTGGTTTTTCCTGATATCGAAATTTCCTGATCCACCTTCTGAGTGTCGCTCATTGCTCCTTGTGAGCTTTGATCACATCAGGGATTTTTTTTCCTGCCTCCGTCTAAAGCAAACAATTCCAATCTGTTCATTCTGTCATCATCATGTGAAAAACCTTTTATCCATGGCCTTCATGGTTTTCATTGCCTTTTGCTAAAACTCTCTCAAAAGAATAATTACCATCAATGGATAAAAAACAAAACAAAACCCAAACAACCACTCACTTGGTGAATGAGAAACTGTCCAAAGCTGGAAAAGTGGATAGAGGTGAGAAGAGCCGTAAAAGTCATTTTTGTGCCTGGAGGGGAATTCCAGTGTGCAGGTCCAGATGGCACAACTAATACTGTACATGAAATAGGAACAACTCAGAGAAACCTCTGGAAATACGGAAGGTCCTTTGGGGTATGTTCTACACCATGTATAGTGAGGTCGGGCTTGATTCCCTGTTTGGCCATGGAAATCCATGGAAACCTCACTGTGAGATGAAAAATAACAAAAGTATTCATCCGTGATACTGAGAAGGATTCATAGAATCCAAGAGGTGAAAGGAACCACAAGGTCCAGTCCCCTCCATGCAGGAATAAACTAAAAATCTCCTGAAACGTGCTCATTTAATCTCTTTTGAAAAAGCTAGAAAGATGAAGAGTCCTCCACCATCTCAGGCAGTTCATTCCACTGTTGTATAATTCTTACAGTAAAGTTAATGTTTCAGTGGCATCTCTTTTCATGTAATTTGACTCCATTGTTTTTAATGTCCTAGTCTCTGGGGCAGCACAAAACAAGCTGGCTTCATCTTCTATGTGACATCCCTTCGGATACCTTCTCTTCAGATCACATCACTTCTCAGTTTTCTCTTCTCAAAGCTCCAGCTATCTCTTATGTTCCTCATAAGGCTTGGTTTCCAGACCTCGGATGATCTTGATCATTCTTCCCTGGATGCACTCCGGCTTGTTGACAGACAGCTTGTGAAATTTATGAAAATTTACATGCCTAGCATGTAAAAATTCATTTATTTCATACTGCATGCATATATACCCATCAAAGTTAAATGAAAAAATCTATCAAAGCAATCGTTATAAATCTTCATAGGACTTTATTACATGTGGTTTTTAAACCACAGAGAAAGCTTGATAATAGTGCCTTTGGTGATACCTGTTGCAGAATGTTGTCTCCCTCTCATTGCTGCCTTGTCCTGGAGATGTAGTTAGCCCACACCTTGCCATTGATGGGAAAACCCATCCGATAGTGCTAGTCCACAGCTTTGGTAACTTATCCTGTTGCAGTTCCTGGATTGTGGAATCACATGGTGTCAAGTGTCCCTTCCTCTCCCCCTTCCTCCTCCCCTTCCCTGTTCCAGAACAAACTTTATTTTTTTAAAAAATATATTTTATTGTTTATTGTCAAACGGCATTCTCATAACTGCAGTCTTGTGTTTAAAAAAACCCAAAAGACACAGATAGAAATAAACAAAATGCACTGTGAGTAAAGCAGAGAGCAAAGAGGTAGAATAAAGAACTAGGACAGAAGAGAGCATGAAGGACCAGCAAAAGCATATAACATCTAAAGCAGGGACATCTAATAGGGACTGCACCCAAACTAGAATGTATGCATTTCCCTTTATTAATATGGCCACAATGGAGGTGGTGTGATAAACTTCTTCGAGACCTATTTTAAATAATTTAACTCCCCCAAACTGTAAAATAAGTGTACTCTAATAAAGCACAAATAGTCCCCAAAAGAAAACAAACCAACTTTTAAGCACAATCTTTAGTTTCATTAATTGTTACAACTTAATAAATAATTAACTGACCACTGAAAAATATATGAAATCACCTATGGCTATACTCTGCTACTTTTAAAACATTTGAATGGAAGACCCATTGGGTTCAGTAGGAACAACTACTTACAGTGGGAACCTGGAGAAACTACTCCAAGTTCGCATTCATAGGAGCGCATTCATTCAATCTGCACCTCTTTTATCTCAATTCCTGTTGAGGAATAGAGAGAAATTAATGCTCTGTTTCAATTGGTTCAGATTTTCCAAAAACTTACATCACCTTCCAAAATGAGGGAAAAAGAGGAAAATGAACTGAGTTGTTCAAAGTGTAGTGTACAGGATACACTCAAGTAACACAAGCTTTCTGCCAATTCAGAAATGCTTTATTCCAATGGTGCTCAAACTTTTTACCCTTGCGATCCCCCATTACATCTACATGAGGATGTTGCATGTTCCCATTCGATGTGGTATATTAACAAAACTACTTGGTTTATTTCCCGTAGTGTGTGTATTTTCATTCACATATTTATGTATATTCACATTTTAACATTTCGTAAGGAAATAACATCATTCAAATTAGAACAGTATTCTTTAAATAAATTCAATATTTAATCAATGCATGTGTAAATTTTACACATAAAAAAGTTTGAAGGAAGAAAGAGGAAAAGAAGGGATCAAGGCCTCCAAGTATTGTGCTCCCCTTCAGCAATTGAAAACATGCTGTCTTTCCAGGACTTACCCTCCCTCCTCCCCTGGGAGAAGGGTGAGATATAAATGAAGAGATGGATGGATCACTTCTTTTTCTTTTTTTTATCATGGAAGGGCTCCCTTTAATGTATATAAGTAACAGTTAATGTTTATAAGTAACAGCATGGCAAAGGGAAAGCAAATGGATTCTGTTCTCACTTGCTATATATAGACCAAATTATATATGGTAGCTTTGTGTTTTTGTTTTGTGTTCATGTTTAAACAAAATACTGAGCCCTTTAATCTCTCCAAAATCAACTAAACTTAATATCCATCAATCATTCCTCCTAAAAAAGAGTATTTGTTTCACATAAGAGGAGTCATTAAAACTTTCAATTAATTGCCCATGACCCAAACTCTTACTGTGTCCCAGCTGGCTTGAAAAACACTACACTTTGCAGACCATCTTTCCCCTCTTTTTTTTAACCTTTGGCATGCAGAACGTATTACTGAAGTACGATTAATTAAACCAGGTCAGCCACACCAAGTACAACACACTGTTCCTCACAGTTGGGAAGAGTGATCCATAGCATTCCTAATCCACAGCAGCGAAGCGCCCGGACGTATAAATTTACACCAATGCTTCTCAAAGTATAGTTAATTTGTTCGTGTTTTTCTAGGATCAATTAACAGCAGGCAGGCTTTTTTAATGAAATAAAGTTGTGATCCCCACTGGGACTATTTGGAAAGAACATTACAAAGCAGCAAGTGCTTTATGCTTTTACATTAAGACATGATTAATAGCACCGCTCTGAAGCTCTACATCAGCTTATATATAGTGCTAAGTTAATAGATGCTGCTAATTAAGTAATCATATTCTTTTTTCACAGATACCCCTACCAAATTGCCTTCCGACATCACTAAAGTCTGTCCTTCAGGACCAATAGAAACTAGCATCGGTAAAAGAGACCATTATTTTTTTTCTCTCCTGTGCCACCATTTCCTCATAAAGTTAGATTTGCTTGTAACACTGCAGAAACATTAATTGAAGGAAGCAGCTATTCACTGAAACAAAAGGCAACGTAGGACATTAGACTAAAAGCACAGGCATGCCAGTTTATGATACGATGCCTTTCATAAACTTAGAGCAAGTTAACCATGAAACGGATTGTGGTATCATTCAATGAGATCTTCTGATTGCTATGAGCTATTTGATCTTGTGTGCTGGAAGGAGGTATTTCAATTCATTTCTGATACAAATTTACCAAAATTCTCAAATGTCTTCATAATCAGGATGGCTATCAGTTGTCAGAGAAACCGAAACTGACATATTGAGTGATTGAAGTTTGGAAGTTTGGATAGTTATCTCTTTAAAACCTTGGTTTAAATCCTTTTCTTCAGTCCTGTGTGTGTGAATTAGGCTGATTAGCTCCTCATCTTTCACTTCAGCAACTGTGTAGCAGGTATGTAGTATATGGTCCTGGCCTTGCTCAGGATAGACATGCCAATTGAATTGGTCCAGCGCATATGAAGGACATTTTCATCCCAGTTCATTTGTAAAGAATTTACCCACATCTGTATTTTAATTCATATTTAGAAAACACTTTTTAAAAATAAAAAATAAAAATAAATCCCAGTGTGAGACAAAACGAAACTCCCTAGTGAGGAGAACATGAGCTTGAGTAAAGTAGTTCTTGGTTTAAACTGCAATACAGATGCGGTATCTCTTTGCACACCTTGGAAGAGCTCAAGCCCTTAACTGGATTTCCAGTTAAAAATTTGTTTCCTTCTTTTAAGGCCCACATTATTTTATGGGTAATTCGTCAGAACTACATACTGGTGGTGGATGAGGCCATTTCTCTCTCCCTCTCTCTCCTGTTTTCACTTCTTTATCTCTCCCTCCACCTTACAGGAGGCTCCATAGATATATTTTATACAAATACATAAATTCTGCCACTTCCTTCATGTATCCTCTTTCTTTCGTGTGAAACATTGTTGTTATTGTTGTTATTGCTGTTGTTGTTGTGTGCCTTCAGGTCATTTCCAACTTACTACAACCCTAAGGCAACCCTATCATGGCAAGATTTGTTAGAAGGGTTGGTCTTTCCCTTCCTCTGAGGCTGAGAGAGTGTGACTTGGCCAAGTTCACCCAGTGAGTTTCCATGGCTGAGCAAGGATTCGAACCCTGGTCTCCAGAGTTGTAATCAAATGCTTAAATCATTATCCCACACTGATTGGTATACACATGTCTGTGTTTGTTTGTTTGTTTGTTTGTTTATGTGTGTGCCTCCTTCCATCAATTTTTTGGGTCCCTTGCTCATATTCTTACCTGTGCTTCTCTCCCTTTGGGTTCCTCTATCTGCCTAAAATGAGGCCTTGCGCTACTTTGTGGCCTATTTTGGGAGAAAGGTAAGATATAAATCAAATCAATGAATGTGGTCCTTAGGCCTCAGACCTGCTATAACTGACACAGACAGGGAGCTCTAATGGGAGAACCGAAGTTCAAGTATTTTATGCAGGTAAGAGATCTGTGTATTGCCTATATATAATTATCATCTCCACTCCCATTTTGAAATTATAGCTTCTCCCACGATAAATAGTTAGGGATGTGGTATTTATAAATGTGCAATGGAATTAACATGCAGCACTGAATGAGTGTCATAACTCAAAGGACGTGCTTTCCATGCCTAAGTTTATGGCATAAATCCCATAGCACTTACACATTAAACGATCACAGACCTGTGTAGACTTCTGCCCAAGTCCTTTGGGAGCTGTTACCAGACAGAGCATCCAGAACAGTCTTTAATAACCAGTAGATTGATTCAGTATAAAGTAGCTTCATACATTCAGATTATGACAGTCTGAAAGCATGTAATATATACATCCAGCACTCAATTATATTCACAGTTGGCTCTCTGTATCCATGGATGCTGGATCCATAGATTCAACCATCCAAGGCTTGAAAATATTCAAATAAATAAATAATCCAAAAAGCAAACCTTGATTTTGCCATTTTAGAATAGGGACACCATTGTATATAATGAGACTTGAGCAACCACAGATTTTGGTGTCTGTGGAAAGTCCTGGAATCAAACCCCAGCAAATACTAAGGGCCGGCAAGACGTATTACCCATCTTTTGTGTTATACATCTAACCACTGAATGACCTCTATAATGTGGCCCATGCTCTGCAAGGTATGCCCATTAACATATATCCGGCATAAGACCAGGGTATCAGAATGAAATTATGTGAATCAGTCCTACTTACTGTTGAAGTAAGTAGGACAAGTAAGACATGACTAGAATAAGCATCTCTCAGAGAGATGGGAGTTATGGATTTTCATTCTGAGAAGGCAGGGTCTATTGTTCTGGGATCAGTCGATTCTCCTCCTTTCTACTTCCTCTGCTGATGTTTGTGTGTGTGTCCTTTCTTAGGGCTATTAGCCTGTATGTGTTATTCCTAGACATATTTTGTTGACTGCTACTGAACATATGACATAGACATAATGGTAGATTCTTGTATAGTATGCTCCAACATAACTCACCCTTAAAGAATTATTATACAGAATGTCCCTCTCACACTAATAAGAGGATCAGAACTTAGCTGTCCAGCAAATTTCACAAGTTCTTTGAATGATGTGTGGAATTCTCAGTCATTTACATGTACAGTATCAAAATTATATTTGCGCTTATTTTGGGATAACATGCTCATTTTAAAACATATTTTGAAATGTAATGTGTGTTTCAATGCCCAGTGCAATCATCCATCTGCCAATCTTGCTGTCTTCTTGGCACAAGTCTTCTGTTTTCATCTCTAAGAAAAGACTTTCTGATAGGAAAATCCAACAATACCAGCTGGCATCAAAGGCAAAATAATATGAAAGTAAAACAGGACTGTAAAAGCAACCAACAGCAGTGCTATTCTTCCCGAGAAGGCAGAAAAGAAAGGAAGCCTCACAAGTTTCAATTTTATTTAAGCATGAATGTGTATCTAATGTGATCACTAGACGCAGTTTTTAAACTGCGATTAGAACCATAAAAAAGTGACTTTGGCGATACTTATAACATGATGACATGTACGACCCATAGCAGCTGTGTTTCTGAAAAGAGCATCCCTTTTCATTGATGGGGGGAACCCATCAATGAACAATTGCACAAGTCCGCAGCTGCAAAACATCATTGCCAGAGCAGTTGTGACACTGACAGTCACATGGTGTCATTGTGTCTCCTCTTCTCCTCCATCCTTCCTCCCCCTTGCTATTCCCAAACAGGCTGCCTGCTTTTAATTTTTTTTTCTATTTCTTTTCTTTCTTTTTAAACTTTAGGAAGAGAGATGATGGCAGCAGCAGCCCCAGTTGCATGGTTGTGAAGACGTGTGATAATGGCTGCTCACAAATTGGTATGTTTCCATTTTTGCAAAGCTGATGTGATTGCAGCACGAACAGGGCTCATGTGGTGATGTATTCAATGCATTATTTAAAAAATTTTAAATAGATATATGCAAGCTAAAACAGAGCCAGCTGTGTGAGTGTTGGCCTTGGATGCCAGTAGACCAGAGTTGGAATCCCATTAAGCCTTGGAACCCGACAAAGTGACCATAGACAAGCGTATGAGGAAAGCCTTAACAAACCCCTTCTTGCCAAGAAAATCCCACGACAATGACTGGAGCTTATTCTAAAGTTTATTGTGGCTATAAGTCAAGGTAGCATAATCAATGGGAAGTCACATAACAACAAGAAGACAAATAGATGGATCAGATAGACAGACAGACAGACAGACAGATTAGGGGAACAGGAAACTGGGAGTTTTTCATATTGTCACACAAGAAGTATTTTTCAGTATGTAATAGGTTTTGTTTTTAAGCTGCCCACTGTTTTAATTCATGATGTAAACTGCCATGGGAGAAAGACAGAAGATAACATGAATAAATGAATAAATAAAATACATTTACATGAATCTCTCTCTTTCTCTCTCTTGCCCTCTTTTAAATAGTCAATCAGACCCTGCTGGTCTCAGTGATCTTACCCCACCCTGACTTAGCCACCTGTCTTGTTTTTAATTTAAAAGTTAACTAGTAACTTGGCAACTTGTGACTTCTGTGTCAGTGGGGTTGTGGATCCACCCTGGGTTTTATTCCAGATTATTAAAAAAAATATATCCAAGGTACTGAACCCTACTCCCCAAAATAAATACTCCCATGAATAATGCCTTTATAGTTTAGATTAAAACTTGCAGGCAATTCACTGTCCCTCTAAATGGAAGATCTGTCATAGCTATCTTCTGGGAAATGTCCCCCCCCCCCAGCCCTGTTTAGCACAAAACTAACCTGCAGTGGATCTTAAAAGGTTAGTATCAAAATGAAATTACAGAAGTAGTTCCAAGGTCCACTAAATTAGGTATTTGCTGATATAGAAACACATTTTAACAGCAAACCTTTACCTTCACAGACACAATTGTTTAGTTCCTTTTGATTACTTCTTTTTTGAAGGGAAGGGTGTTTGTTTGTTGTTCAGCAGAATGAGGCACATCATAATCCAGCTGCTTGAATTGCATAATATTCCCCCTCCATCTTTAGTTAAGCCACACCTCTTTCACTATAAAAAGAAACAATTGAAACAGTTGACGTTACAGAGCAAAGGGAGTAAAACTATTCCTTTTAAAATTATAATCCATAATATGCTTACACCTTAATTACAAAAAGTAACAGAAATGCAGTTACAGAGCAAAGGGAGTAATTTTTCCCTTTTAAAATTATTATTGTAATGTAATTACAATAATTTTATCATTAGAGGAAATAAATTAATTACAAATTATTCATTATTTATAATTAGCTACTTGAGAGTACTGCTTTGACATTGTGATTTGAAAGTTTGGCATTGCAAGCTGTGACCAATTTGGGTTAAATGATACTGATTAATGTCATTTTGACCTATCTCACTTCAAGACTTAAAAGGAAGGAGAAATAGTTCTCTAAATTGTTAATTTATCTAATTTCTATTCTGCACTTCCAGCAGTGCTTTTGTGTTACTAGGGAGCATGTGGCATGCTCCCCATCCTTTAACAAAGCATGGTTAGCAGTTACACACAGTTATGTCTCTACTGGGCCACTTAAGCCAGTGGGAAGTTTCCCAATGATTGTGCTGAATCAGACTCCGCATCAAATATATTTGTGGCTGCAATAAAACATCATGGAGGCAAGGGGATATGGAAGAAAAAATGTGTCCAATTTAGTTCACATAAAGCTGAACTGCACCAAGAAAATGCTTTGGAATTGGATGGTGGATCTTTGTTTATGTCAGTGTGCTGGAATGCAATTTGAGGCAGATTCGCAAGATGCCAACTTCTTCAGCTTTAGGCCATAATTCCATCCACACACCATGCAGTGACTGATGGCTGGATCAGGCTTTGGCATGATCCCTTCTTGTAGCCATCGACAATGTGAATGCAGTGCAACTTCGTCCAAGAAACTGTTATCCCAGCCAAAACTAACCCCATGACCCTGAAAGGCAATAGAGTAGGGCTAGCTATCCATTTTAATAATTAGCTTGCAAAGCTCTCAAAAAGTTTTTTAAAAGTGTTACTAGAAACTCTGGAGTCTTAGAAGCAATCAGAAAAAAAACAACAACCATGTGACAAACTGCTTGTGCCAAAAGAGAGCAATCCCTGTTCAGCATGTAGCCATTGGCAATTGTGTGTGTGACGGGGGAGATATTCTCGAGCACGCGGAAACTTTAGAAGGAGCTTCAAAGTTTCCTGCAAGGGGCAGGGATCAGGGCCATTCCCAAAACCAATATGGACAAAATGTTGATAACCTTTTGCTCTGTGTTCAAAAGGCAACTGGACTGACATCTTTCCTCAAGGTTGATAGCAAGGCAACTTCTTTTATAACATCTAAAGGCTGTTGCCTCTTTAAGGAGATCTATTCTTCAAGTAGAGGATATCTGCGATCCAAGAGGAATGGTTGAGGGATGCCACCAATGCCCTCAGCACCTGTCACCTGAGACAATTTTCTTACTGTGCCTAATAGTAAAGTTATGCCTGGCAGGAATTTTTCATGAGAAGTCAAATTAATTAAAGGGGTAACACACAAAAACATACATACACACAAGTGACTTTCAGTAAAGCTTTTTTCTAGGACTCACACTCCAATGCAACAATAATCAGCATATAAACAATAGAATATACTTGATGTATACATACACACATACCACAACCACATAACATGCCTACCTACTACATTAAACAGTTGTAAGGTAACTAACTGCCTGTGAATCATATTTAAATGTGAGTTTATATATTCCAAAAACTATAAATGCTATTGTTGTAAATGCTGGTTTTT
This sequence comes from Urosaurus nigricauda, assembly GCA_034509955.1. Lineage (NCBI taxonomy): Eukaryota > Metazoa > Chordata > Lepidosauria > Squamata > Phrynosomatidae > Urosaurus > Urosaurus nigricauda. The sequence continues at coordinate 107,519,445 of JAOEGL010000004.1, forward strand.
ATAAGCTGTATTTTTTTCATTAGTAATATAATTTTATGACCAATTTCTTGAATAAATTTATATGTGATACCTTTCTAGATTATAAGGTATTTTTCATAAACACAACAACAACCAAGGCCATGTTTCTAAGGCACTTGAAAACACATAGCTATTATCATCTTACAATTGTTCTCACACCACTTCTGGCAAATGCTGCCACTTCTAGCAACGTGTTTAAAGAAACAATGAATATTGTGATAATGATAGTTGATCCTCTGTGCTAGTGGTTGGAATGCAGAAGATTTACATTTCAGTTCATTTTTGGATAAGAATTTACAGAAATTCTTACATTTCTTATGTTAAGGTTGGAAAAAATATAAAGGTGGTTTGTTTTTTTAAAAAAAATTGTTGTTGTTGTTTAAGTCTGATGTGGGAGAAACCCAATCTGACATATTTATTCAGGCCCAAGCATCTAGATCTGAATGCCTTTATTCAAATATGTTCATATCAATTATGGTTTTAAATTCTTTTCCCCCCTTCTTCTTAGAAACTCTTCATTGTTAACACTTACATGGTGGGAAAGTGCAAAATGGTCCCCTCCATGCTAGGAATAGATATTTATTCATACATTATTTTGGGAAGGAAATGGTTTAAGTTTTTTTTTTTAAAAAAAAAAACTGAATGTAGGAGAAAGCAAAACTGACAGAACTTCTCATCCCTGTTTAGATCACACTTTAGGGGCAAAAAACAATTCGCTAGGATCACAATTTGCTAAGAGCACAAGCCCTGCTATGCATTCGCTGGAATGTTACCTAAGATAATGTACTTTTTAAAATCAACCAATTGATGAAATCTCATTCTTCTTGTTAGCACCCTCTTTGAATTTCCTGCATGACAATTGCCATCTCTTGCATTTTTATTTAGAAACTACCCTCCAAAGGTTATTGTCATCAACATCTGATAGGATTAATAAAGTATCTCATTTTCTCCAAAAGTCTCAGCTGTGCTCTGCACTCTTTGAAAGAAAGTTCTCCTTGGTTTTCTGGTCATGTAACAAGGGGCTTACCACAGTGAGCCAATACAAATTGTTGTAGTGAACAATTAAGCAGCCTATTGATCCTATTGGCAGCCCTTGAGCTGACATTCAGTACTCAAAAAGAGCAAAAAGAGCACCATCTGATGGACTATAGAAGCAATAATAGCCACTGAAGTATATACACATACACAAAAAGAAATGATTATGCTGTTCACTACATGAGGAGGCTAGCCTCCCCTGCATTGGTGTATGTACTGGAACTTGGTTAGCTGAATTCTGGGTTTACCAGTTGTCATCTTTTGGCCTTATCTGCAGTACAGAAATAAAGTAAATTGACACCACTTTAACAGCTGTGGCTCAATGCTATGAAATTCTGAGATTTGTAGTTTTGTGAGATGCTTAGTTTGCTCTTTCAGAGAGGTCAAGTGTTCCACCAAATTATAAATCCCAGAATTCCATGTCATTCAGCCACGGCAGTTAAACTGGTGTCAAACTGCATTATTTCTTCAGTGAAGATGCAGCCTTTTATGATCAAGGTTATTCTCTTGAAGGTGTAGCTTCTTAAAGGATAGTACACTTCTTGGGCCAAAAATAAAACTACAGTATTTTGCTTGTGGCATTCATGTGTGTGCTACCAGATGAACATTAGCCATTGTATAGAGAAGGTCATTGGACTGCTACTCAAACTTGGCATCTTAATGCCCTTAACAAACTGATGGTATGGCAGTATTTGAAAGAATGTTATGTAATTTCCACATAATAATTTACAGTTCTGTTTGCCATTTCTTTAAAAAGTATTGTAGAGCTCACTAAGGTACCGAAAATCTAACCAAACATTATAAAGGGCTTTGAATACTTTGCTGAAATGAATGGCTATTGGGCATCTTTAAATTGGGGGGACTGGGGTGGACATGATATAAATTTATAAAATTGTATTTGCTCTTGTGAAAATGTAAGAATGTGGAAATGCTGGCTGCAATCATGATTGATATAGGAGTATGTAAATTAGAGTAACCTGGATAGGGAGAGGTCTTATTTTGGATATTGTACAAGGAGTTATTCAGAAAGAGTGACACTCTACCAAACTTCCAGGAAAGCAAAGGAAGGGGCAAGCTACACAGAATTATTCCTGTTGAGCATTACCTTCCACTTACAGCCATATATGATCTTATTCATCATTATTAAAATATTTTTATCCCACCTTTTAAATCACAAAATCCTAGGATGGTGAACAGATTAATAAAACAATTTTTAAAAATCCAAAATAAAAATCAGTAAATTATTTAAACAAGATAGAAACATATTAAACAGCTCAAGTTCAAACAGCTTGAAAAGGCTTTAAAAGTTAAAAGAGTTTAAAAACTTATAAAATCATGTACATGCTTAAGATTAAATTAGGCCAAAAAGGCATGAATAAAAATCCATTTCTTTACCTGGCAATGAAAAAGAAACAAATGACGTTACTCAGGCCTCCAAAAGGAGAACATTCCAGAGGTTGGGTGCAACAGCCAAGGAGATCCTCTGTATTCCTTCAAGTCACCTATTGATTTATGGCAACCCCATGAATTTCATAGGGTTTTCTTAGGCAAGAGCTACTCAGCCGTGGTTTAGCCCATTCCTTGTGTTTGTGTCTCTGTGGCCTCATTCCCACTTACAGATAAATCGGTGTGTGATTCAAATCCATGGATGAATTCAACATTAGATCGTGGTTTACATTACACATGCCCCAAGTGCATTTTCTGTCATTTTCTGGCATCAAAATAATCCACTTGTGGTTCCCATTCATGAATGAATTGATTCAAAATGATTCAGTTCCAGCCGGCCAAAGGGGAAATTTGAATCGATTCTGATCTGCTTGTGGTTCACACTTGCACAGAATCAATTTATTGAAAAAGAAGCAGAAAAAATAAACATCAAAAAGATGCAGGTTAAATAGGTCTGGAGCATGCTTCAGTGATTTGTATTAAGTGGGAACCAGGGTCGTTTCAACCAGTTCAAATTGAATCATGATCTGGTTTAAAAGGAAGTGGGAATGAGGCCTGTGTGAGTCTTTAGAAAAAGTTTTTTTCCCCCTGGAGCTAAGTTAAATTGTTAGTCACAGGGGCAGGGAATTACACACATACATTCAGGCTCACATACAGTCACAAACACACATCATACTAAAAATCATGACCAACCAGTGAAATTTATTGGGAGACTATTCAAGGGAGGCAAGAGAATGCACTTCTTTACACAATTCTCCAAAAGGTTTACTGCCACAGGATATGGTCATGACCATTAGCTCAGATGGGTTAAACATAGCTAGCTTTATGAAAATAAATCTGCCATGTGGCTATTTATTACAATTATAAATGGAATGGAACTATAGGAGTTACATATCTTCAACCCTTGGCTTTCAGTTGTCTCCTGTAAAAAGCAAAATATGGCACTAGATGGACCTTTTCCTTACGCCAGTATGTCTCTTCTAATCTTCTGAAGTTTTCTGTCATAGGACATGTGCTTTATATAAACAGAGGTTCCCAGATCAATACTTTGCTAATGAGAAATTTGTTTTAGAAATGAGATACTTTATTAATCCTATCAGATGTTGACGACAGTAACGTGGATATACCACAAAAGGACTTCTTATCAATAATTCTGGAAGTTGCTCATGCAGAAATACCAGGAGCTCAGAACAGAGCAGACAATTTGTCTATTCAAAGACAGCTAGACAAAGTTAAACATCTGTTCCCAGAAGAGAAATTTCAGAACACAATTTCTCAGCCAGTTGGCACTCTTTTATTCTTCACATTAAGCATTAAAAAGGTCTTCACCTGATAGTGAAACTAGGAAAGAGCAGTCTAGCCTTCATAGAAATTGAGTTCCAGAGTCAAGGAGAAAGCCCATAGAGAAGGTCCTCTCCTGCATTCCCAACAAGCCTGCCTGTGATGGATGTGGGATTGAGAGGCATTGATTCCCTGAAGATCCTAAGAGTATGGGCAGATTTTAAGAGGAAGACATAATCCTTAAGTCTATGCCATTGTATTTCCAATTTCTATGTATGGTTGTGAAACAGTGAAGAAAGCTGATAGAAGAAAATCAACTCATTTGAAATGTGGTGCTGGGAAAGAATTCTGTGGATATCATGGACTGCTAAAAAGACAAATAAATGGATCCTAGAGCAAATCTAGCCTGAACTGTCCCTAGAAGCCAAGATGACTAAACTGAGACCATTGTACTTTAGACATATCATGAGAAGACATCATCATCATCATCATCATCATCATCATCATCATCTTGCTGATCAGTTTACTAGCACTCCCTAAGCAGTTTACAACATGTAAGCCAATTGCCCTCAACAAGCTGGGTACTCATTTTCCTGACCTACGAAAGGATGGAAGGCTGAGTGGAGTCTGGAGCCCTGCCTGGGATCAAACTCACAACCTTGTGGCTGTAGTTGCCGCGCAGGTCAGGCCCCCCCCCCCCCCCCAATAAATACAGAAACCTGGTTGGAGGAAAAAAGGCCACAACTTTATTAACTGTTCCACACATGCAGAACAACACAAAACCATAGGGTTGGCCCAAAGCATAAGGTCTGGATCTGGCCATCAGCAACACCCTGGTTGGTTGATGTACCCTTGGTAGCAGGGGCAAACATCGGGATGACGTAGGTGCCAAGCTCCGCCCTGTTGCGTAGTTAGGCAACTGCGCTGCTTCACATCGAATTGCGAGACATCCTAGTCACCGGGTATTAATCGACTGTGGCCCCCGCAATGGCCACAGCGAACCGCTCCTTACCCGGGTCATGAGGACTCCCGATCCAGTGCCAGCGGGCCCTGGAAACCCCTACCCCAGATCCAGGCCTATGCTGCCACCCAGAACAGAAGTTGTGACAATCAACTCCCTAAACAGGGAGGGAGGGTGGGAGAGCAGAACTGGCAATGGTGCCGATGCTCACCTTACACGGCCTTAAATAGGCCCAACCGCCAATGAGGGCTCAGGAACAATGGAGGCACCACCCTCTCCGAGCTCTCCACCAATAGGAGGGCACGCCATACCCTGCTGTGGCCAATCCTTTCCTGCTCCTCCCAGTGGCCAATCAGCATCGAGCCCGCGCTTGCACCGGCCGCTGGGGCGCCCAAGCCTGGCGCGCGGGAAGGGGAGAGGCCTTCCTTCACGCGGCAACAGCGCCGGCCCATTAATTCGGGCGGCGCCATTTGCCGCGCAGGTCAGGGCCCCCCCCCAATAAATACAGAAACCTGGTTGGAGGAAAAAAGGCCACAACTTTATTAACTGTTCCACACATGCAGAACAACACAAAACCATAGGGTTGGCCCAAAGCATAAGGTCTGGATCTGGCCATCAGCAACACCCTGGTTGGTTGATGTACCCTTGGTAGCAGGGGCAAACATCGGGATGACGTAGGTGCCAAGCTCCGCCCTGTTGCGTAGTTAGGCAACTGCGCTGCTTCACATCGAATTGCGAGACATCCTAGTCACCGGGTATTAATCGACTGTGGCCCCCGCAATGGCCACAGCGAACCGCTCCTTACCCGGGTCATGAGGACTCCCGATCCAGTGCCAGCGGGCCCTGGAAACCCCTACCCCAGATCCAGGCCTATGCTGCCGCCACACAGGCAGTTCTGAAAGAGCGCCTGCCGCCAACCCTAAGAACCGAAAAAGAACCCTCCACAAATAACATTAATAGCATCCGCTTGAGCAAGAGTCCAAATCAGGGTGCACATAGCCCGCAAACACCCTAGACTTCCATCAACCAATTTACTTGATGACATCAGTAGAGAGTCCAGCACAGGCTGTAGATGTGGCCGCTCCAATGCGGAATGAATGGCCCCCAAATTCAACCAAAAGAAGACTCATCGCCTGAAGGGCCAGCTTTAACACAGCAACAAATTGAAAGCGTGTGACAGGTGAGCCATCAGCATGACAAAATAGGGATCCTTGACATGCAGGCTGGTGCCTAATAAACCTTTTTAGAACCCGAACAGGACAGAGGTGCGAGTCTTTTAGGTGCCCCAATATGATCGATGAGGCTCAGCCCAGTTTATCACATTTTGACCTGAGAACTGTCAAACATACAGCATCAACATTGAACAAAATATCAGTGATGCACAAGTATCTTTTTGAGCAATAGGTCTTCGAAGACAGGACCAGCTCCCCTACCCTCAGGGCCCCAAATGGCGGGAAGCTGGGAAACAATATCCTGAAGCAGTGTAAAAACAGATAGGGTGCCTGGCATCGTTTTTTTGTCCATATGCATGCATCTCCAACCCTCCAGAGTGCAACGCACTTGGAAACAAGCACATGGATCAACCAGGCTGGAGCAAGGTGAACAGAAATAGAGCGCGGGGAAACACCACTATACTTTAACCACGCCATGAAGCATAAAACAGTTGTCGAATCCATAGGCCAAAGTGCCGGAATGCCTAGGGCACCCCACAAGGAGGACAATTTAGAAAAAACCTTATTATAGGCCTTGAGAGTGGAGGGGGCCACCGAAGACAAAATGCCCTGGGTCACATTGGAAGTCCAATCTTCCTGAGGAACTCTGGAAATGGCATGGGAAGGGGGTCTGCCTTTGGAAGTCAGCCATTGAAACCTGTCTTCCTGGAATCGAGAAAGAGCATCAGCTAAATTATTTTGCAAACCAAGAACAAACCAAGCTGTGATAGAAATGTTAAAATTAAACAAGTGAGTACGAGCCACAGCACCAGCACGACTCTTTCTGATTTGAAAGACAGGCTATTAACAACAGCAACTATGGCTTGATTATCGCAGCAGAACAGAACATGTTTGATGGAGAACTCATGTTTCCAAATAATGACAGCCGTCACAATGGGAAATAATTCCAAAATAAATAAATAAATAAATAAATTATTAACAACCTCCTCTTAAGCCCAACCCTTTGGCCATTTTTGAGCACACCAGTGTCCTTGAAAAAACAGCCCAAATCACAATCTTCAGATCCTCTCTAATACCCTTGGTAATGCTCACATGGTAATGAGGCCTGGAAATACCTGCAGTAGCTCTGGTCAGCCTGGCACAAAAGGGACGACCAGGAGAAACCACACAGCACGCAAAGTTCAGGTGACCCAGGAGGAATTGCACCTGTCTCATAGTAACTTTTTGGGATGCAAGAAATTCTGAAATAAGTTTTTTTTTTGTTTTTGTTTTTTGTTTTTAGAGCACTCAATTTGTCAGGAGGGAGACAAGAAACTCCTTCAACCGAGTCCAATTGGACACCCAAAAATGTGAGGGACATAGCTGGCCCCTTAAGTGTTATCAGCTGCTGAAGGGACCCCGATCTCAGATGCCAAAGCAGAAAAGGTATTTAGGAGCATCTGGCAATGGTCTGAGCCGGACCGTCCGGTGAAAAGGAAATCATCCAGTTAATGAGTCACAAGCGGGGAGCAAGCCCTGCGCTTTACCTCCCACTCCAGGAATGTACTGAAGGCCTCAAAGGCTGCGCAGCTAATTGAACAGCCCATCGGTATAGCCTTATCGAAATACCATCGGCCTTGTACCTTAAGCCCTTACAGGTGGAAATCATCAGAGTGAACAGGCAAAAGGCAGAAAGCAGACTGAATGTCACATTTGGCCATTTGGGCTCCGCGGCCACATGCCTGCACTAGCTGGACTACATGGTCGAACGAAGCATAGCTAAGTCGGAATTCCCCCAGAGCCTTCTTGGGGACAACTCTTAAGGGAGACACCTGAATGTTTGGGAAAGGCGGAGAATCAAAAGGCCTTTCAATGCAGCCGGCATCTATTTCTTTTTGAATCTTTTTCATAAGAACCTCCGGCATATCTCAAGCTGATTTTAGATTCTTAGACTCTGAAGGAGGAGGGGAACAAGTCACCTTGGGCAGGGCCCCATGCTGAAAGGGATGGTGGCCTGATTTTGGGCAAGCTGCCTTACTATGGGGCCCCCGACAAAGTTCAAAGATGTGGTCATATCTGCAGTGAGACCTGGAGCACCTTCCTGCATTATATTCCCAGCAGACCAATTTATGTCCCTCTTACCATCCGGTCTGGTGGCCCCTTTGGACCTGGTCAGAGGGACCACCTCAAGCAACCAAATTTCATTGTGAATAAGATCCCAGTGCTCTCTAAAGCTCTGAGAAGCCTGCTGACAAAAGGCTGCATCATAGGTGATAGCAGCTGCCTCACCAGGTACATCTCTGACTCTAAGAACATGAAGCATGTGGCAATCTAAGTGTCAAGCTCTCTTGAGGAATGCCATTGAGATAACAGCCCTATGGAGAATGTATGCTCTGCTGAGGGAACCTTAGGGTGTTTTGTTTGTTTGTTTGTTTGTTTGTTTTGCCCATTTGGTGGATGTAACAGCAAGGGCATCATGCCCTTTTGGTTGCAATAGTGTGAAAATGTCAATGAAACAACCTGTTAAATTTCCATTTTTGCACATTTTTTTGAAAGGTGAGACCAGGAGGACGCTCACCAGGAGCTGAGGGAGGGATGCCCAAGGCCCAAGGCCCATACACCTTGCAGGCCAGGATGCCAGGACCTGCACCGGATAGCACAGCAGGGAAACCCAGGGACCAAAGCATGGTCCACCCAGAACCCTTCTCTACCTGTAGGCACAACCTGTGATACACCCCCTCCCCAACATGTCCCAAACGAGACACAGATGCAGTCCTGTTCCATTTACTCTTTTTTCCCTTGCATTTCTTCCTTTTGCCACCGGCCACAGAGGTTCCCGCAATAAGCTCGTCGTCCTCCGAACTCGAAGATGTAGAGCTAGAGCAGGATGAAGAACTTGAGCTGGAGACATCCACTCAAGCAACGGAGGTCCAAGCCGAAGAGCTGGGTCCCAAGCTGAGGACATCATCCGCCAACTGTTGTTCCCTGTCGCCTTCCCGGGATCCAGATCCAGACATGCAACACCAGCAGATGTCGATACTTGGGAGGCTGCCATGGCCTTAGCAATGATTTCTGAGAAGGACCACATCAGTTTTGCAGCCATCTCTTGGCTAATGATCAAAGATGCCTGCAATGGGGGAGGATGGGCCTGGACCATTACTATTGTCGCAGGATCCACCACAACTGTCGAACTCCCCTGTCTACAGGCATACGTACGTGCTGGGCACCTCCTAGTCCCTGGGGCTAGCTCTTCCCAGGACCTACAATTTGTTTTCACAAAGAACTGGTAACTTGTGCAGCACCACTTGACTTCCTTGATTTTGGTGACATGTTGAAATTGGTTGGTCTGACAACACTAAGATTGGGACTGTAGTCAGCAAGAAAAAAGTATTGCAAAGCTGCTTATAGGTGAAGGGAAACACATGCCCAGCAGGGCCGAAGCCGCAAGCACCGTGTAAATTACAGTTCACCGTTGTCAAGTCACAAGCACTGGTTACAACTCACGTGCCTAGCTGGCCAAAGCCGTGTGCACCGTGTAAAGTCAGCAGTGCAATAATCACCAACCAAGTAGAGAGCACGTGCCCAGCAGGGCCGAAGCCGCGAGCACCGTGCCGAAGAACAGTTTGCAGTCACAAAGTCATCAAGACGATTGTTTGCACGTGCCCAGCAGGGTTGAAGCTGGGAGCACTGTGCAGTTAAAACAAAAAACAAAACAAAACAAAACAAAAAACAGTTTGAAGGCAAAATTCCGAACACCACCAGGAGCACCGTGCAGTTGAAAAAACAGTTGAAGCCAAAATTCCAAACACCGCCGGGAGCACCGTGCAGTTGAAAAAACAGTTGAAGCCAAAATTCCAAACACTGGATGTGTGATCAGCAGGGGCCAAGGCCGCAGGCACAACAATTATTAATTATTAAGACTAAAAAGGAGGACAAAACAAAACAAAAGGCCTTCTCAAAAAACATGAACCCTGTCTGCCAGTCCCTTAGCAACAAACCTGAAGGAGCGGGTGATTGTTACCAAGAAGTGGGGAGGTGGTAAAGATGCCCTCACCAACAAAATGCCCCACCTATTAGGCAGCGAGGAAGGCTGTCAGACCCAAAGCCCCGCCCCCTACCATGCGGCAAAATAGGCAGTGAAGCCTCTGATCTGCTGGCCCCCAGAGCAGAACTGGCAATGGTGCCGATGCTCACCTTACACGGCCTTAAATAGGCCCAACCGCCAATGAGGGCTCAGGAACAATGGAGGCACCACCCTCTCCGAGCTCTCCACCAATAGGAGGGCACGCCATACCCTGCTGTGGCCAATCAGACAGGTTCCTTTCCTGCTCCTCCCAGTGGCCAATCAGCATCGAGCCCGCGCTTGCACCGGCCGCTGGGGCGCCCAAGCCTGGCGCGCGGGAAGGGGAGAGGCCTTCCTTCACGCGGCAACAGCGCCGGCCCATTAATTCGGGTGGCGCCATTTCTGGCATTTAACCACTGTACAGGGCTCTTTGAGTCAGGGCTCCTTTATTGACTCAGCTGGATAGACTTGGTCAAGAAAGCCATGGCCCTGCGTAGGCAAGCCCTGAGTAGGGCTGTTGATGACAGGGTGACCTGGAGATTTTCATAGGGTCACCATAAGTTGAAATAAACTTGATGGCAGTTAACAACAACAACAGTCTTTTAGATAACCTGGACCTGACATAGGGATTTATAGGTTATAACCAACACTTTGAATTGTCCCTGGAAATGGATCAGTGACCAGTAAAGCTGTTGTAACAAGAGAAAAGTATCCTTTGTGGTTCTTTCTAATTCTTAGATTTTATTATTCTTTTTAAAACAGTACCTTCCTGTCCCATCACAGTACGGTGGCCCAGAAAAATACCATGGCCAGTTTTATCAAAAGCCTGTTAAAGATACAACCAACAGAGGCACACTCCCCTTGGGCAGTTCCCATAGAAGGTCATCCACCAAGTGAATACAAGCTGTTTCCTTCCCATTAGCAAGGCCTAAAACCAGGCTGAAATACATCTAGGTAAAACAACTCAGCAATGTGCTCCTGGAGCTGGAAAGCCACTGCACATCCTAGTATCTTGCCAGGAAATTGAATATTGGAGACTGACCAATAACTTTCACATTTCTATTTCTGGACAATAAGAGTCTTACAACTGTCTCCTTTCGGGCAGGTGGTACTCTATCCTCATAGAGAGAGGACCCATTCATTTCTGTTACCTTCCTATCCATTCCTCCTCTGGCCTTTATAATAAGCCAGGAAAAGCAAGGCTCCAGCATATACTTATAAAGTAGTTTTCACCATTCCAAGGATCTTGTTCATATCTTTGGGTCACATATATGGAAAAGCTTGTCCCTACTGTTTGACAAAGAAGAAAGTGTAAAGGCAGGCTTACTGTTGAACATAAAGAAAACAAAAATAATGATCACAGAGAACTTACACACATTCAAACTAGACAATGAGAAAACAGAAATAGTAAATTGATCTCATACCTGGGATCAAACATTGATTGGAACAGGGACTGCAACCAGAAAATCAGTAGAAGATTAAGAATGGGAAGAGTGGCTTTGAAAGAATTAGTAAAAAAATCCTGAAATACGAAGATATACAATTCAGCATAAAAGTCAGAATTATACAAGCCATTGTATTCCCTATTACCATGTATGGACGTGAGAGCTGGACAGTTAAGAAAGAAGATAGTAGGAAAATCAACTCATATGAGATGTGGTGCTGGAGAAGAGTGCTGAGGATTCCATGGACAGCCAAAAAGGCAAACAAATGGGTCCTAGAGCATATCAAGCCAGAAATATCCCTAGAAGCCAAGATGACAAAACTTAGGGGCTAAACAGACAGGCAAAAAGAGGTGCATTCAGGCTGGCTTGAAGGTGTGGCATTCAGATGACATATGCCTTGAAGCTAGCAGGAAAGTGCCCTCTAGATACTTTTGTAGAGAAAATTCATTTTGAAAAGAAGCAGCTTTTTTCCCCGCTTCTTCCTGGCTTGAAGCCATGTCATGTGGTCATGACAGGAGCACTCCAGCTGCCTTGGGAGCCGGTGGTGTGGTTGATGGGGTTTCAATGTGGCTTTAAAAAAGGCAGCTTCAAGCCACTTTTTCCTGCCCATCTGTTTCGCCCCTTAGACTGTCATACTTTGGACACATCATGAGAAGGCATGAATCGTTGGAAAAAACAATAATGTTGGGAAAGGTAGAAGGAAGTAGAAAGATAGGAAGGCCACATGTTAGATAGATGGACTTTATTAAAGAGACCATGAATAGAGTTTGCAGGAGCTGGGCAGTGCAGTAGATAACAGGGGGACAGAGATGTCTTGTCAGCAAGGTCACTATAGGTCGAGATCAATGTGAAGGCTGTTAACAACAACAACATACAGTTGGACAAGCAGGCACCAATGTTACATCCACTAGGCCTTTTTAAACTGTAGCATCCAAGTCAGTGCAGAGTGGTTTCATCAGCAATACACTTACTGAATTGTTCACAGTGGGTTGTTGTGTGGTTTGGCTTCTGCTCTTTGTAGACCTAGGTGAAAGAGACATTTAACTACTAATCCATCAGTGATAACCTTTATTGGTCAACCAAAATGCACAATAAACTTGTTGCAAGCTTTTGAAGCTCCATAGGATTTTTAATCAGGCAAGATGTTGCAAACCAAACAGGAGAAGAAGAAAAACAATTGGAGATGTTAGTCAGATGCCTGCATGTAGTTTCAGTTCTTAGTAAAGATGGTATGCCAGGGAGGATCTCTCTCCTGACCATGTGGCAAAAGGGAGATTTTCAAAGTCCAGGGATTTTAAAGTCTATTTGCATCTCAACAGGAACCCCTCTTTTGCAGTCCATGTTCAGCCATGAAACCCACTGACTGACCTTGGGAAAGTCACCTGGTCTCAGCCTGAGAGGAAAGCAAAGGCAAATCACCTCTGAACAAATCTTGCCAAGAAAAATCTCTCCTTAGGGTCACCATAAGTTAGAAACAACTTGAAGGCTCACAAAACCAAACAACATCTCTAGTGAGCCATTGCCAGTCACAGCAGATAATTCTGTGCTAGATGACACATTGTCTGGAGTGCATATAAGGGAGCCATATTATTACAATTAATTCCTATTTTGTACATACCAGATCACCTTTAGTGAAGAACAACAGAGAGCCAGTTATCATGAGTGTAAAGGCAGGGCTAATTTGCTTTTAATGATGCATTATATGCTTCATAGTGAACTGAGTACAAGAAAGAAGAGTTGTACAAACTGTTAACTATGTTCCAGTATAATTATCTAACTCCTCAAATGTCACTGCTCACTAGGAGATTGATCTGGTAGCCTGTTTCATATAATCTCAATACTGAGCACAGAAAACAATTATTAGAAGAATCCTGCTGTAAACAGTCAGGCTTGAGAGATATTAGCTTCCCTGCTGTTTATTATTTTCTGCAACTGGAATTTTTTATAATAAGGAAACACACCACAAGGCTCACCATTTAATACATAAAAAGTTGTAGTATCTCTGCTGCTATTTGGAGGTTGCATGCAACTAGTAACCTAATACAGGAAGGAAAAAAAAAAAACATGACTCATTTCACATGTGGGTTTATTTGGAACATTTACTATTACCAACCCAGTAAAATGGCTGGAATTCTGTATCAGCTACTTAAATAAATATATGCTTAGTAAACTAGTTAAGTATACTTTAATTTCCATTTGCTTTCCATTTGGATGATGCATGGCCCAAACATAAGTTCGGCATCAACTATTTAAGTAAGCTCTACTTGCCTGAACTCTTCTCAGTCTGTCAGAAGCTTCATAAACCCATGCTTTCATCACTGACAGTCCAAATTTAAGGGGGGGGGGGTTGTTTTAGCCTAGTTGAAGTTCCAGTCCACAGGCTACTCTTGTAGCTGCCACAGGTGAACCATGAAGAGTAGCCTGTGGACTGGAACTTCAACCAAGGTAAAACATTTCCCCCCCTTAAATTTGGACTGAATTCACATGTTTTGCCTCTACATCACCAAAAAATGTTCCTGATGCAAAAACATGGAAACTTCTTGAGGAATCCATTGTTCTCTGCCTACAAAGAGGCCTGTGACCTCACTGGGATGGAGACATATTGGATTGCAAAAGAGGAGTCCCTGTTAAGATGCAAATGGACTTTAAATTTCCTGAACTTTGAAAATCTCCCTATGGTTGCATGGCTAGAAGGAGGAAGAGCCTGTCTGCAAAAGATATCCTCCCCTGCATAACATCTTTACTAAGCACTGAAATAACATGCAAGCATTTAACATCTCTGATTGTTTCCCCTCGCCCCCTTCTGTTTCGTTTGTAACATCGTGCCTGATGAAGAAGCCCATGGAGCTTCGAAAGCTTGCAACGAGTATATTGTGCCTTTCAGTTGGCCGATAAAGGTATCACTGATGGATTTTTGTTTGTATCCGTTACAGATGAGTAAATGTAGATGACTGTTTCATATTCATGATCAGCATTTATTCATGATACTGGCACTATCATTCATCCCCAACATATTTTACTAGGCTTCAGATGAATGGGGAGAGAAGGAGGTCCATTCTGCTGGCACTAAAGGACATTTTCACAAACTTTGGAGAGGACAGGTAATGAGATATTGCCAAGCAGCAGATATAGAATTCCAGCCTGTTTTTCACTCTGAGAAACAGCTTAGAGCAGACTGGCACTGATCACCTTCCTTAGGATCAAAGGCCTTCTCAGGCAATGAATGGGTCATCAATAATAAAACTTCCAGCAAAAGAAGCTGTGCGCATCCAACTGATTTCAAGGTGACATGCTTCCAAGTAAGCCTGAACCAAAAAGTTATTTGGGGGTGGGGGGGTGGGGTGGGTTGCATGTCTATCATCATATATTCTACATCTTGTCTAGCATCTGGTAAGATGCCTTAGCTCTCTTGCTTTGGTTGTTATTTGGTGATCTGGGGAAATGTGCAATGGAATGATCAAACACGTTTTTAGTTTAATATATATTAATGAGGGAATAAATAGTCTTTCAGGAACAGGTGACAGACTTGCTGACTAGGGATCTGAAGATCTGTAAAACTCGTTCATCTTCATTTTCTACCTTGGTCATTCTGACTAGTGTCAAAACTAGGTTGTGGGGGTTTCTTCTCCCTATTTGATGATCTGCACGTATTTTAGGCACATTTTTTCTCTATAAAGAGCACATTAGTTGTGTGAATTCTTGATATGTACACATCTTTTTCTATTGACCAAAGTCAATTTTAATGCCTATTTTCCCCCAAAAGTAGATGTTAATGAACACATTCAAAAATGACATAGTAACCTCCAAAACATATGGACTTTAGACCAAAGATTGTGTGTGGGTCCCACATTCAGTTCTTTAAGGTGTGCATCAGATAGATTCTGATCAAAACTGAACTGTAACAGATTGTCAGTATTACTAGCCATCCATCTAGTTTTGGCTCAAGCCAACTACATACCCATGACAATTTTGATTATTTCTCTTTAGTTAAGGAAATCTACCTTGTGGTGTTTTATATGTTCCTAATGATTAAGACAGAAGAAAAAGTCTGCCGATGGAACATAGTTGGTCCTGACATTTCAGCTCTTGATGTGAAAAGGAAATTCACGTAGCCTAAGTAAACCTTTCCTCCAACAGCAGGAGCTCCTCTATTTGAGCGTGTGTGAATTTGAGGAAAGCTTTGTTATAAGTCCCCTTGGATGGTGCTGACACTCTCTCAGGTTGCTGACAGGAAAACCCTGCAGATTGCTCGAGGCCCTTTCTGCATCGCTTCATCTGGTGCTATGATCAGGTTTTTAAAGTTCTCCTTGAAGTTTTGCCTATGAGGGTTTGAAAGGCAAATATACTTCTAAAAGCATCTTCTGCAGAGTTGATGGAAAATCCAGAAAATTGCATGGATAGCCTTAATAGAGAAGGGTGAAGCACTTGAATCAACTACAAAGCAGAATCCTAGCATCATTAGATGATGCTTTATTATATAAGAAGGTCGGGCAATGCACCTCAAAGGACTGGTGTATCTTTTGGTAGCACATCTTTTTCTTTTTGCTGCCAATGGTTTCGATCATAACTATGTTATAAGCCTTGTCTGAAAAATATATGTATATAACACAAGCCAGCTATTCAACAGAGGGTGATAAAATTAGAAAGTAAATGAAGTTCCCTATTCCCAAAAGTTCATCAGCACTACTTGGGATATTTAACTAGGATTACATTTGCTCAGCATGGGTTGATGGGAGAATCATGGGAGCAGCCATTTATATGAACGATTATAGATAGAGGGTGTGGCATAAATGATGCTGACTAGCCATCTCTGGGTGAATGACAGTGAAATCCTATATGTCTACTCAGAGGTATACCCCACTGAGTTCAATGGAGTTTATTCCCAGGCAAGTGGGTATAAGACTGCAGCCTGTAGCCTACCTTGAATAATGTGCTAATACTGGAGTAAGTAATTGCCACATTATCACCTTTCAATATGGCTACATGCATTCTGAAAGTACTGACTGTTGAATATTATATATAATATAATTTCTGGATTGGCCCACATATATATCTGAACTTTTATACTAAAAAAATATGTACAGGCCATAGGCAATTTACTAATATCATTATGATTTTATGTAGTGCAATGCCATGCATTTATGTGCTGTCCTTTTTATGATTTTGTATACCCTAGAAGAAGGTCTTAACAGAACACATGGGTTGCAAGCCCTTTGGATATTATCAATAAAACAAGTATATTTGAGCATTCTGAGACATGTTTCTAGTTTCTTCTCTAGATTTCATTGGATGCTCCCCAGTTTCTACTTCCGTAATACAGTGTTGTGTTGGACTATGACTTTGGAGACCAGGGTTCAAATCCCTGCTTGTGTATGGAAACCCACTCAGTGACCTTGAGGAAGTCACATTCTCTCAGCCACAAAGAAAGCAAGGGTAAACATCCTCTGAACACATCTTGCCAAGAAAACCACTTGATAGGTTCACCTTATAGGTTCATAAGTCAGAAACAACTTGAAGGCACACAACAACAATAATGAGGGATGGGCAACTGCCACAATCACATTTCAGGGTTGGGCAAACAACACACATGGACTACTCAGAAAGCCAGCATGGTGTAGTGGTTTATGTACTGGGCTACGACTCTAGAGATCAGAGCTCAGCCATGGAAAGCCACCGGGTGACCTTGGGCAAGTCACATTCTCTCAGCTTCAGGATGGCGAAGGGAAATCTCCTTTGAACAAACCTTGCCAAGAGAACTCCAAGATTGGTTCGCCTTAGGATCAGCTAATGTCAGAAATGATTTGAAGACACACCACAACTACGACAACAGCAGCCCAACAAACAGACTATCCAATTGACTATGGTCAGTGAAATGGTTATTTTTACAATCAGTATCATTATTTTTTCTTAGTGACTGTAGAGACCATACTACATTTACTTGTTACTGAATTTTGGCAGCAAATTATGATGCTGTCTTTGGGAAGCAGTGGGGGCTGTTTGAAACTCATACTTTGGGCAACCCTGGGCACCAGATTTCTGCTAAAGCAGCAGGATTTTGTTCACATCACCATCCAGAGGATCCCTCCATATAATGAAGTTTAGATGGTAGAGGGAAGTGTCAGGATTCCACAAAAATATTAAATAAATAAATAAATAAATAAAATGTAACAGAATAACATGCAGTGAATCTCCTGTCTTGACAGTCTAGCCATCCATGGACTGGTGCTTTCACAGATCTCCATGCCCTATATTAGCCAATCATTGTGTGTGCCCACAAATGTGTGCACATCACTGCCCATCGACTAATATAGGCTTGGGATCCTGCCTGTTTTCTCATTCATGGGTTGGGGGAATCAAAGCCCTGCAGATGGGAAGAACCCACTGTATTCCCCTGTCTTCTCCTTTCTTGGCATTTTTGTTTCATAACTCTATATTGCTTTTTCAAAAAATTAACAAAATTTCAAAGAGAAGAAAATTTGCCCTTCAAACCATAAGCTCGCCTTAGCAAACCAGGTTCCAGCCCCCCCCCCCCACACACATAAAAGAATAGTCCTAGTGCACATCCTAGAAATTGCTATAAACAGCAGTTCCCCTCCAAATTAAACAAATGAGCACAGAAACAATAACAACTCGGGACATATCACAAGAACTCATGTTTCCTTAGAGCAACCACAAAGAACCCTGATTCCCATCTGCAATTCGGCATATCTGTTGCTTCCTATTATAATCTGCTATGTTGCAATTCAATTGCTTAATATTCCTACGGCAAACATTAATGTCACTTGTAGATGTAGCAAAAAAGCAAATGTCATGTATGTTGGGATGAAGTAGCACTCGTAGTTGGGAGCCTCACCCAAGGAACTTTGAATGGATTTCTCTTCTCCCTGGGAAAATTGGCTGAAATAATCTTTCAATTTCTCTGTCCGTAAATGGGGTGGAGAATTTCAAGGAACCATTTTCATACAATCATTGTACTCTTTCACAAGTTTCTTCTCTGTTTAATCCCAACTCCAATTTTAGGATGTATTCGCATTCTAACACAGACAACAGACTCTGCTAACATGGCTACCAGTATGGATGTGTCTTTGTTCAATCAAAATACTAGGCAATTTCCTGCTTATCTATGCAGCATCTGTGTTCACAAGCAGCCGTCATTAAACCAAGAAAATGAGTAATACTACCCATCATTCTGCTAAAAAAGATAATTTTCTGAATGAATAGTATGCTTTGCACTGTGCTACAGAATATTTGCTTCTCCACTTCAGTTAGCAATCATTTCCCATCAAAATTGAAAGCTGAAGAACTGATG
This sequence comes from Urosaurus nigricauda, assembly GCA_034509955.1. NCBI lineage: Eukaryota > Metazoa > Chordata > Lepidosauria > Squamata > Phrynosomatidae > Urosaurus > Urosaurus nigricauda. The sequence goes on from JAOEGL010000004.1 coordinate 107,538,154, forward strand.
GCCACTTGCCAATAATGTCTCAGAGAATGCAAGACCTGCTGGATGGCTGAATGAATGAAATGATCAGCTGGGATGACATCACATGTCATCTTTACAGCTGCCAAGAGAACACAACTATGTGGGATCTCTTGTGCCATTAACTGCATTCATTATGTTAGTGGAAGTAATGGAGTTTGTATTTCAGTGCGATTCATCAACATCAATTATGATATTCCTGCAATTCAAGATAAACAGTAAGACAGACATACACAATAGTCATAGAGGTATATATAAATAGTAGTATGGGGGAAATGCTATTTATGCTTTGGTATTAATTTTATCCCAATTATCTTTTTCTAAAAAGGAAAGAAAAAGAATGTTGCAGTATTCCTTTCTTTCCACTGTTTGCTAAAACTAAATAGTATGTATATTGACTTCTGTTCGAGAAGTGTGCACCTCAGGGATATTTGCTATTTTAAATGCATAGATCTTAGTTAATTTAAGATAACTATATATAGCTAGTATGAAAATGTTAAATATAATCATTACAACTTATGGCTATTTCTGCTATGTATTTCTTCCTAATTTTTTTTTTGGCTGCTAGGGCATACAAAGCTACTCTCTGGGTCACATATTTGTCCAAATCCACTAGGAGGTAAAAAACCACTTCTTGTGGACACTGACAAGGGCTATTGCTCCCTAGGTTCACTACATATTGGACAAAACAATATGTAGTGGACAAGGTCCTCTAATTCCAGGTATCCATATATGCATGTGCGCTCCTTTATTGGGATACCTCTGGGCCTCCCAACTCTATATGCTGTGTCCATCATATTCAATCTTAGTTCTATGAAGGCTTTCCACAATTGTACAAATGTTAAATTGTTAAGGTATGTTAAACTGTTACATGTTAAGTTGTTGAATTGTCAGGTACTACATGTCTCTGGGCAGCTCCAAGTGGGCTAAGGTTACAGTGGGAAAATAACATGCCAGCCATAAATGTTGCCCCCAAACTCATCAAGTGGAAGGAAAATCAGACTGACCCTTAAGATGGAAACAAAGAAATACAAGTTAAAAAGAAAAGACGTGTGGGAGGATGGATGAGAAAGAATTGGGAGTGGGGGAAATAGACCACATAGATAGGGAGAGAGAAATATCAACTGGATGTGTAGATGAGGGGTGACAAACCACACTTCATTGAGAAAGGAAAAAAGAGCACCTTTCTTTATAGTATACAAAGAGTATTAGGATTGGGGGGTGTATGTGAGGGAAGAAAAAAGCAAGCCAGTTTTGTAACTCATGGGAAGCTGGATAGTTATGCTAATTATGAATATGTTCAGTGACAGAACACCACTGGCCACAGATGGGTCATTCATCTGCCAACACTTGCATTTTCTATGGTATCTTTTGAATAAATTAACATGGCCATCTGGGGACATCAGGCTCTCCCCCATGTCCAAGATAGTATCAGAGCAGAGTAGAAAATGGAAGGGGTTTCTGGTTTTTATTGCTTTAGTTCCTAGACTGTTTCTAAAGTTCTCAAACTTCACTGTAGAGAACTTTGACACAGAACATTCTGCTGCTTTCCTCCACTCTTCAAAATTACACCTATTCTGTCCCTGCCTTGTCACATATGTGTATATTTCTTGCCAAAGCAAAACAAATTCATACACCATATTGCAGAACCCTGGTGGCATAGTGGTTAAATGCCTGTACTGCAGCAACTGTGAGTTCAATACCAGCCAGGGGTCAGGGGTCAACTCAGCCTGGTAGCCTTCAGAGATTACTAAAATGAATGCCCAGCTTGTCGGGGGCCATTAGCTTACACATTGTAAACTGCTTAGGGAGTGCTTAAATGCACCAATAAGCAGTATATAAAGGAACTTGCTATTGCTATTGCTATTGCAAATGGTCCTAACCCAGAGGTATGATGACAGTTGTGCGTTGCAAACTATGAGAGGGTTTTTTGTTGTCTCTAAACCTATGTTCTTTCCCATTTGATGGTTGTCATTTTGAAATGCTGAATTCACTGTACCAATTGTTGACATTTCCCCTTATTTATAACACTGCATGCAAATATCTGCCCCCCCCCCCTACAATGCAGGTGTCCCTTTACAACTCCTGTCTTTCTGAGGAGTATTTATCTTGAGTAGTTTTTTGTATTCTCATTAGTGGGCCCTTTATTGTCAAATGTGTGTATACAAAGCATTTTCACTTTCTCAGGTTTCCCTGTTTGAATGTGTTACTGTATACACATACTTAACCATATTTAAACAAAACAAAACACCAAGGCAGATGCCAAACAAATCCGTATGCCTCTGCTCAAGGTTATTATTCTAGCCTGGAAGCATTGTGTTGCTGTTTTCTTTTCACCACCATTCCACACCGGTGTGTTGTCTTTTTTTTTCCCCAGAGCTTGCTAAAATTACTTTTCTTTGAAGTGTGATAGTGAGAAAACTTTGATATTTTATATCTGATGTGACCTGTTATCTAAAAGGAAAGGTTCACAGAACCACTTTTCTCCCATAGTAATAACCCCCCTCCCATTTTGAGATGATGAAAGAGACTGATGCCTCTTCTTGGCTCCAGGATATAGAACCCCGGTGAGAGGAGGGTCTCCTTCCATTGGTTGAGGTTGGATTGTTTGAACAGCTTCATGGTTATTTTGTTTCAGCCTTTTTTATTTATCTCTTTTGCTGCTTGTTTTATGAGGATGAGGCATCTTATCGTTAGCTCTCTTAGTGAAGGCTTTTGAACAAAATCCTAAATATTGATCTAATGAGTCAATCTAGTGGAAGAAGAGTGGGTGAACAGGGCATATGGCAAACATCAGGGCAATGTTCAGATGATGGGACAAAAGTTAAGAGACTTTTAATGAAATCCAAAAGTGTCATCTCTTGACTCCTACCATTTCAGCCTAAAAGTGTACTTGTAGTCTCCTCTAATCTCAGCCCTGCATTTGTTCCTTTTTCTTTTAGTAATTTTCATATGTCTGAATCCAATCAGTGGGAAGAAGAGCAGGGAAGTGTTAGAAGGAAACAATAGGAAATTATGCAGATCATCAGCAACTTTGACAGGAGAGGGTGGAGATCATATGATGAAAACCCAATGGAAGACATGTGCATAATATACACTTATTTAATTCTCCCAATTGAATCAATAACGTGAATCCCAAACTAACATCTGAGAACAAAAGGACTACTGTACTTCTTTTCACAGATGGGACTGAGATCCAATGAAGGAGCATTCTCTTGATAGAAAAAGGAGGGTCATTTTTGCTGATTCCCTCTCCCCAACAATCCCAGAAATGCTCCCTTCCCAAAGCAGACTTTCAGGAAGCTGACTCCATTAAGGGGATTCTCCTACCATCAGGAGCAAACTCTGGATGTCAACCAATATGATTGCGCTGTGCTTGCTTCCTTGTGGTTGGACAGTTCTGCTTGTAGAACTGCACCCATTTTATGATGTGTATTCTATAATCGCTACAACAGCATTAAAGGAAATAGTGATAGGTTTGTAATACCAACTCAGAAAGTATATCAAGGAACGCTTAGTAATGTTCACTTTCACCAGTAATAGAAATGTACTTCTCTATAATGGAAAATATGATAATGTTTGTTGTGGGTTTTTCGGGCTATTTGGCCATGTTCTAGAAGAGTTTTTTCCTGATGTTTCACCAGCATCTGTGGCTGGCATCTTCAGATATTGTCAATAATCTCTGAAGATGTCAGCCACAGATGCTGGTGAAACATCATGAAAAACCTCTTCTAGAACATGGCCACATAGCCTGAATAACCCACAACAAACTATGGATGCTGGCCATGAAAGCCTTTGACTTCACAAATATGGTAATGGCTTTCCCCCTGTATCACAAGCAGATATCTGCTATCTTTTTAATGACGGGTGCTGAAAAGTTCTTGAGCTGGCCCAGTTTCCAAAATGTGAGCATAATTTTGTCACTGAAGCTTGAAAGAGTGTTCTTTTTGTATTGTAAACTGCCAATTTGTAGGATCATACCTGCAATTTCTGATTTTTTTGAAAATTCAGTTCATTGATAGAACAATGTCAATAAAAAGTGTGGAATTTAAAATTCCTGAACTCTGGGCTGTCATGATGTTCTTGTTCCTGTAGAAGAAAACCCGAAAGGAAATCCATGAGCATATGATGCAAACATTGAACGACAAGTGCTTGTCAAACTCAGTTGGGAAGAAATGGTATGCCAACTTTAAGCATGCAGAGTTTGAGACTGGAGATGAAGCAAGATCTGGATGGCCTTCAACAGTGTCGACTCCTGCAATTGTTAACTATGTTCATGACCTGATTTTGGCAGATCAGCAAATCTCAGCTAAAACAATTGCTGATACAGTAGAGATATCCTGGGAACATACTGGCTTTATAATTAATGAGCAGTTGGTTATTCAGAAGCTGTCAGCCAAATGGGTGCCAAAATTCTAGTTTGAATGCTGACTAGAAACTAAATCAAATGGATAACTCGAAGTTGATTTTGAAGCATTTTGAGTGATCTAGAGAAAATTTTTGGGGAAATGTCTCATCACTGTTGATGAAACATGGTTACTTCACTATGATCTGGAGACCAAACAACTATCCTTGCAGTGGATGCAGCGAGGTTCTCCATAGCAGAAGAAATTCAAGACTCAAAGGTCAGCAGGACAGATCATGACCACAGTTTTTGTTTTGTTTTTTTAAAAGGAAGGCATTTTGATGACTATCTTCAGAAGGGACAAACAGTTAATGCAGAATACTACTTTAACTTGATATGGTCATTAAAGTAAGCATTGAGAGGAAGCTGCAGAAAATTGTTCTCTTTTTTTACAGGACAATGTACCTGCACACAGGGGTTGGCAAGATGATGACTATTTTAATGGAAGAGTTAAAGAAACTTGAGCAACAATGTGTGAAGTGCATAAAACTTTGGGGTGAATATGTGGAATAGCATGTAGATTTCATGGCTCTAGGTCATTCCCTTCTGGTTCAGGTCAAGAATCTTTCAGCACCCCCTTAAGAAAAAGAAGATGAAATAGAGGGATGCTGTATTTTGCTGGAACAAAAGAAGGGTTATGAAAATTACCTGCACCAAGAAAATAAATGTCATTCTTGTGACTTCCATGCATGAAAGGGCAGTTGATCTTCATTAGTCAGCAAAGAGGCCTTCTGGGACCTGTCCATGTCAAGCAACAACAAGAAATGGGAACTCACACAGAAGCCAGTGCAACATGTTAAACACAAAAGATGTTACACATTTCAAGGTCATTGTATGACTTTAGAAAGAGTTCCGTGAAGAAGAGAGATCTAAAGACAGCTTGGGGAAAAGATGATTCAGTTAGACCCCAAGATGACACAGCCTTTGGAACTGTGGTGGGAAAACAAGGCATTGCCTTCAAAGAGGCAAATAAAGTAGGTGAGCTGACTGGAAGCAGAGGGCTGGGATTTTATACAGACTCAGCAGAATGGAAATAAAAGATTAATGAGTTAAAAGCAAGGACAGGGGGAAGGAATGTGACGAGGAAGGTCTTCTGTATCTGAAGAACAGGATGTGCAGTGAGGGGAGTGACAGTTAATAATTGAAGAGATTAGGTGATCCATAATGAAGTAAAAAGATTTCCTTTAAGAATCTAACGCCAGCAAGAATGTGTTATTTTCACAGAAAAGTATAAGCACCTTTTGTCAAGTTTAATATGTTTTTGGGATAGCATGTAGGATGGATTCCAAAGCTCAACAAGTTTCCAGTGCATATACAGAGCTTTCCATCACTCAAGACAACCTCTGTTCTCTTCAGTATTAAGAAATGGTGTCCATAAACTGGATTGTCCTTTATAAACTGTGCTGTTGGTGCAAGTGTTTCCTTAGCTGGAGTGAGTAGTTTAAGCCAGCACACAAGCTATGTGAATAGGTGAGCCATTTTACATGCACTGAACTGAAAGGGCAACTGAACTGAAATCTTCAAATTATTAGCAGCTCTCATTCCAACAGTGCAAAGTATCCACTCCTTGTTGTGTTATATGCCTTTTCTGGGTTGAGCAAGACAGCTTATCTCTTTTTTGTAGTAGTAGTATAAAATAGTACAAATCAATTCTGTCATTTGGGGATCCTCATTTCCTGAGTAATAAACATTTTCAGCAGACTTTATAATGCCTGGTTCATTTAGAAGATGACCACTGGGATCCGGTGCTGTCTTGTTCATCCATTTATTCCAGTGTCAGGAGAACTACTTATTAAACTGGTACATTTTTAACTCATTGGATTTTTTTTCTTTTACCAAACTGTCTCAACTCACTACATTTCCTGATTAACTGTGAAGTTAATCCCATGCTTTAATGAATTAGGTGATTAGGTTCTACAAATTCTAATGATCCAAATACTGGGTGGCTCTTCTTCTGGCAGATTAAGTAAAACTAGAAAAACTAAGGTGAGTAAAGATTAGGACTGGAGGAGATGCACCACATGTCTCTTTTGCTAGATAGGGTAGTTTGCTTGCTGTATCATTGCTCATCAAAAACAGTGAGGTACAGTAGCTTCTGGAAACCAAGGAGAAAAATGGCTGGGAAGCAATTTAAGAGCCAGGGTTTAGGGAGAAATTGAAGAAGAATGGAAAGAAAGAGAGAGAGAATTCTGGCATGGGATTGAGTAGGTGAAAGACTGATTTATTTCCTTAGTCCCTAGGCATTCCTGACTTTTACAGAGTGTTAGGCCATTTAGGCCCAAAAGACAGGTGTTCCCCCCACCTGTAGGTCTGTTTGTCTTTCAGAGCATGTGGGAGTCCTTTTAGTTCTCTTTCTCTATTGATGATATGAGGGTTACTACAGTATAGTGTTGAATAATATGCAATATTGCATATTTTTGAGATGCACTGCAGTGAACCCCTTTGTAAACCTTTAGTATGCTTACTGCATCTTAAACAGTGCTAGATACTTTAATAATGAATTAGAAAGATTTTTTCTCACTCCACCTCTACTTTCTTCTCTTGATTTTTCACTCTGTCTCTCTTTCACCCCTTTCCCACTCCCCTTCTGTTTTTCACCACCACACCTTTATTGAATCATATACTATGAAAGGGTTGGTGTGGTTCCAGCATGGAACTGAAAGGTACAGCTAGCTAAATTCATGCAACCCTATTCCTGTTTTTTTTCTTTAAAATTCTATTTCAGTCCCCCTGAATTAAAAAAATGTTTTGAACCACTAATTTTTATTCTTCTTCATAGGGATTGGAGATTTGCTTGCATTAATTTAGTGCTGCAGGAATATGCTCTGTATATACACAGAGTCACTCAAAACATTTCTGATTAAAGATTTTCCATCTTTAATTCACCAATTCACTTTTGTAGTGGACCAGTGCCCTATAGGTGAAATTAACACATCCTTCCTTAGTAACTTTCCCCACAGAAATGGGAATAATATGACCCTCCAGAGGTGATAAGACTACAGCTTCCAGCATCTTTAGATAATATATCGAAGGGCAAGGAATGTTGGGAGCTTCAGCCCAACAATATCTCCATAGAGGCATTATTATCATCTTTGCTTTGATATTACTGCTTGTTGTGCATGTTGGTAAGGGCTATGTTATGTTACCCTACATGTAGACCTGTCCAAAAAGAGCACGCAAATACTGATTGGGCTTTCTAGATTGGCAGGAAAGTGTGACATGAAGTTGCCTTTTCCTTAATGCTTAGCAGCTGCACCACAGCCTTTAGATGGAGCTGCGCTGTTCCGCAGTTTTTAAAAAAGAAGCTGGGAAAACCAGCACCTTTTTAAAGGTGCTTCTTCTCCCCAAAAAAAGTGTTTTCATGGCACACTTTCCCTTTTTCTCATCTAAAGGCTACACTTTCATGCAGCCATGAACACACTTCTTTTTGCCAATCTAGAAAGCCCCAATGTATGTTTGGGGAAATTGCATTTTAGCTCAAAGAGAGCAATGCCTAGTGGTCAGGTAATTTAGCCACTTTGTATACTTTGTATATTGTCCAGAGATGTATATAAGTCTAGAGGCAAGTTCCAATGATAATGAGTTTTTATTTAAAAAGAAAAGTAATTTAATCACACACTCTGAAGGGGCTAAGGAAATCAAGGATATAAGGTTAGGACAGAAGTGAGACATCTCTCACGATATTCAATACCTGAACAGATCTTGTCTCCAGTTGCTGGGGTCCTGGATGAATATTGGAGGACTTTACAGCTTCCAATGCACAGAGGCGTTGGGCAAGCTGAAGATGAGCTAGGCCAAGCAAACTGACAGCATTCTGCCTACTGCTGGACTAAGCCAAGGAAACAATGGAAAACCACCAATATTTATAATGAATTTCCACGCTGGGGCAAAATTAAAGGTATTTAAAAAGGCCACTTCTTTGAAATGGGTTTTGATCACTTTGAAGTCAGTTTTCTGAGGCGGTAACATTGTGGTGTGAATGTGAGTGATGGGCACACATTTCCAAGGCAAGAGGGATTAGCATGGAAGATAGTGTTGTTGACTCTTTGGGACCAACCCATTGTTGGCATTTCTCACCTCCTCTAGGATGTCCAGAAAAATGGAGCCCAAGTGACTCCTAGTGCTAGCCTGCATGTAATGGAAGGATTATAGTAATGGTGTCCACCTCAGGGTCATAGAAGGGCCATTAAGCCTGTATTCTATTGTAATTCTGATATCAAAAGAAGAGGTGTCCAATAGGGCTTACAACTGGAGAGGACAGGAAAAAGGAACAGAGATTTAGATCAGTGATAAAACTGAACTGAACAGAATGCAAGATGATATCACATACTTTGGGACAGCCTTTAGTATCTGACAGTTTCCAAACATGTTGAAATCCCACTATCTGCAGGCAAGAATGGTACCATGAGCTTTATAGATGATTTGCAAACTAAACAAAAACATCCAAGTTTGTGGAGGGCAACATTAAACTAACAGAAAGAACATTCGAAGATGACGGTTACAAAAAGTGTCCTGAGTCACAAGTAACAACCTCAGTGTCATTTTTCCTGAGTCCCATGATTGGCCATTTCCAAAATAAGCTAATTAACTAAACTAATTAAGGAATTCAGTTACTGGTATTGGTGTAAATGAATTATTACTCCATTTTCTAATGTTTAACATTATTGAATTTATTTTCAAACCATATATTTGTCATGGAACCATAGGATATTTACGTGGAGCAGGCTCTTTTGTAATCTTTTAGGCTGTATATTATGTAAAATCATATATAGGCAAACATATACTTTTGCCTTAGGGAGATAGATAGATGTGTCAAAGTCTGGGCACATTGCTTTCATCACATACTTTATATTGCATGTAAGGCATTCATTAGATTATATAATATGGCAAGTAAGATGTTTCATCTTCATACAATGGCATATTAGTCACCCAGTGGTGACCATTTTTAACACATACCCTTCTACAACAAGCTTATTTTTAGTAATAATCAGGAAATGAAACAAATAATAGTAATAATCAGTAAATAAATATGAACAGTGAAAATTCTTTTTAATTGAACTTTATATATGCAGTTTTGTCAGCTAAAAAAAGTGATGTAAACTGAAACCCTGCCTTTTCACTTTCTTCCTTGCCTTTCTCCAATAGTCATTCTAAATCTTGGCTGTTTTTTACTAGCAGTATGGTACCGTCTGCATATCTTGATGTTACTTCCTTCAGTTTTTACATCTCCTTCCTCCAAGTCTAATAGAGATTTCTGTAGAGCATGTAAATTTGATAGGGCAATATAATGCAGCCTGACCCATTTGCTAATGGCAAACAGATCTATCTCTATATTCTAACTTGACAGCCACATATTGTCTTCAGCATAAACCATGCACCAGGAAAATTAAACTTGGTGTGACACACTCATTTCTTTGAGCATGATCCAGGATTTTTCATGAGCTACACAGTCAACGGCTTTGTTATAATCTATAAAGCACAGGTTGGTTTTTTCCCTGAAATTCTCTGATGCACATCATTATCCAATGTATGCTTGCAATATGATCTTGGGTATCTCTTCCTTTTCTGAACCCAGTTTGGCCATCTGGCATTCCTCACAACATAATACGGTCAAAATATTTTTTTTAAAGCACCATTTTGCTTTCATGGGAGATTAATGCAATAGCCTGATGCTTAGTGCAAACCATAGTATCCCCTACCTTGAGCATTTCCAGTCTGTTGGTCATTGTTTTGTTTTGCATATTTGTTGGCAGATTTTAGTTAGAATTAAAGTGGATTTTGTCTCTGTAGTTTGCAACAGTTCTATTGGTTTGCCATACATTCTTGGTCTTTTATTTCTCCAAATGCCTTGAGTGCAGCTTCTACTTCACTTTCTAAAATTGTGGGTTCATTTTCAAATGGTTCAAAATGAATGTGCAAATCTTACATCTCTTTTATATAGTTTATCAGTATATTGTTTCCATCATCTTTTTCAAAAATTTCTTCTTGATCATGTAGTGCATTCTCCTGATGGCCATACAGCATCCCCACTCTTAGTTTGATTTTTTTTTTCTTTGATTTCTCAGATCTTGAAAAAGAGGCCTCTTGTTATAACTTTTTGTTGTCTTCTATTTCTCTTCATTCACTATTTATAGTAGTTCAGTTTGTCCATGTGCAGAAGTTCCTGAACCATTTCATTCAGGATTCTGATCCTATTTCTGTCACCTCTTGCTTCTTGTCTCCCTTTAACTGTTTGAAGAATTTCATCCTCCAACAAGACTTATCTTTACTTTTGGCTGCAGATGTTATTTGTTTGGATTGCTCCTTCACAGTGTCCCTAACTTCAGTCCAGATTTCTTCTGGCTCTGAGTATAAAAAAGCAACCCACAATTATGTCGTTATTGTGATTATATTCATTTGTATCCTGACTTCCTTCCAAAGGTGGTCCTCACAATGGCTTATAGTTTAAAAGAGCAAAACAATTAAAATATAGAAAAAGTGCTGATTGGAATAGAAATTAACTACTCACAGTATTAAAACACTTCAGATCTGTAATTAAAAGAATAAAATGTAATCTAAAAGATTAAAAAGCTATTAAAACCACTTTAGTTTAAAACAACACAACACTGCATAGCCCATTCTTTTAAAATCTGACTGTATTAAATGCCTGTCAGAATAAAAAGATTTTTTGCCAAGCAATGAAAGGACAGCAGGGTGGGGCAGATTCTGGCTTTTCTAGGAAAGGAGTTCCAGAGTCCAGGGGCAGCCACTGAGACGTTCCTCTCTCATGTCCCCACCAACCATGCTTGTGATGGTGGTGGAATTGAGGCGAGGGCCTCTCCTGATGATAATATGGCCTCAGCAAGCTCATATTGTGAGAAATCATCTGCCAAATACCTCAAACCTGTCCCATATAAGGCTTTATAAGTCATAATGTATTATTAAGGCTTAATAGTGCAAATCTATTTTTTAAACATTATCTTTAAATTTTACAGCTATGTTCTTCAGATTGCGCTTGGCACGAGGACTGATTTAGTGCTCTTTAGCATTATTCTACTTTTTGATATTAGCATTCATGAATCTGTGCCACAATCTGCTCCTGGTCTTGCTTTTGCAGAAAGAGTGGATTTTCTATTTGATTTTTATATTGGTCATCAGGCTATAGTTGTTGCCTGAAAATGTGTTTGCAGTTAACACACTGTTGGTCTCACAAAAAATCAATCAGTTGTTCTGATTTTTTTTTCTTGATCCTAAGCCAAATTTTCCAACAATATTTGGTTCTGCTCCATTTCCTGCTTTGGAATTAAAGTCGCCTATTACCAACCAATCATGAACAGCCTATTACCAACACATCCTATTTGGTGTTTGATAAATATCCCCCAGAACTTTGATATAGAACATTTCAGTTTCTCTTTCTTCTGTCTCTGTAGGTTGGGCATATTCTTGGCTTTTGTGGAGTCAAAGCCTTTCATGGCCGGCATCCATTGTTTTTTTGGGGAGCTTTTGGGCTATGTGGCCAAATCTTGGCTTTTCCTTATTTTGTTCCCCAAATGAAATTTTAGATTCTAGGCAAGCTAATGTTCCTAACAGATACCAGCCACAATGCCTAGAATCTGGATTTAATCTGGCCAGTCTGGGAGCTGAGAGAAATAAAATTTGGGTTGTGTGCGTGTGTATATATGTGTGTGTGTGTGTGTATTGATATAGTTAATAACACACATGTGTATGGTTAGTAACACATAAAAACACATATAAATCTGTACACATCAATAAGAATCTGATAGAAATAGAACTAAGAGTTCAGGTTTTAGGTGGCCTCTAGAATAAGAAGGCAGAAGTAGTTTTTAAAATACACACCACACACTCATCCTGTAGAAGAGTTTTTGAAATCAATATGAGCCAAAGGGATAGAGAATCGGACACATTTTTCCACACAAAAGAATTGCTCTAACTCCATTATGGTGAAGCTATGGTACGCGTGCCACGGGTACCACATGACGCCATTTTGTCAGGCATGGGCAGAGAGAGCAAGCAACAGGCATGCACATGCCCATTCGTCGTCCTTCCTGCCTTTTCTTGGCTACCAGAAAATGGCACTAGGGAGAAAGAGCCTCTGGATCCTCCTCCCAGCCTTCTCCCAGCCTTCAGCAGCCCTGGGGGGCAGGAAAAGGTCCGTGGGGACAAGGAGTGGGTGTGTCACAGGCCTCTTCTTTCCCACTTCCCTTGCCTCATCCCCAACAGGCTCCAGGGAGCCCGTTGGGGGTGAGGAAAGGTCCAGAAAGAAGAGGACTGGGCTCGTGCCCATGGCTATGCCCCACAGGCCTTTTCTGACCCACAGCTGTCTCTGACAGCTGGGGGAGAAGGGAGGGGGGGGGAGAAGCCTGGCCTGGATAGGAAGAAATTCTCCAGATGATGTGTGGGCATTCTTAGCTCTGGATAAACATAAACTAGGAGAACTGCCATAAATTTCAATGGAGCCATGTCTGGTTACAATGGCAGGTCGGACTCCAGTTAATTGCCACAGGTCAAGATCAGGTCAGTGAAACCGAAAAAGAAAATTAATAAATAATGTTAAGGGAATTCTTTAATTTCAGTAGGTAGAAAAATGTAAACAGGGGCGGAGATAATGTTTTCATTTTAAGTGTTCAAAGATTTGTTGTATATTTTGAGAGTTCAGCCAATAAAGTCACAAGGGTGGGAAATGATGCCTGGAAGAGGGATGGAAAACTTGCTGTGTCAAGTTTGGGGTGTGCCTACTTGCCTAGGACACCCCTTTTTTGCAACACTGCAACTAATAAATTGGATATTGCTGCTTCACTTATTTTGTCCTAATTAATTTGATTTTGTACTTTGGTACTTTGAAAACTATATCTCACAGGAGCCTGAAAATATGATCCTCGGATAACACCCCTGTCAAACTCTGGAAATCTCCACTGTACTGATTATAATGCTGTGAGAAAGATGCTAAGTAAGGAAAGCTGCAAAGTACAGAAAATTAAAACTCCTATTTGGGCATGAACCATAAAGAAAAGGAGAGGGGAGCGGGGAAGAAATCGACAGCCCTTTTAAAACTATCTGATGTATATTTCAGCATGAACTTTTTGCATCCGCAGAAGGAACTGATATCCACAAATTCTCACTCTAAAATATAAATCAGTATTAAGGATCCTGCTAGGCTCTCTTTTTCTTTTTCTCCCTTTCTATTTTTCCTTCCATCCTTCCTGCAAAACAGACTAACAGGGCTGCCTCTTTAAGGGCAGATAGTGTCATTTTCAAAAGGAAGCAGCGCCTATCATCACCCCATCCTCAATCTCCTTCCTCTCCAAAAAGATGGTGGTTTTTGTTTTGTTTTGTTTTACAGAGAAGACAGTCACGGTTTTCTTCCTGCTCTTAGGTTTCTCAAGTGTTTACCATTAGTGCTCAATGGAAGCAATGCATTTCCATAATAACCACGATGCATCTTGCCAATCCCAACTTCATTTCCTCCTCAGATCCTGACATAAAGTCAGATCAGCTATAGATTATATGGATTCCAGTAGGCCAGAGTGGGGGATTGCGGGGAAAGTGATGCACATTAAGTACTATGGTCCAAAACATGCTTCAGAAATAATCTAGTTTGAGACCATTTTAACTGCCCTGGCTCAGTGCTAGGGAATCCTGAGAATTGTAAGTTATTGAGGCACCAGAGCTCTCTCTGACAGAGAAGGCCAAATATCTCACTTAACTACAGTTCCAAGAAGTCTCTAGCATTGAGCCAGGGCAGTTGAACGGACTCAAACTGGATTATTTCTGCAGTGTGTTTTGGACCAAGCATCATTGATTCATTAGAACAACAAATAAGATTGTTCAAGCAATCTGTTTTAGAGCTACATGGTTTAGTAAAAAGGGACATTTGGGGAACAGCAGTTGAATGGTCTTGCAGAACAGACATACAGTGGTCCCCCGGGTTACGAAGGTAATCCGTTCCGGGATTACCTTTGTATCCCAGAAATGTTTCGCAACCCGGGGGACAGCTTTCGCCAATGCACAGCCCGCCGGAAGCGCACTGTTTTAAAGCTTCAGGGTTGCGAATTTTTTTCGCAACCCGGGGTTTTTTTCATTGGCGGGGGGCTTTTTTTCGCCCCCGGCGGTTTCGGGTCCCGGGGATTTCGTTCCCTGGGGGATTCGGATCCCGGGGGACCACTGTATATTAACTAGAGTGATAGATAAGAATATTTATTACGTTCATAGACCAGCACTGGTAAAAACTAAAACTGAATAATAATGGCTTCTCAGATTCTGCCCCCTCTGTGGACAAAGAAATTGGGGAATGGAAGGAGGGGTTATGGCAGACAGGAACAGACATTTTTCACAGTTTCTCTAACCGTTAGAAAGTGGCCACAGCACAGTCTTTCCTTTTTCCCCAAGTGTGTTGTTGTGACTACTTGAAGTGGCAGCAGCAATTACAGCAATTGGCTGAATGACCATCATTTTATATTGCAGAAGATGCTCCAGATTTAGCATTGTCTGGAGAATTGTAGTATAAATTGTCAGCCCCGAAAAAAATATGGCAGTGGAATGTTTGAAGAAAACAATGCAAATTGGCCTTATTTTCCTAGCAGGGGTGAGAAAAAGAGGTTTTTTTTTTTAAAAAAAAAAAGCCTCAGAAAAAAATAGAGCTTTGCTCTAATATTAACTTAAGTAAATGCCTGTTAACATTGCACTGATGAGGCGTGGTGCAATTTAATGGGATGAACCCACCAAGATTAAGCACTTTTAAGTCCCATTGATTTCAATGGGAAATTAAGTACATGCTTAAATCTCTTCCGCCAAAATCAATGCAACTTAAAGATGCTTAACCTTGGCAGAATCACTGTGGAATATATTTGCTAGAAACTACTCTGCAATGTTCTTTTCAAATATGTAATAAATCTCCCTGCCCTGTACCATTCCAATAAAATTAACTCCCTTGGTGGAAAAAAAATCACATATAAATTATGCATGTAATTACATTTTTATCTGGCCATCATAATTTAGCAAATAAGGCTTGAAAATATCATCATGGGAAGAGAACATGAGTCAAAGTTCAAAACTCATTATCATTTTTCCAGCCCTCAATTATAATTAGCATTTGCTTTCCACTCACAAAGCCTACATTGTATTTTGTCAATTTTTTTCCCCTTTAAGAAGCAAGTATTTTTGTTGATGCTTGAAAAAATGGATTTTGGGGGGGAGGCGGAGAGGGATAAGGATGAATATATTTATCTTTATTTAAAAGTTTTTGTCTTTTTCTTTTTTCTTTTTTTTTTGGCACTTCTGGGCATTTGGATGTCTCCAAACTCAATATACCTTTCTGCTGATAAAATAGAATTTTGTTTACTAGACACTTTTATGTCCTTGTAATAAAAACCCTGACTATCAGGAGAGGCAGGTGCAAATGTATTAAAACAGTGATATGAATGTTGTCCCTGAATTCCAAAATACTTTATTGTGATCTAGCAAAATGCCAGTCATTATGACAGGGAGAACGTGTGCAGAGAGAAGGCTTCTGTATTGAAAGGGAATGAAAAAAGCTCTTACTAGTTGTCATACTAGTTGTCTGTTCTGTCACACCAGCTGTTAGGGATGTAAATATTCCCTTATTTCATTCTTTCATTTAAAAAAAAAACTTAAAAACTTTTCTCCCCACTTAGCAAGTTTACAAAAGTTTTTGCACATTTTTTCATGATTTGTTACATTTATGGACTGCTGGGTCTCAACATTTTATCACTTGTTTAGTGTTTGCACAAAAAACAGTGGGCTTGTGCTAGTGAGAATAAAACGTTGTTCAGTCTTAGTGTTGGAATCCCGCCTCGATCAGATGGAGAGGCAGGAAATACAAATAAATTTTATTATTATTTATTATTATATTCTAATTTTAAATGAAAAACTGTACAGGTTTTGTAACAGATATTTGACATATCTTAATTGGATGCTTTCAAAATTATCATCATTGCCTAACCCAGATGATCTGAGCTTGGAGTGCATATCTGCACCTCATATAGAATTTCTGTTAATGGAAGAAAACTGTTCCAGGGTTAGAAGATATGATCTCCCTTCCCTAGATCTCTGCCTTTAGCCCCAACCTGACTAACACTTAGTTCATAGCTGAAAATTGAGAAGAACCTCCCCAAAGATGCACAGTGACCTTATAGTCATATAAAGAAAGAAAATACATGTTTCCAAGCCAATCAGAAACTTTAGAAATATTATGCTTGCTATGCTATGCTTAGTCTTTCAGGCTTGGGGCGTCTGAGCAATGAAATTGGGCTGCTCATCATACATTACTATACCAGGTTCTTCTAATCCCCTGCTCATAAATGATTTTGGTTTCATCTCCAGTTTTTGAGACTGGCTATATATTTTTCTGTTTATTTCTAAGATTTATACCCAGCCATTTGATTACTTGCTCCTCAACCAAAACAAGTCTTTTTCTTGCCAAGGTATGACAGCAAGGTGATCTTCTTGCCATGGTCGTCCTCCAGGGAAACAACCATCCTAGTGGTATTGCTCTCCTGTGTCCAGTAGCAGAATTCACAATGTGCTTTCCTTCAGCTGTGCAGGCCCAGAGAAAATATCTGTAATTTATGTATACATACAAATCCTTTTAGCTTTTTGCTTTGCAGAGTGATGGGACAGAATCCATCTTCCTCTGCAGCTCTCTGTTCCCTGAGTATCTGTTCTGTAGGTTATCCCAATCTTCATGAGCCAATTTTGATGTCACATGGAGAGGAATTAACTCCCCTCCCTCATTCCATGGGAAGTTCTGCTCACAGACTTCCATTGCATTCCACCTGTAATGTCTAATTAAGCATGAGAATATATATATATATATATATATATATTCTCACTCAGCAAAGGACATGAAAGGGAAAGATGACTACAATTGTTTGTATGACTTAGTCCTTTCTCCTGCCATGTACACATTTTTGAGGCAATCAAGAGGAAAAATTCAGACGCTTTGAGATAAATATTTCAGGAAATGCAGCGGGGTTGCTCTCTGGGTAGATTCGTTCAAGGAAAGAGTTCAGGTACCTTACCTTGCAGCTATTGTTTCCAGCCGCTGCAGGAGCTAATGAAGAAATCAGTCTATTGTCACTCTGTTCATGAGAAATGAGAACAATATGACAAACACAAGAGGGAAAAGGTAGTATGCACTACATGTTTATTACCTAGGTGTTTTTTTTTTAACAGAGAAAGAAGCATCATGTCAGTATTATTTTTTTGCATCCCATCATCAAGCTAGACATCTGCAACATATTGTCATCACACCTCCATTACATTCTTGTCTAAAATACATAGTCCCCCCCCTGTCTGCTCAAAGTAGAAAATTGCACTGTATTTGATGCCCTATGGTTTCTGTGAGTGTGTCCTACTCGGCAGGAGAAAGATTTGGGGATTTTACTTTGTTGTTGTTGTTGTTTTTAAGTCTGCCACATAGTTATATAACCAATTTTCAAGTTGTGCTATATGTGTCTGAGTTGGTGTCCTTTTGCCAGATATTAAAATATAACACTAATCTATTCTGTAGACCAGGGGGGCAGATTTCACTGGGGGGAGTGGAATCAGCTCACTTCTAACCTTACTGAGGGGCTGTACTCTATCCCAATGTGCTGTCAAATTTACCACTCTAATGCAACATTTAGTGATATGGTAGCATCACAGAACCAAATAATTCAAGGCATGCACAACCTGCATTTCTCTTTTTAAAAGATAAGTTGCTTGGCACAGAGTTAGTGCAGGGGCAAATCTGTAAGCAGTTGTAGGGAGAGGAGTGCAAAACAAGGAGCCCACAGGCGGCTTGTGCATTGCATGTTGCCCACTTCTGGTGTAGACTATGAACCTATAGGCAGTTGTTTTTTCACAACCTCCAGGCAGGAGGCCATTAGAACTGCCCTTGCGTAGCAGTGTAGCCATGCTTCAAGTGCAATGGCAATGAGATACTCACTATACAGATATCTTCCAATTGCCTGAAGATCATTAGAGTTCATGTGATGAACTTTGAAGTAAATACAGAAGCTATGCAGACCAGCAAGAAAAGCTGGCCTGGGGGTGGAGTCGGGGCATAGCATCCATATGACGCATGCCCTGGCTCCACCCCCTGGCTGGCATGACACTGAGTGCCACACCACACAGCATGTGGTGTTACAACGTTCCCCTGCACTGCATCCACATGATACAGTGCCAAAGGAGCACTGTCAAGCCGCAGCACCATGGCTATCGCACCCTTTTCAGGGTACAAAAAGAAGCTGCTTTTGCAGCTCCTTTTTGTGCCCAGCAAAGGCCAGGTCAGGGCCATGGGATGTGGTTGCCACAGCCCCGATCTGTCTGTAAAAGGGGTGACTGGAGACCGTCTCTTAGGGGTGGTCTGCATAGCCCCACAGTCATTGTGACTATTCCAACCCATTTTGTTGCTTGTGGTGGGGAAGCAAAATGCATAGAGGTGACCCTCCATATCCATGAATTCTTCATCCACAGATTCAACCAACCAAGGTTTGAAAAAAATTCATCCTAAAAAGCAAACCTTGATTTTGCTGCTTTGTATAAGGGACACCATTTTACCGTGCCGTTGTGTAGAATGGGACTTTGGCATCCACAGATTTTAATATTCACAGGGTGTTCTGGAACCAAACCAAGCCCCCGTGTACCTTAATAAGCAATTTCAGGGATTTTGGCACTGCAATAAGAAAATCCCATATTAGCCTGTCCTCCTATCTAGCAATAAAAAGTATTGATAATCCAATAGGCCTACACTCCATTGACAGTCCTGACTAAACTAGAACCATTGAATGAAATAGAGTTACTTAGGCGATGACTTATTGTTGGGAGGTTTTTGCATTCTCTTTCCTCCTCCTTAGATAGGGATTTCCTGCATGCAAACTCTCCTCTCTCTCTCTCTCTCTCTCTCTCTCATTCTAATTCAAAATAACCACATGATTTAAGTTCCTCTTAAGATTTTCAACTGAACTGCATGTTTTCCATCTTTCTCCTCTCTCAACTTTCTTTGGAAATATGGTGAGATAAAGATATCTTTTTACCTGAACTATTTACTTGCTAGATTTGGATATAGCCTTTATGTAAATATAAATTAAAGCCATTAGTAAATGTTTGTTTGAACTATAAACTACTTGTATTATTTTTGTGTTAGTCTCAGTTTTTAGGGAAACATAGTTAGACAAAGGCACATTTCTGTTACTCTGCTAATTTAAAGCTAGGCCCTAACAGGCTTGGCTTTGAAATTTTTGAGCCTTAGGAAACTTAACTTATTTTACACTTATCAGTAAGCAGTTGATTCAATCCACTTTAGTTGGGACTAACTAACAATATTCCAGCCATTAATGTATAAGATCATAGACATCTTTGTACTAGGGAAGTACTGCCTTTTCCCTCCCTAATGTTCCTTTTCATTAAGAGGTAGAAATCACAGGTTTCTGGGGATTCAATCACTTGCACATCTGTAACCGGAGGGGGGGGGGGGAGGTTAGAGATTTTCCAGGCATGGCACCCTGTCTTTGCAATCGTATAATAGGTGTATCCCCTGGATGGTGTTTAGTACCTCTTGTTTAGCTGAACACAGGTTTGTAGCTGATTACAGGGTTTTTTAATAGTGCATTTAGTGAAATCTTTCATCTTACTGTTGATTATTCTATTTACATTTTATGGTTCTTTTCATTAAATTCTGTGTATCACCTTCAAATTTGCAATTGAGGGCTAATATATAAATATTTTAAATTCAGCTACTCGTGGCTGTTGTTGTAATCTCATGGGAGCCGTAAGAGGAAAATAGGACGTTAGGTACAGTACCTAGCCAAACTGAAAATCATCTTATAATCTATTCACACACTGGTTCCTCTTTTCCCTGTCTCCTTCTCTTCAGTAGTTGAATTTACTTGAAACTACCTAGTCAGTATAAAATATTAGCTGAATTCAACACAGGCTGTGTCAAATTCCACATATATTCAAAGGCTCTGCAAAGATAAAACAAATACAAATAAATAGCTGTTTCATATATGTCATTTATACTGGGTTTTTTTTTACACCTTTCCTGATGTGTACATATTCTTTGTTACTGGAGCACAATGTTTAGGATTGCATAGGCGGGCAATTCCCAGAAGGCCAGAACCACATCCACTCACTCTGGATTTGCAGAGAGCCATACCTCCATCTTTTGAATCAAAAGGTCCCTTCTCCCTTCTGCAGGGTGTGGGGGTAACATTGCTATTTTTAAGTGGGGTGTAATGAGATGATTTTCATTGCTGGGAAAGAAACAAAAGTTGGGTGAGGTGGGAAGAAGGGTTTGGGCATCAGTCATTATGAAAGATCTTTCTGTTAAAAAAAAGTTTTAATGACAAAAATTAATGTATCTAATTAATGCATTTTAATTAGAAGATTTGTTTTGAAGCTTCCAAAAAAATCAAATCATTTTGAAATGCTAGCCATATAGTTTCCTGCTCAAAATAGTTGTGTAACACTGCATAGTATGTTCATGCAGGTTAGGTAAGTCATTTTGCTATAATGATTTGAACTGTTAGTAAAGTCTAAGACACCATGATTTCTCTGCAAACTTGAGGAGAATCTGTCTACATGAAAAATGCCTTAAAATATGTTATTTTCAAAAGCCAAGATTACTAATGTTGCTTTTCTCTGATAAAGCACCGAATGGCTATAGGATGTCAATTCATGTGTCGAAATTGAGAATGAATATTCACTTGCAGCTGTAGATGCACTTCACTGATGGGTGGAAAAGGTTCTTTGTCCATGTACAATATTTTAGTAAGTTCATGAAGTGTTACTGTTGTGCTTCTACAGGATTCCTGTTGTGTGCCTTCAAGTTGCTTCTGTCTTATGGTGACCCTAAAATGAACTTATCATGCGGTTTTCTTCGAAAAAATTTGTTCAGAGCTGGTTTGTCCTTGCCTTCCTCTGAGGCTGAGAGAGTGTAACTTGCCAAGGTCACCAAGTGGGTTTCCATGGCTGAGCATGGATTCAAACCTTGATATCCGGAGTTGTAGTCCAACATTCAAACCATTATACCACACTGGCTCTGAGACAAAGAAGGAAGGGGGAAAGGATTTTGGAGTGTCTATACCCACTTATTCCAGTGTGGACTGCTGCGTTGTGATTCAACAATTTATAGGAAAAAAGAGCATTTCTTTTCAAGGCAATACTCTTGCCCAGAGATTTCTGATCTCATCTGTGGCCCAGATTCAGGCCCAGATCTTGAGATCTGGAATGCTGAAAATGGTAATGCAAAAGCAAAATGTAGTTTTAAAAATAGCAAATACATTTCATAATTTCATAAAATGATTAAAACAGCATTAAAACCCAGGGTTGTTTTTTTTTTAAAACAAACAAACAAACAATAATAGGACAGACTGGCCAACATAAAAGATATGGGGAAGCAGAAAAAAATTAACCTGGAATCAATACAAACCCCTACTGTTTTCTTACATTTACTTCATTATATGACTTAGATTTGCAATCCAAGATGGCATGAACCTGGTTTTCCAAGAGAGATTCCTGGCAATGCCTCTGAATTTGGGCAGGCAGTTTTACATCATGTTTCCATACGCCTACACTGGGGAAGAAGGAATGAATTCATTCATTTGGTTGCATGTATTGTGCAAGATATTATCAAATGATATTCTCAAATTGCAATTTTTAATCCTAGTAAAAGTACCACTAAAACAAACAAGCAAACACCAACAGTTGCATTTGCTAATAAGGCAACAACAATCATTTTCCTTTTTATTAAACAGTGCTATCCTGCTATGCATGCTGCTTTAATTCCCATTAAACATAAGTAGCCAATTGTGTAGGATTGCACTGAAAAGGAGCTGGTATTATTTCTGCATTTATCTATATCTGAAGTGTGTTTTTTTTTAAAATAAACCCACAGAATCTACATGCTTTAATTGAAACCTGAGTTTCTCTGAATGATGCAGATAATGGGATTAGATAAAAGTAAAGTCTGTGCTTTCTATATCTCAGGGCTCAATGTTGTAGGTTCTGTGCTTTGAAACAGCCTTAAAATAGATAAAGTAAAAACCAGCTTACCTTAAGTAGGTTCTTTCTTATATCAGGCTCTTGCTTGCCTTGATATATACTGTACATCTCCCCTTCATGTTAGAGAATTCATTTCTGACATTTTCTTTGAAGTCACTGGGTAAGGGTATAAGAATAGTACAGCCAAAAGGGAGAAACTTTAATCTGTAAGAAAGTTTTGAAAAAGTTTCAACACAATTGTTCATCAGTATCCTGATATATGGTACGTGGAGACTATTAAAAGGGAAACAAGAACAAAATGGACAATGGAATATCAGCAAGGGTGAAGACAGAACTCTTCTTTAAATGATTCAGCCCAGTTCTTGATGAGCTGGACCATGTCCCCATCCCAATAATGTGGATTGTGGCAGAACCTGTTTTCCAACATAATTAACCATGTTTGAGGACCCCAGAAACACTAGTTTTTCGTTATCATTTCTCAGTTTATTGACAGTTGTCATGTTGGCCGGAGAGCTATGGCTGATGTAATCCTGAAAAGTAACATTTCCAAGTTCTGTCTGAAATCAACAGATCCTCAAAAGACTAAAGTTATAGTGCTTACCAGACTTGCCCCCTTCATGCATTACTTGCAAGAAGGGATATTTTAGAGATATTTTAGATTCCAGGGCCCAATATTGGGGATGATGGTACATTGCTCTTAGGGTGCCAAGGGTGGAGTTAAAAGCACACCCTCACTCCATATTTCAGAATAAATCTGAATATCTCATTACATGAATAATGTATGAAGGGGCTGCCTTTCTGATGCTCTGAAAACTGGAACATATTGCTATAGTACACAATCCAGCTGTGATTGTATTATTTAAATTACAATAAAATAACTGTATAAAATTTCAGTGCTTCATATACAATGGTCTTGCTAAATGTGGTTATATAGTTGTGCATTATAGTTTCTGAATGTGCATTATTGTTGGTGCAATACAGTTTCCCAAAAACCGCTAACTGGGGCTAGCCCTGGCATTATAGAACTAATTACTCAATTTGAAATAAAACTGAATATATAAAAAACCAGCAGTATTAAAGTGAATTTTCTGCTCCAAAAGTTTAAGTCTTCAAGGCTCACTCTGATTCTACAGGTGTTGAGTAAGCCCTTCACCACATTACTACAAGATGAACCACCTTCTTGGAGAACGTAGGAACCTTGGAGCAAGCAGACTTGGAACGGATTTGTAATATAGAATTATAGTGCTATTATTCCAATGGAACAATGGAACCATGGCAGTTTAAGTGGAATAACAGCACTACAATTCTGTATATCCTAAAACATATAATATCCTTAAACATAGAAAATGTTATGATTAAAATTATATTAAGCTGTCTTTAGATTCTAGTTAAGATGCTAAAAAGGCTTCCCTCCCACTAAGCCTTCTATAGTTCTTTCAAAAGTGTATCCTATTGGGCTGGATCTCTAGCTCAGCTTTCTTTAGGTGAGGGAAGTCCTGCAGGTTACAAAAATAATTTAAAAGAAAGCAAATGAGCAGACCTAGAGCCTATATAAATACCTTTTCACATTCTGGCCTAACCTCAGCCCAACTCTGCCAAAGATCTGAAAATTAATGGCCTTTAATTAGCAGGACACAGTGGCCGTGGAGATCACCCCAGAAGGGGCAGCCTTCAGCCAGCTCCATCTTTGCCAGATCGGGGCCATGGCAACCGCATGCTGCAGCCCCAATCTGGCCTTTCCATGGTGCAAAAAGGAGCTACAAAAAGCGAGTTCTTTTTGCACCCTGCTTTACAGAGCTGCTTTGGTGCTAGATGCAGCACCAGAGGAGTGCCGTGATGTTGCACGCTGTGTGGTGTGGCACACAGCATCATACTGGCCTGGAGGCAGAGCCAGGGTGTGTGTCATGTGGATACCACACCCCAACTCTGTCCCCAGGCTGGCCTTTCCCACCAGTCTGCACAGCCCGTTAGTAACCATTTCATCCTGTTCTAGAAGTCTTTGAATCATAGAATCATAGAATCATAGAATCATAGAGTTGGAAGAGACCACAAGGGCCATCCAGTCCAACCCCCTGCCATGCAGGAACTCCCAGTCAAAGCATCCCCGACAGATGGCTATCCAGCCTCTGCTTAAAGACCTCCAAGGATGGAGACTCTACCACACTCCGAGGGAGTGTGTTCCACCGTCGAACAGCCCTTACTGTCAGGAAGTTCCTCCTAATGTTGAGGTGGAATCTCTTTTCCTGCAGCTTGCATCCATTGCTCCGCGTTCTGGTCTCTGGAGCAGCAGAAAACAAGCCTGCTCCCTCCTCAATATGACATCCCTTCAAATATTTGAACAGGGCTATCATATCACCTCTTAACCTTCTCTTCTCCAGGCTAAACATCCCCAGCTCTCTAAGTCGTTCCTCATAGGGCATGGTTTCCAGACCCTTCACCATCTTAGTTGCCCTCCTTTGGACCCGCTCCAGTTTCTCCACATCCTTTTTGAATTGTGGTGCCCAGAACTGGACACAGTATTCCAGGTGGGGCCTCACCAAAGCAGAATAGAGTGGCACTATTACTTCCTTTGATCTAGACACTATACTTCTATTGATGCAACCTAAAATAGCATTGGCCTTTTTAGCTGCTGCATCACACTGCTGACTCATGTTCAACTTATGGTCTACTTGGACTCCTAGATCCCTTTCACACATAGTTTCATTCAGCCAGATGTCCCCCATCCTATATCTGTGCATTTCATTTTTCCGCCCTAAGTGCAGAACCTTACATTTCTCCGCATTGAATTTCATTTTGTTAGCGTTGGCCCAGCTTTCTAGTCTATTCAGGTCATTCTGAATTTCAATCCTGTCTTCTGGAGTATTGGCTACTCCTCCTAATTTGGTGTCATCTGCAAATTTGATAAGTATGCCCCCAATTCTGTCATCCAAGTCATTAATAAAGATATTGAATAGCACTGGGCCCAGGACAGAACCCTGTGGGACCCCACTGGTCACTTCTTTCCAGGATGAAAGGGAGCCATTGTTGAGCACCCTTTGAGTTCGGTCAGTCAACCAGTTACAAATCCATGTAATGGTTACCTTGTCTAGCCCACATTTTACGAGCTTGTTTGCAAGAATGTCATGGGGAACCTTGTCAAAGGCCTTACTGAAATCAAGATATACTATATCCACAGCATTCCCTTCATCTACCAAACTGGTAATTTTATCAAAAAAAGAGATCAGATTTGTCTGGCAAGACTTGTTTCTCTGAAACCCATGTTGGCTTTTTGTGATTATGGCATTGGCCTCTAAATGTTCACAGACTCTCTGCTTAATGATCTGCTCTAGAATCTTTCCTGGAATTGATGTCAGACTAACTGGACGATAATTGTTGGGATCCTCTTTTTTCCCCTTTTTGAAGATGGGCACAACGTTTGCCCTCCTCCAGTCTGCTGGGACTTCTCCTGTTCTCCAGGAGTTCTCAAAGATTATTGCCAATGGTTCCGATATTACATTCGCCAGTTCTTTTAATACTCTAGGATGTAGTTCATCTGGTCCTGGAGATTTATATTCATTTAGGTTAACCAGGTATTCCTGTACTATCTCTTTACTTATTCTGTGCTGAGATTCCCCTATTCTGTCTTCTGCTCCATTATCCTTAGGTTGACCACCCTTTGCCTTTTCTGAGAAGACTGAAGCAAAGAAGGTGTTGAGTAATTCTG
The DNA here is from genome assembly GCA_034509955.1 of Urosaurus nigricauda. NCBI lineage: Eukaryota > Metazoa > Chordata > Lepidosauria > Squamata > Phrynosomatidae > Urosaurus > Urosaurus nigricauda. Next base: position 107,564,280 of record JAOEGL010000004.1, read on the forward strand.
CCTTTTCTTTGTCATCTTTGAGCATTTTGCCATCTTCTGCACGCAGTGGCCCTACTGTTTCCTTCTTCTTCCTTTTGCTTCGGACATACCCAAAAAAGCCCTTTTTGTTGTTCTTAACCTCTCTAGCCAGCCTGAGTTCATTCTGTGCTTTAGCTTTTCTGACTTTACCCCTACATGTGCTGGCTATTTGTTTGAATTCCTCTTTCGTGATTTCCCCATTTTTCCATTTCTTATACATGTTCTGTTTAAGGCTTATCTCAGTTGAAAGTTCCTTAGTCATCCATCCTGGCTTCTTGAGACACCTCCCATTTTTCTTCCTCATTGGAACTGTTTGAAATTGCGCCTTCAGTATCTCCTTTTTGAGAAACTCCCATCCGTCTTGAACTCCCTTCTCTTTTAGTTTTCTTGACCATGGGATCTCCCCCAGTATTTCTCTAAGTTTATTGAAATCAGCTCTCCTAAAGTCTAGAATGCGTGTCTGACTATGCCTGGCTTCCCCTTTCCGCTGTATAACAAACTCCAGGAGAACATGGTCACTTCCCCCTAAGGATCCAACCACTTGCACCCCATTGACTAGGTCATCCCTGTTGGTTAAGATCAGATCTAAAATAGTTGATCCCCTTGTTGTCTCTTCCACCTTTTGGACAATGAAATTGTCTTCCAGGCAAGTGAGGAATTTGCTAGACCTTGAGGATTTGGCTGAGTTTGACTTCCAGCAAATATCCGGATAGTTGAAGTCCCCCATCACTACTACATCTCTCCTTTCTGAGTGTGTGCTCATCTGTTCTAGAAAGGCATCATCCAATTCCTCTGCCTGAGTCGGGGGTCTGTAGTAGACTCCCACAGTAACATCCCTGTTGTTTCCCTCTCCTTTAATGTTTATCCAGATGCTCTCCACCTGGCTTCCAGTATTGACTTCCTGGATCTCTTCACTGGTGTAAATATCCCTGACATATAATGCTATTCCTCCTCCTTTCCTGTTTGGCCTGTTTCTCTTAAAAAGGTTATATCCCTCTATTTCTACATTCCAGTCATGAGACTCATCCCACCAGGTTTCAGTGATGCCTATTATATCATATTTGCTCTGTTGTGCTAGGAGTTCGAGTTCATCCTGTTTATTTCCCATACTCTGTGCATTAGTGTAGAGACATCTAAGAACATGTGTTCCCTTTACTTGCTGCCTGTGCAATTTTTTTTGCTTCCCACTGTTGGGTCCTTGCACTGTTTGCCTTGTTCCCTCTATGTCAGTTTGATTATTTTCTCCAGCCCTTTTGCCTTCCAAAATAATGTCTCCCTCCCCTATATAACTCAGTTTAAAGCCCTCCTGATCAGATTTTTGAGACTTTTGGCAAAAATGTTTTTGCCAACTGGTGTGAGATGCAGCCCATCCCTTGCCAGAAGTCCCTCCTCATGGAACCGCAGCCCATGATCCAAGAATCCAAACTGTTCTTGGCCCCTTTGAGATTTTTTGCGGGGGAAGTAGATTAAGCTATGTTAATTTACACAAGAATAGGAGCCCACTAAATTACACCTGTAGAAAAATAAAGCATAGGTTAGGGAAATAAAGAGATTCACAAATTCTGGACTGGAAGTAATCATCTTCTCCCTAAGCCAAAGAGTATCTTTAACTTAGAAAATGTGCTCAGTATATGAAATAAGGAATAATAAAGAGAGAATCTCCTAAAAGATGCTACCTTCTTTTAATGGATTTCATCGGAAATGACTCACTGTCTTGACAAGAAATCCCCATCCTAAATGACTTCTGTGTTATTTTATGAATTAGTCCTGTCTCTAATGTCTAAATTAACTTTACCTTCTGGTTGGAGAGTGGTGTGGAATATCAGATTTCTTCTCAAATTATTTATCTGTCTATAATATACCACTAAGATTGCAATGAGCGCCCTTTGCCACTCTGCAATAGGCTTTAAAATGATCTGACAAGAGGCAGTTTGATTCTGAACTACATCTCTGGTAATGATCTCTCACTGGCTTTTTATTACTATTTTTTTTTAAAAAATGTCACAAAGCAAATTTCTTTCACGAAATTTCCTTTTGTAAAGTCCGTGACAAGCTTGTAATCAGTTACGTGTTGTTGTTTTTAAATACATGCAGAAAACCCAGGAAAGATGTTCAAATAAAAGTAATTGATTGACTGCATTAGAAAAAACAAGCTATTAAAATAAAGAAAACGTGTTAGGAAATGTGAAAGTTACTATGCAGCTTGCATTTTCAGTGGTTGTTTTCCACTGTATAAATACCAGACTAAAAATGTTTCTTCTGCAGTGAACATAACACCTTTATGGCAACTTCACACAATAAAGCTACCTCATAGATGCCTTGCAAAACTGTATCTGAGAGGGCAAATGCACATATTTTCCCTAGATTCCCCTCACTGGGCCAGAATAGTTAGTCTTCATGACAACATTGGAACATGCTTCAACATTATAATATAGGAGACTCTTAGAAATGGTTGTGGTGAGTCTTCAAAACAAGCTCCTTCAGTTCTATAGCCATTACAAGATGAACATCCTTCTTTTGGTTCACAATGATGAAAGCTTGAGATGGAAACAATATTCACTAAGCAAGAGACATTAAAAACCTGTAATTCCCAGTATTCCTGTAAAATAACATGTGTTTGACTATACTAAGAAATCTTCATTAAAAAAAGCTGGAAAGGTAGGGAGAACATTAGACCTTTGTAACTCCTCTTGCCTGCTATGTTCCTTCCTTTGCTCTGTTTGGGAAACAGAGGGCAAAGTTTTGGGAAACTGGGCAAAGAGGAAAGAAACTGACAAAGAAAGGTAGGGTGGTGATATGAATGCAGGTGGGGGGACTTATACGTATATTTAATGTACATATTTTTCCCATTTACTTTTTAGCCATCCACATTTTACAGAGTATTCTTGGTTTTCTGCATACTGTATTTCTCTGAAAATGATCTATTTTTCAAAAGGCCGCAGCCCACCAGGGCCCCAAAAGTGATACACAACAGATCAAAATATACTTTAAAAAAAAAACAAAATCTAAACAAATTTTTTAAAAGCACATACCATGCACCACAGGCCTGACGAATGCATGGATTTCCAAGGCAGAGTGTCCTTCATTTTGTAACAAATCTCAGGAGTGCAATGAATACTTCCAGCAAGAATTACAAACCCACTGAAATTCTTTCCTATCCCTAGTTACTGTATCTTTCATGAATTCATCACAGGCTGTTTGCTAGTTTATTCCCTGTTCATTTTGATATTTTATTCATCCTTCCTCAATCTGCTTTTACCATCCGCTCCAGCAGCTATGAAGCCCACATTTTGAAATGTCCCCTGATAATGTCGAAACCCCTCAGCTCCTGAAACTGGAGGTAGTACTCCAGCTAAATATCTTCAATGACACAAAGTATGTTTATTCAAAATATATTTGTTAAATGAAGGTGACTGTACTGGTACTCTGAGAGTAAAATCGACAATTTCCTGTACTGATTCTTGAGACCATTAACATCATCTATGAAAGATTAATGTGGGTTTTAGCGCCTAATACTTCTCTTTGATTTTTAAAGTGAGAAGAAAGAAATTGCCTGTGTTTAATAATGTCAACACCGCAGTGGTTCCAATTACATTCTGAAGTTGACAGTTATGTTGAGTGAAGTGAGAACAGCAGCCCTTTAATTAGGCGCCCTGTCCTAGGTTCACACACAAGTCTTTTATCTCATGCTCAAGAGAAGTGACCACAATTTGAACCAGTAATAAAAAGATTCTGGATCTTTACAGATGTATCTAACCCAGATTTTTTTTGGACATGTTGGCATCATATCTTGATGGTAGGCAAAATAAAATGCTGGAATCCTGTTGTGTAATGCTTTGCAGGCAAACACTAAAAGGGGAAATGAAGAGCTGTATTATTTTTCCCAGCACCCATGTTCGTGTGTATTGATGAATAATCACAAATTTTCTGATTGTTGAGAAGAAAGGGTGTTGAGAAAATGGTCAACTTCTGTGTGATTCTCGATCCTTGTTGCACATTTTCATTGCACAAAAAGGGGGCTTTATAGTGAAAATATCAAACATTTTGAAAACAGTTCATTTTGCTCAAAATGCTAGGGGTTTTTTGTTTTGTTTTGTTTTGTTTTTTGCACAAAACACATTTTTGCACAGATGAATTTTTCACCAAAAAGTCCCAAAGTATGAAAAATCATCGAACAATTTGGAAAACTCTTGTAATCTTGACAAGCTTTATGGAAGTTCATGAATTTATTCATTCTTGCATGTGAGAATGGAGTAAATGAATATTTCATTCTTTTTTTATATGCAGTTCACTTGAAAAGGGTATCTATGGTGAAATAAATTGTCCACCTATACAATTAACTCTGTCCACTGAACTGCCAGTGCTTTTACTTCCAGATTTTTTCCTCCCACCAGGACAGTCAACACTGCCCTCACTCCCTTTTGAAAATCTCCAAGGAATCTCCGTCTCTAAAAAATGAACAACATAATCACCACAGGCCTGGTGTGCTGCCCAGTAAACTATGCTATGGAAGCATATCAGGACCCATCATCTAACCAAATAGCACCTAGGGACTAACAGAAACAACAATGACTCAAAACAAATCGGCCAAACAATGCAGCTTCTGGATGCTTTCAGGGCATGGTGTCAGACCATGCACACCCCTAAAGTGGCCAGAAGCCATGCAGAGAGTGCACTGAGCTGGGAAAAGCTGGCACAAAAAGGAGCATCAAAAAGCTGCTCCTTTTGGCCATTTTGCTTGACACCAACATTAGCTAAGCAACTTAATTAAAACATAAGAGGATGCCCATATCTCTTGAAAACAGAACATACCAAACATCTCATGCATTGTATGGTCTATGGGGTCCTGGACCATAGCAAAAGCCAAAGAAAGCTGAATAGGTTTCAGACGTAATCCCTTGCAGGCCCAGGATCTGCAAGACCTTTGAAGTGATGGTCCAGAACTGATACCTGGTAAGGGACAAAAAGTCAGCATGACAGGAAAGAAGGCCTTGGCTTAGATACCCTGATGCTTGGATTTTGAGTTGTTAGGTTTTTCTTTTGAAGGGTTGTTCTACATGAACCAGATTGAGTTGTAGTTTGGGATAGAGAGGTGTAATTCATTGCCTTGGAGCAGGGCATTGAAGCCTCACTGCCATGAAGTTTCTGTGACTCTGTAGTGGCATCAACCATCCTACATGAGAAAGAGTTCTCAGGCTGGATACTTTTTCCAACAGTGGCCTGAGCAGTATTATCATAAACACCTTCAGCTGTCCCAGCAGATTCAACAGCCCAAAGCCACTTATCAATAGGCTCTAGGTGAGACGAGCCTATTTTATTAAAGTATTCTTTGTCAGTTTCCCTAGACCCTTGACTTCATAGGAGGGATTAAAGCAGCTCAAGCTCTTCTGTTTTTGCTAACAATGGGGCTTTACATACCGTCCAAAAGGGGAGGTCCATAGGTGCCCAGTGAAGCACAGGACTGGGCCCTGGGCTGCCTCACCGGCAGCTCTTGCCGTCCCAATCCACCACTTCTCCAGGCCACAGAAAAGCAGCAAATTGCCGCTTCTCCATGGCCTGAAGTGGGGTGCATTGGGTGCCCACTTCTGCGGCCCCTTTCCTCTTGGCGTGTGCACATATGGCACCATCCATACGAGCTAGGGCTGGGGAGCGTGCAGATGCTGCGTGCTCCCCAGCCCTATTCACACTGCCTTTTGGGCCGTCTGTACCAGGCCATTGTAACCCTCTAAGCCCTCTCGCTTATCAGAAGAAACTGGTAACTGGGGGTGGGCAGGAAAATATCTCAGATAATTAGCTCTTATTTCTTTATGATGAGGCACCCTTGGGAGATTTTTTTCCCCACATGCATGTCAAAATATATTTAATATCTAACCCTTATATATTTGATTTAATGATGTATAACATTTAACATTTATCTGACCTCCTCTTTAAATTAATTGTGACTCAGAAGTATCATTTTACAAACTAGACCTCCCACTGCTAAAAATTAAATGACATCCCAATGATCTTTAAGCCAAATAAATCCAAGCCTGTTGTCACCTAAAAGCCTTTATATCTAACATGAGGTTTTCAACAAAATCTCAGCACTCACAAAAATTGAACATATCTCATCCAAAATAAATAAATCTGCAATGAGAACATCATCTGAAATCAGTAACTGAACTTATTTTTTAAAGACTTTGTTTACTTTCTGAGTATACCACCACCCCTCATCTTTTGTTTCATACCTCTGTCCTAATAACCTTTATTGCCAATAAAATCCTCTACAGCTGCCATCTGCTTTCTGCTATAAAATCCAATACTCAAAGCAAGTTGCTCTTGGTCAGACGATTCCTCTTTGCTCTATGAAAATACTGAACAGGGTCTGTCTTTCTCCATATCCTTGCCATTTCCTTCACTGAAGGGATCATAGCTGCTATCTCTGTCACTTGATTAGATTCTTCAGCCATAGAAACATTATTTCCTCTCAAGAGTCCTCTAAACTTTGCCTCCATTTGATTAAAATTTACTCAATGATTTTACTGCTCTGAATAGATATCCAAGGTATCTGGGTATCCCAAATCTCCTCCACATCTCACCTTTTCTTCAGACATTTTCTTCTTTACTTTCTTCTGAATTCCTTTGTAAAGTCCAAAACTTAGATTAATTTATATTACTGTGAATATGGTAACTCTAGACAAAATAGTCTGTCCTTGATCTTGTCAGAAGTAATAATAAACAAGTCATATTCTCACACTTCTTAAAACTTAGGGGCTCGACAGATTGGCAGAAAGGGGCGGCGAAATGCTGCCCCTTTCTGCCCCAGAAACAGGCTGCGGCAACCACATACCGTGGCCTGTGCACAGCACAAAAAGAATCCCCCAAAAGGGACTTCTTTTTGCACTGCAGAAGGGGCGCCGTTGGTGAACCTATGCACCATGATGATGCTCCACATGCGCCGTGCCGTTTGGGTGCTGCACACGGTGGACATCATGGCATGCCCCTTGTAAATGGGGGCACACCAAGATGGCGCCAGCGGTACACGGTAGGGTTTGTGAGCATGTGAACACTCTGCCCTAATGTAGCCCCAGGCACAAAGTGCCAGTCTATCCAGGCCCTTAGCTTTAGTAAACTTTTCCATAAAGAAAAATATATCCATTTTCTTTTCTCTTCAATTCTGCTTGTAAAGATTCTTCAGTTCTTAATTTTTGTTCCTTATCATTAACTCTCCAGAAAAAATATGTCAGTTTACTCATGTATCTTCCTTAAGCAAAGAAGTCAATTCATGAGAAATATTCATTTCCCTATCATTATTAGAAGACCTCTCTTAAATACAATCTGTGTTTGAAGTTCCACTTAATTAAGAAAGTTGGTTCTTGTGTCTCTTTTAGCTTTACTTAGGCTGCCTTCTTTTACCAAGGGGCTTGTTTGTAGCCTCTCTCTCATCTCCAGTCATGATTGTTCATCATAGAAGTAACAATTTGTTTGTCAGAAAAGGGGCTGTAGATCATTGGTGGGTTATTCACTGGCCTCCCTTTAATCCAGGGAGGTAATTTCACTAATCCAAATGCCATTTGGTTGGTGATTACCATGACAAAGGTCCCCCCTGCAGCAGATGCATATTGCTGGTGACTAGTAAGATGCCATGTCTAACCTGGAAGTCTTTTTGCATTCAATCCACTGTACTTGGACTGCAGTTTGTGGACATATTTCAGTTCTGATGTTTCTTTTCCCAATCTTCTTTTGTAATTGCTTTTGTTCTTGTTGTTCTTCAGGGACTTCTGTTCTAAGGAGGCCCAACGTGGAAGACTGAAATGTTTTGCAACTGGTGGGAAACATCCCTCTAGTACCCTTTCCTGGCTCTGGTTCTACGGATGATAGAGGCATGGTGGATTGGGATGTCTTCTCTATAATTGCACCCAGACGTGATATTTTCTTCTCTGGAAAGTTTCTTTGGTCTTCTTTTGTCTGACTTTTCATGATCTGATCAAGATTTCTCAAAGGCATTTTTGTTAAGAAGAGTTGGTTTTTAAAAAAAAATGAATGCTGCACCACAGAAAACTAAACTAAGTTTAAATTATCTATGTTTGCTTGTTTACTAGTTACTACTGTTTCTCCTGCTCCTGTTTTTCGCTTGCATGTTTTATGGTGCTGTTGATTTTAATGGGCTTTTACTATTAGTGTTAATATATTGTGAATATTTTTCACTGGTTGAAAGCCTGGTTGATCATAGTAGCTGTAACAGAAATTGTTGTAGGAGAGGATATGGGGCCCACAAAAATAGCCTTTGGGATGCATTTGGCTCAGGAGTTATCTTTTTTGCACCTCTGTTCTATTGAGAGATGAGAACTGCCTTTCTTCTTCTTGCTGTCTCTTTTTTGGCTGGTAGAGGAAAGAAGTGTGGCATGGTTGATCAAAAGTTGATCAGCTAAGGAGGCAGCTGAAGTTATCCTGTGCCATCCATGCTTTAGGAATAATTAAAAAATGAAATCTACAGATGTGAGTAGCTAAGATGTTTGCCTAGATGCACTTAGAGTGGTTGTTTTTAATTTATTTAGGTAGTTTTAGAAATTCCTGTGGCCAGCTGAAGCACTCACATTTTCGGTAACTTTTTAAAATAATCCCCAGAAATGCCATTCCCTGAATGTTTATATTTTACACTTGCTTTTAACACCCAGCAGCCTCATACCAAATTTATTCTCTTTCCTTTTAATAAAATATAATTTTTCAAGGCTTGGAGGATTTTTATATTCTATGGAAAAAGGCATGTGCAGAGGTGCTAAGGTAGCAAAATCATCTATTCAGGAAATACAAATTCTAGGATATTACTTATGGGATTAGTGCTGATGGATCCAACTTTTTTCCAAAGAAAAGTCAGGGAATGTTTGGGAAATACCTAGCATGAGGAAAGGTCCCTCTAATGCTTCTCTCTGAGTCCTAAGATAATACATTCTGGGGCTGGTATCGGTAGTAAGTCCAAGTAAGAGGCAATCTATGTTGTGTGCCTTCAAGTAATTTCTGACTTATGGTCATCTTAAGACAAACCTATTGTAGGGTTCTCTGAAGTTGAGAGGGTAGGAATCTCCCAAGGTCACCCAGTGAGTTTTCATGGCTGAATGGGGGAATAAAACCCTGATCTTGAGAGACCTAGTCCTACATTCAAACCACTACGCCATGCTGGCTGTAAGAGAATCTGTACATCAGGAAATACTTTGTCCGAGGAACCAAAGAGATTTTCTGAAGGGGTTTTAAAGGTCCTGGCTAAGGTTGGAATTTGTGTGGCCCTTTAGATGTCATTGAACTGCAATTCCCAACATTGCTCACTACTTGCTATGCTGGGAGTTGCAGTTCAACAACATTTGGGGGCCCGTACAATTCTTATACCAGAACTAAAACTGTATCTCTCCTCAGACCCTGGTTAGCAAACGGAGAAGCACTGGATGGTTGAACTGTCCAGCATTTCCTTCTCCCCACATCAACTAGCTACCTGCGGTATTTCCAAAACTGATCCAAGATATCTTACAGCCAAAAATATATTGATGCCCCTTCCTTCTTCAGGATCTTATTGGACTGGCAGCTGAATCTTAGGCCCAAGACAGATGGGCAAGAAGTGGCGTGGCTGCAGTGATTCTAGGGTTAGGAACCACACACCAACTGCACGGTCCCTAACCCTAGTTTGTGCTGCCGGTGGCATCATGGCAACATCCAGTCCACATGGTGCCACCATAATAATGTCACGTATGCACCACGTCCAAATGGTGTGGCATGCCTGTGACGTCTCTGTGCCGCCCTAGGCAGCTTACAGCAGCTGGACGGCATCACCGAAAGGAGCTCTGGAACAGATCTTTGGCCTGGAAAAAAGCCGAATTGGGGCGGCAGGGCTGCCGGTAAATTTGTCCTGGCCCCAATCCAGCATGAAAAGGGGTGGCACAGAGCCACCCCTTTTAGGGCTGTCTGTATAGCTCCTAACATGTACACTAGCTATGTGACAGTATCTGTTCCAGGGCCAAAGCACCAAGTTAGCTTGAGGAGTGCATGAGACACAATGTAGGAATATCTGAGATAATTGTTCTTGCTTTGTCCCAGTATCTGCTATCAGATTTGACCACTTTATTTTGCATAAAGGTCAGGTTGGCACTGTCTATTAAGAGTGTAACTGGGGGTGGGGGTGGCACAATGAGAACATTGTCCCTCCAAATAAGAATACTGTCTCCAAATTAAATTTTCCTAAATTTTTAACATTCCAGAGAGTGAGACACTGAAAACTGTACACTTAGAATTCTTATATTTGCTGTGTTTACATTCCCTTGCTAATTTTTCCTGCTCCCCACCCCCTTTTATTGGATGCCTAAACTGTATTTCTAAATCCTCAAACAATATTTTACGTTACTGCAATGCCAGAAATTAGGAGGGTGAAATAAAGTTGTGGTTGGATCTGCATGGGCCAGAGTACTCCTGGAGCAGCATGGAGTATTCTGTCCTCGAAGCTGCCTCAATGTCCACCCATTACCTTATGCATGTCATTGTGACACCAGGTAGCTATTCACACACCTGCCCTGCTGTGCTGTCTGGTGCCGCCAATGCTGGTGTGGCTTGCTTGATCTGATATCAGAATTAGGTGCTTAGCATCAATTGCCTTGCATCTCATTCTGACTTCAGAGTGAGTGACTTGCTCCAGCAGCAGCAGTGCTGGACAGCATAATGGAAGGCCCATGAGAACCTGTGTCACAACAGAGGGCTCCAGATTTTCCAAGATGATCTGGGTTTGGTTCTGAACTGACCGTACATTATATGGTCAGTTTGCAGAAGAATTGGAGATTGGGCCCTGCATCATCAGGACTATTCACCATGGAAATGGTGGTGGAGGATGTTTTGCTTGGCCTATGAAGACGGGGCCCAGAGAAGGAAAAATAATTCTTATTTGGGGTGCAATACTCCCATTTTCCCTTCCTCCATTGCTACACCTTTGGCTGTAAACTTAAAAATAGATTTCAACTGTAATAATAAATACAAATAGGATGGATCACATAGATACAAATATAAGTGTGTGTGTGTGTGTGTGTGTGTGTATACTTGTGAGTCTAACCATGGTAGTCCCTGTTGCTTGAACAAGAAAACAGATTTGAGAAGATATATGTATAAGGTAGTACTTCATACATTGTATGGATCCATAAGTGAATGTTACCCTTTGCCCTAACTGTATGATAGAAAAGAACCATCCACTCTCTTTGGGAAAGTTCTGCATAATCTGCCTGTTTAGTGTGCATAGCGGTGTGGAAAAAGAAATGGGGGGAAATATTTGTATTGATACTGTTCCAGTGGTTAAGCATTTTAATATTAAAAGTAAGCACACAACTGAGATTATCCCAGAATATAATTAAGTATTGGCCTACAAATTCCAAAACACATTAACACTAATGTTTACTTAGTTTTCCCAAGCTATTTTTAGAATCTGAGAGGGTTAAACTTCTAATGATTTTCTTAACAGAGCCTTTGTCCACAGATTATCAAAATAAATACAAATGAATGAGGGGAAAACTTTACAGAATAAAATCCAAACTTTCTTTTTAAGCAGCTGATTTCCCATTTCGCTGAAAGTTGTTGTTGCTGCTATGATTTTTTTTTTTTTTAAAAAAATGTTTACATTGATTATTATCTGTTTCTGGTAGCTGGCTAAGAAATAGTAAATAAATAATAATAATTCATACTGATCCCTTTGTTAAGTGTCATCTGAAGCTTGTATCTTTTGCCAGCTGTTGGAGCCCCAATGCACTGGCTAGGGAAGAGCAAATTTTGTTAGGTTTTTTCTAAATTTACTAAAAATTGCAAATTTGTTCACATTTGGGATTCTCTGTGTGTGTGTGTGTGTGTGTTCATGTGTGTATGAGAGCCAAACCAAATCTAAATGATTCATCCACCCAAGGCCAGGACTTTGTTTCTCTCCTAAGTTAGGTTGCAGTCCCTCTGTATTCAGTCTTCTTAATGCTGAATTAAATTTGTAACCTTTCTCTCTCTCTCATTTATTTATTTATTTTTACTCTGAATGGCTTCTTATCTTTAAAACCTATAACAAAAGGCAGGTATAACCTATTCCTCTCTATGCTGAAAATAGCTGTACTTACTGACTTCAACTAGTATGAATAGGGCCTAATTTGATTTCACTTTCAGAGGTTGGGTTATCACTCAGGCCTTGTCTGCATAGGTCAAAAGATTGATTGCTCTCATTGATGTGGCAGCATCATGTTCAGACAACACATGATGCAAACCTCCGTTTTGGTCCAAGCATTCTGGATAACGCCCAGCACATACAGCAACAGAACTATGGTATAACAACATTAAAATGAAGTAAAATAATTTGCCTCTTACTTTAGATCTTCTGGAAAATCTGTTACTCTGGATCCTCTGGAGAAATCTAGAACACTCAGTGGCAGTGGCTGTCTGCATGATCGTCCTACAGAGCCATCTGGTATGTCTGCCTCTGTTGCCAGTCATTCACTCTGAGGTCAGAAGAAGGCATCCAGCCATGCCACATTGTTCTGTCTTTAGAACTGAGCAACCCACGGCCTTCTTGTGAAAACAGCCACCAATATGGTATGGTATAGAGAGGGGAGATACAGTGTTTCAGATAGTCTTGGACTAAACCTTATAGGTTGTGCCCAGAAACAAACCAGTAGCCAGTGAAACTGACAGATCAGTTTCAGGATCAGTATGAATTATTTACTGTTTTTAGCCAGCTACTAGAAACAGATAATAATTAAGATAAAAAAATTTTTTTAAATGATAGCAGCAGCAACTTTCAGCAAAATGGGAAACCAGCTGCTTGAAAAGAAAGTTTGGTCAACTGGGATGTAATCAAGGTATATGTCACTGTAACCAAACAAGGAACAGCCACAACTTGCACACTACTTTTAGCTGTCCAAATACACTTCTGGACACTGCTGTAACCTGGGCATCCAAGTATAGAGTTGAATTCAGGAGAACACCCCAGCTGTGATTCTGAGATTTTAGGGTGAGTGTAACCTATCCAGTACAGACAGAGACTATATTTCCTAATCTTCCTTCCAGTTAACCAGGAGCACCTCTGTTTTGTCTGGATTAAGTTTCAATTTGTTTGCTCTCTTTCAGTCCATTATTGACAGCAGACATTGGTGCTGGAATATTAGCAAGCTCTGCAACTGACTCACTATAGGGTTAATACAGAGTCCTTGAGAGTGCAGATGATTTTCACCTGTGTGCATAGCTCTAAGTGTTGAGCCTTAATAAGACTAGTCCTGTAGTGAGCTCTCTCCTTTTGCTCACTCTATTCTTAGCCTCCTCTTTTTCTGTTGCTTTATACTTGTGTTATATTATGTAGTTTATATTATTTGTTACCTGTTATGTTTGCTATTACTATTACGCTTTGTCTTATATATATGGGTTTTGTATGATTTAATTATATATGTTGTTCCTTACCCTTTTAAGCATTTTATAAAGCTTTTGTAAGTATTTTTGCCTCACTAGTCTCTTTTCAAACCCTTTGCCCGAACAGTTGGTTCAGTATAGAGACAGCTTCCTTAGAATCAGATGGAAAGGGGAGGTACAGTTGGATGACATTAGCATATTGGTGATACCATACCCCAAAATTCTATATGAACTCTCCCAGAAGTTTGGTGTGAATATTAAACAGCATGGAGGTCAAAACAGAACCCCAAAAACCAACAGGCAGGGCATCAAACAGGAGGACATCACTACCACATTCTGACTTTGCCCCTCCAAGGAAGACTGGAATCACTGCAAAACAGTTCCCTCAAAGTCCCATACTAGAGAGTCAGGCCAGAATGATACCATGGCTGATAGTACTGAAAGGTCCAACAGAACTGATAGGCACATACACACACCCTGTCCGATTCCCTCCATAGGTCATCCACCCAGGTGACCAAAGTTAGTGCTGTTCCATAACCAAGCCTGAAGCCAAGCCATCACACATCTGCCATGGCTGTGGATTGCTTGTTCTGTCAGAAAGAAGTAGCAGCCTTGCGCAGAGGCAGTGGGTATGCCAGGCAGCTGACCAGGATGTCCATGCAGACAACTGCCATGGTGTGGGAATGGAAGCCAAGATAACAGGGGCAGGACAGGGCAGCTGTGGGTCAGGATATTCTGAATTGCTCCTTGAGTATCCTGGCCAGTGCAGATATGGCTTTAGGGGCTATCCAGAATGTCCTAAAAGGCCGGCCTGGGGGCAGAGTTGGAGTGCAGAGTCTTGATGACACATGCCCAACTCTGCCGCCCCCCCCCCCAGGGCACCCTGATGCCAAGTGCTGCTCCAGACAGCATGTGGCATTAAGATGCACCTCCAGCACTGCGTCCGAATGACATAGTGCCAAAGGGGTTCCATACAGCCTCATTGCCACAGCTATGGCACCGTTTGGAGGGAGCAAAAAGGAGCTGCTTTTTGCTGCTCTTTTTTACAACCTCCAGAGGCTGGGTTGCGGCCACAGCCCTGATCCAGCTGTATGTACAGCCTCTTAGTTTTCTTTATAAAATATTTAAAGTGGGTTTATGTGCATAATCATATAGAGATAGGAAGGGGGGGAGAGCAAATGGCTGCAAGTTAGAATGCTGCAAGAAGATAGTTGGTATGGTGAAGCAAATAAACAGGACATCACCATAAATATATACGTCTAAATTTCTAGATAGTAACATGCAAATGAGCAATTAATCAGCACAGGCACACAAAGGTTGCTGACTCTAACACCTTCTTGGCTAAAATATCTAACCAGTTCCATAGGGAGACAACAAGAAGATCAGCAAAACTACTGTACCACCATTTCTCAAAGGGTGGGATCTCTCTCCCTAATGGCAGCTTTGATTCCACAGGTGTTTTCTATGGTTGGCTCATAAATGCATTTGTTAAATTCATTGTTCCCATCTTGACAAGATTACCTGCTCAAAATCCCACATTATTATTGGTCCTTCTTTTCAAGGTGGATTTTTGTCCTAGCTCATTCAAGCAGGAAGAGGTAACTCACAGAGTCATACTAATTAAGTCTTCTGTTCATGTTTTAGACTCATCCCATTGTAGAGGCCAAAAATAAATCTTGAAACCTTGGTAAAATGCCTGCAATCAGGTCATTCAGATGCAAGACAATGCATGTAAAGTGGATATCTAAAAGAGCAAATAGGCATATACCGAAGATGTCAGATAATATATTTGTGGATTAGCATTGATATAACAACCAACACATTTTTCAGCCAGAGAAGAAAAATGTTCGGCTCAACCATTAATCTTTCCCACCCTCCATTCTGAATATCCTAATGAGCTTTCAGGGGAAAGATGTTACCGTTAGATAGTAGAAGTTTCAGAGATTAAAAAGAAAAAGAAAAAGAAATTGTTATGAAAGAAAGTTAGTTATTATCCTTTAAACCAAATGAAGTATAACTTCACATTAACATGTTTCTCTGCCATGGAAGAGAAATGAGTTTGCCGGCATTAATAAGTTATCATTGAAAAAGGAGTGAAGTTAAAAAATGAACATGTGTTAAGGCAATGTAAATGAGCCTGGCAAGAGGCTCTGCTTTAAAAAAAATAAAATCAAACAAGCAAGTTCTATATTGTGCTAATGCACCAAATGGGAACAATGTCATCATTAAACAGCAATATTTCAATGCAAATCAGCAAGGTGGGGGGAGGAAACATTTGAATATAAATGGAGACTTAAATGTTTCAAACAGTGTTGAGGTAGAGAAATATGTTCAGCCCTGCTTGAGGCAGTTGAAACAATGAGTGGAGCTGAGAGTACCATGGACAGGTTTTAAAAATTGACTGCTAGAAGAAATCAAATGATATTTCAGAATTAAAAGGTAATCAATGATTTAATATGGTGATAAAATAATAATAATAATATAATAATGTTTTATTTATACCCCGCTCTTCAGCCAAGACTATCAGAGCGGCTTACACTTTGTTAAACAAACAGCTTAATTTACAATTGTAAGCTATTTGCCCCCAACAATCTGGGTACTCATTTTAGCGACCTCGGAAGGATGCAAGCCTGAGTCAAGCTTCAGCCCTTTGCTGGTCTTGAACTCGCCACGTTAGGAATTGTCCAGTAGAAATGTGTGATGTTAGGTGAGAACAGCTAAAGGTTGAAAATGTTACATTCCAAGTAGCTATGTAACAGTTGATATGTACCTATGAAACCAAACATACTGCAATTAAGTTAATGCATTAAGATGCTTTGCATGATTAGACGAGTATGTATGATGAGAGATGGAAAAATCTCTCAATTTTGCTTTTCCTTATATTTGAATGTTTAAAGTTCACTTTATTTCCATCTCAACGATTAAAAATTGACAATTTTGATTTTTAAAAAACTTGAGAAACAAATTAAAATTAAATTCTCTCTCATCTCTCATTTAGTTATTTTTAAAGAAATAAGTCTTTAATTTTTTATAAAATAACAATATATATATATATATATATATATATATAGCATATACACAAACATACATATACACAAATCTAATCTACATAACAGATTAACAACAACAAACATTCCTAAAAGGAAAAAAAAAACTTCCAAGTAACTTCAGTTTAACTTATTTCTAATATTTGTTTATTTTCTGTCTTTTAGTTCTTGTACTTTTGCTGTTGTGCTCTCCTTATTTATTTCTTTTTTTATGATCATATAACAACTAGTGACAACCTCTATTCAATTAAAAAGGATCAAAAACTAAAATATTTATAATTCATAAATTCTCATGACCATACATCTTATATTCTGTTCATATCTATGTATAACTGTCTTGTTTTGACACTCATTTCTCCACTGAAATTTCTTTAATTCATTTTTCTTCTCTTAAGGTAGTCTGTTTCCCCCCCTAATATCGGTTACCAATCCTCATTAAATTTATCTATTGAATTGTTTCTCATTAAGCAGGTCAATTTGTCCATCTCTATCTAATCTAACATTTTCCATAACCATTCTACCTTTGATGGACCTGTTTTCAATCTCCATTTCCTAGCATAAACTACTCTTGCCGCCATTATCATATAATATATAAAATTCCCATATTTTATCTCCCAAACCTTTTCTGTTATACCTAAAAGAAATGCTTTTGGGTTCTTTTTTATCTTGATTTTTAAAAAGTAATTGATTCCCTCATGGATCTGCATCCAATATGTTTGTACCTCTTTATGGCCCCACCACATATGGAAGAATGTTCCTTTCTTCTCTTTGCATTTCCAACACCTGTTAGTCTTGTTTTTATCTACTTATGAGAGTTTAACTGGTGTTGTATACCATCTATAATGGAGTTTATACTAATTTGCCTTCATGTCATAATTTAGGGTATATTTCAATTTTTGACCATTTTTTCCCTATTCATCTAGCTTAATTGGGCTATTCAGATCTTGGGCCCATCTTATCATGACCTCCTTTATTTGTTCTTCTTCCAGCTCCCATTTAAGTTACATCTTGCATATTTTAGAAATCAGATGGTCTTTTTCTTTCCATAATATCCTTTCTAATTCTGTTTCTTCTGATGTAATACCATATATATTTTTGGTCCATCAAAACTCTTTCCTTTAGTTGTACATAGATCAAAATAAAATGTTTTAAGAGTGAAGGTTTCAAAGTTCTGGATCTGGATGGATAAATTCATAAATTCATAAAGTTCAGGCTTTCTTGCTTTTTTTAAAAAAAATCTTGAAATCTTTCCATTTTGTCCACGAAGACCTTTGTAAGGTTTGTCATATTCTTATCAAAATCAAACTGAACAAAATCCTCACTCATTTGAATGTTGTTTCTCCTCATATAGATAACTTGTATTTGTTGTTGTTGATGTTGATGTTAGCTGCCCCCAAGCTGACTTTGACTCATGGAGATCCTGTAGATGAGACATCTCCAAGCCCCCATCCTCCACTGCTCCACTTAGGTCTTGAAGATTCAGGCCCATGACCTCCCAAATAGAATCTACACTTCTACTGTGTGTTCTTTCTCTCTTTTTACTAGCCTCTATCTTTCCCAGCATTATTGTCTTTGCCAATGAGTCATGACTTCTATCTTTTCCAGTATTATTGTCTTTTCCAGTGAGTCATGAATTCTCATGATGTGGATAGTTATGACAGCAATTAAAGCATCTTAGCTTCCAGGGAGAGTTTATGTTTGATCTGTTCAAGGACCCATTGGTTTGTCTTTTTGGCTGTCCACAATATCTTCAGATCTCATCTCCAGCCACATGCTTTGATGGGGAGTTCCTTCATGGCAGGGGGTTGGACTGGATGGACCTTGTGGTCTCTTCCAACTCTGTGATTCTATGATTCTATCATCTTCAATGAGTTGACTTTCTTGTTATTCACTTTATTCACAGTCCAGCTCTCACATCCATACATGGTGATGGGGAATACAATGGCTTGAGCAATTCTAAATTTTGTGTTCAGTTGTATATTTTTACTCATTAAGATCTTGTCTAGTTCTTTCATTACTGCCCTTCTCATTCCTAGTCTTCTTATTTCTTGACTGCAGTCTTCTTACTGATCAATGGTTGACCCAATGTATGGGAAATCTTCAACTGTTTCAGTTTCCTTGTTCTCTAGGTTAGATTTATGTAGCTCTTCCATGGATCTTATTTTTGTTTTCTTCATTTATAGCAACAAGCCTGCCTTTACACTTTTCTCCTTGACCTTCCTTAGTAATTGTTCCAAGTCCATGATGATTTCCGCTATCTTGCATGCATTAAAAAAAGCTTTTTCAGCAGAAATCACCATATTGTTGCATGATGTTACATCAATCAAGTGATGCACATGTATGCTGGAATCCTGTTGTGTTTCCCAACAAGACTAGATCCATTGGGTCAGTTACTGAAAGGTGAATCAATACATAACTAATTCCCATTGATTCAGTGGCCTTATTTTAGTTTGAGGTAACAATAGAATTTGGGCCTCATTTGTGAACAAGACTTTAAACACTGGTGTGGTGCCCATGGACCTTCAGATATTGTGGAAGTCCTATGATCCCTACCAGCATTGCCAGTACTCTAACCACATTGGGAGAAGTCACTTACCCCTATGTTCTGCACACTGTTGAAAGCAACCTGCTTATAATTCTGAGTTATTTGTTAGCAATTTTTTTTTTAGTATTACATTTTTAAAAATGGAACACAAGACAAATTAATCCTTGCCTTGCTTTCACCAACAGCCAGATTCCCACCAGCCCTGTGATGTCTCTCTGTCAAGCAATTAATGACATTGCTAATGACAAAAAGGAAAAGAAAAGAAAAGAAGAAAAAAACCATGATTTGAAGCCAGCCATGTGGAAAACATGACTTTCTATGTATAGTCATGATGAGCCCTACAAAACCATTGATATTTGCTTAGCCTTTGTAATGGGGGGTGGAAAGTGGGGGTGGGGATAAAATGTGTTATATTACTTCACCCCAGAATTAGTATTCTTCCAGGAATAATTGGGCCATAAATAACTATCTTTCTCTTTAGCATTTTTGTGTTTTGCTGTTTCAAGTGTAGGAAATTGTTCTGACTTGTATTTCAGAAAGCACAAAGGCTGTGAAGTTACATACCTTCATGTGTAACAACTGTCAGGTTGCCAGGTGTTCTGTTTGAAACATATTTCTCCCCACAGCTGGGCTATTTTCTTCAGTTGATAGTAAGCTTGTCAGCACTGCAACCAACAATTGCATCAAGCTGTTCTTCAGATGTGGTTCATGTAGAGCTATGAAAATAGGGACAGGTGCAAACTTCACTGGGTTCACATTTTGATGGAAAATTAACCAAGTCCACAGAGCCCAAGCTAAAGCATGAACTGATACACTACTTCACCCCCCAAAAGGCACTGTTTGGAATACCATACTCAGGCATTGGTTGGTTGGTTGGTTGGATTTATACCTTACCTTTTATACCTTACATATGAGCCTCAAGGAGGTTCTGAGAAGACACTTGAACAAAATTGTACATATTTTAACTACAAATGCAAAATGGTCAAGTTAAAAAAAATAACCCCATAGAATGCTGCACAATATCAAATGGATATCACATTTCACAGCTGCAGATTTGTGAGGGGTTATTTGAAAATAAGTGGAACAACAATGGAACCAGAACAAAAATCCAGCAAACCTACAGTAAACAGAAAGGACAAGCTCACACCTTCCAAGATGGCAATGTCACCTTGATAACAGCATTCTTATGAGACCTTCTCCCATGCTAATCCCAATTTTTGATAACCCTATGCTAATTGAAAATCCCCTTCACATCTCTAGACACCAGTTCTGATGATTGCAAGGTTGGATGTTTGGCAGTTTGAGGCCCAAGTGCCAGATGATGGGGTGAGCTCCTGCCACTAGTCTCAGCTTCTGCCAGCCTAGCAGTTCAAAAGCATGTGCAAGTAGATAAATAGGCAACACTTCAATGGGTAGATAAATAGGTAACAACGTCCCTTGCCATCATACTGGCCACATGACCACTGGAGTCATCTTTGGCCAATGCTGGCTCTTTGGCTTAGTAATGAGATTAGCATTGCCCCCTACAGTCGGTGATGACTAGACAGTCACATCAAGGGGAAACCTTTACCTTTGTGCAACAACAACAACAACACTAGCATTAAATAAAATACACATATTAAGCTGCATCTGTACACAATATTTATATTACAATAGGTAGAATAATAATATAAAATTCATGTTTAAAATACATGATTAAAAACTGCCTCTCCCAGCAGTTTCATGTAAATGTTAAAAATCATTGGGGATAGAATGGCACCTTGTGGGATGTCATATAAAAGCTCCTTTTTTGAGGAGCTACTATCCCCAAGCACCACTATCTGGAACCTGCCTAAGAGGTATGAACAGAACCACTGCAGCACAGTACCTCCAATTCCCAAACATCCCAGGTGTTCCAGAAGGATACCATGGTTAATGATATCGAAAGCTGCTGAGAAATTTTAAAACACCAACGGGGACATACTCCCCCTGTCAGTGTTGAAATGAAGATCATCCACTAAAGCGACCATAGCAGTCTCAACTCCATATCCTGCCCTGAAGCCAGTTTGAAATGGGTCAAGGAAATGTGTTCATCCAAGGCTGACTGGAGTTGGAGAGCAACTGCCTTCTCAATTCCAAAAAAGGAAGGTTTGAGACTGGTCTGTAGTTATTAAGGTCCAGCGGATCCAGGGAGGACTTTTTCAGCAGTGATCTAACTAGTGCTTCTTTTAAATAGAAAATTTCCTTCCCTGAGAGATACATTAATAATTTGTTAAATCTGAGACCTAATTGCATCTCTTCCCTGGATGACCATCCAAGAGTGACAGGGATCAAGAAAGCAGGTTGTCTTCCTTACTTTCCCCAGCAGTTTATCTACATCAGCAGCACGCAAGAATTGAAACTGATCCAGTGTAATCCCACTCACAGTGTTGCTGGATATACATACCCACCCACCCACACTGCACTCCTATGAGCCTGGGAATGTGTCCCTGGGACCACAGGATGAATGGGAAATCTGAGGTCAGTGGTGAAGATTGACCATTGAGAGGGCTATTCAGTCTCATGTCTCCTCCTTTAAACATTTCTAACCCCCAATTTTGTAAAGCGACATAAGGGTGCAGAGAAGGAAAAGGTAAGGGTGAGATTCTTCTGTGAGCCACATTTCTCGGGGAGACACAAAGACATTTAGACAAATTTTTGTGAACAACTTTCTGTAAAAGAAAAAAAAAATCCACATGGAGAAGGAAAATGGCTGAAAATTGATTCTGCTGCTGCTTTCACCCTGCCAGTAAAAACCAGGCAGGGTTTTGAATGTGACATATCCTCCAATACCGGAATGCTCCATCTATCCATCTCCTCATTCTTGGGCTGCTCCATTTAAGTTATCAAATCTAATTTGGTCCTCAAAAATAACAGTGCCAGCAGAATTACAAAGCTGAGGGATTCTGCAGAATTTCTTTGTTGTGCAGAGCCTTTGGTTTCACTTCAAGAACCATGGAAAATGGGACTGACACAGGTGGTTAACTCACCTTGCAACTTAAGCTCTTCTCAGCTCAAGGTGTCTCAGTCTGTGATTTTTAATACAAAGGGCTCTTTTAAGCTTTCAGATTAATTAAAAAGACAAGCATTAAATCCTTTTGGCTTAGACCAATGATTGTCAACAAAAAGCTCCTGATGTTGGACTGGAAGTCCCAGTCAACTACAGCGAATCATCAGGAATTCTGGGCATTTAAATCAAACTATATTTGGACCCCCCCTGCCCCCAAGAAGATTTTAAAAAATATGATGTAATCCCTTTTGGCATTACTATTATTAATTTCCTTAAAATGTTTAAGCCCACCTGTTGGAGTTGCACTGCCTTCATGAGCTGCATACAAGACATTAAAACACATGTAAACACATTTACAATTTCAAAACAAAAACCATAGCTTATGACACACAGAACCAGATCCTGAAAATTTAGCCAATGATGGACTGGAATAGATGCACCTTCAGCTTTTTGAATAACTAGCAGTTTTGAAATCATAATATCTCCTGTGGGGAAGAAAATTGCAAAGGTGCTGGGCGAGAACTGAGTCCTATCCATACTATTGCAAGTCTATTGGATCTCACTGTCATAGCAAAGAATATAGTAATGGGGATAGTGGTATACAAAGCAATCTTGTAGCACCTTTGAGAGTATCTGTGAAAAAGAAGTTGTACCATAAGGTTTCATAGACTTGGTCTACTTCCTCAGATGCACGGAATGAATTGTTGCCCTGGAAGGACCTTTATAATCAGACTATATGATTAACCATTGAAATGAAAAAAATTGTGGATATGGCGATAAGGTGACATGTTGAATATTAAGAATGGTCACTGAGGGACAAAGGCAAAAGAAAGATGTTGTCTAAGGCCAGGGTGGATGAATGATCATATGAGTAGTGGAGGGTTTTTGGGCATGTGGTGTGTGCAGGACGAGAGCTAGAATAGGAAATATGATAAATTGGCTAAAAGAGTCCTTGTGAGTATTATAATATGTATACTGTATCATTGTATTATCTCTGTTCAACCCATTGTTGGTGTATTTGGATATATATATATATATATATATATTCTAGTTCAGTTGTCTCTTTTTTCAATCTTCCTTTGTAGTTTTGCTTTTTTTTCAATGACCACTATTCTGAGGTCAGAGACAAAATGTCCAGGAAGACTGAAGTGTTCTGCAGCAGGTTTTTGAGTATTCCCATTCTTGATGTCTGATTTATGCCCACTTATCCTCAGGTGCAGAAACTAACCTGCTTGCCCAATTTAGAGTGCTGAAGGGCACTCTACACTGTTGACAGAGGGTGTTATATATCACATTAGAAGATGAGTAAGTGAAAGTACCTTCAGTATTGTGGGTTATGTGGTTAGGTCCTGTGATGACATGTCCCAAATAGCTGTATGGGCAGAGTTGACACCTGAGTTTGTGGCAAGGTCTTGTGCCTGTCTCCCCATCTGTGTTGTGTGTCCTCCTGTGAGTAAGTAACTGTGTTAAGATTTGGTGCTGTCTGGATACAAGTATAGGCCTTCCACCAAGGACCTTCGAGAGGGCATTGTTATTGTCCAAAATAAGTTGTAGTTCAGTAATTATATATCTAAGTTGTCTCTGTTGGGAGCACTATGTGACCACTAGTGGAAAGTGTAATATATTGGTCCTGTTGCTTTGTTTGTTACTCCATATAGCAAGCATTGTAGGTTAAGAAATGCTTGCTGTAATTACATGAGTTTAGCCTCCCCGTCCTGTGGATCTGAGCTTGGCTGTAAACTGTGAATTTGGTAGTATGTTCAGGATTGAAACTGAAGGCATATAAGTATTGTAATGGATTGGTGATATAGGATGGTGCTTAGATGTCTGTTGTGCAGCTGTCCAGAAAATTGACTTGTTGTGTAGATAGTTCTAGGATGAGATTGATGGTGAGGTGGAAACTGCTGAAATTCTGGTGGAATGAAATGGGGATGTAAATTCATCACTGGGGCTTTCTGTGTTCATGGCTGCATGAAACTCTAGCCTTTAGATGAGAAAAAGGGAAAGTGTGCCATGAAAACGCTTTTTTTTTTTTTTGCATTTTAGGGGAGAAGAAGCGCCTTTAAAAAGGTGCTGGTTTTCCCAGCTTCTTTTTAAAAAACTACGGAACAGTGCAGCTCCATCTAAAGGCTGTGGTGCAGCTGCTAAGCATTAAGGAAAAGGCAACTTCATTTCACACTTTCCTGCCAATCTAGAAAGCCCTACTAATGTTCTTCTCAAAGGAAGCAATGAGATCTTTTAGCAATTTTCTTCTTGCTGTGAGAAAGACTTCAAAAACCATGCAGCTTTTTGAGCCAATTTGCAGTGCAGGACTTAGTCCACATAAAATATGCATGTGGTTGATTTGCACTGAAATGTTGCATTTTCTGTCCAAGAAAAAGAATTTTCTTTCATGGACAGAAAATCTTGTTTTCATCAACCACGTATGAATTTTGTGTGGCATGTCCCCCAGTACAGCACTTTCTGTATGTTCTAAAGTAGCAAACAGCTTTTAAAAATAATATAATAAAGCAACAATACTTCTGCAAAGAAATGCTATTTTCTGTGCAAATCAACCATAAGCAAATTTTGCATAGAATAAGGCCTGAACTGTGAAGATTCTCATCAGTCAAGAATTCTTGTCACTAGGGTTTCCTGATACTCAAAAAACATATTTGTAATCATGTTTAAATATTAAATATTCTTTCTACCGCTAAACAGTAACTGTTGTTACTTACACTGGCACATGATGCTTTATTTTCAGGAAGAACATTATATCTTACTGCATACTCACTTTAGATTTACTCGTTTTTCTTCAAAATTACTCTTTCCTTCTTTCCCCCTATTTTTCTATCCCACCCTTCCAGCCTTTACAGGCAGTCAGGGAGAATTCGCTTTTAATTTGCCCGATATGTGTTTTACTACGTGGAGGTTTGTTTGTTTTTAAAAAGGATTTACTCAATCCATTGTGTGGCTTCTCTGGAAAACACAAAGTTAGATAAAACTATATTAGATAATAAGAAACTCACATTCATCATGCAGACTGATTTTTCAAAACAGTGAGCTATAACAAAAGCAAGCGCTATCCATCTTTGCCTGGCATATAAATCTTCCAAACATAGCCTCTCTTGGAGTAATTTTAAATGGAATCCAGCTAATTTCTCTTTCCTATCATCCTTGTGCTCTTATTGCCATGACAACTAATAAGTACTCAAACTTCAGGTCAAGGTTGATTGCTGAAGATGCTGTTTTGCAACCTGCTGCGTTGCTTCCCAATAGACTTCAGTACAGACTTTCCATCTTGTTAATGATGTATGCATTCATTACCCAATATTTGGCAATATTAGTTAATCAAGTAACACATTACCAGTGATTAAAAGAGTATCTAAATGTGTAATTACTGATGGAGAGTCAAGACTGTATATTTAAGTTTTATGTAAAACACTGAGATAAATAGACTAGTGTTTTTTGTGTGTGCTTTTTTAGCAAAGTATCTGATCAAATATTACAGCAATGGAACTATGGAGAGCTGGAAAGAATGAAATGTCAAATGGTAGTTTTATCAATCCAGCTAGTATAAGGAAAAAAGACAGGGGGCTTATAAAATTCTGCTCAACACCCAGCCTCTCACAAGGTACATCTATTCATTCATGGTTGTTTTCGGTGACTGAATTTCTCTTGTCTCCTATTATCTTTTGTGTCTCTCTGTTCCTCATTATGTGATGCAGCTGATCAGGGATCCCATGAGGGCATAGTGTTATCAAAACTCCCTGATAGCATCAGTGAGAGTGCATCCCACAGTGTGATCATACAGTATTTGGAGGCAAAGATGGTATCCCCATTATTAAGCAACTGAATCAATATTTCCTGCCTTTTGCCAGATAGTGATGGTGATTTCACCTGTGGAACAAGACAGAGAATGCTGCATCTTCCAAAAAAGAAGAGAGAATAATATGCATATGTGTCTTCTGCTCAGTGTGTGAACACTTGTTTTCTTTTTCATCGCATCCTGCAAGAGAGAGTCCTCTTTTTCACAAGTGCTGAAAGGGTTAGCGAATAGTGCTCTGCAGTTTGACTCCATCTTACTATATGTAACACTCAGAATTCGTTACATACCTAGAAGATGCAATCCACATGAACTTAAAGGGCTATTATTTCAACAATATCTGGGATATGCAAGACATAGATTCAAGCAGCTAAATAACAAGCTACCTCTGATTATTGCACTTCTTCATCAACTGAAGCATAACAAAGAGCCTATACAGACCGGCATGAAGAGCCAGCATCGGGATAGAGTGGGAGCCTGCCACCTGCCCCAACTTCACTCCAATGCTGCCATCACACCTTCCACCTGCCCAAATGGTGGGTGGCATCATGCTGTTTCTGCAGCACAGCATTTAGACACACTGAGCCAAAGAAATGGGAAAAAACTGCCACCACAATGGCAAGGACAGGTTTTTGCTGGCTCCAAAAGAAATGGTTTTCTACCGCTTCTTTTGGAGCTGGCAAATTGCCGGATTGGGGGTGCAGCATGCAGTTGCTTCAGCCCCAACCTGGTGCATAAAGGGGTGGTGTGATGCCACCCCCTTGGCACTATCTTTTTGGGCCCTTAGTAAAGTAACAACTAACTTTCCTTATAAATATGAAGTAATGAGAGATAAATTTACTTTTTTGCAGTGGTTTTAGTTCCTTTTTATGGTTACCTCACTCCTTGGGTTTATTTTGTACAAGACAGTGATTTACAGCTTTTTTTCCTGCTATTTCTTTTAAAACACTTCTTTTCAACACTGAGAAAGTGAAGAATTACGTTAAGTTTGGCTATAATGGCAATTAAATACCTCATGGTCCTTAGAACATTGTTAATTGCCATCAAGTCAACTTCGACTTAAGTTGACCCTATGAATGAGATACCTCCAAGTCACCCTAGCATCAACACATTGCTTAGGTCTTGCAGACTCAGAGAGGTAACTTTCTCAATTGTGTCTTTCCATCTGGAAGGTGGTTCTCCTCTTTTCCTGCTGACTTCTAGCTTACCAATCAAGGGCCCAAAACAGATGGGCACGAAGAGGCACTGTGGCAGCGTCTTTAGGGTTCAGGAGCGTGCATCATTTACACGCTTCCGAACCCTAACATGTGATGACGCTGGCGCCATTACTTAATGTTGTTTACAGAGCGTACATAATGGTGCCGCCGCAACTGTGCAGCTTCTGGACAGAGCTGCGCATTTGCGGTGGCACACAGGCATGTAATGGTGCATTTTTCCCTTGTGGTGCCACAATGACACAACAAAAAGGAGCATGGGTTACCTGCTCCTTTTTTGTGGTGTAACTGCACAGAAGCATCTAGCTGCTGTGACGCAGTTGCACCACAAAAAAAGATGACTACAGACCGCCCTTTCCAGGGTGGTCTGAAAAGCTTCAAAATTGTATTTTTTAGTGAGTCATGTCTTCTCATGATATGGCCAAAGGATGACACTCTCAGTTATCTTGGCTTCTAGGGAGACTTCAAACTTGATTTGCACTAGGACTCATTTATTTTTCTTTTGAGCAGTCAATGGTATATCCATAGAACCACATTTTCAAGTAGTTGATTTTCTTCCTATGAGGCTTCTTCAATGTGCAGCTTTCATAGTCGTATATAGGAATGGGAAATGCAATAGCAGGGACAATCCTACCTTCAATATATTTCAGGATCTTCACTAGTTCCTTCATAGCTGCCCTGTGAAGTGCTAATCTTCTGATTTCTTGAATGCAGTCTCCATTCTGATTAATGACTGAGCCAAAATACGGAAAATCTTGAACTGTTTCAATGTCTTCAATGCCTGCTTTCAAGTTATGTAAATAATCTGTGGTCATTATTTTTATTCTCCTAATGTTTAACTGTAAACTTCCCTTTGGATTTTCTTCCTTTCTTCAGTAATCATTCCAATTATTTGCTTTTTTTCTGCTAGCAGAATAGTGTCATCTGCAAACCTTAAATTTTTTGATGTTACTTCCTCCAGTTTTCATGCCTCCTTCCTCTGCATCTATAATCCTGCTTTACTTGGGAACTGTTTACATGGGATTTGAAATGGTGTATATTATTATTACTTTCTTTCAACTTTACCAATTTTACAAGGGATTTTATTTTTATTTTTATTTTTATTTTAAAAAAAGACCATTAATGATACTGCTGAGAATGACAGAAACTCATACTACATAGTTGGACTTCAGGCTCCCTTCCAGCCCAGCAGACCCCAGTAAGATATACTGGCTTCCCCCACACTCATTGGTCCCAGGCATATTTTTCACTCATCTTTCTTAAGGTGGGCAGGAAAAGAAAATCTATTTGGAAAAAACGGGGAGGGGGGATCATAAAGACGAAATAAGAGTTAAGTTAAAGCTATCATTAGAAATCATTCATTACAAAGAGGAAAGGCTTAAGGATTAATGCCATGATAGCAAGGCACATGATTAACAAGCAAGTGACATTTGTTCATAGTGAAAGGTGGACCAAATAATAGGAAGGCATGAACTAGTTCAGATCTCTAGAGATGAAAGAGAGATGCTGAAGAATAATGATCCAATGTAAAGAATGGAAATCTTATTAGACCAGGAAAGTGAATGGAGAAATGGAACAGATAATGCCAGGGAGGAATTAACAAGACCTACTATCTGGACATTGCTAATGATTAGATTGAGATATATATGTACTTAAAGAAAACACCTAATGGCCAGGACTAGTTAGTGCTGGAGAAACAACAACAATTAGCACAGAAAGTGTTAAATTTGCCTGCCATAACAAGAGAAGAGTGCTAAAGAATATAAAAGGATTGCCAGTAGCAAAAAAAGAAGAAGGGGGGTCTCATTAGATCTAGAAGTATGAGATAGCCTGTAGAGTAAGAGATTAAATTAATTTCTTAATAATTAATATTCTTTTGAGGAGTGCAAGGGTAGAATCACGAACTTCTTGTAATTATAAATCAAATTTGGCATGAGATCCTTTTGCTGGTAAGATTCTTCTGTCCCTTCTGCCTCAAACCTCATTTATTTCCAGGCAGAAACTGAAAGCAGATGGTATAGAATTTATTCTGTCGAGTTCACTGCTATATATGACTTTTTCGGGGGGGGGGGGGGTGTCTACAACAAGACACAGTGAATTTATTAACTGGCAGGATGGACTCCAAAATGAAGCGACTGAGGATATCCTTCTTATCACATCCAGACCTTACTGAATGGGACTGCTGGAGCCTCTTCTAGTATGCGTGTTGTTCCTCATTAATAATATTTACCATTTTGGTAACATTCTGATGTTGCTTAGCCACACATGCCCCAGTTATCATCTGTGAAATGTTGGGGGTATGAAATCTATGTTTTTTAGTGTGCTAAAATATATCTATGGATTTTATGGCACAAGCCTTGTTTTCGCTGCAATTGAATCAATGAAATGAAACACACACACATATGTCAGTTTGGGAGCAGACCTTATCACTCATGTGTTCAGTTATGGGACTGGGGCTGTTGCAGCCATGGAGGGTTCTGTACCCTCTTTCCCAGACTGCTCCTTAATGCCACATGTCTGTCCTATTGCTCCTCCCTCCATGCCTTTCACTTTTTGTTTTTTATTTCTCTTTTTTTAACATAAATTAGCAAATATGCCAATGTAATTTAGTAGAGTAGGGAAGAAAAGAGAGTGTAAAAAGGAGAAACCCAGCCTGCTCAGGACAGCTGAAGAAGAAGGGAGAGAGAGAAAAAGGAAGAAATAGCTAACCCACATCTGATAAGGTTCCACCATAGACACTGCTATTCTGCTCTCAATTCCATTTTTCTACCCTCGTGCAATAATCTCCGGTGTCAGATTGTGTCCATTAGAGTCAATATGCTTAGGCTAACATTGTTCTATCAACATGATAAGTGGTTAGTGCTAATAACATAATTAGGTGCTAGTATTAGAACATGGGAGAGCCAGTGTGGTGCAGTGTTTTGAGTGTTGTACTACAGCTCTGGAGATGAGGGTTCAATTCAGACCAGGTCGCTGTCAAGGCCTGTAGATTCTCTCTCTACAGCATTGCTAAAATCCATCCATTCCTGTCAGCCTCCACTGCCAATACTCTGGTCCATGCCCTAGTGGTATCACAACTAGATTATTGTAATCTTCTTCTGACAGGGCTTCCTCTCTCTCACTTCCATCCTTTAATCTCTGTCCAGAACTCAGCTGCATGTATTATCACATCCACTCACTGCTTTGACCATGTTTCTCCTCTTTTATCCCCCTTCATTGATTCCTCTTCCCCTTCCGCATCCAGAACAAGCTTTTGTTGTTGACTTTCAAAGCCCTCCATGGACTGGCCTCTCTTTATTTTTTTGAACCTCTTTCTCCTCCCACTCCTTCTCGTACCCTCCAATCTGGTAAAGTTCTCCCATCCCAGCCTAGGACTTCCATTGCTCCATCCCGGATTCCTCCCTTCTCACTTGCTGCCCCTCACTCCTGGAACCTTCTTCCCCCACGTGTGCACCTCATCACTTCTCTAACCAGTTTCAAAATTGAGTTAAAGACTACATTGTTTAGGGAAGTGTTCCCAAGTGTGAGCCCTTCTCTGCGCCAGGATGCCTCGTTTTAACTACATATTAAGAAGCCAAGTCCTTCCTCCAGTCCATTTGCCTTGGTCTAGGCCTCAGAGGGAGAGAAGAACTGTTGGACCTGATCCCCTTCCCCACCACCGTTCCCTTCTCCTTTTGTGTAGTGTCTTTTTAGGTAGTAAGCCTGAGGGCAGGGAACTGTCTAATTAAAAGATTGTATGTTCAACACTGTGTAAATTTACAGTGCTATATAAATAAAGGTTAATAATAATAATAATAATAATAATAATAATTCCCCGCTCAACCATGAAAAACACTGGGCGACCTTGGGCAAGTCACATCCTCTCCGCCTCAGAGGAAGACAATGATAAGCTTCCTCTGAACAGATCTTACCAGGAAAACCCCATGACAGGTTTGTCTTTCAACAGCTTGAAGGCACACAACAGCAACAAAACATTAAAGCATGAAATAATTAGAGAATGGAAATTTACCAGACAACTCCTGTATAATTAAACATCATAGGCACAAGATTTTGATTCTATTTCCTCCAGTTCCTTTTGCAAGACTGATAGGATATTTTTTGTTTATTCTCTTTTACTGACTCACTTCAGTGAAATGTCTTCTAAATAAATATGAGAGATCTCTGTAAACAGAGGCAGTCATATGAACTAATGTATATTTTATAGATTTGTACAGCCATACAGCAAAAGAAAGGTATCTTGCAGCATTTTGCAGAATATTACAGGTTAAGACTCTTGAGCAGAAATTTATCTCTTCTATGTGTATTGAAAATGAGGGAAGAATCTCTTCAGATTTCTGGCTAATATTTTTGCCATTTTCCTAAACATTTTCATAAGTTAACTATGCAAATATGAAGCTAGTAAGGTGTCTTCTGATAACTGAACACAGGATATGCCACTTTATCTGCAACATGCAAAAGTGAACATGGAGAGGGGGAGATCACAAAGACAATTAGACTGAAAGAGCAGATAAACAATAAGAAAATTAGCAAAGAGCAAGGAAGACTGCTCCACCTCCAAATAGCTAAACCTTTGAACTATATATATATATATATATATATACACACATATACACATACAAAAATAAGGTGCAAATTAAAATGATATTGGCATCTTCATTAATGTTCCACTGTTAAAAAAAAAGAGGCCTTTTAGTCTAAAGTTAGTTCCTGGAAGTAGAATCAAAGTGTGATACATATGGCCAGGTCTGTATGCAGTGGTGTGAAGCAATATGCTTCTTACAGGAACTCTTGGTTACTCCCAGAATATCCTAGCCCATGCAGACACCACCTGAGTTACTTCTAAATCACACTTGACTGTTTTCAAGTGGAAATATTTTCTTTTCTTTTCTTTTTTTTTTTTAAAAAATATTTATTTGCTTATTTTAATTTATATTCCACATTTCTCTCAAGCTCTGAAATCTCAGGAATGGGAAGTTGTTGACCTGGCTAGCAGAGGTAAAGGATGATAGGAATTAGTGTCTTGATGGTGCAGTAAAAATTTCTGGAAAGTCTTCATTGTATGGGAAGTAAGACTGGCTCCTCTATGAGACATGTTAAAACACATGCTTGTGGCAACATATCAAGAGAGTTGGTTACCCATCTGTGCTGTGCTCTTCTTCCAGGCTGGTCTAATTTTGGAAGATATGGTTAGAGGCTGAGAGGGCATGGTTCTTAGTGGATCAATTAATCACTTATTTCTTTATCGCCATTCCTTAAACAATAGGTAGCAAACAGCTCGCAACAAAGCAAGACAGAAATATGAAGATATATTCTTAGTGGAACAAAAGCAAATCAGGTTCACACCATGTAAATAAAGTATTAGTAACAAAACAATTAATCACTCCATGTATCTGAGAAAGTAGATCAAGTCCCTGTCTTCATGGATCAGGATACTCTGGGGACATTCTGAAGTATCCTGGCTGCTCTGAACTCCTCTCATTATCTGGCCCATCATCCCCACAGCATGGCAGCTATCTGCATGAGCATCCCTCTGGCATGTTCACTGCCACCACAGGCTGCTTGCTTCTGAGATCAGAACAAGGTACCAGGTGATGATCACATGGCTGGGCTGACCTCAGAAGTGAGTGACCTGCAGTGGCAGCAGTCACATGGGTTGGCTCATCAGGATGCCTGTGCAGACAACTAACACAGAGTGGGAACGGAGGAATCCAGATCTACTTGGAATATCCCAAAGAGTAGCCTGGTTCTGGTGCAGAATGTTCCAAACATCATTGGGACCACTCCCACCAGAACTTGGAATGTGCTTCATCCAAACAGGACAATGCCAGACTGGGGAGAGGATGGGCCTTTTGGCCCATTCAGACAGGGTCAAAGTCTAAAAAAGCTTATACTATAACTTCTTTCGCACAGTCTCAAAGGTGCTACAAGATCCCTTTGCCAAACTTTCAATCATTTCATTACCAGTAAAGCAAAATGGAACTTCTCTTCAACCTTACTAGCTAACATAGCAGGAGAAGAGTATGGCCAGTTAAGAGGTTTAGAGGAGGACAGAGCAGGTGTTAGGCAGAGATGTTGATAGGAAGATGATGAAACTGCATGTGGTCTAGATGGTGAACACAACAAGCTCATCTAGTGCTAGCAGAAAAATCAGCAGCAAGCTCTCTTTTTGAAGCAGAGAGAGGTAAAGTCAAGCCAAGTGTTGATGGGAAGAGAATGCAGTGCTTTCTCCTCTGGTAAATGTCCTTGTATTTCATGAATCTCTACATCACCATGCCCTCACTGTAACTTTCTCCACACTGATACTAGAGCTCTGAACAGACGGAAAGATGGCACAAAATGGCATGGTCAGAATCTCATCATCAACAACCTATGAGGATTTCTGCTTCTTGTGGTTCTTGGAATCCTCACTTGTGACCACAGGATTGTAGCCTTAATGAGTTAATTTGATTATGTTATTCTTAGGATTGGCATCAAAATTCACTAATATCTAATATTCAGATAAAATCCTGGAACTTGTCTGCACTGACAAGATCCCAAGCTTTCTTTCTAGTTTGAGAATACAATCGGTCCTCCATATCCACAGATTCTTTATCCATAGATGAGAGCACCCACGGTTTGAAAACATCCAAACATGTGTGTGTGTGAGTGTGTGTGTGTGTTTGAATACACGTGCACACATCTATATCCCCCCCTCTCTATATTTATCCTCAAAAGAAAACCTTGATTTTTCCCATTTTATATAAGGGATACTATTTCACTATCCATTGTATTAAATGAGATTTGAACATTCCCAGATTTTGGTATCTTCAGGGGGGTGGGATCCTGGAACCAAACCCCAGTGGATGCCAAGGCCCACTGTAGATGTTGTTGCTATTGTTGTATGCCTTCAAATTATTTCCAGCTTATGGTGACCCTAAGGAGACCCTATCATGGGGTATTCTTGGTAAGATTTATTTAGAAAGAGTTTGTCATTACTGGATTGTGAAGAGGACCATACTGCTTCAGGAGAGTGATACTATGCCCTACCTTCATTCTTGTAGCTCCTTAGATTATTCATCCTTTTGATGTAAAC
The DNA here is from genome assembly GCA_034509955.1 of Urosaurus nigricauda. NCBI lineage: Eukaryota > Metazoa > Chordata > Lepidosauria > Squamata > Phrynosomatidae > Urosaurus > Urosaurus nigricauda. Next base: position 107,598,389 of record JAOEGL010000004.1, read on the forward strand.
AAGCAGATGTGCGCAGTCAAAGCAATCTCCGATGCCTTTGGAACTACCGGCGACCTTGGGGCTGTCTGGCTTATCAGGAATTCTTCCTTCCAGTTGTTGATGAAACAGACTGGAGCCAAAACTCTCTCCAAAGAGGTTTATTCTCAAGTTGCCGTATTTACAAATATTTACACCCTTGTTTGACAAATCTCTCCAACCAACCATCCACCAACTACTCCAACTACCCAACAACTACCCAACAACCCACACTGTGGTGTGCAGGCTATTTATAGATTTGTGCCATGAGGCCACAATACCCAGCCTCTTCTGATGACCTTTTTCCTGTGCCACCTGCAATACTGTCCCCTCCTCCAGGAAGACTCATGTTGTTTACATTAGGCCTACGTGCCAGCAAGCACATATCTGACCTTGAGAAATATCAAGGAGATCACTGAGCCCTGTTTACATAAGCCAGCAAAATATACAACCACTAATGCAATACATTTGTATAATATCTACAGGGTTCTGCTATGATTGTGTTTCTCATGAATAGAATGCCGATTTGTGAGATATAATCTCAAATCTCATTATTTTAAATCTAACTGTATCCATTTGGGGTAGCAAAATGTTGTGTCATAACATGAAGGGCTGAAGGGAAGGGGAATTATTCTTTACTTTCTTCTCAGTCAAGTTGTAGAAATATTGCCTTGAACTGCTGTATAAACTAATTCTTCCTACCTTTCAGATGGTTTATATAGTACTGAAAATAAGAGGGCTACAAAAGAAAGCAACTCCAAAGCAGAGTACTTAATCGTATTAGTTCAGTTCTGAGAACATCACTGTGATAAATTAATGGATGCAAAGATTTCCTTAACAGGGTTTTAGCTAAAGCAGTATCCCAGGAGGTATAACTATTCTCTGTGGCTGGAATAAGGTCCCCCACCTTTTCTGCTTTCTTCATATGCTAAAAAGCATGTCTTTGGGCAACATCCTTTGAAGTTCAAATGAAAAATGTTTCAGTCTCAGGGTAGACTCGTATTTCTCAAGCTTCACCAAGTGTGCTCCAGGCAAACACTGGAAGAGAAAGCATTGATCTTGAGGGATTTAGGTCCTAATGACCAGTAAGCCCAGAGTCCAATGGGGCCTCATTAAAAGTGTTCTCTCTCTGCTTCCTACGTGACTGAACAATGTTGTGGGTTTTTTTTAAAAAAAAAAATAGACCTCAGAAAGAAGGTTTTCTGCAGTAGGATAGCAAACGCAGTTCTTTGTCAGTCAGTGAGTTGGCATTCAATAAGTGGTCTGCTTCTGATTACAGATATCCAATGTGTAAGTCTTTCTCACTGAGGATCTCCTAAATATTAAAGCAAGAGAAGCCCTATCCCATAGTGAGCTTGGCATCCCTAAACCGTGCTCTCATTTCTCAATAGAAAATAGACTTTTTTTTCCAAAAAGGTTACATTAGCTGGAATCCTGTTGATTCATTATGCCTGTGGACCTTCCTCAATGGAAATTATTGGAAATTATTTGTCTAATATCTGTATTCAGTTCAAGGTTGCAGAATTGGAGTTGTGCATGTGGTGCCACCATGCACAAATGCACATGGATGTACATATGTACACATTCCACATGATGCATTGGACATAAATGTGCATTTGAATTGCCCATGTGTAGTTGGCTGTGCAATGGGTGGCACATATGATGTCTTGGTCCCCTTGGTCAACACTTCCATTCAACACAAGGGGTGTGCAGAGGAATAAACTCATAATTCTATCTTCATGTATTTATACTACAAAACCCCAGTGTTGGTTCTTGGCAACATAGATCTCAGTTTTCAATGCATATGAACATTTTTCTGGTCTATCAAGGACTGTTGGAAGCCCTTGGGGTAGTCTGTGTCTCTATTTATATTGGACAATTGATACGAAATGATAAGAAGGAACATATTCATCCACGGATCCTAGAAATCCCTGGTTAATATTGCTGGAGAATGTAGGAAGACAATTGTGAGGACCAGCAATCTATGCCTGTTTTCTAGATGCTCTGTGTGGGAAAGGCTTAGAGAGCCTATAGTGAAATTCATATATCTAAGAAAAGAAAGAAAGGAACTAATAATGAAACAGCATCGATTGTGAAGCACATTTCCTGTCTGATGAAAATAAATGATTGACGTGCAGGATGCAAAACAGATTGAGGTTTACAAATAGGAAAGGTAACAAATAGTAAGAAAATTCAATCAAAACTAGGGGGATTAAGATAATCATCTTTTTTTCTGACATTGTATGCCAATAAATCATTCTGCTGTGTGCCCAAAATATTCAAGCCAACACTGGCTCATTTCCAAACAACCGATGTTTGTGAGTGCTTTATGAAGCTTTTTATAACATTTTCATGACAACCTTCTGAGATCAAATTCTTAAAAGGGAGAGGAAAATAGCAGTTTTGTCACTGAATTTGCTACATTTGCCAAGTGCTGTGAATAGGATTCTGTATCATTCTCAAGATGAATGTCATAGTAGCTCCCTCTTATTTTTATGCAGGAGTTTCTGGCTGCATCAGCTACCTCAGTGGAAAGAAGTAAAACACTGAATTGCTGAAACATAGATTTGGAAGGTACCACAAGGGCCATCTAGTACTGCCCCCTATCTTGCACGAATAAATAATTAAAGCATCCTTGAAAGATACCCATCCATCATCTGTTTAAAGACTCTATAAGATGGAGATTCCACCACCCTCTACTGGCAAACAGCTCTCACAGTAAAAAAAAAGTATTTCTTGATGTTTAAGTAGAATCTATTCTCTTTTAATTTGAATTCACTGATTTGTGGAGCATCAGAAAACAAGCTTTCTCTGTCTTCTACATGATATGTCTTCAGATCTTAAAAGACCGCCATCGTGTCACCTCTCAATCTTCTGTTCTCCAAGTTAAACATGCCTAGCTCTCTCAAACATTCATCACAAGGCTTGGTTTCCAGACCTTTGATCGCCTTGATTTCCCTTCTCTGGACACATACCAGCTTGTCAATATCCTTCTTGAACTGTGGTACCCAGAACTAGATGCACCACTTTGCACAATTACTTTCTTCCTTACATTCTTTCCTACCCAATATGTAAATACACACAGGATAGGGGGTGGGTAATGTGTGGCCCTCTTGACAATGTTGGACTACATCTCCTATTATTCTTCATCATTAGCAAAAGATGATAGGCATTACAGTCAAATATTGGAAGGCCACATGTTGCCCCAGATCTGCTGCAGTGGGAGCAGGAAATCCACTCTTGATGCTCTTCCTGCAGTTGCACTGAATTGAACAGGAGCTCTGCCAGTGTCAGCCCTCTAAACCCAAGCCATGAACCTTAACAATTAGAACCAGGACTTTAGATTGGGCCTGGAAGTAGATCAGGATGAAGTGGTGTACAACCAACAAATGCATATATTGAAATATTTGGTCTTTATTAATAGGTAGATATAAGAAAATGGATAACTGTGGCCAAACTATCGTCACCCAAGAAAGGATGTGTTTACTGGGCGATAGAAGGGGAAATGGAAAGGCCTGCACAATTTAACTTTGGACTGTTGGTATAAGAAATTGTGGTCTCTTGTTCTTGTGGAAAAACTGACACAACAGATTTGCAACTTAAGAAGAAATGAAATCCAGGATGACTACTTTATTACAGATGTGTTTCCATTTATTTATTTTATTAACAGAAACAAATGTAGTTAACCCTACCTTGGTTATCATGTCTTTGGAATGAGATTTTAATTTGATGTCTAGGGGGAAAAAGTATGTACGGTCAGCTGTCCATATCCATGGATTTTTTATCCATATATTCAAGCAACCACAGCTTGAAAATATTTTTAAAATGTTTAAATTCCAAAAAGCAAACCTTCATTTGCCATTTTATATAAGGAACACCATTTTGCTATGACATTGTATTTAATGGGACTTGTGCATCCATTAATTTGGTTATCCACAGGGGGTCCTGGAACCAAACCCAACAGATACCAAGGGTGCACTGTATATGTGTTTATTACATATTTTGTTAAGAAATGCTGACAGTCTGTAAATTGTATTTTATTCTGTTGAATTTGAAGTTATTTTTTCTTCAATTAAACAAAAAACTCCAAGAAGCTAAGCTAGGCATAACTTTTCACGGTAACTTCTGATAGCGTTGTCAGGAGGGAACAATGCTTATTGATCTTGTCTCAGGTTCAGAGATGTTTCTTTTGGAGCTCTCATTCCTTATCATCTACCACAGCTTGTTGATTAATGAGACAGAATGTGAGATTTCCACTTCAGAAGATTATTAAACTGCAAGATGTTATTCAAGCGAGTGGACATAGTGGAAAGATTCTTCAAAAAGACCTTGATTCTGAGAGGCAGTTCTGCCATAACCACATTAAAGCTGATGACTTCCCCCAAAGGTGCCAAATACCATCAAAATTTAAACAAAGGGATGCCAGATTGTTGAGCTTGCTGGCAGCCTCCTCCTCACACAAGAATTGGCTTTTTGCTTCTAACATTTGAATATGTCTCGTACAACCTTTTATCTGTCTTCCCCTTTAGTTACCAAGGGTTTTAGACATGCCTGTCTTGATACAGAAACCAAAGAAAACTTATTCATGCCAATATTATCAAAGTCAGTAAAAATTCCATTCGAGATATGACTGATATTCTGTCAAAATGTTCTGCCATTTATCTCCAGGTTAAGGGAATGTGTGCCTGTTGTGCACCCAGCCACAGAGATGGTCACACAAAAGAAAGATTTCTCTTATAGTATTTATCTGTTTTTCTTCATAAAGATAAATCAGATGTGAGTACAAAAGAGAGTGATCTTTTCACCTGCGGCAGCATTTAAAAGCTAGCTTACCTGAACACTAAATGAGATTACACCAGCCCAGAGGGTGCTAAATGTTGCCAGGTGGAACATACTATTTTGAACTAGGACTTGCTGAAAGTACCGTAAGGGATTTATAGTCTGGCACTGGCCAAGGTGTTGTACCCTTAGCATTTGGCAACTCTTGGCTCATTCTGTTCTTTTCTGGATGACTGAATGAAAGCTGGCTGTTTTTAGTGAGCACTCCAACGAGAATAGCATCTGTTGCTCAGCATTTGTGGCTATTTTAGAGACCAGCTGGACATATTGCATCCTTTTTATGTTACTGCAGCCTATGGCCCCTTTCCTTATTGCTGAGCTTTGGCCTGCAATGAATACTTCCCTTCATCTGCTCTTCACACCCACCTCACTACTGACATGTGTATCTTTATTAATTAATTTATAGTCTCTCTATTTGATAAATATGCACATGTTAAAACATTTTCAAAAGGAAACCAGTAAAAAAAGTTTTAAAATATTCCAGCAGTATGGGCTAGAGCAGGACTAGTGTTTAGAAGGCCAAACTCTGGCCTTTTGGATGTTTTGGACTTCAGCTTCCAGGAGCCTCATCCATCTTGGCCAATGATCTGGGAGCTGAAGTCCAAACACATGGAAGGCCAGGGTTTGAAAATCACTGGACTGGAAAATAGGGATGTATAGAATAGCATTTGTCCTGTTTTATGGCTGCAAGTGCCCAGCAGTGCCAGAGAATTCAGTGAACAGGATGCAACCAGGAGAATCATCAGAGTCAGGCCTCAGTCAGTGTATGTATGAAGACTCAGAAAGGTGCTGGCATTTGAAGGAGCAGCCAAAGAAAATCGTCAACAAGCTAAGGTCAGATAAACAGAGATGTGTCCTACCAGTTAGTAATTCTAGCAGGAAGCAACAAAAGAGAAGTCTGGGAAATGTGTCAAAGGACAGAGGAGTCAAGGAGTTCTAGTAACAGGCAGGAATGATGGAAGCAAGGACCAAGCTGAGCAGAGAAGGATGCAGAATTGAGTAATTGGTCTCTCAGATGTTTCTACTATGTCAATCTGTTTGAAAGAGTTCCATTACAATTAACTGGAACATATTCTGTTGAGTCAAGAGCACTGCTGGATTCTTGAGCTGCTTTGCACATGAGTTCTTTCATGGTCCCGATTCTCTCTTGAAGACTCGAAAACATGCCTGTCTCAAAGTCTATGCCATCTCCCTGGTCCTCTGAGTGTTGCTGCACACCTTCAAGTAGTTCCTGGCATCCAGAAACCCTAAGGTGAACTATCATGGAATTTTCTTGGCAATATTTGTTCAGAGGGGGGTTTGCTATTGCCTTCCCCTCACGCTGAGAGAGTATGGCATGCCCAAGGTCATCCAGTGGGTTTACATGGCTGACTTAAGATTTGAACCCTGATCTCCAGAGTCATAGTCCAACACTCAAACCACTACATCAGACACATTTCAGTTTGCCATGGTTCAAAAGGAGAGATGCCAGCCAGAACTTCCACTTAGTCTTCTGATCCTTTCTTCAGAGGCTCACCCTCCTAGATCTTCTCTTTTCTTTTCAAGACCATTTCAAGTAAAATAAAACACTTGCATTTTTTTTTCACACACACACACAGACAATTCATCAACAAAATAGTTAATCACCAAGGAGATATATATAAGTGCAAATCATGTTCTAGAAGGAAGCAGTAAATAATGTTCACTATTTTTTTTCCTGATGCAAGAAATTTTGGTTCATATTCATGAAGTTTGACTCTCAGTCTGTCATCTCATGTTGTTGTGTGTCTTCAAGTCATTCCAAAATTATGGTAACCCTAAGGTGAACTTATCATGGGATTTTCTTGGAACATTTCTTCAGAAGGAGTTTGTCATTGCCATCCTCTGAGGCTGAGAGAGTGGCTTGCCCAAGTTAACCCAGTGGGTTTACCCAACTGAACTGGGATTTGAATCCTGGGCTCCAGAGTCCTAGTCCAATGTTCAAGCCACTGAGCCATTCTGGTTCATACCATATGTATAAAAGTGCTGAGCATGTCTGTCTTCTGGATATACTGGTAGACCTTTGGGTTATTTGCAATAGAATAGAAAGGATTCCTAAAAATTCAGTTGTCAGTAAGAATGGACTCCTCCTCTGGCTCTAAACTGGCACAACTAGAAATTGATTTTTGTGGTTATTACTGACAGCTATGTTGGGTTCTGTTAGTTGAAAAACATTCCTGAATTTAGAAGTCTTGGATTCTACATATACCCTTTGTGCCAGATTCTTGACATTCAAGCCTGCATACCCATGATGGGAAAAGAAACATCCTGGTACCTTGTATTCTAGGTCCCTTTGAAATCAGCATTTAAACACATGATTGATCAAGGCCAGACACTGGTACGTCAAGTGAATCTGCTATCTCAGAATTAATTTACAGATGTTCCCTTCTCGCTCGTCCTTCTCCTCTTGAGGCCAGAACCTGAAAATTGGTGAGAGAAATTCACAGTAAAAAACATCATTCCCGCAATATATCATCTGGCATGACAGAACAATCATGGAAGACACTAATAGGTTTTGGCTGACCTTGGATGCTTTTCCGTACTTAGAGAAAATATCTCAACCACTCCTTTCACCAATAAACAAAGCTCTTCATTATGTTCCTTGAATGCATATGTGGGAGGAAGATTACTTGTCCTATAACAATTCTATACTTTCTGTATGTGGGCTCGCCATACACAAACTTAAGATCACATGTATGGCGAGCCCTAATATGGTGAATGGGGTGCGCTCCCAAATGCCGTGCACCACAGGGACGCACTCCATTCAAACAAATGGATCTTGATTTTAAGTGGAATTTGTCTTATTGGGGGAGGGGGGGTCCGGAACAGATCCCCTGCATAAGGTGAGGGCGCATTGTATTATGTTGCTATGAATAAGCCTTTAAATGATCTTCAGATTAAGGATTCAACAAAAAGGGAAAAGGTACCATATTCATTCAAATTCCTTGCTTTCAATAATTTAAAATACAGGACTTATGGACTGTTCTCAACTTGTTTTGAAATCACCCTTTTTAAAAAAATTTCTCAGCATACCATTTCGGCATCAGATGCAAAGTTTGGATATGCTACCATTGGACTACAGCTCCTAGGATACCCTGACAGTACAACCAGTGGCCATGTTAGCATTATACTGTCCGAGTGTTTTTTGGTGCTATAGTCTGAATTTTTTTCCAAGTTCTGAGTGGATGTAAATTGCAATTCTAATAGTCCAGTCAATGGGGGAAAGATACACGTGTTTCCTCAGTTCATACAAAACAATAGTGATCCCTTTCAATGAGATTACTTTCATAGCTGTAAAAAAAGGTACAATCTTGAATACCACTCACCCCTCTTCTCCCCATTTTAGTTCTCCTGTTCCCCTTGATGTTTCCATGACCTGGATCATGGTTTACTGAAAATCAAACCACATGTAAATGAGATTAAGAAGCTAATTTTTGCCTTATAGGTACAACAGAGACAAAGATATATGGTGTGACACTTCTTTATTAATTAACTCAGGCTGGATAATTAGGAATCCTTTGTCATACGTCTGTTAATAAATTGCAGTTTGACAGCTTGAGAGGGTGAAGCTTCATCATCACCAGGAAAGATACAGATAGTTGGCTGGTCTCCATACCCAGAGGAGACTGATAATACATATTGAAGATGGCAGCAAAATGCAACCATGTACAAAAATTTTCGGGCAACTTCCATTTACCACCCAGCAGGCAAAAAGTGAGCAGATTCTAAATGTGGCTAGTTCATTATCCCAAAAGCCTACTCTGTTGATAGAAATACTGAAATATTGATCTTCCTGGCATGATTCTTGTAGTTAATTCCTTTCCCTAATTATATGACATATCAATAGCAAACGTTCAAAAAGCCAATCTCTTAAGAACATCTACCCTTAATAAGTATCTCCTAATTAACATTCATTCTGTTGTCTTCAATTCAGTATTGTTCTCTGGGGTTTCTTTAGTATGAAGTGGCAGTTGTTATACAAACAATATGATAAATCTATCCACATGAATTCCTGAGGTAGCAGTAGGATGAGTAGATGCACTCTTGGGAGTAGCTGTGCATTGTTTTTCAACATATGTCTGCTAGAGGGGTACATATATACAAGGCAATAACTACAATGGGAATAATTTCTTCAACAGCTGGGAGATTGCTGTTGAAACTTAGAAACTTCAGGCAAGAAAGCAACTAACAGGTTTGCATAAGCATTGCTTTGTTTATTTATTTTTTTCCAAAAAAAGAAAATTAAAATCTGTTGCTCTGGAGTGGAAGAAATGGATCATTGCAGAAAACGATATAGGGGCTTTCTAGATTGGCAGGAAAGTGTGACATGAAGTTGCCTTTTCCTTAGTGCTTAGCAGCTGCACCGCAGCCTTTAGATGGAGCTGTGCTGTTCCGCAGTTTTTAAAAAAGAAGCTGGGAAAATCAGCACCTTTTTAAAGGCACTTCTTCTCCCCTAAAACACAAAAAAAGCATTTTCATGGCACACTTTTCCTTTTTCTCATCTAAAGGCTAGAATTTCATGCAGCCATGAACACACTTCTTTTTGCCAATCTAGATCAGGCCATAGAATGATATGGAATCAAATACTTTTGAATGTTTTTAGTCCTAGGAAAGATATGTCCAACCTTTCGTATAGAGGCAGCAGGTATCTTATACTAAAAAATGTGTGCCTTGCGGTCTGTATTTTCTTAAGTGTCCATTAAGTTTGCCTCCTTTCCCATCAAATTCAATTTTTTTTAAAAAAGAATTGGTTAACATTGGTTAGGTAAAATGTCATAGATCAGCTGGTAACAGATATCATAATTCTCTTAAGTATTTTTTCTGGACACTGAGGTTGTGAGGTACCCACCACAGATCTTGAGTGGAATCCTGTATCAGCTCTTACTTAACTAAGGGGGCATTCACACTCAGTTTTTTGCCATGATGAGATGCGCATCACCATGTTAATGCATATTGAGATCATTGTTCCCATTACATTTTGAGTTTGTGAATGTCTCCTTTTAACCCTTGTGTTATTCACACATGGCATCATTTTAGGATAAAATGGAGTTGCCTCAATTCTCTTGAACAATACAGAGTGATCTGAATCAATTCAGAAGTGTATTCACACTGCTGAAGATACAGACTGATGCGGATCTTTCAGGAAAACTTGGGAAAAAACCCAATATTGATTATCCCAGGTTAAGTGGGGTTTTTGGTAGCCCTCCAGAAGTGCACTGAGTGCACTCAGGGTGAATGTGAACACTAAGGAAATAACCCAGATTCATCCTGGATTATTTGCATAGTGTGAATGGGGTCTTAGTATTTAACTAAGAACCAAAACACACTACAGAAATAATACAGTTTGAGACCACTTTAACTTCCTTGGATCAGTGCTAGGAAATTCTGGGAACTGTAGTTTTGTGAGACATTTAGCCTTCTCTGTCAGAGTTCTGGTGCCAACACCAGAACTCATTCTGCCAACAATCGGACCATGGTTTTCTACATGTATGTCTGTCTATATATCTGTCTGCCTATATATCTATCTAAGCGCCCCCCCCCCCCTAAAAAATGCCATGCACACCAAAAATAACAGATGACAACCATCTTGTTGGATCTACCAAAGGGGTATCTAATTCAGTATTCTCTTTACGGAATGGTCAGCCTCTGTGAAGAGCACAAATCTGATATGAGGGTTACAGTATCCTCCTTTTCATAAAAATATCCCATGACACACAAACATGAATGTTCACATAACCATACATGCCAGCAATTGTAGTTCATTGTCTTTTTAAAAATTAGGATGGTTGTGGATTTTGTACTTTTTCATTGTATATTATTTTAATCTTATTTGTTTACTGCCCTCGCATCCATAGTAATGGGGGATGGCTTTAAAATGATTTTGTGTAATGATGGATTGAGTTTTTTCTTTTTTAGCTGAAGCGTGACATTCAAAAGGAGGAAAACTGAAACACAAAAAGTGCTAACCTGTTTCTTATTTTACATGGATTCTATTTCATATATTGTCTCATTATTTTGTTTTGCCTCAAGGACAAAAAGTGTTAAAGCATGAAGACAGGCAGACAGATATATAGATAGACATACATGTAGAAAGACAGACAAATACATAGCCGCACAGATGTACATAAAGACATAGCATAATGTTCTCTCCCAAAAGGCTGAAGTTTGTCATATTTGAGGTGAAGGTCAAATCTTTTTTTCGGCAAAAGAGTCTATAATGCAGTGGATAATAAAATGAATTCTACCTGTCATATATGGTGAAGCTCCAGCATAAAAACTACTTGACACAAAGCAAATTTTCACCTTCCCTAGATAGAAAGGATTTTAAAATCTTATTTAAAAGAGCATTTCTAAAGACTGACACCTCCAGAAGCCTCCTTTGCTTATTGATGAACATGAGGGGGGAATTATGCAAGCTTTATATATCCATAAATTAAATGAATAGGCTTGTCCATACATTTCACAGTACTCTCCCCCAGAAAACTATAGCACATTTCTACACAGATTGGATCTTGTATTTTCCTCATTAAACTTTAGGAGCTGTTCTACATGTTAATCAAAGGTATAAGCGATGAGACCCAGAGGTTCTTGCCATATGACACAGCAGCATTAGCAGACCTTGAGAAGTTAGTTCTGAAAAGTAAATCATTCACTACCTCTGCTTATTACAGTGATGAAAACAAGTACTGTAATTTATTACATTGTTTCTTGCATTACTCATTACCTTTCCATAACTTTCTTGACTGAAATCCCCCTAGAATTGATAAAATGCCATAAAAATTTGAAGATTCATATGATAATGCCACTTTAAAATTATTTGATGATAACTAAAAGCATGCAGAAACAGTTATTCATTGCACCACTAAAGTAATTCTGGACTTATTATACTACTTACCCTAATTGAACATGTTTGGAAGAAGATAAAGACAGTAAAATGTCTAGTAACCAAGCCTAAAGAGGAACAGCTAAAAGAAGTGGGTAAGTTTAGCCTGTAGTGATATGATAGACATGTTCAGTTATCAGAAAGACTGTCCAATGGAGACATTAAGAAGAACATCTTGACAGCATAAGTTGTTTGGCAGTGGAACAGAGTACCTTGGAAAGTGGTGCATTCTCCTTCATCAAATGTTTTAAACAGAGATTGAACGCCATGCAATATTGAATGACCATCTGTCAGGGATACTTCAGCTGTACATTCCTATGTTAGCAGGAAGGGACTAGACAACCCTTGGCATGCCTTCCAGCACTACAATTCTATTCATGAGTAGCTATGCAATGGTAAAATCAATAGTGGTGGAAAATCTAGGCGGTTCCAGGGGTGAAACAGATGGGCAGGAAAAAGTGGCTTGAAGCTGCCTTTTCTAAAGCCACATTGAAACCCCATCAACTGCACCATTGGCTCCCAAGGCAGCTGGAGTGCTCATGTCATGACCCCATGTCATGGCTTCAAGCCAGGAAGAAGCAGGAAAAAGATGCTTCTTTTTGAAATGGCTTTTCTCTGTATAAGGGCACTTTTCTGCTGGCTTGAAGGCATGTGTCATCTAAACGCCATGCCTTCAAGCCAGCCTGAAAGCACCTCTTTTTGCCTGTCTGTTTAGCCCCCTAGAGTAATCTAAGACCCTTGAATGTTGCCCACCTAGCATAGATGTTACCACATCATGTCCTTGCCATATGCTGTCAGTGACATGGATCATATAGTCACAGAACTGTATCACTGGAAGGCATGCCAAGGGTAATCTAGTCCATTCCTGCTAACACAGGAATCTACAATTGAAGTATCCCTGACAGATGATCATCCAAACTTGCATGGGATTCAATCTGTATTTTAAAACTTTTGATGAAGGAAAGCAACACTGTCTGGGTCAGAAGGCTACTTTTGTCATTGCAACCTAATTATTGGTATTTTATTAGTAAATGTGTTCAAAAATGTATATCTCAATACAAATTTTCATGCTGATTTTTTAAAAAATAGGCCTAAATGAAAAACAGGGTGGTACAGTATGCAGATGACACTCAGATATACTTCTCTGTGACCAGATCGTCTGCTCAGAACTCTGATGGCATCTCTCCTCTCAATGACTGCCTTGCGGCGGTAATGGATTGGATGAGGGAAAACCAATTGAAGCTTAATCCAGACAAAACGGAGTTGCTCACAGTCACAGGCCCGAAACCAGGTTTGGGAATACAACTTCCAGTCCTAGATGGAGTCACACTCTCCTCAAAGGACTCTGTTCGCAGACTAGGGGTGCTCCTTGACCCGTCACTTCACATGACTAGTCAGGTGAATGCAACAGTCAGGACTGCCTGTTACCGGCTTTGGCTGATATGCCAGCTGCGTCCTTTCCTGGAGATGAGGGGTCTGGAAACTGTGATACACATGCTGGTAACCTCACGTTTGGACTACTGTAATGCACTCTACATGGGGCTACCTTTGTGCCTAACCTGGAAACTACAATTGGTCCAAAATATGGCAGCCAGGCTTGTTGCTGGAACATCTAGGAGAGAGCACGTAACACCTGTGCTTAAATCTCTCCACTGGCTGCCGATCAGTTTCCGGGCACAGTACAGGGTGTTGGTTTTAACCTTTAAAGCCCTACATGGCTTGGGTTCATCCTACCTAAGGGACCGCCTCTTCCTGTATGAACCCCCCTGCACACTTTGGGGAGGAATCTGCTACAGCCCATGAAGACCAGGCTGATCCAGACCTCCCAGAGGGCCTTTTCAGCTGTCGCCCCAAGCTGTGGAATGACCTGCTGGATGAGAGGTGTCTTATTCCATCTTTAGAAGGCTTCAAAAAAGCCTTAAAGACGTATCTCTTCCAGCAGGCCTTCCCAGAGAATGTGAACACCTCCCGGCTCGAAACCTAGGCCCTAGTGTCTTCCAGCCTTCTTTCCTGTGTTTTTTTCCACCCCCTATACAACCTAGGTTCTTCAGGCCCGTTTCCCTGTTGCTGCTTTTTATTGTCTTATTTTGTTTTATTCCATGTTTTGAACTCTATTGTGATTTCATTTTCTTCTTAAGGGGGGTGGTGAAGGAAGGGATGGGATATTTTAACTGACACTGTTTTAACTTTTGCTGTAACCCACCCTGATTGCTTGTTCAGAGGAGTGGGCTAGAAATAATAATAATAATAATAATAATAATAATAATAATAATTATTATTATTATTATTATTACTACAGACCTATAAATACACATAAGAAACTGACAAGAATGAAAATTAAATTAATCCTTCTATTCTCATACTCAACGTTTGACACTACCTTTCTCTCTTCTACTGATACAGTGCTTCCATCACATTCCTATGCAACACTGTGGTTAGCTATATGTTAGAAAAGCCAGCTTGTCATAGTAGTTTGAGTGTAGGATTAGGACTCTGGAGATCAGGGTTCAATTCTCTGCTCAGCCATGAAATCGACTAGGTGACATTGGGTGAGTCATGCTCTCTTAGCCCCAGAAAACCCCATGATAGGTTTGATTTAACATCACCATAAGTTGGAAATGACTTGAAGGCCCACAACAACAACATGTTAGAGGAGTGCTCAGAAGGAGCAGTGTCATTACCAAAGGGTAAATTAAACAGTTGCTACCCTTCTATATTTCAGCCTTGCCTTTGGTTATCATACAGTATTAAAATGTTACCATAAAATATGTTCTTCGTAATATGTAACTGCTTTTCCTTCCATCAAAACAAGCTCATTTCCTTCCTTCATGGCACATTAACCCCTGCTCTCTTGCCAGGTTTCTTAGACTTAGGAACATAAACAATACTCACAAATTTTCTCATCCTCACCAAGATAGGATATTTTAACTGGGATGGACAAAATATTTGAAATTATTCAAGAATGCTCAAAAATATGTTTCTCAAGTGCTGAGAAACCCTGGACTGATGAGAATCTTTTCAGTTCAGGATTTTTTCCTGTACATTTTGTACACATTTTTGTGTTTGAAACACAATTTTCAGCACAGAAAACATGATATCTGTTTCCTGGACAGAAAATGCTATTTTCTATGCAACCTCTCCATAAACAAAGAAACAAAACACACACTCTCACACACGAAACCCTAAATCAACACCCCAAATACTATGGCCTGATCTAGATGGGCAAAATGATGTGCGATTAGGGTTGTTTTGGGCTCCTTTAGTGTTAGGGAGGGTGCAGTGTTCGCACCCTCCCTAACCCTAAAGCATATGGACGCCGTCATTTTAAAATGGTGGCGTTCATACGGATGTGCCATGATAGTGTCAGCACACGTGCAGCGATTAATCTCAAAGGGGTGGGGGCATAAATAAATTTTATTTATTTATTTATTTATTTATTATTAAACAATGCTGTGCGCATCTGACATAAAGGCACTATGGGAGCTCTTTGAAACTGAGCTCTTTTTTGTTCCGGGTCCTTGGCACAGCCTTTAGACAGACCCAGGGGGAAGGGGCTGCAGTGGCAGCCCCTTTCTCCCCTCGGAACCACCGGGGACAGCCGGGTGCAGTGGGTGCCTGCTTTTAGGCCATGGGGAAGCAGCAATTCACCACTTCCCCACATCCTTTGGAAGTGGCGGGATGGGGCCTCTTAGACTGCCGGTGAGGCAGCCTTCGCCCCATCTCGCCACTTAAAGGGGCAGCTGCAGACCTTCCCTTTTGGGTGGTCTGTATCTCCCCAGTGTGTGATTTTCATGAAGAATAAGTCCCAAACTGCAAATAGTGTTTCAAAACTGCATAATTTTCAAAACCTTTTCTGCAACTGGAAGAAAATTGCTAAAATCCCACAAGCAGCCCTCCTCATAGTTTTTTGTGGGTTTTTTGGGCTACGTGGCCATGTTCTAATAGAGTTTATTCCTGATTTTTCACCAGCATCGGTGGCTGGCATCTTCAGAGAATTCTGGCATGGAAGACAGTTGGGTATATATATATGTGTGTGTGTGTATATATACACACACACTATGCAACCCTGGCTGGGAAGAAGTGATCTCCATGTTAATCTGTGTATTGTTCTGTGTATTGCTCTCCTCATCCTTGGCAGCAAAAAATAAATCAACAAACTGAAGAGCATATGACTTGCTGCCTTGTCATGGCACTCAGAATTGGCCACCTGAAGATTGGTTGCATCAGTTTTGCCAATTCTAAGAACTAGCAACAGTTTCAGGGATTGGTGGTGATAAATGTATGTGTGTGGTAGTGGTGGTGAACACTTTTTAAAGACCACCTGCTTCTCAAAATATTCCTGAAGCTATATAGAGGATTATGCTCTGGCCTTTTGATGTTATCTCCGATGTAAATCAGCAGTCTCTTTTTACAGTACATGAGCATAATTTCCTCCCAGAAAAGAAAATGGAAGAAAAAAAGCAGCAAGATGTGACTTTTGTGAGTGTAATCAGTTTTTGCTGCAATCACTGAGTGGCAAAGGGCCTTGTCAGACTTTAATGAGAGAGACAGAAGGTGCTAAAATTGAACACGAAGGTTTCTCGGCCTATTAGTATCTCCGCCAAGTGAACAACTTTACTGCCCAAGCTTTTAAGAGACTCATGTAGTTAAATGGGTCTGTCACATAATCTCTGTTTTGAGAGCCCCAACAGAGGAGCTGTCAGCCATGAAAATTCCAGAGATTTTCCTTTCTGCTAGTAAATACGTTCTTGCTCAGAGGTTTATATCTCAGGTAGGGGTACCTGTGTGTAAAAATTACTTGCTTCATATGGACCTGGAATGGTACATGAATACATATTTAAATCACTAGGTTTCTGGGGAAACTATACAGTGCTGGCATCTAAAGGCCTACAGGTGGTGTTCTGCCATGAATTCACAATCCAAGAATTATACACACAACTAGCCCATCCTTCATGAGGATTACATCTAATGGTCGATGTAATGCACAAAATCTCAGCACCTTTCCCCCTTTCCTCTCGCAAATGCTTGTCTTATGTTATGAATATGGAATATTTTGGAATCAAATATTATCAGAAATCAGAATAATCTGCCTCTCAAATTTTGAAAGGGTCAAAACAAAACAAATAAAGCAAACCCCAACAACGCTAGATTTAGAGACTCTGTATGCATGTTCCTTCAAGCTGCTTGTTGATTTATGGAGATCACATGAATTTCAAAGAGTATTCTTAGGCAAGAAATACTTACAGATGAGTTTGCCAGTTCCTTCCTTTGAAATATAGACTAAAACACCTGTTATTAGTTGGTGGTCTTCCATCCAAGTACTAAACAGGGCTAAACCTGTTTAGCTTCCACATTCATACAGGATCTGGTGTCTTTAAAGTATTTGGAGACTACACATTCAGAAATGAACCATTTTTACACAACAGTATATGTCCAGGATTTATATACCCAATTCTTTTCCCTCATTTAATCTCTCTCTTATAAACAAACACAGCCTAAAGTCATTCCTAAATGTTGGTAGGAATTGTCTTAAAAATGTGCCTCCTCTTCAGCAATACATTTGACATTTTGTTCAATACTTATTCAGTACTCTGAATGTTCTCTACTACAAGATTTTTCACTTCCATGACATCTTGGTGAGTGCCAGTTGTAAAACTAGGTTGCAAAGTCAGCAAATTCCATTTTTTTTCTTGCAAGGCAAACAGAAAACAACTGGGATGAAGATGATGGGTTGATGAAGCCTACAGGTCACTGACATTGCAAAGGACTAAAAAGATTGGAAAACATGCCTTTAGGATACAAAGTTACATAACATGTGCACATGATCATTTATATGCAACTACTGTAAATTTAGAAATAATTAGTTGAGTTTACGTTTCACAAAAAGCAACACAATTAACTTCCCATTCAAATCACCCCAAATAAAATGTTCAATTAATTTGTAACCCACCCTGGTTTTTTTTAAAATGTCCCTCTATTATCACGTCCTGCTTCAAATTCAATTTCTCTTCAGTTAATTATGTTTATGTACCAAGTGAATTCTGCTTTCTAAATACCTGTTCATTAATCATCACATCATTATCCCATTCAGTTTAGTTCAATAAAAAAACAAACAAACAAACAAAACAAATAGGGTTCATACCACAATTCTCTCCTGATACTATTGGGAAATTTCTTACTAGGATATGAAGTGGTGGTAGCCTTCCTTCTTCTTCTTCTTCTTTTTTTTTATTTTAAAGTTATTTCAACCAAAGGAAATGGTTGCCATTCCTGATCGCAGCAGGCGGCAGACTGAAATTCCACATACCCTGGGAAGGGAAATGACATAATTTTTATTTCCCTTGTAGGGAAAGAAAAAGAAATTGAATGTGACCTTCCTTCCCATGCACATCCAAATTTCAGTTTGAAGTGCATGAATGAATGAATGAATGAATGAATAGGTTTGTTTCAGGCATAGACCAGCACATACATAAACAATAAAAACATTGACTTATTCACAAGGTAGTTAAAGCCAATTTAAAATGCAGAATTCACTTGGTACATACAGTGAAAACAGTACTTAAAATATATAAATACTAACTATTCACTAACCTCCTTAGTTTTATTGCAGCTGCACAAAACTTAGCCACTTTTAAAGTGAACCTATCTCCTATTAAACATTTTAAATAGTGATAAACATATCTACCTAGAATTTGCTGCTTAATAGGAATAATCATAAACCATATGTCACTGTAGAAATGGCAGTATAATAGGACATGGCTGTTTTCACTTCTCTCAGATCACCCTGACATAGCCACTGTAGATAAACTATGGGGCTTTCTAGATTGGCAGGAAAGTGTGACATGAAGTTGCCTTTTCCTTAATGCTTAGCAGCTGCACCGCAGCTTTTAGATGGAGCTGCGCTGTTCCGCAGTTTTAAAAAAAGAAGCTGGGAAAACCAGCACCTTTTTAAAGACGCTTCTTCTCCCCTAAAATGCAAAAAAAAAAAAAAAAAAAAAAAAAAAGCATTTTCATGGCACACTTTCCCGTTTTCTCATCTAAAGGCTAGACTTTCATGCAGCCATGAACACACTTCTTTTTGCCAATCTAGATCAGGCCTTCATTTCCAAATCTATCCCACAGTACAGTGGTCCCCCGGGATACGAATCCCCCGGGTTAAGAAAACCCCGGGATCCGAAACCGGCGGGACCAAAAATTATCCCCCGGGATCCGAAGGATCCCCCGGGATCCGAAAAAAAGGGACGTCCCTTTTCCTCCGAGGCCAGGCTTCGGATGAAAAGGGACAGACTCCCATCCCTTTTCCTCCGAGGCCAGGCTTTGGGGGACAAGGGATGGACTCCCATCCCTTTTCCTCCAAGGCCAGGCTTCAGAGGAAAGGGGACAGACTCCCATCCCTTTTCCTCCGAGGCCAGGCTTCGGGGGACAAGGGACGGACTCCCATCCCTTTTCCTCCGAGGCCAGGCTTCGGAGGAAAGGGGACAGACTCCCATCCCTTTTCCTCCGAGGCCAGGCTTCGGAGGAAAAGGGACGGCCTTTCGTCCCTTCTCCTCCGCCGGCCAGGGCCTCGGAGGAGAAGGGACGGCCTTTCCGCGGACCCGCGGGAAGGCCGTCCCTTCCCCTCCGAGGCCTGGGGGTCCCCCGGGTTACGAAAATTTTCGGGTTACGAAAGGTAATCCGGAACGGATTACTTTCGTAACCCGGGGGACCACTGTAGTTCTGATGGCAGCACATTACATCTGGTTGAGGTGAAAGATTTCTTAAATTTAGAAATAGCCAGCTTGGATAGATACCTCACTGGTTTAACATACCAAGTGTGGTACTGGCAACTCAAATCAGCTTTGCCTTTGCTTAAATTTTAAAAGAAAATGAATAAGGCACTTTATCTGTACACAACCAGTCCAGCAGGGCTAGTAGCAGCAAATCTAGCAATGTATCCCTACCATGAGATCACAAAAGCAATAACCTGGGGAAGGGGAATGTGTGGATCTCAGGATGTTGATGAGCTGCATCTCCCTTCATCCATCATCAGTGGCTATACAGGGTAAGACTGATGGGTGTAGCAGTCCACCAACATGAAAATCTACTCATTTGCCATCCCTCCAATAGCTTTTTCCTCTTTGTTTTTACCTAGAATGTGGTATTCAGAGTTAGGACTCCGGAATTTAAGATGAAAATCATGGATTCCCTCCATGACTTTGTCCAGTCACCTTTGAATAAGTGGACATCATCACATCTTCTGGCCATTAGAGTGACATGTTTATTATACATTATATGAACTGGTTTTTTTAACCTGTAGTGCCAATTGAGTTCTTTGAGTAACTCAAAGTTGTACTACACGATTCTACATAGATATGAGTCAAAAGAAGATCTCATTTTCCCCAACAGGTCATTCAAGTGCTAATTTTGGCTGGAGGATTCAAAGAGTCATACTACCCCCCTTACAAGCTGTAGCCTATATGCTTCCTAAAGTGCACATTCTGAAAACATGTTCCCAAAGATGTAGTATAAGTATGAAAGCATAAGGATGAAAATCAATCACAGACATTTCTTAAAACCACTTATCTGATTTTAGCTAAATAATAAATTCATTGCATATTGTAAAACGTCAATGGGAATATGATTCTGGGCATACTGGAAGACAGGTACTGTTTTGGTTTGTTTTTAATTATTATCAATAGTGGGATATCAGACTATGCAAGAAACTGAAGATGTCCTCATTGTCAGGAGGTAAAACACCGTAACTCTAATACCTTTCTTTCTCAACAAATTTAGCAATGTGGAAAATGTCTTACTATATTAACACACCTGAGCTACAGTGGCTTTAAAAATAAACAAGTTTTGCAGAAGACGCAGAATGAAAAGTTAATTGTTTCTAAGCTAAGCTGTTTCAGGTTTGGCTGCATGTAGTTTTTATTAATATTGAAGGTCTCTTATATTAAGTCCTTCTGGTACAATCTGCTTTGAGTCTGATTGACAGATGCTCTCCAAGTCCCAGGCTGAGGTCTTTTCACAGACGTATTACATGAGATCCTTTTAGCAAAAGAGACCAGGGACTGACTGAGCCTGTCTTCTTAAGCTGAGATATGGCTTCTTCATCTCCACTTCTGCTTTTCTCTGTGTTAGAAAGAAAGCCAGTTTTTCAAACTGGGAGGAACAATAATCCAGGTAGTCTGAGAGACATGTCCCAAAATCAATTTCTACAAAATTCCTTTTGACATCAAATTTGACAGAAGCAGAAGAATTCATTCTGTCTCAATGTAAGCCTACAGGGCAGTGGATCTTTGAGGGCCAAAAGTCATTCTCACCAGTGATGAAGGCCAAGACATACTGCTGTGACTAAATACATAAACTGGGATCCAAAGAACTGCACATCTGGTCCTGTAAATTCAAGAATATATTAAGTCAATATAGTTATGCCCAAAATATCCACATGGGACAGAGAAAAAGGATCACATCCACCAGCTGCACCCTGAAGTGGATGCATGTTCAGTGTTAATGTGTAACCCTGACCATTCAGGGATCAGTCCTATGTGCACTTTCCATTCGTGGAAGTCAGCAAGCAGGAAGTCAGCCAACAGACGTCTCCCACAGTTAGTGGGAGTCAGTGGCATGCTGCCAGTGAGTATGGAGATCCCGTAGAAGTCAAAGGTTAAGGAATATTTCTGTCTTGAATTTTGCACTATAATTTATGTCATTTCTTACTACTAGTCAAAACACAGATGATAGGGAGTCATGAATATATCACCTCCCTGCCAGGAACCCCATTTTCCAGACACAGCAGCAGCTGCTGCTAACCCTACCTACCTTGTTTTGAAGGCAAGTGAGATGTTCAGGAGGCAGGCAGCAGAGATTACTCTGTAGAGAGCAGCAATTGTACAAAGTGGCCACCCTTTTTTCCCCAAAGAGGAAAACATGTCTCAGATTAATGTCTATGAAGGGTCCTCACAACCAGGCACTGCAGGCAGGGCATCCTAAAAGATCCCCTGTGATACTACACAGCAGATGTAGCAACAAAAGAATAAGTGCATGACAAGAAGGGTGCATAGAACGGTTTCTTTTTACTACAGGTAGATGAAGCGCTTCAGGGAAGTAGCCAGGATTTTGGGAAGGGGGGGTCCAGACTAAGTGGCACCATTAAAATGGGGCTTGGGCATGGTGGTGCAGTGGCACATGCCATTCATTGTATTTAACGGAAGGGGGGGTCCTTATTCCATGGACCCCCCCCCCGGCTGCATCACTGAGTGCTTTGCTGCTCATGGCTACTTACTAGATACCATCAAAAGTTTCTGAGAACACAGATGACATTCCTCCCCCTCCCCCCCAAATAATAAACTTTATGAGGTAGAGAGATCCAACATGAGCACACAAGCTATTGTACAGCTGCTGGGGTCCTGTTGTCCAAAGCAAAACCCATTCCCAATGGGCTATCCTTGTCCCCCTTGTGCTGTGATCAATACCAAGAGGCTTGGTATGTGAACCACCATTTTCAACTCCTATAATGGCCCAGACATAACATCACTGTGGAGCATTGTGGGAAATTGAAATGATGGCTTGCTTCATGACTTTCACTGGAGTGTTACTGATATAAACCCATCAAGACCTTTGTAAAGGACTTCCTCGAGTTGGGAGTTGTCACTGGAGGAACGTTAGGGTGAGATATAGCAACTGGCCTAGAGTGTCATGGCTGAGAGAGGACTTGAAACCACCTTTCCTCAGTCCTAGTCCAACACTCTGTCTGCTGCAGAACACTAGTTCTCATTTTTAGGTTTCTAAGTTAGCGGTTTGCATTGATAGGTGTAACCGTAAACCACACCTCTTCTTATAGGAACAATAATAAACCTGTGAGGATTTCAAAATGGAAAATGCAGTCCTGTACATGCTTCCTCAGATGTAAACCCTTTCCCAGTGTTTCCCAGACTTTGGTCCACCAGGTGTTTTGGACTTCAAGTCCCAGAAGACCTAGCCATTTGGGCCAACAATCAGGAATTCCAGGAGCTGAAGTCTAAAATATCTGGAGGACCAATGTTGGGAAATTCTGCCCTATTCA
Organism: Urosaurus nigricauda; assembly: GCA_034509955.1. Classification (NCBI taxonomy): domain Eukaryota; kingdom Metazoa; phylum Chordata; class Lepidosauria; order Squamata; family Phrynosomatidae; genus Urosaurus; species Urosaurus nigricauda. Next base: position 107,621,191 of record JAOEGL010000004.1, read on the forward strand.
GTCGGAAATTCAATGTGACTTCATGCTAGGGACTGTGAACATGATTGCTACTAAAATGATCAAATGAGCCTCTGGCCATTTCTTTTAAAAAATCATGACTGCTTGTTTCTTGTTTAAAGCAGAAAGAGCTAAATAGTGTTCTAAGGAACATTCCACATTAATTTCTTCTGCACAGTGAACGCAACACTCTTTCTCACTACACACTCTTGCAAACAACTACCTTTACCATACAGATCACAGTGTAGCTGGGGTACTGCAGTAAAGGTACAAGAAACAAAGGTAAGAAATGAGGAACATGTCTAGTACAGGGTGAAGGACTAGTTTGGAGCAGTTGGCAAGAAATATAAATGCTACCCCTAAAGAGGAACTCAGAAGCGGATGGGAAGACCAGTGATGACAAGGAAGAGCTCACTAGTGTAATTTGCCCTAGGCTCTCACCATGAGCAAGAGGAAGGCTTTTTGGGTCTTGCCGTATAGCAAAGTATGCTGCATCTCTGACATGGCTGAGGACATCACTGAAAAAAAAATGAACAAGCAAAGGCATTTATTGCTCCTCCTCTTTATTCTAGTTAAGTGGCAACGGGTATGGTCAGAGGGTATCCCTTTCAGTTTGTCCTGCTGTGGTCTCTTTTGGTGCCCCTAATCTTTTTCAGTCACTGTCCCACATGAGAGTAAAAGAACAATGATCTCCAAAAGGTTCACTTCCTTCTTGTTTATACATATTAAGATTATTACATCTGAAGGGTAAGGACTATGGACAGGGCAGGTGGTGACAGTGGACTATCGTTACCATCTGGCTCAAAAGTAGCTTCCTTCTCAGTCCAAGAGTGGCTACAAAAGCAGTGGTATGTCATATTCCCCACTTCAAGGTCTGGAAAATAAACTAAGATCTGTTCTCCCAGCTTCAAAAATTCTGCCAGTGCTGCACCACTTATCATACAAACATGCTCTGATACTTGCGTGCTGCCTTCTTTGGAATATGGGAAGGGTGGCTGCATGGAACTACAGCGTTACAATTGGCCAGACCCATGTGCAATTGCACCTATAGTGAGCCTACATTGTATAGTTATGGCAGTTAGCCAACAGTTTGATCTCTAGTGAGTACATTTAACAGAACCTTGGGATTTGTAGTTTAGTGAGGTCCTCTGACTTCTAAGGACCTCAGCAAAGTAAAAGAAACTGCAGGATTAAATGAGATGGCACCATGGCACTTTGTATAACTGAATAGTAATGTGAACACTCAAGTACATTATGGAATAAGGATTAACTACTATATCATTTTTCTGAACCTGTGTAAAGGTAAAGGTAAAAGTAAAGGTAAAGGTTTTCCCTTGACATGAATGTCTAGTCATAGACATTCTGTAGGTCTCTGTTACTAAGCTGGAGAGCCAGCATTGTTTGAAGACGACTCCACTTGTAAATCGTGTAAATATAAACTCCAGTGGTCATATGGTACATGTATTCAAACTCTCTCTCTATATATATAATTTCTAATCCAGGAGGATTTCCAAAATTCTTCACAATTAAAAAGATCCCTAGGAATTTCCCATAAAGGATCTGAAATTCTAAGGCCAACAACATCTGCAAATATTTTTACTAGTTTATTTTATTTTATTTATTCTAGCACAGGACCCACCCAAGGTAGAGGCAAAACTCTGGCTGCATCTGCACAACAGAATTAATGCAGACTCACTGTTCTTTAATCGTTATGGCTGAATGCTATGGAATTCCGGGATTTGTAGTTTTGTGAGATATCTAGCCTTCTCTGTCAGAATTCTGGTGCCACAACAAACTACAAATTCCATGATTCCGTAGGCTGGAGCCATGACAGTTAATTCTGCAGTGTGCCAGGCGCCTCTGTCTCTTTTTGGTAATCAATTGGTATTAAAGTTAACTGGGGACTTATTGTAGTTCTACTTAGCAGTTACCTGACAAGGATGTAACACCTCAACTATTTCATCTTCAGATGCAAGGACAAATAATCACTGTAGTTTTCTCCCTGCTTTGGGAGAAAATGAGTATTTTTGTACAGCTTTCTCTCCATATTTGAGCATCTCAAAATATTCTGGAGGATTTTTCTGTCCAGAAAAAGGCATGGATTTTATTTCGCAAGAAACTTTATTTATTTATTGTACAACAAACATGTTTTCTGCACAGAAAATATGCTATTTGATTTAAAAAAAAAACTGTCTCATATTTCTCTGCGCAGAAAAACCCTCTAGAACACTCAGGATCATCTGAAAACTGGGAGAAAATGGCTTGAAAGCCTCCCTGTTCTATCATGCTTCTCAATGGGCTCTCCCAGCTGTCAAGATGCCTTTTTTATGTTGTCCTGCCCAGGATGGCAGCTCACAATTTTACTTACAAATCAAAACTTTGAAAGTTCTATATACATAAGACATTTTTCATGGAAAACATCATCCAGAGTGACATTTTACTTATCACTATCCTGGGATTTTTAAAGTTAATTTTATATTGTTTTTCAGCAAGTAGTTACACACTCAGTATTCATATGCTAGGTAAGCACATTTAAGAAATGCTTAAGAATGTGCAGCATTAAAATGTTGTCCCCACTCTGATATTTTGACATCTAAAATAACAGCGAAAATTAATTCATGAGGAACTAATGGCTTCTTCAATCCAAAAAAACCTTGGAATATCCAACATCATTTCCTTTAATTTACACGGGTATCAGGTGCCTTGGGAAGCAAACTACTGAGACGCTTGAGCATTTACTCTGAAGCAAGTTCCAGTCTGATCGATGAAGCTCGAACTCAAAGCAATGCACCACGAGACCGAAACGTTAGAGGGAAAGCGCATGCTTGCTTTATATTTAACTTTAAAAAAAGATTTTGGAATGCAGCAAGAACTCAATTTAAAACGCTGCATACAAGAATGCATGGTTGCCAATTGGATTCAATTTATCCTGACTTAATTTGAATTAACATGATGGGTCTTTTGACACAAGCTGTACTGGCTAATTGTTGCCTGTTTGGGTGCACTAAATCAGTGAGCACAGCAATCAGGAGAAGTGAGCCAGATGTTCGGAGTTTCTTTGATTGCCCACAGCCTTAAGGTTGGGAAGGAGATGGGTTCTGCTGATTGACTTTATTAGCATCTGTCAAGGCACTGCTTGCATTCCAGACACAACTGTCAGAAGAAGGAAAATGGTCCCAGCTTGCCTTTGCATGCCATCTCCTGGAAGGAGGAGAAAAATGGAAGGACTGCAAGGAGCAAATCAAGACGCCCAGTGGAGAATCATGCCCTGTGTTTGTTCTGAGCACCTGTTAAGAAAATAAATGTATATTTACTCACAGATTTGTCAATGCTCAAGTGTTCTTTTGCCAGTGCTTTTGATAGTAATGTCAAGTATAACAGCAGTGGCACCAAATCCACTCATCCAGAAATACAAAGAGTCAGTTTGCATGGTTGCTAAAGCTTCGTATTTACTTCTCCATGAGGAAGGTACTGGCAGAGCAAACAGGGGCCAGCTGCATCTGCACTGAAGAATTAATGCAATTTGTCCCCTCTTCAGCTGCCAGTGTTCAATGCTATGGAATCCTGGGATTTGTAGTATGTTGTGGCACCAGAGCTAAATATCTCAGAAAATGCAAATCCTAGAATTCTATAGCACTGAGCCATGGCAGTTAAAGTTGCATCAAAGTGTATTATTTCTGCAGTGCAGATTCAGCCTCAGAGGCAACTCTTATATGAAGCAACAGCTTTAGAGGGAAAGAAAGTGGCAAGGAAGGAGAACTATGTATATCTATCTTTGTAAGCCGCTTTGATTGTTCCCTCAAAAAGCGGGGTATAAATTAAAGTTTTATTTTTATTATTTACCTCCAGCTACCTAATGATAGTGCTAGTGGTAACATCCTTTGATAGAGAGTCCATGAGTGCAGCAACCAGCTACTCTGAGCAAGGGAAAATGTTATTAATGGATATGGGAAATTGACTAATCTTTTATTATGGGAAGTCCATTAGAGATAGGGAAGCTCTCTAAGAGTGCACTAGAACAAGAAGAGGGCTATGGGCCAAAACAGATGGTCCCGAACAGATGGCTTGATACCGCCCCTTTGATCTCCAGCAGCTACATGCCACATGTGTGACAACCACATGCCACATATGTGGCAACCACATGCCATGGCCCTGATCCACCTTTTTGATAGCTCAAAAAGAAGTTGCAGGAAGCTGCTCCTTTTAAGAGGTGGCAAAAAGCCGGCTTTTCTGCTGTGCTCATGCGGTATGCAGTGTATAAACGCCATGCTGCTGGAGTGCTGCAAATCTGCCCACTGTGTGATTGGGTGGGTGGCTTCATGGTGGTTTCTTGCCAGCTTGGGGGCATGCGTCGCCTAAACGGCATGCCCCCAAGCCACCGGGTGCCATCTCTTTCAGCTCTAAGTTAGTTTTACTTTGGAATCAGTGAAAGAACAAAAAAGATGCCAGAGAGAAAGTCTAAGGTGAATGAGACATGAGAAGAATTTAGGTCACTGAAACAGTCATTCACCCTGTTACTTTGCTCTCTCTAAGACACATTTAACTGTTTAAATACTGAGTATTGTTCCATTTCTAACACTCCTTATCAACAACACATGCACAAGTCTACAAGATTCATTTTCTCTCCTAGACCTAAGTACTGGTCTCTGTGCAATGGTTTCGGAAGGACATCTGCAGTCATCCTTCTGACAGGCAATATTCCAGTTCAATAAGCCCTTTTTCATATGCCTCTTTTATAAAATAATATTTTATTTCAACATGCTTAAGCTGAGGTGTGATCTTCTTTATGCATCTTTATGCATTCTGGGTTGCCTTCAAATATCTCTGTTGGCATAAGCTCTTCTGCTCCAAAATCCACCAATAATATGTGGCCAATTTAATTGTTTACATGGTTCTGAAGCTGAGACATGTTCAGCTTCAGCAGAGAAAGTTGTAGCTGTCTTTTGCTTCTCTGTAGTCCAATCAATTATTCCTTCTATATAAAAGAATAGATACCCACTTGTAGATTTCTTTTTGGTGATATCATTGGCCCAATGTGCATCTAAATAGCCTGTTAGTTTAGGGTTGATGATTGTTTGTAATCTTAGTTTCATGTGTTCAGTTCCTTTGAGATATTGGGTGATTCTCTTCACTGCATTCCAATCACATTTTGTTGGTGAGTTGGTGTTTCTGCATAAAATCCCAACAGCTGCTATATATCTGATCTTGTCATTTTACATAAGTACAAAAGCTTCCCAATGGTGCTTGGTACTGGCTGTTGTTTGGTAATACTTCACATTCTGCAATGTTTTTCCAGTAATTGGTCTCCATAGCAGTGCTAACTAGATTTGCCTCAGTCACTTCGAGATGCTTTAGTAGTTTCAGTATCAGTTCCTTTTGGTTAGGAAGATAATTTAAATCTTCATCTTTTTCCAATTTGTATTCTGATACAAATGTTTCCTAGTTGCTTTGCCACTTCTTCTTTACTTAGGTGATCTATGACTTCATCACTGGAGTTTATCACATGGGAGGAATTTCTCTCAATTGCTAATTGAGCCAATTCGCAATTATGTGAATTTTCTAGTTTAGCAAATTTACGTGAAATCTGATTGCATTCAGAATGTGTTCAGAATGACTTCCCATTTCCCGAAAATGACCCCCCCATTGCCCGAAATTGCACGAGATACTCTAATACACAATTACATGGAACCCCATGATTGCGTTCGGAATGACTTCCCATTGCCAGAAATTGTGTGAGATACACTCATTTGCAATAACGTGGAACCCCGTGATTGCGTTCGGATTGCCATTGCATTATACCCCCAAATTCCATTGTATGATAAACTCCATTGTCTCCTCTTTCTTCACAGCAAACAATCAAACATCAACATAGGTCAAAATAAAAACCTCCTTGTTATCTCTTTATCTTGAGTATAAACATTTATCAATCTTTTTTCACGGAAAATTATATTTTAATACAGAAATGTTAATTCCTACTCATAACATGCTTTCTTGTCCTGCAGAAAAAATGTTGTAATTGTAATTTATTCTCATGGTGTTTGAAACAGCACTTTTTAATGCAAAAAAAAAAAAAAAAATCCATTTTCTGCATTAGAATTTATATTTCTACATAGAAATACCATTTTGCATCCCAAAAATGCGGTTTTCTACACAAAACAACTATGTGCAAATTTTATGCAGAATAGTTTCTAAATTAATAATAGCCTTTGAAAACTTTATGGTTTTAGAAGAGTTTCTCACAGCAGGAAGAAAACTGCTGAAATAATTCATTGCTATTTTAGAGAATAATGGTAGGTCCTGTCTGCACAAGTGAAAAACCTCATCCCCACCTTGATCCTAGTGCTACCTGACTGCATGATGCATGGCAACGTCCGGTGAAATACTGTGGGTCTTCCTCACTAACCCGAATTTGACCAAAAATTGGCTAAGTCACAAGAAACCTTGATGTTCCTCTGAAACCCAGAGGTTTGTGCAGGGCTTTGTGGCATTCAAACAGCTGGATCAGGCTCGAGTTGGGCCAGCCCACTGTTTGAATGCCAGAGGCTGCACTATCCCTCTTTTCCATGCTGAGCAGGGCAGAGGGACAGCCTATTCCTGGAGCTGTGGCCACAGCTGCTGTACTTACAGGATCTTTGTAGATAGTCTTCCCATCATGCTACCACTTCTCCTGAGGGTGGGCTGTCCCCTGCAACAATTGAGAAAAGAGCATAAAGGTACCCCCTGATTCTATGCTCTTGTGGAAGCCCCAGTCATGAGATCAGAGGGTCCATCTGTCCATGGAGCTCTGGGGACAGGGCATGTCCAGCCATGCCAATGTGGTTTGGGCCTGGCTGGCCTATGCAAATGATGCTATACTGTTGCACTGGGTTTTTGTGCTCACCATAGTGGTTAATCTGAGGCCAATTTTGGAACGCAGTGCTCCAGGACTGACCCCAAATATATGGCCAGTGCAGAAAAGGCCTTAGTAAAGAATTATATCCCTACTATATGGAGGCTTGCACATGATTGGAGAGCTTATATAATCAGTGTTCCCTATCAGGCAGAAGCCTTCATAGAAAAAGTTCTGCATATATCACTGCTTCTTTGCAGGCAGAACATGTGTATGTTCAGAGGGAGGTGTAGCTAGTGAGCAATGAGCAGATGTTTATCATCCTGTTTTGTTCTGCTCTTGGGCTAGTAGAATTAGTAAACCTCATTTTATGGACAGAAGTAAAATTTCACATCTGCTCTTGTATTCCTTTCCCAATATCTTTCTCCCATGTGGAGTTCAAATAAAACTTTCTCATCTCATTATTATCCTTATGCATCATGCCCAGCCTCATCACACAGCCTGGCGGTGGTGGAAAGTCACTGGAGCTAATGCTGGGCTCCTGTTGGTTTTTTAAAAAGCCTTTTAAATCACCAGCACTGTTAAATGGCACTTTGGATAAGCAAACTATAGTTACCACTTGCAGCATCAACTTTCTTTGTTGTCCTCAGTGTGTACCTTGGGCAAGGACCCAGACATACATAAAATAAAGAAAGATAATGGGGATGACTGTTGCTCCCTCATTGCATTTATATTCTGCCTTTCCCCCAAGGTATCAAAATAGACATTTCTTTCTATTGTACTTTCACAACAAATCAGGCTGGGAGAGTGACTGAATTTCCTAAGGACATGCAATAAATTTCATGGCACAGTGGAGACTAGATCCTGGATCTTCCAAGTCCCAATCTAGTTGTAACCACTATGCCACATGGTGAAACATTAGCGGCAGGAATAGCTGTTACCACATTTCCCAGTGCTTCACTTTACAACAGGGGTGGGGAACATGCCACTTGTGGGCCATGTGCAACCTATTGGCTAACTTTTTGCTCCAGGAATCCTGGGGGGAAGGCACTGAAGTGTGGGTCAAGCCCAGGAAACTCTGTTAAAACAAACATTGAAAGCAGTGATAGAGAAATATAGCCCATGATTCAGATTGCTTTTGTGCCCTCGGGGCTCCCAGGATCTATTTTCTTTGATTTATTTTATTTTATAAAATATATTTTGTCATAAAATGTGCCCAAGCACATTCTGGGCTGTGGGGGGGGGGACGGGAATACTTGGCCCCCTAAGAGAGCCCCCCCCCCAACATGTGACCCAGAAGTAATCTTCTGGGCTACTTCCTAATGATAAAAAGCCTTAACTTAGAAAGATGGTGAACGTATCTCTCACATCGCCCAAGTGCGTTGTGGAGCATTTGCAGCCAAATATATTTCAAAAAAACATGGGGATATGTGGCAAGGGTGTGTGGCCCCTTCTTCAAGATCCCGTGAGGGCCAGTGTGGTCCTCTACCCCTCACAGTTTACTCATTTTTAATTTAATAAAGAATTCAGGGGTGTCATTTGTTGCTGGATTTTGGCAGCACAATAGCAGAGGGTGCAATCTACACTCCACCCCAGAAAGCCAAATGTGATACATGGAACCACCAGATTTTGCACTCCTTCTTCATGGCATTTGGTAGAGCAGCACTCAATGAATGCCTTTTTGGTCCCCTTGCAGATACTGCCCTCCACATAATCCAATCTATATCCTTGGTAATCTTAGAGAGATCACCGGAGAACAGTTTACCCAGGATCCTTCTCAGACCTGAAACCAGTTGTTTTATTCAGCACAAAACCTCTTCTTTTTTACTTGTTTGTGAGGTCATGGATTAGTCAACTCAGGTTCCCACTCAACACAAATTAAACATTTAAGCAGGCCAGAAAGGATGAGCCATCTTGGCAGGTGGTGTCACCCCCATTACCCACCAAGAGATGGACTTGTTACCTACAAAATGTGGCGTGTACTCAAGAGCCATGTTCTCTCGTTTCTGTTCTTATATGAGGTGACAGTTGTTTGTCGTCTTGGCTGAGAGTGATTTTTTTTGGGGGGGGGGGACAAAAAGAATGAAGAAAATTTGTTCCTCCACAACATTTCCTTAGTATTTAGTGAGATAAAAAACTAACTCTTATTTTCAGCAAAGTCACTGACTACTTTCATGGAAAACAAGTGACAATTACTAAAACACAAAAAAGTTTTAGGGTCATAAAATGTAATAGTGTGGCTTCTCCCCACCATCCTTCCTCCACTCCCTCTGGCTAATGTCGCTCTTGCTCTTCCTTTTGTGCATTGTTTAGCAACTTCAGTGTCGAAAAGATAAATTTAACCTGACAATACAAGATAATAGGGGAAGGATTCTGGAAACATTATTATGGGTGATGAGCTGTAACACCAATTAATTTGGGAATTAAGTTTACTGAATGAAACTTCCACCATACGATGTTAAGTGTACGTCCGGTCTTTAAGGAAAGCTGTTTGGAGGTGGTGATTAGCTGGAACTGATTCCAGCATAAAATCATTTTTATGTATTTCATTTGGTGAAGGGGAATGAGAGGGGAGAGGATCTCTGAGAGTGCATTTGCTATGGTTCTGCTTGAATCACTGTTTTGTATTTTCACCTCCGTTGGAAGGAAGCAAGAATGAAAAGTGGTTGAGCAGATGCAAATGGCACTCCCTTCTCAGTTTGGGTCATTCTACTATGATTCTACAGCAACACAGAATGATTTGGTCAGACTAATATAGAGATTATTAAAATCTTTTGACTGTACAGGAATAGGGAACCAGTGCGTCTCCAGATATTGTCTGGAAATTTACTGATGACACATCCATACATAACCTGGGGTTACACTAATCTATGTCATTTTATGGAGAGGGTGGAAGGAGGTGAGGATGTAAATCCTTACCTATTTTGACCCCACATGTGTGGATTAATAACTATGGCAGTTTTCTCTCTGCTGTGGATGAAGATGAATATTCCTCTGTGGTATTCTCCTTGTATTAGAACATCCTGATTTGCTGCAGATGAATTATCCTGCAGAGGAAAATGTGCAGGATTTTTGCATAAACCCCCATGTGTTTCCTTGCACAGAATAATCCCTCAACAGCACTTCAGAAAGTTGAATACCCAGAGAAAATTGTTGTACAAAGTCCTCACTGGTCTATTATTCTTACTAACAGGTAATCCTGACTATTAGGAAACTTGTTTTAAAACTGGGAATGAATAATTATGAATATTTTCCCTCCCTAGAAGGAGATATCCATTACCTCCTTCATATCTTATTCTCTGCAAAAGGAAGACAACAAGCCTGGTGAGGATGTTTAGGCCCCATAGCAATGTAGTGATCAAGATTTAACCCTGGTTAAATGTGGTTAAATGCCTGTACTGCAGCCACTCACTCATAAACCACAAGTTGTGAGTTCAGTACCACTCAGGGTTGACTCAGCCTGGCATCCTTCCATAGGTTGCTAAGATGGGTACCCAGCTTGTTGGGGGAATTTAGCTTGCAGTTGTAAACCACTAAGAGAGTGCTTAAGTGCACTAATAACAGTATACAAAGGTACTTACTATTGCTATCAGGGGAGCATGGGAAATAGCCCCAGGAACAGTGTGTTTTTTTGCATCCAGGCACAGAAAGGATACCAAATCCCTACTGAGTTTCCCTACATTTTGACTCCATAATTTGACAAGTTATAAACCTTCCCTGGAGATTTTTTTTCTTCATACCAATGAAGAAAATTCCTTCAGGAAGAACAAAATTTAGGCCACTCTGATTTTTCCAATCACAGAGAACCTCCAAACATGAAATGCGCTTTTGTATGCTACCTCTCACCCACCTTACAACAAATCTTGACAACAAATTCTGATGATCTGAGGATAGCCTACACCCAGGGTCAAAAACCTTTGCTCCCTTCATCTCTTGGAGTGTATTTCCTGGAACCCCTTACCACTGACAATGTTTAATAAGATGTATAGGAGTTGCAAGTCAAAACTTGTAAATAGCTAAGTATTCCTCATTCCTTACAAAAATGCTGCCCACCTCTATGCTGAAAATGTGCCTTTGTCCACACTAATAATGTCAAGGTCACCCTGTAACTCTCAGAATTGCCATCAACTAGAAAGGGGTATCAGAAAAGAGTGTATTGAGAACTTCAGAGCATATGAGTGTATTGAGAACTTCAGCGCATATGGGTATTCATAAAGTTATATATCCCATTAGAGTTAAATATATCATTTTGAACACAATGGCAATTGTGTTCCAGTTGAGCAACATGCCTGGAAGTCTATTGCATATTCCTACGATGTATTTAGCAATGTGAATATTGACAGGTCATTATATAACTAATTGGACTTGCATGATTTCAATCAACATGTACCTCACTTTTCAAGGATGTGATTTTGCTTTCATCTTAGTTTTCATAGTCGCTAACCTGCTCATTACATTTAATGAGCAATCACACCAGCTTGCTGCTGTTTTCTCGTCATGCGCCTGTCTATTACCAGCACCAGAGAGATTATGCAGAGCATGAAAACAGAGCATGCATACACACATGCACACACACAAATTGTCTTACACACATGTTGATATATCACACATATAGGTGCAAAGAATGGAAATGCTCAAATTATTTTATCAAGGGCAAATCTTCAGATTACAGCTCCATTTTAAATCATTTTTACTCCTCCTCTTAGTTCATCTCTGCAAATCTTTCAGGAAAGCAGGACCAGGAAACACTGTTGATTTGATGTTTCCTACTTCTTGGTCTCTTCTTTCATCTTTTCCTTCCAGAAACATACACAACTTCCTGGTTGGGCAGGGCTGATGTACACATCTCCTAGATAGGGAGATAATTCCCTTACAAATATGGTGTTATTTCCATACAGAGAGGTCAACAAACAGAAAAAAAAAGAGAGATGATGATAAGGATGATTTATTAACTTCATTTATTGTTGTTAACTGCTGTCAAGTCCATTTCAACTTACAGCAACCTGATGAATGAGATACCCCCAAGTTAACCTATCATTAGCCTTGCTCATTTCTTGTATACTCAGGGCAGTGGCTTTCTTGATTGAATGCATTCATTGGGCATGTGGTTTTCCTCTTTTCCTACTGCCTTACAACTGAACCATGCAGTGTTTTTGTTTGTTTGTTTGTTTTTTAGAGAGTCCTGTTTTCTCATGTTATGGCCAAACTATTTCAGTCTTAGTTTTGTCATCTTCGCTTTTAGGGAGCATTCATGTTTGGTTTGTTCTAGGACCCATTCATTGTCTTTTTAGCACTGTCTTTTTAGTAGAACCCTTCTCCAATACCACACTTGAAAGGAACTGGTTTTCTTCTTATCATATTTCTTCACTGTCCAGTTTCCACAATCAAACAGAGAAATGGGAAATACAATGACATGGAAAAATCGTAGATTTAGTATTCAGTGATCTATTTTTACACTTGAAGATCTTGTCTAATTTTTTTCAGAGCTGCCCTGCAAGTCATAGTCTTCTGATTTCCTGACTGCTATCCCCATTCTGATTAATGAATGAGCCAAGGTATATCTTAAAATCTTAAAACTATTTCAATGTCTTCATTTTCTACTTCAAAGTTATGTAAATCATTTATATGGCACCTTTTCCCCAGGACTGGGACTCAAGGCAACTTTCACATGAAAAAGTGTACAGTTGCTGTGGAGGGAAGTCGCCAAGGAAAACCAAGACACAAGATCGGAGGAAAGGCCACAACTTTATTAAACCAAACAGAACAGGGGTAGGATTGGCCCCAAAGTATAAGGTCTGGATCTGACATCAGTCAACCCCTGGTTGGTCAATGAACCGAATTGCTTGGTCACGGCCAAGCTTCAGGATGATATAGGAGCAATGGAAAATGGCCTCAAAGACATGCAAATGGTCGATCTCATGTTCGCAGTTGAGCCCCTAGTCACTGGGAGATGCTGAATTGATGTGGCCCTTGCAATGGCCACACCGCATGCCCCCAGCATTGCCGGGTCCCAAAGGACTCCTAATCCAGTGCATGGAAACCATGCCTACCAGATCCAGGACCTATGCTACTGCCCCCCAAAAGTTGTGACAATACAGCATGCTGAACCGAGGGAGGGAGGGATGGTGGGTGAGCCAAGCAAGAATGGCACCCAGGTAGGACACCACATGACCTTAAATAGGCCTAACAACCTATCAGGGGCCGGGAAAAGGAGGGGACACTGCCTCCCCAACCCCTGAGCCAATTGGCTGCACCAGGAGGACTGGGGCAGCCAATCAGCAGGCACCTCTGCCCCCGATGCACACTGGGAGTTGTAGTCTCCCAGTGCTGGGGGGTGGAAGGCCCGCCCTTTCCCCCAAAACAACCAATGGCATTCTGGGAGCCCAGACTGAAAGGGTTCCCCCGCCCGGCAGTGGCTCCCCCACAGCAGCAACCAGGCCAGCCCAGGTAAGTCGGGGCGGCCTCATTTAAAAACATACGAAAAAGGCAACATTAAAACTCACACTATTAACTATATCAAAAACACACACACACACACAAAAGATTTTACAACAATATTGTGCCATTTAAAATAACACAGCTCTTATAGCCCTTTCCTTAAAAGCCTTCAATTCTAAAAGCATATCTGAGGTTGTTGTTGTTGTTGTTGTTTTAAAAAGGTTTTACTTGATGGTAGAAGGGCAACAAGGAGAGGGCTGTTCTAACCTCCTTAGGGAAAAAGCCCTAAAATGCAGGGGTGGTCACTGAGAAGGCCCTCTCTTGTGGTTTGACAAACTGTACCTGTGGCAGTGGTGGAAAGGTGAGTAAGGACTTTCCATAGATTTCAGATGTGCTAAAAGTGTCTGGGAACCCACTTTCTGGCTGAAAAATCCATAAACCTGGAATTTGAAATTAGGGCCAAATTATATGACTTTAAGAGTGTAGTTCTCAATAAATGTAATTGAAGGGTTTTTATTATTATTTATTTCACAGATTGTTGTCATGTCCTTCTTGATCAAGATCACAACTCTAGCATCATGGTCTCCTTCATCCTTACTTCCCAGATTACAATAAAGGAAAAGAAACACAAGGTTCCATTTCAATTAAACAAAAGCCCAGTAGTAAACAAAACAAAAGCCTAGTAGTAAAGGATGTGTATGTGGTTTCATTTGTCATGAAATCAAAGATATGGCAATCCTGTGTATGTACACTGTGATGTGAAGGAAAACAATAATAGCAAAACCTTCTTCGTTTCTTATCATTATTCATTAATGACCCTGAATGCCTGTAGTATTTCTAAAAGTCACTTTTTAAAAAAACAAATATTGATTCAACATACAATTTGGCCTTCCTTGTTTGTGAGTTTGGGAGGCCTTTTGGACAACAGGAAAGCCTTGCTTTCAGGGGAATCATCATGCAGAAGGCATTCTAATCTAACAAGAAAGGGCCTTCTGAAGATGTAGCAAGATGAGATTACAAAGCCTCCTGTAGCTTAATTATTGATATCTTGCAAGGATAAGCTTTTTACAGCCACTCCATTCCTCCCACCTCATCCTGAACATTTCCAGCTTATAGTGCAATTCAATAGAAAAGTGCAGAGTGGGGGAGGGAAAAAAAGAGACTGGAACAAATGTTCCAGTTATCAATTCCCAACCAGACTGCTAAGTATACCACATAGTTGGTTTGCTTAGGTCAAAGTCCTAGTTAATTAAACAAACAAACAAACAAACTTTAACAAAATTAAATTTCATCAAATCAATGAACAACATACAGATCAAACAAAAAAGTGTCTTATTTTTTATGTCTTGCAGAGTGCTGTATATTATAACATTTTGTACTTCCTAAAATATCTGAGATTTTCCCAAATGTCAAAATTGATTTATAGCTCACTAACTCTTATTTTTAATATCAAATTCAAACCCAAAGATTCCAATAACTTAATTAAAATGTTTGTGTCTTCAATTTATAACAATAGATCCAATGTTGCTACTTTTCTATAAGTCAGTTTCAAACTTCTGTTCCATCCTCTTATAAACTAACATGTAATTCTTCCTTTTTCTCCATTTGAATATACTCTTTCCATAAGTCCCATTCTTTATAAAAATTACTCAATGAACTATTCTTAAGCAGAGTAGTCAGTTTATCCATTTCATATAATTCCATGATTTTCAATCTCCATTCCTCTACAGTAGGTATCTCTTCTATCTACCAATGTTTTGCAAATACAATCCTCGCTGCTATAATCATGTGAAATAATAACTTTCCCCTTTTATGTTCCATTTTATGTTCCAATTCCTTTTTGTCTGTTATATTCGGGAGATGCATTTTCGGGTCTGCTTGATTTTCAAATGTAAATATTTTTTTAATTTCAATATGAATATTTTTCCAGAATATTTTAGATTTTAGGCATTTACACCAACAGTGTAGATATGTGCCGACCTCTTTTTGCCATTTGTTTTTATTATTTTTGAACATTTTCGATAATTTGCAGGATGTTAGGTACCATCTGTAAAATGATGTATAAAAGTTTTTTTTAAATTCCACATTTAAGGGTAAATTTATTTCCCATTGTTCAGATTGTATAGATTCCTTTCAATCTTTTGCCCATTTGGGGCAAAAGGATATCACTTTTAAAAGGATTGGTGATGTTCAAATCCAGCTTGGTTGGGGCAAGAAACAATGTTCTCTCAAATGCAGAACAGTTGACTCTCCATAATATGAAGTAACATGTTTCTATTTGGTAAGAAGAAGCAGTAGTAGCTCTTCCTGGGGCTCAGCAGTGCTGAGATGTGGTAGTTTTGGAATGGAGCACAAGGACAACATAATAGTTTACTGTTCAAAAAGTGGGTTATGTGCATATATACTTGTGTAAGTAAAAAAAAATATCCCCCCCAAAAATCTACCCCCAAAAATCTGGGTTGATTTATGCATGGATAATTGCAGTGCATCTGTTTGTTGCAGCACTGTTTTTGTTCTTTAGTAATAGCTGCTTAAAAAAATGGCAATGGCAGCTGTTCTTTGGTGCTTCTCTGCTGGAGTGGGGAGAGTGGAGGGATTCTTCTTTCAGGTTCTCTTGGCATGGACTAAACTTGCAGTGTCCAAGTGCTTAGTCCGTGCTGGGAGACCCTGAACGGCCCCTTCTGCCCATTTTCTTTTGGGGATTCCCCATTATAGTGGGGGGAAGCAGGATGGGTGGGTGCTTCTTCAGACTGTCTTGGCACTGACTAAGCTCTAAGAGTCCAATCACTTGGTCATTTGGCCAGTCTATGATATCCATAAAACTGTCCTCAAGCACACTCCAAACAAATTGATTTTCTTCCTATCACCTTGCTCATTCACAGCTGCTCAATAGGATTGTCAGCCATGTAACCCATTTTGCACCAAACTGCAAATGTTGTTATAGCTATTACTGAATCTCTTTATGATATTCCTGGGATGATCTTGTATGACTCAGGTGATTTCTGCTTTGATCTTTTTCAGAGTGGGAGATAAAATAGAATATTTCTTTATACAATGCACAGGGAAATTTAAACCCAAAGTGGGGATGCTCTATAACCAGCAAGGAAACACATTACATGACCAGGAAACAATAAAAAGATAATAGAAGAACTATATAAAAGAGGTGAAAGGATGGCAGATTCATCTGAAGAAGAAGCGTATAAAGATCAACCTCTAATTTTAAAGAGCGAAATGAAAGTAGCTCGGAGCACAATTCAGAGAAATAAGTCACCAGGAACATATAGAATACCAATGGAGCTCCTCCAAGATACAGAAACAGAATCCATTTTAGTTCTAACTGAAATCTGTCAACAAATATGAAAAACAAAATTAGGAGAAATGCAGTAGGAAAAAAGAAGGCCACATTCCAGATGGATGGACTCAATCAAGGAAGCCAAGGCCCTAAATCTGCAAGACCTCAGCAGGGCTGCTGATGATGACTTGGAGGTCTCTCATTCATAGGGCCACCAGAAGTCAAAGTCAACTTGGCAGCAGTTAGCAACACCAATAGCAATGCATAATCACTTTGGAGTTTATCATACAACGGAATTTGGGGGTATAATGCAATGGCAATCCAAACGCAATCCTGGAGTTTCACGTTATTGTGAATGAGTGTATCTCATGCAATTTCGGGCAATGTCATGGCTAACCAAGAGATGGAGTTGAAGGATGAGGAGGAGGACATGGCTCCTCAGGAGCATGAGGAGTTGGAGGCTAGACCAGGTGCCAGTGCTGCCTTGCCAGACCCCAGCCCTGACATTTCAGCCACAGGAGTAGAGGCCCAGCCAGGCTCTAGCACTGTGGAGCTCCCTTCAGTGGCTCAGCAGCTGAGTGTGACTTCAAAGGAAGAATCCAGCTTGGAGATCCCTTCCTTTAAGGAAAGGAGAGCTGAGAGTGCTTGTGTGCGTCAGTCCCACAGGCTTGCAGAAAAGCAAGCTGCTAATAAGGCACAGCTGATAACAGGGTGAGTGTCCCCTACTTAACCACAGGTGGGACGCCATCCCTTTGCCAGAACGTATTGAAAGGCTCTTGGTGTGACTGTGTGCTGGCTCTGTGAACTCTTGTTTTGCCTTGATCCTGCAACCTTGGAACAAATTGGACTACTGCTGCCTTCTCCTTGCCCTGACCTCGAACCGGACTGATTTCTGTGACTTCCCCAATCCTGACCTCAGCTTTGACTACTACATTACTCTTTTGGACAATACAAAGGTCTGTAAAGCCTTCTTATCAGTGTGGGTTGGTGTGTACTGGCGGCAGTCCAGGACAGGCAATGGGAAGTCATTCCGAACGCAGTCATGGGGTTTCATGTAATTGCGTATTAGAATATCTCATGCAATTTTGGGAAATGGGGGGGGGGGGTCATTTTCTGGAAATGGGAAGTCATTCTGAATGCATTCCGAATGCAATCAGATTTGACGTAAATTTGCTAAACTAGCGAATTCACGTAAATGCAAATTGGCTCCATTCGTAAATTCCTTCAATGTGATAAACTCCTTTGTTGGCACAAGATATTATAGTGGCTCCCAAGTTCAATATCTTTACAAAGGAAAGACAAAATCTTTAGGCAATGAATCTATCAATGAATAATAATCCTCATCATTGTTGAGGATTAACACCTATATAGCTGTTGTAGTCATACCCTGCTTGAAGACTTCTGATAGTCACATTGTGGGCTATCATGAGGACAGAACCTTGGTCTAAATAAGTCTTTTTATCCAGTAGCACTTTTCTTAGATATTTTTATGAGGCAGAACAATCTGTACAATCTATTTCACATTTTCTTAGAGGTGAGATTAGTGAACCCTTTCTTGTTCACTCCTACGTTTCCTGGATGACAGCACCCTGGGTCTTTAGATCCCACCACCTATCTCTACTGAGGCACTGATATCTTTGGTAGCATGTTTCAATAGTTTAACAGAGGCCAAGAGGTATTTCAAAACAAGAATGAAGTTTATTTATAAAATATAAAATAAATTATAAAATGTAATTAAAGCTTTGTTTGTCTTATTTCTTAGTTACAAAAGTTCCTTCAAACCTTAACAATACAGCCACTCAGGCAACCTTATCTCCATGTATTATGGCCAAATCTTCCTTAGAACCTACAGGCTTATACTGAGCCTCCCTTTCCTAGACTCCCTCAAGCCTATCTAGTCCCTACTGGACTCTTTGGACCCTTCCCTGGTCTATCAACTAACCTACAAATGGTCCGTCAGGAACCCTAAGAGCACACCTTCCCTCCGAGGTGTCCCTTTCCTTCAAAACTCCAACAAAATAAACCTCGTTTCACTCTCTGCTCAGGCTCTTTTATAGCCCTGCCCAGCCAGCTTCTCATTGGAGGGACTCCTGGAGCTCGGTGATTGGCTGTTTCCACGGTCTGCTCACTACAGTGAGTTCTATTGTGTTGAGTGGGACTACTCCCATGGCCAATGTCAGCAAAAAGTTGCTGTGTTTATATAAAGAGCTGTTGATTTTGAGCTGTATTTTGTCCCATGCTTGGCCACATTTACTAGTACCATCCTCTTTCTCAAAGTGGCAGGTAATTCACCTTCTTGGTCCCTACTCAACTGAGGTAGTAATGCCATTGTTTCTTATGCTGGTGTCAGCTTTGCTGTCACTGTTATTTAAAAACCCAGGACAATTCCCTTCTACATTACTTTTCTGCATCACTTTTTTGTGTCTCATGGGTGCTGCAACTTTTCCAAGCCAACGTAGCATCCTAAGCAAGGTATGTGTCTTTCTCTTAATTTTTTTTTGCTAAGAGAGAGAAAGAGAGACAGACTGAGTACAGAATAGTTTCTGTCTGCCACATTTAGGTTGCAGTCCTGGACTCAATGATACTTACATCTCAGTAGACATGTATTGGGATGTAATCAATAAAACGAAAGGCAAATCTTGGAGAACCATTGAATCTTTTTCATTACAAATTAAAAGGGGTGGAGGGAGAAAGTACTTGGAAAGTAATTATAAACCCACACTCTCCCCTTAGGTAAGCAGAAGGCAAAATGATGATAAATGTTCTATCAAGCTTGGTGTTTACAGTATATTTAGGCAAGTGATTAATTTCTCATTTTCATATTATCTGACTACAGCTTTTTCAGCACAGATGTTTTTGTTTTAAAATCATGAAGAAGCTGGAGTGATTATCCTTTCTCTGCTTGATGCTAGGGAGAAAATACCAGATGAGTGTGAGGAAAGTGACATTCTGTTAGTCACCAGGGAGTATCATGCCTGACGATTGGAAAATGTATTTTAAAAGCAGCTGAGTCTAGGTTAGTCGATGAAAGGGCAACATTTCATGAAATATTAACAGAGCTTTCCAAGCCTCAACAGCAGTCAATCTCACACACTAATTCAGTATATAATCCCATTATAATGAACAGAAGTTGCTACAACTGTTCAAAATGATGGCTGTGTAAATAAATACAATAAAAATATGGGACTGTTCATTATACCAAGTTAGCAATCAGCCATCCTCATAAACTATGTATGTTTGTTTTGGATTTAAAGCTGGAATTCTTTAACTGCAAAGATGTCACCAGGAAAGTAGAGTAAAGATGGACTCATAAAGTTCTTCATGTGCTGGAGCTTCTGGATGAATACAATCTGGGGTTGGGGACATTTTTCTGTCTCCTCTCCTCCTTTGAGTCCATGGCTTCTTCCCTACCAGTTGTGACTACACTCTTTCCAGGCAGTCCTAAACTCAAGGGCCAATAGGTGTGAAGATTTGAATGTTGGACTAGGACTTCAGCCACGGATACCCATTGGGTTGCCTTGAGCAAGTCACATTCTCTCAGCCTAGAAGGAAGCCAATGACAAACCTTCTTTGCATAATATTGACAAGGTTAGAAACCGTTGTAGGTCAGAATTGACTTGAAGGTACATAAAACAACTAACAAGTCCTAAATTCTCTATTAGTTTCCAGATCCAGGATTGCACTTGAATATGCAAGTGTGAACATCAAGAAGCACAATTTTATTTAAAACAGAAGTGAATCAACCTAAGGCACATTCTTAACTCATTGAAACCTAAACATGCTAAACTTTGACTAGATTTATTGATCATAGTTTTTTAAAATATCCCCCTTCCTCTATGTATTGTTGTTTATTTTTCTGATTGCAGTTGTAACCAGTTGTATTCCAAGTTAAACATTTTTAAAACGTTCTCTCAAGCCTTTTGAACTTTTATAGTATGTTTAGTCCTTGATATTCTTCAGTATGTGGTTTAAAATTAGTATTTTTTAAAAAATTATAATCCCTCTCAGCATTTACAGCTATCTTAATTTAATGGACTGTAACCAGGCCCCAATCTAGGGTGCTGTTTAATCTACAGAATCTTGGTCTCTATCGGAGTTTACAATTTTCAGAGCAATAAATGCACATGAGAGCTGTCCAATATATTTGTAACTTTGAGCACAGTCTCCTCACACTTACAAGTCTTCGTCAGTTCCAGAAGGGAAATGTAGCATTGATATAAAAGGATCAAGATATCTCCTAGCATAAGATATTCTCAGACATTTCAGAGCCACTGGATCAAAGCCAGTCTGCTAATCTAGTGATATTAGGCACATCTCTCCCTTGATTTCAAGTGGGAACACATTTGAAATCTTTACTTACAAATATAAACAGCTAGAGTTTTAGCCTCATGTTTCATTTATGCCGGTCACACTGGATAAGACATCCCTTGAAAAATAAGACCTAGTTAAGGGACACCATTTTACTCCATCATTGTATATAATGGGACCTGTATATCCATGAATTTTGGTATCTGTGGGGAATCCTAGAGTCAAGCCCCCTGGATATCAAGGGCCTATTCTACATTATATTGGGCAACGTACTAATAACATTAATGATTTTTCTTCTATACAATGAAAAATGGTTTCTTCCTCTTTTAGTAATTCTTGAAATCTTAATCTAATTCATTGAAAAATGGTTAAGGATTAAGTTTCATATGAGTCTTTCAAAATTTATTTTTGGAACTGAATTTAATAAAGCTAAGAATTTTCAGTAAGAAAAACTATTCTGCCTATTTGGGGGGGGGGGGGAGAGAATTAACACTGTTCTTAATTGCCATTTTCTCTTCTTGGCAAGAGCAATTCTGTTGAAATGTATGTATGGAAATTCAGTATATTTATGTCTGCCAAAATATGGCTAATCACATTTTTAGCCGCATAGAATACAGAAATATCTTAATTATTGTCCGATTCCTTGACTAATTTCATTAATATTGTAAAAGAAGGATGGTCTGATATTCATCATGACCTGGAATATATACATACATAAAGTTTTTATTACTTTTTTAATACTGAGAAATTTATTCAGATCTGTGTAGAGAAATACTGTGACACTGCTGTCCCTGGAGAGTTCTAAATTGACTCGAACCACCAGTTTACTAGATACATTAAATTAGGTTAAAACTTCATCTCTCTCTCTGGTCTTCTCAAATCTAGGCAGCTGTTCATCCATGCAAAAGCTCTCATTACAGGCTCTGCTAGTTAGCTATCCTCCCCTCATACCCTTTGCAAAGTGAAGCTTATACTTAGACATACAGAAATACTTCCTTTCATATGCCTCAGCACTCAGTGGGAACATAACATCAACTATCATGAGTTTTTGAACCTAGGAATTATATACTTCCCAAGATAAGAACTCTCATTCTTGCTACTAATTCTGGCCTTTATTGCTTCTGATACAGTCATATGAGCCAAGAGTTCAATAGCAGATGTCTCCCATGTCAATAGGGCTGGTAAATCCACTGTGGGGTTCAACCCAACCAAAACCTCTTTGGATACTTGGCTAAAGGAGGTTTAGCATCTTGGTTAGCACTTTTGAAACTCGTACTAAAGCCCAGAGCAGATGCACTACCCCACTGACATGGGAGCCACCAGCTTTCACCAAGAGGGTGGCTACTAGCTATAAGGCCTCAATGCATAGAAAGCTTAATGTCCTACTTTGGTGCTCTTGTCATGCACTTGTAATCTAGGCTGCATCCGCGCTGTAGAAGCTTGACACAAACTGCTATGGTTCAATGCTATGGAATTCTGGGTTTTGTCGTTTCGTGAGACATTTACCCTTCTCTGTCAGAGAGCCCTGGTGCCCCAACAAACTACAAATCTCAGAATTCCATAGTATTGAGCCAAGGCAGTTAAGGTAGTGTCAAACTGCATTATTTCTTTGGTGAAGATGCAGCCTAAGTGAAGGGGAAGAGTCTGCTAGCTCCTACCCAGGTCTCCTACTGGTCATGGCCCCTATCAGCCACACAATGAATTTATAGATGTTCCCCAACCCAAGGGCTTGTTCCATTCTCCCTCTTTTATACAAGCACTAGTGTGAAAGGAAACCTCTTGAGAGGGGGAGAGATACAATTGTCTGCACTATACAATAAGCCTTTCCACGTAGGACTTTTAGTCTGTGTGGAATTTTGAAAGCAATTGCTTTGCTTGAGCCTTCTTGCACCCAGAGAGCTATATACGTCTCTGAAATGAATAGGATGGGCACTGGAAATATGAACACAAGTGCATCTTTGGCCCATGGGTCTGTTTCAAAAGCCATGGAGCCCATGCCTTTCTACGTGCATCTACATCCTGAACAGTATTGTAACAATATGCAAAGAGATCATGTAGCACAGTGATTCCCAAACCTTGGTCCTCCAGATGTTTTGGACTTCAGCTCCCAGAATTCCTATTGACCAAGCTGGCAGGGGCTTGTCTAAGCTGAAGTCCAACACTTTTGAGACTGTGTGAAACAAGTTGTAGCACAAGCTTTCATAGGATTTTTTTCACACAAGGAAAATTGGAAGGTTATACTGGTGCCAATGCAGGGTCATCCAGGGCATTAGGGACAAGTTCACAGTTGCTTTTCGTATGACACTGCACGCAAACCAGACAGACTCCAGACAGAAAGTGAGGTGAATCAGGAAATAAGCAATTTCACAAAACTACTTTGAGGATCAAAGTTGCATTTCCATTTTACTTGTGAATTCACTTCCTTCATGTAATGGAAGCCATTTGAAAACCGTGGGAACAGCTGGTGGGAGAAGGCAGAGAGAAGGCATTTTGGCATTCTTCCTGGACAGGAGGGAGTAATGGAGGACATGTCTTGGAAAAGGGGGGCATCTGGGAGTCTCAACCTTTGCTGGAATCAGGCAGGTTTATGCAGCCGCCCCCTCCTCTTTCTTTCTCTAGTGTGTGTGTGTGTGTGTTTGCAGTTTTTACAGGAGTTTTCAAAGGGAAATCTCAGCCTGCTTTCCTCTGAAACAGCTTCTGGGGCAAAGAGAATTTTCCTCTCCATTTCCCCTCCCTCTCTGGAGCATGTGGGTGTGAATACACTTGTGGAAATGACAGTTTGGAGCATGCACAGAAAAGGTATTTCTAAGGTAGCAATGGGGATTTGTCTTCCCCCGTTTCATATCCAAACTCACATTGAACCCACTTTAATGTGTTTTTAACCCCTTGTTGTGCTCTCTGTGTGGTAACTATTAGCAAATTGGCTTGCTTTTCCAGGATGCCAACACTTTAACCATTTTTTGGGATGGCAGCACATAGGTCCCCATGTGAAAAAGTTCATAGACTTGGCCTAGTTCCTCAGGTGCAAGTATTGTAACAAAATGATTGTAAGCTGAGAGGTGCTGCACACAAGTTCCATATTAATACTTGCAGGTGATCACAGCTTGGGAAAGTTTGGAAAAAGTTACTTTTTAAAAAACAACTCCTGGCATCCAGCATGGTCAGAAAACTCTAACTCTTCCAAGCTTTTCTAGTGATTTCCATATAAAAACTTTCATGAATTTAGTGTGAAAATGGCTATGCATATGCTTTAGTTTATGTACAAATGATTTGAAAGCTACAAGCAGTGTGAGAGAGAAACTCTGTAGCCCAATCTGAAGAAAGGGTGATCCAATTTGGTAAAATACAATAAAAAAAATCAAACTTCGGTTTTGAAGCTGAGAATTTTGACAATTAATAAATGTGTTCCAGTTATATTTTGGATTGCTTCTATCTTTATTCCAGGGTCCGTGTGATGGAGTAACTAGAGCCAGAATGTCATTCTGTTACTGAAGCAAATAGAATATTTCATGTATGTTTAAGAAAGAGAGTGATCAGTCCAGGTAGACAAGACTTGATTTTATTCATAAAATGTATACTTTTCCTCTTTGAGGTGACAGTTACAAACTTTGGTTTTTTTTAAAAAAGGAATTCTGAACAGCAAACAGTTGACTTTAAAATCTGTTTTACATATAAAATGTTTGCACGATTTAAAAAAAACAGATGGAAATGAGCTAGTGGAATCTGATATCAATTAATTTAAACAAATTTATATAAGAAATAGTAACAAACATTTACTTTTCAAGTCTTACATATATTATGAAAAATAGGTACAAAAGGATTTGTTTTGTTAAGTTAATATCTATGTCTGACTACCTGAAAAAAAATGTCTTGAATCCAGGCCAAAACAGCCATTTAGAACAAAAAAATTGATTGCAAATTGTAACTTTTTGGGTCAGAAAATAAGCTCCATATATAGCTGTTTACTCATAGGTTGCTTGGCAACTAGGTAGAATCACATGATCTAGACTTATTTGCCATAAATATAGAAAGGGGGAATCCATAAGCAGACACAAGGTCCCACTTCGGCATGTCCCTTACTAGGGGAGCAAATAGATTCTAGGAATACAAATCCAGAACTTGGGCCTGGGTGCACATGGGGTCTCTTCACTGTCCACATATCACTGAAAGGATGATCAGCACAGGGTGTAGTCAACCACCCCTGAGTAGCACCTAGGTAACACTGCCAGTCCTCCAGAATGCAAACAACATACTGGTATACCAGTGCCTTTAAAGAGCCATTTGATCTGAAGAAATCAGCCAGTAAAGCATTTAAGGGCATGGTAATATCTATGTTATCAAGCTTCTGTTAAAGGCACCTCTATTAGATCAAAAAAAGGAGACTCCTTTAAATATTGTTTCATAGCCAACTGCACTGATCATCTTAGCAGGAAGAGCGGGTGCACAGCTTTCTTTTATGTTCGGTTATCACTTGATCAGGACTGGAGACTCTTAATCTCACCCAGATGTTAACAGGAAAATAAGAAAAATATACATATTAAAAGGATGGGCAGGTAAAATCTTTGACTGGCTGTATCAAATGGTGATGTTGCATTCAGGGAAATAAATGTTAACTATAGCTCAAATATAATTTAAGGCACACCTGACAGAAATGGAGATAAGATAATCCACAAATAAATGTTTAGAGAATGGTTTTGATACGGATGTGAAAAAGTTCCAATTTACTGAAAGGGTTGACTGTGTGACTAGTCATTATGATAACCCTTCCTGAGATTACCTGTAGGATATGGCAGCAGCACTTGCTTCTCCACACAACTCGAGTATAATCTGAAGAGCCAGAGAGGTTTACATTGCAACTATTCTATACACCAGCATTTCTTTAGTTTTGGGGATGGACAATAGAGATAGTGAGTCAAGTGTCCTCAGCATGAGATCTTCTACATGGCCCATTTCTTCCAGTGTTACCAGAATTGTTGAGGAAGATATTGTGCTGCAATAGTTCCTTAAAGTTTATATTAGAAAGGATCTTCTCTTGCATCTTTTACATATTTATTTTAATCACATACATATGTTTCCCATCCCCAAACATAAAACTTGCTTATTGCACACACACTCACATTTCTTGAAACATCCTGGCAGCAGAAACAGAAAATTAAGAAGTCTGAGGTATAGCACCATGGAAGAGCACCTCAACAGGTCCTTTTCCTTCTTGGATTTCCTTATCACAAAGTAGTAACAGCAGACAAGTGTGCTATTCAAATGTTTCCAGTTTTGCCACCTGAGGTTTTGCTGGTGACTTCAAACAACAGAGCTCTTGAACATCAATATATACAAAGGGATTTATTATTAATAATAACAATATTATTATTAGCATATCAGAAAAAATGGAATTGGATTCACTGGAAATTACAACTTTATTTTTCATAATACATACACAGTATTGACAACATAGTTTTAAAAATTATTATAACATAAGAGCCAGTTGCAACTCAGCGACACATGCAAGTTTTGGAAATGGACACAGAAAGGGCAGCATTGTACTGTACATAGAATAATTACAGTTTATTAAACAGACCTTCTTAGCACCTCTTATGGTGAAATAGAAAGAGCACCGTGACATTCAGTTTTACAGCACCAAGAAATCAAGGGAGGTACGGTTGGGTTTTGTGGGATTAGATAGTTGAGGACATAATAAAATTAACCCCATGTTGCCTGTCTCTGCCACAGGATCCTTCATAATTTGCCAAATAAGTTTAAGTCATGTGATTCTGGTCCTATGGGGCAACAAATGTTCCTAAAGAAGACATACATACATGGTGAAACATAATTTTCTACTCCATCCTTATTCAAAACTTGCATGTGGCATCAAGTGGATTGGTGGTAGCACCAAGGTTGTTTTTTCTTCCTCTTGTCGATAGTCTTCTGAATGCTCTAAACTTAACCAAGGAAACAGACTGGACCAATTTCAAATCCAAACTTCTGATTCTGATCACCAAAGTCATTGATCATCACATCAAAAATAGGCACTTGGTCGATTTTGGGAGTGTTGATTTCAATAACAGTCTTTGCATAGCCCTTTCTTGACTGCAAAAAACAAACAAACAAAAAACCAAAAAATCACTTACAACAGAACAAGACTTAAGTGTTGGTACACTGAAGAAACAGCTCTAGTTTTTGTGTAGACTGACTCACTGAACACAGTAAATGGGAAAAGTAATGCAATCTTGAGATGATTCTCAATGGAAAGAAACACCAACAACGTGGGCGGTTATTATCTAGTGAACAGGGGCAGCAGCAAGTTGGTTGATTATGGCTGCAATAACTTTGAAAAGACTGAAAGAATGCACTTAATAAGCTGATAACGAAACTATTGACTGAACTACATTTTAGGTATCTAAACCAAAACCCTTGCATCTAGGCTGATAAAACAACATCATAGGCTATGCCAGATACCTCTTCAATTAGGTATCATTACCCCTGTTTACCATAGTCAATTCTGCCATCAGACTGTGAACAGTGAAGGGGCCTATTTTGTCAGACCCATTTTGTAGAGTAACCAATGTGATAAAGTTGCATTGCCTGGATACCAATCTGATTTAGATTGTAGGGATGAAGAGGGGCATGGCCCACTTCCTCCCAATCTAGGAATTATGCTTCTATGTCTGGCTGTAATTCTTACTGACTGCAGGAAATCCTGTAGCCCAATAATCAAACTCTTAAATGGGCTGAAGAAATAGAGTAGCAAGAAGGAAAACTATGAGTTACTGTAGCAGAGGGATGATGGGTAAGGGGATTGGTGAAGAGCATGGCCTGTTGGGAAAGTAGAATGAGGGGAGGAGCTTATTTAAATAGAAATTTGTTCCAAATAACCCATACAGAATAAGGTGTTTAGAAGTTGTCACACAAAAAAACTAAGCTGCGGTTGATAACACACTAGGAGTTCTTAGAGTAGCATGAGTAAAGATTCAACACTTGTGAAACTTCATAGGCATGTTCTCTTTAATACTCTTCTCTACCTATCAGATTGAGATTCCACTTCAAACAGCAGCTCATCGGATATGAAGAACAGATACAAGATTTTTTTTTTTTCAAAAGGGCTTTGTCATTGCTGCCACTTACATTATCTGCTTTAAGGAGAAATTATATTAAAATGGGGGAGGGAAACCTTTCATTTGCAGTATTTCATCTTTTCTGCCACACATCATAGAGTACAAATGCTTCCCAATTACCATCGCATATCTCAGTACTGTTCCTCCAGTGACTTTCCTTACCATTGCATTTTGAACAAACAGTGCATTGTCTGTTGCTTTCTGATTTGCCTTTGCCTTACGTTATGGCTAACATCCCTCTCTTCTTCTCCTTCTAACTTTTTTTTAAAAAAAGAAACCAATTCTGTGTAGGCAGAGAACAAACAGCAGCAATGAAAGGACACTTTGAACTTTGGAGATGTGCGTCATAATGGCATTAAGCCTGAACTCATTTGATTACTAAGCTAACCTGCCATCTTAAGTAGAAAAGAGCATCCTGAGCTTATACTTACTGCACAGCCATCATGAAGAGCTTTGATGTAAGGATTGTTGTCATAAGACATCTCTTCATCGTTTGAGCCTAAGAACCTTAGTGCTTTGTCATAGCTGTCGGAAGATACATCATGCCATGCCACTGACTGATGACAGTTGTAAGTGAAGTTCTGTCTGGCAGAAGCACTCAGTAGTTTAAGGAATGTCATTTGGACCATGTTAATGGAATTGCCTTCAGCATCGACATAGGAAAGCTGAGGAGTTTCAAACAAAAAAAGAGAAAAACAAGGTCCCGCAAACAGTCACATAAATATGTGGTTGATTTTCCTTTTAAAGTGCAAAACAAGATTACATTTGACACAAACCCACATTAACTGGCCTGCCTGTAAATGACGAGAGAGACATGCATGTTTGCTCTCCCATTAAGAATGCACTCAAGCTATGAATCAATAAACAGATTTTTTTCTTTATGCAACATTACATGATTATGCAGTTGGGCTGTATATAAGTATCAGAAATCTGAAAAATATCCCAAAATTCTCCTAAGGACACAATTTCACTTTGATATGACTTTGCAGCTTGTTTTCCATGCTCACTGAATCAAAGGTCCTCCTTTCCAAGTGAAGGAGCAAGTGAATGCTTCCTTCCATCACAAACATGATGTTTAAGGGACATTTGTGGGCATGCACAGATGCACACACAGAGACATGAATTACTCTGGCCTTCACACACATAAAAGAAGGAAAAATCACATATAATTTGGCCTTCTATGCACATTGGTACCTGCACTAAGCAGTTTACATTATGAACATGAATATGGCAATGAAACTTTGACTTCTGAATAGTGAGTAGTCTCAGATCTTCAGGAAGGACTTGTGGGACATTCCTCAAAGAAGTGTCCAAGCTCAAAATATATACTGGTGGTGGTTGTTTAATTCTGGTTGAAGGCAAATTTCATTTGGTCGACACTTTAAAGCAAACATAATTCTTACCATCCAGAATAATTTGTGAACAATACTTTGAATTTCTGATGAATTTCTTTGCTCAAATATATATGGAGTTTATCACATGGGAGGAATTTATCTCAATTGCGAATGGAGCCAATTCGCAATTACGTGAATTCACCAGTTTAGCGAATTTACATGAAATCTGATTGCATTCGGAATGCATTCAGAATGACTTCCCATTTCCCGAAAATGACCCCCCATTGCCCAAAATTGCATGAGATACTCTAATATGCAATTACGTGAAACCCCATGATTGCGTTCGGAATGACTTCCCATTGTCCGAAAACGTGCAACCCCATGATTGCGTTCGGATTGCCATTGGAGTATACCCCCAAATTCCATCGTATGATAAACTCCTATGTCAAATAGAATATTATATTTTACTAAAAGCCATTACAAACCACATACCATAACAAAATCTATTTTAAAATGAATCATGAAATTGAATTAGTGATTGCACAAATCCTTTTTGCAGCCTTGCCAAACAAAACTGTTTTGCGTGTTATGTTGTTTTTTTTTAGCTGCCTTCAAGCTGACTTCAAATCATGGCAGCCCTGTGAATGAGATGTCTGCAAGCCTCCCTGTGCTCTACTTCTTTGCTCAGGTCCTCTAGACTCAGGACCACAGTATCCTTTATTGAGTATATCCATCTGGCATGCAGTCTTCCTCTCTTTGTACTACCCTATACCTTCCCCAGCATCACTGTATTTTCTAATGAGTTGTGCCTTCTCGTGATATGGCTGGAGTATGAGAGCCTCAGTTTAGTCATCTTGGATTCCAGGAGAGTTCGGGCTTGATTTGTTTCTGGACTCAATTGTCTTTCTGGCCATCAATAGTATCCTCTCTTCTCCAGCACCACATCTCAATTGAATTAATTTTCTTCTTATCTTGTTTCTTCACTGACCAGCTCTCGTATGGTAATGGGAAATACAATGGCTTGGATGATTCTAAATTTAGTGTTCAGCTGTTTACATTTTAGGATTTTGTCTAGTTCTTTCATGGTTGCCTTCCCCATTCTTAATCTTATGATTTTTTGACGGGAGTCTCCATTTGATCAATGTTTGATCTAAGGTATAGGTAATCTTTAACTATTTCAATTTCCTCATTATCTAGATTGAATTTATATAAATCCTCCATGATCATTATTTTTGTTTTCTTTAAGTTTAACATTAGGCCTGGTTTTGCACTTTCTTCTTTGATTTTCTTCATAGAATCATAGAGTTGGAAGAGACCACAAGGGCCATCCAGTCCAACCCCCTGCCATGCAGGAACTCTCCATCAAAGCATCCCCAACAGATGGCCATCCAACCTCTGCTTAAAGACCTCCAAGGAAGGAGACTCCACCACACTCCGAGGGAGTGTGTTCCACTGTCAAACAGTAATTGAAGATTTCCATACCAATTCCATATCTTAGATTGTTGATATTCCTTTCTCCTGTCTTCACTCCTCCTTCTTCCATGTATAAACCTGTTTTATGTATTAGAGTCAGCCCTCCTTATCCACGGATTTTTTATCCACGGATTCAAGCATCCATGGCTTGAAAATATTTTTTTTAAAGTATAAATTCCCAACAGCAAACCTTGATCTTGCCATTTTGAATAAGGGACACCATTTTGCTATGTCATTGTATTTAATGGGACTTGAGCATCCACTGATTTTGTTATCCACGAGGATCCTGGAACCAAATCCCAGCGGATAACAAGGGCCCACTGTATATTTTCTACACACAAGTTGAATAGACAGGTGACAAAATATAGCCTTGTCTGATCTCTTTGCCAATCTGAAACAGTTTTTTCTCTGTATTTTCTTACAGTAGCCTCTTGTTCTAAATACAGATTCCTCATCAGGACTATCAGATGTAGTGGCACTCCCATTTTTTTTAGCTATGCAGTCAAAGGCCCTGCTATAGGCCCTGCTATAGTCTATAAAGCACATGCTGACTCTTTTTTTTGGGGGGGGGGGGGGATTCTTTAGCTCACTCCATTATTCATCATATTATTGTGATGTGGTCCCTAGTGCATCTTTCTTTCCTGACCCCACTTGGATGTCTGGCAATTCGCTCTCCATATATGATGGGAATCAGTGCTGCAGAGTTTTGAGCATAATTTTGCTTGTATGGGAAATTAATGCTATGGCTCTACAATTGCTGCAGTCTTTTGTGACTCCATTTTTGTAGATGGCAAAAAATGTATATTGGTCATTTCTAATCTGATGGCTACTGTTTCCCCCCCCCCCCCCCCCCCATATTTGTTGGCATGTTTTGATCTTGAGCTTGTTTGGAGGTTCTAGCAGGGAAGTACAGCTATCGTATACCCTTGACCGAAGAACGGTACACTCCTTCTATCTGGGATGGTCGTCCTCTTCCACCAAGCATGCAGCTTCGGGAGGGACGCAAATGGAGCGGTGAGGGAGGAAGGGGACACCCACCTAGCCAGCCAGATCAGCCTAATCAACCCTGGTGATCAATGGGGTGACAAATGTCGCAGCCAGATCGCCCTCACATCCTGTTGGCATGTTTTGATTAACACTGAAATTGATTTTGTTTGTGTGCTGTACAAGGGTCACATTCTGATAATACCTAGCATAGCTTTACAAAAGGACATTCATCCCATAGGGATGCCATGATCTGTCCCAGGACTCTTTCTTTTGGGACTCTTGATACAAGTGGAAGTATAATACGTAATTTCGGATATTCTGTACATCACACCACCATTACAGAACTGTAAACTTCTTGGACCATGCTTATACTTTCCATTAAAAAAACCAGTTTGAAAATGTAATTCTATAAAAGCAGTTCTGAGAGGCAAAGGTAAGCATTTGTCTTTTGTTTCCAGGACCAATACTAATAGGAATCATAGAATCATAGAATCATAGAATCGTAGAGTTGGAAGAGACCACTAGGGCCATCCAGTCCAACCCCCTGCTATGCAGGAAATCCAAATCAAAGCACCCCTGACAGATGGCCATCCAGCCTCTGTTTAAAGACCTCCAAGGAAGGAGACTCTATCACCTTCCGAGGAAGTGCGTTCCACTGTCGAACAGCCCTTACTGTCAGGAAGTTCTTCCTAATGTTCAGGTGGAATCTCTTTTCCTGTATCTTGCATCCATTGTTCCGGGTCCTGTTCTCTGGAGCAGCAGAAAACAAGCTTGCTCCCTCCTCAATATGACATCCTTTCAAATATTTAAACAGGGCTATCATATCACCTCTTAACCTTCTTTTCTCCAGGCTAAACATCCCCAGCTCCCTAAGTCGTTCCTCATAGGGCATGGTTTCCAGACCCTTCACCATTTTTGTCGCCCTCCTTTGGACACACTCCAGTTTCTCAATGTCCTTTCTGAATTGTGGCGCCCAGAACTGGACACAATAATCTAGGTGGGGCCTGACCAAAGCAGAATACAGTGGCACTATTACTTCTCTTGATCTAGACACTATACTTCTATTAATGCAGCCCAAAATAGCATTGGCCTTTTTAGCTGCCGCATCACACTGTTCACTCATGTTCAACTTGTGGTCTACTTGGACTCCTAGATCCCTTTCACAAGTAGTTTCATTCAGCCAGGTGTCACCCATCCTATATCTGTGCATTTTATTTTTCCGCCCTAAGTGCAATACCTTACATTTCTCTGTATTGAATTTCATTTTGTTAGCTTTGGCCCAGCTTTCTAGTCTATTCAGGTCATTTTGAATCTTGATCCTGTCCTCTGGGGTATTAGCTATTCCCCCTAATTTGGTGTCATCTGCAAATTTGATAAGTATGCTCCCAATTCTGTCATCCAGGTCATTGATAAAGATGTTGAATAGCACTGGGCCGAGGACAGAGCCCTGTGGGACCCCACTGGTCACTTCTCTCCAGGATGAAAAGGAGCCATTGTTGAGCACCCTTTGGGTTCGGCCAGTCAACCAATTACAGATCCATTTAACAGTTCCTTTGTCTAGCCCACATTTTACAAGCTTGTTTGCAAGAATGTCATGGGAAACCTTGTCAAAGGCCTTACTGAAATCAAGATATACTATATCCACAGCATTCCCTTCATCTACCAAGCTGGTAATTTTATCAAAGAAAGAGATTAGATTTGTCTGGCATGACTTGTTTCTCTGAAACCCATGTTGAGTTTTTGTGATTATGGCATTGCCATCTAGATGTTCACAGACTCTCTGTTTAATGATTTGCTCCAGAATCTTTCCTAGAACTGATGTCAGACTAACTGGACGATAATTGTTGGGATCCTCTTTTTTCCCCTTTTTGAAGATGGGGACAACGTTTGCCCTTCGCCAGTCTGCTGGGATCTCTCCTGTTCTCCAGGAGTTTTCAAATATGATTGCCAATGGCTCTGATATTACTTTTGCCAGTTCTTTTAATACCCTTGGATGGAGTTCATCTGGTCCCGGAGACTTAAATTCATTTAGATTAACAAGGTGTTCCTCTACTATCTCTTTACTTATTCTGTGCTGAAATTCCCCTATTCTGTTCTCTGCTCCATTATCCTCAGGTTGAGCATCCTTTGCCTTTTCTGAGAAGACTGAGGCAAAGAAGGTGTTGAGTAATTCTGCCTTTTCTCTATCTCCTGTTAGCATTTTGCCATCTTCTCCACGCAGTGGCCCTACCGTTTCCTTCTTCTTCCTCTTGCTGCGGACATATCCAAAAAAGCCCTTTTTATTGTTCTTAACCTCTCTAGCAAGCCTGAGTTCATTCTGCGCTTTAGCTTTTCTGACTTTACCCCTACACATGCCTGCTATTTCTTTGAATTCCTTTTTCGTGATTTCCCCCTTTTTCCATTTCTTATACATGTTCCGTTTCAAACTTAGCTCGGTTGAAAGTTCCTTAGTCATCCATCCTGGTTTCTTGAGACACCTCCCATTTTTCTTTCTCACTGGAACTGTTTGAAATTGTGCCTTCAGTATCTCCCTTTTGAGAAAGTCCCATCAGTCCTGAACTCCTTTATCTTTTAGTATTTCTGACCATGGAATCGCCCTCAATACTTCTCTAAGTTTACTGAAATCCGCTCTCCTAAAGTCTAGGATGCGTGTCTGACTCTGCCTGGCTTCTCCTTTCCACTGTATTACAAACTCCAGGAGAACATGGTCACTTCCACCTAATGATCCCACCACTTGCACCCCATTAACCAAGTCCTCCTTGTTGGTTAGGATCAGATCTAAAATAGCTGACCCCCTTGTTGCCTCTTCCACCTTTTGGACCATGAAATTGTCTTCCAGGCAAGTGAGGAATTTGCTAGACCTTGAGGATTTTGCTGAGTTTGACTTCCAGCAAATATCAGGATAGTTGAAGTCGCCTATCACTACTACATCTCTCTTTTCTGACTGTGTGGTCATCTGTTCTAGAAAGATATCATCCAATTCCTCAGTCTGACTTGGGGGTCTGTAGTAGACTCCCACCGTAACACCCTTGTTGTTTCCCTCCCCTTTGATTCTTATCCAGATGCTCTCCACCTGGCTTCCATGATTGATGTCCAGGATCTCTTCACTGGTGTAAATATCTCTGACATATAGTGCTATTCCTCCTCCTTTCCTGTTTGGCCTATTTCTCTTAATAAGGTTATACCCCTCTATTTCCACATTCCAATCATGAGACTCATCCCACCAGGTTTCAGTGATGCCTATTATAGGAAAAATTTGAAGAGTTGATTGGATCTATGTCCTGATTATATGTTTGTATGCACATGTTAGGGAAAGCTGCATATAAAGATGCATACAGAATGTTGTATATGAAAATGTTGTAGAAGAAAATGCTGCATATAATATATATTTTTTCTTAAAAAAAGAAACAAAACAAAACAGAGACTGATGCAGAAATTGAACTCAGCAGACTTCAATACATGCAAGTATTAGACACACACTGGCCAGAAATACACTCATCCATCCAAACTAAGATTAAGGGCATGTCTACATGGGTCATCTGCAGAGGTTTCCTCCTGCCCTTGTATCACTCAATTCCAGAGAACACAGGGCCAAAGGCTCAATTCAACTGCAGATGGTGCTCACTTGGGAAGGGCAGTCTTGCAGCAAATCTGGGCCATCCCTGCTTTAAAGTGAATATAAAAGACTCATCATTTGCTCCAGATCAGCATTC
The DNA here is from genome assembly GCA_034509955.1 of Urosaurus nigricauda. Classification (NCBI taxonomy): domain Eukaryota; kingdom Metazoa; phylum Chordata; class Lepidosauria; order Squamata; family Phrynosomatidae; genus Urosaurus; species Urosaurus nigricauda. The sequence continues at coordinate 107,656,671 of JAOEGL010000004.1, forward strand.
CAGAGTGATGCCACGTTTGCACAGCATCATGCTGTGCCCACCCACCACAAGTCACTCCTCTGAGGTCACAACAAAGTGCCCAGCAATGTGATCAATGCTGGACACCTTGGTTCTGGCCCATGTCATTGACACTGGGCACCTTCATTCTGGCCAGCAGTGGCAAGCAGCACAGTGTAGCCTCCTGACATTGTTCAGGAACATGCAGGTAATGGGAATACAAGGCAGCTTTGGGGCCAGAATACTCTGGGGGCAGCCTGGAGTATTCTGGCCAGTGTAGACCCACCCTAAATCTGTTCTTCTCTTAAAATCACCTTTCATGGAAAATGGTAGCATGTAAAGAAGATTGTATCATCTCCGCTCCTTATGAAGGGAAAGCCTGATGTGAAAATCATTGAAGTATGTAAACAGAAGAAATAGAACTGAATTTTCAAAGGAAATTTAAGTCTAGGAAACCCCTTTTAGTTCCAGTACTGCATTATTATCTGTCAGTAAAAAAATTCAATTTTATACTAAAATATTTTTGTTCCTGACAATGTTCCTTCATTAGTACTTCAGTCCAATTGCAAATTGAATATACATAACTTTTACTGCATTGACACCTGAAAACTAGATTGGGCAGTGTGAATTAAGGATCTTTTACTAGCATTACATTTTGCATAAATTCCACAGTGGCAACATGTTTTGATAATTCAGCTATATATTCTCCAGCAAAAGCATGATGAGAATAAATTCTTCAGTAGAATGCCTATTTGAAATTTAATAATATTGCTTCACATACTGCGACAGCAACTCTAAAATATCCTGTCTGAAAGAAGCAGTTGCTTTCCATTGGGAATGAGGTGAAAATTATTTTTTTGGCATGTAAAATAATTCTTGGCCTTCCTCAAAACATAATACATTCTGATTTAAAACTCATTTTAAAATATGCCTTTTCTATCAGTTCAAGCAATTCAGATTTGCATTCAGAGCTAGCCAATAAATTCAGAATCTGTACTCTGTCCTGGATACTAATCTTGACTACTTCAGCTTGTTAACTTTGAACTAAACAGAATAACTGGACAGGTTTTATTAACTTTCAGATTAAGGTTGGTGCCAAGAAAAGAAAAAGGTTATCCACAGTCTCTTCCACAACAGGGCATAATACTTAAGGATGGGCCCAGTTTATATATTTGATGGCCACCATATCTTATGGCTTTTGGAGAGTATATGGCCATTATCAGGCTCAAAGATTGGCTAGGGCTAATGAAAGTGTAGGTACTCTACCAGTGTGGAGATACTTTGTTGTTAATGGCCTTTGAGTCGATCTTGACCCATGGCGATCCTGTGGATGAGACTTCTCCAAGAATGTTCTCCATTGCTCTGCCCAACTTATGTAAACTTATACTCATGACCTCTTTAATAGAGTCCATCCATATCACATGTGACTTCCTTTTCTCCCTCCCTTCACCTTTCCTAGCATTATTGTTTTTGCCAATGATTCATGCCTTGTCATGATGTGTCCCAAGTACAACAGCCTAAGTTTTGTCACCTTAGCTTCCAGGGATATTTCTGGCTTGATCTGCTCTAGGACCCATTTGTTTGGCTATCCATGGGATCCCCAGCACTCTTCTCCAGCACCACATCTTAAATGAATTCATTTTCTTCCTATCTTTTTCTTAACTTTCCAGCTGTCATATCCATACATGGCAATAGGGAATACAAGGGCTTGTATGATTCTAAATTTTGTGCTCAGTTGTATATCTTTGCATTTTAGGATCTTTTTCTAGTTCTTTCATAGCTGCTCTCCCCATTCTTAATCTTCTTCTGATTTCCTGGCTACAGTCCCTGTTTCTATCAATATTTGATCCCAGATATGTGAACTCTTTTACTATTTCTATTTCCTCATTGTCTAGATTGAATTTATCAAAGTTTTTTTTTTGTGGTCATCATTTTTGTTTTGTTAATGTTCAACAGTAAGCCTGTCAGTGCACTTTCTTCTTTGATCTTCTTTAGTAGTTTTTCAAGGTCTGTGAAGTTTTCTGCTAGTATTATGGTGACATCTGCATATCTCAGGCTGTTGACATTCCTTCCTCCTATTTTCACTCATGCTTCTTCTATATCCAAGCCTGATTTTCTTATAGTATGTTTTCCATATAAATTAAACAGGTAGGGTGATAAGATGCAGCTTTGTCTGATCCCTTTGCTAATTGGGAACCATTCTATTTCTCTGTGTTCTGTTTTGACAGTAGTCTGTTGTCATGAGTACAGATTCCTCATCAGGACTAGCAGAGGTGCCTTTAAGAGCATTCCATTGCCTTTCATGATCTATGCAGTCAACAGCTTTGCTATAGTCTATAAAGCACATGCTAATTTTCTTTTGAAATGCCTTAGTGAACTGTATTAGACATCGTGTGTTTGTGATGTGGTCCCTAGTGCCTCTTTCTTTCCTGAACCTCACTTGGGCCTCTGGGATTTCTATACTGCCTTATAAAAAAAGTGTGTCCACTCAGTGCCAGAACCTGCAAGACAGGTAAATGCATTCTCCTAGGAGGTGAAGGCACTGGGTGTACAGCAATATGCACAAATGCAGACTTATCAGATGTATTTTGTACAAATATCTTCATCAGGAATGGGCAAAGAATAGTTCATGGACCCCTGAGGCCCCTGTGTTATTTCTGTTACCTATGACTCCCTTGGCCTTACAGGAAGAAAACAAATACCATGTTTTGACAGGCCACAAACATTTAAAAAAATAAAAATGAAACAGAACACAACTATTACCTGTTCTTTTAATTAGAACAAGGCCTGCTGTGGTCCACAGTAGGTTCTGGGAATGAAAAACTGGATCTCATACTTCCAACTGTGAAATACAATCTCTCTTAACACTTAGCAAAGCCTGAGCTGAAAAATCTGTAACTTGTCTTGAGCCCTTGAGTTGGGATGGGGTATAAATTAGTCATAGCTAAATAATTACAAGAAGCAACATAAGCAAGGCAAAGGACAATCACATGCAAGTATCAAAGAGGTCCATGCATCTCTGCCTTGGCCCTGAAATCCTGCAGGTTTAAAGGAAAACTGCTTGCATATGCCACACAACCTTAACAATATTTTAGAGCAACCTTACTTAGAGTATTGCACTGAGATCCAAAAAGACAAGGGATATGGTGTGTTGATTTTTAGGAAAAGCAAACTACAGGTGACAACCTTGTTTGCACAAACTTATTATCTTTGCTGGATTTGGGTTCTTAAAGTCTGGACAACACTGCATATTAAATCTAAAGAAAATAAATAGTAACTTACCAGTTTGCCTCTCTTAAATTCACTGAACCAGGTTCCAGGATTTTCTTTTGGCCATGATGAAATCCTTACCTGTGAGAAGGGAAACACAGCAAAGACTGTTAATTATGACACCCAGAAATGAGTAGGAAATAAAAAGGTTTTACACAAATACTGCTACATTAATCTTGTTTTTAAAAAAGAGGAGGGCGGGAGAGACAGAGAGTGAAAAGTGCCTGGGCTCTCTGCCTAGTTTTAATTGTATTTTGAGCTATCTAGAGAGAAATTTATACTCAGTTCTCATATTACAGATTAAATAACCAAATATATTAATTGGACCATCCAGGCAGATCTGTGGGAAATGGGTTGTGGATACTTTGCCTTTTGGCAGAGCCCAGGCCCAGATGGTAACTTTTTCCTTTCAAATATTATAGTTTTGTGATTCTCATTGAATCAGTTATATTTCCCTTTAAGAGAGAATGATAGGCCTCTGTATCATCCTGGGATTTATAGGTCTAGCAAAACTTTGTTTTAGGCTGAAATTAGCTTTAAAATGCATTGGCCTTGTTGTGAGAATGGGTCACAGAAAGTTCTCCTTGGCAGTGATGGGACAGAGGGGAGGAGGGGTGACATTCCAGAGCAAAGAGAGATAAGCAGCTCCTTGCTCCTCTGGCACCTAGGATGTAGTAAACAACCTGCTGAGTGGGCATGGGAATGTTTCCCCTGTTTCCTTGGCGCATACTCTATAAGAACGTGATGACATAGTATATGTGCTAAGTTGGTGGAAAATGACAACAATATATAAGATGTTAGCAGACAAAAGGTCTTTGCCTTGTTGGGAAGCTTGCAGCTCTGTGTGGCCAATGTGTGTGTGTGTGCATGTGTGTGTGTCTGCCATAGCCTGTGGCTGGGCAGAGATACTGCGTGCCTGGTTTCTTTCTTCCAGACAGGGTAAGCTAGAGTGTGTTTTTTCTTCCCTTCCCTTTCCTTTCTCTTCTTCTTTATACTTACTTGTTGGGAACTGGAGGATAGAATTGTGATTCTAGGCTTTTATTCCTTTCTATCTCATTTTCCTAACAAAGCAATCCTTCCAAGACCAGAACTGACTATTTCATTAGCTTCAAATCCAAACCCATATATACTGGACAACTGGATAGTCTGAGAGTGTTACACCTGACAGCTAGTGATTGAGCTGTGGGTGTGATATCTCAAAGTTGAGGCAGGGAGTGCAGTGTGCATCAGCCAAGGGGGTTGCTGGGCTGCCTCTGATTGCCGGGCCTGGGTTGCGAGCATTACAGCCTCTAAAAAATAGCAAAAATGTGTGCACTACAGTGAAGCGTTTGGCTAGTTGGTGCCTGGATAAGAGACTGTGTAGCAGTGTAAAGATTAAACAGTGCTCAGAGATCCACACAGAGCAGTGATTCTCAAACTTTGTATATCAGCTAGCTGAGTCCCTGACCACTGGCCATGCTGACTGAGGATTCTGGGAGGTGACTCGAAAACTGAAACATTGGAGAGCCAAAGGTTGAGAACCATCTCCCTTAGAGCAAACTTTAGAAGAGTTGTTTTTCTGGGAACTGCATTCCCTGCCTCAACAACACCTTTTCTAATCTTTGTCTTACTGCTTATTAATTTCCCCTTCCAACCTCTCTTCTGAATATTGATTCTCCGGGTATTTTGAGGTGCTCTGGTTTGGATATTTGATATTAGCAATATAAAAACTAGAGCCATCATGGTGTAGTGGTTTCAGCGTTCAACTACAACATTGGAGACCAGGGTTAATATCCCTGGTTTAACTATGGAAGCCTACTAGATGACCTTGAGCAAGTCATAGTCTCTGTGCAGACTGGCATCTTTGCCTGGCCTGAGGGTGGAGTTGTGGCATGGCATCCACACAACACATGCCTCAACTCTGTCCCCAGGCCGGTGTGATGCTGTGTGCCGCATGACATCATGGCACTCCTCTGGCAATGTCTCTATATCATGCAGCGCCAAAGGAGCCCCTTAAAGCCACAGCGCCAGTGGCTATGGCACCCTTTCCAGGATGCAAAAAGGAGCCACTTTTTGCAGCTCCTTTTTGTGCAATGGAAAGGCCAGATTGGGGCTGCGGCATGCAGTTGCCATGGCCCTAATCTGGCAAAGATGGGGGTGGCTGTAGGCCAACCCTCAGTTTCAAAGGAAGGCAAATACACCCTCCTCCCAAACAAATCATGCCAAGAAAACGCCCTGATAGATCTGCTTTAGGATTGCCATAAACAGGAAATGACCTGAAGGCACACACAACAAGTATAAAAACACTACAAAAGCCCTGCTGGATTAGATATTGATTGATTGATTGATTGACTGATTCCCTACCTTTCTCCCTAAAAGACTATCCAATCCAGGAGCTTGATAGTAATGCATCAGTATTGTATCTAGGTGTGGAGTTTATTTATGATGTCAGCTCTCTGTATAACAACTATGGAGAAATACTTGTGGAATTTGATCTCCATGGATTCCAGAATGAACTATTTCTATTGGAAGTTAGGAGAAAATAACTACTTTGGAATACAGGTGATGCTTATTATGGAGGGAAGGGTTTGTAGGAACTGTCATTTAAAAAAGTTTCCAAGGCCTTGGCCAATCCATAACCAATTTGTAAATCAGAAATTAGTTACCTACTTCCCCCACCTCTGTTTCCTGAATGTCCTGGCACAGTTCACTTTCCCAAGAACAATCAGAATACATTTAAAGTGTGAATTGTGAAAGAAAGTAAGCTCATTTCGAGAGTTGCAAAAGAGTTACATAAAATACACATTTAAATATGTATTGCTGCTTTTTGTGACATGGACAACATTTCCCAGATGCATACTGGAATGATTCCAGAGAAAGAGTTAGGGAAAAGAAATCCTTAAAATTACTTCATTTCCCATGAATCAGAGTGTGCTTTGTGCATCAATGAAAATGTCTGCACAGCTGTGGCACAGGCAAGGAAAAAGTATCCAACAAACAGGTGCAGCAAATTAACATCTGCATGAGTATTTGTGTCCAATGGGGGATGGACTTTCCTAGTGTGTATTATCATTTCACTGCCTTGTCTGAGTTTATGTAAATTTGGCAGAGTAATTATCTTGCCCAAAAAAAGGCGCACAAAATGAAAAAAAAAATGTGATTGCATTTATCTGTTTTTTGTCACTGTCTTGAAACAACACAGCAGGAACCATCAACAGTGAACATAATAACAAATTGGTACTTACTCCTTCTGACTTTTTATCTGGATAGATGCAAGTTTCCCCTCCTGCTGTGAAATTACAGTACACCTTGAAAGAATCCCCAGAACAACCCTGGTTGGGATCAATCCAATATTCTCCTGAAATGAATAAGAAAGGAATTGCATGAGAGGATTTATTTGCTGGATTCTAAGGCTTTACTGCCTCCTAAATGAGGCTATAAAAATTTTAGTGATAAAATTAGATGTTTTGTACCTTTTCACAGAATAAAAAGATTCCCACATTCTTTATTGTTTCAAAACATAGCCTGGTAAACTTGTCTTATGTTTCAGAAAGTATAGGCAAGGGTTTTTCAAAGAACAGAATCATAGCACTGCATGGGAACTATAAACTCAGTAGGAATGGGAAGATACATAGAGATGGCAACAAGCCCCTTCTCCATAGAGTCACCCTATATCTGTAGTGTTAAACTGTAGGCACCTCTCCATCGACATCCCCTTGTTCTAGGGGAGAGGCTTGCGTACCCTAATGAAGCTGTGAGCTGTGCTGGTGGTGGCATAAACAGCCACTGGTAGGGCCTCCCATGCCAGACAGGTCACAACTGAACGGTCTGACCAGTGTCAAAGGACAGGATGGGCCCATTAGCCTTATGGCAACCATCCTAGGAGAAAGAAAACTCCAATCCCAAACCTGGGCAAATGGTGCTCTTCTAACCCTGTAAGATAAACCATCTAAGAGAAGGAAACTCTAATCAAACCTTCGACCTGAGGATCTCACTGCCACCACTCTTGCTTGCTTGGCCTCAGCAGATGAACCTTTGGTTTAAAGGGTAAGGCCAGTTCTTTGCATCCTGCACTCCATTGCACAGGCTCGAAGGATACATCCAATCCCCCCCTCCCAAAAAAGTCCTGTAGTGATAAGTGAGGGATGAAACAACAGGTGAAAGATGCACTGGAAGCTGCAGACCCAACTCTGGATGCAGGCGGTTCAGGACTTTGGTCGCTTGAGGCTGACCTGGGAGATGACAGTCTTATTCAGCAGCATCTTGAATGATCAAGCAGCCTTTTTAAAGGAGAGCACTGCTTGCTCCATACGGAGAGGGGCCTAGAAAAGGTGGCCTAACAAAAGCTCATCTCCATCTACCTGGTTGGCTAGCTGTGGCCAAACGTCTGATGTGGTCAAACAAAAACAAAGATAGAAAGGCACGCATCGGCCTCCAAAGGTGCAAACAGACTGACGCTTGCATGCTGGAACATCAGAACCATGCAAGATTCTGCAGATAGGGGACGTCCTGAGCATCGTCCTGCTCTTATAGCCCATGAACTATCACAACTTAATACTGACATCACTGCTCTTAGTGAAGTTCGTCTCCATGAGGAAGGCAGCCTAAAAGAACACGGTGCTGGCTATACACTCTACTGGTCTGGCAAGCCTAAAACTGAAAAACATCTTTCAGGAGTAGGCTTTATGATTAAAAACTCCATTGCCTTCTAACTCAAAACCCTGCCAACATGTCACTCTGATCACATTATCTCCTTACGCCTCCCACATGTTGTTCTCTTCAGTATATATGCCCCAACTATCCAAGCCGACTCTGTGGAGAAAGACAAATTCTACTCAGACCTACACCACCTCATACAAAAAATCCCTGCAGAAGATAAAATCATTATCCTTGGTACCTTCAATGCTTGAGTGGGAAAGAACTTCGAAGTCTGGAAAGGTGTTCTAGGCAAGCATGGTTTTGGAAACTGTAATGATAACAGATGCCTCCTGCTAGAGCTTTGTGAAGAACAGCAGCTGACTATTACAGACACTATCTTTCAGCAGAAAAATAGCTTGAAGACAACCTGGATGCATCCCCAATCCAAACACTGGCACCTCATTGACTAAGTTCTAGTGCACCAGAGAAACATTTGTGATGTCCATCATACTCGAGTGATGCCCAGTGCAGAATGTCAAACAGATCATTGCCTTGTAAGATGCAAACTCAATCTTCATGTTAAGCTCAAACCTAAGAGGGATGGCATCTTAAAGAGGAGACTCCAAGTCAATAATCTTCAATAAACTGCCTTAAGAGATAACTTTCAAGCAAATCTGCAACCAAAACTTGAAGACCATCCTATAGATTCTTCTCCTACAGTGCTTTGGTAACATATCAAAAACAGTATCCTGCAGTCTGCAGAAGAATCCCTCGGGTTGGTTTGATGGAAGATTGGTTTGATGAAAACAACCAAGAGATCCTGGAGCTGTTGGCAAAAAAGAGAACTGCCCATCAGGCACACCTCACCCAGCCATCTTGCCATGTAAGAAAAGCAGCCTTCTGTCAAACTTGTAGTAAACTCTAACAAAAACTTCAAGACATTCAGAACAAGTGGTGGCTAACTTTAGCAGAAAAGACACAACGTTGTGCAGATCTGGGTGATCCCAGAGGATTCTACCTACTTATCAGGTCCAAAGCTCCTTATATAGTACAGATGGTCAAACTCTAATCACAGACAAAGCCTCCATCCTGCATCAGTGGGTTGAACATTTTCAAAGTATCTTCAGTGCCAACTGAATAGTCCAAGACTCAGCTATACAACATGATAAAACAACCAATGAAAAATTAACTGGGCGTGGCTCCCACTTTGGAAGAGACCATTAAGGCCATACAGCAGATGAAAAACGGCAAGGCAGCCGGGATTGATGGAATCCCACCTGAAGCTTGGAAACATGGAGGTCATATACTACATGCTAAATTCCATGAGCTCCTTGTGAGTTACTGGGAAAAAGGTGAACTGCCATCAGATCTCCAAGATGCAGTTATCATCACCCTGTATAAGAAAAAAGGAGTGAAATCTGATTGCTCAAACTATCGAGGTATGACACTGCTCTCCAAGGATACTCCTGAACAGAATAGTTCCTGCTATTGCAGAAGAACTTCTCCCTGAAAGCCAATGCTGTTTCAGAGCTAATAGGAGCACTACAGATATGGTATTTGCTCTTAGACAACTGCAAGAGAAATGTAGAGAGCAGAACAAAGGACTCTATGTAACATTTGTTGACCTTACCAAAGTCTTCGACACTGTGAGTAGAAAAGGTCTATGGCAGATCCTGGAATGACAAGGATGTCCTCCCAAATTCCTCAAAATGATTATCTTGCTACATGAGGCCCAGCATGGACAAGTCAGATATGGTGATGCTCTCTCAGAGCCCTTTCTAATAACTCATGGTGTGAAACAAGGTTGTGTTATTGCTCCAACCCTATTTACAATCTTCTTCAGCATGATGCTCCAAAGGGCTATGGCAGAGCTTGAAGAAGAAGATGGCATCTATATACATTACTGTACTTATGGTAGCTTGTTTAACTTAAGCCGTCTGAAGGCTCGCACAAAGACTCTAAACTATCTAGTCTGTGAGCTGCTTTTCATTGATGATGCTGCCCTTGTTACCATACAGAAGCAGCTCTGCAGCACCTAACATCCTGCTTTGCAACGGCTGCAGAGCTGTTTGGGCTGGAAGTCAGCCTGAAGAAAATGGAAGTTCTCTACCAGCCTATCATCCCCATGTCACCATAGGCAAATCTGTGCTTAAGTCCATTCAGCAGTTCATCTACCTGGGAAGCATAATCTCTTCAGATGCCAAGATTAATAAAGAGATCGATCACAGATTAGCAAAGGCATATAGTGCGTTTGGAAGGCTTCACAAAAGAGTCTGGAGTAACAAATACCTGAGGGGAAGCACAAAAATCAGTGTGCACAAAGCCATTGTACTGTCCATTCTCCTCTGTGGATCTGAAACATGGGTCATCTATTGCCAACATCTGTGACTCTTTGAATGCTTTCATCAGCCCTGTATACGTACAATCCCAAATATACACTGGACTGACTATGTGATGAATGTTGCTGTCATTGAGCAAACAAGGATCACCAGCATTGAGGCCATGCTACTGAAAACGCAGCTGCTCTGGGCAGGGCACATTTCTAGGATGGAGGACCACTGCCTCCCAAAAATAGTACTCTATGGTGAACTCGCCATGGGTCAGCATAAGAGGGGCACCTCAAAGAAGAGATACAAAGACTCCCTGAAACATCATCTCAAGCTTGGCCAAATTGATCACCAACAATGGCCTGCCCTGGCCTCACATCGAGAGGCATGGAGACAAACTATCCACAAAGCTGCAGCCTCTTTCGAGAACTCACACCGAATGAGTCTTGAAGAGAAAAGACAATGCAGAATGAACCCCAACTTGGAAACATCACCCAAGGAGACTTTCTGCTGTGCTCTCTGCAACCGGACTTGTTTATCTCGTTTCGGCCTTTTTAGTCATCAACGCGCTTGTAGAAAGCGTGGGATGAGTCCTTGTCCTTCCTGAATCTTCGTTAGCGAAGAAAAGCCAGAGAAACTGTAGGCTACATTTAATATTCTGCTCTTTAATTGGATCCCCCATCAAATACAGGGACTGTGGGGGCAAAGAAAATTTATGCATGGGTAACAAGCAAGAATCCCTCCAAACCTTCAAAAATATGGTCCAGTCCTTCTAGGGCTGTAGGCACACTGCAAAAATAAAGCAATTTGATACCACTTTAACTGTCATGACTCAATGCTAAGGAATTCTAGAATTTGCAGTTTTGTGAGATGTTTAACCTCCCACGTCAGAGAGCTCTGGTACCTCACCAAACTACAAATCCCAGAATTCCATAGCACCGAACTTCCATAGCTATTGAAGTTTAAGTGGTTTCAAACTGCATTATTTCTGCAATGTGGCAGCAGCCAAGGACTGTGCCACTTTAGAATGTATCACATGTTTGAATATTTGTTCCCAAATGCTATATGCATATAGAAAATTAGCAAGTCAGGCAGAAAGTTAGGCCTCATTTTTATATACTAGCTTTCAATCCATACAGAGTTTTTGACATAAGGAAATGAACATGTGTATAATTTGTTTAACCAAAGAGGAAATGGCACAGCCTCAGAAGGAATGTAATAGCTGTTCCACTGAATGTGTGATCATCCTAAGAGCAGTGAGAACAAAGTGGTCTGCAGCAAAGATATATTTCTTTTAATGTGTGAGACCTGATGTGTCCCAACACATACAATATTATCTCTTTTTCTTTTTCTTTTTCTTTTCTTTTCTTTTCTTTCTTTCTTTCCTTTAGGATCTCAACATCTAAGACTGGTTGACAAGCAATTAAAAAAAATTAATTGGAACCAAGACCCAAAGTAATGGGAGCAAAGAGGCTATTGTCTACTTCTATGCCTTAAAATTTGCCTTAGAGACCCTGTTCCCTGAGTCATCAACCTACATGGCTAAAACAAACAAAACAAAAAACTCTATAAAGCTTGAGCTTGCTGAGGTTCTCTGATGTCCATGTTTGAGTAAAATCGCTATCATATTGTGATTATTTTTTCTCTGCACAGAAATCTGTACATCTTTCTTCTGTATAGAAATTTGTACATCTTTCCCTGAGAATTTTACAAAATGCACACATTGTTCTTTGAATATTTGTACATATTTGTAACCCCTCCCCCACCCCAGTTTCTCACATATTCCTTCCCATGGCTAAAAGAGCAAATATTGTACTACCACTATTCTTTGTAAGGGCACTTAAACTTTGGAACACACATGCTCTATTGTATGCAAAGGGATCTAGTAGCATCTTTGAGACTGAAAGAAAGAACCTGGTAGCATGCGCTTTCAAAGACTTGACCCTGCTTCCTCAGATGCACAGATTCATCTGGCTCACTTGCAGTAAATCTTAAATCAGAAAATGAATGTATATTTATTCAAATAGATTTTGTTATTGAGTTCTGGTTCATTTTAAAAATTATTATTCCACATGTTGCTTTTAATGATTTTTAAATCTATGATTCGCCTTGGTTCCCTTCAGGGAGAAATGCACCATATAAATGAAATAAATAAATACATCATGAAACGATTAGTTAGTTTTAAAGGGTGATACAGATTTCAACAAAACAGTAGTAAGAACTTCCTGAGGTTATTTGAGGTTATTAAACAGAAGCTGGAGGACTGTCCTGAAGGGTGATTTTGTTGTGGATTCGTGTTTGCTGGTCTAGATGGCCCTTAGGGTCCCTTCCAACTCTATGGTTCTATGATAAATAGTGCACTTTACAGTGGTCCCCCGCCTTACGAATCCCCCAGGTTACGAAAACCCCGTGATCCGAAGGTGGCGGGACCGCCATTGTATCCCCCGGGATCCGAAAGATCCCCCGGGATCCGAAAGAAAAAAAGCCGTGCGGCCCCTTTAAATGGCTGCACGGTCCGTCTGTGAAAGCGGTCCCCCGGGAAACGAAAGCTTCCGGGTTACGAAGGTAATCCCGGAACGGATTACGAAGGTAATTACGAAGAACGGATTAGTAAAAGGTGATGGTGACTGCGAAGATTTTCCTTGCACATGGCTGGTAAGACAATCTGGCAGCAGTCAGTAGTAAGTGACCCCCCCCCCCCTTATTAATTGTTTTGAAGCAATGGTGGAAAACTGTCAAACTTCCTCCTCCAATGCTGGTGGGTTCAGTCAACATCCCTGAATGTCTGAAAGATCTTACTTCAATCATTTCAAAAATGCCTAGTAATGTAGAGTACCTCAGGAACCTTTTGCTGTACAGTGAATTCTTTCGTGTACTGGCAAATATTTTATAATAGTAATGCTTTCCCCACCCATCCCAAGAGTATTTCAATTCAGTAAGTGTCTTCAGTTGTTATTGAAGTACCAACGTTTATAATGGGCTTTAATCTAAAATAAATAAATAAATAAATAAATGGTTTTAACAAACATTTTGCTTAATTCTTTTTTAGAGGGTATATTAATTATATAACTAGAATAAATGATCTGACATCATCACTTAGCAAATCCTGATTTCAGTACATTTGCTTTTGTCATGTAACATTAGCATACCATCTGGAAAGTCTGGGTGACAGAGTTGGAGATCCTTGCATGTCCGAGCTGGGTTGTTCTGTGTCCCCATTGGATATTTCATATGCTCAATGTCCTGCTTCAGAGCATTAAGTGAGCCAAAGATTTCTTCCATTCCATCAGTATAATCAAGGATGCTATCGGCTGCATCGGACATCATGGCATCTGAAGATCTTCTGGTCTTCTTGGGTGACTGGATTGGCAAAGGCTGAATAACCTCACCTGGAGGGCCCTGGGGAACACAAAACCAATGGCTTTTTTTCTTACACTCTTTTAGAACTGTAAAACTCAAGAGAACAAGCTAAGGTGATGATTAGAGTACAAAAAGAGAAAGAACCTTTGTAGAAACAGCATTACTATATTAAGAGGCCATATAATAAATACACAAATACATATCTAGACTCTCGTTGTAGTGCTGGTGGACTGATCAAGATGGCCCACCCATGGAGACTTATGGAATCTGAAGGACTCCTGAATGCTCTGAAGCTGATAGGATTGGCAATTCAACTGAAGCCTTGGTCTCACTATGGAATGGTGAGACAGAAATATAATTATTCCTAAGCACCCAATTCGGTGCTGTGAAATCTGCAATTCACCTTAGTGTACAGAAGACATTGCCTATCGGCAATGAAGCAGGTTGGACAGCCTGAATAACCCATCAGAGAAATCAGTCAGAGTATGAGGACATGGGAGGGGACCTTCTCTGCTGTGGCACTCCTGTTGTGGAGCACCCTCCCTTTAAACATATGAAGAGTTAGGCACCAAATAAAAACATTGATGCTTACAAAAGCTTTGAGGGAATCTAACTGATTTGACAAATGCTCTCCTGTGCACATGTTTTTACTTCATTTTAAAATTACACTAACCTTTTTAATATATTAAGTGTTTAGTATTTTTTAACCTTTTAATATTATTGTAATTCTTTATACTATTTTAAATTAGTTAGTTTGATTTATAGCATGCTTCCCTGACATCTTCAGATAAAGGGTAGGATATTTTTTTTTAAAACAACAACAACAACAAAAACAACAGATATTGATATACATTAATACAGAAACAAAGGTACACAAATGAAATGTGCAAAGGAGATAAGTACTTCTCCAAGCAACGTGTTTTATATATTTTTCTTGCTAAGATTCCTGGGTCCAGGACAACATAGAGAAGAAAGTTCAGTAAGAAAGTACACAGGCTGGAGCTCCTAGGATCTGTAGCTCAACATCTTAGAGGCTATACAAGTCGAAATCCTGATATACAAATAATGTTCATCCAGTGAATCAATGGAATGTATAAACCGGTAAGTGTGACTTACCAAGTTCCCACTGATTTAGAGCATTTATCCTAAATGGGCCTAACACTTGGATTTAGGGTTTTGGCAGCTACACCTATAAATCCTGGGGGACAGGATACCCACCCACTGAAGTTGCACGCACATTTTCTAATGAATCATGGCTTCTCATGATGTGGTCAAAGTACAACAGTCTCAACAGTCTCAATTTAGTCAACCTGACTCCAGGGAGATTTCAGGCTTGATCTGTTCTAGGACCCAATTGTTTTTCTCTTTAGCCATCTATGGTATCCTCAGCACTCTTCTCCAGCACATCTCAAATGAGTTGATTTTCATTCTATCGGCTTTCTTCACTGTCCCGCTGTCACAGCCATACATTATGATAGGGAATGCAATGGTCTGGACAATCCTAACTTTAGAATTCCCTATTGTGTCTTAGCACTTTAGGATCTTGGTTAGTTCTTTCATAGCTGCCCAACCCCAATCCTAATCTTCTTCTCATTTTTTTGATTTCAGTCTTCTTTCTGATCAATATTAGATCTGAGGTATGGAAATTCTTTGATTATTTCTAGTTTGTTGTTATCAAGGATGAATTCATACTTCTTACATGTTTAAATGATTTCTTAGTTTATATACATATATTCTTAGTTTATATAACATTATTTATTACAAGATGCAGTTTTACTTACAGGAGGCCCAGGAGGTCCAGGTAAACCACCATCACCTTTCTGACCACCAGGACCCTATGAAGGAATGTAAGAAAGACCACATGAGCAATGATTTTTTTTTTTTGAAAATGGGTAAAGGGTATAATAAACAATAACAAAAGATTTAGGTGATAGCAAGGCTACTTACTGTTGAACCTTTAGATCCTTTGGGGCCTTGAGGGCCCTAAAATAAATAAGTAAAAAATAGTAGGTAAGTAGAGTTAAGCCATGTTGTATTTACCAAGATGCAAAGGTAAAAGAGAGAGAGAGAGAGAGAGAGAGAGAGAGAGACACGAGAATGGTATACCATACAGTGAAGTTACTTACAGGTAAACCAGGTGGCCCAGGAGGACCAATTGGGCCAGCAGGACCAGGAATTCCCTTTAAAATGAAAGCATGCACAAATCAGTTCTTGTGACCATATAATTTTAATTTCAACTAAAATACAGATATGAAATCATTACTCCAATGATACCATACTCCCACACAATTTTATGGAATTTCTGTAGACATCAAGCCGTGAACATAGATGTTATTCACATATAGGTAAGAACAGTGAGAGAGATTTTTTAAAAAAATTATCAAATGGATAATATGAAAGAGGCCTTATTTTAACAAAAAAATATCTGTTTTAAAAGTTTCAAGAACTAGATTAGAACAGAGCCAACTTATTGAAGTGGTTAGAATGCTAGCAACTTGGGAGATCCAGACTGAATTCATCACTGGGCAATGAAGCTCACTGGGTGATGTTGGCATAATTTCCTCTCAATCTGGCTTACCTCACAGAGTTATTGTGATGATAAAATATGGAGAAGGAGAACCATTTACAACACTTGGACTGTGTTGGAAGAAGGGAAAAATAGAAATGTAGATAATAAATTTGTAATTATATACAAAAGATCTTGCAACACCTTTGAGACTAAGTGTGTGAAAGAAGTTTTAGCATAAGCTTCCGTAGACTAGGGGTGTATCCACACTGCAGAAACAAAGCAGTTTGACACCATTTTAATTGCCATGACTCTATCCTACAAAATACTGGGATATGTAGTTTGGTGAGGAACCAGAGCTTTCTGACAGACCAGGTTGAATAACTAACCAAACTACAGATTCCAGGATTCCACAGGATGCAGCCATGACAGTTAAAGTGGGGTAAAACTGTTTTATTTCTGCAGTTTATGCTTCTTATGCTACAATTTATAAACTACAGCTTCTTTCACACAGTCGCAAAGGTGCTACAAAATTCCTTTGCATACTGATATTTTCTGGATTAACAAAACTACATCTCTAAATTAGTAATTATAACATCAGATGGAAAAATGTGATGGTTTCTAGGGCCACTAAGCTTGATAAGGAGAATTCTTTATGTATATTAGGAAAGTCTGGAATACAATAGAGGTGAAAGAGAAAACAACCTTTAAGCTAATTTGGGCAGAAAGAACTAAATATGTTCCCAGGTACTAGAACACTTGCTTACTAGAATCACATATTGCTTGGTGAAATAAATCTAAGTCTAGCTGAAGTGATATGGGGTCTCTGGTTATTGTTAATGTTTTCATTTAACAGAAAGTACATTTGCTAATATATTGCATGCAGAACTAATCTTTGTTTTGAGCTTGCATTCAGGGAATATTTTTGTTCCTCGGTTAATTTTTGGAACTTTTATGTTTTTCTGTGGCAATTTTTTTAATATAAATGAAACATTAATTAGAAAACAACCAGGGGATACTTAAAGGCAATACATACATACATGTATATATGCATGTATGTGTATATATGCATGTGTATGTGTGTGTGTATATATATATATATATATATATACACACACACACACACACACACAAGCAACACTAAAATGAAAAAAGGAACTGACCAAGGATATTTCACATGTGAGTGCTTTTTAGTAGCTCAGAAATAAAATCCATTTAATTTGTAAACCACTTGATGTCACTTAAAAGTGCCAAGCAACTTATATTCAAAAGTCACTTGGACAAAAAAAAATGTTTAAAAGCCTTAGAAATAATATATTGTTATATAATTTAAAAAGATTCCAGCAATAGAGAAGCATGAACAATGAAAATCATACCAGCCAGGGAATGTGTTCATGAACAGAAATATTTTAAACAGGTGTTTGAAAACAAACACAGTTCCTAAAAATATATATTAGCAACTTGCATTTCCAGGATGCTTATTTAGGAATTCCCCCGGTAAGTCTTTTGTTTGTTCTTTGCCTGCAGAAACCTGAATGGTAGGTCCAGAGTTCCAGCAGGGAGAACTTTGTTATTGGGAGACCTCTGTCCTGATCTAGAAGCTTTCTGCTGCAGGGAGGAAGGGGAGATTACAGTTTCCCTGCTGAATTTCAGTTGCCTCTATAAAAGGGATGAGATCCTTCTTTTTATACAAAGGCAAGCCTGGATCCAACCCAGTGTTCTTTCAGATCAAACAAGCTTACATGATACCCAGCTGTTTCCTAGCTTGTAGACAGGCTGAACAGTTATGCAATTAAGCAGGTAAGAAAAATATATGTGCTTTGACTAACTCCATCTCCTTTTGGTCCTGTGGCTCCCTGGGGGCCGGGCAGACCTCGGTCACCCTTTTCTCCCTGTTCACCTGGAGGTCCAATCAGTCCAATCAAGCCAGGGTGTCCCTAGGAAATATACAAAATATATGATTACAGGTCAAATATGAAAATGGAAAGGGCAATCAAAACCCAGTTAAATAATAATGAGTCTGTAAGAGAAACATGCATGGGTTATACACTGATGCAAGAGCTACACATTTTCACCTACCTTTTCACCTTTGGAACCAGGATCACCTTTCAAGCCAGGCAAGCCAGGTGGACCCTAAAGATAAAGGGGAAAACAAACTTTAAATGAAGACAACTCTATTTTGCAATTCATGGTGTTTACCTGAACCGTCAAAGGTTCCACAAGTGCAGCTAATAATTCCTTGAAGCATTCAGTGAATGATGCCTGTCTGTTTACCAAAGAGCAGAAGGTGACCTTTAATAATATGCTCTTGCAATGCATTTATTAGGGTGGTTCGTTTAACTAAAGGTACCTATAATTTTGACTCTACATTAAATGCCATTTAATGCTCCTTCTGTGGAAATAAGGAAGGTCAATAATGCACGAAATATTGACACAAGTTTCATGATGCAGAATTGTTTTTGTTACTTTCGTTGCTTGCCTCTGTTTGTGGCTACAATTATCCCTTCTAGATCTTGCACTTGGGTGCATCTAACATACAATTGGTGCTATCATCTCTGATAATACTCCATACCTATCAATGAAATCAAGTTATTAACTTCCTCCTAAGGCCAGTGTCCTTTGTTCTGAGGAGGGGTGAGGCCTTACCCTGAAGTGGCAGAATGGGACATCCCTTCCCCTGCTCAGATCATGGGCTGCCACTGTCTGGAGGCATATCTTTGAATCTGAGTAAAAGTAGAATTCTACCAAGTAAAAATGTTCATCAAAGAAGAGCAAGACACTAAACTGTGTACACTGGTGTATGTGGACATCACTTCTGTATATGAGCATCTCTGACTGTAGGGAGTCTTGATTCACCATACCCAGACAGTTGGCTTGAGTCAGCAGAGCAGAAGGGCAATACATTTTTCAGCTTCTGCCCAAGACACTATGGACTCATCCTCATGTCTCAGGAAGATCATTATAGCAAAGGGAGAATAACCTTGCCCCATCCATTGGCCAGAAAAGCAGGAGCAGTTGGGGGGTGCTGTTGTTTTGCCCTTCTTTGTTAGAAAGGAGACGTATGAGAACATAATTAATGACACATGAACATAGGCAAGCCTATTCACAGAATACATTAGCACGAGGTAGACCTTCATTAACATTTGTTAGGCAGTACCCTTAAAAAGTGATACCCAAAGAATGAAAGAATCATTCTATGTATGTATACACCAAAGTGGGTCCAAAGTAGGATTACAGTTTAAGCCTCATGGGACTCATTGAGCAAGTCTGAATTGTGTTGGGGGGTGTGGGTGATGTTGTAGGGGGTGGAATTGAAGGGAGTCAAGCCATAATCTTTGTATACATTTATCTGGGAATAAGACCATTGGAATTCAGCTGGCCTTATTTCTGAGCAGGGCTGCATTCTTACTTACAACCAAATATGCATAGGGCATATTCAGAACCTGATTACTATGGGCTGCTGGCTGCTAGTAATGGCCATCAGTACAATTATGGAATGGCAAAAAATTACAAGTGACCCTTTCAGCCAAGCTGAGATATTTGGGGGGGGGGGGGGGGGGCTTCAAAACAGCCAGATCTCTCTTTGTATGGGGGAAACACTCACTTGGAGTGTTATTTTTCTCATGCCTTCTTGAGGATATCATTAGAGGAAAAGAGCCCAGAGAAATGCATAATTCATAAACAAAAAGTGAAGTAGTAGTCGTACTTTTTTAAAAAGGCTTCTGAGATGCTGGGTGCAATATTCACCTTCAGGAGGTTTTGTCCTACTTTATCTAATATTCCACTCACAGAGGCAGTCTACTGGATATAACCTGGTCAGTTTCTACAGTGTCTGAACTTAAGTGGGATTCAAAGTTTAAATTTTCAAGGATGTATAACTAATTAATAATATGCCTTCTCTTGCCCATTCTAGATTTGGATCTTCACATTATTAAGGGAAATAAATAAATAAATAAATAAATACTATCTTTTCCCCCATCTTTCTATTCAGTTTAAAATTTCTTTCAAAGCCACCTCCAGGCAACCATGTCTGTGAGATGTCCAAAAGTTAGCCATAGTTCCCTTAGAGTTGAATGGGGGAACTGGATGTGAGAGTCACTTCAAAAATAATTGTTCATGTGTAACATTCTCTATATAAGAATCATTCATTTTGCAAAGGAGATCTTCTTCTTCCCATATTCCATTTTACTTTGAGTACAGAATAAATTCTGATATGTGTTCACCAACATGAACTCAGACTCTAAAATATGCTAATTAAAGGAAGCATGTGAAGGAATATTTCCTGTTTCCTCCTCATCTTTGATACCACATCTTTCCCATTTCTACTGCTGAACCTAACTGGGGCTCTTGGAAGGAGGAGATGGGAAACTCTCTGTGAAGTCTAGGATTCAAGGTATTGTCCAAATGTATGTTTTAAATTTATAGCCTTATTTTCTGCCTTTAGTATTACATAAAGCAAGTAATGAGGGCAGAACTCAGTAAAATGAGACAAAGACTGCAGATATTTGCCTGTGTGCATGCTTCATTGTAGTTGATAGAATTTATTTCTGAAAAGGCACTTATAGGATTGTGTATGCATCCTTTTACAAAGCAGCCTCTTGATAGCTTATACCCCTTATTTTCCTCTTTTGTGTCTTCAGATGTTTCCATCTGAAGAGTTTCCATCTCAAGAGAGACACATGAGGACTGATACACTGAAATACAGGAGCTTTGGCAATAACTATAGATTGCTATCTATTTTAAAAATGGAGATGTGACAAGGACACTGGGCACCTAATGTCCTACAATAGTGATGGGTGAACTTTCTCCTTTATCCTGCATCCAAGGTACGTCCTACAACTGAAAACGAATCCTAGAATAGCTGTTAATGATACTGACCATGCATCTTCAATGGCATGGGTTCCGAATGTACCAGAGGTCCACAACTAACAGGCACTCATTCCTTGCTACATATGTACAGAAGTTTCTAGTATGTCAGAATGTGATAACAGTGATGTCTTTGTGCCATGTGATGAACTACAGGTCTGAACAAATCTGGGATAACTAGAGGGACCTCTAGGAATTGTCATATTTTGACACATCTACTGAAAGCTTCTTATAAACCCAATGAAGGCTTAATCCTGTGTCAACCAAAGTGACAAAAGTCAGAAGAAGTGCTTATTTGCCCTGTATTTTTGCAGTCCCACCAATGCAGGATGAATTATTAAGTAATATTTTTCTATGAATAATTCAGTCAGGAAAGGTACTCACCATGGGACCTGGTGGGCCATCCTGACCTGGTGCTCCAGGTAGACCTTGTTCTCCCTATCGAAGAAACATAAATTAGTATTTTTCAGTACGAGCACACTGTGGAGGGCAAACAACAGCAGATTAAAAATCTTATTCAAATCCACTCACCACAGGGCCAGGAATACCCCTAAGTCCCTCTGGGCCAGGCTTCCCTGCAGGACCCTGTGGCCCAACTGGTCCTGTTTTTCCTGGAGCACCTTCAGAGCCAGGTTCACCCTATAAAATATAAAACAACTGAACAAACTGGAACAAAGTAACAGCAGTGGATTGCTTGTTCATTTCTTTTATGGCTGAGGGAGAAAAAACAGAAGGAAACTGAGAAGTGTTTGTAATGTGTGTTCTTACATATCAAATGTTCAAGATGTAGGGTAATGAAAAATATTCTTTTTCAATTGTCTTTCACTATTTTCTGCCCTAGATCTTTTTGTCATAAAGTGTTATGGGGAAAAGGTTGCTTTACATGTTGTTCTTTATATTATGCTGAAATTATCTCCAGGTCTTACTCATCTTGCCCTATCCCTTCTGTTGTATCTTTCCTCATGCGGGAAGTGACAGATCTGAAGAGGAGAGGTAACTATTTGCAGAGATGCTCTCTACACAAGTAAAAGATCTTGTTCATGTTGAGTGCCTCCACTTGAATGGGAAGTTCTCCTTTTTACGTGTCTTTTTTCCCCATGAGATGATGGAAGGGGACAGAAATGCTCATGTATTGAAAAAGCAAGGTGAGTAACACCTTAATAAAACTCAAATAGGTCCCAAGCATGAAAAGCGTTCTTGTGATAAATAGATATATGAAAAACATGTATCTTATCAGGATACTTATAAGAGGACTGGGATTGGAAGAAACTAAGTCAAGTAGGTTTGTTGTAGAAAAATAAAGTAGAAATAGATTTTTCCAAGTATAGCCCCTTCAACAACCCACCATTTATCTGTATTTATATCAAGTAGCTGTGTGGTCCATAAGTAAAACGAAAATGGAGAATTAGGTAACAACTTTTATTAGGCCCATGCAAAGGTGGTGTGATGGCACAAAAATTAGTGGATAGGGAGAGAAACAAGAAATCCAAACCATTTGTACCTTAAGAAACACACTAATCCACCATGTCAGAAATTTGGACATCTTGTCTCTTCCTTTTACCCAATTTTTACACCATCGCAGAACACTTTTTTTAAACATTAGTGACCCTAATAAAAGATATTAACCCATTTTTCACTGTCTTCTTGGTATAAGCTTCTGCAACCACTGTAGGTCAGTTACTTGTTCTTATGATCTTTCTGTTTGCTCTTGTAGATGAGTAAGAATGTACATATATATATCTACATGGTTCTGTCCTTTCTCATTTCTTCTACTACGACTCAAGGTGAAAGCAGGCACCACACCCAGCTGATCTTCCTTTTGATCTTCCAGGCAATGCACAGAGATAAAGGTGATTCTTATTAGATAAAGGTGTGGTAGAGTGCAATACACAATAGACATAGCTGTCTTATCAGGGAGAGCCACTGTCCATCAGCAAGACTCTGTCTGCCAGGGTCATGAGCCTCCTGTCATGTGAGGTGGCCTCAATGAATATAGATAAATAAGCAGATAACTTTTACTTTTCATTGAAAATGCTAGAGAGACATGTCAGGAGTACAGGGCAGGAAGCATGCACTTTGAAAGGGGAAATAATACACTGCTAATTATTATTATTATTATGTAGCAAATAATAATAATAATAATAATAATAATAATAATAAAAATCTCAGTTTTACCTTTGCTCCTTTTTCACCTTGTCTTCCTTCTGCACCAGCTGCTCCTGGTGGCCCCTATGACAACAGAAAGGAAGTGATAAATTTAGGATACATGCTAATTCATAAATACAATTGCTGGGATCCAGCATTTGCATTGGCAAGAAAATCCACTGGGGGGAGAGGAAGCTACTTCTTTTTTTATTCATCATTACCACCACCCTGCATCCTCTTCTGTCTTCCTAATTTTCATCCAGAGGTTGTGGAAGCAGTACTGGGACTGCAGGGGAAGGAATCTTATGTAAAAGAAACCTTCCATTCATCGAAGACAAAATCCGGATTGATATATTTTTTTAAGTGCATCAGATTAAATTTAAATAAGGTCAGTAAATTTCCTCAGATTTTTTTATAAAATGGCAGAAAATAATAACAATAAGAAAGGGAATCAACAAGAATATTGACCTTGTTCTTTTCATCAGTTTGCTGAAAAACTAAAGAAGCCAGAGTTCGACTGCTGTTTGGAGGTTCAGTATTAGAAACACATATCTTTTACTGATATTTTATATTCCTCTCTTTCACAGGAAACACTTCCCAAATGGTTTGCATAATATACATAACCAAAAATTCCAAATAACAATGACAAAATAGGGCATAATAATATGAAAACACATTGTGGCATTACTAGGATTACAATTTGCTATTATTGCCCGAGTATAATAATATCATTATCATTTAGTTTTGTTTTGTTTTGAAGTATCAGAGTGCAAAAATTATCAGCCTAAGACATGCAACTAGCAAATTAAATGCCTGGCAGAAAACAAATTCTCACACAGTAGGCCTAGAAAGTTTGAGGGGTGATGTCCACTTGCATCTCATACCTCCTTCATGATCTGACTGAGGGGCTTATCGCACAGCTTTATAATGTGACTTACAGCTCCCAAACTGAAGCCTAATTCAGGCTGCATCCTGGTCCTATCGCATGGTTTTTGTCTTCCAATCCATTATCCGAGTACAGCCTGGCTGCAGCCCGCATCCCTTAACGTGCTTCAGTGCCCATTTTTCAAAGTTGGAAAGCTCCTAACTTTGAAAAACGGGAGCCAAAGTGCGTTAAGGGACATGGGCTGCAGCCAGGCTGTACTCAGATAGCAAATAGGGAGACAAAAGCCACGTGCTAAGACCAGGATGCAACCTGAATTAGGATTCATTTCGAGAGTGGTAAGTCGCATTATAAAAACTGTGCAATAAACTCCTAAGACATGGAGTCCTGGCTCATCCCATATCAGTTTGTCCCCAGCCTAGGAAATATTCATTCAGCAATGCCCATACATCATTTTCTCCTATTTGAATACCGTAGGTTATCCATTCTCATACTGTCATTGCTTCCTGTGCTTCCTTGTACTTGAACTAGGATGGAAGTGAGAAGCAGCAACAGCTATTATTTATCTACTGATCCCACTGGATGCAAAGTGGAGTGATTGTGTTGGTGGAGAAGAGGAGGGGATGAAATCAGCTTTGTCAAGTTTGGGCATAGGGAAGACAGACCCCACTGATGACAAGTTTATAAGGATGCTCCAAAAACTAAGGCTGGTCCACCCCAGTACTCAATGAAAAGATATTTCTGAAACACAATTATATTTCTGTTTGTCAGCAAGACGACAACACAATGGATGCTTGGTTATTTTATACATAAGCTTATTTGTTCTGTGGGCAAAACTAGCTCATAATATATAAAGGAACAAAAATGTGCAAACAAAATTGAAAGGTATTCCAAAAGGAAGAAGAAAATATTGAGTCATCCATCTTCAAATATAAAATATGCATAAGCATTATCATATCAAATAAGAAAATACATTTAATATAAGGAGCCATATGTTTTTCTTTGACATACAAGTAGGAAAACAAACAATTATCTATTCATGTCCATACACTGGTAGCAAAAAAAGAAGAAAAGAATTTGTCTGTGCCAAATTCAATTAGATGTTTGAGCTAAAACCTCTTCTGGAAGATGCATGTACCTATTTGATCAGACTGCACAACAGGCCAAAACTAGTTGCACTGCAGTTTTTAAGAAATGAAAATGGTTTCATTTCAGCAGTATATTTTGATGAAGCAGGAGAATCTACCATCTTGTGATATGATAATTTTACAGGTAGATGAGAAGTTGTTAAGCCAGCACCTTGGATCTATAATCTAAAATGTTTGTTAAAACGCACACACTCACACACAAAGCGTATGGTCTAATTTTAGCAGTGACCCTTTCTTAAAGTTAAGCATGTTTCTCTATGCAAGCTCAGAAGCAAAAAAATGCTGTAGTTACCCTTGAAATGAAATTACCATAGATCTGAGTAGGGCAAAAAACCTGTACGATCCATGAGGCCCAGGTCTAAACATTAATAATGTAATTTGAGAATCAAAAGATAGAGGGCTCAGACCTGCTATACAATGACTCTTGCTTTCTACCCTCCTTTGTGCCCACTCATCAGAAAACTGGATTTCTTATGGCTTTTCATTTATTCTGTGATGTCTATCTGAAACCAGCAATCAAATGAGGTACAAATAATCTACCTCTCCTGTGCTTGTGTTTCCCCATTTATAAGCATGTATTGAGGACAACTCTATGCATATTTTTCCTTAATGAAAAAAAGTAATCAATCAGGAAGGGTATACTTACTTGGTTTTCAAGATAAAGAATTTTGAAATGAATTTAGGGACATTTCAAACACTCATTGCCCATTTTAAGTTTCTTCACGGTAATTTTTAGATATATATCTTTTTTAATGTGTGTATCTAAAAACGTGAACATATCAATGCAATGTTTAAAGAATACTAGCAATATATCAGTACACTTAGATTGGTGGCAAAAGGCTGCAAGTATATTGGGTTGTCAAATCCAGGTTAGGTGTAATGTAATATGTGAGACAATCCCTTGCTACAGGACAATTAATGAGTTCTTTCACTACACATGACCCACTTCAAACAAGCTTCTATGATGGTTAAAGCAAAGTCTCTTCTGGTGGGAGAAGCCATAAAAGACCTTTATAACAATTATAAATATGTTTCTTGCATAATCTAGCAATGCAGCTGCAACATCAATTAGCAGAGCTTAAGAACACTGTGATCGCTAAATTATAAGCACAATGAATCATGATTGCTAAACAAAGGGGCTGAATTCATTATCCAACAGTGCCAATTCTGCATTGAATGCAAAGTGGGTAAATGAACAGCACTTGTTAACACCCTATGATTGCAGGCAATGTGCAGATGGCGCTTCTACAAAGGAAAGATGGCTAATTGTTATTTATCTTACTTTCCTACACTTGGGCTTTGTAGCATTGGGAAAAATTTAGCTGGCATAAAAGTTCTCAGCAACTGGAACAAAGAATTAATGGATTAAAGAATAAGGCATCCATTCCCCTACCCCCAAGCCTCAAACTATCTGTACTTGAAACTCAGTGGATAACCCCAGGCATGTTACACGATCAGTCTAATGTATCCCATAAGGGTGATGTGCAGCCTAGCCTATCCCACAAAGTTGCTGTGTGAACTCCTTTTAGGTAGGGGAAATAAAAATATGAAAACAAAAATTAGAAATAGTTACTGACAGCTAATATTAATTTTAAAATAATGGCTGGCAGTCTAGATTGCAGTTATGGGTTATAACTCAGAATTACAGTTCTATATCTGCTCCATATTCATTAATACCATGTATTCACTGTTGTGGTGGTATTGCTGGGATTGAAAATGCCCTACCAAATCTACTTTATCAGGCAGCAGCTATACCAAAAGATGGAGATCTGTTCAGCTGGTCATTGGGATGTAGGAGCGATTGGGATGTTGTTTGGAGGGGGGCTGAGCCAGGAGATGTTACATAGCTACACATTCATCACTGTCCTCCAGGGATGCACTGCTGTTTTCATCAAGATTCATCTAGTGATTTCAACAAGAGGTATTGAGAAACCAGATGTGAATCCAGATGTGCATAGGCAATGTAAGCTGGAAACAATTTTCTAGAACACGTGATTTTGTATGCTGATGTCTCTTTCTGGAATAAGTTATACTTTTAACGTATATTTATGACTTCATGTTGCAGTTTGATGTGGGCACATTTCACAAACACATCTATTACAGGAGTTGACAAGATGAACTGAAGCAACTTTCTCATTTTGTCCGTTGCATATTAACATCATAATAGCATCCTTATGGCCTGATCTAGATGCACCAAAAGAGGTGCGCTAGGGGCCAAAAAAGGCACGAAAAGGGTTAGGGAGGGCGCAGCTTCTACACCCTCCCTAACCCTAGCACATATGGGCATTGCCATTATTAAATGGCGGCATCCACACGTACGCGCCATGATGGTGTCATGGCATGCGCAGCCATGGGAGGGCACAAATCTAAACGGAGCTCCTTTTTCCGGGCAGGTCTTTGCCGTGGCTTTTAGACAGCCGCAGCAAAGACCCAGGGAGAAAGGGGCCGCATCGGGGGCCCCTTCCTCCCTTCCACACCGTCTCTGCAAGCGGGGTGCAGCGGGCGCCCAGGGTGCCTGCTGCACCCAGCTTGGAGGCTGCGGGGAACCGGCAGTTTGCCGCTTCCCCGCGGCCTCTGGAAGTGGCGGGATGGGGCCGCGGAGGCTGCTGGTATGGCAGCCTCGGCCCCATCCCGCAGCTTCCTGGGGCGGTCATGGACCACCCCTTTTGGGTGGTCTAGAATCACCCAAAGAGCCCTGGTGGTGCAGTGGTTAAATGCTTGTACTGCAGCCACTCACTCAAAACCATAAGGTTGCGAGTTCAAAACCAGCAAAAGGGCTCAAGCTTGACTCAGGCTTGGATCCACCTGAGGTCACTAAAATGAGTACCCAGATGTTGGGGGCAAGTAGCTTACAGCTTAGACACTATTTAGGCGGTATGAAGCAGTATATAAATGAAGCTGTTTGTTTTGTTTGTTTGTTTAAAATAGTTTGTCTCTGCCTCCTCCTTCAGCTTGAAAATATGCTTAAGATGCTATTCAGAGTCATCAGTCAGTCAACTGAAAATAAGCTTGCTTGCTTAAAAGACAGTGTTGTTCATTATTTATAAGACACATAAACACCACGCACCAATTTGTTAGGATAAAAATCAACACTGCCCATACCTATTTGCCATATTATTAGACTTTCTGTGTATATTTACTCAATGGGATGAAACAAAATTCATCTAATTTGCAAACAGTAGCAGCATGTAGCTGAAGTAGCACTTCACTTTGCCCATAACAGAAAATACAAAACAAAAACAATCCTGTTATCAATCACTCTTAGATTCCCTCCCCCAGCCTGACATTTTGTATTGTTCTACATGTTAGAGTTAAAGAGGATGCTTAGCTAACGAAATGTTTTACTTTAGGTTTAAGGTATTATTTTTATTTTTGCATATAACAAATTCCATTATTTCCCACCACTTATTCCCTTTCTTGGTACTTTATTCTGGGGAACCTTTGGGTTCTCTGAACCCTTAGTTTGGGTATTCCTCAATTAGAATAAGAGTAGTACCACAGAAAGTGCCTAGATGATGTTTTGCTTCCCACTCTTGATTTACTCCTCTGTGTTGGTAATAGTTGTCATGGTGATGTTTCTTATTGTTTTAAAATGTGTATCTACCTATTTAGGGCTTGCTCCTTCCAGGTTTGATGGAGTGTTCAGAAAAAATATCCTCCCCGAACCCACTCCTATATTGGGTACAAGTTTTATCTGGCAGCCTCATTAGGCCTCTACAAAGCAGTCATGTCATGCCAGAGCATTTAATGCCACTTTTTTTGGAGCATTGTGGGCAATGGCAATGCACAACCATTGAGATCAGGTGTCAGGAACAGAGACTCTGTTGGAGCACTGGCATCTTAGTATACCACCAAAGTGCCAGGGTATGAGCTAATACTGGACTTGTGAATATACAACAACATGAAGGAATAGAAACTATGTTAACTAGCATGAGGGCACATTACAAATGTGCTAAAGGAATAACATGCTGCACTGAAAGACTTAATCTCTATAGACCAATTCACAAGACATATATATAGTCACCAGGAAGTTAGTAGATCCATTTTACATGACAAATAGGCTAGTGAAAGCAGCTTAACATGAAAAGAGCTGGTATTTTCCTTTCTAGTACAAAATGCCCTAAATTAGGATCCTGCCTGAAATGACAGGGAGTTTGGCCATTTGGGCTGATTCACAGGATAATCTAGGTATTATCTGTCCCTGTATATTCCACCGCACTATGGTGGTGAAAGAGAGAAATGACCCCTATGGCAGTATTGTGGGTAGCTAGATAACAGTGATAGATTCTTAAGAGCTTGGGGAAGTAGAATTTAACTGCCAATAACAAGCACAGCTGATTCAAGGGCTTTTGAGGATGACTAATTGACTGTGGTGGCAGGAGGTGCGGGGGAAATTGATTTGAGGAGACAGGCAAACAAACAAGGAAAAAGGAAAGAAAGGGGGGGGGGACTTGTGCTTGGAGAAAATGCAAGAGAGGCCAGACCATAGTTAAGAGTGCAAAACTGAAAGAGAAAGGCAAATAAATGGGTCGCTGTACATGAACGTGGAGACAAAACAATGAATTTGCACATGTCTGCCACTGATAGGTGGAAATATAAATTCATGGTGGCACTGATTTCCAACAGTCACAAGAACCACTCATTACATTAAATTGGAGTGCCATCACTGAAATATTTCAAGAAACAGCCATTTCTGTGTAGAAAATAATATTTATATGCAGGAAAACTATTTTCTGCACAAAAATGCTGTCTCCTGCAATATCTCAGTGATGGCACAGTAGTTTTACACAATGAGTGGTTCTTGTGACTGCTGGAAAGTCATGTACTGTAGTGAACAGGCTGATCTATCAGCCAATCACCGAGCAACATGAGACCAGCCAATGAGAAGCCGGCTGGGCAGGGCAATAAAAGGGCCTTGCAGCAGAGAGTGAAAAGAGTTTTTTTAGTTTTGGGTTTTTTGAGGAAAAGAGTCACATCGAAGGAAGGATGTGCTCTTAGGGTTCCTGAGGGAACATTTTAATAGTGTTTGGAGACCACAAAAGGTCTTAAGAGTCCAGAGAGGGACTGGGTAAGCTTGGGGAGTCCAGTAGAGAGAGGCTCAGAACAAGCCAGTGGCTGAAAGAAAGATTTTGGTCTATGTATTGGAGATAAGATCACTTGTGTGGCTGTATTAATATTCTTAGTTTGAAAGGAATTCTTGTAACTAAATAATAAGTCATTAGTAACAGCTTTGAAACAAACTATTTATAATTTATTTTTATGTTTTATAATAAACTTTTATTCGTGTTTGAAATACAACTTGGCCTCCGTGTGATCAAACCACACTACCTGATCTAAGAGATTCAGAGGGGCTGTGTCATCTTCAAGAGAGTGTTAGAGTGAAGGCTGGCAGGAGTCCTTCACATATTTTGGTGGCAGCGGTGGGATGAAAAGGCCCAAGGTGCTGACATCATAGAGAAACTTAGTGGCGAAAGATAAGGGAATCACCACAAGCCAAGCCACCATGGATTTATATTTTTACTTATCTGTGACAGACAAGTGCACCACCATCAACAGAAAATGCTGTTTTACAACCACATGCAAATTTTGCCCAGAATACTGAATAGAGTTTCTTGCAGTGGAAAGGGAATTGCTAAAATTACTAATTTCTTCCTTGATGAAGAAACTTGGTGAAGAATCACTTCTCTACTGGAAAGCAATGCCACTGTGAATAGAAAACTCAGTTCCTTGTACAACATGAAGCTTTTACATATCCATGCAATCTAGTATCTTCAGCAAAGTAAGGCTTGCCAATAGCAGCCATCTCATAGGTGATGGAATGCTCTCCAGAAGATGCAGGAAAAAAAAATATTTAAAGTAGAAAGGTCCAGAACTACAAATTTCTTTATGAAAAGGGACAACTGGATTAGATACAAAGAATCAACTGACAATATGAGAACCATGCAGAGGCACTCAAATTGGCTCAACAATTCAATCCTGAGCTTGATGTCTCTAACAATGTGAAATTATTCTCACAAATGAAATCCCTGCTTAAATGTATGACTTGGAACATAGTTGGGCAGAGCTCTAAGTCTAAAGATCCATTTTGAAAGATTGCATCAATAAATTCGACGTGATCCTTCTCCAAGAGACATGGTGCACAACCAAATTGGATATTAACTGTTATCTTGATTTACCAGCTACTATTCATACTGGTAAAGGAAAAGCAAGAGCAGGGTTTGACATCCTGATTTCTACAGCCCTCAAAGCCTCTATCAAGCATCTGCCACATTCTGAACAGTTTGCCATGTCTTGTTTAATTGAACTTGGTATATTTTGCTTGCTGATGATAAATGTATATATTCTACCATGTTTGGAATTTGTTAGAAAATTACATTATAAAGCCTGAGGAAAAATTGCCCTCAGCCCATCTACCGTATTCTTGATGGGATTTTTTTAATGCTCCAGTTGGGCATAACAATGAGGTTCTCTTTTCCTCCCATGCTTAATGTATAGAAAAAAAATAGAGGAATACATTTTAACTGTTCATAGAGACTTCAAAAATCTCAGGATTAATTATGATGGTATATGTTTTGGTCAGATGATGGGACAACTTGCTTTAAGATTACATAATGGGAACCCACTATTTAACCCAGTATTTAATACAAATTAATACAAATGTGGAGAATTTAATACAAATTAAATATTGAGCTTGTTATTCTGCCTTCCACACCTTCCATTTTATCTAAAAAAAGAAAAAAATGAATTCATCAATCAATTCTATTGCAAGCAAGCTGCTGTTTGTGAT
Source organism: Urosaurus nigricauda (assembly GCA_034509955.1). Lineage (NCBI taxonomy): Eukaryota > Metazoa > Chordata > Lepidosauria > Squamata > Phrynosomatidae > Urosaurus > Urosaurus nigricauda. Next base: position 107,688,577 of record JAOEGL010000004.1, read on the forward strand.
TAGCAACGAGCCTAGAGATACTGTGGGCTTTTTCTTTTAAATAACTTTTTGTGAGAGTCAAATGGCACATCCAGCTTTTGGAACCATTATGGAAGGGACTCTGTGCTTGCTTGTATAGGAAGCATATGTGGTACAGTCTTTGCCTTTGCCTCCCTCCCAAGAGGGAGAAGGGAGATCCTTCCAAGGTTAATGGGCCTTGCAGAGCTGGATTTGGGATCAACAATTTTCTTGTGTCTAAAACAAACAAAAAACAGCGTCTCTTTCTGTACAGTTCCTTTTAGCTCAGGGCTAGAAACTATGGGCTGATCTAGAATGGCAAAAAGGGGTGTGTTCATGCCTGCATGAAAGTGTAGCTTTTAGATGACCCACACTGAAAATTTGGCATGAACGCACTTCTTTTGCATTTTAGTGGGGAAAAAGCAGCTTTAAAAAGGACCTGCTTTTCCCAGCTTCTTTTTAAAAAGGGTGTAACTGTGCAGCTGTGTCTAAATGCTGCAGTGCAACTGTGCAGTTTTTAAAAGCTCCCAAACCCTAGCTCCAGCTCTAATCCGAACCCTAGACATGCGCAGTAGGGACTCTGGGATGCTGTAACTGTTATGCAGCTGTGCATAAAATGTCAATTCATTCATAAAATAAAGTTTATTCATAAACTTAAATTGTAACGGATTTAATATCTTTTTAAGGGGGGGAGGGATGCAGTTTATTTTATTGATATAATAGTATTTTAATGTGTAAGCTGCCTCGATTGATCTCAAAGGGGTGGGGTAATAATAATAATAAAATAAAGGGGTTCATTCATAGTGCACCGATGCAACTGAGCACTTTAAAAAGGGAAGCGAAACTACAATGGTTATTTGACAGATCTTCATAACTGCACAGTTCATGTTTGATGTACCTGCACAACTGCGCAGTTCGCAGCTGGCAATACAATTGCCTGTATGATGTACCAGTGCAACTGTGCAGTTCGCAACCGGCAACAACAACAACAAAAATATTAAAGGTTCAGTGTGGCCAAAAGCCCCATTCATTGCCACCCGTTCAGCTGCTCCGCCTGTGTTTCTAGCATCCTGACAGCTTCCAATGTAGTTGCTGTGAAACAGAAAAGACTTCAGATAAGTCGTCCCCACACCTCCTCAGTGTAGCTGCCCTATTCCTTTTTATTACACACCTGGGACTTGCAGTGCAGCTGCTAAGTATTAAGGAAAAGGCAACTTCATGTCGCCCTTTCCTGCCAATCTAGAAAGCCCCTATGTGGCTTACTGGTTGCATATGTTTTGTACATGTTCTGATGTCCCTTCCCAGGTCCCCTAAATTGATGGGGGGGGGGTGGAAATCCGGGGGGGGGGGAGTGGAACATAATCTGTTTGGAGGCCTGGAGGAGAGCGTTCTGTTATTTGCCTATCCCCTTTCCACACTTTCTTTTAACTCTAAATAACATTTTTTTAAAAATCCAGAAATGGCTACTGAGTCATTTTTGTTGAAAATGGCCCTCTTGAGTCTATGGATGGTGGAAAATGGGGTGGAGGTGCCCTTGTGCAGTTGCATACCCTATTTTAGTATCTTGGTCTTGAACGAAACAAATGTACCTTGGGAAAATAGCCTTTTGTCTCAAGTCTAGTAAATACATTCATTGTTAAATTTTCAACTGAGTTATATTCCAGTCCTAGTAAAAAGATTACTAATGCCACTGTAATTGTTTTCAGCATTATAAATGTGCAGTAAGTTGGTGGAACAAATAGATTATTGTGTAAAATTGATAAAACTAATTAAGCATGTCAGCTCACTCAAGCCTATTATATAGAACAGTTTATCTCATTTTGTTAAATAGATTACGGCTTACATTCAATGTTGCTGTATATATATATTTTGGAAAAAACTGTTAAGAATTAAACTAATTGCTTGAGACAGAAAGCTTAGCTGTTCACACATCTGCAAAAATTATTCAGGGTGGATATCTGTACAGCTTCAAAGACTAATAACAGTGGAATAATTACATACCTATCAACTTTTGGATGTTACTAAAACACAGCAGTTTTTTTTCTCCTAAAGCTATTACTTTTTATTTGGCACTAAACATTATTCTCTCTTACATCATGATTTTACTTGGGAATGAAACTCAACTTAAAAAAAATGTATTTAAAGACATTGTCTGTGCAACACAATAGAGTCTAGTGATGTGTAGAAACTCCCCATCACCACTCTGCACAGATTGTCTCAAAGTAAGTGGAGTGATTTCTTGCCAAACTGAGAGAATGGCTTAGCTAATTTGATTCAAAATATACCCTGTCACATTAGTGATTAGAAAGCCTCTCCCCCCAAATTGTTCTGTGATACACCTAACTCTCAGCCCATACTGCAAGGCACTCCCCTACTTACTGTGTGCCATTGATTTGAAGTCTCTGAATTAGTTGACTCTGAATCTGGGTTCTTTCCAATAGTGGAAGGGGGGAAATGAAGGAAGACAACTCCATTTCTTCTAGCACTATTATGACACCATATTACAAAGCATTCTGGGTTAGAGATGTGGGATTCACTATTTTTTAAAGCATGCAAGAATAAGAATTTCAAACATTGTCTCCTTGCTGTGTGCGATTACTTCCTAGATTTTTTAATTTTTAATTTTATTTCTTTTTTGTAAAAGAAAATTGTGGAAAACAATGTTACTTTGTACAGAAACAGCTTTTTTCAAGGAAACATTGCTATTTTCTAGAAAACCCTGTTTTCTAGTCAAAATATTCTTTTTTTTAGTAACCATCTCCTATGTTTTTGTCCAAAAAGGGCCAAAATTAATTTTTAAAAGTCTAAAAATTCAAGTATTCTTTACATCCTTCCTCCTGCTACTAACCTTGCTGCTGTAGCAAGAAGGAACACTGTATTATTCTGCAACAGCCTAATTTTTCCTATCAACCTCTCCAGATGAGAAAATTCATTGCAAATTCCTTTTGGGAGCATGAGTTACACATTACTTTTGGGCACTGACTGCAAAGCGAATATTGATTCATCATTTTCACTCTGTGGATGTTCCCTGAGAATGTGGCACTCCTTAGATCCTGACAGTTACCTGATACTGTCCATGTTTGGAAAAAAGTCTCAGCTTTGGTCAGGAAGTCTAGGAGAAAAAATGCTAGCACTTTTTGATACTTTGAGACTTAGGCCAGAATCTTAGAGGCTTATCACATTGGTTATTAAATCGATTTACCTCTATCCAGTTTAAAGATTAATTTGGGTGGAATCCTGATCGTATCAGGCATTTTTTTGCTGCCAAATCTGCTGCCTGAATACAGCCCGGGTCCATCCCCACTTCCAGAGCTGCTCCGCCAACCATTTTCTTGTCAGAAAACAGGCAGATCTGAAAAGAGCTGGGAGGAGCAGCTCTGGAAATGGGAATGGACCTGGGCTGTATTCGGGCAGCAGATTAGGCAGCAAAAATGTCTGATAGGATGCTGCCTGAATTCAGCTTTAAACTGGGTAAAGGTAAATTGATTGAATAACTAATGTGATAAGCCTCCCTTTGTCAGATCCAACTAGAGTAGTGAAAAGTGAGTTAATACTTCTGCATACCCAATTACTTCAATGGCTTACTCCAGTTGGTCCAACAATAGGATTATGGCTATAGATGTAAAGATTTTTTCTCAAATTGTCTTGCTCTCAGTGAGTGGAGACACCTTGTAGGGGGAGGAAAGGGTGAGTGCCATGATTCCTTGCCTTCATTTCAGTATCCCCCCTCCCCATTTTTGTCAAGTTTTCTTTTTTGCACAAAACTCATTGTGTTTTATGCACAAAAGACCTTCATAAAATGTTCACCAGCATTTCTAAAATGAACAACAAAACATAAAGAAATCTTGCACCCCTTATTCAGGCCTTAGCCTATCTAGGAAGTAAATATGTGGGAACTCTTCAGTTCATTCCAGCTTTGTCTTGAAGCTGGTATTGTCAGGTAGTTGATTATAGAAGTCTGATTGTGTGCCAGTCAAGCTATCCAAGTGAGTTTATTTAAGGAACAAGACCAAATGAAACAATTGCTTCATACAGTAAACTCAATCATTCAATCTCAAACTACTCCCTAACTAAAACCCGGTATTATTTCATTAACTGTATAACTGACAGACTCATGCCACCTTAGAATGCATACTAGGAGAAACTTGCTGAACATTTATGTTGTTTCTCCAAGATAAAATTCATCTGTAAAATGCCATCCAACTGTCAGTCAATGAAATCTTTTAAAGTTAACTCATCAATGGCTTTTCAACTAATAAACCAACTTTATATGAAATTGTCTGTTACTCAAAATTTCCATAAGGTTACTTTTAAAAGATATATTTAAGGATATGCATAATACTGTATAAATTAATATATTAAAATATATTCTCAGTATTAAAAAGAAAAGACCGTCATTAATATTGGATTTTTCTCTCTCTCTGTTGCAGCAATCAGACCCAAAAGAACTCAAAATATAAGCCAGTATGTCCTCAAGACATAGCCTTACCAATTAAAAACTGCTTCTCACTAATTAACCAACTAACTCTTTAGTTGATTACTATACCAATTAAATGGATCAAAGACTGCTGGTCTATCTTAAATGAATTAGCACATGTTATTGGACTATGGACTTTTTTTCTTTATAGAAGTGGCAGTAATAGGGGGAAAATGACAGAGAACCAAGAGCTGAATAATTCATCTGTGTAGGGTCTCTTAAAATATAAAATCACCATGCACTCATTATATAACACACTCAGCATATATTACGACAACACCAATGCTGTTCCAACATAGAATAATTGGTCATTATCGCTAACTATCTGATCAAGTAAACTGATGAACTTAAGTGCATTAATTGTCATAGAGGTCACAGGTACCAAAGAGACTGATCTAATATACTGTTGTCTACAATTGATGCCCCATTTGAATAAGTATGAATGGAGACCACACAGTTTCCAAAACACACCAAATGGTAAATTATTCATAAAATGTTTAAAGAGAATAAGGTAGATGTTGAAATTACAAGAGGTACATCAAAGACCACACAGACTGTATCTTGGACATTATTGCATTTATATATTTCCATCTTGTCTTTCCACAAGAAAGTATCCAGATTATGGTGGTGGGGGGGGGGGGAACAAAAGTAATTTGTTGTCACAAGTGCTTTTCTTCCCAAAGGTGAAGTTGTAAGCTGTTATATGAGAACTTGCTGTGAGCTATCTTAGCCTTCATTAACCAGGGACTCATTAACACTACAGAATTGTAGTATTATTATTCCACTTAAATGGCCATAGCTGCATCCTATAGAATCCTGGAGTCTGTAGTTTGGTGGGGCACTGGAACACTATGGTTGAGGATTTTACTTACTCTCCCTTAAACTATCAGTCCCAGAATTCCATAGGACAGAGCCATGGCAATTAAAGTGGAATAATAGCATTATAATTCTATAATGTGAATGAGCCCCTACTGCACTCCATGTGTCGTGAACCTTATCTCCCATAATCCCCCAAGACTGGGGAGAACTGACCTATGAAATTAAACATCTGTATAATTCCAGACAATGTATTGGGGAGGGGAAAAACACCCATTCGCCCCATAAAAACACTGTCATGTTCTTTTAAATCAGGTGGGAGCAATTGCTGCAGAGCTAGGAGACACTCTTCAAGTTGGTTAAGTGCTTGAGTGCCGCCATATTTGTGTGTGGAACTTGATGGGGGCATGTTGGGAGTTAAAAAGTTAAAATCCATTAAAATGTGTATACATTCACTACATCTAAAAAAAAACTGAATTGTATTCCTTAAACAATATTACATTTATTTAAACTCCCCCACACATTATTACTAAATAAAATTCCTCCAGTCATACTTTACTTTATAATTATATGTAAATGATACTTAAATGTACAGACATTTATTTCAGTGAATGTGTTATTGAGGAATATAGTGACTATTGATATTCCAAGTACATGGAACAAAAGTGGCTATGATACTGACAATGAGATACTGATTATAGTTGCTCTTTACTACATTTACCACAGCATATGAAGTGGTTTCCTATCAAAGGTCATTTTAAAAACAGTTAAAACGCTAACATTATTGGGGATGTGGTAACTTTGGGAATTGGAACTGGAGGACCAAAAGTGCAACACTTTGCAGTTTTTGGCCATTCGGGGACTAAATATTGTCTGTACGTTTTTTAAAAAATTGGGTCTCTGGTTTTTGGAGATCACCCAGTGTGCACTGAGTCCACAAAATTTTTGTCCAAATGGCTACACACAGCCTATTTGCCATACTTTCCCTACCCCTGAATTCCTATTGTGCTTGAGAAATGTCTGGGTGTGCAGTAAGTGATGCAGAGCCATGAGAGCCAAATAGTTCTGTGTTTTCATAAGCCCATGATACACTAGTAGAGAGAAAAATTAAGGCCCTCCTATGCATATTTATGAGAGCCAGCATGGAGTAGTGATTTGAGTGCTGGACTAGGATTCTGGAGACTAGAGTTCAAATCCCTGCTGAGCCATAAAAATCTACTGGGTGACCTTGGGCAAGTCACACTCTATCAGCCCTAGAGGATGGCAATGGCAAACCCCCTCCAAAGAAATTTTCCAAGAAAACTCTGTGATAGGTTAACTTTACAGTTGATAACTTGGAAATGACTTGAAGGCACACAACAACAACAATGTATGTTTGCACATACATAAATCTTCTTGAGTTCAATGAGGCTTACTCCCAGTGGCACAAATACAGAAGTCTAATTTTAATAATAGATGGTAGAAATTTTATATAAAGTGTCCCCATATGTTTACAGTTGTATCAGTCAATATAACCTGTACTGAATAGAGCAAAAGTATTTAGAGCCAATGTGATGTAGTGTAGGGGTTGGCATAAGTCAGAGTTTAGTTGGAGGCACATATCAACAATGAAACCATACTAATACTGTAGATTGTACATGAGTTTTCCACTAATTATAATGGTATCTCACTTCCCTGATTTTAAAACATAAAATCCATACAAAATAGTACTATTGAGATTAATAGCCAGTCATTGTGGATGATATTGCAGAGGATAACATTACTTACTCTCTTTCCAGGTGGGCCAGGCGGGCCAGCTTCTCCTGATGGACCTGGTGGGCCCTGAAAAGACAACAACCGTATTATTATGACAGAACTTCTTAACAAGTGCCACTGAAGTACAGGTATTATTGTTGTGACAGAAACATTACAATGATGACACCTTCAAGCATTCTTAAACTATCATTGTCAAAACAGGTCACATTTTTAAATTACCTATTTAGATGGAGCTAATCATGGAATTAAAGCAAACAAGCAAACAAACAAACAAAGAATCCCACACAGAACAGCTGCTCCTGTTCAGCAGGATTTAGTGATGACATCACTAAACATTCAGCTACATCCCTACCATGCCATGCAAAACACTTGAAGCACAAATATGAATTCATGAGAAGCCACCTCAGATGACCACATGGCAAGGTGGGACAGATTCAGAAGATGTTTTTGAGGTGGCATGATGGTATGGCACTTTAAAAAAATGTACAATGACAGAATCCTGCAGGTACCTGGAATCTCCAAAACATACTACCAATCATCAGAGGAGGAGTATTATTTGGGAGACTATGCTTATGGATACTCAGCATGCATAAAGTGTGTCTATGCACACAAAAGCACACAACCCCAACTTACATACATCATATAACTTATATATATTGGTTAGACAGTGACCTTCATTTTCAGGCACAGTGAGCCCTTGGTATCCACTAGGGTTTGGTTCCAAAATCTGTGGAAACCAACACAGATGCCTTAGATACCAAAACATGTGGATATTCAAGTCCCATTATATACAATGGAATAGTGAAATGGAGTCCCTTATAGAAAATAGCAAAAATCAAGATTTACTTTTAGAAATTTTTTTTAGGGGAATATTTTCAAGACATGAACAGTTGAATCAATGAAGGGAGAATCTGTGGATACAGAGGCTTGAATGTATTTACTTCCAATTGTCCTACAATTATCGGTTTTCTTCAATTGTTTTCTTTATTTCTTTAATGCTCTCGTTGAATTGTTATGTATGTGTTACTCATTTTTGTTGCAACTATTGTAATGTTTAGGTAAAGGTAAAGGTATTCCCCATTGACAAGGTTGTCAAGTCATATCCGACCATAGGGGGCAGTGCTCATCTCCATTACTAAGCCGAAGAGCCTGCATTGTCAGAGACTACTCTGTGATCATGTGGCCAGCATGATTGCACAGAATGCTGTTTACCTTTCCACCAGAGTCGTAACTATTTTTCTACTTGCATTTGTATGCTTTCTAACCGCTAGATTTACAGAAGCTGGGACTAGTGATGGGAGCTCACCACATCATGTGGCACCTGGACCTCAAACTACCAACCTGCCAATCTTGCAATCAACAGAATCTGTGTCTTAACCACTTGAGCCACTACATCTGTATTTTAATATTTACTTCAGAATAATATAATATTCCAAGGGAAGAATGAGTCCTGCTGAGTGTATCTAAAATTCTGAATTCCTATAATTACTGCAAACTAAACTCTTAGACTCATATACCTTTTATGTATCACATTTGATTGCTTTGAAACTTTCAAAGATGTTTGACAAATGATTGATAAAGGCTTTATCCAGCACTGTACATTCAACAGCAGAACCAGAATAAATGAGGGGTGGAAGTGGTACCCTCTACCTTCCCTTTAGGTCCTTAAGCACCCTGAAAAACTGCTCCAGAGGATTGGATAACCTTCTAAAGCCAGTTTTTCTGCCACTCCTAGAGCTGCAGGCAGAAGGAAAGGCTTGGAAATTATGTGACCTGCCCAAGTGTCCCAGTTGATTGACATGTACATTCTCAACTGCCCACAAGAATGTGGATCAGGGGCCCATTCACATGACAAAACTAGAGAGCAGTATTATGCCACTGTAATTTCCATAGTTCTGTCCTACAGAATCATGGGACTGGCAATTAAGAAAGGGGCACTGAGAATTCTCAGCCAGAGAAATCCTCCAGTGCCTCACCAAACTAAAACAAAACAAAGCCAGGATTCCATAGGATAGAAACATGGCTGTTAAAATGGAATAATAGTGATGTAATTTTGTAGTGTGATTGTGCCTTGGATCGTTCCATTTCATACATAACTTTCTCAAGGATCTAGCTTGTTCTATATTCACTGAATAATTTAAGAATAGCATCAACACCAAATTGGTACTAACTTATTCAGTTCTGGATTAGTTCAAGCAAGACATAACCTGGAAGTAATTCACAAAATATTCTGGCACTCAAAATGACTGAGGAAAAGAATAGCTGTATGAATCACTTATTCTAAAGCTTATTCATTCATTTTTCACATGTTTCTCCCCAGTAAGTAACAAGTTTTAAACTGAGAAGAAAATGTAACCAACAACTCTAGGAAAAAGTGTGCTTTTGGATACTCATAAGTTCAGAAAATATGCTTTTAATTTTTCAGAGCAAGTTATATCTAAAGTATTGTTTGAAGTGCAGGAGATAAAAGAGACTTGGCTTTCCCAGACATTCACCTTAACAATGAAGATGCAGAAGCTGTATTACAGAGGAAAATCATATAGGCATTACTTACAGGTTGGCCTGGATCACCATCTTCACCTTTCTCTCCTGCAGTACCATCAGTCCCCTAGGGAAGACAAAGCAAAACAAAGGAAAGAGAACAATAGTCAAAGTAAAACCTGTACTGTACAAAAATCTAGTCACAGTGATTCTCAAAGTGGGCGCTACACCCCCCGGGGGTGGTACAAGGTTCCAGGGGAGCGGTGAAGGAAAAGTGGGAGGATAGGGGGATGGTGAGAGGGGAAAGGGGGCAGTGGGAGGCCGTCAGTCAAAGTATTGATGTGCAGAATACACAAGGGGAACTAGTGGTCTTTAGGATCATGGTGGGAGTAAGAATTGCATGAAACTTTTCAGGTTCCCCAGAAAACCATCACACAGCCTTGCTGATCATTTTATGTGGTGGTGTCTCCCACACTTTGCCTGCCCATGTGAGTTCATCCCCTTACCAGTGCCTTTTGCTAGTAGTGGCAATTGGAGAAATTGTGTGAGGCTTGGGCACAGCTCAAAGTGACCCCATGTTGGGACAGACTGGAGCCAAGAGTTAGAGCACATGGTGGCAGAGGAGAAGTGGTGGCAAAAAAGAGCTTTCAAATTTGGGCCCCTGCTTAAGCTTTGTGAGCTTTGCTGGGACTTGGCTGACAGGTTGGAATTGCACTACTGCTCCTGCTTTCTTTCATCAGATGGAGTGAAAGAAGAGATAGGAGAAGAAACCATTTTTGGGGGGACAGTAGACACTTGAAGCTGTGTGGGGAAGACATGTCTTCTGCTCTAAGAGCATTTCTTAAGAACAGGATATAAACTAAATACATGAATAAATAAAGTAGCTAGGGAAGGAGTATTTATGCTCGATTACTGGAAAGAATCCTTTGTCTGGCAGTGGTTCTTATACTTAAAATCTCATCCTTTCCCAGTCCACACCAGTCTTCAGTCCAGAGCATATGGCCTCTTTAAACCCCCTACATACACATTGGCTATGCTTTTCTCTGCCCCGATGAATGATTGAGAGTCCCTCCTCTCTAGGAAAAAGCTTCTCTCTTTCACCGGGTCTCCCTAGGAGCAGCAACCAAAAGACTTCTTCTCTGCACTGGCCTTTGTTGAAAGGCTGGCAATGGGTGAGAGACTTCTCAGCCACTACTCAGTTAGTTGCTCAGTTGCTGCTCCCAGGATGACAGGGCACAAAGGGAGCAGTGACTGAGCAGCCAGTCAAACAGCAACCAAAAAACTCTTGCCTGTGCCAGCCTTTGCTGCAAGATTGGCACAAGAAAGAAACTTCTTAGTTGATGTTCTGCCAGCTGCTTGGTTGCTGCTCTCAAAGTGACTGAGTGCAAAGAGAGCAGTGACTGAGATTGGTTGTTTTGAATGTGCAGTAGAACAATAGACCTAATATTAAAAAAAATATGCCCAGGGATGTGGGCGCTAGCATTTTCTCCCAAGATGAAGGGGTCGGTAGCCTGAAAAAGTTTTGGGCCCACTAGTCTAGTGTGATAGAGTAAGTATAGGGCTGGTTTTGGGGACTAGGATCTGCTCCATATTCCCCCTCAACCACCAAAATCATTGGGCGACCTTGGGCCAGCCTCGTTCGTTTTGTTAGCTTCACTAATCTCACTGGATTGTTAATGATATTGTACAGGGAAGAACTATTAGCTTTTAAATATAAGTGAAAGCCCTCTTTCAGAAGGCAGCTGAAGTCAGTTTCAGATAAATTCTCAGGGGGTTGCATTTCAGTGGTCAGCAGGATGAAAATCAAAAGGAAGTGGCAAAAGGTACCAATAGTGCTGAAAGTGTGGTTTGCTGTTGAGAAAACTGGGAGCATGATAGTTTACCATTGTCTCGGTGTCCATAATTTGAAATATAAAAGGGAGTCAAACCAGTGCATTAAACAAATAAGATCTGAAGCATTTATTAAGATGAAAGAAAGAAAGAAAGCAACAGAGAAAGAAGACTTGGATGCTGTTTCAGAGCGTGAAAATGATATAGCATCCAGAAAGTTGAAGGGTGGAAGAAAAAGGAAAAGACTGGATTTAATGAGGCTTTGACAAAGCAGTTAAAGACCTTTCACTTTTAGCCCTACAAGATGTACAGGTTCTGTTGATGCCACATAACATCACAATGATGACCAGCTGGATCATTTGTAAGGCACAGCAAACTTTGCAAAAAAAAATAAAGAAAAGGAAGAGGAAGAGGAGGAGGAGGAGGAGGAGGAGGAGAAGAAGAAGAAAAAGAAAAACAGGCAGAGAGAGAGAGAGAGAGAGAGAGAGAGAGAGAGAGAGAAGGATTTATTGGAAAGCAGCTACTTTTTGTGTTTCTCCAGCTACCTGATACAAGCAAAGCCTGGAAAAGTTGCTAATTATGCTGTCTGGGGAATTCTTGGCATTGCAGTCCAGAAAGTCCTAAGTGCCGTATAAAATGGAATCCTGCAATTGAGAGGCCCTGCCTACACACAATGAATGCCATTCTGAGTTCCTTGGAGGAAGAGTGGCAGATGTAGCAATATCAACTTTTCACAAGAATGGCCTTACATCCCTGAGTTCAACACTTATACCAGATCATAGCTCATCCATGAAAAGAAAAACTTCTAGCAAGGCACTCCTGGGGCTTTGGGCTTTATTCATTTGTTGGACAAAGGTTATTGTGAGTGGTTACTCAAAATTTCGAAGAATTACATTATTTTGATAACGCCATTATCCCAGTAGGCCATATTCAACAAAACCAATGGAAATTTTACTTGGCCATGAAAATAAATGTATTTACAATTTGCATTCTTAAGAGATACTTACAGCTGGGCCAGGTTCACCAGGGGGACCAGGGTCTCCAGGAAAGCCAACAGGGCCCTAAGCAAACAGACAACAAGGTAAAGCTCATATATTCCATTAATGAAAAGTGTATATAACTTTGAATAGGGAAAATCTGGTTAAGATACATGCTATGGAAATAAGTAACACTCTACAAAATTTTGAGAAGAATTAACCTATGAAGTGGGACCATTACACCATACACCAATAGACTTTATACTGCATTTTAGCTGGCTCACTTACTGGATTTCCCTTAGGTCCATCATCACCTGGAGGTCCTTTAATACCAGGGGGTCCAGCTGCACCTGGTGGTCCAGCCTCACCCTTCTCACCCCGTTCTCCTTTTGGACCCTGTAAAAGAAAAACAAATTCTGATAAGAAATGTTGAGGGAGAAAGTGAACCACCTTTAGAGAACTTTGATGCAAAACAATAGTTAAGATTTTTTTTATTGGAAAAGTTTTATTGGAACAATAAACTCCAATAATGACTACCGACTGAAAAGCAATATTTAGAACACCACATCAGCATCAGAAAGTACACTGTTCATTTTAGAGTATTCCTCCTCCCTTGACTTCCAGTTCTTTAAGGTATTTAATTCTCTTCCAAAGAGCTCCTACGTCTCACCAGGTTACATATCCTAGGATTCCAGAGGATGCCTCTGGAAAGCTAAAGTGGTATCAAAGTACTATAACCGTACAGTGTGAAAGAAATATAGGTCCATGATTCAACCACATTTCAAGTCAACAGGCAAGAAGATCAAAAAGATAAGAGAACCAGGTAGGAGTCCGGCAAGTGGACATCTGATGACAATCCAGGAACTAGGGTAGGATGAAGAGCTGAAGAAATGTAAGGAGTCCAATAATATAAGAGCAATTCTCACCACCTGAAAGACTGAGTGTCTAGATGCCAGCTCAGAAAAACATACAGCCTTCCGATATAGGGGCCAGGTGAGAGTGGCAGCCTTCAAAGCCAGCTTGCCAACTCAACCCCCAAACGACCAGACTTGCAGCTGAATTAGAGAACCCAAACTAAAGTTCAAACTGAACAAAAGAACCCAAACACCAGTGCTGAAATATCTCAAGCACTAGCACCGGAGCAACATCTGCCATACCGTGGAGCAGAGGGAATGGCACCTTCAAAGCTGGCCGCTGGCCTAACCCCAAAAAGTCAAACACCAGCACAATTAACTTGATTATCTGGCCTTATTGGTTTGAACTTGGAATTTCAGGCTATACTGGAATTATGAATACAGCTATCTTTGATATATTGATACTGTTGTTATTCCAGCAACCAATGGAACCAATGGAAAATAACGGGAGTGGGAGGGGAACGAATGTTGAGAATGGGGGGAATCATATGATGACGGATTCTGGATCTGCAGTCCCAATTGGAGTAGTGTGGGGCAATGTGAGATATAGCGTTAACAGGATGGAAATGAAAGGCAAGGGAAGACAGGAACAATGCCTGAAATCTATCCTATCTTCCATCCCACCCTGTTAGCCCAAAAGAACCAAGGGCCATCACAACCATACCACATTACCTTACTCCTTTGTAATGCCAGGTCGGTGAAAAACAAATCTCATATAATCAATGATTTGCTGGAAGAGGAGAGTGCCGACCTGGGCTAAGACCTTCCCAGCTGAGTATGCCGTTAAGGAGCAGGCAAGGGAAAGTGGGCAAGGGGGGGGGGAGTTGCCTTAGTCCATAAAAGCATCTTCACATTGACCAGGAAACCTATCCGGAAAACAGATCACATTGAGTGTATTTACCTGACCCTGAAGGCTAGGGACAGTCTGGGGGTTCTGTTGGTATACCGTCCACCCCGTTGCTTAACAGACTCCCTGACCGAGCTGACACAGCATTAACAAGAGCCCATTCTTGACATATTTTTCTAGGCAATAAATAATTCTTGAGAGAGCCACATAGATGGTTTATGTAGCCAAGGACAGATATGGCCTTGGGAATCCTACCGTTGCCCCCTTATGAACTGTTTTGTTTTGTTTTTTGGTGAGCAATGCAGCAGGATTGGGACAGGACCCAAGAGAACCCACAAAACTGAAGAAGGAAGTGGTTGAGTTTCTGGGGGCCCAGTTGACCCCATCGTCAGCAATCCTGACTCTTGATATAAAGGAATGAGATATGATATCCTCTTTACAATATCTAAATATCTCAAGTTATCTACAATCACATTTGCAAAATTGGTACTTACACCTGTGCCAGCTTCTCCAGGAGGTCCAGGGTTGCCAGCTTCTCCAGGTTCACCCTAGAAGAAGGCAGATTAAAATTATTTTACTGAACTGACTTTTTCTTTCTTATTAGACAAAAATAAAATACTATATCTAGTACCTGAACACACATCAAACAGAGTTTTGTGTTTAGTTTAGAAGTAAATCCCTGAGAATTAGAAAATGCTAATGGAAAACTACTTCAAAGTGAATTAATTTAATTGAAAATGATGCTAGGTGCTGAAACTAGGGAAAGGATCATAAATAAACAAAGTGTCGGTAAATGAAATAATATGCCAGCAAATAATAAAATCTTCATTGCAGGTCTCAAAAGCAAACACTGCACTATTTATTGGTGATGATAGCTGTTTAGCAAACCAGATGGCTAGCAAGACATCCATAAAAAAAGTCTGTGAAAGCAAAATTTAAATGGTATTAAAGAAACATTTAAGTTAATTCTTCTCTTGAGCTCAGACTCAGAATCCTACAAAATCTAAATATATTATCTCAGTAATGAGGAATGATAGGTGAACTCTCCATGGCTTGCTTTGGAAATAGTTTGGCATTTATGTGTTTTCTGTTCCTTTGTATCGGGTCATAATGGTGACTGTGAGTACACTGCCAGTGCTATATACACTATCACATTAGTCTCTGGGAAGTGTAGTTTGATTTGGTGTATCTGCATGTTGGGAGCTATGGTAAACACAATTGCCACTACTCATGGCTCAGACCCTGAGCCTGGAAATAACTCATTACACATTAACTGATTATCCATAATTCATTAACATCAATAAAAAATTTAAAATGTGTTGTTTAATAGTTCCAAGTAATGACCAATTATTCTTTTCATTTTAATTCATTATTCAACAATTTCAGTAATTTTAAATGATTATATAAAGTTTTAGTATATTAAAAATCAATCCTATAATTTTTTTGAAAAATCAGATGTTAACAAATCACTTTTCTTTAAAAAATTTAGAAGTGGCACTTTTTAAAAAAAAAATCTTGTTTTTAAACAGAATAGCTCTTGGCTTTGTAAAGTTTTCCTGCTCTGCTTGGACATTTGAGGTGAAGGGTGGCAGCAGATCCATGGAGTGGTGGCAGGCCAGCAGGCTGGCATGCAAATACCTGCCCATCACTGCACCAGCTCAGGAACTGATCTGCGTTGGAACCAAGGCATGGCCTGTGGTATCCTGCTCATATGCTCAGGCCCAGAATCTTACTGAACTGCTCCAATAGGGACATTTCTCATGCTGAAAAAGCTACCAGGAAGGTTGAAACAGTTATTCAGTATACTGCCAAAAGCTTCAGGCTATGTATAAATCCCCTTCTTTTAAATATATCCTGCTTGGTGTTGTCCCATGGCACTCTCCTAAAGATCAGTCTGAAAACATTACACAGAGGTACAAAGTGGAACCAATCTGTCAGAAAAGCAACCCCTATATTTGTAAAAATGTCCATAATTACTGGAATTCATAGTTACTCAGTTAAACACATATTGAGAAGAAATTATATTAATACATGGGAAATACCTAATCCTAAAACCAAGCCAAGCAACATGTATTTTTGCATTCCAGTTCTTATCATCCCTCAACAATTGTTATGCTCTGTATGACTTACTGGACCTCTAGTCAGGAAACAACGGGGGTGGGGTGGCACATATGTTCTAGTTGTCCCAATCCTATGCAGGGCAAAAACTTTGGTGGCCAAATAAAAGGCCAAGGAATTTGTTTACTGTTACTTGGAGTAATATTATTTTATTATGAGACACTAAGAGACAATGAATCAGCCAAAACTTCAAGATTTTCAGAGTGCCACTTAATTAATTTTTATTATAAAGAATAATCCACTGTTCAGCCAGGACACATCTACCTAAGACATGGAGGTGTTACTAAAAGAACACTGTCTACAAGCTGTTTCATATGCATGCTGATTGTTGATGTTTTGGCATTCAAAAGCAGTGTGAATGAATGATGTCTCACTATGAGTCCAGAGCTCTATTTCTTGGTGCAGTAAAGCAAAAGAGACTGGATTTGCATATGAGATCCTGTCTGCACTTGTCAGGATACTCTGAGGCAGCACAGGGCATTCTGGCCCTAGAGCTGCCTTGACCTGCCTCCATTACCTCTGTTCCAATGTGGGGTGGCTGTTCTCATGCAGGTCCCATTGTGCTGACTGCTATCACTGTGGTGAGTTGCTCACTCCTGAAGTCAGAACAAGCACCCAAACACAATCATATGGTGGCTTGTCTCATTCTGACCTCAAAGCAAGCACCCCACCACCAGTGGTCACAGCGAGCAGCATGGCAGGATATATTTCAAACAATTGCCTGGTGTCAGAATGGAGGGCTTCAGATCTTCTGGAAAGATATGGAGCAAACAGTGACTTATCTGGTCTGTTTGTGCCAGACTTGGGGTTTGGTGTCATCTGGACTCCCTGCCGACAAGACCAAGGACGGCTGTTTTATGTAACCCATGCAGATAGGGTCTGAGACTAGTGGGTCTTTCACCCTACACAATTCTAGCACCTATGGAATCATATGGTTTCTAGTTTGCTGAGGCACTAGAGCTCTCTGCCTGAAAATACTAAATGCCCTCCCCTAAACTCTAAACCACAAGATTCTATAGGATGGAACTATAGTAGTTAAAGTGGAATCACAGTGCTATAAATATGTAGTGTGAAAGAGCCAAGAATGCTGCCATAATCAGCTGCTCAACACTGTGTGGAGTGTGGTTCTTTTTTTGCTACTACCTCAGCTACATCCCCTTTCATTTTCTTTGTTTCTTGATGGTCACGGCTTGCCACTACAGCCATGCTATCATCTGCAGCTGCAACACACATGCCTCCTTCTTGCTTCTGCCCTGTCAAAATGGTTGGTGTGTCTTTGTGCAGAACTGAAAATCAGCAGGACCAGGACAGTCCTGAGTCAGGAATCCAAAGGAGTGGACATTGCAGTGACAGGGGAGCAAGGATAGAAGGCAGCATCTCCCAGCATCTCTGGGCTATTACTGAATTCCAGATACACTACGGACTTGAAAGTGGGTTCTTCAGCTTCAGTTTAGAAATTGACATGCCCTCTCATTTTTCATTTATTGCAGAAGAGCTTGCTGTTTAAAACATAGCCATAATGATTTACTCTGTTCTTCCTTCCATCCTCCTACCCACTGCCTTAATTCCAAACTGCTCTAAAAGAGTGTAGTTTGGGGAGTAGTTGGTTGTTAAGCAGTATATGACTGAGTGCAATAAAGACCCTTCAGAATTCTTCTACTGATGGAGTCTGGAAGCATTAATCATTTGCCATTCCACCTGATTTTTTTTTTACAGCAGCAGCCTTTGAGCACTTTGGTTTACACAATGGCATGCATAACAGTGGGAAGTACAATGGGGCTTTGGTATTCACTGGGGTTTGGTTCCAGGACCCAGCTGTGGATACTAAAATCCATGGATGCTCAAGTCTCATTAAATACAATGGCATACCAAAAGAGTGTCCCTTATATTAAATGCCAAAATAAATGTTTGTTTTTTGGAATTTATACATTTTCAAGCCATGGATGGTTGAATCCATGGATACAAAGGGTTGACTGCTTTTAAAAATTAATAGTAAATAGATCACAACAAGGTATGGAGATGGCTTATAAGTTCTTTAAAAAGGATTTAAACATTGGTTTTGGTGACTGATTATTTCCTTTCCACACAGCCACACAGTTTGTCATGCTCACTCAATCAATAATAGTCAGCCACAATGACAGCAAGGATGACAAAATGTGCTTCTTCTCTTTTATAATAGACTGTGAATTGTATTATCTAGGATGCTGCACACAGCCTGAAGGGGAACTTTAGGGCAAAACATGATATCACAAAAGCTCACTCCAAAAATGGAAAGGAAATGGAGATTAGAAGCAGAAATATAATGTGTTTTGATGGTATGAGGAATCCCAGACTGAGCTTTTTTAAAAACTCCAAATTATGTGAAAGTAAAAAAGCACCTCCATAAAACCTACAGTATCTGTGCATAGGATCTAACTCCCCCACCCATTATTTATTTGTAGTGGTGGGTAAACTCTATGACGCTACACATATCTCACCAGCATGCCCCATAAGTAATATGTTTTTTCTAGACTTTCTCAGAAGCCTTGTAGTTTTTCTAAGAATTCCCTAAGAAAGCTGGAACAGGGGGTTGACCTTCGTTTTCTCTGATGCCCCTCATTTTCTTAAGCAAACTTTCCTTTGCTATTGTGTGTGGTTTTGTGTGTGCATTGAACTGGCAGTGGGGATGGTTGTCTGTGATAGGAGTGGCTTTGTAGATCTAATACACAAGGCCAATATCCTCCTGAGCATTCTTTGCTATGAATTACATAGAACTGTTATGCCTGAAATCTCTGGACTAGACAGTATCACTACATATAAGTAAAGTTTAGTTGCAAGGATTGGTGTATTTATATGTGATAACATATAGTATAATTAACTAACAATATATTTCTCCTAGGATGAAAAAAGAAAAAAAAGAGTTCTTTTTTCTATAAACCTATCTTGATATATTTATGGTTTCTGCATTGTACTCACTATTGATCAGTGAGTGATTTATTCAAATAGGTAAGCAGAAAAATGATGAAGCATTGGGAGTGATTCTATTAAGAGAATAGTTTGGACACATTGGTTAGGAGCCAATGATTTCTTTTGACATACTGGTAATAGAAGACAGCTTTTGCCTGAAGAGAATCTATACAAATAATTGGGGGGGGGTGCTGAACCCAAGTTTTGTGACAGATGTCAGCACTAGTGGAACATATCATTAAAAGAAGAAAGGATAACCTTGGGCATGGTAAGGTGAATTGCAGGTTATTTTACTGCCTTGAAAAAGAAAAGAAAAAAAGAAGAAGAAAAGAACAGCATCCAAAATAAGTAGCTGCATCTTCACTTAGAAAAGTAAGGTACCTGAGGGCTCCATGGCCCAGAACTGCCTCCCTTTCTGAAAGTGATTAAGAAGAGCTTCATGACAAATCCAAATTATTTTCACTGACCTGTGACTTCAATCAGTGTTTCTGAATGCAGAACTATGACAGAACTGTACCTGGAGGGATAGGAGTTGTGGAGTGCATCAAAAAGAATATGGGAAGGACTGACTACGCTTAGAGGCAAAAATATTTAGAGAGGGCCTCATCTGTGAGAAGTGCAAAGGCAACTTTCAAGAGGGCCCAAGCTTTTTAGCCGACTGCTAGGTCAAAAAACAAAGGCAGACTAGAAGGGTCCTTTTGTTTGTTTTGCTGTGTCAAACCTTCACACACAAGCAAACAAAACTCTACAGGTTTATGTAACCATCTAGCTATTTTTTTAAAAAAATAAATCAAATTACTACTGAAGGATCACATAATTTTCAACTTCCAAAGGGGTAGCCATATGATTAATTGAATGACTCATTGATTCATTCAATTGATTGACTGCATTAAAATATCACCTCCCAGTTCACTAAAACACTCAAGGTTGATACAAAACAGATTTAAACAATTCATAAAAAGAAGAGAAAGGGCAACAGAGTCCTGTGGCATTTAGAAATTTACTGTATGCGTGCATGAACCTTAGACCATTCATCAGATATATGGAATGGTATCCAGAATTTCCATATGAGGAAGTGGACTATAGTCTAAAAAAACTCATGCTACAATATTTCTGTCAGTTTTTAAGGTAATTTTTAATATGTTGTACTGATAGCTTGATTAGCTTTGGACACTGTAATAACCTATTTGCTGAACCCATATCACTACCTGAGTCCATTGAACTACTTCTGCTGGATTTCTACCTCCAGTGATTGGAATAAAGGAAACATTCTGGCAAATAGGATAACATTCAGATGTATGTGTTGCTTGTGTTTTTGGGGAAAGGACAACCCAAAATCCAGCCATGTCTCATATTTTCAAAACTCATTTTTGTATGCATTGGCTCAGTATCTTAAACTGGTGTGTGTGTGTTTATTTGTTTAAAGAAAACCCATAAATACAGTGGGCCTTTGGTATCCTTGGGGGATCTGTTCCAGACCCCCTGAGGATACCACAATCTGCAGATGCTCAAGTCCTATTGTGCTTCGGAAAGTATATAGCAGAGGTAGGAAATTGTCAGGAACACATTTGTAACTCCTGTAGAGCTTGAGGAGCTATAATTCTTCTCCCATTGCACCCCCATGCTCAATTATTATTATTTTTTTAATTTGAAAAAGAAACACCACTCAAAATTAGGGCATGGGGGGCAATTTTACCCTGTATCTTTCCTTTTTCCTGAAGCCTATTTCAGGCCCAAGGCATATATTTTTAAAACTAGAAAGTAAATAAGAAGTCAGTTTCCAATTAATTTCCGACTTTAGAGAACAGCTTGCCCTATACTCAAACTAGCCTAGTTTATGTATCTGTGTGGGTGGGGGACATGTTGAATTTGCTTGCAAGCACAGAGGGCATTTTTCAGTAAAGAAAAAGACCAAGAATTCTGCACACTCTCTGTGTATATATGTGTGTCCTCAAAGAGGCCTAACAATGGCCTTCAAGGGCTGCTTGTGGCTTATGGCATATACTTTGCCTGTCTCTAAGGCCCAGTATCGGCCTGGGGCCGATATTAGGAATCCGTGGGGTTGGGCATCCGTACGCGCCCAGTCCTACAATCACTGCCCGTGCAAACAGCGCTCGCTGGAAGAGGTGTCATGGAGCTGCGCCACCGCACTTATGATGCCTTCTTTTTAGGGAGCACATCAGTGCCACACCATGTGGCTGGTGCGGCACCAACGAGGGGCAAAATAGATGGCATGGAGCCGCCCGTCTGTATCCCCCCCAAGGTCTAATTTTGCATCCCAATCTTTATTTGTTGAGTTTATTTGTTGAATCCCCCCCCCCCATGGTCTAATTTTGCTCTCTCTGGATAATGTTTTTGACATGTGAAATGTGTACTGAGAAGATTTTTCCACGCCACTTTTACAGTGCTCTCGTTCTCTTCAGTGTAACTGTCTTGCTTCCCAGACTGGGCAGAAAAAGCAAGATTCCCTCACCTGAATATTCCCAATCTGCCATGCTCCATTGCAGTCAATACAACTAGAAGTAGAATGGCAGATAATTATTTAGAAGGAGAGTAACACAAAAAGCCACAACTGCCAAGGCAAAACACTTGCACATTTTCCAAATGCAATGGGAAGGAATCTCCCACCCCTACATATAGGATGTTGGCAGATGACTCTAAAGTTCCAGAGAAAAAAGAGGCTTGGGAGAAATGCCCTCTGTAGTACTATGGGAAGAGAAGTTCACAGGTTAGGAAATGTTCCATTTTCTCCAGCACTCGGTTTTCTTCACCTCAGGATGTATCAGTGCAATAAGAGTATGGAAGGGCTTCAAGAAATTGGCTGATGTGAATTATTATCTGCTGTGGTACCTTTGTCTCTAAAGGCTGTTAAAAATTGTACTGTCTACAAAAGGTGTGTACTGAAAGTAAAATAATTTTTCATAAGATTGCCTGAATATTTCCCTTAAATATAGCCATGACCATGGACTTTGTAGAGAAAGGGCCATGATCCCTTCTAGGGTCTGTTTGTTTATTGCCTATAAAGCCCACATCATGCAATTCCTAACAAAAGTATCACAGAGAATGAAACCGTATTTCCCAATGGCTCACCTAAAAGGCTACAAGTAGTGACCTACTGTTTCACAGCACATCCATTATCTCTAAAATAGAACCAGATATCAAATCCACACCAATTCTGATATGAGTGGAAAGGTTCTGGCAGAAGACAGGAAAGGAAATCTCTTGTGGTCTACAATACAGGGAATGCACTTGCACAGCAAATGAAGGGTCAGACAATTAATACTGACTTGCCAAAATGAAAAATAAGTGGGAATGAGAAAACAGCCAACAACTGAGCAATGAGAAAAAGGAACTGCGTTACCCCAACTGTATTGTTGGACTCCCCTGCTTGACATGTAAGTAATAGTACTGGGAAAGGTATCTGTTAATTTTCTGTGTCTTCACTCTGCCCCTGTCTTGCACTACTTTAGTTGGTACAAATCAAAACTTTGAAAGGGCCCTGGAGAATGGGTACAGGTAGAACAATCTGATTCAGGGTCTTCTACTTAAACACCTTCGTTTACAGAACCTCTGCTATTTTATTCTGAATTCTGAGTTCCCACCAGAGCCTACTACATATTTCCAACATTTTCTCTTTAACCTTGAGAATTATTAACATGGATTTTTGGGTGTATAAATACATGTCTACTGATCAGAATACAGACAAGACACACCTTGCAGTTGTGCAAGACATAAGCAAGCTAATCAATGAAATTATTGGCATAGTTGTGGTTGTCAGCATCTGCTTGCTTACCTTTTCACCAACACCTCCAACAGAGCCAACTGAACCTGGAGGACCTTGAGGACCCTAAGATGATGAAACATTTAAGTTGGAACATGAGTTGCTTATTTACAAACAAATAAAAAATGAATACAAAAACCATTAGAAGGTTGTGTTTCTTACATCAGCTCCATTTGGACCCTGAGGACCTCTTGGGCCAGGAGGACCAGGGGGACCCTGTATGAGACAAAAATAAGAATAACAAATAAATCAGGGTTATTGGTATATAATGTACTGTTTGACAGAGCTGACTAAGCTAGAGCTTCCAGTATATTTAACAAAAGTAATCACAAACACAATGAATGTGATTACAATGTGCCAGTTCTTGTATTGCGTAGATTAGGTCTGCACAACTTGGAAGGAGGTAGGGGCCGAAATTAAGATCACCTAAAGTTGTTCGGCCGCCAATAGGTTTAGATGAAATGCAGGACATTTAGGTGAAATGAAAGACATTCAAGAAAAATTGAGGACATGAACCCAATCAAAGGGGGAAACATATAAATGTAAATCCATGCTTCTTAGCCATGCTCAAAATGGAGAACATTGTGGAATCCTTGCTCCTGGGCAGGAAGGCTGAGATGGGCGACATGTCCAGGAAAAGGAGGGAAAGTCTGGACATCCTACCAAGGGATAAGGCGTCCCCTCCCTCCCTCCTTTCTTTCCTCACTTCTTTCCTTCCTTCTTTATTTCTTTCCTTCCTTCCTTCCTTCCTTCCTTCCTTCTTTTTTCCTCCCTCCCTCCCTTCATTTCCTTGTGTCTTTATTTTTCTTTTCTCCCTCCCTCCTTTCCCCCTTCTTTCCTTCCCTCCTTCTTTATTGCCTTGCTTCTTTCTTTCCTGCCTTCCTCCTTTCTTCCTTTCCCTGTTTCCTTCTTTCCTCCTTCCCTCAGCACTTTCCCTTTGAAATTTCTTTTTCATTCTTCCCCTCCTCCCTCCCTCCATCCTTCCCTCCCTCCCTTCTTCACTTCTTTGCTTCCTTACTTCTTTCCTTCCACTCTTCTTTCCGAACTCCTTTCCTTCCTTCTTTCTTTCCTCACTCCCTTGCCTTTTTTTTGCTGTGGCAGCAGTGTTCTTGGTGGGGCCCAGGCCCCAGAGAGGCCTTGCTGGCTTGCCAGCAGCAGCGGGGGCTGGACCCAGTTCCCGGAAGCCTTGCTGGTTTGCCACTGAAGGTGGGGTGACATGTTTGGCAGGGGCCAAGGAAGAGATAGAGGCTGCCACCGCACTTTTGGCAGGGCAGCCTGGAAGAGTAGGCCCAGTGTCTCATTTTTGTAGGGGGCGGTGAGGAAGAGATGGAGGCTGCCACCGCCACCGCAATGAACTCCTCAGCGCCCAGCCAGCTGGCTGAGGCCCACACCGCTCCACCACTGCTGGAAGAGAGGCCTTGGCACAGAGTGGAGACTACTCCTCCTCGGTGGGGCTCAGCTAGCTGGCTGAGGCCCTGTGTGGCAGGTGGCGGCATCCATCTTATCCTCGGCCCCAGCGCCTGCACACCAGAAGAGCCTCTGGGCCCCTTATCTCTCTTGCTGTGCTCTCTCTGTTGCTCTCTCTCTTTATTTCTGACTCTCTGCTCTGTCTTGTTCAATCCTCTTTCCCACTCTCCAGTAAAAATGTTTCTCCTCCTGGGCCTCACCTGGCCAATGAGCAGCCAGAAGCCCACCCCCAGCAGCAGCTTTCTGGCTGGAAAGGAGATGCAAAGTCCAGGAAGACGTCAATTGTTCCCGAGTCCTCCAAAGCACCATTGATTGGAGCAGGACTCTGGGATCTGGGATATCCTCCTCCTCCTTTCTATTTGCCCTCGAGTCTCCAAAAATCCTTTTGGGAGGCCACGTGCTGTCCCTGGGCCGTATATTGTGCATCCCTGGCTTATATGAAAATATTGGCTGGTTTCTGATCTACCTTTCTCAATTCCCCCAAACAATGGGACTACCCTGAAAGTATTAGGACCAAGGGACAGTCTTATGACTAAGAGAGAAAAGAAAGGCCATATGAAAGAAGATGTTTCCTATTTTTTACAATAGCTTCTAAATAAAGAATGCTGGGTGAAGTAGAACTCACCATTGGACCAACATCACCATTTTCACCTTTTTCACCTGGTGGTCCAGGAAGACCCTAGTGACAGAAAATACATAAAAAACACATAATTAATTATTGTACATCAAGATCCAATAAATTTCAATCATTGAAAGGAACACATTTAAGAGTAAGCTTATACTGTACTGTATAACTTTCTCAGCTTCATTATATATTGTGGCAGATCAGTCCTTCGTGACTTAGTAGATTTAGCTATGTAGTACATATAGATGTAGCCATGTAGATAAGATATATTTGTATAGTAGTTTGTATTTATTTATTTCCTGAGTTTCTATTGTTATCCCATAACATATTTTTCTGGGCAGCTCACCAAACCAGTATAAGAAAGAAAATGTGATATAAAAGAGTAAAATATATTAAAAACTACACACACACACACACACACACTATTGAAACAAAGAATATGAAGTGAGGTTATGGCCATAATTCATTTTTTAAAATTAAAGATGTACTTGAACAGGAAGGTCTTTTTTCTGAAGAGACTACAGAGATGGTGTTAGGCTAAACTCTCTGCTAATTTTTATCCATAACTGAGGTGTCATTACCAAAAAAATGCCCTCTTCTAGATAGTTACTTGAAATGTCTGAATACTCAATGAGTTTGAAAATATTTGATTCCAGATATAACTATGGGGCTAAACAGACAGGCAAAAAGAGTTGCTTTCAGCCTGGCTTGAAGGCATGGCATTTAGATGACACATGCCTTGAAGCCAGTGAAAAAGTATCCTTCTGCAGAGAAAAGCCGCTTCAAAAAGAAGCAGTTTTTTCCCCCTTTTTCCTGGCTTGAAGCCATGTCATATGGTCATGACATGAGCACTCCAGCTGCTTTAGGAGCCAGTGGTGAGGTTGGTGAGGTTTCAAATTGGCTTCAGAAAAGGCAGCTTCAAGCCACTTTTTCCTGCCCACCTGTTTTGCTCCTATAAGAATATTTCACACTACACTATCATAGTACTATGATTCAGCTTTAACAGTCATGGTTCCATTTTACAGAATCCCAGGATTTGTAGTTTAGGGAAGGGTTCGTAGAATTCTCAGCCAAAGAGCTGTAGTCCTTCATCAAACTACAAATCCCAGGATTCCATAGGATGTTGACATGGCAGTGATATAATTGTGTAGTGTGAAATGGCCTAGGTTTTCAGGCAGCTCCTATGGCTGGTAGGGTGACTGGAGGGGGCGGAAATTCCATAACACAATCTATCATAACTATGCATTTTTTCTTTAAATTTAAGAAATATATTTGTGCACCTGCAGAATCCAATTTTCCATGCCAAGTCACAGAAGAACTTCGTAGGGAAATAGTGTTAGCATCATATTGCTTCCAGGCATTAAATTCATATTCTAAACCAGATAAGTATGTGTTGAAGTGACATGACTATATAGAGTGGCTAATTAGGCAGAGCCTCTTTATAAAAGTTTCTGACATTTTGACATGAGGTTCAAATCACCCATCAGGCATCCATATCTTTTTTTCCCTTCATTGTACCAATTAAGAGCCTTGTGCAGATGGGATTTAAGTGAAACTGAGGACCAAACTGGCCATTTCTGTTTTGAAAGCAGGGGGGAGGCAAGGGAAGAAAATTTACATCCACAGGAACAAGGAAAGAACCCGTTAAAGAGCATCACAGGGCTCTGCCGTCCTGTGTGTTTTGATGTGCTATATGTTTGAGTGGGACAGAATCAGTTTTCTCGCTGTAGAGCTTGCCTTGATTACTTGGAAGTCTAATAGACTATGCTGCAAAAAGTCTATCCAGTCAAAAAGACTGTAATGAACAGTAACAAGCCTAATGAAAAATATCCATTGCTTGATAAAAGGTGCAAAGCGGAAGGGCTGATATGTTCTCTTCTCATTGCTAGTTCCTAAACAGGATACAGTGACAAGTGTTTTCAAATATTTAGAGATGTGCTAAATGGATGTTTACTTTTGGATACACAGCACTGTTTTTGTGTTTGTGTGCTTTGGATCCATTCAGAACTTGAATATACTCAAACCCTCAATCCTTTGGGACAAACTGTCTGCCTCTTCTACTGAATACACAATTTATTACATTCTTCTCCAATAGCCTGCAACCATTTGCTACAGTCATGTAACAGAGCCTTAGGAAAGAACAATGGTTGCCCTGAAATCATGCAGAAAACTCATAAATGTGTTCCCCCACTAATTCCACAAGCAACCCAGAACCCTGTACTACCCCAAATATCTGTTTTTCTCTTACGTCTTCCTGAAAATAACAGCATG
Organism: Urosaurus nigricauda; assembly: GCA_034509955.1. Classification (NCBI taxonomy): domain Eukaryota; kingdom Metazoa; phylum Chordata; class Lepidosauria; order Squamata; family Phrynosomatidae; genus Urosaurus; species Urosaurus nigricauda. The sequence continues at coordinate 107,715,879 of JAOEGL010000004.1, forward strand.
AAGTGATGCATGTCACCTTCTGTCACCAATCTGAGAGGAACCAGAGAAAAATTGAGGTATTTGGGCTTGTTTTGTGGGGTGTTATCAATGCGAACCATCCCCTATCCCATCCTGAAGTCTCCAACCATTGCTTAAAACCATTCCCTTGTGCAAAAGAGTTCTGAGAGCCTGATCCTCATGACAGAAATATAGCTTTGGATATGCTAAGAGATTATTATGGGCCTCTGTGTTGCACTCTTTTCCCCCACTTGAAATGTAAATTAGATAGGAAACAGAATTGGCGATTCTAGACCACCCAAAAGGGGCGGTCTGCGATCGCCACAGGAAGCAGCAGGATGGGGCCAAGGCTGCCAGACCAGCAGCCTCTGCGGCCCATCCCGCCGCTTCCAGAGGCCGTGGGGAAGTGGCAAACTGCCGGTTCCCCACGGCCTCTAAGTGGTGTGCAGCAGGCGCCCTGGGCACCCTCTGCACCCCGCTTGAGGAGGTGGGGCTGAAGAGAGAAAGGGGCCGCTGTCACGGCCCCTTTCTCCCTGGGTCTTTGTCACAGACCCGACACTAAAGGAGCTCCGTTTGCGCTGTGGAAAGCGCACGATTTGCGCCCTCCCACCGTGAAAAGGCGTCATGGCATGCGCAATGCGTCCAACAGCTGCGCACGCCATAACACCATCATGGCGCGCCCATATGGACGCCACCATTTAATAATGGCAGCACCCATACGTGCTAGGGTTAGGGAGGGTGTGAAAGCTGCGCCCTCCCTAACCCTATTCACGGCTTTTTTTGGCCCTTATCACGCTCTTTCATGCCCGTCTAGATCGGGCCCATGATACTGGCTTTCTATTTAGAGTCTCCTGTCCATGTATCAAGGAGAGGGCGGACAGAATATGAAGAAGGAATTAGGCTTCCATTGGGCTCCATAATGATCCTGCCACATTTGTACGGGCAAAGAATGAATGATTTTCCCATGTGTATATGGGAACAGGACTGTATTGTTAATTTCTATTATTCTTTCTGGTAAAATCAATCAGTACACACACTTTCTTTTTCTAAACAGGGAATAAATATTCACAGCTCCATTCCTTTATGACACAGCATGGGCTTCTCTTTTAACAGGCTGAAAATATAACATTGTGGAACCAGACAAACTGTCAATAAATTACCCATTTAGGCTGCAATTCACTAAGCTAAATAGAGGTTTTGCCACTCCCTTCAATAAAAGTAGTATGCCACCTGCGTTGGTCTCATTCTCTGGAAGGCAATATAATCTTAAACTGTTTATGATGGATTGTCTCTGAAGAAGAATTTTATACCAGGGTGCACATTCAATAGAATCCTTAGCTGATGAAATCTTCAACTTTACAAAGACTGAAAAAACCGGGTTACTCCATTCACACTGATAGTGTGTCAATCACAGCTATCACCAACTTCATAATAATGGTTTAAAAATGGGGGATGTGCAGCATAATCCTAGTTAAATTGTCAACCTTGGGATTAAGTGGATTAGAGTCTCACTGAAGTCAGTGGCATTTGGTGTACCTTAAATGCTAGGACTTTGATTTACCTGGGCTACAGAAATGAGTGATAGTTGTTATTATTTTTTTGATCTGATAAATTTCTTGACATCCTATGGCATAGCTCTCTAGAAGTGAACTAGCTAATATTTGACCGAGCAAGGGAGCCTTGATACTGAAATTAATCCCCACCCCCATTATTACTACATAAGAGGCAACTTCTGTGCAAAAGCAAAACTCTGCCTGTAGGAGCAGAGGGATGCACTTCAAAGGATTTTGCAAGAATTAGAGAAGGAGTGCTCACATAACTAAATACTTGTCAAGTGGACTAGGCAGCCACAAACTTGTCTGGGTGATCTTGGAAAAGTCATGATCACAATCACTTTATCTTTTAACCTTGCAGCACTGTTATGATGAAAAGAAATGAGAGATGAGCAACCTATCTTGTGATACTTGAACAAAAAAAAAAATCTCTGAATAAGTATCACACTGAATAATTAAATAAATACAAGTATACCTTTAATTTCCCCATTGAAACTATGTAGGCTCAGAAGTGATCAAATTTAAATGGTGTGGGCTGTTATGATTAGGATGAGTTTTCTGGCCCTACAATTAATAATGAATCACAGAACATGCACACAAATGTCAAAAGGGCCAGGGCATCAGTTGCCTAAATATTTTCAATGAACAATGGACTACAAATTATTAATTCATAGCTGTGACTGTAGAAAAGGTAAAGACCTCTTTGTTGTGGATGCAGGTATCTCATCAATTACAATTTGCTACCATGACAGATACTAACAACTTACCCAGAGCATTCTTATTAAGATTTATTGAGCAATAAACTTGCCTTTAGTAATTCAAACTTAGGAGGCGTTTTATTATTTTGAAAGTTACATATTGGTTCAACTTTAAAACTACAAATGGGGGCAATAATGACCATGGGAGAAACAGCTACGGTTAGGTTATATTTATTGGTGTTTACTGAATTACAATCTTGTCAATAATTACACCTTTGAAGCTTAAGGGAACTTTGTCCAGTTTGCTTTCAACAGAGCCAAGACTTTTCCTTTCAGTGGAGCCAAGTCTGTTGTCAGTAATGAACTGGAAGAGGGCAGAAAAATCCAGATGAGACAGAGGTGCTCCTGGTCAATCAGGAGGTTAATCAGGAAACAGAGATTTATCTTTTGCTGGACTCCCCCTGAAATCTCAGGTTGATTGCCCAGGTATAATCTTTGATTCATCCCTGAACTTGGATGCCTAGGTTTCGGCGAGGGCCAAAACGGCATTTGCACAATTAAAACAGTTGCACCCATTTCTTGAGAAGCCAGATCTGGTAACACGTGCCTTGACTGCATCCTGGTTGGATTATTGTAACACACTCTATGTGGGGCAGCCTTTGAAAATTGTTTTGAAACTTTAGCAGGTTCAAAATGCTGCAACTAGACTTCTGATTGGAGCTGGTTACAGGGAGCTAAAACAGCTTCACTGGCTGATAGTCCATTTCTGGGCACAATTCCAGGTGCTGCTTTTGACCTATAAAACCCTATACATCTTAGGTCCAGACTATTTCAAAAGAATGTATCTTTCCATACAATCCTGCCTTTCTCTCTGTCCCACCACCCTCCAAGGCTCAGTTGGTGGGGACATGGGAGAGAGTCTTCCCAATGGTTGTTCCTAGGCTTTGGAACTCCCTCCCATGGACGGTTTTATTTGCCTCCTCTTTGTTGTCTTTTCACTGGCAGGCAAATATATTCTTGTTTAAACAGTCCTTCAGCCTTGATTGACAAGTGATGTGTAATTTGGTGTGATATTTAATATATACCATGTATTTAAAATTGTCTAATTGTTTTAAATTTTAATGTAAAAATACTGTTTTAATTGAATTATACTAGTTAATGCTTTTTAAACTTTTGTACTCCATACTAATAATAATAATGTTTAATAATAATGTTTATTTCTAGTCCGCCCCTCTGAACAAGCAATTGGGGTGGATTACAACAAGGATGAAAACAATATCAGTTAAAATATCCCGTCCTTTCCCTTACCACCCCCCTTAAAATGAGAATTAAATCACAATTGAATTAAAACAGTGACTAGCTAAAATAAGTAATAAAAACAAGATTAGGGAAGTGAAAATGGGGGAGGGAGGCTGGGGGGAAAAAGCCACTCTGAAATTTAGATTTGGAGCTGGGGGATGTTCACATTCTCTGGGAAGGCCTGGAAGAAGAGATGCGTCTTTTAGGGCTTTTTTGAAGCCTTCTAAAGATGAAATAAGTCGCATGTCATCTGGCAGGTCATTCCACAACCTTGGGGCAACAGCTGAAAAGGCCTTTGGGAGGTCTGCACCAGCCTGGTCTTCATGGGTTGCAGCAGGTTCCTCCCAGAGGACCGAAGTGTGCAGGGGGGGGGTCGTATGGGAAGAGGCGGTCCCTTAGATAGGATGGACCCAAGCCATGTAGGGCTTTAAAGGTTAAAACCAACACCTTATACTGTGCCCGGAAACTGGTCGGCAGCCAGTGGAGAGCTTTAAGCACGGGAGTGATGTGCTCTCTCCTAGATGTTTCAGTGAGAAGTCTGGCTGCCATATTTTGGACCAGTTGTAGTTTCCAGGTTAGGCACAAGGGTAGCCCCATGTAGAGCGCGTTACAGTAGTCCAAACATGAGGTTTTTTAACTGTTTTAAGTAATCGGTTCAAATTTATGTTATAAACCGCTTTTAATCCCATTTAGGAGAAAAGCAGGATATAAATAAATAAGGCCTTTCTCTTATCTCCAGTTTGCTCAGGTATTCAAATGCTGCTTCTAAATGACATGGGCATCAGCCATTGTCTGAAGCAACGGCCTCTTCTGCTTGTAGAGTTATATATACAATAAAATAAATAAAATAAACCAGTAAGTAACTACTCTTTCAGCCCTTGGAATTATAACAGCCATTAATTATTTTTAAAATAACTGTCTGTGTTCTGGAAGGGATCTGCAGAGAATTGTGGAAAGAGATCTCAGCAGTACTATGAAAAAAAACTTGCTTTTAACGAATATACCAGTAATCATTTGTATTACATTTACTTTTTTCTGATATGAATAGTATGAAAATGAGATACCATTAAGACAATATCAATAGATCTGATGATAATCATGGGATACTATAAGCAACATCAGCAGCAAAGGTTAGGGTTTGCAAGAATTTTGCTTGTTACTATGAGAACCAAATTAGTGACTATAAAGAGCTCTTGATTTTTCAATGGTCCTTTATTACCATCACTGTCTGAGGTATCCAGGTGCACAGAAACAATGCACTTGGAGAAAGATGTGATTCAAAGAAATATAATTCAATAAGAAAACATTGGTCATGTTTAAGATGCAAACTAATGGGTGGTTTATCTTATATAGCATTTCACTAAATTAAAATACACAAGGGTGAAGTGTATCACTTGTTTCAATGCAGACCAAACTGAAACTGTATTTATATTTAAAAGCACTTAAAATGAGAAATATCACCTTAGAATTCTAGGATATTTCAATGTTGCACTATTATAATATAATCATTTTAAAATCAAAGATAGGAAAAAACCCAAATCTCCTTAGCTTGTAAATTGTTGCTGACTGACTGATCCACTTTCTTCCTCAGGTTTTCTACTGCTACTAATGCTGTGAGGCCCAAGAGGCAAAGCCTTAGGAGGCTGATGCTCACAAAGCTAATAAATGTTCTGCAGGGAACACAGGATCAAGCTGTGAAACATGAGAATATTAAAAAGCTTTCCTCACAAAGGACCAAAGTCCATGTGATCTGGTGCTCTGTTTCCAGCAGGCATCATCCAGATGCCCCATAACAACTTTTTCCCACTTCTGAGACCCAGCATCCAGTATTTGGGATATTGACAACTGCCATACATTCATAGTTTAGTTAAAACAACACTTGGCCTGTTTACATATAGATAAATCACATAAGTTGGCTGGATGTACTGTCCTTGTATGATTTCAGAGCTGCTCTTGATAATCTTTACTGTATGTTCTACCTCCTGGACCTTATTACTTCTATTGCTTCAATTGTAGTCCTCACAATTGTTGGGTTATGATCCAGGATCAGTTTTGATAGAATGTCCATTGATTGTATGATTGGAAGAAGTGCTTTTGTAACAATAAATAGACCTATTCTATAAAAAGAATAAATAGACCTATTCTATAAAAAGAATTTAGAAAATAAAGTATAGTTTCATGTTTGAGTGTATTTGTATCTCCAAATGTCAGTCATATTGTATTTTTCCGTAAGTTCAGAGAAAGATATCTGTAATTTACCTTGGTGTTTCCTGCTATTTTTGCCTGAGTTGGATGCTCTGTCTAGTTCTGGGTGTATGACCATATTGAAATCCCCTAGTACAGCACCCGGGCACACTATATGTGGTTTCCTGCTTACGCGGAAGCCACACGACAATATAAGCAATGCCACGCACTCCCCTGACGTGGTTGCACCCCATTGTTTCCTATGGGGCACGAGCATACGTGGAATTTCCCTTAAGTGGAGGGGGGGGGTCTGGAAATGGATCCACTGCATAAGGGGGAGGGCCCACTGTAATAAGATGTTACTATATTCTGTATTTTTAAACTCTTTTGTTTATCTGGGTGAACTATTTTTCTCTGTTTTTGAGTGGTGCCTAAACCCAATAACCTAATGACCCAATAACATTTGGATTTATAACCCCCAAAATATGGAAAGGGTGAGACAAAAATCATTTGGAATGAAAGCAAATCATTCATTAGGGGAATTCTTATTAAAGTCATCTCAGAACAGAGAATAGAAGAACAGAAGAAAGGAAAAATGATATAGAAGAATTGAAAAGAGGAGAAATGGGTGGAAAGGTGACAAAAATTAAAAACAGGTACAAATCTTATAACAGTGATTAAAATCTTTTCCAATTAATGATATACAAAGGAAATTACAAATTATTAAACAAAAACAATTTGAGTATGGAAACAAAGCAGGAAGACTACTTGAGAATAAATTGAGAAAAGAAAAGGAAAAGAAGATACCTGTAATTACATAAATACAACACAAAGGGAAACTGATTACTGACCAAAAGAATATTCAAAATATCATTAGGGACTACTTTAACAATTTATATGGAAATAAATCTGAGATAGATAAGAACAGTAGAAAAATCCAGAAATATGTAGATGGACAAATAACAGTAAAATTGAATAAAGAACAAAAAGAAAACTTAAATCAAAACATCTCAATAAGAAAAAATATTGGACACTATCAGAAACATGAGATCAAGGAAAACACTGGGAACCAGCTTGTTACTATAAGAAAATGGAAGGAATCTTACTTATACTATTAAAAACATGTTAAATGACATACAAAATAACGGAATCCCAGACTCTTAGAGAGATGCCCTCATTACACTAATCTTAAAAGAAGATAGAGACAAATTAGACATTGGAAACTATAGACCTATCTCTTTAATAAATACGGATTATAAAAATTTTGCCACTATAATTAGAGAAAGACTGAAAAAGATATTAAAACAAATCATTCATAGTGACCAAAATGGATTTATTCCAAACTGAATCAGAGATAACATAAGAATTATATTGAACATTTTAGAACATTTTGAACATCACAATGAGAGGAAATTAGCAATGATACTAATAGTGGGCACATTATATATGATTACTTCCACAAGGATCTTATTTGCTAAATATTGGCGGGGGGGGGGAACTCTGTTGAAGAATTAATGGATAATCAAATTGAAAGAAACTATGGACTTGGATATTCTAACAGCTGCTATGAGAGAAACATCAAGAAAAAACACAGAAAATTATTGTAATTGCCTCACACTATATGGGAGTAAAAAAGGTTGGAATCTTGTTTGATTAGAAATTGGAAATATTCACAAACAAAAATTTCTGAATAACATCATATAGATTCTATTTCTTCTTCCTATTGTAATTTTTAATCTTTCTTTCTCTGTAATAACAAATACAAAGGGAAACATTTTATATATTATTTTAGACTTGATCTTGATAATCAGAAATAAGCAGAGATATGTAGAATGTATAGGGACAAACTCAACGAATATATGGTGTATTGAGAAAACATGATCCTTTTTATGGTAAGGTGACTTTAATTGATCTGGGAAGATACATGATATAAGAATGTTAACAATTCTACATAATATTTTTATGTTGTATGTTCTGCATATTGTTAGTATTGTTAGTATATGTTTGTCATGTATGTACTTGTATATTTTGTTCTGCATTAATATAGAATTTTTAAAAATGTCTTTGTTATTTTATTCTCATGAAATGTTAAAAGATTTTAATTTTTTCTCTACTCTATTTTCTCTATTATTTTAAAAAATATGCCTATTTACTCTTTATATAGCATTCATATTGTCTTCCTCCATGAGTCATTTTTTTTTCAAATAAAAAAGAAAAGAAAAAGAAAATAACCATACCAAACTTTAATTTTACATCATAGTGAAAATGTTCCAACTGACTTAGGCCCCATTCCCACTACATTTTGATTCGAAGTGTGACGCGGGCTATGACCCTCGTTCACACTCGAATCGACTTCCGATCCTCATTGGATCAATTAGTGAAGGAAAGGACCGGGTTAAAAGCAAATAGCCCGAGCTTTCCTGACACTAGTTTAAAAGTGGTCTTTTTCGGAAAACACGATTCTGAAGCGTTTCCAGTAAGTGGGAACGCTTGTCAGAATCGTGGGGTTTTTTTGGAGGGGGGTATTAATAGCAAAATCAATCTTGTGCATTTGCAATCTTGTGCATTTGTGATTTTGTGCATTTGCAATCTTGTGCATTTGCAATCAGTATATTGAAGAAAAAGAAGAAAAAAAACCCCCCACACACACTTGCTCCTAGGAGGTCCTTCCTTCCCTCCTTCCTTCCTTCCTTCCTTCCTTTTTTTCCTCTTTTTCTTCATTATACTGATCACAAATGCACAAGATTCATTTTGCGATCAATACCCACCCACCCCCAATAAAAAAATTCCCCTGCAGGAAGGGGATGGGGCATTAAGGGCTGTCATCTTACATGGCAGCTCCAGTGGGAACGACAAGCGTTCCCGGCTAAGAAAGTGTTCCAAACAAGGTCCCTTTTCATAGTGTGAACGAGAGACCTTTTGGAATCGCTTTCAAAAGCGGATCACAGCCCGGTTCTAATGCGGGTTTTTCCGCAAGTGGGAATGGGCCCTTAGAATCATAGAATCACAGAATCAATTTGGCTTCTAAGATAGTCCCTGATTTGATTCTTGCCTTTAAAATACTCAGTCGGTAGCTTTGATGTCTTATTCACTAACTTGTGTATGCTTATGTGTGTGAGAGAGAGTGTGTGGGTACCTTCAAGTTCACTGTTGACTAATGCCGACCCCATGAATTTCATAGGGTTTTCTTAGGCAAGGAATACTCAGAGATGGTTTTGCCAGTTCCTTCCTCAAAATCTGAGAAGCTTATTGCATTAACAAATAAGTCAGCTTGACTTCAGGATCCGGGATGCCCCAGGATGTTATAATACCTAAATCGCTGCTGATCTAGCCAGGATGCCACAGCCCAGATGCATCCCGGGTCGAAGCCTTGCTCGGCCAGCACTTTTTTGGGGGGGGGCTTCCAACTTCGAAAATTGGCCATCCGGGAGATGGCATCCCAGCTAGATCGGCAGTGATTTAGGTATGATAACATCCAGGGGCATCCCAGATCCTGAATTCAAACCCAAAGAGGTAAGCCAGCTTATTTGTTAATCTTATAAGCTCCATACCTAGTTTACTAACTTAAATTCCTGGATTGTTTGTAAGGATCTGTTTGTAAGTATCATAGCCTTTCTTCATCCTGGTGCCCTCCAGATCTGCTGGACTTACATTGCTTCCAGCATCCTTTAACACTGCCCATGCTGTCAGTCTAATGAATCTGGAAAAAGCAAGTTTTGGGAGAATCTGGTAAAGTTTTACACAGATGATTGGTAGAAGCTGTATCGATTTACATATGCTTGTTGTTGTTATGTGCTTTCAGATCACCTCTGACTTATGGTGACCCTACCCTATGGTTTTCTTAGGAAAATTTATTTAGAGGAAGTTTGCCACTGATTTCCTCCTAGGCAGAGAGAGTATGGCATTTCCATGCATGTGTAGGTTTCAAATTCTGGTCTCCTGTTCATCACTCAAGTCACCACATGGGTCTAAATACATGTAGGAAATTAGCAAGTAGGAGATTAAACCATGATTAGAACTGGAAAAAAGCAGCTTTGGCAATAATTATTGCAAAACAATGCCTCTGACCAATAGTTGCTGTGCTCCCAAAGTGTGATTAGGAGATCCCATTTCATTGACAAGGGAAACCTTTCAATGAGCTCCCAATCACACTAGTCCCCATACTGCTGGGCCCACTGCATTATTGGAAGATATGTAGTGTCAATGTCCCCTCTTCTCCCCCTGTCCCACTCCCCCTCACTATTCCTAAGCAGCCTGATTACCTTTACTTTTTCTATTTCTATTATTATTATTATTATTATTATTATTATTATTATATAAAACTAAATAAATCTGAAAGGCATGCTGGGTAAGGAATAGGACAGGGAGATGGGATTAAGAGGGAATCAAGAGAGCACAATAGTGACACCAGCCCCAGTTGTGCAATTGCAAATACAAGAGGAAATGGTTGTTACACAAACACGTACAATTCCATTTTCACTGAGCATGATTGTAATAATTACAGGACTTATAAAGTAAAGCCCTTAGTTGTTACATTATCCTTAATATCAAAATACTACCGATAGTCATTGTGTAATGATGGAATCATAAAGAAGAGCAGTTTTTTTTTCATTTTATGGAGGGAGGAAAGACAATTGTAAAACATACCTGAAGACCAATGGGTCCTGGAGGACCAGGAAAACCTCGTGGACCTTCATCACCTTTCTGCCCAAACATTCCTTGCTGTCCTCTTGGACCAGGCTCTCCATCACCACCCTAGCAGATTAGGGCAGATATAGTTAGAGACCCATTAAATAAATAAACAATCACACACACACTACTACACTTATATTCTGATGCTAAATTCCGTGGAACTAAAAGCAATGGTATTTAACAGCACATTTAATTATTTATTTTTTTATTATCCATTATCCATTACTCTTAGAATGCATCCTATTTGCACATATCCTGAAGCAGCTTACACCACCACCATAATGAATAAAACAATCCAAACAAACAAACAAAACAACAGTCATACAGTTAATGAGGAAATTCCAAGGAGATCATAGATTGTACTAAACCAAGGCAAAATGTGTTAACACTTTGTATTAAGAAGCCATGCCCTCCCTCCAGTCCATCTGCCTTGGTCCTGGCCCCAGAGGGAGAGAAGAACCACCGGACCTCACCCCCTTTCCCATCACTTTCCCCTCTTCCTTTTGTGTTGTCTCTTTTAGACTGTAAGCCTGAGGGCAGGGATCCATCTAATTTAAGATTGTATGTACAGCACTGTGTAAATTTACAGCACTATATAAATAAAGGTTAATAATAAATTCATCAAATGGCTCAAACTGGAAGTCAAACTCAATGAAGAAGAAGGTGTAAGAATGCATAAGGAAGGTTGGAGTGAGAGGATAAGAAGGGATATTTTCAAGAATGAAGACAGGCTTATCTGAACTTCTTTCTCTTCACACTCCTTCTCCTACCCTCCGTTCTGGTAGTCAATGTCTCCGGTCCCAGCCTAGGATTTCCACTGCCCTGTCCCGGATTCGCCCCTTCTCACTTGCTGCTCCTCACTCCTGGAACTTTCTTCCGCAGCATGCACATCTCATCACTTTTCTAACTAGTTTCAAAGCTGAGTTAAAGACTATATTGTTTAGGGAAGCGTTCCCAGATGTGTGACCTTGTCTGCCCCTGGATACCTCATTTCAACTGTGCATTAAGAAGCCGAGCCCTCCCTCCAGTCCATTTCCCTTGGTCCAGGCCTCAGAGGGAGAGAAGAACTTCTGGACCTGATCCCCTTCCCCACCACCATTCCCTTCTCCTTCTGTGCCGTGTCTCTTTAGATTGTGAGCATGAAGGCAGGGAACTGTCTAATAAAATGACTGTATATACAGTGCTGTGTAAATTTACAGTCCTATATAAATAAAGGATAACAACAACAACAATAATGGCAAGAAGAGGAAGAAGCTGGAAGGATTAAGAAGGCTTGAAGTAGGAGAGGAGTGAGAAGGAAAGTAGGGTGAGTGAGGAGTGGGAGAGCAGGGATGAGGAAGGGAAGAAAGGGTATGTGATATCTGGAGGGAATATATAAAGAAGGTATAATGAATATGGTAAAATAATCTTGGCAAAGACTAAGGATGTTATGGATAATTATGAGTTAGAATGTATTTGATGTTGATGCTATGATGTTTGATAGTTATATGGATGTTTTAATGTTGTGCATACTTGATGAATAAAGCTATTTTTAAAATATGGCCCAAACATACCACTATTGAGACCTAGTGTACCAGAGTAAGGATAGCCTTACACAATATGAATAACTTTTTATCTAGTACTTAATCTTTGGAAATTGCTTTTTATTCTATTCTTGCTGCTGTGAACTGTACAATTGGTTTTACTTGCTGTTAGCAATTAAAGTGGTGCAGAAGCATAAGAAGGGAAGACACATGTTATTTTATGGGCAAATAAATAAACAAACAAATAATGTGGTTGGGACAGGACTTTGCTTTCTAGAAAGAAAGCAACACTGTTTGCCTGTATTCTGACTCATTCATTCAGCAATTACAGTGAACTAAAGATTTGCGTTCTCCAGATACAATTAAAGTAAGTGGCCCAGTCATAATAAAGTCACCAAATGAGATTTTGTTATGTACTTTATTGATCAGTGCAGCTATTGTGCTGAGAGTTGGCAGATGCTGGTTAATTCTAATACAAACATATTAGAATTGTTAGAAAACTGTAAGGTTCTTAACCTTTTGACTGTGTTATTTCTGAAGAAAGGTCTGTACAGAAAATAGTGGGGAAATGCCATGCATAGGATTGGACGAGAATTCTAAAGGGAACATCAAAATCTCATTGACTTCAGTTGCAATTCAGCAACTTAATGGTGTGCATGACTACAACATTTATTCCATCACCACAAGTAAAAATACTAGCTTGCAAAGCAGACATTTTAAAAGAGGTCATAGAATAGTGTGAGAGCCCTAGCATAGCAAAGTTATAAAAAGTATTTACTATAGCACATTGCATGCAACAGTATCAGGACTGCTGTATTGCTAAAGAAAAAGACAGCATTCAGTGCTGAGAAAATAGATCCATAATATTGCTTGGTGCTATCTTTCAAAGAGATCTAATTCCATACCAAAATGGCACAGATTTGAATAAATCTGGAAAGGTCTTAATGGAAGAGAGCCTCCAATTGCTACCTAAATTACAGACAACCCATTGTATCAGTGGGATTTAACATCTGATTTAGGAGTTTGTTGACTGGGGCTTTAATCCTAGGTTAGGCATGAAATGTAAATGCACAGGGATGGATACTATCACACAGCTCCATGCCCAGGTGGAAAATCACATTCTTTAAAAGGTCTGGAATAAGCCGGGGTCATGTATCCATCCCTGTGTGTTTATATCCCATGCCAAGCATGGGATTAAAGCCCCATGTGATAAACTCCTTAATGGTACACTCTAGTTGGAAATAGCAACTGGATTTAGGTCCAAATTTCTCCATTTCACATGTCACACTTCTTTAAAAAGATACAAAGCAAACAAGAAGTTACATGTAATGTACATATGCCACATTTTATGGCCTAACTAAACATATCCTACTGTATGGATCAAAAAGGAATGCTGAAGATGAGCTTAACCACTTAAAATCTCTAACCCACCAACCTTTTTATGAGTAAGCAACAACACAAAAGGGCACTGGTATTAAGCCTGAATTAGAAAATCATTCAGCTACACTGACTACTTCTCAGGGTGCCTCTACACAATAGAAATAAGAGTTTGACACCACATTAACTGTCATGGTTCCATCCTACAGAATTCTGGGATTTGTAGTCTGGTGAGGCACTAGCACTCTTTGGCAGAGAAGGCTAAAGACTTTGTCAAACTACAAATCCCAGGACATCATAGGAGGGAGTACAACAAGTGGTATCAAACTGCATTTCTTCAACAGCGTAGATGAACCTTCAGTGTCACCTTTTCAATGCAGTTAATTCAGCTGAAGTCATCAAGTGATGAGTCATCAAGTGATGACAGAAGACATTTGGAAATACCTATTCTACCTGCATTCAGTTACCCAGTTTGGAATTAACTGAGCCAAAGCATTTCCACAGTCTTTTCCTCCTGTTCAGGCCTTTGAATTGTTTCATTCCTGTAAGGCAGAAGCAGGAGTGTGCTGACCCAGGACTAGAGCCTGTGGTATGTATAGGAGTGCACACACAAAAAATGCCTTGAGGAAGTGATTTAAGATCTTCTCCATTTTAAGATACATAAATTAAGCCTGAGGTTTCAGTATAACTAATGAGGATTTGGGAAAAGGTACTCATTTGCTATGCATAACAAGCAGAATACTTACAGCTATACCAGGAGCACCGACAGGACCTTGAAGACCTGGTGGTCCAGGAGGACCCTGAAAGGAAAAGAAAATAAGGTAAAGTTGGCATCTAAAGTCAGACGAGCAGTGGATTCACAGGAGGGTATTTTGCATTATTCAGGCCTAATAAGCATCTCTACATTTCTTTAGAGGGATTGTGCTGCTACTCCAAGGTCTTTTATATTCAGGGCAGTCAAGCATTATTTGTTCATTTCCAAAAGTCTTAGACTTGCTTGTCTACAATACACTGGAAACTGACATTTATCAAAGGTAATTATGCTTGCAGTATTTCAGGATATTTAAAAGTGGATTTCCATTGAAAAATGAATCACGGCCTCTCCTAGCTTTTCCAGAACTAAGAAACACTCACACAGACACACAGAAACCTTTTCAAGATTTGAGAAAAATAAACTATAATTTTATTATACATTGCCAAAATAGATACTTTTCATTAAAATCTTATTTCCTGAATGAAACTATAACTTGGTCTTGTGACTGGCAGGCTCTCTTTTCTATGCTAATTTTCATATTAAACATCCATCTATTTATTCTCTTTTAAAACTCTACATTTCAATGAAGTAGGCACCAAAAGCAGTTTACATACCACTAAACAAGAGCAACAGTGATAATAATAACAACAGACTGTCCTGCCTGGCTTGCCATCCAAAAGACATGACACAAAAGGAAACAGGGCAGAGGAAGTACAGGAAAAACATAAACACAAGCACCAGATCTTACAGCAGTGTACTAGCATGGAAATAGTTGAGAAGGAGCCAAAATAGAGCTGATCACCCTATAGAGTGGTACTCAACAACTATCTTCACAATCAAGGCCTGCATCCTGTTAGTGAAAGTGCAGGTAACACATGCATAAGTCTCTTTTTGTATGGGGCATAAAGGCTTGTTCTCTTGTCCTTGGTCTCTGTATGAAAACTTCCTATGCCTGGCAACTGTCAAGGATGGTGAGTAGCTACAGCTTCTTCATATCAGAGGGAAGAGGATGGCAGCCTTTATGACCTCAAAGATAGGGCTGCTCTGAACCCTTAGGCCAATGGGAAAGAGAATGAACTCCATGTGAAAGGGCACTCTCATTTCTTCCCCACTAACTGAGGTGAAACCAGCTGCTTACTTATGATCTGACTCACCCTCCCCACTGGAAAAGAGCCCTTTCTGGGGCTTGATGACTGCAGGCAGTGGGAAGATGTCGAACTGCATACGCAGACCTATGCATACATGTAGGACCTAAGTCCATGTACATTTGAATAATTTCTCCATAGAGGAGAGAGACAGATAGATAAATGCTTGTATCTGTATAACCATAAGTATGGAAACACTCCTTCTAGGATGTGTTTTTTTTTCCCCTTCTTTTTTTGAGTACATAATGTGGCTGGAATTCATGATCCCAATATAGCCAATAATGTAGGGAATATATAGAGATTGTGAAATTCCTCCAAGCTGGACTTATCAGTCAGCAGCCACTGTGAGTAATGGGGGTCTGTTCTCCTATCAGCAGGAATGCACATGAGCAAACTCTAGTGTGAATAGGAATTGCATCAAGAATCCTTCTTCGGTTGCACCAAAAATCACTTGTGAGAGGAGGGGTGGGAACTCCTATCTAACACTTCCTGATCAACAGGCAAATGAACTCCCGTTGCTTACAGCAGTTGTGCCTGATAGTTTTGAACTGGGAAACACTTCTCTGCTATGTAAATAATGTAATTATGTAATTGTGTAGCTGATCTAGAACTACAGTCTATATTAAAACATGAACATATCAAAGCAGAACAACTTTTTAATTGGGAAAGAATACAAAGGCTGCATCCACACTGCAGAAATACAGTGGTCCCCCGGGTTACGAAAGTAATCTGTTCCGGATTACCTTTCGTAACCCGGAAATCTTCGTTTTCCGGGGGACCGCATTCTTTGACGGACCGCGCGGCAAATTTAAAGGAGCTGCACGGTTTTTCTTCTTCGGATCCCGGGGTTTTGTTCGCATCCCGGGGGCTTTTTTTTGCCCCCGGCAGTTTCGGGTCCCGGGGATTTCATTCCCCGGGGGGTTTGTATCCCGGGGGACCACTGTAATCCAGTTTCACACCACTTTTACTGTCATAGCTCAGTGCTTTGGAATTCTGGGAATTAAAGTTTTGTGACACATTTAGCCTTCCCTGTCAGAGAGCTCTGGTGCCACAACAAACAACAGTCACCAGAATTGCACAGCACTGAGCCATGTCAGATAATTTATGTGGTATCAAACTGGATTGTTTCTGCATTGGAAATGCAGCTGAAGATGCATGCTTTTTAATGTTGAGATTACTGAATAAACTAGAAGAATACTAACAGTATTGTAATTGCTATCATGAAAGCAAATAAACAACACCTAGGAACACATTAGGATGATAGAAAACATGCAAAATGGGTGATTTTTAACAAACTATAAAAGAACAGTGACAACAGGTCTGATGCTTATCCTGTAAGAAGAATGTATGGAAGCTACCAGATAGAAAGGTGTTAACACCTCTGGAAAACTCTCCATTCCACAGAATATCAGGGTATAAAGACAGTTTCCTTCAAAAGGAATTAGTTTCAAAACTTGTAAAAGAGAATGATATTCCATACCACACTTCTTTTCTGATTAAAAATGGTCTTATCATTAGGATGCCCAAGGGAACTAACACACTCTGTGAAAGATACAGAGCAAGCACCGGGATCAGGGAAATATGTAGCCAGCAAGCTGCATGTAGTCTTTCCTCTTTTTAAAATCCCTAGCCCCTCCTGAGCCTTCTGGATATCCCTTTTTTTTTAAAAAAAATATATATAACCCAAAAGAGGAGATTTGCTGCTCCTGCAGACCCCCCAGAAGGTGCATTTCTCCCTTAAAACAACCTCCCCTACCTCCAAAGTATTTTGCAAAAATGCAATTTTTTAATTTATATACCGCCTCTCTACCAGGATTGAGACGGCTTACAAACAAGCAAAAATAAAAAACATACAATATAAAATAATTCCAAAAATTGTTCCCTCCCTCCCTTAAACATATAAAATCCCTTACCATAATAATAAATAACAATTAAAACATTACAATAATCATAAAATAATCAGGGACAGGAAGAGACACAAAGAATGTTCAGTGTGATAGTTCGTTTCGGAGGCTGACCAAACAAACTATTCAGGGAAGGCCTGTCGGAAGAGATCTGTCTTGAGAGCTTTTTTGAAGGTGTCAAGACCGGTGATGTGACGGATCTCCTTCGACAGACCATTCCATAATCTGGGAGCAGCTGAAGAGAAGATCCTCTGGGTGACTGCAGAAAACCTGATCTTCACCTGCTGCAGTAAATTTTCCCCAGAGGACCTCAGTTTGCAGTGTTGATTGTATGTAAGAAGGCGATCTCACAAATAGGTTGGACCCAGGCCATGAACCGCTTTAAAGGTCATAGCCAGCACGTGCCCAGAAACTTATAGGCAGCTAGTGGAGAGATTTCAGAATAGGTATTATATGGTCATTTGTAGTTTCACCGGTGACCAGTCTGGCTGCCATATTTTAAACTACTTGAAGTTTCCAGGTAGGCACAATGTAGAGTGCATTGCAGAAATTGAGTTGTGAGGTTACCAGCACGTGTACCATAGTGTCCAGGTCCCCTGGTTCCATCATCTATCACTGTTATTGCAAAAGTACAACTAACAGCTAGCTATTGCAAAAGTACAACTAACTTTCTTCCTTTAATTTAACCAATGTGAAATGAAAAACCCCTTCTAAAACATAGGCCTCTTTCCTGCTTTTTAAATATAATATTTTCTGATACGTACATGCCTCTATCCACTATCATCTGGCCTCAGAGGGAGAGAAGGGCAGGCCAGCTCCATCAGTCCTAGACACAATAAGAAGGGCCCTCCCTCCAGTCCATCTACCATGGTCCAGGCCTTAAAGGGAGAGAAGATCTGCTGGACTTATTCCCCTTCCCCATTGCCATTCCCTTCTCCTTTTGTATCTTGTCTTTTTGGATTGTAATCCTGAGGGCAGGGAAATATCTAATTAATAATTTGTAAGTTGTTCTGAGTACCTTTTGGCTGAAGAGTGGTGTGTATAAATACACCAAATAAATAAATTCAATCCTAAACCATAAAAAGAAATATAAAATTTGCCAGAGGAAAAGAAGGAAAATACCCACATTTTCTCCCTTGTCACCTTTGCTCCCCTTCTGACCTGGTTCTCCAATTTCACCCTAGAATAAAAAGAAAAATGTTAAATTTCTCCTTTAGAAGAGCCTGCTTTTCAGTTAAATCTGGTCAATAATGAAGTAACTTTAAATGTCATCTTATCCCTGCTGTCTTATGCCAGAGTGAAGGCCTACGGATAAGGAGGGCAATTTTGCATTGATCACTCACATTTTGGCATGACAGATTAGTACATGTATTGACTGCTATGGCTCAAAGCACAACATCGCCTGATGTCAAAACCTACTATAATTGGATTTTGAAGGAAGGCGCCTCACCAACATTTCCTTCAACATAAAGTGTTTCTCTAACAGTGAGTGATCAACTGAAAAAGAGCTTCCTCCTCCTATATACAAACGGTGTCAAAATTCAGATTATAAGCAGTCAACAAGAAATAATTATTGACTTTGTAAGAGAATGTCCTCATTTGCATGGCCACATTAGAGCTTAAAATACCAAAATACAAATGAGTCTTTTGCCTAGGCCCACAGCCTCTTTGCTTCTCCCTTTGCAAGAGTTGTTGTTATATGAGGGGGTTTCAACTGTTAGTTTTTTATTTGATCTGAACCAGGAAACCATGGCTACTAGCTGCCAAACATGTTAATAGTCTGGCTTGGCTTAACATTCTGGTTTATTCCAAAGCTTAGTTCCCTGATTCAGAAGGAATAAAAAGCTGTGATGGATTTCAATTCCACATGTATTCAGACGTGCCACAACAAGAAGAGCCAGAGGCTGCATGCCTGAGCAAAGTACGCTATCCTAGGTTATTTGACCAAGGGATCATGGAAGCTCATGGATTGATCAGAGTGTATCATCTCTTCCACACTGTAGAAATAAAGCAGTTTGACTGTCAGGGCTCCATCCTGTGGAAAACTGGGATTTGTAATTTGGTGAGGTATTCACCTTGATCATTCAGAGAATTCTGGTGCCTCACCAAACTGGAGGAGAGGATCATGGCAGTTAAAGTTGTGTCAAACTACTTTATTTCTGCAGTGTGAATATACCATAAGTGTGTCTCTAGTCCACCGTTTTGGAATGAGACACCCCAGCTGCAGCTCAGTCCCCAAATTGCTACTCTGCAATTCAACTGTCCAAATAAGTCCAGTGAAAATGAATTAATATATTCTCTCAGCTGCATTATCATGGGTATACAATGCAGCTATTGGAATCTTCTCAATATATGTACAGTATGCGGCAAGAGAAGTGTTTGCATAAGTGAAGCAGTGAACACAAGGCAATAGTTTTGCTCTTTTGCTGCTCACCACTTTCCTTTTCAGTGCCTCCTCCTTATGAGACATAAGCTTTTTTTTAAAATGGGTTAGTGTCATGTTTTGATCCAGGAAAGGGAACTGCTGGTTGATTTTCTGGGAAAGAGAATCATTAGCCAATTGCCTCTAATGTATTTCAATGTATTAAATATTTCACACTCTATTTATTAGGAACATAGGGAAATTAAATGAATAATATATGCACCCTTCATCCATATTCTCAATATTCACTCCTTTTCAATCAGCTCATGATATATACTATGAAAAAAGTTGACATTGATAGCCTATTACTTTTTGGGGGCAGACAGTACAACTCACTTTTGGGACAGGAAACAGTTGTTGTCTTACTAAGTTGAAGATGATAAGTTGGCAGGTCATATTTAGGGTTGCCCTAGGTAGCTATATTACAAACTTCTCAATAGCTTCATCACTGGGTTCCGTTACTTCACAAAGATGCATTTGGACTTAACTAATACTTAACTAGAAATACGAATCTACATACCTGCCATTTTTACATGCAAGAACAAGAATTTTGAATACAGTAGGTCTATGTATAATGTGAGTTTGTATAACATGGCTTTACTTACACAAGTTGGGAAAATATGTTTACTCTAGAAATTTTCTAGATCCTCTAGCATGAGCTATGGTGAATGTCTGACAGAAGCATACCAAAGAATGACACTGGGGGACTAAAAAATGCCTAGAGAGAACACTTTGTCATTCATTTCAGGTATTTAAAACAATGTCAACCTTTTACCAGTCTTTAGACTATGGGTGGGCCATTATGGGAGCCTAAGGGAGTTGCATTATCCCCCAGGAGTCCTTGGAGGATCATCTTACTCCACTGCAGCTCCACAGGGGAAAAAAAGAAAAAACTAAAACTCCCCCCCCTCCAAGTGTCTGCCAACACCCTCTAGGCCTAGGGTTTTTTGTCATTTTTAAGTCCTGCTTTAGGGCCAGAAGAGGAGCTTTGTTCCTAAAAAACAGGAAGGAAACCAGTGTACAGTACTTCTGGTTTTAAGACTTTTCTTAGCCCTAAAACAGCCTAGGAAGCTCAAAACATGGTGAAATCACCCCCATGCCCACTAGAAGACGTTTGGGAAGATTATTTGTTACATTTTTTAAAAACTATCAGAGGGTCACAAAAATGCCACACTTTCTCCACTCCTGTATTAGGCAAATACATTTTGCAGTCAAGAACAATTAACTGACCTTGTCACCATCCTCTCCAGGAGAACCAGCTGGACCAGCAGGGCCAGGAAGCCCTACAGGTCCCTGTACTCCATCACGTCCAGCTGGGCCCTGAGGACCCTTTTCACCCTGTTTTGAAGAGTAAAAAAAAAACCCCAAACATTATTAATACTGTTAGAGTTGAATGGTTGGCAGAGTGGAATAACTGAATTCATGAATGGGTGGAATAATTGAACTCATTAAAGAAAATACAGTCATATACACACATCTCTAAGCAGACCCAATGAATAAAAATAGGAATGATCTTAATGGCCTTAAGAGAATGATTGTCTCCTAGATGTATATTTATCCCCATAGCCACATGACCATATTGAAAGCGCTTCTTTGTATCCAAATGCCATCTTACACCATGGAAAGTTAGCTTGACATTTACAGACATCTGTGTTTTCTTTGTTGTGGTGTTCTATCTCTGAAATAATGGTCCTCAGGTTGATTAACCTGATGCCAACTATGATGCCATTTTAGTATCAGGTGAAGATTTTTTTTATTTCCCTAGGCTTTATCTGAAAGGTAGATGTAGGTCTTGTCTTACGCATGCTGATATATTATATGATTTGATTTTAACTGCTGATTTTTGCAATTTTATATAATGGGAACTTGCTGGGAAGGTTTTTGGCTTTTGATGTCTGGTTGCAACATTATATTAAACAATACAGTACATAAAACTTGAGCTAAGAAGGAGCAGGCTACTAGCTGATTCTATTATAGCAGTGTGCTTGACTACAAAAGACAAGGTAAACAGCACATGTCTCCAGAATCCCTCGCTGAACATATATGAATAGCAAAACAGAGTGAGAGAGGGAGAAATGATAAGCCTGTTTCTGTACATACTCCAATTAATGTTTATTTGATTTTTCAAAAACATAGATCTGTAAGTCTGGCCACCTACATGGAAATCATTAAAAAGCAGAAACCAATGAATGAAAAGAAAACACCCCGGATGTGTTTTAGAAGAACATTTCAAATGGTCTCTAGAAGATTCAAAATATTTTTATTTGTTTATTTATTTATTCAAAGCTTATCTGACTATCATAAGTGCATATTGTTTAGTTTTGATCAAAAGTTTGCTCTAATATGTCAAACTGCTCTTCACTTTTGTGGTGTAGGAATCTAATCCTATTCTTTACATATCATTTCTGCCCCTGTTATCTATTTTTATGTTAAAGAAATAATGTTCAGGAACGTATCTACTTCATCAACTGAGGTATACCTATAAGGAAGGGCTAACCTAGCCCTTTTGTTCTGTAATTTTTTTAGACATTTTTGTAACTGGTATTATAATTGCAGGATATGTGTGCTTAAGTATGTTCTACACTGTAGGCCAATAGTACTTTGATGGCTGGTAACTGAAGATGCCAGCTAGCAGTTGGTAGTACTTATAACTGTTGCTGTGTGCCTTCCAGTCATTTGCAACTTGCAAATGCGAGCCTGAGGTGAAACTATAATGGGGTTTTCTTGGCAAAAATTGTTCAGAGGAGGTTTGGCACTGTCTTGCCCAAGTACACCCAGTGGGTTTCATGGCCAACCTGGGAATTGAGCCCTGGTCTCCAGAGTCATAGTCCAATACTCAAACTACTATGTCACATAATTTCTTTTAAATTATGAAAAAGGGAATAGTTACTTCTACATTAAAACTATAATGGTAGCTAATTATTTTTGCAGATCTTAGAGCTGTAACATTAAGAAGAACTTCCCAAGCTCTGTAGAGTATCTTGAAATATGCCTACACAATTTACAAGCCAAATATTGTAGTTTCCCAGTTGCCCAACAGTCCACCTGTTTTTAGAGACCTGGAATGAGATAGATGGCCTGGTGGCCATGTTGTTGGGGTGACATAATGATACATTGCAAGAGGAATGAATTTGGTATGGAAGGCCACAAACTGTGGATGAAACCTTAAGCAGGATCTCAGCTTAGACACTTCAACGTGAAGGGGAATAATGAGGAAGAAAGTTCAGATGAGGTGATAAGGGAGACTATGCTGAAATCAAGCAAAATGGAATAAATTTTAAAACTCATGAATGCTACTTACACCAGGTTCCCTTGGCTTCATTGCTTTTACTTGTTGGCTTTAACATAGACAGATTTATCATCTAGCTGCTCAGTGGGTAATGGTCTACATGGAACTTGGACTGTGCATCCTAAAGCATCTAATTTCTGGGAGGTGTGCCAACAGTTTGATTGGTTACCTCCAGAGACTATGGTTTTAATTATATATCTGAATTCATACTGTTGTGTCTTCATGCAATATTTTAACCCACAATTCAAAGGACACAGTTTTATATGCATTTTCCAAATCAAGTTCTTTCTGTTATCACTGTCTGGATTCCATTTGCAACTTTTTTCTCTGCCTCTTCCACATATCTGTCATCTAATATCAACTCCACTTTGACTTTTTCTGTCACTTCACATCCAAGCCTTGAACTATATTGCTTTCTCTCTCTGCTCATCAATTCGTTATCTTAGCCTACTTTAAGTGCTTTGTAAAAACCAGACTGCAATGAATACACATGATTTTTATTTTGGCAGGCAACCACCACAGTTTGATAACTGAAAAAATAAGCTTTCTGAATGCCTTCCCCCATTCACTGCCCATATTATCTGCACCCATACTGCCACCTAAATCTCACCACATCCATCTTTACTTCTCATTTGCAGTATCTGCTGCTCTGTCTATTCTGCTATCTCCTTTGTCTTTGGCAAAAAAAAAAAAAAGGCCTTTGAGCAGAGACGGTTACGCTTCTGCATTTTCATTAAATACTAAATACTAAATAGCTATTTCTGAAGTCTCTGTCTCTCTCCTTGTGACCATGTTTGTGTAGGGGTAGGGGTGTTTTAAATTATTATATGATTTATCCCCTGCTTTTTGAACCACAGGTCCCCCAAAGCATCTAACCAATTATGGAGATGGGGAAGGAGGAAGAAAAGTAATACATGTTGAAACTAGGGTTTAAATTAAACCTGCACTGAAATATTTGGTATATAATGATTTATTTATTTATTTATTTTTGTCCATGTAAGGTATGCAACAAAATTCCCCCTGTAATATTCTTAAGGAGTTTGGCATATTCTGAATTTACTCTTCGTGAGGAAATCAAAGGGATTTTGTTGGGGGGAGTGATTACAAATGCTTTTGCATTCCTTCATTATTCTTTCTTAAAATGAGAATGCTTCAGCCCTCTGTCTTTCTTTCCTAATAATGGAAGTGATAAAACATTCCACCACTCTCCTAAACTTTGAGAAGTCAGAGGGATCAGCAAAGAGTTAACTAATTAAAAGTGGTAAGGAATCCTCTTCCTCAAGTGCCAGAATTCACTGAATCACTAAAGCTTTCCCTAGTTTTGTAGAGTAAAGAATGTCACTGTGTGAGATGGGGAGATATACTCTACAGTGCTGTAGTTTAAGTCTAAATTAAAAGGCTAATAGATTTATTTAAAAAATTGCCTGGCTCCAAAAATCTTGCCTGAAATGTTACCTGACACCAAATGACAACAGAATAGGTACCAGACCAACCTCTCTGTATAATGCATCCCAGAGGTAGGACACTGTAAATGAAAAGACCCCTGTTCCAATTACCAATACCACACATTTCAAGGCAGAGGCTTCCAGTGAGGATCTTATGATTGAATGGAATCACTTAGGAGACAATGAGGCTTTACAGACCACCCAAAAAGGGTGGTCTGTAGCCTCCTCTTTTTCCTGTGTACCTTCACCGCAGCAACTAGATGCAGCAGCAAAGGTACACAGCAAAAAAAGGAGCGTGGAAATGCAGGTCCTTTTTGCGTCGCAGTTGCAACGCAAAAAAGAGCTGCCAGCGCTTTAAAACATCGCAGCTGCGCAGCGCTGTATAAATGCTGCACAGCTGTGATGTCATTGCTGCATGCACCTTGTAAATGGCACCCCGCAGCGATGATGGCCCCATCACGTGTTAGGGTTGCAGGGCGTATGTAAGTTCTGCCCCAAGGCAACCCTAGCATGTGACGGGGACATCTCTTAGCGCCCGTCTGTTTCAGGCCAATGATTCTTCAGGTACTAAGAACACAATTAGTACTTTAAAAGTATACAGCAGCATTTTGAGTGCATTCAGAAATGGGCCAGCAGTAGGGATGGAATGGAAATTCATTCATGTTCCAACTGTGGTTGAATTTGGAGTTCTCAGCTCCCTGAGAAACTTATGCAGGAAGAAAAACAGCACATTAAATTTGGAGCTCCTGACCATTGAGATATTTACATGACAACAAAAACAAACACATTCAAGGTGTTTTAGTCATTTTATGCTGGCACAACATAAACTGCACATTTCTGAGACAAACTGTACAACAGTTTGAGAAACTGTGTAGCTTTACTATAAAAATCTATACTCAAGGTCTGTACCATTTTCTCATGGAAAAAACAACTTCACCTGCTTAAATTGTTTTGCAATATGTACTTGACAAAAGTGTACAAAATGCAAAACTAAACTGTATGTTGTATAAACCATACAATAAAATGTTCAACATCATGGCTGCCGCCATCAATAGTATGAAAGTTGTGCAAACTGAATGTTACACAGCAGGAAAAGAACTTGAGTCAACTGAAGTGTCAACCACAGGTTTTCTTGTGTAAGAATGCTGTGTTCTGTGCTACATTTATGTTTTGTAAGATTTTTGTAGTACTGCTGCGTTTTTGTATAAAAAACAGCAACTAGGCATGACCAAATCCTACACAACAATCATGTTATGCAGAGAAAACAGCAACATTTCACAACAAAACCATATGCCTATTTGTGTGTGTGTGTGTGTGTGTGTGTGTGTGCGCGCGTGCAAAATTGCTGGTTATTGTACACACTTTTTGCTATGGTAAATTTTTGTTGTCCCATTGCCATTAAAAAAATCAGTTTTGTACAAAATATACATGTCATTGCATGGAAATAGTCTTTTTTTGTGCAAATCCCACAATTAGAATGTTGTACAATTTGCTTTCTGTACCAAAAGCTGCTCAGTTTTCACAAAAGGCTGCCCAGTTTTCAGGAGGAAGCTATGCAGCTTTCTGGGGAAGCTGTGCACCTTTTCCCCATTACTGCAGGGGACAGGGGTGGTGATTCTGAGGGCCTTAAAAGTACAGGAATGAAAAACTGTTTCATTGTCCTTGACATCTGTAAAAGCTAATTAATGTAGTTTGAGACGACTTTAACTGTCATGGCTCCATCCTACGAAATCCTGGGATTTGTATTTAGTAGTAGCACCAGAGCTCCCTGACAGAGAAGGCTAAATAGCTTACAAAACTACAAATCTCAGGATTCCATGGGATGGAGCCGGACAATTAAAGCAGTGTCAAACTGCATTAATTCTGCAGTGCAAATTAGACCCAGGAAGAATCATCCTGAATCTGTAGCCAGTAGAACAGTTCTAAAACTAGTGAAATTCATCCCTGCTGGACATACATTTTGTACTGACTGAAGTTTCTGAACAGTCATGAAATGCAGCTCTATATACAGAACATCACTGTAGTCTAATTCAGATATGTACTGCAAGGGGTTATACCTATACTCTAGATGAGTGACTGCAAAGGAAAAGGCCGAATATGTAAGCTAGGAAGAACAGAATTTCAGATCATCCTGCAGGCTTATATTTGATTTTGTTCAGAGCTTCCTCAGACTTTCCAAATGTTGCATTCACAGATCCATCTTGGCAAACTCAAAGTCAAAGCATTTAAGTTTTCTATGAACTTCACTCCTGGCTACTTGCTCTGGCAAGATAAGGACTCATACATATAAATGACAAATATCAGAATGTAACAGTGCAAACTAGTTTAAATTGTTATAGAAACCGTTGTCTGTATTTCAGGATTTCAATACTTTATATGATAAGTGCATTATAAATAAATACAGATAATATATCAAGATAGAGATTAGTGGTGGAAATACAAATGAAAATGTAGGAAAGGGAAATTAAAAAATCTCATGAATACAATTTTCCAATCTTATGGCATATCAGATAAATGTTGTCAGTATAATGTGGTTAGTGCCTCATCAGCAAAGCTGGGGTTGAGAAAAATGGAATAAAGTATCCTATAAGAAAATATAACTGTCTGGAAACCTGAAAAGAAATATTCATACTGCAGTATTTTGAAGTTAGATCCACTTGTATTTAAGAATAAATAAAATGGGTTTAATCCAGATGAGGTGATATGTATTTAATTCTCACTGAATGTAAGTTCATCTAACTTTTGTCTGGATCCAAGCCACTGCATTTGTAATAGTCTTTTACTATGTAGTCTTTCAAAATTTAGTTGCTCTTTTAAAAATGTCTGAAGCTTCAGGGAATGGGCACACAGATTTATACAATCAACAACTATACATATTCATTTCTATTATATTCTGAAGGATATAATAGAAGTTTTTATTTAAAACAAGTCTTTATTTAAAACATGCCTAGAAAGTAAATTTGGTTATACATAAGATAATTCCTGATTAACTATAATTTTGGGACTGGGCCAAGCAACCTCTATAGTAATGTAATGAGTAACTGTTTGCAGGGAACTTTTTTGTTGTGGTTTTTAATGTTGTTATTGTTGTTGCTTCTGTGTGCCCCCAAGTCATTTCCAATTTACAGTGACCCTAAGGCAAAACTTTTCATGGGAGTTTCTTGGAGAGTTTCTTTAGAGGGGATTTACCATTGCCAGTAGGACTTGCCTAAGGTCACCCGGTGAGTTTCCATGGCTGAGCCAGGATTTGAATCCTAGTCTCCAGTCTTAATCCAATGCTCAAACCACTACACCATGCTAGATCTCAGAGAGAGGGGGAGAAGGGGGAGAGGTAGGGAGGGGTTGCGTGTGTGTGTGTTAATGTGATTATTTCAAATTGTGTTGTAATATTTGTCAGGGTTTCTTTTAGTCAAACTTTTATTAGCTTTGTCTCCTGAAATAGGAGAATGGTAGCATATAAACTGAATGAATGAATGAATGGCTATTTTCTTTGTACATTAGGAAATTGTATATCCAATAGGGGCATGGCTGAAGTGTCAGGGGTAGGGACTAAGAAGAAAGTGAGCAGGGCTTAAATTTAGTTCAAGACCCAATTTGTCACTTTGATTGAACTGAGCTAGATGATGTCATTGTTTCGCATGTAACAGCCATGCTTAGATCTTTCCCCTCATCCTCTATGATATTTAGTAAATACACAAGAACTTGGCTTTGTAATGCAGTTTCTCATACTCCAGTCAGTGGTGCCCCATGCTGTGGAGGAGAAGCCAGAAACTCTTGACATAACAATTCTATGATAGAAGAGAAGATCTAGTAGCCATTCTGAAAGGGATCAATGGCTATTGTGTTATAACACCTAATCCATCCTTGTGCCTTGGTAACCCAGTGGGAACTGTAGACTATTTTTTTTCTTTTTCTTTGAATAAAAGCATACCACAAAGTGCTTTTGAAACTCTTAAATTTCAAAAGCTGAGTGTAACACACAGCATGGTGGATTTATTGTGTGTATATGTGCGTGTGTTTGTGTGTGAGAGAGAGAAAGATAGAGAGAATGACAGAAAAAAGTTCTGTTGATGACACCATGGGGGTGTTTTATGGGATACATTGGGAGGATTTTTTCCCCATCAGGAGTAAAAATATATATTTTTTAGCACTGTATATTTAACATACATTAGATAATATATAATATTTACTTTTAAATATAATTAACACATAGATGTGCCAATATGGCACTGAATCCCTAACCCGAAGCTCATAAGGCAGTTTAGTTTTCTGATGAAGTGTATTTTCATCTTTCTGTACACAGCTTTTCACTTACGAGTTACACTTGAATAAAAAGGCAGCAGGGAGTAGTACTAACTAGTAATGAAATCTGATAAGAAAATAAGAAATAAAGGAACCCTTCGTAAAGTAGAGCATTAGGGCACTAAGTTTAAATCAAAGTTATGGTTTGACAAAATATTTTATAATCGAAGGCCACCACTATTGTGCTCATAATTATCAGCTTTGTTTAACCCCTCTCCCTAGGCCTTAGGATTTGATAAAGTGTGCCAGAAAATGTCATTGAGTTTAATTAAATTTCTCCAGTACTCCACTGTAAATAGAAAGGGAGTATGCTGGGCACATATGCAATAGAAAGGTATTGGAGTGTGAAGAACTAACATTATTGGATATGAAAAGTAATAACTTCTGTAATATAACAGTCTTATGTGCTTTCTATTCAGAATTACTCACCGGAGCTCCCTTTTCACCTGCTGGCCCAGCGGGACCCTGAGGGCCAGGGCGGCCTGGCAAACCAATTGGGCCAGCGGTTCCTGCTGGTCCACGTTCACCGGGTGAACCCTGGAATTAAGAGAAAAGAATGATTTGCTATTATCACTTCCTACCATAAAGCCTGAGAATTATGATTGTTAAAACACTGGCAGATACTATAGCTTTGCCATTGAAATGCCCCACACATCCATGGTAGTCACATTAAAGAAAGAGAGCATGTATATGGGTGTCTCAGTGTCTCTGGTCCAAAACACACTCCAGAAATAATGCAGTTTGAGACCACTTTTATTGCCCTGGGTCAATGCTAACGAATCCCGGGAAATGCCTTTTTATGAGATGTTTGTAGGAGTGCTCTGTTGCAACAATAAACTAAAATTCCCAGGATTCCCTAGCAATGAGCTAGGGCAGTTAAAGCAGTCCCAAACTGGATTATTTCTACAGTGTGTTTTGGACCATTGTCTCCCACACAGTCTCAAAATCTAGGCACCCAAAACTTGACATGGATATAAGGACATTCTGGGGATAGCTAGCTATCTCATGGTTGTTATTTTTTTTCCTGATGTGTGTCTGCCTGTTTCTGCCATACCTGCATGTCTCTGATATGTAGACACCTGAACATGGTGTGGATAACAAGGGAATGACAGGGTTGTACACTTGGGGTTTATTTTACTTTTAATATGGATTAATTAATGTTAGTTAATAACTGCCTATAGCTTTTATTCAGTTTCAGCTGGAAGCTTCCTAAAGCAGCACAGAGGGTATTATCAACAAATTACATTTGCACTGGAAGAACCGCAGCCTGTAAATGGCCAGTCCTGGTTTAAAATTGCTTAGAAAGCTGTGTACAAGTGCGAAGTACAAACTCTGGAACAGGATGCTTAAATGATCACTGGTGCAACTATGTGCCCATTTGGACTCTGAACTTACTAGAAGATACCCTTCTGGTGGTGCCTAGGATTTCAAAGTTTCAGTATATGGTTGCTCAGCATAGAATGTTTAGCTTCACAAGGCCACTTTCTGAAAGTCCACACCCAAGGGAATTATGCAATCACATACACTTCTGGGTTTTCAGAAACTAATACCAAGTTACTTCTTCTAACAAGCTCTCCTGAAATTTTTGCAAACAAAATGTGGAATTTTGTTTGTAGATTGCTTAGTCCCCCTCCCCCAAATGTAAGCAATTCATGAATATCATAAAATAAATAAATAATCAGGGCCACAGTATATTGCTGTGTAATGTGTAAACCCCTTCTTACTCTAAATTCAGAGTAATGTGAATGTCAAATGTTTCGGAGTGATCAGCTGGCACATCTAGCCTTACTATAGAGATGTTTTGTTTCACCAAGTGAAAAGCAGACAAATTTTGTCAGAGACCTCCTGCACAAATTGCAGAAATCTTGACAAAATGCTTTTTGATTGAAAAAAGGACCTGTTGTCTCACAAAAATGGTGAGAAATCTTACTCAGCATTCAGCAGAATCTGGGGGTCATTCAGATAGCAGTGTTTTTATCCTTCACATCCTCAGTGTGGATTCAGTGCTGGCTGGTGGGTTTTTGAATTTGCTCTGGGTTTTAGTGTGAATTTTAAAAGTAACCATGTGGCCCAATCTCAAAGCAGGCCACCACCATAGTCAGAAATGGGCTGCCACCAGAAGCAGATTTAATCTGCTTCTTTTTCCAGTGGCTTCGAGCCACCTTGGGCAGCCTCAGATCCGCTTCCAGCTGCTTTGGAGGCATGTGTTCTCTGGACACCATGCCTCCAAAGCAGCTGGAAGCCACTTCTTTTGGTCTGTCTGTTTTGGGCCTATGTTGAATCTATTTTGAGGACAGAGTCCAGCACCCTAGATAGCTCCTTTACAGTTTGAATTAAAATTTGGAGCAGATTTCCATGGGACGTGCCACTGCTATGTGGACCAAAGTAAGCTGTACCACAGACTATGAGTCGGGCAAAAATGTGAGGCTTGATGGAAAGGGTTGGAAATGTATGATCCTTGGACTGTATGGAGCACCTTGGGTTCTTTTGTGCCCCTTGAACCCAGAGTTTGTTTCAATATGGGGGTATTAAGGATAAAAGTTACCTCCAGAAGGTTTCCAAGTGTTTGATTCCTTTCTTTAAAATCCTTTTTCTAAATGTCCCTTAACAATTTCACAAAGGCTACTTTGCTGTATAACTGGAAAACCATTCATTGGACAGTTTTACTCTCCGATGAAATTCACATTTAATGTAAGGACCCAAGCCATACATATGACATTGTTTATGCTTTTAAAAATGGAATAAGCCATACTGGTCTTGATTTTTAAAAAGCAGTTCTATGTGCTTTATCTGGAATATTAATATTAATGTTTACATTTTCTTCTTCTTATAAAGTTATTAATTCCCACAATCAACAGACTATTATGAAGACTAAAGGAATAGATTTCTGCATTGTTCACAGGCAGAGCCCCTCTATCCCCTGTTGTGCTTGGAAAAATGACTTTTGGAAACTACACTTCTTTGAATCCCAAGCTAGCATAGTCACTAGTCATGGTATGGCTATACTGGGACCTACAGTTAACTAATCATCATCATCATCATCATCATCATCATCATCATCTCTACAAAAATCACTGCATCTATCACACTCAGCTTCTATATTGCCTCTGAAGATGCTGCTTTCATTAAACAGCATTTTCTGAAGCAAATCACAACAGAATATTGTGTGTGTAAGCAGGAGGATATGGATTTTCAGAAGGAAAGTGGTACACTCCTATGTCTTGATAGGATCAGTCCCACTGTAGTTTGTTTGTTTTTTCCAATAAAAAAGCAGATAGTTTACGCATGGTGTTTTGAAATCATGAGTAACATTACCTCTTGTTTGGCCTTAACCGCTGAAGATTTCAGAAACAAACATCAGGAAGAACTTAGCATTCATTTTAAGCCATGTTTCACACACACACACACACACACACACCCATTCAATTTCAAACCACTAGAGGCTGCTGTCTTCCCTACCTTGTAATACTAATGCAACAAGAAAAGACAATTTGCCCCCTGGCGATAACAGCAGGTTTCAGATAGGCCAACACATTTATGTTTATAGTTTCTTCTGTTGATGGACTCAATAGTTGCCATAATTACCGGGAAACTACTATTGACAGATCAGAATGGCATATATTTGCGTACTGCTCATAAGAGCACATACATATAACAGTGTGAAATAACTTATTTAAAAGGGAAGCATTATTCAAACTAATGTTTTGTGTCCAAAGAAAATTTCATTGTCCTCTGAGCATGCAAATTCTACTTACCAATGGGCCAGGTGGACCTTGTGGACCTTCTCCTCCTTTCAGACCAGCTGGACCCTACCAAAGCAAGGAAATTATTGCCATCATCATCATCATCATCATCTGAAGACTGATGCCACACTATATTTTGCAACAACTGAATATTTCTTTCAACTCACCAAATGTATCAATAGGACATAAATGTGCAGCATATGGATTATGTACTCATTAATTTTTCAAAGGCTTGAAGCAAAAGAAAACAAGCAAGAAAAAAAGCCATAGAACATTCCAAGAACAAACACCTCCCCTGTCCCCAGAAGCTTTTATCAAAACCTAGTTTAATTAACAGTTCATTTACTCCTACTACTGGAGAAGCATTTAACCACTAATTAAGGCTCTCAGTGCTAAACAGCCTATATTTTACTAAAGTGTTTAGGACAGGTATGGTCAGTTTTATGAATCTGGAGATTATTTT
The DNA here is from genome assembly GCA_034509955.1 of Urosaurus nigricauda. Taxonomy (NCBI): domain Eukaryota; kingdom Metazoa; phylum Chordata; class Lepidosauria; order Squamata; family Phrynosomatidae; genus Urosaurus; species Urosaurus nigricauda. The sequence goes on from JAOEGL010000004.1 coordinate 107,748,669, forward strand.
CCCGGCCAATAAACTAAATAAACTCTCCTCCAAACCATGACATAGCTTTTGTTTTTTTATTTAAATGTTTATATCCTGCTCTCTCTCTAGATAGCTCAGGGAAATGTACAATAAAAATTGTTGTTCTCTTTCCCTGACCAGACATCCATGCCTTTCTCACTCTCTCGATATAACTGGCGATATGGTGGCGCGGGGGTGGGGAGGTATGATTTTCAAGCAATTTCCCTACTGAAGGAAACATTTTGCAAACATGTTTGATAGTATACAAATTTTTCAATGCAGAGTTTGAAATGTATGCATTTTGTGTGTTATCTTTTAAAAATGCACACTTATTTGTATTTTAAAGTTAAAAGTAAAGGTTTCCCTTGACATGAATAACTGACTGTAGGGGACAGTGCTCATCTCTGTTTACTAAGCCGAAGAGCCAACGCTGTCAAAGACAACTCTGTGATCATGTGGCCAGCATGATTGCATAAAATGCTGTTACCTTACCGCCAAAGTGGTACTATTTATCTACTTACATTTGCATGCTGTTGAACTGCTACCGTGTTTCCCCGAAAATAAGACAGTGTCTTATATTAATTTTTGCTTCCAAAGATGCACTAGGCCTTATTTTCAGAGGATGTCTTATTTTTCCATGAAGAAGAATTCACATTTATTGTTGAACAATAAATAAATAAATAAACCTTTATTATATACTGTATATATATTTATATACAAAAACTTTGCTAGGTCTTACTTTCAGGGGAGGCCTTATATTTAGCAGTTCAGCAAAACCTTTACTAGATCTTATTTTTTGGGGATGTCTTATTTTCAGGGAAACAGGGTTAGGTTGGCAGAAGCTGGAGCTAGTGACAGGTTCTTACCCCATCATGTGGCACTTGGACCTCAATCTTGGACCTTATGATAGTCAGAACTGGCATCTTAACCACTAAGCCACTCCATCCCACCATGAAATTTGAGGATTTTAGATTTTGAGGTTTTCATGCTTATTTTCATATTTCTTTCCTGAAGTACATTTTTGGGAAGTGACTGGATGAATCTCTTATCCATCCTTTATGATCAGGGGCCCTGTCACATTAAATAATTATAGTACAGTTGTTCCATTTTAACTGTCACCATTTCCTCTTATGAAATCCTTGCATTTGCTGTTGAGAGAGGGATATTTAGAATTATCAGCCATAGAGCTTTAATGATCCACCTGACTACACATACCAAGAAAGCACAGGATGCAGGAACAGTAGTTAAAGTAGAATTGCAGCACTATAGTTTTCTAGTCTATAATGGCCCTTGGATTTTGAGTTACTTTTTTTACATCATTCCATGTCAGACATGAGATGAGTAAACTCCAAATTCAACCAGCCACTTTATGTACACAGTAGTGGAGCAGTGAATCTGATCTGAGTTTTAGCACAAGCAATATTGCTATCCCCAAATAAATTCATTATCTTGGATAACAAATTGGATTTAAGAATTTGGACCCAAACGCAAGAAGGATTAACTGCCCCATTGTCCTTGGAGTCATCTTGGTAGTACAGGCTTGCCTTCATAGTATAGGCTTGCACAACTTGTGACAAATGCAGAATTCACACCACTTGCCATTTATTGTGGCCCTTGAGATGCTTGACTTTCCTTACTTTGCATTCGCAAGTAAGCAGAAAAACTTATTATGTCTCTATGGGATTTGTTCATCTTGTTGAAACAGAAGATGTGTAGGTGTGGGGTAATGTGAAGGAGCTCTCAGCTGAAATGATAGTCACAACTCAAATAAGAAAAGGGATATTCCCTTGTTTAATTGATTTTTGCTTATACTCTAAACAACTTCACCCTCCTTTGCTCTTCAACCTATTCCAAAGCCTCACACACTTAAGAAGCAATTGTACAGTAGCTGATAAGAGTATCAGACCCGAACTACAGAAGACAAATTTACCCATGAAACAGATGGGATGTCTTTTGGCCAGACATGATTTCATATCCTAAACTACCTCTTAGGAATTATTGTGAGAAATTATGGGGATGCTCTTAACAGTTGGACAAGGTGTGTTATACCAAAGTCTCTATCCAACTGCTGGATGCAACTGGAAGAGACCAACTGAATCAATGGCATTTACACAAATATTGGCTTATCATTCAGCAACTGATTCAATGGGATTACTCTGTATTTATGTTGCAGCACACATCCCTGTACATGCATAACCTTTTGGGCTGATCTTTTTGCATAAATAAAGAAATATATCAAACTAGGTGCTCTGTATAAACATTGTTTCCACAGCAATAGCACATTACAGTACCTGAGCTCCTGGCAACCCTCTTTCTCCTGGGAAACCACGAAGTCCTGGAGGTCCATCTTTTCCAGAGATGCCTTGAGGACCAGGATCACCCTAGGATAACAGGAAAAGACTAGTTTCAAAAACATACTACAGGGAAGTCGGCTATGGACAGGATATTGTACATATGGTACTTTATCATGCAGACTGGATTGCATACTGGATTCATCTTATACAGTGGATTAAAATTTTAATGAAGGAATTCTATATCTGGTCATGTGTAAAAATTCTGCTGAATGCTAAAGAGAAAAGGGGGAAATGATGTTTTATTTCTTTAATATGTGAACTGGGAACATATGCAAATACAACCTCTTTTATGAGTAAGCTTCCCTTTGTTAACATACTCTACATTTTCTTTGGTCACAGAAGCAGTTACCTGGGAGCTGTTATGTCATCCATAATCAATGAGTGTTATAGTATAGTAGATCAACATTCCTAAGAACAGAGATTCAAGCTCAAAGGCACAGTCCTTCAACCTGTGCAGTTGCATAGCCTAGATTAAATTATATCTTAAATAATTGTATTATAACCAAATAATAAGCTTTTGTTATCGCTGGGAGCCAGATTGTCATTCTAAAGAGAAACCTGGACACATTACATTCAGTTTCCCTCAACAGTTATCATTCAAAGTTTTTCTGCCCCCCATAACCTTACAAATGAAAAACTGCAGGTTCATTGTGAAGGGTTTTGTTAGCAGTGACACTCCTGTTGTGATCAAGTGTTGCTGATCTGAGCCATGCAAATAAACATATAAAAATGGAATGGATATAAAATCCCACATGGGTCTCCCTACATGTGGTAAACTGTCGTTTATGATAATCACACAAGAAACATACTCATAGAAGCATAGAGTAAGAAAGTACTTTGGAGGTCAGCTACTCACCTATTCTATACAGAGTCTACAATGCAAGATTCAGCTAGAGAATCACTGGCAGGAGTGCAGATATGAATGAATTTTGCATGCATTATATTTAAATACAACATAGATATTCAAACATCCCTCATACCTTAGCACCTTCCTTCCCAGCAGCACCTGGAAGGCCTTGTTCCCCTGGTGGACCTGGAGGGCCGGGGTGACCTCTTTCACCAATTGGTCCTGTCTCTCCAGTGGGACCCTAAGCTCAAAACACAACATTAATTAGCTTATGCCTCCAACATATTTGCCTTCCTTTGCAAAGAAAAATTATTTAACCAATTGCCTTGAAAAGCTTACATTATTATGGAGCGTCTGAAGCACTAACAAATTGAACACTGACACAACTGTAGCAGGTCTTTAGGAGTGGTTCTTCTCTCTGTCCCTTTACCTTCCCAGAAATACTTGGTGAGGACATGGAAGAAGGTACTCTTGGTGGCTTCTCCCAGACTTTGGAACTCCCTCCCTAGAAATGTTAGGATGATTTCCTCTTTGCTTTTATTCTGCAGGCAAGTGAAAACTTTCCGATTCCATCAGGCTTTCAGAAACTAACAGCAATGGGATTTAATGGTGTGCTGTTTTTTGTTTGTTTGTTTTAATATTTTGTCCTTAAGTGGTTTTTAAAGGGGTATAACTTAATATATTGTTTGTTTTACACACATATACATACACTCTTGATGTTTTTGTATGTATCAATTTGAACTGGTTTCATTCATTTGTAAACCACCTTGATTCCTAGTATTTAGGGAAAGGGTGGATATGAATGAATAAAACAAGAACAACTGCAACAACAGTAACAGCAGAAACAATCTGCCCTTTCTCTCAACATTATAAAATGTAACGTTCAAGAGAATAAAATATTTTTAAAAACTAAAAAAAAAACCCAAAACCCCCCAAAACCCTACCCTTTCTTACCAAAGGACAAGTTATAGTTCCTTTATATATACAAGGAAGGAGGCCAAAGAGCTGGTAAAGATCAAAGAACTCTTCTTCATCTGCTTGCTAGTCAATGGCATTGAAAAAGTCAGTTGGGCTGACACTTCTGAAATACAGCTGAGCTCTTCCTGCCTGTTCACTAGAAGCCCCAGTTCTGGTCTATTGACCAGAAATCTCACCTTGAGAAAATGATTCATCTACAGTACAAAACATGGCAGCCTGACTGGCTATGGGCACTCCTAGGACTGGCCATATTACACTGGTTTCAAAATCTCTCCACTGGCTGCCTATTAGTTTCCAGGAAAGATACAAGGTGTTCGTTTTAAAACCCTACATGGCTTGGGTTCTGACTTCTTGTGGGAGTGCCTCCTTCCACATAATCCACCCTGCATGCTTTGTTCCTCTGGGAAGAATCTGCTACAACTTAAGAAGACCAGACTTTCAGCAGTGACCCAGAGGTCTTTTTCATCAGCCACTCATAGGCTCTGGAATGACCTGTCAGACAAGATCCATCAGATTACCACCTTGGAAACCTTTAAGAAGGCCATTGAGATGGATCTCTTCCAGCAGGTCTTTCCAGACTAGTATACTCTTTTGCTGAACTGCCTTGCCCCTCTTTTTCATCTTCTTACCTTCCGCTTGTGACTTTTATTTAGATTTTTAAAAATTTCTTATGGTATCAGTATATGATTGTTTTAACTTTCTTCCGGTTTAATCCTTTTTAAGGGATACATTCATGTTTTTATGATTAAGGGATGGGTGAGGGTTTTGGGAATTTTAACGTATTTTCTTTTAACTGTATGTTATAATTTTATTGCTGTAATCTGCTTGGATTCCTGGAGATTTAGCAGAATATAAATAAATAAATATTATTAATATTATATTACCATTGGTCTAAGAAATTATGAAGTTATAAAGCCCAGGGATACATATTGTCTGATGTCCCAGGGTAACATGGATGAGCAACTGTAGAGGGGCCCCATTTTCCATACCACAGGACCCCTATAGAATGCACCCTAAGCTTAGTTTTAAGTGCCTTACCGTCTAAAACAAAGTACAGGGGATTTCCTTGTTTTAATTAAAATCCATACCCTATGCTTCTGGACAGACATATTGTGGATGCTTTGGAAACTTGTGGTGGTGGATTTCTAGGGCCCCATTAATGGTTTTCTTTAATGGCATGTGAGCCATCAGCTGCATTATTCATACACCTGCAAAAGCCTGATTAACAAACCTTGCTTAGTTGTAGATGTGTTTCTATACTGTATAGCCATGGTGAGGCAATCGAAATTTAGTTCACCACCCATAGTTTTCCTTTTCAGAACCCAAAAGACAAACACTGCTGGCTTCAAAGAATACTACCAGTCTTTCAGTTTGCTAGAAATTGTTCCAAGGAAGATCCAAAGAAAATACAGCCTTTTGCCAAAACAGTTTAATTATTGCTTTGTGAACATAAATATCAAACAGGCACATCAGAATCTTCATCACAGCATGATAATTATGCTCACAACAAAAATGTATGCTCAGTCTTCACGTAAACACAGAGATACACTTCACAGATTCAAATTCATAGTGACAGTAGGTGTTCTATTTAAAAAATGTAAATGAAATTTTAAAAAGGGGGGGGGCTTCAGACACAAACCAAATTTTGGGAATATAAAACCAACAAGCATACCTGAGCTAGGATTTCATTTATCCTTACTAACATAAATATAACTTGATCAGATATTGGACAATTAAATGAAATTTAATTTAATTCCGTTTTCTTCAGATTGCTGAAAAATATTACCATCGAGTCCTGTCTTGTTTCCTTTACAATTCTTTGTAGACAGCATAATACATTATTATCATTATTATTAATTTTATTTATATAGTGCTGTAAATTTACACAGTGCTGTACATACAAATGTAAATTAGATGGATCCCTGACCTCAGGCTTAAGTCTAAAAGAGACAACACAAAAGGAAGAGGGGAAGGTGGTGGGAAGGGGATGAGGTCCAGTGGTTCTTCTCTCCCTCTAGGGCCAGGACCAAGACAGATGGACTGGAGGGAGGGCACAGCTTCTTAATACATAGTTATAAGGAGGCATCCTGGGGCAGTCCTGGGAACGCTTCCCTAAACAATATAATATTTAACTTAATTTTGAATCTGGTTAGAGAAGTGATAAGGTGGACATGTGGGGGAAGAAGATTCCACGAGTGAGGGACAGCAAGTGAGAAGGGACGAATCTGGGACAGGGCAGTGGAAATCCTTGACTGGGACAGGAGACCTTGACTACCAGAATGGAGGGTACGAGAAGGAGTGTGAGGAGAAAGAAGTTCAGACAAGTAAGGAGGGGCCAATCCGTGGAGGGCTTTGAAAGTCAATAACAAAAGCTTGTACTGGATGCGGAAGGGAAAGGTGATCCAGTGAAGGGAGGATAAAAGAGGAGAAACATGGTCAAAGTGGCGAGCGGATGTGATAATACGTGAAGCTGAGTTCTGGACAGAGATTAAAGGATGGAGGTGAGAGAGAGGAAGCCCTGTCAGAAGAAGGTTACAATAATCTAGTCGTGAGAACACCAGGGCATGGACCAGAGTCTTGGCAGTGGAGGCTGAGAGGAATGGACGGATTTTAGCAATGTTGTAGAGAGAGAATCTACAGGTCTTGGCGGTGGCCTGAATCTGGGGAATAAACAACAGAGAGGAATCAAAGATGAAACCAAGACTGTAGGCTTGCTGAACCAATTGAATAGAAGTGCCATCAACAGAAATAGAAAAGGAGTATTGAAGGGTGGGCTTAGGTGGGAAGATGAGAAGCTCTGTCTTAGACATGTTGAGCTTCAAGCGCCGATGCCGCATCCACTGAGAGATGGCAGCCAAAGAAGAGGAGACTTTCTGTTCAAGCCCCGGCGAAAGGTCAGGGGTGGAAAGACACAGCTGAATGTCATCGGCATGCAGATGATAGGAGAAACCAAAAGAACCGATGAGTTTACCAAGGGACAATGTGTACAGAGAGAACAAAAGGGGACCCAGGACAGATAAGGGGACAGAGGAGAAAGTCTGACCACTTATGACCACTGCAAAAGATCTGTCTGACAAGTAAGATTTAAACCAATTGAGAACAGAGTCGGAGAACCCAAGATCAGAAAGTAAGTCAAGCAAGAGACAGTGATCCACGGTGTCGAAGGCTGCAGACAAATCTAGAAGAATGAGAATAGAATAGAGTCCATTTGCCTTGGCCTGCAAGAGATCATTTGAGATCTTGGTGAGGGCCGTCTGTGTAGAGTGCCGTGGGCGGAAACCAGACTGAAAAGGGTCCAGAATGGAGTTGGCTTCAAGAAACTCAAGACAGCGAGAATAAACTACCCGTTCCAGAACCTTAGAGAGGAAAGGAAGAAGAGAGATTGGACGATAGCTAGACAAAGAAGAGGGGTCAGGAGAGGGTTTCTTCAGAATTGGGGAAATGAGAGCATGTTTGAAGTCAGAAGGGAAGGAACCTGAAGAGAGAGACAGATTAAAGATATAGAAGAGCGAGGGCAGAAAAGAAAGGGTTATAGAGATTAGAAGATGGGAGGGGATAGGATCAAAGGAACAAGTTGTAGGTTTGGAAGAATTTAGCAGCGTAGAGAGTTCATCCAGAGATACAGGTGGAAACACAGAGAGCTTATTAGTAGAAGGTACCAGGAAAGTAGTGGTAGGGGGCAAATCAGGAGGAACAATTTCAGATCGAATAGTACTGACTTTTGTGAGGAAGTAGTTGGCGAAGTCACTGGGGGAAAATGACGAAAAGACAGGGGGAGAAGAAGGTTTTAGCAGTGAATTGAAGCAGGAGAACAAGCGCTGCGGGCGCCTCTCATTGGCAGAGATCAATGATTTATAGTAATTCTGTTTTGCCATAGACAAGGCACATGAGAAGGATGAAAGAACAAATTTATAATGAATAAAATCGGCCCAGTCCCTGGACTTTTTCCAAAGGCGTTCGGCTGCTCGAGAGCAGGACCGGAGAAACCTAACTGTGGGAGAGAGCCAGGGCTGAGGCCTAGACATAGAGGAGGATGTGCGTACTGATACAGGGGCAAAGCTGTCAAGGGTTGAAGAGAGAGTGGAGTTGAATAAAGACATTGCTGAATCAGCAGAGTCCCCAAGATTTAGGGAAGAGAGAGAAGAATCCAAGGTCTGACTGAGATGATCAGAGTTAACAGACTGAAACATACTAGATGATTTTCAATGACATCTTTAGCTACCTATCTTAACAACTGAATGTATTGTTTGGAGAGTCTTATTTCACCATCATCAATTGAAACCATACCAAAATCTTTTCTGTGACTTATATGGTAGTGATAAGAAAAATCTTCTGAAATATTTCACATGACTCATACAATCTGCTGTGTCTTTCCCAGAGACTCTTTGGTTATTTATTCCATGTAGAAGAATTCACATTTCAAACCACCTTAAAATTCTTGTTCAGGAAAAATTCAGCAGCAGCTTAATTTCTGTGACTGTTGGAAATACCACCACAAAGATGATCCTCTCCGTTGACAGTGTGTCAAATAAATTATGTCTCTGACTAGCTAGACACAGTCTAAAACTAAACAATGGTCAAAAACTAGATAGTAGTGTGAACTAATCTCCCTCTCTCAGACGGTAAAATACATCTGTTTGTCATAGTATGTGATTCTCCTCAGCCATGTTTATTGCATTTAATATGTTTGCTTTTGTGAATGGTCATTGCAAGCTAAGCATGGGTTGAATATACATTAGTCTGATTGCTGAGGCACAGATACCCGTAACAGAGTCCTTCTGTGGAAGGAAAAATTGGCTAATCTTCAAGAACACACCTTCCCTTGAATGTTTAATCTGCCCTAGAGGAAGATATGATATGAGAACTCTCTCAATGTGATCTTAGTGATTTTAGTTAGGCTCAATGTTGGGTCATCTTGAGAGAAAGAGTATGAAAGCCATGACAAAGAAGTAGAGCAACAATAAATATTCCCTTCGTATTATGGAAGTGTAAATTGTAAAAATAAAAATATTTACCTGAGGTCCAACAACACCGCCTGGGCCTGGTGGGCCAGTTTTGCCTTGGAAACCCTAAAATAGGAAACGTAAAACAGTTACTAATACCTGTGCATATTACAATGATTTCTGTATCTGTGTAAAAGAGATGATAAGCAATGTCATGGGAATTTGTCTTTTTGAAGAATGAAGTCTGCCATTTCTATTATTACTGTGCACACTTAAATGTAAAATATTGAAGTATTTTTCAAAGATCTATCATTTCCAGTCATTCTGAGCTTAGCTGCTTCAGTGGCAAGGTTCAAAGGGTGAGTTAGTTCTCATAGATCACACTTTCTGAAAAATAGATTAGAAAGCTGTGATTGCTTAAATAGTATTGCTCCAATTCAGCTCAAATATATGCAGCAGATTATCACACAGATGTGTTAAAAGCAGACAGGCAAGTGCAGCTATACATATACACATTTAAAATCACAGAAAAGACAGGCAGATGATTAAAAGTGTGCAAGGAATGCTAACTGAGAAAGAAACAGGATAGTGTGGGGATGAAGGATCAAAATGCTCTCCTTCATGAAATGACCAACAGCTTGGAAAAAAAATATTTTCTGTATGTCCCAGGCAGGAACAAATGGAATCTACTATAAGAAATTTCAGAGGTGTCACCAAAATGCTTCTGCTTTCCTCCAAATTCTTTTTCACTAGTACAGCAGGTTTGCCTTGAAACTTTGATGTAGGGGAAAATCTAGTAGCAACTCGGATTTTTGAACATTTGGTACAAATGCTACTGGACATGTCACTTGAAGATGGTCATGCTTCTAGAGCAGTGGAACAAACCATTCATTTAAAAGGAAAAGATCAGGTACTGTGAACTGATGAATTACATCTTGCTTTACAAAACTAACAAACAAACAAACCAAAAACCAAAAACAAAGAGTGGGGAATAAGAAGGTTCCTTAAAGCTTGTTCTTGTGAGAGCATGTCTAATGTCCTGCTAATTCTCTTGATATATGGAAGTGCACAAGAATGGAAACATCTTTTTTGCAATGTCATGAACGGACAACTCACCAATAGTATAGTTGCTCTGTTACATTCTTGGACAAGACAGAAAAATGTTTTTAATTCTAGTGACCTAAACTCGGAGGGGGCATAGTAGTAGTGAGTGGAGCCAAAGGCCCCACAGTGGAACCTGAAGTACCAATATATGTTACTTTAGAGCTCTTCTCATCAGGAATTAAGCCTCAAGAGTAGAGATGTTGAGGTTGGGCAGAAAAAAAAATTAAAGGGGGAATATCCTCCCCTCGCCATCTCTTGTTTCCCCTAAAAACCTTTTTTTAGTTAAAGGTTTGTTGTTGTTGTTTTTTAGGAAAAAGAAAAAAAATCAGAAAAAAATCTTTAAAAATGATAAAACAAATATTTAAGGACAAGACATCAATATTTATGCCTCCAAATTATTTCATAGAACAATGTAAGATAAAGGCTGTTATGTAAGACTATGTACAGTATCATATCATTGTAGCTCTTCAACTTTCTTTCTTCTTTTTTTGTCTGTTGTTTTTATTCGAACGAGTGCTGTTATGTCTGCTTGACACCATGGAGGACTTGAGAAGACAATAAATTTTCTTTATCTTATTAATGTTGATGGCTCTTTTAGTTTATTTTTCTTTGCCCCACATAAACTGGCAAAAGGATCTAAGTTCCTTAGAGTTTAAATGCTCCTTACACTTCAGAATTTTGTAGCTCCAGTGTAAAAGACAATAAATATTTAAAAGAAGTAAAAGAAAATTCTAGTTATTGTCTGAATAAACTGTAGTTTTAATATTCCAAATGAATTTGTATATAATATATTTCATGTCACTTAAGTAACAAAGTGATTATCAGTACAAAAGATACAATTTTCCCAATGTTTTCCTGAAAAAAATAATTGGGTTTATTTCAAACTCCCTCCCACCACACTGGGAGTCTTTTCTCCCAAGGCTTAAAACTTTGCAGAAACTTTTAATCTCTTTTTCTAAAATGTTGACATCTACTAGCCCATACAACACTTGTTCAAATCACACAATAATGGTGTCACAAGAAATGTACAATGACCATCTAAGGAATTCTTGAGGGATGGACTGGGACGTGCATTCATTCCCAGAATTTGAGTTTCCCCACCCCTATTCTAGGGTCAGAACCAGCCACCTGGAAATAAACAAGTGTGTTATAAATCTCCATCACTTTCAGGAAGATGCAAATTGCAATATAGAAAGAGTAGGGATCTTTGTTTATTTTATTCTTGCACATGAGAATAGGACATTTCAATTTTTTTACCCCTTGGTGAAATTTTGAGAGCATGGGTACATTTTTAATGACTTTTAAAAACTTATTTAAAAAGAAAAGGTTTGGCCAAAAACTACCGTAATGTATTTGTGTGAACACATTGTGGAAAAATTTTTTGTGCAAGTAACATTTTCACAAAAAGTGCCAAAAAATGAAAAATCCTTGAAAACTTGACAAATACATTTTCTAACTGAGATTGAGAATATATGTGAAAATTCCTTACATCCTTCAAACAGAGAGCAGTTTGCAAGAGAAAAGAAGTAAGGAGTGTAGGCCCAAGCACTTTACCCAAACAGTTAGTTTTCCTGGCTATTCTTTCGTGATCGGGACTCCTTGACCCATATCTATTGCATGTGCAAGGAAAAGTGAAACGGCATAGGATCTTCAACAGAAAAATGGCAGATGGAGGAGAAATTAATAAAGTCTGATCAGCTACTCATTCCTTCACTGGAAACCACAGCCTCCTTTTTGGCATCTTTTCATTAATGTCTGTTTCCAAACATCTTTTTATTTACCAGACCTAGTAATGTGTGCATGTGATTAATTTGTATTATCTCTGATACAGAGAAGGGTTACTGGAAGCAAAAATAAATGGACAGTTCCTGTTATTTCAAAGATCATATTAGATACACATGGGAAATGTTGTTGGGCTGTAATTCCCATAGGTCTTAGCCAACGTATCAAATGGTGAGAAATAGTGGAAGTAGCAGTTCAGTAACTTTTAGAAGGCTGCACATTCCCCACATCTGCTTTACAGCCAAGCAGGTAAAGCTTTGAATGAGGGCTAGGTGGAAGGATTAGTTTCCTTCTATACAGTGAGTAATATAGAATGATTAATAATGTTCAGAAAAATAATACAAAAATTAAAGTAAGTGTGTAGATGCATTTTGTCTGGTTTTTAATTGCATGAAAGGGCAAAGGCAGCACAGTGAGCATAGTTAAAACAACATTTATAAAATATAAACTAAACCATCAGTAAAATATGTTTTAGGTGGTCACAGCAAGAAAACTCAACTAAGCAAGTAGGCTTATTGTTATAAGGGAAGCTGGGGACCCACTAACACCCCACATTTACTGAAACACAATATAGTGGTCTGTTGGTATCTGCTGGGGCTTGGTTCTAGGACCCCCTGTGAGGTCCATGGATGCTCAAGTCCCAAAATCCATGGATGCTTAAATCCCATTAAATACAAAGGTGTAGTAAAATGATGTCCCTTATATTAAATGGAAAAAACCCCACCAAGGTTTAGTTTTTGGATTTTTTAAAACTAATTTCAAGCCATGGATAGTTGAATCTGTGGACAAAGAATATGTGGACACAGATGGCCGACTAGTTTTTACATGCTGTCACAATGCAATCAAGTACAAATAACTGGTACAGATTCTGGTACAGATTGGTACAGATGACTGATACAGGAATTCCTCCTGGACAGATTTAGCTTTCTCCACATATTATAAATTCAGACTTAGTTTGTTGTTATGACCAGGTACAATTACAACCTGGCTACATCACTAAATTGCACTGCAGATGAGTATTTAGCAGTAAATGGTTTCACCCTTAACTAAAAACAGATCATCATTTTCCAAGGGTTTACAGGATTCTGATATGTGTCTTTATTTTAGGAGGCTTCACAGAGGTTTCATGTCACACTGTGGATGCAGAAAGAGACTCTGAGATGACGGAGCACACACAATTGGCCTACAGCTTTACTGACATCTCAATTTCACATTGCCAAATGGAGAAGAGAGTTTCAGTGAAGATACCACTACACAGAACAAATCTGGCAGTCCTTGTATGGACCAAAAACCTGTCATCCTGTTCAGTTTAAAGCACAGCATTATCCACAAAATAAATCAAATAGTATTCACAGAGAGTCACACAGAACACATTAACTCTGTCGGTTCAATGGCAAAAATACAGTTTAGATCCTTTTGTTGTTACAAAAGTCAGAATCTAGTGCTGGCACTATGATCACAAAAACCCTTGGTTGCATAAGTGCTTGCCCCTTTTTAAAAGGTTGTACAAGAAGGCATATGAAATTGCACAAGTGGTTCTCCAGGTGCAGTAAAAGTAAACAACAGAGACAGCCACTGATTACCCAAGTGTGGTAGGGTACCAGAAGCTCCCAGCTTCTCTGTGGATGCCACTGTTGTTCTGGCTGTGTTGGAGTGCCTCCATAACACCTGGAGGTATAGTGCCAATACAACAGCAGGGTATTTTGCTCTCCCTGTGTTATACTGCATCTCAGCCTAAATCAGTAGCATTCCTGTATAAAATCTTAATGTACTAAAAAGATTTCGATGCAAAACAATACAAACACACTTACAGTTTCACCTCGCTGCCCTGGGTGCCCAGGCAAGCCATCCTTCCCAGGTGGTCCCTGCATGTGGGAAATAGAAACAGTGAAATGCTGGTTCAGAAAAAGTAGATGCTATCTAGTCTAATGATCTCAGTGCATCTCCAAGGCTTCTGGGTGGCTTTCAGGTCTATTAGACTGCTATAGACTTAGTGGCAGTCCTTTGTTAAGCTGATCGCTTGCTCTTGGACAGCAATGATCAGTTGATGTTCCCTAGCAGGAGCCAAGAATGGGAATTTTTCCTCTGTCTTTGGACTGCAATTGTGTTGTCTTAGCTTGAATTGGAAGCCAGAGAGCTAAGAGGGTTTTTAAGGAGACAGTTGGAGTTTAGATGGACTGAAAATAGCTGATGTGTGTGTGCAAGGATCCAAGCAGCTTCATACAAAAAGAATCTAAATCCAGCTCAATGGTATTGTACCCTGATGTTCAGAGCCCATGGCTTCTAATATGACCCACTATTGGGGCAGATTAGCCAACCTATTGTGTATTTTTTGTTCAAAGCATGAAATCTTGCACAGTGACAGCTAGTTTTATTGCTAAAAGAACTGGATATTGGGGCACAGATGATTTTACCCTTTGAAGGCTCAGGCCTTTTGCAAAATGGTTATGAAATGGAACATACACTGATATCTAACATTAGCTACATAGAGCTTTGACTGGCCATAAAGGCTGGCATGGAGGGAGAGTGGGGGCATGGCGTTTGCATGACACATGTCCCAACTCCACCCCCATGCCAGCATGACACCACATGTCCCACCATGTGGCAGGTGGCATCATGGCACCCCTCTGGCACAGCGTCCAGATAATGTACTGCGAAAGGAGTGCTGAAAAGCCATGTGACTGGTGGCTATGGCACCTTTTTTACCGTGCAAAAAAGGAGCCACCTTTTGCGGCTCTTTTTTACGTTACTGAAATGCCAGATTAGTGCTGTGGTATGTAGTTGCTGCAGCCCTGGTCCGACTCTCAAAGGGGCAACTGCCGGCCGTCCCTTAGGGGCAGTCTGTGCAGCCCCCTTAGTTATCTATATGTCTCCTGATCGCCTGATCTACCAAGCCTATCTTAACAGGCAGCAGTCTCATTAAATGAAGGAGGTCTGTTCAACTGCCAACTAGGGTGCAAGGATAGGGTTGCCATAATTCTCTTCCACAAAACTTGGACAAATGTAGGGCATTCAAGAAAAGCCAAAAACATTAATATAAATTCATGCTTCTCAGCCATGCTCCAAAGGGAGCATTAAGAGAAAGTGGAAATATAAAGGGGGATCAGACATCCTTCTTTCCCAGGATATGCCCTACATTTCAGTCTTCTGTCCAGGATGAATTTACAAAGCTCCTTCCTTTTTTGGAGCACAAGTTTACATTTGCTAAGAAACATGAATTTACATTTCTAGGAGAGTGACAGTTTTCCATTGGTCTTTTTCTTGAATGTCCTCCATTCTGCAGTGCCTTTTCCTCCTTTGCAGTTAGGACATCTGGTCACCCTCTGAAATACAGGGCATGTCCTGGAAAAGGAGGACATCTGGTCACCCCTGGGTTCAAGGGAAAGGAGGAGGCTTACCTAAAGGTGGTACTCATGTGGGGTGACCATAACGTGTGTGTGTGTGTGTGTGTGTTATAAATTTCAGGTTTAGATAAGCAGACTGTGCCAGGAGGAGGGAAGAGGAAAGGGGCCAGTTTCTTCAGGGGGTCAGCCCCTCAGGCTGAGAGAGTGTGACCAAGTATGTGCTTGCGCATGTGTAATAATTTCAGGTTTGGACAAGCAGCCTTCAAGGGGAGGAGGGAGAGGGGATTGAGTCGGCGGACTTTGCTGCTGCTCTCCAAGCTGGTAGGCAAAACAAACCTCCTGGCTTCCCTGCTGCTGCGCCAACTACCATGATCCTGATGGCAAGGAAGGCTCAAAAGCTCCTCCTGACCAATGGGGAGGATCTGGAAGCCTGCTCCCTGAAGCTGTTCCCCCAATCATGGCCACTTCCCATCTCAGGGCCTCTGGGAAGGAGAAGCCACCTGGAGCAGCAGCCATTGTTCCCCCAATGCTCTGCACGAGGAGGCTGGACTCCAGACCCCCATTCAGTTGCTCCAAAACCATTGGAAATGGGACATGCAGCTGCAACCGGCTGGGACATTTTTACAAGCCGGGACTTTCTCATTTTTTGGGGACAAACAGCAACCCTAACAGGAAGAGGATTTTTCCAGCATCCTTGTCAGCAAGTGAGGCTATGACAAGAAATGGTAACAGGACTCCTACTTTTGATTTTCACTGCCTCACTTATTGCACTTGGATTGGCAACTGAACAGACCTCTGTTTCTCAATGTGGCTACTGGCTGTTAAGGCAGGTTGAAGGGGCTTTCAAATCATGACAATAGCATTATGATTGTGACTATGTAGTGTTACTGAATATGGAGCAGTTTTGGATCCATAAATCTAGGTTGTGAATACATAACTGCAATATGGAATGCCAGCCTTTACCTTTAAAGAAAGATGGCTTTAGTGTCATTTTAATGAAAGTTTCTATTATTGAGAAATGATTTTTAATGGTCAATGGCAGATGTTAAGAGCGTAAGCTGCATGCTGAAAACTCCCCTGCATGTCTGCCCTATCAACTGCCCAATCAATTTGAACCATATTCCCCAAATTAACATTTATCCTTAGCACCAAGCATACCAGATAAATTTTTCTACTGCATTTAAAGATTCGTGATCTTTGTGTATGACCAAAGAAGCTCCAGTACTAACAAAGATTTGTGATCTTTGTGTATGACTGAACAAGATATAGTAATTCAGGAAACATGGTAAAATAGATCAGACAGTTGATCGGCAGGGACAAAATGCAGCAGTGTTAAAGCAAGAAAGAAGCTGTTTGTAAAAAAATAATGTGCAGTTAATTCTACTTACAAGGGAAGCTTCAGAGAAAAATCCTAAGCTATTGACCAAGGGTCTCATATGGGGAAAAGGAGCAAGTAACCATGCTAAGCTAAATGAGGTTGGAAAAAATTCATGATGGCAATTATAAAACACTTTTGACAACCTTGTTGTCTTGCCACTACAAGAAGAATTTTAAGGTGCAATGCAATGGGGGTGGGGGAAGCATTTTTGCATCAAAACTCATTTTGTGGAGTATAACTGCAGAAGTTTTATATCAGCTACTTAGGTATGTCTCCTGGTTCAATCCTCCCAGCCTACCTTAAGAGCCAGGAGCGGGATCAGTCCAAAGAGTCCATTAACCTTCTGCCTTGGACACAAGAAGGAAGAAGTTTCCATCCTCCTTCTGCCAGTGAGCAAAGCATCTACAATGACATGCTACTTGCTTCTGATTATCACAGTTTTGCTCACTGATGGGAGGAGATGGAAACTTCAGTATCCTTGCACCCCAGTTATACAGTTGAACAGATTTCCTTTGCCTGACCCAGCTCTGGGCTCTTAATTTCGGCTGGATTGGCATTTACATCACTTTACAGTAAGACTTACTGAATAAAGAACAGTTATGGGTATGCAATTCTAGGTTATGAATTCGTAACTGCAATACTGAATACCGGCCAATGCTTTTAGCAGTATAGTTCAGCTCATCACATTTCTGTAACTATAAGCTCAAGCATGCTGTTTTTTGATTTTTAATTAAAACTTGCTTAACCAACAACATTTTAAAGAAAACAAATTCCAAACTTAATCAGACTGAACTATGATGAAGAATTCTCTCTGTTGCTTCATTTTAGTTTTATATTTCTGATTCCCTTTGTGGTACAAGAATTGACAAATGATCTACAGATACGGATGTTCTTTGTATTGTTCAAAAGCTTTTACAATATGAAATTAAGAAGTATTTATTAATTTAAACAAATGTAAAACAGTGTCATGCAGATACTGCTGATTATAATGATACAAAAGGAAACGAATATTCAGCTATATTAATGTGTAGATTTGTTGTATCTCTTGCTGGGTAATATATCTTAGAACAAAACAATGGTACTGATAATGCCACCCAATATATCATTGAAACATGTCATTAAATATACCATGGTTCAATCTCATTTTCCCATAAGATGCACATCAGCATGGCTGCCATTTGGGGGGGGGGGCAGATGCTGAGGAGGCAGTACAGACCGGCACTTTGTGCTGGCTTGACTGCGTATTAGGGCAGAGCATTCACATGCTCCGAGCACTAGTTCCGCTGCCCCACCACCATCATGGTGTGTGCCCATCCATACGGCGTACACCATGATGACACATGTGTGGCACAGCGCCCAAACGGTGCTGGCCGGAAGGGGCATCATCATAGCATGCAAGCACACCTGTGATGCCCCTTGAGGAAGCTTCTCAGAGCACCTTCTTTTGGGGCACAGGTCAGT
Organism: Urosaurus nigricauda; assembly: GCA_034509955.1. NCBI lineage: Eukaryota > Metazoa > Chordata > Lepidosauria > Squamata > Phrynosomatidae > Urosaurus > Urosaurus nigricauda. The sequence continues at coordinate 107,766,860 of JAOEGL010000004.1, forward strand.
GCCGCAATGTGTGGCTGCTGTGGCATCAACCAGGGGCAAACACGGGTGGCGTTTAGCTGCCTGTCTGTATAGTCCCATAATTTTCAGGAGGCAATGAAGAAGGTCTTACAGCCACATCTGTTTCAAATGCTATGCTTTTATTACATTTCTTGACTATTTAAAAATATTTCATTCAGCTATACAGCTCCACCATATACTTACATATAAGCAGAATCATAGAAAGATATCATGAAAGAGGTCAGGCATGTATTCACCCAGCTTGGGCCGGTGTGTTGGCTGCACTCTTTCTTGAACCAGAGTGGTTCTTGCTTTAGTTACCTCTTGAACCAGAGTAGTTCTTGCTTTAGTTACCTCCTGATTAGACTATTTTAATGTAAAATGCTTGGAAACTGCAACCAGTGCAAAATGCAACAGACAGACTGGTATCAGGTTTGCATTTCAGAGATAATAAAGAAACAGTCTTGCAAGAACTGCATTGGCGTGGTATTCAGTGTTTGAACTTGTTGTTTTAACTGTTTTAAAACTGGATTCTAGGGTTATTTTTTTACATTGTTTTAGGAATTTCAAAATGTTATTATCTTTGTATTACTTTAACTGATTTTTACTTGTACGTAGCTTTGGGAGCCCTTGGAAGGCAATACAGAAATACTTCAAAGTTTAAACCAAGCAGCCAGGCAACCAGCCCTCAGTGTTTTGTCATTCCAAGTGAGCTAAACCCTGTCATGATAGTCATCAACTTTTCACCATTACGAAAAGTGGGCACAGGTTTACAGTGTCTTCTTTGGTACCATACAGATTTCTTTTCTTTCTCTCTCTTTTTAAGTGGCATTTTCCCCCTAACCTGTACAATAGTTTTTTCTAAAGGCAATCTAAATTTCTCTTATTTTTAATGCAAATTAGACAGACAAGATTTTTTCAAACAATTAAACTGATGGGATTTAACACGTACAAACCAATGGTGATGTCCCATTTTGGCAGGAAAATGCTATGAGACGAAAAGATTTGGAACAGACAATACCTGACCTTTTTCTTCCTAGCCATTTTTTGAGCTGCCACCATCCCTTGGAATCACTGCATGTGTTTGCAAAGGCAATTACAAGTTTTTGTTCTGTCATACAATGATGTATCAATGACAGACATCCTTACAGTAGGATCTAACATGAGTGACACTGGGAAATTCTACTAACCATTCTGTGAGGTAAGGATAATAAAAACAAGGGTGATGGATCAATATAATTTTAAGCAGGCTGTTGGCTTCTTCTATTTGTCAGTGCAAACCCATTCTACAAATGGTACTCAAAAGAGGATTCTTCCTTCCCAAAGGATGCATTAGGGAGAATGCAACAATGCAATCCGTTCATTCAAATAGGATTGATCAATTCCACCAAGGCAAATGCCTCCATTTTTTTTCCAAGCCACTGAATGCTTTAGTTTCATTTATGAATACAACATTTTAAAGTCAATAACCCAGCTAGTGTGCATAGCACACTCATTCTGGGGATTGCCTGTGTATATATCACATAATTTTCTTATTAATTTCAACATTTTTTCTGGCCAAGATTGACATAACAGAGATGGAGAGCGACCTCTAGTGGTATGTGGTCACCCCTACAAAAGAAGCTTCTGTGCAGAGGTTTCTGCGCCAGCTAGCTCTGTCTGGAAAGCAGGCAATTTGCAATAAGCCTATATACTCTATAAATAACCTAATTTCAAGAAGGGATGAGCAACATGTTGCATTCCACATATGTTTCAAAATGAAACTTCCAACAACATGCTCCAGCATAGCCAATCGTGGAGAATGCTGAGAGTTTCAGTCCACTGGCATGTGAGCAGGGGGCTGTATTTTGCTAACCCTCCTTTAGACCATGTAGAATATTTTTTTAAAAAATGACTGTGTGTGCATAATGAATAATCTAGTATTCTGTACAGGCTATAGAATAACAAAAGGGGATTCAGCTGTTGGAACAGCTATGAGTTCAGCAGTAGGAGGAGGAACAGTAAAACAGCAGCACACTTACAGAACAACTACATGGAAACAACAATACTCTGTATTCTGTGCAGCTTTTACAGTTTTGATTTTTATCTGTGGCATTTCTGTTGCTTGTTTCCCAGCCATTTCCTATTGTTGCTATCCGATTTCTCAGCAAACACATTTTGAAGTTTAGTTACACTGCAGAACCAGCTCATTTTTAGCTACTTACTTCCTAACCAGTGAACTGCTTGGGGCTAATTTTGCAATGTTTGAATTCATTTCTCCATTCACTATAAGAGACACAAAACACGTACTCTATTGGCCCTGGGCTGTCACTCTAAAATTTTAGCTAGTTTCATAAACTAGAAATATCAGCCCATGTGTTCTGCCATTTTGCTGATTACTGAGCTTGCCTGAACTGATTGTGGGAGACCCGAATGGGTTAGATAACATAATATAAAAGGAGCAACTACTCAATTAGGACAGGGAAATTACTCTCTGTTTTTCAAGGATGATTCTATTTGCTCAAGTCAGTTATTCAGGAAAAACAACAGAAAGTCCATAAACATACCATGGTAACTTGACAGGAATGGTATTGCACAGGGTGAATGTTCATATAGAAGCTATATGAAGGGGTAATTAGTATGCCTATGTAGGTACCTAGTCACACTATATGTGTGAATGGAGGGCAGATAAAGGGAGGGGGCAATGTGATGTAATGGTTTGATGTTGAACTAGTACTCTAGGAGACCAGAGTTTGAATCCACTTAGCCATGGGAACCTAGTGCATGATCTTGGATATGGGCCAATACAGACCGGCACTTTATGCTGGCCTGTACGTGAACTAGGGCTAGATAAGGGCTGAACATTTACATGCTCAGAAACCCTAGTCCACCTCCCCCCCCCCAGGGCCATCTTGGTGTGCACCCGCTCAGATGGGGTGCACCATGATGATGTCTGTTGTGCACAGTGTCCAAACAGCGTTGTGCACAAGGGGTGTCATAAGGCCACACCATGACCCTTATAGTACCCCTTCTAGGGCGCAAATAGGAGCTGCAGTTTGCAGCTTTTATTTGCACTGGGTTGGGGACATGGTGTGCAGCTAATGCATCCCCAACTTAGCACTTCCAGGGGCTGCACAGAGCTAAGCCTGAACGGGCTGTTTGTACGTAGTCTCTCCGCTTCAGAGGAAGCCATTTGTAAACCTCCCCTGAATATCCATTGTCAAGAAAATCCTATAATATAACAGTCACCATAAGTTGGAGTTAACTTGAAGCCACAAATTGAGCAATTCTCACTCTCTTAACAAAGGTAAACCTTTACTGAACAAGAAAATTTTGTGACAGAGTCACTTTGGGGTCTCCATACGTCAGATGCAACTTGCAGGCACACAGCAACAACAAAAAGCAACTTGGACAACAACAACAAAGATTGCAAGTAGCAAACACAACCAGTGACAATTTGTGGCTCCTATGTCCATGGGGTTGGTGAATCTACTCTGGATTTTTAGTGCAAACAAAGCAGAAGCACCTTGCTTTGGGGGTATCCATGGCAGATTCACTGCACCACTGACATGAAAGTCACAAGCTGCCTCAGACACCAACAGAGTGAGCTGCTCCCTGTGGAAGCTGGGCTCTCGTGAACAGTGTGTCTGCCTAAGTTGAAGAATATTAAGGTGGGAGTGGGTGCAGGAGTGGAATGTGTTGTGAAAAGACTGTGAGCTCATTTTTCTTACTTAGTTATCCTGGGATGAGCAGAAACTCAAAGTGCAGTGTTTCTTCAGCAAGAATGGTGTAGTAGTTTCAGTGCTGGACTAAGACTTCAGGAGACCAGAGTTCAAATCCTCACTCAGACATGGAAATCCACTGGGTGACTTTGGGAAAGCCACACTATGTTACCCCAAGATAAGGTAATGTAAAGCATCCTCTGAATAAATCTTGCTAGGAAAACCCTATGATAGGATTGCCATAGGTTGGAGTCAACAACAGCAAATAGTGTCCTTTACTTATCGGTGGAAATACACCTGAAGAGACACTATTCCCACTTGGTTACTTGGTGCTCTAGAGGGATATGGGTGTCTGCTAGAATTTGGGGTATTCATAAAAAGGAAGAACAGCCCAGAAGCTTGAATCTTCCCACACGGTTTTATTTTATGTTTTTAAAAGCCTCAGTACAAATCACTTCATACACAGAGAAACTTTATTTAGCATCATTCATCTGACTGTATGCTATCTCTGTTCATTTCCCACATCAGATTTGGGACATATCATTTAAATTTACCTTAAGATAATACTTACAGGTGGTCCCTTTGGTCCAGGAAATCCAACAGGGCCTTGGGGTCCTTGTGGTCCCTAAATTGAAAAAAAAAAATTAAAAAAAATCGAGAAACATAGCATTTTTCTTTGTACCACTACTACCAATAGCCACAGAACAGTTCAAACCTTTTAGTGAAAGCCATTAAAAGAATGCAAAAAATTAAGCTAATGTTAATCCACTTATACCTCCAGCATTGCTTCTGACCAATAGGGATGTAATTCTTCACTAAATATCTTCTTAAAGGAAGGAAGGAATAATTTTTGCAATTTTCTTTCCAAAGCAAGAACGTTTTTGAAAACCACACAGTTTTCAAAGCCTTGTCACAATTTGGGCTTTACTCTGCATAAACTTTATATATAGTTGATTCGCCTAAAGAAGGTGAACAACTGGACAAACCTTAAGAACTGTATATTCTGCATCGGAAACAGCATTTTCTGCCCATAAAATAATATGTCTACACAGAAATACCATTTTCTGCACAGAAAATGCTGTTTACTGTCAAGAAAATGTCATTTACTATGCAAACCAACTACATGTAAATTGTGTGCAGAGCAAGTTTCTAATTACAGCATTTTGTGTACAGCAAATAATATTTCTGCACAGAATGATTATTTTCTGTGCAGAAAATGCTGTTTCTTTGGGGGGGGGAGGAACCATGTACAGATTCTGAATAGAGAACATCCCCAAATGTGAAGACTGATATCATTCCATGGTTCTTCTCATGAGGGTTTCTTAATAATGGAGAAACAAATGCGCAGGAGGTTTATAATACCTAAAGAAGGTGAACAACTGGACAAACCTTTAGAATATATAGAAAAAATTCTATAACAGATTACCAAGAAAACCATACATCTCAAGCCAATAGTAGGTAAATCTGGTTACTGTAACTTTATATAATATCCCCTATACAGCAATATGTTCTATATTTCCAAATAGTCCTCAAAATAATAAGTGGCACTTGTAATGCAAAAACACTTCATGTAGCTGGCAATGTCTTTAGGTCCTGGAGGACAATGTCCTGATGGCTACCTCCGGAGAATTATGAGGCCATTTTGACTTGTTCGGTCTTTGTCAGCATCAGCAAGTTATGTGAAGCCAGATAGGTATATCAATTAAGATTTCATGCTGCACAAACATCAATCATAAGACTTAACAATAGTCCAGTGCCTGGTGGGGAATCAGCATTGATTGCACTGGACTATTGTTAAGTCTTATGATTGATGTTATAGGGGATATTATATAAAATTAAAGTAACCAGATTTACCTACTACTAGCTTGAGATATATGGTTTTCTTGGTAATCTGGGATAGAATTTTCCCTATATATTCTTATAGTTTGTCCAGTTGTTCACCTTCTTTAGGTATTATAAACCTCCTGAGCATTTGTTTCTCCATTATTAAGAAACCCTCATGAGAAGAACCATGGAATGATAACAGTCTTCACATTTGGGGATGTTCTCTATTCAGAATCTGTACATGGTTCCTCCCCCCCCCAAAGAAACAGCATTTTCTGCACAGAAAATAATCATTCTGTGCAGAAATATTATTTCCTGTACACAAAATGCTGTAATCAGTTTCTTAATAATCAAAAACCATGAGGTGAACTTTATTTTTTGAAAATTTTGAATGTTTTTAAATATTTTTCCTATCTCTACATACAAGTAGAGTGATCACTGTGAAAAAAATTTGTTTCAATAATAATATTCTGGTACACACATATACTCAGCAACAAGAAAACAAACGTTCATAGCAATGACACAATACAATACTTATCTAACTCATTTTGATATAGAGTATTTAGCTCTAGTATAATGTTGAGTATCAACATTTTAGTTATTCTAGTTATATTTTGGTTCAATAAAGTGGAAGGAACCATCTTATATCATTTGTTCAGTGAAACAGTATGAATGACTGCTGAAAAGAAGACTGGTCCACATAGACTTTTGTGAGTTGTACCCTCAGACAGAGGTGTATGATTACAACCTCAGCTATTTTGACACTTCTAGGTTGCTTTGTTTTTGTTTTGTTTCTTCATAATACCTAGAGATGAAGAAGTAGGAGCATGCATCTTCTCCTAGAATCTCCCACACAAGGGACTTATGTCTCAAGAGAGTGCCTGTCTCAAGATTTCATTTAAATTCTCTTACTGAAGACTGGAAATGAGTGAAACACTTGTAGAGAACAAATTACACCTGTCTCTGGTAACTGAAAAAATGTATGTGGCATGTGCAAGAATTCTGCATGCAAGAGTAAACAAAAACAGTTGAGCAAAATGCAAGCTGGGTTCCTGTTAAAATGCGATTATCATTTATATACAGTTCATGTTCAGCCAGGTGGTTGCTCAGCAGAGGTTTTATAGTGTGATCTACCATTCCTATACTCAACTGACAGCATTACAGCTCAAAACAAATTAAGGTGCCAAAAACTGCTTACAAAGCGGAAAAAAAAAATGCATGCCTGAATTTAAAACCACCTTTGGGGGAGGGGGAGTCTTATATTTCAATGGTTCATTGACTGCTCAAAGTATATGAAAGTGTTTACCCCCTATTTTGAAATAAGGCTAGTAAATATCATTTAAAATGATAGTTTGTTGTTATTCATATATTTCTGCTTCCTGTTTCTGATCATCCAAGCCTGTCAGATTTTAATGTTATTAATGTAATAAAAACTCAACTTTATCCATTAGAACTTAACTACATTTTACATTTCACACATGAATCAGCCCTAGATTGGGTTTCCAACCAAAGCCCACATGACCATGAGTCCAATTTTATGTTTTATGAGATTTATCTCAAAATCTGCATAAAAATCTGCATAAAAAAACAAACAGAAAAGACACAGTTTGCTAACAAGTATACCTGTCTGACATATATTTGCACACACCTGTTGCATTTACACTCCCTATTTTGGGTGTACACTAGGGATGTGTTTGTGTTTATATTATTTCAGGGGAGAGTGGGCAGTTCCAACAAATTTCTCCTCAGTGTCAGAATGTCTTGATAAACTGTATAGTTTTTGTTGTTCTTATAAGAAAGAGAAAGCCTCCCCTCCACACACCCCTTTTCTCTGCTGTCCACCACAGCAATGTAGTGGCCAGCAGTACAGGGCAGGTGCAATGAAGTAAGCAGATAAGCAAGGAGGACTATGTCAACAATGATCATAGCCTCACTCAGCTGTGTCCCTGCCTTTCCCACTAGCACAGTCATGTAATGGCCACTGGGAAGGCATGGAGCTAGGAAAGTGAGCAAGATCACCATCAGTGGCCATCACAGCCCATGTCAAATATTCTCCCACACCCTACTACTAGCAGCATAACCATGTTGTGATAAGTGGGAGGGTTCAGGGGAGCAATTGGCTATGAGAGAAGGATCAACTATTGATGGCTTCCATTACTGGTTTGCAGTGAAGAAGATATCCTCTAGGAGCTTCCACGGGGTCCTCCAAAGATCATGGACAATGACATAGTAATCATTGCCCAGCTATCAGTGGCAATCCTCCTCATTCACCTGTCTCTGTCCTCCTACTGGCCATCCCATGACCATCTTTGGGGTGCAGGAAACAGGTGAGTCTGGACTGTGGGGAGATTGGTAGTATTTGGGTCCATTTGAAAATCCAGGGGTGAATGAGAAAGGAGCATCAGTAGGACTCTCCTTGTCAGTTTCCTCAAACTCAAGAAATCACTTTTTCATCCCCTGCCACAAGTCTTTGAATATTCTTTCCATTCCTATTGCACACATGTAACATCTTCGTAGATCAGCTACCATCCTTGTTTGGTACATTCTTCCATTAGCCTCCTAACAGGAATTCACATGTCAACAGAGATTGCAAAACATATGTGTTACAGTAGGATCGGTAAAGCTGATGCTTATCAACCAGGTATTGTATTTTAAATGGATTTCTCTAAAGCATCATCCAGTGCAAATTAAAGGCTTTCCAAACGAAAGTGTTAGGGTTTCATTTATGAAATGCTCTTAGCAGGACTGCAGTATTTACCTTTGCATATTAATGCACAACCGATGAACACTTCATTATTGGGCTCTGGAGATGTTTATGGAAAAGCTTATACTGCCTTGCTAGCACTCAGACAGGATGAGGTAAATGAAACACACTACAGTTTGTTGTGTTTGTAGTTTGTTGTGGCACCAGATCTCTCTGACAGAGAAGACTAAATATCTTAGAAAACTACAGTTCCCAGAATTCCATAGTATTAAGCCATGGCAGTTAAAGTGGTGTCAAACTGCATTATTTCTATAGTGCAGATCAGACCAATGACTCCAAAGTCAAAAGGATGACCCAATGCAGCTCAGCCTTGGTTGTGCTCTGCAGTAGAGTGGAGTATTACTGTGAACTACAATTCCAAAAACCACTATCACTAGCCATGATAGGGATTCTGGCAGTCCTATATAGCTCACGGCCAGGATATCTGGCAGACACCCTGTTTCCCCAAAAATAAGACATCCCCTGAAAATCTCTGGGAGCAAAAATTAATATAAGACACTGTCTTATTTTTGGGGAAACATGGTAATATCTCATTATACGAGTCTGTCTGAGCTCTGAGATCACCAGGAAGAGCCCTTCTCTCAGTCCCACCACCATCACAAACATGGCTGGTTCTAGGCTTTTGAATTCTCTTCCCAATGAGGCCAGTTCATCTGTCAATATGCAAAGGCTTTTCTGTTCCAACAGGATTTTCAAATGGAATGTTTTTAAAGAATGGGTTGAGGGTACTGTGCAGTTTTAGACCTGACCTGTTTTAATTGTTTTTTATCTTTTAATGGTGTTTTATGTTTTAAATCTTTATAATATTGTCAATAATTTAATCCGATTTTAATGTCACTTTTTGTAAGTCTTTAGCCATTCTGTTTTTTAAAAAATTGTAAGCCACCTAGAGCCCCAATTTTGGCAGCAAGGTTGGATAAAATAAATATCATCATCATCCCCCTGCACTGTTTATAGCTTCTTCAAGACCTGGGCAGGTGTAAGGTGGCTCCTGTTCTTCCGTCTTTCACAATGTGGATGCACATACCACAAATCATGATAGCTGAAGTATTCTGGAAGCTATAGCCCTAAAAATAACATCTACAAGTTCTTAATTGTTGTATAGGTAGGTCCTGTTTGAAAAGTGGGCCCTTTCTATATGTGGCGGATCCGTTCCCCCCCCCACACCAATGTATGGGAAAAAAACGCATAAGGTGAAAACCCATTCATTCTTATGGTGATACACTCCCATGCATGGCGCTGTGGGTGCACTTGTGGTTCACCCACCATTTTCTCCTAGGGGGCTTGCTGTGCGTGTAAGCTTAAATCCACGTACAGCAAGCCTGTGTATGGTGTGGATGTGCTGTATGTCCGTTGCTAAGTGGATGCATATATCACAGGCAATGCTAAATGGACTTGTACTTCAAAGGAGTAACTTCTCTGAGATGTGGGAAATTTTTACAGATTGTTCTCAGCTGGATGTTGATCAACATGGAGGGGAGTTTATATGACTGCAAGAGTATAATTTCCCCACCACTTACAAATGGGGGACAGAATGTAAGCAACAAATGGCAAAACATGAGGATGTAACTAGCGCAAGGGAAGTTGTTTCAACAGATCTCTTCCAATAAGCACTTCTGAGAATTTAAACAGCAAATGAGCTCAGTTCGTGGCTGACAGTGGTACTCTGTGCCTTGCATGTATTCTGACTCATCCAAGAAAGTCACTAGGAACAAAGTGAGGGCATAATGAGCAGAGGTGGTTGATGGCTTCGGTGACAGGAATCCATGCTGGGCTCTTGCTCTTTAAAGGAGCTATCCAAGGTGCTACCGACCACAACTGACAATGGGGAAACTATCTTTTTGGCTTGGGAGAAGGTATAGGGGATATACTCACTGTAGTCCATGGTGAAAAATATTCTTAGCAAGCATGAAGAAATGCTGCAGAACATATATAGTCATGGTGGTTTGGGTTTCCTTTGTCCTTTATTAACTGTCCCAGAAAATAATAAGGAGCACAGCATAGCAGAAGCCAAGAGAGGTAGGCAAGGGTGCTTATCTGATGCCCAGGCAACCTGCATCTGTCCAGGATAACAAAAACACACCATCTCCAAGCTCCCTGCAATGGGTGCCACTTGTTAGTCATCATCAATGGCTGAGCAATTATTGTTGATCATAAGTTGAATATGAGCCAGCAGTGTGATACTGCAGAAAAGAAGATGAATGCTATTTTAGCCTGCATTAACAGAGCATAGCTTCCAAGTAGAGGGAAATACAATAGGCCCTTTGAACCCATGGGAGTTACTTCTGCTCTCCCCCTCCCATGGATAGAAAATAATATGGATGATCATGCTGCATATTATGAAATGGTGGCAACATCAATGTGGACACATTGAAGAGAAGTAGCATTGGATTTACATTTCTATACCACTCGGCACTCTTTAAGCAGTTTAGAAATTGGGAAACCAGTTGCTCCCAACAAGCTGTGTTTTTACCGAACTACGAAAGGATGGAAGGCTGAGTAAATCTTGGAGCCCTTGGATCAAACTCACAACCTTGTGGCTCCAATACCAGCATTTAACCACTGCACCACCAGGCTCCTAAAGTGTGCATTCATTTCACTGCCATTTAATAATAAGGGGCAAGAAGATCCACAGTCACTCAGAATTGCAGATTTGGAGCCCATGGTTCTGGAGGGCCCAGTATAATAGCTCCACTATATTTTGTGCTGGTCAGGCCTCATCTAGAGTACTATGTTCAGTTCTGGATGCCATACTTCAAGAAGGATAGACCAGTTGGAGCAGGTTCAAAGAAGGACAACAAGGATGATAAGAGCTCTGAATAACAAAACATATAAAGGGTTGGGGTTTTTTTGTGTGTGGGTTTTTTGGGCTATGAGGCCATGTTCCAGAGGAGTTTTTTTCCTGACGTTTTGCCAGCAGCCATGGCTGGCATGTTCAGAGAATGCTTGCATGGAAAAGAGTAGGGTATATATATTGTTGGCTGAGGGGAAGTGATTTGCATATTAATCTGTATATTGTTCTGATGTTGAATGGCAAGGCCTCAGAGTGTATATATATTTAATGATCCATTGTTTCCTGGGAAATTCCCCTCACCTTGGATGGTTTTCATTCGCATGGGCTAGGTCTTGATTTTGGTGTTTTTTAAACAAACAAACAGCTTCATTTATATACCGCTTCATACCCTTAAAGAGTGTCTAAGCAGTTTACAATTGTAAGCTATTTGCCCCCCAACAATCTGGGTACTCATTTTAGCGACCTCAGAAGGATGCAAGCCTGAGTTGAGCTTCAGCCCTTTGCTGGTCTTGAACTCGCCACCTTATGCTTTTGAGTGAGTGGCTGCAGTACAGGCATTTAACCACTGCGCCACCAGGGCTGTTAGCCAAATTTTGTTTACTTTAAGGGTTTCTTCTTTCCTGTTGAAGTTGTCCAGATGTTTTTGGATTTCAATGGTTTCCCTGTGCATTCTGACGTGATAGTTGTTGGCATGGTCCAGAATTTTATTGTTTTCAAACAGAATTTTATGCCCAGGATGGTTTATAATGTGTTTTGCTACTGCTGACTCTTCTGAATGACCCAGTCTGCAGTGTCTCTTGTGTTCCTTGATTTGTGTTTGAACACTGCATTTGGTGATCCCTATATAGACTTGTCCGCAGCTGCACTGTATGTGGTAACCTCCTGGAGCCGTGAGAAGGTCTCTTCTGTCCAATGCTGAATGTAGCATTTGCTCGGATTTTCTTGCTTGGTTTGTGGACCATTTGGAGGTTGTGTTTCTTCACCAGTTTCCCTATTCTGTCTGTGACTCCTTTGATGTATGGTAAAAATACCTTCCATTTGGGTGGTTGTTTGTCTTCACTCCTTTTTTTTTTTTTTTTTAGTCTGGAAGCCTTTCTGATGTCTGAGCTGGAGTATCCCTAGCCTGCAGAGCACAGTCTATGTGCTTCAATTCATCTTCCAGGAAGTGGGGTTCACATATCATTTTTGCCCAGTCTACCAGTGTTTTTATTGTGCTTCTTTTTTGTCCTGGGTGATGGTTGGAGTTCTTGTGTAGGTATCTGTCTCTGTGTGTATATTTTCTGTATACTGTGTGGCCCAACCGTTGGTTTGGTTTGCAGATGACCAGGACATCCAAGAATGGCAATATCCCCTCCCTTTCCCTTTTCCATCATGAATTGGATGTTTGGGTGGACATTTTTCAGATGATTCAAAAACATGGCCAGATCTTCTTCTCTGTGTCTCCAAATGGTGAATGTGTCATCCACATAGTGGAACCATGTTGTGGGCTTTTTTGGTGCTATTTCCAGGGCTTGCTTTAAAAAGTGTTCCATGTAAAAGATTGCTATCACAGGGCTCAGAGAGCTTCCCATGGCTACCCCATCTTCTCCTCGTAGAATCCATCCTTCTTGGATGACCGTGCAGGGGGGAGACGTAGTAGTGACACTACTTCAACATGTAATCAATATGTCTCTCAGGGAAGGGAAATTTCCAACACAATTGAAGCAGGCTGTGGTTAAGCCTCTTTTGAAGAAACCCTCCCTGGACCCCCTGCTAAGAGATAATTATAGACCGTCTCCTTACTACCATTCTTGGGCAAGGTGATTGAGAGGGCAGTTGCCCACCAACTCCAGGCAGTCTGGGCCGATTATCTAGACCCATTTCAAACCGGGTTTAGAACTGGCTACGGAGATGAGACGGCCATGGTCACCTTGGTCGATGACCTCCGTCTGGGCATAGACAGGGGAAGTGTGACCCTGTTAGTGCTCTTGGACATCTCAGCGGCTTTCGATACCATTGACCATGGTATCCTTCTGGAACGCCTGGGGGAGTTAGGCATCGGGGACACTGCGCTTCAGTGGTTCCGATCCTATCTCTCAGGTAGATTCCAGATGGTGCAGCTGGGAGACAGTTGCTCCCGAAAAAGGGAGCTGACATCCGGCGTCCCTCAAGGCGCCATCCTGTCTCCCATGCTATTTAACATTTACATGAAACCGCTGGGAGAGGTCATCCGGAGACATGGGGCACGGTGTTATCAGTACGCTGATGACACCCAAATCTATTTCTCTATGTCTCCGACTGCTGCAGTGACTGAGGATGGCATCTCTCCTCTGAATGCCTGTCTTAACTCGGTAATGGGCTGGATGAGGAAAAACAAACTTAGGCTGAATCCAGAGAAAACGGAGGTACTCGTGATAGGCTCTCCAGGCCCGGGGACAGAGATTCGACAACCAGTCCTTGATGGGGTCACACTTCCCCTAAAGGACGAGGTTCGTAGTCTGGGGTTCTCCTGGATTCGTCTCTACAATTGACATCACAGGTGGAGGCGACCGCCAGGAGTGCCTGGTATCAGCTTCGGCTGATACGCCAGCTACACCCGTACCTGGGTAGGGAGGACCTAGAAACAGTAGTACATGCACTGATAACCTCTCGATTAGACTTCTGTAACACACTCTACATGGGGCTACCTTTGTACCAAGTTTGGAAGCTTCAGCTGATTCAAAACGCTGAGGCCAGATTGCTGACGGGGGCTTCAAGGATGGAGCATATTACCCCCATTCTTAAATCTCTGCACTGGCTTCCAATTTGCTTCCGGGCGCAATACAAAGTGTTGGTCGTTACCTTTAAAGCCCTATATGGTTCGGGCCCAGGTTACTTGAGAGAACGCCTCTCCCCACATAATCTGCCCCGCACCCTAAGAACAACTGATAAAAAACTATTAAATCTCAAAAACACGAGACTAAAGTCTACGTCTCGCTCAGCGTTCTCAGCTGTAGCTCCAAAACTATGGAATGACCTGCCGGAGGAGATCCGTCTGATGCCTACATTGGAGGTGTTCAAAAAAGCACTAAAGACGGATCTCTTCCGGCGGGCATACCCACCCGACCTTATGTAACCCCCATTGACCCAGGAACTCCCCAGATTATTGATGTGACTGTGGTAATTGTTAATATATTGTTTTAGATATTTTACTGTATTGGCTTTTAATATGTTGTAAGCCCGCCTCGATCCGTAGGGAGAGGCGGGAGATATAAATAAAATTTTATTATTAATTTTTTATTATTATTATTGTCCCACTGGAAGTACTTGTGGTGAGGCAATGTTCGAACAGGGCTGTGATGTCTTCTGGAAAAATCTGTCAGATGAATGCCATGCTGTCCATTATAGGGACTTTGGTGAACAAGGAGACCACAAAAACTATGGTTGCCAGACATGAAAACCTTCAGCTTCACATATGAAAGGTTGAAAGAGCTGGGTTTTCTCAGCTTCATGAAGGGAAGACAGAGTGATGACATAATCATGCTATTTAAACATCTCAAGAGCTGCCAGAGAGGAGAGGGCAGGTCTGTTCTCTGCTGCCACACAGGATAAGACCAAGTCTAATGGTTTGAAGATACAAGAGAATAGATTTCAACACAAATTAGAAGAACATATGAGTGGTTTGGCAATGGAACCAAATGCCTAGAGAGATGGTGGGGTCTGTCTTTTTATATGTCTTCTGAAAGAGGTTGGGAATGCTGGGGATTCTTTAGCTGGAGAGGCTGCACCAAACAGGGTTTAGACTCGATGGCCCATGAGGTCCCTTCCAATTTTATAATTCTATGATTTTTGCTTACAAAGTATGTGTTTGTGTGCTTAGCTTTACAAAGACAAAAGACACTAAAAATTTTTCTTAACAAATTGTGAAAAACCTTGTGACAAGGGGCCTGCCTTGCTCTCACAATGGAGAAGAGAACTCCTTAAGAGTGCTGGAGAATCCTGCCACACTGGATAGAGTCAAAATGTCTTATCAATAAAGAAGACATTGATTAAACTGCATCACATCCTTCAGCAGTAAAGACAACTAGATGAAGGCAAGACTTTGTTGCACATAGTCTGAAAACGGCAGCCAGGCTCAGAGAGAACCAAACAGAAAGTACAAAACAGTAGCTAGGAGCTAATAAAAGACATCTCAAAGATAAGAACTGAGCTCTGGAGAATACTGTGATTCAACTAGAAAAGAATTTCCCCAATCTATCATCAGTTCTAAGATCTGGAAGAAGAGGCCATTCTTGTGAGTTAGTCACTGTCCATCATCTAGAGTCAAATCTCTAATTTGGAGGAAGAAAAATAAAAAGGTAAAGAAAGTACTTTAGCTAAAATGGAGGCAGATAAAAGGAAATTACTGATTCACAGATCTGGAAAAGGGAAAGAGAAACAAGCAAATAAGTATGAATTGCAAACTTAACGTTATGCAACAGAACTTGGAGCAAGAAGAATTGCAACATAAGACAAACAAAGCCTTGCTAACAGACCAAAACAAAATCTGTAAATCCATGGAAGAAGCAAAGTCTGAAGCCAGGAAAGAAATTGAAACGATGCTTTCAGAGGAAAGTTTCAAAATGAGAAGAAGAAATGGGCTTGGTAGAAATTGAAAAGCAGGCAGTATTGGACTGTGATCTCAATCACAGCAGAAAATAAAAGAGTGGCTAAAGCAGAAAGATAAACTAAATGAGCATGTTGAAAACTTGACATTGAAATTAGAACAGGAAACAACAAAGTGCTCACATGTAATGACCTCAAATTGCAAACCCAGCATGTCAATGCACTGAAAATGACAGAGAAACAGCTAAAATAGGAGAATAGAAAAGGAGGAGATAGATGGTCTTCTGATATAAGTGTCATATGCTTGGGATTAAATTTGTGTGATTCTTAACTTTAACCAGTCTGCTTCACAGCCTTCCTGTTCATGGCTCTTTCAAAGGCTGAACTATTTTTATGCTGACTAACAACTGTGTGGCACTTTCATTTATATTATCATTTCATTTTTAGACTTTTATAATTTATTATTTTGTTTATTTTTCATTTGCAAGATCAGTCACACTAGTCAATTGCTTCTTCAAAAGAGGCATCATCATTTGTTTCTTTCAAAGATGAAGCACATAAGTTGTGGTGCCCTTTCCATCAAGTTCTTGTTTATATCAAGCATCATTTCTTTAAACAATAATGGTTCCCAGAGGAAGGGGCTATTGCTAGCTCTAGTTATGATGGCTATCTATTAGCCATCTGGGAACAGAGGCTATGGAGCACAAAAGGGAGAGTGGTATTGCACTAACGGCCCACTTGTGGGTTTCCTAAAGAAACTAGTTGATCAGCATGTGAACAGTATTTTAGACCAGATAGGCCTTTGATCTGATCCAGCATGGGTCTTATATTCTCACGTCTTTACTTTGTCCAATCCTGACATTCTTTTCCCTCTCCTTTTCCTTTCATACTTCACTTTCATTGCCCTCCAACTACATTTAATCCCCTCGTCTGCTCTTTTTACATCCACTTGTTTCCCCCATAATTGTTGTACTTTTCACCACCTTCCTCTTTACTTCCAGTTTATTATTTTTAAGAAATATCAGAGCTTCAAGGCACAGGCCAATGAGGGGAAGGGCAGGGCAGGGAGAATGAGGGAGGGAGGGCAAGCCAAAATTCAACTGCTAGTCTTACCTAGAATAAACTGGCTGAATCAACAGGAACAGGGTAAATCTATTATTTTGTAATTTCCAGTAATCCAATGTGAATATTCTAGGTGTGACTAACAATTTAATTTAGCTAAAATAAATTAATCTAACCCCATTTTCTTGCAATTTGCATAATTTAATAATCAGGCCCAAAAGAGGCAACTACCTTATATTTGTTAAGTACAGCGCTCTGTACTTGGAAACACATACTTTGTGCACCCATCCTTTCTGTTTCTCAGTGTGTATATAAACCATTATAGGTGGTAAATTAGCTAATTGTGTCTCTCCTATTGTCTCTTAACAGGATTTCAAATTCCAATAGAATACTGGAATAGATTATAATAGAGCAATTTTAATTGTCATTTTTGTAAGTTTTTAATTGTAGTGTTCTTTTAGCCTGTAAGCCACTTTGAGTCCCAATTTTAGGGAGAAAGTGAGATTCAAATAAATATAACAATAACAACAATAATAGATTCACGACAGTAGTGAGCTGGGAGGTTTTTTTGGAAAGTATACACAAGTCAATGTGAAATAGGGTGCACTACACTACATATATAATTGGTGTGACTTAAATCTCTTACATTTCCCTAATTTAACCAGCCAGAGGTCAAGCATATGACTGTACAATACAGGAGAGGCAATGAAGAGTGAAGGCTTTGTATGATGCCCCAGCCAAAACTTAGGGGCAACCTTCCTCTTCTTAGGCCTACAGCAACACGATCACCAACATTACCCTTGCTGTTAGTGTAATTTGTGTGTAGGTCTGCTGCAGTTTGGCAGCTTGTTTTCTGATTTGATCTGTACTTCTTACTGTTCTATATTTCTGTACTTCCTAATCTACAATTACTTATCTCCATGGCAGGAGTGTTAATGGTGAAAGCCAGAATCAGCAGAAAGAATTCATATTGAGATATGCTTTTGAAGGATTTCTATCCAAATTTTTGGTTTGATGAAAAAAAAATGCTACACCAGTATCAGGACAAAGCCTCTAGAGGTTTACTTGCAAGCTATGTATTTCTTTTCTTTGTTTGGAACATCTAGACCCTACTCCCTCTCCCAATTGACATTCTTAGGACAACTTACAATACACTTAAAACATAATTAGAACTTTGAAAAATTACCATTTTGGATTAGGGCTCTAAGAATTTTCCCAGTCAGTATGGTCGCTGCCCATGCTGGATGGGGAACTGTTTGGAACTTAGTCCAAAAAAGGAACTTTTCTGGTTACAATGAAACCAATAAAAGTTAACAGTGAGAGGTAAGAAGAGGAATTTGGTAAGCAAATGTATTTATAGACCCTCTCAAGTCCTCAGTTATTTGGCCTGCCTTCCTCTAATGTTGTATGAAAATAGCAGTCAGCAGGAATTAGACCCCAATTCATGTTTACCTATAGTAGAAACGTCAGCTTTGAACAGGTTTTTATACAGTTTGGTGGGAAAGAAAGCCTGAAAACTTTTTTTTAAAGAAGCATGTGAGTCTGTAGGCCCTGGTGTACACACCTGATACACCTTATGCAGTTTCTACTCCACAGACGCCATCATTTCTGCTTCATACTCTCTGTTCCTCCCAATGCTTGCCTGAATATGTGGAATTGGCAGGTTGGTCTTGGTCCCTATTGGTAGGAACACAGACAGCTCATAGGTTTTTTTTGTTTTTGTTTAATTCTCTGGGCTCCAGCACATGCCAATGTCATCAGTGTCAATGTACTGGGATCTGGGGATCTTAGATGAAGGTCTAAATCCAGAAGCAGTCAGGTGTAGTGAATTTCTGTACTATAAGTGGATTAGATTGAGGGTGTTTGCTTATTTCTATGTGCAGCAGTGTGGTCTCTACTGAAAATAGCTTTGAGTGCATTATTAGGATCATACTCTTGTTTAACATTGCAGTGTTAAACACAGTGTTAGTGTTATATTTCAATTTAACTACCATGGCAACATTTGGGGGGTATTTGGCATTCTCAGACAGAGTGCTCTGGTACCTCCCCAAACTACAAATCTCTAGTATGCTGTCATGGCAGTTAAAATCCCTATACAAGCCTGCCCAAGTTTGAAGCTCTCCAAGCTTTCTCTCATTCTCAACACTGCTGGTACATCTGGTGAGGACCTTGAAAAGAGCCATTTCATTGGCTGCACAAAGCTGAGGGAGGCTCAGTTGGCCAATTCTCTGATCTTTTTTCACGAGCAGGCAAATATGTTCTTTTTAAAACAAGCCTACTACATTTAACTGGTTGAGGTAGTGCAATGGATGTGTTATTCTTAATATGCCATATGTTCTAAAGTCATTTTTGCTGTTTCAAATTTATGTTTGTAGGCAGACTGCTGTTTATTGATTTATTGATTGTTAATATGCATTATGGAGTGGTTTAACAAATTTGTTTTCACATACTTTGTAAACTGTTTTGGGTCTTCTATGGGAGTAAAGTGAGATATAAATGAAATAAATATATAGTGTGGGAGTTTCCTGTATCTTGTTGGATATCACATATTAGTTACTGTCTGTTTCTTCAGTTGCTGTGGTAAACAATTCTACCTGCCATGCCAACGATACCGCAAGAATGGGGTAATTAGGTCTAGCTTCTTGTATACTGCCATTGAAAACCACAGTCCATTTCTTAATAAATCTTTCAAAGGACCATTTATTTTATAATAGCCTGTGTTTATTGGAGCATTGGTTACTTCCACTTTAAAAATAAAAAGCCTCTTCAAGCTCAACAGCAGGCAATCGTGAGTCAAGATTTTTTTAAGAAAATTAATTGGCCAGTTATTTAAGATTTCTTTAAAAATCAATATATAATTGTTCTACTGCTAAATTTATTATCACTGAGTAACATAAAATATCTTAAATTAACAGTTACAGGAACCATAGAGTCATCTAACTTTTTTTCATGCAGAGAACTAATAAAATTGTTTGTTGACATGATGCTGCATTGCATCCTATGAAAAAGTATTCTCTCTCTTTTATGTGTGTGTGTGTGTGTGTGTGTGTGTGCAGTTAATCACTAATAATACATATTTCTAGAATGATTAGCAAACAGAATTTTATAAATAAATTAAAAAACCATCCATCTTCTGCTTTTTTTTTTTTTGGTGTTAAAAATTAAAAGCATATATCCTCCAACATTTCACAGATGAAAAGGGGGACATGTGTGGCCAAGCAACAGTACAGTGTGGTCAAGATGAAAAAGGTTATTAATGAGGAATAACAGATAGATTAAGACAGGCTGCAGCATTTAGCTTTTGCCTGAGTCTGTTGAGAAGGGCAAGATTCCAACCGTTGTCTCCTCTCTCCTCTGCTGAGTCATGTGCAAACTACTTTTGCACTTTGAATTCAATTTACCTGTGGAACTAAGCCTGTGAGAAGTGGGGAAAGTGGGTGGATGAGAGAGAAATGCAAACATTTTAAAAACAGGTTATAAAATTGGGATTGGGACCTTTCCTGCCAAATTTGGAGCATTGGAAGATATGAATGGGAGCTGCCCCCAAGATGACAATTTAGGACACTAACTTGAATGGCTGTTAAACATGATGATTTACTTAACGGAAGATAGCTTGATTCATATAAGATGTGATTTGCCTTAACATTTAAAAACAAATGAACTGGGAGTGAGTGACTATGTGTGTGCACAAGCACACACATTATTCTGTGTTAATAATTCATTCAATAACAATAAGCTTCTCAAATATTCATTTGATACAGAGGTATATCAATGTATATGGAACCAAGTCGGAAGGTTAAGACTGCAGACAATGTATTGAGAAGACAACAGGTTTAAGGAACAGCAAGCAGGATGTAACTCAGCATGCCAGTACAGAGACTGAACAGAGAGACACAGGAAGTTGATTGCAGTCTTGTTTAAATAAAGTCTCTTGGTGTGTGTGTGTGTGTGTGTGTGTGCGTATCCTGCTTGATTCCTACTAATAACTAAAACCACATGAAATGAGACAGCCTACCTACCTTCTTGGTCATAAGTCACAGATGATCCAAATTCTGCATTGACACTTCAGCACCATTGACACTGGTGCAATTTGAAATGTAGCTGGCGATCTATGAAGCCCTAAACAAATTGGGCATTCCTTATCAGAGAAACAACTTTCTCACTTTCATTTCACCATGTGAACTGATCCAGTAACTTCACATAGATACTGCAGCTCCAGCATCCACACAGAACCTGCCTTCACATCCTTCATTGGTGGAGAACTGGTCCCACTAACTCCTCAGAAGGTTCTGCCTGGATCTAACAATGGCTCCCAACAATATCAAGTTATATGTTGAGTCCACGGAGAAGTTTTTGTCCTTGTAACATGAATCATCAACACATGCTAGGTGTGGACATCTTTGGGTCATCTCTACTTCTTTTACAGTTATTCAGGATCGGGGAAGTACCTAATGTGAGCTATGCACAGTGTTTCACTTTAATTGCAAGGATATGAAAAAGAATGGGGCTTATCACACCACTATATAACGTGACTTACTGCTCCCAAATTTAAGCCTAATTCGGCTTGCATCCTGGTCCTATCATACAACTTTTGTTGCCACAAATCCACCATACAAATACAGCCCAGCTGCAGCCTGGGTCCCTTAATGGGCTTCAGAAGCCATTTTTCAAAGCTAGAATGCTCCCGACTTTAAAAATGGCTGCCAAAGTGTGCTAAGGGAGCCTGGCTACAGCTGGGCTGTACTCGTATGGCAGATTTGGCAACAAAAGCCATGCAATAGGACCAGGATGCAGCCTGAATTAGGCTTGAATTTGGGAGTGGTAAGTCACATTATAAAAGCTGTGCGATAAGCCTGCAGTTCCCAGAACTGTTGAAACCTGAATGCTGCTAAGTGATTATGCAGACACTATAGGGGCAATTATGACAGTCCTATCTATTTCATGTTGGTAGTTGGGGCAAAGGACACTTAATCTGTCCATGGTTTAATTGGACACTTGTTATACTTCAATGTAGAACTATAATGTCTAGTATACTCATCAGTTCAATTAATGAATTACAATATTTTAAGTGAATAAATAAATAAATACTTAGACAGCAGATTTATAATTTTTTTAAAGAAAAACTTATAAACATCACAGATGGCAAGAAAGACTTCTTCCTGTGAGAAAGAAGAGGGAATTCTCTTCTAAGACAATGCCTCCCTGCTGTGGTGCAGGTGTTCATCTTCTAAAAACACAGTATTTTCTCCCTATTCTGTTGTCTCATATGCAAATTTAACAGCTGAGCAGTGAAACTCCTATGAATACTGATGGAGACATCAGTCCCATTGGGTGCAGTAGATCACAGATATAGGTATGTGTACATCAGATTGAGGCTTTAATAGATCAATTCATCAACAGTCCATACTATTCACCAGCTACAGTGATGGTGGTGGTAATGGGGGAGGGAGACAAATTTTCCAACCCCTTCAGTATGTCCCAGTCTAAGTGTGCCAAAATAATACCTTCTTTTTCTCCATATGATGATCTCCTTTGTTTCCCCTACACAATGGTGACTCAAAGTGACATTATTTTACAGTGGGGAAAAGAAGGTATTTGAGAAGGGGTAGGAGTTCTGACAACAGTTGGGGGTGGTTGAAGTTTATGGTTTGGGAGTTGCATTTTTACATGGATTTAGAGGCAATTTTCAACTGAAATGTTCTGGGTTTGTTTTTTAATTGGAGGGTTAAAGGGCTTTGTGGGATTGGGGACTTTGTAGGGTTTTTTTGTGTTTTTTTTGGGGGGGGGTGCCACAAAATGGGGACTAGGGGCTGCATGCAGCCATGGGTGCACTTTTCCCATCCATAAGCTAGAAAAAGCCATTTTAAGGTATTGTCACTTCACCTATATTTTAAGTTAAAGGTATGCAAGATGAAATGAAGTTTCATAAACTGGAAAATTGAAGAGGAGCTTAATCAAATAAATGAACTACAGTAATTAAAATGCATAACTATACTACTTTGAAGCAGTAAAAATCAGTCTTTACTAGGGTCCTAGCATCCAGTCTTATATGTAAACACATTTCTAGTTTGAATTACAAAAATAAAATCCCTGGTTTTTGCACAGTGTTTGCTTCTGTGATCTTACTATTACAACCACAGAAGGCCAAGTATGAAAGGTTTACAGACTAGGAGGGACATAAACATAACATCAACATGAAATATAAATGGCTATTTGCATACCCTTTCTCCTGGTGGTCCAGGTGGTCCATCGTTACCAGCAGTGCCCTGGAAAATATCAATTTATTCAAAGATTAAATGTTTGTTTTCATCAAAAGGAAGAGTACCAGTAAAACTACCAGTGAAACTGATTCTCAGATTCTGGCTAAATTACCTTTGGCCCAGGTTTTCCAGTTGGGCCTCTTGGACCTCTTGATCCACGTGGTCCCTGTTGAGTGATGGAAGATATGCAAATGATTATGCTCGTCATTCATTGCATTTGTTGTGTGTTACAAGCATAAAAAACAGACAACTTTTCAAATACTACACAGCTAGGAATTGATATGGAATTGCATATGATAACATAAAGCAGGGTGATGGGGAAAATGCATAATACATACTGTTGGTCCTCGTTGTCCCCTTGGGCCTGGTTTGCCATGCAAGCCCTGGAAAAGAAAGTTCACTCAAATTAATCATAGCATTTGGTGTGTGCGGCTTTTCCCCCCTTGAGAAGATTTTGCTGCTTCAAAAGGGCAGCACAGAAGCCTGCTAGGATCAAAAGCTATATGCCATATCTGACTACCTGCTTTGCATTCAAGTTTTGATAAACAGCTTATTCAAATATTTATCACTTTTCTGCATATATGGAAAGCATTAAGAATTCTCTGGCCATGGTTGTTTCATAATGCTAATGAGGGAGCAATGTGCATTTTCAGAAGACAGAAGTAAGAAAGGATGAAGCCTTTTACTACCTTCCAGTATCTTTTGCAAGCTCTCTATTTAGCTATCTCTCCCCCTTCCATTGTCTCTCACTCAGATCAGGAAGACTAGAAATGAGCTTGACTTGGGGAGAAGAAACAAGGGATCAATAGCACAACCTTCCTTTATGAACCATCTCTTCTTTCAAATGCCTTTAATACAACTTAGCATGTTTTGGACCCAACTTGCCCCTTTTAGAACAAGCATGGAAATAGACACAATTTGTAGTCAGAAATCCATATGTTTCTGGGCTTGTAATAAGTTCCATAAAAGAAAGGAAAAAATGTTCAGAAGACACTACATATATTTCTAAAATGCACATAGACATTCTTTACAATAACAGCCATGTTTCCATTAATATTTCTATGGAAAAGGGAGTGACATTGTTTCTTGCTTTTCTGGCAACTGTCCCAAATATAAATCAAAACATTTCTGATTGATTGGTTATTCTGTGTTCTCCATTATTTCAGCTTTCTTTCCTTCCTCTCCCAGAAGGGATATGTGGTCCTTGATTGCAAAGTGAAGGTTCACTCTTTGTCTTTCCATCTGCCTCTGAACTCAGAAAGGATAGATCAGCACTTTGTTTTCTTGTGCTTCCCTCAGCCTCTCTTTAGCTTTCCCCCCACACATTTCCTCCTATTTTAATGTGCTACTTGCTACTAGCAACTCTGCAGATCTGTTACACAGCAGGCATTTGTGAGGAACTTTTAAATTGTCTTCAAGATCAAGAAATGCTCTGTTCAAACAATTAGAAAGTAATCACCTCCATTAGTCAAGAAGAGCAGTTTGCCAGTGGTGGAGGATCACATGTCTCAGTAAGTCACATCTGGCTATATACAGGGTGAATTGTGCTTATCTGAAATGCTTGGGACCAGAAATGTTTTGGATTTTGGATTTTATTTATTTATTTTTGAATATTTGCATATACATAGCGATATGATTTCTATCTTGGAGATGTGCCCCAATTCTAAACATGGAATTCATTTATGTTTTTATATACACATTGCCTGAAGGTAATGTTATACACAATATTTTTAATAATTTTGTGCAAGAAACATAGTTTGTTTACACTGAACCATCAAAAAGCAAAAATGTCAAGATCTCAGCCACCCAAATCTCCAAAATTTGAAGAATGTCAGATTTTGGAGTTTTGGATAAGGTAGACTCAACCTGTATGTGCAATATGTATTGCCAGGGTGCTTGATGTATGTTTATTTCAGTGGAATCCAGTCAGATCTTATGGGCTCTGTTGCAGTCCATCTGCAAAAGCTTTATGGTTCTTCTCTAAATTTATGGGGGTGGCAGGGGAAGAATGCCAATTACTTGTTTTTCTTTTTCCCCTCAACTCTTTTTTCCTTTTGTGTTACATTTTTAATACTGGAGGCCTGTGGTCAGGGACTGTCTTCTTTTTGCTGATCTTATGTGAGATGCTTTGGGAGTCTTTCTTGCTGAAGAATGAGGAGTTTTTATTAAATGAAAAGATGATCTGAACATCACTTTGCACTTCCAGTTTTTTAAAAAAAAATCATGTGTGCAGCTCAGCTAAAACCATTCTTGGAGAAAATGAGCACAGTTAAGAACCTTGAAAGGATGCTGGAAATACAATTACCTCATATTAATTTCATATCTGAAGTGGTGAATCTGTAGGCCTGTTTTTGAGTTAAATAAAATGGAGTGGAGGGCAAAGTAATGATATACATTACTTCAGTTTTACTTAATGGCACACTAAGCTGCCATCAAGTATAATTTTCAAGTCATCTTTTTTCCTCTTTGATAACTTCATCCTATTTCTGCTGCAAGTGATCAGCCACATCCAGTTGAGCTTTATGGATACTGATGCAGTGACCTTCTAGAGCTTGCAGACTCTGCATTATATATTTCACCCACCAGCTCCATATAAACAAAGCAGTTCCATCTTGACTTTTTACAGCCATTTAAATATGTATCCTTTTTTCATACTCGCTGTATTTTTGCCTGTTCAACTGAACACTCTGTGTGTGTGTGTATGTGTTAAATAAAAGAGTACTGGTAAATTAGTGTATAAAACATTCAAGAGGAATTTCCTTGAGGATAAACTGCTGGCTTTGTTGAAGATTCACAGGATATGGGAAGAACTGTTGCCTGTTAACTTCAACCATCACCACCACCACCAACTCCTCCTCCATTTTCTTATCAAATATGCACAGTAGATGCTTGACAGGAAAGGTGATATCATCCTATCCAGCACAAAGGATCCCAAGTACCCCTTATTTACTTCCTCACTTGCTTACTCGCTGATTTACTGGAAACAGTTCTGTGCTGCCTTTCAAAGGCTGGTTTACATCATAAAATTATGCTCAGCACACACCCTCTGCACAGGTGTGTCGCTTCCACTCTCTTTACAACTAAGGAACAGACTGGTCAATAGATACCTATTCATCATTGGGACACTGGATCCTGGACTTACTATCACAGATATATCACCACCATTGTTACTTCCAAAGATGTGTCACTGTGCTAACCATATGGGTTGTCCAAACAAGAAGTGGTGGGATGTGAGATGATAATTATTATCAATGAAACAAGCATGGGGGAATGTGCAGCCCTTCCTTCCTCTACTGCAGTGAAAGAGGTATGATCTACCTTTCCCACAGCAGCCCCTTCTGCAATCCCCAAACCTGCTGCATCCAACTAGGAAACCCAAAGGACCTCAATTTCAGGCAGCTCTAATGGCTTCATGAAGCAGGGTAAGGAAAAGAAGGACTTCAGAATCATGTTGGATTTAGATCACTACGAAGTAACTATCTGCCCAACTTGTGCATCCTTTGAATTCAACTAGGAATGTATCCTTCATGCTCATAAACAAAATATATCATACCCTTGCACCTTTCTCTCCATTAGCACCTGGGAATCCAGGGAATCCTGTAGAGCCCTGCAGAAAAAACAAATAAATATAGAGATTATACTGAAAAGTATCTGGATAACATCTCATATATAATTTATTTTCTGCAGATTATAACAAGCATGTTCACATTTTTTAATGGAATTATTAATTATCAATGCAATTGCAAAATATTTTTACTGCATCAGTGGCTGTACGTGGAAATACATGGTTAGTTGGGAGAGATCAATGACCATGTGACAACTATGGCACTGTGTGGCAGTATTTAAGATTGGAAGTTTCCAACTTATGAAAACACAAGGAGGATCTTTCTACTTAATCAGATAATTGATCCATCTAGGTCTGTACAATTTATTTTTACTGGTAGAAGCTTTCAGGGTTTCCAGCAAGGGCTATTTTACAGCTTTACCTGGAGATGACAGGGACTGAACCCAGGACCTTGTGCATGCAAAGCACATGCACAGCCACTAAGGGTCATGTAACTTCTACAAAGTGAATTGCAATATGTTGTACTGATGGGACAACATGAAACCAATATGAAAATCATTATTTACAGCTAGTGTCTTGGTAGCTTACCATAATAATTCTTCAAGTCCAGAATGCATTAAAAACATCAACAGACATTTTAATACATACATACATCTAAATCTTAAGTCACATTAGTACAGCCAAGCCATGGAAAAGCAACCACAGACCAAATCCATATATAGCGTAAATATTTCATCATCCAACCTCACAATCTGGACAATAGAGAACAATCAGTGCCCCAAGAAAAGTACTTTTAGAACAATTAATATAATACCACTAAAAAAATCAAGCCCAGAGATGAAGCTTTTTTTCCTGTGAACTCCATGTCATTGGGACAAATAATCTGTTTTTGGTATTATTCTGAACTTGAAGGAGATACCCAAGTGGCTGAAGGTACCTATTGTCAAATAACTCAGCACTTTTATTTTCAAAGTAAAACCTGGACTCACAACTTCAGTGAATTGGGACCTACCAACTGCAACCACCTTTGCCATCTTCCTCCTACATCTCAGAATCTTCCACTTGAAGCAACAGCCTTACACTGCCAAATGCCAAGGCTGGCCCTGCCTCTCACAGGGCTATAGGTGGTACACAGTAAACTAAATTTGCCACCACAGTCCTGGCTATGCATTTCCTGTAATGATTACTAGAGATCTCATTTCTTTTCCTTTGTTTCTGATTTTTTTCCCCACTGTGAGTTTCTGTAGTGCAGACATAGTTTGTCATTGCACAGATCTGATATAGGGAAGACCAGTGAATGAAAAGGGCCAAATGTCAGATCCAATTTATTTTCCAGATAATGGAGATTAAAATCATAGTATATATTTACTTAGGTCTCACAATGTATAAGTGCTAGATATATCATCCAAAGACTCCCTGAGATCACAATGATTATTCATTTGTTTCCTTGAGCAACAAAGGTGTTTTATAACTGTTATAGTAATTGTTTAAATATAAATGGAAGAAAAATAGAAAGCAAATAAGTTCTCTGGCTTCACAATAACCTGCGAATTTCTAGTAGACATCAATGAAGAGCCAAATCTTACAATGGGATACAGGTTTTGCATACATGTTCATTTAAGTAGGTGTGTGTGTGTGTGTGTGTGTGTGTCTGTTTCCGTGTGAATGAGATGAAGGTCTGTGTCTCATTCTTTGGTAAAGCAGTACTGACACTAATGGTCAATAGCACAATAAGAGAGAAAAGTCCTTTTCTCACACACTAATAAAGTATTTCCAATAGTAATGAAAAATATATGTATAGGGGAATAAAGTTATCTTGTGTACTGGTAAAGTAAGGATTTTCCTCCACCACACAGAACAGTGTGCCCTCATTATCCATTGGGGGGGGGTTTTGTTGCGGTCTCCCTCCCATGGATACCAAAATCTGTGGACGCTCATGTCCTGTTGTCCCAAATGGTGGTGCGTGCGGATGCACTTCAGGTGAAGTCCAGTTGTCTCTACGGGTGGCACGGCTGCAACGGGGGCTTTCCCTAATGGCAGCATGGCCATGTGAACATGTCACTGTGGTAAACACTTTATTTTTCAACACTAAGTTTCTTTGATGACCGTACCCTGGGCCTTTTCATCCCACCACTGCCACCAAATTATGTGGTGAGCACAACCACCACAATCCCTTCCTATGATGGCCCTGCACCTCTATGTCTCTAATATTTAGTAGCGTGGTTTGATTATAAAACAGAGGCCAAGTAGTTATTCAAACAGTAACAAAAGTTTATTGCAAAATGTAAAAATAAACTATAAATTAGACTCAAAGTTGTTATTATCGACTTATTATTTAGTTACAAGATGTTCTATAAGATCTTAACATTAACTCAGCCCAACCGGCTTACTCTGAGCCTCTCCCTACTAGACTCCCCAAGCCTACACTGTCTCTCTTTGGACTTTTAAGTTCCTTTCATGGTCAATAAACACAACTAAACTGTTCCCTCAGGAACTCCAAGAGCACACCCTCCCTTTGGTGTAACTCTTTCCCCAACTCTCCAGTTCTACACTCTGCTTGGCATTTTTATAACCCTGCTCAGCCGGTTTCCCATTGGCTGGTCACAGGCTGCCTTAGGGTTGGTCAGCTGGGTATTCTATGCACTACAGCCACCACTGAGGACAACATGAGCTTGCCATCCTCAGATGCCTGAATCCACAGATGGCAAGTCCACGGAAACACATATACATATGTTTACTTGCTTATCTGAGACTGTGGGCAAAACACGTCTCCCACTTTTTCCTTTTAACTGCTCTTTATAAACATTGTTAAACTGATGCTCATGATTACTAAAACAAGTTTTGAATTTCCACTGCTTTTCACACTTTCCCACTTCAACTGCATATAAGTTTGTCCAGAGAGGCTCCATTCCATGCAACTGACAGAGTGGACTGAGCTCACGAAAGCTTCCTAGAAATAACTCCTTACTAATTAGCCTACTGGATTCCTATATGCACTTTTTTTATACCAAAATGGACTAACATAGCTGTCTCTTAAGCCTGCTTAAAAAATCCAGTTACACTAGCAAATAAATGTTTGGGTTGAGGTCTGTTGTCTCTTAGATGTTAGATACTAGATGTTATTTCAAAAGGACAAGCAATCATGATCATGGGAAAAGAGCAAGATTAGAGAAATACCTTTGCAACTTCTCATCTGAAATATCAGGAGTTCTGCAGTCTATTTTAGGGCTGAAACAACAACCACCAACATCTATTTTTTTCCACTTAAGTGGATAAGTGAAGTGAAAGCAGGCATATGAACAGGTATTATGTCTTTAAAAGTGTGTTTGCAGGACATGAAGCCCATAAGTCATATGTTCCTTATTCCTGATTCAAGGGGAAGAAAGGCAATATAAGGGGTGTGGAACCACAAAGTGGCCCACAAGAATGGGGGGGGGGAGAAGAGGGGGTATTGTATGTGTCAGTGGTTCCCAATTTTGATCCTCCAGATGTTTTGACTTCACTTCCCAGAATAACTGGCCACTAGCTGAACTGGCTGTAGCTTTGGGGACTTGACCTCAAAAACTAGAAGAACAAAGTGTGAAACACTGGTACAGTGGTACATTGATACTGAGATAGTATAACTATAATGGTCAGAGTTAGTCTAAGACTTTTTATTTTTTATTTTTTGGCCTAAGGCTGCAGATCAAGGCACATGGTATTGAAAGGTGCATGGTGTTTCGGGACAGCAAGCAGAAAATCCCAGAACCACCTCTTCCCATTCCTGACCTTAAAAATACAAGAATTATCAATTAAATAGATGAACATTTGCTATCCTTTCTGCTCACAGAGTGACTGACTCATTCTGTTGGCTCCAAAAGCTTCTTGCACTGCTAGTATGGTCAGCAGAGTAGCCAGAGAAATTTAGGGAGTAGCTGTCTGCTTCTGTTTCTATTGCTAACATATTCCATTTTACTGTGGGAGCAAATAATTGCACTAGGTAACACTAAAAGGAACCTGGTATGGCTGCTAACCAACACAGAAAGACCAAAGGACTGTTAAGAACCATATGCAAGATCACAGCATGGAACCTGCAGCTTGCAATATCCTATACTGATCATAAACTTTTCAGGAGTTTTCAACATTTTAAAACCTCTAGAAAACATTAAGCCATGAACAATGCCTGCAGACTAATTTCTGTTTTAACATAATGAAGGTTTAGCTTAATAAAATTCACACTGACACTTCTGTTTCCAAGGGGTGGGGGTGGAGGAGGCCACAGATTTCCTTTGAAGCATGTCGTTTGTGTTCATACTTTGAATAATGGAAGATCTCTTTGATCTTAAGAAATTGTCAGAGAGTTTTGAAGCAACGACAGACAAAAAAAGAATACGGAAATCTCAGACGTTTAGGTTAAAAGGCAGGTGCATCAAAGCCCTACTTCTGAAGGTGAATATTCTTGATGAATATTTTCTATAGCAGTAACAGTATATCACATTAATACAGATTGTTTCCTTAAAAAAGGACAAAAAGTTCGCCCATAGAAAATGAAACAAGTTCCATAATAAACATGGGCCTCTAAACCTTTTAAAAAAGCTTAATGTCATCTTTCTATTTAAAACTTCACAAAAATGACTAATAATTTACTTTAAAAACCAACTGACTATGGTAACTTTCATGCTATGATTTAGGACACACATCACATAACTAGCACAAGACCAGATAGTGGTTCAAGATGGAGATTCCAGCAGATAGTTCCATAGTTCCATTTGTATATATCCAGATATTTTCCATGCTGTTACAGCTGGAACACTGGCTTCCATTTAATGGCAGTTAACTCATCAAAAGTCTGTATGCATGTTCCTGCTTCCTCTTTTTTTCAGAAGTATATTTCTCCCTTCCCACACTGGAGGGAACCATGATTAAGGTTTCCACTCACCAAGGTCTAAAACTCAAATACAACTCTCTTTCAGATCCTTCCATTCATCACCACAAAATAATGTAGAATGTCCTGGAGACTTGTGAAACAAAATCAGTAACAAAATTCTCACAGAGTTAACTGATCAATGACAAATCCAAAAATACATAGAGGATCCGAGCCTAATGTCCAATCATATAATGTTTTTGGAAGTCACCCCTGGAACATTTAACCTGATGAAAACATAAATATCTGAATTGACTGTCTACCACATCTATCCCAGGGTTACAGTGTATTGTTATTAAACTCCCAGGTTCCTGTTATATTACTTTCATTGCAGGAATGGGAAATTGTTGTTGGTTAAGAGAGTACATTATTCCCCCAGGAAACATGGAAGACCAAATTTTTGTCACTTTTCCCTGCAACGGCCTTTAGTGGGTGTGGGGTAGTATCTTCCATGCTTTTAACCCTCCCTCTGCCCCCAACACACACACACACACATATCTTAGACCCAGAAAAAGACTTTTTACAAAATTAAGGGGCTTTCTAGATTGGCAAAAAGAAGTGTGTTCATGGCTGCATGAAACTCTAGCCTTTAGATGAGAAAAAGGGAAAGTGTGCCATGAAAATGCTTTTTTTGCATTTTAGGGGAGAAGAAGCGCCTTTTAAAAGGTGCTGGTTTTCCCAGCTTCTTTTTTAAAAACTGCGGAACAGCGCAGCTCCATGTAAAGGCTGTGGTGCAGCTGCTAAGCATTAAGGAAAAGGCAACTTCATGTCACACTTTCCTGCCAATCTAGAAAGCCCCTAAATTACCCTGGGGATCCTGAAGGCCATAGGCCTCACTTTGCACACCTGTGTCTTACTAGGTCAACACAGAAAATTTAGACAGTGCATTCTAGTTTATGGGTTTTTGATATATGTGTTCCATGTTTTGGCTTTTCTTCAGATCATAGAAATCTTTCACCCTTTTACATGGGGATGACTTACAGATGTGTTAGTATGAACACAGATCAGAATTGCAATAGTGTGGTAAGATTCAGCATAAAAACACATCTTTGTCAGTACCTTAGACTCATTTAGACAGACCTTAGACTCATTTTTCTTTCTTTCTTATAGTTCTAATGGTATTAATCCCTACAGAAACAAATGTGCTTTGCACACAAAGAACACCTCAAGGGGATACAGATCTTCCCCCTCTTTTTTAACCTATGCTTTCATTTTCCAGAGGTATAACTTATACAAACTTACAAACAATTAAGAGGCCAAATGAATCAGCATACTATAAAATAGAACAGAAATAGTATTAACTTACAAGTGATGGCCCAAATACAGAAGTCATTATAATGTTGTTTGAATACCTTATGGGTGATTGATTTTTACGAGCAAACACAGTCAATGTTTGCAATTCTAACTACCGCCATCACACTGTTTGTTATCCATTTATATCAGGGTGGACAAAGTGAGGACTATCAAGGCCATTTATGTGCTCTTCAAGCCCCCATAAGACCTCCCATGATGCGCCTTTGGGGCAGAATTTTTAAAATTATTTTTTCTCACCAGAAAAAGATGTTTCTGTGAGAGCTCCCAGATACTGTGTGTAGATTTTACACACTGTGGGACTGAAGGCCCTTTCACAAGATTAAGTCTTTACTCATATAAGTCCTGAGATCAAAAATGGAAGGGGCCACCCAGTTTGGCATGGCTGCAATGGAATTGTGGCCCAGACCTGCAAAAGTTGTCTGTCCCAATTTATACAGTCACCATGATTTAGAATGGGAAAGCACCATATCCCATAATTTATTTATTTTATTTATTTACTTATATCCTACCTCTCTCCCAATACAAGGACTTGAAACAGTGAATCATAACTGTATGGATGTTAACACATCAACATTAACATGAACATTATTAGGGTGAAGGAGCTGAATCAAACTGGATTATTTATGCAACATGTAGACATCATTGTAAATATAAAATAACTGAATATGGATGTTTAGCACTTGCTTAAAACTGATACTCCAGACAACTAAAAACAAACCTTTTTAATGCCCCACTTAACAAATATGTTTTCCAATAGTATATATCTAGAAAATAAATTTACCTTTGGGCCTTGTCTTCCTGGATATCCTGGCAATCCTGGAACACCAAGTTTGCCCTGTAATTAAAGGGAAATTTGAGTCATGGTAGGCAAGTTACAATTCCCTTAAGTTAAATGGTAGCCAAGTTACAATTCCCATTATAGTTTATTAATGGAGACCTGGGTTCAAAGAGTTATCCTTCCTTGTAGGTATACCTCTCTCTCTCTCGCCTGTTTAACTGGTTTATAGATTTTCTAGTTCCAAAAACCTATGAAATCCATTTGACTCATAATCATAGAGTTTGAAGAAACCACAAGGGCCATCCAGTCCAACCCCCTGCCATGCAGGAACTCCCAATCAAAGCATCCCTGGCAGATGGCAATCCAGCCTCTGCTTAAAGACCTCCAAGGAAGAAGACTCCACTACACTCCGAGGGAGTGTGTTCCACTGTCGAACAGCCCTTACTGTCAGGAAGTTCTTCCTATTACGTATTGAGGTGGAATCTCTTTTCCTGCAGTTTGCATCCATTGTTCTGCGTTCTAGTCTCTGGAGCAGCAGAAAACAAGCTTGCTCCCTCCTCAATATGACATCCCTTCAAATATTTAAATATGGCTATCATATCATCTCTTAACCTTCTCTTCTCCAGGCTAAACATACCCAGCTCCCTAAAGCGTTCCTCATAGGGCACAGTTTCCAGACCCTTCACCATCTTAGTTGCCCTCCTTTGGACGTGCTCCAGTTTCTCCGCATCCTTTTTGAATTGTGGTGCCCAGAACTGGACACAGTATTCCAGGTGGGGCCTGACCAAAGCAGAATAGAGTGGCACTATTACTTCCCTTGATCTAGACACTATACTTCTATTGATGCAGCCTAAAATTGCATTGGCCTTTTTAGCTGCCGCACTGCACTGTTGACTTATGTTCAACTTGTGGTCTACTTGGACTCCCAGATCCCTTTCACATGTAGTTTCTTTCAGCCAGGTGTCCCCCATCCTATATCTGTACATTTCATTTTTCCACCTTACACTTCTCTGTGTTGAATTTCATTTTGTTAGTGTTGGCCCAGCTTTCTAGTCTATTCAGGTCATTTTGAATTTTCATGCTGTCCTCTGGGCTATTAGCTACTCCTCCTAATTTGGTGTCATATGCAAATTTGATAAGTATGCCCCCAATTCTGTCATCCAAGTCATTAATAAAGATGTTGAATAGCACTGGGTCCAGGACAGAGCCCTGTGGGACCACGCTGGTCACCTCTCTCCAGGTTGAAAAGGAGCCATTGTTGAGAACCCTTTGGGTTTGGCCGGTCAACCAATGGCAAATCCATGTAACTGTTAACTTGTCTAGCCCACATTTTACAAGTTTGTTTGAATAATGCAGACAAAAGGATGAGGGGAAAAACATGCATGAAACATGCAAAGATAATTCTGTTATGACTAGGGTACCCTGCTCAGGATTGTCTCAGGCCTTGACATTTCCTGAGAGACCTAGGGAAAGCCTCTGGTGGTATAACACATACCAACAGAGAGAGAGAGAGAGATTTTCCTGTTTGAAAATTAGGAGAGAAATATTAGCCAAAAGGGCTGTTCTCCAATACAGGTGAAATGAGTAGATGATTCTTTCTCCCTAAGGGAAGATGTGATAAGAAACCTTTAATGCAGCCTACTTTCTTCTAGCCAAAAGGCGAATGCAGAATAGAGTGGAAGATAAGCCCTCGATCCACGAGAACTGTGATGGAAGGAGGAAGCTAACAAAGTAAACACAAGGATTCCTGGTGAGTTTTACAAATTGCAGCAACAAATCAAACCAAAACTGGAGAATCTGAGCTCTGGCATCCCTAGGCATGTTTGTTTTCTTTTTAAGATCATTTGTCCTAATCCAAAGTTGCTGAGCATCTGAGAAACAGCAGTGCACATGGTGCTGAAATGAGTCTCTTTGTGAAGTAGTCCTGAATACTTTTGTACTCTATAAAATCGAGGCCTCCTTTTGGCACCTGAAATGAACAAAGGTATTTGCAGCACTTCTTTCACTTTTGGAGGCTAGAAAATTATCCTCCTTCTGAATTGCCAGCTGTGACTAATGACATGTCAACATGACATTACCATGCTAACAAGGTAACTGCATTTTAGCAAAGATCATATTATCAGCAAGTTTACAAAGTAGCACCATAGCAATTTTTTTTTTTGCTTTTTTAAGCACTGAAGTATCTGTCAGCACACAGACATGTGTTTTATGTAGTGTTTAGCGTATTACTCAGTGTGTGTTTACTATTTTAGTCTATGTGACTATACAGTACTATGTTTTAGTATTCTTCTTTAGCTTTAGTTTAGTGTTAGTATACACATACACAGACATACACATATACAGTCCTTCCAATTTCACTGGGGACCTGTTTAGGACTCTCCCCCCCCCCTTACAATGGAAAATTGCATATATTCAAGCCCCAATGGCTTGAATGGCTGCATGCTCCTGCATGCCATTTTAACCCTCCCCACTTGCCAGTTCATGAAGGACTAAGAAAGTGGACTCGAAGTCTAGGAAAATGGACTGTATATATGGGTTTATCTTTTTCCATTTCTTCTTCTTCTTCTTTTCTCTCCTGAATGTTTATTATTTTGGTTATACATTCATATTACATATTATGATTATGTAATATTCCATATTAAAATTAATAACACAAACATACACATTTGAGAAAACTATGATATTGTATGACGGAAATGTCACCTGCTTACAATTCACTCTTCTGCACTGAAATGTTCATTTTGCAAACATTCTAGCTGCTGGGTCCACTTTATGCTTATTGAAGGGACTGACAGAGCTAGACATGATTTGCCAAAATAGAACCAGTTGGGGAATTTCATCCTAGTCTCTAAGGCTGGATTTATGAACCCTACAGGAAATAAACAATAAAAAATTAAAACTAATAAAATGTAGCCTGTTGATCTAAAACTATACCTCCAGGGTGTAAATTGGATTCCACACTCAGTTATGACCATTTACTCATCTGATCCAATACAAGACAATATATACTAACACAACTGAATAGAAATGGGGGCAGGCAATCAGGAACCACATGCCTATGTAACCAAAGCAAAATTTCCCACTTACAATGATGATCTATAATAATTTTATGATGATTTCCTGCAGCATTACTTCTGCACTCATCTCTAACCTTTGGCTTTAGAAAGAAATATAAAACTTTAATTCTGCACTTTAATTGTTACACTCGGGTTATTGAGACAACATTTTTTAAAGATGAACAAGGAAGGCCAAAACTTGGAATTGCATATACAGAGATAGAAATAAGAAAGAGATAAAGAAATAGATACATTATTGCTGGAAACATTGTTATAGATGTTATAGTTCCTGACATCTAGTATGGGGTAACCCTTTGGGATCCATACATTTTGTGTCTCTTTTGAAATACTAGATAAAAACTAATTTTTCTCTATTTTAAAATATTTATATGTTAAATATTTATGTT
The DNA here is from genome assembly GCA_034509955.1 of Urosaurus nigricauda. Lineage (NCBI taxonomy): Eukaryota > Metazoa > Chordata > Lepidosauria > Squamata > Phrynosomatidae > Urosaurus > Urosaurus nigricauda. Next base: position 107,803,848 of record JAOEGL010000004.1, read on the forward strand.
CTGATTTAGTAAATGAATTTTAAAAAATGTGGGTTGGATACAAAACTAGCCTTCTGGCTCTTGTGAACACGAATAAAATATGTATTCAATGCATAATTGTTTGAATTTGCTTAGTATTATCTTTCCATGTTGAATTGCATGCTTTATGTAAACCACATGGATAATTTAAGTGGTACATAGTGACAGTCAGTGTGATGCAGTGGTTTGAGTGTTGTAGTTCTGGGAGACTTCAGTTCAAATCCTTACTCAAGCATAGAAACCCATTTGGTGACCTTGGGAATCACACTATTTCTGCCTGTGGCAATGGCACAGAAAACCCTGTGATAGTATCATCTTTGAGTCAGTGTACATCTGACACAACTTTACGGCATTCAACAAGAACAACAGATTAATAAATAGAATGACAGATGATCTTGCAACCCTCCACCTCAAACAATTGTACAAGTAAAAAGAAAACTGCTATAGAATCTATTTATTACAGTATTATGAAAACAGTTATTGAAATAGCAGATTTTTCCTTTCATTCATATTTCTTTGAATCCAACTTACTTGTCATAATATTGTTATACTATATACCCAGACTGAAGAAGATGAATAGGAATTTATCTAAACAATTTTTTTTGGAGGAAGAGCAGATCTGATACTCATTTATCCTAGTTTTAATGGAATTGAAATTTAATTTGAATTCACTCATGACATTCCAATTATGCCTTCATCCATCCATAATTATAATATTGGCTTTCTTGATGCATGACCTTGTTAACAGCTGGCAAGATGTCTTGCAACATTGTGGAGACCATTAATTCCAACTTAGCTCCCAAAAGTTAAGTGAAGCTAAAAGGAACACCTTCTGGAATGAGTGATGTGACTTTTAAGGTATTTTTATGATAGCTTGTAAAGGTCACTAGCATCAAATAATAAACAGCACTTTCCTTCTCTTTTAAAAATTCCAGTTCATCAACTGTTCTTCCTCAGAGGAACACTGACAATCATAGAAGGATAATCATCTGTGTCCAGTTCTGGGCACCACATTTAAAAAAAGATGTGGAGAAACTGGAGCATGTCCAAAGGAGGGCAACTAAGATGGTGAAGGGTCTGGAAACCTTGCCCTATGAAGAACGCCTAAGGGAGCTGGGGATGTTTAGCCTGGAGAAGAGAAGGTTAAGAGGTGATATGATAGCCCTGTTTAAATATTTGAAGGGATGTCATATTGAGGAGGGAGCAAGCTTGTTTTCTGCTGCTGCAGAGACTAGAACGCGGAACAATGGATGCAAACTGCAGGAAAAGAGATTCCACCTCAACATTAGGAGGAACTTCCTGACAGTAAGGGCTGTTCGACAGTGGAACACACTCCCTCGGAGTGTAGTGGAGTCTCCGTCCTTAGGGGTCTTTAAGCAGAGGCTGGATGGCCATCTGTCAGGGATGCTTTGACTTGGAGTTCCTGCATGGCAGGGGGTTGGACTGGATGGCCCTTGTGGTCTCTTCCAACTCTATGATTCTATGATTCTATGATTCTATGATCTGAAGGTTTAAAAAAAACCTTACAAACAAATATCAAGCTGACTTTCCAATCAAGAAGAAATGTACTTGTGGAAATGCTCAACCCTCTAACTAGCTTGTGGAAAACTAACTAGTTACCTGAAAGTAACTTGTGGAAAGTGAAATGCATACACAAGATTCAAATGCAGAGCCACATCCCTGCAACACAGGCCAAAAATAGACGGCCCTAAAGGAGTGGTGTAACGCTGCCCCTTTGTGTGCCAGATTGGGACCATGGCATCTGCATGTCACAGCCTAAATCCAGCATTTTCCCAGCACAAAAAGAAGTGGCAGAAAGATGCTACCTTTTGTGCTGGGAAAGTTTTTCCAGGCTTTGGCGCTGTGCGACATCTAAACGCTCCAATGCCTAAATGCCACCTGACATCTGGTTGGGTAGGTGGCATGATGCTGGCTTGGTAGCAGAATTGCCCCCACGCCATCCTCAAAACAGCTCTTTTTGCCAGTCTGTTCAGCCAGACAGACAGGGGAGGGTTCTCATTTTGAAATCTGCAGTTCAGTATAGCAGAACATTGTTATATGGTAAGAATATCTCCGTTGTCCCTTTTTCCTGTTTTTGTTTCTTTTGTTTTTATTAAATATCAGCAGCAGCAATATCATCATCATTCATTACCATGATGTCCAAATACTCACTCCCTTCACATTCATTGTGTTAATAATCTTTACTACTGTACTGTAAATGTATGCCAGTAATGTTACCCCTTTTTGCATGCATTAGGGCTAGAGACTGATGATGCATGCAGAATGATTTAAAAGTCCCACATTTTTTCCTGTGCTTTCCAATTTTATGTTGGGTTAAAATAAACTGACCTGGGGAGCTAATATAAAAAGTCCGTGATCATGACAGAAAATATTCTGGGATAAACCAAATGTGTATGGATCTCCAAAATAAAACCAGAAAGAACAGAAACAGAAACTAGGATTTTTTAGTCTTTTTAATCAGTTTGGATACACCTTGAGACAGTGGATCTGAGTCCATGGGTAAAATAAAATCTGAAACTAGAGATTTCCCATTTCACATCCCCTATGAATGTAGCAGCTGCCACAATGAAGGTATGAAAGATGAAATGAGGTGCTTTATACACAGTATACAAGTTCTCGTAAAGTGTTTAGTTCTGACAGACAAATGTGTATGTGTTATCCACATGGACTGTATAGACATGTTCAACATACAACCCTATTTGGAGAACACAGAATTTAAAAATGGAATAGGTATCCATTTTGTACATACCTTTACAATTTCTATAGAATAGATTATAGAATGCTGCACTAGAAAATCTTAATGATTCCACAAATATGTGCCATATGTACATATGTACAAACCTTCTCTCCAGCTTGACCAGCTCCACCGGGGTCTCCTGTTGGGCCTGCACGACCTTTTGGTCCTTCAGGGCCATCTTCTCCCCGAGGACCTAAAGGACCAACTTCACCCTTAAAACAAAAGTTTTGCCAACATAACATGTTAAACCAGCCACCTGTTTTCGTTCAAGTGCACTGTATTCAACAAAAAGAAAAGGGACTGGCAAAATTCTCTAGCCTTCTTTGAATAAATAAAGTATGTAGTGGTTCTCACTAAAACATTTCAAAATGTGATATGTGTGTCAAAAGAGATATCAACCACTAGTAATCACATTTATTAATATGAGCTATATAAAAAAGCACAGTGTATTCAAGGCAATCCATGATAATATTTTCCTCCAATACTAAAATGTCATCATTACAACAGACAGTGTATGTACTTTTGTGGGGGAATGGTTTTTATTATGCAAATACTCTTTGGGATCTAAGTGCATGTTTGTATAGAAACCATGTCAACATGAGTTGGGTAAAGTTAGGTCTGCCCTCCCTGGAATGGTGTTATCATACTGAATGTTTTAACTTTTCCTGTAGCAATGTATGACAATAAATCCATCCATTCACTGTATGGAAAGAAGCACTTTGTGGCTGGGTTGTAAGCCTGCTTCATGACCTTCTTGAATACATCCACTAATGGAAAAAGCCTCCTACCATCAGTATAATACTGTATCTTAATCAGTAAAGCTCTGTCCTTGATTCTGTTTTCACTCTCATAGATGTTTAGGGACTGGGCTTGAAAGAGAGATTGTGTGTGAGAGATAGATGGAGGAAGCAATGGGAGACTTACTCTGTCACCTTTAAGGCCCATATCACCTTTAAAACCAGGGAAGCCATCTTCACCCTAACATAGGAGGGAAAAAAAACATGTTACATTTCTATCTGCAAACAGAATGGAAATTATTAAAGAATGTGAATGCATCCATGAGAATAATGTGTGTAGCAACCATAGCTATTTTGCTGTAAGTAACAATATTTTACACTACTAAAGTTGGATTATAACATGCCAGATAATTTTAGTATGGCAGTTTTTCTATCAGGAAAAAAACATATTGCAACAACTAAATTGAATTACTTTTGAGCTTTCAAAGAGAGAATGAATAATGAGAAAGGTGCTTAAGGCAACAGGGAAATTCATTTCTTAATTCATCAAGAGGCTCTTCATTACACCATTACTCTTCAGTATTATAATGTCCTCCTTATATTTTCAAATTTAAAATCTGGGAGAGTTTCTCCTCAAGACAACTCATGTTCAAGGGTCAACTAGGATATGACTCCAAAGGTGCTAGTTAGACATTAGAGGCTGATTAACACAATAATCTTATTTTGTGAGTCAGATGGTGTTGTTAGCTACATAAGGAGCAAACAGAGAATGTTAAGACAGGTCTTCTGTTAAACTCTTGGATACTACTGCACTGCTTCCTGAATATTAGGTATGTTGGGAAAAGTAGCTCTCAGGGCTTCTGCCATGTCCAAATATACTGTTTTGCTAACAGTTTCTGAAGTCTAGAATGCTGCTAAATATATTGATAATCATATCCTAGTAACTGAGGCTAACAAATTAACTAGCAAATCCAATTAAGATTATTGCAAGCTGGCTAGCAAAATAAATTTTATTTGGCCTGGAAAAGCTTGAGGCAAAGTAGTGCACAATGCTTCTCATTGATTTATAAACAGAATCCAGAGTGTTTGCTGTCAGTTAAGAAAGTCTGCTATGAATGATTGACAGTATGTACCAGCTATTGTAAAGAAAACAGCAAGAACTCTGCACTTCTCCAATTTGTAAGAACTGTCTATCTTTTATTCCCCTGTAGTTGGAAATGTCTTTTCCATCACTACTTAGCACTTGTAATTTTTGGCAGGAATAAAGAAAAGTTTTTGCTCTCCCCTGTTCAGAGCAAAAGAAAAAAGAAAAAAAGAAAAAAGAAAAAAAAAAAGAAAAAAAGCCTTTTCTGACTGACTTGAGTGCCAAAGTTGCTTCCAATGATAAACATTGCAAAATAGATATTATAAGAACATACCATTTTTATCCAAAGGAAGCACCTAACATATAAACCATTTAGGTGTTGGCGAGGCAAGAGATGATATATAATCCTAAAAACATAGTGGGAGGCAGTCTAGTTGGACATGAATATTCTGGGCAATAGTGCTTAAAAAGACAGCATGAGGACTTTTCAAAGCTATATATGTCCAGGTCAGGAAAGACACACTAGTCTAGAATTCTCACAAGGATGTACTGATGAATGAAGAACATGGACTACAGGAATTCCATGCTTGACACCAACAGATGGTCTCTCACTGATGTAGTCTGTGAGTGAGAAAGCATTCAGTACCTATGAGGTTAGAAGTGCTATTGCCCCAGTGACAGCAATGTGCCATTGGAATGTGTGGATGAAGGCCTTCTCTGCTGTGGCACCCCAGTTAGAGGCTTGATTGGCACCAATGATGCTGTCGTTCCAGCACCTAGAATAAACATGGTTGCTTCCAAAAGCCTTTTGCACCTATCAGGTTTGACACAGCCATATATGCAAGGTTTTAAATTGTTAATTATTTTAATCTATTTTATTTATTTATTAAACAACTTGTTCTTTAATATATTATTAGCCTTCTGAAATCATTTATACTGTCCACATTGTTTTAAACTGATCATGTTGTTTTATGGTATTCTGCACTGAGAACTTTGAATGGAAAGAGGGATAGAAATATTTGAGCACACAAGCAAATGTTGCCCAGAGGAGCCGTGCTTGTTGAGGACACACTTAGGAAATAACTCAAGCCAGTTTCTTCCCAACACTTTAAACATCCTTAGAAAGATATCTCAGGAGCCCTGCACAACTAGTCTTGTGATATACCTCGATCCTGTTTTTTTTTTTTTTTAATTAGTAGCCCAGTCAGAAGTAGCCATCCAATCTCACATGCTGCATGCTTAGCTTAGGTTCCATTGGCTCTCAGGGATCCAGAACTAACTGCAGCCAGATATCAATCAATGTAATTTGCCTACCTGGGAAGGGCAAAGACTTTTGAACTAGAAAGAGTTCCCAAGGATCACTGGGCTGAAGGGGCATAGCTTGGACATTCTTCCAGGAAATGCTAGGTGTCTTCAGATGGCTCAGAAGTGGCAGTTCCTTCACCAGGCAGCAAAATGTACAGGCTAACTGTGGGGATGTACAGACTGCCCAAAAGGGATGGTCTGTAGGCGCCCAGAGAAGCGCCGGAATGGGGCCAGGGCTGCCTCACCGGCAGGGTTCTCCATAGCACAGAAAAGGGGGAAAATGCCCCTTCCTCATGGCCTGGAAAGGGCTGTCCTTGGGGCTTCATGCCCCAAGGACAGCCCGACCGGTGGACGACAGGGAGAAAGGGCTTTCTCCCTGCCTACGACACACGGCCTGAAAAGGAGTTCCGTTTTGGAACTTCTTTTGGCACTGCTGAAAGGGCACCCTAGGCACCCTCCAGCAGCACCATGACGTCAGGCCCGCACCACGTTGTCTAAATGTGGCACGCACCATGACGTCATTATGGTGTGTGAATATGGACAGTGCACAAAAAAGATGGTGCCGTCCATATGTGGTTGGTCTTGGGAGGGTGCAAATGCTGTGCCCTCTCCAGCCCTACTCACGCCCCAGTGAGGGCCCTTTGGGGCCTTCTGTACCAGGCCTTATCATCTGAGGTTTCATTTCTGATAAGCAGGGGGTACTTCATTTTTCTAGGTCCTAGAGTTTAGGATGTCCTCTCCTTTTGCTTCACACTGTTCTCAGTTACAAATGAGCAACAGAAATGTAAGAAATACTGAGGTTAGCCTTGTTTGGAGAAGACAACATGCCCTCTATGATCATTCCTATAAGGTTATAAAAGACAGGTACAAGAACCCCATTCATTGGCTGTCCCTATACACCTATCATCTATGCATCCAGCCTATGCCCCCACCAAAATAAAAATTCTTGCTTATATTGGTAGAATAGAATTTCAGCTTAGATTAAAAAACCTTTCTGGAGTACTTTACAGAGAAAACACAATTATTTATGCCTAACAATTTCTTCTGTGCCCTGCATCATGTGGAGATGTATTGTTATGATTGTATTCTTTATATACAATACCGTGGCTCAGAACATGCAGCACTTGATTTTCATTACAGAGTAAGACCATTTTCTAAGAATGTATAAACTATGATTTTAATAAAAGAAAAGAATTACCTTTTCCCCTTTGCCACCCTTTAGACCTCGAACACCATCTGCACCCTATTAGAAAACAGAGACAAGAATGACAACATTATTTGATGAATTATACAAAATTAACAGAAAGTTTATATCAAATACACACAAGAGCAAGCAGGTCCATACCTTTACTCCACGAGGGCCAGGATAACCAATTGGACCTTGAGGACCTGGAGGCCCCTAAAACAAATTGGATTATAATTAATAATAATATTTATTTATACCCCGCCCCTTTGAGATCAACCGAAGCGGCTAACACAGTAAAATGCCGTTACATCAAATAAAACAAATTGCATCCCTCCTCCCTTTTCTGTTGTCAAAAAAGACAATTATACAGCTGTTGTTTAACAAACATTTATCATTCATGAATGATCAGGGACATCAAGGGAACTTTTATTTTATCTCTCACAAGAGTTATATCCCATGCTACATAGCATGTACAGATACATTATCCTAGCTTGCTGTATTAGCAAACATTTCTTCAAAGCATCAAAAAGAGGATATACTGGACACTTGATATTTACTAAATGGATCTACAATGTCATTGTCCATGCTCATTCCACCTGTCCACTATCAAGGAACTGTAGACATTCCACCTGTCTACTATCAAGGAATTGTAAACACTGTTTCCTTTGGTAATAACATGCATGGCAATAGGCCTTTAGTATTAGTATGGTCCAAAACACACTGCAGAAATAATCCAGTTCGAAACCGCTTCAACTGCCCTGGCTGAGTGCTAGGGAATCCTGGGAATTGTACAGTAGTTTCTTGTGGCACCAGAGCTCTCTGACAGTGAAAGCTAAATGTCTCACAAACACTACATTTCCCAGAGTTCCCCAGCATTGAGGCAGGGCAATTGAAGCAGTCTCATACTGGATCATTTCTGCAATGTCCTTTGAACCTAAGTCTCTCCTAGCACAACACTTCAGTTCACCCCGGACCCTCTTTGTCCTCTCTTGGGTATTTTAAACATTTTAAAACTGCCTTTCTCTGCAGCGTATTCCAGCCTCAATGGCTCTTCATCCCCTCAAGGTAATTCCCATCTTGACCCTAACCAATTTCTTATCTGACCTCAGACATTTCTCTCTCTCTTTATATCCCTCCTGACTATACTCTCATTGGCTGATGCCAAGGCTCAACCTGCGTACTTAAATCTGCCTTCTTCTCTACAAGGTAAGAAAGTTGTCAGGTACCGACAAACTTTATTAAAACACCCTCCACCAATATTCAAAACACAATGGGGTTAGCTTCATCAGATGTAGGGTGATTCAACCAAAAAATCCAGGAAAGTTCTAAGACACCGTTCTCATTCTCCTGAGGGTGTTTTCAGTCTGACTCTCTCTCTTACATTAATGTTCTTGGGCTGGCCTCCCTCCTTTCTCAGAGGTCTTTCACTCATATTTCTCTAGGAACCACCTTCCCCTTACTCAGCCACAGGCCTATTCCCAAATCCAGGAGCAGTGGGCTTAGGGGAGGGCTAGTTGGAGAGTTGGCTCTGGCTACTTCACCTCCCCAGATCTCTTCTCCAGCAGCCTGGCTGCCTCTCCCTGCCAAGGTGGGGTATATTCCTTCTCTCACACAAAGGCCATATGATATTATGAATAAGAATGAAAGCATGAAGGTAGGAAATGCCAAGGGGAGGAGAAGCTCATGTTTTTAGTAAACATGCCCAATTCCATCAGTTTGTCACCAAATAATGTATATATTCACAGTTATTTCTAGTAGGAACAAATATAAATTAAACCTCTGCCTTTGGGGACTTTTTTTTAGTATTTCTCATTATCTCAATTTGAGGCATAAAAGGCTTTCTTCAATATGTCGAAAATATAACAAGAACATACAGATATGGTAAAAAAAGGATAAACATACCAAAGCTCCTTTGTCTCCAGACTGGCCTTCTTTGCCTGGGTGACCCTATTTACAAAGCATGGTGGGGACAGTTAGTATGTGGACATATATACATCATTATGTACTTCAGTTGAATGCAGACATTTCTATGTATCAATAAATTCAGTCAGAATGAGCATGCATTTAATAACTTTCTCTTCTCCCAAGAAAGTACTTTCCTTTTGTTGAGAATGGCTAGAAGTTTCTAACAGAATTCTAAGCAACTTTTCAAACTACAGTTCCCAGGATTTTTGGAACACATTGCAAGTGTCTGTATGTTCTATCCAGTTTTGATCATTATAACAAAGCTGGCCAGAATTACATTTCTTCACAGTGACCAAGGGGATATTTTTTGGAATTTCTCATGCAAGAAATCCATGGGTTAGCTGCTCCCTTCAGATATTATACATCCATCAACACACTGGTTCTAAACTGGAGGTGTCATTTAGGTAGAGTTTATAATTTATTCTTTTTAATGAATATATCTAAATTTTAGATAGCATTCATAACAGACAAACAGAAAAGGGTTGGCTGAACCAATCATAGACCACCCGAAGCTGGGCTAAATCAAAACTCCTTTGAACTCTAAGAAAACTGGAAATTACTTGAGTTTCCATTTGCCCTGGTTTAATTTTGTCACAACATTGTGGCTGTTTTAATGGCTCGGAGGATGTTTCGATCTGGTATAAATCCTGTAATATAAATCCTGTAAGCACCCCCACCCACCCACCTGTATTGTCTGGCAGTGTCCATCTTCACAGTTTGTAGTACATACATTCATGGCACTGCTCACAGTCGTTTTGATGACACATACAAGGGAACCTGAGGTTATGCATATTTATCCTTTTTTATATCATGGAAAAGTTGATATTCACTCCAGCACTCCACACCTTCTACATTCCCCAGCTCCCTTCAAGCACTTACCGTGTTTTCCCGAAAATAAGACAGTGTCTTATATTAATTTTTGCTCCCAAAGATGTGCTAGGTCTTATTTTAGAGGATGTCTTATTTTTCCATGAAGAAGAATTCACATTTATTGTGGAACAAAAAAAATGAACATTTATTGTATACTGTATATATATTTATATACAAAAACTTGGCTAGGTCTTACTTTCAGGGGAGGCCTTATATTTAGCAATTCAGCAAAACCTCTATTAGGTCTTATTTTATGGGGATGTCTTATTTTGGGGGAAACAGGGTAGTGTTTTGTGATGTCTGTGCGTTCTCAGGTCTCCAACAAGTTGCTGAAGATCCAGGAGGAGGTGCTCAGCTTTTTCCCCAGCAAGAGCAAATTGCTATCAGGTGTAGTCTCCCCCCTTAACTGTAACCAGCCTTTGGAGTGCACACCAGGTAGCTTGAAAATTGTCTTTTAAGGATGTGAGGGACATATAATTGCATGGGCAGATCATTATTTTAAAGGTGGTATTGTGGCCATTGTATAGAGATGTGCTTTTTTTTTAAAAGCCCATCTCAGATTTCATGAAGATATACTGAAAATTCTGGAAAAAGTAGTTAAAAGACAAGGGACATCTATGCTCCATACAACTGATATGAAACCTATTTAGGAACCAAGTGCTGAGTTCACCTTCCTTTATAATACAACATTCACAGTCCTTTATAATACAACAAAACTGACATTAGAACACGACTAAAAAGAGAAGGAAAAAAAGATCAATAGTTCTGATGTCATCATCCTGTACATTTTTTAAAATTCCTTTCCATTTCCCTGGCTGTCAGTTATGGGGGGTGGATGGGAACCCAGTGACATTATTGCTGCTTTAATCAACAGCACTGTCGCTCTTCAACTTTCTTTTTCTTTCTGGCATGGATGATATCCATAACATATCTTTTAGTGCTAGAGTTTAGTGGGGGAAACTGAAAGAAAAGAAACAATACTGCTGATTTCAGTGGCAGCCATGAATCACTCGTAATGTCTAGTTCTAGCCTAAGGTACACATTGGATTTCTGTGGTAGTTAGAAATTATAGACCACAGAATCATACTTCATATGAAAATCCCTAAATCATTTTGAAAAGGATGTGGGAAATCTCAAGAGATTGATCTAATCACATTGGCAGCATAACATCTCTTTAGTGACTTTTCATGAAATGATGAATTACTACCTAAAATAAAAAGACATTTTTGAAGCTTCTGTTTTGTTTCAGGACCAAATAATTCCATAAAAATAATAATGCAAGGGCATGTAAAGCATTTGTGACTTTTCCCATTTGATGTATTTTTCTATGGATGATGTGAGCTGATTGTTTTTATTTGTCACTGAACATTACCCTAAGCACACCATTAAAGTTATGGCGCAACAAGATGAAAGAAAACAGTAATGGAAATATTTTATAGCATTGTGAAAACCAAGTCAGAAGGCTCTTCCATTTGAGCAAAATCTGCAAGCAGCTAAAGATAATAATATTTCTTCTGTTTTGTTGTCCATATAGACATTTTCAGAAGAGCAAAATAATTATTAGTTTAATAATAGGACTCAGGCTCTAAACCTATACACTCTAAACCTAAAGTATCACTTTACTTGTCTGGAACCTACTTCTCTGAATTTTTCCTAATTCTTTCCCTCCCTATTTAGAATAACACTTTTCTTTTAGTTCAAATTCCCTGTCAATGCTGAGTCCTTGAATTACTGCAGGAGAGAGCAACATGTGGCCTACAGTCACATGCAACCTTTTGGACCCCTAAGCCCAGCCTGTGAAAGCACAAAGCCCCTCAAACTCCCCAGGTCCCCCCCCCCCCATTTTAATTATTTTCAGGGTGAGTTTGGAGTGTATTTTTTGCTCCCCAAACCATTCTAAAAGGCAACAATTTGCTGCCCTAGCCCCAGTGGCTCCCCAAACCTCCCCAAAACAGACAAAAATAAGTGTGTATGAAGGGGGGAAATCAATCAAAAATTGGCCTAAATGTGGCTAAAAGTGACATGATGTCACATGATATATGCTGAAATATGCTGCTGCACTTTGCCTCACAGGCATAGAAAAGACAGATGGCCCCTGCCCTGTTTGCACTTGCCCAATCCATTTTCCTTCAATACATAAAAACAACAAAGGTACAGATACTCATCAGACCTAGGACTAAATCCAGCTTGTAGCCCCAACTAGAGGAGACCCACTGAATCAGTAGGAAATTGGCTAGTCAACATTTATTTCAGTTAAGTTTAATTGGTTTACTCCAGTTAGGACAAATAACTGAATTCAGCTCTTGGTTTTAAATGTAATGTTCATATAGGCCCAATACAGACTGGCATAAAGCACCATCCTCGGGCCAAAACTAGGGCAGGGGAGAGTGCAGAGACCATATGCTCCTCAGCCCTAGCGTGTATGGACGGTGCCATTTTGAAAGCACATCGTCCACACACAGAGCGCATTGATGGTGTCATGCGTGTGCCATGTCCAAATGGACTGGCGCACACCTGACTCACCATGATGCTCCAGGGTGCTATGGCTCCCTTTGGAACATCGCAAAAGGTAGCTCTGAAACAGAGCTCCTTTCTGGGGCACACATTGTTCCCGCAGCAACCAAACACCACGGGAATGAAGCCAAGGGGAAAAGGGCCAGGTGGCCCCTTTCTCCCATGGCTCTGGCTGTCGGGATATCCAGGGGCATGGAGCCCCAAGGACACCCCTTTTCCAGGCCATGGGGAGGTAGCATTTTGCTGCTTCTCCATGGACTGGAAAAGTGTTATATTGGGGCCTCTGGGCTGCTGGTGAGGCTGCCCTGGCCCCAATACAGCATGGAAAGGGGCATCCACAGACCACCTTTTTTGGGCGGTCTATACTGGCAAATAGTAAACCTATTAAAATCAATGGACTTTCTACTCATAACTGACAACAGTCCCATTGATTTTGGCCCAAAATGGACAGTTCGAAAAAACCAAAGCAGGGTCACACTGGCACCATTTGCACCCGGGCTACAGCAACCACAAGTTCCCGGCCCCAATTTGGGACACATCAGCGGTTTTGAACCGGGCCGACAAAAGGAGCAGTATTTTATTGCTCCTTATTTGCCTGGTGACGCAGGTCCAGTGCCACGTTTCCTGCCACGTTTGGGGTGTGCATCATCTAAATGCTATGCCCTGGACATTGTGGGACCAAGTCATTTGGCCCATCTGTTTTGGGCCTTTATCTACTCCAGGTAGTACCGGTTTTTAATTTGGTTCTGAGGCTCTAACTGATTGTAAGTTCTACTGGATGTACTGGGGCTTATGCCTGAGTAAGATCTACAACTGTACTCTAACTGTTATTCCTTTTCTCCAGGGAATTCTAGGAACTGTCCTTATAGGAAGAGGCTAGGAATTAATAACAGAAAATCCTCAGCATACCATGCAAACTGCAATCCCCAGGAAGAGGCAAAGACAGATGCACTAACGGAGTACTGTATTATACTGTTTTATAAGACAAATAATCTTGGCATATTATTTGTTATAAAATGCAAGACAGAATGTTTTTTTCTAAGATTTTGTCTATTATGCATCATGTAAAAACAAAGAAAATATGATTAAGAAATGCCAGATTATGCATATTTAAATTCAATCAATCATTCAATTAAAATTCACACAACTAACTAACTATAATCTAGTTAACCAAGTTAAATAGCCCAACATGGAGGGCCACATTCATCCTGATGAAGATGCACTGGTAAAGAAAAGTTCAGCACAATAAATGGATTAGTGTTTAAGGTGCTAGAAAATGCTTTGTTATGATTAATTGGTTTTACTAACTCAGAATTTAATTTTCTTAGGTTTTGGTTGGAACAGAAAAGCAGTTATCAGCATGAGCACATTAAGCATTCAGTCTCCCTATACCAGCAGTCAGATGACAAACAAAAATACTGCCAACAGAATAAAGATTCACATTTCCCTGCAAAGACAGGTCTCCACTAGCATTTCCATCATGTTATTTTCCAGTAATTTACATCTGCACCAGACCAAACAGGTCAGACATCTAAATGTGTTTTCTTTTCTTTCTTTTTTGTAGCTTCGATGTCACTGGTATTTCTCATCTGCCCTTTCAGTAGCTCTTTTTTAAAAAAAACTTAAAGCCCTAGATGAGAAACATGGATCAAGTTCAAATAATGAAACTGGATATGTTTTACAGGTTCTGCTCTTAGCTATCAGGGATGTGATCTCCTTGTTGAAATTCATGAGCATGGAGCTGCAAAGTGATTTTTTTTCTTCCTTCCTAAAATAAAATAAAAATTGACAAAATGTTATGCTACTTACAGGAGGTCCATCAGCACCAGGAAGTCCAGCAAGGCCAGGCTTGCCTGGGGGTCCCTGAAGAGAGAGGAAGAAACACTTTTGAGAAACCAATCAAAGATAAGGCTGCAAATAGCTGCAAGCAAAAGATTACTTATGAACAAAGTGAAAATGCAATCAGTAAGAAGATAATGCTCCAGCATTCAGAACCTTGTAAAAGTCATTTTGAACTTGGCACCTGACTGATACTCAGAAATGTGTTATTTGGACACAGAAGGGCTAAGTTCACAACTGAAAGAGTTGTATTAACTTATTACCAGAGCTGGAAAAAGATACTTTACTTACAACTCCCAGAATCCTTCACAGTAGCCAGCCTTTATTGGAACACAATTGTCACTGCCCATGCTGGCTCAGAAATTCTGAGAACCGAACAGCCAACTGGATATAATGAACTAATATCTAAAATTTGGTTTGTGCCAAAATTCTGTTATGGTGACAATCTCAAATAAAATTGGGTGAATGGCTGAAAATAGATGCAGACACACACACACACACACACACACACATTTCCCAAGTTATAGGCAGATATCCATGACTGCAGGTACTTTATTTGGCTGACTATCAGCATTTGCTGGTGTTTTTCTGAGGTCTCCATTATTTGCCACCACCACTATCATCACCAGGATTGCCAATAATCACACATGAGTGTTGATATTTACCAAATGTAAAAACTATCTCAAAATGGCTAATACTGAATCATAAAAATAACACACATAAGACAACATAACAAATGTTGGAACAAAGGTAGTCTATGAAAAATGCCATTCTGTATCTAATAACTTTTATTTCTGTGTGAAATATATACAGGAAATATTGATTTGATAAGGTATCATGTAGTATAAACAAAACTGTAGAATATATATATATATAGTCATCAGAGTCAAAAAGTACCCCTACTTCTGGTAGTTTGATGAGAATATTTTTGCAAAGAAATTGGTAAAGCAAATTCAATCAATGATCTTATTGTCTTCTGCTATGAGAGGGATGAATTAATCACCTATGTCCTATGTGATTAGTACATCCCTCTCATTACATGGGATTAATTTAATTTATGTCAGTTCATTGCCTTAAAGGGGAAGCTATGATGTGTTGTGACATCGTTACATCTATCACATAATCCCTGATTGGCTTGGAATACTCCAGGATAGTTAAAGCAGAGAAGAAAAGGGTGTGAAAGCAGCAATAAATAGCTGCATTAAGAATATCAAAGGCTATTTGTGCAAGAAACAGTATAACATGCATAAAATATTATTTCTGTGCAAAAATATTTTTCAGTGCAGAAATTGCTAGTTCCTGACCAGAAAAACCACATGCACTTTTTATTTTATTATTTTATTTTATTTATATGCTGCCTATCTCCTAAATTGGACTGAAGGGCGCTCACAGAATATACAGTTGGCCCTCCTTATTCACAGATTTTTTTTATCCACGGATTTGAGCATCCACGACTTGAAAATATTAAAATTCCAGATAGCAAACTTTGATTTTCCATTTTATATAGGGGACAGCATTTTGATATGCCATTGTATTTAACGGGGCTTGAGCATCCACAGATTTTGTTATCCACAGGAAGTCCTGGAACCAAATTCCAGCGGATAACAAGGACCCATTGTACTTTAAAAACAATGATGTTTTAAAAACAGAATTAAAAATATCACATACTGATTTATTTGCACGTAATAAATCCCACAATGCACACAGTCTTCAAGCAGGAAATCTTTTTGAGGGACTTTCTTGCAGAAGGAAGATAAAATTACTCATTTCTTCCTTCAATAACAAAATTAGGAGTGAAACAGACTGCCTCAAAAGGGCAGATTGGGCCACCCCGGAGCCATGGGAAGCACACACTGTGGCCCCAATCTACCCTGCCATGAGCCCAAATAAGAGAAGGAAAAGATCTACTCCCTTTTGGGCTGATTTTTGTCTGCCTTAGGTGGCCCTGGCACAATCCCAGGGTGGCTGCTGGGTCTGGGGGCATGTGTCATCAAAATTCCACACCTCTGGAGCAGCTGGCAGCTGCCCCAGTCTGATTGCCCAGTACAACTTGCAGGCAACTTGGTGACTTTCAGGCATCAAAACACCATGCCCCTAAGCCACCCAGAAGCTGACTTTTCCAGGCTGTCTGTCTGGCCTCTCAGTGAAGATTTACATCTCTGTTTGGCACTGTAGTGTGCAGCTAGGAATGCAGAAAATGACTTATGTAGAGATGCATGTGAGACATCAGTGTGAATTTGTGTGGCTAAAGGAAATCAGCCATGTTCTATTCTATTCCCTCTTCCACAAGAGACTTAATAGGGAGTCTGATGCTGTTTCAAGCATCCCATATGTACATAACCTGACAGTAGAGACTTTTTATACAAGTGTATCTGACATCCACTCAAAAGACCCAGTTAGGATGTGTTTTAACAAAGAGAAAACAAGTCAGTCTAATTTTAAAACAGTGGGTTAGGATTTGCTTAAGGCTGTCTAGTGTCTATGCTTAATTTGCCCTTCAACATATAAAAAAAATATTCTGATGGCCATTTATAATTATCACAAGATAGAATGTAACTTTTGGAAATAAAATATTCCCCCATACAGAGAGCCATGCATGTTAATAAAACTCTCAACAGGAGACTGGAGACAGAAGTCCTTGAAATTAAAATGAATGAATACATGAATCAATATAGTATATGAACAACTGAACTAACTATATTTCTAGAAAGGAATATATTCTAGTCTCCACATTTCCAACAGCAACAGAAAAGCATAAAAAGCAGTATTTGTTTCAAGTCTTCTGCAAACATCAATCTACTCCTAGTACAAATTTGTATTTATAACAACAAAAATCATTCACTAAAATATAAGATGAAATATGTATATATGGACATCTAATTTTCTATGATGTTTTGATGCTTCTTTTCATGTTATCAGTAAAAGTATTAAGAAGAAGAAGAAGAAGAAGAAGAAGAAGAAGAAGAAGAAGAAGAAGAAGTAGTAGTAGTAGTAGTAGTTATACATTGGTTTCTCTTCAGATCGTAGTAGTTATTAAGAAGCTGATTAAGTCCTGCATCAAGAAGCAACATTCTGGCGCAACCGTTCAGTCCATAAAGGTTGAAAATGTTCCTCCTCCTTGACCTTGCTGTCTGCTCTTCCACTTGCCCTTTTCAGACGTATGATCTGTGGGAAGACTATGGGAAGGTTTATTTTGATGCCTCCCGAAGGGGTGCTATTTGTGCAAAGCTTTTCACGGCCATCCACCAGTGTCAGCTACTCCAAGCTCTGGCTAGGAACAGGGACTGATAAAGTCTTGCAATGGCATTGCCATCATGAGACTTAGAGTGATATCTGGTGTGATTCTCATGTCAGATCTCAGGGGGAGTCTCACAGAACTAGAAATCCTGTGAGACTCTGTGTGAGATTTCACTGGCTCTTAAGCACCTATACACAGGGCAAATGGCTATGTCTGCTCATTTGTCCAGTCCAAGGACAAATCAGTGAGAAGAGTACAGTAATGAGAAAGGACTGTATCATTTATTTGGCTTGCTCCCTCTTTTTGGCCAGTTTTGCTAAGGCAAATGGACATCAGGAAAACTTCCATGAAATAGGGGCCCATGAGATCACCTAGCTCAAAGCTCTCCCTGCAAATGCAGAACTGGTTCCAAGGAGAAAAGAGAAGGAGAAAATTTGTTATGGCTATAAGATTTAGACTAAATGATGGCTTTGTAAATAGGAGAATGTCAGGATCATATCATCCCTCAGCTTTGAACTAAAAAAAGCTGTAGACAAACCATGTGGACTCTATACATCTCCATCACTGTATTCTGAGCCAAACGTTATGAGTTAAAGCAAGGCCGGAGATGACAACATATTACAGGCATACCTTCCTATTGTCCTCAAGAGTTACTTTAGTATAGGATGCCATATTTGAAAATCTGTTCAGAAAATCCCACACCTCATTGACTCATGAAGCCCTATCTGTGTCTTTTGCAGGTCATGGAGAGAAGGGAGACATTTGTGTTCCTTTGAATTGCAGCCAGTGGCATCATGGGGATGGTGGTAGAAGATTATTTGGGTTAATTTGGAGTAATCCAGTAGTGGTGAGCTACCAGTGGGGTGAGCAATTGTGGGGACAGCCTCCTTTCTGGTCTGCTCCCTGGCACTATAAGGAGGCCCTGCATATGGCATTGATCCTGGCTGACCACTACACCACCACATGCCCTGCCCTATGTTGTAAACTAATGACTGCTACAGATACATGCTGGCAACTGGTTGAAAAATCCATGAAGGAATGGGGTGATCTTATTTAAAGTGGGAGTTTTCCCTTCCTCAAGCAACTTAATTATGTTAAAGATTTCTGATCCAGTTCTTGTGACATTCCAGTGGAAACCCTGGAAGTACTGGTTTATGAACACTTTTTGAATGCCTGAGGCTTTAAGGAATAAACTACCATGTAAAGAGCCCTGAGAAAAGGGCTGCAAGGTTCCAGCCTAGTTTGTGGGCCAGGATGTGTGCCACATATCTGAGGTTGCATCTACTCTGCAGAATTAATGCAGTTTGACACCGTTCTAACTGCCATGGTTCCATCCTATGGAATTATGGGATTTGTGAGCTATTTAGCCTTCCCTCTCAGAGAGCTGTAGTGCAACAACAAACTACAAATCCCAGGATTCCATACATTGAGCCATAACAGAGAAAATGGTGTTAAACTGCATTTTTTTCCTGCAGTGCAGACAAAGCCTTAGTAGCAATAGACTTCTATGTGATTGATACATAGTCCCAATATCTTGGGACTTGGTAGTCCTGATATTTCTGACACTTCAAACACGGTCCCTCAGTAATCCAGATGTTGAAAGGATCCAGTCCTATGTCACACAAAAAGGTATTACAAGCTATACTCAATAAAATTTTATGGTTAATTTCATCCACAAAACCTGTCTATGGCCTGAAACAGACAGGCAAAAAGAGGTGCTTTCAGGCTGGCTTGAAGGTGTAGTGTTTAGATGACACATGTCTTTAAGCAGGAGGAAAGTGCCTTCTAGTGATCTCTGTTAAAAAAGACTTCCCTTCACCCCCTGGATAAAAATAACTATCGGCCAGTTTCACTCTTACCTTTTTTAAGTAAGGTGATCAAGAAAGCAGTCACAATTCAACTCCAAGCCATCTTGGAAGAAACGGATTGTCCATTTCAAACCGGTTTCAGGGCGGGATATGGAGTTGAGTCTGCCATGGTCGCCTTAGTCGATGATCTCCATCTGGGCATCGACAGGGAAAGTGTGATCCTGTTGGTGCTCTTGGACCTCTCAGCAGCCTTCAATACCATCGACCACTGTATCCTTCTGGAACGCCTGAGAGGGGTGGGAATCAGAGGCACTCTTCTTCAGTGATTCCGCTCCTACCTCTCAGGCAGATTCCAGATGGTGTCGCTGGGGGACAGCTGCTCAGCCAAGAGGGAGCTCAAGTCGGGTGTCCCTCAAGGCGTGGTTCTGTCCCCCATGCTATTTAATATTTACATGAAGCCGCTGGGCGAGATTATCCTGAGACATGGGGCGGGGTGTTATCAGTACTCTGATGACACCCAAATATACTTCTTTATGCCTCCAACTGATGCAGTGACTAAGGAAGGCATTTCACGTCTGAACACCTGCCTTGAGGGGGTAACGGACTGGATGAGGGAAAACCAACTCAGGCTGAATCCAGGTAAGACAGAGGTACTTGTTATAGGGACCCTGAAACTGAGAATGGAGATATGTGCACCTGTCCTGGATGGGGTCACAATTCCCCTGAAAGACTGTGCCTGCAGCTTGGGGGTGCTCCTTGACTCGTCCCTCTAGAGGACAGCTCAGATAGATGCAACAGTTAGGAGGGCCTGCTATCAGCTTCGGCTGATACACCAGCTGTGCCCCTTCTTGGAACTGGACGACCTTGAAACAGTAGTACATGAGCTTGTAACCTCCTGGCTTGACTTCTGCAACATGCTCCACATGGGCCTACCCTTATGCCAAGTTCATAAACTTCAATTAGTCCAGAACATGGCAGCCAGACTGGTTGTGGGCACTCCACGATCAGCTCACATTACTCCAGTTCTGAAATCGTTACACTGGCTGCCTATTACTTTCTGGCAAGGTATAAGGTGTTGGTTATTACCTTTAAAGCCCTACATGGCTTGGGTCCTGACTACTTAAGGGAACGTCTCCTCCCATACAACCCACCCTGCTCCCTTAGGTCCTCCGGGAAGAATCTACTAGAGGTAAAAAAGACTAGAGGTAAAAAAGCAGTCACCCAGAGGACCTTCTCGGCTGCCGCTCCTAGACTCTGGAACAACCTGCCAGACGAGATCCGCCACATTACAACTCTAGAAGCCTTTTAAAAGGACATCAAGACAGATCTCTTCCAGCAGGCCTTTCCAGAATAGCCCTGTTTAGTTTCCCCCCCCCTCCTCCTGATGGCCTTCTCCACCTCTTTCCCTAAGGATGGCGTGTTTCCCCCTTATTTTTGGGCTTTGAGTAGGGATTGATTTCTATTTAAAATTGCTTGTATAGGCATTTTAACTTTTTTCTGCTGTTTAATTCCTTTTTAGATTAATGTTTTAAAATTTTGTATGTCTTTGGGGGGGGAGGATGGAGGGCAAGGGGATTTTAAATTGACTGTGATTTTATTGTATTCTGTTTTTAATGATTGCTGTAATCCGCTTTGATTCCCCTCCCGGAATAGAAATAAATCATCATCTTCTTCTTCTTCTAATTATTATTATTCAGACAAAAGCCATTTCAAAAAGAAGTAGCTTTTTTCCACTTCTTCCTGGCTTGAAGCCATGTCATGTGGTCATTACATGAACACTCCAGCTGCCTTAGGAGCCAGTGGTGTGGTTGGTGGGGTTTCAATGTGGCTTTAAAAAGGCAGCTTCAAGCCACTTTTTCTTGCCCATCTGTTTCGCCCCTATATAGTATTTTCTCCTTCATCCTACTTGCTCAAATTGGTGCTTTTTAGGTGCAGATAGGTTCCAGGTGGGAAAGAGTAGTGTGTACTGTTGTTCTTTTATTTGCTTTAAAATGTGGCAAGAAAATGATGTTGGCATTTGAAATGTAGAAAAACTTTCCATTTTCCCCCCTGAAATTGTGAATTAAAGATAAGGTAGGAAAAGAATACATGTTGGGTCTCTCAGTCTTTGACAGATGAAAGGCATTGTCTGGCTTGCTTGATGGATTGTGGGAAGCATACTGTATATTGTGTGTTCTGCAATCTCACTGAATAACACTGCTGCAAGCAACAAATGCATAGATTTTTCTCAGAAATCATCTAAACCCCCTTTGTAGTAATGAAGTTTTTTAAAAAAAACAAAAACAAAAATCTTAAATAATATAAAATAGGGAAAGAGAAAGAAAGGAGAAGAAAGCAAAACCATAGTTTAAAATCCACTGGTGATATAAAGGTTAAGGTAAAGATCAGATAAACAACAAAAAAAGTGATTTTAATATTTCTATATGAGTATTATTAAAAAGTAAGAAACTAAAAGATCAGTTCATATGAAATACTAGCTTTAGAAGTACATTTAAGAAGAAAAATTTTGTTTACAAAATAACTAGTTTAATATCTTCAGTTGAGTTGCCTGACAGGGGATGGAAAGAAATTTCATTAAATTTGTCATTCTCAATGGAAGTTGGATTTTCACACTTCCCAAGAGATGTGAGAAAATGCACACCTTGTGAAGGCATGTCTGAGAAATAAAGTGTGCAGAAAACAATGCATATGTTTTAAAAGGCAAAGGACTGAAAGAATTATGCATAACTATGCTTTCGTCAATGGTGAAACCTGCCCCATTTAAGGAAATAATGAAAAATGCATCAAAATTGTGTGAATTACATGAAGAAAACAGAAAGCATTGTAACTGAAGATGAGGCAAGGAAAGTGGAGAGGAGAAACAACTGAAATTCAGAAAACTCAGTGAGCACAAAACCTGAGATATTTTTCATATCCTTATGCTCACATCCCTGTGTTCTATGGACATATTAAAATGGTTCTAGTGAATTGTCATTAGCAAGATACTCCTCACACCACAATTGAGTTTTCCCTTCATTCTGAGTAGACTTGCAGATTATTTCGACAGGGACAGATCTGTCTGTACATTCTTTTATTTAGCAGTATCTACTGTGCCAGAGCACTTTTTTGCATAGGAGAGGGAATTTGTATTGGAAGCCATGCTGAGATCTTTGGATATGTGATGAGTTATAAATATTTTTAAAAATTCTGTACATAAACATTATTTTCTATATAAAAATATTGAACAAAAACGCGTGTTCAAATTTTACACAGAACAAAGGAATAGCCTTTGAAAATCAAAAGCTTCCTTGCAACAGGAAGAAAACTATAGTTTTTTGTGGAGCTTTTGGGCTATGTGGCCATGTTCTAGAAGAGTTCCTTTCTGACGTTTTGCCAACATCTGTGGCTGGCATCTTCAGAGAATGACAGCCACAGATGCTTGCAAAACATCAGAAAGGAACTCTTCTAAAACATGGCCACATAGCCCGAAAGCTCCACAAAAAAAAAAAAAATAAAAATAAAAAATATGGATGCTGGCCATGAAAGCCTTCGACTCCACATAGGAAGAAAACTGATAAAATTAGCTGTTGCTTCCTCCACGAATGAAATTAGTGAAAAATTACATCCCTACTCTAGGAACTGCAGCCAAGCAAACACAGGTAGTGGGTGGCATCTGTGACCTCAGGCCAGAGAACTTTGTGAACTTTAAAGGAGATATCTAATATGTTGTATCAAAGCACCAATATAGCCCACACACCTTGGATATCTCCTATAAAATTCAGCCAAAAGCATTGAGTGGGTTCAACTGCACTACTGATGTGCTTAGCTGCCTAGCTGCCATGGCCGAGGGCAATCTCAAACTACTGCACTATTGCTGTACTAAATTGGCCTTGATCTGATCTTTCCCTGGACAGGAGATAAAAAAAAGTGACCTATGCCATGCTGCCCTGAGCTTTCTAAAAGAAGAACAGTTAAAGCAGTATTAATTATTGTATCTATATCTGATCACTATCACAGCAATTATTTCAAGAGCATCAAGTCTTTCAGTGCAATCAATGTAAGTTTTTATTTATTTATTTATTTTTAAAAGGGGGGATTCCTGTAGAGCAGTGGTTCTCAAACTTTGGTCCTTCAGATGTTTTGAGCTTCAGTTTCCAGAACCCCCAGCCATCTTGGTCAACAATGAGGAATTCTGGGATCTGAAGTCCAAAATACTGCTGTAGGGTCATAAAATATTGCCTTAAGAGAACATTAAACCATTGGTCCATATGTCTCCATACCATCTACATAGAATGACAGAAGTTTCAGATGTGGCAGGTGGTGTTCTGGTCCCACCTGGAGAAATGCCTGAGATTGAACCTGAGACTTTCTGGATGTTGAGCATATGTTATTCCACTCAGTTACAACCATTATCCAGACTGACTATGTAAAAATGAGTTGTGAAATCTGAAGAAAACAACGGTTATAACTAAGTCAACCTATAATTACTATTTAAAATTGTACGTTTTATTGTAGAATTTCCTGGCCTCAAGAAATGTTACAGGGACCCCAGATAACCTTACATTACTTACACACACACACACACACACACACAGAGTGAAGCAGGGAAATACAGAATTGCAACATACTGCTTTTTTACTGGTTTACTTACGAGTGATCTTGTTCTAGTGAGGTGCAATACCAAAACACAGAACCAAGAATTTTAGATTTTATCTGTTGGTTATTCAGCAGTGGAATGCCACTTACTTTTTCACCAGGAACTCCAATTGGGCCTTGTGGACCAGGAAGCCCCTATTAAAAATAGTCACAAATAGACAGATGTCACAAATAAAATATAACAATAGATGTATTTTTCCCATTTCAGATTCCTCATTAAAATATTATAAAAAGTCCCCTTTAAAAGGAGCGGGGGAGGGGGGGGAGAGGAGAAAGAAACAACAGGGTTGTAAGAGCTTTTACTCTGGTTACTTTGCTGGCAGAAAGCATGCAACATGATCCAATACCAAACCCTCCTCCAGGTGTGGTTCTTCTTGATGACATTCAGGGAGCTCTGAATGAATAATTTTCTCTTTCTAAACAAGATTAAATTCAAGAGGGGCAGTGTCTGTGCAAATGTGAAATTTTCCTTTTCCTTTTTCTAATGAGGACAAAGTCAAGTGGGGGCAGTGTTTGTGCAAATGTGATATTTTCCCCCTCTCACTTGCAACAGGGATATTTTCAGGATTAGCCTAGATGCAAGAATAAGTTCACTGATGGGGGAAAGCATACCAACACCCTCCTTGCTCTTTAGCTCTTTGATGTTTCTTCAGTGGAAGAGTCACTAAGTACTTACTTGTGGACCTGGGATTCCTTGCTGACCAGGAGGTCCTGGTTCCCCTTGGGGACCCTGTTGTGAAAGAAATGCATGGGGAAAAGATTAGTTTGGTGACCAAGATATTTAGAACTATTTCTTCTTTCCTCTAGTCAACTACCACCACATATATTAGAGATGGAAAGAATATTCAAAAATATTTGAAAAAATACAGGTTTAATATCCCTTATCTGAATTGCTTAGGGCCAGAAGCAGTTTGGATTTTGGATTTGTTTTGGATTTCAGATACCTTTATTTGTACATATGTACATAATGAAATATTTGTAGATGGGATCCAAGTCTAAACAGAAAATTCATTTATGTTTCATGCCTATAAATTGAAAGCAATTTTATACAATATTTTTAAGTAACCTTGTGCACAAAGTTTGTGTGCACTGAGCCATCAGAAAACAAAGATGTCACTTTATCAGCTATCCATGAAAAATGTTTTGGTTTTTGGAATATTTTGGAATTCTGTAGTTCAAAATACATATTTAGAATGTTTTCTGTGCTTAAAAGAATGTGCAAATTTTGAGCAGAATAAGGTCTAAACTCTTTACATTCTTCAAAAACTGAAAAGTGGGAAGAAAATTGCTCAAATTGCTCATTGCTTCCCTTAAGAATTAAGTTGGCAAAGAATTACATGTCACCTAGTTTTTTCTCCAGTAGCCTCCAACCAGATGTCATTTTGAAAGAACATTGGACTAATAATTCTATGCCCACACTAATGCCATAGACAGATCAATAGATTAATCAGTTTCTAGTCTCCTGTATCTGGGGAAAATCCAACCAGGATTAAAATACTGAAAATGCTAACACGGGATAGAAATGAAACATGAACATGCTAAAATTTATACAGTTATTGGGTTTTTTCTTTCAAGAACATCACCTCAAACCCTTTGGAATTGCTTACCAAGTTTCCTTTTGGTCCCTGTGGGCCATCAATACCTGGGACTCCCTGTATGGAAGAACAGAACAAAAGCCATGCTAGTCACTGATACATTTATTGAGAAATTCAAAAGATAAGCTATTATATTTCTTTAGGAAAAACGTACTGGCTGTCCTGGTGGACCAGGAGTTCCTCTTGGGCCCAGTAATCCTCGCTGACCCTGTGAGATAGAGAAAGAGAGAGAAACTCCATAAAGTTCATTGTTCACAATAAATATGAAAAGAAGCTGGAATAGACTGAGGACTCCAGGAGGAGCATTAACACGTCAGAAATTAAGCAACTCTATATTCTCATCCTAATAGCATTTGTACTAACTAAATTTTAACCTTCTTCCTATCCTTCTGTCACTTCCTATTTGGAAAGAAGCCACATTTAGGCACATTCAGACCCCTACCTAAGAGAGAATGTCTATTCTACCCATCTAGAGAGTTTTAGGACACTGGGAATCATTTTTGAGCAAAAATTTCTACAAGTCTGACATACGTTTTGGAAGGGGTTGATAGGTGTGGACATAAAAATGTTAATGGGGCTGCATTTTGTCCAGCTCTCAAGAGAAAGATTAGCATCCAAAAATGGTTTCTTTATTGTTGTGGCAGTCACTTCCTTCCTTAGAGAAGAACTGGAATATACACTTCTTTAACAAAATCATTTACAACCTCACCAACCCCCCTCCACAGGCCACCCCTCTTTGAGCAGCTTTCACTGGCTAGATAGATCTAGGATAGATCTTAGGTCTACTTATATCTAAGTAAACAAATGGATGTTATCACTCCTCCAACCAACTTACCTAAATCTGGGCTGGAACAGACCAGCTGCTTTCCAGGCTGCTTGGGAGCACAGCATTTACACTCTGCATATTTCCAAGCCGCCCAGAAGTCACCTGGAAGCTGCCTAGCCAATCATACGGGGACGTCTGCAGGACTCTCCAGGGGCATGGTATTTACATGCCGCATGCCCCTGGAGCACCCGCGGTTGTGTCCATACTGCTTAAGGTGGTTTTTTTCTTGGCCCAAATAGGAGTGGATCTTTTCTGCTCCTATTTTGGCCAGCTCCAGGGTGAATTGGGGCTGTGGCATGTGGTTGCCATGGCTCTCGAGCAACCAGCTCCAGGGCAACTCCAATCCTACCTTTCCGGGTGATTTGTTCCACCCCTTTCTCATCAAAATATCAGTTATATCTTTAGAGTTTTCTCTCAACGTCAAGGTCAAGTCCAAGTGAGTAAAATCAATTTTATCAGCAAAGTGTTTAGTAAATTCATTACATCAGGCTTCTGAGAGCGTCAACTAAGACTAGGGTTCAGAATGTCATAACCCTTTAACCACTGAAACAGAACTTTGTGTTGATGCAATGAAGGTAGAAAAGAACAAGGTATCTGCTGAATTTGCATCCTTGCAGCAATCATTAAAATGAACTCTGACCTGTTAGATTTTCCCTTTCTCCATCATTGCTCTAATGTTTTACCTAAGCTCTCAGATGGTGGAGGAAATTCACAGAAGTGAATCAAATAATCAGCTCAGTTTATCTCAGAATCATTAAAGGTTTCAAAGCTCTACCTAACAATCTAATGTACTGCCTCATACTTAGTCAAACCATGGGTCTATCTAGTCAAACCAGTGTGTACACCTATAGACATTTAAATTTTTATTCTGCTTTATAGAATCAAAGTGAGTACTGGCTATACTAACTTGCATCAGCAACCTAGGTTTTCAGACAGTGGTATTTTTCATTTTTATCTACTGAAGTACTTGCTGTATTCATAGACAGAAGGAGCTGGTTTACAGAGGTCTCTGGTGTGTGACCCCCAGAAATGCATGTGTTACCCTCTATTAAACTACTTGTAGAATGTGTTGTGGAACTCGGTGCACAGGCATATTCATAAATAATCCCTATCTATTTGCTCTTTCTCTTGTAGACCTACACATAAAGTCACAAAACAAACAATGACAATAAAACAAGATTATATATTAATGCACACAAATGCATGCATAAAAGCACATAAATCAATCCAATCATTTATTTTCTAAAAATGAAATATCAGCATACTTTACTAGAAGACTGTGTATGACAAGAGACTAAGGCTGCATCTCAACTGCAGAAATAATCCAGTTTGGCACATTTTACCTGCCATTATGCAATGCTATGGAATTCTGAGAACTGTAGTTTGTTGCGGCACCAGAGCTCTTTGTCAAAGAAGGCTAAATATCTCACAAAACTACAATTCCCAGAATTCCATATCATTGAGCCATGTCAGTTAAAATGGTGTCAAACTGTATTATATCTGCAGTGTGGGTGCAGCCCAAGAAACACTCATCAACTTATCACAAATAAAAGTAAATAGCTTTAAAGCTTCTGTGAACTGGGCCAAAGAATTTAGTATATGTTATAGACAGATAAGGTGGGATTATCATATTATATACATCAAAGGAAGAACCCTAAAAGATTAAGGGTTTTAAAAAGCCAGGGTCATTTCTGACTAACTCATGGGAATGCATCCATGAGTCACTGGTGTGATAAAAATTCTAACAACTGGAAGACTTAAATCTGTGTGTGTTAATGAATAAAACAAATTCTGAGAAATCTCAGAATAGGAAAAATAAGAATTGTGTAGAGCCAATTTAGTAAGCGAGAAACAGCAGAACCTTTATGGACAAAAGTGAGTGTAAGTGTAGTCATTCAAAAATGATTCCCAAAGAGGCCATAACTTTACTGAGGTATTTGGATTTATGATGGAGACATTTTATTTCAAAAGCCCTAAGATAAGCAATCAGTACACATTATGAGTAATGAACAAAAATAAAGCTTTGCTTACAGCTTCACCTGGGAGCCCTCTTGGTCCAACCTCTCCATCTTCTCCCTGTTTTGACCAAAACAAAATCAAATCATTAGTACATGAAATCACTACTGCCTTTAGATATTATTGTAAAGGCTAACAAAGATAAGAAACTATGAATGACATACTCTCATTCCATCTTCACCAGGAGCACCAGGAGGTCCTTGTGGCCCACGATCCCCCTAGAGAAAAGATAAGCTGTGTTAAAATCACATTGCTGGGAAGAACTATGATTACATGCCAAATGCACATATAATAGAAAAACAGGATCCAAGCAAACACTTCAGCTTCAGACTGGCAAGTCATAACACATCTTGACTAAAGAGATACAAATCTCTACATGCAGCATTATAATACACACACTTCCATTCAAGTCTGGGTTTAAAGTGTTGGCCATAATCCAACACTGAATTGGGTATGCTCAAGTGCACTAAAATTAGCTAGTCTAAAGTATGCCTAACTAATTATGGCCATCCCAACAATGGTTTAGATTTCTTATAAACAAAAGACAATATAGAAGCACAGCATAATGTGTTTCCACATTTTCTGTACTTTACTCATGGATGACAATGCTCTTGTTGAACAGAACACAAAAACAATGTTCCAGGTGAAGAGAACAGATTACATTTCCCCAGGTATTGTCAGGGTGGTTTATATTTCAGCATTCATCACTTGGTGACTGCGATATCAAATGATGGTATGAATCAGCCATCCAAGATCTAATATTGAAAATACAAATTTCTGTATGCAGTTCTTGATAGCAAAAATGATCACCAGCATATTTGATTGTAATGTTACTTTCTGGAGAGGGACAATGAGAGAATAACAAAGTTACATTTAAAACAGTAAAATAACAAGTGGCAATGAAGTTACTTTACTGTTGTTGCAAGCAGTGTTTCTATTTACTTTATAGAAGGGTTTTTAGTAGGAATTTAGTAGGAAGTAAAATTATCATTGCTGAGTTTCTAGTAAATCATGGAACAAAGGATTCAATGTGCTCTCTGCAATTTGTACACAATACATTTTGCAAAAAAAATCCTGTGGCTGTGCAAAATTAGGTTCCATTTCCCTTGATGAAGCTAACCATAGACACACAGCAAGCACATCAGGACAAACTGACAACCCATTCATTGTGTCTACTTTTTAGTATAAAACTACTATCATCACATTTTTCACTACTACACATCTTACAGGAATAGCCAAAAAATGTTCATTAAAATGGTTCTCAGCTGCAGCGGTTCCTGGATGAGACCGATTACTGTGTTTCCTTGAAAATAAGACAGTGTCTTGGATTAGGTTTTGCTCCCAAAGATGCACTAGGTCTTATTTTCAGGGGATGTCTTATTTTTCCATGAAGAAGAAATCACATTTATTGTGGAACAAAAAAAATTAACACTTATTATATACTGTATACATATTTATATGCAAAAAATTTGCTAGGTCTTACTTTCAGGGGAGGCGTTATATTTAGCCATTCAGCAAAACCTCTACTAGGTCTTATTTTCAGGGGATGTCTTATTTTTGGGGAAACAGGGTATTTAAATCGATTTCAGTCTGTTTATATGGGACAGAGACAGCTCTGGTCACCTTGGTGAATGACCTATACAGGGAACTTGACAGGGATAGTGTGTCCCTGTTGGTTCTATTGGACCTCGTATCCTTTGAAGTTGCCTCTCTGGGACGGAGCTTGGAGGTATTGTTCTAAAGTGGCTCCATTATTTCTTGGAGAGACATTCTCAGAAAGTGGTGCTAGGGGATTCATGTTTGACTCCTTGACCAATGTTGTATGGAGTCTCTCAAGGTTCTGTCTTGTCCCCTATGGTATTTAACATCTACATGAAGAGGTTGTCCAGAGTTTTGAAGTCAGGGGTCACCAGTATGCTGATGATACCCACCTCTATCAATCCTTTCCATCTAATTTCAAGGTGGATGTTCTTGTGCTAAACCAGTGTCTGGCATCTGTAACGGACTGGGTGAGAGGAAACAAATGGGAAACTTAATCCAGACAAGATAGAGGTGATCCTGGTCAGTTGAACGACAGATCTGAATAAAGCAGTCCCAAACTTTGGTCCTCCAGGTATTTTGGACTTCAGCTCTCAGAAGCCCCAGACAGTTTGGCCAATAGTCAGGAATTTTGGGAGCTAAAGCCCAAAACATCTGGACGATCAAAGCTTGGGAATTACTGGACCAGGGATTCAGCCTATGCTAGGTGCGGTTACATTCCTCCATAAAACACAGGTTGGCAGTTTGGGGGGTACACCTGGATTCAGCTCTGAAGGACCAAGAGTACTTTTTCACAGTTAGAACAAAGGGAACCAACTGCACCCATTCCTGGAGAAGTCGGACTTGACCACAATGGTACATGCCTTGGTTACATCCCATTTGGGTTGCTGTAATGCATTCTGTAATGCATATGACAGCACACCATTACAGGATGTCAAGATGATCATTGGAGATCGGAACACAAAAGTTGGATGCAAAGAAGAATCAAAAACAGTAGGCAGATTTGGATTAGGCAAAAGAAATGAAGCAGGTGAACATTTGATAGATTTTTGTGAAGCCAATTTATTCACTGCAAACACATTTTTATACAACCAGAAAGAAGGCTATACACATGCACATCACCAGATGATCAACACAAAAAATGAAATAGATTATATAACTGGAAGTAAAAGATGATGGAACTTTATACTGGTGGCCAAGACTAGATGAGTTGCCGACTGTGGCACAGATCACAAATTACTCATATCAAAAATTAGAGTAAGACTCAAGAAGAAAACAAAACCAGTGATTGTAGTAAAATATGATCTAAATAATATCTCAACAGAATTTGCTGATAATATAAGAAACGAGAACTGCAATAAGAGAAATAGCGAAAAATAATAGACTGAGAACTAGAGGAACTATGGTCTGAAGCCAGGGACATAATAAAAGAAGAATCCAGCAGATACTTTCAATAAACAAAAAGAAAGAGAGAGAAAACTATGGATGGCAGAAAAAAACACTACAAGCAATAAAGAAGAGAAGAAAAACAAAAGGGAAATAGCAACAAACTAAGAATTATGAATGCAACAGTACAACGGCTTGTGCAGAAAGATAAAGAAAATTACTACAATGACCAATGCAGAGAAATAGAAGAAAACAACAAAAAGAGAAGAACAAGAGATCTATTTCACAAGATCCGGGAAATCAAAGGAAAATTCAAACCAAGGACTGGGATGCTCTATGTCAATAAAAATAACATAATTCAAGACCAGGAGGGAATAAAAAGAAGTTGGATTAAATACACAGGAGAATTATACAAAAGAGATGACAAAATGAAGGTCATATGGAACAAAGAAACATATTAAGATGAACCCTAAATTCTAAAAAATGAGATGGAAACTGCAATAAGAGAAATAACGGAAAATAAATCACCAGATACATATGATATTCCAATTGAACTGCTGCAATCCACATTGACAGAGTCAACTCTAGTGCTAACCAACATATGTCAACAGATATGGAAAACAAAATGATGGCCAACAGATTGGAAGCTATCAATATTCATCCCCTTTCACAAAAAGGGAGACACAAGAGACTGCAGCAACTATAGAACCATAGCACTGATCTCCCATGCAAGCAAAATCATGCTCAAAATTCTGCAACATTGACTCCAACATACAGAAATCCCACAGGTTCAAGTGAGATTCAGGAAAGGAAGAGACACTAGGGACCACACTGCAAACATAATAGGGCTAATGGAGTGCACCACTGAATTCCAAAAGAAAATCAGCATGTGCTTTATAGACTATAGCAAAGCCTTTGATTGCAGAGATCATGAAAGGCTATGGAATGCCCTTAAAGACATAGGAGTGCCAACACATATGATAGTCCTGATGATAGTAGTTAGGACAAGAGGCTACTGTCAGAAGAGAACACAGAGAAACATAATGGTTCCCAATTGACAAAGGCGTTAGACAATGCTGTATTCTTTCACCCTATCTGTTCAACTTGTATGCAGAACATATTATACAAAAAGCAGGCTTGGACACAGAAGAAGAAAACAAAAATAAGGACCGCCAAGGACAAGTTCAACCTAGACAATAAAGAAATAGAAATAGTAAAACAATTCCCATACCTCGGATCAAACATGGATAGAAATGGGGACTGCAGTCAGGAAATCAGAAGATTAAGAATGGGGAGGGTGGCTATGAAAAAACTAGAAAAGATTCTAAAATACAAAGATATACAACTGAGCACAGAAGTTAGAAATAATGCAAACCATTGTATTCCCTATTACCATGTATGGATGTGAGAGATGGACAGTTAAGAGAAAAAAAATAGGAAGAAAATCCATTCATTTGAGATGTGGTGCTGGAGAAGAGTGCTGAGTATCCCATGGACAGCCAAAAGGATAAACAAACGGGTTCTACAGCAGATCAAGCTGGAAATTTCCCTGGAAGTCAAGATGACCAAATTGAGGCTGTCATACCTCAGACACATCATGAGAGGAAGGGCTCATTGGAAAAGACAATAATGCTGGGAAAGGTGGAGGGAAGTAGAAAGAGAGGAAGGCAACATTTTAGATAAATAGACTCTATTAAGGAGGCCACAGGTATGGGTTTGCAGGAATTAAACAGAGCAGTGGAGGACAGAGGTCTTGGAGATGTCTCATCCTTAAGGTTGCCATGAGTTGAGATCGACTTGAAGGCAGTTAGCAACAACAAATTCACTCTGTGTGGGGCTACCTTTGAAAAGTGTGCAGAAGCTTAAATTCACTCAAAGAGCTGTAGCCAGGTTGTTAATGGGAGCTGGCTACATGGAGCACACGACTTCTTTGTTTCAACAGCTCCAATGGTTGCTGGTCCATTTCCAGGCACAATTCAAAGTGCTGCCTTTGACCTATAATGGCTTAGATGACTTGGATCCAGGTTATTTCAAGGACTATATCTCCCTTTATGAGCTCACAACAGCTCTAACATTGTCTAGAGGGGCTCTTCTCATTATCCTACCACCCTCTCAGTCTTATTTGGTGGGAATAAGGATTATATCATATAGATATGGTATATTCCATTCTGTTTTTTAAATTTTACTTTTTATTATCTTTTGTGAGCTGTCTTGGGTCCAATTTAGGAGAAAGGGGGCATTTTAAATAAATAAACCTATTATGGTATTTTCTAGGCAATATTTTTTCAAATGATGTTTACCTGTGCCTTCCTCTGAAACAGACAGAATGTGACTTGCCCAACATCACCCAGTGGGTTTCCATGGCCAAGTGGATATTTGAACCTTAATCTCCATAGTTGCAGCCAAACAGTCAAGCCACTACACCGTTGGCTCCAACACCCTTTTAATTACTTGCTTAGTATCACGTTAATAGACTACGTAGTAATCATCAATTCAGTTACTGTGGCTTTGAAATTAGATGATGATGATGATGATGATGATGATGATGATGATTTCAGAAACTGTCAAGTGAAAACCTCAAGACTAGCACAAGTTAGATATTTTTATTGTCAGCTATGAAATGGCCAGAGATTCTTTTGCCATTAAATATTGTTTATTTTGGCAAACACATCCAAAACGTGGCAATTAGAAAACTTGTTTGCCTAGCAATCTGTTCAACATATGAATGAATCTTTTCTGCCTGGGGTGAGGCACTGGCTGTACATGATAAGGACACAGCAAGAAAAGACAATGGTGTGATGGCAATTTTAACTGGATTACTATTATGTGACAATTTAAACCACTTATTACTGAACTCTATGTATTTTTTTAAATAATATTATCTTTCTGGTTATTAAGGGAAACACCAGAAAACAGGGCAGATTCAGCAAGACATTCTACACTTTGAATATTCACTTGAAGTCATTTATATCAGCTGTATTGATTTTCAAACTACTTGTCAAGGTACATTCTCCCTTTTCATGACGTTATCCTAGGGATCTTTTATTGAAAGAAGAGTTCAGATTAAAGCTTACTGAAGATAATGAGTGTGATCATTAGAAAGCTCAACATTTTGCTATACTACATTTTGTTAATAAGAAGGAATCCAGTGAGATGTTAAGGCTAATACATCTATAATCGTCTCAGTTTTTGACTAGAGTCCATTGATCAGATATATATACCTGTCACAAACAGGTATAATAGATAGATAGACAGACAGGCAGACAGATACACAGGCAGATAATCAGACACATATACTGTACGCACACATATATACAGACACAGAGAAGAGAGTAAAGGCAAAAGTGGTGTCAAATGGCAATGAAATTATAAGGACATAAATGAAATGTTAATAGGACATATACATGTGGAGGCAATGTCTATACAGTGGTCCCCCGGTTTACGAATCCCCCGGGGAACAAAATCCCCGGGGTCCGAAATCGGTGGGACCAAAAAATATCCCCCGGGATCCGAAGGATCCCCCGGGATACGAATTAAAAAAAAAACGTGCGGCCCCTTTAAATCGGCCACACGGTCCATCGGAAATAGCGGTCCCCCAGGAAACGAATACTTCCGGGTTACGAAAGGTAATCCGGAACGGATTACCTTCATAACCCGGGGGACCACTGTATATTGCAAGGATTTACATAGAGATGTGCATGTAGAGTACTTTCTTCTTCCCACTTCCTTCCCTCTGCTTTCACTCATAAATAGGCTTTGTTGGGGTCTATTGATAAAGACAACATCTATTATGAGATGGGGGGGGGGGAATGTTGTTCTCATCTCCATGGATGTGAATGAAGTTATTAGTTTCTATGTGGAAAAAGTAAAGGGATTACTGAGAAGGACCAAATCTGCTCAATGCTGTGGTGATCTAAATGACCTCTGCCACTTAGAATACATACAAATTTATTACGGCACTTGGCCAGCACACTGCCACTTAGAATTAACCATAGTCCTTTATACTAGACCTCCCATATACCACAACCCATATGTGATCCTCAAACTGGTGATGGTTAGAAGCAGGCTGGTTGGTGGGCTGGCAAACATGTATATTGCACAATGTTCACATGTGTTACAAAGTGCTCCTTGATAGATTGCTCTGCTGGACTGCCACTTGTGTGTAGCATGTATGTCTTTAGCTATTGGGGGTCAGTGTCTACGAATGATGGAATGCAATTTCAGTTACCTCTTGCTGCCCATACATGCAGTGTTTCACCATATAAGTTCCAAACAAAATCATGTGCAACGTGTTATAATAAGTGTGGGTCTTTAATTTTGAATCTGCAATGGCACATCTGATTTATTAAACCAGATTTAATAGGGATGTATTTTGTTTTGGTTTTTGTAGAAGAATGACTGTCTTGCTTTTTTGCATTTCAAAGGCTCTGATTTAACAATAATTTTGTGGCGAGGGATGAAAGGCTTTAGTGCATTCTTAGTCCATTACAGAATGCACTAATACAGTATTATTATAATTAATGTACCATATCTTTATAAGAAATAAGTTGGAAAGTCCTTGAGTAAAGGGGGGGGAGCTTCAATCACATATCACAAAAAACTGCTAACTCAGCCACACCAGATCAGAAAGAAACACATGTTCATTGGTTCTTGGACAACTTGAAAATGTTTACTTAGCCATACAGTAGTGGCTAAGTAAGCACAATTAGTGTTTAATGCACAGTGACCTCTGCTGGTCATCCATTTCACTTGTTCAATCTTTAAAGAAAACCCACTCCTTTCTACTTTTCTTTTAAAAAAAAAAAATACTCTGTCTACTTCACAGGGTGGCATTGAGCAAAGTTTTATCTAACAAATGTTCACCATATAGATAGGGCCAACGACATGGACAATCTTTATACATGAAGTATTTACTATACAGTTCCAAAATTCCTTTGTGACAGGTCTGTTATAACACTTTGTCTCTCTTCTGCTAACCACAGTAAGCAACAGCCACCAGTGGTCCTTTTATACCACAC
This sequence comes from Urosaurus nigricauda, assembly GCA_034509955.1. Taxonomy (NCBI): domain Eukaryota; kingdom Metazoa; phylum Chordata; class Lepidosauria; order Squamata; family Phrynosomatidae; genus Urosaurus; species Urosaurus nigricauda. Next base: position 107,840,185 of record JAOEGL010000004.1, read on the forward strand.
AATTATAGCCCCATATTTCCACTTTAGCTGTCATGGTTCTATCCTATTGAATACTGGGATTTACATTTAAGGAGAAGTATTTAGAAATCTTGAGCAGAGAGCTTTGATGTCTCACCAAACTACAGATCTCAGGTGTGACGGTGAGTCTCACTCACCCAACTACTTCTCTCTGATGGAAGCACAATAGGTCTTTTTATCTCACTACTGCCACCTATATGTGATGGCGACCTTCCTAGCTGCCACCCATAACTAATGGGAATGCTCTATGAGATTTTCACTCCAAATCCCCTGGGTAGTTTTTTTTTTCTTCTTGTTTCACCCCACTGCTTTCCACCAAATTGAGCGATAAGACCCTCAAACTTGGATCCCTTGCTTGAATGACTTCCACACCTTTCTTCGCCTCTGGGCCACTCTGTAGGGAGACAAAACACTTACTATCTTGAATGCTCTCAGCAATAAAGGAACTATTAATTCCTGGTAGTGCTTTATTTATATTTTCCCAACATACCTCAGACGACCACGTGTTGAATCAAAACAAAAGAAAACTTTATTTACAATGTGGTTGGTTCTTGTGGTCAGTATTCAGAATTGATACAGTGTTTATTTGCTTAAACAGTTACAAATATTTACTGTATCTGTTACTATATTCTATAAGTGGTCTCTAGGCTATAGTTTCACATAAGACTTTTGACTAGACTCTGAGCTTTCAGACTTTGTTGCTACATTACAATTCAATCCCCACACTTGATCTCTTTTAAGGCCAACCTAGGTACTCAAAACCCCTTCCAACTGCCACTTTCAGCATTGTATCTCAGCCACCCTGGCTATTAAGACCCCTCAGGGTCTAATAAAACTCTAACTCCAAACTGTCCCTATCTGATCCCTATCTACCCCACACATGCCTCACTCAACTTATTTATATCTGCTCCTGAGAGTAGCTGCCACCTTTTCTTGGCTAAATTCCCATTGGTGGATGCCAGGTTCACTCTGATTGGATATTGTCAACATTCCAATCTGCCATAGGCTAAAATTCATCATGGTTCTATCCTATGGAATACGGGGATTTACATTTAGGGCAAAGTATTTGGACATCTTAATCAGAAAGCTTTGATGCTTCACCAAACTAAAGATCCCAGGATTCCATAATAAGCAGCTATGGCCTCCCCACTGAAAAAGTTATTTTGGGAGAGGAGAGCTGTTTACTGGATACAAGGTACCACTCATTGAAGAATGCTTTATTCCAGCATTCATAAATTATCAATGAGGATATCATCTGATGCATCACTACAAACACATTTATCTCTATCTCCCAATTGGGAAAACATTTCCCTTTTTAGAGTGGTCTCTAGAAATGAAGTACATTTCTCTTGTGATAGTTCTTATCAAAAATTTGAATTATTACACAGGGTGACCAGATGTCCTAACTGCAAAGGAGGACAAGGCACTTCAAAATGTAGAGCATTCAAGGGAAATGGAGGACATTACCAAATCAAATCTAAACACACTAAACACATATAAATCTAAACACACATAATTTCATACTTCTTAGACATGTTCAAAATTGAGGGCATTTTGGAATTCCTCCTGAACAGAAGATTGAAATGTAGGACATATCTGGGAAAAGGAGATCATCTGGTTACCCTGATACTATAGATATTGTGTTATAATCTATATCAGACATAGATCACATGGATCTGTGTGGCCAGTAATAGAGATCTGACATACTGTACGAATCAGAAATGCTGTGGAAGTTGAGCATTAATGACATCATGTTACTCTGTGCCTGCATATAAACTATATAAAATGAGTTTTCAGATTATGGGCTGAAACAGCCCACCCCCAAAGGAGAGGCCTGCTGCCGCTCCTTTGAGCACTCCTTTTTACGCTGGGAAAAAGATAGCTTTGCCACGGTGGTGGCAGTTTTTCTGCATTTTGTTGGTGTGCAGTGTCTAAATGCCATGTCATCAAAATGCTGCAATGCTGCTGCCATGTGGCTTCATGCCGTGTGGCTTCATGGTGGCCTGTCAATGGCTTGGGAGCATGTGTCGTGCATATGCCATAAGTTGCTGGGACACTGGCTCTTTTTGCCAGGCTGTTCAGCGAATAAGTGTTGTATATACTGAATACTTCCCTGAAAAAAAGAAAGAATAGACTACCCCGTTTGAAGCAAATATTGGAATGTCTCTATCAAATGATCACAGGATTTGATGAACACAAAATATATCCAAACATATCTAGTTTGCTAAGGGCATGGACAGATGGGGGAAAGGGGGCATCGTTGCCATGGCAACTGCACATCATGGCAATGATGCACTCAGAAAAAAGAGTGCATGCTTTGTGCGCTGCTACAGAAGTGTTATTAGTGCCCTGGAGTGGCGCGGTGATCTCTCTCTTGTGCACCATGGCATTCAAACAAAATGAAAATGAATGAAAGACAGAAGTACAGTGCACCCATGTCATACGCGGGTGCGCCATACGCGGCTTCTGGTTTATGCGGAAGCTGTGCTGTAATACTTTCAATGGCACATGCGCCTGCCACACACTTGTGCCACGCCGCCGTGTGCATGAGCCCCATTCACTATAATGTGGCTTGAGCATAAGTGGAATTCGCCTTATGCAGAGGGGTCCGGAACGGATCCCCCGGGTAAGGCGAGGCTCCACTGTACATTAGATATACAATCAATGCTGAAACAAAACTTATAGTCTGAGAGGCCTGGCTCAAAATACATCAAAGTTGTTACATATTTATGTCTCACCCTCCTTCACCTCTTAGGTAGCAATTCAGAAGGTGCATAGTATGCAACATCACTATAGCCATAGCTCCTCCTGCAAAAAGCTGCATAAAATATGAAGCAGCTTTAGAAGAAGAGTTAATGAGTACCACTTGACATATTTGTAGAGGCCTGTTCAAGAGCAGTGGAAACTCATGATAAGCTTAGATTGAGGTATAAGCTAGAAATAACTTTGAGTGGTCTTGGAATGATCTTAGGAGAAATTGTGGCCAGAAGCCCTAATGAGGGACCAGCATATAAATTCATGGTAGACACACAAAAAGAAAGAAAGAAAAAAAGAAAGAAAGAAAAAAGAAAGAAAGAAAGAAAGAAAGCCTAGAAAATTCAGCAGACCTGAGTATGTGCCAATAAAAGACTACATAATTTATAGAAACAAACCAATAAAAGGAGAAGACAGAATCATTCTTTAGATTTTCATCAAAGGGGAAGTTAAATTATAAATATTATATATGTTATTATTATGTATCCTGTCTATACTAGAAATAGGCAAACCTAAAAAGGCCTGTTCCTATCTCCAGTTATGTTCAGTGCCTGTGCAGTCCTTTGTTTCATATTTTTTTTCTCTGTAGATACCATTCTGGTGTGCATTTTTTAAAAAATAGACACAGTAATGGAAGTTGGTTCCCACTGCTTAAAGCACATTACAAAAGTATGCTATTTTATTTTATTTTATTTTAATGCGCTTGTATGGATTTCTGACCATGGAGTGTGAACATTGTTATATTTGGTCCAGAATACACCATTCAAGTAAATCCTTTTTTTAAAAAGTGATTATGTGGCTAAACAGACAGGCAAAAATAGGTGTTTTCCGGCTGGCTTGAAGGTGTTGCATTTAGATGACACATGCCTTGAATCCAGCAGAAAAGTGACCTCTAGGTGCCTTATACAGAGAAAAGCCATTTCAAAAAGAAGCAGGTTTTTTTTTTTTTTTTTTGCTTCTTCCTGGCTTGAAGCCATGCCATGTGGTCATGACATGAATACTCCAGCTGCCTTGGGAGCTGGTGGTGGGGTTGGTGGGGTTTCAATGTGGCTTTTAAAAAAGGCAGCTTCAAGCCACTTTTTCCTGCCCATCTGTTTTGCTCCTTTCTCACACATTCATAGTATGTTTTCAGAAACCATCCAAGGTTGCACTTATTTAGACATGTGGGCATAAGCTACATTGAATTCAACAGGACTTACTTCAGAGTAGACATTAGTATACAGTACTAAAAATTTCAGCTGAGTTTGGAAACTATTGCAATTGCTTTGGAGAATGTGTATTTTTACTGCATCCACATTTCAAAATAGATTTTCAGAAAAGCATGCATTTTTTTTTTCTCTTACCCTGTTACCTTTGTCACCAGGTAGACCCGGAAGCCCATCAAAACCTCTGTCACCCTAGTGGGAGGAAAGAAAAAAAAAACTTTAGGATTCATTCTTGTACTGTCTAGCCGTCTTCATAAACTGCATGGGGTCTACTGTAAATCTCTTCTTTTGATGGATACATTTGTCCTGAAGTCAGCTGTCACTTCAATCTTAATGCAAACATATATTCGTGAAACCTAAAGCTGGTATTTCTATATCTGATCCAGAAGTATCCCTCACTTGAACTGCAAAGATAGAGAAGCAATTTCTGATACAGACAACAGATGCTTTCTCGTTTTTTTCACTCCCCTCAAACTCTGTTTTTTCTATGTTGTCTATATTATCGATTTATATGCTGCCTGTTCCCCAATATTGGGACTCTATAATCCACAGAAGGGCTACTCAGACAGCCCAGCAAAGCAATATCTATTGTATTTTCCAAAAAGATACACAATATGAATGGCAGTGTACCATAGTATAGAATTGTAGGAAAATAAGAGGACCCAAGGAACATATTTGTCTGCTACATTTACAGGTGGCCCAGTTTCCTCCATCTGATAAGACCTGCTGACAGTGGCTCTTTCAGTATGTGGTTTGAAACAGTGTACATAAATGTGTAGCAACAGCCAGCATTTGAGTATTAAAAGCAAAGGGTCATCAGTGCTCTAACTGGGACCACTTATTCCACCTAAAGCTCTGCAAAGTCAGTTGGATTCAGCCATATATGTGTGTTTAGGATGATGATATCTGCTTTCTCATTTGAACACACACCTGGAGAAAGAACTAGCATCTGATATGTATATTTACTAACCTTAGAGCCAGGCTCCCCTGGCATTCCTCGGGCTCCATCAGCACCTGGACGACCCTAGAAAGATTTTTGAAAGGCGATGGTTAAACTCCGAATGAGAAACATTATGGCTCAATTTGTTCTTATACTAGAATTCAGTGTGCACCCTTTCACCAAACATTGAATTATCTTGAAGCACTCAATACTTACTCTTTTGCCAGGTTTTCCAGGGAGACCAGCTGGACCTTGTATGCCTCGAGGACCCTGGAAGAGAGAAAGATACAGTGATTATAATGAGCGATGCACTTCTTCACTAAGTTTCTTCTCAAGGACACAACTAATAATTTCAGTAAGTAGTTTTCTTCCAATTGTGAGAAAGTCTTTCACTTAGTTCTCAAACCCTATTTGCAATTCATAGAAGTGTTATTTTCTCTGTAGAAAATGTTCTTTCCTGCACAAAAAGATGTTTCCTTCATAAATCAACCGGATGTAAATTTTACAGAGAATAAATACCAAAATACAAAGATTTTTGTCAGTTTAAGATTCTTTTTGCCAGGAGTTCTCAGCACTCCAAAACCATGTTTTTAAACATTTTTTTGCATTTTTTAAAAAAATTCTTTCTGTCCATTTACCACAATCAGCCTTCTGTATTCATGGGTTCTGAATCCAATTTTGCTGTCTTATATATGAGATACAATTTCACTACGCCATTATATATAATGTGACTTGAGCATCCACAGATTTTAGTATTATTTCCTGGAAGCAAACCCCAGTGCTACCAAGGACCCACTGTATGATTAATAAATCAAGAGCACCATGAAGAGATTGTAATTAATTATTACCCAACTAATGTTTTGATATCCAGCTTACCTGATGCAAATTAGAAAGCCACAAAGGGGTTTCTAAGTGCTATTCCTAATATATATTGATGTTAAAATAAAAGAATAAAGAATTTGTCACATTTCCACATAAATAGTTTATAAAAGATGATTTTCTATAGGGTGCAGCTTGAATCATGGGATTCTTTAAATTGCACAGAATTTTCACTCTGGGGTTTCTAATCCACAATGATATCATTTGTTGTAAAGTTCTATGTGCTGATATGCTGAAGATCAAACGCTACCCAAAGCCCTTCTGTAAGTACTGGGAATTGACCCATGTACTACATTCCCAAAAGAGGCCACTCAATAACACAGCAACATAACACTCAAAGCATTAATAAAGGGAAGAAAGGATGATAAAATCTTTACAAACTGTAATCAGCACCAAACTAAACTGCATCCCTGTATATAGGTATGAACATCTTTTCTCTCACCATGTCTAGTTGATATCAATTTCTTTCATGATTCTTCTTTTTATGGAACAAACCCCATTCTTTTTCCATGTATTTTTCAAATGTACAGTACACATTTTAAAAATGTGCAGATATTGCTTGACAACATCCTTACTTTTTGACTAAAGTGAGATTATGCAGTATTTCTCACACATCTCAAGGGTGAGCATTTATCTTTGTACAACTTTGCAAATGTACACATTTGGGAGGGAATGTGTCTGCAGTAATCCATAAATGTACAGATTCCAGAGCACAAATTGTATCTGGCTCATGGACAGCCAAGGAAGTGCAGAGTGAGCCAGAAAAGAAAAGGGAGGAAAAACAGCCCACCAAAGCAGATTCCCTCTCTATTCCAACACGAACTTATTATAGGGTTAAGTCCCCTTGGATCCACTATGACTTATTTTTCAGTTTTAAAATTCATAATGGCAGCAAATGCTATTTGGAAAACCTGTCATCTTCAGATTCATTTCAAATAAGAATCTATACCATTTATCTGAATATGTCCAACGGTCCATTTCTCATTATTCCATCTTTGACAGAAAGAGTTTAAATCAAGAATTAATTCTCATTTAATTTGTGACATTTAATCTACTCTGTCTGAAATATCATATAATCACAGATTTATCACACCTGATGTTATATGAGAGTCAAAAATAACTATTATGAATATAGAAAGTATTTATTATCTTCCATTCCCAAAAAGAACATTCCATATTTGCTACTGTAGACAAGCATCATGGACAAGCAAATTGGTTTGCAAAAATATTGTCAGATCCAAAAAAATGGTGATTGGTGGAAGAAAAAGCAGTATAAAGTAATGCAAAGTAATCATAATAGTGATTAAGAGAGAAACAAACTACAAATAAAGCAGCATAATGCTCTAAAGGAGGGGGGGAGTTAGCTAGTGATTTCAATGGCAAATATTAGTAATACCGCTGCTGGTGTTTCAGAAAGGCAACAACAAACATGGAGAATGGGGAATAAAAAAGGGGGACCACATCTTCTTCTAATTCTTTGGGATCAAAGCAAAAGGACCTGCCTCTTGAGGGAAATGGGTGTTCTTAACTTGTACAGAACAATAAAGAAAAGAAAAGAAAAGATCTCCACTCACTGGTCCCAGAATAGCCACCTGAGATTGCTGCAGCCAGTCTTTGGATGACTGCTTTTGTCTGTCACCGTGAATCTATATTTGTGGGCATTGCTTTATTTTAGTGATTGCAGGCTGTTCTGCCACGAAGAAACTTACCTGAGGACCTGGATCTCCAGCATCACCTTTGGCACCTGAAGCACCTGGACCACCCTATATATGACAAGAAGCAAAGCAATGTTTTAGCTCAACCAAAGTGCAAACTTGCTTAAAGTAAATAAATACCTTTGCTAACTGATAATAATCTTTATTTTTTATTTTTATTTATATTTATTACGGCACTTGGCCAGACTAATCTTTATGGACACATTCAGTAGACCAAGAATTAAATTGCTAACAAGAGACAAAGAATTCAGTTCCTAACTACTCAATGGACTTGTGATCCTATTTAGTGTACACCCACTAACATTCAGAATATTTGTTGTGCCAGAAAATATGCACTTTAGGGATACTGTTCCCTTTTCTCCATCCCTTGTGGTTCCAATAATAAACTGGGATCTTTGAGTGTTTGTGTCATTCACTCAAAAATCTTCAGCAAAGGTTAATTTGTTTATTAGATACGACACTTGAAGAAAGCAATTCTCTAATACCAGTTTAGATCACATTCCCTCTTGCCTTCTTTTTTCCTCTCTAAGCCAGATTTACCCCGGGGAAGGTTGAGTAGGCAGCAAGAAGCAGTAGAAACCATATTATTGGATGCCACTTGTATGGGGGTCATTTCCCGTCCACTTTAAAAAACTTGTAATTTAGAAAAACTTTACTCAGAGGGAACAGAAATTTGGTGCATCATATAATGCTAAAGAGAAGTCCTGTGGGGAGACAAGAATTTTTCTGTGCTTGCTATCCTGTTGTCCCCAAGGTGCATCTTCCTCCCCCTTTGGGGAAGGATTGTGGAGAAACTGACAGAAGCAGCTGAAGTGAGACTTCAGAACCATTTTGGGTCAAGCTCTGGTGAAAACTACCCAATTCAGCTTAGCTATTACAGTAATTTAAAAAAAAAAAAAGAAAACTGGTGAGGAAAGGGATACCACCCCACCTTCTCATGAAATTTAAAAGAATACAAAATAAAGTTCCATGTTTTAAGCAACAGAAATGTAGCTCTTGTATGGGCATATCATAGTCATAGCTTTGCTAGAAAATTATCCTTTGAACACTTTGTTACTGGAAACTGCAACTCAAGCTGCTTTGCAGTACATTATAATGAGGAAGAAGCTAAGCTATTGTTGCTATTCTAAATAAGAATCGCTGGATTTCTACAGCCTCCTAGTGGCTTAAAAAGAAAATGACTAAGATAACAGGCTGCTTTACTAGTTTTCTTTTCTTAATAATACAATTCCCAATTCATATGAAAACCTGCCAAAGGTGTTTTGTCCTTTAATGTAGAAATAAAGTCTACTGAAATAAAAAGGATGTGCATATATACATCTGAGTAGATAAATTTATGGGAGACAGAAGGATTAAATATATGCAATTTGCCAGTATGACTGTAATGAACTACTTCGCTGACAGGCCTGCACAATTTATGGTAATACAGCATTAGCTATATAGGGAGAGCCAAGTTAGCTATATTGTTATTGTTGTGTGCCTTCATGTCATTTCTGATTTATGGCAACCCTAAGGTGACTTTATCATGGGGTTACCTTTTTGGGGGGGAGGTGGTATTTTTCTTCAGATGGGTTTGTTATTGCCATCCTATGACTCTGAAAGCATATGACTTGCCCACGCTCACCCAGGGGGTTCCAAGGCTGAGCCAGGAATTGAACCCTAATCTCCAGTCATAGTCCAACAAACCACTATGCCATGCTGACTCTCAGGATGAGATTATTTATTTATTTATCTCAAATCACCTCCTGCAAAACTAGGAGCAATGTTACACCGCTGGCAAGTTACAATACATAGCTGGTAGGCTGCATTTAGCTTTGTGATTACAAGAGGCACATAGACCTCTTCCAAAGCCACTTCTTGAGAAGACCTCCTGCAGATGTTCTGCTCTGAGAAACAAAATCTAGCACAAAGATATACTTAGTGACACCAAGATAAAATAATGCTAGGAGTAAGGAAAATACTACTTGGTGCTTACTAGGAACACTTTCATTGATAGCATGTGCATGGAAACTCAGGGCTCATTCCCACTATGCTTTAAAGTGAATTGCCAATCTGTTTACATGACTGTCATTCCCATTTGAAACCAGTTCTGATCCTAGTGTGATTGGTTTCAATTGCGACGAAGCAAGGCAAATGCAAAAAGCCCGCTCTTTTCTGACACTAGTTCTTTGGTGGTTATTTCAGAAACAATCGATACTAGAGCATGTTCAACAAGTGGGAGTGATGGATCTGAATCACATCATTCTGGAGGGGAGAAACTAATGTCAGAGGAGTGTTTACCACCCCTCCTCAGTTTTTCGTAAATCCACTACCCCCCCCCCCCCATCGCTGCCTATGTGCTTGTGATGTGACCTGTGGGTGTATTTTTTTTAAAAAAAAAATAAATCAATAAAATTCATAGAAGATTTGATTCATTGATTTTGCAACTAATCTTCTATGAATACTTTTTAAAAAAAAAATATAAATGCCATGGAGCCCTTTGAGGGTTTTAGCACTGTGCTCCTGAGTACCTCTTTGGGGGATGCACTTCCTGAATGATGCCCTGCCAGTTCCCTCTCGCCACCGAGAGCCTGAGCTGCTGCTTATGTCATGCCTTATGTCATGCACATATGATTGACATGCCTTTTGAAGTGGCACAAACTAGTGGGAACAACAATCGTGCCAAAAAAGAAGTGATTACAAGGACATAATGGAAAGATCTGTGTTCAAGGTAGGAACAACGGACCTTTTAGAATCAATTTACCAATACAGAGCGAAAGTGAATCCCAAATCAGTTTAAATGTAAGTGGGAATGAGGCCCCAGAATCAACTTGATGGCACATAATAGCATTTGAAGACAGCATGTAAATAAATGAATAAATAAATTTTAAAATTGCCCCATCCAGGAGGTGATTTGAGATCTCACATCACTATCCTCCAAGAGTATCTACATGGGATTCTTTTGTTCTTTACAGTGTTCCTTCCCCCCTGCCTCATTCCCATGCAATTGACAGAAAAGTCTGTGTTAAAAATGTATGCTTAGCTCCATCAATTGCCTTCCACTGAATCCTCACAGGAATCACTACAGCGGCACAACACTGGCCAATCTGCTTTTGACAAAATGAAACACTGAACACTGCTTTCAAAACTAAATATATCCTCTCACTCTAGATGCCACAGTTCTTCTTGACCTCAGCATCGGAAGCATTTTTTTTTAAGAGAATGTAATTATTGAGGTCTCTCAAGAGACTACTGGGTTTATGCAAACCTGTAATCTTGGTTGAACTAACTATCATTTTATATTGTTGTAAATATACTTGAATAGCTTCTAAAAGACAGTAACTGCTTAACTGCAGCATTTAAGTGATCCATTTGATTATCTATGTCAGCAGAATATAAGTTTCATAAAATAGGAAACCATCATTAGGAGAAAATTGCTCAGGTGATTTAGCAATTGCTGTACTACTTCTGCTTTTGTCACTTGAAATATTCAAAATACAGTGAGATGTCAAATTTCCATCCAGAAAGTGTTTAGTTCAGAAGTCTGCAATTTTGTTCCTCTTATTATCCCAAGTAGATATTTGACTGAGCCATTCTGTTTGCACTTTAACTCTGTAATCTTCTTAATCCTCTATATTTCTGACTGAATATGAAACGTCAGAACAATCCCTTTGATTGTGACAGACTGGGAGTCACATATTACCAAAATGCTTTGAACTCTTTTTAAAAAATAAATAAATAAATAATGGAGTTTGGGAAGGCAAAAGCAGGAAGAACAATCCCCCACACTAGGAAGCTGAGAGACATTCTAGCAATTTATAATAATCAAAGAAAAGGTATCAGGAAATTCACTGGGAATACATTGACAATTTTATTTAAACCTATGGAGCAGTCCCACAGGCAGCTAAAGACCTTTTATTTCCTAAGGTAAAGGTAAGCTATCTCCTCCATTTCAGAAACTGGCTTGTGTAGCAGTTCAGTCTTAAGTCAAAAATGATGAAGACACAATGTCCTCCACTGTACTTAAGAGCAGCAGGTTAGCTTCAGGGTATTTTGCCAGTTGGCTGTCTCACAGAGATCTGTCTTCTACTGTTTCTTCACACAAACCAGCATCTGTATACCCTCCCACTCTCCTAGTTTGACAGGTACAGTCCTGATTAATCCTCTGTTGTTTCACTTTTTCAGGTGCTTTAAAAGTGTTCTACTTTCTGTCTTCTCCTCCCACTTCCATTGGTACAAACTGAGTCCAAAGTACAAAAGTAGGTTGTACTCATTTAGCTCAGCAGGTGGAGAGGAGATGAGAGGAGAGGAATGGAATCTTGCCCTTTCCAGTAGGCTCAAGTAAAAACAAACTGCTGCAGTATCTGCTAGTTTATGTGTTCTTCCTAATTACAACAACAATGTTTATTGGCTAACCCATGGGCCATCTCAAAATACAACAAATACATGTTCTTTCTAATTAATAACTTCTGCTATCTTGACAACACTCTGATGTTTCTTGACCACATGTGTCCTGTTTTTCATCTGTACAATGTTAGATGGTAAGCATCTGCTTCCTGAGGCAGCTTTGTACCTGTTAGTTAACTCTGAGAGATTATAACTTATTCTTGTGAAATTACTAGCCATTCAAATGACATTTCAGCTGAAATAAGACACCAGAATATTTGCTTCTTAGTTTAACATACCACAGGACCTGGTCTTCCAGTGAGTCCCATAGGGCCAGGTGGCCCTCTCATGGCAATCTGCAATTTAGAAAGGAAATAAAAATTCAACATGAGTTGCATGCTTAACAGCTGGCAACATCTACCACAGATGGTACACCCACCTCAGAGCAAGTATAGTGCAATTTCAACCATCATTTGTTACCTGTAGGAGAGCAATGATAATGGGTGTACCATGTTTGTGGTATGCTACAGATTATATACTCCTACTCCTACTATTTATAGTTCTCTATTTATATCCTGGCCTTTTTTTGGGTTTTTTTTTGGGGGGGGGCAACATTAAAATTCAAAGTAGCCTACAGACTAGAATGTTGACAATACAGTCAAAAGCAAACAACAAGTCAATATTAAAACAGAATTAAACTACCAACAATATTAAGACAGAAACTAAAAAAAGGTGAGTGGGGAGTTAAAATGGTACAATGTAAAGCAATACAGTATCCTTGGACAAACCCTTTCCTTAAAAGGTTTTTGTTCTAAAATCCTGTCTGATTTTTTTAAAAGCCTTTGCATGTCAAAGGAAGAATGACAAGGAGAGGGTCATTCTACCTTCCCTATAAAGAGAGTTCAAACACTGAGGAGCAGCCACTGAGAAGGACCCATCTGGTGTTCCCACCAACCGTGCTTCTGAAACTTTCTCCTTCTGAGTCTCAGGGTCTGTCTACATCACTGGAAAAACACCAAAATCTCCATGAAGCTGGTGCTAGCAGTTCTCATGATGTACAGCTACTTCTGCAGAGATACTGTGGTATTTGGCCCTTAACCCAGCTTTGCTCTGAACTAAGCAAAGTCAGAGGAAAGCCTGGTGTTTTCCATAAACCCCAGAGTGACTGCGGGTTCTCGTGGCATGTGAAGAGTTGGACTGGGTCTGATTTGGTTCAATTCAGTTGCTCACATGCAAAGAGCTGAAAAGTGCAGGGAAAGGGGATGGCCTGTTTTCTGAGCCACCACTGCCACATCCTCATGGACATGAGCTCCCTTCAAGAGCCTGGCCACTGCCATCACTTCTGCTGAGGTCAGAACAGTACAACCAATGAATCAATGAGGAGGGAGTAAAGCAACTCCCTCTTTGTTGATCACATTGCAGTATGCCCCATTTTGACCTCAGAAGAAGCAAGTGTCCACTAGGCTGGCTCTCACAGGGAATTGCTTGGCTAGTACGGCTGAAGTGGCAGCAGTTACAGCAGCACCAGGCCAGGAGGACTGATGCTGTGTCAGTCTGGCTGACCCGTGTGCACAATGTGGTGTCAAATGGGATTTGGCCTGATGTGTGTGATCACCACTGTGGTCAGTGTGCAGTCAATTCAGGACATATTTTTTTGGGATGGCCCCTGTATTAAATTGCCAGTGTTGACATGCCCTTCGAGTCTATATGTAAAACAGTAGGCTCTAAAGGACAATTCAGGAATTTGAGCACGGTTCCTGGAATTGCAGAATCCATTAAAGAAAAAAAAAATCACTGCTGTATTATTCATTTTCATTTTTTTGTAAAAGTCCTAAAATCATTTTCCAAATATGTCAGAGAGAAAAAAAGACATCTCTCTCCTCATTTAAATCCTAGATAAATCCTGCAAAGAAGTATGGCTTTGTTGCATGAAGATGTAAGATTTTTTTTTTCTTGTAAAGCAGTTATGTTCTTATGAAAGGAATTCACACATCAGAAATGGTCTGCAAGGATGCTCAGTACAGGAAGATAAGCTGTGATGGTCCCATTCCTGTCTCCTGGTACACAGAACAAGGAAGGGAGCCGGGAGCCCAAAGGCCATGTGTGGCCCTCAGTCTAGCTTTACACAGACCTCAGACTAATTTTCTCTTCTTCCACTTCTGAGTCTGGCTCTGCTCATATTTGTCTCTCATTCTGCCTGGTTCTGGAATGAAGAACACCCTCCCCCTTCCACATGTTTTGACCCAGAAAATCCTAGCCTTGAAAGCAGGGGGCGGGGGTAGGGAATCTCCTATCTCCACCTTAAGTGTGTTTCATTCTTACCCTAGCTTGCTGAAGAATAGCTTGAGCTTGGGCCTCTTGAGCTGAGATCGCTGGGCCCTTCTCCCCACCTCCACCAAAGCGAAACTGTAAAAAAGTTGAAATGTTTTAAAAGTCAAAATCAATCATATTAACAATAACTAAGAAATTGTTCTCTTTGGCTAAAAATATTTTTCTCTACTTTGTTGAAAACTTGTATATGGCCCAAATCAGACAGGCCAAAGTGGCTTGCAGGTACTTTGGGGGCCTGGTATCAACATGACATGCCCTCAAAGCATTTGGAAGCCGCACAGGCCACATGGAGGCCAGAAGAGTCAGCCCAAAAAGGAGCAGTGAAAATCTGCTTCTCCTGGCAATGTGTTTGGGACTGCAGAGGCTCCCACTTCAGGAGCAGGCCATCCAGTTGCCATAGTCCCAGCTGATCAGGGCCAGATGGCCACTGGCTACTGCTTCATGCCAAACTGCTTCACCTCATGCATGTGCAGTCTCAACAGAACTAAACACACACATGCCTTCAAATCAGAGGTGGTTGAAATTCCATTCTTTCTATTCACTATCGTTATAGATTTCTTTTCCTTAAAGAGACCCAGGACTCATGATTAAAAAAGAAAAAATAGTTTATTTAGCTGCAGTGTTGTTCCCAGTAGGAAAATTCATCCAAATTACTGGGACCTCAAATTCAAAGTGAACCTATTTTTATAGCATTTTGAACATAGAAAACTAGAAATCACATTTCGTTGGTTACACTGAATTAAACATCAACACCCCTGTATATTCATTGGATATCCTAACATACATCTCTATCCCTTGTGGGTTAACCATCAATTAATTTTTTTTATCTATATGTTTTGTTTCACTGTCCTCAAACTGTTTATGCAGTACTTCCTTTTATTTATTTAATCTTAAGTTAGGAGCCATTCCCAAATTGTTTACATTACAAAGCAGAGAATTTGTCATGACCTGAATAACACAACCTTTGCTCTCGGTATTTCAGTACTATAATTCCCCAATTCCTGAGCATAGTAAAATTCCAATTTAAATCTACCACACAATGACTCTTCTGAAGTGAGCTAAGACCTTTTTAGGGTCACTCATAGGGTGCAGCGTATGATGGGATAAATCCCAATTACTGCATACTGTTCTGTTACATGTATACAATGAAAATCTTACCTGGATCTGATGTAACTACTGATTCATACACTAAAATGGTATGTGTGTAGGTTTGCCAGAATAATAATAATAAGAAAATGTGCAAAAACTCTTGTACTCTCCTAGCTGAGAGTAAGTTGGGGTTTTCCCCATTCTCATCTGCAGCTAGGAGATTACAAGAGTTTTTGTAAATTTTTATTGCTTTTTTTTTAACATTTCAGGACTTTCACAACATTCTTTTGTGAAACATCTCTTGTTTTTGGGATGATGATGGAGGAAAGGGCTTGTCTTTCTACTTTTGTACAAGATGACAAATCCCATGCTGGTTTATAATATTTTCTGTGGGGTATCTTGCCACAGGGAATGCCTTTTCTCCTTTAAAATGAAAAATATTCCAAATAGTCTTTACATCACTATTCTAAAACTAGATTATCTATTAGGGGGGAAAAAAATCACTTATTAACCATTCTGCATTGATTTCCCATTTGTTTTGAGAAAGGATGAAATCTGTATAGCAAAGTTAGACTTACCGGCAACATTAACATGGTACCTGGGGGGCCAGGCAATCCGTCAGCACCTGGAAGTCCAGGGCGTCCTGCTGGACCCTAGGAAACATGAAGGGGGCACCGAGACACAAAGTTGTATCATTCACATACATTTATTGGAAACAATGTGCAGTTGCTGGTCATCGAAAATGGAATGTAACGCTGTGCTCTCTGCATTGATTTCCTTATTAAGCTTGTAAGGATAATTAAAATGTAGGAGTCATAGCAATCTGCTAAAGAAAAGAGAATGATATGGACATCCCTTCCCCCCCAGGAATGTAACATTTGTTTTGTGGCTATCATCAGGCCAATGATTTTTCTGTGAAAATACAATAATATGTGTTTCTTTATACAAAATGGATTTTCTCCCTTACATCTGTGCATACACACAGTACAGTGATTATGGACACACTTGAGTCCTTGAGCTGGTCTTGCACAAAGATGTGAAGACTGGGAAAATCTGAGAAAAAAAATAGGTGAGGGGGAGGGAGGTGTTGTTTTCCTGTTTTGGTTTGTTTCTTTTTTGAAGCAAACATTAAACAAAACATGGGATTATAGAAAAATTATAGACAAAGTTTTCCTGAGTTTATTCCTCCACAGTATTTCTCAAAACTATCTAGCAAACCTTTTATGTAGGACTATATACAGTCTCTCACATGATTGCAATTCCCAGTCCTTATATTCTTTTTTGGTTCATTTTAATGAAAATTTTTAATGTCTGCTTTATGATGTGGAGAACAAAATAATCTTCTTTGCTCTACTAATGCCATTTGCCCTCCTTTTGAGGTGTAGGGGCAGAAAGGGAGAAATGTGGGGTCTGCAGGGTTTGAAAGTCATGCAACTCTCCTTGGGATACTCACTTGATTTTTCAGGTCCACATTTCACCTGCCATTGAAAGAGAATGACTTGCCCACCAATTTTCTTATCTAAATTCTCTGAATGTTCACAATAATAATAATAATAATAATAATAATAATATAGGATTTATTTCTATTCCGCCTTTTCCGGTGGGGAATCAAAGCAAATTACAGAAGTCAAGCAAACAGCTTCATTTATATACCGCTTCATATCACCTAAGCAGTGTCTAAGCAGTCTGCAACTGTAAGCTACTTGCCCCCAACAATCTGGGTACTCATTTTAGAGACCTCAGAAGGATGCAAGCCTGAGTCAAGCTTGAGCCCTTTTGCTGATATTGAACTCGCAACCTTATGGTTTTGAGTGAGTGGCTGCAGTACAGGCATTTAACCACCAGGGCACTTGATTGGCTGAGGCAGAAGGATCTGATAGCTAGCAATGGCAGTCTCGAATGCTAGCCCTCTACATCCCATGGCAGTTTGCAAGGGGAACATCCTACACAGACAGAGGCTTCTGCCACACTGCAGAATACAGTTTGACATACACAGTATGACACCATTTTAACTGTCTTGGCTCCACCCTAGGGAATCCTGGGATTTGTAGTTTGTTGTGGCACCAGAGCTTTTTGACAGAGAAGGCTAAACAACTCACAAATGTACAAATCTCAGGATTTCATAGTGTTAGCCATTGTAGTTGAAGTGGTGTCAAACTGCATTAATTCTGCAGTGTAGATGCAGCCTTATTCATAAAATGACTGTAAACAATAATCATACACAGTGATTTGGAACTGAGGAAAGGGAACAAGAAATTGATTGAAGGGAAATTTTTCCTCTTTTCCCCTGGATTTTTCCCCCCTTTTTTTTTTCTCCTAAAAGTCAAGGAACCTATATAAAAAAGGTGGGCTGGGCTGTGAACTATTGTTGAGGAAGGGAGGGGGGTTTCAAAATCAAGCCACACCGAACACGTTCTTGGGCAGTTCCTTAGTCTTCTAGAAGCCTAAAAAGAAGTCCATTGTTTAGGACAGGCTGCTGATCTTTCAATTGGGCTTTGTAGGAGGCACATAGGTATAGTTGTGATGTTCATGATAGTGTGCAGTTTTAGCAACAATGCCCACTGAAGCAGCAGCAACTATGAAATATATTCTCTGTGCCTCCAGACACAAATATTTCAGTGAACTGTCATTAGGTAATGCCAAGAGAAATTCATTTTTACATCAGTCATACTACAGAATCTTCTCAGCATGAATACAGCTAGTTCTCTTTAATTATATTAATTGCAAAAAAGGCCTCGTGACAAGACACATACGCTTTAATTCACAACACTGTTAGACAAATGGATATACAGATGGTTTCTGAATTATTCGTTTTGCCAGATATCTGTCTGTTAGTCTGTAAACACTAAATGGCATTTAAAGCTAAGACTCTAAAGCTTTAATGTTACACTCATTCCCTTCTCCCAGAACAAAGCAGATTCAGGAGGGATTATTTTGGTAACTAGATAAATTGTTAAGCAATCTGCTTCCATCTCAACCCTCCTCGCTAAATCTCTTCACCTTGAATCCCATTTTGTTGTTTTATGTTTTTTTACATCAGCATATGTGTAATATGCAGTTCTACCACAATTTGTGTTTTGATCACATGGTATCAACATAATCTAATCCACAGAAATTAAGTGAAGAAAAGAAAACTGCAACTCAACATTTTTAAGAATTAAATATGTATTTCATGTTACTTCTTAATGCTTAAAGGTAGGTCTGCAAAATATTTTTAAAAAAATATTCCATAGATGCTCTGGTTATAATGTTATTATATATTCACCTTTAAACATTCAGATGTAACAACCTGAGAATGTGTTATCAAATTACCTTTGTAAAATAATCTAATACTCCTTGCGCCAGGAAAACAAATATTCCAAAGTTTATGTTTAGCATGATTTGTTGTTTTGTGCCTTTAAGTTGTTTCCAACTTATGGTGACCCTAAGGTGAATCTATCATGGGGTTTTCTTGGCAAGATTTGTTCAGAGAGCGCTTGCCTTTGCCATCCTCTGAGGCTAAGAGAATGGTTTCTACAGCTGAGTTGGGATTTAGATCCTGGGCTGAGTGGGGTTTCAAATCAAAGGTCAAATCACTACGCCATGCTGGCTTTCATCATCTCGTGGAGATAGATCTATTTTTTTATTAATGCACACCTATATGTAGCTAATAGTCTTAACAAAGTGACATTTACATGTTCAAAGACAGAATATCTCAGTTTCCTAAAACAACAGAGTGCTTTCACTTTCATGCTCTACTGGTAAAGTTCCATATATTTATTGGTTATTTAAAGAATTATATATATATATCACTCTTTCAGCTGGGCTTCTTAGAAACACCTGGCCAACCACAATTGAAGACAAAACACAGGTTGGGCAAAATTCATCTCTGGGCTGCAAGTACCCCCAAAACTGTTTGTGGCTCTTGTCCTCTCTAGACTGTAAATTCTTACTTCTGTTCCCAGAAGCCTCCAGGAGAATGATAATTTATCTTTCAAATAAGTTGCAGCAGCCCTCTCCTCCAACAAACTGCTTAACATCAATAAATACGCAAATACTTCTGGAGACATCTAGGGGTTTTTGTGTTGTTTTAATTTTGTGTGTGTTATGTTATTGGTGACCATGCTACCTCTGACAAAATGCTCAACACATAGACGTTTGTTATGATTAAAGAATCAGGTCTTAAATTGGGACTAGAATAAGTGTGCCCCATGTCTTTAAGTTAGTAATGAAATCAAAAGTCAAAGAATCAGGAAGTATATTTTGATTGGCCTTCCTCTTCCCTATACTAATGTGGATGATAGAAGGGAAGCTGTGTGAAGTCAAAGGCTCCCATAGTTTTTGTGGGTTTTTCAGGTTATGTGGCCATGTTCTAGAAGAGTTTATTCCTGATGTTTCGTCAGCAGCTGTGGCTGGCATCTTCAGAGAATGCTGGCATGGAAGAGATGGGATATATATATATATATATATATATATATCTTCCATGCCAGCATTCTCTGAAGATGCCAGTTTGAGACCACAGCTGCTGAAGAAACACCAGGAATAAACTCTTTTAGAACATGGCCTCATAGCCCAAAACACAAGAACCATAATGGGGAAGCGATCACATCTCACCAAGAAATACATGTCCCTTCAGTACAACCACATATATTCTCTCCTAGGGGAAATATGAAGAGTCCCTTTAAATGTGATAGAAAGTAAGTTAAATAGAAAGAGAAAGGCAGTTGCATTTCTAATTCACCTACTCTTAACCACATCAAAAGCAGTTTAAGATTAGTTATGCAGAATTTAGGATAAGCAGCCATTCCTGATTCCTGTTTACTAAAAATCCAAGACATTCACATTAGGAATAGTGTCTTCATTGATTCTTAGGCCTCTAAGCCCTAAAGCATTGATAATTTTTGTGCTTTCCATTATACTTAGACATCTTGCGTGTAATCTGCATTACAGAA
Source organism: Urosaurus nigricauda (assembly GCA_034509955.1). Lineage (NCBI taxonomy): Eukaryota > Metazoa > Chordata > Lepidosauria > Squamata > Phrynosomatidae > Urosaurus > Urosaurus nigricauda. The sequence continues at coordinate 107,860,412 of JAOEGL010000004.1, forward strand.
ATAATGCAGTTTGAGACCATTTTAAATGCCATGGCTCAATACAATGAAATGCTGGAATTGGTAGTTTTGTGAGATATTTAGCCTTTTCTGCCAGAGAGTTCTGATGCCACAACAAACTACAAATCCCAGGATTCAACAGCATTGAGCTATGATAGTTAAAGCAATGTCAAAGTGCACTATTTCTGCATTCAGATTAAACCTTGGACACCATGTACTATGTATACATCCACAACAATACTGAGGACATTTCTAGAATGTGAGGGCTCTGAGAGTGTTTTCTGTCATTTCCATCATCTCTGGTAAATTTATTAGGTCATACACAGAGAAGAGGAATAGCACAGAGAGCTTTGTCTTTAGTCTAGCTTCAGTATGTTCTTCAGCTTTAATGTTCTAGCTGAAATTGTGGCAGAGTAATATTGTAGCCTATTGACTATCCTTTACTCTACACCATTATAGAGTTATAGAGTTTTAAGAGCTCCAAGCTTTATCTGATATTCTTCCAACCTGAACCCTTGAATCCAGTGTCAGAATGAGGGGTTATTTGTTTGACATATTTATACTCCTCTGTAACTCTAGTGCATTAAAATGGGTATACATGGTTCCCCACCCTTTCCAGCAACTCTGTGAGGTAGGAAAGCCTGGCCCAAAGTCACCCAGTGAGATTCATGGTTTAGCATATATAACCCAGATCTGTCAATTCATAAACAAACTATTTAACTACAGTCTGCACCTCATATAGTGAAGCCAGCTATTATGGTGTGATTGCTGTTTTTCAGGCATCAAGAGGGATGGGCTTACTTCACTTGTCAACACACAGGATGGGATGTTTGCTTCATAAACCAGACATTATGCTTCCAGCCACCCAACCTGGCACACTTCCCATGCTCATTTATAAACCACACTGACTTACCCTCTCGCCAGGGTCACCGGGAGGACCAGTGGGACCTTGTGTACCTGAAGGACCCATAAGACCCTATAAAGAAAAATAACACAATAAATAAATTATGCAGAATAATCTTCTAGAGTAGTGTTTTACACCACACATTTGGAAAGCAGGGACAGGCAAAAGGTTTTCTATCTAAGCCAGAATTTGTTTTGTCAAAAGAAACAAAAATATGCAACCATGTAAGAAGTACATTTTCCCAAAAAGTTCTCATTGAAAAGTTCATGCTATCTCTGAACAGATATGCCAAAGTATCTGCTTTGATTGTATCAGGTCATTATGTAAACAGTTAATTTTACCATCCAATGCAAAACTAGTAACACAAATGACATATAAAAGATTATATACTTACCGGAGGTCCTGGAGGTCCTGGAGGTCCTTCAATAAGCATCCCCTATGGAGAAACACACGCACACAGGTGCACGCACAAACAGAGAGAGAAAGAGAGAGTATTAGTTTCAGACATGTTTAAAAGCAAAGAACATATCACAGTTAGCACAACATTTGCCTTTCTGCTTTCCTCTTCTCTACAAATACTTTCATTTCTGACATTTGTTGCTTCTGCAGCTATGACAGAGACTACAGTTCTGCTTTGCAGGCTACAACTTGTATTTCACAACATATATCATGAAAATATCAAATATATGCTTTCTAAGAGCTATTCTTCAAAAAAGCACTTTCACTACAATTGTAATTGGGAAGAAGTACTTAATGAAAGGACCCTGTTTCAATGTCAAGAATTTTGTTGCCATTGTTACCTCAGTCTGCTATTGCCTTGGCACCATTCCTTCCTCCTTAGTTACGATAAACTTATGTCTCCTCTTAGAGAAATCTGATCCAATAAATAGCATCCCTACTGGCTAAGTGTCACCAAGAAAAATAACACAGTAACAGCAGTACTTTCTGGACAGATCATACACTGATCCTAGACAGTCGGGCAGCACATGGTGAATTCAAGGTATCATAAAGTCTACTTAGTGTGGTGCTTCCAGAATAGCCTATATAATTGCCTTTCAATTAATTAAAAAATCGAAGCAAGGATTACAACACTCATTGAAATCGTCATGAAAATTGCCCCGCTTTCATTCCACTCTAGTTTAAATCCCACATTCTTGGAAAAATACCCTAGCATGATATTCAAGCTATTCTCCTTAACATCCTCCCCCTACCTTGGTGCCCTTCAAACACCATACGTCCTGAGCTTTGGCTTTTGGGCAAAAATCCAGCAGATTTGGCATTTTAACCAAAATACTATGTGTACAAATGAAGGTAGAATACAATGCACATTTGCTAAGTTTCACAGGATCTGAGTATGCATATGATCTTAATAGCACAGGACTGGACTGTAGGTCTGAGTGACTTAATTAGGTGGCAGATTATCCTGGCATGAAAGGAACTCAATGATCTACCTTAATAGCACACCTCTGTTTCAAAGAAAGATATAATCAAAGATGTGTTCCTTGCAAGACACAAATCCAAAAACTTTCACTGAGACCATATATTTTGCTTATAAAAATCTGTCTAGCACTAACCCAAAACTACACATTGGTTGCTTCATAGTATTTTGTGTGGCTTCCAACATGCTCATATTCTTGTTGGTTTAGGATGGCAATGTTTGCATTACCTTCCTCATACTTCAGGAGAGGGACTTTGTCTGTGACACAATATAGAGAGAACAGTAGCCGGGAGAACCAGACAGACATTCTATAGGAGACTTTTGTCCAAACGTCTTTCCTGATTATTGACAGTGTGTTTCATCTTTGGCTTGTGACTCAACTGCTGTTTCAGTCCATGAATCATCTATGGCAATATCTGCTGCTGTCTTAATTCTAAAGGATATAAGCTGGTAGAAAGGGGCAGGAGAAATCCTTACTAGTACTGGAAGGAAGCCAAGGTTCAAAACTGAAATGAGTGTGGAGCTGAGCTGCTATGAGCCAAGATTTGCCCAGCACCAGCATTTCCCATAGCCTGTTCTCCCCTATCTCCATTTTCCCAAAGCTGACTGTTTCAAAGGTAGAGAGGTAAGTGGTTGACTTGGGAAGGACTGTAATAGCATTGAAAGCCTCATCTTTAAGGCCTGGCCACAGGACTGGAATGCTCATTAACAACAAGCTGTATGGGGACTATAGCACGCAGAGCTTCTTGTGAATCCAGTGAGTTGAGAAGCAGACACAATTAATTACCCATGTCTTTAATCAGCAATGGAGAATCTTGAGCATACATAGATGAAGCCATAAAAACAAAGCTATAATGGAGGATCCAATCCTCACATATAACATCAATGCCTCTATAGTTGCTGTTGCTGGTCATATTCTGGAAAGAAGGGAGCTCTAGCTATGGAGAAGGCTGATTGAAAACTCACTTTAACACTCATTCCAAGTTTGGATATTCTCAGGCAAATAACAGCTGAGAGTCCTAAAAATGGAATAAATTCCAACTCAAGACTATGGCAGCTAAAATTATTGCAACTAAACTCATATTTAGGCATTCTCTACAGAGTTATCTGAACATGCGAGCAGAGATGAAAAGCTAGTCCCACCCCAATGATTTTTGTGTCCTTATGTGGAGAGCAACAATTTAAAAGGACAACAACCACTTTATGTAGAATTTTCTCATCTGATCAGTAAGACTGTTTAAAAAAAAAACCAAAAAAAAAAAAAAACAAGGGTTCCAAATTTCACAGATTCTCCACAGTTAGTAGACCTCTCTTCTTGAGACTATTTATTCTCCAACCAAAGAGCCAGTGGAGCTAGCTTAGACCTTGCATTCAAATTATCCCTCTCATGTATACCTCAACAGACTGTGGCTTTCACCTTTCCTCCTCACTTACTCTGTTATAGAAATATCCTCACCCTACTAAGGTGCAAATAAATAAGACTATTATCTTTTATCACACAGATAAGACTATATGGTATCTCACATATCTTCTCACGTTGTATGATATGACTGTATATCTGTACTAATTCACACAAGATGTTTGAAAAAATCTCCCTAATTTATTTTGATTTGTTTAATGTATTTTGACCGTTTAATGTCTTGTCCTGCAGGTGAATGTGGTGTCTTAGAAAGGCTTAAATAAATTTAATGCAACCATTAGAATTGAAGGAAACAAGCTAAAATATATGCACATTTATTTTGGACTGTAAGTGCAGAATGGGATTTCCTTCCAAGTAAATATATTCTATAGATCTGTGAGACTGTTGCAACTACCTAGGAGTAAGGACCACTGAAATCATTGCATCTCCTTTGTGGGATAGATACAGACTGCTGCTTTATCATCTGAATTCAGACTGATGCTTTTACATCAGATCAGTGCCGTATCTAGCTCAGTAGTGTCTAAACTGATCAGCAGCAGTTCTCCTCAGTTACTGACAGGAGGCTTTCCTTGCACTATTTAGAGATGCTGATGAATGAACCTGGGACTTTCAACATGCAAAAGATGTGCCCTACTTTTGGGCCACAGCTCTTCCCCCAATGTACTTGGTGTGCTCTGACTCAAAACTAGTAGATCTTATAGACTGGCACAATTTAAAAGGTTTACATGCTCCCCAGTTCACACACTGAAGGCATCCATTTCTCCTTCTTTTATCAAGAGATGAAGATGAAGGTGGGAATCAACCCTTGACACTTCATAAGAATTAACTTCTCAAATACTCACTGGTTCGATCACTGCAGCTTCTCCCTTCTGTCCTTTTTCTCCATAAGCGCCATGGCCATTCACCTGCCAAGTCAGAGAGGCAAACAGAATCAGAGACCTGCAGAGTTGGAAGTCCAATCCCCTGTCAATGCTGGAATCCATGTTAATTTTAAAGACCTCATTTTGGAGAAGGGTAGGGATGTCTCATGTAATTCTTAGGTTGTCAGAATGCACTGACCTTTAATAGGAGGTAGAAAGCATAAAAACGCTTTGTGCAACTTTCTAAACATGACCCTGTATAGTTGGAACACTCATATTATAAAACTTTTAAAAGACCCTAAAAGTGCTTAGTTTTGACCAGAAATCATTCTCTAGATATTTCCAGCATCCTAGGCTGGTTTTGCAAAGGTCAGAATACTTCAGGAACATCCCAGAGTATTCTGGCACTGAAGATGCCTCAATGTCCTCTCCTTACTTGGGCGGTTGCAATGCAGGTGGCTGTTTACATCATGTGCCACCTGGTGTTGCACCTTCCCACTTCAGAATGGTGATGCACACTGGTGGCAGCACTGCCAGGGGGCACAGAAGGACACATTGTAAATAGATGCCTAGTATCACAATGGGGGATCTCAAAAAGTGAGTTATATTGGGGGCAGAGGTATTTGGTGGGTTCAGTGTTGAACTGGCTGGACATCATCCAGACAGTTCTTACCAGAACCAGAGATTGACATCAGGACTATTCGCCATGAGTATGGTGTATGTGTGTGTTTTAATTGGCCCATGCGGAAAGGGCCCTGGCTTCATAAAAAGGGACTGAGAGTAATGTGTGAGAATTTTATCTCAACATGTTTCTGATTTTAAAAAAGTGTTTCAAAATCTCTATGTCTCATCTGGGAGGGAAAGACCATTAATTAAAAAAAATTGGGAGAAACATTAATAAGCTGACAAAGATGTCTATCCCTGACCAGGAACTGAAGTGCCTGACTGTTAAAAGTCTGGCTTTGAATCCTGATGTTTTCAGCCCTGTTTGTGGTGATGAATTAAGGTTACTCTCTTTTTCTAATAGGCTCTTCACCTTTAACACACACATAACTGACAGGGAATTTAAAATGGCTCTCTTCATGCTGGGAAATGGGAAGGAAGGAGGGAAGGGAAGGAAATAGGAAGGAAGGGGAAGGAGGGGAAGGAAGGAGGAAGGAGGAAGGAAGGGGGGAAAGGGGAAAATTCATATATGGGACAGAAAGAAGGTGATGTTTAAAAAATTTAAACATGGGAGAAAATGAAAGGGAAAGGTTTTCTCATCACTACTGGAAATAGTTCCCAGCATGAGTCTAAATTGATTTTGAATTTGCCAAATGAAGTTTGGATTGTCACCATCTATCGACATAGAGACAGGCAATGACTTCTAAGAGCCAAAAGTGGTATGAAGGAAGTCTCACTTCCCATGGGCATTTCTTTTGTTGCCTCTATGCAAACAGGTTATATGGGTTTTGAAACAGACAGGTCAAAAGAAGCAGCTTCTGGCCACTTTGAAGGTGTGGCATTCAGATGATACACACTCCCAAAGCAGCCGGAAGCCACTCCAAGGCACACTAATGAGGAAAGAGCCAGCCCAAAAAGGAGCAGAATAATTCTGCTCCTGCTGGCAGTCTGTTTTAGAAGCAGGCCATGCAGTCAGTATGGTTCCAGTATGATTGGGGCTGGAGCAGCCAGAGGCTGCTTCTTCCAGACCATGTGCTTTGGCCCAAGGTTTCAAAACCTAATCTACAGAATTCAGAGATTAGCCAAAAGAAGCAAACCTACTTTCACACTGATTTCAGATCCAAAGATGGAGGAAGAGAGATAATACATTTTAATAATATTGATGGATTTTAAAGCACTAAGAAAAAACACCTTTAAAGGCCATTTCCCTTTGGAGTGGAGTATGGATCCCTATTATCCATTCTGACTAAAGAAAGCTCTTATCTGGAAAATGGGAAGCTAACTTACTTATTAGAAAGGACAATAAATAAATAAATAACATTTGATGGTTTGTACAGCCCCCATGGGCTATCATACATGGTTGTTCCCAAAGGATATGTGAAGCTAAGCATAAACTCTGATAAGTCTAGTAGTATGGCTCTCAATGCAGATTGTGTGTCTGTTGTTCACGGATACACCATTTAGGTACAAAGAGGATCATTACTAGAAAAATAGCCAATAGGTTGACAAATTGACCACAGAAAGTATGCATGGAATAACTGCAACCTGCATTGCTGAAAGTATTGATTTTGTGAGATCACAGATCTTCTAGGGATTAGTAGCTTCAGCTTTTCAGCCACGTTTTTTAAAAAAATTTAAATATCCCCTCCTCCATCTCCTTTCATACACAGTAGTGACAGACATTCTGACTTTTGCATTCAGAAGTCACAGAAGGCTCTCTACAGCCTTTTATGGTTTGAATGCATAGACCATGACAAAAATGTAGACAAGTATATAATGAACTAGCAACAATCCCACCCTTTTAAAGTGTACCTCAGATGCTCACAACTTACACTTGTTTCTGTGACATCAGTCTCTGCTGGAACACCAGGCCCAAACTCCTCATGAGTGGGATTGGTTGGCTTCTCTTCATATTCTTTATATTCATAAAAATCATATTCGCCTAAATCTCCATCTACCACAACTTCAGTTTCACTGTGGTCTATTCCTCTGTTTCCATAATCTGTCTCCTCAGTTTTTTTATTCTCTGAGTTATACTCCTCTCCCGTTACGTATTCTTCAGTAAACACTTCTTCAACAGGAATTTGCTATTCACATAATCAGCAAAGGTTTGGGGAACAGGATGAATATGTGGATTACTGTTAGTAAAGCAAAGCATTCAGAAGATTTGAAAATAATGGTTGGTGAAATACACAATATTATTACAGCATAGTATCTTTTAATTTGGTTCTGAAAAACTGGGGAGTCAGTGTTTCAGATGTATTAAAAGATTACAAAATGCATGTACATATATGCATATATTAACACTTTCATAAATGTACTTTTTCTGCATTTCTAATAGCAATCAAACTGTTACAAATAACTTGGAAAACAATTAAGTGAGCCAATACAATGATTTGAGGATTAATATAGGTTTAAATTGCAATCAGATTTTAATTTTGCTGATATATGATAAACACAACTATCTCGTGCCAATTGTAATAGAGAATGAAACATGAAAAAGTTTAATTTTTCATCAGTGTATCCTGTGTATTTGTAGCACTGAATTTTTTTTCCAAGTCAGATTTGATCTCTTTAGCAAAGAAAGAGTAGTTTGCATTGGCCCTTCATGTAACTTTCATGAAGGATAAAGAATCTAGAGGTTAAAAAGGTTAAGAACTACCTTTCTTAAGATGTAAATATGCATGTGTCTAACTGTGTATATTCAGAAGAAACCAATCGTCCAGATTTTAAACCTTAGCATTTTTAACATTGTTTTCTTTAAGATACATGCACCTGAATTACTAGTTTTAGAGGGAACTGGTTTTGTCTTGACAAAATGAAATACATGTTTTGGAAGGGGAATGGCCTACTAGAAATATTTTTTGAATTGAACTGTGTGAACAGTAAATGGACTCCACAGTAAATGGAAGCCTTACAAAAACAGTAGTCAGGTGAATGATGTAAAAGTATAATGTAAGAGAAAACTCTCCATCATCCAAATGCCAAATGCCATATGATTTCAAAAAAGGGGCAGCAGTGAGACTAGCTGTTGTTCACTTTTCAGGATGGGCTCCAGATTTAGTAACACTTAGAACTTAAATCAGTACTTTGATATCAATGGGAAATTATTCTAACTAAATATAGAATAAAATCCCATTGATTTAAACAAGCTTCCACACAAAATGAAATATACTATCACAATGGAGAACTCCATTTTGTCCATCCCTTACTTAACATGCCTAAAATTATATTTTAATAGCAGTAACAAAAATAGTAATAATAATAATAAGGTGTTCAGGTTTGTGAAAGCACTAATTTTAATGTGGTTTCTAGTATACTTTTGTGTTTTTTATTACACAGTTGAAATCTGTAATTACAAGAGAGGCTGTAAAATAAATATGCCTTCAGTGTAATGTAAACTCTTTGGAAATCATGGCTTAAAAATTAATTTCAACGTGTCAATATTTAAGAAGCAAAACACCCGCATTCATAAATGTCAGTTGCTAAACACATGAAAATTGTTCAGATTTAAGCAACAGGAAACTGTAGTTTTTAATAAACATTTCATGATCAAGAGAAAGATGCATTTGAAATTCCCACATGCATCTTTCAAAATCAATTTTATTCTGTACAGTAAATTGAGACAGAAACATCCCAATTCACTACAAGAGATGAGCATATGAAAGCAGATTTGTGTATAGATTCCCATAGTGGATTGGGAACCATGTGCATAGATCAGGTGTGAATGGACACATATCTGGATGTTCCTTCTAATTATGTTGCACATCAAGATATAACTGATGCATGAATCTTAGTAATCCCCATTCACTTTATGGTATGAATGGAGTGCATGTTACCATTCATGTTTCAATGTAGATGCATCCTGCCCATTATTTGGAACAAAGTATACATTGCTGTACAAGACTATCTACACTGGGGATTTGGGGTTTACAGAGTATATATTTAAAAGCAATATCAGTTGGCTAGGATATGCAGTATCAAATTAAAGAACAGTCTCCAGTCACTATCCCAGGCATTATATTATGTGACCTTAATGGAGGGAGCTCACTGAAGCCTTACTCTTTTCCCTGCCAACATCTACTGAAAGTAAACATTTCATCACACAGAAAACACAAACATATGCATAATGTAATGAGATACTTGAGCTCCAGCTAGCTAATAATAATATAGGACAGAATATCCTACAGCTCACAAAAAGGGTTTGGTTGATTATTTGTTTTCTGCAGTCTCTTGAAGTTGTTCCTCAAATTGCAGATCTCAGAAATAGGACACAGAACAGTTTCAACTGCAGACTTTAAAAAATATAATATAAATTGAATTCAGTGCATCTACACTGTAGTGCAGTTTGACACCAATTTAACTGCCATAGCTCCATCCTATAGACACCTGGAATTTGTAGATCTGTGAAGTACCAATGCTCTCTGGCAAAGAAGACTGAAGACCTTTTAAAATTACAAATTCCAGGATTCCATAGGATGTGTCAAACTACATCATTTCTACAGTGTAGATGCACCCAAAGACTTGGTAATATTGACCATTATTGTCTAAAGTCTTTGAAAAATCCCTGACTTTATTTTTTTTCCCCATTGCTCATTACCTCATTTGGTCCTGTGGTTTGCCTGGGAGATGCGGTCTGGTAGTGTTCAGAGGTTCCATAATCAGTTTCAGCTACACTGTATTCATGATATTCATCAACAATGTTGGCCTGATTGAAAAGAGAGAGCATGAGGTTATCCGCAGCAGGCAAAAGCAAACATCCAGAAGGAATCTCCATTTAATTGGGTTATTCATGTATTCATCTACTAGGGGTTAGAGCTACTTATTTCTCAACATCAGAGATCTTCCAGGCTTGGTCTAGGAAAGATCTTGATCATTTTGTGGCTACTTTTACCCCTAGTTTGCCTTTTGCAGCAGCTTGATAGTTTTTCTTCTTCTTGGATGAGTATGTTTCAGTTTTTTTGAATGTGAACTTTTGGGGGTTGTTCTTTGAGTTAACGGACACTGTCCTCTTCTTCTTTGGGGCTTTGTTCTTTTTCTGAAAAAAGTGGTGAAAGATGGAATGGGAAACATAAATAAGTGAAAGGGAATAGAAGCAAGGCATGAAAGGAAGCAGAGTACAGAAGAGCCAAAAATAATTTTCAAAAAGTTAAAATAAAGAAATATATTGCTGTCCCATCTTCTAGCCTGCCGCTGTGGGATTTAAAAATGTTTTATGGACAAACAGGAAAGGAAGGAGGACAAAAAACATGGAAAACATGATTAACATAAGACACCACATGACAAAACTGCATGATAGATGAGAGGGACTTCAGACAACAAGCAGACCACATGCTGTTACCTCAGTCTGTGCTACTGTCTCCTCGTATAGTGGGGGTCCCTCTGTTACAGTGTCAAGGTCTTTATAATCTCTATAATCTGGATCCCCATAGTCATAGTCATACTCGATTAAATCGTCCGTTGTGTACTAAATTGCAAAGAAAAATATCAGGCATTGCTGTGTTAGTAGCAGAAAACTATATTAGCAGTCATGGAAAGCTCTTTCTTAACTTTTACTCACTCATAAGAAAAAGTTAAGAGAATGAAATCATTCACTATATTAGTAAGACTTCCTTATTTTCTTTTTTCTTTCAAATTTATATAAACACAGGTGTAATACACACACACATACACACACACACAGAGGCCAGACAAAGTGTATATTACATGGTGAGAAGAAAAACAGAGATATTTTCAATGAGGTTTTTTTTTTTTTTTAAAGTATGGCTTGCAAAACAAAAACAAACAGCTTCATTTATATACCGCTTCATACCACCTAAGCAGTGTCTAAGCGGTTTACAACTGTAAACTACTTGCTCCCAACAATCTGGGTACTCATTTTAGCAACCTCGGAAGGATGCAAGCCTGAGTCAAGCTTGAACCCTCTTTCTGGTATTGAACCCACAACCTTATGGTTTTGAGTGAATGGCTGCAGTACAGGCTTTTAACCACTGTGCCATCAGTTAGCAGATGTTTTGTTTATTACATATTATATATAACACCTGTTATATGAAACATGCATTAAAATGCTTCATCTATCTTTCCTTAATGTTATCATTTAACTAACAAGTTTTGTTAATTGAATTTGAAGGCATATTGTAAAAAGAAATCACTTCTTCCCTCTTTCATTTTATTTCATTGATCCCCATTTAACAAGGGTCAATAAAATCATGCTAGGCATACAAAACATCAGAACAAAGTTCTACCAATTTATCAACATACTTAAAACAGAATGCTAGCCACAAAGTGTGCACTGCTAACATACCAACATGGATCATGGAAGTGCTAATCTGATTAAACCACTGCAAAATTTACATGAGACTAAGGCCATGTCTGCACAGACTAAATAACACATCCTCTGCTCCCACTGTCATGGTGAGGAGTCCTAATGATACAGGGCCCAATCCCCAGTTCTGGTACACAATGATGGAATGGCATTTAGCAAGGCCAGCACTGAACCTGTTATACCCCCACCCTTACTATCTTTTTTTAAATTACCTTTTTTTTCTGGAGCCCTCTGGAGCAACAATGGACAGCTGTTTACAACATGTCTCACTGTACCACTCACCACTGCTCCTCATCCCCTCTGATGTCAGAATGTGGTGCCAAACCATGTAATTGATGCTCAGTGCCTCATTTTCAGCATCAGAGAAAGTGACTTGCACTGGTACCTCTAGACGGCAGAACAGCAGGATGAACATTCAAACAGCTTCCTGCCATCACTCCAGAGTCCTAAGTAACAGGGAGATGTCGGGGCAGCTCGAACACCAGAATACTCTAAGCTGCTCCTGGAGTAGTATTTTGGCCTGTGCAAATACTAGCTATGTTTATTTTCCATCCCCAGATAACATTTAAATTTTTTGTCTATGAATTGGTAAAGTGAATTGGGAGAAAAGCACTTCTGAATGCAAGTTTTACATTATTTCACACATAGTAAATCTTCTTCATGTAGACTACTAGCACATCAAGGTACTACTCTCTCATAGACAAGAGCAGTAAATGGCAACCATTTTGTTCTCTTCCCTCCTCATCACTTATGTGACAATCATTACAATTTCGTTTTTTTGTGGAGCTTTTGGGCTATGTGGCCATGTTCTAGAAGAGTTCCTTTCTGACGTTTCATCAGCATCTGTGGCTGGCATCTTCAGAGAATGATAGCCGGGGAAAGGATTGGAGATATATATATCCTGTGTGACCCTGGGAAGGAGAGAGTAATTTGCAAATGCATTGTTCTGTTGCTAATGGCAGTCCTCAGGGTGGGAGGATATGCAAACAAGGATTAATTTCTGCTAGCTGGTGCTCATTGTCTGCTGGGAATCCCCTGGCCTTAGGCTGTTGCTCATTTGCATAGGTTGAGTCTTGACCTTGCTGTCCTTCAGGACTGGTAGCCAGGTCTTGTTTACTCTCAGGGTTTCCTCTTTCCTGTTGAAACTATCCCGGTGTTTATGGATTTCAATGACCTCCCTGTGCATTCTGACATGGTAGTTGTTGGCATGGTCCAGAATTTCAGTGCTTTCAAACAGCATGTTATGCCCAGGATGGTTTATAGCATGTTCTGCTACTTCTGATTTTTCCGGTTGACCCAGTCTGCAATGTCTCTCATTTTCCTTGATTCTTGTCTGCACACTGCGTTTGGTGGTCCCTTTGTAGACCTGTCCGAAGCTGCCTGGAATGCAGTAGACTCCTGCAGCTGTGAGCGGGTCTCTCTTGTCCTTGGCTAAGTGAAGCATTTGCTGGATTTTCTTCGTCGGTCTGTAAACCTTTTGAAGCTTGTTTTTCTTCACCACTTTCCCTATTCTGTCTGTGACTCCTTTGATGTATGGTAAAAACATCTTCCCTTTGGGTGGTTGCTTGTCTTGAGTCTTCTGGGGTTTTCTGGGACTGGCAGCCCTTCTGATGTCTGCTCTGGAGTAACCATTGGCCTGTAGAGCCCGGTCCAGGTGTATCAGTTCATCTTCCAAGAAGTGGGGTTCACAGATACATTTTGCCCAGTCTACTAGTGTTTTTATAGTGCTTCTTTTTTGTCCTGGGTGATGGTTGGAGTTCTTGTGCAGGTATCTGTCCATATGTGTAGGTTTTCTCTATACTGTGTGGCCCAAACGTTGGTTTGGTTTGCGAATGACTAGGACATTCAAGAATGGTAGTGTTCCTTCCTTTTCTTTTTCCATTGTGAATTGGATGATAGGGTAGATGTTGTTCAAATGGTTCAGAAATACAGCCAGATATTCTTCTCCATGGCTCCAAATGATGAAAGTGTCATCCACATATCAGAACCATGTTGTGGATTTTTTCAGTGCTGTTTCCAGGGCTTGTTTTTCAACGTGCTCCATGTAAAAGTTTGCTATCACAGGGCTCAGAGGGCTCCCCGTTGCTACCCCATTCTCTCTGCTTGCAGAATCCCTTGTCCCACTGGAAATAGCTTGTGGTGAGGCAATGTTCGAACAGGGCTGTGATGTCTTCTGGAAAAAAATTTCGGATGAGTGTCATGGTGTCCATTATGGGGACTTTGGAGGAAACCCTGAGAAGAAACAAGGCTTGGCTTGGAAACATCAAAAAGTAACTCTTCTAGAACATGGCCACATAGCCCAAAAGCTCCACAAAAAACTATAGGTGCCGGCCATGAAAGCGTTTAACTGCACATTACAATTTAGCTTGGATTGTAATACTACAGTGCTGTCAGTCTCCATCCCTGTCAACAACAAATAGTGGTATGCAATGGAGGAGTGGGTTAAACCGTGTTATAGTAGCACAACATCAGGTAATTCATGTTAAACATCAGAGAGAAAGGAGGGAAACAGAGCAGATGGCTTTTTTCATAGAAGCTGAATATTTCATGAGGCTAGACTTCCAGGCCAAATCCTAAATCTAATTGTTAATATCAGCTGTTCCAATGGACTCAATAAGTATTGATTTATAATTTAGTTATTAGTCTATGTATCTGATTTAGTTGGGACTAGTAATTACATTTAGCCTCCATATACATTTAGCAATATCATGTCATGATGTGGGAAACAGAAATCATGGCATAGATAAAACTGTTAGTTTTGTATTCTCCCGGATTATACACACGCATGTGTGAGCACACACACACCTGTAATTTCTTTCTACCAGATTTATCAACACATTTGTGACTTTTAGAAAGCTCTTATCAAAAAAAGGAACCAAACGGATTTCTCACCCATTCCTAAAAATGACTCCAACTGCATACTGTGATTTTTCTAATCATGGAACCAGCTCACCCAATCTTTTATGTCATGAATTAAACTGTTTCTGTAAACTGACCTCTCAGGCAGATACTTGTGTAGACACTTTGCTCTGGAATGTTGGGCTGCAAAAACGTTTGCATCAGCTTATGGACACCCACCTCTTTCTATGCACTGTATAGAATGATTTACAATTTTATGCTGTGATGAATTACATCCAAGGTTTCTACACGCAATGAAGTCATCCATACTTAGTAATAAATGAAGGTAATGCAAAAGCTGTCAGTCAGTGATAATGAACTGAAAATTCAAGGATATAACACAGGTGTATGAAACATGTAACCCAAAAGACCACAGCGTCATTTTGCACGAACCTTATTCCATTTGAAAACTCTACTGATTTTTTACTCCAACTGCACTAATGTTCAATTCTGCCATACTTACTTTTGGAATGTGGACTTCAACAGTTTCTCCACTCCTGCAAATTTCCCCATTAGTTCTGAAACCATGACATAAACTTATGGGTAGTATAATTTCCACATAAGAGAATTTATGGTCCAATAGTTCCTTTCAAACAGAGTAAACCCACTGAATAAAGTTTCATTTAAACTACAGTTCCCATGTAGGATTCTGGGAGCTGTAATCCAAAAATAGAATATTTCCCCAGTTCTGCTAAAATAAATTGCTTTAGCATTTCTTGCTTTTTTTTTATTTGATCCAAAAACTGTATGCAAACATTCTCACTTTAAAACAAGGAAAACAAAAAACCAAACAAAAACCAAACACCTAACTTTCAATAATAATCAATCTTGCATTAATCAACATATTGTTATTAAAGGAAAATACTGTCCCCAATCCCCCCCCAAACCTCATTATTAAACTTTTTATTTAATAACTAAATGCAATCTAAGAAAAGATTTATGTGTGGAAAATCATTATGAATATTGGCAGAGCCTGCCACGTTAACAAAAATATAACACTCAGAGTGGTATTCAGTTTTATTGTGAACCTTATTAAGAATCAGCATGTTTTTATTAACATCCTGTGGTGAATACCTTTTCAACCTTGTGAAAAGAGAAACAAACTATAATAAAAGACCAATTATCTAGAAAATATTGGTATGTGCACATACTAAAGGAATGTAAGTCCATGTGTTTGCACCTACAAAAATGCCACAAGAAAGACAAAAGGGAGGGGGTAGGCCTACCATTGGTCTTGTCCATTAATATCTACATGTCCATCTAATTCTGAGGAGACTTTTAAGGTTCAGATACAGTTTGTGCAAGATAGCATAGCCTCACTCATTCCTCCCTATCCCTTCTGAATGGAGAATGCACCTTAAATAGAAAACATGCAGTGTTCTCATGCATGAGTGATGGGTCAGCCCACTCTTCACTTTCATTGGGAATTATAATTATGATATTCAAATCACCATTTGGACTACAGACTGCACCACAGGGAGCCCAAATTGTTATCATAAGATTCCTCTCAGGCACTACTTCTTTCTCCTTTCCTTCCACAAAATGGCCTGGGTAATGCAGCCGCTATTGGGGTTCATGGCAGAACCTGCAAAAGTCTGGGGTCTCATAAACCATAGAAACCACACATCTTAGTAATCTTTAGGTGCTTTAAAATGTTGTATTAAAACAACTGGCAAATGTAATATTGGAGCCATTGGCAATAATCTTTGAGAAATCCTGGAGAACAGGAGAAGTCCCAGCAGACTGGAGGAGGGCAAACGTTGTCCCCATCTTCAAAAAGGGAAAAAAATGAGGATCCCAACAATTATCGTCCAGTTAGTCTGACATCAATACCAGGAAAGATTCTGGAGCAGATGATTAAACAGAGAATCTGTGAATATCTAGAAGATAATTCCATAATCTCAAAAAGTCAACATGGATTTCAGAGAAACAAGTCATGCCAGACAAGTCTGATCTCTCTCTCTCTCTCTCTCTCTCTCTCTCTCTCTCTCATCTACCAGCTTGGTAGATGAAGGGAATGCTGTGGATATAGTTCATCTTGATTTCAGTAAGGCCTTTGACAAAGTTCCCCATGACATTCTTACAAATAAGCTTGTAAAATGAGGGCTAGACAAGGCAACTGTTAAATGGATTTGTAATTGGTTGACAGACTGAACCCAAAGGGTGCTCAGCAATGGTTTCTTTTCATCATGGAGAGAAGTGACAAGTGGGGTGCCACAGGATTTTGTCCTGGGCTCAGTGCTATTCAATATCTTTATTAATTACTTGGATAATAGAATTGGGAGCATACTTATCAAATTTGCAGATGACACTAAACTAGGAGGAGTAGCTAATACCCCAGAGGACAGGATCAAAATTCAAAATGACCTGAATAGACTAGAAAGCTGGGCCAAAGCTAACAAAATGAAATTCAACACAGAGAAATGTAAGGTACTGCACTTAGGGCGGAAAAATCAAATGCACAGATATAGGATGGGGGGGGGGCACCTGGCTGAATGAAACTATGTGTGAAAGGACCTAAGAGTCCAAGGAGATCATAAGTTGAACACGAGTCAACAGTACGATGCAGCAGCTAAAAAGGCCAATGCAATTTTAGGCTCCATCAATAGAAGTATAGTATTTGGATCCAGGGAAGTAATAGTGCTCTTCTACTCTGCTTTGGTCAGGCCCCATTCTGTGTCCAGTTCTGGGCACCACAATTCAAAAAGGATGTGGAAAAACTAGAGTTTTTCCAAAGTCGCCAAAGGAGGGCGACTAAAATGGTGAAGGGTATGGAAACCATGCTCTATGAGGAACGACTAAGGGAGCTGGATATGTTTAGCTTGGAGAAGAGAAGCTTAAGAGGTGATACGATAACCCTGTTTAAATATTTGAAGGGATGTCATATTGAGGAGGGAGCAAGCTTGTTTTCTACTGCTCCAAGAAACTGCATGCAAACTGCAGGAAAAGTGGTTCCACCTAGACATTAGGAGGAACTTCCTGACAGTAAGGGCTGTTCTACAGTGGAACCCCTCGGAGAGTGGTGGAGTCTCCTTCCTTAGAGGTCTTTAAGCAGAGGCTGGATGGTCATCTGTCATGGATGCTTTGATTGGCAGTTCCTGCATGGCAGGGGGTTGGACTGGATGGCCCTTGTGGTCTCTTCCAATTCTATGATTCTCTGATTCTATGTATCAACAAGGGAAGATAAAAGCATAGTAGCTCCACCTCTCCACCTCCAATTCCACTCCTCTCCTGTAAAGGAAGGGCAGATAGCCTCTGCTGTCCATGGATACTCTCCTGCATTTTCCAGGTTTCTTCTCACTGGACAACTTTCAAGCGTAGCAGAGGCTCTCCACTTCTGACTCATTCACAGTTGCACCTATAAAGCTGGCACAACTGACAACAGAGGAAGTAGGGATAATAATGCTCTTCCTCACATACTGATACAATATGCTTTGAGAATATATGAACAGAGCATTGCTATTCTTCCATTCTGGCTGTTGCTGGACATATACATAAAAATGTCCTGGAAACCATAACCACTGAGAAGCCATATTACATGGACTTCCAGTTGACAACAGTGGTATGGTGACACATTTCTAGAGAGGTCTCTGGAGGATGCAGCAACACGTGACCAAACCCCAGACATTGCAATTAAAATAACAGAAGAAAATAAATAATAAGATCGGATCCATCCTCCCCTTGCCAAAAAAAAAAAAAAAAAAAAAAAGGTGGGGAATTGAAGGCTCGCAATGGGTTCCTAACGCTTGGCGATCAGTGCAGAACAAGACAGAAAAGGAGAGCTGACCAGTCATCCAATGCCAGAGGGAAGGTCAGGGTACTAGGAGCGGTGAAAACACCACACGGTTTGAAGCCAAGACTAGAGGCGAGGCACAGGTAATGCTGCCAGCTAAACAAATGAGAAGCTGTGTTCCCATTGTTTCTTAGTTTCCTAGTAGGTTACTTTCCTCACACTGGGCACTATGTTTCTACTTTGAGATAAACTCAAGGGATAGCAGGAATCTTACCAATACAGGGATCTCTCAGGGCAGGAGCTCAGAATCAATTAGTAGCAGGGTTCGTGGGGTAGTGAGTCTGTTCTAAGTTTTAATATAAGCTTGAAAGAAGCTACACAAGTTACTGAATCTTTATTGAATATCTCCTTTAAAATTCTGACTAAAACCCAGAACAAACTGACTACCCCATTGACATTGAAGCTACCAGATGCCACAGAAAAAACAAAACAAAATCCTCCTACCATTTGGATGGGAGTGGTCTGTGGAACCTTCCCATATCTACTTGCAGTCTCCCTCTTGCACTGCATTTAAGATTTTAAAAAGACAATGAAATTCCTTTGAAAGCCAAAGTGTCATGCCATTGTAAGTAGAGTGCTGCTGGAGTACTTTGCGCTTAGCCACAAAGCATGCATAAATTCAACCAGTGCTGCTTTCTGTACTGTGGAGACAACAATCAGGAGACACACTTCTGCCTGATGGAATCTCCACCTGTGCAGTCCCAGCACACTGTATAAGATGCAGGTAACAATACAGAATTACATCATGACACTTGTGAAAAGCATAGGAGCATGGTTGAGAAAAATGGGCAAGTGGGCAGTACCTGGCATCCTGCTATCACACAAGAAAGGTTGAGCCTCTGCAGTAATAAAATGGTAACAATCACAGTGTCAGCAAAAGTGGTGGCAACTGCTCTGAACACAACAGCGATCAGAAGCTAGTTTATGCAAAGGCCTGACAAAGATCCATGCAGAATTACCACCTTTTTATGGGTCTAAGAAGCAGGCCATTAAAACTGCATGTCTCTGGGCATTAACAAAACTGCCCAAAACTTGTCAAAAGCCATCCAGATGGCAATTGGAACTGCACTAAGTTCAGGAGTTAGCAGCCTCAAATCAGATCAGAAAATATCTTTCTCAACTCTTCAGTGGTAAGTATGCAAAGAAGACATGGCAGCATTTCCCTGAAGGTGTTTTTTATTATTATTATAAAAGTGCAACTTTTAGAAATGTTTCTCTTCTCTGCCGCTGCCTCTGTGAAAGCTCTATTGATAGAGAACAAATAGGTTGTGTCTGCAAAGGAATGTAACACCTCAGTGTCTGTCTCCTCTTGCAAGTCAGCCAAGGAGGCTCAATTGCAGGCATTCATCTGCTTCTTTGGGCAAACAAACAAGAAATGAATGAAAATTTGTCACTGACGAAAACTTCATTGAATTTAATACAATCATTTTATGCTGGAAGGTGAGGCTGAAAAGCATTTAAATGGTAGATAGAGAACACTCCAATGGTTGGATTTGCATTTCTAAATTATCAACAGTTATACATTTTTTCTTCTGGAATAATTGGACTGCTATTGGCCCAGTTTTGGATAAAGCTGTCTGCTGTGGGAATGGGGGAAAGGGAAAAGCCTAGGCCTCGAGGTCTCTTTTGGGGGATTTTTTTTAAAATGCATGCATGAACACAAAGTGAGACTTCTTAAGACAAAGTTTAATTTTTAGAATTAGTCATTTCCAGTGTTTGTGCAATGCTGTAGCTAAGAGTGTAGATGATGTGTCCGGAATCAAGTCATTAATAATTGTAGCCCAGTATATATGAATCAGATGATAACACTGACTTACATCATGGTGCTTCAGAAACATCATGAGCCACCAATTCAAACACAGCTGGGCAAACAGAAGAAATGTCCTCAGTGAGACAGAACACCCTTTTCATGCAAAAGAACTCAGGTTCAACCACTGGCATCCTCAGACAGGGTCAAGCAAAGACCCAGTCTGTAACCCTAGAAAGCTGTTGCCAATCAGTGTAGATGATTACCTTGAGCTAGTTGACCCAATGGTTGGACATGCTATAAGGCAGGTTCCTATGACAGCTGACCAGGGAATCTGAGAAATGACCAAAGAGGGGTTCAGAAGCACTTAGCGGGTTACACTACATGGCTCAGGAGTATGGGAAGCACAGGTTATTGGAATGTAGCCCATTCAGTGGGTCATATACTGTACAAACCTTTGAACTTCCAGAAATTGCATAGAAAACCATATTTTATTGTCTCAGGTCAAAGAATTTGTCCATTCAGCCCAGTATGCTCAAAGCAACTTTCCAGGGATACAGCAGCTGCCCATGGTCTCAGGCACAAGTTTTTTCTGTCAGCTATAGATACCAGGGATTAGAATCTGGAATCCTCTGCATGCAAAACACATACTGTACCACTGGTACTGTGCTCAGATTGGCAGTTACTCAGCATTTAAACAGTACTGCATACATCTTAATCATATTTCTACTTACAATGATAGGATCTGTCTGACAGCAGAATTAGTGACTGCTATGGACTCTGCCAATCTTGTGGCTAATAAAATTGCTAAGGGCAGGTTAGAAAAAGTTCTTTGGAGACCACAAAACAAACAGAAACATTGACTGAGTCAAAAAAATCAGTGCCAAGTATGTTAGAAATAAAAAAAAAATCTCACAGTGAGTAAATTGATATTTATGGTAAGCATTGCCAGAGGCACAGTTTGAAAAGCTAGTCATTCATGAATGAGAACCATCAAAAGGCACATATAAAAAGTAAGGATATTTAGAATGCTGCCTTGCATCATACAAAATGAACTGGAAAATATTTTAGCTCTTCTAGGAAGTTGCCTTTGACATTTCAACAAAGTGTAAGGTCACTTTAAAAAAAAACCCAGCTGCGTTTTGGTTGTTCATTGTATTCACAGGACAGAAATGCACAGCCCATATGAAATGTAGCTGCAACTTTCCTTCTTTTGTTATCCTAAATTTTTGGAGACTCAGTTTTGTAACAGAGCAAGGTTTCCATAGACTGGTATAACATCAAGGCTATCACATCTGAAGAGGTGTCCAATGTGGCCCAATGGCCAAATGAAAGATTTGTGAGCATCCTAGATGCTTCCACATTATTAAAACTACAAAAAAAATGTACTTGATCATTTCCTACAAAGACCATCTCATCTAATATCAAGATCTAAGCAGAAAGAATAAATAAGTTTCAAAAGAAATGATGTATAAAACTACCCCACACCATTAAAAATAATTAAAATGTGTTTAGTCTTTGAAATATGTGTGGCAGGCTCAGGACCCTTTCATACTTCGCAATGATAAAGCTATGATTCCACTTTAACTGTCATAGGAGTTTATCATACGACGGAATTTGAACACAATTAGATTTCATGTAAATTCACTAAACTAGTGAATTTACGTGAATTTGAATTGGCTCAATTCAAAATTGGGAGAAATTCCTCCCGTGTGATAAGCTTCATAGAAACAGCCCATGGAATCATGGGATGTATAGTTGAAGGAGGTGTCTTTAGAATGCTCAGATAGAAAGCTCCTGTGCCTCACCAAACTAAAAGCCCCAGGATTCCACAAGATACAGCCATGAAGGTTAAAGTGGAATCATAGCTTTGTATATTGCAAAAAGGATCCCAGCCATCGTTTTTTCTTGACAGAATCAAATTGGTGCTGCCAGGACAGCAGTGATCCAGGACCTACTTTCCCCTTAAATCCTTGAATGTCCAGGACACAATCATTCAAAGGGACACAAGTGTAACAAAAAGGCAAAATCTTGACTAAGTCAACCAAAGAAGTGGGGCCACAAAAATATCTCTGTAAGCTTTCAAACCCCCAGGTTTCTTCAGCAAGCAAAGATGTTGGGAACAAGAAAGGCAAGTAGGAAAATAATGGTTTTAGATAATATTGCCTGTATGTTATATTGGTATATTGTGAGGCAGTGGGTGCAACTACATTGTAGAAATAATGCAGTTTGACACCACTTTAACTACCATAGTTCAATCCAGCAGAACCCTGTGATTTGTTGTTTTATGAGGCACCAGCACTCTTTGGCAGAGAATGCTAAAGACCATGTAAAACCACAAATCCCAGGATTCCGTAAGATGGAACTACAGTACTTAAAGTGGTGTCAACTTGCATTATTTCTGCCGTGTATATTCACCCAAAGAGTCTGCAGAGTATAAAATGAGGCTACTTGGATTATACTTGAATCAGGTTTTTGGGAAGGAAATAAAATTAAGGCAATAAAATGTGGTTCTCCAACTTGAGAATACCCAAACTGAAACCTCAGTTTTCTCTCTGGCCATGTAGATCAATGAAGACTTAAAACCTGTTTGAATTTGTCCTGATAGAGTTTAAAGAAGCCTGTCTAGGATTTCTAAACTCTAAAACCTGTAATGTTTGTTCTCTAGGGATTGCCTCAAAATCCATCCTGTCTGGCTGATGCACTCTTAATCTTTCCCCCCTCATCGCATACATTTTTAACAGACTATTTTTCCCTCTTCTTTTATAAGGACACTATGCACTCTGGTGTTCCTGACTCCAGACAGAAGGGAAATGACCCCATCAAAAGTATCCCACTGTTTAGGGAAATGCAGAGAAATGAAAGGAACACATTGCAAAGATTAAGTTATGCCACATCTGATTGCAACTTACAGCAACCTTCTAAAATGTCCCATGGATATTTTCCGAGGCTCAGTAGTTAAAGTGTGAAATGTCTTGCTGGACTGTACAAGTGTAGATATGGATTCAGTTCTATCAATATATATATATATATATATATATATATATAAAAATGAAGTAACTACAATCCCACATAAAAACGGGTGTCATTTTTTCTCCCTAACATCTGTTTCAGGGACTTAAATTTTTTTTTATCTGTTCACCCACTAGCCTCCTCCCAGTCTGAAGCACAGGAAAGCAATATAAGGATGTTGCCCCCAAACTAAAACTCCACTGAAATTTTCCTTCATTGTAGTGACTTCTACAATGTACAGTATAGGCATCCAAAGAAAATGAGTAGGCAAAGTTACCAAGGAAATGTGAACACAGAAAATACAAGAGTTCTAGGAGTTCAATGTCTCATCTGTAATTCTAGAAATGTGGGGACTGGAGGAAAATTTCATAGGGAGCAGAATTCATATTTCAGGGAGCAATGTTCTCATATCCCTGACCATAGCTATGCCAGCATTCCATCCAACTATTAAAAATGTAAGAAGTATGGCTTGCCCAACATCTGCACAGAGGATAAATGTACATATTATGAACTAAACTATAAATTCCACCTGCAACCCATTTTTCCTGGTGGGGATGTAGAAAAAAAAATTATTTCCTTTCACTGACTAACTTTTTTCATTAAAAGCAATCAAATGTCACTGCAGGCCTAACAAGACTAAAAGAATAGGTGGAAGTTCTTCTTTGAGAAAGCCAATTTGATTGTTGAGGTCTTAATCCATCTTTTTGATGTGGCTCTACAAGTAGTCCTGGCCCAGGATAGTTTGCTATCCGGAGGAAAAGAAATGATGGTTTTCTTCTCTCTAAAACCATGTAGCAAAATTAAGTAGACTGCACTGGCAGATTAATCATATTCATTGCCAGTAAAAAGACAATATCTGTCCCTCCTGGAGGAAGGTGAGGAGGTGCAGGAGACTAGCACACACAATCTTTCCTACATGAAGCCAGCTTGTCTCCAACAAGTTACCTCACCAAGCCTAATGATGATGCCAGTCTTGCCCAATTCACACCTGGATGTTTTGGAGCAGTATGAAATACATACAGCTTTTGTGCAAAACTTGCATCTGTCATAATCCCCCCACCCTAACAATACTCTGCAGAGACCACACAACCCAGCAGCCCAGCAGCAGATCAAAAAGTGATCAGTATATTATCTGTTTAGGCCACTCAGCTCTCTTGATTGATCGTTTGAGATTGCTCCTGTTTCTGCATCTAGTTTAGAAAACTCTTTTGTTTCTAGGGGTGTTTGGTGGTAAAGAGGAAATTAAATGCCCATGTGGTTCTTAGTTGTACCTTGCATACTATGAGAAGAAACAATCCCTCGGAACACCAGTTTGTGTGTGATATCATCAATGCACATGCACCAACACTTCAGGAGAGAAGAAACCATTTTGTCCAAGGGTCTGCCTGCACTGTGAACAAAAACCAAAAACCCTATTTTGAGACTCATCTGTTAGATGATGCATGAGGCAAAATTGGATGAAACCAGGACAAATTGTATTCTGGGGCAAAAAAACCCCAAGCAAAATAAAGCCCTTTGCTCTCCTCTAATGGTCTGGAGCATGTGCCCTGGGCCTGCTGAGATGTAGCCACCGGCACTATTGCTTGCTGTAATGTTGTTTTCCTTTTGTCATGTGTACAGGCACACTAGTGGCCAGCCACATCATGCACCCAGTGCACCAGTGAGCCATCACACATCCCATGAAGCAAAATTATGATAAACATGACAGGTCACCAATAATGCAATGTATGCAATAAGAACATATACAAACTGGCCAGTCCAACTGGGGCCCAAAGAGTGAAGGAGGAAAAGGGGAGCATATATGGGGGACCGCCATGATTGTGCTTTGCCAATGCATCACTGGGTGAACCAATGCAGTATGTGGGCAGTGTATTCCTCATGTAACCAGTAATATGGGACTTCAAATGGGATGGCAACTGGGTAGGACAAGAGATGTAATTAGCAGTCACGGGCAGTGTGTTCTTGCAATCATGTGCTTGCATGGGGGTGGGCTGTATGGCTTGACATCATGTGTTCAGCTCATGAGAAAACCCAGGAATGCTTGGTTTTTCCCTCTCCATCTGCTCAGCTCCCATGGTAGCCTGAGCTTATTCCGAGCTAAGTCACGGAACATTCACTCACCACTAACTGCCTATAAAGAAAATCAATTGCTGTTTTTCTGATGTTCAGGACCAATCAAAGAGGTTAGGACTATAGATAAAAAGTGTATAGGACCTGTGATCATGGGAAACTTCATTTGTAGCCATAAAGATGACTTTAAAATATGTCTTTAACACATTTCACAGTTCATTAACGCCTGTCCTAACTAATCAGCATGACTTCTGTCCTCACAAAAATGATTTCTTTGGCTCAAGTATTTCCCCTTACCCTAAAATTTAAAAAAAAAACCAAAAGAAGAATTTGGCATAGTTTATACAACAGTCTGAGAAAAAATATCTAGGCAGCCATTTGTTTTATAAAAGCCAAATCTTTGAAATATGCGATCAATTTTTTTACATATGTGGTTAACAATAGGGATGCAATTCTTCACTATTTTCTTGAAGTAGTCAATGAGTACCATATATACTCGAATATAAGTTTGGGGGCAAAAATTATGGGAATTAGTATGACCTGTGGATAAGTCAATGGTCAGACTTCAGCCCAATTGGGGACAGGCTGCAGGGTGATCGGTCACCCTTCCCGAATGGGTGGGTGGTTGCCATTTACCTAGTATCATTACAAAGTCACAGAAAATATGAGTATTAATTAAGTAACTTGCAATGGTGCAATAGACTCAAATACCTTTCCTGGTAGTGTGCATCTTGGCTTCCTTTGATTACACTTCTAGAACTCTGTTCTACACACATCTTAGTGTGTCAGCTTTATGGGAAGTTGCTTTTAGAAGACCAGATAACTGAACCATTCTAAACCAATGCTGTCAACTCCAACTATGCTGGCATCATCAGAAGAAAGTTTTTCATATTACTTTCTATCCTGTTTTGCTCTTGGGAAGCAAATCCAATTCTCAGCATGAAAGCACAGTTTCCCACATGGTTAAAGGGAGAAAATCACAGGTCACCAAGATGTCAGCTGAGAAGAGAGGTAGCCCAGTCTGGTTCATGTCATCTGCAATTCAGTACATAGTCTAGGCAGGCAGTCCAAAGGGTAGTCAGGAGTCCAAGCAGAGTTTAAGACAAAAAGACAAACAGTCATGAAACACCGCACCAGAGTTGCTTCGACCAAGAAAAGTTGGTTGTCAGCTACATTTGTCCAGGGGAAGTGATGCGTTATTTGTAGCCCACCTGTGGGTGCTCCCTAATTGTGGCACACTTCTGCAAGTATCTTTGTCCTGATGTCTTGTGGATGGTGTAGGGATAGGTAAGTCTCCATCTTTCTCTGATGGTTGTGGTTTCTGGAAACTCTGCTTCTGCAGCTGCTAGGGATTCTGCTCTTGTGCCTGCAGGACTGGCATGTCCTCTATGCTTTCAGGCATTCTTTCAGAACCTTCATTCTCTGACTCAGTGTCCATCCCAGGGTCCTGGAGGCAGGGCATGACACTTTCTATCTGATCCCTTTTTATTCTAAATGCCACTAACTGAACATGGAACTTTGTGCATGCAAAGCATGTGCTCTGCTACTGGTGTTGCATTTCTCTCCAGTGCAGAGAGATTTTCAGTTCTAGGGAAATTTGTCATCACATCTGGAACCTGCCTCTGCATAGGATTTTCAAATTACCCTTTGATTTCTTATGATTTTATGAAGGAATAGAAGCTTACTGACAATTTCACTTCGCTGGACTTGAGCCTTGTACCCATTCTCAAAGGCCACGGAAACTGTGCAAATTAAGGCCTCAGCAAGGAGGCCTTTATCTGCACTGTACAATAATGTACAGGTGGCATGCCCTGAAAATAATTTCTGCGTCGGTCATACCTCATCTGGAATACATTGTCTTGTTCTGGCCACTACAATTCAAGACAAACTAGAAAGTGTCTGGAGAATAGTGATCTAGGTGATCAAAGGTCAAATAAAGCTTTATGAGGAATGAGTTAAGGAACTGCACATATTTAACTTTTTATTAGGAGGAATTCCTTTACTGCAACAACTCTTTGACAGTGGAACAGATTTCCCTAAAATACAGTGGACTCTCCTTCTTTGGATGTCTTTAAAAAGAGGTTAGAGGTACAACCTTCTGGAGTACTTTAGTTATGTCTATCTGCATGAAAAATAATGGGACCCATTGAAACCTCAATAATTATGGTTCCCAGTACTCTTAGATGAACAAATATAGTGAATTCTGTTTCTGCTTGGAGTTTGTTTTACTAAGAACTGAGTCTTTCTGCCATTATTGCCAGTGAGTTATGTAAAGTGGGATAGTATTGAAGAAAAGCCCATTCAGAAGAATAAAGTCCAGACCAGGGACGGAGGTCACCGGAACAGGACATAAAACAATATCATTGTTGCATTTCAATGTCCGGAGAAATTGAAGGCACACTTTGGATTCAAATTAATCACCAAATGGCAAAACATTTCCAACTGGGTTGAACACATATAGAGGAAACACTAACAAGTGATACCACGGTCCCAATGTAACTACCAAAAGGAAAACAGTGGGGCAGGAAACCATCCAACCTCCAGCTGCAGAAACAATCTGCAAAATCCTCTCATGCAACTTTTCTTGCTTAAATCACATCAGACGTATGGCAACATATTTGCTCTCCTGGTCATTTTAAAAAATGTCTGAAGTTACAACAAGACTATGTGAACCTATTAAAGATTCATTTGTAATTATTATTGCATATGCTTGGGCATTGTGATTGCAAAGTTCAGGGATGAACAAAACTTGGCGTTCCTTGATGCAACAAGATCTTTCCATTGTGATCTCATGCTTCCTACACCAGAGAGGGAAGCATATTTGTATTACACAACCTGACCATCATGCAGTTCCAGTGAAAGGCACTGTTTTCTTCATTAGATACATTTCAGAAATATCAATTCACTAATGCAAAAGGAAGGAGGTAAGCTGTAGGGAAAAATCCATTTAAAAAAATAATAATAAAGGGATTTTTTTTAAGTGGATAGTTTTCCAGGTACTGTAAGAAACTTTTCTGAACTTCTGAATTAACTTTACTATGAAATAGAGTTCTGGGAAATAAACTGATTACAACCCTGCTTGAGAGATGATAATTTTGTAGATATTCAAGGAGACATATTTACACTACATTAATAATTCAAAATACACAAGGTTTGTGTAGAAGTTCTCGGGACATAATGCTTCCCCCATTTTGTTCTCAAAAGATGAAATGAGAAGTGTTAGTAATTTTCTTCCACTGTAAAAAAAGCCTATTCACAGTTTGGGACTTATTGTGTCCAAAATTGGTACATTTTCCCATAAAAACCAGAAAATATGCAGAAAACACTCTTTCCTGCACAGAAAATGCTGTTTTCTGATAAAAAACTCATTTGCAAATTTTGCACAGGATAAGTCCTGAACTGTGAAGATTCTCATCAGTTCAAGATTGAACAGTTCACATGTAAGAACACAGTACACACAAAGAAGCAGAGAATATTCGACTTGCAGTATGCGCCAATGTAATGTCTGAAGTGTAGACACACACCATCAAAAAGAAGGGCAGGCAGTTATGAAAACTGCCCTCATGCAGTTTTGAAGAGGTCTTATGGCCTGATGCATCAGGGACTTTCAAGCAGGTTCTATTGAAAAGAACAGGATGTTTGCCAGAGAAAAAGAGGCTCAATTTTGTGCAATTCCTATTCTCTTCAACACAGCATCCTTAAGTCTGAGGTTCCACACTACTCATTTTTCATGTGATGGGCATCATGGAGGAATGCTTGTCTGCAAGTGATCAGTAAGTTTGCTTCCATGGAGCACACATTGATTAGAATGTTCACTGCCCATATCTGTATCATGAAATGACAATGCACATTGTCATCAGGCTCTTTATTTGCTGCCATTTTCTATGGTGCTCAAAGCCACATGCTTGGGATGCTGGGAAAATCAGTTTTGCTAAATTCCAGTGCAAAGATTTATGCTTCCAGGACCAATGGGCAGATCAGAGCAGCTCTGCCATTGGATTTTTAATGGTAAATGTGGGTTTTTTACTGTTGCAGTGGGCCCTCCACATTTGCTTGGGTTATGGGCACAGGACTCCCATGAAAGTGGGGAAAAAAAAGCAAATTAAAAAAAACAAAACACTGTTGTTTTTTTATACATCTCTAGAAATCTATAGGTCCTCCAGTGCAAGTCGGTGGTCAACAGAAGCTGACCATAGAATTGCACTGAAGGGTCTACAAATGGTTAGAAAAGTGTTTCTTCTAGGAATCTCTGGGTCTTCCAGCATGACTTCTGATGGGCATGTATTGGAGAACCTAGAAATTCCTAGGAAGAACATATTAATCAAATCTGTGAATAATCAAATCTGCAAAAGTCAAAGCCACAAATGTGAAGGGCCAATTAATCACCAAAATCCAGTGGCCAGGTGACATGGGTGTGTGAGAGGCAGCTTTCTTCGGCTATTCATTACCCATCCCTTTAGTGAAAAATTTCTAAATCGTTTCTGGAAGAGGTTTCCCAGTGTTGTTCTATGTAACATTACTCAGAGGCAAAAACTGAGCAAGATTCTATATCAGCTACTTAGTTAAGTATGTGGAGAGTTACAGACATCTAAATCTAAGTAACTGTTCTGTATTGACAATTGCTACTTAAGTCTTGATTATGACACTATTGCCAAAATAGTAACTTCACCACTGCCACCACCACCACCTATTTTACTCAGGATCAGCTGCACAGGAAGAACAAGATCTATTCTGCTGGTGATCAGAGCATGACTGAATAATGTTTTCATCAGGTTTTGAGGGGTTGGTGTGCCAGGAGTGGTTAAATTCCTGTACTAAGTTTGTGAGTTCAGTATCACCCAGGGTCTCAGGGTCGACTCAGCCTTGCATCCTTCCGAGGTCGTTCAAAGGAGTACCCAGCTTGTTGGAAGCAATTGGCTTGCACATTGTAAACTGCTTAGGGAGTGCTTAAGTGCACTCATAAGTGGTATAGAATTATATTTGCTATTGCTTTTGCTAAGTGATTGGTGTAGAATACTGGTCAGCCCTTATCCAGTTAAATAATTTAAGATAAATTTGCTTTGAAGAGATCAATTCCCAAAGACTGTACAGAAATCAATGGCTACTAGGATATTTATTATTTTCATTACTCTAATTGCCCATAGGGAACAGACTTAAATGCCTTCCTAACAAGAAAGTTTATTATCTGTACAGACTTCCGCCCTACAGGTACAGCTAAATCCTGCATGCCAGACTTGAAGGAAGTACAGATCCAGTAAGTTAGCAAGTCTTTGGAGCAAGGAAGGCTAAATTAGCATTGTAAAATATGGTGCATGACAGCCCTCAAAAGAACAAGGCTAAGCTTCGTTTAGATCTTCCCTTCAAAAATGCAGTTCATTTAGAAGCATCTTTTTTTCTTCTTCTTTCGTTCACATAATCCTTGCAATTGGGGCAGGGCCAAAACAAATAAAGCAGAGCTCCCATTTTGGAGCCATTTCTCCATCTCCAGTCAGGCTGTGAGATTTATGAGGCTGTGGGATACTTTTCCATGCAAAGAACTAAAGGGCCTTTACTATGAGGCCTTTCCAAACCAGGCTGGACTGCTCACTAGAATACACACACACATACACACACTACAGGGAACAATTCAGCTTTGAGAAGGCCAGGAGGTACATGACTAAATAGGTCTTTTTTCGTCTCTTGACTCCCGAGATGTGGCTAAGCTGATGTGATTTGTCTGGACACAGTTCAGTGCATTTGAGTTTACAGTGTGGAGGGAATATTTACAAAAGCCAGTGCTCAGATTTTTCAAAATGTTCTATGGGAGAAAAAAGCTTTCAAGCTCATTCAAAACTCATATGATATCATTATGGTAATGATTCTACAACAGCTTTTAATGGAGGCTGCCATCCTATTACCTTTAAACAGTGGGCTTGAATGGGATCCAAGGGAAACTGGCATCTATAGAGTAGCACAGTATTAATTTGTTGAACTGGCAGAGGATAAAGTCCTGGCCAATACAGTGGTTTCATCATGTCTTGTAACTGCCAACAGTTGCATATCTCTACTGGGTTCCACATTTGCTGAATCCACAGCACACAATTCTAAATAGATCACAAGGTTCAGTTCCTAACCCCAAAACCGAGGCTCATGAGCACTTAGGAAAAAATGT
Source organism: Urosaurus nigricauda (assembly GCA_034509955.1). Lineage (NCBI taxonomy): Eukaryota > Metazoa > Chordata > Lepidosauria > Squamata > Phrynosomatidae > Urosaurus > Urosaurus nigricauda. Next base: position 107,891,690 of record JAOEGL010000004.1, read on the forward strand.
GTTAGATCAAACTAAACAAGCTAAAGAGAAGGGATGTAAAGAATATTCAAAAATATTTGAGAAATAGTTCACACTGTGTTCTCAGATGTTAAAAAACTGGCCAGTTTCCCTTATGCATGTGAATGTTCTTTTTTGGATGATGAAGGGGTTAATATTCCCTTCCCCAATCTGCAAAATCCAAGTTAGCCCCCCCAACAAAAAAATAAAACCCTTACTCTAATAATAAATAAATAAATAAATAAATTTCTATTTTCCCGCCTCTCCCTTCAGATTGAGGTGGGATTCTAACAAATTCATAAAAATAGTACCCTAGTTAAAACTACAGTCTTAAACAATATCCTAAAATCATTATGATATAATACCAAGTGCAATACATTCCAATCCCTGAACACAGTCACATACATGTGTGGTTACCAATCCAGTCATTATATAATCCAATTTCCAAGGTGAGGTATTATCCAATGGTCTTTTATAGCAGGTCAGATGGATAGGCCCACCGGAAGAGATCCGTCTTAAGTACCTTCTTAAAGGTGATAATAAGACGGATCTCTTCCGGCAAGTTGTTCCATAGTTTTGGGGCCGCGGTCGAGAATGCCCTATGGGAAGTCGACTTCAGTCTAGTGTTAGTATATTGTAACATATTCTTCCCTGAGATTCTGAGAGTGTGGGGCGGATTAAGTAGGGAGAGCCATTCCCTCAAGTAACTTGGGCCCAAGTCATATAGGGCTTTAAAGGTTAGAACCAACACTTTGTATTGTGCCCGGAAGCTGATCGGCAGCCAGTGTAGCGATCTTAGTATGGGGGTGATGTGCTCAGTTCTTTATGCCCCCATAACCAATCTGAGTGCTGCATTCTGGATCAGCTGAAGCTTCCAAATATGGTACAAAGGTAGCCCCATATAGAGTGTGTTACAGAAATCTAAATGAGAGGTTACCAGTGCATGTACCACTGCTTCAAGGTCCCCTCTACCCAGGTAAGGGCGCAGCTGGCGTATCAACCGTAGTTGATACCATGCACTCCTGGCTATCGCCTCCACCTGAGATGTCAACTGGAGGGACGAGTCCAGCAGTCCAAAGCTGCGAAATTTGTCCTTTAGGGGAAGTGTGACCCTGTCTAGGACACGCTGACAAATCTCGGTCCCTGGGCTGGGGGATCCTATTGCCAGTACCTCCATTTTCTCTGGATTCAGCCTGAGTTTGTTTTCCTTCATCCATCCCATTACCTCCCAGCAGCTTCGTGTAAATGTTAAATAGCATGGGAGACAGGATGGCACCCTGTGGGACATCTTATATCAACTCTCTTTTACGAGAGCAACTGTCTCCCAGCTTCACCATCTGGAATCTGCCCGAAAGGGAGGAATGGAACCACTGGAGCACAGTGCCCCCAATTCCTAACTCCTTCAGGCATTCCAGAAAGATACCATGTTAATGGTATCGAATGCCGCTGAGATGTCCAAGAGCACCAAGAGGGTCACACTTCCCCTATCGATGCCCAGACGAAGATCATCGACCAATGCGACCATGGCCATCTCAACTCTGTATCTCGTCCTGAAGCCAGTTTGAAATGGGTCTAGATAATCGGTTTCATCCGAGTTGGAAGGCAACTGCCCTCTCGATCACCTTGCTCAACAATGGTAACAAGGAGACCAGCCTACAGTTGTTTCTCATCAAGGGGTCCAGGGAGGGCTTTTTCAAAAATGGTTTAACCACAGCTTGTTTAAGCTTGGTTGGAAACTTTCCCTCCCTGAGGGATGCATTAATGATGAGTTGGAGCAATGTTATCATAGCATCCTCTCCCTGGGTTGTCAACCAAGATAGGCAGGGATCGAGAGGGCCTTGAAGGCAACCCACATGCCCATTATGAGCTTCACCATGAACTGGAAGGGTCAGAGAAGCATCTGGCTACTCTCCATAGCCAAATATGAAATAATGACATCATTGCTGAAATCCATCAGGGTCTTCTGTCAGCATGGGGAAAATAGTCAGGCACTTCTACAATCCTGCCTGCTCACTGCAAATCATGGAGTGCATATGCAGGGTGGCTTCTGGGGCTTCTTGGTAAGTCAAGGGAGGGTATGTGATGCATATATTTGCACTATTCTGAGGGGAAGCAGGATTAAAGTAATCAATTGCTATTGCTGTGAAGGACTTTGGAAACCGGAAAGCAAAAATGGCCTAATAAGTCTAAAACAAAAAGGCTATTTCATATTCCACTAGGCTCAAAATAATGTGCTTTTAAAAAAGAAGTGGGGGATTACATTTTTCGTTTTTAAAAAAACACCTATGCAGTACCATACTATGCAGTACTATAAATAAGATGGGGGGAGTATAATATTATATAGCTATCAATTATGAAGATAAATACATACACATAAAATGTTTTTGAAAGGAATCTAAACTCTTGACTCCCACTTTAATAAACTTTAATAAACATCTCTAATCTAAAAGAGCTATAAAATCCAACAAATGAGAATTTCACAAGCCTTTATCTATTGATTCCTACTCAGTGGCAGCTGGTGTTTCCCATGACAGTGAATCCTCTCTGGGTAGCAATGCAGCCTTTATAGGAACTGTCTAAGGTGCTGAACCCTATTCCTAAATAGATTCAGCACCTTGGATAGTTTCTTTGGATGTAATGAAAACTTTGCTGTCATTGAAGCCACTAGCTGCAATCAAATAGGAGGGTATTGTGTCCTTTATACGGCAGCACAGGACAATCAAATCTGCTTTCTACCCTCCTGATCGATTCAGTCACCAAAACCAATGTTTAGAAAATGTGCTTCTTCACTTTATTTTAAGAAGTCCTCATTTTTCTTATATCAACTTTCACCACTGCCAGAAAGAGAACAAGAGACACTGAAAGGCAGAAGCACAAAGGTCCAACTGAGGCACCTGGAAACTAGAACAGCGTGACATCCTCCAGAAGGATGCTCTAGCCAACATGTTAAGTGGCCAGGCCTTTGAGCTCCCACGAATTTCTGACACACAGTCTCTCCACCCCACCCATTCTCTTTTGTATTACAGGCAATTACTGTGTGATGGGATCATCCAAACAGACAGTGAGTCTTTCACAGTAGAATGGGAGGGGATGGATATTGTTGGATGACAGAGAACAAAAAAAGGATGAAGAGGGAGAGAGGAGGAGGGGAAGAAAGAGAAAGTAAAAAAAAGTTGGGGGAGTAAGTAAGTGAAATGGAATGTGTCATGGGAAGAAAGAGAAAGGATACAGCTGTTGGATTAATAGGATATTTGTAAGAAAAAGGTGAAATTGTTGCTCGGGTTAAAATCAGTGATTCTACTTAAAATTCACAAAAACTGACAGATTATTTACCATTAAACACAGTAGAATCAGTAGCTTGCTTTGCCGTTAGCTAAAACCAAAGAGAATTTGTCTTTAAATGTCTGTCAAAACTAGCTCTGGCCCCACCCATTACTAAGAATATTAGGTTGTGAGTTCAATCCCAGCCAAAGGGCTCAAGCTCAACTAAGGCTTGCATCCTTCCAAAGTCACTAAAATGAGAACCCAGATTGTTGGGGGCAATTAGCTTACACTTTGTAAACCACCTATGGAGTGCTTAAGTGCACTATTAAGAGGTATAGAAATGTACTTGATATTGCTATTGCTTAAACTATCTGACCCTGGATGTTTTCCTCTACAGAAAAAAAAGGAAGGAAAAAAAGCTGCACACTTCTAGCTTTTGGTTCAAGCAACCTATGAAACAAAGTCTCACTTAAGCTGATAGAGGATCCTGTACCTGAAAAGCCCTGTCTTTCTGTGTATTTTTAATATAGTTGATAAAAAAGATTTGGGGGGAAATTTGCCTGGAAGGCTCAATCCATTTACAGGAGCTGTGTAACAACTGGTAAAAACAACAGCTAAGAACATCTAAGAATTTGGTACAGTTGTAAACCAGAAGATCTTGTAGTCAGAATGGATAACTGCTAGTTTGTATCCCCCTCGTGGTGCAGTGATTAAATGCCTGTATTGCAGCCCCTCACTCACAGTCACAAGGTTGTGGATTTAATACAAGCCAGGGGGGCTCATGGGTCGACTCAACCTGGCCTCCTTCTGAGGTCTCTAAAATGAGTACCCAGTTTGTTGGGTGCCATTTAGCTTACACAATGTAAACAGTTTAGGGAGTGCTTAGTTCACTATAAAAGGGTAGAGAAAGGTCACTGCTATTGCTATTCCAGTTTCAGTTTGGGCCATAGGTGGGATTGAAAAGACTGCAGGGAGCAAATCTGCTGCATTCTGTGGTAGATTTGACCCTTTTCAATTTGGTGTGTGTGTGTCAAAAATGGCCCCACAATTTTACATGGGGTGCAAGGACCAAATCTGTTGCATTCTGTGGTAGATTTGGCCCTTTTTAATTGAGGGGGGATCAAAAATGGTCCCACAATTTTACATAGTGATTGTGGGGGTATACCAGGAGGCACCAAGAGTCACAAAAAGGGGATTCAGGGGCTGCATGTAATCTGAACACTGCACCTTCCCCATACCTCCTGTCAGTTTCATTGTTGCAGTGTCAATTATTGCTTATGTGCTAGAAGACAGCAGAGGTCAGATTACGCTAATACTCACCAACTGCGAGTATTGAATGTCAGGTATTCATGTACTTAGTCACCCACTGGTAAAACCACTTGCTTTTTCTGTGTTTTTTGGTACAGCTTTGGTTTCAGTTTGGGTTGTTGGCCAACAACCATGGCAAATTGGTCCCCTTCTCACAACCTCATTAGCCTATCACTAGTTCCCTCTTAAATATACAACATAAAAGTATAGACTGGGAAAACAGCAAGGATTGGTTTGGCTCTCTCAAGACAGAGGAAAACAAGAGCATTTGCCTTCCAAACAGGAGTAGTTAATTTATTAGAAGCAACGGAAGTGGATTAGGAGGAGAGGGCTTGATACCATTAGAAAACTTTCAGAAAGGTGAGCTTTGTATGGCCTTGATATTATTAATCATGAATGCATACAAGACTTAGCACAAGGGATAATGTATATACCCTTGATTTAGCACATGCATACACATACACATACATACACACCAAATTATTCTATAATGCATACAATATACAAATCCATATTCTTTTATGGAAACCATGTAATTTGCAAACATTATACAATCTTTTCAAAAATAATCTATAGAAAGAAATGTTAAGCACAATAATTTTTAAAAAAGCATTTGAGTGAGATAGTGAAGTGCATGTATTAGTAAGGAAGGCCATTCCTTTAGCTCTCAATAAACGTTTAAATAAATACTTGCAGAATAGCATGAATCCAGCATACCCATTAAAGTGAAATAAATCTAATAAAACATGGCTCATTACTCACCTCATCAACTTGAGGTTCTTGAGCTTGGGGAGCATTGGGCACAGGGGAATCACAATCTGGGCTATAATGCTCACAATGGTCGTAGGCTGCTCTAGGATCTCCGATGATCAACAGCTGCTGGATATCACCCTGCCAGGAAACATAAGAAGATTATAAATCACCCAGCATTATGGTCATAGGGAGTAATGAAAAAGAATCCTTCTGTAGAGAACAACCTTGGTTAAGTGAGATGCATCTAATAGAGGTTTAATTATTCTGTAGCACCCCTTAATTTATCAGCGTAATTTATATTGGTCTATTATGGTTTCAGCAGGGCATGTTAATGGCTTTGTTGCTTATAAATAGGTGATTTATTGAGAGGTGAAATCATTTTGTGTCAAGAGCCAAATCTTTAAGCCCTTGTGTGCAAATTGGTTGCATGAATTCAGATGGGGGTTAAAACTACCCTGTGGTGATCTACGAGACTTTAACAGTGCCATCTCTATATTAGCAGACAATAACGGTGACTATAGAGGAATTGTTCATGGCTGCCTCTGAAAGCAAACAGAGTTCAGATTCAAAGCAATCAATACCTCATTTATTCCATTTTTCATGCAACTTCATTTATTCCTCTCACTGAGGGAATAACCCAGCTGTTTAAGTGCCAAAGGGATAGGAAATGGGACACCAAAGAACAGGTGATAGATCTGCATGGAATTTTTATATGGATTTTTCTATATATTTTAAAAACACACAAACACAATAAGTATAGATATACAATACATTGTGGTCTTGTAATGGGCAGCTTCATCATTTAGCAGCTGAGCAGCACACTAAGCAGGCATGTAGGTGATCTGCTAACAGTTATACATCATTGTGGATTGAATTATTACCAGATCATTTACAATCTTGCTCAGTCTTCTGAACAGATGCTAACTGATGAAGTTCCTCACTTTTTCTCTTAATGGCTTTCTCCTTTAAACTGGACTTGGACTGGACAGCCATCCACACAGAGAAGACTATGAAGCAAAAGACTCTCCTTTGCCAGTCATTCAAAAATAGGGCTGTCTTCCACAAAGAGAGAGAGCCAGCACAGTTTCAGCATTGGACTCCAGTTCTGGAGAAGAGGATTAAAATCCCTACTTGTCCATGGAAACCCAGTGGATGATGCTGGGCAAGTAACACAGTCTCTGTTTCAGGAGGTGGAAATGGCACACCACCTCTGAACAAATCTTGTCAATAAAACCCTGTGAAAGCATTGCCATAAGTCAGGAATGACCTGAAGGCACACAAAAACCAAAACAACAACTTGCACAAAAGAATGATATATAACCACATTTATGGAAACATTTCAGTTCACATCTACCACACTTGTATCGAAATAAATGGGATTTAAAGAGCTTCACTTTAGCTGAAATACATGGTGATGTCTAAAAAAATATGTTGGCAATGGTAAGTCCATAATGAACTAAAAATTTAAATCCCAATACATTTTGAATAATACACTATATTCCTAGCTTCCTCCTGTTAAAGTCCATGCATCTTAGAAAGATGTAATTTGATTGGAAAGTGAACTTGTTGTTTGCCAAGTTTTTCATTTGTCAGAAAGAGCACATTCCAGATAACAACAACATCACACATAGATTGAAAATAGCAAAATTAAAAGGTGGGGGAGAATCCAAATATACATTAAAACAAAAAACAAAAACAAATACTTTCCCGGGTAAGGAAGAAAAATCTATAATATATAACACCATCAGCAGGCCAAATCTACCTAGGACTTTTAAGTTGAAGAATATATCACAGTTAGACTGCACTCTGTATCTTTCATTATGTTTGATGAGCTTGTCAGTTTAGTACATATAGGTCTGACTCACAGGTCACATAACCCTGTCTTAACATGAAGGAGCAGTTTGTTTATGTGATCTATTGCTCCCTCCAATTCTCCCATTTATAACTAGACAAACCATAGACCTTTAACCTTCGGTTTGTTTAGCATGACATGCAAAATCAACCATACCAAAAACAAAACAAAAAACACACACAACCCCCCCCCCCAAACCTTTCTCTTTGGCCGCTCCTTCCTCCTCCATAGGAAAGAAATAATAATGGAATTGGAAAAGACCACAAGGGCCATCCAGTCCAGCCCCCAGGCAGGAATACACAGTGAAAGTATGACCAGACCAAACTACTAAGAGGATTTTTAGGGGTTACTTACAGATAACTGTATCTGAGGCCAGTCTCCCAGCACATCTACATTTTTTGTGAACAAGGTGTTTATTGCTCTCCCCCCTTTTAATATATCATTTTCCAGGTTCAAAGTGTATAGGCAGAGGCAGATGCTGATTGGAATTGGTAAAACAACTGGTAGAGTAACTATATGTGAAGCCAGGGGAGCCATCAAAAGTGAATGCACCTACATCTAATTGTACCCTTATGCTGTTGTTGGTTGGGAGGAGGTATTGGGCATAGGTACATGTTCCCTCGTCTGTTCAAAAACACCCAGTGTGCATTTGCACTGCCTTATATATTTATTCTAAACCAAATGCATCGCTGGTTCATTTGCATCTTTAAAGAGGACCCTGAGGGGTCTATTAATTATCAAAACAAACAGTATTATCTGTAATTCACAAGCACATCCCCTAGCATCACAGCCTACCACACTTACTTTTCCCTCACAAAGCAATTCTTACTGGACACAACCACCATTTGTTGTTGTTAACTGCCTTAGGTTAACATAGACTTCTAGCGAATTGCTGGCAGATTTTAGTTAGAAGTAACAGTACATTTGATTCTGTCTCTGTAAAGTACAGTAGCTCCATTGGTAGATCATCTATTTCTGGTGATCTATTCCCCTGTTTCTGGTGATCTATTCATCTCAATAGCTCTCATTCCATATGTACAATTTCCGAGACTCCCTGTCTTCAATAGACCCACTCAGTTCCTGCAAACTTGAGACCACGTCTTCCTTGATTGAATCTATCCATCTGGCATCCATCTTCCTCTCTTTCCACTGCCTTCTACCTTCCCCAGCATCATTGTTTTTTCTAATGAGTCATGCCTTCTCATGATGTGGCCAAAGTACAAGAGCTTCAGTTTAGTGGCTTCTAGGGAACATTCAGATCTGATTTACCCTTGTACTCATTTGTCTTTCCAGCTGTCTATGACATTTGCAGAACATTTGTCCAGCACCACATCTCAAATGAGTTAATCTTCTATCAGCTTTTTTCATTGTCCAGCTCTCATAATTATGGGAAATGTGACAACTTGAACAATCCTCACTTTAGTGTTCAGTATATATATCTTATATATATATATATATATATATATATATATATATTATCAGTTTTATATATATGTAAAACTGGTAAAATCTAAAACAATGCTTTACAAAACAGAAAAGTACAATTATTGTGGTCATTTATATGAGTATAAATAACCCCATTCAGGCATGTTCTAGTAATAATGTGACTTCCCAAAGTTCAATTTGTGTTCGCTCCCCCTTCTGACTTATTTTTCATGACTCATTTTAATCATATACTATTAAAACAAAATTCCAAAACAATTGTCCTAAAATTACCCACCAAACACATTTACATACTCTTGCATATTATTCCCATCTTTTCTTTTCTTTTTTTTAACAATATTCAACTACCAAAAATGAATGTGGTTGGGTTTTTTTTTTGTTTTTTGCATTAAAAATGATATAACTCAAGTTATATCTGCACAAAATAATTTATTGAAACACTAGAATGTGTGAACAAGGCAAGAAATGAATAAGGTGGGACATTCTTTCCATCTCTTTTCCACACCCCTAAATCTTCAACAAAGGACTTCAAAGAGCCTATTTGAATACAAATGTAAAAACCAATCTGGTGAGGAACCACAGTTTTCCAGGATTTCTGAGTGTAGACAGAGAGGGAGAATCCTGAATATTGTTGTATACATAGGGCCCAATGTATAATCTTTTAGCTAAAAACATGGAAAATGGGACCAGGCTGTGTGATCCTGTTCCTTTCATTAAATATTTCATATTGTAAGCTATAATAGCCCACTCGAGGCTAATTTCCACTTCAAAATTCTTCTGCCACACAATTATCTCCACATATATACCACTAGTTTTTTTAAAAAAACAAACAAACACATAGCTTATTAGTTTGCTGTGAAGCCATTTCCACAGCAATAGCTGCCACTATATCACATGGCAAGCCTGCTTCACATTAACCTTTATAAACATGGCTATATACCCATAATATGAAGGACTTTAGCAGTGCATATCAGTCCTGCTGGTCAGGTGAGTCACATGAGCACCACCATCTTGACATAACAGATTCATAGAATCTGCACATCACTGTGCATCCCTTACGTCACAAGTGTGCCAATGGTGCACTTGCAACGTAATCCGGGCACCGCTAAAAGAACCTGGAAGAACTGGGTTCTTTTTACTCTGGAGAGCCGTCGCACTGTTTGGCGGCTGTGGCATCCCTCCAGAGATAAAACAGGTGTCTGCAGACCCTACTCTGACTATTTGTTTCATTTCACCTCTCCATACTGTTAAGTTTGAATGAAAACTCCATAGAAAAATATTGAACTCACTGCTGCTGTTGCCGCTGCTGCTGCTGCTGCTTCATTGTGGGGTTTTGTTTTGTTTTGGTAGCTCTACATGTTATTTCTGCCCCAGTGCCAAATTTTCTATTAAAAAGATAATGCCTAGGAACATACTGAGAGAGATTTTACTTCTCATGGTATACAAAGACACAAGGTTGGATTTAGACTGGTCAAGAGAAGATATCCACTTGCTGAAGACTTTTACTTGTGAAAAGGGGTCTGGTAATATTGATAAGTTCCCCCTTCCTTCTGTAGGCCTCTGTAACCTCTTAAAGCTTGTTCCAGATGTTTGAGGGACTTTCTGAAAGAGTGCGAAAAGCTGTTTCTTCAGAGAATAAAAGTTAAAAAGAATATACATTAACTGAAAGCTTTTACAAACGCATGGTCTGCAAAAGAATTTTTAAAAGTGTGCACCTGTATTTCAGCTTCTCTTAACTGGGAACAAACTGCAAGATCAGATTATATTTCTTTTTCCTTATCTCTTTTGAAACATAACAAGGCGTGAGTACTTTGTGAAAATGAACACACTCACACTTAATCAATGGGCGGGGGGAGTGTTCTAATATGTACGTTAGGAAAAATACATTAAATATGCACAGGTTAGGGAATGTGTGTACTGAAATATGAATGAATTTTCATGCAGGAAGAGGTGAAAATGTGTTCCATTGAAAATTGTAAAGAAGCCCATTTCAATCTGTGGGGGAGTGCTAAAATGCATACAGAAAATACATTAAAATGCATAAATTTTTATGCAGGAGAAAAGATGGAAGGATCACAAACACAATGGAAATAACAATGAAGTGGGGAATCCAGAGAAATGCAATTCAAATCTGACAGATTTTCACATCCATCTTTTGGAGCAGGAAGGAATCCGTTCCATGAACACATAGAGTGTTCACTTTCATAAAAGCATGAAACCAGCCCAATCTATTGTGCAGTTAAACTATACAAAAGCCTGAAAGATCTGTTTAAGCAAAGGTAGGGAATACTGTATGTACACAACGATGGGTGACACAGTCTCGATTTTATCCCATCTTCAACTTTTCTCAGAGAAGCTAAGTTGTTAACTGATGCTTTCTCTCTCTCTTTAAGCATACTAATGGAATTTCTGTTTCTGTACTAAAACAGATTTACACTCACTATGACACCAACAGAGAAATGAAGAAATCAGCTCTCATGTTATTATTATGACTTATTCTGCATTTAATCCTCTTGCTAATCGAGCACATAGAACATTAATGCTTTAATCTTATTTTACTTACACTGGTGCAATTGACTCACAGTTATTCCCATTACCCTTTCCTTCCCCCCATTCGGATGGTTTATAATCTACTAATCATCCAGGAGCAACAGACAGTACTTTAAAGTCACGCATAGGATTCCTTGACTTTAATTACATTTGCTTATGAATTTTGCTTTCACTGTTCAAAAATGATGACTTTAACATAATTATTCTTCCACCCAGCCCCCTCTGCCCAGCCCTTTGTCCACATTCATGTATAGTTCCAAAAAGGCACATGAATTGAACTGGAAAAACTACAAGCCTCTGCTTGAACACTTCATCTCTTTCAGAGTGAAGAGGAGCATCTGTTTCTGGAGGGGGTAGGAGGAGTGGTAATTCCTGCTCTTTCTTTTTGTGCTGTTGATATTTTTAATAACAGGGAACTCACCTAAATTCCTAAGATCTAATTCAAGATGATTAGCTCTCCTAGCATTTTACATTGCCATGTCAAGTGTGTTTATCCCTGAGTAGGTTCACACATTCTGGTTCATCCCTTTATGACAACAGCAATGTTCCCTGAAACACCTCCACACATTGGGGAAAAAAAAAGGCATGAGACAGCTGAAATATCACAGTGCATGGAATGTGATTCTAAAACCAGGGCTCCCAAATGCTATTTTTAAAGTTATTTATTTTGCATCTACTTTACTTTATTAAAATATTTGCATCTCGCCCTATATCACAGGCAAAACCAATAATAGTTAAAGCAATTTCACATTTTTAAAACTATAAAATAAAATAAAATAATCAAATACATACTAAACAAAGGTTGTTTTTTTAAAAAAAAAAAGTTTAGAACATGTATGGGCATTCTGAAACAAACACATATGTTACTGTTGTAGCATAGTTATAATTCTGAAGTCATGAGTGTTGGTGCCAGTCGGGATTCAAGGGGGAGAGCATTCCACACCTGGAGTGCAATGGCTGAAAAGGCCCACTCCCAGATCCCAACAAAATGTATTGACATCCCTGGTGAGAGGCGGAGGAACCACACTCCCTGCAGGCACATATGTGAAGAGGTGATTTCTCAAAGCCTCGAGCCATTTAGGGCTTCAAATGTCACCACAAGCACCTTACATTCAGAATGGAAATGTATTGGCAGCCAATGCAATTCACTCTGAAAGAAATGAAATGACTAGCATTACAGGCTGTCTATATGATATTCCAGTCAGCAATTAAGCAGCTACATTTTGCACTAACAGCAACTTCTGAGTCTTCATCAGAGGCAGCCCCATGTAGAGCGCATTACAGTAATCTAATGAGGAGGTTATCAGTGCATGGACTACTGTGGCTAGATTGTCTGTCCAGGAAAGGCCATAGCTGACACACAAAACAATACAGGCTCCAAGCACTCTCACCCACAGAGTACACATTAGCCACCAGTGATAGGGATGAATCCAGGAGCCACCCAAAGCTAGGTACTTGCTCCTTCAAAAGGAGTGCAACCCCATCCAAAACGCACTCTTTACCTAATTTCCAGATCTGAGAACTACCAATCCACAGAGCCCTATCTGATCTGGATTCAGCTTCAATTTATCGGCTTTCTTCCAGCCCATTACAGCATGCAGACACTGGTCCAGCCCCTGCATAATGCCAGCTGATTCCCATGATAGCCTAATCAGCATACTGATGGCACTCCACTCCAAACCCAACAACATCAACAACAACTATTATTATTATTTTACTTCTTACCACCTCTCCTCTCAGCTTGAGGCAGGTTACAACATTATGATCTCCCACAGTGGCTTTTTGTAGATGTTGAACAGCATGGGGATAAGATAGAACTCTCTAGCATGCCACAGCTTCATTGCCATGGAGCTGAACAGGAATCCCTGAATGCTACTACCTGGTGCACTGCACAGGAGTGCCTCCTATCCCTATTCTACAGAGCCAATCCAGTAAGATACCATGATCAATGGGTATCAAAAGCCACTGAGAAATCCATGAAGATCGCCAGAATATCACTCCCCCATCTTTCCCCTGAAATAGGATATCAGTCAGAGCAAATAAGGCCATTTCAGTGCCATACCCTGACCTAGAACCAGCCTGTAATACATCCAGATAATGTGTTTCCTCCAACAATTCCTGAAATTGTCCAGCCATGGCAGAGTCAAGCACCTTTCCAAAAGGGGGATATTTGCAGTAGGGTGGTAGTTTCCATGTACCTCTGGATCTAGGGATGTCCTCTTCAGGGAAGTGCACATCATTGCCTTCTTCAAGGCAGCAGTCGCCTCCACCTGACATAGAACTTTATCACATTCATTTTCCTCCTGTTATGGGGACGGGAACAGGACTCTCGGGAGCATGTCTGGATGCATTTTATTGCACACCCAAGCATCCATAAAAAAGTCCCATTCCAGCACCCGTCCCCGTTCAGTGCTGAGAAGTGCAATTTTTGAAAACCGGAAAACTTCCGTCAGATAAAAATGACGCTTCTCAGCACTGAACAAGGACGGGTGCCGGAATGGGACCTTTTTGTGGACGCTTGAGTGTGTGATAAAATGCATTCATGCGTGCTCCAGAGAGTCCTGTTCCTGTCCCCATAACAGGGGAAAAGAATGAATGTGATAAAAGTTCATAGTGAGGCATTCTCCACTCCCTGGACTTATCCAGTCAACCCTCCTGCTAGATTTTATCAGCCAAGAAAGGCAAAGGTCTAGCTTACATGTGGTAGGCCAGTTATGTCACATGTCTAGTTACTTGCTGTTACATTTGTGGTTGTTTGAAAAATAACTCTTTACTTTCCTGTCTCTCAATGGTATCTAAAAGATATATTTTAGTTATTTTTGGAAGAAACATCTGGCTGCTATAAGCCACTGGTATATGGTAAAAAACACACTTTCTTTACATCTGCAGCTTATCAGCTCAGTACCCACCCTAGAGCATTGGGGAATACTACAAGCCCACATTTGAACCATGTGGCACCTTTGCAACATTTAGTGAGGCCACATCTTGTAACTGTAAAAGGAACTACAAATTATAGTTGTACTACCAAAAGAGATAAGTTGTCTCTCATCCACTTACAACAGTAGTGTAACTTTGCTATCCAGAAGAGGAACTGCTTACAAATAATTTGTAACATGTTACTTCCAAATTCTGCTCTAAACACAAAGATGGCAAGGATTTGCATGAATACTTCTTGTAATATAAATTTATGACTTCCTTGGCAAAAGATCTATCATACTTATAATGTATCAATAGACCTTCCTTAATGTCAGGTACCTGTTCTGACACCTGCTGTTCCTGGTGGAGAAACTCTTGCAGTTTCCTACTCAACCATGTAACAGCATTACATAAGAACAATGTCTTTCATGTATGTGTTTTACATGTGATGTGTTAGGTATTGGCCCTCCAGATATTGACTCTCTTATTGGGCTTAATTAGTGTAACTAATTGTAAGACCAAAATCCCATATCTCCAATGTTGTATGACACAGAAATAGTATCTTAATGTGACAGCAAGAAGGACGATGTGAAATGTGTGTGTGTGGGGGGGGGGGGGGGGAAGCCAGCCACTTCCTCTCATTGCTGTCACTGCTGCTGCTTTTCAAAGCCCTTTCACACTATACAATTAGAGCACTTTGATACCACTTTATCATCCATGGCTCCATCCTTTGGAATGCTGAGATTTGTAGCTTGGGGAGGCACTAGAGATCTGGCTGAGAATTCTAAATATCACTTTTGATCTGCCAATTACAGGATGCTAAAAGATGGTGCCTTGGCAGCTAAAGTAGCACCATAGTGCTGTACGTGTGTACTGTGAAAGGGCCCATAAAGTGGCAAATACCATGCCTTACCATGGTGTGTGTGTATACATGTGTTGTAGATTGTATTTCTACTCTGCCATCCAAAGTGGAATGTGAGTCTTTCAGTTATTTTTCTAAAAAGATCAAAACTTATCTTTAAAAATGGTCTAACTCAGCTGTTAGAGAACAGAATCAAAGGCTGTATTTACACTGCTGAATTAATACAGTTTGACACTGTTTTAACTGTCATCGTCACTGAATGCTATGGGATTCTGGGATATGTAGTTTGATGAGATATTCAACCTTCTCTATCAAAGAGCTATGGTGTGACAACAAACTACAAACCCAGGATTTCATAGGATGGACCCATGACAGAAAGCCATGTGAAAAATCAGTTCTGCAATGTGGCAGCAACCTCAAACAAACAGAATTTCTTATCTGCTGGTTTTCCAGTACTCACTAAATTTTACCAGTTTTACAGTACTCACTAAGCTAGAGAATTAAAGACAAAGGAGCATAAAAACTGTAGCCAACAAGTTCACCATTTTAGATCAATTCATAATGAAGAAGACAGATTATATTAATTATTCACACTTAGGTGCTGCAAGTGGAAGATGCTCCTAGGATTCTAGAGCAAAAAACAATGCCTAACACCCATTTCTGACAGCACAAAAGCTGGCTACAGAGCTTATTGTATTTTTTAATAAGCCGACTTACCTCTTCCATTTATAAAGTTGAATGCAGGATGCAGCAAGGTATTATCACACAGAAAATGATGCCAGTGCTGCTGCCTGGCTGCACTCCACCTAAAACCAGGTTAAAATCTGCACTCAGATGGCTGATTTTCTCGACTTTGAAAATCAGGTGACTGATTACGGCTTATAATCAGGTTTTAGGTGGGATGCAGCCAGGCGGTGGCATTGGCAATATTTTTTGTGTGATAATACCAGGCTGCATCCCACATTTGACTTTAAAACAGAAGAGGTAAGTCAGCTTACTTTAAAATGTGATAAGCTCCTATATCCATATCCAGCCTTGGATGAAACATTCAAGTTCCTCTTCTGGAATTGTGAAAGAATGAGAAATGGTTCCTCTACAGGCCAAAAGAGATGTTAACGGGAATATACATTATATTCCTTTCAGTAAACGTGTTTTCTCTCCTACAGTAGGATTTCTTCAGAAATATAGATCTAAGCAATTAGGTATGCAAATTAAGTCTGTCTTTAACTTACAGTGAGTATTTATAGAATAAAGCATTTTCCAAGCAAAATGCATAGCTGAGTAAAATCACATGTTTATGATGTACAGATGTCCTTCACCCCTTGGGGAAGCACCTCTGGAAAACAGTATTTTATGTATTGATTACTTTGGGGTTGGCAAAGTGAGGGTAATTACCCCCCAGCCCCATCATACAGCCACTAAACTGCTTAGGGCACACCCAAATCTACAGTCCACGAATGATTATTTTCAGACATATTTTTTCACCCAGAACTCACCCAAATTTGTTTTGTTTTTCTCCAGATCCCTTAAATATAGACCAGAAGTGACATAAAATTACTTCCAGGTTGCTAGCTGTGCATCATGTAACACATTTGGCTGCATATATGGCTGGAAACCTCAGCAAATTGTCCCTCCCTGTACTAGTTTGACTTTTAGATACTTCTTGTTATGAACAGGGATGCACTCCAATGAATGTTTGCCAGTATAAATTATTGATTATATTATATGCATATGGAGCTCTTCAAAAACCTCACGGGGCTCTTCAAGTATTTGACCTACACTCAAAAATCTCTGTTTGTCTAATATTCTACCTTCCTACTTGCACCTGCAAATATTGCTCCGTACATAGGGGAGGGGGAGAAGTAGCTAGCAGTAGTGAGCTCTGTCAGCAGCTTTCTATAGAGATTTATTTCTCACTAGGCAACCTGTGCCCCCCTTCCCCCGGCAAATAATATCCCCATCTGTACTGTGAGACCTGTGCATCATCTAGAGACAAAGTATGACATTTCTTTAGTATTGTTTCTCTATATTTAAATATGTGGAAATTTAAATTAATTGATTCTATGACTTATTTTTTACAGGCAATTAACTAATTTTTCTTTAATTGAATGACAGCCAGAGTAACTACAAATAAGCATGCAAGACAAAGCCATTTCCAAAAGAAATAGCCTTATTTGTTTTTAGTTACAAAGGTAATAAAACCCAAATTTCCTTGAATAATTGACTTAGCAAAGCAAAGTCTGTTTATGCTGCCTGTTTGGCATTCCAGCTGACTGTAATCCATTACCTCCCTTGACTATTGAGACATCAGAATTAAATTTGGTATACAAGCACTGGACCCAGTTCCCCATTCAAATTTAAACACTAGTTTGAGCCTCACACAACACATTTTCTAACCTAAATTTATTTCGATGATCAACTAAATAAAATTGCCTTCATGATACAAATGGTCATTTCATGTTGAGTTCCTGTGTGACTCTTCTGGCACTGTTTTCAAAAGCTATCATGCCACCATAATGCAATATTGAAATGTTCTTCTTAGGCATGCTTATGACTTAATTTTCTATTTGACATTTGAGTAACACCTTGGTCCTGAAAATCTAAGCAAACAAGCCTGGAAGAAAAATCAAAATCATATACTGTAAATGCACAGGTTTTGCATAATGACTAAACCATTTGTTCCAAACCTGCAAACCTTCACATTATTTTGGTTGATGAAATTGCAACATCCTCATGCGAAATGCATTTGCCTCCGAGTATATTACACACCAGCTGTTATCATCATTCCATACAATTGCTGAAATGGGTTTATGGACCTTCCGTATCTATTATATGCACACTGGGCTAGTAAACGGGCAATTGGACATTCATTCTGCCCCTAGCAAAAATACTAAAGCAGCACTTTGGAAAGTAATTAATTTTCTGGCTATTTTTATGCCAAATAGTTTTCAGTTAGTGTTTACTTAGCTCTATGATGTGTTTTTAGAGCTAACTGATAAATCCTTAATGCAGAGGTGTTAATATGACACCCATAATTACTGAAAATGGGCTCTGAATAGAATCATAAAATCATAGACCTGGAAGGAGCCTCACAGGACATTACCAATCTCCTGCTCAGTGAAAGATCTCCAGCTCTGGCCGGAAGCCTCTTTTTGAAGATGTCCAGAGAAGGAGATCCCATCACCTCTCTAGGCAATTGGTTCCATTGCCAGACCTCTCATGCTGTCATGAAGTTCCTTCTAATGTTTAATCTGATCTACTGTCCTGTAACTTCAAAACATTATACCTGATCCTACCTTCTGGGGCAGCAGAGAACAGGCTCACACCTTCCTTTCTGTGACAGCCCTCAAGGTATTCAAAGAGTACAGTTGGGTCACTCCTCAGGGGTCAGAGCAGGCCAGTACACTTTCCCCCCCCCCCCCCCACTGAGGTCACTTGTATGAAGAGAGGAAAAGCTGATGAAATATAAGCTGCAGGCAGTGGGAAGATCTCCTTTCACTAGCACCTCCTTCTACTTTCAGTTTTGGGTGATCCATCTCAGAGCATAGGGATTCACTTTTTAAATGTAATTCATTTACATTTCTTATACTGAAAGTAACTTGTTAGTCAATACAGTGCTAAAGAGTAATTGTTACATTACTCATTACATGACGCACAGCTTTTCATTACTTTAAAAAAATACTTAGGACTAATAACAGAACAGTTATATATTTTAAAATTTCATTTCAAAACTTCCCTAATATAAATCTATTCCTTGCTGATATACAATAGATATATCTGAATTTCAACTCTCTTCCAGATAAGCTTGAAAGGAAAAGAAAAAATAAAGACACAAAAAGAGGAGAAAGGAGAGGAGAGGAAGAAAATCACCCAGTGTTCTGCCTTACCTTGAAGTGATAGGAAAATGAGAGAAAGGAGAAATCTTTCCTATCCTTGATTCCCTAGTTTGAAAATATTATTGTTCAGTGCTTTTTCCAGAAAGTGCATAGATTCAGCAGGCTACCTGTAGCTAGCAATTAGGAATCTGGGACAAGAGGGCCTTTCTCCAAAACTGGGTTTGTGGAGGGAGGTATATGTCTCCCATCATACTACAGTATAATGGAATACCAACATTTGCAGGACAAGAGTTTCATATCTACAAACTCAGCAACTGGACTCCCAATGATGATTTTTTTTTTAAAAAAAAAAACCAATTTCTTAAGATAACCACTAGGATCTAGCTGTTGGATTTTGTCTTTCCCCTCCCATCTCAATGAAGCAGAGAGGGAGTAAAAACCCAGGGGAAAAGTTTTTGCCTGGAAACAGAGTGAGCTTCTTGGAGCTTTCTCTCTTTTTCTTTCTTCCCTAATGCTTTTGGATCCCAGCCAGCTACACTCCATGCTTTTTGTCTTGGATGAAAAAAAAATGCAAAGACCCTGAAGGACTCAAGAGCTCTGTCTGCCTGCTGGGCCTAGCTCTCATGCCTGAGATGCATATATCCATCAGCATCGGTACCAAGGCAGCTGTTGGGCGGATCCTAGGGGAAACAGCTTTGCCATCACTTTCTATTTAGTTAGGCAGTCCCATTTATGAAAGCATGAGGAGCCAGAGCTGCTGGCTTGTGTTGTGGGCTGTACTTTAAAAGAGAAAAAAAAACTGTGGAATTCTGGCAAGGGATTGTTCTTGCTGGAGCATGTGTTTGCAAGAAGCACACTAGGTCTTGTTACAGTTTGGCACCACGCACAGAAAATTACTTAAAGCTGCTGCTGTTTCACTGGCTACAACTTTCAGACCCTCCCTTTAGCCAGCACTGGAATCAAAGAAATGGGAAACTGCTAATAAGAATCCACATTTGAATAGGACTGAGGCTTAAGGACTGGGTGGTACAACTATTTCTACGTGGGGAACAATGCTGGCTATTAGCCAACTGTTCCACTGTTATCCCTATTCCTGTTATTTTAATTTCCTGCTCACCCTCCAACCAATGTTCTTCGTTGAGAGTGGCTTCACATTTTATGTAGCATTCCAAATGGCATTTCCCATACAGAGAGCATACAGTTTGAATGGCGTGAGTGTGAATATGATTCAGACATTTGGGTCAACCATAATTCCCTTTTTATCCGGAAATCTCAACACGGAATAACAGCCACATAGCCCTGCCATCATCAAAATAATGCTGTCTTCTGTCAGCCACTGTTCTTGCACACAAATTCACACAGTAGGAGTAAACACAGAATTTGAAAAGTTTAAAAGCAATTCAATAAACTACCCTATCCTAAACAGCACTAATTTAAAATAGTTTAAAACTGATTCCATATCAGGTTGTAAGACTTCTTCTCCCTCTATACACAGAAAAATTTCAGTGCATGTGTATGGATTTTCTTTTAAATGTATTCACACCTACATGCCACATTTAAACATACACATTGTTGTATGGAGCTTTTATATTTTCCTTGCCTGTGAAGGCCCCATGAAATCCATGGGGTCACCATAAGTCAACAGACAACTTGAAGACACAGACACACACAAGCGTCTTTGCATGCATTTTTTTAATAAGTGTCCATTTTAGACGCAAGCATTTTTTAAAATGTACATGGTTTTGTGTACATTCTGTCTCTTCACCCCCCCCCCCACACACACAGATTATATCGTAAAGTTTACAGATATGTGGATTTCAAAAACAAGATGAATTCTATTGTATTGTGAATTTAATGATGTGTACATATCCATATGGAAATATGAATCCAACAATTTTCCTTTTCATCCCTACATAACATTTCATTTATATAGTGGATAGCAAGCAAGTTCCCAAGGCCTAGTCCTGACCATGTAAATGGCTTCACAATGCATCTGTCACCAAAAATGAATGAACCAAAGTGCACAACTTCTTTCATGCAAATGCTACATTTGAAAAGGCTTTGTGGCTGGATTCTGCAAGCACACCCACAAGACGTATATGCTGTTGGACTGTTCTGCTGCTGACCTTCACAGCTCTGGTGATGCACTAAACTTGAGGAGAGCAACTGGGCCAGATGCAGAGGCCATTTAACACACACACACACACACACACACACACACACCAAGTAGGCAATTTAGTGCATTCTGCACAACCCAGAAGTTACCTGACATCACTTCCAGTTTTAAATTTCCCCTGAAACTGTCTGTCCCCAGCATAGGTTGAGCAAGTGGATGTTTGAGGGGGAATATGAGGGGCAAATCTGAATAGACGACAACATTTTAAGCAGTATAGTAGCAATATGACTGACTGAAGGGAGGTGTGATTGTTTTGTCTACAAAATGTTTTTAGTGGGCATCTTTAGGAATGAGCATGGATTATTGGGGAGCCACAATAAATGGGTTGGTGCTAAATACAGTGCACAGACCACACTTCCTCACCCTTGCATTAAACACATGAATGTTTACACTCACATAGTACTGCACTTTTTATATAAAATCTGCCTTTGAAAAGCAGCTACCTTTCCTCCTTGACAAAGTGTTTCTGGACATAAGGAAAACATTTTTTACAAGAGGAAGCATTTAAAAAAGCATGTCTCTCCCCTTGGAGTCTAATTTAGAGCAGCAACAAAAAGATTACATGTGGCCACCAACCACAGGCTTTGCTTCTCTTAAAGACTGTGTTGGTCATACTTTTATGGTCAGTTCAAGCAATAAAATCAACATTTGAAGCTCTGAATTGGGAGAATCTTTGCTGTGGCTGCTGACTTTTGAAAGTTACCTCATGAGGTTTGGAAGGAAACCAAACTAAGGTTCATATTTTGCATGTAAGCCTCCTAAAAATGGATTGGCAAAGGCATGGTGAAAATAAGAAAATGCTCAAGATCATGGCAGTGATTCTTGTCAGTCACAAGGCAGATCAGGGAATAGAATTAGGAATAGGAATAGGAAATCAGTCTATGCTAGATGGATAGGATATTTTTATTTACAGTAATAGACCAATAAAAGAATATATCATTTACAAAATTTAAGAATCACATTAGATTAAAACAGTATAAAATTACAGTTTAAAAAACACTGTGAAAACAACTTAAAACGTAAATGTTAGATGTGGTTATACTAATCCTAAGGCACAGGTTCACAGTTTGGGTTTGCTCCTGGACTCAGCTTTGAACCTTGAGTCTCAGGCTTCTGAAATGTCCAGGACTGACTTGGCACATTTAAAGCTGTGAATAAATACACCTGTTGCCTTAGATGATGGATCTGGCTCTGGTGTTTTTTTGTTTTGGTTTGGTTTTTTTGGTTAACCGACCTCTAGTCAATCCTGACTTGGTCACCCTGTGGATGTGACATCCCCAAGACTTCGACTACTCTGCTTAGGTCCTGTAAATTCATGCCTGTGAGCTCCTTAATAGAGTCCATCCATCTAGCACATGGTCTTCCTCTCTTTCTACATCACTCCACCTTTCCTAGCATTACTGGTTTTTCCAATGAGTCATTCCTTCTCATAACGTGACCAAAGTATGACAACTCCAACTTTATCATCTTGGCTTCCAGGGAGATTTCAGGCTTCACCTGTTCCAGGAACTATTTGTCTTTTGGGCTGCACTCATCTCTAGCACAGCATCTCAAATGAATGGATTTTCCTCCTATAAACTTTTCTCACTGTCCAGCTGTTGCAACCATACATAATAATAGGGAAAACAATAGCTTGTATGATTCTAACTTTTATGCTCAGTTCTATACCTTTACATTTTAAGACCTTTTGTAACTCTTGCATAGCTACACTCCCCATTCCTAGTCTTTTAATTTCTTGACTGCAGTCCACATTCTAATCAATGTCTGATCCAAAGTATGGGAATCCTTTTACTATTTCAATTTCCTCATTGTCTAGGTTCAATCTGTGTAGATCTTCCACGGTCATTATTTCTGTTTTCTTTATGTTGAGCAGTAAGCCGGCCTTTGCATTTTTTCACTGATCTTTCTTAGTAGTTGTTTCAGGTGTATGATATTTTCTGCCAGTAGTATAGTGTTGTCCACATATTTCAGGTAATTGATATCCCTTCCTCCTATCTACACTTTTCATTCTTTTCTGTCCAAGCCTGCTTTTTGTATGATATTTTCTGCATACAAGTTGAACATATAGGGTTAAAAGATACAGTCTTGTCTGACCGACCCCTTTGCCAACTGGAAACCATTCAGTTTCTCAACATTCTGTTAGAATAGCCTCTTGTCCTGAATACAGATTTCTCATCAAGACTATCAGATGTGTTGGCACTCCCATGCCTTTAAGGGCATCCCACAACTTTTCATGATCTATACAGTCAAAAGCTTTGTTATAGTTTATAAAACAGATGCTGATCTTACTTTTGAAATTCTTTGGTTTTCTCCATTAGCTATAATATGCTTGCAATGTGGTCCCTAGTACCTCTTCCTTTTCAGAAACCTGCTTATACCACTGTGATTTCTCTGTCCATGTATGGTTGGAATCTGTTTGCAGAATTTTGAGCATAATTTTCCTTAAATGGGAAATTAATGCTATAGCTCTGTAGTTGCTGCAATCTTTTGTGACTCCTTTTTTGTGGTCAGAAATGTATATTGAACATTTCTAGTCTGTTGGCCACTGTTTTGTTTTCTATAGTTGTTGACATGTGCCTTAATTTTATGCTATTTGGACTATAACCTTTAAAAAGTGTTTGGAAACTTAAACTGGTCCAAAGAGCAGCAGTCAGAGTGTTAACTGGGACAGTGACTATATTATGCCTCTGTTAAAACACCTGCACTGGCTGCCGGTTTGTTTCTAGACATTCAAATAGATGATTATGATATATAAAGCCCTATATGGGTCAGTTCCAGGCTATCTAGGCCTGAGATTATACAGAAAAACCCTTCTCTCAGTTCCACCACCATTGCAAGCACTGTTGGTGAAGATGGGAGAGAGGGCATTCTCATTGCCTGCCCTTAGACTCTTGAACTCCCTCCCCAGGAAACCCTTCCTTGTTATCCTTCCATGGGAGGCTAAAACCTTTATATTCTTTATAAATTGTTTAAATTGAAAGTCTTTTAATATTTTTTTAACTTTTTAATTGCATGTTATTCATTTACTTCATACTGCGCTGTAATACCATGTTTTAATACTGTGAGTGTATTAGTTCTATTTTAATGCTCACTTTTTCTATGTTTTTCATTGTATTATTCCTTTGAAAAGTAAGCTGCTTTGAGTCCCAGTTTTGGGGGAAATGCCGATTCAAATAATTTTATTTATTTTTATCCCATACTTCTAACAGGACATTTCAGGGGTGGTAAAAGCCTCTACATCACAATCATAGCACAATTAAACAAGTTATATACTATTTTCTTCTAAGAGTTTCCAACAGAAAAAAATAAAACATCTCAGGAGGAACATCAGATTTCTTCTATTTCAAAATGTGTATTTTGCATGTTCCTTTGATTACAGGGTCATCTTCTTCACCACGAAGTTCTGTAAAATGTGTTAATTTCACTGCCATCTGACCTGAAATTTCAACAGAGGCAAAATTTGGTGGCAGCTCTTTCCCTAAGCAAAACTATCAGGTCTTGCATTTATGCTTTGGCCAACTATCAGGAGTCCAAGGTGCTTATTGAAACAATTTACCTAGCAGCAAAATCTCTGCCGAATCAAATCAAAAGCCTAAAAGCTGCTGGGTAGGTGCCAGGTACTTTCTAATTAGTTGCTTGATAATAAAACCATAGACTGAAAATAACAGCAGTCTAGACAGCCTGGATATCATTACCACAGAATTTGAAATAACCTGCTGCAGAATTCATTTAATCTTCCTGTAAAAAACCCACAGGGACTGACAATTTCCAGAAGCCTTGAATACAATATTCCACTTCCCAAGGTTTGCTGCAGACATGAGCTACAGAAAGACATTTTTATACCATGCACCTGCCAGGTTTCTCAAATGCTGGGAAAGCAATATGTGATGACAACAAAACTTTTTTGCCAGGCAGAGCTTCCACAGAAATCATTGACACCAGGCACTTGATACTTAAACCCTAGAGGAAAGCTTCAAAAACTAGAAGCAGGCATCATGAAGACAGCAACAGAAACGAGTCGCCAGTTGAGGAAGTAAGAGGAAAGGGCTCTTTTGATCCCTTTGCCCCCTTCGTTTATCCCACAATGACTCTTTTGTTGGAAGATTTCTCTGAATCTAATTCCTTCTGCCTCCCAGCAACTGCATCACACTTCAGGGATAAAGATAGAGCTGAGCAACTAGCTCTGCTGGTGGGGAAAATGAGAAGTGCAGTCCATTAGATCTGAAAAGAATAGGATTGGCTGTCTTCTGTCATCCATTACCTCTTCCCAGAAAAAAATAATGCAAGATGTGAGTGTCCTCTGACATGCTGCTGAGTTATACCACCTACAAGCCCAGTCATGCACCCGACTATTACAGTAGGCCCTTGCTATCTGCTGGGATTTGGTTACAGGACTCATTGTGGATATCATAATCCATGGATGTTGAAATCCTGTTATATACAATGGCATAGTACAATGATGCCCCTTATATAAAGTGGCTCAAGGCTTGCTCTGGAGGTTTTGGGGGCTTTTGGGGGAGGGGTATTTTCAAGCTGTAGATGGTTGAATCCATAAATGCAGAATCCATGGATATGGAGAGTTGCCTATGTTTTGAAAACAGAGAAAAAAAGATAATTGGCCATTTTATTGCTTTGGTTGACATTACATCTAGTTTCTAGAATATTACTCGTGAGATAAATTATGTTTACACCAGTGTAAGTTCTTTAAAGGCAGTTAAAGAGGGAGGTATCTAGAACCACCTTCTGCAATTCCTTCATCCAGAGTATTCAAGAGTAGTTGGGGAATCCTGCCATAGCTCCATCCTCTGGCCGCTGTTTACCTAACATGTTGCACCAAAAAGGTTCTGGATGACTTTGAACACTTTGTAAAGACAGCCTTATCCTGGTGGCATAAGCTTCTCTTTCTTTTCTAGATACACAAGAGTAGCTAGACCATGTCTAGGTGTGCCCCTACAGCTGATCTTTGGTTGAGAAGAAGGGGCTGTGCCAGGGAGCCACCTGGTGTGTTGTTGAACTGAAGAAGCACCCTTGGGAAGAAGCAGGACTAGAAGTATATTGGGGGAGACTTATACTCCACCAGTCTGCTAGCTGAATCTTGGCTAACATAAAGCATTGTGATGCTTTTTACATACTGCTTTTTGTTTTATAGTACCACAACTGAGGTTATGGCTTAAATTTGAAAAAAGAAGATGACACAGAGTGGCAAGAGTTTACTTCACATGCTTTTCATCCTCCTAGGAAAAAGATAAGAGTCATATCATAGGGGGAGTGGCTGGGGGAAGGAAAAGGTATAGGAAAGAAGAAAAAGTTAACACTACGCCATCACCACCTACATAGGCTTACCCCTTGCAAGCTCTGCAGCTTTACTGTGTAAGAAGAAAAAAACCAGGAGAATCATGGCAATGTATGAAATATGCATTTGTATTCTTAAGCAATACAGTCCTCCCTGTCTGGGAAGGAATATTGCCACAGGGACAAAAAGGAAACGTGTATACACGAAATTCACCTGGAGGCAACTTTGGGAGTTTGAGGCCTTTCTATAAAAATAAGGCTTTCTGGTTTCTATGATGTCACTCTGCTAGCAGAAAAAGCTTCAACTAATTACACAAACCTCACTTTCATCTTGTCTGACACATCCAGTACTTTCATTCTCCTTGTGCTAGTCACTGTGCATGCCATTTTACAAGGTAATGCATAACCATTACACAGCACTAAGTTCTGTTTTCATTAGCTGTGCTGATTGCTCCACTACTGACTGTCCTTGTGCTATCCAAACAACATCACTGCTCAATCTTCCTTCTAGGACAATGTTGGTTACATCTCCCTAACAAAGGGTGGGCAAAGGATGGCCTTTGGAGCACTTGTGGCCTGTGAAACCAAACAGTCATTCAAAGTCCCATATTCCATGTTTTTTTAGGGGGGAGGGAAGTGCTATTTTCAGGTGGAAAGACCTGAAAACTGCATGCAACCTCCACAAGACATAAAAATACACAACTCCCACTTCCAGAACCCCCTTCCCTAAGTACCCTAAATACTCTTGTTTTCACTGGGATACTACTCAAAATGGTAAAAGGAAGTGATGCAACAAAGCTGATGGATGTGGCCCGTTCCTGCTGTAATATTTGTAAAGATTCTATCCACTCCCACGAACATATGTGGATTTAGCCTCTGTGGTGTTTGCATTTTGAGAATCCAGTTTATTAAACAGAGGGACTGATTGAAGTTTCTTAAATTGGGCTAGGAAGCCTTTGTATGAAATTCCTAATCATTCAGACCCAAGTGTTGGGTTGATCCAACACTTCATCCACATAGTAATATTTTTTTTTCTTCTTCTGTGACATCTGGTTGCTGCTAGAAGGTATGATTATGCATGGCAGGCTTCCTCAGTCTGGCACACTTCTGATGTGGAACTCAAATAATTTCACACTGCATACCCAATGGCCACATAAGTCATAACTATTATTCTAGTATGATTCTGGGAGACAACAGTTCAAATCTCCATTCAGCTGTGGAAATTCATGGGGTAACCCATTGAGCACTGCTCAGTCCATTGAGCAAACCACTCTCTATCTCACCACACATAACAACAATCAGGTTGATGCAGGCTGAAAAGGGGAGAAAACTCACAGATTCTCAAGTTTGTTTTCTTCTTTGTTGTTATTATCATTTGTTGATTTCTGTTTTGTTTTCTTGCTTTCGGTCAAAGGATTTTTTCTCATCCTTGACACAGTCAGCTTTTGTTTATAGTTGGAATTCTTCCACCACCACCACCTACCCTGATCATGAAAATAAAAGGATGATTATGGGTATTTGGCTAATGGAAAAGTTATGGCTACTCTCAGCTACAAATCAGTGTTGCCAAATGAAGCTGGAGCTAGCTAGCTGGAACAAGTGGCAGCAAAGTAGAAGCCACAAGTTCCCTAATCAGAAGGCTAACAAGAATTAAATCTCTTGCATAGATATAAAGGGAGTAAATACAGTATTCAGATTACTCGAGAGACAATTAACTTACAAGCAAAATACTGACATGACTAGACAGAGCTACAGGAATACTTAGACACTTAAAAAAATATTATTTCTTATTAACACTGGAGAAAAGGAGGAAACTCAGTCAAGCAGATAAAATATTTGCTTCATGATCTGTTTCACCAATGGATTGTTGATAGTTTATTTGTTAGGCCCTATTTAAAACAGAGGAAAAATGAATGAAACCAAAAGTTCATCTAATCCAGGGACAGAGAAACAATTTTCTAGTTTTGGGAAGACAACAACAATAACAACAGCAGCAGCAATGACAGTATTCAGGGATTATGATATGTAGTGAATTGGAGAGTGTCTACATTATTCAAGGAAGGGGTTCTGTGACCCTTACAATAGTCATATCATCACTCCCCATTAGACATGTATATAGAAAAATGCCCATTGTGTCTTCCAGGGGACCCCTACACACATACACAAATCTGAAGTGATTTCTGGTCACTTCCATTTTTGAAAAATAAGAGGCTTATCCTGGGCTAAAAATAGCTAGGCGTGGACAGAATCCTGGTGAGTTATCCTCACATCCCCAGTGGAAAAAATTGAAGAAGGATGGCATGGTCTTCCCAGATTAATCAGGGAGCCTGTGTAATCCCTCAATCATAGGAAGTTGTCCAATCTTTGCAAAACCAATGAAATATTTATTAGCTGCGAAATGATGTAACTGCAATTAAATGAAGCCCTTTCACTGCTCTTACTGACACAACCTTTATCTTGTGCATCAGTCTGAAGGCCTGGTTTATCTAGGAAAACATGGTGGTCATGTCTATGAAGACACACATTTAGACCATGCTTGTATAAGGATATGTTTTGTTCTTAAAATGATCACTGGCAGCTTAGCCCAGCTTTGTGAATGAGGGAGTGAAAGTGTTACCTCATGCATCTATGCCATAAACATATGAAATAAAATGCATGTGTTTACATTCACAAATTTTTGATGCCTCATGTGCAACACTCCTTTAAAAATGCTAAATGATCTAGTACTACACTACATCAAAGCACAAGATTTAATGAATCCCATGCACAGGATTTGAGAAGTTTCAGAAACAGGCTATAATTGAGATACATAATGTTAACATACAAATTTAATCACCAACAGTTTGGCTACATGAAGAGTTTTGGAGCGCTAAGTAAATGTAAATTACTCCCAGATTTCTTTTTGTGTAAAGCCTAGACTGAATGCAGAGGCATTCTAGAAATGTTCTTCATATCTCATATTAGTGTTTTCTTTTGTTTAAAAACAAGTTATAACAAAGCATGGACATTTCCCAACCTCCTTCTTGAAATCATTAGTCTCCCACAGATGATGTTCGAAGGCATGGCAAATGCTTCAACAGTAAAGTTGCTAAGGATGCCATTAGATATGCAATTGGATGGATGGATGGATTGGCAGATTGACAGTCCGGCGGGAAGGTGGGCGGATGGGCAGGCAGGAAGGCAGGTTCTTCCACTTTTAAAAATAATGGCTGAAATTCTGTATTGTAGCTACAGATTCATAAACCAAAGTTATGGATCTGTAACTGCTTTGTATTCTTATTGCAGTCTTATTGTAAGGCTATGTAAAAGCCCCTTTCCCATGCCCACCTTTTTAGCAACTGCATTGGGTGAAAGAGGTCTATTCAGCTGCTGATCAGGATGCACAGAGGATGACATTTCAAGTCTTCTTCTACCAACAAGTGAAGTTACAACAATCAGACGCAAGATCCTGTCAAAATTTATCATCACAGCCTTGATAGCTGGTGGGAGGCTGTTGGAAACATCATCCTCTTTTTGCCACAATCAGCAGCTAAACAAATCTTCACCAGATACAACTGCTGGCTGTTAAGGTAGGCTGGATGTATGGTTATGCCAGGATAAATTGTTTACTTATTCATATAGCTAAGTTCATATAGCTATATCGTTGAGCTAAGTTTTAAACGGAACATGTATCAGAAATGGGAAATTGGGGAAATCACCAAAGAGGAATTCAAACAAATAGCCAGTAAGTGTAGGGATAAAGTCAGAAAAGCTAAAGCACAGAATGAATTCAGGCTGGCTAGAGAGGTTAAGAACAATAAAAAGTGTTTTTTTGGGTATGTCCACAGCAAAAGGAAGAAGAAGGAAATGGTAGGGTCATTGTGTGGTGAAGATGGCAAAATGCTAACAGGGGACAGAGAAAAGGCGGAATTATTCAACACCTTCTTTGTTTCAGTCTTCTCAGAAAAGGCAAAGGGTGTTCAACCTAAGGACAGTGGAGCAGGGGACAGAGTGGGGGAATTTCAGCACAGAATAAGTAAAGAGACAGTACAGGAATACCTCGTTAATCTAAATGAATACAAGTCTCCAGGACCAGATGAACTACATCCAAGGGTATTGAAAGAACTGGCAAATGTAATATTGGAGCAATTGGCAATAATCCAATAATCCATTGAGAACTCCTGGAGAACAGGAGAAGTCCAAGCAGACTGGAGGCGGGCAAAGGTTGTGCCCATCTTCAAAAAGGAGAA
Source organism: Urosaurus nigricauda (assembly GCA_034509955.1). Classification (NCBI taxonomy): domain Eukaryota; kingdom Metazoa; phylum Chordata; class Lepidosauria; order Squamata; family Phrynosomatidae; genus Urosaurus; species Urosaurus nigricauda. Next base: position 107,922,168 of record JAOEGL010000004.1, read on the forward strand.
AAAAGAGGATCCCAACAATTATCGTCCAGTTAGTCTGACATCAATTCCAGGAAAGATTCTAGAACAGATTATTAAACAGAGAGTCTGCGGATATCTAGAAGATAATTCCATAATCGCAAAAAGCCAACATGGGTTTCAGAGAAACAAGTCATGCCAGACAATTCTTATCTCTTTTTTTTATAAAATCACCAGCTTGGTAGTTGAAGGGAATGCTGTCGATATAGTATATCTTGATTTCAGTAAGGCCTTTGACAAGGTTCCCCATGACATTCTTGCAAACAAGCTTGTAAAATGTGGACTAGACAAGGTAACCATTACATGGATTTGTGACTGGTTGACTGGCCGAACTCAAACAGTGCTCAACAATGGCTCCTTTTCATCCTGGAGAGAAGTGACAGGTGGGGTCCCACAGGGTTCAGTCCTGGGCCCAGTGTTATTCAACATCTTTATTAATGACTTGGATGACAGTATTGGCGGCCTAGTTATCAAATTTGCAGACAACACCAAATTAGGAGGAGTAGCTAATACCCCAGAGGACAGGATCAAAATTCAAAATGACCTGAATAGACTAGAAAGCTGGGCCAAAGCTAACAAAATGAAATTCAGCACAGAAAAATGTAAGGTTCTGCACTTAGGAATGAAAAATGAAATGCACAGATATAGGATGGGGGATACCTGGCTGAAAGAGACCACATGTGAAAGGGATCTAGGAGTCCAAGTAGACCACAAGTTGAACATGAGTCAACAGTGTGATGCAGCAGCTAAAAAGGCCAATGCAATTTTAGGTTGCATCAATAGAAGTATAGTGTCTAGATCTAGGGAAGTAATAGTGTCACTCTATTCTGCTTTGGTCAGGCCCCACTTGGAATACTGTGTCCAGTTCAGGGCACCACAGTTCAAAAAGGATGTGGAGAAATTGGAGCGTGTCCAAAGGAGGGTGACTAAAATGGTGAAGGGTCTGGAAACCATGCCCTATGAGGAACGCCTTAGGGAGCTGGGAATGTTTAGCCTGGAGAAGAGAAGGTTAAGAGGTGATATGATAGCCCTGTTTAAATACTTGAACGGATGTTACATTGAGGAGGGAGCAAGCTTGTTTTCTGCTGCTCCAGAGACTAGGACCCGGAATAATGGATGCAAGCTCCAGGAAAAGAGATTCCACCTCAACATTAGGAGGAACTTCCTGACAGTAAGGGCTGTTCAACAGCGGAACACACTCCCTTCGAGTGTGGTGGAGTCTCCTTCCTTTAGGTCTTTAAGCAGAGGCTGGATGGCCATCTGTCAGGGATGCTTTGATTTGGAGTTCCTGCATGGCAGGGGGTTGGACTGGATGGCCCTTGTGGTCTCTTCCAACTCGATGATTCTATGATTCTATGAACATACGGGTGGTACAGACAGGCGCCATCTTTTTTAGAGCTGCAACTGCGCCACTAAAAAGGAGCAGGGAAAACACACTCCTTTTTAGGTGTGCAGTTGTGGTGCAATTATGTTAAAAGGTGCCATTTGGCACCTTTGCGCCACTGCAACTGCACAGCTCCGTGTGGAAGCTGTGCAGTTGCGGCGGCACCATAATGCACGCTGTCTAAATGGCATTACATAATGGCACCAGTGCCATTATGTAGTAAGGTTCAGGAGCATGTGAATGTAGAATACCAGCACAAGTTAATACCAATCATCAGGATGGATTTGGAAAAGGATCACTGTATTTTGGGGGAAGGGGTTTTAATCCCCTTTTCTTTAATTAATCCACTAAATGAGTCATGATAGAGGAGCTATGAAGAACCCATAAGGCAGTTCTCATGAGCTTCATTTTAATAGGTCCTGGGCCAGAGATAAAACCCACTCGGGCTAATGGCATTTACATATAGACATGCCCATAACACATATTCACAGAAATTCATGCCTTCCCACTACTCAGTGAACAACTCAGAAGCAATTAAAAAGGAGATGCTCTCCTCAAGAGCCATTACTTCAAGGTGCACCAGGCACTGTACGGCAGTGGCTCTTATCAGACCACATTTTCTTCTCATCTTCACTCGCACATAAGGGGAGGGAAGCCTTAGGAAACATTCTTGTGAAAAAAGCTTTGATCACTTCAGTGACAGCTGGTGATTTCCATGTAATTGAATGATGATTCCACTCCAGGTTTTCATATGAATTTCAAAGGGCCTATCCAAGATGCTGCACTCTGTTTTCAAAATGGGTTCACTTCTTTAAAGTTCAGGGTGAAATCTGGAGCAGATTCAGTGACCTACTGACATGGACCCATCAGTTGTTAATGTCATGTACTTTGCTTTTCTGGTGGGACAGAGTATATGCAGTATTCTTAGCAAGTCTGGTCCATGAGTGAAAGGCTCTTCTCTATGACAGAAGCATACATAAGTATGTATAATGTAGAAAATGTGGATAGTTTTGTTTATCTTTTACATCATACTGTAATTCTCTTCAAGCCTTCTCCATGGCTGTAATGTTCACATGGTCAGATATGAAAAATGTTCAGATGGTTAATCAATTTTGAGAAATGGACAATAGAAGCACCCATTTTTTTAATGTGCAAAAATACCCATACAATCGCCCCTCCATTTTCATGGACTTGGAATCCGCGTCCCTTGCTCGTTCGCGGGCAGCAAACGGAAGGGGACAAAATTATGCATGTGCTGCCATTCAGGCCAATGGGGCTTGAATATCAGCAATTTTTCATTTTTGTGGTGGAAGGGTCTGGAATGGATCCCCACAAAAATGGAGGGGTGACTGTATATTGATTTTCTGACCTTAATACCATTATGGCAAGTGGTTTTGTAAAACAAGCAATATGATAACTGTACAAATTACACTTCTTTCCTTGCACACACATGCCCAATATGGATATAACTAGAATTGGTTTCCAGATGAGAAGGCAACGTTTGGATAAACTTTCCTGAACCCAAACAGAGGTATACAGTTAAAATTGAAATTGAAAGTTAAAACTTAGGCTCTGGAGCTTTTGCTAAATAAATAGGTTTGGGGATTGAAAGAGATTTCCAAGGTTGTAATGAAAAAAAAAAAAAAAGGACTAGCTTAGGCAGGAAGGGAAAAATATGAAAACTCCTTATATTTCTACATTGCTTGGGAAAAACAGCCCTTTCTTGAATGTAATTAATGAGATTCCCGTGGGGCTATTCTGCATTCTCCAAAATGAATCTCATAGTGTTCATACCAATGATAGTAAATAAAGAGTGACAAATCCATAAAGCTGGCAAAATATGAAAGAGCCTAATTGTTTGCCAACTATTTAAGCTACAGATATTTCATCAGTACATACTTTTTTTTTTTTGAAAGTCTTGTACTGAGGTCATGGACTAGTAAACCAACTAGATGCTCACTCTTTCTTTCTTTCTTTCTTTCTTCTCTTGTAAAAAAAATGCTTTTTTCCCCCTATTTCTAAGGTACATGATGCTGGGTTCTACATTAGTGTAATGCCCAAACCATATCACACCCAGAAGGTGTACTAACTTTGTATGCAGCTTCCTTTTTGCTATCAGGGAGAAACTTTAGATAGGTGTGTTGTGTCATTCACAAATTCGTCTAATCCTTTTTCTTTAAAAATCAGCTTGGTCCTTTCACACATTTGCAAAACATGACTGGGCTTTAATCTATGGGGTACAAGAGCATCTCAGAATTGGTAGAATAGGCTGGGGAAAAACATATTGCACTTGAGGATTTGGCTGGCAAGAAGCGTTGCTTAATGGAACTCAGCATATACTGTTGCTTTAGGGCACTAGGGTACTGTAAAACTTGCTTCTTGTTCAATTCAGCTTTTAGCTAGTTGTGTCAGTGTTCTATTTCCTCTGTGTGTATTTTTGTATGTGTGTGGACATATAATATAAACTAATCTCATACAGTAAGACAAATAATTTTTACTGCTTAAGCCAAAAATGTGATACTTCACTTACATTCTGAAGTGGTGTAATCTATTTCACTATCAGGCTACTTTTAATTGCCTCATTGTTCTATTTGAAAAGTTTTTAACCAGAATATTATCCCTGGGTATTATATGAAATCTTCATGTTTAAACAGAATATAACTCTTAATGTTAGGTGCTGGAAACTAACAAGTGGAGAGGACTATCACCTCTACAGGCTTCCAACTGGAAATAGATTGCTAGATGATATGACCCAATCAAATGGAGTTTTTATTTTCACATTGTGTGGCATGTCACTGCTTATTTCTGGGTGCAGCTATACTTCAGCAGTTTTTATTTCATTAACAGTTACTAAGTTCTCAAAATCACAGTCTATAACTACTTCACTGAGATTGAGCTCAATAGGACTGATTTTTTAAGTACATGTACATAGGACTGAGCTGTTATGAGAACACTCATATTCTGATGTCTTCAGATACTGGAAACAGCCTTGCAAGCTCTTTTTTGGCCAAAGGTGCAAAGTATAAATAAAACTATATACAAATAATAAGATGTAATTCATAAGACCAAGCAAAGGGCATATGGGCCTAATTCCTGTTGTTACTACCAACTAGAAAAAAAATTAAATAATTTGTTACTTGTTAAGCCAACATTTCTGTAAATTCCATTCACTAATTGGGTTTACTCGAGCTGAGAATAACTGGATTCAGATGATGGATATTAAAATTACACTCTTCATTTTATTTTCTACTGACAAATAAAATCAGAGCTTAGAAAATGTAGTTTACTACTACATTTTTTTGAATCCCGAGATCCCCAGAAAATTATGGGACTTGTAACCCAAAAAGTAAATTCCCCAAGTTGTAAATAAGACCAACTGAGCTCAATGACAGCTATTGCCAGGTAGACCGATATACAGTTTTCTCAGCCTTAGCTCCAAATTTCTCTCAAGGAGAGAATTATGCAAGTTCTTAACTGTTTCTTCCTTGGGATGCAAATGAAAACAACAAAAACATTTCCTAACATCATGATCCATCCAGCCCTAAGTCATGAAATTTTAGAATACTGCAAATTACGCCAATCATGCATTTGATTTACCATGCAGTGCTTGCAGAGGGTCAGAAAAGAGCATGTCCCCTCCTGAACTCTGTTATGTTCAGCTCACTGAAGCCTAAGATTTGATTAGCCCTATAGCAGGGCTCATTACTGTCTAGCATTGATTAAACTGTTATTAGTAGGATCGAAGGGCCTTCAGCACTTGACTGGATCAGGTCTATCACTTGTGTAAGTATAATTGCAGTTATTGCCCATATAATTGCCAGATCATTCCAAATGTCACCTGTATCATTTACCCTCTTTGACCCACTGGAGTGTCAATTACAGTAAGGTGCTTACACACAGTATGTGTTTTTCTTCTTCTTCAGTATTACATCTGCAAAAATTTTGTTTATAAAATAACAGAGTGACTTTGTTCATTGGCACGTTCTGATCCAAAGCTTATCTGGGTATTTTTGTACCTGAATAAAAGGATGGGAAGGCAGAATCAGTGACAAAAGAATAGATTTAAAAGAGGAGGAGGAGGACAACATTATTTAAATGCTGCTCAACGTTTAAAAAAAAAACTTTGCAAAGAATAAAACAACTACTGACAAATCAGGGATCTTAATCTAACATTTCCCCTGATGTCTTTATCTTTCTACTTGCAGTGTGCTTACAAAAAAAAGGGTGGGGGGGGAGACATTTTAAAGTGTGATAATATTTGTGGATGAAACAGATTTTTAGCATATTTAATCATTCTGCAACTGGTGTAGATTATACTTGACACCTGCAACAGTGCAACTTTTTGAAAAGTATGATTAAAGGGAGGTTTTTTTTCTTTTTAATAGTGGAACTTATTCTTAAAGTCCCACAATCCATCTGAAAATGGGCAAGGAGAACATGATAGTATTGATTCTTTTTCCACTCCTGCTCTGTGCCTCCCAGAGTTGACCAGTCAGAATTTGTGCAATTTCCTGCTGCTTTTTGACTGTGAAGAAGGAACTCTTCTTCGGAAAACAACACATGGAAGGTGGTAATGTCAAAAAATTGTTCTCTCTGCAGAAAACCTGTGAAACCCATGGCTGGGATCATCCATCAGGAGACATGTGCCTATCACATAGCTCTGTCACCATCACTACATTTCCTGATGCTATCCCTAAAAATGTCATCTCCATGTTAAAGCAGCCTAAAACATAGATATTGCTGAGGAGCATGCGGATAAGTGAGGATTTTCCAGCTATTTTCCTGCATCTTGATGTGTTGTGGCAGGGATTTTCAGAGACCTCAGGGGGTCCTCCAAGGGTCTTTGCAGATGATATCCTTAATGTACATTCAGTTATAAGGAAATAGCTGAATACATCCTTGTGTCTCCCCATGCCTTCTGACAACATAGAAATAGCTGTGTTTGTGGATCTGCACTGCTTACAAGATACAGTTTTGAGATTTTGGTCACTACATGGTCAGAACAGATTTCCAGCCTTGACAATGACCCAAAAAGTGAGCTATGATGGCATAACATTATCAAAATTCATCAACAAGATGCTACTTGACATGTTTTTCTCCATCAAATAATTCCTCCAGAATGCTTCAGAATGTTAAAATGTATGGAGAATACTGTAGAGGAATATTCACTTTCTCCTGAAGTTGGGAGAAAATTGCCATAATCATGTGAGAATTAAATAGTTAAGCATTTGTCTGACAGTCTGAATAAATGACCATCTGTAAAATAATAACCAGGAACAGATGATATCCCAACTGAACTACTACAATCCACACAGACAGAAACAACTTTAGTGTTAACCAATATCTGTCAAATAAATAAATAAATAAATAGGAAAAAAACAAAATGGTGGCCAACAGATTGGAAACAATCAATATACATCCTCATCCACAAAAAGGAAACACATAAGACAGCAGCAACTAAAAAATCATAACATTAATTTCCCACACAATAAAAATTATGCACAGAGTTCTGCAACGCAGACTCCAATCATACATGGAGAGAAAAATCCCAGAGTTGAAGTGGGGTTCAGGAAAGGTAGAGCCACTAGGGACCACATAGCAAACATACAATGGCTAATGGAGCACACCAAGGACTTCTAAAACAAAACAAAAAATCAGCATCTGCTTTATAGACTGTAGACTATTGCATGGATCACAAAAAAAAGCTATAGATGGTCCTTAAAGACATGAAAGTTCCACCACAACTGATAGTCCTGAGGAGAGATTTGTACTTAGGACAAGAACCTACTATTAGAATAGTTTCCAGCTGGCAAAGGGGTGAAGCAAGGCTTCATTCTATCACTCGACTTACTGAACTTGTACACAGAAAATAGCATATAAAGAGCAGGCTTAGACTTAGAATAAGAAGTCATAATAGAAGAAAGAAACATCAACTATCTAAAATATATAGATCGCAGCATACTACAAGAGGTAAACATAGAATTGAGACAATTACTAAGGAAGGTGAAAGAAGAAAGTGCAAAAGCAGGATTATTGCTGAACATAAAGAAAATTGAGGGCCAGTACAGACAGGCACTTTGCGCCGGCCTGGGCCCGAAAGTAGGGCTCAGTAAGGCTGGGCTTCCACACGTGCCCATCCCTACTATGGGTACCCATGCGCCATATTGGCATGCCCCCGTTTACATGGGGCGCTCCATGATGGTATATGGGTGTCGGAGTGCCCAAAGAGTGCTCTGCTCAAGGAACATCATCATTGTGCATGAGTGCACCTGTGATGCCCCTAAAAAGAAGCTGCCTAGAGTGGCTTCTTTTGAGGGAACGGGTCAGTGCCAACAAGAGGCAAAGATGGGTGGTTTTGAGCTACCCATCTGTCAAGCCCCTAAAATAGCCACTTTAAGTCACTATACAAACGGGGGGGGGGGGGGGGGGGGGAGATATAAATAAATAAATAATAAAATAATAATGACCACAGAAGAAATACATTACTTCAACCTAAACAATGAGGAAATTGAAATACACTAGTTAAAAATTTCCTGTACCTTAGATCAAACACTGAACAGAACAGAGACTTCAGTCAAGAAATCAGAAGAAGACTAGGAATGGGTAGTGCAGTGATGAAAGAACTAGACAAGATCCCAAAGAGTAAAGATATACAGATATAAAGATATAAAGATATTGAAGTCCCCCATCACCATGTATGGATGTGAGTGCTAGACAGTGAAGAAGGTGAATAAGAAGAAAATTAATTTAAATTAAAGATGTTGTGCTGGAGAAGAGTACTATGGATAGCCAAAAAGTCAAACAAATGAGTCCTTGTACAAATGAAGTCTGAACCCCCTTTGAAGCAAGATTATCAAACTGAGGCTGCTGTACTTTGACCACATCATGAGAAGGCACAACTCATTTGAAAAGATAAAAATGCCAGGAAAGGTAGAGAGTAGCTGAAAGAAAGGAAGACTGAACATGAGATAATTGGACTCAGTCAAGGAGGCCATGGGCCTGAATCTGCAGGGCTGTTAACAGAACAGTGGAGGACAGGGGTGCTTGGCATAATTTTCCTTTACTTCATCTTTTACATCCTTTGTTACATGGCCCTAAGTTTTACCCTTGACTTATCCACAGGTCATAGCAAAATCCATAATTGTGACCCCAAAACCTGCCCTTGACTTATACATGAGATCGACGTATAGTCGAGTATATACGGTACTCATTTTTGTATGCTCCCCCCCCCCCCCGTACATGCATTTGTATGCATTTTTGAGTTCAAAAATGGAAGAAAATGTGTGCTTACTATACAGTGAAAATCTAACCATTTTCCCATCACTGTTTCTGGCAATTGTACACCTGCATGGTACTGACACAGCCCTTCCAATATAATGTGCCCTGCGTCTATATTGCCTATGTCCCACTGGCAGTATCTCACTGACATTTCTCACTGATTGCATTGTAGCCTTAGCTTGATTCCAGATAAGGTTCAAAACAGTGGCATTACTAACTATGGTGTCACTAGTGTAAGAAGGGTGCACATGTATCCTGCTGCTCCCCTGTCCCTGAGCTTTCTCCCCTGGGGCATGTGAGCCCTTCCTGCAATGAAGGGTGAGGAGGGCCCAACTGGATGCACCTCTCTTCTGGGTGTCACCTAGTGTGATCCACACACTTCTTACCTCCCCAGTTACACCACTGTTTCAGACAATAAGGTTCATAGCTACTTGCAATCATGGAGGTATTTTATGGCTAAATCCAAAGAAATGGAGTCCACATGAAGCTGCATCAACACTTTTAAACCCCTCTTTTCATTCCCACCATAAAGGTGACCACTGATTACTGAGAAGCAACCCCCATTGTATTAAATTGGGATAACTGCTAAGTGAGCATGTAAAGGAACACGGCTTTAAAAAAGCTTAACATTGGCTGCACTACATCCTGACGTGTATTCTCCAAAGTAAAAAAAAGAGGGACTTGAAAGAAAGTACTATATATCCTGCTTGGCTGGACTCCCAGCTTTTCTGCATGTTGACATAAATTGCCAGAAAATGATGTTTGTCTAATGCTCCAGATATAAGTTCTCCTAAACAGACACATTCACAATTCATTCCGAAGAACCTTACTCAGAGGTTAAGTCTTATTCCTTGCATTAGGGGTTATTTCAAGTGGTCACAGACTTAAGAGAAGCTAGGAACCTCATAGCCTCCTGATCACAAGTCTTCAACACATCTGAAATGTATGCAATAATGTGCATGAATTTAAGGTGCCCATTGACTACAAGCATACAGGAAATATGTTCATAAATCCATAGGAACACCTGGAATCTGGAAAATTATTACAGTGGTCCCCCGGGTTACGAAGGTAATCCGTTCCGGGATTACCTTCGTAACCCGGAAGTCATTCGTAACCCGGGGGACCGCTTTAACCAATGCACAGCGCGCCGGAAGCGCACTGTTTTAAAGCGTCCGGGTTGCAAATTTTTTTCGCAACCCGGGTTTTTTTTCATTGGCCGGGGCCATTTTTCCGGCCCCGGCGGTTTCGGGTCCCGGGGATTTCGGATCCCAAGGGATTCGTATCCCGGGGAACTACTGTATCTGGAATCTGGGAAATTATTATCTGGAATCATGGCTAGAATCATGTTGATGCCATACACATGTGTTTACACTTGGTTGTATGCTTTTGGCTGTCATGCAATGGACATATTCAACTCATGGTTGCTTAAGCAGAGTTCCATAAATGTAACCACTTCACAGGAGCCTAAAGCCTACTGTTAATCCTAACTACAATGGAGCTACTGAATCAATTGGATTTACTTAATTACCTTCTCACTCTTCAGCAACTGATTCAATGGATTTACTTTACATTACTTTTAGACTAACCACAGAATTCCAGACATATAGTTGTAGCTTCTTTGATGATGTGCCATTTTGTTCATTGGGATTGAAAAAACAGCCACTACACATTCCCCATTGCCCTAAAGGACAATAAACAGGCACACTGAAAAATGCATCATCAGTTGCATAATGTCTGCATTTCACAGATGAATGGTATAGAACAACCAGTTTAACCCCATGACTGTAGGAGTACACTACACAAGCAAAATGCAGGATTTTGGTTCATATTTCACTGATTTGTATTTTGCACACATTTATATTTGCCTTTCAGATTCATAAACAATGTATCTAAATAAAATACCCAGGATCCCACACTTACATAGTGCAGTAGCAGCACCCTGTGTGTGTGTGTGTGCACATTTCTCAAATATGTGAACATCTGATTATTATTATTTTTTGGCTGCTGATTTTTCTCATTATATTATACAAATTATAATACTATTGAAGATTATTTTGCACTTTACTGAGAATGACAAAAGCCTGTCAGCTAAATATATTTAGCTATTTTATATTTTCATTCAACTTCTTTAATGGTTTAAATCTGGATTGTTTTAAAATGTTGTTAGCTGTCTTGAGTCCCATTATTGTCAGAAAGGCAAGATATAAATGAAAATAATAATAATAATAATAATAATAATAATAATGCAGTATAGACTATTCATGGAGAAGGTCCCAACTCCAAGCACTAAGTAGACATCTCTAGGTTGGGAAATTCCATTCAACAAACTCTGGAAAGCCAATGTTGATGGCTTTCAAACTATTGGTCTCTCAAACTAGAGAGACCAATGGTTTGACAGATATGAGGCTCTTCCCTATATTCCTCTTGCTCTAGCGGAAAGATTGAAGAAGTTAAACCTTTATGGGTTATTTTGGGAAGCAGCAGAAAGAAAGAATGGTCAAACTAGTCATGTTTCCTTTTTTATTTTCACCCATAATATGAGAAAGATGCTTAAGACTCATACTTCTAAGTTGAGCTACTTTTCAATTTATAGGGTTCAAAGTTCTACATTCTCAACATACATATTTTCAAGAGAGCACATCGCAGTGATCCATAAACCATCAGCCACAGGGTGAAAAGAACAAATAAAAACTGCAACTGGAAGAAATATAATATTTAATGGAAACGTCTCAGGAGCCTTTTTTTAAATCCCCAATGGCAATACTGTCAGAACAGTAGTTCCTGTGGTATTTTTGGCACTCCCTGCTCCACTTCCAGCCAAACCCTAGATGTCACAGTCTGGAAAATCAAATAAAGTGTTTGAAATGCTGTGGACAAGTTTCCAGTGAAATCTGTTTTGAGGAATCTGTTAAGAATGGGGTGGGTTCAGTGTTATTGCAGAATGCTTTTCCTTCTGTTCATAGTAAGGTTTGGATTTGATAACCACATTTACTACTGTCTTGAACTCCCTCATAAATCTCCTGCATAACTTTGACCCAGAACACAGCAGGACTGTGTGGTGACATCATGAGTGACAAAGACTACATAGAAAGCATATGGCCACAGCTTATAGGAGAGCTTGGGAGCCCCCATGAAAGTCATGCTTCATTTGTGTCTGCCCCACTTTGTTGCAGGCAATAGCATGATCAACAAAAACTGAGCCATCAAACCTAACTTGGTGGCCCTTTCATCTCCATACTCAGGGCATATACCCAGACTACTTTCTTTAGGACAATGGTCCCCAACCTTTGTTCCTCCAGAAGATTTGGACTCCAGTTCCCATAATTCCTGACTATTGACCAAATTGTCTTTGAGAGCTGAAGTCCAACACAAACGGAGAACACAAGGTTGGAAAACAATGCCCTACACCAAGGTGGCGCAACTGTAGCAGGTATGGGGGGGCAATTTCCTGCTCCTGGTAACTTCTGTCAAAGTAACAGAGCAACAACAATAAAATGTAAATAAACTGGAAGTGCTCTGGTGTTGGAAAACCCGGGGGGGGGGGATTAAGGGTCCCCTGCAATCTATTTAAAAACTAAATTGCTGTTCATGACAGCACTCAAGTCAGACAATTAATCTCTTTTTGGACAAGAAAAGAATGGTCCAGGCAATCTGGAAGGATTGAGGCACTTCAAAAATAGATTGGGGCTTATTTTTTCACCCAAATATCACAGCTGTACACAGCTCAGATCCTTTATTTGTTTATTTTGCTCCAGTATTACACTGGCTTTCACCTGAACCACATTTGTCATTTTAATGAACATCTAAGACTTGTCTTAAGCAAGCCACTTGAAATGCAAGAATTCAGGAGAATTCAGCTCAGGCCAAATGGAGGTGGCCAAGGTCATAGCTCTCTATGTTGAATATGAACAATAAATAAATAACTAGGAGAATAAGCTGCTTATTGGAAATTGCAGCATTTGGAATTACTTAAAGGACAATGATAAAACCCGAGGACATACACCTCATGCACAAATAAGTGCCATCTTGTAAATGCTCAGTAGTCACTAGGCCTCTTGAATGAAGGGGACCCTCATGTCTTCTTTGCAATTAATCCATCAGCAGTTCACCACTCTGCACAGCAAATAACCATCTCTGCTTCTCACCAAAAAAAATGTGATATTCTTAATAAATGCGAATGTCTACAGCGATGCTGAATCCCAGGAAAATGCTGCTGTTCTCAGTGCTGAATGTTTACATTCCAAATAAAGCATTTGCAGGGATTTATGCTGTTTCTCTAATGAGTCATAGTCAGGCTTACTTCTCCTAGCTGCTCAGCAGCTATACTAAAGTACAGTTCTAATATTCCAAAGTTGGATTTTTTTTTTCTGGAATGGTTGTATAGTATTGCACATAATATGTTTTTTGCATCTTTTACCACAGAAAATCCTTTGGAACCATTGTTGTACACACCTCAAGCATCTGAATATATAGCTCAATATATCTGTAGATAATGTATCCTTATCTCTGCTCTCTGAGATAAATAATCCTAAAGTCTTGGAGATATATATTTTTCCTGCTGATACTATTTTTTCCAACTTAAAAAAAAAATCCTATTGTGACCTGAGATTATATTCTCAAAAACCTACAGAATGAAATAACATCAGGAAAAACAAATCCAGACTCCTTATTCTACTTTCCACTTGATAAATATTTGGAAGATGCAATTTTTCATTAATTTTCTATCATCACTTCAGATACGTAAGATTATCATTTGATTGCTACAATAAATTGTATTTGCCTGAACACATAAAAACATGTAGGTAACCAGGAGAGCAAAATTCCTCATTGTGCTGAGATTTCTAAATGCATTGGGCTGAACACACCAAGAAATCAACATTCAGATTTCCATGCTAAATGACTGGGCTTTGATTATGCATGTGTTCCTTTACCCCTACATACTTCTGGCCTTCTGGTTCCAGGCAAATGTCTAAACCTTTAACTGAATGCCTAACAAGGGCTACATTTATGATTTGCATATGTGAAACAGCCAACATAAATTAAGCACTACAAATGCCACAAACCAGGCTTCAATATTACCTCACATTCAATTAAATACAACTAGTTTGTGTTGACTATGTGGCTCTCATATTTAGAAGTGAATTGTGATGATATCCCAAATGATGCTGGTTTTCAGCAGAACTGGTTCTACAATCAGCCACGCAGAATCAAATTCATTATCTAATCATTAACTAGATTTTTTTTTAAAAAAATTAATCAAATAATTTGTTAAAAACATTCCTTTCTCAGATGAACAATCAATTTCTAAGGGAGAATGAAGGATGTGATGTAAATACCATATAGCTGAAGTAACTGATACTTTTTCAACTTCCATTGTTCCTATCCCCATCTCCAAAAATGCATTAAGGGTTTCATAAGTTATTAAGTTTGTTTCCCTCATCATTCCTCAATTTATCCTCGTACTTTCCTTATGCTCCACTCACAGCACAACCTATGAATTCAATTCAAATCTCTTTTTAGGAAAACAAATCTAGAAAGGACAAATAACGTTTAGTATTCTGCTATAATAGTTTTTCTAGTCCTATCTAGACTTTTAGGATTGACCTTGACATAGAGCTGTGTCTAAATTTGCCTTGAAGATTGCATCAGTACAAATGTTGAGAGAAACTTCACTCAGAATGTGTGGAATTCACAAGGCTCAAGCAAAACCGATTTTGATTAAATAGTTGCACCTCTTAACAGTGTATTTTCTAGGAAATAACGTATCTTTCAAATGAATGGTGGCACCTGAATTATTATTATTATTTTCGTGCCTTATTAATCAGCTTTCTGTGAAACATAAAGGCTAACTAACCACCACTACACCTATTCTTACAGTCTGTCTTTTCAGTTTGGAATATTTTCATTGGCACAAGACAGACTTGTAAAATCAGATGCCTGAAAACATAACACTCCTCCAGAAGTCTGTTAAAATAATCTTTCTAGGCAATGCCTCCTATAAGGAATTCAGTCTCCCATATACATTTCTTTAAACAGATGTATTTCACTCTTCTGTATAATCCTTCTTCCTGGCTTTTAAATAATGGAAAAATATACTTCCTTTTGCCAAACCTTCTCTAGTTACTGGAAAAATTTATGGAATAAATAAACATCAGAAGGCAAAAGTCATAAACAGAGTTCTTTCTGGGCTACCTTCTCACTAAATGCATGAAGGTGCAACACTGCACACATTTACAGACACTGCTGCCTCAATCTTGCACACAGGCTCTAAGAATAAGAGCCAGAACACATGTTATAAGTTTGTGAAAACTACCAGAAATAGTCTTCCCTGCTGTGGCTGTCACAAGTAACACTAGCCACCATGTCATCCTGGCACAGAGAGTTTCCACATGGGTTCTAAATCCAGCAGAAGATGGGCTGTGCTGATATAGAAATTCGCCATGCCAAAAACCAAAATGGCATGATACTTGTATGTTACAGATATGCCCAAAATCACCATGTAGCGGAAATCTATATGTAATAGGAGTGGGCAACTGTGATCCTCTGGAGGTTGCTGGACTGCAGCTCCCATCAGCCGACAATGGTAACAGATGATAGGAGCTATAGTTCACAAGAAGTCATTTCCAACTTATGACAACCCTAAGGTGAACCTATCACAGTGTTTTCTTTGAAAATTTGTTTAGAGGGTGTTTGCCTTAAGTGAGTGTAAAATACTTTTTATATTTTAAATTCAATTTGTAGCCACTGAAGTAGGCTAAGCACAAAGGGATAAAGTCAGAGGAAGAAAGCAAATAGGACATTTCAAAAGCATCTGAAAAAGTGGGACAACAGATTATTAACTGGGATAATTCCTGCCATATCAGGGCAGTTGGAAGAAAGGAACCAAGTATCCACAACAATCTTCTACATGGGAAACATGATTATAGTTATACAGGACACAGCATGAGCCACCTGAGATGAATTTCCTAACATTTGCTGATGCCATCACGTATACCGATCACAAAGGAAATATTTAAGCTCCTGTTATTTGCTGGCTGAATATTTACCTCAAAGACTTCTTCATCAAGAATCCTTGTTCCAAAGACAGTGATGCCATTGGTGTCAACAATTGCTTTGTTGCTCCTCTCAAGTGGTTTTGTGGTTTTCTTCTTACAGTCCACAATCATGGTAACAGATTTCTTCTCCACGCTAATAGCCACCCGATGCCACCTAATGCAAGAAGAAAAC
This sequence comes from Urosaurus nigricauda, assembly GCA_034509955.1. Classification (NCBI taxonomy): domain Eukaryota; kingdom Metazoa; phylum Chordata; class Lepidosauria; order Squamata; family Phrynosomatidae; genus Urosaurus; species Urosaurus nigricauda. The sequence goes on from JAOEGL010000004.1 coordinate 107,938,072, forward strand.
TTTTATTTTGTATAGTAGAAAATATAATGCTTTTCAAACCACACTTCTAAATATCAAGTATTGTCACATTTGTAAAAAGGTAACAAATATATTTATTTAAAAATATTAATATCGCAACTTTTTTCATGAAAAAACACTGTTCTCCTAACATCTCTAGTGGCTGCTGAACAATGTGCTTTTCAAGGTGACACCATGGGATTCCCTAGAAAAGGGATGAGAAAAATACAGTTCACGGGCTTCAAGCAGCCCCAATAGTTTTCAATAGCCTCAGAAATACTCCCCCCCATTGAAAAAAAAAGTTTGTTTGTTTGTTTGTTTAAAAAAAGACCAAAAGTCCCCCTACAACTACACAAGTGAGGGATTCAGATCAATTTTGCTATATGGAAAGGGATGATTTTAGGTCCAGGGAAACTGAAAATCAACAGGAGATCCATGTCTCATTCACTTACTTTTAGAAAAGCCCTCTCCTGATCTAGGACAACTTAGGAGAAAACATGACAAGAACCCTATCTATGCCTTTCCCCCCTGCTCTCTGATAGTAGGGTGAGAACTATGTTGGGAGAAGATGATTGCAGCTGAAAGCTGAGGTGAAAAATGTCAAGTATCTTTGTCTAGCTTGACAGAAATTTACAATACCTCATTCTGCTCAAAGATCTACTATGAGTTAAAGTCAAGGTAGTCTTTTCCCAGTTCCTTTCCAGCAAGTCTACACAGGGAGCATGGATGTTTAAAAAAAAACAAATGTTTCAGTGTGGATCTACAAGAGTCCATGGAGAACCAATATGCTCCCTCAAACCACTGGCAGTTGCTTACTCCTGCTACAGAATGTCTACCACATGAATCTTTGAAGGAAAGCAGAGTATTTGGAAAAGTCCCAAATGTTTACACCACAAGAGCTCTACACCAGCTGTTTTTCATATAACTGATGCAACTCTGTGCATATCAGAATGATATAACCTGGTCATACATCCTGCTACCCATCCACTGAGGTTGAAGATACCAGCACACTAAGTAGCAAAGGCAATGCAATCCCACATGATTACAGCTCAATATATTGCCAAGGTGAAGCAAAGTCATAATATAGAGAAATGTTTTTGGCAGCTACCCTGCCATCTTTGTGGCATATACATTTGCTCTGAGAAAATAAGATTTAGGTCCAAAACACACTGCAGCAGGAGACCACCTGGTGTGGCTGTGGCAGATATCATCATCATCATCATCATCATCATCATCATCATCATCATCATTTATAGCCCCCCCCCCCCCGAACAAACAATCAGGGTGGGTTACAACAAAGTAAAAACAGTACAAAGTTAAAAACAATCCCATCCCAACTCCCACCCCTTAAAATAAGATTAAATTAGCTATGAATTAAAACACAATACAAAAATATAAAACAATTCCTTAAAAACAAAATTCCTGGGGCCGTATGGGCAAGATTAAATGTTAAAAGAAAAGAGCTGGAAGAAAAAACTAAAACATAAAGTTTGGAGCCGGGGAAACTTACTCTGAGTTCAGAATGAGGTTTGGAGCCTCATTCAAATTTCATTCAAAATTCATTCAAAATTCAGAATGAGGTTTGGAGTTCATAATAAGGTTTGGAGTTCAGAATGAGGCACCCAGCCATGTTAGAGCAAGTGACCTGCTGCTGCCATGACTGGACCATGTGACACAGCAGGGCATTTTCAAACAGCCACAGATCATTGGAATGGAGGACTCTGGATCTTCTTTTAAAGAGGAGTATACCCTGACTCTGGTGCTGAACATGCCAAACATCATCCGGTCTGTTCACACCAGAACCAGGGTTTGTGCCATGCATCCTCTCGATCCTCCATTGAGAGGAGGGGGAAGTCATTTTATCTGGCACAAGCAGGGAGCTTTCCCACTACATTTAAATCTGGATCGTGATCCAGGTTAAATGGGCATGGTTCCCACTGAATCTGATTTTAGAAATCAATTCAGAAAGGTGCGGCATGCTTTTTTTACCATTTTTGCCCATTTAAGCCATGTCAAAAAGACACTAGAAAAACTGGGCGTCTTTTGGGCTGAATCAATTTATTTAGAAATAAAATGATTCAGCCCAAGTGGGAACTAGGCAAATTCAAATTGGAACCGAATCTGCCCTGGTTTGCACTGGCAGCCCAGCCTGGGGGGCAGTTGGCATGGCCCAGCCTCTCCTGGCCCTAAAATCCCCAGCCCAGCCTCCTTACCGACTCCTTTGTCCATTATTTGGCTTCCCTTGACTTTTTAAAAAATTTCCCACAACCAGGGAGGCTGGAAGGAGGTCACAAAGAAGCTGGAAGCCTTGCAACCTCCTCCCCAGGTTTTCCCCGGCTTCTCTGTGACCTCTTTTTGGCCTCCCCGGCTGCGGGAAATTTTTTTAAAAGGCCGCAGGGAAGCCAGTCAGCGGCCAAAGAAGCTGGTAAAGAGGCTGGGCCAGGGATTTGGGGGCCAGGAGAGGCCAGAAACAGGCCAGGCTATTAAACTGCTCACCCCCCCCCCAACCACTGAACCAATTCCTGAAACTGGCACAAACATAGTGGGACCCATGTTTTTTCAGAACCAGTTTCAGGAATTGATTCAGGTAACAGATTTTCCAGTAAGTGGGAATGGGCCCGCAGATAGAGCTTATGTCTATTTCATTAGATACATGATGTGAAGTGCCTTCTACTTTCTTTTCTCTCACAGTCAGTTTCTTACCACATCAAGTTCTTTCAATGCAGAATATGGTAAGGTGTTTTTGGAGGGGATGGGGGGGGGGAATAATTCTTCAAAAAATGTACTAAAAATTCTTCCCAATCCCCACAAGCCAAGTATAACATTAGGAAAAACATCTTGATAGGATTGGTATTCAATAGTAGAATACACTGCCTCAGAGCGTAGAGGACACTTTTTACTTGGAGCTCTTTAAGCACAAGTTGAATTGCATCCTTTTGGGAAAGCTTTAGTAGTATATTTCTTCATGGTAGGGGGTTGGACTAGATACCCTTTACAGTTCCTTCCAACTCAATGATTCTGATCCTTTGAATAGATGCAGCTATTCTTTGAATAAAGAGGAGCAGTTTCAACTTGCCTGGTATATAGGTGTCAAAGATGAAGAGTCCCTCTCTCAAAAAAGATATGGCAATTCAAATGTAACACTAACTAAGATGCACACAGAGGCATTGAAGCCCAGCTTCTTAATAGTTAAACACTACAAGGCCTCTGGCTGGCTGAATCTGTGGGGTGTCTACCCCCCCCACACACACACACATTTGGAGATTTTTAATCTCAAATTCTTTCCATCTTAAACAAAAGAGGTTTCTGAATTTTCACAACTTCTGATCTAAGCTGAATTGAAATGAATTATGACCCATCATGAAAAGTAGCTCTCAAAATCACAGGAAATGTTGAGACTGTCTGGAATTTAGGGGCTACTCTGATGGGCTCCTGTGTCACACAAGTAACATCATTACAGAGCCCCCAAGTTTGGCTAGGATAAATATAGTTAACAATCACAAATAAAGTATATCTGGAAGTAAACAGGAAAAGATAGGAAATAAACCAAGAAAATATTAGAAACTTCATAGCTCACTGTTAAAGTGAATTCACTGAAATGAGAAGATACCAAGGTCAATCTTGGGGGTCAATTGAGGAACATTTTATAAGCTTGAAGGTTACCCTGAGACAGTATTTAGTAAACGTATGTTGGGATCATCCAGCCCCAGACTTTAGGCACCAATTTAGACATCATATTTAGCTATGGTTTTATTGTTGCTGTTGTTGTTGTTGTTGTTGTTGTTGTTTTACTTACTTCCCATCAGCAATATTGACTGTTCTGAAAAGGGGATAATCTTCAGGTGCAGGCTTTCCATTCTGATCTTCATACAGGAAGACAGGTGACCGGCCAACCTCAACCCCAACTTGCTGAATCCCTTGTTCATTGTAGACAGATAAAAGGAAAGTCTGGATTCCCTTTTTAGGCTTTACTGTAAATAGTATTGAAAAGTCTTCAGGAAAGTTTCCACCTGGTGAAAGAAAAAACAGGGTCACAAATTCTGCACAATCAAAATATGATCTGAGAAATTTCTCCATTGTGTTTAATTACCAAGGAGATCAAACCTCTTATTTCCTCTTCTCAGCTGTATAATCTAGACATCCATTATACTTTTATCTGAGAACAACACAGATATCCACAGTGGAAACAGCAAACATGTTGGAATCTCCAGATACAGTGTCAGCATTCACCTAAAGCATTTGAGAGCTCTGAGGAATCAACAACATGCTGTCTGACTGACAGTGAAGCAAAAGCATTGTCACTGTTTAGAAAAAGACATTCAGGGGAAATTTCTGACAACAGTAGTGCCAAAAAGTGGTGGTGCAGGTGAGCCAACCAGTTGGCAAGCAATAGCAATGCTAAAGGGTGATCCATGTATAGATGTGGGAATAAAAAAATCCTCAACTTTAATGTTGCCTTCAGATAATGTGACACATTCTAGAAGTTTTTTTTTAATTATGTCTTAATGCAAAATCCTTGTGATGATTGCAACTATCAAAAACTCTTTCTCATATCAGAAAATGTTTCTTTTCTTCTAATTTCAATTTTGAATTTAGACACCATCATGCTGCTACAGCACAACAGTTTTCTCTTCATTGCTCCTAATTCTGCTCTGCCACCCGTTTCTTTCCTGTAGATTCCTGTCTTGCCAGAGAAATAACAGCTACAGTGGTGATGGAAAGTTTGGCTGTAACACTATGAAGCGTTCCTTGTTCCCTCCCACCCTGACACTTTAAAGATAATGGCAGCATTCCCAGGTTCCAGAGAGATTGGAAATCTTAAGTGATTCCATCTTCTGCACAACCATTAAAAGTGCTGTAGCAGACATATACAATAGGGGATAATCCTGTCTGGAAAAAAAAAAATCAGTCACAGCTTTTGTTATGACACATCACACCTTTTTGAATACATGCACACTGCACCTTTCTAAAAGTTTAATTTATGTAAAAGACCACAACAATTATGTAAATTAAGGCTTGGATCCAGGCTATTTGAAGGACTGTATCTTTCTTTATGAGCCCATGAAATCTCTAAAATATTCTGGAGGCCCTTCACCCTGTCTCAGGCTCTTTTCTTGAGAACAAGGGAGATGGCCTTCTTGGTGGTTGCTCCCAGACTCTGAAACTCCCTCCCTAGAGAGGCCAGGATGGCCTCATCCTTGCTCTCCTTCCCACAGCAAGTCCAAACATTTCTGTGCCATCAGGCTTTTACAAACTAACTAGTGTTGAGCTTTTAATGCTTACAGTTCTGTTTTAAAGGTTGGTATATAGTCTTGTAATGCTTTTAAAATGTGTTTATTGTTTAGTGTTTTAACTTCATAAATTCTTTAATTGTTTTTTAATTTTACATTTATACTTTTATTAATGCTTTTGTTTTTTTGTTTTTAATTTGCATTAAATATAGTATGGTATTAGCCACCTTGAGTCCCATTATTGGTGGGATAAAAAATAAAATAAAATAAAAAGGAGGAGGAGGAGGAAGAGGAAGAGGGAAAAGAGGAGAACTGCAAGAAGGAGGAATGGAGAACTTCAGACTCAAAAGGAGACAAACACCTGCCTTGTCTGAACTGCTAATCCAGTCTAAAAGATATGCTGAGAATGCTTAAGGCAGTTGGCACTCATTCTTCTAGTCTAGGCATGTGCTTTCAGTCAGAAACAACAAACTGTAGGAACCCTCTGGGAAGGTCATGGATAGGCTTTTTGCAGCTTTTTTCCAAACCGTGCAGTGGCAATATCTTTCAGTAAAGAATTATCTTTACTATCATGACTTAAATGGGGGGCAAGGAATTCTTTCACATACTTGCTGTAGAAAGAAGCAAGGATAGTCAGTCTTCTAAATAATGAGACATTTATATTGTAGAGTAATTTTTTTTACTCTTTGTGTTGAAATGACTGTTTAGAATTATTTTTCCACCTGAAATAAAACGTTAAGCATGGCACAAATTAATTTTTTGCAAAAAAAATTTTCTAAATTTGCAACATCTGATTATAGTTTATGGGGCTTTTTTAACAGTGTGCTAATGTGCTGAGATAGCCTTTCTTATCAATGGGGAGAAAATCCGCAGCATTCTTTACATCCTTACTAACTATTGGTCAGGGAGTGAGGTGTGTATGTATATACACACATACATACATACATACATACACACACACACACATACATATACATCTCCCCACACCCTGCAAACTTTCAGGCACTTTTAATTTTGCCAGTACCTCTCTCTTGTGCCTCACTATTGACATAAATCTGGGCATTCATCCAGCCAGATTAGAAATCAAATATATAGATATGCATGGCTGCCATAGCTCATTGCCAGTACTGCTGTAATACCCTGGGACAAGTTATTCTAGCACTGATGGTCATTAGTTTCAATTTCTTAACAAAAGCCAATTCCAATCTATGAGGCATATGCACATGGCTAAATGTACTAAGATCTTTTCTGGCATGCAGCCATGGTTCACAGCGTGTCACTTTCCCTTATCCATTTTAGCCAAAATTGGTGTCAGAGATAGCTGCTAGTCCTGATCAATCTAATTGTTCTCACATAATATCTGGATTCATTTTGCCATGCTGTGCATGCGGATGTAGCAAATCTAGAAAGTGTGTTCCAATGGATTTGCACAAAAGCCACTGCACAAAATCAGAAGGACTGTCCCTGATACTAAGCAGACTGAGATAGCTGTCCTGGCCTGTAGAGTTTTATGGGATATATGGCTTGCCCTAATCTACCCTGCTGTTCTCAGGACTACATTATACTATCTCAAAATAAGAAATCAGAGTAGCTTCTGTACACAGAATGGAGGAAAATGTCTTGGGCTGGCCTTGATCATTACCACAGTTTTATTCATGTAGCATTGCAGATAGTTCTTCATTCATTCATTTAAAGCACCCATATGCCATCTCTTCAAGCTCAGGGAAGAGCCCATAAAAGCAATACTATAAACACACAAACTGAGCAACGAAAGCTTTGTTGCCCAAATACCCACTAGAATAAATAGATTTTGCATCACTTACAGGAGGATGAAACAAAACTGGATTTCTTTGGGGAAGTCATGACACAGTATTTTATAAAAGTCCCAGATTCTAAGAGCGGATATTCTCACATTGTTTAGAGAAGAGAGGAGGAGGAGGAGGAGGAGGAGGAGGAGGAGGATCGGGGGTGGTCACTTTAAAATTCCAAGAAAGCATTTTTTTCCTTGAAATACAGTGGGCCCATGATATCTACTGGGTTTTGGTTCTAGGACTATCACCACCCCACCCTCTGTGTATATCAAAATCTGTGGATTCTCAAGTCCCATTATATACAATGATTTAGTAAAATGGTGTCCCATGTTAAAAAATGGCAAAATCATGGTTTGTTTGTTTTTTGGGGGGGGGGGGGGTTCAATATTTTCAATCCAAGATTGGTGGAATCCAGGGGTACAGAATTGATGGAAAAGAAGGGCTGATGGTATCAGGGAAGGAATCTGGGACTTTCTGATGGAAAGAATAGCCCCAGCGCAACCTTTCATGCATGCCCTGCCAAAAGGGAATAAAGGAACACAGAAAAGTGACAGTGACACTCAGTATGAAGATGTGTATAGGCAACACTGGCATGTGACTCTCTTTAGAAATAAATTAAACTCTGATTTGTACAATCTGCCCTGATGACTCAGATGCAAGTGCTGTTTCCCCATCGCTGAGTGATAAGGATAACACTTGTGTCCTCTCTTCCATTTGGTTTAAATAGAGCAAATGCCTTAAGTGCTCTAAAACTAAGAATTTTGGCTATATTAGAGATACAACTTGTCAAAAATTCCAGCTGTAATTAGATAATAACAATCCTACATCTTTTCACCTTTCTTTTGGATTTCCTATTGTAATAGTTGAATATAACTAAAGGAAAAAATGAGGAAAACTAAAATATAAATACTGAGGTGTATTCCTCCAGCAAAAGCAAATACACAGTGAAATTGAAATATGTCTGAATTGAGAAGTAAGCCTTATTTAGTTCAATGGGACCTACTCCTGGCTAAATAAGCATATGGTTGCAAAGCAGTTGGGAATGACAAGAATTACAATTAAAAGAAGTAATAGAATTAGGTAAAATAGCATTAGGCATTTTGCATACCCAGAATTTTGTGTTTGGATTTAGCAAGACTTTTTTTCCCCAGTAGTAGTAGTACTAGTAGTAGCAGGAGGAGGAGGAGCGAAAAAAGTATGCATTTTGAGATGATGTGGGGTTAACTGACTTCTGGCAGAGGGGAATGCAAAGTACAAATTTATTAATATTGTGTACTATTGCAAAAAGCTGAAGCATTCTGTCAACTCTCCATGTTCCCTTTCATCCTTCTGTTCAGCTGGAGTTCTATCTATCTATCTATCTATCTATTTCCAAGTGCTTTTTTCTTTCTCTTCCTGGCATTCCTTTTTGCACCAGTATGTTCTAGAGAGATAAAATCACCAGGTCAAATGGGGACATCAAAATTAGTTCCTCAGCTTACATCCAGTGTTAGCAATCCTGCAGCTATCACAAAGGAGGAATGGGGAGCAAATAACCTAAAATCAAAGGCTATTTTAATTTAGACAACTGCCAACAAACAGCATGATGACTGTATTTATTTTGGCATTCAAAATAATGATAAAAAAAGAGCAACTATAATGTAGCTGCTGAGCCTACTAACTATATCAATGTGTCATTCCAAAAATGCCAACACAGAAAAAACAAACAGAAACACAAACACATCCTAAGTTAACATGAGATTTCTTTCCCCTCAAGGTTGTGTCTTCTCTTCGCTCTAAGCCTGGCTTTGGCTGAAGGTGCTTATTCTTTGCAAACAGTTTCTAAAAGGCAATGGTCCAATGACCATGAAAAGTTGTCAATGGCAAGGTCACAGTGATTTAAGGCTGAGTGACAGCTCCATTCCACCAACAGGTCTTATGTGTGTAAGTGAGCCTTTTTAAAACTTAGTGGCTGGCAGGAAAACAGAGATAATGCAACAGGACTCTTTAATACTGTGGAAGAGCAACCCTGGAGGGTAGCCAAGTTGGTTCAAAGCAACTAGCGCCATTGTTCCTAACAATCTTAGCACTCATTTTCATGACCTGTAATGGCATGGTTGCTGCTGTTCAGACTTCTGGCTCCTCAAGAGGAAATGTTTGTGTGATATCCAGTGGCACAAAAGAAACCGTGAAACCTACTGAATGGGATTGAAGCCACCAATCAGCAAGGTAGACCCAGCCAAGGAGTTGTACATTCCGACTGTGTGTTAAAACTTTTTCTCCTGAAGGCTTCTACCTGCTCCTTATTTAAAGCAACAGTTGCTTGGTTAGAAAGCTAACCATGGGCACTTCAAATGTTTTTGTGTGTGTGTGTGTGTGACAAATATCTGACAAAATGGTTTCTGTGTCCCCACCCCCCAAAATGTTCAACATAATATAATTTAACAGTCTTAGACATGCCACTTAGAGATGCCAAGCTGTTTACACAAGTTCATGAGTTCATATATAAAGAAATGTCATTGGTCTTGACCGTCTCTCTATGAAAATAGCATTTTCACATATTTAAGGTGCAATGTACATAAATGTGCACCTCACCTTGATCATTCACACATTGGTGAGGATTGCATTTTCAAAAAAGTAAAGTGTACGCAAAGATATGCCTGGAATCCAGTACTACAGCTGTGTATCTGTAACCTAGATTTATAGATCTCATAAATGCTCACAAATATATACAATTTCCTATGTAAAAGGCACACAGTCCTACGCATGACTAAGTTAGAACAAGTTTTGAAGATTTTTGAGTTTGGTAGATGTGTCCATCGCTAGACTCAGGGAAATCACATAAAGAAAGTCTGCCTCTCAAAACTGCAATAATATCTGAGTTAGAGGAGACTGAACTAATACCTAGACTCTGTAATGATAGCTAGATGAGGGCTAATAGACAAAAACTCCATGTCCATAAAATGGAGGTACTATGCTTAGGTGGTTCTCAGATCTGAGTCAACTCCCCTGAAAAAGCAGGGGCACAATTTATGGGTGTTCTTCAATCCAGCATTGTCACTTGTGGAACAGATGGAACAAGATGTCTTTTAAAAGCTTTGACTGTTCTGACAGCTATTATATTCCTGATGATTAATGCTTTACAGGGCATCTAAAGCTATATCACTAATTTATTACATACAAGACTGCCCTTAAAGATGACCCAGAATCTTCAGTTAGATATGTGCTCAACTGTCACAATTATGTATATTTAGGCCATGGTAGTTCATCCTACACCTATTTGAAAATAATACTCATGGCTATTTGCTTCCAAGCCCAGTTATGGTACCAGCATTTGTCTTTAAAGTCCAAAATGGCTTAGAGCTCAGGTCTATGCCATTTTTCCTTAAGAATCCACAGAGGATTTTTTTCTGAATATGCAGAGGTGTAATTCAAAAGGAGGATTTTTCAGCGTTAGAATTTTCTATTTGGAGAGGACTGATGGGTAGCAAAACTATCATCTTTGTAGCGCCATGTTAAGCCCCTCCTCTTTTTTGCAGACATTCACACCATCACTATAGGAAGTATTTTAATGAACTCTGATATCTTTGAGGTTTGTTTGTTTGTTTTCATCCTATCCCGATTGTTTGGTCTTTTATTTGGTTATTGGACTTCAGTGCTGTGCTGCATTTTCTCCTCAATGGTAGACTGTATGGCTGACTGTATGGCTGACCTTTGACAGAATAAAAGTGCAATTATTAAAACCATGATTGAGAACAAAATCTATGAAAGGGAGCAGTTGAAAGCTTTTGATTTTAAATATCTATTTGAATAAAATATTGTCCTGCATTGTCCCATAACTATCCCATAACTGTGGTTGTTTCATTCTTCCAACATTTGCCTCATTTTAATGAGCATTAATTTCACATTAATTTTGGTAAATTTGATTGTGTTTTATGATGTTTTGAAGTTTTTAATTGGGGGTTAGGGATTATGTTAACTATGTTATTGTGATTTTATGATTGTTACCCACATTGATCTTTCAGGGAGAGGCAGGCTATAAATAAATTATTATTATTATTATTATTATTATTAATTTGTCTGTCAGACAACAATTAGCCAGATGATTATTCATAGGGTCTCCCTACTGGTACTCCATTTCTCACACTGAGTCACTTGACCACACATAATCAAAGACAAGCAGAAGAACTTGTAAGTCTCTCGAGTAACTGTACTCAAGACTTTTTGAAGTAAGAAAGCTGAAAATCAACATTTTAAACTAATCTCAGGAATAAAAAAAAATGGTAAGCAGAGAAACTGGAGGATGGCCAGAATCAGGTGCCAGATAGAATTTAGGGCACCACATTTCAGATCAACTGAAGTGGAAAACAGTAACTGCATTCCTTCTGCTGTATGATGTGTGTTAAAGGAAGTGTACTTTTCAATGAACAATCAGGGTTGGCAGACTAGAGGTAAGCAGTTACTGACTTGGACAGAAGAACACTCAGAAACCAGGCAGGTAGCATAGAAATTAGTAAGCAGTCTGTATTCAAGTCAGCAGGTTTACAGAACAAGAAAAATCTATCTGAGCCCTGTTGAGCAAGCAGCTGTGGTGCCATCTCTGCCCATCTGGGGTAGTAGGGCTAAATTACAGCAGAGGAGCATTTAAGCAATTCTTCTTCTACTAAGTGAGCAAGGCAGCACAGGGACAATAGCACAGGGCATACATGAGCATTCTTGGATCAGGACATCTCCTGACATAATAAGGTTCAAATCCACCCCAGGCTCAAATATGAAATATAAAGCATATAAAATAGCCCTCCTAGATCTGACCAAACACCTATCTAAGGTCCTTTACAGACCGGTCTGGAAAGCCCAGCCTGGGGGCAGAGTTGGGGTGAAGTGTCCTCACAATGCACACCTGACTCCAGCCCTCCAGGGCACCCTAATACCACGCACCACTCCAGATGGTGTATGACATCATGACGTGTCTCTGGCACTGCATCCAGATGACACGATGCTGAAGGAGTGCCATATAGCTGCACCATCGCGGCTATGGAGCCCTTTTGAGGCCACTTTTTGCGCCTCCATTTTGTGCCCTTGAAAGGCCAGATCAAAGCTGAAGCATGAGGTTGCTGTGGCCCCGATTCAGCTAGCAAAAGGGCAATTGCAGGCCGCCCCATTGAGGTGGTCTGTTGTGCCCCTTTGTCCAGAGCTTGTGAAAATTAATTTTAGGATGACATCTTCCCGAATCCTCCAGCTAGATTAGTGTTAAAGGGGGGGGGGGAGGTTCTACACATGCACACAAACAGAGTCAACATTCTGTTTTCACAGTAGCCAAATAGGTGTAGCCAAATAGAAGTCCATCAGCAACAGTAGCCAAATAGAAGTCAATCAGCAACACTGAGCAACACTGACACCACAGCACTTTCCCACTTGTATTCTTCAGGATCTTGTATTCAGAACCAGAATATCTCTGATACTGTAATATACAATCATCATGACTAATAGCTATTGATACTTTTATCTGTTATGTAATTGTCAAATACCCTTTTAAAACCATATGGATTGGTGTTCATGTCTTCACCTTCTGGTAAACTGAAATTGTCATGGTAGTTTTTGTGATCTGGTTCACAGAAATACAAAGTTAAGAGAACAGTAATGATCAAAGATTCATATCACAGCCTGTCACACAGACACACACAAACACGTATACTAACCTGGGTACAATTGTTTGGTTGGTGCACTGAGCTGTGCATGTTTTGAAACTCTGTAGGCGACATCTGATCCTTTGGAATTCCTTCTGTTTGTGCAAAATCCTGTCGTTTTTGATACTCCTTCTGGTGAATTATAAAACTCTAATGCTTTGAGCACATCAACTGGTTCAGCTGAAAAACACAATAAAGAATATGTATATATAATTTGCATTCCTTCCAAAATACTGTCCCCTTTCAAAAAATGAACAGATATTTTTCATAAATTATTCAGTGCATATTATTTTGTTCACCCCTACAAAAAAATTCTGATGGTAAAAATCCTATTAGTAGTGGTCCATACCCTCCGACATTTCACAGAAGAAAACCAAGACATGTGTGGCCAAGCAGCATGAGATTGATCAAGATGACTAATGAGAGAGAACAAACTGAACTTATGGGAAAGGCAAAATTCCTGCACCTTCTCTCCTTTCAATCCTACTGAGTTAAATGATTATAAACTACTTTTTCACTTTGAATTCAGTTTGCGACAACTGAAGTAAGCTGAGGACAAAGAGGAAAGTAGGAGGAGGAGAGAGAAACGGGGATATTTTAAAAACAGCTGAAAAACAAGCAGCTGAGACAACAGAAGATTATTCAAGACCCTCCCAAACTGGGACAACTGGAAGATACAGTGGTCCCACCAGATCAAAGGCAGAACTGTTCACATGTACTTTCTTCATATCAGATCAAGACTTCATCATTTCAACTTTAATAGCCCTGTTGTATTATGATCCCCCTTAGCTATCATGGCAACAATATGGGAACTGAAGTTTATGGAGGGATATTTAGAATTTTCAGCCATAGAGCTCTAATGCCTTTCCAAACCAGAAATATCATGATTCCATAGGATGTTTCCATAACCGATAAAATGGAATATAGCTCTATAAATGTCTACCGGGGGGGGGGGGCTAAAACTAAACCAGTCCACTAATGATAAACTTCTCCATATCCTGCTTCAGTTCAGATATAAATACACAGACCCAGATGCCACAGACTACTTGAGAGTCTTAAGTCATCAGGTGGATATGAAATTATGAGTATGAACCTCCTCAGTGAATAAGAGGATATTGGCTGGAAGAGAACAGAAATTTATGACAAAATCTTCAACAGAAAGTCATAGTACAATAAAAGACAAAAGCAGAAAGGCATAATCAAATGATCTTCTGGTTGTTTTTTTTTAAAAAAGTATTATTTTTATCTACAAAGTGCAATTCATTTCTCCATGGGCTTTCTTTTGAAGAGAGGCCATTTGCTTTAAAGGGTTTGTTTTGTTTTGCTTTTGTCACTGCACTGCACTGCCAAATTTTGGCAGCAGGTTTCTTGTCCATGATGGACTAGGATGTGGCATCCTGAACCCAGAAGGTATACCCACTTCTGTTGTAAAAGGTTGACCCTTAATCCAGATCATTGTTCTTATACGGTGCCAAATTGGATAGGCATCCTCGCCCCCTTTTAAGCATTCCATCTGCGACAGACTTCAAATATCAAAGTTCTGCAATGACCTTTAACTTTGGCAGGATGTCAGAAACCCAGAGCAGTATGAAGTCTGGGCCTCAAAGAAGTTAAGCAATTTCCTACATTCACCTCAGCCTCACACTTTGCTACTTCTTTCAAAGCAGATGTTTTTACACCAAAAGCATTCAGCAGAAGCAGCTCTGAGATATAAAAGCACACCACATGTGAGGAGCCGAGCTGCTGTTGGGGCTCAGAAAAGGAAAACAATCAAAGCACTACACAGGGCAGATCCAAAGCAAAATGGCGAGGCTTCTGAAGCTGCACCCCTGGTGGTATGTTCACAATAGAATAAAAATTTTCATGATTAGCGGAGAGGAGTAAAGAATATGTATGATCGCCATATCTTGTATAAGCTAGAAATCTGGGAAATGTTGAGGAAAATTATCTGATGACTGACTCTCAACTAGAGGCACAGAAGAAATTTTTATTACCTTCCTTCCTCTGCCTCAAATTTATCCAGTTTGTGGTTTGAGAGGCTATTAGCAAAAGTGTGTGCCTATCTTTCCATTTTCCATTACTGGGGGAAAACATTTTCCCTCTTGATATTTTTATTTTCAAATTCTACTCAAATAAATGTAATGCAACTTAAATTGTGTATCTTTGAAAGATTCACTTAATTCGCTTTAGTAGGAAAGGAAATGTACATTAATTAAGAAAAAATGTATAAAAAGTGCACACATTTAGAGTTTTTCTTTTTCCCCAAAAGAAGATCCAATACAAAACAAGGATAGGAAAAAAATGGCAGATGGGATTTGGAGAAATGCAATCAAATTAAGACCAAGTGATTTTCACATCTAAACTCCTCACTTAAAAGTGAATCCGGGGGGGGGGGGGGGCGGGTAAAGCAATGGGAAACAGACCATAATTGACATCTCCTGCTCCCTTCAACTTCCATAACATATAGGAAGAAAGATGTAGAGATTCATTTGGAAGAAAATACTCAGTTTGACAGATAGAACTACATTATATACAAAGAAGCCTACATTTGTCTCAGCACAGAGGAATAGAAGAAGAGTCATGCTGGGCTGGTATATGCAGTATCCTACTTGCATATTGGCCAACCAGCTGTCTATGGGAAGCCCACAGGTAGGATGTAAGTATGATATGTCCCTCCTGGTCATTTTCTCTAGGCTTGGTCCCAGCTTCCAATATTGGAAGTAATATATGTTCATCATTATAAGTAGACATTGTTAGCATGAGCCTCTGTGAACACAGTCAGGTAGGAAGAAGATGCATAACAGTTTTGACCAGGTTTGTCATGTTTGCCTTTGGCAAGTCAAATTATATGGATGCCTTCCATAGAACCAGTTGTTTATAGGCCAGCTGCTTACTCATGTTGTTCAGACCAAGTCTAGTAACTCCATTAAAAATCCTGGATCTGTGGAATTTTCCTGGTAAAACCAGAATCAATTACAGAAGTGTTCATTTCTCAGGGACATCAATTTCTCACAAACATGGCAGAAGGCCAATGTGAGGAAATGCAGCCTCAAAACCCTCCCAAAGCCCCATCCAAAAACAAATTTCTGGTGAAAATAATTCAGAAGAAAGCAACAAAGAAAACACAATTGGCAATTTGCATGGTTTATTTTCATAAAGCGCCCACTCACAGCTGTCTCCAAACAAAAGTGAGCCCTCAATAAGTTGCACCTGGAAATGACTTGTCATGTTTTTGGTCAATATTCAGCCAAAAATAAGGCACTGCCCAGTCAGATGGGCAGGAGTGAAAAGTCATCCTCATCTCTGCTGCAGGTGCCCACCCTTAAGGTAAAACAATCCTAAGGGTATGGCCAATATACACATAACTCAGAGCAACAGGTTCTTACATAGTGAAATGGATGTAATTATTTACTAAGTTTCTTCTTGAAAGTAACAACAAGTAATTTCAGCAGTTGTCTTCCTGCTATGGAAAAGTCTTTGAAAACCACACCATTTGTGAAGATTATTTGCAATTCAGGATTTGATGTGTGCAGAATTTGCATGTAGTTGGTTTGCAAATAAAACAGTGAATTCTGTACAAGAAACAGCATTTCCTCATGGAAAATAATATTTCAATATAGAAATATGTATTCCTGTGCAACAATGCTATTTTCTTTACAGAAAAATCTGTTTTCTCTGTCAACCAATCATTTATAAATTTTACACAGAATCACCAATTATACCATATTCTGTGCAGAAAACAGCATTGTCTGGATAGGACAATATTCATGCTTTGAAATACTATTTTCTTAAACCAAAAACGCTGTTTCCTGTGCAGAAAATTCTGTTTACTGCCAAAAAGACTATATGCAAATTTTGTGCAGAATAAGTCCCAATTTGCAGATTCTTTTCAGTCCAGGATTCTTCTCATCAGACTTTATCAGCACTCAAAAAACATGTTTCTCAACTTTTTTTTCCCAAATATTTTAATAGTAGTAGTAGTAGTAATAATAATAATAATAATCTTTATTTCTAGCCCACTCCTCTGTGGAACACAATCAGAGCAGGGTACAGCAAGATTAAAACATACAAATTAAAATATTTCAACAGCCCATTCCCAACCTCCCACCCCTTAAAAATAAATTAAATTATCAATTATTTAAAACCACAACAACATTAAAAACATAATTCAGCCTTGACAGTTCTTAATTGAGGAGAGAGATAGCACCAAGCAAGGAGTCAGATTAATAGCTCCTGTTTTGGAGCCGGGATCTAAGAGGTTTAGGGAAAGGCCTGCTGGAAGAGTTGCATCTTCAGAGCTTTTTAAAAGCAATCAAGAGATATAATAAGATGCATCTCATCCGGCAGACCATTCCAAAGCTTGGGAATGGTAGCAGAGAAAGTCCTCTGG
Organism: Urosaurus nigricauda; assembly: GCA_034509955.1. NCBI lineage: Eukaryota > Metazoa > Chordata > Lepidosauria > Squamata > Phrynosomatidae > Urosaurus > Urosaurus nigricauda. Next base: position 107,955,167 of record JAOEGL010000004.1, read on the forward strand.
GAGGTCTGCGACAGCCTAGTTTTCACAGGCTGCAGTAGATTCCAGAGGATTCCAGCGGATCGAAGTGTGTGTGTGTGGGGGGGTCATACGGGGAGAAGCAGTCCCTGAGATAAGATGGACCCAAGCCATGTAGGTCTTTAAAGGTTAAAACCAACACCTTGTACTGCACCCAGAAACTAATCGGCAGCCAGTGGAGAGCCTTGAGCACTGGCGTTATGTGCTCTCTCCTTGATGTTCCAGTTACAAGCCTGGCTGCCATATTTTGGACCAGGTGAAGTTTCTGGGTTAAGCAAAAGGATAGCCCCGTGTAGAGGACGTTACAGAAATCCAGGCGTGAGGTTACCAGAGCGTGTACCACAGATTCCAGGTCATTCATATCCAGGAAAGGGCACTGCTGGCGTATCAGCTGAAGCTGATAACAGACACTCCTGACCGTCACATTCACCTGACCAGTCATGTGAAGCGACAAATCTAGAAGTACCCCTAGACTGCGAACAGAGTCCTTTAAGGAGAGTGTAACTCCATCCAGGACTGGAGACTGTATTCCCAAGCCAGGTTTTGGGCCTGTGACTGTCAGTACCTCCGTTTTGTCTGGATTCAGTTTCAATTTGTTTTCCCTCATCCAATCCATTACCGCCGCAAGACAGTCATTAAGAGGAGAGATGCCATCTGAAATCTGTGCCAATGATCTGGACATGGAGTGGTATATCTGAGTGTTGTCAGCGTACTGAAGACACTGAGCTCCATGCCTCCGAATGATCTCACCCAGTGGCTTCATATAATTTTTAAATAGCATCGGGGACAGGATGGCGCCCTGAGGGACACCACAATTAAGCTCGATTTTGGAAGAGCAACTGTCCCCGAGCCTCACCCTTTGGGATCTGCTGGAGAGGAAGGATTGGAACCACCGAGGAGCAGAGCCTCCAATCCCCACCTCCCTCAGCCGATCCTAAAGGATGGAGTGGTCTACACTATCAAAAGCTGTGGAGAGATCCAAGAGCACCAGCAGGTTCACACTACCCCTGTCAATGCTCAAGCGGAGGTCGTTGGCCAGAGTGACCACGGCAGTCTCAACTCCATGTCCTGCCCTGAAGCCGGTTTGAAATGGATCAAGATCATCGGTTTCACCCAAGATGGCATTCCATTCCTTTCCATTCCTACACAGTGCATACAACATTGTTTCTACAAGACTCAACAACAAATGAGAATATTCTCTATTCTTTTTCACTTGGTGCTCCTGACTCTAATGATCTTTTTTAACCCTTCTTTTTCCCCTGATTATCACACATTAACAGAATGGCTAAATCGTGCAGTTTGAACTTCTCTTTCTTCTGATACAGCTAACATTCCTGCTCGCTGTCTCATCGTTGGACTGCAGTTCCTCACTTTTCACATTGGCTATCACAATACTCACAGAGTTGCTTTGTGCATCATGGTTTATCATGGTGCTTTTTAAAAATTGGCTGATTCAAAACTCTTTGCAATCATTTAATCAATGTGATCATTTTTATACAGTACATTGGACCTCTCTCGTTTCTCAAACTGATTCAGAGTATACTATTTTATTTCAAACATGTTCATTCTCTTACTTCTCTTGATGTTACTCTATCATTATGTCTTTCCTTGCTTTTTCCACTGCGCTGGTAACCATTCTCATTAAATTGAACTTCAGTCATCTCTTCCCATCTCATTGTTCTTTACTATTGCATCTTTAATCTTGTTCCAACCCTAAGAGCACATGCCTATGCATGTATATTCAGCATCAAATCCATTGGCTTTGAAGGAAATTATTATTAGTTTTTATACTATTTTTCTCCCAATATGGAGATCTAAGAAAGCTCACAATTTGAAAAAATTAAAAAGATGCAGCTAAAAACAGAATAGTTGAGATCTTGCATTGGGAGATATACAGTAAATGTTTCCCATAGCTACAGCTCCATAGCTAGACCTCCCAAAGTTAACACACCAAAACTCACTTTCTAAGTCATGCAGCCCACCCACCCACTCACTTGGAACACATACATTTCTGGTTTGCTGGAGTGGAGGAGAATCAGTGCCAACATGTTCAGTTATTTTCCTTTAACAGACACTCAGTAATGGGCACCTGCCAGGATCTCCAAGGGTCCATGGAGTGTCTGTGCAGATGATGTCCTTGCAGTGCATCCAGCTAAAGGAAAACAGCTGAACAGATCATCACTGATCCCTGTGCTCTCTAATATCCTGGAAATGGCCATGTTGGGAAAGGGTCTTCATGGCTGGGTGTGGGGTAGGACTTTTGGCTGGGGTTTGTTTCTGGAACAGAACTCTAACCTACACAAATCACTAATAGGGTGATAGCAATATTATGCACTATTAAAATACAATTATAACAGATTATTAAATTGAAATCAAAACTGACCTCACGAAAGATACTTGAGACTGTGGTGGAACTGAAAGAAGTGCCTTCAAGTAAGAACCTATGGAGTTTATCACACAGCTGCCCAAACGTTGCCCAAGTGTTTTCCAAATGTTTCAGAAGCACCAGAGGTGGAATCATCTGTCGCTTCAGAAACATCATAGAGGCTTCCCGCCTTCCTTCTATTGTGGAAGCATTCATGGGGAAGCCTCGGAAAAGCCATTTTTATTAACAGGATCTTTCATTAATAAAAATGGCTTTTACAAGACTTCCCTGCAAACGCTTCAGTGACAGAAGGAAAGCAGGAAGCCTCTATGATGTTTCAGAAGCATGATGGATGATCCCATCTCCGGTACTTCTGAAATGTTTGGGAAATACTTGGGCAACGTTTGGGCAGCGGTAAGTACCCTGTGTGATAAACTCCTATGGACTGCAAATAAGTACCCTGAATTCTATCTTGGGAGCATGGTGGGATATACATTCAATAAATAAACAAATTGCAACTTAAGACCTTTTTTAATTGTTATGGTTATGTACTTATTCTTTGCTTTGAATTACTGCAGGCACTTTAGATAATGATTCCAAGGATGAACTGTATCTTGTGCCAAACCAAAGCAAAGAAGAAAGACTGGAGCAATAGTTTATAGGCTTTGACTTGCTGGATCTTCCCTTTTTAAAGAAAATAGAACCCTAAAAATCCACTAATTGGAGCTGGTGGCAAAAAATACTAGCTCAGGTAGGTAGATATACATCATGAATTAGGAAAAATTAGGGAAGCACGACTGGTTCAAGAATTAGTTATTAGAACAAGTACCAAGTTCCCAAGACCTTTAACATTTAAAAAAAAATCCTCTTATGGTTCCCCCTCCCACCTCAGTTAATGGCTTCCATGTAAGGGGTAGTGAATAAACTCTGGGTTTTGGCCCAACTTTAAAGGAGCTATACAAGACACTGAAATATGTCATCAAATAAAGTCAGCACCTTGAATAGCTCCTAATTATGAAATGGATTCACTCAAAGCCACCAGTCGCCACTGTCACCTCCCTAATGAAGTGTGATGATTATTGATGTTGCTATTTTAAAACAAGGAGTCAGAAACCCTTACATGTCCTTGATAATCATCTAGAGATCTTCCTTCTACAATCCCCCCCCCCGCCACACACACACACTAAAATCACATCTAGCTGAGATTTCAAGAATCGTAGAATCACAGAAATGGAAGAAACCTCTTGGACATTCTCAGTGTCCAGTCTCATTTTCAGTGAAGAATCCCCAGCTAAAACTTCTCCAGCAGGGAGCTGTCCAACCTCTTTTGGAAGATATCCAGAGAAGGGGACTTCAATGACCATCTAGGCAATTGATTCAATTGCCAAATCACTCTTATTGTCAAGAGGTTCCTTCTAATGTTCGATTGACATCTATCCTCCAGTAATTTAAAACCATTGGAGCCAATCCTACCATCTCGGGCAGCAAGGAACAAACCCGCCCCTTCCTCCCTGTGGCAGCCCTTGAGGTATTTAAAGAGTGCAGTCATGTCAACATTCAGTCTTCTCTTCACCAAGCTGAACAAAGTTAAACCTTCAACCTTCCCTCATATGTTTTGTTCTCCACATTTCTTATCATCTTTGTTGCTCTATTCTCAGCCTGCTCCAACTTGTCTATAACCTTCTTAAAATGACGTGTTCAGAATTGAATGCAGTACTCCACAAGAAGCTTGACTACCCTGAAAATATGACATCCCTAGAAATTAAGACCTAGTAGAGGTTTTGCTGAATTGCCAAATATAAGGCCTCCCCCGAAAGTAAGACCTAGCAAAGTTTTTGTATATACTGTAAATATATATACAGCATATAATAAATGTTCATTTTTATTTATTTTTTGTTCAACAATAAATGTGAATTCTTCATCATGGAAAAATAAGACATCCCCTGAAAATACGACCTAGTGCATCTTTGGGAGTAAAAATCAATATAAGACACTGTCTTATTTTGGGGGAAACATGATAGCACAGGATATAATGAAACGATAACTTCCCTCGACTTGTAAATTATGCTTCCATTAATGAAGGCTGAAATAACATTTGCCTTCTTTGTTGCAGCATCACACTACGGGCTCCTGTTCAACAAATCATCAACAATAATCCCAAACTCTTTCCAAATGTAGTATTGCTGAACCATGTATCCCCCTTCCTATAAGTGTGCATTTAGCTTTTGTGGACTAAATGTAGAATTTTACATTTGTCTCTATTGAATTTCATGTTATTAATTTCTGCCCAATTTTCTGAGAACCAGTTGGCATACTGATTTGAGCGTTGTACTGTGACTCTGGCAATCAGGGTTCAGTACCCTAATTGGCCATAGAAACCCACTGAGTGACCTTCGGCAAGTCACATGCTCTCTGAACAAATCTTGCCAAGAAAACCCCAGGTTAGGTTCACCTTAGGGCCACTATAGGTTGGAAATGACTCGAAGATACAAAACAACAACAACAACAACAACAAGCCACATTTTCTAGTCTATCTTGTTTTTGTTTTTAATTTCCTATCTTCCAATGTGTTAATCACTCCCTCCAATTTGGTGTTATCTGCAAACCTGATAAGGATTCCCTCATCTATGTTATTTAAAAAAACGTTGAAAAGTAATGGCCATAGGAGAAAACCCAGAGACAGTCCACTTGAGATCTCCTTCCAGTCTGAAGCTTAGCCATTGAAGCATTTGGAACAGATTTGGGAAAGCAAATCTCAGTTGGGCTGGCTCTGCCACTGGACATATGAGTCAGCTGCCTCAAGTACAAAACACTGAGGGGGTGGCATCGGAGGTTTATCAACAGAACAAATCTGTTAACAAAGCAAAGAAAACACAGTTATTTCCTGGCAGCTGGCTCCATTTCACTGGATGGCCTGTTAAAAGCAGTTGCAGAGAAAGAGCCACTGTTTGAAGGAAGTGGATTGTTATTAAAGCTTTTCTGTGCTTGATGTTACCATGGACATTTGAATTCATGGATGGGGCAAAGGGTCAAATATAAGTTGGTTCAAGAAGATGCTATCTTAGCAAGGCCTGACTCTTTTGGAAACTGTGCTGTAAGGGACAGAAATTCCCATTATCCAGCTGATAGGTCAGACACAAAGGTTTCTTCTGAGGTAATTCCTAATCTGTTAATAGAATGTAATGTGTGAGCAACAATTGTCCAGTAAGGTGCCTCACACAATAGGGTTTTGAACTCTGGAATGAGAATATGCTATCCAATCTCTCATCTTCCATTTATTTCTAACCTCTGGAACAACGCAGGGGTGAGGTGGGAGAAAAGGTCAGTTCTCGCATTGGTAACAATGGGCTTCTCTCACATTGGAAGGAGGTATCAGCTTGGATTCATGGGAGCTTTGAGAGTTTTAGAGATTGGAAATGGTTCCATAAAACAATTCAAACATATAGCCAAGAAAGAAATCTTGTCACCTTTGTATCCCATGTGCTCAAAGTGGATACATAGTTTGAGCCAATTTTATTCACACAGAGACTGTGTGAAAGATAGTGTCTTTCCCAAAGCTATCCAATAAATTCTGTGCCGACCAGAATTTCAGTCAAACTCTCTCTAGTTCCAAAATTGTATCCATGATATTTCCACAGACTTCCAGAAAACTGTTCAGAATACCTTTAGAGTCAAATAGTATTTCAGCTGCAAACCACCATAACCAATTTACAATTTAAAAATGCCTATGTTAGGGAAGCAACAGAAATATAAACAGGAAGAAATATAAACATTCTTCCAGACAAAATTATGTTTATAAACTCTTAATCCAGAGACTAGATTAAGTGACCCTTGGGAGACATTCCAATGTTAAGATCCTACAACTGTGTTTGAAATGAGGCATTCAATTTCTGTTTCAATTACAGTAGTTATTTCTCAATATGCATTTAGGGTATTGGGCAACTGCAGAGGGGATGGGGCCTTTGCCCACTTGCCATCTCCACTGGGCCACATTATTATGTTTTAGGGTGCTGGAAGTGATATCATGCCTGATCACCATTTTGGCTGATTTTCTGTCAGGTTTTTGGAAGAAGGATGGAGTGGAAGTTTGGGCAACTCTGGTATGGTAGAAGTAAACCACTGCTTTTTCAGATAGTTTTGGGTAGTCTTGGCCAGCTTCTGGGCAAAATAATCGTCCCCAAATGTGGAAATGTTTTGTTTTTGTTTTTAAATGAGTCAGAGGGCTTTGGGATCTTTGGGAGCTACACTCTTGGTCCCCAATGGCTACATGTGGCCTGCAACCTGCACTTTGATCACCCCTAACCTAGACATTTAAATTAGTCCATATAAATGCATGCAAATCTGGAACCTCTCTGCTTCCTCCCCTTTTAATGATGTATTTCTTTATTTTCTTTTTTTTTTTTTCAATATTTCAATAATGACTCATAGGTTGCCATCCTAACTCATAGTGATATGTAGAAAGGGAAGTATTGGGATCTCTTCATATTGTCTCCCATATCAGCTTTGATCTTTCTTTCAGGCACCACTCTAAGTTCAAATTCCACGATGAGTGTGGGTTGTAATAGCAGGGTGCACAATTTTTATACAGATTAGCCAAAGGCAACTGAAAAACTTCTTCACACACATTCAAAAGACCTTTAGAATGGAGAAAACAACTGCTAGGTATCCTAATGCTTGGCTTAAGAGATTGAAGGCATGGGGGAGCCAAAAAATACTCCATTGTTTATAAGAGTAAATATTTTTCCTCCCTTATGTTGGATCTGGTATCAAAATTACCATGAACTGTTATCCCCCTCCACTCTTCAAGTTTAGCATTTCACCAGTCTGCGTATCCTTTGTCAGTAACACATGGCAGCAATCCTGGAACTGTTCATTGAAGCTGAGCACACTGTCAGCCTGAAGGCTGATATCAAAAGCTGCTGAATTTGTGGCTAAATCTAATATCGCCTAGTGAGTGCTCTAAAGACACATGTTCCAGGTTTTCCTTAATCACCGTAGATTTTTATACAGTTCTTTCCATCTGGAAATAACATTTCAGAAATAAAACAATAAACAAAATAAGCTTTCAAGGGCAGCAGTGTTTCAAACGCTTTTCCAGGAAACCCTGAGGTACTTTTGGAAGACTCTTAAGAGTTCCTCAATGAGAAGATTGGTAAGGGATGGACACACTTCCTTGAAGACTTCTTGCTCAGCATAAGCAATGTTTTGTGCAACTATAGAAGCTATTCTGGTGTGTTCTGGTGAAAGAATAGTTTTTGCCAACCTGACACCTTCTCAGTGTGCTGCACTAAAACTCTCCCTATCCCAAGCCAGTCTGCAAATGCTACCTGGGGGATCAGTGGTGTAACTAGTAGATATACTCAAGGCAGTTTTTTTTTTTAATACCCACCTTCGTCTCTTCAACAGCCTTTTCTGGGTCTTGTAGAGCTGCTGGTTGGGCAGCAAAGAGAGGTGACCCACTTTTGCACCCACCCAGCAGATGCATCAGACCCAGAAGGATGACCACCTTCAAACCTGTAGCTCCTGGTGGGCATAAGCTGATGCTGCCACTACACAGCCTTTTCAGATCTGGTGGAGCTCCTGGCCATGCAGCTAAGGAAGATGTCTTGCCTTCCTACTCAGCCAGCAGAGCTGCAGGACCCAGAAAGCAGCTCCTTCCAACCAGCCATCATTAGAAGGGTGGGCTGCTGCAGCTGAGTGGCAGCCTTTGCCCCCACTTTGCTATCAGCTCTGCAAAAGCTGGAATGAACAGCTGGATGGCAGAAGTATCCCCATCTCCACCACCAGAGCTGTCCTGGCTGGCAGATGGAGTGTTGGGACAGATGAAAGCAATCACCCTATTGAGGTGTCACCCAGTGTGGTCTGAACCTCCAACACACCCTTAATGACATGCCTGCTTGGGAAGATGGAAGTTGTAGGGTGCTTAGTTGAAGGAGCTGCTTCAAAATCTAGAGTACATTCTCAATTTGTGTGGGTCAATAGTGGGATCACACAATCCTGTCCTGCACCCTAAAGATGGCCCACCTTCAAACTAGGGGTGGGGAGAGTTCTTCCTGAATCACTGTTTCCTCAAAATGTAATGAGTGTAACCTGTATTTCTAAAAATGCTAGGAAGTATGAATTCAGAAAGATGTGGGGAAGGATAGAGATTGCCACTAATATACTTCAAAGGAACTGTGGGGTGGAAATGGCAGCCACAGCATTCTTTTCAGCATTATTACCACAAGTATTTTTTAAAAAAATAAAACAGAAGAGAGGCCAGCTGTCTCTGCCCTTATCACCCATAGCTTCAACAGTTGACAGAACATCCTTCCCTTCCAGCCAAGCTGCCATCTGAACTAGCATTCACCAGAAGTGTGAGCAGGCAAAGGATAAGTCAGTGCCAAAACCACACGAGCAAAAGAAGTAAAACCTCAAAAGATGCTGCAGTATATTAAATATTTAATGAGAAATATCAGCACTTAAGTGTACAGAGGCTGATGTCACCTTAGTCACGACCAGAGTAGACTTACTAAATGTCACTTGTATATGAACCAATGGTTTTCATTGAGTCTACTCTTTAGTTAGGACTAACATTGGATTTATCCACTAAGGAGTTTATCACACGGAAGGAATTTCTCTCAATTTCAAATGGAGCCAATTTGAATTCACGTAAATTCGCTAGTTTAGCAAATTTACATGAATTCTAATTGCATTCAGAATGCGTTCAGAATGACTTCTCGTTTCCTGAAAATGACGACCCCCCATTGCCAGAAATTGCATGAGATACTCTAATACGCAATAACGTGAAACCCCATGATTGCATTCGGAATGACTTCCCGTTGCTCAAAATTGCGTGAGATACACTCATACGCAATAACGTGAAACCCCATGATTGTGTTCGTATTGCCATTGCATTATACACCCAAAGTCTGCCATATGATAAACTCCTAAGTGCCAAAGCCTAACCTAGGGTGGCAATTATGAGGCCTTCTAGATAAAGTTAGACTGAAAATAGCAGCATTCTTCACCATTGCCTGACTATGGATGATGGGCTTTACTGTCCAACAACCCTACCCATGCCAAATCCAATACTGTGTGTACCAAAATATGAAAATATTTCAAATACATTTGTAGAATGTATTTAGCTATTATTATATATGCTGCCAATGTATTTCCATTATCAAGCCAATAGAATCACACTGGGAAAAGTACTAAATCCTTTAATCCAGGGTTTCTCTTCTAGAAATGTGCACATTCAACACACAGTCCTGTACAATTTTACCTGGAATTAAAAATCTTAATGTACTTAATAAGGCTTATTCATAGGACTGCATCACACAAGGCTGGTAAATCACAATTACAGCAGAATAATAGCATCTTTGTCTGCTAGTTTTCACATAGCCTTGTATCTCTCCTGATGCCGCTTTGCATTTCAATCACTGGTGGAGCACAACTTTTCATTGACAGGAAAAAAAATCATCAATTGGCTCCCAATATTGCTGCTCTTCTTTAGGTGTTGATAGCTTCCTTCCACTGCAGTTCTGATATTCTGGGAGTCAAGTATAAGGATGGGCATGATTCTCCTCCTCTTCCCCCTCCTCTCCCTCTATTCCCAAACAGGCTGAGGATGCTTTCACTTCCTTTTCCTTTCCTTTCCTTTTAATTTTTATTTTATTTTTCATCATTTTGCTATAACTGCACAATTGTGGCAAAAATAAAAATAAGAAAATTGAATGGCACATATGTACTTGGTAGGGCATAAATGGGGAAGAAGCTGGAGATAGCAAGATGCCATGGAATAGCACAATTGCAGACAAGTGTGGCAGTGACTATTTTCAAAACAGTATGTTCCCATTTGCTTCAACAATACAATTGCTGCAAGACACTAAGCTGGTATGATCAAGTTCTCAGCTAAATATGCATAGTACTGAATCCTAAGTCCAAGATCCTACTAGAGAGCTGGCAGAGCATAAAATTCTGGCTGCATAATTATGCTGGAGGTGAAGTCTGCTCCTTCACCAACTGTACAACACAAACTGGACAGCTCCTAGGAGCACCTCTATGGCCAGGGCCATGTTGCACAGCTGGAGGGAGGAGCAGACTTTGCCATTCCAAAAGGTAATGGAATTATACTTCTTTTCTCAGCTATGCAATGCAAGCTAAACAGGATCTGGGCACAGCCCAATAGCCAATCATTGGATGGAGCTGGAAAGGCCTGGTTGGCTCAGTGGAACCTATGTGTCTGTCAACATGAGTGGGATGGAGGAAAAGCTAGCATGTTTACATGTCACACTGGACTCTTTCATACAAGGCTAAATTGGAAGTATAATTTAAGGTCAATTCGAATGCAATCATGGGTTTTACGTTATTGCAAATTAACTCTTCGCATGCAAATTCGGGCAAGAGGGAAGCCAATTCGAATGCAATCATGGGTTTTACGTTATTGCGAATTAAAGCATGCAAATTCAGGCAGGAGGGAGTTATTTTCGGGTAATGGGAAGTAATTCCGAACGGAGCAGGGGTTCATGTAAATTCGCTAAACAAGCAAATTTACATAAATCCGCATTGGCTCCATTCGGAGTTGGGAGAAATTCCTCCCCGTTTGAAAGAGTCCACTGAGACCCACAGAGTTGCAGAGTTGCTCACCCTGCAGTGTGCAGTCATATGAAAACAACATTTGATTTTTAAAAACTGGAGACAGCCCCCTGCCCAAATGTGTCCAATGAGGACTGAGCCTACTCAGTGTCTGGCAGAGATGTGCGCGAATAATCACGAGGAAAAGGAATTGAACAGGAATCAAACCATGCTGTAACATCCTGTTGCTGGTCCCTCTTGTCATTTATATCAACATTCATAGGGATACTATCCAACCAAATCCACCATCTAATTGCTTTTTTGTGCTAAGCTTTCACTGAAAATGATACCTTTGCATGCATACCTATATCTATGCCTGGGGATGGATAAGGCATCTTGGGAGGGGGGGACTGTAGACACGTGCAAACCCACCCCTCTAAAAGCATTCCTGAATTATCTTCAATCAAGACAGGCTTTTGTGGAGGCTTTGCTCGTGAGGCTGACATACAACACCTTTCCCAAGATGGCTAACAAAATAGCTAAAGCCTTTGGCTAATAAGCGATAACAAGTGTTTTTAAGTGTAGGCTGAAAACTGATTAAATACTTCAAAGTTGTTCCATTTCCAACTGGCTGTTTGGTTTCACTCACTTCTCAAGCTTGATTCCAACTTTTTCAGCTACAATTCTCAATTGACCAAAATCAAGAAAGGTGAACCTGGGCAGAAGCAAGAGCCTTTATCAACCAGTTCTAGCTATTATCCCCACAGTTTAAGAGGCGGTGTGGTTACCAGCCCTAAGCATATTTCAAAGGAAAGAGATGTAGTCTCATGGAAAAGCTCTCAGGCACATGCTTTGGGGAAGAAAACACCATGTTCATTCCTGGCTCGGAATATCCTAGCAATGAGGAAGGAACTTTGCTAGGCAGACTCTCCATCTCGAGTCTCAAGGATATATAGGATCAGTTATTCATGTTTTATAAGTTCCCTTTCAGAGTGGATCTGATCCAAACTTTGATCTGGACCCAAAACAGTTTCTTAAAGAAGTTGAAATGACTGAAGTCTTCTCAGATATTTCATGACTCTGCCATGCCTCTGACAAGACCCAGAGGTGGCTGATGGCACCAGACAGCACATGCTAATACATGTTCATGAAACAGGGAATCTACTCTGGGTTTTAGAAAACTCTTTAAAGGAGTTATTCAAGGTGCTGAACTCAAAACCCAAAATAGGTTCAGCAAATTAAAAAATCCAATTAAAACCTGGTGTTTATTTCCTCTCACTGGCCCGGGAGCCATCATCCTCCACTGATAGGACCTGTTCAACTCTCCTGTTTTGCTTTACTTGCTGGGGGAAGCAATGATGGAGGAAATAGTCCCATACATTCAGAAGTGACAGGCAGATCTTGTATGCTACATTAGAATCAGCTACACTGAAGCTGAGGTGCCCTCTTAATTAATCTTATGATCCCTACTATTTTAGGGAATAGCTGCACCAATATCATATGCTGAGGGAAGAGTTATTTCTACTTTTCTGTCTTTTCCAGATTATCAACCTAGGAGACAGGCAGGTGGGTATGGAGGTGGTCTAGAGACTCAAGGAAAGTGTACTGGTAAAATCCAGTTCTTCTCCAGCTTGGATTATAGCCAGAGAAGACCTGAGAAGTATTAAAAGACTCTTCATATTTCAGCATTTCAGCTCCCGAAGATTCATGTTCTGAGCTCAGGAATTACCAATCTCTGAAAGATCTCTATTAATTACATATTGCAGAAAGTGTTTTCCCTGCCTAATACCAATACAGTTGTGGCTTTTGACGCTTCTGTGAAAAGGAGCTAGCCATAACAATTTCCTTTAAGCTAAATAGCAAACACTCAAGCTCTTTGAATAGAAAGTGTAATCTCACTATTGATCTGGTTCTTCTTAATTAAAGAATAGCTGTAAATATCTCAAACACATTCAGAAACATTTTGCTTCTAGATGAGCTGTTATAAGAACCTAATGCATGCTAACACACCAGACAGCACAAGCTAATACATTTTATTTCAAAAAGCTTTTTTTTTAAGTGTATGCTCCCTAATAAATAGAGGGTGGGGTTACAGCATTTGATACATGTGATTGTCTAGTTGGCAGTAAACCACATACAGTCCTGTACTCAAACTGGAAATGTATTATGTGATTCCTTTGGTGTTATTTTAATGGGTAGTTTGTACCTCATCACATAGTTTGTACCTCATCATAGGAACAAACCTGGCCTTTGATTTTTAGCCTACTCAGTCCATAGAGAGCAGGAAAGCAGTTTCTCACAGCAAATAGCATACAATTAAAATTAAAAAGAATACCTAACATAATATATACTATATTGTTTACACTTGAACCTGGACACTCTAGCCCAACCATGACTGTGGCTGCCTCTACACCGCAGAAATACTGGTAATGCGGTTTGACACTGCTTTAACAGCCATAGCTCAATAATATGGAATTCTGGAATTTGTTGTTTGTTGTGGCACCAGAGTTCTTTGACAGAAAAGACTAAATATCTCACAAAACTACAATCCCATTTCATAAAATGCAAATTCAACAGTCTGACTTCAACATGAGAGAAGACCCAGGGTGAGAGTCCTTTCTCAGTAACATTCCACACAGCTTCATTTAACTACACTGACCTTATACATGTCAACCATCTGCTTTATCACACTAGGGGGCAAACAGGATTTAAACGAGAGATAAACGAGAGTTAATCAGGAAATGTCCTATGATAAACATCAGTTATTTCCTGTTTAACTCTCGTTTAACTCTCTTTTAAACCCTGTTTGCCCCCTAGTGTGATAAAGCAGCATAACTGGGCTGATGCACTGTTATAGGCCTGCATGGATGACAGGAGCATCTAAACCAGTAAGGAGCTGCATGAAATGCATGTATAGCTTGACCTATGGCTTGTTGCATTCTAAACAAAGCCAAAATATCCAGAAAGAGAATTGCAGGATTCTATGAATACCATGAGAACTGCTTTCTGACCTCTATCATCCTCCTGGTTTGTATGCTAACAGAAGAGTCCAGCATGTACTCTTGATGAATTTAGGGAATACAGTGAAACACTGGAGCACATAAAAAATCATTTGCCTTCAATTATCTTTCACCACTTTAATCAGTTTACACATGTAAATCTGAGGTGTGGACAAACAGCCAAGAGAGGGAGAGATGAAGTGTTTCTTCAAATTCTAAGCTCCTCTGGCATATGGCTCCATTTTCACTTCCATTAAAGCCTCCTCCAGGCATTTACAAGCTATGAATTGTACACAAAAATCAACTGGAGACTGTTAGTCTCCCACTTCCTTGGTTGGCACACCATCTCCTTTGGAGACATGTTGTTATTCTGAAAACTCAGAGATTGAGGAGAATCTTCCCTTCAAAAAGAAGTTAAAGGAAGAGAAAAAGATGATGGAGCTGGTGATGGAGGAGATGGTGCTATTTGCTGGAATTTGCCTACTGAATCTGTTTCTACATGAATACTTCTTCAATAATAGTAATAATGATGATGCTTTAAAACTTTAAAAACGAGTTTAATTAGGAGAGCATTGCAGAATTATATTTCTCCTACAAAACTTATGCAGTTTCATTTGTACAGTTTAATTTAAAAAAGAAAAAGAAAAAGAAGCAATGCTGGCCCAATTTATTCTTTGGTGCCACAAGCAGAATCCAAATTATGTTCTCCACTATTCTCCTCTTTCAACAGCCAACACTTGCTACAGACAAGTCTTGCTATACATTTAGACATCAGTTTGTGGTTTCATATAACTGAGTGTTTCTTAAACTATCTGATGTGGGGCACCAGCCCCCCCCCATACCAAATTTGTGGACCAGCACTGCTCCATGGACTACAATTCTGAGTAGCATTGATCTAACCTACCCATAATGGTGCCATCTGCTTCACCTTGTTACATGACAAGGACAACCTTGGGCAGAGGATACTCCTCACTGTAATACCCTGTTCGCGAACTCTAGAATGATTTGAATATTGATGGAAGCAGAAAGTTGGACTATACACTATTGACTTTAATGGGCTGATCCATCATGGCACATTCTTCTGCTATCTGTCTTAGTTCCCCACTCTAGAGACACTCCTAGGGAGTCAGTTTGCTTCTAAGGAGAGCATATTAGCGAGTAACGGTATTTTTTCAGGATAAATCAGTAACATCTCCACCAAAACACTCCCAGTGGAAGTGCACATTATCTCATCAAACATTTGTTCTCATTACAAACATTTAAACAGAAGGAAAAGGTGAATGCTGGGAGGGGGGGACACAACTCACTAAAATGTACCATGTGTTCAAATGGAAAAGACTGTCATTCCTCCTGTGCACATATATTTACAAATGCCCTCCTGTGGTCCTTTCCACCACCTCAATTTCCTCGCTAGCTTTCTATCCAGTTTCAGAACCCAGCTGATAAAGAAAATTCAAAAGATCATGAGACCATCTGTTTCCCCTTGAAAGATGGGGAAAGGGTTCCCCATGATTTCTTTATAATTTGTAGCATCAGGCTATGTTCAGTTCTGACAATGCGCAGATGGCTAAAAGCACCCTGTACTGAAGGAGGATTCTCTTATTTACATGGTTCAGCCATTGTTTCTTTTATGGAAGCTTCATATTTTTGAAAGTGATACTCCCAATGCTGAAATGTCAGTGCCAAGTTAAACTTCTGGAATGCATTTTCTTCATTACTGTATCTGAAAAGATGGTAACCCAAGAATTGGACAGCAGTGCAAGAAACACAATGTGCTCTCCACTGGTAAGATGCACACACCGTAATTAAATGGGAGACATAGATAGAGAATAAGATTGCAGATAGGCAGAATTGAAATGTAATGTAACAACTCTGTTGCTTCACAAGCTATTCTTGAAATGTTGCAGACGAGATGCTTGTACGTTGAAGTCCACAAGTGTGTCTAAATCACAGCCTCTGAAAGAAGCAGTGAATAAGAGAGTGAATTTGATTTATTTGATTTATTTTTATAAGAGTTCCTTACTTAGCACTTTAACAACAGGAAGAAAATATTCATTGGTAAGTGAGCAATTATAATTTTTTCCTTTGCCTTTCCAGCCACTGGAATGTGAAGGATGAAGAAAAACTGGCTCACCTATGGAAATGCTACAATGTTATCACAACAGGAAAAGAATTTCCAAGGGTGCAGGTAAAGATGTTTCAACCTAATCAAGGAGCACAGTCAATAGGAAGTTGGTGTGAGTATGAGGGTAGCAAGAGTACTCAGGCAGCACTCACTAGTAAAAGAGAACTGTTAAGTTTTGTATTTTTGCCTTCAATTTGTTTATCGACTTATGGTGACCCCTTTAATTTGATAGGGTTTTCATAGACAAGGAATAGTCAGAGGTGGTTTTGTCAGTTCTTTCCTCTGAAATATAGCCTACAAGGAACCTATGGGTTATGCAGATGTGCAGCTGAAAGCCGCCCTTCTTTGCCCCTGGTCGCACCAACCCGCTCCCTAAAAAGAAGCCGCTCTAGGCAGCTTCTTTAAAGAGCCGTCACAGGTGTGCTTGTGCGCCATGATGATGCGGAGCACCGTTTGGGTGCTCTGACACCCATGTGTCATCATGGCATGCCCCATGTAAACGAGGGCACACCATGATGATACACAGGTGGCAAAAGTAGGGCTGGGTGCATGTTTTGGCCCCAGGCTGGCCCAAAGTGCTGGTCTATTTAGGGCTTTAGTCTTTGTTGGCAGTCTCCCATCCAAGTACTACCCTGAGGTGACCCTGCTTAGTTTCCTAGATCAGACAGGATCTGGTGCCTTTAGCATATTTAAGCCCTTACTTGAAGGCCTAAGCCACAATTCTAGAATCAAAGCTGAGGTAAAATATTGGGGGAAGGAAGAGGACTGGTAAGGATCTAAATCATCACTTGTTTCATTGTTATATATGAGAAGCAGCAGTTTCAAATGTTTTCCCTCTGCTGGGCAAGTTATAAGATTTGGGGTAGATTTAATTTTTTTTCATAACTTGGGGCCTTTTTGTGAAAGTTTTTAGAGAGTTCTTTACTTTTTTGGAAAGATGCTGGGAGGTTCTCCTCTGCTGGCATTGGACTGCATGATGGCTTCAGAATCACCACTGAGAGTCAATGATTATTGGAGAAGTGCTGAAAGAATATTTAAAAAGATTTGATTTCAGGGTGGTAGGAGAATGATCCCCTTTTTAAAAAGCTTTTTTAACCAGATTCCCAGAGATTTGGGAATAGAAAGTGGCCTACATTGAAAACATAGGCTGAGAACCTACACTGTTGAGTGCATCATGAGAGTTTCACATGTAGAGCTACACTACTGTTCCTCTGTGACCATGCCCAGGGTTCCTCGTTTGGCTATGACACACCATCACCACGGACACTCCATTGCTCTTGTAGATGATGGGGAAGTATCTGGCTATGTTATTGATGTGATCAGTCTGTATCTGGCTACAGGAACACAGCTAGATGTTTCTCGGATCCTTCTTCCCTTGTTTTCCAGCAAAGCAATGATTGTAGGCAGATCAGGGGTTAGATGAAAATACCAATGTCCACAACAACAACAACAATACATAAAATAAGGTGGATGTACTCTTGCATATGTCACTAATAGCATCCCAGTCATATAACATTCACTTTGGTGAGTCATACAAGTACAGGTCCTCCTGAAAACAGTATCTCTGGGACAGTTCTCTTGACTTGCATAATTCCAGCAGTGTGCATAAAGTTACAATGACTGATGCCTATCAAACACCGAGAGTAAGGCAAGTGCCTTAGGCAGCAGATTGTGGGTGTCCTAAAAGAGCAGCAAATTCTTATCCTTTTTCCAGGAATATCCTTTTCCAGGCAAACATTCTCTGAAGATGCCAGCCACAGAAACATCAGAAAGGAACTCTTCTAGAACATGGCCAGATAGCCCAAAAGCCCCACAAAAAAACTATAACTTCTTAGTGATTGAACTTATGATAGCATTAGCTGTATTAGTGATTTAATTTGTCAGAGCTGTACTTTTACTTCCAGGAACAGGGAGTGGTGCTTGTGAGATTTTCTGCCTCATGTGCCACACTAATTTGGCTCAGCTTGGGCACTAAGTACTTGGGTGGGTGAAGGGCACTATTTGTTGATCCACACTCACCTGCAAAACTGTCACAGGCCAGTCCTGCAAACCCATGAAAATTCAAACACACAATGCTTTAATCCCAGAATTTGTTCAGATTAACCAATACAGCAAAATGGGACTGTTGCAAACAAACTGGATTGGGGTTTGTAGTAAGCATCACAGAACTGACCTACTGCTGCTGCTTTAACAGCAAACTAACTTTGTTTTACTAACACAAATAATATAATGCCAATTTACATTCTGAAGAACTCAATTTCACCTTCTTTGAAGCTGTTGACACAATTTCTACTAGGGAATAAAAAAAGCAAGCTGATCAAGTTTCCAGTTTGGCAATTCATGATTTGGAATAAACACAAAGGGGAAAGAAAGAGCCATAGTATTCCAGTTCTTACATTTCTGCAAGCCTTACAAAATGCTGAACAATGAATTATTATTATTTTTACTGAGCACACATGCCTTATTACTTGTGTTGTGTGCAGTGACTGATAGCTGAATTTTGAGCCCCTATGTTCAGATATTTGAATATCCAAACACACATTTCAATTCAAAGTAACAGCCTTTGGCATCTATTGGGGCTTCCAACAGAACTGCATGCCATAAAACAAACAAACAGCTTCATTTATATACCGCTTCATACTGCCTAAGCAGTTTCTAAGCAGTTTATAACTGTAAGCTAAGTCCCCCCCCCCCCCCACACACACACACAACAATCTGGGTACTCATTTTAGCGACCTTGGAAGATCAAGCTTGAGCCCTTTTGCTGGTATTGAACTCACAACTTTATGGTTTTTTGAGTGAGTGCTGCAGTACAGATATGTGTGCACCACAAGTGCCATCATGCTCCTTTATCATACCCTACAACATTTCACAGGTGAAAAGCAGGACAAGTGTGGCCAAGTAATCAAAGTATGGCAAAACAACCAGTGCAAAGTATGGCCAAAGAATCAGTACGGTGGCAACAATACACATTAATTTATTTATTGCACTTGTATTCCACCTGTTTTTCAAGATTCTTATCTACACAACCCTGTGAGGAAGGTTAGGCTCAAAGTGAAACAGCAAAGTATGCCAAATACATCCTGAAGTGTAATGTGATGGTCACAAGTAGCATTATACACACACATCAACATTTTGCTCTGGAGAGATTTCAAGACTTCTGGAGAAGAATTTTAGGAGGCAAGGTGGAAGGGCCAGAGAAGGAACAGGAGAATTTCCACTCACACTTGCGTTTACAAAGATCTACGAGTCCTTGTACAGATGGCCAGACTCAATTAGAGAGGTCATGGGCCTGAATCTAAAAGACCTAAGCAGAGCAGTGGAAGACAAGGAGGCTTGGAGATATATCATACACAGGGTTATATGAGTCAAGGTTGGCCTGAGGACAGCTAACAACAACAGCAACAAAAACAACAACCTCCCATCATCTTAGCAGGAATACCGGATGATACAGGACCCAAACATCAGTGCTGGTGTGAACAAAGTGGACAACTTCTGGCCTGTTCAGTAACAGATCCAGGATATGTCCCTCTTAACACACATTAAAATATCTCCCTGTTTGCTCCAGATCTCCTCAGAAGATCCAGTTCCTTCTGTTCTGATGCTGGGCAGCTGTTTAAAATGCATCCTGCTGTGCCAGTTTATCTGCTACTGGCACCAGTCACTTCCTCTGTGGACAGAACAAGATACCAAGCAATGGTCTCTGGGCACCTTGTTCTGACCTCAGATTGAAGCAACCCATGGCAGCAGCAGACATGCTGGGCAGCTCAGGGGGAAGCATATGTGAACAGCTTCCCAGCATCTGAACAGAGCACCTTTGTAACAAGGGAAGGTTGGAGCAACTCCAGGGCCAGGATATGTCAGACTACCTCTATAATATCCTAGTCAGTGCATATAGGACTTGGATTTATATCTTTAAGTCCAATGGCTGTCTGCAGACTCACTGCAAATGAATACAATAAAATGAGGGAAATTCAAACTTATTCTGCAGTCCAGGACCACAAGTAGCCTAATGTCTTATATGTTTCAAATGTGTAATAGCCAGCACTAAACAAGCTAACTCCTATTTCTCATGCTGATGACATTACAGTTTTGGCATAAACTGAGACCTCAACCCCAGCACAGGCAATAGGTTTCTTTTTCAAAAAGAAGTTCTTATGGGCAATTATATGCTGAAAGAACCCTACAACTACCAGCTCCTGCCAGAAATGTGAATAAGGTAAACAATTTTTCTAACTTTTGTAGTTTGCAAACGTTCAGGGAAAGTAACCTGATGCAGTAATTATGATGACTGGTGTGTGGGGGGGTCTGTGTTAGTAAAGAGGCAATAAATGACAGACATTTTGCTTTCTTTTATTGCTCTTTCCCCAATTACTTTATATAATTCTTATCTTCATTCTTCCAGTTTTGGAGGAATATAATTTTGTACTGAAAGGCACAAGAGAAGGCTGCTGCATTCTTGTATCCCATTATCCTCAAACAGCCAGCCCAACAGTAAATTAACAAACAGTAAAAGGATTTCCTATTAAAGGAAGCTGAGAACTACACTGAGGAAAGAAATTTTTTTTAATCATGCTGACAGATGGAAATCCTACTGTTTTGGACTGGAGAAAACAAAACAAAAGTCAGAAGCATAATTGCTTCAGCGTGTTTTAGGTATCATTTCCCTTCCAGCAATAATGTCATAGTTATTTTGTTACGTTGCATTATCCCATCCCCCTTCCACCCCACCCCATACCACCACCATGTTTTCTTCTTTCTTCTGACAGGTGGGGCCTTATTTGGAACAAACCAAACAGACACAATTTAGGAAAATTACTATGTCAAAAGAGGTTGCCTTGTCTGTGACGAGTAGCAAGGCTCAGAAAGTGGAAATGCCAAAACTATGGAGTTTACTGCTCAGCATTTTAAACTGGCTCCAGCCTCCTGGGCTGAAGCCGGGATATAGGATGGAGATGGAGATTACTGTACACTAAATAACCACCAAATCACTGGCTACCATCAGCCCAGGTGCCAGCCGTGCTCCACCAGCACTTTCTGACTTCTAAAAATCTGGCAGAGCATGGTTTGGATCCAGCTGGGACCCAGATTGATGGAGGCCAGTGGCTTGGCAGCAATTTAGTGTGCGATAATCCCTGCCTCCAACACATGTCCCAGCTTCAGCCTAGGAGGATGGAGCCAGTTTAAAATGCTGAGTGATAAACTCCTATGTTTGCACTTTGAAATCAGTTTGCACCAACTAAACAATGTAAAAGACAAAGAGGAGTTTATCACATGGGAGGATTTTCTCTCAACTGCGAATGGAGCCAATTCGCAATTACGTGAATTATGCTAGTTTAGTGAATTTATGTGAAATCTGATTGCGTTTGGAATGCGTTCAGAATGACTTCCCATTTCCTGAAAATGACCCCCCCCCCCATTGCCCGAAATTGCGTGAGATACTCTAATATGCAATTATATGAAACCCCATGATTGTGTTTGGAATGACTTCCCATTGCCCAAAATTGCGTGAGATACACTCATTCGCAATAACGTGATTATACCCCCCCCCCCCAAATTCCGTCGTATGATAAACTCCAGAGAGAAAGTGGGAAGCGCTGGTGAGAGAAACTGGGACATTGCAACAGCAGCTGAAAAAGTGGAGCAACAGAGCACTAATTAGTACTTTCCTGACCAACAAGGTACAACTGAAAGGTATGAGCTACACAAAGGAAAATGGGCAGGAAAACCTGGATAGTTGAACCTATCAATTTCACTTTATTCCATATTCATTTAAATTAAAAAAAAACACTTTAAATTCTTTCCATCAAACTTGCAAATTCTGGAATGTTGTTCTCCAAAAATTGATCACACAAAATGTTCACCAAGCTTCACTAACCATTCAATCAGTACTTCCAGCTATTCCAAGCAAGGGGGGCACCATATCGTACATGCCTATCATGTATTTAAAGATGATGACATTATTGGGGAGTATGGAACCCCAATTCAATACCAACAGCATGGCTGAACACATAGGGATGTAAACATTCAGATGTTTTAAGCTGCTGCCACACTGCAGAATTAATGCACTTTGACATTAGCTTGGAGCTGGTAGTTTCTTTTGGCACCAGAGCTCTCTGACAGGGAAAGTTAAATTTCTCACAAAACTACAAATCCCAGAATTCCATAGCATTGAGTCATGACAGTGAAAATGGTATCGAACTGCTTTATTTCTGTAGTGTGACAGCAGCCTTACTCTCAGTCTGAAAAAGTGCATCTTGTTATACCACTAACTGTCTCTTGAGCCATTTAAAACTGTTGCCAGGGATTGAATATGGGGTCTTCTGCATGCAAACCACGTCATCTATTTACTAGTAGAGCTTACAAGAACTTCAACAATATTATCAATATATGCTATGTCTGTATAAAGCCCTTGGTTCTGAAGCAAATTAGTGGGTATTTCTTTCTTTCTTTTTTCCTAATTTTTAAAGCAAGCATAGGGACTAATTACACTAAAGACACCAGATCCCATCTGGTCTTGGAAGCTAAGCAGGGTCAGCCCTGATTAGTATTTGGATGGGAGACCACCAATGAAATCCCAGGTGCTGTAGGCACTATTTCAGAGGAAGGAACTGGAAAACCACCTCTTGAGTATTCCTTGCATAAGGAAATTTTATGAAATTCATGGGATCACTGTAAATTGACAGGCAACTTGAAGGCAAATAAACACACATAGCTAGCACATAGCCAGTATGGTGTAGTGGTTTGAGTGTTGGGAGACCAGAATTTGAATCTCCACTTGGCCAATGAAACCCACTGGACCTCAGGCAAGTCACACTTTTCATCCTAAGAGGAAGGCAATGCTAAACCTCCTCTTAATAAACCTTGTTAAGAAAACCCTATGACAGAGTCACCATAGGTTGCAGTCATTTGGAAAGCACATAATAACAACATATGGGCAAGAATAGTTAACACACACACACACATTTAACTGGCTCAAAGTGGGAAGAGTATAAGATGTTATTGGACTCCTACTCTCTTCACTCTTTACCATATTCTGTATTGCATAGTGCTGATGAGGGTTGCAGTCCAGCTACATTAAAAGGACTGCACATTTATCAAATCTAACTTAGAGAGTGACAAATGAATGACATCAGACTTGGTACAGCCCTCTGTACCTACAGATTCTTTATCCATGGAGTCAATCATCTATGGCTTGAAAGTATTAAAATATAGGGCTGAGACAGATGGCCCAAAAGCGGCATGGCGTCAGCGATACTAGGGTTAGGGAATGCACACCAGCCGCACGCTCCCTAACCCTAGTACATGTGTGGGCCGCCATGATTGCACAGCCCCGCCCACACACGTGCACCACGTTCAAATAGTGTGTCACACCTGTGATGTCACTGCGCCATCCTACAGCACTTGTGCCATTGCAACTGCGATGCAAAAAGGAGCTGCTTCTGAATGCTCCTTTTTTGCTGAACAGCGGTACCCGCCATTTGCTGCGCAGCAAAGAGAAGCGGTTCCAGTTCGCCTTTTCCAGGCAGTTTGTATTGGCCCATAGATACATTGCAAAAAGCAAAGCTTGATTTTATCATTTTATATAAGGGACACCATTTTACTAGGCCACTGTATTTAATGGGACTTGAGCATCCATGAATTTTGGTATTCAAAGTGGGTCCTGGAAACAAACCCCAGAGGCTACCAAGGGCTCACTGTACTATTTAAATCAATAATTCCAAAGTATACGTCTGCTGTTAGACTTAAACAGCCAGAACCACCAGCTAGCTGAAATCTGACAACATCTGGAGACCCAACTGATCTGCATAGTTATAGCAAAACTAAGTATGTCAACCAGGCTATCAGCCCTGATGAATAACTGGACATTGTCTCAACTGCAGAGCCCTCCCTTAATAATATATTTCTATAACTTAGATTTTGAATCAAAATATCTAATTTACTGGAAAACATCAAATAAGAAGGAGAGATTTATGGATTAAGTGAGAACTTACTCTTTCCCTCTCCCACTCTTTTGTTTATCCATTGCAGACAGAGAGTATTGCTGTGAATACAGTTTAAGATTTTTCTAAATAAAATTATGTATCCCCCTTCTGACTTGTAGGAGAGGGAGGTTTAGTAATCATTATAAAATATAAAAAAGGATTTGGTTTGTGGGAGCAGGGAATGATATCTTCCTTTATTCCAAGGGTCTTTCTCAAGCTCCCTTGCAAAGGACAAGTAAAGAACTGCACAACCTACACAACATACCAGGCATATTTCTGTGTCAGCTGCCAAGGCTGGGGGGAAAAAATCAGTGTTTAGCCACTGGTCTACTGCAGAGATGCTGGATTTTAACAGCAAAACTATGAGACAGAGTTTTTGCTATTTTCCACTGCCAGAGTCAGAGTACACAGTACATGAGGGAGATGTGACCATACCACCTGCTGAACCCTGGGACTCAAAGCAACATTTACACATTGGGACCATCTAAAATTATTTCAGATCTTCCCACTTCCTTCTAAAATGGGCCCATTTACTTTAAAACTTGAGAGCACTCAGTGAATTAAAACACAACACTTTTACAAAATACAACAGCCTAGTGAGAGCAGTTTAAGAGGTCTGGTCACTGACATAAGGAAATAAAATATGGCACTTAACCAGGGGTGTAGATACAGGAGAGAGTCCAAATAAGGGCATTGCTCCCTCCCGAATAAGAACTCTGCCCTCCTGAATGAAATTCTCTTTCAGTTGCCAAATTTCTAGCATTGCAGAGAGTGAGACACTAAAATCAATCACATTTAGAACTCGTATATTTCAAATAGAGCACATCTATGTGTTAAGGACTGTCAGTATCTCCCTCTTTGCAATGCCAGAAATTTGGGGACTGAAGGAATAGTCATTGTGGGGCAGAAATGCCCTCATCCCTCGCTATAGATAAATCCCATCACAAACTATTTTGAAGCATGAGCATGTCTTATTGAAAACAATGGTACTGATTATAGGAAACATCTTAGCCTATGTGTAAGGTTCAAGTATATTCAAAAATATATAGGAACTCCTACTTTGTAATCAGCAGCTCTTAAATAGTTCACATTGCTTTGACATGGAATGGATTTATGTGAATAACACACAGAAACAGAGGGGTATTTGAATTGTTTCCTATTTCATTATAAATATAGTGCAGAAATTCTATTCCCATTTCCATACAACTGGGGTCTTGTGTTTCCATTTTGTGGTTTCTGCAAATAGCTCCATAGCTTAAGAAAAAAAAATGGGCATATTTAGAAAATATCCAGCCAAGAAAAGTAAGCCTCTTTTTTATGAGTAGAAGACTCACTAGCTTCAAAAGGTGCTTGAGTAGCACAACGAATGCCCTTGTTAACTTTTTAAAGGTGTTTTCTTTTCATTAGACTTGCAAATCAATCCACAGAAATTGCTATCCCATAATTTTCTCTGACCTGCCTTCTTATGTATCCTTAGGACAGTCATTGGTTTGCCACGTTAGTGACAAAAAAGTGGGGAGATGTGGGATGAAAAAAGAACTAACTTTCTTCCAGTTAAGAAAAGCTCCTCTGATTGGTTACCCGGATGAGACATTTACTCACACTAGGTGATCAGGCGATTACCTATTTATAACCTTCTTTAACATTCCTTGGAATATATTTATATTGCCTTTTCTTGTAAGCACATCATTGAAGTTAAGCAGATTTGGCCAGTATCTGAATCCAGGCATGTGAAGTATCTTTCTTTCTTTTTAATGTAGTATGAATAATTGTAATTAGAATGCATACAGTCAGAATAAATTAATCAGCATGTATTACTCAAGTGAGTATCAGTGCTTCCATTTGCTCAGAAAGTTGAATTCTTTCAGAGTGTCCAGTGGATGTCCTGTGTGGTGGGGTTAGTTTTCTCAGTCACTGCCTCTGTGTAGAGACATTAAGACAACACTAAAGACTCAACCCAAATTGCATCCAATTGTTCATGTTCTATAGCTACTCTATAGTATAATTTTATTCATACTGAGCACCAATGCCAACATGGTGTATACGGGCAGATATGACTGTAATCAAAGAAAACCTTAGATGTTCAAATACTATATATATTTGTACTGTTATATAAAAAAGAGAAGTGTTTTTGTTGGTGGTGGTTTGTTTTAGCTAAAGGGAAAAGAAGCAAGAAAGCTGATTCTTGAAGCATTCTAAGAAGAGGAACTGGAATACTCCATCCAGAGTGCCATCAGGAATATCAACCATCTTATTATTAAATATCAGACTGAATGTTAGAATGCTGCAAGTAATCTTTCTAAACTGAACTGAGGTTTGAGTCATATATACACATTCTTAGGATTAACTCGACTAAACACAGCAGGGCTTACTGTATATACTCATGTATAAGTCTAGAAATTCAGGTTAAAAATGGCCCCCAAAGACCTCAGTCAACTTATCCATGGGTCAATGTAAGTACTGTATCTTAACTCTTATTTAAAAGGAGGAATTGTCCCCTGGTGAAAGACAAGAGTATACAGTAATCTATCCTGGAAGCACCAACCCTCTCTATTCTCTTATCTGTCCAGTGATAAGAGTGAGCACAAACATCATGGCTGGAATTTTGTAGATTTTTTGACATTGTTTTGGTTTGCTTCATCCTTTTGATCCTTTGCTATATGCCCCTAAATTTTAAAATTGACTTATCCATGGGTCATATCCATAATTTTTGCTCCAAACTTGCCTTCAGCTTATACATGAGGTCAACTTATAGTTGAGTATAAATGGTATATTCTCTAAAGACACAGCATATATATATATATGAGAGTATATATGAGAGTATATATCTGAGGATATATATATATACCCTCATATGTATATGAGGGTATTACAGCCAGCATGGCATAGTGGTTTGAGTGTTGGACTAGGACTCTGGAGGCCAGAGTTCAAATCTGGGTTTAGCCATATATAAACCCACTGGGAGTGATCTTAGGCAAATTACACTCTTACCACCTCAGAGAATGGCAATGGCAACCCCCCTCCCTGAAGAACCTTGTCAAGAAAAACCCATTGATAGTTCCACCTTAGAGTTGCCATAAGTCAGAAATGAGTTGAAGGAACACAACAACAATTATTAGTCAAAAATGTTATATAGTTCTTTTTAAAAAAAAAAAAAAAAACCCTCCTATCTTGCTTTGATAACCAAAGTTCCTGATCTTTGAGGGCTTAGTCATAATAAAATAGAAGCACACATATAGGCATTGTCACCCTATGCCTTTTGGAGGTTTAATGCTCACTAAAAGGACTAAGACCTAGGAGTTTATGAGACGACAGGAATTGGAAGCATAATCCAATGGTAGTCCAAATGCAATCATGGGATTTCATGTTATTGCGTGAGAGACTACCACATCCATTTTTGGGCAATGGGAAGTCCCTCTGAATGCAATCATGGGGTTTCACATTATTGCGTGAGAAACTATCACATACAATTTCAGGCAATTTCGGGCCATGGGAAGTCATTCTGAATGCAATGCAGTGTCAATATGCAATCACGTAAATTTGCTGAACTAGTGAATTCACTCATTTCCGAACTGGCCCCACTTTTATTTCTTTTGAAATTGAGAGAAATTCCTCCCATGTGATAAACTCCTTAGACAAACCCTCCCCATTGTGATATTCTTTGGGTGTGTTGAATTACAACTCCCATCAGATGGCAGCTATAGCCTAAAACATCTTGAAAGCAGTGGGTTGGGAGAAACTTAGGCTGCTGCTTTGCGGTGGCCTGGGGCAAAAATTGGGAGTGTGGAACGACCGCATGCTCCTGAGCCCTACCGTGTGCCAATGGCGCCACCATGGCTCGGCCCCATCCACATGGGGGCTGCCATGGTGATGCATGCACAGCAAAGAGTCTAAACATCACCATGCTGTGTGTGTGTGTCATTGCTGCATGCAAGTGTGCCAATGGCACACTCATGGTGGCAGCCATGTGCAACAAGAACCCGCTTTCAGTGTGTTCTTTTTGCTGTGGACAGAGGCAGAATTGTTTGGCTGCTCCAGTCTCCATCAGGAGCAAAAACAGATGGCTCCAGCTCACCCTTTTGGGGCAGTCTGTCAAGCCCCTTAGTTAAATTGTCCAGAGTTCATGAAATTTTCTTTTCTAGGAAAGGAAACAAGACAACAGAATGCCTAAGGAGTTTTTTGTTCCATAATAACAAAAATATTCAGAATTTGGCAAACTCATCTTGTCAGATACTCCTGTTCCATCAGGACTCTCTACTTGGATTTCCACATTCCAGCAGGCCATTTCTCCCAGGAAGAATACCTTAGACTAGAGGATCACAACACTAGAGGGATCAGCACCATGTGGCAAAACAAAAACCCTGCGTCAACATATTTTCAGTCATCTGAGCTGCATTTGGAGAAAGCGACTTTCATTCCTTTGGAAACAATCCCCATCCCGACACATGCTTTTCCTTCATTCTCTCAATTTGTGATTGCTCAAACGGGACAAAACAAGTAGCCAGGAAATACAAGCCTCCAAAGCACATTCATGGGTTTTGTTTTGTTTTTTGCAAAAGAGAAAGAGAGAAATAAAGAAGTGAAGAAAATAGCAGCCATGCTGCTCATCTTTACAGAATCCCTTCTTAAATGACTTCACCTGTTGTGAAGTCAAGCTGTGCCCACAGTGCTGGTGTTCCCCTGAGGGAGAAAGGAAGGAGACTCCTTCACACCTCTCCACACAAGCGGTGAGTTGGAAACACAGAGGTTATTCCTCCACCTCAGTTTCGAACTGGACCAGCAGGGGGCAGAGAGACAGCCTGGTGTGACTGACATGCAAGTCCAAGAGGTGACCAGGAACCCAGAGGGTGAAAGGGAAATCTCTTGCACAGGGACAGAGAGAGAGAGAGGGAGCGTGCACACCTTTGGGTCTCCGAACGGGACTATAGGGGAAATTCAGACTGGAAACCCAACCGGCCAATTCCCAAAACCAAGAGCTGCTTCCAAGAGGAAAAGACAGTTGTAACAACAGGGATTTCCTTCCAAAATAGGTCAAGCTTTTTTGCTTGAGACCGGCACAAAAGGAGGCAAGCATAGAAAGATGAGTCAATATACTGTATATATACTATGTATAAGTCTAGAAATTTTAGTCAAAAACTTGACCCCAAAAACCTAGGTCGACTTATCCATGGGTCAAATATAAATACTAAATATAAATATATACTTTAACTCTTATTAAAAAGGGAACCATCCCCTTGCGAAAGGCAAGAGTGCAATCTCTCCTAGAAGCACAGACTTTCCTTTACTCCCTCTTCCACCCAGCCTTTAGTGTGAGCTAAAACAGTTACGCCTGCCAGAATTTTGTAGGTTCTTAGGCATTATTTTCCCTTCCTTCATCATTTAGCTCCTTTGTTACATCCCCCTAAGTTTTATGCAAGGGTCATATCAAAATCCATAACTTTGCCCTCAACACCTGCCCTTGACCTATACATGAGATCGACTTATAGTTGAGTATATAAGGTACATCCAGCAGCTTCACCGGATAGGAGAAGTTCACCGAGAAGGAGGCCACTGTGTCACTCCCTGGAGAGGGGGACCTCCACACACAGCCAAGACATTTCTTTTTTTCACAATCAGGGAAAGAGGGAAGCCCCCCCCCAGTGCAAAGCAGCTGGTCCCTTTGGGGGGGGGGCATGGTAGAGGGTGACCCCCCCCCGCCGCCTGTTGGAGGGCAGCTCAGCCGCTCTTCTGCTGCAGCAAAGGGACTGCGCCTAGATTGACAGCCAGAGGTGGGAAAGGGAGAGGTCCCCTTGGGGAATCCCCTTCTTAGCTGAGCCCCCCTCCCTCTTCCTCAAAGGTCCTTCTCTGGCTTGAAAAGATCATCTTCCCTTTGGAAGCCTGAAAAGGGTGTAGTTGTGCGAAGAGGATGAGAAACTGCTCCACTCTCCCCCCAAATAAGAATCCTGCCGCTTAATGAAATCTCCCTTCACTCCCCAAATTTCTAGCATTGCAGTAGCTTAACTTCAGCAGGACAAATGCATCGGAGGAAGCAGAATGAAGTCTACGAAAGCTCATGCTGCCAACTCCTTTCTTTCATTGAGTCTCAAAAGGTGCTACAAGACCTCTCTACATCATCATCATCATCATCATCATCATCATTATTATTATTATTATTATTATTAATGCAACTGAGGAAGCAGATTGAAGTCTAGGAAAGCTCATGCTGCCAACTCTTTTCTTTCAGTGAGTCTCAAAGGTGTTACAAGACCTCTCTACATTATTTATTATTATTAATGCAACTGAGGAAGCAGAGTGAAGTCTAGGGAAGCTGATGCTGCCAACTTCTTTCTTTCAGTGAGTCTCAAAGAGGCGACACAATCTCTCTACATCAATCATCACCATCCTTATTATCTTTATTATCATTATATCCAACTGCATCTGAGGAAGTCGACTGAAGTCTAGGAAAGCTCCTTTCTTCCAGGGAGTCTCCAAGGGGCTGCAACTAAGGTCTCTCTGCACACGCTGCTTCCACAGACTAATAACTAAGGCGGCTAAAGCCCTGAATCCGGTCGTACGCCGTTCAGGCATCCAAAGGCAAGGGACCATCGAGGGAATGAATGCAAAGGCAGCAAAGGAGGGGGGGGGAATTCCAAGGTCTCACTCCCTGGAATGGGAGATCTTTGGGGGGGACTGAAGGGGTCTTTCATTTTGGAGTCTTCTTTTCCCTCCGTCGAGCTCGCCTCCTGCACCGGGCTAACATGGATGCCCCCAGACCCCTAAGGGACCATGCCCTCCTCCGCCTGCCTGCCTGCCTGCCCAGGGATGCCCCTACCTCTCGAAAGGGGAGGAGAGAGGGAGGGAGGAGGGTCCTCCTGCTGCCACGTAAGCTGGAGGGAGACACAGGGGCTACTATATCCCCCCCTTTCTTTCCTTTTTCTTAGGGGGGTGGGTGGGTGGGCAGATAGGGATGCCAAGCAGGTAAAGGGGAGAGGGGAGGAAGACTCATTCCTCTGGGGATGGGAAAGCACCCCCCCCCCATTGACATAGGCGTCTGCTTCAGCCCCTCTGCCGAAGATCTCTGTGCCACTCCGAAACTGACACCGTAGATGTCAAGTCGAAGGCTTTCACGGCCAGCATCCATAGTTTTTAGACTAGAAGAGTTTGTGACATGAGAGTCACATCCACGGAACCTGTCACACTCTGTATCCAAGAAGATCTCCCTCTTCCTCCCCTTCCCTTTCTCTCTCAAAAAAAGCCTCGCAATGGCTGCGCACTCGGGAGAGACCCCGGTTTGGTCCCGCTTTAACTCTTTCTGTGGCTCTTTGCTATGGAATTCTGGGAGTTGGAGTTTGTTGTGGGGCCCAGAGCGGAGCGGAGCTCCGCTCTGGGCCCCACAACAAACTCCAACTCCCAGAATTCCATAGCAAAGAGCCACAGAAAGAGTTAAAGCGGGACCAAACCGGCTTCTCTCCCCAGTCTGGATGCAACCAGAGTCCAACTCTTACCTCCGCTGCCCTGAGCCGGCTGCAGGAGGAGGAGGAAAAGAAAGAAGGCACTCCAGGTGAGGAGAAGGGCTTTCGTCTTCCACCGGGGCGACCACCACCGCCTCCTTTCCGTCGTCGTCTTGGTCGCCTCCATGTGTCCTTGGGTCTCTCTCCCCTCCCCAAGTTGGACCCCCCTCTCTCTGGCTGCTTTGGTCACTAGATCCCGAGAGGCGCCGTCCTCCTTGCAGCAGGTCTTCCCTGTCCCCTTCAGTGGCCCATGAGGAGGAAGAAGAGGAGGAAGAGGAGGAGGGATGCCCAGAGACAGAGAGAGAAAAGAAGGATCCTCTCCTCAGCCAACTTCACTCCCAGTCAAGCCCAAGGCGCAGCAGCAAGCATCCCCAGCCAGTCAAGGTTGTGGCTGCATCCCGCAAAGAGGGCTGGCCCAGAAAAGAAGAAGGAGACTCAGACTGAGAGAGAGAAAGACTGAGAGAGAAGAAGGGACCCCCCTCCTCCCTCTCCCTCCTCCTCCGCCCTCCTCTCCTCTCCTCTCCCCCCTCCTCCAAGCCCTGCTGCTGGAACTGACAAGTCCCAAGCCAATGGCAACAAAGCGCCTTCACAGCCCCCCCCCCCAAAAGCTAGGCAAGGACCCGCCCTCTTCCCAGGCGCGCGCCCCCCTCCCCAAAATTGGCGGGAGCAGCACACTGGCCCCTCATGAGGCCAAGCCAGGTCTCACTCTTCCTCATGGCATGAGGCCAAGGCCCCACTGCCCTCCTTTTCAAGCTACCTGCAACCCAATAATAATAATAAATAAATAAAAATAATGATACACTTGTCGCTCCACAAGACACCCCCCCCGTGAATATGGAAAAGCCACAAATAACCGAAACACCCTGTTTTTACCTGAGGGGGAAACTCTCTCTATGTCCTCCAGTAGAGAGAATACCCTACTAGGCCTTCGTAGCTCCTCTAGTGCAGTTCTATGGTCAGTGTCTGTCCGACACAGGACTCTTTCACACGGGAGGAATTTCTCCCAACTTCGATTGCAGCCAATGCGAATTCACGTGAATTCGCTTGTTTAGCGAATTTACGTGAATCCCCATTGCGTTCGGAAGGCGTTCGGAATGACTTCCCATTACCCGAAAATGACCCCTCCTTGCCTGAAATTGCGTGAGAAGCTTTAATTCGCAATAACGTGAAACCTATGATTGCATTCGGAGTGACTTCCCTTTTGCCCTAAATTACATGAGAAGCTCTAATTCGCAATAACGTGAAACCCCAGGATTGCGTTTGGATTGCCCTTGGATTATACTTCCAATTTCCCACGTCTGAAAGAGTCCATAGGGACCTTATCAGACGTCA
The DNA here is from genome assembly GCA_034509955.1 of Urosaurus nigricauda. Taxonomy (NCBI): domain Eukaryota; kingdom Metazoa; phylum Chordata; class Lepidosauria; order Squamata; family Phrynosomatidae; genus Urosaurus; species Urosaurus nigricauda. Next base: position 107,988,034 of record JAOEGL010000004.1, read on the forward strand.
GGAATCGGAAGTATAATCCAATGGCAATGCGAGTGCAATCCTGTGGGTTTCACGTTATTGCGAATTAAAGTATCTCACGCAATTTTGGGCCAAAGGGAAGTCATTCCAAACACAATCGTGGGTTTTACGTTATTTTGTGTTGAAGCATCTCACGCCATTTCAGTATTTTCAGGTAATGGGGAGTCATTCTGAACGCATTCCGGACGCAATTGGAATTCACATAAATTCACTAAACTACCGAATTTACATGAATTCGAATCGACCCCAATTGGCTCCATTGGCAATAAAGAGAAATTCCTCAAGTCTGATAAGGTCCTAGGAATCTCAGTGACCCTTATCAGACCAGGATTTTTGCAGCCCCAATCCAAAGTGACTCTGCATCCACCCAAGTGAATTCACATGAATGCACATCGAATTATCACATGTGAATGTTGTTACTCGGAAGCCATTCCAAAGCCAATCCAAAGTCACTCCAGAACTCAGTGAAGTCAGTGGACTCTTTCAAACGGGAGGAATTTCTCCCAACTTCGAATGGAGCCAATGCGGATTCATGTAAATTCGCTAGTTTAGTGAATTTACATGAACCCCTGCTCCGTTCGGAAGAACCCCTGCTCCGTTCGGAATTACTTCCCATTACCCGAAAATAACCCCCTCCTGCCCGAATTTGCATGCGAAGCTTTAATTCGCAATAACGTAAAACCCATGATTGCATTCGAATTGGCTTGCCTCTTGCCTGAATTTGCGTGCGAAGAGTTAATTCACAATAACGTAAAACCCATGATTGCATTCGAATTGACCTTAAATTATACTTCCAATTTAGCCTCGTATGAAAGAGTCCAGTAACAAGCAAATTCACAGAAATCAGTTCCAAGGTCACTTCAGATTCAATCTGAATTGGTCTGGTGTGATAAGGTCCCTAGGTCTTTCAGTGGAACGTTTAGTTAAAGTTGACCATAAAGATACCATAGAGTTGCACTGGAGGACCTAGATATTCCTACAGAGAACATATTAATCAAATCTGTGAATAATCAGATCCACAATTATCAAAGCCACAAATATGGAGGGATGACTGTAATAATAATAATAATAATAATAATAATTCTTTCTCTTTTCAGCAGTGCCTTGTCCTCCTGGGACGCCTGGTCACCCGAGCTGAGGCAGCTGCCTCACTTTCTCTGATTCCCGCAATGAGAGAAAAAGTGAAGCAGCTGCCTCAGTTCGGGTGACCAGGCATCCCAGGAGGACAAGGCACTGCCAAAGAGAGAAATAATAATAATAATAATAATAATAATATAAGGTAGCCTGCCTGACTGAAAAGGAGGGCAGAGGGGGAGCCAGCTCAACCTTCTGTGTGCAAGGAGGTTCCAAATCCTGAGAGCAGCCACCGAGCAGGTGCTCTTTGGTGCCCATGGCTGACCTCTGCGCGAGTGACACTCTCTCAGCCTCCGCGGAGAAACCTGTCAAGAAGAAGACCCCATTTGCTCAGCCTCAGAAGAAAGCCATGTGTCTGTGAAACTGTGTGTGAAAAGGGGGAAAAGAAAAGAAAACCCTTCTGTCAAAGACGACTAATTTTGGATAGGCCCCTTTGATTACTGTTACAGGCTAGCTGTCTTGGCCGCCATCTTCGAGGCCTGGGGACACAGCAATGAATACAGGATGTGACCTAGTATAATCTATAAAGTTTAGCATATAAAACATAATTTGTGGTTGTTAACTGTGTTGATTTCAACACATGGTGACCCTGCTTATGAGACATGTCCAAGACCGTCGTTTTCCATTGCTCTGCCCAACTCCTGCTCAATACCTGTGACGTCTTTAGCAGAGCCCATCCATCTTGCATGCACCCTTCCTCTCTTTCTGCTTCCCTCCATCTTTCCTAGCATCGTTGTCTTTTCTAATGAGTCTTTCCTTCTCATGATGTGCCCAAAGTATGCCAGCCTCAATTTTGCCATCTTGGCTTCCAGGGAGATTTCTGGCTTGATCTGCTCTAGGACCCATTTATTTGTCCTTTTGGCCATCCAAAGTATCTTTAGTGCTCTTCTCCAGCACCACATCTCAAATGAGTTTATCCTATCTTCTTTCTTAACTGTCCATCTGTCACATCCATACATTGTAATAGGGAATACAATGGCTTGTATGATTCTAACTTTTGTGCTCAGTTGTATATCTTTGCATTTTAGGATCTTTTCTAGTTCTTTCATAGCTGCCCTTCTCATTCTTAATCTTCTTCTGATTTCAGGAGCCGACAATACACACACACACACCATTTTCATGGGGATCCATTCCAGAAGCCCCCACGAAAATGGAAAATTGATGATATTCAAGCCCCATTGGCTTGAAAGGTGGTGCAAGCCCCATTTTGTCCCCCTCCATTTGCCACCCACAAACAGGATTCCAAGTCCGCAAAAATGGAGGGGCGACTGTATAATAAACTCTTTCCAGGTGTTTGGGACTTCAACTCTCAGAAGCCCCAGCCAGCTTGGCCAACTGTTAGGAATACTGGTAGGTGAAGTCCAAAACATCTGGAGGACCAAAGTTTGGGCATCACTGTTTCAAAGGAATGAAACCCACAATTCTATCATATGACCATATTATTATGTTTGAAACCCACATGGCAGTAAAACTACGATGTTATCACTTTCTTTCTTTTTATTCTTTCTGTGTTTTCTATGAAAAACTCCTGTTGTGTGTGTCTTTTGCCACCAAATGGAGGACATTCCAGAAGAAAAAATGGAGGTCATGACCACATATAAAAGCCAAAGACACTCATCAAAGTGTAAAATTCATGCTTCTTCATCCTGCTCAAAATGGAGGGCATGACCAAATGAAAGCTCAAAAACAGTCACAGAAATATAAAAAATTCATGCTACTTGGCCATGCTCCCAATAGAGGATGTTTTGGAACTCCTCCTGGGCAGAAGGTTGAAATGTAAGACATGTCCTGGAAAAGGAGGGCTTCTGGTCCTACTGGCTTCAGCCCCCCAGTGCAGAAGGGGATTGAAGGTGTTGTCTCCTTGGGGATGGAAAGGTGTTTTGGAAAGCAGAGGTGTAGTGGAGGTGCAGCACTTGGGGGGGGGTGTCTCAGGAGCACCCAGGATCAGCCATCCCAGTTCCAGCCTGTACACTGAACCGTCAGAAACAAAGGTGACACTGGCTGGACACCTGAGATGACTTCATATTGATCTGCCAGACCTGTCAGCTTCTCTACCTAGATGGCATCTGAGGAAGGAGGCTTAAGTCTACAAAAGCTCATGGTACCAACCTGAGAGTTTATCATAGGACAGAATTTGGGGGGTATAATGCAATGGCAATCCGAACGCAATCATAGTGTTTCACATAATTGCATATGAGTGTATCTCACGCAATTTGGGGCAAAAGGGAAGTCATTCCGAATGCAATCATGGGTTTTACATTAATGCGTATAAGAGTATCTCATGCAATTTTGGGCAATGGGGGGGGGTCATTTTCGGAAAATGGGAAATCATTCTGAATGCATTCCAAACACAATTAGAATTCACGTAAATTCGCTAAACTAGCCAATTCGAAATTGGGAGAAATTCCGCTGGTGTGATACACTTCTTAGGATCCTAGAGTTGAAAGAGACCTCAAGGGCTATCCAGTACAACCCCCTGCCATGCAGGAACATACAATCAAATCATCCCTGACAAATGGCCATCCAGACCTCCAAAGAAGGAGATTCCAACACTGAGGGATCGTGTTCCACTGTCAAACAGCTCTTACTGTCACAAAGTTCCTCCCAATGCTGAGGTGGAGTCTCTTTTCCTGTAGTTTGAGTCCATTACTCTGGATCCTATTCTCTGGAGCTGCAGAAAGCAAACTTGCTCCATCCTCAGTATGACATCCTTTCAAATATTTAAACAGAGCTATCATGTCGCCTCTTAACCTCTTCTCCAGGCTAAATGTACTCAGTTCTCTAAAATGCTCCTCCCAGGACATCATTTCCAGACCTTTCACCATTTTGATTGCCCTCCTCTGGACTACTTACTTTCAGTTAATCTAAAAGGTGCTGCAAGGATCCTTTGGTATACTGATTTTCCAGACTAACATGGCTAGGTCTTTGAATTCTACCTATATTGGTGCCATCTTGTCATTGGCCTTAAGCAACAGAATGTCAGAGCTCAGACCAGGTGGCAGTGGCAGAGGCCAAGCAGCATAGAGTGCCCACCTCTACCCCATCAAGACATGGTAAAAAGTGGCCAAGTTGTTTTGGCACCTCTGTCCCATAATTCCTACAGTAAAAACAAAACAAAAATAAAACAATAATAATCAACACTATTTGCTGTCTTTTCAAGTCTGCTGCTTGAAGTATTCTAGAAGTGTTTCATGCTAGAACCCATTCAGCTAGCATCATCCAGTAATTTCTCACCAAACCAGAGTCCAAGATAGTGCTTACTTAGAGTCATCCCTTGTTGTTGTTGCTGTTGTGTGCCTTCAAGTCATTTCCAACTTATGGGCAACCGTCAGGCAACCATATTATGGGGTTTTCTCAGCAAGATTTGTCCAGAAGAGATTGGCTATTGCCTTCACCTGAGGCTGACAGTATGTGACTTGCCCAAGGTGAACTAGTGTGTTTCCTGGCTGAGCTGGAAATTGAATCCTGGTTGTAGTCCAGCACTCAAATCACTTTTGTTCTTAGACTTTAAGAGATGGAAGAAACCTTAAGGGTCCAACTCTCTGCCATGCAGAAATACAGGTTAAGTCTCCCTTATTCAAAATGTTTGGGACCAGAAGTTATTTTGGATGTTGTAATATTGGCATATACATAATGAGATATCTTGGATATGGGACACAATTCATTTATGTTTCATATACACCTTATAAACGTAGCCTGAAGGTAATTTTATATGTAATATTTTTAATAATGTTGTGCATGAAACACAGTTTGTGTACACTGTATTATCAGGAAGCAAAGGTGTCACTGTTTCAGTTATCCATGTCATAATTTTATTTTATTTTTTGAGTTTGGAATATTTCAGATTTTGAAATTATGGATTAGGGAGGCTCAACTTGTAATACAGCAGCTAAGAAATGGTTATCCAACCTTTGTTTAAAGATTTCCAGATAAAAGTCCTGGAGCTGTCTATTTCACTGTCAAACAGCTCTTCCCATTGGGAAGTTCCTCCTAACACTGAGATAGAATGTCTTCCCTACTTATAATTTGAATTCATTAATTTGTATTCTAGTTTTTAAAATAAGCTTGCCTTGTCTTCTAATGGCATTCCTTTAGATATTACAAGATGAGAATGCCCAGTTCTCACTTTAGAGCTGATAAAGGAAGACTTGCATTTAAAGAGAAACTTGCTGCTCTGTGATTACTGAATTTCAGAACAGATATTGGAGTAATGAATGTGATAAAACTACAATAGTTACTGTTTTGGACTGCAGCTCCCAGAATTTCCCCCCGTCACCATAGGCCATGGCAGATGATCCCTGGAATTCTAAGCCAGCTGGGTAAATCCAATGTCCAACAACTATATCTAGTCTTGGGAATAATACAAACTGTATCAGGAATTTGGATCAGGCAGTTGATGGGTAGACTCTGTATTTGCAATGTGGAGAAAGAGACTTTGTAACGTTATAAGATACATTTTAGACATACAGTTAGGAAGGAAACTTTCTCTCTTTCTCTCTCTCAGACCTCCACATAGTGCTTGGTCTGTGATCTAGCCGATTACACCATGAAGTGAATGGAAAAAGACAGTACGTGAATGGTGAAGAACAAAGTAACCCTGTCTGACCACATGAATCCAGCCTAAGGAACAGCTGGTCACACCCAAGCCTCAGTAGACCAGCACATACAAGGGGATGCCTTCACTGGTGCTGGGAAGAAAGATGTAAGAAAACATTGTTTGCACTTCATCTTCCTGACACATTATAAGCTTTTATGATGGAAGGGTTTCAGAAAAGAACTATTAGGATCTGATTTGTAGTAGATGAAGTTAATACCGTAGGTTAAAACTGAGCTGACTCTGTAAATAAGTTCTTGAAACTTTTTAGCCCACAAAAATGTTTACTACTCGCCCACACATTCCTTTTAAAATCATGTTTAGCCTCAAATAGTACAAAGAACTACTTTCACTGTTTGGTTACCTAGCAGTGTGTCTCACCATAGGCTTATACTGTTATCCTAGGAATGTTTACTCACAGCGTTCAGTGAGATGGCTGTTGCCACACTGCAGAATTAATGAAGTTTGACACCACTTTGAATGTCATAGTTCCATCCTATGGAATCCTGGGTGTTGTGGCACCAGATCTCCCTTACGGAGAAGGCTAAATATCTCACAAAACTACAAATCCTAGAATTCCCCAGCATTGATCCATGACAGTTAAAGCGGTGTCAAACTTCATTAATTTTGCAGTGTAGATTTAGCCTAACTCCCAGATATGTGTGCATAGGACTGAAACCTACCACTGCAATCCAAAGTATAGACATACTCAGAAAGAAGCTTATGTGAGTTAAATAGAGTTTACTCCCTGTTGTTAACTGCATTCGATTTGACTTTGACCCATGACAACCCTACAAATGAGAGACCTCTAAGTTACCCTATCCTCAACTACTCTGCTCAGTTCCTGAAGATTCATGAATCATGAATTTGGTTTCTTGTCTATCTGTCTAGAATATGGTCTTCCTCTTTTCCTATTGCCCTCAATTTTACCAAGCACTATGGACTATGAACTATGAACTATCATCCATGGGCCAGAAAGTTGATTGTTTAAGGTCAAATAAAGCAAATGAAATGATGTACTTCAAAATCATCACCTTCAAAAGACTTCTGGAGGTAATGCGGAGTTAAGAAAATCTCTTTTCATCTCTGTTTTTTTTTCTCTCTCTCTCTGTATAGACACATAGACAGACAGGCAGATGGATACAGTAAACTTTTTGATTCAGGGACTGACTCCCTATTTCCATCCAGCCCCAGAGGGTTAAAAGTTTTCAGACAGACATAAGGAATTTGAATAAATTCCCTGACTATGTCATAGGTTTAAAGGAAGCAGGAAAAATCCTAAAAACATAATCACTTCAGCAGCCAAATACAGGGGGAGGGGGAAAATTGCTCCTAGCTAGAAGGCACTTTGTGACTTACCTTCATTCAGCATGCAGGGTGTGTGTTCTTAATCCATATTATCCAACAGAATGCAAAAGCATTCAGTAAAGAACAATCACCTTGCCAAAACAAAAAACCCACAACCCACACCAGAAATCAACATTATGCAAATGTCGACTGAAGCCATTACAACCCTCTACAATCATCAGGAGTTAGCATGCAAGACAACAGGCAAGACTGCATCCACTGTATTCATATTTAACAGGAAATACTGTTACAGTTTACCCATTCACTGCTTCATGTTCAATAAAGCTGAAGGCAATAGGAAAAGATGAAGACTGTGTTACAAGTGTATTGATTCCATTTAAAAAGCCACCTAAGTTTTCAAGACCTAACCAGGGCTATTAAAGGCTGTTAGGACTTAGGAGTTGAAACAGGATCCTGATTCTAATTGTTGTAGCCTTGCTTACTTGGGTGGGTGGGAAGTGGAAACTTCATCCCTGTGTCTGGATAGGAAGCTGAAAGAACCCCCTTCATCTAATCTGCCCACTGGCATTTAAGTGGGCTGAGGTGGCATTTTAGTTTTACAGTAAGACGTAAGTGGTCATACTGAATACAGAGCAGTTATGGATGGATAACTCTAGGTTCAGAACCTATAAGTACAATACAGAATGCCAGCTATCATCATCATCAGTAGCAGCAACAGGGAGCTCCCAAATGTTATTGCTGAAGGCAGAAAACTGATAACAAGATCAATATATTTTTCCTGTTCTGAGTAGTTTAGCATTTCCACTCACATAGGATCACTCACTCTATTGTGTTATTAGATTTTTTAAATTTTGTTTTATTATTTTCAACAAGCAGAAAAATGAATTATATTTACAAGTCTAAGCAGTTTATAATTTCAGTAACTTTTCTTTTTGGTGTTAGACTTTATATATTTTGCCCACTCTCCTCTTTCTAAATGGTGATCTGAAGGCTTTTAGAAGGCTTTTTAAAAATAATACTTACTTTTCAAGTGTGTTGTTTTTTCAAAAAATCAATTTTTTCCAAAGCATAATATTATATGTGCATATTGATATACATTATGTATGTGCTAATTATTATATAGTTGTTGCTTGACAAATCAGTGATTTACAGTTATTCTTGCAGCAAGAAGATGTGATATGAAATGTTAAGGAATATTTGCAATTAAAAAGTTAGCATACATTCAACAGATAAATCTTTCTGTCAACCTGCTCTCTAAAAGTTAAGTGTTGCTGCTTTGCTTGCTCAATTCCTGGATTTCTTCAGTTGTTAGATCTGTGAGGTCTTTTTGGTGGAAAGGCTGACTAAGGATTATATGATATTAATTATGCTGCCTGTCATGTATGTAGATGAGTTCCTTGGTTACGTCTTTGTTGCTTTCTTGTATCCACAGATGGGACATTGTTTTATTTTCGAGTGAAGAAGGGAGGGCTAAGGAGTAGTGAATGGAAAATGTATTTCTCTGTCTTCCTCTTTACTGAAGAAGCTCATTGTTACTCTTCCACATTAATATCTTTGTAAACTCAAGACAAAAGTTTTACCTTTGATAGACACTTACTGTTCAATCCGATACATATTTATTCATATTTCTTATATGGCCCACTGAGTTCAATGGGACTTGCTCTCTAGAAAGCCTGTTTTCTTACAGACTACTGAATAATCCAGAGAATTGCCTACAGACTAATCCCAGTTTCCTTCAAATGCAAATAATGGTCCGTAACAAATAACAAAACTGAAATGAAAGGAGAAAACCTCTGGATCTGAGAAATTCATTATTCATTATAGAGTGAACGGGACTAAGAAAGAGGAGTCGATGCTTCCTGGAAGGCCAGCAATTAATCTGATTTAGAACAAAGTTAAATCCCAGTCCCAAAATAAGCAAATAAACAGTCCCTTAAGAGCTACTATATGCAATTAAGAGGCAAAGGTGACGATCTAAGCCACTTTCCTAAGAACCAGTCCACTGAAAGCAAGGCAAATTACATCTAAGGAGTTTATCACACGGGAGGAATTTCTCTCAATTTCGAAAGAAATGGAAGTGAGGCCAGTTCGGAATTGAGTAAATTCACTAGTTCAGCGAATTTACATGATTGAGTATTGACCCTGCATTGCGTTCAGAACTGCCCAAAATTGCGTGTGATAGTTTCTCACGCAATCACGTGAAACCCCACGATTGCGTTCAGAAGGACTTCCCTTTGCCCGAAAATGTGTGTGATCAGCTTTCACGCAATCACGCGGAACCCCATGATTGCATTCACATTGCCATTGGATTATACTTCCAATTCCCTTCGTGTGATAAACTTCTAAGTGGCCTTATGGTAGGCATTTAAGTAGAGCTACTTTCCCTTAATTATTTTAATTACTGTACATGGTATATTATTTGTACCTCCTGATTTCTTAAATCCAGTAATCATTAACAACATCACTCACAATATGTACAACTATAAGTGTCCCTATGACTCCATGCAAGGTTTCTGCCCATGAGGGGTGGCAATAGTTACCTTTATTATGATAACACTATATGTTTTCCTCCATCCTCAGCCTCCACATCCTCAGCCACTAGCAAAAACATTCTGGATATTGGTGTTTGGTGGCTTCCATATCCATGTGGTGGTTAATTTGTGTTGGGTTTTCTAATGTTGAAGGGAGCTATTGAAGGTGCTGGATGCTGCCTTCAAATTAGTTCCAGCTTTCTAGTTTGCTCCTTTAAAGTTTGGACTAAAACCTATTGTGGATTCATCACAACACTGGTAAATAATGCAAGATTTTACTAGCAAGAGATGGAAGACTCATTATGGAGCAGTCATTATTTTCTCATCATTTTCAGTGTTGTAATATTTAAATATTAAATGTTTAAATCTATTTAAATGTTTCCAATAGTTAAATATTTATTTATTTATTTATTTATTTTAAAGCCAAGAGAAAACAAACAAACATGCTGATATCACCAGAGTCATATCATGTATCCATTTTCCCTAGGATTTTCCTCTTTAAATATTTTGGTTTTGACCATTTGGTAGAAAATATTTGTTTTTCACCCATGTGAAACAAAACTTAAACAAAATTAATTCCTTTGCATTGTCACTTATACTTTCTCAGGTGATCTGATGACCAAGCAAGGGAAGCTTGGGCAGTTGTCTTGAAATCTTTGGAATGTGTGTCGGAAGACCCAAGGCAAATTGTTGGAGGAAAAAGATTTTATTTTTCTGTCTGTCAGCATGGAGAGAGGCTAGACTCACAAGGCTGATGTTGCACAGTTGTATTCCCTTCTGTGTGCTGAAGCTGAAGTTGGGTTCAGCTATTCCCTGAGGACATAAATATTGTTGTACAAGCCAAGAAGTCAGTCTGAGGGTGTTTGTCCATGGGCTTCCATGTGGGATGGCCAGAGGGTGCTTCCTTCCTCTGTTGTTGTGGTGGTGTGCCTTCAAGTTGTTTCTAACTTATGATGATGGGGTCATGGGGTTTTCTGAGGCTGAGAGTGTGTGACTCACCCGAGGCCTCCCAGTAGGCTTCCATGGGTGAGCAAGGAATCAAACCCTGATCTCCAGAGTCATAGACCAACACTCAAACCCTTGCACTGGCTCTAGGAATTCTGAATTGATCATTTGCTTGTTTGCTTGACTGTCTGTAATGCACACACATACAGTTAGCAATGGTGACTAAGTCTTAGAGTTCTGCTGCCAAACTTGGGCATTATTTTCTTCAAAACTCAAAGCAGAATGTTCTTGAGGGAAAGAGTAAAATCGTAGTTGGTGGAGCTTTTAATATGGCAGTGTAACAAAAATTTAAATGGCAATTCAAAGTTAATTGTTACAAATGTTCTTCCAATGCAATTCAAATGTAATTGAATTAAAAATTATAGCATTTTAACAATCAACGTAAGGTACAAATTCCTTTCTATTGCTTTGTAATACTACTATAAGGTCTTCTTTTACCCTACAACTTGTGATCCGTTTACCTGTAAATGCTATATGAAGAAATGAGATTTATGGAATATTGGAAACATTTAAATGAGTAGTAGAAGTGTATCATTCCTCTAGAGACTTACAGTGACATTTTCTATAGTTGTTGTCCCCCCCTCCTACATTCCCTACCTGATAGGGAAAAAGAAGACTGCAACTTGTTAATTCATTTCTGTGGTTGCTGCAGCAACAAGTCTGACTTCACACTCTATGGGCTGGAATTCATTGTGTTTGCCTTTTAGATGGACAAGCAGTTTTGGCCTAGGAATGAGGGCACTAAAGAAAATTCTGCCTTTGTGACTTTGGGAACAATGCAAGCCTTGTGTTCTGCAGTAGCACCAATAACAGTGTCAGCAGAACAGGTAGAAGGAGGAAGGAGGGAGTGATACACTCTCAGCACCGCACTTGGTGTTGCCCAGGTTGTGTGTTGAACAACTGGGTGGCTTTGAAGGTTACAGTCAGAAAGCAGTTGATTTGTGAGGTTACCTGTGCATTTGCCTTCACAAGATCTGATCAGGTACCACACACAAAAAGAGAGAAACCACATCTCTCCTTGATGACTTCATTCTTCAAGTGTCACATAGAGATCGTGAAGGTCAGATTTATGAGCAGACTAGCACTTGACCTGAACTTCTGATGCTTTTATAAGCGACTGACGCAACCTCTTATATTGAAGATGTCTAGTAGAAAAGAACGGAAGATTCCCAGGACTCTTTCACACAGGAGGAATTTCTCCCAACTTCGAATGGAGCCAATGCGAATTCATGTGAATTCACTAGTTTAGCAAATTCACGTGAATCCCCATTGCGTTTGGAATGACTTCCCATTACCCAAAAATAACCCCCTCTTCCCCCGAAATTGCTTTAATTCGCAATAATATGAAACCCATGATTGCATTTGGAGTGACTTCCCTTTTGCCCGAAATTGCTTGAGAAGCTCTAATTCACAATAACGTGAAACCCCATGATTGCGTTTGGATTGCCCTTGGATTATACTTCCAATTTCCCACGTCTGAAAGAGTCCCTAGTTAAGCAGAACATTTACTCACCATATACTTTTAGATCTGATGGAAATATTGTTTTGGATCCAGTGCTATTGCCCTCGCCAAATAAAAACAAATAATTAAAATACAATGATATTAGACAAGACAACAAAATAGAAAGAGGAAATATAGGTGTAAGTGTTCACTTGTGAAATGATGATGTAAGCACTTGTCCACAAGTTTTGACAAGTATCCGTATCATTAATCCACTGTAAATTCCATAGATTTTTCAGTCTATTTGCTTATTGGAGTTGGGTTGCACAGACACCAAAGCCTATCTGATACAATTATTAGAATAATTTAAAGCCACCTTAAACATTTGATGGTGGTGATGGTTGTGGTGGTGGTGGTGAATGAATTATAAAACACCAGCATTTTCCTAAGGACTGTGTGTGTATATATATATATATATATGTATGTATCCCAAAAAAGTTCCTTTTATAGGAGCAATCTTCATTTTTTCAGTCTGGCAGCTCTATCTCTGATTGGTGGCTGGATTAGTAGGTTTCAGCTCTATAAGTGTTTCCCTTGGAAGGGAAGGCAAAATTCCCTGCAACTGATCTTGATTGGTTTTCCCCTTGCCATAACATTCTTATTAGGAGATGAAAATACAAATTGATCCCAGTTCACAATTATGCACACATGTACCATCCTTGACATGAAATAATTCTATTGGTAAGTTGCTTTCTTATTTGTGTCAATTCTAGTTGTTGTTGTTTTCGTTGTACTGGTAGTTTGGCCTCACTAGGTGAAGCAGAAGTATCACACGGCTCAAATGCTGGCTTATACTTCTCTCAGGCTCCATTATGAATATCTGTTTTAGTTACTTTTGAGAAAAGGGGCAGCAAACTACAGTGATTAATGTAGTCCCCTCCCACCCCCTTTATTGTTTCTCTTTCACATATTTGATGATTCACAGATTTCATTAATATCTTTCCTAGGAATCTCTGGATCCTCCAGCACAACTTTGTGGTCAACTTCAGAAGTTGAGGACTAGGGATTCCTAGAGAAGTGTTCGCTCAGGTAAAATCATCATCATCATCATCATCATCATCATCATCATCATCATATAGCATTCATAATTTTTATATTTATTTATATTTGTAACTTTTCCACTTTTGTGGCAGGTGCCTCATGTGTACTTGCTTTCTAGGTCTTTGAGCTATAATAGTAACTAATCACTTTTAGAAAGCAGCTTTCTAAGCTGTGTTAGAGGCGAAAGAGGCCTGCCCTGAGAGAGCTGTCTTTGGGGTGCAGCAACTGCACACCACAGCCCCATCCGGCTTTTTGTGGACCCCAAAAGAACCAAGAAAATGCTGCTCCTTTTTGAGCTGACAAAAAGCCAAATTTATTCTCACCACTGCAGCCTTACAGCACTCCTGCTGCATGCGGTGTATGAACACTGCACCACCAGAGTGTTGTCAAACTGGTCCACATCTGGGTAGCCTGGCAGCTTCCTGGTGCCTTCAGGGCAGTGTCAGGCATATGTTGTGAATACATCACCTCCCCAAGCCACCAGGAAGCCAGCGTTTCAAGCCAGTCTGTTTCATTTCAACTCTCAAATCTGTTACAGATTTATATCTGCAAAAGGCAACTGTGGGATATAAGCAAATATAGAATTGTCTTGGTGCATCATTCCATGGATCTGTGTAGTCTAGCAAAATTTGCAGTGTCTCATCAAAGCTCACATGTAGCCTGTGTGGGTTTCTAAAGTTTTTGCTGTGATTTATGTCTTTTGGTATGGCCTGCTGGACATAAGTATTAAGTGAAAAAGTTGCTTCTGCAGATGGAGGTTCCATTTCACTGTGTTGGTTAATTGATATTTATAGATCTATAAATACTTAATCTAATAAAGTATTAGACAAAGATAGAAGTATCTATTGCCCCCTTCTTGTGACCATGAATTCCATAAGTTAATTTAAATGTGTTAATTTATTCATATGCATAGGTGAATTCCTTATGCTAATGTATACATCCACAGGCTTGCTATCTGCAGATTTAAGCATCCATGGATAGCAAGCCCCATTGTCTCCAATGGCGATGTGTGCACGTGCCCATGTTAGTGGCTGCACACATGTCACACTACCATTAGGGACAAATGGAACATGAAGTCCCACATTTTTTGTTATCTACAGTGGTGTCTATAATGGATCTCTCATGGATCTCTCATGAAGTCCAACTATATAAAATATTTAGATGAAAAGTGAGCAACAGTGCAGGGACTGGTACTCAAGTTTCCACCCCTCTAACACACTCCCAGAGCCAGTACACTCTTGAACACCCAAAATACATTCTTTTTTCTCTTCCGAATGATGGCCAGAGGTAATGTTGGGTCCCTTTCTCTTGTTATTTCATAAGGAAAATGGAGTGAAAAGTGAGAATTCAAGAAGGAACAAGGGTCCTGAGGAGGGGATGTTTGCATCCAGTTTGGGGGCATTTTCACCTAAAACTAACACTCATTTTTTTAAAAGTGGGAGTTGGGGAAGAATTTGAGGTACTGGTAGCTGGCTTCAGGGGCCCTGGGTTGCATTCACCACCACCACCACTGCTGCAATTCTGAAGCTCCAGTTTTTCCTCAACAGATCCATGGGCTTGTTTATACTAGAAGCACTGTGCCTAACGCAATGAGCATAAATCCTTGCTTTTCATAGTTCTTGGCCCCTCACAATGGCATGTATATTTGATAATTATGGGAAAGAAAAATTGTGACTTTTTGCTGCACACAAATGTAGTTGCTCTAGTTACTCAAGTGAGAAATCTATCTGGCTGACTCAGGTGAGTTAACTTACTCTTCTGTTTCTACATGGCAGCTTTGGTTTCTTGCAGAACAGTATCAAAGACCAACTTGATATATAACAAAATGTGCTTGGATGTTTCCTGACGTGCCTTAGCTATCCCACTGCGCTGCTCAAATTTCCTACAATAACATGGTTTGGCTTCCTGCAAAAGGCTCCAGTAGCATTGTCAGATTCACTACTGGCATGGAACAGAAAAGCAGTGGCAAACTGAGCTCTGAATATTTTCCCACCATCTGTTTATGTGTTTAAGTAAAGGTACAGATCTTCATCTCTACCAGTTAGCAAAAATGAGCTCTAGACACAATTCAATACAAAATATTTGATTATCTACATTATTATAGTAGCTAATATAGTAAATACATTATTATCCCATCGCACTACCTTTGCACAGTTGTGGGAGTGCATGCCTCTGTGAAGCAAGATCCTGTACTGACAGTAGTAGTGCTGACAGAAGGGTCTTTTCCATGTCACTCCGGCTTTTGCTTAGGAGCCAGAATAAATGTGCCAGACAGCTACTGGGCAGCAGCATTAATGGAGTGGTGGTGGTGACACTGTCAGTGGATCTCTTAGAAACAACGGCAGTGGCACCATAGCTAACACTTGTTAGTACTGCACAGAAGGAGGCATGGTAAACCCCTCTTGAATGTCTGTTACCATGAAACCTCTATAATGAGACAATCCAAAATTAAATTAGAAATCGTGCTAGAACATGGCACACCCAGGTTGGAAGGCACTCGGCGAGCAACTGGGGTACAGAAGAGGACAACTACAAGTAGCACTGTGGTTAATGGTGCAGTTGGCCACAAGCAGAATGGAGGTGAAAGGACAATCTCAGAGGTGAAAGGACATTCTAAACCTGTACAACTCATATTATAGGAATATAGACAATTAGAAGCACAAATCAGGGGAGGTAGATATAGTAAAACAAGAAATGGAATGTATAAACATTGCAATACTTTACGTGAGCAAGCTAAAGTGGACAGGAATGGGACATTTTGAGTCAGATACTCACACAGTGTTTTACTCAGTGTTTTACTCTGGAAGTGAAATCTAAGTAATGAGTTGGCATTAGTAGTGAGGAGAGATGTAACAAAAGCAGTCAAAGGATATAATACAAAATCTGACATAATAATATCAATAAGAGGCTGAAGAAGGAGAAATTGAAAGATTTTAAGTTGTAGCCTAGGAAGAAACTGATCAGCCACTAATACAGAACTTGTTCTAAATCACAGGCAACTGAGATGTAAAAAAATAGCACTGTTCAGTTCACTATACAGTGCACCCTTCTCTTACGTGGGGGATCCGTTTCAGACACAACCCCCATGTAAGGGAAATACCACGTATGGTGGAGCCCCATTAAAAACAATGGAGCTCATGCCCGTCTCACATACTTGCCATTGCCTCTTCTGGTGCATGGCTTTCAAAGCCACATATGGCATGCTCGCATATGAGGTATGAAGCAATTGAGAATGTCTGGCCTGCCAGTTGCTGTTGGACTGCATGTTCCAAGAGTGATCTGAGTTATAGCCCAACAACATCCTTGGTGTGTAAATTCCTAATCTCCCTGATGCTTTTGCCTACCACTCCCTGTTCACATACTTCCTTGAGGCCTGATGCACACATGCAGTAGAACAGGGTCCTGAATCCTGTAATGGTTCCTTGTCCTCAGGAAGAAGGGGAGAAAGAATCTCAGGGTGTGTATCTTATTTTTTTAGACTTGATGTCTTTTTATTTGAATGGCATATTTTGTGCAACTGTGGTTGACGCCTAATGACGCCTAAGGGGGTGCCTCTTGTAACATCATTTGGGCCTTCCTACTTTGATATTACTAAAATGTCAGGGTCTGGGATAGTCATGACCAGGTCTCCCTAGCTTTAACACTTTCGAATACAATGATCCTATATCAAACACACATAGACACACACACACACACTTTTGAATGATCCTATGTGGAACACACAAACACACACACAG
Organism: Urosaurus nigricauda; assembly: GCA_034509955.1. Lineage (NCBI taxonomy): Eukaryota > Metazoa > Chordata > Lepidosauria > Squamata > Phrynosomatidae > Urosaurus > Urosaurus nigricauda. The sequence continues at coordinate 108,004,903 of JAOEGL010000004.1, forward strand.
CACAGCAAGGAGACAGTGGCTGTAGCCAAAAAACAAAAACAAAAACAAAAAAACAACCCTCTCCCCAAATTTGCTGCCACATTTTAGATATCCAAAAGATTAAGTGCAATTTCATCAAATTTTCAGGATAGGAGACATCTTTATGAACCCTGTTGGATAGGTTTTCTGGGCTCTATTATTCTTCCCAAGAAAGTCTCTGAAAGAGTCCTCTAAAGCTCTGAGAGAAGGTTCTTTGGAAAAGTGGGAATAATACTTTTATCCACCTAACCTAATAATAAGCATTTTTTCCAAAATTTGTCACTCCCCACCAATAAAACTCTCTCCCTCAGTTTTGAGTGCCCCTTTTGGCCTTCTCCTCACCCACAAAGTATTCTAATTTATGGTTCCTTTTATGCACAGAAAGCTTGTTAACAAAAAGATGTAGCAGCCTTCAATGTAATATCTCAGCATTGGTCACGTCTTTCTACTGAATGTGAAGCCATGGCCTGAAGGGGAACCCAGCTTACCTGGTGAGGTCAAGCAAACATCTTGACCCTTCTTCTGGCATCCTCCCATGGGTGCTTTGTTGGTTTAAACACAATTTATAGGATTCATTCTCTTAAAAATTGCTTCAAGCAGATAATTTTGTCAGGTGGACTCTATAAATGGACTCTATAAATTTGATAGTGGAAATCTGCACCCAACCTGAGTGAAAGGCGAAATTTCCTTTGATTCCCCCCCCCCCCAAACATCTGCATTATGTCTGCAATGAGTTTGCACTCAGATTTCCTTAGAAGTGAGGATTGTCTATAAAATCAGTCTTCAAAAAGGTATGAGGAGCATGAACAGATGGACTACAGTGTGGAGAAAAATGGTGTATTTTTAAGTAGTCCCCTCCCCCATCTCTCTACTATATTTTAGAAGTCTGATATAATTTTTCACCACAGTGGTCTTATCAATAAGAATAATGAAGCATTAACCATAAGCTAACTGTTACATTTCATGTTTTCTTTAAAAAAAAAAAAGCTGAGGATGAATGTTTCCAACTGTGTAATATGAAATATATGAAACTTTAAGAAGGAAAGAAAGTGTGTGTGTGTGTGTGTGTGTGTGTGTACATATGTATATATTTGCTATTTTTTCCATCAACTTCTTTTCCTTGTCTATCAGGCTGTACAGACTGGCGTTATATGCTGTCATAGGGCAACATGGGGTGGGGTGTATGCACACCAGCCGCCCCCACACTGTATTCATGCAGGCATCATACTGCATGCCCAACCACCTGATGGGGGTGTCACAGCACTCCATTGGTACAATGTCTAAATGTGCTATGCCAAAGGAGCGCTGAAAAGCTGCCGCTGCTGTGGCTAAGATACCTTTTCCGCAGAGTGAAAAGGAATCATTTTTTGTAGCTTCTTTTAGCACCATGGAAAGGGCAGATCAGGGTCGTGGCATGTGGTTGCCCCATGGCATTCTTCAAACAAGCTAGTAAAATGTGAACTAGACAATGCACCCATTAAATGGATTTGTAATTGGTTGACTGGCTGAACCTAAAGGGTGCTCATCAATGGCTCTTCTTCATTCTGGAAAGAAGTGATCAGTGGGGTGCCGCAGGGTTCTGTCCTGGGCCCAGTGTATTTCAACATCTTTATCAATGACTTGGATGAAATAATAGGGGGCAAGCTTACCAAATTTGCAGATGACACAAAATAGGGGGAGTAATTAATACCCCATAGGAAAGGATCAAAATTCAAAATGGCCCTAATAGATTAGAAAGGTGAGTCAAAGCTAACAAAATGTATTTCCACACAGAGAAATGTAAGGTACTGTTTAAATGTTTAAGATTTTATCCACACTACACAATTAAAACACTTTCATACCACATGAATTGTCATGGTTCCATCCTGTGGATCCTTGGATTTATTGTTTGGTAGGGTAGTTAGAATTGTCTGTCAGAGACCTCTAATGCTGCAGTTCAGGGGAGTGTGCTAGAGAAATCCAAGCACCTGAATAAACTACAAATTCCTCAGAAAGGAGCCATGATAGTTAAAGTAGCATCAGACTGCTACAAGTGGGCAGTGTGGATACACCCTTATTCACAATTGAGAAAATGTGGAGAAGAGTTTTAGATACAGTGCTCTTAGGAAAGTGATGCACAACTTTGGATGGGCAACTCAATTTCTCACAGCTTTGCCCACTAGGATTCCCTGTGGAACAGCAGGCAAGACCTGGGGGGTCGGGAGGTGGAGTTACAGTGGTCTATTGGGATAATGTCTCCCTGATCAGGTGTCCTATCCCTCAGTCTGCAGTGTGTGAGTATGTTTATTTAAAAGTGGGTAGTTGGGACAGATTAGTGTTGGTGTACCACCCACTTTGTTGCTCAACAGTCTCCCTTCCTATAAAAACCAGACTACCAGAGGACATTCTGGAAACGCCTTGCCGGAGGAGATCCGTCAAGTAACCAGCCTAGATAGCTTCAAAAAAGCTGTCAAGACAGATCCCTTCCGGCAGGTCTTCACAGAATAGTTCAATCTAATTTTTGTACTCCACCTGCCTCTTCTAGAAGATCGTTGCCATTTTAACAAGTTGAATTTTTAAACTGTATTGTATTTAATCCTGTTTTAAAGGAGGGGTGTCAATTTATTTATTAAGAGTATGTATTACTATATTCCAATATATTTTAGATATGTAAGTCGCCTTGATTGCTGCAGCAGAAAGACAGGGCATAAGAATAAAGAATAAAGAATAAAGAATAAAGAATACTGCACATAGGGTGGGAAAAGATCTAGGAATCCTAGTAGACTACAAGTTGTTTTGACTTGACAGATTTGACTTGAGGGCATTTATCAAAAACAAAAAGACATAACTCTGAACAATAAAGTTGGAACTGTCCAATCCATTGTATTCTCCATTACTATGTACAGATGTGAGAGCAGGACAGTGAAGAAAGCTGATATAAAGAAAATCAACTCATTTCAGATGTGATGACGGAGAAGAGTGATCAGGATACCATGGACAGCCAAAAAGACAAATGGGTCCTTGAACAGATCAAGCTTGAACTCTCCCTAGAAGTCAAGATGACCAAATTGAGGCGGTTGTATTTTGGCCACATCATGAAGAAAAATGCCTTGTTAGAAAATGCAATAATGCTAGGAAAGGGAGAAAGCAGTAGAAAGAGAAGGAAGACTGTATATCAGATAGTTAGACTCAATCAAGAAGCTCACAAGCCTGAGCCTGCAGGACCTTTGCAGAGAAGTAGAGGACAGGTAGTCTTGCAGATATCTCATCCACAGGAACATCATGAGTCAAAGTCAGCTAGAGGGCAGTTAACAACAACAAGAAGAAGACAATTGGAGCCCCAATCTTTGGAAAAGGCAGGATAGAATTAAATATAACAACATACACACACACACACACATAAGCATATAAAATATCTATACAAATACACCCATACACATATGAACTTTGAAGAGGGAAAATGATGAAACCAACATTTTTGTGTTACATATTAGAAAACATTCACTGTAAGCATTTAAAAAATTAAATTGCAATGGCTAACTTGTCATTAAAGTTTCTGTACACTTACTGATAACATCACAATGATATAAAAAATCTTGCTGTATTTCTAAAGCATTTTTAAGATATCAGAAGAATGCTGAAAATGCATAATTTCCCCTTATGCAGTATCTTACTTGTTCATGGCCCTTAAACTGTTTTAAATGCTGATTCAGTAGGATCCTTAAAGCAATTGTCTTTTGTTGGAAGGAAATCTGAAGTTAACACATGTCTGCAAGGTGGCGGCAGCTGTCCAAGTCCTGCAGTCTACCAGGCAGATTGCCCAAACTATAAAATAATTAGTTTCATTTGTAACAGTTTGTACTGAAGCAAAGAGTAGAAAGGTCTACATGATGGATGGTAATACAGGAAGTGTGAACACTTACAGATGCATTTTGAAAACTATGCTCATAACAACAACAAAAAAGTTACAAAGAAATATAGGACCACATTTGTCTACTTCATTGGCTCCATTACTGCAACAGGATAGCAATGATAATAATACGTATTTTTCATAGTTAAAATTTGGTTTGTGTACATGTATAGGCACAGAAACACACACACACACACACACACAGAGATGCTCATGTGCATACACACAGAAGCACACACAGGCTGTATCCCTTACAGATATAAACTTTGTGTAAGCACTATGCAATCCCCCTGCAGTATAGCAACATTGCACAACACATGTCAATGGCTAGGTACCATTTCACAATACACAATGTATGATGCACAGCCACAGTGCAAATTACTGTATATAAACCCACAATCCAAAATATTGGATGCACAACCACAACACAAAGTGCACAATACACAAGTTGCAAAGGCAAGGCACAGATGAATATATTATCTGCACAACTACACTTCCACCACTATCAGCAGAATACCTCTGTTTGCACAATGGTGATTTTTTTTTTTTTGGTCCCATATGCATTGCATTGCATGATTTATGTATGCATATGTCCCTAATGAAATTCTGGCCATAGTCATTATTAGCTGAATTTCTGAAGATTTATGTATCATTGAATCCTCATATACCTTGCCTCTGACCATCTTACTCTGCATGTTACTGCTTTTCAGAGTTGGCCATATCTGGCTAGAAATAAATTGCAGGGAGTTCAGTGAGTCTCTTTTTCAAATGCTATCCTGCCCATTTTTGAATAACTACAACTCCTATTACATTATCATTTTCCATCTCATCTGTAATGATGCATTTTCAGATGGTGGTCCATTTACTAGCACAGAGGTGATGCCTGTTCGGTTGGCCCAGACAGCTGTTGTACCTGCCTGCAGAATAGAATGCTTAGTTTTCAGAAGGGAATCTTATAATTTTAAAGTGTGTTCACCTTTTCTCCAAGCAGCTTTCCAGGACACTATCGGGATTGGGGGATCCTGATCTCCAGTTGTAGCTCATCTTATTTCCAGACGTTTGCTCCAAAAAGTTACCTGGAAAATAAATAAATAAATAAATTTTATTTGTAACCCATCCCTTTGACCAGGCAATCGGGGCAGTGTACAACATAGTTTAAAACAGTCACAGTTAAAAATTAATCTGGCCCAATCCCAACCTCCCACCCCTTAAAATTAAATTAAACTAACGTGGACTAAAACAAAGCAAACAAATGCACAACAATAAAATATAGTAAAAACCAGTTGTTCTTTGGGCAACTTAGGTGGTGATGTAGAAGGTCTAGATTACCTGGAATCTCCTTAACTGTGCTATTACCATAGAATAAAGGCATTGGAGATAAGACCTTAGTACTTATCTCATAATTGTGGCCTTAGTATCCCCCCAGATTCAACCCCTTAAAATTATTAATACTTTTAAAGCCTTAAAATAAATGGCTGTTTTAAAGGCTTTTCCACAGGTTGCCAACAAATATTGTTAGCAGAGTCCTTGGTCACGTCATGTTGGTTATGCCAAGGTTAGTCCTTTCAAGGATGTTGCCCAGCAAAGTATCCTGTACCTCCTTGACCAATACCCTTTTCCCTAGCTGCACAATGGCAGCCCCATGGCATCCAGGAGCAGTTCCACTCCAAATCCCAATGCCCAGTAGCATTCGATGTGTGTGTGTGTGTGGGGGGGCTTCCAGGGAGTGGGGCTTTCAAGGCAGGGCCCAGTGGCATCATTAGGGGGGTGTAGTGTGTAGGTAGGTGTCACCTGATGGGGTAGTACAATGGGGGGTTTGAGGCTACTGCTGCCTTCCAGGTCCCATGTGGCCATGGCCACATAGGACTCAGAATGCTGGGGAAGGGGCTGAGAGAGCTGCACCAGTGAAGTGGGGGGAGTGCCCTTTGGCCCTGCCCCTGGATGCCCTACCCCCTAGAAGCAAGGCTGCCCCACAAGGTGATGCCACTGGTGGGGCCTAGAGGGAACACCTCCACTTCTCTGCCATGGTTCCATTCTACTCATGAGTGCAACAAGGTGCAACAAGGTGGGGGCATGCTCAGCCCTCTCAGAAGGCAGGCGCCACTCCCACTGCCCGAGGCTTTCTTATTTCCATATAGCAATTGCTGTGTTGGACTTCAGCAGCCACCAACCCCCAGGTATACCACCACACAGGGTGATACCCCTCTCTAGGGTGTCATCTGGTGCGGTCCACATCCCCCAAACCCGCTAGTAATGCCACTGCCAGTGCCCACTGACCGGCTATGGGAATGTGTACAAGGGGCATCCAGGTTTTGTTGTACACTTGGGAAAAAGAAACAACCTTCACTCTCCTGGATCTTCAGGATAAATAAGCTGGATTTTCACTTCTCTAGTGTGAAATTGGATCTTAGCCCATAAAAACTCCACAAAAACAGGCAGAAAATGCTTTTAAAGTCTCTCTCTCTGTGTGTGTGTGTGTGTGTGTGTGTGTTTTAACCCAGAAATTTGGTACTGTGGGAAATTTGGTATTTGGTATTTTCTAGTTATCTGTAATGGTCCACTAGGTTAACTTATATTCTTGTCTGAGTGGACTCATTATGCCATCCTTACTCTACATAGTAAGGTATATTGCCATACTTATTCAAAATATGATATGCCAAGCCTGGTGTGCTTGGGCCCCTCCTGCCATTCTGCTGAATGACATCCTGAACCTATGTCTTAAAGTCCAACCCTTCTTATTTGTCATTTTTAAAAACTGAATTACAGTCCCCCCCGCCGCCGCCGCCGCCACCGCCACCGCCATGTGGATGCTCATGTCCAATTATATATAATGAAGCAGAAAATGGTGTCCCTTTTATAAAAGAGAAAAATCAAGGTTTGCTTTTTGGATTAAAAAAAATATTTTCAAACTGTGAGTGGTTGAATCCATGGATAGCGAATCTGTGAATATGGAGGGCTGACTCTATGGACTGTTTCAGACGCGGGAAATTGGAAGTATAATGCAAGGGCAATCCAATCGCAATCCTGGGGTTTCACGTTATTGCAAATTAACTCTTCTCACGCAAATTCGGGCAAAAGGGAAGTCACTCCGAATGCAATCATGGGTTTTGCGTTATTGCGCATTAAAGGTTCTCACGCAATTTTGCGCAAGGGGGGGTTATTTTCGGGTACTAGGAAGACATTCCGAACACCTTCCGAACGCAATGGGGATTCATGTAAATTCGCTAAACTAGCGAATTTACATGAATCCGAATGGGCTCCATTCGGATTTGGGAGAAATTCCTCCCGTTTGAAAGAGTCCTTAGTATATTTGTGTGTTCTTGAGGTTTATTTATTTATTTATTTATTTACTTATTTCATACAATTTAGAACCTTGTGAATTGGGGAGAATAAAAATGCAGAATGAATACAGAAATAAATAAACCACTATGCTGTAATATGCTCTGAGAAAGAAGGTTGTACATCTGGTTCCATTTTGCAGTATGTTAAAATAGGCTTGAATTGTTTCTTCAACTATCTTTCCAGAATATATATTCAAAAATCTCATCGTAAATACTTCTCTGTCCAATCCCTGGGCTATATAAAATTTAGCATTTCTTCCATAAATATATTGCATCCAGCTTCCCCCAGCTGATCTATATATTCCAGCTGACTTCAATTGCTCTGAATCTTCCAGTTACTTAGCTGTCTACTTACTGAAAGCCTTATTTGAGTGGCCTTATGAAAAAAATTAAGCTGTAGATGTTGTCAATAATACCACCTACTCCTGAAATCTAGAACAATCTAGCAGAATTTGTTAACTTTAAGACTGAAAACGATTTTGTATTGAAACAGAGGTTCACAGTGAACTTTTTGCACATTGATTTTGTGGGTTTTTGGGGCTATATGGCCATGTTCTAGAAGAGTTTATTCCTGACATTTTGCCAGCATCTTCCAGGCCAGCATTCTCTGAAGATGCCAGCCACAGATGCTGCTGAAACATCAGGAATAAACTCTTCTAGAACATGGCCATATAGCCCCCCCCCCCCCCCCAAAACACAAAAATCTATGGATGCCGGCCATAAAAGCCTTCAACTTTACTGCACATTGATTGGCAGATCACCATTATTTGTCAGTAAAAGCTCTAATGCAGTGAGAACAGCCTATAGCATATAAGGTCTCATATGGACCTTGACCTAATTTCAGAAACCTTCAGCAAGTTATCATTGCAGACATATACAAAGAGCAGGGGTCCATTCACACTATAGAATTACAGTGCTATAATTCCACTTTAGCTTCTATCCTATGGAATCTTGGGAATTGCAGTTTAAGGAAAAGCATTTAAAATTCTCATCCAAAGAGCTCCCTTAGTGCTTCACCAAATTGCAAACCACAGAATCCAGCCAAGGCATTTAAAGTGGAATCATAGTTAAAGTGGGATCTTTATTGTCTACTATGAAAGATCCTCAGGTATCTGCAAATGCAGAGCTTGGGAAAGTTGAGAAGGAGGTCCTCTGGTGCCTCACCAAACTACAAACCCCAGGATTCCATAGGATGGAACCATGGCCATTAAATTTGAACAATAGTACTAGTGTAGTGTGAATGGCTGCAGGATTATCCTCTCTAGGCCAGAGGATGAGGGGGGGGGTGGAGTGGGAAGGAAAAAGGAGGGGGTGGACTAACAAACTTTCATTTTTCAAAGATTTGTGTCTGTGTGTTTACTTAGAAATTGACTCCAAGTGCGCACAAAATGGAATAGATTATGGTTCAGGCCTTTATTTTGTTGTTTCTAAAATCTTAGAAGCCATATATATCTGCCAGGAAAGACTTGAAGACTTGTCCCAGGTTTCTGTTATTTTTTACATATAACATTTAAGTTCAAGTCTGACTTATAGTCCCATCTAAAGTAAACCCACTGAATCAAAGGCAAGTCAAGCCTTATAAATTAGACTGATTGAGTGGATGTAATCTAGTTGGGACTAACAATAGGTATAAAGCCTAAATTTGCTGCCAACTGTATACTTAACAAAGAGCTGTGGGCAATTATGGCTCCCTGATTAGTGTACCAGTACAACTGAGAGATGGAAACATCTGTTTTCCATATTCCTAATTTACTTATTAAGGTGTACATTTAAAATAATTTAGCCAAATTCATATTTACGTCTGCATTTGGCCCTGTGTAGAATGAGTACTGGATTGGGTCCAGGGGAGACAGGAAGGGAGGGAGACTATAACAGCTCTGTTTGTGTCATCATTTCATTGTGGCAAGATCTGTATTTTTCCTAGTCCATTCACCTTCCTTTGTCTTGTTGTTTCTTTCAGGGTTTATTTGTCCATTATTAATTAACCTAGGATGAAAATGAGCATCACTAGCTGAGCTCAGTTCATCTTGGAAAACTTTCCTTTAACCAAAGGCATATTGAAAGGTAATTTTTTTATTTATGTGAAGACTGCTGAAAACTGCTTCCATATGGTAAGCACACTGCACACAGCGAGATACAATTTCTGTTTTAATATTGCCGTTTCTATTCACTTGCTTGGAGTGTCTTCCCATCAATGCCAATCCCTCTTAGGAGACAGTGAGAATTTAATGGAGAAACTTTAAAGTTCAACATCACTGCCTGATCTGTAGGGGATACTGATGAGCTGGTTTGTGTGCCTTTGCGGGATACGTGGTGCTAACTATTGATGGACAAAGGCCTTTGCCTACTTTTCTTATGGATATCTAAACTCAAAATTGAATGGTGGTGGTTGTTGGTTGCCCTCAAGTCACCCACAAAGTAGAAGAAACCTTATGTTCACTTCCAGTCTTGACAAACACTACTTGTTTGTAGTTCTATTTTTAGATACAGAACTAGATAGATAGGTGATACATTTTTATCTTAATTGTTGCCTTGGCATTTTCAGAGAGGCCCAAAACAGACGGGCATGAAGAAGTGCTATTAGGGTTCATTGAGGCGCGATTAGGGTTAGGGAGGGTGCAGCATTCACACCCTCCCTAACCCTATAGTGTATGGACACTGCCATTTTAAAATCGTGGTGTCTATACGGATGTGCCATGATGGTGTTATGGCATGGACAGTGTTTAAACAACGCTGCATGTGCCTAATGTCATGGCGCCGCAGGTGTGCGTCAAGGGCGCCCTTTTTGAAATCAAGCTCCTTTTTTGCACCTGGACCTTGGCACGGCCTTTAGACGGTCGTGCTAAAGACCCCGAGGGGAAAGGGGCCGCGGTGGCAGCCCCTTTCTCCTCTCGGTAAAGCCGGGGATAGTGGGGTACAGCGGGCACCCAGGGTGCCTGCTGCATCCTGCTTTCAGACCATGGAGAAGTGGCAGTTCGCCACTTCTCCATGGCTTGGGGAAGTGGCGGGATTGGGCCTGGCCCCATCCTGCTGCTAAAAAAGGCGGCTGCAGTCCGCCCCAAAAGGGTGGTCTGTAAAGCCCCAGATATAGGATAAAAATGTTTTTATATCTGTCAGTAACTATATTTTTATAGTCATCATAATTTAATACTTAAATGCATATATATAATACATAATTTTTAAAATAAAATTTGTCTATATTTTCCATGTATGACTCTATCTATCTATCTATCTATCTATCTATCTAGTGATACATGGAAAATCTAGATAAGATTTCATATAAAACTTCCTCTTCCAATATGAAATGGGCACTACCATTCCCTCAAAAATTAAAGCATGAGAGTTAGATAGAGGGTGCAGAGTAAATCCAGCACCAGACAGACAAGAATTTATTTTCTTCCCCTTGGGCTGAAAAGATGATGATGATGATGATGATGATGATTTTAAATTAAAATGTTGAAAAATCTGTTTCTTAAGTATCAGGGAGCCCCAATGAGGTGAGTCCTGGACTGCTAAAATTTTCACAGTTCAGGGCTTATTTTGTGCTAAATTTGCATATAGCTCTCTCCCCCCCCCCCCACAGAAAACAGCATTTTCTGCCATGAAAACAATATTTCTGTACAGGAAATATCCTACACTTTCCTGTCCAAAAAGATCCACATGCATATTTAGCCCAGAACAAGTCCTGAACTGAAAACCATATTTGAAAGATGGATATTTCTTGAGAACTTTCTTGCAGAAAGTGGGGGGGGGGGGGGAATGCTAGAATTAACCATTGCTTTCTTTGAGTGAAATAAGCAAATATTGCATGGGTGCTGCTCTTTTTCTCCTACAGCTCTCTGTGTTGCCTACTCCTTCCCTCCTAATTTCCCTGCTAGAAGTGCTTCTGTCAGCAGAATGTAAGCATCAGATCAAGTCTATATTACTCAATTACAGATTTTAAAAAATGGAAAAGACAACCCCAACCCTCCCCTCAAAGTGCAATTGGGACAAATTAAAGATAGTGATTTATCAACGGTCTGTGACAGAAAATTTGGCCTGACCCTTACGAATATGTACTATTTATGTTTATGCACATAATTTATAATCTGGTCCTTAGGAAAACTGAATACAATAATGCCGAAAATGCCTGAGCAGCTGCAGTGGCATTGACTGCATTCTGTTCTTCTCTTACCATGACTGAAGCTGTGAACTTCAGATTTCAAAAATGCCAGCAAAAAATACAATATAAGTGAGACTATTAAAGGAGTGAGGCCTCTTTTTTGCCAGGAATGTGAGCAGCAAAATACCTGTGAAGCAGATGTTAAATACCTGGGTGTGTTATGCTTCACAGACTTGAGAGCCTCTGACTTGGGAGTTGCCTCTGGCTGTCAGTTTCCTAATTTCCATCAGAGTTGATTTTTTTTCCCACCCTCAGTCTCTTTGGTTTTCCTTAGCCTTTAGGGAATGTGTATGCCTTTGTTTGTTTTGTATGTGATGTTTTGTTCAGATTCCTTAGGAAATTCAGCAGCTTCTTCTGATTATGGTGGTGGTCATGATCATGATGCTGCATTTTTGTGGAAAATGGTGGAAATGACTTATGATTTCACCAAAGGTAGGCATTTCCAAATAGTTTCATTTCCTCAAATGTCAAATTATAGGACTCCTAGATGGGAGAACTGGGGAAACTGTCACCTACTATTCCCTGCAGCCAGAGAGTTCATTTACACTGTAGAAATAGTGCAGCCTGCCACCACTATAAGTGCTATAGCTCTATCCTATGGAATCCTGTGATGTGTAGTTTTTAAAGATCTTTAGCCTTCTCTTCCAAAGAGTGTTGTGTCTCACAAAATCAATCCCAGGATTCTGTAGGATGGAGCCATGACAGTTAAAGTGGTGTCAGTGTATTATTTCTACAGAGTATATGCACCCACACCTTGGAAAACTACTTTTAAAAACCAATTTTGTATAGTTTTAAAGCCTCTCAAAGGGGTGTTACGCAATGGCGCCAATGCCATTATGTACTAGGGTTCGGGAGCACATAAACGCTCCCGAATCCTAATGGCGCCACAATGGCATCTCTTCAGGGCTGTCTGTATCAGGCCGAAGTGTTTAGCTACCATCCTAGACACAATGTTTAAGGGGGGGGGCTCTTTACTGTCATGTTTTTCAAAAGTATCTAAAATAGTTACTTTTAGTTACTATTGAAAAATTTAAATGAATGCAGCAAGTGGCTCACTTGGTCCAAAACAAAAATGGTACAAAACAGACTTTGACCCTCATAACTGAGATGAGGCAGCAGCATGAAACAGAGGGCAACCTCACTATATCTATAAAAGTGACTGAACCTTAGTTAGACCACAGGGAAAAAAGTAAAGCTATCCCCGGGTAAATTATAATTACAATTTATTGTAGTTATGTCTATAGCAATAAGGTATAAATTATGAGTAATGAGTTATTTGTGATAAGTTATTTTCAAATACTAATATAAACCAGTTTATATGTTTATATGAATTATAATTTTCAATTTATACTGATGGGGGGGGGAATACTATAGGCTTATTCTGTGGAGTAGGAGATAGGCAGGAAAAGGATTGTAATCATTGTTGTTGTGTGCTTTCAAGTCATTTCTGACTTCTGGTGACCCTAAGGCCACCATGTAATTCTATTTAATTTAGTCCTAATTCTAAAGCCAGTATGTAATTCAGTACGCTGATGATACCCAAATTTGTTTCTCCATGTCTCAGACTGCTTCAGTGACCAAGGAAGGCATCTACCCTCTGAATGACTCTCTAAAGTTGGTGATGGATTGGATGAGGGAAAATAGACTTAAACTGAATCCAAATAAAACGGAAGTACTCACTATAGGCCATCCTATTCCAGGTGCGGAGATAAGCCCTCCAGTCCTGGACGGGGTCACACTTCCCCTAAAGGACTGTGTTCATAGCCTGTGGGTACTCTTGGACTCGTCACGCCTGACATCTCAGGTTGATGCGGCAGCCAGGAATGCCTGTTATCAGCTTCGGCTGATACGCCAGCTACGACCCTTCCTGGAATGGGAGAAAACAGTTGTACATTCACTGGTAATCTCTCTCTTCTCAATTTCTGAGAAGAGGCATCTACCCTCTGAATGACTCTCTAAAGTTGGTGATGGATTGGATGAGGGAAAATAGACTTAAACTGAATCCAAATAAAACGGAAGTACTCGCTATAGGCCATCCTATTCCAGGTGCGGAGATAAGCCCTCCAGTCCTGGACGGGGTCACACTTCCCCTAAAGGACTGTGTTCATAGCCTGTGGGTACTCTTGGACTCGTCACGCCTGACATCTCAGGTTGATGCGGCAGCCAGGAATGCCTGTTATCAGCTTCGGCTGATACGCCAGCTACGACCCTTCCTGGAATGGGAGAAAACAGTTGTACATTCACTGGTAATCTCTCTCTTCTCAATTTCTGCAATGCGGTCTACATGGCACAACCCTCATGCCATGTTCGGAAGCTGCAATTGGTTCAAAACATGGCATCCAGATTAGTTACAGGGAGTTCCAAATTTGAATCTATTACACCTATCTTAAAATTCCTACACTGGCTGCCTATTAGCTTCTGGGCACAGTATAAGGTGTTGGCTATTATCTATAAAGCCCTACATGGATTGGGTCCAGCATACTTGAGGGAACGCCTCCTCCCATACAATCCTTCCTGCGCACTCAGGTCCTCTTGGAGGAACCTACTGCAGCCAAAGAAAACCAGGCTGGTGGCGACTTCCCAGAGGACCTTTTCAGCTGCCATTCCTAAAATATGGAATGACCTGTCAGCAGAGATCTGCCACATTACATCTCTGGAGGCATTTAAACAGGCCAAAGTCCAAAGTAAGTTTATTGTTAAAAGCTAAAAGCCATCACAATACACAATACACAATACAAAACTGGTCCAATCAATATGAGCAGTATGTACAGTATATACAGAGACAAAATAAAAGGGTCAAGGCACAAAAACCACAAATAAAATTGAAGTCAGGTCCTCTGGGAGGAACCTACTGCAGCCAAAGAAAACCAGGCTGGTGGTGACCTCCCAGAGGACCTTTTCAGCTACTGCTCCAAAAATATGGAATGACCTGCCAGAGGAGATCCTCCATATTACATCTTTGGAGGCCTTTAAAAAGGCGATAAAAACGGATCCAGCAGGCCTTCCTTGGCTGACCTCCTTGTATTTCAGCTCTCCTATTGTCTAGCTGCTGTTGTCTAGTTGTTCCCACTGGCTATGATGGATTGTATTGGGAACTTCACTGGGAATTGTTATTTTAATGCTTTCATAGGGTGGGAGGGAGATGTAGAATCGGAAACTATTAGATTTTGCTATGTTTTAAAGTTTTAATATTTTGGATTTTTACTGTTTTTAACTGTTGTTACCCACCTCTATCAAATATAGGGAGAGGCAGGATGCAAATTTTTTATTATTATTATTATTATTATTATTATTTTAACATACTATTTTTGTATGGTTTTAATTATATTGTCTTTTAATGTTGTTAAGCCACCCTGAGCCCTAGTCTTGGGAGGAGGGCAGGAGATGATGATGATGATGATGATAAGGCAACCCTTATAATGGGGTTTTCTTGGCAAGATTTGTTCAGAGGAGGTGTGCCACTGCTTTCCCCTGAGAGCATGTGACCTGCCCAGTGGGTTTCATGGTCAAGAGGGGAAGGGGAATCAAACCCTGATCTCCGGAGTCACAATACAACACTCAAACCATCATGCCACACTCGCTCTGTTTGTTTGTAACACGGAAAACATTAATTAATTAAATATTAAATTTTCATGGCTCAGTCCAGCAAGGGGCGATATATACAAAATACCAATAGGCAGTAGACCATGGGTGTTGGATGCATTGTTCCCTTCTCTCACTTGCAGCAGTTAATTGTCAAAAAACTCTTTTTAAAGGCCAAAAATAATTACACCAATTGATAGTTAAGACCCCCATCCTTACTCTTCTGAACATTAACAGGTACGATAAATGAATCTCAATAAGGGCTCTTAATGTATAGCCCTTGCCTTCCTATGGTCGTCTGCATCCACTTCTTTGCTTAAGATCAAAGTATGTTGGGCAATGGAGCCAAAGGTCTTTTGCCTTCTCTTGACATCAGAGAAGCTCAGCCAATCACCATTCAGAAACCTTATTATCAATTCAACCAGAGCAGGATTAGAACCAGTGTGTTGTTAGATTAATGTAAAGTTTAACAAATTTTGTAGAAAAGCATTTTAGCTAATCATTTTTTCATGGTTACCTGCTGCTGTTCTTGCTATCTCCTCCTCCTCCTTTTCCTCTCTATCCTCCTCTTCAAAAATGACTCCTATATATTTATAAAAATAGAACCAGATTGTTTTCAAACTGGTAAATTAGTTACTTTTGATGCTCTAGCTGCTTGAGTGAAATAATCTGAACAGAATTAAACATTAAAAAGAGGGACAGCAAAACAAGAAACATGTGCAATCTTGATCTTGGAAATATTGTTTGCTGAACTCTATCCCATCAATTACTCATAAATTTTAATGAACTGAGTTTATGGAGTCATCAACCTTCTTTAAAAAGGAAGAATTCAAAAAGCGATTTGAAACAAAGCAAGACAGTAAAGTCTACTGAATTTTCAGTACTGACCACAAAACTGCTGTGCCCATTTTATTTTTTTCTGTTTGGCTTCCAGCTGTGGGAGCCACAGGAATGTGACACAGCCAAAGAATGGCACCCCCCTTCACTAGCATTTTATTCCAACTCTCCTCCTTCCTAACTGTGGTCTGCAGCCCTGAAAAACACAGAGGCTGCTTTCTACTATAGAGAAGGCAGCAGGAAGTAATTGGACATTTTAAATGCCCAGTTGCAAGGGCTGCCTTCTAAAGATGTGCATTCCATGAAATGATCTGGTGCCTATTTCATGCTCTCTCCATGATCCATTTTTGTAGCTTGGAAGGATTTAACTATTAGCAAAGCCAAAGAGGTGGGTAGGAGGACTGTAGGTCTAATTAGCAACAGCCTCCAAGTTTTTGTTGCAAGACAGATAAGGAAAAAAATGAGAGAGATCATCACCATCATGATCATTTATTTATATATGGACATAGACCAAACTGATAGATCACAGCATTGACTTATATTCTCGCTATATAAGCAAGAGGGTAACAGGGTTGCCAACTGCTACTGTGAAAGGAACTTGTACTTTTAAATGCCAGAGGGATATGAAGATAGCCCTTAAAAGCGGTAAGGCAGGAAGAAAGTTCAGGTATGAGAACTGAAGCCTATTAAACTTCAGACTTCACCCAGCTTCACAACTGTAAACGATACAGGAGACTCTTTCAGTCAAGAGTTTGGAAAGCTGCAGCAGTAGTATTAGGACACACCAAGTTTCCATGAATTTACTCCTAAGAAAATGAAAATTTCCTTTTCTAAAAGAAAGGCATGATACCCTGTTTCCCTGAAAATAAGACATCCCCAGAAAATAAGACCTAGTAAAGGTTTTGCTGAATTGCTAAATATAAGGCCTCCCCCGAAAGTAAGACCTAGCAAATTTTGTATATAAATATATATACAGCACATAATAAATGTTCATTTTTATTTATTTTTTGTTCAACAATAAATGTGAATTCTTCTTCATGGAAAAATAAGACATCCCCTGAAAATAAGACCTAGCTCATCTTTGGGAGCAAAAATTAATATGAGACACTGTCTTATTTTCGAGGAAACATGGGAGTAGCTAATGTCCACTTTTAAAATATTTGTACATTAAAAATGCACTTTTTTGTTGTCTACTGATAACATTTTTTTTAAAAAAAATACAGTACCTAGTTTAATTGAGAAAGAAGCAGAAATGAATCAAAAACTAACAACTGAAGGACAAACATACACTTGTGATTTACTTGCTCTGTAGTCGGCCCCACACCAGTCTCAGCTAAACAGTCAAACCCTTAGAAAATTTTACTAACTGGCTTGGCTGTTCCTTTCTGCTATCCAGTTCCTTCATTGACACCATCCAATGGCACAGATTCTTGATCTGATCCATTTTTTGACTCTAGGATTAATAAATATCCTGCTTTCTGGCAGCTAATTTGTTGGAATAATTTCTTCATAACCAGAAATGGATCTGGTTAATTTCAGAACTTAACTGATCATTTTAATGCCTATTTCAGACTATAGCACTCAATTATTGTTTCTCTAATCACTTTGATTTTGATTCTCAGTCATCAATCAGTCATTATATCTTTCTCTTTAGTTTTATTGCAAGGGCTAGCAGGGAATTGCTAAACCCAGATGAAGACAGAAAGTTGCATGCTGCAAGATCTGTTTCACCCTGCAACATGCCTGATAGTTCAGTGTGTACAGTCTGTGCACTTCTTAATGAGAGAGCTTGAAAGAGACTACTGTTCATTGACTGAAGTCCTAGATTCAAGGCAGGTCAGTTTGTTATGATAGCTCCCACTGGGAGTTTGCTCTACCTTCCAGGTAATATTTCGTGAAAAGAGCCTTCTTGATTTGGATAAATAATTGAAAACTGAAGAACATTAGAATGGTGCTCGGACATCCTGGGCTTGGATTTACTCACAAGAGCAATACTTTTGCTGCCAGAAAATCTTATGCAGCATACTCTGTTCTAAATTCCATCACTTCTGATATATGAAGGGGTCAACAACCAGTGCCAGATAATACAGTGATTTGGGGCATTTTGCTCCCTGTGTCAGATTTTCTGTTAAGCACTGGTATGCAGTTGGGTATAAAAAAAAAAAAAGGAGTTTGAACACCATAGCTGAGATTTCTGTAGAAAGTGGATAGGAGCAAGTTTCTCTCAGATTATTTCACCTCAGATCTGAGGTGTCTTTGGTGTTAGAGTGAGAGAAGCCAAGCAGAATATACAGAAAAATGGGGATTAAAATATGCTGTAAAGAGCCAATGCACAATTTCTTTGGAAAGGAGATTGATTTCAAATGTTTGCAGAAGCTAGAATTAATGAAGCACTAGCCTGAAAGAAATTACAAATAGCTTTACAAGCTGGTACTCATTGGTCTTGGTTAGGGTTCTCATTTTATTCACAGCCAGCAAAGAAAGAGGACAGAATGTGAACTTCGTACAACAACCTCTACTCTGGTTTCCATTTCTTTCATGCAAATGAGAAAATGAAGGTCAGAAATAATCTGCAGAGCTTGATTATCTGGTTCTGAAAAATGTTTATAACTGAAGGGGAAACAATTGAAATTACTCCAGACAAAAATATTTTTGCTGCTCTCTTTTTCTTGATTAAGGAAAAAAAATAGTTACCTGCAGGGCTAGAATTAAAAAGATGTGTTATTATCATGCATGATAAGGTTACCTGCTGCCCTTCAGTTCATTTGGACTACAGTTCCCATAAGAACTGACATTTAGCCTTGCTGACAGGAGTTTATGAGATTGTATGTGATTTTCAGACCAAAACATCTGGAAGGCAACAGATAGTTGTTGCTGCACAGCGCGCACATAACTTATTGCACTACTTCACAGACACAAATCTCAGTTCAGTGAGGGGACATCTGCATGATGAAACTTGTTTTCCCTTAGAAAACAGGCTGGAGGTACAGAAATATTATTTTTCTACACAGGAAATGCTGTA
This sequence comes from Urosaurus nigricauda, assembly GCA_034509955.1. Taxonomy (NCBI): domain Eukaryota; kingdom Metazoa; phylum Chordata; class Lepidosauria; order Squamata; family Phrynosomatidae; genus Urosaurus; species Urosaurus nigricauda. Next base: position 108,023,754 of record JAOEGL010000004.1, read on the forward strand.
TCCTGTGTAGAAAATGCAAAACAGTCATGTGTTGTTATTGCACAGACTAAGTTTCAAACTATGACTAGTATCTGAAAACTACAATTTCAAAAACTATAACTTTTGAAGAGTTTCTTGCAGCAAGAACATTGTTATATTACTTGTTGATTCCTTCAAGAAGAAAACAAATAAAGAATATCATCCTTAGCTCTAGGTCGTAAAGAAAATCTGCCAATGCTGGACCCTACTGCTCATCAGGAAGCTCAGCACCTACAGAGCTCCAGGTCAGAGCACTTGTAGCAAGAGGAGTGGTAAAAATCACCAGTGGATTTGTCATGCCCAAGGCAATGTATTCCCTGGCCATCCCTGATAAATAATTAACAGTTTTCTTTCAATGGAAGCTTGCAGGATTTTGGTGAAAAAGCCATTATTAGCATGTATGTGCTCACTGATCTGGTCAACCTCTTACCACTGAGTTGTAGAATGTTCTGTCAAATCAACATCCATTTCTTTTTTAACTGAAGACTAACTATTGTGGCATATACAGAAATGATATACACATGTGTGACTGCCTATGCCTATGTATGGATGCCCAGACAACCAACCATGGATTTAGGCAGTAGTGCCGGACTACATCTTTAGGTTGTTGTGTGTCTTCAAGTCATTTCCTACTTATGGCAACCGTAAGGCTGTATGTTTTCTTGGCAAGATTTGTTCTCAGGGGACATTACCATTTAGCTTCCTCTGAGGTTAAGAGAGGCCACTTAGTTGATTTCCATGGCCAAGCAGGCATTCAAACCCTGATCCCCAGAGTCATAGAACAGCACTCAAAACACTACACTGCACTGGCACTCTATTTGTTTGGGTAGAATGAGAGAAGTGAATCTAACCTCTCTGTTTTGGGATGGGATAAGAAGGTAGCATTTAGGTTCCTCCTTTTCCAAAATGATTGCTGTGTGTCGTAGTATGCCATCTGTCCTCACCCTTAATTATATCTGCATGAGGATGTGGCTACAAAGTCTGGTCAGAAAAGGCAAATCATTTAGTATTTAGTTTTCGAAGTAAAGCCTTTCCCTGTTTTTCCAAACCAAGAGCCTATCAACATATCAAATTGTGATTTTGCTGATAAATAGGTAGCATTTTAAATGGCACTGAAGAATGACAAGAAACCTAAAGAGCTGCAAGTTGCTCTGTCATAGGTCATATTTTTCAACAGTGCAAAGATGATGTAATTTGAACCAAGATCATTTCTAGCAATATGTTCAGTTTCATCCTTGGCCCTGATCCAGCCTAAGTTGAATGCACCCAGTCATGTGCAATGATAACTAGTCTGGGTGAAGATTTCTATCAAAAGATTCATCCAAGCAGGTTCAATGAGCCTGGATCAGCCTCATAAAGCAGGCTCTGGTTGACTACATGCAAGACAATTTCCTCCTGTACATCCCCTTTGCTGAATCCAAGGATGAATAAAACATGCAAGGACAAAGTCTTTTAATCTGTGTAATTTCATATATGATGGGGAAATCTCTGGCACATCAAGGAAAACTACCGAATCAATTTAAAGAGGGAAAGGGGAGCAGCATTTATTTTAAAATATTATTTTGAAGAGTGAATGAATGGCTTGTTTTTAACTGCTGTCAGGTTGACTTCAGCTTATGGCAACCCTAAAATTGACTTCCAAGTCAACCTGTCATCAACATCCCTGCTCAGGTCTTGCAGATTCAGGGCTCTGTCATTCTTAATTGACTGTCTGGAATGTGGTCTTCCTCTGTCCCTACTGCCTACTACCTTACCAAACATTATTTTATTTTCTAGTGAATCATGTCTTCTCATGATGTGTCCGGTATCACTTTCATTTTGTCTTCTAGGGGGAATTCAAGTTTGATTTGCTCTAGGAACCATTTATTTGTCTTTTTAGCAGACCACGGTATCTGTGGAATTCTTCTCATGAAATACATTTCAAATGAGTCAATTTTCTTCCTATCAATTGTTCTCACTGTCCAGCTTTCCCAACCATACAAAGAAATTGGAAGAATGATGACATGAACAATCCTATCTTTAGTATTCAATGATATATCTTACACTTTAGGATCTTGTCTAGCTGCTTAATAGCTACCCTTCCAAGTCCTAGGACTTTTTAACACAGGGAAAATTGGAAAATTAAACTAACATCAATCTGGAGTCATCCATGATGTTTCATGTTATTTCGCAAGAGAATATCAAATGACATTACAGGCAATGCAAATGCAATTCAAATGAAATCATAAGTCATCCCAGGCATAGGTAAAATTGGGAAAACATCAATTTTATAAATCCTTTTCCACTGTGCAGACAATAGCCTCAGTGTAAGATCCAGGTAAAGGTGAGAAGTAGAAATCCCTGCTGCCAGTGGGAGTGTGTGACAAGAGCCATTGTTGGGGCAGGGGGAGAGTGGAATAGAGCGCTCATGCACAAGGAAGCAACAGTGAGTGCCAGCTCAATGTGGTGCCATCATTTGGGCATCACCTCCTCTGATTCCACCTTTCCATTCCCTCATCGATGCTCTTGCCACCTCCTTCCTTCTATTCTGTTTTGATAATGCTCTGTTTCCTCTTTTTGCATTTTGATCACCTGTGATCAACAACAAATCCTGTTTCAGTGTGTGAACAATTACCTCCTGGATTCCAGTATAGAATCTTTCATTTCTCCTTCTCCTCCTCCTCCTTCTTCTCCTTCCTCTCTAGTTTTAACATAAACTTGGGTTATGGTTATATTGATAGGTTTTCCCTGAGGTCTTATTGATATGATTTGATGATAAGATTCTGCATTATATCCTCTGTTTTTGCCCCACCTTTCCCCACTATTAATGCCACCCCATTGTGTCTTTGATTTTCATTTGTTGAATAAGACAGTATGTAATTATCTGGCTCAATGTCTCATTCCTGTCCACTTTAGCTCACTCACCCCATTTTGAGTGATGTTTATATGTTCCAATGCTTGTTTTACTATGGCTAGCTTCCCTGACTCATGTTCCCTGATTCTCTGTTACAATAATATGAGTTGTGCATCTTTGGACTTTACTTTCACCTCTGAGCATGTCAACAGCTGAAGGTTATTTCAGCTTGAGTCTAGTTGCAGCATTAGCCATAGCTGTATTCTGCTGTACCACAGTAGCTCAGTGAGCGCCATCCAACCTCGGAGTGCCATCTTCTCTCACTCTTGTTTCATTCTTGATTGCTTCATTGTAAGGTTTTTGTGGTAAAAGACATTTTAAAGGGGTTTATTATGCTGCCTTCTGTGCAGTATGAGCAAGTGTTATCTACAGTGTCAGTGCAATTGTGTCCGTGATATCCTCCACCAGTTTCACCCTCATTACTGCTGCTGCCCAGTAGCTGTTTGGCATGTTTAACCTGGCTCCTCAGTGAAAGTCTGACTGACCTGGGAGACCCATCAGCCCTGCTAGTTTCAACATAACCTCTTGCCTCACAGGAGCATGCAGTAGCATCACTGTGGAAAGTTAGGCAGGAATTTGTACAAAGTAATATTTTTGTGGTTTTGTGTGTTGTTTTTTTTAAAAAAAATACTGCTGGGACATTAAAGAATCTGGTTGAACTGTGGACAGACTTTCATATTTACATTATTATTTTTATTCCTGATTTTTTTGTTTTGTTTTGTGAACTGCTTTTCATTTCTTTAAGGTGTACTTTGGGCAAGAGAAAGAATATAATCCAGAACAAAAACAGTTTTTTTAAAAAAAAAATGGTTCAATTATATGTGAGAAGCTTTGCTGATTCTAAGGACATAGTTCACTTCAGCTTTCCAATTGACAATGAGGAAACACTGCTGCTTTCCAATCTCAAAAAAGGAACAGAAAAGGAAAGCTGTTATCAGTTTTATACCAGCAAAAGGATTTTCAGCATGTAGTTTTTCAGAATTTGTTGGAACCCACCTCCTGTCACTTACAGCCAACATAGTCGAGGAAAGTGGAAACTGTAGAACAGCATCTGGACAGCCCCAGTTTTCATATGCTTAAAGTTTTAATGAACCAGTACTACCCTGTGTCTGGCTTCCCCTAATTTAAAGGGGAATAACTTTATCTACAGGCCTCATTAAACATCTTACATCAAATAAGCAAAAATACTGACACATAATTAATTAATTTGCAATGCTTTTGCCACTGTGGCTAACACCAGGGTCTCTCATTTCTGAAACAAGAGTTCTGTTATGCAGCCAAAGAAACAGCTTCCTTAGCTCAGTTGGATAGGTTTTATTATTATCAGTCCAGACTGCTTTACAACCAATAATTCTTTCAGGCTCTATACAGTAGCCCCTGATTGTATTTGATTAGCCATTTAACCCATGTGTCATGTATAAGTGGGACTAGGGGTGCCAAATATGGCAAGTTGATCATTACAACACTTTGATAGTGCTCTTTTTATGCAGCCAAAGTAAACATTATCAAACACCGCAATTATGGATTACCAGCCTAACCATTCAAACATAACATCCTGAAGCATAACATAGTCATTTGGATGCACAAAGCACACTTGAGTTTATCACAATCGTATCATTATGCATATTCAAAGTAACTACAAATCACCATCATAAAGAAACAAGGAAGGAGACTGGGAAATCAAAGGGAAACTTTGAAAAGGGGGTACATGCTTGTTTCCAATTTCCTAAAATCAACATGCGGGAGGACTTTTCTTTGGAATATTATTAGGCTTTCCGTTTGAAAGTTCTTCAGACTTCACTGACTCACTGCAGTGTCAAAGTGTTAAGTTTTTTCAGTATGGTGGGTAATGCTGAAGTATGGTACAGACATATTTCAGTTCCAAGGCAGTTCAAAACATTTTGTTGTCTGAGGCAAAGGACTCCACACTCCATTCCATGTGTAGAGGCTGCCTGGATAAGAACATTTAGCTATTGTTGGCTCTGGGCATTTTTGACACAGACTAGTTGGCATGAGGACCCTGACCAATAGAAAAAAATATTTGCCACCACTGATATTTGTCCTGTGACTTTGGGTCTAAAAACGGACCCTGCAAAATGTATTAATCTCCCCTTCTTGTCTTTTCAAATGCAAGCAAAGGCCTTTTTGTTCAGGTGGGTTTTTGATGCTTCACATTGCTGTGTGTTACTGTTTGGATGTGCTGTTGCCTTTCCATTTATCAGTGTGTTTTAAACTGTGTTTTTCTTTCATGCTTTTAGTCACTTGTACTTGCTCTGTTTGACAGTAAGCTGTCTGGTCTTCCATTTGTGATAGAAAGCAGGGTAATTAATTAATCAAATTGCCAATAATTTAAACAGTAAAACCACTAAAAACAAAGGAAATCATTAAAAGAAGAAAAATACTGGAAAAGATAGGCCTAAACAAAACAGTTTTAACTAGCTACCTGACTGTATAAAAACAGAGTGCGGTATTGGCACTCTTGTGTCAGACATTTCCACACTTTCCTCAAATAGATACTCGCAAGCTTCTCAGGGGGGAAGCATCATCTCTGTGAGAAGTTAAATATAGAATTTTAGTGCAACTGTGACTTGACACAAGTATGTCCACTCCAGGGAGGGAAAGAATATTAGTATTCATTCCCAGAAAGAAAAACAAGGTTCCCAATGGCTGGGAAACCCTTCAAATAGAAGAAGAATAGACCAGTCAGAATCTAATACAGATTTCTTCCTGTATTTGAACATCTTGAGTTATTACCTCTAGGCAGGAAAAATGGCATGCACAAATATAGGATGGTGAAGCCTGACTTGAAAGCAGCACATGTGAAAGGGGCCTTAGTAGATCACAGTCCATTACCAAATCTGAGTGCCCAGTGTGAGGCAATGTCCCAAAAAATATGACACAATTCTAGACTGCATGAACAGGAATAGTGTCCAGATCAAGAGAAGTAGCAGAACCACTCTATTTTGTTTTCATCAGACTTCCCTTGGAATACTGTGTCCAATTCTAGGTACTACTGTTCAAGAATGACATTGATGAGCTGAATCCTTTCCAGAGAATGATGGCAAACATGATCAAAGGTCTGGAAACCAAGCCCTATGAGAAACAGCTAAAGTAGATGAATATGGAGAAGAAAAGACTGGAAGGTGATATGATACCATTCTTTAAATAAGGGACATCATGTAAAAGATGGAATGAGCTTGGTTTCTGCTGCTCCAGAGACTAGAACATGAAACACTGGATTTAAATTACAATAAAAGATATTCTGCTAAATATTAGGAAGATTTCTTTGCTGTAAGAGCCTTTGACGATTTCAAAAAGAGGTTGGATATCTATCTATCCATTAAGAATGCTTTAGTTGTGTGTTCCTGCATGGCAGGGGGTTGGACCACACAGTGTTTGCAGTCCATTTGAGTTCTCTGATTCTATGAATTATACTGGTTAGAAAAATGTGGGTGGTGGGGTTTCACACAGAAAAAATGTGGGTGGTGGGGTTTCACAAAAAAACTATTTTTTGATTCCTGTGCATAAAAAGGGGGGGGGGGCTGATTTTTTTTCTAGTCAGAATAACTCCTTTACAATAATTAACTTGTATATGAGCAGAATACTGTAGAGGGGTGTTTGTTTTTTTTCTCCTGCAGCAGGGAGAAAAACTACAACCATCCCTTCATATCCATGGATTCTGCAACCATAGATTCGACCATCCACTATGAACATATTTCCAAAAATATTCCAAAAAGCAAACCTTGAATTTGCCACTTTATATAAGGGACACCATTTTATTATGCCATTATACACAATGGGACTTAAGCATCCACAGATTTTGATATCTATAGGGGCTCCTGGAACCAAACAGTTGCACTGTAATGTACACCCCCATGTCAGAGGATGAAATAGTGGAGGATTTATACCCTTAGTCCACCCACTTCAAGATATTCTCAAATGGATTTCAAAAACATGCCAAAATCAAAATGAAGGGGAAGTTGTGTGCAAGAATCTGTGTGGATGTGTCCAGGATGTCAGAAAGAGCTCCAAATTTAAGATGCTCAGCAGAGGCCTTGTTGTATATTCTGCCATCCTAGGCCCCATCCAGACTAGCCCATTTGCCCTGGTTTGATCCAGATGAGATCGATCGTGGCAAACCGATTCTATCCAGAGAGGAGTTCATACTATCTTTTGCCCCCATTGAGGCTTCCCGGTGCATTTTACCCCAACGAAGTTCATACATGCAAAAGTACCGATTAAAGATGGAGCCTCTTGGTTGTCAATCAAATGATGTCATGGTGACGTCTGATGCGGCCATTGGCCGCGCGAGATGCTTGTGTTTTTTTTTTATATTTTTAAATATTTGACAGCTTATGCGCATGAAGCATTTGGCTGGGAGCGGTGCGGATTGAGGCGATCCTTTCCTCTCCTCCTCCTCCTCCTCCTCCCAGTACTTTTTAAATTATTATTTACTATATGTTTCAATATTTTTTTTTATTTTTAAATTTAATATATATTTTATAAAATAAAATATTTTATTAAATATTTTATTATATTATATTTATAATATAATATAATATTTATATATTATATTATATTATATTTATATATTATATTATATTATATTGTATTATTTTATTTTATTAAATAAAATATTTTATTAAATATTTTATTATATTATATTTATAATATAATATAATATTTATATATTATATTATATTATATTTATATATTATATTATAATATATTTATATATTATATTATATTATATTTCATTGTATTATTTTATTTTATAGTTATTTCATTTATTATTTATTTCATTGTATTTTATTGTATTTCAGTGTATTTTATTGCATTTCATTTCTTAGTAATTTATTGGATTTTTTTTTTGTATTTTTTTGGTATTTTTTAAAATATATTTTTTTCTTTTTTTCCCCCATTGACAGCTGTAATTCGCTTTGGCTGTTCCGTTTTTATGAATGGGGCAGAGGGCCCCATTCATTCTTTAAACTGGAAGGGAATGAATGGGGCCCTTTTAAAGGGAACCCCAGTCCATATATGGACAGGGGTTCCCCCTCTGCCCCATTCATAAAAACGGAACAGCCAAAGCGAATTACAGCTGTCAATGGGGGAAAAAAAGAAAAAAATATATTTTAAAAAATACCAAAAAAATACAAAAAAATCCAATAAATTACTAAGAAATGAAATGCAATAAAATACACTGAAATACAATAAAATACAATGAAATAAATAATAAATGAAATAACTATAAAATAAAATAATACAATATAATATAATATAATATATAAATATATTATAATATAATATAATAATAAAAAATACATTAAAAATATTTTAAAAAATCAGGAGTGCCCAATTTTGCCAGGAGAGGAGGCATGTTCCCCCCCCCCCCCCGGCTTTTTCCCCTCCCCTGAACTTGACCTGAGTTATTGTATTTTATTTTAGTATTTTTTTAAATATATTTTTTAATTTCTTATATATTTTTTAATTTTTTTTTTTTAGTTTGACAGCTTATGCGCATACTACGAGGCTCCGTTCCCATCGAATTTTATGAATGGGGAAAAAGGGAAACTCCTGTCCATATATGGATTGGGGCTCCCTTTCAATTTTTAAAGGGCCCCATGAAAGGGAACCCCAATCCATATATGGACAGGAGTTTCCCTTTTTCCCCATTCATAAACTTCGATGGGAACAGAGCCTCGTAGAATGCGCATAAGCTGTCAAACTGAAAAAAATAATAAAAAAAAAATAAGAAATTAAAAAATATTTAAAAAATACTAAAATATAATACAATTGAATGCAATTAAATTACTAATAAATAAAATACAATAAAATACAATAAATAAATAAAAAATAAAATAACTCTAAAATAAATAAAATAATAAAATAAATAATTACTTAAAAATACAGTTAAAAAAATATTTTAAAAATGCTGGAGTGCCCGATTTTGCCTGGAGAGGAGGGATGTTCCTCCCCCTGGCCTTTTCCCCTCCCCTGAACTTGACCCGATCGTGATCGGAGCCAAGTTCACATTCCCCGCAAACCGGGTTTTCCCAAAAGAAACGGGAAAAAACCCGCTTTGGGAAAACCTGGGTTATGGGGGATTTACCCCGCTACGGGTGTGCAAAATCCGGATTCAGTAGTGTTAAATCCAGTTTCAGTGTGAACTTCTTGATTTTAAACCGGTTTGCTAACCGGTTTATAACGTAGTCTGAATGGGCCCCTAGAGTCTAGGTTGTTGGGTATACATGCCAGTGTTTTCTCTGTAGGAGCATAGCAACTGTACAATTCCTTCCCAAAAGAAGTCAGACTGACTCCATCCCTTCTTGGTTTCTGGCAGGCAGCTAAAAATGTGTTATTTCAATTGATCTTTTAAAATCAGAAATGACTTCCCTGACTTTTTTTACCTTTTTAAAAATTGTCTGTGAATTTACAGGGTTTTTTTATTTTAAAAAGTTTGTCCTTAAATGTGTTTAATCATGTTTTTAGCTGCTGGGCTGAGAGGTGATTTTATTAAGCCATAAATAAATAGTTTTGAAAAACAAAACGTGCACAGGACTAACTGGTTTCCTTGAAAGCAGGGTTCAGAAGAAGCCCATCTCAATGCCATATATCAGTTCTTCCACGCATTTTTTTATTTTCCCTAAGTAAAGACCTGTGTAAAGTTAATCCCACCACTTATCAAGTATTTGCTGTTCACAGCCACCATTTAAAGTGACATTTGGTCTCTGTGCTTCCAGTCCCCATGCACAACACCTGTTACAAGTGTCATTGTTTTGGCTGTTCTCAACTATCTCTTGGTATTTAGATGGTTTGTTTAGGAGATGGAGAGAAAAAAAAATAGGGACAGCTGTTTTTTAAACTCCTCACCAGTTTACTTAAGGTTGTGTCTAAATAATCAGAGACCAAAGGCCAAAAGGTCACACTACCTTTTATGATGGGAGGGTACCATCATTCCAAAAGCTGTTTTCTCCCACCCACTAAACACACATCCATTTCAATGAGAATATGATTTCAGCTGGGTGGCATTTGGACATATGGCAAACATCCCTGAAAGTGGAGAGCAAAGGGCGGGGGAATCCACACTGTGTTGGGAAAATGTGGATTGAAGTCAGAAAAGCTTCTCTAAACCTATTAAATTCCATGGAAAGATTCCTTTTTTACTTTCTTTGGCTTTGGGCAGCACACAAGAGGCATGAACATTTAGAAGGAAAGTTTCCATCCCACCTGGACTTCTGTCAGAGCTGCAAAATGAAAACAATTTATCGTCATGGGCTAAGCAAGACACCTTGGGCAACAAGCCTAACTAAGGAATTATAGGAGATGCACCAGATAGCTGAGCAAGGGGAAAGAGGCATTGCTGTGGGCAGCAGTAAATTTTGACAGATCAATGTGATGGGATGAGATCATTCAGATGGGGGAGGGGGGTGGTGGAAGCATCTCCTCAGAAACAGAGAAAAGGAAAGAAAAATAGCCTAGATCCAGACATGTGTGAGGAAGAACTAGCTAACTGTACATACAGTATGTATGTACAGTATTCAGAAATACAAGCTTTGGATGAGTCTACCCTACAAAGCTGCAAAGTTGTTTTTTTCATATTATTCATATTAATACTACAATGGCATGGCATGACATGGGCATGTACATTTGCATCACTATATGGTACCAGGTTAGCAGCCAGTGTGGCATAGTGGTATTAGCTTTGGACTATGATTCTGGAGACCTGGGTTTGAATCCCCACTTGGCCATGGAAACCCACTGGGTGACCTTGGACACTCTCAGTCTCAGAAAACCCTGTGATAGGTTCACTTTAGGGTCCTCATAACTCAGAAACCAAGTGAGGGCACAAAACAACAACACAACAAGTAGTACCAGTTTAACAGATTTTTAATAGTTACAGCATGGTTTTCTTAAAGAAAATGCAGTGCTATTTATTGTGAAAGTTTCTGCTGGAAGATAAAAGTTATTCTTCTGCCTTAGCTGGAAATTACTTATTCCTTCTATTTATCATCAGCATTTGCTTAGGGCCAAGCTAAATATCACACCATGCACACAGTTCACTGTACAATTGGTAGGAATTGTTGGGGCGTGTAGAATCAGAATTAAACATGCAAACATGTAGAAGATATGCAAATGGAGCATGGATGTCACGAGAAGGTCTCTGCTGTGTAGCTCTTGTGCAGGCTGCAAAGAAAAAAAATCCTCCCATGCAGAAGCTGCTGGCCAGGGAAAGAACAGCTGAGTTCTCACAAAGAGGACTTTATTCTTCTGGTTCCGATATATACAATACAGACTACCAAAGTGCTTTGCCAGATTCCTGTATACAAACCCCACCACACAGAGCATTCAGCTCACCTCTTATATACATATCTCCTCTTGAAGTTTTGGGTTCTTCCCCCTCCTGAGATGTCACCCAGTTTCCTGACAGCTGTGATTTTGTAGAATTGAAGCCTGCTGGTTTCACCTCCTGTGCTTGGATAAGGTGAAATTCATAATTGCATGCAATAACACATAATAACATGTGTCATAGGCTGCAACTGCACTGAATAATTAATGCAGTTTGACACTTCTTTGACTATAATGGCTCAATACTAGGAAATTCTGGAATTTATAGTTTTGTGAAATGTTTAGCTTTTTCCATCAGAGAGCTCTGGTGCCAGATTCTATATGATGGAACCATGGCAGTTAAATTAGAGTCAAACTGTGTTCATTCTGTAGTGTGACATCAGCCTCAGTGAAGGGAGAATGTGAAGCAAAGGTTTTCATTCCAATGGGGCAATAAATCCATTGCAGGATTTTGTCTCAATCGATCTGCTACCCCGCAAATAGATTCAGCACTTTGGACAGTTCCATTGATGTCTAGGCTGAAACCCAAAGCACATTCACCACTTCATTGATTTTGGAGCCATAAGCTGCTACCAATTTGAAGTAAACCCAATAAACCATGACCTTCCAGGTAAAAGCATGATATTCTGCCTCATGGCATGGAGATAGATTGATTTTATTGATAACTGCCAGGGGCAGAGAGCAATCTGGGGTGGGCTATGTATATCCTTTGATAAAACATAACAGCAAAAGCTGAAGCAAAAAATGCTGCCATTTACACCAGATTTTATAGTACATTTATTGCACTGTGACATTATGCAGGTTATAAAAATGGCCACAACTTTAATGCAAAATACAGGGTTCATAAATCAATCATAAACCCATAATAAACTAATCATAATGTCACAATAAATCAATCATAGAATCATCATAAGTCAATCATTTATGAATCATCATAAATCAATCACAGCCAATAAATGTACATTGAAGTAGAGGGAATAACCACCACAGGAGGGGGGCAGCCCAGCTTCACAACCCATCTAAACGGTTTACAACTGTAAGCTACTTGCCCCCAACAATCTGGGTACTCATTTTAGCGACCTCAGAAGGAGGCAAGCCTGAGTCAAGCTTGAGCCCTTTTGCTGGTCTTGAACTCGCAACCTTGTGGTTTTGAGTGAGTGGCTGCGGTACAGGCATTTAACCACTGCACCCCTGACAGGTGGCCATTCAGCCTCTGTTAAAAATCTCCAAAGAAGGAGACTCAACCACATTCCAAGGGAGTGTGTTTCACTGTCGAACAGCTCTTTCTGTCAGGAAATACCTCCCAATGTTTAGGTGGAATCTCTTTTCCTGTAGCTTCCATCCATTGTTCCATGTCCTATTATATGGAGCAGCAGATAGCAATCCTTCAATTACTTAAACAGAGCTATCATATCAAAGGCCAGTATCCTATCAAAGGCCAGTACCCACCATGTCTCCTTGTAAGAACAAATCACAATTGTAACTGGGGCAATGGAAGGAGCATACTGGTGTCATTCCAGATAGAGCTCCCTGATGAGCACAAGACATGCTGGTCCATGTGATGCCCTAACTATGGTTATGGTCCACTCCTCCCAGAAAACCCCATGATATGTTCATTTGGGACCACTAATTTGGAAACAACTTGAATGCAAACAACAATAATTATTTTATTATTTATTTTACTTACTTATATCCCATCTTTCTCCCAATAAAGGGACTCAAGATGGTGACAACAAATATAAAAATGCTGGGACATACCTCATTATTAAGATACTATTTTTTTTAAAAAAAATGTAAAAAGAATTTAGGGTTAAACTACTACACTTCACAATGATATATGGACAAATATCGTCATCACCACTTCCATCACTATCATCAGTGTTATAATTATATCCATCAATTTCCATCACATAAAATCACCCAAAGCTGTGAATTCTGGGGCTTGTTAAAGTGTTTCCACAAGTTGTGAAGTGTTCCCACAAATTGAATTGGAATAAAATGCCTGATTGTCCTTTATGGAAGACTGCCCACCTAATATGCTTCTGATGTTCTGTGTTCATCATTACCCAGGCACACCATGACTTTTCTATTAACAAGACAACGACACGTCTGTCTTTAATGACTGAGGAAGCCAACACTTGCAAGTGTCTACTATGAATCTAGGGATGAGATGCTGCAATGCTTGAAAGCAAATAACACTGCACATAACACATTGGTTCCATCCTTCCCCCACCACTACAAACACACACACACACTCGTAGAGTTTCTGGTAGAGGGAAGACAGAACAAAGTTCAAACCAGGACACAGCTATCACACCTCTGATCCTCTTCTTTGTAAAAACCATGTCACGTAAGGAAGAAAATCTCAGGCAAATGCCTGCTATCAGTCTCCAAGATCTGTTGTTTCCCCTTATTCCAGACACACTGTTGTGGAAAAATGCAAAGACAGAGCTTTCTTTTAAGAAGAAAAAAACCCCAATGAATGAATTAATTAATCAATGAATGAATATAGTGACACACTGAAACTATCTATAACTGAGCAATGGTGAAATGATGTTGAGGTGTACGGGGTTTCAGCAGGTCATTATATATATATTTCCACCACCCCATCCTTAATTCTAGTTCTGCATAGAGGTTATTAACTCTTCATATAACTTGCTTTGTCAAATGGTGGGTAGCTTGGTTGTATTCCTGGCTGAGGTATGAACATACAGATATCTGCTTGTGACTTCCTGACTAATGTACTGTATGTCTATTTATCCAAGGAACTTAGCAGCACTTGAACAGGGCAACAAGACACTTGGAATTCACAGGAAAGGAAAATATAAACTGGGGTGGCATGAGGGTTTGGGGTGGATTTATATTCCTTCTATCCATCCATCCATCCATCCATCCATCCCTCCCAGCCACACCGGAAATGATGCAACATCACTTTCAGTCACTGATTTGCTTTATTTATTTAATTGGCTGATTCAGTCACTTTTAAAACTGTAGGGGGCAATGGTAACTTCTGGAGATGTGACAGTGAAACTGGCATGTTTGGGTGTGATTTTGTGTGATTTGGAATATAAAACCACCCAAAACCCAGCCTGGATTTTAAAAATACATTAGGTGAAGCTTGGGGGTAAGATCTGAGAAGGACATTCAGGTGTTGCCTTTTGCCCACCTCCATAATACAACTTCAAAGTGGAGTTGCTTTGCTGCACTTTCTATTTCCCTAGAAAGAAATTATAAGAAATGGCATCCTGCTATCAGATATAAGAAGACAGGACAGGGAAAATGGTAGCTGGTCATGCCTTCAAGCTGAGAAGTAGACTTGATAGGTTTTTGATCCCTGAAACTTTTTGATGTGAAACAGCCTGTACTTTTGATTTAATAAATTGATGGGCCCACGTCTTGCTTAGTCATCCATCAGTTGATGCTATTCTTTGGCCACTGAGAATGCTGTTGAGAATACACATGTATTCTGGCAAATCTTGGTAGAAGATAGCATTGAGGAACACAGTGCTTCGAGCAATTGTTTTTATAGCCAACAGTGAAACAAAATAGAGATGATCTGTTAACAGTGTTCTTGGTAATGTACCAATGAGCAGTTCTGTCTTGACTCTCAATCCACTTGCACATCATAAATGAAAAAGAAGATAATGGAAAAATACATTGTAACCTCTCTAACTTCCCAAAATGAGATGCTGGGCCAAGCTCTGCTCACATTATTCACTGAAGTAGTTGCATTTCAGTCTATTCACGCAGGATTGGAGGCAAAGTAATACCTGGCATGGTGTGACATGAACAGAAAACAATGAACATTTTTCAGTCTCAACAATTTTTGCAGACTAAATGCCCAAACGCATGTGTAGTAAATATTATGGATAAAAAGAATGGTAGTATTATTAATTTGATCTGATGTCCTGTCCTATTCCAAGGGCTAAAGGCTAGTATCAATTGTAGTGAAAAGACCCCAGAAACAGCAAACCCCGGAGTCAGAGATAGCCAATCAACAAGCACCAGGTGACCAGCCAATGAGAAGCTGGCTGGGCGGGGTTGGAGTTTTTGGTGGAGGAGAGGGACGCCACTGAGTGGGGTGCTCTCTAGGTTCCTGATTGGGTCAGGTGTAGGTTAGGTTTTAGGCCAGACAGGGTCTATGTAGAGTCCAGGGGAGGGACTGATTAGGCTTTAGGTTGTAAGCCAGTTGATTTGAGCTGAGAGTATTTGACAGATTGCCTGAGGGCTAAAGTATTGTGTCTATGTAACTGTGGTAACGTAACTAAGAAGAAAGAAATGCAAAAGCCTTGAAAGTAGTTTACTGATTACTTTGATGTTTGTTAATAAACTTCAGTATTATTTTATTACAACTTGGCCTCTGTGAAATATTGTGGCACGCTACTAGAGATAACAAAGCCTCAGAAAAGATAGGCAGTGGTGGAGAAGATCTCCACAGAAGAAAAAGACAATTGGTGGCAGCAAAGGGGAAGACAGGCATTCTGTGTGGGTGGACTGAGAGAGTCTGAGTGAGTGTCCACGCCACCACATCAATATGCTAATTATTTTAGCTTATTGTTTTTATAAACTGAAAAAACAGTTTGAGACACACATAGCTTCTCATGTCTGAAAGAAACACATACTCAGTTTTTTCTGTGATCAAGGGAAATAGACTTGTGAAGTCAATGGGAGGCTCCAAACCCACTTCTCAGCAGTTTCAAAGTGCCTTAGAAGTCACACACCAATTTTTAATCAAAATTTTTCATTGTAAAAGTGAAATCTTGGAGGTCCTGAAGTTTTTTCCTTTTCCATGGATTTTTAGTTTGCTGTACATTCACTGTCAAATTTTTTCAAACAGCATGCTCCTCTTACTGGTTATCTAATTTCAACTGTTCAGTGTTCACATAGTGTTTGCATAATGAGCATAGGACCCAAGGCAGCTCACAGACAAACACATTTAAAATCTCAGTAAAATTTGAAACAATTAAAATCTACACACAGTATAAAATCACATAAAATTCTAGACTGCATCAGTAGAAGTATAGTGTCTAGATCAAGAGAAGTAATAACATCACTCTATTCTGCTTTGGTCAGACCTCACCTGGAATACTATTCTGGGCACTACAACTCAAAAAGGATGTTGACAAGCTGCAGCATGTCCAGAGAAGGGCAACCAAAATGGTGAAGGGTCTAGAAACCATGCCATATGAGGAAAGACTTAGGGAGCTGTGTATGCTTAGCCTGTGAGTTTATCACACTCAAGGGCTCCTGTCATGCTTCTGTCACCCAAACATCGCCAAACTGTGACGGGAGCCTCCTGGTGGGAAAACCCATGGTGCTACGCTTCCGTTTTTATCATGGAAGCATTAGCATAATTGTTGGGAAAGGGGCCCTTTTGTAATGATTTGATCATTATTGAAAAGGGCTCTTTTTCTAACAATTATGCTAACGCTTCCATGAAGAAAAAGGAAGCGTAGCACCATGGGTTTTCCCACCAGAAGGCTCCCGTCACAGTTTGGTGACATTTGGGTGACAGGAGCATGACGGGAGCTCTTGAGTGTGATAAACTCACTGGAGAAGAGAAGACTAAGAGGTGATATGATAGCCCTGTTTAAATATTAGAAGAGGTATCATATTGAGGATGGAGCAAGCTTGTTTTCTCCTGCTCTAGAGAATAGAACTCACAGCAATGGATTCAAACTACAGGAACATATATTCTACCTCAACATTAGGAGGAACTTCCTGACAGTAAGGGCTGTTTGACAGTGGAACATGTTTCCTCAGAGAGTGGTAGTGTCTCCTTCTTTGGAGGATTTTGAACAGAAACTGGATGGCCATTGGTTGTGTATTCCTGCATGGCAGAGGTTGGACTGGATGGCCTTTGTGGTCTCTTCCAACTCCATTATTTTATGATTCTAAGATTGACTTAAGGACTTCAGATATCTATTCTCCCCAGTGTTGGCTACAACAATAATGTTACCATATGCACAAAATAACAGCAATTATCAACTCTAGTATGTTGTACTTACTAGAGTAGTCAAGTGAAATAAGGGATGAGGTTCCTTCAGATTTAATGGTTGTGGAGAAGAGAGAATGTCAACAAGTCGTGATTGCATGAAAAGCAACACATGCTGAAATTCCCTCTTCTAGACAAGCATTAAAGATACAAGATCCTGGTCCTGTATTTTACCTGGCAACCCTAGTGCATACAGCTACATTGTTTCAAATCATTTACAACTTATGGTGATCCTAAGGTAAACCTATTCAGCGTTTCCTGGGGTTCAGAGTGTGTGACTCATCCAAGGTCACCCAGTGTGTTTCCATGGCTGAACAGTGAATCGAACCCTGATCTCTAGAGATACAGTCCAATGTTCAAACCACAATACCACACTAGTTTCAGCTATAACAGAGTTTAGAATGCACTGTTAGAGTCATATAAAAATGTATGGATTAAGGAGTTCCTTGGGCTGTGTGTGATATGGTTTGTTGTAACTTTCTTTCAAAAAGGGTGAGTGTGAGAAGGCGGCTATAGAATATTCACTACACTGAAAAACTAGCCAAATTGTTTTGTCTTTACTTTCCCACCCAAGTCTTAGATTACATTTCTTTTGGTACTACAAACAGTCTAGCTATGAATAGGATGGAATACAGTAGGACTCATAATATTTGAAAAGGAAATGTTTGGCATTCTTGACTGTATATTAAGATCAAATGCAGAAGTGTTGTGGCATCTACAGCACAAACCTTCCTCCCCTTCTTTCACCTAATGGATTGAATACAGACAATGAAGAAATCTGTAGACTTTGGGCCCAAACAGACAGGCCAAAATAAAGCTGCTTCAAGTCACTTTGGAGGTATGCTGTTTAAATGAAACACACATTTTAAGAGGCCAGAAGCTACGCCAAAGCTGTGCTCCAGTCCTTTATTTTGCTTTATTTTGCCCTGTCTTTTGGAGCCCTATATAATTTCTAAATAAAATTAGGGGCTTGCCACTAATTTGTAATTTATCTTGTACATGTAACCAATAGGTAAGCTGGTACTGTTCTGTCATATGGGGAAGGAGATGGTAACATTCTTCTGCTCCCCCAGACTTCTGATCAGGGCAACAAATGAACAGAATAAATAATCATTTAACAAACTGTTGTCTGTATTCATCCAATATTTTTTTAGTTCCTGTGCATTATACTAATTTCTTATTAAACGTTCTATTTGTTTTAAAGAAACATTTGGAAAGCAGTTGTAGGAATGTTGAGGTCTGCCTGAATACCAAACTCAAGGCTACCTCAGGTTTCCTATATCTTTGCTTACACAATGGAAAGGTGCTAGATGAAAAGAACAAAATAATAATAATAATAATAATAATAATGAAAATCCACAGGTGGCTGACTTTATTGTGTTCCTATTCACCACCAAGAGAGTGACAACTGGAATAATATTTGAATAAAGTGGAGGGTGGCATCTTTTCCATCTAGAAGCCCTGGTGGTGCAGTGGTTAAATGCCAGTACTGCAGCTACAAGGTTGTGAGTTTGATCCTGCAGGGTTTCAAGATCCACTCAGGCTTCCATCCTTTCATAGGCTGCTAAAATGAGTACCCAGCTTGTTGTGGGCAATTGGCTTAAATGTTGTAAACTGCTTAGGGAGTGCTAGTTCACTGATAAATGGTATAGAAATGTACTTGCTATTGCTACTGGAGGATATTTGCCTTGGCATTGATTGTATTCGTCCTCCTGCCCAGGTTCAGTTGATACTTAACCCCTGTTACTGGCTTTCCTGTTGTTGTCATTGTTCTATGCCTTTATGTTGACTGTGATTTATGCCAGTCCTGTGATATGTTTTCTTGGTATGATGTGCTCAGAGGACATTTGACATTGCCTTTTTCTAAGATGAAGAGTATGTGACCTGTCCAGTGAGTTTCCATATCTGAATGTGATTTGAACTCTTATGTCTTGGGAGTCAAAAGCCATGTCTGCATGGGTTAGGACATTCCAGGGGCAACTCAGAGTATCCTGGCCCCATAGCTGCCCTGATATGCCCTGGTTATCTGGTCCTTCCTTTTTCCTTAGCAAGAAGGACTATGGGGCTTAGATGTATTGTCTGTAGTTTGTGTCCCTTGCTCCTAGTGTGATTATTTGACCCATGGGTCCAAAATGCACTGCAGAAATAATCCAGTTTCAGATTGCTTTAACTGCCCTGGCTCAGTGCTTGGGAATTTTGGGAACTGTAGTTTTGTGATACATTTAGCCTTTTCTGTCAGAGAGCTTTGGCGCCACAATAAACTACAATTCCCAATATTCCTTAGCACTAAGCCAGGGCAGTAAAAAGGGTCTGAAACTGGATTATTACTGCAATGTATTTTGGACCATGGGTCAATTTATCCAGCAATCATTCCATCAGGTTGATGAAACCTTATAACATGAAGAACCTTCTTTTCCTTTTGTATTGTGTCTTTTTATGTTGTAAAACTAGATCAAGGAATGTCTTTGATATTTACATCACCCTGGTAATTTTTACAACCAAACAATGGGGTATAAATGTTTTTGTTGTTGCTATTTCTGTTGTTATAATATTAAAATATACTGCTAATGCTACAGTTGCCTATAGCTTATCTCCAGCATACCTTTGGATCACAGGGACTGAAAGTGTGGCCCAATAGTGGTAGCCAGCATCATAATAGTGAATAACACAAGAAAAGATTTCAGAAAATCTGAAATGAATAGCTTTATATAAAACTCACTCAAATCTCTATTTCCTCATGATGGATAGTCCATGGGGTCATACATAACCCTTTGGAAGGCAACAAGGCTACTTAGACATGTAATAGCATGCCAGATAGAGCTCCTTAGTAAATGATCTTACAGATGTTGTAAATGTGTGGTATATCACTATTGAAGCCAAATGACAAAACTAATTACAGCACAGTGTAAAAATCTAGTCAACCAAAAAGGATTAAGACATTTTAGAAATAGTGAGTATGCAGTAACATGGATCCATTCCAAACACATCAGTAGATACTAGCTAGCATTTTTGAAAGGGTAATTAATAAAGGTCAAAGGAGAAAGATCCATAGCACCTTTCTAAGGAAACTTTAGTTTATTTATAGGCCTGCAGCAGCCAAACTGGAGTCATTTCAACCAATAGTTGTGTTAAATTATGACCCCTAGTCAGGCCCTCTGGCAAGTCCCCCTTCCCTCCAGTTTAGACTGCTGTGAACAAAATTAGATATTCAGAGCACATGGAGTTCAGAGGCGTTCATGGTTTAAAACAAAGACAGCAGTAGTTCTGTTTGTCTTGAGAAATCCTGGCAGAAGATGGAAAGGTCTTTTCACAAGCAAACAAGGTAGCTAGATATCCCAAGACTTCAAATTAACTCTTTACCATAGAAATAAAAATACAGTCTGGGTATGGAGTGTGTTAATAATATTGATGTTTTTCTTTCCTAGGAGAATTTTTTTTCTCTTTCTCTTTCTATAAGCATTAATCTGTATATAAATCCCACACGTAGCCATGAACTAAGCCTATGGATCTGTTCACAAAAATCTTCAGGCTGTACATTCTACACATGACAGAGTATTCTTGACTGAGTCTTGGTTCATACACATATCATTCAATGTGAATGGAGACTTATGGGTGTTTAACATATTCCATCCATCACACTGGAAAATTATGATCCTGTCCTAGTTTAACACTTTAATTATGACACTATTTCCATACTAACATTACATAGTTAATGCTGTCCGTATTAAATAAATATCTACTTCAATAAACCTTTAAAAATATTATTATTCATTACATTTTTAAAAAAAATAGCTGAAAAAATACTTTGAGGGGAGGTGATAAAAGCAGATATATTTAATTGTTCAGTAACTATAATACCACTCCAGCCTTAGCTGCTACTGTTCATGTTTTATCCTAATTTAAAACAGATTTGCTGTTGCTTTTAACTATGACAGAGATGTGGTCTAGGTATATGAGACAGAAATGACTGTGCAAAATGTGAAATTTTAATGCTAGACATTCCAGCTAACCCTTTGCAGACAGGAATGTGCATTTGTCTGGGCAAGCTTTAGAAAGCTAGGCTTGCTTAGTACTTAGACCTGTGTCTACCAAATTCAAGAAATACATTTAGTTTAAGGTGCACACTGGAGGGCCAGGGGTATATAATCCACCCTCCAAGGGCTTTACATCTGGGCCAGTTAGAGTTCTTAGATTTATCTATCATGTAAAGGTAAAGGATTTTCTGTTGACAAAATTGTCTAGTCATGTCCAACTGTAGGGAGAGGTGCTCATCTCTGTTACTAAGCTGAGAGAGTCATCAATGTCGAAGACAATTCTGTGATCGTGTGGTCAGCATGACTGCACAGAAATCTGTTACCTTCCCACTGAAGTGGTACCTATTAATCTACTTGCACTTTTTTACATACTTTCTAACTGCTAGGTTGGAAGAAGCTGGGACTAGTGATGGGGACTCACTCTCTCACACAGCACCTGGGCCTGAAACTACTGAACTACCTCTCTTGCAATCATCAAAGTCAGCATCTTAACTGCTGAGCCACCCTGTCCCACATCTGTCATGTACCTCCATATGTTTATTTCCTCTTCCCAACAGGAAAATATTCTTTCATATTTCCATGCAATGACACTGGGATTTGGGGAGGATTGGTGAAGCTCACCACCAATTCCATCACTGGAGCTGCATATGCACTTAGATTTCTATCAAACAAATCACACACAAATCACTGTTCATACAGATATGTGGAGTATAATCCAAAGAAGAGACATATGAATAACATCTTTGTTTGTTTTCATGTGCATGTAGTAAAGAATGAAAACATTAACCAGATTTTCTGGTAGATATGACACAAAGAACATGGACTGCTGGTGAACTGCTGGTGAGTTTTAAAAGCAGTGTTTCGTTTCATGATAGGAGATATAAGCAAGGGTCTGCTAAATATGCACAGTTATCCTTTCTTTGGATCATGGCCTTGGTTTTTAAGCCAGGAAAAAATTAGCACATGCTCACTGAACACACATTAGGAATTGCAATCTATGTCAAAGCTTAACAATTACTTGCCATCATGTCCAGTTTTACATGTAGGAAGCCCAATGTTAAATTGTTTGTTCTTGCCATTCTGTTGACGGAAGTCTTCTGCTGATAAATTACTTGGATGCCATCCTAAGTGCTATGAGACTAGAGTAGTTCTGTTACTTAGTGGAGAGTTTTATGGTGGGTCTATGCTTATAGAATACTCCAGGCTTCCCCTGAAGTATTCTGGATCCAAATTTCACCCAATTCACCACTTACCTGCTTTTTTTACTGTAGGTTTTCAGGTCTTGCAGTAAACAATGGGGTCTGGCTTCCCACTCAATCCAGATTCAGCACATGGCAGTGCGGGTGAAATCAGGATGAGGTACCCAACCATGCTATCATCACTACATGCCTAGTTCTGACATCAGAGTGATTTGCCCCTGCAGTGGTGGCACCAGGAAGCTTGCAGGGACCACAAATGAAGGTACCTGCTGTCGTTGCTGCAAAGAGAGCTGAAACACACAGCAAAAGATGAGTGTTTAATTGTGGGATAGGGGGCAGAAGACTCAAATTTGGTGCAGGCAGCAAGATAGTCTGCAAACAATTCAGGATTTTGGCCCTGTTTCAGGTAAGCAAGATGCAGTGATCCCAGGGAGAATTAGGGGTATCTTGTCTATGAAAACAAGCCCTTAGTGTTCCAATCCAATATAGAACGTATTTCAAAAGCAGATAATAATAATAATAATAATACATTTTATTTATACCCCGCTCTTCAGCCAAAGCTATCAGAGCGGCTTACAATTTGTTAATTAGACAATTAAGTCCCCTCAAGATGGTGGTTGAAGGGAGGGCTCTTCTTGTTTGCAGCAGGAGGTGGCCTGCCTTTCTCTCCCCTTGAGATGGTGGTTGAAGGGAGGGCTCTTCTTGCTTCCAGCAGGAGGTGGCCTGCATCTCTCTCCCCTCAAGATGGTGGTCGAAGGGAGGGCTCTTCTTGCTTCCAGCAGAAGGCGGCCTGCCTTTCTCTCCCCTCAAGATGGTGGTTGAAGGGAGGGCTCTTCTTGCTTGCAGCAGGAGGTGGCCTGCATCTCTCTCCCCTCAAGATGGTGGTTGAAGGGAGGGCTCATCTTGCTTCCAGCAGGAGGTGGCCTGCATCTCTCTCCCCTCAAGATGGTGGTTGAAGGGAGGGCTCTTCTTGTTTCCAGCAGGAGGTGGCCTGCATCTCTCTCCCCTCAAGATGGTGGTTGAAGGGAGGGCTCTTCTTGTTTCCAGCAGGAGGCGGCCTGCATCTCTCTCCCCTCAAGATGGTGGTTGAAGGGAGGGCTCTTCTTGTTTCCAGCAGGAGGTGGCCTGCATCTCTCTCCCCTCAAGATGGTGGTTGAAGGGAGGGCTCTTCTTGCTTCCAGCAGGAGGTGGCCTGCATCTCTCTCCCCTCAAGATGGTGGTTGAAGAGAGGGCTCTTCTTGTTTCCAGCAGGAGGTGGCCTGCATCTCTCTCCCCTCAAGATGGTGGTTGAAGGGAGGGCTCTTCTTGTTTCCAGCAGGAGGTGGCCTGCATCTCTCTCCCCTCAAGATGGTGGTTGAAGGGAGGGCTCTCCTTGTTTCCAGCAGGAGGTGGCCTGCATCTCTCTCCCCTCAAGATGGTGGTTGAAGGGAGGGCTCTTCTTGTTTCCAGCAGGAGGTGGCCTGCATCTCTCTCCCCTCAAGATGGTGGTTGAAGGGAGGGCTCTTCTTGTTTCCAGCAGGAGGTGGCCTGCATCTCTCTCCCC
This sequence comes from Urosaurus nigricauda, assembly GCA_034509955.1. Classification (NCBI taxonomy): domain Eukaryota; kingdom Metazoa; phylum Chordata; class Lepidosauria; order Squamata; family Phrynosomatidae; genus Urosaurus; species Urosaurus nigricauda. Next base: position 108,047,785 of record JAOEGL010000004.1, read on the forward strand.
TCAAGATGGTGGTTGAAGGGAGGGCTCTTCTTGTTTCCAGCAGGAGGTGGCCTGCATCTCTCTCCCCTCAAGATGGTGGTTGAAGGGAGGGCTCTTCTTGTTTCCAGCAGGAGGTGGCCTGCATCTCTCTCCCCTCAAGATGGTGGTTGAAGGGAGGGCTCTTCTTGTTTCCAGCAGGAGGTGGCCTGCATCTCTCTCCCCTCAAGATGGTGGTTGAAGGGAGGGCTCTTCTTGCTTCCAGCAGGAGGTGGCCTGCATCTCTCTCCCCTCAAGATGGTGGTTGAAGGGAGGGCTCTTCTTGTTTCCAGCAGGAGGTGGCCTGCATCTCTCTCCCCTCAAGATGGTGGTTGAAGGGAGGGCTCTTCTTGCTTCCAGCAGGAGGTGGCCTGCATCTCTCTCCCCTCAAGATGGTGGTTGAAGGGAGGGCTCTTCTTGTTTCCAGCAGGAGGTGGCCTGCATCTCTCTCCCCTCAAGATGGTGGTTGAAGGGAGGGCTCTTCTTGTTTCCAGCAGGAGGTGGCCTGCATCTCTCTCCCCTCAAGATGGTGGTTGAAGGGAGGGCTCTTCTTGTTTCCAGCAGGAGGTGGCCTGCATCTCTCTCCCCTCAAGATGGTGGTTGAAGGGAGGGCTCTTCTTGTTTCCAGCAGGAGGTGGCCTGCATCTCTCTCCCCTCAAGATGGTGGTTGAAGGGAGGGCTCTTCTTGTTTCCAGCAGGAGGTGGCCTGCATCTCTCTCCCCTCAAGATGGTGGTTGAAGGGAGGGCTCTTCTTGCTTCCAGCAGGAGGTGGCCTGCATCTCTCTCCCCTCAAGATGGTGGTTGAAGGGAGGGCTCTTCTTGCTTCAAGCAGGAGGTGGCCTGCATCTCTCTCCCCTCAAGATGGTGGTTGAAGGGAGGGCTCTTCTTGCTTCCAGCAGGAGGTGGCCTGCCTTTCTCTCCCCTCAAGATGGTGGTTGAAGGGAGGGCTCTTCTTGCTTCCAGCAGAAGGCGGCCTGCCTTTCTCTCCCCTCAAGATGGTGGTTGAAGGGAGGGCTCTTCTTGCTTCCAGCAGGAGGTGGCCTGCATCTCTCTCCCCTCAAGATGGTGGTTGAAGGGAGAGCTCTTCTTGTTTCCAGCAGGAGGTGGCCTGCATCTCTCTCCCCTCAAGATGGTGGTTGAAGGGAGGGCTCTTCTTGCTTCCAGCAGAAGGCGGCCTGCCTTTCTCTCCCCTCAAGATGGTGGTTGAAGGGAGGGCTCTTCTTGCTTCCAGCAGGAGGTGGCCTGCATCTCTCTCCCCTCAAGATGGTGGTTGAAGGGAGGGCTCTTCTTGTTTCCAGCAGGAGGTGGCCTGCATCTCTCTCCCCCTCAAGATGGTGGTTGAAGGGAGGGCTCTTCTTGTTTCCAGCAGGAGGTGGCCTGCATCTCTCTCCCCTCAAGATGGTGGTTGAAGGGAGGGCTCTTCTTGCTTCCAGCAGAAGGCGGCCTGCATCTCTCTCCCCTCAAGATGGTGGTTGAAGGGAGGGCTCTTCTTGCTTCCAAGAATCATATGGATATGAATCATAGGCAAATTTTATCTCTCAGCCTAACCCATACAGAATGATCCATGGAACAGAGTGGAGAGATCTCAGCCACAATAGTATATAACCCAGTAGATTCCTATTTGGATAGGAGACTATCAAAAAATACGAGGTGCTATATTTCATCAGAAGGCTATATTTCATCAGAAGGCAATAGCAAACCAATTCTGAATGGTTTTTGCCCAAGAAAACCCCACAGAATTCCTTGGGTTACCATAAGCTGAAAACTTACTAGAAGGGACACACACACACAATAGTAATGAGTCGAGGAACAATGAAGGGTAGCAGCAAAGTAGTTAAACATCTCACTCTGAAAATATTAAGGAAAGAGTTCAGTGACAGCAGATCCCAACTTGGTTGAAGGAAGAACCCTTAATATGCCTCACTCTACCACTTTCTAGTAGCTGATGGTGCTACTTTACCCCACTAAATCCAGCAGACTCTGCTGATGACAGCAAATGTAGCCATGAAAAAGTGGCAGACATGCCAAATATCCTGTGACTGTAATAAGGCACAAGCTGAATCCTCTAAAACAGCTGCCCAACATAGTAATCTATGTTATGGTATAATATCATATATCAAAATTATATGCTTTATAAGAATACATATATTCTTTATTCAAACTCACATTGCAAGACTGGCCTAAGTTATTTTCTGACCCACATTATTTTGCACTGCACTGAATAGTAGGAAGGGAATAAAAGAAGGATGTTCTGTATCATTTATGCTAAAAAATAGTGTATGTCTGTGTCTGTGTATACATCATATATAACTGAAGTCAGCAGCTTGCCATGTATTAATAGAATTCTGAGCATGGTCATTAGACAGTGCAGCAACATGTCTATTTTTACTAAAAATGTACAACATGAGCTCAAGGCTATTTCCACCCCACCTCCAAAAAGTGAATTCTTGATATATCTAGGAAGCAGGATGTGTTATTTAAAAAATAATCTTTTGAGGAAAAGTATTTTGAGAAGTCTCCCGCAATATCAATTTATGGGCCAAATCAGGTTTATCAAGACAGGGAGAAGGGTGTTAGAGTGAAGAGTGATCTCAGTGACAGATTTCTCTCTCTCTAAAACTATATTTTCAGGAAGCTTCACCAAGATGACTAAAAATAACTGGGGGAGTTGTCTGTAACATCTGGCTGACAAAGGATACCCTATTTCAGTTATAAGACTTTGCTGTTTGAAAATGGGAATATTTGTTCATGGCATCAAAACCAATTATTGTTCCCCAAGTGCCCTTGAAAACAGGCTCTATATATGGCAGCAGGTCCTGGGATCGTACATTTGCTCCTTTAGCAAAGTGGTTCCCAAACCTTGGTCCTCCAGATATTTTGGACTTCAGTTCCCAGCATATATACTGTATTATATGCATTCTGAGGTTCACCAGCATATCTGTGTCCTGCCTGATCTCCTTCTAAGGTAGATAGCTTGAGTATATTTGGCTTACATAGGATAAATCAGTGCACTCACATGTGTCCCAAGTCATACATTATATTCTACATTAAAACAAACATATTGTGAATAGAGTTCCCTTAAAATCACTGGATGTTTATGTACCCAAACATCTGAAAATCCTATCACTGGTGATAATAATAACAACAATTATTATTATTATTATTATTATTATTATTATTATTTATATCCCGCCTCTCTGGATAAGCAAACATAAAATATAGATACAATTAAAATATAGCAACCCAATCCCTCCTCCCACCCCTAAAATAAAATTAAACTGAGGTTAGATTAAAAACAGTAGATAAAACCATAGAACATTAATGTGGCTCTCATTAAAATGATAGGCTGCCTCGAAATGACTAATGTCTCTGAGGGTGAGTCTAGATGGACAATAGCGGTATAGATTTAATCATTGTCAGGGAAGGCCTGCTGGAAGAGATGCGTCTTGACGGATCTCTTGAAACTGTCCAAAGTTGTAATAAGGCACATCTCATCCAACAGGCCATTCCACAGCCTGGGAGTGACAGTGGAAAAAGCCCTCTGGGAGCTCTGGGCCATCCTAGTTTTCTTGGGCTGTAGCAGATTCCTCCCAGAGAATTGGAGTGTGCGAGGGGACTCGTCTGGAAGAGGTGGTCACTTAGATAGGTTGGACCTGAGCCATGTAGGGCTTTAAAGGTCAAAACCAGCACCTTGTACTGGGCCCAGAAACTAATCGGCAGCCAGTGGAGAGATTTTAGCACAGGTATTATGTGTTCACTCCTAGATGTCCCAGTGACTAATCTGGCTGCCATATTTTGAACCAATTGAAGTTTCCGGGTTAAGCACAAGGGCAGCCCCATGTAGAGTGCATTGCAGTAATCTAAACATGAGGTGACCAAAGCATGTACCACAGTTTCCAGATCCCTCATCTCCAGGAAAGGCGCAGCTGGCATGATAACAGACATTTCTGACCGTTGCATTCACCTGACTAGTCATGTGAAGCGACGAGTCTAGAAGTATCCCCAGACTGCAAACAGAGTCCTTCGAGCAGAGTATGACTCCATCTAGGACCGGGAGTTGTATTCCCAGAACTGGTTTCAGGCCGGTAACTGTCAGTACCTCCATTTTGTCTGGATTAAGCCTTAATCTGTTTTCCCTCATCCAATCCATTACCGCTGCCAGGCAGTCATTAAGAGAAGAGATGCCATCTGAGGTCTGAGCAGATGATCTGGTCGTGGAGAAGTATATCTGAGTGTCATCAGCGTACTGATGACACTGAGCTCCATGCCTCCAGATGATCTCACCCAGTGGCTCCATATAGATATTAAATAGCATTGGGGACAGGATGGCGCCCTGAGGGACGCCACATTTAAGCTTTTGGAGGAGCAACTGTCCCCGAGCCTCACCCTTTGGGACCTGCCAGAGAGGAAGGACCGGAACCACTGCAAAGCAGTGCCTCTGATTCCCATCTCCCTCAGCCAGTCCAAAAGGATGGCATGCTCTATAGTCTCAAAGGCTGCTGAGAGATCCAAAAGCACTAACAGGGTCACACTACCCCTGTCGATACTCAAGCAGAGGTCATCTGTCAGAGCAACCATGGCAATCTCGACTCCATATGCTGCCCGGAAGCCAGTTTGAAATGGATCAAGAAAGTCAGTTTCATCCAAGACAGCTTGGAGTTGGGAGGTGACTGCTCTCTCGATCACCTTGCTTAAAAATGGCAGCAAGGAAACTGATCTATAGTTGTTTCTGTCCAGGGGATCAAGGGAAGGTTTCTTCAGGAGAGACTTAACAGCCACCTCCTTCAGACAAGATAGAATTATACCTTCCCTGAGGGATGCATTGCGTATATCCCGAAGGAATGTCTTCAATGTGTCCCCTCTCTGGACGACCAGCCATGATGGACATGGGTCGAGAGAGCAGGTAGTCTTCCTCACACTTCCAAGGAGCTTGTCCACATCATCAGTACTTACAGATTGAAACTCATCCAGTGAGGTGACAACAACGGAGTTGCTAGGTGCCTCGTTTACAGATGCTGCTGAAACACTGGCATCTAAGTCGGCTCTTATCTGAGAGATTTTGTCTGCAAAGTGAGTGTTAAATGTGTCACAGCAGGCCGTCATGGGGTCAAGCAGGGGATTTGGCGCAGGAAGAACCTGCATCAGCTCCCCTACCACCTTAAACAGCTCTGCTGAATGGGACTCTGCAGACGCAATGCGTGCAGAGCAGAAGGATCTCCGCGCTGCATGCAAAGCCTCCCGATAGGTGCGAAGGTGCTGCCTATGGTGAGTTCTGTCGGATAAGAGACGAGTCTTCTGCCATCTGCACTCTAGTTGTCGTTCCGCCCGCAAGGCAGAAGCATAAATTAATGAAGGAGTCCCCTAGCCCATATTATTATTGTTTGTTCTGACTATTAAATTTATGAATAAAATATTAAGATTGGAATCCCATTGATGGACTACGTTAGCAGCTTTATTTTCTTCCATCATTGTGCAATGATAGTGAGGAAAGAAATAGGCCAAAATCCTAGCGGTTAATCCGAGCTTGGTCCCATCAAATTAATTTTTGAATGGTGAGTTAACACATAAGTAAATTCCATGGATTCAATATGTCTGTTCTAATTGGGCAAACAATAGGATTCAGGCTAAATTCTGCAGGCTTCAAGCAGCCTATTTCTCATGTATCTTCCTTCCTGTTCATGGCTGCTACCATCACCATCAATTCTATTCCAACACATCTGGATATCACCACCAGCTGGAGAAATTCTGCCTGGTGTTATCTTTTGGCTGCTATCTCCTACTATGCTCCCTTTCCATGACCGCCATAGCTGTAACTCTATCACTTGAAGAGCCTTTAAATGACTTGCTTTACCAGTTCTCTTTTGCTGCTCCCAATATCATTAATTCCATCCCTCGATGTGTACGTGATGACTCTCTCTTTCTCTCCTCCAGGCTGTAAAAACTTTGGCCATGTATTACATTAAAAAAATCTTTGTATTGTTTTAATTGGTTTTTATTTCTAAATTGCCTCTGGAGCCTTTGTGGGCTGGGACACAATACAGAAATACTTTAAATAAACAGTAGATAGCATCACTGTTCAAAAGACCCTCAGTAGCTTATTTTCATGTGCTTCTCCCAGCTACCCAGATGGTGGCAGCAGTACTGTGATTTATGCTGAATGGACTAGAGTTCTGATTTATAGTTTGGCTTAGATCCAGACTGTCTGAAAAACTGTGAGGCTGTACATACAGCCCCTAAGGCATGGCGGGATGCCGCCCCTTTCCTAGCCAAATTGGGGCCACGGCAACGTTACACCATAGCCCCATTCTGGCCTTCAGAGGGCACAAAAAGGAGCTGCAAAAAGTGGCTCCTTTTTGTGCTCTTGGAAGGCTACCTTAGCTGTGTTTCTGCAGCTATACGGTGCTCCTTCAGCACTACATTGTATGGATACAGTGCTGGAGGAGCCCCATGATGCCGCACACCGTGTAGAGAAGCGCATGGTATCAGGGCACCCTGGGGCATGGAGTCGGGTGTGTTTCATGAGGACACTACTACCCAACTCTGCTCCCATGCCGGCATAAAGGCCAATGTGTAAAGGGTCGGTATCTTGCAGCATGCTCCTCCCTGAATTTTAGGATCATTAGGGGAAGATTTGCTCTCAGTCCCACCACCATTATTGGCACAATGAGGATGTGGGAGAGAGCCATTTCAGTGGTTGCCCCTAGATTGTGGCATACTCTTCTACGAGAAGCTAGGTTTTAATTTTTAATTATCTATAACAGCATTTTCTTTTAACTCAAATCATGAGAAGGAAGGAAGGAAGGAAGGAAGGAAGATTAAATGGTAATATTACATCAGGACAAATTGAAATAACATCTTTCAGATCCTGCTGCACTACCAGGGATTGTGTGTGTGCAGAGATAAAAAGCAGGCTTCAGTGTAAAACCCTGCTGGGGTTTAGAGTTTCCAGCAGGTACCCAAGATTTGCACTATGTACTGAAATAGTCCCTGCCTTTGTCTTAACTCTCATTCATAATAGTCATCATAACTCTCATTAAAAGTACATAGTATCCAAGCTGAATGCTGTTGTATAAGTTTATTTAATTGGATTCATCCTTTGCTGTACTTGATTTTCCTTTTCTACTCTGTCCTTCCATTCCTCTGTTATGTTCCCCACTATTGTCTCCTTCAGACAGTGAGAGTTTTGTAGTTACTGGGCTGATATGCCATGTCCATGTGATCATCGTACTCACCCACTGGCATTCTTTGGGAATGTATCTTCAGAAGCATGCTGTCTCATTCAGGAAACAAGTGAGCAGGTAACATATAGAAGATATTCTCTTGCATCCCAGAGTGTGCAGGTCCTAAATATCAAGATCAGTGTATGGGATTACAATATATTTTGGGTAATTTATTTTCACTGAGTTATCTAGACCAAGATAGACAATCTCCCTCAGCCCAAAGGCTGAATTCCAATTTTGCCACAGTCTTGAGTGTGTGTGTGTGTGTGTGTGGGGGTAACATTCCAGCAGTGAGTTGGGCTAAGGGCACAGGGCAAGGTCAAAGCAAAGTGTCATCCTTAGCAAGCTGAAGGAAGCATACAGGATTACGTCTAGCACTACAGTTCCACACTCCAAAGTTTAGCTCAGTCCAATGTAGATGATGTGTTAAGGTGAAGGAGTTTGAAGGGGACATTGAGAATTCAACATATTTTCCTGACCTAAATTTATCAAATCCAAAGACACATTCTTTAATTCTTTCATTTGGCAGCTGGTAAAATTAAGCAATTGGTGAGGTGTCCACCTCCCAATCTACCTATTGTTTTTGGGATAATAATTTTACATTGCTGAAATGAATAATCAAATCAAATAAATAAATACTCCCTTGAGTCCGACACTGAAAGAAAGAGAAAATAAATAAATAAAGCCCAGTGTACAGTCAGTTATCCATATTGGTGGGCTACCTAACTGTGGTTTGGAGTGCCTGTGGCTAGACTCATCCTATATAAGTCGATGGTGGTATGTGCATGCAGCCACTCCAGACTGGACACATACATGTCACCATAGATTTATATAAACCTAAGATCCTACAGTATTTCATATCAAAACTCTCACCCAATATATGGCCAATATATTTCTTTGATTCTTTAATTCTGGCCCCAGCTGGGGACTGAAACACACCTGGGCCTGAATCCTATTGATAGACTCCCCAAATTAGACTCACTGAATCAATTAATTAGGTGAGTTAGCACCTATGTCAATAGATTCAATTGAGACAATAGGTTTCCCCTTGTGGAGACTACCAGGAGGGATCAGGCCCTAATACCTAAACCAAAGAACGAATTGCCTATGCTGATAGCAACTCAAGACTGCTGGACTTCTCAGTAGCTTTTAATATCAGACATTTTGCTTTTCTCAGCTGGCTGGCTATGATTCAGATCGGGGGGAAATATAAGTGCATGATATGCACTTATATGACATGCCATCTCTTCCACCATCACCATTACTGCCTGGCCATCACCATCATCTCCATAATGGATATTTACAAAGATTGTCCAGTTATTTACAAAGTAGTCCAGAGGCCATTTTAGTGCTCAAAGGGTTTGTTTCAGCAGGCCTTTGAAGATGGTCTACTTAAAGGAAGTGGGCCTTGAATAATGTGTCATGTGCCAAACACTCTATAAATATTTTAAATAAATAAAAATTTTATATTTATTAATCATGATTATTATTTATTTTTATTTTTATTCTATTTTATCTTCTCAATATGGTCAGGTAACAGATTTTCATTTATATCCCATTTCCGTTTCAAATATTTTCTAATCGTGTCCCATTCTTTTTCGGTTTCCTCCTTAGAGTTATTATTTAACAAAGCTGTTAAACAATCCATATCTTTTATTTCTACTACCTTCTGAATCCATTCGTCCAAGGTGGGTATGTAATTCGTTTTCCAATATTTTGCCAGTAAAATCCTGGCAGCTGTTATTAAGTACAAAATTATTCTCCAGTATTTTCTTTCTATTTCTGTTTCTAGCATCGCAGTTATATTCAATAAATATAATTCTGGAACCAATTGGTAAATATAATTCTGGAACCAATCTGTTATAAGATAGAAATTATAAAGGTTGGTTAGAGACACTAAGGTAGTTACGGGGAGGTTGGTACTTTTGGAAGGTTTTTTGGGGAGGGGAGGGTTCTTTGTTTTTGTGAAAGCTTTGCTGTTATTTTTTTTAATTTTAATGACTTTAAGAAAAATAAAAAAAAATAATACCCATCAGGATCAACATAGAAATGCTTAGAAGGTGGTGGACCCCAGTAAATATATCAAAAGTACTGGAAAATAATGCATTTCTTTTATATTAAACAGTGTGTTGAAAAGGTGAATATCTTGTTCCAGGAGACTTCCAGTGGAAGGCTTAGTTCCATAGAAAAAGGGCACTCTGTGGTAGCCAGGGGTGAGGGGGCCACAGAACCAGCCTTGGGGGCTTTATATGTCCCAAGGGCTACATTTTTACCACCTCCACTGTAAAGGAAATTGTTGCAGTTTGACAAGTGTATTCTGGTCATTGAAGAGCTCCATGGTTTCAGCTGTTATTGTGTTAATCTCATTTAAGTCTGTTTAGGTGGCACTGCATGATAATTTCTAGAATGGCAGTACTAAACTTTAAAAAATAAAATAATATGCATGTAAGCAGCAGCCTGTGTATGTAACATTGCCACCTGGTGCTATATGCCTTAACAATTTTTTGGTGAAATGAAGCAGAAGAACAAGGAAGAGACTCCCTTATTTACAATTTTTGTGTAATTGGAGGGAAGTTGGTTTGGAAAAGTCTTGAAAACATTTCTCTGAATAATAGCACCCAGGCCTCGCAAATATGTCTTCTCGGAATAATGGGGAAGACTCTTTCTCCAAAGTGCAAGTTCCTGCCAAATATGTTTGCAGGGGGTGAGGTGGAAGGGGGAGGTAAAGGTTTTAATTTTTTTTCATGGGAATTACCATTTGGAAACTATTGGATGAGATTATGATAAAGTCAGACGGCAGAAAGTATTTGGTTTGTAAACCACAGGGGTTATAGTCAAGAATATTACTGTACATTTTTCTCTTTGTTTTCTGTTATTATTCTGTTAGTCACAGTAAGTGGAGGGATTTATTTTTCACTACAGGCCTTGGCATACAGTAGCTATTTGGCTAACTATTGGCATATGTCCCTCCATGCCTTGCCCAAAAGATGACCTATAGACTAAACAGAATATTTGGAATGTGGAACTGCTATTATTAGATGAATAAAAAATCTGATTTTTAAAAAAAGCAGTTGCATTAATGTGAAGCCATGCAGATGCTCTGATTCATTTTTCTCCCTATTCAGTTATCTCTGATTTTATTTGGAAATGGACATTATGACTTCTGCTAACTTGCATAGTAAAGTCCTGTAGGCTCTGCTGTATATCTCTATCAGAGAACTGGGATACTCCAGTCCTTTGAGGAAATGAAGAGCCATAATGTGAAAAAAACTGTGTCATAAGTGTAGTCTAATCCCCACTGGGCTTTAAGGATTTTTAATTAGTTTGGATTAAACATTTGTTTTTATAAAACAGTTTTAACTTCCAGATTTCCTAAAAAAAACCACCATATAAAACTTTGGATGGTTTTCTCATGTGTGAAGTTGGACAAATGTTTCTGAAAGTGGTTCTTTTAGAATCTTCTCTCTTGTGGCAACAACACAAACTACAAATTCCAGGATTCCATAGGATGGAACCATGACTGTTCAAATGGTGTCCAATTGCATTAACTGTGCAGTGTGGCAGCAGCCTAAGAATACTACAGAAGATGTTTGTATGTGTGTGTTTTGGATTGATGCTTTAAATAGAAAGCAGTGGTCTGGTTTCTGCAAGGATTGTGTGAGGCTTATTTCATTCACAATTTTGAAATATAGTTTTAACCTCAGATTTTCCAAAGGTGTCCTCCATGACTAGAAAAACTGCATGGACTATCAAAGCCTCAGATGCAATCTTGAGACAGTGGTACTGAGCAGATGGGGCAGAATAGCATGGGGATGTAAGGAGCACATGGTGGTAGCAGGTCTGTGGTGCTGGCACAGGGATCAGTCTGGGTTCAGATCCAGGGCAGAATAGCACCTGAGCTGGTGCTATTCTGCCCTGGGTTTGAACCCAGATTGATCCCTGGGCCAGCACCACAGACCTGCTACCACCATGTTCTTCTTACATCCCTTTGCCATTGCAGCTACTGAGAAGACACCCATCACTGCATCAAATGCAGAAATGGAGCACCTGGCTGAACCCACATGAAATATGACAACAGTGGCTTTCTCATTTGTGGCAACAATAACAAAAACAAACAAACAGCTTCATTTATATACCGCTTCATACCCTTAAGGAGTGTCTAAGCGGTTTACAATTGTAAGCTATTTGCCCCCCAACAATCTGGGTACTCATTTTAGCAACCTCGGAAGGATGCAAGCCTGAGTCGAGCTTCAGCCCTTTGCTGGTCTTGAACTCGCCACCTTATGGTTTTGAGTGAGTGGCTGCAGTACAGGCATTTAACCACTGCGCCACCAGGGCTGTTATAGAGGGAGGTAAGGGCATTCAGGGTCATCTGGTCTGCTGAGGTTTGTCATAGAGTTTCCACAAAGATCTGTGGCAAAAGGTGGGTCATTTTGACCCACGCTAAGGCTCCTTTGACATGGGATCAGGTCAGATCCACTATATGTGTATCCAGTCTGCCTCATCCCAGCCTGAGGCTAGTGGCCTGTGTTATCCAAACAAGATGACATGATGCCAGGGCAACATGAGATTTTTGGCCCATGTGGACAGCCCCTATGGCTCCACCGATTTCAGTGTGATTGCTTAAGACAGTGATAAATTTGCAGTGATATGGCACTCCTTTATTATATGTTCTCCCCCCCCCCAAAAAAAAGATTTACCACCTTACACATCCACTCCCAATTTAACAAACTTGAAATCTATTTTCTAACTGAGAAAAAAAGGGGAAAGGAAATCAGCTACATATAATCACCACCCCTTCTGTGATAAAATTTAGCTTAAAGAAAAAAGAACTCAAAATGATATGCAATTGATTCTTTTATTCAGACTGATAAAACAGCTCATTGTATATTGTGTGTTTGCTTATTCTATTCTGTTTTAATTGTTAGGATATTTTCATTGTTCTGAACTATCAAATTTGTAAGAACCAGAATGGTGTAGTGGTTTGGGTGTTGGACTAGAACTCCAGACACCAAGATTGAAATCTCTGCCCAGCCATGGAAACCAAATGGGTGATTTTGGGCAAATCTTGACAAGAAAACCAGAATTGCCATAATTCAGAAACTATTTGAAAGCACACAACAACAGCATCACATTTGTACAATTTTATATTTGTAAAGCTTTATATTTTTTCACAGTAAAATATTGCAAAAGGAGAAAGAAAGAAAGAAAGAAAGACTAAGGGCCATTCTGTTGATTCATGTCCCTCGCCCTCCATTAGTAATGTTGGACATAGGTTTTCTCCAGCTCACACATGTGAAGTTTGGTGCAAGTTATTAGATTATTCTGCAAACTACGAAAGGTGCTCCATTCCTAACAGAGCAACTAGAACTGTACAATTAATACTGTGAAATCCCTTTGCAGTTCATGTTCTCTGAAGTTTGCAATACAAGTCTTTGCCAGTCAAAATGAATGTGAACAAAATCTGCATATTAAGTTAAAACTGCACACAAAAAAATATTAGTGGGAATGTTCATAAATGCATTACATTAGGATGATTGCCTGCAAAATCTATATATCACACTCAATGGCATACAGCGATCTCTGAACAAGAAAAAATATGCACAGTAAAGCATGTACATTTGCATGTGAATTTTCAAAGAGAAAATTTTTAAACTTCAGGTTGAACCAAAGTTAAGACTGAAAAAATGAGAAGGAGAGACCAATGAAAATTGACAGATATATGTATCCCTATTTCTCACCACACAAAGAAGGCAAAAAAATAAAAAAAAAATAAAAGTCCATGTCTACGTCATGTATCAAAGATGGCATAAAACAGACAGTTCAAGCATTTCCTTCCCTACCTGACAAGAAAAATCCAGAGATAGGTTCATACAGGTTTGTTCACAATATCATAGGAGAAAAAGAAATGACCCTGAGGCTTCTTAGATAAAGTAGAATCTGAGGTTTGAACAGTGTTGCAGTAAAAGATCATGGTCTTAGAACATTATTTGTTTTTCTTTCTCCAACACACAGCACAACATACTTTGTTCACTAAAATTGTGAAAAAAGGAGCTCCTTTTTTTGTGGCTGGTCTTTGCCGTGGCCTTTAAACGGCTGCGGCAAAGACCTGAGGAGACCGCAGCCCCTTTCTCCCCTCATCCCCACTGAGGGAAGTGGGGTGCTGCAGACGCCCAGGGTGCCTGCTGCACCCCACTTTGAGGCCGCTGGGAAACAGCAGTGTTCCGCTTCCCCATGACCTCCAGAAGCCGCAGGATGGGTCTGCAGAGGCCCCATCTTGCTGCTTCCTAGGGCAACTACGATGTAGTTTGAGGGAGACACAACAATCTCATCCTGGCTGACTGGAATAAATGTCTGCCATGGGGTGGATTATATAGGAGGAGGTGATCCTCTAGGTAACCTGGACACAAACCATGTAGGACTTTAAAGATAATAACCAACATGTTGTTCCTTGCCTAGAAACTAATTGGCAGTTAAAGTGGGATTGTAGTGCTGTATCAAAAGCTAACTACAATGGCAAGACATGTCAATTTTCAAGAAAACTGTGGAGATTGTGCAGATGGTGCAACAGACAGGGGCTTGAAAAGCTACCTCTGCCTATGTAAAACCACTTGTAGTTTTTATTTCATTCAGCCTCCCCCGGGGTCACCCCATTATTCTCCCCATGAGGAGGACAGGACGGCATTGCGGGGAGCATGCTCATCCTCCCTCTGTGCCAGTCCATCATTCTCCTCATCAGGAGAAAAATGGAACACCACAGGAGGGAGGGCCTGACCAGGTGTCACACCTCTTCTGGGTTGTCACCCAGTGCAAGCAGCACCCTTGTACTCCCCTAGTAACGCCATTGTTCAGTCATTTAATCGATAAGAAGTGAAGTCATATTAGGTAGGACTAGAAGTTAAATTAGATTTATCCCACACCAAAATCCCATTCCATGTTTAGGTATGTTTTTGCCATAGGGTACAAAGCAGAGGGAGGGGGGAGATTTCTAACAATTATTTGCTTTGTTTATGGAATTGCATGTCATCTTTCAAAATCTCAAAAAGACATCCACGTGGATAGGGCTTTTTGTAATCTGCAAAATATTTCAGTTTACAGAGTGAATTAATTGGTTAAAGGCAGATGATTAATGAACTGAAAATTAATACATAGAGGGAAGCAAGGGAAGCTGACCTCATCAAACAGGAGAGTTTTTTCTCCTTTCCTATGTGTGGAAGAGATCATGTTGACAAAGGATTAACTGAAGTAAGTAAAGCACTAAACATTTGCCTCCAAGTCCTCTCAGCTCCTAATTTTTGTTGCATCTATTTGAATTTGTCTTTGAAAAAAATATGCCTGAACTTGACTTTTCGTCTCCCCCCACCCTTTCTTGGCAGTGCTGCTCTGTATCACTAATCAATCATCTTGACAGAGTGAAACATCTGTGGTTTCACCAGATTGTGTTTAGGCTGTGTTGCTTTTATCCTCAGACCCAATTCAAATAGTTATATCATAAAATAAAATGATTACAGAGGTCCTTTGAACAAATGTGACTGTTCTGCTTTATTGTTGTTGCTATATCCGCTCCTAATTATATCAACAATATTCTAGTGTTTTCTTGATAAGATTTATTCAGAAGAGGCTTGTCATTGCTTTCCAGTTAGGATGAGACAGCTTTGCCCCTGTATCTATGCGCGTGTCCTCCTCTTCTTCCATGACTAGGCCTCAGCCCTGGATCACTCCCAGGGAGTGGGCTGACTTTATCCATTTTATGTTCATTCTCTCTGTTTTTTCACGCACCTTATCTATGGCAAAACAGAACTAATATAAACTATTGATCTGCGCCAACGAGAGGCGCCCGCAGCATTTGTTTCCTTGTTTCAACACACTACTAAAACCTTCTGCTCCCCCTGTTCCTTCATTATTTTCTCCTTCCGATTTTGCCAATTATTTCATTACAAAGATCACTACTATTTGGTCAGAGTTGACTCTTTCTGATTTGGTTCCTACCGTCAATCTCCTGGTTCTTCCTACTAACAAATGCTCTGTGTTTTCTCCTGTTTCTCCAGATGAACTCTCTACACTGCTGAACTCTTCCAAACCCACAACCTGTTCTCTTGACCCAATTCATTCTCGTCTCCTAATCTCCATAGCTCCTTCTTTTTTTCTTTTCTTTTTTTTTTTTTTGCCCTCCCTCCTCTACATCTTTAACTTCTCTCTCTCCCCAAGCTCCTTCCCCTCAGTCTTTAAAAATGCTCTAGTTTCCCCTATTCTGAAAAAAACTCTCGACCCTTCTTCCTTGTCTAACTCTCTCTTATTCATTTTCTTTCTAAGGCTTTGGAACGAGTCGTCTACTCTCGCTGTCTTGAGTTTCTTGAAGCCAACTCTATTTTGGACCCTTTCCAGTCTGGTTTCCGCCCACGGCACTCCACAGAGACGACCCTCACTAAGGTCTTGAATGATCTCCTGCAGGCCAAAGCGAATGGCCTTTACTCTATCCTTGTCCTTCTCGATCTGTCCTCAGCCTTCGACAATGTGGACCACTGTCTCTTAGTTGATTTTCTTCCTGACCTTGGCTTTTCGGGCTCCTTTCTCGATTGGTTTAGATCTTACCTGTTGGATTGATCTTTTGCAGTGGTCTTGGGTGGCCAGACTTCGTCCTCTGTTCCCCTATCTGTTGGAGTTCGTCAGGGTTCTGTTCTGGGTCCCTTCTTGTTCTCTTTATACACACTGTCTCTCAGTAAACTTATCAGTTCTTTTGGCTTTTCTTATCATTTGTACGCCAATGATACTCAGCTGTACCTTTCCACCACTGACATTTCTCCAAGGCTCAAGCAGCAAGTTTCATCTTGCCTGACAGCTGTCTCTCACTGAATGCGCCATCGGTGCTTGAAGCTCAACATGTCCAAGACGGAGCTTCTAGTTTTCCCTCCTAAGCCCACCCTTCAATATTATTTTTCTATCTCTGTCGACAATATCTCTATTAAGCCGGTTCAGGAAGCCCACAGTCTTGGTTTCATTTTTTACTCCTCTCTGTCATTTATTCCTCAGATCCAGGCCACAACCAAAGTCTGTAGATTTTTTCTCTATAATATTTCCAAAATCCATCCATATCTCTCAGCTTCTACTGCAAAGACTTTGTTCCATGCCCTAGTGGTCTCACGACTAGATTACTGTAACCTTCTCTTGGTAGGGCTTCTTCTCTCTCACCTTCACCCATTAATTTCTGTTCAGCACTCAGCACTGCTTGCATCATCTCACTCGCTCACCGGTACGACCATGTCTCTCCCCTATTGCCATCCCTCCACTGGCTCCCCTTTCCCTTCCGCATTCAGTACAAGCTTCTCCTGCTTACTTTTAAAGCCCTACATGGGCTGGCCCCTCCCTGTCTCTCTGAACTTCTTTCTCCCTACATTCCCACCCATTCCCTCCATTCTGGTAGCCAAGGTCTCCTGTCCTAGCCCAGGATTTCCACTGCCCTGTCTTGGATTCATCTCTTCTCGCTTGCTGCCCTTCACTCCTGGAACCTCCTCCCCTTACAAGTTCGGCTCAACACGTCTCTAACCAATTTTCAAACTGAGCTAAAGACCATATTGTTTAGGGAAGCATTCCCAGGAAGTTTGTGACTGTGACCTGGTTGTTCTGATGCCTGATTAATATTTGATATCTGCTGTTTTAACTTGTTTCTTATGATGTTTTTAACTTGTTTTAATATCTAGATTGTACACCATAGGCAGGCTTTTTACATATTCTTGATTTTATTTGGTTTTTGTACAGTGCCGTGTACACTTACGGTGCTTTATAAATAAAGAGAAGAAGAAGAAGAAGAAGAAGAAGAAGAAGAAGAAGAAGAAGAAGAAGAAGAAGGAGGAGGAGGAGGAGAGTGTATGACATGACCAGTGGGTTTTTGTAGCTCAGTAAGGATTTTACCCCTGGTCTCCTGAAGACCTAGTCCAGGATTCAAATTATTACACCACACTAGGTGTCACATACAGTAATTTATGCATTATCCACTATCCTCATGTCCACTGTTCCATGTCCCACCACTCCCTAGTTCTTTCCCAAAGGACTTTGGTCATCTTTGTTTATGAGGCAATGCTCTGTTTGCTATGGCTTTTCTTTTTCCTGCTTATGGATTGTTTCAGAATTGTTGTTGCTGCTGTTAGTTTGCTTAGGGTGTTTTGAATTTTTATTTTATTTATTTTTTAAAAACCTCCAGTATGGGTCACAATATGTTACAAAACAGTACATTGAGACAGAAACATTAAATAGATAACTCTTAATTAAAAGGGGGAGAGCTAAACACCAAGAAAACCTATATGCATGTTTGTAGATTCAGATCAGTGTTATTAATGGAAGCTAACATATGATGGCTGATGGAGTGTACAAATGATTTCCAGGGGGGAAAATTACTATGTGCTTTATAGAATATAACAAAGCATTTGACTGAATAAATCACAATAAGCTATGGGACACTCTCAAAAACATGGGAGTGCTAGTAAATTTGATAGTCCTAATGAGAAATCTGTATTCAGGATGCTACCATCATTGTTGTTGTTTGTGGCGTTGGTAGAAGAAATCATTGCAAATCAAATCTGCACAAGGTTGAGAGGACCACACAGAAAACATTGAAATTCAGTTGAGCTGGCAACAACATCATAGAAGTTTTTCATACAAAGTAAATGAGAAAATTCAACCTAGACAAGCAAGAAATAGAAATAGTTACAGAGTTTCTTACCTTGGATCAAACATTGATCAGAAAGGAGACTGTACTGAAGAAATCAGAAAACTAAGAATGGGAAGGACAGCTATGAAGGAATTAGACAAGTTCATAAAGTGAAAGATATGCAACTAAGCACTAAAGTTAGAATTCTCCAAGCCATTGTATTCCCCATCACAACGTATGGATGTGATAGTTGGACAGTGAAGAAAACAGATAAAAATAGAATCAACTCATTTGAGATGTGGTACTAAAAAAGAGTGCTGAGGATACCATGGATAACCAAAAATACAAACAAAAGGTCTGTAAATATATCAAGCCTGAACTCTCCCTGGAAAGCAAGATGACCAAACTGAGGCTGTCATACTTTGGCCACATCATGAGAAGGCATACTTTGGCCACATCATGAGACAATAATGTTAGGAAAGGTAGAAGATAGCAAAAAGAGAGGGAGACCACACACCAGATGGATAGGCTCAATTAGAGAGGTCATAATCATGGATTTGCTGGACATGATCAGAGCAGTTGAGGACAAGGGGGTCTTGGAGCTGCCTCATCCACAGGGTCTCCATGAGTAGGGGTTGCCTCGAGGACAGATAACAACAATAACAAAATTTGGGACACCAGGTTTTCTGCTAAGGTAGTGAAAATGCTTGACATTTAAATTTGAGAATATTTAACAATCCATTTCCATCTAGGGGTGACAGACTGAAAACTGCAGCAGGCTTCTGTACCTTGAATAGTTGGCAGTTGTTGCTTGTCATGCAACCAGGTAACAAGAAACACTTGATGAATGTCTCTATTCTATGGTACCATTAAAGGTAAGGCCATTTTTCAATCTGGCAACCCTATCTATACGTTGGTCATCAGAGACAGAGGCAGATTTGAGAAGCTTGGGATTTTTTTAATGCAAAACATTCTAAGCAAAACAGCAAAAAAGAAACTTCTGACACAATCCATAAGTAGTAGAAAGAAAAGTCACAGCAGATAGAGCATTGCCTCATGAAGAAAGACTATCAAAGTCTTTCTGGGAAAGGATTGAAGGGAGTGGTGAGACATGGATCAGGGGGCCTCTGAGGACCCTCTCAAGGATCATAAATTCTACTCATCTAAATAATGTTTAATGGGTAAGATATTTTAATCTGCTTTATCTGTTTTAAATTAATGGTTTAATGTGGTTTACGTTTAATGCATTTTAATTGTTGCATTTCAGTCTGTTTTCACTGTATTGTTTTAACATAGAGGTTCTCAAATGGTGGGTGGGATCCCCAGGGGAGAATGAGAGTTGTTCAAGGGTGTGCGTGCAAGACTTAGAGGCCATAATCACTCCTCCTCTTCCTCCTCTTCCAAAACTTGCTTGTGTGTAAAACTGACACATGTATTGAGCTAAATATTGAATTTACTGAAATAAAACTGTTCTAATTTGAATGTGTGTGTATTTTCATTTGCACATTCATGTATATTCATATTTTAACATTTTGTAAGGAAATAAAATACATACACTACAGAAACAAAATATTTTCTATTCCTACACTACATTAATGGGGGGTGCAACATCCATAGGTATATATACAGGGAGGTCCCAAAGGGGGAAAGTTTGAGTATTACTGTTTTGGCAACTGGTCTAAGTCACTTTGGGAGCCAGCATGGTGTAGCGGTTTGAGTGTTGACTACAGCTCTGGAGATCTGAGTTTGATCCTCCACTCGGCCTTGGAAACCCACTGGGTGACCTTAGGTGAGTCACACACTCTCAGCCTTCAGAAAATCCTGTGATAGGGTCACCTTAGGGTTGCTATAACTTGAAGGCACACAACAACAACACACATTGGATCTCATGTGGAAGGAAAGCATTATATAAATTAAATAAATAAATAACTGATATGTATTTGTGTAGTTCAAAAAGGACCACAGCAACATAATAGAATGTCTACCATTCTTATAGATGGGGTGCTTCAGATACTCTGGTGGTACAGTGGTTAAATGCTAGTACTGCAGCCATGATGTTGTGAGTTCAGTCCCCAAAGTCTCCAGGTTGACTCAGTCTTCCATCCTTTTGTAGGTTGTAATAATAAGAATGATAATAATATTTTATTTTTATCCCACCTCTCCAAAACAATCGAGGCAACAATAATAAAATTGCAACAATAATAAAATTCAGTGTGCGGTGTAGATTGTACGGAAGAAGGTGATCCTGCAAGTAGGCTGGACTCGGGGCATAAGGACTTTTAAAGTCATCACCAACACCTTAGACTGCACCCAGAAACTAATGGACAGCCTGTAAAGGTTTTTTAAAATTGCTGTTATATGGTCACCTCTGCCTTTTCTGGTGACTAATATGACCATCACGTTTGGACTAATTGAAGTCTCCAGATCAGGCACAAGGGTAGCCCCATGTAGAGTTCATTACAGAAGTCAAGTTCTGAGGTTACCAGGACATGTACAACAGTTTCCAGATCCCCCCGGCTCCAAGAAAGGATTCAGTTGTCATATCAGCCAGAGCTGATAACACACACTCCTGACCATTGCATTTATCTAGTTTGACATCTGAAGCGACGAATCTAGGAGCATTCCCAAACTGCTAACCCAGTCCTTCAGGGTCAATGTGACCCCGTCCCAGACTGGCTGACATCCATCAGGGATTAGGGACTCTGCAATGAGTACCTCTGTCTTGTCTGGATTCAAGTCTGCCTAGTAAAATGAGTACCCAGTTTATTGGGGGCAATTGGCTTACAGATTGTAAAGTGCTTAGAGAGGGCTGAGTACACTATAAAACAGTATAGAAATGTAAATAGAATCATAGAATCATAGAGTTGGAAGAGACCACAAGGGCCATCCAGTCTAACTCCCTGCCATGCAGGAACTCCCAATCAAAGCATCCCTGACAGTTGGCCATCCAGCCTCTGCTTAAAGACCTCTAAGGAAGGAGACTCCACCACCCTCCGAGGGAGTGTGTTCCACTGTCAAACAGCCCTTACTGTCAGGAAGTTCCTCCCAATGTTGAGGTGGAATCTCTTTTTCTGCAGTTTGCATCCATTGTTCTGCATTCCAGTCTCTGGAGCAGCGGAAAACAAGCTCGCTCCCTCATCTATATGACACCCCTTCAAATACTTAAAGATGGCTATTATACCACCTCTTAACATTGACGGAAGGAAAGCAGGAAGCCTCAATTACATTTTAGAAGAGTGATGGACAATCCCACCTTCATGCTTCTGCAACAGTTCAGCAACATTTTACCCACATAAGTACCTATGTGTGATAATCCCCTGAGAGAGAGAGAAGCATGTTTGGACAAAGCACACAAGTTCTGTGAGTGACCTAAGGACATGCAAGGACATCTTCAGAAACATCAGAAGCTAATTTCCCCCAATTTCACTATTTTGGGGGGATATAATATGCAGAAAACTAGACACTGTTGTCCCAATAAAATGTATAATCACACGCACTTTTCCAGATGTTGCTCAACATCCTCCATATGCAATCTGGCATGAATCCAAAACTCTGTGAAGATTTGTTTTCCCATAATCTTGGATTTCTTATTTATCCTAGTATGTTATTAACATATTCCAATGCAAGATTTCATTTGTTTATTTATTAGCCATTATTCAGTCATCTTTCACTGAAGGAACTTTTTGAGACATTGCATGTCTCCTGGGGGCCTTTCATGTTTATTCCGTGTGATTTCCATAAATATGTGCTGTGAAGAAACAGCTATTTCTGTTCAAATGTGTCAGTGAGTTTACTAAAGCATGTTCTGTATCTCTTTTTGGGTCCCTCACCCGCCTTTCCTTCTTGGTTTACTTTGATAAATAGATCTTGATTTCTCTTAGTTATGCATAGGTTCTACATTAGACCAAGTATAAATTAAAAGTACACTCACCACCTAATTAAATAATTGCAGTGGATTAATTGCCTGTGTGTTAACTCATCAGTCAACTTAATTTACATATTATCAAGTTTTAATATTATTTCTTTTCTGAGGTACTGAAAGAAGTTCAGATTGATTGGAATTTTAATTCAATAACTAAATGCTTATACATGTTTTTAGAATGAATGGCTTTCTTATGTTTTTCTTATTCAATTCCTTGGTTTATGAAAAACCAAGTACAAAATAGTTCCAAAAGATAAACATGTGCATCTTTAATTTTTATTACAGATTTCATCTTCTTTATTCAAAATGCTTGGGACCAGAAGACTTTGGGATTTTGGAATCTTATTTATTTATTTATTTATTTATTTATTTTGAATACCTGTGTGTTATAAATGTACACAATGAGTTATCTTGGAGATGGGACCCAGTTTACACACAAAATTCATTTATGTTTCATATACACCTTATACACATAGCCTGAAGATACTTTTATACAATATTTTAAAATAATTTTGTGCATAAAACAAAGTGTGTGTACACTGAATGATCAGTAAGCAAAGGTGTCACTATCTCGGGCATTCATGGAAAACTTATTAGTTAGTGTTGTTTGTTTGTTTGTTTTTGTTTTTTTAATAATTCAAAATTCTGGATAAGGGAGACCGAACCTATATTGTCAGTTAGCCCCACCAGCAGCAATTAATATTCCATCATAATATGTTTTCCTACTTTGGGGAAAGGGCAGGAATCATGAGGCGCCCTAGGTGCTTGCAAGTAAGGAATATTGGGAGTTGCAATCCAACAACTTTCAAGAGAGACACATTATTGTTGTTGTTATTATTATTATTATTATTATTTGTGGTACTTATACTCCACCCTTCAGCCCTAAAGGCTCTCAGAGCGGCTTACAATTATTATTTTAATTAGATGGTTCCCTGCCCTCAGGCTTACAATCTAAAAGACATGACACAAAAGGAGAAGGGAATGGTGGTGAGAAAGGGAATCAGGTCCAGCAGTTCTTTTTTTCCCTCTGAAGCCTGGAGATGGAGGGAGGGCTCTTCTTTTTAACTGAGGCAAGGCCTGATGGCATTGGGCCTGTCCTTTCACTCCCTCCAGTCCAGAAGATGACAGTTGGCAAGGACAGAGGGGTATGATTCCCATGTTTGCTTAGGGCTTTTGTAATATTATTAGTTTAGAAATGTAACAATTTAACAATTATCAATTTATTAACAATGCAATACATCCACTTTCCGGGGGGGGGGGTGTTTAGTTGATGAGAAAGAAATTTAATTAGTTCTCTTTTATTAATTTAATATTAATATAATATTGCTAATGCTAACATTACTAGACCCTGAATTAGTTTAGCACAAAAACCCACCCCAATCACCAACTGATCTAAAAAATGCTGTACTATAATCACACTACAAATCTGGCATTTAACACTGAACTGCTGTCTGTTCCCCCACTCCTTTGATTTCACTAGTTTTTTTTTGTCACAACCCTCCTGGCTATGACTTCATCTCAGTGTGAGTCTGCAACCAGGAGGGCTTGAAACTTCATTATTTAAAAAATAATATTTAAAAATTTAAAATTAAGGTCCTAAATATAGATGTTAGGTCTTATCTCTTTTAAAGAAAGAGGGGGGAATGTATGCTTTGGTTCTACAGATGGTGATAAATTTAGGACTCGAATGAAAAGAATAAGCCAAATATTGTAGTAAAGATTCAGAAAAATAGGGAACAGAGGGAAATAGCAGAGGAAAGAAATTTTGCTTCTGCAGAAGTGTAGACACAAAATGGATGCTTTAGCCTATAGAATGGAATTTTGTCAAAATGGCTTCAGGGAAAATATTTAAGAGAAGGGGAAAACACACCTAAGGAACATTTATTTTAAAAACCATAGCATATAATCGACAGCCAATGCAAAAAAGAGCTTTTCCCTTGATATGCATTGAGCTATAAAATCCTGACTTCTGTCTGGAAATTCAATTTTATTATGTAATATATTTTGGAGCAACTTTCCAGCAACAGAGCCAAAACACAAGTGCTATAAGAAATGGAATTTTCATTACTTCAAAATCATTGCTTTTACTCTATTTCAACAAAATAATAAGCTACAATGTATTATCTTTAAAGTATTGTGTCATTTTGAGTTGATCTTGCTATTCATTACACCCCTCTACCATCAATTCCAATAGGCAGCTTTGTGCCAGTCAGTTTCCTGCTATTGACAGAGTACTCCAGCAATCCTTCGAGAAGCATTGAGCTGATTCACAGGGAGGTTATATACCCCAAAAATGAATTAAAAAATTGCACACACACCCGTATATGGCTGGTCATTCCCATGTGCCTCAAATGCTTGTTTACCACTAAAGGTGCTAATACCATAGAGTATTAAACATCTGCATCTGAGTCCATTCAAATATTCACAAGTTCTCATATTTTTTCCCAGATTCTCTATTCTTAGTCATAGTTTTTAGGATCAAGCACATTTTTAATAATAATAATAATAATAATAATAATCACAGTTTGATCTTTTTAAAAAAGGTAATTGGCTCCATTTTGAACTAAGGTTCCATCCACTCCTCGTGATATAATCAGAAACATGATCAAGGGAAGATCTGGCTCTGTCCTCTCCCCTTCACGCCCCAGACTGAGACTCAAAGCGACTTACAATTTTTTTTTTTAATGTTAAAAATTCATTCATAAAATGTTGGTTGAATAGAAATGTCATTGCTTGTCTATGAAAACAAAGTAAGGAGAGTGCCATTTTAATGTCTCTCGAAAGGGAGTTGTGTAAAGTGCGGGCAGCCACTGAGAAGGCCCTATCCCATGTTCTCATGGGAGGGAGATGGGAACAGAGAAAAGGGCCTGCTGGCATATTTCAGAGCACATGCTAATTCAAAAGGGAAAATACAGTCCTTCAAATAACCTAGATCTGACCAATGTAGGGCTTTAAAGGTCATAAAACCAGCACTTTGAATTGTGCCCGGAAATGTACCGGCAGCCAGTGGAGATGTTGCAGCAAGGGATTTGTGTTCTCTGTTCGGCACCCATTAGTAAACTGCCTGCAGCTCTTTGGACCAGCTGAAGTTTCCAAACACTCTTCAAAGGCAGCCCTATCCAGAGCATGTTACAATAATCCAACCAGGATGTACCGAAGGCTGCATCTGCATGGTAGAAATAATGCAGTTTGGCAACGCATTAACTGCCATGGCTTAACGTTATGGAATTCTGTGATTTGTTGGCTTGATATTGAGGGGTATCTCACAACCAGGACTTGGAAGTAAGGAGTTAAAGTAATATAGAGGTTTATTGCATTACCATTTCTCCCTGGATAGACACAGGACATATCTTAATACTGCAGATCTTATTGTACTGCCCCGTTGTCAGGAAGTAGGCAGCCTGTATGCAACCTGGGCTTCACCAGGATTCTCCTACAGGAAAAGCCCAGAGAAGCCCGGGTTGCATATAGGCTGCCTACTATCCGGCAATGAGGCAGTACAATAAGATCTTCCTTCTTAAAGACATATCCCATGTCCATTCTGGGAGAAATGGTAATACGATAAACTCCATTCTTACCTTTTGTAGTACCGAAGGCATCTCAAATTTAGAGGAGATGCTGGAGCACATGCACGTGGTGTGGTGCGGCACAGCCCACACACCATGGGTGTGCACGCCATTCATTAGATTGTCACTGTGGCTTCAGCTTATGCTGAAAGCCACAGAAGTGAAGCCCACGTATGGTGCACTTTAATACATCAGGTATGGGGAATTCACCTCCAGGTGAATTGTTACTTTTCCCTCACCACCAGCCAATATAGCTACTTCTGATGGTAATTGGAGCTACCAGTATCTGGAGGGTTATAGGTTCTTCACTTCTTCAACAGAGGACTTCACTGGCCTCTTTAAAGTGAGTCACAAGCCTACTCTAAATGGGACCAAAATAAATCAGACTTCAGGAAATCTGACTCAAATTCAGAAAGGGCCAGTAATTCAGAACTAAAAAAAAAATGTTTCTGAACACCTTGTTTGGTAATCCACTGTTAACATTCCTTTGCTTGATTTGATATTAACAGATATGGCATATGAAATCTCAACTACTACTGTATTTTATCTATATAAAAATGTAGCTGTATGAGGACTTCAAAATACTATCTAAGTGTATTTCTTTTTCAGAGGAAAAGGTTTGAAAGCTACTCTGGTATATCACTGAGTAACTGTTCTAATATTAAATATTGTTTCACATCAATTGTCAATTTGTCAAACTGTTGATCTTGACTTTTAAAGAACTGTATGGTTTAGGATCCCAATAATGCTATGCTCTTTCACATCATTCTTCTAGACCACAGAGATTCTAAGCAGAATCCTCTGTCTGGGTGCTCTTGCCATCTGAAGTGCCACAGCTGTTGGTGAGAGCCAAGACTTATCTAGTGATGGGTCCTCATTTTCAAGAATGGCCTTACAAGCCCTCATCACCACGATCTAGGCACTGGACAAAACACACTGATTCACCCCCGGACTTTTAACAACTGCTAATCTCATCATGTTTAATCTAGAGTAGTTCCAATTATACTGTCTGTTTCAATGGACAGTAGCCACCACTAAAACCAATTCTATAATGTTGTGATTGCATTCTTTGATGTTGTTTTTGGGTGCTTTCAAGTCATTTCCAGCTTATGGTTATCCTAATGCAAACTTAACTTGGGGTTTTTCTGGCAGGTTTCTTTAGAGGGGGTTCACTATTGCCGTTCTTTGAAGCTGAGTTAGTTTTACTTGCCCAAGGTCTCCCAGTGGGTTTATGTGGCAGAGCAGGGATCCAAAGTTTGATTCAAACCCTCACCTCCAGAGTCATAGTCCAATGCTCAAACCACTACACCATGCTGGTTCCTGATCACATTCTTCCCAAAATGAAATCAGAAGAATCGGTCATGTTGGAACATATTTTAACAAGCAGGGAAGTAACAGAACAGCTAATCCAGGGAATCTACTGAGCATCCATCCAGGAAGTTTTCCATCATTTCTGTTGCTTTAACGCTCCCTACGCATTCTTTGTGCAGTTTGAGTGTGACAAATTGTGCATGCATGAATGTATACAAACACCGCATCAAATCATTCTTAATGGTAACACAATAAAACAACATAAAATCTGTCTGCCAGGTCAATGAATTTAATAAAACAAGTTCTACAGTGCAATGATTTAGTGGCAAATGTTGAAGTACAGTCACTCATAATGACGGGCAGGCCCTGTGATTATGTGCTCACAGGCAATCCAAAAATACAGGTGGTTGTGTTGATACATATGAACAAACCAATTGTAGTAGCTTTTACCTGACATCCAATGTTATGTCAATGGAGGACAATTGTATGCTACAGGTCCCATTGGTTTTCATGTTGTGCAAGCAGGAGCACAGTTTTAGGTGGTCCCTAGGCACACTAATATTTGTGCAGCTGGTTGTACAACAAACTGTATGCCCTGTTGCACATGCTGATGAATGCAGAATCTATTGGGCTAGTGGAATGAAACATTTGGATACTGGGCTTGATGCCCACCATGAGCAAGTCTTTTCTGAGTTCAATGGATTTTAATTGCCTATTTAAGACTGAGCTATCCTTAGATACCCTGCACAATAATGGGGATTTTCAGAACACTATCATGTTACTGGGAAAATTCACCTTCTCCTACCCTTCAGCTATTGTGGAAACTGCACCTAAGGAATGCGCAGCCATGAAGGGCAGTGACAGAGGATGTAATGTCAACCTATTCTGGTGCTTCAACTCCTGGCTCCACTACACCATTGCTTCAGTGAGGAAGTCATCCAACCCTAAAAATATTCTGACAGAAGCATGAGATATCAGACTTTGGATGGGGAAGCCTAACAGTTCATTTCACACATTTGGATGTTTGGCTGCTATAAATCTTTATTATTCTCAGTCTTTCTCATTTTAATGCCAGATGGAAAGACTGAAAGTTAAATAGACTGTTTCATGTTGTATTAAAGAAAATCCCTCATCCAGTTTTGAGTTAATCATCTGGCTTCAAAGCAAACAGTAGTCTACGATGCCTGTCAAATGTTTCTAGAAGGATTTGTAAAGTTTGTTAAAAAAAACCAAAACAGCCCGGCTGCATTTGCAGAGTTTAATGAATGTTTTAAATGCATTTAAAACATATTTTCGTGTGTGTGTGTGTGTGTTTATACTAAATACTTTGGCCCAAGGATATAGGACCCTGTAGGGTTAAAATATCATATAAGTCATACTTTGTTCTTTAGAAAACCAAGAACTATAGATGTACCACTCTTGGATCTCAGTCTCACAAAAAGAATATTGCCTATACCAAGTGATTGAAAACTGTACTCCACCCGGTATTTTGATGTACGTTTCCCTTCAGTCTTACTCAGAATGGCCAACTAAAAGAATTATGGCGATTAGGGTTGAAGAGCGGGGTCATCATCATCATCATCATCATCATCATCATCAAAATTCCCACACCTTTACCCTAAACATCTTTGAAAGTATGAGTCAATATATTTTTTGTCTTCATGACAACTTATGATGACTACTTATGATTAAAGAAACATTTTCTCAAATAATTTAACTTCTTTTCTTTTTGACTTCAGCAATTTCTGGCTGTGGGGAGTGGGTTGAAGATGCTCATTTGCTATTTCACTTGTTTTTAAGTTTATGTGATAGAAGTGACTATACAGTGCATCCGCACCATATACAGGCGCACTATACGTGGCTTCAAGCTTACGCTGAAGCCGTGTGACCAGTAAACAAATGGCATGTACCTCAAGCACAATGGGTTGCAAACCTACATGGAATTCCCCTATTGGGGGGGTCCCCCCTATTGGCGGGTAAGGACCCACTGTACAAGAGTAAAATTTGGTACCCATTTTTGGCATGGTATTTTGTATTTCAAGTTTGTACCTTGTCTTGATGTTCACATTTATCAGGTGTCAAATGCAAAATGATGCTTAGAATAAACCCACTGAAGCCACCAGTATTTAATTTGTTAATTATGACAAAATTAAATCTTGATTGTAATGGGTCAGCTCCAAGTATAACTAAGTCTCTGGTTCCAATCTATTATAATGCAAAATTTGCTTTGAAGAGTGAGTTGCTGGATTAAATGTTGATGTATCTATCCAGGAAATCATTTGACATTCAAACTTGAATTCCAGAAACATATCTAGCCCATTTCCAGAGGGCCAGGATGGCAGTACAATTCACCACAGTGTTCTTTTAACAATCAGGGTGGAATGTTGTTTCTTTACTGAACTGTGTTGGGAGGAAAAGAGCAGAAATTAATGAACAACAAATATTTCACAAATCTAGCACAGTACTGTAGAGAAAAGGACTTCTGATTGTTTATGAGGGCCTGTCTTGATCCAGGATTAGTGGTCAAATCAAGGTCAAATAACCATATCTCACCAGAAAGTAAGCCAGTTAAGATCTCAGAGGCTGTCACTCCTAAATTAAGTCTTTCTTGGAGGAGAGCTACTCATTTGAGGAAGCCTTTTACTTCCAGGGAGCCCCTGAGTCTGATGAGATGTTCTCTGGAGCTGAGCCCTTCTTCCAGTAACCTCTATCTATGCCTTCACTCAGTGTTTTCCTCATGGATCAAGAGAGTGTCCAGTCTCCTTATCTGATACTAGGGCCATGCTGTCTCCATTCAGGGATGTAGTATCCTCAACTTGCAAGGGCAGTTGGCTTTTTTCTCTTGCCAGGTTTCAGGATCACTCCTCCTTCTCTGGAAGAATCCTCTAACAGGAGAGTGGTGGGAATTTCCTAAAGATCTGTATTCTTTGGCCTCTTTTTAGTCTGAAGTTAGTCTTTGAGCTTCCACAGCTTTGTCAGAGAAGCTTTGAAACAAAAGAATGGCTTTCCCTCAACACTCATCTCAGGAACATACTTAAGCTTTCCCTCTAGTCCTTTAAACATTAAAAAAAATCAAGGAGAGTATTTGCTTAGCTTTGAGTATGAGCCTTTTCTACTCCACTCTCCTTGTTCCCAGCACAAATTTCATTTTTCTTCCCTTTTTTGCAGTACCATAGTTAGTACTATATGTACACTATGGTTTGGTGGCAGCTGGTGACTACCAAAGCAGTCTGAATTTTCTAGGAGCTGCCAAGGTTCTGTTTTGATTTTGGCTGAGAGTCAGCATCATAGACAGCGTCTCTAAACCTCTGATTGAAACTCTGAGTGGATTCAAGAGCCCAATCTAGACAGGCACTAAGAGGCGCCATTGTGGCACCATTAGGGTTTGGGAGCGCGCATCGTTTACACTCTCCAAAACCCTAGTATGTAATTGCGCTGGTGCCATTATGTATGCCGTTTAGACAGCGTACATAATGGCGCTGCCACAACTGCGCAGCTTCCACACGGAGCTGCGTAGTTGCGGTGGTGCAAAGGTGCCAAATGGTACGGGTTTTTTTTTGAAATCGCGCCTCAACTGCACACCTAAAAAGGAGCACGGTTTCCCCGCTCCTTTTTAGGTGTGCAATTGCTCCGCAGCATCTAGCTGCGGCGGAGCAGTTACAATTTTAAAAGAGGTGGCGCCAAACTGCCCTTTTTGGGTGGTCTGTACCACCTCAACATATCAATGAGATGGAAGTCACCATCCTTCACTGCCATGGCTTGTGAAACCAAAACTTTATAACTGAGTGTCTAACTACAGCTGCAAAATCTGATTTGCAGCAAATCAAGCTGAGAATTTAAGTCTGGACGCATATAGCATGAATGACAGATGGCATAGTGTGGAGACCACACTGCACCAGATCTCTCTCAAATGCCAGCACATTGGATCTTTTGGATCCCACCTCTTGGCACTGATAAATATGTGACAGAAATTTTTACCAGCTACCACCAAAGCTCATGTGGAGGTTATTCACCCACTAACTGAAGCGTCTTTATTAATAGATGTTCTTAGCGCTTTTGGTAGCATTTTAAAATACTTGGTAGCATGTTTGATGTTATCTGTAAAGCACTTCAGACAACTTTTTGTTGAACACAAAGAAAATAACTTTACTTACATTCAGAAGTAAATACTGTATCTTTCTTGGTGGTTGGTACTCAAGCTTATGTTACACTGTATGAATTACTTCAGTTTCAAATTTACTGAGGTCTCTCGTTTTACTTCATGTACATTTCTTTCCTGTCTTGGTTCACACAGAACCTATACCCAGCTTCCTTAGTTGTTAATTCCTCAGATTATTCCTCCTAAAAAGGAGCCTGTGTTTCTCTACATAGGGATATTTTTTTTGGGCAGGGCAGAACAGGCATAGCATGGGTGCCAAAATAATAGCATGGGTGCCAAAATACTTTCCTCTGTCTTCCAGCCATAGTTACACCAGAAATGTTACTTCTGCAACTGGGCCATGCCTTGCAACAGCACTTTATTAATCAGATTGTTTGTATATAAGCACCTGGCTTCTTTTACACCAATTTCCCCCCAACCCCCAGTCCTGAAAACCTAGTTACTATCCTTTTCTAAATCTACTCTGTTATTCCTCTTTTACCTTTAAAATTAAACCTCGTTAACCTTCTTTTGCATGTGGGCAAATTCATCCCACAAAATTGCTTTAAACTTGTTTAGATAAAATAATAATGTAGTATAAATGTTTAGATGGCATCATATTATTGTTTATAGCAAAACAGTATGGAAATGCACTTGTGCACTAAGCATTAATTTGATTTGATTGATTGATACACATTTGTTAGTCTACATTTGCTGCCAAGGGAAAATTAACC
This sequence comes from Urosaurus nigricauda, assembly GCA_034509955.1. Classification (NCBI taxonomy): domain Eukaryota; kingdom Metazoa; phylum Chordata; class Lepidosauria; order Squamata; family Phrynosomatidae; genus Urosaurus; species Urosaurus nigricauda. The sequence continues at coordinate 108,079,336 of JAOEGL010000004.1, forward strand.
TCATATTACTCTTAATTTCCAAATTTGTAAGAAAAATAATAATTAAAGCTGATGGGCCCTGAAATCATTGGCAAAATTCTACACCATGATACATAGTATAAACCTATACTCTTTTAGTAGCAGGTTGGTTGCACTGCAACACCTTTCTACTGAATACTGGCATTGTACAACTGATTATGCATCTGTCAGTGGCCCTACTTATTATCTCAAAATGCACTGGGGAATACACTATGGTATTTCTGCATTCCCAGTGAATAAAGTAGTGCATTAAAGGTATTGACAGGGAGTTATGCAGCATCAAAGAATGCTCAACTACACGGCTAAAATCCTGTTGGTTAGTTCCAACTAAAGTAGACCCAATTAACTGTTGAATCATGAATTATCATGCAGGCAATTCCAAATGATTCAATAATTCTAACTGGAACTCAACAACAGGATTTAGGCCCACAGAACTCCACTTATGCAAAGATGAACTGAATATATCCACTGTACAATGGCCCCCAAAGTCCCACTGCTTGTGTCAGGGACCTTACACATAGGTATGATACCAAGAGGATTCTGACCATTATTTCTATAAGTGAATTCTGGGGTGGGGTTGAATCCACCACATCAGTGCCAAAGGGCTTATTCTAATTTTAGCATATTAGTCATGAGAGCCAAATCTTGTTAGATTCAGTAGATGTACTCCAAAACTGACTAAATTTGGGACTGAACCAATAAAATTCATTGAAGTTGCAGTCCTAAAGCCAAAAAAATAGATTGTGTTCCTACAGTTACTGGGAGCTCTATTCATGTCAGGGATCTTAGTTATCAATGGACAGGCAGAAGATTTCACTTTAAATGTTTTTTGGGGAGTAGAGTAACATTTTAACCATACTTTATTTGAGTTTACTGCTGTAAATTAAGCGTGCTAATTTAAATATGTCAGGACTTGATTGCCTGGACATGTTAAAATTTTAAAATCACAAATTAATTTAATAATTTTTGTTCTTTCTTTTTGCATTACTTTTAAAACATATTACAATGACAAAAAGGCAGAGACTGTTAGTTTCTTAGTTAGTTTCACTGTATCCTTAGTTTCATTGTCCAATGTCCTGACTTACTGGGACTGGCCCTGTTGCTGTGGAGGAGGGTAACATGTGGGGATGCTTTTCTGGGCCCAGACATCCCCAAGCAGGCATGGTGTGGGGCTCCCAGGGCCCAGATTGGCTGTTGGGGAGGAAGCAGGTGGCACTTCTGGCCAGGAGAAGACTACAACTCCCAGTCTCCTCTGGGACTGGAAGTGCCACAGGATTGGTTGGGGAGTCAGAAAGGGTGTTCACTTCCTGGCCTCCCAGGCTACCAGTGGCTGGCCAACCTATTTAAGGCCAGGAGGCACTTCTGCCCAACACCATTTTGCTTTTGGCTTTTCAGGATGCAGGAAGACTTCAGTGGCAAGCTGTCCTGGGAGCCTGGGGTGGGTGACACAAAGCTACTGCCCCACCACCACTAGTGGAGAGCCAAGGGTGAGCAACACAAGGCCGCCACCACCCCACCGCCACCACCTGAGAGCTGGTGGTGAGTGGCACAAGGCTAGTGCTCCCACCCACCAGTGGAGACCCAGGGCAAGCGATGCAAGGCTCACACCCCCACCACCACCTGAGAGCCCAGTTGAGCAGCACAGGGCTTGTGCCCCCACTACCACTGTGATCCAGGGCAAACGGTGCAACCTTGTCATGCCCCTAAAGCAAAAGAAAGGGGGTGTGGGGCCTTCTTGGCTGACAACCAGGGGCCAGGCCAGACAACCCACCAAGTCATGGGCTACCCTGGTTCCCAAGCATAGGCAGCAGCGCCCTGCTGCACAGCCACACCCTTCAGATCCCTCTATTGAGGCACAATCAGAACCAGCCACTGCTCCCACAGTGCTGGAATCCCTCTCCCCATTGGCAATGAGATGCTGGTGGGGAGTTGAAGGCTTTCATTTCTCTGAAGATACCAGCCACAGATGCTGGCGAAACATCAGAAAGGAACTCTTCTAGAACATGGCCACATAGCCCAAAAGCTCCACAAAAAATTAAGGTGCTGGTGGGTTTCATGCAGACCTTTTTAGTATTCTCGAACAAGTCGACCAGCGTGACCGGAACAAAAAGCAAAAGAGCACACGCAAGGAGTCATCATAGAGCAGCTCCACTGGCAGGAGCTCATCTATCAGTAGCGATTCCTCAGGAGGCAGCTCTACCACTTCTTTTAACTCCTGCAGTTCTAGATCAAGTCCTTCTCCAAAATGTAAAGTCTGGAAAAAGTGGTCTAAGGGCAGGAAGAACAAAAAAGGCAGGGGTCGAGTGGCTAGGGTTCCTGGTGATGAGGATAGTGAGTCTTCCCAACGGGTCCTCGAGAAGGATGATTATAGGTTGGAGGGAGCGTTAGTCCCTGGGCTGCCATCCTTGACCATCAGGCACAAGACCAGATGCCCAGGGTTGGAGGGGGTCTGGGTGCACCTGCAGGCCTCTGCCTTCCCCACACCTTCACCTGTCCAAAAGGGTTAGAAAAAAAATCCTCGGGGCAAATTTGTGGATGTGTTCACTCTGTTGAAGCCTTTGGGTGAGGAGGCTAGTGCCATTGCTCCCCAAAGGAGTGAAAATGATGAGTCCAAGGCCCACCATGTGGAGCACTCCTTCACCAACTGGATTGAGAATTTCTCCATCTAGCTGGGGGTGGTTTCTATGGCCTATCCTGAACAGGCTTGGCACTTGGCCAACCACATGACCAATGTTCACAAGGCCAGGGCCATTGTGAGGGAGGTTGCAGCCATTGAATATGACACCAGCTTCTGCCAGTGAGCTTCCCAGAGTGACACTGACAAGCGGGATTTCATCAACAGTGAGATCTGGCTTCTGGGGGTGGGCCCCCATGTCAAGGGAAATGTGATCCCACCAAGAATTCAAAGTGTGTTGGGAAGGAAGATCCCCACAGGCTGGTGTGCTGGGAATTCAACCAAGGAAAGTGTGTCTGGACCCAGTGCAAGTTTGAACATTGCTGCGAGCTTTGCATGGGCCCACGCACCATGCTGGATTGCTCCCATCCAGCTGGGCCCCATCAGGCCTTTTGGTCAGGACACCCCACCCCAGCAGCCTCTGGAAAGAAAGACGGAGCCACCAGCTCTGGTACTGTGGGTTGGGAGGTCCAAAGTGAGTGCAGCAAAGCTGCTCGGCTGCACTTTGCCCTCGCCCTTATGCCTGTGTGCCCTTCTGTTTTATTTTAGCTCCTCTGCAATTACCCCTTCAAGGAGGTGGCCACTTTCCTTGCTGATGGTTTCACTCGAGGCTTCATGATCCTGGTGGTTGGTCTGTGGGAGAATTCAAGGGTGCTGCCATCATCTTCCGAAGGTTATGCGGTCACAGCCCGTGCTCTGTCTGGATTCTGCACAAATTCATCTTGCCCCCAAGCAGAAGGCCCCCTATTCACCTATCTCTCCCCTAAGTAGAAGGCCCACCATTCACTTATAAACAAAGCATCGTTGACATGGTTCCAGGTGGTGTCAGTTCTCGTTTGGTCCTTCAGTGTGCTGGGCTGCTTGCCAAGGAATTTGGTGGCCCCTCATTCGACATCAGGGCTGCAACCACATCAGTGAGATGTGGCTTGCCAGTTGACTCAATTTTTTAAAAAATGGTCAAGTGGAAATCTGGGGTATTTGTGGGCTACATATGCCTGGAAAAGGACTCTTGTGCAAGACTTCATTGTGGGTGGCAAGACTCCATTGTGGTTGATTCTGGGTGACTTCAGCTTGCACAGGTTGGCAGAAGGTGGCCCCTGGGGGTGGGGAGTCTGCCTTTTTTGACAGTAGCAGAGGTCTCGGACAGTAGCAGAGGGCATGGTACCAGTGCTGCAGAGTACTGGATCAGGAGTCCACCAGGGACTCAGGTGTACCTCAGTGTTGCTAATGTGGGGGCAACACCGGATCAGCATCCCCCAGTGACAAGGGGTGGAGATGCACCAGCTTCCTGAGATGAGAGTGTACGATCAGTTGGTTACCCCGCTATCATCCTGAAGCTTGGCAGTGACCAGACATTTTGGTTCATTGACCAACAATTGTTGGTGGGTGACAGATCCAGATCTTATGCTTGTCGGGCCAACCCTTCCTAGTTGATGTAATCAATAAAGTTGTGGCCTTTTCTCTGCCAATTTGGGTGTTTGAGGTCCTTGCTGCAGAGCCTCCCTGCCACAGCAATGAGATTTTATGGACATTTTACTGAACCCTTTGGAGTGTAATTTTCTTTAAATGTATCCATACATGGTGTCAATTGTTGTAGCCTTTAAATTTGTATAAAGTTGTTGTTATGTTTAATAGGTTATATCCTTTTTAGACTGTGTATTGTTCTAATGTAGAAAAACCATGATGAATCATCCTGAAATCCACTATGAAGGATGAGATGATGATGATGATGATGATGATGATGATGATGATGATAAACATCAGGGATTGTTTAAAAGAAAAAAAATAATTTGCATAAGATGTGCATTGTTTTAAGCAAAATAGAAAAAACAAATCATTGGCCATCTGCAAACCACACTGGAAGAATTCTTTTGCTCAGTTTCTTCTGATGCTGAGCTGTAAGATCAGCAGAAAATGTAGCTGAAAACGTAAATGTCAGAAATTTCAAGTCCATCCCATCAGTATTATCAACTATTTTACTTTAATTAAAGTCTTTGTACACTTTTAATCATGTCATACTGTGCCATGGCTTTTATGGGGACAATTCTGCAGAAACAGTAAATTGTTATACATTTATTTTTGTCCTGCAGAAACCTCAATAATTAGACAAACACGGCAAAATAAATAATGCAAATAAAGATGGTTTTCTACCAAGGGAAGAAAAAAAAATTGAGAAATGCTGAGGTTTGGGTAATAAGTATTGAAATACGCTGAAATGTAACTCTGTCGTGGTTGGCTACTGACCCCTTTGCTGAATAGAGATTCCATTGGCATGAAAGCGGGTGTTTTTCTTGCTTCAGCAAACCCAAAGAACGACTGTCAAAAAGAGGCACTGAGAAGAAAGGCTAATCTAACATTCTGCTCTGGTGCATGAACTCTTGTACCTTACAAGAAGACAAATTATAATGCACCTTTCAGAAGAGATGGCCCAATTTAGAACTGATTTCTGCATTATACAGGTTACAAAATCTGCCTCAAGGGACTACCTCAAAGACTGGCTTCAAATGCTCAAAAAAATGTAGTTTTAGAAAACAGTGTTGGGATGTTCAAATAATATCTAGTGAAATAATCTTTCTCTATAGCTGCCAGTTTGCAAATATCTTGTCCCACTCTCCGAATATTTTGTCATATGTAAGTGTATTATCAATCAACAAAGCCCTGAGTTATGTATGCAACTTGATTCCCAGTCTTGAGGGTCATCAGGAGCAAAGTTAGTCTCCATTTTAAAATGTCCACAAAAAGCTACCCTATTTTCACCCACATGGTAAATCTGGTTGAAGGTTAAGTCTCAGCTTTGAAGCATTTGTTCCAAATACTCCAAAATAGCCCCTTGGACAGCTCTTTTAAAGTTCAGACAAAATCCTAGGACAAATTTACTGGTATGGAAGTGATTTACTTCAGGGGAATCTAAGACAGGATGATAAAACACCCTATTTGGGGAAATATTGTTGTTAGTGGATTCTGGGAACTACAGTCCAAAATCTCTGTTCTCAATCAAAGTTGCCTTGCTTCTACTGACACGTCTCCCTCCGAGCTTGCTACCAGCCTCACTACACACAGTCGTTTTAATACTTCATGTAGCAACATTGCCTTTCTGGTTCTCTGTATACTGTTTCTAAAGGAAGTAAGGGAAATATTTCCTTAATGAACAAACAAGTATTCTGACATGATAAACACTCCAGACTTATATAACATTTGATGCTATTTTCAGTTAAAACTTGATTGCACATTACTTGGGACCTTTGTAGCAAGAGACTCACTGTACTGCACTGTCAAACACTGATTTCTTAAGTATCCTTAAGGCTACTTTTCAATATGTTGCTAAGAATATTTTCCAGAGAAACTGACTGGAAGAATTGTAAAAGAAATCTAATTGTTGGTTTTATGATTACATATTTTAAAGCACTGCAATTGAAATGATGAATGGCTACATGTTTGGACTGTACATAATGGATTTAGCGTATATGCCTATGTAATTATCTCATTTTTTGAACAAAGGCCAATACTTTACCTGCACTAGTATTATGCATTCAATCTAATCTAAACTGATCTAATTTTTTTTCCAAAGGTCACAAAATGATTCTCTGCTTTCTGCTGAGGAACAATTTATTAGCAAATATATTTGGACCATTTAAGCTTGCAGCATATTTTTGGGACCTTTGTAGCATCTACCATATCTTTCTCTATTTAGATTTTCTGCAGGGGAAAATAATTTAAGGGCAAAACCGACAAGCAGGAAAAAGCATCTGGAAGCTACCTGTTCTGAAAGTGATCTGAGTCCCCATCAACTGCACTGCTGGCTACCGAGGTGGTTGGAGTGTGCATGGCATAACTGCATGGCATGGTTTCAAGTATGTTGCAGGAGCAAACCACTGGTCACTGCCATCAAATTGGATGGCCATCCCTGTGAACCTGCAAACAGTCAAATGTGCAGCACTCCACCAGGACACGGCATCAGAGCAAAGGTGTGCCCATGGCAAGATATAACCATGCCCCCCTTTACTCCTCCTTCACCCCATACCCCCCCATCCAGTTTGTGTATGTTTTTTCTTATCTCCATGAGAAGTGTCATGGTTTCTCTTATGGACATTGGCGCCCCCACTACTTGGGTATGGCATCTTTGTCCCTTCTATATGTATTCTTGTGATGAGGCATTTATTTGTGAAATTAGGATTACGGTTTGGATAGAGCGCCTCTTTAGAGCCACTCTGGTGTCATAGCATTTAGACGTTCAAGCAAAAGTGAGCATTTTCCAGGAAGAAGCGGAAAAATTCAGCCCCTTTTTAGTCCGGCTTTTCTCCCCATAGCACAGCTTGGGAGTGGTTTCCAGCTGGCTACAAGGTGTGCTTCATCTAAATGCCCCACTTCAAAGCCGGACAGAAACTGCTTATTTTGACCATCTGTTTTGCCCCTTATTGCTTCATCCCAATGGAGTAAGTTATATAGCAAAGTGTCAATCATATGGCCCATGGTGTCAAATGCTGTGCTCCAATTTTCTCTCCCCCCCCCAAAAAAAAGAGCATCCAGTAACTTCCAGGAGACTTGATTCTCACTTAAAGAAAGGCATGTACCCTATAACATATTTTCCCCTCAAACTGGAAATATTTACTTTAAATCAAAAAATGTTTTTTTGTTTTTTTAAAAAAGTCTCTTCTAACTTCATCCAAGTGCTGGTGCTAGTGTTGTCAGATTGAATTGCCAATATTTAAGGATGGAAAGAATACTTGAAAATATTTGAAAAGCATGTATCTCAAGTGTTGAGAAATCCAATGAGAAGAATCTTGGATTGATGAGAATCTTGGCAGTTTAGAATGTATTTTGCACAAAATTTGTCCATGTTTTGTGCAGAAAAAAGCATTTATTGCACAGGAAACAGATTGTTTTGCTCAGAAAACAACATTTCAACACAGAAATATCCATTCATATCCAGAAAATGGTGTTTTCTGCACAGAAAATGCTATAATGGCTATTTATTCTGCATAAAGTTTGTACATTGTTGATTTGCATAGAAATTATCAATTTTTTGTGCAGAAAATAACATTTTTTGTACAGGAGTCAATATAACTGTGTTGAAAATGCTATTGTTCATGCAAAACAACCATGTGTGAATTTTGTGCTGAATACATCCTGAATTGAAAATAGCCTTTAAAAAACTGCATGCTTCGTGAAGAATTTCTCGCCGCAGGAAGAAAATTGCTGAAATTATTCATTGCTACCTTGAAAAAGAAATTTAGTTAAGAATAATATTTCTACTGTATCTTAAGTAGAAAACAGATTATTGAATTGAAAGCATAGCAAGTTTGGCCAGGTGAAACAGCATCTCCTCCCTCGCCCTCAATCCACCTTTTAGCTGTGGTTTTCAAAGTCGGAAACTTTCATTCTTTATCATTCTGTTCTATTTATACCTCTTTCATACCACATGGTTGTGGAATTCCTTGTCTTTTTAATTAGATCTTTTAATTATTTTTTATATAGACATTAGATTGCATTACAGTAACAATACATTGACATATACACATAACTTTGCTTCTCCTCCTCCTTCCCCCTCCCCTTCCCACATATATAGTCCACATAAAGAGGCAACAGCACCCTTACAGATAAGAAAAAGGAGAAAGAAAAAAAGAAAGAAAAAATATCAGACAAACTAACAAATACTTCTCAGATGTTGAGAGATCAGCTTCATAACAAAATATCTTTTAAGAAACCTAAAAAGAGAAAAATGCACTCATTATTAATTTTAATCTTTTTTGTTTACTTTTTTGTTTAATGTTCTATTTAACCTATGTATTTTTTTTAAAAAAAATTCTTAGGTAGATTGAAAGTATTCACTTATCAGGAGTAATAGCAAATGGCTGGGGGTATATATATCTAAGAGAAAAAGCAGTTAATCAATAGAACCAGTTACCCTCACTGGAGGACTTCAAAATACCATAGTTTTGGATTGCAGTATTTAGAAAGGAGACTGGAGAAGATGCCATAAAGCTTCCTTCAAGTTCTAAGATTCCCTGATTAAATGCCAGTAAAGGATTATTCCATTTCATTTAATTTTCTGGCTATAGTGAGCATGCAAATCCATTTAAAAAATCTCCTCCCAATCTCTGCCTTTTTTTTTTCTTTCACTCACTACTGCCATGCAGATCTTAGCAAAGACTGAAACATTAAAGGGAGGTGGGGGAGGAAACACTATCAATTTTCTTTAAGATAGAAGAAAGTAAAATGGTAACAATTATGTTACTATTTAAGATCCTTTAGATCTCAAGGAAAACTTAGATTATACAATCTAAAATCAGCCCTGGTGGCGCAGTGGTTAAATGCCTGTACTGCAGCCACTCACTCAAAACCATAAGGTGGCGAGTTCAAGACCAGCAAAAGGGTTCAAGCTTGACTCAGGCTTGCATCCTTCCGAGGTCGCTAAAATGAGTACCCAGATTGTTGAGAGGCAAATAGCTTACAATTGTAAACCACTTAGACACTCCTTAAGGGTATGAAGCGGTATATAAATGAAGCTGTTTGTTTTTGTTTTGTTTGGTATGCGCTTGTGTTTGTGTTTGTGTGTATGAACACCATTCCTGCTGGTCATGTCACCCATAAATTCAGCATCAGTTCTGTTTTTGAATTTCCGCACTGATAACCCTGGCTTCAAAATCCTGTTTCAGGTTGATGGTCTAAATGTAAGCCAAAGAAGCATGCACACAGGATTGGCAGGAAAGCTTGGCGCCTTAGGCCTGATAACTGGTTATTTGACATAGAATATTTCATTAATGTTATTGTGCAAATCATGGTGAAAGAAGGAACTTTAGAGGATAACTGGGATCTCAGCTGAATAGTTAGCTAACAATATATATATATATATATATATATATATATATATTAAAAAATCTATGTTTGATTCTCAGTCTGTCTTCAATCACCCTCACATCCCCATTCAACAAATTGTTGCTCAGTTAGTTGTGATCTCACCTTCTGCTTCACTTTCCTTTCCTTTTCATTTTCTTACCTCCCTCCATACCTCCAGTGTGTGTGAGTGTGTGTGTGTGAATTTATTTTACTATGGTCACTCTCTCTTTGACCTTGGTGCCATTCACCCACTGTCTAGAAGGAATGAGAGAGAGGTGAAAGCAAGGGATGGAAGGTGAAAGCAAGAGATGGAGAGAGAAAGAAAGGGAAGTCCAAATACTTTAGCTTTCTTGTGCTTTCATTATACTTAGAGAAGCGTGAAAACTCATTCTTGGCTGTGAAAGGCATGCTATGTTAAAAAAAAAAAAAGAGAGAGAGAGATAGCCATTTTTCAAAAACTGACATTGCCCATTGCTTAATTTAAAAACAAAAATACTATATGTGACCCACTCTAATCATCTTGACTAATTCTTTTTGCAGCTAGGGAACAGATAACGGCAGCTGGTAGCTGCCATGTCAGCTAATTGAGAAGCGGCTATGGCTTTTATTCTGAATTTTAAAGGAACTATACAAATGTCGAATCTTTGTGGGTAGAATAACGTCCAGCACCTTTGCTAGCCAATTAAAATTAGACTAAAAGACAGATTGGATTCAGAAAGGATTCACCTAACATGGTGGCCACCTGCTGACATCGGTGGTGGATCAAAGCCTCCCTGATAATTTTAATCCTCCATGTCATATAGGTACCTGAGGGTCTTTAAAACCTCGTGCTTTGTGCCTTCCTCTTCCCATTCTGTATTTCAGCCTACATCTAGTTTATTATTCTACTTCCAGCAAGAAGGAAGGAAAGAATTTGATGGATTAAATGTTCCATGGAAAAATATTTTCCTATGCCTCAGATTGCTGAGTTTCTGTATATTACTCTATCTACATAGGCTTTTCAGTCTTTTATTGAACCCATAGAGAGTCCCACTGCCACAGCATCATTCCTGATGTATGAATATTTTATTCTTTTCTCTCCTCTGCCCCAACCTAAGGAATTTAAATTTTCTGTGGTTTTCTTTCAATGCATACTTGGACATTTTTTTAAAAAAAAATATTATTGCTGTACTATATAGGCATTAACAGCCTGTCTCTGACATAGCTGGGTCCTTAAGAAATACTCTTGAGATCGGCTTCAGCTTAGATCTAGTTCATGTTTTGATAAGCTAGTTATACAGTGAATGGCCATGTCTTTAGCAAGTAGCAGTTCTAATCTTTGACACTTTGTTCTGAAGGGAACATTTGCCTGTCTTTCTCTGCTCACATTCCTTGTTGAGCTGTAACAATTTATTGCTTCGTCTATGCCTGCATAATGCACACTCATCCCATTGGTAACAGCTGGAAGTGCTACTCGAGAAGCCATGACTAAAGGATACATAATTCTAGCCTTGTCAAAGTCCATGTTCTTATGAATAGTTTTGGAGGGTGGGTGGGTTGAAAAGCTGAGGAACAAATATGTGTATGCCATTATTTTGGCCATGCCAGAATCCTTCCAGACTTTTAGGTGAGCTTTTGTGATACATATCACAAAGAAACAGTCAACATGGTGTGGTGGACTGAGTATTGATTTCGAGTTGGATTTCAACCCATATCATGAACTTCAATAAGTGACTTTGACCTACTTGTTGTTTCTTATCTTACTGAACAGGGTTGTGAAAATAAAATGGGGGCAAGGTGGACCATGTGTATTGTCCTGATGTACTTGAAATAAGAAGTAAAAATAAGAGCAATACACAGTCAACCACCAACATACAGTAATGGCAAACACCAATCACTTTCATATATATTCATATATTAAGTACAAGAATGTCTCAAATATATGTAAACTATCACAAGAGATGATCTTTAGATTATCTGTGTATTTGAAAATGGCCAAATTGAGTAATCTAGAATCAAGAAATTCTGCATTCTGATTTGTCAATTGTAGTCAGCCTCTGGTTTCTGTCATTTTCATAAACATTCCTAAGCATTCATACACAGATCCATTCTGTCCCATCTGCATCATTCTGAAATTTTAATAGGCATAAAATCCACATTTATTTTATATGAAATTGTCTATAATATGCATATTTTTGTATGCAACTTTTCCTAATGTGCCTATGTTTGTCTTCAATTCTGAGCCAAGAACTGCATTGTAAAAATTGAAGAAATCCATAATCGGAAGGATCATTTATGTTCCAGCCTGAATAGGTTTGTGAGATGAGAATTAGTTCAATTCTTAAAAATTCTGAGCCAAATGAAAGTATCCCAGATTCCTAGTCACAAGGGAAGGCAGTGCTATACAAAGTAAGACCTTGTTCCAGCAAATGCTAAAGATGAACTGAAACCTCATGTGTCTTCCCATATTCCACCTGCTACCTGCCTCCTTAAAATGGTGATTCTTGACCTTTGCATTTTACCTGGTATTTGATTCTCCACACATTTTGAACAAAGATTGAGAACAACTGCTTTAAAGATTCAGACATTTCAGCCAATGGGGTGGAATTTGTGTGTTGGTAGACTGATTGAGGAAATAAAGCAGGTCTCAGGTTCAGCTCCAGCATATTTTATCTGGCTTTGCCTTTAAAAAAATCCTGTTGATGGTTTCAAACTTTGTGAAATACCTATGGATTTTCTTGTTCATGGAAAGCAGTAACACAAAAAGGGTGGTCTGCACCACCTTTGTTTGCTGCGGAGCTTCACCGCAGCAGCTAGATGCAGCGGTGAAGCTGTGCAGCAAAAAAGGAGTGGGCAAACCCCATTCCTTTTTAGTGCCACAGTTGTGGTGCAATTAAAAGAGAAGGCACCATTTGGCGCCTTTATTTTTCTGCAACTGCACAGCTACACCTAGCAGCTGTGTAGTTGCAGAGGTGTCATTACGCAAACCATCTAGAAGGCCTGGCATGATGACGCAGGTGTCATCATGTACTAGGGTTAGGGAGCTTGCAAATGCTGCATGCTCCCTAACCCTAATGGCGCTGCCCAGGAGCCTCATAGTGCCGGTATGTATCAGATCATAATGACTTTTATGTAAGTTAGTCAAGTTGTTGGAGTGTGTGCGTGTTTACATGTGAGGGGTCAAATGTAGTTCTAGCAGTGGGAGTAGGGTGGCTTTCTTGTGTTTTTTCAGCATATGGTGAGAGGGAAGTTGAGCGAATCTAATTCAGGTAAAATGCATTTGTAATAGTTTTATACAGATACCAGCTGGGAATACAGTTGCACAATGAGACAGATTTTAGAATGGTCTCATAGCATATGTTTTACTGCATCTTAAAATGTGTTCTGTAACTAGGTATATCTGAGAGTAGTGAGGGAAAGCAAGCATTTCTGGCAACCTGATGAACACTGAGACATTCAGCACCCAAGAGACAAAACTAGCCAGACCATAATGGAGACCATAGAGCTAGCCAAGTTACTGTGGGTCCCAAGGAGTCCTGTAAAACTGTAACACATATGTTGTATAGTGATCACCAATTAGCAATCTTGTAATAGATTTCAGAATCCTGCAGTTTTGTACCACTTTGTACCATTTGGTTTTAAAGGGCAGCTGCAGTTGATGCCCAAAAGGGTCACTTTAGATATCATTTTCTTAAAATGACAACATGCCAAAATATGGTTCAAAGACACTTCTGAGAGACAGCTGAGCATTAGCTAACCACAACCTGCACGAAGGATGAACACAGCTGGTTCTAGAAGTGGCCAAAATCCTATATAACTAAGTGGCTAAAAGTAACAATAGACCTATATGTGGGAGCCAAATTGTGTTTAGCCAATGCTGTAAATAATCCATAATATATATAATTTACATGAAGCCAGAAGGTTGATGGAATCAGGCCTCTAGCCAGTGGAAAAATCTGCTTTACTGTCGAAATGTTGCCCATCTTTAGTTACTACTTTAAACATATACACAGTGTCATTAGATGCTCTTTAGAACAATGTAGTAACAGGGCCCAAATCCCAGGAGATAGGTCAAATTCAGCTGGTGTAATAGGCAGTATGTGTTCTTCTTAGCAGGGATGCCAGTTTAGATGTCAGTAACAGAAAGCCAAAGAGGAAAGGACTGTATGTTCAGAAATGTTCGACAGCTTGCTTTTAGATATACACTGCCCTTCTATTTTTGTGGACTTGTAGCCCGCATCCCTCGGAAATACACGAGGGGCAAATGGAGGGCAACACAATGAGGTGGCTGCCCGAGGCACGTGTACAGCAATGTGCACAGGAGCATGCTGTCATTGGAGTCAATAGGGACTCCAATACTGGCTATTTTCCATTTTCGCGGGTGAGGCTGGGCAGAACAGATCCCCCACAAAAGTGGAGGGGCAACTGTATTCATCCATTAATTGCAAAAGATGTGTGTATGTTGAGAATATCTGCTATTAATTTTTAAATTATTCTTCATAACTGTATCTATGTTAGGGCTAATGTGAGTTTTTTTTTCAGATTTCCCATTCTCTTCCAAGGATTGTGATTCTTTGATGTTTCTCTCTGTATCCAGCTGGATTCACACCAGTCTTATGAAAGTCCTTGCAAATTTAGCAATCTTGGAAATTTACCAAAATTTGGCATGGGATGCACACCACCCCCATTCATATTTTTATTTACGAGCCCAGATGTTGACTGATGTAGTTGCCTACTAATGATCACACTCTCCCTTCCTCATTCTTTTTTCACATGATGCAGCAGTTCACTCATGGAAAAAGGAACTGAGCTGTACGTTCAAAGACAGAGCCATATTAGTTTGGATAATCAATATTCAAAGGGATCTTGTAGCACCTTTAAGATTAACTGAAAGAAGCTGGTACATGAGCTTTATTAGCCTAGAGTCTACTTCCTCAGCTGTACATGATCATCTTATAGATAATAAGAATCACGAAGTGTTTGATGATGATGCTGCTTGAGAAGGCAGAGTTCTGTTTCACAGACATTGAAAGATCTTGAAAGAGAATTTGCCAATATGTGTGGTTTTCTCTTGGGCTGTAGTTTTGTGCTTGGAACGTTTAGCCTGTACAATGATAGGTACCATTTGTAAGGAAAAACAGCTAGGTCTCCAGATCCCCAAAGTGGAAGTTAAATGTTGGAGAAAACCCAGCAAAAGCTCTGGTGACCAGTATATTGCACCCCTAGAATTCATATATAACACCACTGAATGTAACCATGCTTTTATCCTGTAGACTTTGTGGTAAAACAGATGACTGGGAAGGGGTGGCCATAGACTACTCCAGCCATGATTGGGACAGAACCATGGCAACCGCATGGTCGGCTCCAAAAGTGGCCACTGGCCCCAAGCTTCACCTCCAGGAGCCAGATTATCCTGCCTCCTTTTTGCTCCAGTCAAAGGACCAGAGCATGGCTTTAGTGTACCTTCTGGACATATTAGAGGCATGTGTCGTATAAATGGCGCACCTCCAATCCATCCAGAAGCCACTTTTTTGGGCCCATCTGTTCCAGGCCCTTATTAGCCTTTGCTGTACCCTGTCCATCTGGATGGTTTTGATGGAAGCTTTTTGATCATTTGTCCTATTATTTTGAATTGATAGTAACTAGAAAGTGGAAAGTAGAAACAGTAGAAAGTTTCTAGAAGAAAAAACACAAAGAAGTCAATATATTTTATAATAGTAGTAGTAGGGGGAGGAGGCTTTATTGTGCCTAGAACGGGTGTGGGGAGACCAACACAAATTGTGGAGTTTGTATTTTCTTCTAGATCTGAGTGACTCTCCTGCTTCCTTGACCAAACAAAACACATAAGGTAAGCTGAGGAAAGACTTCACAATTTGACTGTATGGCCCACAAATCCTTACAGGAGCATTGGTGGCTGAAGGCTTCCATGTGAGTGGGAGGGTGAATTTGCGTTGGACTATAGTCTGAACTCTGGATGAGTTGTTTAAGATATTGAGCTTATTTTGGGGAAAGGATTAAAGACCTTGGATAGCTGAGTTAAATTCAAACTAAAACTCAGAGTGAACACACCACTGTACTGACATGGAAACCACCAGCTGCCTCTTACATTTTGACTAGTATGGTTCAGTATGGTAAAAATGGGAGTTGAGTGTCTCTCCAGTTCCTGCTGCTCCTTTTAATCATTATATATTAATAAGCAGTCAGAGAGAAGAAACAGACTGACAGACAGAAAAATAGACATAAACTTGCAGCACCATTCTTTCTTACTGGGATAGGTTTTCTCTTCTTTGTGGTTTAGAAAAAAGTTGTTTATTGATCACCTGAAAATTAGGGCTAGGGAAGACAGATGTTTTCAACATCTCCAGTGAGAATGTTCTGTGATTCATTGCAAACACATTGATTCCAAGTATTTTTGTCTGTTTAACAGATTGTTTATGTGCTTCCTTGTGGGATCAACAATTAATAAATGCAGACTAGGGAGAAATATATGTACTTGTATTACCACATTCCTTGTCCAACATGTCATTACTCACTTCAGCATTCAAAATAATGAGATAATAACATGTGCATATTCAAATAAAGACAACCAAGAAACTTCTGTCCCATGCACATAATTTTAATATTCTAGTAAGCTGAAAATGTTTTCAGAATTGCAAGTGGTCCAAATATCCTATAGCTAGAGATTCAGTGTAGAAATTCACATGTAAGAAATGTTTTGGAATAGCAAATTTGAAAGTTGCCAATGGCCCTCTTTCAGAGAAATGGACACAGATGTTTCTATTGGAGTGCCATCACTCAATAAAGTTGATACCAATATGTTGGGATATTGGAGAATACACCTGGAGAAATAAAACTAGGCTAGGCTTAAGTGTGAACAAAATAAATAATTAAATAATTAAATAATTGACATGATAGTCCATATACAAAAACAATATTTGCCTTAATCTCTGAGAAAGGATGATGATGCAATTCTAACACCCTTTTACATGTGGTTTTTTTGTTTTTGATCTTAAATATTTTAAATTGTTGGGCTAAAGGAATATGTCCTCCAGCTGTAAAATCTTCAGGGGCTGTAAATAGACAAGCTGGTGGGAGAGCCATGGAATGAACACTTTCAGTGGACCTTAGTTGGTTCAGGCCTGTGGTCTGTGGTCCAAAGCAGACAGGCTAAAAGGACCATTCCAGAAACACGCTGCCCCGATCATGCTGGGACCATGGCAACTGCATGGGCCCAGTCCTGATCTTGTGCACCACTGTAATTCAGAACAGGTGAGATGAAGAATAAGATATTGGAAAGTTTCTAAAGTAAGGATAGAATGTTTGCTCTGAATCTGGGAGCACTGAAGCCACTGTAGGGATCTAAGGAGGCATTCATATGATTCAAGTTACAAAAGAAGTTAAGATTTTGGAAGCAGACTGCTAGACAGAATTTACATAAGAAGGAGTCAAGGTGAAATAAGCAAAGCCAGCAGAGGATAAAATGGTATTTTATAAATAAAACTTAACACTCAGAGTAGAATATTTGCTGAGGGGACAGAAAAGTGTTTAAATCTTTTCACTGTCATACCAGTGGAAGCAACATGACTTGGTTATGGACTGAAGATAAGTAACAAAGGAGAAAGAGGACCCTACAGGGAGGTTCTCATCCTGAACAGGGCATCCTGGGAATGCAGCAAAGCCCCCTAAATGCATCCACTGCTGGGAGGCACTGCTTTCCATTCAGGGTCTGGTGTGGCTGCTGGCTGAACAAGAATGGGAGATAATGCCACCTGGTACAGTCCACATACCCGCACCCCTGTAGTGATGCCCCTGGATACAGAGTTGTTTGATCATGACTTTTAAAACTTGGGGTTTTATTCTTTACTCAACAGATATTTAATAGTTTAGAATCACATTTGGACAGCCTGGAAGGGTGTAAGGTTTAATCATGCTCTCCAGGATTTGAAAAGACAGCATTTTGGCATGGTTTAGGCGGTTGTACTATCACACACTTGGGACATAGTCCCAAGTCTCCCTTGGAGTTGGACGGACAGTGCTTATGTGCAGTAAATGTTCCCCCTACATTGGGGTAGAATTCAAAGGTATAGCCCTGTTAGTCTGGAAAACATTGCCCCTTTACATTGATATCATATTTCTCAAGTCAGCAATGCCTTCTCTTCATTTTGGAGGATACATAAACAATTTTTGGCTGATGGAATCATGAATTCCTAGTGATATTTATTCTTTAAGAACTCTGTCAAGGAAACTGGCCTTAGCAGAGCCTTGATTCTGTTTTGGGAGAGCATCAAAACTGTTTATTAACATTAACTCTTCTTATAGCAAGTTCCCAAGGGTATCGTTGCTACCATCAGTTTGTGCAAGGATGACAGAATTACTATACGTATATTCTATACTGGGGATGAGGATTTATTAGGCGATTTTTTAGTGATAACATAATCACTAGAGGTACTTAAATCTGTCAGGTCCTCAGTTGGTCAAGCCTTAAAGGAACTTCCTGAGTAATATCCCTTCTGTCTCCTTATGATGCCCAAGGAGAGAGCTGCTGAGATATCCTTGTAATAAATGGGAATTCCTCCATTTATCAGAGTCTTCTCCCCCAGATAATAAAGGGTTAAATGTGGGCTAAGTACATTTACATTTTAATAAGGGTCTATGTGACAGCTGGTAAGATGGCAGCTGTCCAATGAGTCCAGCCTCCCAACTATCCAGAAACATCAAGAACTACAAATTGCATCTGATGCATTAATAAGATTAGGAAGATGTACCAGTGATTGGTGTCAGGTTTTGGATTTATTTTCCTGGTGAAACCCACAACAGAAACAGTACAGAAACTTGGTTTTGTAACTTATACTACTGTCTGTGCCTGGAGGGCAAGCTGGTTGTTTATGTAGTTATACCATTTTACTATAAAATTCCTTTACTTAGAAGCTTTTCTTTAAGGTATTCTGCCTCTCTCTGCACTCCTTTTTCATGTGCCTTGGCTTTCCAAGGCAGGCAAGTGAAACTCTTCAATGTCCTGATGCATTGCTAAGGTGTGATAAGTTAACCATGGGTGGTGGTAGCAAGTTCTTTAGATAAAAGATGGTCTTATGAGGTCCCATCCAGCTCAGCAGGAACAGAGGGGGACCCACAGAGAATCGTCACTATCCTTCAGGTGCCTTCTAGTACTCATGTCCAGCCTGTACAATTTCTTTTTAGCTCTATAGATTCTAGCAATAGCGACAGATGAAACAAAAGTGCTAATAGCTCTTGCAGTGTAATTTTTTTTAAAGTATGCTAACTTTTTTGAAGCTGCCAGTTCTACTAGTACTTCACTAAGAGATACTAAAAGCTTCAAGGAATGTGCTTTATCTCCACCTGTGATACCATGCCATTTGGCTTTGGGTAGTTAATAAACACCAAATTCTATTTCATTAGCTGTAGGTGCTAAGATTTTATTATCTGGGAATGGTGCAATTCCATTTTATGTATTAAGAGTTCATAGGGAGAAGAATTTGACTTGCTAGCAAAGTGTAAGTTCCTGAGTTATATATTCAGTTACTTCTTCAAAGATGGATTGATGATGTGGGGATCTTGTCTCTAGTACCACACTTGCTATTTCTTGCTTTTTCAAATTTGCTTTGTTACTAGGTTTTTAAATGCACCCTCTCATTCTTATCCCTTTCTTCTAGTAGTTTAAATAAACTGTCGATTTTCATTTTAGAAACAGGTGTGCTATTAGATTTAGCTTTTTGTGTTTGTATTTCTTTTTAGTACAAATAGAGGTTTTAGAGTTCCTATTAGAGTTCCTACTAGTAAGGAATGTAACAGTTTTAACTTTTCATTTCCTGGAAGAATTTTTGCTATTTTTACTGACCACATTTACTTAAACAGGAGACTCACATGATGATTTAATGAGACGACAGACTTACATTTTTTTCTAATATCATTGTTACAACTGTTCCTTGGTATCATCCCTTGTGATTTAATCAGCATGAAATTTATTAGAGTGTTTAGAAGTTCCTTACATTCAGATAGGAACTTCTTAATCAGGGATGTATCATCTGACTAACTGTTGAACAGGTCCCTAAACAACTCAAACTGACTACTTAGCAGATTTGTTACCACATATGGGTCAGGGTGTAGGTGAAGGTCTAGATTTTTGTCTTCAATAGAACATAGGAAGGCTGTTGCTTTCAGAGGGAGAGACTTCAAAGCACCTTCAAAGCAACTTGAGGTAGACAAGATATTGAAATAATCAGGGGTTCCTTTGGGAAGTTCAGGTTAGCTGATCTGATCTTTAAACACTGAAGTAATATCATCTACAGAGGTCGGTTCTGCAGCCAGACGACAGCTGCTTCTACATTAATGCAGTTTGACACCACTTTAACTACCATAGCTCAATGCTATGGAATTTTCAGATTTGTAGTTTTGTGAGATATTTAGCCTTCTCTGTCAGAGAGTTCTAATGCCACAATGAACTCAAATCTGAGGATTCCATATGATGGAAGTCAAGCTGCATTAATTCTGCAGTGTGGCAGCAGCCTACATCTGCCATCCTTTGAAATTCAAGGTCTTCATTAAACAGTGTAAACACAGTGCCCAGTCCATAATCTCCTCATCGTATGCACCAGTCTCTGGATCTGTTCATTTCTCAGAACTTGGATAGAAAAAAGTCGATGATTTTGCATTTATTATGTAGCTGACACAAAATCCTCAGTCACAAAAGCTAGATGCAATGGTTTGTACTGTACCTTCCTTTAGTGAGATCCATACATCAGAGATATTAATTTAAATATTAAATTTAAAATTAGAATCTGAGGCTTTGGAGTCAGTCAAATGGTTCAAACCTATACGGTCATAGTGGCCTCAGCCAGGGCTTGACACAGCTCTCAAAGTACAGGGAACAGAAAACGAAAACTAATTTTTAATAAAGGGGGGGGGGGATGAGAAAGGGAGAAACCAAACTGTCTTAGTTATGAGTAGAAATTCTAAGATATGTAACAGGAGAAACTCTTTAAACTCATTATACACATACAAAAATAGTAATAATAGTTAGAAACATTTGTTTTTAAAAACCACTTTGGAACACCATATAATGTCTGCTATGAGAGTTAGCTTAGGTTCAAGATACATCAAAGGCCTGCCTTTGGGGAGAATTTCCTCCAGCATAGACCTATATCTTTGAAACAAAATCTCTAAACAGTTATTGTCCTTTTTTGTTGTGCACTGCTTAGAATTCATAGTGGCATTACTATTAAATAGTGTAAGGTTAAAAAAAGAAAGAAATCAAGTCTGGACTCTGCATGAAGCATTAGCTTCCAGGAGACTGTTTCAGAAGTGGCCTTGAGTTTCAGTGAAGAGGAAAGTTGACAACTCAGCCATGCTTAAACCTCTTTACATAAAAGTATGGAGATTAGTCCCGAGTAGCTGTAAATTCTAGTTAGGAATCCAGTTGGGGAAATGCAGTTTCATTAAATTTAAAGCTAAGATTCTCAGTAATGAACTTTATGGTATTGAATACAGCATTGAAACAGTACTCCATTGCACTTGTAGTGCAGAGCCTTTACTTAATCTTAACTTAACCTTCCTGATTAGCAAGTTTGCTGGGACTTTGATGCCATCTTTCTAGCATTAATTATGAGCTCTTGAAGTGCTGCCCATGGCAGCTTCCCTTGTCAATCATGTTTTTTTTTTAATAATTAAGCATTCAAAGCTCCCTTCTTGTGTGGACAACTCTTTCACTTTTGCTATCTCCCACATGTGAACCTTTTGAATCTCAGATTGCTTCCCTCCTGCTTATATCCAAAGATATTTGTGAAAAATTGATAAGTTATCAAAAACAAACCAAATGAATTTTTCAGCATAGAAGCAGGCCCATGGAAAAGTTCAAGGATCTAATCTACACTGCAGAAATAATGCACTGATTTAACTGCCATGGCTCATAATCATGGGTTTGTAGTTTACTGTGGTACCAGAGTTTTTTGATAGAGAAGGCTAAATATTTCACAAAGCTACAAATCCCAGAACTCCTTAGCATTGAGTTATGGCAGTTAAAGCAGTGTCACTGCATTATTTCTGCCATGAAGACCCTTGTTCAGAAGGGTAGATGATTATGTAGTTGCTAAATAAAGTAAGCAAGGAGTTGAGGCTTTGAAAAGAAATACTGTCATGATGATGATGGGCCGCTTTGACGTATACTGGAAAGTAGTATAAAAATGAAAGTGGGGAAGTCATATTAAAATTATACCTCATATAGCACTGCGGCTGCCCTCTTAGGTAGATTTCATTGGGAACAAGCTCAGCAAGCACAGTGGGAATTTGGGTCTAGTTAAAAATATATCAGATTTAGGGTACAAATGATATGTCATATGAGCTGAGGTGTGAGGTTTAAAAAAGGGGGAGAGGTGTACAGAACAGGAGGTTATGTCAGGCATTCTGAAAACCCTGAATTCCGCCACCTGGGCAAGGCCTCTGACAGACGGAACCCAACAGAGGTCTCAAGGAGAAAACAAGTGATTCTTGGAAGTTTTGAGAGATGGAACCCAGCATAAAGGCTGTCTGTTCATGTAAGAGGTAGAGCTTTTTAAAAATGCCAGTCCAGAGGGCCTCACCCTTTGCTTTCCTGGCAACCAGCCCAAAAGCAAAAACAAAAAACAAAAACAAAACCACTAGCCAAGCATTATTTATTTATATTTTTGCCTAGTCAATTGCCAACTCAAAAGGGCATTAATTATCATGTTTCATTAAGGCAGAGTGGGCACCTTCTAGAGAACCTGATACTGTAAATATTTAGTGCAAAGATATATATTTTTAAGGAGCAGATTTCTGTTTGTACCATGTTGGATAGCTTTCTTTTACATTTGCTTTAGAAGCAGCCTTCCTCCTTCTTGAATAAACACAGGACCATGGCAACTATGCTGAGTTTTATTTGGCCCGAATGGCATTTGCTGTAGTAGAAGCATACATAGCTTCTACTACACAGAAAAAAGTAAATTGAATTACACTTTCCACTTAGACTAAGGGTGACCTTTGAAAGATGAGGAGTGTCATTTTTTGAACAACGACAACAACACTGAAGTACCCCCCTCTCAAAGACAGACAGCCTATACTCGGGGAGCAAGTTTATTCCAGAGTAGAACCACAGTAAAACCAGCGCCTTTCTTCTTGATGGTACTACTATAATAAGTCTGAAACCAGACCAGGGTAAATTTCTGGATCAAGGTAAACATTTCTCCTAGACACATTATTAAAGAACAGTGTGCTCTTTCTGAAGAAAGATGGCCATTCTGTATTTGAACAATGTATACAACATCTGCCTAAAACTGATGTTATTGCAGTGTTAACAGGAAATCCCAGACAGTAGTCCCAGCACTCCTGAGATAGTTTTAATCCAGTTTGAACCTGTCCAAAACTTGGAAAAAGACAACGTTGAGGGAAAATTTCTGGCTCATTCCCCAGAGGGGGAGAGTGGAATAGAGATGAACGAAATAAATAATGGAAACTGAGAAAATATATGAGAGAATGGGAAGCATTAAGAGTAAGCCTTTCTATCCAAGAGTTTCCACTTTTATTTCATTTCCTTGACTTAAGCAGCTTGGAAATATTACCTAAAATGGCTAACCTGTGAGTAACTAATTCAATAATGTGTTAAAATTAGTGGATGTGCTTGGTCTGCCATTGCTACACAGGGACAGAAACACAGGGACAAAAATGTCATTGGATTAAATAGTCTCATCAAAGGTAGCTTTCTGCACTGGAGGAGAATCACTTGCATAAAGAAACACATTTCATTTTGAGTGATTGCACTGATGCAAACAAATCAATGCATTTATTTTAAAATAGGAGTCACCAGAAACACATGCAAGCAACAATAAATGCACAGTATACTTTAATCAATGAGATATATTTGGCTTAATCAATGGAGAAAGCATATGTAAATATAGTAAAAAGAAAAGCATACAGAGAAAATGTATTCAGAGGGATGCAACAAAATCAAGACTGAGACTTTCACATCCTCACTGTTACATTATTTTACACATTCTGAATAGAGCAAGAAAACCATGAAAGAAAGTGTTCGCCTTCTCATCTTCAATTAACATTTTTGTGCATGCAAGGACATCTCCATTCTGAAGCATGTTGTGACATTCATCCTTCTGGCTGAATTATCAAAAGATTTCTTATAAATACACCCTATTCAGGACTGCATGTTGTGTCTCCAAATATTGGTTTTGGCTTCCTTTTTCATTCTACTGCATTTTAAATCGTTTTCAGTTAGACCAAACTCACACAACCCTGCCCTCTTTGCCTTGCTCATAGTTTTGGCTATGGTCTTCCAGTCGTGATTCACTTAAACCAGTAGATATGGTTTATGGAAATGATGTAGGAAGAGTAACAAAATGACATCACGCTGAGGGAATGGAATGGTTGGTACTAGCAAGCCCAACATGTCTCAGATTCTCGTTGAATGCAATTCTCTCCCTTGGCTTAACCAAGCAAAGGTTTTAGCAAACAATTACAACAGCCACAACAGATTGTGGTAAACTTAAAAAGAGAACAAGTTGCTGCTGCTGTTATTGTTTAGGGTTATTATTATGGTGGCATACATATAGGAGGAGGAGGAAGCGGAGAAGTAGCAAGAGGAGGAAAAAATGGTAAATGATTAAGACAACTGTATTTATAATTAGTAAGCTGATATATAAAAATAATCTTAAAAACATAACAGAATGGTTATAAAAGGAAAAAGCTGTAGAATCTGGACTGGCATAGAACAAAAATCTGCAAACTGGATGATGCCACAGGTGATACAAAGGAGGCAATTTCTCTCCAATACCCCTCCTGTCTCTACCTCCCGAAAGTCTGTTCTCAAGGGAAGGAGAACTTATTACCATAGTACATAAATCAGTGCTCTGACATTGCCACCAACAGATAGGTCATGCTGAATTGTAGTTCCCTGACCTAATTGAGGGAGTCCTGTTTCTTCAGGGTAATTGATCATGGGACCTTCAGCATCATGTAGAACTTTATTGCACTCCTTTTCCTCCTGTTATGGGAACAGGAAGGGGATGCTTGTGTGTATGCATGACCAGGAAAGAAAGGATTTTATCACACACCAAAACATCCCCAACAGGGCCCCATTCCGTTCCATCCCATCAAACATCCTCATTCATTGCTGAGGAGCATCATTTTTTGTCCAATGGAAGTTTTCCGTTGGACAAAAATGACATGCCTCAGCACTGAATGGGGATGCTTGGCAGCATGGAATGGAACAGAATGGGACAGGGTCCTTTTGAGGACATTTTGGTGTGTGATAAAATCCGTTCTTTCCCAGTCGTGTGCACACACAAGCGTCCCCTTCCCATTCCCATAACGGGGAGAAAAAGGAGTGCAATAAAGTTCATAGTAACTAAACTTTCCTCTCTTCCCTGTAATCTTTCCTGGCCCCTGTGTAGGGTGCATATATTTTTGTTGTAAGACCAGAATGATATATTCCTGTAGCAAAACCCAAATTCCAAAATGCGTTTTCCTCAAAATAACATAAATATGGTGTAAGACACTATTTTGTGGAAGAATAAATGAAGAGGAGGAGACGATATCAGTCAGCAACATGATCATCTTCTGATTTCAGTGCTTAGCTTGGAAACACTGGAGAGGGGAACTAGTGGGTGGGAAAGAGTTAAGCACACTTTTGCTAACCCACCATTTTGCTCCTGCAGTGGTTTGCACACATTAAAGTAAAAGAGAAATATGGAGTTTGAAACATCCCTCATATCCCTCCACCTGCCCTGCTGTCTGGAATGTGCTAAGTATTGGGTGATGCCTGCTGACTTGTGGTAGATGATTGCCTATCCAGCTGAGCCTCTCATTGCCTCGTGTGGGCGATGGCCATAAAAAGGCACATAACCACATCAGTCTGTGTTTCAGCTGAAACAAGGCCCATCTTCCAGTTCACAATCATTCCAGTGACTGAAAGGCTGATTGCTGGTGCTTCACCTCTTATTTCGTCCTGCGATAAAAATTGCTAGGAGTAGGAGAGGCAAATGTACCTTATACATTAAAGAAAATCATGCTGAAAAGTAAGGAAGATTATATCTATTTAGGGTTAAATGTGAGCCACCTAGCAAATTGCTCTATCCATTGCCAAGCAATATCTATAGTCACTGACAGCTTTTATACTTCAGATTCTTAGTAAAGAGAAAAGTGGTAATCCATGTTCATTACAAACAGCATCAGCTATCACATTTAGCCTCAGTTTTGAGGCTGTTTTATATTATGCCTTTTAAGGTTATCAATGCAGTAGAGTAAACTGAAGAGCTGTAACCTTTCCTCAGGAAGAATGTTATTCCTTGGAAGATCTTTGGAAAGTTACTTTTTGGACTATCACTTCTAGAACTACCCAGTAAGAATGGTCACTGGCAAGTTTGTCTAAGCCCTCCTTACCCACTCAGAATCTTTACTTCACACAGTCAAACATCTATTGTGAATGAATGCATACACAATTTTTTGTGGATTTTGTCATCTCATGAGATATGCTATTTGATTTTATATTGCAGTCTTTCCCAAATACATGGATGTTCCTTCCTCTCATTATAGCATGTGTTCTTTTAGGAACCCACAAATGACTAGCTGAAGAAACCCAACATATCCTCCTTCTAACCCAGTGATTTCCTGGAGCAACATTCCTTTTTACACAAGAATAGCCCATCGCATTGTGCTTAGATATGAATACATTGGGAAACGCATGCTTCACACATACACACATTAACATAACAAACATGAATACACACATAAATACTTGTGGTATTTTAATCAATTTTGACTAGTGTTTCATGACTGGGTTCCCCATCAAAAGCCTCCATTTACACCATCAGAAGAGTTGTGTCTTCATTTACACAACTAGAGGACTTGAAAGCTAAACAGATAGAAATGGATGACGAACATTAAACAAAAGTAACTACCCCTGCCCATAGATCAGAACATGTTAGTGGCTGTCTGTGTGTTTTAACATTTCGTCCCAGTCATAAGAGTCTTGACTGGATGAAAGACCCCACAATTCCTATTCACATCCATCAGGGAGAATGTACTGTAGAGATTATGTCAGCCTTCCTCCTAAACAACTATGAGTGGGAGGTAAGGTGGATGGGTTTTGTACAACAGGACCACAGCAGCATAAAAGGATAAAAATTCCCTTCTACTCTATGGTTTCAACCTAGTTCTCCCTCCCAGACCTGCTAATACTTTTCTTACAAAAGCAAAATAACTGTGTGAATAACATAATGTTTAATTCAGTCCCTAAGAGCATGATCTTATACTGGTTTTCATAGGACTTAATCACACTGAATTTAATAGGGGCCTTAATAACCTAAAGGATTCAGCAGATTATGTCTGTTTGTGGAAGTTAAGCAGGATCAGCTCTGGTTAGTACTTTGATGGGAGGCCACCAACAAATATCAAGAGCTGTAGGCTGTATTTAAGAGGAAAGAAGTGCCAAAACCACTTCTGAGTATTTTTTGCCTTAAAACAAGCTTTATGAAATTCATGAGGTCACCTTAAGTTGACAGGTGTTTTGAAGACACACACACACACACAGAGCTATAGAATTGCAGTCACACTATGCAGAACTCTTCCAGAATAATGGCAAAAGAATCATTCTGTTTAGAGTTTGAAACTTCATTTTATGAAAGATCGTATTATTTGTCTCCTCATGTTATATTAGTTGAGGTTATATAATTAGGGTTTTTCTTGCTGGATTTGATTTTTAAGATTCATTGTAGAGTTTTTAAAAGTTAGTTCTTGTCATAAGCTGATCACTTATTTATAAGTATATATATTTATTTTCATTTAATAAGTTTAAATCAAAAAATATACGTTGAGTTTCTCTTATCCAAAAGGTCTGGGACCAGAACTGTTTTGGATTTTCAACTTTTTTCATTTTGGAATATTTGCATATACATAATGAGACATCTTGGAGATGGATCATGAAATTCATTTATATTTTGGATACACCTTATACACATAACCTGAAGGTAATTTTATACATAATATTTTAAATATTTTAATACACAAAACAAAGTTTGTGTAGATTGAACCATCAGAAAGCAAAGGTGCTACTATCTCAGTCACCCATGTGGACAATTTTGGATTTTGGAGTATTTCAGATTTTGGAATATTTTAGATTTTGGAATTCCAGATAAAAGAGACTCAACCTGTACCTTTCAGTATTATAGTAAATGGTACATTTATGACTCTTCACTCAAATATTAACACTAGTATCCATTGCTGCCACTGCATTCAAGGAAATGTAAGTGCGGAGGAAGGAATTATTTTTGAAGCCCTTTCCATCACCCCAAAAGTCTTCTCTAAAAAAGTAGGAAACTTTTCAGAGCACTAGGGAGGGCTGTTTCTGGGAGAGGCAGACACTTCCAACAGTACCAACGTCATCACACTGGATTTATGCCACCATGGTTACCACACAAATGCACACCCATCCTATGTAGACATTCTTTTTTGGGTATAGTAAACCTGTGGGTAGGAAAGTGTGCTAGTCTTGCCATTTCCACCATTATGAAAAATGTCAAGTTTGCAGAGGAGAGCCTCATAGGGTGCATTTACTCTGTAGAAATAACACAGTTTGACACACGTCTTTAAGTGCCGTGGCTCCATCCTATGTAATCCCGGAATTTGTCATTTTAAAAGGTTTTAGCCTTCTCTGCCAAAGCATGCTGGAGCCTTACAAAACTACAAATCCCAGGATTCTGTAGAATGGAGCCATGGCAGTTAAAGTGGTTTCAAATTGCCATTGCATTATTGCTACAGTGTACAAACACCCCTAGATATATGTGTAGGTTCTCCACAGACTCTGCACCTTGAATTTTCCTGAATGGTCACCTCTTCAGACTTGTCTTTTTAATATGAGAAAAGCAATGGAGGAAAGGAGATGGCTGAGGACCTTCTTTTCTTCCATGACCGCCACCCCCCCCACCACCAAAAAAGTAATGCTAACAGGAATCTCATTCTTTAATGGGTCAATATAAGTGGGTTCATTTTTCTTATTTTTTGCTTGTATTTGGGAATGTAATCTAAAGGGGCTCAATATCAAGGAACTGGAAGAGGTAATATGGAAGGGCAGCAGAGAAATTTCCAATATAAATATATACATATTTAAAGCCCTGGTAGCATAGTGGTCAAATGCTGGTACTGAAGGCAAAACATTGTATATATGCATCTGAGGAACTAGACTGAAGGGGTTTGACAGACAGCCCCGATTCAGTACTGCAGCAGCCGCATGCTGCAGCACCGACATGCCACCAAAAAGAAACTTCCTAGAGCGGCTTCTTTTTTGCAGTGTCACAAACAAGAAGGGGCACCCCCATGATGCCACTTCCTGCCAGCAACATCTGGACGCTGCACAGCATTGTCATCATCATGGCGGCTCCCGTGTGGATGGGAGGCCACCATTATGGCGCTGCTGGCACACACTAAGGTTCTGGAGCATGATGTTGGTGCGCGCTCCAGAATCCTAGAATTGGCCCCAGGGTGCCACAAAGCGCCTGTTTGTCCTGGGCCTGAAGTCTACAAAAGCTCATGCTGCCAACCTCTTTATTTCAGTTAGTTTCAAAGGTCCTACAAGATCTCTTTACATACTGATTTTACAGACTAACATAGCTATATCTTTGAATTTCAGCATAAAATTGAGATAATTAAAATGCAACCCCAGTTAAAAAAACCCTGTGACAACCAATTGCATCATATTTACAAGCTCACATATGGACCAAAGACCTTTCTAAAACAAGTGTCTTTACTTGCTAGCACAATAGCATTAAATACAATGCTTATCAGGTATCCCTTTCAAGTTTCAAAGTAACCATTCACTGATGTTTAAGATAGTGATTAATTTGAATCTTACAAATGATCTTGGTCTTGGCTGTTTCCTCCATCCACATTAGGGTGGATGGCCAGAACAGAACATAGTAAAACAGACACACACGCACAACATTTTTAAAACTACAGTTCCCAGGATCTCTCAACCAGCATCTTGGGAGTTGGAATCAAGAAAGTAACTATTCCAATCTCAGAGCCAGAGCTGAGAAAAAAGCCAATGCAGATGGAATTGCTGGAATATATAGCAGATTGACTATACAGCTGGCTGACCATAAAACCACTATGCAGATGCTTCCTTAGCATCTAAGGTTATAATCTGCTATCCAAGCTGATCCCACTCCTCCATCTCATTTGGAAGCAGTTCAGAGAACTGTGTTTCAATGTCCAGCTCCAGTAATGACAAACCCTGGTGTCTAACACCATGCTAGATGCTTGTTTGTGGTTACTGTTGTAAGCTTAAAAAATAGGAATAAATAAAAATAGCACTATACCTTTTGTCAATGCTGCAATTTGCCATATGTAATCTGGAATTTATTTAAAATTATTGTTTCCGCTTTCAGGTTAATATTTAGTAACTAACAATTTAATGTCTGTAGAAAGGCTAAACAGTAATCCTTCGTCTGAGGAGACCTATTGTTATGTATACATTTGCGGCCCTCCTCTTGTATATTCTCTGTATAAGCTCCCAGTACATTCTTGTGAATTTTTGGGCTGGAGGTTTAGTCACAAGCTTCTTACATGCCTGTCTCAGGAACATACTGTTGGAGTTAGAATTAGGAGTGTCATTCTTCACAAAGTTTCTTCTTGAATGAGGGAACAAGAAAGTTTAGTAATTGTCTTTCCACTATAAGGGAGTCTTTGAAAACCATTCAGTTTTTGGATCCTATTTGCAATTCGGGAGTCTGGAAAATTTCACTTGGATGATTTGTATAGAAAACAATATTTTGCACACCAGAAACAGCTTTTTCTATGCAGAAAAATAATATTTCTATTATGCAAAAATATCATTTCCTGTGCAGAAAAAGCTGTCTTCCAGCAAAAAATATATTATTTTGTAGGCGCATCAACCATGTGTAAATTTGTGCAGAATTAGTCCCCAATTACATTATTTTCTGCACAGGAGAAGAGCTTTTCTGTACTGAAAATAGTATTTCTGCATAAGAATATGATTTTCTGTGTAGAAAGTGGTATAGCCTATCCCAAAAAACCCCATGCCAATTTTGCTCAGAATAAGTCCCAAACTGTGAAGACTGACATAAATCCATGTGTCTTTTTGTCAGGACATTCATGATAATAGAAAAAAAATGATTTTTGAGAATTTTTCAAATATTTACGAATGTTCTATCCATCCCTTGTTAGTACACTTGGATTTTATCTGGCAGATTGATACACTATTCCTACCATGTTGTTTGATCCTATTCTTCTTAGACTTAGAAAGTTAGAACTATGTGCAGTGGATCACATAGAAATCTGGTCATGACTGGTTTTAATTGGGAATCCTGGGAGATCATTCTACAGGTCCTAGCCTTAAGCTCAGCGAAGTGGTTGCTTCAGTTGGCATTTGGTGAGTGGTAGAAATAGTAAGAATATTTGAAAATATTCAAAATATGGTCAAAATGTTATGAAACCATGATAAAAAGAAACTCGGACTAACAAGAATATTCAAAGTTTGAGAGCTATACCACATAAAATTTGCATGTGGTTGTTCTTTGCACAAAAAATATCTGGGCACAAAGTAGCATTTTTGTACAGAAGACAATTAACTGCACCAATATTTTCTTTTCTTTTTTGCTCTTTCCAGAAAATGCAATTGTTGGGAATATATTCTCCACAAAATGTTCACACATGGTCCTTTTCACAGAAAACAGCATATTTTCTATAGAAAAAAGTATTTGTGTGGAGAAATACTTTATATGCTGAAACTGCTGTTTCTTGAAAATGTATTCTGAAGAAAGCAACCATGTCTCTAGACCAGTTCCTGCTGGAGAGAAGGAGAAGGAGAGCAGTTCCTGGGTGGCCATTTTTAAGTGGGTGAGAGTTGAATTTTTGAAAATTCTTGGGACAGTGTGTGGTTGCTGAGAGGTGGAGCTTCTGTGAGTCACACTTGTGAGTCACTAGGGGGTGGAGCTAGCAGTCTCAGAGCCTTTCTGGACCTTTCTATAAAGTTCCAGCTGCGGTGGAGATTCTGCAAGTCACTAGGGGGTGGAGCTAGCAGTCTAGCTCTATATAACCCCTCCCAGAGCCTTTCTAGACCTTTCTAGACCAGTTCCTGCTGGAGAGAAGGAGAAGGAGAGCAGTTCCTGGGTGGCATTTTTTAATTGGGTGAGAGGTGAATTTTTGAAAACTCTTGGGAGAGTATGTTGTTGTTGGGGGGGGGTGAAGCTTCTGTGAGTCACACCTGTGAGTCACTAGGGGTGGAGCTAGCAGTCTCAGAGCCTTTATAGACCTTTCTAGAAAGTTCTAGTTTGGGTGGAGCTTCTGCGAGTCACTAGTGGGTGCAGCTAGCAGTCTAGCTCTATATAACCCCTCCCAGAACCGCGTGCCTAACGGCGTGAGAATTTTTATCACTAGCACTGATTGGGAAAAAGCCCAGGTCACCAGGGGCCTTTATCCTTGCTGTTTATTAGAGGATTTTTTTTTTTTCTGAGGGGAAGCCCATAATCCTATTTCAGGGACTAACTAAGATTTCTCAGTATTGACACTGAGGGGACTGCCGCAGTCACCTGCAACACTTGTGGGATGTTTGTCTTCTTGCCTACCAAAATGGGAAAATTTACATGCCCCAAATGCTAGTTGGTAGCCCTGTTGGAGGAGAAAGTGCAGCGGCTAGAGGCACATGTAGCTACACTTCAACATATCAGGGAGCAAGAGGTTTTCCTGGACAGAACAGAACAAACAGTCTTGGATGGGGACCACACAGAGGAAGTGGCTATGGAGGATACTGTCACTTCATGTACACAGGAGGAAGACAGCTGGAGGTCACACACAGATGAAGGGAAACCAGGGATTGTTCTGAGAGCTTGCAGCTACAGAATTGATTTGAAGCTCTGTTTCTTATCTAGGAAGATGAGAAAGAGCAGGGTGAGAAAGAGCAGGGTGGACAGACTTCAGGGACAGAGCAGGGGAGCCTAAGAGTTCCATTACAGGAAACAGTTGCTGCTAAGCCTTGGAGGAGGCATGTGGTTGTGGTGGGGGACTCCTTGTTGAGGAGTACAGAAGGAGTAATTTGTGGGCCTGACAAGATGTCTCAGGATGTGTGTTGTCTCCCTGGGGCAAAGATCCGTGATGTGACAGAGAGGCTGTCAAGACTGGTCAAACCTACTGACAAATACCCCTTCCTTTTGGTCCACATGGGAACGAATGACACAGCAAGACACAGCCTTCAGAAGGGATTACGAGGCTATGGGTAAGAAAATGAAAGAGATGGATGCACAGATTGTCATCTTGTCTCTTCTGCCAGTTGAAGGGCATGGTCCAGGAAGAGAGAGGAAAATCACAGATGTCAACAACTGGCTCCGCAGATGGTGTCGCTGAGAACAATTTGGATTCTTGGATCATGGGCTGCAGTTCCATGAGAGAGGGCTTATGGCAAGGGATGGGCTGCATCTCATGCCAGTTGGCAAAAACGTTTTTGCCAACAGTCTGAAGAATCTGATCAGGAGGGCTTTAAACTGAGTGATGTGGGGAAGGGAGACAGCATTCTGGAAGGCAAAAGGGCTGGAAAAAATAATCAAACTGACATAGAGGGAACAAGGCAAACAGGGCAAGGACCCAACAATAGGAGGCAAAAAACGTGCACAGGCATCAAACAAAGGGGACACATGGTCTTCGATGTCTCTACACTAATGCACAGAGCATGGGAAATAAGCAAGATGAACTTGAACTCCTAGCACTACAAGGGAAATATGATATAATAGGCATCACTGAAACCTGGTGGGATGAGCCTCATGACTGAAATGTAGAAATAAAGGGGTATAACCTTTTAAAGAGAAACAGGCCAAACAGGAAAGGAGGAGGAATAGCATTATATGTCAGGTATATTTATTTAAGTGAAGAGATCCAGGACATCAATACTGGAAGCCAGGTGGAGAGTGTCTGGATAAAAATTAAAGAAGAGGGAAGCAACTGGGATGTTACTGTGGGAGTCTACTACAGACAACCAACTCAAGCAGAAGAATTGGATGATGCCTTTCTAGAACAGATGACCACACACTCAGATAGGAAAAATATAGTAGTGATGGGTGACTTCAACTATCTGGATATTTGCTGGAAGGCAAACTCAGCAAAATCCTCAAGGTCTAGCAAATTCCTCGCTTTCATTGTCCAAAAGGTGGAAGAGGCAACAAGGGAGTCATCTATTTTGGATCTGACCCTAACCAACAGGGATGACCTAGTTAATGGGGTGCAAGTTGTTGGAGCCTTAAGTGGGAGTGACCATGTTCTCCTGGAGTTTGTTATACAATGGAAAGGAGAAGCCAGGCATAGTCAGACACACATTCTAGATTTTAGGAAAGCTGATTTTAGAAAATGTAGAGAAATACTGGGGGTGATCCCACGGTCAGAAATACTAAAAGAGAAGGGAGTTCAAGATGGATGGGAGTTCCTCAAAAGGGAGATACTAAATGGACAATTTCAAACAGTTCCAATGAGGAAGAAAAATGGGAGATGTCTCAAGAAAACAGGATGGATGACCAATGAACTTTCAACTGAACTAAGTTTTAAATGGAACATGTATAAGAAATGGAAAAATTGGATAATCACCAAAGATGGATTCAAACAAATAGTAAGCACCTGTAGGGATAAAGTCAGAAAAGCTAAAGCACAGAATGAATTCAGGCTTGCTAGAGAGGTTAAGAACAATAAAAAGGGCTTTCATGGGTATGTCCACAACAAAAGAAAGAAGAAGGAAATGATAGGGCCACTGTGTGGAGAAGATGGCAAAATGCTAACAGGGGACAGAGAAAAGGCAGAGTTACTCAACACCTTCTTTGCTTCAGTCTTTTCAGAAAAGGCAAAGGGTGTTCAACCTGAGTACAGTGGAGCAGGGGACAGAATAGGAGCATTTCAGCACAGAATAAGTAAAGAGATACTACAGGAATACCTGGTTAATCTAAATGAATATAAGTCGCCAGGACCAGATGAACTACATCCAAGGGTACTAAAAGAACTGGCAAATGTAATATTGGAACCATTGGCAATAATCTTTGAGAATTCATGGAGAACCAGAGAAGTCCCAGAAGACTGGACAAGAGCAAACATTGTCCCCATCTTCAAAAAGGGGGGGGGGGGAGGAACCCAACAATTACCGTCCAGTTAGTCTGACATCAATTCCAGGAAAGATTCTGGAGCAGATCATTAAACAGAGAGTTTGGGAATATCTAGAAGATAATTCCATAATCACAAAAAGTCAACATGGGTTTCAGAGAAATCAAGTCATGTCAGACAAATTTGATCTCTTTTTTTGATAAAATTGCCAGTTTGGTAGATGAAGGGAACTCTGTGGATGTAGTATATCTTGATTTCAGTAAGGCCTTTGACAAGTTTCCCCATGACATTCTTTCAAACAAGCTTATAAAATGCGGACTAGACAAGGTAACTGTTAACATGGATTTGTAATTGGTTGACTGGCTGCACCCAAAGGGTGCTCAACAATGGTTCCTTTTCATCCTGGAGAGAAGTGACAAGTGGGGTGCCACAGGGTTCTGTCCTGGGCTAAGTGCTATTCAATATCTTTATTAATGACTTAGATGACAGTATTGGGGGCCTAGTTATCAAATTTGCAGATGACACCAAATTAGGAGGAGTAGCTAATACCCCAGAAGACAGGATCGAAATCAAAATGACCTGAATAGACTAGAAAGCTGGTCCAAAGCTAACAAAATGAAATTCAACACAGAGAAATGTAAGGTACTGCACTTAGGACGGAAAAATAAAATGCACAGATATAGGATGGGGGACACCTGGCTGAACAAGACCACATGTGTAAGGGATCTAGGACTCCAAGTAGACCACAAGTTGAACATGAGTCAACAGTGTGATGAGCTGCTAAAAAGGCCAATGCAATTTTAGGCTGCATCAATAGAAGTATAGTGTCTAGATCCAGGGAAGTAATAGTGCCACTCTATACTGCTTTGGTCAGGCCCCACCTGGAATATTGCATCCAGTTCTGGGTACCACAATTTAAAAAGGATGCAGAGAAACTGGAGCGTGTCCAAAGGAGGGTGACTAACATGGTTAAGGGTCTGGAAACCATGCCTTATGAGGAATGACTTAGGGAGCTGGGGATGTTTAGCCTGAAGAAGAGAAGGTTAAGAGGTGATATGATAGCCTTGTTTAAATATTTGAAGGGATGTCATATTGAAGAAGGAGCAAGCTTGTTTTCTGCTGCTCCAGAGACTAGAACCAGGAACAATGGATGTAAGCTACAGGAAAAGAGATTCCACCTCAACATCAGGAGAAATTTCCTGACAGTAAGGGCTGTTCGACAGTGGAACACACTCCCTTGGAGTGTGGTGGAGCCTCTTTCTTTGGAGGTCTTTAAGCAGAGGCTGGATGGCCATCTGTCGGGGATGCTTTGACTGGG
The DNA here is from genome assembly GCA_034509955.1 of Urosaurus nigricauda. Classification (NCBI taxonomy): domain Eukaryota; kingdom Metazoa; phylum Chordata; class Lepidosauria; order Squamata; family Phrynosomatidae; genus Urosaurus; species Urosaurus nigricauda. The sequence goes on from JAOEGL010000004.1 coordinate 108,115,287, forward strand.
AGTTCCTGCATGGCAGGGGGTTGTACTGGATGGCCCTTGTGGTCTCTTCCAACTCTATGATTCTATGTTTGATTTTGCACAAACTTAGTCCTGCATTGTAAATAATCATCAAAAAATTTACAATCTTCAAAGACTTGCTCACAGTGGGAAGAAAAGCAAGATATTATAAGTGAGCTTTAAAGTCCAGTACTGCCTGCACTGGGTTCCCAAAATAGATCTTTTCCTTCAGGTGTAGTAAAGTGGATTGAGGAAAGATCATCTGAAGACAGGCTTTTCAAATCACCATGACCCAATTTCCTGAGAATTCAGAGACAAAACCTGACGAAGAAGTGGCTTATTATGACATATGGATTGCTAGTGTTTCTTAGTCAGGAAAGCCTGATGGCCTGAAACAGATGGACAGGAAAAAGCTAGTCCCAGCCACTTTGGGGGCAGGGTGTTTATGAAACACATGCCCCGAAAATGACTGGAAGCCACACCAGTGGTGATCCAACCCCCAAAATCCAGCTCTTACACATGGCTGGGTTGAGGACTGTGGTGGTGGCCCATTTCAGAAGCAGGCCTGTGCAGTCATTGGGTGATCAGGGCCAGCACGGTCCTGGCACAACCTATTTGCCCTTCTGCTTTGGGCCTGATGAGGAGTATCCTAATGAGAATCTTCACAGCTTGGGATTTCTTTTTCTGCTGTTCAAAAACAAAACAGCAACAACAACACCCCAAGTATGAACTTTGTGCAGAACAAGTACCCACGTGAATCTTCTGTGTAGGAAACAGCATTTTCTTTATACATAATAATATTTCTGCATAGCAAGATTACTTTTTGTGCATGAAATGCTTTTTCCTGCCCAGAAAAAGTTGGTCTTTGTGCAAAAACACCATGTGCAAATTTTGGCCAGAATAAGTCCTTGAAATGTGAATAGTGTTCAAAACCTGCAGGCAAACTACTAGCAAGGAACAGTTCTTCCCCACTCCATTTATGGCAGGCCTTGGGCTGCAATAGCTGATCATCTGCATGCCATTGCCCTGGATTGTCCTGAAGGCAGGGCTTTTTTCCCAACTGTTTCAGGCCTCAGAATACTTTCTCACAGTGGGAAAACATTTGCTAAAATGACTTGTTGCTTTCTTTGAAAAATAAATTATTGAAAAATAATAGCTTAAAGGCTATCTGGATCTATCTAGAGTGTATATATAAAACCTCCTGTACTGTTAGATCATAGGAGAGTCCTTTTTCTCAGTCCTGCCACCTCAAAAAGTACAGCTGCTAGGAGTACAAGACAGGATCTTCTCAGTGACTGCTTCTAGCCCCTTATGGAGGCTAGAAAGACTCTCTCTTTGCTGATCATCAGGTGAAGACTGTTTTTATTCTGACAGGCTTTTAAAATAAAGGCTGTAATCTGTATTATAAACTGTATTTTTGTTTTTTGTGGATTATTCGGGCTATGTCGCCATCTTCTAGAAGATTTTATTCCTGATGTTTTGCCAGCAACTGTGGCTGGCATCTTCAGAGGATTGCCTGAAGATGCCAGCCACAGATGCTGGTGAAACATTAGGAATAAACTCTTCTAGAACATGGCCGCATAGCCCAAAAAACCCACAAAAAGCTATGGATGCCAGCCATAAAAGCCTTCGACTTAACATTGTATTTTTTGTTTGTTTGTTTGTTTGTTTTAAGAACTCTTTTTATAAATGTCAATATGGTTAATAGTTTAAATTAGTTTAACTTTTGATTCTTCTCCCCAGTGTTGTTAATTGTAAACTTTTAAATGTGTAAACTGCCTTGAGTCCCAATCTTAGGGGGAAAGTGGATGATAAATAAAGTTTATCAGCATCAGCTTCTACATACCTGAGAGATTGTCATACTCTTTTTTCCTGATCTGCAGGGGCTAAGATCAGGCTGGGACCATGTGTTATAGCACAGTTCTGTGCCAGATTGGAACCACCCCATCCCCGATTGTAATGTCTCTCATTATTTTGCTGTAAGAATGGAAAAGAAGCATTTTAGCTAAGTACAGGATAAGTCCCGATCTGACATGGGATTTTAACGATCTGAGCATGGAGCTGTACAATACAGCATGGTCCCAGGCCAGTCTCAGCCTACACCCAGATTGGGAAAAGACGGCCGGTGTGATAATCTCTTTAGTCTGGAGCTAAAGGGACATTTCAGTGATGAATTTCCCAACTCATTACTTAAACCTAGTTGCTATGCCACTCTAATGATCAACAGAAAGGTTTTTCCTATTTACTTTATTAATAACCCCTGGAGCATTACTAGCAAAATTACTTAGGATCCTGGAACATACATCTTGGATTAAGCAGTACCAACATACTTCAGACAGCAAAATGTTTGAGACAGACTCGAGTTTAAAATACTTTCCATATACAATAATGTTTGCTATGTTCCTGACATAGTTACAATCTTTCCATGTCTGAAAAGATGGAACCACAGCTTTTTAAAATTATAGACACCCTTTCTCTGTAGCCTTCTCATCTGAGATCAGTGTTTTTAGCATCCCGGGTGTTTTTAGCAAATTTAAATAGTTTGCAGTCCTGTGCTTTAGACCATTTATACTGGTCAGAGTCCAGAAGAATTCTAAGCACTGACTTAGTCATACACCAACTAATATTTTCACAGTTGGATAAACTGTGCTCTGTGAACGCACTGATAGTTCTCGTAACAAATGCACCTTATTTTCAGTATTACCAGACCCTACTTACTCCTGAACTCCATCCTGGATGCCTGTGGTTTATATGTTATGCTGACATTTGCTGAGCACACTGTCAATGAAACCTTTCTGATAACTCCAACCCAAAGTACTAGCCTATGTGGAATGCAAAGGTGCTGCAAAAAACCATGCAAATGGAAGTGAAGGGAAAGAGAAATTCCAATTAAACTGTTGTATAGGTTGATTATGTGTTTTCAAGGTCAAAGCTGGGTCAGTTTGAAAGACTGAGACAGTCTTCAAACAGCCTTAAAAAAAGAGAACTTAACCCTGGTCTTAAAGACCAGAGATCGCGCTCTCTGTTTTTTCCCTTCTCCCTGGAAAGATCTCACAATTACATCTTTTAACAGAGAAACAACATGACTTTCCAAGATGAATGGCAGAAATAATTTGTTTGTTTGTTTGTTTATAACATTTTTATACCACCTTCTTATTTTTTTAAGTGTAGCACACAACAGAATGATTTCTAAATGCAAAATGGTAAAACATGCAATTTGCCTTGACAAAAATGCATGCATTTATACCCTTTAAGAAATATGTATGGTGATGGTGCCTTCCTAAACTGTCACTGTCAGCCTATCATCAGGGCCAGCCCTACTATTAGAGAGGGGCAAGTAGAGTCAGAGAGAAGTTGATAGTGGAGACAGCAATCTCAGGGTCGTGTTTCTTCTGAACACTGTCCCCCTCTGCTAGGGACAGAGCTATTTCGACTATCCAACAGCTCATTCATACCACAGTATAGACTAAATTTCAAATCGGTTTATAAGTGGTTAGTTTCCACTGGTGCCGGTTTTTGCACACCCCGATCAGGGTTTTGCACACCTGAACTGGGGCAAATCCCCTTCAATGCAGTTTTTCCGATATTGGGTTTTCCTCATTTCTTTTTGAAAAACTCGTTTCTTCCGTGGTGTGGACAAATGGAAACTTGTACCCGGTCATGATTGGGTCATTTAGGGGAAGGGATAAATGTCAGAGGGTGGGCAGTGGGTGCAATATGCCTCCTCTCTTGCACCGGTTGCTTTGCAAACAGCTTTTTTAATTTTAATTTTCCTGATGAAATATGTGAATGCTTAAGCACATGTTAGCATACAAGTTGTAGATACCTGGACCCAAACCATGTAGGGCTTTGAAGGTAATAACCAACCGTTTGTACCTTGCCCGGAAATTAATTGGCAGCCAGTGGATTGGTGTGACATGATCACTCCTGGATGTCCCTGTAACCAATCTGGCTGCTATGTTCTGAGCCAATTGAAATTTCTGGACTTGGTACAGAGGTAGCCCAATGTACAGCACATTGCAAACGTCCAGCCTTGAGATTACCAAGACATGCACTCCTATCTTTAGGTCCTCCAGTTCTAGGAAGGGGCACAGCTGGAGTAACAGCCAAAACTGATAGAAACTACTTCTGTCACATCTATCTGAGCTGCCTTTTGGAGCGACAGATCCAAATGTACCCCCAGGCTGTGAATACAGTTTTTCAAGGGGAATGTAACTCCATCCAGGACTGCTTGACACACCTCCTTTTGACAGTAAACAGATTGGTTACTGGGACTGTCTTGTGTGGATTCAGTTTCAATTTGTTTTTCCTAATCCAACCCATTACTTCCTCCAAGCATTCATTTCAGGGAATCACACTATCCTTAGCTGAGGTTACATATGGAGGCATGGAGAAATAAATGTGGTTGTCTTCAGCATTCTGATAGCACCCTACCACATGCTTCTGGATGATCTCTCCCAGCAGTTTCATGTAGATGCTGAATAGCAATGGGGAAAGGATGGCACCTTGGGGTATGCCATATAACAGCTCCATTTTTGAGGAGCAGCTATCTCCAAGCACCACCATCTGGAACCTGCCTGAGAAGTAGGAACGGAACTACTTAAGCACAGTTCCTCTGATTCACAATTCTTCCAGGCAGCAGGCTATCTTGGTCACTATAGAGGAGAGGGGGAATCAAATACTGTCGATTTGAATAGAGTTTCCAGAAACAAAGACTCCAAGGCTGATGATGCTGGATTACTTATTTTATGTTGATATATCCAAAAATTAATACAAGATAACGGATATGCCTGATGCGTTCTGGAGGGCCAAACTCTCTCTCTTTGACTGAAAATTGTATCCATTTCAATGAAATTCTAAAAGGAGATGAGCCTCCCAAACATCTCATCAACAGTGTATTTAGTTTTTGAAAATACTTGCAAATATAAATTGAGGAATTCCACATATAATATAAATAATTTTAGGTATAATATCCATTTTAATCACATTTGCCTTACCCGGCAGATTCAACTTTAAGCCCACCAATCTCTCTGAAGTGTGTGCTATAATTTTTAGCAGTTTATTTATATTCATATTAATAGTCTGTGATTAGACCTAGGGATAATGATACCCCAAAAGTAATAGAATGTTGGCAGTATCGAAACTGCCATGCTTTAAACACACCACAGTCTGTCTTGTCTCTGGGACTGGCAGTATTTCTGACTTGTTAAGTGAATACCCAGTTATTTTATGAAAATTATTAATCAACTGCATCAAACAAGGATTGGCTGATGGGGCTTTGAAATTGTCAATAAAGATCATCTGTAAAAGATTATATGTTTTAAAATTTTAAACCAACATGCACAAATCAATTGATTTTGGAATTTGTCTAATAGAGCATGCTAAGGGGTCTAAGGCTAAATGAAATATCAAAATAGACAGTTGGCATCCCTTCCTTATACTCCATTTTAATGTAAAAATGAATGAGAAAAAATTATTGGTCATAACCTCTTGACACTGAATATTAAATGTTTACCCATTTCAAAAATATTTTAGGAAACCCTAAATTAGCCAATACTGTCAAAAATAAATGGCCAGTAAATTTTATCAAAGGCCTTCTCAGCATCTAAAGAAATAGCAGCTTCCACATCAATTCTATCTGAATTTAGAGCAAGCAAGTCCACAACAAATCAAAAATTATTGGGTCCCTGCCTGTTTTTGATCAATCTTCATTGGTCAGGAATAAAGATGAAATAATATTTTGCAATCTATTAGCTAAAATAACTCAGTATTTTGATGCTGACATTAAGTAAGGATATAGGATGCCCCACACTCATTTTTAAATACATACAGGATAACTAAGTGCTTTATAAAAATATTTTTTATAAAAGGACTGACATAATAAAACACAGAAGATGAGTGCAGAAAGGTGAAAAGGGAAAAAAAGACAAGAGCAAGAGAGGAATGAGAGAAATCTTGTGGAGAGGAATCTGGATCATTTTAAAACGAGCAATACAGTACATTGCTAAAGGGGGAGGAATTCACACCACTTTGAAAGTATTCAATCCCCTCCCCCTTTTTTAAAAGTACAACTTTCTTTTTCTGACATGGATTACTATCCATGGATAGCAAAGTTCATGCAAGGCCAGATTTAAAAAAGAGCTGGATGGAAATACAATCCTCATATTTGCCCAGCTTGTCATTCCAAAAGCCACAAACATTATGAAGAAGCACACATCTCTATTCATCTCTTAACCACAGAGGAACGTGCCGAATCTGGTATCATAATACTGCCAATTAGGGTTTCTTCCCATGAACTGAATTGTGTAAAACCAGTAAACATTTATTTTGGCCAAAACTAAAGAAAAGACACTGGATTTAAAGTAGAGAGATGGCCACCATTATATTTACTTATTTGATTTCTATCCCCACCTTTGAACTAATGCTCAGGGAAGCTAGCAAAAATGCAATGAACATAAAATCCAGAAATATAATTAAAATGTACAAATGCATAACTTAAAAATCCTTGAAGGTCTACTTTTGTTGTTGCTGCTGTCTTCAAATTGTTGCCTCTTACAAATCTACACTGTTATTTTTATTATTAAATTTCAGTATGCTGTGCACACCACTTTAAAATCCTTTGGGCTATAGAAATATAGAAAAGAAATTACTTCCCAAGAGAGAAATTCTACCTCCTGCTGATGGCTGGAGGACAATTAGTATTGGCAGCTGGAGGCTTCCATATATTTCAAACGTAGAAATGAGCATGCTTTGTGTACTTCTAAAACCTGTGGCAATACAGTTATTTGTGGAATTTGTTGCTATCTTTTCTATTTTAAAAGTATATTTTGTTAAAACAAAAGACAATAGTCAATAGAAAGACGTTACCCTTAAAGCAACAATCAATGCATTTTGTTTAAGTGCCAGATGATACTAACTCATTTCTCTTCTTAAAAAAATAATGCTTGAAGCTATTACTGAATGTAACAAAGTGATCTGGCAGGCTTGACAGAGGGCCTGAGGAGAAGCAAATGTCAATAGGAACCCTCTTTGTTAACCCAGGTGATCATCGAAGAACACAGCCTTACTGTCGGTGGCAAACTGGATTTGTAAGCTGAAGGAAGAGAGATAGCCAGGGAAGGGGAAGAAGAAAGATTGAGGATATGTGAGTTGATTTAAGCTTGCAATTGTCACATAGATAGATATTCTATGTCACATATATAGCTATCATATTGTGGTTTGTGTCTGGCTAAAAACTACAACTTGTTTTTGCAGAGGTAAGCTCAGACATCATAACAAACAAGGTTTCAAAAAAAAAATTAAATTATGAATATTGGAAATGCTGGAAGGTACTACCAACTTTCTTTCGCTGCTAGTGGACTTGTACTAAGGCAAGGAAATATTAGAATCAGATTGATAATATATTACTGAAATTCTCAGGAACAGAGTTTTAACATGGAACCAGAATTTTGCTTGTTTGCTATGATAGCAAATTGGAAAAAGAATTTGGTAAAATTCTGTATTAATTAGTTGTCTTTCTTATCGAGAATTATGTATACCCACAAATGGAAGGAAGACAATATTCCGAATCAGGAAGAATGGTTATTGAAATTATACTATGCAATGGAAATGGACAAACTAACCCAATTAATTAAAAACAAAACATTAGAAAACTTTAATAAAGAATAAAGACCAGTGCTAAAATTTCTAGAAGAAAGATGGGGAATGCTGGTGGCTTTGAGACTTAAAGATATATATGTGGACAACCTAAAATGTTGTAGAATTGAATAGATTTATTCTAGAAGGGGAAAAGGAAATTATAATATTAATGTCCAAGTTACATATAAATATGACATATAAATATGACATAAATATATTCATGTTTAAATGAGAAAAACATGAGTCTTAATAGCATACACAGCATCAAAATAAATATAGAAGAAAGGTAGTAAATGGACAATTATGGTAAGAAGGACATTTGGTATGGATGGTGAGGCATGTGAGAAGGTGAGAGGAAATGATCAAGTAGATAAGAAGAGGCAGGGAGAAAAAAAATAAAGTAAAAGTATGAAACATAGAAAAGAAGGTATAGGAAAGTGATGAAGAAAGTAAGAGCGAAGATGAAGTTTTTAGAAGGTGGAGTATGCAAGTGAGAGATTTGAGATGGATGTTTTATTACTGGTTGAAATAGTTATAATATATGCATAATGTAATTGTTTAGATGTGCTGAAATTAGATGAATGTATGCACATGTAAAATAGCATGATTTGGCAATAAAAATTATTATAAAAATTAAGAAATTATATTATGGGTCATTATGATATGCAAATGTGATTATTGTATGCCTCCTTACTAAAAAGTACTTTCTTACTGTTCCTCCACACCATATTCTATTCTTGTTCCTACTGATTGTTTTCAGGTTTATACGTTTAAATACAGGGGATTGGTAAGGTATAACATTTATTTGTTTATTTAACACTGGGAGACTTCTTAGGTAATAGGGAGTTGTTAAGCAATAGAATGAAATTATGGGAAGATGTCCTAAGCCTTCAGGAATGGGTAAAGTCAATCTGTTTGTCTATCTATCCATCCATCCAGGAAATGAAGCAGGATAATTTTAAAACCATCTCATATTTGTACAAGGGAACCAAAGTTCCCAAAGCATAAGTTGTGGAAACTTTTCCAGTCTGAGGAATAATAGCTGGATTCCCCATTTCATTTTAATCTTAAGGGGAAGGGACTGTGATTCATAACTTGAAAAGAATCTGGATTTGACAAGTTTGACTAAAGTGGCCTTTTAGCACCTCTTGAGACTCTTTTGAAAAAGAAATGGATATTGCCTCAAGAATCTGCACATTTGTGAAACTGGCGGGATTCTTAGAAAGAATGAAATGCACAAAAAGCAATGCAAACACTTGATAATGCAAAATGAGAATAAAATAAACACAATATTAGGAAAATAATTTTAAAAGTGTGCACATGTCCATGTGACACATATGTGCATAGTCTTGCAATTTGATACAAAGCAAGGACAGCAAAAAATCGCAGGTGTAATTTGGAAAAACACAACAAACTTGAGACACAGAAATGGTAATATCTCTGGTTCGCACATAGGATTTATTCCTTTGAGTGGCATCACCCTTGTAAGTAACTCACAAGGCAGACAGCTATCCTGCTGCTCTAGTGAATGGAAGCTGCCAGAAGACAGAGTGATCTGATCTTGATTGACTCCTCCTGCCTATAAAGACTGGGATGGATCACAATATATAGGGGAAAACCCAGCCCTCATCTCTCTGACATACAAAACATTATAACCTCCAGAATGGATGGAGGAATGCACTATCTATCTATCTATCTATCTAATCACTTGTAAAGTATACAAAAATGTGACTGTACAATAATCAAATCTATTTATAGAAACATTTTGTCTTCTGTGTCTCATCTTTCTGTATATCACATCTAGACTCTATGTGAAAGTATATATAGTGACTGTGCAAACAATCATCCTATGTTTGCAATTACATACCATATTTGTAAGGCAGGGCAGGGGAGTAAGATGCAAATAGCCACACCAGACCACATATTGGAGGGGTAAGGCCACAACTTTATTGTTTACAGCTTAGACTGGGTTGAACCTGAAGTATGGGTTCAGATCTGGTATCAACCAACCTTCCTGTTGATCGATGATCCCCCTACCGGACACTAGGGATGACAAATGAAATTGCTGGGCATATGGCAGCATGTGCCTTGTCACCAAGTGATGCTGGCCAGGGGTTCACCCCTACATTGGCAACCCACCCTGGCCCTGCCCCCTCTGGTCCCAAGGGGACTCCCTCCCAGATCAATGCCCCATAGCACGGGCAACGATGCCCCAGATCCAAGAACCATGCTTCCACCACAAAAGACAGGCCTCCCCCAGCCAGCATTCTGCCAACCCACAGCTGTCACCACTAATGAGGGACTCACCTGACGTGCCACCCTCCAGCACCCCCCCCCCAGGAGGGGCCCAAGGTGGAGTTGATTAAATGCTACCCTCTCTCCATGCAACACCATCTTACCCAGGAGGGAGTGAAGGGACTGGAGTGGCCTAGCAACACCATCAGGCCTGGCCTCAAGTAGAAGAGCCCTCTCTCTACGGCAACACCATCTGACCCAGGAGGGAGTGAAAGGACAGGCCAAACTCCATCAGGCCTGTCCTAGAGTATGAAGCAGAACCCTCCCTCTAGTCCATCTGCCTTGGTCCAGGCGTCAGAGGGAGAGAAGAACTGCTGGACCTGATCCCCTTCCCCACCACCATTCCCTTCTCCTCTTATGTCGTGTCTTCTTAGATTGTAAGCCTGAGGACAGGGAACCGTCTAATTAAAATAATATTTGTAAGCCACTCTGATAGCCTTTAGGGCTGAAGAGCAGGGTATAAATAAATAAATAAATAAATAAATAAATATTATTATTATTATTACTGAGGCCTGGGCAAATGTATGCTGCATAAGTCCCAGACTTCCAGCTGCCCAGCCTTTTGATGTCTTCCACTTGAAGTGGAACAGAAGTGGCTGCCTTTATGCGGAAACAATGCCTGCTGAACTCTGCTGCTGGTAAACCCAGGTGCCAGAGGGCTAATATCAGCACCACAACAACTGGAATCTGGTGAGGGGGGCTCTGTCATCATGCCTGAAGAGAGGATCATCAACGGGGGGGGGGGGTGTGCCACTGATGCCTGCACCAGACAAAGTTTATTTCCCCTGAGCCTGATGGTGGTTCCCCAACCCAACTGGTCACATTTGGACTTCTCAATGACCATGGAGACCAAATCTCCTTCTAAAACCACATCCTCCCATCTGTGTCTGACTTGGCAGTGTCTTGGCAGTGTCTGACTTGGACAATGAAACCAACTTACCCACCCAGAAAGCTCCAAAAAAAGGCTGCAACATTATTATTATTATTATTATTATTATTATTATTATTATCCTACCCTTCTCCCAGGACTGGGATTCAAGATGGCTTACAACATTAAAAAAACAAAACAATTAAAAACATACAAAAATAGTACATTAAAATAGAATGAAATTACTACAACAATTAAAACAAATTACATATTAAAAATCCAATACTTTACATTAAACATTAAAACAATATATTACCCCAGGCCATTCTTTAAAAGCTTTCTGTTTTGTAAGCTTGTCTGAAGAGGAAGGTTGGCAGAAGGCCCTCAAGGAAGGGGACTTTCTGATCTCATTGGTAGGGAGTTCCAAAGTCTAGGGGCAGCCACAGAAAAGGCCCTCTCTCATGTCCATACCAACAGTGCTTGTGATGGTGGTGGAATGGAGAGAAGAGCCTCCCCTGATCTCAGAGCCCAGGCTTGGTTGTATAGGGAGATGCAGGAGCTTATCACATGGGGTTCCAGTAATGCAAAATGGCACAGGATGAAAGGGGGCATTCTCGCTTCTCGGCCTTTTGGCTAAGATCAAGTGTGTGTGTGTGTGTGTTTTCAGGAACTGTTCTAAACAGTTCCTGAAAATAGGCCTCTAGAGGATGGATTTGGAATGGAATGGGGACTTCCGGCAGTGTCGGCAGCATTCCGGTGTGTGGTAAAATGCATCTTGTCCCTGTTCCATTCCCATCACACCCTCTTTCGTCCTGTGCCATTTGTGTTCCTGGAGCCCCATGTGATAACTTCCACAGTCTGCCAAATTGCCTGGAGCTGTTTCTACAGGGGCATTATAATATCTCTATAACATGCCCGCGTTATCAGCCAGGCTGCAGCTCTTTTGATCATCTGAAGTTTCCAAACATTCTTCAAAGGCAGCCCCAAGTAGAGCATGTCTCAGTAGTCCAAATGGGATGTAACCAAGGCATGTACCACTGAGGCCAGATACGGCATCTCAATGAATGGGCACAGTTGGTGCACAAGTTTTAAATGTGCAAAGGCACTCCTGGTCGCTGCACAGACCTGGGCCTCAAAGTTAAAGCTGAGTCCAGGAGTACCCCCAAAATGTGAACCTGCATCTTCAAGGGAAGAGTATGACCCCATTTAACACAGGCTGGATCCCTATTCCCTGATCTGCCTTTCGATTGACCAGGAACACATCTGTCTGGTCTGGATTAAGTTTCAACTTGTTTGCCCTCATCCAGTCCATTACTGATGACAGAGACTGGTTTAGGACCAGGACAGCCTCCTTGGATTGGGGTGGAAAGGAGTAGTAGAGTTGAGTGTCATCAGCATATTGATGACACCAGACTGCAAACCTCCAGACGACCTCTCCCAGCAGATTCATGTATATGTTAATTAGTATAGGGAACAACACAGAGCCCTGAGGAACCCCACAGGCCAATGGCCAGGGGGTCAAGCAGGAGTCCTCTATCGCCACCTTCTGAGTTTGTCCCTCCAGGAAGGAACACAAACTCCAGGAAGGAAAATTACACAAACTAAGCTTTCTAGATAACCTCATTTGAAAACAAAACAAAACCCACTCAGCTACTCATAGGAAGCATTTATTGCTCCGTTTGAAATTTTGTGCTGGAATAATGGGTATGTTGAAAGCTGATGCTATAGCAGTATATTTAACATCAGTACACCATAATGTAGCAAATAGGAGATTTGGAAGCACTGCTTGTTTAGTGTATGGCCCTGCTTGAACCAAGAGGACTTCAGTGAAAATGTTTCCACCTATTACAAAAGCTTTGAGACAAAGCCCTTTCATGTTTCGCTGAAATAGCTGGAGGCAATTTGTTTGTGGATGGATCAAATGTTATAGTATATCATGTTTGTCAGATACGTACCAGTAACTGATTTTTTTTTCCATGCATGAATCCAAACTGAAAGTGTGGCGGGAGCCAAACTGTCTCAGTAAGATGACTCTGAATCTTTATTTTTTACAAGGAAAAGCCAGCACGTGCAGATTTCTGTAAAATATCATTTTTTCTAGTGCTGAAATGACTCCCACTATTTGTTTGTGCCTAGTAGCTGTGCCCCCAAACACCAACATGTCCTCTGGGGGCAGGGAGGCTGATAGCTCTGATGTCAGCAATGTAGTAAATCCATTTTGGGATTTATTCCAAACTTTAAAGGTGATGTACAAGGCACTGGACTTGTTTCAGAGGCAAGATTCAGCACTTTAGATCACTGACAATAACACCAGTTCCCATTGTTGCTGGGTATGGCTTGACATATTAGTACGATCATGCATAATGGCAAAGCCTTTTCCATGGATTTAGGAATTATGATCATCCAGGGTTTCCATTTGTCAAAAGAGTCAATATGCCTGTATATATTGAATACATTAGAATACCACAATGACAAAAGCTCCATTAGTAAACAGTCAGAAGAAGTAAAAACAATCCACCTTTCAACAATCTCAAAGGAGATTATTTGGCTGCCTCTGTTCTTCTATCTATATCCTTTTGCCCATCTGGGTCTATTTTTGTGTGTTTGACCAGAGTCTCCATAATCCAAAAACAGTAACAACAATGACAAACAATGCACATATGTAAGACGTAGAGTCAAATCAAACCTATCCCCATAGCATTTTATTTAGGGCCTGATCTGGTCTTACTGAGAGCTTGGAAGAATTGTGTTTTGATTTATGACTTCTAGCTCCAGGCTAGCTGTGGATTCTGGAGGTTGGTTTTTTAAAAAATAAATAAAAAGAGATGTATAAAATGGGGTGATGTAGCCACATGTTGATATGTATAAAAGGGGTAAAGGGATAATATGTTAATCTTTCAGTTTCGTCCACCAGTTGTGAAACATCGAAAGGTATTTGCAGTGGTTGAAAATTCTACAGATGCCAAGATGAAAGAGTAGAACTGGTGGTGAAAATACTGTCAAAATTCTTTCCAAATAGAATATTTTCTATGCAAACATCATTTCATGTTGGAAAAATTTGCAGGAGGACATGGGGAAGAGTGTGACCAAGCAAATTTCATTCCAATCACTTAAAAAATTCTGAGATAATAGGTTGCTTATTTCAATATAAAATTCCAACACCCAGATGTAGCCTTTTCTTTTTTGCAAGTTAAGAAGGAAAAGAAAATTAGAAGAGGTTCAGCCTTTCCCACTGGGCAGGAAATCCATTTTGATCTATCCTACGAATGGCTCTCTTCAAAGAGATGAGCCAACTTCAAGTGATTTCTATGCCCAGAAAAAGCCCACAAATGGCTATAAGTAGGCTGCAAATGAATGGTATATTAAAAAGGAATTGCAGGAGTTTCTTGTTGTCTCAGCAAAATATAGAAAACTTAAAATCATCACTGTGTGCTGCAGTGTGTGGGTGTGGATGTATATACAGAATGAAATGAGATCACTGTTAACATTGAATTATATTGACATAAATATTCAGTACTTCAAAGGAGAAATAGTGACTCTGGCAAATAATATCTCACATCCTATAAACTTGTGTACTCGTAATCAAGGGCTTAGTGTTATATATACACAAACACACATACACCAACTGCTGTGGTATCATGTTATTGAAATTAGAGTGGTATTTTGCTAGTGTAACAGGCAGTTATAGAGATAGAAATCTTAAATACTGAAATAAGCAACTAATTTTCCATCATCCTTTTTAAACAACTTTTTGGGGAGGGGTCAACCTGATGGGCTATTTTTAAGAGTCAATATAGCCTTTTATAAATGTTAATATGAACAGTTTGGATAAACTTTTTTTTGGCCTTACTGAATATAAAGTTATTCAGCTTAAAAATGGTCTGAGAAAGACTTAATGCTTAACATTTGTGCATTTTCTCCTCCACACATTTGCAGATGTTGTTTCACAGTGCAGCTTTTATTTGTTTCCTTCTCATAATTCAACTTTCATGATTGACTATTGAGTAGTGTGGTGCAGGAAGAATTCAGAAAAGGACCAAAATCTGCAAATAGTTTCTGTCCAATTTTGGAAAATAATCAATGTCTCAATAGCCTTCTCAACATTTCCCTTAAGTGTTCATTAATAATGGCAACATATGAAATAAATTGAAAGCACATAATGTTCTAATGCCATCCCCCAAAATAGATAAATTTCAAAATTGCTGACCAGGGACAAAAAGGCAATGGATTCTATGGAAAAAGTACAGCTCATGCCTAGCTAGGACTTGTGGCCAATGCTCTTTCCATTCAGTTGCACCAAAAATAAATGTGTGAATTGGGCATTCCACATTAAGGCCTGTTCATACAATTCATTCTGCCATAAGAGTGGTGAAGAGGATTACACAGACATCATTCTGAGGGGCTTCCTTTAACACAAGAATGAGGAACATGTCTTTCAGAAGATGTTGGTCTGCAGCTTCTATCATCACTCACCATTAGCTATAGTGCCTAGTGCTGATGGGAGCTATAGTCCAATGATATCTGGACAGCCACACCAATTCTCCGTCTCAGTGCAGAGTGTCTACTCCACTTGTACCGAACAGAGACATATGTTCATTTAGTCAACTTTCATGAATGTATTGCTGCCAGGATAAGAACATGTTTTCCAAATGACTAAATGATGATCCATACTAGAGTATCTGGAAAAGTGTACAGTATGTAAATACAAGCGCTAGTCTACATTCCAAGATTTAATTTGGTGGGCTCAGCCATTGTTATGTACAATTCCCTACTAGAAAATGTAGGCACCAGCAAGATGAAACTGGGGCCCGTGCATGTCACACAATTAGAGAACCGTGTTTCTGATTTAACTGCCATAGCATATCCGATGGAATACTGTGGTTTTTAGTTTAGGGAGACACTAGAGCTCTGTGACTGACCATTTGAAACACCCCTCCCTAACTTCCATATCCCAGGATTCCATAATGTGGAACTATGAAAATTAAAGTAGAGTCGTTAGTTTTTTGTGGAGCTTTCGGGCTATGTGGCCATGTTCTAGAAGAGTTCCTTTCTGACGTTTCGCCAACATCTGTGGCTGGCATCTTCAGAGAATGATAGCCTGGAAAAGGTTTGGATATATATGTCCTGTGTGACCCTGGGAAGGAGGGAGTAATTTGCAAATGTATTGTTCTGTTGCTAATGGCAGTCCTCAGGGTGGGAGGATATGCAAACAAGGATTAATGTCTGCTAACTGGTGCTCATTGTCTGCTGGGAATCCCCTGGCCTTAGGCTGTTGCTCACTTACATAGGTTGAGTCTTGACCTTGCTGTCTTTCAGGACTGGTAGCCAAGCCTTCTTGACTCTCAGGGTTTCCTCTTTCCTGTTGAAATTGTCCAGGTGTTTATGGATTTCAATGGCCTCCCTGTGCATTCTGACATGGTAGTTGTTGGCATCGTCCAGAATTTCAGTGCTTTCAAACAGCATTTTATGCCCAGGATGGTTTGTAGCATGTTCTGCTACTGCTGATTTAAGCCTATGGATGATAGAGTGACTTGGAGGTCTCTCATTCATCGGTCACTATGAGTCAAAGTTTACTTCACTGAAGTTAACAAGAACACACCTTCAAGAAGAAACTTAGTGAAAAATTACATCCCTACCTCCACACTGACATTCCCTTTTCTTTGTGTATAGTGTCTTATTAAGACTGCAAACCTGAAGGCAAACAATTGTCAAATTAACAATTTGTAAGCATTCTTGGTGCTTACTGAAAAGCAGGATGTTGATACTCTAAATAAACAAATAAATACAAGAAAAACATTAAATGAGTGTGATCAGTGTGGATTGTGTGTATCAGTATGACAAAATCTCCATTCCGGCCAAATCAACCACCCATTTTTGGCCAGTTTGCCATTTTGATTGGACAGCAAAATCTCCAAATATTAGAGGGAGGCATCACTTTCCATTAGCAACAGAATCAGCCTGCCTACCTACCTGCCTACCTTCCTTATATGGGTTCCAAGGCAGCCCATGATATAAAATAAAGCTAAATTAAATACAGTTGATACAATGGATGATATAAGTTTAAAAAAGCACAACTAATGGAACATATTATCATGATAACATATTAATTTAAAATTGTTTTAAAGTGCCATTAAAATATAGTAATAGTGTTAAAAATATGACATTTCCAAATTAAGAGTTCTTTTGGAAGAGAATTAAGAGATCTTCTGCAAGTAACTACTTACAGTAACTTTCTAAGGCCTAGATAAATACAAAGATCTTCACCTGCCAATGGAAAGACAGCAGAGATGGGTCAACCTAGCATCTCTATGGAAGTCTTGAAGCAGCCATTAAAAGAGCTCTGTCCTCACCTAACTTGTTTTTAATGGTGGGACCAAGAAGAAACCCATCTCCCAGGATCTTAAACTTTTACAGGCTCATATTACAGATACAGCCTTTCACATAATCTTGACTAAGTTGTATAATGCTTCATGGATCATCACAACTAGTACTTTGGTGTGTGCCCCAAAATGAACTAGTAGCTAGTGAAGCTGTTCCAACAGAGAAGTTATATGTTTTGTGTATCCAATCCTGGTCAGCAGTCTTGTTGTATCTGCTGTCATTTCCAAACATTTTTCAAAGACAAATGTTCTTTTGTTTTTGTTGTTGATTTGGATGATATATCTCATTGGCCAGGGATATATATGCACATTAAATGAACCTTAAATGAACAGAAAAGTTTTGGCAGTATTCATTTCCAGACACAGGGCAGATATATTTCCTAATGTATCAGACTATTTTCAGATCCTAACCAGGTGTTAGAATTCTTTAAACTGACAATGGCAACCTTAGGTGAGGTGACTCAATCAGGCCTGGCATTTTATGAAACACTCTTTGCTACATTTTCCTTCAACCTGTCTTTATTAATCCTAGTAACAAATTAGTTGCTGAAGTAAGACATATGTTTAGAATTATATGCTCATATATCAGCTATGTTGTTCTTTCTGCAAGCTCAAGCTGAACATTACTATCATGTATCTTCCTCACTGGAAATGTTCCAGAAGATACCATCTCTCTGTTCTGTCACTCAATATAAATGGCAAAGTACTGAGCTCAATGGCACTTTCTTGTTTGAACATATGCTTAGTATGTAGTTTCTTAAGAGCAATACTTTGCAGTGGTAATGCATAGATCCAATGCGTAGTCCTTGAACAAAATTATAAAGTGCCCTTGTTCTTGTTTCATATCTCTGGTCTCCAGACTGGAAGATAGTGACTAGTGGAACCATGACTAGTTCAGTCATTATGCATTTTAATGTAGACAGTTAACTGAAATGGAAAAGAAAAAAACTTTGACATTCTCTTTTTGAGAACTACAATTCCCACAGTCCCATACAGACAGGAACATTTGGGAAATGAAGTCTAAAATATTTAGACAGCCAAATGTTACCCACATTTCTGAGTTAAAAGGCTTAAGAAGTAGATTTCTGGCAAAATCATTTATTATCCAGTTGTAAAGTTATAACTAAATATAAATAATGTTAGATCCAGTTAAAAAGAAGCATGAGAAAAGCAATCAAAAGGTGCACTCTCTGTATAGTTGTATCTTATTTACATCATATATGGGGTGTGTTATGAATAGCTAAGAAGCTATTTTAGTTGCTTTTAAATAACAATAAAATAAAGAGTTAATTTAAAATTGCAGTTATAATAGTAACATGAGACAATAGATTTGGGATACAGTGGATTGACATTAATTACCAACCTCAGCAGTAGTCCCAGGCACTGCTTCACCTGACCAAATAACAACAATGTCAGCTTGGTGCCTTGTTCTGATCTCAGAAGTGAGCAGCCTGTGGCAGAAGTGGATGCACCTAGTGGCTCAGCAAGATGCACATCGAGACAGCCACCATAGCACAAAAATGTAGGCCCAAGTAATGGGGGCTGGTTGGGACAACTGGGGAGACAGGATATTCCAGGATGCCCAGTTCTGCCAATTCTAATTTTATGATTCTATGACTTGCTTGGATTGTAGGAAAAACAACAACAGCACTGGATGTGGCAGTGAGCATCAATACCAGCTTTTGGCATGGGAGGGTAGGTAGGATGATATACTAAACATTACATTAAAAATGTAGCATGCAGGTTAAGAACACTTTCTGATATTAAAATAAATATGTGCAACCCCAATACAAAGTCATACCATTGCTTACAGGTGGATGAACTATAACTCTCCCACCAGCCAAAATTCCACATGCAGATACTTAAAAGTGGTGGTGGTGGAATTCCATTCAAGGATTTCACCCTTTTTTAGTTTCCATGTTGTGGGAGGAGAAACTTTGAAATATAAATCTCCCCTCCTCCCCATAAACAATGCTCCCTCTCTAGAAGGATGGCACATACTTGAGTGTAAAAATGAAAGTGAACCTAAAAACCAAAAGCAGGACTGATAATAAAATATGCAACAGATAGTTCACATAGTTTTTTGATTTTCATGGAGCACACAACTCAGATTTCAGTTTTGCTCCACAAACCAGTTGGATTACCTTAGTACTTTCAGATTAATTAGCCCAAAATGCCATGTCTTGCAGTGGTTTGAGCATTGAACTATGACTTTGCAGAACAGGCTTATAATCACTGCTCAACTGTGAAAGCTCGCTGGGTGACATTGGGCAAGTCATAGTGTCTCAGCCTCAGAGGACGGTAACAACAAACCCTTTCTGAAGAAACTTGCCAAGAAAACCCTGTGACAAGGTTGTCATAAGCTGGGACACACACGGAGCTCTTCTTATGAATATATTATATTTAAATAATGAAATGGCAGAAGATTCTTCTAAAAATAATGCTGTTATTGGTTTCCCTCTCAGAGGTGGAAAGCAGTGTATATATGGGGAGGGGTGCAAAATGAGACCATTACCGCTCCAAATAAGAATGATTGCCCCACATGAAATTTTACTTCAGTCCTCAAACTTCTAACATCTCAGAAACTGAGGCACTGGAAATCATTCACACCTAGAACTCTTACTTTTGCTGTGTTTGCATTCCCTTGTTATCTTTACCTGCACCTTTTCTTTGAATGTCCTAACTGTATTTCTGATCGCACAACTTTAAGTGATGGCAATATGGAAAGAAAATTTAATTTGGGGGTGGGCAGAATTCTTGAGAAGGCAAAGCATTTCATTTTCCCCACACATCCCTGTAGCTACACCACTGGGAAGGTAAAGGGAAGGCAGAACACTGGGTATATTAGGCACAAGATCTGTTTGAGAAGACCTCCTATCCCAGGAGGCAGGCAAGGCTGAGTTTTATTAACAAGTAGTCCCTTGTTCTTTTTATTTTTGAGCATAGAGATTCTATTGAGTGTGCTGCAGAAAGGTTTTTCTTCCTCATGCTGGACCACATCTGGCCTGACTTGCAACTTATAAACCTCAATGCCTTACTTGAGAAGGTTTTTTAGGGATAACGAAGGGTTCAGATCTACTGGCTTTCATCAGAGGCCTGTGGGCGGAATGTCTTTCTCAATGTCCTAAATAGGAAAGTTGCTTTTTCTTGTTTAAGCTGTTAAGGCTGGCTAAACTGCCTGATTCACAACCCACGTTCCTAAAATATTTCAGGTGCTGCTTTGAGATTATCTGAGAAAATGAACAGAGGCAAAGGAAAATTGAATGTGCCATTTTGATCCAGTACATGGGCTGACTTGGGGGAGGGGATTTCACCTTGAAAAGCTGGGGTGAAGAACCAATTCCCATTATCCCTACACATTCTCTACAGACTACAATCCACTGCTCTAGTGATTTATTGGATAAAGCAGGGCTGAACAACTGTTGTAATGATCAAAAACGTCTTCTACTTCACATTAATCCAAAAGTTTTGTTTTGTTTTATGCTTTCAGAACAAACTATAGGTCACAGTAGAACTAGAAATATGTTGTTTCTGATTTTATAGACTTTGCTCTCTGTTTTATCCCTAAGCAGCAAGAAAACCTAAACATTTTTGTCATGGAGGATCAGGCAGCATGGATTATCAAAATGGTCTTTGGGGTGTGTGAAGGCCACAATTTGCTACCCCAGGTTTGAGACTGTCAAAGTTTACCGGTAAAACTATTGGTTATTCTTGATCCAATCACTCATCTAAAGTGCCTCACAAGGTTGTGACTTTAAATGCGCTCTTCAGAGCTTCCTAGATAAAATTGTGTGCGTGTGTTTGTGTGTTAGAGAGAGAGAGGGAGAGAGAAGTAAATGCTAGATATTTGTTGTTGCTGCTGCTGTTGTGTGTCCTCTATATCCAACTATATCTTGGGGTCAAAGTTCATTCAAAGAGGATTGCCATTGTGTACTTTCTGAATTTACAGTAAAGTAAGGGGCTTTACAGACAGCCCTGATAGAGCAGTGTCCTGCCACCCCTTTCAGTGCTGGATCAGGGCCACAGCAACTACGTGCTGTGGCCCTGTTCTGGCAGTTTACCGTTGTAAAAGAAACAGCAAAATGCTGCTCCTTTTTAGAGAGGCAAAAAGCCACCTTTGCCACCACTGTGGCGAATTTTTGGTGTTCCTTTGGTGCAGTGCATCTAAATGCTGCTCCAAACAAATGGTGTGATGCTGCCTGCCATGCGGTCAAGCAGGCAACGTGATGCTGGCATCAGTGTGGAATTGGGGCATGTGCCATGCAGTTGCCACACTCCCACTCCACCCTAATGCCACCGTTTCTTGCCATACAGTTTCCAAGTTTCCAAGTCTGAGTGGGGATTCAAACCCTGGTGTCCCAGTTTCCTATCCTCACTGAAACCATTACACCACAGTATGCTACAGAAATTTAATATAGGGCAAGCTGGTAAGTTTGTTTTTCCTAGGAGCAGCAGAAAAGACTCACACCCAGAGCTCAAAGCATGTTTGGTTCTTGGGAGGGAAAAGCACAACAAAGGTGTTGGGCAAGGGGGTGTTTGAGGACAAAATGCATATGTTGAAAGGATTTTTCTTTAATTTCAGCACAATGGACAAATAAAAAGAATAATTGATTGCTTCTTGGCCTTTTGGCTAAGATCAAGTGTAGTGTAATTGACAAGGGTTTGTTGTTAGTAAAATACAATTTTAAGCATCTGTCTTGCTCAGAGTTCTCTAAATATATTGTAAGCCAACAAGGCATTTAATGAAGATAAGTTAATCAGAAAAATATGGTTGAGGACATAATAAAACACAGGATACATGTAATCTAGATGTAAATAATATAGAATGAATATGGAATGAATTTATATTTATAATAATGTTTTCAGCTTTTATTTTGTAATGTCCTACATTCTGCCATGCCTTGTCCTCCTTTTCAGTTATGAGATCCCGTCACCCTGCATGGAGCTGTAGAATAAGAAGGATGTTCAGTTCACATGAAGTGTACAGTTCCTGTGAACATATGGCTGCTATATCAGCCATTTTCATGTGCCCTGTCAGGTACAATTTTGAATTAGGCACTGGAGTACTTGTGCAGTGAAAAAAAAAAAGCCATTTGCTCCAAGATCGTCCTTAACTGTTGACCTAACTTACACTCTCATTTCTTTGACTAGCCCATTTTGCACAGCCCAGGGCCATATGAAGCAGTTTAAAGCTTGAGCAGTTTTCAGTTCATGATTAGCTAAAATTATTCCCATTTCCTGAATACCCTTTCACTGCTCAGATGGATGCTCTGACTTGTCTTGACAAAGGGAGCTTGGGGCTAAAATAGCACTGCAATGAAAGAATGAAGCTTCTGTTTGTGGCATGTGTCTTTAAAGCAAAGAGAACACAAATACAGTAATCCCCACCAATAGTATATATGTAGGCGAGGTTCTAAAATACCCAACAGATATGCAAACCAATAATGGGGTTCAAAACTTACTCATCTTAAGTTAGAACAAGCTATAATGGGAGCTATAGGGTTGCTGTCCACAACAGTAACCCCATGGCCCTTTTTTTCCCTAAGGTTCTAGAGATACTCAGGGAAACTAGACAATACGTCATCATCAGTGGTGCTCCTCCAAGATGCTTTCCCTCATCTATGCATTCTGCATTTAGATTGGATGGGTGGCAAACAGAACTGGTAAATCTAATTGTTGAGGCATGCATTTTGGAGGAAACCCCTTTAGGTGTGCAAAAATGGGTTAATCATAGGAAATACGCATTTCCCTAAATGTGTGATGTGAAGCTATTTCCTCCCCCCACCCACTAGCCCAAGACAGGGCCAATAGAGTGAAAGGCAGGGCTTAGGGACCCCCTATACATTGCAACGATAAAAGGAGTAGATATAGGAATGTGTTTTCAACCCAATCTTATATGTAACTTTTGAAGACTCTGAGAGGCTGGCAGGATGTAATATTCCTGCGTTCCCTGTCAATAATGCCTTTGGCTTCCTTTTCTCGGCATGCTCTGCCAGTAACGCCGTAGGTTTTCATTGGAATATACTGTTTGTCAGTATGAATATGGGTTTTTCTTTGTGTATAGGATAGGGAAAACCACCCCACAAGTCTAGAGTCTCTTTGTGCCACATACAAGACAGGCCATTACTGTACATATAAATATAAGAAAGACCACTAGGCTCCTGTAACATGGAGATACCACAGAGGGGTGGGATGGAGGCCTGCTTGATGGAGGATTCAAGACACTTGAAATTTCAAATCTGAGCAACTGTCGCAATTCTGCTCATAACTGAATTTTCCGCCCAAGCTGTAAAGTGAAAAACATTTATCTACCTTTTATACTGCCAAAAATATTATTGAATTGTTTCATACATCTGCTCTTGCTATTTCTACATTTTCCTTTTTCTCATATGTATATACGTACAGCTAGTGCTGGGATGCTTTGTTTGATATGATTCATACAATCTTCATCTTGTCTTTAGTCTCACTACTCTTCTTCATCATCATCATTGTCGCCGCCGCCGCCTCCTCCTCCTCCTCCTCCTCCTCCTCCTCCTCCTCCTCCTCCTCCTCCTCCAGACAACTGCATTTTCCGGTGCCTAGTTCAGGTTGCTTAACTGGGATAGAGGATAAAATAAATACTCAAATAAAACAGGATATTCCCCATGTTTTCTACCTGGAACCCTGCCTTCCAGCTCTGGAGCACACAAACGTTCCATTGAAATGAATAAGTCTATTCATGCACTGTGGCATTTCAAAAAGAGCTTTCAGTCCATTTATGTACCTCCTACAATAGACACTAGTTTTATAGAGCAAGAGAGTTGGTCTTGCTCTTTTCATTGTTTGGGTGTTTGGGCCCCTTGTCAATTGTTCCCTTTTGTATGATCTTTTTGGTGCTGTACCCTCAGTAAAATATCTTCCACTGAGAGTTTTTTTTAAAAAAAAAAACAAAACAAAAACAAACAAAGACAATATCTTTGCTCTACAGGAGACACGTTGCCCTGATCAAATGATGGCTCTGTGCTGATGATAAACCAGCCTTCATATGCACAACACAACCATTCTTCACAGCCAAATCGGCAATGGATCCTGCTGTATGAAATGGAAAAAGAGACTAAACCAGATAGTTGTCTTTCAGCAGCAGACTGAAGAACAACCTGAATGATTCCTTGGGAAACACATAAGGGATTCATTGGAAGGTGAAGCCCCAGTCATGAAGGGAGAAGGGAGGAAAGAGCCATCACCTTTGCAGCCCAGTCCTGCTAAGTTTTGCTTGACAGAGGAACAGATCCAGAGGTCTCTTTATGACTATGATACTTCCTCAGGTCACCAAATCTCACACTGGCATATCTTCAGCTAGAAGAGAAGGCTTCCTGTACATCTACTGCCTCATGGCTTGCCATTCTGAGTGTAGTTCTGTAGAACTTTTCCCTCCACAGGCATTTGATGATATTTGGGAAGGAGTTTTTCCATGTCACTGTGACAAAATTTTGAAATCTGAGAATGTCAAACCTCCCAGTACTGATCTGATACCTTCCTTTTCTCATTTTGGTAATCATCATTCTTATGGAGATCATAATCATGGGTTTCTCCTATCGCATCTTGTTATGTTCTCAGTTAGGATCACTACAACATATTGTGAAGAAAATGAAATTATTCATTTCTAGTTATAATAAGCATTCATTATTAGGCTAATTGAACACATGGGGAGACAGTGCAGCTGAGCTCTTACCAACTTCTTTTTTACTCCTTTCAAGTGAAGCCTGTGTTCTCTGAAAAAGCTCTTCATGCAATCTAGTGTTTCTGAAACAGGTGGTGAGGCTGTGAGATACTGGAAGCTTTCTTGATCTTTTCAGACTTTTGGTCTCTATGTGAACTGATCAATGGCAAGAGGCCCAGCCTACTTCATCTGATCACACATTTATTATAACCTCTTGTGAATATCTTTGTAAGGATAAAGCTAGATGACTTAAAAAGGAATTGAATAGATTCAATCCAGACTTAATCACGCTTTGAGTAAAGCCATTAAAATGAATGGAACTTAAATCAGTTGTGATTAATATATACCCCAATGATTCCAGTGGATCTGTCCTAAGTATGACTAACTATGGGTTTGACCCATATAGTAGTGGATTGTCTTCATGGGCTATATCTGCACAGGCCAAATAACATACCCTACCCTCATTCTCATGGTGATTAGTCCAGATGATGCAGAGCCCAATCCCCAGTTCTGGTGCTGTCCAGATGATGTATGGTCAGCAACGAACCTGTGGTATATCAACTTTACAATGGATTAAATAAACTCACTTTTTGCTTCAGATCTTCCAATAATAGCCATAGCCTTCTACAGGGATGCTGGGTGTCCTTCTGTGCTGACTGTCCCTGCTGGCATGAGGCAAGCCTCTGAGGAAAGAGCAACATGTTCACCCATGTGATCAATGCTGGGTGCATTGGTAGGTGCTGCACAGCAGGATGTGAATATGAACAGCTGCCCATTGTCATTCCAGAGTACGCAGGTAATGGCAGATATCAGGGCAGCTTTAGGGCCAGAACACTCCATGCTGCTCCAAAAGTATTCTGGCTCATGCAGACATTACCTATGTGTACCAGCAGCTATTAGCTACAACAGCGAAGTGGAACCATTACATTCAAAGGCAGTACACAATTCCTAGTCTGTCTAAGCTAAATTTCCGAGTTTCGGTTTGAAATGGAACTGTGGCTTCAAGCTGGTTCACTAACTGGAATCTTAACCCACTGTTTGCTCTTAGTTTAATATTCTGATTAGTAAGTGGACATTAAGCCAAACTTCATATGTTTTGGTTTCCAGTTTAACTTCATGAGAAGCTGAAGCACCAAATCAAAATGTCTCTTGAAACTTGGAGAAGGAGATGTGGTGGATCTGTTTTTGGTATGCTAAGCCCTTGTTCTGTAAGATGTGATTGTTACATCTGAAAAGACTCATAGATGGGTAGGTACTTTTTACTTTCTCTGAAGTGCCTCATCTGAACATTTCTTTATTTGCTGCAAAAGAGAATAACCCAGTCTGTTTACCCCATGAATTGTGCATGGTGCAAATTAAAAACAAAATGAGTTAGATCTCAGAACTGTGCAGAAATGGGGTTTTTTTATTTAAAAAAGGTAAATAGTACTGAAGTTGCTACTAAAATAAAGTCAAGTTTTAAAATAATGGGCACAAGACAGTCTTGGAGACCTTCCTTCCTTTTCTTTTTTAAGAAAATGCTTGTCCATACTTAAAGATTGTATTTTCCGAATGTATGGTAAACTACTGATACAAGGCATCTAATTATTTAATAATTAAAAAATACTTAATATATTTTTAATCTTTTAAACTTTTGTAATTGTTTATTGTGTTAAGGTAATTTTAATGTAATTTGCCCTGAGATCTTTGGATAAAGAATGTTTGTAAATCTTTTAATAAATAAAAGAAATTATAAATGATACCAAGCTATGCTTTCTGGATAATAATATCTTAAAATGCAGAGTGTGTCCATGCTCTGTGGCATACTGTTCAGCATTTTCTAACCTAAATAGTAGTTTGGTCTACTGCATTCCAGTCTACAGTGGTAACTTTTTCCTCCCCCACCCTTTAAGTAGCTGAGATGGGGTGGAAGAATAGCTACCAAAAATGTGAGCACATTTGTAAAATATATTTCATGTGGGAGCGCAGTCCTCCTAGCTGCCGAGAACAGTGTGCTGATTTTAAAAGTCTGTTTCCACTCAAGGATTCCAACCTTTCATTTTTTGCAAAGCCTTCTGGGAATAGCTTTTCTCGGTCTGCATTCCAGTAGCTTTTTTATTTCCTGTAGCTGTGTCAAAAACAGTAATAGCAAGTCTCAAAAATGGAACAGGTTACTTTTATTTTATTTTATTTTTTAAAAAAATAATAATATCAGCATCGTATGGCTTTCGATGCAGGCTTTCTTATTTTATTTGTTGGGGGGAAGCATTGTGGGTGTTTAGAAAGATGCCATTCACTAATTGCGGTCCCAGGCGTGGAGTTTATAAAAGCAAACAGGGAAAATCTTTCAAAAGCTTCTCTTCAATCCTGTCATGATCAAAGCAGCTGAACTACAAATACTGGTAGACCTTTCACTTCAACAGCACTGTCTTTTGGATCCGTGTCAACCATGAGCAGGATGCAGCCTTTGTTTATTTTCTCAACTCCAGGAGAAAAATGCCCAATTTTCTTTTCATCAGTTTTGCTGCTGGGCATAGAATCCAACTATCCAAGATGTGCTAGAAATGAATGGGGTGAAGAAAAGCATTATTTGCACAAGGAGGAGCAAATTGCCCTTGTCAAAACAGAGCTGGTAGAACTGCAGTTGGCTAATGATGGAATCATCTTATAATTTTCATTCAAAGTCCAAGAATAAGTGTTTAATTTAATTTGCATTTTATATATATATGGAAACCCTAGTGCCCATGGAATTATAGGGTTGCTGGGAGCTGCAGTGACCCACACTGGGAGTTGCAGTCTATCAACCTATGGAGAATCTCACAGCATGCAGTGGTATTTACGGATGTAATTCTTCACTAATTTTCTTCTTTAAAAAAGCAATGAGCAATTTTAGAAATGTTCTTCGAAACCACAAGAAAGTCTTGAAAAACCACACCGTTTGGGATGCCTATTCGCATTTCAGGACTTATTCTGTGCAAAATTTGCATGTGGCTGTTTTGTCTAGAAAGCATCAATTTCTGCAGAGAAACAGCTGTTTCCTGTGCAGAATAACTATGTACACATTTTGTGTACACGTACATATTATTGTGGTCAGTCCAAGATTCAAAAACATGTTTGCCAACCATTTTCCAAACATCTTCAAATACAATTTCCATAGTTACCCATTTTGAAAGCTCAAAATTTGTCATGAGGGTATTGTTTTTATGAAACCACAGGCACAGTATTCCTGGTGAGGTCTGATCAAAGCAGAATAGAGTGTTGCTGCTACTTCTTTAGATCATAACACTATACTCCTGATGATTCAGTCCAGAACTGTGTTGGCTTTTTTGGCCTCTCCATCACACTGTTGAATCATGCTTAGTCTGTGGTCTAGTAAGACTACTAGATCCTTTTTGCACACATGGCTTTCAAGACAGGTGTCCTCTACTCTATATTTGTGCATATTGTTCATTTTGTAATTTTTGTCATATTTGTAACAAAACAAATGTTTTTAAAATGCTATACATTTCTACTGATCTCTTTTGCAAAAATAAATAAATAAATAAATAAAAATAAAATAAAACCAAACCCTGATTAAGTGATACAAGTGAAGCAACTCACCGATCACGGAGTCTGTTCTATATAACAATATTACTACAGGGAGAAGAGTAATATCTGAAGCAGCATCTGATTCATGGTTAGTACATTTGTTATTTTACTTGCAGAGCCAGAAAGAATGCTATGAGCTATATTTTTATATTATATCTGTCTTCACTCTAAAACACTCAATGGCCTCCTCAAGAACAACTCCTTTTATAATAAATAAAAGAGATAAGACAGGCAGTAGTGCCAAACAAACATGTAAATAATGTCAACTTGGAAAGAAACAAGATTCCACCTGGACACTTCCCTGCAAACATCTGTAAAACACATTGTTCTGGGATGACGAGGTGATCTATAACTTTAAATAAGCACCGACTCACTCAGATGGGTCTCATTATACTGATACAGAGACACAAAATGCTGTTATTCAGTAAGCATGATCCATGCAGTAACCATCTGCCAGACATTGATTTTTCCATTGCCAGCAAGCATCAGCTTGATTTATGCACAGAAACAGTGGTTCACTTCCAGCAAGAAACTACTATTGCAAGTGGGGGGGGGGGGGAATCATGAGGAAGTTTTCCCACTGCAACCCAGGACATGAATAAAAAAAGGCATTTATTTCTTACACCGAGTCCCAAGATGTCATTTTAAAAATAATTTTGTTTCATGGGCTATCGTGCATTAGATAGCCTCACAAAACACAGATGTCTCAATGAGACATATGGTCTGAATCAGACTAAAATGAGGACATTGCCTCCCCTCTCAACTGCATTTTTTCCCCCTTCAGTCCTCAAATTTGTAGCATTTCACACCTAAAAGTCTTGCTTTTACTGTGTTCACAATCCCTTGGAAATTTTGTTTCTCCCTTTGTTTTGGGGCAGGCAAAACAATATTTCTGAAGGCTCACCTGAAAATTGGGTGAAAATGACAGAAATTGGGCGAATCCTTATTTGGGAGAGCAATAGCCTCATTCATCCCTCCCATTGCTACGCTCCTGAATCTAATCATTACTTTATGTTGCCATCTCAATCAGACATGCATGGGGAAAGCATGCACATGGCATCAAACATGGCCCAACACATTATGCACAACCTCCTGTAACATAAAAATGGGGAATTCAGTCAGTTTTGCTTCCTCCTCCCACAGACACGCTTTTGAATTTCTGAGACCTCATGGTCATTGTAATCTAAAAATGCAATTTGTGAATTCTGGTTAATTCTTCAGACACAAACTATAATGGAATTCTCCCCATTTGCACCATCCAGTTTCAATAGAAGGTACGATTATTCCAATCACAGAAGGGAGTATGTTGTTCGCACCTGCTTTATATGTGGTTTGATCACTGGACTATCACTCTGGAGATCAGGGTTCACCTCCCTTCTCAGCCATAGAAATCCATTGGGTGTTCTTGGGTGAGTTGCACACTCTCAGCCCCAGAAAATATAGGGTCACTTTAGAGTTGCCATAAGAAATAAGTTGAAGGCACAGAACAACAAAAATGAGGAGCCTCCCAGAAAAATGAGCTGACAACACTAATTAAGTGCTGAAGTTGAATACACAGAAATCTAAACCCAGACCTTAGAGACTTAAGTATTTGAAGCTCTGAGCCTATATAGGCAAATCTATTTGGGCTTCCCCAAATAAAATAACAACAAAAAAACCAAGGATTTTCCAAGAGTAAAATTAAGATTTTTTTTAAATTGTTAATTCTTATGAAAATGAATGGAATTAAAAAATCACCTGTCCCTACAGTATAAGCCCTGTATGTGTATAAGTTATGGGAATGTATAGATGCTGTACGTATGGATTCATGAGCCATTCTTGTTGGTCAAATGGCAATCATTATAATCATTATGAACAGAGAGGGGCCCTGTTAATGCAAATTATTTTAAAGAGTATGGTAAGTACTGATAGATTACTTTCTTTTAAAGTAATATTTCAGAAGGTTGAGAACACTGGAAAGTTACATCACATTCATAGTATCTAACTAGTATCTACTTTGTCACATGTTCAAATGGGCTCTCTCTTCCAAATTTTACTTGTTTTCAGATAAGGACAAAATTAATCACAATCATTTTTTGTGGGTTTTTCAGGCTATGTGGCCATGTTCTAGAAGAGTTTATTCCTGACATTTCATACCAGCATCTGTGGCTGGTATCTTCAGAGAATGCTGGACTGGAAGAGAGTTAAAATATATGGTGTGACCCTGGGTAGGGAGGAGTGATTTACAAGTTAATCTATGAATTGTTCTTTTGTTGATGGCAGGGCCTCAGGGTAAGAGGATATGCCAAGTGTGTATGTGCATGAGAGTGTCTTTGAGAGAGATTTTATTTTAAAATAAAAAAGGACTCTTTTATGTTCAAATAATGCTTCATTTTCTTATCTTTGCTTATACAGTGGGCCGTTGTTATCCGCTGGGGTTTGGTTCCAGGACCCCCCATGGATAACAAAATCCATGGGTGCTTGAGTCCCATTCAATCCAATGGCATATCAAAATGGTGTCTCTTATATAAAATTGAAAATCAAGGTTTGCTATTTGGAATTTATGCTTTTTCTGAATATTTTCAAGCCGTGGATGCTTGAATCCATGGATAAAAAAAATCCATGGATAAGAAGGATCGACTGTATTTTTAAAAGAAGTGGACTTCTTTTGAGATGATTCATCTTCTAGAGAATGTGGTATGTGGTTAGACTAATATATCCATATGATAAGCACTCTCATTACTTTCAATAGGATAGTGAATAATCTTTTAATGTGTCTCCTTCTAAAGCTAATACAAAATCACTATGTTTAATTCTGACTGGATCATATCTAATTTCAGTGGCATCATTAAGAAGGTACAGGGGGGTGGGCTGCACCAGGTGTAGGGAATGACACCACTACTCCACAAACATCTGCATTTTGGCAGAAATACTGTGGTGTTTGCCTCTGTCCCATTAAAATCCTGAAGAGATGATGTGGGTGAGGCTCAATGGGAGGAGATGTCCCAGGTTTTTTGTTATAATTAAATTATTAAATTTAATTTTTTTTTAAAAAAATATTCATTTAAAAATTTCATTAAAACATCACCTTTTACCACATTTTCCCTTCAACCACATGAAACTATGCATATGTAAATGTGTTGAGGCTGTGCATATGATATTGTAATTTAAAGTTATAGCGGGGCTTTACAGACCGCCCAAAAAGGGCAGTCTGAAGCCTCCTTGTTTTGCTGCAGACAAAAAAGGAGCTGGGAAACCGCACTCCTTTTTAGCATAGCAGTTGCGACACACTAAACTGAAAAGGTGCCATTGGGTGCCTTTACGCCACTGCAACTGCGCAGCTCCATCTAGAAGCTGTGCGGTTGTGTCGGCGTCCTTACGCACACCGTCTAAATGGTGTTACATAATGTGCAGGTGTCATTACGTGCTAGGGCTGGGGAGCATGCAAATGCTGTGCACTCCCCAGCCCTAATCATGGCACGGGGTCGGCCCTTTTGGGCCATCTGTACTGCACCTATTATAATTTTGCTAGTTGCTTATGTCACAACTATTACCATGATATTCCATCATATTCAAGAATTATGATTTATGAATAACATTAGGACAAAAAGCATGACTAAAGATTCTGTATTGTGTTGTATATGTTACAGCTCCAAGTGACACCAGCCCTAGTGACACCGCTGTCTAATACATGAATCTCCTCTATTTGTTTTCTCTGTCCATTCAGCACACACAAACAAAATGTTATGTCATTACAGATATGATGCACTTAAGCTGCAACCATCTTTAAAGACAGTTCATTTTTGTAAAAAAATGCAGAATAAATACTTCCAGATATTGTTGTGTGCTTGCACCTTCTTAGCATTGTGTCCTTTACCACTGTGCTTTCCTTTAGAGCAAAGGATTAAAATAATCCCAAGGGTGTAACAAATATAAGTATTACCAGGCACAATGGCTTTGGAAGCATGTAAAGTACTTGAGACAAATCCAAATCCAGATGCAATAAGTAGATGAATTCACATTATCTATTATGATTCAATGACATCTGCAAATTTTAAATTAAGATATTTAATAAAGAGATGTGCAAATTACTCTGTATGAAATTTTTCTTTCATACTATGTATAAAGAATGCCTTCTATCATTTTAGCATCAGTATTGATGTTTTGGAATGATGTAATGAAATACCATAAAAAGTGAATGCTGTCGATATAGTTATGGTTGTGGGCATTTATTCACATGCAACAGCAAGTAGAATGAATGGAGATGCACAGCCTTATTCAAAATAAAGCTCCAGATAGTTGAGTAAAACCCAAATGAGCACCATGATTTGTACATGAATATGTATTCATGCACACATCAGAATGCATTCTTATTACCTTAACGGGATTTTTGTGGCTTAATCTCTCTTGATAGATTGGGATGATCATGTAGAATCTGGTGCAAATTACATTGTTCAGACATTACTAGAATGGCCTCCTCCTCATTGTCATATTTTTAGTCTTGGATTAGTCTTATTCAGATAAAGAGCATGGAACATTATTTTACATAAGTACCCTGTTACTTATGGCTTTGGGGGGGGGGGTAACTTCTTGCCATTACCCATTGTTTAAAGAGTAACTTGGTTCATTACTCATTGCTAATGAATATCGTTTAGTTACTTTTAATCACTTTAAAAAGGCCTAAAATCCCTTTAAAGGCAATGTTTTGATCTAATGAGTGTTGAATAAATGTTGCTTTTAGAACTAAAAAAGTAACAGCATTCTTATTCATCAGGATAGTTTTTTGAAGTACTGATGTTGTCAACTTGGTTACAGAAGTAATAGTAGGTTACAGCTAACAGTGTTACTTGTAACACATTACTTCCACATTACTTCTCTTCAGATGCCAACCTTGTCATCTGGGATTCAGGTTCCCTGCATTTAGTCAAAGAGTGCCTCTGGATGAGGTGCCTCATAAAACTACAAATGCCAGCATTCCATATGATGTAGTCAAGGGAATTGAAGGGGAATCATATTGTGTTGTAATTGTGTGGTGCAGAAAGGTCCCTGGTCCAGTAGTTAGGTAGAGTGTGGGACCACCTTAAGTTTCAGATTTTGGGCATAAAGGACAACCAAATTATTTGTTATTAACTTCATTGTTACTGCATTTTTACTGTGAGCGACAGAAAGATGTGCTTATGGGAGTTCCTTCCTTGTGTGTGTTGTGTTCAGGGTTACTGCCAAACATAAAGAAAACAAAACAAATTATTGCCACAGAGGAGCAATACAAATCCAACCTAGACAATGAGGAAATCAAAGATTTCCCATACCTTGGATCAAATATTGATCAGAACAGAGACTTCAGTCAGGAAATAATAAGACTAGGAATGGAAAAGGAAGCCATGAAAGAACTAAACAAGATCCTAAAGTGTAAAGATATGCAAGTGATCACCAAATTAAGAATTGTCAAGGGCATGGTATTCCCTATCACCACATATGGATGTAAGAGCTGAACAGTTAAAAAAAAAAAGTGGACAGGAAGAAAATTAATTCATTTGAGATGTGATTCTGGAAAAGACTGCTGAGGATACCATGTATGGCTAAAAGACAAAGAAATGGATCCTAGAACAGATCAAGCCTAAATTCTCACAGGCCTGAATCTGCAGGACCTAAGCAGAGCAGTGGAGCACAGGGGGTCTTGGAGATGTCTCATCCACAGTGTTGCCATGAGTTGGGCTTTGACTCGAGGACAGTTAAGAACAAGAAAAAGTGCCCAAGTATTTGGCTGACTTGGGCATACTACTATGAAGCCTGATGTGAGTGGACAGGAATTCCATTTCTCTCTTCTGTACATGCAATAAAATATCTTGGGCTATCCCAGTTCTGATCTTACATGGTATCCTAATACCAAGCATGCTAATGGGGCAAAAGCATTTGATCTTTTTTGCTTTCCAACTTATTACTCTTCTGTCACACAGCAATCCAGACTGACAGACTGGATTGGAAGCCACAGAAAACATCAACAGAAGTGATTCTTGAATAGTGAAAATAAAAACCTGAATCTAGATTTTAGCAGATGTACAATCTTTCAGTTCAAAAACAGAAGGCAAGATTGAGAATATGCATGCTGTCCAATAAGTAGAAACATAAAATCAGGACTTTATTTTTTCATTTTGGAAGTCTTCAAAGCATGGATTTGTTTCAGCTTTTAAAAAAACAAAAACAATACAAAACCCAAATAGTTATTTTATTAAAACATAATGCATATTAGACCCATGAAACTCTGTTTATTGTTCTGGAATTTAAAAATGTATAATCCCAAGGACTTCACCTAAACTTTACTAAGAGAGTTACAAATACAAATAAACAGAAGCCTGACATGCCTGAGACATAAAAGAGATCAAAGAGGACAAAGTCTCGTAGATACTTCTCCAGGAAAAAAGAAGTTGAAATTGGCTCTAGAAATAATAGAGGAAGAAATATGAGGGGATGAAAAAGAATACACATCTGTGGTGAGGTCAGGAATTTCACAAGCAAAGTGAGGCAACTCTTGTTTCTTTCATTTATAATAGCCAATTCCCAAGAGTTTTTTTGTCCCACTTTAAATTGTAACACACTAGACTGCTGCTTCACACATTACACTACAGCAAGGTGGACTTGATACAGAAAAATAGGGGGCTATAGCTTCCTGAACTGTGTAGCAAATGTCTTTCCCAAAACCTCTTTGTTACATGCACACCACACCATTTGCTTCCAACTTCTATCTTTCAGTTAGGTGCGAAACAGGCCATCATAAAAAGATGGCTACTGGGCATCTTGGGGGC
Source organism: Urosaurus nigricauda (assembly GCA_034509955.1). NCBI lineage: Eukaryota > Metazoa > Chordata > Lepidosauria > Squamata > Phrynosomatidae > Urosaurus > Urosaurus nigricauda. Next base: position 108,150,513 of record JAOEGL010000004.1, read on the forward strand.
ATATCATACAGACGATGCATGCCAACAAGATGCCTGGAAATCTGCCCAGCTGCCTGGATGTGGGCCGGCCTCCGGACACTCTGTTGGCACAGCATTTATATGTCACATACTGCAGGAGCATCTTAAAGCTGGCTTCCAGTCACGGTGGGGAGGGAAAGCTAGCTTTTTGCTGATGCACAACTGGAAGATGTGAGTGATGAGACAGTGGGGTGCTGACCTCCAGTTCTGAAGTGATACATTACATTATATTTCACAGGCCTTTATGAAATAAATACTATGGAGTATGTATTCTAAAAATGTAATGTCTGCTGGCAATACTCTACAAAAAAAATCATCTGGAAATAAATTAAACAGAAGCATTAACTGTATCCACACAGCAAAATCAAAAGTGTTACCAGATGATAATCATCATCAAGTCTCGGGTGGCTACAGAAGTTGGCTTGAAAATATACTGGCAATTTTTGGTAAAATCTTGAAAGCCAGTTGAGAGTGGGGAGCAGAGTTTCTAAAGGCTGAGGTAGTTATATATTTGCTACTGTTCATAACCACAAGAACCAGAAGAAATTCTTACACGTATGAGTCCAACATGTGCATAGCACATGCACCCACATTACAAATTTATACTTTTATGCAGATATGTATAGCCCTCTTTTACCTCCAAAGAATGACTCAAAAAGCTTATAAAATATAAATGCAAGTAATAATAGCTATCCATCATCAAAGCATAGTGACCCAACCAAAAGGAGTATCAAAAAGTAAAGTTATAGAGATGATGGTGGACAGAGGGAGACATGTGACAGGGTGAACACTGCATTGTTCACAAGCCATCACATTTATTTATTTATTTATTTATTTATTTATACAAAGTAATAAATTGTGATAAGATTCTTTGATAAGAGTTCCTGTCATATTCAGATGTCTGTATATGAATTTATGAGTTTATCTGTCAAACCTTCTCCTGCTGACCTACTTTAATAAAGCAGAGGGGGACAAGAAAGTAGTATCTGCAAACTCTGTAACCTTTTGCCTTGTGTAAGCAAACTTCATCTTTCCACCAATTCTAAAAAGGAATACCAGTGCCTCAATGCATTGTCTTCAGCCAGTAAACCAGTCTTCCTCTTGTTTTTATGTCTAAAAAATCCTAAGATCCAAATGCTCAGCTACTCTCTGATGCAGAATCAAAAACAGCTAAAACAACATTCCATCTTGTCAGGTACATATAAAAGGATTAGGATACCTGCCAGTAAAAGAATCAGAAACCAAGATAACTGATTCAAGTGTTTGTGACATCGTTTTATCCTGAAGCTGGAAGTATAAAAAATAATGCTTGCTTTGTGATTTTTTTAAAAGTTTTTTTTGGAAGAACAGCCAAATTATAGTGTGCTTTTTATATTATTATCTCAATTCCACAGTCCACCAGGTGTAACTGACTGGAGCTTTGGACCATCAGTGATTCAAATTCTATCGAAAAATGTAGGCATCTGAGAGGTATCATCAGATAATACTGCACATCCAAGTGGTGCCACTTTTTGTGATTTTGTCATTGTCATCTTACCTATTGCAATGACAAAGGCTCAGGCAGAAGCAGTGTCATACTCAAGAAGGGGATGATGATGTTGAGGATGATGATTATATTTTGCACCATCAATTTACATGAAGTTTTACCGGTAAAACAACCAAAAACAGTGGATCCTGCCAGAGACGTACAATCTAATTACACACATAAGGGCAGAAGGATCTGGGAAGTCACATGGTGGGAATCCCACTTTAGTGGTTTCACATAGTTCTGGGAAGGAGGGAGAGCAATGTCATTGGTCCACATGTCTGGATCTAGATTCATGCATGGTTAAGCCTTTATAGCTGTAGGTAGCAAAGTTGTGGGCTTTGTTCATTGCGACATAATCATAGAATCATAGAATCATAGAGTTGGAAGAGACCACAAGAGCCATCCAGTCCAACCCCCTGCCATGCAGGAACTCTCCATCAAAGCATTCCCGACAGATGATGATGATGATGATGATGATGATGATGATGATTATTTCTAGCCCACCCCTCTGAGCAAGCAATCAGGGCGGGTTACAACAGAGGGGATTATACACACAATAACAATATACATGAATTAAAAAAACAAATGGCAATGTATTGAGCAATAATAATAAAATCAGATAGTAATTAACAATAACATATTGCCTCTTTAGGTACAATTTGGTCTGAACAGAGGCACTAAACATAAATAATAAAATACATTAATAAGCCATAAAAAAGCATTTGTGAAGAATAATGTTACAGTGTTTTACTGTTTGGCGGAAAATGAAGAATGGGTATATCCTTGTGGGAAAAGGTGAAGTCGCAAATACATGATAAAATCCTAAACTAGCAACAAACTCTGTAGTATACTTTTAGTAATTCACTCACATTTCTCTGTCAATGGAATGGGAATAACTTTGTACTGAGGCACCATTTTTAGTAGGGAATGATAGTAGAATGCCATAAAGTATTTGGAAAATGATCAAGTTTTTGTTAATGCTCTTGCAATAATGTATTGGCCTAAATCCAGTTCCTTATCCCAATGGAAATAGACCCATTGACTCAATGAAACAAATGTAAATGTTGACATCCCAAGTTCCCACTGATTAAATGAGTTTGCTTGAACTGGGACTAACAATTGGACTTTTAAATATAGGATGAATATTCTGCAGTTCTAACCACACAAGACTTGCTTAAAACATTAATCAAAATTAGGCATAAACTTCCATAAATTAAGCAATACTTTCTGGGCTTAGGATGCTATGTGTGCTATTCGTGCCTTAAACAATTGAAGGGAAATGATATTGATAAACTCCAGATGGAATGTTTTATAGTGAAATGCTTTAATCAAGCAATGCATTATGTCCTATGCTAGACTGAAAAGAAAATCAACAATTTCCATTCAAATAGGCAGCCCTGGTTTTTTTAAAAAAAGAATGATTATGTGCTTGTACAAAATGTTGAGCTATTTGAATAGAGCTTTAAACTAGCAATAGGCAAACTGATCCTGTAATAATTTATGATTTGCTTGCTGAGTTACAGATCTAAGCTCTCTGTTATTACCAAGTTTTGAAATATTTTCAGGAATTTCCAAATCACCAAAGTACAGCTACGAGTAGAACGGCTATATGCATATGATGTTCTTTTTCACTCTGAAGATCACAAAATGTGCCTTCATCTGAATGGCTATCAGATGTGCTTGGATTACAGTGGTAGACAAACTGGTGGAGCCAACAACCACTTCCTCAGTAAAAATGTCTCTGTGACATCACAGGAGGGGACATTTCATTAATACTGTGACACTATCAAGGAGAAGAAGACTGCTCTGGATACAGAGTAACTTCATGTTTGATTTTATTTATAAAATATTTATATCTTAATGTATATGTAAAGATTCCAGGGAGATGTACAATGACAACAACTTGTACAACCATTATAGCACCCCTTCAAATGGGAATTCTGTCCCCAGTTTCACATGTTTGTTTGGGGTGTGTGTGTGTGGAGGACATAACCACTCCCCAATAAGAATTTTGTATCCACATGAATTTTTCTTCAAAGTTCCAGCATTGCAGAGAGTGACATGTTGAAAATCATTCACATTAGAACTCTCTTATTTGCTGTGTTTGCATTCCATTAGTTACCCTGCCTTTCCCTTTTCTTTAGATGCCCATTTGCAGCTTTGGTTTTCCACCAAACAGCAAAACATAGAAATATGCCCCAAGGACACCTTTCTCCACTGTGGAAAGGGTGCCCTAGGCGCCCTCCAGTGGCACAGTGACGTCAGGCGTGTGCCAGTCCATGTGGATGTGGTGTGTGCCATGACACCATCACTGTGCATGCATATGGATGGCACGCTGCCAATATGGCAATGCTCATACGTGCTAGGGATGGGAGCATGCAGATGCTGTGCTTTCCCCGGCCCTACTTATGGTGCAAGGACGGCCCTTTTGGGCCATCTTGTAAAGGGCCATAATTCCACATGCAAGTGCACTGTAGCGTTATGATGAACCTAAAGTTCATTTCCTGCCCCAACAAGGGATGCTATCTTAAACATCAGCAACTTACCAAAAAAACCTGCCCACCTCCACAAGAAAGAGCACCATTTTTTCTTTAAAATTTCTATAATGTGTGAAAAGATGTTTTTGCATACAACAGCTAGGCTTTTTCATTGTGAAGCAAACTGCATACACACAAAGCAAACACAGGACCAGATGACTGGTGTAAAAGGTGGTCACAACTCATCCAATGCCTTTATTTTTTAAAAACCCAGGTATCACGGTTTTGCATATTGACTGCAGTTGTGCAATTGAACCATTTGACCATTTGCATGTAATTCATATAAAAACTATTGTTGCAAATGTGAGAACTCTTGCTAAAAGGGAAATGAAATATCTCACCATCTTGCAAATGAGCAGAAAAATTGTTTTCTCATTCTTGTTATTTGGGAATGAGACAAACAAGAATCTATATTCCCAGTACATTGCAAATAGAGCCTTTTCATTTCCTTCAGAAATTAAAATATTACAGCAGTCTACAGCTCAGCAGCTGTAAAGATGTTATGGTGTGGATGCTCACCTGTGCAGAAGACAAATGAGAAATTCATCATTAACTCATAATTAATCTTGCTTTGCACTACCACTAGATTAAAGTTTATTTGAACAAAGACATAGCTCATTATGCATTCAAGAATTGTGAAATGACTAGATGTGACTTATAAGCTGATGAATTTCAAGTTTCAAGGTGTCATTATTTAAAAGCTGGCGTTCCAAAACAGAGGAACACCATCTAGAGAGTTTTTGGGTGCATAAATTAGGCTAACATTTTTTAAATGTATCCTGCTGTTCAGTTTTGGAGATCCTGTGCACCGTACAATAAAGTTGGTGAATGTTGTCATTCTGACAACACAGGTACATATTTTACACATCCTAAAAGAAAAGTCTGAATTAAATGTTTGCATGAATGTTTGTGGCAACAAGACCAAAGAGAGGAAGGCAAAATTTCCTGTCTTGACCTTGGACTGTGTTTTACATGTCATTTCCAGCGTTCCCACAGTTTTTGTCCAATTCTGAGGTTTCAGGTGCATGGGAAGCTAGTGGAATTTGTAGATCTATTGCCTTTCCCAACATGCCCTCTGACCCAGCTCCTGTTTCTTTCTTACAACACTGGAGTTCCACTGTTAGAAAGGCAAAGGCTATTGAGGTTTCTGTGGGAGAAAGGACAATGCATCTGAATCCAAAGTCAGTTTTCTTTCCCTAAGGAAATACTGCCCTTGGAGGGGGAGATCAGAAGAAACCTACGGCATCCCTCTAGGCACCATTGGACTGCAGCTATACTTTCTAATCAAATGTAAAGCATGAACATTTCTATCTCACAAAAAATACCTGCTATTCTGCCTAGTAGCTGAACAATTCCCAAGCATCTTTGTGTAATGATATTGGGAAATTTGAGGGCAAACATGAAAAATGAACTTGAGTTACATAAGGAACTTGTTAGAGAAGATAAAATAAAAGGTGTTGAGTTCACCAGCTCTAAGAATCAGTATTACAGTTTTGGAGCTGGAAGTGGAAAGGATTATTGTTAAGTTTCAAGAGCTGCATAGAAATAGCTGACATTATTAACTACTTCCATATATTTTAGAATATTGGCAGTTATTGTATGCGTTGTGGGTGGTTTGGGACATAATATAAAACTTCATGCAAACACAAACATAAAAACACCCTCCCTAAAAAATCCCTTCCCATACTTTCACTAATGATGGGTCAGAAGGCAAGTCTTCTAAAACAAATATTTTAGACAACAAGACGTTCCCATTTCCAAAAACAAAATAAAATTGAGATTAAATAGAACTACATTTTGCTGTAGAAACAGCATGGGGAAACATAAAATATTCTACTGTATAAAAGTGGTTCTCAAACTGTGAGGAGGGCTGGGGGAATGCAAGAGTTGCTTAAGGGAGTGTGAGATTCGGAAGTACTGATACTTCCGCCTACTCTTCTTTTGTTTCCCGAATCGTGTGTGTGTGTGTGTGTGTGTGTGTCATGGAGAGGAAGGGAAAGGTGAGGAGGCTACTTGGAACAGCCACATCTGCCAGAAGGAGAAACTCAGTGAATTGTGGCCTCTGTTTCTTCACAATTTGCTCCAGTGGCTCCATGATCTTCTCAGAATGGGACACTGCTGCAGCTTCAACCAACATACCTGCTTGGTCCAGTGTGTCCTAGATGCATGGTGGGTGAAGGCAGTGGCATCCCACCCTGGGGTGTCACTTGGTGTGGGGATGGGGCTTTGGGGGTGAAGCCTAAAGGGTATGTGCCCAACTCCCTGTCCCACATGGCTTGGTAAATGGAAAAAAAAAATTCTTGATCCAGGACATGATCCTGGATGAGGGTTATAGCCGGGTCATTTTTTTTATTTCTTTTTATCATAAGTAGTGTTTTTATTGTATATTGAAGTGGACTATATTTCTAAAAAGCTATAAACAAATCACAATTCCACATACTATAAAAGAGCCAGATGGCAAAAATCACATTTTAAAATTTGACACCAAATACAAAATAGAGATGATAAAACAAACATTCTTAAAAGTATAAACATGTAACATGTTTAAAACATTATTTTAGCAAAGCAGCACAATAAAATTCTTAACTAATAATTTCCCTAACTAACTCAACTTATTTGTAGCCAGAGCAAATTTTGCCACCATTTCAGTACAGTATTATATTCATTGTTGCCTGCTAATAGGACACAGTTTTGCTCAAGAAGTCAACAGTTAGCAAAGGAATGAAGAATATAATTTAAGAACTTTTTGAAGGGGGGTGTATAGAGGACATTTGAGAAGACAGTGTTGTAAATCATCTACTGTAATACTATATATTGTTTTAATCTTGTTTTTAATTGTGCTGCTATTTAGTTCTTTTTTGACTTTTGTATAAGTAATGTTTTAACTGTATCTTGTTTCCTTAATGTTGTGGGCCATCATGAGTCCTGCATAAGGAGAAAGATGGGCTATAAATCAAATTAATTAAATTAAATGTATGTTTAAGTAACAAAGGCCCAGTACATGTCCCCGGGGTGTGAGTAGGGCTGGGGACCACGCAGCATCTGCACGCTCCCCAGCCCTAGCACATACAGATGGTGCCATGTTTGCATCGCGCTGTCCATAAGCGCATGCACTGATGACGTCATGGCACGCTCCGTGTTTAGATGGCGCAGCACGCGCCTGACATCACTCTGTAGGATGCAACGCAAGAAGAAGCTCCAAAAGGGAGCTCCTTCTTGGCGCTTCTGTCCTTGGCACAGCCTTCACACGGTCGTGCCAATGATGCCAAGGGGAAAGGGGCCGCAGCGGTGGCCCCTTTCTTCCCTCAGGAGCGCTGTCCATGGCAGGTTGCAGTGAGTGCCCAGGGCGCCTGCTGCACCCCGTTCAGGGCAACAGAGAAGCTGCAATTTGCCACTTCTCTGTGGCCTGGAGAAGCGGTGGATTGGGGTTACAAGGGCTGCTGGTGAGGCAGCCCAAGCCCCAGTCCAGCTCTTCTCTGGGTGCCTACAGGCCAGTTTACATTGGCGGTCTGTAAAGCCCCATGGATTCTAGAACATTATTATTATGGTTATTGTATGTAAAGCAGCAACCACAAATGAACAAGAATTAACTAGTATTTAAGTAAATATGAGGTAAACTCTCCTAAAATACAAACAGCAAGTAACAACAGGTAATAGTTTGAAAGTGGCAGCCATCACCTCACTTCTCAAATGCCTTTTTAAAAATATTACCTTTGGAGAACTTTAAATCATTGATTGTGTATTCCTACATGACAAGGGGGTTTACTGGGTGGCTCTTGAGTCTATAAACTCCCTGGACCTTATCAGATGGGAGGAATTTCTCTTTATTGCGAATGGAGCCAATTGGAGCCAATTTGAATTCACATGAATTCGCTAGTTTAGCGAATTTACATGAATTCCAATTGCATTCAGAATGTGCTCAGAATGACTTCCCAATACCTGAAAATGACTCCCCGTTGCCCGAAATTGTGTGAGATGCTTTAATTCGCAATGATGTAATACCCATGATTGCATTCGGAATAATTTCCCTTTTGCCTGAAATTGCGTGAGATACTTTAATTTGCAATAACGTGAAACCCTATGATTGCATTCGGATTGCCATTAGATTATACTTCCAATTTCCAACATCTAATAAGGTCCCCTGAATGCTATTTCAGGAAGTCATTTTAAAGGCTTGGGGCTATCACAGAAAAGGCTTGGAGAGTTCGTAATAGATTTTCTTCCAAAATTATTTGTATATGGAATTTTATTTATCGTAGCCCAAGAAAGCCCAGTATATTGTGCAGTGTTCATAAAAAGAATGTTGCCTTTGGAACAGAGATTTGCATTTTGAGAATAAACATTTATTTTCTCTTTTTTTAATTAATTGTTTTTCAATACTTGCCTCTGGTCAATGTAAACTGATGCTTGTGTGTGTGTGTGTGCAACACTCTTTATTCACTACTGCTTAGGACAGAAAACTAAATGACTGTTGTACTTTTGCCATATCATGAGAAGACATGATTCCCTAGAAAAGACAACAATGCTTGTTAAGGTAAAAGGCTGTAGGAAAAGGGGTAGACTCTGTAGATATAACTGTAGATGTATAGATTCAATCAAAGTATCCACAGCCCTGAATCTGCAAGACCTAAGCAGACTAAGCAGAGCTGGTGACTTGAAGGTCTCATCCATAGGACTGACAAATCATAGTTGAATTGATGTTAGCAATGATAACAGAAAATAGATAGATAGATAGATAGATACTTTGATCAAAAGAACAACTAGCCTTTGTTGTTGTTGTTGTTGTTGGTAGCTACCCTTGAGTCAACTCTGACTCATGCCAACCCTGTGGATGAGACTTCGCCCAGAATCCCTATACTCCACTGCCTTGTCCAGATCCTGCAAGCCTTTGCCCATAACCCCCCTGATCGAGTCAATCTATCTGGTCTATGGTCTTTCTCTTTTTCTTCTACTTTCTTCCTTTCCTAGTATTATTTTTTTTCCTAATGATCCATGCCTTCTTATATGTGGCCAAAGTACAATAGTCTCAAGTTGATCATCTTAGCTTCCAAGGAGAGCTCTGGTCTGATCTGTTCAAGAAACAATTTGTTTGTCTTCTTGGCTGTCCATGGTATCCTAAGTACTCTTCTCCAGAACTACATTTTGAAGGAGTTGATTTTCTTTCTGTCTGCTTCCTTCACTGCCCAGCTCTCGCATCCGTACATGGTAACTGGGAATACAATGGCCTGGACAATTCTGACTTTAGTTATCAGTTGTATGCCTTTGCTCTTCAGTATCTTGTCCAGTTCTTTCATAGCTGCCTTTCACATTACTAGTCTTCTTATTTCTTGACTGCTGTGTTTATTCTGGTCAATGTATGAGAATCCTTTATTTTAATTTCCTCCTTGCCTAGATTGATTTTGTGTATTTCCTCTGTGATCTTTATTTTTATTTTCTTTATTGCCTTGAAATCATGTGACCATCTCCAAGCTTTTCATTAACATCATGGTGTTTTTCTATAGAAAATAATTATTTTCTATAATTGGCTCCTTCTTAAATTAATGCCCCGCTGCAGCACCCATACCAATGAACTGCCTACTCCAACTGTCTACCAGGTGATAAAAGTTCCTTTCAGTTTTCAAATGGTACATAACAATCAGTTCGTATGATTACACACTCTTATAAATACTCTTGGGTTGTTGTTGACTTTGTGGTTTTGCAATTGTTTGCTTTTCCAGGGGGGAAAATGGTACAGTCAGTTGAAAAACTGTTGATGCCTCATTATGATAGGCTACTGCATACTAAACTGTAAGAGAAAGAAAAGAGATATCATTTCATAATGTAATGGCATGAGGCTCAATCACAGGTATTTGGATTTTATCACATGCAAGGATGCCCGTCATACTCCTATTGCCCAAACATCACCAAACTGTGATGGGAGCACCCTGGTGGGATCAGGCTTGGCGTTATTAAAGTGGAACACTTCTGTTTTCATCATGGAAACATTATCATAATTGTTAGGAAAACAGCCCTTTTTAAATAATGATTTGATCTGTTATTAAAACAGGGCCCTTTTCCTAACAATTACAATAATGCTTCCATGACAAAAATGGAAGCGTTCCACTTTAATAGCAGCAGGCGCAATCCCACCAGGGCACTCCTGTCGCAGTTTGGTGACGTTTGGGCGACAGGAGCATGATGGGAGCCCTCACTTGTGATAAACTCCTTTGACACAAGATTAGTTAATTCGTACAAAGATGAACCAGAGATTTATTGGATCATAGGATTTTCCACACATGATTTATATAGATGCTCATAACTACTACTGAGAGCTGGTGTGGTATAGTGGTTTGAGCATTGGACTACCACTCTAGAGATCAGGGTTCGAAGCCCTGCAAAGCTATGGAAATCCACTGGGTGACATTGGGCAAGTCACACTCTCTCAGCCTCAGAAAAGCAAAGGCAGAATAAATCTTGCCAAGAAAACCCTGTGATAGGTTCATGTTAGAGTCAACATAAGTTGGAAGTGACTCAAAGGCACACCCCAAAACCAACAACTTAATATTCTTTTGTTTCTTGTTAGTTAAACACAAGATAAGACAAATATTAATAGCACTTTTCTCTCTCTCTTTTTCCAAATAACTCCTCATGCATTCCTGGGAATTATTTACTTGTAATAAATTAAAGCTATCAAAACTGCTGTCCAAGCTGTCCAGAACACTGATACATTTTACTGTATTATCTTGCATTTATGAAGACAGCAATGAAATAATTTCATTTGACATTCAATTAAACACTATACTAGGCTTTTCAAAAGGAGGATTCTCCTCTGAGAAGATCAGAGATACTATGTAATTAGAAAACATATGATTATAAAATCACTTTGAGAGTTTGTAGTAGATTTTATTCCAAAATTATTTGCATATGGAGCTTTGTTCTTCATAGCTTATGAAATCACAGTATATTGTGCAGTGTTCATGAAAGGAATTTTGTCTTTCGAAAAGAGTTTTGCAGTTTGAGAATATCAGCTTTTGTTTTGTATTTTAAAAATGTTTTTCAGTACTCCCCTCTCGTCAATGGAAATTGGTGTGTGTTCACGACTGCTTAGAATAGGTCTTTGGCATCAAATACAGATGGAACTAATAATCTGGTATCTTGTCTGATTCTTTTGCCGCAATCATTACTGAGAACGCCATTTTGGGAGTAATGGCTATATTAGATCAACCAAGTCATGCACCAGCTGCATACAGTGCATCTCTCTTGACATTAGGGCTTGGTGCAGAACAATCTGCAAGTTGGACTGGAGGCTTGTATCCCCACCCCCCCAAGATTCCTTATAGCTTCCTCTTTGGGTGTGGGGTCGCTTATTCCTACACCTTCCAAACAGAAAAAGCCCAGTTCTCGCACCAAGAGACTTGAGCAAAGTTGGTATAAGAAAGAAGTAGATATGTATAGTTATAAATATATAGGAGAGCCTATGAAGAAGGCAACCCTCCCACCACCACAGATGACCCAATCAGGGACCATTTCACATTACATAATTATAGCACTATGATCCCACCTGTTGTGTCCCCACAGTGTGACCTAGTGTGTGTGTGTGTGTGTGGATCTGGGGGGGGGGGCTATGGGAGGAAGCTTTGGGGCAGGGTTTCCTAGGGTGGTAAATGCTCCCTCCCCCCATGTTGTCCTCCTCCTCATGAGGAGAAGGGTGAGATGGGACAGCACTACTGGAGGCCATGCATGCTCCCTCCCCCATGCCACCCCATCCTGTCCTTTTCATGAAAAGAAGGATGAGACAATTGGCACCAACAGAGAGTGTGCATGATCTCTATCCCTGTGCCACGCCATCCTGTACTTCTCCTCATGAGGAGAAGCAAAGGATAGGGAGGCACTGATGGAGGCAGTGTGCACCCTCCCTCCGTGTGCTGCCCCTTCCCTTCCTTTTCTTCATGAGGAGATGCACAGGGCAGGATGGAGTGGCATGGGGTGAAGGGAGGACGTGCAGCCTCCCTTGAGATCATGACTTGGTGGCACTGCACTGAGGGGCCAGACTGGGTGTCACTCCTCTTCTGGGACACCCCCCCTAGTGTCATCACTGGGTCCTACTTTAATTGCCATTCTCTAGAATCCTGAGGTTTGTTATTTGATGAAGCGCTAATATGCTTTGGCTGAGAATTCTACATTTGTTCTTGTGTGCCTTCAAGTCATTTCTGACTTACGATAACTCTAAAATCACAGGGCTTTCTGGAGGCTGAGAGTATGTGACTTGTCCCAGGTCACCCAGGGGGGTTACTTGTCTGAGCTGGGATTTGAACCCTGGTCTTTAGAGTTGTAGTCCAACACTCAAACCACTATGCAACACTGGCTTCTTCTAAATATTCCTCCTTAAATGACAAATTACAGGATTACATGGGTTGAAAGCATAGTTAATGCTACATATCTAAAATCTTTTTAATATATGCAAGAGGACTCTCCTCTGCACACACTAACATGGGAGTAAACCCTGTTGAACACAATGGCCCGATCTAGATGGGCCTGAAGAGGCGCCATCGTGGCGCCATTAGGGTTTGGGAGCGCGCATCGTATACACACTTCCAAACCCTAGTACGTAATGGCTCCAGCACCATTACGTAATGCCGTTTACACGGCATACATAATGGTGCCGCTGCAACTGCGCAGCTTCCACATGGAGCTGCGCAGTTGCAGAGGCGCAAAGGTGCCAAATGGTGCCTTTTTTAAAAATCGCACTACAACTGAGCATCTAAAAAGGAGCGTGGTTTCCCCACTCCTTTTTAGGTGCACAACTGCTCTGCTGCTGTGAAGCAGTTACAGCACTAAAAGGGGAGGTGCCAGACTGCCCTTTTTGGGCAGTCTGTAACACCCCAATGAGACTTATTTTTGAATAAATATAAGTGCATTCTAGAAGTCTCTGAAAAGAATTCAGTTAAAGTTACATTGGTCTCAGTCATGTTCCTTAGCAACTGGGGGTCTTAATAATGGTGATGATAGATTATGATCATGACAAATACAGTTCAAAAACTTTTAAAATGATTAAATTGCCAATAAACTAGTGTTTTTGGTAACTTTTATAGCAAAGCATGCTGAAAACACAAAATAAGAACAACAGTGAGTTTCTGCAGCTACCAGATTTTGAGCAATTGTGGAGTTGTGTTGCTGTTGGATGTATAGAGAGTTCCAAATAGACCATAGAGATTCCAGGAAGACAGTAATGCTGACTGGCAAGATTACTGAAGACTCATAAACTCATTTTCAGTTGTGGGTATGGATGTGGATATATACAAATAATAAAATTTAGTCAAAACATTTCATTGTCCAGTTTGTTCCACCCTGTGGTTTGACATAACAGATGACAACCTGCTTTTCATTTGGTGTTCTGAATTCCATTGTTCATGATTTTGAAAGCAATCCCCAAAGGATCAATAATTCATTGGATCTATAGGAATCTGAATGTGTGCAGACATTTTTAATGCATACACTAAACTGGAGTCTTCTATAAGTAAAAACAACAACAACCCTAGATATTCAAACTGGCCAGTTTGACTTCTCACAACCTTTTTACTCTTTTTAAATAAGCAGGTGGCAATTCTCAATATTTTAGGGGGAAAAGTAATTGCGGATCTTTCTTTTCTGCCTTTCCATAGATCACATGGATACCTTCTGTATCCATGTGAATACAAAAGTGCAATGTTGTTAAGGTCCATACTTTTTGCCCCATTCTTTTTGAATGACCTTTGAAGCTGTCATCATTCTGATGATTAAAAAAAGGAGAGGGAGATGGTTTTTAAATAGACCTCTTATCTTCTGAGGTCTGATTCAAAGGTCATTGATGAAAAATAAAAGCTCTTGTTGATATACAAGTAGTTTAGAGCCAATACATAGTAATGCAACTATGGCTAATATTTGCAATTTAAAAGCTATTTAATTCCACACAAAGTGATCTGAGGATCAGAAGTGGTTAGTTGCCTTAATACAGTTGGTACTATTTAACAGTAAATATTTCATGGCCAATGAGGCATGCCTGTTCAAACATAAACATATTTACATTGTTGATTTATTGATAGTATTCCTATCACACCAATCATCCTGAGACATCATGACGTTTCTCCTTAAAAACAAAACAAAACAAAAAATGACTTTCCTCCTCTTCTTGTGAGGTACATCAGGCTGAGAAAGAATGACTAGCCAAAAGTCACCCAATGAGTTTCACAGCTAAGTAAGGAGTTGAACCTAGATTTTGAACCTAAATTCAAAATTTTGAATCTAAATTTTGAACCAGATTTTGAACCTAAATTTTCCATCATTTTAACTACAATACCATATTGATTATGAATCATGGATGGGAATAATATTTTTTTAAAAACGTGTTTCTCCAGTATTAAAAAAACTCTGATAAGAAGAATTCTGTCTTGATGGGAATCTTCACAGTTTGGGACTTATTCTCAACAAAATTTGAAGATGGATGTTTTGTGTAGAAAACATCTTTTTCTATGCAGGAATCTCCCTTTTTTGCACAGAAAATAATTTATGGACACAAAATAATATTTCTGTGCAGAAATATTGCTGCCTGTGTGGAAAATGCTATTTCCTGCCCGGGAAGTTCTATGCAAAACAACTACGTGTGAATTGTGTATAAAATAGTCCCAAACTATAAATAGTAATTGAAAATTGCACAATTTTTGAAAATTTCTTGTACCAAGAAGAAAATCTGTAAAATTCCTTGTCTCCTCTGAGAAGAAAATTTAGTGAACAATTACACCCTCACTACTAATACATATTGCATTAATATAAATTGCTTTGCAAAAGAACATTGACTATAGGTCATTTGAATATATTTTGGCAGCGCACTAGAGTCCAGATAGGAAAAAATGGGGGCAGGGAATGACACATTTAGTTAGGGGCACCACTAAAAATATCTGCGTCTTAGACGTGGTACATTCAGGTACAGAACTTTGACTAGAGGAAAATCTGAATATATCTGGGAGACCTCTGTTCATATAAGATGCACTGTCATGGTTCTTTTCATGCTAAATGCAGAAGTCCTCATCACCTCATAACATTAGGTTGGCACAAGTCACAGAATGATACAGACTATAACTATGCCAAGGCTGTAAAGCATAATCTTCTTCAGTGCTGTTCCTTATATGACCAATTTATCTAACTGGATAGGCAGACCTTTAGAGAACTAAGTGGTTTTGGCTGATGGGAATGGCTTTTCCTCACTGTCTGCTACTTCTGATCTTGTGTATGTGTGTGGTCTAGAACACAGTCAGTACATTAAAGTGTTCAAACAATTTTATTATGGAATCAGCATGGTGTCGTGGTTTGAATGCCAAAGTCGGACTGATTCAGATATGCATTTCTTTATGAAACTGATTGAACAACCTTGGGCTTGTCATTTCTTTTCATTCTGATGTACCTCATAAGGTTGTCCTGAGGATCAAACTAGGGAGAAAGAGAACTATGAACATTGATTGGATCCTTGGAGGAAATAAAAGATATAAATGTAAATAGATTTTATAACATAGGCATAAAAGAATACGAAAAGAATATAAAAGGCATACCAAAGGAAAGGAAAACGGGGTAAGAAAGACAGGTGTTCATCCCTTCTACTAAGAAGGTGGTTTCTTGACCGCCCAAAGTGGTCAAGAAAATGTTTTGTCTTCACCTGGGAAACCTATCCCTGCTGCTAGGTGGCTGTCTCTTTTCTAATAGATTTAAAATGTGTATACACTACATGGTCACATCAGTTTGATACCACTATAACTGTCATGGTTCCATTCTGTGGAATCCTGGAAGAGATATAATTTGGGATGGACTTAAAATTACAAGTGCTGCATTGGATTTTAACTTTAAATCTTAACAGATCTTAAAGCAGAACAATGTACTCTAAAGCCCTGTCAAGCACGCTGAAAGCACCTATCCTCCCTCAATTTCCTAACCCTGACTTTCAGCTGCAGCCATGTCCTCCCAGCATGGATAGTATGTCACCCAGCCCTATTCTTGTTGTCCAGTTCTTTTTGTTGTTGTTGTTCTGGTCTCCTTTATGCTCCCTCCTCACACATCCACTGGTTTTGTGAGGGGATGGCTGCACCGAAATTTGGGGTTTGCAAGCTGGCCAGATATAATTGTCACACTTTACAGAGTTTTATGGTATCTTACCCTTCTCTAAGATCTATTAAGGCTAAAGGTCCAGGACCCCTGTCCTGGATTCACTCTGAAAACCCTACTTAGAATTCTCTGCCCTTATGCCCAAGTCCAATCCTCTGATCTACAGCATTACTAGAACTTTTGAGCAGGTATTGCTGAGCATCTTCCCAAAGTACAAACCTTAGCATTTCATATTAGAGTGGAAGACTAGTTCTATAACTCTGTAGTGCAGATACACCCTGTGTGTCAGACATGGTCCAGGGACATCTGATTTCAAATCATCATTGAGAAGTGAAGTTTAGTAGTGCTTGAGCTTTCTTTCTCTCTCTCTTTCTCAGCATGTCTTGTGGAACTGATGTAATTATAAAACAGGATAGCCCTTATGTACTTCATTGTGAACGACTTGGAAGAAGCAGTTCATTGTGAACTACTTGGATGCAGATGTAATAAAGAAATAAAGGAGATGACGTATGAACAATTGTGCCCAATCAAAAATACCAAAACAAACTGAATTGCTGTTAGTGGAAGAATGTTTTTACTACCCCAGAAATCCCACTGCTTTTCTTCTCAATGAAGAATGACAGCAAAAGTAATTGACATCAGAAATGTTTGATAACTACTATTGTTGCCTCAATCATTTTGATGGCTGTGCAGAATGTGCCTAATAAAACATACCCAGATAGCACTATTATTATAGCATTAGAGCAGCTCAGTTATTATTACCATTGCTAATATAATAGCCACATAATGGATTATTATAATTAAACTGTAATTATAATGGAATCGTACCTCCTGTCATGAATTCTTCACCTTGCCCCAATTCTTTTTATCTTAACAAGGGACAAGAGAACAAGAAGAATTAATTTATTACTTGGCAGAAGTGTACTTGAATGGTAATTGAGTTGAAACTTTATATAAATATACAGAGATCGTGAGGCATACACTTTTGGACCAGCACGTGAATCAGGTACAGCTTCCTTGCAATTCTTAAACACCCCACAATGGCCCCCTGTTACTGAACAGGAGGTCAAAAGTTTAATTTCTTGCCTGAAACCAGGCAAAGCTCCAGGGCCTGATCACATTGTGCCTGAACTATTAAAAGCTAATAGCACCTGGTGGATACCTCTACTGGCAACTCTATTCACTCATATCAACAGAACGGCTCAGCTGCCTAGTAGCTGGTCCCAAGCCATTATAATTCCAGTTTACAAAAAGGGTGATAAAAGCGAGCCTACTAATTACCGGCCCATAAGTTTGTTGTCAGTGGTAGGAAAATTGTACGGTAGATTTCTAAACAACCGACTCACAGATTGGGTAGAGACTGAAAAAATTCTTGGGGATGCGCAAGCTGGTTTTAGAAAAGGCAAGTCAACTATGGATCATTGCTTAGTTCTTAGCCATCTAGCAGAGAAGTACATGAGAGCTCATAGTCATCCTTTATTTGTTGCCTTTATGGATCTTAAATCAGCCTTCGATTCGATTTCAAGAGAAAAACTCTGGGATAAACTTCTTGCTTCCTCGATTGACAAAAGGTTGCTTGGCCTAATCATGAAGCTATATAGCAACACCACCATAAGAGTAAGATGTGGAGTACAGGGAAACCTAACCAGTTCCATCACTGTAGAAAGAGGGGTACGGCAGGGGTGCATCCTTGCACCCACCCTCTTTAATTTATATCTTAATGATCTTCCTTCAGTGATGTCCTCAGACACATTTCACCCTCCGAAATTAGCCTCAGTCAGCATCCCTCTGCTGTTATATGCTGATGATGCTGCACTGTTATCATTCTCTAAGGTGGGATTATTAAGAGCAGTGAGAGCTTTTATTGAGTACTGTGGAAATAATCAATTAGATATTAATTACAATAAATCGAAAATAATGGTTTTTTCTAAGAAACGCTCCATGTTCAGCTGGAAGATTGTAGGCCATGAAATAGAGCAAGTAAGGCAATTTAGATACCTAGGAATCACATTCAATGCACTAGGCACCTGGACAGCACATCAGGCAATTTCTGTTCAGAATGCTGCAAATAGCAGTATGGCTATTGTCCGTTTCTTTTATACTAAAGGCGGGCAATTGATACCATCTGCTCTAAAGGTCTTTAGGGCTAAGGTTCTGCCACAACTTTTATTTAGTATCCCAGTGTGGATTTTAGGTTTTACATCATCTGTAGAAAGAGTCCTTTCTGCATTTCTCAGGAAAATCTTTCACATGCCAAACTGTGTTCCAACAGCAGCTCTACGTCTTGAGGCCGGGTGCCCATCAGTGGAATGCCTTGCGTGGAAATGGACCTTAGGCTATTTCCTGAAACTTATTTTTGCAGGCCCTGAGACTGGATACACCTATTTAATTTACAGAGACACATATATCACTGATTTGATTAAATCAATGACAGAAAAATTTCAGAAACTGGGTCTCCCACATGATTTTTTAGGCACTCTTGATAGGCCTAAGGCAAAGCAGATTCTCATTCAGCGCATTAAAGACATTGATATGCAATACTCAACATCGATTGCATGTTCTACCTGTTCCCCAAAGGGCTTGGGATTGTGCTTCAACTCAAAGGGGGCAAAATATTTGGAAAATCTAACAATCCCCAAATATAGATTGGCATTCAGCAAAGGCCGATTTAATGTAATTCCTTCAGCTATGCTAGAGGGACGTTTCCATCAAATTGAATATAAGGCTAGAATCTGTCCATGTGGAGAGTGCCAACCAGAATCCATATCTCACATTCTTCTTTATTGTATGTTTTATAAGGATGACAGATTACGAATAATAACTCCTATATTAAATAGATATCCAGGCAGAACCTCTGAATGGTACGTGAAGTTTTTATTGGCAGATGAGGACAAAAAGATCACAGAGGAAGTTGCAAAGTTTATTTTCTCTGCAATCAGAATTCGTAAAACCATGTGTTATAAAGGCGAGTAGTGATGTTTTCTCCCAGCTTAAACCCTTATGGAAAATTGAGGAGGGATATGAGCTGGATAATGAAGTGATTAGTCTGTTAACAAAACCTTTGTCACAATCTATTCTGTATGTATGTTTGTTTTTATACGGTGTGTATTACTCTTGTTATTTTATTGGTAATTGTAGAAAATTTGCTGTTTGTTTGTTTTAAAACTGCCTATGGTTTGTTAACTGAAATAAAGGCATTCATTCATTCATATATAAATATAAAGATGAACTATAGAAACACAGCAGTCTCAATCTCCCATGGTAACTGCAATATAGGAATGAAATCTCAAAGTCTCATTCTAAATCGTTTATCTCAAGTGTGTGTGTGTGGATTCTCAATTTATTTTTTATTTATTTTTTATTTTTTTTAAAAAAATTGTTGTAAGTTTTCAAAACCACAATAAGAGACAGCTGAAATTCATGACATGCACGACTGAAAATTAGGAAGTTGCTATTAATAAATTTGTATTAGAAGCCCTGGTGGCACAATGAATAAATATCTGTACCGCAGCCATTCACTCACAAACCACAAGGTTGTGGGTTCAGTCTCAGCCAGGGGCTTAGGGTTGATTCAGCCTGGCATCCTTCCGAGCTCACTCAAATGAGTACCCAGCTTGTTGGGGGCAATTAGCACATACACATTGTAAACTGCTTAGGGAGAGCTTAAATGCACTGATAAGCGGTATAAAAATGTACTTGCTATTGCTATTGCTATTCTACACCTTACTTGGGATAATGGTTTGAGTGTTGGACTACTACTCTGAAGATCAGGATTTGATTCCCAGCTCAGCTATGAAACCTACTGGGTAATCTTGGACAAGTCATACTCCCTCAAGGGAAGGGAATAGCAAACCTCCTCTGAAAAGATCTTGCCAAGAAATAGGTTCACCTTAGGGTCCACATAAGTCAGAAATTGAAGGCACACAACAACAACATTATTATTATTAGTGATCCCTTTACTTAATACTTACTTGAATCGATTTAATGCTGCACACGGATTGTTCATGAAAATGCACTTTGTTTTAATAACTGCCGACCAATTTTAACTGTGTTAATTTTAAACTGTCTAGATTTAATTCAGTTTTAAGGGGGGTGGTTGGGGTGGGATGTGATCGTTGTTTTTACTCTGTATCTTTTTATCTTGCTGTACCCCACTCCGAGTATTTTATTAGAGGAGTGGGCTATAAATAAACTTTTATTATTATTATTATTATTAGTTTATTATTTATTTATTAACTTAATTTATATGCCACCTTTCTCCCACGGCAGGACCCAAGGTGGCTTCCATAGCACAAATTAAAAATGTTTTCAAAACCAATTTAAAATCACCAATTTAAAATCTCCACATTGGTAATAATAGTAATAATAATAATAGTTTTTATTTATATTTCCTGCCTCTCCCTGCGGATCGAGGTGGGATTATGTCAATAAAATAATACAATGCAAATTAATTAAAAAACATTTCACCTACAGGCAAAATTAAAGTACTGATTCCTGTTAACCTAACTACTGTATGTTTCTTTATAAAATTAAATATAATGGCTAGAATCCCATATGGGATTTATGTATGCATAAACACTGTAGTGAAGGTGCTATGCACTGAATCACAGCCTGAACCTCCCAGGAAACAGATGTCATGATTGATGGTGGCCTGTTCCCCTGTTGACCTGGAAGCAGCTGACTGCCATTTCCCGTTTGAGTGACTGCAAGTGCAACAGGCAGAAACAGCCTCCCTGTTGCAATTCCCCCTTGTACTGGAGATTGTTTGCACATGGAAAAGTAGGAGTGTCAGCCAGCTGCTTCCTGCTCAATATGGGATTAACCATTGATCGCAGTGGCTGCTGCCCAGTAAGTAGTGACTGGGGGACTTCCATGGTCCCTACATAGCCCATAGGGACTGTGAATTCATGCCAATCATGAGTTCATAACTCTAGATTATGCATTTGTAATGGCCACTGTCCATATTCATAAATTACATGATGCATCATTGATATATTTATGAAAGGCATCATAAGCCTGTATCCCCAAATATGGGATTCTTTGGCATTTTGTATAGTCTATGTTAAAAAAACAAAAACTTTCTAACCTTCAAATATGGCCCCTCTTATAATAAGGAACACTTGCCAGGCCAATAGGGAACAAGTTTTCTGACTCTCAGATAATGAACATTCCTTACAATAAGGGACACCTGATACCCTAAGCAAAGTTCCCACAGCATTACTTCCAAAAGGAGTTGTTGTTTCTTTACATATCATTCATATGTTTCGTCATATCGTTCAACACTATTTTCGTGATCTTAAGTCTGTTAATTCTAACCATCTCCATCAGACCTTGGATTCTTCTCTCTCTTCTCTAAATCTTGGAGACTCTGATGACTCAGCTATCTCTTTATTGAACTCCACTCTTTCTTCAACTCTTTGCCCCTGTATCTTTACAAGCATCCTCCTCTATGTCTTGACCTCAGCCCTGGCTTACTCCCATAGTTAGGTTTCTCTGGTCCTGCTCCTGAGTGGCCAAACGTCTCTGGAAAAGTCCAGGGAGTGGGCCAATTTTATTCATTATAAATTCATCCTTTTATCCTTTTCATGCTCCCTGTCCACGGCTAAACAGAATTATTATAAATCATTGATCTCCTGTTTGTTCTCCTGTTTGTTCTCCAGTGTCAACACTTTGCTTAAACCTTCCTCTTTCCCGTTCTCCTCATTATTTTCCCCTACCGACTTTGCCAATTATTTCATCCCAAAGATCTCTACTATCTGATTTGAGACAGTTCCTCCTGATTTGTCTTCCACCACTAATCTTCTTGCACCTACAACTACAAAACTCTCTGTGTTTCCTCCTGTTTCTCTGGATGAACTCTCCACGCTGCTTACCTCTTCCAAGCCTGCAACTTGTTCTCTTAATCCAATTCCCTCTCACCTCCTTATCTCTATAGCCCCTTCTTTTCTGCCCTCGCTTCTCTATATCTTTAATCTCACTCTCTCTATTGGCTCCTTTCCTTCAAATTCCAAACATGCTCTCGTTTCCCCAATCTTGAAAAAATTCTTCTCTTGACTTTTCTTCTTTGTCCAGCTATCATTCGATTTCTCTTCTTCCTTTTCTTTCCAAAGTTTTGGAACGGGTTGTTTATTCTCACTGTCTTAAGTTTTTTGAAGCCAACTGCATTCTTGATCCCTTTCAGTCTGGTTTCTGTCCATGGCATTCTACAGAGATGGCTCTCACAAAAATCTCAAACGATCCTGTGTGGGCCAAGACGAATGGCCTTTACTCGGTTCTTGTTCTTCTAGATTTGTCAATGGCCTTCAACACCATTGATCACTGTCTCCTACTTGATATACTTTCTGACCTCGGGTTCCTGGACTCTGTTTTGATTGGTTTAAATCTTACTTGTCAGATAGATCTTTTGCTCTTCTAGATTTTTTGTTGTTCTAGATTTTAGATTCTCGGACTCTGTTTTTGATTGGTTTAAATCTTACTTATCAGATAGATCTTTTGCTGTGGTCTTGGGTGGCCAGACTTCATCTTTTTCCCCCTTATCTGTTGGAGTTCCACAGGACTCTGTTTTAGGTCCCCTACTGTTTTCTCTTTACAGATTGTCCTTAGGGAAACTTATCAGTCCTTTTGGTTTTTCTGTACGCCGATGACACAGCTGTATCTTTCCACTCCTGACCTTTCTCCGAGGCTTGAACACAAAGTTTCATCTTGTCTCACGGCTATTTCTCAGTGGATGTGGCATCAGTGCTTGAAGCTCAACATGATGAAGACACAGCTTTGTGTTTTTCCACCTAAGTACTCTCTTCAATACTCCTTTTCTGTTTCTGTTGATGACATCTCTATTTGACTGGTCCAGGAAGCCTTCAGTCTTTCATTTTTTACTCTTATCTGTCATGCATCCCCCAGATCCAGGCCACTGCCAAGATTTGTAGATTCTTTCTCTACAACATTGCTAAAATCCATCCATTTTTCTCAGCCTCTATTGTAGATTCTTTCTCTACAACATTGCTACAACATTTCTCTCAGCCTCTACCACCAAGACTCTGGTCTATGCTCTGGTGGTCTCATGACTAGACTATTTTAACCTCCTTACATCCCCACTTATGCCCTTTGTTCTGGTAGTCAAGGTCTGCTATCCCAGCCCAGGATTTCCACTGCCCCTTCCAGGATTTGTCCCTTCTCACTTGCTGCCCCACACTTCTGGGACCTCCTTCCCCCATGAGCATGGGTCATCTCTTCTTTAACCAGTTTCAAAACTGAGTTGAAGACCATAATATTTAGGGAAGTGTTTCCAGGCATTGTATGATTATTAACTAATTGTTACTGGATATTTGATCTGATACTGTTTCCACCACCATCCAAGGAGAGAGAGAGGCAGGCCAGTTCCATCAGGCCTTGCCTTGAAAGAAGAAGAGCCCTCCAACATCCTCCATCATCCAGAGGGAGAGAAAGATAGGTAAGCCACCTCCATCAGGCCTTGCCTAAAAGAAGAAGAACCCTCCATCCAGTCCTTCTACCTTGGTCCATGCCTCAGAGGGAGAGATGAAGTTCTGGACATGACCCCCTTCCCCTCCACCATTCCCTTCTCCTTTTGTGACATGTCTTTTTAGATTGCAAGCCTGAGAGCAGGGAACCGTTTAATTAAAAAAGATTGTATATACAGTGGTGTGTAAATTTACAGTGCCATATAAATAAAACATAGTAGTAATAATAATAATGTACATATATAAACATAGATATTGATAATGATGTACTAGCATTTTTAATCAGTTGCTGGTGCAAAACTATAAAACTAGTGCAAAAAAAAGAAAAGAAAAAGAAAATGACAAAAGGCACATTTTTTAAAAAACAAGATCTCTTCTGTTCTGTTCTGTTCTATTTTAGAGCCAAATACTACTATCATCAACAACAAAAATCCTTAGGGCATGGAAGATAATAACTTACATTTCAAACACAAGGTTTCTTTAAATAAGGCCTAGCTGGCCTATACATGACAGTGAGCAAAAAAGGAATGTCACCTTAGCATCCGACAACAGAATAGAAGAGTGATAGAAAGTTTCTGAAAATGCAAAAGGGAGTTTTTATATGCCCCAAGGATGATGCTGAGGTCACATCTTGTAAAGAAAAAGGTAAGGGGAGGATACTATGATGAGAAAATGATGGATAAAACTGAGGCCTAATAAATTAGACTTAGGACTTTATCGCATGCACTTCCTTAACCATTATGGGGAAGGGGGCGGGACTCACGGGGGCGAGCGTGAAAGGATTTTACCACACACGCAAGCATCCACAAAAAGGTCCCGTTCTGGCACCAGTACCCAAGACATCTCTGTCCAGTGCCGCTGGGCACCATTTTGTCTGGACGGAAGTCTTCTGAGCAGAACATTGAACGCTTCTCGGCACTGGACAGGGATGGGTGCCAGAACGGGACCTTTTTGTAATGCTTGCATGTGTGGTAAAATCCGTTCACACACACCCTCATGAGTCCCGTCCCCATCCCCAAAACGGTTAAGGAAGTGCATGCGATAAAGTCGTTAATTGACAGATAATGATGGAAAGGCCCATTCTAGTAATTAAGAATTTTTTGTCTCAATGTTATTCATTGCTGACTACTCTGGTTGAATAAAGGCTTCAAAACAAAGTCTTTACAGAGAATTGAAATCTGACAGTTGTCAGCTTGGACTTGGTGAATAACACTAGCCAGCATTCCTCTGAAGATAAAAGGTTAGTATGCTTGAAGTCAGAGGCCCACTGCAGTGCTGAACAACACTAAAGAACATGATCTTCTAGAAATGAGATGAATGAAAATTACACATTAATTTTAATGGGGCAGTTTACAAGTTAAGATCCTTGAACCACCATAGACTCCTGAACTGGACATTTGGGGAAGAAGGCACACCAACACACCAGTGAACTGGAAAGTGCTTCAGATAGAGGATGTAACACAAATAATTAGAACCTTGTTGAGCATAGTAAAAAGTAAGTGGTACACACAGAAAATTGTGATAGGAATGGGACTGAAAGGTAACTAATGTCCAAAACATACTGCAGAAAGAATCCAGTTTGAGACTGCTTTAACAAAGGAGCTTATTGCTCCGCTTAAATAACCTGCTTTACTTCATACTAATTTAAGCCTAAATCAGGAGGCAGCTGGGTCCTACTGCAAGAATTTTGCTGCCAAAGCCACCAGGCGAGTACTGCCTGGTATAAGCTCAGGTGGCCTTATTTCAAAGCCAGGAGCTTTCCGACTTGGAAAAATGGCCACTGGAGCTCACCTGGGACCTGGCCTGTAGCTGAGCTTTACTCACCCAACAGCTTCAGCATCAAAATCCTTGTGATAGGACCCAGCTGCCTCCTGATTTAGGCTTGAATTCAGATGAGGTAAGCTGGGTTATTTAAGCAGAGCAATAAGCTCCTAACCTGGCTCCGTCCTAGGGAATCCTGGGAATTTGTAGTTTATAGTGGTACCAGAGGTCTCTGATAGAGAAGGCTAAATGTCTCACAAAACTACAGTTCCCTGAATTCCCTAGCATTGAGCCAAGGCAGTTAAAGTGATCTCAAACTGTATTATTTCCTCAGGGTGTTTTGGACCTAACTCTACCTTTTGGAGAGTCTTGAACGCTAAAGATAAATTCTATGCACTTAACACTTCTGTAATTACATGCTCTGTTCCCACTTAAGTGAATGCATGACATCAAGACTTTCCCATGCATTTCACTGCTTGGGCTGGGCAAGACTGTAGGCCCTCTTCCATTCTACATACAGGAATCAATTGGACTGCCAGATACATACTGGCAATGGAATAACATCCTTCACCACAGCATGATACATATGGAGGCTATTTTAGAAATAGGAACAGAACAAGCGTCAATACATAGCAGTACATTCCTTATTTCTTTTCTTTTTTTAATAAATGAACATACGAACTCAGTGTCTATCGATGTTAATGATATAATTTCTCTCCATTTCTTATTTTTTTAAAAAAAATAATGATAGATAAAATATTTTTATCCATTTAATCAAATATATAGGCCTAAATCCAATCACTAGTCTCAACTAAAGTAAGTGCAATAAATCAGTTGCTGCATACTAAATCCAAACTCAAATCTCATTGCTTTAGTAGGCATACTCTAGTTCGGACTAGCAATTAGGTTTAAGTCTTTCTTAGCCAATCCCTTCAATAGAAATCTTTCCAGTGAGTCTTGGCCATTTTTAAACACCATGCTAGAACAAAAAAATTCCCAGACTGGACTTTTTTTTAAGTGTCTATTTGATTTTTTATGAAATTATATTTAGGAATTCGAAATCCTTTCATTGTTCTTTTTGATCTCAATTAACGAATACATTTACTTCAGTAGAAATTTGGTCTTTTGACAGTAGAAAACTGACCTGAGGTTTTTAGATGTATTGACTGTACAATCCTATGCATATTTACTCATAACTAAAGTCCTTCTATGTTCTTCTGAACTCCTGGATGCATTGCTTTCATTCACATTACTTTTTGGCTTATTTCTGAGCGTATGCCTAGGACTGCATTGACTATGTGTCCAAAAAAACATTTTAGGATAATTGTCAGCCATTAATTCAAAACACGACAAGTTTTGTCTGGCACATGAGGGAGAAAATCCCACACGTACCTCTCCCTATGCCTGGCAGTGATATGACAAATGAATGACTAGCATTTTTTCTGTTTCTTTAAGTTTGTCATGACTGATCAGAACTACTGAAAAAGTTGCCGCACTCACCCAATGGTAGGGCTTGCCCTGCCTCAGCTCTGAATGGACACAATTTTAATTCAGTAATGTACTGAAGTGAGAAGTCCTAAAGGGGGGAGTGAAAAGGAACTGTTTTTAAGGATGGAAAGAAAACAGGGTTGGCAGCAGATTGGATGGAGGAGGAGGGTTAGGTGATAATGGAAATGAGGAAAGGGAAGGTTATGACAGCAGATTAATTTGAGGAATAGAAAGCATTCTTCCTTCTGCCTTTTCTGAGAGCCCTGCTTGCAAAACCAGTTGCCAAGCAGGACCCTCACTTCTATTAATAATAATGATTTCTGTGAAATGTAACAGCTTGAATAGCCATCCCTAACCCTTTACGGTATTAGACATTAAATGAGGTGTGTGATTCATTCTTCTCCGGAAGCCATTTCTCTTTAGTATGATTGTTGGCATATTACCCTGAAGAATGGTAAAGCATACTATAAAGAAAGAGTGGCTAGAAGCAAGCTGTATTTTAGGCACTGTCTACCCTCCACCAAGTTTTTCTCATAGATTTTAGTGCCTGACTTTAAAATGTGGGATTAAAAGAAATGAATTGCTTGGAAGGTTTTGCCAATCTCATGCTAAATATATTTAGAGGTGTGGATGGGAAGACTGTAAATGGACAAATCAAAATAAAATGAATCTTTGGTCCTGGAAAAGGGGGAAATCTTGATATAATCATGATGCTTTACCATAGTGTTTTGTTTTGTTTTGTTTTTGTTCACCTCTGAAATCAAGCTGTAGCAGCCACTGTGAAAACATGTTTGTGTGTGATTTTAAAAGTTCCCTTTGATATTTATTTTCCGTGGAAAGTGTGTGGGTCTAGTGAGCATTCTATTTATGTTTCTTCAATTTCTTCAGAACTTGAAGTTTCTTCTGAATTTACTCTAATAAAAAGAAGGTTGCAGCCAAGCAAAACAGCAGCTCAGTGAATGCCAGCAAGTGCATGGGAACAACTTCCACACGTACAAGTAGAACGTCTGGCTTGCTAACTTTACCTTTGCAAACAATCTCCCCTTACTGTACCAGGAGGCTTGCCCCTGAACAGACCATTAACAGTCAGACATAGGTTAAATTAAAACTTCCTTATTGAAAAGCAGTATAACAAAGTCTATGATCTTATCTATATTCACTAGGGAGTAAATCCCATTGAGTCAGTAATTGGGACAGAACAGAGATTCTGTTGGTGTACCAGCCACGATTCTACCCAGCAGTCTCCCTAAGAAAGATAGTTTAGTTTTGGGATTGAAACTGGGAATCTCTTGATCTGTGGTACTGGGGAACTCCACAATACTGAGACTGTCCTATTGGAAATATCTGTAGAAAGTCTGATCTCTGGGATGTGAAAATGGCTAGGAAATAATTGTTCTTAAGCATCCTTTCTTGTCATGTGCTCCTGAAATTTAGATAACAGCCATACCAGCCTCCTGATTTTCTAAGGAGCTGGTGGTGATGGGGGGGAATGAGACCAATACTAGGGAAATTTGGTGGAAGACTCAGGATCTGACTGAACTCAGGCTTTGGTTCATTTGTAGGTCTGCTCTGTAGCAATGCATGCAGCAAAGAAATTAGACTTTTCTGTTATTATTCTGCCTATAAGGAGCCATCCAATGATTTTGAATGGTCCAGTTTTAAGTAGACTATTAAATTCTGTCCTCCAAAAAGATGACACAGGCCCCTCAGCTACCCACTGTGAAGAATTTGTATAGCACTTTACAACTCAGATCTTTCAGATCTGGTCTGACTTGGAAGTTCCAGAAGGTGGGAGTAGCCACCAAGAAGCCTGTCTCTCATGTCCTCACCAAATGATCCTGTTATGGTGTGGGAAGCAAGAGGAAGCCTTCCCCTGACAATGTTAGACCCAAGACAGACAGGCAGGAAGCACCGTCCTCAGGCCAAAACTAGGGCTTGGGTGCGTGCACCAACCGCACACTCCCAAACCCCAGTTCATGTGGACAGAACCATTTTTATGCAGCGCCATCCACACGGTACATGTATGGGTGATGTCACACGTGTGCCACATCCAAACAGCGCAGTGTGCACAGGATGTCTCGGCACCGCCCCAGGGAGCTTATGGTGGCCTGGCGGTGTTGCCAAAAGGAGCTCTGGAAGAGAGCTCCTTGTTGCAGCGGATCGTTCCAGCGGAAACCACATGGCCAAGGGAACGATCCAGAGGGGAAAGGGGCAGCACCTTTCTCCTCATGGCTCTCAGGGTTTCCGGGGGCATGAAGCCACACTGACACCCCTTTTCCGGGGGCCCCAAAAATGCCAGATTGGGGCCACAATCCAGCATGGAAAGGTGTGGCTGGAGGACATCCCTTTGGGGAGGTCTGTACGACCCCTCAGTATTCTTGCATGTGTGTATGGGGAGATACAGTCTTTCAGATATGTCTTGTTTGGATTATTGCAATGTGCTCTATTTGAGGCTACCTTTGAAGAGTGTTTGGAATTTTTAGTTGCATAAAGAACTGAAGCTCCAGATTGTTATCTCAGGCTGCTAACCATATGTAATGCCTTCTTCAGGCAATAAAGGGTTAAGCTGGGAGGGACGTATATGCAAATCAAAGAGTGGCATCACAGCTTGCAGAAGGCTCACTTGGCCAATCAGTGGGCAGAATCAAGGGTTTTTCTGGAAGCTTCCCTCAGAAGGAGATATAAGGCCCCTGAGTGCAAGTGACAACTGGAGGGAGAGAGGGTCACTTAGAGCTGGAGAGTGGCAGTTAGAGAGGGAGAGTCTTGGAGCCAGTGGCTTCTGAAGTAGGAATGTATCAGAGTAAAACGTTTAGGCCTTATTTATTAATTTTATGATAGCTTGCATTAAATGAATATTTTATAATTACAAATATTGTACCTGCAAGATCCTTCAGATTTTGCATGATTTATATCTTTTGGTTCTATTTTGTTACTTATAATAAATACTTCTGTAAAAGTATCTGCTATTCGACACCCCTTTACACGTGTCCTAGTTTGGTTGATGCTTGAGAAGATCATGGGTTGAACTGTTTTGTGCACATGCTGTCACATGTGGATTAGCATGCCAGCTTGGGTGAGCCCTCTGATGTGGTAATGCTACACATAAATGGAAAAAAACATAGGTAATAAGTGTGTTTAAACACAGAAGGCCAGACCTGAAATGTTTTCATGTAAATACCTTACCTTATAGTCAAATTCTTAAAGTCCAAGAATTTTCCACATTAATGGAAGACAGTTTTATGCAGTGCAAAAAGCCAGAAAGTAAGCTTAGTTTGCATAGTTTCTATCCCTGGTGTAGTATTTTGTATGATCATTAGAAGCAAAGGGGGTAGCAGTTTCACAATACGAATCTACTATGCTCATCTACTCAAAAAGCAAGTCCCATTGAGTTCAATGGGTATTACTGCTAGATAAGGAGTATAAGATGCATCCTCTGGGCTTGTTCACACATGAAATATCTTATCAAATCCCTGCGGTTTTTCTACAATGAACTAATGAAAAGCTTTGCCTGTAATGTCTCCCAGATTGCATATGCACTAGACAAAAGGTAACTTCGGATATGTTCAGTGCTTTGGAGCCCTCTACCGTTGGTTGCTCTGTACTGCTTTGTGCTGCTGTTGTTATCACTTCTATGTTGTTATTTGTTAAATTAAAGTACATAATATGGTAAAGTGGCAGTGAGAAACAAAGGTGGTACTAGCCCATGGACGCCACTGTAAATCCCTATGCACATAATTTTTTCCTTAACAATCCCCTCATGACATGACTATGGATAACGTATGCTGTATTTTTGCCTTTGTTTTTGGATAGTAACATTCAGAGGAATGCTTTACTTTTGAGTAACCTGAAATAACTGAGGAAAACATTTAATTGCCCAAATGCAAGGTCAATGGTTGCTACGGTCTGCATGGTCATTCCCTAACTATGATTTGTTTGTTTGTTTTAATTGAGATGTAAATACTAAAAAAATTAACCAAATTTTAGAATTCTGAACTGGAAAGAAGAATTGACTAATTTAACCATAGTTCTTGGTTTTTGAAAGTTAACTCTAATTTGTGCGGGTTTTTTTTTCAATTGCTGGAATTTTTTAGAATGAATTATTTCCTTGTGGTTCTGCTACAAGTCTTCTTTTCTTTTCACCCTGAATATATTTGGATGAAAGAAACTTGCAGGTTTCTGTTCCAAAACATACAATCCATCTCTATATTTCATTTTTTTTAATTCGTCCTCCACCACACCCCACCCAATTCATTTTGCTGTTGAACAAAAATAACATAAAAGGAAAAGTGGGAAACCAGACTCGATTTTTTTAATGAAGCTTAGCAATACCAAAGTCTATGCCAAGGTTTTGGTAAAAGGTGAACAAACCTCAATAAACATCCGTATGACGTTGACATTTATACCCCATTTCAGAACTTATGTGCTGATAAGCACAACAAAGTGGATAGAAAGGGGACCACAGCTGAAAACATTAACTAACTAGTTTGTTTTCACCAGGATCTCTTGAGCAGCAGCCATCAAATATATTTTTCTGTTTCTAGCCCATTTTTATTTTTAATTTTTTAAATTTATTTTTTGCCTGATAGCCCCTGTCTTCACTTTTAAAATATTAACAGACTCTGTACACATGGGATCAAGTGACTGCCCTGTTCCCTTCACCTGTGAAATTTCAAAACCTACTTGAAAAGAGTCATTGTTTCCCAGGAATGCTAGGTCTATCTCGGAAAAGAAAGTCTTCATTTTTAGCAGAAAATTTGGTGCCTGCCTGAGAAGCTCCTCCAAGGTGAAAATTACAGCATTCAAGAGCTAAACATTTCTCTAACTGAGCCTCATCTTACCTGGGTTCTTTTTTTCCCCCTTCTTTTTTTCCTTCTCCTGCTGAGTGGGTGGGAAAGAGGAGGAAGCCTTCACTGCGAAAGCCACTGGGCTCGACTACTATTCAGAGCTTGAGACACAAGTTCCTCTGTTCTGGCTTCTGTCTTGTGCATTTATGGGACTTATGGACATTCATGTGAATAAGCTCGTATGTTTAACGAGGGTTTTAAACAGGCTTAGACTTTCATAGGTGGAATACAGGGCAATGCTACAATACATGTATTGAAACTCTGACAGAAGATGCCTTTTTTCAAACCAAATTAAAAATTATTTTAGAAGTTAAAAATGGGGGACAGAAAACCCCATTTGACCATGTTTGTTAAATTCGCACCACCATATAATATATACAGTCATACCTTTCATAAGAGAATCCACCAAGACTTGCCAGTGGTGGTTATTTTTAACTGAAATGTATATTGGTGCTTAGCTTTTGTTGACATTTGGGCAAAATGATTTGGAGTTTTGCCAGCTTTTATAAAAAGCATTTTGAACTGCTATGTTCCTGAGTCATGATTAATGCTTGTAAATCAGAAAATTCAAGAAGAACAGGCTAATACAGGTTGCGTCTCCCTTATCCGAAATGCTTGGGACCAGGAGTGTTTTGGATTACAGAAATGTTTGGTTTTTGGAATACCTGTACTTGCATATGTATATATAATGAATTATCTTGGAGATGGGACCCACCAACATAAAGTTCATTATGTTTCATATGCACATGTACACATAGCCTGAAGGTAATTTTATACAATAGTTGTAATAACTTTGTGCATGAAATAAGGTTTGGTTAACTAAACCATCAAAAGCAAAGGTTTCAATATCTCAGCCACTCATGAAAAAAGTTTTCGTTTTTGAAATATTTTGGATTTCAGAATTCCAGATAAGGGAGATTCAGCCTGTATATGAAAGCGAAAATAGTTGTGTATGGTATCAATGAGTTTGCAAAAAAACCAAAAACTAATTTAGTCTGTGAGTAGAATGCTACTGAGAAAGGAGGTAAATGTTTGTAAAAGGCCAAGCATCCTTTTTTGCAAATAATTTCTTTTTCAACCTGAATAAGCATTGATGATGGTTGGTTCTGTACTTTCTTAGCTGATGCTTTGGAACTGATATCTTTTGGCACAAATGGATTTTACCTCTGTTTTTTGTTAATAACTTTACTCAATCTCAAACTGAAACAAATGTGTGGGTATTAAATATTCAGGCTGTGACAAATTGCAGGTAATTATTTTCAAAATGAGTTTACCAGAAAGTAATAAAACTTTATAAATAATAGATGGAGAACAATGTATCCGTATAAGGTATGTTATTCCTCACCTTGTCCTTTAAGATAACTGTCCTGTGTGATGTAGTGAAAAGAAACTAATATTTAACCATGCAACAAGTATAGATGCTTTACACAAGGAAACTTGTCTTTGGGGAATTGTGTCTTTGAATTAGTTGTGATTCCCAGACTTTAGGAATGAATTTTGGCACACCTAGCCTATCCCACAACATGACAGCTATACTGTAAGCACTAAATTAGCAACTATAGCCTGCAACACAAAGGGACAATGCAGACTGGCAAAAAACACTGGCTTTGGGGGTGGTGTTGGAGTGTGGTGTACACATGCCACACACCCCAATGCCACCCCCAAGCTGGTGTCACACCGCCTTGCTGACCACACAGTGACTGGCATCATGGCATTTCTGCCATGTGGTGTTTACATGTGCTGCACCACAGAAACATGGAACAAATTGCTGCCGTGGCAGAAAGGGTGGTTTAACACCCCAAAAGGGGCTGCATTTTGCCACTTCTTTTTGGGGTGGAAAGTGCTGGATAAGGGCCCCAGTCCTGCACTCAAAGGGGTGGCATTAAGCCATCTGTTTACAGCCGTCTCTTTTGTCCCATAAAAAGAAAAAGGTAATGAATAGGTAAGGTATCAAGAGACTGTTAGGATATTGGATCCTAAGAAAATGTACAAATGTGGGACAAAGATGACAGGGTTACCAGAAGTCACAAGGAAGCCATGATGAGACAGAATTTGGACTTAGCTGAGTCATAGGATATGATGCACTCATGGCAGAATGTGAAGTCATCATGTGGCAGAAAATGCAGAGTCATGCCGCATGGAAGTTACACACTGCATAGAAGTTACACACTGGAAAGGGGCTGGACTAAATGCCAAAGGATGGCAAATATATATAAGGGAGGAGCCTCAGTGTACAGTGTGGGTGGATCATGTTGTGTATATGGCAAGAGAATCTGTCAGTGAGAACGAAATCTGTAAACATTGGAATGAGAAGTAAAAGCCTCCTTGTGAAAACTCAGTGTCTTATTTGTTGCTTCTGTGAGTGGGAGAAAGAGTTCTCCAGCCTGCACCAAGCTCTATGTGGCTTCTTTGCTGTTTGTCCAGGTGCAAAGCTTCAGCACGCAAGCGCGTCATCAGAAACTTCCAAGAGACTGGCCTGTGCAGATCTCCTGTGTCTCTCAAAAACTCTTAAGTCTCAAAAAATTCCAATAAGGGCTGCATTGACAAAGAGAGAAAGAGTGGCAGAGGCAAGCCTCTATGGAGGCTTCCATATGCAAGTCCTGTTTCAATGACAGAATGGTGTTGCTGTTGTGCTTTTCAACAAACCATACAAATTATGGTTTTCTTGTGCAGCGATAGGCATGACATCCTGAGATTCATGACTGGATCCCTTGAGGACAGGTAATTAACAATAACCAGAGGAGCAAGAGTTATTTTCCCCCCATGCTGTTTTACAATGAAAATCACCTCTCTCCTCCGTCCCAACTTAAAGGTGAGATTTTAAATGGAAAATGGGACAATGGAAAGCATAAAGACAGACTCAAGTACTGAAGCCTAGCCAGGTCACTTCCACTGAGGTCACAACAAGGTGCCCAGGCATATGATTGATTCTGGGTGCCTTGTTTCTTGCCTTGGAGAGCCTTGCACCAGTGATGAAAGCAAGCAGCACAGCAGGATGCTGTAGAAAAAGCTGCCCAGCATCACCCAGGAATATGTAAGTAATGGGGGATTTAGGGAAACTTCAGGGCCAGAATACTCCAGGAGTATTTTGGACAGTGTAGACCTGTCCTTAGAATTCTGTAGTTCCTACACCTCAACTAGAGCATTAAAATTCTATGGCTCTCATTCACTCAATAAGTCAACATATAAGTGCTGTCAGTGAACACTTAGGAGTTTATCAGACGACAGAAATTGGAAGCATAATCCAATGGCAGTCTGAATACAATCATGGGGTTTCACGTTATTGTGTGAGAGACTACCACATGCATTTTCTGGCAATGGGAAGTCCTTCCAAATGCAATTGTGTGGTTTTACGTTATTGCGTGAGAAACTATCACACACAATTTTGGGCAATGGGAAGTCATTCCGAACATGATGCAGCGTCAATACGGAATCATGTAAATTCACTGAACTAGCAAATTCACCCATTTCCGAACTGGCCCCACTTTAATTTCTTTTGAAATTGAGAGAAATTCCTCCCGTGTGATAAACTCCTTAGAGAAGTTGTTGGTTCATTTGGTTTGCTTCAATTGGGACTAAGCGGCTGTGCAGACTGCTCCTAAGGGGCAGCCTGCAGCCACCCCTTTTACAGCAGATTGGGACTGTGGCAACAACACTATGGCCCCAATCTGGACTTTGCAGGGCACAATAGCCATGGCACTTTGGCTTTACAGCACTCCTTCAGCGTTGTGTCATGCAGATGCAGCACCAGAGGAGCACCATGATGCTGTGCGAGATGTGGTGCAGCACGCAGCATCACGCTACCCTGAGGGCAGAGCTAGGGCATGCATCATATGGACACTATGCCCCTACCCCCCCCCCCCCCCACAACCAGCCTTTCCCGCTAATGTACGCAGTCCCTAAGGGTTCAGTTTAGGACTTTATGAGCCATTTTTCTATACTTAGAATTTCCAGTGAATTGAAAGTGCATCCAATTTTGTGTTTCAGATTCAACTCCACTTTGACTCCTTGCCATCATCATCATCATCCAACCTTTATTAGGCATATAGCAACTCCTTGCCTTTAATAACTGTTAAGGAGAAGCCACTGTGAATTCAAGGCATCTTAACCACAATTTTAGTGTCCAAAAGTTAAAAACAAATATAAACAGTATACCTATGATATAAAACTACGCCTCCTACCCATAAGCAAAATGTGTTCAGATTTTTTTCCAGCACAAAGACTTACACTGAGGATTCATTTTGTATGACTGATGAATTAATCTTTCAGTGTGTTTAATACTGTATGTTTTTTTCCTTTCAAATATCCAAATGCTGAAAATAATGTAGTCTATTCAACACATTTGGGACACAATAACTGATTCATTTTTATGCATAAACCCCTTGTAGTTAAACCAGTCTGCTGAGAAATAATTTCAAACAATTTTAACACTCCTACCTTAAGCAAAACATGCTAAAAGCATTATCAATCATAGCCAACCTCAATCCACTTTATAACCTGTATACTAGGGAGTATCCAGGAAGGAGGTGGTAGGGGGAGAAAGAGAGACATTGAAATAACAGCATCCACATTGAAAAGTTTGTCACTTTGAACTTTCCCATCACCTTACCAGTGTATCCTCACAGTCTAAAGGACAACTCAGCAATGTCTGAATGAAACAGCACACAATAGCTCCTTCACAAGTAGATCTTTAATTGTGGCCGTGTTTACAGAAGCAGAAGAGAATTTACACAAAATGACAGATTGCTTTCAGATTTGAAAAGAAGCTCCTAAAGTTAATGGCAGGAAAGTCCCTTGGAATGTCCTCTTCAAAACTGGAATGCCATCTCACTTCTGCTGTCCCTTGGTCTCCTGTCCTCCAGAGCTTTCTGCTCTACATGAGCTGTAAAATTTTACAAAGAAAAGAAACTCCACATTGCTCGAAAGTGTGGAAAGACTTTTTTTAAAACGGTAGCACCAAAGATCCAATCAGAAGTGAGCTGAAATATGGACAAAAGCCATCTGCAAGTCACTCATACAGTGTCTGTCTAACATCAGTCGAAGTACCATTAGAAAGTTTAATTTGAAATGGCAGCATTTTACATTGCCAATCTTATCCTAAACATGTTGGGTACAGTCCTCCTGTTTTTGTCTAGGAGATAATTTTTTGATACATGGAATCGAGAACATCTTTATGCATGTGAAACATTTCCTTTTATCTAAAGGTTTACCTCTAGATGGTACAGATTCCTAAGGAACTGGACAATGTGAAGTGGTCACCCCAGGCAGTAGAATCTGGAAGGTGGCTGTAAGGTGTGCAATATGGTCTGCCCTAAACACCCCCAAGCAGGTAGCAGTGGAAGATGGGATCCCATTGTCATTATTGAAGATTCCAGCCCAGTCAACATTTCTACACAGATTGTGGGAAGAGGTGTACCCACTTGTTTCTCGCATCACACAAACGTTGGAAAGGTAGCTTTTTTGGAGTGCATCTGCCATAATTGTAGGGCTAGTCCAAACATTCACTTTGTGGAAGCTGTAGTCCAAATAGTAACTTTTCTGTGTTCTAGCCTCAGGCAGCAAATGTCTCAAGCTGGCCCTGCATCAGACTGAAATTGTATTGCAGATAGGAAAAAGCATTCCTAACAAGTTGGCTAGCTTCTCATAATTCTTGGATCAGATCAGTGTCCAAAAAAACAAGCCTTCTAGGCGGAGAAGAGTCCATTGTATGTAGTCTGCAAAAATCATTTGGAATGTAAAATATCCAGCTGTGACTTGCTTGCTCAGCAATTTGAAGCTCCACCCAGCTAAACATTGTACCACCTGGAGTTCATATTGAATCATCCAAAATTAGGGCTGAGCCTGCCACCAGAGGCAGCCACGTCTGGTTTTGAATGTCATGATAAGACAGCAAATTCTTGGTTACTTAATTTGCTATTATTATATTGCTATATTGTGGCGTAGCGATTTGGGTGTTGGACTACGACTCTAGAGACCAGGGTTCAATTCCCTGCTCGCCCATGAAACCTACTGGGTGATCTTGGGCAAGTCACATGCTCTCAGTCTCAGAGGATAGCAATAGCAAACCTCCTCTGAACAATCTGGCCAAGAAAAGCCCATGATCAGTTTGCCCTAGCCATAAGTCGAAATGACTTGAAGGCACACACCACCACCATCATTGTCAAATACAGGAAGAAATATTCACTCCCCACCTCATCTGCCAAACTAACTTGTCTGGTTCCAGGTATTATGACCATTGCTGGGGCAGAAGTGGAGTTGCTGTTCCACCATAAGTAGAAAATATCTTGGTCCCACTCTAGTACAAATGCAAAATAACCTATAGAGCATGGATGAGAAGAGTGGACCATGAGATGCTCATGACTCCCAGACCTCACCTTTATGGACCAAAAGCCCATGGCAATTCCTTGATCTGATTCCCCCCTCCCATCTTTTGGTATGAAAACTGCACCAAACTGGCCTATATGTGGAATATCTTTCATGAATGGATTATCTTTTTTATTTGTCTGTTTAGAGTGACCTCTGCTGGGCAAATGAAAGAAACACCAAATGTATTTCTCAAATACAATCAGAAGTATGTTCTGTAATACAGAAACACCTTTGTGTGCATATGCAGCTTGAAGTCTTAAAGATAAGATACATCTCTGCTTTCTAACTCTGGTCTTACCAGAGTAAGTAATAATTACAGTCCTGGACAAGGTATGAAGCTGTTACTGTTAGCTACGTGAGATTCAAGAACTATAGGCTCAGTATTGAATCAAGAGTCAACTTTCTACTGAGCTACAGAATTTTTTCAGTAGTTTGTTTGACGTTAAACCAGATATTTAAAAGTGATATCACCTGCGCTGTGCATACAAATGACCAAGTACATCAAAAATGGAAAGGCTGTGATCTGATACACTTTCCTGAGAGTAAGCCTAATTACATTTCATTTTCATTCACCTTTCTTACAGTCAACAGACCAAAGGTAGACAAAAGTAAATCAGTACAGAATAACATAAAATATTTACGCAAACTTATAAGTACAGTATTACAATTGGGCAATGAATTCCACTAAAAACAGAGTTAAAACAAGATAGCAGCATCAAAAACAGTGAGCCATTGAAAAACAGTGAGCCATGCAAGTAAATACGCATTGGATTGTTCTGTCCACCTGGTATCTTTTAGATTAGAGGTGGGGAAGAGGTAGCCTGTGAACCACCTATGATTCCTAGATCCTATTCTTTTTCACTTTCCACCAGTTCCCCAGAGCCCCCTGAACCACAGTTTTGGGGTTTGATGGTATAGGTTTTGAGTGGTGTTTATTCCCAAACCCTCACCAAAACCATCCTACGTGTGTGAAAAAGAACCCCTCAACTCTCCACACTGACTCTTTCAGTCACATCCCACCTTAACTTGCACCTGAAAGTGATATGACTTAAGTTCTGGTTAGGAAGGTTTTTTGTTTTTGTTTTGTTTTTTTGTCTTTTCAAAGGAAGCAACAAGTAATTTTGGCAATATTCTTTCCCACTGCAAGAAAGTCTTAAACCTTTTGAAGACTATTCACAATTCAGGATTTATTCTGCACAGAATTATCATTTGATGTTTTCCACAGATAATAATATTTCTGCACAGAAATACAATTTCCTGTGTAGCAACTGCTATTTGGACACAAAAATGCCATGTGCAACTTTTGCCCAGAATAAGTTCCAAATTGCAAAGATTCTTGTCAGTCCAAGATTCTTCAAATCAGGGTTTCTCAATGCTCAAGAAACACGCTTTTTCAAACATGTTCTGAATATTTTAAAATAGTCATTCCATACCAACTTCTTGTTATTAGTTTGGATGGGATATAGCTAAAAATGGAGGTATGCGGGGGCACTTTTGTACAATCCGCTCAGAGACTGCCAACTTTTGTTTTAGATAAAGATGGAGCAGTGAATGTTAACAGAAGTTTCTGTCCATATTGTTGCACATTTGTTTTACTTAAAACATTAATATTGAATGTAATTTCCTGTTAACTTCACTTAAAACAATATATACCAGGACTGTGCACTTTGGAAGACTGCTTATTTTAAAGTCTAAGTCATATCATCCACTCTTTAAATTGTAAAAGTAAATCACTGTGGGTGGATTTTGGAGAAATGAGTGATTGTCTCTCATTGCCACAATTTATTTGCTAAGAGCCACAGGACTCTGCAACACACCAATAATATTCTTCTGGAATGTCTTTAATTCTTTTGTAGGTGACCTTGGGCAAGTCGAATGCACTCAGGATATTATCACATGGGGATAAGAAATGGGAGAAAAACAGAATGCCCCCATCTTAATAGCACAATTTAGCGAAGATTTTCACATGACATCGCACTTATCCAGTACTTCTAATGTAAATAAAGTGGAATGCTCCTGTACTATCTTATTAAGGCTAAACTCCCATTACTAGCTTGCCAATAGTGTGAATGAAGTGCTATTGTGAAGGTGAGGAAGTCAATAACGTTTCATTTGCACAATTGCAGAGCAATCCAGAACCTTTTCTCAGAGTGCATTTTGGTACAGGCAGTTTGTTCTCATTGCTAAGATATTTTGTGGAATAGATTTTTCTTGTATTTTGAGATGCAGGGCATGATTTTGTTTTACCTCTATGAAAAAAATGATGTAAAATACGTCAACTTTATTTTGTTCTGTTTGGGACGGAACCATGATTTTCAGACATGCGCAGTAGTGGCGAAACAGTGCATGTGTGAAATGTTCGATAATGATGTATTAACAATACAAGACTGGATGTAGGTGAAATGCAGTTGCATTTCTCTTCTGTTTTTGTATCATAAATATAGTGAAATTGCATGACTGCTCAAAAATATCTATTGCTGTTAACACTATTGTTCCATTATCTTCCAATAGCATGATTGTAATGGAATTGGCCCTCGTGTGATAATCTCCTCAGCCTCAGGGGAAGGCAATGGAAAACCATCTCTGAACAAATCTTGCAAGTAAACCCCATGATAGGTTCACCTTAGGGTTGGCATAAGTCAGAAACTACTTGAAGGCACACAACAACAACAAATTTCATAAGATATGATATGGAACAATCAAATTACTCGTGACTGCATGCTATAGCAGAAGTTCAGGCTAGACTCCTGGGAGTAAACCCTTCTGAACACTTCCAAGTAAGTTTGCTGCAGAATCAGTGGCTATTTTGTTATCCCAAAATAGTAACTTGCATGTGCACATATTATATTCACAATTTGTTGGTGAAAGAGTGAGAAAAAATTCCCCAAAGCATTTCTAACTGGTCACCTTGAGATTTGTACTCACCATTGGCAACCAGGCAATGTTATAGGCCTGCTTAAGCTCATTTTTAGAGCTCTTTCTAACTGGAAATGTTTTTCCCTTAGTGTAAATTGAACCTCAGTGGCTGTTCTGTAATCTTTCCTAGTTAATAGCATTGAAAAGAATGTGTGTGCGAGAGAGGGGGGAGGTGGAGGGGATGGGGGAACTGAAAAATATTGTTCAATGAGACCTGAGTGAGCTGTTTGGCACAAACATAGATTCAGCTGTGTCTTTTCTGAAGCTTTTATTACAGTCTCCAGAGTTATGCGGTTTCTTTCCCGGGACTTCCTGGGTTTTATACCACAAGTTCAAATCGTTCTGCACAGTATAAATGCTACAAAGCAGCACTGTACAGCCATATGGCTCTCATCCATTTTGCAGCTTGTTAAATGTAATTTGTGAGCTTGCTTATTCAATTAAGTCCCACATAGGACTTTCATCCAATATTCAAGAAAATAATTTAAATAATAAAGATATGTTCTTCCCCCTATTACCATGATTCGACTAATGTAGTGAACACATTTAATGCTTTCAACTAACCTGCTAAATTAGCTGACACCCAAACTGGAGCAGGCAACACTTTCATCAGTGATAGCCATACTGAAAATGTTACAAGGCAGCGAATTATAACACATTTCCATACCTGGGGGCATTTATGTAGCTACCTTGTTGTGGCATGTGTCCAGTTACCAATCATAACATTAATTTAATATTAAAACATCCGGATTCCAGTCCAACATGACATTCTATTGGGATCCATAATACAAGCACTCTAAGAATGTGGTGGCACTAGTTACAAGTTCATAACCACACAATGCTTACATGGATGTGCTCTCTCCTGAGATTTTGCATCTCCATAAGTAAACTGTACACATAGCTCACACAACCAGCAAAAATTCTGGTTGCCAGTTGTGATGGCCTCTATGTGAAAACACATTTTTCACAAGCAGTAATTTGATGTGAACACTGCTTGCAGCACTGTTATGTTCCCAAGGGAAACTCCATAAATCTGACCCAGCTTTAGAAGACCAGTGTCCCAGACTGTGGCCAGCACACACCAACAAAAGCTGATCAGGCAGTTCCACAAACCTAAACATCGATTCTAAGAATAGTCCAAAAGCCAGAGCCGAGGTCAGGGTTGGGGAAATCACAGAAGTCAGTCCGGTCTGAGGTCCGGGCAAGAAGAAAGCAGCAAAAGTCCAAATCGTTCCAAGGTCAAGGCAAACCAGAGTTCCACAGACATGAAACCAGTACACAGTCACACCAAGAGACTTTCAATAAGTTCTGGCAAAGGGATGGCGTCCCACAGGTGCTTAAGTAGGAGACACCCTCCCTGTTGGCAGCTGTGCTTTATATTACCAGCTTGCTATTCAGCAAGCCTGCGGGACCGAAGTACACAAGCACTCTCAGCCCTCCTTTCCTTAAAGGAGGGAACCACCAAACTGGATTCTTCATTTGAAACCTCACTCAGCTGCTTAGCCTCTGAAGGGAGCTCCACAGTGCTAGAGCCTGGCTGGGCTCCCACTTCTGGGGTTGAAATGTCAGGACTGGGGTCTGGCATGGCAGAACTGGGACCTGGTCTAGCCTCCAACTCCTCTTGCTCCTGAGGAGCCATGTCCTCCTCCTCATCCTCTGACTCCATCTCTTGGCTGGCCATGACAACCAGTTCCTCAGGATATCTCATCAAGATCTACCAGTGCTGGTACATGAGAACCCTGAACTACTGCTCCCATTATGTGCTGCCATTGGTTAGGCTGCCTATGACTGAGAATAACTGGGAGTTCAAGTACATCTGGAGATCTACATATTTCCCAGTCCTGTTTTGGAGCAACCCATATTCTCTTCCAAAATTATGTGTGTGTTTGTATGTGCTTTGGAGTTGTCTCGCAACCCCATGAATTTTATAAGCAAGAAATACCAAGAGGTGGCTTGTCATTGTTTACCTCTGAAATATAGCCCACAGAACCTGGTACTCACTGGCGATCCCCTAACCAAGTACTAACAAGACCTGACCCTGTGGCATAAAAGACATGACACAATAGTTTCTCCCTTCCAGGAACATATCTGAGTGTTCATGGGTAAGAAATACAAATAAGCCCTTGAGCAGAAGGGTGGTGAAATGATGGCTGTTGCACTGTGTGTTTGGCATACAAGCATAAATGGCACTGGTGCTGCTCATACTTGGCACATAGGGTAGTTATTTTCATTCACTCCAGCAGATGGCATCGGGGGGTTGGTCAAGGGCTGGAGACGGGGCATACAGCAGTAAGTGCCACCATTAACTGGCAGCCTAGAAGCAATGTCCCCCACAATTAGGCTGACCATATTTCCTTGAGACAAAAATAGGATGGGGTTATGTGATATTCCATATTCATGGAAAAAATAAGATGATAAATAAGTTTTATTACATGAACACATTGAACTAACAATGTTCTTTAGTGACAGAATTTATACAAAAATTAAGGTAGACCTTGGCTGAAAACAGATAGCCCTAAAGGGGTGGCATCACACTGCCCCTTTGTGCTCCTGATCAGAGCTGTGGCAACAGCATGCCACAGCCCTGATCTGGCCTTTTCCTGGTACAAAAAGCCACTCCTGTTTACACTGGGGAAAGGGTGCCCCTTTCGCCACTGCCACAGCTCTTCTCCATTCCTGCAGTGTGCAGTGTCTGGTTGCTGCACCACAGGAGCATTGCCACGCTGCCTGCAATCTGGTCGGGTGGGTGGTGTAAAGCCAGATTTGGGCAGAGTTGGGACGTGTGGCGTGTGGTCGCCACCCCCCCCCCATGCCACCCCCAAGCTGGCTTTTATTGCCAGTCTGTTTTACCCCATAGAGGGGGGCTGTATTTCACCATGATTGTATCGTGAATATTTCTCTGAAGTATTCTCATTCAGCAATCTCATGCAGCAAATTTTGGTCTTTCACCACCCTAACAGAAAACTTCTCACACCACTCCATGACAATTTTTTTTTTTGACAACCACAATTTCAACCAGGGGATTCAAATCATTTTCACAACATAACAGGGCATTTTTCTTGAAAACAAGACAAAATTGACATTTATATTAAAATGATGGGATGGTCTAGAAATATGGGGAGGAAATGGTACTGTCCCATTTAAAATGGTACGTATAGTCAGCCTATCCACAATTCAATGGTAGCCACAATTATGTTCTCTGTAAAGTTATCTGTTAAGTACTAGACCAGATGGGATAAGCATCATTTCTCTTGAAAAAGTGGGGCCATATTGACACAGACCTGAACTACATTATAGGCTTTAACACAGAAGAAGAATCTGTAATGAACCAA
Organism: Urosaurus nigricauda; assembly: GCA_034509955.1. Classification (NCBI taxonomy): domain Eukaryota; kingdom Metazoa; phylum Chordata; class Lepidosauria; order Squamata; family Phrynosomatidae; genus Urosaurus; species Urosaurus nigricauda. Next base: position 108,194,889 of record JAOEGL010000004.1, read on the forward strand.
ACATATCATATTACAAAGATGCAATGTAACATCCCTGAAAGAAACCTCTTCATGCACTTTCCATGGGGGTTTCTTGTCAAGATTTGTTCATAGAGAGTTTGCCATTGCCTTTGTCTAATGCAGACTGAGTGTGGCTTGCTCAAGATCACCCAATTATTCCATAGCCAATTGAAGATTTAGAACCTGGTCTCTTGAACTCCAAGTCCAACACTCAAGCACTACACCACTCTCTTTGAATGTGCACACCATGTTAAACTCAGCAAGGAATTGCTTGGTGACAGATCTCGGCTTGAGCCTGATATGGAGACAAGGTAGGACAATCTCTGACACCAAGTTGTTTAACAAAAAAAAAGCAACAATATGACTTCCCCCACCCTCTAAATTTCAGAGTCTAAATTATATTGCTGAAATGAAGAGAGTTTGGAGTAGTCAGGCATAAATTTTGGTGTGCAGATTAGAGACTATGAGCAATATTCCAAGTATGGTACTCCAGGCAAATACCTGGTCTCAGAGCTCTTTAATTCTAGGAACAGTTGGCCCTCCATATCCATTGATATTTTTTCCACAGATTCATGGCTTGAAAATACTCAGATAGATAGAAAGATATATTCCAATAAGCAAACTTTGATTTTGCCATTTTATATAATGGACACCACATTACTATGCCATTGTATTTAGTAAGACTTGAACACCCATGGATTTTGTCATCCATGTGGATCCTGGAACCAAACCCCAGTGGATACCAAGGGCCCACTGTATATGCCTTTTGTACCAGGCTCTGCTTGGTAAATACTGAGATTTCAGGGTTTTTAAAAAATAAAAAGATATTTTAGACTACAATTCCCATAACCCCTGTGATACAGCAATGGGGATTGAGGCAAATAAAGGCATTGTCCCAAGTAAGAATTCTGCCACTCCCAAAGAAATTTTCCTATAGTCCTCAAATTTCTAGCTTTGCAGCTGAACATTGAAAAATGTAGTTTGGCATTAAAAAACAATGATATGGTACAATCTTGCAATACTTCAATGCTAAGACTTCATGACCATTTTTAATGAGTGTCACATTAATGTTTTATGGTTTTATTTTACTGTTTTTTAATCTTATCTCAATTTAATTCAATCTTAAGGGGCGGGAGGAGGGATTGGGTTGCTATATTTTAATTGTATTTGTATTTTATATGTTGTACTCCACCCTGATTGCTTACCCAGAAGGGTGGGATATAAATAAAATTATTATTATTATTATTATTATTATTATTATTAATCATTTTACTTGTGCAAGGAAGCCTTACTGCATATGTACACTTTGTATGCCACAGAACTCACCTTTCGTACATCAACAGCCAGATTTGAAAATTAATTCTCCACTTTGACACATCTGCTGACACCTAACTGGCATTCAATACTTTGTCAGAGAAAAGCAAACTTAGTAATCTTGGCTTCTGAATGTAACATACTTGAAGGAATTTAAAGTGAACAATTTCTCTGCAGGTTTGCAGAGAAATCACAAAACACTAGACTTTATTAACAGTTCAGATCATCAACTATAGCAGGATGACTTGCAGAATATACATACACCTCCTTATCACAGTTGTTCAGTTTACACAATTATTTTGCATGTGGAAAATACTGTATTTTAAATATGTTTGCTTTAAAGAAGCTTCACAACATACTTTCTAATTAAAATACATTACCTGGGTACTATTTTTATCATTACCTGTGAATACCTTTTCCCACAGAAACTTCATCTGTAGTGACTAATGCCCAAGCCCTTCTGTTCCCCTGCCCAATATTTGTCTCTCCCCATATGAAAATCATTTTGCTACACAACTGTATAATCCCCAGGCCCAGCCAAAATGGTTGGAGAATCCCAGGAGTTTTAGTTCAAAAAAACCACTCTTCTGGGCTCTTTAAATAATAAAATACACAGATCTAAAAATTTTCCATACTGCTCTAAGCATTTCTTCTAGACTACATAGACCTACTCAAAATAGCATGATTGCTATTTTAAGTCCTAAGAGCCACCTTTAATCCCTTTCTGGGAGAAATGTGGCATACAAATGAAAATAAATAAATAAATAAATAAATATTGCCAGATGTGAAAAATATGATAAATACACTGTGTTAACTAATAATGAGAAGTAATGAAAGTAAATAGCACCACACTCAAGTTACAAGATGTAAGCCATGTGCCACCAAATACCACTGTCCACAATTATAGGTTAAACATAAAAATTGCCTAGTTTAACTCTCATTTCCTCATCATTTTATCAACAATATGCTTGGAAGAGTTTATGGCCTGACCACAACATTCCAGGTGGTTATGACAACTAAAACTACCCACAGATGTCATCTTATCTTGGAAGAAAAATCCATCATACAGAGAAGACATAAATTGTCCCACTTGCTACAATGGCCCAGTTCAGACGGCCCAAAAGGGCTGTCCCCTGGGCATAAATAGGGCTGGAGAATGCGCAGCATCCGCATACTCCCCAGCCCTAGCGCGTATGGACGGTGCTATGTTTGCATCATGCTGTCCATACATGTGCGAGCTGATGATGTCATGGTTGCACACTGTGTTTAGACAGCTCAGTGCATGCCTGACATCATCACGCTGCAGGAGGGTGCCTGCATCCTTGATGCGGCCTTCACACGACCATGCCAAGGAGGCCAAAGGAAAAGAGGCTGCGGCAGTGGTCCCATTCTCCCTTCGAGACCGCTGGCCATGGCAGGGTGCAGTGGGCACCCAGGGCATCTCCTGCACCCCGCTTCAGTCACAGAGAAATGGCATTTTGCCACTTCTCCATGGCCTGGAGAAGCGGCGGATTAGGGCCACAAGGGCTGCTGGTGAGGCAGCCCTGGCCCCAGTCTGGCTCTTCTATGGGCGCCTACAGACCGCCCCTTTTGGGCAGTCTGTAAAGCCCCAATATGTTCTTTATGAATGCTTATTGGCGGGAAGTGGAAATAAAAGAATTGAGTATATTGAAACTTTGTGGCTGATGTGTCAGAGACAGGTTTTTGACCCAAAAGCAATCCAAACTAAAATGATTAATGTGTTAGCAGACACCAGAACACAAAGTTTGGGAGAATATATATGTTCAGGGAGTTGAATGAATGAAAGATATCAATCTATAAGTAACTTTCAGTGATGTAAACTATTTCAGTTAGATGGGGAAGGCAGAAGGCAGACTGGGATCTACAGATACATCTCTGGATGGTTTAGACTACATGAGCAAAGGTTTCTTATTCTCTTTTGTCTAACAACTGCAAAACCTAACATTTCCCCCTACACCTAAATAAGGTTGTTGAAAAAGAATGTTTGGGGTACAGGAAGAGAATTTTGTATGAAAGAACCAGTGATTCTCAAACCAGTCATACATTATTGGGCTAAGTATATGTTCATAGGCAACTTCCCCTTTAATTTGTAGCATGTGCTGTCTTGCCTACTATTACTACTATTATTGGCTGTGGTTGGTGGGCCAGACTGTTCTAGTCAAATGAAGTGGGTATTGCAAGCTCACCATTATAGCGAAGCCTATTAAACTGTTCTGTTGGAGTGGTACATGCACTAATGAATAAGCATTATGAGTATGTTAAAAGATAAATCACTATGATTTCAATTTCACAGCAGAACTGCCACAATGTCATGTCATGACGACACTTCCGGCCAATGCCGTTTTGGCACTCTGACACCCTGAGTCATCATGGTGCACCCCATATGGATGGGAGCACATCAAAATGGTGTGTGAGTGCCGATAGTAGGGCTTGCAGCATGTAAACACTGAGCCCTACTGAGCCCTACTGAGCCCTACTGAGCCCTACTGAGCCCTACTTTCGGGCCCAGACCAGTGCAAAGGGCCCATCTGTACTAGCCCTAAGTTCACAAATAGTTAGTTGCTTTTAAAAGATAATTCATGACAACAAATCTGTCCTGTGTCTATAAGCACGAAGTGCTCAGAAAGACAGATTATCATAGGAGAAGAAGACACACTGACTTGGTATCCCTTGGCTTGTTCTTGTTCAGGAGCAATTCCAAATAGGAGAAAGTAGGGAAGCTCTGGTTTTTGCCATTTGGGGAGAGTCATCCAACTGAGCTAACAACATACAGTGGTCCCTCCATATTCATTGGGGTTAGGGGTGAAGGACCCCCATGAATGCGGAAAAAATGAAAATAAAAAACCACACTATTCTTTATACCAAAGAGAACACCTCTATAGAAATCTCTAGGTCCTCCAGTGCAACTCTATGGTCAGCATCTGCCAGACGTTTGTCATAGAATCATGCTGGAGGATGTACAAATACCTAGATAAGTGTTTTCTCTAGAAACTGCTAGGTTCTCAGCACAACTTTGTGGTCAGAATTAAGCTGGAGGACCTTGAAATTCCTAGCGTGGACATATGAATCAAAACCACAAATAACCAAAGCCTCCACAAATGTGGAAGGCCAACTGCATTTTTACTAACATAAAGGCCCATTTTGAGGCTATGATTTGGGAGGTTACATCAACAACCATCTGATGTGTCATTGGTATATCTTGGAAAAATTACTTTTGGACTACTGCCCATGCTAGCTGGAGGTTTGGTATGTTGTGGTCAAAAAAGTAACTTTGGGGGGATTTGTTTGTTGTTAAATAGAACTGATTCCATCAGCACAAATAAGGTATTGGTTTGAGGAAAATAAGGGCCAAAACAGATGACCGTAAAGGGGTGGTGTGACACCTTCCCTTTGAGTGCCAGAATGGGGCCGTGGCAACTGCAAGCTGTAGCTCCAATCTGGCTGTTTGCTGGCTCAAAAAGAGGCAGCAAAATGCCGCTTCTTTTTGAGCCAGCAAAAGGGTGCCCTTTGAGCCGCCGCAACAGATTTGCGAGGCTCCTGCGATGTGCAGCATATAAACAACATGCCACCTGAACATCAAGATGCTGCCTGCCATCTGGGTGGGCAGGAGGCATCGGGGCATGGGTCATCTAAATGCCATGCACCCATGCCGCCCCCAAGCCGGCACTGACTGCTTACTGTTTGGGAACTAACTAGAGGTAGAAGAACAGATGAGCCAAAATTAGAATATTTAAGGAATGTCAAAGGATAATCGAAGTAAACCCAGTGCTTAAAGGAAAAAAGTTAGGACAAATGGTAGATATGTATTGTTAAGGGTGATGGTAAAGTATGTTGTGGAGAGTTAGAGAATGTGGAAAAGTAGTATGAGAATTAGACTGTAAGCCTGAGGGCAGGGAACCGTCTAATTAAAAGATTGTATGTACAACACTGTGTAAATTTACAGCGCTATATAAAGAAAGGTTAATAATAATAATAAAATAATAATAATAATAATAGAATGAGAAGGTGAAAAAGTCGAATGGAAGGAAGGAAACATAGATAAAAGAATGGGTTTGGATAAGAAAGAGTGAAGGAAATAAGAAGAAGGTGGCATAGAGGAATGGAAAGAAAGGGATATGAAGCTTGAAGACGAATGATGGAATGCACATTGAGTTCGCTGGAAGATTAATTGGTAAGTAATGTTAGTTAGAATAGAGTAGAACTAGAGTAGTAGGGAATAATTATTGTATGTTTATTAATACTTATGGAATGTTTAAAGAAATGCTGATTATATTTGTGATGATGTGCGATTTTAATAGCTTAAATGTTCAAAAATAAATAAATAAATAAATAAATAAATAAATAAGGCCAACACAAGCTAAATCTAGTTTCTGTATATGAAAGAGAGATCAATTATAGGTAATAATCAACTTTGACTAGCAAGAAAGTGGGATGATAACTCGAGGTACAGATAGGCGATAGTTTTAAGTCATATTTAGGGAGAAGCAAGAAATCTTTTTAATAGGGGAAAGCATGGGAGGTGGGAAGACACAATGTTATAAACTAAAATTGTGTGTATATTGTAAGTATATTATATGACTTTCCTCCTCCTCCTCCTCCTCCTCCTCCTCCTCCTCCTCCTCCTCCTCCTCCTCCTCTTTCTGTTTGCTACTTGAAATGTCAAATTAAAAAAAAATTGAATTAAAAATTAACTTTCCCAAGTGAGGTTATTGGTCATGGCACCTCTTCTTGCATTATTCGTCATAAAATCTGATACGCTAACACACCCTACATGGAAAAAAAAACCTGGAACAGCATGGAATGATTTTTATTTATAATTTGCACATTTTCAAGCAGATTGAGCTTTTTGACACATATAATTGAAAACAGCATCATGAGCCAGATGAGCTTGGCGTAAGACATGTGTGAAGAAAGAAACAAGAGAGTGTAAATTTTTCCACCTCGTAATGCACTCATTTTTATCTCCATTCTGCTATTGGATCAGACACAATATGGCTTCTCAGAAACCATTCCATCCTGTGATCCAGCTGCAGAGCAAACAGAAAGGAGTCCAGCCAGATGTGCAGGAAGGAGTGGGCAGCTTGTACAAAAGGATGGTGTGGCATGCACACTTCCTTTGAAAAATGTGGAGCTAGGGAATCATTGCACTTCCTAAATTAATATATCAGTAACGTCATCTGGACTGGAGGGAGGGAGATGGAGTGAAAAGGTCATCTAACTCTCATTACATTGAAAAACTTTTTTTGTAGCGAGGGTGTTTCATTTATAGAATAATGTAAGAAAGGACTTTATTTAGGAGGGTTAGTCGGGGAAAGGGGATAACAGAGAGTTCCAAAACAATATCGTTCTGGACACCACACACATTGCCCAGTTTGTTTCTAGTGAAGCATTTAACTCATATCTCTTCCAAAGATGGGAAATATTACACTTTTAGACTGTAAATCCCAGAATCCAGTCCCCAGCTAACAACCATGAAAGGTGGGCAATTTGAGGAACTGTAGTCCATCCAAATTATGATTTTCAACCAAGCTCCAATTCATCCATGTTTTGTTTTGAAGAAAGTTGATTATGTATTGACCTCAAACTTGGACAACAATTAATAAAGGAGGTAGAAGGTAAGCAACCGGTAAAATTGAAATAAAACTGAGATTAAAAAACAGTAGGATGACCTAGAGAGCCAATGTGGTATATTGGTTTGAAAGTTGGATTAGAACTCCAGCATGTTTTTTTTAATGTGCCAGTCTTTTCTGATTTAGGGTAACCCTAGGATGGCCCTATCACAAGGTTTTCTTGGCAAGATTCACTCAGGAGGAGTGTTTGCCATTGCCTTTCTCTGAGGCTGAGAGAGTGTGACTTGCCCAAGGTTACCCCATGGGTTTCCATGGTCAAGTGGAGATTTGAACCCTGGTCTGCATAGTTGCAGTCCAATGCTCAAACCACTACATCACACTGGCTCAGGAGACCAGGGTTCAATTCCCCTCTTGGCCATGGAAATCCAATAGGAGACTTTGGGCAACTGACACATTCTCAGCCTCAAAGAAAGACAATAGCAACCTGGAACAAATTTTGACACCCCCCCCCAAAAAAACCCCCCACATAACCCTAGTCTCACTTTTGGGTTACCAAGATGGAAACAAAGAAAGGTAAGAGAATGATACGGTCATTATAACAATGTAGTGTAACCATTCCTAAATGGGCAGAAAAGACCTCTCCAAAGCAGGAAGGTACATAGTAAATGTGGTCCAATGAAAGACAGATTTTCCTCTAGAATAGGGATTATCAGAGCTTGGTAACAGCACATTTAGAATAATGTGTTTTTAAAATAAATATTCTGTGGAGTATTAGTGCCAACATTACTTTCCAAAACAAACAGTAACATGTCCCCCAATGTAACTTTTTCCACCTAGGAAGCAGTAATTACTTGGTAGGGATTATCTTGAGTACGTAAGATGGTAAGGTTACTTTTGCAAAGTGATGTTCCAGTCTCTGGGAATTATGGATAAAATCATGCATCTAATTCTCAGAACTAGACAGATTTTCCCATTCATACATAACCCCAACTGTTCTAAAATTCTGCTGCTAATGATATTGCTTAAAATTAAAAAGGACATAGATTAAAAAAGATAAGTAAAATGATTTGAGGAGAGAGTTTACTTCTTTTGAAGAACCACCTTTGAAAAAATTTGGAACTTTTTGAGATTCAGGACGCATGCACTACTGGTTGAAAGACAGGTACAAGTTTATAAAAGTTATGAATTACGCAGAACAACTATTTAGAGAGATGTCAAAGGCTTTCATGGACAGCATTCTCAAAGGATGTTGAGAAACTGGAGCGTGTCCAAAGGAGGGTGACCAAAATGGTGAAGGGTCTAGAAACCATGCCTAATGAGGAGAGAATTGGGTATGTTTAGCCTTGAGAAGAGAGGATATGATAGACCTGTTTAAATATTTGAAGGGGTGTGATATTGAGGAGGGAGCAAGCTTGTTTTCTGCTGCTCCAGAGAATAGGACACAGAACAATGGATGCAAGCTAGAGGAAATGAGATTCCACCTTAACATTAGGAGGAACTTCCTGGCAATAAGGGCTGTTCGACAGTGGAACACACTCCCTCAGAGAGTGGTGGAGTCTCCTTCCTTGGAGGTCTTTAAACAGAGGCTGGTCAGCTATCTCTCGGTGATGCTTTGATTGAGAGTTCCTGCATGGCAAGGGGTTGGACTGGATGGCCCTTGTGGTCTTTTCCAACTCTACGATTCTATAATTCCGTGATTCTAAAAGGGCCTTGTTTCGCACAGGAACTACTAGCTATTCCACTACACAGAATTATGAGTCATGGCACACTGTATATATCTCATAGATATAAATCAGTGGTGTAGAACATACAGATCTCTCAATATTATTGAACTGTAATGACAATCGGTATTATCACCAAAACCTATAAGAAAGGACAGAAGTAGTAGCAAGAATATGTAAAGACTCACAGGTTCCCCGCCCATGGTTTACAGTGACAGTTCTTCCCATTTGGCAAAATGTTGTCGTCTAGGTAATTCCAGTGGAAAAGGGTACCCTGAAAGAAAATATCCACCACCTTCTGGAAAGTAGTGTTGCTTTCTGTCATCATATGTGTACTAAAAGCTGAATGCTGCTCACCAGCCACCTATTGGCTCCTTATTCATTCTTATACAAGTAAGCATAAAAAAGGGGTTGTCCTGATCGTTGGGTGGGCTAATGTTCATTGCTAATGTGCTGCATTTAGCTTGGTGGATCACAAGTTGTTCAAGTTGATCTGCAGCAAAAAAATGTGACCCCAGTTATGAAGTACAGTTGCCAATTGTGGCAAACACAGGCAGTTTAGAATGCTGGGAACAGTCAATGGAAGTGAAGTTAGAAAAGGTGGTGGCTGCTCCCAGGAGCAGGTATAAATAGAGACGCAGAGATGTGTGTGAGGGGAGTGTGTCATTGTACTTTGAGGGGATAGCAGCCGAGGAGTGATATATATATATATATATATATATATATCTCACTAGAAAGTGGTGGAAATTATTAAAGTAATAATAAATATAACTATTAGGAAACTGAGGAAGTTCAGTTAGAGTGGAAGCTGGTGCAAAAGATAACCAGAAGGGTTAAGAGACACAGACACTAGATAAAGGTTTTTTGGGAACTAAGACGATAAAACGTTTATGAAGTCAAGTGAAAGAAACTATTAAACTTTGTAACTACTGAAGCCATTTATACAACGTATCAAGTTCAAATAACATCCTACAAGACAAATACTGTATTCAACCTTGCTTGTGAGTAAAATTCATTTCTTTGTTTCAACTAGTAGTTGCCTGAAGTGCGCTTACAGATAACACCATCCACACTATGAAAAATAATTAAAGCGCGACCAAAAAGGGCAAAGAATTTTATTATTTAGGACACTTAATATAGTGGGTGTGTAGTTATTAATTGAGATGTTGGAATTTTAAAGCCCTAGAAGGCATGCAGTTGAAGAGAGATCTAGTGTTGGAGGAATTTGTGAGAGTTCTGAGTTTGAGCATTTCCCCACATACTTAGTGTCAGCTAGAGAGACAGTACTAGTGTTCTCTACCTAACTGGTGTAATGGGGGCACACAATGTAAATGTAACTGTCTTGAACTTGTAGGAGATTCTTAAATAGGAGGATGGTGGTGCATAGGAGTGCTCCCGGCCTTGGGCTGTCCTACAACTCTGGTTTGTCCTACATAGGACCATCCTCCACATGTAGGACCGTCCTACAAATCTAGGTTGTCCTACATAGGACCCTCTTCCACATGTAGGACTGTCCTACAAATCTGGATTGTCCTACATAGGACCCTCCTCCACATGTAGGACTGTTAAGGTAAACAAAGGGTCAATTAACCCATCCACAACCAATTATGCAAGTGAGGCTTTGTGAGGATTCCTAAACAGATCCAATTTATTCCAAACAGTCTTCAGTCTGCATGCAGAGCTTCAATCAAGGGACATCCCATGACTGAACGCCCCAAACATGGCACAAACAGTTTTTATTAACCCACAAAATATTCATTGAGCATGCGTAGTTTAACATTCATTTATATATATTCTTTGCACCTCATTTCACTGTCTGTATATATATCTCTATCTATTTGCCCTACTGACTGAAGCCTTTTGTTTTTAGCTTAGTCCTTGTAACATTCTGATTTTCTGGGCATTAAGCCAATTCTCCTCTTATCAGGGACAATTTCAAAGTCTCTTTGTTTACTTCCCTCTTCCCTCCTAAGGTGGGGGCTACAAGCCAGATTCAAAAGGACAAGTTTTTCCTTGGCTATATTTCTCACTATGGCTGAACTATTCATTATTGATCATTAATAGCAGAGATTATTGGTTATCAGTTGGTTATCAATGGCTTTATTAGTTTTCACCTTGACATTCCTCCCTTTTCTTCTGCTGACAAATCAAGTCTTTGATTTGTCTGCATTTATTCCAATAAAGCCATTGATTGCCATAGGTGACATACATTATGATGCAAAACAGTTTATGTATCAATAACAGCGATTATCTCTTTTCATCATTTCATTTTTTTTTTCCCCAAACCCAATTGAACCATGAATAAATTTTTGATAGCTGTGAATAAGAATTTCAACACAATTTCAGCACATTCCATTGGCTAAGTCAATTTTTCTCCTTTTTTTAGGGACTTTGGCCACAAAAGATTAATGAATATTGTAAAACCAACAGGTCTCTTGGCATCCACTGGCTGTGTGGACTTGCAGCTCCTTCTTCCACTGTCACTTCTCTGCAAAAGTGAAACACCAACATCAGGAACTGGAAAGGTTTTCTTCTTTTTCCAAAACTCAGAGAAGGAGGTGTATCTGGTACTTCTGAGACAGAATAATCCCAAACAGTCACTTAACAAGATCTTACCATCAATTCCCATTTCACACTTCACTATTTGGTCTCATTATCTGTGTGTATTGGAACTCTGTGTAACTTAGCTCCCAAGTTTTAACAATGTGAATTCTGTGGACTGACACAATCAGTATTGAGCCTTCTGGGTGTCCCATAGCATGTGTATTTGTTTTTAAGTGAATAGGCTCTTTGCCACTCCAAAGTTCCTCAGTTTGGCCATTTTGCAAATGCTCAGTGCTTCAATGGTTGCTCTGGCATGGGGAACCCCACCTTAACTCTTGACAATGAGATTCCATTGCCATGAACATATGTGCCTGCAAATACCTTGGACTGGTTTTTCTGCAGGACCATAGCAAGTGTTTTCTCTCTAGTTCTTAACATGTTGAGTTATGTGATGTTGTGAAAGGCCAATTGTATACTAGTGCATGAGTGTTTACTCTGATAAACCCATGTTTGCCCAAATTTGTTTCCTGTTCTCACTGTTTGATGCAATCTTGGCATGGATCACCTTTTCTCATCTCAGATAGTGAACCAAAACCCCCACAATAACTATAATCAACAACAATATTATGACCGAATGAAACAGTTTAAAACAAAGCCTTCTGGCTGAAAGTAGGTGAATCTTCAGGTGGTGACCACTCCTCTCTCCAGGTAGGGAGTGGTTGCAGCACCCTCCAGAACTTCGCTAACTCGGTTTTTCCTGGTCCCAAGTTAGGCTTCTCCCGTCGTGTCCTCGAACCTTCAACTCAGGGTCATCTGGAACTCTCTGGTTGGTAACAGATCAGGTTACTGGAATCAGCTTTGCAGTTGGTTGCTTCAATGGGTGCAAACAGGATTCCCATTAATTTTCAAGGAAGTGGGAGTAGTCAACAAAACAGCAAAGAGTCTTTTTCCATGTTTTCTTTGTAGCTTTTAATCCAAACTATGTCTTCAGGGCTGAACTCTTGAGCAGGTATTATTTGGTCAAGTTGCTTGCTTCTTTAGTATCAGAGTCTCTACTATGACGGGCAAAATAGCAAGGATCTTCCATATTTGGAGATGATGTCTCCAAGGGGATACTTGACCACTCTCTGACCATGCTTTCACTCATTTGAAAAGGGTATATATGGCTGCTAAAACAGTCTTTTAGCCATCTACAGGTGGCATGTGGGTAAAGTCTACTTGAATACTTGAAACAGTCTGTTACCTTGACTTCTGCATCATGTCTTTTTGTAGCCCATTTTAATGCTCTGATGAGGGCTGCCAGTCTCTAATTTTACTTCAGCAGTTAAGTTGATGTCATTATCTGCAGATCTTTGCACTTGTTGCTGTTGTTATGGTCTCACACAAGCTGTGATTCTGTTTTTTCCTTCATCATGTTTTTCCACATATTGCACAGTCTATTTGGGAGGTATTGAACCACTGTAACACCTATTCCTTAATTTTCTGCCTTTTAGATATTCCAGGCTTTTATCTCTCTTCCTTTTCCTTCTCAATCTTCGCTAAGCTCCCTTTTCTAAATTTGAAACACAGTCTTTGGAGCAAGCACACATAGACATTTCCAAATTTCTCATCTCAAGTCTCTGATTTAAGTCAATTTCTTTTCCAGGATCACTTTACATATTGAAGTTCCTTTTCTTTGTAGTTAGCCCATATCAATGAGGCCTACTTGGAATCAGTATAGATCTTACTGCAATGCTTTCATTAAGGCAATTAGCTCAATGTTTTTGAATTGAGGTCCTTCTTGGAAGGGGACCAGCTTCTCATCTTCCTGAACCACAGCGTAGCCAGCTTGTGAGTTCTTTAAGATGGGGAGCCACAATCTCAATGTCTCGTCTATGGGTGAATTTGATTGCTTTCTCTAGTAGGACGTTAGCAGCAATGCATAGGAAACAAACTACCAGATTAGATCCATGTTCTCGCTGGGCAATTTCATGTTCCAAGCTTCTGGGTGAGCATTCCTACCACTGTTAAACAATTGGAAGGATTTGCTCACGTCTGATAGCCCCTGGGAGTTGCCCTATCCTCACCAGTCCATTCAAACGGGGTAGGCTCTGGTCTTTTCCTTTTCTTTTTTTCACAATTTCCCCTTGGTTAAGACAGGGGTTAGCTGCAATTAGCTTGAGTCCTGCTTGCTTTCTAAGATGCTGATGTCTTTGGAGATAACTAATCCTGATTGCTTATTGCTGGCATCTGTGGCTTTTAGCCTTGCTGGCCTATCCAGTCTCAGGCTAACTGAACAGTTCACTGATGCCATTTAGGCATTTCTCTCTTGTTCTGCATGACTAAAGTAGATTATTCACATACTGTAGCACAAGCTCTATTTCTTCTTGGAACTATTGCAAATCTTTAGGATAGTTCTTGCCTCAAACAGAGTGGGAGAACCCCTCAGTCCCCGAGGCAAGCATGCTTATGAGAACTATCTTCTCCTTCCATTATAAGGGTTGTCTCAGGTGAAATCAAGGACAAGTATCTGTGTTTGCCATGCAGTCATGGGTAAGGGGTATTAAGCTTGCTTCATCTTATTGCTGGCCTTATTCTCCAAGCTTCTCTCAAGGGCAGGTGATGGATGTAGTTTGTCCACCTGCAGTGCTTGAGGCTGTGCCTTCAGGATGAAAGGGCAGGATTGCTTGCACTTTGCAAAATGAGTCTTTATTACTCAATAGCATAGGCAAATTGGGATTAAAATGAACTCATGTCCTGTTTGAACTGTATTTTACAGTTACCAATTTGCAGTTTCAGGCTGAGAACACTGTATGTTTCGGCTGGCTAGAAATGTCCTTGAGAAAGGGGGCCCACTGGAGTGAAATGTTTCCCTTTGTTTTACTGGAGGGAAGCACTCCCCCTCCCATCTGAAATGGTGGGCTGCGGCCCCTCCTTTCTGAAGCTGAATTCAAAATGCACCTTTTTCCCTTCTATAGCATAGGCAACTGGGGTTAACTATCTCTTTGTCTCTGCCATCCACATCTTCAGTCCTCTGTATAGCATTTCCTTCATTAACATCTCTCTTGCTTCACTAACATCTCTCCTGCAGGCTTTGCTGGAAAGGTGACGCCTGGGAGTTCTAGTTCTCTTCCAACTTTTCCATCTATATCCACATCTATTTCTTCTTCCCATAACACCTTTCTCTGGCCACTTTTCCCTACTGCAGCCAGTAAACTTGCTTTATGTCCTTCATTCTCACTTGCTTCATCTCTCTCCTTGTATCTACTTGTCAGGGCCCTCAACTGGACTGAAAACATTCTCTTCTAAAGCCTTCTGTCTTTTGTGGTTCCTTTAACATCAAGGGCATTTTGGGAAACATCTGTCTTGGGTCTTCAGGGTTCACATCTCGGGCCTTTTCCAGGTTTATTTGGTGTCTCTATCCCTTCTTTATTTCCTGAGTGAAACCATCTTGGTCTCCTGCAGGGCATCTGGACATATCTGACCAGGTAACATGTATGCCCAGTTATTATTATTATTTATCATTAATTATTATTATTATTATTATTATTATTATTATTTTCATCTTTATATCCAAATGCATCTGAGGAAGTGGACCTCAGTCTAGGAAGCATATGCTGCCCACTTCTTCTTTCAGTCTTTCTATTATTATTATTATTTGCTTTCAGGGTTGCTTTTAGATTGGCTTGCATCCACACAAGTTCAGTGGTAATAATCAGTTGCAATGTATCAAGTCTGGGCCTTCCTTGGCTTCAAAGCTGAGCCAGATAGTAGAGGGCCTCAGCTGGCTAAAGTTTCCTTGTTCATTGCTCTATCCTCTCAGCAGGTCATGTGCTGTGTACATTCATTCCAAATATTAATGTTCCCTTTTTATTTCTTTTTTTATTTCTTTTTCCTTTTTTTATTTTTCTTAGCTTGTGGGCTTCTTTTTGGAAGCATGGCTTACTTCTTCAAGCTTTCTTATCATCACATTCCTGAGGTGGGAGGTGGCGGGGAACTAGAGTTGAGCCATCTTCAAAAAGACCTGTTTCAGACTTTCATGGCTCTGTGCCAAAGGGAAAGGGTTTTGTGCACCATCGCCATTTTCTTCTGGCTTCTACAGATTTCTATGGCGTTGCATCCCTAAATTCAAAAAAGGTAAAAGGAGAGAAGAAACCTCCCACCATCCCTCTTTCCTACCTGCCTATCTTATTTATCTAACAAGGATAGATCGACAGACACAAAAGGGATTTTTGACAGGGAATCGAGCCAACTTTAGGAAATTGGGGGAAGTTGGACTCTTGAAGGGGTCGGAAATTCACTCATTCACTGCTATGCAATGCCTATCAGAATGCCAATTTACCCAGGGCCAAATGGTTGGCAAGCATGCAGCCACACACACACACACAATCTCTCGACAAGGAAACTCACAAACCATTTCCTCCCCATAGAGAAAAGCAGAAAATACCTTATCAAAAAACCTTATCAGGGGGTAGATCAGCCCCCTCTTCGGTTCGTTTGAACCGGGCCGGAACCTATTTTTTTTTTTAAAGGTACAGAATCAGAAGAAAGAACCCTTTTCCCTCCTACTCACCAGCACGTGCTTTTTTCTTTTTTTCCCCTTTTTTTTCTTTTTCTTTTTCCCCCCCTTTCTCCAGCGCTGGATTCTAAGGCTGTTTGGAACTGAATCCCTCAAAGGTCACTTTGCTAATATGTGGGCTTCTCCAGCGGTCTCCAGCTTAACAGGCACCAGAAAAAGTCTGGGAGTGGCCACATTCCTGATAAAATAGATAACGCCAGAGTCCTGCATATTTCAAAGTGATGCGAGGTAGAGAAATCTCTCTGTCTTGGATCTCTTCACAAAGCCGGGGTCAGGGGCAGAGGTGTTGACCTCTTAGGTCCCTGTTCGGGCGCCAAATTATGTTAAGGTAAACAAAGGGTCAATTAACCCATCCACAACCAATTATGCAAGTGAGGCTTTGTGAGGATTCCTAAACAGATCCAATTTATTCCAAACAGTCTTCAGTCTGCATGCAGAGCTTCAATCAAGGGACATCCCATGACTGAATGCCCCAAACATGGCACAAACAGTTTTTATTAACCCACAAAATATTCATTGAGCATGCGTAGTTTAACATTCATTTATATTTATTTATTTATTTATATTTATTCTTTGCACCTCATTTCACTGTCTGTATATATATCTCTATCTATTTGCCCTACTGACTGAAGCCTTTTGTTTTTAGCTTAGTCCTTGTAACATTCTGATTTTCTGGGCATTAAGCCAATTCTCCTCTTATCAGGGACAATTTCAAAGTCTCTTTGTTTACTTCCCTCTTCCCTCCTAAGGTGGGGGCTACAAGCCAGATTCAAAAGGACAAGTTTTTCCTTGGCTATATTTCTCACTATGGCTGAACTATTCATTATTGATCATTAATAGCAGAGATTATTGGTTATCAGTTGGTTATCAATGGCTTTATTAGTTTTCACCTTGACAGGACTGTCCTACAAATATTCATTGTCCTACATAGAACCAGCAGCCAATGTAGGAGCATCCTACAAACTTCCAAATCAACCACCTAGGACTCTCCTCTACATATACCGCCGCCATACAAATCTGACTTTATCTTCCAGAACCACTGACTCTTGACCAAGGTAGCTGGGACTTCTGGGAGTTGAAGTCCAAACCATGGAGAGAACCAAGGAAAGGAACCACCTGAACTTGGAGGACAGCTCCTGGCAATGGAGGACAGCTCCTGGCAATGGAGGATGGCTCCTTTCAGCTCAGAGGCCCATTCTGGCTCTTACAAACCAACAAGACTTGGATATTCTACAAGTGCAGAATAGGAGAGCCATCTAGATTTGTAGGACAGTCATACAGTGGACGCATCCTACAGGTGGTGGCTGCCCAACATTTGTAGGGTCCCGTCCTATATTTCTAAGACATGTCCCACGTTGCCACAGTAGAGGAGGAATCATTATTGTGTTCCTCTGAACAAATCTTTCCTTGGTCCTCCAGGTATTTTTGACTTCAACTTTGAGAAGCCTTAGCTAGCTTATCACATGGGAGGAATTTCTCTCAATTGCGAATGGAGCCAATTTGCAATTACGTGAATTCGCTAGTTTAGTGAATTTATGTGAAACCTGATTACGTTCGGGATGCGTTCAGAATGACTTCCCATTTCCCAAAAATGACCCCCCATTGCCCGAAATTGTGTGAGATACTCTAATACGCAATTATGTGAAACCCCATGATTGCGTCTGGAATGACTTCCCGTTGCCCAGAATTGCGTGAGATACACTCATTCGCAATTACGTGAAACCCTGTGATTGCATTTGGATTGCCATTGCATTATACCCCCAAATTCCATTGTATGATAAAACTCCCAAAAGTCAGCATTTCGGGAGCTGAAGTTCAAAACATCTGGAGGCCCAAAGTCTGGGAATGGCTGGCTTCTATGTTAAGACAGCTCTGGTGCCACAGCAAAGGATTGTTCCCAGAATTCCATGGCACTGAACCAGGGCAGTTAAAATGGTGTCAAACTGGATTATTTCTGCAGTGAGGAGGATGCAGCCTTGGTCCTTATTTCAAAATAAAAATGACACAAATTCCCCCAATATTTCTTGAGAAATCATTTGAGTCTAAGGCTAAATTTAATTTTATTATCCAGCAGGGCATTGAATCAAGAGGATGACAAGGAGACTGGCTCCCTTTGGGCTCCAGTGTCTCTAGTCTCGCGAGATTTCTCTAGTGTCTGTCTAGCCCAGTGTCTCGCGAGATGGGTCCCTGGTTGTAGAGACAACCAGCCAGGGTCCCTTTGGCTTCCAATGATGACACTAGTCTCGCGATATATTTCTCTAGTATAGCTAATCCAGTAGTGTCTTTAGTCTCGCGAGATTGGGTCATTGACTGTAGAGACAACCAGAATGGGTCCCTTTGGGCTCTAATGACTGTAGTCTCGCGAGATTTCTCTAGTATCTCTAGTCCGGTGTCTTTGGCCTCGCGAGATTGGGGCCCTAGAGACAACCAGACTGAGTCCCTTTGGGCTCCAGCGTCTTTAGTCTCGCGAGACTTCTCTGTGTTTCTAACTCAGTGCCTCTATTCTCGCGAGATTGGGTCCTTGGCTGTAGAGACAACCAGGCAGGGTCCCTTTAGCCTCCTATGTCTCTAGTCTCGCGAGATTTCTTCCTCTTCTTCTAGGGAGGTTTCCTTGGGGACGCCGTAGAGACAATTAGATAGGGTCCATTTAGGCTCCAAATTTTGTAGTCTCGCGAGATTTCCTCCTCTTCTAGGGAGGTTTCCTTGGGGACCCTGCCAAATCTCGCGAGATTTTCCTCCAACACACGGCGCTAGTAGTAGCGCATGCGCGTTACCGCCGTCGCCACAAAATGGCGGCGCCCAGCGCTGAGGAGGAGGCCGGGAGTCGGCACCTGAGGCCCGGCGGGAGGAGCAAATGCACCCTCTTGGTCCGACACCTGCCCTCCGTCTTGACGGCGGCGGAGAAGGAGGATCTCCTCAGGCACTTCGGGGCCTCGTCGGTCCGAGTCCTCTCCGACCACGGCAGGCTGGTAAGGAAGGAAATCTGCATCCGGACTGGAGAGAGAACCCGGTTTCATACCGCTTTAACTCTTTCTATGGCTCAAGGCTATGGAATTCTGGGAGCTGGAGTTTGTGGTGGGCCAGCGTTTTCTTTCTTTTTTTTCTGAACACTTAAGGGGATGTCTGCTTTTCACAAACAAAGCAGTTTGACACCACTTTAACTGCCATGCCTGAATGCTATGGAATTCTGGGATAGGTAGTTTTCTGAGATATTTAGCTTCTGTTCCCATCCTTCTGCCTTCCCTCTCACTTAGATAAAGGATGGATCTAATATAAGAGACAGCTAATGGCTTAGGAGACCTACCAGAGGGGCGTGTGAAGGTGATAATGGGTTTAAAATGGAACGGAAAGCTGAACAAATGAAAAGGAATTCAGCAGAGACCAATTCGAACTGTAGGCAAAAGCAAACAAAACCCTGCAGTTTGGCTCAGGAGCAGATCCTCAAAAATGTAGGAGTCTAAATGATCACAAGGGGGAACGATAAAGCGGTGGATGTCCTTACCGCTAGACTCCATTGGGACTGTGGCTGAACAACTTGAAATGTGTTGCTACAAGTGGTTCTTTGTTGCTGGGGAATTTCTACTGTCATCAGGACGGACCTAAAACATAACTTGTCCAATCCATGCATGAAGGAATTCTGTTTTGGTTTTCCATCGACTTCTTTATTTCCATTCTAACATCCATCTGCTGGGGTGGGATCATGTCCCTTGCTTCATTTCTGTTGGTACTCAAAAATGCTCCAGTACAGTGTTTGTACTAATGAATCTATGTTTGACTTGTTTTCCAGAAACATACAGCTTTTGCTACTTTTCCCAATGAAAATGCAACAGCCCAAGTATGTATCATTGTTACTTATTTTTTTTTCATTTTGATTTTATATGACTGTAGGTCAACACATTTTTCAATACATAAACAAAAGTGTTAAAGATTTATACTTAACCAGCTTTTGAATGATTATGATAGTGGTTGGAATTGTCCTTTTATGTATATAATTTCATTCGAATCCTATTCTTAACTATATATATAGATAGATATAGATATATAAAACTATATATATATATATATAACTATATGTATATACAGTGGTCTCCTGGGTTACAAAGGTAATCCGTTTCAGATTACCTTTCGTAACCCGGAAGCATTCATTTCCCGGGGGACCGCTATTTCCGACGGACCGCACGGCCGATTTAAAGGGGCTGTGCGGTTTTTTTTATTCGTATCCCAGGGGATCTTTCGTATCCTGGGGGAATTTTAGCGGTCCCACCAGTTTCGTACCCTGGGGGATTCGTAAACCGGGGGACCACTGTGTGTGTGTGTGTGTGTGTGTATATATATATACACAACTATATATATAACTATAACTGTTTTTATATCTAAGGCTGCAACATTGGGCTCTTATCAGAGCATTCAGAGTAAGTAGATTGCAATCCATAAAAGTTCATGCTAAAATATGTTAGTCTCAAACATACCGCATAACTTCTTTCTCCCCTTCCCTTCCTTTTATACTGAAGCAGATTAACACAACTCTCTCTGGGGAAAAAGTACAGTCCACCCTCCATATCTGTGGGCTTGCCATCTGCGGATTTCAGAATCCGTGGATGGCAAGCCAACATGGGGGTTGGTGGAGGAGGAAGATCGAATAGGTGGTAGTGAAGAAGAGGAAGGAGAAGGAGGAAGGTAGAGGTGGCAGTGGGGCAGGGAAGATGAGGAGGGAGGAGGAAGAAATGATGGAAGCAGTGGTGAGGGGGTGAAAGAGGAAGGAAGAAGAGGAGGAAGAACGGTAGCGGAAATGTAGGAAGAGCAGAGACGCTGGGGAGGGGGAAGAGGAGATGGAGGAAGAGGAGGAGCGAGGAAGATTGAGGAGGAAGAGCAGCGGTGGTGGGGGATAAGAGGAGGTGGAAGAGGAAGGGAGAGCAGGAAGAGGAGAAAGCATGGCAGCAGCAGTGGGGGGGAAGAGGAGGAGGAAGAGGAAGAGACGGTGGCAGTGATGGGGGTAAGAGGAGAAGGAGGAAGGAAGGAAGGAAGGAAGGGGAGGAGGAAGAATGGTGGGGTGGAAGAGGAGGGGGGAGCGAGGGA
This sequence comes from Urosaurus nigricauda, assembly GCA_034509955.1. Lineage (NCBI taxonomy): Eukaryota > Metazoa > Chordata > Lepidosauria > Squamata > Phrynosomatidae > Urosaurus > Urosaurus nigricauda. The sequence goes on from JAOEGL010000004.1 coordinate 108,215,693, forward strand.
GGAAAAGCCAGAGGAGGAGGGAGGCAGCCACCCGCCACAGGGAGGCAGGCTTTGGGAGAGTAGGGCAGCAAAGTCCCATTGTCCCCGCTGGTGGCCGCACCACCATGGACGACAATCAGTCTTGAGCATCCATGAATTTTGGTATCTGTCATGGGATCCCTAATGGATCCCCTGTGCATATCGAGGGCCCACTGTATTAGAGGAAAATATTAAGATACAGTCATTTCTAGGACCCACTGGAAAGAGTGGAAGTTCAGAGCACACACACATTTTCTTCTATAAAATATTAGATACTTAAATATTTTAGTTTTGTTTAGTTTGCCAGAAAACAGTAAAGGAACTTTTGTGAAAGTTGGGAAACTTTTGTCCAGCAAATAAGATGCCATACACAACAGTTTGTTTTAGTTTTTTATTGCAATTCCAGTGGAGTTGTTTTTTAAAACTAATTGTTGTGAAGGGAGGGTATATCATTAAGTAATAATTAGAGAAACAGAAGATTCAGTTCTTCACAAAGAACTGGCAAAGTGTGTCAGAAAGTCTGCCCTGCACATGTGAAATGCTAACGCAGACATTATTGAGACAATAAGATAGATTAGACGGGGGAGAGAGGCTTCATTTACACTACGATTTAACCCGGTTTGCAAACCAGATTATAGGTGCTTTGTTCACACTTGAGTTGATTACAGCTGCAAGTGTGTTTAAGGTGAATCGGCAGAAACCCGCCTGAATGAGTTCTTTTGAATAAGCTCTTTTATTGTTTCAAAAAGACACGAGTTGCCACAAATGTGAACACTTTGCCAATCACATTCAGGGAACCCAGGAGAGAGGCGCAATGGGCAGGGGGGGGGCAAAGGGGTAATAATAATAATAATAACAAATGTTAGTTTATAACCCACCCCTCTGAATGAACAGTCGGGGCGGGGTACAGCATTTTAAAAACAGGTACAGTTAAAATATTACAACCCAGTCCCGCCTCCCACCCAAAGGTCTTGCCAACCATTCTTTTTCCCCTCTCAGTGCTCGCGGTTCCATGGGGCTCTTCGTGATTTCACATTTCCTGTACTGTCAAAGGGGTCCATTTAAATCACCATGCAGCTATTTTCCGCTTCTGCTGTTGGATTGATTTCCTTTTTCCTTTGAGCCAGAGGTAGGGGAAGTCGGGAGGGGAGAGTTCCTTGGGGGGGGGGGCGTGGTGCGTTGTTTTTTAAAAATTTTGATAGATTCTGCGCACTGTCCCATTTGTGTGGGCTCACGGGGGAAGTCATGGGTGCTGTGGGGGGATGCTTCTCTGGCATACATGGAAGAATCCTTTCATGAAACCCATGGACCTATGCATTCCAGGGAAGAATCCCCCCATGGCACCTATGATCCTCTCCCACTGTGAAGCCATGCAAATGTGACAGTGCACAGAAGCTGTCAAAAGTTTTTTATTTTAAAAAACACGCTGCACCAAGCCCTCCCAAGGAACCACCCCCCCATACGTTCCAGAAAACAGCTGCACGATGATTTGAAGGGACCACTTGACAGCTCAGGAAATTTGAAATCACAAAGAGCCCCACAGAACTATGAAAGTTGAGAGGGTAAAAAGAATGGCGGTTTGGCAAGACCTTTGGAATGAGTATGTTCCACCCCTCTGCCCATCCTTTGCCCATTGCCCCTTCCTCCTGGGTGCTAGCTCCTGTTACCATTTTCAATTGGTAACAAATTTAAATGTGAACTTTAATGTAAACATGGACAGCTTAAATCGTGGCAAGCAATAGTCTGAACATCTATTTCATGTTGAATCACTCCATTGATTTGAAACCATCCAGTGCAAAAATCAGTTTATCACCTATTGTGAATGAGGCCATAGAAAACAGAATAAGGAAAATTCAGAATTTAAAATGAAAAAAAAATACTGATGAATTAAACTGTTTTGAAATGCAGTTAAATAGTGATTTATTTGAGTGTTCTTCATTAAAGGCTTTATCCAGATTACATCAGCTGAACCTTCTTGGCCATACCCTTGTAGTTGAATATGCAAAGGACCAAGAGAGTGCTCGTGCTCTTAATCAGTCGTCTTTATCTGAAAAGGATAAAAGGTATGTAGATATTTCTGTATTTTCATATTGCAGTAGATTTATAAAATGTTGAAAAAAATGTTTACATACTTAGGGTTACTTATAAGTTATACAGTTTTTTAACAATAAATATAGAAGTATTCTAATAATATATGTTCACATCCAGTTCCTGTTGACTTTGCAATGTCACTTCAATTCCACAGTCAATATCATTCTTTTTCACTCAGTTGTTATCATGAGTTTTTTCATCTTGTAACTGAAGATAGCTCTACACATTTCAAATATTGTTAGTATGTAACTTAAATAATAGTTTCCCAAGGACTATGAGCTAAAAAGTGAGTAGTTCTGACATGGAAACAATCCCCATGTTTCATTTTTCTTTGCTCAGAAAGCATAGTGGGAAGGGAAGGGAATTAAATGATCAGTTCCAAAATTTACCTAAACAAATACAATTGGCCCTCCGTTTTCGTGGGAGACCTGGTCTGCCCGTCTCCCCCCCCCCCCCAGAACATATTCAAGCCCCATAGGCTTGAATGAGGCGTGCCCCTGAGTGTGTACGCCATTAGAAACAACGCAGGTCGCCCCTCCACGGATATTTGAAGTCATGGATCTTAGATGTGTGAGTTAGGATGGGCGACTGCAGTTTGTTTTTTAAAACATTGTTTGTTACAGTATATTATTACCTAGGTTCATCCTGGCATACTACGTTACTTTGTCATGTGGTTGATACTTCTTTTATATTATTTGTGTTTAAGCCTTGAAGAACCAGTAAAAGAAGAGAAGGAACAGAAAGATGTAAGCTGCCTCAAAATTGAAAGTGGAATTGCTCCTAGCCATGGGTTAGTATTTTGGTTCTGATGGTATACGCTAAAATAGGTTCCATTTTCCGAGGCCCAACAAACATCTGTCTGCAGAAGTACATTGGTATATGAATATCTCTTTTGTACATTCCAAATTTCCCCACTAGTAACTGTCATTGTACATTGTCTGGGATTTAAAAAAACTATCGTGGTTTGCATATGCCCAGGGAACTAGTTGACCTTGAGTCACCATGACCTACCTTTTGAAACTTTCCTTCATTTTGAAGGTGGCGTCTCACCTACCACAAGGGCTACCATTCAAGGAGTATGTGACTCCTTGCATTGTTCTTGTAAAACTGACAGTGGTGCTCCAGTTCTAAGATGGAAGATCTTAAGTCCATAATACATTAGAATTGTTAGTTGGAAAGCTAAAAAAGTAATTATCCACTCATTTTAAAATCAAAATGTTATATTCTACTTAGTCACTTTTTAGTATGCTCACATTGCTTTTGCCTCTTAAAATTTTTACCTCTTATTTATTTTCCCTCACAGGTTAACGTTTCCCATAAATTCTTGCCTCAAATATCTATACCCACCACCTTCAAATGCAATCTTAGCTAACATTGCAAACGCCTTGGCAAGTGTACCCAAGTTTTATGTACAGGTATGTGTAGATAGATACAGTCATTTGTCTTTGAGACTTAAATCTTGATACTTTAAAAGTCTATCTTTGATTTATACTTCTAAAATAATATGGGGTTGTTACAGGTAGAAGTGTAAAAGCATCTTGGTACATTTTTCATCTGATCAAGCAATATGGGTTTCTAGAATTGGATGACAGATTTTGCTTTACTGTACAAAATTCTGGCTACTTGTTCAACAGATCACTTTCATTTTTCTCCTGTTTACAAGATTATTTTATCTCCATTTTTTTTAAAGTAAGAAAAAGATTGCATAAATAAACATGCTTGAAAGATAAATAAATAAATTTTTGTCACGCAGCATTATTTATATCACTTACAGAATCCTTCTGTAGTTCCTCCTTTTGTGGTCCCAGAACTTGCTCTTTATATGCAATTTTTGTACCTATTAGAAATGTGGAACAATTGCAGAAATTTGTTTTTGCTTTTGTTGCATGTGGAGTGCTTTAAATTGTTCTAAGGATTACTAACCTAATTACTGAAATGCTTTGGGTACAAAAATGTTTTATGAAAACTAAAGTGCTGTTGCTTTTAGGTTTTGCATTTGATGAACAAAATGAATCTTCCTCCTCCTTTTGGGCCAATTACTGCTCGACCTCCCACGGTATGTAACTGATCATTCAAAGTGTGAGGAAAAGCATCTTTAGATATGTGGTTTAACCCCCTGAAGTTTGTGGGGAGCAGCAAAATAACTCCTTGGTTTCTCAGAAGTAATTACATGATCCATTCGCCATTTTTGAGACTGTTTTTCTTCTTAAAAGATCTGATCTCCTTACAATATAGCAAGCTGTTTTTGAAACTATTTTGTCAAAAATATAAAGCTAATTTTGGCTCGTATGTCTTTGGGTCCTGTCCTCCTCCCCACCCCCAGGTGGATCTCTACTAGAGTGAGCTAAAGATCCAGATAAAGTTTTATTTGAGGGGGGAAAAATGGTCATTTCCTGACAGTATTGAAAAAAGAAGCTCACATAATGAATTTTCTATAGACAGCATCTCCAAATAAACCAAAATACAGATGTGGTCAAATTCTGAAATCAAGATCTGCCAAAATTGAATATCTCCATTCCTGTCACCTCATCACAATTAAATCTGTAATGGTGGTCATACATTCAGTGGTCGGGAAAGTGTTTCATGGCTACTTAGAAGCAGATGTTGAAGGGGAATGAGTGACATATATATTCCAGCAATACCAGTACGTTTGTCCTTAAAAGGACTTTATTGCCATTGAATTATACCTTTACATACTGCTATACATAAGAGGGTGTGTAATATGCCTGTCTGATGGAGGGGTCCTCTGTCCCACCAATGGGAGCTAAACCTTTATGACAGCATGAGAGAGGACCTTCTCTGCTGTGGTGCCCTGGATGTGGAGTGTCCCCTCAGGCAGACCTGAGTAGCATTTTTTTTAAATATTCTGGCACAAAGTTTTAAAATGTCTTTTTGTTCAGGCTTTTGGGGCCTAGTTGCGTTCTTTCAATGGTTTCAACCTTTCCCAGTCAAGAAGAGAGGAACATTCTTTGGATGGGTTTCTTCTCTCTCTCTCTCCTTCCAGTAGGCAAGAAGGGTTAGATCTTTTTGCTTTCTCCACCAGTGAGAACAACCCCCAGAAAGGTCAATCTTATCCTTGCCTCCTGCTCTGATAAGATGTGTTTTCCTTCACTCTTGATCCTGGACTTCTTACTCTCAATATTTTTCTTTTTTTGTAATCACCTTCCTATTTTCCAACTCCTTTCCAAGGTGTCCAGAGTTTTTGGAAGACAGGTCAGAGTGCGGCAAAACATTTAGTTACTCTTTGCTCTTTACAGAAAAAAGTATATTTAAATGGTAGAATTCTTAAATGCATGTTTACTAATACACACATATTCAGTATCAGAAGCTTTGCATATGTTTTTATTCCTTATTTAGTATGAAGAATATATACCTTTACCACCACCTATTCCACCATTGCCTCCTGAAGAACCTCCTTTACCTGAAGAAGATGAGAGTCAAGATTCTAGCAAAGATGAGTCAGAATATGAAAGTACTGATGAAGAAGACAAAGAAAGGTTGGTAATATTTTAGAGTAAGCTCCTGCCTTAAGACTTGGTGTTCTCTTCCCTTTTGGCATACAGATAGTAAAGGTTTGCTGTTACTTTATTTAGCTAAATTTTTTATGTAGGTCTTGGCTGTGTCATACAACCTCAGCAGTGACTTCCAGTAAAATCAGAACAACTTGTTTCAAATATACATAGAAGGTCTAGCCTACTGCCACATAATGGGACTTTACGTTACTAAAAATTTGTTGCTTTTCTTTAGTTTACCATAGCAATGGAAGAGCTAATTACTCACTTTCTCCCACCATTGAGGTGGGGAAAAGAAGAAAGTAAAGACAAAATCAAGTGAACCAGTATAATTTTAGATTGTATGCACCAGGCATCTGTGGGATTTCTTAGCTTTTTTATTGAGAAACTAAATAATCCCTGGAGAGTTGTCAGAAGGGATGGAGTAACTAGCATAGCAAAACTTAATGTGTGTGTTCAATTTGTTAATATATAGGTTTACAAAACTGATGGAATTAGCAACTCTTCAACCAAAACGGCAGATGCCAACAAAACAGCACCGCGTGAGAAAAAAAAGAAAGATAAAAGACTTATTAAACATCTCCTTAGTTCCTCCTTCCAGGTATGGACATTATTATGGCAATATAGTCAGCCTTCCTCATCCACAGATGTTTTAATCCAAAGATTCAATTATCCATGGCTTGAAAAATATTAAAGAAAAAATAATATCTCAATAAGCAAACCTTGACTTTGCCATTTTATACAATGGACATTTTACTGTGCCATTATATTTAATGGGACCTGAGAATCCACAGATTTTGGTATCCACGGGGTGTCCTGGAAACAAACCCTAACAGAAACCAAGGGCTCACTATACAGAATGTTGCTTAAAATGCTTTTCTTAGTATGTTAACTTAATTGAAAAAATGATATGTTAGTTTGAAACAAATTTACTGTCAGAAATGTGTAGGAACAAACATACAGATTACCAAACACTGACAATGGGGCTTTCTAGATTGGCAGGAAAATGTGACATGAAGTTGCCTTTTCCTTAATGCAGCTACACCGCAGCCTTTAGATGCAGCTGCACTGTTTTGCCGTTTTTAAAAAAGAAGCTGGGAAAAGCAGCACCTTTTTAAAGGCGCTTCTTCTCCCCTAAAACGCAAAAAAAAGGTGTTTTCATGGCACACTTTCCCTTTTTCTCATCTAAAGGCTACACTTTCATGCAGCCATTAACACACCTCTTTTTGCCAATCTAGATCAGGCTAATAAATGGCAGCATATTCTCATAACACAGAACAGCAGTCTTCTCTATCTTAGCTACAGTGACCTTAAAAGTATTTTGATTTTTTTATCCTTTCCTATTGAGAGAGACAAATTTTGCCTCAAAGACCTAGATCCTATCTTTACAGTCATTGACTCAGTTTCTGAATGATAAATTAACATGTATATATTTCTAATTGATTTAGTGGGTTAACTTTACTTGGAATTTACTTTACAGTTCAATTCAGGCAGCTGTCTCTGCCTGAGCCCAGTGTAGTGATAATTCTTGCACTGTAAAGATAACAAGATAAAGTCTCATTGTAATGCTGTATAAATTTTTTTCTGAACCTTTTCGTAAATGTGTTGTTAGGTATTGCCATGTAATGTCTTGTATTACATACTGCTCTTTGGGTGTTTTGGATGCAGTCCTGTGAAATAGATGGGGATTGTATGCAGACGTTCCTTGCTATTTAAAGGTTGGTCCTTAGCTGGGTAGGCTTTTTGCCTAATCAAGGACAATCCAAGCATGAAAGCAGTCTTTTGCTTTGTCTCTTTACTGGATGTCATCCACAGTCCCAAAGGGTATTGTGAGGAACAGGAAAAAAATTCCATTCAGCTCCCCGGGGTTTGCAGTGCTTTTGAGATCATGTTCTTATGTGCAGCTCTTAACAAATAACTGGCTTCAATCCTGTTTCTTTATGTAAACAAAGGGTTGAATAAGTTAATGCCCACACTGCCTGTAAAAGTCTGCAAATCAAGGCCCACAATTCTTGTTAGACTTACTTGAAATAAGAAATGAGTCACAACTAGAAAAGAGAAATGGCCTGAATCCTTGAAAGTGTACATGGGTTTATTTGTGCCTTTAAATTGCTTGCCAGTTTATGGCAACCCCATGAATTTCATAAGCAAGAAGTACTCAGAGGTGGCTTTACCTGTTTCTTCCTCTGAGATATAGCTTACAGCAATGTAAAGTGTAAAGACTATTTTAATTTTTTTAGACTAAAGGTACATAAAAATAGTATCTCTTGGGATTTCATCACAGATCATACTTTTTTTCTTCTTTAACTGCTTTATATTTCTGTATCTTGTCAGCCTGAAATCATGGGATTTTCCCCAATTTCCACAAACATTATTTTTATCCTAAGATGATAAACAATGGTGTCTCAGTATTTGATCATGAATTGAATTTTTGAAACTAAATTAATTTCTTCCTTAGTGTGGAAGAACCTGTCTGATTTTTCAGATTATATTGCTCAAAGTGATTCATAGCATGCTTTTTTAAAAATTTTTTTTAGTAATTTCACATTTTTAAATGATTGTTTTTAGACTGCTTGCTATTCCACATAAATAAATAGGCCAACAAATAAATGTGAAATAATTTAGGAACAGATATTCATTGGAAAAAAAATAATTCAAAAAGATAACTTTATTGGTTTTAACCTTGTATTTTAAACAGTAATTTGCACCCAGCACTCTCGCCTTCAGATGTGTTCGAGCAGCCGCAGCCTGTAGGTCTTAAAAAAATTGAATTTCACATTTCGGCTGGCACACCTGTCATTCTTCAGCAAAACTGGGAGAAGGAGCACAATGATGGTATGGAATGAGCATCTGTCTTTGAACCACTTCCAAATTACAAATGTCATAGTTAAAAACAGTTGTAGCCAAGCTGTTAACAAACTGATCTATAAGTCTCTTACAAGCCTGAGTGTTCCCTCTTTGGTGGACTCATTCGTTAGCCTTAGGCGAAGCATTCTTTCCCCCTCCTATATGTAATATTGGTAAGAGTATGCCTGGTTGTTGTAAGACAGTTCCCTGATTGGCTGGCACAAGAAACGAAACTCTGGGAACCCTGGCTAGATGCTTATGAACAGTATAGTGGTTATTGCAGTGTAATCACTCTTTATTTGCAGCTGGAGCAGCTGAACAAACTTCCGAATTTTTTTCCTCGTTGGTTTAGCATGTTTTATGAATGCCGGTGCTTTCTCCTTTCTGGTTTGTTTCTGTCTTCACAATCTAGAGAAATGGGGAGAGGGCTTTACTTTCTTTTTCTGCTTTGTTCGGAAAGAGGCAGATGAAAGAGGAAACAGTTTCTGTATTCAGACAACAAAACCCAGAGCAAAGTGTCATTTGTTGTTTTTTTAATCACTCCTGCCAGAGTTGGGAGTGATTGGGCCGTGTGCATCAGTAAACTCCTCATACGCAACAAGTCAGAGTTGCTGTTGTTCCCTGGCTTACTGGATGTATAATTGGACATTTTAAATTATGATACAAATGTTGAATTTATGAATTGTGATTTATGTTATGATTTAGAGCTGCATCATGTTGTTTGTGCTATTTCCATTCCTAGTTCAGTAGATGCAGTGGCATTTTCAGTCTGCAGGATTGTCAAAGAATGTAAATTGTCCAAAACACACTGCAGAGTCTCCTTCCTTAGAAGTCTTTAAACAGGCTGAATGGCCATCTGTTGGGGATGCTTTGATTTGGAGTTCCTGCATGGCAGGGGGTTGGACTGGATGGACCTTGTGGTCTCTTCCAACTCTATGATTCTATGATTTTGGGATTCCGTTTCACTTTGAGGCAGCTTTAACTGTCATGACTCAGTGCTAGGGAATTTTGGGAACTGTACTTTCTTGTGGCACCAGAGTTCTCTAACAGCGAAAGCTAAATGTCTCACAAAACTACAGTTCCCAGAATTTCTTAGCATTGAGCCAGGGCAGTTAAAGCAGTCTCCAACTGGATTATTTCTGCAATGTGTTTTGGACGATAGTTACAGGCTCTTATTACTCTAAATTTTGAAATTTCTCATGTGCTTTACCATTGCAGCCTTTTGTTTCTATCCTTTTTTAGTGCTTCAGTGAAATCACTCACTGTAAGCATGCTTAGATTGTAATATTCAAGTTAAAAGTAACAACTCTTGTGTTTCTTGATCTCATCCCAATGACTTTTTTTTACATTTTTCTTCTTTATGCAAACAATTGATGATGTAAATAATGCAGGCTTTGGAAAAATCTTTCCTGCTCCCAGTTCCAATCATAAAGATCAGATGGAAGAAGAAGAAGATGATGAAATACCTTCAGAATTCATTTCTAAAAGAGAGCTAGAAAAAGGCAGAGTATCTAAAAAAGGTAATTTAATTTTAATCATTTTATAATATACAGTGTAAATGCTAATATCTATTTATGCTAAAATGATTGCCTTGTTTGGATAGAATCTTTGTTTGATGTTGTATAACATTTAGTAAGGAAATTGTTCTAAAAAAATTCACATTTACAAATAACTTTCCTCTTCTTTGTTCAAGAAATGGAAACACTTTCTGTCTTCAAAAACTATGAGCCTGGTGAGCCAAATTGTAGAATATATGTGAAGAATCTCTCTAAACAGGTTCAGGAAAAAGTAAGTGGGAATTGCTCAAAAAAATAGATTTGCTTAATTTGTCTAGATTTCTGCTACCTTTTCTTTACAAGCTTGTATTTTCATTCCAGGACTTGAAGTTTATTTTTGGAAGATATGTTGATTTTTCATCAGATGTTGAACGAATAATGTAAGTAATGACTGTATGATTTTTTGAATAGGTTGGACTAGGGTTGACTACTTGGGCTATGATACATTTCTGAACTTCACATCTTTTGCCTACTTTCTTTTCTTTATCTGTTTAACTCTTTATCTGTAAAAGTTCTTTAGCAGTTGAACCCTTGTCCCAGTGGTTAAAAAATTAACATTTGCACTGAATGACTTCCGCAGTATTTTTACAGTATGTGGGGAGTTGTAGTGTGTTTCAGGGAAAATACCTGAGGAGAAGAGCATGGAAGGTAAATAACCACTGAATCTATTGAAAAATCCTGTGAATCCCCAGTACTGACTTTGTAGTCCCTTACTCATCTGTTGGGAAATTATGCAGACGGTGTGGATTTCTGGTTTCCAAGAGGCGTGGAAGATAATCTGCTTCCCTTGTCTCAGTGGGAATTAACACTTTAACCCTGTTTTGTCACAGCAGTTGCTTATGGCTGTTGCAAATAAAATATCTATCTATCGTAGCCTTGCAGAAAGTGAGGTAGGGTTTCTGACTAGAAGAAAATTCTGTTGGCTCTCGTTATGTTCCAAGAGAATGATTAAATGAATCATCACTGTGACCTGTTTACACAAATTATTTGTTGTGGTACTTAATTGGTAACTAAAGAACCCTGTGTCTGTTGACGTACCCTAGGTTTGATATACGCTTGATGAAAGAAGGTCGCATGAAAGGACAAGCATTTATTGGACTTCCTGATGAGAAAGCAGCTGCAAAAGCCTTGAAAGAAGTCAATGGATATGTTTTGTTTGACAAACCCATGGTGGTTGTATCCTTTCCTGAAGCTCTTTGTTTTTGTTTTTAGTTCATAATTGCCACCCAACGTCTAAGGCAGTGTAAACCTTCAAAGGGTTGGATAATCTCCATATATGTATTGGGGAATTTCTTCTTGAAAAGCTACTACCTTGCATCCATTTAGTACTTCAGAGCACTTGAAAATCAGTTTTCTGTACATATCTCAAAGAGTCTTGCAGTGTGAAGAGCTGATACAGTCTGCCTGTGAACAGTGAACACATGTATAAATAGGGAAAAGCAGTTAAAATGGCCATGCAATGTGTCTTTCCCCTAATGTTCAAATAGTCCGATCTGACACAAGTTGAAGACTTCCAAGATAGGCCCACAACTTTGTGCAGCCTTCTAATGACATGTCTTTTTAGAGGTGATTGAGATTGCTTTGAGAACTCATCAGTGTTTCACAGTCCTAAATTACTTATTGTTTGCCTTGTAATGAAATATACATTAACACTTCTTGTGTATTTTGTATGTTAAACACTTTACAGTGTATTCTCATTCCTTTTGCTTCTGATTGTATGCATTACACAATACAAATGAATTCAAAGACATAGCCATGTTAGTCTTGAAAACCAGTATGCAAAGAGATCTTGTAGCACCCTTGGGACCAGCTGAAAGAAAGAAGCTGGTCACATGGGTTTTCATAGACTTGCGCCTACTTCCACCACATACATCTGAAAAAGTAGGCTCAAGTTTATGAAAACTCATGCTACCAACTTCTGTCTGTCAGTTAGTCTCAAAGGTGTTGCAAGATCCCTTTGCAGAATGTAAAAGAACATGAATTAGGAGCATAGTTTGTTTTACATAATAAGACAGTGTTATTTACATGATAACTTAAAACAGCCCAGACCATAATCATTAAATCATTCAGATAATAAATCAGAAGTGCTATTCTACAAATTTTCGTTGCATTAACATACAGTCTTTTCTTCGTATCCATGGGGGATCTGTTCTGGACCTCCCCCATGGATAAAGAAAAATGCGGGACCTCAAGCCCCATTGATTTCAATGGTGGGTGTGACATGCGCACCCCCATTGAAAGCAACAGGGCTTGCCAGCCGTGGCTGGTTAAATATTGATTTCCTTTTTGAATATCTCTTTGCAAAACAAATTATCTTTGGAAGCCAAACAAACCAAAATAGTGTTAGATTGTGTCAAGCTGTGGAAAAATCTGTTCAACAAATAATGAGTTTTTTATTTGTAATAAATGGCTATGGTAGTAGTTATGCACTGGGAAGTGTCATAGTATTCCATAGCATATTATTTCCACATTGTTTATTGTTGGTGAATCATAGTTGAAATAATTGGCTTCACTTCCTTTTCTTAATAAAAATCTCAGCAATTTGCCCGATCAGCAAGACCTAAGCCAGATTCCAAAGAACAAAAAAGAAAAGACAAGCTGAAAAAAACCTGAAGGCAAGTAATTCTTTAATATACCACTTTCTTTGCACAATCTTTTTTGTAAAAATTGCAGAAGTGATGAATTTGTTACCACTGAGGTAATCTTTGTTTAGACTGTCTATGCAATAAATTCAGACTTAAATAAATGAAAACTCTTATAAGTTGCACACAGAAAGGTAGTAGTTGGGAAGTAAGACTCATTTACTATATTTCTAGGCTGACATCTTTTTTAAGCTTGTAGAGAAGCTGCAAGACACCACTCTAGACCCATTTCCTTCATGCTTGACTTCCCCATACACTTTACTATTATTGATTATATGCAGAAATTGTCCAGGAACACAGGGAGGCTGGGAATAGAGAGAATGGGGCTAGAACATGCATCCCTAACCACCGAGTCATTGGGATTGGGAGCCATCTCAGACTGTGGTCCTATACATCTAGTATGATATGGTATAATCCAAACATCAATGCTAGCTAGTTTATTAAGATACTTCTTACCTAGTTGCAGCAATACGTTTTTTGTTTTTGTTTTTACATTGGACTGAAAATACTTTGTCATCTTTTATATGTCTTATTTTCTCCACTTAGATCACAAATAAATCAGTTCTTTGTGTTTTAAGACAGGATTCTAGATTTACCGCTACAATGTTGTGCTTTTAGTAGGTGATACAAACCTTCTGCATACAGTATTTTAATTGTTTAAAAATTTATTGAAGCAAGAGAAAGTAACTGGATTCAACAATATGTATGTTACACACCCTGATAATTTGATTGCTAGAGATGCACTATATAAACATAAGTAAGTAACAGGCTACATTTCAGATGAAGGTACAGACAAAAATATCTCTCAGTATTCCCTGCCTAAGAGAATCCTATGAAATTCATTGGGTCACCATTAGTCAAATGGCGACTCTAAGGCACATTCACTGAATAGATCATGCCCCAGCTAGTCACTTCTTTAAAAATGTGCATATCCATCCATTTCAATTGAAGAGAAGTATGCAATCTGCTGGTCTCTATATGTTTGGAACCACTGCTCCCATAATTCCTTTCTGTTGGCCATGTGGGTTGGTTCTGGGGAAGACAGTTCAAAAGATTTGAGTGGTAGCAGATTACTTAGCCCACAGTAGAGCTTGAATATATATTGCAATTTAGATGGCACCCTAGAACGCACACCAACAATATGTCTAGAAAGTTCTTCTGGCCAGATCTGGAGTATTTGTCATGTTTGATCTGCAGATTGCAGTATTCCCTAGCTAATTAAGGTGTGTAGTTGCTAGCAGTTTGATTATTTTGATCGCATTTGTCATTGGCATTCCTTTAAATATTTGGTAATACAGGTTATAATATATTTCAGATAATTAGTAATAGGGTTTTGTATTTTGTTTTCGTATTTTGGGACCCTAAATCACTGACTGTATGCCCACCATCCCTTCTTCACTCACACACAGCTCTGTGTTTAACCTACGTAGCTGCTCTCTGATAGAACAAAATATGTGTAGAAGACATGAAACTTTCCCTTGCCTATACTCACCAAACAGCTGAACAACATTGAAAAGGAAGCTGCTTTGCAAGCCCAGTTATCTTCATATGGCTGTGGAGCACTCTGTCCCTGCTTTGCTTGGCCAGCATGGAAGCTGACTGGAGTCATGTGGCAGATTGCTTTACCTTTTAGTCCCATTTCTGTAAGATTAAGACATTAGTCTGGATCTAACCCTACAGAAAAAGATTTTGGTCAGGTTTAAGTATTCATATTGCTTTAAAATCTAAAGTCTTGATTATTCTTAACCAAAATTTATTTCCACAAATGCTGTCTAGTATAATGTTGGCTTTTGCATTTGAATACTGCTGTGTACAACCTTTTTTTTTCTGGGGGGGGGGTGTGGAGTTTGTTCTGGTCTAAAAGTATTTTCATTTATTTATTTTATTATCCAAAATATTTTTTCTTTATATGTCAGTCTTTGAGGCAAAATTGATCATTGCCATAGGTGGAAAGTGGATTGCCACAGGCTGAAGAACCAGTTCAAGCACTGACATTTTAAAATCAGAATGCCTTCTGCTGTGTTAATGACTTCCGTAACTTAACCTCATGTTAAACTGATGTTATTTCATGTTAAATACTGGGAATGTTGCTTATTTGTCACCAAACATAGCTAGTACATATGGCTGCTTCCAGTAACTCTTCCTCAGCACAGGTTCAAGGAAATCCTCCTCTGTTCCAGCCAGAAGGTATATATCCCCGGCATAAATAAATAATTTTGGCAGGGGAAAATGGTCAGTACATTTTTTCAGATGTTTAACCTGTGGCTTAATGTATACCATAGCCTGTGCAACACTGTGCATTCACCATAGTGCCAAATAAGATGAGTGTTAGGAAAATTGCTCTTCATTCCAATTGTATTTTTGTGATTATAATGAAGAGTACAAAGTAGCTGATGGATATTGTCCTGAGATTAAAGCTTTCCTGATGTGTCATTTCACTGAAAATGTTTTGAATAGATACATTAGGCATAAATTCATGGGCAGTGGATTTGGAGCTGGACCATGCCATCATATTCAGGCAAAAATATGAAGGTGTTGAGTAACTTCTGCCTAAAACTTCAATCTTGGGCAGAACCACAGTGGAACAAGAGAGAAAAGCTCAGCTTTAGTAAATGGCATAAAAATAGAATTCTGTTGTGAGCTCTGCCATTGCACTGATATAGTTGTTAAAATATATATTTGTGATACATTCAGAGCTGTTGTGTACATTTCTTCCTCTTTTGTTTTGTCAGAAGATTAATAAGTAACAACTTGTTTACATTAGGCAGTCTAAAGAATGAAACCTGTAACAGAGAATAAAAGGATTAAACCATATTCTGCTGTTCTTCTTTAGAAACATTCCTGCGTAAATACTGCAATAATACTGTCATGCAAAGTGTATCCTTTCTTGTTGTATCCTTTTTTGCGTATTTTCCCTGTATTTTTTTTCTAGAATTGCATTAGAGAGTAAATCATGAGATCTCTAGTGACACAATTTCAGTAAACCATGTCCTTGTTATTTAATAGGGTCCCTAGAATAACCAATAGAGGGTTAGGGGGCTGTATTAGCCCCTAAGAAGACCTAAGGGGAACCACTACTCTTCATCTCCCTACACTTTTGAAAACTTTTTAAATGAGGGGGGCTGTGGGGCCACAAAAATGGCCACACTTTCCTTACCCTTGCTATAGAAACTCCTAGAGTAAAATGTAACTTTTTAAAACTGCATTAACCAATACTTTGGCTACTGGACCTTCAGCAGCTATACATGCTCTGCTTACGTTGGTAGAGCTAAAATGCTATATGCTGACTGAAGGCTTGGCTTCAATTATATATTCTGAAATTACTTCTCATTATACAGTCTTCCAATATGACAGTGACTTGAGGAGACAAATTAAAGCTCTGGTAAAACATTTTGTCTTATGAATAACAAACTTCAGGGTTTTTTTTCTTTTGGATGTTTTTTCCCCATATTAATTTGAAGTAGTAGTTGAAGCAGTATTACATAAGCAGTAAACGAAATTGCTGACTTCTGGTTAGCTAAACATGGCTGTTCCTAATTTGGACCAAGACTAATGTTCTGTATAAAATACTGCAAAATCTATCATTTCCAAATCTATCAGTTGTTATAGTTGGGTCCAGAGTTGCTGTTCTGCCTATGGAAAGACTCCTTCTCTTTTCATAAAGGACCAGTCCAAAGGACATTCCTATTGGAAGAGAGAAGAAGATACCTTTCATTTATTTCCCGCTTTCCTACACTATTTGGAAAGGTTGCATAGGCCTAGAGCAAATTTACAGAAGACTCCAAGGGAAAAGAAGAGTCAGCAAAACTCACCTCTCCCTCCCCACTCCACCTTTCTTCAGTGGAATCAACCTGTGAGCAAAATTCTCTCCAATAATTCTGGATCAAAACTTTAATTTGTCACATTATCCATAATTTTAAGCTTTCTAGTTGAGAAGTATGTTTATATGTTTAATCTGCCTTTAAATCATTCCAGGTTCGTTTTCAATCCCATGTCTTTCAAGCTTGTTCAAGCTCTGGATAGAAGATACAAGATCAGCTGGACTGCTAGACAGTGTGTAAAAGTACTTAAAACATCACACATGTATGTATGTACTTCTAAACAAGCCTATTGGCTTTCCAATAGGCCACATGGTTGTGGAATATGTTGTAATTAAAAAATCTAATAAACTGTTTTTCAAATAGCATGCACTTTTTGATAATGCTTTTGTTTCCCATGCTAGCCTAGAAAAATGCAAGCACTGAGCAACCAAATTTTCCCAAGATGTTCCTAGATGTTTCTACCTATCTTGGATATACCTTTACGTATTTCCAGGTAATCTGTTTTGCACACTTACATAGTAGTCACACCTTGTACAAAGAAGTTTCCATGCTATAGTCTCCCATGCTTAGAAAATGGAATGGGAAGTTGATACACAAATTATTAAGTGATGTATAATCACCAGGTTTTCTTGGCAGGTTTGCCATTGCTATCCTCTGAGACTGAGAGAATGCAACTTGCCCAAGAGTTTTTCTAGCCGAGACGGCATTTGAACCCTGGTCTCCAGAGTCACAGTTCAGTGCTTAGACCACTATGCCAAGCTTGCTCCTGCTGAACTATTTACCACCCTCCAGACCTATCATAAACCCTCTTAAGCCCCTGCTTGGTCATTTCATGCCTGGTGAAGAACTGGGGGGTGGAATTTCTGGAGGTTCTGGTTGTGTCCCACAGTTGGACACAAGCAATTGCATTATCTGCTGTGGGGCACCAGGGGTCATAGCAGTTGATGTCTGCCTATGAAAACATAGCCAGATGATTCTGTGATTCCTCCCACTCCTGTCCACCAGAGAATGGCTGGGGGAGTGGGTTTATAGTAGGTATGAGGAAGAAGCACAGTGACAAAAATGAAAAATACACAGGTCAAATGTTACCTTATGCCTATGTATTCCACTAGCAGGATGTCAGCCTTGGTTTGAAAGCAAAGTGAAGCAGAAAGCCTCTTGTCCCTCAGTTGAAATGCATTCTGGAATCTTATGCTTCTTGAGATACATGAAAGTCACTTCCTTGACTCTTAGCAGACTTTCCTCAATGTCACACTTTTGTTTGTGGTATCTCATGTGAAATTGGCTTCAGTCTTAACTGGAGATGAATCGGGGGCCTGGAGAAAAGTAGCAAAGAGCCCAGTTAATGTGGGTGGATTATGTAGAAAAGCGTGGAAAAGAGAACTGGGCCCGAAGCTGTCATCTGAACCACCTAAACACATTCCCTCAGATCCTGTTCATTAGAAATCCTATATTTGATTTTCTTTGAAGACAAGGTGAAAACAGAAGCAATGTTTTGTGCAATGTAAGCATTCTCCAGAATTTGAGAATCTAACCTGTGCTCACAGCTCCACAGGGAAGAGCAACAGTACTTGAAAGGTGAGCTGATCATAATTAGAATAAAGCCCTCATTGTTTCATACTTCACCATTACAAAATGTAAACATGTTAAAGAGTGTGGTATAGCTCACTAAATAAGCTTTTAGTACAGCGATTCCCAAAGTGCAGTGATGCATGTTGTTGTGATGTCAGAGGCCAAAGCTAAACTTAAGTAAGAAACAATATTTCCCTTTTAAGTGTGAGGCCCAGAATGTTGTTTGAGTAATGAGTGTAAGCAGGCAGACTCTACATCCCTAGTCAGTAATGGAGCAGGTGTGATAGCATGATACGATAGACTTGTAAAGTAAGTGGGACTACAATATGCTTAAAGGACTTCATTTATTCAGATTAGTGCATCTATGAGTAGCCTTATAGCTGAAACTCTCAGAACGGCATACATAAATGAGCAGGATAAAATCATCATGAAGCCAAGAACCTTTCAAAACATTTAATAAAAGCAGCAGCAAAAGCATAGTAGAAGCAGGAAATGTGAAATAAATGCAATCAGAATTTAGTTACACTAGAACAAACAAATTGGGATTAGGGAAAGATTTAGGCAGAAATGAAAACTGCCAGGATGGTGTAGCATTTAGCACACTGGTGCTGAAAAGTGCAGTACATGCACAAACTATATATAGACTGGATAGGCTAAACCATTCCTTGCATGCATCATGCTCTATCAGAATTTTTTAATACTTTTTTTTTTACAGACGAGTGAGCCACAGGAGCAGTGCTGTAGCTTTAAAATGACACACACTCTACATATGGCTTAGCAGGAGGTGAGAGCAGAATAGTTAAGTGCTATTGTTGAAGTCCTGGTGTCAAGGCAAAGAGATCCTGAACGTCTTCTTATAGTTAGAAAAATAGCTGCCATCTGTTCCACGTTGGAACCTGCAAAAAAGGTTCTGAAACCAGATATGTCGATCATCCTCATCTAGATAAGTGTTTGGTTTTACTTTAACTATCCAAGCCAGAGGGCTAGTTCACATATCCAATATTTATCAAACATTAACTTGCCTGTGAGTGAAGGTTATCACACTTTTGATGCTACTTTGAGCAGTTTTCTTCGCTAGATGTATTGGCAACCTGCTTTGTGCATAGGCTAGGTTTTCTAGAGAGGCTGTTCCATGTGGTGTGATGAAATGATGCATACACCTTATTTGTGCAACCTTTTTAGAGAAAAAGGGTATAGGAATTCCATTTGTTGTGTGAATTGGCCTACCAAGAAGAGGGTTTATCCACAAGGGCAGGGGGAAAAAAGGGAAGGAGTGAACTTTTTTCATGCATGGCACTGATGTTCTTGAAAAGAACGGAGATATTTTTCTTGGAGAATCAAAACAAATACCTTTAAGTTAAGAGTGGGAAAGCCTATTCTACTGTCTTTTGGGACTTCAGTTCCCTGAAGTTCTTCTAGCCAGGGACTATGGGGGTTGCAGCCCAAAAGCTCTAGAGAGCCAAATGTTTCTGCTTTTGTTTTGTAGAAGGAGTAGCGGGGAATCCCCTAACTGTTGTCATTGGGGGGTGGGGGGTGGGTGAAATCCAGACTCCATCCTGTGACAACATCTTTGCAGGGCCAACCAAAAGGTGCTAGCTTTTGAAATTCCATCAAGCAAAAATAGTGCAATAGCATATAGGAGGAAATAAAGTGGCAGTGGTGTGGTCACAGCATCTACACATCAGGATGTTACAGAAAGTATAAGTAAAGACATCAGTTCGCAAGGCCTCTGACAAGCTCTTTTTTACACAGTTTTTTATGCCCCTTTTCCTTTGATCTAGCTGGATTTTTAAAAGTCGTATCAGGATCACAGGGGATGATGAAGGAGCACTAGGGAAATGCAGACCTTTAGTTCTTAGTTGCAATAGTGTCTCGAGTAAATCCTCAGTAGTTTTCTTCAGCACCACATCTCAAATGAACTGATGCTGCTTCTGTTGGCTTTCGTCTCAGTCCAGCTCTCACATTTGTACATGGTGATGGGGAATATGATGGCTTGAAAGTATTATTATAAATAAAATATAAACATCCCAACACAGTACTCTCACCCTGAGATTCTTCCCTTGCCGTGGAGTACAGGGTCCAGGCCTTAAGATGCAGGGTCACACTGGGAACAATATTTATGGCCAGCAAGGCTGAACCAAAAAGGTTTAGTGGGCTGCATCCACACTGCAGAAATAATAATAATAATGATAATAGGTTAATAATAATAATATCCAATTTGTCATGTCTTTAACTGCCATGGCTCAAGGCTATGGAATTCAGGGAATCGTAGTTGGTTGTGCACCAAACCTCTCTGTCAGAGAAGACTAAATGCCTCAGAAAACGACACTTCCCAGAATTCCATAGCTTGGAGCCAGGGAAGTTAAAGCAGATTCAAACCAGATTATTTCAGTAGGAACTAAATTTACTTAGCCTTCCTCTCATCTGCATTGCAGAAATGATCCAGTTTGACACCAGGTTGACTGCCCTGGCTCAGGGCAATGGAATTATGGCTTTGCTCTGGTGCCACAACCAACTACAGTCCCCATAATTCCATAGCATGGAGCCAGGGCAGTTAACCTGGCGTCAAACTGGATCATTTCTGCAGTGCAGATGCAGCCTGGGATGGCTAGTGTGCCTGAAAGCAGATCTGGCAAAGGAAAGTGTGATGAGATTCGAGAGGATGGCCACAAGAGGGCAGCCTCCAAATACTTGTTCTGGCTGAGACTTTTAGCCATAGAGCTGGATTGCAGAGAGCAGTGAAGTGCTTGTCTCTACAGAGGAGATCAGGCTCTGTGGATTATATGCATGGGCTGCCTTTAATCAAATGCAAGGTACAATGTAATGGCTTCCCTTTTCCCGGGAATGGGTCTCCTTTAAGGTTTGTGTTTTAATTTTCATTGTATTCTGCTTTTAAATTGTAAGCCACTTGGAGTCCCAATTTTGGAAGGAAAGTGGGATATAAATAAATATGATGATGATGATGATGATGATGATATAACTGTGCTTCTTTAAATCCAGCTCGATCGTACAGTGACCAGGGTTCAGTTCCCAGTTTGGCCATGGAAAACCACTGGGTGATCCTGGGAAAGTCACACTCTCTCAGCGTCAAGGGAAGGGCAAACCTCCTCCAAACCAGTCTTGCCAAGGAAACCCCATCCTAGGTTGGCCTTAGGCTTGCCATAAGTAGGAAAGGACTTGAAGGCACACAACAACATTAGTTCTGTAGAATCCATGGCTGGTGCAGCCTTTAGTCCCACTGCAAACCTATCCTGGTCCCTGTTTCAATGGAATCTATTTCTAAGTGTGCATGGGTCCAAAACACACTGCAGAAATCATCCAGTTTGAGACCTCTTTAACTGCCCTGGCTCAGTGCTACGGAAACCCTGTGAATTGTAGTTTATGGTGGCCCGAGAGCTCTCTGACAGAGAAGGCTAAATGTCTCACCAAATTACAGTTCCCAGGATTCCCTAGCATTGAGCCAGGGCAGTTAAAGCAGTCCAAAACTGGATTATTTCTGCTGTGTATTTTGGACCATGTTTTAGGATAGAGTGTGCAAAGGGATCTTGTAGCACCTTTGAGACTAACTGTGCAAAAGAAGTTGTGGCATAAGATTTCATAGACTTAGGGAGCTGTGTATGTTTAGCCTGGAGAAGAGAAGGTTAAGAGGTGAAATGATAGCCCTGTTTAAAAATTGAAGGGATGTCATAGTAAAGATGGAGAAAAGTTGTTTTCTGCAGCTCCAGAGAATAGGCCATGAAACAATGGATTCAAACTCCAGGAAAGAGATTCTTCCTAAACATTAGCAAGAACCTCTTGACATTTGTGCTCACTGACTACATTTTTGCTTTCTTTGCTGAAAACTTCACTAGGGACCAACAGTCAATGGCTCATGTGCCAGCACTAGTCCTTAGACCACCACTTTGAGTAGTGTTAACATAAATGAAGGGGGAGAAACCTATGGCCCTATGTTTCCTATGACTCCCATCTCCACGAACCCTGGACATCTGTGGGGCATGATGTGAATAACAAGTACAGTAGTTCATGAACAATTGGCAGGTTGAAGGGTCCCTATGCTTGTTATAGAGAGATGCACCATGCACCTGTGATATCCTGAGCTTTGAAAGTATTGGTAATGCTGGCATGCCTTGTGAAATCTCAGCAAGTGCTGCATTGTCTGGGAACTAAATGATATGCCCATGAAATTCCTATATGTTAGGAGCCAAAGACAGTTTCAAATTTGCAGTGCAGTGCATCAGGTTTGGTGACCAGTCTGTCTTTTCCAGCAATATTTGTAAGGCCTTTGGGAATGCTGGCAGTGGCTTTGGAGATACATCTCACCTAACAAAGTTTTAATTGCAGCTGACAGCTGTAATAACAGCTGTGTTTGTGCTCAGCTCTCCCTTCATTTCCGAGACACCCTTCACTGCCTATTGATTATGGTCTTTTATCTATAGCTTGAAAGACAAACAGAATCATTGGCAAAACTTTTATTAGGACATAAAAATAGAGAATTGGAAGGTAGAAGCTGCTTCCTATGAAACGTTGCTGGGATAGGAACTATAAAACCCGTGTTAATTTGAACAGTGTTTCCTCTCTTCTTTGGTATGCTATCATGCTTGTTTCTATACATGGAAATTGTGAACATGGTATGCAATTTTAGTATTGTAAATGACTGGATTTTAAAGTTACTTCGTGTTTTATGAAATACTAATTTTCTTTCAAGAAAGCACAGAAGCAGAAACAAGACAGGAATGGACCTCATTATTGTTGCTGCTAACCTCTGGTACAGGTTACCTGGAAAATAGCTGGTTCAGGTATATTCAGTGGTAGGCCTGTGAGTCTCCATTGCCCTGGTGAGTCAAAACTGTCTCCAGGTGAGCAACCAGGAATAAAAAATTGATGTCACATAGTTCTTGTATATTTATTTAGGCTTTTAAAAAGTGCCATAAATGCTTGATCTAGCCATGCCTCTTCAAAACAGTTAATAATTTATTTTATTCTTTTGGCCAATAACATTCATGGGTGAGTTTGCAAGGCTGCTCTAAGGTCACATATGATACAGATAGCTTTCACTGTGTTCTGTTTTGGTTTTTGGTTTGCTTGTTTTTTCTAAAGTCTCGCTGGCTAATTCAGGAAACAAAACAGCTTCTTCTTTCCCATGGGAAAGCATTAAAAAGGCAGCCATATCTTACAGGAGAATAATAATAATAATTCTTTAACTATGTTGGCTGAACTTTCTAGAGGGCAGAGCTCATTAAACATATCCTAGGCTGCTGTATTATTGCCATACGACCAGATCTGCTGCCAGTTCAAAACTTGATTTCTTCCCTGAAATGGGGTTTTGTCAGATGTCTTCATTCCAAAGTTGTTCTGCTTCCAGTTATGACTGTGAAATAGTGGGACAGCTGGTCGAGACTGTATCTGGCAACCTACATGCTAAAAATTGGCGCACTGAAACGGGCTGCAAAAGAGCACATCAACTCGCAACCAAAATTCTTCTTTTCCTTTGGGTTTTTGGAGATGAGACAGTAGGAGGATATTGCTTTGAAGGAAAAGAAAGAAAAAGCACAATATTAAATGGATTGCGATTCCCATCCAGCTAGCGGACATACGCACGCATACGGAGGCTTCTCTGGAAGCAGCTCTGGTTCAGTGAGAAACCACACGTGAAAACAAATCCTGAACATGAGCTTCCCAGTCCAACAACTAAGAAGACTTATGTGTGTGAAATCCTTGTGCTGCTGCTGTTGTTCCTCCAATCAGATGGGTGGAATAGGAACATAGAATAATAGAATCATAGAGTTGGAAGATACCCCAAGGGCCATCCAATCCAGGCCCCTGACATGAAAGAATACATAATCAAAGCACTCCCGACAGATGGCCAAAAGACCTCCAAAAAAGAAGACCCTACCACCCTCCGAGGGAGCATGTTCCACTGTCGAACAGCTCTTACTGTCAGGAAGTTCTCCCTAATGTTGAGGTGGAATAAGAACACCCGTGTTGGATCACACCGAAGGCCTTTTTAGTCCAACATTCAGTTCAAAATGGGCAACCAGTTGCCTGTGAGAAGTCATCAAGCAAGAGCAGCTTTGAATTCCATTTTGGGAGAAAGGTGGGATATAAACCCAACAAATAAAAAAGAGGTGACTACTGCAACACTTTCTTTTTATTTCTGTTTCTTTGATTTCCATCCTGCTTTTCTTCCAATATTGGACTCAAAGGGGCATGCATGATAAGTTAAAATAATATAGCTTAAACAACATAGAGTTAAAACTGTCACTCCAGTTAGAACATGAATTTAAAACAATGAAAAACACATAAACACCCAGTGAAGCTTCCATTACTAAGGAGGGATGTAATCCATAGTCTCCTGAAATTCTTGTTCAGCACACCATACTTGCCTGCCAGTATTACCAAAGAGGGAAAAATTCAATCCACTTTATCAAAATGATGTGTACATTCTTTATACCTCTAATTTATTTTGCCCATAGTCACCGCTCTGCCCACACATTACAATCCCTCTTCATAGAGGGAGTGTCTACACTTTCATTGGCCATTTCTGTAACTTTTCCCGCTCTCCCATATCCTTTTTTCAGGTGCAGGGACCAGAATGAAGACTTTTTCCATCTTTCCTGCTAAATTGCACACTAATGGAGTTTTTGTCATTGTTGTGTGCCTTCAAGTCATTTCCAACTTATGGTGACCTTAAGGCCACCCTACCATGGAGTTTTCCTAGAAAATTTTCTTCTGAGGAGGTTTTCCATTGCCCTTCTCTGAGGCTGAGAGACTGTGACTTGCCCAAGATAAGCCAGTGGGTTTCATGGCTGAACAGGAAATTGAACCCTGGTCTCCCTGGAGTCCTAGTCCAAGCTCTAACCACTCTGGCTTTTAAAAGGGTTCTTGGGCATTTATTTGAATTAGATCCTTAATGTACTGTCCCCCATATCTGATTACCATAGACATGGGCTCTGACTCATCCAAGGTCTACCTTCGAATCCCAAGTTATCATTTGAAGAATGAAGCTTTCTCCATCCTTTAAGAATTGAATGTAGTTTAAGCAGGACATCCTGGGTTCCCTTGCCATTTCTTGAAGCAGGCATGGTCATTTTGTGGCCTGTCATGTTTGCGGGGAGTTTTCATGCATTACCTGTGTGATTCCACCCTATTATCATTATTGCACTATTGCAAAATCAGGTTCCTAGAAGTCTACAATGAATGCTGGACTCCAAGCAATCTCAGGGACATTGCAAAGAGTGACTCAGCTGCATTTGATGAAAAGAACACAAGCCCTTTTCTCTAAGGTATTTCATACCATTTGTATATATTTTTTCTTAATCTTCTGGGGTGATATACATTTTAAAAATACATTTTGAAGCAGCCTCTCCCCTCCCGCAATTTTTAGCTGGTCGATGGGATTCTGGATGTTGTAATACAACACATCTGGAAGAACAATGGTTTAGAGAAGACTGGAATAAAACAGGAAAATGTGTGACTGTCCAGATGTTGGACATCTTCCTGCCATCAAAATGTTCTGACTGTTTCCATAAAGGATATAAGCATATATTGCTCCAAAACACACAAGGAAGAGCAGAATTACAAGCTGATTAACAAGAGCAACCTGCTCAAACTAGATTCCCACCCTGTTGTTCGGACTACATATCTCATCACTCCAACCAGCATAGCCAATGACCAGGGATGTTACGATGTGTGATCCAAAACATCTGAAGGGTAGCAAGTTGGGGAAGATTGGTCTGCAAAGATGACACCTTGCAACATAATTGCAGTATTATAGGAGTCTTAATATTTCAGTGTCTTGATTTCAGTTTAGCTGTCTTGCTTTTCTTAGTGTTACTCAGAATTTTATTGACTGTCCTTGTTTTTTGTAGTTTTTGTATTTGTAAACCACCCTCAGAGAAATGCCAGTTGGTGGTATGCCAGCATTTTAATTACACAGAATTCCTGCTTTGTGGGAGAGATGCCACAGCTTCAAAACCTCAAGAGGCCTTGCTCAGGGAAATAGTATAGTTATTTCTTTCCAAATGGAGGACTGTCTAAAATGGTGAGATAGAATGGGGTTGCTGTGATAAACTGCATGCTGGCCAGGTGGACTTTGGTCTGATCCATCAAGGCAGTGTATGTGTGTGTTCTTGTGAAATTGCCAAAACACCCCCATATTGAAAGGCTAGGACCATCCATCTAGAGATCTGTGCAACAGCAAAAACAAATTGTCAAGACTTATTCCTCTAGATTATTCATGCATGTTGAATTCCTAGTTTGGCTTATTCTTACCTTTTACAGCAAGGGGGGCAACATGTTACCTTTCAGATGTTATTGGACTGCAATATCCTCAGCCCCATCTAGAAAAACTAATGATGAATGGAAGATAAGAGTTGCAGTCAAGCAACCTATGGAGGGCAGCATAGGGTGTGTAGCCAAAAACACACACACCAGGATCACCACAATCCCTGGAGGATTAACAAGCTGTTATTGTTTGTCATAAATAATACAAATAAAGAAAAAAGTAAAAATATTAAATTGCAATTGTTTTTCATTAAATAAATAAGATTCGGGGGGCGGGGGTATCAAGAGGGGACCAGTCAAAGAAACTGTTTGCTAAAAAGTTTCATATTTCACCCTGTAGATGTGCACCCAAAAAATAACACAGTTCTTCTGGATTCCCAGGTTATAGCAATTCCTGGACAGTGTGATGGATTTATATTTGCTGCAAGTATATTTGTTACACTCAGGACTCTCATTTCTGGGGTCCCCAGATGATGTTCAAAGCAACATGCATACAATATCTCCCTCCATCATCCTGTGATATTACCTGGAGTGGTGTTACCAAATTCCTTAGCCTCCCACACACATTTAGGCCCCTGGATTTTGCACCAGGTGAAATGTCTAAGAGAAACTTCTTAAGAAAGTGGTGGGAACTGTGGCCCTCCAAATGTTGTTACATTTCACATCCAGCATAGCCAGTGGCAAAGGATATAGGAATTGTAATCCAGCAACATTTGGAGGGCTACAGTTGCCCACCCTTGTTTATGTAAAAAAGGATGTAGATTTCCACAGAACCCCTTGGCAGGGTTCCTCAGTGCCCGTCACAACCCCTCTGACTAACAACATCTCTGTGTGATAGTTCACATCACCTCAAGCTTTTGCCAACGTGTTCCCCGAAGAAGTCTGATGCAGTCTTTCTGCTGAGCATTAGAGCAAGGGTTCCCAACCTTGGGGTGCCAACACCCCCCAGCTGGTGCAAGGTGAAATTTCAGGGGGCACGACAAAGAGTGGCTTTTTTTTCTGAATAAATTAAAATCTAAATTTTAGTTTATATTTGTATTTTATGCAGTAAGTTAAAAGCTTATTTTTTTAAGTTCAATTTGTTCATCCGGAGTATTGTATGTAGTGCAAAACTTAGAAATTAGTAATATCACATCTTCAAAAGTGATATTACTTTTGTAGGGGGTGCAAACATTAATCAAACATTCCCTAGGGTTGTGGGGCATTTCTAAGGTTGGGAACCACTGCAATAGGGAGAGGGGCTATGATCTACGTTTGACTTACTATCACCCAGGGCTAGGCAATACATCATCATCTAGCTCCCATCAGACATAGCCAACAGGGTGAGAGATGATGGGAATTGCAGCCCAGCAACTTCTAGGAGGGTCACATATTCCACATTCATTTTGTAGCCTCTATTCCATGTGACCTGTTCTCTGTGGGAAGTGTTGGGACATCAGAGCTGAGATCAGGAATCTCAGAGCCTGCAGCCATCAGACAAGGCTTCTGCCACATTGCAGAATTAATGTTTTGTCTGCCTTTGCTCCATCCTGTGGAATCCTGGGATTTGTTGGTTGTAGTGGCACCAGAGCTCTCTAACAGAGAAGACAAAGTATCTAAAAAAACTATGCATCTCAGAATTCCATAGCACCGAGCTATAGCAGTTAAAGCAGTGTCAAACTGCATTAATTCTGCATGGTTGATGCAGCCCAAGTCTAATGAGCTATCCTCAGTTGTGATTTCTTAGCCTTGTTATCACTGACCATCCTGGCTGTACTTTCTGAGAATAGTAGTTCAAAAATGTAACATTTCTAAGCATGGATCTGCCTGACCATCTGCCTTTGTGTGATCCACAGGCCTTCTTTCCACTGAGCAGTGAGTATATACCTTCTAGGTTTCCACCCCAGACTGACAGAATTTGTTTTTCTCACTACTAGTAATGGAAACTGAATACAAATTGAGTCTAGATGTGGACCTTTGAACCTATCCAGTATATTGACCTCAACAGACAAACAGAAGTAGTGTTTTCTGGTCTGTCAGCATTTCTGTTATTGTAGGCGGCCTGTGTTGCCTCTTCCCTACAATGCACTCCTTTAAAACAACATGCTACCATCACAGAGTTGGAAGTTCAGGTGTGCAGTTGATCACTCCTGCTTTCTTCTACACCAGGAATGCAAAAAGCTGTTGAGAAGAATATCTCCAATTGGAAGAGACAACATGAAGAGCCTGTTTCTGCTTCTCATAGCAGCCTTTGGACTTTGCTGGACCCAGTACAAATCCGATCCCAAACCTGGAAGGACATCTATCGTCCACCTCTTTGAATGGCGCTGGGCTGATGTAGCCCTTGAATGTGAACGTTATTTAGCACCAAATGGATTTGCAGGTGTTCAGGTTGGTACCTTTTCCTCTTTGATATTGGAGGGGAAAAAACCCAAAACAGTCCCGTGAAAGTCAATGGTGAAAGATTATGGAAGTTGCATTCTGCCAATACTGAAAAGATGATACATTCCACATCTGTGCCAATAGAACAAGATTGGGGAAAATCTATAGATATTGTTGAACTCCAGCTCCTCATCTCTCCAGCCAGCATTGCCATGGATCAGGTATGATGAGAATTGTAGTCCAGCATGGTCACTTGACTCCAGAGGCTTTTCCAGGCCACTGATTCAAGGAGGGACTTAACCTCCCTCCTTTCATAGAAGATTATAGGGTCCTTAGCTGTCCTTCAGTTTTATCAAGCAAGTTCCCAGTCTGACTGGCTCTTTTTTGTTTGTCAGCACTCATAAAAGTCTTGGTGGGAATGTTCAAACTGAAGCCACTGGCCAGCAATTCATAATATTTCAGCATACATCACTCCTATTCCTTTAACCTGGTTGAGGGGCCAATGAGGCCCACAACATATTGTCACTTTCTATCCATTCCCTTCTGAGAGCCTTTCTCCAGATCCAATTCTGTATGTAATGTTCCTGCAATAATCCTATTGCTATGTAGACAGCTATTTTGTTTTACATTGGCTGAGTCCTTTTCAAAGCCATCTCTTAAAAAAAGCAAACACTGTTGAACTCAATCAGACTCAAAGTTTTATACAGTACTTTGATTGTCATGGCTCCTTCTTAATGAATGCTGGCTTTTATAATTAGTGAAGTCCTTAGAATTTTCTGCTAAAGGGGACATGCATTAGTACTCTCTAGCTGAGACTCTTTTCCCCCTAAATGTACATTTTACTCAAGCATTTGAAAGAACATGGATACTAGTACAACTATTTGATAGTTGTTTTTTTTTTTTAAACAGGGAACACCATCTCTAAGTCTGTCACCAACAACAAATCCCAGGATTCTGTAGGACAAAGCCATAATAAAAGTGTGATCAAACTTCTGTAACTATATAGTGCAGATAATGTTAAATGATGTTTTATCTTTGACTTGCTTGCTTGCTTTTTGTATCGATAGGTTTCTCCTCCAAATGAAAACTTGATTGTTATGAATCCCTGGAGACCATGGTGGGAAAGATATCAGCCTATCAGTTACAAATTGTGCTCACGTTCTGGAAATGAAAGTGAATTTAGAGACATGGTGACGAGATGCAACAATGTTGGAGTAAGTAGCTTTCAGAGACTTTTCTGGCAACGGGCTGAGCAAGAGATTTCAGGTTAAAGGCAAACCCTTATTGTATAAGTGGATTTATGTATGTTTTATTGAACTGTGTCTGATGAGATGCATGGTTCATCCAGTTCTCTGCAGGAAATTATGCCCCCCCCCCTTTATCTATATGCCAGAATCTAATCTGTATAATGGAATAGACTCTAGCTATTCAAATGTCTTTCTGTAAGATAAATAAATAGAATATATTAACTGTAAAAGGAATTTTGCAATCATATATGGCTGGGCTAAGTAAAATGCTGTTGTAAGAGCTATAGTCTATGTGTGACCTTTTCCTCATTTTGATCTAGTTCATGAGGCACCAACCAAGGGCACTGATGATCAGTCTGTTTTTCTGTGCTGTAAATGTTGCTTCTATGGCTGGAGTAGTCTCACTAACAACCTGGGGCACATTCACCCTAGAGAATTCTAGCATTGTTTTTCCACTTTAATTGTCATGGCTCCATTCTGTAAAATCTTGGGACTGGTAGTGTATGTAGCCACTAGATGAAAATTTTAAATGTCCCTTAAAGGAATTCCCTTAAAGGAATTATTCAAAGTGCTAAACCCTGTGCTCAAAATAGGCTCAGTATCTTGAACAGTTTCTTAAATAGGTTAGTATAAAGCTCAGAGTGGACTCACCACCTCATTGTTTTGGGAATCACCAGCCAACTGTGATGGGAGCAGATTCCCTATGGTCCATCCCACACTGATCCAATGATGTTTATGGACAAACACTGGGGACAGTGGAAATGGCATGATTCCATTAAGGTATAACTGTCCTTCCCATGTAAATGTTGCTTAGCCTTCAAGGGAGGACAGCGTAGGTATGAAGAAGGAAGTCTGCCATTTCCCTCTGCCCTTATGGTTCTCATATCCATAAACTATTGGAGTGGCATTGGTCTATACTGGGCCAAGTAGCTTCTGTATCAATGTGGTAATATGCGAATTGGACCAGAATTTGCAGTATTAAGTTAAGGCTAAGTATACCAATTTATGCCAATGTAGATTAAAAACAAGGAAGAATACCACTGATGTTTTCATTTCCAAAAAAGTAAAAAGGCTGGCCTGCTGCCTGGAGTGAAGAATAAAGTGTGATTATATTCTTCATATAGATGCTTATCTCACTACTGGTGAGGGAACAGCATGCTCTAGCACCCATTCAGACATCAAGCTAGTTTAGCATGCAATGTGTGCATGTTGCATGCAACCACTGGGTGTGTTGTATGATATGCTAGCTTGTCACAGAGATTTCTCTTCTAACATTTCACCAGTACCTTTCCCAGTATTTATCCTCTGAGGCAGCTGGTTCACTCTTCCTAATGCTGGGGAAGCAATCATTGCATGAGCCATCTTGTGTGGACTCATTTGCACAGAAGAAAAGTGATGGTGGGAAAGCAACAATAGACTGGATTATTCCCAAAAGTAAAGAACCATTATTTTTTATACTTGTTCTGCTCGTCAGGCTTCCCTACTCCCACCATGTGACAGAAGCTGCTATTAGTAATTTTGAAAAAGAGATGCTTTAGTTTAGACCCAGACTATAAGGGATTCGTTGGAGATGCTTTTACTAAGCCAGTTCCTCAGGTCAGAAAAGAGAGGCTGGGGCTGGGGATGGAATAAAAAGGACATATAAATAGTTTGCATCATTTTTTCATGTAGCTCCTATAATCATGTGTATCTTCAACAGGTAAATATTTACGTGGACACTGTAATCAACCATATGTGTAGTTCTGGGGCTGGCTCTGGCTACCTTGGGACTTGCGGCAGCTACTTCAATGCTGGTGTGCGATACTTCCCTGCTGTCCCATACTTTAGCTTTGATTTCAATGACCGAGTTTGCAAAACACCCAGCGGGGATATTGAAAATTATAGTGATCCTATCCAGGTAAACTTAATCTTCTTGCTATTTTGTTCTTTGGTTTTGGCTGGATAAGTAGTGTTGCTTCAAGGGAAGGCTGTAGACATAACATATTTTGATTTCAGCAAGGCCTTTGACAAGGTCTCCCATGATATTCTTGCAAACAAGCTAGTAAAATGTGTCCTAGACAATGCAACTGTTAGGTAGATTAGTAATTACATATGTATGGTAGTTGACCGGCTGAATCCAAAAGGTGCTCAGCAATGGCTCCTCTTCATCTTGGAGAGAAGTGACAAGTAGGATGCCACAGGGTTCTATCCTGGGCCCAGTGCTGTTCAATATCTTTATCAACAACTTGGACGAAAGAATAGAGGACATGCTTATCAAATTTGCAGATAACACCAAATTAGGAGAAGTAGCTAATACCCCAGAAGAGAAGATCAAAATGCAAAATGACCTAATAGATTAGAAAGCTGGGTGAAAACTAACTAAAATGAACTTCAACAGGGAGAAATGTAATGTATTGCACTTAGGCAGGAAAAAATGAAATGCATAGATGTAGGATGGGGAAACCTGGCTTACAAGACTACATGTGAAAAGGATCTATTAGTCCTAGTAAACCACAAGTTCAACATGAGTCAACAATGTGATATGGCAGCTAAAAAAGCCAACGCACCTCTAGGCTGCATCAATAGAGGCATAGTGTCTAGACTGAGGGAAGTAATAGTGCCACACTATTCTGCTTTCATCAGGCCTCACCTGGAATACAGTGTCCAGTTCTGGGCACCTCAGTTCAGAAAGAATGTTGAGAAGCTGGAGTGTGTCCAGAGGAGGGCGACCAAAATGGTCAAGGGTCTGGAAACCATGCCCTATGAGGAGAGATTTAGGAAGTTGGGTATGTTTAGCCTGGAGAAGAGACAGTCAAGAGGTGACATGATTGCCGTGTTTATGTATTTGAAGGGGTGCTATATTGAGGATGGAGCAAGTTCGTTTTCTACTCCAGAGAATAGGACCCAGAGCAATGGATTCAGGCTACAGGAAAAGATTCCACCTAAACATTACGAGGAACATCCTGACAGTAAGAGCTATTTGACAATGTAACACGCTCCCTCAAAGTTTGGTGGAGTCTCCTTCTTTGGAGCTTTTTAAACAGAAGCCGGATAGCCATCTGTTGGGGTGTTTTGATTGTGAGTTCCTGCATGGCAGGGGGTTGGACTAAATGTCCCCTGTGGTCTCTTCCAACTCTATGATTCTCTGATTCTATGTTGTGGTGTTTAGGGAATTCTTTTTCTACTTTTGAAGCAAAATTGGCATTTTACTGCTGCTCAGAAGGTTTCCAAACATACAAGAAGTTGATGGATATTCTTACTGTTTCTGTGAGCATCTTAGTTAGTACAGAATATTCACAATGGCCCGATCTAGACGGGCAAAAAGAGCAGCGATAAGGGCTCTTTGAGGCACCTTTAGGGTTATTGCTTGCAGTGTGAGAAGAGTCTTCTATTCATTCTTGGGCTGTCCATTGTTTCCATATTGGGACATACTGTAGTCATGGACTGAGAGGGCTTTGGACCCTAAGGAAGCAAGGCTCCAGTCTTTTCCCTTTCCCCATGTTGCGATATTTTTTAAAATAAATTTTTATTGAATTAAAAACAGTTATATGATCATATATATCAACTTGTGATATTGGATAGGTAAAGGCCATTACAGTTTCTACAGAGATCCAAGAAAGATCCAAGAATATATCTTTCCTTTTGAGGCCAGAGGCCTTTCTCTGATTCAAAGAGGAGAGCTGGCCTTGTTTATGGTTCCTGGGACAACATCTCAGGTGCCACAAGACAACACTTACGATTTTAAAAACATAAAATAAAATTAGGATCCAGCAGAACACACATGAGTCTGTTTCATTTTTTAAGGTTGGGCAGCTGCCATCCCAGATGTTTGAGGACTGAATGTCTGTATTTTGACAACTGAATTAATAACAATTCTCCTTGTATGTACAGGTTCGCAACTGCCGCCTATATGGTCTTGTTGATCTTGCACAAAACAGAGAGGATGTGCGTTCAAAAATAGCTAGATACATGAACCACCTGATTGATTTGGGGGTTGCAGGTTTCCGAATTGATGCTTCTAAGCATATATGGCCTGAGGACATTAATGCAATCTTAAGTAAAATGAACAATCTAAACACACGGTGGTTTACCAAGGGTTCCCGACCATTCATCTACCAGGAGGTAAATAATTATTAACAACAACAACCACAGTATAATTCTTAACATCTATGCAATGTTCAAAGTATTTGAAGTATTTAACATGCATTATTATGTAATCCTTGCTGCAATTCCATAAGGTAAGTTGTCCTTCTCCTCCAAAATATTCTTTTTTTATTATTATTGATATTCTGGAGGAACGAGGCTGAGAGGAGAGTGGCAGAACAATGCTATCCATGTACTCTCAGGAAGAAATAAGCCCAACTGAATTGAATGGATTTACTGCCAATTAAATTGATATGGAAATTCAGGCCTAGTGAACTAAAATACTAGATTGGATAGACCTCTTGGTCTAATCTAGAAAGGCAAATCTTATTTTCTTTTCTCAAATGAACTTCAAGATGGTGTCTAAAGCATTGAAATAACAGATTGATAAGAAATAAAAAGACACGGGAGGCAATATACAGAAGAGTTATACAAAACAGATAAGGGAAAAAATGATATTTGGAATAAGGAGACATATGATAATGAACCTCAAATTCAAAGAAGTGAAGGAAATGGGAAAAAATAAATCACCTGGAACAGATGATATCCTAATTGAACTGTTATAAAGCCTACAGACAGATGCAACTTTACTGCTAACTGAAATATGCCAACTAATACGGAAAACAAGGCCGTGGCCAACAGACTGGAAACATTCAATATACATACCAGTTCACAAGAAAGGAGATGCATAAGACTGCAGCAGCTATAGGACAATAGCACTAATCTCAGATACAAGCAAAATAATGCTCAAAATCCTGCAGCATAAACTCCAAACATATGGAGGGAGAAATTCCAGAGGTGCAAGCAGGATTCAGAAAAGGAAGGGGCACTAGGGAACACATTGCAAACTTGCAATGGCTAATGGAGCACACCAAAGAATTCCAAAAAAGAATCATCATATGTTTCATAGACTACAGCAAAGCATTTGATTGTATAGTGGGCCCTTACCTTATGTGAAGGATCCATTCCGGACACCCCCCCCCCTCCGCATAAGGTAAAAAAGCATGTATGCTTGTGTGTGTGGAGCACGTCTGCCATTCTCCCTTTTGCTGCGCAGCTTCAGTATGGCATGGGTGCACTGTATAGATCATGAAAAACTTTGGAATGCACACAAAGACATCTGTGCCAAGGACAAGAAGCCACCGTCAGAACAGAATTTGGGGAAACAGGAGTGGTTCCCAATAGGGGAAAGAGTCAGGCAAGGGTGCGTCCTATCACCTTACTTGTTGAACTTATATGCTGAAAACATCATAAGAAAAGCAGAATTAGAATCAAAAAAAGGAGGAGTGAAGATAGGAGGAAGCAGCATTAACAACCTAAGATGTATGTGGATGACACCATAATGTTAGCAGAAGACATTCAGAATTTGGAACAGTTAATAAGGAAGATCAAAGATGAAAGTGCAAAGGCAGGTCTGATGCTGGACATAACAGGGGGAAAAATACAATGACCACAGAAGAAATACACACATTCAATCTAGACAACGAGGAAATTTAAATAGTTAAAGAATTTCCATATCTAGGATCAAACATTGACCAGAATGGAGACTGCAGTCAAGAAATAAGAAGAAGACTAGGAATGGGAAGGACATCTATGAAAGAACTGGAAAAGATACTGAAGAGCAAAGACATACAACTGAGCACTAAAGCCAGAATGATTCAGGCCATTGTATTCCCAATTACCATATAAGGATGTGAGAGCTGGACAGTGAAGGACGCAGACAGAAAGAAAATCAACTCATTTGAAATGTGGTGCTGGAGAAGAGTACTTAGGATACCACAGACAGCCAAGAGGGCAAACAAATGGGTTTTTGAACAGATCAGACCAGGGCTCTCCTTGGAAGCTAGGACGATCAAGTTGACACTATTGTACTTTGGCCACATAATGAGAAAGTATGGATCACTAGAAAAATAATAATACTAGGAAAGGTAGAGGATAGAAGAAAAAGAGGAAGACCACCAACCAAATGGATAGACTCAATCAGACCGGGGGCGGGGGTAGTTATAGGCAAGGGCTCGCAGGATCTAGGCAAGGCAGTGGAGGATAGGAATTTTTGGAGATGTCTCATCCACAGGGTCAACATGAGTCGGAACTGACTTGAGGACAGCTAACAACAACAAATGTTCATAGATGGTATTCAGGTAAATTGTAGGATCTGGAAATTCAAGCCATCCAGGTTAAGTTTTTTTGAGGTCCATTACTTTTAGTGGGAAAGCTAAATCCATTGAGATTGTAAGACTTAGAAGTCTGTCTAGTTAGCTGACTCATACCTTTTATTGCCATTGTTCACACCAGTCCTTTTTGTTGTAAAACAATTTTTCATTGTTTTAAATTGGTTGTTGTTTTAATATAATATTTTAATTCATTGTTTTCTGAACTTTTGTATTAATCAGGTTTTTAATTGCACTTTGTTTTAAACTTGGTGTAAGCTACTTGGGCCCTGTGTCAGGAGAAAGGTAGGATATAAAATAAATAAATAAATAAATAAATAAATAAATACATAAATCTTGTTGTTGTGTGCCTTCAAGTTGTTTCTGACTTATGGTGACCCTAAGGTGAACCTGTCACAGGGTATTCTTGGCAAGTTCCTTTAGAAGGGATTTGCTATTGCCAACCTGTGAGGCTGAGAGAGTGTGACATCACATCCTGAAGGACACCAAGTGGGTTTTTATGCTTGAGTGAGGAATTAGCCCTGATCTCCAGACTCACAGTCCAACACTCTAAACCATTACACCATGCAGGTACCTCAAACAAATAATGCAGAACATAAAATGAGTGAGATGCTAGAGCTTCAATAATACTAAATGTGATCAAGTTAAGTATAGTAGAATAGTCACTGTCTTAACGTATTGTGATAACTACCTACAAAATAATGCTATTCTTGCTAGTTTTGAAGCTTATTGAAATCACAGTTTTATTCCTCCCTTAGGCTTTTGTTTTTTCCCCCAGGTAATTGACTTAGGTGGTGAAGCAGTCCAAAGCTCTGAGTATTTCCGAAACGGCCGAGTGACTGAATTTAAATATGGCGCACAGCTTGGGACTGTCCTCCGCAAATGGAATGGAGAAAAGATGGCAAATTTGAAGTAATTGATTTTGGACATCCTCCACTCCACAAAGGCTCATGTGCAGAAAGCAGCTGTCACTGTGCATGGCATCAAGTTCTGTAGATGCCTTTTCTCCAACATGAGAAACTCCCCCTATACCAACCCCTGGCTTGCAGGAGTTACAGGGTTTGGACAAAAAAAACTCCACAGCTCTGCTTCTCAGCTCATAACCAGCATAGATAAATCTTTTTAAACTTTCTGAGAGTGTGTACATTGATATGTATAGTCCAGAAAGTTCTAATTATTTCTTCACAATTTAGGAGCTTGGGAGAAAACTGGAGTTTGATGCCTTCTGACAAAGCCATTGTCTTTGTAGATAACCATGACAACCAGAGGGGACATGGTGCTGGTGGGGCCTCCATCCTCACTTTCTGGAACCCCAGGTAAAGAACTTGTTAAAAATAATAATAAAAAATGAAGCTGTTACGTTTTCTTAAGTCTGAATCCTACATGTGTTAGAATGGAGTTCCTAAGTCAAGTTAAAAAAAAAAAAGTCCAACCTCTTATTAAGGGCAATTCCCAGGGAGTAGAAATAACACTTATGAGATTATCACACTAGGGTCAATTCAGAACCATCCCACAATTATCCCATTACCAGTAATGGGATATTCATTGCCAATAATGGTTCTGGAATTGACCCCAGTGTGGTAATCTCATTATTAGAGTTACATTCCTGCCATTAACAAACATTTCAAAAAGATGGAGCTATATTGGCCAATTGCTACTACTCCACTTGCTTTAGAGGGCCAGAACAGACAGGCAGAAAAAGTGGCCTTATCCTACTTTTCTAAAAGTGGGTTGAAACCCTGCTGCTGCATGGCTTCCTCCTAAGACATACTCAGTAAGCATGGACTGGCCCAGCATGAAGCTGCACCACTAGGTAATTTTTTTGTTGTTGTTGCCTCCTCACTATATGTGTGAACTGTAGCAAAGACAAATCACCTACAACCTCCAAATACCTCCCACATCCCATCTAGATGCCATCCCATTGATCTGCCACACAGTCACATGTGTGATGCTCTGCTGGTAGAGGGCATTGTGCATCAGTGTGCCAAGTGATACATTGGCAAGGCACAATCATGGAGACTTCCCATACATCCTCTCTTCACTCCATGCCCTCCTGTTAGACTGTCTGGTTTGTGTATGTTGTAATGAATTCCATTGGAGTTATCACACTTCCATTTCTTTGCTTTGCCACAGCCTCACACTCATTTCAGGGCATGCAAAGGTGAAGGTGTGCATTTTTTTTTGCTTTGAATCAGACTACCCCGGCTTCTTTTTGTTCTGGTTTTTAGCCCCAGAGCTTGGCTTTGGTCCGGTTTCCTGCTGCTTTTGAAGCATGCACCGTCTAAACATCCTGCCTTCAAAGTGTCTGGAAACCTCTTTATTTTGCTCATCTGTTTCATCCCTCAGATCCCATTGGTGGGAACCATAGGGAAACATTGAGAAATATTGGGCATTTTCTCATTTTCCCATGAACTGTCAAGGAACACAAATCAGGGGAATGAAATACAAGGTATTCTACCTTCCAGATACACAAAAAGGGGCTAGATGGAGTTGTAAGGACTGTTGCATTTCTGTTGCTTCTGCTTTCTATTTTTCAGTAGTGGTGCAAGGTGTCCCACTGCTTGAGGTAGAATTGTTTCCATCCCATGGGTTACTGCTGTTGCTCAGTGCTTAGTACCCTGGAGAGTTGTATTAACTACTTTCTACACTAGATGTAATTCTCCACAGAGCTTGCCTATCAAAATGCCTGATTTTGAAGCAGGGCAAAACGCTGTGTAAGCAGCTGCTGTGGAGGGTAGCTGGCAGGGCTTTCTGAAGTATTTGCTTTGGTGTCTTGTTCCAGTGATGTGATGGCAGACAGCAGAAGCAGGGATGTCTGTTTTGTTGCCTATTCTTCCTGATCCATTGCTTGGGTCAGGGAATTCATTCTGCATCAAGGGTGGTTTGGCCCTGGAGTTCTCACATGTTGTGAACAATAACCACAATTAGTTGTTTTACCATGCAAATGTGTAATTAATACATATTGCATCTGAAATTAGACAAGGATGACAATCTCCCACAGGCCAGCAACATGATCCCTGTCCAAAATGCCCAGATTTGATGGTTTTCCTTGAGTTCTCTTACATCTCATCTGCTGTTCTGGGACACTGGTTGCAGATATCAATGTGTTACCCATCACTATGTTGCAAACCACAATGTATCTCATCTCTACTTCATAATGATATTCCTACTGAAGGTCAATTTCTTCCATCTGTTGTAATAAGATCTTACCTACATTTTTCTCTGTTTTCACGCAGATAAATGAGATAAGCAGCATGCAGAAATGTTCACAATTAGGAAAAGGGCCAGACATTTGCATTAATGCTTTGTGCTCATATGTTAGTGCATAATTATTTGCCCTAAATTATTCTCATGCATTCTATCACTGCAGAATTCTTCCATATACCTATGTGTGTCGATATATAGAGAGAGAAAGAGAACTAGAGAGAGAAAATTCAGTTTAGGTTCTTTAAAAGATACCTGTCCTGGAAAATGTATTATTAGGTAGTGATGGTGAGGAGTTGCTTTTAAATGTTTTTGCATTACTCTTCAAAATCCACTTCACAAGAATGAAAGGAAATAAAGTCTAGCAGCTTTTTGGGGGCCACATGTAATCTATCTTTGCTTTGGGAGGTGGCATGCCTTTTGCAGTGGAAGCCCATACAAGCTGCTTAGAAGTCAGTTCCTTATTTCAGGTAGGTTTACTTCCAGATAATTGGGCATAAGATAATAAATTTTTATAAATTTTTATAAATTCAGTGTGTGTTTGTCATACAGATATGCTCTTTGTCATCATAACAGCCCAGAACATGTCCTGAAACAGTATCAATTTTTGTGTGTGTGTGACTGCATATTCTCTGTACCCTATTATCTCTCTAAACCATTTTACAGACTCTATAAAATGGCGGTTGGCTTCATGCTTGCTCATCCCTATGGATTCACAAGAATAATATCAAGCTACAGGTGGCCGAGAGATATCCAGCATGGAAAGGTAACTTTCTTCTGGTTCACAAGAAAGATAGGGGCCGTTCAGACTATGTTATATACCGGTTAGCAAACCGGTTTAAAATCAAGAAGTTCACACTGAAACTGGTTTAAACACTACGGAATCCGGATTTTGCACACCCGTAGCGGGGCAAATCCCCCATAACCCGGTTTCTCCCAAAGCGGGATTTTTACCGTTTCTTTTGGGAAAAACTGGTTTGCGGGGAATGTGAACTTGGCTCCGATCACGATCGGGTCAAGTTCAGGGGAGGGGAGAAGGCCAGGGGGAGGAACATGCCTCCTCTCCAAACAAAATCAGGCACTCCAGCATTTTAAAAATATTTTTTAACTTTATTTTTAATTAATTATTTATTTTATTATTTTATTTATTTTAGAGTTATTTTATTTATTATTTATTTATTGTATTTTATGGTATTTTATTTATTAGTAATTTAATTGTATTTAATTGTATTATATTTTAGTATTTTAAAAATATTTTTTAATTTCTTATATATATTTTTTATTTATTTTTTTCAGTTTGACAGCTCATGCACATTCTACGAGGCTCCTTTCCCATCCAATTTTATGAATGGGGAAAAAGGGAAACTCCTGTCCATATATGGATTGGGGTTCCCTTTCATGGGGCCCTTTAAAAATTGAAAGGGAACCCCAATCCATATATGGACAGGAGTTTCCCTTTTTCCCCATTCATAAAATTGGATGGGAAAGGAGCCTCGTAGAATGCGCATGAGCTGTCAAACTAAAAAAAATAATAAAAATATATATAAGAAATTAAAAAATATTTTAAAAATACTAAAATAAAATACAATAAATCAGGTCAAGTTCAGGGGAGGGGAAAAGGCCAGGGGGTGGAACATGCCTCCTCTCCTGGCAAAATCGGGCACTCCTGATTTTTTAAAATATTTTTAATGTATTTTTGTTTATTATTTATTTCATTGTATTTTATTGTACTTTAGTGTATTTTATTGCATTTTATTTATTAGTAATTTATTGGATTTTATTGTTTTTTTTTGTATTTTTTTAAATATATATTTTTTCTTTTTCCCCCCCAGTTTGACAGCTGTCATTCGCATTGGCTCTTCCGTTTTTATGAATGGGGAAGAGCGGGAACCCCTGTCCATATATGGACTGGGGTTGCCTTTCAGGGCGCCATTCATTCTTTAAACTGGAGGGGAATGAATGGGGCCCTTTGAAAGGGAACCCCAGTCCTTATATGGACAGGGATTCCCCCTCATCCCCATTCATAAAAACGAAAGAGCCAATGCGAATGACAGCTGTCAAACTGGGGGGAAAAAAGAAAAAAAATATTTTAAAAAATACAAAAAATACAATAAAATCCAATAATTTACTAATAAATAAAATGCAATAAAATATACTAAAGTACAATAAAATACAATGAAATAAATAATAAATAAAATAACTATAAAATAAAATAATACAATAAATAATTAATTAAAAATACAATGGAATATAATAAAATATTTAATAAAATATTTTATTTAATAAAATATATATTAAATTAAAAAATAAAAAATACAATAAAATAATAAATGAAATAAAACACAATAAAATTAAATAAAATAAAAAATAAAATATTAAAACATATAATAAATAATAATTTAAAAAGTACTGGGAGGAGGAGGGGACAGGATCTCCTCAGTCCGCACTGCTCCCAGCCAAATGCTTCATGCGCATAAGCTGTCAAATATTAAAAAATATTTTTAAAAAAACACAAGCATCTCGCGCGGCCAAGGGCTGCATCAGACGTCACTATGACATCATTTGATTGACAACCAAGAGGCTCCATCTTTAATCGTTACTTTTGCGTGTATGAACTTTGTTGGGGTAAAATGCACCGGAGGGGGCAAAAGGTAGTATGAACTTCTCTCTGGAGAGAATCGATTTGCCATGCACGATCTCCATCTGGATCAAACCAGGGCAAATGGGCTAGTCTGAATGGGGCCATAGTTTGTTGATTTTGTTTACCAGCCCTCCTCTTGAAAGGGATTGCATCAACACTTGGAAGAGAGACTGAAATATTAAGAAATAAACTATATCCAACCCAGAGAAAGTTAGTAGTGCTTACTTTGCATTGAAATATGTGGAACGCTACATCCCATTATTTTCCTATGACTTAATCATGACTAACTTTCCCTGGACTGAGGCAACTGATGGCAAAGAATTCTTTCAGAACAAAAATACAGTTGTTTAGACAAAGCAGTCTTTGAACTTCACAAGTAGATGAGACTGGCAGATTCGGTGAGGGAAATCTATGGCTGTGACCATCATGCTGCCCCACAGGCATTGTTATATGATGTAGTTTTTAGGTATCCAATCTCCAAGAGTTGTTCTCCTGTGGACAGTTTGGGTGTGTTTATAGAGGCCAAATCTGCATTATGGCTATGAGGAAGGTGAGTCCTTGTGTCAGAATTCTTTTGAACTAGTAAGTCATTTATTTATAGGCCCTAAAGCTGAAATGGCTCTCAAAATATCTTGCATATCAGTTGCAAAAAGGCAAGACAATCACTGCCCTCAGGCTTAGAATTTTAAAAAGGCAAGCACAAATGAAATAGGGGTGGGGTGGGAAAAGAAAACAAGAAACTTCAGAAAACATATCCAGGAGTAGTCGTATTGGCCATGCAGCAAAGCACACTGTTTTATGGATTTTGGATGTTATTGTACTAAGAAAATTCAGGCACAGGTGTTTGATACTATAAGACAGGCCGGTGGGATGGCAGCTGAGGGAAAGCAAAGGCTGTTGGAGTTGTTTTTTAAAAGATGTTATCGGGACTCTAGTTTTCTTCCTTTGTTCCGTTTCCAGCTTAGTTCTTCTTAACCTGGGCTTAAGTATTAAGTACAGGTAGGAGGGAAATTTCAGTGTGATTATGATGCTATCATACTTAATTCCATTTTGTAACAGTCAAATTATGTATTACAATCAATATAAAAGCATGTAGTTTTATGTTTTAAATGTGGAGGTTGATACATATTGGGAGTGCAGTAGGCAGGGAGTGGTAGCTTGATCCTTACCTTCTTTTTTTGTTGTCCTGACAATGATGATCTCTTCTTGAATGCCAATTAGGGTTTTCAAAATGCTCCTTTTGTGCCAAATCATTGATATGCTTGGGTATGAAGACATGCTAAGATGGACTCTTCTCCAGTCTTTGGCTACCATGTTGAAAAATATTCAATATAATCTTAATCTTGAAGATGCCTAGACTTGAGTATCCATGAATCTTGGTATCCATTGGAAGGTTGTTGTTTTTTTCGTGGAACCAAACTCCAGTGAATACCAAGGGCCCACTGTATTCATTTTTAAACCTTACAAAGATGGTACATTAAACAGTGTGCCCTAGCCAGATAGAGTTAGGCAGTGCCTTCTAGTTGCTGACACCCTAGCTGTGCAATAAAAGTTTGCCTGGTACCTTCTCTTTCTGCTTTATCACACTCGGGAGCAAACAGGATTTAAACAAGAGTTAAACGAGAGTTAAACAGGAAATGCCCTATGTTTTTCACAGGACATTTCCTGTTTAACTCTTGTTTAACTCTTGTTTAAATCCTG
The DNA here is from genome assembly GCA_034509955.1 of Urosaurus nigricauda. Lineage (NCBI taxonomy): Eukaryota > Metazoa > Chordata > Lepidosauria > Squamata > Phrynosomatidae > Urosaurus > Urosaurus nigricauda. Next base: position 108,259,482 of record JAOEGL010000004.1, read on the forward strand.
TTTGCCCCCTGGTGTGTGCATTTTGGTAGATGTAAAACTATCATTTTCACACAGACCCTTTGACTTTATCCCTGTAGTCTTTAGTCTGAAATGTGAACTGTTTTATCCTGTCCCTGTTAGGAGAGGAAAATATGGTACATTTAAAATTTGTTGTTATATTATTTTGTTGGTTTTGATTAGCAGTTACCTAGATAAGGTTTAGAGCAAGCCATCTAAGGTCCAAAACACATTGCAGAAATAATCCAGTTTGAGTCTGCTTTTATTGCCGTAGCTCAATAGCAAGCAATAACAAGTACATTTCTATACCGCTTATTGGTGCACTTAAGCACTCCCTAAGCAGTTTACAATATGTAAGCTAATTGCCCCCAACAATGCTAGGCAATTCTGGGAACTGTAGTTTTGGGAGACATATAGCAATCTCTATCATTTCCCAGGATTCCCTAGCACTGAGCCAGCACAGTTAAAGCAGTCTCAAACTGGATTATTTCTGCAGTGTGCTTTGGACCTATGTTAAATAAATTAAAATAAAATACTTTAGTATTTCTGGCAACCCATTCAACACCTGATTCACTAATTTATATATGCATGGTAGAAAAATGTCAGGAACTGAATTCTGAATTTCGTATTTTGATAATGAAGTTCAAAATTTAGAGTTTCTTAAAACAAAATTTCAGTCAATCTTAAGGTCCCGGAAACATTCCCTATAATGACTACAAGTAACACGTGTGTATGTTTTCCACCAGTACATGGGACAGCCATTCCTATCAGTTTCCATGTTGTAATCTTTGTGTTACAATTTCATTTCTTATCTAATCAATTGAATGTCATGTTTCATTAAAAGGACATGAATGACTGGATTGGGCCACCAAGCAATAGTGATGGAACAATTAAACCTGTTACAATTAACCCAGATGGCAGTTGTGGCAATGGCTGGGTCTGTGAACATCGTTGGAATCAAATAAGGTGAGTATCAGTAGTTTATCAGCATTAAATGTATTCTGACACCACTTGAGAATAAGCCTGTTTTCTAACTATTACAATTCAAATAACTAATGCTGTTTTTGCAAGAAACTGCAGATGGTACAGTTCATCGTGATGATCCAATTTCTTTCCATTTCTAGGAACATGGTGATGTTCCGAAACGTTGTAAGTCGCCAGCCTATTACAAACTGGTGGGACAACAACAACCAGGTGGCATTTGGACGTGATGGCAAAGGATTTATTGTGTTTAATAATGATGACAGGTACATTCGCTTAGGGACAGTGGAATTTAGAAATGTGTATGGCAAAACAAAGTAATTTATTCTGCATCCGTAGATAGTCTGTGGTGCCCTAGTGTGTATTTAAAGCCGATTCACTCTTGTTTGAGTATAATAATTTTGCTCCTTGTCTGTTGCATTTCTACTTGATAGTTGACTGTGACAGGGCTGCAGCCTTCCAGGTGACATTGGCCTGTCAGTGGGAGACATAATAAGGAGCTGGTTGGCTAAGGAGAAGGAGTACTTAATTCATTGGGAGGGACAGTAAGCACCAAGATGGGCAGGGAAAGAAAGACAGCATTTATATGAGAGAGAATCATAGAATCACAGAGTTGGAAGAGACCACAAGGGCCATCCAGTCCAACCCTCTGCCATGCAGGAACTCCTAGATCTTTAGAAGGCAACCATTACCATGTAAACCTTTTTATTGAAAAGTACAAGTTCAGAGAAATTCTTTGACTTTGTACAGGAACTTGTCGATAAGCCTCCCAACGGGTCTTCCTCCTGGCATTTACTGTGATGTTATTTCTGGACAAAAGGACGGCAACCTCTGCACTGGGATTCAAATCCACATTGCTTCCAATGGCATTGGTGATTTTCAGATTAATAGTCAAGCTGAAGATCCATTCATTGCAATTCATGTTGAAGCCAAATTGTAATCAACACTGAATTTTCTCTGTGCATTAAAAAGCTATTTAATGTTAATATGTATGCACTCAAAAATAAAAAAAAAAATGTAGCCTTTCTCTTATTAATTATTTTAACTTTCTCTTCTTAGTCCTTACAAATAATAAAAAAGATGCCTGCTCAATCTGGTGGCCCTGTGTTATGAGATCAATATAGTGCAGGTTTTCAATTCCTGGAACTACTTCTGTAAGCACAAGATTGGGAATCATGTATCATTGGGCTACAGTTCCTATCTCCTTCTATCCAATGGAGAGGGATGATGAGGCTCAAAGACATCTGAAGGGCTAGACATTTCTCACCTATGTTAGTGGAACCAGCAAGGGTGCAGTTCCCTTCCCTGCCAAAATGTCTTGGAGCGGATTGAAGTGCTACAGGTAACACTCAAAATATTCCAGTTTTTGCTTTTCTGAGTGAGCTGTGTGTGGTTCTAGGACATTATTCTGGACCTTGGAGGTTCAAGGAACTGGAACTGCAATAACTGGATGGTTTTGGACACTGTCTTACCTTGGGGAATGCAAGCCTGATTTTTAAAACAATAAAATAAAATTAGAAATCTGAGAATGAAGGAAGGAAGCCTTCTCCTTGTGCCTTCCAGATGTGTTGGACTACAGCTTTCACCACCCCAGCTAGTATGGGCATTGGGGAAAGTTGGGTTGAGGGACCAACTACTCTAATAACGTGGACAACCTTGTCTGGTTTTATATTCTTGCCTTAATGACAGGTCCTGGTGAAGCATAATTTCCTGAAGATAATTATCTATATTGAAATCTGTAGCCATAAAGAGCAACTGTGAAATATTTTTCCAGCATGCTGTCTTGATCTAGGATTCTCACAAAGGCTTTCCCATCCAATTTTATTGTGTTAATACTCCATACCTATCATAATTCAGGCATGCTATAAGCAGTAACTTAAACACTGACATAAAGGAACAAGAGTAGACAGTTATCTGGAGACCAGTAGTGCAGCTTGTAGAGATACTGAGTACTGTATTGGCTTTGACACAACTTGAACTCAACTGTCAGGGACCTCTTGAATGAGAAGCTCCAAGCTATCTAGAGATAGCATTCCCTGAGATGAATTTCCTCATTTTAAACTTCTGCTGCACTCCAGAATTAATGCAATTTGTCACCAGTTTAAGTTGTGGTGCCAGAACTCTCATAGAAAAGTCCTAAGTATTTCACAAAATGGCCATTCCCAGAATTCCATAGCATTGAACCATGGCAGTTAAAGCAGAATCAAAATTGCATTAATTCTGCAGTGCAGATGCAACTTTAGAGGTGATAGCAAAGATCTGTAATCCTGAAAGTCTTATTGCTAACCATTTTGTGGCCATATTACCTGCAGGACTCCGGGCACTGTAGTCCAAAACATTTTACAAGGCATGGGAACATTATATAAATATATTTATTGTATTAAAACATAAGATAAAATCATCATCAAATAGACAAAGGAAAAACTAAACATATATGCTCAAACATATATAACATACAACATTATCTGATCACTTTTTACTCCTACCAAAAATTTGTTCATTTATTGTTCCTAATATGCAGAATACTTTATAATAGTTTTCTTTCAGATCATTGCTTCTAAATTTTTGAATGTTAATTCCATACCTTAGACCACTATTCCAATGGCAATCTTGACAGCTGCTCTGCTTGGATTTTGACTGAAATATTTCTAGTTAATTTTTTGGCTTGATTCAGGGATATCATGAAGGTATGGTTGTGAATCTGCAGTGATCATAATTTAAAGGCTTGTTTTGGTCAATGGGGTCCTTCTAGATCAGTGATTTGCAAACTTTGGTCCTCCAGAAGTTTTGAACTTCAGCTCCCAGAATTCCTGACTGTTGGGGTTTCTGGGAGTTGAAGTCCAAAACACTTGAATGACTTAAAGTTTGGGAATCCCTGTTCTAGATGTTGTTGTTGGACCTCACCACTGGCAGTGCTAGCAAAGAGTGGAAGAATTTTGGGGACATACTATATATACTTGACTATAACTTGACCTCATGTATAAGTCGAGGGCAGGTTGGGGGGGGGGATTTTGATATGACCATGGAGAAGTTGAAGGTAAAACTTAGGGGCATGTAACAAAGGATGTAAAGGATGATACAAAGGGAATGAAGCCAAAGAACTTAGAAAATTCCCGCAGACATTAATTGTTTGTGCTGATCCTAAAGGCTGGATAGATGAGAATAGAGAGCATCCACACTTCCTTTTGGTGCTCCCAGGATGGACTAAGCTCTCACCTTTTACCACTCTCTTCAGAAAAAGGGGATGGTTCCTTTTTTTTACATATATAAGAGTTAAAGTATAGCACTTATATCAGCCCAAGGATAGGTCAACCCAGGTTTTTTGAATCAATTTTTTAAATAAAATTTCTAGACTTATACATGAGTATATACAGTAGTATAATCCTCCTATAGTCAAGTAGGAAAGGTACTTTCATTTATTTAAAACCATGCATATATATACATATGCTTGAATCAGCAGCAAGAAAGACACGTTTGTACTAGCCGTGTGTATAATAATAATATTATAATAATAATTTTTATTTCTAGCCCACCCCTCTGAACGAGCAATCGGGGCGGGTTACAGCAAAGGTTAAAAACAGTACAAGTTAAAATATCCTATCCCATCCCCCACCTCCCCCCCTTAAAAAAGAATTAAATCACAATGAAGTTAAAACAAGTGTGTAAACAAATAAAAACAGCTAGAATAGCAGCAGGAATTCCGGGCTGAGAATTCTAAACTATATAAGGGTGGAGGAAGCACAGGGGATGGCTTAGAAAAACTCCAAAATCTAGGTTTGGAGCCTGGAGATGTTAACCATTTTCTGGGAAGGCCTGTCAGAAGAGATGTGTCTTTAGGGCTTTTTTAAAGCCTTCAACAGATGGAATGAGATGCATCTCATCCGGCAGGTCATTCCACAGCTTGGGGGCAACAGCTGAAAAGGCCCTCAGGGAGGTCTGCACCAGCCTGGTCTTCATGGGCTGTAGCAGATTCCTCCCAGAGGACCGAAGTGTGCGGGGGGGTTCATACGGGAAGAGGCAGTCCCTTAGATAGGATAGACCCAAGCCATGTAGGGCTTTAAAGGTTAAAACCAACACCTTGTACTGTGCCTGGAAACTGATCGGCAGCCAGTGGAGAGATTTAAGCACAGGTGTTATGTGCTCTCTCCTAGATGTTCCAGCAACAAGCCTGGCTGCCATATTTTGGACCAGTTGTAGTTTCCAGGTTAGGCACAAGGCTAGCCCCATGTACAGTGCATTACAGTAGTCCAAACGTGAGGTTACCAGCACGTGTGTCACAGTTTCCAAATCCTTCACTTCCAGGAAAGGGCGCAGCTGGCGTATCAGCCGAAGCTGGTAGCAGGCACTTCTGACCGTCGCACTCACCTGACTAGTCATGTGAAGCGACGGGTCAAGGAGTACCCCCAGACTGCGAACAGAGTCCTTCGAGGAGAGTGTGACTCTATCTAGGACTGAGAGTTGTATTCCCAAACCTGGTTTCGGGCCTGTGACTGTGAATACCTCCATTTTGTCTGGATTAAGCTTCAATCTGTTTTCCCTCATCCAATCCATTACCGCCGCAAGACAGTCCTTAAAAGGAGAGATGCCATCTGAGGTCTGAGCAGACGATCTGGTCACGGAGAAGTATATCTGTATGTAGTATGCAGTAGCTTCATATTATCTGAGGAAAGAAAAAATGCCAGAGCTTGTGCGACCTGGATCTTTTATCCATGGATCTTTTATCCATCCTTCACTGGCTATACTTGAGAAACTTGAAGCCCTGTTCACTCTGCAGGGATGCAGATTGGACCAAGTCAATATAAATAAAATTATGTTTGTCTGTATGTTAACCACATCATACACCAGTGGCTTGAATGAAGTGCCATGAAATTCAGAAAGTATGTTTGTGCTAGTCTGAATTAAAACCTGGACTAGGTAACAACCAAAAATCTACTAGAGGTTGGGGTGGCTGTCCAGTTATTTCTTTAGAAACATTTGGATGGATTTGTGCTAAACTTGGGGGGCATATTTGGGACAGTCTAATATACAAAAGGGAATATATAATTTACCTGAATGAAATTAAATGAAGGAAGGAGGCACCCCCCCCCCCTAATTTCCTGAGAGTTGAAGAGATTAGCACCAAATTTGTGGGATTCATTTGCAATGGCCTGTCTTACCATACAAGCTAGCAAATTATGTGCCATGTTCAATCCACATGGGGATGGGATGATTTTCCCTGGTGGGCAACCCAGAAATTATCCCAAGCAAAGTTGGGCAAATTTCCCAGTAGGGAGCATAAATCTAAAGCACTTTGGCAACAGATCCATTTGTGCATAGTGTTACCTTATCATGCTCTTTGTGTAACAGGGATCTAGTTGAGTATGCAAATTGTCATCTCACCTGTAATAAAACAAAAGTGTGACACCATCAAGAGACTGTGATATTCCAATCACATTTTCAGGATTAGAACAACAATGAAGGGTTACATCAGTCATCTGCATTATACAGTGTAACTTGAATCTGACCTGAGGGAGAATTTACCAATAGTGAGAGTGATAAAACAGAACATGACTTCCTCTTGGTTAACATTCATCTGCAGGAACAGTTAACCACTTTAAACTTCAAATCTAGATTTTGGTGTGCTGTCCCATAGTATTCATGAGGCTGGATTAATCCACAAAGAAGGGAGGAAGCATTGCACTTGTGGATTGTAGGATGGGGGCGGGGGGGGGGAGAATGTAAATGCCCACGCTTTGAAGCTTATTTGTATTTCCTAAAGAGTGCTGTTCTTTGCAATTCATTCATTTATATATATCCCACCTTTCTCCCAGCATAAGTACTCAAGACAAATACCAACTAATTTAAAACAGTACAAATTAAAAACAACAGAAAAGCATTACAAAGTATATAAAATTTAAAAAAACAAGCAACTGAAAAAGTTTGGAAGTGAATTTTGGACATTTTGAATTGTGTCCTCATTGTACCCTGGTTTACCAGGGAGCTGATGTCGATGAAGCAAATGGGACAGAGACTAGAGTGACAATGGCGGAAGACCCAGAGTCTGACTAAAGATGGGCTAGAGCTCATTGGAAAATCTATGCTGTGGCATTGTTGACAACAAAGAAACCCTTCAGTACCCATAATTGCTTCTGTATAGTGTAGTCTAGTAGAGCTGTTTCAAGTGGTTAGAGGCCTTCTGCATTTTGTCCCGCAAGAGGAGTATATAAACCACTTGGTAGCCCTCTGTGAAGAGTTTGCACAGCAGTTTGCAAATAAAATCTCTTGGATCTGCTCTGACTTGGATGCTATAGTTGGTATAGTTCTGCTGGATATAACCTTGGTTCCTGCTTTCTGAGTGTTAGTGGATACATTTCAATTTGTGCAACCTGAGGAGGTGGACAGAATCTTTGGAGAGGTGAGAGCCACTACATGCATACTAGATCCAGGTGAAGTTGGCACATTCACTTTAACTATGCAAAAACACTCCTGGTCAAACTGAAACCTGAGCCTTAAATCCAGGAGTACCCCCAAACTGTTAACCTATATTTTCAGGGGGAGTGTAAATCCATCCAACATGATTAAACTGGAAAATTGTTTGGCCCTCATTCATTCCCAGCACTGGTTTAGCACAGGAACAGCTTCCTTGGAATTAGATGGAAAGGAATGATAGAGCTGGATACCATCAGCATACTGGTGACACCTGAGTCCAAAACTCCAAACAACCTATCTCTGAGGTTTCATATAGATACTGTAATAAAAGGCACAGGAAACAAGGCTGAATCCTGAGGGACCCCACAGGCCAATGGCCAAAGAACTGAACAGAAATTCCCCAAATACTGTGCTCAGGAAAGAATAGAGCCACTGTAGAACAGTACCTCCAAGCCCCATGCCAGAGAAATGACTCAGAAGAATCCCATCATCGATGGTATCAAAAGCCACTGAGAAGTTCAGGAGAACTAACAGGCACACATTCCCCCTGTCCAATTCCCTGTATAGTTCATTCACCAAGGCGACCAAACCTGTTTTTCTTTAATATGTAAAACTCAAATAAAGCCTGTTCTTCTTAGAAACACTATCTAATCTATTCAAATGACAACTCAAGTGTGAGAAATCAAATCACCTTGAATCTTATCCTTGTCTGTGCATTTGAAGTTGTTAGCCAGAGAATTTGGTTTGTTATCTTCACCTGTTACATTGTTTGAAAAATCTAATGGAATGACCTTTGATTACAGAAAAACTATTAAATATAACCAATTGTGGATTGAATGTCTCATGACTGACGTGTACTTTGAGCTGTAGCAGGAATATATAAATAGTCACGAACATCAGCAAAGTAGAGTTCATAGAAGAGATTGCCCAGAACAGCATGAAGATTTTTCTTCTCTTAGTGGCTTTTGAGCTTTGTTGGGCTCAGTACAATCCAAATACAAAGGCTGGAACGACATCTATTGTCCACCTCTTTGAATGGCGTTGGGCTGACATTGCTCTGGAGTGTGAGCGCTATCTAGCACCCAATGGATATGGCGGAGTTCAGGTAAGCTAAACTCAAGGGAATATCTTGGAAAATGTACTTGGAAAGTGGGTTGTACTTGGATCACTATGGTAAAAGCCTGGGGACTAGTGATTATGTCTCAGCATAATTAATATGTCCTGGGCTGCTGTCACACTAGAATCCTGGGATTTGTAGTTTGTTGTGGCACCAGAGCTCTCTGACAAAGAAGGCTAAATGTTGCACAAAACTACAAATCCCAGAATTCCATAGCATTGAGCCATGGGAGTTAAAGCAGTGTCACTACATTGATTCTTCAGTGCAGATGCAGACCCAGATAAAATAAGGCTACTGAAATTTGAAGTCAGTGTGACAACAGAAATTTTTAAATGACTTGTTTGGGTATAGGCTGTTTCACCTGAACAGGTTCTGATTGTATGCTGAGTTTTTCCATGTGAAGTCTTACAGACTATTGTGTTGCAGACTGTTAGGCTGTGTAACTGGTTGAGCATACCAGACTTGCCATTCAAATGACATTTATGAAGCACCTGAATGGCTACTGAAACAGAATCTGGCATCATAAATGTGTGCTGGGTTACCCACAGATAATAATAAAGCTTCTTCAAAATATATACAGTACACTCGTTGCACAGATTAGCTCAACAGACATTTGCATTATGGGAATACAAGCATTTGAACTATCCCTTTAAAAAATGTTTCACAAATAATAACAAATTCCTAAGATATTAGAAATAAAACAAGATGATTTCAAGAATTTGTCAGATTAGAGCTCCCAACATCTTTTACAATAGTAAGAATTGGTAATAATCTACTTTTATTTCTCACATTCCAGGAGTTTGTTATTATTTGTGAAACATTTCTTAAAGGGATAGTTCAAATAATTGTATTCCCTTGATGCAAATGTCTGTTGAGCAAATCTGTGCAATTAATGTTGGCTATGTTGGCTGGGCTAGTGGGACTTGCAGCATCTACAGATATTCATGATTCTCATCTCTGTGTAAAACAAAGGCCTGGACATCTGCTTTTAGCTTCAGTGAGCCCACTCTGCTGCTACATTCCACACCTTTGAATTAAAAAGTACTGTCAGAGATGGAGTCAATATATTCTGCATCTTAGTTTTTGAAAAGTTTTTTTGTTTGGGAATTCATTGAGAAAGCTTGGAAGAAAATCATGTACTTTAGAGGGTTGATCTGGACAAAGTTTGTCTATTGCTATTTTTATATTGTCTACACAGAATCTGGCAGTGTCAGCTGAAGCCGACAATGTTAGTAAGGATATACCACAGTTCTTTTCCTAACATGTGAAACTGTTTATCCCATGGTATTTTTATGATATTTTTTTTATTACAGATCTCCCCTCCAAATGAAAACATTATCATTACAAATCCATGGAGGCCATGGTGGGAAAGATACCAGCCTGTCAGCTACAAGCTATGTTCACGATCTGGAAGTGAGAATGAATTGATAGACATGGTGACCAGATGCAACAATGTTGGAGTAAGTGACTCAGGGATCCTGACTAGACCAATAACTGGTTGCTTTTATGTCAAAGAAACTCTGCAGAGTTGGAGGAACATCCAGAAAGATATCCTATAAAATCCAATTTGCAGTCACTCAGACATGTTCTTCAAGAGATGTTGAGTTGTTTAAGCAAGGAGATTATAGGACCCCTATAACTTTCCCTAGTTACCAACCTGGCAACCTAACATAGAATGTGTTACAATAATCCAGACAGAATGTAATGAAGGCATGTGTCACTACACTTGATCTTAGCCAAAAGGCTGAGGTCACTATAGCCAGATGTGATGTCTCAGGGAATGAGCACAGCTGGCACACCAGTTTTAACTGCAAATGCAGTCTTGTCCACTGCTGAAACAAGCATCCAGGCCCATCTCTGAGTCCATGAGCACACCCAAGCTTTTCACATTAAATTTTAGAAGTGTAACCACATCCAACACAGGTGAAATCCCTATTCCCAGTCTTTTGACTGACCAAAAGCACATCTGTCTCATCTTAAGTGCCAGTTTATGTGCCCTCATCCTGTCCATTACTGGCAGCAGACATTGGTTTAGAAGAGACAGCTTGCTTGGAATTGGATGGAAACAATAGATAGTTGGGAGTCATCAGCATACTAGTTACATCCAATCTCCAAACTCTGGATACCCTCTCCCAGTGGTTTCACGTGAATGTTAACTAGCATTGGAAAGAAGGGAATAGCAGTGAGAATGCAAGAGCAAACCAAACCAAAACAGATTCCATATTGAATTTTAAATAGTTTGTTGTATCAGTAATTATAAACTGCCTTATGTCCATTATACAGAGAGCAGGAGGATTGCAATAAATGATTTTTAAGATTGCCCCAGACTTTGATTTTCTTTTTTAATTGACCTGTGAAAATTCTTCATTAACACAAAGTGCTTTATTGTATTTTATACAGATTCCTAGACTTATCAGTTCGCAAGGTCTGGAGCACTTAACAATCAAAACATCAACAAAAAGGAGAGATATTTTATCTAAACGAATCCATTTTTTTTCTGACCATTCCAATTTAATTCTGAAATCTAAAGATACACAAGTATGTTTGATGTTCCACCCTCAAGGGAGCTGCTACTTTAGCAAATCAGTACTGGGAATGGGCAACCACTAAGAACTTCTCTCTTCATGACTATGATGACTAAACCTGATGCTATGAGTGGCATCACTAAAATGCAGTCTTTGGTGGATTCCACAGATTACAGTGGAAGCCAAGAGAGGAAGAAGTTTCTAAGGTTTTGTGAGTCAACATCCTTTAAGGTTTTCTTGAATATAACCAACTCATTATATTATACCTGGAGGAGAAAGAATAATTCAGTTGAACAGACGCATGAGGAGGTCTGCAATGCCATTACTACAGCAGAAGAATAAACTAAGGAAAGGCTGGAAGGCAGGATACCTCTTCATGCTGCTTTGTCAATATAGCTAGAAGATTTTTTTTTCCCCTCCCAATCAGGTACATATTTATGTCGACGCTGTAGTCAATCATATGTGTGGCTCTGGAGGTGGGGCAGGCACCCATTCTACTTGTGGAAGCTATTTTAATGCAGGTACCCGTGACTTCCCTGCTGTCCCATACTCAGCCTGGGACTTCAACGATGGGAAATGCAAGACCTACAGTGGAGAGATTGAAAGCTACAATGATATTTACCAGGTAAAATTTGTGGATTTTTTGTCCTTTGTTCTCTCTCTTCTCTTCTCTTCTCTTCTCTTCTCTTTTCTTTGGTTAATGTTTTTTCATCTAATTGAAATATGAAATTTAACAGATTAAAAAAAAAGCATTGCCCTGAGGTTGTCCGTACTTAGCATATTGTTTTGCTCACAGCTTCGCAAGCAGGGCATTTTAATGTCCCAAAATCTGGACTAGATCTGGAATCCTTTATATAGTCTGTCACTGAGTTAGCAGGATGCTAATACCCTAAAGGCAACATATCCTGTCCGATTTTGGATACTAAGCAGGGTCAACCCTAGTTAATTGGATAGAATACAACCAACAAATACCAGATGCTGTAGGCTATTAAATGAGAAGAAAGAACTGGAAAAACCACTTCTAGGTATTCCTTGCCTAAGAAAGCCCTGTGGAATTCATTGGGTCTCCATAAGATGACAGGCAACTTGAATACACATGCACATGAACACACACACACACACACACACACACTATAGAACTGACATCTTAAAATAATCTTTTCCAACAGGTCCGTGACTGTCGGCTTGTTAGTCTTCTCGATCTTGCACTAGAGAAGGACTACGTACGCTCCACAGTTGCTAACTATATGAACCGTCTGATTGACATTGGAGTAGCAGGATTTCGGATTGACGCTTCCAAGCATATGTGGCCTGGGGACATGAAAGCATTTTTAGACAAGCTAAACAATCTGAACACTCGATGGTTTGCTCAAGGAACAAGGCCATTCATCTTTCAAGAGGTGATCTGTCCATCTGTCATGTCAAAGATTAAGCACATATGGTGTTAGCTTGAGAAAATGCAAAGATGGGCCATTTCTTGTGGCTCCAGGCTAGAAAAAGTTACTTTTTACTATACTAGATATGCTGGCAGGGAATCTAGGACATGGGACATGCACTTTTAAAAAGGTAACTTTTGAAATTTCAAGCCAGTACCATTTAAGGATCCCTCATCACACTTGACATGCATTGACCAAGAAAATTAGAAACAACATTGGATATTGGCATACCTCTGTTAACAAAATAGATATGCTCCTGTGCATTACTTGGTTACCTGAAAAACTGATACCAAAAGTAGAAATAACATGGAAATAATATGGATAGCTTCTGGTTAAGAAGAAGAGCAGTTTAACCTGTTTCAGAAAACCTTTTATTCAAAACTTAACAATATTCACACATGAAATTAAAGAGCCAGGTCTGATAAGCCTTGCCTAAATAAACAAAAACATTTTGCACCTTCTAAAGATCACTTGAAAGCTTCTGCCAAAACACATCCAAGTGTGGTTTTTTTAAATCAGTTTCCATTTTTCTCATGATGTCCATTTTAGTGGTCAGATCTATGTCTTTGTTGTTTTAACATGCTAAGGCTAGCTGGTGAGGCGAGCTTACCTGCTTTCCCCATTTCTCTATCTTTTGTTGTTTACCCAACCTCAGCAAGGGATTCTTTAACTGGAGCTACTTCACTTGTTGTAGGGACACACACACACACACACACACACACACAATAGTATCCACTAGAGTAGAATCCCATTCTTTCCCAACTAAAGCTTTGAGGAATTGTTTACTGCAGACATGCTGGTGCAACCCAGCACCATGAGTTTGTTTCTCCAGCCTTTCTTTACCATCCTCCCAGTGCCATGCTGCTAAAAACCTTTCAGCTAGACAGAGGTAAAGGTGAAAGCACTGAATGTGCAGTGTCAGTCCTGGGATGCCTGATATGATTGTATAGTCAAGAGAGTAGTGAACAAGGCATTATTACACATACTATATAGATATGTTTGCAAAGTTCTGTATCCTACAGCAATGCTTATTAAGAAACTGTGACTGGTGCAAACCTTTCTGACATAAGACATCCACATTATTTGTTCCTGTAATGTGCCTGCTGCACAGATCTTAATCCCATAAGTGTACATGTAACCTCCTTAGTCAATACTACATAGATCACAGCAGAATGTGTAACCTGACATAAATGAAAATTGTGGATCAGAAAGCCTATGTGTCTCTGTGTATGTGAAATGGAGAGAGAGAAAGAATGAGACAAAGATCTTATACCACACCTTGAAAGAAATGTTTGCTTTTTCACTTTTCAGGTGATTGATTTGGGTGGAGAGGCCATCTCAGCCAGTGAATACTTTGGAAATGGCCGGGTAACAGAATTCAAATATGGTGCAAAACTAGGCACTGTCATCCGTAGATGGAATGGAGAAAAGATGGCGTATCTAAAGTAATTTTTTATTTCATGCATTTCAGACAAGGTTACAAGTCAAACCTCAAGAGTCTTAAATATCTTAAAATAGGTTTCCAATTAATTTGACCCTTTCTTTCTTTATTTTTTTTAGGAACTGGGGAGAAGGCTGGGGCTTTATGCCTTCTGATAGAGCTGTCGTCTTTGTGGATAATCATGATAACCAGAGAGGGCATGGTGCTGGGGGAGCTTCCATTTTGACTTTTTGGGATTCCAGGTGAGGAACATATTTAAAGGCTCAAGTGGTTCTTCCTCCCCTGTCCCCTGAAGAGAAATATAAACCTTGCTTTTTTCTCTTTCTTCTCCCCTTTCTTGTTGTCCCTTCTCTTTTCAGGCTTTACAAAATGGCAGTCGGTTTCATGCTTGCTCACCCCTATGGTTTTACACGCGTCATGTCAAGTTTCCGCTGGTCAAGGCATTTTGAGAATGGAAAGGCCAGTTCCTATTTTATAATAATCACAAATAATTTATAAAATGTTATATGTATTTACCACTGATTTAGAGTAAAATATTTCTTCTCCACTGTTCCATAAGTTCAAGAAAGCCCACAAATTTTATGCAGGGGGGTCCTTTCAGGTTCTAGTAGGGGTGTTTGTGTGGGAAGTTGGAGAGAGTTTTTTTCCTTGAGTGGGTCAACAGTCACAATGGCACTGAAAGGCCTCCTCTTTACTACATTAGATTTCTTAAAAATGAGTAATTTTTGTTATGGTTCTTTTACCATAACTGTATTTATGTGATGAATAACCATATATGATTTAAAGCACAATTGGAAGCCTGGGATGATATAGACTGACTTGACTTTAAAGCCCAACTCCAATGTTATTTTTACCCAGTTAAAAATGAACAGATTGTAAGTGTTGATTCTGCTCCTTAGTCTCATAGCCATCAGTGTTCTTCTGGTGGCTTCAGAGTGTGAGACCTTTTCACCCTAGAGGTTAGCACAGTCAAATTGAGAAAATTACTTCTCGGGGACTACAATTCCCCTAATCCCCAGCTGGCATGTACACTGGTTTAAACATCTTGTATAATGATGAGGCAGGTGACAGCCTACATGTGGGGCCTTCCATTTTGAAATGTTCCTTTATGTAAAAAGCTATCTGAAATAAAACGCCTAGAACACAATTGAGAGGGATTCCAAACATACTGCTGTGCTGCCTTTTTTGCTTGCAGGTGCCCAGGATGGAAATGATAATATGATCCTCAGGATTTACTGTCTTATTTTACCTCATTTTGTTGTACTTATTCTGAGCATCTCTGAGCAATGTAATAAGATGTTCTCAAATAGAATTCTTTGTGCATAGGTGCTAAGAAATGTATTTTGTCTGCAGATCTATTATGTGTTACCAATCATCTAATATTTTTGTCCTACCAATGTATGTTCCATAAGTAGGATGTCAATGACTGGATTGGCCCTCCAAGCAATTCTGATGGATCAACTAAATCAGTTACTATTAATCCAGACACTACTTGTGGCAATGACTGGGTCTGTGAACATCGATGGCGTCAGATAAGGTTAGAAAAATGTCAATTTTATCCTACATTGCTGTGGAGACATGAGGGAAAGATCTAATCTGCTGAGAAATTTATCTGAACTGTATTTAGGAAGGCTTTGTGGACTCAATTTTATATCAGTAAGTTTTAAAAATTATTTTTAAAAAATTAAAGTGGGATTTAGAAGATAAATAAATAATTGTAAATTAGATTTCAAAACGTTCTTATACCCAGGAATACAGAGTCAAAGATATCATTATGAAAATTAATTATACCACCTCTAATTATATTCTGTAACTATATTAACAGCAGTTTATGGAGATGAGAAACAAGACACTTTGAGTCCTATTTTGCGAAAATGGTGAGATATAAGGAGCTTATCGCTCAGCATTTTAAACCAGCTCCAGCCTCCCAGGCTGGAGCCGGGATGCAGGATGGAGATGCAGATTATCGCACACTAAATCACTGCCGAATCACTGGCCACCATCATCCCAGGCCCCAGCTGTGCTCCACCAGCACTTTTTAGAAATCAGAAAGTTTTCCGACTTCTAAAAATTCTTGGCAGAGTGCAGCTTGGACCTGGGCTGATGGCAGCTGGCGGTTTGATAGCAATTTAGTGTTCAGTAATCCCCAACTCCATCACATGTTCTGGCCCCAGCCCGGGAGACTGGAACCAGTTTAAAATGCTGAGTGATAAGCTCCATAGATCAAACAAATGAAGAAATAATAATGCCCTATTTTAGAGGTCATTTACGTGAAGTAGAGACTCTTTTTCTCTTCTCATCTCTATGTTTCTCTGTTTTTGCCTCTCTAAGTACAAAAACAGACAAGGTCAGAGAACAGAAAATTTGATGGTCTATGTTTTGTAATGTGATGAATCCATAACTATGTTGCAGAAATATGATGAAACCCTGTTAGTGAATTGCAAAGATGTACATCTAGGCATTGGCCAATGTGTTTCAATGTGCTTGGGTGCTTCCAAAGTGCATTGGGTGCTTCTGGTGCACATTGCACATTCTTCTGGTGCACACTGGACTCTTCTCATGGTCATTGGGTGCTTGCAATGCATATTGGACACATCCGATGGTCACAGGACAGTTCTGGTATACATTGGACACTCCTGTTATGTCTTGACTCATCAAAGCCATGGTCAGAGCCAGTCACTCTGCTTGCTACAGTGGACACTGTAATGTCACAGCAGCCTCTAGGTGAACATGGACATTGTGAAAGTACAGTACTCTGTTCTGCTTCCCACACACAAAAATCCACTTACAAAAGTGCAAGTCCCATGCTGAATTCCAGATGTTGTTTTTACATTTGAATGTTTTCAGCATTATGTTTTTACTGTCTTTTGATTAGTTAATGTTTGTGGTCAGCTGTTCTGCTTCACCTTGTACTGTTAACAAAATGGCATATAATAACATTACAATATAAAATTGTAATGCAATTCCCCTCCTCCCTGCAAAGGAACATGGTTATTTTCCGCAATGTTGTCGAGGGACAGGCGTTTACCAATTGGTGGGACAATAACAGCAATCAAGTGGCATTTGGCCGTGGAAACAAAGGGTTCATTGTCTTCAATAATGACGACTGGTAAGTAGGCAGAGGTTTTTCAGGGATTGAAACTATAGCTATCTTGCTGGGGAATGTGGCAGCAACGGTGGGCTTCCCTTTTCAAAATGAATGCCAAATTCACTGTATTAGAAAGGGGTGTGTGCATTCAGATTCTATGGGCAGGCAAAACCAAATTCAAAAGGATGGGACCAAAAATTCATGGATATTTGAACTTATAACACTTACTGTCAATAACTCCTCCATGCCTTAGGAGGGAAGGAGAGAAAAATTAAAGAACATGTATAGAAACCATCAAATGATAGTCTCATGAAGAAGGAAGTATGGTCACCTGGAGAATCCCAGAGAGCCATACCTCCTACTTCATGAGATTTGGCCTCAGGACTTGAAGTTCCTCATCCCTGCTATGTTATATCACACCAAATGACAAATTGTCTTGCACAATATGATCACAGAAAGTCAACAATGGGGACCTGAGCACCATAGCTTATATATCTGAAAGTGTGGGGTGGTTGCTATGGATAGAAGTGGTTTCGTGGAGTGAAACAGGGCCTTGGTATTGCCCACTGGATAAGAGAGTGACAGTCCTAGACAAACTATTAATTTATCGTGTAAAGCTTTAGGAAGCAAGAGAATTATTTAAACATCTATTACTTTTAACCCCCCTTTTAACAGGAACTTGTCTGAAACACTGCAAACCGGCCTTCCTGCAGGCACATATTGTGATATTATTTCTGGCGAGAAGGAGGGGAATAGCTGTACTGGAATTAGAATTGAAGTCCAAGGTGATGGCAAAGCTTATTTTCAGATTAGCAACAGTGCTGAAGACCCATTTGTTGCAATTCATGTTAATGCTAAATTATAATTTGAATTTGAACCCAACAAACATTCTTCCTTGATCTTGCTTTCCTCAATAGCTGGAGTGATGTAGAATAATACAGATTTCTATAAAAATTAGAATAAATGGTTGCAATGTTCAATATACTTGCTGTAAACAATCTTTGCCACCAGTATTTTACTTTTAATCCTAATTTATCTAAAACAGTCTCCATGCACCACTGTTCCAAGAGGGAGCCACTTTGCAGAGAAAGACCACTATGTCAATTGTGCCAGTCTCATATAGATTTCCTTTCTGTAGTGGTGTTGTTGTTGTTTTTTTTTTGGTTTTTTTTTGTTTGTTTTTGTTTTTTGTTGTTGTTTTGGTCAAACTATGAAAATTTCTGATGGAAAGAACAGCCTTTTCCATCACTGAATCTGTCAATTGCATCCTACACATTCCAGGGTCAAAGTCTGAACACTCCAACCATCATATTATTGGGCTGACAAAAAATATCTAAGTTTGTGTGATGAAGTTAGCAGCTGGGATATGTCAATTAAAAAACTTTGCTGTTCAGAATCGGGGGAAAAAACCTACAGACTTTTAACTTTCATTTTTTTAGCAGAAAGGATTATGGTTTACTGCAAACACCCACCTCACACCCATATATGCATTTTTTAGGAACGTAAAAAATAAGTCTATAGGTTGGCTGGAAGTGTTTTTAAAGAAATCTTTATCTTAACTTTGATATTTTAAAACAGTCATCTTATTAGAAGGGATACTACTGTTAGGAAGACAGTGTAGAGCTGCAGTGGTTGGAATAGGGGAGGGCAGCATGATCCTCCAGATATGTTTGGCCTATATTTCCAAGCTGCCTTAGCCATTATAGGTAACAATAAAGAAATCTGAAAACTGCAGTCAAAAACATATGGAGAACCACCGTAGTTCATCCCTGAGTTGTTCATCTCTTGGTTGTGTTTGCAGGAGGTGAATGGAGTCACACTACGGTCAATTCCAGAACCATAATTATCCCATTCCCATCCCACAATTATCCCATTGCCAATAATGGGATATTCATTGCCAATAATGGCATAATTGTGGAATGGTTCTGGAATTGATCCTAGTGTGATAATCTCAACATTCTAAAATAATTGGAAGGCTACTAATATAGGTTCTTGAATATTAAAGTCCACTCCAATAGCTTATAAACATGTGAAGCAATTTTATACTGGATCTCCTCTCTTATGTTATATGCCATCTTTTCAAGTGTGGATATCAGTAGGATGTCAGGTAAATTGTAAAAACAGTTTCATAATACACTGTTAGATGGTGAGCATGATAGGGATGAGTATGAAGACTGAGGCTGCTGCCACACTGCGGCATTAAAGCAGTTTGACACCATTTTAACTGTCATGGCTCCATCCTATGGAATCCTGTGATCCCCCACCCCCACCCCCAAATCCCAGAGGTGCATAGCATAGAGCCATGGCAGTTAAAGCAGTATCAAACAATATTAATTCTGCAGTGCAGATGCAGCCTGAATGGCTGGTAAATAATATTGAGTGATCTGAATTTCCATATGGAAAGGGATTGGTGGTAGTTTGAATAAAGTGATCCATATTTTTATCTAAATCTTGTGTATAGTCCCATTATTTTATGGTCGGTCATCAGAGGGATTGCTGCAAAAGTAAGAGTGGGAGGTATTGATGGAAAAAGAGAGAAGAGGGGAAGATTCTGAAAGACAATTATGCTATTTAGTTAAGATAACGTTTGCAGTATTATATCAAATAAAAAGGTAAACTACAATTACAAGTGTTACTGCAGTGAAGAGCAGTCAGGAATGAAATAAGATACATTTTACATCCTAAGTTGCATTGAATAAAATTGTTATTATTCTTAATAACCATACTTATTGACTGATGACTATGCCCAGTGTAATACTGAAGTAGAACATAATAACCTAAACATGGATGGGAATTGTGTAACAATCTGGAGGTTGTTAGAGTGAAACTCCCATGTAAGGTCGAGCTATATAATATATTTAGCATATATCAGCTTCGGCTGATATGCCAGCTGCTCCCTTTCCTGGAGCCGAAGGACCTGGAGTCAGTGGTACATGCTTTGGTAACCTCACGATTGGACTTCTGTAATGCGCTCTACATGGGACTACCCTTGGGCCTAACTCAGAAACTTCAATTAGTTCAGAACATGGCAGCCAGGCTTGTCATAGGAACATCGAGGAGAGAGCACATAACACCGGTGCTCAAATCTTTCCACTGGCTGCCAATTAGTTTCCGAGCGCAGTACAAAGTGTTAGTTTTAACTTTTAAAGCCCTACATGGCTTGGGTCCATCTTATCTGAGGGACCGCCTCTTCCCATATGAACCCCCCCCCCCAACACACACACTTCGGTCTTCTAGGAGGAACCACACTATAAGGAAACAAATTGATGCCAGCTACAAGTAAATGCACAATCAAGGAAACTAGGGTGGGAAAGAAGTCTGAGGGTGAAGATCCTAAACATATAGTAGAACCTGGAGCTGAATTTCCATATGGAGGGTAGTTATTGGGGAAAAAGTGAAACTGAGAGGCCTTCTGTTTTTTCCAAAGTAAACAACACTGCTATAGAATAAACTAAACTTTGTTCACCACCATGGGCATTACAGCATAAGTCCAGATCTTGCAGTCACACTGGTTAAAGAAAATGAAACTATACTTGCTGTGAGCAGCCATTATTGCACATTGTGTTCTTGCACCACTGGTGCTGCTTCTGCCACCACACTCTCTTCTTCCCTTTATTTTTTTAAAAAAGTTTTTTTTAGATTATTTAATTTTCACTTTTTCATTTGGTTTCTGAGTTCAGAATCAAGCTTGTTTGGAAATAGTGAAGGGGGGATAGGGGAAAGGAGGAGACACTGACATCAAAAGGCTACCAATATTTCAGCATCCTTGACGGGGACGTTTCATACCTGGGAACTATTGTGATTGCAAGCTCATTGATGAGTTCCCCCTGTCCATGAAAAGTGATACCCTAACAATGCTTGGGGGACACAGCAGCTATAGGTTGGAGGTGGCAGTGCTCAACAAGTATTGCCAAAGCTCCTTTTTACTAGCTCTAGTTGTGGTTTAAATGCTGTGTGTGATAAAAAATAAAAATGTGGGAATTTTACTTTTGTTATTGGAGGAAAAATATAACTATAAGTAATTACAAGTATAAGCAACCATAATTAACTAGTTATTTGTAACTTCTCTCTTGGCTCAACATCTGAATTTCCCTTTCTATCTGGACTTTTGTTCTTTCTAGTCATGGCATTCCTTCCCCATGGCTACTGCAGGAGAGAATAAGAACTGTAGCAGACGGGCATCTTTATTGTTCCAATAAGGCTGGCACATCCTGGGCAGCAAAACACATTGTCCAGCACAGTTCATTTCACGACATTCAAATTTGGCTTTTGTTTCAATCATTTCACCCACACCCCCTTTTGACTGTTGGAAAAAGGTAAAAATGCATGCAGGGAAATAAAGTTACAGGGAAGCAGTCACTTGATTGAAAGAGGTTTGTTTAATGAAACTGGGTATCTTGTGCCTAGTGTGTGTGGCATGACAGCACTTTGGGCCACTACACAGAAGAGAGAAAACACTTTGCTGTTGTTTCAGGGGGCAAGACAAAATATAATGAGCTACTGGAATATCTTCCCACAAGACGAGAGATTTTACCCAAATATTAGAAGTATTCAACAGTGGAATGAATTATGTACGGTCTGATGGGTCTTTAAGCAATCTGGACAGTTGTCTGTGGAACTATGTTAGCTCTGGATTTCCTGCACTGATTTGGAGGTGGGAGTTTGTTGTGTGCCTTCAAATTGTTTCTGACATATGGCAACCTCAAGGTGACCCTAACATGGGGTTTTCTCTGCCAGATGTGTTGAGAGAAGGTTTGCCAATGTCTTCCCCTGAGGCTGAGAGCATGTCACTTGCCCACTGTTGTGTTTCCATGGTTGAGCTGGGAATTGAACACTGGTCCCAAGAGTTACAGTTCAACATTAAAACCTCTATGTCATGCTAGAAATACCTGCCTTCCCCACCATGTTGAACAAAACATGCTTTTCTTCTATCCATTTGTAATAGCTTCATCACCTACAATTGAGCACAAAGTAGGAGCACAAAACAATTCTTGAACCTCTCTTCTGAAGGTATATACCTCTCAAGGGGGTGGGTGTCAGACCACAGCTGTATAATGACCAAAGTGACTAAAAGTAAAAATTGTATCACAGAAAGAGTGACATTATCCCCCAATAGCTACAATTATAGCATACAATGGCACCAGAAAAGGAACTGTAAATATTTGTTCTTGTTTACTAGTTACTTTAAATATTTGGATTCCTACTTTACTTGCTGAAGAAATGCTATAATTCCTATGCTTCTCAGGTAATTTGCCCTTCCCCATGATTCACCGAAGATGGAATACAGGGAGAAAATTCAAATCTAAACACTTTTTGCTCATATTTCCCTTGGCCCCAGTCAAGCAGCTGTGAAAGAGGAATCCTTGTTTTGCTAGAGTTTAAAGAAAATGGTAATCCTGATGGGATTTCACTCATTCACATAGATGATGTGGACTCTTTCAAAGAGAAAAATAAAAACAAAATATACCTTCAAAGATCTTTGATTAGGAAATGGGCAGATGAGGGAAACCACTGTACATTCTGTTTGTTCTTTCTGTCCTTGAATATGAATTCTGGGAAAACAGGAAATCTGTGAGAAACACAGAAGCCTATTTTGGAATGAGGGACACAGTAACTCAGGTATGAACAGGTACAAAGTACATAATACATATACTGGAGTTACAGCAATATGATCTTTCTATTTTTAGTGATAATGCTTCTATGATGCGAGTGTTATTATTTTTCTGTTTTTTCCCCCGAAATCAAAAGTCACCCAGCTTGCTTGGAGGTTAATAATTAAAATGCTGGCTTTGGGGTTTCTCCTTTTCTTTTTAGAAAAGTTTTGTTTTCAGATATTTATCATAGATCATCATCATCATCATCATCATCATCATCATCACCATCATGATCATCCTTTATTGTTCTGAGTACACACTGCTGGTTCATCTCCACAGGTGTTTGTAATTCTTTTTACATTTAATATTTTTTGTGTGTGGACGTACTAGTCACTTCCCCACAGTAGATTGTCTCTCAAGTCAAAGAAGCCATGCTCCAGGATTGCAGGACCATTTCTCAAGTGTTTCAGTTTAACTGGACATAGACTTTGTAGTGTACAATTTAAATATATATTTGCAAATATTTGAAATTCACAAAAATCGCCAGTTTCATTGGTTAGGATTCATGGGGCATATACTTTTTCAGGATGCCCTTTTTGGAGAAATCTTTTGGAGATCTTATTTTGGAGGGCTATTTTAATTGATTAGGATGCTTAAAAGGACATTATCACACCAGGCTCATAAGGTACCACATCGTCTTTGTCTAGGAAAAAATGCAAATATACATGGCTTGGGACAGGTGTTATTGCACAGATCTTTCAAATTGCCACATGATGCTGTTCTATGCTGGCCTTTGCCTTCTTCATACCATCCTCCATAGCTCAGCCTCCCTACCTTATACGTTTCCCAGTATGGCTTTCAGTCTGTTTTTGTATTTTATTGTTTTTATTTTTATTTTAGTGCAATTGCATAATCACAGCAATCCATTAAGTAAAAAAAGAAAAGAAAAGAAATTTTTAAAAAATGAAAGAAAAGAAAAGCAGGTTGCTTGGGAATAGTGAAAAGGAAGGGGAGAGGAGTACAACTGCATCCACTCACACCAAAGTAACTTGTTGAATATTGGAACTGCTTCAGGAGGAACTTATCACATGTGCACTAATAGTAGGAAAAAAGCACGATTGGGAGGCATTGATGCATTTTGTCTATCAATGAGAAAGAATGTTCCAGCAGCAGATGGACTACAGATCAGCTACTGGACAGACATAGCATCATGTGGTAAAATACGGCCACAGATGCTACTATCCTGTTCTAAATCCATTTTTCAAGTCTCGTGATAAAATCTTTAGACATAGTCCTTTGGAAATAATATCCACATGTATTTGTTCAAGTTGTGTGCATGAGCTGTATGGGTTCATCTGCACCCATAAACCTATATAC
Source organism: Urosaurus nigricauda (assembly GCA_034509955.1). Lineage (NCBI taxonomy): Eukaryota > Metazoa > Chordata > Lepidosauria > Squamata > Phrynosomatidae > Urosaurus > Urosaurus nigricauda. The sequence continues at coordinate 108,283,446 of JAOEGL010000004.1, forward strand.
AGAATCTGTCCTTAGCTCAGTTTTAGTTTTTGAGTCTTCTTATTCCATCTTCCTTTTTTTCTCTCTTTCCAGTTTTCTCAGCCAGTATTACTCATCAGTTCTCTTCAATTTTTCATCTCTAATCTTTGTTTGTATATAAACTGTGACCTTATTTTCAGAGTGTGGTTCTTTACATAGACAAATCTACCAACAATCAATCAGAACAGGAGAAGAGTAAAGAGCTGGGAGAATCCCAAAGTTTTACAGAAAGCCAAAAATATTTTCAGGGGACAAAAATTTAAAAGGGCAAGGGATCACTCTGTAATAATCCAATGAGAACTGAGCATGCTGAGCAATCTAATGAGCACCTGAGCAGGTGTGGACTACTGAACTTTATTTAGGCCTTATGTACCTAATTTCCATCAGTGCAGTGCCTAATCCCATCCACTGTATTGTTACTTTTCTTATAATGCAGTGACAAGTCTGAAGTGGTTCTTCCTCCTTTTTGCACCATGCTCCTTTTTGCACCACATAAAGGGTGCCATAGCTGCTGGTGCTGCAGATTTTCAGTGCTCCTTTGGTGCTGCGTCATCTGGACGTAGCGCCAGAGGAGTGCCATGATGCTGCCTCCTGTGTGGTGGGGCATGATGCTGCCTGCTGTGTGGTGGCATGGGTATGGAGTTGGGGTGTGCTTTGTGTGTACACCACGCACCCACTCCACCCCCATGCCTGCCTTTGATGCCATCTGTACAGCCTATTAGTTTAGAAGAACCAAGATTTGAATCATTACAAAATTCTTAATCTAGGGCTGCACCCACTTTGCAAAAATAATCCGGTTTAAAACTGCTTTAACTGCCATGGCTTAATGCTATGGAATCCTGGGATTTGTAGTTTGTTGTGGCACTGCAACTCTGACAGAAAAGGCTAAATATCTCACAAAACTTCAAATTACAGAATTCCATAGCATCAAGCCATAGCAGCTAAAGTGGTGTCAACCTGGATTATTTCTGCAGTGAGGATGCAGCCTAGGGACCTTATCACTCCGCTTAAATAACCTAGTTTACCCCTTCCAAATTGAAGTCTAATTCAGACTGAAGCCTGGTCCTATCACGAGGATTTTGCAGCTGAAGCCACCAGGTGAGTCCAGCCCGGTTGCAGCCCAGGTCCCCAGCATGCTTTTGTAGCTATTTTTTGAAGTCAGAAAACTCCTGGTTTTGAAATGAGGCTCCTAAAGCATAGATTTTTGTGGAGCTTTTGGGCTATGTGGCTATGTTCATGGCCACATAGCCCGAAAGCTCCACAAAAAACTATGGATGCCGGCCATGAAATCCTTCTACTCCACTCCTAAAGTATGCTTGGGATCCAGGCTGGACTCACCCAGTGGCTTCAGTGGCAAAATCCTTGTGATAGGACCTGGCTGCAGTTCAAATCAGACTTCAATTCGGAAGAGGTAAACCAGGTTATTTAAATGGTGCGATAAGGTCCTAGGTTACTTCCTAAAAGTTCTGGTTTGATGACAGATGTTGTAGCAGGAGAAGAACAGAAGATCTTGAGGTAGCAAGCTGTTGTTTAAACTTGGGTTGTTTTGTACAACACAACATATGGAAGTATTTGGGAGATGTTGACTAGAACAGAAGGACGATCAATGAAATAATAAATTTAAAATGTACATATCAAAGAATGCCTTGATTTTTATCACTCAGATGGTGATAGAAATCAAGGCATCCTTTTACAGATACAGATACAGAGACCATTGGAAACAATGCCTATAAGCTTGGTTTGCAGAACATGCTTTAGAGTTTTTTAGTCCCTGTGAAGATGTTGTTAGGCACCTATAAAAGAAATGGTGACATGATGATAGAGTCTTTCCCAGATTCACCTCTTTCAAGTTAGTTGTTTGGATTCAAAGTGTTGCCAGTTAATTGCACCTAAAGTGGAAATCAAGCATATGCAGAATGCTTTACAGAAGAATCATTTCAAAGTAGTTTTACGGAAATGTAATGCAATTAGCATTAGCAGCAATTATTACCTTATGTATAGTCTTCATTGCTTCCAAAGTGCTCAAGTTGGTATACATCTCTCCATTTAGACTCCAACATTGTACAGTAGATTAGACTAAGAGAGGTTCCTCTTCATAAAAATAAAATATTAGTCTGGAGACAGTAATTAGCTCAGAGTCACTCAATAGTTTTGTGGTGGCTATTTAAACCTAAGTCTCCCCAGCCGTGGTCCAAAATTTTAACCACTGCACTATACTAGCTATGTAAATTTCATAGGGAGAGTTCTTTCTTACCCATGAAGTAGTATGGGATTGTAATTCTGGAAAACAGCATAGCTGTGGGTTTAAAACTGAATTGTCAGAAGGTATCATTGGTTGAGAGGCATTGCATATGAAGTGATTAAACTCTTGGAGATGTTACTAAAATACAAACACTGGGCTTGTAGTCTTTTGAGGTATATAAGATTCTGTCTTGGAAAGGCATGCACAGGAATATTACAGTGAGTTAAAATAATTTAAAACTGCAATGTTTTTGCCTGTGGTTTTGAATATCTCTGTGGCAAACTAACTGATCACTGGAACACATCTTATGAGTGCATAATTCAGTTCAACGTTGGACAAAAAAGTTATGTCTAACCATTTCTACAAGGGGAATTTAGGTACTCATAGGACACAAACAGGATTCGATCCCAGGGCTAGGGCTGGGGGTAGATCTGCCTAAACTTGAAACAGATTGGGAGAAGTCACTTATTTAAATCAAGACATTTGAATTTAAGTATTTCTCTCCCCATCCTCATCGCCACCTGTTCTATTTGTGTAAAAAGTATGTGTGACCTATGCAGTAAAGATTGAGAACATCTGCATATTGTGGCAATTGGAATGAAGTGCTACACCCACTTAACAACAATTTACTGACTAATAAGGTCTATTAAGAATAATTTAGTATCAGTGATAAGGTTTGTTCTCTCACTTTGGTAATTGTGCCAGTGTTTAATTGTGCTGTAAATAAAATTGCATGCTTTACTTTGCAAATGAATGCTGCAATAAGGTGCTTTAATTGAGCCAAGGTAGAAAACCGAGTAGCCCTTTTAGCAAATGAATTAGGATCTAACTGAACATTCAATTTTACCACAGAAAACAAGGTTGCAGATAAACAGAGATCATATTTAGAAGCAAGGCCTGTTCTCAGTTTACTTCGGAGTGCTCAGAGACAAGGGCAATGGCCTGTCCAACTTCTAGTGTGACCTTTGATTCCTGAGGCTCTTTGCTGGTAGAGTGTGCTGTCCAAAAAGCTGGGGTCCTGGGAAGGCACCCACAAATAATATTTAATAGGGGAATTAATATATCTCAATTGAAATTATACATTGGCTGATTCAACATTAAGCCTTGGATCTTAGCCTTTATATAACAGTTCCAAACCACACAGAATTCCAGATGCAATTCTGAATGATGAAATAATGAAAGAATCAACATGCGCACAAATACACTCTCATGCACACTCACACAAGAACTAAAAAAGCAAAGGTGAGAGGAATTGTGACTTTAAGGTTGCTAATAGGTGATACTACACTTTTCCTGAGGTGTAGCTCCAATTTTGGGATAGCTGGATTGGAAATAGCTGCTGATGGAACATGGGTTGGCCAGCTATTAAAGTGTCCAGCTGAAATCAAACCAAATATCTGTCTGATTCCAAACTGGACCAAATTGCTTGTGCAGACAGTGACATTTAAACACAAAAGCACATCCTGGGGCAGTATTCTCAGGATCAATAGACTACCTCATTGTCAAATGGTTTTCTCAGGGGAGAAGAATGGGTAGGAAATTGAGAAAATGTTCGGACAATGGGTGTGAATATCCCAAACAAAGGAAAACTCCTTCCAATGAGGATCTACCTTTTGTTTGTGTATGTACAGCCACCTCAGGACAGAAACCCATCATTACTCTCAACAGAGAAGGGATTATGCTGAGGTAAATCTTGGGTAACCTCATCGCAGTGCATGCTCTTCCTTCTCCCTTGGTAGAGCCAACCTGTTCCCCAGATACGACTAGGTTTTCTGCAGTGGGGGTGCCACTTAGGCTACCCACCTCAGCACCCCTTTCGATATTAAATTCAATCAAATTTGAGAGGGGTGATCAGGCATCTGACCACGGAGTAACAACTAGGAGGGCATTGTTTCCCCTCAAATCTTTCCAGCTTTTTACAATGCAAGGCCAACCTTCTGACTCTAGCTACCTGCTACTTGAGTCGGATATTTGGTGGTTTTGCATGAGGGGTGGCTGCTGCTGTCATCCACAGCTCCTCTTGGGTCTTCAGGAGGTGGAAGAGTTTCTCTGTCTGGAGATCTGCACAGAAAAGTTGTATCTTAGCTCTGCAGACGAACAAAGAGTCTGCCTAACGTGTCTGTTTTACCCAGTGTCAGTCCTTTGTATGCCAGCTTAAATGTATAGATGCAGTCTAATAATGGCAATAGTTTAAACAGAATTGCAATACATCTCTGGGGAAGAGTATCACCAGGTAGATATTCTCTGTTTGGTATACATGTCTGTGCATAGCTTCAGGAAAGGTCCTTTTTATCTCAACTTTCTCGCATTCTCCTTTCTCCTCTTAAACAACCTTGGAACTTCACAGCTTAATCCCAAACCCTTTCAGCTTTGTGAGCTGGCTTTTGGAGCTAATATTTCCCAATCCTCTGCCCTGTGAGCTTTTTATTTGTAATGATGCATTTATTTGTAATGATGCATTTACTACCCCATATTTACTTATGGGATTTCTTTCCTTGAATGCCTTTTGTTCAGGCTTACTGCAAAACGTAATGAAAACAAAAATTATGTAGATCATGGAGGATTGATATAAATTCAACCTAGACAATAAGGAAATTGAAATAGTAAAAGAATTCCTGTGAGGGATTAAACATTGATGAGAATGGAGATTCAAGTCAAGAAATCAGAAGAAGAGTAGGAACAGGAAAGGCAACCATGAAAGAACTAGATAAGATTCTAAAGTATAAAGATATATAACTGAGCACAAAAGTTAGAATCGTCCAAGCCATTATATTTCCCATAAAGAAACTCAAGAGAAAGAAAATCAGCTCCTTTGAGATGTGGTGCTGGAGAAGAGTGCTGAGGATATCATGGAGACTCCAAAAGACAAATAAATGGGTTCTTAAACAGATTAAACCTGAACTCTCAATGGAAGTCAGGATGACGAAACTAGAGCTGTCATACTTTTGCCACATCATGAAATTGCCAATTTTGACTCAAGATCTACCAGCTGTCTACCTTAAAAGAATTCTATTTTCATTATATTTAAAAACTAGCTAAGTACATATTTGGAAAAAACGATGTTATATTGCTGCCGTTCCCCTCAGAATATTTACCAGTATAGGTTTTCAACATTTATAGTATGGCTAGCAAATGACTTTCTTCAGAAGTCTTTTTGGTTTAGGAACAAGAATGCCAATGCTGAACTATCACAAGCTCTTGACACTATCAAAGAAAACCCAATCCCTTAGTAGTCACATAATTATTACTTGAGTTAAAGAACAATGTGGCATATTGCTTGCTGAGTATAGTGAATCCATTGATTGGATTTCACCTGTTTAGAACCTACTCTAATTTAAACATGGAATTTCAAGAGCTATAATGCATTGCAACCAGTGGAAGACAGAAGAATCATTAAACTGACAAGATTAATAAACCCATATGGTGTAGCACAGGAAGATAATGGCATGGTTTCTCCCCACCCAAAGCTGATATTCAAGCAAAAGCTCCTATATGGAAATTATTTACCCCCCCCCTTGCTATGAACGGTGAAATAAACAAACCCACCTATTGGTGGGTCTGTTTATTTCACAAATATAGATTACCCTGTTGATATAATAGTTGTGCAAACACATTATTCTTATGTATACATAAATACACAGAAATATTACTTTGTGTTCCCAGTTTCCCAAACCATAGATAAGGTCTGAATAATTTTTATTCTTTTTAAAACATAAAACCCTCCCAAGAGATTTCACTTGTCTCATTTAAATTCGTGGACTGTCTCTTGAAAAAAAAATTAGATGTTTTGCCCAATCAGCTTCCAAATTCACCTTGAATTTCACTTAACGTGAAATGCAGACATCTTAAGGACTGTTCAAAACCCTTGGGAAATTTGCTGGGTTATCAAAACTATTCTACCTTCCCCTGAAATTCTATGGATGGTTTGGCAATGAATTTTCATTTTAGGTGGGATTTAGGAACACTTCCAACACTGTACTCATCTGGCAAAAGAGATCCACACACATGGTACTGATGCAGATATATTCCTGAATGAACATCCCCATTTCATGAACATGTTTACTTAGGCCCTTTGCACTGGCTGGATATATCTTATGTGCCAACACAGATGCTCATCTGCATCCAAGCCCAGGAGTTATTTATGACAAGCTGTCTGAAACTACATCAGGATTGTAGTTGGTGGCCTAAATCCAACTATAAGTAGCAACCTAAATTTGTGGCTGTTGTTGTTATATCCCATCAAGTTAGCTTTGATTTATGGTAACCCTATGAATAAAAGACTTCCAAGAGAACTTCATACTAATAACCCTCCCCCTACTTTCTACTTTGCCAAGCATTATTATCATTTCCAGTGAGTCATGTTGTCTCATGACACTTATTTATTTATTTATTGGATTTATACCCCATCTTTCTCCCAGGATGGGATTTGAGGTGGCTTCCAAAAGTTTAACACGAGATTTAATTAAAATCCCATTTTACAAAAGTTGAAACAGAATTAAATAAAAATATATTAAATACTATTATTTAAATAGTTAAAACACATTTAAAACATAATTACAAATAACTTATATGAAATAAAATAAAGCACACTCGGTAACAGTCTCTCAGTCTCAGGGGATGACAATGACAACCTGCCTCTGTAGTAACTTGCCAAGAAAATCCTGTGATAGGTTCACCTTAGGGTTGCCATCAGTTGGAAATGACTTGAAGGCATACAACAGCAGCAACAACAACAACAACAATGTTGCAGCTACAACAACAGCACACCACTTCACACATAGTACTACTATATAATTTAGAATGCAAAGGCCTTTCTGAATAAAGAGGTCTTCAGCTCCTGACAGAAAGAGAGTTGGGAAAGGTCCAACCAGACTCCTTGACATGTCAGTCTCGGTTTCATCATTTTGGCTTCTAATGAGAATTCAGTCTTGGTTTTCTCTTGGACTGGATTTTCTACATTGATCAGGTAGGTGACCAGAGCATCTCCAAAACTTCCTCCAACTCTTCAATTCTATACTTAGATTCGACTCTTCCTTTAGAGTGCTCAGAGCAGTTTATATCGTTTTTAGATGGAATATCGAGCTAAATAACTGCTGCCATAAGATTGCATCATATGTCCTATCTAATGCTAAAGCATTCTCATGACAGTGCTCAGGGCAAATAATCACTGGGAATCATCACTGGAGAAATAACAATTATTTTTAACAACAACAACAAAGCCACTGCTTGACAACATAAAATCTTTCATGTGTCTTTCTACCTGTTTATCTGACCACCTGAGCCACAAACAGCACTCTTTCCCACCTTGCTACAAATGTTCCTTCAGACTGTTTTGAGTTTGAGTGTGCAATATTTCTTTCAGAGCACCGAAATGACAAAACAAGGCAGCCTGATGACAGTGAGAACACAATGACAGACAGACAGCATTAGGTAGATGACGAGAGAGAATAAATAAATACTGTTGTTGACAAATGGCTGACATGAGAAGGCCACTAAATGGTACATGATAAGACAGAAGTCAAATAACAGAACTGAAGCAATTCCCTTCGGGATGACTTGAAAGCTGAATATCCTTAAGTAACAATTACAAGTGACTACAATAGCAATGGGAGTGGGGACTTGTTTGTATGCTACCAAAGTCCATCACTCCCAAGAGCTAATAAAGTGTTTTAGGAGGTCAGAGATAATAATGGAGAGGTAATCATAGTTTAGAAGTACTACATGAATTGTGTCAGAATTCAAAACAGAGGAAGGTACAGCATCCTTAAATTACTGATCAGTACAAAACTTGAAACAGTTACTTTTGGAAGCTAAAGTTCCCAGAATCCCCTAGCCAGCATAGTTAAGCTCTGGCTCAGAGTGGTTGTTTAGCATTATTGAGCTCAAGCCTGCAGAAACTACAACCCATCAAATTGAACACAGCCCTTCCAGATGTCTATGGTGTATTCAGTGTGTATTCAATGTTATGAATCCTCACCCAACCATCAGATAGGCTTCTCTCCATGAAGAGCAAGGTCTATAATGAGTTAAGACAATAAATTATTTTCACAAAAAGTTACATAGAGATATTCAGTTTTAAATGGATTTGCTTGGCTGCACTCATTAGATGAAAGCTCTAATTTAGTGTCCCTGTGGTGATAATTTTTAAAAGCCATAGACCACTGTGGTTTTAGAAAGAGTGCCCTGCAACATTTCACAGATGTGCTCAAGCAACATCTGAATGTGGTCAAGATGGGAGTAGTTATTAATGAGGAAAAATGGACAAACTATGAGAAGATGTTGCACTTTGCTTTTGCCTGTGTCTCCTGAGAAGGACAAGAGTCTACCTCTTCCTCTACCATCTCTTTGATAAGTGAATTAAGTGTAAATTACTTTTTACTTTGAACTCAGTTTTCAGCAATGGAAGTAAGCTGTGGACAAGGGGAGAGAGAATGGCAGGGAAAGAGGAAAACGGGGACAGCTTAAAAGCACCTCAGAAAGTTTAATGACCACTGGCATATGGAGAATCTTCTCCATTGGTGGCTTAACAAGTCATCTTCACTGAACTGTAATTATCTGCACAGGCAAATACATATAGGTACTTATATTGTGTCAGTAAGCTGTCCCTTTCCATGGGTAATAAAAGCTCAAGAGAGATGAAGGAGGTGTAAGTGGTTAGAGTAAGAAATTAATGGATTGTACAGGGAAGACTGCACCATTTTGGAGTGGAGTGGTATGCCCTCCGATTGTCCAGATTTGACAAGGACAGTTGTGATTAATCCTCTATTCTCCCACTTTTTCAGCTGCTTTTAAAGCGTCTCCATTTCTTTCTCCATTTCCTACTTTCTCCCTTTGACCTCAGCCTACTCCAATTGTTGTAAATTGAGTTCAAATTGTAAAAGCAACTTCTATTCAGTGGACCCAGGAGGGGGAGAGGAGACAAGGGAGTAGAATCTTGTCCTTCTTTGTAGACTCAGGCAAAAGCAAACTGTGCAGCTTCTCTTAGCATTTGTGTGCTTCCTCATTTGTAACTTTTGGCATCTTCACCATATTCTGATGACGCATGACCAGATGTATCCCAATTTTCATATGTAAAATGTTGGGGGGTATGGGGCAGGATGGGGATAAGAATGGTTAGGCCACTCTTTCCTGTGCCATGATCCCTGATTTAGGAGTCCTTTCCTCAACAACAAAGATGACAGACATTCAAAATATGGATCTACCTCTGCCATAAATATGGATCAATTTATAAGACTGCACAATAAAATTGTTGCAAAGCTCTGGGCTCTGTTGCAGACATTGATGAATTTACTGATTCGTACCAAAGGTACAATCCATAGATGGGAAACGCTGGGAAAAAGAAAGCCTTCATGACTTTTCCTCTTCTGCTTCTTCCACCTTTTCTGTGTCCTTCTTTTTATTTTTAATAAAAAGGGGACAACTTTCCCACTCTGAGAATTTATCAAATTCCTTGTAATTGCTTCACTTCAGCTGGAGAAGAATTGTATTTCTATGCTCCAGCAATAATATTATTTGCAGGAAGATTATATAGGCCATAAGTCTTTGTCAAAACCAATTATGAGAATTTTTCAGAAGCAGACTAACTAGAGAAACCTCTCAAGTAAATGGAGGTACTAGGTCTATCCATTTTGAAATTACCCTGTTGGGCACAAGCCAAAATTCGGAAAGCATGAGGACAATGGCACCACATAGGGATGAATGTTCTGCTTCCCTGGCTGGTTTTTCAACAGCCTAAAGAAATAGAGTCATTAATCTTCTTATTTAATTTTACAGCTGTCACCTATTTCTAAGTTTCTGAGAATTATTTCCATTTGTATTCCTTCAAGGAAACAGGAGCAAGAGATTTGGATGCAGAATATGAGGCTGGCAAAGCTTTCCTCCTTCTTTTTTTCCATTTTTTTTTGAGGTATTGTATTTCAGAACATATTCTCAAGAATAGAAGATCCTCCCCACCCCCAGACAGTATATGTTTTTATGTGATTTGCATATAAAGGATTCTAGTAAGATAAAATTAACATACTCTTCTTTTAAACTGTGTGGGAACTACAGATAGAAACTCCTCCTCCCCACTCTGAGATGTCTAAATGGCTCACATTAAAAGTAGATATAAAATCAGCTAGAAAACAATTTTAAACAGTTTAAAAGTGATAAATAGTTAAGAACCATTTCAAAGCACCCAGAAATCAATTTAAAAAGAGAGCAGTGAAAGTTATTACCAGGGAGGGGATGCCTAATTTGTTTTACAGTATTGTATTTTTTTTATCAGGAGGAAAAAGGGAAGGAAGGTCTGATTCTGTTCATCTTGCATACCAAAGTCCATATACCTTGCAACATTTCACAGATGAAACTTGGACACATGGCCAAACAACATTAGAGTGTGGCCAGGATGGTAAATGTTATTAATGGGGGGAAAACACATTTTAGGAGAAGCCAAAGCAGTTTCCTTTCACCTGAGTCTACCAGGAAAGGCAAGATTTTCCCCTCTGCCCCTCTCCTCCCATTCCACATTAATTGAGAGCAAATTTCTTTTGCAGTATGAACTTAGTTTGCAGCAACCAAAGTAAGCTTGAGGGCAAATGGAGAAAGTGGAAGAAGGTAAGAGAAACTGGTTTATTTTAAGAACAGCTTAAAAAGCGGGACATAGAGGATAAATCAGGACTGTGTTTTCCAGACCAGGACAGTTAGAGAATATATGTCCACTATTTGCTTTTAGGCTGCAGGCCAGACTTCAGTGCCATTGAAGAGAGAAAGATGTTACAAGTTTGTAATCTAATATGCTGATCTTCTATGCACATGGAGTTTTTAAAATCATTTACATGAAACATTTATATCCTGCCTTTCTTCAACAGAACTCAAATGAACAATATTTTCTTTTTTAAAAAAATAATGATAAAATTGAACACTAACAGGACAATCCTCCCTGATCTGTTGAAGAGATTAGAAAGGTTAACCATTGCCTTGGCATCCATGTCACTCTCCCACTTGCACAGCAGAGCAGAAAGGAAGTATGGCTCTTTCTTTTCTTCCTTTTTAGTTCTTACATTGGTTTCCGATTTTTCCTCCAAAACAAATTTCTTCCAGTTACAAACAATGGGGAAATTATATACCGTAGTTCCAGTACTTCCATTCCCTCTCATATTGGAGGTGGTGTTTGGGGACTAGATATGCATCATGATCAATTGTTGTTGTTATGTGCCTTCAAGCTGATGCTTGAAGACCCAACTGTAGTATTTTCTTGGCAAGATTTGTTCATGGGGGATTGCCATTGCCTTCCTCTAAGTCTAAGGGGTGGTACAGACCACCCAAAAGGGGCGGTCTACAGCCGCCCCTTTAAGCAGCGAGATGGGGCCAGGGCTGCCTCACTGGCAGCCCCAGAGGCCCCATCCTGCCACTTCTGAAAGCTGCGGGGAAGCAGCTAACTGCCGCTTCCCTGTGGCCTAAAAGTGGGGTGCAGCAGGTGCCCTGGGTGCCTGCTGTACCCCTTTCTCCCCGGCAGTTCCGAGGGGATATAGGGCCCGCCACTGCGGCCCCTTTCTCCCCTGGGTCCTTGGCGTGGCCGTCTAAAGGCTACACCAAGGACCTGGAACAAAAAATGAGCTCTGTTTTGGAGCTCCTTTTGGTACCATGGAAAGGGCGCCCTTGGCACCCTCTCACGGCACCAGTACATCAGGTGTGTGCAGCATTGTTTAAATGCTGCGTGCACCATGATACTATCATGGTGCGTCCGTATGGATGCCGCCATTTTCAAATGGCAGCGTCCATAAGCTTTAGGGTTAAGGAGGGTGTGAACGCTGCACCCTGCCTAACCCTAAAGGCACCCAATAGAACCCTAATGGCGCTTTATTTTGCCTGTCTGTATTGGGCCTAAGAGAGCTTAGGTCCCAAGGTCACTCTGGAGCTTTCCATGTATTAGGAGGGCTTCAAACCCTGGTTTCCTAGTGCAACACTGAAACCACTATAACACAGTGGCTCACTATCACACTGACCTTCTATCATGATCATTAGAACTCTAAATGAGGACAACAGGTTCCCATTGAATTTGCTGAAGGGCCTTACTTTCCTCAAAGCTTTCATTTGTATTCTCCAGAAAGCTCTGGTTTGAGACCTACTGGTAGCTTCTTCTGGCATGCTTCTATTCATAACACAAACATGGTCATACTAGAAGAACTGTGACCTCTCCAAAATACATCAAAATGACATCACGACATTTTTTTCTAATGTTTATGTGGAATATCTTTTCCTGTAGTTTGTATCCATAGCTATGTACTCTAGTTTCTGGAGCAACAGAAAGAAAAAAAAAAGCTTACTCCATCTTCAATATGACATGCTTTCATATTCAAACTCAAACATGGCTAACATGTCATCTCTGAATCTTCTCTTCTCCAGGCTAAGCATAGTCAGCTCCCTAACCCATTCCTCATAGGGTATGGTTTCCAGGCGTTTCACCATTTGGGTTGCCCTCCTCTGGACCTTCTCCAGCTTCTTTGTGTTCTTCTTGAATCATGCTACCCAGAACAGGATACACTATTCCAGGTGAAGTCTGACCAAAGCAGAAAAGAGGGGCATTATTCCTCCCCTTGATCTATACTCTTAAGGATGCAGCCTAGAATGGCATTTATTTATTTTTTTAGCTGCCACATCATACTGTAGATTCATGTCCAGCTTGTGCTGTATTGAGATTCCTAGACTCCTTTCACATGTCCTCTTGTTAAACCAGCTAGATTACCACAGTACACCCTTATAGTGCTGCTATTGCACTTCAGCTGTTCTGGTTGCCTTCTGTGGCATTCGGAGATTTGCAGGAGGGGCATTTAGAATTTTCAGCCAGAGAACTCTTAGGCTTCACTGAAATACAAGTCTCAGAATGCACCAGGAGGTAGCCACAGCAGTAGAAGTGGAATAACAGCACTATAAGAGTGTAGAGTGCTAATGTGGCAAGTGTCACTCATCTATGCTTTTCATTTTTTTTCCCTGCCTAAATATAGTACCTTAAATTTCTCCCTATTGGAATTCATTTTGTTTGGCCCAACTTTCTAATCTATTTTTTATTTCGTCTGTTATGCGGTTTAATTTCTCTTTCTTCCTCTTTTGTATCTCTCTATGTTTCTGAATAAAAAAACCCCGCATGACTGCTTTTACAGTATCCCAGACCATTTCCAACCCCACTCCTTTATTCATGTTTTCTGCAAAATAATTCTTCAACACTTGTTTTGCTTCCACAATAATATTATCCTTTTCTAACAAATATTCTTGCAGCTTCCAACTGTATTCGCTTTTATTTGTATTTAGTTGTAGGTTGATAGGGTTATGGTCTGAGTGTGTTCGGGCTAGTATTTCCGTCTTTCTTATATGAGTACATAAGGTCTGAGAAATTAAGAACATGTCTAACCTTGCAAATGATCTGTGTCTTTCTGAAAAAAAAGTAAACTCCCTTATCTTCTCTTTTTTTTGTCTCCATACATCCACCAGGTTCAGATTTTCCATTAATTCAAAAAAACTTTTTGGTAATTTACCCTGCCTTTCTTTAACTTTTTTGCTTGATAATCTGTCTATTTCTGGATTTATAACTCCATTAAAATCACCGCAAAGAATCACATCTTTTCCTATATATTCCTGTAAAATTCCATTTATTCTACTATAAAATTTTGACTTCCTTTCTTGTGGAGCATATATTGCAACTAAAATTATTTCTCTTCCTTGAATTTTAAGTTCTACTCCTAAAAAAAAACCATTGGAGTCATTAAAGAGTTCTCTTGATTCCAATTTTTTATTAACATAGACAACAATACCTCTTTTCTTTTGTTTGAAAGATGATGCATATACTACACCAAGCTTATAATTTCTTAGCAACCTTTTATCTTTGGTTCTTATATGTGTTTCTTGCAAAATATTAATATCATATTTCAACTGATTTAATTTATGGAATATTTCCTTCCTCTTCTTTTTCTCATTTAAGCCTTTTACATTCCAAGACAATAAACTAAGATCCTTTATTACAAACATTGTTTTATTTCCTCTGTTTTAATCTTCTTCTTCTACTACTATTTCTTCACCCTCACTCCCTTCTCCTTCTTCCTCATCTTCTCTATCCCGTACAAGTATATCCGCCTCTTCCCCCTCCGATTCCTTCTTTATTTCTATTAGCTGATCTTAATTTTTCTCTATATGGTTCTGTTTCTTGCTTTTCTGTCTCTTTCTTTATCTCTTTATTACATCTTTTCCAAAAATCCTTCGCTTTTTGTACAGAATTCAGCTTGTACCATCTATGCTTATACAATACCAATAGCCCTTCTATTTTTTCCCACTTGTAAATAATCCCATTTTTATTAAAGAGAGATGTCAAACATTTGTAGTCCTCTCTCTTCCTCAGTATTCTTTTTGGCACATCCTTAAAAATTTTTATCTCTTGATCCTCTACCACAAAGGGTTTCTTATAACTTAATTCCAATATTTTATCCCTTGTTCTTTTTCTCACAAAATATATTACAATATCCCTAGGCCAACCTTTGTCTTTGGCAATGGCCGAGTTCAATCTAAACATTTTGTTTATTTCCCATTCCATGTCTTGTACAGACATCTCGCTATAGTTAGCTAGTAGTGGAACCAAGTCTTCGTATAAATTTTCACCATTTATTTCTTTAATCCCTCTTATTTTCAAACAGCTCTCTCTCAGTTTATAATCTTCTAGGGCTTTCTCATCTAGCTTCCTCTCTGTCTCTTGTTTTTCTCTTTCTTTAGATTTATTCGCTTCTTCTTCTATCTTATCTGTTTTTTCCTCTAATTTACCTATTCTTTGTTTTACATTGCTCATCTCTTTTGTTAAATCTTCCAAAGATTCCCTTATGTCTGATAATTCAGATCTTAAATCTTGTTTTATATCCACCCTAAGCGATTTTATTTCTTTTTTCATGTTCTGTTCTAACTCCATCTGCATTTGTGTTTGCATTTTTTTTCATTTCCTCCAAAAAAAGGGTTTGGTCAAAGGAGTGCCTTTTTTGCGCTTGAGAAGGGCCAGTAATGGTCTTTGTAACAGACATATTTTCCCCAGAACCCTTAATTAATCTTAATAAAACTTATTTTAGTTGAAATCCCAATAAAGAAGGTTTATGATTGTCTAACTCTCTCCCTATTACCAATTATTACACTTCTGCACTATGTGGTTGGGAAATAACAGTTGATCTATACCTTCCAAAAAGAGAGAGGGAGAGAGAGAAGTATTATTTATCTTTCCTCTCAATTGTCTGTTTATTTTGTTCTCTTGACAATTATATTATCTCCGATCTTTTTACTCCTCCCCTTCTATCCTACTTCTTTTTATTCCTCAAATGTTTCTTCCCTTTAAAATAATTTTACTTCCACCACTCCTTTCCACATTTAAGTTCTTCCCTTCTACAATCTCTAAACCTTCTCTGTTCTTTGCTTAATTCTCCTTCCACTGCCTTACCATTACCCTTTTATTTTGTTTTGTTTCTTACATTAATTATATCAATTCAGTTTTCCCCAGAATAGATCCTCTCTGCCTTCAACTTCTGCCAACTGTACTTATTAAGTCCCTTCCAATCCGTTCCACTTCGTGTTTTTTTTTTCCTATCTTCCTTGAGACCCCAGTGCTTCTGTACTTGTTTTACTTGTTTTACAACCTACTTCTTCCTTTACTCAAGGGTCCTATCTCCACAATTCTACCTCTTTTCCAATTCTTTTTCTCAATATCCCAAGCTTTTACCCCCCCCCCAGTCCTCCAAATCTTTCAACTCTCTTTCAACTCTCCCCAATCTGCTTCTCCTTTAAACTCCGTCTTGTCCGTCTGTCTCAGCAGCTGTCTCCTTGCTTCCTCTTTTTCTGGGCTTTCCGTGACTTCGTCTTCTTCTCTTTTAAGTCTTTTAAATCTTTTGACTCTTTTGAATTTCCACAGCTTCTTCTCTCCCTCTCTTCCCCTTTTCCACTGCCTCTCAAACTCAGATTCTGCTCCTCTTAGTTCTGCTGGTTTTTTGTTTGTTTTTCCCAACTCCACTCCAGTCCACTCTTAAGTCCAGTTCACCTTTTTGGTCTGCTTCTTCAGTTTTGTCTCCTTTGTCTTCACACCTCCTTTTCCCTTCTGCTTGCTTTCCCAGAGTTTCACGTATTCTACTTCTCTCTTTTTTAAACTTTTAGGGGCTCTTTTCCTTCTTTATTTCTTCCCTTTTTTCTACTGCTTCTCTCTCTTCTTCCTTTCTTTGTTTTCCTCACACTTCAGTCACTGTAATCCATTCCTTTTTTCCTTCGCTCTGGATCCTCTTCTCTTTCTCCTTCTCCTTCAGCTGCGCCTCCTCTCTCCCCTCTCCCACCTCTCCTTTCCTTCGCAAGCAAGCTCCGGTCTAGCAAATTCAAGAAGCATTAAAGTAAGTCTTGCAAGTTTTTTTTCCCCTAGACCATCATAAGTAATGCATTTCCATCCAATACAAGTCCCTTTTCTCTTCAAATGGCCATCTCTGGAGGCATTCCCCTTTCTCAGTTCAGGTTTATCTCCCAATCTTCCACCTCCACCTTTCTCCCTTTTCTCTTAATGTCTCTTTCTCATACTGCTTATGGAGAACTTTAATTCGGATAAGAATATGTCTTCGGCTGGTTTACCTTAATTCCTTGCTTGTTATTGTTGCTTTCTACAATTGTTTGTATGGGCGCTAGGCGTCCCTGCGGCAACCGCTATGCTGCTTCTGTGCTGCTGGGGCTTACCCTTTGGCTTCTCTGCCTTCTTCGAGTCTGCCTGGTCTCTTCCACTTCCACTCCCCCCACCAGGTTTCTCCCGGCTTTAGAAGCCTCTGCGGGTCTCTCCGAGTTCCCTTTTCCAAGGGGGTTTCGCTGTTAGATTTTACAAGTCTTTATGGTGTTATTCGCCACAGCACAGAGCTGCGTTTCTCCGGAGCTCCTTCGAAACGCTGCTTACACCTGTCCACGCCCACCGGAAATCCAGAAGCCTTGCAACTTTCTAATCTATTAAGATTATTTTAAATTCTGATCCTGGACTCTGGGATATTGGCTACCCCATGAAATTTAGTATCATCTGAAAATTTAATCAGCATGGCCTCTATTACACTATCCAAGTCATTGAATAGCACTGGGCATAGGACAGAACCTGTGGCATCCCACTGGTCACTTCTCTCCAAGGTGAAGAGGAACCATTGCTCAGCATTCTTTGGGTTTGGTTAGTCAACCAGCTACAAATCCACTTAACAGTCATGTTGCCTAGCCCACATTTTACTAGCTTGTTTGCAAGAATGCAATGGCTTAGTGGTTAAGATGCCAATTCAGATGATCGGAGGATCAGAAGGTTGGCAGTTCACGGCCTGAGAGCTTCATGATGGGGTGAGCTCCTGTCCAGTTTCTGCCAACCTAGCAGTTTGAAAGCATGCAAATACAAGTACATAAACAGGTACTACTTTGGTGGGAAGGTAACAGTTTTCTGTGCAATCATGCTGGCCACATGACCACCAGAGTTGTCTTCAGACAACATGGACTCTTCAGCTTAGTAACGGAGATGAACACCACCCCTAAAATCGGTTATGATTAGACATGTAACCAACATGTCAAGGGAATATTTTTACCTTTTCCTTGCAAGAATATTATGGGGCTTTGATGAAATCAGGATGTGCTATAAGCACAGCATTCCCTTTGAACTTTATCAGACAGAATCTTCCCCCCATTAAGGGAATGGGAAGGTGACGCTCGTGTCCGCGTGTGACCAAGAAAAAAACCAATTTTATCGCATACCAAAATGTTCTCAAAATGGCACCATTATGTTCCATGGCACCAAGTCATCCCCATTCAGTGCTGAGGCACATCATTTTGCTCAGACGGAAGTCTTCCGACCCAAACATTTAACGCGTCTCTGCACTGAATGGGGATGGCCCTCCCCCCACAACAGACAGTGCCTTAACTGCAGGTCTACAAGCTTAAGAAGAGTAGAATAAAGAGAAAGAAAAGTGAAGTAAATGTGATATGTGTGGAAGAACAGATAGCTTCCCTGTGCAGTTTGAAATGGAATATTCCTTAGAAAGCTGTACTGTGAAGCTGTGTTGAATTTATCACATAATCTTTGTCTTTTTGTTTCCATACCAGACAATGGGATTAAAAGTAGTTAAATTTTAGATGTTTTTAATTGTATTTTAACTGTATTTTATTATTGTTGGAATCTTGCCTCGATCAGATGGAGAGGCGAGAAATACAAATAATAATAATAATAATAATAATTATTATTATTATTATTATTATTATTATTTTATGACTCTGGACAGGCATGGCCCAAGATAATTTACTACCTGAGAAGGGGGAACAAATGGCACACCCCACCTATCCCAGTCAAAGTAAAATAGGCAGCCATGCTATTATGGCCCAGGGGGCAGAAAGCCCCACAAGTGCCTTTCCTCTCTTTCAGTAAAAATACAATAGTAACAAAATTAATTGCCAACAATTAAGTGCCCTTTCATGACACTCCAATCTGGCTGCCTGAGACAACCATCTCACTCTGCCTAGTGACTTGGCAAAAAATATTTTGGCCCTTTGTCTTGACTAACTCCACTTGCTGTTCAGAAGAACTTCCCATTATTATGCTTTCTTTTTTCAACTTCCTTGGGCACTTTTTTTCTGCTTCAGCAAAACTCCCCCAACTTGAGCATATTGTAAAATGAGTTTTGATATTTAATAAATACTTGTTGCAATTTTCCCTGTAGATGTGAAATGGGTTTACTTGAATATATCAAATGCTGGGGTGTATAATATTAGCATACTGTATCTGAAATGAGCCACTTTTCCCTGTGCCTAAAATTGTCCAGAGTAATGGTAAAAAGAAAGTAATTCTGAAGGTTATATTAAGTATAATGGAATCCAATCAGAGCACAACTACAATTCTTTTGAAGTTGTTATAAACCATGATGCAAACCACTTCCTCACCAGGAGTTTGTTGAGCATTTCAATGAGACTGAAAGAACCCAGACTATCAATTTCTTTCTTTCTTTTCCATTATATACATGGCAAATCTTCTCATGCCGCAGTGCACACTACCTCTCTCTCTCTCTCTCTCTCTCTCTCTCTCTCTCTCTCTCTCTGTGTATATTCAGTGCTAAAAATCCAAGCATACAGTCTGCCTGTATCTTCAGCAGAACATAAGCAAGGGTCATTTATTTAGCTTTTCTTTTCCTGTTGCCTCTTCTTATAGAGAAGCCCAACCACAGGCACTTTTGGTAGACTTATGGTGCTGTATTGGCATCATGTTCACAAATTTCTAATATGTCTTTTGTTCTGAAAAAGGAAAAATATATTTCCCGTGATTCTGAGGAAGTAGGCTTAAGCATATGAAAGTTCATGCTAACAACTTTCATCTTTCAATTAGTCTCAAAGGTGCTACAAGATCCGTCTGCATATTGATTTTCTAGACTAACATGGCTATGTCTTTTAATTATATCTCTTAAGTGATGGGCACTTGTCACTCAAAGTTTGCACCATATACTGAAAGATTTTTTGGGAGTTTTCTTCTGTAGGAACAGAAACTTCACAATGGCCCAGAGTTCAGCATGAATACAAGGCTGCATAGTCCACAAAAGGCATTTCTTTTTTTAATGTAAATATTCTAGCACTAACCCTTCTTCATATTTAAAAATAAAACTTCAGTATTTCGAGAACAGGGGTTGGAATTTAGTATGGAACTTATGTCTACATAAGAGGACTCACATCTATAAAAATATAAGTTAGCAGTTTCATAACAGCCATATTGAGAAAGTGGTTGTCATGGTCTTACTTTATAGAGGAACCAGCAAAGTGATTGCTGCACATTCGGACCATTGGACATGGGGACTAATACCCATTGGGCACTCCTGATTCCCATCTGGACAGCAGCTAGGGACTGCCAATACAGATCAGTAAAGCCTGATGTGCATCAGAACACCAGCTAAGGAGTGGCAACTTGCCTTGGTATGCCTGAAGTACATCAGGAGGTTTACTGGCGCAATGATACACATCTCTGCAATTCACCATGTGGGTTCTGCAGCACTTTTCTACGTAGCTAAGTACATATTAAGTTATGCAACATAGACAGTAATATAGAATCATGGCCCATGTCTTTTGCACGTGAATTATAATCATACTTAAATGATGTTTTCTGCATAGCTTTTTGTAATGACTTTTATCCATGAGAAATCACACTTACATACACAACTCACCTGGCAACAATCTTCTCCACTATGGTGAGGTGCATTGTAATTCTTTTTAAATTATAGTAATTACTTCTAAATTTGTATTTATATGTAGAAATTAGCATATGTAAACCTATGTAGTAACAAGTAGCAACAGGGAGGAGAAGGATTTGTTGTGCTTAACCGCAGTGAATCTAAATGGACTGAAAATGGCTTTTCCTCTTCATTAATGCTAGACTCATTATTGGTTCGAGCTTTGTGAATAAACATTCCTTTAAGGGGAATGAACAGTGATAAAAAGGTTTAGTGTCTTACTTTGGCTGCATCTACACTTCAGAATTAATGCAGTTTGACAGTGTTTTAATTACTGTGGCTCAATGCTTTGGAATAATGGGATTTGTAGTTTTGTGAAATATTTAGCCTTCTCTATCAGAGAGCTCTGGTGCAACAATAAACTACAAATCTTAGGATTCCATAGGATAGGGACATGACAGTTAAAGCAGTGTCAAACTAGATTATTTCTGCAGTGTGGCAGCAGCCTCAGCCTCCTTGACATTTTCCGTCTTTGACCTAAAGATCACTAAAGAGAGTCTTAGTCTTACATAGAGTGGGCTCTTCTTATCTACAGGCTTTTCATCCATGGATTTGAACTTCTGTGCATGGCAAGTTCCATTGTTTTTTAAGGGAGGCATGTGTGTGCGACCATGCAAGCAGCCGTGTTCATGCCTCACTACCATAGGAAAAAAAATGGGACTTGAGGTCACCCATCTTTTGTTGTGTGTATGTGTGTGTGAGAGAGAGTCCAGAATGAATCCCGCACAGATACAAAGAGATGAC
Source organism: Urosaurus nigricauda (assembly GCA_034509955.1). Classification (NCBI taxonomy): domain Eukaryota; kingdom Metazoa; phylum Chordata; class Lepidosauria; order Squamata; family Phrynosomatidae; genus Urosaurus; species Urosaurus nigricauda. The sequence continues at coordinate 108,304,707 of JAOEGL010000004.1, forward strand.
TGTTTTTGAGGTGGGAGCTACTTTTGAATCAACATGGCTGCAGAGTAGTTTAGAGCCATGCGGCTTATACATCTCCAGTACAGGCTTTGGGAAGAAATTTAGGAGAAATGACCATTGGAAGTTTGCCATTGCCACCTCTGAGGTTGTGAGCATGTAACTTGCCCAAGGTCACCCAGTGTGTTTCAGAACCAAGTCAGGACTCGAACCCTGGTCTCCAGAGCTGTAGTCTAACACTCAAATCACTATGTCTCACTGCCAGTTCTAAAAAAAATCACAAGGTAGAACCAAAACTCTATTCCTTTAGTCTTGAAAAAGAATACTTGATTCAGTCCACCCTTACAACCACTCTCTTAAGTCCCAGAAGGATCTGATAGGTGTTTTTGCATAATATGCACATTTACTCAAATATTAAGACTAACAAGTGGTAATGTGGTTAAAAATTAATGGAGTGTAATATGACCATTGCATATTTGACTTGGATGCCACAGAGATGGATAAATCCTCTATTTTCAAGGTATATTACCCACTGGAGTTGTTTGTCAAAGAAGGAAGGTTTAAACCACAATGTTCCCAGGATGACAGAATAAGACACTTAAGAGATTAGAAGAAACGATAAGCTTGTAATAGCAGTTCAGTCTGGATTGCCTAGGAGGTCTCTTCCAAACATTAGTTCTCTAACTGCATGATATAAACTAAGTCTGGGCACATGGAGACAAGTACTTAGGAAGATAAAAAGTGTGTATGGATACAAACCTGATTCATTCAAACCAATGTGAATTCAATCATTGTCCTAAACCCAGAAATGGATTATAACTAGGGTGCCTGCTTTGCACATGACCAGAAGACAGAGGATGGGGATTTGGATAAAATATGCATATACTAATTTATATATAGAGAGAGGTGCAAATTTAGAAGAAGAAAAGGGACTCTAGGAAAAAATGAAACGATTCTCATCATACTGGGAAGAATGTGTCCAGGTGGCTTACCAGCTTAACTATTGATATCTATAGCTTCCCCTTCTTATCTTTAAACTAGATTTGGGCTACCCTTAAGATAGTAGACTGCTCTTTGTAGAGTAGAACATGTTACTACCCTAATTATATTAATTAGGTATTATCAGCACAGAGGCAAGCTCAGATTCTTATAGGAAAGCAAAATATATTTCAGACTTCTATTACACCCATTGACTGATATTCTAGGCACAAAGCAGCAAGAGGCTTACAAGCAGCGGGTAGTTTACTCAGGATGAGACTAAATCTCAGAAAGAAATGCCATGATCACTAAATGCTACATGGGCTTCACAAAAACAAGTTAAGCCAGACTAATCTTCTCTCTCTCTCTCTCTCTCTTTTTTTTTAACAGTTTGGTAGAGAAAGGGAATGCTGTGGATGTAGTGTATCATGATGTCAGTAAGACCTTTGCTAAGGTCCCCCACAATATTCTTGCAAACAAGCTAGTAAAATGTGGGCTAGACAATGCAACTTCATGTGGATTTGTAATTGCATAGGGAACCCAAAGGGTGTTCACCAATGGCTCTTCTTCATCCTGAAAAAAAGTGACTAGAGGGGTGCCACAGGGTTCAACATCTTTATCAATGACAGGAATGGTGTAAAAGATGGCATGCAAATCAAATTTTCACTAAATTAGGAGAGGTAGCTAATAGCCCAGAAGACAGAATCAAAATTCAAAATGACTTTAAGAAATTACATTACTACATTTTGGGAGAGAAAATAAATTCAAACTAGACAATGACGAAATAGAAACAGTAAAAGTGTTCTCATACCTGGAATAAAACATTGATATGAACAAGGACTGCAGCCAGAAATCAATAGAAGAATAAAAGAATGAAGAGAGCAGCTATGAAAGAACTAGAAAAGAGCCTAAAATGCAAAGATATGCAACTGAGCACAAAAGTTAGAATCATACAAGCCATTGTATTCCCTGTTACCATGAATGGATGAAAGAGCTGGACAGTTAAGAAACAAGATAGGAAGAAAATCAATTTGTTCAAGATGTGGTTCTGGAGAAAAATGCTGGGGATTCCGTGGACAGCCAAAAAGACAAACAAATGGGTCCTAGAACAGATCAAGGCAGAAATCTCTCTGGAAGCCAAGATGACAGAACCAAGGCTGCCATATTTTGGACACATCATGAAAAGGCACAAAAAAACAATAATACTAGGAAAGGTGGAGGGAACTAGAAACAGAGGAAAGCCTCATGCTAGGTGGATAGAGTCTATTAAGGAGGTCATGGTAAGAGTTTGCAGGAACTAAGCAGAACAGTGGAGGTCTGGGAATGTATGGCATGGCTCATCCACAGGGTCACCATAGGTTGAGATCGGCTTGAGGGTGGTTAATAACAACAACAAAAGATACTTAGCTTGACAAAAGTACATGTGAAAAGGATCTCGGAGTCTTAGTAGGCCACAAGCTGAACATGAGGCAGCTAGTTCTATGCTAGATAACGTAGGGGTATATTTTACTAATTTAATAATCCATAAATTTTGACATTCTTTTACTATGGTACATTTTAATGTGCTGCCATCAACTGTGTTGGAAGGTGTATATACACACACACACAAACACACACCCCATTTGGCAAGTGTACCTGTCTATCTAGACAGAATCTTTAATCTAGAAATACAGTCAATAGATCGTATTTTATTGTACTGTTCATTTTACCAAGGTATTTGTTTTAGAGTAATCACTCCAATTTTACAGAAATTTCCAGGGAGAAAAGAAAGATTTTATCTCTCTCTCCTATGTGGGGACTCTGCCACTCAAATTACAGATAAGATTGCTAGGTTCTGTGCCTGTGCTATTACTCATAGGCAAATTTTAGGGGGACTTCACGTTAATACAATTCCACTTGAATGACAGGATCAGCACTCCATGTATGAAAGGCTTTCGTTCAATTGCAGTCATGGACGGAATAAGGATGTCCTGTCCTCATATGATAATCTCCTAGGATTTGGAGCAATGGATTCAAACTATAGGAAAAAATATTCCATCTAAAAATTAAGAAAAACATATTGATGGCAAGAGCTGTTTGACAATGGAATATGCCACCACAGAGTGTGCTGCCACAGAGTGTGCTGGAGTCTCCTTCTTTAGAAGTTTTTAAACAGAGACTGGGTGGCCGTCTGTTGGTAGTGCTTTGATTGTACGTTCCTGGTTGGACTGGATGGACCTTTGGGTCTCTTCCAGCTCTAGGATTCTATGCTGCAAAAGTTCAGGGTATTTACAGAATGTGTCAGCATGAGGATATCTGAGGATGAGTCCTCAGATATTTGATATTTGGTATCTCACTTTATTGAATCACAGTAGTGATGTTCACATTACTACTGATGCTCAAACTATATGAACAAAAGGCTTCTGAGCTTAGACAATCTAAGTAACTTTTCAATTTCTTGTGTAATTTAGAAGTAATAAATACTGAACTTATTAAAAAATTAAATAAACTCAAGGTAAGATTTAGACCCAGAGTTGAAGTCTTTGTGTTCTATTCTATTTTGGCTGTAGCATCCCTAAGAACATGTAAAACATGACAAATATCCTGGATATGCTTCTACATGATTTACCATGATTTAGCAGACAACATGTCTCACATGGTAGTCAGAATGTTTCCCTAGTCCGTCAATTATATCTCCATCCTTTTCCAGGCTATCATTCTCTGAAGATGCCAGCCACAGATGCTGGCAAAACGTCAGAAAGGAACTCTTCCAGAACATGGCCACATAGCCCGAAAGCTCCAGAAAAAACTATGGATGCCGGCCATGAAAGCCTTCGACTCTCCATCAATTATGTTAGAGCTGCATAGTTCCCAGACTCAGGCCCTCAAAATTTGTTTCACTTTTTTCTCTCTGATGCCCCACCCAGCATATCCAATGGATTCTGAGTGCTCTGCTCCAACGATATCATGGGGCCCAGGATTAGGGAGCCACTAGATCAATGATTTTCGACTCATTTATTGCACTAGAACAGGATGAATTTCAGACCTCCTTTCCTTGGGTTGGCCTTGTCACATCTGAGATACAATAAAGGAAAACAGGGGAGCCAAGATTAAATGAGAGCTTGAACATTCATATGTGCCCCCACTCTACACAAAATCATGGATATTAATCTGATCAGCATAATATTCTTCCAGTTTGGTCTAACAAAGTATGAATTCTTGTAATATAGCTCATTGGGTTTGCTGGGTTTTGTCAATTGCAGTAGCTTCTGCATCCACACATTCCATTCTTTTTGGGAGCAATTTGTAGCAATTTCTTAAATCTGCACCAAAGTTTTTTTAAAAAATATATCCTGCAGATATAATTTGCTGTAGTGATCCTATGATTTGAAAGGCAAATTTTCTCCTCTGATTTTTTTTAAAAAAACAATTAGATTAACAGTGTTTCAAAGTAAAACTGATGTTTTACTGATGCGCAATAGCATCATAAGTCTTAAGAAAAAATAAATAAAAGGAAGAGAAGAGAAGGAACCCTTTTTGTTTTTGTTCTGATATGTCATAGAATTAAGAAGATGCCCATTTTAGGGTGAGAATAAAATATTGTAGCTAGTGCTGGGAATTGTCCAGGAATAGTCCAGGACAACAGAAACTGTGTATGTGGGTATGTATGTATGTATATGTGTGTGTAATGAGAACTACAGTACCACAACCTCCGAACACATTTGACTTCCCTGGAGGGCCCCGTGGTTTTAAGATTTTGTTTCCTGCAATGGATCTGTGCAAAAAGCAGAATATAGAGCGGAACTGTTTCAGAACTGAAGCACTTCAGACTACATGTTAAGATGAAGGACTGATATGAAGGAAAAAGATTTAGTCAGAAACTTTTCCCTTTATATTAGGATTCCTATGAGCAGTTAGTATATATTGTACTTATATAAAAGAGAACTGTATTGTTTCATCCACATTTCTGTAGTTATAAATGGTACTGCTCAGAAACAAAGTAATCACATAATGTGATCTTTATGGCGACTAGAACATGAAATCAGAATCTGGCACTGACCCATTTATTTTACATGAGTCTTGTTGATATACTTATATTTATTTTTAGATGGATGTATTATTCATCGAATGTTTGAGAAAGCATACTTTCCCACCATCTCACTTAGAATACAGGTAAAACATTTTAATTACTATTTGCTTCCAGCTGCATTTCTGGTTGCTATGACCCTCTAAGCATTTTCATCTTTCAGGTCAGCACTCATAGCTACAGATGGATGCCATTAAAGTTTTGCATGTACTTAAGTGAGAACAAAGCCTGTTAGGCAGGTGATCTTTTGATTCCACTTTGAGAGCAAGATCAGTGCTGATGACAGACCAGATGGTCATCTTTGTTGGGAGAAAGTGAGAGAATTGAAATAACCAGACAGAATCTGGCAGATGTTTGCTTAAATAAGAGTCATCTTTAGCAGTTAACTCTACAATCTGGTGCAAGGGAAAGGCAATATAATATAAAAAATAAAATGTGCAACCAGCAAGGGAAATTGTTCAGTATGGAACTATCAAATCAGTTTTATAGTGTAGAAAGCACAAGGGATTATAGGTCTATTTCAAACCCATATGAATTGTGCTAAACATTTCTAGAATTAAGAGATGCTGATCTTCTTTATTATAGCCTCTATAGATTCCTTCTGAATTTGTCACCTCTATTTGCTGTACTTTGCTGTGTAGTGAAAAATGCATTGGCAATTTTTTTTCTACTTCCTTTTTAAAAACAGCATATTATTTTTCTTCCTTCCTTTTCTTACTTAGAAGGACCATTCTTGTCCCAGTCATCTCAGAATTCTGTACTGTTTTCCCACTTCATGGATGCAAAATATTGCAGAGATTATGCCCTTCAGGTGGTTAAGGAAATCAGGCTTAAAGATACCAGAAAAATATGAGCCATGCATAGGATGAACAAAGCACATGTCTAGGTTGGTGTCCCACATCATCAGCCAACTGTAGTAGGATTTTTTTTTTAAATGAGAGGGGGAAGAGAGACTGGAAAGGAGACTTGAGAGATGCGTCTCCATGGGCTACGCTTTCCTTATCCTTGACCTAGGACCCTTTCACACTGCATAGTTGTAGTGCTCTAATTCCACCTTAACTGCCATGGCTAGATCCTATGGAAGCAGCTTACAGATTCATGGGGCAATATAGTTCCCTGGCAGAGAATTCTAAATACCCGTCCACAAACTGCAAATATATCAATATCACACTGCACTGTTGCAGCACTATTTTTCCATTTTAACTGCTATAGTTGTCTTCAGTGGCATTTTGGGGTTTATAGTTTAGTGAGGCCTAAGAGCTTTCTGGTAGAAAATTCTAAATACCCATCTCTAAACTGCACATCCCAGGATTCCACATGAGTAGGCTTACCATTTGTCTTGGAAAAACAGGAAAATCCCAGATTGAAGGGTTTGAAAAATGCCTTCACCAAATGGGCTGGTTGAATCAACAAACTACAAATCCCAGGATGTAAATTTGTTAGCTATATAGAAATAGACGACAACTGATATACAGCAGGGCTTTGGTGTATCCGCTGGGGTTTGGTTCCTTGGATACCAAAATCAGTGGATACCCAAGTCCCATTATATAGACTTGCATAGTAAAATGGTGCCCCTTGTAAAAAAAATTGGTAAAATCAGGCTTTGCTTTTTGGAATTTGTATATTTTTGGAATAATTTGAAGCCATGGATGATTGAATCCATGGATATGGGGGGCTGACTGTATGCAATGTTAAATATCAACATGTGGTGTGTGGAGGACTTTTTTTTCGGTGGGAGGGTGAGGGAGCTGATAAGTCACCCCAATCCTGTCTTGCATACTTTTGTATGCAAAAAGATAGATGGCAACCCTACACATGAGGCAATCTTCAAAGTTAAAGTGAAATAATAGCACTATAAAAGAGTTTAGAGTCCAGTTAAAGTGGTATCATAGTGCAATAACTTTGTAGTGTGAAAGGACCCCCACCCAAAAGGGGTGTGTGTGTGTGTGTGTGTGTGTGTGTGAAAAAGAGCCTTTCTGTCGAGTATTGAGAGGATTCCAGAATTAGGGGGAATGAGAGGTGAGTTCCTTGTTTAGGGGTGCACTTCACTTTGCCCCCACCAAACCTGCTATAGACTAGTAAAGTGTTTACCAAACTTTGATCCTCCTGGTGTTTGGAACTTCAGGTCTTAGAGGCACCAGCTATCCTTGCCAACAGTGAGGAATTCTAGGGTCTGAAGTCCAAAACATCTGGGGGACCAAAGTTTGGGAAACACTGTATATAGTATATGATGTTGTCAGTCCATCGATTGAAGTTCTATCATTTGAACCAGGAGGCAGTTGTCCCCATTGCATATTATGAAAATATGATCAAGAGGGCTATTCCTCTGGGTCAGATTTTCAAGTGATATAAAGCAAGAACAGAAGCATCATCTTTGTTCCAGTCTTAGTAATGGAAGTATATAACTGCAGCACCATATCCTGGTCTATGACTTAGGCCAGAATTGTGAAGATATTTTGGCACACTTAAACCCACTGAAATCTAGCCACATAATTTTGTGACCTAGGTTTCTAGCTCGTCTCTCTCCCCCAAACCTCAAAGGCTGTGTTTAGGATATCTCCTAATGCTAGTTCTATTTCTAAGGGATTCCAAGAAGATGACTTTTGCTGTATTCAAGAAATGCTGCCACATTGAACCAGGGCAATTTGGTCTGTAAGGCTAAGATCACTAGACTAACACCTTTGGGACCAGAATATTTGTGATCTAGCCCGGAGTATTATAGCAAGCATAGACAAGCTCTATGTCTCCGACTGATGCAGTGACCAGGGATGGCGTCGCTCCTCTCGTGGCCTGTCTAGAGTCGGTAATGGACTGGATGAGGGAAAATAGACTCAGCCTGAATCCAGAGAAAACGGAAGTACTCGTGATAGGTTCCCCGGGTCCGGGTATGGAGGTGGTTCCACCTGTCCTGGACGGGGTCACGCTCCCCGTTAAGGACACTGTACGCAGTCTGGGGGTGCTCCTTGACTCGTCGCTCCATCTAAATTCTCAGGTGGATGCGACAGTCAGGAGCACCTGCTATCAGCTTCGGCTGATACGCCAGCTGCGCCCCTACCTGGGCCGGGGGGATCTTGAAACTGTAGTACATGCTCTGGTAACCTCTCGGTTGGATTTCTGTAACGCGCTCTACATGGGGCAGCCTTTGTATCACACTCGGAAGCTGCAGTTAATACAAAATATGGCAGCCCGGGTGGTCACTGGTGCTCCCAGGGCCGCCCATATAACACCTATTCTGAAAGACCTTCATTGGCTGCCGATCCGCTTCCGGGCTCAGTACAAAGTGCTGGTTATCACCTATAAAGCCCTATATGGCCTGGGCCCAGAGTACCTTAAGGACCGTCTCTCCCCATATAATCCGCCCCGCACACTTAGATCAACCGGACAATGTTTATTGAGAGTTCCAGAGGCAAGATTAGTGAATACAACAAGGAGGGCATTCTCTATCTCTGCCCCTCGCCTCTGGAACTCACTACCTTCCGAGCTCCGCTTGTCCCCCACTCTCAGCCAATTCAAGAAAGATATTAAGACCTATTTATTCAGACTGGCATATCCCTGATCGGATTGTTTTATGTAAACTGCCTGCCAATTGCCCACTTCCCCACTGTCGCCGCCCTTTATGTAAGGGATTATCTTTTAATGTTTTAAGGTTTTATTGGATTATTGTAATTTGTTTTATTTTATCTGGTTGTAATATGTTGTTTTAATCTTGTACACCGCCCTGATCTCTGGAAGGGCGGTATAAAAATAAAAATTTTATTATTATTTTATTATTTAAGCCCTCAGATGCTGGACAAATTTTAGTCTCTGCCACTTCACTGCTAAGGATTTTGTGGAAGAACATGAAGAAACATTTACTTGGTTTCATGCAGAACAATATTTACTAAGACTGTTCCAGGAAATTCTGAAATTTCTTGTAAGCATCCCATGGAATCCTTAAGGTGAAGAGCAGTAGCAAAAGCAAATGTCTCTTTAAATGAAACAAAACATAGCCTCCTTATCCTCCATTACAGATGTTCTCATGCAGTCTAGAGTACTTTTCACTGCATTTGTGTTCAGGCTATGAAATTTTTCTGTTCACACCAGGGAACCAACTAAGATATGATTCCAAATTTGAGATGCACAGAAATATGTTTTCACAGTCAGATGGCGGCGATGGTGGTGGCAAGGCTCAACCTCACTGGCTGTGATTCAAAGCTCAGCAGACAAACAAATGTGGGTAGAATTCCCTGAATTAGACAATTTGAAAACTGCTAGCCCTGAACAATGTTGCTAATCTATCATTTTAAAGAGAGATGCCAACAATCTAACAATGTCCTTGCAATTATATAGAATGTTGTCACCAGAGTATATGCCTCAAAGGAAGTGAATTATTTTCTACCCTTTTTATCATCTTGGCCAGTGAAATATTGCAGTGATAAATTGCCATGTATTGTGGCTTTGGCACAAGCCTACACTGTTCATAGCAAGCCTACATACAACATAGGAGGAGTCTAGCCCATCTTTTAGAAAACCATTCAGAAATTGTAAAGGTTTCATATACAATAATCACTCAGTATCAGAACAGCAACTACATTTTTGACTAGTAAAAACATGCAACCGAGACACTAAATTGCCAAGGAGGTAGAATTTGGTTTTGCCACAAGGTGGCAATAATGCTTAAAAAATAAATGCATTGCTTGAAAAAGACTTTACTTGCTTAGGTATAACCAAAACTCTGTGACCAGTCATAAAAAGTGGCACCTGTCCAATGCTTTCATCTTCCCTCCCCCCCCCCGCTTTTTTTTAGAGTCATAGCTCAAGGACTTGATATAATAATATCTAAGTTAGCATCTTCTGTAAGCACTAGCTTTATTCTTTTTATGACAAACAGAGTGATGAACCAACGTAGATTGCTGATCTTGCTTTCTTGAAAAGATGATAATGAATTCCAAACCAAAATCCCAAGAGAAGGGTAAAAAAGGAAAGAAAAAGAAACATATTTTGGCTGAGAAACAGATTGTCAACTCATGCTCTCTTACACTGTGGGTCCATGTTCTCTTTATACATCTCTCTGTTAATAGCAGAGAGAAATCTGCAGTCATTAAATAGTGTCTGACAGCCATGTTTGTTGATTAGCTATCATGTTAATAATTACTGTTGCTGTCAAGAAAGAGACAAGGAGCAGATGTGCAATGCAGCAGCTTAATCTTGAAACGTTGATGGTAGCAGAAGACAACCACCAACAAAAATAATAAAATAATAAAATAATACTTGTACAAAGCACACACACTGCCACTCCAAGCAGTTAGATGAAATGATAGCCCATATCTCCAGTGTAAACATCAGGTTTCTGCCATACTTAGTTTTCAAGCACTAGTTGTTCATCTGCATTATGCATTATTATTGTCTGCTAAATTAAAAACCGAAACCTTCCAGAAGGAAGCGTTTCTGCAACTAAGGAGCTAGATGAGATGCACAGGAACCTTTTAATTTGATGTTTGAGTGCTAGGTGACCTCTTCCTAGGGAGAAAAGAGAATTTTTGTTCAAGTGCATAAATTGGCCTTCAAAAATGTGTGTACGCATCTGTGCTCCAGCACATATCATTATAAAAAGGGAATATGAGATGTTATCCATGGGATTAACATAAGCCTATTTCAGTCTTCATGCCTTGTAATTAGAAAACAGCCAGTTAACATGGAATAGACAGGATCATACGCATATGAAAATTTCATTCTCCAAGGAGATTAAACCCAGGCACCAAAAGTGAGAGGGAAGGGAATATTGCTTTGCTTCTGGAAGATGCCCAGAGAGAATTCACACATGCACATTCATCATTTTGGGAATATATCAAGTGATGACATGTGTATGCAATAAACAGCAATTGAAGATCAAGTGTCACAGAGTTTTTAATAGCACATCAAAAGAGCCAATAGACGTCCTTGATGGATGCCAAAAATGTCTCTATTTTTGAAACATGTTTTAGATAAGACAACAATTCTACAGAAACTGATCTTCAAATTTCTAATTTTATTAAGCAAGTTCAAAAGGAGAACAACCTCTCCTGCTGTTTGGTTATTGCCTCCCTTGCCATAATACCTTCAATTTGATAAAGTAATGCTATATTTAATCTAGTAATCAGATTTAGTGGAGGATGGATCAAATCTGTTAAAGTAATGTATATTTTCAACAAAATATTTTAGCTACTCCTTTTCTTTGACTAAGGAAAATATTGTATTACACCCTAAAAGCAGCAAGACAATTTATGAACAAAACTGCAGTTTGTTCATATAAGAAACAAAGTTTTTATCCTTTCCATTCATTGTCTGGTTAATTCATTTTATAGGCAACCTCTTCAAACTCTCTGTGTGATCTTTATCAATCCAGAACTGACTCTTAAATCTTAGTATTTTAAGCAAGCTCATAGAGCTAATTAGGTACTTAAATAAAATTAAGTCTCAAAATATTACCTACATTATGTGTTCCCAATAACATGTTTTCCCTCAATGAAACAAACATAAGCAAATCTATCCAGCTGTAATTATTATTTCTGAAATATTATTTCTACCCATTACATGTTAACCTCCTGTCAGCCAATATCAAGTAGAGGTTAAAATAGAAACAATAATGCTAATATTCCTAGTCAGAAATATAATTGTAGTTTTTCTGTTTCCTTGTTTCATGTGCATTGCCCAAGACAAAATTGAGTTTTATAATAGATATATGAAAACACTTACCTACCTGATCAGAACGGTTTTCAGGTGTTATTGTTCTGTAAATTTCTGCTTCATTCTCTCAATTTAACCCACCAAATGTCTTCCTATCTGCTGAGAGAATCAATGTTGAAACCGCCACTGAGCTATCTAGGGATAAGAAATCTATTTCTACCTGTGCTGAATTAAACTTTTCCCTATAAGAGTCTTGTTCAAATTCAGCTTAAAGAGATAGGGTATATATTCAGAGACAGAACAATCTGGTCTTAACGAAAAATCAGGTATAGCTGGGGATGGGTAAACCCACCAACAGGTCTTTTCATCAACAATGACCTAGACATAATAAAAGAAGACCCAATGTGTTTTAATGGTTTACATGTTGAACACCACTCTGGAGACCAGGGTTTGAATCCCTCCTAAGCCATGGTGACCCATTGGGTGATCTTGGACAAATCACACTCTCGCAGACTCAGATGAAGACAAAGGCAATCTCTTTCTGAACAAATCTTGCCCTTCCTGTCTTGAGGCGAGGTAGGGGTAAAGTAGTAAGCAAAGTCTGTTACAGACAAGACAACAGCAGCCTCAGTTATGTACAGAAGCTTACTAGTTAGTTACAGTTCTCAGAGTTCAGGAAGTCCAAGTCAACAGGATACAACAAAAAAGCCAAGGCATCGGTCCAAGGGAGCATCTGGTATCATGGTCAATTTATAATGTAGGTTCCAAAGTTCTTCAGAAACACCAAACAGGAATCAAGAGATGAGAGTGTTGTTTAGCACAGGACTCCCAAGTGAGTTGCTGGATTATTTTTGGCCTGGCAATTTCTCACTGCCTTTGCCTGATTAATTACTGTTTATTCAGCATGGCATAGTGGTTTGAGTTTTAGGCTACAATTCTGGAGACCATAGTTCAATTTTCCCCTTGGTCATGAAACCTACTGGGTGACCTTGGACAGGTTTTGTTCTCTCAACCTCAGGGGAGGGGAATGGCAAACCACTTCCAAACCTATCTTGCCAAGAAAACCTCATTATAGGGTCACCTTAGGGTCACCATAAGTGGGAAACAACTTGAAGGCACACAACAACAATAGCAGATAAATGCTCAGAGCATCTCAGATCCTCTCTCACACACATCTCTGTTCTGTTCCTGTAGGTATTACTGAGTCCGTGTCTCTGTGCTGTGGCTATTGAGGAATGTCACTGTCTGTCTCAAGTACTGCCATGTCCCCCTGTCCTCCTGTTTCCCTCTCTGTATCACAGCCTGAACAAAGGATATTCCCCTGTCCTTCTGCTTCACTATCTGTGTCAGAATCTCAAACTCTGGATCCTGGGAACAAGGCACAAAATTTCCAAGAAAACCTTATGATAGGTTTGACTTAGGTTTGCTATGTTGGAAATGATTTGAAGGCACACAGCAGCAGCTATACTAAACAGGTCATCATCCAATCAGATCAAATAATCTGATACCATGAAATGCTCCTCTTGGTTATTCCCCTCTAAATTTTTGTTTTTCATTGAAAGTGTGTGTGTGTGTGTGATTTAAGTGTTACTGATGAAAGCAGGATTACTGAGAGTGATGGTCTACGGACCAATGCTGGTCCCTAAGCCATCAACTACTGGTCCCAGCTGAGTTTCCACAAAATAAGCAACTGTAATCAATGGCTACAAATATGGTACCAGTACCTGGTACATTGGAGAGGATGCATGTCATTCACATCAGGTACTTTGAGATCCACTACACTAGAGCTCTCTAGTTCTAATTCACCAAACTACAATTTCCAGTCTTTGATAGGATGCAGATCTGACAATTAAAATATGATCAAATATATTTAACTATGTAGTAGCAGGGAGGAAAACAATTAAGTTTATCACATGGCCCCTAGAGAACATTTTTAGAATAGAATAGAAGGGGGCGTGATAGGGACAGAATGGGGATATCACCTATTTTACTGCATGCCAAAACACCGTCAATGCCACCAAAAGTTCCCATTCCATCCCACATTTCTCCCACAGGTGGTGATTTTCAGGAACGCTTCTGAACAGTTCCTGAAAATTGCTTCCTGTGGGATGGATGTGGGACAGATTGGGAACTTTCGGCAGCATCAGTGGTGTTCTGGCATGCAGTAAAATAGAGGTGATATCCCCATTCCATCCCCATCATGGCCCCATCCATTATGTTCTAAAAACGTTCTCCAGGGCCCATGCAATAAATTTAAATGGCTCAAAAGCAGGTCCAAGCACCAATATAGCAGAGAGGGAAAGCTGTGGACAAAACACATGTGGCAGAGAGGAAAACTGTAGAGAGGAAGAAGCAAGGATGAGACAGCATAAACCAGCAGTGGGCAAAGTGAGGTCTGTGAACTGTGTGCAAGCTCAGGATATTACTTGCTTCCCTGTCCTCCTTCCCATGTTTTCAGCTGCAACAACAACAGAAAACCCTGCTACATGAGACATCTAGAATCATTGACTTTCTACTCAGATGTGTAAGACCACTCCCAATGGCCAGTCCCTAATCCCCAGAGTATATTTGTTTCAAGTTTGTTGTCTGTTGTTTTTGTTTGTCATTTTGGGTCCTTCCCAGGCCCAATGACAGCCTTAATTCAATTTGCAGGAGTGCAAAATTGGGTCCACGTTAGCCAGAGTTGTTGCCCCCCCCCCCCCACTCCCCGTAACAGACCAAATGAGAAAACTCACAGGACTGCATCCAGGCCAAAGGATGCAACCTCTGAAGACCTTTTTCAATGGAAGGATAGTTGATAGTTATAAGGGAGACACCAGTGATATGTGCATGTACACCTTTATAGCTCCAAACAATACAAAAAGCAAGCTTAAGGAGATAAAAGAGTCAGATACAACATTTAAATTAGATTAGTTCACAAGGTGGGGGGGAGAAATCAGAAGCTCATATGTCCTTCTGGGTAGGATCAAATCAATACTTTCTACAAATGTTGCCTTCTTGCCTGAATAATTTGCACCATCTTGCTGGGCTGCTTGTGGCAGGATAGGGAGATGGAAGTCATAGCTAAATAATAAATAAAGTGACCTGCAGAGTGATGTTCTCCCAAGTTCAAATGCAGTAAGTCATTTTCCTGCATATATTTTAGGTTGACATGCCATTAAAATAAAAAATTTAATACACGGAAGCAACAAAAAGCAGGCCATTTCATTTCACACTAAATACATCTAGGCAGCTTGTCACTCCACCATTTCTGTCTCTTGGGGATGGGTGGTAGACAAACATATAAAGGGTGAACTATGATAAAATCCTTGATGTCTGAGAGTAGGAATTGCCTGAACTCTTTAACAGTCTCTGGCCTCATTCCCACTTCCAGATAAATCGGTGTGTGATTCAGCTCCAGGCGGAAGGGCAAATTTGAATCAATTCTGATCTGCTTGTGGTTCACACTTGCATTGAATTGATTTGGTGAAAAAGACATGGGGAAAAAAATCAGCATCAAAAAGACACGAGTTAAAAGGGTCTGGTGCATGGTCCCCCTCACCGAATCACTTCAACGAACCGATTTAAGTTGGAACCAGAGTCATTTGAATTAGTTCAAACCGAATTGCGATCCACTGTGAGAATGAGGCCTCTGTTTCAGAATATCAGTTTTGAACAAAACCACTGGCTATATTCAAGAATTTGTTCCTGAAGCCTTGTTTTTGTGATAAAATGTTTCTTACTTTAATTCTTAGAAAATGGAGCAGATACATAGAATGAATCTTGTCTTCAAACATGTTATTAGGTTATAGGGGGAAAAATTTTCGATCAAAATTAGGTCATAAAATATAAATATAGGGGAAAATATTATGTTTTACTTCTCCTTTATAGAAGCATAGTCTTATAAAATGAAAGGTTGCATGCCAAAATGTCCAGTATCATAATGCCTTTTTTTAAAAAAATAAGTATTTCTGTGCAGAAGGGGATATTTGATTTGTGATATGGAATAGATATTACTAGCCTTCCTACTTTCCCTCTCCTTTTTTTCTTTAGAAAAAGAAAGCTTCTTTCAGATGGTTGAATTCATTTTTTGAAGGTTTACAGGTCTATGTTTCTTCTTGTTGCAGCTCTTCTGAGGTTGCTGCCACACTGCAGAATTAATGCAATTTGATACTGGTTTAACTCCCATAGCTCCATCCTATGGAATTCTGGAATTTTTAGTTTGTTGTGGAGTCAGAGCTCTGATAGAAAAGTAAATATCTGACAAAACTACCAATCTCTGAATTCCATAAGGGCTGAATATGACCCATGTGTCCCATGTCCAAACTATCTGAAAGACTGTTATTCCCATTTGTGCCTGTCCAAGATTAGACACCTTAAGTTGATTTAAGAGTCACCATAAGTAGAAAACAACTTGAAGGCACAAAACAACAACCTGCTTTTTATCTCTATGTATTTTTATTTATGTTTCTTTTTATTTTAGAAGCTACCTCATGTCCCAGCTTTAGAAAAAAAAAGTGGGATGTAAAAATACGGTACTTTTGCTTGCTGCCTGAAACTATTTTGGGTACATCTCCTATAATGTTTAATAAGTCTGAGACATTAATAGAGGATGTAAAAGTTACTTTTTGGACTAAACCCCTTAGATTCATCCTCCAAGCCAGCACAAGCAGTGACTGTACTGGCACAGATGTTTTGGGAGCTGTAGTCCAAATAATAATAATAATAATAATAATAATAATAATAATAATATGCCCATGTTCTGGCACTGCTAATGGAAGGCACATAAAACCAATGCTGATCCATCTTCACTGTGGCCTGTTTCTTTCTCCATGTCACAATCTTGTATGACTTAACTTTTCAAATTTTCCCAATAAGACAGAAGTTGGGCAATTTGTCACTTTCTAGATGTGTTTGAACTCAGTTCCTAATCATCCCTCACCATTACCTATATTAGATAGGGTTAATAGGAGTTGCTTTCTCACTCCTTTTATAGCTGGGTAAAGGAGAACTGATATAGTTGTATAGTCCTGGGATTTATAGTTTTAGCAAAACTTTGGTCCAGGCTGCAGTTAGCTTTAAAATGCATAGACCTTGTTGTGAGAATTTCTCATGGACAAATAATGATGATGATGATGATGATGATAATAATAATAATAATAATAATAATAATGTTTATTTATAACCCACTTCTCTAATGAAATACTTGGAGCGGGGTACAACAAAGTTAAAAAATACAAGGTAAAACAACAGTCATATCCCTTCCCAACCTCCCCCCCCCCTGTAAGACTAGATTAAACCAGGACTAGTTAAAATTGACATCAGTTAAAATTTGTTAAAACAGTAAAAACAAGGTGCAGTTTCATGGACAGTGCGAGTGCAATCCCCAATGGGTGGAATCAGAAGATTTAAACAGGGGGACAGCTAAGGTTAATCCCGCAGTTCCATTTACATTTTCATTTGCATTTTTCAAGGTCGGGGGATGGTGTTACATTTATTCCCTCTTCAGGGGAAGGCCTGCCGGAAGAGATAAGTCTTTAAGGCCTTTTTAAAGCTGGCCAAAGATGTAATGAGATGCATCTCGTCCGGCAGGCCATTCCAAAGATTAGGGGCGGTAGCTGAAAAAGTCCTCTGGGAGGTCTGCGACAGCCTGGTTTTCATAGGCTTCAGAAGATTCCTCCCAGAGGACCGAAGTGTGCGGGGCGGTTCATATGGGAAGGTCCCTAAGGTACGATGGGCCTGAGCCATATAGGGCTTTGAAGGTTAATACCAACACCTTGTACTGTGCCCGGAAGCTAATGGGCAGCTAGTGGAGAGCTTTAAGCACAAGTGTTATGTGCTGTCTCCTTGATGTTCCTGTGATAAGCCTGGCTGCCATGTTCTGAACTAATTGAAGTTTCCAGGTTAGGCCCAAGTGTAGCCCCATGTAGAGCGTGTTACAGAAATCCAGACGTGAGCTTACTAGAGCGTGTACCATAGATTCCAGGTCTTTTGTATCCAGGAAAGGGCGCAGCTGGCGTATCAGCCGAAGCTGATAGCAGGCGCTCCTGACTACCACATTCACCTGACTAGTCATGTGAAGCGATGAGTCGAGGAGTACCCCCAGACTGCGAACACAGTCCTTGGAGGAGAGTGTGACTCCACCCAGGACTGGAGGCTGTATTCCCAAGCCTGGTTTCGGACCGGTAACTTTTAGTACCTCCATTTTGTCTGGATTTAGCTTCAATCTGTTTTCCCTCATCCAATCCATTACCGGTGCAAGGCAGTCATTAAAAGGAGAGACGCCATCTGAAGTCTGAGCCGACGATCTGGTCATGGAGAGATATATCTGAGTGTCATCAGCGTACTGAAGACACTGAGCTCCATGCCTCCGAATGATCTCACCCAGCGGCTTCATGTAGATATTAAATAGCATCAGGGACAGAATGTCGCCCTGAGGGACGCCACAATTAAGATAGATTTTGGAGGACCAACTGCCCCTGAGCCTCACCCTTTGGGATCTGTCAGAGAGAAAGGATTGGAACCACTGAAGAGCAGTGCCCCTGATTCCCAACTCCCTCAACCGACCCAAAAGGATGGAGTGATCTACAGTATCAAAAGCCGCTGAGAGATCCAAGAGCACTAACAGGGTCACACTACCCCCGTCAATGCTCAAGCGGAGGTCGTCAGTCAGAGCGACCATGGCAGTCTCCACTCCATGTCCTGTCCTGAAGTCGGTTTGAAATGGATCAAGATAGTCGGCTTCATCCAAAACTGCCTGGAGTTGGGTGGCAACCGCCCTCTCAATCACCGCCCTCTTGATCACCAGTTCTCCCTGGCTATGGAGGGGAGGAGGGATGACATTCCAGAGCAAAGAGAGATAAGCAGCTCGTTGCTCCTTCCAACACCTGGGATGTGGTAAACAACTTGCTGAGTGGGCATGGGAACGTTTCCCCATTCCTTCGGTGCAGACTCTGTAGGAACATGATGATGTAGTACATGTCCTAAATTGATGGGAAATGACAACAATATATAAGATGCCAACAGCCAACAGATGCTTCTCAGTCAAGCCCTTTATGGACAATGTGTGTATGTTTGTGTCTCTTCCATAGCCTGCGACTGGGCAGAGACACTGGGTGCCTGGTTTCTTTCCTCCTGAGTGTGTGTTTGTCTTCTTTTGCTTTTCCTTTCTGTTGTTCTTATACTTACTTTATGGGAAATGGAGGGTAGAATTGTGATTCTAGGCTTTTATTCCTTTTTATCTCATTTTCCTAAATAAACAACCCTTCCAACACCAGAACTGACTGATTATTTCATCAGCTTCATTTCCAACCCACATATGCTTGACAGCTGGATAGGCTGTGAGTGTTACACCTGACAGCTAGTGACTGAGTTGTGGGTGTGATATCTCATGGCTGATGCAAGGAGTGCAGTGTCTAATAGCTAGACTGCTAGGCCTGGGTTGTGAGCATTACAATAGTATAGTGGTTTGAGCATTGGACTACAATTCAGGAGATCAGCATTTGATTCCATGCTCGTCCGTGGAACCCTGCTGAGTTACCTTTGGTGAGTCACATACTCCCAGCTCCAGAAAACCCTGTTACAGGTTCACCTTAGAGTCACCATACATCAGAAACAACTTGAAGGGACACAACAACAATGAAGCTGCACCTGATAGACTGCCTGTTGTCCCAAACCACACTTTTGAGGCCTCTAGCAGACCCTTGGAGCCACCCTGAGCCTCCAATTTTTATTTTAAAATATGTCCCACCCAAAACTACACACAATTTCAGCACTTATCCTTTCTCCATCTCACAACACACACAACTCCACTCTTAACACTGAACATAGTAGCAGTCATAAATGGATATTGGAAGTGATAGGAGGTCACTTTCAATGTGCTTGGATGGACTGGTGTGCCCCATGCTGGGTGAAACCAGTACAAAATTCACCCTTGCCTACGGTGCATTTAACAACCCTTGTTACTATACGTAATTTCTAAAATAGTCCGAGAACTGTGCCCTTCCACCATCTAATGTGGGTTAGAGATTTAAAACTTAAGTTGTTTTGTCTTTGCATACTAAAGATGTATCATATAAACAAATGAACAAAAAAGTGCCATCCTTGCAGTGAGGCTGTGAGAATTTTTGTTTTTTTAAAAATGTTTTGCACATATCTCTAAGTGTGTAATATGGAGACAGTGATGACTTGTTATGTTACATGTTAAAAAGCAGAAACATGAGAAGGCTTGTTTGCATTTTTTGTACACGATTAGCCTGCCCCCCCTTTTTTGTGGGGTGTGTTTATGTCTGCGTGCATATGAGCACACACATGCATATGCTTGTCATCAGAAAGGGAAAGGATGCATTTTGAGACAAATTATGAAAATCACAGTTAAAATATCCATTGATGTCTCACTCTTGTAACAGGGATAAGAATTTACATAGGAACTGAACAAACCTTAACAGACTATTTTGTACTGAGAGAGTCTGTCTTACCTGTAACCAAATTGACTTTTTCCAATCCCTAATCCTGGTCCAATCTGCTTTTAAAGGTTGTTAAGCAAGCAGAAAACTCCAAGGCACTGTATTGTTTAACAACTTCTTTGATCCATAGGTTATTATTATAGGTTATTATTATTATCGTCATTGTCATCATCAACAACAACAACAACATCATGAGGCTAGTAGTGGAAATCCTAGTCATGCTAATTCAGAACCCAGTTCTGAACCCATGGCTTTATCATGTTCAACCATTCAATTACAGTGACCACCATATGCACTTCCATCTTCGGTTGGAAGACTGAAAAGGCAAGGTGAGCAGACTGATTTTTTTTTATACTACTCTGCTCCGTAAATCCTCTGTTGCATTCTCCCTGATTATATTTTGATGTAATGGTAAAGGATACTCTACTGCTATAAAGTGGAACTAAACACAGGCAAACGTTGGACTATATTCTACTCTCAGAAGATTTCAAAACCATTTGGATTAACCACAGTTTAGCATTACAGATGATCTCTAAACAGTAGTGAAGTATGGATTATTGAAACAAACCAGCACAAATCAGTGTCTCAAGTTGGCTTGTTTTAGTAAATCCTAGTTAAGATTATAATTAAGGAGTGGTATGGTATAGCAATATGTACGATGGAGTGAATTAATACAGCTCCCTTGATTACTTGCAATAGTGCCTTTTTATTGAAAATCTAAATCTTTAATAAAAGTGCTAGCAGATCCGAGTTAAAATGCACAAGAGTATTTACTGTTACTTGTATGTAAAAAACCCCAACAACAACCCTGTGAATAATGCCAAATGAATATTGCATTCTTCAATAAAAGTATGCTTGTATTTGAGCAAGTAAGAATGTGAACAATCAGGCTATGTTTCCATTTCCATTTGTTTCCTTACCAATGCATTTACACTGCAAGGGAACTTACATCTTTATAAAGGCTGTGCAAGAAATGGACACACAGCCCCATCTATAAGTATCTTATGTGTACTTTTAAAATCAGCATTGGAATTATAGTTGTCAGGAAAAGATATTGCTATTTCGGGATTTGCTGATTGCCTAAACTTGTACTGTCATTCCAGAAAAGATTGCTTGTCAAGATTTGTCCCTTAGGGAATTACGTAAAATGAGATTGCCTGGAGTTATACTGGTCAGCCATAGTGTATGGCTGAAGATGGACAACAAAATGATTCATTTAAATAACAACCTGGTTATATCCAAATGAACTAATGCTAAGGATTTCTCTACACCACAGACAAAAACTCACAAATCAGGAATTATAGATTTCTGAATGGGTCAAAAGATTTCTAACAGAGAATATGTGATACTGTCACCAAGTAATTCTTTTGGAAAAGCCAAGATGAATTAGATATAGGTATATAGTGGAGGTATATCTTAAGAGGTCTCAAGGATAGGTGGTCTGTTTTTGTTTACATTTTAGAAGGCTTTCTAAATTTTACAAATATCATTTGGAAGCAGTAGGGCAAATATTCAGTTCAGGATGACTGCTGATTTAGCTTTTCTGTGAATATGTGTGGCACAGAAATATTACACCATTGCATATAGGACTGGTTGTCAGCATTAATAGTAATATTTTGACCTATTTGGGGAAAAACAACAACAACCCTGTGCTTTTGTATTTTTCTTCCTGTTGTGCTTTGAACATTTTTGCCTGCTTACCCACCCTCCCTCCCTCTGTATTTCTCTCTCTTTGTGTTGGTATTATGAGCCAAGCACACTATACTTGTTAATACAGTAGACACTTATGACATTATCATAACTAAAAATATTGCATGCAATGACTTTTAATAAAGCAGTTTGTGCATTTAGTGCTGGACACAGCCACTTCAATAATTTTTTTTTTCCTATGATGGATCAGCAAATGGCTCTCTTTCTGCTCCCACTGTCTGTCAAATCCTAAAGCACAAAAGGCCATTGAAGTTCTCTCATCAGCAGAGGCTGAAAATACTCCAAACATCTTTTTTTACATGTAAAAAATGCAACAATAATACACTAAATGACAATCTGCTGCTCTTTCATTACACCTGCCTGTGGTTGGCCATCTAACTCTGCTTTAATGACAGAGTTGTCACAATATTTCTCTCATAAACATGAAAATAAGCATGTGAAGTGATAATGCAGTCATGGACAGATCACTTAAGAGGTGGGCAAGTTCTTCTAGTCTGGGGACTAATTTTCACACATCCCAAGACCTACCCCAGTTGCTCTGGAACTGGTCCTCAATTAGCCATGATGTCAGCCGTATACACTGGGCCAACCCCGGTGCAAATAACAGTGTAGTTCACATGGGCCAGCTAGGCCCACAGTAGATAGGCTTGGCTGGCCTGTCGCCTGTTCACAGAGCCATGCCCAAGGCTTCCATACCTGCAGGATCTCTATGGACAGGCTGACCAGTGTGCTGTTGCTTCTCTTAAAGCTTAGCAAGACTACATGTGAAATGGATCTAGGAGTTCTACTAGTCCACAAGCTGAACATGAGTCAACAGTGTGATGTGGCAGCTAAAAAGGCCAATGCGATTTTAGGCTGCATCAATAGAAGTAAAATGTCTAGATTGAGGGAAGTAATAGTGCCACTCTATTCTGCTTTGGTCAGGCCTCACCAGGAATACTGTGTCCAGTTTTGGGTACCACAATTAAAAAAAAGATGTTGACAAGTTGGAGCCTGTCCAGAAGAGGGCCACCAAAATGGTGAGGGGTCTGGAAACCATGTCTTATGAGGAAAGACTTAGGGAACTGGGTATGTTTAGCCTAAAGAAGAGACAGTTAAGAGGTGATATGATAGCCCAGTTTAAGTATCTGCTCCAGAGACTAGAACACAGAACAATGGATGCAAGCTAGAGGAGAAAGTATTTCATCTAAACATTAGGAGGAACTTCCTGACATTAAGAACTGTTAGACAGTGGAAAATGCTCCCCCAGAGAGGAGTAGAGTCTCCTTTCTTGGAGGTCTTTAAACAGAGGCTGCATGGCCATCTTCCAGAGTTCTTTGATTGTGAGTTCCTGCATGGCAGGGGGTTGGACTGGATGGCCCTTGTGGTCTCTTCCAACTCTATGATTCTATTGCCTGTGCAACCGATGAGAAAAAGGGTAGAGAGACCCCAACCCCATTACATGGCTGTGGCCTCCATATACCCTGGCCATGTGATTGAGAGGACCCCAGCTATGTGATGAAGGGGACCCTCTTGTGCGAATATGCAGAGATAAATCCAGAGCAAAAACTTGTAAGCCTGTAACTAGATAGACAAACAAACTGGCAGACTGGAGCTTCACCAGCAAACACAGCTGCTAGATGAAAGCACCATAAACTGGCTTTTCTCCAAAGAGGCACTGTTTATTCTTGTTGCAATCACACACGTGAGAACACAGCTACACAGACAAACTCCTCCTACTACAAAACGCACAAACTGTACAATGGTGATTTGAGCTTATATACACATTTCCCATGTGGCAATCTAACTCAACCCCTTCCTGTACAATATTGTCCAGCATTCCAAATGACATAGCATATTTACATAAGTAGTACATGCACACTCTGTGACCTTGGACATTCACCTGTTGTCTGGATTCACAGCTGCAACCAATTCCTGGCCATGAGCAGTGAGTGTCCATTAGCTTCTCTGCCACATCTGAACATTTTCAATGCTGCTTCATACTTCAACACCTCTACCCTCATTGGATGCATGGGTGAGCCCACCCTGAAGAAAAGTGGAGAGCTCCTGTGGATACAACAATGGTGGCTGCCACTCTGTGGACAGGCCATCCCTTGACTGCAGTGCTGTGTAGGGAAGAGGGATGGTGTAGCACCTGACATGAGAATAGCAGACCAGCCCAATTTAGGCTCAGTTCAGCTGTTCACATGCCACAAAACCCTGTGTTAACCCTGGGGTTTTTGGGGAAACACCAGGGCTTCCTTTGACTTTGCCAACTCTGGGGCAAAATTTAGTTTACAGGGAAGACCCATGATAATTCACTGGAAGCTGTTGTGCATTGTGTGATCAGGCATCACCGGCCTTGAGGATGGGCTTTTTCACCTATGCAGAAATAAATTAGGCTTTGTCCCCTTTGCCAAAATATATGAAGTCAGTTTAGTTAAAAATACTAAAGATTATATAAGATCATATGCTGTGAGGCACTGTGACATGTGCTCTTCAAACAAGAAGGAAAGAGAGCAAGAGAATTCCAGGTGACAAAGGGGAGGACAAACAAATTCAGACCAACTGGAGATCAACAGATAAAAGAAAACCTAGAGAGAGAGGCTAAGAGAAACAAACAAGAAATGATATGCTATGCCCAAACTCTTAGACATCTAGCAACCACTGAGTATAGGCATGCCACGTTTGCTACCTCTTTTAAACCAGCTTCAGCCTCCCAGGCTGGAGCTGGACACGGGATGAAGGTAGGGATTAGTGAGCAATAATCCCCACCTTCATCCCGCATCCCAGCTCCAGCCCAGGAGGATGGAGCCAGTTTAAAAATGTGAGCAATGTGCTCCATAGATAAATCTAGTTGATTCAATAGGTCTATTCTTATTAGGATTATCAAGAGGATTTAAGAGTGAGAGTGGTTCAGTTTGGCTGGTCTAGTGTCCTTTTATAGATCCCGTAGAACAGACCCCAGAAAACATTTCTGTATTTAGAAAAGCTGTAAAATTTCAGTAGCAGGTATGGAACCAGGCTTTATTCTTGGCATTTTTGGCTAGTAGGCTAAAAGCTCATCACCAGACCAAGTTTTCCTTGGTTGAGTGTCAACAGTTAGTGTGAAATACAGTTATGCCTTCACTTTGTCACAAGCACACTGATTTCATAGGTTTTGCTAGTACTGGCTCCCCAAACAGTGTAATAAAGAGGAATTAAGTCTTTTTGTGTGCATTTTGTAATGAGTGCAGGTAAACAAGTCTACAGTCAACCTTAACTGGGGTGGAGGGAAAAGACTGACCAGTTTGTAGGAGAGATTCATGTTTCTTTCTTTTTTTTAAGTGAAAAAAAAAGAGAACAAACTTTTGATTTTATAACGCCTACTAACACTGAAGGACAGAAATACAGAATTCAAATTCATTTTAATGAGGGCTGAGGAAACTAGAACCCAAAATAGAAATAAAAATAAAATAAAATAGTCTTTCTACCCTTTATGATTCTTTTTATACTTCTGTAGAAACCTATTCAAGTTGGAAAACTGTTTCCTCTTTAACTTGAATCTATTTTTTTTTCTTCCAGAGGTGATTCTTTTTTTAAAAAATGTTTTTCTATAGCAGAAAACCAGCACTGTGTATTACTGATACAAAAATTTCCCCAAGCAACAATGACATCAATGGATGCCCTGTCCTTTGGAATATATATGCTGTTCTGTATTCTTTCTCTTTCTCTTCTGAATTTCTTCTAGCTCCTCCACTGGTGTTGTTAAACAGGTACTGCAAATGTAAAGAATAAGGGACATGATACTCTATGTGGAAATTTTCTAGCTTAGCACCTCCCATTTTATTGTGTTGCTAAAAATACTGTGAGTCCAATAGCAATACAGTTCCAAAGTTATCTTTGTTGAAATGAGATAAAAAATTAACTCACCTGTATCTGCCAGAAGTTGATATTATTGGTTCTTCATGGCAGGCATATGCATCATGGGTACTGAAAACTACAACTTGAGAAAGAGTTTGCATGACAGCTCCCAGAAACTTATCAGCCAGTATGGCCCAGGGATTCTGGGAGTGCAGTACAATAAAAGTATATTTTCCTAGCTCTGCTCAGTATGATACGAAATGATTCTATTTTAAAAGAAGGTATCTGAGATGAAGGAATTTGGGATATGAACGTGTGGATTCTGTTCTTTGGTTTGTGATACATCATTTCTTCTTGGAAATTGATGCTTGGCATTGAAGTGGGGTTGCTCCTATTCTGAAAATAAAACCCTCAGTAGGAAAGCTTTATTGTGGTATAGGATGCTTAGGAATACAATTGTTCCTCTCTGTCAATAGTAGTATCTTAAAGAAAGGAGGGAATCTTTCCCAGAGAATATGTATTTGGACCTACATGGTGAAATAGCATTGTGGGGGAGAATAGGCATTTGATGGCCTCCATAGTCAGACGTTAGAGATCACTGCATTCGGTACAGAGCAACAAAACACTGTACAAGTAAGAGGTGAAACTGGAAGCTATTTAAAGCATGGCTACTCCTTCATGTGTCTCCTTGATCTCCATTTCAGGGCCCGCTCTCCCACTTCCAATGCAGTGTGATCTTTGCTGGATGTTTTGAAGCCAGGTAGGAATCTTCTCCCCTTTACCTGGGATCTTTTTGCCCACCTCATACTGTATCTGGGGGGACTTTCATGACTGGCTCTGGTTGGGGTCTGGCTGAGAGTCCCTACATATCTATGCAACTATGGTGTTTACATATTTATGTAGCTGATTAAGAATTCCAGCCATTCTCTAGAAAGGGCTGGTGCCCCTGAAAAATTTCCAGTAAATCAATTCAGAAAAATTTGTGTATCCCCACAAAAAGATGGGATCTTTGACAGCGTCAGGCTCGTCACACACAAATGCAAACCTCTCCCCATACTGTAGCTCAGACTGAGTTTTCAAGTGGAAACAATTTTATTTACAAGTGTATTTTCAAGTATTTAGCTAAAATATTTAAATTAGAAACAAAGAAGTTTATATGTAGCAGGCAGAACATTTGAAAATGTCTTTTTAAAAAGCCAGTCTCAATTGTAACTGCTTTGAATTTTATGGAACTTGAGAAATCTGCCTTGACAGTTTTACCACCCAGATTTACTAAAAACAAAATTTCAGTACTTCAGGTTTGCACTAAGGGGAAAGAGTTCTCTAAGTCTTTTTTGGCATATTTAATGCACCAAATTGCATGACATTAGACACTCTCCCCAGCTCCTTTCTTTGCAAATGAAACCTGTCATTTAAAGACAAAGTCATGTCATTCTAGAAACATAGATTCATCACATGTTGTTAATTTGTTTCTGTGCTATTATTACAGCATGTGATTCAGAAGGGATGTGTGGCAGCAGAATGGGAAGAGAACCATACAATTAGAATATTTTCATTTACCAAGGACTTGAGAAATTAATTTTGCAAAATTATAGTTCTAGATCATCCAAAATGGTTCCCATTATGGTTCCAATTTAAAAAGTACTCTTTATCTCAAAAGTTACTAAATTAATGAACAGCTAGCTTTGTTGCTCTTGCTGTGTGACTTAATGTTGGCTTCAATTATGGCAATTGTATGGATAAGGGATAAGGGACCTCTATGAGCCCCAATCACAAAAAACAAACAAACAAACAAACAAACACCCTCTTCGGGTCATGAATTCTTAGACTTATGGCTTCCTTGATTAAGTCTTTTTCAATCATCTTCACTTTTGTTGTTGTAGTTATCCACTTTTGAGTCAATCTTGACCCATTCCAACCCTGTAGATGAGACATTTCCAGGATTTCCTATGCTCTACTGCTCTGCTCAGGTCCTGCAAATTCATACCAATGGCCTCCTTAGTAGAATCCACCCATGTAGCATGTGGCCTTCCTCTCTTTCTGTTTCCCTCCACCTTTCCCAGTATTATTGTTTTTTGTTTTTTTTTCCAGTGAGTCATGCCTCATGAAGTGGCCAAAGTCCACCATCCTAAGTGTTGTCATCTTGGCCTCCAGAGAGATTTCCTGTTGGATTTGCTCTAGGACCCATTGGTTTGAATTCTTGGCTAACCATGGTAACCTCAGCACTTTTCTCCAGCACCACGTCTCAAATGAATTAATTCTCTTCCTATCTGCTTTCTTAACTGTTCAGCTCTCACATCCATACATGGTAATAGAGAATACAATGGCTTATATGATTCTAACTTACATGCTCAGTTGTATGACTTTATTAGGACATTCTCTAGTACTCTCATAGCTGCCCTCCTCATTCTTAGACTTTTTATGATTACTTTACTTCAGTCCTCACTCTCTTCAATATTTGATCCCAAGTATGAAAATTCTTTTACTATTTCAATTGCCTCATTGTCTAGGTTGAATCTGTGTAAATTTTCTGTGGTCATTTTGTTTTCTTTATGTTCAGCAATAAGCCTGCCTTTGCACTTTCCTCCTTGATCTTCCTTAGTAGTTGTTCCAAGTCTGTGATGTTTTCAGCTAGGAGTATGGTATCATCTGCATATCTTAGATGGTTGATATCCCTTCCTCCTATTTTCACTCCTCCTTCTTCTGTCTCCAAACCTGCTTTTTGTATAATATGTTCTGCATAAAAGTTGAACTGTTAGGGTGAGAGGATGCAGCCTTGTCTGACCCCTTTGCCAATTGAAAACCATTCTGTTTTTCTCTGTTCTGTCATAATAATGGCCTCCTGTCCTGAGTAATGATTCCTCATTAGGGCTATCAGATGTGTTGGCACTCCCATGCCTTTAAGGGCATTCCATAGTCTTTTATGATCTATGCAATCAAAGACCTTGCTATAGTCTATAAAGCACATGCTGATCTTCTTTTGGAATTCTTTGGCGCGCTCCATTAACCATTAGCTATGTTCGCAATGTGGTTCCTAGTGCTTGCTCCTTTCCTGAATCCTGCTTGCACCTCAAGGATTTCTCTCTCCATGTATGGTTGGAGTCTATGTTGCAGAATTTTGAGAATGATTTTGCTTGCATGGTCCTATAGTTGCTGCAGTCTTTTGTATCTCCTTTTTTGTGGGTGGGGATGTATATTGATCATTTCCATATCTGTTGGCCATCTTTTTGTGTTCCATATCTGTTGACATATGTTGGTTAGCACTGGTGTTGATTCTGTTAGTGTGGATGTGTTATCCGTTTTATATAGCCCTTCTGTGTACTGCATCTAGCATCTTTTTATTCCTTCCTGATCTTGAATTATGTTGTTTTTATTGTGATAGAGTGTCCTGGTCATTGGTTTGAATTTCCCTTTGATTTTCCAGATCTTCTGGAATAGGTCTCTTGTTCTTCCCTTTTTGTTGTTGTCCTCTATCCCTCTGCCCTGATTGTTGTAGTATTTGTCTTTATCTATTTGCACTGTTCGTTGAACTGTAGCATTCATGGTTCTGAATTTGTTCCTGTCTCCTTTTTGTTTTGCTTCTCTTCTTTCTTATACTGCTTGATTTATCTGACATCCATGTTTTCTTCTCTTTCTTTTTGACTACTGTAAGTGTCTATCTGCATTCTTCTTTTATTATATCTCTGGCTTCTGACCATAGTTCTTCTCATTCCCAGTCTATTGTGCTTAGTAGTTCAAATCTGTTCCTTATATTGACAATAATTTCTGTTGAAGAAATTCTGTTTAGATCAAATTTTGGTATGATGATTGGTTTTGTTATTTTCTTAAGTTTTACTCTTATTTTTGAAATAAGTAATTGGTGGTCTGTGCTATAGTCAGTACCCGCCTGGTTTAGTCTTGGCCACCAAAATGGTGCTCTCATATTTTGTCATTCACAAATATAGTGGCATCAAACTACTATAAATGTATAGTGTGGATACACCTGGTGAATGCTGGGGTAGCTTCAAAAACCTAGGTAAATTCTGAAACAAACACCAACAGGTTTAGTCTTTTCAACTAATGTTGCTGCTCAGACGTCCAGCTGATGGCTGGTGGAGCTATCCAAAGTGCTGAATGTATTTTGTGGTGTGAGTTTGACCTTTACCTCACTGTTCTAAAAGCCACGTACATCCACTGGCTGAGATGCTAAACTCTTGTCTGTATCAGAAATTTTTAAGTGGTGAATGAAAGGTAATGGCATCACCTGAGTGGCAACACTGTTAGTTTTTAAAAGCAAATATAATGACTGATAGTAATAGTATATTGGGTGGTTCAAGAATGAGTAATATTTTGCATGTGGCTCTTAATCATTCTTTTCTGGGGATCATTTTGGCACTTCTTTTGACATTTTTCTTTAAAAAAGAAAAGAAAATTTAGAAGTGGCACACTAGTAAAATTCCACCAGTGAGTAATGTAGTAAGTTACTTTTGAATAACTACAGAGGAATAATTGAAAGATCTGATGTGTCCCTATTGCAATGAGTGATAGGAACAATTTTTTTTAATGTTCTAAATACTATTCTGATCACTCAGGAAACTTCAACAATTAATCTGGACTAACAGTGGCTGGTTGTCCAAATCATGTGATTAACATCATGGCTTCAAAAGCACAACATAACGTTAGTCCTGTGAAAGCAGTCAATATGTGTACAAACATACAGATATGGCGAATTAGGAGTAACCCTACTGGTCTTGCCCCTTAAACTCCACCTGGACAAGGCTCCATTTGCATTGGGGCCTATGGACCTGCAGATCAAGGAACAAAACTCTATATTTGAAATCAGCATCCTCCATTTTTGAACAGAAGGGTTGTATAATCAACTCTTATGCATGGAGCTAAGGGTTAAGTCCTAGTCCCTTCCATCTGGGGTGTGAAAGCTGCACCCTTTAGTAGATGTTGTTGGGTTGCAAGTCCCAGCAGACCATGCCAGCATATCCAACAGCAGAGGTGCAGTTCAGTAATATCTGGAGAGTCGCACAATTCCCATCCTTATTCTGCATGTATGCCTGCATGCCTGTACAGACTTTGACCTGTTCAGGAGTCTTTTGCTGAAATAAAATATTTCCTTGTTTTCTTCATCTCCAAAATGGGATTGTTACATGGAACTTGTGGTCATAGGGGTTTCTCCCCCCCGCTTTTAAATACTTCATTTAAAAATGGGAATGAATGGGCTGAGAAAGAGAACTCAGAGAATTCACTACATCTTCTAAATTGTAGGGTGAATTTTAGAAGAATTGCCATCACTCTAGCTTGCTGGGCAAGGAGAAAGAAAAAGAGAGGAAGCAGGAGGGTTTAATCAGCAGACTAATCAGCTAAAGCTTAACTTGATTAAGCTTTCACAGCAGTGACCAAAGTATTCCCTGCTTCCACCACCATCTCTTGTTGGTTTTTGTTAAGGACCACAATTCTCCCTTCTCCACTGCTAATCTCTCACAGTGACAGCCAACAGTTACAGCTGGCGAACCGGTTCCCTGGCTTCTATTGCTGCCCAAAAAATCTTGATCTAGCTTAATTAAACAAAAGATACCCCTGCATTCAGTTATCTGGGAAGTTCATTGAATTCTGCAGTCATAATCGCTTTTGCAACACTGCAGAAATAAAGCAGTTTGGCACCACTTTAATTGCCACGACTCAATGCTATGGAATTCTAGGATTTATAGTTTCGTGAGATATTTAGCCTTTCTTGTCAGAGACATCCAGTGCCCCACCAAATTAAAAATCCCAGAATGAGTCATGGCAGTTGAAATGGTGTCAAACTACTTTATTTCTGCTGTGCGTAGCAGCCACAAATAAAAGTTATGGAATAAAAAAATAATAATCGGTAGATAAACAAATAAAAACCAATCAACCAAGTTCTTTCTTTCTTTCTTTCTTTCTTTCTTTTTTTCTTTCTAATATCTAGAGAGATGGAGCAGCATACCTATATTTAGTAAGTAGGTCATAGAGACTATTTCATTTGTTGAGCTGAAGAGTTCTACTCCTGCTCTTGTCTGCATTCTTATATGTGGCATTCTCCACTAAAAAAAATCCTGCTTGCATCATCAAAACAAAGGTCTGAGAGGACGATTCATAGAAATTTCATGAAGCAACAAGCACAGATGGTAGAAAGCATATGCTCTTTCTTCATTTGTAACTTTTTCTCTCTTGTTGTGAAGACTTTCCCTCAGCAGTCTCTTAAAAGAACTTTTTGTGGAGCCATATGAAGAGGATGAAGAAAAAACAAAACAAATCAACAATGTAATCTGGATTGGACCCATTCCAAGAAAGGATTCTAACAGTTCTTCCCCTAATGACTTAAAGACAGAAGCAGACATGTTGTCAGAAAGCTATCCCAGCAACTGGGTTCTCTCTCCATATATAATAATGGAAATACATGTCTTGAAGTCACAATAATTTCTGCTTCTCTACTTCCTTAGCTGTATAATACCCAGGTGGCTCAAGAATATTGGGAAATGCATTATATATGATTCATGATTACTTATTCCAGGAAAAAGGAGAGAAAACTCCTAATAAGGAGGATATTTTTGGCAGTAGTAATGCATGCATAAAAGTGTACACACATGCTCCCTGACACATTTGTGGGGCTTTACCCTAGAGTCATAAGTGTTCTGTGGTAGAAATCTAGGTGGTCAGTTTGGAGAACAAAAAAACTATCTGTCTGCCTATCTATCTATCTATCTATCTGGGCTTAGATGAGGAGTGAGAAACAACAAGTGTTATCACGGCATTACAAGACAGGTCCTTCCAGTTGTCAAGAGGATAGCTAAAGTCTGAGTGGGAACACAGGAGCCCTCCTCAAGACTTATGACAGGAGCCCTCCCTGGTGAGATTTCAAATCTTGCAGAAACCCCCAGATTTGGACAGATTTGTTTTCAATCTCCTTTTTCCAAAATTGGTGTGTATGGAGGTGTCAATGGTGTGTATGGAGGTGTCAAAACTGGATGGAGAGAAACTGGAGGGGGTGGAACTGTGGTTTGGGCAAGTGGAGGTACCATCAAATGTGGCCTAGCTGTCCACACCCTCAAAAATATTATCTTCTTTCCAGCTACACATGAACACATTTACTGAGGCATTGCCTTGGCCACCTGACATTTGTGAGATAGACTAGCAGATGAGGTCTCCTCACTTCCCTTAATTTTGTTTTGTATTTTGGCTGTTTGTGGCAATAAAGACTGAATATCTTCCAACTGTTCCTTTTAATCCCCTGTTGTCCCACTTTTTAGCTGCTTTTAAAATGTTTTAGTTTCTTTCTCCTTCCACTTTCTCTCTTTGTCCTCAGCTTACTCCAGTTGCTGCAAACTGAGCTCAAAGTGCAAGACTAGTTTGTATTCATTTGCTCTGGACAGGGGAGAGGGGAAGAGGGGTATTTCCCTTCTCTGCAGGCTCAAAAACAAATTGTTACAGTGTTTGTGTGTTGTACAGTGCTTGTGTGTTCCTCCACATTAATAACGTTTGATATTTTCATCACACTTTGATAATGCTTGGCCATATGTCTCCTGCTTTCATCTGGGAAATATTGGAAAGTATGGGGTTGTAGTCTTATGCTTACCTATACTAACCACATCTGGACTTTTCCACATGACACAGATATCTTTGTGTTTTGCTAAACACACATTATTATTGATGCTTTGTAATTTCTTTGTTTGCCACCCTGAAACTTTTACTGAAGGTGGCTTAAACAAACCTAAGTCACCATAATAGAGTGATGATCATGAACATGGACTATTAGTATGTACGTATTTGTGTGTGTGTGTGCGTGCGCCTTAAGGTTGCATGTCGACTTATGGTGGCCCTATTTATTTCATAGGGTTTTCTTAGACAAGGAGTACTCAGACGTAGTTTCTACCTCTAAAATATATTCTACAGCTCCTAGTATTCATTAGATATCCTTAATAATAATCTGTTACAATTGCACTGCAACTGGGAGAAAGATCATACTGGGAAAGAATACATTGAGACAAGCTTTTTATGTCATTGCAATCTCATATAATACCTACAGGACTTGACTAAACAAACAAATAATTCCATACATCAGATTCCTCTGAGTGTGTTACCAGCATAACCTAAGCAACATTTTTGACCTGCTGATACCACACTAGGGAAAAGGGTGGGAAACTGCAGCATGATCATTACCTGATGTGCTTGCAATAGGTCAGTTCCTGTGCTTGGATAATACTGCAAGCAGACTCAGGGGATGGCGGTGTGAAAAGCTGACTGGCATTTTCTCTGCCAGGATGCTTGATTTTTACCTGGCTTGCCTGAGACACATGCTGATGAGCTCATACACAACCAGTCTACCCTCATTTAATGGAATTTTTGATGAGAACAAACCAAAGCATTCACATAATGTAGAATTTGTTTAGGATTGTACAGACAAAGGGGAGGCAGAGTGTCACTTGAGTTGTTTCTTTTTGCTGTGGCAACATAGCTCCCCATGCTAGAAGCCACATAGGAAGCTGGCTATCTCCCCATTGTGAGGAAACCAATATGGAAAAAACTACTAATGAGTAACTAGTATCCTCACTTATTATTAATACAATGTGAGCAGGTCTTGCTATTCCCCAACCCTGGCCTGGCGTGGGAGATAATAGAAAGGGACCATTTCGGGGGAAATGAACATATGGAAGAATCCTATGTTGTAAAATTAGCAAGCGAAAATTGCTGCATATATTTACCAAGAAATACTGGGGATTTATTAAAAAGTATTTGCTTAATCTGATCTTGAAAGCTAAGCCAGGGTCAGCTCTGGTTAGTGCTTGAATGGAAGACCCATCAACAAACACTAGGTGCTGTAGGCTATATTTTTGAAGAAGGAACTGACAAAACCACTTCTGAGTATTCCTTGCTTAAGAAGATCATATGAAATTCATGGGGCTACCATGGATCTTATCACATAAGCCTTTTAAATCCGAGTTAAAGTGGATTATAGTGCTTTCGCTGAAACTTATCACATGACATCATCTCCACATTTTTGCTGCTGTTTCTCCAAAGCATGGTTACTTACCATTGACAGGGAACAGGCATCAATAAGCTCCCAGAGTCCTCTGGTGTGATAAATTTCTCCAAGTGCAGTCTTGAGATCGGGCAACCCTAAACAGTTTTCTCTCCCCCCCCCTACACACACACTTTCTTTCCCTTCCTTTTTTCTTTGTTTCACTAAATCATGTTGCCATCATTGCTAAATTGTGTTACCACTAAAAATAATTTAAAAACAAAACAAAAAGCATGCTGAGTAGGGTAACAAGAGCCAAGATTTTGTTGATGGCTGAAAGAGCCCCAGTCACACTGTCAAAGGGATGTGCAATACTGAAGGCTCTGAAACGAATATGTGTCCATTTTGCTAGGATGATGATAGATAGTATGGAGCTTGAAAGCACATATAAACACACATTTGAAGAACAGAATAGAAGAGGAGCAGAAGGCTATCCAGTGATTGTCAAGACTAAATGTACTTTTCAAAAATAATGATATAAAGGAACCAAGAGCATTTTGAAGCTGGGGAATGAGGAAGCAGTTAATCAGGTTTGCTTCTTCTTATTGCTTTTAGGTCTGGCTTCCAGACTTCCAATAAGCTTCAGCTGTTTGCCAGCTGAAGCTTTCCTGGGGAACAGAGAAAAGAGATCTGGCTGAAGTCTTACATGACCCAGTAACCTTT
This sequence comes from Urosaurus nigricauda, assembly GCA_034509955.1. Classification (NCBI taxonomy): domain Eukaryota; kingdom Metazoa; phylum Chordata; class Lepidosauria; order Squamata; family Phrynosomatidae; genus Urosaurus; species Urosaurus nigricauda. The sequence continues at coordinate 108,340,060 of JAOEGL010000004.1, forward strand.
ACATTAGATTATTGCACCACGCTCTAGGTGGGGTCACCTTTGAACACTATTCAGAAACTACAGTTGTTGCAAGAAACAGCAGTTAGGCTTCTAATGGATACAAAATTAGAGAGAACACATCTGAGCAGCTTTGAAGGAACTTCACAGGTTGACAATTTGCTTCTAGGCACAATTCAAAATGCTGGTTTTAGTGTTTAGAGCTCTAAATGGCTTGAGATATCTGAAAGCCTGGGTTGTTTAGTTCTTCAAAAACCTGGATTAGCCTACTTCCCTTTTTAGATAACCAAGGGCCTTGAATTAAGGTGAAATAGCATACCCTATAACATCTCACACATGAAAACTGGGACACATGTGGCCAAGCAACATATGAGTGTGGTCAGGATAACAAATGTTATTATTGAGGAAGCAATAATGAGGAGAACTGGCAACAGTTTGTTTTCCATGAGCCAACTGGGAAGGACAAGACTGCTGCTCACCCAACCCTAGCCCTCAAAGTTAATTGAGTATATACTACTTTTGCACTTGGAACTCAGTTTGGACCAACTGAGGAAACTAAGGGCAAAGAGGAAAGTGAGAGGAGGAGGAGCGAGAAAGTGTAACATTTTAAAAGTGGCTGCAGAACAGGGATGACAGAGGACCAACCAGGATTCACACATTTCTGCTATTTGGGATGGAATGAAATTGAGATTTTAAAAGACACAATGGGGCTTTTTAGACTGCTCAAAAGGGGCAGTCCATACTCGCCCCTTCTGGCGGCGAGATGAGGCCTAGGCTGCCGCACGGGCAGCCCCGAGGCCTCATCCCGCCGCTTCTGGAGGCCGTGGGGAACCGGCAAACTGCCGGTTCCCCGCGGCCTCCAAGCAGGGTGCAGTGGGCGCTCTGGGCGCCCGCTGCACCCTGCTTCCCTCGGCGGGGCTGAAGGGGGAAAGGGGCTGCCGCCGCGGCCCCTTTCTCCCTGGGTCTTTGCCGCGGCCATTTAAAGGCCGCGGCAAAGACCCGCCGCAAAAAAAGAGCTCGGCAATGGAGCTCTTTTTTTGCAGCGCGGGAAGGGCGCGATTGGCGTCCTCCCACGCCGCAAAAGCATCATCACGTGCGCAGCGTGTCAAAATGCTGCGCACGTGATGACGCCTTTGCGGCGCCTCCGTATGTACGCCGCCATCTTTAAATGGTGGCGTCCATACGCTTTAGGGTTATGGAGGGTGTAAATGCTACGCCCTCCCTAACCCTAAAGACGGGCTTTTTAGCCCTAAACGCACATTTTTTTGCCCGTCTAAAACGGGCCAATGTAGGAGAAGCTGACATGAACATGTTTGTCCATTCAGGCTCAGAGTTTTGAGTCGTTAACTCTCAAAAGTCTGGTTTTGAAACTCTGCATACACAATCCCATTAAAGATGACAATTCCAAGGGGCTTCTAAGCTTTAAAGATTTACCATGCTATAGAGGAAGTGAGCTAAGCCTCTCTTGGGAACAATTTTAGCCCTGGATCTCAACTTAGGATATTTCTGGAGATGTTGGGAACCATGGGAGGGCTTGTGATAATATATCCATAGGCAGGCAAGCAAGCTCAAAAATAGGGTTCATAGATCTTGTGCCCTTGCCCTATATCTCAGGGCCTAATCCTCCTTCTCTGGTCCCCATGGTGAGGGCAAGGAATCTCAGGGCAATAGTATCACCTTGAAAACTCTTCCTTTAATGGAAGGAATATTCAAAAATATTTACAAAATAATTGAATATGAAAGATGGTTTTTTGAGTGTTGGGAAAAAAACTGATAAGAAAACTGAATGGATGAGAATCTTCAATGCTTTGATTGTGACTTTCTGCCTGACAGGGGGGTTGGGTTGGGTTGGGTTGGGTTGGACTGGATGGCCCTTTTGGTATCTTCCAATTCTGTGATTATGTGATACACAATTCTGGACCTATTCTGTGTGAAATTTGCTTAATATTTCTGTACAAAAATCATGCCAACTCAGAACTTCCTCACCACAGGAAATGGATGACTATCCCACTGTACAGAAATATTATTTTCTATGCAAAAATGCTGTTTTATGCACAAGAAATACCATGTGCAAATTCAGAGCACAATATGTTCCCAATTGTAAGTAACAACATGTTCACCAAAACCAGTACAGTTTTTGAAAAATTTATGGTGGTTGGAATGAATTGGCATGATTATTCATTGCTTCCTTTGAGAATTAAATCAGTGAAGAATTACATTTGTAATCTCTAGGCTACCTTCTTTGTTTGTTAAGACTGGGCTAGGGGGTTGTTTAAATGATATGCTTTCTTCAATTGTGGAGGATGCTTAATGTAGCATGCTTAATGACCCTTGTAAGATCACCAAGGCATCAAAAGAGACCCTTCCTACATAATAGGTTTTGGAAATGAAGTACCATGGCCTGAGGTAGAGTTGTTCTGCCAATTCTATTCTAGAAAAGATAGCCCTTCAGATATGTACCAGACTATAAAGGACTTTAAAGACCATGACCAACACTTTGGATCCAAACAATTATTTGGAGCTACTTGGTTACAAGAATTCTGAAAGATTCTGATGGGGGATGGATATTTCAGAAACATTAAAAATTCCTAGTTAGTCTGAAATTGCAAATCTGTCCCCAGGAACTTTGTAAAATACAATAAAAATTATAAATAGACAATATTTGGATGATGAAAGTCAGTCTTACCTTTTCTGGTTTCCACACTGCAGAAATAAAGCAGATCGACACCACTTTAACTGTCATGACTCTGTCCTGTGGAATCTTGGGACATGTAGTTTGGTGAGGTATTCAGCCTCATTTGTCAGAGAGCTCAGGTGCCTCACCAAATTACAAATCCCAGGCTTTGGTAAAATAGAGAAGATTAGCGCCCATGTTAGGCATGGGATATATAAGTGCACAGGGATGGATTTTAATGCACAGCTCCATCCCCAGGCAGTACTCATCCCGTACCCCTCCCAGCCTTCTCCCAGACCTTTTAAAGAATGGGAAAATCCCTTTCTTTAAAAGGTCCAGGAGAAGCCTGCATTGGGTATGGGATGAGTACTGCCAGGGATGGAGCTATGTGACAGGATGTGTCCCTGTGCATTTACATCTCATGCCTAGTGTGGGAATAAAAGCCGATTTGCTAATCTCCAGAGTTATGGCAGTTAAAGTGGTGTCAAACTTCTTTATTTCTGCAGTGTGGCTACACCCTCTATCTACTGAAACATATTTTTTTAAAAATCAATTTGATCACTTTGTAAAAATCAACCTGATCAGAAAGGGATAGAGGAAAATTTTGTCCACTTGGTATTTGGATGCAAATTTTTATTTCTGTTCCTACTTTACACCAATACTGGGAATCAAGGCTGCTTACAACTAAAAACAAAATAAAATACAAACACTAAAACCTATTCAAATACAGTCAAGCTGACCATCTGCACATTTCTGAACTAAAGAAAAATATATAAAACTTGACATATTAGAGGAAGTGTGCATAAAAATGCATTTGTTGGTGAGGGGGAAAAATAAAAAAAAATAATTTAGCCATAATTCTTTCATATATTTGGAGAAGTAAATATGAAAATGTGCTTGAATTTCCATGCTGCCTTTAAAAAAAAATTAAGGTAGAAGTTGATGTAAAAGTAGGACTGGATGTCCTGAAGGTCAGAAAATGAGAAAATGAGAAAATCTGAAGCTGACAGATTTATCTATCCATTTGTAAGACACCCTCTTATTCAGCAAACCCTATTAATCATTGTTCCTGTCTTCTATCTCCCCCTGTTGCCAACTAAGTACCAGCACATAACTCCAATCCTTCTTTCCTTGCATGAAATTTATTCTCACAAAATATTACAAAATATAAACATGGGCTGAGAAATCAATACAATCTGTGTTAGGAATAGGTATCAGATTGCATCTTTCATAGTTATGCTTGTTCGGTGAGGGCTATTGTTTAGCAAACAAGAGTGTCCTGGGGAAAAGAGATAACTATTAGTCCTTTTCATCTTTTCAGAACTACAACTTGAGATGAGAGCTCCGGGGAGAAAAAGAGAAGCACACGCCCAAAAACGCAGAATTTGGATGGTGATGGATGTGCAGTGCACAATGCTTACATTCCCACAGCAGCTGTATAGCTTTGTGTTTCTGAATTGCCTTCCCATAAATGGGTTGTTCCACCCATAGTTCAGAGCATAGAGTTCACCTGAGTACAGAGATTGGTTTCACCTTCTCAGCTGAAGAAACGTAGACTGAAAAATATAGTTTGTGAATGAAAATAAGCATGGGAAATATTGGAGCTTATCGCTCTCCTTAAATAATCCAGTTTACCTTAGCTGAATTCAAATCTAAATTGGAGGGTAGCTGAGTCCTACTGCAAGGATTTTGTCACCGAAGCCACCAGATGAGTACAACCCAACTGCAGTCTGGGTCTGGCAGCCATTTTTCCAAGTTGGAAAGCTCCTGGCTTTGAAACAAGGATTTTTTCAGTGGCAAAAACCTTGTGGTAGGACCTGGCTGCCTCCTGATTTAGGGTTGAATTCAGATGAGTTAAGCCAGGTTGTTTAAGTGGAGCGACAAGCTCCATTCACTTGTTGTGTACTTTTTAGTCATTTCTGACTTGTGGTGACCCTAAGGCAAACCTATCATGGGGTTTTCTTGGCCAGGTTTGTTCATTCAGGTTTTGCTGTTGCCTTCCTTTGGGGCTGAGAGAGTGTGACTTGTCCACAGACTCTCTGCAGCATATCACATAGATATGTAAATCAGTTTACCTCAATCTGGTTTAACCCTTAATTTGGGCAGCATCCTGATATTATTGCAAGGTTTTTGGCTCCAATTTTGCCACCCGAATACATCTTGGGCCCATTCCCACTTCCAGGAGGGCTCTGGTGGCCATTTTTCAAGCTGCAAAACTCCCAGATTCAAAAAGAGCTGCAAGGAGTGCCTCTGAAAGCGGGGATGGACCCGGGATGTATTTGGGCGGCAAAAGTGGAATTAAAAAAAAAAACACTGTTTGCCAGTGTAGACCATGTAAAATGACAAATCCTGGGATTCCATAGGATGGAGCTACAGCACTTAAAGTGGTGTCTAACTGCATTATTTCTACAGTGTAGATGCACCCTCAGTCTTCTCAGATGACAGATGCTGGGAGTTGGCAGCAAGTTATAGGAGAAGAGAGCCAGCCCAGCACTCCTTAAAGTAACCTGCTGTCTTCAGGTGTGGTGGAGTATATTATGCTGAAACTAGTGTGCAGCTGCAGTGCAGTGGTTTGAGTGTGGGACTATGACTCTGAAAACCACAGTTCATTCATTTCCCAGCTTGGCCATGGAACCCAGTGGATAACCTTTGGCAACTCACATACTCTCAGCCTCGGGGGAAGGCAATGGCAAACCTCCGCCAAACAAATTTTGTCAAGAAAAACCCATAAGTTCTCCTTATGGTTTCCATAAGTCAGCAACAACTTGAAAGCACACAAAAACATATGCATTTAATATCCTGTAATTTTCCCCAGGATAAGGCCAATCTCATTTAATATCCAACAGACAGGGATATAGCTCTAGAATCATCTTATATGTGTGCACACTTGGATCCTGTCCAGGAAAAGAGAATTTTTCTTGAAACTTTTCTTGAAACTGCAAAATTAACACAGTTTGGCACCATTTTAACTAGCATGGCACAATTCCAGGGAATTTTGGGATTTGTAGTTTTATGAGATATTTAGCCTTCCCTGGCAGAGAACTTTGGTGTCACTACAAATCCCAGGAAGACGTAGGATGAAGCTATGGCAGTTAAAACAGTGTCAAATTGCATTAATTCAGTTGAAGAGAAAGAGGTGTTCTGGGAATTGTAGTCATAAAAATAGGCACTTGAGCATGCTGTCCCAGTACATACAACTCTAAATTTTCATCAGGTACAAAATACTTCTCAAGGGTTTTAAAGAAAGTCAAGTAAACTGATTTATTTTTCAAAAAGAGAAATATCTTTTTTTTTCCTTTAAAGGATTTTGGCTGCATGCCTGGAATGTATTGCTAGCTAATGATCATCCTTTGAAATAGCAGATCCCATCAATGTTGTGATGACCATCTCTATTTAGTAAATAGGTTGCAATTTCATTTGCAGTCCTAGCAAAGAATCTGCATGACAAACACTTCTGTTAATGCAGGAATTCCCTAGAGTAGGAAAGCCTGGATAGTAGTTGCTGACACAATCACATATTTGCGCCAGGGCTCCTGAGCTGTGTTAGCCACCTAGGAAAGCAACCTGTAGTCATTGGGTCTGGTCCGGAGTTGTAAGAATGCTTGCTCCATAATAACATCACTAATTTTCCCTGAGAGATGACCCATAATTGCTTCTGTGCCAGAGAGATAGAAAGGGATAGAGAGAATGTGATGAGAGAGATAGAGAGAGATTGTATAGTGGATTCAGTATTGCTGTTTCTTCATTACTTAATCCTATAGGCTCAGAGAGTATGTTTTAATTACAGTCCACAATGAAAAATGGTTATGTATAGGATACTCCTCTTTGGGACTGCTGAGGTTACCTGCACCATTTGCCTTACAATAAATGGTTATCAGCAAAGTGGCTCTATTCTTCTGGCTGTACATTACTGGTTAATATATTAGACACAAATAGAGAGGGGACAGAAGATAACAAGAATTTGATACAAAGGAAAAAAAGACATGACGTCTATAGAATGGTAGTGGGCTTACTGTATTGAGTACAGTTTTCTCTATAGGGCAAAGTTTTTGGGGGGAGATGGGGTGGGTGGAAACTAAAGAACCAAATAAGCAATATATTCTTCTGATCTGTGAAAGTTTCTGATTAGGCATAGTGCTGATTGTCTAGTGACTGTGAGATCAATAAACTCATCTTCCTTGAGCACTGGGATCAGTGTTGAAATATTTAGTGAAAATGTGACATAGAAACCAACATATAGCTGTGTAGCTCTGGGATATATAGGCAATTGTGTGTGTGTTTTCATATAACATATTTCTACCTTACCATTCCACAAGGGAACTGTGGACATTACCTGTATGAGCCCTTTTCATACTTATGTATTAATTCTCCCCCACTCACCTACTTTGTTGTGGCAAATAACGGCAATAAAAGCCAACAAACATACTAAAATAAACAAACAGAAAGAAAAAAGTGATAAAATCACATGAAGAGATTTGCACAATATGATGACATTCACCACTTCCCAATAGTTTCAAGGTTAAGTGAAGCGAGATGAGTCCAGCTGTTCTGAATCCAAGTCCCACACTGATTCTAATCAGCACACAACCCTGTCCCTCAGTTATCCTTCTAATGAAGAATATTGTTTAATCAGATGGTGTTAGATCTCCCTAGACCCTTGGCAGAGGATTTCAGTGTTTTAAATAGGCAGGTGATGCATAATGCAGCAACAGCCATTCCACAAAGCTGAGGATGGAGGAAAGAAGGAATGCAAGATCACCCTCCTGAGAAGATACTTCCAATAGTCCATGTGTCACCCTAACTGTCACCCAATTCTATTAGGCTAAGAAATCAAAGGAGGTTCCAGCCTGCAAGTAATATCCCTCCATACCATCTGAATTGAGAATAACAACAACAAAAGAGCAAAATGCAGGTCTATGATTAACATCTTCAATTTTTTTTCTCCTGCATGCTTTTTAACACCTTCTCATTTGGAGAGTGATGAGTCTGAACGGGAAAATCTTGTCCAATTGTGGCTGCTCTCTTTGTGTTTGGTGATCCTAATTCTTTCTTTCTTTCTTTCTTTCTTTCTTTCTTTTGGAACAGGTATCCTATTTGTACAGAAAGCATCCACATATAAAAGGAAGATACTAATAGAAGTACTCATCTCTTCAGATTATGATAGAACATGATAGAACTGCACAAGGTCCTTGTGCCTGAGTTTTCTTGGTGTTCTTTCCCTTTGTCCTCCTTTCCCCCTTTTGTATCAAACTGTTTTCAGTTGTATGTCTACATGGTGGGATCATCTTACTTTTTTAACTAACAGGTAAGAGCTCTCTGAGAGGCATTCTAGCTGTAGAGCACAGTATAATATTAAATAGTAAACCACCTAATTTAGAACAATTGAAGCAGAAACAATTGGGTTGGTAGTTCCATGCATTGCATCTGAAGGGATGTATAAGCAAATGAGAAATGGATTTTGGGTAGGTTAAAAACTAGAAGAAACAGAAGAATGGCAAATAAATGTAGCCATTGACTTGGATTTGCTACTGGAAACTTTGATGGAGTTTTTCTAGCTACAAGCTGTTTCATAGTTTTCATTTTCATATGTCCAAGACTTTGGGAATATGAAGGTGGGGGGTGGGGAAATGACAATTCTGTTTTTTTCTGTCAGTGCAGAAACGAGAACTAGAACTTTTTCTTCATGGATTGGAAACTGCTTTGCTCTGTGAAAGTTTCCAGACATTATATCCTCTAATGATTGCAGATTCTTATGGATACGTTGCCCAAGCAAATCTGCACTTCTTGAACTCAGGGACTATTGTGCTAGATTCCACACACTATGAAAGCAACTCTTTTTTTTTTTCCTGGAAAGAAAGGATACAAGACTGAGACTAGTCAATCTTTCCACAATAATGTGTGTCCCTTCAAGGCACTTACTTTTTTTTCCTTCCCTGCATGTCTGAATACACTTTTATAGAGAATCAACTATTGTTCCAGCAAATGCAAGCAAAGCCTAGATTTATGAAAATAACATTCTTTCTATAAAATCTCTCAAATGACGACAAGGAATGCTGCTAGGTTAGAAAAGAAAGCTCAGACAAGTGCTTTGCAACCAACAGATATACACAGCAACAAAAGATGGAACATGTCCTTCTCCTTGCCTTTCATATCATTTCTCTTCTCTCTTGTTTAAAAAAGAAAACTTAAAGGAAAGTGTGGATGGAATATAAAAATTTGCAAAAAAAAGCACCTGGTGTTTTTGGGGTTTTTTTTGTACCAATGGTAAGACAGCAAGCGCACAAGACCAAGAAAGAGAAGGGCAGTGATCTTATGCAATAATTTTCAGTTTTGCATTACAGACATTCATACGAGTTTACATAGGTTTGTGGATGTATTAGCATATCTGGGTGGGTGATGGAGGGAGAGATAATGGGGAAAAATGGAACCAAATATTTCTATTGCAGTGTTTTCGTATTGCGAACATAGTTTCACCACTAGAGTAACTGGAACTTGGGGTTGACCCTATGCTTGAGGGTGCCACTGGTAGACTTCTTTCTGCCTTGGTGTCATGGTCAGCCACGAGGAGGACTCAGAGGATGAGCCAGAGCCTCTGGGACCTGAAACTGTAATTGGGGAGCCTGAGGCTGGCCCTAGTTCTGCTGTAGCAGAGTCTGTGGCTCTCCGAGGCTGTGGACATAGAGGAGGATCTGGGAAGTATGCATACTTTCAAGGAGCGTCGAGCTGAAAGAGAGGGCCTTTACAGATCACTGAGGCTTTATCAAAAAAGCCTTTTTTAATCAGGCACACCTGAATGCCTGCTGCCTGCCTACTTAGGCAGCTAGGGCATGTGTGTCTCCTTGCCTGTGATTATCTGACCTTCCTGGAGGAAAGACTTTGTCTCTGGCTCCTGTGGCTTCTTGGACCAAACCCTTGCTGCTTAGACTGCTGACTATCTGGATAATCTGGAACCCTTTACCTTGGACTGCCTGATCGACCTGCCTATCTGACACCTTGAATCTCATACCGTCTGCCAACTCTTTTGGTAATCCTTCTGCTGATACTGCCTTTGGTCTCCAAGATTCTGTTGCTTGCACTGAATCTGCTATTTCGGGGTTTGTTTGTTGGGAACTAAGCTGGGATATTAGCCATTTGACTGCTTTCCTGGACAGAATAATCACTGGTCACTGATTAGGCCGATAGCAGTATAATGGCAGACAAACAAGCCCTGGTTGAGCTGATGCAGATGAATTTACAGCTTTCTGCCCTGGTACAACAATTGATTCAGACTATGGCTGCTCTTCAGGGCCAAGGTAGCCCTTCTGCTCCTGAGCGCCACCAAAAATGTTTTGCTTCCCTTCCGGATAAGTTCCAGGGAGTTTCTATTATGCTGGACAGTTTTCTTGCTAATTGCAAGCTACATTTTAAGCTCCGGAGGGAAGATTTTCCTGATGATTCGCATAAGGTTGCTTTTATAATTTGTTTGCTCTCTGGGCCTGCCAACAAATGGACTACCCCTTACCTGAACCAGGATAGCCCCCTTCTCAGCAGCTTGCAGGACTTTATTGCAGAAATGCAAGCCACCTGGGGGAATCCTGTAAAGGTCGAGTCTGCAGAATGCCAAATCCAGGCCCTTCGCCAAGGTGCAGGCAGAGGCCCAGGAGTGCAAGGTGACACTGCCCAAGAAGTACCGGGACTTTGTGGATGTGTTTGATAAGAAGGAGGCAGATTGGCTTCCCTCACACTGGCCCTATGACTGTGCCATCGACCTAGTGCTGGGGGGTGGGTGGGAGTGGGCTATTCTGGCAGGGCGTCTGTACTCCCTCTGGGAGCCTGAGCTGGCGGCTCTGAGGGATTGGAGAAGAACCTCTAGCGAGGGTTCATCCATCCCTCCAAGTCTCCTGTGGGCACCCCGGTCTTTTTTGTCTGTAAGAAGTGCAAGGAGTTGCACCTCTGCAATGACTATCGGGCCCTGAATAAGATCACCATCCGGAACTGCTATCCCCCTACCACTAATTCTGGAGTTGTTGCAGTGGCTTCAACATGCCCAAGTCTTCACCAAGTTGGACCTTCGGGGGGCCTACAACTTGTTGAGGATCCAGGCTGGGGATGAGTGGAAGACGACCTTCCAAACCTGGTATGACCAGGCTGGTGGAGACTATTGATGGTCAGCTCCTCTGGTCTGGCCCAGTGATGCACCAGACTCCTGTGCTCCACCTTGAGATCCAGGGCCATGTGGAGGAGATTTAGTTTTTGCTGGTGGTAGTCCCTCATTTCCTGTTGGTGTTGGGCATATCTTGGATCTCTCGGTACAACCCACACATTTCCTGGTCCCAGCGGGAACTCCTGTTCAGCTTGGAGTATTGCCAGGAGCACTGCTGGCTGGAGTGCATCCTGACTGAGGTGCTGGTGGGGGCCCAGGAGTGCAAGGTGACACTGCCCGATAAGTACCGGGACTTCACGGATTTGTTTATGAATGACTTCACCTGTAGTTTCACCTCCCATGTAAAATCCCACATTGTTCTTCCAAAATATGTTTTTTCTTAAACAGCAGAATGCAATATTCATAAGGAACTATAAGAATGTTGATAGATCTCAGTCCCACACCTGTGCATCAAAAGATTTTTGTTGTCTTTTCTTGTGTCAATTTTCACACTATTTGGTACATATAACATTTGGCACATATAATGGTGTCAAAACATTAATATGATTCTAATGTTCATTGGCAGAAAAGAACAGTCACAGATGTCTTCACTTCACTTTCATCTGCAGTACACTCTATTTCTGCCAGATGCTTGAGAAGTCATGAGTGATTTTTTTGTAATCCCCCCCCCCCCCCCAGGATTTTGACTGTGACTATTTGCTTGCATACTATGGATCTCAAATGCTTATTGAAATTTTATACACAAACTAACCAGTTGCACTCCATGCATCTGAGGAAGTAGAGCAAGTTTATGAAAGCTTATCCCATAATTTCTTTCACACACTTTCAAAGGTGCTACACAATCTCTTTGTAGTTGCATGTTTTTATTTTGTGGATTTATTACAACTGCTGTCACACAGTGAAATGAAGCCAGGCCTATTAGCCCCCATTTGTTATAAGGTACTTAGTGAGAGCCACTGTGGTATAGTGGTTTGAACACTGGACTCTAACTGTGGAGACCAGGATATGAATCACTACTCAGACAGGAAACCCACTGGATGTCTTTGAGCAAATCACATACACTCTTCCTCAGAGGAAGACAAAAGCAACATGGCCTCTGAATAAATCTTTCCAAGAAAACCATGTTCAAGGATTGTCTTAAAGTTATCATAAGCTGAAAATGACTTGCAGGTACACAACAATAACATCAGTAACTCTTCCAGGTACAGTATGAGTAACTTTTCTTTTTTTTCCCTCCAAAAATATTTTTATTAATTTTGCAATAAATAATTTTTTTTACTACAAATGTATACATTATATTGTTCAGTAGTACTGTATAGTGTTAACATATTCATCAATATTTTACATCAAATTGTGTCAATTAATGGTTTATTTTTTAATAATTTTTTATTGTTAAACACTTCATTCTTACAACAGAGTTAAGCAGCATAGCAATAATTATAGTATATAATCAATTAATCAATAAACATATTAAAACAGTTAAACTAGGCATGAGTGGCTCTAATCATAGGTATCTCTAATTTTTGAACAAATCTCTTTTATCCTTTAACTTTCTGAATAAAAGAAGATACAAATAAATGATTACTTCTATATAAATCTCAATTTTTTTTTCATGGAGATTTTTTGGGATCTTTTGCCAGATTTACCAAATTGATTATCACTCCTGACCATTCTTTGTCCCATTTATCCATGTCTTTTTGTTGTTGTTTAGTATTGCTGTTAAATCTATCAAGTTCTTTCATATCAAATATTTTATATTTCCATTTGTCTATAGAAGGCACACATGTGTATTTCCAGTTTTTTGCTACTAGCATTCTAGCTGCTGTTATTAAATATAGTCCTATTCTCCAGTATTTTCTTTCTCCTTCCTCACCTAATATTGAGGTTACATTTAGCAAATACAGTTCTGGATTCGTATCAAATTCTATATTCAACATCTTTTTTAAATTTCAAAATGAATCTTTGTCCAAAACTTCAGTATGAGTAACTTTTCACCCTGTCATCAGCCTCCTCCCCGCATGGTCAGTGGCAAAAACCTGTGGGAGTTGTAGCCCAAAACACCCAGAGGGCCAAAAAGCTTGCATTCTTCATTTGAATACAAACCTTAGGACTTGATTCTTTGAGCTGGTTTGCTGATATAAACATAATCAATATATAAAAATGCCAATTATGTCATACCATAAAATGACAAAACAGCTGATCTGTGAAGGATGAGTGATGCAGCTATGCATATGGGGCCAGAATCATTCTCTTTGGCTCTTGTTACGTTCTATGGGGCAAAGGACAGTGGGCCCTTGGTATCCATTGGGGGTTGGTACCAGAACATCCCATGGATACCAAAATCTGTGGATGCTCAAGTCCCATATATACAATGACACGGTGAAAAGGGGTGTCACATATAAAATGTAAATTCATAGTTTGGTTTATTTTTTGCTTGTTTGTTTGTTTCTCTTTTTTGCAATTTAAACAAAGAATGGGAATATTTAAAAGTTGTGGATAATGGAATCTCTGGATACAAAGAGCTGACTGTAAATGTCAGATGCTGATAACCTTGAACTGGAATCTAGGAACCCTACTTTGAACCACTTGGTAGTTTGCCAGGATTGGGGAATTGCATGCCTCTTCCCTTCTAGACTTTATTACCATAACTATGGAATCCAGCAGGTATATTATACCAATTTCTAGAGCAGGCTTGGATCCCCTTCTGTCTTATTATTATTATTATTATTATTATTATTATTATTAAACTTTATTTCTAAAGCGCTGTAAATATACTCTTATTAGCTTGTTGCTCTGTTACAGAATCAACTGCTACCAAACCACCCCTCTCATTGATCTTCTGGGTGGTTCATCTTCCTAGTTAATTAAGAGCTGCTTGTCCAGCAATCAAGCAATCAGTCCTGGCAAAGGCCAGCATCTAAGAACTTTTTCACACAGGGAAAATTGGAAGGTTAACGCAATGGCATTCCAGGTGCAATCATGGGGTTTTACATTTTTTCGCGAGAGATTATCAGATGAAATCGAAGGCAATGGTAAGTCAATTTGAATGCAATCACAGGTCACCCCAGGGATGGGTAAAGTCAGGGAAACTTCAAATTCGTAAATCCTGTTCCACTCCAAAGTTGTGTTCAATTCAAATTTGCCAGATATGGAACACATTTCTAGGTTGCCCTTGCATTACCTTTGAATCAAATTTTGGAGACAAATTGTGGGGTGCTGAGCCTTCGAGGTGTGAGGAGGAGAAGCCTGGCTGGATTTTGGTCCCAGGGATCCCTCAGGAGCTGAGTTTTGGGGGTCCCTTCCTGGTGATGAGCCCTTCTCCTCTCTCCCACCCTCCTGGTTCTCTGGGAAGATTTATTCAGAGGAGGTTTGCCATGGCCCCCCTCTGAGGCTGAGAGAGTGTGACTTGTCCAAGATCTATTGTCCAATATGTTGTTGTTTGTCTTCAAGTCGTTTCCAACCTAAAGCGACCCGAGGACACAGGGTTTTCTTGGCAGGTTTATTCAGATGGGGTTTGCCATTGCCATTTTCTGAGAAAGCTGAGAGGGTGAGACTTGCACCAGGTCATCCAGTGGGATTTGATCCCTGCTTTCTAGAGTTATAGTCCAATGCTCAAACCACGTACAAGGTTACTTTGCACTGTCTGAATCGGTGAATTGCCTAAATAACACAAAATAAAGGGAAATGAATGAACAAAATAACATGAAACAAGGCAAAACCAAGTGGGAATTGGAAGCAAGCCCCGCCAAAAATGTAAAAAGGTCACAATACAATTCTGCCCCCACGGCGCATGTGCAGGGATGTTAATTCAAATTCTAGACTATGATGGGCACATACTCATAATTTATTTTGCATTATTTTGTATTTGCATTGCTTTGACTTTGGGATGGGCACTGTGTTTTTCTGTGGGTGTGATAACCATTCATGTAATTGTGTTCGTTTCTGAATTGGCCCCACTTTCTTTTCTTTCAAAATTGAGATACATTCCTCTTGTGTGTGAAAAAGTACAAAGAGACAGTTCATAGGAGAAAATCCAACTTTCTACCCAATTCTAAATAGTGTCCTCTTTCAATAGAGGCTAGTGACTCTAGTGTTAGTGGATCATTAACTTTGAACAAAGTTTTAGTTCATACTTATTTTGAGGATGGTTTGCTGAACCCTGATTAGCTCCTTTAATTTTTTATTGCGGCACAAGCAGGATTTACTATCTTACTGGTGCCTCAGCCACCAGCTTCTAATGTCCCCTTAATTTTATTTTCCATTCTCTCAAGTCCTCAAATTAAAAATTAAGAGAAAGTACAGGAGAAAATGTTGCTCATCACTACTGAGGGGTGATCATTATTCCTTTATCAAGAGCTGTCTTCTTCTACCCTTTAAGAGCTTGTCTCTTTATAGAAGCATCACTACAAGAAGCTCACCATATAGAATATAGAGGCCTGAATCTTATAGCTAGTCCCATCTGGAATAGATTTATTGACTAATGCGATGCACTTATGTGTTGATTCATCATTCAACAGTTGGTTCAATACATATGCTTTTCTTGGCACCAACCTATAAGATGCAGGTAATTGAATCCAGTGATTAGAAAAGTATTTTAAAAGTAATTGCCTATCATTTCAGTTCCAGCATCTCTAAAGTAGTTATTATTATAGTAGCCATTTTAAAAATATGAACTTTCTTGTTATTAAAATGAATGTGTTACAAAACAGATCTAAGGAGGATGGCTGTATATTCCTTGTAACCATAATAGTAACTAACAGCAGCTTTCAAAGATGTGTCAGCTGCTGCTGCTGCTGCAGCTGCTGTTGTGTGCCCTCAAATTGTTTCTGGTTTACAGCATCCCTAAGGCAAACCAATTGCAGGGGTTTACCAGCAAGATTTGTTAACTGAAGGGCTTTGCTATTGTCCTCCTCTGAGTCTGAGAGAGTGTAACTTGCCCAAGGCCACCTGGTGGGTTGTCATGGGACCTTATCACACCAGACCAATTGGGATTGAATCTGAAGTGACCTTGGAACTGATTTCTGGGAATTCGGTTGTTACTGAATTCTAGGGTGACTTTGGATTGGCTTTGGAATGGCTTCATAGTAACAGCAATCACGTGCAATAATTCAATGCGCATTCATGTGAATTCACTTGGATGGATGCAGAGTGACTCTGGATTTGGGCTGCAGAAACTCTGGTCTGATAAGGGCCCCTAGTTAAGCAGGGATTCAACCCCTGGTCTCCCAGAGTCCCACTCCAATATTCAGACTATTACAGCACACTGGCTCCTTTTGCTAGTCTAATCAAATATAAAAAGGAAAAGTGTGTGCATGGGGGAGAGTTGCAGCACCTATAAGACTAAAAGATTTCTTTAAGTATGAACTTTTGTGTTCGTCTTTAAATAAATCAATGTAAATTAAAGGTACTATTACATTCTTTCTTTCCCTCTTTTCTTATTATCCCGCATTAACTAACAGCTTCAATGTAATTCATGCCTTGGTTATGGAACAAATGTATCTTGCTATTTGCAATGAATTACATCTGTGTTCTGCTTTCACCCCTGGATCCTGCAACTCACACAACTTTCCAGTGACGATAGAATCATTACAGGCTCAACCAACAATAATTCTTCATTAAAGCTCATATTTACTGGAGGGAAGATTGCCAACTTTTAGGTTATACTACACAGTCATCCCATTCCTGATCACAGTCCCATCCAAATAAGTTATGAAAATTTGAAAAGCTGAAAAAGGTTTTTTGTATGCTTTTGAGTATTATAAATCACTTTCCTGTCCAGTGCAGGAACTGGACATTTTGCTCCAGTCAACTAATTTCTGAGAAAACAAAGGCAGAAACTAGCTGTCTTCAGCGATCTTCCCCTCATTGTCTATTCCACACACACACACAAAATGTGGTAAGACTCTTGGAGAATACAAAAGGGAATTTATGTTTACATTTCCCCTGGTATGTATTATCTAATTGCACTATGTTGAACAACACACTCTCCATCACATTGTTATTCCAAAGACTCATAAATAGAGTGATAAAACTATAGCTGGAATCCTTTTTGGCAGTATAAGCAAGCATTAAGTGCATGTTGCTTTATACGAACCAGTGTGGTATAGTGGTTTGAACACTTGACTATGACTCTGGAGACCAGGGTTCAAATGCTCACTCAACCATGGAAGCCCACTGAGTGACCTTGGGTAAGTCATATACTCTTGGCCTGAGAAAACCTGGTACAGTTGGCCCTCTGTAGCTTTTATCTATGGATTCAACCATAAACAGATATATATATATCCTCAAACACAAACCTTGATTTTGCCATTTTATATAAGAGACACTATTTTACTACGCCATTGTATTTAATGGGACTTGAGTATCTACAGATTTTGGTATCCATGGGGTGGGGGAGTTCCTTGAACCAAAGCCCAGTGGATATCAAGGATCCATTGTAATAGGTTTGCTTTAGTGTTTCCAGAGATCATAAATGACTTGAAGGAACACAACAACAACAACAACAACAACAACATTTATAGCCCACTCCTCTATTCGCATACTCAGAGCGGGTTACAACAAGGTTAAAAAATAAAGTTTAAAACAGTTTTATCCTACCCCTTCCCACCCCCCTTAAAATTAAATTAAACCAATGAAGACTTAAAAACAGCAACAATAAAAACAAGGTGCAACCTCATGAACAAAGTTCTTGTGTAAAATAGCAATGGGTGTCAGATAAAGGTCGAGTGTAGAGAACAACCTAAAGGTTAACTGTCCAGTATCAGAGCCAGGAACGGAAGGGTTTCTGGGGAAGGCCTGCTGGAAGAGATGCATCTTTAGAGCCTTTTAAAAGCAATCAAGAGATGTAATAAGACACATCTCGCCTGGCAGGCCATTCCAAAGCCTGGGAGTGGTAGCTGAAAAGGTCCTCTGGGAGGTCTGTGACAGCTTCCTCCCAGAGAACCGAAGTGTGCGGGGGGGGGGGGAGTTCATATGGGGAGAGGCAGTCGCTAAGATAAGATGGACCTCAGCCATGTAGGGCTTTAAAGGTTAAAACCAACACCTTGTACTGTGCCCG
Organism: Urosaurus nigricauda; assembly: GCA_034509955.1. NCBI lineage: Eukaryota > Metazoa > Chordata > Lepidosauria > Squamata > Phrynosomatidae > Urosaurus > Urosaurus nigricauda. Next base: position 108,357,931 of record JAOEGL010000004.1, read on the forward strand.
GAAACTAATCGGCAGCCAGTGGAGAGCCTTGAGCACTGGAGTTATGTGCTCTCTCCTGGATGCTCCGGTGAGAAGCCTGGCTGCCATATTTTGAACCAGCTGACAGGTTTTTGGGTTAAGCACAAGTGTAGCCCCATGTAGAGCACATTACAGAAATCCAGGCGAGAGGTTACCAAAGCATGTACCACAGAATCCAGGTCCAACAACAACAACAACAACAACAATATTCCTTTATGGATAGAGGTATCCAGTACTGTCTTTATACAATGACTGTCCAAATGTACAGAGGAGAGTGGGGTGATGAGACAGCTTCCATCTGCATTACTACTATGGAGAGGTAGCATCTTAATTTGTAGAGAACCTCCAAGAGGTCCACAAAATGTGATCAGATGCTACCAGTCCACCCTGTAATCCCAGGCCACAAAAAAGACATATGACTCAATAATCCAATATTACCAATATACATTTTCTATCTCTTTTAAATCTTCTAAACCAGGCACAATTATGATTCAATATGGCAGTGAATTTAACATTGTACGATGTACTTCTTATGCTGACGTCTAAACCTATAGTCAACCAATTTCACAACATCAGAAAAGAAGAAAAATAAAACCCATCTCTCTCTCTGCTTTCTCCTCAACACTCTTCATTTTATAAACAACTCTCACACCTTCCTTCTTGCTCCCCTTACAGGGTAAGTGTTTTAACCTCCCATTCATTTTGGCTCTTTCCCTTGACAGATCAACAAGGAGGGCATGTCTGGGTTGTCTCTGTAGCAGAGAAGTAAAATGTGGAAAAGTTTTGTGAAATGACTTGCTACGACACTCTTCAAAAGGGGTGAACTATGTGGACTACTTCAGTCCTTGTCAGCTGTGCAGATGCAGTGTGGGGACCAGTGCTGACATGATCCCCAAATGTGACCTCTATATTTCAAAGCCCCAAAACAGAACTTCTTTTCTTAGTGTTTCTATTATGGCATAAATCTGTGAACCCGGTGCACATACTTGGGCATCAGTTGGCAGTACAGATAACTACAATCACAAAAACAGTTGTCATCACTTGGCAGACCTCTTTTCTTTGCTTTGTTGCTAATCTTCTTGTCTTCTTCCTCCTCTTCTTTTTTTTTTAATATAAAATCTCCCAAAGTTTTGTTTTATTTTGTTCTATATTTTGCAAGTCACTTTTAATCTTAAACTATTTTCTGCAAAAGGGAAAATAAAGTCAAAATAAAAAGGAAACAGCAGCAGCAGTAGTAATGTGGGGGGTGGAGAGAATAATTGTGAACATTTGAACCCAGGTGGAAAAGGAAGTTCCTGGATGTCAGCAAAAATGGAAGAGGAAAATGTTGGATGGAAAAAATAGTTCTGGTTCAAAAATTATTCTATGTGAAAAACATATATTTGGCACAGAAATGCTTGGGGCATTGTAGGAAAATAGTGTTTTCCAGATCTAGCTTCCTAGTGCTGTATTGTGTGTATGTGTGTTTTGGGAAAGGAGAAAGGCATTTAAGACTCTTCCCAGGGTTACCATCAGTTGTTAATCTGGCCAGGGTTAAAGAACATCAAGAGTTATCTAAAGGCGCCAAATGGTAAAAACAACATGCAATGCGATGTTAACAACACTATCATCCTACTTCTAGTATTTATCATTTCCTTTCATGATAATTACAAACCACGGAAAATATTCATAACCTTGGTTCAGCCATAAATCAAAATGGAGACTGTGTAGCAAAGAAATCAAAAGAAGATTATGATATGAAAGGACAGGAACTAGAAGAAACTAGATAAGATACTTGTATATGTTACAGAATACAACCTTGTATATCACTGAATACCAAAATCAGAATTGTATATGCCATAGGATTTCTGATATCTATGTGAGGATCCGAAAGCTGGAGAGAAAAAAAAGCTGAAAGGTAGAGAATAAACTCATTTGAAATGTTGTTGTATTATTTATTTATTTATTTGCTTCATTTATATACTGCCTTTCTCCCAATGTGGGATCCAAGGTGGCTTTCAAAACCAACAAATTAAAATGTTTACAATAAAATTATAAAAATTATTAAAAATCTCTATATTAAGTACAGTACTATTAAAACACTTTAAATGCTGTACAAAAGTTAAGAACAAATAAAAAATGCAAACAAATAAAAACCTTTCCTGTTTAACTGCTAAAAACTTGCATAAACGAAAATGTTATTGCCTTCTGGGGAAAAGGTGAAAGCAGACATTGAGAAGGTTCGCTCCCATGTGCTCACCAAGTGAGCTTGTGATGGTGGTGGGGCCACGAGAAAGCTTTCCCCTTAAGATCTTAGTGATCTTATAGGTTTGTATGGAGAGATACAGTCTTTCAGATAGTCTGGACCTAAGTTGTTGTCTTCAAGGAGAATTCTGAGGATACCCTGGACTGCTAGAAAGACAAATATATGATTCCAAGAACAAACTCAAGCCTAAACTCTTTCTAGAAGTCAAGGGCCCGATATAGATGGGCAAAAAGGGTGCCTTTCCAGCACAATTAGGGTTAGGGAGGGCACAGCATTCACACCCTCCCTAACCCTACCGCATATGGACACTGCCGTTTTAAAATGGCGGCATCCATATGGGCGTGCCATGATGTTGTCATGACACGTGCAATGTTTACATAATGCTGCGCGTGCCTGACAACGTGGCGCCCTTTCTGTGGCGCTAAAAAGAGCTTCTGAATGGAGCTCTTTTTTGTGCCTGGTCCTTTTTTGTGCCTTTAGACGGCTGCGCCAAGGACCCTAAGGAGAAAGGGGCCACCGTGGTGGCCCCTTTCTTCCTTCGATAGCGCTGGGGAGAGCAGGGTGCAGGGTGTGCCCAGGGTGTCAGCTGCACCCCGCTTTCAGGCTGCGGGGAAGTGGCAGTTCACCGCTTCTCTGTGGCCTTCAGAAGTGTCAGCCTTCCATAGGGTGTCATCTAGTGTGGTTTGAACCCCCTGTACTGCCCTAATGATAGTCCTGACCATGACTTATTGGAAAAGATGATAATGGTTGGTAAGATGGAAGACAGACATAAAAGCAGAAGACCACATTGTTGGTGGATTGACTCAGTCAAGGAAGCTACAGTCCTAAATTTTGTCTTAGAGGTTTTTCATTCATATAGTTACCACAAATCTATGGAGATTGTCACACACACCCAAAAAACGTGTCCTTTCCCCAAGGGGATATGGCCATATTTCAAATTGGAAGTTGGTTTTATCACAGTTAAAAACACAGTTGCTGCACCACAAGCAGCATGGGTCCCAGTCACACTTAGTCAGCCAATTTTCAAAGCCAGAAGCTTCCTGTCTTTGAAAATCGGCTGGGCTGCATACATGTTGAAGTTACCCAGTGGCAGCAGTGACATTTTTGAGTGTGATAAAACCCGCTTGCAATCCAAAACTGACTGTATCCTGTCCTAAGAGAACTTGATGGCAATAGCAAAGCAAAGAGAGGTGGAAACAAGACAAAAAGTCTACAATCTGTAGATGAGCAAAGTGGATAGAAGTTGACTGGAGTTTGTAATGTTCTGGCAACCTCTACTGAAGAGTGAAATCTGCTTTAAAACAGCAGGAGAAATGTATAATTGAATCATCCAGGTTAAGCTTAAACAGGTAAAGGGCAACTGAGGAACATATGACTAAGTTGTTAAAAATGCTACAAATGAGAAGCAGATGGCTGTAGAAAAATATAAACCATCTGGGAGGCAGGAATACGCAGGGCTGCCAGTTTTATGCATCTGAAAATCAAGAAATTGGTGTGTTCTCTTTATTTAACAATCAAAGATTACTTTCCAATTACTTTATGGTTTTAAGAGTCCCCCCCTCCCCCTGGTATTTTAAACATGGATTTTTGATGGGCTAAAAGCATGCTTTAAATGGGTTATTCTATTTAGTTTTACTCTATAGAAAAACAAAAATCTAAGTCTGTGGGTATTTTTCTTTCTTTCCAGGAATAAAACATCCCCTTGGATAAAATTGGTATAACATTTGGGGCCATTTAGGTTTCATCCATTTCCTTAATTGTGAATGAGAAGATCTAATACTGCATCATTCTGGGTGTGCATTCATATGCGGTCATGATTTTGCTTCTAGTTTCATTTTGGAGTGTGGTAATAAATTTGATAGGGAACTCGCATCCTTTGGTGGGCTAAATCTGGGCTGAAGATCTCTGAAGAGTGGATCCATTTAAATCAATGACACTGAAGCTGACCATGACTCACACATGTCTGAATGCAGTGGATCTCTGTAAAGTCTGAATCTAATGCAGCATCAAAAATGACTAAGTTTTGCACAAGCTTAACCTGGCTAGGAGGTTTTCATACTGCATTTTTTATTAGCAAAGTATTCTGCTTTGGTCTTGAGATAGGGAAAAAGAGATTCATAATCAAATATACACACACACATTCTCTCTCTCTCTCTCACACACACACTAAAACAAAGATAATGCAATCAAAATCTCTTTGTAAATGGGATCATCAAGACAAACAAAGCTTTCCATTTCATCAAACTCCTAGCAAACATTCCCTTTCCACTATCCACCTGGACACTTCTTTTTCTGGAAAGATATCACCAAGTTTAAACACAGAAGAAAATAGCTCTCGAATCCAATAATATGTGGAAGGCAGAGCTTCCAGCAATACCAAGGGATTTTCACCCAATATATTTGCCAACAAATCAATAACAAGAGTAAATCCATCTGCGTTGTGAGCAATCAAATGCTCGCTATCAGGTACTGCTGCCTAAATTAATATAATCCCCAAAGTGCTCCGTATGTGTCAGAGTTAATGCCGAGGGAAGCTTATGCTTCACATGTGATAAGCTGAAGGATATCTCTTAATAATGGTTTAAATAAAAGGAAATTATGTGGAGATTTTGAATTAAATGATCCTGAACTTCAGCTTGATGCTGAAGTCTCTGCTCTCCCAAGATGGTGTGATTTCTCAACTCTGTCAGCCTGCTGCCCCCAAATCCTTTGAAATGAAGAGACTCTATTGCCGAGGTGGAGAGGCAGCTCTCATCTCATGAAAAGCAACAATTGCTTTATTGTAGATTGCAAAAATTCTTTCCACAAAGCAGATGACATTAATTCAAACTTGCCTTTCATACCCAGCAGGGGAAGACAAGCATATATCTCCCGGTGCAACAGGGTGAGAGCATGAGGGTGTGTTAATCATTGGCAGGAAATCCTCGCTGTGGATTTAGTTAACTCAGATGGACTTTTGAATCAATAAAATAGTTTCTTGTTTGTTTGATGTCTTCTTTATGGGATCAATTGTCCCAATTGTGACAGAATTCAGCTTTAATACTTGTGTCCATTAGATGGTGCAGGAATACTATACAAGCTATATTTCCAGGATTTATTTATTTATTTATGGTATTTATGCCCCACTGATAGCCCTAAAGGCTATCAGAGCTTCGAATTATTATTTATAAATAGATGGTTCCCTGCCGTCAGGCTTACATCTAAAAAGACATGACACAAAAGGAGAAGGGAAAGGTGGTGGGAAGGGGATGAAGTCCAGTGGTTCTTCTCTCCCTCTGAGGCCTATCTTTCTTCAGGCTAGCCCTGATGGAGCTGGGCTTGCCTATTCACTCCCTCACAGGCCGGAGGATGACAGCATGGAAGGATTAGCATTATTGCTAAACATGCAATAATGATGTGACCCATTGAGGCATGCAACCTCTTCAACAAGGTCTATCTTGTGATTTCCACTTTTTGTGTGACTGGCAGTGCTCATATGGTAGCACATTGGCTCCAAATAAATATCCATTGATTATTTCTAGGCCATATCACGTTTACATTTGTTAATGCATGTGTTTGTTGTTAACTGCCATTGAGTCGATCTTGACCCATGGTGACCCAGCTGATGAGATATCTCCAAGACCCTCTGTCCTCCACTGCTCTGCTCAACTCCTGCAAACTCATTCTCATTTAATAGAGTCCATCCATCTTGCATGTGGCCTTCCTCTCTTTCTACTTCCTGCTACTTTTCCTAGCATTACTGTTTTTTCCAGTGATTCATGCCTTCTCATGATATGGCCAATGTATGGCAACCTGAATGTTGTCACCTTGGTTTCTAGGGAGATTTCTGCCTTGATCTGCTCCAGGACCCATTTGTTGGTCTTTTTCGCTGTCCATGGAATCCTTAGCGCTCTTATCCAGCACCTTATTTATTTATTTTGTTTTATTTTTTATTATTATTAAACAAATACAACATGGGCTTGACTACAACTGCAACCACAACCCAATGGGTATATAACATCCCAGCACCACATTTTGAATGTGTTGATTTTCCTCCTATCCTCCTTCTTAACTTTCCAGCTATCAGAACCATACATGGCAATAGGGAATACAATGACTTGTACCATTCTAATGTTTGTGCTCAGTTGTATATCCTTGCATTTCAGGATCTTCTTTAGCTCTTTCATAGCTGTCCTTCCCATTCTTAATCTTTATCCGATTTCCTGGCTGCAGTCTCCATTTCTATCAATGTTTGATACCAGGCATGATATTTTTTTTTTTACTATTTCTATTTCTTCATTGACTAATTCAAATTTGTGTAGGTTCCCTGTGGTCATTATTTTTGTTTTCTTTATGTTTAACAATAGGCCTTCCTTTGCACTTTCTTTCTTGATCTTTCTTAGTAGTTCTTCCAGGTCTTTGAGGTTTTCTGCTAGTATTATGGTGTTATCTGCATCTCTCAGATTGTTGACATTCCTTCCTGCTATTTTCACTCTCCCTTCTTCTGTGTCCAAGCCTGCTTTTCTTACAATATGTTCTGAATATAAGTTGAACAAGTAGGGTGATAAGATGCAGCCTTGTCTGACACCTTTGCTAACTGGGAAACATCCTGTTTCTCCATGTTCTGTTTTGACAGTAGCCTCTTGTCCTGAGTACAGATTCCTCATTGGGTCTATCAGTTGTATTGCCACTCCTATGTCTTTAAGGGTGTTCCATAGTCTTTCATAAGTAACTCATTTGTAAATCATCAAACTATGTCGGATGGTCAGATATAGGGCAGGATGTAAATATTTTAATAAAATAAATATACATAAAAATGGAAGCCAATATAAAAGAGGGCCAGGCATGGGAGATCCATGTTCAAGTGTCCACCAAGGGTTAAAGTAGATGATATGTCAATATTTGATATCTGCTGTTTTAATTTGTTTTCTTACGATGTTCTTAACTTGTTATTTTAACCTCTAGATTGTATGCCATAGGAAGGCTTTTAATATACTCTTGATTTTATTGGGTTTTTGTATAGCGCCATGTACATTTATGGTGCTTTATAAATAAAGCTAATAATAATAATAATAATAGTAATAATAATAGTCTCTGCATATTTGTCTGAGACCAAAACAGAACATTGGGACAACATTATATAATATTCTGTATTCATGAAAAAGGAGGTTGATAGCAAAAGTTTTATTACATGAACATATTGAATTAACAATTATTTTTCAGTGACAGAACTCATACAAAAATTTAAGTTGATGGAGAGAGGAATGTGTTTCTCCATGATCATATGATGAATATTTCTCCAATGAAATAATCTTATGGTGCAAATTTTGGTTTTACAACGCCTTATCATAAAACCTCTCCTGCTCCATGACCCTTTTTTTTTTTTTTTGGACAACCACAATTTCAAACAAGGATCAAATCATTTTCGCAATATAACGGGACATTTTTCTTGAAAATGGGACGAAAAGAACATTTATATTAAAATGACAGGATGGTTGGGAAATATGAAAAAAAAAAAAACCTGGTACTGTCCCTTTTAAAATGGTTCGTATGGTAAAGAGGGTTTTGTGGAAGAAATGCTCCACCATTTGGAAGAAAGATATCTATTGTAGAACATTATTTTCTTCATCTATGTTTCTTGGATTTAGCATGCTTTAATTTGTGATACATCCTTATGCTTGTTGTGATTGGTCATCTAGTTTGGTTGAGCCACATTATTATCTGAGCTATTTCCAGCCCATTTTCATGTGTGTCTTAAAAAAAAAAAAAAGACATATGTCTATTCTTAATTAAGTATTTGTTGTTGTTGTTGCTGTTGTATGCCTCCAAGTCTGTTCTGAATTGTGGAAACCCCAAGGCCAACCTATCACAGGATTTTCTTGACAAGAGTTTTCATAGGCAGTTTGCCATTGCCTTCCTCTGAGACTGAGAGTGTGATTTTCCCAAGGTAACCCCATAGGTTAATTTTTGTATTACCACCACCACAACAAAGAGTAAAACATCATTGTTAGATTATTAACAAAAGATTTTTAACATTTGATGCCATCTTCTCCTTTTATTTGCAGATGATCATGGGAGTAGAATTTGTTTACAGCTTGGACTAATTGTGATGATGATAAACTAATGTTCAAAAACTCCACTTAGTAACACCTATTAGACTGTGAAGCAAAAATAATAATTCACATTAAATCTTCTTTTTTCACTATCTGGCCACAAGAGGGAACTATCAGTAGGCTTGCAGAAGTTCAACCTGTTTTCAGAAAGAAAGAATTGTAAATGGGTAGGGACCCAAAGCAAGCCAGTGAGGACTGATATATTTAGTGGAATTGAAATTTGACTGGCTTTTTTGGGAGGAGAGGGAATGGAATGAAGTATCCCAAGCAAGATCACTCTGTGTTGCAGCATTTTGTTGCTGGTTCTGCTTGTTTGACTCTAGAAGAAAGAACAGATGGATAAAAACAATATGCACTTTGGCCAAACTTTTTCCAGGAATGTCATTATAGCTTATATGAAGCTGAAGGAAACAGAAAGCAAATAAATCAACTATCAGTTAGTTTGGAGATCTGGAGAGTTCATCATGTTATTTGGGGATTGATGGAAGAGATGCCTGATAAAATAGGCAACAGGGCCCCTATCTCATTAATAATTATGTAGAAGAGTTTCAGAGTTGTTCCTTGCACTTGCTGAAATTCCTTATTTTATACAATTATTAAAGGGACGGGCAATTCTAACTGATGGCCAAAATTTAAAAAAAGGGAGGGAGTGACAGGATAGGTGGATGGAGTGGCATGCCAAGTATATTTGACACTCAGTGCAAATCATTTTTTAAAATACCTCTCCACAACAAAATTATTTTCAGTAACAAACCTGAAATGAAACAAATAATAATGACTAGAAAGAAAATGCCGTGAAAATTCTATTGCATTGAACTCACAGTCCCACAGTCTTCTAAAGACCCACAGAAAGCATCTGCCTTTCCTCAATGAGGTTTTATCTGTCTATGCATATGTCTCCTTACCATCTGGGAGTATCCAGTTCAGCTCTCAGGAAGCCTGGGGAAAATAAAATGCAGTGGGCCCTCCACATTTTACGGATGCTATAAAAGTGAAAAATCTGTAATTCTGTAAATACCAGATAGCTCATATTAGGAATACTAGGAAGACAAGGAAGATCTCCCCTCCCCTGTCCATCTTTAACAAACCTGAATATGTCTTGTTCAATATTTTGCATATTTGTGCTGTTTAATTGTAAGGGAGTGTTATTTGAGAGTAAGAAAACAGAAAAGCCATGCAGAGCATTTGTACAGGATTCACAAAATTTATAATTAGCAAAACCCAGGAACCCTGCATCTGGCCCTTCTTTAGAACCTGGTAACATTACCGTAATTCAAGTATATGCACCAACCACAGATGCAAAAGAGGAAGAAATAGTGAGATTTTACAAAGAAGTCCAGGAAGAAATTGACAACACACCAACACAGGACATTACGCTAATCATAGGTGATTGGAACACCAAAAAGCAAAAGGAGTAAAAAATAGTAGACAGATTCGGATTTGACAAAAGAAATGAAGCAGGTGAGCATCTGATAGATTTCTGTGAAGCAACACAAAAAACAAATAGATAAGGAAGCACCATTTTGGTGGCCAAGACTAGACTGGGCACTGACTGTGGCACAGACCACAAATTACTTATTTCAAAATAAGAGTAAAACCTAAGGAAAGAACAAGACCAGTCATCATATCAAAATTTGATCTGAACAATATTTCAACAGAATTTATTGCCAATATAAGAAACAGATTTGAACTATTAAGCACAATAAATCGGGAACTAAAAGAACTATGGTCAGGGACATAATAAAAGAAGAATGCAGACACAGTAGTCAAAAAGAAACAGAAGAAACCATGGACATCAGATAGAACAAGCAGTAAAAGAAAAAAGAGAAGCAAAACAAAATGGAGACAGGAACAAATTCAGAACCATGAATGCTACAGTTCAATGAATGGTGCAAATAGATAAAGACAAATACTACAGCAATCAGTGCAGAGAGATAGAGGACAACAACAAAAAGGGAAGAACAAGAGATCTATTCCAGAACATCTGGGAAATCAAAGGGAAATTCCAACCAAGGACCGGGACACTCTATGACACTAAAAATAACATAATTCAAAGTCAGAAAGGAATAAAAAGATGCTGGATGCAGTACACAGAAGAGCTATATAAAAGGGATAACAAAATGAAAGACATATGGATCAAAGAGTCATATGAAGATGAACTCCAAATTCTAAAAACAGAGGTGTAAGCTGCAAGTAGAGAAATGGGAAAAAAATAAATCACCAGGAACAGACGATATTCCTACTGAATTGCTTCAATCCACACTAACAGAACAAACACCAATTTTAACCAACATATGTCAACAGATATGGAAAACAAAATGATAGCCAACAGATTGGAAACGGGCAATATACATCCCCACCCCAAAAGAGTGCAGCAACTATAGGGCCATAGCTCTAATCTCTCATGTAAACAAAATCATGCTCAAAATTGTGCAACACAGGGCCTCGACAGACTACCCGGAAAAGATGGGCTGGAGCTGCCCCTCTTTGCTGCGCAGCTGTGCAGCAGCATCTACATGCTCCTGCACAGATCTGCACTAAAAAAGGAGCTGCTCTAAGCAGCTCCTTTTTTGCGTCATCTTAAGGGTTGCAAAGCAGATCTATGACCGCTTCTGCATAATGGAGGAGTCAGGGTGTAGTGTCCTCATGATGCACGCCTGACTCTGCCCCCCAGGGCACTTTGATGCCATACGTCACTCCACATGGCATGCGGTGTCATGGCATTCCTCTGGCACTGTGTCCATACAATGCAGTGCTGAAGGAGCGTCACATAGCAACATGCCTATGGTGCCCTTTCGAGGGTGCTCCCCCCAAAAGCTGCTTTTTGTGGCTCCTTTTTGTGCCCTCAAAAGGCCAGACTGGGGCTATGGTGTGAGGTTAGCCCTGGATTGGTGCCACAGCAGCCACACACAGCAGCTGTAGGGAGCGAAAAGAAGCCGCTCTCAGCAGCTTCCTGGAAGGGTCATCATAAGTGCTTCAGCACAGCATTATGATGCCGCTTCTGGCCTGCACTGTTTGGGTGCTGTGTCTGGCATGCATCATCATGGTGTGTGCTGTGTGGATGGGCGCCCACAATAATGACATCTGGGCGATGCTGTAAGGGCTTGGAGTGTGCGAATGCTCAGCCCTCACTGCATGTACAGGCCAGCACAAAGTGTCTGTACAGCCCCTCTCTCTGTTCTATCAGTCTTTTAGAAATTTACTGTGATGAAACTCTTGGTTTTTTTTAAATATGGTCTTTTAATGAATTTTAAATTATTTCAACTCTACAGATTGTTCAATCATTTTTAAAGGAGCTTCTATATATTTTTAAAGATGATATATAATTTACAACTGCCTTGTTTTTAATATGTTGTAAGCCATCTTGAGTCCTATTATTAGGTAAAAGGTTAGATATAAAGGAATAAAATAATACAAACAATTGATTCTAGATGAAGAACAGCAAAACCCAGCTTTGCTTTGAGCTGTTACTATAAAGCACCATGAAAAGAAGAAGTAATATAGACATGAGAAATAGTTTTCCAAAAGAAGCTATGCATTGATTGGGAGGGAAATACCACTTGGAGTTATACCTTGTAAAAGATAATTGTGTCTTCTCCTTGTGCCATCACTTCAAGCCATTACATGGTAGCATCAAGATTTTTCAACTTAGCAGAAAGTTGTGATTCAAGCCTCCCTCTGCTGTCAGTGTGATGTTCCTTGGTCAAATTGAGAGTCACAGCTACTTTTACTGTTTTAACATCTAAGGGTAAAAACCAATCAATAAAATGACTGAAGCTATTACAGGAAAGAAGGAGGGGGCAGAGGTGAAGATTTTGGAAGGCAGATCAGTGACATGTACAAGACAGCCCTGAGAGTGCTTTTAATTCATTTGCTGTTCTGAAATTGTGTAAAATTGTAGGCCACTAATTTATCGATTTTTCCATGACAGAGTCCTTTTAAAAAGTTAGAATAATTTAACTTCTTAAACATGCAGTTATGCTTTGCTTCCAAACAGCAGCAGAAAGTTGCATTCATTCCTGTATTGTTTAAAGATTCAGCACATCCATCCGTCCATCCATAATTCATTCATTCATTATTTATTGTAATGAAATATATCAGGAAATATCAAGCCAGTGCATAATCAGTGGAATCACTTTAAAAATAATGGAAAATAGTAAAAATAATGGAAATATTTTAAAAGAACTGAATTCAAACAAAATAAAGCCTGACATTCAACAGATGAAAAACTAAATTGCGAAAAACAGGTTTTAACATAGGATTGAAATAAGGACAATGTCAGTACTTTTAAGGGCATTCTGTGCTACAACAGGGATGCTACACAACATGGGTATAACTGGTTCCCATGAATCCATGATAGTGTTATCACACTCTTAGATTTTCTAACCAATTACACTATCTTTGACCAGGAACAGACAAACCTGTCTGCCTTATAAGTAATGTTTTCTTCCATATTCAGATTCTTTTAATGTCAGGTCCTCTCCATTTGGTTTATGTTGAAATTAGTGAATTTTGGCACAAATTACAAAACTGAACAAAATTCTTAGCCATCTGTTGTAGCTAGATCAATACTCACAGTCACTTCTGCCATGGAGACAAAGTTGTACATGTCTTCTGTGTAGCAGTTAAATGCGAAGTGCCTGTCCTGGTAAAAGAAAATGAGTGAGAGTGTGCAAGAGAAAGAGCCAATTCTATTTCAACTTTACAAACTTGGTTGCATTCAGAGAGAGAATATCAGTATGCAGAGCGATCCTGTATGTTATTCATCTTTGTGAATAACTAGACAAAAGATGATGTAGCATGATAACAATAATAATAATGAAACACAAACACAAACCTTCATTTTGCCATTTTATATAAGAGACACTATTTTACTATGCCATTGTATTCATGGGACTTGAGCATCTACAGATTTTGGTATCCTAGAACCAAAGCCCAGTGGATATCAAGGATCCATTGTAATAGATTTGCCTTAGAGGATCCAGAGGTCATAAATGACTTGAAGGAACACAACAACAACAACAACAACAACAACGTTTATTTATAGCCTGCTCCTCTATTTACATAATCAGAGCGGGTTATAACAAGACTAAAAAATACAGGTTAAAACAGTTATCCTACCCCTTCCCAACCACCCACCCTTTAAAACTAAATTAAACCAACGAAGACTTAAAAAGAGCAACAATAAAAACAAGGTACGACCTCATGAACAAAGTTCTTGTGCAAAATAGCAATGGGTGTCAGATAAAGGTCGAGTGTAGAGAACAACCTAAAGGTTAAGTGTCCAGTATCAGAGCTGGGAACAGAAGGATTTCAGGGGAAGGACTGCTGGAAGAGATGCGTCTTTAGAGCCTTTTTAAAGCAATCAAGAGATGTAATAAGATGCATCTCGTCCAGCAGGCCATTCCATAGCCTGGAAGCCTGGTTTTCCTAGGTTGCAGGAGGTTCCTCCCAGAGGACCGGAGTGTGGGGAGAGTGTCCCTAAGATAAGATGGATCTGAGCCATGTAGGGCTTTAAAGGTTAAAACAAAGACCTTGTACTGTGCCCAGAAACTAATCGGCAGCCAGCATAAGCTTTTGTAGACTTGGTCTACTTCCATGCATCTGCGGAAGTAAACCACTATGAAAGCTTATGCCACAGCATCTTTGACTCAGTTTCAAATCTTCTACAAGATCCTTTTGCATACTGAATGTTTGGTTGAGTACACAAGGATTTGGATCCAGCCACCTGAGCTAAGTAAGAGGGTAGGCAACTTGTGGCCTTCAAGATGTTGTTGGACCTCAGCTTCCATCATCCCTTGAGTGCTGAGCCCCAGACCACCATGCCTTGGCCTTTCAATAACAAAACTACAATGAGCGCAAGTTATCACACTTGAGGACAGATGCTACAAGTGTTTGGGAACTTATTGATAGGTGTTCCCTAATAATGAAAAGGAATTCTTTAGCAGCAACACAATGATGAAATGATGGCAACATTGTACAATAAGTATTCTCTAACTTTAATAGCAGATTTTAAGCCTCATGCGATAATCTTCACATTCACATTGAGATTCTGCATTGGCCGTTGTTGCATAAGCAAAAGAGATCACAGATGGGGCTCTGTAATAGCTTTTATGAGGGCCCATTCTAATGTGGAACCAGCACTATTCAAAGCTTGGAAGCAACTCATCACAAATAAAGTATTACATACCACCATTTCCTTGTTGCAGTAACAAAAACTTCATTAACAATTGGAACAAAATGCTTCATAATATCACTCCTGTGGCTGTATCTATTTCAGTTATTTTGATAGCTAAAGAGTCGGTATGGTTCTGGATCTGGTGGGCTGGTTTCCAGTGCTGAGTAGCACTGGATCGGGAGTCCTTTGGACCCGGGAAGCATCTGGTGCAATGTGGCCAACCGTGGGTCACATGGAGTATATCCCAGTGACGAGAGGTTTTCTTCTGGTAGTTGAGCAATTGCGTAATTGTGCAAGGGCGTGGTGTGCCTCAAGTCATCCCGATGCTTGGCGTACAAGCAACCTCACATCAGTCCAACCTTGGTGTTGGTGATGTGCAGATCCAGACCTCGTGCTTTTGGTCCCAGCCCTACCTTTGTATTGCTGTTGATAAAGTTGTGGCCTTTTTTCCTGCCAAAAAGCTGTTTCCTGTCTTTCTTGGGGCCAGGCGCCTCCGCTGCAACTAAGGCTGCTGCCACATTGCAAAAATAACTGTTTGAAACCATTTTAACTGCCATGACTCAATGCTATGGAATTCTGGGATCTGTAGTTTGGTGGGAGCACCAGAGCTCTCTGATAGGAAGGCTAAACTACAAAACTACAAATCCCAGAATTTCATAGCATTGAGTCATGACAGTTAAAGGGGTACCAAACTGCCTCATTTCTACAGTTTGGCAGCAGCTGCAGTATTTTAAAATGTAAACTCCTATTTCTGTCTGTGTTAATAACATATTTAGAATAAATTGGTTGACTGAAAGCAATAACTTAAATGTATGGCTATTAAATTAACCATTAAAGAAGGTAATTTTTAAAAAATTACAATGTTGTTATATTTCTTTTTATGATTGGGATGCTGTACAGACCAGTGTTAAACACCGGCCTTGAGGCAGAGTGGGATCATGGCGTCTGCGTAACACATGCCTTGATAGTGTCCTGATGCCATTGTCACTCTGTGCCCCCGAATGCACAGCAGGTGGTCACGGCACTCCTTTGGCGCTGTGTCCAGATGGCGCAGCACTAAAAGTAGTGCCGGAAAGTGCCACCACAGCGGCAAAGGAGCTTTTTCCCCAGTACAAAAAGGAAGTGCAAAATGTCACTCTTTTTTTTTGTTAGTGAAAAGGCACCTTTGCAGCAGGGGAAGGCTGGATCTGGGCTGTGGCATGTAGTTGCCATGACCCCAATTGGCAGCAGGCTGCTCCAAAGGGGCAGTCTGTTTATCCTCTTTATGTGTTACGTACTTGCAAGGCCTAGTGAAGTAAATAATTTTTAAACACAAATTCTTTATATACCTCCACCACTCTAAAGACAGAATATTTTAAATCAAGCTTACTTGTGAATTCACTGAGAATTTATTCTGTATTTGAAGGGTGAGTGTGGAAAATTTTGAGGTTGACATACTGCATTATTCACACAGCTCAAAGGGAATTAAACACTCAGTTTTAGAGTGTGAATTTCATACCTTTAATCATATGATTCTTCTACAATACCCTATTAGAACTGAGGGCTTTTTTCTCTCTCTCAGTCAACGTTATACCAAATCAGTGTGATCTCTTGTGTTGGTTTTCTGAGAACAGAGATCTTTCTTAACAATAATTGTGTCAGTTCAGTAAACGAGGACATAAACACAGTTATTCTGAGCACAATGTGTAGTCATATCCACCCACAGCTAATCCATGTAAGCGTGAAGGGGATGAAAGAGAACTCTCTGGCGCTTAACATAGATATATTCTCACAAAAGAGACGAAGGAGAATATTAGTCAGCTGTGTGGGAGGAATCTGTTTGGCTGAAGTCCCATTTTTACCTCCTTTTCATTTTACATCATGTCCACTTGTCACATTCCTATTACAGTCTATTGACTGTGGCTATTGTGAACCGGAGTTAAACACCTTTAAGGCTGCATTCGTCGCTAGTGTTTCAGTAACTGGCTATGTAGTCCTTAACCTACTAATCCAAAATAAAACCATCTCCCTCTTTTGTATGCACATATAAAAGGGATTAAAAGAGCCCTACACTTCTTTTCTCCCTGTGTTTTGAATACTAGGAAGAATCTGTAAGACATAAATTATTTTGAGTAATCAGTTACATGCACATTTGACTTAGTAAGCAGTCCTTAATCATGCCTGGGAAAAAACAACAACAACAGAAAAACCCTCAGCCTAAACCAGAGTCCTGTGGCATATTAAAGACTCACATTTTTTGTGGACTGAGCTTTCATTGATAGCCTCTTGTTTTTGCAGTGCAACAGAAGAAAGAAAGTGAGGAGGGTATTGGACCAACCCAAAACTGAGAATGACAGTGCCAGTTTTTGTGGTAACCTATGCATGCACAATAATGGGAGAGTAGCACCAAATATGTTTCGTTAGAGACACCAGAAAGATACGCTAAATGGATTTTGTCAATATTTATTAAGGGCGTGCTTCAAATTTTTGACTTTGGATGTATCATAAAGCCATTTGTGCCTATTTGTTTGTATGTTGGTGGTCTTCATGCCATTGCAAATATCAACTAAGGGGCTTTCTAGATTGGCAGGAAAGTGTGACATGAAGTTGCCTTTTCCTTAATGCTTAGCAGCTGCACCACAGCCTTTAGATGGAGCTGTGCTGTTCCGCAGTTTTTTAAAAAAGAAGCTGGGAAAACCAGCACCTTTTTAAAGGCGCTTCTTCTCCCCTAAAACGCAAAAAAAAAAAAAAAAAAAAAAAAAGTGTTTTCATGCCACACTTTCCCTTTTTCTCATCTAAAGGCTAGAGTTTCATGCAGCCATGAACACACTTCTTTTTGCCAATCTAGAAAGCTCCAATGTAATTTTAATCCTGTTCTGGCCAATAGGATATATTTACAAGCATTTCTTGATTTCAGGATTTCAAATTTGAATTGGCATGACATGGAGATGTTTGGGAGAGGTCTAAATTAAAGTAGGGTTCCTCCAAAGTAGACTGCATAGGAATATGAATGTAGGATTAAGCCACTTGGCCCTATTTGTCTGTATGTTGGTGGTCTGCATCCCATTATAAATACCAACTAAGTAAATTTAATCCAGTTCTGGCAAATAGGATTTTGTTTATAAATATTTATCCATTTCCTCTGATAGTCAAGGTCTGCTACATTTATTTAGAGGCCTTTAGAGAAGAACTAACTCCAAAATATTTTTGAACATTCAGGCATAGGGTGTCAGCTGTACCATTGAGAGGGTCAGTCTAACTGATCCAAGGGTGTCCCCTTGAGCCAGGGCATACTTAGCTCAGTTAGAAAAATAAGCTGAGTGGAAAACTAAATGGCAAAGGCAGATTCTGTAAGTTATGTACGAAGCAAGTAGAAAAAGCAGAACTACTTTTAGCAGAACTACTTTTGCAAGCAGGAAATGTAACCAAGCTAGGCTAGACAGAGACAGTGAAAATGGTAAACCGCAGGTATGTTGCTGGGTAGAGATAACAGAATTTTATTGTGATTGGCCGA
The DNA here is from genome assembly GCA_034509955.1 of Urosaurus nigricauda. Taxonomy (NCBI): domain Eukaryota; kingdom Metazoa; phylum Chordata; class Lepidosauria; order Squamata; family Phrynosomatidae; genus Urosaurus; species Urosaurus nigricauda. Next base: position 108,375,957 of record JAOEGL010000004.1, read on the forward strand.
AACGCTGGGTGAATAATTCTAAAGGAAACTATAAATGACATGTACTTGAACAAGGAAGGGGGGGACAGGTTTTTCACCGTTAGGTGGCTGTTACCCCCACCAGCTGGTTAATAAACTTGGTTGGAATCATTAAAATTGGTCTGGTCTGAAACTCTTGCGCCTTCGATCCCCGGGATATGTTTGGGAACGCCTAATTCCCTTACATTTCCATGGTGCATTGGCCGGGAACCAGATCGAAGGACAGGAGTTGGACCTGATGTGCCTTTGACCACGCCAGAGGATCACCGCGGTCGGAGCCAGCAACGGCGACAGTACGGTGAGAGGGGCCCCGCTATAAGACCATCGGCTTCCCTTTGCTGTGTCCGGCTCGTCGGTCGTCCCTGGTGCCAACAGCAAATTGATCCAACCAACGGGGTAGAAGACGTCTTGGTGAAGCCTCGAGGCAAGTATATGGGTGTGTGAATGGTTTTAAACTAGTCGGGAGGTGTGTGAAATGTGTGTGTGCCGTCGCATTTCTCGACACTGACCATTGTTTCAGTACCGGGTCGGCGGAGAGTGGGATTTGTCGCATTGCCCGTATCTGACCATTTGTGCATCTGGGGGCTACGGGTCGGCAAATCCAATGAGTCAAGTGGTCGCTCCCCCATTCCTTAAGTGATCACGAATCCCTGTCTACCCTGTATGATTGTGTGATCAATATTGGGTTGGGTCTAGACCTAGTAAAGGTAAAGGAGAAATAAGGTACCTAGGTTAAGGCTAGTGAGGGTGCCCCAAGATTCTAGCCAAAGGAAAATGGGAGGAAACAGTGGGTCAAAAGGAGTGACCCCTTTGGATTGTATGTTAAATAATTGGTCAGAATTTAAGAAATACATTTCTGCAGGGTCCCGTAAGCCAGGCAAGTTAAGAACCTTTTGTGAATTAGAATGGCCAACGTTTCCACTAAATCCATCATGGCCAGCCATAGGGACCCTGGATAAGAGACTGGTTGATAGAGTAGCTGATTTTTGTGCTAGATATCATCCAGACCAGTACTATTACATCTCAGCCTGGCAGATCATAGTGGATATGCAACCACAGCCTAAATGGCTTCAAGATTGCAAATGCATGCCCCTCAGGGCTGCTGCTCCGAAGGCTCCACCACCCTTGCCCCCTTCCGGAACCCCGGAGGACGATGAGGTTTGGCCACCACCTTATCGCCATATATATCCATCTATACCTTCCAAAGACAATGATATGCCACCACTGGAGGGAATGGAGCCTGAGGGTGGTTCAAGTTATAATTTAAGACCCAGAGACAAAGAAGAAGATAGAAAACTTTGCCCCCTGAGAGAAGTTCCTCAAGTAATACCAGATGGCCCAGTTAGTGGAAGGAATTTTCAGTACACACAACCCTACCTGGCAGGACATCCAGCAATTGCTGAATGCCTTATTCACTGCGGAACAAAAAGGACAGATCCTTAGGATGGCCAGGGAGGAGGCAGAGAAGGAAGAAGGGGCCACAGGAGAACAACTGGTGAAGTTACAAGAAAGCCGGGTCCCAACCTATAACCCGAATTGGAACCCCAATACTGAGAAAGAGAGACGGGAACTGGGACAATATCAGCAATATATTTTTAGAGCTATAAGAAGAGGGCCACCCAGACCCGTGAATTTGAAGAAAATATACGATATTCAGCAAGAAAAAGATGAGAGCCCAGGAGCATTCCTGGAGAGGCTTAAAGCCGCCTACAGACAATATAGCCCATATGATATGGAAGATGAAAGTGAGTTGTCACAAGGCACTCAAGCATTAAAACAAAGTTTCATAAGTCAATGTGCCCCAGACATCCGGCGAAAGTTACAAAAGCAAGCCGGACTCGCCCACATGACCCTGTCTAGACTTTTGGAAATAGCATCACAAGTGTATGTGGGACGAGAGGATGAGGATGCAAAGTTTAAAAAGAAGGCAAATGTTATAGCCGCAACTCTGGGAGTCGGGAGGAAATAGAAATGGAGGACGTGGAGGTAGTGCCCAGAGAGAAGGAGGTGCGACGTGGGTGTCGGCAGCAACTACACAGGCATTAGGGAATGACTTATGTGGGCTAGCTCCCATGGAATTGACTCTGGAGCTATCAAGTCTGTTGTAAATATTTAAATAATAATAATAATAATAGAAAGACTGGAAGAGAAAGTGGGCAGCGTAAGCTTCCTAGACTGAAGTCCACTTCCTCAGATGCATTTGGATATGAAGATGAAGATAATAATAATAATAATAAATATAATAAATAATAATAATAACTGGACATACATGTTACCTGGTTAGATATGTCCAGATGTCCTGCAGGAGACCAAGATGGTTTCACTCAGGAAATAAAGGAGGGATGGAGACACAAGATAAACCCTGAAGACTCCAAGGCAGATGTTTCCCAAAATGCCCTTGATGTTAAAGGAACCACAAAAGACAGAAGGTTTTAGAAGAGAATGTTTTCAGTCCAGTTGAGGGCCCTGACAAGTGGATACACTAGGAGAGAGATGAAGCAAGTGAGAATGAAGGGAATAAGAGCAAGTTACTGACAGCTGCAACTTAGGATCAAGAAGGAAAGCCAAAAGCTGCCAGAGAAAAGAGAAGAGATACATGTAGATGAAAAGCTGGAAGAGAGCCAAACTCCACCTTGCCAGCACAGCCTGCAAGAGAGATGTTAGTGAAGTAGGAGAGATGTTAATGAAGGAGATGTTAGACAAAGGACTGAAGATGCGGATGGCAGAGACAAAGAGATAGTTAACCCCAGTCGCCTATGCTATAGTTACAGAGGAAGGAAAGATATTGGGAAAACAATCTTTAGGGCCAAATATTTACACAGATTCTAAATATGCATTTCTAACCATTCAGGCCCATGGTGCAATGCACAAAGAAAGAGGGCTGCTAACCGCAGGAGGGAAATTACTCAAAAATGTAGCAAAAGGAAATAGGTTAGCTGATCAAGTAGCAAGACAAGTAGCTGAAGAAGGATGTGAAAATGAGGTATTAGAATTGGCTTTGCAATTGATGGAATGTTGGTATTTCCGAATGTGAAGGTGTATGTTCCGAGTGTGTTGGCATGGCATATGGTTCAGGAGTTGCATAAACAATATCATCAAGGGGGAACGGCCATGCAGCAATTGCTTGAACGACAAGTGTATTTTGAAGGGTTAACAGCTATAACAAAACAAGTGGCAATGAGATGTGAAATATGTGCAAAGTCAAATCCCCGGGTGGGTCCCTTACTACCCCCAGGTGTTCAAAGGGTTGGATTTTCCCCTTGGGAAACATTGGTTGTAAATTTCACTGAAATGCCTAAGTGTAAGAAGTTTCAATATTTGCTTGTGTTTGTATGTACTTTTTCGGGATGGGTTGATGCCTTTCCCACCACTAATGAAAAAGCCGAACAGGTTGTTAAAGCCTTGTTAAGGGAAATTATACCTAGAAGTGGGTTGCCTTTGTATATAGGTAGTGATAATGGACCTGCATTTGTACATCAAATTGTTCAGAAATTAGCTCAAGTTTTAGGTGTGACTTGGAAATTGCACTGCGTTTATCACCCTCAGTCTTCGGCGCGCATGAACAGAACACTTAAAGGGACAGTATCTAAGATGTGCCAAGAGACTGAACTGGACTGGGTAACTGTGTTACCAATGGCACTCTTTAAAGTTCGATGTACACCAACTAGATTTTTGGGACTCTCTCCCTATGAGGTTGTGTTTGGGAGACCACCGTTGAACTTGCATAGACTTGAGGGGGATGTGGAACAGATTGGGAAACTTGAAGTGATTAAAGAAGTACAGTTATTAGGCCAGAACATAGAAAAGTTACAGCAGTATGTGCAAACTATTAGGTACCCTTTCCCCGTTACTGCTCTTCACCCTTTCTCTCCAGGAGATCGAGTTTGGCTGAAAGATTGGAAGAGCAACCCCCTTGGACCGAAGTGGAAGGGACCATATGATGTGCTACTGACCACACCAACGGCCGCTAAGCTGAAGGGAGTGAAGCCTTGGATTCACTACACCCGGTTGAAGAAGGACAGGACCAAGGAGTGGCAAGTAGAAGGAGATCCGGACAACCCATTGCGTCTTCGGATCAAGCGGTCCAGGGAAGACAGGGCAGCATCGCAACGTGAGCCCCCTGTCTGAGGTCAGGTGACCAAGCACCGCCTTGAAGAACAGGAGCCTTGGCTACCCGAGAGCCATGGCGAAAGAAAACAAGGGACAATTGTTAATTGAAGTATCAGAAGCAAATAGCTCAGGTGTTACCTTACATGTAAAACAAAAAGATCACCCTGTCCCCATTTGCCCCCCGAGTGCTAGGATGTCAGGTTTTAGGCTTTACCATCTGATAATAATGCTTCTATTGGGGATCATCATAATGATGTTTCTGTTTCCCTTCCCTTGTAGTGGTCGGTGGGCACGGAATAAGTTTCACCAGATGGTTAATAATATCTCCACAGAATTTAACCAAAGTAATTGTTGGGTGTGCCTACATGGCCCTTCACATCATGGACAGGGATGGCCAATTATAGTTTCTGCGACTTTGAACCTGACGGGGTGGAATGAAACAAAGGTGCATTTTGGGATAGGAACACCTGACAAAGCTCAGTTTTTATTAAGACACGATAAGAAACCCATAGCAGCTCTATGTGTTCAAAATTTCCCCGATTCAGAGTGGGCCCCAATAATGAAATGGGAAGGAAACCTGAGTGATGGATATGGACGATTATCACTGGCAAGACGGATGAATGTGGGAAATTATGAATATTGTAATCTTACTATACACCTCAACAAGAGTGAACAATGTTCAGAATTAAGTTACCCATTCAGTTGTGGAGCCCGGAATCAAACCATTTTATTTGGTCAGGAAGGAAGTCGGACACCACTGGGGGCACTAAATAAGCAAATGAGGCCATTGGCCTCGCCAGCTACCTGGATAGGTGGACTGTCCCCAGGTATGTATTGGATATGTGGAAAGTGGGCTGGAAAGATTCTTCCCCCTATATGGAATGGAACATGCACTATAGGTACCATAATGCCAGGAGGGCTGGCTTATCACCCAAAGTTACAACCATTCACTGCATGGGACAGACAATTCGGTTGGCACAGATTTAAGAGAGCATATGATGTTAGCAAGGGATATGACCCGGACAACACGTATCTAACAGAGGGGGAAAGGTTCGTAGCTATTGGCATACCGGCCATAGGGATAGCCTGGAATGTGAAACAGTTGAGAAGATTATCATATCAGCTAGAAAGTCTTGCCAATACATCTGCAGAAGGTATAACAATCTTGCAGCGAGAGGTGGATTCCTTGGCTAATGTAGTTTACAACATAAGATAGCCCTCGACTACTTATTAAGTAAGGAAGGAGGATTATGCATGTGGCTAAATACCACCTGCTGTTACTTCATAAATGAAAGTGGACGAATAGAAGAAAATGTGGAACAATTACATAAAATAGCAGAAACAGTAAAGAAAACATATAGCCTGGGAGGCTGGGATTGGTGGTCATGGTTAACTTCTTGGCTACCAGATTTTGGATGGTTAAAAGGTCTGTTTGTAACCATCCTGCTAATTCTGCTTATGGGAATCATTGTATGTACTTGCTTGCCTTGCTTGCTTAAATTTTTGCAAAATAGATTTGAAAGCATGCTTCAACTAGAGAGAAAAGTAATGTTGGCGCGCTTGACCTACCATAAAAATGACAGTGCCTCGTATCATAACTTACAAGAAAAAGGGGGGAATGAGAGGGTCAGTCTAACTGATCCAAGGGTGTCCCCTTGAGCCAGGGCATACTTAGCTCAGTTAGAAAAATAAGCTGAGTGGAAAAGTAAATGGCAAAGGCAGATTCTGTAAGTTATGTACGAAGCAAGTAGAAAAAGCAGAACTACTTTTAGCAGAACTACTTTTGCAAGCAGGAAATGTAACCAAGCTAGGCTAGACAGAGACAGTGAAAATGGTAAACCGCAGGTATGTTGCTGGGTAGAGATAACAGAATTTTATTGTGATTGGCCGAAACGCTGGGTGAATAATTCTAAAGGAAACTATAAATGACATGTACTTGAACAAGGAAGGGGGGGACAGGTTTTTCACCGTTAGGTGGCTGTTACCCCCACCAGCTGGTTAATAAACTTGGTTGGAATCATTAAAATTGGTCTGGTCTGAAACTCTTGCGCCTTCGATCCCCGGGATATGTTTGGGAACGCCTAATTCCCTTACACCATCCCAAGTCACATATATGTTTTCCTTCTTCTAAAATTCTAAAACCCTTATGAGAGAAAGATATATCTCTGTAGAAGACTTGTTGATTCTACAGCAAAACTTGTTCTTCTCTGTGCTGGATAATTTTATCCTTAATGATGTTGTTGTTGTTGCATGCCTTCAAGTTGTTTATGGCAACCCTAAGGCAAATCTATCATGGGGTTTTCTTGGCAACCTTTGTTCAGAGTGGGTTTGCCTTTCCCTTTCCCTGAGGCTGAGACTGTGTGAGAGTTGCCAAAGGTCACCCAGTGGGTTTTCCTGGCCAAACAAGGAATCGAATTCTAGTCTCAGGTCCAGAATCATAACCCAATACTCAAATCACTATGCCGCATTGGCTCTCTATCTTTAATAAAGGTTTCCACTAATTTCCTCACAAGTATCATTAAAGTAACCAGCTGGAATATGTAGAGAGGCTATTGAAGCAAATATCAGTTTTTGGTTCTCTTGAAGTCTGCAATAAACCCAAGTTTGTTTGGGTCATCTGACTTAATACAGAAGATGTTCAATGCCTTCTTTTTCACATATCTCCTATATACTGAAAGTACTGTGGCGCACTCTCTGCAACAATTCATCTTAAAAAAAGAAGGCCTCATACCCACAATTCTAGCTGTGAGCAGTATGGCCTTGCATCACACAAGGTACAAGTTAATGAGCCAATTTCTCCTTATGTCATCATCACCAGAGCTGGAACACCTTTACTGAACCTTCAGACCCAGCAGATCACTTCTTTTGCATTTACATATGAAGGAAAAGTATTGCCTAAACAAAATCAGAAAGACTGGAGTATTAAGTTACATAGTGATCCTTGCAAAGGAATTTGAGCATAGGCTTTCAAAATTAAACTTACTTTTTCATGGTAGCAAAAATCCTAGAGGGTAAATCAATCATTTCAAAGCTTTTGAGCTCTCTTGGACCTTTAGGATTCGAATAGCAGAGTCCTCTGCTTATATTTACGGAAAGGACACTGAGACAGAGGCAGGCAGAGCTGTGACTCACATGCCAGGTATTGAATCCCAGCATGATATGCAATAATGACCTGTCAGGAAAGTATGCTGTGTGCCATCACACTGTGAAATATCCTGGGGGACTTTCTTTATGAATTCTAAAAAGATACAGCAGCCCTTCAGGCAACAATGAAGCCACACTACATTTAAATATTTGTTTCATGCTTTCCTCTAAATATATTTCAGCCTTGCATTGTGATTTTAGAATATATATTATATTATATTTATTACATTATGTCAGAGAATACAAGGTACAAGGGATACATCAACACTGCCTAACTATCATCTTGGAAGAAATATTTGTAGAAGTTGTGTTCAAAACATAGACTCTGGGTGCATTTACACTATAAAAATAATGCAGTTTGATACCACTTTAAGTGCTGCAGCTCCATCCCACGGAATCCTGGAGTTTGTAGTTTTACAACTTCTTTAGTCTTCTCTGCCAAAGAGTGCTGGTGCCTCACAAAACTACAAATCCCAAGATTCTGTTGGGTGGAGCCATGACACTTGAAATGTTATCAAATTTTATAATTTCTACAGGGTACATGCACCCTCAGATGTCCTACAATTAGTATAAGAACAAAAGGTTGGCCTGTAAATTGCTCAGCTTAATGCAGGTGTGAATTGGTCAGTTTAATTCAGGTGATGGAAATCCATCTGAAAATCAGACCATAAAAGCATTGGAGGATATGTGTGTCTGTGTCTGCAGTCTGCCAAAATGTCTAGATGGGATCCAAAATTATTGCATTTCAGAAAGGATATACTCAATTCTGAAATGAAGTCCATAATGGCTGGTTTTAGTATTGCAGACATATACACATCCATTTTCATTGATTTCATACTATCCTTTCAACATAATCTTATCTTTTCAATTTCCTCTGGGAAGTTTGCAGTTTAAAAAAATGAAAACAAAAGAAAAAACAAAATATGATATCAGTGATGGGGGACTGAGATGTGGTTCATAGCAATTATGTTGGCTACGGCTGGTGACAGCTGTAGTCCAACAACATGTGGAAGTCACAGTCATCCATCTATGAACTAAAATTTAGGCATCCAATACCTTCAGCCCAGTGGATAGGATGTTCTTATTCCTGAGAATACATAATTTGTGTTGGCATATTTATTTTTATTATATCCTACCTTCCTCTTTATTCAGGATCCAAAGTGGCTTCCAAAACACATTAAAATGAGTTTATTTAAAAAAAAAAGATACAAAAGTTAAACAAAACAATGCAATTCAGTTAAAACAATATAATATACTAATAAAAATATAAAAACAGATAAAAATGCTAAAAGCAGATTAAAAAGTTAAAACCAGTTAAAATACCACCTCATTAAAAGCTCCTTTTGCAACAAAAATTGTAAGCCAAAGGCCTGCCTGAACAAAAAGCTCTTTGAATGGGAGGAGGAGAAAGGAACTGGGGCATTTTAACAGCAGCTGAAAAAGGAGAGAAAGAGGATTAACTGAGACTGGCTCTGCCAAATCAGAACAGTTGGAGGATATGCAGTTATACTCTCAGTCTCAATTCACATCTCAGATTGTTCATTTGGAACAGTTGGCAAACTTGTGGCATTGCCATGCTCCACTTCATGGCATCAGTAATCTCACCTTAGGTTTTGCTTGATACTGGGCACAAAACATTGAGAAATTATTTTTGGAATACAGCTCCCAGAATCCCCCAGCCAGAATTGCAAATGCCATCTTGGTTCAGGGGGTTCTGGGAGTGGATGTGAAACAGGTAACATTATCCGCAGCCTGCACTGACAGTTCTTGAAATGCTCCTAAAGTTTATCACAAAGGAATAATCAACACGGCACTCCCATTAATTAAAGAAAGAGACAGACAGACACAAATCTTGTACAAATCCTAAAATCCCATTATTTAACTTGTCAGAAAAAGAGGAGAATGTGTCATGAGATCAAGAGGTAAAAATTCAGCACCTAGCTAGAGCTGAGTAACACAGCACAAAAATCCACATTACCTGTTGAAATTGTACAGTGAGTCATCCTTGCTCCGGGGCTGCATTGTTATAGCTGTTCCTCTTAAATACACAGGAGAATAACTTTTAAAAGTATCACCCCCCCCTTGTTCTTTACTATTCTGCATATATTCTAGACATTAGAGGTACCAGAAAACTTTCTGAGGTGTGCACAGCCTTTCATGTGTCTCTTTTTGGCATATCAGTGGGGGAAGACGCATCATTTCTTTTGCTACAGAAGATGAGCAGAAATCACAGTAAAAGCATTCTGCCCATGGATAAAAAGGTGGCCATTTACCATTCTAAATAAAGTTTTGAGCCTCTGCATTTAAATTGCCTGATTTCAGATAGGATGAGAGGAGGTGAGGAGAGGGGAAAAGTTGCGAGAGAGGAAGAAGAGTGAGACAAGCTTTTATTTAAAATAAATAAATAAATAAATAAATAAATAAATAAATAAATAAGGGGCTCCATTCCTAGTACATGCACTTCCTAATTTAACTCCTGGCAAATGCACGTTGTGTTCTACTTGTATTTCTACATGAGCAAGTGAAGAAGTGATCACAAAGAGGGTGATGACAGCTCTGAATCCATAATAAATTCAACCCAAGGTGCCCTTTTGCATGTATTAGACTTGTGGTTTTTTTCCCCCTGATCTGTAGTTCAGAATGTTTTTGAGCCTCCATCGTTAGTAGACATCCCAAAACAAATTCCAAAAATAAGGGCTATTGAGATTACTTTTCTGCTCTCTCTCTCTCTCTCTCTCAGTCTTTCTGTCTCTCTGTGAGAGATTATTCAAAAAACTAAAAACATACAACATGTTTGGGATACACAAATATTTATATTTTCTCTTTCCAACGTTACAAGGAAGGGCAGATTTAAATTTAAAATGTCCCAATATAAAATGCATTTTTTTTTTAAAAAAAAGGAGACCATATGTCTCATACTTTGGATGAAGTGGCTGATAAAGATGAGGCTGCTATATTTATTACAAAGTACTTAAAAGTATGTCCTATATGTACCTATGCAAGAATGACCTTGGTTGACCTCTATGAGACTTTATTCCAAGTGCATGTTATGACCCTTGCAATCTAAGCTATATTTCTAACAAAGTGATACTCTGAGAAAAGTTCTTTTTTTAGCAGCTTGCTGACCATATAGAAAGAGGCAGGTACAACAAGACCTTGCTACAGGCGTGTAAACAGAATAATTGGCTCCATGTTATGTGTATTTTGGATTTCTAAGATGTGTGGTACAAACAATGGAAATATAGGCTTGGTATTCTTTTAATTTTCATGTATTAAAATTGGTTAAATGTTAGCCTGGGCCAACTCCACTATTAGGTAGACTGAGGCGATCACTTCATGGTGGCAGTTGTTGGCAGAGCTGTAATAGCAACCTCCCTGAGATTTCTGTCCAAGTCATTGGATCTTCCTTTCTGTTAGAAGAAATTGCTGTGTATGCTGAGAATCAGTCCTGGCCATGCTACCTAAACTATCCTGCTGGCCTCAGGTGTGGTGGGAAGGATGTTGTTGTGTGTCTTGAAGTCATCTCTGACTGATGGCAACCTTAAGGTGAACCTATTATGGGGTAACATAAAGTGAACCATTTATGGGGCAGCTCAGAGAGTGTGACTTACCCAATGTCACCTAATGCGTTCCCATGGATGAGCAGGGATTTGAACCCTGGTTTCCAGATTGTTGTAGTCCAGCACTCAAAGCACTACACCAGACCAGCTCTCAGACAGGACATTATGCCAGTGCAAGCACTGAAGTAGATTTCAGATGCTAATCCAGACACCTTCTGTGTGTCAGATGGGAACCAGTGGGAGAGAGAAATCATTCTGCTGTGTAGCCAAAACTTTCAAGGAGCTGCCAAAGGCGCAGCTTTTGGAGGGCAGGGGTTAGTATCTTGGTGAGTTTTTTTTAAAAAATGTTCAGGCAGAAATGGAGTGGATTTACTGCTGGTGTCACAAGCTGCCCTTTCCCTAGACAGCAAAATGTCTTAGACAACTTATGATTTATATATGTTACCAAGCAATTAGATTACACTCCTCTTCTGCTTTTGATGTGGTAGGCCATTATTTAGGTATTTAGTTGGTTGCCACTGCACTAGAGACTGGCTTATATTTCCAACAGCCTGATCACTGACAAAGCATGAACTAAATTTAACGTATTGAACTCCTTTTCCATAACCCGCACCCTCTTGAACAGAAGCAGGTAGCAGCCACTTTTGTCTTTCCAGATGCAGCTCTAGCTGCCACTTGTCTTTGAAAAGGAAAATTATAGAGCAAGTGTTTTTCCTTCCAAACCTAGAAAACCGTCCATGAGGACTTTGAAATCTCTATCTCCTCCATTTCTGTGTTACACAGGGGCAAAACAGATGGGCAGGAAAAAGTGGCTTGAAGCTGCCTTTTCTGAAGCCACATTGAAACCCCACCAACCACAATGTCAGCTTTCAAGGCAGCTGGAGTGCTCATGGCTTCAAGCCAGGAAGAAGTGGAAAAAAGCTGCTTCTTTTTGAAACGGCTTTTCTTTGCATAAGGTGCATAGAGGGCACTTTCCTGCTGGCTTCAAGATAAGTGTCATCTAAATGCCACACCTTCAAGTCAGCCTGAAAGCACCTCTTTCTGCCAGTCTGTTTAGCCCCATAGTTTCTCTAGGAAGAAAAAGAATAGAACTTCACTGGTATAACATGCTGGTGGGGATGTTTTATCAACACCTCCCAAGACAGGGATTGATAGCAGCCTCTCAAGGAAAGGCACCTAGCTCATTTCAAACAGCACATAAAAATCTAAGACATATATAAAACATCCCACTTCTAGATGTAATAAGATCATCAGATATTCAAAATCCACTCAGGTTTAATTGTTCTATTGCAAATAGGCACCAACATTTTGTAAAACCGGCTGAATGGTCAGTATCAAATTTTTAAAAAGTCTGTTACAAGCTGGATGTTTGAAAAAGAACAAGATAAATCTGCATACCTAAAATACTAGTACAAATGGGTTCCAAAGACTGTGGACTTTCTTTTTCAGAAGAATATTTCATCTGGGGGTTGACTGGCATTATTTATCATCAGTATTGTCCCTCTCCCCCAACATCTCTGCTACTGATTAAAGAATGCATTTTCCTAATAAGATGTATATAGAACATTATTTAATAAATCTGATCAGTTTTTTTCCCCTGGACAACAGATGTTTGTGCTGGTTTATTGATCACACACAGCAGTCAAGTGAGCAATAATGATTAAAATCCTCACAAGCATATTTTAGTATGATGATAAACCTCATTACATTACTGAGAAGGGAGTAATTTTTCTATAACATCTTTTATATGTGCAGAGAAAAGAAAATTTTTAAAAGACGAACAATGAAAGGACATCTAGATCTCTCAGCATGGGACAAAAAAAAAAAAAAAGGAAGCAACCGCATTGAACGATCAAAATGAAGCAGACTGTCTTGGGTGGGGAATACTGTGTGCTGTAGTCAAAAAGGGCAACTTTTCTGAGAGCTGTATCTGCTCTTATGAAGCTGCCATTTCCCATTCTGGTAGTTTCCATGCCAGTTTGGTGATTAATCTCCTCCAAGGTTTAGTTCAAATTTTAAAGAAACCATCCAAGTTGCTGAACTGTATCCCTCTGCCATAGCTTCAGCACCTTGGATACCTCTTTTAAAGATCAGACTAAAATCTGGAGTGGATTCACTATTCCTTTGGCACCAGTCAATGTCCACCATTTTGTCTGTCAGATCCCTGGTACTGTGTACCATATTATTTGGCATCTGTTTTTCATATTGCAAAAAGCATATCTCTTTGTTTTTTGCTTGGATCCCTTGCTCTATCACTTGCACTAACTCATGACCCTTCTCTCTTCTTAATACATACTGTTTATTTTTCTAATTTGACTGTAAATAATACCAAGTGTGACTTATATTAAGGACTATAAGCTGTTGCTGTTCTTATATGTCTTCAGGTTGATCTGGACATGATGGGGTGAAACAGATGGGCAGGAAAAAGTGGCTCGAAGCTGCCTTTTTAAAGCCACATTGAAACCCCACCAACCGCACCACTGGCTCCCAAGGCAGCTGGAGTGCTCATATCATGACCACATGATGTGGCTTCAAGATAGAAAGAAGTGGGAAAAAACTGCTTCTTTTTGAAACGGCATAAGGTGCCTAGAGGGCACTTTCCTGCTGGATTCAAGGCTTGTGTCATCTAAATGCCACACCTTCAAGCCAGCCTGATATAACCTCTTTTTGCCTGTCTGTTTAGCCCCATAGTGACCTTTTCATAGTATTTTCTTGGCAAGATTTATTCTGAGTAGGGTTGCCATTGCCTTCCTCTAAGCTTGAGAGAGTAGTATTTGCCCAATGTCACTCTCCGGTTTTCCATGGTTGAGTGGGGATTTGAATTCTGGTCTCCAAGAGTACTAGTTCAACTCTTAGAGACCATCCTATCACTAATAAATGTCAGTCCTGCATATGTCAACTTTGTCTCTGTCATTACAAAAGTATGTCCCACTGAACCTAGTGAGGTTTACTCCCACAAATATACTAGAGGATTGCCACATTGCTGATGCCTGAATACCTGAAAGGCACCAGATTCCATTTGATTTTGGAAGCTAAGCAGGATCAGCCCTGGCTAGTACTTGGATGGGAGACCACCAATGAATACCAGGTGGTATAGGCTTTATTTCAGAGGAAGGAACTGGCAAAACCACCTCTGAGGATTCCTTGCCCAATAAAGCTCTATGCAATTCATGGGTTTGCCATAAGTCAACAAGTGTTTTGAAGGCGCACGCACACACACAATTCTTGTATAGACAAAATCAGTTTAACCTCATGATACTGCAGGAGGGAAAATGGTTTTGAATCTTCCTGCCCTCTTTGGTCTTCTCTGGGGCTGTTGTCTACTGCCTCTTCCATCTGTCATGGCAAGGGCATGTAGCCTATGGCCCTCTAGATTTTGTTGGACCACAGATCCCATCAGATTTAGCTGAAGGTGAGGAATCATGAGAGGTATGGTCCAACAATATGTGCAGAGCTTTAAGCTACAATCCTCCAGGTGTGCTGCTCAGCAGCTGAGTGATGATGACAATAATAGCACTACAGAAGATAGGTGAGAAGATCCATGGCTACCATTTTCTTATGAAGAGAAGCATAAATGAATGTATTTGTTGTAGAAGGTGGCCTTACTACTGAAATCTTGTTGCACCTTCAACATGTGAAATGGCACCCTTATCTTACAATGGTTGTAATAGAGCTAGATGTTTGTTGCTTGACAAAAAGGGGAAAAAGAAGAGGCAGGCAAAAGAAGCATCTTTGGGAGTTAGCTAAATAAGCCCTGTCAACCTACTGCAAAGCAGGGAAGCCATCTACAGCAGGAAGCAAGAATAAGGTAGGATGCTGGTGCAATTACCAGTAGACAGACAAATAAATCAAAGTTCAGTAAAACAGAAAGTGTTCAAATCATAGGTCACAGAACAGTTGAATCAAACAACTGAATGCCTCACCTGTAATCAGAAAAGGTGGGAAAGGCAGCAGTGAGACTCAGGTGGCATATGTTGTGGTGATAAAAAGAGAGATTTATGTTTTGCTTTGATAAATATGATCTCTTTAAAAAAAAATCAGCAGCAGAATTCTAGATGCCAATAACATAATGTAATCGAGCTGTAAGCACTAAGTGAATAAAAACAACAGAGAAATAGACCCCAGGTTTTAAAAATAAAATGGCTGACTTTCACTGCAGTTCCAGGCATGTTCCAAAGCACAATTGGGACAACAGATCTGTGCCACTCATAATATGTCACTTTATATATGCTGCAAAGAGGGTCCTCCCAATAGCAACTGACATTCTGCTGTAATGTCTGAGCAGTTCCCTTCAATATATAAAGCAATTGCACAGTTGCAGAAGTGCTGTGTTTACAGTATGATGCAGATCGCTGATTACTTAAAAATATTGTACACTTGAAGCTGCACCTGAATGCCATTCATCAGGTTAGGCCAATGTGGTCTAGTGGCTAGATAAGTGGACTGAAGCTTGTGAGACTGTTTTTAATTATTCAGTTTAAACATTCAGGCAGAGATATAGTAAATAAAAATAGTATGGATTTATTATGTAACTAAATTATGCAAATTCCAGTCTTGATCAATTTATTCTGGCTACATGTTCTTGAGCTCCCCCATGTGAATCTCCCAAATCTCCTTAGATGGTAAGGCTAGTTTCCCACACTGAAGCACCCTTTCAGCTACATGCTCCTAACATGTTGTTTGATATCAGTTTGATATTGGCACAGAGGAGAAGTGCAGAGGTCCAGACTTCAGGGTAACAGAAGAAATTGAAATGGTTAAAGGGCTCCCATACCTAAGATCAGAATAGTCACTGCAGTCAACAAATAATAATAAAAAAGACTAGGAATGGGAAGGGCAACTGTGAAATAACTAGAAAAGTTCCTAAAGAGTAAAGATATACAACTGAAATTAGAATAGTCCAAACCCCATCACCACATACAGATGTGAAAGTTGGATTGTGAAGAAAACAGATCAAGCCTGAAATCTCCTTGGAAGCCTACATGATCAGACTGAGACTGTCATACTTTGGCTACATATGAAAAGCACAACTCATTAGAAAAGACAATAATGTCAGGAAAGGTGGAGGGTAGTTAAATTTAGTCCATAGAATACAATTGATCAGGCTGTCACCCCTTAATGCTAACCCTTTTTTAAAAAAAATGGAGCTTTCTCTCAGCACATCATTTTTCTTCCTACCTAACATTTCTGCTTATAAGAATAGAAGTTTATCCTGCATTCATGTGTTGCCTTCTCTAGCCAAGATTCTCAAAGAACGTCATTAAGAAGTTATCTTGATACTTTGTGTAATTCTAAGCAGTACTCTGGTCCTATCATTACCCTTTTCGTTAGCTCTGGAAACCTGTATTTTGATCTTTTAAAACGTGTTGTTAATGTGTACTGAGTTTTTAGTTGCTGAAGGTTTCCACAGTCTGAAACAGAACACTGAAAGGTTCAGCATGGATTTAAAATGCTTTGCTGGGCTGGAGCCTAAGGCTACAGAAATGTGGCCCGTTTCAAGGTGAAGTCTTGATGTCTAGGGCAGCCAAGTCAAACTTCAGTTTGTTCAGAAGAACCTGTTAGCATTTGAAAATGCAGAATAGATAGATTTAGGCTTTTCCCTCTTGGTTAGGGTCAGTGACTCCAGTGCTTCTCATGTGACAGCAAGTAAGCATGGTCATAATGTCTCATAGGCTACCATTTTAAATTTTTTCCTCACAATGTGGAGCAAGGTCACAGTTTCCTGTGCAAAGTCATTGTGTTTTTGTCCAAATTTCAAATTAGCTCTCTGAGTTCCTAAATTATATCTCCAAAATAATTTCACCACCTTTGGAGTTTGGACTAAAAACTGGAAGGGATACCCCCTCCTATTGATATCAGAACAACCAGATACCATCAGCCTGACACCAAATAGAGGGGCATGTAGGGCATGCTGAAATGATCCAGGAACATTTGTCTTCCTTCAATAGAAATGGGGTTCCTCACATTAGCAGAGGTTGTTCATGCTTCTGCTGATGCAGCTTACCAAGAGCTTTTATCTGTAGCTTTCTCTAAGCTGCTATCTCTGCCTGACCTAAGATACAGCAGCAACAGCAGTGATTTATGTTGCGAGCATAGGTCATAACAACACAGGCAGCGAGAACAAATGTAGTCCTTTGGAGCCTAATGGGACAATTATTTACAATGACTGTGTAAACCTTCTGAAATATCTGAAGCCCACAAGAAAAAAAAATCTGAGTGGTGTGTATGAGTGAACTTCAGATCCAAAAAGAATTTCAACAGCAGAGGATCATTCAATGTGATTTAACAGGTGCCTTTGAATCCTTGTGCATTCATGGAGGATTCACATATGGACTAAAATGTGTGAGGGGATTGTGTGAAAAGCATACATACCTGTTTGTGGTTGCTTCACATGGCTGCCAAAGAGGCGATTACCAGGATGGATGATGGGCCCATGGGTCATTGACTGGACTGAGGCTAGCCTGTGCAAAGCCATGATTCTCTCCCCCCCACACCACATATTGGTGAAGAACCCCTACTATAGTAGATTAGGGCTTATTGCCATAGGGCTGCCTTAACAGTGGAAGAACACAAGAGGGGTGAGACCCAACCTCACTTGGGCATACATTGGGAGTTTCACTACCAAGAAGCCACCAAGAATATACTGCCAAGAGTAGAATCATATTCTTTCTCATCTTTAAATTTTACTGCATTGTTTATTGCAGACACACTGCTACAACCTGATAAAGTCTGTGGAGTTTAGCACACAGCTAAATAATCCAGTTGACTTTGCCTGGTTTGAATCCTCTTTCGGGATGCAGCCAGATATTATCATATGCATTTTGCTGCCAATGCCGCCTCCCAACTAAAACCCACCTAAAACCCAGCTCTCAGATGGCCAAATTGTGAAGTTGGAAGCTTCCTAGCTTTGCAAATTGGCTGTCTGATCTTGGATTCTAGCTGGGATTTAGGTGGGTTTTAGGTGGGAGGCAGCATTGGCAACACTCCCGTGTTTCTCCAACCCACCTTCACCATCCCCCAATGCCAATGCTACTAAAAAATCTTCCAGCTAGACAGAGGATGAAGAGGAGAAGAGTAGCTGTCCTGGCATTAAAAAAACTTTGTAAAAAAGGAGCTTCCTTGTCAGAGGCTTTGTTAACTGAGGTATGCCTGTAATTAATTTGAATGTGTTCTCAGAGAAAATTATCTCCTTCAGTGACATCATCTGATATGTTACACCAGTCTAATAATTTGGTCTCCCATTGTTTCACATTCTGGTTATGAACTATGGTGGTTTATCTGTAGATCACTGATGTGAGGATTGCATCTTCTGGTATCAGAAGTTTGGATACAAACTTGTACTGAATTCCCACATAACAGGTTCATAAGTATGTGAAAGTCATCTTGAACTCGGCTTATACAGCTTCACAAGATCCAGGGGAGCATCATTTTAGGTATAATCACAAACATGACCTTAGATTCAAGTAAAAGGACTTCTCTGGTTATATTACTATGTCCTTGCTTTGAGTATTCAGCGTACCTAATCCTTTTCTTGTAATAACTTCATTATTCATTTACCCCAAAGTCATGCAGGGAGAATCTAGACCAAGTCTGACAATTTACTTAATCGAAATGTCCCTGTTTGTACTAAGAGGGAGCCTTTCATGAAAAGCTTTGTCCATCTTCAAAGGGAGTTCATAAAACAACTGAGACATGTGATGGCGGTCATTAAAGAGAGGAAGGATGAATGCCAGTTTCTGAAGTGCTGCTTCTTGAGTCTCAAGAGAACAACTGCCAAGCGCAGTCAAGGAAGAGATCTGAAATCAGCCATCTGTATGTGCACCGCATCCGCCATATTTGCTCTGAGGAGACAGAGCCATATGAGGGAAGACAGTGAAGGTGAAATCCACTAAGGCATCCTACTTTATTGCCATGGCAACCTCACCCTGATGAAAAGCAGAAAAACAAAACATCTTTAGGAAAGGGAAGGGGCGAATCAGTGCTGTGTACCAAGGGAATCCAGGGCAAGAGGCATTTTAAGGAAGAACTTGACATTTCCACCATTTGGTGATTTCTCTGAACTAAAATCAGGGTTGCAACTTTTGCAAGCTGCTTGGTTAGAACATATTGTACTTGTTAAATTATTCAGCATGTTTTGAAGCTGAGGTCTGGATTATAAGTGAAAGCTGTAGTTAAAGATTAGGATCATTAGAGCCACACTACAAGGTTAGAGCATTACTGTTGCCATTTTCTTTGATGCCACCTGACATACCTGTGACCATTTTGTACTTGGAACTTTTGCTAGATAAAACTCTCCAGCACTGAGTTTTCAACACAAACAGACAATCGAAGGGACAATGTAAGACCTCAACTATCACTTGACAGCAAAAACTTCCCTCCCAGATAATGTTGACTTCAAATCATAATTTCAGTTGACACTGCTTACTGTAAATTATTTCTTTCACCTGACAAAATGAATGATAAGTTAGGTTATTATATTTGACCTGCTAAGAGCCAGTATGGTGTAGCAGTCTGAACACTGGACTACTGGAAACCAGGGTGACTTTGAGCAAGTTTCACCCTTTCAGTCTTAGAGGAAGGCAAAGGTAAACCCCCTCTGATAAATCTTGCCAAGAAAACCCCATGATAGGTTCCCCTTAGGATCACCATAAATTGGAAATAACTTGAAAGAAATGGTCACCATAAGTCAGAAACTACTTGAAGGCATTAAATGTTTTTAAGTTTTACTCTTCACATTTTGATTCTGAAACTGAAGTTCTGGGATGTGTTCCTCCAAAAAAGAGTGGTGGCTATACACACTTGCCTCACTGCGACTTGCAAACCTGAGCAGTGAGTACTTCTCTGCCACAAAAAAACAGCTGCCTCCCACCCCAGATTAACCTTGAATTATTAATCATAATTTTAGAGCTGGAAAACTTCATTAAGTCTCAGACATTATAGAGATTATTGCACAAAGCTTATCCTGTTTTATTTCCGATGGGATAGCCACTCATATAACTCTGAATGACAGATCTTACTGCTTTCTCCCGTGTCCAGGTGTATGCAGCCCATATGTAACCTGTGCTTATCCTGTGGCTTTTGAAGAAAGGGATTTTCCTGTCCTTGAAAAGCCATGGGATAAACCCAGGTTGCATATGGGCTGTATATGGGCCACATATGCCTGGATATGGGAGAACGTGGTAAGATCAGTCATTGACAATTAAACCTGCAGCTATCCCATCAAGGATAAAATGGGTTAAGTCATGCACGATAATCTCCTTCAATGGGTAATTTCAGATGCACTCGGATTTTCTAAAGCAAGACTGGAAATTATTTATTTATTTCCAAGATTTATATCCCGTCTTTCTCTACAATGGAAATTATGTGACATATAGGTCAAATATGGCCTTCTAATTTCCTCCCCCAAATTATTTCCAAACTCTTTGGTTTCCCCTCATGCTTAATTTCCCCCCACCCTAAACATGGTCAATCTGGGTTACAGAAGGTGGTATGGCTTGCAAATTACAGACTGTATTTTCCCCTCTAGCCCTCTTTTAAGCTCTAAAAACCCTTAAAGCTGGAAGTGACCACCTTTCCCCTCCTTCTCTCCTCTGCTTTTTAAAAAAGGGACAGGTGTGGCCTGTCAAGATCAGTGGGGGGATTAGGGAAGCTGTCCACCCTATATCTAAAGTTTAGGGCATTGTATTTCAGTGTAACTCACACAACAATAATAATTTTCTTCATATTTTTCCTTGTGCTGTATGCAATATTTTCTTGTAGGCAAAGTGTAGTAGGAAATTTTAAGTAGTAGTTTAATAAATTATTCTCACTGTCTCTCTCTTTTGCTGTCACTGAGAGTTCTCCCTGTTCAGCCAGTGTACCATACTGGGATGACAAAATGCCTCACATAGTTTTTGGCAAATAAGATGCAACTTTCTATCTGTAGATTGGCCTCACTGAGGGGAAACAAACTTTTTCCATAGAGGGACATCACAGTTCCTTGTGTTTTCTAAACTCTAGGTGTTTGGGTTTAGGCATTTTTTTTCACCTTACAACACACTGAAATGCCCATTGGAGTCAGAAATGACCCCACAGTGGACACAATGCAAGCTTGTTTATCTTAGTACAGTGTTTCTTAGCACTGTCTTTAGCAGACAGCTAAAAAAAAAGCGACTTACCACTGCTGAATTCAATTCTAATTCACAATGTATCCTGATATTATCACACACATTTTGCCGTCGATGCCACTGGCTGGGTGAATCCCAGGTAACTTTTAGCTAGAATCTGAGCTCAGCCGGCTATTTTGCAAACCCAGGAGTTTCCCAGTTTTGAAAAGAGGATATATCCTGAGTTAGAACTGAATTTGGCAGCGGTAGGACACTTTTTTTTTAGCTGTGTGCTAAACTCCTTATGCTAACTGATATGGGGAACCAGCAATTTTGTTTTCCCAATGTGCTAGGAACCATTAGTATATTTCTGTCCATTGACTACAATTGTTTTTTTTTTTTCTTGGAAACTTTCTAGGGACTGGCACCAGATGGCTGTGGGATCTTATCCATGGATTCTTTATCTACTGGTTCACCCATCCATGGTTTGAAAATACTTTGAAAAAATATAGAAATTCCAAACAGCAAATCTTGTTTTTGCCAGTTTATATAAGGAAGATCATTTTATTACATCATTGTATATAAAGGATTTGATTATCCACAAATTTTATTATCCACAGGAGGTCCTGGGACCAAACTCCAGTAGATACCAAGGACCCACTGTAGTACAATTGGCCCTCTGTATCCATAGATTCTGCATGCACGGATTTAATATTTTTGGAAAATATTCCAAACCACTCCCATAGCAAACCTTGATTTTTATTATTATATATATCATGGGACTTGAGCATCCATAGATCTTGATATCCATAGATGGCCCTAGACACAAACCCCAGCAGATGCCAAGGGCCCAATGTATCTGGATAAGAGCATTGCTAATAGCAGTAGCTGTGGGGCTTGGAATTTCTTGGGTACTGGCATATCTTCAATTCTGGTAGCTCAGATCCTGGGCTGTTACTAGGTTTCCTTCTGGCTTGCTCTCAAATGTACAAACAGCCCCTAAGGGGTGGCATGGATTGGAGCCATGGCAACTGCATACCGCAGCCCCAATCCCGCATCTGGAGGGTGCAAAAAGAGGCTGCAAAAAGCGGCTCCTTTTTGCACCCTCCTAAGGAAGTCATAGCCGCAACAGCATGGCTGTATGGTGCCCCTTCAATGCTGCATCATCTGAATGCAGTGCCAGAGTCATGCCATGATGCCGCGTGCCATCTGGAATAGTGTGCGGCATCATGATGCCCTGGGGGCAGAGTCAGGGCATCCAGCATTAGGATGCTGCACCCTGACTCTAGCCACAGGCCGGCACAAAGTGCAGGTCTGTACAGGGCCTCACTTAACAAATAGCTCAGCAGAACTTTATTTGTTGTGATCTCAGGTTTACTTTCTACACCTTGCTTTCAGCTGGTCCTTATCTCCTTTCTTTGGTGACTTGTTGTTTGACTGATTTTGTATCTGTTTTCTGGAAATTGCTTTTGGACACTCCTTAGCTGCTGGTTTTTTTCTGTTGTGTCTTTTCCAGCCTCTCATGGAGCAAGTGCTGCTGTCATGGCCACCTGGAACCACACTGTGTGTGTGGGGGGGGGGGGGGAGCGGGGAGGGTCAGCTGTTTGAGCCCCACTAAAATTGCCTAAATCCCTAAACCTAGGTTCCCCTGTAATACCTAAGATAGTCTTTTACTTTCAGGTGTGATGCAGGGTGCGGTACTGTCACTAATACGGATATAATCTTCAGCTTCAAGTCTAATTGGACTCTGTACATCAAAATATCTCCATTTTGTACTTTGCTTTAGGGAGCAGACTGTTTTGGGCTGAGATTGAGGCCCTTCCGTCAGTGCAGATGAATAGTCTTAGGGGTGAAACAGATGGGCAGGATAAAGTGGCTTGTAGCTGCCTTTTCTGAAGACACATTGAAACCCCACCAGCCAGACTACTGGCTCCCAAGGCAGTTGGAGTGCACATGTCACGACCACATTACATGTTTTCAAGCCAGGAAGAAGAGGGAAAAAGCTGCTTCTTTTTGAAACGGCATACTCTGCATAAGGACACTTTTCTGCTGGCTTCAAGGCATGTGTCATCTAAATGCCATGCCTTCAAGCCAGCCTGAAAGCACCTTTTTTGCCTGTCTGTTTAGCCCCATAGGCAGTACAGACGGCCAAAAAAGGCGGTCTATACGGTGTGATTAGGGTTATGGAGGGTTCAGCATTCACACACCCCCTAACCCTAACACGTATGGATGCCACCATTTTAAAATGGTGGTGTCCATACAGGTGCACCATGATGTTGTCATAGAACACGCATTTAAACAATGCTGCATGTGCCTAACATTGTGCCATGGGAGGGTGCCAAGCGCGCCCTTTCCGTGGTGCAAAAAGGAGCTAAAAAACTGAGCTCCTTTTTGGCTGCGGGTCCTTGGCACAGCCTTTAAACGGCTGCGCCAAAGGCCCCGAAGAGAAAGGGGCCATGGAAGCAGTCCCTTTCTCCCCTCGACAGCGCTGGGGAGAGTGGAGTGCAGTGAGTGCCCAGGGCGCCCGCTGCACCCTGCTTGCAGGCTGCAGGGAAGTGGCAATTCGCCGCTTCTCCCCAGCCTGCAGAAGTGGTGGGATGGGGCTTCTGAGGCTGCCGGTGAGGCAGCCTAGGCCCCATCTCGCCACTTATTGGGCCGGGTGCAGACCTCCCCTATTGGGCAGTCTGTACCACCCCATAGTTTCTTAGAGAAGGGCTGTCCTATTTTACCTACATGGAAATTGTATAAAGTAGATTAAATTGAGAGTGATTAGTTCAGAACAACCCATATCTGACTAAGGAGTGATAACTAGATTTCTGCATTTCAGTTGAAATTCTTTCTCTCAGTAATAATTCCCAGACTATGTACTGGCATATACAAGTGTCTCATGATGAAAGAGCAGCTAAGAATATCTTCATTTAAAAAGAGATAGAACAGAAGAACTGCAGTGCCTTGGCCCTACTGGATTCAAATACAGAGGACTCTGACTGCTTTATAACTTTATGATTTATTGCCCTGGCAATCTCCTCTGGGCATAGGCAATTCTACCACATTACTGCATTGGTTGATTGGATCATATAGTTGCTCCCAATTCAGAGGCTCAACAGAGTTACTTCCCCTCAATGGAAACTCTTCTCTGAGATGTTGTAGTCTTTATTGGCCTCCTTCAAAAGCATACATCTGTGTTTTGTTTTAATTTAGAGCAAAATCTGTGTTGGCTGGAAATTCTTTTTTAAAAAAGTTTCAGATCTGCTAGGTTTCTCTTTCACACATATATAGGTTCCTTCCTTCTATCTCAAATATGATTATTTAATATTTTTGGCTAATTTTAATAAATTCTTCAAAAACAAACTAAAATGACTCCTTATTACTCCATTATCACATATGCCAGCCAAATGCAATCATTTGGCAGTTATTGCCAAATACACATTATAGGAACAAGGACCATGTTGCATGTGGCCACTATTATGTGTGTTCTGCGGAGCCTCATAGAAAAAAAAAGGGGGGGGGAACCCTATGGCTGAAAATAGATTCAGACCTTTAACAGTAAAGCATTCAAAGCCCTGGAAGAACTGCAATTAAAAGGGGAAAAAACCTCTGTTTTCTTCCAACTGAAATAGGAATAAAGTTGTGAACTTCATAAATACCTATTTTGAATGAATTGTATTAATATTCTCATCTCTAGCCTTTGCTGTCAGTAATCTGAAAATCCTGGTAGATCTAAACCATATTGACATACTGTTGTTGCTATTGTGCATCAAAGTTGACTCTGACTTATGGCAACCCTGTCATAGGTTTTTCTTCTCAAGATTTGTTGAGAGAGCTTTGCCTTTGCTTTCCTCTTAGATGGAGTGTGACTTGCTCAAGGTTGCCCACTAGGTTTCTATGGCTGAGTGAGATTTGAACACTATCTCCTGGAGTCTTAGTCTGACACTCAAACCACTACACCACATTGGCTCTTTATGTAGTCTGTACTTTCTCCATATACAGATAGCAGAGTTGTTTACCATGGAGAAATTGGTGGGAAACTACAGTTAGGGGCTGAACAGACTGACCCTAAGAGGTGGCTCCATGCTGCCCCTGGAAGCGCTGGGTTGGGGACACAGCAACCCTATGCTGTGCCCCCAACCCTGCAGTTCCGTGGTGCAAAAAGAAGCTGCAAAAATCAGCTCCTTTTTGAGCTTCAGAAAGGGCACATTAGCCACCTTTGTCTCAGATCTTTGGTGCGGCACATGTAAACACTGCACTGAAGACATTGTGCGATGCTTCGTACTGTGCAGTGGGAGATGCAGATTCACACCGGTGTTGGGGTGCACGGCATGGAGTCACTACACTCACTCTGCCCCCATGCCGGTATTTATTGCTGGTCTGTTTAGGCCTTTAGTCTCTCATGGAGTAAATTTGCAGAACAGAAACAACATTGGTTCTTGGCAACTACATTCAGTCAGAGCTCATTTCATATCATTGTAATGATAGGGAGGGAGGGTGGTGACAAGAATTTAGAGTAAAGGACCTCTCTAGCTAAATTAGTTTGTAGCTTTGTAAGGAAGCAGCTGTTTTATTCTTAAATTGAGTCACACACAGTAAATCTTGAGAAGAGAGAAACTCCCCACTATCATGTTTATTGCAGCAATCAGCCAGATCTACCTCCCAAAATATATTGCAAGTGTTTAGGACTTAGGCTTTTCTCCTCATTCACTGATAGCAAAACAAGAGTAACTTTGTTAATTGCAGAGGTGCTTTATTACACTTTGAAATTTAAGAGTCCCATTCTGGACACATGGAAAGGATCAAAATGACACACATCCACAAAGGAAAGGATAGGAAGATCCTAGCACTATGTTTTTAGCTGTGATGCAAATGGCAGTTTTAGGAGATGGGAATGATGTAGATTGGGAAAAACAAAACAAAAACAGCATCTGAGAAGGAAGAAGAAGCCACTTCTTTATTATATTCAAATACCCTCCTGTGTTATGTACATTCTCCTCAACAGTTAGTGGTTTGGTTCCCATCCCTCATTCTTCCTTCCAGAAATCCAAAGAAACTCGAATGTCATTCCTAGTCAATTTCAGATTCAGTCATCTTACAGAGCCAGGTTTATTTAGATTTAACATCTGACTTATCTTCTGCTATGGATTAGGTGCTGGGTCCAACTCACAAGACTGTTGAGCATGCAGCAAGGCAAAGGTGAAGTCCCTGGGTGTGGACATTCAGTCAGGTGACTCTGCTGTTGTTTGTTGGGTCTGTCCTTTTGACTTGCTATCACAAATGAGTGGACAGCATCATAAATAGTCCCTCTATTAGCAGAAATAAGTTGTGAACCAGATATCTTATCATTTCTAACCTCGCAATGAATAGATAGGTGGCCTTAAGCAAACATTTTAGGAAACACATCTTGAGTGCAAGGTGATGTGCCTCTCTATCTATCTATTCTCCCGCACACAAAAGGGATTTTTCAGTTTCAGTCTCAGGCAATGCCAAGTCACATTGAGAAAGACCCACCTGGATTCCGAGAGAGATACCAACTGTCAGCCAGCGGAGCTAGATGAGGTATCTGCCAGCATTAGGAACTGCCTGGACAGAGTGAGAACCCTGACTCATTCAGCTATATTTTCTTGGTCTGTACCCTCATCCTTCATATGATGATGTTATTAATGTTGATGCTGCTGCTGCTGCTGCTGCTACTACTACTACTACTACTAATATTATTATTATTAACTGTATCTTCTCTCAAGACACACAGTGGCTAAAGCAGGGATACACCAGGGCTGAGCAACTGGGAGACCACAGACTCTGCTTGAACCTCCTTGAAAGCCACAGATTCTGCTTGAGCTGGCAAGACATAGCTAGGGCCCAGCTCAGCTTCAGTCTCAGTCTCAAACTAGAACTCTAACTCAGCCCCCCCATCCTCTGAGTCCTCAGCCACGCTGGGCATGACACTGAGGCTGAGAGAGTGTGACTTGCCCGAAGTCAGCCAGTGGGTTTCATGGCTAAGCGGATAGTTGAACCTGGTTCTGCTAGTGTCCTAGTCCAATACCCAAGCCACTAAACCAAGCTGGTTCAAATTAAAAACAGGCACTGGTAAACCACAGAATAAGAAGTGAAGAAGGAAGGCAGGGAAAATGAAGCAATCATTATTATGAGTATTGCATGTGAAGTGATTTGGAAATTGTAAATTGTTACATAAATGCTGAATATGATCAAAATTGCACACACAGCTATCCCAAAAATTCATTGCAAAAGCCTAAGTGGTCCTGAGAGAACCACTACAAGTTAGCCTGGGGGGGGGGGGGGATGGGGTAGAGCCTGTAAGAATTATTCAGGCATATATTTAACATGATAAACTGAAAGAATGCTGCCAGTATATTGAATAAATAGCACAACAGGCTTCAGAGCTGCTACAGTCCACTGAGTAAATAATAACATTTTTAAATTGCTCCAGGTATTTTGTTACAGAAGAAGAAAATGGCCTCAAAGAAAACTGTTGAGTGTGTTTCACATGGCTGATTTTCTTCTCTTCGTAATTCTACAGGTGACCTGTGATTTTCATGTACTGTGAGTAAGCGTTGAGATGGACATCAGGTCTTGTAAATTTGCATTTCTAATACCCTATGGATCAGAGCATAACAACATTTTTTAAAATAAAAGAAACACTGACCTGTATGCCACTCTAAAAGCACCTAAAGCAACTTCTTAGACTCTAAGCACTAAGCCAGTGCTTCCAAACAGACAGTCCCTAGTGATACTGATCAGAATACATTGCACAAATTGCCTTTTTTGTGTAATGGCTTAATTGTGGAAAGACACACAAAAAGATAATAGGAAAACATAGGAAGGTTAGAAGTAGATTACAATATTGTGAAGTCAAAGGCTTTAATGACCAGCATCTAGTTTTTTGTGGGTTATTCGGGCTATGTGGCCACATTCTAGAATGGTTTATTCCTGACATTTCACCAGCATGTGTGGCTGGCATCTTCAGAGAAAGGTTTGAAGATCTGAAGATGCCAGCCACAGATGCTGGTGAAACGTGAGGAATAAACTCTTCTAGAACATGACCTCATAGCCCGAAAAACCCACAAAAAACTATAGAAGACAATATTGTCTGGCTATAAATGTATGTGAATGACTGCCCCCAAAAACTTTGTTTGGAAGCAGCAAGGATGGCAGTGATTTCTATATTTCCCTTCCTCGTGTATAAATCACACTCAGAAATTCTGCTATGTGGGATTTTTCCCACCTACTCCCAAATCATTTGGATGTTTTCCCCTGTTGGAGACAACACATCCCAGGGTGTTAGCCCACTTTCTTGGAAAGACGAAGATTGTTTAAATTAAGAATCAGAGTGTATCTACACTGCAGAAATAATGGAGTTTAAAACCACTTTAAGTGCAGTAGCAGTCTGCAGTATCTACACTGCAGAAATAATGGAGTTTAACACCACTTTAAGTGCAGTAGCTTTATCCTATGGAATCTTGGGATCTGTAGTATTACAAGGTCTTTTGCCTTCTCTTTCAAAAGATGATAGTGCCTTCTCAAACTACAAATCTCAAAATTCTGAAGGATGGAGCCATGGCTGCATCCATACTGCATAAATAACCTGGTTTGACACCACTTTAACTGTCATGGCTCAGTGCTATGGATTCCTGGGAACTGTAGCTTGGGGTGGCACCAGAGCTCTGTCACAGAAAAGACCATTTCACAAAATTACCATTCCCAGAATTGCATAGCATTGAGCTGTAGCTGTTAAAGTGGTATTAAACCAGATTATTTCTGCAATATGGATGTAGCCTAATGAGCTTATCATTTTGGCCTATAAACCGGCTTCCCTCTTCCAGCTTCAATTCTGGATCCGGGATGCCCCCAGATGTTATCATAACTAAATCACCACTGATCTACATGGAATGCTGCCACCTGGATGCATCCTGGGTTGAAGCCTTGCTCAGCTGGCCAATTTTTTAATTCAGAAGCTCCCCAACTTCAAAAAAGTGTGGGTTGAGTGAGGCTTAAATCTGGGATGCATCTGGGCGGCAGTATCCTGTGTAAATTGGTGGTGATTTAGTTATGATAACATCCAGGGCCATCCAGAACTGAAGCCGGAAGAGGTAAGCTATCTTATTTGCCTACCCTTCTTCAGAAGAGTAGGCAAGTGTAAGAGCTGAATCTCTTGGATCTCTCTGAGACCAGTTTAAGCAAAGCATAGTAAACAGGCAGTATGCAAATTCATTAATTAAAAAACTTTACTGATTATGCTGAAAAGAAATTCTATACATACATTGCCCAAGGCCTGGCTAACTACAGGAAACTTTTGAGTATAGGAGCAGCTCGGCAGAAGAAGGGGAGAGAGTAAGGAGTCTTTTATGGGGCCACAGACACACCTGGAAGGTCTTATGTTCATATGGTCACATTGATGGCGATCACATGGTTGTTTAGATGCATGGACACATTGATGACCATGCATTATAAGTGGTGATTGAACATGTGGGGAAAGCAGAGAGGCAGTGTGTAGGGGCATATAAGAAACCCTGATTGTCTAAAGCCCCATTGCTCTAATAGCAAATGAGAGAAGGGAGTGTAGAGAGAATGCTTTCATTGATCTATATTTTCCAGCTTTCCTAAGCAGAAATGACAAATCAGGCTTGACAGCTTACTTTCACCGGAAATTCAACAACAACAAATCGCTGATTTCATGGCCTCTTCTGACTACCTGTTGAGATGCAATTGTACTTTAAATTTCCTGGACTTTGAAAATATCCTTGTTGCCACATGGCCAGAAGGAGGAGGAGCCTGCCTGCAAAAGATATCCTCTCCAGCATACCAATTTTACTAAGGACTGAAACAACATGCAGACTAACATCTCCAATTTTTTTCTCTCTCTTTCCTGTTTGGTTTGTAACATCTTGCATGATGAAGAAGCCCATGGAGCTTCAAAAGCATGCAACAAGTATATTGTGCATTTTGGTTGGCCAATAAAGGTATCACTGATCGATTTTTCTTTGGATTTGTTAAATAACCAACACAGCTATCCCTGGATTATGACGACTAGGTAGTTTCTGTACCTGGCCTAGATCCCAAAGAGGTTTCTTGGAAGTAGAATAATAGGTCTTTGTTAACATATTCTGCAGGTCCCCATTAAGGAAGTTCTCTTGAAAAACTCAATCATTGTCATTGGCCGTGTCTGCATTGAGGAAAAGAAGCATTCCCTCCCTGTTCCTGCACACTGACCTGTTTAGATGATGCACAAGGCCAAAAACAAGTGGAAAATGCATCTGATTTGCACTGTAGCACAGTTCTCTAGAGTAAAACGACTCCCTGTTTGCTCTGAATAAGGCTGGAAACTAGAGAATCCCCTGTGTGTATGGACTGTGTTGCAATACAGGGATGTGTGTGTTTGTGAGAAATTTTGGTAGATGTGTGCAAGAGGTCAGAAGTAGTCACCTTGGGCCAGGCAAGACACTGATCCAGGGGAGTGCATGGACAGTGCTGTTGATATCAGCCCATTGTGAATGCTGGTTGTGTAGGCAGCTCATCCTCCCTGCAGATCTGGAAGCGCCAATGCTAAGCCACGTTTTCCCATCCGTGCAGACACTGTCATTGTTATAATCACCATTTACATTTCTTGCCTGCCTTCTTCCATTCAAAAGAAGACTCAAAGACTACATGAAAATATACAAAAACAATATACAGTATAAGATAACATATCCCTTATAGCTCTCCTCCTTTTTCAGAACAATTACTCCAATATTTTTAACAAGTAGGAATCTCTAAATGCCACTTAAAGTGAAATTTCATGGTAGCTCTAAGTATGCTCCATGTAAAGAATGACATGGATTATATTCTGTGTCTCCAACCCCATTGTGAAATGTTAGGAGTGCCCCTCAAGAAGGCAATAAATATGGATCTCTTCTGGCAGGTCTTCCCAAACTGACCTCCTCAGACTTTTTAAACAGTCCATCTGCCTCATTGCTCCCATCAGATTTTTCCAATCTTATTGTGAATTTTTAATTTAATTTAATTTTAAAATTAAATTAAATTTTTTAATTACTATTTTAAATTATTTTTATGATGTATCATATTGTTATTTGTTTTTTAAAAATGTTCTTACTTGTTGTTACCCGCCTCGACCCAACATAGGGAGAAACAGGATACAAATAAATAAATATATTATTATTATTATATACTCACATATCCTATGTATTTCTGCCCAGGAGAAAGTCATACTGTGTTCAATTGGTTTTACACCCAAGTAAATAGATATATTATTATGATTCTAGGCTAGGTATACAATTGCATTATACTGGGGTTTGCCAGCAAGCATGCATCCACTTTCCCTGCATGTCTAGGTACAATACTTTGTATTTGCCTCTGTAGAAAAAGTGGATCGCAACACTCGGGGCTCTCTCTCAGCTGTGTTTTACCTCTTCACACATCAATGGGTTGTCTTTGTTTTATTGTCATTCAATTATTCATTTCTATCTCCCAATGGTAAAAAGCATCTTTATGGTGATACAGCAGTGGTGTGGGGATGGGAGACAAGAACGTGTTCCCATATTCACAGACAATTTAAATGTTTTTTGTATCCTATCCTTTAGCTTTAAAAACACTCAAGGAAAAAAAACAAACTAATCACAAGTTAGCTGTATCCACCGCATGAAATGCAATAAATTAACAAGCAGACAAAAACTGATTGCTAACCGCCACTAACAAGCAGTCTGTTGTCTAATGGTCCAGAACCAAGTCGTTTGTTGCTGATGTTCTAAGAAGCTGAGAACAACTAAATTCACTGAGCCACATTCTGCTTTTTGATGTAAATCTGAGTAAGCCTGTTCTAAAGAACTTAATTGCAGCTCAGTGCTAACTAAGACTCTTTACAATATAGCACACCATAGTTATTTAGATGCAAAAACAGAATGAATGTTTTTATATAATGGATCATTATGTAGAAAAACATAGATAAGTGTATGACAGTTATAAAAGTTACCCATGGTGAAATTTATGCACAGCTAGCATGGTGTAGTGGTTTGAGTGCTGGATTATAACTCTGGAGACCAAGTGTGAATCCCCAATTAGCCGTGGGAATCCACTGGGTGAGCTTGGGCAAGTCACACTTTCTCAGTCTCAGAGAAAGGCAACAGCAAACCTTCACTCATCCTCATCTATCTCATTGGATTGTTCAGGATGTTGGTTATTTCCTTTTTGTGTTTTAATCCATTTATGACCTTCATCCATTGGTTTATGAGAAGAGATTCACACCAAACGATGGAAATGTGTCATAAGAAATAGCTGTACTCATTAGTCAGAGATGTAGGGGCAATCTTTCATTGTGCCACAATTGGCTTATTGGCCTGGATGAAGCTACCACTGTAGCAGCTAATATGTGTAGGCAACACTTAATCTGTTTTTGGGTCAATACATTGGTAAATCCCATTGTTTCAGTGATTCTACTCTAACAATGAGATCCAGACCATAATATTGTAGCATCGGATCTTTCTTGTTTCAAGAAACTTGTAATCACATCTCCCTGGAACTTTATTATGTTTTTTGAGACCTACCCATAAGAACTAGAGCCTTAGAAGAATACAGAAACTATATGTGGGGGGAGGACCATAAAACACTTTCATCATGGAGGAAACTGTGATAATGCAAAGCCAATTTTAAAAATTAATCTGCCACTTTGTAGTGTGTGAGAGAAATAGGCCAAGAACCTCCCACTGGACAAATGAAAGCACATGGATGAAAGAAAGGGAGGAACTGAGACTGTTTGAGGGAGGTGTAAAGAAACTATTTTTCCCCAATAAGAAGAACCAGAAGTATTCATGGAAGATGCACAAGCTGAATAGCATATATTACCATCTGTATACCTACTTTGCAGCTTCCATAACTCAAATTGGCTCTTTATCTTGTGGTTTGGTCTCTGGAAAGTCAAACTTTTAACCAATCCTGGTTATGGATGTGATTTCAAAGAGCTTGGATCTGTGTTGCACTCATCCTTGTTTTGTGTGTGTGTGTGTGTGTGTGTGTGTGTCTGTGTGTATTTTGGATGGTTTTGTTTTTAGCTTGCATCTAGCTTGTTTTTAATGATATATATTTTATTTGTTTAAAATAAGATTTTAACCTTTGGTTTGAGTGTTGGATTATGACTCTGGAAAACAGGGTTCAAAATCCCGCTCCTTGATGAAAATCCACTGGGTGGCTGTGGGCAAATTTACACTGCGCTGTACATACAGTCAATTGAAATAAATGGTTCCCTGCCCTCAGGCTTACAATCTGAAAAGGCAAGAGACAGAATGGAAAGGTGATGGGGAAAGGGACCAAGTCCAGTGGATTTTCTCTCCCTCTGAGGCCTGGACCATGGCAGATGGACTGGAGGGAGGGCCCTGCTGCTTACACTGGAGAGGCCTGATGGCGTTGGGCCTGCCTTTACACTCACTGCAAGGCTGGACGATGGCAGATGACATGGAGGGAGGGCTTTCTTCTTTAGGCTAGGTATTTGATAACCCTGTAAAACTGTTCCTCCACTTTTTCTGGGCACAATGAAATGTAACCATTCCACATGTGAATTTTTACATAGTGACAGGGCTTTCTTCCAAACTAAAATGCTTTCAGATAAAGCTCTCAGTCAAATAACTATGGTGATGAGTACATTACTGGGAACTTGAGAGATACCATCAGGATGAACAGCAGCACTTTGGCAGCAAGGTGCATGGGATAATGGAGAATTTGGTAAAATGACAGCAAATGAGCACAATTGAGATCTTTAAAAAATGGATCATTGTCCCTCCTGAATATGCTTTGATGAATGCATACTGAGAATGTGAACATTTAAAACAAGAAGTGTGACAATTTGCACCCAACAATTCACACACACACTCCAATTTTGGATGGCAACAGTCTCTCTCTAGATAAATCCACACAAACAAAGCTCAGTTGCAGAACTTTCTTTGTATGTTGATAAAGGAAGTGACATTTAAAATGGCAATCTATAGAGACATAATTTGAAGTCCAAAATGTTGACACATAATTTGAAATATATTGTTGCTATTGTGATGGTGTTTTTTTTAGTTATATGCCACCTTTTCCCCCAGGCTAGAACTCACGATGGCTTGCAGAGCTCAAAACAGATATAGCAAAGGCCACATGTGGCTGACAATTTCCCCTTAAAATCATCACACTATCAAAACTGGATGGCAAATCCTGAATAGACTTTCAAGTGAGCACAGCACATTTTATTTTTCTTCTTTTTTAAGGGCTTTTTTTTCCTCGTGTGTCTCTGAAGTTTTGTTCTCCAATTGCTGCTGAATTTCAGTGAGAATCAGAAGTGGCTGCTGGTGGCTTCTGGTTTCCATATCCATGGGGATTTTCTAGGATTTAGTGTGAACCTTAAAGGGGTTTTCCAACACACTGAACCTATTTGGGGAGTGGAGTTCGGCACCTTGGATACACATTAAAAATTCAAACTACTCTGGAAGAGGTTCACTATTCCATTGATACACAAACCACCTACTACCACTCATGGGGTTGTATATGTCTGGGCTGGTTGGTAGCACTGGAATTGTGACTTTCTCAACCTGCTCATCCTAATATACCTTGTACACACACCCCAGGTATGTTCACAGATATCAAGGATAGCACACACATCTGCTAGAGACTGTAGAGAAGTGGCATTCAAACTACGTTCCTTCAAGGGAAGCTTTGAAAATTTTTGAGACTTGGACTGCTGCCACACTGAAGAATTAATGCATTTTGACACCACTTTAACTGTCATGGCTCCATCTTATGGAATCTTAGGCTCTGTAGTATATTGTGGCACCAGAGCTCTCTAACAGAGAAGGTTAAATAGCTCACAAAATTACAAATCCCAGAATTTCATCGCATTGAGCTATGGCAGTTAAAGCAGTGTCAAACTGCATTAACTCGGTAGTGGAGATGCAGCCATAGTATTTTCTCATTTTGAATGTGAAAACCAGCAATCGCTGTGAGGTTGAAACACAAGGTTGAAAACAACCTTGCTATTACAGATCTTCCTTTTTTCCTTATGCTTGCTGAAGCCTGAGGGGTTTCACTCTTTGCTAGCACATACTGGACTGTGAAAGTCAAATTTTGTCTGAAGAAGAGATCTCTAAACACCAAAATTTAGTTTATTTATATGTACCTTTTCAGAGAAGGAATATGTCTGTAGTGGCTTAGAAGCAGCAGAACATTTTCAAAGTACATATGGGGAGGGGAGAGAGTAGGGAACAAGTCTTTTTGCAGAACATTAAGACATTCTAATAAAAAGAAAATAATTCAACAAAAATTACTCTGAGAGGGAAACAGTCAAAGCTTACTGCATAAATAGAAAGGGAAAAAAGCCATATTAACTAATCAAAGGCAGTACCCCAACTCATCCTATTAGCACTACAGCACTGCTGTGTTGAAGAACCATGGATTAAATTAGTGGCAACTGATGGCATCTGTATCAGTGGAGAAGTGAATCTACTCTGGGTTGTAATTTATTGCTGATTTGTGTGGGCAAATTCCCCTGTGACAGTGCACTGGAAAGTGGGTGCCTCTTTCATTGTAGCCAAAGTTGTTTGAGTGAGTTACATATTAAGAAAATTCTCAGAGGATAAGAATTTAAGTTAGAATATATTTCCCCATCATAACCATCATGAATGTTACATGCCGGTTGTTTAATACAATGCTGCACAACTATTTATGCCCAAAGCAAAATGTAAGGCCAGAGTCCGTGTGGAAAATTTGCCATTGGTGCTGTTGACAGAGATATTTTATTTTTATTTTTATTCTTTGGGGATTCTTTTGCTGAAAGTCTAGCATTAGTCATGGACGACATCTCAGAATACTCATTTTTAGCATATTGTAGACAGACATCACTGCAAGAAGGCTCATACACTTGTTCCTCAAAATTGCTGTTTTTGCTCATTCACACATTATTGGGCTCTGAAGTAGGACACAGTCTTTTTTAAGTATAGAAATTAAAGAAGGAGAGGAGTACAAGCAAGATGGTTTGGGGGACGTAGGAATAGTATATAGAATCATAGAATCATAGAATCATAGAGTTGGAAGAGACCACAAGGGCCATCCAGTCCAACCCCCTGCCATGCAGGAACTCCCAGTCAAAGCATCCCCGACAGATGGCCATCCAGCCTCTGCTTAAAGACCTCCAAGGACGGAGACTCCACTACACTCCGAGGGAGTGTTTTCCACCGTTGAACAGCCCTTACTGTCAGGAAGTTCCTCCTAATGTTGAGGTGGAATCTCTTTTCCTGCAGCTTGCATCCATTGTTCCGCGTTCTAGTCTCTGCAACAGCAGAAAACAAGCTTGCTCCCTCCTCAATATGACAAACTTTCAAATATTTGAACAGGGCTATCATCTTCTTAACCTTCTCTTCTCCAGGCTAAACATCCCCAGTTCCCTAAGGCGGTCCTCATAGGGCATGGTTTCCAGTCCCTTCACCATCTTAGTTGCCCTCCTTTGGACCCGCTCCAGTTTCTCCACATCCTTTTTGAATTGTGGTGCCCAAAACTGGACACAGTATTCCAGGTGGGGCCTGACCAAAGCAGAATAGAGTGGCACTATTACTTCCTTTGATCTAGACACTATACTTCTATTGATGCAGCCTAGAATAGCATTGGCCTTTTTAGCTGCCGCATCGCACTGTTGACTCATGTTCAACTTATGGTCTACTTGAACTCCTAGATCCCTTTCACACATAGTTTCATTCAGCCAGATGTCCCCCATCCTATATCTGTGCATTTCATTTTTGCGCCCTAAGTGCAGTACCTTGCATTTCTCCGCATTGAATTTCATTTTGTTAGCGTTGGCCCAGTTTTCTAATCTATTCAGGTCATTTTGAATTTTGATCCTGTCTTCTGGAGTATTGACTACTCCTCCTAATTTGGTGTCATCTGCAAATTTGATAAGTATGCCCCCAATTCTGTCATCTAAGTCATTAATAAAGATATTGAATAGCACTGGGCCCAGGACAGAACCCTGTGGGACCCCACTGGTCACTTCTCTCCAAGATGAAAAGGAGCCATTGTTGAGCACCCTTTGGGTGCGGCCAGTCAACCAGTTACAAATCCATGTAACGGTTACCTTGTCTAGTCCACATTTTGCAAGCTTGTTTGCAAGAATGTCATGGGGAACCTTGTCAAAGGCCTTACTGAAATCAAGATATACTATATCCACAGCATTCCTTTCATCTACCAAGCTGGTAATTTTATCAAAAAAAAGAGATCAGATTTGTCTGGCAGAACTTGTTTCTCTGAAACCCATGTTGGCTTTTTGTGATTATGGCATTGGCTTCTAAATGTTCACAGACTCTCTGCTTAATGATCTGCTCTAGAATCTTTCCTGGAATTGATGTCAGACTAACTGGATGATAATTGCTGGGATCCTCTCCCCCCCCCCCCTTTTTGAAGATGGGGACAACGTTTGCCCTCCTCCAGCCTGCTTGGACTTCTCCTGTTCTCCAGGAGTTCTAAACAAGCAAAGTAATTAGTATTCAGAAGCAGAAGGTGACCAACAACCAATCACACACACCTCTATGTAAGTCAAGCAAAGAAATAAAACAGTTTTATTGGCCCACAACAAGGTTTTAGATGTTCACACAAAGGCAACTGATATAGGGAAATATGTGTTGGCACCATTTTCAGTTCATGTTTCTAGCTAGGCATTGTTGAGCTCGGTGGAATTTCACATGGCCTCAAAATACATACAATAATGTAAATGTCGTTTTAAATATCCCAATTTTAAAAATCCCATCTACTGTACTACTACGGGTACCATCCCTCTGCCCTTTTTCCAACAGTGTATTCCTGCTATCATCACCACCATCGCCAGGTATATAATAATCTAGTATTCATGTGCCACATCCAGAGTGCATGGTACATGCAGTAAGGCATATATATTGTTTTGTACAACATGCAGGACACATAATAGGAGAGAGGTTTTAAATGACACAGATACAGGAATGGTACTCTAAAGCTTTTAAAATGACAGCTTTGAACCTCTCCAAATGAGCACTATTTCCTATTTTGAGAATCATTGCTCTCATTTGTTTCTGTTGCCCACTCACCCTTTTATTTCTATCACTTCATCTATCATGATTTTCATAAAGCTGACCCAACAATGTGCAGTAATCATTGCTCTGGCCCAAACTGGAAATTACTCTTAACACAGTGTAATTTCCGAGAGGCACAGTATTTCTCTCTCCATACAGTTAAGAATGTGGCTACCTTCTCATTATAAGCTCCATCTTCACACTCCCCCAAGCTTCAGTAAAACTAATTCTATTCATTTGAAGTTGTACCAGCTTCCCTCTACCTCAGGCTAGAGAGTGTGATGAAACCCTGTTGCAGTTTTGACATCTGTTCAGGAAAGTGTAATGAGCTAACAGAAGATGTAAATGCACAGTGCCAGTCTCATGAAGGAAGGGGCCCAGAGGTGAGGCACCTTCACTGGACCCATTGCTGGTTAGAGGCAGGAAATATTATTTAAAAGCAAAACAAAAAACAGTGAGCCAGTGACCATGTTGGCTGGGGACCTCTGGAGCTTGTAATCCCACAATGTAGCTTTTCAAAGCTGTTTTTCTAACCCAGAAAACCTTGATCACAACAAACATAGCATATTCTATAGTTTTTTGTGGGGTTCCTGTGCCATGTGGCCATGTTCTGGAAGAACTCTTCATGCTCCTCGTAAAGGGAGAATAGTGTTAGGTCTTTTGTTAGGTTTCATACCTTACTAAATACTTGATCTCACATTCTATGAAAGCCATTTATATGGAAATCACACATCAGAATACTTTTGACCAAATGGAAAAGGAATTATTTCAAAAACAGATGACATCATCAAAGGAACATGTGCTTTTCCTCCCTTTCTTTACACCATTTTAGAAGAAAACATTTCCCATTTGCGAAACATGGCTGGGGTACTGTACTGCCCCCCTTAAAAATAGTTTAAACCGGAACATTTACATAATGCAGTAGAATAAAATAAGAGCTGCCTGCCTGCTCGTCTCAAAGTGTTAGCGTTCTTTAAACATGCTAGTATAGGCAAAACCCATAGGTGGCAACATTGAATAATCTTTCACAGATACAATTTCCTTCTACTGTTACCCTTAATTAAAGTTTTATATATTTATATGAATTATCTTTCCCCTTTGTTTTCAACAACCTTGAATACATATGTATGAAAATGTTTACACACTAAAAAGGAGAGAGACAGCACAATAAAAAGTATACATACTTAAGCATCTACCTTTTTCCATTTAAAGGCATGTCTGAGTTTTACTTACTGTAGGTATCTGGTTTAGACTGTACATTGATGGACCAATTTAATTCTAACTCCAAATCTGTTTACTCTCTCAAGTGGAAACTTGGCTGTATACTCAGTCATTTCACCTGTATTTAGGGAAGGCTTTTGTTTTAGAATGTGATGCATTCATCAAGTAATAAGACTTGACATTATGTGTATTGTGCTCAATATCTTCACAGGCTGAGTGCAATAGAGAGTGTCAGGTTATAGTCTTGGTGGTACAGCCTTGAAGAATAGTTTAGAATCCACATAACAGTGATACTGAGGAAATGTTATGGTGAACGCTAGAATTATGTCATTCTGATTAAAAATAGCTGTTAAGTCTAGAATGGCATTATTCAGAGCTGCAGAACATGTGGCTGACAGATCTCAATGATACCCAACAGCTCAGGAGGAAGAAGAAATTTGTTTCAGTTCCACGTTGACCACAGTTTATTCAGTTCACATCTGAAATGGCTGCAGACTGGAATAGAATGTATGACCTTGTGCTTTATGCATTGATAAATGTGCACATTTAAAAAAAAAAGTGCATGAAAAAATAGGTATGTTTACATGTGTATACAAATCCACTTTAACCAGCTTAAAACTGTACACAAGAATTACATTCCTTCAGCAAAACTTCTGTAGGGAATTACTTGACATACTGATTGCATTCCAGTTGGTACAAATCGATCTGATGGCCTCTGAACTGGAATGTACTTTGGAGGCAGAAACTGGAAAACCCCAATGAGATCATGTTTTGGTCCTTGTACTATGAGTAGAGAGCCAAGGTAGCATAGTGGTTGTGTGCTGGTTTGTTGTAACCCACCTGGATTCTTTGTGATTGGGTGGGCTAGAAATAAATCTTCTTCTTCTTCTTCTTCTTCTTCTTCTTCTTCTTATTATTATTATTATTATTATTGAGACCAGGGTTTGATTCCCAACTTGGCCATGAAACTCCCTGGGTCAACATAGGTGAATCATAGGCTCTTAGGCTTAGGGGAAGGCAATGACAAACATCCTCTGAACAAATCTGGCCAAGAAAACTCCATGATAGGCTCACCTTAGGGAAACCTAAGTTGGAAACAGCTTGAAGACACACATTATTGGGACACAATAGGCAAATATAAAATATAAGAGGAAGAAAACTCATGCGGTGTAAACTTGAGTGACTTCTTGGTTATTGCAGGGCACATAAGCTAAGACTCCCAATCCATGGACACCCAGTTTGGCAAGTTGAGCTCACCACATCTGCAGTATTACAGATTTCTAGGTAGCAACCCTGACTTTTCCAATATCCCATTCCATTCGCCACTAACATTCCCACTGAAAGACCATCATAGGCCAAGAGTGTTAGCTTGGGGTAAGGAGATACCTAACTGAAATTTATAGAAAAGGAAAACTACTGAGAAAAAAGGTGCCACAGTGACACAACCAGTTCCTTCCATCTTGACCCTCAAATTAATGTGCAGTATACATTTAGAGGAGTCCAATAGCACAGGGATGCTATGTTTGTTGCCCTGAATAGTGGCTGAAGATTGACCCCTGGCCCAAGTGCTGGAAGATCTATCAATAAGCCTGTTGATATCTCATGAGACAACCCAGTCTGATAAAATTTTAGTACAAGTTCTCATGAGGTCCCAAAGTCTCATAAACTCCTAGCAACAGATGGAGAGAATCCCAGGCATTTTGAGATATCCTGGTGTAGCTGTTGCAAAGGCAGTACAACTTCTTCCTGCAAGTCATGGTCAGGGGGAGAACATTGACAAATCCCTACCATGTGCTTTGATTTACCAGCTATTTATTAAGCTCTTTCTTCTACGTTTGTTCAACACCGCAGCTTCATCAATAAAACCAGGTTTATAAAATGAGCTAGCTTTATTAAATTTGATTAGGTTACAAATTATGCAGGTTTGAAACCTACCTTTCTTGACCCTATATACAACCTATGGGCCTGAGCATACCCAGAAGAGAAGCCCCATTTGAGTCCAACAACATCCAAAACCAAGTATTTTTTCCTATCCTTTTCACAGTAAAAAATAAAATAAAATAAAAAATATATACTGCTTTTTATGAGAAACATCCATGAACTGATTGATTTAGTTCTGATTTGTCACTTTGGAAAGAGCTAGGATGGGGGACGGGGGAGGGGAGAGTCATGTCATTCTGCTGGGAAACTGAATGCTGAGGAGCATAATAATTATTAATAAAAATGATAATGGTAATAATTAGTTCTCACGTTATATAATCTTTCAGTCTATTGCTCATTGCTATGCTTGTTATACTGGAGAAGAGGACAAAAGCCCAAGTCCTGCTGGTTAGTCTCAAACTAAAAGAGACCCAGAAAATAAAGTGTTGAATAGTGAATCAACACATAGAGTAATCCCATTGATTCAGTGGATCTACTTGCATTAGGACTAACAATAAAATTCAGGCTTACATGTCCAGCAGTTTATTGAAAAAGAGAGATGTTTCCATGCACTGACTGCAAACAATGCAAGCAAGAACGATCTGATTATGTCTCTCTGGACTGAAAGGGTCCCATTATTCTTGTTCAAAGAAATTATTAATGCATTTAGCTCCATGCAGGCAATTGCTGTAATGTTCTGTATGACTGCCTTCTCAAAGAAGAGAATTTGGTTCCCTTCTGCAGATTTTTATTCCAGCTAAGCCCCTTAGGGCCTACACAGGCAGAGGTTACATATACTTAGCAGAAATATGGCCAGTGTCAGGTTTACATAGAAACTACATCAGGTACAGTTTAGGGAGTTAGATTATGAGGGCCTCTAGGTACCTTGGTTTTTTGTTTTGTTTTGGGGTAATGCTATGGAGCGTCTTAAATTTGACAGAGGGTTTCTGCATCTCTTGCTCCATCCCTGAAGGTGGTATACAAATGGAAAACCTACTTTAATATTATTGTCTCCTCTGGACAAAATTCCTCTGGACAAAATGACAATTCATATTAGGTCTGTACAGCTCAAGCTCCCTCCCCACTTTATAGTAGTGAAATAGGAGCATGACAGGCAGACTCCAAATGGACATGGATGCTGTGATTTAGTTTTCCAAGCTTGGCTCCATCCTGTGGAAATGAAGGCATTTATTTAACAGTAAAACTCTGGGGCAGGTTCCATTCACTGCTGAGTGACTTGTGGGCCAGAACATGTCCAATGGACTGACAACGACAGGAATGTACAAGTATGAGAAATATTTCTTTTCAGTCAAAGCTCTTACCAGGGTGCATCTGCAATTAGAATTGAATAGGGTAGCAAGAGTGTGATGCCGACTGTGGAATTGTCCCCTGAGGGATAGAAGAACCTGGTCTTCTGGTCACCTGGTGAAAGCAGACAGAGATATAGATATAGTTTAGAAATAGTTATAGACATTACAGAAAAAGATATATTCCCCATGTTAAATAGTTAACATGAGCAGATATTTTACTGCATCTGATGTCATCTCCTGTTTTAACTTGGTCTGCATTTTGTATTATTGATTACAGTGCTTCCTTTCACCTATTTTATTTTTATTTTGAGTCATCCTGAACATGCTTGCAATGAAGTTAGCAGAGAAAGGCAATTAATATAAAAAAGCAAATAAATGCAATATTGTTTTCTGAGTCATAAGAAGTTTTCCCAAAGCAAGACAGTGGAATCTGAGCGTAATTAGCATGTGGTAAACTGAATATGAAAAAAAAACAACCCTTTACAAAGAAATTAAGTAGGATGGAATTTTTGAAACTGTAGAACACTCAGATGGAATTAAAAATAACCAGCAATTGAAAAGATATATAATAATTATATTTTGGTGATACAGTGAATTGATTTCCCTGACCCTAAGATGAAAATGATAAGAGAGGATATTTATAAAAAAATATAAGAGAGGAAATACTTACAAGCAAGTATAATATAGATTGAGCACACTAATCAGAGAAGAAGTAGAGTGAACATAAAACACCCAGTTGTGCACTGTCAGCTTTATGGTTTCCATATCAACAGATATTACAGAAATGGCAGGACTATGAAAAAAAAACAACAACCAACAATAGAACTGTACTTGCAATGACTGATGAAATGATGGTAATGACTGTTACAGCAGAGAATCCAACATAAAATCAGATCAAGCTAATCAATTTATACTGGCATGGTTATCAGACCTATTTTGGAGCAAGAGTCCTTTGGAACCTGAAATGATCCTGATAAGACTATTCAAGATCAAATGCCAACCAGACATATTTCCTGGCATACAGGGGCATGTAGGGGTATAAAAAGGGATAGAGATTATGCCATACTCATGTTTTTGTTTTTTTTAAGGGAAAGGCACAAAGATTCTCTCTCTGTATGCTTGTATGTAAGGAGGGAAAAGGCACTTGCAGGAGATAACTCATGGATTCTTCAACTTTTCT
Organism: Urosaurus nigricauda; assembly: GCA_034509955.1. NCBI lineage: Eukaryota > Metazoa > Chordata > Lepidosauria > Squamata > Phrynosomatidae > Urosaurus > Urosaurus nigricauda. The sequence goes on from JAOEGL010000004.1 coordinate 108,419,568, forward strand.
TCTATCGTAGATTCTTTTTATTTTTGTAAAACTTTTTATTATAAACAAATTATCATAAAAACAGCACCTTAAGAAACAATATCGACTGTTTTCTTTGATAATTCATAGCAGCTTCAGTTACTATATAGTAAGCGAAGCTGCTAAATGCCTAAATTTACTATCATTGGACCCTTCTCTACTGCTTATATATTGCCCATGATTTTTGTGTTTAGTCCTATTTGTCCCAAAGTTTCTTTTGTTTTCTCCACCATCACCTTTACTTTCTCTTTTAAATACCTCCCCAAAGTCTCTGTATAAAATGTTACTGTTATTTTAATCCATATTCAATCTTTCTGACCTTCTTCATTGTTCGTATCTCCTTCTCCTAATATATTACATATTCTTATTCACGTATTCCTTGCATTTGCACTTTTCAAACAAAGTCCAGTCCTTTTCTAAGTCATCTATCATATTTCCTTGGATGCATCTAGATACATGTCTTTCAAGTCGCCAAGATTAAAAACCCATTTTTCAAAATTTGTTCTAGTTTCCATTTCTGTGCAAAAAGCAGCCTAGCTGCTGTAATCATGTATAATATAAATCTCCAGTGATACCTTTCTGCCTCTTCTTCTAGCATGTGCCATCTTCAAAAAAAAAAAAAAAAAGAGTTACAAATTTAGTGGTATCTTAATTCTCAATATTTTCTCCATTGTCTGCCTTATCTTCTTCTAGTATTACCAGTATGCCACCACATGTGAAAAAAAGTTCCAGTATTCTGTTGACATTTCCAGCATCTGTTGTCTTGTAGATTTTAATAGGGGCAGTTAATCCAACCCTGTGTGTGTGTCTCTTTGTGTGTGCCTTACATGTTCAGGGGCAAATTCTGCTCAGTGTGAAATGACATAAACCAATATAGACATTATGAGTTGAAGAGGTAGATCAAAACTTTATTGGTTACAGTTGTATGTAGAATTGGTATCAGTACATGCATGGGTCCAGAGCCATGTTGATGGATGCCAGAACTCTTGGGATGAGTGGAAAGGATCCACATAGATGCCCAGCACAGTCCCCTGCCACTAGGCAGTGCAGAAAAGCTATCTGCCCCCACCCAGATAAGTCCAGTTACATCCTACACATACTGAGTCCCTTAAGGGCCCCCCATGCATTATCAATGCCTCAAAGACACTGGCAATACATCTCCTGGATCTAGGACCCATACCAAAACACAACCCCTTACAAACTGTGTCAGTTAGAAGTGAAATAAATATAATAGCAAACTGTCTCTATGCTACCTAAGTACAACATTAAACTGATAAAATAAATGGTGGATGGGTGGGACAATGCTTAGGAAACAACTGCTCAGTATGTGCAAGAGCAGATAGCCATATACCCCTGAACTTGACCAGAAGAAAGCCATTATTTTGGTCCCTCCAGATGGTGCCACCAGCCAATAAATGCAAACACAGATTTATATTCTTTGGCTGGTGGTTCCTGCACCAAACTGTGCAAGCCACTGGGAAGAAGGACATAGTGATCCACAATTACAGGAAGGACCATTGGTGCTCTTACTCTGTCCATAGGTAAGGTATGCCGCTCACTTCAAGGTGCTTCTGACTAAGGGTGACCCTAATACAAACCTATCGTGCAGTTTCTTGGTAAGCTTTGTTAGAGGGGTTTTGCTTGTGCTCCCCTCTGAAGCTGAAAGTGTGTGACTTGATGAAGGTCACCCATGATCAAGCAGGGATTCAGAGTCTGGTCTCCAGAGTGTTATAGTCCAATATTCAAACCATTACAAACTTTATCACACAAGGCTAAAAAGTAAAATGTTAACAAGACCAAAGTATCTTTGGCAGTACTTATCACATGACATCATGTTCATCCTGATGACCCCACCTTCCATTCATTACTGTAGTGTACATTTTCGTTGATGGGCAAACTCCATCAATAGACACTCAGTCTTGCTGCAATTCAATTACTGCCTTTTTTAAAACAATAGGTCCCATCTGTGTTTCATGTAGTAATGCAATGATGTTCAAACTCTGGCCCTCCAGGTGTTTTGGACTTAGCCAAAGGTGGCTGAAGCTTCTAGGAGCTGAAGTCCAAAACAGAGGGCAAGAGTTTGGACCTCACTGTAGTAATGTGTGTGTGGGTGATTTCTGGAGCTGCTGAAGTTTCCAAACAATTTCCAAAGGCAGCCCTACATTAAGTGCATTAAAGTAGTCCCCACTTCTCCTCCCCCTTCCAGTGACCATGGCTGCAAAGATCTTCTCAATGCTGGCTGTGAGAGGTGGTTGGCAGCTGGTATGGGTAGTTGCTGAGTCAATGTGCATGCAGCAGCCTCGTAATTCATGAGTTGTGAGGAATAGTTACTGTGGCTGCCAGCAGCTTCCTGGAGTCAGAAAGCCTCACATACAGAAACCATGTACAGTTAGGATCAAACTGCTTGTTATGTTTTACACATACAAAAACACACACATTTTCCTGAAGCAAAAGTGCTCCTGAGCAATGACTGAAACATTAAGCAGTGGGGTAAGGTGCCACCAGTATGCGGATGACACCCAACTCTATCTCTCCTTCCCATCTGATTCCAAAGAAGTTGTCTTTGTACTGAACCAGTGTCTGCTGTCAGTAATGAACTGGATGAAGGAAAACAAATTGAAACTTAATCTAGACAAGACAGAGATGCTCCTGGTCAATCGTAAATCAAATTAGGGAACAGGGGCCTTCCCTGTGCTGGCTAGGGTTACACTCCCCCTGAAATCTCAGGCTTGCAGATTGGGTATGCTCCTGGACCCTACTCTGAGCCTGGATGCCCAGGTCTCAGCAGTGGCCAGGAGTACATTTATACAGTGAAAACATGTGCACCATCTGTGCCCATTGCTTGATGAGCCAGATCTGGCTGTGGTTACACATGCCTTGGTTACATCCCGTTTGGACTATTGTAATGTGCAGTATGTGGGGACGTCTTTAGAAATTGTTTGAAAACTTCAGCAGGTCCAGAATACCGTGGCCCAAATGCTGACTGGAGCCAGCTATAGGAAGCATATAACTCCCTTGTTGGAACAGCTTCACTGGCTACCGGATCATTTCCGGGCACAATTCAAAGTGTTGGTCATGATCTAAAAAGCCCTACATGGCTTAGGTCCAGTTTATTTGAAGAATCATATCTCCCCATGTGAACCTGCCAGAACACTAAGATTATCGGGGGAAGGCTTTTTCTCAGTCCCACCACCATCCCAGGCTTGTTTGGTGAGGATACAAGAAAGAGCCTTCAGGATGGCTGCTCCCACCCTGTGGAACTCCCTTCTGTGGGAGGTTAGACTGGCCCCTTTCCTGCTTATTTTTGACAGCAGGCCAAGAAATTTTTTATTTAAGCAATCATTTAAAATATAAGCACACCACAGTGATTTTTATATTGAGAATGTGTACTGCCTTTTAACTTCCATTATATTTTAATATAATATTTTATTGGTTTTAGGTGATTTTAACTGTTTTAAATTTTGTTGTAATGCTTTTTAAATCTGTGAGCTGCCTTGGGTACCTTTGGGAAGAGAGGCACTATATAAATGAAAAAAATAAGTAAAAATAAATAATAGGCAGGCATGCCTTTCTCCCTACAATGTAAGAAATGGTGAGGTAAAATCACACCATCTCAAAAAAAGAAAATCTGGTGGCAAGAACAACCTCTTCCACTCTCTTCTTCCTTGCTTCTCCCATCTTTAATGAAGACCCACATTCTAACTTCTTTGCTCCTGCACTGCTTCCATGGCCCTCTAGCTTTACAGACACCTCTCCTCACAGCAAGCAACAAAGTGGGATTCCTCGGTTTTTCTCAAGAAGAGAATGGGAGTTCAAGTAGAGAGTGAGAGTGAGAGTTACAGGTGTTGAGGGTCTGTTTCCTAATCTCTCTCTCTTTTTATTGTAGAAACAGCTGCTGTAGCTGCTGTTACTTCCACAGTCACCAGTAGCTCATTCATTGTTTCTCTGATGGGGGATGTTCTTGAAGCCAGGAAACCCTGGGCTTTGGGAGAGGTGAGGAGCAGCACATTCACACAGGTGGTGTTTGGCAGTACAGAAAACAGTTCACATGACCATGGATCACTAAAGTATTATCATGGATAAAAGTGTGATAAGAAATGATGCCAAACAAGTATTCTTCCATTCTTAAATTAGTACAATTGTGGCAGGAGAGAAGGGTAGTGTGATAAAGTACTACACCAATGCTGGCTCTCTTCCTCATGTTAAATCGCAGAAATAATTCACCAACCCAGTGGCATGAGATTCAACAGCCACCACTTCCCCCATGCAAGGAAATGTTGAATATTTGGGAAATCTGGATTCCAAAGGTTGGAGATGACTCTGTTTTTCTGTTTAAGGGAAAGCACAAGGTATCCTACCAATATGAGACTGTCGGCAAGAGCTGAGTTAAAATGAGCCTGCTGGAAATTCTAGGGTTCAGCACTGTAACGTTTAAGGGTATTTTTTATGAAATATGCATGGAAGAGAAAGGAATGGGGCGATTAGATCTTTCTTTAGCCTACATTGACTGGCAGCATGCTTTCCAGGATCTTAAGTGGAGGCACTTGATTCTTTAAACGTTATTTAGGATGTCTGTGTGGGGCTGGGTGGGGTACAAAAGGGGCTGCAGACAGTAACTGGAGAAAGAAGGACTGAAGAAAGCAACAGATTCAGCAGAAATACACTATTGAATCATGCCTTTTTAAAAATAAATAAATCAAATTAAGAAATAAATGTGAACATTTTTAATAAGTTCTTCTTTTTTAATGTTCTCATCAAAATTCTCAACCATCTAGACTGGGCAAATTCAATAAGCACTACTGTTTCTCGCAGAGAGGGGGTCATGTTGTTCTGTTTGCTGTGTAGCTGCTAAAGATGAGGAGCCTATCATTAAAATGACAGGATGGGTAAACATATCCATGTTGGTCATAAAGCAAAGTACAGTAACATCTAAAATCCACAAACCTATCTTTGTTGGGCCAACCAAAATGCACAAAATACATGCAAGCTTTCAAAGCTCCACTGGCTTATCCATCAGGCAAAGGTGTTAAAAATGAGACAAGAGAAAAAGGAGGGAAATGATAATGTTGGAGTCACAGGCCTATGTTTGTCAAGATGTTATTAATTGTTCTCAGTTAAGGTGGCAGGATGGGATTTCTATGTAGAAGGCAGCAACCATTCCTCCTTTTTGGCCATGTGAGTTCTGGGAGACAAAGAGCCTTACTGCATGATAAAAGAAAGCTGAGAAACAGTGGCAGAGAAATGGATTTCACTTTGCCTCTCCACATGCTATCAAAGCCCTTCTCTTCCTGAGGAAGATGGTCATAAAAGCTTGTCTTTTGTGATGGAAAAATTGTGCTGTCTGACAAAAGGCACACTTTTACAACTGTGTCCCTTAGGAAGGAGAATGGAACTGCTATGATAGCATACAGAATGGCAAGGAGAAAGCTGCTTCTCTGCCACCCCATCTTGGCTTTCTTTTGAGATGTGATGAGGCTGAAAGAGTAGGAAAATCCAGGAAATAACATTTAAACTGAATTCACAATGCAAAATGAAATCTCATTTGAGATTCAGATTGTCCTGCGTGAGGCAACCCACTCCTTTCTTTGGTAGAGAACATTAAATGATTCCCACTCCCCCCACCAATGTGTATATGAAGAAATGTGCTCATTTGGGAAAATTCTTACAATGAATACCCAAAATTTACAACCACCTATACTTTGCATGAAGATGGTCCCAAGTTCAGTTCCAAATAATTATTTTTTTTAAAAAAAAATCAGGTGTCTCTACCTAAGATTCTGGAAAGGATGTTGCCAGTCAAAGTAGACTACAGAAACATCTAATCACCCCATTCCTTTCTCTTCCATGAATATTTCATAAGAAATATCCTTAAATGCTACAGTGCTGAACCCCAGAATTTCTGACAGGCTCGTTTTAACTCAGCTATTGCCAACAATCTCATATTGGTAAGATATCAAAGAGAAGCCTTAAAGAAGATTAGAGAGATAATCCTTCCATGCTGGGAGTTGTATTTCTCCAATTAAGCATCCATTGCAAGCAATGAAGAGCCTGGCAAAGCTGACAGAGAAGGAAGATATCAGTGAAGTCCTGACTCTTGAGTGCTTTTCTGGAGTCATTTTAAATTATCAGTTAATAGATAGCTATTACATACACTTCTCTCCTTCAGCAAAAATGTATGATGTACATTATATCAGCATCAGTTGTTAATGAAGTTTCATTAAAATAGACATTGCTATATTAATTGCGACTGCATATTTAATTCTCCATGCCCCTCCCTGGTCTGGAAATAACTGATCAGAAACATTGCTTTCACCCCAACACCCCCCCCCCAACCCACAAAACTGTTATTTTCTTCCTCATTTAAAATAATAAAACAAAAACAAAAGATATTTCCCCCTGTTTTTTTTTTTTTTTTTAAACATGCAACAGAATTCCCGAGGCTCTGCTCTAACCCTTTGTGAGAGATATAAAGGCTTTTGCCGTGATGTTCAATAAAAGTGGAAGTTTTGCATCAGGCCCATCTGCAATGACAGATGAAGGAGTTTCTCATCGTTAAAAATGACTGCCACCAGTTGTGCTTCTGTTTTTTTCAGCCACAGAAGGCAGCCATATGGGTAGTATTTGAGCACAATTGAAACCGCAAAGTGCGTATCCATGTATGTGTGTAGAGGAACTGGAGACATGGTTATCTCATTAAATGAAAATATGCCCATTTTTATATAAAATACACAATTGGTATATGGCTCTCATCAGTCTGGAAAGTTTGTGAGGCATATAGGGTAAGACGATGAAGAGGCCTAAAGTGGAGACATTCACAAAAATATTGCCTGCCCTGTTGCTTTGTGTCAGCAGCTACCTGTTGATAAGTTGCCACCAGTAACAATTCCAATGCAGTGTAGATCTCTTCAGAGCTTGAACAAACATTAACTTAAAAGGAGGTAAACAAAGGGATTCAACTGTACTGCCAGATGCTCCTGGTAGAAGCAAAGTTGTGTTTGCCAGTTGTTAATCTTGACAATATTGGTCCTCATGCTTAAAAAAGGGAACAGGCTAGCATAGGCCTTCGGCAAACATGAGACCTGAACTAACTGCTAGCTCTACAGTTTTAGAGAAGTTTCCTAACTCCGTTATAAGAACCTTATCTCACAGGAAATCAAAACGGAAATGGAGCTGGGGAGTAGTGGTTTTCCATGCCTTACCATATGATGCCATAGTGCTTCAGTTCTTTTCCCATGTGAGACTATTGTAAAAGCATGTCTTTTGTTGAACAGATTTTCCAGCTAGAAAAAAGATGCACTTTTACAATCTTCTCCCATGGGAAGGGAACTGAAGCACTACGCCATCATGCAGTAAGGCAATGGGAAAGCCATTACTCTCTGGCTGTTTCCGCTTTGTTTGAAACATGTGCTAAGTCTCTCAATCATTGGTCAGGAAATGAAGCAGAAATTGTCTAGATTAACATCATGAACATTGTAATCAGAAGTGTGGTATCCAGTTCATTAGGGAAAGGGATCTTTCGATACAGGCAGTGGGTCATTTTATCTAAGAAGGTTTTTAATGCCACATGTGTCCCCCCCCCCTCCGCCCCAGCTCTTTTTTAATTGCTTAGACATTTAGTTAATTTTTATGGATTTTACAAATTGGGAGTTGTTGATTATTTTGTTGATAATGTTGTTACATATAATGCATTATTTCCAAACTCTGCTCTGCATTCCCATGAAACTAGCAGAAATGGAGCTGGGGAAAAACATATTGCTGTTGCTGTGTGTCTTCAAGTCATTTCTGCCTTGTGGCAACCCTAATGTGAACCTGTCATGGGATTTGCTTGGCAAGATTTATTCAGAGGAGGTTTGCAACAGGGCAGGCAATATTTTCCCCTTAGGCTAGAGGTGTGACTTGCCCAATGGTACCAGGGGGTTTCAATGACTGAGCAGGGGTCTGAACCCTGATCTATATGAAGTCTAGTCCAACATTCAAATAACTAAACCTTGCTGTGACCCAAAAATACATACACCACTATGATATTTAAATATGCCCCTCAATGAGGTAAATACAAAATCCAGTGAGAGGAAACAGAGTAACTTCACTTACCACCAACTAAGGTTGGACACATTACAATTTTTGCTTGCATCTAATATGAAATTGTTTAATCTCATATTGTCTCAGGCACATTAATGAAATAATTCACAAATTTTGGCAAGCTGTTATTAAAAATGAATTGAATTAACTTTTCAACAACCTAAAATGACCATATTCAACAAGAAAAAATATGTTTCCAGAATGGGGAGGATTGTGTTGTACATTTCACACATGTGTCTATTAAAATATAAGAAAAAAGAAGAAGAAAAGAGAGAGACTGTAACTCTTAATTTAATACCACAAGCACAGAGGCATTCAAACAGAGGGATTCAAACACTGACTTTTCAGAGTTAAGGAATCAAACCCCATGTCTGGCTGAGCTAATATTAGTTTTGCTTTCTGTTGCATAGTTTTAAAAGAAATAAATAAAAACCAACAAAACAAAACAAACAACTTCATTTATATACCACTTCATACCACCTAAGCAGTGTCGAAGTGGTCTACAACTGTAAGCTACTTGCCCCCAGCAATCTGGGTACTAATTTTAGCGACCTTGGAAGGATGCAAGCCTGAGTAAAGCTTGAGCCCTTTTGCTGGTATTGAACTTACAACCTTATGGTTTTGAATGAGTGGCTGCAGTACAGGCATTTAACCACTGTGTTACCACTGCGCCATCAAAATCTTTGAATTCATGAAGAAATGTATAAATTTTGAAAGTTTTTATCAAAACTCACACATAACTGGAATTCACACCCATCCTTATTGATTATCCCAACATCTGGCATGTTGAAGGAGTGGAATATCTCTTTCTTATAAAGACTTACAAGAGTTCTGAATTCTACTATGCTGCATCTTCATGTGAATGGTTAAAAGTGAATTTTCTGTTCTCTGGATCCAAATAACTCATTTATGCATGTACTTGCTAGGAATGCAAATCTGTGCTAATTTATTTTTGAAAGAAGGAAGGAATATTTCTTAGACATTTTCATGGCATTTGTGTGTGTGCCTGCAGAAAAAAACTTTTTTCTGCATAGGAAGCTGCTCTTGCTGCATAGAAATGATTTCTGCACACAAGAATTATTTCCTGTACAGAAAATGCCACATATGAATATCCTATGCATAAAATTTGTGCAGAATATGTCCCAAATTGTGAAGACTTTTTTCGGCCCAAGATTCTTACTATGAGTATTTTCCACAATATTCTTTCAATCCCTAGTGTTTGTTGAGAATTAGGTGCGCAAATGTGGCCCACCAAATGTTTTGGCATTACAATTACTATAATCCCTCATCAATGGCTAAACTGGCTAAGTTTGATGGGGCATGCACAACAAAAATTTCAAGGAGGTGATAGTAGCCCACCTCCTGTTGTGTAGAAATGAAGCAAGGAGCTTATCAGATGAAGAAATAAGCCATTTTACTTCTTCTGCATTCAATTCAGAATCCAGGATGCCCCCGGATGTTACCAAACCTAAATTGCCACCGAACTAGCTGCCACTGCGCAGATCTATCCCTGGTCGAAGCCTTGCTCATCCAGCACTTTTTCAAAGTCAGACCCTGTAGAGGGCCAGGTGTCCACACATCTGCGAACAGCTTGGGACAGGGCCCTAGGCCTCAGCTGTGGCCTAGAAGGCTGGTACAAAGCCTGCTGGACAGCCAGGAGGTGGGTAGTAGGCCTAGTAAGGGGCTTGCATGCCAATGCAGCTGCACACAGCTTTGGGAGGTTGCCAAGTGTCTAGAGGCCTCAACCAAGGCCTGGAGGGCATGTGGGGGAGCTGCTGGTGAGCTGGGAGGTTGGCTGGCTGGCGACAGACCTGGGAAGGGGCTAAGTGTCCATGTGGTGACTCCAGGACTTTGCTGGACAACCAGGTGTTCTACGATGCAGAGGGGTGATAAGTTAAGAAGGCTAGGAGACATGTGGCAAGGTTGAAGAAAAGGTAAAGAGCAAACCTATCCTTCACTGCCCTCCATTCCCATGTGCTCCTGAAGTTCCAAGAGGGTGTTTGGAGGGATGGGCTGACCTTAAGTTGCCTCTTGCCCTGTCCTCCTGCAGCATCACAGTTCCTTGCACTGCCCCCTGAAATTCTTGGCCTCATCTCGTTGGAGCTCATCAAATGTTGGGCCCCTCCCTGCCATTGCTGCAGGCAGCAGGCCTCCAGGACCCTCTACTGCTGACATTGGAGATTATTACACAGGCCATGGAATGGGAAGTGGCATAGAACTCAGTTTACCACACAGGAGAACACCACCACTGGAAGTTCTCATTACATTCTGGATGCGTCCCAGAGGGGGCAATTTTTAAGAACGCTTTCAGTTCCTGAAAATTGCCTCCTGTGGAATGCAGGAGCACAATGAGAACTTCCTGAGGCAGTGGCGGCAGTCTCCTGTGTGATAAATGCCACCTTCCGTTCCCATCACATCGCCTTTTGTAACATGACAGGCCTGTTCCATGGTCTGTGTGATAAACTCCACTGTATGGAGAGATGAAGTGCATTGCACAGATAGCTAGAAAGATAAACATATTAAGTAGCAAGTACATTTTTATATCACTTATCACTGAAATAAGCATTCCTTACGTGGTTTACAATGTGTATGCTAATTGCTCCTAACAAGCTGGATGCTCATTTTAGTGACCTATAGATAGATGCAAGGTGGAGTGAACTTGGACTCTCTGGGATTGAATTCACAACCTTGTGGCTGAAGTACAAGCATTAAAATCTGTGTTACCAGAGCTCCTTAGTGATATAGATACAAAATACACAAACATATGCACAGTCTCAAAACTTGCAAGATATGTGAATGCTTTCAATGGGTGCTCCTTCACATCCTTTGATACTTTAAATACAGATGAAATACATGCATCCAGGCAACACTATTTCCATTTCATCATCCTGGCTCTTCTCTAATATTCTGTGTTTTTCCCTTTCTGATCTCTCTTGTCAATCAAGCAAAATGAGGTTCTGAATCTTTTACTTACCATTAGCTAGGAGCACTTGTACAGGCTGGGAACTACCATTTACACATGCATGCCTAACTACCAAAGCCTTTGCTGTCAATAAAATTGAAGGGTCATCATTCTCTACCCCATAATAAACATAGAGTCAATTTAGCAAGGAGGTTTGAGGAGAAAGTAGAGCATAGCATTCAGACACAAGAGCACTGAGATTTCACACAGAAGATTAAAGGATTACTTCCACCTCAGAAACCTTTCAAAACTGAAGACCTAGCAAGCCTCTGCTATCACTAGCTCAATTTAGTTTTCCAGCAGACTTTCCTTTTTATTATTTTACGTGAGGTACAACACTTTCCCAAGTGGTCATGATCAGATGGATGTTAGTAACAAACCCTCTGACAATGAGATTAGAATTAATTCAAGGAACTACCATGGCATCCTCTATTATATTTTATTAAAGTTCTGTGCTGTAGTCATTTTTTTGTTTGCATGGTAGTTTAACATTCTTATATTTCTTTCTTTTTTTCCCTAAAATTCATCCCTCCCTCCTCTCTGTCAAGGAGTGGGCTCGTCTAGGACAAAAAATAGGGCTTTTAGTTGGACATTTTTGTTCTGTTTATGTCTAGAGATATAGTATGATTGCCCTCTTTCTTTCTTTCTTTCTTTCTTTCTTTTTGCAGGCAGCTGCCAAGATAGTTGTTTTGTTAGTTTCAGTTTTTCTATGTCAAAATTCTGATTGGACATAGAAATACCATTGCTTGGTCTTGTAACATGAACTGTTGAATAGATAGCCTAAAGTCAATGTAATGTTTGTGTTACTTATACTGAATACTTTTTAATTGATCTATTGCTCCTTTTGTAGTCACTTAAACTTTTGATATCTTTCAAACGATCTCTTAAGACAAAACGGTCAAAGTTATAATGTAATGATACTTTCATTTTGATTATGTTTTATGGCTAGTGTGCTAATATTGTTTTTAAAATGTCTGTTTTCTGCTTTGAGCCAATATGTGGAAAATGTGATATGTAAATAAACTGACAATAGCAACCAAAGTCCTATGATTTGGCATTTCAGCCATTGCATGGGGAACATGCCTATAAGAGATGACATCAGCAAAACCTTGACTTCATTTTGTATAGACTGCCCTGCAACTGCTTACATTCCTTCAGCCGTTTGTATTACATTGGTCCCACTGCTGGAAGCCTGTCAGCTAAATGTCAGCTAACTGCTGAGACCCACCTTTTATCACAATCACCTCCCTGGGTTTACAGCAGGAATCAATGATTGATGGAGAATAAATGACTTATGGGGACTGTTCATGGAAAAGCCCCTCCTTGAAGATATCTCAAGAGACACTTATGTACATTTAAAGGGATTTCAGGGAAAAGGAAATGCAGGAAAATGTGTGTATGGGCATTTTCTATTATTTCCAGGCATATTGAAACCCTGTATTGGTTTCAGTCTATTCAGAAATCTCTCACTATAGTCCTGTTTGTTCATTACTATTGCGGTCAGGGTAAGTGTGGTAAAAGGGGTAGCAAGACTATACTGTATATTTTACACCACAGTAAAACCGCAACACTTCCTCCTCACCTATGATCATTGTGTCTCATGTAACTTCCATACTTGGCCAGGCTTCAAAATCACATAAGCGACCTCCATGAGGATCACATTCTCTTTCTAGAACATCCATTTCAGAAACTGCACCAAACACAGTGACAATAAGTAAAAGCAGAGTTTGAAACAACTAACGGCAAATAACTTGATTCATACAATTCCTTTCTCCAGTATGGAGGTATTACATTAAAATTAGGCATTAATGATGTAGATTGTCATTCTTTTATAGTGGTACTGTAATAGTTTAGTTGCTTTTATGGTTTTATGGTTATGGGGTGGCCTTATGGTGGAAGAAGAAATCACATGATTCAAAAGCACTTACAGGTATTGAGAAGATTACCAGATGGACAGCGTGAGACCGGTTTGTGCTCCACAGGCCAGTGATTTTGTAGCAACTTGAAAGGAACTGATTGCATTGTATCAGTTACATTTGAGAAACAGAGGAGAAAAATGTAGTTTTGAGGGGGAAATGCCATGACACTAGTACATAACTGCTGCTCACTTTAGAAAAGTAACTAATTCCTACAATGGTAAGTAACTACTGCTCTCTCAAAACTATAACAGTAACTAATTGCTTTTTAAAATTATTGTTGGGCTGCAAGTAGGTTGTGGAATCCATATATATGCCAAATGTGTGCAGGGAAAGTAGGACCGTTCCCAGTGGCCACACACTCATTAACACGGGTACACACATGTACTGACCTTGGACCACAGTGGATGCACAGTCACTATTAAGAAGCAAGGCCTCTTATACATGTACAACTCTGATAATCTCTAGGACTTTTGATTGTAAGGCTGATTCTGAACATTTGTAAGACTCTTCATTATTAGTGTTGAATGTGCTCTGCCCCAGAGATCAAATCAACACCTGGGGCAGAGGCAGTATGGTCTTGGTCCTGTTTTTTTTTTAACACTTACTGTCTAAACATCTGGGTGCATTCTTCTTGAACAGCTCTACCATTCTGGTTCAGGGTGAGAAATTGGAAGTCCTTGGGGTCATTCCCACTTGGGGTATAATCCGTGTTCCGTTCCGACCTTTTGTGGAATTGAAAGCTTTAGCAATATATTGACTTTTTTCCAATCAATTCTATTGCAAAATAATAATAATAATAATAATAATAATAATAATAATTCTGTTCCAGCGTTCCCACTTATTGGGCATGCTTCAGAATCGATTCTTCTAAAAAAAAAAAAAAACCCACTTTCAAACTAGTGTCAGGAAATCCCAGGTTATTTGTGTTTGCCCCACTTCTTTCCTCCTGGAATCAATCCAATGAGGATCGGAAGCAGTTTCAAATGGGAATGAGGGACATATATCCCAAATCCCACTTCAGAGTAAAGTGCAGTGGGAATGATCCCCTTGATGCAAATTTCATCTTAGCTGTAAAGTCACTAGATAGCCATTGCCATGTTTTACTACACCATGGGCGCATTTCCACTTGTTGATTTGCTGCGAATTGGCTGCGGATTTTGTTCAATGCGATTTGACTCCGTTGTGAATTCGCTGTCACAGTGATGTGTTTCCATTTCATTTGATTGAGTATTCAATCCGTCTCAAATATACTTCGAGTCGGTTCCATTGGGCTTAATGTGCATTATATTATCCCGCATTATATATTCTCTTGGTTTCCACTCATGCCCCCAAACCGGATTTTCCGGGTTTTTTTTCCTTTCTAGCTGTCAATCTCAGCAAAAGCAATTAAACGTCACTGTGACGTCTGCTGTGCCTCTTTAGTATACTGCGGGATATGTTTTCTCCTCGTTTCCACTACAATTTCAAAAAGGGCATTTCCGGCGTGTTCAGCCAATCATTTGCTGGCAGTGAGTCTTGGGCATTCCATTTGCTGTCTTTTCCGGTCAGTGATTTTGCTGCATGGTGAAAGCATCATGGCTCCTAGAACCCCACAGTTAGTGCAGCAGGCATGTAGCCAAGGGTGGGGTTGGGGAGGGGGTGCAGACTCCCACTTGGGGTGCATTCACATCACACCCCTTCCTCCTCCTCCTCCTCCTCCTCCCGTCAGGAGCTCGCTCAGAGAGAGGGAGTGGGAGTGGGCCTCCCTCCCAGTGACTTCTTTCCCTTCTCCCTCTCTTTCCCTCTCTCATTCTCTCTTTCTCTCTCTCTCTCTCTTTTTGAGAGAGAGAGAGAGAGAGATGGCAGGTAAGGCTTCCCTCTCCCTTCAGTGCCTGCCTCCAAAGCCAGGGATGGATCATGGGGGAAGGATGGCTGCAGGGCAAGCACCCAGAGAAGAGACCAAACAGGTTGCAAACGTTTTACCGGGGTGGGGGGTGGGGGAGAAGAGCACACACACCCCCTTTTGCAAGGCAGGACTGGGGGAAGGAGGGTCAGTTAAAGGCTGGAAGGGGGCAGGTTTTTCTAATAAGAGGGTTCTAAGCCAGGGAGAAATACTATTGTTATTATTATTATTATTATTGTGGTGGTGATGCTTGTATCCCACCTCTCTCCTCAAATTGGAACCTAAAACAGCTTTGGGTTATGTAATAATAATAATAAGTGGTGGTGGTGGTGATTTTTGTACCTACCCCACTTCTCTCCTCAGATTAGGACCAAAAAAAGATGATGATGATGATGATGATGATGATGATGATGATGATCTGGTGGTGGTGGTGGTGATTTTTGGACCCCACTTTTCTCTTCAGATTGGGACCCAAAACAGCTTTGGGTTATGTAATAATAATAATAATAAGAAGAAGAAGAAGAAGAAGTGGTGGTGGTGGTGGTGGTGGTGATTTTTGTACCTACCCCACTTTTCTCCTCAGATTGGGACCCCAAAAAAGCTTTGGGTTGTTTATTATTATTATTATTATTATTATTATTATTATTTGGTGGTGGTGGTGGTGGTGGTGGTGATTTTTGTACCTACCCCACTTCTCAGATTGGGACCAAAAAAAGATGATGATGATGATGATGATCTGGTGGTGGTGGTGGTGGTGGTGATTTTTGGACTCCACTTTTCTCTTCAGATTGGGACCCAAAACAGCTTTGGGTTATGTAATTAATAATAATAATAATAATAATAATAATAATTTCTTAGCCACCTCTCTCCATGGCTCAAGGCAAGGGGCAACAAGAATTAAACAACACCATCAGAACACTTCTCTTCCAGCACACATTACTTTCAATAAAAAGATAAATAACTTTGTGTTTATTATTATTCTTATTGCTGCTGCTGCTGTTTATGTGTTCTGTGCCTTCAAGTCATTTTTGAATTATATGGTGACCCTATCTGGGGTTTTTTTGGGCAAGATTTCTTCAGAGAGAGGTTTGCCACTGTCTTCCCCTGAGGCTGAGAGAGTGTGATGTACCCAAGGGACTACTTGGCTGCAGGTTAAATCTAATTTGCCTCCATTTATGGAACCTTACACCTGGAATGGACGTAGATAGAGACGCTGCTGGCTTTGGGAACATCATATATGAGCTTCTATCAAAAATTTATCCCATGGGGACTCTGTCAATTAAATATTTTTATTCTTTACAATAATAAAATGACAATATTGAAATGTGTCTTATGGTAGTCTTTTGGCATCCACAAATAGAAATTACAGGTGTACCCTTCCTGGTACTTTAGCATTGGAACACACACACCTTCAAGTGACTGATCAGATAGTGATATTATCTCATGGAATTATAGAATCATGGAATCATGGAGTTGGAAGAGACCACAAGGGCCAATCAATCCCACCCCCCTGCCATGCAGGAACTCCCAATCAAAGCATACCTGAAAGACGGCCATCCAGCATTTGCATAAATGTTTTCTCCGGGAAACCATTCCAATGAAAAACACATTTAAAGAGTAGGATGATAGGCGCACCCACACCCCAGGGACATTTTGACATTTGGTATTAGATATGCCTTCTTCTAGACACAAATATTTCTTTTCCATGACTGCAGTTTGTGTGTGTGTGTGTGTGGGGGGGATGCTCTGTGGTTCTGCTGGCAAACGTAATGGTGAAATCACTCGTGGGCAAGGGGGGGTTGCAAAGGGATGTACACCGCCTACAGTCTCCAGGAATAGCGATTTAACAACAGTGGACACTCTATCTTGTAGACAATTTCATAGCTAACCCTAAATAAGGGGTCAATAGTGGCACCAAGATGTCCAAAAGGTGTCTTCTGACCCTGCATTTCCCCATTTTTTTATTTCTACTTTATTTAGTCTTATGATGTGTAAATAGCTTTTGTGAACAATAATTGTTCATATTGATCTGTTCAGAAACTGTGAAAACAACAGAAAATATTTTTATTCAGTATAATTTTCTTTATTAATGTAAAGAAAGGTCATTAAGATACTCCTTTTTTTCCAAACCTCTGTCTACTATTCTTTATTTCTTGGTTGATTTACACCAGGTGTATTGGATAGAACCTACGACTTTCTGTATGGATATTTCATAATTACTTTTCTATAAAGGGTCTAGTATCCAAATAAAACCATAATTTCTAACATGTTACTGATAGTAGGGTTATATAACAACAGTAATAAGGTTGTGCTCCCTAAACAGAGCATCAGCCCCCCAAATTCTGTCCTGGCATTCTCCAGATACCTCTCCTTGAACTGAATGCGCTTATCTGCCCTACTACAAAGATAGTTGAGCAAGCAGTCCAGTTGGGTGGATGAATTAAGGAACATCTTATCAGCCATTTTTTCCACCGAAGTACATTCCTGCTTTCTCTGTGATCAGGGCCATTCTCTCTGTTCAGTTGCCTCACTGTATCTGTCTCTGTTGAATACAAAAGAATGTGTGACAAGTAGTCATTGAATGCTCCATCTTATCAAGTCTTGATTATAACAAAAATTAATACCCTAGTCCTCGAATACTAACCACATGGTCTAACTTGTGTTAAAATGTGGCCTCTAGCTGGTGGGTCCTTCAAAGGCGTGGTGGAACTTTGGGCGCCTTCTTCACGATCTTCCATTTCACACGGATTTTCATCTGGAACATCAAGCTGTGTCATGTCCTCATCATCTTGCTATATTTCTGTTTGGTTATGCACGTAGGTGAATCCCCGCTGATCCTGTGTACCTGCCCGTAAAATATGCAGAGGAGCATAAATGCATTTGTTGTATAAGTTGGCCATAACAGTGAGATACTTTCGTGGGTGTATTTATATGTATATTTATACATATGTGTTAGTATTGATGGAAACGTATGTGTACGTACACATATACATACACATAGCTGTGTCGATTTAGTGAAGAAACTTGGTTCACCTACTGGCATTATTTTGGCTCATAAATAAATGTTTATACATAAAAAGAAATGTTCACAATATATATATATTTATGATGTAGTTACATATACATATGTAAATGTAAACATGTAATATATATGAATGGATGTCTACTTACATTAACTAAAGTATCTATATACTCATGTGCATATGCATATTAAAACACATAACAAACTCCAGCTCCCAGAATTCCATATCCTTGAGCCAGAAAAAGGAGTGAAGCCTTGAGCTCTAGGCCCTAAACAGACTCCAACTCCCAGAATTCCATATCCTTGAGGCAGAAAAAGGAGTGAAGCCTTGAGCTCTAGGCCCCACAACAGACTCCAACTCCCAGAATTCCATATCCTTGAGGCAGAAAAAGGAGTGAAGCCCTGAGCTCTTTAGGCCCCACAACAGACTCCAACTCCCAGAATTCCATATCCTTGAGCCAGAAAAAGGAGTGAAGCCCTGAGCTCTTTAGGCCCCACAACAGACTCCAGCTCCCAGAATTCTATATCCTTGAGCCAGAAAAACAGTGAAGCCTTGAGCTCTAGGCCCCCTAACAGACTCCAGCTCCCAGAATTCCACAGCCTTGAGCCAGAAAAACAGTGAAGCCTTGAGCTCTAGGCCCCACAACAGACTCCAGCTCCCAGAATTCCACAGCCTTGAGGCAGAAAAAGGAGTGAAGCCCTGAGCTCTTTGGGCCCCACAACAGACTCCAGCTCCCAGAATTCCACAGCCTTGAGCCAGAAAAAGGAGTGAAGCCTTGAGCTCTAGGCCCCCCAACAGACTCCAGCTCCCAGAATTCCACAGCCTTGAGCCAGAAAAAGGAGTGAAGCATTGACCTCTCTGAGCCCCACAACAGATTCCAGCTCCTTTTTGTACTTTTTGTACTTTTTGTATGCAAAAAATAAAATCATGCATCAAAGAAAAGCTGAATTTCAATAGGTATGAACTCTTACTGGCAGCAGATAGATAGATAGATGGCATCTCCACAAAAGAGCAATGGCGACAGGAGACTGTGAGGAGAGCAAGGCACAGGAACAGAAGGATACACCCCTTTGCCAACCCCTTCCTTTCATCCCTCCCACTGAAACTGATGCGCATGTAACAACTTTTCGTTTCCATAGATTTTTCCAGTGTTAGAATTCGGATTTCTCGGAAAAGGGTGCAAAAAATGTGGTGGCAAATAAATCCGAATTCAAGTCACTTAAATTCGGATCAAGATGCGATACTGCTCATTGATGCACATCGACTGCGAAATTGAATGGAAACAGGGCACACCGCATTAGTGGCGAATGCGGATCCAAATGGAACCTACAACATATACTTCGCAGCAAAAAAATCGTTAACGCGGAGTAAACGCAAGTGGAACTGCGCCCCATGCTCTCTTTTGCTAGATGGGGGCAATAATATGCCACCCATCTTTCACAGTCATTTGGATTTCTGAAGTGATGCACATAAAGCCATTTGAACATCCTCTGATGCATTGCCTCAGTGCCAGGTGTCATTGTATCTTTGTTAAACCTGTGATGATGTGATGAGCTTAATCATTTGACAGGGGGACAGACTTGTGGATGGTGACCATAAAGCATTCTGTGAAAGTTCTTGATTTCCTTGTTTACTTTCCCTGGTCCAAATTTGGCAAGATTTAATATGTGAGAAACTCATTTGTTAGTTATGACATTTTCTTAAATTAGGTCTTTAGCTGAAACTTCCCTCCTTAAGGTTTTTAAACCCTGCTGTGTTTTCCAGAGCCTAAGCCTATTAAGCACCTTTCATTTGATATTATATTGCAATCTAGTCTGAAACAAGGAGCTCAAGTGTGTTTTTGAAATATGGTAGGGAATCCAGGGTAACCAGTATAATAATTACTTTCATGAACAGAAATGCTTCCACACAAGATTTGAAAAATATTCTTTCATTTCCTAGGAGGCAACTAGCTATTGGTCACTATATCAGCAGTTTTTGGGTACATCCACGGCAGGATTCAGAGTCTATTACTAACCATGTTTACTCTGATGTTGTATGTCTTCAAGTTATTTCCTGCTTATGGCGACCTTAAGGCAAACCTATCATGGGGTTTTCGTGGCAAGTTTCTTCAGAGGAGGGTTTGTATTGCCATCCTCTGAGGCTGAGAGAGTGTGTTTCAGACCCACTAGCAGCACACAGATAGTGGGAAATGGGTAATGTTTGTAACTTTTCTGGTATCCTGGCATTGTTCATATCTTTACACCAGGATGAAATGCCCTTATGCTTCATCAGAAGTGGAAAGAGCTGTGCAATTTCCAACTACTGGATTGGCTCAGGAAAATATTGGATTGCCCTCAGTCCATCTTGTGAATGGGGGAAGGTAACTTACCCAACAACAGTCAGACACTATTTGAGAAAATTGTATACATTTTTGTGCTCTAACTAGAGTTGGATCAGAGTCCTCTTGTTACTTCACTGAATTTTCAGAGAAATTTATTTTACACATTTCAAAATGCAATATCCAGTCTCATATTTTTTTTCTTGTTTCTTCTGGAAGAAATTTGAGAATTACACATGGAAATTTATATTGGAAAGACGTATTCATTGAGTGCTTTGGAGGCTAATGGCAGTTAGAATCTACAAGTATTCTTAGTGATAGAACATCATATTTTCCCCAAATGGTCAAACATGAAAATTTACCATGAATAAATAAGACAACCTGTTCCTCTTTGCTGTCAAAAGACTCAATAGGAATCAGGTGAAATTTGTTTACCTGAAAGGGCCCACCTAACGGTACCCACAAACAGGTGCTTGCTGCACCCTAAAAAATGTCCACAACAGAACACCCTTGAATTGTAATAGTAAGCTAGAATTTTTTGATAGTTGTCTAAATGGAAGATGTGAAATTTAGCAGTCATGTAGACTCCTTCATGCAAAGGTGAACATCAAGCGGAGAGAAAGATCTTTAAAGTTAAAGTTCTAGGTACTTCGAATATAACTTACTGCTACTTCATCTTTTCCCCTTCTACCCTCTCATCTCTAAGGGGCTTTACAGACTGCCCAAAAAGGGCAGTCTGAAGCCACCTCCTTTTCCGGCGCACCTTCGCCACAGCAACTAGATGAAGTGGCAAAGATGTGGCGGAAAAAGGAGCCTGAAAAAGCAGCCTCTTTTTGTGTCACAGTTACGACACAAAGGCCTGATACAGACTGCCCAAAAGGGCTGTCTGTGGGATTGGATTAGGGTTAGGGAGCACACAGCATTTGCATTTTCTCTAACCCTCGCACGTATGTACAACGCCATTTTAAAATGGCACTGTCCATACGCGCATGCCATGATGGCATCATAGTGCCACAGGAGGGTGCCTAGGGCGCCCTTTCTGCAGCGCCAAAAGGAGCTCCAAAATGTAGCTCCTTTTTTGGCACTGGTCCTTGGCTCAGCCTTTACAGGGCTGCACCAAGGACCTCGAGGGGAAAGGGACCGTAGCAGCAGCCTCCTTCTCTCCTTGGGACTGCCGTCGATAGTGGGGTGCAGCGGGATCCAAGGGCATGTTCTGCACCCCACATTCAGGCCATGGAGAAGCAGCAGTTTGCCACTTCTCCATGGCCTGGAGAAGCAGCGGAATGGGGCCTCTGGGGCTGCCAATGAGGCAGCCCTGGCCCCATCCCGGCCCTTCTCTGGATGCCTACAGACCACCCCTTTTGAGTGCCTCAAGACTCAAAAAGTGCCATAGGGTGGATGATATTGCAGCTGTGCAGCTCCGTTTAGGTGCTGCACACCTGCGACATCATCACTTCTTGCACCAAGTGTATGGCGCTGTGGAACCAGGACGCCCTCGTCACATACTAGGGTTGCAGAGCATCTATTGGCTCCGCTTCTGGTCAATCCTAGCACATGACGGGGCACCCTAAAGTGCCCGTGTGTATTGGGGCTATCTTTATCTCTTTCTCTCTTTGAGCACTGGGATGAGCAGTGGGGGACAACCTATGAATCCCATCAGTGGAGGAAATACAGTAAGTGGAAGTACAGGAGGTGGCTTCCTCTGCCATGGTACTCCAATTGAGGAATGCTTTCTTGTTAGAGGTCTGTTTGATAGAGCACCACCTGGATTTTATGACGTATCATAATAGGAAATGACTTGATTTAGACAACAAGCTAAAATAAGACTTATTACCAAAAACTATGGGAGATCCAAGGATCTTGCCTTGACCAGACTGTAGAGTTCTGTTATGGTTTTATATTGTTCACATTCTACATGGTTTTAAATCACTTTATATTATTTATATTGTTTTCTGTGTTTGAAACTAAGTTAAATGTTTAAAAATTAGTCTGAACTGTTTTAATCTATTCTGTCTTTTAAAAAAATTCTATGCTGAGGTCATTCATGTAGGTTATACTGACATATCATAGATATGTCAGTAAATGAACAAACAGATAAATTTGACATGTTTGCCAATTTATTTAACTGTCTATCACACATAGTGCAGTTTTTCAAAGATGTCCCATATTTTCAAATGAAGACCTTTTTAGATCTCTTCAACAGCCAAAAAAAAAAAAAAAGTTTTAATAGATCCTGAATGAATTCCTATATATGGAACCCTTTAACTAGTTTCCATTCAGGCTTCAGTATGGCATCCTGAAAATGCAACATAAATGGGAAATTCTGTACACATCAAAAGCATACAGAACATTCTTTTTGTCTTATTTTATTCTTTTGGATGATCTCCAGAGTATCAAATATTTCATCTCATGGCTTGCCCTATATGCCCTTGAGAGACTTCATCTCAACTTTCCTTTAGAAATTTAACATCTTTGCTCTAAATAAACCCTCTTCCTGAGAAGCACACAGTTTAAAAAATCTAACTGATCTTGATATTTCCTTTTGATTATAGCCTTAAATTAGAATTATGTTTCACCCCTCCCCTTTTTTTAAAAAAAGAAGAATAAGAAATCCTGCCTACTGTGAAATACAGCATTTAATGAAGCTGGCTGTTATAATAATTCTCAATAGATTATAAAATATTATCTTCAGACATCCTGTTAAAACATGACCTTATCTTAGTTTGCATACTAAGTAACTAAAATCAGTGGGCACATATTTCCATATGCAATAGGTGAAATAATTACAGGAGTTTCAAATTAACTTCAAACCAAACCTGATGGCAGGAGAACTGTTTGTTTTAACATTTGTTGTTGTTGTTATTGTGCCTTCAAGTCATTTCTGATTTAGCAAGATTTGTTCACTGCCTTCCTCTGAGATTGAGGAACAAATGTGCATCTAAGGAAGTAGACCCTATCAAAGCTCGTGGTACAAGCTTCTTCCTTGCAGTTAGTCTCAAAGGTGCTACAAGAGCCCTTTCCATACAGAGGCTGAGAGAGTGTGACTTGTCAAAAGCCTGTGTGTTTCCATGGCCAAGAAGAGATTTGAACCCTGGTCTCCAGAGTTATAATGCATCACTCAAACCACTTCAGCACAATGGATCTCTTGTTTTAACATGGGCTTGCCAAAAAGCTAGGGAATAATTCCCTGGAAAAAAATGATGTGTGTGGAGGAGGAGAGCTGTAGCTGTACAGTTCCCATTTTGCTTAGCTTTTCTTTCTTTATCTACCCTCCTCTGTGGTTTTTCTCTTACTATTGGAACTCCAGTTCTAGAAAGAAGATGTTTAGAAGCAAGAGGCAGGAGTTCAAAAGTTTTAGAATGCCCACCCTGTGGCCATATCGGTACAGTGGAATGGTCCTTGTCAAATTTAATGGTGCTATCTAAACTATTGAACCTGTTTTGGGGACAATGTCCAGCATCTTGGAAAGCTCCTTTCAAGTTTATACCAGAATCCAGAAGGGTTTCCGCACTCCAGTGATAGTGAAACCACCAGATGTAATGCTGGGCTCTTTGCTCTCACTCTCTCTGAGCTTGGGGCTAGGTCAGAATTTAGACAAACTGGACTATCAGTTCATTTTACTCTTGAACCTAATCTAGATGGTTCAACCCCTATTGATTTTAGTGAAGCTGTTCCAGTAATTCCTCATGAGAAATTAAAATCCATTGGGCTTTGGTGCAATTTTGCAATCATAAAAATACTTGTATGCAGGCACTGTAATTCTATGAGACTAATTCTGTGATCTCAAAACAACCAAAACACTTTGTCTGATGATGTTTTGCTAACTTGGGATAAGGGATACAATTTAGCAAGCAAGCAAGCAAACCTAGCACCCCCACACTTTATAATGCAAAGATCTATCTTTTCTTGTGTGAAGTTGAAGGCTTTCATGGCCGGCATCCATAGTTTTTTGTGTTTTGGGGGGCTATGTGGTCATGCTGTAGAAGAGTTTGTTTCTGATGTTTCACCAGGATCTGTGGCTGGCATCTTCAGAGAATGCTGGCATGGAAGTGAGTGGGATACACACACACACACACACACACACTGTGTGACCCTGGGTTGGGAGGAGTGATTTATTATTATTATTATTATTATTATTATTTATATAGCGCTGTAAGTTTACACAGTGCTGTACATACAATCTTATAGTTAGACAGATCCCTGCCCACAGGCTTACAGTCTAAGAGACAACACAAAAGGAAAAGGGGAAGGTGGTGGGAAGGGGATGAGATTTCCATGTTAATCCATGTATTGTTCTGTTGTTGAATGACAAGGCCTCATTCAAAGAGGATTTGTGTCTGTTTAATTAGAGATCCATTGTTAGCTGGGAAAACCCTAACCCTGGGTAGTTTTCATTTTCATTTGCTGGATCTTGATTTTAGTGTTTTTCAGGACTGGCAGCTAAACTTTGCTAACTTTAAGGGTTTCTTCTTTCCTGTTGAAGTTGTCCAGGTGCTTGTGGATTTCAATGGCTTCCCTGTGTCAGAATGAACAGGGAAGCCATTGAAATCCACAAGTACCTGGATAGCATAAAGCAAGACATACATGCTGTTGTGTAGCTGCATTTGCTAAAGCAATTTTATATAGAAAATTAATGATCGTGGAATGGGACTTTTTATAAACATGACAATTGGCTATTTGCCTCAGGTAAAAAATTGCTTGCTCGGTAAAAACACATTTGAGCTCCAGGGATCCATCATTTCTGTGAGGAATGATATATTGATGTCCAAGAAGACAGAGGCAGAAGCAGTGGGAGATGGTTTGGCTTGTGTGACCTTCCTAAACACAGTTCCTTCTCCTGGATATAATTCATACCTTTAGTCCATCTGTTTATCTTTCAGGGTACATTTCTAAAATTCCATTGCTAAATCCCACAGTTTAATAGTGTGTCATTCTGTAATCTTCCACCATGCAACTTCAGTAGATAAGTTCTAATATGCATAGGACATGACTGAATTGTCAGTCCAAAAAGATCGAACGACAGGTTTTTAAAATCCTTCTTAATAAACTTGCTTTTCGTCTTATAACAGGAAACAACACTCATAGGAAAGGGAACAATAGAGGTTTTCTGATAGCTCTCTTCACCAGAAAGCTATCAGCACCTATTCCCTTTGACCACAAAGAAAGCAAGGAAAGTTGCATTGACTTTTAACAAAGATTTATTGTATCTGATAAAAAATTGAAGATATATCTATGATATACAGAAATGAAGAGAATTTTCATACATGAAACTCAGATCACCTTTGAGCCTCTCATTATTTATGCAGACATTTGATTGGTTGGTAATGGTGCAGTGGTTAAATGTCTGTACTGCAGCCACTCATTCATAACCATAAGGTTGCGAGTTCAAGACCAGCAAAAGGGCTCAAGCTTGACTCAGGCTTGCATCCTTCTGAGGTCGCTAAAATGAGTACCCAGGTTGTTGGGGGCAAGTAGCTTACAATTGTAAACTGCTTAGACACTGCTTAGGCGGTATGAAGCAGTATATAAATGAAGCTGTTTATTTGTTTGTTTTGTTTTCTAGAAAGCCTATAGTTCCCTTCTTGAAAATGCATCACTGGATAGCAATCCATTTCCAAGCACAATTCCAAGTGTTGGTTATGACCTATAAAGCCCGACATAGTTTCGATCCAGACTATCTGAAGGATGATGTCTCCCGATGTGAGTTTACCTGAGTCTTCCAATTTACTGGGGAGGGGTTTCACTTTGACTTACCACCCTCACATCCTTCTCAGTTGCAGATCCCTATCTATGGTGCTCCTTCCCAAGGAAGATTCAGTTGGCTCCCTATCTGTTCTCTTTTCACCACTTAGGTAAAGATCTTTTCCTTTAACCAGGCCTTCAGCTATTTTTTATTTATTTATTTATTTACTTTCTATGCCACCTTTCACCAAGAAGAGACCCAAGGCGGCTCACAAACAAAAACACATTAAACACTTGTTACAATTAAACAATTAAAACTTCACAAAAAATATATAAAATTATGAACATAAAAATCACAAATAAAAATACAATACCCACCCCATATAACAAACACTCTATATAAAAAGCCATCCCATGATCACAAATTAAAATATGAAAAAAAAAACATGAATAAAACTGTTTTTACTTGCCAGTGTAAAGCAAGCAGGGACGGGGCCAGCCTTACTTCCCATGGAAGAACATTCCACAGGACAGGAGCAGTGAGTGATAAGGCTGTCTCTTGTGTCCTCACCAGGCAAGTCTGTGTTAGGGATGGCACTGAGAGAAAGTCTTCTCCTGAAGCTCTTAGGGCTCTAGTAGGTTCATATGAGGAGATAACAGTTTTTCAAATTGTCTATACCTCAGCTGCCCCTCCAAGAAAGACTGGAAGCACTGCATAGCAGTGCCTCCAAGCAGAAAGGTGGCTCTAAAGGATACCACGGTCGATGGTATCAAAAGTCGTTGAGAGCTCTAGCAGGATCAACAGGGACACAACACCCTGTCCAGTTCTCTGCAGAGATCATCCACTTGGGTATGTTCCTGGATTCCACTCTGAGCCTGGATGTCCTGGTTTCAGTAGTGGCCAGGAGTGCATTTGCACAGCTACAACATGTGCATCATCTGAGCCCATTTCTTGAGATGCCAGATCTGGCTATGGTGATACATGCCTTTGTTCCATCCTGTTTGGACTACTGTAATGCACTCTACATGGGGCTGTCTTTGGAAAATTTTCAGAAACTCCAGCGGGTCCAGAATGCTGCGGCCCGAATGCTGACCGGAGCCAGCTATAGAGTTATCATTTGAAAGCATCTCATTCAGTTCTGTGTATGCAAATTCAAATCCATTTTTGACCTTTCATTGAATTTTCAGTGTGTGAACCACTGACAATCAGTTCCTTCTGAAAGACATTCTTATTTCTTCTTCGTTTAATTTTCTTCCAACGGGAGATCCTTATAAACTAGCCATTTGTCTTGATTCATCATATATCTAATAAGCACCACATGTGGTGAAACCCTTCCTGGTAAAATGTGTACTTGTATTTAATCCATACTTTCAGTAAGGCCTTTCTGATTAAATGATTATGAAAATCTGTTCTTTTCCAACTGACTGTACCATAAATAAATGTGCCACCATATCTCATGTCTGTAGCTTCTAGCTGTAACAATGTTTTATCTTCTCATTTGATCCAGTTCTTTATCCATGAGGTACAGCACATGTTAGTAAATTTTCAGGTTTGGCAATCCTAACCCTCCTGTATCTTTGTCATCCTATAAAATTCTTCTTCTAATTCTCAGTCTTTTTCCTGCCCAAATGAATTTAAAATTTTCTTTCCCCATGTTTTGAAGGGTTTGTCGCTGAGAGTTTATAATTGGTAAGTTCTGAAAGAGAAACATTAACTTAGGTAAAATACTCATTTTAATAGTCAATATTCTATTGTGTGTCATTTAATACTTTTTAAGGATTTGTACTATATATTGTTTTAGCTATTTTTGTTGTTCTTGTTTTATTTAAGTTATAATGTAAGCTGTTTTGAGTCCTTTTGTGGGAAAAAGGTGAGATATAAACAACAACAACAAAATGTTTGTAATAGGTCACAGTAGTCTACATTTACAGTACAAATGAGCTGTGTGAAAATGCCTCAAGGGCCATTATTTGAACAAATGAATGGAGGCATCCATTAAATTGATGATATGAAAATAGTATTTAAAACTCCATTTGATAGGTAATTATAAAGACATGTGTTGTTTACTCTCAGACGATGAAATATGGAGTAGATCTCATTCACACATTATAATTTTAGAGATGTGGGAGCCACTTCCATGTCAACATGCAAAATTAACTTGTACTGGTTATATTGTTTCTGATATTCTGAGAAATCTATGCAAATAGAACCACTTACCACATTCTGTTGAGAAGTGAAACACTAGCATTCACAAAAAACATATTCACAAAATTTGTTTTCTCCTTGTTCAGGGACATAGAATGATGGGTCTCTCCTTTTTGGTTGAGTTCTGTGACCTAAACAAAAGAAACAGTAGTCCCATATTCAAAAGTATTTTTGAATTTTGCATATGTCTTTAGAAGGCCAGGGCTCATGTCTTCTAAGTTGCCAGATGAGTCATCTGCATGGTATAAATCCTGCATTGTGTAAATTCTCTGCACATAAAACAAATTGAGATAGTCTAACATTTCAGAGAGACAAAGGACATATGCAGTGAGAAACGCTATTGAGGAAAACATCAATGTATTCATAAACTGAGATAATGTGTGTTTGAAGTTTAAAGCTTCTCTTTGAAATTTTCTTGTTCATAGATACCACCAGATGAATATAGTTACAAAATGTAGGCACTTTCATTATCATGAAAAAAAAATTACTGTGCCTCTCTCTCTCTCTCTCTTGCTCGCCTTTTCTCATTTTGTTTGCATGTTGCTTTTGAGAAAATGTTCATCAAGCAATTTATATTAAATCACTCAGACATAATGCTTTACAAACAGCCTATGAAAATTATAATGAGTGTTGCTAATTAGTCAATCATCAAGCTATAATCACTTCAGGATAAATTAGGCTATGGGAATTAGAGAAATTCACTGGTGCTCTGGGGTCGGCATTTCTACCCTTTTCTTTTTAACTTTAGCTGTATGTAGAAGGATGTATTTAATATTTTAATTAATATATTAATATTTCTGTTTTGTTAGACACTTGAACACATATGCTATGACTTCAGCTCTTGCTTCCAGTTGATAAGATAATATGAGTCACTCTATTAGAGAGCTGTACTTCCAGTCAAAGACTGGTGGTTACAGAAGGTATGTCTAGGACTTTCGTAGGATTAGTAGCATTCATCTTCAGCTTTTTGAACAAACTCTTGGTGTTTTTTCACCAACATCATACACAATCAACCCATATTCATAAATCAAAGGTTTATACAAGTTCAGACAAATTGGATCCTAAAACTTGACAAAGATCCAAAACACACTGCAGAAATAATCCAGTTTGAGACCACTTCAACAGCCCTGACTTATTGCCGGGGAATCCTGGGAATTGTAGGGTGCGATTAGTGTTAGGGAGGGTGCAGCATTCACACCCTCCCTAACCCTAACACGTATGGATACCACCATTTTAAAATGGTGGCGTCCATACAGGTGCACCATGATGTTGTCATGGTGCAAGCAGCGTTTAAATAATGCTGTGTGCACCTGACAACATCATGCCACAGGAGGGCGCCAAGCGCGCCCTTTCCACAGTGCAAAAAGGAGCTCAACAACAGAGCTTCTTTTTGGCTGCAGGTCCTTGGTGCAGCCTTTAAATGGCTGCACCAAGGACCCCAAGGAGAAAGAGGCTGCAGCAGCGGCCCCTTTCTCCCCGTGGCAGTGCCAGGGAGAGCGGGGTGCAGTGGCTGCACCCTTCTTTCAGGCCGCGGGGAAGCGGCAGTGGCTGCCGGTGAGGCAGCCCTAGCCCCATCTCACCGCTTCTTGGGGCGGCTGCAAACCACCCCTTTTGGGCCCATAGTTTATTGTGGCACCAGAGCTCTATGACACAGAAGGCTAAATGTCTCAGAAAACTATAGTTCCCTGAATTCCCTAACACTGAGCCAGGGCATTTAAAGTGGTCTCAAACTGGATTATTTCTGCAATGTGTTTTGGAACAAAAGTTGCATTCATATGGCCAGAATTGGCTTTGATTGACATTAAGTGATGGTTGTGAAAATCAGTTTGTGGTGGAGGGGATTTCTAATGTGAACCCACATAGTGTTGATAAACTTGGATTAGGCAGACTGCTGAATTTATTGAGCATTTTAAAGATGATCCTGCAGATGTTCAATTTCAGTTCCCATAATCTCTTACCTACAGATTAGAGCCAAAAGGAACTGGACCTGTCAACATCTGGAGGCCATAGTTATCTACATAACTAGATGGGGATTTGAGTCCTGAGGAACTTCCACACTGTTGATGTTCTTGTTGTTAACTGCCGTCAAGTTGACTTTGACTTATGGTTAACCCATGAATGAGAGTCGTCCAAATCACACAATTCTCAATACCCTTGTTCAGGTCTCAGTCTCGTACACATTTATTTTATTTTATTTTATTTTCTGATTAACAAAGACTTAACTGATTGGCAAATGCAACAAAACAATTTTCTGACTGCACTCCACTCACACACAAAGAACTATTTCACACCTCCTATTTTTACTTGTATGCCTAGGACCCTGTTGGGGCCATATACTAGCTGCACAAGGAGCTGGTTTTCTCAGAATTTAGGTACATGTAATCCCTAGGACAGCTAATATGCAAGTGCACAGATAGCTCTCTCTCTTTCATATTTTTGTCTTGGTGGGTGTAGATGGAACTATTTAACTGCTGAAATCCCGCCTCGATCCAAAGGGAGAGGCAGGAAATACAAATAAACATTATTATTATTATTATTATTATTCAACATTACTGAACAGATAGGCTCCCATGGCTACAATGTTATAACTACTCTGACACATATACACAGAACACGGAAAGCTTGGCCAAGACACATGGAGCATAGACCTAATATATGAAGAATTAATCAGAACATCTTATTGGTTGCATTTTTCTGTGGAAGTATATTAAGGTTTGTCTCTCTCTAAGGTGTAAAATATCCCATAGAAGGTATGCAATTATAATTCATTTGTAGTACCTGTACACTATTATATATAGTATGCCTGTCATATGCAGTTTTCTTTGGACCCATGCCACCCAGAAAAATATATCCTCCAGTCTGGAGTGCAGTATATCCTTACTTTATTCAGTTTCACCTAATGAAAGGAATCCTACTATTTTACATTTTTAAAAATAGTAAGTGGATATGTATGAACGTAGAGTGACTATTATAATAAAATGAATAATATTTGTTAAAATTTTTTGCAGAAAATATCATATGTAGAGCAGAAAAAGGCATGCAGACAGCAGGAAGAAACATCAATAATCTAAGATATGTAGATGGAACCACACTACTAGCAGAAAATATCACAGACTTGGAAAAATTGCTAAGGAAAGTCAAAGAAGAAAGTACTGAGGCAGTTTAATGCTGAACATAAAAAAACCAAAAAATAACGGTCATGGGGAAATCTTCGTAAATTCAACCTAGATAATGAGGAAATCAAGATAGTTAAAGAGTTCCCATACCCTGGATCAAACATTGTTCAGAACAGAGATTGCAGTCAAGAAGTTGGAGAAAGACTACGAATAGGAAGGGCTATAAAAGAACTAAACAAGATCCTAAAGAGTAAAGTTATACAACTGAGCACTAAAGTCAGAATCATCTAAGCCATTGTATTCCCCGTCACCATGTACCAATGTAAGAGTTGGACAGTAAAGAAAACTGATAGAAAGAAAATCAACTCATTTGATATGTGGTGCTGGAGAAGAGTTCTGAAAATACCTTTGACATTCAAAAAGAGAAACAAATGGGTCCTTGAACAGATCAGGCCTGAACACTCCCTCAAAACAAATATGATCAAATTGAGGCTGTCATACTTTGGCCACATAATGAGAAGCCACAACTCAATAGGAAAGACAAAAATGCTAGGAAAGGTAGAAGGTAGCAGAAAGAGAAGTAGACTGCACACCAGATGGATAAACATGATCAAAGAGGACATGGGCCTGAGTTTGCAAGACCTAGGCAGAGCAGTAGAAGATAGTAGGGCTTGGAGGCATTTCTTTCACAGGGCCACCATGAGCTGAGGTCAACTTGACGGCAGTTAACAACAACAACAAAAACCACAAACTCACAATATTCTATATAAATGCTGCATATTTGCCCATATATAATGAGAATCACCTCTGCAATAACACTCCATTGTGATATCTGCCAAATAATATAAAAGACACTAAAATGCATAGCTTAAAACACACACATTCCCTCCATTTGTCCCAGAGAAAGACCCAATTACTCGTTTTTCTTACAACTTCTCTAGCTGCTTTTAAAATGTTCCAGTTTCTTTCTCTTCCTCCTTCGTCCTCAGCTTAGGTCAATTACTATAGATTTAAGTTCAACGTGCAAAGTCTTCTGCACTCAATCAACTTAGGTGGGGGAAGAGGAGAGGAGGGAGCAGAATCTTTCCTTTTCTACTTGGATCAGCCAAAGTGATGACTTTTGCAATCTTGATTACACTTTGATGTTGCTTGGCCACCCATATTTTAGTCTTCATCTGTGAAATGTTGGAGAATATGTTTTCATAACAGTGTTTTCATAACACTGAGGACTTTAATTTTAAAAGAAAGACTTAGGACCTTATCAGATGGGAGGAATTTCTCTTTATTGCTAATGGAGCCAATTCGAATTCACGTGAATTCACTAGTTTAGCGAATTCACGTGAATTCCCATTGTGTTCTGAATGCGTTCAGAATGACTTCCCATTACCCGAAAATGACCCCCATTGCCCGAAATTGCGTGAGATGCTTTAATTCACAATAACGTAAAACCCATGACTGCGTTCGGAATGACTACCCTTTTGCTTGAAATTGTGTGAGATACTTTAATTCATAATAATGTAAAACCCCATGATTGCGTTTGGATTGCCATTGGATTATACTTCCAATTTCTGACATCTGTTAAGGTCCTTAGCAGTATTATAAAGTGAAAAACAAACCCACTCTCCCATGACTTACCTGGGAGAGTTGTTTGTGGGCTGCAGGCTGGTGCACATCTTCATTCTTGGCATGCCATTCTCCTTCTTCAAGGCTTTAGGACTCTTTTTGCAGGCTCTGGAAAGCCAGACAATCAGGAGGTGGTGGTGGAAAGATTCTTTTCCTGAGGAATATTGAAGTTTAGCACTTCACTCAGGTGTACTCAGGGAATATATAAAGAGCTCTCTGGCATCCCACTAATACTAGGAATGAATTTGCCTTTCCACCTTCCCTCCCTCAAGAGATTATTCTTTTGTAAAATGTTATGGGTATCTTGGTTGGTTAAGTGTTACATTTCATGATAGCCTTATAGAAATGCGCTTGTTAACTGCTGAACTTTTTCACAACCTTGGAAGCATGTCTCAGAACCAGAATTTATTTAGTGGGCATAAGGCTAACATGAAGGTCATCTCCTCCCCAACCCACCCCCACTTTTGGAGGATCTCCTTAAGGAACCTTGGGGTCTGTGTATTACCATGGTCAGGCCCAGCTCTGATGATCTTCCTGCATCATTTCCACATGGCAAGAAAATCACACAGTGCCTTATGGCTATTGTGGATTTCACAATAGTTGTCCCTCAGCTGGGTTGTGGAGCCATTATTTCTTGGATGGCTGACAGGCTGTTGAATACCTAGATCAATTTTGTCCCAAGC
Source organism: Urosaurus nigricauda (assembly GCA_034509955.1). Classification (NCBI taxonomy): domain Eukaryota; kingdom Metazoa; phylum Chordata; class Lepidosauria; order Squamata; family Phrynosomatidae; genus Urosaurus; species Urosaurus nigricauda. The sequence continues at coordinate 108,453,081 of JAOEGL010000004.1, forward strand.
TGGGCCAAACATGCACATAATTCAGTTGAGGTCTTACTGTTCTCCAGTTATATTGTGCTCCATATTGCTAGACCTGCCAAACAAACAAACAAACAAATAAATAAATAATGTTTATTTGAGCTCACTTTAATTGGTTGCACCTTTATACATGAAGCATGACAAGTTTCATATTGTACGTCAGAGGCCTGACTTTCTTTAAGCTCTAAGGTTTTGCTTGTTTGGTTGCTTGCTTTTTTTGCTCTAAAGTATGCTTTTATAATGCATGTGATTCCTTAAGTTTGAATGAGGTTGGCACTACCGATTAGCCTCTGCTGACTTTGTCTCATGCAAATACCTTGGACATCTTCTATTCCGCCATAAAGTGGGGGAAAATTCAAATGATGATGAATTTGGAATTTTAATAGGCTGCTATTAATCTTTTGTAATCCCCCACTCACAACTGTGGATCTGGCATATCTACATTTTGGCCTAATTATAAGCCTCGCTATAGCAGTGTAATTTGTCATGCAAAACAGCTGTTTCTGGATACTCCACTAGGCTGATGCTGAGGAACAGAAATAAGAATAGATTTGAAGCTTGTGGCAAGTGACACATCATAAATTATTACTAAAAGGGCATTTCTTCTTTTGTAAGCTTGCATGAAATGGAATGGGAATAGAACCATTTTAAAAAGAAGACATATTTCCTAGAACTCGAGAAAGTTACTGGTTTTGAACTACACCTCCCATAATCCCAATAGGTATGCTGGCCGGGTGGTTCTGGATGTTGCAATACACAAGCAACATTTCAAACCTGTGATTATTCCATCTTTCATTTCAGCTTGTCTAAAGCTAGTTTGAGTTTGAAATGTGTATACATTCTGCCTTAGTTCATCATCAGAAATTTGTAGTTGGAAAACATGCACAGACATGGACATAATCCTCTATACATGTGATGCACATGTTCATTTTTTCCATACTTCTTTGGAGATGTATCAGTATTGAAATCATGTGCGAAACAGCTAAAAGTCTGAAGAATGGTCAAATAAAAGTAATCACATATCAGTTCTGGTTTCAACATTGCAACTCTTCATGTTGCCTGCATTTCTGTGAGATACTTAGACTTTTCTATCAGAGAGCTCTGGTGCCATTGCAAATCCCAGAACTTCATAGCATTGAGACATGGCACTTAAACCGATGTCAAACGGCATTATTTGTGCAATGCAGATTAGATCCAAATCTCCACCTTCCTTTTTTACTGAACATTTATTGGGATTGGTACTACTGCTTCCATTCCACTGTTTTCCACCCCCCATACATAACGGTAGTTTTACCACTTGGCAGTAAAATGCCTGGTACTATGGGAAGTGTGCTATGTAGCATGCCAGAGAGGATGGCTCTGTTTAACACTGGCAGAGCATATAAATCTGTTGGCATACCTATATCAACAGAGCAAAGGCAATGATGGTGTGTGTGTGTGTGTGTGTGTGCGTGCGCGCGCACACACACACACACATGCATGCTAGTAGATTCTCAGCCATACTGGGGCTAGGTATGGAGATATTCTGGTGGCCATTACAGTCTGGTCAGTGCAGCAGGGCAATTACATGTCAATAATAATAATAATAATAATAAGATTTATTTCTATTCTGCCTTTTCCGGTGGAGAATCAAAGCAGATTACAGCAGTCAAACAAACAGCTTCATTTATATACCGCTTCATACCACCTAAGCAGTGTCTAAACGGTTTACAACTGTAAGCTACTTGCCTCCAACAATCTGGGTACTCATTTTAGTGACCTCGGAAGAATGCAAGCCTGAGTTGAACTTGAGCCCTTTTGCTGGTATTGAACTCGCCACTTTATGGTTTTGAGTGAGTGTCTGCAGTATAGGCATTTAACCACTGCGCCACCAGAGAGGAAATGGTGAAAGGACTTACATGTGTATTGGATATCTCTTACACAATTGTCTAAACAGAATAGCTACTGATATAACTAGGATTTCAACTGAAGGATTTCACTGATGAGAGTCACAGAGGAGAGAAGCAGGCAATAAAGGTACATAAAAAGAAGTTCTAAATAGGCTTACGAACAGGAGATGAACAGTGTTATAGTGCCTGAACCATTGTGTAAACCTACAGCGCTATATAAATAAAGGTTAATAATTAATTTCAGTGGCATATCCCTAAGATCCAAATACTTCATCTTCTTCTGGGTTGAAGACTGGATTGCAGCTTTTCCCCCTACTGCTTCCTCCCAAACAGAAGAGGATAATTGTTTATCTTACCAAATGTAACCAAGTTTCCTCCTAGTGTAAAACATCATCAGATTTCTTTATTGCTATAGGAGATGTGAGTCATCCAATTTTTCTTTGGTCCAGATGAATGCCAATGTGTTTTTTTTAAAAATCCTGTATTCATAACTTTGTGAGAATTACTTTTATGTGATGAAGAGAGGGGAAAACAAATGCAAAATTTGGGTTTATCTCCACACATTTCATTTTTATATCCCAGGCAACAGCACAATATATGCCCTCCTCCCTCATTTCAGGAACAAATAAAAAGCCTTTAAAATTATTCTAAAGGAAAAATCATGGGCACTGAGGGTAGGGGATATTTCATTTATCACAGCAGAGATTCTGGAAGATATACTCTGCCCATTTTTTTAAAAAACCCTGCAGTATACTAGAGCTAGAATTTGTATTTCTGTGCTGGTGAGGGCAGCAGGTTGAATGACATGGCTGACTTCTTTAGAACCATAACAAGATATGTCAACAAGACTGTTGACTTGTGTTTTCACCATCAAGAACAAATAATCCCTAAACCTGTTTATGCCATTGAAATGTTTCAAGAAGTGAAGGCGTCTGAAGAAGCAGAATGGGGATAGAGGTGCTACTAAGCATAGAACACCATGCTGAGATCCACCACTGACTGCCACTGCTGTTTCCAATCAACATTTCTTTAAAAAACATTTCTTTAAAAAAAGAAAGAAAGAAAATTCAACACTGAATAATGCCCCACAGTCTCCTCTCTCCCAGAATGACATTCCAAATCAACAACTGTCTTAAACTTTGGATCCTATCCTCAAGCCTGTGGGGCCTCTGGAGTTTTCCATTGGTTCACATAGGAGGAAAAGGTGGAACCTCTACTAGCTGGAAAGTAATACGTTTGCTGTCAAATGTTAATTATATTTCACTCCTTCCTTATAAAGGAAGGAGGGAATAACCAGATTTAGACAGGTATGATTAAACAATTAAAATAATTTTTATGACCCCTGTTTTCATGATCATAGTCAACAATAAAGAAAGCTGGAGATTGCTATTCAACAACATATGGAAGTCAAATTTTGTTTCCACCACTATAAAAAGTAATGCTCCTGTGCATTTTCCTTGCTAGGCCTAAGGGAGGAAAGATCTTTGTAACACAATGGTGTCTTGTCCCATTTCTCTCTTTGCTTCCAGGATCGTTTATGTTGTAGATACCAATCCCTGTACAAATCAATGTGTATGTCTGTGAGAAAGAGAAAAAGAAAGAAAGAGAGAGAAAGAGAAACTGTGAATGAATCTACACTACAGAGATAATGCAGTCTGACACTGCTTTAATTGACATGGCTCCATCCTATGGAGCCCTAGGATTTGTAGTTTATGGCAGAACCAGAGCTCTCTGACAGAGAAGGCTAAATATTTTACAAAAGTACAAATCCCAGAATTCGATAGCACTGAGCTAGGGCAGTTAAAATAAAACTACATTATTTCTGCACTGTAGACACAGCCTAAACAAATAATTTTTCTGGATAAGATAATTAAATTGTCCTTCAGGAGTGGCCCATTGCTGGTAAAACAGAGTAGCAGAATCAATGGTTTAAAAATCAAGAGCTAACTGTAAATGTTGCTGCAAAAAACAATTAAACTTGGGTACCCCTGTTGTTGTTGTTGTTGCTGTTGTGTGCCTTCAAGTCATTTTCAATCTATGGTGACCCTAAGGTGAAACTATCATGGGCTTTTCTTGGCATGTTTCTTCAGGGAGTATTTGCCATTGCCATCCTTTGAGGCTGAGTAAGTGTGACTTGCCCAGGGTCACCCAGGTTGTCAAATGAAACATGGGATAAGGTTATTTGGGAATGATGTCTATTAGACATTCTAGTATAGTTAAGTTAGTGTGTTGGGGCAGAGGAGAACATTTAATGGTGATATCACAGGGAAATGAAATGCATATAGTACAGACCGTGATAACTGTGTCTGTGAATAATATAATTATCACTTGCTGTACTTTCTGCATATAATTACTTTGTGTGCTCACTACTTACCGTATATACTCGACTATAAGTCGACACCATGTATAAGTCGAGGGCAAGTTTTGGGGCCAAAATTATGGATTTTGCTATGACCCGTGGATAAGTCGAGGGTAAAATTTAGGGGGGATATAGGAAAGGATCTGAAGGATGAAGCAAAGCAAAACAATGTCAAATAACTTCCAAAAGTCCATCAGACATACTTCTTTGTGCTTATTCTTAGGACTGGATGGATAAGAGAGTAAAGGGGGTCAGTGCTTTTAGGACAGATTATACTCTTGCTTTTCACCAGGGGATGGTTCCTTCTTTTAAGTAAGAGTTAAGATACAGTACTTACATTGACCCGTGGGTAAGTCGACTCAGGTTTTTTGGGTCAAATTTTTGACCTAAATTTCTAGACTTATACATGAGTATATACAGTATATTCCCCCCTCACTGAATGGATATATGTCTGTAATTCAAGGTAACACTTTAAGAGTGGCAACCATAATAGTATTTCCTCTCAAATATGCACTCAGGTTGATTTGTACTGTTGTATGATGCTGCTGTATGATCTTTCCATCCATGCATTTGTAAGATGACTTCAGGGCCATTTGGCAACAGATCACACAAACAGCACATGAATACAGTAGTCCCTTGTTCTCCTCTCCCCCCCCCCCCCCGGTCATCTTCTATTTCTCTGCATGGATTATTATAGTATTTCTCTTTGCCCCTGTGCACAAGTTTCTGAACAGTTGTTTTCATGATTCTGACCTTATTTCCACCCCCTTTCTCTTTTTATTATTGTCTGTCCTTAACTGTACAAAGGTTTCATCTGATATTCACTGAGGCTTCCCTTTCTTTTGGGCTACAGATACAGTTTAAGTGTCTCTTATCTGGAATTCCAAAATACTCCAAATTCCACATGGGTGGTTGAGATAGTGACACCTTTGCTTTCATGGACAAAATTATTGAAATATTATGGTTAAAATTACCTTCAGCCTATGTGTGTATATTGTTGTTTGCCTTCAGGAGATTTTTGACTTTTGGTAACCCTAAAGAGACCTTATCATAGGGTTTTCTTGGTAAGTTTCTTCTGGGGGGGGGGGTGCCCTTGCCATCGTCTGAGGCTGACAGGGTGTGATGACCCAGGTCACCAAGGGTTTTTATGCCCAAGCGCAGAATCAAACCCTGAACTCCAGAGTTGTAGTCCAATGTTCAAACCACTACACCACACTTGATGTCATATGGTATATACAAAACAGAAATCAATCCAAAATACTAGAATGGGCCCCATCTCCAAGATACATCATTATGTGTGTGCAATTTTCCAAAATCCGGGGGGGGGGGGATCCAATCTCCAAACAGTTCTGGTCCCAAGCATTTTGGATAAGGGGGCATAATCTGTACCATCTTTTTACATTCTTCCCTGTCAATTTCCTTAGCTTTATTCAGATCAGAATTCCCCCAGTGGCTGGTCAATTAGGCTTTATAGTGGACATCGATTTACAAATGGTCTTTAAATTCTACTGGGATGTTCTTCAGGTTGCACACTATTTATTTAGTGTTTTTCTTTAGCTTTACTTTAATATTTGATATGAATAGTGCTGCAATTTGCTTCTGGTCTTATTTTAGCAGAAAGAATACAGCTTCTTCATCTTCTACTTCTGAATATGCATTCAATTAAGAATTTTTGTAACTGTGCATTTTATTACCTTTTTGGTTAATTTACTGTATATATTAGACTGTAAGTTGACCTCATGTATAACTTGAGGGCAGGTTTTGAGGCCAAAAATATGGATTTTGCCATAACTGTGGATAAGTTGAGGGTGAAACCTGGAGGCTCCTTCAGTGTGTATATGTGTGCACATGGCAAGAGGGACTCTCATTGTGAGGCCTTTTGCTTCAGCATTTCAGCTTTCATTTCATCGTTCACTCCCCAGACAGTGGCAGCGCAGGTGGGAGAGGGACTCTGTTTAAAAGCAATCAATCACCCAGGACTCTTTCTGTGTGGCTCAAGAGAGAAATAAATTGCTCCTCCCATGGCATGATAAAATCTGAAAAAGCTGTTATCACATTACCATACTGACCTGTAAATAAGTCGATCTGGGATTTTGAGCATACAATTTTTGGGCATACATTTCTCAACTTATAGATGAATATATATGGTATATACAACAAGCATATTCTGTTAAAAAAAGAGAGAGCGAGAGCGAGAGAGAGAGAGAGAGATGTAACAAGCCACACCTACAAATTTACCAGACACTCACAACTTTAGATGAGCGTGATCCAAAAGCCTCCAACATTCTACAGGAACCGGATCCTTGTGCCCATCCACCCAGGTCCTCTGGGAAGAATCTATTGCAACCTATAAAGACCAGGTTGACTGTAACTACCCAGAGGACTTTTCTTCAACCACTTCCAGATTATGGAATGGCCTGCCAGAGGAGATCCGTCATATTACAAGCTTAAACAGCTTTAAAAAAAGTGATCAAGACAGATCTCTTCCAGCAGGCCTTTCCTGAATAAAAACCCAGCATCAATCAAATTGTTACCCATACTGCAATGATACAAAAACACCCACACAACCCCTATTCCAAAATGCATCTACAGAGGTAATCAGGCGCCCCTTCCTCCTGGCAATCACTTGATCATTGAGGCCTCTAAGGAGAAGATGCATCTCTAAAGTGAAGCCATGTTTCCTTATGACCCTAATGGAAAGGCATTTTGAGAGATGTCCCCCAGTCCTCCATGACCTAAAGGCAAAGAGATCACATTTACAGCATAGCCTAGTTAGGAGTTGCAATGGAACGGATGCTTCACACCTTGGGATAGCTTTATGACTTTGTGATACTTAACAGATGCCAGCTATTCCGGTATCAGGCTTTTCCCATGGAAGAAGGCTTCCTAGATCAAGTGATATGTAAATGTAGCTTTCCTTTGAAGTGGGACAATAGCCTATACTGAGGACATGATCAGAAGAGTACTTAAACTCTGGCATTTCTTTGTTAAGTTGTTCTGCCTTGGGATCTCAGACAGCCTGCTGGTCATGGTTTGGGGTTCTTTGCAGTTCCAGCCTCCCTTCCCTTCTCCTCACCCCCCTCACCTTTCCCTCTCCTTAAATTTTTCATACCCTTTTCCCTTACCCCCTCATTGCTTTGCTGCACTGGCCTGGATTCTGGGAGAGCCATTTCAGGTAAGTATTTCATCATTAGAAGGCCTATTCTTTTCCTTCTATTAGCCTTGTGTGATTGCATTGTGAGTGTGTGAGAGAGTGTGTCCCCTGTACATCAATAAACTAGCTTAAAATCCAAAGACTTTGTGTCAGTTCTGGGATCTCTCGAACCTCTGTAAACACTATGGGAATCATGGTCCAATGTAAGGAGCTAAGATTGATGCATTGAGCTAAGTAATATTCCCCCAATTTGAGTAGTTATCCTTACAAAATCCCCCATCCCACTGAGTACTTTGTAGCCTCATTTGCCCATCTTTGATTATTTTAATACATTTTCATTCATTTTCCTGATGTTATTTTCTGGAATATAGTGGTTTGGCCTTGCTTCCTAGGCCATGATTTTTGCATGTTGCATCACTCCCATTTATTCTTCCATAACTTGTGAATTTGGTAAGCAAGACTATCAGAAATGTTGGTGTTGTGGGCTATTTTCCTGAACACAACTGTTTAGCTTGAAATAGGAGAAAGTAGAAAGTAATTCCTGAACAATTACTTTGACTGTGATAGTAGTCAAAATATCTAGTCTTGTGCATCTCCTGAATTTGGTGCCCTTGGTATCCTGAAAAGTTGTGATCCCTTGTCATTTTAAGGATGTTTCACCTAGAATGTACCCTAGAATGGGTACAAAAAAGTACTTGTCATGGTTTGTGGCATTTCCCCCACCTAATTTTGTGTGGCTGGTGAAACTGCTGGGCAGGGGACACCTGGGAGCAGAGCCACACATGAAAAAGAGTCAAATAAAAGATGTTCATTGTTAAGCTACCACAAAATTCTTTTTTCATTTTTCTGAAAAAACTAACACAACTAAGTCCAAGAAAAGTCCTTTTCCTTTGAGGAAGAATACACACACACACACTACCACCACCACCACATCCAAAGCAAGTAATAATACAGTGGGACATACCCTTCCCCCTATTAACTCCACCCTCCCACATTTTATTTCTATTTTCTAAAACAAATCTTTCCAGTCCTGCACCCATATTTACCTTATAGCTTCTGTTTTGTTTCCCTGCTATGGAAAACATTGCAGTAGAAAATGGAATGGCATCCTGATAAATACAAATATATAGTTCATATTTAACATTAATAACCTATTTAAGTTAGGGATCGATGTGTCTGAGTAAAGATTTCAAAAGACTGGCTTGGCTTGATGCAGATGTTGAGCATCTTCTGCCTAGCTCCTGTTTCTGCAGCCAATCTTTGCTTCTCTTTTCTGGTGCCTCAGTGAGGGAAGTGGGAAGAGAAGCTGCCATTGTATGGCCTTACTTTGTGCTCCAAGGGATGGAGCATCCCACATCGCCACTAGGCCAAATGTCTTTATTCAGATCAGCGCTTCACAACCTTGTTCCCATCAGATATGTTGGATTACAGCTCCCATCATCCCAGCCCTCATGGTTGTTGCCAATGTTATCCATAGCACAAATTGTAATGTAACTCATCTAGTGGGTGCAAGATCAGGGAAGTTTTCAAAGAAGTACATTTTTATCTTCCAGCATAAAAAGGAGGAGAGGGGAAAGGAAAGGAATATAGCAGCACCTTTAAGTCTAACTGTTTTTTATTGTTGCATGAGCTTTTGTGGATATAAACCAGCCCCTTTGGATATATTGCATCCAAAGAAGTAGATTTATACCCACAAAAGCTGATGCAAAAATAAAAACCAGTTAGACATAAAGGTGCTGATACAATCCTTTTCTTTTCTTGCCCTCTTCCTTCCTGCCTTTTAAGATTAGAGAAGGTTGATTTAGATCAGCTCTACAAATCTCCATTAACAGCTGGAAAACTGAGGTTGAAATGACACCCCAGGGCCATCCAGTGACTGAGACAAGAATTCAGATCTACCATGTCTAGAACAACCTTCTGTTCTTGGAGGCATATATAAAAGGTCTGATAAAATCTTAAATTGTATTATGCCATACAGTAACCAGTTGCCTCTCCTCTTAGCTACCCCTGTCTGAAATGGAGGCAGTTGGAAATGTCTTCGATAATTTCACATTCATTTATCCTGGCCTTTGAACATTAAAATGTTAACATGATGATAATCAGACTTAAATCAATTACCGGGTAATTGCTGAGTCAATGGGACTGTAGTTAAATATTGATAAGAGTCTTAAAGTTCCATCAGGATGTATTGACAACCTGTGAAATGAATGCTGCCTTGTGAGAGAGGAAACCAGAATTTGAATTGCTTTGACAGAGAGCAGCAAAGGGTTGAGTTTACATTCTTATTACTCCTGTGAGGGGACAATCCATATGGTTCACTTGTGACTCATAAACATGGAATAGGGATGATGCTCAGGTGGACTTTACATTTATTTTTTATACTAGAGATCAAAGGGAGACGTCACATATTAGGCAGGAAAGATTTGGAGGGGAAAGGAACTTAAAACCAAACTAAAATTGACACTACTTTTACTATCCTGGCTCCATCCCATGGAATCCTAGGATTTTTAGTTTGTCGTGGCACCGGAGCTGTCTGACAGGGAAGGCTAAATATCCCACAAAACTACAAAACTCAGAATTCCATAGCATTGAGCCATGGCAGTTAAACCAGTGTCAAACTTGTTTAATTCTGCAGTTTAGATGCAGCCTAAAATACTAAAAATGCACATTGAATACAAGCAATGAAGCAGGATGTTGTTCTTTCTGATCAAGCAAGTTTCCAGATATGGTCCTACTTGACATTTTCCTGCCCTTGCTAGGGACAATACCCCCAAGCATCTCTCATTCAAGTGGCAAAATTATAACTAATTTTATTTTGACTAAGGTAAGATAAACCTGGGTTTTCATTTATACAAAGTTTTGGTCATACTATAAAGGAAGCAAGCAAGCAAATTAACATGTTTATGTTGTTTACTACAGACCATCACATAAGAGGAGTGAGATTCACAAAACCCATACAAGCAACACCATTAGACAATCTCAGCTACACACTTAAAATTTTGGAATTAATTTAGAAAATATGAGAGCATCATAACCTAAAAACCAAAAATAAAAACAAAGAATTATCTCTTTCTGTCTCCAGTGGTTTTTAATCAGATTACAATGGCAACTTGGACAAATTTGTATCTTTTTTTTTTTTTTGATTAAGCACTAACTTTTGTTGTTCTGTAGCCTAGGTCAGAAAATCAAACAAAATAAAATGGCTACTGCTATTTTTCTAGTTATGTATACAAACTCTCCCTTTTCCCCATGGTGGAACATGACACATGCCTTGGCAATTTATTGAACTATTAGTGAATGAGGAAAACTGAATTACATGTTATGGGGGATTTCTGCAGTTATGAATGCAACTACTGTTTTCAGCATCAGTCACATTTTTCTTTCTCTCTCTCATTCACTGTTTCATTTCCAAAAAAAGTTTGTTTGTTTGTTTGTTTGAATTTATATCCTGCCTTTCTCCTGACAAGGGACCCAAAGTGGTTTACAAAATTTAAAATAAAAGTTGAGCTTTAAAATGTACTATATAAAAGTTTAAAAAACAAGTCAGTGTCAGGACAATTAAAAACACATAAAGCAGGCCTCTGTGGATACCAACATCTGTGGATGCTCAAGTCTCATTATATACAATGGCATAGTAAAATAATATTCCATATAGAGAACATCAAGATCAAGGTTTGCTTTCTGGAATTTCTATATGTGTGTGAATATTTTCAAGCTGAGGATAACTGAATCTGTGGGTGCAGAATCCATGGATAAAAAGGGTGACTGTAGTTAAAAACAGTTTTAAAATGCATTTAAAATGCAATTAAGAACAAAAAATAAAACAAGTGTACCATTTTAAACAATATTCTGCCACATGATTAAAATCAATAAAATGCCTGCCTAAGGGGCTAACCTTAAAGAGCAGGGAGGGGGTTAACCAGACTTCCCATGGGTGACAGTTCTAGTCTAGGAGCAACCACTAAGAAGGGTCTCCTTCATGTCCTTACCAACCACACTTGTGAAGGTGGTGGGACAGAGAGAAAGTCTTCCCCTGAAGATCTTAGAGCTCAGGATAGCTTGTATGGAGAGATAGGGTTCTTTTAGACCATAACCCTTCCCTTCTTGATGAGAGATGTTATATTCACCTGTACTATCACATCTACCACAGGTTGTCTTTTTGATGATGTTCCCCATTTATATTAAATTTTATGGGGAGGAGTCCAGATGACATCAACCCTACTTGTAACACTCCCATAGCTTCTTCTCTATTTTTTTTTAAAATAAACATGTGGGCACACACACATACACATACTGCCAAACAAGGGGGGGAAAGATGGAAAAAGTTTACATTGGATTTGGATTTGAGAATGCTACAAATCATATGAGTAGAAGTGTCCTAAGTCTACATAAATAATGGGTCAAATGTTCAAGTGAACCAGTCCTACAGATGCATTATAACTAGTTTTGTTCAAAGAGTGAAATCAAACATTTACTTCAGTGCCTTTTCCTTCTGTATGACACTACCTTACCTATGTATGAAAACTCCCTTCATCTTCTGAGTACTAAACCATATACATTTCCATTTGCCTAATGAACTCATTACACAGAAGCAAACATCTTTCACTGTTTCCTTTACAGCTGTGACTAGTTGAGTAATTGCTATCTATGCATTAATGATCTTTGGGAGAAAACCATGTTCATTTTTATCTCTAGAGAGCAGCAGCAAAAAAATCGCTTCCTCTAATAGAAAACTCAGCTGGTGAGTACCAACAATATTGGAACTTAATTGGGATGACTGAGAAACAAGGAGAAGGAATCCACAGGGTTGGAGAGCTCCAAGGTTGTCAAATATATAAATGAAGCCTCCAGGAGGTAAAATCTTGAGTCTGTGATTGTGATTTTTTTTTAAAAGGACTTGCTGAATTATGCCAGTGTAGAAAGTGTTTTTGCATTTTATTTTTCCTCTTTCAGGTTGCAATCCTAGCAGCCCTAGACACATACCCCAGGTTCCTTGGAACAGAGTGGATTGCTCCGTCCAGGATCTTATACAAAATCTTGACATAAGAGGAGAGGATAAGATGTCATCTAGGACTTTATCACACAGGATGCAAGTGTCATTAAATTGGCATTAAATCCCATCAATATCGTGCAATAATGGGTTGATTTTCACACAATGTCACCATTATTGGTCCATTAACCCATGAATAAAGTTGCAAAATCATGCTGCTTTTTATTCATGGGATTTTCCTGTGAATAAAAAGTAGCACAATTTTGCTGCTTTATTCATGGGATAATTGCACAATAATGGCAAGGCTGCATGATGGTGTGTGAAAATCAACCCATTATTGCATGATATTGATGGGATTTAATGTTGATTTAATGACGCTTTGATAAAATTACCAGCTTGGTAGATGAAGGGAATGCTGTGGATATAATATATCTTGATTTCAGTAAGGCCTTTGCTAAGGTTTCCCATGACTTCTTGCAAACAAGTTTGTAAAATGTGGGCTAGACAAGTTTGTAATTGGTTGACCAGCTGAACCCAAAGGGTGCTCAACAATGGTTGCTTTTCAACCTGGAAAGAAGTGACCAGTGGGGTCCCATAGGGCTCTGTCCTGGGCCCAGTGCTATTCAACATCTTTATTAATGACTTGGATGACAGAATTGGGGGCATACTTATCAAATTTGCAGATGACACCAAATTAGGAGGAGTAACTAATACCCCAGAGGACAGGATCAAAATCCAAAATGACCTGAATAGACTAGAAAGCTGGGCCAACACTAACAAAATGAAATTCAACACAGAGAAATGTAAGGTACTGCTCTTAGGGCAGAAATATGTAGATTAAAAATGTAGATTGTAAGCCTGAGGGCAGGGAACCGTCTAATTTATAAGATTGTATGTTCAGCACTGTGTAAATTTACAGCGCTATATAAATAAAGGCTAATAATGATGATAACAATAAACACAGATATAGGATGGGGGACATCTGGCTGAATGAAATGACGTGTGAAAGGGATTTGGGTGTCCAAGTAGACCATAAGTTGAACATAAGTCAACAGTGTGATGTGGCAGCTAAAAAGGCCAATGCAGTTTTAGGCTGCATCAATAAAAGTATAGTGTCTAGATCAAGGGAAGTAATGGTGTCTCTCTATTCTGCTTTGGTCAAGCCTCACTTGGAAAACTGTGTCCATTTCTGGACACCACAAGATGTGGAGAAACTGGAATATGTCCAAAGGAGGGCGACTAAGATGGTGAAGGGTCTGGAAACTGTGCCCTATGAGGAATGCCTTAGGGAGAAGAGAAGGTTAACAGGTGATATGATAGTCCTGTTTAAATATTTGAAGGGATATCACATTGAGGAGGGACCAAGCTTGTTTTCTGCTGCTCCAGAGACTAGGACCCAGAACAATGGGTGCAAACTGCAGAAAAGAGATTCTACCTCAAAATTAGGAGGAACTTCCTGACAGTAAGGGCTGTTGGACAGTGGAACACACTCCCTCAGAATGTGGTGGAGTCTCCTTCCTTAGAGGTCTTTAAGCAAAGGCTGGATGGCTATCTGTCAGGGATGCTTTGATTGGGAGTCCCTGCATGGCAGAGGGTTGGACTCTATGATTCTATAATTCTATCATCTAGTCACATTTCATGTGGGAACTTTCTGATCCATAGCTCAGTTTAAAGCTATCCACATTTTCTTTAAGTAAAGAAGGGGAATGGAGCTGGGCTAGTGGCCCAATGTTTGGAAAAGACATTTTGAGGGGCACTCATTGCAGTCCCAAAAAACATCATTCTAGATCTCTTGGACTACAATTCACACAATCTCTGAACACTGTGGCCGATAAACATGGGAGAAGGAATGTCTATAAACTACCTTATGGTATAGATATGCCCTAATATTTGCTAGTAAAGAAAGATAAAAATACAATGTTATGCCTATATATGTATACTCTCTGAAAAAGTCATCATTGTGAAGGAGAAAAGTACTCACTAATGAAATGGGTATGCCACTCTGACTCTTGTGTACTTATATGGTTTCATGTTGTCCACTGACTTATGGGAACCCCATGAATTTCATTGAGTTTTCTTAGGCACAGAATACTCACACATGGTTTTGCCAGTTCCTTCCATTGAAATGTAACTTATTACATCTGGTATTCATTGGTGGTCTCCCATCCAAGTATTAACCAAGATTGACCCTGCATAGTTTCCATGATCACATAGGATCCAGTGCCTTTTGGGTATTTAGGCCTTCTGCTCTACCTCTCAGTGGCCCATCTCTCAGACTGTGGTATCTAATGATTTGCATAGTTTGGTATCTGATATTGCTGTAGAGTATTAGGATAATTTGGCATCCAAACCGTTCAGATTACATTTTATTCCTGTACTTCCTATCTTTACAGTTCCATGATTCAAGGATTTGCTTTCTTATTTTTCTTTTTCACACTGTTCATTATGGCAATGATGATGATGTGTTGTGAATTAATAAGAATAATAAAACTGTTATGCTCAGTTTCATAGTCTAGCAGATGTTCCTGTCTGGGAGTTTGCATGATTGAGATTTTATCTAAGAATCTAGCTTTAAATGTGGTGTCATTGGCTACTGCAGCATGTTCCAAGAAGTGGTTGCTCTTCATGGTTTTCTCCCTTGCATCCCTACTTTCTTTTTTTAATACCAAGTAATATTCAAGAAGGCAAAGTGAAATCTTCTTCGAAAAATGAACCCTCTTCAGGTTTTTCATTTTAAATTGATTCTGGGCATCATATATATGATTTCCCTTTGGATGCATAGTATTCTCTTAGCTGTCAATGTCTATGTTTACCCTCTCTCTGAAATTCAATTCAGAATCTACTGCAAAAATCTCTGTTCAATCAAAATGTATTAGCATTCCTTAGGTTAAGTCGGAATACACCTGTACGCTGACCTCTATTTTGAATCAATTTTGCAGCCTTAAATGATTAAGGCTCGAAATAAATGATTGAGTATGCCTTGAGAGAAAATGCATCATGAATAAAAAGTTGACAGATGCTTCATTTCTGGGTGAGATCTGAGCCAGATTCAGCCTGCTCAGAAATATTATGAGAGCGATAGTGAGGTAATAAACTGTGTTTTCATTTTCAATTAGCATAACTCTTTGCTAATAATAATGGGGTTTCATAGGTCAAGCGACTCCATTTTGTTATTCATCCTTTTGCTCTTTATGTTTCTCACCAATTTACATTGCTATGTAAATTCCTGGAAGAGTGAGAGGGGATGAAGATGAGAGGAAAGAAAGTATGACGACACAGTTCAGCCTTCCCCATACTCTCTAGATGTACTGTTTCTGTGGTGGTGGTGATTTATTTATTTTTATATATTTAACTTGAAGATATTTTTTTTAAAAAAACCTTTCAGGTTCATTAATGGAGTCTGATAGTAAAGAGAATGTAAGTTTATTGAAAATAGTTCTGGGCAGACTCAGGTGTGGTAGTCCAGGGTTCCACACCTAACAAACAATTAAATCAACTTGATACAAAAATCTTACAAATCACAATAGCAGCAACTGAGGAATGGAAGAGTATGACATCCATACAAGCTCATCAATAAGCTCATCAATAAGGACAAGCACTATTGCCAAACTACCTACTGGAAACTTGCTCTTTGTACCTTATTTCGGTGTTATTATATCATGGACAATGTCAAAATGTTTTGGGACAGGGCTCAGAATATTTTATATAACTTTAAACCACAAGAATTTTTTTTAAAAAAATAATTGTATGTACGCAAACTGTTTTGTTCAATATGTTGTACCTCATATAGAGCTTATGGTTAATATAATATAAGCATTTTACAATATAAGTTGCGTGTGGTGTAGTGGTTTGAGTGTTGGGCTACAACTCTGGAGACCAGAGTTTGATTTCCTGCTCAGCCATGAAATGCACTGGGTGACCTTAGTAACTCACATGCTCTCATTCTCTGAGGAAAGCAATGGTAAACCTCCTCTGAACAAATTGTGCCAAGAAAACCCCATGACAGGTTGCCAAGGATCACCATAACTCAGAAATGACTTGAGGGCACACAACATGCTAAAATAATAAGTACTATAAACGCTTTTTTAAACATTAAACAACCAGTCAAGTCAAAGCATTAATTCAAAGCACTGATTTAAAATTTAGAGTTGACATTTATTTTATTTTATTTCCAAATTTTATCTCCCACCTATAAAGAGGTATTGTTATGTGCTTTGAAGCCAACTCACCTCCTTATACAATGTTGACATCAATCTAGTCAGATTCCATGGTTTCAGTGTAAACATTTCACTCCAGATCTGACCAGACTTTTGCCAATATTGTAACAGTTAGTGAAGTATTTCCCAACATAGTACCTTCCATATATTTTGCCTGCAACTTCTATCTTAGTGGTTCAGTAGCTACAAGCTAGCCAGTGTGGCACAGTGATTGAAGTACTGGACTGGGAATAGGGAGATGAGTTGGCTTCAAGGCACATAACAATACCTCCATATAGATGGAAGATAATTGTGACAATAAAAAATAATATGCTTCCCATGGTAAAAACTGTGCTAATGAAATTGATTGGTATGATAAACAAAATTGATGGCTTGATTTGTTCCCAATTGGCAAAGGAATCAGACAAGGCTGCATCTTATCACACTGCTTGTTCAACTTATATGCAGAACATATTGTAAGATAAGCAGGCTTGGACACAGAAGATGGAGGAGTGAAAATAGGAGGAAGGAATATCAACAATCTGAGACACACAGATGACACCATAATACTAGCGAAAACCTCAAAGACCTGGAACAATTACTAAGAAAGATCAAAGAAGAAAGAGTAAAGGCAGGCCTATTGTTGAACATGAAGAAAATAAAAACTAATGACCACAGAGAACCTACACAAATTTGAATTAGACAACAAAAAATAGAAATAGTAAAAGAATTCTCATGCCTGGGATCAAACATTGATATAAATGGAGACTGCAGCCAGGAAATCAGAAGAAGATTAAGAATGAGAAGGAGAGCAATGAAACAACTAGAGAAGATTCTAAAATGCAAGGATATAACGTTAGAATTGTACCAGCCATTGTATTCCCTATTGCCATGTATGGATTTGAGAGCTGGACAATTAAGAAGATAGGAGGAAATCAACTCATTCAAAATTTGGTGCTGGAGAAGAGTGCTAAGGATTTAATGGACAGCCAAAACGACCAACAAATGGGTCCTGGAGCAGATCAAGCCAGAAATCTCCCTAGAAGTCAAGATGACAAAACTCAGGTTTTTGTACTTTGGCCACATCATGAGAAGGCATGAATCTCTGGAAAAAACAGTAATGCTAGGAAAGGTTGAGATAAGTAGAAAGAGAGGAAGGTTGCATGTAAGATGGATGGACTCTATTAAAGAGATCATGAGTATGAGTTTGCAGGAGTTGAGCAGAGCAGTGGAGGACGAAGGGTCTTGGAGATGTCTTGAAGGCAATTAACAACAAAAATCCTCAGTGATGAATTATAGAAGTTTAATGCCACTTTAATTGCCATGGCTCCATTCTATGGAATGTTGGGAGTTGTAGTTTGGTAAAGGATTTTGAATTCTTTGGTGGAGAACACTAGTCCACCCCTCTGAACTACAGTTCTCAAGTTTTTCTGAGTGCCTTTCTGCACAGCAGAATTGAATTGATTTAAACCTGAGTTCCTCTCTTTTCATGGTTATCTTAGTGCCTTCTAAGTAGCTCACCAAACTATAAACACCAGAATTCCATAGGAATTAAACTGGTATCAAACTGCTATAATTGCGCAATATGGATGCAAGCACAAATGGCTGTTGTGTGCCTTCAAGTCATTTCTGGCTTGTGATGGCCCTAAAGTGAACCTTGGGGGTTTTCTACGCAAGCTTTGTTTAGAGAGTTTGCCACTGCCTTCCTCTGAGATTGAGAAAAGGTCATTTGCCCAGAGTCACCCGATGGATTTCCACAGACAAATAGGGATTTGAATCCGATTTCCCAGAATTATAGTCTGTGGCTCAAGCTACTATACCTACTTGCTCTTACACCCAAAACCCCTGATTTCTCTCACCTAAACATCTACATCCAGGGACATCACAGAATTTTTATCTCCATCAACACACCTTGGATACCAGCACTGCAGGAATGCTGAACATATCCCACAGATTGTGTATCTGGAAGAGGACATAGAGAGTTAAGTCCAATGGTGGCATATTTTTTTAGTTCTGCTGTGTTACATCCAATATTGACTGGTATTTCTGCTGCTGGCTTTCTGTGATGCCTGTTTATGAAACAGTCAATATAAGTTTGTATCAGTGTAATAAAGCAATAGAATCTGGAAAAATGAGGTGAGAATCATAGAATCATAGAATCATAGAATCATAGAGTTGGAAGAGACCACAAGGGCCATCCAGTCCAACCCCCTGCCATGCAGGAACTCCAAGTCAAAGCATCCCTGACAGATGGCCATCCAGCCTCTGCTTAAAGACCCCTAAGGAAGGAGACTCCACTACACTCCGAGGGAGTGTGTTCCACTGTCGAACAGCCCTTACTGTCAGGAAGTTCCTCCTAATGTTGAGGTGGAATCTCTTTTCCTGCAGTTTGCATCCATTGTTCCGCGTTCTAGTCTCTGAGGTCCTTCAAAGTAACTCTTCAAGGCTACTTGGAGATTGAGTAGTACACAATTTACATTTTTAAGGCTTGGCTCATGCTCTGTTGGAAATATAACAAAGCTCAGTACTAAGTTAAAGAGGCCTTGCCATTCAAGAACAGAAAATACACAGATTAACATGCAAATCACTTCCAACCATCAGTGTATATTACCCCACTCTCCTTCATGCCAGCATTCTCCAAAGATGCCAGCACAGCTACTGGTAAAATGTCAGGCATAAACTCTTCTACAACACAGTGTCATAGCCCAAAAATCCCACAAAAAACTATGGGGAGGTTTCCTTTTGAAGAAGTGGTTGTTGGTGCATCTACACTGTTGAATCAATGGAGTTTGACACCACTTTAACTGTCATGGCTCCATTCTACAGAATCCTGAGATGTGTAGTTTTGTAAAGCATCAGCACTCTTTGGCAGGGAAGGCTAAAGATCTTGCAAAACTACAAATCCCTGGATTCCACAGGATGGCTCTACAGCATTTAAAGTGGTGTCAAACTGCATTATTTCTACAGTGTAGATGCACCATAAAATTCATTACTTTTACTAAACGTCTACTCCTAGTGGAAATTAAAACTGATGCCTATAAAACTCACTTGGACTGTAGCTATGGTGACTGTCAAAATGACTGTCTGTGCTTGATAAGTTTCCAGTACACCACAATTAAAGCATGAATGAATCCTAATGTCCTGGACATCGCTTTCCCAGTACTCCATCCTTTGGGCTTTTCATTAGAATCAGTTCACATGGTTAGCTGCCAGACCTCAAGTCCTGGAGTGATGAGATGATGTACAGGCATGTAAAAACCCAGCCCTTAGCCAATACAATTCATCAGCGAATTAGAAAAGTCACCTTTGATTGATTGCCAAAAGTAAGTGTCAAAATGCTCATTTTTTCCCTCTGATTGCAGAGGTAACAGAAATTATTTTATGTTTAAAATTGTTTCTGCCAGAAGGCCATCTTTGAAAAACCCAATGAAAGAAGGGGTCATCTCCTAATTAAACATGCTTGTGAGCTGGATATTTAAGAAAAAACGGATGCGTCCAGCATGGTGGCACTCCACTCAGAAGCTGGCAACAAAGACAGGATGTCCTAGCATTGCCCAGAGCTGTCCTTTCCAAATGTCTTTCACCTCAGACTTTCCCAGCACACAGTGTAATTAATGCATACAGTAATTTATCTTCCATCTCTGTGGGAGTTGCTAGCCTCTTGCCAAAAATGGAAAGATCACCTTCTTAACAGACCTGCTGAGCACAACCCGAGGAAACTAAAGTCCCCATGCACACTCGAACATACAGATCTACATATGGCAATGCTGAGGAGCAGCTGTTTCTCTCCACCCTGTCTTGCTCCTCTCCTGAATTCAGGGTTAGCCCCGCTCACATCAAGAGTGACAGGAGCTCAGCGCTCTTCCTTTACATCCATCTCATTTGCATTGCTATTTCTATTAAATGTTTCACTGAACTACCTGTAATTTTTTAATCACTTGGTTTTACCAGAATAGTTTGCCACTGCTTCGGTTCCAATCCTTTTATTCTCAGCATTCCTCTGAATGGCTTTTAATGTCTTTTCATATATATATATATATATATATGAGAGAGATATCCAGTTGCAGCTGGTAAATGAAAGGGAGCCTCCTTGAAAGCCACAATGATATTTCAGATGAATTGCAAGTTCATAGGATGTTCCCAAGGTGAGAGCAATGTGCAGGCTGATCTCACAGTTTGCAAAAACACAGGAGGAGCACATCTCCCAGGCGAATTTCTTTTATCTAGAAGCTCTGTTCCTAATTAAAGCATTACCTATACCTGTGAACTTCAGTGAAAAACTTAGGATAACGAATGGAAATGGAATATAAAAAAGAGGGAGGGGGGGTGGATTCCATGAAGCTGGTGAAATTGGTAGCAAAAATTAGATATTGATGGATGTTTTCCCCTTAAAGCTGTAAATGGGCTTTAGCAGTATTTGCAGTGACATTTACAATGCAATCCTATGTGTCCCCATTCAGAAGAAAATATCCTTGAGTTCAGCAGAACCTATCCCTGTGTAAGTATATATACAAGTGTAGTCTTAATTGCTGTTTGTTTTGGTTGTTTGTCATTTGCAAACAAATTACTAATTAAAAAAAACATTTTGGACATAATTCATCGTACTGTCAGAAGTGTGTGCATAAGAGGGTTTATGAAAGGATTTACCACTTTCCCCCTCCCTTGTTGGCTCTCCGTTGTATGCACTCTGTCCCAGGTTATTAAGGCCAAATACTGTTTAACAGACCTGATCCTAGCACTATATTCTGTGCGCTTTGCTCTGAATATTTAAACCAATTGAAACCAAATTGTCTACTCCATAAATATTTATTATGGTCTGTCTCATCTTTTCTTCCATCTCCTCCTTCTTTCTATATTTCTTACCTGCTTTTCCTTTGGTCCTTTGGTCCTCCAGGTGGTTTGGACTTCAACCACTGTCCCCCACCTCACAAAGCCCCAACTGTCAGGAATTCCAGGAGCTGAACACCAAAATATCTGGAGGGCCAAAGTCTGGGAATCACTGAACTACAGCCATATTCCCCTGAAGTTCATTCAAATAGCTAGTCAGAACTTTCCAGTTGTAACTGAAGTTTTCTAACTATCCTTCATCAGGTGAATCAGTTTGTCCAGTTCAGCCATCTTGCCTATTCTCAACAGCCACTCTTTGATAGTTAAGATGTCTTTAGGCAAGTATCTTTGGATATATATATATATATATATATATACTCCTCCCCCCGCCCCCATTGCCATCAATCATGCCTGATAAAAACGCTGCTGGTTTCAATGGTCTTAAGGATGAATATTTATTAGCTTTGGTGTATGTCCATCACATATGAGAGTAAGTTCTTAATTCCTGGGAGCATTTCCAAGTTACTCCTCAATGTTATACATTTATAAAGTGTCATCTTTTAAAAAAAAAAATCTCATAATTATTATCTTTTATATCTTGACAAAACATATATTTCATCTTGTTATTTCACATTTTTCCCACTGGTCTAAGTTTATTGTATGTCCAATATTCTGGGCTTATTTGATCAACAATCCTTTATAAGGATTGTTATACATCCTTTGTATCACATTTTCAACAATAGAATCATAGAATTGGAAGAGACCACAAGGGCCATCCAGTTCAACCCGCTGCCATGCAGGAACTCCCAATCAAAGCATCCCCGACAGATGCCCATCCAGCCTCTGTTTAAAGACCTCTAAATCAGGAAACTCCACTACTCTCTGAAGGAGTGTGTTCCACTGTCTAACAGCTCTTAATGTCAGGAAGTTCCTCCTAATGTTTAGGTGGAATCTTTTCTCCTCTAGCTTGATCTAGTCTCTGGAGCAGCAGAAAACAAGCTTGCTCTGTCCTCAATGTGACACTCCTTCAAATACTTAAACAGGGCTATTGTATCACTTCTTAACCTTCTCTTCTCTAGGCTAAAACATACCCAGCTCCCTAAGGGGTTCCTCATAGGGCACAGTTTCCAGACCCTTCACCATCTTATTCCCTGCATACACAATAATTTTGCATTCTGACTTCCAGTTCAATACCTTCTAGTTTTCAGTTTTCCATTTCTTCAAAGTTTGGGAACCACTGCTGTAGCTAGTTTCAGAGATTGAAGAGTTACTATCTCTTTTAGTTGTCCATAAAGATACCAATGACAATCCTAGGATTATATAGCGTGGAACCATTGCAGTTATAGTGGTATCAAACTGCATTATTTATGCAGTGCAGATGCAGCCATGATCAGCATCTTCAAACATCTGAAGGGATGTCATATGGAACATGGAATAGGCTTGTTTTCTGCAGCTTTATTGGGCAGGACCTAAACTAATGAATTTCAATTACTATTTGCACATGAACAACCCTATTCCTTCCTTCATGTGTTCTTACCAAATGTCTGAACATTCATAAGTACACGAATCAAAGAGTCAGGATTGGTTGGAGCCTCCTAGAAAGTATACACTTGTCCACAAACCATAATATGTGAAATGTCCTTTAAACACTAACATCAAATACGGAGAGATATATAATGAAAAGAGGCTGTTTTCTTGATGGAAGCTAGCTACTTGCTGTCAGCCTGTTACAATAGACTGTGGTGAAATATGAGATTTAAGAGGATTTGGCCCTAGGTTGCTTTGGTGTTGCTTGGGCAGCCAGAGCGATAACAAGCTAGTGCACTTATCCAATTTTGTACAGCTCCTAAAGGGATGGAAGGCAGAAGAGGTTAGAGTAATATGCCTGGCGGAGCTTCATTTTATATGAAACCAAGTGGTTTGCTCTCCAGATTTAGGTAGAACAGAAGCACTTCTTTTTGCCTTAGAGTCCTTTTTGATCTCATGGGCCCTCTTGGGCAGCAGACCTTCTCTAATATAGGAAACTGGCACTGTCTGATGTGTGTGTACGTATGTACACTTGTCTATGTTTATGATTACAGGAGTCAAGCTGCTTTCAAATCACTTTTTAAAAAATACACATTGAAAATGTGTATCTTTGATGGGCTGCTAGCAGCATATAGATATATAACCACCACGGCTATGGTGCATCATAAAATTTTATTTCCTGTAGATTTGCCCTGCCACAGAACATTTACTTGCTGTCAAAGAAAGTAAAAAAAAAAAAAATGCTAACAGCCTGAGGTTCCCTTTACAAGCATTGAAATTTCTGAAACCACCCCACAGCTAGTACATTTTTTTTTTTTTATAATCCTCCTTGCAACACTTGATGTGTGGAATTTGTGAGGTGGGGGATAAAGAAAGAAATGGAGATGATGGGAAGCTTATCTTTAAAATACAATATTTTGGAATGGATCTTAGATTGCACAGTCATTGGGAGTATGATTTAATTTGGGCTGTCTTTGTGACATTTAAGCATAAAGCTGTCAGAACTGTATGCCTCACTTTTAAAAAATAATAATAAATGGGAATGAATCTTTCCTGGAAAGGAGCACTTGTGCAGTTTATTAGATCCAAGGATTGTTAAATCCTAGGCTCTCCATAAGTTGTCATGAATACATAGCAACTGTACTGTCAACATTAAATTTCATTTCATATCTCTCTTTTTCTTCTTAGTTAGAGAAGAAAAAGAAACTACCTTTTGCACAAGAAGAAATAAAGAGTAAACACCGACATCTAAAACTTGACATTCCAATCAAATACCCTCAGGCAGATCAGATACAGAGATGAGGGTTGGAAATCTCATACACTCATCTACATATCAACTTACTGATACTGTGCCAAGTTAAATGCCATCTATGCACCATGCCATTATGAAATATACAAAAGAGAACTACAATGTGCTCTTTTGTAGATCTCATATGCAAAGAAATCTGAAACATCACCTATCTTGAGAGCTTTAAAAAGGCTGTCAAGACAGATCTTTTCTGACAGACATTCCTAGAGTAAATCACTTGGTCACCCACTGATACAGAACATCACACAGAGAACCCCAAAATACCCATCCCTGACAGTTTTAATGATTTAAATGTATTTTATTATTGTTATGGGGAATTAGTGTGTGTTGTTTAAGGACGGAGGGGATAATGGGATGTATTTTTATAGTATGAGTAGAATGTATTTTATATTGTATTTTATCACTGTTGTAAGCTGCCTCGATCCTTTTGGAGAGGTGGGATAATAATAATAATAATAATTATTATTATTATTATTATTATTAAAGAGAGGGTGATATTATCTGTCTGCTGCAACCCTCTGTGTATGCACAAAAATGTGCATCAGGGAGCTAGAATCTGCCCCTCTTCAGCTCTTTTTTGGACTTAGGGTGAACTGATGAGGAAGTTCATTTACATTTACACTCTAGAAACAATAGATGTAGGGATGTAGGCTGGAATCCTATATACACCACATTGTGACATAACTACAATAGTTGTGTAACTTTGTTGTGAATCCTGGCCTGAAACCACCCCCCCTCCAAATCTCAGGGCTCTGTCCTGGGTCCCCTTTTGTTTTCTCTATACACATTGTTGCTTGGTAAACTCATCAGTTCTTTTGGTTTCTCCTATCATCTGTAGGCCGATGACACTCAGCTGTATCTTTCCACCCCTGACCTTTTGCCAGGGCTTGAACAGCAAGTTTCATCTTGTCTGGCTGCCATCTCTCAGTGAATGCAGCATCGCTGCTTGAAGCTCAACATGTCTAAGACAGAGCTTCTCATCTTCCCACTAAGTCCACCTTTCAATACTCCTTTTCTGTTTCTGTTGATGGCACTTCTATTCATCCGGTTCAGCAAGCCCGCAGTCTTAGTTTCATCTTTGATTCCTCTCTGTCGTTTATTCCTCAGATTCAGGCCACCACCAAGACCTGTAGATTCTCTCTCTACAACATTGCTAAAATCTATCCATTCCTCTCAGCCTTCACTGCCAAGACTCTGCTCCATGCCCTAGTGGTCTCACGACTAGATTATTGTAACCTTAAGGCTTCCTCTCTCTCACCTTCATCCTTTAATCTCTGTCCAGAACTTAGCTGCACATATTATCACATCAGCTAACCACTTTGAACACATTTCTCCCCTCTTATCCTCCCTTCACTGGCTTCCCTTCCCCTTCCACATTCAGTACAAGCTTTTGCTGTTGACTTTCAAAGCCCTCCACGGACTGGCCCCTCCTTACTTGTCTGACCGTCTTTCTCCTCACACTCCTTCTCATACCCTCCGTTCTGGTAGTCAAGGTCTCCTGTCCCAGCCGAGGATTTCCACTGCCCCATCTCTGATTCGTCCCTTCTCACTTGCTGCCCCTCACTCCTGGAACCTTCTTCCCCCACATATACACCTCATCATTTCTCTAACCAGTTTCAAAATTAATTTAAAGACTATATTGTTTAGGGAAGTGTTCCCAGGATTGTACCATCTGCATCAACAACCACATGTGAATTTTGCATAGAACAAGTCCTGAAATGCATTTTTAAAAAAAAAAAAAAAAAAAAATCAGTTCAGGATTCTTTCTCGATACTTGATAAACATGTTTTTGATCATATTTTTTTTTAAAAAAATTCAAATATTGATTACATCCCTATATTGGCTTATATCACAATTGTTCAACTGGTTCTGAATATTATAAAATATTTTGATTTTCCCCTAATCAAACCCTCCAAACAGAACAGTTGTGTGGGCATATCTTATAAGGAGGAAAATGACACTTTCCCCAAGTGTAGAGTCTTACAAGGGATGTTTGGGCTAACCATGCCCCACTCTTCTAATGTGCTGAATGTGCCTGCCTATGTCTCACATATTTTATATGCACAAAGAGGGACAGTATGTCCACACTAAATATAAATTCAGAATTCCACTCATAGAAAGGGCAAACGATTAGAGATATATTAGCCTTTTCTATTTTATTTTATTTGGCCCAGTTTCATTGCTGACCTGCACTGTCAGGTCTTTTCTGCAAAAGGTGGAAATATTGTTTTTGAAATTCTCCAGCCTCTTCAACAACTTTAAATCCTTCATGTACATAAAAGCTGGTGTTTGTTATTGAAATTCTGAGAACCCCTTTGTAATCTAACTCTTTTGAAACTTCACTGGAACAGCTACTGGGGAAAAAAACAGAATCATCTGGCTGCTTTAAAAAAGTCACACAATCCCTTATGCACATATATCCATTATGGAGTTTCCATCCAGAATTATTAAAAATGTGGGATTGAGAGAAATGTAATGCATCACATGGTTGCACTTTTCAGACATGCCAAGGTTGGCTACACTTTCCTAACAAGTGCACAGTCAGTAAGAAACTTAGGTTTTTACTGCTACGAAAAGTCAGCATTGGCACAGTGTTTCCCTTCTTCTAGAGCAGTGGTGGAAAACATTGTTAGGTTTAGGGGCTATTTTTCAGGTTAGCAAACCCAAAGATGCATGCTGTATGGCGATGCATGAACTTTTTAAAATGAGACACACATAACACACTTTTTCTCTCTCACACACCTAACAAAATCATAGTTGCTTCAAATCAATGGATACTGCAGTTTTAACCAATGTAGGCTGAAATCCTACCAATTAATTCCAACTAGAGTAGGCACACTGAATCAATTGTTGAACCATGATTGAACACATAATAAAATCCAATTGATTCAGTAGTTCTACTTTAGTTGGGTTTAACAATTAGATTTAGGTCAGGGTCACATCATAAACATGACCAATGGAAGAACATACAGTATTACTAGAAATGACTGGATGACCCTTGTGGTCTCTTCCAACTCTATGATTCTATTATTCTATTTATCAAAACTATGTCTGTGGTACTAAAACAGATGTATATGATACAACTGAATGGCCTCTCCATGTTGTGATTAAAATAAAACCCGCCACTCTTTATTAACTAATAACACCTCCCACTCATACGCAATTATTCTTTGGAAATGTGGGTTATAGGCATTTTACATATATAATTAATTACATATGCACAATATGTATTTATTATTATTACAAAAGATGGACAACAAACAAATTTCCTGTCAATAAAATACCTCCTTAGCTTGCTTAATTATTCTAAAAATTTCCATTTAAAAATGAGACATTATAGCACAGTGTTTTGAGCATTGGACTACAACTCTGGAAACCAGGGTTCAAATCCCCATTCAGCCATGGAAACGCACTGGGCGAACCTGGGCAAGCCACACTTAGAAGAAACAGAAATATAAGAACCTCGATGGCTGCATCTGCACTGCAGAATTAATGCAGTTAGACACCACTTTGTAGTTTGTTGTGGTAACAGAGCTTTCTGACAGAGAAGGCTAAATATCTCACAAAATCACAAATCCTGGAATTCCATAGCACTGGGATAATAATAATAATAATAATAATAATAATAATTTATTTATATCCCACCCCTCTGGGTAAGCAATTGGGGCAGGGTACAATTGGGGTCATGACAGTCAAAGGCATATTTATTTACAGTATTTATACCCCACTCCCTCAGCAATAAAGGCATTCAAAGCGGATTATAATTATTATTATTTTTAATTAGATGGTTTCCTGCCCTCTGGCTTACAATCGAAAAAGACACAACACAAAGGGACTGGAATGGTGGTGGGCAAGGGGATCAGGTCCAGCAGTTCTTCTCTCCCTCTGAGGCCTGAACAAAGGAAGATGGACTGGAGAGAGGGCTCTGCTTCTTAATCTAGGCCAGGCCCGATGGACCTGGGCCTGCATCTCTCCCTCCATGATCGGATGACACCATTAATATTAATATTAATATTAATCAAGCTAATATTTTTGTAGTGCAGATGCAGCCTATGTCAGTAGTGGGGAACATCTGAACATTTGGGAACACAGCAGGGAACACCAGAGATTTTTGTTTTCAGTTCCAAGGAGCTAGTATGACCTATGATAAGAGATTATGGGAGTGCTACTTCAAAACACGAAGAGGGCCAAAAGTTATCCACCCTATTTGCATATGTATGGTACTTTACAGAAGGGATTGCTCAGATCTCTATTCCAAAAGACTTTAAAAAGGTAGAAGGAAAGGAGGCTAGGTAAACATAAGAAAACATGATTGTGCCAATTAACATATTTAGGTTTAGTATCAAATAGATATGCCTGCTGGTGCATGAAAAAAGCTGAAGGTTTTTGTTTGCTTGTTTGACAGAACCAATATAATGTCATCATCTTAAATACTTAGTTGAAAGAATGGCTAGACACATTTCAATCTTCTATTAAATCATCATCAGTAAATTTTACAGGGTAATTTCTGGTGAGCGGTGACACAAGGTTCTACATCACAGCTGCTGTGACAGAAACCATCACAATACTCTCATACTGTATACTTTAGCAGTATATGTGACAATGTGGAGTTCATATCTTCTTCAAATGCTAGATGTTGTTTAACTTGGCTTTGGTAGACTTGAAGGCACACAACAACAACAGAAGTTCTCTCACTATAGGAGACACAATGTGCTTCTATTAGCTGGGGGGGGAAAAAACTATGCTTGATTTAATCCTGATTTCAGTTTCAAGAGAGTTCACACATCATAATATTGCTACTTCTGTTGTCATTGTGTCTCTTTTAGAAACCTGAACTGTGTACAACATAAACACATCCTGTTCCCCTCAAAGGTTTTCAGCACAATAGACACCTATGACAAGTAAATTGTCAAGAAAACATTTACAATGCATATAATTTTCATGTTAAATCATGCCTCTAAAATAGACAACCCCTCCCAAATTTTACAGTTTTTTATTAGAAAAGATTTTGGGAGTGTGTTTCCCTTTTGAGAAATAAAGGAACAGGATAATTGCCAAGCTGCAATGAAGCATTTGGCAGAAAGCTGTGCACAGTCTCAGACATCCTCCCTATGGTAAATTTTACTTTTTATCATAAACCTTGAAGCTACTATTACTTGGTAAAATATTAGCCTGGCAAAGAAAGGGCCCTTAGCTTGTCACCAGGCCAATTGGAAACTTAGATTTCATATGCTGCAGGAGCTGGTGCTGAAGATGCTGAA
Organism: Urosaurus nigricauda; assembly: GCA_034509955.1. Classification (NCBI taxonomy): domain Eukaryota; kingdom Metazoa; phylum Chordata; class Lepidosauria; order Squamata; family Phrynosomatidae; genus Urosaurus; species Urosaurus nigricauda. Next base: position 108,482,611 of record JAOEGL010000004.1, read on the forward strand.
ATGGAAGGTTAAATTCAAAATGGTACCTTTGTTCTTTGGGGGATAAGAATTTAAATCCATATGGAAGTTGGATGGAGAAGGGTATTCTGGATGGACTAAGACACAGAAAATGGAAGCTTCAAGGTCAGAACATGGAAAAAAGTTACCTTTTTTGAACAATTGACTGTATGCAAAAACCAGCATGATCAGTTGAGTTGCTGACTTAGGCTACATCCACACTACAGAAATAAACAAGTTTGACATCAGTCTAACTGCCATGGCTCAGTGCTATGGAATTATGAGAACTGTCGTTTTGTGAGACACTTAGCCTTCTCTGTCAGAGAGCTCTGGTGCCACAACAAACAACAATTCCCAGGATTCTCTAAGCTGAAGCCATGACAGTTAAAGCATTAATTCTGAAGTGTGGATGCAAGCTTCAAATCAGAACAAGAATAAACATATAAGGCATGGTATAGCAAACCCCAGGAGCCATGACCCCCAGGTAGCTTGCTACTGTTAACCCATAAGATCTTTATACACTACATAAATACAGCATTTAGTTACCACTTTAACTGCCATGTTTTCATCTAATGGAATCCTTGGATTTGTACTTTTGATGAGGGAATTAAAATTTTCTAATGCATTTTGAATGAATCTAATGAATTTTCTAACTACATCTTTAGTGCTCTCTGGCAAGGGTTCCCAAGTCCATCAAATTGCAATTCATAAAATTAACAATTACAAATCCAGTGCTTTCATAGGGTAGAGATAAAATGATATCAAAATACTTTAATTGTATAGTGTGGATCAACTCCTATTCCCCTTCTGTGCTTCTGTAAACCTCTACTTTCCTTTAAAAACAACAACACTGCTGTATCAGCTTCGTTAATAATTTTCATATAATGCTTCTGGAGTCTATGATGGAGCTAAGAAGCATTTTAGGGAATTAAGATAGTGGCATGTTTTAAGTAGTGGCAGGCCAGAGCCACCCCATTTATTTATTTATGGAGAGAGTTGACTGTAGGGGAAGAAGGTGAGTCTTGGCTTCCTTGCTGGGGTTGCCACTTGACCCAGTCATTATGAGGCAGGCTCCTCTGCCACCATAACCAGCTGGGAGGTGTGGGAAAACATGAACGTGAAAGGGCTGCCTTGCTGGGCTGTAGTGACCTTTCTAGCCCTTTCTTTGATTTCCTGGCACCTTCTCAGTCCTCCTTCTCCTGCTGCTTCCCTGGCAGTGTGTGAAAGGCGAGTGCAGAAGGCAGCCGATCAGACATTTGCTCCAACCTTGGCTGGTGTGCTTTGGAAGTAGTGCCTCAATCCCTGCAGTGCCCCTTGGCCTTGGTTTTCTTCTTGTTGGCAGTGGCCTTGTGTGCAGTCACCTTCATGAACCAGGGCTGGCATGCTTGCTCCTCCCCCCAGCCTGATCAGGTATCACCCCTCTTCTGGGATGTCACCCAGTGTGGGCCGCACCACCACACACATCCCTTTGTGATGCCCCATTCTTATACCTCCTTCTAAGTTTATCTGAGGACAAACTTGGGTGCTGTTAGAGAGGTCCATCCCCAGGCCCCATCCTAAGTTTGCAGATTTGTCAGGGCTCAGACTAGTGGAGATGTCCACCAAGACAATGCTTGCCCAGAGGCCACAACACCGTGACAATCTCAGTAAACTTGCCATGCTTTCACCAAACTGATGTTGGAGGGGAAACCAGGGCAACATTTGTCCAGACCTCATACTGTCCTACTTGAAGTAAAACACAACAGTTTCAACAGTGAAGTACAACTGAAACCATAATAGTTGGCTGCATATGTCAACATGCACCAGAAAGTTTTTTTCCCTTTTTCTCTTTTTTTCTTTCTTTCTTTTTTTTTTTTTTTAAAAAAGAACAGGGTAAGGGTAAGTCTCCAGACACTATCTTAGCAGGAACTACAGACATGGAAATTGCTGATATTTTTGAATCCTTGCTAATCAGGTCACTTCTGAGAGCCTCTTAGACATGCAATGTTCCTTAATAGCTTCTTGACAAGAGGCTAGTCTTGTAACCCTCTTCACAGTAAAACCTTAATCATGAAAATCAACAGCAGAATAGAATGATGACAGTAGAATGTAATGAGACACCAGGTACCAGTGAAAAGATGCAAGTTTGGTTAAGCGGCCACTTGTCTTTGTCCTTTTAAAAGTTAGACTGGACCTTAAAAGAAGGAAAAAGATGGACAAAGATGGCCTTAATTTTGTCTTGTGATTTTGGCTGAAAATGAGCTAGACTATTCTGCAATGTCCTAACGTCTAAAGTCCTAAGTCCTAAATGTGCCTGAAGTTAAGGTGCCCTTCATGAAGAGAGATATCTGTTGCTAATGTAGATTTCTTGCTTAAAATAAATATTTTCCTTAAAGTACTTCTCTCTTTCACATTCTTCATGTGCTGGCTCTTTCTCAGGGGGTGGGGGGTGGGGTGGGGGGTGGGGTGGGGAAATCTCTGCAATCTAAATGATCTCAGGGGGACCCAAAAGAGGAAGAAGGCTTGACCAGTGGTTTTGCCAGTTCCTCTGAATTATAGCCTATAGCACTTGGTGTTCACTATCACTCTCCCGTCCAAGTACTACCCAATCTTGACTCTGCTTAGCTTCCAAGATCAGATGAGATCTGGTGCCTTTAGGGTACTTACACCCTGATTTCCTATGACATCTGATTTACTTATTGCATATCAAGAGATAACAGCAGGATTAGCCTGTCTCTTTCTCTCATATTATGAAAAACTGAGTCTGTGTGTGCAATGCAAGAGAGTATTCATAGTGAGCAAGTGTGAGAAAAGAATGGTCACTTTTCCTTATTGTTGGGCTTTATGGAAGGGTTCCTTTTGAGAACATGGAAAAATATTTCTCACTCTGTGCCACGTTTAGTGTTCTAATCATAAATATAACAACAACAACAAAAAAGCTAGAGTCATTCACATTTCTGACAAGCCAACAAAAGGCAGTTGTTCATTTCTTTCTGCCCATTATATGTACAGGGCAAAGTATCTATATAACTTTGTGGACATTCTAACCAATACTTTTCTGTCACAGTATTTCACATCCCAATTATGATCCCTATAGTTCTTTTCACCTTCCGCCCAGCTACATAAATCCAGGAAATTATGTGAACCACTTTCAGGCTTCCATACAGCTTAAAGCTGTCTAGAATGTGAATTCAGATGGCAGTGGGATACACACACACACACACACACACACACAAAAGATGGATTTACATGGTTGCAGTCATTTATCACAGATAGTGAAAAGGAAGCATGGCCCACTAAAAGCCATATTTATGTTCTAAAGTGCTCACTAAAATGATTCTTGTCTGAAGGTAAACAGTTTGCAGTTACTTGACTGAAAGAGACAGAACTTTTTAAAGGGAGAGAATTCCAACAAGCTTCTTCCTTTTTTGCAAACAGACTACATTAAAGCTACATGAAATCAATTAGATACAATTAAAGTTCCAATTCTGCAAATTGTTATACAGGTAGTTGCATTTATTTATTTTCCCTTTTCTCAAAAGTGATTATATATATATATATATATATATATGTAGAGTGCTGGCCTTGTTAAAAGGTCATCTAGGGGCAGTACATACTTTCCCAAAAGGGTGCCCTCCTGGTGCTTGTTTTTCTGCTGGACGGAAACCGCAGTGGCCAAACCATGCTGCTTCCCACCAGCAGAAAAAGAACCTGCAAAAAACAAGTTCTTCTGCAGCGTAACAAGTGCACCATTGGTGCACTCATTATGTAAGTGCTGTGCTGCACCTTGTGGATGCCACGCAGTGCTTACGTAATGAGGGCAATGCCATGTTGACACCCTTGACACATGTTAGGGTTGTGCGGCATGTGTAAGCTCCTCCCCAAGACAACCCTAGCACGTGACAAGGGCGCCTCCAAGGGCCGGTCTGTACCAGTCCTTTGTTCAACCCACTGCCATGCAAGAATACACATCTAAAGCACTCTTGAAAGATGCTCATCCATCCTCTGTTTAAAGACCTCCAAGGATGACGAGCCCACTACCCACTTAGGCATTCCATTCTAGTCACCAACAGCTCTTACAGTAAAAAAACAAAACAAAAAACAAACCAAGAATGAAAACAAAATCTTCCTAATGTATCGGTAAAATCTCTTTTCTTGCAAGTTGAGCCCAGTGGTTTGAGTTCCAGTCTCCTGAGCATCAGAAAACAAACTTGCTCTATCTTCTATGTGACTTCCCTTCACATATTTAAAAAGAGCTATCCTGTCAGCTCTTAATCCTCTCTTTTCAGTTCTAAACAAGCTCTGCCTCCTATGTCAAACCTCCTAAGGCTTGGACAACTAGTATTTCTATATAGTTATTTCTTAGTCCCCAATTGCATCCTAATTCTTGGTCACACCAAAGCGTGAGCAGAAGGTCATAAAAAATCTATTGATTTGACCGAAAACTCTTCTAGCCCTCCATTCTGTTTCCTGCATTGGTTAAAGAGATGCTTCTGGGAAGCTCACAAATATGACCAGAGTCTGGAAGTATCCAGTAAAAATTAATTTTATACTTGTACTTAATTTGTTTTCCCAAGAATGAAGGAATACCTACATTAAGCCATGACTGTAATTTAGTCATTCCTTTTTCCTATAAACCTTAAAGCAAAATCCTAACTAACCAAGATGGGCCAGCTGAGTAAAATGTAGACCAGCTAAACTGTGCTGAAACCAACTCCTTCCCACCCTACAGATGTTGGAAATTACACTCATACTGACCTAAGTTTGTGGTGGCATTGTGACTGTATCCCTGGTCTGGAGAAGGTTAAAATTGGGTATAACTCTGCTTCTCCATCACCCCAACCTTTATGTATGTTTTGGTTCTTCTGCCAGGAGATCTCTGAGATCAGCTGGCCAAAGGATTTTGGGTCAAATTCTAATCCCATGTAGCTGGAACATCTTTAAATTCAAATTATGCTCCTAGTTGCCTGTTATAATTTGTGGACTGCAGTTTCACTGAATAGTGGAAAAGGTGTATCACAGAGTTCAAGTACTGGCTTGGTGTACTGGCTTCAAGAACTGGTTAATGGGAGAATGCGTTTATTTGGGGTGTTTTTTAACAAAAGGTGTGTACAGTTGAAGTCTGTGAGGTTTTTTTTTAAAAAAAAATTAAAGATTTCATTTACTTTTGAGAAAAGGGAAACCAAATAGTTACCTTTAAAATTGTAACTATGGCTGTAGTTACCTCTTCAAGCTCTGAATAAGACCTAAGGGAAACTGCCCACTCCCAAGGTAGCTCAGCAGTTACTAGGGCACACAGAAGAAAAGTGGGAGACCACATGAGCTATCAGCATTGTTCATTTTTGCATATGGTTATTTGAGAATTGCTCTCAGCTCTAGGATTACATTTACTAACTGCTGTCATGCGGAACAGCTAAGTTTCAGGTCCCTACTCAGACTGTAACTCTTATGTAACTCACTAAGCTGTTGTGTCTCCTCCTCCAGACTAGGATAAAGTAGCCTCATTCACATAACAGATCTGTCTGTGGGGGATCATGATTTGTTGTTTGGATATTGTATTGTATTTTCTCCACTTGCTCTTGATCTGTTTGGCCCTTCTGAAAATTTAAAGGGACATCTGACAATGTTAGGTCAGATTAAGCTGTCTCCACTGAACTCAAAGCCCTCTCAGCCCATAGGTGCTGGACATCACTTAAGACAACTCTGGCCCTAAGTGATGTCCAACACCTAATGGGCTGAGAGGGCTTTGAATTCATCTGATGTCAGATCATAGCCAGAAGAAAGTGTCTGCTGGCAGATCTCTCTAACAGAAAAATCTCAGATCAGCTGGAGAATGCCGTTTCTTCTGAGATTTCTACCAGGTCAAGGGACACTACCTAACCCACCACCTTTTGTTTCAGATTACACATTTAGGCTGCAGATCACATGTTTAGGCTGCAATTATATACCCAAACTTTTGGATCCTTGCTTTTAAGTAAAAATGTAAAACTCTACAGAATTCCATTGTAAGTTATGAATTCCATAGAAAAGAACTGTCAGTCAAAACATAAAATGTTGTGTGTTGGTTCCAACTGAAGTTTCAGTGGCACAGAAATCTGTAGAACTAATTGGTTCAGAGTGTAATTTCCTGTTTTAAATTATCCTTTACCTGTCTTACAAGGAACCCTTAAATAACATACTAAAGAGAGGATGTATACCACCAGTATCCCTAATCTGGATTCAAGATGCTTTTGTAACTTGGATAAAAAATGAAGCAGGCACCTTTGTGTGCTTCATTCCAAGTAAGTAGGCTAAATCATTTTGAATGCTGAGATTGTTTGTTTTAAACTGTGCAAGTGTTTGTTCCAAACAAATCGTATAATAAATATGTCAGTACTGATATATTACAATGCTGTGTGTATTCTACATAGCATGTAAGGCTTGCCTCCTGTCTCCCTGGATCATGGTAAGAGTGGGATTCTGTTTTTCCTGTGGATGGTGGCAGAGAATCTTTTAAGAATAATTCCCACAAGCTACAGTAAGTAACTATCAGCTTAATCCTAAATTAATGTGCCATGTCTGTGCCTGATGTCTGAAAGAGCAGAAACAAAATTATATTTTGATGGAAGGAAAACCGTATCATTGTGTCTATGATAATTATTAGCCTTTCTCTAGTTTTTATTTATTTATATTGTGTTGTCAATAACTATATATTTTCACTCTCTATAATTGTATTACACAACATGAGACCAAAGAGTGTTTCAGATAGTGGCTGCTTTTATGGTCCGTTTCCCTCTCTTTAGCTTTAGCATTCCTTCTTCTGACAAGTAGCATGATTCAGTATTGTGATCTCAAGCCAAAACTGATTTCTCAACACCTTCATTTTAATAAGGAATTGATGAAGTAAGTTGAAGAGCCAAGGCACTGGGAGATCTAGAGAAGTAGTTAGATTCTTGGGACCAGGATTAAAAGCATCCAAATTCTAGCCCACAGTGAGCCACAAAACTCACTGGGTGGCCTTGGACTAGACACTATCTGTTAGACTTACCTATTTCACAGCATTATTGTGAGCTCAAAGTGGGGCAGAGGAGAACAAAACTTCTTTTGAATGGTAAAACAGAAATGTAAGAAACAATTACTCTATACACTTGTCTATAAGTTGAGAACTTTATGCTCAAAATTGACCCCCAAATACTTGGTTGACTTACATAGGGACAATATAATTCCAATGATGGCAGCTCATTCACTGACAAACACCCCCCTCCCTCCCTACTTTCCCTCCCTGCCTGGGAATGGGTTACTGGAAGCAGAGAGAATGAACAGCTACCATGGACCTGAGGCACCTAAAAGTTTTATCCTTGTCTCATCCATGGGTCATACCAAAGTCCATAACTTTGGCCCCAGAACTTGCCCTCGACTTATATATGGGATTGACTTATAGTCGAGTATATATGGTATGTATGTATGTATGTATGTATGAGGTTGTCATTATGGTGTCAGGCTTCTCCCCAGTGTTCATTGTGATTCATGAAGCTTCTTCATGTATATAGGCATACATTCCAGGAAACACTAGCTGCCATTGGTCAGAAACAAGATGGATATTGACTCTTCAGTGGTAGGTCAAAGTACGTCCACTGCTTTGGCAAGGGGGCATCAGTGTTAAAACATGTAGGATAGAGCAAGAACCTGCCACAGCAACACTGCCCTCCTCCTCCAATTCATCCAGTGTGGAAAGGACTATCATCTTCTTGTAATACATCCTTCCACCTAGACTCACAGGCATGTAAACAACCCTTCAAAAAGGCAGCATGAATTACATGCTGTAGGATGTCAAATGCAAAATGGTCTGAGTGAATTCAGAGACTTTGGCCTGATACAGAGGACCCAAAAGGGCCGTCTGTATGGTGCGATTAGGGTTAGGCCGCAGCATGTACACCAAATGGAGCTCCTTTTTGAGGCTGGTCTTTGGCGTGGCCTTTACATGGCTGCGCCAAGAACCCTGAGGGGAAAGGGGCTGCAGCGGTGGCCCCTTTCTCCCCTCAACACTGCTGGGGATTGCAGGGTGCAGCGAGCGCCCAGGGCACCAGATGCACCCCGTTTCCAGGCCACAGAAAAGCAGCAGTTCGTCGCTTCTACATGGTTTGAAGAAGCGCCGGGATAAGGCCTCTCGAGCTGCCGGTGAGGTAGCCCTGGCCCCAACCTGGTGCTTCTTTGGGCACTGACAGACCGCCCCTTTTGGTCGGTCTGTACAGCCCCATAGGTATGCTAGTCTGTAATGTGAGTGTGCAAAGGGATCTTGTAGCACCTTTGAGACTAACCACGTGAAAGGAGTTATAGCATAAACTTTTGTAGACTTGGTAGTGATCACGTTTATGAAAGCTTATGCTACAACCTCTTTTGTAAAGTTAGTTTGAAACATGCTACAAGATGTTTTTGCCTACTTGCTTGGTAAGCATTGTATACTGCTCTGGCAAGCTGCTTATGCTTTAATTTTTTTTGGCAGGGGGGAGGGTATTTTTTTTCTTTGGACATTACTAATGGGAGGGATGGATAGCTTAATCACAGCACTTAAGGAGCCAGGCTTATGATATGCGCTGTTCCTGCTGGCTCACTCCTTGGTCCTGTGTTTTCCTCTAGCATACTGCTCTTTAGAATCCACCCCAGTGTCCAGTCGTGAGACATGTAGAGCTGATAATATTTCTAAAGACATTCAAATGAAGGAATTAGGCTTCTGAAATTATGGAGTTGAATCTGAATGAGATACATTCCAGAAGGACTGTCATCAAGAATAATCCTATCATAGCAAAATGAAGAGGAGGAGGAATGGGAGAGCTAGAAAGGAACAGGAAGAATTAATGCACTATTAGCAGCCAAGAAAAAGATGATGCTCCAGCAGGGCTACTCTGGGATTGAGAGGAGTATTGAGCCATCCACATGATGCATCAGTCACATGGAAGAAACTTGAATGTGGAGTGTGGAAAGGATGAGGGCTAGTCTTTTCTACCTGAAACTTAAGCAATGGAATGGAGTTAAACTAACACATGAACATGTTCAAGTCTGAAAAGTTGCTGCAAAGAAGGCAAAATTCTATTATGAACACAAACTAGGGATGTGAATTCTTGCTTTCTTCATTGTCACATGTGTGAATGGGAAACCATATAATTTGTCTCCTTGTCTGAAAGACAGGAAGGTACTTTCTATCCTTTTGAGTTTTCATTGTTGCCAGAGTGATTTTTATACATATTGTACAACTGCCCCAAACTATGAAAGCTATGGAAAACTCCAGTGCTTGTTGCATGGACTATTAAAATTTCAGAGCACTGGATGACTTGTTTTTATCTTTTTCCTCAGTCAGCCTGTCTTTCTGTGCTTGCTGTATAATACACTTTGATTTATAAATGATATAAAAAAATAGTTTTGTGCATAGATTTTTTTTTTTTTTGCCTGAATGATGAAGCTTCACTGAACAACAGTGCTCCTTGTTTTGTTCTGCTGCTTGTTTTGTTCTCCTCTCAAGAAGTCTGGCAATTTCTCCAAAGTGTTGGAATAGACTCTTTTAACAAGATACAGAAATTTTGCAAAATATTCCTCACATCCCTCATACATATTGTTAGATAAAATTCTCTCTTGGCCCCTAGTTTCCTGGTGACAAACTTAGAAATGCAAAGGAAACCAGCAAAGAAGGGTGGCAAAGTCTGTTCAAATTGAACAATGCTATGTTACAAGGCTACTTTTATACCAAAGAGAACACATCTCCTTTCAAGTCTATCTCTAGAAGTCCTGGTGCAGTCAAAATCACCAATAGGTCTGGAGTTAAACTCATCATATCATATGAGTGTGTGGGCTCTCTTGGCTATGCTACAAGTAGAAGGGATTCACTGGCCTTATTCTTCCCATCCTACACAAGACACAGTCTGTCCAGCAGGGATCTGAGCTTGTGAGCATCATAAAACAACAAAAATGGTCAGATGGGTGAATGTCTGCTACAGCTTCTAGCAATTTATACTTTCTTTTAGGTTTGCTGCTTAATGACATGGGATAGTTGGTTGGTTTTTTTAATCAGTGAGAACCAGTAGTTAGGGTTAGATCTCTTGACAGTTGGAAATCTCTCTGTGTATTTGAATGAGATGCATAATAGAGTTTGAAGGTAGGGGTGGGAGCATTCACCAGTTGAAGGCGCAGCTGGGGAAAATGGGAGAAAGAGCAATTGGCAGATTGAGAGAATTCTGAATGTTTCTAACTGAATTTAGATAAACTCAGTAGGGCAGCTTTCCTGTTTGCTTCTACATTTGCTCTGCTTCAGTGTTTGGAAATAGAGCAGATATGGCAGTTTACATTTCCAGGATTCTTTCATAGGGGTTGGACTTGATTTTATTTTATTTTGGACCACAGCAACCAGATATCCCATGGCTATGCTGGTGGAGGAGTCCTGGAGCTATAACACTACCCCCTCCAAAAAAAAAATCCTTTCTCCAAGCTACATTTACACAAAATAAGTTAAATGTAGTGCTTCTAATGGAACTGTGTACTGTTAAGGGGAACTGGGGAACACACTACACTTACATTTGGAAATACATTGTTGCTCTTGTTGTTCAGTCTGAATGCTAAGTTGGAGAGGGAGATGGGATATTATGCTAGGATATCATTTATGAATGCTACATCTTTCAAACCATCTAAGAATGACCACCTTTTCAGTCAAAGACATATTCTTATGTTGAGAATCGGCATGCGAGGAGCCTCGTGTTGTGTCAGGTGTCATTGCATTTGAGCCTCATCTTGGCACGATGGAATGGAAGGGAAAATGTAACATCTGCATAAAAAAATGAATAACTGCCACAGCTCTGGCACAGACAGAAAATGCTGCTGTGGAAAGATATGCAAAGTGCAACATCCCTACTGAGACAAGCCCAACACATCCTTCCTGAGCCAGCCGGAAAGAAGCATGAGAGTGGCATCTTTGAGTATGCCATTGCTTTAGGCTCTGGTTTATGTCTAACCACCAGCACAAACATTGGGTGGAATTTTACAATAAACTATTCAGAAATGCAAAGGAGTAATTAGTGCTCTTATGAGGAAATGTTGCTCTGTATTTATCCGAGAAGGCCCCATAGGAGTCTTCTGAATGGTTCCTGCTTGACATAAGTCATTCTAACAAAGAAAACAGTTTGTCCTTATCATTCCAAGGCTTTGGAGTAACAATACGAGTATCTCTCTCATTTGCAAATGAATGCCAACTAACAGGGGAAATGAGAACAAATAGAGCTCTTCATTTACTATTGCCTTTGGCTGTTGAGTATTTGTCTAGTTCTAGATATGTGCTTCAATGCATAATACATATCCTTGGGCATTATTACCAGAAATACACTGTTAGCAGAGACTGGGTGTTGTTTTCTGCAAGAAGGTCCTTTAAATAATGTGTATGTGGTATACCTTCATGTCATTTCTGACTTACGATGACCTTAAGGTGAACTATCATGGGGTTTTCTTCACACATGAGGGCACCCTTGATCTGTTCATCACATCATTTTCTGTTTCTCACACTCATCCATTCTCCTCCCCTACAGGCTAAAGTTTCTACTGCCTTTGTTCACCAACAGTAAAACTAGACTTGCCACTTCATTTCCATACATAAAGGATTTTGAATTTGAATTGACATTCTCACACACTATTGGTGTATTGGTCTGTCCCTGCTGCCCATTCCACCAATGCATCTGAGGAAGTAGACTTAAATCTACGAAAGCTTATGCTGCCAACTTCTTCCTTCCAGTTAGTCTAAAAGGTGCTACAAGATTTCTCTGCATGGGGTTTTCTTGGCATGCTTTGTTAAGAGGGTTTTTCCTTTTTTTGTCCATCTTGGAAGATGAAAGTGTAATTTGCCCAAGTAGGTTTCCAGGGATGAGCAGGGATTCAAACCCAAGTCTCCTAGAATTCTAGCCCAACACTCATGCCACTATACCACACTGACTCTCTTTAAATAATACTATGTGATAAATATTGTATTGCCTGGCTTCCTATTCATTTTCAGTCTGAAATACAGGGATGGTTCATCTGTGGAGGATCACCACCTGATCATCCTCCCTTTCCACATATATTTTGGAAACAAAACCCAAAGTTAGAAGCAGGCACATAGAATCTAGGCTGGGGTAGAGCCTGGATGAACAATTGTCTTGATATACTCCTTTATTCATGTAAGGAATGCTCCAATTTTTTTTCTCATCCCCAGTGAAAATGGTCATCTTCACACAATGAGTCGTCCTGTCAAGGAAATAGTCAACTACCACCAACAAAACAAAACAAAACAAAACAAAACAACGTTCTAATTTTGGGCCTTTTTTGGTGAAAAGAAATGTGTGAAAAAACATTTTGCAAAGAAAATCATGTATTTTGCACAAGATCTAGTGTTTTCTGAACAAATATGTGGTGCTGGGAGTGTTTCATAATAACCAAGGGGAATTTTCACTCAAAAGTTACGTTGTGCATCCCCCCCCCCCAAATACACACAAAGACCCCAAAATAGAGAGGTAAACCAAAAATATTCTAATGAGACTGAAATGAGTAAAGATTGGCATTCTTATTTTCTTTCAATTTTATATAAGAAAGATGAGATAGAAACAAAACAATCAGACAATTAGTATTTCACTCAAGTACATGAATGAATGAATATGCTTGAGTGCCCTATTTAAGAGATCCATCACACACACACACACACAAACCAGTCAGAAAATGCAGAGCGCAATATGCTACAAGCAGATAATAATAGTTGAAGCCAGGTTAATCTGAAAACAAACCTAAGCTCTCTTTCATAGAATAGGGTATTTATCAGAACCATGTTGGAGCTGCCATAGCTGAGAGGAGTGGAATATATATATATATATATATATATATATATATATAAAACTTCGGTTTGTTCAGGGTGGTGTTCATTGCCCATCCTCCCTCCTATCTATCTTTACAAAAACCTTTTATGGTACTGTACACTTTTTACAATAATTCTGTGTATGGGAAAAGTGGACAAGGTTATCCATTGAGTTTCATAACTCAGTAGGAACTTGAACCTGCATTTCCTAAGTAGGGAAGAAAGAATATCAGAAAATGGTCAAAATGATTTTTTTAAACAAACAAACAACCAGCAACACATGCTTGAAAGTTGAGAAACGCTGAGAAAAATAAACCTGGGCTGATGAGAATCATATGGTTGTTTTGCACAGAAAACAGCACATTTTCTGTGCAAGAAACAGCATTTTCTGTGTTGAAAATAATATAGCAACACATAATTAATTCCTTTACAAACATGTTGCTTCTGTGCAGGAGGAAAAAACAACCTATAATTGGGGATTTCTTCTGTTTCAAATTTTTACATTTTTGATTTGCATAGAAAGCAGTCTATTCTGTAAAACAAACAAACAAAACAAAAACAAAACAAACCCCAGTACTTTCTATAAAGGAATCAATATTTCTGCATTGAAACATTATTTTCCACACCAAAAATACTGTTTTCTGTGCAAATCAACCATGTGCAAATGTTACACAGAAGATATCACAAATTACTAATTACTAAAGTAACATTTTTTCATGCAGAAAATGATGTTTTCTGCACAGACAAAAAATGTGCATTTTTTTGCACCAAATAAGTTCCAAATTGTAAATAGCTTTCAAACACAGTGTGGTGTGTTTGAAGACTTTCTCAAAGCAGAAAGAAAATTTGCTGAAATTACTTGTCGCTATCTTGAGAAGGAACATAGTGAAGAATTACATTTCCACACCAAAGTCCCAGTACAATCCATGGGCTCTACATTATTGAGGGGACTCAAACCAGCACAGCTAAGTTTATTAAACAATTGTATCAAGACTAAGTGATGGAGCTACAATATTTTTGCAGAATGTAAATCTACACTCATATAGTTAAAAAGTAGTTGCATTATACCAGCCTTCTGCAGAAGTTGTAGCTGCCATGTGTCTGCTGATATCCTATTTCTCACTAGGGAATCCATAGCAGTTGTTTCTGCAATCGCAATGAATAATGTGGTATCTTAAAGACACCATGAAATAGTTAGAGGAGAGGGCACAGCCGTGTGGCTGCAGTTCTATTGGTTAGTCTCACTATAGCAGATCCATTGAATCAATTGGTCAATCCACACACAGGTTGGTAGTCTAGTTGGGACTAAAAATAGGATTTAGGCATATATGAAATGGTGACATTTGTGGAACTTCGCTTATCCAACCATGAACTCAATACATCAATTGCTCAATGACTAAAAAGTATAATAGCATGGTTTGTGCAGGGGAACTTATAAGTGTGTATGGCAGAAAGAGAATTCTGATATGGACTTCACTCATGTACTTGATTTTAGTCTCAATTTGATTTCTGGGTGAATCTAACAAAAGTTGCATGTGGTCTAGCTTTGGGTTCCCTTTTCTTTTCTTTTCTGTCTTCCCATAAGCCATAAGGAAATAAGGATAGAAATCTCTTTCTTCTATTTCCTTTTTCCTCTTCTGCCAGATTTTCAGCATCCACCATCACAATCCCATTTCCATGAGCATTAAAGAACCACTGTGCACTCTGATCTGCTCACATCATTTTTCTCTTCACCCTGGATGGCCTTCAATATTGAACCTAAAAGCTACCTTTTGTTTCACTTTCAAATAAACCAAATTCCTCAATTTCTGGGAAAGCTCTGAACTTTTCTCTGTTACTGAGTGTCTTACGAAAGCCCTCCAGTATCAAGATTTTGTTCCTATAGTTATAGACACTGTATATTTAATAGATGTGTTACAGGGGTATTATTAAAGCCGCCTGTAAAAAAAAAAAAAATCACATGAACACTAACAGACAAACAGCACCTTGGGCACAATTAGGAAGAGAACTGCCAATATCCTGCTGTCCTTATACAAATCCATGATATGACCACATCTGGAATACTTTGCATAGTTTAGGTTTCTCACATTAGAGAGAGAAAAAGAAAAAGAAGATGGAGAAGCTGCAGAAAATGCAGTCAAAATAAGCAAGACTAAAATGTTTTGTGCTGTCTGGATTAGAAAAAAAAGGCTAAGTAAGCTAACACTTATAAAATTATATGTGGTCTTGGAAACAGTAGGAAGATGTTTTCTCCTTCTCATATTACTAGAATCTGGGGCTATCTACTGAAGACAAATGGTGGGAGATTCAGAAGAGCTTCTTCTGCAGAAGCTCATTCCTGAACTGTGAGATTCAGATAAGATGTGGCGAAAGCTTCTTTCTCCTCTCACTGAAAGAGTGGAGCCACTCCTCCTTAGGGTCTCCCTGATGTGATTTGGACCCACTAGTGATGCACTCGTATAGCTCCATCCTCCATAAACTTATCCAATCATCTTGTAAAGGATGACTTTAAAAGACTGGATGATTTTAAAAGAGGACTGGATAAGTTCACAGAGGATGGCGCCAACCAGGTTCATTAGTAGCGGGTTCATATCACACCACATGATACTCTAAGGAGGGTATAACCACTGCTCTCCAAATATCTGCCTTTAGGCAGAAACAGGCTGTGGAATTTGCCTACATCCCTTTGAAACACTGAAGAGATTATGCCAGTGGATCAAGGCTCAGTGAGAGGAGAAAGAAGAGGCCCCAGTTTTCTAATAAAATAAAATTAAAAAAAATTAAAAAATATTTTTTAAAAAAATAAAATTTTAATGTTTAAAAAATGTTATTCTTTTAACATTTTCTTTAAATATTACATCTTACTACATTTTCACTTTAACCAGATTAAACTATGTAGATATAAATCTATTTAGTCTGTGGGTATGATATTTTGGTTCAAAGTTATTACTTTAAATTTGCTAGTTGTTTATATCACAATTATTGCCATGACTTGTATATTCAGTGATATATGGGAATTATGATTTATGAGTAATGTGAGTTTTTTTAAAAAAAACATTACTAAGGATTCTGTATGGGAGGAGATCAACGGGGGTGGGATGACACCATGAGTTACTGTACTGGGTGACACCAGCCCTAATGATGCCACAGGAGCCATCAATGGCTTCTAGTCAGGAGGGCTACAATTGAGGCAGCATGGCTCCATGTATCAGTTGCAGGGAAAGGTGAAATAAGGTAAGATAAGTTGCACCCACATCCTGCTGGCAGGTTTCACATAGGAAACTGCTTGGCCACTATAGGACTATAGGGGCCTATGGTTTGATTCAAGATGGCTTTTCTTAGAATCTGAGAAACATCACAAGGGTCAGACAATTTAGACAGACAACTAACAAAGCAGATCAATGTGAGAAGCAAGTCAACAGAAGGAAAAGAAAAAGTAGAAGGAAAAGAAGAACCTAAGCACTATAATCACCACCCACAGGATCAGCGATAGCAGCAGTATCAGTAATGTAATATGCTATGCACATTATGAGAATGTTGCTTATGTATGATATGATTCAATATGACTTTGGCTAGGCAGTCAATCCTATTTTAGTATACTTGTTTTGGGTTCAGTAATGCTTATTTTCTGCTAGGACCAAATTAGTTTAGAAGCCGTCTAGTTTTACATTGTAATTATTATTTTTCTATCAGTAAGGATGAGCAACTAATTTACTACATTTTATAATCCATGTTAAAAACCAAACTTAATAGCAAAGAAAGACCTGGTGGGTGTTCTTCATATAGAGGAGGGAGGTCAACTAAAGAGAAGCAAAGCTTTTTTGATGTAAATTCAAACCCTGCTCAGGCTGAAGATTTCATGGGTCTCAAATGGATTTGTTCTCCATATTCCGCTTTCTGTATATTCAATAAATGGTATTAAGAAGAAATGTTATTTGGGTTACTTTCCAATAGTCAATTGTCTTTTCATTATAGACATTTTATTAAATATGTTATGGTTTGAACATGTGTGTACAGAGGAATATATATGAGGAAAGCAAAATGAAAGGGATGTGAACATTGAGACTGCCTTTGTGGATCACTGAAGCCTAAATAAACTTTCTGTACTGTTAGTTAGATTTCTGTCTCTTATCTGTCTTTTATCTATTACTGCAAATTTGCTCTAAGATTTTTTTTAAAGAAATGGACTTATCTGATTTGTGGCCTTTAAGAATATAACTAAGCATGGCCATCTCTTTTAATTTCCCATTACTCACAACAAGTGTCAGATTATTTTATCCCCCCCCTTTTCAAATGATACAGAAATAAATCTGCAGAATTAACAGCACGTATCTTAGAAAAGTATGCACAAATATGGAGCATTTGACAGGAAAATACATTAAAAACACATACCCATATGTATGCAACTAAAAGTCAGCCTCATGTATAAATTGTGGGCAGGTTTTGGGGGCAAAATTATGGATTTTAATATGACCCTTGCATGAGTCAAGGGTAAAACTTAGGGGCATGTAACAAAGGAGCTAAATGATGAAGCAAAGGAAAATAATGCCAAAGGACCTACAAAATTCTGGCAGGCATAACTGTTTTAGCTCACACTAAAGGCTGGGTGGAAGAGAGAGTAGAGGAAAGTCAGTGCTTCCCGGATAGATTGCACTCTTGCCTTTCGCCAGGGGATGGTTCCCTTTTTAATAAGATTTAAAGTATTTATTTATATTTAGTATTTATATTTGACTCATGGATAAGTCAACCTAGGTTTTTGGGGTCAATTTTTTGACTAAAATTTCTAGACCTGAGTATATAGAGTACATTAAACAGTTTGTAACAAAATATGTATATATGTCCATGCAAAAAAGAAAAAAAATGCCCTAGCCTTGTGAAGGTGAACTATGGCACACGTGCCAGAGATGGCATGTGAAGCCATTTTCCCCGGAACACGGAAGGCAGAGGTGGAGGAGGAAGAGGCATATCCCTGTTCCTCCTCCTCCTTAGCTGTCCCAGGCCTTCAGCTGCCTCTCTGGAGACTGGGGCTGGCATGGGAAGAGGAAGGAGAGGGAGAGGAAGAAGTGCATGCCTGTTCCTCCTACTTCAAGACCCTCCCCAGCCTTCAGCTGCCTATCTGGAGGCAGCTGAAGGCTAGGGACAGTGTCGCCCCCCTTCGCCCCTCCAGGCTTTCTCTGGAGAGGCAGATGAAGGCCTGGGAGGGCAGGGGAAAGAAGTCCTGCCCTGGAAGTCCCATCCTCAGAGGGCACAAGTCCTGCTCCCAGCACCAGAAGGCCTTTTAGTTTGGGCACTTGGCCCCTAAAAGGTTTACCATCACTGCTGTAGCCCAATAAAAAGCAAGATTGGGAAGAAAATGCAGTTGCAACTGGAAGAAATGGAATGACATTGAAATGGCAAGATTTTTTATGCATCTGTTGTCTCCAAAAGGTTGTCTGCCAGATGTACAAAGGGTATCCACAAGTAGAACATGAAGACAATCTCTTGCTGTCATTTGTGTTGCCAACACCTCATATTCTGAAGTACCCTTCCTGTTTATGTATGGGCTATATTTAGCTAGATTTCCCAGCTGAACATTTTAAAAAAAACAAAAAACAACTAAATGAACAGAGACAGAAATGTTAATTACAGTGGTCCCCCGCCTTACGAATCCCCCGGGTTGCGAAAACCCCGGGATCCGAAAGGCGGCGGACCGGCTTCCTATCCCCCGGGATAAGAAATATCCCCCGGGATACGAAGCGAAAAAAGCCGTGCGGCCCCTTTAAATGGCCGCGCGGTCCACTGATTTTAGCGGTCCCCCGGGAAACGAAAGCTTCCGGGTTACGAAAGGTAATCCGGAACGGATTACCTTCGTAACCCGGGGGACCACTGTATGGCAGACAGGAATGTACAGGGAAAAGACATAGATATTTAGACATAGGCCAAGATCCTGAAAATGGAGGTATATCTCTAGGACATAGCTATGTTGTGTCAAGGGTCCTTGAGAGACCTCTATGGATGATATCAGTGTTGGTGTATCCACGTAAAAGAATCATAGAATCATAGTTGGAAGAGACCTCAAGGGCCATCAAGTCCAAACTTTTGCCATGCAGGAATACACAATCAAAGTACCCCTGACAAATAGCCATCTAGCCTCTGTTTAAAAACCTCCAAAGAAGGAGATTCCATCACACTCAGAGGCAGCATATTCAACTATCAAACATCTGTCAGAAAGTTCTTCCCAATGTTCAGGTGGAAACTCTTTTCCTGGAGTCTGAATCCATTGCTTCTGCTTCTACTCTCTGGAGCTGCAGAATTCCTCCCCTCCATTTTCAGCATAACATCCCTTCAAATATTTAAACAGGGCTATCTTATCACCTCTTAAACGTCTCTTCTCCACCTCCCAGATCCCTAAGTCACCCAGCTCCCTAAATTACTCCTCACAGGGCATGGTTTCTAGACTCTTTACCATCTTGGTCACCTTTTCCCTGGACATGCTCCAGTTTCTCAACATCCTTTTTGAACTGTGGTGCCCAGAAATGGACACAGTATTCTATTTGACCAAAACAAAATAGAGTGGTACTATTACTTCTCTCTGACCATACACTATGGAGTTTATCACATGGGAGGAATTTCTCTCAATTCCGAAAGAAATGGAAGTGAGGCCAGTTCGGAATTGAGTAAATTCGCTAGTTCAGTGAATTTACTTGATTGTGTATTGACACTGCATTGCATTCAGAACTGCCCAAAATTGCCTCCCAGTGGCCGAAATTGTGTGTGATAGTTTCTCACGCAATCACGTGAAACCCCACGATTGCGTTCGGAAGGACTTCCCTTTGCCTGAAAATGTGTGTGATCAGCTTTCACGCAATCACGCAAAATCCCATGATTGCATTCAGATTGCCATTGGATTATACTTCCAATTCCCTTCGTGTGATAAACTCCGATGCTTCTATTAATAATCTTTCACTCCCTCCCCCTGCCCCCCAGCAAGTTAAGGCTGCGGCTGCACTTGACAGTTTTCATGTGGGGAGCAGCAGTGAACAATGACTTAGTATTGTAAACATGGTTTAACATTCTATATCTTCTTCCAAAAAAAAAAAAAATAAATAAAAAAATTCTGCACCTTCCATTTAATCCCTGCATTAGCAAGAGGTTCTATTTCAATTTCTACAGAAACAGCAAGATTTTAAAAGCAGAGTTCAGCCAGCGTCAACATGGTATCAACACTCTGGTGTCAAGAGGAAAACCTAAGGATATCCACAATAAAATGTTCACTGCTTCAGTCATGAAACACTCTAGGAATGATAGTGGTTGTGTTGTGTAGCAAAATAGTTTTTCACATGATGAATTTCCTATTAGTTCTGCATTTTTGGCTGCTGTACCAATATCACCAGTTTTCCTTGTGCGCTCTGCAGACTACCTTTCCTGATTACATAGATATCTGGAGGATTCTGGGAATTGCAGTCCAACATATCTGGATGGGTTCAAGTTGGGAATGGCTACTCCAGAGCACAGGAGGGGACATAACAGCTCTCTTAAATTTTTTAGACTACAGTTATCATCCCAAACCATTGTCATAGTAACTGAGGTTATACAAGAAATAAGCGTCCCCTATCTTGGAGGATGTTTAGCCAATGAGTGCATACCTTATGACTGACATAGTGATTCACTCTCTCTCATTTCCAGTTTCCTAGGTCACTTTCCAGTTTCTGAGGTCAATGTTACGATTCTGTAGGAAAGTGTAACTTTTGGATGAAAGTCTAGGCGAACTCTGTTTTGTAAATCACTCAGAAAGCAATGAATCACTGGAGTGCATGAGGAGGCATACAACAAAGCAGGGCAAATGCTGCAATACGGTGATTCGTATTAAATGTTCCATGGTTGTTTTTCATGGCTTTATTTCAATGCAATATTATGCATTGTTGTTCTTGTTGCTGTGAGCCTTCAAGTCATTTCCAACTTATGGTAACCCTAAGGTGAAACTGTCATGCTGTTTTCTTGGCAAGATTTGTTCAGAGGAGGTTTGTCATTGCCTTCCCCTGAAGGCATGTAACTTGCCCAAGATCACCCAGTCGGTTTCATGGCCAAGTGGGAATCTAACCCTGGTCTCCAGAGTAGTAGTCCAACATTCAAACCACTATAGCATGCTGCATTTTTATTAGTTATTCAGAGGGGGGGGGGGAAATCAAGTTCCATTTTATGAGGAGTAGTTAGGGTTCTTCCTACTGCCTGATTTGAGAGGAAAAGAATCATGGCCATTATTGCTCTGTCTGTCTGTCTGTCTGCCTGCCTTCCCACCTACCCCTATCATTTCCTTTATCTCCATCTTATACTCTTAGCATCATTATCTTTACATTCAGGGGAAGAAGAAAAGACTGACAGTGCAACTTGTCAGAGAGTGAAGTCTAGCATAAGGGCAAGATGCTGCAAGCTAAGGGAGGGAGGAAAGGAGGAAAGGAGTTGCATCAGGTGGAAGAAAAGAGAGGTGCAGCAGCATTAGGTGACAGGGAAGGGAGGGGAAGGAGGGAAGTGATAGTTGGTGAACTGACTGGTCCATTTACACCATTTGTATTTTGATTAGCCACACTACATTCTCAGCTCTAGTCATTAATTCTTGCTCAGTCTATATAGTTTCCAGAAATGATAGGATGCGGATGTGCTTAGTTGTTTTTTTGTACTCAAAGCCTAGGGGGGAAAATGGTCTCATGTATTGTTAACCTAGCCTTTGATGTAAAGGTTCCACAAATTACAGTGAATGCTAGCATTTTGTTTTAATTGCATCTGCTTTGAAGTGAGATCCACAGGACTTTTGCAGTATCTCCTATTCTTGGCATCAGATTCATATTGACATATGGTTAGGTAATATCCTCTATAATAATCCATTTCACAGTTTACATTCTAACCATGTTTGGTATCCAAAGGGGATTTATTTTAACAAACAGTATTTCCTACAATCAGACATTCTCCCTAAAACTCATCAGATTGTTCACTTTTTTATTTATTCAGGGATAGATTAATATGCATGACAGAAGAAAACTCCTAAAATATTGGTGCTTGTTTAAGGAATACAGGTATAAAGATTGATTTATTTTTTAAAAAAATATATTCTGTTTCACTCTGCTTGCAGGTATATATGTGGAAGGGAGTGGGAGGTGAGAGAAATAGAATTACATAAACAAAATTACATTAGGCTGAAATTAGTGAATGAAAAGAAACTAGTTTCTCAATATCCAGTCCTGACATGGCGTGAATCCTCACTGTTCAGTGTACTGCTTCTGTTCTTCTAGATTGCCTTCTGAGATAACTCACTGTGACAATTTCACAAGAGACACTAGGAATAATCTATGAACACCCCCCACCCCATATTAGAACATCAAATGAAAAAGCCACATCAGAACACATTCAAATTTAACCAGCCCTCCTCCTAGCTTGTTCCCTGTTGCATAAGAAAGTCTGAAAACAGACACACAATTGAGATGCATTTTTGTGAGAACTGTAGCAGTGATGTATTCATGTCTTTTACTGCAGGTTTCAAGTAAAGTCTCACGTCTATACTTTCAAGTCACAAGTTCAGTCTAAAGTCCTTGGAAAGTCCTTACAAATCAAGTCTTAAGTGAAGTCTTAAGTCTGGGGACTAACTTTCACAAGAAAAAAAAAAAGAGAGGCAGGTGTGTTTCTTGGAGTGGAACAGAAAACATGTAAGGTGATGAGCTTGAGGTGGAAGTTGAAGTCTGCTGGGCATCCTGTCGCCAATGCATATTCTAAAGCTTTTCAAAAACTTGAGAAGGAGCCTTCCACCTCAAGCCCATTGCCTAACACGTTTGCTGTTCCCTGCGATGAAATGTGCCCTGCACTCTGATGATGAATATTGCTAACTGCTCGAAGTGAATGGCAAAAGCAGGTTGGTCACTAAAAATATACACATTGTGAATCAAGTGAAGTCAGTGGGTCATTTATTGTTGATTCTAGTCCAAAGACTAGTCACTGAAGTGACTTGAGTCATTCTTGAGTCTACCTGCAAATGAACATGTTGGGGAGGACTGTATAGCTTACAAAGTGGGGATTAGAACTGGGGAAGTCTTTTGTTCATTTCATGGTTGAAAGAAAATCTAACCCGTACAATGGCCTATAATGGGGGTGTAATGGAATAGGTGAGACTTATGCCTTTGTAAATCACTATGAGGATGCCAGCCTTGCACTCTAAGGCTAGAAAGACAAACTATCTGTTCTTCAGTAGTTAAGATCTCACTGCTTTACTTACTGATTAATGTATATTTTATAGTAAGAACCTCAAGAAAATCTGTTTTGGAAATATGGTGGGCATATATTAATATATATACTTACCCCATGTTGGTATCCTCTGTGATCCTTCCTTCTCCCTGTTTTTGCATTTTAAAAAACCCTTTCTTTTCATTCCCTCTCTCTCTCTGCAATGAATATGGTTGATTTTTTTGACAGTATATTGTTGTTGTAAAATAGATTGGAAAAGAAAAAAATGCTTTCCCCTGGCCAAATCTGGTGAAACAATTTAATACTGATAAAAATCAAGGCTGGTCCTCAGAATGATTTGGGTTATGCATCCCTGAAAGTAGCTAGTGAGGTGCATAGATATTATTCCCCTTACTTCTGCTTCTGTATGGATTGTCTATCTCCATCCATAATAAAGCAAAAACATACAAATTAAGAAGGTTCTGAAGAGCTGTCACAAATAGTAACACTAGAAGGTTACAGCTTTTAAGGTTTTTTCTTGTTGCCCTTATGTTCCACTGTGGGAAAAATTTTTTATGAGAGCTTGAGAAAGTGTTTTATCATCCTTGTGCTGGGATTGTAAATCAACTCTTTCCCCCTCACTACAATATTAACAGATTCATCTGCAGAGACCATTGTTTCTCCAGATTGTACACCAGAGAGATGAAAAAGTCATGATTATTTTCCAAGTACATCAAATTTACTTTCAAGTGCCCTTCTGGCACACTGAGCTACATTCAGAGGAAAGGAACATGTGTTTTTTCAGCCAGCAGAGGTGGCCAGGATGAGATGCAATTACCCTTGTGCCATTGAATTGTGCCAACATCACAAACTCCTCTCTAAAGCTGTCATAACACTCTTCTAATGAGGCCCAATCCAGTCCCTCTTCTCCCTGCAGCTCTTTACAGATGTGCAGTTTTAATGACACATACAGAACCCTGCACATACAGGAAGGGAACCATTGGGAGATGAAAGATCCCTGGAAAAGTTCAAATTCGGAGAGCAGCCCATCAGCCTGTAATCACCACCCTTCTGTCTTCTTGTGCATTCTGCTTCCTTCACTACCCAGGCTCCTTCAGTTCCTGAATGTGCTTCTGATGGAGGGAGTAGTTGTTAGGGGAACCCTTGTTAAGTGCCAAGGACAGGAAATAGGAGAAAAAGAAGTTTCATTTAGCAATGGGAAATTATTTTCACTTTCTTAACACTCAGTCTTTAAAAAAAAACCATGTTCTTTCCATCCAAGTTATGCAAAAGCCATACCATTGCATCTTCCTGACTGATCCAGCTGTAAGTGAACCAGCTTAGTGCCTCTACAGCCCTGGCTTGGGGGTAGCATGGGGGTGTGGCATTTGCACATTGGCCACCCCACACTGCCCCCACACCACCCCCATGCCAGTGTCACACCACACACCCAACTGTATGGTCGGGGGCATCATGGTACTCCATTGCTGAAGCATTTAAATGTGCTGTGCCAAAGGAGCACTAAAAAGACACCACCATGGTGGCTAGGGTGCCCTTTCTGCAGTGTGAAAAGGAGCCACTTTTTGTGGCTTCTTTTTTCACCACAGAAAGGCCGGATCAGGGATTCAGTGTGCAGTTGCTGTAGCCTCAATCTGGCAAAGAAAGGGGCAGCTGCAGGCCACTCCAAAGGGGCGGTCTGTTGAACCCCTTAAAAACCAAAACCAAAAACCCCTTCATCTGTCTATGGGTTTTCTTAGTGTAACAATGGCTAAAGGGACATCTATAGGCTACATATGGTCCAACCCCTTTGTAGACTTCACAAGTGCCCCTGATATTCCCTAAGCCTCTGGAACTCCCATCAAAATATTTGTGCTGAAAATGGACTAAATTGATCAATTAGCACTCCAGGAGTAGTGGTTTGTCCTTCAAATCTCCCAACTTCATCTCAGTCCAGGAGAAAACCATTTGAAAAACCCAGAAGTGCATTCTAGGGGTAGACTTATGGTCCCTTATGTGCCACATTTTTAGCCATTGTTCAGCCAAAATACAATAGTGAGGCCTGCTGTGGGGCTTCAGGTGAGAACATTGGAACCAGCAGTAGTCATCCATCTCTGATTTTATGTGGACACCTTATCCAAACACTGTAGTTTATCTGTCCTTTGTCAGGTGAAAGTAATAAACCAACAACACACCATTATTCACTCTTGCCAGTTTGCAGACAGGCAAGCCAGATTTTCCTATTCATGCATCACACTACACAAAATCTGGACTGCTGGTCTGTCTTTATTTAGCCACTACTACTGGCAAGAGGACTGCTAAGGACCTCAACAAGAATATCTTCTCCCAAAAAAGGATCTGCCTAAACGCCCTAAAGGCACCAGATCCCATCTGTTCTTGGAAGCTAAGCAGGGTCAGCTCTGGTTAGTACTTGGATGGGAAACCACAAATAGATACCACGTGTTGTAGGCTACATTTCAGAGAAAGTAACTGGCAAAACCAACGCTAAGGATTCTTTGCCTAAGAAAATTCCAATGAAATTACTGGGGTTGTCATAAGTCAATAGGCAACATGAAAGCACATGCGTGCATACACAGACACACGGACACAAACACACTTGAAAAAACAGCCAAGAGAAAAAAATTGATCAATATAAACCAGTAGGCTGCCTTGTTCATGAATTAGATTTAAGAAAAAAAAATCTGGTTTACTACAACATTCAAAGACAGTTTGAAGTATCCCAGATGCAATATATAGATAAAATAAGTTTTTCTCCAGTCTTCTCTAAGCATTTGGATGACATTATCTTTATTATACAGGGATGTGTTCTGTTTTAAATTCTGGTACCAATGGCTATCATTTGCATTTAAAAAAAATATAAAATTAATGCTGTTGCCAAAAGTTGACAGGCGACTTGAACAAGCACATACACACATACCCCACATACAACAGTATTTTGTATTCATATCACCCATGATTTGTAACTACTTTTGTTTTACCTTTCCTTTAGATTTTTCTACAGTATTCTGATCATAAGAGGTGATTCCTCCCCTCAAAATGTTTTGTTAAAGCATTTCAGCAAATTACACTGGAAACTGTACCCACTGTATCTCTCTTTTTTGCTTTTGTGAGGGAAGAATTCCCATTCCTTCACCTTCTCTAGACTGTCCTCCTGGAAATTCTTGTTCCTGAATTGTGCAGGCTCCTGGCCACAGTGTTAGCTTTCCTAAATCCCAGGGTTTCTGTTTAGTGATCATCTGCATTAAATGCTATGGTTGGTGGTTAAGCCACAGTGTAGTTCAGTCAAGTCAAGCTGCTGGAAATGGAAATCTTTTTTCATTGTTAGAATAGCCTGGCAAAGTCTGGAATATTTTCTTTACAAGGGAGTTGGCTTGGTCTACAGTAATGGAAATTACAAAGAATTTCCTGGAAGGCTACAAACCTTATTTACATACCTCTTGTTTGAAAGGCTGGAAACATGCTGGCCATAACAATATAGTGCCTGGTGCAAAAATTTAACAGAAAAAATGTTGGTATGGCAGCAAGGCAGGTACTGTGTTTTCTTTTTTGATTTTGTGTTCTAGTGTGCAGGGAATTGATGCAGAAGGAAGCAAGGGGCAGCCAGGGAATATAATACATAGCAAGAGCAATAATCAGTTTGTATCAAAGTGTTTCCAAAGCAACTAGTTACTCCTGCAGGATATGGCCAAGATTTAGATAGCTTAAAATTCTGACTACAGTAGAAATGACCCAGGGGTCTCTGTGTGTTCACAAGTGAGAGGAACATAAAGAACACATCTGTATTTCTTCCTAGCAACTAGTTACAAGTGGTTTGTTGTTGTTAATTGCCACCAGGTCAACTTAGACGTATGGCAACCTTATGAATGTGATACCTCCAAGGCACACTTACAATCTTCTTCTTTTCCTACTGCCTTCCACCTTACCAACCACTTTTGCCCTTTCTTATAAGTCATGTCTTCTTATGATATATCAAAGATACAAAAGGTTTAGTTTAGTCATCTTGGCTTCTAGGGAATGCTCAGAGTTTGTCTTTTTGGCAGTCTGTGGTAGCTACGGAACTCTCTTCCAGCACCACATTTAAATGCTTTGATTCTCTCTCTTTCAGCTTTTTTTCAGAGTCCAGCTTTCATAACCATACATAGAATTTTGAAATATGATGCCATGGACAGTTGTCACCTCTGTATTCATTGGTATGTCCTTATACATTAAGATCTTACCTAGTTCCTTCATAGCTGCCCTTGCTGGCTTCTTGACTGTAGTCTCTGTTCTAGTTAATGACTTGACTATAAAGTGGAGGTGCATTGCCATTGAACATGGAAGTTCTGTGTAGCAATCAGAGTTAGCAAGCTTACATTTGGAGTTGGGCTTGGAGTGTTGTTGATATAATCCTGGTGGCTTTAGCTAAGACCTTGAATTTTCTACCTGGGGTAGTCAGTTGCAATGGCACATTTATCATTAGCCCACTCAGATTTTCAGAACGTGCTCACTGAATGTGTGCAGTGGAGAATGGACTTACTTCCTATCACCTCTGTACCCAACACTCACATATTGAGGTGTGAATGAAATTCTACATGTGTACAGGTGAATGGACAGGTGTAGGCTCTTATGCATGACTTACAGTGCTGCATGCATGATCATATAGGCATATGGCCTATATTTGTATAATCATCTATACTAGTTAAATCCTGACATAGTTCATCCCCAAACAATAAATAAGATAACATGAGAACTTTTGTCTCCATTGCTCAATAGGGATGGCTTTTGGTTAGCCTCAGGAAGATTTTGGCATTTACAAAACTGATTTGTGTTTGTTGTTGTGTGCCTTCTAGTCAATTCAGACTTATCGTAAAATCATAGAGTTGGAAGAGACAGCAAGGCCAATCAGGTCCAAACCACTGCCAATGGTCCAACTTAGTTCTGGCACTATTGCTCCCTCCATGTGCTCTAAGCGACTGTGTCCCACATCCCCATCCGTGATCCATTGGTCTCTTTCTCCTGTCTCCTGTCTCGGTCTGTTTCCAACTTAGCCACACTGCCAGGGTTCTTTAAAGAGGACTGAACAGACCCGGGCAAGAGATGTTTAATTAACTTTGTGGCACCTGGAAGGAAGTGCCAGGAGAGCATAATTTGATGGGTCCACAGTCGAGGAGAGGCGCTAAGTTGATCAAGTGGGCAGATATTACACCCTTTGGATAAAATGATAGTCTCGTCTGTGACTCCCAGATTATCTGGAAGATATTACTTGGGTGAGGCTGACCTCACTTGGGTATGGTGTATACATGTCCCTTTGCCTTGAGGATAATGGCCGACAACAGGCCAGACTCTATCTGGGGCCCTATGTAATATCGTTTATGCCTAAAATTTCAGAAAAGAGCACTGATCATAACATTTGACTTTTCTTAAAATATGTTCTGCATGTAAGTTGAACAGGTAGGATGATAAGATGCAGCATCTGACCCCTTTGCCATCTGGGAATCATTCTGTTTCTCTGTGTTCTATTCTGACAGTACCCTCTTTTTCTAAGTACAGATTCCTCATCAGGACTATCAGAGGTGTAGGCACTCTCATGTCTTTAACGGCATTCCATAGCCTTTCATGATCTATGCAGTCGAAGGCTTTGCTATCATCTATGAAACACATTCTGATTATCTTTTAGAATTCCTTGCTGCCCCCCATTAGTGCTTGCAAGTTTCCAATGTGGTCTCTAGTGCCTCTTCCATTCCTAAAGCCTGCTTGGACGTCTGAGATTTCTCTCTGAATGTATGGCTGGTGTCTATGTTGCATAATGTTGAGCATAATCTTGTTGCTTGGGAGATTAGTGCTATGGTCCCATAATTGCTGCAGTTTTTTGTATCTCTCTCTCTCCCTCTCTCTTTGTAGGTGGGAATATATATTGATCATTTCCAATCTGTTGGCCATTGTTTTGTTTTCTATATTTGTAGACATATGTTGCTTAGCACTAGAGTGGACTCTCTCAATGTGGAATGCAGCAGTTCGACTGGGATATCATCTGTTCCTGATGACTTGTTTGTTGCCATCTCTCTTATTGCAGCTTCCACCTCTCTTTAGAATTTGGGGATCATCTTCATATGGCTCTTTGTTCCATGAGTCCTTCATTTTGTCATCTCTTTTATATAACTTTTCTGTGTATTGCATCCAACATCTTTTCATTCCTTCTTGGTCTTGAATTACGCTAATTTTTTTTTTAAACTGTCATAGAGCATCCCAATCTTTGGTTTGAACTTTCTTTTGATTCCCTGGAACTTGTGGAATAGGTCTCTCATTCTTCCTTTTTTGTGGTTGTCTTCTATTTCTCTGCATTGGTCGTTGCAATAGTTTTCTTTCTTTTTGCACTAGCCATTGTACTGTTGCATTCATGATTCTTAAATTGTTCCTATCTCCCTTTTGTTTTGCTTCTCTTCTTTCCTTTATTGCTTGTAGCATTTTATCTGTCATACATGATTTCTTCTCTTTCTTTTTGTCTATTGAAACTATCGGTCTGCATTCTTCTTATATTATATCCCTGGGTTCAGATCAAAGTTCCTTTGGTTCTTGGTCTATTATGCTTAGTTGTACAAATCTGTTTCTTACATTGTCAATAATACTGTGGAGATATTGTTTAGATCATATTTTGGTATGATGATGGGTTTTGTTTTCTTCTTGAGTTTCACTCTCTCTTTTTTGATATGAGAAATTCGTGATCTGTACCACAGTCAGCACCTGGCTACCAGTATTGAGCTTTACCATCTTTTACTTCTGATCATATAATCTATTTGGTTTTTATGTTGGCCATCTGGTGATGTCCATGGGTATAGCCTTCTTTCTGGCCTCCCAAGGCTACATGTTCACTAAAAGAATAAAACAATGCCAGTTTGGCAAAATACATGTTCTGTGAAGAGCATATGTTAGCTACATTCCCATGACAGAGCCACTAAGATCTATGCTTCTAAAAAGTAGCATTGGATCCATCTTCTCGAGCTTTGCCCCTACCAGCTTCCATTTTATATCCATCTTTAGAACTGATTAAAACATTGTTTGCTTCTAGGCATCAATGTTAGTTCTGCTGGCATGGAGCTTTTAAGCTCTCTGTCCATGCAGCCCAAATCAGAAAGTGGCCTAATTCTTTTCTTTCTTTTTTTTAACAAAAATGATTTTTTTTCTCCCAAAGGTACATCCATCTCACATTCATCTCTGTAGTATGTTCATGCTCTTTCCCTTTCATATTATTATCCTTCCTTTTCTGTTGACCTCCTCTTTCTATGCACCTGCTTGTTTTAGACTTTGCTACCAGGTTTGTATGGCTACCAGCACCTTCTGCATTTCAACAAGCACCTTAGGAATTCCTGCCTCTTCCTAGAGAACATTTATCAAAATAAGAACTTAGCTTTCAAGCCCTTGGCCTTGTAGCTCAACCAATTTATATCCCAACAATCAAGAGAGCATTTGCATTTGTCCCCTAAGGTCTGACTCACAGTATTTTGAGCAAATAGGAAAGCAGAGTTGAAACCACAATTCCAGGGTTTATTTGCAAGCCACATTCATTGTCTCAGTACATGGTACCGGGCAAGTCATTTGCTATCTTATAACTTTTTTTTCTTTGTAGGGATGTAAACCTTTTTAAATTTTGTCCTCCTAGGAAATAATAACTAAATTTAGCAATTTTCTCTTTTCTGTAAGAAAATTCTGCAGATTTCAAGCACTTTTCACAGTTGGGGCATATTTTGTGCAAAACAACAACAGCAACAACAAACATGGGGGAAAATTGCATAAGAATGTTGGTTTCCATATAAAAGACCTGTAAGCAAGACCCTGCATCAAACACATAGCTGTGATGTTCTAGCTGTACTTTAACTCTCTGACCAAACCCTGAAACCTACCTTAACCAGTCAGACATCTGAACTGAGGAAGTTCTGTGCTACTGTGTCTCGGGCACTGCAAAATGACTTGACCAGCCCCTTCCTGCTGATTGTTGTGACAAGTCCCTGAAGAGGTGCCTGGTTCTGCTTCTTGGAGCATCATTCACTGGTAAGAAGGGAATGATCATGTCATCCTGCAGTGCCCTGCTCAGCAGCAGTAGACACCTCCATGCTCTAGACAGCTAACTGCTTTTACGGTTTGGTTTAGGGTTTGGATGTAGAGTTAAAGCAGCTATGGCAATAATGCCATGATTGCAAATGTGAATATAAAGCAGTTATAATGTCCTAAGTCTATCGTCGGACATTATATGAAGTAGATGCCAGCCCTAAATGCTCCCCCCCCCCCTCAGAATAAGTCCCAAACTATGAAGATTCTCATTGCACAAAACTGTCAAGGTTTCCTAGCACTTGGGAAACCCCCTCCTTTCATCTGTTGTTTGAATATATGTAGACATTCTTTCCTTCACTATTTTGTATTAACCATTCATTCAGAATTATAGGAGCAACAGCCTCAGAATATTAATTCTGGGTCAGCACAACTTTCAGATGTAAAATTCTAGTCAGTCTAGCTCAGAGCCTGGTAATCCTATTTTTTGGACTATATTTCACAGAATTCCCCAGCCAGCATAGCTGGTGGTCATGCTGGCTAGGAAATAGTGAGTGCTGTAGTCCAAATAAATATCATTTCCAAGCCCTGACCTTTCTGATAAAACTGTAATCATTCATATGGCTGGTTCTTAGTTGTGGCAAAAAACAACAACAACAGCAAAACAAAAACAAAAAAAACCCCTTTTCATTCCTTGCCACTTGTTTACTTGCCACTGAGTGAGTCATGACTGAATGTATAAACTGGATGTGCTCAAAAGTATTGTTCCAGGGCTGGGAATTAGATCACTGCACTGTCTTAACCCAATAAAATAGCAAGTGTGACTGGATTTCCAAATAAAAATTCAAAATGAAGTGAAATTCTCTCCATAATCACTGGACAAATCTACTAGGCAAAGCTACTCTCAGTATGAAGCAAGCCATGTTGCACCTGGATGTATTTTCCATGTTCATAATCCAATTGATTGGAAAATAAAGATGTTTTAAGCTGTTTTCCAATCATAAAAACTCCCCAGCCCTTACATCTATCTGTGATAATGCTGCAAGTTTCTTTCTTAGAAACATTGCCATGATGAGAGCTTGGAAGAGTTACTTCTTGGATTCTGGTACTCTGGGGGATTTTGGAAACTGTCATTTAATAAGTAACTTTTCCAAGCTCTTTCTATAACATACACCAATTCCAGACAAATGACTGAGGTCACTATTAAGTGAAGTAAGAGAAAGCATATTGTTTCATCTCCCAGAAGTCTGAAAAGTCACCTTCCATGAAAACCATTGTTTCATCCCTCTGAAATATTGACAATTTCCTAAGTAAGAGAACTTTTATGATGTGTATCATTTCATTGTTCATTAAATGTCTAGCAACAGCAATATCAAGTACATTTTTATATCGCTTATCAGTGAATTAACATTCCCTAAGCAATATACAATGCCCCCAACAAGCTGGGTACTAATTTTACTGATCTACAACAGGTTGGCTGAGTGGACCCTGGAGCCCTGCCTGGGATCGAACTCACAACTTTGTGGCTGTGAGTGGCTGCAGAACTGCATTTAACCACTGTGCTTCCAAGACTCCTTGCAAAAATTGCAAAACTTAGAGGGATAAATCCAATTATAACATTTTCTGTGCTGAAAACAGCATTTTCTGTGAATTCATACTTCTGCATTGAAATATTATTTTCCATGTAAAAAAGTCCACTGTGCAGAAAATGCTGATTTCTGCACATAACAATCATGTAGATTCCCCCCCCCCCACAGAATAAGTCCCAAATAGCGAAATGCCTTTGAAAATTGTGTGCGTTTTTATTACTTTCTTACATCAAGAAGAAAATTACCGAAATTAGTCACTGACACTTTTGAGAAGAAACATAGTGGAGAATTACATCCCTGGTGTGTATTAATGATTTAATAAAACATTATTATTATTATTATTATTATTATTATTATTTCATAAGTGGAGTTCCACAAGTGTAACCATTTCACATGGGCCTTAATCCTATTGTTAGTGCAATCTAGAGTACAGTCATGGAATCAACTGGATTTACCTATGTGTTGACTCACTTTTCGATAACAGATTCACTGGGTCTACTCTAGTTCAGACTAACCAACATGATTCCAGCCATGACATTGCACATTCTTGAATCAATGTACCACTTCATTCATTGGTATCACAGAAACAGCCAATTTGCATTGCACAGTTGGACAATATGCAGGCTGATTGACAGATGCACAAATTGGTTGCACTAAGCCAGTATTCAGGAAAAGGCTGCTGTAGCACAACCACCATGTAATTCAGTGAATTTAAATTTATACTATACTAACATAATTCTGGATCTCTATCAAAATATAAGTCTATTCATGTACATTTTTAGTCCTACAAAATTAATCAAACTCTGAAAAAGAGAAGAAAAACAAAACCCTGTTATCTGGAAGCATAATTACCTGGATTTATAAACCAAGATAGAGATTTAGACTCATATCTGAGTCACAGCGAGAAAACTTTAATATCGTTGAAGGTAAGTTAGACTGTTTTTCTGACTCATTGATTGGGGACTGAACTGAATCTCTTGGTCAGTGCACACTGTTATGCTAAGCTGAAATCTTCTGAATTTTTGTGTGTGTGCTTTCCCTATGGCCCAAAACAGATGCTGTACCCTGGGCAGCCATGACCCCTGAAGTGTAGGAACACGCCCACACTACCACATATGCACATCAAACATAATAGTTTGGGAGTTGCAAATAAACTAACACTTCTGAAGGCAGGAAGACAGGCAATGGAGGCAGAATGTTTTGCCAGACAAGCTGATTTACAACTTAATTCTAAACCTAGAACAAGAACAAGCCATCCTTTACAATGTAGATTTGATTTCCCTTTGAGGTAGGACAAACGCCTTTCACTTCAGGCTGTTTTTGCCCATAAAAGATCCCCAAAATCCTTGGTTAGTGGGCTAGTTAGAAGGCATGGGGACACTCTGTCACTGTGAACTCTGACCAGTCCTGGTATGTCTATTCTTCCCTCCACTCACCTGGCCATATCCCATGTCATTCCCCTCACAATTGGATCTGGACTCACACCTCCAACTATTCCAAGCTAATTCCTAATTTTCTTAGTCCTGGCATGTACATGTGAGTGAATGTATATCGTTGTATGATTTTCTCTCTTAATAAAAGAAATATTTCATTCAGATAATTCTGCCTCTGCAATATTTCTTAGATCTCTTTTCTCTTGGTATACATAAGGGAAATGGTCTTGAGGGTCCTTGTAGCCAACCCAATAAAGTGAGCTAAATAAAATTACTCTAGAAAGACTCTTGGCTACAACACCCATATTTTCTGTGCCCAAGAAACATTATAAGCAGTGCACCTATTCCTTCATTGCAACTAGTTATTTCAGCAGCATAACACAAGCTAGAATTTCCTATGTGTATAGTGAAACTATGTTTAAAGCAGATTCATTTAGTCCATATCCACTTATCTGCAAAGAATTGCAGGTCCCCCATGTTGCCTCACACTGCCTTTCTAGACACTTCTAAATCCTCCAGCATGATGCTATGTTGAACCTCTAGCCTAAGCATGCCATAGAATTGTCCTGGAGGACCTAGAAATGTCTAGAAAAGTGTTCTCCCTAGGCATTTCTAGGTCTTCTAGCTTGATTCTATAGTATGCTTGTGCTGCAAGTCCAAGACATCATTCATTTCATGTTGAAAAAATAGTATTAATGCTTATCCCCGATTGCATCTTGTAGAGGGGCTGGAATTATTATTATTATTATTATTATTATTATTTATCATTACCCACAATTTTCATTATTTGTGAATGGTCCTGGAACAGGGTCTTACTGCATATGAAATATCTTTTTTTAGACATTCTTCATAGGAAAGAACTAAATTTGCTCAACTTGCTCAAATGTGTGTGCATTTCAGAACCATGTCACAGTTATCCCATTAGCATTCACAGAACCAAGGGCAGGGATTTATCCATTTGCTCAGCTCTCTACTCTTATGGTGTCCTTTTCCCCAAAAGTACTCTACCCTTAGATGTTTCACGCCAAAGGCTATAAAACCTAACAAAAATGACAGCCAAAATGATTTCTGTGACTGAAGTGCATACCTGGCACAGTGTTTGTGTTCCTTTTCAGTTCATGAAAGGGCTGATGTTACTCAGGTGGTCCATAAAGCAACACAGTTTGGTAACAGACCAAGGAATATGCTCAGCCAGACATTCTGAAAGCATCAGCCATCCAGGCATTATTTCTAGCCTATTATTAGACTCAATGTACTTTTCAGTGGCAAGCAGCCTGCTACTGTGGAACCAGCTGGTTATCAGTTTCAAAGCTCACCCAGTTTCTTTGAGGAGTTTCTTTTTTATGTCTCCAGAAAGAGACCAACACCTCCGTCACATTTTGGGGGGTATTCAGGGACATCATGAGAACAGACCTTGCCAGAATATTTTACACAAACTCAGACTACTCAGTTTGAAGTAAAAACAGAAGGAAGATGAAGCAGCAAGCATCCAGATTGCTGATTTTTTTCAGAATTGGTTAAAGTTCAGAAGAAAACCTCACTAAAATTTGGTCATGGCTAACCCCACTTTAGAATATTTTTCTTGCTGGCCAATACATTGGCCCCAATCCAGCATCCCCTCTGCATAGTATAAATATTTACATGTGGACCTATACTATGCTGAGACATACTTGCTGTGACTTGTCAGTAGACTCCTGATGCTGTCCTGCATGGCCATTCCATACTTTGCAATAAACAGGAATCTTTGGAGAAGCATCTGGTTGCATTTCTATTCCTTCTTTTGATTGGATATCTTAAATGAGGAACCTTTGTTTTGATTTATTATCATTAGACAATTGATAGCTTGAATTGTAATGTATAGGAATGTGTATGTGTATGTGTCTCCTAGTCACCTGTTGATGTATGGCAACTCTATAAATTTCACAGGGTTTTCTTAGGCAAGGAACCCTCAGAGGTTGTTTTGTCACTTCCTGCCTCTCAAGTATAGCTTAAAGAACCTCTTATTCATTGGTGGTCTCCCATAGGAGTTCAGACAGGATCTGGTTCCACTAGAATATTTAGGTCCTTCATAGGGAGAGAGTGAAAGGATCCAAGACAGAAACAGCAGATTAGACTGCCTTTTTAGTCTGCATCAATGAAGAGCACTGTCCATGACCAATATGCTGTTCCTGTTAACTGATAAACCGCCTGGACACACTGGTAAAGGCGGATTGTTCTAGGAAGAGAAAGATAATACTGGTGAGAGAAACATCTAGGCTTATGCTAAAATAGATATACATCCCATTAAGAGTGTAATGGATGCCTGTTAGGATGTTTATGGATGTAACAGATGTTGCATCTTTCCTATGTGTTCACAGATGCCTGTTTAGAGTAGTGTAGTGCTTCAATAGATGAGATAGCATTTTTGATGGATAGATGGTGAGCCAGCATGGCATAGTGGTTTGAGCATTGGACTATAACCCTGGAGACCAGGATTTGAATCACAACTCAACCATGAAAACCCAATGAGTGACCTTAGACAAGACACATGCTTTCAGCCTCAAGGGAAGACAATGGCAAACCTCCTCTGAACAAATCTTGCAAAGAAAACCCCATGACAGATTTGCCTTTTTGTTGTTAGCTGCCCCCAAATCAGTTCCAACTCATGGCAATCCTGTGGATGAGACATCTCCAAGAATTCCTATCCTCCATTGCTTTGCCCAGATCCTGCAAGCCCTTGCCCACAACCCTCCTGACTGAGTCTATCAAACTGGTTTGTGGTCTTCCTCTCTTTCTTCTACCCAGTACCTTTCCTTCCATTATTATTTTTTCTAGTGATCCATGCCTTCTCATTATGTGGCCAAAGTACGATAGTCTCAACTTGATCATCTTTGCTTCCAAGGAGAGCCCTGGTCTGATCTGTTCAAGAACCCATTTGTTTGTCTGCTTGGCACTATATTTCATTTGAGGCGATTTTCTTTCTGTCTGCTTCTTTCACTATCCAGCTCTCACATTGGGAATACAATGACTTGAATGATTCTAACTTTAGTGCTCAGTCGTATGTCTTTGCTCTTCAGTAGCTTTTCCAGTTCTTTCATAGCTGCCCTTCCCATTCCTAGCCTTTTTCTTATTTCTTGAGTGCAGTCTCCATTCTGGTCAATGTTTGATCCTACATGTGGGAATTCTTTAACTATTTCAATTTTCTCATTGTGTAGATTGAACTTCTGTATTTCTTCTGTGGTCATTATTTTTGTTTTCCTTAAGTTCAGCATCAGACCTGCCTTTGCACTTTCATCTTTGTCCTTACTTATTAACTGTTCCAATTCCTAAATGTCTTCTGCTAATATTATAGTGTCATCCACATATCGTAGGTTGCTAATGTTGCTTCCCCATATCTTCACTTCTCCTTTTTCTGATTCTAATTCTGCTTTTCTTATTATGTTTTCAGCATATAACTTAAACAAGTAAGGTGATAGGACACACACTTGCTTAATCCCTTTGCCTATTGGGAACCAATCTTTCCTGTTCTGATGGTGACCGCTTGCCCTTGGTACAGATTCCTCATTATGATTATCAGATGTAGTGGCACGCCCATCTCTTTGAGTGCATTCCATAGCTTTTCATGATCTATACAATCAAATGCTTTGCTGTAGTCTATAAAAACATGCTGATTCTTTATTGGAATTATTTGGTGCACTCCATTAGC
Organism: Urosaurus nigricauda; assembly: GCA_034509955.1. Lineage (NCBI taxonomy): Eukaryota > Metazoa > Chordata > Lepidosauria > Squamata > Phrynosomatidae > Urosaurus > Urosaurus nigricauda. The sequence goes on from JAOEGL010000004.1 coordinate 108,520,357, forward strand.
AATCGCATGTTTGCAATGTGGTCCCTAGCTCCCCTTACTTTTTTGAATCCTGCTTGCACCTCTGGGATTTCTCTCTCCATGTATGGTTGGGGTCTATGATGCAGAATTTTTAGCATTATTTTGCATTTGAGATCAGTGCTATTGTCCTATAGTTGCTGCAGTCTTTTGTATCTCCGAAGAAGCCCTAGAAAATGCTTGCATCATCATTCATCAAGCTGTCTTCCACTCTCAGAAATTTAATGGCTATGCTGGGGGAGGGGGCTGCAGAAAGATAGTGAGTTGGGGGGCAGGTCATTGTGTGAGGTGTAAATAGGATGCCCGCATATGGCATTAATAGGATTCTAGCCATAGTGAATGTATTTTTATGTGGCTTGCACACATTTACTCTGGCTTGCATCCTGTTAGTGACATATGTAGGCCAGGTGATGTAGGCTATAATGAGAGGAGGGCAATAACAAACATCCCATGAATAAGTCTTACCAAGAAAAGTTGGAATTGACTTGAAGGGACATAATAACCACAACAATGAGAAAGAGAATGTGTGGGTATTTATCATATGTATGTGAGTTTCTGCTATGCTGCCAATTTGTGTTTATGTTTGAGTGAGTATATAATATTTGTATGAATGTGCTTCTTCTACAATAGTTGGCAATAGTGTTTCACTAATAGTTATTAGCACTATGTTTTAGATCTGTTTTTCGTTGAGTGGCTTCAAGTCATTTCCAACTTATGTTGACTCTATCACAGTGTTTTCTTGGCAAGATTTGCCCTCATTTCATAGAATCATAGAGATGGAAGAGACCACAAGGGCCATTCAGTCCAACCCCCTGCCATGCAGGAACTCTCCATCAAAGCATCCCTGACAGATGGCCAACCAGCCTCTGCTTAAAGACCTCTAAGGAAGGAGACCCACCACACTCCGAGGGAGTGTGTTCCACTGTCGAACAGCCCTTACTGTCAGGAGGTTCCTCTTAATAGAATCATAGAATCATAGAATGATAGAATTGGAAGAGACCACAAGGGCCATCCAGTCCAACCCCCTGCCATGCAGGAACTCCCAGTCAAAGCATCCCCGACAGATGGCCATCCAGCCTCTGCTTAAAGGAAGGAGACTCCACTACACTCCGAGGGAGTGTGTTCCACTGTCGAACAGTCCTTACTGTCAGGAAGTTCCTCCTAATGTTGAGGTGGAATCTCTTTCCCTGCAGCTTGCATCCATTGTTCCGTGTTCTAGTCTCTGCAACAGCAGAAAACAAGCTTGCTCCCTCCTCAATATGACATCCTTTCAAATATTTGAACAGGGCTATCATATCACCTTTTAACCTTCTCTTCTCCAGGCTAAACATCCCCAGTTCCCTAAGGCGGTCCTCATAGGGCATGGTTTCCAGTCCCTTCACCATCTTAGTTGCCCTCCTTTGGACATGCTCCAGTTTCTCCACATCCTTTTTGAATTGTGGTGTCCAGAACTGGACACAGTATTCCAGGTGGGGCCTGACCAAAGCAGAATAGAGTGGCACTATTACTTCCCTTGATGTAGACACTATACTTCTATTGATGCAGCCTAGAATAGCATTGGCCTTTTTAGCTGCCGCATTGCACTGTTGACTCATGTTCAACTTATGGTCTACTTGAACTCCTAGATCCCTTTCACACATAGTTTCATTCAGCCAGATGTCCCCCATCCTAAATCTGTGCATTTCATTTTTATGCCCTAAGTGCAGTACCTTGCATTTCTCCGTATTGAATTTCATTTTGTTAGCTTTGGCCCATCTTTCTAGTCTATTCAGGTCATTTTGAATTTTGATCCTGTCCTCTGGGGTATTAGCTACTCCTCCTAATTTAGTGTCATCCACAAATTTGATAAGTATGCTGCCAATTCTGTTATTGAAGTCATTGATAAAGATGTTGAATAGGACTGGGCCCAGGACAGAACCCTGTGGGACCCCACTTGTCACTTCTCTCGAGTATGAAAAGGAGCCATTGTTGAGCACCCTTTGGGTGCGGCCAGTCAACCAATTACAAATCCATGTAACAGTTGCCTTGTCTATCCCACATTTTGCAAGCTTGTTCGCAAGTATATCATGGGGAACTTTGTCAAAGGCCTTATTGAAATCAAGATATACTGTATCCACAGCATTCCCGTCATCTACCAAGCTGGTAATTTTATCAAAAAAAAGAGATCAGATTTGTCTGGCATGACTTGTTTCTCTGAAACCCATGTTGACTTTTTGTGATTATGTTATTGCCTTCTAAATGTTCACAGACTCTCTGTTTAATGATCTGCTCCATAATCTTTCTTGGAATTGATGTCAGATTAACTGGACAATAATCATTAGGATCCTCTTTTTTCCTCCTTTTTGAAGATGGAGACAATGTTTGCCTTCCTCCAGTCTGCTTTGCTGGTGCTGAGAATGTGTTACTTGCCCAGGAGCTTATCAGTGATCACCCAGTAGGTTTCATGGTTGAGCAGGGACTCGAACCCTGATCTCCAGTGTCAAAGGTCAGCTCTCAAACCACTCAACTACACTGGCTTTCTTTAGATAGAAGTAGGGAATATGAAAATATGGAGTTCTTATGCTATTGAGGTAATGTCAGAGGTCTCAGATATGGGCTCATATTTTCATATATTTTCACAACTTTACACTTCTTTCTCTTTCTTTTCCCATGTATTACACTTTTTTCTTCTTAGACTTTTGAGGCGTAAGCTATGACTATATTCAGTGCTATCTAGTTAATGCTGCTCCTGGTCTAGCTTAACGTCCTCTATATCCTGTTATCATTTCCCCCATAATATGGTGTCTGGTGTTTGCATGCAACCTAAGAACCCCTTTGAAATGTCCATATGTTACGTTGAGCATGCATCTCATGGTCAGAAAACCTCAAGCATTTTCAAGGTGGTTTTATGCCCATGCTGTGCCAGTGTTGGCATAATGCTCTATTATGCATCTTGGACTACCTTGTCTTGGGATTCTGAAACAGATTCTAAAAGATGGTTTCAAAAAACAATGTTAGAAAATGATTTTTCAAAGCAATTCCAGGAAATATTTGTTTCCCTTCTCTGTAGACTGACAGAGTCCATTTGAGTGTGTGTGTATGTGTGTGTGTGTGCGTACAAATCATCTACTCCAATCCCCTGCCCTAAGGCAAAATACTTTATACATTTCAAGCATTCAGAACAAAGGCCTGTCCAAAAATCTCCAAAGGTTCTCCCAAGGCAATCTGTAGACTATAGCACTTTTGAACTGCTCTTATATTTCCAAGGTTTTTATAGACACCATTTCAGGCTTCAGTGGGGGTGGGTGGATAGTGAGAAATTTCAGTAAGGGAGATGGGATGCTTAGCAGTTCTTAAAAGCCTTCCCATGGCTGTATTCAAGATTAAATGGCAAAAGAGTATGCTTTAACAAGAGCTCTTACTGCAGTCCTGTGCTTACTTCGATTAAGGCCCAGAAAATGTGACTTATTTCTAAGAATAAATGTGTAACAGGATTGGGCTACAGAATCCTATCAACAAAGGTCAAACTGTAATCATTAAAAGACACAATTGATTTGGGCTTCTGGCGTACACTTTTCACATATAGCTTTTTAGGTATTTCATAGCAATAGTCTTTCACTATATTGCATCCCCTCCAACAGTTCGGATTTGGCAGGAGCAGGTCCTATTAATCCTTGCTCATCTACTTTTCCAGGTGCTTTTAACATTCCCCCTCTTGTCCATGGCTTTATTCAATTCCTACAAACTGAATGCAAAGTGCAAACACTCAATTAGCTCAGCTGTGGGTAGAGGAGAGGATAGAATCTTGCCTTTCTCAATAGACTTAAGCTAAAGCAAACTGCTGCAGCCTCTCCTAGATTGTCTCTTCTTCCTCATTAATGATTTTTGCCATGTTGACCATGCACAGACGTTGGTTGGCTACATATGTCCTAGTTTTCATCTGTGCTGTATTGGAGGGTATAATACTGGTCATTTGAAATACTGAAACATTTTAAATATTGTTGCTTGACTGAATACACTAGCACCTCCTCTCCAAGTCATTGATCCTTTGTTTTGGATCTGGGATGAATTTTTTGTCTGGTCAATAAAATGTGCCTGAATTATGGTGTTTTTTCCCCTCATTCTTTTCCATTTAACTCAAACAGCAGCAGCAGCAGCAGCAGCAACAACAACAAGGCAGTCCCCTTGGTTGCCTCTATTTTACTTACTAAAGAACAGGGAAATATAGCTTGTGTAGGTATGATGTATTGTTAGCTGTGCTGGAGAATTTCATCCGGCCTATATTTTTAAGCTAAGTGAGCCAATTTACATTTCCTGGACTAATATGCAAACCAGAATACATTCATTCTTTGGTCCATGTTTTTTTTTAATATTATAATGTTCTTAGTTTAAAAATGGGTATTTTAAGGGAAATGCATAGAATGTGGAAATTTTGTAGGAAAAATCCATACAAAATATGAGTTATTATGGGAAAAATCTGTAACTGAAATAGTTTTTCATTTAAAAAATTAGCAAAGACAGAGAGCAACAAGCATGTGATCTACAAATGGACTTAACTGTTCAGCCCTTATTATTAATCAGTTCTCCTGAAGTCTACTTTTACCATATGGTAATGAAAAGCTTCCTGAATTCATTGTGAAGCTGGACATAGAAGAGATGCAAAACATAATTCATTACTAAGCTCTCAAAGGCTTTGTACCTTAAGGAAACAGTGAAGGATATGCAAGCAGAAGAAAGAATCATGTGCATATTCTACACTGACTATTTAGTTATATGTGTGTATTGAAGGCCTTGTCTTTTTCAAAGGCATTTTAATTTCATTATCCCAGGCTTGGTAGGACTATATGAGACTGATGGATTAACCCACTTATGCAACATTTGATACAAGGAAGGAATAAATTGTAAGAAATAGCAAAATGCAATCATGATACACAGAACGGCAATGCCATATACAACGATTTATTTTAGCCAATGAAAATCCAGCAACCAGGAAGTTAACTAGTTCCATAGTCCTGAATATCCAACATCCTGATGGATCTGGGTAGTTAAATTATGCAGTTGTTTAATCAAATTATTAATGGAATTAGAGTTATTTGACAAATTAAAACAGAACATATTTTTGATTTCTTCACACCCATGATTGCAAAAGTAAATAATCTATGGCTGCCTTGTTCAGAACGGCATTTCTAAAATTCATGCTCTTTATCATTTAACATAGGGCAGTGGATGTGGCATTTATATATATATATATTTTAATCAACAAACAAGTTTTTTTGGTATGTACTGTGAATCCTGGCAGGCCAATTAAACATAGTGACAGGAATAGAATAGCATAAAGTTTATTACAGTCAATGACCAGCATACACAATATAAAAGAGTACAATATGAGATATAAAATAAAACAGTAAAAAAGGATTATGCAATATAGAACAGTACAAAATCAACAAGTACAGTAGAAGATAGGTTAAGGGACCATTTTGCGAGGGCAGGCCATTGCCGCAACACAAAAACTTGCCACCTTGGCAGTAATCCCTGGCTGATGGTCAGCCAATAGGAATTCAATATAAAATAGATCAGGCTTTTTTCTGTAAAATTGGTGCTACGAAACAACGCTGCAGATCCCAATAAAGGATAGTGACAGGAAAAGGTACTCAGCTGGGCTGTAGAGGTGTACTGCATAGTCACATTCACAGGTAAATGTTATTGCTGTGTTAATCCTGGAAAGGTGTGGGAGGACAGGAACAAGTCTGCTCAAACAACACTAAGTGCCATCAGACAAATTGGCAGGTATGTAATTGTAAGTCTGACTATTACAAGTAAAAAACCATCCAGGCAGCAGCAAAACATTGGCATATATAAATGAAATCTCTTCATTAATAGCTTAACACGTCCTCTAGCAAGCTTTGTTATTGTACAATTGTGAATTTTTGCACATCTTGTAGTATTCCCTAACTTTACATGAAGTGTAAGCAAGGAAAATGCCCTGCTTGGTAGCTCCTTGGTGATGACACCCCAATTAGGGCTATCAGCATGACAGTCATGTTAAAATAAGCAAGCAGAGTAGCATTCTTAATATCAACAGATTCCTTGCATACTGGTATTAGACATGTACCCAGAACCTCCTGGGTAGACATTGTTTTTGACAGACAAAAATGAGACACATTACTGATATCAGTCAACTATTTTGAGCTCCCTTTCTGTACCATTTGGCTGAAAGTGCTCCAATAGTAAGATACAATAAACCAAGTGCAATAGTCAACATAGAATTACAAGTCAATACAGCACAAACAGCTACAAAGATCTTATGTTCTACTGGTATACCCTGGAATTCTTCTGGCTTATCATTCGCTACCAGCTGTTGTGCTTCACTCACCAATGCCTTGACATCTCCCTATGTCACTGGTCGAGCTTTGGCCTTCTGGGATGACGAGGATGCTTCCCTGTCATGCAAAGTTGTTGAATGAATTTAGGTATTGGGTTCTGAAGGACCTGATGCCACACCACGAGCAGGTTTGACACACTTGGCTGGTATCCACATTGTGCCTGTTGGAGCTGACACTGCTGCTCCCCCAAGTGATTAAGGATGCTGGTCATTTCCACACTTGCTCTGACAACTGTTGATACCACACCAAGGGTCATGGCAGCAGGGAAAATGAAAAAAAAAAAGTATTATGAGCCACTTACAGCTTTGTTGGGATGTTTGCAGGCCACCAACACCCCAGACTTGAGGTACAATATCAGTTTCCCAATTTTTTGCCCACTCCTGTGCTCGAATCATAATCACATTTGCTCCTGTGTCTAAAAGTCCTGTAAAATTTAAACCTGCAATCATAAATGTGCTGTTGGGCTGCTGGTTAGTAATTGGCTGTTTTATCCACTGTATATTGACACTGCCAGTTTCAATAGCCACTGGTAATAAACCAATTGTGCCACTGACATGTCTAAGGACAAAGTTTGTGGAAGATTAACACAAACCTGTATTTGAATCATTCCTGTATAATCATTACCTATAACAGTGGGTATAACAAAATTTTCTTTTTTTGAAAGAGATGATCTGGGTAACACCAGTCCCATTAGCTTAGAAGGCAAAGGGACCTTTATTTGATCTGTACTTCCATTGGAAACTTAAAGGGTGTTTCCTGGGTTATATACAGATCTAGGCCAACACTATTGGTTGTGGCAGCGATAAAGGAGTTCAATGGTCATATTGATCATTACTTTGTATTAAATAGTTCACCCTTGTTCGACCTGAGGCCAAGTGCTGTCCTGATTGGGAGTTTCCTGACTGGCACTGATTAGCCCAATTATATCCTTTTTGGGTGAGGACCTGTGGTGTTCAGGGCAGACTGACACTCCTTAAAATTTCCTATTTCCCCACAATTAAAACATTTCACTTTCTTTTTATTTCCAAATTTTATGGGAGGCACCAAGAGATTCATTTTATGGACTGAGTGCTTATGTCTTGGCAAACTCTAAGTATATTTGCCAAAGTGATATTTCTAGATGCCATCAATGGTTGTAAGGTTTGCTGACAGTCTTGGTTAGCATTATTTTTTGCAAGCTTGATCAATAATTCTGTGGCCGTTTCAGGATAAGATATTTGTAGAACCTCTTGAGGTAGCACTGCCTGTAGCTGTATTGCAGCAAAATTATTTACTCCTGCCAGTTGATCTGCAGTGTATTGCCCTCCACTATTTTGGCCCCACACTTCACAGGCCCTATAAAATTCACTCTCCCACAAAACATATTGTGCAGTGGTTAACATCACGGGCATAGCATCTTTTCAGTCCTGGGGTATCATCAGATACCTATCTTTAATACCTTCTACCATGTCTCTAACATAATTAATCCCTGCTCCTGTATCCCTAATAGCTTGCTGCAGTTCTTTCATTACTACATATGGGAGTGGGCTCCATTCATAAACTGTTCTACCATTTTGATCCTGATGGGATATGCAGCTAAAAATTCTAGATCATCCAAATCAGTCAGAGCTCTGACATTGTTCAACCATTTTTTGAAATGGAGACATAGCTGCCCCTGAAGGGGCTTGCAAGTTGTTGTTAGGTAATGGGGCTGAGAATATCTTATCTATCTCTGGCTCCCTGAGAAGTTGAACTACAGAAGCCACATATGAGAGAGAGAGAGAGAGAGAGAGAGAGAGAGAGAGAGAGAGTTCTCTATCCAATATTGCTTCTGTCTTAACTGATCCTGCTGGAACAGGCATGCATTTTTCTATGGAATGTCTGCACAAATGCCACGTATTTGGGGCTTTTGGCTCTGCATAGAAGGTTCATCCTGTTTTCCCCAAATATCTACTTTTAAAGAGCCCTCTTTGGGATACCAGATGCACTGATGACTAATCTCCTGGACCAGCCAATGTAAGTCAGACTTGTTAACCTTGTGCCCTGCCTTCTGTAATAAATAGTAAAGCTCCCCAGCATGCTTTCATTGAGCCATTGATAAAGAGCTACCCATTACTTATTGGGATCCCTTATTGATGTGAGGGTGCACCTGTAATTCACTGCTGAGTGAGGTAAGTAGGGCAAAGACAAGAGGACGTCCCTGTCTGGGTGCCACCTGTAAAGAAATCAGACGAATCACTACATCTGGTATAGACAATTTAATTGGCACCTAGACAATTAAATTGACCTGGGAACAAGACAAGAATATTGCTTTTATTGGCAGAAACAAAACAGGTAGGAAAAATATAGCATGCCAGCATGGTTAATTAATCATCTTGTGCCACGACTTTTGGATTGTGTTTTTTGTACAGTGGGCCCTTGTTATCCACTGAGGTTTGGTTCCAGGACCCTCCATGGATAACAAAATCTATGTATGCTCAAGTTCCATTAAATATAATTAAACAACAAAATGGTGTCCCATATATAAAATGGAAAATCAAGGTTTGCTATTTTGAATTTATACTTTTTGGGAATTATTTTCAAGTCATATATGCTCAAATCTGTGGATAAAAAATCCGTGGATAAGAAGGGCTAACTGTAATAGTTAACCAGTTTTCTTCCTCAGACAGGAAGAGCCAGATTAACTTTGCAGTTTATGTCTAACCAGTAGATAAATTTCTCCCATTTAATAAAAACAACAACAACAAGCGCTCTCATGTTTACATGAGTGCAAACCATTGTCTATTCAGCACAAATGGGAAAAATCTCATCTCAGAGTGAGCTACTTGTGAAAGTGGCACTAGCTCCAGGCAGCATAGCATGACAAATTGTAAAGAACCACCTGGCATTGCAATGGAGGTCTCTGGATCTTCTGGGAAGGTCAGGAGCAAAACAAAGGAGGTCTGTTCAGCTGCCAGTTTTAAGGTGAGTATACAGGTATGATGCTGAACAGGCTGGACTGTCATCCAAACTCTTCACAACAGAACTAGGGTTGGGGTTGTGCGTTGTCTGGAGTCACATGAAAATGATAGGGGGAAGATGTTTTGTTTGATCCATGCAAACAGGGCCTAAGTAAGATTCGTTGGCCTGACTTCTCAAGCCCACCTTAATAGCTAGAAGCTTCATCAGGTGAAGGAGCTCTGTTCAGCTGCCAATTAGGGAGCAAGGAAGAGGATATCTCCAGCCATTTCCCATAGTGAGTAAAGATGCAACAAGGATTGTCTCAGCCTTGATTGCTGGTTGGAAGAGCCTGGAAACATTATACTTATTTCATACCAATGAGCATCTGACCAGAACATTTTCACTAAATCCAACTGCAGGTTGTTAAGGTGAGCTGAGTCTGACATAAGATGCACTCTTACTGAATATGGAGCAGTTATGGATCTGTAACTATAGGTTGCAAATCTATAACTGCAACTCAGAATGCCACCTACAACACCGAAGGAAATTTTATATGACAAAGAGAGATCTGGCAGCTTAAAATTATCAGATTGATTATGGCTCAACCTCTCATGGAACAGAGTCTATTTTGTCATATTATCAGATGATGAAATAAAGTTGCATAAAATTATAAGATAAATCATATCTTTAAATATTAGTTTTTAGTGTTAGTTTTAAATATTTCCACAAGACCAGGCACAAATTTCTTAGGTTCATATTTTAATATTATTTTGATAATTGCTTACACAGTTCACATTCGTCATAATAGAATGGTTGGGTAAGAAACCTAAAATTCATAGAATGCAAATCCTGAGCAGGATAGTAAACAGATATAAGGGTTGAAAAAGAAGGGGAAAGTTAGGTTGTGTAAGGCTTTAAATGTTTAAACAAGAAGTTTGTACTAAATCTTGAAGGAATGGGTAATCTTTGGCCTCCAGTGTCAATCTAAAAGTTTTCAAACAATGGCATGTGTTGCTCTACAAAGTTTGAATTATATTCTTTCAATGTTCTTTACATCTTGCCAGATTATAATGCTTTGGAGGAGACAGTTTCAAATTTTCTTTTTCTTTGAATTTACAATGCATCTGGACTTCTTCTTACCTAAAGAATAGTAACAACCACTAATGTAACTCTGTTTTACTACCAGCCTGTAGGCACATAATTATCTAAGTCTGCTAATAATATGAATTATTATCATTTTGTTCAATAGAGACAAATCTTTCTCCCCACAACATTATTAATCTTAGTTCATATTTTTCCTTCCATAATTTAAGAGAGTGCTATTAAGTATGCTACAGCAGCATCCTATTGTTCAGAAAGTTTCATTTCCTCATATGCAAATATCTATCAACATAATTTAATTTTCTCCATTGTAAACCATAGTCAATTAAAATGGATAAAGTAAATAGTTCATTCCATTTACTCTAGATAAGGAAAGGGTGAGTATTTTGTTTTTGCTGTTTTTTTAAAAAACTTTTCAGTGCATAGTCACCTTTCTTCAAATTTTCCAAAGGGCAAAAAGACCCCTCCCAATTCAGTCTGATCTTTACAGGCAAATTGAAAAGTGCTGTGTCGCATACTGTGGATAAATAAGTTCTGTTTTATATTTCTTTCATTCCCAGGGTTGACACTTCATTGGTGATATACTTTGAAGGAAATTGAGTTGTCTTGCTAAAGATGGCAAGTGCCCCATAAATCACTTGACACACATACACACACAGCATGTCACTGGGTAGAGAATCATTGGCACTATTTCTGAGTAGCTACAGTCTGAATTGGTTCTTAAGTTATTGATCTCAGAATCTGTTTTGCCCTCTGATGTAGCTTGGGCACATCATCAGTGAAATGCTGGTGCACATGTGTTATGGGTAGAAATAAAGTCTACTAGGGCAGTTTGGGGCTTCTTCCAATATGAAATAAGAGCCTGGAGAAGTTTAATTTTTGCAGTACAAGACATTTTCCCTATATCCGGTAGGGGGCTGCTGTTGCATTACTAAATAGCAGGGCCAGCCAAGTGTCTGATGCGTATTGGTGCCTGATGCACAATGGGACTAGTGTGTATTGATTCCAGTGCACATTGAATTGGTCTTGATGTGCATCACATGAGTCCTAATGCACATTGGACAACAATGCTCATTGAGCACTCTTGTTGACATCCCATTATGCATCTTCACAATTCAGCAAATGAATTTCTTGATGCCTCTGCTATGTAGCTAGGTATATGTAAAGTTATGTAACATAACAGGTCATATAGGATTCTGAGAATTAACTATAAAAATTCCCTGTATTCCTAACATTCCTTTCAATTTTTTTTAAAAAAATATTATTAATTAAAAACAATCACTTAACAATCTTTTCAACCATCTCAATATCATGGAATTATAGAGTGGAGAATATAGCAAAAAAAGCATACATTTAAATTTGTACTTTATAATATATAAATTAATAAATATTCCTTTTTCTCTTTGTATTCTACTTTCTTCTTCTAATCTTATCTTCATGTCTTCGATAGGTAATGAGCACTTTCCACATTGTACCTATTCTTGCTTCAGCCAGAGGTCAAAATAGTATCCCTGCCCCACTACCAGATTGCCAACTGAAGTTAACTTTACCATGATAAGACAACATCATCCACCTCAGAGAGCATGGAACTCCCTTGTTGCCTGGTCTGTTTACAGTCACAATTCAAGGTGCTGGTTTTGACTATGTAGCCCTGTACAACATGGGTTCAGGCTATTTGAAAGATTGTATCTCCCTTTTTGAGTCCGTTAGAGCTCTAAGATCATCTACAAATGCCCTTTTCTCTGTCCCACCATCTTCTCAGGCTCTTCTGGTGGGAACAAGGGAGATGGAACTGCCTCCTCAGATAGGCCAGATTGGCTCCCTCCTTGCTCTTCTTTAGTCACAAGCTGAAAATATTCTTCTGCCACCAGGTTTTTGGAAATTGCATGGGGTGGGCTTTCAATGAAGTGCTGTACAATCATACCATTTGTATAATCTTTTAATAGATTTTAACATTTTAATATTTTAACCTTATAAATTGTTTAATTTATTTTAATTAATGTCTATATTTATACTTTTATCAAAAATTTTGTATAGCTTTTTAAAAAAATTATATTGTTTTAAAAATGTTGTTACCTGCCTTGAATCCCATTATTGGGAAGAAAGTGGGATCATCATCATCATCATCCCACTAAATGCATAGAACACAGTATCCTCTAATATTACCTAAATAAATTACAGTATTTAACAATTAGTGAGTATTTCCATACATTATGTGTGAAACAGGTGGACATTGCAGACTGACATTATAGGGGCCTATATCACATAGAATAAATTATATAATTAATCCTTACTTTTTCATGCTAATGTCAGTCTTCAATGTCCACCTGATGAATGGTCCACCTAATGAATGGTCCACTTAATGGAAAAGTACATTAGCATGAACTCAGTCAGTTTTTCAATAAAAACAGAAATCAGAGTTTATTTTTTACTATGAAGAGACAGGTTCATTGCATCTTTCCAATGGCACACCATTTCTAATCTTGCTGCTAGGACGAGAAAGCTAATTAGCTCTACATGCAAGATAGGTTCTTTAGGTCGGCAAAATAGTGTGAAGAGACCTGTTCATGGATCACCTTCAACTTTCTTGTAAGTAATAGTACATATATCTTTACAAAAAGCTTGATATAATTGTTGAGCTTACATTTTTCTAGACTTAACTGCACTGGAGGATAATACCATCTGTGAATGTGCTTAATCATATGTTCCTAAATGTATACCTAGATAGAATATATGGGGCTTTTCATTCCATGTTTGTTTCATATTTCCTTATTTCATTCGATATTACATTCCATGGATTTGTTCACTTACAGTGATGTTTAAATCTGCCTCAAAAACTATTTTCATATCCCCATGGCAACTAAAGATGTAACTTGACAAGTAATGACTTTCAGTGGTCTTGGATCCCATCCTGGGAGAAAGGCTAGGTATAAATCCAGTGATATGCAATGTTCAGCTGACCATGGGTGTCAAATAATACAGGGGCGATACAGACCACCCAAAAGGGCTGGTCTGTTCTCGTCCCAAGAAGCAGTGAGATGGGGCCAAGGCTGCCGCACTGGCAGCCTCAGAGACCCCATCCCGTCGCTTCTGGAGGTCATGGGGAAGCAGCAAACTGCCGCTTCCCCTCAGTCTCAAAAAGGGGTGCAGCGGGTGCCCTGGACGCCCGCCATACCCTGCTTCCCTTGGCGGTGCTGAGGGGAGAAAGGGGCCGCCACCACGGCCCCTTTCTCCCCTGGGTCTTTGGCGTGGCTGTTTGAAGGCTGTGCCACAGAAAGGGCGCACCTGGCACCCTCTCATGGTGCCATTGTGTCATGGCGTGCACAGCGTATCTAAATGCTGCACATGCCATGACACAATCATGGCGCGCCCGTATGGATGCCGCCATTTTAAAATGGTGGAGTCCATATGGTTTAGGGTTAGGGAGGGTGTGGACGCTGAACCCTCCCTAACCCTAAACACACCCTTTCCAGCTCTAAAGGTGCCACATTTTGCCCATGTAGATCTGTCCATAGCCTGGCATTATTTTAAGTTCTGTATCTCCATCCTATGGGATCCTGGGATTTGTAATTTTACAATGCCTTTAGCCTTCTCTGCCCAAGAGTGCCATTGCTGTTGTCATTCTTGTTGTTGTGTGCCTTCAAGTTTCCAATTTATGGTGAACCTATCATGGAGCTTTCTTGGCAAGTTTCTTCAGAGGTGGTTTGCCATTGCCATCTGAGGCTGAGAGAGTGTGACATGTCCAAGGTCAGCCAGTGGGTTTCCATGGCTGAGTCAGGATTTGAACCCTGGTCTCCAGAGTTCTAGACCAACATTCAGACTACCATGTCACACTGACTCTAGCTGGTGTTTTACAAAAACAACAAGTCCCAGGGTTCTGTAGGATGGTGCCATAGCAGTTAACATGGTGTCAAACTACAATATTTCTAGCGTAGATACACCCAATCTCTAGGGTCGCTCTTGGAACTGGATTGAGTGAGTGGAGAGGAAGAATTCAGGATGTGTATCCCCAAGTCCCCTCTCCAATTACCATTTATGAATGTCTGAGCATAGGTATAGTGAAGGCTGAGCAAAAGAACTGTTCAGTAAGGTCACAGAAGCAATTGTTTTTTATGTGCTCCCACTGAAATACAAAAAAATAATGTAAAAAGACAAATAATGTAGCCACCACTTAATGTACAAGTCTGAAAAAAAAGGCAGAATCATTTCTTCAGCTAGTCTCTTCTCCACAGCTAATTGTTACAAAAATCTCTCAGTGCTCTGCTTTGTTCTTGTATCACTTGTCGGATACCTTGTCCTTTTTAATTGATTTTCTTCCTCTTGCATTTCCTGGGTTAATGGTTTATGCAGTGAGCTTAAAAGGGAAAGTGGGTTTAATGACTCTACTGAGATATAATGGAGACACTAGTGAATATTTTAGAGCAGCAAAATGCCTGTCATTATGAAGATCTTCTGGGATTTGATGATCTCCTGAGGTTATAAGAGGCCTGTCCACCCTGAAGAATTTGACTGGTGCCAACCCTGAAGGCAGGTTTTGAAGGCAGACAATTTTAACAGAAATGTAACAATTCATGTCTGTGTAGACCAGTGCTTGACCATGCCGACTAAATAATTCTGGAATTTATAGATCACTAAAGTCATTTTTCCAAGTCTGCATGTAGTGCTAAGACATATTCTTTCCAAGGATCCTACCCGTGGTGTCACTTTCCATACTGACTCCATACCTTCTGCTATTCACAAGTTCTCTGAATGTCTGAATTTGGGAGAAACATATATGTGTTGAATGCTGCCCATGACAAATGCCCTCAGAATGGGTCTTGAATGCTGAGTCTTTGAGGTGGCATGTTAAGAAAGGGCTCTATTTAGCTAATGATGTGAAGAACTAGGAACCTGACAATCACAGCTGCCTCCCCTATTTATATCCAGCATTATTCAGAAAACCATCACACGATTTCTCCAACTAGAATGAAGCAACTGCATGACCTTGATTTTCTATGTTTGAGAGGGAATGCAGGTCTCCCTGTGAGTCGCATATTCATCATTTATACTAAATGGAGTATTTGCTTGAATGAGGAATGTGAGAACAGACTGTCAGCCAGGCTTCTAGCTCATTTGGTTTCGCTTTCCTAAATTGAGTCAGCAAATTAACTTAAAAGTATAGTTTGTAATGTCACAATGCAAATGTCTTAAATTATAAGAGTGCAATTTTACTACCTCCAATAAAAAAGCAAAGGCCTGATAAATTTTCACAATCTTCATCCAATCTTGATATATCAGCGAAATAAACATATGCTCCTACAGTTTCACTAGATACCAAAGTGACGCAAGTAGATAGATACATACGTGTATATTTACACACAGACATACAGAAACCTACACATACATACACCATTTACATTTTTTCAATTTTTTATTAAGTTTTATCGAATAACAAACTTATAAAAACTACAAAAAACAGACCTTGGGAATCTGTAAAAAGAATTCCACCCCATAATACTTCTCCCTCTTCTTCCTCCTCCTCCTCCTCCTCCTCCTCCTCCTCCTCCTCCTCTTCTTCTTCTTCTTCTCACTGTATATACAATCATTTGAATTAGATGGTTCCCTGCCCTCAAGCTTACAGTCTAAAAAGACATGACACAAAAGGAGAAGGGAATGGTGGTGGGGAAGGGGATCGGGTCCAGCAGTTCTTCTCTCCCTCTGAGGCCTGGACCAAGGCAGATGGACTGGAGGGAGGGCTATACTTAATCGAGGCCAGTCCTGATGGCGTTGGGCCTGCCTTTTCAATCCCTCCCAGGCTGGATGAAGTAATCGTGGCGGGTGGGAGGGGGGGGCTCTCCTTCTTCAAGCAAGGCCTGGATGGCAAGGCCATATCTGACATTATAAAATGACCAGTGAAATTTTGTCTCACCTTGTTGTTATCAATCTTCAGTAAGGCCAATAGTAATCTAAAACACCATTTACAGTGGAGGTGGACAGATGTGGGAGGCCAGGGGGACATGTTGACCCCCCCTCCCCAAGTCTTAGGCAACATAACCAGTTGTGAAGAATGCTAAGAGCTGCTGTGCACACCTGGAAGGCCACAGGATTCCCATTTGTGATACAGAGTAGTGATTCTCACACTCTGATCCTCCGTATGTTTTGGATTTCATCTTCAGAATTTCCTAGATTGCATTGACAGTGTTCAGGAATTATGGGAAAGTAGTCCCAAATGCCTGGAGAACCAGAATGCGAGATCCACTGATCTAGAGGGTTGCAAACTCACTGCCGCTGTCTGGTTATACAGGTCTTCATGAACAAAGCCATACATTTTGAGAAACCTTGGAACAACTGTTCCCAAGTCTAGTCAATGAAAAGATCTAGAAACTGCTGCATACCATCTCTCAAACACATACACATACATGCACTCACACATGTGGACACTCACACTTACACGCACACAACCTCTGCATTGCCTGGGCTTCAGCCTTGCTTACCTTCCTCCTGGTAGAGCTTTACTTTTTATTTGGAAAGCAACAGACCAACAAAGAAGGTGTGTGTGTGTGTGTGTGTGTGTGTGTGTGTTGCTCCAAATTCAAGAAGCTAGAGATTGGAAGGATGAGAGAGAAGGTAGCAAAGAGGCTGTAGCAATGTTATTGGCATCACCTATATGCTTCTGACCTGAGCTGAATCATTAGCATGAGCCAGATATTTTACTCTGACTCTAACGTTTTCCAGGCCAGATCCAGGTGTTGCTGAGTTTCAGCATCCAGCATACCTGACTATTAGCTATGCTGGCTAGTACTGCAGGGAGCAGCAGCTCAACAAAATATAGAAGGCTGCATAATTTTCACCGCTACTCTAGCTCTATCTATCATTATTATTATTATTATTATTATTATCATCATCATCATCATCATCATCATCATTATTATTTATTTATATAGCGCTGTAGGTTTACACAGTGCTGTACATATAAACTTATAATTAGATGGTTCCCTGCCTCAGGCTTACAATCTAAAAGACATGACACAAAAGGAGAAGAAAAAGGGTAATGGGGAAGGGTATCAGATCCGGTGGTTCTTCTCTCCCTCTGAGGCCTGGACCAAGGCAGATGGACTGGAGGGAGGGCTCGGCTTCATAATGCATAATTAAAACATATAATCAGTTTCCACCAGCTACCACACATGAAGAGTGGGGGGTGAAAGCCATGACTGCTGGCTGTAGTCCATATGCCTGCTGTCTCTGTCACAGAATTCCATATATTCAGTGTTTACATGATATCTCAGACTATCAGGGTCCCAGTCATGCCAATGTTCTAATGTTGTAAGTGTAGATTGGATTCCTAATCTTTCATTTGTGCATTTAGTACAGATGCAGGAGGGAACACAGTACACTGCTGTATTAACACAGTGGACTCTTTCAGACGTGGGAAATTGGAAGTATAATCCAAGGGCAATCCAAACGCAATCCTGGGGTTTCACGTTATTGCGAATTAATTCTTCTCACGCAAATTCGGGCAAAAGGGAAGTCACTCCAAATGCAATCATGGGTTTAACATTATTGCGAATTTAAGCCTCTCACGCGATTTCGGGCAAGGGGGGGGGTTATTTTTGCGTAATGGGAAGTAATTCTGAATGCCTTCCGAACAGAGCAGGGGTTCATGTAAATTTGCTTAACTAGCGAATTTACATGAATCTGCATTGGCTCCATTCGGAATTGGGAGAAATTCCTCCCGTTTGAAAGAGTCCAGTGTCATTCACTTCACTTTTGCTAGTGGCTGTTGGTGCTGCTTAAGGCTGCAGAAAGATATTTTAATTGCATGTCTTTTGTAGGCATTATAATGTTTTAAAGTAACTTTATATTGTTTTAAATTAGTGGTGTTTTAATAGGATAATGTCATTGGTTTCCAACATTTCTTTAACTTACTTTTTTTTTTTTTGTTTTTTTTTAGCTGTACTTTGTTTTGGGTGAAAACAACACAAATGACGTCACTGTCTAGTCTTAGGCTATCTATGTCCTCAAATGCCCATTTGGGCCTCTTCTCAAACTATGACAAACAAGCCAAAAGGTTGCTTTGGGAGGGGTGGACAACTGTGGCCCTTCAGATGTTGCTGAAGCACAATTCCTAGATGCCCCTCACCTGTGCTAAGTAAGTCCTTTCCCACTGATGTATAGATTACTATGTGTATATTCTATTACTCTGAACTTGTTTTAAGTCTGGAAGGTCATATTATTCTGGCTTATTGTTTTGTGTTAACACAGCTAATGTCTTCTTTTATTCTTCTATAGTGCATTCCCCCATATATATTCTGACCCAGAGCTGCTGGCTATGTGTTGGCACATAGATATTATGGCACCATCTGGCATAATGAAGTACATTGCATTTATTTACACTAAGAGACTATAAAAATCACAATGCATGCTAAAAAAAAACCCCTAAAGGGCTGAAGAGAAATGCTTCACAAAATTGGCTTGCATGAGGACAATTGGGTCCTCCTCTTTTTCTGATTGCCTGTATCCCCAGATATGCAAGCAGTTATCTCGTTCTTGATGAGCAGACCAAAGCCAAGCAATGTCATGAGAACACTGGTGGCATCTCTTAGCTGCAAGGGACCACGTTGACCAGCTAGCAACCATCACCATTTAGGAAACTACCTCCTGGCTGACAGATGAGATGTCAGTCCTGGCAGAGCACTGAGACTGTTTTATTGACTATGCTGTGATGGATGAACATAGCACTAGTGGGATTCAGACCAAGGGCAGTTTTCCATAGTGGCAGTGAATTATATAGCAGGGGATGATAGATGCCAAGACCAGCACTTAAGAGGGCACTGTCTAGTTGACAGGCAAGCAATACAAGCACTAAGAGGTCATCACATCCAATAAAAGTAGATACCGGGGCAGATTCTCTGCTTGCAGTGTCAGTGTCTAGTGTTCTGTGTCTACCAAGGGCTCTATTTTACCCATTAGTTGCTGTCTAGATGTAGCTGTAAATCACTCCTCAAAATCACCTTATTTCTTGCTCCATACCCAATGAATCATGTTGTCACTTGGACACACAGATATATACACACTGTCTAAATTCATTTTATGGGAACGTGGAAATAAGTCCCACTGAAGTCTAGAGGGCTAACAGCTGAGTAGACACACATGGGATTGCAGTATTTTACAGTACTTCAACATTTGTTACTTATTTTCCCAAGTTTCCCTAGGGGGATATCAGCTTTCAGAAAAACAACAACAACAACAACCCAACAACAACAACAACAACAACAACAAAACTTCCAAAAAAAAAAAAATAGGCCCATTTTCTTGATGGGTCAGCCTAAAGATGCATGCACAAATATTTAAAAGCCCACCAGGCCTATTCAGTTGATTTTAATCTAAATTGGTATATTTTTTAATTTTATGTCTGGGTGATTTAAATGTGCAATGGCTATTTCAATTGTATGTTTATGCGTTTAACCTATGTGTTTAAATGGTTTTTTTGTGTTTAGTGGTATATTGTATTTTAATCTTTGTACCCCACCTTGAGCCTTGCAGAGAGCTAGGTAAGAAATATTTTGAACACTGCTACTACTGCTGCTGCTACTACTACTACTACTACTAGCGACTATATTATTCATTCATTCATTCATTCATTCATTCATTTTGAGCCTCTTCCTCACATCTCTCCCTCTTAGCAACCATGACAATTTCTGCTTTTAACTTCAAACCCCCACAGCTTTGCAATTTTGTTATTCTGTATGTACTGTTTCGATTTATGAAGCTCTGCTACTCCTATAATATTTATTTTGCTAATGCAAATATTGTATATATTTTGACTGCTGTATGATCAATAAAACTTCCCTTTCAGAGAGTTTTGTGTGAATGTGGGACTTTGAGGTCAATTTGCTTAACACACTGTTTTTAACAAAGTTACAGATCTTGACAGGTAGGTGTGCTCAGAACATTTATGAACTCATGAATTCATTTTCTGAGGGTATGCTGGTAACAAGCTGAAATATGCCAAGGGTAGGGTTGCCATATCCCGGATTCTGACAGGACATTCATGGTTTTTGACCATTTTGAATGTCCCGGTCTGTGTTTAGAGGATGTCCCAGCTCCTGCCTCCTTCTCCTCTGCCTCCTTAATTGTCTTTGTCCTCCATTTTTTCTTGACCATCCTACATTTGGCCTGCATTTTGTCCTACATTTTGTGCTACATCATGTCTTACATTTTTTCTACACTTTGTCCCAGTTTCGTGGATGGGAATTATGGCAACCCTAGTCAAGGGGGGCTTTCCCATCTTTTATTGTGAGTGATAAAAACATAAGCCATGTATTCAAGCTAGAACATACTTTCTTCATTAGCTCCAAATAGATGTGTTATATTGACAATTTGACTTTGGTACAGATATCTCTATATTTAGCATCAATTAATTTTTGTTGTTTGTAAATATTTCCTTCTTGTTGTTGCTATTGTTGTGTTGCTGTGTGCCTTCCAAATCCTATCAAGTTTTTCTTGAAACATTTTGCTCAGCAGGGGTTTGCCATTACCTTTCTTTAAGGCTGAGAGATTGTGACTTGCCCAAGGCCATCCAATGGGTTTCTGTGGCTGAGCGGGGATTCAAACCTTGGTCTCCCAGTGTCCTAGTTCAACGCTCAAACCACTATAGCACATTTGCTTCTGTGTTCACTAAGTCATAAAACATTTTAAAAAATGTGCTGGACCAGACCAAAGGCCTGTCTAGTCCAGTATCTTGTTTCCCACCTTGGCTAACCAACTATTTTTGGGAAGCTCAGAAGTAGAATTAGAGCCTTTGCATCATTGTGTTTGGATGATGAAGCCACACTGTTTATATAACAGACAGTAGGATGAACCAGAGATTTAGCAGCATTAAATGAGTGTACCAACCACAAGACCTCAGTTACATGATATCTTGTGAACTCAATACAACTTAGATTACATTCAATAAGTTAAAAAAATGGCTTGTGGTATTAATGGGACACAGAAAATAGCTTCCTGTGGGATATATGTTACTTCCACTCTTGTTAAAAGTTCCTTTGATGACTTATTCATTACCTTGCCTTAAAGAGCCCTGCAATGCTTGCCTTGATACATTAAGTATGCAAGTCTTTCTGGAGATAAATTTTAACCTAAAGTAATTTGAAGCTTGGTGGTTTGATGGGCTCAAACTGGAGGGCGATATAAAACAAGCCGTCTGTTGAAAGAGACAACTGAAGTGAAGCAGGGCAGCAAAGGTTTATGCGAGTTGGACAAAATACAAAATAGTTTTTGTTTTTTTTTAAGGAATTTGTGGCTAACAAAATTTTCACTAGTGATGCTGATTAATTTAGACAGGTCAGAAAAAGGATGGAAATGGAAATTTTCACCATACAAAATGACACATCAATTTTGAATTGCTTCCAGATTGTACTGAATCTGAACTTGAAACTGGTTTTGCTTGCTGACCCTGCTGCTATTAGAATTCTCACCCTTTCCAGTCTGAATAGATTTTTGAAAGGGAAGGAGGTGACATAAAAGGTTCATAAAAAGGTGTTGGCATGACCCTAAAGATGAAGACTGCATGTGAGAATGCATTTGTTAGCTAAAGGGTTAGCTAAACCTATACCTCTGCAGATGTTGGACCATAACAGCCATCATTCCGGAACATTTGCCAAACTGGATGAGGCTGATGGGATTTAAAGGGCCACTAGTTTCCTGTTTTTGTAAATGACAGACAAGTACGTGTCATCAGGCTGAATGCCCTGCCTCAAGTTTCCCTTCTTTCTCAGAACAGGTCTTCTTTCCCTCCCTTGAGGCTTTTTGAGTGTCTTAAGGGAACACTTGAAAAGCTGAAATGGTTTTTGTGATAAGTGATTGGAGTGGGGACAGGCAGGAATTCATGTGACTAATTTTAAGATATAAGAGTGCACTAAGAATTGAAATGGAAAGATACTGTAAAATATTTCAGACAAATGCATACACAGCATTACTGATTATAAGAATACTCATGGAATAAATATTTCAGTTATCAACTCTTTGTGTGTGTGCCATACCCTTTGTGGTTATCACTAATTTGAAGCTTCCAGAAGGAATGCTACACTACAAATTTAAAACAGTTTCAAGGCACTGACATGGGTCTCCTTCAAGGAGTTATAATTCTGTACAGAAAGAGTAGAGTCTCAATAATAATAATAATAATAATAATTTGTATTGTCTAACTGCATAGAACAGTTCTATGGCTCTATGGGGAATATAGAATAGTCATGACCATTACAAAAATTTCACATTGAATTCAGATTTGTAGAGCACTGAGGTGAACTAGGTTTATGGAACTAAGCTCTCAAGAAGTTTTTAAAAAATCTACATTCTCATTAAAGGCATATTAAAAAGTTGACCTTTACTATGCTCCTTGATCAAACAGACAAAAGGTTAATTTAATTCCAAAGGGGAGGAATGGAAACAATTCTTGACACTCAAACTGTAAAATGTGAGTAAACTGCAAACCTTCATACAGTAGTTGGTTTAATGTTCAAATTTTGGTATGATAATAAATTTTAAGAAATGCATGCAATCTTAACATTGCATAGTTCAAATGGTTATAATTCCCCCATCACATTCCTTTATGGTCCCATGGACTTGTTTGGCATTAAATTCTAATGTTCCCAAAATTCTGGATAAACTAGGAAAAATCCTAAAATCAATCTCAAAATCCATAGTATCCTTGCAGTATCCATTCATCTTCAATGCTTCTCTCTGCATTTGAGTATTCCCTATTCTATTGTTGCTTTAGCCATGGCTATTCATGAATGTTTTCTCTCGCCTGATGGAAGTTATCCAAACACAGTAGTCCTGTTCATTTATGACTGGATTGACCCTTGGTCAGCCTATCATAGGGTTTTCTTGGCAATATTTATTCAGAGAAAGTTTGTCATTGCCTTTCTTTAAGGCTGAGTGAGTATGACTTGCCCAAGGTTACCAAGTGACTTTGGTTTCTGGGGGGTCATACATGCAGCTGAACTGAAGAAACCATGCAGCTTAATACTGCTTTAACTGTCATGGTTCACTGCTATGGAACTTTGGGATTTATAGTTTTGTCAGATATATAGCTTTCTATGTCAGAGCGCACTGGTGATACAACAAACAACAAATCCCAGGATTCCAAAGGCATCCTGGCCACGGAGAAGGGGCAGTGCGCCGCTTCTTCGTAGCCTGGAGAAGCGCTGGGATGGGGCCTCTGTGGCTGCCAGTGAGGCAGCCCTAGCTCCATCCCAGTGCTTCTTTGGGTGCTTCTAGACCGCCCCTTTTGGGCGGTCTGTACAGTCCCATTGACTCTCACAGTTATACAGTCCCTGTTGTGCTTACCCAACATGCAATAACTCCTGACTTACCAAGTGAAATGTGTGAGAAAGAACTGTGGGCATGCTTGCAAAATGAGTGGCAACACTAGGGCACATACTGACACAAATTCCAAGAAAGTGTTATTGCTTCTGCAATGATTTCTACTCTTAGCATAGTGCTACAAAGGGATTCTGGTTGCTGAGTACCAAAATTTGCTTTAAAACAGAGACAGTCTGAAACCATGCTTAAAGAATTTGGTAAAACAAAACAAGAAAAGGGGTGTAGTTTCTGCTATGTCACATGAAATGAGCTGTTATTTATGTTTGATAATTAGCTGTCATCAGGCTGTGATAGTCTTGTCAGTTGCATGGAAGATGCTTAGAAAACAGGATTCTGATTGTATACATTACTTTGAACCCTCACAGTTGTCATGCAGACAGATTCCAAAATCAGTTGCAATTTCTTCATATTTTCAATAAAAATCACACATCTAATTTCCTTCTGTTTTGCATTACTATGTCGGAATGGCCTGAGTTTTCTGTTCTGACTCCACACAGCACCTTAAGCAAAGAATGAAGTTTTACAGTTTACTGTTTATATCCCTTTCAATGAAACTCACTTTCTGTGGTGTTGCATTATCCTGTGAAGCATTTGACTTCTATCTGAGCTGCAATCTGAACAGTTCGCTAAGTGTACCATATTGTCTGAGTTTCCTAATGGAGTTTCCTAATGGAGTGTGATCCCCCCCCTTTTCCAGTCAATCCTTCACTAAGTAATTTAAAATTTTGAGGGCATGACAGTTGAATCATCTTCCATGCTAAAGTTCCAGATAAAAAGATAATTCCTCAAACCCCTTAAATGTCTTCAAATTACCTCTTGTAAAGGTCACACTAAACATTTTTGTTCCAAAGTCAAAGAAAATAATTAGATATAATTCACTTTGTGGATAATAAGTAATTATGATAGGCACAGGAGTTTCCATTGTTGTTTGTACTTCTGTCCCACACTTCCTCGAATGAGGTCTGAACTACATATACACAAACACATATACAAACACATATGACACTGAGGGAGATCTCAGGTACTGAGTATATAGAAATATTGAAGAAGACAAGCATAAATGAATGGATATCTTGACTTTAAAAAATATTGCAAGGTCTTCTTGAGATAGCAAAAATCTGCAGGTATGTATGTTTGTATGCATCGTTTTTTATCTTTCTACCTGAGAGCCAAAAGATACCCCCCCCCCCCAGGTATCTAAAATTCTGTATGTGAATCATAAAGAGAAATGGATCCTAAAATCCAATTAAATACTAAAACATTTCTAGTCCATTTTTCCTATCAGGAAATCAATTTTTGCTGCACTTTTGGGGATATCACAGGTGAGACTGTGGACTCTTTCATACAAGGCTAAATTGGAAGTATAATTTAAGGTCAATTCGAATGCAATCATGGGTTTTATGTTATTGCAAATTAACTCTTCACATGCAAATTCGGGCAAGAGGGAAGCCAATTCGAATGCAATCATGGGTTTTACCTTATTGCGAATTAAAGCTTCGCATGCAAATTCAGGCAGGAGGGGGTTATTTTCGGGTAATGGGAAGTAATTCCGAACGGAGCAGGGGTTCATGTAAATTCGCTAAACAAGCGAATTTACATAAATCCGCATTGGCTCCATTCGGAGTTGGGAGAAATTCCTCCCCGTTTGAAAGAGTCCTCAGACAACTGATCACTTGGTAACCAGGTGCTTAGAAAATATAAGGGGTGGGTTAACAAAATCAAGGCACAGTGGTTGCAAGGAAAAAGGATCACTTTCCCAGCTAAGTTCCCATAAAAGATGTAAACAAACAAACAAATTCTTACTCACTTTTCCCAAGGCTCAACCATTACATGACTGTGACCATTATACATTTAAATCACCCACACATAACATTTTAAAGATACCAATTTAGTTTCAAATTGATTAGGTAGGTCTGCCAGAAGAGATAGTTCTTTAATACTGTTTTAAATTCAGATAGCATGTTTAGCTGTCAAATCTCTCCTGGCAAGTTATTCTTCATTCTAAGGGTGGCCAATGAAAATGTTCTTTGGATGACGGTTACCAGTCTAGTTGTGTCTGGTTGAAGTAAAGGGCCTCCAGGGGACTGAGTGTATGGAGAAGATTAACACAGCATCTACAGCCTATAAAGCTCAGGAACCATAGAAGCATAAAATCATGGGGTAATCCAACCTCCTGGGCTCCTCAGCTAAAGCTCTTCTGAGAGATGGGTATCCAACCTCTGTTTTAAGACCTCCAAAGAGATCCACCACCCTCTAAGTCAGCCTCTTCTACTGCTGAACACCTCTCATTGTCAGGAAGTTCATCTAAAATTGGGGTGAAATCCTTTTTCTTGAAATTTGTATGAGCTAGTTCATGTCCTAGCCTCTGGAGCAGCGGAAAACTAGCTTTTTAAAAACATTTTCCCTGTGGCACCACTTTTAATATTTAAATATGACGACCATATCACCTTTTGTCTTACCTTCAATTTCATGTTTCTGAATGCAGAATTTCAGGTTATCCATTCAGTTCAGAATTTAAAAAATAAATAAATAAAAGAAAGGAAAAAATCCCCACAGTTCCACATGTCTCTCACAGTATGAAGCCATGATCCGAAGAAGAAGAAGAAGAAGAAGAAGAAGAAGAAGAAGAAGAAGAAGAAGGAGAAGAAGAAGAAGAAGAAGTAGTAGTAGTAGTAGTAGTAGTAGTATATTTAGGGATAATCTCAGATGAGTTGAAGGCCTTTCTGTCCCTTAGGATTGAACCATAAATCTGTTGTACAACATTCGCAGACAAGGGCAGGAGACACTAGTCAGTACTGTTTACAATTCAAACAAGAAGAAAGACTGGGAATGTATACACACTGCAGAAGTAAAGCAGTTTGACACCACTTTAACTGCCGTGACTCTATCCTACAAAATTCTGCGTTTTGAAGTTTCATGAATTATACACCCTTGTCTGTCAGACAGCCCTGGTGCCTCACCAAACTATAAATCCCAGGATCCTGTAGGATAGAGTCATGACAGTTAAAGTGCTATCAAACTGCTTTATTTCTACAGCACAGATATAGCCTAAATCTGATGGGAAAATTTGGGAACGTTACCATTAAAAAGTAATTAGTAACAACTAAGTAACTATACACAATTATAGCAAAAGAACACACCCAGGGCCCTGCATGCACTGCCAAAAATTGTCTTAAAAAAAGAAAAAGGACAAACACCAGAAAAGGCTAAAAATCCAAACCTACTTGGGAAAAATTGATATTTTATAGGGTTTTATAGTAAAATGGCATACCTACAAGTTGCTTAAAAAATGAGGTATTACACCCGAAACCTTCCAGGAGAAGCAATTTGTTCCCTTTTCAGGTGATCAGAAAAAGGGGCTCCAGGACTCTGGAGATATCAAGGACCTCCAAACAACCATAAGAAACCACATGCAGACCCAGATTTGCCCTACGTTTATCTTCTCTCTTCACCATTACTTTTTTTTTTTTCCTTTACCCCCTCTGTTATTTGTTTCTGTTTCCATAGCTCATTCCCCACCCCTTGTTGTCTGGATAGAGTCACACTCCCCCTGAAATTGCAGGTTTGCAGCTTGGGTGTTCCCCTGGACTCAACTCTTAACCTGGATGCCTAATTTTCAGTAGTGTCCAGGAGTGCATCTCCACAAGTAAAACTAGTGTGCCAGTTGGCCCTGTTCCTTGAGATGTCAGATCTGGCTATGGTGACACATGCCTTGAATAAATCCCATTTGGATTACTGTAACACACTCTGTGTGGGGCTGCCTTTGGAATCCATTCAGAAACTTCAGCAGGTTTAAAATGCTTTGGTCAGAATGTCAACTGGGAAACTATGTAACCCCTTCTTCAAATAGTGTCACTGGCTACCAGATTGTTTCCAGGCACAATACAAAGTGTCATTTGTGATCCCTAAAGCCGTATGAAGCTTAGGTCCACAATATGTAAAAGCCCATATCTCTGTACAAACCTGACAAAATCTTAACATTTATAGGGGAGGGTTTTCTTTCAGTACCACCTCCATTCTCTGCTCACTTGGTGAGAACACAAGAGAGAACCTTCTCAATGGTTGCTCCAACCCTTTGGAACTCCATTCAGTGGGAGGCTGGGCTGGCTCCCTCTGCTCTCCTTTTGCCATCAGAGTTCTTTGTTGAAGCAGGCATTTAATATGTAATCAATCACAGAGAGTCTTCTTATCAGGTTCTGTATTTTATTTATTTTTTTAAAAAAAGGTTTGTATGTTTTTAAAGTAATTTTATACTGTTTTAATTGTGATGCTTTTGATTGTTTTTAAATTGGTATTGTTGAGTTTTAACTGATTTATTTTTTTTAGTAAGCCGCCTTGGGTCCTTCTTCAAATGAAATAAATGAAATTAAATAAATAAACATTTCTTAATTGCCAGACTTTCTGAAAAGTTAATCTTCAGATATATTGAAGCACCTATTCAATCTCCCCCCCTCCCCCCCCCCCAAAAAAAAATTGGACAGAGACCAAGTGAATGCAGGGTGAGAAGGTTCCAAGCAGAACCAAGAATACCATACTGTGGAAGTATTGAGAAGGCAAGTTGTCTGCCAGAAGCAGAGGAACATGTTTATGGAAATCAAGGTAAGATAAAAGACTTAAGGCAATAGATATCCACTGCTTGAAGCTGGCTATGTCAGGCATCTGACCTGTTAGTAGCTGCTGAATGTTGGTGGATGTAAGTTTGCCAAATACATACTTGAAGCTGGATATTACACAACAAAAGTTGGTAGATGTTCCTTTTGGAAATTCTCTTTAGAAGCCTCCTCTTGTTTCCTTTCCTTCACTGGCTTTGCTCCAAAAGAACAGAACTCTGCGTGAAACAGCTGAAAAATTCAGTTTCAGTTTTTTGTCCTCTTTCAACCTACAGATTTCTAAGAACCTGTGTGACTTGGAGATGTGGAGAAAGCAAAGCAGTTTGTTCTGTGGAATGGAGGAGAGGGCAAGTCCTCTCATTAAAACTCAAGGGCATATATACAAAAAAGGACATGCGTTTGTGTTTTGTATTTCAAAAACTTCTGCAACTGGAAGCTTGCTGTTGTTGGTCTCGGGCCTGGTGAATGTCTTTGTATATTTGTAAAAAACAGCTGAATCATGTTGTGAGGGGATAGAAGGGGGATTTTTGCTGGTGTAAGTATGTAGTTAGGAAGTTTTCTTTTGCAAGTGAGGACTCATCCAAACTCCTTCAAACCTTAGCAGTTGCATCTATATGTGTTGGGATTTGTAAAAAAATATCTACACAACATCTCCCGTTTTAATATATTTCCTATGAATTCCAGGACTAGAAGTGATATTTTATGCCCAGAACTGGAATACATTCACGTGTGTGTGTTTTTCTGCTCCTGGGACTTTCTGATACAGTCAGGGGTTAACACACATCTGTGTCTGTCATTTCAAATCCTGCAGTACTTCTGGGTGTACCCTCTAATGGTGTTGCAAAGGTATGTGTGACTGGCACCAAAACAACTTTCCATCCATCTGTACAGTTCCCAGGAGAAGAGAGAACTCAATCCAGCACCCTTCAAGTAAAAGGAAAAGGAACTCAAAGGGAAAAATCACAGGGAGGAATTGGTTCTGACTGGATGCAGGGGCAAGAATAACCTGTAGGTGGAAAAACAGAATCGTTTGATAATTTTGAGGAATGTTAGCTTTCTGCAGGAGCCCAAGGCTCATAAATGTTTGGTGGATATATTTGGGTTAAATACTGGGTATCTATGGGCTTTCCAGTACTCACCCCTTTAAACTGCTGCTTCCCTGCGGCCTCAAAGCCATGGGCACCTGCTGCACCCTGCTTCCCTTGGCGGGGCTGAGGGAAGAAAGGAGCCGCCGCAGCCCCTTTCTCCCAGGTCTTTGCAGCGGCCATTTAAAGGCCGCAGCAAAGACCCGCCACAAAAAAGGAGCTCCATTTTGGAGTTCCTTTTTGCGCCGCAGAAAGGGCACGCTTGGCGCCCTCCTGCGGCACAAACTTCAGTTTGGTCAGTTGTTGCTGGTTGCACAATGTTAATTTGCACATGAATGGCAAGTCAGTGGCTGGGGATGGGAGCCTTTTAGGAAGCATCTGACTGAAAGATGCGTTGGGCAAAAAAAGCAATTACTACTGAAATGTCTAGGAGCCCTCAATGGCCCAACATAAGCAGTGGTCCCTGGACTGGTACTGGTCATTGAGCCATTGGCATATAACCAATGGTCAAAAATATGCTTCTGTCAATATGGGGTAAAATATTGCTGGTCCATAATATCAGACATCCTGGCAAGTACTGATCTATACAATTCTGGTTCTTGTGTTTAAGAGTTATCACCTGTCTTTAAGCCAATAAGGCTCCCAGAAGTGCTAGCAAAATCAGTAGTGCAAGAGACCCAACCTTCATATTTACAGACTAAATTTTAAGACATGACACACAAAGAATTAGGGCTCGGGAAGGAGGAGAAAGCAAAAAGAAATTTTGTTTATTATAGTGACCAGTTGGTTGGGGTGTCAGAAGATGATTAGCTCAGACCCTGAGATTCTAAGACCAGAATTGAGATCTAGGCATGAGCCCTTGTTGTGTCATATAAGCGGGCTCTGGTGATGTTACAGAGTCTGTTAAAAATGGCTGCCCATTGTGATGTTAAGCATGAAACATGAAGAAGCACCATCAACAGTTACATAAAATACATCACTGATTTTTAACAACAACAACAACAACAACATGGAAATGAGAAACACACAGACATTCTTACACATTTAAGGCAGTTTTCTCACCGTGAGAATCATCACCCTTCTCTGGCATTTGTACTGGAAGGGCTGGCCCATGAGTTAGCAGGGCCATATTCTGTGATCTGGAAACTCAATCACATGGATACAAATAGTTCACATAGCCTTCCGGGATGGTTGCTTCTAGGTGACATTTGAAGGAGGGTCATAGGTTCCACCACAAGGAATGGAATTGCCTAGATTCATTTTCTTCCTTATTCTCTGTAACTTAGTGTGGCTGCCTCAGGCTTTTCCCACTTTGACAGAAGAGCTCATTAAAACCATTGCCATCACTTGGAAAGGATTTTGGGGTGAATAACATTAGACAAAAGTTATTATGCCTCACATACCTCCTGGGAACCAAACTATAGGGCTGATTCAGCAGCAGGGTGCACCTGGGTCACTGGAAGAGCATGCACAGGACTGACCGGTTTATATTTTTGTGGCTTGTGTATCTCTGAGGTTCTACTTCACAGTTCTTTATCTCTGTGAGCTTTTATTATATCCTCCTTCATTTGACAGCACACAGGGAATATTTTTACCTCTTCTAATTGACAAAGCACAACCTATTTTCACTGAAAAAAGCAAACACATCAATTATGTGTATGCTTTATGAACCAAGTCTGAATCATATCTAACTTTCTGATGGGGCAGAAGAACTGACCTTATAAAGAAAATGTATACAAAAGTGGTGTGTGTGTTTTTGTGTGTGTTCTTTCTGACAGCAAAAGTCAATAAAGTTCACAGGCCAAGAAAAATGTAGGTCAACCGACTAAGACCACTGAGGTGTGCAGTTTTACAAATATAATAACTGGAGACTGGAGGTTTCCTGTTATATGATCAAGCACCATTTATAGGTTTTTCTTTTGTCTCCTTTCATTTTCTACAATACGGATTAAGTCCTCTTTCCTTTCAGATTTTTCTGCCTCTAATTATCATACAGTTTGATCCTGTAGAGTACAAACCAATCTGAAATAGATTTCAGTACAATGTCCTAGCTTGCAATTTTCTTTTGGTTAAAATCAGATATTCATAATATAGGCTGGCATCCTATTAAGCAGTTATGAATTTGTACACTAGACTTATGCATTTACAAGTGTTCAGTATTTATGATCACGGTACTATTGCCATGATGGTAAATATCTCTCCCCCCCCCCACCACACACACACACCAAAAATATCCCTATCTTAACAACCAGCAGCCACACCAAGCAGCGGAGATCTGTTCTGCTAGCAACTGGAGTGCTACAGGATGACATTTCCAGCTCCCTCCCATCAGTGATCTGCAGTGCAACAGTGGAGTTTATCAGACGATGGAAATTGGAGGTATAATCTAATGGCAATATGAACACAATCATGGGGTTTCATGTTATTGCGTATTAAAGTATATCATGCAATTTCGGGCAAAAGGGAAGTCATTCCGAACACAATCATGAGTTTTACATTATTACATATTAAAGCATCTCATGCAATTTTGGGCAATTGGGGGGGGGGTCATTTTCAGGTAATGGGAAGTCATTCTGAATGCATTCCAAACACAATTGGAATTCCCGTAAATTCGCTAAACCATTCGAAATAAAGAGAAATTCCTCCTGTCTGATAAACTCCAGTCAGATTCAAGACCTCTGTCACAGCTCCTCATCAAAACGGAGGTACTAACTGTCACAGGACCGAAGCCAGGATTGGGAATACACCTTCCGGTCCTAGATGGAGTCACACTCTCCTCGAAGGACCCTGTTCGCAGTCTGGGGGCACTTCTCAATTCGTCGCTTCACATGACTAGTCAGGTGAATGCGACGGTCAGCCAGCTGTGCCCTTTCCTGGAGCCAAAGGACCTGGAGTCAGTGGTACACGCTTTGGTAACCTCACGATTGGACTTCTGTAATGCGCTCTACATGGGGCTACCCTTGTGCCTAACTTGGAAATTTCAATTAGTACAGAATATGGCAGCCAGGCTTGTCACGGGAACATCGAGGAGAGAGCACATAACACCAGTGCTCAAATCTCTCCACTGGATGCCGATTAGTTTCCGAGCGCAGTACAAGGTGTTGGTTTTAACCTTTAAAGCCCTACATGGCTTGGGTCCATCTTATCTGAGGGACCACCTCCTCCCATACGACCCCCCCCCAGCACACTCAGGTCTTCTGGGAGAAACCTGTTACAGCCTATGAAGACTAGGCTGACACAGACCTCCCAGAGGGCTTTTTCAGCTGTCGCTCCCAGGCTATGGAACGACCTGCCAGACGAGATGCGTCTTATTACATCTTCTGATTGCTTTAATAAAGCCTTGAAGATGCATCTCTTCTGGCAGGCCTTCCCAGAAAGTCCTTAACCTCCCGGCTCTGTTTGGGTTAAGCTCTCCCATTAACACTTTAACATCTTGACCCTGATGTCTATGCAATGGGTTACTGTTTTAAATTGTAATTTTTATTATGTTGATTTAATTGATGTTAGTTTAATTCAATTTTAAGGGGCGGGTGGTTGGGTATGGGTTGTGTATATTTTATCTTGTATTTTTTAATTGATGTAACCCGCTCCGATTGGATACAGAGGAGCGGGCTATAAATAAAACATTATTATTACTATCATCATCATCATCATCATCATCATCATCATCATCATCATCATCATCTTGCCGATTGGTGGTAGGATGGGGCTAGAAACATAATTCTGTTGCATGACAATCACCATCAGAATAGACCTCCATTGCTCTGTGTAGTTGCTGTTGTTAGGATACATTTGGGACATTGGACCAAGAGATGATATGTAGTTACGCATCCATAACTACTACATTGATTATGTAAAATCTTATCATATATGCACTAACTAAAGGCTGATGAGAATACATTTTTAATAGTTATTTAATAGCTTTTAATAGCATAATTATTCTTTTTTAAAAAAACCTTTTGTAAAGTAACATTTTAGCCAACTTCTATTTAAAAATTTTAAGCCACCTTGAGTCCCTTTTGGGTGAAAGGTGGGGTATAAATTGAGTAAACAATAAAACAAGTACATTTAACGGAGGCAGAGTTTGCCTTTGAGAATTTCAGAACCTTTCTTTCTCAGTCTTTTCTCAGTGCACTTTCAGCCACCTGCTAAAGTGAGTTTGGGGTGGGCCTGCAGCCCTCAAAAGCCCTCTGGGACCACCTTTTCCTCCAAGAGCTGCTAGGAGTGAGTTTGGGGCAGGCCTGCAGCCCTCAAAAGCCCTCTGGGACCACCTTTTCCTCCAGGAGCTGCTAGGAGTGAGTTTGGGGCGGGCCTGCAGCCCTCAAAAGCCCTCTGGGACCACATTTTCCTCCAGGAGCTGCTAGGAGTGAGTTTGGGGCAGGCCTGCAGCCAACACCAGGAGCAGCGCAACTGAGGAGACTGAGGTGGAGCTTGGCAGGGGTATTTAACCCCCAGGAACACCTTCCCCTCGGCATGGTTGGTGGCAGAGGCATTTGCAGGGCCTGAACAGGCCGCGGAGGACTCTCCTGCCCCTCCCCCCAACACCAGGAGCGGCTCGACTGAGGCAGAGCTTGGTGAGGGGAAATTAACATCTCCCCCCCCCCCCCCAGAACACTACCTGGCCTGCCAGCCTAAGCCAGCAGTCTAGCCGTCCTCACGAATGCTTTCCGTGTTTGGAGGATGTTTTTGCTGATCATTTTCTGGGTGAACTTGATGGAATCTTGTTACCACTCTTTGAAAATGGACCTGGCAAAGGGGCAAATATTTAGGTTGTGTGGAGACAGGGAAGGTATGGCGGCAACAGAGTGAACAGATGTTACAAAAGAAGTAGGGATGCCTGTTTGATACCTATCCCCTCTTCAGTTCACTCTGTTTCCTGAGATAAGGTGGAGAGCGCACCAACTGCACCGCAATCCCTTAATCTGCTCCTTTGTAATGTCAGGTCGGCCAAAGGAAAAACCCATATCATCCATGAACTCCTGGTGGATGAACAGGCCGACCTGGCGTGTTTAACTGAAACCTGGCTGGATGATGCCAGCTCTGCCACGTGGGCACAAGCGCTTCCAGCTGGGTACACAGTCAGCAAGCAGATAAGGTAAAGTGGGCATGGGGGAGGTGTGGCCATAGTCCATAAAACCAACTTGACCTTGATCAGGAAGCCTGTCTGGAAAATAGCCCACATCGAGTGTATGTACCTTAGCTTGAAGACCAGGGACAGTTTGGGGATTCTGCTAGTATATCGGCTACCCCGTTACCTAGCAGAATCCCTAACTGAGTTGACTCACCTGGTTTCTGAGTTGATATTGGAGTTGCCCAGACTTCTGGTTCTGGGTGACTTCAGTATCCCTCTTGAAACCAGTTTGTCAGAGCTATCTGGAGTGACTCGGGAGTTCATGGACTCCATGGCAGCCATGAACCTCTCCCAATTGGTCAATGGGCCCACGCATTGTGTAGGTCATACACTAGATGGAGCTTTTACTACAGAGCAGGAGTATCCGTGGGCGGAGGTAACCAAGACCTCCACTTTGTCATGGACGGATCACTTCCTGATCAAGTTGGAACTGAAGGCCACTTTCAGCCCCTCCAGGGGTGGCAGACGTATTAGAATGGTCCGCCCTCGAAGGCTTATGGAACCAATTGGTTTCCAGAAAGCCCTAGAGGGTTTGCTAGTTTGGAACGCCATCGACTCTGTTGAGGCCTTAGTAGACACGTGAAATACTGACATCACTAGGGCTATCAACACAATCGCTCCCGAGTGTCCTTTCCAGCCCGCTCTGAATCGTAAAACCTGGTACAAGGAAGACCTCAGGGAGATAAAACGGGCTGGACAATGACTAGAGTGCGAATGGCGAAAAACTCGACTCCCATCCGACAGAACTCGCTATAGACTGCATCTTTGCAGCTATGGAGAGGCTTTACGTGCAGCGCGGAGATCTCTCTCTGTTCTGCATGCATTGCATCCACAGAGTCCTGCCCGACAGAGCTGTTTAGGATTGTGGGGGAGCTGACACAGGTTCCTCCTGTGCCAACCCCCTACTAGTGCCTACAGCAGCCTGCTGTGAGGCATTTAACACCCACTTTGCGGATAAAATCTCTCGGATTAGAGCCGACTTGGACACCAATATATGTTCAGTGGCCAAGGATGAGGTGTCCAGCCTCTCTGTTGCTGTCAGTTTACTGGATGAGTTTCAATCGGTAAGTACCGATGATGTGGACAAGCTTCTTGGAGCTGTGAAAAAGACAATTTGCTCTCTCAATCCGGGTCCATCTTGGCTGGTCGTCCAGGGAGGGGACGCACTGAGGACATTCCTTCGGGATGTGATCAATGCGTCCCTCAAGTTGCATTGTTCCATCTTCTCTGAAGGAGGCGGCCGTTAAGCCCCTCCTGAAGAAGCCTTCTCTTGATCCCCTGGACAAAAACAACTATAGACCAGTCTCCTTGCTACCTTTTCTTAGCAAGGTGATCGAGAGAGCGGTCGCCTCCCAACTCCAAGACGTCTTGGATGAAACCGATCATCTCGACCCATTCCAAACCGGCTTCAGGGCAGGTTATGGAGTCGAGAGCGCCAGGGTAGCTCTGACTGACAACCTCCGCCTGAGCATTGACAGGGGTAGTGTGACCCTGTTGGTGCTCTTGGATCTCTTGCCAGCATTTGACACCATAGACCATTCCATCCTTTTGGATCGGCTGAGAGAACTGGGGATTGGAGGCACCACTCTTAGGTGGTTCTGATCCTTTCTCTCTGGCAGATCCCAAAGGGTGAGACTCAGGGACAGCTGTTCATCTAAAATTGAGCTTAGCTGTGGCGTCCCTCAGGGTGGCATTCTGTCCCTGATGTTATTCAATATCTATATGAAGCCACTTGGACAGATCATTCAGAGGCACGGAGCTCAGTGTCATCAGTACGCTGATGACACTCAGATATATTTCTCCGTGACCACATCGTCTGCTCAGACCTCAGATGGCATCTCCCCTCTCAATGACTGCCTTGCAGTGGTAATGGGTTAGATGAGGGAAAATCGATTGAAACTCAATCCAGACAAAAAGGAGGTACTCACAGTTACGGGCCCTAAACTAGTTTGGGAAATACAACAGTCCTAGATGGAGTCACACTCACCTCTCAGGACTCTGTTCGCAGCCTGGGGGTACTCCTTGACCCATCGCTTCACATGACTGGTCAGGTGAGTGCGATGGTCAGGAGTGCCTGTTATCAGCTTCGGCTGATACACCAGCTGTGTCCTTTTCTGGAGATGAGGGACTTGGAAACTGTGGTTCATGTGCTGGTAACCTCACGTCTGGACTTCTGTAATGTGCTGTACATAGGGCTACCCTTGTGCTTGACCCGGAAAGTGCAATTGTTTCAAAACATGGCAGCCAGGCCTGTCACTGGTACATCTAGAAAAGATGTACCAATGCTTAAATCCCTCCACTGAGTGCCGATTAGTTTCCAGGCACAGTACAAGGTGTTGGTGTTGACCTTTAAAGTCCTACATGGCTCGGGTCCATCATGTCTGAGGGACCGCCTCTTCCCATATGAACTTCCCTGCACACTTCGGTCCTCTGGGAGGAATCTGCTACAGCCCATGAAGACCAGGTAGGTCCAGACCTCCCAGAGGGCCTCTCAGCTGTTGCTCCTAAGCTGTGGAGTGACCTGCCGGACGAGATGCATCTTATTCCATCCATTGAAGGCTTTAAAAAAATCCCTAAAGACGCATCCTTTCCAGCAGGCCTTCCCAGAAGAAATGTAACACTTCCCAGCCCTGAAATGCATTTTTGAGCTTTTCCATCTCTCTTTCCAGCATTGCTTCACCCTTATATAGCTAAGGTTTCCAGATTGGAACTTCTGTTGCTGTTTTTATTTTATTTTATTATGCTCATTTATTGATTTTAATGTTGTGATATAATCCTGTTTTAAGGGGGGGAGTTGGGTGATGGGATGGTATAGTTTCATTGTATTGTTTTTTTTTAACCTTGTTGTAACCCGCCCCAATTGCTCGTTCAGAGGGGCAGGCTAGAAATAAATTATATTATTATATTATTATTACCTTCATGGGGGATGCAAACATACCAGAAGTCATTGGACAATTCTTTCACTCAACTGAAAAGAGGGAATTCTGTCCCTTCAACAGATTATTTTACCAAGCAATCTTATGTTACTTGTCAGGGTGGTGTAAGGGGGTGTGTTTATGTGGGGTGGTGATGTTGCAATAGACAAACCCATGAACTGTGAAGAAGGACACTGATGGAAGACTCACCAGTACAGCAGTTCATATCACTAGATCACAAACAGTGCAAAAAATGGGGACATTTAAGGAGGGATATGAAACTCACTGGGTGATCTTGGGTGAGTCATGTGCTCTCAGCCTCAGGGGCAAAATTCCTCTGACATTTTGCCAAGAAACACCCATGATAGCTTTGCCTTAGGTTCTCCATAGGTCAGAAACAACTTGAACGCACACAACAACAATAGATCTTCTGGCTTTTAAGCCCTTTCATTGTCCCAATGGAACTTGCCTAGATATACCCCTCCCCCCCATACATATTACAGTAAAGGGGAGGAGGAGGACATATTGTTTAAAAGAATAAAAGAAAGAAAACGTTCTCACTCCACTTTACCTGTTTGTATGTTGTGGAGCGAATGTCACACATACAATTATGCACAGCATTACTCAGTTGTTCCAATGCAACCTTAGTCCCTTAGTCTGTTGACAGACAAACATCCTTTCTCAAGAAACATTCCTGAGAAAGATTTATAGAGTGGCAGATGTCACTCTACTGTCATGATTCTTGTTTAAACTTCTTCACATGTTCCAGCAACTACCAGTCAAGCAACTCTTATGTCACTGTCTCTTGAAGAGCACATAACTAAAATGTGAAGGAACTTCGATGAGTGTGTGTATATGTGTGTGTGTGTGTGTGACAGAGATGCACACACCATACTGCATTACCAGCCCAGATGCCAGCAATAAAATGGCCTATGTGCTTCTCACAGTAGCAGCCACTCTGGATTTGGCATACCTCTTCATTTTTACTAAATGCCAGAAGATCCCCTGAATGTAAATAGCTTCATTAGGGATATGGTGTGCCTTAGCTGTGTAATAAAACTCAGGTGCTTTTAAGGACTCTTATCCCTCTTCCCTCCTAGTTCATTCATTTGGTGTAATGTGACTCTGAGTTTCAAGAAGCATTTAATGAAAAGCTTAATATCTTCTCATATAGCAGGAAGCAGTCAGCATCCATTGATTACAATGTCAATTTCTATGATAGAGATTTTGGAAACTATGTTTACCAGAAAGCCATGGCATTGTCCTGGGAATGTCTCTTCCTCACAGTGTAAGGATAACCTCTGGTTATTGAGGAAAAGTCACTTGGCATATACTAAGGGGCTGTACAAACAGCTTCAAAGGGGCAGCCTCCATTTGTCCCTTCTTCAGCCAGATGGGGGCTGTGGCAAGCACACGCTGTGGCCTCAATCTGGCCTTTCCAGGGTGTGAAAAGCAGCCAAAAAAGTGAGTCCTTTTTGAGCCCTGGAAAGAGTGCAATAGCTGCAGCACTGCCGCTATACGGCATTCCTTCAGCACTGCATCATATGGACCACGGCTATTGCACCCTTCCCAGGGCTCAAAAAGGAGCCAGAGGAGCACCGTGACACCACACGCTGTGTGGAGTGGTGCAAGGCACCATAGTGCCCTGGAGGCAGAGCCAGG
Source organism: Urosaurus nigricauda (assembly GCA_034509955.1). Taxonomy (NCBI): domain Eukaryota; kingdom Metazoa; phylum Chordata; class Lepidosauria; order Squamata; family Phrynosomatidae; genus Urosaurus; species Urosaurus nigricauda. Next base: position 108,559,522 of record JAOEGL010000004.1, read on the forward strand.
GCATGCAACATGGAGACACTGCACCCCAACTCCAACCCCAAAGTGCCAATCTGTACAGGGCCTTAGATATGTTTTTTAAGTGTCGCTTGATATATAACATGATGACTACAGATGTAAATAATACTCAGAACTTTTCTCATCCTCAGGGAGAATACAAATTATGGGATTTGTAGTTTTGTGAGATATTTAGCCTTCTCTGTCAGAATGCTCCAGTATCACAACAAACTACAACTCCCAGGATTTCATAGAATTGAGCCATTGCAATTACAGTGCTGTCAATTTGCATTATTTCTGCAGTGTAGATGAAGCCTTAGCCTCACTCAGCATGGGAAAACTTTTGAAATTATTCAGTCTTGCATACAGCAATAAAGTAAAGATTTCAACCACTACACATGACTCAGACTTGATCTTAGGATTCTGAGCGATGACATACATTAACCCTGAATTTTGACTTTTCCCTTTCTCTTGTTAGTAGCTGAAGAGTCCAAAAAGGTGTTTATTCTGTTCATTTTTTTGTTTGTTATCTAGACTTTATATCTGCCAATTTCTCTCTGCTACCTCCTACTGACATTAAATGGCATTTCTCATCAGTCATAAATAATTAAAGCATGGTGGAAAAGTATTTTCCTGACAGAAATTAATCGTACAGTATAATATTATGTATTCCATAAGAAAGCAGCATAATTTGCTGCTGGGTCACAAAATAAATTGACAGGAGGCTGAAGACAGGATTAAGGGATTTCTGTGGGGTGCTAAATATTGAGTAGAAAACTTGGCTATATATAAGCTTAAAATGATGGAGGCAAAGACAAGGTTATTTCTTTCTTCATTCTAATTCCAATCCACTTTAGAGGTTTAATTTATAGTATTTTAAAATTTCACTTTACAACTTGGATCTGGTTGGATCTACCACATATAGCCTGGCTCCATTCTTGTCTCACTACATCTTTCTCCAACCCTAGATTTGCTCTGGGACCTGCCTTCTCAATAATCATAGTGTGGATGAAAATAGTTCTTTAATCAGTCTTTAGTATTTCAAGAGTTGTCAAATGTGCCTTTTACTGCATCACACTTAAGGTGACCATTTATTCATTGCCAAAAAAACAAAGAGCATAAAAAGTGATATAGATATGCATATAATTTCCATGTGCTAATTTATATGTGTAGATTCAAATGGAGAATTACTTATCACCACTGAAAAATAAATTTAAATCATCTTACCATGCTGGGGAAGACTATGATCTGGCGACCTTTGTAACTCTTTATGCTATAAAGATATGTGTACAGAGAAATAGGAAGAGAAAGACAGGGAGGGAGAAATCATGCAGAATGCTAAGAGAACAATTTCTTGAAATGAAAATCAAAATAATTTAGTTTTTATGGAGATGCGTTTCTCCTATTATACATCCCCAAACTACATGTCTCTAGTCTTAAGATGCTCCTCAGAAGTTTTTCTTGATAAAGAATCTCAAAATTCACTTTGAATTTTCTTTTATGCAAAAGCTAGTGGCACCCTACGGATGTGCAGAACCCCCACAAGAAAAAAAAAATCTGCTCTTATCTAAACTTTTTTTCTTGCTTAGAAGTTTTGAGGAGGAAAAATTAAAATGCCTTCCCCAGGTTTTTTTTTTTTTTAATTTCAAAGACAAATATTCTTCAGATGTCTGGATATTTAGAAAATATTCTATGGTGGCTTTCACTTCAGAACCACCATTTGATATATGATGTTTTGTGAACACCATTTGACATTATCTGACTTATACCACAGCAGAAGATTGGAGGAAGAAATATCAACAATCTAAGGTATGAAGGCAACACCACAATACTAGCAGAAAACAATAAATTGGAATGACTGCTGGAGAAGTTAAAGTAGAAAGTACCGAGGCAGACTTACTGTTAGACATTAAGTAAACAAAAATAATGACCATGGAGGATTTACATAAATGCATCTTAGATGATGAGGAAATTGAAATAGTTAAAGATTTCCCATACCTTGTATCAATAATTGGTTAGAATGGAGACTGCAGTCAAGAAATTAGAAGAAGACTAGGACTGGAGAGGGCAGTTATGAGAAAACTAAACAAGATCCTTAAGTGCAAGGATATATGACTGAACATTAAAGTTATGATTGTCCAAGCCAAGACATCACTGTGTGTGGATTCAAGAGCTGGAGAGTGAAGAAAGCCAATAGAAATGTGGTTTTGGAGTAAAGTGCTGAGGATACCATGGATAGCAAAAAAGACAAACAAATGGGACCTAGAACAAATGAAGCCCAAACTCTCCTTGGAAGCCAAGATGACCAAATTGAGGTTGTCCTTCTTTGGCCAGATCATGAGAAGACATCACTCACTAGAAAAGACAATCATGCTAGGAAAGTGGAGGGCAGCAGAAAGAAAGACTGGATACTAGATGGATAGACTAAATAAAAGAGGCCACAACCCTGTGCTTGCAAGACCTGAGCAGAGTAGTTGAGAATATGGAGTGTTGGAGACATCTCATTCATGGGCACTCTGTGATCCAAAGTTGACTCAAGGGCAGTTAATAACATAACAAATCTCTTACAAGTCCCTTCATTCATGGGGATATCCCTTTCTTTACAAGAGGTCCATGGGCCAATGTTCTGATTCTCAGACCTGCCAGGTTTTGCAAGACTACTAAAAATGCTCCTTCCAAACTAAAACCAAACTGAACCAGGAATGGCCAGAATTCCACTTCAGGTTATGAGAAATTAAATTTTAATTGTTAAACCAGATGTGGGAGGTAAAACCCATTTTAAAAATGGATTGCCCTTGTTGAGAAAATATGCAGAGATAAATGCAGAGTAATCTTGGAAGCTTGTGAGTAGACAAATTGGCAGACTGGAGCTTTGGAAGGAAAAACAGTTGCTAGATGAAAGCACTGTAGGCTGGCTTTTCTCCAAAGAGTCACTGTTTATTTTCGTTGCAAACACACACGGGAGAACAAAGCTACAGAGACAAACTTCTCCTACTACAAAACCCACAAAACTGTATAATGATGATTTGAGATTATATACACTTTTTTTCATGTGGCAATCTAGCTCATCCCCTTCCCGTACAATTTCCTGTGTTACCTGGATTACTATCCATCATTCCAAATGACACATCATATTTACATAAGTGGTACGTGCTCTCTGGCACACTCTGCAACCTTGGACAATCACCGGCTGTCTAGATCCACAGCTGCAACCAATTCCTGGCCAAGAGCAGTGAGTGTCCATTAGCTTCTCTGCCACACCTGAACATTTTCAATGCTGCTCCTTACCCCAACAGCCCCTTCTGGAGGCTTCTCAGAGAGACAGCTTGTCTTTTTGAAACATAAGAGAATGGTCCAAGAAGGCTGAAGATTTAGGGGCAAAAAAAAAAAAAACAGCTATGGAAACACTATGCAGCCTCAAGGCTATCAGAGAATGTGAGAGATAGTAATGTATCTCACAAGCAGCATAATGTATCTCACAAGCAGCATAATCAGTATTCATAATTCCAATATGAGCAAAATCCAGTCTCATGCTATCACCACCAACATACAGAGTTTAGCTGAGATATAGAGTAGAATTTTTGAAAACATTAGAAGTAGTTTATTTGTAAATACTGAAGGGGATAAAATCAGAGACATATCCATTTTTGGAATATTAGCATGAAAAGAGATCTTGTAGCACATTTGAGAATAACTGCGTGAAAGAAACTGAAGCATAAGCTTTTGTAGACTTGGTCTACTTCCTATTTTTCTGCTGCCCTTAAGAAAGAATAAAAGGTAAAGAGAACATGAAGCCTCCAGGATCGAAACACACACACACTTGGGTTTAGAATCTGTTCTGGATTGAGGACTGATGTTTTGGATTCAGGAATGAGGATAGAGATTGGCTCCCTTCCTCTTCGGATTAGTCTAACCTGTGAAAGCTGCTTCCGTGAACCCCTCATTCGATCTCCCTACAGTTCATTAATAGCTCTGCTGTGCTTCCCTCTGTTTCACCAAACACAGAGAGAGAACAATCTCTTGAAAACTACATTTCAAACTACACATTCTCCCTGGCCTCTCCCTTCATTCTGAAACAGAATGATTAATTCTGCTGTTCTCTTCTGTGCCCCAGTCCAGTTATCAATAGGTTCTAAGAGATTCAATGAAGAAGAGTTTGTATAGCAGGGCAGTGGAGCAAGGTGCAAATAACTGCAGAAGGCCACAGTTATGGAAGAAAAAAGGACACAACTTTATTTATTACAGCATACACTGGGTTGGCCTGAAGTATGGGCCAGGATAGGGTATTGACCAACCCTCGTGTTGATCTGTAAGCCCCAGCCTGTCAAACCTGGCAACAGGAATGACAAAAAGATACCACTGGGTTTGGCAAGCATGTTCCATGTCACCAAGGGATGCTGGTCTGGTGTTCACCCCCACGTTGGTGCCCCTGTACTGCCAGACCCCCTCAAGTCCCAAGAGGGACTCCCTCCTAGACCAATGCTTTGCAGCCCTGGTTAATGATGCCCCCAGATCTGAGACCCATGCTGCCAACATTAGAAGTTGTGACAATGCAACTGCCCCAACCAACCCCTCTCTGACAAAGAGTGGGCAGGTGGAAAGATCCTGGTGAGAATGGCACCACGTGTCAGGGAGGGAGGCCTAAGAGGCACCTCCTCCAACCAAGTAGGAGGCCTGGAAGCCCACCTCCTCACCTCAGCTCCTTCACTCCCCAGCCAATTTCTGCCCTGTGGCAAGATGGGAAGGAGGAGCTGCCAGGAGCCACTGCCATTGCTCCCTGTGGCCTGCCCTGCAAATGGCTGCCCCAGTAAGTCGGGCAGTCACATCTCTCAGTCTTCACCTTCCTCCACTAAATAAAGATAGCAAGCTTCTCACTATCAAAACAAGGCTTGGGAGTATAGTAAAGTGACATCAGATTCAACAACAACAACAACAAAAGGCAAGAGGGACAAAGGAGGTCTAGAACAGTAACAGTACCTAAAGGAAATAATTTTCATATAAGAAAGAAGGGGGCCCCACACATATGATTAATACATTACACATATGAAGAAGTAAAATTGGCAGAAAAGTGATGTATTGTACTGGCCTGATTATGTGTAGCTTCTCCAGGCATGAGTCCTTAGTGTGGATTTCAGAAGCAGGAAATAACGTGTACATAAAGTTTGACTTTTATAAGCTACCTTGGATTCTGGAATCCTGTGTAAACTGAATTTAGGGGGGGAAAGGAGGGGGCAACCAATCTCGGTAAGCTTTTCTCCAGCCTGTTACCCATTCTACTCTATTGAGATGTGGAAGGCTTTTTTTTACTTGGTGAGACTAGAGCCAGGTCCCTGAAGATTCATGTGCTCATGTTGCCCTTTTGCAGAACAATGCATGTAGGTGTAGAGTGAAAATACAACTGGGAAAAAAGTAGATTGATCAACTGTGGCTGCAGTAGATGATTGATAATGCCACAGTCCTGCAAGTAATAAGAGGTGTTTTTCAGTCTCTCAGCAGCACCGTGGCTTTCTGTTACATTTTAACCAACACTATAGCTAGTATAATAGCTATTAGCTGTTGAATGAATAACTGTTGAAAACAGACTCTTTTCAGGAAAAGAAGATAAATCCCACTGATATCTAAACAGAAAAGAGATTTTCAGTTTATCATTTCCATTCTTCTTCTTTCACTACTCCCTATAAACGTTCTGTGAACTATTGCCATAGATAGTATCTCATGTGTCCAATGTAAAGCAATTCCTGCATTGAAAAGCACCTCACAATGACTAGGCATGAAATGATGAAGAACATTTTATTTGGTTTGTTGTCATTTGTTCAGATCCCTAGCCAATGAAGAACCAATGTGGATCACATGTTGGTTTCTCGGTTCATTAAAAATAAAATAAAATACAGAGCCATAGTCGCGACTCTACAGTGAATTATCTGGGGTAAATACATGTTCCATTTCTTCAAAAGGTGGGTAAATCCAACAAAGGAAATCAAATGAATATCAGTATGCACATGTCTCGCCCTACCAAAAGGCAGAGTAAGACAGCCACATCATGTTTCAGATTCTATGGAGCTTTCTAGATTGGCAGGAAAGTGTGACATGAAGTTGCCTTTTCCTTAATGCTTAGCAGCTGCACCACAGCCTTTAGATGGAGCTGCGCTCTTCTGCAGTTTTTAAAAAAGAAGCTAGGAAAACCAGCACCTTTTTAAAGGCGCTTCTTCTTCCCTAAAACGCAAAAAAAGCATTTTCATGGCACACTTTCCCTTTTTCTCATCTAAAGGCTAGACTTTCATGCAGCCATGAACACACTTCTTTTTGCCAATCTAGAAAGCTCCTATGTCTCATAAAAAAGGAGCCAAATGTTAGCTTTTACTGCTGGTGGGATGACGCTTCTCAGATTTTCATAGAATCCTGTGTTGGAAGGTACCACAATGGTAATCTAGGCCCAAAACACACTACAGAAGTAATCCAGTTTGAGACTGCTTTAACTGCCCTTGCTCAATGCTAGGGAATTCTGGGACTTGTCATTTCTTGTGGCACCAGAGCTCTTTGACAGAGAAGGCTAAATATCTCACAAAACTAGAGTTCCCAGAATTTCCTAGTTACTGAGTCAGGGCAATTAAAGCAATCTCAAACTGGATTATTTCTGCAGTGTGTTTTGGACCCTAACCTACCTCCCAAGTAGGAATACAACCAAGACACTTGTGAGCTATGCCCATCCATGCATTTTATGTACTAAAATAACTTGAGTAGTTGTGTGCTACCCTGCCCAAAAAGACTTAAGCCAGCCCTAGAAGATCATTCTGGTTCAAATATCTAATCAAGGTATGAAGTTGATAGACAGACCTAATGTATCTCTAAAAGCTAGCTCAAAATTTTCAACAATTTTCAACTAACTGAGTTAGTTGAAATATTTGAAATAAATATTTTATTTTATTTTTATTTTTTGTTTGATTTTAAAAATACCCTATAAAGAGAAGACTCACTCTTATCCTAGATGTCTAGAAGAATGAGCAACAATAATTTCTTGAATTTTTGCACACATAATTTTTTAAAAGTGGCATTTGATTGGCAAGTTCACCAGAATGAAAGGTACCTGTGTTTTGCATTTATTTGTTTAATTAATTTATACTTCATTTTTCTCCTGTCATGGTAGCCAAAGTGGCTTACAATAACTTAAAACAAAGGTTTTGCTTAAATGTTATTTTACAAAAGTTAAGAAAACTATGAAAAGCCAGCTCTGTTAAGAGCACAAAATGGTTTAAAACATTTAAAACATAATTCAATGCATAAAACATAAACATACAGCTCACCACTTACAGATCCTGTTCTCTCATGCGATTAAAAATCAAAGGCCTCCCTAAATAGGAAAATCTTAGCCTGCTGATGGAAGAAGAGATGAGAGAGGCTAACCAGAAGGAAATCTGACAGCTTGAAAACAGCCACTGAGAAGGCACTCTCTCACCTCCTTGTCCAATGTGGCTGTGATAGTGGTCGGATCATGATAAAGTGCTTCCCTGAAGATCTGGCTTGTATAAGGGCGTATGATCTTTTTGCAAAGGGATCTGTAACTCTAGTTTCTTTGTTTGTTTTTTAAAATAGTTTAAAATTGTTTATTTTATTTTATTCATTTATATCTCACCTTTCTTTCAGTGATGGGACTCAAGATAGCTAATGACATATTTTAAAACAATACAAATTAAAATTATTAATAATATAAATATAAGAGTTATTTAAGAAGTGATTAAACAATTTATAAAGGTAAAACATTAAACATTAAAACTATTAGCATTCTTTGAACGTCTACATTGGGCCTTTGGTATCTGATGAGGTTTGGTTCCAGGATCCTCTGTGGACACCAAAATCTGTAGATGATCAAGTCCCATTAGATTTGCTGAGCAGACACTATCTCTGGCTTTTCTTTTCTGACAAAGATTCAGGAAGGACTCATCCCACACTTTCTACAAGCACGTTGATGACTAAAAAGGCCAATCTGAGATAAACAAGTCCAGAAAGCACAGCAGAAAGTCTGCTTGGGTGATGTTTCCAATTTGTGGTTCTTTCTGTGTTGTTGTTTCTCTTCGAGACTCGTTGATATGGGTTCTCGAAAAAGGCTGCAGCATTGTGGATAGTGCATCTCCATGCCTCCCAATGTGAGGCCAGGGCAGACCATTGTTGGTGATCAATTTGGCTGAGCTTGAGATGTTGTTTCAGGGAGTCCTTGTATCTCTTCTTTGGGGCACCTCTCTTATGCTGACCCATGGCGAGTTCACCATAGAGTACTATTTTGAGGAGGTGGTGGTCCTCCATCCTAGAAACATGCCCTGCCCAGCGTAGCTGCGTTCTCAATAGTATGGCCCCAATGCTGGTGATCCCTGCTTGCTCAAGGACAGCAACATTTGTCACATAGTCAGTCCAGTGTATATTTAGGTTTGTCCGTATACAGCGCTGATGAAAGTGTTCAAGGAGTCATAGATGTTGGCGATAAATGACCCATGTTTCAAACCTGTAGAGAAGAATAGACAGTACAATGGCTCTGGGCACAGTGATTTTTGTGCTTCGCCTCAGGTGTTTGTTGCTTCTGGCTCTTTTGTGAAGCCTTCCGAACGCACTATATGCCTTTGCTAATCTGTGATTGATCTCTTTATCAATCTTGGCATCTGAAGAGATGATGCTTCCCAGGCAGATGAACTGCTGAATGGACTTAAGCACAGATTTGCCTATGGTGACATGGGGATGATAGGCTGGTAGAGAACTTCCGTTTTCTTCAGGCTGACTTCCAGCCCAAACAGCTCTGCAGCTGTTGCAAAGCAGGATGTTAGGTGCTGCAGAGCTGCTTCTGTATGGGACACAAGGGCAGCATCATCAGCGAAAAGCAGCTCATGGACTAGATAATTTAGAGTTTTTGTGTGCGCCCTCAGACGGCTTAAGTTAAACAAGCTACCATCAGTATGGTAAGGTACATAGATGCCATCTTCTTCTTCAAGATCTACCATAGCTCTTTGGCGCATCATGCTGAAGAAGATTGTAAATAGAGTTGGAGTGAGAACACAACCTTGTTTCACACCATTAGTTATTAGAAAGGGCTCTGAGAGAGCATTGCCATATCTGACTTGAGCGTGCTGGTTCTCATGTAACAAGATAATAATTTTGAGGAATTTGGGGAGCCAGACATTAAGAAGGCTTTTTCCTGTGTTCCCATCAAATAAGCCTGGAAAGGTTGTGGGACAGAGCAAAGGGCTTCTCCATAAGCCCTATTTTTTTTTGGGGGGGGGGGGGGGAAGAACACCATTCATTTTCATGACAGGTTTTGTTTTACACCACCTACAAACCCACAGTCAATGTTACCACTGGGAGTTTTAGTCTCTTGCCCCTACCAAAAGGAATTTTCTCAAAATCTTCCCATTTTTATACTTACTACAGCAGGGAGAAGAAAAACATTCCTTCACCATGTCAGTATTATAAACACACTGTAGTTCTTTTGAAGGCTTGACATTTCTCCTGTAAAGCAGAATGGGATGAATGAAAGAAGGTTGCCTAGTAGTAGGGTTAAAACTGACACTTTTTTTAAATGAGTGCAAATAATGAAACAACTTTTTTTACCACATCACTCCCACATCAAATCATCATGGATGCATCAAGAAAAGTCCCTGTCCTTTATGGCGCTTGCACTTCAACCTGTCTCCCTGCCTCTGTGATCCCCCTTTGAAAATTAATGGGACTCAGTCTAAAGCCAATTTTGAAGCACATGAATGACAGATCTAATAAAAGCAACCTTTTCAATACCAAACTGGGACATACTCACAGATGTGTATAGGTTAACCAAGTCCTAGTAGTTACATTTTTTTTTTAAAAAAAAATGCCCTTTCTTTTCCTTTTTTTAAAATAGCAGTCACTGCACATTTCCACTTTGATTTATATAACTGAGCATGTCTCAGAAAAGTTTGCTAAGGATGAATTCCATGGCCTCATATCACAGGAGCATCTATTGGACTGGTCTTTTGTGGAAGGCTCAATGAAGTAACAATGTAAGAAGAATATACATATTCTGATGGATCAGAATGATATTGTGATAGGAACCTGATAAATTTCTCTACAAGTTGACAGACATAGCTTATCCGATTAACAAATAAGCTGGTTTACCTCTTCTGGCTTGAATCCAGAATCTAGGATTTTCCTGGATGTTATCATACCTAAATTGCCACCTATCTAGCCAGGATGCTTCTGCCTGGATGCATCCTGGGTCAAAGCCTCACTTAGCCAGCACTTTTTTCAAGTCAGAGAGTTTCTGATATCAAAAATGGGCCAGCAATGTGAGACTTCGACCAGGGATGCATCCGGGGGCATCCCAGATCCTGAATTCAATCTTGAAGAGGTAACCTGGCTTATTTGTCAATAGGATAAGCCCTATAGAAGAAATGGGTCCTCACTGCTAAGTCTGTCTAGAGAATCTAGTATTCTGGGATACTCTGCCTCTATATATGTAGGCTCTGTTTATCTGGATGTTGGATGTTATTTTACTTTGCTACATGGCCACCATGGTTACCCCTGGATATTTTTTTCTGGATGTAAGCTAGTTTGGAGATAGAATTCAGGACCACAGATAGTTCTTTTAAAGTTTGAATGACTTGAGTACTTTTGTGACATGGGAGCCATCAAGTGGCACACATGCTGATACATGTCTCAAAATACAAGATGGTCCAAGTAGTATGTATCAAAATATTAGGCAGTGGAAGTAAAGTGCAATTTTCCATAAAAACAAAACCCATGTAACATACATTAATGTCTTAAAGGTAAAGGTAAAGGTAGTCCCTTGACATGAATGTCTAGTCGTAACCGACTGTAGGGGCAGTGCTCATCTCCGTTTTTAAGCCTAAAAGCCAGAGCATGACCGAGACCTGCTCTGGTGGTCATGTGGCTAACATGACTCCACCAAGCGCTGTTACCTTCCCACTGAGAAGTGGTACCTATTTATGTACTTGCATTTACATGCTTTTGAACTGCTAGGTTGACAGAAGCTGGGACTAGTGACAGGAGTTCACCCCATCAAGCAACACCCAGACCTTGACCTGCGAACTTGCAGATCTTGTAATCAACAGAGTCAGTGTCTTGACCACTTAAGCCATCACATCAATATGTCTTACTGATTTTTTATTTCCTTACATTTCTCTTTCTTCACGATGACAAGAACACCCTAAATGTAAAACAGTGCACAAATTGTCACTAGGGATCTTTCAGCAGTTGTGCAGCTTTCCATGCATGGCTCCTTTCTGTTTCTTCCTTGGAATTCTTTTCTGACTTCTGTGCAGGATATAATTTTTAAATGCAGTTCCTATTATGGGAAGCAGGCAGGGGTGAGTGAGCGGAACCTTTATCTTTTTAACACACCTATTTTAATCTCTTTGATGTGCACTAATCCAAAATGTATGTAACCTGAGGCTGCTTTCTTTTAAAAAAAGATCATAATGATAAGGGGGAGAGGGCTTCTAATTCAATTGGATGAAACTTTTAAAAGTTCAAGAAGCTACTTGCTGGGTGGATGGAATTTTTCCTTTCATCTAGATCAGAGGCACATTGTGTAATTCTGTAATTTTACATAAGCCAACATCCTTACTCTATATGCCATTACTTTTATACAGTTGCAAGCTATGTTCTACATACAAAAAGGAGGGAAATGCAACACTTTGCTATTCTTATCACTTCTGATTCAGCCAGAGAGGCTGATTCCCAGTGTACGGCTAAGATAATACATTATACTTGCATGGTATAAATCTACACTGAATAAGTTACACAGTGGTTCTGCTACACCTTCCTGCTGAATATTGATATTGCACAACCAACAATGGCTCAGTTTCTCCCAGTAGCCCAGCTTCTTATCCCAGTATGCAAGGGGAAATGCACATAGGCTGCATCTAAACTGCAAAAGTAATCCGGTTTGACACACTGTAATGTCATGGCTCAATGCTATGGACTTCTGGAAACTGTAGTTTGTTGTGGCATCAGAGCTCTCTGACAGAGAAGGCTAAATGTCTTTTAAAAAACCCCTACAATTCCCAGAATTCTATAGCATTGACTCGTCACAGTTAAAGTGGTATCAAACTGGATTATTTCTACAGGAAGTTTATTGGATTATTGTTAGGAAGTCTCTTACTCAGGGGAATTATAATTAGCTCAAATATGCAGAGAGGAAGATCCTAACAGTCTTACGCCGGAATTGTGGTCCTGATATTGTCTACCGGAGGTCCGCCGACAAACCCCAAGAGAAGTGACACTGGTCCAAATAAGACCAATAAAAGTACACAGTTTATTAGGGGGCATAGATATCGCACGCAGCAAAAGGGGGCTCACACACACACATACATTCAATGCTAGAGAAAAGGGATGGGTGAGATTGGGAGTTAGATTTGAGAGAAAGAGACACCACTGGAATATCTACCATAGAAGTCTTCTCCTGGAAGCCGGATTGAGATGGATGATGATGATGGACATGACTGCTGGGATGAGGGGAGATTGGCTGTGGGAGCTACAGACAGAAGTCAAACTGGCGTGAACCAGCCTGTCCTTCGAAAATAGCATCGAGGAGCGATTCAAAATGGGAACCTTATATAGTGCTGAACATATCCAGAGGCTATGAATCTATACTAGACAAATGTGTTGATTGCCTGGGCTTTCTTGAGCCAAGAGCAAATAATCTGTGTACAATGCGCTTAGATTTTGGACACAATTCGGAGGGGAAGCCGGCTTAATGGCTGAGTGGTTAATTGAATCACTGGCTCATCAAGTGTGAAGCCAAGGCTATTGTCTTTACTCCGGAGGGCAGTGGCGAAACCAGTCTGGCGACTCCCGACTTCCTCTAGAGAGTTGCTTGCTATGAACTCAATTCCTCCAAGCGGGGCCTGTCTACATGACCTTCTCACTTGGGATTTATGGAGGGCCTTTGAATAGGTCAAGCAGGGGTCAAGATACAGTCCACATGTCTCCCAAAATGTTCTATCAAATGTAGGTATTGTAGCAGCATATGTAGCGATAGAATGCATATGCATTGTATCTGCAATCCCAGTGCTTCAAGTGGCATACCAAAGGCATTGGCAAACAGTTGTGCACTATCTGAAAATGTGAAACTGCCTGCTGGAATCCTGTCAATTCATCCCAACTAGAACAGACCCATATATTCTAGTCATGAATGATGCTTTTTTTCCCTGCCCAAGAAGGAAGAAATTTCCTTTGACATGGATGGTACTTAGGTCTTCCTGCACTGACCTCAGGAAAGAAATCACCCACAGTGATTTCCCCCCACTCCAAGTGTATCAGAGGGTCTCTGACAGCTTAGAAGTCTTACTACAAATGCTTTTTGGGCAGCTTCAGGATTGCACGGTTTATGTACTTTTACTTTACCTTAAGGAAATGTGACTTGCAGGGCTCTTTTAATAATATCTTTTTTATATAGAAATGTGCAACAGATATTGGAAGATTCTGATGGATTAGGATATCTGACGATGATGTTCTACTTAGAGGCAAAGTGGTGTGAAATTGTTATGAAAAGCTTTAAAGAATGTTAGAAAGGGTGACAAAAATAGGTTTAAAGCTTGAATGAAAAGAAATGCAAATTATGAGAAATTCCTTATTTAGTTGAAATGTTCTCTGAAACCGATATACAGATATATGGAAACCCAAAAGGGGGAAACGAGAGCAATGGTCTCAAACATGTCATCAACAAAACATAAGGAGGGCCTACAAATGTTCCTTGGATTTATGAATCCTAAATGTTTAATAAGATCTATCCATTACCAAGAATTTCATCCAAACTACACTATATGAAGGTTGACTCCCTTGAATTTAGAGGGTTGTATCTAGAATGGCTTTAAGCCAATGAGGCTGCATCATAATCCACAGTACAGACATAGTCCATGGGGCTTCGGTTAATGTACACCCAGGATATTAGAAAGAGTTCACTTTAGTTTAACCTAAGTATGGAGAGTTAAATTAATGTTAATTCTTACTCCATTCCTGGGCTCGACCCATAGCAACTGTACTAAAGGATCCAAGCCTCCCCTTAGGTTTTATGGAGATGCCCAAAGCATATGATAAATTAAACAAGTCATGTTGTGGGGGGGGGGGGTGTCAAAGTTTGCTTCAAACTTTGGTAACAGCTGTATTATCTAATCTATGAGTTTTGTGACTATTACCAAAAGTGCATGCTTATTTTTTGGGATGGGGTGGGGTTTTCTGGAATTGGAAGGAAATTGTAATTTGCAGGAGTTGCAAGTGCACCTTTCTTGCCATAAAATATTGGGAAATTGGTATGATAGATTATCCAGTAGAAACAGTTATTGTGAAGACATGGAGATCTCAGACACAGATGGTGAAACAATACTTGAAAGAAGACAGCCATGAGTCAAGTCTGATCAAAGTCATTCCTGTGAAACGAATCTATGTGTAAAAAAAAAAGTAGGAGCAGTATGGGAACAAGAGGAGCAAATGTGTTATTTAATTACAGTTGGTCCTCCATTTTCATCGGGGATCCTTTCCGGATCCCCCACAAAAATGGAGGCTCTCACATATTCAAGCCTCATAGGCTTGAATGGGGTGTGCCCCCATGCACGTGGCCCTGGGGTGCGCCGGGCACACGCACCATTAGAAATAGTAGAGGTCGCCCCTCTGCAGATATTTGAAGGTGCAGATCCCAGGGGCGACTATAGCATATGAGAGTTGAGCTTTCCATGCATTTGAACTTGTGCATAGATTAATTAGGCAATGTTAATGCTTGCTGTTTAGTTCTGACATTTATTGTTTCTGAATAAAGATTTTATTGAATAAAGATTTACTGCATTTTAACTACTGAATCCTGAATTTCTGAACATGGTGTCCTGCTGGACTTGATGATGGTCAAAAAAGTTTCCCCCTTTGGTTTATATGGAGCAAAACACCATGGTGGCTTATGGCTCCCATGTTGGTGGGTTAGTGAATCAACTTCATGTTTCTATCCAAACTTGAAAGAATCTATTCATAGTGTAGAGGATATTACGAAAATAGGATTCAACACTTTAGATATCTTCTTTAGAGTTTAGAGGAAAATGTGGAATGGATTTAATGCCCCACTTGACATGGAAGTCATCAGCCCCCACTGTGGAAATGCACACAATTAAACATGCATATAGCTGTGAAATAGATGGTCAAAATAAGCAGATTTCCAGCTAACTTCAAGGTTGAAGTTGACACGCACAAGCTATGCTAAGGGGAGAAAAACTGGACTAAAAAAAAGCTGGATTTTCTGCTTCTTTCTGGAAAGTGCACACATTCACATGTACTTATAAATGACCAGTGACAGGGTGGCTGTAAAGGGGTGCTCTTTCCAAAGCCTAACCGTAATAGTACATGTAAACACCCCATTGCAGGAGCACATTTAAAAGGGATGGAGCTGTTGTATCCAAGTGGTGAGGGTAGCAATGCCCCAAATAGAAACCATGACACTGTCTTGCCCAGCCTGGAGGCAGGCCCGGGTGAGGACTTGGAATAGGAGGGAGGAAATTGACCCGGAGCCTAATCCCAGTTCCTCATTGTCTGTGCCAATAGAGACTGATGCCAAAGGGGACAGTCAGGAGTCCAGCAAGCAATCAGGAAGGAGCTGCATTAGGAGGTGCTGGAGATAAAAGCCTGGGAAGAATGCCACAACCTTTCTCAGAGGTCAACTGACATTCTTGGTGGAAAGCACTTTTGTTGTGGACTTCTTGTGTGCCTGTTTCTTTGGATTGAATCTTTGGACCTTTGCCTGACCTTGCTGCTCTCTGGAACCCTGAATATTGGATTGACCGATGACACTGGCTGTTTGGACTTCTGAACTCTTTGGAATGCTCTAAGGACCTTGCTTTGAAAACTTTGGATTTGACTTGTCTCAGTTGCAACCCACTATCTGGTAACTAAGGCTGTTACTATCGGCTGCCAGCCACTTTCCTGGACAGACATCTCTAATGGAGATGAGTACAGCATATACAAAATACACAGTCAAACAGGGGGCATGGAGTGAACTAGGTGGTGAAGGGGGGCATAACTGTACCTTGCTGGCATGTGCGTGGGCACACATCTGCTCTGATGTCCTATCCTGGTGAAGCACAGCACATGCAAATGTGTGCAGGTTTACAGGGAGAGCCATCCAATGGGATGGAAGTCACCGGCAGTTTGTTCCTATGAAGGTGCACAGGGATGGTGGGGGATACCCACTTTGAAAGCAGGCAGTGCACTTAATGGGGTTACAATGCAGCTTCAGAAAAGGCAGCTTCAAGATGCTTTTCCCTGCCCATCTGTTTCACCCCACAGTTGCAAAGCAACCACACATATTCCTTAGTCAAAGGGGGGTGGGGAGATACAAAATCCATCTGTTTAAAATGTACAGACATGCATGCATTAGCACAATACCACAATAAGCACTAATTTCTATATGGAAAGTAATGAAAAAGTCTCACCATGCAATATAGCATGTGAAAAGATTCTGAGAAATACACCTAAAATGAGGGGGGCAGATTTTCACATCCTTAACAACAAACGATTTCTTCACATTGTTATTGCCCCTGCCTTTGGAATGAAGTGAGTAGAACTCAATGCAGGCAACTATCTTACATCCCTCACAACAAATATTTACTATCTGATGAGGAGGGATTTAAATGACAAAAACTGTTTCAAAGTACTGAAGCATCAGTGAATCAAACAGCTCCCAGTGCTCACAGGAACAGCTGTGCTCTGAAATTCAGCCATCAACACCTGTGTGCTTTCCAAAAAGTCACCTGTCAGAAGCTGCTATTTTCTTTTTGTTTAAAGTGATTTAACACTAGTTCAAAAGCAGTGCAAGGCCCAAATTGACTTTGAGTTTAAAAGTTGAGTTATAAATTACAAATACTGTTATAGAATATATATATGCCAGCATGGCATAGTGGTATGAGCATTAGACGATGACTCTGGAGACCAGGGTTTTGAATCCCCACTTGGCCCTGGAAAACCCACTAGATGACCTTGAGAGAGTCACACACCCTCAGCCTCAGAAAACTCTGTGAGAGGATTGCTTTAGAGTTGCCATAAGTCAGAAATGACTTAACGGCATACAACAACAAGTATATATGGACAGATGAATAAGACCTACTGAGATGGAATCTGGTAGTGGCTCTACAGGGCTTCAGGACATCAGTTAACTATATATTATATAACCATGGCACTGTACACCACACGTATATGCCATGTTTCTGGGGGGAAAAAATAAACAATTGTATTCAATAGGTACAAATATGGCACCAGTCTCCCCCCCCCCCCATACTGGTCTGCCAAATTAGCTTAGGACTATCATAGAGCGAATACCTAAAACACTGCCTTAGTCCTTGAGGATGTTCTGAAGCTTCATTTGCTTTAAGTGCATCAGCATGTCGTATAGCACATGTAGACTGCTTTATTTTTTCTAGAATGACACTTCTTAATTTTATGGCATAATTGGTTGCTGTCCATAAAACTTCGAACAGCCTGTTGCATCATAATCGTCCACATTAAACCCTCCACTCTTGAAGATCTGGAAAAGAAACTTTGGTCCAGTTTCCTTTTCATTATGAGAGTTTCCTTTAAAAGAATTATTAGTTGTTATATCTTAGTACATCTTGTTACCTCAACTGACCCATAATAATATTATTGAAGATGATATTGTTGAATTCTTCAAAAGTACTGTAATGGCCTTCTTGTTGTTGGTGGAGCAGGGCTAAGCAGCCTAAATAGCCTAAATGCACCAGAACCCATCTGATCTTGGAAACTAAACAGGGTCAATCCTGGTTAGTACTTGGATGGGAGATGTGATTTACATGGGGCTACCCTTATGCCTAGTCCAGAAACCAGAGCAGCGAGAAATGGCAATATAACACCTATTCTAAAATCCCTTCACTGGCTGCCTATTAGTTTCTAGGGCACAGGATAAGGTGTTGATGATAACCTTTAAAATCCTTCATAGCTTGGGTCTAACCTATTTGCAGGATCACCTTCTTCTGTATAGTGTCATCCTGCGCACTTAGGTCATCTGGGAAAAACTTACTGCAGCAAATAAAGACTAGGTTGGCAGTTACCCAGAGGGACTTTTCATCTGCTGCTCCCAAATTATGGAATGGCCTGTTGGAAGAGATCCGAAACATCACCAATCTTGACAGCTTTAAAGAGGCTATCAAGACAGATCATTTCTGACAGGCCTTTGTGGAATAATAATAATAATAATAATAATAATAATTTTTATTTATACCCCACTCTTCAGCCAAGGCTATCAGAGCGGCTTACAATTTGTTAATTACTGGTAAACATACTGGTAAAAATAACTCACTTGGTCACCCATGGATATGGGACATCATAGAGAGCACCTCAAGACTCCCATCTCTGACAGTTTTAATGATTTAAATGTATTTTATTATTGTTATGGAGAATTATTATGTGGTATTTTAGTAGGGAGGGGATAATGGAATGCATTTTTATAGTATATGATGTATTTTATATTGTATTTTATCACTGTTTTAAGCTGCTTCGATCCTGTTGGAGAGGTGGGATAAAAATAAATTATTATTTTATTGTTAGTATTATTATTATTATCTATACATACTTTTTGACATGTGCTTTCTTGCAAGGGGGTACCTGTGCAAGGTGGTCCATCTTGCCCTTCCTCTCAGGCAACAAAATGTCTTGAGTCAATCCTGGGGATGTGATAGGAATTGATTAAATAATAATTTTACTGTACATATAGATTGGCATCCTGTTGGGAATTTATGATGTCGTAGACATATGATTATGCAGTTGAGAACTGTGGCATTTTGCAGTGGAGAGGGGTGTAATTGTAGCTGTGCCATCAAGACCATTGTACAAGGAGAGTGAGCATTGTTAGCATTGTGAAATGATCATGACATACAACAGTATGGTACTTTGTATGACATGCTGCCCTTGAGCAAAGACAGCACAAGAAGAGTGGAGCAATGCCTCTCAACATAGCTACAGTGCCATAATAATTCAGAATACACCCATCTGGAAAAAATATTTCTACTTCTTTTATGATTCCCTGTTGTGTGGTTGGAGCCTAGGTGTACAATTGCACAGCTTGCATGGTACCCCTTATGTGGTGAGAGTCTCTACAGCACAATTTAATATCTTATGTGGTTTCCTATTGCTCATCTTTGTGGTTCTATAATATGATCACACATTACATCATCTGTAATGGAAAAATGGGTTCGGCTAGGACCGCTTATCCAGTCCTCAGCATTGACAGAGTGGAGTAAGGCAAGAGGACCCAGAGTCGGTTAAGGGTTCCAAGATTTATTCAGCCGGCATAGAATAAAAATGTCCTCAGTGGAAAATTCAGATTTCCAAAGACTGAGACCCTGAACAAAACAAGATGGTGGGATTTATAGTTTTTACACAAAGGACTTCCAAAAATGCTTTCTATTGGCCAATCTTAACTCTAAACAAATGAATTTCAAGCAATCAGACAAACGAACACATGAATAATTAAAAACCCACTTATGACTCGTCATGTCACATGTCACCTTACAAAAAGTAACTTTCCCTGTAACTAACCTTTACACATTATTTTCACAGTTCCAACCCTACTTATCTGGTATTTATGTTTTGACTTCACTCTGGCGCCTCTGCTTAGGGTAGCAGGGCAGCGTGTACCTTAAACAATGTCTTGTTTCAGCATTTTCTCAAAAAACCTTCACTTAACCCAATTGTCAGCAATCTTAAACTTTGGTTCAGAAACCATCTTTGTTCATTCTGCATAGTTAAAGCATGAACTAAAATATTAAATATAAAATTTCCCACTTCATTTCCCCCCTTTGATAAAAATCATCAATATTTTAAATTGTATGATTCTTATCACCTATCTTGGGTTTTTTATATTTAATATTTAGCCAGACAATTTCATACACACTATACTCTTCAATTCTCCTGGGTTTTACACACTTCAACATCTGGAAATCTAAAAAGGAATCAATAGTTAGCATATAAGAACAGTCTAGCATTGTAAAATACAAAAGAAAGAAACAAAAAAGCAGACAAAACAAAACTTTAGGAACTATAGGCACCACTCAATCTAGCATCCTCAAAATCAAAACTATTTCATTTGGAATCTCCCTCTGGTCTGGAATCTTGATTGCTGGACAGAGTTGTATAAATGCAGTCAGCTTCCGGAGTGAACATGCAATATTAACCCTGTATCCTCATGAAAAACTTCAGTTGATCCAAATTCATCGGGATTCCCTTGGGTATCTTTTCTCTGCAAAATTTCTTTGGGTGAGGCAAATACATTCTCTAATCACATGATCTTTGACATAATCTGGAAAACAAAACACTTAACAATTAAACAGACAAGCATCTTTATCAGCAGACATTTGACTCTGTTCAGATAGAAACAGCCAGGTAGGAACACAATTTTCCAACTTAGCAGTATCTAAATAAAAACACTTAAAGAAAGATTAAGAATTTGATACATTCTCTTTGAAACCAGAATTACATACATATAATCTTTGGAACCTCTTCATATTAATCTGAGTTTGTTCCCACAGCTGGCACAGTGGAGTGGCTTCAGGGGATTTTAAAAATTTCCTGGAAAATGTTCTTTTCAAAAATAAGACTCAGGAAAAAAAATTAGAAACAATTGTTGAATAAAAAGTCCAATCTCATATTTCAAAACTCTCTTGATCAACAATGAGCAAAAATATAAATTTCTTTGAAGACAGTACCAGTAGTTTCTTTTGCAGTAGCATGGAGTTTCAAAGGAAAATATGACTTCAATCAAAAATAGGAAATTCAAAAGTCTTACATTGCACATCAGTCCTTTTGATGGTCAAATACAGCCCAGGCCTGGAAAAGGCTCTCCTTATAACCAACCTTCTTCCATTTTTCCCATCCAGATCAGTTTCCAATCAGATCTTGGGACACTGGGTTTTCAGCTTTCAGCTTGAAACAGCAGGCTTGTCCTGAAAATTTTCTTAAATTTCAACAAGTTGATGTTAATTTCAGTAGATTAGATCAGTAGTATATATCACAAGAACACTTGGAATGATATTGATAAGTTCACACTCAGTCCAGGTCTGACACAGCTTAGCTCAGCCGCTCAGGTTCAGCAAAGAACAATGAAGAAAAATAGCTGGGAAAGCCATTCAAAAATCATGATTACTTGAAGCTTCAGGTCAGCATTCTTTAAAACAGTGTGTCTTTGGTAACTTTAAAACATATAAAAACAATCCAGGTACCTTTCAAGTGTTGGCAATCGACTTCCATGTTCCTTTTGAATCCCCTTCCAGATCTGGTCTCCTTGTCCTCCGAGAATAGAAGAGGAGGCTTCCAAGTCTCAGATCCTGGGAAATTAACTCATAAAGTGATGTTAGCCAACAATATTCACTTGAAGGTGCTTCTTAACTTCTCTGGTGATATTTTTGCAAAAACAATTAATAATAATATCAGGAATATCTTTTCCTTTAAATTAATAACCACACAGTCTCAAACATCACACCTCCTGGCTTTGGAATTACCAAAAATGCTGGGTAAAAAAAAACAAAAAATAAAAACAAACACTAGGCTTTTGCTTGGCAGAAATTCACATCAGGAATCATTTTCTTTGGTTGCTCAGCTTAAAATGCTTTATTTCTGTATTCTAAGACAGTTCACAAAATTTCAGCCAAATCTAAAGACTTTAAAAAAAGTTCGGACTTTAATTTTCCCATGGGAACGGATAGAACTCTTGTTATGCTCCAGAGTAAGCAGTTTAATCTTTAAACAGTCTCTAGCGTTCACTTCAGGGCACTGCACAGAAAAATCTCTCAGCCATGCAACGAAGGAAAAAACCAAAAATGTTTTGTTTACATTCTTTTAGGGAAAAATTAACCTTTCATCCAGTTTTAGCCACCAGCAGCAAGGTAACCTAGGCAATGCCAAAAAACCACTCTTCCTATCTCCCCCCTTTCGCTAAGGAAGAACCGCTCCAGCTGCGAAACAAGCCTCCGATTAATATGAATCTAATTCCTTAAGCATTTTTACAAATTGTAAGTAATAAATTCTTAAATGAGGTTGTTAAAATGTTTTCTTTTGTAATTAGCCGGCTTTTCTTTCTAGACTTTAAGAACACTTGCCTGTCCTTGTTTTTCCATTTCAAGTGGGCTTAGAGGG
Organism: Urosaurus nigricauda; assembly: GCA_034509955.1. NCBI lineage: Eukaryota > Metazoa > Chordata > Lepidosauria > Squamata > Phrynosomatidae > Urosaurus > Urosaurus nigricauda. The sequence goes on from JAOEGL010000004.1 coordinate 108,581,671, forward strand.
GGCCTAGGCAAAATGATGTCCCATGACCCTCAATTTGTTAAAATCTTCACAGACAGGAACCTTAGGGCCTGTTCACATAACAAGAATTTTAAATTGTTTTTTTTTTACCACACTCTTCACTGTATTTATTTTAAACTACTCATTTTTCTGGCAATAGTACACACAAATTTCACTTCCGTGAGTTCTCTCTCTAGTCATCTTGCATTTCAAAACAATCTTTTCAGCTTTTAAGCAGTTTTTAGACTTTGCAGCTTAACACACAAGATTTTCAATTCACACAATGTCAATCTTAAAATTGTTATTGTTTTTAGTCTTTTACATTTTTCTCTAACCTTTTGCATCACTACAGAATACAACAATTTAATGCCATTAAGACCATATGCATCTCTATTGATTTAGCTTTCTGATGTTATTATTCATAAGCCAATGATGTTATTATTGTTTTTAAACTGTAAAATCACTATGTTTCTCCTCTAAGATTCAATTTCTTTTAAACTTTGCTATTTAACTTCAAGCACCAGCTTTTCAGACTTACAAAAACTCTGTCATTACTCTGCTTGTGCAAAACTTTCTCTTTTCAAGTTCTTTTAAAGCTGATCCTTAAAAAAACTTTTTCTTTTCTTGAGATTTTAAAAATCTCAGGCCCTTTGCTTTAAAATTCACCATTACAGTACCATGGTTTCTTGATTCCCAGCCTCCACTGTATGGCTGGAATCAGGCCCATAAGCATACAATTCTTCTTCTTATTATTATTCTTATTGATTGTTCCATATGAAACCAATCTTTACAGGAGTGTTTCATTAGCATATTCAACATTAATTTTCAATCTTCCATTCAAACATTACACTCCAGGCCCAATTCTTGCTACAATGATTATTATCCTTATTTTTCCAAAATTACAACAAATGCTGTCCAAAAATTCACAAGACACTTAAACATAGGGGCTTTTCACCAAATTCAAAACTTATTATTATTCAATTTTATTAGCTTTTGCCCCCCTTTTCCAAAGTCAATTACTATTATTATTATTATTTAATTTTGTCAGTCTCTGTTTTCCCCACAAACAGCCAATCCATCTGCCCATGTTCGAGTGCCTGTGATTACACCATACACATAGCTTAACATTTTCATTCAAATTAACACTTTTGTCACACAAAACCCAATTTAGCTCTTTTTCCTTATGGATCCTGTACCTTTACTTTTAAGGATCCCATACCTCAAATTGTTTCTCTTCTACTAATTTTTACAAAACAAAACAAAACAAACAAACAAACAAACAAACAACTACTGTTCTCATCCCTGGGTACAAAAACTTGAGAACCCCATTCAACTTTTATTCCAAAAATTCCTCAGATTCCCTCGGTAGCCTTCTGCCACACCTGCTCATCTCTCTCTCCTCTTGTAATTTTCCACAATCAGCGCAACTCCAAGTCTGAGCCTTGAAACTGCTAAAGCAATTGCATCAATTTTCTGTTCCAGTCTCCTTTCTCTCTCAAACCAACAGATTAAAGTCACCACATCCTCCTTTCTGGCACTTACTGCATCACCCATATGCCTTTCTCTCGCTTGTCTACTATCTCTCTGGAATTTCTTCCATCCGCAGCAACCTTTCAACCAGTCTGGTTTTTCTTTTCAATCTTACTCCAACAATAAATATACAAAAACTGATCATGTAAGCCTCTCCTTGGGCTGACACTTTGCAATAAATTCTCATAATCACTTCAAGATTTAGGCTCCCTTCCGAAGCCCATTGAGAATCATAATTAGGCCAAATTTCTCTACACAAAAACACAAGCCTCTCTGGAGTCAAAAACACACCACCAAACGAACCAAAGTATTCCTTAAATTCATCATCAAAGTGTTCTAGCATACAATCTAAAGAATTTTCAACCCTCCTTCTGCTATTGTTTCCTTGTTTCACAACAAAACACAAGTACATTACTGCTAGAATTTTCAACAATTTCCCAGAATACACAACCCATAGAATCATAGAATCATAGAGTTGGAAAAGACCACAAGGGCCATCCAGTCCAACCCCCTGACATGCAGGAAATCACAGTCAAAGCATCCCTGACAAATGCACTGCTTAAAGACCTCTGCTTAAAGACCTCCAGCCTCTGCTGGACCTCCAAGGACGGAGACTCCACTACACTCCAAGGAAGGAGTGTGTTCCACTGTGGAATCTCTTTTACTGCAGCTTGCATCCATTGTTTCGCATTCTGGTCTCTGCAGCAGCAGAAAACCCAGACTACTGCTATTGTTTTTCTCAAATACTCCCACTTTGTTCAGCACAACATATATTGACAAAGACAAACACACTTAGGTATTGTAGTTTGGGAAGGCAAAACACAAGGCAAAACAGTTCATTGCTAGCTCTCACTTAACAACGACGGGGGGAAAATGGCACTTCCAGCAACCATCCTTTTTGACAACACACAGACAACTCATTCATTCAGATCATTCATAGCCCAAAAAATAAATAAAATAAAATTCCCAGTTTTTGTGCTTACTACATTGGTACCTTTTTGGACCTTTTAGGTTCCTGAAGTTTCACATGAGTTTCCCTGGGCCAGAAACCATGCTATTAGTTCAGCGAACCGAGAGGTGACGCCTTAACTCCCCTTCGCACCCTTACTGGGCCGGAAATCTGGTCCCTTTTGTAAGCACTTTCTTTTACGGTTTTTCCTTGTTTGTTTCCTTGTTTGTTTTACTCACCAACTTCTTCTAATTTTATGCAGCGCGCTTTCTCCTTTTTTTTCCCTCCTCTACCTGTTCCTGATTAAAAGAACCATTAACCCTCTGAGCGGTCGTCAAAGCTGGACTCTGGTTCACTCTCCAGGCACAAATCCTAATGTCAGCTCTTCCAACCAAATTGTTGGAAGGTGCGCACCGAGCTTTGATGAGGATCCGCCTCTGAAGCTGGAACCAGGTGCAGCCTTGAAAGAGAGTAATCTCTCCACTCTTTGCCTTGTCCTCCACTTGTCCTCAGATCCGAGTCACGGCACCAAATATGTAATGGAAAAATGGGTTCGGCTAGGACCGCTTATCCAGTCCTCAGCATTGACAGAGTGGAGTAAGGCAAGAGGACCCAGAGTCGGTTAAGGGTTCCAAGATTTATTCAGCCGGCATAGAATAAAAATGTCCTCAGTGGAAAATTCAGATTTCCAAAGACTGAGACCCCGAACAAAACAAGATGGTGGGATTTATAGTTTTTACACAAAGGACTTCCAAAAATGCTTTCTATTGGCCAATCTTAACTCTAAACAAATGAATTTCAAGCAATCAGACAAACGAACACATGAATAATTAAAAACCCACTTATGACTCGTCATGTCACATGTCACCTTACAAAAAGTAACTTTCCCTGTAACTAACCTTTACACATTATTTTCACAGTTCCAACCCTACTTATCTGGTATTTATGTTTTGACTTCACTCTGGCGCCTCTGCTTAGGGTAGCAGGGCAGCGTGTACCTTAAACAATGTCTTGTTTCAGCATTTTCTCAAAAAACCTTCACTTAACCCAATTGTCAGCAATCTTAAACTTTGGTTCAGAAACCATCTTTGTTCATTCTGCATAGTTAAAGCATGAACTAAAATATTAAATATAAAATTTCCCACTTCACATCAACAAAGTTATACATTGCAGCCCATAACAAACTTATCCTTTGTTTACCAAATTGTTTCCTTTGCTTGCGATTTAAGGTTATACAGAAAGGTGGAACACACAAACACACACATGCACATTGGATATAGACAGGCCTTTGATGGTTGACCTGTAAAGTGAAAGAGGCCTTTTAAAATGTGTGGTACAGTTTACTTGTTTTCTTTTTAATGGATTTCTTTCATAGTTTTTAATACTATTTTAATTAGATAATTTAATGCAATAAAAATTCTGTTTTAACTTTTATAAGCCACCTTGACTCCTGAATTGGGAAAAGGGGGGAATATAAATATAGAAATAACAACAGCAGCAGCAGCAGCAGCAGCAACAACAACAACAACAACAACAACAACAACACTGACGGTGTTCCTGTTTTGTTCCTATTTTATTCTGGAATCCATACATATTTTGTTTATTCCAGAATATATTTTGCCAGATCCTGGCATGATTGCAGACTTTTTATATCAGCTCCCAGGTCAGTTAATTTTAACCCCATGTAAAATCATAAAGAATGGGAATAAAACCTGCTTTTTTCCCATTCAGTCTGGTTCACCCTGAGATAACTATTGCCTTGTCATGGTAGTAGCATTGGCTGGATTTGTTTTTGTGTGTGTGTGTTTGTGTGCCTTTTGTCTATCACCTTGTCCTTTTGTTTGTGTGTGGAGGGGATCTTATGAGGGAAAAGGAGGATGATACAATCCTCTGCAGAGACTTTTTATGTTAGTTACAAAAAGGGTGGCTGAAGAAGTGTTTTGATGACTAAAAAATAGGTGTTTTTCTTGTAGGGGAAGCAAGAGTCCTTTCAGGAACTAGAGAATCCTCAACATAGTGAGGTTTTTTTTTTTTCCATATCACTAACACACACATGTCTTTCTAGTACAGGCTTCTCACTGATGGCCTAATTTGCATCCACAGACAGATCCAGGCAATTCAATTGGTCCCCAATGAGCACTGCCATGCAAATGAGAGCACCGTGATGCCTTCATAAGCTCCAGATAAGAAAAACAGCTAGTTCTCTGTGTGGGTCTCTCTTGCTGGAAAGAGACACAAATAACATAATCAGTCAATGGCCACCCTGAATTAGGATTCAACCCAAACATAAATATGCTAACATATTTAAACAGAGATATGATCTTTAGAGTACTAATGATCCTAAACCAGCATTTTTGGAACATTAGGCTGGAGGGCACATGGGAAAAGTTGAATTATCTTTTTGGGGTCAATCTTCATTTGCAGTGTATATTTCCCTTTGGAATAGCTTTTCTCTCCCACCCCTGCCCCCATCCTTTATTTCAGTTCTCTCACTTACAGTAAAAACACCTAGGGTCACCACAGGTGGTGCCATTTGTTTCCTTATTTTTCAGTCTCTGTGTGAATGCATTTGCAGTTACCATTGGGATTAGAAAGGCAGCATTTCCTTCTGTGATGCATTCAAGGTCATACACTATGTTCCCTTGCTTTGCTCTATAGTGCCAGAGTAATAAAAATAGGTAATGCTCCTTCTTACATTGAGGTTCAGATCTCATTTCTGCTGAACATCTGTGCAGTATGAATTGTCCTATTATACCCTGAACACCATTTTTTTTTTTGGTGTGGGGGAATAATATTATCAACGTCATTCTTTCCTCTACGTTTGTTTATGTTGATATGAGGCAACTGGGATATACTGTGTTTGAGGCATGCATAAATTTGAATTGGCATAAAATGCAAGGAAAAGCATTGTACTCATAGGAAAATGAGGCTTGATGAAACAAAATCACAGGCAACAAACAACATCTCCTAGAAAACTGAAATATTAGTGTGGCCTATTGAAGAGCTGAGAGGATGAGTGCACAAGTGCTGGAGAATGGGTACCCGGTTAAGACAATCCCACCTAGGGATGTAATTCTTTGTGATTTCCTTCTTGACAACCAAGGACAAATAGTTTCCAGAGTTGTCTTTCTGCTGCTTAAGAACATGAAGCTTTCTACACAGTGCTCATTCCCTGTTTGTCTTTCAGGAAATCTTATAGGGACGTCTCTGCAACAGAAATAAATGTGGCTTTTCTGCAAAAAGGTGTCACATTTTATGCACAGGACATTTGTTTCCTCCACAATAAACATTGGACTCTTTCAAACGGGAGGAATTTCTTCCAAATCCGAATGGAGCCCATTTGGATTCATGTAAATTCGCTAGTTTAGCGAATTTACATGAATCCCCATTGCGTTCGGAAGGTGTTCGGAATGTCTTCCTAGTACTCGAAAATAACCCCCCCCTTGCCCGAAATTGCGTGAGAACCTTTAATGCGCAATAACGCAAAACCCATGATTGCATTCGGAGTGACTTCCCTTTTGCCCAAAATTGCATGAGAAGAATTAATTCACAATAACATGAAACCCCAGGATTGCGTTTGGATTGCCCTTGGATTATACTTCCAATTTCCCACGTCTGAAAGAGTCCATAGTTTTCAGGAAGAGGGAAATGACTCCTCCTCCTCCTCCTCCTCCTCCTCCTCCTCCTCCTCCTCCTCTTCTTCTGGAAGCACCTTTCTACCCCCAATAAGAAATATTCTTCTTCTACCACAGTTAATGAAGTTAATGTGTTCCTGGGCTTTACTTCTTTAATACTGGCTTTGATATCAGAGATAGAAATAAAATGGAAATAATAGGGATAGGATCCTACACCACAAAAAAGAAGAGCAGTTAAACATGTTTTAGCAAAACTTTTACTCAAAACTAACATTATAAACATGTGAAATGTAACCAGGCTAGCTAACACAAAAACATGTTGAGTCTTCTAGGGACAACTTGAAAACTTCTTCCAAAATGCATCCCAGGATATTTTTTCTTTTTGCCTTTCAACAGCCATCTTTTAAAAATGATTTCCATTTTTGTGGCAAAACATATGGAGCTTTTTTAACATGCCAGTGTAGCTGGTGAGGCAGGCTAACCTACTTTCCCCCTCTTTGCTGTTTTGCTCTTCACACATGCTCAGTAAATGCTTCTGGAGGTAGCTGTTTGCCTTGTCTGTAAGCACACACAGCTACAGTAGGATCACCTATAGCAGGATCCTATTCTTTCCCAGGGCAAGTTTTATTGCATGGCTTATGCTGCAATAAAACACACTGAAAGTTTCTTTCTCCAGCTGTCCTTCACCAATGCAAATGCTACCAAAAAACAGAAAAACAAAACAAAAAATCCATCCACCTAGACAGAAGACAAGAAAATGTGTATGGGCTTTGTTTTTGTAAAAATACTTTGTAAAAGGGGGTTTCTTTGTGAGAGGTTTTGTTTATTGAGGGATGCTCATCTCATTTATTGATTGATTGATTTAGGCTTGGAAATCCACACATATTTCACATATGAACTCCCTCCAAAGACATCCTAATCTGTGAAGAATCCTGCAGCTGCTCCATTTTTCTTGTTGGGTTTTTAAGAGCATCAGGAAACTTTTCCCATTATGGAAATGAAACATAATGGATATTCTTTCATCCCTACTTAATGCACACTTTCCAAACTATTATGCAGGTTGTAACACATTTAGCCTTTCGATTTTACACTTCTCTGAAGTGCAATGTATTTCTCACTCTGAAGTGCAAGGTATTTCTCACTTCAAAAATATCATAGAAAAACGTATACATTCAAAAATGTTACATATAGAAATGCACATATTATTGATGCATGGAAAATATTATATTTTGAAAAATATTATTATAAAATGCTAATTTTCCTCTCTGTGTTTGAGCTGAAAAATCATGAGTAAATTGAAGAGAATATTTATAATAGAATACTAGAGAGATAATTTTTCTCTAATTTCATTTTTGCGGGGAACAATGTCTAATTTTAATTTCTCCACTGAAAGAAAGCCTTTGGAAACTGCAGTTTTCAGTGAATATTCACAGTTCGGGACTTATTCTGCACAAAATTGGGGTTCCAGTTTTTTAATGCAGAAAAAAAATTCTGGGCAAGAAACAAATTTTTTTGTACAGAAAATATTTTTGTGCATAAAAGGCTGTTTTCTTTGAAAAATAATACATGTGCAAATTTTGTGCAGAACAAGGCCCAAATTGTGCTTGATTCTTGTCAATCCAGGATTCTCTTCCTCGGTTTCCCATGACTTGTGAAACATATTTTTCAACCAATTTACATATATATATATATATATATAATACTCTTGCTGTCCTTGCTGAATACATGCAAAACTGGAATGGTCCAGATAAAGATTGATTTATAGTTTCCTAATTTAATGTTAAGGTGGGTGCCAGCAGGGTTTTCCCAAGGTGCTAAATCTATTCCTAAAAAAGTCCAGTGCCTTAGATAGGCCCTTTAGATTTCAGACTGAAGCAGAATGTATATTCACTGCTCTGCTGAAATAGAAACCATCAAATGTTACTAGCTATGACTGGTTGTTTGAAGGAAAGAATGGAAATCAGATGTCAATGAGTCAAGTTGGCAAGAGAAGATGAATAATCTAGATGCTGCCTCTGTTGGCTTTGCTGCTTAAGCTGGACAGCAAATAGTTTATAATTACCAATTTTTAGGAATAGGTAGAGATCTACTGGCCATTGTACCATCTTCTTCACAAGGAACTACACTATACCTAAATATGATTTTGCTCCAGGAAAACTTAGGTCCAAAACACACTGCAGAAATAATCCAATTTGAGACTGCTTTAACTGTCAGGGCAGTGCTATGGAACTCTGGGGACTTTTATTTACTGTGGCACTAGAGCTCTCTAACAGAGAAGGCTAAATGTCTCACAAAACTACAGTTCCCAAAATTCCCTAGTATTGACACAGGGCAGCTACAGCAGTCTCAAACTGGATTATTTCTGCAGTGTGTTTGGGACCTTAATCATCTATTTTTGCTAGAAATGCATTTATAAAATTACAAACTAGAAATGAGACTATTCCTGGTTGAACTTCACTGCATGAAGGAAATATGTGTGACTTTAAAGCTATCTGCTTTAATAATATATATATATATATATATATATACTGAAAACAGTCACAAAACAGCTTGAAGAGTAGACCGTAAGACACTTTTCAAAGTTGGCCATCAGGAGGGGGTTCAGATGGTTTCCTTTGAAGCTAATGTACTCAAATTTCCTCAGGCTGGTCAGCCTTGGGCTGAAGCATCATCTGAATGAGACATATTTCTGTCTAATCCTGCTGAACATAGATAAGTCTGCCAATTGAAACTGCAAAGGCCCGACAGCCAATGGCACTAGCTTTGTAATAGCAAACGACTGGTGCTGAAATATTAGAAATGGAACAGCACTACGTGACAGCAAGAAATGAACGTGTCAGACAAGACATTCGAGCCACAGTCATTTTCTGCTCAAACAAGTTGTCTCTTCATACCAAGTATCAAATCTCCCTTGCTTGCTAATGTGCAAGTTTCATTTCCTCACTGACATTTTATGCTGCTTCTTTTTTGCTCAAAGATTGGTTAACATTTTAAAAGTGCCTGTGGTGTCACTTAGAAACTCTGAATTCTTTGTCATGTCAACAACCATCCTGTTTCTTCTGCGATAGTTTTTCTTACATTAAAACATTTAATTTAGCCTCACACCAAGTCTAGAGCATGCATTAGAAACCTGACATTGATGTGGCTTTTTCTTGCTAGATACTTCTCCATACTAAGCTCCTTCTTTATATGTTTCTGTTCTCCTTGCCCTGTGTCAAGGACTCAAAAGCTTGAAGCAGAAACCATGTGGCCTCCGGAAGCCTTGCCAAGTTGGCTTCTTGAATCCATTTTCTGCTTTTGTTTGATGAATGGATGAGTACTTTCTTTCTTGATGCACTTAAAGCTTCAGTTTCACCAGGCTCTAACCTGGGGGGCCTAATAGCTAATGACACCATACTGTAGATCTTAATTTGGATATGACCAATGATGTCCTAAGAATGATCCTGAGAACCAATTGTAATATTATGGTAAAATTCTGAGGTGGAAAAAGGTCCTCGAAGTTTCAGAAGGTGAATAAAGATGCAAGCCAAAAGCCACATAACAGGAACGGCTTACAACGGGAAACTTATGTTTGACCTGTCTCAAATGCTCTGAAAGTCTGTGGTTTTATTGGTATGTATAGTCCTTTCACCAAGACAGACTGCAATTATTTCACACCATCGCTATGTAGTCAGAGAGATGCACTGGATAACAGGAGAAAGGCATTAAGAGAAGATTTTCTAAAATGTTCCTTTTGCTTGGAAAAAAACATGCATTAAAATCCATGTTTACAAATGTGTTAAAAAACAGAGCTTGAAAACTTTGGGGGCAGGCACTTTCATGTAAAAAGAAAAGCTTATGGTTATGTCAAAACAGAGTTGGAAGAAGTTTCGTTTCTTTTCCGTTCAGTGCAGAGCTTGAAAAACCTAATTATCAAGTGAAGAAGTATTTTCTCATTTGTTAGATTTGTTATTGTTGGGTTGTTGTTGTTTTTTTAATTTGAATGACATACTCTGTCCATGGGTGGATGATGCTTAACTTTTTTAGCTTAATGACATCACCAGGGCTGCCCTTGTATATAATCTCTAGGGGGTGAAACAGATGGGCAGAATGAAGCAGCTAATGGGGCATGCCCATTAGACAACACACACCTCCAAAGCAGCCGGAAACTGTGCTGAAGCTGCACTACAATACTTTGAATTAGCACAAAAAGAAGCTTGGATAATCTGACTCCTGTTGGCCTTTGTGTGTACAGCCCACCTTGGGAGTGGGCCATGTAATATGCAGGGTTCAGACCAACTTCTTGCCAGGACATGTTTGGGCTGCTCTTTCCCACCCATCTGCTCTAGCCCTGGGTTGCAGATTTTGGCCCTGAAATCTTATAACTTCAAATTCCCCTGATCTGGCAAATCTAGTCCACACAGTTCCTTGGTGGGTTAATTTATGCATGCTCATTACTTTCTATACCTTTCCCATCTTTTACTTATGAAAAGGTGAGTCTGTCTGCCTCTACTTTCATGTTCAGCAACAAAATAAAAAACACACATTCTGATTCATTGCATTTCTCTTCTCTTATCATAAAACAGTTCTATGATCATCAACACTCAAACCTATTGCCCACTTTAATTAGAAAGCCAGAAGGTATTTGTTTAGAGCATCTTTGCTATTTATTCTTGCTTGGTGAGCTATGTTAGTGGTATTTTCAAATCAAAATTCATATATCTGATTTTGGACAGTGTTTTCATATGCATTCTGTTCCTGGGTAATAATAACCACAATGATTCCATCTCCCTATTTCCCTGGAGAGTTGAGACAATGGCTGAATGATTTACTAAAATAATAGTGGAGAATGACCAATTGTGAAGAACTTTCTTTAAAATAAACAAATAAAATGAAGCAAGTTGATTTAGTGACCTGCTGAATTATTTATATTCTGCTCCATCTATGTTTTTTTAAATCTTTCCACACTGGAAGAAGAGAGAGAGAGCCACCTGAACACACACACACACACACACACACACACACACATATATATAAAAGTATAACTGATGTGAATGATAAAGTGAATGATAAAAGAATAAAGAAATATATTGTTAACCTAGACAAAAAAAATGCAGCAGAAATAAATAGGAGTGAGTGGGATCTGTAATGCATCTCAATTACCCCATTCTGTTTCCTCCTCCATTCTTGTTTTCTGTTTTCCACTAGCAAGGCCAGACCTTTTGGGCTTAGATATTTGGGAGATGGGGTAGGAAGCTTTCCGCTAAAGGTTTATTTTTGTATGTCTGCAAAATTTAGGCTTCCCCAAGCCAGCTGTCTTGCACAAAACTAGAAACACATTGCATACCTAAGGGCCAACTAATATGTAAGTGAGATCCTCGTTTAGTATATGTGTCTGATAATGGCCATTTAAAAATCCTCAGAAAATAACTTGTTTGCATTCTGGGCATTTATTTTTCCAGGTTTTTAGCCTCTGATATGCTTTTAATTCTGGTATAATTGATTTTAAGCACTGCCTTTTACTGATATTAACTGTGCTTAAAAAAAAAGGAACTGTTGTTTTGTTGTGTTTAATGGACCACTGTAAACCACAGTAGAGTTTTTTTTTTTTTTTTTAAAAAACACCCTGAAAATCAGCATGGAAATTCTTTAAATAATATATACTGCCACTACCTTTTTCTCTTACATATGCATGGGTGTGTGTGTGAATGTTGTTAAATAGCAGGTTGGGGGAGTACTGGACTAGAAACCTGGAAGACCAGGGTTTGAATCCCTATCAGTCATGAACACATACCTGTTGATCATGGGCAAGCCTCATTCTCTCAGCCTCAGAGGCAAACCCCCTCTGAATGGAAGTACAGTGCCTAGATCAAGAGAAGTAATAGTACCATCTTATTCTGATTTGGTCAGGTGCCTCCTAGAATACTGTGTCCAGTTCTGAGCACCACAGTTCAAAAAAGATGCTGACAAGCTGGAACCGAGCACCACAGTTCAAAAAGATGCTGTCAAGAGGAGGGTGACCAAAATAGTGGAAAGTCTGGGAACTATGCCCTATGAGGAACTATTTAGGATGCTGGGTATAGTTAGCCTGGAGAAGAGATGGTTAATAGGCAATAGGTACTTTGATTGTATATTTCTGCATGGCAGAGGATTCTATTGGATGGTCCCTGTGGTCTCTTCCAACTCTATGATTCTATAAATTCTATATAATTTGTCTATAAAGAAATTTTGCCAAGAAAAGCCAATCACGGGTTCACCTTAAGGTCACCATAAGTTAGACTTTTCTTAATGATTTTTTCCAGAACAGGTTTTTGATCCATATCTTGTCTTGGGTTACATAGAATATTCCTCTTTAAAACATTTTGAGTTCTTTCAGGAGTCCAAAAATACCTAGTGAACTTTCAGTGCACCTCATGATTAAGTCATGCTGCAGCCATCATTTTCCAGTGGCCCAGTCTCCTAGAACCCTTTGTTCTGAGATGCTGCTGCCTTTTGGGATCAAGTTCAGTAATTAACAGCTGCAAAGACAATTCCCCAGAAGTCATGTCTTCCCAAGTCCAGCTTACTTTCAAGTAACCACTGAACAAGATGCCAGCCTGTAATAATTTTACCTTTCTTTTATTTATCCACATCAGATTTGCACATACTAAACAGAAGATAAACTCACATGCCAATATTTTGAGGGATTTTTGTACTAAATATCTGTACGGTTTGCTGTTTGTTTGTTTGTTTTTGAATAGAGATGTTACTAATTGTTCATTTTTAGCAATTCACTTCAAAGTCTTTTTTTTTTTTTAAATTCCCTGGCATTATTTCCTCCAAAACATGAGGCAGCTAATCTGTTAAAGTTTTCCTAAGATACACCATTATGCTACTGAAATGACAGTGTACTTGAAGACAAGGTATCTTTTCTTTCTTTATTCTACCAACAACCCAACTGGTGAAGTTCAGTAATGTGACATTAGGAAGCAGGAGGGTGATGAGACAATGTTTTATTTATTATTAGCAGTCCATAAGGTCTTCATGATAATTCTCTGGCTTTTCCTTTAGACATTTGGTTATTTGGGCTGACACTGATCATTTCTTTTCTATGACCTCCTCCCCCCACATCTCTTCTGAAGCTGTCTGCCCAAACTTATTGGACAGAGCTGATACTGTTGTCACCTTTTGTTGCTGCTCTAGAGGTCTTTCAATGGATGCCCAGCAGCTCATACATTTCTTCCGCCTCTGCCATGACCAAGACTACTTGGCGATACCTCTTCTGCTCATGCTTTGAAGCCTCAACCCACCCCCATTTGCTGATTATGCAGGACAGATAGTGAAATCTGAGGTCTGCTCCCACTTCAAAGTGACCCCATACAATGCTTTGCTTTTCTGGCGGTAACTCAAACTGCCTTCTTTTTATTTAACATTCAGAGTAATAACAACAGGGGCAACTGGAAAGGGAAAATAATTTTTGATACCTAAAACACACAAAGATTAACTAAACTGACAATTTAAGAAGAGCAAGCAGAAGGCTGAATTAGGCTATTTGACAAAATAAAAGGAAATTAAAAAGCCAGGAGGTGATCATTAATAACTTCAGTGACCTCATAACTCCATAGGCATTATGACTGGAGAACACTGGTGGAGTTCTTGCCTCAGATTGTCAGTGAGCAAACCACTGCTCTCTTCTCATAGCATCTTAGCATTTCCCTTGGTATCTTGAAATGCTATCATCATGTTCCTTCCACACTGGCTGGTTTTCCCCAGCTTGTTTAAGATTTCCACATCTGTTGGCCAATTCAAAGAACCGAGGATTGCACTATGTTCTGGAACCAAATGGAACTAATGTGTTTCCGATCCAGAATCATTATAAAACAGTCTGGATTAGCCCAATTCATTATTTGGAAGTTGACCAAAATTAGATTCGTAGTCTTAATATACATTATGTTTAAAAATGAAATGTATTTTATATTATATAAAAAATGAGTTGATGTAACATAATGTGCCAATATTTTTTAAAAAAAGCAGGTACAATGGGGAAGTCAATAAATATCTAGACAGATGGCTGAAAGGAAGGAAGAGAATAAAAATAACTATCTAATGAAAAGCTACTACAGATTTAATGATTTGTTTTGAATTAACCTCACTATTGATACTGCAGTGAGCATTAAGTAAGAACTTGGGTAAGATGAAACTCATCCTTTGACTCAGCCTAAAATATTTTTTAGGGAGGGGAAAGTATATATTTAATATGTTCACCTATGTAAAAAAATAGAGTGTTTGCATGACATCAGTTTGAATAATCTTCTTTTCTACCTTATAATGGGAGGAATCACTAGTAAATGCCTTAGTGATTTATTATGATGAGAAGGTTATTTAAGTGAATGTGTCAGCTACAGAAGGCAGTGGGAGGAGGAGACAGGCTTGTATATTGGGTTTCCTTTAACCGCAGGCTTTTTAGCTCGATATTTACAAGTTCCCACAGCTGTCGTTACATATTTCATTCAGGTTGCATTTTGGATATAATATTTAATTGTACTGCTAGGATGCTATGTTTAATGAGTCAACTCTTTCTGGTGGGAAAGAAAATAATATATGAGAAAGACCTTTGACCTAAAAGGCAAGGCTTACCAGGGTGCTGGCAGGAAAAAAAAAAAAGATTGACTAATGAGGCATCAACTTTGAATCAAGGGTATATGAAGCATCATGATCTAGAGTAGGGATGGGCAGCTAAGAAGTGGGGGGGGGGGCATTTTCTACCTCAGATGCCACCCACCCAGGCCATGAGGAAGCATTCTTGTATTTTGGCATGCTAGAAGTGAAATCATCTTATTTTTGTCTGTTTCCCTTTTTATTGTTTTGTTTCAGGGGAGGGCTTGGAGATTACACAGAATAAACCACTTCATTGATGTTGATTTGTCTGGTTTTGGGATGGGAGCTTCAGTGGCCAAGGTTTGAGTTCTCAAGGATCACAGGGAGACTGCACGCCACACTTTTCCTACCCCTGGTCTAGAGATTTGCAGCTCATGGACAACACCTTGTCCACTTGTGTTGTAGGAGGATTGTGCAGTAACTCCCAAGATTCTTTATTATTATCTTTCTCCAGGATTCTAGGATTGCAGTCCAACAATATCAGGAGGACCACAGGATTCAAAACAGGGTAGGGATAATATAAAGTATAGCTGGAATAGATTCACTTTGAGAGACCCTTAGCCATGTTGAAGCCCAATGGGATGTAACACCCATTTTGAGAAGTGGGGTGCCCCACACCCAGTTCTTCATTAAACAGAACCTGCCTAATGACCCCAGAATCCTCACTCAAGGAAGTGACAAAAGAAGCATCTCACATGGCATTAACCTACATTAGCAAAGATACAGCAACAAAAACTAAGAGACCAGTTGCTATGGGGAAGGCAAAAGAAAGTTGCAAATATTTGTGGGATGATTATGATGATCACCACCACCATCATCATCAAGTGCAGGAATTAATAATTACATTTCCCCTTCCCTGTTGATTAAGGGGCTGTTCACACCTGCCATAAAGGCTGGACTGGGGGCAGAGTCAGGGTGTGGTGTCCACATGACGCATGCCCTGATTCTGACCCAGGGTGGTGTGACATGGTACACAGCTTCATGGCACTCCTCTGGTGCTGAGTCCACATGACACAGTGCCAAAGGAATGTCTGAAAGCTGCAGTGCCATGGCTATCATGCCCTTTCCAGGGTGCAAAAAGGAGTTGCTTTTTGCAGCTCCTTTCTCTGCCCTAGAAAGGCCAGATTGGGGCTGTGGTGTGCGGTTGCTGCAGACCTGATCCAGTACTGTTCGAGCTCTTAGGGGCGGCCTGCACAGCCTCTAATTTTAGAAATTTGTATGCATGTTTTTGTACTTTAAAATGTGTTTCTTTTACCAAACTTAATTATCACAAAAGTTTGTTTCATGCAAAATAATGATGAGACAAAAATACCTCCAAAAAGGCCACTAAAAGTTTTTTGTGCAATCATTTTTCCAAAAAGTCCAAATACGGAAGGGGGGAATTGAGCATATTCTCTGCAGGGTGTCTAAGTGATTTCAGGCTCACATGACATTACCAAGGATGTGAAAATTTGCAATTAGTCTTTAACCCCAAACACCTCAGGGTCAACCACTATGTGAATTAAAATCTTTTTTGGCTCCATCAAAAGGCAGCTGGCCTTGGTCATAGGAATAAGACCCAGGTAATTGAAAATGAGGGATACTGGGGGTGGGGTGTGTGGAATGCAACAGGATCTAGTCCAACCTCCTGCAGGCAGGAACACACAATCAAAGCACTCCAGATTTTGACCGTCCAGCCCAGTGGTCCTGAAACTGTGCCCTTTAACAGATTTTTGACTTCAGCTTCCAGAAGCCTCAGCCATGTTGGGATTCTAGGAGCTGAAGTCCAAAATCTCTTACAGAGCACAGTTTGGGAACCACTGATCCAGCTTCTGTTTAAAAACCAAAGAAGGAGAATCCAGCACACTTTGAGGCAGTGTGTGCCTCTATCAAACAACTCTTAGGGAGTGTGTTCCATTGTTGAGCATCACTCACTATCAGGAAATTCTTCCTAATGTTTAAGTGGATTTTTTTTTCTTGTAGTTTGAATGCCATTGCTCCATATCCTAGGAGTATATCAGACGTGAGGGCTCCTGTCGCCCAAACATCACCAAACTGCAATGGAAGCACCATGGTGGGATCGCTCCTGACATTATTAAAGTGTTCCACTTTCATTTTTGTCATGAACTCATTATCGTAATGATCAGGAAAACAGCCCTTTTTTATTAATGGATAAAATTGTTAATAAAAAGGGGCCGTTTTCCTGATGATTATGAAAATGAGTCCATGCAAACGAAAGCGGGACACTTTAAAAGCATCAGGTACGATCCCACCATGGCACTTCCGTCGCAGTTTGATGACGTTTGGGCCACAGGAGCCCTCACGTCTGATAAACGCTCTAGTCTCAGGAGCAATAGAAAAACAATCTTACTCCATCTTCAGTATGACATCCCTTCAAACATTAAAATATAGCTATCATGTCACCTCTTAACCTTCCTCTTTCCCTGGCTAAACATAACTGGTTCCCTAACCCACTTCTCATAGGGCATGATTTCCAGGCCTTTCTCCATTTTGGTCATCCTCCTCTGGATATGCTGCAGCTATTATTTTCTTCAGTCTATACACTATACTCCTGTTGATGCAGCCTAGCAACCTATTGGCAGTTTAGTTACCACATCACACTGTTGACTCATGTGTAACTTGTGGTCTACTAAGACTCCTAGAGCCCTTTCACATGTGCTGTCATCATGCAAATCTGAGGGAAGAGTCCACTGTATTAATCAGATCAACACCTAGTTTCAACCAATGCAGCTTATTGCTTTCCAGGCCAACCAAGAGCCAGCCAGTTTGACCCAGTAGTCCTCTGAGACCTGCTGTGCACAATACATTGACATAACTTGGATCCACCTCTCTTGACACTCGCTGACATGAGGACAAGCTAGGTTGACTGGCAAACAGGCTTTGGTGCTTGTCGGAATTTAAAATTTGGCAACAACAGTAACTACAACATGATTTAAAATGGTAACCTTCCTTTTGACATACTTTGCTAAGCTAAGAAAAAATATCTTCATTATGGTTAATTTTTATGAACTGTTGGTGAATTGCTTTGGACTGATCAGCATAACATGGCTTTAGGCATGTTCTATCATAGGATTTATATTTGGTCTTACCAGTCAGTCTATTATTATTTTTTTTATAAATACTCTCTAAATATACAAACAAATTGACATACGGCAAGGGCACAATATCTCAGAATGGAGCCAGAAATATATTTCTTCCACAGTGCAGCTTCCCAGTTAAATACAATGCCGATTTTGCCATAAAAAAGTCTTGTTTACTGCAGTCAGAACTAGGTACATTCATATTTCAATGAGTCACACTCCACTTGGTCCACTTTTCATCACAGCAATAAGCAGCAGCACCGTTCAAACCATTATGGTACTTTAGTGTCATTACACAGTACAGTTTACAAATAAGATACATTGCTATAAAGGCAAAATCAGCTATTTTCTCCCTCTTCTTTTTAAGGCACTTATCCTGAAAGAAATACTGTTATAGGTCCCATAACTCCATATATATATATATATATATATATATATACTCACAGAGCAGCTTTTTCTTTATTTGATGTGTTTTTCTTACATATTGGTCGTCTCCACACTATAAAAAGGGCCTTGAGGAAGCTAACCACACTGCCACACTGAAGAATTAAATGCAATTTGACTCCACTTTAACTGCCATGGCTCCACCCTATGGAAACCTGGGATTTGTTATTTGTTGGGTAACTCTCAGCAAAGGCAAAATATCTCACAAAACTGCAAATCCTAAAATTCCATATCTTTGAGCCATGGCAGTTAAAGCACTATCAAACTGCAGTATTTCTGCAATGCAGATAAGGCCTAAAACTTGGAGCAGATCCATCACCCCATTGACATCAAACCCAATAGCTTCAATTGGCGAAGAGATACTTGTATATGTTTCTATGGAGTGGAGGCTGTTTTTATTCTTCAGCCTCACAGGATGGCAAAGACAAACAACTTGCCAAGAAAACCCTATGATAGGTTTGCCTTAGGGTCACAATAAGTTGGAAATGACTTGAAGGCACATAGCAACAACAACATTAACACAGGAAATGAAAAAGAAAATATTCTTCTTTCAACACTCATAATTTTTGTTATTATTAACAATTGTTATTGTGAATTTTTTAAAACTGTTGGATAGCTCATCTTTTGGTAACTGGAAAAATTGCAGCTAGGTTAATAGTGTTGGGGTAGAAAAAAGAAAGTGCAAGAAGGGGATACTCCACTGCAATTTCATCTGTCTATGTCAAACCATGGAGTCAAGCACAAAAACTTTGGAAAAGCCATCATCTCAGATACATATGGGCATCTCAATTGGGCTTTTCTCTATAGGAAATGCATTTTCAGAGCTGAATTTTCACCAGTTTTAGGCCTTTTGGCAAGTACCCACTGAGTTTAGTTCTTCCACCTAAGGCCTAAAGCAGAAGCAAGTCTAGAAATTTTAATTCCTAAAACCTTACTGACGGATCCATGAGTCAGTGTACTTTACTTTAACTCTTATTAAAAAGGGCAGAACCATCCACTTCTTGGCAAAAGGCAAGAGCTTATTTTGTCCTAGGAGTACCTAAAGGAAACAGACACCCACAGACACCCACGATGCTGCTTCTGATCTTTTTGAATGTTTGGGCAGGAAAATGGCAGCATTGGTGTCTGTTTGGTGCTTTCCTTCAAAGGAGCACCAAGAGGAATTGAGCTTTGAAGATTCTGAAGAAGACATTGTTATATGCTTATCAGCTTTTCTGGGTTAAAATCAGGCAAAATTATCACATTAAATTTAAAGCTTACAATCACTGCTAATATTGGTCCAAAACACACTGCAGAAATAATCCCGTTTCCGACCACTTTAACTGCCCTAGTGATTATGTGTTTTGTAGCCACAGACAAGTTTCATTTCATCCCTCCTTTGGGATAAAAGTTGGGTGGGTTAACCATCCAAGCTAAATGCAAACAATTAATGTATGAATTTCTCTAAATAGCATGTTACTGTGAATAAGCAGCTAATTAAAGCCTCTTTTAGATGCTGAAATCTAGTTCTGTTTGTTTATTAATACAAAGCTATATGAGTTGCCTATGAATGCATGTCAGGTAAGAAGACGTCCAGTAGTTAATCATGACTTTGCTTGCATCAAAGGACGAAGTGCTTTGTCAGACTGTGTATGTCCAAAAGAAACACATCATGTAATAAGAATGGTGTTTCCAGCAAGGATAAAAATGATCTACAGAGCATCACACCTAATGTTTGTTCCCATGATTCTACAGAAAACAGTCACCTGCTTCTTTTCCTTTCTGCTCTTTCTTCCCCTTCTTTTTGCCCTCTACATGATGGAAGGACAGGTTCTAGCAAAATACAGCTCTATTGGAACCCCCTCTGTGTGAGCTAATGTTCTCACCCTTTTAATCAGCTCTATGTACAGCTCTGGGTGTACGTCATGTAAGCTATGAGACAATATAATAATCATTAGACCCTTTTGGTGTCTCTAGATGGCAAACAAGTAAGCAAGCAAGATGAAAAGGCAAGGTGAACTCATTTGCTGAGCCATTAAATTTTGCAAGTTGCAAGGTTTAGATGGCTGCTTTATAGACCACTTAGGCAACTATTAACCTTTTAAAATACATTTGTATCTTTTATTATTTCCCTGTCCTCTCAGAATAACAGAAAGCTTTCTTTTTCAGCCATCAAGGAGTGCAATTTCTCTCCTAGGCAATTCATGGCTTTCACAATCACAACAAATTGATGAATCTGTAATTTAGCTTCTTAGATTGAAGACAGTTATAATATTTGAAGTTTCCCCTCCAAATAAAAGTACGTTTTATTTCTCTCTTGAGATGTGCCTATTGACTAGTGACAGTCATGTCACTAATACATCTCCCAGACTCCAGGGAAGCTTTGCAAATGTTTCCAGCTTTGTTTTTATTGTTGTTGTAATGGGATTACAAAACCTCTTCAGAACTTAATTCTAATCATATATAGACTTTCAGGCTAGATGGACAATTGGGTGAGCCAGAGCTTGCATATGT
The DNA here is from genome assembly GCA_034509955.1 of Urosaurus nigricauda. Lineage (NCBI taxonomy): Eukaryota > Metazoa > Chordata > Lepidosauria > Squamata > Phrynosomatidae > Urosaurus > Urosaurus nigricauda. Next base: position 108,602,415 of record JAOEGL010000004.1, read on the forward strand.
ATTGTCCTGCCCCATCACACCTTTATTTCTCATTTTCTCATCACATGAATAGACTGAATGCTTGAGCATTCACTCAACTTGATGTGTGGGTTAATTCCGGGTGTGATACACATAGACCTCTGGCCTTTTCAAAATTCATGTTTCCTCCCTGGTGTGGATTATGAGCACAGTCAGGTTTGTACAAGGCAAGCACAGTAGCAAATTAATAATAAGACAACATTGAACTCTAAGAGTGAAAGATGATAATGACTAAATGAGCAGTGGGAGATTCATTAACACAAGCACACTAAAATGAATACCCTGCCTCAGTATGGGCGATAATTCAATTAGATTTTCATTAGAGCTTTCCAAAATTTCATTTCATTTCACAGAAATTAGTGTTCCATATCACAAATATTTCAACTAAGTAATCAATGCAGATATCCAATATTTAGTTTCTGTGAGACAAACAGAGACAAACAACAACACCAACATCATTTTTTTTTCTTTCTATTATGAGAATGTGTCTTTTTGCACATAGCTGTACATTAATTTTATATATAAGGTGGTGTTTGACCTTGTCTTCCCCCATCAGCCCTATCCCACATATTAAATTTCACCACAGAAGACCTGTATGAAGGGCCACTATTAATAGCAACCTAGTAATATGCCAGAGGGAAAAAATAAAATTAATTGCTTCAGTTGTCTTTTGAGGTCCTACCCACACACCAATTTGGGCTGGGAAATTGGAGTTTTAAAGAGCCATTTGTTGATGTGAGTCAAGAGAAGTGAGTCAAAAGAGAAATCTTATAATGACCTAACTTTGGTATCTTAGGACTATAGATAGCATTGGTTTCCTCACATTACCTCATTTCTCTCCATCTCTTTTCACTCATAAAGAATGAATATTTTTCTCTAGCACTTTTGGAGAAACACAAGGGAGCTGATAGGTTTACAGAGATTGCAATTCTTTTAGGACTATGTCATAGGTACACGTTCAGCAAATGCTGTGACACTTTATGGTGTTCTCTATGGCAAATATGGGTGCAGGCAGCCAATAGAGAAATAAATTAACAGGCCATAAATTAGCTTATGAATGATCTTCCTTCTGAAATGGCTTGCAACATCCTTACAATTGTGGCACAAGTGTTGACCTGAGTCTGTGCATGGTCACATTAAAGGCAAATGGGACAATGTTTTGTGTAAGCTGGGATTGGCTACCTCCTTATACAAGAGTCTAAATAGTCTAACTGGAGCATAACCAGAAATTTCAATTGCATAAATTTTCAATAGGATTCTGGTATTTAACGTCATGTCCACACTTCCTGGTGACCATGTGCATGACTTTTTTGTTTGAAATATTGAAGTCATTCCCAAAGTCTAGACCTTTGTATAGCCAAATCAGCATTATTTTTGCTCAAGGGGGAGACATCAAAAAGTTTACAGAAATGATATGCTTTGTAGAAGTACCAGGAAAATGTGGGGATAAAGCCAGTGAGGAAATCTCTGGGCTCATTCCCACTTGCGGAAAAATCCGCATTGGAACCGGGCTGTGCTCTGCTTAGGAAAGCGATTCCAAAAGGCCCCTCGTTCACACTATGAAAAGGTGGCCTTGTTTGGAATCCCTTTCTCAGCTGGGACACTTGTTGTTCCCACTGGAGCTGCCATGTAAGGTGACAGCCCATTACTCCCCCCCAATCTTTTTTTTGGGAGGGAGGGGTGGGGGTAATGATTGCAAATGAGATCACTGTAAGGGAAACACACACACACACACACACACTAATTTCCAATTCCTTTGGAGGGGATCCTTCCTCCTTCCTTCCTTCCTTCCTTCCCCTTCCTTCCTTCCTTCCTTCCTTCCTTCCTTCTCTCCCCACTTACAGGGCTCTCCGCTGCCACCACTGCCTCTCTCACCGCTGCTCCCAGGGCTTGTGGTGTTGCTTCCGCGCCACTCACTGCTGCTGCTCCCGGGTCCCACGGGCCTTCCAACAGGGAATGGAAGGGCCAGGAGCTTGGCAGCACCTGCAGCAGCACCAGCAAGCAGTGCAGCACCTCTTCCTCCACCTCCTCCTCCTCTGCCATCCTGCTCTCGGCTGCCACAGCTGATGGGCCTTCTGTTGCTGTGCTGCTGCCAGGGTCTGTGCTTCTCCCGGGGTTGATGGGCCCCGGCAGCAGCACAGCAACAGAAAGCCCGTCAGCCCTGGCAGCCGGGAGCAGGATGGGCTTAGCAGAGGAGGAGGAGGAGGAGGAGGAGGAGGAGGAGGAGGAGGAGGCGGCGCTGCACCGCTTGCTGCCAATGCTGCCGGGCTGCCGGGCTCCCAGGCCTTCCATTCCCTGTTGGAAGGCCCGTGGGACCCGAGAGCAGCAGCAGCGAGTGGCGCCGAAGCAACTCCGCAAGCCCCGCAAGCCCCGCAAGCCCCACAAGCCCTGGGAGCAGTGGTGATTGAGGCAGCTGCGGCAGTGGAGAGCCAAGTAAGTGGGGAGGGAAGGAAGGAAGGAAGGAAGGAAGGAAGGGGGAAGAAGGAAGGAAGGATCCTCCCCAAAGGAACTGGGAATTAGTATGTGTGTGTGTGTGTGTTTCCCTTACAGTGATTGCAAATGCAATCTTTCACAAATGCACAAGATTGCATTTGCGATCAATACCCCCACCCCAAATTTTAAAAAAGTGATTCTGACCAGTGTTCCTATTTACTGAAAACACTTCAGAATCATGTTTTCCAAAACAGACCACTTTAAAACTAGTGTCAGGAAAGAACGGGTTATCTACTTTTAACTCGTTCCTTTCCTTCACTGATCGATCCAAAGAGGATTGTAAATTGATTCGAGTGTGAACGGGGGTGGTATAGCCCGCTTCACACTTCGAATCCAAATGTAGTGGGAATGGGGCCTCTAAAGCAGTGGTACCCAAACTTGTTTGGGCAGCTTCCTTTGTGCCCTGTCATCCTGGAAGCAGCAACTGAGCAGCTCACCCATGCCAGCCTTACTTACTGCTCAGGCAGCTGCTCAGTTGCTGCTCCCAGGGTGACCAGGTTCAAGGGAGAAGCTTCTCCCCAGAGAGGAGGCACTCTCAATCCTTCATCTCGGCAGAGAAAGGCACAGCTGGTGTGTGTGTAGGGATTTTACAGAAGCCACATGTTCTGGACTTGAGACTTGTATGGGCCAGAAAGGAAGAGATTCTAACTACAAGAGCTTCTCCAAGGCAAAGAACACTTTCCAAGAATTGAGCACAGATCCTTCTATCTCAGAGACATATCTTCCCCACCCACCTTCAAGTGTCTACACTCGCACACAAAAAAAAGTTTCTTCTACTACTGTTTCTCTCAGCTTGTCTGATCAAAGAAAGCAGGAACAACAATACAACTCCAACCTGCTAGCTCACAAAACTCAGGCAGGGTCCCAAATGTGAAAGCTCCTTTTTGCTGTCACTTCTCTCCAAATATGAAAGCTCCTTTTCACCACCACTTATTCCCTACCACCTTGTGCTCTAATTCCAGTCTGTCCCAAAATGGTGCCACTTTGAACCACAGAAGTGATGCCCTGTGCCCAAGCCTCACACAATTTGCCCAATTGCCACTACTAGAAAAAGATGTTCCCCAGCCCTAGCGCATATGAACTGTGCCATTTTTAAAGCACACCATCCATATGTGCGTGCTGCGATGATGTCATGGCACACACTGCAGTGCCAGAAGGAGCTCCAAAACAGAGCTCCTTTCCAGGAAGCTCTTTGTTCCTGGGGCAACCACATTGTGACATCATACAGTTTTTTCACATGCATATGTATAGGGAGAGAGGGTGTATATGTAAGATGCCACCATCCAATTGCTCATTCTAAGAAAGGCAACATAAGCTGTCTGATCAAAATTAAATTGCTTCATTTCAAGTAACAGAGACAGGAAGCAGAAAGTGTTAATGTGTGGAACAAGTCATGAACTTTCCTCTTTCAGACTCTTGGTTGCCCAGTAAACTTGTCTAGCAAGATCTCTCATTCACTGTACATTATGTAAGGGATTGTGGCACTTGTGGATGAACCCCAAAATCAAATCATTGTGTGATAGGTTTCATTAGCAATGAAACTTTGGAGGAATTCAGAGGGATAATGGGCAAAATCTTGCTGCCCTGTTAGCAAACACCATATTTCATGTAGCATACATCCATGAGTGCTCATTAATAAAGATGCTGAATAGCACTGGGCCCAGGACAGAGCCCTGTGGGACCCCACTGGTCACTTCTTTCCAGGTTGAAAAGGAGCCATTGTTGAGAACCCTTTGAATTCGGCGAGTCAACCAATTACAAATCCATGTAACAGTTAACTTGTCTAGCCCACATTTTACAAGCTTGTTTGCAGGAATGTCATGGGGAACCTTGTCAAAGGCCTTACTGTAATCGAGGTATACTATATCCACAGCATTCCCTTCATCTAGCAAGCTGGTAATTTTATCCAAGAGAGAGAGAGAGAGAGAGAGATCAGGTTTGTTTAGCATGACTTGTTTCTCTGAAACTCATGTTGACTTTTTGTGATTATGGCATTGGCTTCTAAATGTTCACAGACTCTCTGCTTAATGATCTGCTCTAGAATCTTTCCTGGAATTGATGTCAGACTAACTGGACAATAATTGTTGGGATCCTCTTTTTTCCCTTTTTGAAGATGGGGACAACGTTTGCCGGGACTTCTCTTGTTCTCCAAGAGTTCTCAAATATTATTGCTAGTGGCTATGATATTACATTTGCCAGTAATTTTAATACCCTTGGATGTAGTTCATCTGGTCCTGGAGACTTATATTCATTTAGGTTAACCAGGTATTCCTGTACTATCTCTTATTCTGTGCTGAAATTCCCCTATTCTGTCTTCTGCTCCATTATCCTTAGGTTGAGCACCCTTTGCCTTTTCTGAGAAGACTGAAGCAAAGAAGGTGTTGAGTAATTCTGCCTTTTCTCTGTCCCCTGTTAGCCTTTTGCCATCTTCTGGCCCAACCATTTCCTTTTTCTTCCTTTTGCTGCGGACATATCCAAAAAAGCCCTTTTTATTGTTCTTAACCTCTCTAGTAAGCCTGAGTTCATTCTGCACTTCAGCTTTTCTGACTTTATCCCCACACATGCTTGCTATTTGTTTGAATTCCAACATCTTTATTAATGACTTGGATGACAAAATTGGGGGCATACTTATCAAATTTGCAGATGACACTAAACTAGGAGGAGTAGCTAATACCCCAGAGGACAGGATCAAAATTCAAATTAACCTGAGTAGACTAGAAAGCTGGGCCAATGCTAACAAAATGAAATTCAATGCAGAGAAATGTAAGGTTCCGCACTTAGGGCGGAAAAAATGAAATGCACAGATATAAAATGGCTGAATGAAACTACGTGTGAAAGGGATCTAGGAGTCCAAGTAGACCATAAGCTGAACATGAGTTAACAGTGCGATGCGGCAACTAAAAAGGCCAATGCAATTTTAGGCTGCATCAATAGAAATATAGGGGCTTTTTAGACCGCCCAAAAGGGGCGGTCCATACTCGCCCCTTCTGGCGGCGAGATGAGGCCTAGGCTGCCGCACGGGCAGCCCCGAGGCCTCATCTTGCCGCTTTTGGAGACCGCGGGGAACCGGGAAACTGCCAGTTCCCTGGGGCCTCCAAGCGGGGTGCAGCAGGCGCTCTGGGTGCCCGCTGCACCCTGCTTCCCTCGGCGGGGCTGAAGGGGCAAAGGGGCCGCCGCCGCGGCCCCTTTCTCCCTGGGTCTTTGCCGTGGCCATTTAAAGGCCGTGGCAAAGACCCGCCGCAAAAAAAGAGCTCCGCGTTGGAGCTCTTTTTTTGTGGCACGGAAAGGGCGCAATTGGCGCCCTCCCGCGCCGCAAAAGCGTCACAACGTGCGCAGCGTGTCAAAATGTTGCGCACGTGATGACGCCTTTGCGGCGCCTCCGTATGGACGCCACCATCTTTAAATGGCGGCGTCCATATGCTTTAGGGTTAGGGAGGGTGTAAAAGCTACGCCCTCCCTAACCCTAAAGACAGGTTTTCTAGCCCTAATCACGCCGCAAAGTGCCCATCTAAAATGGGCCATAGTGTCTAGATCAAGGGAAGTAATAGTGACACTCTGTTCTGCTTTGGTCAGGCCCCACCTGGAATACTGTGTCCAGTTCTGGGCACCACAATTCAAAAAAGATGTGGAGAAACTGGAACATGTCCAAATAAGGGCAACTAAGATGGTGAAGGGTCTGGAAACCATGTCCTATGAGGAGCACCTTAGGGAATTGGGGATGTTTAGCCTGGAGAAGAGAAGGTTAAGAGGTGATATCATAGCCTTGTTTAAATATCTGAAGGGATGTCATATTGAGGAGGGAGCAAGCTTGTTTTCTGCTGCACAAGAGACCAGGACACGGAACAATGGATACAAATTGCAAGAAAAGAGATTCCACCTCAACATTAGGAAGAACTTCCTGACAGTAAGGGCTGTTCGACAGTGGAACACACTCCCTCAGAGGGTGGTGGAGTCTCCTTCCTTAGAGGTCTTTAAGCAGAGGCTGGATGGCCATCTGTCAGGGATGCTTTGATTGGGAGTTCCTACATGGCACGGGGTTGGACTGGATGGTCCTTGTGGTCTCTTCCTACTCTATGATTCTATGAAAGTCCATTGCCTGAGTTCAGGTGCACTCCTGCCCACTGACTGGCCTTGCAGCTCATGAGAAAAGGATGAAGGATGCTTTTGCATCCCTGGCCTGGCAAAGACAACCAAACATACCATGGTATATCCTGCAGTCAGCTGGAGGCTGGAGATGCTCAGAAGGCTCTGGTTGCCCCTGTGCATTCTGGGTAAAAGAAGGGTAAAGGAGGTATTGGATGCCTCCTTACTGTACACCTTAACAAGTATGTACCTAGTGCTGGAATAAAACAGGGTTACACCAGCCACCAACAGGATTCTGAACAATATCTCCAAAAAGTTGATATTTTTGTTACCACACTCTCCTAGAAAAACACCAGGGTGGAGAGAAAGTGGTGCAGTTTTGTGATTAGTAGTTCTATCTGCAGTAGTTCCAGGAATTTAACGAACACAGTTTTGTCCCTGTTATGAACTTGGGAAGGTGACTCTCGGGACCGTGCATGGCTGAGAAAAAAGTGATTTTACCGCACACTGAAGTGTCCTCAAAATGGCCCCATTCCATTGCCTGGTGCCAGGGTGTTCCCATTCAGTGCTATGGAGTGTCATTTGTTTTGGTCAGAAGACTTCCAACCAAGCAAAATGGCGCCCCTGAGCACTGAATCAGAATGCCCTGGTGCCGGGCAATGGAATGGGGCTGTTTTGAGGACACCGATGTGTGGCAAAATCCATTTTTTCTTGGTCACTCACAGCCCCGAGAGTCTGCTTCTTGTGCCCATAATGAGGACAAAACTGTGTCTGATAAAGTCCTCACTTACAGTTAGCATGTTACCTAGAGGTTGGAAAGTGTATGCTTTTGGACTACAACTCACATCATGGTTGGGGGATCCTGGAGGTTGTGATCCAAAAAAGTAAAATTCCCAGTTTCTTTTTTTAACCAGAGCTACCTAACCCCAGGGCTTTAAGGGAGCATTGAAGCAATGCATAACCTGTGTATGTGTGTGCAGTGCTCTTTGCTAGTTCTGAGATTAAGATCCAGGTTGAATCAGGTTGTCTCTAGATCAGGTGAGTAAATCATATTCTCAATCACTGAACTGGGACCCATAGCTTGCAATTCACACCCCTCTGCATACACTGGATAGTTAGGTCAGTATGCAATTGTTCCCTGCCAGTCCATCCACAGCCAATTTCTGCTGCTATTATGTAGTAGCTTGATAACAGACAATACAAAGACTATATTATTGCATTTGTTTTACACAGGCTGTTCTGTAAATGCATGGAGAGCGTTAAAAATAAATGTCAACCACTATACAGAAACTAATAATAATGTTTAGAACATTTCATTTCATAAATACACTATATATTTATCTTATATCAATAATTGTATAACCGCCCTATAAAGTAGTTCCTTGTCATTATCACAGTATCAAAAAGAGACAAAAGAGATAAAAAAGAAGGTTCCTAAAGTGTCCTCTTAGTCTGAAGTGAGTTTTGAATCTCATGACTCACTATTCTAGATCATTTCAAAATGTGTTTTGAGGCCTCTAGTCACAGTGATAAATTCCAATGGGTACAGGAGATTCAAGCACTTTTACCCACCTCTAGTGAAAAGTCCATGTTCAGCTGAATCTATTTTTACTTAAATTGTTCTTTGATTTGTTTCCCTTGGAATGTATTGGGGAATGCAGAGGTGTCACTAAAGTTTGAATACATAAACATTATTCATTACAAAATGCCATTTGCCAACTGGGCAGCTCCACATTTCTAGTGGTCATTTAATTAATGGATGTCTAATAGACACATCTACAAATCGTATAACAATGCAATACTTCCACAACCTGAAATTGAGCTTGCCACTGCAAAAATGAAGCAAAGGGAAGTGGGGGCAGGAGAGAGAAAGGCGGGATTCCAATTAATGATGCAGAGGCATACTTGATCTTAGGAGCCTTAGGGGTAATCAATAATGAGTTTCCTTTCTGAGAATGCTATGTAGTTATAAGCACAAGATGATAGGCTTGAATTACGTGCATTTTGATGACCTTTTCCTGTAGGGTTCCAGCTTCCCAATAAGTACAAAAGCTAGACAAAGTTTGATTTTACAATAAACTTCCCAAGCAACTCTAGGACCAAATAAAAAACTAAAACTAAAGAAAAGAAAAGAAAAGAAAAAGCACCCTCCAACCACCTAGACTGTAAAACACTGTCTAGTCTGTGTAAAAAATTAATAAGTACAATATTAATAAAACAACATGGGAGCTGACTAATATATACTTTCTGTCTGTCGTTTCCACTGACACTGGGACACTATTTCATTTTGTGAGACATTGTAAGGCTGGCATAAGAAATGGAGTGGTTTCATTGGCTAATAAGAATTCCAAGCTGGGCTCCAGCCTAGATCATGGCTTGAAATTTACGAGCCTCATCATTAAATTAACAGTAAGGAATTTCAAGTTCAGTGATTATAATCAGCACAATTCGTGGAGGAAAGGAATTTATGTGCCTCATCAATTTCACCGGGGAGACTAGTGGCAATGGAATGACCCGATTGGTTAAAAAGAATGGCAAGAATCACAACTTCATTTCTGTCTTGCTTACTGGGATCTGAATGAGTGAATAAATAACATATTTTGTGTGGATGAAAAATACAGTGTATAAGGAGATTATGCCCTTTGGTGGACTCTTTCCCACCAGTAGAATATTTTAATCCAATTACTGATATACCTCTTCTCTATGAAATGCAGGCAGAACTATACATCAAGGAGTAACTAACAAGCAATGTTGCATCAAAGTGAGCAATGTATGTCCAGTTATTGTGTTATATGTTTCTCTTCACATGTTCTTGGCAGGGAATCTAGAATGTGATAACATTAAGACTATAAATCTTTCCTTATTTCATTGTCATATACTAGAGCAAGGCAAAAAGGCAACATACAGATAACAACAACAACAACAACAACAACAATAATAATTTCAAAAGTCTTTCACTGGAATGAGATTACAAGAGCTTTTTTCATTATGTGTGTGCATGTGTACTCAAGCACTGATCTTCCCAGAGACCAGAAAATTAAAGACTAGAAGGTTATTTGTCTGTTTTAGCCAAGTCTTACATAAGGAGTGAAAGTCATTTGAAGTAAAAATACATTAGTGGTAGAAAGAATATTCAAAGATATTTCAAAAAAAGAGACTGAGAGAGATTGTCAAAAATGTCTTTCTTGAATGTCAGAAAACATTGAGAAGGAACTTGGACTAATGAGAATCGTCATATTTCATAACATATCCTGCACAAAGGTCCACATAGGGGTTTGTGCAAAAACGGTCCTTTCTGTACATAAAAAAATGCCTTTTTAAGGTAGAAATATTATTTTTGTGCAAAAATTGCTATTTTGTGGGCTGAGAATTTTGTTTTCTGTGCAAAAACACTACCTGTCAATTTTGTGCTGAATAAGTCCTGAATAGTGATTAATTTTTGAGATAGTTTTCAAAGGACTTTATCACACATGGAAAACACAATTGCGGTAAAGATTTTCACACACAATCATGATTAAAGATGACTGGATTTCCCTGTGAATGATTTGTTGCTGGTTATTCCTTGGTTATTCCTGGAATGAGTCATCCTTAATCGCTATGCGTGTGAAAATCTTCACTGCGATTGTGCAAATGTTGCTTGATAATGCCTCTTTAATCCCCCCCCCCCGATTTTATCCACATGTAATAAATTCCAACGACTTTCTCACAATGGAAAAATTGCTAAAATTATTTTTTCCTTCCTGTGATAATAGGCTGTCCTATGCTGTGGGCAGCACAACTGAGAGGTATGGTCTCCCCTCCAGGAAAACAAAGGGCTATTTACAAACAGTTTTAAGTTACATTTATTGGGCTCAGCATCATGGAGGAGACACAGAGATCAGGTGAGACAATTGCCCAATGGGATTACAACTTAGGGTAAAGTGCCAAGGTGTGAGATGCTTACCCAGCCGGGGATATAAAACTTTGACACTTCACCCCAAGTGGTAATGTCATTGGCAATTGTCTCTCCTGATCTCTGTGATTCCTCCATGATGCTGAGCCCAATAAATGTAACTTAAAATCACATTTTATTAGCCTTTTTTTACCTGTAGGTGAGACCATGCCCTTCAGCTGTATCACCCAAATAATGGGAGATCCTATTATACTTCCTTTGAGAACAAAATTTGCAAAAGGTTCAAAACAAACACAGTTCTCTGAAGAAAAAAATGTGAAATGACACAATTGTCTAAGCCAGCCTCTTTCCTGATAGTGAATGGTTTCTTATCCACTGGGAATCAAAGTTGGTGCTTGCACTGTGAAATGCAGTACAACTGCTCCATGACTAATTCAATCTGGTTTGCCAACTTGCCATGATAGGAGAAAAGAGCAACAATGGATAACAACTCATCTCCAACTTGCTCTTGTGGATCCATGCCAAGCCAAGAACAGCAGGGCCGAAGTCTCTAGTGAAACTGGTTTTATGATACTCCACTCAAGCAGCCTCTGAAGAATGTGCACTATTTATTATGGGTTGTAAAAGATGAACATGAGATAGCAGAGATACATGTTCAGCAGTGGCTATAATTCAGGGATTCCTTGCTGGGTAACATTATTCTTGATATCATTTTTTGGTGTTTATTTAATACATACAATAATTTCTCCTCCTTCCCACACCAAGCACCACCAACACTGACACAATGTTGGCCGTGCTCTGTGTGAGGTCTTCATTAAATTGCTTTCACAGCTGCAGTTATAAACCAGGTCATTTTGAGAAGAAAAAGATTTTATTTTGCACAGATGCTCCCCCCCCCCCATTTTTTCTTTTAAAAATGGGCCTTGGCACATTTTAAGTCTTTGCTGAACCAGACTATGTCTACTCTGATAATAATATTCAGACCAATATATGAATCTCTGAAATTTATTTTCCAGTCATAAACAAACATCTTGACAGAATTGAATGGCTCAGTGCAATGTGCAGAATTGGTCCAATTTATTTTGCTGAGGTGGAATAGCAAATGGCATCCCATCCTCTGATCAGTGTCTGTAGCACATGTGTTAAATGAGCTAATGGGAGACTTGGCCCTGATAGTAAAGTGATTTTTTTTCCTTTTGTGAAGATGTATTCTTTAATGTAGTCATTAAAAAAATGATCTTCAGCATATCCAGGTCCACGTGAAAAATAACTATAAATTAAAAAGTGGGATATATTTGCATTACTTCTGGTTATAAATGGGCAAGAATTCCCTTTACTTTTTTAAAAAATTAAAAAGTAAGGCCCTAGCTAAAAACAAAAAAACAAAAAAAAAAACAGGATTGAAAAAACTTCAGATTTAAAGTGTGTAGTTTAGAAGAAAGTGTGATAGATAAGTTCATCCCTGCTCCCTCCCCCCCCCCCAAGTGAATGTTTACTTCTTTAAAATAGTGCTATGAATCAGGGTTGGGAACTTTGGGGCTGGGCAGATCAGCAGTTTGGGCCAGCTTAGGGGCAGAGTCGGGGCATAGCACCTACATGATGCGCACCCCAGCTCTGCCCCGAGGGTGGCGTAACAACGTGTGACGCACCACATGGTGCACAGCATCATGGAGCTCCTCCAGCACTGCATACATACGACATAGCCCTGAAGGAGCACCACCAAACTGTGGCAATGCAGCTATCGTGCCCTTGCAGGGCACAAAAAGGAGCCATTTTTGTGGCTCCTTTTTATGCCCTGCAAAGACCAGACTGGGGCCATGGCGTGCAGCTGCCACGGCCCCAATCTGGCTGTAACATGGTCAGCTCCAGACTGCCCCTTTGGGGCTGTGTGTATAGCCCCTTTGTTTCTAATAGGACCCCCCTCTTTAATAGCTGCATGGCAGGTGGGGGCAATGTGATCCTCTTTATATTGGAAATAGATGCACCTGTTCAATTTGGTTGGTGCAAATGAGTGAGAATTTTATACATGAAATCACCAACTACCACAAAACATTTTTTCTTTCCATGACTGGAAAATATGAGACTGGGGAGGGGGGTCAGGGAGAGAAATCTAATATGTGAGAAAATTAAACTGATAGATTCATTCAACTTATTGGCAACCCACTAATGTAAGAGCAACGCACAAGACAAGAACACTGGTCTACAAGTTAAGATGATGGGGCTTTACATGCAGCCCTGAAGGGGCGGCATGCAGCCGCCCCTTCTTCAATGGATTTGGGCCATGGCAATCTCATGCCACAGCCCTGATTCAGCCTCTGAAGGGTGCCATAGCCACGGCGGTGTGGCTGTACGGTGCCCCTTTAGCGATATATCATTTCGATGCAGTGCTAGAAGTGCATCATGATGCCACATGCCATCTGGAGTGGCTCACAGCATCAGGGTGCCCTGGGGTGGGAGTCGAGTGTGCATCATTAAGATGCTGCACCCCAACTCTGCCCCCAAACCAGCCTTTTGGGCCAGCCTGGATAGCCCTTATGAGAAAATTTTAAAAAACCAAAAACTGTTGGATTAAAACAAAGGACATTTGATCCATCCTTCAGTTCCCAGAGTTTGAGAAAAAAGGTTGTGTAAAAGATGTTTTCACATGGGGTAAACTATGCCAGAAAGGGGGGGGATCTCACCATTTTGAAGGCAAGAAAAAAAATCAGTTGCTTGTTCTCATGTATAAGTATTTAAGAAGCCAGAATTTATATCACTAGTACCACTTTGGATCCATGTTTTCAAGCAGGGATGGCAACTATGGTGGGTCAAGGGGTTAATGTATTTTCTGTGGACTGTAAGGACTGCCAAAAACGCTGGGTCCCCCAAAAGATTACCAGTGGCTAGACATCCACTTCTGTTTTTTTAAAAAAATGGGAGAAGGAGAAATGCAATCTATTCTTGAGAAACTCAAATGTCCAACATGTCAGTGCAGCCTATTGCGTCTAAGATAAAGAACACACAATGTAACCAAGCAAATCAAGATACTTGATTTACAATACTGTCACATGATTCTCCTAATCAAAAGATCAAGAAGCAGAGAGAAGATATAGCTTACAGATATAAATGCTGTCCTTAAGTTCACTCTTTTATATTTCCCCATATTGTTGTTGCTGTTGTATGGCTTATGGCAACACTAAGGTGAACCTCCCACAGAGTTCTGTTGGCAAAATTTGTTTATAGGAAATTTGCCATTGCTGTGAAGCTGAGAAAGTGTGACTTCCCTGGGTTGCCAAGTCAGTTTCCATAGCTGAGTGGGTATTCAAAACCTGGTCTCTCAGAGTTCTCATTCAGCACTCAGAACACTGCACCATGCTGGCTCTCATTTCCCCATATAACCAAATATATTTGTAGAGGAATGTAAAACACTATACATGAAGACCTTTTTTTTTTTTTTTTTTTTTTTTTTTTTTTTTTTGGAAATCAAAATCCTTTTCGGATGCTGCACAGAAGTGCTGACCACTGATTGAGCTATCTGTCACTGATTCAGCCATTAATCCTTTTGGGGAACCCAAATCAGTAATTAGGGATCAGCAACTAATGCACTGCTGTCCCCAGACCTCCAATGTAGGCAACTTATTGATGAACAATGTATTTTTGCCTAAGTCTTATTATTTTTAAAGAGAGTATTTGATCACTTTTGAGTGCTTTAAAGAGGGTGGGAGAGAGATACATAAGATCATCCAGTCTACTGTACTCCCAGTTCTCAAAGATGGGTGAATATTCAACAGAGGATCATAGAAGCATTTCCTACCCAAATACCCACACAGCCACTCAAACATATAAAAACAACAATAACAGCAGCAGCAGCAGCAGCAGACTGTTCAGAGTTTACACACAGTCTTCAAAAGGGACACATTGGCAGATGGGCCAAAAAAAGCATGGCGGCAGCGATACTAGGGTTCTGGAGTGTGCATCAACTGCGTGCTCCAGAACCCTAGCATGTCATGGCAGTGGCAACATGGCAGCCATCTTGATGTAACAGACACATAGCGTCCACATGTCGCTGCACATAGCGTACATCATGATTGCACCAATGGTGCACTCATGACGTAAGCCGGGTGCTGCAAAAAGAATCTGTAAGAACTGGGTTCTTTTTACTTGGAATGGACATTGCGCAGTTTGGCTGCTGCAGCATCCCTCCAGAGTTAAAACAGGCACCCCAAGACCACTATTTTCAGGTAGTCTGTCTTGGCCCATTGCTATCTCCTCTTATTTCTCTTCCTCCTCATTTTACCACTAGGCTGTTCCAAGCTCTGTTCATTTTATTCAAGGTGAAAGATGGGATGAGGAGGAAAGGCCTACGGAAATAATAATAATAAAAAAGCAACAACAACAAAGTGCTAGCTGGTTGTAATCATTAGGATGTAGGCTGGTGTCGGATATGTTCTTTAAGTGACTGCAAAATAGCTTGGAATAAGTCTTCCAGGGGAGCAATGATTTTTATACCAATGCTTTCTCAGTGGTTGGTATGATAGCTTCCCTTCTCTGGTATTGTGCCTGCTGTGGCTCAGCCTAAAAGGGAGTCAAGCTTATCCTTTCTCCAGAGGTGATTTTTATGCCATGACTTAAGAGTCAACTGGAATGCTTTATTCAGTTGTGACTGTGCATGCAGGTGTATTTTTCTTTAGATGTACCACGTCTGACATTGGATATATATATCTGTCGGGGGAAAATTCACTTTGGAAATCACAGTAAAAGTAAAGAAAGAGAGAAGCCCTGGTCCTTTTTAAGAAGCACTGTTCAGAGTTCTAAAAAACATGCTTGTTTCTCATCTAACAGAGCTGGCATACAAAGACACTTACAAAGAAAGTTAATATTACAGTACTTGGGTGGCAGAGGGGGGGTGTCTCAAAATGACATTGTCCTTCATAGAGTGTCCTTTATGCAACTGAGTAACAAAACAACAACTGCCAGTAAAGCTTTTAACACCACATATGCTCAAATTGTGCTAGTTTCTGTTAGATAGATTTGCTATCGATGCGACAGGTCACAATGCAATTTAGAAGCAATTAAAAGGTAATGAATGTGCTGAACTGAAACCTCTGCCTGGGAGGCTTTTTTGGTATACAGGAGAAAGCAGATAGATCTGTGCCCTTCAGTAATTTGGGCTGGTGCTTCAGCAATACATGCTTGACTGAAACAGTTTTGTTTTTGTTTTTTAATGTCAGGAAGATTGTTTGGGAATCCTTTGCTAAGACTGCATTGTTTCTCATAAATACAGTTCTTAAATAAACCTTGCTTAACTTATTATGGTGTTGGGGAGCTTAGGGATCTGGATTTGCAGGAGAGGTGACATGAGTCAAAGCCAAGAAGGAAAAAGGGAATGCACAATGTAGTTCTTATGTTTCATTTAGGCACCATGAATTAATGGTACACTGTGCCCTTAAGCACATCTAAGACTTCAGGTTCCTTTTTTGCATTGGACCAAGACAAAACCTGCTGCAGGCTTGCGCTAAAAGCCTTGCCATATAGCTTGTATATAAACTTGTTTAATACATTTGTTACAAGACTAATCCCTGTGGAGGGTCCAAATGAGTAATTAAGACTCAACAACTAATGTAGTCTTGTCTTCAGACTTCCAACCTAGGTGCAAAATGGATTATGTATTTCTTTTTTTAAAAAAAATAGAAACAATAGTAAGATACTGTGATGTGTCTGTGTAAGCATGTGTTGTGAAGCAATAATGAAATATAGAATGCACTGGAAGAAGCAAGAGAACACATAAAATGTCTACTTTCTATAATCAGCTGTCGGTGGAGAGCATTATCCAACAATATTCAAGGATAAATTTATTGTAAACATGAACCAGACTTCTGCATGGAGAAAATATGGGTGACCCACACACACACACACACACAAGGATGGATAGGATGTTGTGATGGTAGAAGGATTGGCAAATTTTTGAAGGATGGAGTGGGGGTGGGCACTATTTTTAGTTGTTCAATTTAAATTGGGGAGCGCAGACAAACCTTACTAGGTTCAACAGCACATATTCTGACTTGGTTTATCCTCACATAAAACATGAGAAAATGTTAAAAAAAATATATTCTCACTGGAAGATGGTGAGTTGTTGGGCTCAGCAATTTTGTATATGTTTTTGAGACTGTTTTTTATGCATTACTGAAACTCAGGAGTGGGCAGGTTCAGCAAAGATGTGCTTCCCCATTTTTAGCTGAAGTCTAGATATATCTTTTTGTTATATCCTCAGTGGTTCTTTGGAGCAAATTTTCAACTGAAAATAGAGTATCAGGAGGGTGTGTATTTGCTTTGAATGAAATCACAACTGCAAGTGGTTTGTAGGTGGCATTCAGGAGAAGTTACCTGGGAGTTTTTGGACTGGAGGGGGCTTGCAAAAAAGAAAGAATAGAAAGAAAAAGGAGAAGACAACATGCACCCCTTAGGCTACAATTTCCCCACCCTGATGTAAATGCATACAGTTTTAATTTTCAGTAACTATTTCTTAATTGCAAGGGCAATATAAAAATAGCACCATAGATGAGCTTTTTGCATCTTTTCGATAAACCAGCCTGCCATTTTATGCTTGCTGTGTATGTACATATCTATGGAGCTAAAGAGATCACCCCTTTGCAGCAGCCTGCTGCTGCCCTTTTCGGTTCTGGATGATGCTCCTTTTTGCACTGGGGAAAAAGCACATTTGCTGCCACCATGGTACTTTCGGGCACTCCTTTTGGCACTGCATCATCTGGATGCAGCACCAAAGGAACACCATGATATCACCAACCATGTGGTTGGGCGCACAACATGACAATAGCATCAGGGCAGCGTCGGGGTGTGCATTGTGTAGATGCCATGACCCCCACTCTGTCCTGAGGCCGGCGTATAATGCTGGTCTGTACAACCTGTATGGCTCTTTAGACATTTTACACAAATTGTGAGAAATATGACCCCCAAAGCACTTGATGTGTCACTCTTATATATCTCATAGGATCTGTTTATGAAGGTGTTGCTGAAAATCTCTCCCAGAATCCTCAGCTAGTGATCTCATATGTTGCGAAGACCTGGCTCAACCAAAGTCTTGCCAAGTGTGAGATTTTTTTCCACAGCCCTACTCTGCAGCATTCCTCTTGGTAGTTGCAAGGCAAAATCCTTTTCATGCAAAAGCTTCTGGTAGCAAAGTTTTATGATTATTATCAGGAGCTCATCAGTTCAGGAGAATAGTAAGGCCAAGATCTTGTTGATAGTAGGGATATAATGCTTCACTAAGGCAGCATCCGCACAGGAGAAATATTGAAAGATTGCCCTGATATCCAGACAAAATTGCTCTGATAACCCTTCAAACCAGAATGGAAATGCAAGTTCACACCACGATATGTGATTTGATAATAGTTTCACTCAAAAGACAGTTTGTTACTTCATATTTTCTGGCAAAATATGGTTTAATTAAGTGTTTTATTAAGATGGGTATGTGATAGGAAGAATGAAAAGGAGAGGAAAGAGAGAAATCAGCATACCTATGATTTGGAACATATGTGAATATTGTATCTGAATGCATTCTGTGTATTGACTGAGTAGTTAACAGCAATACGAACCACAAAATGGCAGGCTGGTGGTGGCACAGTAGTTAAATGCCTGTACTGAAGCCATAAGGTGGCAAGTTCAATACTAGCCAAGGGCTCAAGTTCAATGCGGGCTTGCATCCTTCTGAGGTCTTTAAAATGAGTACCCAACTTGTTGGGGGCAATTAGCTTAGAGTTGTATACTCTCTTAGAGACTACTTAGGCAGTATGAAGCGGTATATAAATGAAGCTGCTATTGCTACAAACATCAGGACTAGTACTACTACCACTATTATTATTATTATTATTATTCCTCCTCCTCTGCCTCTCCTCCTCCTCTTTATTTTTAACCTGCCTTTTCTCCAAAACAGGAACTTAAGAAAGCTTAAACATTAAAGTGCAGTATAGTGAAAACGGATATGTTTCCCCCATATATTCTCTGTTGCCCATGTCAAATATAAGAAGGATGGGGGAAGGAAGAGAAGTAGAATGAGATTTTCAACAGACAGACACAGCATTTTTATTTTTATTTTTCTTATACTCAATGATGACATAATTTCACTTTTTGGAAGATAGCATCATTCTTTGGGAGCCAACATATTTCCCTGAGATTGCTATATTGCTGCCTGCAGGATTAATGGCCTGGTAAATGAGGCAGAAATGCCTGCACAGTTAATTAATGTTAGTATATGTCAAACACTGATAAAATCAAAATGATGGATAGAACATTAAGCCATGAAGTTCAGATTGGTTTATCCTTGTCCTGTAGATTTATCTCAAACAGTGTAGGCCAAGGTTATGTTGGCCCCAATATAAACTGTGGCGATTATCTGTTGGCCCC
Source organism: Urosaurus nigricauda (assembly GCA_034509955.1). Taxonomy (NCBI): domain Eukaryota; kingdom Metazoa; phylum Chordata; class Lepidosauria; order Squamata; family Phrynosomatidae; genus Urosaurus; species Urosaurus nigricauda. The sequence goes on from JAOEGL010000004.1 coordinate 108,621,301, forward strand.
AATATAAACTGTGGCTTGCCATGGTTAAAATGTGGCTAAATCATTCCCAAAGCGCATGGGTGTGATAGCCAATTGCACTTGCCTCCCGTGATTTAATTGTCATTGAGGCGTCCTATTCCTCTCCATTCATCAAAGCGTTTGCGGAGCAGCCATATCTCTAATAACGGAATTTCCTGTTGTTGAAAAATGACTGCTCCATGAATGCATTGATGACGAGAGAGGAGCAGGATGCCTCAATGATGATTGAATCATGGGAGGCACACACAATTGGCTATCACACCTGTGTGCTTGGGAATGATGTAGCCACATTTTAGCCTTGGTAAACCTCTGTGTGATAATTTCCTATGGGTGGTCACTCCTTGTAATATGTTTCACTGAATATTATGGACTTCTCTACTCCATATTTATCATATTTCTTTCTGTAATCCCAATATAAGATTTTTACTTTACTGAAAATCTTAATCTGTAATGAAATGAGAACATACATCCTCTCCCCTTTCACTGAGGCATGTGTGTACAATGCATTTTACTGAAAAAAGAGTTACTACGGCAATTACTGTTTTAACATTAAATACAGTGAGGCTTGAAACACAGCAACTATTCTGGAGCAAAACAAACAGTCATCTTGCATGACTAGGTTTCCAGTTCCTTTTCAAAACACTTCTCCAGTCAATGGAACTTCCAAGACTCTAGTGTTATATCAGAGGTGGGCAATCTGCAGAGGTAGGACTGTACGAATATTCTGCAGTCACATCAAGTGAAGGTCAGTGGAGTGAAATCAGTGGTGTGAAGTAGGGCCTGATAGGTGTTGTTCATTTGCACAGGTTCCTTATTTAATTGAAGGCAAACATTTAGGGGAAGACAGCCATAATGGACTAAATGACTCATAAGACCTAAACTGTTCTAAACAACATAACAACAGTATCTCAGTTATGGTAAGCAGAGGTACTGTGAAGTCTTTCCATGTGAGGCTTCAGCCCATTTTTCCCCCTTTAGAACTCACTTTCAGAACTCAATGAATCTAGAAGGCAAGAGTGTGCTTCTGTGACAGAACTAGGAGTACATATTTGCTTTTGGGTGAAACTGTAGCAATAAGTTGAGTTAGGTAGGATTTTATTATAAAAATAAGCAACCAGGGGCTTTTTCTGTGCTTTTACAGCCTTTTGTAGCTCTGGCAATATATACAACAAGGATCCAGGGCTTGAAAGCAAGCACTGAGGCAGTTTGATATTGTCCATGGCTCAGTGCTATGAGATTTGTAGTTTGCTGTGGCACCAGGGAGACGGGGAAGGCTAAATATCTGACAAAATTACAAAGCCCAGAATTCCAGAGCACATGGCCATTAAATTGGTGTCAAACTGCTTTGTTTTTGCAGTGTGTATGTACCTATTTGGAAATAATCATGGCCGATAGCTCCATTGTCAGCAAGGTAATGATTCTGCTCTATGCCATAATTCAAGTTTTAAAAGAGTTACTATCTCAATATAGATTCCCCCCTTTAAACAGTTCCTCTAAAACTCAAATAGAGTGTATTTATCACCCTATTGACGTGGGTTACGACAGCAGTGATTGACTAGGAAATGCCTGTACCCACCACAACAAGTTTAGTGAATGATTGCTGGTTATGCAGCACCTGGGCTTCCAGTAAATTTCAGCTAATTGGCACATATTATCTGAACAGGAATCTCTGCACTAGTTTAATTTGGCAGGCTGTTATGGTTGTATATTTTATCCAATGTCTCCCCTGAAAAAGAAAGAAATTAAGAATCATAGAATCATAGAATCTCAGAGTTGGAAGAGACCCCAAGGGCCATCCAGTCCAACCCCCTGCCATGCAGGAACTCCCAATCAAAGCATCCCTGAAAGATGGCCATCCAGCCTCTGCTTAAAGACCTCTAAGGAAGGAGACTCCACTACACTCCAAGGGCGTGTATGCCATTGTCGAACAGCCCTTACTGTCAGGAAATTCCTCCTAATGTCTAGGTGGAATCTCTTTTCCTGCAGTTTGCATCCATTGTTCCACGTTCTAGACTCTGGAGAAGCAGAAAACAAGCTTGCTCCTTCCTCAATATGATATCTCTTTAAATATTTAAAAAGGGCTATCATATCACCTCTTAACCTTCTCTTCTCCAGGCTAAACATCCCCAGCTCCCTAAGTTGTTCCTCATAGGGCATGGTTTCTAGACCCTTCACCATTTTAGTCACCATCCTTTCTTGATTTCCCATTGAGGTGAGATTTTTATTCCAACCCAAGCAGAAATGATCCCATGTTCAAATCAGCCAATAAATTTAACCCTCCATATCCATGGATTCTTTATCCACAGACTCAACAATCCATGGCATATATATATATATATATATATATATTCCAAACAAAGTAATAATCACCAAACCTTGATTTTGCCATTTTATATAAGGGGCACTTTTTACTATTCCATCAATGGGATTTGAGCATCTACAGATTTTGTTATCTATGGTGGGGAGGGCTGGTCCTGAAATCAAACTACAACAGATACTAAGTATGAATACAGATACAGTATGAATTATTCATACATTATGAAGTTATTTATACAAATACAGTATGAATAAAGCCAATGTAGTGTAGTGATTAGTGTATTGGACTAGGATTCTGGGAAACGTGAGTCTGAGTCCCCTTAACTATGGAAACCAATTGGGAGACCTTGGGTAAGTCACAATCTCCCAGACTGAGAAAAAGGCTAAGGCAGACCTTCTCTGATCAAATCTTGCCAAGAAAACCCTGAATAGGTTTGTTTTAGAGTCACACTAAGTCAGAAACAACTTACAGGCACACAGCAACAATGCCCTGCAAGTCTTCCTTGCCAGATATGATAGTATTCTCTGTGATCTCTACAATCAAAGAAGATGTGTTTGTTTCCCCAAGACTTGAAACCTGGGTTGCAGCTTATGGCTTGTTGAAAGTTCTATAATTATTTAAAAGGATATGAACAGGATGTCTAGCATAGTTCTGCCAGGGTCCCAGGATAAAATATATATCAGATCTGCCTCTCTTTAGAAAAAGTGAAAAATATATTTGTGTCAATTTTCTTGTTATGAATTTAGACTTTTATTAATAATAATAATGATAATAATTTGTATTTGTATTTCCTGCTTCTATCAAGGATCGAAGGAGGGTTACATCATTAAAAGTTACAATATAACACACTAATATAAAATAATAAAATCCTAACAATAAATTACAACCTTCACACAATATTCCAATAATTGTCCTCAAGGGTGGAACAATTTTTCAAATCTTATACTGAATCAGATGAATTTGCAAAAGAGATAAAACTCATATCCCCCCCCCATGTGTAAGTGAATGGATATAAAATCCTAGTTTACATGTACTTTTTAAAAAGCTTTTCTTTTCTTTCATTTTGATTTATGTGAGGCATTTGCCAGTCTCTGTAGTTATGGAATATTCACTCTTTTTCTGACAGAAACTTTTAAAAACTGAGCTTTAATGAAGTGCAAATAACATGCACCTGGTTCTTCTTTTAAAACAAATATTCACATTTTCACAGTATTTACTTGGCTTTGGCGGTTTATGATCACTTTCGTTGGTTACCAGTTTACACAGAATTTACAGCCTCATGCATAATAATAGCAATGCAAATTCAAAACCAATTCAGAATGTGCAGAGAAAAAAGTTTCATTCTGGCGTCCTGCATACTACATCTACTTATATTCTTCTATTGCTTATTAGCTCAATGTTGTGAATCATTTCAATTTTATTTGTATATAATTTTATTTCTTAATGAGAGGCTGCTTCTGAGGAATGTGTTCTGAAACTGAATAGAATCAGGGATCAAATTCTTCTGCATTCAACAAACATCTGTGATCTGCAGTTTTGGTGTGAATTATATATCATGGGACAAATATGAAGCCCCCAAACCTGGAGGAAGGACAGAACTGATAGCTGCAGCAAGATGTGTAATTCTTCCAAATTACCCACATATTGATACTTGCCATTTCCCTCTTGGGTTTTTTATTTCTTTCGAAACTGTTTTCAAAATCCTGAAGCTTTAGAAAATCATCTAGTAACCACCAGTTAGTTTTTATACTATATCCATATGCAGTAACCATGTTGCTGACGAAAGCTAGAGAGTTTAAGCTTTTTATTCTTGATGGTCACATGCAAGGACAAATACTTTCTGTAGCATTTTCTCCAGGGTGAGAGAAAATTCAGATTTCTGCACAGTTCTCAAGAAGGATCCCCACTATTTGTTCAGAAAATACAGTTTCCTCAGCAGGAAAAGTGTTTTCTGGTAAAAATAAAAACAAAAAAGCCCCATGATTTTTGTACAAGAAGAATGTTTATACTTACATTCTTTGCTTACCCAGAGGGGTGTGATAATAATAATAATAATAATAATAATAATAATAATAACTACAATGACAACAACAACACACAGAACAATTCCTCAAAAGACTCTCCAAGGAAGCCTTCACTGCTGGTATATTCCTCTCATCAAGAGTTTCTCAACCATTGGGAAATACATTATTCTGATGAAAAATCAATAGTAAGACATCCCATCACTAGACACTACACAAGTAGGCTAATATACACTTTCCTGTGTGTCTTCTGATTAGCAAGCCAGCTGTGTATAATTTACCAAAACCCAAACTAACCATGGAGCTAATAAATGTTGTGCTTCTTCAGGCCACCTATATCATTACTGTTCAGAAGATGGTGCATTGAAGTCATTAAGGAAATTGCCTGTGTTCACCAAGGCCTCCCAGTCTTTTATCTTTTTCACCACCAATATGCTATGTGAATGGCATGTAAAATGGTAAACAGGTTTAGTCCCAAATAATTTACTGCCTGAGCCAAAAGACGAGATATCTTTCACCTCCATTCCATGAGCAGAAGCTGACTGGACTGGCAGTTCAATTCCTTGAACACTGGCAAAGAAAGATGACATTTTATCACTAGGAAATGTAGGAGAGGCTGTGTGACACACTTGGCTGTGTACTTGAAGAAATATGAATGGATAAAGTGGAGGATAACCAGCACCTCCTGTCTGAGCTGGTTGCCTTATTCTGCTTAATGGTGGGGTTGGTTCTCATAACAAACATAGAGTTCCCACCCCTCCTGCAGTGACATGCACTGCAAGTAAATGTAGCACCCTGTAATCCTCCCCTGGGAGTTCAAGCACATTATAAATGGGACCTAGTAATGTATCTTTTCATGAATAGACGATCTACAGCCTCTAGGTATTCTTGCACTATAGGCACTTTCTCCGTGTATTAAATCCATGATAAAGATAGATATTCACTTTTTATAAAGTACAAGAGCAATGAGTGACAGTGGCATCTAGCTATCTTTCCTCATGAAACCATCTTCTGAATCGCTTATGTTTATCTGTGACAATATACAGTATATCTAGGTTTCCATTTAGTTCAGGGAATGGTCAGGCTGTGAAACTCAAGTGTGATTCACCATCAATAACAATGCCATGATTCTTTAGATCTTCCAGTTCAGCCAGGTTAGTGAATAAAAGCTGCAGTGCTGTGTAGTGAGGCAGGGGAATTGTGCAAAGAATTCATGGGAATTGTGTTCTGTGTACTGCCCTGCCAGGGTTAGCAAAAGTATTAGAAGAAGCCAGCCATCTGAGAAGAAAGCCAAGCCCGATTTCTGCAGAAAAGGTCAGGGGCATGGCGTCTGTATAAATCTTATCTGCAACACTAAGGGAAAGAAAAGTCTGCAGGCGTTCTCCAACTTGCATCTTGTTTCTGCATTATGTGTCACAGAATAACACCACATAACCCCATTTAATGTGATGTGCCATCAATTTTTATTAAAGCAATTTATTTCCACTGCCCCTGGAAATAGGTAGAAGTTCTATTAAATTGAAAGAATTTCACAGGTACCAATTGTAAGAGTTTAGAAATATAGGTATCTTGGAGTGAGCCTTTCCCCACAAAGGTTATCTCCAAATGCTCAGAAATGCTGAATAGTCAGCACAGTAGTCACCAGTTCTATAAAATGGAAATTTCTACAAGGGAAAACATTCCATCAACCAGGAAACTGTCATTTTGACAGGGTAGACTATACTGAGCTATATACACCAGACCTTGGACTCCAGCTAGAACATGATGAATAGAGGCCATTTTCTACAGTCAGCAGAAACAAATGGTAAAGCTTTTCCTGGACTGTACCATTTCAGGCTGCAAATGGGAACAGAAAGAGGAAAGGAGTGACCAAATATATACCACATGGCCCTATAAACATAGGAAATGGGTCCTAGTCTAATAACTAAATGCAGGGAGATTTCAGTTAATGAAGTAGGTGTGTTCCTAGACATTACTTCTTTAACTGAAAATTTGGTACAACAAGCAGACATAATATGGAAAAAAATAGGAGAGGTTGTTATATCACAATATATCACATTTGAGCAAACTTTTTATTCAAATTCAATGTACACATGCAAAATAAAGCAAACAAGTCAGATAAATTTTACATAAATAAATCAAAACATTTTGAACCTTTTAGAGACCAGGTGAAAGCTTCTCCCAAAAATCCATCCATTATTTTTCTTTCACCAATTTTCTCCACTTTTCTTATAATTTACATTGGGGTAGCCAAATTTATAGATCTATGTTTCATAAATGCATTGGGTGACAGATGGTGAGGCAGGCTTTTCCCTGCTATCTCTACTTTGCTGTAATTCTAGAGGCAAGTGTTGTTTACTTGACTGTTGTAAACAGGTAAACACAGTACAGTAGGATTGACTAGAGTAGAATTCCATTCCTTCCTATCTTTAGCCTTATTGTTTTGTTTAGTGCAGACATGTTGCTGCAACCTGATGCCAAAAGTGTGTGTTTCTCCAGCCTTCCTTCCTGTTCTTCTAGTGCTGATGCTGCTAAAAAAAAATCTAGATAGATAGAGAACAAAGAGGAAAAGTGGGGCTAGGGAGAATAAAAAGACTTTGTAAAAAAAGAGCTTTTTCTTCAGAGGCTTAGAAGTGAAGCAGATGGGCCATGAAGAGGGGCCTCTGGTCCCAAATGGGCCGCTTCGAACCACTTTAGGTGACCTTGGAGTGGCTTCTGGTCACTTGGGGTGGGGTGGGGGGTCACTTTAATGTCATGCCCCCAAATAACCAGAAACTGCTCTATTTGACCCATCTGTTTTGGATCTACATTAAGTCAGATACACCAGTACAACAAGTATAAACCACTACAGTTGAAATACTATGAATTTGCAAAGTAGATTAAATTAAGGATGGACAGATCAGTCTACGTGCAATCCATGTCAGTTCCTTGTGTACTCAATCTTAAATTTGTTCCATCAGATTGCCACATAACTCAATGTTTTGTATCACAAAAGTAAAAGGCCAGGGTCTTACAAGGATTGTTACGAGACAAAAAAGACAGAGAGATATGCTAGTGGTAGAGGGGAACACATTACATGACCAAGAAGAAATAAAAAGGAGATCGAAGCAATACACAGAAGAACTAAATAGAAGAAAGGAAAGGATAACAGGTTCATTTGGGGGAAGAGCCATATGAAGATAAACCTCCTATTTTAAAAAGTGAAGTGGAAGCTGCACTCAGAGTACTTGAAAGAAGCAAATCACCAGGAACAGATGGCATACCAAGTAGAGCTGCTTCAAGCCATAGAGACAGAATCTACTCTAATTCTAACCAAATCTGTCAAAAAAAAAATTACGGAAAATAAAACAATGGCTCATGGATTGTAAATGCACAATGTACATCTCAATCTCCAAGAATGAGGACACCAGGACTTATAGTAACTACAGGACCATTGCATTAATTTGCTATATAAAAAGAGCATTGCTCAAAATTCTATAACAAAGAATTTTATCATATATGGAGTTAGAAATGCTCCAGATTAGCAAGGACTGCCAAAAAGACAAATACATGGATCCTACAGCAAATCAAGTATGAACTCTCCCTAGAAACCAAGATGACTAAACTGAGACTGTCATACTTTGGCCATATCATGAAAAGACATGACTCATTGGAAAAGGCAATAAGAAAAGAAAAAGACTGCATTCTAGATGGATAGATTCAATCAAAGAAGTCATGGCCTGAGTCTACAAGACTTGAACTGGATGGCTGAAAAAGGTGACTTGGAGGTCTCTCATTCACAGGGTTGCCATAAGTCAAAATTGAACCAATGGCAGTTATTAACAAAGTGAATGAGCAATATGTGTGGCTGATATAAACCAAACATTTTATTTTAGTACAAATTTCAGATACAAATATAGATTAGGGTTGGGAATCATGCACATGTAGTACCCCCACAAAGCACCCCTAGACACCAGCCTGCCAAATTTGCTGTGTGGTGTGGTGGCAACTGACACTTTAAGAAGAATGCTTGCTTTAGAGGCTTTGTAGAGTTTGCTCCAAAGGAATGGATGGGTATGATCCAGAGGAAACTCTCAGTTTCACCAAGGCAACACAAAAGTCCTAGAGGCTGAGCTGGTGAGCCCTTAAAGTAGGTGTATGCTGTACAGTAAATTGAGTTCCTGTGGGAGCAGAACCAGCAGGAGATATTTTGACATCTGAAGCAAAGGACAAGATGCTTCCCTTCCTCCATTCCATGTATGTGAACTGACTGGACTGGCAGCTGAACCTTGCTTGAAAGCTAGCCACCATTAGTCCCCCACAATACTTATAGGGGCAGGCTAGTGTAACTTTTTGTGGAACAGACATCCCTGTCCTCTGGGGCAGATGAGTCATTTAGAACAAATGGCTTTGTGTGAGCTAGGAGTGGGATGCCACTGTGGCCACTCAGCACCCACTAAGGTGGTTGTTTCAGCGTGAAGTCAAAGACTTTCATGGCCAGCACCATAGTTTTCTTCTGGAACATGGCCACATAGGCCAAAAAACCTATTTGGTTGTTTCACTTTGCTTAACTGATGAGTGATGATTGTCAGAGAACCTCCAGCTTTCAAGCTAGAACTTAAAAGGGCTACATCTAGGATTTGCTTACTTATTTAATTGTTAGTCTACTTTTCTTCCAGCGATGGACTCAAAGCAACTTACAAAAATTTAAAACAAAGTGCAGCAAAAATCTTATATTACAATTTTTAAAGCAATTTTAAACCACCAACTTTACGAAAAAGACATAGTTAAAAACACATTTAAATGTAATTAACAGATACAAAGATAAAAACATGCATATTAATTAACATAAATAAATTTAACACCAAAGTCTTGCCTAAATGAAGAAGTCTTTACCTGCTATTGGAAAGAAGCCTGAGAGGGGTCAACTGAACCTCTATGGCAGGGATTTCCATAGCCTGGGAGCAGCCGCTGAGGAGGCTCTCTCCTACATATATCTTCCCAAATGTTCTTGTGATAGTGGCAGGACTGGGAGAAAGATCTCTCCCTAGACAGGTCATATTTTATAGGGAAATACTACCTTTTAGACTGCAAACTTAGGTTTCATTAAGCAAAGCATACAGAGCTTTCTTCAACAGGATGAGGAAAACGTCTCTGACCTGCCATTCTAAGCTGTGTTGCATCTCTTCCTAGAGTGTTATGAACCTTGTTCTACTTATCTGCATTGGAAATCAGAACCAAAGCCATCTAGAAACCAAAAATGTTTGAAAATCAATGAGATATTTCATAGTTAGAATCCAGTTACTTTTTTTTTTAATCTGCCATGCACCTTAGGGCAGGAGGATTTGGAATTTGTCATTCATTCTTTAAAAATGAAAGAAAGGAAGAACTTTAGGGATCAGCTAGTTCCTACCAGATTCTCCTTATCCTAACATGCCACCTTCTCAGACTGTAGGCCAAACTAATATGCACTTCAGTAGCTTCTGCCTGTGAGCTCAGTCTGAAGATGATCTGCAGAATGACTCTGGAGGAAGCAGTTACCATAGCAGTAGCAAAGAGAAAATTTATTCCTTCATAAATGGAAATAACAGAAGAAAATTATTAGCATATCGACCTTGTTAGCTCCAAAAAGTGTTAACCTCATGTTAAAGGAATGTATTATTTTCTTCCTTTCCCCAAATATACCCTCCCCCCATAAACTCTTTAAAACTTTCTCAAAGTTTAATTTGAGGTCTAAGATGACAAGAATAAATCTTTTGTGCTTTGGGGCGAGGTCCTGCATTTATATATGTGTGTGGTTCCTGGAGCCAATGTGTTTTCATGGTTCAAGGCCTGATTCTGAGACTCAAACAAACATCTGTCCTTCTTATATGGGAAAAGGATGAGCAAGTGTTTTACCCTTTTTCCATATCAAACAATTAAGCAAACACAGCTAGAGGATGCTGGACTGGAGAAGACTAACAAAGAACTTTCAAGTTCAAGCTTAGGCTAGTGTACAGTTGGACATTTTAGACGGCATGAGTGCCTCTCTTTTCACAACTTTTTAACTGTAAGAATTGTTTAATAGTAGAACAGACTTCCTCAGAGGTAATAGTCTCTCCTACTTTGGAGTTTTTTAAACAGAGGTTGGATAGGGTTTTTTAAGGAGTGTTTTAACTGTATATTATTTAATGGCAAATTAGATGACCTTGCAATTCCTTCCAAATAGAAGATTCTATGGTTTTACAAAGCTAAAATGTTGCTGTTGACATATTTGGCCATGCCTTAACCCTATTTCAAGTCCCAAACAGAACAGACATACTGAATTAGCTATTAAATGGTGAGCCAGCACTAATGTAAACATAGAATCACTGTAGTTGAGAATATCAGTAGAATCCAGGCCATTCAGCCTTTACTAGGGTTTTTTTTTTCAAAGGCCTTGTATGTGCCCCTCCTGCTTAGATTGGATCTCAGCTTGACACCAAAGCTAGGAAAAGTTAACTTTCTAGAATACAGCACACAAATTCTCCAGCAGCCTTGGCACTGGTCAGTAACACTGGAGATTTTCAGACCAGTGCTTAAGCACTGGTAAAACGCAGCTAAAACATTTAGGAAGCATGTGTGTGTGAAAGCCTGACATGCTTCCTAAACGTCAGGGAATCGTTGGCTCCCCTCTAGCATCCCTGAATCACTCAGGGAGAGGCAAATGGCTACGAACCAAAAATTTTTCAAGCACTGGTCTGAAAATCTTAACTAACTGGGGGATTCTGAGAAGGTACATCACCCCCACAACAGAGATGTTGGGCAGTGATACATAATTCGCTGACCTCCCAGGAACAGGGTGACAAGTTTAAATTGAACCATGGCAGTTATGGCATGGCAAGAGGAGGCTTGGGGGCATGGCAAGAGATGGTTTGAGTCCTGTCGCTCCCAGCTCTTTGTTCTGGCTCAGGCAATCAATGGAGACAGAAGATCTGCTGAACTCCTGGATTTCCTTGGCTAAGTTTTTGTTTACACACTTGTTTAAACTATGTTGTCTATTGCTGATTTTTCTGTTTGGGGCTTTTCCCTGCTGCAGTTTTTGACACTTCCTTTTTGCCTAATTTAAATGTTTTTCAGGGGAGGGGTGTTCTCTGCTCACCTACCTACAGGTGCAGCTTTGCCTGGTCCTGTACAGTCTTTGGTATTATTTGGAATGTGTTTTTCTCTTTGTTTTGCCAGGCTTGACTATTTTGTTTGGGCTTGGGTCTTTTACTGGTTAAGGCCTGCCTTTTGGGTTATCAGCCTTTTTGTTTTGAATAGGTTTTAGTGGCTTAGTGTTGTGGAGCATGACTTGGGGATATCTTTCTCTGGTTTTTGTTGATTCTGTTGAGCTATTTTTTTTTTAAAAAAAAAATTTCAGTCAATGACATTTAATTGCAATTATTGTTTTAATTTGGCTTGTTCTGCTGTAGGCTATATTTCAGAGGAATCCTTTTTGATTCAGATTCAAATTATTGGATTGTTTTGCTATAGCCTATATTTTAGACAAAAAAGTTTCATAGACTTTTCTTTTGATATTGACCCCGTTCTAATTACCAGTTTTGATTTTATGGTGTTATTTTAACATTATTGGGTGAGATAATTTTGTCACTCCTTGTTTCAAATTAGGACTCATGTCCTATACTCATATGGCCTTTAAAAAGGCTAAATTTTAGATATTTTCATTTGCTACCTACTCAACCTTCTCAGCCTCTGATAAAGGCTTCTAAACACTCTAAATATAAAATAAAGAATAAACATATAACATCTCATTTTGATGTCTTAGAATAAAAATGTGCTTGCCTTGGCTTCCCAGTGACTACTGCTGTCCCAATACCTCTAAATTCTGAAGTTGTACCTCACATTGATCAAGGAGAGGTTCTGAGGCTATACCTCAAATTTATTAAGGAGAGTTGCTAGAACCGAGTGCCTTCATCACCTTCTGGTGAGTGTGTTAATACACATAGTGAACCATTGTGAGATATTCTTGAGCCTGGTTCTAACCAAACATATCCATATGGGTTTTTTTTTCTACAAAGTCTAGACAGAAGACCAATTCCTTACACATCATCCATTCTTCAGCCACCTTAAAATTTGACTCCATTGCCTTGATGCCTTGTCCTTGTCCTTCTGTAGCCACAACCCCCTTCCATAGAAGGCTAATGATATGGGCCCATTCTGTCCTCCTGGTGAGATGATATTTGATGCTATCACATCTCCGTCATTCCATATAGTCGGTTATCACTATCAATGGGCGATCATTCCAACTCATCCAGATAGTTCATGCTAGGCATAAAAACTGTTGTACTGGGTATACTGTTTCCAAGGTGTCTACAGTTATAAAGCCTGTGAGTACAGACATTTAGACTCAGTTTCCAAAGTGTCTAATTCCTTTTGAAACTATAACAAAAGGCAGGGACAAGCCACAGACAACAAAGATAATCAGCATAATAAAAAGGGCTGAGTAGGTCCTGCTCCACCTTTAAAGGGCCTCAGTCCCATTAACTTAATTGGGCTTTGTTGTTTTATTAGGCTGCTTCACCAGCTACCCTCAATTTAAGCTGATTTTCAATGTTTTGGGGTTTTTTTTACCCCTTTTGGGGGTCCATCACCCATTCTGGCTAATGTTTGCGGCTAGGTTGACATACATCATAAGAGACAAATATTTACAAACAAGTTGCTCAGGTCTAGTTCTTAGTCTGTTTCTTTTTCCCCAGTTCCCAACTTAAGACCTTCGCTTTGGAGGTTTGTTCCAGCAACAACAAGAGAGCCTAACACTATTCATCGTTTGTCACACCAACATATAGGTTTAGTGATGTTATATTCTGTGAATTTTATAATGTTTGTTGTATGTAGTTTGATGATACAATGAGACAGTTGCTCTGTCATAGTTTGGGGCTAAATTACCAAAGTGTGATAGTGAGTCGGCTTTCTGTTGCCATTTCACCTTGCAGATTTTAAATGTTAGGGTTTTGGTTTTAAGATAAATTTTATATGGATCAAGCTCTTCCTATGGGCTGTTCAGTTTTATGTACAGCTTTGGCAAGAACTCATACAACATTTAAATTTTACTTATAGAGAGGTATCCCCAGATAGAGACTTTTTGAGAAGTCATTTTAATAAAACTGGTGGAGTGACTAAAGACTTTATTGCATGCACTTTTAAAACCGTTTTGGGGACAAGAATGGGACTCGTGGGGGCGAGCATGAATGCATTTTACCGCACATGTAAGTGTCCACAAAGAGGCCCCGTTCAGGCACCTGTACCCAAGCCGTCCCTGTTCAGGGCCGGCGGGCGCGATTTTTGCTGGATGGAAGTCTTCCGTCCAGAAGATTTAACGCTTCGCAGCACGGGACAGAGACAGGTGCCGGAATGGGGCCTCTTTGTGGATGCTTGTGCGTGCGGTAAAATGCGTTCACACTCACCTCCACGAGTCCCGTTCTTGTTCCCAAAATGGTTTTAAAAGTGCATGTGATAAATTCCTAAGCTGCATCATAAGATTCAGCTTATGTTTGAGATTACTAATGATTTACAAATTTGGTAACCATTTTTACTTTATTTACTAATTTCCCATCGCCTGATGAGCTCCCCCCCACCCTCATCCGACCGCCTACAGGGGACTTTGAATGAATGTATTTTAAATCTTGATTTTTTAAAATTATGATTAGTTTAATACTGTTTTAAGGGGAGGGAGATGGGTATATTTGGAGGATTTTAACTGTATATATTTTTAGCATGTTGTACCCCACCCCGATTGATCGCTCAGAGGGGCGGGTAAGAAATTATTATTATTATTATTATTATTATTATTTGGATGTGATGTGGCTGGCTCTGAGATGTGGAGTCTAATTTGGTAGACTATGGTGTGCCCAATTTTGACGTTAAACTCAGATACAATCCAGGTTAACTACTGATCTGATATTTTAGTATTTTCCTATTGTTATGGCCATAACAATATGTATGGGGGGTTGGTTAATCCTTCAGTATAATATTATTGAGATGACCTGACCACTGGCCACATTTTAATTCATCAACTTCAAAGTCTCTTAGTGTTATTCACCTATTACAAACATTTACTTTATAGCACTTACACTTTAAGACTACAAGGGCTAGCAGATACGACAGAGATTTGGACAAAACAAAGGTTTTACAAGCTTCGATTAAACAAAAAGAAAAGTTTTGGATTCTCAGATGCCCTTATTTCTCAATATTAGAGGCTTACTATAATTATGATCTGATATCTGCATATCACCATATGAGCCCCTATATTTTCATGCTGCATTATTGATGGCACGTTTCGGAGTTATAAAGTTTAGTGAGTTATTTTTTGTCCTCTAAATGAGATACGTCTAACTGGACATTTTAATTTGCAGACCTATGCTCAAATCATCAGTCAGTTCTCATTGTTATTTGCTCATCCAAGATAGGCCAACACAACAAATAAACACAACTCTTATTTCAGGTTTGTGTTGACACAAACATTTGTCCTGTTCAGGCCTTATATAAATATACACATGTTAGAGGGCAGCCCAGAACCTTTATTAATTCATAACAATCTTACATCACTCACTAAATTCTAGACAACTACTTCCAAGGCTTTATTGGTTTGATGCTGTGAATGTGAGGTTTGCCACTCATTCTTTCCATACAGGTGCTGCTTCAACTGTTGCTGCTAGAACTTTGATTCGCTTGCTGTTAACAAATTGGATGTGAGGTTTTTAGTTTATCACAAATATGTCACACAAACTGTTTTTTTAAAGCATATCTTCTTTGTTTTCAGATTATAGATCATGGCTGATGAAACATCGCATTTTGATCTGTGACTGTCAGGCTTGTATGAGCCACTTTGAGACCCAACTTGGTTAGGGTGATTGTGCTCTTCTAAAGTGACTAGAAAGTGGGGGACTCCACTGTCATGGCTTGGTGCCTTTGTGGTTTGAGGAGTACCAACTACCTCCTCCTGATGCTCTTCTTATTCACCAGGGTGACAATGGTCTGAAATTTCTTAAGGCCAAGGCATTGATTTTACAAGCCCTGCACGATTTTCAATTATTAAGCAAACTTGCCTAGTTTGGCATTCTGTGGTTCACGATGTTTCCTCACCAAGTTTGGAATGGCAAAGATGATCCACATTTGATTGATGGGGACTGACGTTGTGCTTGCTGCTGATGGTGTGTATGTGTGTGTGTGTGTGTTTTCATGCTGGCTGATGATTTCTTCCAATCCCTTTAGTTTCATACTCTGTTCCTGTACTAAAAATACCTTAATAAAAATGAACTCCTTTCCTGGCTTTTTGAAATCTTCTTAATTAAGAAGCATCATTTTTTGCTTGGGCCACATGCATCAAGTGGCAGGATTTTTTGGAAGAGGATTATTTCTAGCATCGTGCTTGCCAGAGCATAACTTCTCTGTAATATCCTTTAACAATCAATTAAGCCTGAAACAAAGACTGAGATGAATTTGGTATCTTCAAACTTGGGCTCAGATTGGCTGAGTGAAGAGGGACCTTAAACCCGTTTTGGATGAAAAGCAGTGGAAGCAGTAATGCCAGAGAAGCTTAATGGTTTAGGTTTATGCTGATATAAGTTCTGCTATCCTTCAAGCAGCTTGGTTTTTTTAAAATAAAAATATTTTAAATCTGTTAATAGAAATCCTCTTCTTCCCCCCCACCCCTCCCCCCATATCTATTTAGTTGTCAGGATTACTTTCACTCCATTTTGTCAGAAAAATTGAATCATATATACAGTGCAAAATCTGTTTGTTTCTCCCATTTATGAAGTCCTCACAGAACAAAATAATGAATCCAACCCCCCCCCCCCCCCGCAAATAGAATGAAATTCTTGCAAATTGTGATTGCTCAACTTTGTATTACCAAGCCGAAGGAAACATTAATGGGTTCCTGCAGAGGAGTTATGCAGGTAGCACAAATACTGACCACCAGCAACCATTCATGGCTGTCCAAAAGATTAGATCCTTGGGGTACAATAATGTGGTACTTCTCAAAGGACAGGAAGGCCACATTTATGACTAATTGATGGTGTTTCACTTGATGTGTTTCCATCAGTGGTGTTCAGTTCCAGAAGATGGTACTGGGTTGGATGGACCAATTATCTTATTTGGCTCAAAGTAACCATATATCATTCAGGTCAAAATAATCACAACCATCAAGTAGCTAGTTGGCATCATTATTGCTGATCTCAGGATGACCCTAGCCAGCCTCAAGTAAATATTCACTCATTTTATTCTCACATGCAAGAATGTATTATTACCTTTAAAAATACTGACAGAAAGTTTGTTTTGATTTCTAATTGTTAGCTTATCTCTATGTAATCACCATCCAGATTTACACATTTTCCCCAGTGTATCTTGACCCTCCAAATACCTGATATTGTAGAAGCCTGCAGATTGTGCCTGATGAAGATTTTACACTTTAGTCACATCTGGCATAGCCAGTCACAAAAATAAAGGACTCCATGAGCTGATTTTCTCAGCATTGTGCACTTAGGGACCAATGATGACACTGCCAAAATTTCATCAATATGCCATAATAACTTCCAGATGATAATTATTACTTTACGATACCCTCTCATAAGGAGTAATCTGCAGACTTCTACAATATCAGGTATTTGGAGGGTGAAGATACGTTGGGAAAAATGTATAAATCTAGATAGTGACTACATAGAAATAAGTTAACAACTACAAATCGAAACAAACTTTATGTCAATTTTTTAAAAAGGTGATCATTAAAACTTTATGATAGCCCCTCATATGAATCAATTTACAAAGTTCTTCTGCATTTTTACTTTTTAAAAAAAAAATGTTTTGTTTTTTTAAATGGAAGAAACTTGTTCATGATGAAAACCCTTGTTTTGGTGGGAAATAATTGTTTCATTTAAAAAAAACTGTGAAGAAAATATTGTACTTTGTGGAAATCTATTTTTGCACAAAATGTTGCTTTTCTACAAAGAACAGGGCTTATTGTTTTGTTTTGTTTTTTCTTATCTTTTTTTTCGCACAAAGGTTTTACAGAAATTTCCAGAATCCAAAAAGTCTTGCAGAGTTCACATTTTCTTTACAAAGTATCCCAAGAGACACTACCTATTTCTCAATAAAGATGAGAGAATGTGTAAGTATTCTTTTAAACCCCTATCCAAGTCCCCCCCCCCAATTTTTCTGCACATATTCTCATTCCATATGCACTTCACTTGTTTCCTAATAGGCATCCTGAACTGGATAGTGTTAAAGTCACAAAACTTCTATATAATCAAATCCTGTTCTGATGCTTCTGGAGAGATTGCTTCGAAGGATGTAAAAACAAACAGTTGAGCATAAAAAAGGACAGTGCACTCAGATACAGTTCCTCTGAAGCCTTGTAATTGTTAAAGTTGCCCACTTGCTATATTATAATTTCTATTTTTTAGCCCAATAGTCTTGAAGACATTCTCTCAGGATTGATAACATAGTTTTAATCTTGTTTTATATTCCCCTTCCCTTTCATTTGACAGTTTTTACAACAGTAATACTACATATGCTGTGGCTACCCAAAATGTTTTATGTATGTTAATTTTTTTGTACTATTGGGTCTGTTTTGTATTTGTTTTATGTTTTATCTTTGCCTATGGTCTGTTGACTACAATAAAGGCTTGATGATGATGATGATTTCTTCCTAGTGAATTCTGTTATTGCCAGGCTAAGGGGAATGTGACTCAGTGGGGGGGGGGGGGGGGTCCAGTGTCACAGATTGTTAAGACTTTCAGACAAACAAGAGCTTGTTGTATCCTAATCATTTCAGAACACAGTATTATACTATAACCCAGTGGAATCGCTAGAGATGTGTGGGATGTGTGCATCAGGTGATACCCCAGAAAAGGGATGACATCCAGTTAACCCCATGACCTCAGTGTTGTCACTTTAGCATGATGTGTATGTTCACCCCCCTCCCTGCCTCACACCGCTCTAGACATGAATAGAATGGCATATACCGAGGAGAGGGGGATGGGCATGCTTTCTCCCTGCCATACTCTGCTCTACACATATGTAAAGTGGCACATGGCGGTGGGTCTAGGGGGGGTCTCTCCCTGCCATGTGGTGCTGTACACATGAGGAGAATGGCACACAGCAGGAGGGAGCCTGTCCAGTGACCCCTCTCCCTGCCACACACTATTCTACTCACACATACTGCAGCATGAGGCCCCACTCCCCAGAAACTCCACCAGAAGCCCTGTTAAAACTATCAGAAGTAGTCAGTGCCATCCAAAATGCTCAAGCTTCTCACATGAGCTTCACTGAGAATGGAGTTGATCCATTTATGTGTGCATTGGTACATTGGTTGGCTCCTTCTTGAAAACCTGAGCAGTTTTTCAAAATGGGCTTGAACAGTGACTGTCTTCTATACATTTGCCAAAGAGTGCTTTTGATGAGTGGCACCTAAGAAACATTTTGAGTTGGAAATCCCAGCCACTACAGGGTATTGTTGGGATAAATTTGGGTGTGGGAAAATCTATTAGCTTTGCTTTTGCTTGCCTTTTACAAAATAAATAAATAAATAATAAAAATAAAAATAAAACCAACAGTTTCTTTTCAGCCCCAAGAGTTAAATATACATTTTGACAAATTCCTCAAAAACAAACTGAATGATGAAATTCAGTAAATACAGTTATTTTCAGCATAGAATGGGCCATTTTGTGCACGTTTGCCATATACATCATAAAGAGGTGGATCCTTTACACATACACAAACGCTCTATTTCTGGCACCTTCTTCTTTCTGTTTCACTCTTTGGACATTATTACATGAGGCTTTTAAGCCAAATTTAAAGCTGGAGAATAGCATCTTTGGCCATATTTATCACATCATCTCTCTCTAATTGCTGCTTTGTCTTTAAAGTGTTGGTAGACTGTCTCTTTTCATTGATGGGAAAATCGATCTAGACAGGCAAAAAGAAGTGCAAATAGGGCTGAAAAGCCCGCCTTTAGGGTTAGGGAGGGCGTAGCGTCTACACCCTCTCTAGGCCTAAAGCGCATGGACGCCGCCATTTAAAGATGGCAGCGTCCATATGGACACGCAGCAAAGAGTGTCATCATGTGCGCAGTGTTTAGATTCGCTGTGCACATGATGACGCTCTAGTGCCGCGGGAGGGCGCAAATCGCGCCCTTTCCACAGCGCCTTTTTGAAGGCGGGTCTTTGCCACGGCTTTTAGATAGCCGTGGCAAAGACCAAGGGAGGAAGGGGCTGTGGTGGCAGCCCCTTCCTCCCTTCCGCTTCGCCTCCGCAAGCAGGGTGCAGCAGATGCCCAGGGCACCTGCTGCACCACGCTTAGAGGCCGCGGGGAAGCGGCAGTTTGCTGTTTCCCCGTGGCCTCTAGATGCAGCACCCCCGCTGCATCTGGGGGTGGGTCTAGATCACCCTATTAAGCTCCCAATATTGCTGCTTTCCAATTAGTCCTCAGGTGCAATACATCTCTTCTGCTTCAGTCCTGATATTGAGTAATCATGTGGTATCAGTGGGCATGTTTGTCCTCCTTCCCCCTAACTATTCCCAAGTAGGTCATCCCGCCCCCCTCAACTTTTCTTTTTAACCATACCATTACATTATCATAGCTCCTGAATTGCGTTAAAAATGAAAATATAAAAAAATCCAAAATATATGCTGGGTAGGACAAGGACAAGAAGGAAGAGTTAAGGAGGCCATTCAGTATAGAGTATGTGGGACCATCAATGACAAAAACAGCACCATGTTATTCCAGGGAAGTGTGATAAAAATGATTTCTTAAATGATATGAATGTGGTGAGATGGGAGGCTCATGTGATAATGTCCTTTTTGCAATCACCTTCTTACTCTTCTTGTCTCTTTCTTACTTCTTTCCAGTCTAGCAAACAGCAAAGGAATAGGCATTTGGCTGATGCAGAGGCCTGGACTAGTAATTTTCTCGGGGTTTTTGAATGGCCTCATGAGATCAGGCTGAACCCCCAGGTTGCCAACATCTGTGGCTGGTTCTGATGATCGCAGTCCTTAATGCTTATGATCATTACATTATCATTACAGAGAATGGCTATAATTTTGGGTGGCTCCTGAGGAATCCACTGCCTGAAATTCTGCAAAGCTGATGCCATTAGTTATAGATAATACAGAGTGACATATATCAGTGTTCTGACTTGGTTTAAGGGAATCTCCTGTGTCCCTGACAAAATATACAGAAGTGCTAAATGCAGCCTTTAGTCCCACAATTAAGCATTTCAAGGAACTTCTTCAAATATTAATTGTTTTCATCATGTATTTCCCATCTAAAATCAATAAGTTTTGAATATATTCATTTCATGAAACATTGCAACAAACTGATAATGCCCAAAGTCCTAGTCTCCCCCTTCTTTGCATTCTGTTGTATTCTCCCTTGCAAAATGATTCTCAATTTTTAATCCCCTAAAGTGTGACTGAAGTAAAAATGCCTTGAAATTCAGTATAAAAGCAAATTCCCTCACAACATTGCTCATTCAACTATTGCAGTGTTCTGGTGCTCTGTGCTGAAGAAAGATGTGAAATTGGTTTGCATATACTTTGACCCCTTTCCCCTTGGAATCATAATCTTTCTCCATGTAAATGATTGTAAAATGTTTCATGATACATCACGTGGAGTGGAGCCATATAAAATAATTTGCAATTGTAAAACACTGCAGTTGGCCAAACAGCCTGCAATAATAGAAGGGCGGCCAATTACTGAACCATAATAAAAGGGGACACCTCGCTCAAAACGACATTAGCTTTTTGAGAGAGGGTCTCCACCCTCTAATAAGAGGAGAAGGATAGGCAAATCAAAATGGGAAATCAAGAACTGTTACGATGCATTTGTCATCGTGACAGAAAGAAAATGTATTTTAGGAGCAACATTACTGATGCAAAGCCTTCATCATGAAGAATCTGGAAAGCAAGTGGTGTGTACTAAAGGCAATCATCAAAACTTCATACCTCCCCTCCCCAGCAATACCTTTTGCTCAGAAAGAATAACACCAATGAAAGCACATTGGAATAATCACATAGCACCTCTCCTGCAGTGGTATCGATCAATGTCTCTTTTTCAATGTGATCATAAAGTTATATGGTTAGATGGGATGTTGAGGGTAAGGGTGTAGCAGTAGTTGAAGCCTTCCAGTCCAGTTCTGCTCCTGTCCTCACCAGTCAGTGACCAATTAACAAATATCACCAGTCACCAAAGGAGCTACTAGATCCCTTTCAAATGTAAAGCTCCAGTGTAACAGGCAAAGTCTCATTCCACATACCTGGGAAAGATCACTGGATGAACAATTCTTGAGCAAAAGATTTTCAGATTCTTCTTGTTGTTTTGGGGGGGGGATATGGCTTAACTCAGAAATAGCCTTAACCCGGATGTTCAGCAGAGTTCATTTTCTTCAGCTGACAAGGGAAAAAGGATAACTACCACTCTTCACAGACTATCTGTGTAGTATGTGTGCAGAAATGTTTATCATGGGCAGTGTTTATAGTGGTAAATCTGAAAGTTCAGGAGGTCATTCTGACCCTCCCCACAGGCATCCACTCACCAAGAACAGTCCAACAACACAGGCAGATATTAATATTATATTTGAAATATTATATTAGATATTATATGTGTGCTTACACAATATACATATTTTGTTTATTTAACAAAACATATAGTTGATTCATATCTACAATGTAACTGTAAATAAATAATGAACAATTCTCAAGATTTCCTAAAGTTATTCAAAGATTTATCTTTGATCAATGTTGTCCTTTTGTCCATTTCTGCAAGTTCCCTCACCTTCATCAGCCAATCATCTTGTGTAGGAATAGCAGTGACCTTCCATCATTGAGCATATATTATTCTTGCTGTTGCCATCAAATATTTTAAAATACTCCCAAATTTTTTTTCAGTTTGATTGTCCAGCATTCCAAGCAAAAAGTATCTGTTTTTTAACTGTATAACTTTACTTTAAAAATATCTTTCAACATCATATGAATTTAAGGGACTATACAGACTGCTCCAAAGGGGCTACAGCTGCCCCTTTACTGGTGGATCGGGGCCATGGCAACCTTACTCCATGGCCCTGATCTGGCCTCCGTACAGTGAAAAAGGACCTTTTTGCACCCCCCCCCCCCCAAGCTGTGACGAGTCCAGGAGTACCCTTAAACAGAAACCACATTCCTTTAGGAGCAGTGTGAGCCCATCCAGGACCAGTTGGCATATCTCTAATAATAATAATAATAATAATAATAATAATAATAATAATAAATTAATTTTGAGCAAGCAATCAGGGCGGGTTACAACAGAGGGGATTATACACACAATAACAATATACATGAATTAAAAAACAAATGGCAATGTATTAAACAATAACAATAAAATCAAATAGCAATTAACAATAAGAATAACTAACAAAATGCATAACAATTATAGCAACAAAAATACATAGTAATTTAAGTAACAATAAAATTAGCAAAGCAAAATACATAACAATTAATAAAGCAAAAATACATAGCAGTTATAGCAACAACAACAAAATACATAGTAATTACAACAAAAAATAACAAAAAAAAATAAAATTAACAAAGCAAAATACATAACAATTAACATACCAAAACAAGTACAAAGAAAATAATCCCCATTCTCAACTCCCCAACCCAATCCTAGAAACAATGTGAACTATACACAATCTAAAAAAAAAAGGGGGGGGGGAAAGACTCCTCCTTAAGTCCAGGAGCCCAGGCATGGGAGGAGCTCAGGTAGAAGGAGGGCAAACAAACATTCTCAGCTGGTCTTCACTGGCAGATTTTGGAAAAATCCTCTATACCTGGATTAAGGGGCCTGACAACGAGTACCTCCATCTTGCCTGGATTTAATTTCAGTCTCTTTTTCTTTATCCAGTCCATTACTGCCTTGAGACATTCATTGAGAGGAGAGATGCCATCCTTAGTCAATGCTGTAGTCCAAGGCATGGAAAGATATATCTGGGTGTCTGATAACACCCTGCCCCATGTCTCCGGATGATCTCTCCCAGTGGCCTGATATATATATTAAATAGACTGAGAACAGAATGGTGCCTTGAGGGAACACCAAATTTTAGCTCCTTTTTTGAGGAGTAACTGTCCCCAAGCATCCCCTTCTGGAATCTGTCCAAGAAGAAGGATTAGAACCACTGCAATGCTGTGCCCCCAATTCCCAATTCCCCCAGGCATTCTAGAAGGATGCCACTGGGTATTGAAAGCCACTGAGAGGTCCAAAAGCACCAACAGGTTCACACTTCCCCTGTCAATACTCAGACGAAGATCATGCACTAAGGCAATCATGGCTGTCTCAACGCCATATTTTGTCCTAAAGCCAGTTTGAAATGGATCCGGATAATTGATTTCATCCAAAACTACTTGGAGTTGAAGGGCAACAGCCCTCTCAATCACCTTGCTCAAAAATGGAAGATGTGAGACTGGCCTATAGTTGTTCCTGTCCAAATGGTCTAAGGAAGGCTTTTTCAGATGCGTCCTTACTTACAACCACTTCATTTAAACAAGATGGAAACTGGCCTTCCCTAAGAGATACATTAACAATGTATCTCAAGTACATCACTATGGCATCTCCAGCCTGAACAACCAGCCATGAAGGGCAAGGTTCGAGAGAGCATGTTGTTTGTCTTCTTCAAACGACCAAGGAGTCCATGCCCTCGGTACTCACAGACTCAAACAGACTCAAGCTTATTAGTTTTCTTTTATTGCTGTAAAATACTGTATGACTTCATTCCAGATGGGACTCAGCTGTTTCATGTTCCTCCCAAAGATCAGATTCACCAATGCCAATCCATTGTTGTGTGGGCTGCCAATGAAGAGAGATTGCCCTTTCTAGGAATGATAGTAGAGTTCTGAAGTTGGCTGGATGTAATGCAGCCAATGCAAAGAAAACAGGCACCCTCCTTACAATAAATACTTTCCTTCCAAGAGACCAAAGCTTTTGTGGAACAATTCTTTGCCCCTGTCTCCAAAAGCTTGCTAGTGCACCTTTAGCCAGTTCCCAAGAAGCAGTGAATGGAAATATTTCAGATTAGCTGTTTAGCCGCGGAAATGTACTGGGTGATCTTGGGCAAGTCATACTCTCTCAGCCTCAGAGGAAGGCAAAGCAAAACCCTACTCTGAACAAATCTTGCCAGGAAAATGCATGATAGGTTCAGCTTAGAGCCTCTGTAAATAAGAAATGACTTGAAGATACACTACACGAATATTGAAAGTACTCTTCCTCGGAATTCCTTGTAATTAATATCTCATTGGCTAAGGTTCTATGAAGTCCTGGTAGAATGAAACACCTCGCTGTTGTTACCTGGCATGTTCTTCCAGGTACAGGCTTAGTCTTTCTAGAGCATCCAATTTCATCAGTGCCTTGTTCTTGGAGATCCTACATGTCAAAGCACTTATGGGAAGCTTAGAAATTTTCTGAAATTTGCTTTCAACAAGTGATATTCCCAAACCTTCTCTCCCATAAGTGCCTTAGTTCACAGAACCCCCAAGATCGAGGTATTCTGGCAACACAAGCTACTCCAGAAACTTGACTGATACATATTTTTTGGCAGCTTTCCCTAATATACACACCTGTGTATACAGTGTTTGATTGGAGAGGTACACTGTAAAAGTCAAAGCATGCAATGCAAAATATAAAGGTGTTCTGCTTTGAATATTAATCAGAGCTTATAAAATACTGCTTTTTAGTCTGCAGCTCTCAAAGTTCCACAACATGCATAGCCACTGACCATATGGTTGAAGTATTCTAGGCAAAGTTGCATAGTCAGGCCTATCCAAAACCTGAAACCTAGGAATGACCCTTTGTGATGTCACAAGAAATGTCTCCTGGTGATGCTACAAAACTCATATTACATTGGGCAAGTTTTGTAAATGTAATTAATCATGATAAATAAAGTACCATCCACAACAGGACAGAATATGTACTTCAAATATAAAGCACAAAATCTGACGTAGGGGAGAAATGTACATACATACAACCAGAGAAGTGGATCCATTCTTGGAGATTCAAGGTCTGTAGTCCACAAAAATAGATTTCCCGATATGAATGTTTAGGAAGTTGGTTTGCTTAAGAAGTTAGAGTGTCTCCTCTCTGTAGCCTCTTTTTAAAAACATTAATGGAAAAGGTACAATAATACTGAGAACTAGTATGGTGTAGTGGTTTCAGTGTTGGACTGTGACTCTGGAGACCAAGGTTTGATTTACAGCTCAGCCACGAAACCCACTGGGTGACCTTGGGCAAGTCACACACTCTCAGATTCAGAGAAAAGCAATCGCAAACCTGATCTGAACAAATAATGCCAATAAAAGCCCATGATAGGTTCACCTTAGGGTCACCATAAGTCAGAAATTACTTGAAAGCAAATAACAACAATAAACACTAATATAGGACACCATAAGGACAAAACTTAGGGAAGTTCACATGAGAGATGCTCCTTTGAGTATCCTGGGCTCAAATTTATCCCAGTTCCTTTCTTTTTCTCTTTTTCTTAGCAATCATGCATGGTCAAGAACAGGAGCTAGGACTTCACCTGAGGTTTAAAGGAGAGTTCTGCAAAATGGAAAACTTTGTTCTGCAGAACTACTTTGATGGCAAGTGTGCTTTTTATAAAGAGGCTGGATAACTGCACAGAGTCCTTTTTTGAAAAAGTTTCTTGTTTATATATACATACCTATTACAGTTCGATGGCATCCTGTTAATTGTGTTGTAAATAAGGCCTGCCCGTGTTCCAAACTAAAGAAGCCACATTCATTTTATTAGGAGAGGCAAAAACAGCACATTTACCAAAATGACACCACATTTGTTGGTTGCCTGAGGCTTTTCATTATATTTGACTTCATAAAACAGAATACTTAGCCTTCTGCCAGAATTAGCTCAGTGATATACATGGCACAGTAAGTCTGCAATGCTCAGCGACTTCATCCAAGAAAGGGAAGCAAATCAGAATGTTTAGGAGTACATCAAATTGTGTGACATCTTTACAGCACTTTTTAATGCCCCTTATTTTAATTCAGAAATATAGCCTCTGTGCCATTGGCATTCCCCCCCCCCCTTTGTGTGTGTGTGTGTGTCTCTTCAGGAGTCCTCCATTCTCTTCATCTGTTTTAATCTGGCCTAGATGGGTTACTGGGATTATACATTCTGAAGAGTTAGCTATTGGTTCAAAAAGGGACAGATATGTTGCTTCATTACTAGTACTTATCTATCATTTATATATTGCTATCCATTATTAGTGTAGTCTGTTTTTAATTTTATTGCAAGAAGCTCAGAGCAGAATAGCCTCTATTTTAGTTTCCTAATATTCCTGTGAACAAGAACAAGAACCTAATAGTCAAACTGGATTGAAATCCAAGATTGTGAACAAGGTAAATACACTACACTGGTTCTTACACTCATCCTTGTTTTTCCTATGCAAGATAGGAAATGATAGTTATTTAATGTCACCTTTGAGTCCTGTGTCAACTATTGATATGTGCTTTAAATGAGCATCAGAAGTACTGATCTTTTCAATTGCCAAAAAATCTATTTGAATAAGGAGCTGCTGAGCTCCTTATCTGTATCAAACACACAGTTATGGTGCTGATCACTTCCATTGAGGATCTAGGATTCAAGCATCATTGTGGATGTACTGAAAGGTATTTCCATGCCCATTCTGTCTTGCCACCACTGTTGAATAGGGCAAACTACCTCAAAATCTATAAAACCCAATCAGCTATTTTACTTATGTGGCCAGCATTTAGAAATAATTTAGTTATATTTAGTGTAAAAGTGTAGACTTCTGGAAGAAATATTTAGTTTGTTATATTCATAAACAGTCTCTTACCAAAGTTGGTACCTCTAATAGGAGTCTCACAGTCTGAAACTGACATGACCAATGAGATAATTGTCATCCAAAATTTCGAGAGACAAATTTAAGAAGACTGCTTAAGTACCTAGGAGCCTTGCTGCATTCAGGGGGAAGGTCCATCTCTCATCTACCATTTGATTTTTAGGAGAAACAAACTTGTTGGTTCTAAAAAAACCCCTAAAGAAGTCCTGAGGAACAAGCCGCTGGTCCCAAAGAGCTTTCCACCTTAGTCCCCTGTACCTAACAGAATTACACTGTTTCTCTGAACATACAGTTTTCAGTTAGTTAGCTTGTCCAGTTAGGACAAATTGAACTTCCAATACAATATTGTAGTGTTTTAAGATTCTTTTCTCTAATGCAATTAGCTACCCATGTCCTCTCCCAGAATATTCCATTCTACTCCCACTTTCATTCAATTTTCCTTCCTTCCTCCTCAAACAGAAAGTGATCATTCTGTGGCTATTGGGGATCCTCTGTAAGGAATGTATAAATCCATCAGTTTCATTTTTTTTCCCCTACACCTGACCTCTCGTTGTTTCAGTTCTTTTGATGATAAAATTTGCAAACATTTGAATGCTCTTTTCAAAAAGAACAGAACAAAATTAACAACCAACTGCACTGGCCAAATTCAATAAATAGATTTGCAGAGGAGAACATGGAGAAGATCTTGCTTGCCATGTTGCTGAATGAGACGAGGAGTCTTTAAGGAAAAAAGAGGTGGCAACTTGAAATGAGCACCACAAATATAGTTAAAATATACTTGAATTCCAAGTCAGATTTTAACAGCTAAGGTATGCCCAATGGAAAATCCATTCTCCTTTTTATATTTTTATTTTTATTTTGGGAAGGGTAAGTTCTTTACATAATATTTTTTGGGGGAGACAGGGGTTTTTTGGGGGTTTTTTTTAGAAAATTTATATGAAGACACAGATCCATCCATAAAATATAGTTCCTTGTCATGAAAGGGGGAGCAACATAATTGCAAATTGTTGAAAATTCGAGAATGTGGTTAAGTACAAACTCAGACCTCAATTATATGTCTATTGTCTCTTATATTTAAAGAACTGCTACTTAACCAAAAAAAAAAAAAAAAAAAAAATAGTGGCTATGGACCTCTCCCACCAAGCAGATAGATTCTAGAATCCTTATCTATATTGTAGCTAAACTTTAATAGTGTGCAGTGGCATAAGAAAGGTTACTTCTTTTCTATAAAAGGTAAAGGTAGTCCCTTGATGTGAATGTCTTATTGTGACTGACTGTAGGGAGCAGTGCTCATCTCCATGTGTAAGCCAACAAGCTTTTGTTGCCCAAGGACTATTCCGGTGGTCATGTGGCCAGCATGACTGCACCAAATGCTATTACCTTCCCACCAAAGTGGTACCTATTTATTTACTAGCATTTGTATGCTTTCAAACTGCTAGGTTGGCAGAAGCTGGGACTAGTGACAGGAGGTCACACTGTCATGCAGAACTTGGGCCTTGAACTGCCAACCTTCTGATCTTCCAATCATCAGAAATGGCATCTTAACCACTAAGCTACTACATCTTTTTGTTTTCTATAGGTCCTGATAAATAGTTTATGTTTTAGCCTGGCAGTTCAAGGATGCTAAAGCTGATGGACAGACTGGACAAATCAAACATTCTGTTAGCAACTTTGCTATATTGGTTTTGTATCTGGATGGAAGATAACTCACACTTGTGCAGCTCAATTTCCTTTCTTTGGATGGGCTCTATATAACACAAGGGATCCATTGTTCAGCTGTCTCACCAGGGATGTAGCATCCCAGCTTAGGGGATCCATTATGCATTCTGCTTTGTTGACCTGAAGATAGTCCATGTTGAATTTGTTATTTAGGGCTCAATTTGACCACCTGGGATGAAGAAATGCTGGAATTTATCACATAAAGAAATGTGATGCATTTCTCTTTAATATGCCACTTGCTGCATTGATTTACCAGCTGGAAATGGAACAGGTTTTATTCAATACTGTAGGAAAGCCATGTGGAAGTGGGATTCTCACACAGTATGTGGTCTGGGGTGAATTATCTCTTCCTCCCCAAGAAGGAAAGTCCATGTTTAGATGGATTTTGTTCCTTCCCCTTGCAGTTTGGATAATCAAGAATAAAATTCCCATTGACATTAATGGAAACTTTCCCTCTAAAGCTTCAAACACACCTGGGATTTGAGATAAGCTTTTTCATCACAATATACTGCATTCAAAGTTGGAATGTGTCCCATTATCATTCATGAAACAAAAGACACATGGACATGAAAAATATAATGCATAACTTGGCCTTCACATATCAAATGCATTAAGCAAGGATTATTAATTAAAATAAAAGTATTACAGCATGGTTTCCACCTCACTGTGCTTATGGTTCTAATGGATCCTATTCCAGTTAAACACACATGCACACTACTTACACTGTGGTCCTAGGCACATCTACTCTAGGGGCCTTATCAGACATTGGAAATTGGAAGTATAATCTAATGGCAATCCAAACGCAATCATAGGGTTTCACGTTATTGTGTATTAAAGCATCTCACACAATTTTGGGCAATGGGAAGTCATTTTCGGGCAATGGGAAGTCATTCTGAACGCATTCCGGATGCAATTGGAATTCACATAAATTCACTAAACTAGCGAATTCACATGAATTTGAATTGGCTCCAATTGGCTCCATTCACAATAAAGAGAAATTCCTCCTGTCTGACAAGGTTCTAGGTAAGTGTATGCAGAAATTCAGGCAGCTATAGCCAACATTTCTCAATGGTGACCGAGTCTGTGCATAGTCTGTTTCACTCTAGTGGTTGTGCATGTGCAACTTTGTGTGACTTCTCTCCCCCTCATCTTAATTTTTGATGTTGTCTGATTGTTGTGTGTTTTCTTCCTTCTCATTCACTTCAAAATAAAATTCTGCATATAACAGGGATTTAGGTGTTTTTGTGTTTCTCAAATTCCTCAGATTATTCACTTGAGGAGGAATTTGCTTCACATGTGGCTTTTGCTGACTTTTTCGAGGCAATTTTAAACAAAGTGAAACATGTGATCCTTAAATAAAGGAACAAAATATGTATGTATGTTTTAACTATATGCACATAAGAGAAACATATTTTGAAATATGTGAAAGCAGATGCTGTTCTTTTTGTTAATTGCTATCAAGTCAACTTTGACTTGTTGTGACCTTCTGAACAAGAGAGCTTCAAGATTCCCAGTCATCACCGGGTGCAGTACAAGGTGTTGGTTTTAACCTTTAAAGCCCTACAGGGCTCAGATCCATCTTATCTTAGGGACCGCCTCTCCCGTGCAATCCCCCCCGCACACTCCGGTCCTCCAGGAGAAATCTATTACAGCCTATGAAAACGAGGCTGTCACGGACCTCCCGAGGGACATTCTCTGCTGCCCCTCACAGGCTATGGAACGACCTGCCGGATGAGATGCATCTTATTACATCCCTTGATAGCTTTAAAAAAGCCTTAAAGACACATCTCTTCTGGCAGGCCTTCCCAGAAACACCTTAACTCCTGGCCTTGACACTGGTTCATGACATTGGGTCGCGTTCTTCTACCAGCTCCCAGCACTTTATCTACGAAGTTTACATCTACAGTGTCCATAGAATGACTAGCTGCCTTTTATGTTTTATGTTGTATGTTGTAATTGTTCTTGGATTTTAATTTGATATTGGTTTAATTTAATTTTAAGGGGTGGGAGGTGGGACTGTGGGTTATTGGAATTGTTTTATCCTGTTTTTTAATCACTGTAACCCACTCTGATTGGTGACAGAGGAGTAGGATATAAATAAACATTGTTGTTGTTGTTGTTGTTGTTGTTACCCATCCTGCTCAGACCTTGCACACTCTGGGCCATTAAGTCACTTTAAAGGAGTCCAAGGTGTTCAACAAATTTTGGAAATAGGATCCAGGACTTAGGATAACACCTTTAAAGCTAATACTAAAACTTGGTGCGCATCCACTGCTCCATCAGCATAAAAGCCATCGGCCACTACTACATCACATGATCTGTTAGCTTTCCTTATACATAAAGATATCTTTAAAATACGTGTCCTTCACTGTCTGGCTGGAGTAGTCATAAGAGGCTTGCCATGTGACATTTCTTACTCCTGCCTTACAGTTCTAAGAACTGGGGGAAAAAGCTTCAGAGAAATAAATAATAGTGACTGTAGCAGTATCGTTTTTTAAAAAAACATCCTTGAGCCATACTTAATTATTTTATTAAATTTTTATTTGGAGATTTCCATATTACAAGATAAGGGCTTTGAAATTTAGCCTGATTTAACACCTTGTTAAGCATTACTTAACCTCTTAGCAGTCTGTGAATATATATGCCACATTAGCTGGGTTTCGCCTAATAATGTCACAATTAAGGAGCAGTCATTGCCATTCACTATCATTAGGTTAAATTAGTTTCTTGGGAGATGTCCTGGTAAAGCAGCCATCCTAGCGAACTGTGATTCAATTAGGTGGGAGTGCTGTATGGAGAAGATACCCATGAAGAAGTAAGGAAGCAAGCACTACAGTTTAATCATCTAAACATTGTTTTGCTTTCTATTTGTATAACAAGCAAGAAAGATGATGAAGAATGATTTTAATAGTGTCTGTTGCATCAACTAAAGGCTAACCTAATTGACCATATTTCCTCTGTTGTATTTATTTTTATTATAGTTATTTAATTATTACTAATAAAGAATATTTTAATCACTTTGCAGCCCACCACATCTTATACAAGAAATTTATTTTCTTTTTTTTTTAAAAAAAAATCTTCAAACCCCCCCCCCCCCCCGACTAAAGCCAATAGAACCAAATATAATGCAGAACTGGATGGTTTAGGTCACTTGTTGGAAGCTCAACAAGGATGGGACTAGCCTGACATCTCTTGGAGTAGTGTTCTGCAGCCAGGTTGCTATTATAAAGTTCTGTTTTGTGTACTCACCAGTCTAGCTTCTCAGGGCTCCATATGCCACAGATTCTTGGCAGGTTCATACAAAAGAAAGTAGTTTCTCCAGATGTCCTAGCCCCTAGCTGTTTAGGGCTTTGAATTTCAAAGCCAGCAACTTGAACTGAGCTTAGAAACATACTGGTAGCCACTGCATATGATTCAAGGTGGCTGATATGTGATCTCTAAAACACAGACCAAACGACATCATCATCATCATCATCATCATCATCATCATCATCATCATCATTATAGCTTACAGTTGTAAACCGCTTAGACACTGCTTAGGCGGTATGAAGCGGTATACAAATGAAGCTGTTTGTTTTTGTTTATTATTAAATTTATTTGCATCCCACTTTTTTCCCCAAAACTGGGACTCAGAGCAGCTTACAATTTAAAAGAACAATACAATTAAAAACATATGAAAGGGATATATTAAAATAGAATTATTACAATATTAAGACAGATCACCCATTAAAAGAATATGAGTTTAAAAAGATAAAAGTGTTTAAAACAGTACAACGCCCCAGCCCCTTCTTTAAAGATTTCTCTGGGAAGAGGCACAGCTAATCTGCCAACCATCGTTTGAATGTAGTCACCTGCCTTACAGGACTAATGTTCTGTCTAAGACTACCTCAAAGATATAGACCTTCTTCTTCAGGAGGAGGACATGCTCATGTGGGACAATTTGTGTCTTCTAGATCACCAGAGAAGCTGCAATCAGAACAGTATGAGTGCAGTACGTATTAACCCTGTGTTCATGTTCTTCAGAATACTGCCTCTGATATTGGAGATCATACATTGTCAACATAGATCTATTGACAACCTTCTTCTTTGTGAATTTGTCTAAATCCCTTTTCAATCCATCTAAATGAGTGGTGATCACCAGAGTTTGCAGAGGCCCTATATGAAGAAGTATTTCTTTTAGTCTGCTGTTGATTACTTCCCACTGAGTTCCTGTACACACTAGCCATTAAGGCTGCCATGGGGGCAGAATCAGGGCACAGCATCCCCATGACACATGCCTGACTCTGCCCCCCAGGGTGCCCTGACACCGCATGCTGCTCCACATGGCATGCAGCATCATGGTACTCCTCTGGCGCTGCATCCATATGATGCAGCACCAAAGGACAGCCATATAATTGTGACAATGCAGCTATGGCATTCTTTTGAGGACACCAGAAAGAGCCACTTTTTGTTTCTCCCTTTTGTGCCCTAGAAAGGCCAGATTGGGGCTGGTGTATGAAGTTGCTGCAGCTCCGATACGGCTAGGAAAGTGGTGCTGTCCTGCCACCCCCTAGGGGCTGTATGTACAGCCCCTTATTTCATTGATGAACTCAAGGATGAACTCATTAGGAGGATGGAACAGAACTTCTCACTATCATCTTGCTCAATGCTGTGCAGTTTTATAAATCTAAATATACCTCCTCTTGCCTAGTTTATTAATCTGAATGTGAAACACCCCAAATCTTACAACCATCCCTTGAATGAGAAGTACTGTAGATCCCTGGTATTGCTCATTAATGCTTCTGTAGGTTTAGATTCGGGATCTACATTCATCTAGAAGAAAGACTGCACTCCAGAAGGTACGTCCATTTAATTAATTTCAGATAATCCTGCTTTCCCCACAAATCAAAATTTTTATCACTTGGCAGTGTTCTGTTAAGCTCTGTAAGGCATTTTCAGGAATGGAGGAACTGATCTCAGTAACAGGAGACTGGGGAAATGGCTTTCACCCACCAAGATCCAGATCTGTGTCATTCATTGTCTCCTTTTAATAGGCAACCAATTTCAATACTGTTAATATGTAGTAGCACATTCCCAATGTTACATCTGTAGTTAAAATGGCATTACAAGCAAGGGCAGATATAGTATTGCTCCCATTGGTCAGTTTTATTTCATAATAATTTAATTTAACATACTTAAAATGCACAAATTTCATCAATAACAGAGAAGCAGAGCAGTCATGCATATTTGAATGTGAATATATAAAATGCAAAACCTGTGTGTGTGACAGAGAGAGAGAGAGAGAGAAAGTGGGGGTTGTGGCCAATGTTTCACCACTAATAACTACATAATAGATAAACACCTGCATTTTAAAGCTCATTGGAATACTTTTAATGTGAGCTGACCTTTGGTATTGATTGCACTTCCTTCTGATGCTTGTTTTAAAAATAACTGGAAGGATTAATGAGTTCTTCTAGCTTTTAGACCAAGCTGGGTGTTTCTGGTCATATAGATCTTCTTTTCCATCCAGTGAAATGATTAAAACATATTATAGCCATGCATAACACATTAGCAAATGCCTTTAAAGGGGGAAAAAGTGGAATTAAGGACTCATTCTCCCTGAAGTGAGAAACCGGTGTGTGGGTCAAAATTAGACCCCCTTACTTACCAGGCTGGCCTGGCAGCCGCTGGAGGAAAGAAAGCCACTAGTTAGGGCTCCCCAGCCTGGCAGAGCCCCGGCAGTCCCGGCACTGGGCTTGTCGAGCCAGGATTGGCTGCCAACAGGCAGTGTGTGTTACCCTTCCTGCCCAGCACCGCAACTGCTGTTCCCAGCAGGTGCCAGGGGGCACAAGTGTCACCCAAATGGATGGCAGCAGGGCAGGCTGGGGCCTGAAATTGCTCGGGGAGTGGGGGGTGGAATTTCCACCCTTCCCGGCTCCCCATTGACTGGCCGGCCATTCCGGCCTGGCTCTTCCTCTCTCCCTCTGTATACTACTGGGTCTTGGGCTGTTCTGTCACAACTTTCTAGGGGCAGTAGTATAGGCCTGGAATCTGGTGGGCATGGTCTTCAGAACTGCAAAGCACTGGATCTGGAGTCCAATGGGAACCAGGGGGTGCTGGGGAATTGTGGGGGCAACATCATTTCAGCATCCCCCGGTGACAAAGAGTGAAGAGGTGAAAATCAACCAGTTAACAGAGAGGCAGATGGGTGATTAACCGGTCACCCCTCTTGTTATACCGAAGCTTAGCCATGACCAAGCAAATGGGCTCATCAACCAATAATGGATCCAGACCTCATCCAACTCTACTTTTCAGCTGTTGTTAATAAAGTTGTGGCCTTCTTTTTCCAATTGAAATGTTGTGATTATTGTTACAGCAACTCCCCTCAATGGCAACTGGTGTTTTTTTGTTTTGTTTTTCAGGTTAGGTTTCCAACAACTGATGTTTCCCCACAAGGAAAAAAAATACTCCCCATAGAAATTTGAATTCCTGGCCCACTTCTTTTTCTATCTATGCATATTTCTTTTTTGCCTAGAGGAGCATAATATCCAGAGTTATCACACTGAAAATTGGGACTGGGAGGATTTGGGTGCATTGTTTGTGTTTTAAAAGTATTTTTTAAATTTAAAAACAGTTTAAATGTATAATGTATAAATGTATTAGTAGCACATTGTATAACAATGAATTACATTAAGTGGTAATAGCCTCTCCATTGACACCTCCTTGTTGTGGGGGAGAGGCTTGCGTATCCTAACGAAGCTGTGAGCTATGCTGGCGGTAGCATAAACAGCCACTGGTAGGGCCTCCCATGCCAGACAGGTCACAACTGAAGGTTCTGACCAAGAATGTCAAAGGGCAGGATGGGCTTTTTATCCTTATGGCAACCATCCTAGGAGAAGGGAAACTCCAATCCCAAACCCAGGCAGATGGTGCTCTTCTAACCCTGTAAGGTAAACCATCTAAGAGAAGGAAACTAATCAAACCTAAGACCCGAGGATCTTGCTGCCACAGTCCTTGCTTGCTTGGCCCCGGCAGACAAATCTCTGGTTTAAAGGGTGAGACCAGTTCTGTGCATGCTGCTCTCCACCAGAAAAATCCAGCCTCCAAAGGTGCAAACAGACTGATGCTTGCATGCTGGAACATCAGAACCATGCAAGATTCTGCAGATAGTGGACATCCTGAGCATCGTTCTGCTCTAATAGCCCATGAACTATCATGACTTAATATTGACATCGCTGCTCTTAGTGAAGTCCGTCTCCATGAGGAAGGCAGCCTTAAAGAATACAGTGCCGGCTATATAGTCTACTGGTCTGGCAAACCAAAAAACGAAAAACATCTCTCAGGAGTAGGTTTTATGACTAAAAACTCTATTGCTTCCAAACTCGAAACCCTGCCAACAGGTCACTCTGATCGCATTATCTCCTTATGTCTCCCACATGTTGTTCTCTTCTGTATATATGCCCCAACTATGCAAGCCAACCCTGTGGAGAAAGATAAATTCTACTCAGATCTACACCACCTTATACGAAAAGTCCCTGCAGAAGATAAAATCATTATCCTTGGTGACTTCAATGCCAGAGTAGGAAAGAACTTCAAAGCCTGGAAAGGTGTTCTAGGCAAGCATGGTGTTGGAAACTGTAATGATAACAGATGCCTCCTGCTAGAGTTTTGTGCAGAACAGCATCTGACTGTTACAAACACTATCTTTCAGCAGAATGATAGCTTGAAGCCAACTTGGATGCATCCCCGATCCAAAAACTGGCACCTCATTGACTATGTTCTAGTGTGCCAGAGAAACATTTGCGATGTCCGTCATACTCGAGTGATGCCCAGTGCAAGATGTCAAACAGATCATCGCCTCATACGATGCAGACTAAATCTTCATCTTTTAAAGCTCAAACCTAAGAGGGGGGCATCTTAAAGAGGAGGCTCTAAGTCAACAATATTCAACAAGCTGGCATGAAAGATAACCTCCAGGCAAATCTGCAATCAAAACTTGAAGACCATCCTCTAGATTCTTCTCCTACAGTGCTTTGGCAACATATTAAAAACAGTATCCTGCAGTCTGCGGAAGAATCCCTCAGGTTCTCCCGCAAGAAAAACCAAGATTGGTTTGATGCAAACAACCAAGAGATCCAGGAGCTGTTGGCAAAGAAGAGGACTGCTCATCAGGCACACCTTGCTCAGCCATCTTGCCATGTCAGAAAAGCAGCCTTCCATCTCGCATGTAGTAAACTCCAACAAAATCTCTGAGACATTCAGAACAAGTGGTGGATCAATTTAACAGAAAAGACACAACGTTGTGCAGATCTGGGTGATTCCAGAGAATTCTACGAAGCAGTGTTTGTACCTACTTATCAGGCCCAAAGCTCCTTATATAGTATGGATGGTCAAACACTAATCACAGACAAAGCCTCCATCCTGAATCGATGGGCTGAACATTTCCAAAGTCTCTTCAGTGCCAACCAAGTAGTCCAAGGCTCAACTATCCAGTATATGATACAACAACCGATGAAAAATGAACTGGACGTGGCTCCCACTTTGGAAGAGACCATTGAGACCATACAGCAGATGAAAAATGGCAAGGCAACTGGGATTGATGGAATCCCATCTGAAGCTTGGAAACATGGAGGTCATGTACTCCATGCCAAATTCCA
This sequence comes from Urosaurus nigricauda, assembly GCA_034509955.1. NCBI lineage: Eukaryota > Metazoa > Chordata > Lepidosauria > Squamata > Phrynosomatidae > Urosaurus > Urosaurus nigricauda. Next base: position 108,658,849 of record JAOEGL010000004.1, read on the forward strand.
TGAGCTCCTTGTGAGTTGCTGGGAAAAAGGTGAACTGCCATCAGATCTCCGTGATGCAGTTATCATCACCCTGTATAAGAAAAAAAGGAGTGAAATCTGATTGCTCAAACTATTGAGGTATAACACTGCTCTCTATTGCTGGAAAAATCCTTGCAAAGATACTCCTGAACAGATTAGTTCCTGCTGTTGCAGAAGAACTTCTCCTTGAAAGCCAATGCAGCTTCAGAGCTAATAAGAGCACTACAGATATGTTATTCATTCTTATACAACTGCAAGAGAAATGTAGAGAGCAGAACAAAGGACTCTATGGGGCTTTTTAGACCGCCCCAAAAGGGGCGGTCCAAACTCACCCCTTCTGGCGGCGGGATGATGCTGAGGCTGCCGCACGGGCAGCCTCTAGGCCTCCTCCCGCCGCTTTTGGAGGCCGCGGGGAACTGGCAAACTGCCGGTTCCCCGCGGCCTCCAAGTGGGGTGCAGCGGGTGCTCTGGGCACCCACTGCACCCCGCTTCCCTCGGCGGGGCTCAAGGGAGGAAGGGGCCGCCGCCGCGGCCCCTTTCTCCCTGGGTCTTTGCCGCGGCCATCTAAAGGCCGCGGCAAAGACCCGCCGCAAGAAAAGAGCTCCGAGAAGGAGCTCTTTTTTTGCGCCGCGGGAAGGGTGCGATTGGCGCCCTCCCGCAGCGCAAAAGCGTCATAACGTGCGCAGCGTGTCAAAACGCTGCGCACGTGATGACGCTTGTACGGCGCCTCCGTGTAGAAGCCGCCATCTTTAAATGGCGGCTTCCACACGGTTTAGGCTTAGGGAGGGTGTAAAAGCTACGCCCTCCCTAACCCTAAAAGTGGGCTTTTTAGCTCTAAACGCGTCTTTTTTTGCCCATCTAAAACGGGCCTATGTAACACTTGTCGACCTAACCAAAGCCTTCAACACTGTGAGTAGAAAAGGTCTATGGCCGATCCTGGAATGACAAGGATGTCCTCCCAGATTCTCAAAATGATTATCTTGCTACATGAGGGCCAGCACGGTCAAGCCAGATATGGTGATGCTCTCTCAGAGCCCTTTCTAATAACTAATGGTGTGAAACAAGGTTGTGTTCTCACTCCAACTCTATTTACAGTCTTCTTCAGAATAAAGCTCCAAAGGGCTACAGCAGATCTCAAAGAAGAAGATGGCATCTATATAAGTTACCGTACTGATGGTAGCTTGTTTAACTCAAGCCATCTGAAGGCTCGCACGAAGACTCTAAACTATCTAGTCTGTGAGCTGCTTTTCGCTGACGATGCTGCCCTTGTTGCCTATACAGAAGCAGCTCTGAAGTGCCTAACATTCTGCTTTGCAACAGCTGCAGAGCTGTTTGGGTTGGAAGTCAGTCTGAAGAAAACAGAAGTTCTCTACCAGCCTGCACCACAGGAAGAGCACTATCACCCCCACGTCACCATAGGCAAATCTGTGCTTAAGTCCGTCGAGCAGTTCACCTACCTGGGAAGTATCATCGTCTCAGATGCCAAGATTGATAAAGAGATAGATCACAGATTAGCGGCATATAGTGCATTTGGAAGGCTTCACAAAAGAGTCTGGAGCAACAAACACCTGAGGCGAAGCACAAAAATCAGTGTGTACAGAGCCATTGTACTGTCTATTCTCCTCTATGGGTCTGAAACATGGGTCACCTATCAGCAACATCTACGACTCCTTGAACGCTTTCATCAGTATATTTATGCAAAATCCTAAATATACAATGGACTGATTATGTGACGAATGTTGCTGTCCTGGAGTAAGCAGGGATCACCACCATTGAGGCCATGCTACTGAAAGAGCAGCTGCGGTGGGCAGGGCACATTTCTAGTATGGAGGACCACCGCCTCCCAAAAATAGTACTCTACAGTGAATTCGCCATGGGTCAGAGTAAGAGGGGCACCTCAAAGAAGAGATACAAGGACTCCCTGAAGCAACATCTCAAGCTTGGCCAAATTGATCACCAACAATGCCCTTGCCTCTCTTCGGGATGCATGGAGATGCACTATCCACAATGCTAAAGTCTCTTTCAAGAACTCATGCTGAACGAGTCTCGAAGAGAAACGACCATGCAGAAATAACCACAACTTGGAAACATCACTCAAGGAGATTTTCTGCTGTGCTTTCTGTAACCGGACTTGTTTATCTTGGACTGGCCTTTTTAGTCATCAGCGTGCTTGTAGAAAGTGTGGGATGAGTCCTTCCTGAATCTTTGTTAGCGAGGAAAAGCCAGAGAGAGATTAAGTGGTACTTGGAAGTAATAATCAATTGATTACTTGCTTAATACTATACCTTAATGCTAAAACTAATGTTTTAATTTTTAAAATAGATTTTATTAATGTTTAAGTCTAAAATGCATCAATACATTTCAAATCAAGAACAAAAAGCACACAAATCATGAAGCAATGATCAAAAGTGAAACAGTTGACAGTAACAATTAAAAATATAGCACAGAGTTAACCAGTCCTTAACCCAGAGGTATTGGTACAGTCAGCATAACTTTTCATAGGGGTCCATGCTGAGGTAGAAAAATGTATACATATCTGTTTTTATTTGCACATGCAATAAATGGTTGCCAATGGAGTTTCAGACCAGAGCAATTTTAAGCTTTGCTGCAAGTCAGCAAAAAAAAAGAAAAAAGAAAAAAAAGAAAAAAAAAAAGAAAAAAGAAAAGGTAATTTCATTCTACTGCTATATCTCATATAATGAGACAATAAACTAACTTCACAGAGGGAAGACCTAGGTACCACTAGTACAACTCAGATGTTTTCTCATACTTCAAAATCTGGGGAGGAGAAAACTAATGAACTGGAAGCAGGGGAGTTTGGGATGGGATTCATAAAAGAGTCAGAATAGATGATCTTTTGCTTGGCTGTGTTCCTTGGAAGCTTGCTTGCGAACTCTGGTGTACTGTGGTTCATGAGATCTGGAAGAACACATTATCTAACAAGTAGGTCAACTCATCGGCGAGAAGAAGACTGTTTGGAGAGAGCAGAGAAGACACTTGTGGAGAGTGATGTAGGAGGATACCTCTAAAGATGAGAAAGACTAGCAAATACCATGTGCAAATGCTTAGAAGAATGTGACATAGAGAAGGAGAAATACCAGGAACCATGTTATGCCTCTGGAGCTACACAACTGGAATAGTAGAAAACAGGCTTGTTCCCTCTTCTATATGACATCCCTAGATATGGCTATCATATGTCATCTCTTTCCCCTAAGTTGTTCCTCACAGGGCTTGGCTTCCAGTAAGTTGTAGAAAGTAGAAGTTATCGTCCTGTATCTGTGTTTACAGTTCCAAACACACAATCTGAACATACAATCATGTTTTTCAACTGATAGGATGACTTTTTTTTACATACAGCTAAGAAAGGAGTGAATTTCCTTGCAGCTTCCTGATTTTCAGGAAGCTTGGGGGGCATGCAAAGTACACAAGAGAGGAGAAATCCAATTGCACTGGTAGGCTTCTAGTTACGCAACACTGGCTTCCACTGTTCTGTTGATAAAGGGGCTTTACAGACCGCCCAAAAGGGCAGTCTGTAGGCACCCCTTTCAGTGCTGGATTGGGACCCAGAGGCCCCAATCCACTGCTTATCCATGCTGCGGAAAAGGGCAAAACACTGCTTCCCTGTGGCCTGGAAAGGGGTGTCCTTGGGGCTTCATGCCCCAAGGACACCCCGACCAGTGGAGCCAGGGGAGAAAGGGGCTGTCTTGTTCTCATAGCAATCTGGTTGCTGCAGGAATGAAGCGCTTCCATGAAAGGAGCTCCATTTTGGAGCTTCTTTCTGCACTGCAGAAAGAGCAACCTAGGTGAAATCAGGTGCACACCGCTGCATGTAAACACGGCACATACCAAGATGCCATCATTGCACGTGCGTATGGACAGCACAATTTTAAAACGGTGACATCCATACCCGCTACTTACGGCACAGAGACGGCCCTTTTGGGCTGCCTGTATCGGGCCAAAGATTAGGTCAGAAGGTCACTCACTGGCAGCAGGATTTCCATTCAGATACCTTATCATTGTGACAAAAAGGTAGATATTTTACAAGAAGATCAAATGCAAAGCCCAACACATTCTATGCAACAGTAAACAGTCAAATGCCTTGGGAAAATGTAGAAAAGGGGGGAGCCAGCCATCCTTTGATATATGTCCCCAGCATCTGGTATGCAGAACAGTCCATTTCTAAATGTCATGGCTAACAGCTTGGCCCACCATTATCTTTTAACAGCTACACAATTTAGCAGGCATCTCATTTTGCTAGAACAAATGAAGTCAGCAATTAATGGTTTTCATAAAATACCTGATTTTGTTTGGACTGAAGATATTTCATATCGTTTTCATGACATGACACTTGCTGTAGTGCTTCAAAAGACAATGGTTTCTTTCTTCTCTCTCTTCACAGACTACTCATACGACTGTGAAGAGCTGTGTGACATCATAAAGAATAACACACTTAATCAGCTTTCATAAACAAAAACTGGTTTTCTCAGCTGAACAAAGACACAAACTATTAAAAGGAAAGAAGACCCATTAGAACTTATTCTTTCTAAATAACCTCTGCTGTTATTTGACTTTTTCCTATGCAAAAAGACCTTAACAAAGATTCAATGGTGTTTTATCAGAAAACTAGGAAAATTCCCTACTCTTTGCAAACCCTCCTCCCCCCATGCACATGAAAAACATACTTGTGAGCAGCATCTGTGAAACTGGGGGTGCAATGAGAGCTAATAAAGAAGTTTGTAGATTGAGCAAGGGATTATGAAGGAGGGGAAGCAACAAAGTTCCATGGTCCTAAGTAGTTGGCTGTTAAAACAACTTTGGATACAATTTCCCAGGGTTTATCCTTTCTATCAACAGCAGAATAAGCTCACCCCATTTCTGATGAACACCGTGGTGATTCTGTGTTCTGCAGTGTCTACAAAGCAATGATGTCCTATGAAACTCAATGCGCTAAGAGTGATTATTGCAGATAGGTTGTATGAGTGCACATAACAACATGCTAAAGATTACTCTTAGTTTTCTATACATTGCTATCTATATTCTGTTTTTAAATTCAACTTGTTCATCTTTTATAATATTGTATATCCAGAGAAGTGCTGTCTCAGGAGAACTGCTTACGCAGATATAAAATCTCTTCATAAAATACAGAAGCACCTATCATGATTCCAGTATATTTTTAAACCATGAAAAATTACTTTTTTCATTTCAAATTTGCATGCAACACTTCATTTCTGTTTTCTTTTTATGCTTGCAAGTGTGTGCATGCAGAAGCATATGGATTTATATTGGTTTTAGAAAGCCTGGCAGTATAATTTTGTTTCTTGTTTACTTTCATGTTTCAACACATTCTTTCTTCAACCTGAATGGAATACAGACTGAAAATGGCCGCATCCATATTGTAAGTGTTCTTTTTTTTTTTTAAGGAAGAATATTAGATGCTGAATCAAAAAACACAGAGTCAGTTATAATTTTAGTTATCAATACTGGACAATGGAACAGTGCATGCTGTTCTGGGGGAAATTTACATTTACTTCAATTGACCAGAATTAGACTGGCAACTGCCACACCGAGGACCTTTCCATTGGCTGCCCCTAGACAATGGAATGACCTGGTGAGAGATATAATGACCTGGTGGGAAATTTTGTTACTGGTTTTAAATATTCATCATGCAAATGGCCTATGGCTTAAGCATTAATAAAATTGATTGACCTGGTGGGAGATATTCAACAATGTATTCAGTAATGTATCATTTATTTATGTGTTTTAATTTGATATGTTTAAATGTTTTTATGTGTTTAAATTATGGTGTATCCCACCACAAGGCTTGGTGGGGAAGAGAATCATAGAATCATAGAATCATAGAATCATAGAGTTGGAAGAGACCACAAGGGCCATCCAGTCCAACCCCCTGCCATGCAGGAACTCCAAGTCAAAGCATCCCTGACAGATGGCCATCCAGCCTCTGCTTAAAGACCCCTAAGGAAGGAGACTCCACTACACTCCGAGGGAGTGTGTTCCACTGTCGAACAGCCCTTACTGTCAGGAAGTTCCTCCTAATGTTGAGGTGGAATCTCTTTTCCTGCAGTTTGCATTCATTGTTCCGCGTTTTAGTCTCTGCAGCAGCAGAAAACAAGCTTGCTCCCTCCTCAATATGACATCCCTTCAAATATTTAAACAGGGCTATCATATCACCTCTTAACCTTCTCTTCTCCAGGCTAAACATCCCCAGCTCCCTAAAGCATTCTTCATAGGGCAAGGTTTCCAGACCCTTCACCATCTTAGTTGCCCTCCTTTGGACATGCTCCAGTTTCTCCACATCTTTTTTGAAATGTGGTGCCCAGAACTGGACACAGTATTCCAGGTGGGGCCTGACCAAAGCAGAATAGAGTGGCACTATAACTTCCCTTGATCTAGAAACTATACTTCTATTGATGCAGCCTAAAATTGCATTGGCTTTTTTAGCTGCCGCATCACACTGAAGAAATAAACTGAAGAAGAAATAAAATTTATGAGATATATATATATATATATATATATAATACACAGGTTTTACAAGTTTATGATAAAGTCTAGTCAATGTCAAGCAATTTCTAAATGTCATTAATTTCATTATAACTATAGCTGCAGTTCCTATATCAATTGTCTTGGTAGCCACTAAACCTTCTTATTTTAACTTACATTTAAGCTAGAATCGCTTTAAAAATTGCTTTATTTTTCTTGTAATAACTACCAAAATTTAATTACACCCCTCATAGAAATAAAGAGGTGAAATACTGTTACACATAATGCTCAATAAATGCTTTGTCCTGTGTAAACAGCTCCATTATTCAGTACTACCCAAACTATCTAAGGGTCATTATCAGTGCCTGAAGAGGACATTCATCTCTAGCCTTTGCAAGCACATGCTTTTGTGTAGACCTATAGGGACTACTAAATGCAGTGTGCAGACGAGAATCAAAGAACATGAGATACACTGCAGACTGGGTCAACCAGAAAAATCAGCAGTAGCAGAACATGCTATAAAACATCTTGGGCATAAAATGCTGTTTGAAAGCACTGAAATTCTGGACCATGCCAACAACAACCATGTCAGAATGCACAGGGAGGCCATTGAAATCCATAAACACCTGGACAATTTCAACAGGAAAGAGGAAACCCTGAGAGTAAACAAGGCTTGGCTCCCAATCCTGAAGGACAGCAAGGTCAAGACTCAACCTATGCAAATGAAAAACAGCCTAAGGCCAGGGGATTCCCAGCAGACAATGAGTTAGCAGGCATTAATCCTTGGCCCATTTTAGATTGGCAAAAAGAGGTGTGTTGAAGGCTGCATGAAACCCCAGCCTTTAGATGAGAAAAAGGGAAAGTGTGCCATGAAAACACTATTTTGGCATTTTAAGGGAGAAGAAGTGCTTTAAAAAGGAGCTGGCCCATTTTACATTGGCAAAAAGAGGTGTGTTGATGGCTGCATGAAAGCCCAGCCTTTAGATGAGAAAAAGGGAAAGTGTGCCATGAAAACACTATTTTGGAGTTTTAAGGGAGAAGAAGTGCCTTTAAAAAGTAGTTTGATTTCCCCACTACTTTTTTTAAAAGGGCGCAACATTGCTATTGCATCTAAAGGCTAAGGTGTAGTTGCACGGTTAAATGGGGCTCTGTCTCCTTAAAGCACCCATTTAAAGGTAGCGATACAAGTGCGGAGGGAGGGAAGGTGCCAAGACAAGAAGAGACCTTCAGAGCCCAGCCAGAGTGCGCCTGCACCTTCCTTCACCTCCTCCCTTTGGCTGAGAGAGTGTGACTTCTAGGGAGACAGCAGGGCACTGGAGGCACTCAGCCAGGCCAGGGCAAGCTGGCAAGAGGAGGAGGAGAAGGGGAGGGACCGGAGCACCTCCGCTGCCCTGCTTCCCTGCAAGTCACACTCTCTCAGCCGAAGGGGGGAGGAGAAGGCAGGCCCAGGCACACTCTGGCCAGGCTCCAGGGCTCTCTCCTGGCTGCCTTCCTCCTCCCTTTGGCTGAGAGAGTGTGACTTGCAGGGAAGCAGGGCAGCAGAGGGGCCCCATGTCCTCCTCCTCCTCCTCCTCCTCCTCCTCCTCCTCCTGTTTCCAGCTTGCCCAGCCCAGCATCAGGAGGACCTGGAGCACCACCGCTGCCCTTCCTCCCTGCAAGTCACACTCTCTCAGCCAAAGGGAGGAGGAAGGCAGTGGGCAGGGAGGGAGGGAGGGAAGGAGCCAGGAAGAGACCCCCCAGAGCCTGGCCAGAGCACACCTGGCCCTCCTGCTTCCTCTTCAAAAAGAAGGCTGGAAAAGTAGGACGTGTCCTGGCAAAGGAGGACATGCCTGGTCAACTCGGAAAAGGGGGGCCTCTGCTCAAGAATGGAGGACATATGGGAATCCCTCCTGGACAAAGGGCTGAAACCTCAAGACAACTCAATATAATGCTCTGACAGAACACAGACTACAACTCCCATGAGCCTTTGCTACCATTTCCCAAGATGCCTTAATTTGCAACAGAAAGCCGACCAGTATGTTCACATGTGATGAATTCTTTCGTATTGACTCTGCATTTTCTTTTTGTGTAGATGCTCTCTTGTCTTGTGTGTGATGAGCTTGTGCGTAATCACGTGCATTTCCGAACTGACCTCACTTTCTCCCTCTTTCGGAATGGTCCTGTACTCCCCCATGTGATAAGCTCCGACTGTATGATGTACCTGCGCAATTGCGCAATTTGCAGCCAGCAAGGGAAAAAAATGTTTAAAGCGCGGCTAAAAGCCGCGTTCCTGGCCGCCCATGTAGCTGCTCCGCCTGTGTTTGTAGCGTTTTGACAGCTTCCCATGTAGTTGCTGAGCCACAGAAAAAAACTCAGTCTAGCTGCCCTGTACTTTTTAAATGCACACCTGGGGCTTGCAGTCTAGCTGCTAAGCATTAAGGAAAGTGCAACTTCATGTCACACTTTCCTGCCAATCTAAAAAGCCCCCCAGTTTGCATATCCTCTCACCCTGAGGACTGCCATTAACAACAGAGCAATACATTTTCAAATTACTCCTTCCTTCCCGGGGTCACACAGGATATATATCTCCAATCCTTTCCCCAGCTATCATTCTCTGAAGATGCCAGCCACAGATGCTGGCGAAACTCTTCTATAACATGGCCACATAGCCCAAACGCTCCACAAAAAACTATGGATGCTGGCCATGAAAGCCTTCGACTCCACATTGAGTCTAGACTGTTCTGTTGGTTTTTGCTGCTATACTTTTTCCTGTCTTTTAAAATAAAGTAATAATTATTTTTGCTGCAAAATCAACTTGTCCTCAACTTTTCTTGCCTTCTACATCACTTTTACTATGGTTAATTGTTTTTAAAACTTGTAAGATCCTGCAGAGGGTTAGTGCCTGGAGAAGCAGTGATGATTTTTGGAAAAGTCGATACCAAACTACATAGACATTTCTGCACAAGAAGGAGAAGGTGAAGAAAGAAATAGCTCTTGCAACTTGATGTGAAATGAGAATGGTAACAAGGTGGAGGTGAGATCTAGAGAAAGACAAAACTGATAAATTCTTACATCTCTAGTTCAGAAAATATATTTACAAAAGTATATACTGTATATATTCATTGTACTGAAGATCCAATTATGATTCATCAAAGGTGAACCAAATATTATTTTTTGTAAGATGCTCCCTTCAGAAACATAAATAATCTTCATATGATGTACACTTTATATTTATTATCTATTTGTATATTTATTTATCATTGTGTATTGCTAGGATATTATATATCACTGACTTCATTCTCCATGACATTCTGGCCATTCAGTAAATACATTTGAAGAGTGAAGTATAATATTTATAAACAATCTCCCTGTTTGAAATACATATCTGCAAATGTGGGATTTGAACAATGGAATAGGAAAAATACAATTATTCAAAACATCTTTAGAAAAGTCAATAATGAATGCAAATCAAGTTTCATTACTCATTTTTCTAAAACATTGGGAGAGATCCATGCTAAACCAAAAGAGCATAGCACATAGATTTAACATTTAAAATATGCACTAGCATAGAAAGTACTTTGCATTGGCATAAAGGTAAGTTGAAATATGGCAGCTGATCAGATTTTAGAGGCTGGCTAAACTTTATCTCTTTGTGAAAGGAAAAAATATTGAAGAAAAGCTGTGTAACCCAGGTACATTTATTTATTTTTTTATACTGTATTCATCTCCTCATAATCTTTATGCTGCATTGAGCAGCACATAGAATATGGCACCCTTTAAAATGTGATAATAATAGCACTTCTTAAAAGAAATCCCAAAGGACTGTACTAGTCAGTTGCACTAAAAACAACTTTGATTTGTGTGGCATTTTAAAAACTAGCACATTTGTAATGACACACCTTTTCATGACCTAACATCCACTTGTTAGATGTATGAAGTGCTATCTTGAGCAAGTACCTATCAAGTGAATGATACACCTACCATTTGAGAATAACACTTCGTGTACCTGATAAAAAGTCCATATCATCATGGTTCTCTCAGTTTTCAATTCAAGGCTCTCTGTGTCCACATATGTGTAGCCAGAATCATGCCACTTTTTTACAAGAAAAGGTTAATAGCATTTGTGGGGTAAGTTAAGGTTTTCAGAAACAGATATCACATAAAACTTTTTAGGCGGAAAGAAAACCTTAATCATGAGAGGATGAAAACAATGCTCAATGGCACAGAGTTTTCATTTTATAAATGGGTAAAAAATCAAATATGAAGAATAGCTGAAAATCTGTGGCATTTCAAATATCACCTGACATGCACATATGTTTCCAGAATGTAGGTGTACATACTTGGCCTTACAGAGAAATGACAAAGACTGGTTACTATCATTTGTATTTCATGGCCTTTGTCCTTGCTGGTTACAAATCTTCATTTCTTTATATATTTGCATTGTTTGTGATGTCATCCTATAACTAGATGTTTTCTGGACATCTTTTATAACAAGTTAAGTTCACAGTAGTATGATAAGGATACCCCCACAATAAAATCTCACACTATCACTCTGCATTAAAACAACTGATATGATTGGAACAGAAAAACATATATGTATGTATGTATGTATGTATGTAGATATGTATTTATGTATTTTTTTTTAAGCCATCAGGTGAAAATGTGAAGAGCTATAGGGGAAATAAAATGGGATTTGCACTACAGTGAAACACATTAGAGTAGATGCCAAGTTGATTTTCTAGCCCATCTCTCTCAGTGCCGTTGCCATCACAGCTACTGCTTCACTGGTCAAGCCTAGGGAGCCTGTCCATGTGATCAAGAGGTCTCTCTACTCCTTCTTTGTAGGTCCCATGGGTGCCCCATTCTGACTTCAGCAGAAGTGATGGCAATGGCCAGGCTCTTGCAGTGAACTGCTTGGTCTGCAAAGTAGTGGTGGTGGCAGCTCTGAAAAAGATCCATCCAACTTCCCTGTCCATTGCTCACTGTAGGGTAATGGAGATAGTGCCATATCTGCTATCTAGACAATCAGGCCATATTAGACCCAATCCAGCTTTTCAAACAGTCACGAAAACTGCAGGTGCTCCAGAGTTTCCCTGGAAACTTTGGGGTAAACAGTGAGCTCTCATAAACTGGATTAATGGCTTGAGATAGACATTTTGTTGCAATGTGGCTGTCTGAACAGATTGCACTAGGACTGGAGTGAGTCTTGCGTATATCCTTAGTGTAGACAAGCCCTGAGTATAATCAAGATGGTCAAAGTTATTAACAATGAAGAACACTCAAGCTAGCAGAGGCTGCTACAGTTTGCCATTGCTTGAATTTATTGCGAAGGGCAAGCATCCTACCACCCGTCTTCTCCCTGCTAAATTAATTGACTACAAACTGTTTTGGCACTTTGCACTATTTGCAGCAATGGAAGGAAGCTGAGGACAAAGGAGGAGCATACCATAACACATTTCTTAACCTTTAAAGTACTGAAGAAATTTTATAGGATTTTCCAGAATGTTCTCCCTAAACAATTTGAAGCAATTCCTATATTATCTCAGGAATGCTCCTGAGACTGAAAGTAATTAGAAGACACTTACTCTTAGTTGGAAAAGCAGTCTTATTAATGATGCTGAACATCTGAATTTTCTCAAAGTACAAGTGAATAGATGCAGAGTATATTGGTAGAAGAAATTACTCGTATACGCTAGTTTCTGTATTAAATGTCTGTTTTTGTACCAAAAAAAAAAAAAATCCATCTAAAAGCTTTTTAAAGAGGCATGTTTTAACAGGGATACCCAGCTGTATGTGGTTCTGCTGTAATATCTGCAATTTATAGGAGACATTTGAATGCCTTTAATTACAGCCAGCAATTTACAAGTCATCATTAGGATTTCATATTAACCAGGGAGGAGAAAATTGAAAGGTGGCAAAGGGAGTGGGGAGGTGGAACAGAAGAAGGAAGAAAAGCTTGACTGACATGTGGGTTAAACAATGAATATGAAACAGGAGTAATTTCTTTCCACATTGTGTTTTTCTGAGAACTGGGAATGTGCTAAGAAGACTGAACACTAAACCATCATTAGCACCTTTCGTGGGGGCAGGAAAACTATGATTCAGCATACACTTTACAAACATAGACCACAGGCCATGAAATGTGTGAAGTTGGTTGCCTTATAAACAATATCACTATACTGATCTGCATTTGCAGGGAATGCACAGGTCACTGAGGTCAACATTTTATTCAACTCAAGTGTTGTTGGTGCTTCTACTCTAATGACTTGGAACATCCAAGGCAGTGACATATCCTCCAATATTTTTCAGATGAAAACTGGGACATGTGTGGTCATGATAACAAAAGTTATGAATGAGGATGAGGAGTATGCAAGCTGAAGCAGTTTGCTTTTGCCTGAGCCTATTGGGGAGGAAAAGATTCTTCCCATCTTCTCCTCTCCCAGCTCAGAGTTAATTGAGAGCAAATTACTTTTGGACAAGTCACACTCTTTTGGCCTCAGAGGATGGCAATTGCAAACCCACTCTGAAGACACTTATCTAGTAAACCCTATGATAGATTTGCCTTAGGGTCATCATAAATCAGAAATGACCTGAAGGCATATACAAATAATTGTTGTTGTTTTTATTTGTATAGCACAATCAATGCAAATGACACTTTACATGTAAAGCAACCAAAAACACTGGTTCTGCCAAAAGTGTATAATCTAAACAAGTATGTATACAGGGAAGGAGAGGAGTAATGCAAATATAAAACTCATAAATTTATTGTATATAGCCAATGGTCTTTACAATAAATAGAATAAGATATATACAAAATTAAAATAATAGTTTTAAGAATGTTAGACATAATAAACATTATGGATCCTGTAATTGCCTTTATAGTCCTAAAAAGTCAACGGCTTACTGAAGTGGGTGGAATAAATTCAAAAAATACAAATCCTTCTTTGCCCAAGGAGAAATCTGTGTCTTAATTCCAGTTATTTCACAGGATGTCAGCACATAGCAATTTGGGGGCCAATGTCTGACCCTTGCAGCTTGGTGCAAGGTGTTGGAAGATAGGTAGGGCTTGCGTCCAAAAAACTAACTCTTAGTGTTGTCTTGAGACTTAAGTTTTAAGAAAGAAAGGGGTGAAACAGATTCACAGTTTCAGCAGGCTTCAGGGTGGTGTGGGAGCATGCCCTCAGATGATGTATGCCTCAAAGACGCCCAAGCTAGCGTCACGCCCAGATGGTAGGCAGCATTACAATGCTCCAGCAGCATGGCATTTACATGCCGCACACTACAGGAGTGCCAAAAAGATGATGCTGTGGCAGAAAATATGCCTTTTCTGGTGCAAAAAGGAGCAGCATTTTTCTGCTTCTTTTTGCTCCAAAAAAAGCCAGACCAGGGCCTCAGCATGTGGTTGCTGCAGCAGCCCCAATTCGGCATTCAAAGTAGCAGCATCAAGCTGCCCCTATAGAATCGTCTGTTTTGGCCCAAACTCTCCTTGCTGATTTGAATTTAAAGTAATGTATGGTTTCCTGGATGAAGCCAGGTAATTACTTTGCTAAAACAACTGGCTTCCTTATAATAAGCCACCAAAGTCAATGAGCATTCAGAACAATCCATACCCACTCTCATGAATACTGCTAATTAATAGATGAGTAAATTACTTGACCTTCATATTAGATTCAATCGCTTCATTTAATAGTTGTTTTCTCATCTTGGTATTAACAAATGTTAGCAGATGGAAAATATTCTGTAGTGCTCATTGAGAGCAAGACTGCACTGTATCCTAATAGAACTTAATTCTGCATAATATTCAGAAACTCCTGAAATGGGAGCAGGAGTTTTCAGTCAATAGAAGAGCTTACATTGTAGCAGTGGAGGGAAAAAAAAGATAGTTTCACTAACTATAAGAAATAAGCAGCTCTTTGCATTTCATACTAATATGATAAGATTTTGATTTCCCAGGGAGAAAGACTAATGCAATCCAAAGCTCATATCATATAATATAACATCTTGGCATATTAGATTCCTAATATAAAACTCTATTACTTTTCTGCTTGCATTTAAAAAGCCATCTTTTGTGTTCTCTTGTGATCAAAACCTGTTTAATACCTACATATCACATATAACATTGTTTGCAGTATTATTTTCTGCCCTTTGTCATTTTCAAAAAAGAGCTGCCCTTTAGCAATTTTGAAATTAACTGATTCTGTGACAATGCTTTCTCAGATTTCCAGTGTGGGTTTTCTGAATAAGCAGCAGGCACCTCTAAATTAAAGTGTGCAAGTGTAATATAGCTATAGCTTATTTGAGTGTTCAGTTCCAATGCATGAAAGAGTTAACAGCTATACACATGCTACTGTGTGTAATGTCTGCACCTTCCATCCACTTGAGCTCTTCATCAGTCAGAAGAGTGTGAACCTTCTAGGTAAATAAGGTTTCCAACTGAGACAGAAATCTTGATTAATCAGGACACTGTTGTTGGGGTATGGCTAGTTGGCATGGTCCCACTGGCCTCTTTATCCTACATCCAACTATTCATCTTTCCAACAGTAAATATAGTAAATCAATAGGAACATGAAAAATCAAGGCTTATGTAAATTTCATGGATTCAGTTACTCCACTTTAGTTGAGGTAAACACTTAGATTAAGGCCTCCATATATTCAATTAGTACCACAAATACCAAAAAACATGAATAGATATTCTGTTTATATTTTCATGAACTATATTCTGTTCATATGTTTACTGTGTGGTTACTCTGTCTATGTTCCATTCATGTGCTTAATATTTGCTTAAAATTATAGATGGTACTTTTTACTTAGGAACCAGCATGGCATAGTGCTTTGAGAGCTGGAGTGCAATAAGCAATGACTGAAATACGAGGGGGTATCGTAAAGTTTTAATGATCACCTTTTTAAAAAATTGACAGAAAGGTTGTTTTGATTTGTAGTTGTTAACTTATCTCTACGTAGTCACTATCTAGATTTATACAATTTTCCCAGGGTATCTTGACCCTCTGATATTGTAGAAGTCGGCAGATTGCACCTTATGAGGGGGGTATTGTAAAGTAATAATTATCACCTGGAAGTTATTATGTCATATTAATAAAATTTTGTCAGTGTCATCATTGGTGCCTAAGTGCACATTGCTGAGAAAATCAACTCATTGCCTTCTTTATTTTTGTGACTGGCTGTGCCAGAAGTGACTAAAGTGTAACATCCTTGTCAGGCGCAATCTGCAGACTTCTACAATAATGGTATTTGGAGGGTCAAGAAATGCTGGGGAAAATGTGTAAATCTAGATGGTGACTACATAGAGATAAGTTAACAACTACAAATCAAAACAAACTTTCTGTCAAATTTTTTTAAAGGTGATAATTAAAACTTTACGATACCCCCTCGTAAGTCATGAAACCCACTGACCTTGGGCCAGGTCACATGCTCTCAGCCTCTGTAGAAGGCAGTGAGAGCTCCTCCTCTGAACAAATCTCCCCAAGAAAGCCCCATTAAAGGTTTGTCTTAGAGTGGCCATATTCTAGAAATTATTTAAAGGCACATAACAACACCAATCAGTTTTACTTTGACACATAGCAAACAGATATCCTTTATGAAAGACATTGTAAAAAACAAAAACAAAAACAGGGCTTATCATAATATTACTTTTAAGTTTCATCTAGGAAAACACAGTCCATGTTACAATTGCATAGGAATAGAATTCTTTTGCAAGAATATAGAGGTTTCTCACTACAAGGTGAGATTATGAAAGTTTTCACATATTTGTTGAGGGTTTTTTTTAATACTTGGTAACCTTTTTTGCAAAAAAAATTTAAAAAAAGTTTTGCATGTGGAAAAGTAAACATTTTTGCATATGGTACCATATTTGTACGGTACATGGAATTAACTTAGTGGGGTAGGGGTACAGAAAACTTTATTTTGGAATTTTATGTTTATGTACTCTCAAAAAAGTCTCAAATTGTGAAAACTCATGTCAGCTTACTTTATTTATTTATGACAAGCCTCTTGATTTGTCCAGGCATTCTTTCTTGTCAAATAAATATATGAATAAAATTAAAAATGATTTCTAACAGATTTACTGACATGTTGCTCTCTACTTGTTAGTGGAATGTGGACTGCAACTCCCACCAACTCTATCCAATAGTGAGGGATTATGAGAATATAATTCTATGACATCAGGTGGGTCACAAGTTGTCCGCCCCAATCTAAAATAAAGAAACTAGACTAGAATAGCAACAAAAACATAATTAAAGGATGTTGCTGTAAATACATCAATTAATGGCATCATTCATGCATAAATCTACAGCAACATATATTTTGCAGACCAGGGCATTCAATAAATGCTGAAATCATTTTAGAAACATATAAACATCAATTTTCCTAGGGTAAAGGAACACATATGTCAATAGGAGTAAACAAATGTTTTGAAGGGGCATTCCTAATTAACCTTCAGTGTTTTCATGACATCCCTTTAACCTAAATATAGATGTCATTAATCCAATGGAAAATTAATTTGGGTTAAGAAAAGCTGTAATGGCTTTTTTCTTTATTGAATTATTGACTCACTGCTTTCATTAACGAAAATGAAGGAAAGGAAATCACATGACTTTCTTACTCATCTTATTCTCATCTGAATATCTTTTAAATTTTTCTTGTTTATAATAAAGAATTTTAGAAGGAGATTTGGCATACTGATTACAGCTATTTAGAATATTCAGTCCAGGCTATTGGTTTTGGGAGGGGAAGTCTTAAATCTAAAAAGTCAACAGAGGAGCTGTGATATATAACTAAAGAAAATGGGGGAAAGTTTATGAGCAAGAAGTACTCCATTGCAACTCCGTTTTAGGTCCAAACAACACATTATACACAAATATGTGCAAGAATATCCTGGAAGATCCTTTAAATGAGGAAAAGATAGAGCTCAGAGGAGCACTTAATGCTTTATCTGTCTGTCATTACCTTTTTCCACATCTACCTTTCCCCTCATGGCGTCTTAAAGACAGCGAAACAAGTGGATAGTTGTGAAAAAAAGTTCACTACCACAGCAATAGTACATATAAAGTTGATTCCCAAAGGGATGTGTAAGCAATTCATAGGGCTCATCATCTTCAATAAAGTTGCCCAATCTCCCTTTGAAGCCAAAGTGGACTGAATCACAAATCCAAAATAAGAAATGACCACAAAAATATCTTTGAAAATGGTGCATATTTGGGGTGGGGGTATCTATGGAGGAATATGCATGTGTGAAACACTCCAGATATAGAACAGACAACTTTCAATATACAAAAGTGTGATCAATGCATTTTGGATACAAATTAAGGTGCACATTAACTTTGGGTCTTTGGAGCTGTTGGTTAACCTCTTTATTTACTCTGAAAGCAGTTTCTTTAAAAAAAAAAAGCACAATCTAATATTGTTCTCTCTTGATAAAACCATTCACTTACCAGGCAGAATATCAGATAATAAATGTGTGGCATCCAGTGTTCATATCTATCTATCTATCTATCTATCTATCTATCTATCTAGATTCACCCTCTAGTGGTTCAAGTTCAGATCCTGAGTGTCTTCTAGAAAATATATGGGAAGTTTTCAAATTCAGCAAATTATTATAAGAAATATTCATTTTAAGAAATAACTATTAGATTAGAAGTTTTTAAGCAATGACAGCCATATTCTACCAAATCAAGTTTGGAAAAGAAATTTAGGAGCTGATAAATGTTCAACTCCAGAGCCTAAATATCCTGAAAACACCAAATATCGTCTGATATTGGAAGCTAAACAGGGTTAGCTCTGGTTAGACTTGGATAAGAGATGTCAAAGGAATACCGGGTGTTGCAGGAAGGAATTGGCAAAACCACCTCTACTTCAGAATACCTCAGAATACTTCCGAATACTTCAGAGGATTCTTTGCCTAAGATAACCATATTAAATTTGTGGGGCCACTACAGGTCAACAGGCAACTTGAAGGCATGTACACATACACAAATGTTCACCTTAAAGGAGAAACATGGCTTGCAAGCATCAGCATTCTTCTCAAGCTGAATAAAATACAAGCCAAAGCAATGGTGGGTTCCCGGGCTGAAAAATCCTTTGCAAACACAGAACAGGTTGGACAAAGCCTCTGCTAGCCAGCTCCACTGACACAGGGTCCAACTAGAAGTTAAGGGTGATGCATTTTCCTATGATCTGCTCTCCTAAAATGGGATATCCTTAGAGATATGTACTTCAGAATTTGATTTCTAAATTAAGTCTATGGGGTGAAAAAGCATATTGAAACTTCTTTTTCCAAAGCCACATTGAAACCCCACCAACTGCACCCCTCTTCCAAGGGGGCTGGAGTGCTCATGTCATGACCATGTGGCATGGCTTCAAGCCACACTACTAGGTACTTTTTTATTGTTCCTCTCACACCATCCCTGCACACCTTTTCAGGAGGAAACTACTGGCAATTGCCATCCCAATGGATGACTGTCCTTGTGAACCATTTGACTGGGAGAGGGCATTGCAGCAGAGGTGTGCCCATGCAGTTGCTGGCAAGGTACAATCATGCCAGCTTTCACCTTCCCCCTTCAGCCCATGCCCCCTCTTTGACTGTCTGTTTTGCGTATGTTGTACTCATCTCCACGAGAGGTGACACACTTTCTTTTTTGGGCATTGCCACCTTGGGTACAGCACTTGGGTACAGCAGCTCTGACCCTTTGCATTCCTACAATTGGGCATTTACATGCACCATTAGGGTTAGGGTTTGGAAAAAGTGCCCATTTAGACCTGCTCTGCAGTTGGTGCATTTATATGTACATGTGAATGTGTGCATTTTCCAGGAAACTCCCGCTCGTTTTTAGTTTGTTTTTTTCCCTCATAGTGTGGATTGGGCATGCTTTCCAACTGGCTTCAAGGCACATGTTGTCTAAATACCCCACCTCAAAACTGTCCAGAAACCCACTTATTTTGACCATCTGTTTCACTCCTATGTTTATCTTCCAAGACCAACCACAAAACAGGACAATCTAAATGCAAGGTAAGGTGATAAGGAATATCAGATGTTATGAGAAACAACAAACCCCTTTCACCACTTGAGGGATTTCCTCTTCCTAAAGTGTCTTAAACCTATAATTTGGTTGGGCAACTTGTATTAATTGTCACAGGCCATCCTGCTTAAAATGAGTCCTAAACTATGAAAATTTGTTGTGTTATTTCCACTGCATTACATAAAGTGAGTTTGAAAAGGGGGAACAAGAATGAGAGGGGAAACATATCTGAAAAAGCCTTCACAATAAATGTGTGTTAAGGGAACACAGGGAAATCTGGTATTATTTCTGAGCCCATATAATATGATTTTGCAAAAAACTGAAAAGTGTGGACCTATATTGTTACCATATTTGTTTATTGTACTTTCAGACTACCTTAACTAGAGTGCTAGTTAAGTGCTAATAGTGCTTTCAGATTACCTTAACCATGAAGTACAGACAAAGCATAATAAATCTTTACTAATACCTCTGCATTATTTTTTCTTTGTCACATATATATTTTTAAAAAATTTTGAAGGCTTTGTCATCCTAGGAAATCCTGGACCTTTTCTACAACTGCCATATATCTATATCTACATCTATATCTATATCTATATATATGGGGGGTAGGGGAAATAAACAATAGAAGATCTCTTTGGTGTGATTAAACCAAAGTCTGTCTGATACCTTTAACTGAGATGATGTTGAAAGACAATAGAGTCTGACCAAAAGGTTTCCAGGGTTGCAAATAAAAGCATTTAACACCTTCTAGTACAAGGGCACAAACATGACATCCCTCAGAATATGCTGTTGCCACTAAACTGAGAAATCTACAACTTCTTGCTGTAAATTTGGGTGTGTGTGTGTGAAAAAGCATTGCCTGCATTCTGAATGAGAATCTAAGCATTAAAAAAAAAAATGCAAACTTAGATCTTGGAACATAAATGTTCCATAATCAAGCACTCTAAGGGATAGTGGTTAACACAGAGAGTCTATGCTGTTTCCAGGAATAATTATAAAGATGTTATAGAAACATCTGATACAAAACAGTGTTATTAAATGCCCAACTCCTTGGAACATGTTGTTTTTTCAAAAGGAAGGTGAGTGTGTGCATTTAACTAAGAGATGGATAAGTTTGCGTTAGAGATTCCTTGTTGTTGTTGTTTTATTAATGCTAAAAGCAACATGTTCACAGAAAAGAATTGTGTCTTGTCAAGAATTCATGAGTGATAGTTGAAACCATTCACTATTTAAAAAAAAAATTGTAAAGAGGTAGCCTTGTGAAGAAGAATTTGAGTTCCAAATGTCTCTTTTATTGACTGTACACATTTCTAGTGCTGGAAAAGCATGTTTATTTATCTTTTTTAATTATGAACAAAGTGATGCTCAACAGCTGTAATTTTTATTTTAGCATATACGTATTCTGATCCTATCAATATGCTCAGAAAATATTATCATGTATGAATTTGGAAAGCTTTGTACTATGTATTTAAGTTGACCAGGTGCAAAGCAAAGGGGAAAAGTTATTTTTAAAAAAACACAAAGATAATAAGGAGAAAATAAAGGTAAATAAGGAATGTGTGAAAAAATATTGGTGATGCACATCTCATTTCCTCTCCTACACAACCATTTGACATGAGGGCTTTATTTCTTGCACCTGGCCACAAGAAATATTAATAAAATAGTTAAGTCTTTTTTGTGTACTTATGGCATGAGTTACACCTATAAGAAAAAGGATCAATCTAGGAGATAATTTGTGATTGGGGTTTCTAAGTAGTTAGTTGTGTGCATGTCAAACTATATAGCTGATATATATGGACACCCTTGGGTGAAAACAAAGTCACAAATTCAGTGAAAAGATATAGCCTGGGCTTCATACATATAAAAAGCAAATTGGCTTAATATTTTTGTATGTCTTTCATAAACAAGAGAATTTTGGTTTTATTGAGTCTTCACTTTGTGGAGTCAGTAATCCAACTGTCCCTGCTGTCAGGTCCAACCAGTGGGAATGTTTGACTGGAGATACCCCAGAAGAGATTATCAAAATTCAAAATGGCCTTAATGAATTAGAAAGTTGTGCCAAAACTAACAAAATGAATTTCAACAGGGAGAAATGTAAGGTCCGGCATTTAGGCAGAAAAAAATGAAATACATAGACATAGGATTGAGGACACCTGGTTTAACAAGACTACATGTGAAAAGGAACTAGGAGTTGTAGTAAACAACAGGTTGAACATGAGTCAACAGTGTGATGTGGAAGCTAAAAAGTCCAATGCGATTCTAGGCAGCATCAATAAAAGTATAGTGTCTAGTTAAAAGGAAGTTATAGTGCCACTCTGTTCTGCTTTGGTTAGGCCTCACCTGGAAAACTGTGTCCAGTTCTGGGCATCACAATTCAAAAAGGATGTTGACAAGCTGGAGAGTGTCCAGAGGAGGGCAACCAAAAGGGTCTGGAACCCATGCCCTATGAGAAGAGACTTAGGGAGCTGGGTATGTTTAGCCTAGATAAGAGATGGTTAAAAGGTGATATGATAGCCCTGTAAGTATTTGAAGGCGTGTCATATTGAGGATAGAGCAATCTTGTTTTCTGCTGCTCCAGACAATAGGACCTTGAGCAATGGATGCAAGCTACAGGAACTTCCTGACAGTAAGAGCTGTTCAACAGTGGAAAACATTTCCTCAGAGAGTGGTGAAGTCTCCCTCTTTGGAGGTCTTTAAACAGAGGCTGGATGGCCATCTGTCAGGGGTTCTTTGGTTGTGAGTTTCTGCATCACAGGGGGTTGGACTGGATGGCCTTTGTGGTCTTTTCCAACTCTATGATTCTATGAGTTTTTGAAGAGGAAATATCTTGCATGCAATAAATTTGGAATTCCTAAAGTCTGCATTAGGGTGGAGTAACTTGAAACCTGGGGGTGCATGCAGCCCCAGATCAACATATTTGTGCCTCAGGGGTGGGAAACTGCATTTTTTCATGTAGTAGGCAGTTATGCCACTTCATTGGTTTTGTGTGGTCCCCATTTCTTATTTGCTACACATGTTTCCAAAGATGTCTGGGAGAAGTTTTTTTATGGAACTATCAGAAAGTGTTACAGTTGCCCTTGGTTACTGTATAAACAAAGAAGCTTGCTCGGCAAACTCTATTGGTTGGACTTCAATGGTCTTTGTGTAATTTTGGGTACAGTATACAAAATAATGAAAACAGATAAGAGAAACACCTGTCATCGTGATCTCCAAAATACAAATTCATAATTAAATATTGGGCACCGTATAGTCATCTTTATTTTTAAAAAGAAAGAAAAAAAGAAAGAAACCTTAGAAGCCTGTCCTATATTGCTCTTTAAAATGTGGGCAGCAATCTGTCTTGGTCCATACATAAATATGTTTCAAATGCATTTCTCTACCTCTGATATAGCCACATGCTTGACTATCAGTAATTGCATATGTAAAATTCAAAAGCACTGCCTTTGATGATGACATACCAGATAATGCTGAATAATATTGATGTTTTATGTCTGTTGGTGGGCCATTTTGGACATATCAGTTTACATTGTGATCATCATATGCATCAGCCAGTGTGTGTACTTCTTAAATTTCCTTACAATAAAATGGTATGGCTGATGCACAACATCTTGTCACTTTTTTCCTCTTGAGTCTTTAACAAAGATATGGAAATTAAATCAGCTTCACCTATTGCACCTCTGATTTTGGGGTCAAAAGAAAGCATCAATAGTTCTGATTTTAGAAACTTTGTTTATCACAAAATGAAGGTGAAGTAGAGCACCAAGAAAAGAGACAGATGCATCACAAACCAATCCCAGACAGATTTTGAATAAACAAAGGAGGTAAAAGAACACTAGGCACTTTTCTAATGGAAAAGCCAAAAGGCAAATAATATCTGAGCTATAATATAGCTGTCATCTATTCTTTGCTGAAATGCTGAAAAGAGAATCTGGCTTTTTGAACACCTTTAATAGGCTTCCTCAGAGTTTTAATTAGTAAGAGATCCAAGTAGTAGCTGACAGCTGGTGGAATCTCCTGTCTCGAGTTAAAGTCAAACCAATTATGATTCTAGAAGGAAAACATATTCCTTCCAGCACCTTAATCAGTTAGATTTGGTTAGGAAAGCAATGTGGAACCCTTTGCCTTCACAACTTCATAACCTTGGAAACAAGGAACTTCTATATAATTATGAACCCATTGCTCAAGCCATGTCTCCAGAGCACCCCAAAAGATATGCATTTTAAGGATGAGTGAACCCAATTATAATCCAGATTATATTCCCAAATGATTGAATCATTCCATGGGCCATTCCCAGAACAGATATAGTTGATTTGCTTTGATGTGCTTGCAAAACAGGATCTGGACTGAAAGCTATAATTCTGTTTAAAGATAATTTGGGGCAGGTGTAGAGCAGGGATGAAAATCATGAGGTCCACTCCCAGCTGCTTTAGTCAATATAGCAAATGGTCAAGGTATGCTAGGAACTGCACTCCAATGACATATGTAAGGTCGCAAGGAATCTGCATGGCTTTCTTTAGATTTTTGCTGATCCTTTTTGTTGTCTCTCTTTTCTTTTTAAACAGTGAATTTAGCTACACTAGGCCCACATGTGTCTTGATATGCTTACATTCAGATGCTGCATTGTGGGACGTGTAGTCAAATTTTTATTGCATCGTTGGGCCATTTGTATTTAGTGGTGCATATAGTGACTGTGTTTATTTGTTACTAGTGAATTTACCTTGTCTCACCACGTAAAAAGCCCCTTATTCCCATCCATACCCCATTGTTTTCTTTCTTCTCTTCTCCACCCCTACTTCTTTCCCCTTTACTCTGTTCTCCACTCCGCCCTTTTGGCTTGTATCATCTTTACCAGGTTACAATCTCCTTTGTCCACCTCACCCTAGCATTATTTCTATCTCTTTTTCAATTTTCCTTTCCTCTATCCTGGTGTTTAGTCAACCTTTCTCCCCACTCTGACCTTTCTCCAGGTTACTATATCCTAATTCCCCAAATGTAGGTATCCATATATGTATATTATATAAATTATTTTGTTATTATGTAAGTCATGGGTTGGGTTATGAAAGGCTTCACCAAGTGGCTTTATAGATAGAAAAGAGGGAGTTTGGTTTTTGTAGATTTTTTTACATGTGGCACAGGGTTGCAC
Organism: Urosaurus nigricauda; assembly: GCA_034509955.1. Taxonomy (NCBI): domain Eukaryota; kingdom Metazoa; phylum Chordata; class Lepidosauria; order Squamata; family Phrynosomatidae; genus Urosaurus; species Urosaurus nigricauda. The sequence goes on from JAOEGL010000004.1 coordinate 108,683,518, forward strand.
AATCTATGGTGTTCAGGCTTCCGGTGGGAGGGGCTAAGAAGGAGGACGTGAGTTGGGGAAGCTCTCAACTCTACCTCCACAACTACGGTTCTTGGAGGAACGGGAATTCCAACTACCCGTCCTTACTCCTTTCGGTGAAGAAAGGGTACCCTTTGGAGTTCGTTGGGGGCCCCTGGATGTGTGTTTCACCAGCTGGAGTGGGCTCTTTGCTCCAAGCAGGAATACACACTGGCAGGGTGCCGAAGAACTCTGCCTCCCGTAGCTGTAGCCATTACGGCAGGCATTAGCCCCCACTTCTTATCAAGCAGCTAGATATAGCCTGGAGAGAAAGTTCATAAGAAAGGTGATTTATTAGTATCCTCTGTTTTGGTTCTACACTATAGAAGCCTTGGACTGCTTTTATTTTTATACTGGCTGAGTCTCCCTGAAGCTTTGAGGCTGCATTTTTTTTTAATAAAAAACCGTAACTGAACTTGAACTTGAGTGTGAAGAGAAGAAGTAAATGCAAAAGCCAGAGGCTGAGTGGAAGACAGACGCGGAGGAGAAGGAGGAGTGAAAGCCAAAGCCAGAGGCAGAGAAGGAGGCTGACGCTGAGGAAAAGGAGGAGAGAAAGCCAAAGCCTGAGGCAGAGAAGGAGTTAAACTCAGAGGAGAAGGAGGAGATAGCCAAGCCCAGAAAAGGGGAAGGAGACAGATGCGGAGGAGAAGGAGGAGTGAAAGCCAAAGCCAGAGGCAAAGAAGGAGGCTGACGCTGAGGAGAAGGAGGAGAGAAAGCCAAAGCCTGAGGCAGAGAAGGAGTTAAACTCAGAGGAGAAGGAGGAGATAGCCAAGCCCAGAAAAGGGGAAGGAGACAGACGCGGAGGAGAAGGAGGAGTGAAAGCTAAAGCCAGAGAACAGCAATAGTGACATCATGTCAATGCATAAGAAAGGATGGACTCAAATCCAAATTCAAACAACATCCAATAGACGTGGGTCAATTGAAGAAGGTATTAAAGTAACAGACCCCAATCTATTGGTGTTGGAAGAAATAAGGAAAATTCGACAGGAGATGAAGGAATTAAGATCTGAAATGAAGGAGGATTTAAAAGAATCAAGTCAAGAAACAAGAGAAGAAATAAAGGAGACAAGAGCTGAAATTCAGAAAGATCTAAAGAAAGAACTGGATTGTCTAGGAAAAAAGATGGAAAAGATGTCATCAGATTTGTCCAAAACGCAAAAAGAGGTGGAAGCTGTTAAAGAAAAAACGCTAGCTTTGGAAAAGTCTACTTTGGAACTAAACAGTAAGCAAGAACAACACCAATGGAAGGATTTAAACCAAGATCTTAAACTTCGGGAAAAAAGAATTAAAATTAGAGGTGTAGCGGAAGTACCAAGAGAAGATTTGTATGAAAGACTATTACAACCATTGGCAGAATTTTTAGGATTCTCCTTAGACAAAATGGAATCTGAGATAGATAATATTTTTCGTGTTCACTCTAGTCAGGCCAAAGAAAGGGATTATCCGAGAGATATTATTGTATGTTGTGTGAGAACTAGAATAAGAGACCTTATTATACAAGTTAGTTATGAGAATAAATTGATCATTGATAATAATGAGGTTAAAATATTTATAGATATTCCTCCTTCTTTAATGATTTCGAGACAAAAATATAAACCTCTTACTAATCTGTTGAAGAACGTGAAGATAGACTTTAGGTGGGAAAGGATGGAAGGTCTATCTTTTCTATATAAACAAAAGAGATATAGGATAGATAATATTGACAAGGCTACTGATATTGAACAAAAAATAAGGAAAGAATTTCGAGAAAATAGAGCTGTGCTAGAAAACAGAGTGTCAAAGGAAAAAAGTGGAGTAGTCGAGACAGGAAGGGACAGAGTAGACTTGACAGAAGAAGCTATAATAGGAAAAGAAATAACCGAGAGTAAAGCAGTGTAAAGATAGTGGAATAATATTCTAGTACAGATTTATCTGGCTCTTTTTATTTAGATTGACTAGGAAAAGAAAAGTAATTGTGTCTTTTGAATTATTGCATATTTAGAGTGTATACGTGTATTGAGTTTTTTTTTCTCTGTATACAATTGTTTATTGTATCATTTTGATTGATAATCTCGAATTTTTGCCTTGTTAAGTAAACATTATAAACTTAACAAGGGGCGGAAGGGGTGGTATTAAATATTATATAAGCAATAAACAAAAGAAGAATTTATTTTATTTAAACTTTGCTACTAGTATTTTCTCCTTTGGCAAATATGGTGAAGGTGATATCTTGGAATGTGAAGGGAATCAATTCAAAATACAAGAGAAACTTGATCTTTCATTATTTAGAAAAACTCAAATCTGATGTTATCTGTATTCAGGAAACAAAAATCAAGGTGAAAGAAGAGAGATTGTTAAGGAATCCGAAATTAGGAAACTGTTTTTGTTCCTCCCAAGATAAAAAGAAAAAAGGTGTGGCATTATATGTAAACAAAAAATATGAGGCAAAAGAGATTTTTAAAGACACTGCTGGTCATTATATAGCTGTAGAAATCATTATGGGAAGTTTAACTTTTTTAGCTGTTGGTATTTATGCTCCGAACGAAAAGAAAGAACATTTCTATACTCTTCTCCAAAAAGAACTCAACAAGGTCCAATATCAAAATATTTTGTTGCTTGGAGACTTTAATGCGGTACCCCAACCAAAAATAGATAGGAAGTCTAATAAAGGAAGATGTTATAGCAAGAATCATGGCAAACTCCCCAAATCGTACTTTGAATTGATTACAGATTTTGCTTTAGAGGACGTGTGGAGATACAAATATAATACAGCCAAGAATTTTACTTTCTACTCTGAGGCTCATGATTCTTGGGCCAGAATAGATTTATTTTTGGCGTCAAAAAATCTTCTCCCAAAAATCCAATCTATGGATATTCTTCCATTATCTTATTCGGACCATAGTCCTATTGTGATGGATCTTATTATTAAAACACATGAATTTGTATGGAGATTACCTCAGGATATTTTGGAGGATAGACATATCCATAATAAAATAAAAGAGTCTTTGCAATACTACTTCAAAGAAAATGTAATAAATGACATGAAATACAAAACTATATGGGATGCCAGTAAACCTGTAATAAGAGGGATTTTGATTAAATTAAATTCTGAAAAAAGAAAGGAAGAATTGAATAAAGTTAAGCATCTTAAAGATGAAATAGAAAGGAATGAGAAAGAATGGAAGTTAAATGGTGACAAAAGCACAAAAATTAAGTTGGAAATATTAAGACAGGATTTAAAAACTTTGGAAGTTGCTGAGATTAAACAGAAACTGCTATGCCTAAAACAAAAATATTTTGAACATGGAGATAAGGCCGGGAAATTGCTCGCTAATAGATTAAGGAAATCAAAGGATAAAAAGATAATAAATGAAATTGTTAACGATGGGAAATCTATAAATAAACAATCTGCTCTTAAGAACCTCTTTAAAGATTATTTTGAAAAACTTTATGTAGGAACAGATTATAACTATGAGGATATTAGGAAAATTCAAGAATATTTAAGTGACCAGAAGGTGCTGATATTGGAAAATGAAGAAAGAGATAGTGTGAATCATGATATTACGGAAGAGGAAATTAGAAAAGCTATACAGAATATGAAAAGGGATAAAGCCCCGGGCCCTGACGGTTTTCCGTTAATATATTATAGAAAATTCGAAGATATCTTGGTCCCACACTTGAAAATTGTTATGAACGATATACTTATTAATGGTACTCCCGAATCTTGGAAGGAAGCGCTTATTGTGTTAATCTCGAAGAATGATAAAAATAAAAAGGATATAAGTAATTATAGGCCAATATCTCTTACTAACACAGACTATAAAATATATGCTAAGATAATAGCAGAAAGGCTTAAAAAAATATTACTGTCACATATACAATCCGACCAGTGTGGTTTTTTGCCAAAACGACAAATTAAGGACAACATAAGAATTGTTCTAAATATAATTGAGCACTATGAACGAAATAATGATAAAAAACTGGCTTTATTATTAATTGATGAGGAAAAAGCTTTCGACAGATTGAATTGGGTGTTTCTTATGGAAGTCTTGAAGAAAATGAGTTTGGGCTATAAATTAACTAATTGGATTAAAGCTATATATAGTGAGCAAAATGCAAGAATTTTGGTTAATGATGAAAGAACAGAATCCTTCCCAATTACGCGTGGTACGAGACAGGGATGTCCCCTTTCTCCCCTACTCTTTATCGTTGCTTTTGAAGTTTTATTAAACAAGATAAGAATGAACTCAGAAGTGAGTAGCATTAAAATTAAAAAGCAAAAATATTGTGTAAGAGCTTTTGCAGACGACCTTATATGTTTTCTGGATGACCCCTTAAGCAAAATAGAAGTATTGAATAAAATCTTAAAAGAGTTTGCAGAATTATCAGGCCTAAAGATAAACCAGGATAAGACTGCAATAATCACAAAAAATCTTTCCGCAAAGGAAAATCTGGAACTTTCTATTAAATCAGGTTATAAGGTGGTAAATAAAGCTAAATATCTGGGTATCTTTCTGACTAATAGTAACATAGACCTATATCAGAATAACTATGGGAAGGTTTGGAAGGAGATCCAATCAGATTTAATATCTTGGACCAAATTGCATTTATCTTTTTCAGGTAGAGTTGCTACTATAAAAACAAATGTACTCCCCCGTTTAATGTATCTTTTTAATAATCTTCCAATTATATCTGGAGAAAAATGTTTTCTTTTATGGCAGAAAGAGCTTTCTAAGTTTCTCTGGGAGGGGAAACGTGCCCGGGTGAAATGGAAAGTTTTAATGGAGAATTGTGATAAAGGTGGTTGTGCCCTCCCTAACCTCAAATTATATTTCTATGCTTCTTGTATGTGCTGGCTTGATGATTGGTTTAAACTTTATAATGAGGAATTATTATCTGTTGAACATTCTGGGATTAAATTTGGCGTACATGGATATTTGTGGTACAATAAAGTTAAACAGGACAGTGGATTCGAAAACCATGTTATAAGAAGAGCATTATTACGTGCTTGGCTTAAAATCCAAAGGGCCTTTTATAGGCATCTCCCTTTATGGGTCTCTCCTCAAGAGGCTTTTTTTGGGAGGACTAAGGATAATGCGCTTAAATGGGTAACTTATAGAGAGCTATTGACGTGGGATAGAAATGTAAATGTGCAGTTTAAATCTAGAGAGCAGCTTGGACGTGATAATAACTCAATAGATTGGTATTTATATCGTCAATTATTGGAGAGATATAAAATAGATGCAAAAGATCCAGGGATCTCCAATACACGCAATGAGATTGATAATATTATTTTTGATAATGGAAGTAAGCATTTATCGAAATATTATAAGGTTTTGTTAAGTAGAGACCTGGAGGATGAAATAGTAAAGCACCCGATGATAGTCTGGGCTAAGGATATTGGGAAGCCTATTCAATTAGAAGATTGGGAGTATTCATGGAAAATAACAAAAAGATTTACAGTATGTCAAACATATAAAGAAAATTATACCAAGATGTTTTTCAGATGGTATATGACGCCTGTAAAGATTAATAAAATATATAATGCGGGTGATTCTAAATGTTGGAAATGTTTAACATATGAAGGGAACTTCTTTCACATTTGGTGGAAATGTAAAAAGGCAAAGGAATTCTGGAATGTTATATGTACATTAATGTCTGAGTTGTTAAATGTGACTATTTCTCTAAATCCATTATTATTCCTTCTAAATATGACCTGCATGCTTGATAAATCTGTTGAAAAAAAATATTCCAGATTGATTCTTTATATGGTGACTTTAGCGAGAATCCTGTATGCTCAATATTGGAAAAGCGAATCAATTCCAACAAAAGAAGAATGGCTATGTAGACTATGGGAGACTAAGAGATTGGATATCTTAACTTCTTCCATCAGGAATGATCCTATTGATATAGTTGAAGAAGAATGGAAATGTGTAGAAAAAATATTGTTGGGACATGCTAAGAAAAGGGAGTGATGTCTGGGATGAACCCAAGGTTTAAGTTTTTATATATAGTTATATACCGCAGAACCTGACTGAAATTTGTTATTAAGGATACTTACGTTACCTGGGAAGTGTGGTAATAGTTTGTATTCTGTTTTTTGGTATAAATATCTAATTATATGTTCTTGGTGTTGATTTTGTATTTGTATTGTATTTGTATATGTATATGTATATGTATATGTACTGAATGTATTTGTAGTGTATGGACTGTAAAAAAAAAAAAAACAATCTATGGTGTTCAGTGTACAAGGGATGTAATTCACTAAGTTTCTTCTTGAAGGGAGAAATGCAAAATTTTAGCATTTTTCTTCCCATTTTGAAAACTTATTTGAAAAAGCATGCAGTTTTCAAAGCTTATTTGAAATCCAGAATTTAGTTTGTACAACATTTGAAAGTTGTTTTAGGCAGAAAACAGTATTTTCTATACAGCAAACAGCATTTTCTGTTCAGAAAGTAACTGTGGAAAATTTCCTGTGTGGAAAATACCGTATTATGCACAAGACAATCATGTATAGATTTCACACAGAACAATTCCTGAGTTGTGAAGATTCCCACCAGAATACTACTCATCAGGGCCTCCCAACCCTCAAAAAATCTTTTTTGACATTTTTTCAAATATTTTTGAATATTTATTTCATCCATACTGTGTACCCCGTCACCTCTTTCCTATACTTCCTGTTCTTTTCACATAAATCATGTGCTTTTAATAGCTGTGGAAGACACAGATGATGCATCTAACTTTTCCCCTAAATGAGGATCCCACAAACTTTGGGATTTGTCTTCTAAAATTATCAAATTGTCCATATGTCCACCATCACTGTGTGTGTGCCATAAGGCAACCATAAGGCAACCCCATAAGGAATATTCAGGGGTGTTCTTACCAATTCCTTCCTCTACTCTTACCATAATCTTGTTTACATGTATACTATTCCCAAAGTATTCAGACATATCAGAAATAAGGTTACAAAAATCAAAACAAGTCACGTAAGGGAGAGAAAACTCTAAATAGCCCCTTTGAATCCTGATATCAGACACTATGCTAATGTAGGAAAAAGTACTTTGTACACTCAAAATTTTTAAATATTATTAGTAGTGATACCATATAATAGTAATTACAGCAGCAAAGAATGCTACCACAGAGTATATATCCTCTGAGAAAGGAACTGGTGTCTGGTTTTAAAAAATGGATCTAAGGACCAGCTGGCTGTGAACATGCACAGCAGGTTACTCTGATCTAAGGTTACTATTTTTGTAAAGTGAATGATAAAGTGACACTCCTATAAATCTTTATTCAGAAATAAGTAATATTTGAGTTCAATGGGGCCTACACCTGGCAAGTGGACCTTGGGTCTTTAAAAAAACAAAAGAAAAGAATTAAAGAGAAAAGGGACCTTTAAAGCCACCCAGTTTTCTTGCAGTGTTCCGCCTTTCCTGGTCACATTAACTTTAATCTCCCCCTCTCAGTTCAGCAGAAATATAAAAAGCTGCCATCCAGCCAAGGAACAGAAGACAGAGAACACAACGCAGGAAGCAGACATTCTCATATCCTCTACCTCACTCTGTGTGTATAATATATGGTGTACGTATATGGATACACACATATACACACACAGGCTGTTGAATGGGGGCAAACATTATTTTTTCATACACTTGATGAATACATAGATCTTTACACATACCTATAGACTTGGAGTTATTTTTAGCACTTATACCTCATCCTGTGGCACAAAACAAAACCATGTTCCCCAGAACTCCTCACATCTATGTAATTTTTCAATCTTTTCCCTCAGGCTTAGCAACATAAATATGAAAAGAATGCACAGGAAAGGGAGTGAGGAGGATGGAGGGGGGAAAACAGGTTGAGCAGCTATGCTCTAGCAAAATGGAAGGGTTCCTCTCTTTCTGCAGCCAGGGACCTCGAAACTGTTGTTAAGGTGCAAGGGGCTCGTTATACATTTTGTGTACTTGCATGTATTTTTACACAAGGCAGTAAAAACAGCACAAAGTGAATCATCATCATCATCATCATCATCATCATCATCGCACCAGATAAAACAGTTAACAATATGTTGTTAAAGCACAAAATCAAGGAAAGGTGAAAATATAAAAGACCATAGTAAGCAAATTCAATCAGAACATTGCGGACTGGCAGTTTCTTGAGGATTGAACTACATAGGAATCTTAGTGGTCATAACCCCCGGTGTTTGATCACTTCAGGATAGGATCTGCCTTTGCCTAGCCCTGGGATGACTCAAGACCCCCATTCCAGCATGGCCAGAACAGTGGTAGGTGGAAGCTGAAGGGTGGGGCCCACAACAACTAGGGCTCAAATATGATGGAGTCAAAAAACGGGAAGGCTCATAATTATATATCACTGTTGTTCTAGTGGTAACAAGCTCAGAAATTAATGTGTTTCTAGTTGTGGTCTGAAAAACTCTGCCCAAAAACCTGATATAAGCATTTACACAGTAGTTCCCAAAATCTGGTCCTCTACATGTTTTGGACTTCAACTTTCAGAATTCCTGACTGTTGGCCAAACTGGTTGGGACTTGGGAGCTGAAGTCCAAAACACTTGGAGGATCAAAGTTTGGAAATCACTGATTTAGATCAAGCTTCAAGGCTACCTGTTCTTGAGAAGACCTCTTACTGTTGAGGAAGACTGTTACTTCTGAAGAGGTCTTACCCTAAGAAAGCCAATGCCATCTTGTGACTCAGCGTAGACAGATTATAATTAATTAGTAAAAATGAAACAACCCTGAGATACACATCATCAGGATATTATTAGTATGCATATATCAAGCATCTATATTTCATGACTAGAACTCAGATGGATTTAGACCCAGACATTTTTCTGACAGCAGAGTCAATAGGGAGGGATGATGGGAGCAGCAGTCCAATATAATCTGAAGAACTGCATGATCCCTAACCTTGTTACAGATATATAAACTAACAGCTACACAGAGACTACACTTAATGTAATACAATAAGACTCAGGAGAAAATGTATAGAGAGAGCTTGCACCATGTTAACAAAATAAACATGGTAGTGCAAACAGAATCAATTCAGAACAGACAAGCTCTCATAGGCCAGACTGATTTTCTGCAAGAAATCCGTAGTCTGTTGTCAAGGTAATGGATTCCCCAGTGAAAAAGTACTTGGAGGTTTCACACATCTCTTTCATCTGAAGCCTAGAGGGCTTGTTGAAGCAAACTTGTATAAAGTAGCATAAGGAATCAGTAAAAGGGGGGCAAAATGTGTTCTGCATATAAATCTCACTACGAGCATAATCCTACGTATGTTGACTCAGATGCGACTCTCACAAAGATAAATGCTACCTACTGTGAAGTACATTCATGTAGAATTCTAACATAAAGTTTCAATTGGCTTTTAATTGAGACATATGGAAGACATGAAGGTAATTTATTAAGTTGTTTCACTAGTTACTCTGTACAGTATCTTCACTCCCTATCACTCATCCACAGACTAGTCTTCATAAGCAGTATACCAGTTATTTAAAAGAAACATGCAATACTGTGGTTTTGTAGACTGGACTGCATGTTCACTTTGGTCCATTACGTATACAATTTGAACAAATCACTATCATGCATTTCCTACTGCCCAAAGACATTATAGCATGCCTCTTCCCACTTCACCATTTATGAATATCAATTACACAGACTAAAAGCAATCAAAGAAAGATAAGATTTTTAGTATGAAGAAGACCAAATTAAAATGGAGATGACAATACCTGTCATTTTTTACTTAAAATCAAAAACAAAACAATAGTAAAATCCTAATTCAGGAGATCTGGTAGGCCATAGCAACAATAGAATAAATTGTAGTGTGTATTTTTAAATATATTATTCTCAAATAGTCAGTGTGTTATTAATGAGAAAAGAGATACTAGATTTCATTGAAAAATGTCTTTCATTCTGGATCCTTTCCTCCTTAACCTGGATATCTGGGGATTCTCTAAAATAAGCCTTATTCTCCTGTGTTTCATGCTCCTTTCCTCTTAAACTCTCTCCCTCCCTCTCTCTCTCTCTCTCTCTCTCTCTCTATATATATATATATATATATATATATATAGTGATGTGTACATCTCACATTTTCATCAGTGAGCTTAGAGTCATACTTGATTCTTCTTCTGTCTGCTGTTTCCTCGTAGCAACCCTGTGAGGTTGGATAAGCAACCAAATAACAGGCAACACAAGTTGAAATTCCCTCTTCCATACAACCATCAAAGGTACAGGGGCCCTGCTCAATTTTCACTTTGGCAGTTTCATCCAGGACCAGCTCATCCCCTAGCTATCTCCAGCATTATGTGTCTGCTGTAGGCACTTGGCTCCCAAGAACATGAAAAATATAGACATTGGTAGTCTAAACATGTGACAGAAGAATATAGCAGCCCTTCTGCATTCACTACATAGTTCTGTTGTCTCAACACATACAAGATAACTTTCTGAAGCATTCCATATGATTCAGAGTGTCAGAAATTGGTGTTCCAAATCCCAGAGAGCATCAAGAAACAAGAGGAGGTTCTTTTCTTGAGAAAACCTCCATCCCTGTGGCAGAAAAAGTGAAAAAGGAGATAGAGTTGATACTTTCCTCTCTCACACATTCCTAGAGCCCACTTTCCTAATATGGTTCATGTCTTTCTGTAAACCAGGAAGCTACAGTGGACCACTGGTATCCATTGGGGCTTGGTTCTAGGACTCCCTGTGGATACTAAAATCCATGGGTGCTCAAATCTCATTATATACAAAGGCAAAGTAAAATGGCATCCCTTATATGAATGAAAATGAAAAAAAATGAAGAAAAATATGCTGTTTGGAATTTTTGAACTATAGGTGGCTGAATCCTTAGATATGGAGTTCCAAGTGGTGGTTGATGGTGCCTATAGCAGGGAGGCAGGCAATCCATTCCAGGTTTAAAGGGTGTTATTCTAACCAAGACAGCTCCTTTAAAGTGATTCAAAGCATGGATCAGATTTACTACTGCACTTAATCAGGTGCTCTGATTAAGATGAATGCAAAAAGGAAAGTTAGAAGAAAGGACAGATATATGCAGAAGGTATGTTCCAATATCACCAACCCACACTGCTAACCTCTGTAATTAATCCAGAATGAGACACATACATGCTGGACCTCTTCAGGGAGACATCCATGTATTACAACTTCTGTTCTGACTTCTATTTTTCATTTCTGCAATGAATGTTAGGCCTGAGCACTGGAACACATTAAGCCCATTAACTGAAAAAGGGAAAATGCTATTTTGCAAGATGTGTTTGGCATTTACTTAGTTCTGAATATGAAGTATTTTAAAAAAAGAAATAAGAAAATTAGGTTTGATAATGGAAGATGTTATAGAAAATCCATCAGAGAAACACCAATGATTAATAAAATGGCATCTCCTCTCATCTCCACCCAATTTATCCTTCAGATGAAAATCTTGGATAACAAATTTGCATTCAACTCATTCAATTAACCTATGAAACAAGCCCCCTTTTGAAGTCTGAAAATAGTAGCCTGAGGCTCCATTCTGCAAGTTGCCAAGCTGCAAGAAATATCTGTGCATAGCACAGAATGTGGCCTCTACTAAGGCTGATCTGTATAGTCCATTTCCAGCCTTCTTAGGTTCAAGTCATACAAACCTCAAAACAATCTGCACATAGTTGGAGAGGGGGAATGCAAGCAGGGTTTGCATGTGCAAGTAAGGCATCATACAACTAATTGATCTTAGCAAAAACCACTTTTCCTTTCAAATATTCTTGTACGAAGGAGAACAGAGTCAGAGAAGGCTGATCTTGCTGCACGGGGAAGTGTGAGAGCATTCTACCCAGTTCACATGCCATGCTTTTATGTTATTCTTTCACTGTAGTGGCATAAAGCACAATGAAAATGAGATTAACAGGTTTTTTCCCCCCACATCCCTACCCATAGCTGGTTAGCTGCCTCAAACTTTGTTTTTCTGGTTGACTGGTAACCTCCTTCAACTTATGAATATGTGCTGCATTCTTCATTATGATTTGAAAGGATAATGCACAATTGCTGACATACTTTCAGAATTACTTATATATAATGTTCCAAGCCTGTTTTCCTCCAACTTCTGTTTAAACCAGAAGGAATCCTTTTCATTCCCTGTAGGCCCTCCTAGAAAAAGGAAGGCATAACAAAGAACAATTTCTGTTGAGATTGCCAGCTAATGTCCAGCCAGCTAATGAAATTTTAAAAGGAGATGTGGCTGGTGCTTCTATTGTTGGCTCCACTGAAGAATATTCTGTAGAAAATCCTACTACTACTGAAAAAAAGACCTTGAATTATAGCATCTTCTGGAGATCAGTGGCCCATTACTGCTAGAAAGTGATGTAGTTTCACATCTTCTAGTAGTAAATATCCTCCTGTCTGGGACTCAGAGCAGCTTCACAATATTAAAAAAACACAGTACAATTAAAAACATAGAAAAATGTACATCAAAAAGGAATTAAATTGTTACAATATTAAAACAGATAGTTATTAAAATAATAAAACACATTTTAAAAAGATAAAACTATATATAAGCTGTATCAAACTTTTTTGAAATGGTACAACATCCCAGCCTGTCCTTATAACAATTCCTTAAAAACCTGTGTGAACAGGTGGGTCTTAGCCTGCAGGTGGAAGGCCATCATGGAGGGAGTCATTCTGATCTCCCTGGGCAGGGAGTTCCAGAGTTTAGGGGCAGCCACTGAGAAAGCCCTCCCTTATGTCCCCAGCAGCCATGCTTATGATGGTATTGGATGCTGCTACCCTCTTGCCAGCTAGCCATATCTGCCCACAAAACAGAACCAGAGGTAAACTCGCCCCATAAACCATGAGAAATCTGGCAGCAAGTTCAAAATTTATTATTATCCCATGAACATGCCACAATCAGGTTTCCCACTACAGCAATTGTGCAAATAAAGCAAATTTGTGAATGAATTCATGACATTTTCCCATGAATGCCTTTATCAGATTAATAGTGGATTGCACATAACATCATGTGAAAATCAATCATGCAATTTTACTTATTTTGTGAAATAAACATGGGATCTACCCCTTTTAAACTTTCAGTTTTCCCCATGTGATAAACTTTTAACAAGGTGCTTCTGTTCATCCACTCAGCTGAGCCTAGGGCCAATACTAAAGGATCACTGTTGCCTTTCATCCTCTGTTAACTCCTCCATTCCTCATAATGATTTTAATAATAATAATAATAATAATAATAATAATAATAATAATACCTTAATATACACATAACTGCGAGTTTAGAATCTTTGCTTTTCAGCACTGACTTCGATTTTCCCCTCATGCCCATCCATAGTGTTAGGAAGTTTCTAATTAGGGGAATTTTTAAGTAGCTCAAATTTCCAATAGGGAAGGGTATACCAAAGGACCAAATAATACCTTAAGAAACAATGTGGAGACAAGCTTCCCCAATTAAAGACCAAATATTTCTTAAAAGGGGGAAGACACATTACAGCAGGGGACACATACAAACACACACACACACACGTGAAACTCAATGGAAATAAAGGAAGGAGAGTGGGGAAAGATTGAGAAGCAGAACTATGGGCGATACACACTTACTTCCCCGTGCTTCTGAAGGCTTCCCTGGGGATCCAATGTGGGAAATGGATGAGGGATGAGACACGGCTGCTGGAATGGGGAGGGTGTTGGCCGAGGGAGCTAAAATCAGAGTTCAGTGTGGCGTGGACCAAAGCTGTATTCTGAGAGTAGCACATCTGAGTAGACAAATCTAGGGGTTCTTATAGGCGAAATCTAGCCGCTGACGATAAGCTTAATGGTTTGGCTGAAGCCTCGACAAAGGTGTTTGATTGCCTGGGCTTTGTTAAGCCAAGGTGTAGGGTGGCCTGGTCAATGCAGTTAGGTCTGACACCACTGGGGGAAGAGACTAAGAACAAACAGCCAGCATTGTGTTAGTCTTGGAGCTAATAGCTCTCTCATTAGCAGCTCTCAAGCTAACTTTGGGAATTTCTGAGTGTATTGTTTCTAGGGATCATGCCTCCCCCACCAGAAGTTGCCTACCTGGTCTTCTCCCTTCTGAGTCAGGTCAGCCTGGGGTCAGAGTGAACTCCACACACACTCCAAAATTTTATTAAAATGCAGTTATGCTAACAGTAGACTCAGGATGGGCAAGTATGGTGCATCTAGGGGCCAGTTTTTTTGCGACTGGCACTGTCAAAAATGTCATGTTGAAGGCCAGTTCTGGTTTTAAAACCAAGGAAGGGAGCCTTGCAACCTATTTCAAGGGTGAATTGCCTCTCCACCATCCTTCCCTCCCTTTCATTTTTCCTCAGGGAGAAGAATTTCAGGAAGTGTAAATAGGCTGAGAACCCAAAAAGTAAACTGTAAAGCCTGCATGTGGCCCCAGGACCAAACTTTTTCTGCTTCTGCCCCATGTGAACAAAGGCTATCATTTCTAATAAATAAACAAGTGTTTGTAGGCCTTCAATCACAATCCAGTGGCCATAATGGTTACATTTCATTTTGACTCCAGTCCACGGGTTGTCTTTTTCCCTTACAATCTTAAAAGTTACCTGCCTGTTTTTCAAGTCAGCTAATTTCAGTCCTGCCTTTTTCAGTTCTCTTCAATTTGCAGCCTGCCCCTTCCCTGTCCACTCCAGTTTACATCTTACTCCTTTGCCTCTCCCTCACACTTTTTTTTTTCCTTTCAGGAGTTCACAACCAATGATTTATTTCCGCTACTGAAACACAGAGCTTGATGCCAGCTCTTATGGCTGCTACAGTATTTCTGCTACTGGATACTGAAGGAAAACAGGGAAATTACCAGAAAAAGGAAAATGCCCTCTTCCAATCTTCTGTTTTTTCTCCATAAATTGGTCAGGGCTTTCATAGCCATTTCTCTAAGCTCACAATTTGCTACAGTGTGTTCTCAGAAATGTTTATGGTATTCTTTCCCGTTATTTATGCCCCTCGTCACACTTTACCATTATCTTACATGCCCACTCCTACCTAGCTGTTTACAAATAATCTCAATACAAATAAGCATGATAAAAGTCCCACCTGATTGTAGGCAGAAAAACTGAAAGGACCATTTCATCAAATTATTCCTAAGGTGGGGAGGAGTTCTTTAACAGTTTCTCAGGGATCGGGCTTACCCTTATTAGTTGCAACCGTTATAAATAGCTGTAGCAGCAGCAGTCATGTTAGCAATGTGGGACACTTCTATATTGATGGGGGGAAAATTGGCCTCAACTTGCATTTTTCTGGTCCATAGAGATCCTTTAGCAACCCTGTTGAGTACATACAAAGCACTTTGAAGCAACAATAACATAACTGGCCACACTTTCAACCTAGCAGCCAATAGCCCTTGTTGTTTGCCAGTCAGTCTAACAACCACTGCACTTTGCATGCCCATCCATCCAATGCCCTTTTCCCTCAGTGTGTGTGACTGGGCAAACTGTTAAGTGTACCCAGATAATGGAGAAATCAAAATAAAATTAAAAGTGCATTTCATTAATCTTTTATTTTTGAAAATGTCCAATCAGTAGAGCAGTGATGAGAAGTTAGATTGGTTTACCTCCCCCACCCTCTTCCTCCCTGCCCCATGCACAAATGTTGTGTTTGTTTTACTGTTTGTACCTTTCTTTCCCTCCCATCCATCAAGTATTGTGTTTTCTTTGTTTTGACTTGAGTCACTGGGTTGTACACATTTTCTCCCTCCTATTATCTACTCACTTGTGCAGAGATCTGCAATGTATGTGTGGGGAGGGATGTGGGAGCGTGTGCAATCTTTGCACAAGTGAGTGAGTGTAAGGTTGGGGGGCTAGAGGGAATGTGTGCACTCCAGCAACTGAAATCAAAGATAATACAATACTGACCAGGTAGGGCAGGAGGAAGGATGGGAGAGAAGAGTACAAACAGTAAAATGAATGTTACACTTATGCAGGGGGTAGGAAGAGGGGGATTGCCCAAACCCCTCAAAACTGCTTTCATGGCTGAACATACACTGTAGTAGGAAAATAAATATGGCAACACATTCAGGCTTGCCAGACCCCAACCAGTCCTTCCCACAAAAAGTTCCTCCCCACACCGGCCCCACACTGACATCACTATGGAGAGCAACACACTCACACACAAGCACACATACATGGATATCCATATATTTTTATTCTCATCCAGAGTAAATCACCCCTTGTTTCTCTGGATTAAAGCCCTGATGTGCCAAAAAAGAAAGAAAGAAAGCCTGGATTTAGACCGAGTTCTCCTGTACATCATTTCGACTAGTCAGAGTGAAAATGAGGGTGAAACCATTTCATTTTGGCACATGTACACAAGCTGTTTTGATCATTGTTTTGACCTAGGAGCATTCCATGAAGAAAATGGTAATTGCAGCAATGGCAACAACAAATATAATGGGAAAAATATTCAGAGAAAGTTCTGCAAAGGCTCCCCCTTTATCAGATTCATTAAAAAAAGTTTCCCATGGGGGGGGGGAACCCCCAGAAATTTTGGTTTAGCAGCACTTCTTCTTTACTATGATTGGTAGGAGTTACTTTCCAATTTCTTACACAGTGTCTTGAATTTCATTGCTGAGAATTTTGCTATTTTTGTTACAACTGTCATGGCATGTATTTCGAAAGCTGCCTACCAATTAACACTTCACAGACTCTTAATTTTACACAGAGGCCAAGCACATTGTTCTAGGGGCATGCTCCTTACTTTGAGTGTGAAAAGTCCTGAGATCATTTCCTACACAAGATCATACTCTGGGATAAAACAGAAACCACTCATTCATATAGAGAACATTAAGCAGCACGTACAGAATGAAAACAGCTCTGTTCCAGACCAGGTTGTAAGAATGGATTTCCCCAATTCCTGAAGTTACTTCCACTTCCATCTGGAGGGATGCAGGAGGAAGAGATGCCAGTAAAGTCTTGCTGCATGAGTGGACATTCATTTGCGCAACATGGGATAGAACTAAAGGTGTTGAAGTTAGAGAGAGGAAACCTGAGTTGAACACTCTGATCAGTGAAGCTCATTGTTATGATAGTTAGTATTTCTCAGCCTAACCCATGAGAACAATATGTACAGTTGAGAACTATTAATGATATTTTTAATTCCTGAGATGAAAATAATAATAATGATGATAGCATGCAGAAACCTGAAGTCATACCTTTGTGCTGATCTGGGACAATTCAACTTCAGTATGACATTACTTGATTGAAAGATATATTGCTTGTAATGCCAGATGAAGATGGAAGTGGTTTGGACTTATAATGAAACATATACCCTAGCTAAATGAACCAAATGGCTGATCAGTACATCAGTGA
Source organism: Urosaurus nigricauda (assembly GCA_034509955.1). Taxonomy (NCBI): domain Eukaryota; kingdom Metazoa; phylum Chordata; class Lepidosauria; order Squamata; family Phrynosomatidae; genus Urosaurus; species Urosaurus nigricauda. Next base: position 108,700,891 of record JAOEGL010000004.1, read on the forward strand.
GGTTTTTTAAAATAGCCAGAAGAGAGATCACTCTGGAAATCAATGATTTCAGAGACATAATACAGAGTTGGCAGATTAAGAAACCAATTGTCCAGATTTCGGTCTTTCAAACATTTTTTAAAGCTTGTGAACTTATAATGAGTTGTCTTTCTTGGTACTGGGACAAATATTATATAAAATTTATTTGTTCAAACCATGCAAAATTAGAAGACAAATATTATTTGACTTCCCACAAGAGTCAGTGGGTTTGAAAACATGACTAACTCAAATACTTGTAAGCAAGCTTAACAAATCAGTGTATGCTCATTCAGTATTACAGTTGTCTCTCCTACAAGATCAGTCCCAACTGATCATTCCTGAAAAGTTCAAATGTTCCCAAGGAGATTATTTGCATTGTATGAAACAGTTTTGTACTGATTACACTCTATGATAACTTCCAAAAATAACATGTCGGTATACAGACTGGCTTGCTCGCTGGCTTTGAGCAGCCTCTTTTAGATAACCACCCATTGTGCATACTCTAAGTATGGTCCAAGTGGAGGAGTTATTATTGCACCATCTAAAAGTGGATACAAATTAATTTTGGAAACATGTTTCTATTACTCTTCTTAGGCCTTCAATGCTGCTCTAATAAGAAGCTGCAGAGCTATAATTGACTTGGTCATTCAATCTGAACATGTAGTTGATGCTTATTAGGCTCTGACACTTGTCTGTGGAATTTAAATTGTCAACATGCAATTAAAATTGGAAATGCAAACTCAGTTTATAATACAATTGTACTGCATTAAAATAGCCTAATATAATAACCTTTGCTTTGACAATTCACCTTGTACTTTGTGTGTTGTCTATCCTGGCTGTTTCCTCTCTCTTGTGATAATTGGACAGTATAGAATTAGACATTTGCAGCTACAAATAGTCTTAGTAATTAAAAATTGTATTGCACTTCTAAAAATAAATGTAATTGCTATAACAGGCAAAGTATAACTCCAAATCCACAAATAAATTCTGAGTGCATCTAAGTAATTTTTGTTTCTGTCTTCCAACAAGAAGAAGCCTGCATTCAAATACCCTCCGATGTTTCCCAGATGAAAACCAGGATACATGTGGTCAAGCAACATCAGAGTGTGGTAAAGATGATAAAGGTTAATAATGATGAAGAAAACACTGCAGCAGTTTGCTCTGGCCAAAGTTGACATTGAAGGGCAAGATTCTTCCTTCACCTCTCCTATCCTCCCTGTGGAGTTAATTAAGTGTAAACTATGTTTACAGTTTAAATTAATTTTGTAGCAACTGAGGTAAGATGAATATGAAACACAGAAACTGGGACATTTTGAAAAAGTTGGAAGACAGAGGATTAATCTGAACTTTTCTAGCAAAAGGCAAACAATTGGAAGGTAACCTTGCAGTATGGGATGCTCTTATTCACCCTTGCAGCCACTTCATTCCATTTCCTCTCCTCTATAGTTTGCCATCCCTCCAACAGGACTGGATGATGATTAAACATATTCCTTCCTCATCAGAGCAGTCCGGGGTGGCATCCACCAGTGAAATACATCTAAAGTGTGTGTGAATGCATGTATTATACACACACTTCTTCAAAATATGCTGTTCTCTTGACCCTGGTAATATTTACTGCTTGTGCCTGGATGGTGCTGTTTTTACCTAATAGAGATACATAGGCATTCAGATAATGGCCTCGCTGTTAGTAAATTTGGGGATTCTGAAAGCCTTCTGTGTGGTGATAAAAACATATTGACTCTCTTCAGAGTTACTACTATTAAGAATTGAGAAGGAGATGAGTCAAGTTCTTTGAGCTCAGGCTTGGAAACTAATTTGAGAGAGGGGATATCATGTGACGGCCCATACTAAACACATGGAATATTATAGACCCCAGAATTTTTTTTCAAATGAGATTTAAAAACCTGAAGGAGAGATGTTTTCAACTTTAACTCTCCACCTAATTTCACCAGTTCTTCTTCTTCCCCCACAGCTGTCTCAATAGTCTTCCCAGCAGACCCTCTGCCTCCTATTTTCCAACTGTGAAGCTGCTCCATTTATACAATTATGAAATTCCATAGATCTGTTTGATACAGAATGACATGAGGAAAGGGAGGAAACTGAAGCCAGCCCACTTAAGAAACTCATTGTCAAGGTTTTCAGCTTTTTAAGAAGGATGGTCAAGTAGTTCAGATTAGGCAACTAAATTGTGCATCACCAGCTAATCACATATATGATTTTCCCATCTAGAAATGTTATGCATGGAAGCTTGCTTCTATGGATGTATGATCCATGGCTTGCATCGTAGAAAGATATAGCAAGCAAATTCCCAAAACGTACACTCATAAGGAAAAGGCAAAAATCCTTTTTCTGTATGGAGAAACAGAGATTGTGCATGTTATTTATATTGATATAGAAATATACACATTACATATATACCTAATAACAAATAAATAAATATATATATATAATCAAAGGGAAAACCCCAATAAACAAATTTTAAATACAAATGGTGAAATAGGCTTACAAGAGGCAACATGTTTTGAAAAGCAACATAAAAGCAGTACAAATATTAAACATGAATTTCAGAAGGCAGTCTGTGTCAAAATCTGTTTCATGCCCTGGATGTTGACCTTGACAGCACTTTATCCAGCCCCCTCTCAAAAAAAAGTGTTGATGGAAGCAGAGAGAAACTCATATTACAGTCTGTGTGGGCCACAAACTCTTTCTCTTTCCCTTGAGTGGTAGTTTATAAGAGGGTAGTAACAAGGATGGTTAGATTTGCTTGAAATCATCATCATCATCATCATCATCATCATCATCATCATCATCATCATCATCATTTTGGCAGCCTTTTTACAATACATGTTTTGGGAAATATGTGCAATAGATGCACTCATAAACTAAGTTGCAGAAGTGTGGCTTTGTCCACAGTCCAGTGGGTCAAGATATTAGTGGCTCTGGCACATGGTGGAGGAGATTTTTTTGGAGGTGGGATTTCCTTGGCATTTGGAAGGCAACAAACAAGCCTGTCAGGGAGCTGGGGATGTTTAGCCTGGAGAAGAGAAGGTTAAGAGGTGATATGATAGTCCTGTTTAAATGAAGGGATGCCATATTAAAGAGGGAGCAAGCTTGTTTTCTGCTGCTGCAGAGACTAGGAGCTGGAACAATGGATGCAAGCTCCAGGAAAAGAAATTCCACCTAGTCATTAGGAGGAATTTCCTGACAGTAAGGGCTGTTCAACAGTGGAACACACTTCTTCAGAGGATGGTGGAGTCTCCTTCCTTGGAGGTCTTTAAGCAGAGGCTGGATGGCCATCTGTCGGGGATGCTTTGATGGAGAGTTCCTGCATGGCAGGGGGGTCGGACTGGATAGTCCTTGTGGTCTCTTCCAACTCTACGATTCTATTCTATCATTCTATGGCATTCCCATTGACAAGACCTGTCTTTTTCACCTTCCTTACCTCACAGGGTTACCACACCAACTTCATGATGAAGCTCAACTTTGAATTCTTGGGAGATAAAACAAACAACTGGACTTAGGTCCTGCTGTATGGGTAATGGAAGTTTGCTGTCTTTATTCACTGGAAAATTACCGAATGGAGTAGCCTATATAGTGTCACATATTACAGAACTCCCTTTTCCATTCCTTTCCCCCAGAAATCCTAGGACACTTCCTGAAACCTCAGAGTTACTGCTGTTCCAGACCCCTGAAACAGAGTTTTTGGGGTGCTTAGGGAATAAATATAGTAAATCTACTTGTTTGTTCTCATATGCAAGGATGAGAAACTGCAGATTGCCCCAGCCCTACATTCTCAGAGAGAGCCAGATATTTTCTCTCTGGTCCAAAACCCACTGCAGAAATTATCCAGTTTGAGACCATTTTAACTGACCTGGCTCAATGCTACGGAATTCTGTAATTTTGTGAGATGTTTAGCTTTCTCTATCAGAGAGATCTGGTGCCACAAGAAACCTGCCTTGAATCCCACTGTGGAAGAAAGGTGGGATATAAATCCTTGAAATAAATAAATTAAATAAAAATACAGTTCCCAGGATTCCCTGGCACTGAGTCAGGGCAGTTAACGTGGTCTCAAATTGGATTATTTCTGCAGTGTGTTTTGGACTCAGTCTCATTTGTGAAAAAGATTTTTATTTTTATTTTTTGCACATCTTGTGTAAATTGGGTGGATTTCATAGCAAGTTTTATGACCTTTTAAAAATGATAAACCTCGGATAAGGTTTTTACATCATTTTGCTTCACAAAGTGAAAGGACACCTGTTTTGCACAAATAGTTTTTCACAAATTGAGGAAACCTCAATAAAATAAACAAAGAAACCAAAAGGCATTTGTTGTCTGGCTCTCGTGTTAAAGTCCTATCTTCTTGACACATCTTCACTTGTCAAGAACAAATAATTTTGTGAGATTTGCTCATGTCTCTAGGGGAGGTTTCCCTCATTGTCACTACTTAATGCTGGGTTATGCTGTTCTGCTAGTAGACAACCAGCTTTGGTAAAAGCTTGATGACTTTACAAAGCAGGCCAGAGTATGTTGCTTTAGCTTTAAATGATGTAAGATGCACCAGACACCTCACAAGGAAATTAGAATGGGAATTCAAACATATAAAAAAGAATGTTTTTCAGTATAAACAAAGAAAAGGAAAAAGGAGTTGACTTTTCCCCATAGTAGTATTTCTTGAGCACAAAGAAATGCAACAGATAAAGCAACATAATTTACTTTGACATGCCATCATTAAGTGTTAAGATAAATTAATAAACAGCACCTTTAGGTGCAGCCAATATATTCGGTTCCTGTCAGGGTTGATTAGAATATCTAGCTAAGCTGCAATCAAATGGAGTGTACATTAATATACAATTGTTTGCTTAATGCAGAGTGATTACTATTTATTCATTCCACCAATCAACATTTTCTCATAAAAACCGAATGTTTCTTCCTCTTGCTTACAGTGTTAAAATGAAAAGGGTCATTATTCACATTTTATTGTTGCCCAGAGCCTTATGTTATTGTGAAATAGAAGCATTATGGAAATTTAAATAGGTAACAACTTTGCTAAAATAATCAGGTTTTCTCAAAAACATATTATTAGCAAGGTCCAGGAAAAGATGAATACATGAACATCCTGTAAATGTAATGCTGACATGTTCAAGCACTAATTGAAGAAATATTTCAGGAGGGTGTTTATCACACACACATATATATTTTTTTCATCAAATAAGTGAGGATAACATTCGTGACTGATCAATGTTCTGTTCTACCAGCATTGCCCTTTTCATAATAAGTTTAGGTCAACCTAATTTGATTTCTTGGTTGTTGAGTTCCTTGAAAATAAAAGTTGATTTTCAAAAAGCACTCTTCACTTTTCATAATCCACTGGGATATGGCCGGCTTCTTTCCCAGACTCCTTCCCTTATACATGCTAATGCAGTTCTGCTTTAGAATGCATGAATGCCTCCATATATTAGTTTTCTAATCACTTCAACCAAAAGATTTTTCCACATGGAATTGTAGGCTATTGTTTCTCTCTGTCCAGACTACAGTATACAGAAACCTATTTCCCCCATCTCTTTTTTGCCTTTTAAAATGATAATGTTATTTTACACTTCTCAGACTGTATAAAAAGTTCTTGAAGCATGAAAAATATGAAGCCTCCCTGTCTTACTAAAACAACACAAACATAACATTAATGACCACTTTCCATACATGTCCAAATGGTGAATTTTCCCCTGTATTGAAGAATTGGCTGCACATTACATTCACACTGGTAACATAATATGGGGAAGAGCTGTAGCTCAGTGGAAGAGAACATGATTTGCTAACTACAGGTTGAGCATACCATGCTCATTCTCTGACTTATTGAGTCAACACAACAAAACTAGAAGGATCAGTAGTCTGGCATGGTATAAGCCAGTTTCCTATGGTGTATGCATTCTTCTTAAGGTATATTGTATATGTAGAACTCAGCGATATTCATGTGTAAAGATATCAAGTTCCTACAGTGATCTCTTTGCATTACACTGTGACATCACATAGCTCATACTGTGACTATTTACCATGGGAAGAGAAACAGTGGACAAGGAATATTCTGATATTTAGGCATGCATGGAGATATACAGGAAAAGGATAACAATATCAAATGAAAATCAAAACCAAACTCCAGAATTATTCCCCAGCAGGGATGTCATTAAATAGCAGATGTTGTTGATCCACAGCTCCCATAAGCATAGTCAGTGGTGAACGATAATGGGAGTTGCAATTCAGCAATAAAGGGCCCACAAATTGCCTACTCCTGTTTCTAGCATATGCCAAAATGAAATAAAATAGTGGACTTTTTTTTTAAATGCCAAGTAGATTTGGTGGTTGAAATTCTTTAGGCGTGCTGGCAGAGGGTTAAAACAAACAAACAAACAAACAAAAAACAAACACCTTTATTTATATACCACTTCATACCCTTAAGGAGTGTCTAAGCGGTTTACAATTGTAAGCTATTTGCCCCCCAAGAATCTGGGTACTCATTTTAGCGACCTCGGAAGGATGCAAGCCTGAGTCGAGCTCTGAGCCCTTTTGCTGGTCTTGAACTCGCCACCTTATGGTTTTGAGTGAGTGGCTGCAGTACAGGCATTTAACCACTGTGCCACCAGGGCTGACTGCACCACCAGGGTTAGACAAGTATACTACAGTTGGCCCTCCTTATCCATGTACAGTGGTCCCCTGGGTTACGAAAGTAATCTGTTCCGGATTACTTTTCGTAACCTGGAAATTTTCATTTCCTGGGGGACCACATTCTTTGACGGACCGAGTGGCAAATTTAAAGGGGCCGCACGGTTTTTCTGTTTCGGATCCCGGGGTTTTCTTCCGATCCTGGGGGCTTTTTTTCGCCCCCGGCGGTTTCAGGTCCCGGGGATTTCGTTCCCCGGGGGATTCGGATCCCGGGGGACCACTGTATTTTTATCCATGGATTGAAACATCCACATCTGGGAAATATTTTTTTAAAAGTATAAATTCCAAACCTTAATTTTCCATTTTATAAGGGATACCATTTTGCTATGCCACTGTATTTAATGGGACTTGAGCATCCACAGATGTTGTTATCCATGGGATGTCCTGGAACCAAACCCCCACAGATAACAAGGGCCCACAGTAATGTCATTGGCTGAAGCTAAAGGCTGTTCCTTCTTCCCTATTTCCTACTGGGTGCACAAAAACAGACATGAGGAGGAGCTTTCAGGTGCATCTTCATCACAGCAAGTATTCATTGGGAAAGAAAGAGCAGCCTTTTTCTCTGGACTCAGATTGCTTCTTTTTTCTTGTGTGCTAAAGGGTAGCTGGAACACTGCTGGTCAGTGGTACTGTTGCAAATCTTGGGTAGGTGAGTTGTGAAAGGAGGTACTAGATACCTTTTTCCATGCATGCTGTCATAACTGGGTGTTATGGCAGTGTAGGTACCCAGTGAGATATGCCCTTATGTTTCTAGAAACAGCTGTACAATTGGCTATGAACAGCTGTAAAATTGGCTTCTTCAAAATAAAAACCATAATGTATCCATTGCATACTGGAGATGTCATATAGCTTCTGAGCACAGAGCATAGACTGTAACTACAAAATAGCCAATGATTTTGGTATTCACTATTTCCATAATATCTCACTATTATCAAATCTCAGACCTTGTGCTTGTACTAATCAGAATCACATTCCTTTTTACTTGAAAATCAATATTGCAAAATTTCCTTGTTACCAGGAATCCTATGGACTACAAGTCTTCTTTGTCCTCCTCCTAAAGGTTTTAATTTTGCTTTGGCTAAAATCCATGCTAGAATTTGAGGTTCTCTCAGCCTGGAAATGGCAACTATTTAGCCCACTTGGGCTGACTAAATCCCCTTATGGGTTCTCCGTCCCACTTGAAAACTGCTTATCTTATCTGTGATCAGTGATTACTGTTTAGAGGTTTTGTTTAGGAGGGTGTTCATAGACCAGGAAGTGGCAACATAGAACAGGACCCTGGATCAGGACTATCTCAGATCCTGAGATTTCAGTGTCAGATCAGTCTCAGGATCTACCCTGTTTTCCTGAAAATAAGACATCCCCAGAAAATAAGACCTAGTAGAGGTTTTGCTGAAGTGCTAAATAAAGCCTCCCCCGAAAGTAAGACCTAGCAAAGTTTTTGTATATAAATATATATACAGTCTATAATAAATGCTCTCTTTTTTTGGTTCAAAATAATTGTGAATTCTTCTTCATGGGAAAATGAGTCATCCCCTGAAAATAAGACTTAGCACATCTTTGGGAGCAAAAATTAATATAAGACACTGTCTTATTTTTGGGAAAACACAGTAGGAATGGCCATGTGCAATGTGAAAGGGCTATTATGACATTATTAAGCATGATACATTAAACACCAAACACAATTGCTCAGGTTATGCCATTCAAATAAACAACATTAAGTCTAATACATGAGAAATTATACACATATATGTGTGTACTTTGGTTTGTGTGCCCACACACTTTTCAAGGAAGTGGCTCATCCTAAGATTCCTCCTTCCTGCCCTGAGGAATGAAGAAGAGGCTCTAATCCCCAAGCCTCAGTCCCTTAGACTTGGTGATTAGAGCAGTACCTTGTATGTGGTACTGCTTTGCAGTCTTGTATGTTCCTGCCCATTCTACTTTTCTGTTCCCCTAGCTTTTCAGAGACATAGGGCTGCACGGCAGCCACTCACTGAAAACCATAAGGTGGCACGTTCAATGCCAGTGAAAGTGCTCAAGCTTGACTCAGGCTTGCATCCTTCCGAGGTCACTAAAATGAGTACCCAGATTGTTGGCGGCAAGTAGCTTACAGTTGTAAACTGCTTAGACAGTGCTTAGGCAGTATGAAGCGGTATATAAATGAAGCTGTTTGAATTATAAATATTGCTTACTCACTCAATTCCTCCACAGTGAGTGGAAATCAGAGACCCAGCGTGGTGTAGTGATTTGATTGTTGGACTAGAACTCTGTAGACTAGGGTTCAAATCCCTGCTCAGCCATGGTAACCCACAAGTCACACTCTCTTAACCTCAGAAGAAGGCAATGCCAAATCCCCTCTGAACAAATCTCTCATGATAGGTTTGCCTTAGGGTCGCCATAAGTCAGAAATGACTCGAAGGCACACAGCAACCACAAGTGGATCTCTCTTAAGCACAACTCCTCAGCCATGCTAAATTCTGGCTTGGTTTGGAATTTTCAACAGCCTGTTGAGGGGAATGCTGACATTGGAATACCAACTGGGTGCACTTTGCCAATGGTCTCTCAGCGAAGAAGTTCCTGTTACCATTTCAGTAATACTTTTAATTAGTCATCTGCCCATACACTTCCTTCTGATTCTATAAAGTTTAGTTTCCATGTTACTTAGTTGTCGTCAGTCAATATGTGATGAGAGGAGCACATACCCTCTATCTGTTGCCATCTTACTTTCATGGAAAGCATGACGTTTCAAAAGAAAACCTTCCAAAGCTACACACTCTCCATGTGAAGCAGAACCCTGATTTTCCAGGGTCCTTGTTCTTGTAGAGAATTTCCAAATGAACATGAACGTCTCCTCAGGGTTTTGACTTTCCATATCAGGAAAACAGCAATGAGGGGGCAGATCATGGATGTAGCTATGGGAGGGAGGGGGATGATGACATGTCACTCAAAAATAATTCTGCCCTCTAGTCTTTCAGTCCTCAGGTTTCAGGCTTTATGGTAACTTCAGCTGGGTTGTTTAGAAATACAGTTTAGGCATCCAAAGAAGAGAAGCAAGCAAATTTAGCAAGGGAATGTGAACCCAGCAAATATGAGCATTCTAGGTATGATTTTTTTTCAATATCTCAGTCTCAGCAATGCTAACAATTTAGGAACTAAAGAAAAAACTTATTTGGAGGGGCAATACCCTCAACCGCCTGGTAGCTACACCCATGGGCAAGGCCCCCTCTTTGATTAAAACTGAACACATAATACTTGAACATGGCCTAAGTCAATCCCACATCAAATACTTGAACCCAAATGGTAAAAAGTGCTGAAGAATGGGAAGGGAGTTATTGCAGATTAAAAGAGGGGGAAATGCGCTGCTGTTTTTAAATTCTCAGATCTGCCATCTCTATGTCCAGTCCTGCTTTATTTTGGTTGCTTTTGGGTTTGTTTTTTTTAAAAAAAATCTGTTTTAAAAATGGAGCACTTCCTCCAAGAGCATTAAATATGTCTGTGGGGCTCTGTGCTATTTGAAAATCATTCAACTTTTATGAGGGGGATTATATATGTCTGTGGAATAACAAGTACTGTGGTGCTTACGATGTATCTTAAAATTCACAGAAAAGTACAAGAGCTGCAAGTTATTATTTAAAGAGAGAGAGTGTGTGTGAAGAAAGAAAGAAAGATCTTTCAAAAGAATTTAAAATTAGTAAGAGTACAATGAAGCCAGAAATTTCTGAAGATTTTTCTAGTCTCTTTGAGTAGACCCATTGTGTGTTCTCTCTGATATCTGCAGTTTGGGAGTGAGACTTTAAAAGCCATTTCTGTAAGCCTCAATATAATGTTATATTAAATCCTCTCATGGAAAAACTCTGAATCTTCTCTGAATGAGGGCAGGAGTGATACTGAGAGATTTAACTTTGCAAATTTGATTTTAGTAAACAAAAAGTAGGAAAAGAATTTAATGCAATAAAATGTGAACAAACAGAATAGAAAAGCATATATCTTACATAAAGCTGCTGGACTGTAAAATGTCTGTGACATTACAATTGCCTTTTCAAAATCTAGAGCTTTTGAAATTAGATCTCATAGCTGGGATTACTGTGTTGGTAAAGGCACAGTAGAGCAAATGTTCATTTACACTGACCAACATGAAACATGCTTGCTACGGGCCATACAGGTTTAGAAACAAAGTGCTTTAATGCATGAATTAGCATTAGTTGAAAGTTGAATTAAGGATTTCTTCTTATATTCTTTTATTTGGGGTACTCAGATATTTTTTTCCTTGTTACCCTCCCCCATTTACATCTACATGCAGACATTACACATCCACCCATTCAACATAGCATATCTGTAGTGGATGATGGGCTCAACTAACAATTATCTTGTGAATGAACTTATAAAAATTCTTAGTTTAACAGAGTGAAGTAGACAAGAGGACCCAGAAATATGATTGAGAACTCAGGTTTTATTCATTGTTGGCAGAGTCCCCAGTGGAATTGAGTTTTCCAAAGACTGAGGCCAAAGAACAACACAAGATGATGGGTTTTATAGTCTTTTACACAAAGAAACTCCTAAAATTCATTCTATTGGTTGGTTCAAAGTTCAAACATATAGGATCTCAAGCAATCTGGCAAGGAATACATGCATGCATTATAATTCACTTAAGACTCATCTGCCCACATTTCATTGCCCCCCCCCCCCCCCCCCGTATCAGCAGAGGGTGGTACCATGAGGCCCCTTTGTACAGAGTCTTGCTCTCTATGTATGATTTTATTGACTTTATGGCACCTCTGGTGCCTAATGTACCTAATGTAGGGCCTTGGATGAGGACAGGCCAAACCTAAACATTCCTGTTGTAAAAGGCTTTGTCAGCATTTCTCAAGAACCTTCAACTCTAGTTTCTTTCTATGTGCTTAGTTTTTTTTTTTTCACATTTCTCCCAGAAGCCTGCATTCTAACTTTTCCCTTAGAATATATGTACTTTGGTTCAAATAGTCATTTTAGTTCACTCTTTATATGCACGTTGTTCACTAAATATTGATTATAAAAATTTGTCCATCACATATCAATAAAACATTTTCTTTATTTAGTACGAATATTTTCATTCACAAATTCATGTATATGCATATTTTAACATTTTATAAGGATATAATATTTTTCAAATTAGAACAGTTTGATTTAAGTAAATTCAATATTTAACTCAACCCATGTGTAAATTATACACATAAAAAAGTTTAGGAAGAGGAGGACAGGTAGAGGGATCAAGGCTTCCATGCCCTTGTGACTCCCTTGAACAACTTTCTTGCCCCCTGGAGGTCTCAATCTACTGTTTAAGAACCACTGCTCTATTTTATATACATTTACTGGGGAGCAAATTCCACTGTGTTGGACTGGGACTCTGTAGATCAGGGTTTAATTCCCAACTCAACCATGAAACCCACTGGCTGATCTTGGGTACATCACATGGTTGTGGGGGGGGGGGGCAGCAATGGCAAACCTCCTCTGAATAGATTGTGCCAAGAAAACCCCATGATAGGGTCACCTTAGGGGTGGCATAAACCGGAAACAATATGAAGGCATACAACAACAACAAATTCCACTGCACATAGTTGAGTGGGGGTTGGGTGGGGGGACTCAACCTGCTGTTTGTGATTTTTTTTCAAAGACAGGACACATATAAGTATGTGCCCTTTGATAATCATCAGATAATCAGATCACAAATTGGTTAAATTCATGAAAATTTATTTTCCATTCCTGCAAAGGAGAAGGAAGGAGACACATAGGGTGGCAATTTGTTCTGGCAGACAGATGTGCACTGAATCCAACAGAGTAGTCTTGCTGGACAATCTTCCTATGAGTGCCTAAAGGAAATTTCATTGCAGTAGAGAAGAAAGGTGGGACGAGGTGGCTTAGAGGTTAAGATTTTAATTTTGACAATTGGAAGATCAACAGGTTGGCAGTTTGAGGCCCAAGTTCTGCATGATGGATGAGCTCCTATCACTAAACCCAGCTTCTCACTTTGGCAGTTTGAAAGCATGCAAATGCAAGCAGATAGATAGGTACCATTCCGGTGGGAAGGTAACAGCATTCCGTGCAGTCATGCTGGCCACATGACCACTGGAGTAGTCCTCAGACAATGCTGGCTCTTAGTAACGGAGATCAGCACTACCCACTATACAGTCATTTCAAGGGACTGACTACTTTTACCTTTACAGAAAAGAAAGGGCAGAGAGCTGGCAGGCTGACAATCAGTACCAGAGGCCCCAAAGAGCAGAAATAAGGCTACAGATCAGTAATGTACAACCAAAGCAAGTGATTTGCTCTTCTCTGGAAAATGGAGAGAGAATACACTTTATGGTAATTTACCACCTACATGTATTAAACTTCCTTAAATTGTCTCTGTCAGCCACTTCTTCTCTTGGCTACATTTTCCCTCCCCAGTCAGTATCTCAGACACACTACGTCATGGCCATTTTTCTCTCTCTTAGCACTCTATCTTTTCTTTGCTTTTTAGCTGCTCCTCCTGCCCCTTCCACCTCAGCCTTTTCTTTCAACTTCACATAAACCACTGTGATAAACTGATGTGCCAGCACTTCAAATTCTGCAAGACAAAACATGGTGCAAGGTATCTTTTGACTCTATTCCTCAGAGGTCGGCTGCTGCCACCATAACCATGATTATATTTTATAATTCCAAATCTGCCTATGTGGACAACCAGGGGTGCATCCACACTGCAGAAATAATCCAGTTTGACACCATTTTAATTGTCATGGCACAATGCTGTGTTATTCTGGGATATGTAGTTTGTTGGGGCACCAGAGTTCTCTGCCAGAGAAAGCTAAATAGCTCACAAAACTACAATTCTCAGAATTCCATAGCACTGACTCATGACAGTTAACATTATTTCTGTAGTGTTGATGCAGCCTAGGTCTATCTTCCCTTACTGTAACTTCTTCTAGAGGAAGCCAGTGTCAGCAAGCCAGCTTCTAAAACAGACACAGACTATCAGAGCATTTTCCCTACAATGTCCTTGTTAAACAACTAATAGACACTAATTTCATTCTAGAGGGAAACAATGAGTAATTTAATATTATTGTTCACACTGTGAAAATGTCTCTGAAAACTGCACAGTTGTTGAACACAGTTTGGGTCTTATGGTGTACAAAATTGATAGATGGTATTTTAATGAAGAAATTAGCATTGCTGCACAGGGAGCAGCATTTTCTTCAAAGAAAATAATATTTCTGTTCAAAACTATTATTTTCTGTTCAAAAATGTTTTTCTGCACACACACAAAATACATCTTGTAAATTTTGTGCAGAATAAATCCCAAACTGGAAGGATTCTCGTCAGACTAGGATTCATCTTGTCAGCATTTCCCAACACTAGAGACACAGGTTTATGAAACAAATGGAGGGAGCGAGATTTAGTTTGTCAAATTTCTACATCCATTGTAAGATCCCTTTCCACAACAAAAATTACAATTTAGTTCAATTGAAGCTGCAGCATTTGCTAAAGAATGACCCTTTCCACTCAATGAAGATTATCACACTAGGACTTACCATCTATCAAACATCCCTGGATTGTTGGGGAAGCGCACATGTATGAACGCCTTGTGCGCTTCCTTAGCGTTATGCAATTGTCAGCTCCCTCTAGCGTCGTGGGATCATTCAGGGAGAGTGACTTTCCTCTTAATGGAAACTTTGCGTTAAGAGGAAAGTCACTCTCCCTGAATGATTCCATGACACTAGAGGGAGCTGACAATTCCATGATGCTAAGGATGCTCACCAGGCATTCATACATTTGTGCTTCCCCAATGATCCAGGGACAACTGAGATGGTAAGCCCAAATGTGATAATCTTCAATGTTAAGAGTGTTTATAAATATCCCATGATAACATCTCTGAAGCAATCATTGTGCTCAAGTTTACTACTTATAAACTTCTAATTACTATAAATGTTTTACCCCATCTACATTTACCTTTCCCCATTGGTCATCCTTTGCTATTTTAGATTTTTTAAACTCTCTCCAAAGTGCAGACTGGTTTGAAATTTTTGCTACTTATTATGCTTCGAACTTCTCAAGATGAATATGTTAATTCTAAATAATACTAATCCTCCCCCCCCCTTTGCATGTACTTTCTATATTTAAAGTTGCATTGATTTAACCTTCTCTTAAGAGGAACACATGCTTCTGTAACTCAAACATGAATGCTGGTGAAAAAATGATAATGTGGATGTAAGAAGTCCACCGAGTAATCTGCAAGAATAGATGATTGTGTCCTCAGTTATAAAATATAGCTCTGGACTACTTACAGCAAAAAGGTGTGCTAAATTTTAGCAGTTTACCACAGTTCTAAATATATACTAGGATCTAGGTGGGGGAAGCTGCTAAATAATTTTTTATCTGTGAAACGAAAATGTCACTACAGGAGCTCATAAGTATGTGCTTCTCTTGTTTTTAGAGGCTAGGAGAGATAGTTTAATACAATGTGCAGAATAATGCCAATGGTATACCATCACTTATAATGATTAGGCAGTGTTAGGATAACATGCTAGGGGAACAGCTTCATGCTATTACACAAGTCCCCTTGTCCATGAAGATAAAAAGGGCATTGATGCATACACAGGAATTAATCACAACTGGCCTATCCAGCAATTCAACATATACACACCGCCAACTTTACAACTTCCAGTGATCTATAGGAGGTATTTTATAGGGAGCCCTAGCTACAGCAAATATTATTTAAGCAAGGCCAATAATATTTCAGAAGAAGAATCCTTCTCCCTCCCCCAGCCATCATTTTTTATTTTCCCTATCACTACTTAGAATGGATGGCTTCCACTCTGAGTAGCATTTCTCAGTTCAGCAACCTCAATAGGTGTATTGCTAAAGACGAATGGAGAAGGTGTTTAGAGTTAATGATCTGTATCATATTGCTTCCGTTTAGCTAAAGATATATAATCCCACATGGGTTCGGTTTATATTGACTCTTATTCAAGAGCCACATCTTCTAAAGGCCATCACGCTTTCCTGACAGGTTGGAAGATTAAAATAAATAAGTCAATAAAGTCACCATTTTTATTTATTTTTTCAGATCAACTCTGTAGAGAATTTGATTTTTTTTCTCCCTTACTCCTTCATGTTTTACATTGATATTACAATTACATATTGCCAAATTACTGTCACACTGTGTTTTGTCCTCTTTCTATATTTCTGGAGGGATAGGGGTGAGTGAGCATGTTTCTGCAATCCAAATGAATGCATTTCATTCTCCTACAGAATGCCCAAGATGATGGTACTAAACACACAATGCGTTCATCTCTCTAGGGAAATATTCTATTTTGGGCAAAGGTTCTGCTGGTGGAGAAGTAGTAGCATGTGATGTGAATCTTGCTCTCCAGACCAGAATAAGCAGGCTTATATTTGTGCTCCTTGGAGTATCCTCTGCCATTCTGATTATGAAACCTTTACAACCCATGGTAGTCCTTGCCACAAATCTATAGCACATGGTATTTGATCAGGGCATGTCATGTATGGACCCACCCATTTTTGCAACCTCAGAACCCACTCATTCTGTTATTTGCTCCTATTTTTTTTATAGAACAGGGTAGCATGGCCTGTGACAGATGTGGGCAACCAGGGGTGCCCAAGGCAGTTAAAGCAGTCTCAAACTGGATTAGTTCTGCAGTGTGTTTTGAACCATAGAAATAATTCCCCTTTGGTGCTACTGTTTAATTGTGATGCAAATTGCATGTTCAATTATGTTTATGTGAACAGCAGCCTTTTTTTTTTTTACAAGGATGATATAAAATCTTATGAGGTTTTGTTCCCATCATTTGACCTGAGGGGTTTATTAAGGGCTTAACAGGTGGATATAGGCCAATAAGCATTGCAGAGGAAAAGAAAATAATACTTTATTTATTTATTTATTTACTCACTCTAAAAATTGTAATCTATATTTTTCCCTTAAGAAAACCAAGGTAGATAACCAAGATAAAGATTTATTCAGAATTGTTGATAGCACCAAATGACTCAAGCCTGTTCATAAGAGTGTCTAGAAAAATAAAGACACTGGTGCTACAAAACAGAGGATGTCCTTTCTGCAGCTGTAATAAGAATTTCAAGATGAAGAGATTGGAGAAGGAATCTTTGGTGCTACTTTTGGGGTGGATCAAGTTTATCTGTGGGTCAGAAATGGTGTAGTACAGATTCAAGTGATGCACATGTATGTTTTTGCATTATTATTTAGTAGTATTCATTTGAAGAGGGCTTTCATATAGGAGTTTCTTGCTTGTTGCAATCCTTGGAACCAAGTGGATAGTAAGAAGAGTGAGATATTCCTTATTCCAACACTGTCCCAAAATTTGAACAGTGTCAGACATGCATCTTCTCTGGAGAAAATCTATTTTACCTGCTTTAAGAAGGTTAAATTACTTCTACTTTCTCTCCCTGAACGCCTTTTTCCTGTTATGGGGTTGGGAAGGAGGAAAGTATATGCCTCCAAGGGGATGACTTCTTAAAATCTTAACTTATGATTTCACCTTATAGCAAAGTGGATATAATTTGGAATCAGAGTTGTGCATTTGGACTTCCAGAATTACATCAGGCTCAAATTTTCACACTGACAAGGGACATGCTATAGAGTTCTGAACAGGATTCTTTATCTAGCTGTGACACCTGAGACTGTTAAATTACAAAATAATTTCCAAATTCTACAGCAAGCAGTGGAATAATATCATCTCTTGGTATGGGGAACTGTTCTTAGGCAGAATCAATCTTGGCATTGTCAATGACATTTTGTAATAATTCAGCATCATAAAAAAAGGAATCTCTGTCTCCTGTTAGAGTTTGCTCTTTGTTCTTGCTTAGGTAGTATTGTTTGAAATCATGGAGTCTGCCAAAGACTGAAGGCATAAGTCCTCACCTGCACATATGTGTGTATGCTTTTGTGTGTGTGTGGAAAGCAGAAAAATGTTTCATATGTATATATACAAGAGACCTCAAGATATAGTTCTGTAGTTCTTATCCATGTATTTGATCTTGACACTATTGAATTATCACTAGAGTTACATTTCTCAAATAGGTGCCAACCAAATATGTTGGATAATAACCATCCTATTAGCCAGGGGACATGTTGACTGTGGAAGATGGGAGCTGTATTCCAAAACCCCTGGATGGTGCTAAAATGAATAAGGCTACAATAAAACAGGACTGTCCTGTTGTGGTATCAGCACAAAAACACACTCAGTTAGGTAATGCAGGAAAATGCTGAGCTAAGAAAACACAGGAAGGAGTGTGGCTCACTAGAAAGGAGATTGAAGCAGAGAAGCCAGTTCAATCCAAATCATACACAGTTCAAGGCAACAATTCAAAGGGAGATCCAAGACTGTAGTCAATAAACAAAGCAAGGTCCAAGGTAATGAAAATATGAAAAGGAATGTGAGGCAGAAAGGTTGCTTCTGTAATGAAGGACTGTTGTTAGCAACAGATTCCTGGGCAGCTATCAGTCTACTTATGGTCTGACAGCCTCCCATAGGTGCTGTTTGATTGCTGAACATTTTAGATATATATTCTTGGAGTTTCTTCATTCTTTCTTCTCTTGACTATGTTCTGCCGAGGTCAATACTGCCAGGTCTGTATCTCCATCTATGTCTGTGTCAAGCTATGGGTGCTGGGGGTGGTGGTCTCTGTCTCTGGCACTAGCAGGTTTCCCTGTCTTTCTGGATATTGTTGCACCTGCAAATCCCATCAGGATAGAGGTGGGATTGAGAAATCAAAACTGGGTATCGCACATAGCCAAAGCAGGGCAAGTGCAACCCATCTGCAGCATGGCTGGGTTCTAGGTTGCACTCACCTGTCCTTGTCCCCCGCGTCTATCCCCGTGGGGTTGTCAGGTGAAATAATCTCCTCTGTCTCTCAGTCTGATAATTCACTGTCAGTGTAAGAGATTTCACCAGGGTCTTGAAGACAGGACATGACAAGGACAAATCTTACTGTCTACCTACATAGCCACCCTAGACAAACACATATATCCCTTCAATATGACCATGAATGAACATACACCTGTGGATAACACTACCATGATAGGGTTCAATCAAACTCCAACACCAACATGGCATTCTGTCCAATATTAAGTCACAATCAAAGTTTGCCAGAAAGTTTCATTGTTCTATTAGACTTTGCTGTGTTTGAAGGTTGTCTGAGGTGCAGTTCATTTACATTTCAGGCATTTCTGTAAGAGTCTCTTGGCAGGGTTATAAAGTGTTACTGCGTCACAAAGTCAGAACGGTACCCATGGCTGCACTATTCAAATTTATTTGATTAGAAACCTGCAGGCCTTTCCCTTCTGTTCATCATAACTGATGGCCAATGCAGTAGGGAGGCCTCAGAGGGTAAGAGCACATCAGCTGACAGAATGCAATCAGGGAGATAAAATACAAGTTGCTAGTAAGCTTTTTACTGGGACAAGGATCTGTCTGGCCCTGTCTGTCGCCTGCTACTAAATCTTGATTTAAACCTCTTCTGAAAGCTTTTGGAGTCAACATTACCCTTTTCATTTCCATTTCTAAAGGTGGCTTTTATTTCAAAGGGAACTAGCAACGGTTGAAACTAAAGGTTAACTGAATACTCTGAAAAATTGATATGAGTCTAAATGCAAATGTAACTAAGGTGGTGGCTCTCCAAACACTTTGAAATGAGTTTAGTTCTCTTGAGTACTCTTTTATCAAAATAACAACAGAAACAGTACTACTGAATTACTGAAAATACCAGCAATAATAATGGGTAATTCAAATGATTATGACAGGCTTAGGGAGAGTGGAAATTTGGAGAGTGAGAAAACATTTTTGTAAATGTGTGTAATCAGTCTAATATCCATGATGTGAAAAATGAGGACAATGGTGAGTTCATAAACTATTTTCTCCCAGTCCAGTTCTTATTTTTTGCAGAAAAGACATCTGAGAAATGAGAGTACTTCCAAATGAAGGGCTCCTACTCTTACAAATAAAATGCATTATGTATTTATTCCATTTTTCTCCCCCTCCTCATTTTTTTCCTTAGGAAAAAAAATATGGAAGAAAGCACAGGAATTTTAGAAATGCAGCATCATTTGGATCTTTCCAATAAACATCTCATCTGAAAACACATTGAGATAAACGCTTTGCACATTACTGTGATCTTTTAACTTTACATTTCTATTGATACTGGTCTGACTATCCCCCTAGATACCTAGGTTCCTACACTGGAGTGTGTGGAGTGCATCACCCCTTCTACATAACATTGTGTGGCCTATCCCTGTCAAACCCTGTGGGAGTGTTGCTGTGCCTATTTACTGATGGAAGGAAAGGAAGGGACAGGCAGCAACACTTCAGCTGGGGCATGAGAAAAACATTTTTCACCAATGATCTAGAATAATATCCTAATTTCTTTTCTCCAGCTGCAGTTGCAACAAGGGCTACCTTTCCTCCCTTGTTCTAGCCAAGAAATGGCTGCAGAAAAGTGCCCTGGAGCTTGATATCTGCCTTGGTGGGAGCTTGTTTTAGATGTTATGCAAGGAACTAGTAAATGGCTACTTGTGAAACATCCAAAATGAGACACTCAGGTGCATATATCAGAGTTATGCCTACATATGTAACTGTTGATGTTCCAGCCATGGTCCAGTATGTATGCTGATGTCTCAACAAGCTGGTTATACAATGGATGATAATTGAATGGCATTCTCCCAATATTAGAGGGCGTTTGTCTTATTAGCAAGTGATTTATATTTGACCAAGATCACATCCATGTGGATGGGTTCAATCAATCAATCAATCAATCACTTTATTGCGGTCAATGACCAGCAAGTCCACCAAACAAAACAAAAACAATAACAATAATAAATCACACAGCATAAAAAATAGAATAGCATATTAAAAAAACTGTTTTAGTTTAAAATAACGGGGATAAAAACCTGCTGACTAAGAAAAAATGAGTAGCAATAAAAAGCATTTCCATTTGGTAAAAAATAATTTCAAAAATGATAATAGAATAAGAGACAAATTGTATCCAGATTATTAAAAACAAAGGTAAGCACATGTTTAGAGACATATCCTAAAACAATTCTGCTATCTTCGTTTTTTTTAATCTTTTCCTGCAAGTGATAGCAGATGC
Organism: Urosaurus nigricauda; assembly: GCA_034509955.1. NCBI lineage: Eukaryota > Metazoa > Chordata > Lepidosauria > Squamata > Phrynosomatidae > Urosaurus > Urosaurus nigricauda. The sequence goes on from JAOEGL010000004.1 coordinate 108,721,759, forward strand.
GGAGAATTGTGCTACTTTATGAGAGATATAAGAATTCCTATCAGACAACAAATATTCTAAATAAAAAGTTTCAGATCTCCCTGGTTTTTAAAAAATAATAGGAGTTAAAATAATACGAGAATCACAGTAAAAGGGACAGTGGAACAGTACATGATTAACAGTTTCTACATTTCCTGTGTTTCAGGGATGGGTCCATTAGACTAGATGTCTAATGATATCTTCATAGAATCATAGAATCATAGAGTTGGAAGAGGCCACAAGGGCCATCCAGTCCAACCCCCCTGCTATGCAGGAATTCCCAATCAAAGCATCCCCGAGAGGTGGCCATCCATCCTCTGCTTAAAGACCTCCAAAGACGGAGACTCCACTACACTCCGAGGGAGTGTGTTCCACTGTCAAACAGCCCTTACTGTCAGGAAGTTCCTCCTAAAGTTGAGGTGGAATCTCTTCTGCTGTAGTTTGCATCCAATGTTCCGCGTTCAAGTCTCTGGAGCAACAGAAAACAAGCTTGCTCCCTCCTCAATATGACATTCCTTCAAATATTTAAATAGGGCTATCGTATCACCTCTTAACCTTCTCTTCTCCAGGTTACGGTCCTTTCAGTCTTTATAAAATGTTTATTCTCCAGTTCTCTTTGAAGGCAATTCTGATATTTTCCCAAAATTTGTTTGTTCCAGTCTTTTATTACACAATATATCCAACTGTTTTGCTACATATTCTTTTGGCTCACTAATATAGATGCATAACAGCTACTTGTCATTTAATGCTAGGGCTTGTAATTATGAAAATGGGTATGTTATTACTCCTTTACATAATTTCTTCAGTCTTCTTCCTTAATCATCTACCAAAACTCTAAGTTAGAATCATAGAAACAGAGAGTTAGAGGAGACCACAAGAGTCATGCAGGAATACAATTCAATTCAAAATCACAATTCAAAAGTTGTTTATTTCACAGTTGTTATTATAGTCTGGAAGTTCTGTATCTGGATGATTTTGGATGAAAATCTCCCAAAAGGCTGTTGCAAGAATTCTTATATATAGATGCAGAGTGTGTGTGCCCATGGCTACAATATTATTCAAATGAAACTAGAACATAGTAAAAATGGCTTTTTGTTTTGAAATAAAAATAAAACAGCTTGTTGCAACATAAAGCTATTATTTGCATTTGTTTCATAAGATTGTGTAGTAACTGGATATTCTTCTAACCTAGAGGTCTTACAGGTCTTATTTTACTGAACTTCAAGTATGTATGAGAATCGCATCAATGTTTTAGAGTAGTATAGTACTATGTCAGTACTCTGAAGTGGTAAAAATGCACTTAATATGCAGTTTGTCCATGGAGGATCTTTCATCTATACAGTTAGAAGTGGCTTAGTTTTCCTTTCCTTTCCCACATTTAGTTTGCAAGAAGAAGGAAGCAACAGCTGGAGACTTTGACCAAGTTTGATGTGATTAATCTAGAGTAGGTGATTATAACTTCATCCCTGTTGTGAACCAACAAAGAGGACATCAGAGTACTTCATTATGGTTATGGAAGTAACAGCTTCTGAGCAATTGACCATGTACATGGCTTGACTTACTAAGCTGGATAATTAATTGGTCGGGTAGTATAGCATGGAATGGAATTGTGCAGCTCTTAATTGAAACTGCAAGCAATCCTCATCATTGGTTATGCTGCTGAAAGTGATAAATCAACAATTTCTGTATCATCACCATCACCATCATCTTAATTTATACGATGCCTTTCCCTCACACCTATCCAGCACAACAAACTCATTGAACTGAAAACAAAATTGTGATTCAACCAAACCTGAAGGCTGCACAATTCTGGCCCCTGTTGTACAGTATAAGGGAGTAACAGCCCCCTTATGGTTACAGCAGTACACAATTATACTACTCTCTCGTGGCTCCTGGGCTGTGAAAAATAAAGTCCTTAAACTGACTATGACAGCTTTCATGTTATATTTTGATATTTAATGTTTGAAAATGGTATTTACTGCTTCCTTGGGATGATATGGCCATGCATTATGTACAAAGCCAGCTTGGAAGATGTTCTACCTCAGGTGGAATTGCCCAGTGCAATATAATAATGCAGGAAGAAAAATTGCTTATCAATGCCAGAGCAAATTCTGGTTCTCTGCTTTTAAAATAGTTCTTTTCTTGAACTGAAAAAAGTCTGATGTACAAGTAGTACCAATGCTGATTACATGCTCTGTGTTTCAAAAAGAAAGCATGTGTGATGGCTGCTATTTGCTCTAAAGGTGCTATCCAAGGTACTGAATGTGGAGTGAATTCACTACCAATCTAACATGGGCCCAAAGCACACTACAGAAAAAAAAAATCCAGTTTGAGACTGTTTTAATTGCCCTGGCTAAATGTTAAGGAATTCTGGAGACTGTAGTTTTGTGAGACATTTAGCCTTCTCTATCAGAGAGCTCAGGTGCCACAATAAACTGCAATTCCCAGGATTCCCTAGCACTAAGCCAGGAAAGTTAAAATGGTCTTAAACTGGATTATTTCTGCAGTGTGCTTTAGACCATGAAAGCGACTGCTATCACTGCATGGCTGTTATGTGGCTGGGAGTACATTGCCTATACTCAAATTGTTCTCAGCTAGGAAGAACAATGTAGCTGTCTGCTACCTTCATAGATTCACATTCTCTTGATACCACTGAATTGCCCTCTTTTTCATACTGAGTTCTTTGAAAGCACTCTCATACATACATTAAATAGTATATCACACCAGTGCCCAAGTAGAAATTGGCATAGTATGCTCCCAGAGAGACCTAAAACAATTCAAACAGTAAATGTGAGAATCAGACATCTATGGGGTTGTTTAGCTGGGAAGGGTAACTGAACTCCACACCACTGTAGCACAAACAGAGAGGCTAAAACCCCCACATTGCTTCAGATTAATTGTCTAATTGCGTGGCGTACTTCTCACTCACTTTGATTAGAGAATTGTGCACTGAATAATATAATGGAAACAGTACACAATTGTAATCCTGTACCCCTCGAGTCTCCCACATTTAACTGAACAGAATTTATTCCTTAGTTGGCATGGATAAGATTTCACCCTTAAATTTGTCTTTCCCAGTTCATCTATCTGAAAAAGTTGAAAACAGGTGTATGTGTGTGTAGAATAGTAGAAGTCCCGGGGAAGATTTTGAAGCCCCATCTTGCCTGGTGGAAAATATGGGCTGCTATTCTAAGGCCCCAACATGCATCTACTAAAGGCTGGCATGTAAGATTGTTTGCAACAGTGAACTAAAAATAATTTTTAAAATCTGTCTTCCATACAAGCTAAATAGCCATTATTTCACCATTTGCCAAATATACTTTTGGCAGGTATAAAAGCACATTGCTGGAATATTCCCCAAGCTGATACATTATGCAGGCAGTAGGGAACAATGTTTATAAATCTCCTCAAGATTATTAGCTAAAAAACCTGCCAACCCTTCCTTTACAGAGTGCAAGGCAAAGAGAGAAAGCAGCAGCCAGGAAATTTAGTCAGGAAAGTTTGCTCTAACCTGACAGCTTTAACTTAATACAGAGTGGATGAGCTGAATTAATTTCTTTAACAGAATGATCCTGTTCCTGAATGAAGGGATCATGGAGACAAACATTGACCTGATGTATATTTCTGTCTGAGAAATTCCATCTCTGACAATCATAGGGATGGGTGGCCTGTTAACAATTCTATATGATCACGCCTTTCATGTTTTTGAGTTATTCTCACTTCCCCCTAACAGCATCTGTACCCAGCAGCAGTCCATATAACCTAGAATAGTCACCTTGCAGGAAGCTGTTTGGAAAGCAATAATCTTGTGTGGTGTCTTGGTTGCTTTGAATCTCTCCCTGCTACCCCAACTCTCTCTACTGATTTATTATGCCAGGAAGAATCACTGTTCTTGTTGTCATCTATACAGTCACAGTCAGCTGATGGCTTGCTCTTTGTGTTAGCAAAATGGAAATGTGGTCCTGTTGACATACATATTAGGCAGAGTGAAATTAAGGTCTTATTAACTTCAGGTTTATGCATGCAACGCTACTTGAAGCTGTCATTTCTTTTTCTATGATCTCACTGAGAGTCCTTCAGGGATCTCAAGGGGGAAGAGGTCACCTAAGAAAGTGGGTCAAAATGAGTGCCAAGGTTAAATCGGCATTTGACCAGCTGTATTTGAAAGACTAGCATTTAAGTGTTGGCACTTGAAAAAAGAAACAATGAAAATGAATCTGTTATCTTTAAAAAGAAGAAGAAGCTTCCTTGAGCATGTGCTGTGACTGCTTGTATGACGTGAGTATTCTAATATTTAATAGGAACAGAAAAGAGATCAAAGATTTCGGTCTAGGCACATCTGCCCCCAGTTTGGCTAATTGAGCTGCATTCTAATTAGAAGACTTTATCCTTAATTACTGTTTTTTTTGGGGGAAACACATCCACCATGAACCTAGGAATATATTTCACCTCCAAGTCAGTACAATCAAAGCATTTTATATGCTTCTCTTCCTTTTTGCACAGAATGCAACATGTCTAGAAACAACTGAGGGCCAAACCAAATATGGCAAAGAAGGATCATGCTCAGGCTGGTGATGATCCCACTGCAGTGATCCACTTCCACCTATGCATGTGGCAATCCCATCTAAATTCCCAATGGTAGGCTGCCCAAAGTATTCCCACTGAATACAGTTCCTCTAAAATCTCTATAAGTTTGTTTCTTTTACAATTGTTGTTCTCTTGCTTTTAGGCTATCATTGTATAGTTGTGGTATAGTAACTATATGGTAGGATTGGTTATGTTTAACAAAAAAAGTTTATTAAGGGGCTAAACAGACAGGGCAAAAAGAGGTGCTTTCAGGGTGGCTTGAAGGCGTGGCATTTAGATGACACATGCCTTGAAGCCAGCAAGAAAGTGCCCTCTAGGAGCCTTATGCAGAGAAAAGCCATTTCAAGAAGCAGCGGCTTTTTCTGCTTCTTCCTGGCTTGAAGCCATGTTATGTGGTCATGACCTGAGCACTCCAGCTGCCTTGGGAGCTGGTGCTGTGGTTGATGGGGTTTCAATGTGGCTTCAGAAAAGGCAGCTTCTGTTTCACCCCTAAATGTAATTTGACATATTTTACTGAACCAAGTAGTCTTTAATCAAATAGTCTTAACACAATATACACTCACTCTTCAGGACTCAGACTTTCCCTGTCTTTCATTGTCTAAACTACATCTAAATTCTCAAGCTCCTCACTCTTAATGCATCATATAACACTTCCCACTCACATTGTCTCTCCCCATCACCTTCTATATGTACGTTCACTCCATCCAACATTCTGCCTCTGTCATTCAATCTTCATATGCCCTTCTGATCATATATACCATCTTATAATGTAATACCAGTATGCAGTACAATATCAAAACAAGATAATGTTCTTATGTAATGTCACAAGGAATTCCTCAGGCATCCTTTGGCTTTTGTCTTCACACAGCCATGAGAATGCCTTCTCTTCAATCATGCCTAGCCAAGAGTAACCTCTTGCAGTGAACTACACCTGACACTCTCCCTGATCGAAGCAGCTTGTTCAGATAGGTTTTGAGATATCTGAAAAAGGTATCTGTTGGAAGATTTTGTTGTTGTTGTTGTTGTTGTTATTGGGAGGTCCTTCATGGGAGAGCCCAGTCTCACAGGCCTGGAGATGTTCACTAGGAATATTTCATAAGATTTGACTTTCCCTCCTTTCCAACATCTGACCACTTGCATTTATGAATAGATCCCTGACCACTTGCATTTATGAATAGTATTGAAGGGAGGGGGGACAGGCCAAGCGTAAGTGACTGAGGCCTTCTGTGGATAAGAGGTAAAAGTAAACTCGTACATATAAAGAACCTGTCACAGATGTCAATCAGCCTTTTGTAGAATTTTGGGTTTCCCCAAACATTTGCTGATTACTTCAAGGGAATGGGAAATAATTTTTTTCATGTCATTGTGGCATGTGTTTTGCACCTACTGGGGAATGCCATGAGTCTGGGAGATGAATTTGTATGCTACAATTATATGTTATGTATGTTATATTCACTTTGTGTATGCTTTCTTTATATGTGTTGTACTCTCTTTTATGGAGCTGTTGTTTCATTGTCACTCCTTTTTGTCACAACTGGTGGGTATTAACATGAGAGAGGGAAACACATACACTAACATGGGTAGTGTTCATGGCATGGGAAGGGAAGGGGAGGAAGTGGTCTTGAATGGGTCACTTCCAAATTTGGACAAATGGAGGGATGAGACCTTGGGGCTGGCCCCTCTGTGTTCCCAAAACTAGGCAGAATTAAGCTTGTGTTTGAGATTGGGTACAAAGTCATTTAGAATGATGTAAGGATCTTTCCCCTCCTCAGCTTCCTTTAGCTAATCTTGTTAAAATTATTGTTAATAAAGTTGTGGCATCCAGATATTTCTTAACAGTACTGTGTCAAATCTACTAAGGAAGCAGAGTGAGGAGTTGAAATATTTAACCCATCCAGCACATGTCCTGGTCTCTGAAATCCCAGAGAGTTTCCGATAGTCAATATAAAGTCTGCCAAACTAGATGGACCAAAGCAACTTCCTCTATAACTTCATACATATGGGCAATTCCTTGAACTTTAAAAAGAAACTCTTCTATGTAGGCTCTGTCAATTCATGTATTTATGTCAAATATTCCTAAATTACAAGATGAGTTACTGTCAGGCTGTACAGACTGGTGTTATACACCAGTCTCAGGGCACAGTGGGGGGTGTAGCATCTGCATGGCACACACCCCGATGCTGTCCTGATGATGCCGTCACAATGTGCGCCCGACCGCACATCAGGCGGTGTCATGAGGCTCCTTTGGTGCTGCACCCAGATAATGCAGTGTCAAAAGGAACCACAGTGGCAAAGGTACCCTTTCCACAGCTCAAAAAGGAGCTGCTTTTTGCAGCTCCTTTTGGCACCATGGAAATGCCAGATTGGGGCTGTGGCATATAGTTCCCATGGCCCCAATCTGGCACTGAAAGGGGTGTCCTGTTCAGCCCCTGAATGTGTTTTCTCTCTCTCTCTCTCTCTCTCTGTTATGCCCAGCTTTTGTAGGGCAGTTCTTTGTATTCTGAGAGTGTGTAATGCAGATTCTCCCTTTCCAAAAGGACTTGTCCAAGCAGAGCTGAGACAGATACTTTGAGATACCAAATTTGGTTTTAAATCACCATGCATGCAACTTTTATTAAACATATACAAATAATACAAACATTCAGCATCAAGAGAGCTCTCACACACACTCAAGCACACATATACTCACACACACCAATGGAACTTCACTGCGGACGATGATCAGTCACTGTCACAAAGAATGTGGGAGCTCCTGCTGGCCTAGGCACAGGAACACACAGTTGCTAGGAAAAGTCTCTCTTTTTAAACCTTTTGCAAAGGCCTTCACTTTGCAAAGTTCAATGCCCTTTGGCTCTTGCCCAGGCATCTTTCTCAACAGATGTTTTTCATGCATTCCACTCCTTGTCAGTCCATGTCCAAACACTCTGTTCTTTATTGTTGTTCTCGCGATTTTTGGATGTCTTCTCCTTCTTACAGATAACACAGGCAGCTGCATCCTGTCTTCATGGATGCACCATCTCCACATCAGCAGTTATAAATATCCTTGCTTCGCTTGTCAGGTTCCTCCCAATATCATGAATTGCAATTCTCCATTTTGTTTCTCCTCAGTCTATAGTGCCACCTAAAATCCATTCACTCCTCACATCTCTTTTTCTCTCCCTGTTGTATGTTTCATTGTCCATACACAATTAACTTAACAGGGATGAAACCATTATCTTAAAGTTATATGCATTTGTTATGTCCATCATCAGACTATATAATGATAAGGGAATTCATAGCCTATGCTGATATTTTGTTCCATGTAGTTAAATCTTTATACTAGTTTTTCTTCTATCACCTCACCTGCCATCCATCGACTTGAATTTATTATTTGGATAATAGCCATGCTGAGGTCATGGCTATTGACAGAAAGATCAGGTAGGTTAAAGCATCAATGAATAGATTTAAAAAAAAATCCTCTGCTAGGATTGTAACCAATTGTTCTATTTCTTAAACAAGATATAGTTCTTCTGGAGAAGACAGCTTCAACACATTTTTCCATGGGACTTTACAGAACATTCTTAATGCAACATATGTAAATTTTGGGGGTGTTATAGATTGTATTGTTAGGTTGTGTTATTTTTTTTTCAGAACAGGAAAACCCCATGATAGCTTTGCCTTATGGTCACTTTAAGTCAGAAAGGACTTGAAGTTAAATGATAAAAAAGGTTGGCTTTGGTTGGCTGCAGAATCTTTCCCTGATTATTGGTATTATTAGTTAATATATTTTTATGTTGTTGATTTTTTTAAAAAAAATAACAAACACTTATATATCACCTTTCAATCTGGTAAGTGTCAGGACAGTTAAAACAGCAAATTATATATATTCAAAAAAACCAAATCCTAAGCCACAGTGGCTTAGACTGTGAGTGTTTTGGAGTAAATGTGTTCAGAAATGGTGGACAGAGTATCAAACCACATGCTGCTAGCGCTTTTAAATAATAATAAACTACATTCAGCTAAGGAACAAGACAAAGCATATAGGATGCCATCATATATGTCATTCAGAACTTGGAAAAAGTTACCTTTTTGGACTTCAACTCCCAAAATTGCTAATAGTCCTGGCAGGGATCTATGGATGTTGTAGTCCACACAAGTCCTTTCCCCAGGTTCAATGTCTTTTAATACAGCCATAGATTGCTCCTTGAAAGGTCACAGTTTGAACTGTATCATATACCTTTCAATATTCACAGATGAAAACCAAGAAATGTGTATCCTAGCAACATCTCAGTCTCGACAAGATGGTAAAAGTTATTAATGAGAAAGAATATACAAGCTTGGAGAGACTGTAGCAGTTTGCTTTTGCCTGGGCCTACAAGAAAGTACAAGATTTCATCCCTTCTTCTGTCCCCCCAGCTGAGTTAAATGAGCTAGACCTGAACTCATTTTGTAGCAAATGAAGTAAGCAGAAAACAAAAAGGATAAGTGAGACCTTTAAAAGCAGCTGAAAAGTGGGATGACAGTATTAGTTAGGTTTGTTTCTGCCAAAGAGAGAATGAAGATTATGTTACTGAAGTTCAGGGGCCTATATCCTTTCCCAACAATGATGACTGAGAGAGAAGCCAGTAATGGAGCAGCAGTGCGGGCTATGAAGGGCCACAGAATCCTTTCATTATTATTTTTATTTTTAAAAAGAGGAATGGCCAGCATGTATACAGTTGCATGTGTTTGCTTGTTCATTGTAAGTCTTGAAATACTGTATCCCAGTATACCATAAAATGGTGCTTATTCCAGTAAACACACCTATTGCAAGAAGAGCATTAGTAAATCTGCCTGTCTTCATGACAATGCTATGATTTAAGTGAATTTCAATATGATTTTTTCATTTCAGTTTTTAAAAAGTGAATGGGTGGGGGACATTGAGATGCTGAGTTTTTAAAAAGCAATATTTTTGTTTGGCCAAGACAAATTCTTCAAATGTTAGGCCTCTGGAGGGAGCTTAACTTAATAAACTGAAGTATAGCTTGCATCAGGCCAAACAGGAAAGGAGGAGGAATAGCATTATATGTCAGGGATATTTACACCAGTGAAGAGATCCAGGAAGTCAATACTGGAAGCCAGGTGGAGAGCATCTGGATAAACATTAAAGGAGAGGGAAACAACAGGGATGTTACTGTGGGAGTCTACTACAGACCCCCGACTCAGGCAGAGGAATTGGATGATGCCTTTCTAGAACAGATGAGCACACACTCAGAAAGGAGAGATGTAGTAGTGATGGGGGACTTCAACTATCCGGATATTTGCTGGAAGTCAAACTCAGCCAAATCCTCAAGGTCTAGCAAATTCCTCACTTGCCTGGAAGACAATTTCATTGTCCAAAAGGTGGAAGAGACAACAAGGGGATCAACTATTTTAGATCTGATCTTAACCAACAGGGATGACCTAGTCAATGGGGTGCAAGTGGTTGGATCCTTAGGGGGAAGCGACCATGTTCTCCTGGAGTTTGTTATACAGCGGAAAGGGGAAGCCAGGCATAGTCAGACACGCATTCTAGACTTTAGGAGAGCTGATTTCAATAAACTTAGAGAAATACTGGGGGAGATCCCATGGTCAAGAAAACTAAAAGAGAAGGGAGTTCAAGACGGATGGGAGTTTCTCAAAAAGGAGATACTGAAGGCGCAATTTCAAACAGTTCCAATGAGGAAGAAAAATGGGAGGTGTCTCAAGAAGCCAGGATGGATGACTAAGGAACTTTCAACTGAGATAAGCCTTAAACAGAACATGTATAAGAAATGGAAAAATGGGGAAATCACGAAAGAGGAATTCAAACAAATAGCCAGCACATGTAGGGGTAAAGTCAGAAAAGCTAAAGCACAGAATGAACTCAGGCTGGCTAGAGAGGTTAAGAACAACAAAAAGGGCTTTTTTGGGTATGTCCGAAGCAAAAGGAAGAAGAAGGAAACAGTAGGGCCACTGCGTGCAGAAGATGGCAAAATGCTCAAAGATGACAAAGAAAAGGCAGAATTACTCAACACCTTCTTTGCTTCAGTCTTCTCAGAAAAGGCAAAGGGTGGTCAACCTAAGGATAATGGAGCAGAAGACAGAATAGGGGAATCTCAGCACAGAATAAGTAAAGAGATAGTACAGGAATACCTGGTTAACCTAAATGAATATAAATCTCCAGGACCAGATGAACTACATCCTAGAGTATTAAAAGAACTGGCGAATGTAATATCGGAACCATTGGCAATAATCTTTGAGAACTCCTGGAGAACAGGAGAAGTCCCAGCAGACTGGAGGAGGGCAAACGTTGTGCCCATCTTCAAAAAGGGGAAAAAAGAGGATCCCAACAATTATCGTCCAGTTAGTCTGACATCAATTCCAGGAAAGATTCTAGAGCAGATCATTAAGCAGAGAGTCTGTGAACATTTAGAGGCCAATGCCATAATCACAAAAAGCCAACATGGGTTTCAGAGAAACAAGTCTTGCCAGACAAATCTGATCTCTTTTTTTGATAAAATTACCAGTTTGGTAGATGAAGGGAATGCTGTGGATATAGTATATCTTGATTTCAGTAAGGCCTTTGACAAGGTTCCCCATGACATTCTTGCAAACAAGCTCGTAAAATGTGGGCTAGACAAGGTAACCATTACATGGATTTGTAACTGGTTGACTGACCGAACTCAAAGGGTGCTCAACAATGGCTCCCTTTCATCCTGGAAAGAAGTGACCAGTGGGGTCCCACAGGGTTCTGTCCTGGGCCCAGTGCTATTCAATATCTTTATTAATGACTTGGATGACAGAATTGGGGGCATACTTATCAAATTTGCAGATGACACCAAATTAGGAGGAGTAGCCAATACTCCAGAAGACAGGATTGAAATTCAGAATGACCTGAATAGACTAGAAAGCTGGGCCAACGCTAACAAAATGAAATTCAATGCGGAGAAATGTAAGGTTCTGCACTTAGGGCGGAAAAATGAAATGCACAGATATAGGATGGGGGACATCTGGCTGAATGAAACTATGTGTGAAAGGGATCTAGGAGTCCAAGTAGACCATAAGTTGAACATGAGTCAGCAGTGTGATGCAGCAGCTAAAAAGGCCAATGCTATTTTAGGTTGCATCAATAGAAGTATAGTGTCTAGATCAAAGGAAGTAATAGTGCCACTCTATTCTGCTTTGGTGAGGCCCCACCTGGAATACTGTGTCCAGTTCTGGGCACCACAATTCAAAAAGGATGTGGAGAAACTGGAGCGGGTCCAAAGGAGGGCAACTAAGATGGTGAAGGGTCTGGAAACCATGCCCTATGAGGAACGACTTAGAGAGCTGGGGATGTTTAGCCTGGAGAAGAGAAGGTTAAGAGGTGATATGATAGCCCTGTTCAAATATTTGAAGGGATGTCATATTGAGGAGGGAGCAGGCTTGTTTTCTGCTGCTCCAGAGACCAGAACGCGGAGCAATGGATGCAAGCTGCAGGAAAAGAGATTCCACCTCAACATTAGGAGGAACTTCCTGACAGTAAGGGCTGTTCGACGGTGGAACACACTCCCTCGGAGTGTGGTAGAGTCTCCATCCTTGGAGGTCTTTAAGCAGAGGCTGGATAGCCATCTGTCGGGGATGCTTTGACTGGGAGTTCCTGCATGGCAGGGGGTTGGACTGGATGGCCCTTGTGGTCTCTTCCAACTCTATGATTCTATGATTCTATGATTCTATGATTCTATGTGTGTTCTTTCTATAACAAATTGGCATACTGATGCTTGCATCTCCCAACTGGTGTCCTGGGATTGTAACTTGTGTCACTACAACCCCATCTACACTGCAGAAATAACCCAGCTTGACATGGCTCAATGCTCTAGAATTCTGAGAACTGTAGTTCTGTGAGAAATATTATTTATTTATTTATTTATTTATTTGTAGATTGCTGTAAAGTTTGCATATAGCTTTCTCTGTCAGAGAGCTCTGGTGCTAAGATTCCATAGTACTGAGCCATGACAGTTAAATTGGTGTCAACTTGGATTATTTTTGCAGTAAAGATGCAGACTTAAGCCCGATACAGGTGGAGTTGGTCGCCCTAACCCTGCCCCCAGGGTGCCATTTTGGTGTGCACCAGTCCCTGCAGTACACACCATAATGATGCCTCTCCGAAGGGGCATCATAAAGCCATACCACTGTGGCTAAGGCAACCCTTGAGGGGCGCAAAAAGGAGCCACTTTTTGTGGCTCCTTTTTGCACTCTCCAGAGGCTGGATCAGGGCTGTGGCATGAGGTTGCCATGGCCCCGATCCAGCCAGTAAAGGGGCAGCTGCAGACCATCCCTTTTGATTGGTCTGTATAGTCCCTAAGTCTTTGACTCTGCTGTCCCCCTGGGTTAACACATTTATAATCAAGGTTTCTTTTTTCTCAACCACAATTATTTCTGGCACATTTTGTTGTAATGGCTTGTCAGACTGAATCTTGTTTTAGTGCTGGTCATTTTTGTTTGCCCACAATGTGCCTGAATTGATTTAGAAACTGACCAATTTGTTGCAATGTGCACACTTCCTCAGTTCCACTGCTTGTTAGCATAAGTCCTCTCCAAGGAATGCAAATCCTCTCCAGTGGTGGATCCATTGCAGGGAAGACAAATCTTGTTGGCCCCATGGGAAGGAGAGGTCAAGTTTTTAAACATCCCTCCAGTGAGCACTCCATAGTGGAAGGAGTCAGAAGTGGGGGCCAGAAGTTACTTAAGGCCCTGCCACCCACAGCATGTTTTTTCTTTTACTTTGGCACTTGAGTCGGACAGCTGAGTACTGTGGAGGCTTCAATGCATTTTGTGGATATGTAGACCAGCCAGCGGGGAAGAGACTTAGCTGCAGCAGCTTGCTTCTTGGACCTATTTTGTGGGGTACCACTGGCTGTTTTTCCAGGAGGGGCTTGGTTGTTCAGGGACCCTTATTGGAGACTGACTGTGGCAGCTGGCCAGGGATCCAATAGCTGATCGCTCTCCTTTCCCCTGCTTCTTTCTTCATTCTCCCCAGTGGCCTAGAGTCCACCACTGTTTGGGCACGTGGGTAGAGGTTTACACTACATTTAAATCAGAGGTGACCCGCAGCTCAGTGGGTGGACTTTTAGGGTTGTCTTGGCTAGTTCTACTACCCAGTTCAAAGGGATGAAGGACAGACCCTTCTCTCCCTATACCTCCTTAATATTTGCATGGACGCTCAAGGCCTTTGTTCAGGCTTTTTTCTTCATTTCATCCTCCTTCCTCCTTCACTGGTTTAGGTTCCTTTCCTTGGTCACTCACCCTGTTTTGCATTACAAAAAAAGTTTGGACCATTATTTGACACAGTCGGACATAGTATTTAATAGGTCAAAGCTCTACTGAGTTGATGGAATTCATCTGTCAGATTTGGGGAATTCTCTCTTCTTAGGAGATCTGCAACAAGATGTTCAGGATGTTTTGGCTGGCCTAGTGGTGGATCGAGGCTAAGCAGATGCTTGCCCCTTATCTGTGGAAGATGGTGGGGGAAATAAAATTTTGAGTCAGTGAGCATCTAGGGCACCACATATTCATGAATGAAAGATCTTTTGAATTGCCTCTTTAGGTATTGTAACCAGGGAGGTGGGAGAAGGGACTTCCCTTGAGGTTGGCCTGAAGGATAAACCGTCTCCCCATGGCTTGGGAGAGGGACTTTCAGGTTGTTCTTCCTAATGCCGGCTGGCTGGGGAGTAACCCAGAGTTTGGGTTCTCCTCAGGGTTCAGGTGTTATCATCCAGGGGAAGCCACAGAGGAGGTTTGGGGAAAAGACCACCTGCTGCATCTGCTCCCATGCTAGCCTACTCCCCACTTAGTTGCAGCTCTCTGAAATAAAAATTAAATATGTTAATTAAATAAAGTGTCCCTATTTTCAAACCCATCTTTGTGTCTGATCTCATTATTTCTGGCGTGGTCAGTAATTCTTAATCATTTCTCTTGTTTCTAAGACTTTTGTGACTTGAAAGCAGAGCCACAAAAATAACATAGTATTTTTGGTACAGCAACATTCAGACCTAAATCATGGCAGGCAAAATCTATTGGTTAGCCCCAATGTGTGTAGTAGTCCTATTGAATTAATGGGAGTGTGCTAAATTAATACTGATGTGAATTAAAAGGATTCAGTTTTCTGTAGTTGGGAACAACACTTGGATTTAGCCCTTTGGGCTTAATGGGAGTTACTTTTAATGGGTTTGGATAGAGTCAATACAAATGATAAAGAGTGCCATGATGCATCTGCATGGGCCTCAAAATCGTTATAATTCACTGCAATATTTCTAGGTTGAGTTAAGACTAAATTTAGACCTAATGAATTTCAGTTGACTTTGAGTGCATCTGAACTTTAGAAATATTGCTATTTCACACTGATTTAAGTGCGATTAATAGTTTCATTAGGTCTTTTGCCTTTTCTGCCAAAAGAGTACTGGTGACTAACAAAACTAAAAATTTCAGGATTCATTAAGAGGGAGCCATGGTAGTCAAAGTGGTATCAAATTGCATGATTTCTACAGTGTAGATCCTTTGTCATCATTAGCTTTTGCTGGAGAGTGCCCAATGTATGTTTCTTTTACTTTAGCTTTGCTTGAAATAAAACTCTTTGAGCTCCTTTACATTTAAAGTAAAAGGTCATTATGTATTCTGCACTTTCGTGAATTTTGGAGGGATTCTTACCTGGCATAAATATTTAAATGTCTCCGTACAGTCTGCAGAACAATGAGAAACCACTTCTTTCTATTCTCAGTTATTCCAAAGTTCAGAAATTAGCACTGGAACTTTTCAGCACACAAGTAAGTTACTATAACAATAGACATTTTAAAGCCCCATGGAAAGATATGTTGGAAATTGCCTGTTCAAAGAAATTTATGATTTTATTATAGCTGCATATTGACTATTCCTACAATATCCTGAAGGCAGAACCAAACAGTTTATTTATTCAAACTGCAAATGAAATTGGGCAAGAAAAGTAATTAGCAAGCAACAAAAAATAATGGAAAAACACCATAAAAGCTGTTTGGAATTTATGTGTGTTGTCAGATTGTTAGAAAATAACAGCTTAAATTTTAAAAGATCAACTTTTTTATATGCATGCTGGCTGCATACAGCATATATAGATTTATCACAGTGTTGGCTCAGAGAAAATACAGCACCCTTGTTGAGGCCGTTTTCCTCCATTTAACTTTGAGAATAAGCATAGAGGAAAGAAGTGCTCACCCAAAGTAAAGTGGGACTCCAGAATATACACACTGGCTTTGATACACAGCTTCCTTAGGGAAATTTTGGGTGAGTTAGAGCCTGTGCAGACCAGCCATTAAGGCCAGCCTGAGGGCGGAGTCCTGGCATGGCATCTACATGACACATGCCCTGACTTCACCCCCATGGCAGTGTAGCACATGGCATCATGGTGCTCCTCTGGTACTGTGTTTAGATGACACAGTGCCAAAGGAGTACTGTAAACCTGTGGCACCAGCAGCCATGGCACCCTTTCCAGGATGCTGAAAAGAGCTGCTTTTGGCCACTCCTTTTTGCATGACAGAAAAGCCAGATCAGGACCGCGGTGTGTGGTTGCCGCAGCCCTGATCTGGAGAAGATAGAGGTGGCTGCAGGCGTCCCCTTTAGGGATGGTCTGCACAGCCCCACACTTTTCAAAATAAGCTTCTGCCTTGTCTCAACATCTGACAAAGCAGTTCATTACATTCCAGCTATCTCTTTTGCATCATTGTAGAAGTCAAACAGGTCCATACTTGCCTTTGAAATATTTTCATGTTAGATATTGCAATGGTGACTTTAGAAGCATTCAGCATAAAAAGGAAGGGATGGTTGTAAAGAAGCAGTTGAAATACATCTCAGGCAGTTCTTTTGTGTGTCTGTGTGTGTGTGTGTGTGTGGTCGCATGCAGAGACTTTTTTCTGACACCATATACAGAAAAAATCATATTTATTAATATTCTAATGAATCAGTCTGCACTACGACTCCAACTGTGAGCACATAATCAGTGTTGCTCCAAATAAAAGGGTCAGCTCTTGTGATTATTTTAAATATCTATGTATTCATTCACATTCTACTATGTTTTCCGTAGGGTAATTTATAACTTGTTCATACTTGTCTCATTGGATAGATTAATGATTTTTAATGACACATTATAATCGGCAATATATGTTACCAGGCAGAGACGCTCACAATTTTAACAGATGTGCAAATTTTATTTTGTTATATACTGTTGTTTTTAAAAGCATAAAATACTAGGTCAGACAATGATGTTCTTGCTCAGATACAGTGGGCTCTTGTTATCCGCTGAGGTTTGGTTCAAAGACTCCCTATGGATACCATAATCTCTGGGTGCTCAAGTCCCATTAAATACAATGTCATAGTAAAATGGTGTCCATTATATAAACTAGAAAAATCAAGGTTTGCTTTTGGGAATTTATGTATTTTTAAAAATATTTTCAATCTGTGGTTGCTTGAATCCATGGATAAAAAAAATTCATGGATTCAGAGGAACAATTATACAATTAACTTATAGTGGTAATTTAATTAGGATTGAAAGGAAAGGCAATACATACCTTTCCTCTGTATTTTATATGACTGGTTAAAGGTAAACAAAACTGCATATATTTTAATGATACTTAGATACCATTGATTTAATTCAGAGCCCCTCCTGCAAAAGTTCTGATGTTCATTTCAGTAAAGATCCAAGAAGGATGGATGCTATGCAGAGAATTACTGGCAAAGAATTAGTTAGAAATAATGACTTATGACCTGCATTGGTCAGGGGCTATGTACAAATCCAAGATTAGGTTGTCTTGCACTCTGAGGCATGTTTATATCACCTATTAAGTGCAGCTGAATCTTTCTGACAGATACTCCAAATAATTACTGTTGAGAAGTGTCCTTACACCATAGTTAGGCATCATGTGATCCTCCAGATATTATTGGACTTCAGCTCATAGCTGTCCTAGCCAGCATAGCCAACATAGTGAAGTGCTGAAAGGTTTCATGATTCCAACCTCAGCCTTAAACCTTGTGAAATGTTTCTGCTGTCACACTCCATTATAAAATGTCTTGCTTCTCTACAGCCAATCCGAAGAATAACTTGCACATACAAGTACAATCCAGTATCTCATAACGTAATCTTTGAATAGCCCCATTGAGCTTTACTTAGCCTGAAACTATTCAAAGCCATGTGGAACATGCTTCTACCATTCAGATACATAGCCATGTTGGTCTGGAACATCAACGTACAAAGGGATCTTATAGCACCTTTGATACTAACTGAGCAAAAGAAGTTGTAGCATAAGCTTTTGGAAACTTGCATCTACTTTCATCTGAGGAGGTAGACCAAGTTCATGTAAGCTTATGCTACAACTTTTTTAACCCAGCTACTTAGTCTCAAAGTTGCTACAAGATCTCTTGGCATGCTGCTACTATGTTTTATTTGAAATGACTTTCACTTTACATCACCAATAAAGAGGGACAGGCATGAGTTAATACAGCTTAAGGTCACTCTTCATATGTAAAATTCTAAGAATTCCTATTTTCTTTTAAACAGTCAACATAAGGTTCAAAGGGTGGAAAAGGTTTCAGACCCCTTTTCCCTTCTCAAAACAGTAGATATTCGATATGAATGCATCAAAGTCCGGGTCATGTCACCCTTCTCTTCTTTAAAACATATGAACTGTGCCTCTTTATGTACATTACTTCCAATATAATATAATACAATACCTAATTAATATGTTTCATTGTGGAAGCAGCTTGTTAAAAATGCAAAAAGGGTTACTAGGTAAGAAAATGAGTCAGTATTTGGTTAAGGCCTAAGACTTTGGAAGTAATGGTTTAGATACGAGTCTTCCCCTAATACTGTCATTCAGGTTTGTAATATCCATTCGATTTTCATGTTAGCACATGAGATTTAAGGATGTTTGGGGAAATTCAGTTTTTCCCCAAGAAAAATGTACCCAAATGCTGTGTGCATTTTTGCTACGGGCCATAGGAAGTGGCAGGAAGTAATTTCTTCATTTTCTATTTTAGAAAAAGGCATCTCATGGATTTGAAATGGCCTAGATTGGGAAAATTTAGTGAAAAGGCTCCTATAACACCAAAGGACATTTGGAGGTAATTAAAATAACACTGTGGTGGGTGGTAGCCAAAAAATGGCCCTGGAACTACATTCAGCCCACAGCCTGTATTTTGCCCACATCTGTTTTAGATGAACATGCAGGCTGAGATGTAGCTCACCACTAGATTACACATTTTTCAAAACTATAGAATCACAGAGTTTGAAAAAGACCTCAAGGGCTGGTCCAACTCCCTGCCATGCAAGAATATACAAGCAAAACACCCCCCCCCCCACACACAGATGGTCATCCAGCTTCTGTTTAAAAAGCTCCAAAGAAGGAAACCTCACTACACTCTGAGGCAGCATATTCCCATGCTGAATTGTCCAACTAGATGTCACCCAGCATATATCTGTGAATTTCATTTTTTCTTACATTTCACCCTGTTGAAATCCATTTTGTTAGCTTTGGCCCAACTTTCCAATCTACTAGGGTCATTTTGAATTGTGATCTTGTCTCCTGGGGTATTAGCTACTCCTTCTAATTTAGTGTCATCTCCAAATTTCATAAGCATGCCCTCTATCCCATAATCCAAGTCATTGATAAAAATGTTGAATAGCACTGGGCCCAGGACAGAATCCTGTGGCATCCCCTGGTCACATTTCTCTAGGATGAACATGAGCTATTGGTGAGCACCCTTTGGGTTCAGTTGGTCAACCAATTAAAAATCCATCGAAGAGTGGCATTGTCTAGCCCACATTTTACTAGCTTGTTTTCAAGAATATCATGGAGATCCTCATTGAAGGCCTTGCTGAAATTGAGATATGCTGCACCTAGAGCAGGGAACCTTCATGTACCATAGGTAGATAGACAGATAGATAGATATCAGATTAGTTTGGCATGACGTATTTTTGAGAAACTCATGCTGACTTTAAGTGAATATGGGATTCCTTTCTAAACTCTTACAGATCATCTGTTTAATAAATCTGCTCTAGAATCTTTCCAGGCTGACTGGACACCAATACCAGGAAAGATTCTAGAGCAGATCATTAAACAGATGGTCTGTAAGCATTTAGAAAGGAATGCCATAAGCACTAAAAATCAACATGGGTTTCTCAAAAGCAAGTCATGCCAGACTAATCTGATCTCTTTTGTCATATTGTGATGCGGTTGTCTGCTCTTTAAAGTTATCAAAATGCATATTTAGGCATGTACTTACAAAGACCATTCATGTATTTTAAAGCAAATCTTTTTTTTTAATGCACATGAATGTCAAAAAGGAACTTAATGGAATTATGATTAAATATATATGAAGCTTACACAGCTTCTAACAAATTCATACAATCCTATCAAAATGTTCAACCATATGC
Source organism: Urosaurus nigricauda (assembly GCA_034509955.1). Taxonomy (NCBI): domain Eukaryota; kingdom Metazoa; phylum Chordata; class Lepidosauria; order Squamata; family Phrynosomatidae; genus Urosaurus; species Urosaurus nigricauda. The sequence goes on from JAOEGL010000004.1 coordinate 108,741,779, forward strand.
ACATTTTACATTTTTATTTTTTTATATTTGCTACTGCCCATTAGCTTTCCTATTTTCCAAATGCAGTGACATTACTATTCATACACATATCTCACTATTCAAAGGCAGGCCTCCCTGCTTCCTTTGGGATAGGCAAGCTTACACTAGAGAAAATAACAGAAATAAACAAGTTTTTTTAAAAAAAAGACAAAGAAAAGAGATTTTAAAACTATCTAAGTGGGCCAGTCCAGAATAAAGTAGCAATAGCTAGGAAATTCTACTCCCTCTTTGCCATGAAAAAATCTCTTTTGTTTACCAATGAGTGAAGGAAGGCTAGTTTTTAAGACTAACCTTTCAAACAGGAGAAGCAGCCATGATGCCTTTAGAATATCTAGTGTTTCCTTCAGACAAATGGCAATGACCCCTGGGAGATCAGAAAAGGATGGATGTTTTTAAAGGGAGATGTTTATCGGCTTGAAAGCATTTGGGTTTACTTTATTTTCATAGACAGATATTCAAAGAGGTATTTTCTTTCATGCTGTAACTAGCACAGACTTAATCACCTCACAGATATTTTGAAAACCAGGACCCAGAGGACCAAAACAATCTATCCATGAGAAGAGACTAGGGCCAATAACTATTCTGGAAACTCAAGAAGCAAAAGACAGCAGATTGAGTTTTTAGAGCGATAGAACCAGACCAAGTTTCCTTCCCATTCGTGGAAGAATTACATATTATGGTTTTTATATATACATTGCGGTAATCAGGTTACATGAACAAGTTAAATTACTGGGAGTCAGGCCTGCCACTGTCAGAAATTGACTCCTAGGAGAGGATTTCTATTGATGGTTCAATCAGAGGCAAATAAATTTAAATCCGTTCCCCAAATTTCAGCCAGCATTTTTCATCCTGGGATTTGTAGTTTGGTGAGGTAGCAGCACTCTATGGTAATGAAGGCTAAAGACTTCATAAAACTACAAATTCCGGGATTCTATAGGATGGATCTACAGAAGTTAAAGTGGTGTCAAAGTGCATTGTTTCCACAGTGTGAATATATCAATAGTGAAGAGAGTACAGTTGGATTGTGGCTGTGGTATGATAAACCTCTTCAATTCCTCCCACCATCCCTTATGAACTTGGCCTATGAAGTAAAACCATTTTCCCTTTCATGGAAGAAAGCAGGTTGGACGTTGGACTTGCACACCAGGATTTTAAAATTTGGTTATATTTGGGTTTGGTTCCAGGACCTCCCCTCATGGATTATGGATACCAAACTCTGTGGATACTCAAGTCCCATTGAAAATAAGGGTGTAGCGAAATAGTGTCCCTTATATAAAATGGTAAAGGTTTACTTGGTAAAGTTATATATTTTTAAAAAATATTTTCAAGCCATGGATGCTTGAATCCCTGGATAATTTGACAGTGCTTCTTTCTATTTAAGAAGCAATTTCAGCTTGCCTGTTCCTGCTCTTTTCACCTTTCCGTCTCTCTGTATGCCCTCAAAAATGGCTTCGCATGTCAGAGAGGGTATGTGTGCCATAGGTTCCCCACCATGGCCCTAAACTCAAACCTATCATGGAATGTTATGGAGCTGAGAAGGTGTGACTCACCCAAGCTCACCCAGTGGGTTTTCATGTCCAAGCAGAGAATCAACCCCTGGTCTCCACTGTCCAAGTCCTACACTTAAATCACCATGCTAGTTCTTTTTGTTAGTACCAAGTGCTCAAATAAAATCTAGGCTCAGATTTTGCCTCTGTTCTGCTTTTGTTCTGTTCATTCTGAGAATATTTGGATGGGAAACCAACTATGTCTAGGTCTCCTCCTCCTCCTCCTCCTTACTGTCTTCCTGTGTTTTGTAAATTTCCATGTAAATTGAAAGTGTCTCACCATCATCCATGGCAACAGCCTGTTTCAAAGTGCTTCCTTTGACTAGCTGTCACAGAGATACAGCAGTCAAACAATTGACACTTGACATATGGTCCTATACAGCCCAGCTTCTAAATGATGACTGTTGGATCTGCCCTACAAATGAAACATAATAACTAGGTGGGAAACATCTTATAGTTTTTTGTTGAATGTCAAAAAAGTTTTCAATTTTAAAAAAATAAAGCTTTCAAATAGTGTCCTTTCTGAAATGCAGTGATATCATGGAGATAGGACTTTAGTATTAGGGGGAATGATGTCACAATCAGCCATCTTCCTAAGGCTTCCATGTTCCTTCTGAAGATTTATCCACACTGCAGAAATAAAGCAGTTTGACACCACTTTAACTGTCATGGCTCCATCCTGTGGAATCCTGGAACCTGTAGTTTAATGGGGTATTCAGCCTGGTCTGTTAGATAGCTGTGGTGTCTCAGCAAACTACAAATCTCAGGACTCCACAGAATGGAGCCATGGCAGCCAAAGTGGTGTCAAACTGCTTTCTTTCTGCAGAGTGGATACACACTGAGTGTAGCTGCAATGCTCACAGCAGCTTGCGTGCACATTGTTTTACTAAGCAGAAATATATTGCTTTGAGCTATCCATTTTCCATTGCAAATTATTTGGTTTGGTTTGATCTTGAATCCAATTGAGTTCCACTCACTTTATTTAAGGCCTGTTTCTGGTGCAAACACATATTGTTAAAATGGGTTTGTTAATATGGATGCAACCAACTTCCTGTATTTTTTGGATTCTTTGATGGGCATCTCAATTGAAAATGTTTGACTACATCACTGCTGAAATAATTTCAGAGAGCAGCTGAAATCTTCTCTTCCATATTAGTGTGGGCTGTAGGTGAGGAATCACCAAGTAGGTACAGCTGCTAGCTGAGGCAGCATAGATTTAAAGACTTATGTAGAATGGAAAGTAATGACCTGAGTGAACACTCAAAAGAGGAGTGGGGGAAAGGAAGGTCATTACAATGAAATTATAATCAGTAGGGAAAGAATAGCCTGCGTAAAATAGATTTAATCATAAGGTTGATTGAGATGTCCATGAAAGCGCATAATGAGAGGCAATAAGTAAATTAGGTATAATAAAAAGGTGTTAATTTTTAATGAGAAGAGTTCTCATTGGTGACAGAAATGAAAGGGAGACACTGAAAGGACTCTGAATCTGGTCAGAAATGTATGTCAGTTTCTATGAAACATATGTTCTAATTTCCAGCATCTGGATCTGTATTTATTTTCTTTTTCTCTAAATGTGTGTCGCAGGTATGCAGGGGCTTAAAAAGGAGAGATGAAAATGTAAACCATGAACAATGTGGTGTATTTTTACCTCCATTTTACAGTGTGCAGTGGGAATTTATTTTGTTTTGACAGCAAAACAAGCTGTTATATATTCACATTGGTTTGCTTTATCTCTGCTGGCTAGCTGAGGCTGTATCATTGCATCCTCCCTCCACCACGGAAGAGTCTCAGAACTCCTCACAACTCTAGGTGGGGTGGCAAAATCTATTTTTCCTCAGAGAGCAAAGTTTGAGTCTTGGCTCAATTAATCAGGATAGGAATGAAACTTCCAAGGAAATGTTAGAAGATGCCAGAGTTGCTCTTAAGAAAACACTGATTCTGGGGACCCAGTAACTATTAAAGAAGGAATGGGAGGATGGCTATAAATAAAGAAAAAAGCTCTCGGGTGTTCTTGTATGGTGTGGTTAAATTTGAAATTGGGAGAGTAGGAAGTAAAACTTTCTTCAGTTTCCCCTCATATTGAATGGACTTTTTCTTATGTGAGCTAGTTTCACTTGTTAACATGGACAGTGGTTCTGGCACCCCAATCTCCACATATTTAGGATGAATTGGGGCTGTCTATGCATAGCAATATATGAACCACAAATTGAGGAGGGATACCTTGCTCACTATGGCTGTTGTCACACTGCAGAAATCAAGCAGTTTGATGCCATTTTAAACCTGACCCATGATTCTGGGATTTATATTTTTGCAAGCTATTTAGACTTCCCCACCAGAGACCTCTGGTGCCCCACCAAACTACATATCCCAGAATGCCATAGCACTGAGTCATGGCAGTTAATGTGGTGCCAAACTGCTTGATTTCTACAGTGTGACAACAACCAAAATGACACTTTCAGTCTGGAGAAGGTGTCACCAAAATGACACTTCCAGTCTGGAGAAGGTGAGACAAGTACTTCTGTAAGTATAAACAGACTATTCCAATGCATTCCAAATCTGTGGAGAGTCAGAAAATGGACAGTTTGTCACATCAGCAGATGGGAGTGATCCCACTGGTTTGTCAACAGCAACGGGTAAGGGTAGGCAGCATGGTGGTGTGATCTCCATCTACTTTCTTTCAGTGTTACAAGGAAGGGTTAGTAATGCCATAGTTTCATCTCATTTTGCTTGGGGAATGTAGGGTAGGTAGCTTCTCCAATATCTTCCAAAGGAGTTCTAAATTTCTGCTGTGAAATGAGAATACAGCCGACATGCTGTGTTTCCGTCTTTGTGTGGAAATCTATTTGTACAAGCAAATAAAACATCTTATGCAGTCTGGGATTGTGTTGTCAATCCTGTTGACAAAATATGAAACCTAAATAGATATCACCTACTGGGGGTGCTTTTGGAAGTCATCGTAGGATCACTGTGGATTTGGAACCAGTTAGTGGTTTGTAGTGTGCTTATTCTTTGGCAATCCATACAGTTAACTTTTCCAAATTCAAATTGATTATTATTTGATGATGGCTTCCAGATCAGAAGGGTAGTCAATCCACTGAGGGTTTAACTCCAGACTTTAAAGAAGCTATCCATACTGCTGAACTCTTTCCTTTAAAATTCTGAAACCCTTTCTCTCTCTCTCTCTATCTCTATCTCTCCATCTCCTGTGGAACCATTTCCTGATAACAAGCATTTTTTTCCTGAAGTACCAAAAGAGAGACTGCACACAAAAGGACCACACCATTTAAAAAACTTCTTGACCTATAATTCCCAGTGCCTCTATTTTCCCAAAGATAACCCAGGGCACAAAAATATATCTTTTGGGGACTATGTTAAAATAATTATAGTACTATGGTTCCACTTTTGCAGTCTGCTTTCAATGGGATCCTGGTTGTTTGGGGAGGCACTGGAGCTCTCTGGCTGAGAATTCTAAATGTCCCTCCCCATATTGTAAATTCCAAGAATCCATCCGATGGAACCATGGCAATTAAAGTGGAATCTCAGTGCTAGAATTGCATAGTATAAAAGGGACACTGACACTTTCTCAGTTGTTTTGAATACTGCTGCTTTTTCATGGTATGTTTGATGCAAATAACTTCTCTTAAAGTATATGTGTTGGGAGTTGTAGGCTACTTTTTTGCAACTTTCTTAAAATAGATTTGCACAGTAGTTTCACCAGGGAAAATCCATTAGGTTGCTAATTCAAGTGTAACTGGTTAACACTTTCTTGCTTTGAGACACTATGTCTTTCTTACACACAGATTCCAAGCATATCCTGCACTTTCCATGTAACACATTCACACATACATAGAATGTTTTTCAGGGCCATTTGACAGACCTAAGGAAGCAATAGCTTTTCAGCTAATAATAAGATGAACCTTAACTCTGGTTGATTTTCCTACTGTAGTCAAACTGGTTCCATGATGAACCAAGGGGAAAAAAGTGTCAGCCACCTCTTAGCAGAGGTTTGTTGGGTTCTTCCCTATACTGTTATGAACCATTAGCTACTATATATAGTGTAGGTCTGTCGCTAATGGTTTATTATTTCCCCTGATTTCTCAGTATGCTGCTCCATACATCAAATTGGAACAGAAAAATGATATCCATAGAGCAATCAGGCACAATTTCAAGCAAGTGATTAATGTGCCTTTGAGTCTCTCTCATCACTTTGGCCAAGAAGCCAAGTTGGGTTTTACTAATCTGCTATTCATTAAAACATGTATCTAAAAAGGCTGAAAGATTAAACCTCTGTGTGTGCATGTGTACGGGTGTCAAAAACAAACTTGGAGGAAAGTATTTATAACTTCAACCGTACTTATAGTCCTAAAACCTTGGATGATTAATAGCATTTGGAAAAGAAAATTCCTCCTCTATTGTGGAAAATTATTGTCTCCTTCTCTGCAGACCAAGGATTGCTATTACTGGCATTCATTCTTTGCTGGATTTGGACTCCACCAACATTCCCCAAAGAAGTGCCATCCTTGGCTAGATAAAGGTGACTTTCTTTACAATGTCATCAAAAGTTTCATTTCACAAGAGGCTTAAACCCATGGCAATAAGGCTAAGAAATGCAAAGCTTGATTCCTCTGTTTTCCCTTGTTCTCCTACAGTAAATAGTATTGGCCTCTATATATTCATGGTATTGATTTTTTTAATGATATGCACAGAAAAGTAATTCCCAAATGTTCAGCTTGTCACCATGACTAATCTCCCCCTCCCCCTGCTCTAGATTTTACACCTTGAGGAAACAGCTGTGTCAATGATGCTTTCCATTAAAGTGTCCTGCAGATGTCAAGAGAAACACATTAATGGCCAGATAAACCTTATAAATTGTGAGTGTGCCACTTAAATACTAAATAAAAACAATAATCGATAGCAAAGGGAACAGCAGGATATAAATTTGCCTTGTTTTAAAATAATTTCCTGCAGTCATGTTAGATGAATGTGCTGACTTTTTAATTCCTTTCTTCCCAAACTTTTCCAATAAAAACGTGTTTATAGGTTGTCTGATTTTATTTATTTATTTAGTCTGTAAGTGCAGGCTTTCCTATTTATGGGATTTTTTTTAAAAAAAAATCCTCCTTTAATTATAGTGATAAAATTTCATTAACCAAGGAAGTTTACAAAGTGTCACTAACTAGGTAACTAGTTACTGTACCTTGACAATATGTTTGAATACAAGTAGAGGAATTCACACTCTCAACTGAAGAAGAAATAAGATAGTGGCCTTTGGGTCAGAGATTCTACTGAAGAGCATTGCTTTTTGGATCTTAGCATAAAGATATGATAGTATCAGAATTGTATACAATTTAAATGCTGCCCGATCATGTGTTTAACAGTGAATTCCATGTTTATTAAGCAATGCTTAGTGAAGACCCCCTCCTTCTAAAGATGCCAAATGGTTTAAGCTCATTAAAACCTTCATTACATTTATTAATATTGAACTGCTTAAACTTGAAAAAAATCTCTTTCTGTCACTGTTTTGAAATTGATGTGAACAGATCTACTGCTATCGTTGCAACATTCTTACACAGAAGTTTCTGTCCTGAGGGGCTGATCATTCAATTTTCAATGTACCTCATGAACCCAGTCAAGATGCTGGACAGTCGTGTAGTAATAGGGATGTAGTTATTATTGTTGTTCTTGTGTGCCTTCAAAGTTGTTTCCAACTTATGGCAATCTCATCATGGGCAAGTTTCTTCAGAGGAGGGTTGCCATTGCCATCCTCTGAGGGGGAGAGCATGTGACTTGTCCAACGTCATCCAGAGGGTTTACTTTGAACCCTAACCTCCAGAGTCTTAATCCAATGCTCAAACCACTACACCACAGTGACTCAAGGAGAGGCAAAATGAGGACATGTCACTCCATAAGAATTTGGCCTCCTCTAATGAATTTTTGCTTTAGTCCCTAAATTTCTAGCATTGCAATAACTTAAACATTCATTTGAACATATTGGGGTGATCTAGACCACCCAAAAGGGGCAGTGTCTATCCGCCCTAGGAAGCAGCAGGATGTGGCCAAGGCTGCTGCACTGGCAGCTTCCGCGGCCCCATCCCACTGCTTCCAGAGGCCACGGGGTAGTGGCAAATTGCCGGTTCCCCATGGCCTCTAAGCAGGGTTCAGCAGGTGTCCTGGGCGCCCGCTGCACCCCGCTTGCGGACGTGGGGCTGAAGGGAGAAAGGGGTCTATCTAAAAGCTGCGGCAAAGACCCGCCACCAAAAGTAGCTCCGTTTGGAGCACCTTTTTTGCACCACGGAAAGGGCACCATTGTATCTAAATGACACATCGTATCTAAACGACGCCATCATGGCGCATCCGTATGGACGCCACCATTTAATAATGGCAGCACCCATACATGCTAGGGTTCGGGAAGATGTAGAAGCTACACCCTCCCGAACCCTATTCGCGCCTTAAAGATCTCTTTTCGCACTCTTAACAAGGGAATGCAAACATAACAAATATAATTATTCTGGGTCTAAAGGATTTTCAATATTCAATCTTTTTGAGGATTAAAGGAAAATATCATGAGGAAGCAGAATTCTTATTTGGGGGTAATGCCATCATTTTATCCACCTGTAATTACACTCCCTGTGCAGTAACCCTGGATCACAGTGCCTTTGCTAGCATAAACCTTGTGTCCCTTTATAGAGAACATAGAACTGGATGCTGTTGTGCATAGCTTGATCACATTCACACTCTATAATGTGCTCTGTGAAATGCTGATATTGAAAAAAAAAATCCTATTTGATGTCCAAATAAGATTACATATTTCATTTCATCCCCAAACCTCTACAAAAATTGGGTGTGTGGTGTTTGAAAAGCTCTCTCTCTCCCCCCCCCCCCCATATGAACCTCTCTACTTGCTTCAATACAGGCCTTCCTCTGTGTCTTACCATCATCAGAGTGCCCTGTTACAGTGACTTTTTGGTACTTGTATCTAGCTTTCTCAAATGTCTGTATGGTCCCGTTTTATTTGTTCTGATCTACTTAGGTACTGATGTATAGCAATGGCAATGACAATAACAATACAATAGCAATACCAAGTACATTTCTATACTGCTTATCAGGGGACTAGCACTCTCTAAGTGGTTTACAGCGTGTAAGTACATTGCCTCCCAAATGCTGGGTACTCATTTTACTGACCTACAAAAGAATGGAAGGCTTCTCCAACAATAGAAGGTTGGGAATATAAATTACATGATTTAAAAGAAATGGATAGATTGACTAATATGATTAAGAATAAATCAGAAGACAGGTGGAGAAAGGAATGGTATCCAATATTACAATACTGGGAGGAGAATTGGGGAATTAACAAAGATCTAGTGTTGTAGGATAAATATATTATAGATATGATTTTAATAATATAAAGGAGATGACACTGTATTTGATTTGATATACTGGTGAAATGGATATATATATATATATATATATATATTGTATATGTGTGTTGGTTGTATGCTGTGTACAACCAATATGTACTTTTTTTCTTTCTTTCAAATAAAAATTTCAAAAAGAAGAAGAAGAAGAAGAAGCAGCAGCAGCAGCAGCAGCAGCAGCAGCTCAAACTCACAACCTTGTGGCTGCAGTACTGGCACTGAACCACCAGGGCTCTCTGCAGAATAATCTCTATGGTAATAATCCATAAGAGCCAGAGGGGTGTAATGATTTCAGAGCTGGATGATGGCTCTGGAGTCAAAGATTTGAATCCTGCTTGGCAGTGGAAATCCACTGGCTCACCATCGGCATAGCACACTGTCAGAGGGAGGCAAATGCAAACCCCACTCTGAACAAATCTTGCCAAGAAAACCCCATGAAAGGGTTGCCTTAGGGTTGCCATAAGTCAGAAATGACTAGAAGACACACACAACATCAGCAATATAATCCTTACATAGCCTTGAAGATATTTTTATCACAGCTCTCCCAAACCCCCACCAGCATGTCCATTGGTTGAGTATAATGGGGGATATAGGACAAACCTGGAGTATGCCAAACTGAAGAAGGGTGTCAGTGGATGAAATGTTCAGCTAGCTGTGTTTCAAATGTGCTGTATTCACATGTACTCTTCCTTCCTCTAGCCCAGGAACAAAAATTAGCTCTAAAAATTAAAATCAAAGTGAGACTAGCTGTTTGGATATGAAAATGGAGGGATGGATTTGGTCGCCCTAGCTCTTATTCCTGCCTCTTAATGGAAATTTGTTTTTTAGATGCAACCATCCCTTTACCTTTTATCTCTACCTGCATTATTGGATCAAGGCTCTTCCGTTTTGAACATTGCAAGCCATCAGTTGTACGAGCTGAATCTATGAATGAGGAAGACCAAACACTTTTCCCCCTATCTATTTTTTAATTAAATAAAGGAATACATATTAAAAGTGCTTCAACAAAGCTCTTATGCCAAATGCCAATCATTTATTCACTGCCAAGTCAAAGACTTTTCATTTCAGGCAGTTCTTTGATCTACTATGACACCTACAATATAGTGAATAATATTCCCACAACTTCAAAGGTAGAATGGAAAATGTCTGTGTCAGATTGAAAAGTTATAGGAGAGGGGAGAGAAGAAGAAAAGAAAAAGGAATTATCTGAACAGGGAAGATGCATTACTACTATCATTTATTAAAGGGACACATGTATATTCTCACTTTTACAATGCTGACAGTACCCAGAGTGGCAATCACATCTCACTTGGAAATATATGTCAACCAAAAAAATATAGGATCCTTGGAGAGGTGAAAGCCACTACACGAGTGCTAGACCCTCACCTTATTAAACAGGCCAGAGGGGGATTGGTTGAATGGGTGAAGGGAATAGTCAATACCTCCTTATAGCAAGGCTGAGTTCCAACTTGCCTAAAGGAGGCAGTTATGAGGCTTTTGTTGAAAAAGCCATCCCTAAATCTTTCTTTAATGGATAATTATTAGCCAATGCACAGCATCCCATTTTGTGGCAAGTCGTTCAGACTGTGTAGTGGCCTCGGTTCTTTAGAGGTTTCTGGATGAAATGGATCATCTAGACCTATTTCAATCTGGTTTGAGGCCTCACTATGGGATGGAAACAACTTTGGTTGTTTTGGTGGATGAACTACACAGGGAAGTGGACAGGAAAAGTGTGTCCCTGTTGGTTCTGCTAGACCTCTCAGTGGCTTTTGATACAGTCAACCATGGTATCATTCTGGGTCATCTTGCTGGGATGGGAACTGGAGGCACTGTTTAACACTGACTTTGTTTCTTCCTGGAGGGACAAACTTGGGAGACTATTGTTGGCCTATGGGATCCCTCCAAGGTTCTGCCATGCTGTTGAGATATATATGAAACTTCCAGGAGAGTTTGCCTGCCCTGGAGTTAAATAGTAGTGCAGTACCACTATGTGGATGGCACCCCAGCTCTACCACTCCTTTCCCACCCAGTCCAAGGCGATCTACACCAGTGTCTGTCATCAGTAATGGACTGAGTGAAGGCAAACAAATTGAAACTTAATCCAGAGAAGACAGAGGTACTCCTAGTCAGTTGAGAGGCAGATCAGTGAGTAGGAATTCAGCCTGTGTTAGATAGGGTTGCACTCCCCCTGAAAACACAGGCTCAAAATTTGGGTGTACTTCTGGGCTCAGCTTTGATATGGGAGGCCAAGATTTCTGTTGTGGCTAGGAATGTTTTTGCACATTTAAAGCTTGTGTGCACTACACCCATTCCTTGAAACTTTTGATCTGGTCACAATAGTACATGTCTTAATTACATCCTGTTTGGACTACTGTTATGCACACTACTTTGGACTCCCTTTGAAGTGTGGTTGGAAACTTAAGCTGGTCCTAACAGCCAAACTGTTAACTGAGGAAAGTTACAAAGACAAACTTATGACCCTGTTAAAACTGCTTCACTGGCTGCCAGTTTGTTTCTGGACACAATTAAAAGTGTTGGTTATGCCCTTGTTGTTGCGCTCTTTCAAATGATTTCCAACCTATGATGACTCTAAAGTGAACCTATCAAAGGTTTTTCTCACCAAGTTCAGAGGGGCTTTGACTTTCCCAAGGTCACACAGTGGGTTTCCATGGCCAAGCAGAGATTTGGACCCTGATCTCCAAAGTTGTAGTCCAAGGCTCAAACTACTATACCACACTGGCTTCCTATATGGCACTGGTCCAGGCTGACAGACTGTATCTCTGTGCATAAGCTCACTAGGACCATCAGGAATGGCCTTTCTCTCAGACTCACCACCATTGCAACCATGGTTGGTGAAGACATGAGAAAAGGCCTTCTTGGTGGCTGCCCCTAGACTCTGGAACCCTCTGAAGAAAGGGGGTTGTTCTCCTCCTCGTTGTAATTCTGTTAGCGGGTTAAACCCCATTTATTCTAACTTTAAAATAGGAAGTTATCAGGTTGATTCCTACTTATGGTGATCCTATGTGTGTTTTCCTGGCAAAATTTATTCAGTGGAAGGTTGTCATGCCTTCCTCTTCTTCTGAGAGAGTGTGACTTGCTCAAGGTCACCTAGTTGGTTTTCACAGGACTCTTTCAGACGTGGGAAATTGGAAGTATAATCCAAGGGCAATCCAAACGCAATCCTGGGGTTTCACGTTATTGCGAATTAATTCTTCTCACGCAAATTCGGGCAAAAGGGAAGTCACTCCGAATGCAATCATGGGTTTAACGTTGTTGCGAATTTAAGCTTCTCACGCGATTTCGGGCAAGGGGGGTTATTTTCGGGTAATGGGAAGTAATTCCGAATGCCTCCTGAATGGAGCAGGGGTTCAGGTAAAATCGCTAAACAAGCGAATTTACATGAATCCGCATTGGCTCCATTTGAAATTGGGAGAAATTCCTCCCGTTTGAAAGAGTCCACAGCTGCATAGGGATTTGAACCTGGTTGGTTTTCACAGCTGCATGGGATTTGAACCTGGTCTTCTGATTGACTGTACTATTGACTGCACTTATACAACCTCTAAGAAAGCACAAGAGCTTACACAATTATTTTTACACTAGCAGAGTGGCCCAACATTGTTTCAGCCTTGGTGTTATTTTGCTCTTCCTGGTTCCTCATAACTCACAACAGATGTTCCCACAATGGACTTTATCTGCCAGAATAGACTTCCCATCTTGGTAAGGGGAAAGAGGAGCATTTTGGGCTGTGGTAGCATGCAGGGAAAATGACCTCTGCTGAAAGTCCTTTCATCTACTGACTTCATTATGCACAGGGGACAAATATTAGACATGTCTTGGGCTGTGTATGACTCAGTTCCCTCCCATTGTTGTAATAAAAAGTGCTTTCATATGGAAGGTAAAGCAAACAATTTCTCCAAAAGAGTCAATCAGCCACCAGCACCCCAATGTTTCCAGTCATTCTGTCCCACTGTCAAGAATCTAACAAGTAATCTGAAATGGGGCTTTAGAAATTAGAACACTCCATCAATCTGCCTGTTTATACTGTGGATTGCTTGCTATGTCTTATTAATTACTTTCAAAGAAATGGAAAGTCCAAGAACTTTAATGCACACACACCGCCTCCTCATTTTCAGGTGCTTTCAATAGTGTGCATTTAAAACATTTTTATCTATTTTTTTTTCTAATGGAAATTTTAAATTGTTTTAAATGCTACAGTTGAAATACATTTTAATGACAATCTTTGTATTTTTTTACATATACCATATTTTTCTTTATGTTGCAACCTGACCCTAGAATGGAAGAGGAGGAGATGTAAGACATCATCGTCATCAGTGCCCCCATGAGACATCCCAGAGAGTCAGCCCAGGGATTCTGAGAGATCCAACAGAGTCAACAGAGACACACTTCCTACAGTCCATTTCCTTAAAAAGTTCATCCACCAAAGTGACCAAAGCTGGTTCCATCCCATAACTGAGCCTGAAGCCAGATTGAAATGCATCTAGATGATACATATCATCCAGAAACCCCTAGTGCTGGGAGCCCACAAAACATTGCAGAACCTTGATCCAAAATGGAATGTTTGAATTTGGTAAATAATTATTCAGAATGGCAGGAAGGCTTTCAGGGAAGACTTTTCTTTTGTACCAACCTCACCAAACTAGACATCATTATATTTCTCTGATGATGTATACTTTCCATCAGCAAATGGACATTAGTTGGATTTCATCCATTACCATCTACCCCAGATCTTCAGAATAACTAAATTATGACATAGATCTCCCAACCCTGAAAGGCATTACACAACTAAGAGAAGTGCAGGGCTGCAGAGAAAATTGATGTTTTTAACCTTCCCCTATCAGATTCTCTCTCTCTCTCTCTGTGTGTGTGTGTGTGTTTTTAAAAGTTATTGTTCTTTTTTATTTTTATTTTTATTTTTTAAAAAAACCCAAACAACAGCAACCAACTTTGGTCTCTATCCATTGTTTTTAAGATTTCAAGTGTTGATGTGCTACAAGAACAACGTGTTTATCTATAGCCTAATGGTTCACTTCCATTCACTTCCCTTGGTTCTCTCTATTTCCATTTACATCAAATCAATGACGAAGCAGCCTCAAACATCATAGACAGGAAGGCAAGGAGAATTAAGCATTTAATATTAACACCAAGACATTTTGCTCAGAGGACAACTTACAGGCTCATAACTATTTTATCAGATTCCATTTTATTACTTGTCTGGATGTCATCTAGCTTCTAGGTGTGCTGTACAGGAGAAAAATAAAAGTGATGGCCAATGACAGTTCAAAAGCCAAAGCTTGTTATTGATTTGGTTCTATGGCATTCTGTGCAGAAAACTCTTTTGCAAACATGGGCACCGATTGCATCTTACTTAGCAGTTCAGCCATAACAACCTATCCTATATCTAAATGAAAATCTAAAAACTCATCATAGCTAATATTTCATTACCTAACCAACCCAGTTTCCATTGACAATAAAATAAAAGGCTTATGATTACAATACAGTGAAAACAGATATCAGGAGTAATTCATTACCTTTAATCACTTGAAGAAGAGCCTTTTATGACCTACACTAAAGCCATGTTTTGTCTTCTAGCATCAATATTGCACACATACAGAGAAGTGAAGGGGAGATCAATATTCATGCAAGGGAAAAAGGCAATAAAATTACTCAAATACAAAGACTTATTCTGTCACCACTGAAATAAATCTCTAGAGCATGCCTTTTGCTGCAAGGTCAACTATCTTGAATATAATCTTAGACAGCCAGTATTGTCCCTTGACAGAGATGCTGTTAGAGATGATTAAACATGTAAATGATTGTAGTATGGGCAAAAGAGCATAAAGTTTTTAACAAAAGCTGAGTAACTAATTGATCAAAAAATAAACTCAGGCTGCCCTGTTTAGGACTTTGACATCCCTGGGTACTACTGAACATATGAAGAGGCCAGTGAGAACAAAAGTACAGCTCAGTACCATTACATACATAATCTATAGCCCCACTGATTGGCTACTATTTGATCCCGGGGAGTTAACTCTGTACATAGAAGCAGACCTTTCAGACTGGCACTGATCACTCACTGACAGAGTAATAGGATTAGAATGCATGACTGCTTCAAGAGGACAAGGTTAACCCATGGGTACTAAAGATCTCACGAGGTTACATATTTCTAACCCAGAGAGATAATTTAGGAAGACCAAAGGATCAGAATTCAAGAAAGCATAAGCAATGTAAAAATACACATACCCTAGGTGTGACTGATGACAAATTCACCATGGTGTAGATTTTATACCTAAAGGTGGGGAATCTTTAGCTTTATTGGTCTATGAGTCTAAAGTACAACGATTTTTGAGTGGAGCATGAAAGTTGAGGACATCAACATCAGCTCATTGTTAAGAATAAGGCTTCTCAAGTCATTATATAAACACACTCTACCAATATGCAAAGAGGGGAGTATATTCCTCTCAATCTCTAGCTGTTTACTTGCTTTACTCACTTAGAGAACAAAAGTCCGAATAGCAGAACTTCCCCTACACATGGACCAATGAGGAAACTTTGGGGGGGGGGTTAGGAGGAGGGGGATGAGGGAGTTCTTGCTTAAGTGGGGAATGCCCACATGAAGGGGAGGGTCTCTGTTTTAGACCCATTGTTCTCCATATGAAGAAAGCAACAGCACTAGAGATGGAGATGACAGGACAAGTTTGCTTCATCTCATGTTGATTGAACACAGCTGTATAGAGATTCAGTTACCATTTCATTACCACTAAATAATACACATTTTAGAGTGCTAGGATTTAATATTGTTGCTTAGAGGTTTTGTCATTTGACAAAAAGACCCTTACATCATTATGTAGAGAGATCTTGTAACACCTTTGGGTAAAAGGTAAAGGTATTCCCCGATGACAAGGTTGTCAAGTCATATCTGACTATAGGGGATGGTGTTCATCTCCGTTACTAAGCTGAAGAGCCAGCATTGTCACAGACTACTCTGTGATCATGTGGCCAGCATGATTGCACAGAACACTGTTTACCTTCCCACCAGAGTGGTACCTATTAATCTACTTGCATTTGCATGCTTTTGAACAGCTAGGCTGGCTGAAGCTGGGACTAGTGTTAGGAGCTCATCCCATCACATGGCACCTGGGCCTTAAACTGCCAACCTGCTGATCTTGCAATCAGTAGCAATGCGTCTTAACCATGTGAGCCAAGTCTACTTCCTCAGATGCATATAGTGGAGTAGAAACCAGGGACAGGCATATATATGCCATTGGTATGTGATAATGTCAATTCAAATTCAAAATCCTTTGTGTATGGAAATGAAGTTGCAAGTCCAGTTTTAATGATGGCCATTAGTGAACAAAGACATGGTGAACTAACCAATGTGTATGGAAAAGAGGAGGCAAGAAAAGTTTGTCTTTGGAAACTAGCCTGTAGGTGAAGAGAATAGATGAGTGTGGGGTGCCCCCCTCCAAGGATGGGGTCAGATAGTGTTGAAATGTATGTAATGAGTAAGGAAGCCATTATCCCTGTTCAATCCATTGCTGAGGGTCTGTAGTTTACGGATAAATTCCAATTCTGCTGTTTCTTCACCTTTGTAGTTCTTTTGTTCAAGGACCACTGTTCTGAAATCTGAGATGTAATGCCTAGGGAGATTGAAATGTTCTGCCACCAGTTTTTGTGTATTCCCATTCCTAAGGTTTGATTTATGCCCATTTATCCTCTGGCACAGGGACTGGACTGCTTGCCTGATGTAGAGTGCTGATGGACATTGGTGACATGGTACTGTATACCATCATAGCAAACAGATCAGTCTCTGCTCCTGATGATAAATAGACATAAATCAGACATTTTACAAAGGATTTTGAAATTGGATTAACATTCTCACATACCAATGGCATATATATGTCTATCCCTGGTTTCCATTCCACTATATGCATCTGAGGAAATAGACTGAAGTCTAGGAAAGGTCATGCTGCTGACTTCTTTATTTCAATTAATCTCAAAGGTGCTACAAGTTCTCTCTACATACTGATTCTACAGACTAACATGGCCATATCTTTGAATTCTGCCCTTATCTCACATTAGTTCCCCAGGGCCCCCAATCTGAGGCATCAAAATGAAGGCTGGATAACTGTTTTCCAATGGATTGATGAAGGAATAGAGAAGGAGGGCTGTTAAGAGTTGCTCAGACTTGGATTGGGAATCAGTTCACTCTATATACAGTGAACAAGAGGTGAAAATATCATTTTGATATATGTTCAAAACAATGGGAAGTCATATATTTCCTGCCATATGGCACTTGCTATAAAGAGCTTTACAAGTATCCTGGTAATTACTCTGAAACAATTTTTTTTCTTGAGGGTGGGACAATCAGCTGTTTTCCTCAGAAGTATTTCTTTTACTTTTCTCATATCTTGACCTTTAAAAATGTCTCCAGGCTGCCCAGCAAAGGATGGTTTCAAAGCAGCGAGCTATCATTCTACTCACTAGCTTCTGGCACTGACACTGGCTCTTAGGTTGTATACCCTTGGTATAGATCAGCATGACTGTTTATGCCATCTACAAGAAGCTGATGAGGGTTGTCTGCTTGATTTATTTCATTTGTCATAGTGTGCATCTTATACTCTTGCTAAACCTCCTGCTGGCCTTATAAATAGAAACGATGACTAGTCTGTAATAGGCATAATTAATGTATCCAGGAACAATGGCTAAACAAATTTGTCTCTCTGTGTGAAAAAGATTTGTAATGGTGCATGCTCTAGTATGATAATGGAATAAAAAGATTTTTGGGGGTGGCACAGTTGCACATTCCTTACATTTATTGGGATATTTAAAAATTCATTTATTTCACCTTATAGCCCATTCTGTCTTAAAAGCCGGGGGCAGCCACAATGCTCAGGCAGTACTGAGAGCAAAAGAGTAAAACAGAACTGATTAAAACACTCTCACTAACACACACACAGATTCAAAACAATTAAACAAGGAGCAAACCTCAACTTCTGTTTCCTTTATTCAGGTTTTCAGACTGGCTGTGTGGTTGTTAGTTGTCATTTATAAAACAGGTTTAACCACACTTTAAAAACAGTCCTAACCATGCTCCATTGTTTCCATGTTTGGAGAACAATAAGTTTTTATATAGGACCAAAAAGCATATTATGTTATTAATTGGCATCAAGTCAGCTTCATAGAATCATAGAATCATAGAGTTGGAAGAGACCACAAGGGCCATCCAGTCCAACCCCCCGCCATGCAGGAACTCCCAATCAAAGCATCCCCGACAGATGGCCATCCAGCCTCTGCTTAAAGACCTCCAAGGACGAAGACTCCATTACACTCCGAGGGTGACACTATGGTCAACCTATGGTGACACTATGAATGAGAGACCTCCAAGTCAACCTGTTATCAACAGCCCTGCTCTGGTCTTGCATAGAGGTGAAATTATTTGCCAAATTTCTTCTTGAAGGTAGCAACAAGTAATTTCAGCAATATTCTTCCTGCTCCAAGAGAGTCTTTGGAAACTACACTGTTTTCTAAGGTTATTTTCATTTTAGCTTATTCTGTGCAAAATTTGTGTGTGATTGTTTTGTGCAAAAAAATCCATATTTTTTACATGGAAAATAGCATTTTCTTTCTGGAAAATAATATTTTAACCAAGAAATATTAAGTCATGCGCAGAAAATGCTGTTATCTTCACAGAAAATGTTCTTTTCTATACAAATAAACCATATGTGAATTTTATGGAGAATAAATCACCAGTTACAATATTTTCTATGCAGAAAACAGCATTTTCTCACCAGGACGTAATATTTATGTGCTTTCTGAAATATTATTTTTCACAAAGAAAATGTTGTTTCATGGACACACACACGCACATTTACTGATTTCAGCACAAAATAACCACATAAAGCTTTGCAATGAATAAGGTTCTGAACTGTGAAGATTCTCAGTGGACCAAGATTCTTTTCATCAGGGTTTCTCAAGACTAAAAGAAATTTTTTTTGGGGGGGGGGACCATTTAAATTTTGAATATTCTTTCCATCCCTAGTCTTGCAAGTTCAGGACTTTGGCCTCCTTGATTCAATTTCCCCTACAGCTGCAATGTGGTCTTTCTCTTTTCCTATTGCCTTCTATGTTACCAAGTATTATTGTATTTTCTAATGAACCGTGTCTTCTTGTGATATTTCCAAAGCATGGCCGTTTTACTTTAGTTATCCTGGCTTCTAGGGTTAGTCCAGGCTTTATTTGTTCTCGAACCCATTTATTTGTCTTTCTGGTAGTGCATGATATCTGTAGAACTGACCTCTAGCACCATATCTCAAATGAGTTGATTCTTATCCTATCAGTTTTCTTTACATCCATCTTTCTATATATATGCCAAGCATATATATGAAAAAAAAAACACCTCGAAACAAAATAGAGATAAATGTCAGCTGCAGAATGAGGCATTACAACAGAGGAGGTACTCACTCTTTTTGTCACATAACAATGACTCTTTTTTTATACTGAACCCAAAGTCATGCACATTGTCAGGGCTATCCCACCACTCTCTGTGACTTTGCCCATATTTGCCAAGGGACAACTATGTGTGGAAAAACAAATATACATAGACAACTTGTGCAATTGGCATCAGTAGCCCTGCTGACTGGGAGACTATGGAACTGTAGCCAAGAGCCTAGTTGGGGAATTTTACTATTAGCTCAAATTGCAAGATGGGTCGGCTACAACAACCCTGCGAGGTCGCCTCCCGCTGTGTATACCAAGAGGGCCGGGGTTCAAGGAATTCTGCAGAGACAGGCTTGTCTAATTAAAGTCCAATTTATTAAAGAGAAAGACAATCATACAATGCACTTACACACACACACATACAAGGCTGAGGAAAGTCAGTAGTTAGCATTGGGGATAGTTTGAGGCTTGACTAGGGTGATGCTTACCAAAGTGTAGATTCTCCTCTGGGAATTGAATGAGACAGTGATTTCAGAGACAAGTCCACTCTGCAATGTGGGTTTGAGTGGCCCTTGCCGGTGTCCAGGTTCAGAGATCAGACTGACGTGGAGTATGCAGACCTCTGGGCTGGCACACTGAGGGCCTAAAACTGGGACCTTTTATAGGGGAAAAACCCCTTCTGGCAAAGGTGCCTAATGGTGGACTAAATGCCTGGACAATAGGGTCTGATGCTCTTAGGAGGATTAATCTATTGTGGTGATATCCTGAGGAATGGTATCAGGATATCAAGAATTCTGAGGAAGAGGGGAGTCAGCGGATTAAGGAAGACAAACATTACACCTCCTAATGGCTAGGTGATGATCCCATTGCGACTTCCTAGACTATCTGGTGATGGTATTATCTGAGAAGATAATTCCAATATGCTCTTATCCTCTCTTTCCTGTTTGACCAGTCTTTTCTGGTCTGGCCAGTTTCCAGGTTTGACCAGCAGCCAGGGTTCATCTAGGGGTCATGTATTAATATATAAAAATTATACAGTGCACTTCTGGTAACAGAACTTATAGTCCAAAAAAGTAATTTGTTTAAAGATCACTCTAGAATATCCTTCCCATTCATAATTGCAAAACAACCATTTTTTATTTTTGTTTGTTTGTTGTTTGTTTGTTTCTCACATCCAATTCTTCTCAATTTGTTGCTTTTTTGAAAGCAAAGAATGTCAACAGGATGATAACAGGCTAGACAGCTGTGAGAGGACTAATGCTTGAAAGCCTGCCATGGTGATCTACAATACAACTGATGAGAAACATACTGGCAGACACTTAGTTTCTCACAAGGAAGCTGACTTTTGCATTTGGGAGGAAAAGATGCAAATGTCAGGCATTAATGATAACCAATGTACAACGCTATGGTCCAGTAGTTGCTGGTACTTAATTTCAACAAAATCACAGTCCTCCTCTCTCAACCTTTCCCATGTAGCTGTGTAAACATGACAGTAACTTTAAATCTTGTTGACATCTACTTCCTTACCTGTCAGCAAGCAGTCAGTTGTGGTTCAAATGGCATTGTCTGGGAATGTATCACCCAAGTCCCCTCCTGTACATGAAGTCCAAGAGTAGCAATTTGGGACACTACTGAATTGCCGGGTCAGAACATGTCACTGCTTTACAAGCAGCCAAACAATTAAAATGATGGCAGGAGCAATTTTTTTTAAAGGGGGGGGGGGAGAGAAGGAATTTTCTGTAAACAACCAAGATCTCAGAAAATGTCCACACTGTTTATATCAGAAAATACATTTATGCAGCCATTTTTGACAGTAGACAAGAGTCAGAGTTATACAGGCTCCCCCTCCCTGCCATTAGTGGAATATAAATTTGGGGGGAAAATGACTTTGGGCACATCCAGACAACTGTAGGGTTGCCACGTTGAATATGCAATGGGACTCCTATTTCAGTAATAGTTAACAGACCTTGGATAAAGTTCTGTTAGACAAAACTATATCACATCTCCTTCTGTCCCTAAACTACACCTTTCAGCAGCTGTGGCTTCCCTGTGTCTATTTACTGGTCAGAAGACAGTGGAAAGGCACAGAGAAGCATTCAGCTCTTTACCTGGTGTGGGATGCAAATTATTGAAGATGGTATATTGCTACGTGTCCAGCGACAGGAACAGAGCTGGATGTTTCTCTGTCTCTGCCCATGCTCTTCACCCTGATTCTTCCTCAGATTTCCAGTAGCATTAATAGCAGCATAGGATTATCATTTTTTTTTTGTGGTGGTGGGGGGCTTCTCCTGAATTATGCATGGAAAAATGTAAAAGCCATATGGGATGTGCTGCGGGTAGGGGACTTATCTTGTTGCTCAACTGTCCCTGAATATTTTTATCCTGTTTCTGAAGTGCCATATTACTTGGGTAGGTGAGTTTTACTCCAAAATTGGGACCTTTTGCCTGAATTACTATTGCGTCTATTTTCACAATCAGGTCTAGAAGCTGAGCCAGCACACCTCCTAAACTGCACCCTGTCCACTCCTGTTACAGCACAGTATCCTAGCTACAGACATCAGCTTTTGTCCTCAGAACTCAGGGAATGGGATGCTTCTACCTAACCATAAACTATTGTTTGGGGTTTCTGGTGACATGGCGACAAAAGTGTTTAAGGAGAACAGGAGGTTAGCAAGACCCACTTCAAAAAGAGAGGTTCCTTTGAAGAACTTTGAGGTGGAATTTAAAGGCTCCAGCCTAGCATAATGGATGGCATACTTGCTTTGGAGGTGATAGGAGTGACTTACCTGACTAGTGTACATCTCAGTTATTTCTACATTCCCACATATGCTCAGAACAGTTGGCTTGGGGGTAAAAAAAATTGCCAGCAGTTAAATGGTCTGGTTAAGGAATCCAACCCTGCACAATGTCCATATAAGCTATACCAAATAAAGCTTGTTTCCAATTTTGCCCCAGAACCTGTATACATATTCTTTGTGATCTCTCCAACTTACTTCAACAGATACAGTTGGCATGGTTGCTTTCTGATTGTTGTGTCTCACTGGCTTTTAAAATTGTGCTTGTTAGGTGATTTGGACCATAATGCCACAAAATGACTCCAGTTTCAGAAATAGAGAGAATATTCTGTTGCAAATGTTGGCTCCTTGCTAATTCTGTTTCAACTAGAGATGCAAATCTTTGCTTATTTCATTCACGTATACCAGCACAAAATAAACATTTTCTCCCACTGGACAAGCTTATTAATGTTTTTACACCTTTTAAAAAAACCTTTGGTCCTGATTTCAGGACATTTTTGTGCAAAAATAGTCCACACACCTTTCTGCAAAAAAATAAATAAAATAAAAATAAACATAAAATAGTGTTTTAGACTGAGGTCTGAAACACACTGCAGAAATAATCCAATTTGAGACTGTCTTAACTGCCCTGGCTTAAAGTTAGGGAATTCTGGGAACTGTAGTTTTGTCAGACATTTAGCCTTTTTTGTCAGAAAGCTCTGGTGCCACAATAAACTAAAATTCCTAGGATTCCATAGCACTGAGCCTGGGTATTTAGAATAGTCTCACACTGGATTATTTCTGCAGTTTGTTTTGGAGCAAAGATTGCTTTGGGCACAGAGATCAATTTTATCCAAAAAGAAGTGTTTGCCACTTTCAAACAAACAAACAAACAAACAAAAATAAAAAATGCAATGTGAAAGGCCTGCAATGTGAAAAGGTAGTTGACCATTTCAACTTTTTTCTTGATTTGGGGGTCTGTATCATATTGTATGTTCCAAATCCAGAAGACCATTGATCAAGAGATTCATCTGTACATTGATTTACTGTTCAGCAATTAAGAGGGTCTATTCTAGTTGGGCAAACCAGTAGGATATAAACTGATGTCTCACCATGTGAACAAACTGTCCTTAACTCAAGATTTTTGAGTTTTTGTTTTGCTTTTTTTAAAATCCGGAATGTCAATGCTCTGCAAAGCATTTTGCGTTATAAATACCAACTGAGCATTGGCATCTGGAATTTCTCACAATAAATGAAGGAAAACATTAGCAATTTGATGAGTAGGATCTGACGACTCCTTGTAAATATTACAGAATGTTCAAACTAGAGGCTGCACAGAACAAATAGACAGAGCAGATGCAAGGCAACGTCAGATCTGGGGGAATGCCAATTGATCAATTCCACCAAGGGTTGATTATCTAACCAGAAACACATTTTGTTGATACTTAGACTTTGTCCCCCAAGAATAACTTCTGCTAGTGTTGGAAACCTTTCAGCAAATGGGGCACTCATAACCAAAGCAGTACCAGGTGGAGGTACTGTAATGAGCATTGTTTTCCAAGAAAGCTTTCCCATACATGTATCTTATCTGCAAATACATGTTTTCCTGCTTTTATGCCAACTAAAAATACTAAAAGAGGAACAAAAGGCTAAACGAATGACAGGTAAAAGTGTGTGAGAGGGAAAGAGGGGAAGAGGGGGTAGCAGAATTTAAAAATATTGGAAAGACTGGCTAAATTCATTAACATGTAATAGTGGTGGGGTGTTTTGTTTGTTTTTTGGTGGGTATCTATTTATTGGGTGGGAAATGTGTGTCTCTGTGTGTGTAAGTCATGCCTCTTACTAGTTCATTGTTTTCTTTGAACCTATAACATTGGTTTATGGTAAATTACACTATTACTTCACTCTTAGTATTGCTATGGTTGGGGTATTTTCAGGTGGTTTACGTGAGATGCTTTAAAGTAGAAATGTGAAAGGCTAAAGGTCTTATTGGGGCCTCCTGAGTGGAGAGTATATCTTTCATTACAAAACTACGATTGTTCCTTTAATATGAGGTACGTTGTGTAAATGGAGCTGCCTTGCATAGAATGGATCACAAGAATCCTTGCAAATTTTCCCACCCTTAATGGGTAAAAGATATCTGGAGGCATCAAGACACACCACTAAAAATGGTCAATCTGCATGAGATTCCCCCCCCCCTCTCTCTCTTGCAATTTAGGGCTTTTTGGCAAAGATTAGTTAGCACAAAAATATTAGATTTTTTGGCAGAGCAAATACACTGTATATAATATACCATTTCAGGACAAAACATCTTCTTTTTTTTTGCACAAAGACCCAGTGGCTTTGCACAACCACAATTTTCTCAAAAAGGTCCCAAAATACAATAAATAGATAAATAAATAAATAAATAAATAAATAACAAAAAAAAACCCTAATAATTTTACTCAGGGGATTTTTTTAAAAAATACAGTGGGGTTTTTTTTAATATAAAAAAACCCAAAAAAACAAAAAAAAAAACCTGTTCCTGACTCCCCCCCACCCGCCATGTAAGGGAAATATCGCATATGCCTAAGCCCCATTTAAAACAATGGGGTTCATGTATGTGGTGTGCACATCGTGTGCGCCATGGGTGCATGCACTATTCCCTCTTCTGATTTGCAACTTCAGCGTAAGCTGAAAGCCATGTATGGTGCCCCCGTATGACACAGGTGATATACAGCTGAACATGAAAATCAGGATTGTGCAAGCCATTAATTCCCTATTACCATGTACGGATGTGAGAGCTGGACAGTGTAGAAAGCAAATAAGGAGATAATCAATTCTTTTGAGATATGGTGCTGGAGAAAAGTGTCAAGGATACCGTGGACAGCAAAACAAACAAACAAGTCTTTGACTTGATCAAGCCTGAAATCTCCTTGGAAGCAAAGATGACTAAACTGAGACAGTCATACTTTGGCCACATCATGAGAAGACATGACTCACTGGAAAAGACAATAATGCTAGGAAAGACAAAGAGTGGGAGAAAGAGAGGAAGACCACATACAGATGGATGGAGTCTATTAAGGAGGTCATAGGTATGAATTTGCAGGATCTGGACAGAGCTGTAGATGATAGGGAATCTTGAAATGTCTTATCCACAGGGTCGCCATGAGCTGAGATCAAGTCCAGTAGAAGGTGGTTAACAACAACAAAAACCTCTCTCTGACCAATAAGAAGCATTTGTTTCTAATTCCCCTTTTTTATTTATTTTGCTGTTGCAAATAATATATCTGGAAGCATGGGATTGCTGCAACCTAGAACACAGCTTGAGAAAGGGTCTGGGGTTGCTTGTTTGCTTTTACTAAAATCCACAAAATGGCCGTGTTGACTGGAGGGATTCTTGGAGCTCAAATTCACAAAATTAACTTTTCCATGCTATGGATTTTAAAGGGTATGAAGTCACTGCTGTAGTCCTTTATCAACTTACTTATTACCTTAGCACCTGTGTTCAGCACAGGAAGTTTCAGTTTGGGAATAATTATTGATTAATTAATAACCATTATGATGGTACAGGGTTGCTCCTGTTAATGTTGTTTGACATCATTTTAACTGCCATGGCTCAATGCTATGTAATTCTGGGATTTGTAGTTTTGTCAGATACTTAACCTTCTTTGCCAGAGAGCTCTGGTGCTACAAATCCCAGGAGTCCTTGGAATAGATCCATAACAGTTAAAGTGGAGCACTTTTGGGGGGTGGGGGCATTGTGGAGGTTGGAATTATATTCTAACCATGCAGTGACCAAAATCTTCCCAACCCACTTTGCAAGCAGTGCAGATTCCCCTGAAGGAATTCCACTTGTGTTGTTAGAGCATCTATTTTCTTGTAGATAAGCACGCTACAAGAACATGATCTGAGGACCCTGTCGCAGCATATTGAGCTTTCCTGAATACTGTAATAACTAGGCAGATACATAACAAAATAGATAGTCCTTTCATTGTAAGAATGAAAATAAACAAAGAAACAAAACAAAACAACCTAAACTTTGAGATCACTTTAAAACAATATCTAAACATAAAAGCTATTGGTGTCTCACAATATTTAATTATTTAATTTAACTATTGGTGTCTCACAATCTTGATACTGTACCCTGGTTAGCAGCCTAGCTATTGCATTTTGTGCCTGATGAAATTTCCACACACTCTTCAAGCATACTCTAACAGAGCAGAATACAGTAGTGTAAGCCTGATGTTGCCAAGGCATCAATAACCGTTGCCAAGTCAGACCAACTTGAGGAAGCAGGGACAACAAATATGTTTGTGCAAGCAAAGTCCTTGCTATCACCAACACCATGACCTGAAAAGACTAAAGATCTAATTTTTCATACAGCCATAATTCATTTCAAAATAGGTTGAAGTCTAGTCAATAAGGTCCGATCTAGATGGGCACTAAAAGGTGCCTGGGTGGCACCATTAGGGTTTGTGAGTGCGCAGCATTCGCACACTCACAAACCCTAGCACGTAATGGTGCCGGCGCCATTATGTAACACCGTTTACACGGTGTACATAATGGTGCCACCGCAACTGTGCAACTTCCGCACAGAGCTGTGCAGTTGCAGCAGCGCAAAGGCGCCAAATGGTGCCTCTTTTCCAAACTGCGCCGCAACTGCGGCACAAAAAAGGAACTCCAAAACGGAGCTCCTTTTTTGCAGTGGGTCTTTGCCGCGGTCTTTAAATGGCCGCATCAAAGACCCGGGGAGAAAGGGGCCGTGGCAGCGGCCCCTTTCTCCCCTCAGCCCTGCCAAGGGAAGCAGTGTGTAGTGGGCGCCCAGGGCACCTGCTGCACCTCGCTTTGAGGTCACGGGGAAGTGGCAATTTTCTGCTTCCCCGCAGCCTCCAGAAGTGGAGGGATGGGGTTGCAGAGGCTGCCAGTGTGGCAGCCTTGGCCCCATCCCACTGCTTCCTGCGGCGAGTATGGATCACCCCTTTTGGGTGGTCTGGAAAGCCCCTAAAAATCCTAGATGAACAATTTGCTGAAACAGCACTCTGAACCAAGGTTATTTTTCCCCAGAAGAAGGCAATAGGATACTACCAAATGTTTTTGTAACCAAAAAATGCCTTCACTTATCCTAGTACAATGATTTGCCTCATTGTGTTTCTGTTTAAGACCATTGTGATTCTATCCTAATATGCCTATGTGAAGTCTTCATTCTAGTGCAGATGCTCCAATCAAATCAGCTATTGTTCAAAATGAAAACAGTTTGATTTGACAAGTGCCATCTCTTTTCAACAAAATAACTAGTATATATATATTTTCCTCTTGTGTCTCAGCACAATGTGGCAGTGGAACTAACTGGTGAAAGTGCAGAAGTAGTTCTTTTAGTATTAGAATTAGTGGCATGAAAAGTTTTAACAGTTTCCAAAATCAGCTGACTAGGCTAAAATGTTTCTTCCATTTTATAGTAATGAAAAAGCTGGCAGATAGTTTACTGAGTTTATATGTTCTGCATTCAGCTATGGGTAATTGGCTGGGTATGTTCTCTTTTAAAACTCATGATACAGTCTTCTTGTGCTTTATTTTTGCTGCTGTGTAAGATAAAGTAAATGTAAGCTGAAACTTTAGAAGGATAGATGATAGATAGATAGATAGATAGATAGTTGATAGACAAGCAGATAGATATTTCTTTGGCGTGTGCTATGAATGTATGGCATGATCTCCCATGGTTATCCCCAGAAAAACCAGGTTGTAGAGGAAAACCACAGCAGTGTGACCATGATAGACCATTTCAGATAGCTGTCAACTAATAATGGGTAGATATTTCATTTAAATTTATTTAAAAGATGGATATACCACGATTGGCTAATTTATACTTTTCAAGTTAGAAAGATTTGAGGTTTGTTTTTTTTTTAAG
The DNA here is from genome assembly GCA_034509955.1 of Urosaurus nigricauda. Taxonomy (NCBI): domain Eukaryota; kingdom Metazoa; phylum Chordata; class Lepidosauria; order Squamata; family Phrynosomatidae; genus Urosaurus; species Urosaurus nigricauda. The sequence continues at coordinate 108,769,902 of JAOEGL010000004.1, forward strand.
CCAACATGAATTGGCTTTTAAAACAGTAATAAACATGTTTATCTTTCAAGGTCCACTGTTTTGAGCGTTTAACACTTAAATGTCTAGATTTGCATTTTTGTGTAAGGATTTGCTTGTCCAAATTGGCAGTCCCACAGGAAATAATGGATAATTCAAACATTTCTTCTTACTGTGGAACACTTTCAAAAAGTGTCCCATTTCCATTTCTGCCTAGGTTCGCCTTTTTCCCCACCCACATAAAAAAGAGCTATGTAGGAGCTACCCAATGTGGTATAGAGGTCTGAGTGTTTGACTAGAATTCTATAGACCATGATTCAAATCCCTGCTCAGCCATGGAAACCCACTGGGCAACCTAAGGCAAGTCACACTCTCTCAGTCTCAGATGCAGCAAAAACCCCACACCCACTGAGCAAACATTTCCAAGAAAACCCTATGATATCTTCACCTTAAGATTGCCACTTGAAGGCATAGAACAACAATTATCTCTGTTGCTTCCCCAAAGTAACTTATGGTGACCTTCAAGTATCCAAATACCATCCTACTATTTTTTATTGAATAAATGTCATGTCTCCTGGGTCAGCTTTACTGGAGAGATAGTATTTAGTAGTTAATAGGTGCACCTGTCTGAGGTTCAAGCATGGAGCAGTGGTTTGAGTAGTGAGTAGTTTGGAGATCAGGATTTGATTCCCTACTTAGCCATGAAAAGTGGGTGACTTGGGAGAGTCACACACTTTCAGTCCCAGAAAACTCCCTGACAGGTTTGCCTTAGGATCACTATAAGTCAAAAATTACTTGAAGGCATACAACAACAACTTCCTTGTGTGGGAGCAAAGAGTTATAACCAAATGTGTGCATTTGATGATAAGTCATCCTCTGAGACCTCTGGAGACTCCCATGTTTGGAGCATTGCACATCAGTTTTCAGAACATAGCTGGTGATAAGGATGCTTGTTTAGTTTCCCCTTCCCTTGTGTATTAATAAATGTTTCCATATAGTGGCTAGTAGGATTGCATGAAAGGAATTCAAGTGAGGATCATTGCACATTGATTCAGACATCCTCCGGTACTCCCAGGCATCTTCCATAGATCCTAGAATGTAAAATTGTTTTTTTTTTTTAAATGCTGGTTATTGAAATATGCCTGGTAACAATCTTTGGCTACCCTTCTACTCTGCTATTGACCACTACATGGTCAGACCAATTCAGGGAAGGAGACACAGTCCTTTCTGTCACCACTACCAAGCCTGAAGGGACAGAATAGAATAAAGAGTATAAACCCCCAAACTAAAGACCTAATCTTTCATAGAGGCACAAGCCCTTTCAGAATAACTTTCAGGAAAAATGTGAGCAGGAGTAGTCCTCAAGTGTTCTGTTTCTTTATTTATAATATATCCAGAGATTCAGGCTAAAAATGAAAATGGACCATGCTTTTCAAAGGATGGCACCTTTAACAAAATTTTGACATCTACTTTATCTTTTGTTATGTTTTGTTTTGTTTTTTAGTCTCCATCAAGAATTATTAAAAGTGATGATAATGTTGCTATGGGATGTCCAGCATGTTCACTACACCCAAAACCAGTAAGAGAAAAAATCCAATCATGAAATGGCATTGAAAGGTAATGGAAATGATGGCTTGAAAAATGGGAATTTTTTCCAGAGTGCATCTCAGAAAACTGCCCATGGCAATGTTCAATTATTTAGACCAGTAAAACAGTAGATCTGTTGAATAGCTCCTGCTCCTTTGTTGCCTCCTTTTGCTGGTCATTTTCTTCTAAACTGGAAAGAAAGAAGCAGTCAGTATTCAGTGTCACAATTTAGAATGGTGATGTGAAGAAATACTTTGAAGATGAGGCACTCTTTTTTCTGCTCAAGGTATAGAGCGGACACAAAGCACTACCTGAGATCTCAAAGCTGCGGTCAACTGGCATGAACAGCATCTTTCTACAATAGGTGTCTGTGTGTCTATTTCTCATCTTTGTCTCTCTTTTAAGGAAAAAATGTTTTGCTAATTTCATTTTCAAAGGAAGTAAGAAATAATTTTAGCAATTTTCTTCCCACTGCAAGGAGGTTTTCAAAGCCTATTCACAGGTTGGAACTTAATATGCACAAATCAACATATAATATTTTTACAGAATTATTATTTCTTGTGCACGGAATGGTATTTCCTATGTAGAAATGCTATGTATGTGTGAAAGGGCACAGAAATAAGTCCCAAAGGTTCTAGTCAGGGGCTGTGCCAACTGCCTCTAAGGGATGGCCTGCACCCACCTTCAGCTGTGCCAGATAGGGGCTGCAGCAACCACATGCCGCAGCCCCAATCTGGTCTTTCCAGGGCAAAAAAAAGGAGGTGCAAAAAGCATATCCTTTTTGTGTCCTGGAAACAGTGATAGCTGTGGCATCACAGCTTTAAGGCACTCCTTTGGTGTTGTATTGTGTGGATGTAGCACCAGAGCAGCACTGTGATGCCATGATGCTGTGTGCCATGTGGAATGGCATGTAGCCTCAGGCCATACTGGGGGGTGGAGTCAGGGCAAGCATCATGTGGATACCACACCCCAACTCTGCCCCCAGGCCACCTTTATGGCCAATGTGCACAGCCCCATTAATCTCCTTGTTAGATTTCCCGGTATTTGAGAAGCATATTTTTCAAACGCTTTTCAAATATTTTCAATTATTGTTTCCATCCTTACTCCATCTGTTGTTTTTGTTGCTTTTGTGTGACCTCAAGTCATTTTCAACTTACGGCAACTCTGAGGTGAACTTATTATGGGGGTTTCCAGGCAAAATTTCTTCAGAGGGAGTTTCGCCATTGCCATACTCAGAGGCTGTGACTTGCTCAAGTCACCCAGTGGGTTTCCATGGCTGAAATAGGATTCCAACTCTGGTCTCTAGAGTCATAGTCCAACACTCAGACCACTGCACCATGTTAGGTCTCATGCTTAATGTAGATGTGTTGAAGTTAAAAGAACTCATTCATTCTGATTTCATTTGATCTTCATGAACAAAGGTAAATAACATATGAAGAAGATGGAAGAGAAATTAAAATTGAGTTCAAATCAGCTAGATTTTTCATTTGAAACATTTGATCAACTAAAAATAAGGGTTAAATAAAGGGTAGCCAAACTTTAAAAAATAATAATAATAATAGAAGACCCAAGACCATGAATGGAAATAGAAATAAACTTATTGTTATTATTATATGTCATCTTGGGGTGGGGGGAGTATTGTTATCAGCTCTTTTACAAAGTAGGGGATACCTTCTCTAAGACTTTGCCTGCTATGATGCATTGTATTGTGTTTTTAAAATGCTGTAATCCCGCCTCAATCCATTGGGAGAGGTGGGAAATATAAATAAAATTTTATTATTATTATTATTATTATATTATTATTATTATTTTAAAAATAAAGAAAATTTCCCTTTTAGAGCTACACAGTCAACAATGGTCCAAAACACACTGCAGAAATATTCCATTTTGAGACCGCGTTAACTGCCTTGGCTCAGTGCTAGGAAATAATGAGAACTGCAGTTTATTGTGGTGCCAGAGTTCTCTGACAGGTAAGGCTAAATATCTCACAAAACTATGGTTCCCAGAATTCCCTGACATTGAGCCAGGGTAGTTAAAGCAGTCTGAAACTGGATTAATTCTTCAGTGTGTTTTGGGCCTAGGTTTCTATTTTTGGGGTATGAATATTTCATAGTATTAAACAAGCAGTTTGGTGCTCTTTTTAGAACTGAGGGTTTTCTTAATAATTCACATACATACAGGCTAATTATTACAATTAGATACAGATTTAAAGAGAGACAGCAAAAGTGCATACGTATATCTGAAAAATCTGCAATTAACATGCTTTATTCTTCTGTGCATTGGAAAAATTGAGTCACAAAATTCCTGCAGTTTGTATGTTGGGGAAAGGGGCACTGAAATTAGCTATGGAACTTGGGAAAGTAACATAAATAAAACAACAAAATATTTCTATTTTTAATTCTGACATTCTTTTTTATTATGATTGCATAAAAAAAATTAAGGTTGTCTTCTTGATTTTAAACAATTTTGATTCCCTTCCCATGGTTATCATGCTTAATTTTAAAAAAGTCTTCTGCCTTCAATACTCCAAACAATATCCTCAAGGTCAAAAAGAAATCTCAGAAAGATGGGAGGGATGTCCAATAATCAAAGTGTGCATGTGCCTGGCATACTATAGTTACATGATTGCTTATCCTCAAATTAAAAGAACAGATTGCTTTTTCTACGACAATATAGTTGATGTGAAAGATGTGGAAGAGGTATATAAATCAGTCAAAGGCAAATTAGACTGGATTGGAAAAGAAATGAAACTCCCAATATAGACCAACAGATTTTTTGCTGAGGGTATATATCCCACTTCATATTAAAAAAAATCTAATAGTTTGGTTAGATATATAAGCCTTGAGACCCTACACTGAGAGCAAGGTGGGATATAAGAAAATAAAATAAAAATAATAAAAATTTTAAAAGGCATGAAAACAAATTACAAAATTTAGACCAATAAAATAATTAAATAAACTTGTTTAAAACAGATTTAAAAGATTGAAAATTGTCTCTCTCTCTCTCTCTCTCTCTGTGTGTGTGTGCATCTGAAGAATGCAACCTGAATCTCAAGACAATCATAGCTTTTGTCTTATGGCACAAGACTATATGTACTTATTTGCAACCAAGAACTATTGAATTTAATGGAACATCATTCTTAGTAGATGTGCCATGGACTGTGCTGTCAATGTAGGCTTTCAATTTACCATCAATCTGCACAGTTCACCACCTCTTTTAATTATCTATGACCTGGCCAAAAATGCATTCAAACTTGCAATGGTATCAGCAACATCTGGACAGCCATCTCTGCCATGGATCATTACTGGCTCCTGCTGGTTAGCTGATTATGTTTTATATCAGGAGTTGGGAGTGTATAACCCATGGATTTCATGTCAACTTTGGGCCATAGGATGCCCAGATACTTCTTATACTCAGTGTAATGCAGTGAGTTCTTCTTCCCAAAGTATCTGGGGATATGCCCAATAATCAGGACTGGGAAGTTGCAACCCATTCTCTGCTTATTCAGCTTCATTTCTGTACTCTTCACTCTCCTGTGACATACCCAAAGCCCTCCAACCACAGATATATATATAGATTTTAAGCATGTGAAAAATTGAACAAAAATAACCTAAATCACTGCAAAAACACAGTGGTTGAGGGAAGTTGAGGACAAAGGGGAAAAGTGGAGGGAGATGGAATAAGATGGGTCATTTTAAAAACAGCTGAAAAATGGAATAACAGAACACAACAATTTGCTTACCAAATTGGGACAGCTGAAGGGTATGCTTTATAACACAAAGAAATAGATTTGCTTCTTGGATTTTTTTGGGAGGGAGGGCTAAATTAGTTTTCCTGTACCCTTTAAACGGACTATTATGGCACTTAAACGGGCTATTGTTTTGGGGAGTTGTCATGTTATGCTATCTTTCAGTATTGAGAGAAAAAGAAAAAAAAAACATTGAGGTCAAAAGGAGGGCAGAAATGGACTCCAGGCACACTAAGATTGTATACCTCTGCTTTATGACCATTACTGGTATTACTCCCTACAGTTTAACAACACGTTTCAAATGAAGATAATTTGCTAGAAATAGTCATAAACTGAGCTTTAATTAAATCCAAGGGATGATAAAGGATGGTAGCATTTTACCATGAGTCTCAGAGGAGAGTCTCAAGGTACATGATGCGGTTATGCTGGTACAAGAACATAGGCCTTGACCTTGTTTAATTAAGTTCCTCTTAAATTTAATTATCTGTATATTTTGAAACAATCACATCTAGCATTATAATATTAAACTAATGATGACAATTAATAAAATAGTAGTGATACATAAATATAAGATAACATAACCAGTCAAATAAATGGCAACAACATCTTTAACTGTTGCTACATTTACCTCTGATCATTTTATGGATCAAAATAATTATGGAATCATTAAATTTTGCCCAATAAAGTATCTGGAATTTTGTATTTTACAAAATGAAACGAAGACATCAGCTTTCTGTAAATCTATTATCTCACTCATTTTGCATGTGCAGGGGCAAGGGGCTATGCAAGAAAAACACGAGACAATAATTGGAGGTAAAAAGGCCACAACCATTTATTGCTTTCAGATGCAGTTAGTTGGCACCTACATGAGTAGGATCCAGGCATCAGTCAGCCTGCCTACTGTCCAATGAGACTAAAAACCTCTGGCCTCTGCTGGAGAACAGAAGTGGATCAGTGGAGTCCTGCCTGCCCAGCCAAGAAACCGAGTACACCTACTTAAGTGAGGGTTCTGAACATGCTGTCAACCCTTCCATAAGTCATTTTCAGAGCACTCCCCTCATGAGGTCCCGTAAAGGAACCCCGCCCCCATCTGTACCCTTTCTAGGGTAATGACACCCTAACTGGATACCATTAATGTCCCCCAGTAGTGACAGCAAGAAAGGAATGAAACAGGTAGGGAGGGCAGGATGTTGCTGAAGACCAACTGACCAGGGAGGCCAGCCACAAGCCACTTAAATGCACCATCAATGGACCTGGTGGAAGACTACAAGCAGAAGCTTGTGGTCTTGCCAGCAGCCAGTCAGGAGCCAGTGACACACTTCCCTCCTGATTGGATTGGAACCCACAGGTCCTGCCCAGCAGGCAGGCACAGTGCATGCTGGGAAAAAGAAGGCCCTGCCAGCAACCAAGATGGTGGCCGGCCATGCTCCGCTTCTGCCCTGGCCCCTCAAATCTCACAGCTGTACTTGCATGTGAAGGAGCAAGACACTATGCAAATAAGACACAACACAGTAACTGGAGGTAAAAAGGCCATAACCATTTATTGCTTTCAGCTGCAGTTAGGTGGCACCTACATGGGATAGGATCTGGGCATTGGCCAGCCTGCCTACTGTTCAATGAGACCAAAACCCTCCAGCCTCCTCTAGAGAATGGAAATAGAGCAATGGGGACACACCTGCCCACTCAGGAACCCCAGCGCTTCCACTTGAGTAAGGGTTCCAAAAATGCCGCCACCACCACCAGTTTCAGATGGCCATTTTCAGAGCACTCCCCTCCCCAGGTCCCATAAGGGGACCTCCACATTTGTGCCTTTCCAGGGTACTGGCACTCTATCCAGATTCCAATCCCATGCACTGCCTCATGCAGCAGGGCGGGTGCACCCCCTGCCACTTCCCCCAACCACTGCAACTATAAACAACAACAAGATTGTCCCATGCATAGTGAGTCTGGTGTCCCCCAATCTCTGTCCAGGTGCTTGTGTGTGGTGTGCCAGAGACCCATCCTCTACCCATGCAGCTGTGAGTTGCAGATACTTCATGTTGATGCAACCACCTTGCGCCTGAAACTCCAGAAATCAAGTGTGGGTATAGTTAAGTACCAGTGGTGGGTGGGATATACCAGGCATACACCCTGGACTTCCACCTTCCCAATCTCTGAATACGCTTGCCCGACAGCCAGTAAAATGCCACCAAGGTGGCTGCCCCGATCCTGAAGGAGTTGACCCCAAATTACCTCACTGGATAAATAAGGAGCCTAGGAGCCAAGATCTGGCTTTGAAGAATTTTTTCAGAACAGAAATAGAGCAGTGGGGAAAAATCCTAGAGGACCTGAATCTTAATAGTGGCTCCCTTGCCCAATTGGTCTGCCTTAGAGCACCACACCATGAGCAGCACCACCCTGTAGTGCAAGGAAATGTATGAGAGGTGATGTATGAGCCTGTATTCTCCTGGCCATTTCTTGGGCATGATGCCAAAAGGAGTGTCAGGTGCCCTTTTTGGTCTCCTTTCCATGTTGCTAGGGTAGAGAGGCTTTGCAAGTGTTTGGAGAGTTAAATGTTTAGAGAGCCTTTGCAGGTAGGTCTGAGCAGGGAAGATGAAACAAGTGCCTGGAGTGGAATCCCAATGACAGCTCCCCTGGGGAAGAAATGTGGGCCTGGACGGGAGGGGTGGCATGGGCTATGGGAATGGAATGTCTGCAAGGAAGAAGGGGTGTGCTGGGTAGTTTTGAAAAGCCTGGGATTGAAGGTTTGTCTTTAGTCTGAGCAATGAACATGTGCCTGCGCATATCTAATGCAATAAATCATTTCTGTTTCAACCAAGAAGCCTGATTATTATGTGGATTAGAGACAGGTCATCACATGGAGAAACTCTGAGATGGAGGAAAGGAGGGTCCCAAAAAGGGCCTGCAACCCTCCCAGCTTCACACCTTATTCACCTTCTGGACCAAAGTGTCAGGGAGGTGTCTGGCAGACTTGTGGTTGCATTCTGGGGGCCCTCAGTTGGGATGTAGAACCCCCTGGACAACATCTCCCAAATAAGAGAACAGCACCTTGTTAGGGTATGTGATGAGAAGAGGGAGCAGGGCCTGTAATTGTACAGGGGTTGGAGAGATAATGGGAGGGAGGCTGGCCTGTTTATTTTTCTGAGAGACAGTGACCTCTGCTTGGCTGCTGTCTCCTTCCTTCCTGGAAGCTGCCCCCCTGAGGAGAAGATGCCTCCTTCCTTTCTGGAAGCTGTCCCTCTGAGGGGCGGGTGCAAGAGAGCTCAGCATGTGGGCCCAGGCAAGCTTTGCAGCTGTGCTCGAATTTCCACCGTTCGCACTGGCACTTACTCTGATTGAAATCCCAGCAGACCAGGCATTCTGCTTGTTTGCCCACTGGAAAGCCTTTTGCCCCTGCCCCTTAACTTTTATCTGAGGCCTGTCCAACACTAGCCATAGCTTATCGTTGACGAGATCCCAACGAACCTGAGAGCAATGAAATGCTTTCTTCTGAAAAGCAGCATCGTAATCTATGGCCACCTGATCACCAGCCAAGGGGCGTGCCTTAAGGACATCCAAATTGTAACAAATTGTGACAGCTTTTAGCTTTTGACAATAAAGTTACTTATTGTAAATAAATAACAAAGGACAATAATGCCAAAGGTGTTTTGGGGCATTAGCCACAATGAGGAGTGTGATAATACGAAGATACTCTTCACATTAATCACTGATCCATTCTTGTTCCTTCTCATCCCATCCCATGCCCTCTCTAATGGGCAAAATGTATTTTGTCATTTATCTTCACAGCCAGTACAGGAGCCTTTCATGTTGCAAAGTTATGGAGATGCAAGATGTTTGGCTACTGCCAGAGTTATTTATTTGCCATGTGGAGCTTTAGAAATATGAAGTGTTTTACTGCTGTAATTGCCCTGGATGAGACAAGTGGCACATTCATTTAAAGGAGGAGGGGTGGACCTTTTTTTGCTCCTGCCTTGTGCTATGCCTCTGATGATGCCTAGTGATAAAAAGGCCAGATGAATAGGAATGCTAACATGCTGTTAGGATTCTTTTCTGTTATGATATGGAAAATAGGGACTCTTTTGGCTGCTTAGAAAAAGCAGCTGGCAGCCTTCATTTGGCAGTGTTCCTGTTTCAGTTTTCAGAGTGAAGAGAAATAGATACTGGGGTGAGGGTGAAGAGAATACACCATAACAATTTGTGTGTGTCGGCCATTAAAAAATGCAAAATCAGATACAATTGATGAAACTCAGTACCATGAATATGGAAATTAAAAAAAAATAGCAAGCACGAAGCCACAGTGGGGGATGGTGGATTTTTATTTTTTTTTTATTTCTATTTTTGGAAATAATGTAGAGTTAGTATGTTCATGGCTACCTTTCTTTCACTCCTAGTCATGTGGCCATGGGCCAGTGGTGACAGGTGGCTTCCATATCAGGGCTGTTTTTAGGGTTTTTATTCCAGCCCTAAAAGGAGCTATCCAAAGAACTGAACAACTTTTACTGTTTAAGGGTTCAGTATCTTCACTATTTCCTTTTAATTTCCTTTAATTTCTTTTTAAATCTATAACTTCATTTTAAATTCCTTAAACTTCTTTTAAGGTACAATAACTTTGCTTGTTCCCTGTTGTTGTTGTTGTTTCTTCAAGTTGTTTCAGACTTATGGTGACCCTAAAGTGAACCCATCACAGGGTTTTCTGGGGCTGAGAATATGTGACTTGCCGAAAGTCACTGAGTGGGTTTCCATGGCTGAGTGGTGAATCAAACCTTATCTCTACAGTTGAAGTCCTGTGCTCAAAACATTACACCATGCTGGGCCTTAGTTTCTTTATAGCCTGGAACAAAAATCAAGAACAGATTTACAACACCCTTGATATGGAAGCCATCAGCCAATACTGCAGAGGGAAAAGCTCCATATGAAATAGTGTTAGTGGACAATATTCTGTTGGAGGGCATCTAGGGGTTGGGACTGGATGGCTTTTGTCGTCTCTTCCAATTCTATGATTCTATGATTCTATTGCAAAGCTGTTTGGTTCAATTATGAATTAAATCTCCCAACAAGGGCAAAAGTCTCCTACCAAAAAGCCATGCATATTCTTTTTTCTATTTAAGCCAGACATTGAAATTATTCAGGCTTCAATATTACATGAGACTACCAGTCCCATGAGACCTAACCAGATTGGCCAATGTGAGGAATGCTAGACATTGTAGCCCAACAACATCTGGATGGCTGCATTATTTTTTTTCTCCTGATTTAAACAACAACAACAACAACAATAAATTCTTTCTGTACATGTATTGAGATGAATTATCATACACATGTCCACTTTTGTCCTCATTTTTTAAAAATATATGTTTCCCTCTTTCTTGGCAACACATATGGAGCCACTTTATGAGACATATCCTCTGGTGTGAGTTGAAAATCCTGAGGAGCTTGTGTTGTGGTACAGGCAGCTGCAACCATGAAAACAGCATCATTGCATGGTTAGGCAATCACAGTGGTCTTTACTGTCCAGCCATCTAGATCATGAAGAGAGTTGCCAATTTTAAGATCAGATAATTCAATAATATCCAGTGGCTTTTTTTGTTTGTTTGTTTCTTTATCGGTATCAAGTTCTTATCAGTCATTTATAAAATCCAAATGAATTCAACCATGAAAACCGAGTGGCTTACATCATTTTCTTTTCCTTACTGTTTCCTTACCGCTGAGCTTCATCTTTAGCTTGTAAACTTGTGGTGGCAAGCCTGTTGACAATGATCTATTTCTATAAAATTTATTTAAAGAAGAAGAGAAAGGGGCAAAAAGTTGGAGGGGGAGGAAGAGGTAGTTAATATTTTAGGTTTCTTTTTCTTTTTTTCAAAGAGTTTAATCTGCCTTGTTCTAAAACAGATTTCAGCGAATACTCCTTAATAATCAAAATGCAATTATTACTTGTATTTTCCCTCATGTATTCCATTTAACTACATATGGCTTGATATCATGATAAGTGATTCCAGGCCTCTACTATTATTATTTGCTCCCAATTGCCAGTAGATGTCACCCACAGTAAGAGACTGTCAAAATGATTGTGTAGGATGGGTAATCATCTGTTACAGTTGTGGGCAGATTCTCAACTTATGAAGGATTTAGCCTTGACCCTCTTCTCACCTTACCTCCCACTTTACTCACACTAACGACAACAGGGCCTGTAAATTAAACCTGCTAGCTGTCTTGCTTGCAGTCTTCAAAAATGCATGGGCTAAGTATAATCTATGGTCAAAGCTGACATAGGAAACATTGGCAACTCTCAGTAATTATTACAGAGATGTAGCTAGATGCGAAAATAAATGTTTGTACAAGTTTAACAGAGTGCTGCTGTTGCCATAATTAGACCTGTGATTCATGTCACATGAGTCCTTTAGCAGGCTCCTGATACTGGTTGCTGAAATGAAATGAAAAAAAAAGTTTCATTTACTTCAAGAAAAGAGAATTCAGGTAAAGAATGAGAGGAAAGAATAAATTCTTCTGGTATTAAACTAAAGTTAAGTAAATAAAATAAAATAGTAAAATATGAATTGTTTTCATATAGCACTGCAAAAACAAAACAAAACAAAACTTCCCATCAGCATTATCTGTGCTGGACATCTAAGGAATACATGATAATGTGAGAGGGCTTGGATTGTGCATGTTTATAGCCCAAATGATACTCATGATCAAGGTAGATTTTTTGCAAAGATTTTGTGTAGTGCCCATTCCAAACTGAGCTAGGGAAATCACTCATGGCAGGAAAGTTCTAAATTTGTCCCTTAAAACAAGGTTGGGCAATCTCAGAAGGGTCCTTTTAAACCCACTCTTGATCCTCTAGAATCTGCACAGTCCTTCCTAATGAAAACAGTTGTGACCATCATAGAAATGTACAGCTGGTAGAAATCTTAAGGGTCATCCAGTGCAACCCTGCCAAGCAGGAGTAAGCAATCAAACACTCCCTCTACAGATGGCTATCCAGCCTCTGCTTTAAAAAAAAACAACCTCTAAAGAAAGAGACTCCACAAGAAGGAGGGAGTGTGCTTCACTGTCAAACAGATCTTACTGTCAGCATACTGTCTTGCCCATGTTAGCATATATTACATTTCTCTTACTGAATGTGGGTTTTTCATATTTTTGTATTTGGTGTCTAGCATCAGGCATGTTTTAAGAGGTCACAATGGCCTTTGGAACTCTAGGAAGTTTCCCGTCTGGAAGGTACCCTGGCCTGAAGACATGTGAAAGACATGTAGAAGACATAGAAAGAACTACAATAAAGTTAAATGAGTTGTGAAGTCAAGGGCTTTCATGGCTAGAATCCATAGTTGTTTTGTGGGATTTTCAGGCTATGTGGTCATATTCTGGAAGAGTTTGTTCCTGATGTTTCAACCAGCATCTGTGACTGGCATCTTCAGAGAATGCTGGCATTGGATTTGAGTGAGTGGAACATACACTTGGTTGAGAGGAAGAGATTTACATGTTAATCTCTCTGTTGAATTGCAAGGCCTCAGGGTGTCTATTTTCTAAATAAAAGCATTTTATTCATTGAAACCAGAGCTTCTCTGCAATTAGTACTGGTATAAATAGGTGGAAATATCTCCTTCAGTTATCCACCTCTCACAGGCCTCCTTGTGAACTAACAGTTTCCCAAAAATACCAAGGAGACACTGTCACTGTTTGTAGAGACCCTAGTATCCCCATCACACCTTCTTGGCTAACACCTTCCAGTTTCCTGAAGTTAAATCCAGTGTACTACTCATAGTAACATCAGGACTTTCTTCCTTTTGACTCCCCATGTAGTGTAGAAGACCTCTTTTGGATGGTTCCCTGGTGGCGCAGCCCTGGTGGCACAGTGGTTAAATGCCTGTACTGCAGCCACTCACTCAAAACCAGAAGGTGGCGAGTTCAAGACCAGCAAAGGGCTGAAGCTTGACTCAGGCTTGCATCCTTCCGAGGTCGCTAAAATGAGTACCCAGATTGTTGGGGGCAAATAGCTTACAATTGTAAATGAAGCTGTTTGTTTAACAAATTGTAAGCCGCTCTGATAGTCTTGGCTGAAGAGCGGGGTATAAATAAAAAACATTATTATTATTATTATTATTATTATTCCCATTCCTCGCAATGGAAGTTTTAGGGTGTTTTGGGGGTCACATCCACCTGCTTCTCCTGACGGAAAATGCTCTGACTAGTGGAAGTACATCATTGGATACTGCCCCAGGCTATATTCCACTCTTAAAATGGTAGGATTTTGAAGTAAAAGGCATAAACATTCCTCACATTTTCGACTTGATGTACCTGTGCCATTTCTTGTTTAGAATTTGTTGCAATTGTAGAACTCAAGTAGATCATGGATGACAGGTTTCAAGATATTATCTCAATGGGTTTCATTGCCCTCCCACCTCAAAAAATGATGCCAGACAACAGTAATGGGGGATAACTGTCCATACATTTATTAAGCTAAAGTTATTTGCAATGTGGGAGCAAATGGGATATGTGAGCATGACATTCTGAGAGGATTGGTTCGAGTAAGTATGCCTGGAGCATTGGCTTCTCAGCTCAAAATCATGAATGAAAACCTCCATAATTCATCATTGCTTGGTTCAGAGTAAGAGAACAGAAGAAGACAGTGAATGTCCCCCCCCCCAAAAAAAAGTGGTGACAGCAAACGTTCCTGAAGAGGTGAAAACCTGGAGGGGAAAAATTACAATTTACCCCTCTAGCCAGCTGATAATGAGAGTCATTTAAGAAAAATCCCATCACCCTTTGATACAGAGTAAGCAAAGAAAACAGAGGAGGTGGTGGTGGTGGTGGTGGTGGAGGAGGAGGAGGAGGAGGAGGAGGGATGAGGGCCAGAGCCAATCAAAATATGATGGGGGGGAAATCATACACAGCCCTGAAAAGTGACTAGAACAATGTTTGGGACGGGGAGTGGGTGGATGTGCAAAGGGAAAGTAAATGAGAGCTTGTCTTTAAGAGGGTGGGCTGGGCCATCAAGAAATAATGTTTCTGGTGATATCACAAACCACTCCTGGATAAATGCTGAGGGAGTGTGATTGCTATGAATAAAATAGAATTAGAAGTATTAAAATGGTGAATCCCTTGTCTTCTTCCTTTTTCACCCTGCTCACATTAACTAAAGGGAATGTCACTCTTACCATATAAACACATGCAAGTTCATCAGGATACCTTTTAGTTGTTTTAAGAGTAAGCAAAATAGCATATGTACTGATACCTTTTGAATTCCACCTCAATATTAGGAAGAACTTCCTGACAGTAAGGGCTGTTCGACAGTGGAACACACTCCCTCGGAGGGTGGTGGAGTCTCCTTCCTTGGAGGTTTTTAAGCAGAGGCTGGATGGCCATCTGTCAGGTATGCTTTGATTGGGAGTTCCTGCACGGCAGGGGGTTGGACTGGATGGCCCTTGTGGTCTCTTCCAACTCTAAATTTCTATGATTCTATTCTATGAATAAAGTTGACAAAATGGGCACAATTGTGAGAGAGGTGAAAAGGGGGAAGTGCTCTGAGGAAGGTGCAAAGATTTCTCTCTCCCACAGGCACACCTGTGGGCACAGTAACTCCTCTTCTCTGCGGATCTCACTCCCATTTCTGTGTCTCATACAATTTAGGTTTGCTTTCAGACAATTGTAACAATTTGGAATTGAAACTGTTGTGAAAGCATTGTGGCCTTGAACAACCAAGTCTCCCTCACCTTGCCAACATATTCAAATGTTGAATTGTTAAAGGCAAGGGGAAAGTCTTTCAGAAAGGCGTACATGCAACAGGTATTGAACAATAATCTCTATATTTAAGTTTTATTTTAAATGAAAGTGTGTAATGAAAGCAGTGCAACAAACAGTGACACTCATAAGCAGTGTTTCATCCTTTCACCATTTAATGGTTATTGCTAAACATTTCTTCCTTCTAGACCTTTGGAGAGCAACTTTGAAGGACAATAATAAAATGCTTTTAATTAAACCCTTTTTGTAAAGCAGTCTTAAAGGAAGAATGTGGTACATTCTGGATAGTACTCTTACATTTTCTTGATCTACATTGAAATCCTTTTCACCATTTTTTTGCTGGTTTTGCACCAACCTTCCTTATAATTCAAAATCAAAGGCTTTACTCATGATTTTCGCACAACCACAGCAAAGGCCTGGTACAAATGGGCATTTTTTGGCACCCTGGGGCCAAAGTCAGGGTTTGGGAACATTCATTGACCGCACACTCCAGAACCCTAATATGTGCCGGCAGCACCATCATGGCTCAGCCCCTGTCCACATGGGGGCTGCCATGATGATGCCTCCACCACACAGTGTGCAGACATCACTGGCAGGAAGTGGCATCATGGTGGATCCCTTTCCTTTTTGTGATGCTGCAAAAAAGAAGCAAAAGGAGGAGCAACCTCAATAGCAGCGCCAGGGATGCTATCAGAGAAAGAAAGAAGGACTTTAAAAAATCCTTCCTTCTTTCTCTGGTATGCCACTGGCCCACTAGAGGAAAATATTCTGGTAGGCACTGATATTTTAAGCCCTTAGAAAATTGTTCCCTTCCTGTTGACATGCTAATGAACTCTTACTATACAGATACATGATGGAACCAAATCTAGATTGCTACCATAATTGTGCCTATTTAATAGGAGGTAAAGAGGATGGGTTTGCCTTAAGGTCACCATAATGCAGAAATGGCTTGAAGGCACTCAACAGCAGAAGCAGCAGCAGCAACAACAACAACAACAAAGAGGAGATGCAAAATCTTGACAGAGGGCCGAGTTCTGATTTTATAAAAATGCCTTTATCAGATGTAAGTATATTACAGTGGGCCCTTTTCTTATGCTAGGGATCCGTTCCAGACCCCTCACATAAGGGAAATACCATGTATGCTCAACCCCCATTGAAAACAATGGGGCTCGTGCACATGGCATAGTGTGTGTACCATGGCCACGGGCACCATTGCCTCTTCCAGAATACGGCTGAAAGCTGCATATGGCACTCCCGTGTATGACACGGATGAACTGTATGTGAATTGCTGTGGATTTTTACACATTTGAATCAACACTTAATCCATCTCCTATCGTAAAAGCTATGAGAACAGGACAAGCAAGTTTATTCTGCCCAGTCCATTGACAACTGCCAATCCATTTTCCCAGCCTTGAACCGAAACACCATCAGGACATACTGAATGAGAACCAGCCTTTTCAATGCCATTAGACAGCTGCTGCTGTTTGACCATGATGCTAACAAGGATTGTAGCACTCACCTGCCTGGTGATAAATGTCATATTCAGTCCATCTGCGTTCTTTATAGCATGGGCTACAGATGCTGAACAAGAGCCAGAGCGGTGTAGTGGCTGAAACACTGGACTACAATTCTGGGATGCAGGCCTTTCCTGAATAGTTCTCCAGCCACTAGAAGGAAAATCTAACTGTGTAATCTGACCTCATCTTAGTCATGGCCTACTGTTTATTGTATTTTTTCAAAAATATGTTTTAACTCTTACATTGTTTATTAGTATTTTAAGGGGGGGGATTGAGGGATTTGAATTGTATTTTTTTAAAAAAAAAATCTTTGTAAGCCACTCTGATTCCATTTTGTAAAGGGGTGGGATATATTATTATTATTATTATTATTATTATTATTATGTTTTAAGCATAAATCAATGCTTGTGACACATACCCTCAATTCTAGACATTCCCACTTTCCCAATCCTAGCAACTAAACATATAGGCTAGAGAGGAGGAGGAGGAGGAGGGGAGATGAGATGACTGGGTAATTTTTATCTACTGGGCAATTTTTAATCATGTGAAGTGGCAGCCCTAGCAATATTTTGAATTAATGAAACAAACTTAAACAAACAAACAAAAAGTATATCTTTAGGTTGTGTTTCTAGTCTAGAAAAAATCAGACTGCTTATACAGCAGAGCTGTTCAGCATCAGCAATAGCTTCAGCTTCTCTGAAATATACTAATAACCCAAAAATGCTATCAAACTTTTCCCTCCTGACTTGAAGTCTTTACCTGCAGGGACCAGTGATATTACAGTTTGATTGGAAATGACATACACATTGAAAATGAGCATTGGGGATTTCCCCCCTATTATTATTAACATGAATGTAATAGCTTCACATCAGTCTTCTGACAATATTGTCAGTATGAGTTTGTCTGCCAATAATTCACTTCTGGGGCTTGGATACATAGAGATGATCACCTGACAAAGTAATTAAAGGCAACAAAGGAAAGCAAAGTATTGAGGGAGGCTGGAATAAAAATGGCTTAAGCCATGATAACACAGACAGTTGCCAGTGCAAAGTATCCTGTTTTAACAATTCCACATAAAACTGGGCTCCTGTGACCTCTCAAAGTTTTCCACTTATTTTGTGAGCAAAATAATTAGAGGGATTGTTTCACCAAATTCTTCCAAGCTTCCAGGGGAAAATGCTTTCCTACATGTGAGTCTCCATCATCAGCAACAGACAAAGAATAAATTAATCCCCAGGCACCCCCCAGAAAAGATGGTGATGGTTTTTGCTATTATAAGCATGTCACAGTCAGTAAGAAGATGTGTTCCTGGACATTACTTCTTTAACAAGAACAGCAACAGCAAAAGGTACACAAGTCAGAAATAACATGGAAAGAATAAGAATAGGTTATCATACCACAAAAGAGAATAGCAGTTCAATATGTTTCAATAAACAATATAGTCAAAACTAACAATATACATATGTTAAAGGAAAGTCATGAGTAAACAAAAAATATAATATAATAAATATTAATCTTCTATAGACCACTGGAAGGCTCCAAATGCAAGGGTGTTTGTCTTACTTTTTCTCTTATGTAGTAACTAACTGTAGCACTCTGAGTACAGATTTCCAAGGCTTCTGTTAAAGGACTCAGGTTCAGGCACTGAAAATGTGAACACAAACAGTTAACCTATGTTTTATTGAGCTGGGAGGGGGCCTTGGGATTCCCTTACTTCCACTTGTGTCACATGGGCAGAATCTACTGCTCTCCTCTGTAAATGATAACCAGCATGGTTTGTGAATTGAAAATTGAGCTCAAGAAGACCAGAGTGTAAATCCTGTCAGCCATGGAAACCCACTGGGTGATATTAGGCAAATCACATTATCTCATCCTCAGAGGAAGGCAATGATAACCCTCCTCTGATCAGTTCCTGCTAAGAAAACTCTACGATGGATTTGTTTTAGACATTCCATATGCGGGAAATTACTTGAAGGCACCCAACAACTTTTTAAATATCTATGTTGAAGCTTCTGTGAACCTTTGTTAATTGTCTAAAGAGTTAGTCTGCCGTCCAGTCCTTTGCAACATTTGGAGAGTTGATTCACCACTTCAACAAGCCTTGTGGATGGGTGACATCACTGGGAGGCTTTTCTCTCCCACCAAGCAGGAAGACTGGGAAGGAGACTACTTCGAGCCATGTGTGCCCAAAAGCCTTAATAAAAAGGAGCTTTGTTGGAAGCTTTGTTAACTGAGATATGCTTGTAAATATGTGTTGCTATGTTGGCCATAAGAACCTTATTTTTCATCTTCCACAGTGCTGTGAGGCAGTGTACTTTGTCTTGTGATTCCATTGCATTTAGTTGGCTTATTCTGAAGCAAATGTATATGTCTTCTGCTTTAATGCCTTTTCCCCCATGTTTGAGCAATTTGATTTTAATCCTGCCTACAGTTTCCATCAAGCATTGGCAGTAAAATTCACGTGAGGAAAGATAAAAAAGAGAAAAATAACAGATAACTGGGATTCACTTTATTATTCAACATAAAACTGCATTTCCCATTATCTCCTCCATTTTCTGGCGTGCTTTCACTCTTTTATCTTGCTGTGTGTCAGATTTGCTGCAGTGTTGATCGTTATAGAACTTACACATCCCATGCATTCTCTTGCAATATTTCATGATGAGAGTTCTGGAGTATTTAAGTCTTGTTAATTTAAAGGAAATGCCAAAACCAACCAACCAAACAAACAAACTTGAATCTGGATTGAAATTTCGTTACAGGGGACGAGAATTTAAGAAAGTATGACAAATGTTAGAAAAAGAAATGAGTGATGGATTTCATCCCTTTTTCCTATTTTTAATTATCATCAGACAAGCTGAAAATAGTGGAGAAAGAAACATAATAGGTTTTATATTTTAGTTGCATTGTAAATGGAATCTGCTAAACAATCAAGCTGATTCTTATTAAGAAGTATGTGATACTGTCTTCTCAAGAAAAAAGCAGCATATAAGAAGATGGTATTATATAATATTCACTGAAGCTACTGGAGTCTTTTCACAAACAGAAATATATCCCTGCTTTCATCTTACAGCAAGTTTGGAGCCAAACAAGATAAGGTGCTGAAGAGTCATGGTCAGATTCACTTCATCTTTAACTATACTGATAGGTGCTGAAGAAGATCTGGATTGGGAATCTGTCACAGGACAAAATCATGTAGTTTGTTCCCTTCACAAATAAGTACAACATGTTCTCTGTGAATCTCATCCCTAAACCCACCCAACCTACAATCTGACCACATGAACATACAACCCATTTAAATCCAGCCTGGTAGCTCTTGTTTGCCAAAATATAAGGAGAAATCTTATTGCCTTCTCTAGCTTGCCCCATATCTATCTTATATGTTGAAGTTAATAAATATTGGTTTGTAAAACCACATATCTCAAATGAAATATTGCAATATTTCAAGCCATATAATTCAAATGAGACTACAAAATATCCTTCATTGGCTTTATCTGATATAAAGCACAGAGATTTAATCTGGGTTTAGATATGGCAAGCCCAAATCCAAATTCATTCCCAGGGCAGTGGCCAGATTCTTTATATATCAAACATGATTGATATGTGTACACTGACATCAGTGCTTCCTATAGCAGTGTGGATGCCATTAATTAATTAATTAATTAATTAATTTATAAAGGTTTCCCCTTTGATGTGATTGCCAATATATAGGGGGTGGTGATCATCTCCATTATTAAGGTGAGGGAGCCAGCACTGTGAAAGATGACTCCATGGTCATGTGGCCAGCATGACTGCATGGAAGTCTGTTACCTTCCCACTGATGATTCCAAACTGCTAAGTTTGCAGAAGCTGGGACTATTGAGTTCACTCCATCATGCAATGCTTGAGTCTTGAACTATCGACCTGGCAACCTTGCATTCATCAGAGTCGGCATTTTAGCAAACTAACAAATAAATATTTTATACCCTACCTTATATCAAAAATCTCAGGATAGCTTACAAAAAGAATTGATATTATATACATTAGATGGTAACTTGTTAGGTAGTAGTGATGTAAATTTCTCTCTTTATTCTTCCCATCTCTGAAGGCGGATGGGGAGTTTTATTACTCTTCTTGCTTCTCTGTGGAGATTAAGATATTTCAACTTGGTTGCCCCTCACAGAACAGCAAACTATTCCTGACAAATTCCTGAAGAATGAGGGCTATAACACACTCAGATGGTTTCCTTCCCTAATTCTTCTTATAATTTGGAGTGTGAACCTAAAATTCCATTTGAAGTGTCTAACAAGGAAAGACGGCCTGTGCTTATATTTGCAATAGAATTCCTTTTCTTCCTCTCCTCCTACAGCCCAATGGAGTAATTCAAATGGTCTCTACTAAGACTAACACAATGGAAAATGTCAAGTTATCTTGGTGATCCTACTGTATCAGTGCATGTTTATGTACAAGGTCAGGTGCACATGAAACACCTATATTTTCATGTACTTTTATTATTAGAAGCTATAATAGATCTTTTGATAGTGACAGAAGAGTGTCATAAAACACAGCTGTTTTTCTCTTTCACACTATGTAGCAAGAAAGGATAGACTATATTTATTTTCAGAACTGAATTCTTCCCTCTCCCCCTCCTCCCTTGCAGCCAAGTGGAGTAATTCATATTTCCTTGACTGAGACTCAAAGAATTAAAATGAATGTATGCTACTTTTACTACTTAAGTCCACTAATAATTATTATAATTATAATAATTGAATTTCTGCCCACCTGGTCACTTCTTTTGCAAATTAAGTATCTTCAAATGTTGACATCTCAGTCAAGCAGGTGTCAAATTTCATAGCTCATAAATATCCCAGGTGTTTAACAAACAGTAACAAGCTTTCATCACATTCCTATGGACAACTATGCTTTGCCTGCCTTAACTAGGAAAAAATATGTTTGTTCTCTTTAGTGACACCCTTTCTCTCACACATGCATAAAGAAAGGTGGTGTAATTGTGCAAAAACATGAATGAATATCAGACACACAGTCATTTGCTAACCTAGCCATGGAGTACCAAATGATTTGCTGGCCTTGTCATCGTATTTATGGCTCAGACAGGAACTACCAGCTGCCTTAGTATGTTTTTGACACAGCTTCAAAGCCTTTCTCAGCCTTTACCTTTTAATTACAAACTCTCCTTTGCCTTAATATGAGATTTATTTATATAGAGCAGCATGCAGAATTTCCTTTTGCTCTTGTAAAGTGTTCATAATGGGTCTACCCCTGACCAAAAAAACACCAAAAAAACCCAAAAACAAACAAAAAAACAAAAAAAAACCACCCAACATTTTAGCCTCAATCAAACTTTTACAGCAGGTGGCTTTATAACGGGGCTGATGACTAACCATTTCAGATGATTCCTTTCCATTCTTTCAAATTTATCAGAAGAGACAAACTATGCATTAGAAATATATTGCCCAAGAATTATTTTTGGAGGCATTTTATTCCATAAAAATCCATAGAAGTTGCTCTACTCATTGTAAGTCTTTTCTCTTATGAGCTAAATGGCTTTTGCAATGCAATGACCAAAGGATCTTTAGATCTACTTTTATCCAGTTACATACTTGCATTGGTAAGCCCAAGTACTATGAGCTCAAGTAAGGCAATAACTACAGTTTTTAAAGCACAGACAAGATTCTATGGTTTTCATCATTTATCCTCTTACATTATGCTGCTTCTTTGTTGTTATACAGTCTTGACTTGCTTCATCAGCTCCCTTCCTCAAAACACTACCAACCAATGTGCTCACTGCTCAATAACAATAAAGCAACTGGCATTATCTTCATCCAGCAAAAGAAACAACTTGTACAAGAGAAGATGTATAAATCACAGGCTATAGATCATAAATTCACCTTCCTTCTGTCACTGAACTGTAACCACATTTGGAATGCTTAAGACAAGTTGTATCAGTGTTCTCAAATGCCAGGAGTTACAAAAAGAAATATGGCTTTTGCTATGCATCCTTCCAGCTCTGTTTTGAAATGTATAGACTCATGTTAGCAGGGAAAGTATTAACTATTTGTCTAACTTGCTAGGTTCTCCAATTAAGGATGAAGTCAAAATTGGATCATTAGAATTCATTAATGTGTTTATTCCTTTGTCATTTTTTTAAAAATAGAACACCTTCTGCTTTAGGAGAAGAAGAATTAGAACTGGAGGAAATGGATTATATGAGTCTGTTATTGGGCAGGCTAGAAAGAGAAACAGAACTTCCTAGAGTCCAGGTCAAGACAGAAGAAACAACAATCAAAAAATGGAAAACAAGAAAAAAGGGGGATCTTGGGATAGAATAATGGTGAGGAGAAATTTATTTAGAGATCAAGCCCCCGAAGCAGCCAGGGCCCTTTCAAAATGCCAGGCAGACCTGAAAGGCAGGTGTCTCTCACACTCAGCATGAGCCAGTGCAGAAGAAAAATGTGTCTTTTTAATAACTTTTTTTTTTGGTGGGGGGTGCATTTGTAATTAATATTTGTCAGTCAGTCAGTCATAAGTTATTATGGTGCATAGACTGAAAATTTACAAGTGTATTTACTAGTTTTTCTTCTTTTATTGATTGCATTCTGGACTGTTTTTGTTGTTGTTATGGGATAACACGCTATCTTACTTAATATAATTTGGGGTGATCAGTAGTGAATTCAGTTTTTTTAGCTTGCTGACACAGTTCTGTGCACTTAATGGGGATTCAGACAGCCCAAAAAGGGTGTCTTAGAGCCACCCCTTTTAGGTTGGATTGGGGCCAGGACAAACAGATGTCTAGCCCAATCCAGCCAGAGACTGTCCCAAAAAGGAGCAGATATAATCTGCTCCCTTTTGGGGGCTGAAAAAAGCTGTCCCTTCCCCCATACAGTCAGTTTTTTCCTTTGAAAAACTGGCTTTGGGAAAAGTGGCATCTAAGTGCCACATCCCCAAAAGGAAGTCAATACATAACAGTATAATGTATAATGTAACAATATAATGTATAAATAAAAGTACAGCCACTCCTCCATTTTCATGGAGGATCTGTTCCGGACTGCCCCCCCCCAAAAAAAAACAGAGACTCAACTATATTCAAGCCCCATAGGCTTTAATTGGGCATATGCTCATAAGCATGCGTGGGGCATGCACCACAGGGGTGCACCCCACTGAAAATAACAGATTGATCCTCCATGAATATTCAAGACTGCAGACCTCAAGTCCATGAGAAAGCAGGGGGTGACTGTATAAATATGACTGCATAAAATGTAAATATATAAATGCATAGAGTAACAGTATAAATTATAAATAACAGTAACAATAGGATTTAGATACAAATACATTAATTTATTACAGTAGACTGCTCAAGATTTACTTATTCATTTCAGACAAGCCCACTTTGTGACCCCCCCCCCCCAAAAAAAAATCAGGCTTCTAGTTGAAGTGCAAATCCCACAACCAAAGTGATATAAAATCTGAGAGGGTAAAACCATGAAAGCAAAAGAACAAGAATCAATATGTTATACCGAAACCAACATAGAAAGGTTTGGAATTGTGGAATTAAACAGAGACTAAACTGTAGTGACATGAAGCATTCTTAACAGCATAACTGTTGGTCATAGCAGAGGGGAAAGACTATCTATTGTCAGTAGGGAGAGGCCCCCAGACTTGTTCTTGGTCCCTAAATTTTTTTGCCTCTGTGGAAAGCAGCATAACACATAACTCACTAAGTAGGAGCAGGATGACATTCAGAGCATCATCTTACTTCTACTCTGTCATGGATGCTTTCAGCATGTCACGAGGGTCATTGTTCTTATAAGTAATGTTCCAGGGTCTGGATCTGATTTATCAACCATGGAGAGTTCAACTATAACTCTAACAGATTGCCTTGTTGTTAATTTTCTGTCATTCTAAAGCTATTCAAAAAACTATTAGTACCACTTTTAATTTGACATCTGCAAATCATACACACCATTGCTTTGCATCCTATGCATTTTATTAACAATGTATTTCATTTTCAAATAGTGATTACCAATCCATACCCTTCCTCTTCACATGTGCATCACCTATTGTATCCCAACTGCATATTTTAGAATAGTACAATTTTATTTAATAAAATTTATTTATTACAATTTAATCTTTGTGGGAAAGGGGGGAGGAAACAGAAGGACATATTAAAAAAAGAAAGGAAAAGGAAGAAGGAGGGAGGAGGAGGAGCAGAAGAAATAAAGCATTACTGTACTTCTTTGACGTGTTGTGGTTCAGCCATCATGAATATAGGTCTTGATTCCATAATTGTAGAAAACTATGGGAAATTGTTTCAAATTTGGTTCTCTTTTTGTAATTTTGTATAAAGTATCTTTTTGTGATCTACCAGTACTAGAAGGTCAGGAAACCAAGTATTAATATTAAGGATTTTACATGATTCTGTCCAAAGTTTTATGTTCAATCTGAGTAGCATAAATATACGCGTATGGAGTTACACACTGGTAATGCTATTTACATTGAACATCAAAGTTGCACAAATGAACACACATATGAATGCGCATCTCATGTACATTTGCATACAAATTTTATATAAATATGCATATTTATATGCATTCTGCTATCACTTGTGTAGCTCCATTTTTGCAAGCTTGAACTAACATTCCACACTGGATAAAAATGTCCAATGGCTTCTGTGAGTGAATTGCCAATTGTATGAGACACCAAACAAATTTTGACCTGTGATCAGTTCTGACAACCTGCTCCCACCCCATTTCTGGCCTTCAAGCTCCAACTATTGGGTAGGAGATCAATCAAGGCATGTACATTTTTTGTAATTCATAGTTTGTCAAGAACCATATTATTCATTGCCTTAACTTCCTGAATGCCTATGTGCAATGAGTTGGCCACTGAAATGTTAAATTGCAGTTTAACTACTTGTAATGCACTGCTGACAGTGTTAAATTTAATTTCTGGATAATTGTATCCCCCACCCCCAATTTTTTTTTAAAGGTACTACATAACAGAATGGTTTTATATATGGCAAATGACTGTGATTTCTATAAAATAATGATTCACTTGAACCATAAAATTATGCTGGAAAACCAAGTGGGAATGGACATCATGTTGGAACAAAAAATAGTCCAGAGATACACTTTCAGAGTTGAGCACCTGCTGTAAAATAACCATCTGTGTTTAACTGTAATTTAATTATAGGTTCATTTCTTTTGTGTACACTGGAAGAATCTCATAGGTCTTCCCAGTTGGTCTGCAATCGACTTCTGGCATTTTGCAAAAGCAACAGACATGTTCTCTTAATAACACCTGCTAGCTTCATCTCATTCCAGAGTCAGTAAAGGACTTCAGGGATTTTACGATAGTGGTGGTATGATAAAAATAATAAAAAAGAAAGTTGGGATCAAAATCTATCTTAATTAATCACAAACTATAGGAAACTATAGTGCCCTTGACAGAGACATTGCTAATACAGTTGCCAAAAGTTATAAAGCACTCTGATGTTCTCATGAAAAGGTATGTATTCAGCATATCTTTCTGTCTATCATCTAGTATTTTTGTGCACCATCTAAATGTTTTATTAGCATCATCACCAGTATCATTATGGTAGATGGAGTTGAGAATGATAACATTAAATTTCGAACTCATGACTTTTCAGGATTGGCAAAACTAGTATTAAAATAGGTCAACTCAAAAGGGGGCTCAAATTCTACTGCTATTACTTGCAACTGAAAATTATGAGACTATTCTAGCTGAACATAAGAATGCTAGTCACAGTCATGGATTATGGATCTTGAGCTCAAGACCTACAACGTCTGGCTATAAGTGACAATTCACACAATCAAGGAGAATTTCAGGATTATGTGTCACCTCCATTTTAATGCCACTCCAATTTCCAGACTACTTCCCCTAGTGGTTTTATGTAGGATGTTAAAGATCATGAGAGAGGCAGAATGGAGCAATGAAGCTCTTCATAAAACATGTTTTTCAATAGTCAGAGAAGGCTTATGACAGCATAATCTAAGTACCTAGGGCAGGCAGTGCTACTAAAGAAAAGGCCCACTTGAACACTGCCACCAATTGTACTTCTAAAAGCCTTGGCCTACTGGTTGTTACCTACTGTTGTTAAAAATGACCAGGTTCACATACTGCATATTTAATATATGCATCTAGCAAGATGAGCTAAACAGAGAAAAGGCTAGACTTGAGGGGGGGAAAAGTCATCTTAAACATTAGGCTGGTTGAGAAATAAGTAAAATATGTGCGACAGTCACTGACTGGTGATGACACCTTTAGCATTTGCTATCTTGAACAAGGCTACAACAGCCTCCCAAGGGAACTTTAGAATTGTCTGGAAGTCTTTGACTTTAGGAACCATGAAGCCACATTTAGAGGTTTTGATGGATTTTTGACATTTAGCCAATTGCATTTCCAGATGGAGTCTGACAAAGTGATTTGTGTTTTTGTATTTTCCATTTACAAGTTAGGAATCTAACATGGTCAGGAAGTTAAGACACCACTGGCCTGTGCAGCAGACAGGCTACCAATGAAATATTAATCAAATTATGGAGGAGCATTATAGATTGGGAATGAAATGTTAGAGTTGGCTGCAAGATGGACAAAGCAACTTAGAAAAGTGGCTTGCTTTGGGATACATTCATGTGTCCTTAGATGCCCTGTGTTTTTATGTATTTATAAAGATGATTCCTGTTCCTGTTTGTAAATATGATTCCTGTATGGAGGAATATTGAGGAACTTGTGTAAAGGAAGCATATGGAATTTATCAAGGACTTGGTTCATTCCCAAACAAATGTTATCTGATCAGCACAATGATATTGATATGACTAAGAGCCATAGCCATTTTGGGAGTTCAGTTTCTGGAACTGGCCAGATATTGTAAAAAGGTGAAGCAACTCTCATGCCACTAAATTGGTATACACATACTTAGACTAGAGTCCATATTATGGGTGTCATGGTGTCAGTGAGCAAGAGAAATTTAGAGATGGGAAAATATCAGAAATAATTAGGCTGTTTAGTTACCACCTCAAAACCTGTTAGAACTTGGGTGTAGACCAGGTTCTGAGTGTTGTTCCCCATCTGGAAATTTGTGTGTATATCCGCGTGCATTTTTCAAAATGTGTGCTTCTTTTGTGAACATTTCTGACTGTACACAATAATTTTCCATTGACTATCAATTTTGTATAATTCTGAAAAATATGCCTAATCTTCTAGGCACATTTTTAAATACATGCACTTTGCAGATATATGTACGGTCCACCACTGGTATCCGCAGACTTGCCATCCATGGATTCAAGCATCTGCAGATGGCAAGCCGATGATGAGGTGACAGAGGAGGAGGAGAAAGAGGAGGCAGGAGGAGGAAGAGGTGAGAGGAAGAGGCAACAGCAGCAGGAGGAGGAAGAACAGGTGAGAGAAACAGGAAGAATAGGTGGGAGGAAGCTGCGGCGGCAGCAGCTGCCAGCCACCCAAGCAACCCCCTGCTTACCACTGGAAGGAGGGAGGAATGATGGATGGATGAGTCCCATTGCGCCAATGGTGGTACGGCTGCATGGCCGCACCTCCATTGGGGACAACGCAGACTGGAGCATCCACAAATTTTGGCATTCATAGGAGGTCCAGAATAGATCCCCCGCAGATACTGGGGGTGGACTCTTGAATCATATTGTGAGGTTCAAAAGTATTGCCTTCCAGCCACCCTTTGTGTTTGGGGCCATGTATGTTTCAAACAAGTGCAAATCAGATAAATTCTAATCATAGGTTGGCTGAAACAGATTTTCAGTCAGTGTCTATGTGCATGGGTATATAGAATTACACAGGACCATTTTGAAGATTACCATACTACACTCTTATAGTGCTGCTATTCCATTTTAACTGCTCTGGCTGCCCCCTGCTGCATTCTGGGATCTGCAGTTTAAGGAGGGGCATTTAGAATTCTCAGCCAGAGAGCTCTTATGCCTCACTAAACTACAAACCCCAAAATGCAACAGGAGGCACCCAGAGCAGTAAAAGCGGAATACCAGCACTATAAGAGTGTAGTGCAGTACTATGGTGAAGTATAAACTATCAGATCCATAGGCCCGTTCTAGATGGGCACAAAGTGGCATCTTAAGGGCTAGAAAGCCCGCCTTTAGGGTTAGGGAGGGCGTAGCTTTTATACTCTCCCTAGGCCTAAAGCATATGGATGCCTCCATTTGAAAATGGTGGCGTCCATATGGACGCACTTTCAGAGCATCAGCATGTGCACAGCTGCTAGATGCACTGCGCACATGATGACACTTTTGTGCCACAGGAGGGTGCAAATCGTGCCCTTTCTGTGGTGCAAAAAAGGAGCTCCAAACAGAGCTCCTTTTTGGCATCGGGTCTTTGTTTTAGACAGCCGCGGCAAAGACCCAGCGAGAAAGGGGCCGGGGTGGCGGCCCCTTCCTCCCTTCAGCCCCACCTCCGCAAGTGGGGAACCAGCAGTTTGCCACTTCCCCGCGGCCTCCGGAAGCAGCAGGATGGGGCTGCGGAGGGTGCTGGTGTGGCAGCCTTGACCCCATCCCAGTGCTTCCTGGGGCAATTGCGGACTGCCCCTTTTGGGCAGTCTAGATCGCCCCATAGCGAAATCTGGTTCCAAGTTGTAAGAGGTAGTGTATGAGGGAACACAAGATAGCAACCTTATATTGCCTTTATAGAATTTTTTTTAGTTGCAATGATAAATATGACACTGGGTAACAAAAGGAAACAAAATATTAGAATATCCTCTAAACAGTGGGTATAAAAGGAATTTTTCCAACATATTCTTTTAGATACCATCCTACAGTTTATTTTTAATATTGTATGCTACATGCCACAAGATATATTTGTTCTTTATATTATTTGTTTGGCATTTTCATGATTTCAAGGAGTGGGGGAGTGGTGTGTGTGAATTTTTTAATTACAGAAGCAATTAAGAAGATCACAGGAAATACTTATAATGAGCTAGAGTAATATGCTTTAGTGTCACCCTAGAGCATTAAGGCACCTGCCATATGGTTCCTTTAAAAATGATAATTTTGCCTTCTGAAGGAAAGGGATCAATTAATTTGTAAGTTAAAGTCCTTGAAGCCTTGTGGCTAAAATGTGAAAATAATAACAATTTCAACTATCATCATCATCATCATCATCATCATCATCATCATCTGTAATTTAATTTGAGGCACTAGAAAAGCTCTTGAAGGGTAAAGATATACAACTGAACACAAAAGCAGGAGTCATCCAAGCCATTCCCCATCACCTTGTATGGATATGAGAGCTGGACAATAAAGGGAGAACATAGAAGGAAAATCAACTCATTTGAAATGTGGTGCTAGAGAAGAGTGCTTAGAATACAGTGGATAGCCAAAAAAGACAAACAGATGGGTCTTGGAACAGATCAAGCTGTTATTGTTTCTTCCAGCAAGTACAGTAAGACATATGTGAAGTTGAAGGCTTTCATGGCTGGCATCCATAGTTTTTTGTGAGTTTTTTGGGCTGTGTGTCCATGTTCTAGAAGAGTTTATTCCTGACATTTCACCAGCATCTGTGGCTGGCTTCTTCAGAGAGTAAGACATACTTTGTTAAACCAGTGACACAGTGAGAAAGCCTGAAGATTTTTTTTTCAAGACTGAGCCATCATTAATCAGGCAACTTAAAAACAAAACAAAAGTCCAATAACAAAAAGTCCATTGTCTTGCAATGACTTGTGTCAAGGAAATTTTTTATTTCAGTTTTCTCATTCACCACTTGAAGACAATTCCAATTAGAAATTACATTTCTGCCTATAACCAGTAAAGGAATCTGAGGCCCCATCCAGACTAGCCCATTTGCCCTGGTTTGATCCAGATGAGATCGATCATGGCAAACCGATTCTATCCAGAGAGGAGTTCATACTACCTTTTGCCCCCATTGAGGCTTCCCGGTGCATTTTACCCCAACGAAGTTCATACACGCAAAAATAACGATTAAAGATGGAGCCTCTTGGTTGTCAATCAAATGATGTCATGGTGACGTCTGATGCAGCCATTGGCCGCGCGAGATGCTTGTGTTTTTTTTTAATATTTTTTAATATTTGACAGCTTATGCGCATGGAGCATTTGGCTGGGAGCAGTGCGGATTGAGGCGATCCTTTCCTCTCCTCCTCCTCCTCCTCCCAGTACTTTTTAAATTATTATTTATTATATGTTTTAATATTTTATTTTTTATTTTTTAATTTAATATATATTTTATTAAATAAAATATTTTAGTAAATATTTTATTATATTCCATTTTATTTTTAATTAATTATTTATTGTATTATTTTATTTTATAGTTATTTTATTTATTATTTATTTCATTGTATTTTATTGTTCTTTAGTGTATTTTATTGCATTTTATTTATTAGTAATTTATTGGATTTTTTTGTACTTTTTTGGTATTTTTTAAAATATTTTTTTCTTTTTTCCCCCCAGTTTGACAGCTGTCATTCGCATTGGCTGTTCCGTTTTTATGAATGGGGCAGAGGGGGAATCCCTGTCCATATATGGACTGGGGTTCCCTTTAAAAGGGCCCCATTCATTCCCCTCCAGTTTAAAGAATGAATGGGGCCCTGAAAGGGAACCCCAGTCTATATATGGACAGGGATTCCCCCTCTGCCCCATTCATAAAAACGGAACAGCCAATGCGAATGACAGCTGTCAAACTGGGGGGGGGGGGGGAGAAAAAAATATATTTAAAAAAATACAAAAAAATACAAAAAAATCCAATAAATTACTAATAAATAAAATGCAATAAAATACACTAAAGTACAATGAAATACAATGAAATAAATAATAAATGAAATAACTATAAAATAAAATAAAATAATACAATAAATATTAATAAAAAATACATTAAAAATATTTTAAAAAATCAGGAGTGCACGATTTTGCCAGGAGAGGAGGCATGTTCCACCCCCTGGCCTTTTCCCCTCCCCTGAACTTGACCTGATTTATATTGTATTATATTTTAGTATTTTTAAAATATTTTTTAATTTCTTATATATTTTTTATTATTTTTTTTTAGTTTGACAGCTCATGCGCATTCTACGAGGCTCCTTTCCCATCCAATTTTATGAATGGGGGAAAAGGGAAACTCCTGTCCATATATGGATTGGGGTTCCCTTTCAATTTTTAAAGGGCCCCATGAAAGAGAACCCCAATCCATATATGGACAGGAGTTTCCCTTTTTCCCCATTCATAAAATTGGATGGGAAAGGAGCCTCGTAGAATGTGCATAAGCTGTCAAACTGAAAAAAATAATAAAAAAATAAATAAGAAATTAAAAAATATTTTAAAAATACTAAAATATAATACAATTAAATACAATTAAATTACTAATAAATAAAATACAATAAAATACAATAAATAAATAATAAATAAAATAACTCTAAAATAAATAAAATAATAAAATAATTAATTAATTAAAAATACAGTTAAAAAAATATTTTAAAAATGCTGGAGTGAGTGCCCGATTTTGCCTGGAGAGGAGGCATGTTCCTCCCCCTGGCCTTCTCTGCTCCCCTGAACTTGACCCGATCATGATCGGAGCCAAGTTCACATTCCCCGCAAACCGGTTTTTCCCAAAAGAAACGGTAAATACACCGCTTTGGGAGAACCTGGGTTATGGGGGATTTACCCCGCTACAGGTGTGCAAAATTCGGATTCAGTAGTGTTAAATCCGGTTTCAGTGTGAACTTCTTGATTTTAAACCGGTTTGCTAACCGGTTTATAACGTAGTCTGAACGGGCCCTGAATGTCCTTTTGTGTGTCTAGTTAGTGAAGTCAAATCATATCTAGAACGTATGGCAGTTTTTGTAATACTCTAAAGATCATCACTGAATACCAGGTGCTGTAGGCTCTATTTTCAAGGAAGAAACTGGCAGACAACCTCTGAGTATTCCTTGCCTAAGAAAACCCTATGAAATTCATGGGGTCATCCCAAGTTGACAGTTGACTTGAAGACACATACACATGTACAGCCTTTCGGTGAACTGAGATATTCTTAATTAATAAGTATTCATACATATGTGGAGTCGAAGGCTTTCATGGCCGGCATCCATAGTTTTTTGTGGAGCTTTTGGGCCACATAGCCCGAGAGCTCCACAAAAAACTATTAATACATAATTTTCCTTTTCCTTTGGTGTATATTTCCTTTGGTGTTTATCTCCAACATCTGCCAGTAAAGACCCGGCCAAGAGAGTGTTTGTTTACCCTTCTTCCCACCTGGGCTACACCCATGCCTTGGCTCCTGGACTTAAGGAGGAGGAGGAGCGGCTCTCTTTCCCTCCTCTCCAACATCTGCCAGTGAAGACCCAGCTGAGAGAGTGATTGTTTGCCCTCCTTCCCATCCTGGCTACACTCATGCCTTGGCTCCTGGACTTAAGGAGGAGGAATGGCCCTCTTTCCCTCCTCCCCAACATCTGCCAGTGAAAACCTGGCTGAGAGAGTGTTTGTTTGCCCTCCTTCCCACCTGGGCTATTCCCGTGCCTTGGCTCCTGGACTTAAGGAGGAGGAGTGGCCCTCTTTCCCTCCTCCCCAACATCTGCCAGTGAAGACCCGGCTGAGAGAGCATTTGTTTGCCCTCCTTCCCACCTGGGCTACTCCCATGCCTTGGCTCCTGGACTTAAGGAGGAGTCTTGTCTCCCCCCCTCCTTTCTTTTTCTTTTTTTTAAGGGTGTGTATAGTTCACATTGTTTTTAGGATTGGGATGGGGGTTGAGAATGGGGATTACTTTGCTTCTTGCTTGTTTTGGTTTGTTAATTGTTATGTATTTTGCTTTGTTAATTTAAATTTTTGTTATAATTACTATGTATTTTATTTGTTGCTATAACTGCTATGTATTTTTGCTTTGTTAATTGTTATGTATTTTGCTTTGCTAATTTTACTGTTGTTATAATTACTATGTATTTTTGTTGCTATAATTGTTATGTATTTTTATTCGTTATTGTTATTGTTAACTGCTATCAGATTTTATTGTTATTGTTTAATGCATTTCCATTTGTGTTTTTTTTAAAATTCATGTTTATTGTTATTGCTTGTATAATCCCCTCTGTTGTAATATGCCCAGATTCCCTGTGACTGGGCAGCATATAAATAAATAAATATTATTATTATTATTATTATTATTATTATTATTAGTAGTAGTAGTAGTATATAGAAATGATGTCATATGTAGCATTTTTATGAGTAGCAGTGCAATCTCTCTCTCTCTCTCTCTCTCTCTCTCTCTCTCTCTCTCTCTCTCTGTGTACCTTCAAGTTGCCTGTTGATTTATGGTGACCTCATGAATTTCATAGGATTGTCTAAGGCAAGGAATACTCCAAAGTGGTTTTTGCCATTTCCTTTCTCTGAAATGTAGCCTGTAGCACCTGGTATTAGTTCGCAGCCTTCCATACAACTACTAAGCAGGGATGACAATGTTTAGCATCCAAGATCACATGATATCTGATACCTTTAGAATATTTAAGTAACAGTACTTTTAAAAGGACAGTCTAGTGTAGTGGTTTGAGCACTGGACTGTGACTTTGGAGACCAAGATTTGAATCCCTGCTCAGCTATGAGAACCCACTGAATGACTCTGGGAAAGTCACACACTCTCAAACTCAGAGGAAAGTAATAGCTAACCCTCTTTGGCCTAATCCTGTCAAGAAAAAAACCGTTATAGGGTCTCTTTACAGTTGCCATAAAACAGAAAATTTGAAGGTACATATCAGCAACAACAAAAACAACAACTAAAAAGGTGTTTCAGTAAATTTGGTAAAAGCACTTAGGTGTGTGGTGTTATACATTCAAAATTTGCAATCAAATATAGTTTATATTTGCAACATTTAAAAAAAAACTAAAAATTTTCAAAGGAAGCCACCCCCACCCCCACAAAAAACACAAACCACATAAAAAAGATTTACTAGTAAGATATCTTGTTAGGTTTCTAAATATCACTTCTGTTTCTTTGAACACCATATGCGGAAGTGCTTGTCATAAAATCCTACAGCAGAGCTTATACTATGATTGATGCTGTGCTAAGGAAACCA
Source organism: Urosaurus nigricauda (assembly GCA_034509955.1). Classification (NCBI taxonomy): domain Eukaryota; kingdom Metazoa; phylum Chordata; class Lepidosauria; order Squamata; family Phrynosomatidae; genus Urosaurus; species Urosaurus nigricauda. Next base: position 108,804,541 of record JAOEGL010000004.1, read on the forward strand.
TGTTGATCCATCAGATGGAGAGGTAATCTAGAAGACATGTGAACTCAATGAGTGGCATCAAGAAAACCAGTTCATAATTATGTATGAACACAAGCAAGTTATATAGCAAATAATTAAATCTAAACAAACCTTCTTCAACCTCCTGCTCTTCAAACATTTTTGGATATCAGCTTGCTTGATCCCTTGCTATGGGCTGTCATACCTGGGGCTGATAGATGCTACAGTGCAAAGTATCTAGAAGGTGCTAGATTGGGGAAGATTAATCTAAAACCAGAGGTTTACTGTAAAGATAGCAGAATACTGATTATCTAAAGTTAAAATACCACAATTTTATATATGTCTGCTTTGACATAAGCAGCACTGAGTGGAACAGGTGAGAAGTATAGGAATGCAACCTTAAATAAATTAAAAGAATACAATTAGAAATATACATTGCTTTTCCATTACCCACAATAATTCACAGAGGTAGGTAATCATAATCAAACTGTGTTTTTGAACTTGAAAGCACATGGAGAGTTCTGTTGTGTGACATATTTATTACAGGCATATTAAATTACAACATTGTTTAGCATAAACACATGGATATTTAGAGCAGTTATTTAAAATAATAATTTTTGCTTCTAAAATTAAGGATGCTTAAAATACACTGAGTCAACATGATGATCAGTAAAAATAATGGAGACATATCAAGGTAGTTCTTGACTGCTTTCTAAGCTACGGCTGCATAACAATTATTTGCCTTTTTGTTATTAAAATGCAGCTTATGTTATATATATTGTCACTAAAAACACCCTTCCGTGGAAGATTTGTTCTAAATGAATGTCATTAATATGGTGCAATTCATTTTTTACCCCATTAGCCTAGTTTTAAAGGGAGGCAAAGCACAGGGGAGTGGAAATCCATTTCAGTTTTCATGTTATTGCTCTTGATGTTTAAGATTCAATCCAGACATGATGGCAACAGTTCCAAGTGGCATTTGTTGACCAACAGTGAAATAAAGAGACTAGACAGCATAAATAGGGTTAACTAAGAGCCATCTTTATTGACCTAAATCCTATTTATTTAAGGCCCGAGGCTGAGTAAACAAAAAGGGTGGGAGCAACCTGATGTGGATCCAGCTGAGACCCAGATATCAACCTATGTCACTTTCCCAGACAACCCTTGGGTGAAACATCAGACCCTGAGGACAATCCAAATAGGTTGCTATCTTGGAGAGTCATCTTAAGAAGGCCAAACATGATAAAGTTCCACAACTTTATAAGAGACCGTAAACCCCCATATCAGCTCCAAGAGATGACTTCTTTACAAGCCACCTGGTCCTGTGCCCATCCAGAGCCCAACCCTCCATCACAATGGGGTGTCAAGGTGTCCACTGACCTAATATCTTCTTCCTCCACTGCTTGCCAATGGAAACCTATTTATAGATACCACCTCATGCCAATTGTGAAAGTCCCAACAGCATGGGGTGGGGTGGGGTGGGGGAAGCAAATAAGGGAGGATTCCTACTCAGCCATGAAGTTACTAGATAAGCTCACACTTCACTGGGAGAGTGGGGTTTGCTAGAAAGAACTCGAAGAATGTATGAGGGGGTGGGCAGCCCTTTAACAGACTTTCACAGTGCTCCCTGCATATGACACAACTTGGTCTGATGGACCAAGCACAAATTATCCTGGCCTCCAGTCTTGGAGGCCAACAACAAGCCTCCGGTAATCACTGCATGGCTTTGGAAGCAAGATTATATCAATGTGAAGTGGAGGTGAGAAGCACTGGACTCTACCATTCCCATGCTCCCCCATTGCTATTTATCTAGCTAAGGCTGGTTCCAGTATTAAGTCTGAGCTGAGATAAATAGCATGCAGGCAAAGAAACTGCAGTGAGGTAAATGAGAGCCAGGAGGGGGGTGGGTGACTCTGCATTCTCATTTTCTTTGCTTTCTTTTGTTTTGTAAATAAAACCCACTCCTCATTTTTTTTTTTTTTTTTGGTACAACTGGAACAGCTGTGCATCTGATGGAGGTCTATACTTTGTCCACCTCTTAAAGTGCAGCTCCACAGATTAAGTTTTTTTTTAAAAAAAATATTATTTTCAGTACTGATGTTTATATATCATTTGCCCTCTGATGCAGCGTAACAAATTAAATCCACTAGAAGTTTAAAGTAGAGTAGACCCATTCAGCCTATTGCCTAATGACAACACTTATATTAAAATGTATCAGTGGGTCTACTTACTGTAGGAAAAAAGGAGGAGGAGGAGGAGGAGGTATATGCAGAAGCAGCAAAAATAACGATACAACAGCAAGAGAGGAATCGGGATTTATTTTTTTTATTTTTTTATTTTAAAAAGGATATTCCTGAATTTTTCACTAGGTGGAAAAAAGTGGTATTAAAAAAGAATGTGACCACCAGCCAGCATCCTTACACAATGCCACACACACAGCATGTTTCTTTTTATTATTAATCTTATATATTGTGATATGTTTTAAATTATTCTTTTAGCTGGGTGTCATATAAGACACTCCAATTTTCCAGGCTTTGACACCTGCACTCTTTGCAAACCTTTGCCCAATGTTTTTATTAACTCAATTTAATGGAACCTTTTCTTCATGGTGACCTTAAGAATTTAATAACTCTTCAATGCAAGGACAATACCACCTGCAGGCTCCACTGGGATTAAACTGCGGTAGCTCAATATGTCTGCAGGAACACATTAATGGGAGGCAGAAAAGGAGGGGAGAACCCCTCAGAAACTACACAAATAGGTCCCTCAGCCCTGTGGGTGGATATTATGAGTGGTTATGATGTCTGCTCCAGGACGGGGAACATAAAACACTGTGCTTCAGAGGCATGTGGTTGCTCACAGCTGCCTAATATTAATCTAGCTTTGATCATGTCAGATGTGCTTGCAAATTTGCCTTTCCACAGTCTCTCTCTCTCTCTCTCTCTTTCTGACAGGCACTCTGCTTATCTTAAGAGATACAATCAATACATTATTAGTCAACAAGCTGACAGAGGCCCATAAATTAATCCCTTTCTGTCAATGCAGAAGTTACTTCTCCAGTGCAACCTTATCCATGCAGTATGGAAAAGAGACCTTTTAATCCAATTATGGTACAAATAAACTAACAGTAGCTCAATTCTATTTCTCTCTCACACACACATACACACAAAGACACACAGGTGCTCCTTAGTTCTCTCCCCCCCCCTTTTTTTTTTTTTTTTTTTTTGCAAATTCAAATTGCAAGACCTTAAGAAGAGATGAAATAACTGGATCTAGATATTGAGATCCAAGGTTAGCATTTGAATTGACACGTGCAAATGTGTTGCAGTGTTTCAATTTTACTAGGGCTGCATCCACACTGCAAGAGCAATCCAGTTTGATACCACTTTTAACTGCCAGGGCTCAATGCTATGGAATCCTGGAATATGTAGTTTATTGGGGCATCAGAGCTCTCTGACAGACAAGGCTAAATGCCTCACAAAACTACAATTCCCAGAATTCCATAGCATTGAGCCACATCCATTAAAGTGGTGTCAGACTGGATTATATCTGCTGCGCAGATGCAGCCTGTTTGCTTTAAAATGCTGCTTTTAACATTTTAATTCAATTTTTAAATTTTTTTTAACTGTTGTTAATAGCTAATTTCAATGTTACTCTTTTGTATTTTTTTTTTTAAACTACGTTGTTGTTTTTAATTTGTAAGCTGTCTAGAGTTACAGTTTTGGGTAAATAGCAGAGTATAAATAAAAATGATGATGATGGCATTTAGATCCTTATCTAAAACAAAACAATAAAAAGGAAACATCACCAAAAGTCCTTAATACATCCCTCACATCTTGTTATTACACACTATTGCTATGTATGGAACCTTTTTTTCTTTATTATCAGTCTTTATTATTTTTAAAGTGCCTGAATTCTACAATCCAAGGAATAAGATAAGGTGGACCTATTACTTGATCAAAAGGGCACAGAAGAGGTTGCATAAAATAGCCGCCAAGAGATGTTACCTAGATAGAAAGGTTGTCCTCAAAGTTTATCTAAAATAAACTGAAGGTGAATTTAGAGGCCCATGCTTACACAAGATATCTTAGAAGGTTTAATGTAAACTAAAAGCTTCTGGATAGAAGGAGGGAGGAAGAGAGAGTTATACACATATCAAAGCATATTGTTAGACATCTCAAAGCATATTGTCACCATGGTTCCCCATGCTTCACATGTGAAGGACAACTATAGTAGTAGTGGAGAAACATTAGGGGAAATGGAAATTGCACCTCTTCTTTGTGGGTATTGTAGAAAAGTTAGGGATATTCCTTCCTGTTTTCTTAGCTGTTCTATTATTGTATCATGGTTACTAGGAAACCAAATAAATAAGTTTACCTATCACTCACTCTCCGTATTCTCTTAACCACCTGCTTTTTTCTCCCCACTCCCAAATAATATATAGTATAAAGATAACATTGTAATGAGGACTTCTGTGTGTGTCTTCTTCCTTTGTGGGATACCATTAAAAGCCCATTCCTCAAGTAGTAGCCTGCTGTAAAGAATTTGCACAGCACTTTGCAGATAAAGTCACTCAGATCTACTCCAACCTGGATGCTGTAGTTGATACAATGCCAGTGGATGTAACCTTGGCTCCTGTCTGTCCAGTGTTAAGAGATACTTTTCAGCTTGTACAGCCGGATGATGTGGACAGGTTCCTTGGAGAGGTGAAACCACCACATGTATCTTAGACACTTGTCCATCTTGGCTGATTAAACAGGCCGGGGGGGGGGGGGGATGGCTGAGTTGGTGAAAGAGGTAGTCAGTGCCTCCTTACAAGGCAGAGTGCCATCTTACTTAAAGGAGGCAGTTGTGAGGCCTTTGTTTAAAAAGCAATCCCTGAATCCCACATGGCTTTTGATACCATCAACCATGGTATCCTTCTGGGCCACTGTAATGACTGAGGCCCTCAGTCATTTGAAGACCTCTCCCAGACAACAACGGGTTAAGCTTGGGGGAGGTACATGCTAATGAGAGCTTAGATCATATGCTAATGAGAGATACATCATGGCCCAGCTGTCCAATCAGGAACAGGACTGGGAAGTTTGAGAACTTTCCATGTGAGATCTTTAAAAAGCCTCTGGGGGCCATGTGCGCGCTCTCTTCCCTTTGTCCGGGCCGGCTGGCCACAGACCCAGGGGGCCTGCCCTTGAGCCTCCACTGGGAGGCCATGTGTCTTCTTGTTTTGGAAGTCCAGCTGATGGCCCTGCATCAGAAGCAGGCTTGAGGGATGCGGTTGAGCAGGCCTGGAGGTCTAGCTCCTGACATCCTAAAACCCTCCAATGACTGCAAATCCCATCTCTGTGTGAGTAGCTTAGGAATGTGATAGTTAGTGCGCCTAGCCTTTTTTATTATTTTTATCTTTGGCTTGCCTGAAATGAACATCTGTGTAACTATGTTTTCTGTACCTGCAAGGTATCTTGCATGACTGATACCTATGTTGCTCTATTCCATTTAGTAGAATAAATACTTTCTTTAAAAAGTATTTGCTGTCTTTAACTAACTCCCATACACATGCCTTATCTCGGTTGTTGCTTGCTGGGTTAGCAAGGGAGAAGAAGGGGGAAAAAACTATAAATTCCTTAGCCAGTCCTAGTATGGGATAAGGGGAACTCATTGTGGATTCACTAGGTGGTGGCAGCTGTCTAGAGGATCTCAAGGAGTCTCACTCCACTCAGCAGCAAGTAGGAGCTGGAACTCAGGAGACTCTAGGGGGAAATGAAATGGGATCTGCTGGGGCTAAGGGCCAAGAACAGGGTGCTGTTCTGGAAGCTAGCCCCAGGGATTTATCACAGCCACCTCTCTGGATTGTGGCTGTACTGTTTTACAGCGGCTGCATTCCTTCCTGGAAGGCGAACCCAGAAGGTGGTGCTATCAAACTCCTGCTGTTCCCCTGGCCATTGGTCTGTGAGGTCCCTCAGGATTCTTTATTTCCCCTATCCTATTTAACCTGTACATGAAACTACAGGGAGCACCTTAGAATTATATACAATAGGGTAGGCAATTGGTGATATATGAGATGCTGTTGACAGAATTTCCCATCAGCTCTAATCATCATAGACAATGCTGATCAGTTCTAACCAGCACAGACAACTAGTTTTTCAATTACTGGAAATATATATTTGGGGTGTTATATCAAAAATACACAAATACAAATACACACCAATAAAAAGGATGTTTTGAACAGAATTTGGGTGTGGGTTTTGTTTTTTGCTCTTTCTCTGAAACCATTGGCACTCCTTAGAGAACTTGAGTCAGAGACCTGAAGTCTAAAACTGTATTTATCTGGCGCCCCATGAAATTAACAAGGATGTTCAGTAACAGTTGTTTCTGCAGACCTTCATCTGTCCTTAAGGTAGGAGGTTTTGAGTTGCTGTTCCTCATGGAAGAAAGGAACCTCCACCACTGCCTTTATCTCTGCCAAGCATATAATTTCCCTTAGGCGATGAGATGAAGAGAAGCAGGGGAGATTGTAAGAGCCACTTCTTCATTCACTTTTCATAGTCGATCTTTTAATAAATTTTAAGTAATTTTAACTCTATAGATTGTATAAGCAACTCACACACATGCCAATTAAATTAGTTCCTGACCAGGAAGCTAAAGCAACCAGTGGCCAGGCAGTTCAACTCTGAACACCACAGCTTCTCTGATTTGTCCTTGTTTGGCATTGAGGTGCCTTATCCTTCAGACATTTTGGGCAAAAGGGAGGATGGTAGGATCTATAGACTTAAGGCTTTACCACCACATGGCCACAAATGTAAGGATGATTCCATCATCCACTAAAGAATGCTGGAAACAGAGTGTAAATTGACATTTCAGTGGCTTCATCTTTAACCACGGAAGAAGGCAGAAGCTGATATATTTTCTTTATATTTTTCAACCCTATTTGTTAATCTCAATCTCTCTCTCTCACACACACACACATACACGTACATGCACATGTGCGCATGAACACACACACATTTTTCTGTATGTTTTTAATTTGCAGTGGTTTTAATTTGTAAACCAACTTGAATCTCTTAACAATATGAGGGAAAAAGGAAAAGGTGGCATATAAGATGATCCTGATTCTTCATCACCAGTAGTACAAATCTGTATTGCATTGACCCTTTCCTCCAAGAGAGCTAAACAATTTGCATTTCCTTCACATGTAGTCGATAAGGCAAGAGGGCAGACATTGCATGTATATTGGAACTACAACTATGGATCATTCTGCCTCCATGTCTGCAGTTATTCCTGCCCCTTGCACCAGTGTCATCACTGGGGGCGCAGGGGATGTGGACTGCGCCAGGTGACACCTCAGAGGAGGAGTAACATCAGGTTGGGCCTTCCGACCCCTTTGGGGCAGGAGGGGCAAACAAGCACCCTTCCCGGCTGCTTCGTAGTCAGGCCTTCTCCTTAAGGAGGAAGCCTGGTGACATAGGAACAGAAGGGCAAGCACTCACGCTTTCTGGCTTCTCCATCACTGTGATTTCTCCCTGGGTAATGAAGCCTGGTGATGGGGGAGAAGATGGCAAACACGTCCCTTCTGTCCTCTCCTGCTGCCTTACTTGCCTTGGCCAGGGTGACATAGTGGCTGGGGAGGGGAGACAAGGGAGTGTGCCACCAGCTGGGAACCCTTCCAGGGTCTGGCCTGATGGCAGGTGACTGATAGATGGGGAGGAAAAGAAAGCAAGCAAATTAGTGGAGGGGGGCAGCAGATCTCCTTATCAGTTGTCACCATAGGTAGTGACTCCACTGCCTTCCTCCCTGTTGTATCTATATAGGATGTATATAAATGTATGTGCTTGCTTCCTCTTCCCATCTGGCTAATTTTTTTTTTCCTTCACAGGAACTTCAGCAAAGGCTGATGAAGAAAAGTAAGCAGATGAGCTGCTACTCTCCCAGAGTTCATTTTGCACAGAAAACAACATTTTCTGTAGGGTAACTACATTTTTGGTGCAGAATATGCTATTTCTATGCAGAAACATTTCCCACACGAAACTGTTTCTTCTGCAGAAAATGCTATAATTTGGATTTTATTATGTTCAATATATACATGTGAGTGATTTGCATAGAAAACACCATTTTCTGCACTGCAAACAGCTTTTTCTGTATAGAATGTCATATTTCTATAGGGCAGAAATAGTATTTTGAACACAAAAATGTTTACAGGATAGAAAATGCTATGTTTTAAATCCAAAACAACAATATGTAATTTTTGTACTAAATACATTTCAAATTACAAATAGGACTTTAAAAACTGAGGTTTTTGAAGATTTTCTTCCACTGAAAAGAAAATTGCTAAACTTATTTGTTGCTTCATTTGAGAAGAATTACATCACTACTCTCCTTTCCCTTTACCTTTCAAACTATCTGTTCTCTTCTGCAGATATTTTCATTATTCCCTCAAGAGGATGTATTTATCTTAGCCTGATTGATTGCTTTGGGTGACCCTACTAGAAGTCTATATTATCACAATATGGATGTGAGACATGGACAGTTAAGAAAGAAGACAGGAAGAAAATTAATTCATTTGAGATGTTGCACTGGAGAAGAGTGATGAGGATTCTGTGGACAACCAAAAAGACAAAAAATGGGTCCTAGATCAAGTAAATCAAGCCAGAAATCTCCCTGGAAGGCAAGATGATAAAACTGAGGCTGTTGTACTTTGGACACATCATGAGAAGGCATGAATCATTGGGAAAAAATAATACTAGGAAATGTGGAGGGAAGCAGAAAGAGAGGAAGGTCACATGCTAGATGGGCTCTAATAAGGAGGTCATAGGTATGAGTTTGCAGGACCTAAGCAGAGCAATGGAGGACTGGGAGTCTTGGAAATGTCTTATCCACAAGATTGCCATGGGTCAAGATGTACTCAAGCTCAGTTAACATAAAAAAAAAAAAGTTAGGAGTCTAAATACTTGATGGAGTTTTTTCTGATAGTGCCACTCAGCCTCTGACACACTCAGTCTCCCTCATTGCATTAATATCTGCATTTCAGGGGGAGCAGCTATGAAACATTGGGGCGGTACAGACCACCCAAAAGGGATGGTCTGTAGGCGCCCAAAGAAGCTCCAGGATGGGGCCAGGGATACCTCACTGGCAGCCCCAGAGGCCCCATCTCAGTCCTTCTCCAGGCCACAGAGAAGCTGCGAACTGCTGCTTCTCCATGGCCTGAAAGCAGGGTGCTGCAGGCGCCCGGGCGCCTGCTGCACCCTGCAATGCCCGGCATTTCTAAAGGGAGAAAGGGGCTGCCACTGCGGCCCCTTTCCCCTCAGGGTCCTTGGCACGGCCATGTAAATGCCATGCCAAGGACCAGCCACAAAAAGGAGCTCCATTTTGAAGCCTCTTTTGGTGCCCTAGGTGCCCTCCAGTGCCATGACATCATGGTGTGTGCGTATGGATAGCGCCATTTTAAAATGGTGCCATCCATATGTACTAGGGTTAGGGAGGGTGTAAATGCTGCACCCTCCCTAACCCTATTCACGCCCCACAGATGGTCCTTTTGGGCCGTCTGTATCGAGCCATTGAATATATAAAATAATTCTTGTATTGGTAAAGCATTACATAAAATATAATTTCAATACCTAAAGCAGATGACTAAATACCATTTGCTAATACCAAATGCTAGCAGTTACCAGACAATGTCAGATGTCAAAAGGCAATAGTAAATGTTAGATATCAAATATTCAGCACATGCTGTTATTCAGAATCCTCATACGGAGATGGTGAAACTGATAGGAGTCAATTTTATTTCAGTTTTAGTTAAAATGTCTTTAAGAAAAAAAGTTAGATTATTTATTTACTGGTTACTAGAAATGCCATGGTAATTTGTCTTACAAAATAATTATATTTCTGTATCAATGTTTGTTCTTCTTTCTCTTATCAGGTACTTTTCCTTTGTCATAGTTGAACAACTTAGTGAAGATATCCTAGTGTCAAAGAAAAAACTACTGTCAGTCACTTTCACTTGAGTTCTATAAATAAATCGCTTTGTGCCGAGCAAGTAGAAAAAGCAGAACCATGTCTGCATCTCAGTGGACATAATACAGTAGATCTCAGAAAGGGCAGCTGACATATTACTCTATCATCATCACAGAACAATATGTCCTTTCTTACATATCAACCATTGCCTGATATCTTCCCACAAAAGAATTTGAAAATCATACAATACCCATTATGGCTGTATTGACATTTGAGTTTTCATTAAGACCCACATTTATCTTCTTCTTCTTCATTCCTCTATGGTGGATAGTACTGAGTTTGTGAAATTGTTTCTAGGCCTATAATTTTGCAATAATACTGGAAAGAAGGGAATGTGTGTATATTCACACACATGCATTGTGGATTTTCTTAGAGTGCATCTGCACTGTAGCAATACTGCAGTTTGACATCACTTTAACTTCCATGGCTCCATCCCACAGAATCCTGGGATCTGTAGTTTTGTCAGGTACCAGAGCTCTTTGGCAGAGAAGACTAAAGAGTTTGTAAAACTACAAACCTCAGGGTTCCACAGGAATTAGCTACTGCATTAGTCAGAGTGGGAATTATTCAGGCTTTCAGAATTGTTGGATTGCAAATCCTAGAAGCCCCAACTAGCATAGCTGATGGTGAAGAAAGCTGGGGTTTCCATTCCAAAAGCACCTATTCTAGAGATATCTGCATACAAGCAGTTCCTTATAAGTTTACTACCTGTGTCACAAAGGGGCTATACAGACCACCCCTGAATGAGAATCTTGCAGCCACCTCCATTTTTGCCAGCTCAGGGCCATGGACCTGGTCTGGCCTTTCCATGGCATAAAAAGGAGCAGCAAAAAGTGGAAAGGGCAACATAACCACCAGTGCCACGGCTCTACAGCACTCCTTTGGCATTGCATCATTTAAGAGGAGCATTAGAGGACCGCCGTGATACCACGTGCCATATGGTACAGCGCATGGCATCACACCGTCATGAGAGCAGACGGGGTGTGTGTGTCAAGTGAATGCCACATCCTAACTCCGCCCCCAGGCCAGCCTTAATGGCCCGTCTGCACAGGCTCTAAGTCTTCAGTTTCCTTTTACAATTCAAAGACACAGCCATGTTAATCTGGGAATACAAAAGCCCCTGCTACCAACTTCTATCTTTCTATTAGTCTCAAAGGTGCTGTAAGATCCCTTTGCATACTGAGTCTCTTTTTAGTTTCATATAATTCATACTGAAACAAATGAGAAAAAATACTTTTGATAACCTTGCTTTAGAGGGGCTAACATTGATATATTACCCACAGACCTTAAATTAGTATGCATCCTCAGAGGGTGGACTGACAAACTGGGGCCTTTAAAGAAGTAATAGGAGTACTGTAGAGGCTTCTTTGACTGAGCCAGCAATTCTGTTGTGTTAAAGGACTGGTTTGAAACTATGGAAAGCTTGGGGGACAAATTAGCCTTCCAAGAGACCTTGCAGAACAGCTCCTTTACCCTATATCTAACTGCAAAAAAGTGTTTTGACCCCAAATGCCTTTAGGGGCTATGGGGGTATTTTGCCATGTCTCAGAGCCCCACAGGACTAGAAGATGGTTTTTCAAAAAAACAGGAAGTGGAAGTCACTTCTGGTTTTCAAAAAAAGGCGTCTTTGGGGTGTAAAGTGGCTTGGGGGCCCCCATGATTTCCTAAAGGACCTTTTGAGGCCATTTATTTTTAAAAAATAAATGGATGACTAAATAAATAATACTTTTTTATACTCTGGTGCCCACAGGGTACAAAATGGCCCTGAGAGTTGCATGTGTCCAGTGGGCTGTACTGTCCAAATCTGCTTTAAAATTTGAAAATATGCTTAAAACTTCCCTTCCTGTCCTTATGAAGGTTTTCACTCAGACATTTGTTGCTGGATGTTTGGAAGATTGTTTTAGGGGACTTCAATATCCTTGTTGGAATTATCATTGTCTGAGGAGCCTCGGAAAGTTGTGGCTATCATGACAACCATGGGAGTGTCCCAACATATCACCAACCTAACACAACAATCAGAATATGTTGAGTTTTCTCAATTGTACAGGAGAATAATGGCCAGACAGAAATCTAGAGAACTATGTTTAAAGTTGTCCCAAAGAGAAGAGGAGCCCAAAGAGAGACCAAATACATGATAATATGTCATACATCTGTACAGAGATAGACCCGGGAGAGAGAAAGCAGAGACAGAATTTATGATGAACAAATATGTCAGCCTCCCTGCACATTTAATTTTGTATTTTTTTTTTTAAAAAAAAAAAAATTGATCAAAAGTAAACTGAAACAACATTCTCACCCACCCTTAGAAAATGTGTGAAGGCAAAGACCTGAAGCCAAAGTAAAGAATAAGGAGAACAATTTAGGGGCTGTACAGACCGCCCAAAAGGGGCAGTCTGTAGGCGCTCAGAGAAGTGCTGGGATGGGTCCAGGGCTGCCTCACCATCAGCCCCAGAGGCCCCATTCCTCCACTTCTCCAGGTCATGGAGAAGTGGCAAACTGCTGCTTTTCTGTGGCCTGAAAGCAGGGTGCAGCAGGTGCCTTGGGTGCCCGCTGCACCCCACCATCTCCAGCAGGTCCCAAGGGGAGAAACGGGCCGCCGCTACAGCCCCTTTCCCCTTGGCATCCTTGGCATGGCCATGTAAAGGCCGTGCCAAGGACCAGCGATAAAAAAGGAGCTCCATTCCTACTGTGGAACCATGATGTCAGTCATGTGCCGCATTGTATAAATGCAGTGCATGCCATGATGCGTGCTTATGGATGGCGCCATTTTAAAATGGCACCGTCCATATGCGCTAGGGTTAGGGAGCGTGCGGATGCTGCTCGCTCCCTAACCCTAATTCTGCTCCACAGATGGCCCTTTTGGACTGTCTGTATTGGGCCTTAGTTATCCTTAGTAAGCTGTGGCAACACAAGACAGAAGCCCTTAGTAGCTGACTACTGTATATCTAGAAAAAATATCAACTGCTCTTGTTAAGGCATCCACTAATAGTCAGGAAGGTTTGATAGGATTTGAAGGCAAATGCCTAGTAGTGAGATCCAAGAATGCACATTTGCTTTTTGTTTTTTTTTTGGGGGGGGGGGGTTGGTACACATTAAGTTTTATTGTAACAAAGCAACTTGTACACTTTTAATATTTAAAACTGAGCACCTTTCTTTTCCAGTGAAACAAAACAAATAAAAAATAAAATGAAAAAACAAAACAAGGAACAAAATTAAAATAGAGAATGTAAATTCCAAATAAGATCCTACAGGTTTCTGCTGATTCTCCATCAAGTGGCAGGGCTCAACTGTAATTATTAGAAGAGAATTTGTTTTCGTTTTTAAAAGTGTCATCTTAAACTGCAAGGATGTTTGTTGAACATCACGATTAAGCATGCCAAAGTATAAGCCATGTTTTGTCAAAATGCCCATTTAACCCACCCAGCATCTGAAACCCACCCTTGTTTACCCTGTCTATAACCCCCACTTTTTTTTTAGTTTTTTCAATTTTTAAAAAAAACAAGAGAAGTAGAAAGACACATGTTGGTAAATGCTAACTGTCCATATTCACATAGAGACACAGTGAAATCTCTGAGCCCAATATACAGAGAAAGAAGGGGGGGGGAGCTAGATTCTATTCACTACTACACAGGGGCCTAGCACTCTTCAGCTTCCAGCAGAGTGAAGGGAGCAGAAGGTTCTCTTTCTTTCCCACAAAACACAGTGTGTTGATTCCATTTAACAGTGTTTTTGTTTATTTCACCATGGTTCACAAAAGAATGCACATTTGTGAATCAATTTTTTCAAGCATGATATTTAGAAGTGAGCTGGCATCCCAGAAATTTTTTGTGCAACTTCAGGACTGATCCACAAGCTATAGCATTACTGTTTTACTCTATTTTTCATGGAACTGTTTATGAAACAAAATTTGAAGACTGTAGGTTCTACCAGTCAAACTAAAATTTCCTAACCTGTTATAAGACAAAATAAAGGAATAAAATGAAGAGGTATCAGAGGGGATTTCTGAAAGATGTTCTGGGTATTTATTATAATGATTGACACAATACTAGACAAAATGTTCATAAAAATACATGATATCTATCATTGGCAATGTCATATTATTATTTTTTTATACTTATACATTTCTTATACTTTGTTATACTGATTGAATTGAAGGCTTTCATGGCTGGCATCCATAGTTTTTTGTAGAGCTTTCGGGCTATGTGGCCATGTTCTAGAAGAATTCCTTTCTGATATTTCACCAGAGATGAAGATGCCAGCCACAGATGCTGGCGAAACATCAGAAAGGAACTCTTCTAGAACATGGCCATATAGCCTGAAAGCTCCACAAAAAACTATACTTATTGACTTTGTGACTAAACATGTCTGGAATTTCCTTTTTTTTCTGGACATTAAATTTCTTGACCAATTTAATGTCCATAACAATGAAGACATTATTTGAATGGGTGTTACTTCCTAGAACCAGTCAACATCACATTCTGTAGTGCAGCAGTTACAGAAAGGATAGATCCAAACTTCAAGATGGAAATGCTATTACATGGAATTCCCTCAACAATCACAACTGAACTAAGGGAAATTTTGCATTGCTGGCTAAAATTACTTGCTGATTGAAAAATTAAACCACCTACACTGCTCCTTCCTCTGGAGAAATTTTTCTAGTATGATTGGAACTCTGTCTTCCATCTTCTTTCAGAAATCTTTAGGTCTCTTATGTAAGCAATGTATGTGGGTTCCCCTTGTATGGAAGTTATACAAAAACATAAGTGTGGCATAGTAGTTTGAGTGTTGGACTATGACTTTGGAGACCAGAGTTCAATTCCCATTCAGCCATGAAACCCACTGGGTTACCTTGGGCAGGTTTAGTACTCTCAGCTCCAAAGAAAGGCAGTGGCAAACCACCTCTGAACAAATCTTGCCAAGAAAACTCTGTGATAGGGTCACTTTAGGGTTGGCATAAGTCAGAAATGACTTAAAACCACACAACAACAACAACCCAAAGACAGAGAATTTCATGGGTCAGTGGGAGCCATTATTTGGCTCTACCAGTTCCTAGCCAAAAACTAAACTTTATACCATGTTGACCTTCAGTCCTTCATTTCCCCCCATAATTGTAGCATGAGGCATTACTACCGTAAAGGGATGCTGTAAGGATCTAAAAAAGATAAGTTGTGTCTTTGAATACTAAAAAGTGCTATATAGAGAACTCTAGTGGAGTTGAATATCACATCCTTGCAGATATTCAGAAACCTTAAGTGCTCTTAAAGTATCCCTGCTTTCAGTTCTGTCATTCTATAATTCTGTTCAGATAAGACCACACAGTGAATATAGTAAACATTATTCACAATGCAACATCAAGTGGATATAGGTACTGCACATTTTTATCATCGCCGTTCATATCTCATTGTTCTAAATACACCTTAGCAATGACAGGGAATGGTAAGAAAAACAAATGTCTCTGTGCTTGCATTAATTCTTGCTTCTGTATTCAGTCAGGGCCCATCACATGAGAGCCTAAAACCGACAATCCAATTTCTTAGCTGTTTTAGTGAGAGACTTTAGCAAAGGCATCTGACAGATATAGAGGGAATATTTTTCAAAATGGAAAGAAATAGATTTTCTGCTCTGAGCCAATAGGAGAGTTTAAAGTGATAAATGATCTGAAACATGGCTTCTTTTCTATTATTTTAAGAAGGGTTTTATATTTTAGCTTAACACCTTTGTAAAGGTTTCTTTTTTTAAGGTCTCTTGGCATTTACTGTTGATGTGGCTGTACTTAAGATTTTGCCCTCTGTTTTGTTGCTGTTGCTTCAACCCACAGACTGGGAATATTGCTGTCAGTTTTTATATTCTGTCTACAATGATTTTCCTCTACTTCCCCCCTTTCTTTCCCAAAGTTTCTAAAAAATAGCCTTTGTCACTTTCTTACATTTCTGAATCCCTTTTCCAAGATGACTGGCCCAGGGTGCAACATTCCCAGAGACAAAATACAAGGTAACATAGTTCTTTGTGGGTTTTTCAGGCTATGTGGCAATGTTCTGGTAGAAATTATGCCTGATGTTTCACCTGCATCTGTGGCTGGCAACTTCAAAGAATGGTGGCATGGGTGTATGTGAGGTATATATACTGTGTGACCCTTGGATGAGAGGAAGGGATTTATATGTTAATCTGTGTGTTGGTCTGTTGGTGAATGACAAGGTTTCAGTGTGGGACGATTTGCAAGGAGGATTTGTTTTGATTTAATTAGTGATCCATTGTCTGCCGGGAAACCCTCAAACCCTGGGTGATGTTCATTTGCATGTGATGAGTCTTGATTTTGGTGTTATTCAGGACTGGTAGCCAAACTTGGGCCCTGTTCTGACCAGTCATTAAGGCTGGCGTGGGAGTGGAGTTGAGGTATCGTGTCCACATGATGCACCCCAGACTCTACCCCCAGGGCACCATGACACCATGTGCCACTCCACATGGCATGGCATTATGGCGCTTCTCTGGCACTGCATTCATAAGACGTAGCACCAAAGGAGTACTGCCAAACCCTGGTAACACAGCTATGGCACGCTTTTCAGGGCACGAAAAGCAGCCACTTTTCACAGCTCCTTTTTGTATCCTGGAAAGGCCAGATTGGGGCTGTGACATGCTGGCCCTTTGAGCCTGTCTGAACAGCCCCGTTGTTTACTTTCAGGGTTTCTTCTTTCCTTTTGAAGTTGTCCAGATGTGTGAGGATTTCAATGGCTTCCCTGTGCATTCTGACCTGATAGTTGTTGGCATGGTCCAGAATTTTAGTTTTTTTCAAATAGCATTTTATGCCCAAGTTGGTTTATAATGTGTTCTACTGCTGATTTTTCTGGTTGCCCAGTCTGCAGTGTCTCTTGTGTTCTTGATTTGCATCTGAACACTGTGTTTGATGGTCCCTACATAGAATTGTCCACAACTGCATGGTATGCAATAGACTCCTGCGTCAGTGAGAGGGCCCTCCTGTCCTATGCTGAGTGCAACATTTGCTGGATATTTTTTCTTGGTTGGTCTGTAGATCATTTGGAGGTTGTGTTTCCTCACCAGTTTCCCTATTCTGTCTGTGAATTCTCTGATGTATGGTAAATACCTTCCCTTTAGGTGGTTGTTTTTCTTCACTCCTGTGATTTTTTTCTCAGTCTGGCAGCTCTCCTGATGTCTGAGCTGGAGTAAGCATTAGCCTGTAGAGCCCAGTTTAGGTACTTCAGTTTATTGTCGAGGTAGTAGGATTCACAGGGGATCTGGAATGGGGTAGTTCGTTACTGCACTCAATCTTTCCCAGCAGTAAAGGGGGGGTCCTTTTGGGGGGTTGTTCTTCTCACTGGCTCCAATAGGCAGAAAAAGAAAGGCCATTCATGATTCTCATTGTGGGGAGCAACCCATAGAAGGTTATTCTTTTTCCTGCCTACTGCTCTGTTCGGATATGTCACTGAAGCCTTTACTCTGAATTTACTACTGTACCTTTCTTCTACCTTCATCTTCCTCTTGTTTGACTGCTGCTACAAAACAAAACAAAACAATTTTTAAATTTCTCTTCTCCTTTCTTCTACCCTTCAATCCACTGCATCCATATGCCACCACTGCCCATCCAAAAAAGTGACAAGGATAGAGGAGGGAAAATTCCAGAAGGAAGGCAGGGAGGGTTTGCACATCTGGGATGGAATTTTCCCAGCCTCTTTGCCTGGCTTGAAGCAGTGCATCACTGTGGCAAGTGTCTTCATGGCACCAAAAAAGGAGTCTTTTACCTAGTCCTAGCTGAAAAGAAGGACAAGAAGGAGGGACTAGTACCTGGAAGGAAGAGACACAATAGGCAGGTACATCTGTCCTTTTGTACTTTAGGCCCAGTTTCACCCTGTCCTCCGGTCCTTTCTTGTCTAGAGAATCCAGAGAGATAATCTTAAGTGGGGAAGCAGAAAGCACCAGTCTCCCTGGATGACTGAGTATCCATAAAACCATTCCAGTGGTAGAGTGCAACAAAATTTTGTATGTTTTCAGGGGGTATTTTTGGTATGTTTTACATGTTTGTATGTTTTAATTTTGTATGTTTTAAATTTTATATTCGTAATTTTAAATATTTTTTTCAATTTTAATTTTATTATTTTAATTGTTGTTTTAATGTGCTGCTGCCTTGTGTCCCACTTTGGGAGAAAGGTGGGATAAAAATAAATAAATAAATAAATAAATAAATAAATATCAGAAAGCATAATGCCATACTACCAGCAGTAGGCAGACTTCAGGACTTTGTTCGTGTGTCATAGACCTCGACCTCAGACTAATGGATGGTGGGCACACTGAGATGTAGAGATCTTCCAACATCAGTACATTTTCTTCATCACTTTGCCAGAGGCCAAAAACTCACAAAAACACCACTTCCTATCAGAAGTCTTCAAACACCTGCTCCAGATTGGAGTGATAGAGTCCCACCCTCACAAAGGCACAGAAGCTGCTGCTATATCTTTTTCATTGTGTCCAAGAAGAATAGCACCAGGATGTGAATTGTAGTGTGAATCGCTTAATCAAGAAGTGCCACTTCTGAATGGAGACAATGACACTCATCCTAGAGGCATAGCAGCCAGGGGATTTCCTGTCTTTCCTGGACTTACCAAAGCCTACTTTCATGTCCTGATCCACCAGGCCATTGCCAGTTTCTACACTTCATGCATGGAGGGCTACACCTCCAGTACAAGGTACTCCCATTCAGTCTGTTTTTGGTACCCAGAGTATTCACCATGATCATTGTGGCACTGGTAGCCCTCTGGAAAATGTCTGCGTTCACATTTATTCATACTTGCATAATCTGATGATCAGAGTGACCTACTTGCACTCTAAGAGATGTCCAATTGGTTCTGAGCTCATGAAAACAGAAGGGATTCCAAGTGAACCTTGAGAAGAACCTTCTCTCCACAGAATGGAGATCCACCACCTTGGGGGCAGTGATCAATACCAAGTCAATGCTGGTCTCCCTCTCCCTGGAAAGAATCAAGATGTTCAGAAGTATTATCTCCTCAGTCAAAAACTCTCCCCTCATCAGCCTGTCCATGCTAACTCACCTACAACCTGATGATATGAAAAGATAGGGTGCCTGCCCTGGGGCCACTTCTACTCCAGTTGTCTTCAGTGATTCCTGCTGCCTCACCAAGAATTCATTGAAACCAGCAAACAACACAAGGTCACATTTCCATGCCCATACTGTCTCTGGTGGAACTATATAGATACTATATGGAACTATAAAGATACCAGTAATGGAAAACCCATTTGGAATCACCACACATGCCAGTCTGAGGACCTGGGGAGCCCAAGCAGACTACGCCTAGCACAAGGCAGATAGAACCTGGGAAAACTGAAGCACGGCATCAATTGGCTAGAGCTCAGAGAGATCAGATTAGCACTGCTAACCTTTGCCAACATCACTGAGAGTAAGGCAGTGCTGATTAGGACAAACAACATGACCACAAAGGTCCATCTGAATTACAAAGGATGGATGAAGTCATGGTCACTCATGAAGGAAGCTCAGCAGTTCATGAGCTGGGTGGAAGCTCATCTGCTATCTATAGGGACAGAGTGCCTGTTCCAAACACAGAAGGGAGATTATCAGATGGGGGTTAATGACAGGAGAAGGAGGGGAATGAAGCACGATGCTCCAGTCTTTATCGTGCAATTGTGTGAAGATTATCATATGATGTGATTATCCTGTGATTATCCTGTCAATGACGAGGAATTGTCCCATCATTTACCTCCATTTCTTAATAATGGGGTAACCTGTTAATACTGAAGTGATGGGACAATTTCTCTTCGTTGGTGGGATAATCATGGGATAAGCACCATGTGTCTGATAACCTTTGCATGGTCACACAATAAGAATGGGAACATGGCACTTCGCTCCTGTCCTTCTCCTATCATTACCCTTCCCCCACCCACCCCCAGTCTGAAAATGTCCAGCCAGACTGGCTAAGTTGAACAGACATTAAGAAAGAAAATTGAGTCTGCACTTAGTCCCCTAATCAAAGAAAGGTTTGGGCACCCAGAAGTGGACCTAGTTACCTCCAGCCAACTTCAAGGTGGAGAGGTTCATTATGAGGTACCAGACAGAAGGAGCTGAGGGCATGGATACTCTCTCCACTCTCTAGACAAAGGGGCTCCCATACACCTTATTCCCCCAGTGGTGCTTTTTCTCAGAGTCCTGGGGAAGATCTGCAGAGAGAAGAACTCATGATTATAATTTTATTGCTCTTACTTTTGTTTGCAAGCCTTTCTGCAAAAACCCAAAACAATCACATTAAAGCCTGCTACCAATAAATAAATAAATAGCTGAGACAATTTAATAGCAACCCTTTCTTTTACTCATTAATAGAGCTGGCCAATTTGGTCAATTAGATAGTGTTCTGGCATTGACATATGCAGAATAGGAACCAGCCTGAGATGAAACATCCATTGATTCATGAGTGACAAAATGCAGCCCAACATAATTGTCTGATAACACTGTCGCTGATCTTGTTCTCTATCTGGTTTTCCAAATGAAAACAAAGGGAGCGGCATTTCATGGCATTAATGACAATTGAGAAAAATGTCCCCATGTGAGCTAATAAAATACCTGCATAATATGGACTATTAAGCAGTCAACGGCAATAGTTCCTGAACAATAGAAACAAATGAAAATGGCATTTATGGGCAAAGCATTGCCCATATTATTCAGCCGTGTTAAATGTTGTTCAGAGTAATTAATACACTGTAGAAACAATCATTCAAAAATTTTAGCAGCCAGGTTGTTAAAACTCCATGTTTGCTGGTAATTCTTTATGGCAGTTCTAATGGAGCATTGGGTGGCCATAAGAACAATGGGGACCCCTTCATTTTTTCATGCACATCTGACAATATTTTACATTTACAGACATACACAAGAGAATGTTTTCTCTTCCACTAAATCCCAGCAGAGTAATGTCCGCCCAGCTGAATAAAGTAAGCAAGATTAAGAAGGGGAAGGTGAAAGCATGCTCCAAGCCGTACTGTCAACAGAACTTACTTTAAAAGACCAAAATAAGTATCTCCAACCATTGTGATACAATGAGATTATTAGCATCAGTCTGCAGTCTTGTCTACATGGGTGATTTACCCCAAGTCCCCCTGCCCACTCACTGCATCCCGTTTACGGGATGAAGGGCCAAAATCCCGAATCAAGTCTTGACTGTCTTCTTGATGCTTGCACCTGATTCTAAACTTCTTTCCTCTAGTTGTTGTTGTGTGCCTGCAAGTCTTTTTTTTTTTTTTTTTTTTTTTACTTCTGGTGACCATAAGGCAAACCTATCAAAGAGTTTTCTTGGCAGATTTCTTCAGATGGAGTGGATAGAGTATGAGTTGCCCAAAGTCACCCAGAAGGTTTTTATGCTCAAGTGGGGGATGAAATCCTGATCTCTGGAGTCATACTCCAACACTCAAAACACTACACCACACTAAATAATTCACAATTTGCCATGGGTTTTCAGTGACTGCCTTTCCACTCATGGTCCCTGTGAATTGCCTGCTGCTGTGGGCATGAGCAAGGCACTTAGGATGGTTGTGTGCCTTGTTCTGGCCTCAGCAGGAGTACTGGGTAATGAATGGGAAACCACATGGGAAGGCAGTCACCTATCATTGGGGAAAAGAACCAAAAATCTGCAAGGGCCAAATGCAGGGGGGATTCAGGGGCCAGAATACTCCAGGGACATCTCAGATCATCTGGCAAATGTAGAAGAGTTGTTAATCTTAATTTGGATAGTTGATAGTTAAAGATTGTGGATTGGTTTTATTTCATCTTATTTAATTGGGTTTTGTTTTGAAATGATAATTTTAACTCTTACCATGTGCTTGTGTACTTGTATATTCATTTTATATATGCATATACAGTCACCCCTCCAAGTCTGCAGATTTGAGATCTGCAGAACTGAAAATTTGTGGAGGGGTGACTGCCATTAACAGCAATGGGGCATGCACTCATGGGGCATGCATCCATGAGGCACGCCTCACATGCACGCACTCCATTCAAGCCTATGGGGCTTGAATATTCACAAATTTTGGAACTCGTGGGGTGGTCCAGAACAGATCCCCCATGAGTTCCAAGACCCAATTGTATATGTGTGCATATGTGTGCACACATATATGTGTGTTATGTGTATATAGGTTTTAATTTTATACACACAGGCAGACACATATATTGTTTGAAACTGTTGTCATATGACAAGACTTGTAGTTCAGAGTTTTTGTATTGCAAAGCAAGTGTTTCTCTAGAAAGAATTAATAAAAACAAATTTATCTATTATAAAAAAAATCCTATCATAACTACAGTATTAACTATGGGGCTAATCCTCACTACATTGGAATTCCAGTGTGATCAGCCAATACCCGTCATGCATTCAACACAATTTTAATATTAAAATTAAATGTTATTGATCGTAGGGGCTGAGGTAATATGTAGTATTAAACACTTACTACTGTTACAAAGGAGAGTGTACCATGTGCCCAAACTACAGTGTACAGGAAGAGGTGGCTTAACTCTTCATTCTCCTGTTAAGGTATCAAATGACCAATGTCTGTTAATTTTTTTTCAAAGGAAAACTGTAAGAGTAAAGAGGGGAACATTATGTCATGGAATTTGGCAAAGGAGTAAAAGGATTAATCTCTTTGTGCATTACTGTCTCCATGCAGGTGGCTTCCAACAGTAGGTTAAGTTGAAGAGACACATCAATGTTACAGCTTATTAAATAAAATACCTGGCATCCTGTTGATATTTCGTGCACACATAAATTCCCATTTTCTTCTGATTTCCGTTCAGATTGCACATTGCTTGATGTCCAAATTCTGTTCACAGTTGTGACGGATGAGTTGTAAAGGTGTAATTGTTCCAAATTGTCTTGTGCATCCTTGGATGGTGCATTCATCAGGGCTTTCAGTGTAACACTTGATTCACTGGGGTTGCAAGAACAGCTGTTACCCTCCCACACATAACAGGGCAATAAGCAAGCAGCTATTCAATGGGTTGTGCAAACTCAATATTTAGCAGAACGATGGTATAACACAGCTAGCTACCACTCAGCTACAGAGTGTAGAGATACACTATATAAGAATCATCTAAAAATCCAGCCAATATATAACTTGACACTAATAAATCTAGCATTTAGGCAGTCAGAGCCTTACTTTGGGAACCTACCTTTAAAAAAATACAAGATCTACTTAGGCAGAAGTCAGTAATGTCTGTAAAATTAAACTGCACAGTTTGGAATATATATCTAAAATGCTTGGTTTTTCCTTTTCCCTCAGATAACTTTCATGAGAAAAATCCTGCCAAATTTGATCAAAGGCTCTTCCCAGAGTAGTCAAAGAGATGACCATGGAAGTCCACAAGCATAGAATGAGTGCAATTTCATCCTCCCATTCTTGTTTCCAGACACTGCGCTTGATACCAGAGGTAAGGCACAGGCATCATATCTAGAAGGCGTAAATAGCTATTTAGATGTGAATCGTCTTTTAATGCAATCTCAGATGGTGTCTCTCTATTATTGTGGTAGCAAATTCTGCATTTTAATTAAGCACTGGGTTAAAAAGTCCTTCTTTTATTTGCAACTCTTGGCATTCAGCTTCAATGGATGCTCACAGATTCTGGTAGTATGAGAAAGAGACCAAACCTTCTTTCTATTTCCTTTCCTCAACAAGAAACTTTGTAGGCCCAAATGAAGGCACAAACAGGTAGAGCAGTGGAGATCAGGGATGTCTGTATAGAACACAAGTCTGGAGTGTTCCCTTTCCATATTCTTTTGTATTGTTTTATGCTCCCATTGCAAGTCTCTGCATTACAGGCTAATTAATGATTTATGAAGGACTTGGAAGAGCTTTAAAGGACTTTGCTTCAGCCGAAGGATGTTTTAATATTACTAAAGATCCTGGCACTTAAGTCTGAGAGTGTATAGAAGCCATAGTAGCAAACTGTTATTTTACATCCCCTTTGAGGGGATAATAAAAGAGTGTACTGCACCAGAAGGGCTTTTAAAATAAGAATGTGTCTAGAGGGAACAGGTAAATAAATAAGCAAGATACTGCCTTTTTCTGGTATGTGAATATATGCATGTCTATGTGGATATACACCACACACAAAAAAGACAAGGGCACTTGAATCAAACTGGAAGACCTATCAGTAGCATCATTTTGGGCTAAATGACAGATATATGACCAGCTTTTTTATTATTATTTTGCCACCGAAGTACATGCAAAAGGCAAAAAAATAAAAGATGATCTAATATACAGAATGGAGAACCAATGTGAAATGGCACAGGGCTTCCGACTTATTCATGATTTGTAGTAGTCCTCCGAGAACATTAGTAACAACCTTTCAGAACTACTGATTACAAAGTGTGATGCTCTGCATATTAACAACCAAGTTGTGCCTGAGAGGATCAACAACCACTCTGACAGTAACAAAAAAAGGGAGGGAGAGAATGAATAAGATAGTGGCAGGAGGAGTAAATCAGCTGGATGAACTGAATGATAAAAATGCAATGGTTATAAAAAGAGCCTACCAAGTGACACTGCAAAGAAAGATAAGCAAGACGGGAGGCAATTATCATGGGTCAGTTTCTACTGAAGTTAACTTCGTAAGGTGACTTATCTTAGGACACAAACTATTATCCATTGTATGGGTCGGCAGAAGGAGTAAATTGGGATCTACTAGGTGACATCTGTGTAATTTGCATTAGATCAGCAAGGTTTTTCAGCTTCTTATGGCTTATTGATAGTGAAAACATATGGGTTTTTTTTTTTTACTCCTTTCCCACAGGAGGCTGTTAAAATCATGAAATCTTGGTTGAAAACTACAGAACTGTGTGTGAAAGGATCTGAGTGTGAGCTACAATACTTGCATTAATATATGCTCAGAGGCATCCATTTTATGTCTGATTTCCTGAGCCACTATTTTGCACTTGACCTTGGTTGGTGGAGCGTGCAGATCAAGTGGACACAGATCTGATCCAGGAGGCCTGAGGTTTGCCATCATGTAACCTGTAAGTACTGAGTTATAGCATATGGTGATATAATGTTTCATTTCTAACAGAACTATGGACATTGAAATAATTGATGGGTTCTATCTATAAAAAGTGAGTAGGAAACAGAAGAAAACACATATAATTTGAGCTGATTGTCCCAAGTACAGCTGTCTGATGGTGAGGTAATATTTTATGCAGGGTTATGGCTGGAAAGAACTAGTCAAGATTCTAAAACATAAAGATATTCCATGAGGTCCTATTCAGACCATCCATTAAGGCTGGCCTGGGGATGGAGTCAGACCATTGCATCCACATGACAACCACCCCAACTCCATCCCCCAGGGTGCCATGATGCCACACGCTGCTCCACATAATTTCATGGCGTGGTTTCATGGCGATCCTCCGGTGCTGCATCTATATGACGTAGCACTGAAGGTGTGCTGTCAAGCTGCAACAACATGGCTATGGCGCCCTTTCCAAAGTGCAAAGAGGAGCCACAAAAAACTGCTGTGTTAGAAATGAAACATCCAAGGTGAAAAAGGAGCTGCTTTTTGCAGCTCCTTTTTGCACCCTGGAAAGGCCAGATCAGGACCGAAGCATGCGGTTGCTGTGGCCCTGATCTGGCTGAAACAGGGCAGCTCCATGCTGCCCCTTCAAGGCTGTCTAAACAGCCCCTCAGTACCAAAGTTAGAATTGTCAAAGTCATTATATTCCCTGTCACCATGTACAGATGTGAGAGATGAACACTGAATAAATCCAACCGAAAGAAAATCAACTCATCTTGAGATGTGGTGCTGGAGAAGAGTGCTGAGAATACTTTGGACAACCAAAAGACAAATAAAGGGATCCTAAAAAAGATCAACCCAGAACTCTCCATGGAAGCCAAGATGATGAAAATGAAGCTGTTGTATTTTGGCCAGCAGCAACAACAAAGTTTCTGGACTGATGCAATGGATAGTGGGTCCTGAAATACCAACATCATTCTCAAGCCACACCATATCTGGTGTGAGGAGATTCATTACCTAGCAAAATGTCTCATCTCCATAACATTTAGATTGGCCTGTTGAATATGCATTCACTGTGTGGACATCCTTCCTCAGGTGACCATAGCACAACACAAATATTAAGAATCCTCTAATAGGATTTCCATCTGATTTCCCTAGGATGAAAAGGACGCTCCCATCCTGAAACATCTCAGTGGAATATTTGAGAGATGATAATGATAATGATGATGATGATGATGATCCCCTTTAATCTTTATACTTTCATTTTACTTAGAGTTAGGACTAGTAATCTGATTGAAAATAAACCAATTTGATTTACTGAAACCCCTGAAATTTCATTGTTCACCAACCCCACAAATGAGCCTAACATATTGACAATTACTTTGTCAGTTCTGTTTCACACTCACAAAAAAAGAAAGAAAGAAGAGTATTGGGACACATTTTTTGCTCCAATACATTACATTTGCCGGAAAAAACAAACTACCCCAATGGCTAAAAAAATTGTTAGAATAAATTTTTTTCAAGCTGTTTTAATGTTTGCATTTTTAAAAAAGCTGTACATGGAAAGCAGGTGAAACTAGGTGAATATTTGCCAGTATTCTACATAAGTGACTAAGGTCCAATGGGCGCTGTAGAAATAGTGCCATTTGACAGCACTTTAACTGCCATGGCTCAATGCTATGGAATTCAGGGATTTTTAGTTTTGTGAGATATTTAGCCTTGTCTGACAGAGTACTTTGATGCCAAAACAAACTACAAATCCCAGAATTCCATAAGAAATTGATGTCAAGCTGCTGTATTTCTGTAATGCAGATTAGACCTTAGTTACGTATGCATAATAAAATAATATTCCTCGTCCATCTTCCTAGCAGCTTGTCTTAAGAGCCAGCAGCTTGCTTGGCTGAAAAAGGTCTATTCAGCTTTCAACTGGGGTACAAGAGAACAATATTGTGACAAGGTCTTGTGTCTTAATTCTGATTGTTGTCACCTCACCTCACTTGCTGGTGGGAGAAGTGGAAATGTCATGTACTTTGCACCCTGAATGGAAGCTGGACAGATCTCTTCTACCAAGTCAGCTGCTGGCTCTTAAGATGAGCCGAAGTGACATTTACCAATAGAGCAGTTATGAATCTGTAACTACAGTACTGGTTGCCAGCCATTATTTACAATTCTTTGGATGACAATGTTGCAGAATCCCCCATAAATCGAGTTTTATGCGGATTCTGCAACAACATGACCCTGGAAGATTAAAACGTCTCATAATTGTGCATGAAGGTTAATAATAATAATAATAATAATAAATTTTTTATTTGTATACCGCCCTTCCTGCGATCAGGGCGGCGAACAACATAAAAACAGGCAATATAAACAATAAAACCAATTAAAACATTAAACAGTAATAAAACAGTATATCAAATTACGGCGGTCGTATATCAAGGTCTAAACCAATGAGGGAGGGGAATCAAGTGTGAGAAGATGTCAAGGGTACGCATGGTTGAACAAGTATGTTTTTAAATCCTTCTTGAATGCAGGGAGAGAGGCAGCCAAACGGAGCTCAGTGGGGAGGGAGTTCCAGAG
The DNA here is from genome assembly GCA_034509955.1 of Urosaurus nigricauda. Classification (NCBI taxonomy): domain Eukaryota; kingdom Metazoa; phylum Chordata; class Lepidosauria; order Squamata; family Phrynosomatidae; genus Urosaurus; species Urosaurus nigricauda. The sequence continues at coordinate 108,832,139 of JAOEGL010000004.1, forward strand.
ACTAGGGGCCGAGATGGAAAAGGCTCTCTTTGAGGTTGTTATTAATTTAGCCTCTGGAACTCTAAGTAGCTGTTGTCCCGCAGATCGAAGTGTGTGGGGCGGATTGTGTGGAGAGAGGCGGTCCTGTAGGTACTCTGGGCCCAAGCCATTTAGGGCTTTATAGGTAGCGACCAGCACTTTGTACTGAGCCCGGAAGCGGATAGGCAGCCAATGGAGATCTTTCAGAATAGGTGTTATATGGGCGGTCCTGGGAGCACCAGTGACCACCCGAGCTGCCATATTTTGCACTAATTGTAGCTTCCGAGTGTGATACAAAGGCTGCCCCATGTAGAGCGCATTACAGAAATCCAACCGAGAGGTTACAAGAGCGTGTACTACTGTTTCTAGGTCCCCACGGTCCAGGTAGGGACGCAGTTGGCGTATCAGCCGAAGCTGAAAACAGGTGCTCCTGACTGTCGCATCCACCTGAGAAGTAAGATGGAGCGACGAGTCAAGGAGCACCCCCAAACTGCGTACAGTGTCCTTCACGGGGAGCGTGACCCCGTTCAGGACTGGTGAAACCACCTCCAAGCCTGGGCCGGGGGAACCCACAACGAGTACTTCCGTTTTCTCTGGATTCAGGCTGAGTCTGTTTTTCCTCATCCAGTCCATTACCGATTCCAAACAGGCCACGAGAGGAGCGACGCCATCCCTGGTCACTGCATCAGTCGGAGACATAGAGAAGACTATTTGGGTATCATCAGCGTACTGATAACCCCGCGCCCCATGCCTCCGGATGATCTCTCCCAGCGGTTTCGTGTAAATGTTAAAGAAGAAGAGGACTTCTAGTTTAGCATGCAAATTAAACACCAATCTTGGTGCTTTTTCCTTTTCAGGGTTTGGGCCTACTTATAATGATAACAGCAGCTGTTTCAGAAGATTTCACCCTCTCATTACTTATGAGGTTATATGAAGTATTTTTTTGGTTAGAACTCCAAGGACCAGTGTGGCTGAAGGAGAAATGGCTGTTTAAAGCTTGTGACCAAGCTTTAGTTGTTCATATTTTTTTAAAAAAAATAGACACAGTAGATCACCTAGTATGGTTTTATTTATTAATCTATGAGAAAAGAGTTCATTAGAACTCTTTGGACGTGAGGCAAAAGTCTCATCACTCACCGAGCTCTGCCCATGCAGAGTGCTGTGCTCACAAGGAATAGATGATGCCTTCAATAAATACACAAATCTATTTTCACCAATGTGATATCAATCTCACCATGAATAATTGGACACAGCTCAAGCAGCTATAATATTTTCCTCACTAATGACAGGGAGGAAAAGTCAAATGAAAGTTATTATATCAAGTGCTAGAAAGACATCTCAAATTAGAAATGGGTGATATTCAGATTGACTTTTTGCTTGATATTGCCTCAAGCTTTCACACTTCTTGTTACAAATGGCTCAACTGATAGATCCTTATTTCTTAACATTTGTGCTTTTTAAAAAATAAAAAAGAGGCAATGCTAATATTTACTCATAAACCTTTATTTGTTAAAAGTGCATGTTGAATAGTTCATCTAGCTCACAGTTCTTGTAGAATACGTAGAATATGAAAAAATCCATTTGATATATATTTAGTAATCTATGTGTTGTGGGGCAGGGGTCACTCTGAAAGCAGGAAGATAAATTATTAGCCAAGTGAACCCAATAATTTCACTAGTAATAGAAATGGCTAAAGTAGCTAATAATTGTCTGATAACCTAAAAACATAAAGCATGTAACCAGATATCTCAGGGGGAAAAGGCTGCAAACTGATCACTCTTGACATTTGTAGTTCTATTATTCCTTTGTAGCATAAATCTTGCAAACAGGAAATAAAGTAAATAAGCCAAATATATTGCTTTTGTTTTTCATGCATTTTCCCCTTATTTTTGTTTTAAAATGTTGGCCACGATCTTCAGAGCTCCCTAAAAGGATTAGATGGTGAATGGAACAAAGGTTGTTTGGGAATCTCCAATGAAAATCATTTAAAAAATGGTCCATGACAAAACACATTTCAGTTGTACAAATTCAAACCACATCACTCTGCTGGGTATCCCAATAGGTGCACAGAAAACCTCACCAATGCTACTCCATCCTCTGTAGTTGCTGAGATCAGTCACACAGGTTTCTCACTCCACAACATTGTGGATAAAATGTACAGTAGGGTGCCCAGCCACTCTCAGGACTCTTTCAGACGTGGGAAATTGGAAGTATAATCCAAGGGCAATCCAAACGCAATCCTGGGGTTTCACGTTATTGCGAATTAGAGCTTCTAATACAATTTCGGGGGAAAAGGGAAGTCACTCCGAATGCAATCATGGGTTTCATGTTATTGCGAATTAAAGCTTCTCACGCAATTTCGGGCAAGGGGAGGGTTATTTTCGGGTAATGGGAAGTCATTCTGAAGCCTTCTGAATGCAATGGGGATTCATGTGAATTCGCTAAACTAGCGAATTCACATGAATTTGCATTGGCCCCATTTGAAATTCTGCCCATGTGAAAGAGTCCTCAGAGACCAAAGATATAAAGGGCCTTTAAGAAGATAACTTACACAGGACTCACTCAACTTGAGATAGGCCTGAGTTCTGGTATTATGTTTCTTGAAGTCATTTCTGATTTATGATGAACGTATCACAGAGGTTTATTGCCAAGTTTTGTTCAAAAAGGGTTTACCTTTACCTTCTTCTGAGGTTGAGAGAGTGTGACTTGCCCAGTAGGTTTTTGAAATCACAAACTATCAGCTTGTTGCTTGGGGAAAATTGCCTATTAGTGATAAAGCCTCGATCATGGGGCAAAGAAAGGACAAGCCATGGAGACATTTTAAAACTGTCAGAAATCCTCTTCATCTTTGGACAAGATACATGCACAAACTTGGGGGAGGACTCATACTTCCGTGGTAGAATAAATGGTTAGGGTCTCTAAAAATCTCATGGATCTCAAACTTGAAACAACCTTAAAAACAAAATAGGCAGTGAAAGATGAAAAAAAAAATGTCTCTGTGAAGTCCTTGAGATAGTGCCACCGTGTACAGTGTATAATGCTGTTTTTGGTAAATGGCATAGTATAAGGCAGAACTGCTACAAACTTCAGGTGACATTAAAACCAAGACCAAAACTAGGGCTGCATCTACATTGCAGAAATAATGCAGTTTGATATGACTTTAACTGCCATAGTACAGAATTTGTAGTTGCACTAGAGCTCTCTTTTTTTAAATATAGGGACGACTATACTGATATTTCACTGGGGAGGGAAGTAGCCATTATCGTTAGTTTCTGTAAATAGGACTGAAAAGATGGAGACTCACCAATTTGATGTTCCTTTACAGACTTCACCCACAATTCCATCTTCACCTGAGGCCTTCCCATTCTTTAAAGTGGCAATTATTTCACAGATCTCACCAGAGGAGATGGAATCTCAAACTGGCAAGCCTTCTTTCATCTCAAGGGTGTATCTGTTCCTTCTCTGTGGAGACTGGCAAAGGTGAGAGCTTAGTCCATCCTGGGAGAACCTAAGAGAAGCACTGGTGTCCTCTATTCTCTCCATTGTGGCTCTGCTTCTGGCCTTTTTGAATTTCTGGATGGGAACGCAGAAGCATGCTTTGGCATCACTTTCGTTTTCTTCATCCTTTACATCCTGTGTTGCATGCCTCTGAGTTTCACTCTTGATTTATACATGGGTTATATCAAAATCTTTTGATAATATTAGCTTCCAAACTTGCTGTCCACTTACAGTTGAGTATATAAGATACGCTGTTGTTGTTGTTGTTGTTGTTTTTTTTTTTTACCACAAGTCAATGGCTTCCAGCATTCAGATATATTTTTTCAAAGGAATTCAAAAAGCAGATATTTGGGCTTCTTCTGTCTAAACAGGCAAGTTAGGGGTTACTTTAAAAATATCTATAATAGCAGCTACCATCTTTTGTGGGCCTTGGAACTATACCTGCGTTTAATTACTTTTAAAACCAGTTTTCCAAGCATGGGTAAATATCCATAGATTAAATGAGGACTCATGTGGGATCAATCCCATGCCTAGCCCTGAGTTCTACACTTGAAATGTTCACAATCCTGTGACAGACGTGCCTGGCTTATTCAAATCTTGACCTAGTTTTCTTAGTCATTAGAGATACAATGGTTACAATGAATATGTGAGAGTAACAGATCAAGGCTTTGCCACACACATCTGAACAATTTTCATTTGTGGCTGCACTAACAGAAAATTAAATAAAAGCATTCTTGGTACGTTACCTATAAATTTACTTTCTAATACATGAGAGCTCAGTAATTAAAAACCTAAGCAGGATAGCCAGTTTTTCCTTTAATAGTCATATCTCCTTTTAAAAAATCATTTGAATTAGAGTGTGTTTTTTTTTAAAAAAATTAACAAGATATTGTTGAAATGTTAACAGCAGCCTCATTCAATGTGTGCAGCGGGAAGGCTCATAAAAGATAAGTGAGCCAGGCATTTGCATTAATGCTTCTTAAGTAGCACAGTTTAATATTAGCATTAAAATGAACTCAATTTACTCTGAAAGCTTTTAACACCAAAACGGTTAGTAACTTTTTGACTGAGTTAAGAACAGAATAAAGTTGGGTACATCCTAAATGAGATGTTCTTTAGACATTATCTTCAGCTATATGCCTATTGCTGTATCTGCACTGCAGAATTAATGAAATGTGACACCACTTTGACTGCCTTGGTTCAATGCTATGGAATTCCGAGATCTGTAGCTTTGTGGGATGTTTAGCCTTCTCCTTCAGAGGGCACTGGTGTCACAACAAACTGAAAATTCTAGGATGGCATAGGGTGGAACTATGGCAGTTAAAGTTGTGTCAAACTGCATTATTTCTAAAGTGTAGACAGCCTATGTGAACCAATTTGATACAAACGGTAGTGTTAAGTTAAGGATGGGTAATCTGTGGTCCCTCCAGATGCACTTGCCTATATCTTACATCAGACACATCCAGCGTGGCTAATGATAAGGGACTGTGTAAGCTGTGGCCCAAAATCTCCAAAAAGCCAAAGTTTCCATTGAAGTAGAGGAGGACCAATCACAATGGATTTTATCTGGAACTCGAACCATAATAGGGGCTGATTTCATAGGAAAAACTCAGATAATCTGTCTCCATTACAAGTGACTAGAAATGGCTGGGATGTAACATTTCAACCATCCTAATCAAAATATAAAGAGTCCCCACGATGTAGTGGTTTGAGCATCGGACTACAGACCAAGATTCAATTCTCTACTCAGCCTTGAAACTCACTGAGTGTTCTTAGGCAAGTCACATCCTCTCAGCCTCAGAAGAAGACAATGGCAAACTTCATTATAGGTTCACCTTAGGGTCACCATGGGGCTTTCCAGACTGCCCAAAAGGGGTGTTCTGTGCTCGCCCCAAGAAGCGGTGAGATGGGGCCAAGGCTGCCCCACCGGCAGCCTCCAAGGCCCCATCTCGACACTTCTGGAGGCTGTGGGGAAGTGGGCGCCCTGCCGCTTCCCTGCGTCCACCCCACTTCCCTCAGCGGGGCAGAGGGAAGAAAGAGGCCACAGCCGTGGCCCCTTTCTCCCCTGGGTCCTTGGCATGGCCGTCTAAAGGCCATACAAAGGACCCGGAAGCAAAAAGAAGCTTTAATGCTGTGCATTTCTAAATGCTGTGCGTGCCATGACAACATCATGGCACGTCCATATGAACACTGCCATTTTAAAATGGTGGCGCCCATACGCTTTAGGGCTAGCCCTAAAAACAGGTTTTTTTTAGCCCTATTTGTGCTTCTTTGATCATCTAGATTGGGCCCATAAGTCAGAAATGACTTGAAGGCACACAACAACAACAAGAACAACAACAACAGTCAAAATACATTACAAACTTTTAATACTTTTAATATGGGATGTATATTGTAGTTTTCAATATTTGTAGTTTTATACTGTTTTTATTGGAGTCTTTTAAAATGTTTTTCTTTGTGAGTCATCTTGGGTCCCATGGGTGGAGCATCTGAGTGCATGTGTGTGTGTAAACTGAGATTGGAGAAAAACACATTTGAGGTGGAACATCACCCCAAAGGAGCAGCATGCCACTGCACCTTTGAGCACTGGATCAAGACTGCAGCAATCCTACACTGTGACCGTAATCTGGCATTTTTCCAGGCCAAAAAGAAAAAGGGCACCCTTGCAATCATGGTGGCACAAAGGAGCACCATAACAGTGCCAACCATGCAGTCAGGCAGATGGCGTGATGCCAGCTTGGAAGTGGCATTGGGGCATGTGTCGTCCAAATGCCACACCCCATGCCACTCGAAAGCTGGCGGTTACTACTAGTCTGTATAGCCCCCTGTTCAAAAATGTTTTATGAGAAACTCACAATGTATTCTCTGCAAATATCATGTCTTTTGCACACAACCCCCAATTTTGCCTCCCAAATCCATGAAGTTTTCTAAAAAGTGTTTTTATTTTTGCTTTGCTCAAAAAGAAAGCTTGCCTTTTTGTGCAATTTTTTGAACAAAATTCATGAAAAAGCACCATTTTTAGACACCCAGATAGTTTTTGAGCACAGTTGCTGGGATTTGTTCAAAAAATGCACACAACCCAACTGAATACAAGGACAAATTGCCTGAAGAAGTGGGTTCTACATTGAAAATAATGATTTTTGTGCAAAAACAAAACAAAACATGCATTTCTATATAAAAATATTGTGAATACTGGGAGAAAACTGCAAAACATTATCAGCTGTGAATTATTATTCCTGGCATAGGGGAGAAACAGATGGCAGGTAAGGAATGGTTTGCCACCATCCCTTTACTCCCCAGATTCAGGCTACAGCAACTGTATGCCACACTGCCAACCTGGCCATTCCCTGGTGCAAAAAGGAGCTGCAAAAAGCCACTCTATTTTGCATCAGGGAAAGGGTGCCTTTGATGTAATGGAAGTGTTTCTTCAGCATTTCTTTGGTGTAGCATGTGTAAATGTTTTGCCACTGAAATGCCATGGTTCCACTGCACATGTGGTCTGGTGTGCAGCTTCCTGGCAGACTGTGCTGCTATCTGAATGCCATTCCCCCTGTTCACCAGGAAGCCAGCTGTTTTTGACCATCTGTTTTGCCCCTTAATTTACTGAATGTAAGAAAAACCAAATTTGATTCAGAAAATAATAAAAGTGAATATTATTGCCATCTTTAATAGCACAAGCTTCATTGATCTGAACCTTGGAATGTTTCCCCAGATAATCGATGAAGGGCAGACAATTGTGATCATGGTCAAACTGACTTATATCTGAAATGGCTTTAAAACAGAGTTACCTGGGCCATCTGTGGCCTCTAAAACCATATGGGACTCCCTTACCATCCCTCAATTGGCCCTTATTCTGGCAAGGGGAATGAGATCTATGCTTCTAGAATCCTACAGGACTAGTGAATTTTTTTTTATTTAGAGTGCACATTTTTACATATAGGCAACTATTTTGCACTAACAGAAATTGACTTCCAACAAGTTCTGGTTGTTGTTTTTTTAAATTACCATATTTTCCATAATTTGTGCAGCCCTTGGTCCCTGGTCAAACTGAAGTTGTCAGAATTAGGACAAGTACCTAATAGCCCAGACTTGAGGATCATTCAAAATGACCTGACTAGATTAGAAAACTGAGCCAAAACTAACAAAATGAATTTCAACAGGAAGAAATGTAAAGTACTACACTTAGGCAGCAAAAATGAAATGCATAAATATAGAATGGGGAACACGTGGCTTGACATCAATACATGTTAAAAGGAATCCTAGTAGACCACAAATTGAACATGAATCAACAGTGTGGTGTGACACTTAAAAAGGCCAATGCAGTTGTAGGTTGCATTAATAGAAGTATAGTGTCTAGATCAAGAGAAATAATAATGCAATTCTATTCTGCTTTGGTCTCAACTGCAGTACTGTGTCCAGTTCTGGGCACCACAATTCAAAGAGGGTGTTGACAAGCTAGTTCACGTTTAGAGGAGGGCAACCAAAATGGTGAAAGGATTGGAAACCATGGCTTATGAGGAGACACTTAAGGAGTTGGGTATGTTTAGCCTGGAGAAGAGATGGGTCAAGAGGTGCTATGATAGCCCAATATTTTGAAGGGGTGTCACATTGAGACTGGAGCAATCTTGTTTTCTGCTGCTCCAAAGAATAGGACCAGAAAAATGGGTGCAAGCTACAAGAAAAGAGATTCCACTTAACCATTAGGAGGAACTGCCTGACAATAAAAGTTGTTCGACAGTGGAACACACTTCCTCAGAATGTGGTGGAGTCTTCTTCTTTGGAGGCTTTTAAACATAGGTGGGATGGCTCTCTGTCAGGGGTGCTTGGCTTGTGAGTTTCTGCACAGCAGGGGACTGGATGGGATGGCCCTTGGGGTCTCTTCCAACTTCATGATTCTATGATTCTTTGAATTGCTTTAAATGAAGATTAGAGGTCTGTACACACATGCCAAAAGGCCCATGTTTTCCCCAGCTTACATCCTATACAGATGATGTAGGCTATTAGTCCCGGCCTGGGGTCAGTCAACCTGAACATGTATTTGGTGGATCTAGCCTGATTCTGGCCCAAGGGGGCTTTAACCCAGTCTAAAAAGATTGGCTATTTAATGTGGAGTTTCGAGGAAACTTCATCGTGACAGCCAGCAGACTACATGGCCCCTTGGGCCCTGTACCTTCCCCTGCCCCTGCTGTTGTGTCAGTTGAGAAGAACCCCATTACAGCCACTGACATGGAAACAGAACACCTTGCTATTTTTGTATAGCCATGTATCTCATTCTGCCATTACCAGTGGTGATGGAGGTCTTCTCACTGGATGTGAAGGTGGAGGCAGATATGGAGTGTGTGGCAGTAGTGAGTACATGTGTCAGCCAGTGGACATTTAAACATCCATGTATGGATGTGAAAGCTGGACAGTGAAGAAAGCAGACAGGAAGAAGATTCATTCATCCAGTATGTGGTGCTAGAGAAGGGTACTGAGGATACTGTGAGTGGCCAAAAAGACAAATAATTGGGTCCTTGAACAGATTAAGTCTGTAGTTTTTCTGGAAGCCAAGATGACTAAATTGAGGCTATCATGCTCTGGCCACATCATGAGAAGACATGACTCATTAGAAAAGACAGTGATGCTGGGGAAGGTAGAGGGCAGTAGAAAGAGAGGTAGACCACATGCTTCATAGATTGATTCAATCAGGGAGACCACAAGCCTAAGTTTACAAGTCCTGAGCAGAGAGGTAGGGGATAGGGGCCTTGGTGGCATCTCATTCATAGGGTCATCATGAACCAAGGTGGACTTGAAGGCAGCTGAAAACAACATCAAGGGTCAATGGTATCAGTGGTTGATTTGCAATGGGTAGACTTGCCTTCTCTTAGTGCTTCCTAGTTGTTTTAGAATACACTTCCTGGTACTCAAGATTATTCTCCATGATAGCTGAGGCTGGTAGCAATTAATGTCCAAAACATTAGTGAGCACCTTTTTGTCAAAGTTTCTGTCTGGTAGTGTGTATGGGCAAGAGAGGAATTTCCCTGTTTTCCACTTGGGAGTTCTTCATCTAGGTGGCCCTGGATGGGAACTCCAGAATGAAGTATCAGCTTCAGAGATTTTGAGGGCATATGGCCATGATGGCAACCCTCTGGCACATTTTTCATGAATGGCACCCACTGAGGCATCTGGTGAATTGGCTGCAGTCCCCAAAACCTTTTGCCAAATAAAACCTGTTAGCCTTTCACAAGATTTATATGGCAGTCTGCATCCACACAGCAGAAATAATTCAGGTTGACACTACTTTAACTGCCATGACTCAGTGCTATGGAATTCTGGGAACTGTAGCTTTGTGAGAAATTTAGCCTTGTCTGTCAGAGTGCTCTATTGCCACAACAAACTACACTTCCCAGAATTCCCTAGCATAGAACCATGGCAGTTAAAGTGGTACCAAACTGGATTATTTCTGCAGTGCAAATACAGCTGTAGCTAGTTTTTTTAAAAATAATAATCAGGCTCATTTTTGCTCCCTCATGAGGAAATGACCATGTTGTGACTTTTTTAAAAAGAACTTTCGCCATTTCGAGGTAATGGGGAGCTACTCAATGCTATAATATTTAAATTCTGGAGAATTTTCCAATCATTTGTTTAAATGACTCTGTTGAAGAGCCTTCTCCAGGAAATTGCTCTCCATTTGCCTCTCGTCATACTTTATACCATAAAACTGAACTTCTTCCCAATACTTTAAGCAATGACCTTCAACAACAACCATTCAGGTTCCACCATTAGTTGGTATCTTTGGATGATGACCTGTGGCTATCCAAAGAACTAAGAACTGAGAGCATTAAGCAAACCAGAGAGATAGAAAGAGAGATAAAGGGAGAGAGATACTAAGTTGTTTTCTTCATTGTGCGTCTATTTTTGTGATGCATCTTCAAAGTCATTACCGAAATGCAGCCTGTCTTCATTCACTTAGATATCCTTCATGTGAAGTGCACTCCAGAGGACGCAATTAATGATTACAGTAACTGCGCCAGTGTGCTCAAAAACACCAGAAGTGTAAGCAATGAAGGTCGCTTCTACAAGGAGCTGCTGTAGCCACCAGCAACAGAATGCTGCAGAGAGTTCAATCACAGCACCCTCAACACACACAGCCAGAGAGAAAGTATATCATACTTGACCTCTATATCAAGCACATTTCCCAAGTGAATGACGCACAATAGAAGGGGTGCTAAATAGGTGGTGCTAAACACTGTAAACCAGGTATTCAGAGGGACTGAAGCCTGCAATTTTCTTTGACCTCAATTAGAGACAGAAGTGCTCAGCAGCTGTAAAAAAAAGTGAGACACAGCTCTCCTCTATTTTTATCTGAAGATGTAAGATGCAGTATAGCCATAGAGGAAAACTGGTTTCACAGTTAAAAAAAAAAACTGGCAGGAAGGAAGCAAAGAAACTAAAGAGAACAGAATCCTCCCATTTACAATGGTGGCACAGGAAACAGGGACCCATTGTAGAGAAGACAGATGGACTATAAGGTGGGCATAGAGCTTTTGAAAATGATGGTGGGGAGCCTGACAAGCTCTCATTAGCGTTTGTACAATAGGAATGGGAAAGGTATGTTCTGTGGGCCACATGTACCTCTGTCCCTTGCACTATCACAACTTTGTAGGCAGTGGCTATCAACAATGACATGGCAGGCATACTATCAAAAACATGGAAGTGCCACTACATGTACTTGGGACAAGAGACAATTGTTAGAACAAAATATGGAGAAACAGAATGGTTCCCAGTTGGCAAGGGGTTCAGGCAAGGCTGTGCATTATCACCCCACTAGTTCAACTTGCATGCAGAAAATATCACCCAAAGAGCAGGTTTAGACTCAGAAGAAGGAGAATAAAGATAGGAGGAAGGAACATCAGCAATCTAACTTATGCAGATGACACCATACTAATAGAGGAACACATCATGAACTTGGAACAATTACTCCGGAAGGTCAAGGAAAAAAAGTGCAAAGACAGTCTTGTTGCTGAACATAAAGAATTAAAAAAGAATGACTATGGAAGATTTGCATAAATGTAACCTAGACAATGGTTGAACTAGTTAAAGGTTTCCTATACAGTGGATCAGAAAAAAAGACTGAATTCAAGAACAAGACTAAGGAATGGGAAGGGCAGCCATGAAAGAACTAGGCAAGATCCTAAAGAGAAAAGATATACAAAAGAGCACTAAAGTAAGTAATAGAAAATCAACTCTTTTGACCTGTAGTGCTGGAGAAGAATGTTGAGAGTACTGTGGACAGCTAAAAAGACAAACAAGTGGGTTGATGAACAGATCAACCCAGAAGTTTCCTTGGAAGCCAAAATAATTGAGGATGTTGTATATTAGCCATGCTATGAGAGGTATGACTCCTTAGAAAATACAAAAATGTTAAAGACATAGAGAGACTCGCTATGTCCACTACAACCACATGCAGAACGGAGCCACATAGACAGGAAGGTGGTCTCTGGAGGTGGTCTCTGGAGGTGGTCTCTGGAGAGATATCTGCAATAGTCTTCAGGTCAGTAAGGAAAAATTCCCTCACCGCAGCAAACGGCCTTGAGTACCCTGTTTGCTGAATAAAGACACAGCAACTTCCAGACTTCACTCAATATGAGGTTTTTAATCTGTTTGTAATATATAGAAAGATATGTACATTGAGTATTGGACAGCCATCACAAATACTCTCTATCTCTCTCTCTCACCAACAAACTGCTTTGCCAACCACCACTCCACAACAACCCACAATGGAGACATTTCCCATCTCCCTTATCTAGGTGGTTCAAATGCTCATTGCATCACCCATCCCAGGTGTGCATAATACCAATTGTTAACCCACACACACCTGTCACTGGAGCTTAAACTCTTTCATTACTTGGTTTACAGCTCCACCTTGTGGTCACATCCATGTCATTTCCTGACAAATAATGCTAGGAAAGGTAAAACACAAAAGAAAGAGAGAATACTGCACATCAGAATGTTAGACTCAATTAGGGAGGGCATGGGCCTCACTTTACCAGACCTAAGCAGAGGAGTGCAAGATAGGGTGGCTTGAAGATGTCTCATCCACAGGGCTGACATGAATTCAGGTCAAATTGATGACTGCTAACAACAATAACAACAACAACAACAACAATCAGTATGCCTTTCCTTTCCAACCACAATGCTGCCACTGCTAGGATTGCATTTTCCAGGACTATTGTCATTGTTGGCACTGCTGTTGCTAATACTGTATCTTCTGTGGTTTTGATCTGACTTCATCTTCTTGCCACTCATCCACCATTCTCAATTAATACTGATTTCTTCTTCTAGCAAGGCCTCCACTCTGACAGTTTGTGGTCACCTATCCCCTAGGATAGCACTTCCTAAACTATCTTATATGGAGGAGGGGCAGTTTTTGGGGTTTTTCAAATATCCTAATGTGCCAGTATCACAGTTCTTTCCATTGACTACCACTGTGTCTTGCTTTCCTGGAAATTCACTGCTGATCAGCAGTCAATAGCTTGTGGGCTGACAACAGTCCACAAACCACCACCTTGAGATGCATTGTCCTAGCATATACTCTGGCAGGCAATGTCAAAGGGTCTGCCATCTTCTAAATCCTGGCTGTCCCCCAGTGACCCCGAAGCAGCCAGTATCATGGCTTCTCTGGTCAGATACACACTGGAATACTCCAGGAGCAACCTGACACTCCCAGATCAAAGGCAGCTGGCTATTAGCACCTGTGTCCTGCTGTGCCACCCAGTATCAGGTTGGGTTGGTCTGTTCTGAAGATGTATCCAGTCTTGAGCACTTGACTGTGTATCTCTTTCTGACCTCAGAGGGCATGACTTGCAGTGATAGTGGCAGCAGGTGGCAAAGTAGGACACACATGCGAACAGCTGCCCACACTCTCTCTGGAGGGCTCCAGAAGAAGCAGGGCAAAAGGTGTTTTTTTTTAACTGTTTCAAGGAGTGGGAGTATAAGTTGGTTTGGTGCTGAACTGGCCATGAGTAATCTGGGCAGTTTGTATCAGAATCAAGGACTGGGCATTGTATTATCAGCACATCTCACCCTGAAGATAGGGGAAGCCATAATATTCAACCTGTATGGACAACACTCCCCCCCCACACACACACACTCCCACTGCTATTGCTAAAAGCAGTGTGGAAGTATTGATGCCATTTGTGTCAGGGACAGCCAAGTGGAGGACATGGAGGGCTCTGAGGAAGAATATGCTGAGTCAGGTCCTAGCATAGTGCTGCCAGATCCTAGAGACTTAGGTGAACCTGGACCTAGTTCTATAGGACACAGTGAGGCACAGCCCCTACCTCAGCAGCCTAGGGTTTCCCCAGAAGAAAGCCTTTCCCCAGCAGAGTTTTCAGGCCTGGAAGAGACACAGGAGCAAGAGACAGAAATCCCTTCCTTTGCTCAAAGAAGAGCAGATCGGGCGGAGCTGAGACGCTCTTTGAGATTGCTAGAGAAAGCCAAGTTGAAACAGCTGTGAGGGGAGGTGCTGGGGGCTATATAAGAGATCAGGGAAGACAAACTTTTGTCAAAGCTTATCTTGGTTTACCGGTGAAAGCTTTTGACTCTTGGCTTGACTTTGGACTTCTCATTACCTGCGACCTTCGGAACGGCTTTGGAATCTCTGTCTGCGAAAATCCTAGACCTCAAAACGCTCATTGGACTTGCCTTTTGCCTTTGTATTTTACTACGGCCAGCAATTACTGGTATTTTGTTTCTATTATAATTGTGTTTTGTCAAGGACTCATTATCTATCAGCCACGTGTTGGCAGCTTTCCCGGACAATTTGGACTATTCGCCCTTCCTCAGCAGCCATGAAGCAGTACCCCCACTACATGCCAGCAATCTTCAGAAAAGAAACTCTGGGACAGAGTGCAGTTAAAATCTACCCAAATTTGTATGCCTATCTATGAGAAAGAAGGAAGAAGACAGTAGTATTCTTCTGCCCGAGGCTGGGTTATACATGGATAAGACATCAGTTTTTATAAGAGCTTTCCAAAATTTCAAAGTTTCTTTAGGAACAGGACAAAAGGAACTAGACATTAATTTTTTTAAAAAAAAAATTCTGTAAGATTCATTTACCTAGGTGCTTAGCTTTTGAATCACTTAATATTCAACCAATATGAAGGAACTTGAGTCTCTTCATTATCTGTGAGCCCAATTAGGGCCACCACATTTTTCACAGTTTCCAAAAGGCACCTTATCTTTTTGGAGCTACATGCCATGCTAATTGAATATGGCTATGCTGCGAACAGATGTATCTATTGAAATTGGTCATTGCTGTTGGCTTGTTTTTGTTTTTTGTTTACTTCTTGTTTTAATAACAATGCCCAAACTTGCATTTCCAACCCTAAAATTAGATGGGAAGAACTACCAAGCTATTTATGTATCTATGTGGGGATGTGAAATTGATATGTTTGTCCACTCTAGTTAGCATAATAATATTCCTTTATTCCATTCCTTCTTTATTAATCTCCTTCTCTCTGCCTTATATTATCTCCCCTGTTCACATCAGAAACAAGAATATAATTTGTAATTTGTAATTCTGAATTCCCAAATTCATATCATGATGATGATGAGACATGCATCCCTATGGTATTTTCAGAATGGAAAGCTGAGCTGTTCAGAGAAGTACCTTATTCACTTCAGTTAGATGATAACTAAATCATTTTATTATTAAAAAAAAGTTTTCTTTTCACAGACGTAATTAATAATTTGTTACTCTATGATGATGCCTGTTAATTCGTTGGTTTCATCTTTGTGTTAGCACCTAGCTAGTATAGGTACTTCATATCTGATATATTCAGTTTTTCCAAGAAAGATTTTAAAGATACCTAAAGATTTCATTTTTACTTTTTACCTTTTTTTGGGGGGGGGGGGGCTTGACTTGCCATCTGCTTCAGGGTTACTCACTAAGGCCCAGTTTTCATTTTGCTTTTAACAAAATCTTGATTGTTTGCCTCAGCTATGCTAGACTAAGATTTGCCTATTTTAAATTAAGAAGGGCTGAAGCAACAGAGTTCTTAATGAGCAATCATAATTGTCCTCTCTGGGTTTCCTTGATCAAGGAGCAGAGAATGAAATACACAGAAGTAAATGCATAATAATTTCAGCAGTAACACAGAAGAGTGAACATTGTGTTGCTTTATTGGGGGATGCAGACCTGTGCTTTAAAATGGGGCATACAGATTTGCAATATGCCAATTTTCTTATTCTGGCCAGCTCTAGTATACGAGTAAATACATGTAAATACAATACAAGTAAATGAAAGAAAATACAATACATGCATGAGAATGAAAAGCGTAAGGGGGGTATTGTGAGACAATGAAATCTTTTCTCTAGCGATCAACAAGAGTTCACATTTTTGCAAGAATAGTTTTTGCTTAAATTGCCCTCAAATTACAATACCTGATGCCTTGTTGCATCAACATTTTCAAAATTAAGAGAATCAGACTGGGCTCTTCTGTATTTGTTCTCTGTGTGAATTGTTTCACGAAGGGGCTAGTTTTGTGTAAATATATTTTTTGAAAATTCTGGAAACCTTGATGAGAATATTTCATTTTTCTTCTGGTGATAAGAAATCTCAGGAAGGTTAAAAGTCAAGACTAAATGACAATAACATTAAGATTTTATCAACACATGGAGAGGGTTAATTGTACAGAATTTTACCAACCATCACTCCTAATTCTTCCCTGGCAAAGACTGCTTAAGAAAAGACACATTCTCTCATAATAATATTTTTTAAAAAACACCCTGAAATTATTTTTATATCAAATGTGAAAAATGTTTATGGCTTGGTAAATTCTCTAAGAATGACCTGAAATTAAATTATTCTTCATTTGCACTTCATTTGCATCTTTTATTATTTTTTTAAATCTTTAATTTCTCCATATTAATAAGTGAATTTTGTGAATTTTGATAAATTAATATTTTACAAAACTCAAAAGACCAGCTTCCTTCTCCTCCTTTTTTGCACTGGGAAAAGGCCAGATCAGGGCTGCAGCATGTGACTGCCACATCCCCGATCCGGCACACAAAGAGGCAGCATGACACTGCCCCTTTAGGGCCATCTGTTTTCAGCCTAAAGTCTAACCTTCTGGTGTACAGTCTTCCTCACTTTCCACCTTTCCTAGCATAATTGTCTTTTCTAATGATTCATTTTTTATTATGATGTGGCCAAAGTATGATAACCTCCACTTAGTCATTTTGGCCTCCAGAGCTAGTTCAGGCTTGATTTGTTCCAGACACCATTTGTTTGTCTTCTTGGCCATCCACAATATCCTCAGTATTCTTCTCCAGCACCACATCTCAAATGAGTTGATTTTTAAAAAAATATTGGCTTTCTTCAATGTCCAGCTATCACATCCATACATGGTGTTTGGGAATGCAATGGCTTGAACAATCCTCACTTTAGTATTCAGAATTACGTCTTTACATTTTGTATTGTTGTCCAGTTCTTGTACAGCTTTCCTTCCCATTCCTAGTCTTCTTCTGAATTCTTGGCTGTAGTATCCATACTGATCAATATTTGAACCAAGATATGGGAACTCTGACTATTTCAATTTTTGCACTGTCTAGGATGAGTTCTTGTAGATGTGTCATTATTATTTGTAGGTAACAAGGTACAAACAAACATGATCCCAACTTCATATCCATGCTGATGGTATCCTAGTTGAATCTGGCTACAGGCAGACCCAATGTCAATGCTATCCTCCAGGACCTCCAGAGAACCCCGGGGCATTCCAGAGAAAGCTTTCCATGTTTTCCACCCAAGTAGATGGACTTCGATGGGCATTCTTTATTGCCCCCTCTTTCATCTGGCCACGAAATGGTCATAAAATAGGAACAGCCTGAAGCAGGTGGGTTTTGAGAGTGTTGGGGTTGTTCCATGATAGATGTAGTGTATTCATTTTGTAATTTCAAGAAAGAAAGAAAGGAAAGAAAGAAAGAAAGAAAGAAGAAAGAAAGAAAGAAAAAAGGTAAATACACATATTCATGGGATGCCAACCAGTCATTATTATCAAGATAATTGTTCACATTTTTTTTGTTAAGTCCCTCCCTGTTAAAACCCCAAAATAGACTCAAGGAACAAACAAACATGTCCTTCACTCATAACCCCACTGATTAAAATTGACTTGCAACAATTAAGTAAGTAAAGCTTTGGTTGATTAAAGTTTGAAGTCCTAATAGTTTTATGTGTGTAGCACAATCTCCTGGCACTCTTCCCCAGGTCCCTTTAGATAAAGCTGTGCTGAGACTATTTGGGTTACACACCATGTACCACACAACTGTCAGAGACAATAGATAAGAACACTTCATTACTCTCTCTTTCTCTAAGGCATTGCTAAGACATCTATCATCATAGTTTCAAAACACAAAACATATAATAGCACAACAGCAGTAGAAACAGGGATGAGTGTCTTTTACATCAAAGGTATATTAGAAAGCACTCCAAGAACAGCCAAATATGCTGTTTGAAAACAGACTCCTTTCCATTGCTTTGAAAAACCCAGGAAGAGAAATAAATTGCAACTTTGGCTCTCTTGAGGTCACTGTGATGCCCTTGCCACCCCCATGTTAATGGAAGGGTTCCAATATTGGTAGATTTTCTTTGTGTTCACAAAATGCAAAGTCTCCACAGAACATGACACCTGTTTTAGGGAAAGGGGCTGAGAATGTGATTTTATTTTTGGAACATGGATGTGATGAGCTGTAAGCTAGACTATACTACAGGGCGATCCTGAGAGTCACTTACCCTTGTCTACCTCGACTGCATCCTTTTCTTTTTCTCCTCCTCCTCTTTCTTCTTTTTGAGAGAAAGTAAACAATGCATAAAAACTTTGACCACATTTGCCACATGTATGGATGCTTTCTTATTGAATGAAATAGGATAGGAATCTGGATGTGTACATTCCTATGTGGATGTAGCAGGTATCTTTATGTAAGGTGTTGTTTCTACATGAGTTTTAAGTTACCTTGAGGAAGAGAAAAGTGAAATGTGGAAGGTTAAGGTGATTTTAGATGTTTCGGAAGATCAGTCATCTGTGTCCTGTTCATGCTCTGAAGAGTTGTATATAGGTTAAGAAACTGTAGCCAGGTCTTTTATTTTGCCATGCTGATTTTTACCCTTAGAAAACATTGATTTTGGACTTTATCAGTTGAGTCTTCAAGGTGTTAAATTTGGAATCCATTCATTTCAGATTGGGGCTGCTTCCACAGTTTTTGCCATGGGACTGGGTGCTGTATCAGTCAAGTATTTTGGACATCCTTTGCATACAAGAAGTATATCTAAGCTCTTAAGTTTTCATAGGATCATAAATTCATAGAGTTGAAAGAGACTACAAGGACCATCCAGTCCAATCCCCTGCCATGCAGGAACTCTCAATCAAAGCATCCCCAACAAATGACCATCTAGCCTCTGTTTAAAGACCTCCAAAGAAGGAAACTCCACTACACTTCAAGGGAGTGTGTTCCACTTTTGATTTGTTTTGTTCAAGTTTCTAACATTGTTATCTTTTCCAGATTTTAGGTTATGTCTGGAGAGCCAACAAATTCAGATCTCAGCCATAATATGATCTAGTGGGCACTTTGGGCTTCAACGGGGGTTGAGTGACTGAGCCATGGTGCTCAGTCTCTCAGCCCAAACTGTTTGCATGGTTTGTTGCCACTGTTACTTAGAGAGCACAAAGGATCTCTTCCTCATAGTAGGGCATTCAGTTGGGTGGGAATCACCTTGGTTTGTTGAAGGGCAAGACCCTTATTCTTCAGGTTCTATGTTACATTTGGCTCATTCAGACTAACAGCCAGGGACAAATTTTCAGTTGTGAGGAGAGGGTGATTGCCTTGACAGAGCCCATAGAAAGGTGAATAAGTACATCTATAATGCATTGAACAGGTGCTTGAATCACTTTCCCATACATCTGAACATAATCTTCCCACAGCATGAGCTTTACAGAGTGGATGAGATGCATTCATCATAAGAGGTTATAGGCTGTCCCTGAGGAATTTGCAAAAGGGTATTGACAGGCAGACACTTGCCCCTTATCCATACAGGTAGTAGAGGGATTAAAATAGCATTGAACATCTTCTAACCCATCA
Source organism: Urosaurus nigricauda (assembly GCA_034509955.1). Taxonomy (NCBI): domain Eukaryota; kingdom Metazoa; phylum Chordata; class Lepidosauria; order Squamata; family Phrynosomatidae; genus Urosaurus; species Urosaurus nigricauda. Next base: position 108,851,771 of record JAOEGL010000004.1, read on the forward strand.
TGAAGGGAAGGGTTCTGTAAGGAAGGATACTACCGTTAGCAAGACCTGGGGGCTTTGTCCTAACTTTAACTCTTAGGACTATGAGTAGGGTGGGTAATTCCTCAGATCTGCCTTCCTGTAGATGGCTGGATGGAGAGCAACGCAGTTATTGTTTCAAGTATTTTACCCAGTTGAAGACTGAGGAGGAAGACAATGAATTATTCCTTCATCAGCTGATCCCACACTAAGTTGCCCCCCCTCTCCTTTCCAGGTTCAATGTAGTTTTAATAGGTTTTAGGTTAAATAAATTTATTCATCCCATCTTCTGTGCGCGGTCTTGTTATTCAATGGTTGGTCAGAAAATGCAGGATCCACCTCTCACTTGCCTTCATTAATATTAGTATGTAACCATATCTTATTAGAGCCACCTTTGTAAGTACTTATTTATTTTATATTATACAAATCCAGATAGTTTTTTGTGGGGTTTTCAGCCTATGTAGCCATGTTCTAGAAGAGTTCCTTTCTGATGTTTCGCCAGCATCTGTGACTGGCATCTTCAGAGAATGTCCCCCCAAATATGCTATTTTTTCTGACCACTGTAAAAGTGCCTAATTTATAATAACTGTGATAAGTTCTTTGCTGAGATATTTTCCTTTCCTCTTTCCACAGCATACTCAATGCTAAGCTCTGGTATATTTAACATTTGCATATTTTTAACATGCACCAAATGAGCAATGGATGATACAGCACCTCTACAATATATCAGATCTCCAGGAGGGAAAGGGTTATTGCTACTGTCATTATTCATGCATTTCTGCACACAAAAATGAAAGGTCAAGAAAAAAACACCCTGAAATCTCAAAGAATATCTTGCCCTGGAGAAACATTATTATGAACAGAAAGTGTTTCTGAAGTAGAGTAAAAAGAGATCATGAAAATCAGCACTACTGGATACACTAAATATTGCATGTCAAAGAAAACCCTGTCATGCCCTTGTCTAATGTGTGTTAAAAGCCTGGAAGGAGACAAATGCTTATATTTACCTATAACAAGTAGAAATTTGCCTACATATAATAGTGTTTAACTAGTTCATTCAATTGGAGGCAAAGGAAAAACAGTAGCAGTGTGGTATAAATGTAGGATGGGATTAAGGGTTGGAGCAGGATGAAAAGAACGAAAATTATTTGAGATCAGATGGGGCAGAAAGACTCTAAGTAAAGCAGAGTTATGTCAAAAAAAAAAAAAAGCAAAAATAAGAAAGCTTGCCTTAATTGATGCACCAGCCAGATAAACAAATCTAAAGCTCCAAAGGTCTCAGGAGTAGGAGGAGGAGGAGGAGGAGGAGGAGGAGGAGGAGGAGGAGGAGGAGTTGCTGCCAAATATGCTTCAAACTTTTATGAAGTCTCTCCAACTTGATACTTGAATTTCCTTTTATTCTGTAAACTGCCTTGGGAGCCACTTTTTGGGAAAGAAAGGACATAAATAAATTGATTGACTGACTGACTGATTGATCGATTGATATACTACAGTTTCTGGTCTCAGCATACCTTAATCTGGCCCTTGAAGTGACAGGAGGTTTTTCAAAATACTGGGTATTACTGATTTAAACAATGCTATAGTGGCTTTCCTCCCCTCATCTTTGACCCACTGGAAAAAAAGTGTTCAACTTCCGCTAGAGTTTTGACATTTCAATGTTGGGTGGAGTTGCAAAAATTCACAAAATGCAACATCTTTGCACATGAGACAGTAGATGTTACCCCAAACGCACCAAACATGTGTCATTGAGTGTTTGCACAAATAATTGTGAGGGTTTTTTTTTTATGTAAACAATTTTTTTCCCACAAGAAAGTCCTAAATGCTTTTAAAAACATACTAATATACTATACAAACCTATGCAGAGAACTTAGTGTAGCATTTAAACAAAACAAAAACAAACAAAACAAAACAAAACAAAACAAAAACAAGAACACCTCACTCTTGCATGTCAGAAGTAAAGAAACTAAAGTTTATGTCTCTACTGGATTTCCAGACTAGTTGCATAGAAGCACAGACAGGGTACCAGTTCTTAGAAACAAAAGTCTGATTTAACACCCTGATTTGTTTTGTTCTTGAAGTAGTGAATCTCTTCTTTATTATTTACTTCATTTGGGTCTCCTGACTTTATAAATGTTAGCCTATAAGCGTATGTTGTATTAATAGCAGGCTTTCTTCATGTCTGCAACACATTGGTTCAGTCTTGTAGGGCCCAACACAGCCAAACAGTTCCACATGCAGAACTACACCGTGTCTGAGCTCTCGACACTCCCACATTAACCATTTAGCCACTGAACAGTCACACTCCCACCCCCACTCCACTTCCACTTCTGGTGGAGAGTGGGGAGGGATCAGGGAAGCCTCTGATTATATTCTTGTACCCTGACAGAGACCAATGACATCTTTCACTGAGATCTGTTAGGGTCCTCTGGGAGTCTCTGTCAGAGTACAGTGGCCTTTGGGCAGAAAATGTCAGATATGTGGCTATAGTCTGGAACTGGGACAAAGGTGACAAGGTAACCTGAGTTCAGGTTGCACACATGATGGCCTCATTCCCACTTAATTCAGTTACCAGATAATTCAGTTTCTGATCCGAATTGATGAATTGGTTCAGCAGCAGAGTGTGGTTCACACTATAATTAACCAAATTTGATAACTGAATTAAGTACAATTTGTGCCTAGGGAGCAGGGCCAGCAAGTTGAGCCACAAGAGGAATGAGTAGACACTGGGCAGGTGGGTAGGAAGTCTCAGTGCACTGTCCATGCTGCTGGGCAGCCAAAAGGCACACCAAGAAGCTGTGTGAAGGCAGGAACTAGCAGGCCCAAAACAGGGCAGGAGGGCCTGATGCGCCACCCATGCCATGCTGCCTGTGTTGCCAGGCAGCCAAAAGGCAAACCAGGAAGGTGCGCAAACAACAGAAACCAGCAGGAAGGAACTGATATGGGGCAGAAAGGCCTGGCAAGCTGTCCACGCTGCCAGGAAGGTAATAATAGAATGCAGGGTGTTGTGGCCAAAGAGGCAAACACCCCAAGCACAGTCCATGCATGTGCAAGGACATGCGCGAGGTCAAAGGTGCAAGCAAGAACCCAAGCCAGCTAGCCAGAGCATAATGATCCAAATCCAGATTCGAATCCACACTGGTTCCCACTCATGCAGATTTGCTTTATAGAAAAAGATGCGGAAAATATCAGCATCTTTTTGACATTGGTTAAATGGGCCTCGAGAATGGCCCCTCTTTCGGAATCGCTTCAGCAATTCAGATCAAGTGGGAACCAGGGTTGTTTGAATCGGTTCGAAGTGATTCACAATCTGGTTTAAAACGTAGTGGGAATGAAGCCAATGACTCAATATTTAAAACATGGGCTCATCTGAGGATAAGCCTGCCCTTAACCACAGGGGCTAGTGGCAAAGACATGGAGGTGTGGTGAAGAGTAGCAATTTTTAAAAAGCCATCTCATCACCCTCCAGGAACAATGGCTCAGCTGAGGGGAAGCCTGCCCAGAACCCCTGGGACTAGCAGCGGAGATGCGGAGGCGTGGTGAAGAGCAGCAATTTTTTAAAAGCCATCTCGCCACATCCCAGGAACACCAGCTTAGCTGAGGGGAAGCCTGCCCAGAACCACTGGGGCTAGCAGCAGAGGCATGGCTAAGAGCAGCAATTAAAAAAAAAGCCATCTTGCCACCTTCCAGGAACACCAGCTGAACACCACCAAACAGCCAGAAAACACCAAGCCAGGAGGCTGTCTAAGACCAGTGGAGGCAAGGCAACCAGGTGCAGAGAGACTCCATCAAGGCTTGCAGCGGCGACAAGGCAAGATAAGCAAGGGACTGTGGTTTGGGCAGCAGGTGTTAAAGCGCCACTCTTACACACACACACACACACACACACACACACCCCAGAATATCTGAACTGAGACACTGAGTTGGGAAGCTGACATTCCCTTATTCCATCGGGGCTTGCAGTGGCGAAAGAGCTGGGCAAGAGAGGGTGTGTGGTTTGGATGGCAGATGTTAAAACACTGCTCTTCCACCCCCAGGAACACCTGAACTGAGCTGCACTGGCCTGGGAACACCAAGCCCCTTACCTTCGAGATCAATAAGATACCATCGAGATTGAGTGTCCAGGAATGTTCTGGGAGCGGTAACTGAGGTTATGCTGGGGAAAGGATGGTGTGGTCAGAACAGAGAGGAAATTTATTACAACAGAAGGCTGGGTTGATGTTTGAAAGCTGTCCTACCTTCAGTTCATTCTGTTTCCTGGGATGGATTGGAGAGTGTACCAACCTTACCACAGAACCTTTTCTTGCTCCTTTGCAATGAAAGGTCAGTTAAAAAGACCCATAATATCTGTGATCTTCTCGTAGATGAAGATGCCGTCCTGGCTTACTTCATGGAGGCCTGGCTGGGAGATGACAGAGCCATTACTTGGGCACAGGCTCTACCAGCCGGTTACTCCGTCAGTGAGCAGGTAAGGGGAAGTGGGCGAGGGGGAGGAGTGCCATTGGTTCACAGGAACAATCTCACATTGGTAAGGATACCTGTCCAGAAAATGGACCACTTCGAGTGTATGTACCTAAGCCTTAAGACTTTGGGGATTCTGTTAGTATACTGTTCACCCTGTTGTCTAACAGCATCCCTAACCAAGTTGATACAGCTGGTCTCCACCTGGCCACCAATTTGAACCCTCTTATGTCTCTGAATTCACTACAGTTTGTTGCCTGATTGCTGATGCTGATGTTGTTTTAATGTAGGAGTTTAAATTCTTAAGGTTTAATTGATGTTTTAAGGGGAGGGTGGAATAGGGGAATTTGGGATTATATGTAAGTTTTAACTTGTAAGCTTTGACAGAGAGTCGGGATATAAATAAAAGTTTTATTTATTATTTATTATATTTGGAGAGTCATGAGTCACAGGAAGCTGATGAGAGAGACCTTCTTGTGGCATTCCTGTTCCAAGTGTATGTCTTCTGCATGTTGCATGTTGAATTCTGATGTTACATGCTCCAACAGTCTCAAAGGGTGATGTAATCATTTTGCATCTGGCTGCCAAGATATAGGTAGACAGATTTCCAATCCCTCTTCATTTTCCACCAGAAACAGCATGATCAGGGAGGATCTGCACAGCTAAATGTTGAATCTGCAAGGGACCTGCTTTGGTCATTGTGGAAAGGTGAAAGAGAATCTACACTATTGACACTTCTTGCCAAAGAGACAGACACAGTCATAGCCATAAAGTGGACTTGCAGCTGTGTATGCCACTGATAGTATGTCAGAAAGTAAAAACCTGAAAAGTAGGATAAAAATATAGGAAATAAATACCTAAGCTAAATAATGATGATGATGATGATGATGATGATGATGATGATGATGACAATGACACATTTATATCTTGCCTTTCCTCCAATGACTTCAAGCTGGTACACATTGTTGTCTTTCCCCAGCTTATTTTTTTATTTCACAGATATCTCACCCTCCTTTCAGACAATCTACTGTAGTAAGGCAGTTTACAAAAGAATCAATATAACAATGCAGTAAAAATAAAATGATTAAAACAGCAAAGGAATAGTAAAATCATAGCTTAATTAAATAGTAGTCAGTCACACTCAAATGCTGACTAGATTTTTTTCTTTAAAAAAATAATTTAGGGGTCTCTTATAGACCAGTAAAGAAAGTATTCCCCTAGAGATTATTCCAAAGATACAGGGTTGCCAAAGAAAAGACTGTGCTGCTAATACTTCAATATGGTTCTGGGAACAAATGAGCTGCCCATGTAAATGCCAGAAAATATGTGTATATGACCCTACAGGTATTGTTGCTGCCACTTTTCTGTACAAATTTAAAATATTCATGGCTACATCTTTATTGTGAAATGAATGCAGTCTGACACCACTTTAACTGCTATGGCTCACTGCTATGCAATTCTGGGATTGGCAGTTATTGTGAGATATTTAAACTTCTCTGTCAGAGAGCACTGGTGCCACAACAAACTATAAATCCCATCCCATGTAATCAGGCATATAAATGTATAATTGACTCTCAGGTTTTCCTCTGACTGTCTCCATGGCGATGGCCTGTTTTTCTGTGTGGCATATAAGGAGAAATCACATGGCCTTTACCTACAAATTAATTGCACAGCTTTGTCCCATTGTCTTAGGTCTTTCTTGATGTAAGCTACAAGGAGTTGGACCAACTCTATATGGATGGTGAAAGAGATGTTCGCATTTCAGTTCCATATTTTTGGCTAGGTCAGACTTGTGGGATATTGTATGACTTGACGCTGACTGAGGCCCAGCCCATAGAAGAGAAGGAACTGTATATTCCTTTTCCTGACAATCTAGATAGGGAAACAGCAACAAAAAAAGGTAAGACAAATACAGTCTAAATAACTTAGCTATGAACACACAACCAAAAACAGCTATACCCTGCTGAGATTCTGCTATTACAAGCTATGCTTAATCAATGTGAATTGTTAGACTTTGATGCTGAGACATGGAGCTGCCTCTTGCCAGAGTCTGCACACATTGCAGGAAAGAGTAGGGCAAGAGAGCATGGAGCTCTTGTAGAAGCCACACCTCATTTTTCTTCCTTTCTACAAGGAAATGGTCTCATCAATGTGTTCAGGAGAAAAATCAGTGACTATCTGTCTTCTTTTCCTCCACTGAATGGAAACTCTGCCAAACAGGCTCAGACTAGCACACTCCCATTGTAAGGTATTGTGTAGTTTCCAGAGATGTTGGACAATGCAATCTGGATTCAAAAGAGGGTAAATGTCTGTACTTAATTGGCTTTGCACAATGTATTCAATTCCATTGTTCTCATCTCCCTAGACTACCTGATAATCTTTATCAGTGCCCAGGGGGTATCTTCACCTCTGCCTTTTTGCACATGAGATATGAGCTTTGCTCTTGTCATTTTAAGCACATGGAGCCTAGAAAATGTTATTTATTTATTTATTTATTTATTTATTTTTGGATTTATAAAACCACCTTTCTTCCAAAACGGGATTCAACATGTCTTATTTAAATAACTAATTTTAAAAGGATACAACTAAGTCATTAATTACAATAATAATAATAATAGTAATAATAATAATTATTTTATTTCACTTCATTTCATTTAGATGCTGCCTTTTTTCCCATAGGGACCGAACCAAGACAAAACATTTTAAATCTCAATAAAATTCAAAACAATTAAAACATTTACACCAAATATAAAATCACATCAAAATATACAAAAGTTAAAAACAAACTAAAAACCCACCTGCTCCCTAAAAACCATCCCACTATGAATTATATACCAAATGCCTGGCTGCATAAAATGTTTTTACTTGACAGTAAAAGGCCAGCCTCCTGCAGAAGGGCATTCCACAGGGTGGGAGCAGCCACAAGAAGGCTGTCTCTCATGTCCTCACCAAGCAAGTCTGTGATCTTGTTGGAACCAAGAGAAAGCCCTGTCCTGTAGATCTTAGGGCTCTAGCAGGTTCAGATGGGGAGATATTTCTTAATATTAAAACATAACAGTTAAAGCACAGCATAATTAAAACATTTTTTTAAAAAAGTATAATACAGGCAAATGGCAATGCAAAAGAGGGACCCTTGAAAGAGAGACTACTGATATAATAATAATAATAATAATAATAATAATAATAATAATAATGTTTATAACCCACTCCTCTAATGAAATACTCAGAATATAAAAATACAGAGTAAAATAACAATCATCTCTCTTCCAGCCTGCCCCCTTAAAATTAAATTAAACCAAGGCTTATTAAAATTGACAAGAGTTAAAATCAGCAACAATTAAAACAGATATGATCTCATGGACAGTGCAGAACTTACTTCCCTGCCTTCTGATGCCTTGATCTTCAGATACCCAGTTGACTTGGACTTTTCTTCCCCTTGGAGGGTGAGAAAATACATGTGTGTTTTAGGCTGTATCCCTTGACGTTTAGCCCTTAGGTTGGTTAGGAGTAGGGTTTTAGCACATGTACCATTCCCTCCCACACCTTTGAGAAATAGCTTGCATTGAATGTAAACTGTTCTGTCGGTTTCTATGTTATACTTTTCTGTCTTTTTAAATAAAGAAACAATTGTTTGTGCTTGTCCACAACCCAATTTATCTCTTTCTTTCTTTCTTTCTTTCTTTCTTTCTTTCTTGAACAGAGACTTAGTGCCTGGAGGATTCCCCCCCCCCTCCAAACCAGTAAACCCAGTGCACTTCTCTTAACACTGCCTATATTTACAACTCTGTGCGGTAAAGAATGGTTTAGCCAAAGCACGCCTGATGTTGTGATCATTCAAGCTGAATACACCTTACCAGTCGTGTACAGAAGCCTAGCAGGAGTTCTGTAAACCTCCATCCCTTTATGATTGAACCAATGGTAGCACAGTTTTTCTTTTCTTACTCAAAGTAAAAATAGAAATCAGGAAGGAAAGATCTTGAAAGAATGACTGCTTTGGATGCACACAGGTGCTACAGGTGCTGAGGAGAGAGATGAACAAATATGTCATCCCTTTCTATGGATTTTTTCCGTTCCCCTTCTCCATGACCTTTCAATGCCACTTCTGTGTGTTATTTCTTTTCTTTTCTTTTCTTTTCTTTTTTTGGCAAGAAAAAAATGAGTACCTAATTTTGTATACATTAAAGGACATCACTCTCTATGACCAAACTGTCATTCTGTGCAATGCATACTGTGGTTATGCACATTCTTCAGATGTAGGTATGTTTTGAAATACATGTCATTTTCTTTCAAAGGAATGTGCCACAAGTCTAGAAATGTTTGGATTTCAAACCACATTTTCCCCCATTTTCATATTCACCCCAGGAGGTACAGAATCATGTAAATTTGCAAAGCAACTATAACAATAACAAAAACAAGGGTGACACTGAGTGGAGTGAATTTCTTGTGCATCATTACCTGAAAGACTTTCTTCCTCATGATGTCTCATTAAGCAACGTGGTGATGAACCAAGCCACAGCGACCAGCATAACAAATATGCTTTTGTTCTATAATAAAAATAAGTGAGCTGAGTGCATCCCAGAAATTTAACACACAAGAGTTGTTGAAGGAAAGATCCCCATTGCCATTGCCATTGTTCTAACATAGACAGAGCAAGCAACTTGACCAGGAGATGTCAAGAGTTCAAATTGTCACTAATCAGTGTTCTTCAAAAGCTTTCATCTGACTGTAAGACATCTCTGCCTTGAAGATATGGAGTATTATAACATGTTCCATTACAGAAAAAGGAATGAAAGCAATGAATTTTAAACAAATGAGTTGTTGAGCTATAGCCCAGCACAGTGTGCTGGGAGTAGGCAGAAGGGAAGGAAGCATTCTAATTCCCTATTTCTTGGTTACTATAACAATCTATTTTTCCTTCTGTTCATCCTGAAATTAATTATAAATATTCCTAAACTGCATTGATTTTTATCTAGAACAGTCTAACTAACAGAGAGAGAGAGAGAGAGATGAGCACAGAGGGTGGAAAATCCCCAAATGGAAGGCCCATTTGCCCATGGAAACATTTTTTTAAAAAATGTTCTGACTAGACCCTTGAGAGTTGCTATTCAGTTCTGCTAATAGCCTAAGAAATGTTAATGTAATTGCCAGAGCAACATAATGCAATTTAGATGTAAAACTCATGACCAGAATCTGATGTACCAAACCTCTTTTTCTATACGTGAAATATATTTCTAATTGGTATTTGAAAGTCTCTGTTTGTGCTATTCTTTAATCCTCCAGGAGAAAGCAATGGCATTTTCCTTCAGTTTAACAGAGCTCATTTCTTAAATAATACATTCCCAAAGGTATGCAATAGGATAAAATGATATCCTTTCATATAAATTTCCATGTGAGAAGCATCAGCAATTTAACATTAGTATGACAGAGAAGACATTTCTGCTTTCCATAGGTCTAACTGGTCGATTTTTTTGTAAAATTGCAGTATGATGGATCTAGATCTCTAGACCCTAGAATTCCTAGAAGAATTGTGATGGCAGCTATGAAAACACTAGACAAAATTTTAAAGTGTAAAGATATACAATTGAGTACTAATGTTAAACTTGACCAATCCATTGTATCCCCGATCACAATGTATGGATGGAAGAGCTAGATAATGAAGAAGGCAGATAAGAAGAAAATCAACTCATTTGAGATGTGATGCTGGAGAAGAGTGCTGAAGATACCATGGATCGTCAAAATGGGTTCTTGAACAATTTAAGCCTGAAATCTCCCTGTAAGCCAAGATGATCAAATTGAAGCTATCAAACTTTGGCCACATCATGAGAAGAAATGATTTGTTAGGAAACCCCCGCCCTCCCCCCCAATAATGCTGGGTAAAATAGAGAGTAGTAGCAAGAGAGGAAGACTGCACACCAAATGGATAGACTCAATTAGGGAGGCCACAGGCCTGAATTTACAGTACCTAAGCAGAGTAGTGGAGAATAAGGAAGGCTGAAGATGTCTCATCCCCAGGGTCACCATCAGTCAGGGTTAACAAGGGCAGTTAACAACAACATTAAGGGATCTATAGCTGTGCACAGGAGCAGATCTTCAGCAGTGAGTCTAGATTGTGGCTGGGTAACAGAGTGCCCAGGTCATCACTGTTCTCTACACTGTCTGCTTAGCACAGAGGCAACATCTCTTCCTCTTTTGGCTGGAGCAATACCTAGGGTCATCTCTTTCTGCTTTGTGACAGCAAAAGAGACTCCACCCGGCTTTCCTAAAGGGTTCCTCTTGTAGGCCCAATCTCAGTCTCCAGTGGAAGACAGTACTTTTTCTGCAACAGTGCAAGGTCCAAGATAATTATTTGTTTTTATATACACAACAATAGGTAGATGGATAGATAGACAAACAGGCAGACAGCATTTGGTAGCAATTCCCAACTGACCAGGCAATCTACAATTGATTTTTTAAAGAAAAAAAAAATATGAATAGAGTTTTTTTTTAAAAAAAAGCTAACTAAAACCATCCTTTTTTAAAATAAATTTTATTATTTAAAAACATTATATTCATACAATTAGCTTCCAATCATCACATTCACAATACAATCCATGGAACAAACCAAATCAAAGAATCAGATATATTCCAATTCTTAAGACTACCTATCTTTATCTATTCTCATTCGTACCACCACCTTCTTACTCTCTTATCACTCATTACCCCTTTATATCTTACCGTACTATACTATACTATTACACTATACATCTATCTTCTTCTAAACATTCTTTCTCCTCTTCGTACTCTTTCTTCTTCCTTTCAATCATTCGATCTTTCTTCTTACTTCTTTCTACTTACTTGGGAAGGAGTTTCATGGTCAGATTACTGCTACAGAGAAAGCCATGTATACCCACTAGCTTAGCCTCACAGGGTAGTGGGGAACATAACTAAGCCTCTGTTGAGGAACTCAAATTTTGGTCAGGCTTATATGGGAAGAAGACCAGATAAAAGGTTTAGGAAGCACATATGTCTGAAAACCTGGCATGCTTCCTAATATCCTAATATTTTCACCCTCATCCCACCAGTAATCTTTGGTGAAACAATCAGAAGCAAGATCCCTGTCACAATTCCTCCTTTCACTAAAGATTTTTGGCAGAAAGGTGGTGGAGACATTAATCTGCTGTTCCACAACTGACAGGAGAACACACCTCCATTGATTACAGTGACTAATGCCTGGTAAGGCAGACTTGGGGCTTATGAGATCCCTATGTATCCCCTTCAGTATTGCCACCATCATGAATATTAGGGAATCTGAATATGCATCTATTATGGATATATAACTCTAGATTATGCATTCATAACTGCAATCGCGAATTCCAGCCATTATTAATAAAAGAAAATAGCCAACATTATGGTAACAAAAGTATCTTTTCACATTGTGGTTATGAAGATTTTTAGCTTGGTTTTGAGTCCTCATTTTGTTTACTCTCTGCAGACGTGCTTTGTAACCACTGAAACTCCACTATACACCAAATTATTGCTACCTTTTTCTTTTCCTTTTTTGGTTAGAAGTGAAGTTCTCTTGGAAGTTAGTTGTCCTTGGAAATTGCTTCCTATTCAATGCACATGTGTTGCAAGGTTCTGTGTAATGTGGATCAGTGTGTCCTCTGGCTTTGCATTTCAACTTGCTTTCCATTGAAGACACAAACTGAAAACTTTTCACTACCTCCAAATTATCTGGAGATTTCACTGTTGGAAACCGTTATCCTCTTCTTAACGGTCACATAGGGCAGCTTCAAACACATGACTAGATTTTTAAAAGTCTCTGTAAGAAAACATTATGCTAGCTTGAAAGAGATTTTGGACATGCTCATAGGAGAATATGAGCAGCAGTGGTGTCCTTGCGACTTTGTATCATGAATTCACTATAGCAATGCAAAAAGTGTAATATTAATCATCAAATACCTATTTATTGGAAGAGATGTTGCTAGACACAGCTGCTATAATAATATTGACATGTTAGGAAGATTATTAGATGACAGCCAGCCTGAAGCAATAAAAATCAGAATTATTGTACACTGGATAATCTATTGATGTGTTTTACCTGATAGAAAGCTCCAATAATTTTTAATCATCTCATGTCATTTGTGCCATTGTGCCTTCAGGATAACTAGCTGCATTATATTCGATGAAAGAGTGAAAAGTTTTACAATTACAATGAAGATTTACAAGAATGAAATTTTCAGGCAGATGATTCTAGCATATTGGACATTTGGATAGGGTTTGCTCTTATATTAAGACTCCCTGGGAAGATTGATAGCAATATTACATATAGAAAAAAAAATAGTACTTCTGTTCTACAGTGTTTATTTGGGGCTTGTAAGTCTTTTATCCCTATTATCCTTGCCCTATAATTTTAAATTTGGATTTCAAGACAGGATCAGTTTTTCTGTGCCTTAACTGTTACAGTTGTTGGGAAATGAAAGTGATAGTATTGGATCTCTCTTGCAGAGTAATCAAATTGGCAAGGCACAAGCTCCTCAACAACTGGTCCCACACCCACCCATCCACACAAAACACACATAGCAGCAAGCAGAGAAAGAAGCAAGCTTACTCTTTGTGTGTGTGTGTGTAATAGATTTACTTACAAATTACTTGCTTACAATCAAATACAGTATATGGTATACCAGAAGAGAGGCATGAGAGGGAAAGAAAATGGCTCAGAAATCAAAATGCCCCTCCATAAACTGCCAACCCCAGGATTCCATAGGAAAGAATCAAATGGAATAATACATCAGGCTGATGTTGAGGCGTCAATGTGATTTACAGTATCTCTGCCAGACCTTGAGATACTCTTAGAAATCAGGAAGCAAAACTGGACAGTTCCAGGTGAAGGGTTTATTTACAGAAGATCAGAAATTGCTATTTAGAGATGCAGAACAGAGTTCCAGGATGGAAGCAAACACTTTGACTTTCTCCTTAACAGCTCACAGCAACACAGAGCTATACTAGAATTCTCTGTGATACTTATTAACACCAACTGCATTGACTCTCCATGACTCCACAACTTCACAATTATAACCCACATTTGTTTACATTAGGTTTAGCTTTATATACACTTGGTTGGTGCAAACTTACAGTACATGGCATTAGACATCACATAATACATAGAGTCACAGGTGCAATTAAGTGTCTGGTCACTTCAAGAACATTTATTACCATACGTCCCCGCCTTGTCACACAATGCACACACACATCATGACCGTGCAGTTCTGCAGATCTAATTTCACGTCATATTATGGTGACATACTAGTACTACCACTTTCTGGTGTAAATGAGCCCCAGGAATCCATAAGAAGAACCCTGTCCTATCTATGTAGACCTTTTCTTGACCCTTCTAGAAGTCAATAATCAGGAACTGTTTTGTTTTTGTTTTTAACATAATGGCTTGGGACTAGTGAAATGTTGGTCATTATGATGGGTGAAGAGAATACATAAGGAGGACTTTTACATAGCACAATTTTGTTGGGGGTTTCTGTACAATCTGACAGCTGTCTCTGGTGAATGTCCAGGATGAGTATCATAACCCTGCCTACTCAGCTGTTTTCCTGATTGCAATACATTTATTTGGTCTCTTAGAAATCACCTGTGTAATTCCATCTCTTCATCTGCATCTCTCTGTCAGCTGTAGGCACTATACAATTTTATCTGTAGTACTCTTGGAAACAGCAAGTATTTCAAGGAGCTCACGTATATTGTGTGGGTTTCAGCCTTTCCTAAGTCCATCTCGCTCACACACAAATTGCTGGGGTCTAGGGAGGGTGCTCACAAGTTAGTATATTTTAGGGGAATTATAGTATTAGCTCAAATGGGAGTTATAGTGCAACCAGGGTAACAGTGGCCTCATGATGGCAACCCAACTTTGCAAGGTCTGAATCACACAGAACTGCAGAGGCAAATCCAAATAGGTTTGGCATTTTTATTAGGGGAAATAACAACATACATACACTCGCACACGCACACAAGAGCTAGGGAAGCAAAGGTGGGAGAAGTGGAATAGGATTAAGGCCTTGCTAATGATAATATGTTATTGATGTGGATCTTGATTTTAATTGGGAGTCCAGGACTGAGTAGACTCAATAGCTACTGTGGCAAAATGCGGGTTAGCCAGTGGATTGAGGAGGTTAGTCTTGCCAGATTGACAGAGTGCCTGTTTACTTGCAAACTAGACTGAAGAATGACTGTTTTACTAGCGGTATATATACCAGAAACCAAGGCTTGAATGGATTAGAAGTTCTGATAAATGGTTTCCCAATGGGGAAAGAATAGTTTGAACTAGAAGCGGATAGTTGGGTGACTGCTGTGAACAAAAGGATTTGCCAGTGTTTTCCTGCCTCCGGTAGGTTCAAGCAATCACCTCTGGCCATGATCCTCTCACTCCACTCCAAAAACAAAAGGGATTAGGCTGAAGCCTCAGGAAGCCCCATCATGGTGGGTTCATTCTAGACCCTGGCTAGCCCTAACTGGTTTTACCATGTCCACAGTGGGGTCATGTGTAGGTCACCCCTCCAGCTTCCCCTTTTAATATTAAGTTGATATGAAATATATGGAGCAATCGGTGGCCTGGTCCAGGGATAACAAGCTCTTCCCTCATCCTTTTACAAATTTTCAATTCAAATAAGATTAGTTAGGGCTTTGGTACCAGCCTATAGCAGGAAATGAGTATATTTCAGGACAGTAGACATCTATGTTGCCATCCCACACTTGACTAGACACTGTTCAGTGGAAATAAGGTCAAGTGAAAGAAACTGAATTTAGTGGTGTGCCGTGAGAAATACTCAAAGCAAGTTTTTAAATAGGATGGAGTTTCCTTGCCATCTATATGTGCTGTGCAATTTATTATGGATTTGTTGGTAAGATATCACTTTAGTCAGCATAAACTGTAGCTTAGGGCAGATTCATTTTATTATGGTGACACCAGCTGTTCTTGTTGTTTTTCCTCATGTGATTTCCACCAGTCATTTCTGAGAAATATATCATGTTATTTATGTTTGTAGCTGCTCTTAAAAACTGCACAATCAAATCACCACATAGGAGTGAATATATTTTTATTTTATTTTTTTAAAAAACTACACAAATGTTTTAGATTTTGTCAGATTTAGATTGCTTATTCATTCAGTTGTTTAATTTTTGTACTATGAATTGTTTTAGGCATTTAATCTATGTTGTAAACTGCCTTAGGTCCTCTAAGGTGAGAAAAGCTAAGTGTGTGTGAGAGTTGCAGTCCAAAAAGTAACTTTTCCAAGCTCTGAATCGTAGACTTGATCATGTTTCAAATGGTTGTGTGAACTGGCCTTTAGACTTTGTTATTCATATCAAGTATAAAAGCCAATCTTTTTTATGTGCCATAATCATTCATTACAAGAAAAATGTGTGGTATGTATTTCTGTTAAGAAGCGAACTGTTCTGAAAGTAAAGATATCATTGTATTCCTTTGAGTCATATCCTATGCCTCTAATATAAATTGATTGTCCTTGTTAGCAGAACTAACAGGATGACATATTTCATTTTTTAGAAAGGGGTGCCACTTCAGTGAATTTCTCTTATTTTCTCATAAAAAGGAGATGGCCAAACCATTCTGCTTTATCATTACAATTAAATGAATCATAACTCACACAATAGACCAAAGTGTTTTTCCCCCACGTCAGTTCAATAGTATCATGACTGCTATTTTGAGATGTTGCCATATAGATTTGATTTTTTTTACAGTGCCTAGATCTTTAAAGATGCATAGTTTTAACATCTTCCTAAAATTATTAATTATGAGTATTCCATATGGTTATGTTTTGCTGTCTCTTTTACAGCATACATTCTTGTGACAGACACTTATCAGGGAGAAGACACACACACAAAATAAAAAGGGGGGGGGAGAGAGATGTTTCGTGTCAGCTAGATTGAGTGCTCTGTGATCAGTTAAGGAACATGTAATGACTTGTCATCTGTCAACTCCGGAATGGGCAGGGAAAGGCTTAAATACAGTTTGGAAGACCCACTGCTGAGACAAATGTAATTGATTGCTTTTCCCTGGTCACACAAATAAGTCAAGAGATATATAACTAAAGGAAGGTTCATGCCCAGAATAAGGAGACTGTAAACACTTCCCAGAAATTACTATATCAGGGCCACCAGAAGCTGTACCATAATTTGATACTGTGAAATACTGTCAAGTGAAAAAAATACTCAAAAGACTACAGACAAGAATAGCTTAAAAGAAGAAATGAACTACAATATTAGACCAAAAACATCTTTCTTCTAAGGAGGCCCTTCATTTCCTGCTTGTGAGCTAGCCTTGGGTCATTTTTGGGAGAAAGGTGGAATAGAAGTGAAATAAATAAATAAATAAATAAACAAGGGGAGTGCTTTCATTAAAAAATGGAAAGGGTGCCAAACTTGAGCTATTCTCTCTCTCTCTCTCTCTCTCTCTCTCTCTCTCTCTCTCTCTCTGTGTGTGTGTGTTCCCATCTAGATAAGCAGGCACAGGGCAAAATTTTGCTACTACTTGATGGAACAATTGAGCTGTAGTGAGTAGCCCATCCTATTTTTTTGAATCCTAAAAAATGTCAATGTTATGAGATGGCATCACGACATTCTTGTAACAAGACTGCTCCTGCAAGGCAGTGGGAGCACTCAACTTTTCTCTCTCTCAGTGCTGTTTAGTGTGCTATTACATCATGATGTAACATCCTCTCCCTTGGAATGTTTTATAGAAGCGTGGACCAGGGGGAACTGCTTACTGCAACTATTACTGTTGTTGACACACTCATCAGTTACCGTGTGATGAATTATTGCTTGCATTTGGTTGATGCAATAAGCAAAAGGAATTTTACTAACATGTTTAGTAGCCCAGAATTTTATCTATACTATGAGTACCCTATTGAACTTGGGAAGGGGGCTGTCTTCCCCACAACAATGTGTTATGTTGGTTTGCTTTGAATCTCACTGTTTATTGCTTTTTGAATTTCACTGTTCATTTCATTGCTTTTGCTCTTTGCCACAGCTGGCTGGTGCTAGAGGATAACTCAGCTTCCTGGGTTGAAAGGAAGAAGGATCAGGAATATTTTTGTTGTTCATTGAGTCCAGCCCAATTCAAGGGCTGACTTGATTACTACTTGATAGTAGTGTCTATAATATCAGCCATAATCTTAGATGGTCGGAGTATGGTTTCCACAATGCTTCCCTAATATGCAGGTGCAGTGAATCATTCAGTCAGATGTTATGCTGCCAGGAACCTGTGTACTTGCCCAATGCCTGCAAATAAAGCAGTGACCAGTTTCCACTTCTCTACACCTTGAGCATTATTCTTTTTCTTCAAATTCACTCTAACAGGTAGGCATTCCCCCCCCCTTTTTTTTATCTGTTGTTCATAAGTGTTTCTGTTTGATCATGCACAACTAATTTGTAAATAAAACTCCTTTTGCATGTTTATGGAGACTAAGGGACAATACAGACTGGAACTTTCTGCTGGCCTGCACGTGTACTAGGGCTGAGCTAGGGTTGAGCATTCACATGCTTCAAGCCCTAGTTCCGCCACCCAGCCGCCATTATGGTGCGCACTGATCCACACAGCAAGCACCATGATGACATTCATGTGGTTCAGCACTCAAACAGCACTATAAACAAGGGAGATCATCATGGCGCGTGAGCATGCTTATGATGCCCCTGCTGGGATGCAAAAACAGCTCACCCAGAAGCGTGTTCTTTTTGCTCCCTCCAGAGGCCATGGCATGTGGCTGCCGTGGCCTCTTTCTGCAGCAAAAACAGGCGGTATGGAGCCGCCTGTCTGTATAGGCCCTAAGTTTGTTTCTTCCTCTGCTAGATTCGGCATGTGAATTCGTGGATGTAGAACATTTAGCTGTTCTTCTCCTGCATTTCCAATTTGATTACTCTGCTTGAAGATCTAGTAGTGGCTCACAACATGCATCTATGGGACAATATTTTGTACTATCTTAACTTCAAACTCATTAAAATGTTAATGCCCTTTTTTATAGGTATCTCTACTGATAATGGCTCTGCTCTATTGTTAACATAAAGGGCTGATCTAGACTGGCAAAAAGGGGTGTGTTCATGCCTGCATGAAAGTGTAGCCTTTAGATGACCCACACTGAAAGTTTGGCATGAACGCACTTCTTTTGCATTTTAGTGGGGAAAAAGCAGCTTTAAAAAGGACCTGCTTTTCCCAGCTTCTTTATAAAAAGGGTGTAACTGTGCAGCTGTGTCTAAATGCTGCAGTGCAACTGTGCAGTTTTTTAAAGCTCCCAAATCCTAGCTCCAGCTCTAATCCGAACCCTAGACATGCACAGTAGAGACTCTGGGATGCTGTAACTGTTATGCAACTGTGCATAAAATGTCAATTCATTCATAAAATAAAGAAGTTTATTCATAAACTTAAATTGTAACAGATTTAATATCTTTTTAAAGGGGGAGGGATGCAGTTTGTTTTATTGATGTAATAGTATTTTAATGTGTAAGCCACCTCAATTGATCTCAAAGGGGTGGGGTAATAATAATAATAATAATAATAATAATAACTATTGTTATAAAATAAAGGGGTTCATTCATGGTGCACCGATGCAACTGCACACTTAAAAAAGGGAAGCAAAATCACAATGGTTATTTGACAGATCTTCATAACTGCATAGTTCATGTGCGATGTACCTGCACAACTGTACAGTTCGCAGCTGGCAATACAATTGCCTGTATGATGTAGAGATGCAACTGAGCAGTTCGCAGCCAGCAAAAATAAAATAAAATAAAATAATTAAAGGTTCAGTGCGGCCAAAAGCCCCATTCATTGCCACCCGTGCAGCTGCTCCGCCTGTGTTTCTAGCATCCTGACAGCTTCCAATGTAGTTACTGAGCAACAGAAAAGACTTCAGATAAGTTGTCTTCACACTCCTCAGTGTAGCTGCCCTATGCCCTTTTATTACACACCTGGGGCTTGCAGTGTAGCTGCTAAGCATTAAGGAAAAGGCAACTTCATGTCTCCCTTTCCTGCCAATCTAGAAAGCCCCAAGGTATTGGGATCCTGGGGGTTTCTTTTTATCATTTCACAACATGATTTTAAAAAATAATATACAACGTAGTGGGCCCTTGGTATATATTGGGGTACTGTTCCAGGACCCCCCCCCCATGGATACCAAAATTCTCAGATGCTCATTGTATACATACATTGGCCCATTTTAGATGGGCACTTTGCGGCGTCTTAAGGGCTAGAAAGCCTGCCTTTAGGGTTAGGGAGGGCATAGCTTTTACACCCTCCCTAAGCCTAAAGCGTATAGACGCCGCCATTTAAAGATGGCAGCGTCTATACGGAGGCGCCGCAAAGGCGTCATCATTTGAGCAGCGTTTTGACACGCTGCGCACGTTGTGACGCTTTTGCGGCACGGGAGGGCACCAATCGCGCCCTTCCCGCGCCACAAAAAAAGAGCTCCAACGCGGAGCTCTTTTTTGCAGCGGGTCTTTGCCGCGGCCTTTAAATGGCCGCGGCAAAGACCCAGGGAGAAAGGGGCCACGGCGGCGGCCCCTTCCTCCCTTCAGCCCCGCTGAGGGAAGCGGGGTGCAGCGGGCGCCCAGAGCGCCCGCTGCACCCCGCTTGGAGGCCACGGGGAACCAGCAGTTTGCCGGTTCCCCACAGCCTCCAAAAGCGGCGGGATGAGGCCTCTGGGGCTGCCTGTGCGGCAGCCTAGGCCTCATCTCGCCGCTAGAAGGGGCGAATATGGACCGCCCCTTTTGGGCGGTCTAAAACGCCCAATTGTATAGCAGCCCTGGTGGCGCAGTGGTTAAATGCCTGTACTGCAGCCATTCACTCAAAACCATAAGGTGGCAAGTTCAAGACCAGCAAAGGGCTGAAGCTCGACTCATGCTTGCATCCTTCCGAGGTTGCTAAAATGAGTACCCACATTGTTGGGGGGCAAATAGCTTACAATTGTAAACCGCTTAGACACTCCTTAAGTGTATGAAGCGGTATAAAAATGAAGCTGTTTGTTTGTTTTTATACAATTGTGTAGTAAAATGAAGCTCTTTATATAAAATGGTGAACAACTCAAAGGTCTAGGGGGGCAGGTTGAATAGATACAGAGGACTGATTGTATAAAACAAAACTGAAACAAGAATAATAAAATCATTAATAAAATAATAAAATAAAATAAATAAAATCACTGAGCCCTGGTGGTGCATTGGTTAAATGCCTGTACTGCAGCCACTCACTCAAGACCATAAGGTTGCAGGTTGGAAGTTCAATACCAGCAAAAAGGGCTCAAGCTTGACTCAGGCTTGAATCCTTCCAAGATCGCTAAAATGAGTCCCCCAGATTGTTGGGGGCAAATTAGCTTACAGTTGTAAATTGCTTAGACACTGCTTAAGCAGTATGAAGCAGTATATAAATGAAGCTGTTTATTAACAATAGCACCCATTTCAAATATACATTTTAAAAAAAAGATGAGCCAATAAAAGCAATAGCATAAAAAACCTAGAACCAAATGGAAGTACTCCTCATTTGGGACTAGCACACAGGAGAAAGAGGTTTAATTGTTCACTTTCTAGTCACATTCTACATAAAATCCTCCCCTTATATCAGTTAATGGGAGTAGCAAAGACCTATTTCTTCTTACCTGATGTGTGCATGATTTTTGAAGGGGTGATTTCTGAAGGGTATTAGCTAAGGTACTAGCTAAGGAGAGAGCCTCCCTATACGTTGTAGTCCTGAACTGACATGTCTCGATACTTTCAAGCAAGCCATATAGGGAACTTCAATCAATCAATCAATCAATCAATCAGTGTTTATGATCAGGCTTACTCTGGGGCTGTATAGACCAGCCAAAAGGGCCAGCATTGGGGTGGAGTGGGGGTGTGGTGACTGGCCACTGCCCACCCTGATTCTACCCCCAAAATGGCATCACACCGCCCTAAGACCTGCCCACCTGCCCACTCATCTGCCCACCCAGATGGCAGGCAGCATCATGATATTTTTGTGGCACAGCATTTATACACGCAGCACCAAAGAAACGTTGAAGAGTCATGACAAGGGGAAGTACAGAGCCATTCCTTTAGGGCTATCTCTTTTTGGCCTCAATTAGTTAATATCCCACCTATCTCCTAGTATGAGGCTCAAAGTAGCTTAAAATTTAAGTTAAAACTAATTGATGGGCTTTCTTAAAAAAAACCTCTCTCTCTCTCTTCTCTCTCTCTCTCTTCTCTCTCTCTCTCTCTATATATATATATACATACACAGAGAGAGAGAGAGAGATAGTCAGCTCACTTCTTCTGTGGGCTTGCTATCCACAGACTGGAGCATCTGAGGATGGACCCTTCCCATTTTCCCCAATGGTGGCACATACATGAGGCCACACCAATATGGTCACATGTGTGTTGCACTATCATTGAGGTTCCATTGACATGAAGAGCCGGCCATAGACACACAAACACACATGCAGAATACCAAGGTTAAGCACCTGCTAAACAACTAGACCAATTAAGACATTAAATTAAAACAATTAAAAACACATTCAGTATGAACTAAAAGAAACAGCACACTCACTGAAATTCCTTCTGTCCCAACTAGTTAAAGGCTAAAGCCCTGTTTATAAATAAATAAAAAAAAAATCTTTCTATATTGGACAAAAGACAGAAGAAAGGGGCTAGCCAAGTCTTCCTTGGAATGGAGCTCCTAGAAGCAATGACTGTGGAGGGTCTCTGCCATGTTCTCACCAGATGAGTTTGGGAGTTTGTGCCATGTCTCCAAGGGGCTTTCCAGACCGCCCAAAAGGGGCAGTCTGGCACCACTTTTTTTGCTGCAGAGCTTCACCGCAGCAGCTAGACACTGCAGTGAAGCTCCACCGCAAAAAAGGAGCAGGCAAACCCTACTCCTCTTTTTTGTGCTGCAGTTGCGGTGCGATTTTCAAAAGAGGCGCCATTTGGCGACTTTGCACCGCCACAACTGTGCAGCTCAGTCTAGAAGCTGTGCAGTTGCTTCGGTGTGCATACGCACGCCATCTAAAAACTATGATGTGATGACGCTCATGTCATCATGTGCTAGGGTTCATGAGCATGTGAAAGCTGCGCGCTTACGAACCCTAATGGCGCCTTAAAGAGCCCTTATCGCACTCTTTAAGGCCCATCTAGATCGGGCCCAAGACTGTAAATCTCAGACTGGTTTATATAGTGAGATATGGGCTGCATCTGCACTGCAAAAATAATGCAGTTTGAAACCACTTTAACTGCCAAGGTTCAATGTTATGGAATTCTGGGATTTGTAGTTTTGTGAGATAGTTAGCCTGCTTTGTTTAAAAGAAAACACTCTCATTTCAACAACAAACTACAAATCCCAGGATTTCATAGGGTGGAGCCATGGCAGATAAAGTAGCATCAAACTGCATTATTTCTGCAGTGGAGATGCAGTCATGGTCTTTCAGATAGTCTGGACCTAAGACATAAAGGTTTTTTAAGGTTATAACCAAATTGTGTCAAGAAACAGATTGTAGATTAAATGTAACATGTAGCTTGACCTTGAGCTGCACACTTCAAGGGTCTGTCAGGGAATCATTCTTGTGTGTTTCTTTTTCAAATCATGCTTGCCCATAGAGAGGTGCAGACAGGGAAATAATGGCTGCAAAATTATCACTTCTAAGAATCTTGTTTTGCTGTGACTTTTCCCAATGGGATGAGGAGGAAAAAGAGAGGCTTTTAGAATATTAATCAAATGTGCCAAATAAAAACAAAGGCACCAAGAACTACAACATATACACAGTGGCCTCATATTTTGGCAATTATGGACTAGAAAGCATAAAATCAATCTATCCCTCCTTCAGCTGCATAAATCTCTGCTGGAAAAATCTAACAAGACACAGACAAATAGTACTGCCTGTAAAGAGTGGGCAGATTTATTTCACTAAAACAAATGTTTCCTATTACTTTTGTGTGGTATACAAAAATCCATCTGATTGGTTTTTTTAGTAACTGTTTTGTCAAGCACCTGATCATGGGTGGCTGCAGGGAAGAAGCCCACTAGGGTCTAGTAATATCGCCATTCTTTGAATTGGTCTGCAGATAAAGGTTTGGAGAAACAGTCCTCATTATAAGGAACAACTATTCAGTCCTACGTCCAATAAGAGATACTGTGATGGGACAATGGCATACAAAATCCTTCTGATTGTTTTTTAGTAATTAAGTGTCTTCTCAAGAACCTGATCATGGGTGGCTGCAAGGAAAAAGTCCATTATGGTCTAGTAGCATCACCATTCTTTGACTTGGTCTGCAGATAAAGGTTTGAAGAATAAGGTGCTGTGCAGACCACCCCTAAGAAGCAGCCTGCAGGTGCCTCCATTTTTACCGGATCAGGGCAGCAGCAACCACATGCTGTAGCCCTAATCCAGCCTTTCCAAGGTGCAAAAAGAAGCCATAAAAAGCTGCTCCTTTTTGCTCCCTGGAAAGAGTACGATAGCTGCAGTGGTGTGGCTTTATGGTGCTCCTTCGGTGCTGCGTCATGCAGATGCAGTGCTGGAGGAGTGTCATAATGCTGCATGCTGTGCAGTATGCTGTGTGGCGTCACACAACCCTAGGGGTGGAGCCGGGGTGTGCATCCAACTCTGCTCCCAACCCAGACTTTAAGGCCAGTATGTACAGGGTAACAGTCCTCATTATAAGGAAAAAAAATTCAATCTTATATCCAATAAGAGATACTGTGATGGGACAAAAGATGCTAAGTGATCAGTATCTGAGTTATCATCAAATGATGGGACTTTAACAAACCACTATTAACAAGTGTTGTATGACAGCAGCAAAAGGCATTTGGGCAGCAGCAGCAGCAAGTACAAAGTTAGGATGTCAGTAGTTGATTTCCTGGATTGGTTGCTGGTGACCAGTCAGCAGCCCTGTAGTTGACATACCCACTCCCTGTTGATATAGTTTTCATGTAATGCCTATTACTACAAAACTATGAAAGTTTTTGATGGTGATAGTTTCTTAAATCAAAGTGACTTGTATGAACATTTGACCAAGAGTTGTATTAAGCCTGTATGAAGGTGCTGAAAAGTTCTCAGTCTGATCAAGCAAGGAATGGCCTATAATCAGGAAACTTACTTGCTTTTCCACATGTTCACCCCAAAGATCAATACACTTGGTATGGTACATCATTTCTCAAATCTCTTTAATCCTTGAAAAAAAAAAAGATGTCTGCTCACTGAAATACTGCTCTGCTGCTGCTATCACCTCTGAATCATTTGAAAATTTCCTTGCTTTGAAAAATTTTTAGGATTTGGAAATAGAAAAGAATCTGCTGGAGCAAGATCTGGTGAGTAAGGTGAATGGTCTATGCACTAAAACCCCCAATTCTTGAAAACATCCATCATCTTGCCAGTCCTTTAAGCAGGTGCATTGTCCTGCAAAAAGAGGACACTTTCCCACAGTTTCCTTCACTGTTTTTCCTTTTGTGCTTCCCTTGATTGGCTCAGCAAGTTAGAGTAATGTTCTGCATTAACTGGCCCTTCTGTAGATAGTCTATCATCAAAATACAACCCTTTCCCCCTGTTTCCTTGAATTTCTTTGGATATGGAGAACCCAAGGGCCATCACTGCAAGGACTGTTGTTCAGTCAATGGATCATTATGATGTAACTATGTTTCATCTACAGAGATGAGCCATTATTGAAAAAGACCTCCCTGGATCCCATCATCCTGGATAACTATTGGCCAGTCTCTAACATTCCATTCTTGGGCAAGATTCTGAAGTGAGTGATGGTCTCCCAGTACCAGGGGTTTCTGGATGAAATGGATTATCTAGATTAATTTCATTCTGGCTTCAGACCTGGCTATGGGATAGAGACAGCTTTGCTCACCTTGGTGAATAACTTCCAGAGTGAACTGGACAGGGGGAGTGTGTCCCTATTGGTCCAGCTAGACCTTTCAGTATCATTGACCATGGTATCCTTGGTCTTTCAGTGGCTTTCAGTATCATTGACCATGGTATCCTTCTGAGCTGCCTTTCTGAGATGGGACTTGGGGGCACTTTTATGCAGTGGTTCTGGTCTTTCTTGGAATGGGAGACTAAGTAGGTGGTGTTGGGACACTCCTGTTGAACCCCCTGGTCATTGGCCTGTGGGGTCCTTCAGGATTCTGTTCTATTCTCCATGATATTTAAAATATATATGAAAACACTGGGAGAGGTCATTCAGAGTTTTGGTGTGAGGTCTCACCAGTATGTGGATGACACCCAACTCTATATCTCCTTCTCATCTGATTCCAAGGAAGCTGTTTATGTACTGAACCAGTGTCTGCTGTCACTAATGGACCAGATGAGGGCAAACAAATTGAAATTTAATCTAGACAAGACAGAGCTGCTCTTGGTCAGTTGTAAGGAAGATCAGGGAATAGGGATTTTGCCTTTGCTAGATGGGGTTACACTCCGCCTGAAACCTCAGGCTTGCAGCTTAGGTGTGCTCCAGGACTCAACTCTGAGTCTGAATGCCCAGTTTCAGCAGTGGCCAGGAGTGCATTTCCACAGCTAAAACTCGTGCGCCAGCTGTGCCCATTTCTTGAGGTGTCAGATCTTGCTATGGTTACACATGCTTTGATTAAATTCCATTTGGACTACTGTAACACACTCTGTGTGGGGCTGCCTTTGGAAATTGGAAATTCAGCAGGTTCAAAGTGCAGCAGTCAGAATGATGACTGGGGCCAGTTATAGGAAGCATTTTTAAAACAACTGCACTGGCTACCGGTTCATTTTCAGGCACAATTCAAAGTGTCGGTCATGACCTACACAGCTTAGATTCGGACTAATTGAGAAACTATATCTCCCCATAAGAACCAACAAGAGCACTAAGATCTTCAGCAGAAGGCTTTCTCTTGGTCCCAACCCCATCTCAGGCTTGCCTCGTGGAGACACGAGAGAAAGACTTCTCAGTGGCTGTTCCTGCCTTCTGGAATGCCCTTCTGTGGGAAGCAAGTCTCGCTCCCTCCCTACTTGCCTTCTGTTGGCAAGCAAAAACAGTTTTATTTAGGCAGGCTTTTAATGTGTGATCATGATAGCTATTTGGCAAGTTTGTTATATTGGCTGGGTATCATGCTTTTATTGTGGTTTTAATGTTTCTAATTTTATATTGTTTTTATGTGAAGTTTTAATCATATAATTGTAATGCATTTTTCATGTGTTTTTATTTATGAGCTGCCTTGGGTCCTTTTCTGGGAGAAAGATGTTATAGAAATTAAATAAATAATAAATAATCATAATTGTCAACACATACAGAAACTAATTTTCTGGACTAAAGTGCCCAGAATCCCTTAAAGAGCATGGCCAGTTGCCACACTGGCTTGGGGATTCTGGGAGCTGTATTCCAAAATTCAATGTCCTATATGCTAATTCCTGTTGTTTGTCCCACTGAATCGATTGAACCATTTAATCAGATCCATATACCTATGTACTAATTCAATTCAAGAACTGATTCAGTAGGCCTTCTCTGATTGGGATGCATTAACATGATTCCAGCCAATATTTCCAAGCTTTGAGTCTATTTTTTTCCTCCTTAAAATAAAAGATTTCACCTTACCATACTCTATTAAGAATTTGGCAAACTGCTTTAGAAGGAACAAAGTACACAGAGCTGTTGGAATTAATGTAGATGTCAATTTACATGCAACATTCTACCTAACAATCTTTATTAAGAAATCAGTAGGGATAAAACACAACTAGATGGCATACATTTAATATTAGAACGTTCAAGGAGACAGATATTATAAAATATATTTCTTAAAAAAACAAATTCACATATAGACTTTTAAGATATTTTCCATCTGAGCTGTACAGGCAAGCAAGAACTGCCATCATTAAATTTGGTGATTGCCATTGAAATAGTGATGGATGATGCCATTTGTGCTATCAATTTTATCAGGATTTCCATTGCAAGAAAGAAATACAGTATGTTGATTTCTGCTATATTTTCAACGGGATGGAATGCATGGTTGATGCAAAAAAGGGGGAAAAAAAACTCTTGAAACTAGTGAAAGCATAGTTAAAATAATCAGAAATGGCTTTTTATTACTCCAGTGAACTAGAAGATGACTTACATTTCTGTTTGAACTTCAGCCTCTGGTTGCAGTTCTTTTATAAAAAAAAAAAGCATTGGTAAAATGCCTGGGGAAAATGTTATTGTGCATAGAAAAGTTTCCTACATTGAAGTGTGTATTGGGAAGCATCAGAGGAAGAGAAACCCCAAAGGGAATAAATCCTATGAATGATCCATTACAGAAATAAGTAAAAATACAAAAAAGAAAGAAAGTATGGAAGTAGGTATTTAATACAATGTGGATCAAGCCAGCTATTTGTTTACTGTATATATATATATATATATATATATATATATATATATATATACTGTATGGCCATCAGGAATGATTACTCCTTGGCAATCACATAACAGTTTTGCTAGAGAACAGAGAGAAAACATTTCAGTTAGGTAGGCAACAGGAGAACTCCAGAAAGATATGTAGTGACTTAAAAAACAAACAAACAGAACATGAAAGAACTGGATAGGGACTGGATGTGGAATTGGACTGTGTCCATGCAGTGGAGACTTTGGTCTGTATATAATTAGAGTAGACCTATCAAATAAATTGGATTTATCAAAGTCTTGAAACATTATTGAACAGTTCATTCAGTGCGTTTTCCCTAGCTAGGATTAACAAGTAGCATCCAAAATCATAGATGTGGAATCCCTAGTCGAGAGATGGATTCGATAATAATAATAATAATAATAATAATAATAGTTTATTTATAGCCCGCTCCTCTGTACATACCGGGACAACGAACCAGACACTGTTTTGGGGGGCACAACTTTAAAGCAATTACAAAGATGATAAATCAATCACAATTCATAAATTAATCATAAATCAATGCTAAATTAATCACTTTCAAAGATAATGTCTCTCACCCATGACAAGGTGTATGCATGTACAGATTGAGCAGACACAGGACCAAAGGATTCTATGATCAGCAAGTGGTCAAGTGGAGTCCCACTCACAACTGTCAGGTAAATATTTGTGCAGGTATTTTTCCTCCAGCCAATCAGTGCTTGCTTTAAAGGTTAGGTGGAGGGTCACTAGCATTGCCTTGGGCTGCAGGTTACCCTACTTTCATCTGCCCTGTATGCTCCCCATAGACTTTCCTTCTCTCAGTTCAGTTCCTGCTTAAGGCCCTGTCATTCCTTCCATACCTGCCAGTTATGACAAAGCAGCAAATGTAATTAACATCATCCAAAACTGTAAACCCTGATATAAATCAGAAGATAAAACTAGAGTCAGGATAGCAGCAGTCTCACTGATGTTGCAATTATCAACCAGATGAATTATTATTATTATTATTATTATTATTATTTATATGCCACCCAATCAACTGGGAATCTGGGCGGCTTACAACAGAGGGGATTATACACACAATAGCAATATACCTGAATTAAAAAACAAATGGCAATGCATTAAGCAATAATAAAATCAGATAGCAATTAACAATAACAATAACTAACAAAATACATAATTATAGCAACAAAATACATAGTAATTTTAGTAACAGTACAATTAGCAAAGCAAAATACATAACAATTAACATACAAAAATACATAACAGTTATAGCAACAACAAAAAATACATAGCAATTATAACAAAAAAATAAAATTAACAAAGCAAAGTACATAACAATTAACATACAAAAACAAGTAAGGAGAAAATAATCCCCGTTCTCAACCCCCCATCCCAATCCTAAAAACAATGTGAACTATAAAAAGGGGGGGGGGGGCGGAGACAAGACTCCTCCTTAAGTTCAGGAGCCAAGGCATAGGAGAAGCCCAGGTAGAAGGAGGGCAAACAAACAGTCAGTCAGTCTTCACTGGCAGATGTTGGAGGGGAGGGAAAGAGGGCCAATCCTCCTCCTTAAGTCCAGGAGCCAAGGCATGGGAGGATCCCAGGTGGAAGGAGGGCAAACAAACACTCTCTCAGCCGGTCTTCACTGGCAGATGTTGGAGGGGAGGGATAGAGGGCCATTCCTCCTCCTTAAATCTAGGAGCCAAGGCATGGGAGGATCCCAGGTGGAAAGGAGGGCAAACAAACACTCACTCAGCAGTCTTCACTAGCAGATGTTGGAGGGGAGGGAAAGAGGGCCATTCCTCCTCCTTAAGTCCAGGAGCCAAGGCATGGGAGGATCCCAGGTGGAAGGAGGGCAAACAAACACTCACTCAGCGGTCTTCACTGGCAGATGTTGGAAGGGAGGGAAAGAGGGCCATTCCTCCTACTTAAGTCCAGGAGCCCAGACATGAATCGCCCAAAACCAGTTGCAAGAGGAGAAGTACCCCCAGGGAAGGCAAAACCAAAACCAAAACATGCTGCGATAATGTGGGGAAAGTCTTTGCCAGAACCAGAAGGTAAGCACAAAGCATGGAAGTATGCAAAACATAGAAATGTGAAATCTCTAGTCAACAGATGGATTCCATTTACCTGGTTTTGTTTTTCCTTCAAGACAAAGACAACCAAAATTTCATAAAGTAAAAAGCATACCATAAAATATGTTAGTTGAATGTAGTCAAGTACAACAAACAAACAAAACACTATAAGATTTTCAATGGAAGGCAGAATTTGCTTTGAGGATGCTTTCAAACAAATTGACATCCCATGGTACCATCCTACAAAGACTCCTCACATGATCCAGTGAATTTCTTAATCTGTGCTATGAATGTGTATGTGTATTGTGTGTTGTGTGTGTGTGTGTTATTTTAGCATTAAAATCAATGAGATTATTTTGTAGTTGAACAGGCAGTTTCTTAAATAAAGGGATTTTCCATTCACTGTACTGTAATTCAGGAGGGAAAAATAAATTCAGAGGTTCCAGTCTGTTTTGTGTAATCACAATGAACAGCTTTTCAATGTACCATTACAAAAATACTGTGTGACTTACAAATGCATATAGAGGCATATACGCACAAACACCTGCTTGAGTTATATTACTCTATGAACACACCTGTCTGGATGATTTTACACTGGGGAGGCCTTAGAAAGGTTTGAAGTCATCATAATTTTAATTATATAAAGAGCCATTGCAGGAATTATTTGTAGAAAGGCAATCTTCCCTTGCCATTCCTCCAATGTCAATTAAGCTGGTATTGATGAAATTAATCATTTTATTATTTCCTGTTAATTTATTTTTCCTTTCAATAACTAAAGAAGATAGAGAACAATTACACTCCAAATGTCTTGAAGGATGCACTCATACATAGAGATACACACTCCTATTGCCACTCACTAAATATTAAATGATGCTATGTATTTATAGTGAGTTATGTTTGCCTTTGAGTGTTTTCAGAGCCATTAGTTTCTTTATCTGTGTGGGAATATGTATGCTAATAATATAAAACATTTATAATTTGGATTATGGATATTTCATAAACCATAAAAGTTTTTGCCTTAAGAATATGTGGCATCAAACAGATTATTTAATGTCTGTGGTTAGTTGGGGCAAAACCTACATTTGGGAATGCCACACAAATTCTCAGGAATTACATTTAATTTTAGCAAAATCAAACTTCACAATTTTCAGATGAGTTCTGATAATAGCATTTCAGAAACCAATACTACATTGAGGAAGAACTATAGATGCATTCATCATTGTCAGTCCTCCTCCTGCTTAAAAAAAATTCTCCCCACATCTAGCTAGACTTTACAACAATCATAATTAAATTGGGGAATACCCACAATATATTTCCATGATATAAATAGTGTCTAAATAATAGATTATGCCTTACTTTTGGAATTACTATTATACTGTGGATGAGATGAGACTTAAAAACAGGGATTTAGGGCCTGTGTACTGTATCTGGATTTTCAAGGGTTGCACTCCATCTAAAAGAGATGTCTCTATTTCTTCATAGGTTCTCTTGGATACTGAATTTATCATGGAAGGCCAAGTAGTGGTTATGGCAAGGGGTGCTTTCGTTCAGCATAAACTGGTCTGTCAGTTGTTTTCTTCCTAGAAAAGAATGATTGGGTCATTGTGATCCATGCCTTCATCAGAGGGAATATATTATATGTGGCTGTCCTTGAAAAATATTTTAAGCTATATCCAAAGTACAACCTGTGGGTACAGCAGCTTCTAAGGCATTTTGTGTCACTCGGCTCTTCTGCACCTCCAATTCTTAATTGCCAAGTAACATTCTTAGTGAAAACAACCAAAAGCATTCAGTTGTCACTGCTGTAGGTACTGATGAACAGCAGTTTATCAGAAAATAGACTCAATCTCCCCCTAGCCACCCAACCCAATATATCTGAAAGTAGAGTTCCAATAACTTCTGGTTGTGATTTTCTGTCAATTTTGGGGTGCTGCAGCCCACTACACTACTGCAAATATTAAACATGGGGCCCATACCTGGTAAAATGGTTCATTCCTACTGCAGCTAGTACAAAATGTAGTGGCAAGAATCTTGGTTGCTGTGTACTGCAGAGACTTTGTGTCAGCAGTCCAAACACAACTGCATATGTACTGTTTTCAAACTTCTTTCCCAGTTCTGTTCAAGATTGGTATCCTACAATGCACTAAAGAGCTTTGGTGTGAAAGATTACTTTCTCCCATTCTTGCCCATAATCTTAGATATTTTGTTGCAGGCTCCACCATCTGAAGAGGTTAAGTTGGTGTATACATGAGACATGGCTTCTTCTGTAGCTTCACCAAAATGATAGTGCTCTCTCTTAAGGGATCTCAGGTTGACTCCATTCTTCGTGAGATTCTGGTGTCTAATCAAAACTGCATTGTTGGATATGCAAAAATAAAAACCTTTTAGTCTTAAAAGTGCTTCTACATTCCTTACCTCGCTACCTTTTTGTGCTACAAGAGACTAACATAACTGCTTAAAAAAAAAAAAAACTTTGCCAGTCACTATCTCTCTGATGTACCATCAGCATAAAGCAGAGGAGAGGAAAAGCATGCCATTTTAAGAAAAGCATTGTTTTAAGAAAAGTTGAGAATAAAAAAAAAAGGAATGTGATTTTCATTCATCATGCAAAGCCTCATAAATTGTTCATAAAAGAATATGACTTTGATGACCTGATCAAACAGCAAGAGCATAAAACAGAGTCTTATTGACACCAATACAATGGAACTTTTTTTTTCCTGACCACTGAAGCAGACTTTTATTATTATTCCAAGAGGCATTTGCCAGATATTTCAGCTTGACAGGTACAATGGGCTCTTTGAATCCACTGGAGTTTGGTTAAGGGGCCCCAGTGGATACCCAAATCCATGGATGCTCAAGTCCCATCATATAGACAGGCATAGTAAAAGTGTGTCCATTATATAAAATGGCATACTCAAACTTTGCTTTTTGGATGTTGTTTTGGTGTGCAATCTTTTCAAGTGGAATCCATGGTTGCAGAATTTGGGGATGCAAAGGGCCAACTGTAATATAAACCTGTGGTGTTGCTATTTTGTTACTTTCTATGTAGTAGTAACATTAGCACTGTTTTTTTATTATGAGATATCTTTTAAATGGATTTATATGAATTTGTTTGTTCAGTAAACTGTATTATTACCTGCTGCAATATGGAAGCAAATAAAAATGTAATAGGGTGGGGGGGGGGAACCCTATAGGAAGAAAAGATTTGATAAGGCTTATCTGTAAATCTAGAATAATCACACTTCTTAATTTTGGTCACCCTCAGAATCCATCTTTCCCTCCCAAATCAAGTTATCAAACACTATCAGTGTGCAATTACAACAATTACAACAAGTTCCCATGGAAAGATACTTATTTTGAACCATTATGTGGTGAGAAGAGAATGTAGCTTACATTTGGTTAGAAAATCTAATCCAAATGAGATAACATGTTTGTATGTGAAGAGATATATTAATGTGCACAACACTGTATAACAAACCATATGATCTTTATACCATGTACTCAAGGTTTACTTTAGGCATGCAAAGAAGAAGCTAACAGGTACATTAGGAATTCTTTTCTGTTTTTAAAGGAATGTCTCTATGGGCTTCACATATAAGTAGAAAATAAGGATGTAAATCATCTTTTATTTCATTAAATGAAAAAAAAAATTAAAACTTTTCTGCCCACTATGTGAAATTGTGAGAATAGTTGCTCATTTTTGATCAGGACTTTTTTGTGCTTTTTTTTTTAAAACCAAACCTTGTCTAAAGAGAAAATAGGAGGGGGGGGGGAATGAAATTATTTTACTACGAGGGTAGCAAGGGGATATTACACCCCTGATTCAGGTCAGCAACTTCAGCTGATTTACTTATCCTTTGGCTGGCATGCTAAAAGCAAGATCCAAGCAACATTCAAGCATGACCTCCACCCTGTTATCTATACAAAGCTATCTATACTTCTCCAACTAACCTGGAGCGCAGCTCCTAGGAAACATTAAGTACTTCTGAGAGACATTTTAAGTTCTCTGAACTGCTAGCTGAGTTAGGTGTCAAAGCCACTGTGAAAGTCAAGTTCTCAACTTGACATGCACGGCAAGGAAGGATGACCTTTAAAGCATTTTCCCTGAGCGGGAGAGAACATTGCGGTAACCTTGTACTACTTAGCGTGCAAAGCAATTCACAGGGTAACAATTAGTTCTCTGAAACTCCAGGGCTGCAAATTTATAACATCAATGCTTGCCACTACCAATCAAGGAAAGGCTTCTTTTCAGTCGAGCAGCATTATCATTCCCCATTAGTTGATAGTATTCTTTTGAAAGCTAAATTCCAAAATGTGGTCTGTGTAATTTCACATTAGTAATCTCAAAGAATAAAATTTGGTCTATATTTTCTTTCCTCTGCTCTTTCTCTGGTGGGAACAGATATTTATTTGCCTATAAACAATCTATTTTATTAGTATCTTTGCCTTTCTGGTAGGAATGTAATCATTTGCTAATTTGCTTGTTAAGGGAAATAAAAAGTAAGTTTAGTCATTTTCAACCTGCTGTAAGAAAGTTTTCAAAAACTCACTTTTCAAAGATTTGCAGTTTGGACTTCTGTACAAAATTTCTGCAGAATATTTCATGGTACATTTCTGCAGTCTTATTTTTCTTTTCACGGGAAACAGTTTTCTCGACAGGACACAATAGTTCTTTACATAACTATTTCCTGCATAGGAAATGTTTCCTGAGAAGAAAATGCTGTTTGATGCACAAAAATACCTCAAATGAATTTTGTAAAAAAAAAAAAAGGCCTAAACTGCAAAGCATCTCATCAGTCCATGAGTCTTGCCATCGGATATTCTTGACACTTGAGAAACACATTTTGGTTTTGGTTTTATTCCAGTATTTAAAAATATTTTCAATTTTTATTTATCTATTTTCAAATATTCTTCCAATCCTAACTTTCTGCTAAGAAACTCAATGCTTAATTTATTTTAATTTCACAATTCTAACCGGCAGACTAAGATGAAAGATGGCAATTAAATTCAAAATACCCAATGTTGACTATGCTACATGTTATATTACATGCTATACATAATTCCATTATTTAATTCATTGTGACAATTGAGGGAAAACTGCTATACTCTCACAACACATAAGAAGTGATGGCTTATCTCAGCCCTGTCCATGGCCCCCTCTACACTATTTGCTTTTAAAAGTTGCTTCAACTGATGTTTCATTTCTGAAACTAATTAAAAATGCTGGTATTAACCGCTAAAGCCCTATATTTCATGCCCCAAGTTTTCCAAAACTTCACCTTCAGCCATGACCTTACTGTTAGTTAAAATCAGCTATGGATTTTAATTCTTCTGCACATCACCAAGATTAAACAAAATAATGGATACAAGAAACAGGATTTTTGTAATGGTGGTCACACATTTTCAGAATTCTGAATTATATATGATCCTTTTAGTCCATATCTTCAAATTTCTTTAGAAATATAGAAGTTCTACCACTTCTTTTATTAAGAGTTTTTTGTTGTGTTAATTCTGGAGATGCTGACTTGCCTTATGACAGTATCTTCTTATGATATTACTCTTCTAATAACCTTAATAGCTCCAACCTGGTTCTTTCAAGTATTTTACGATACAGTTCCCATCAGCCTCACCTAACATAAAGTTCACAGGTGTGAAGTCTAAAACACTTAGAAAACCCTCTTGTTATTGGAATAAATTACTCTACTTAGACTCTAGACTAAAGTGGACAACATAAGGACTTTATACAGCATCCCCACATTTTTTGCCACACTTTATGCCCTACTCCATCAATAAGCAGAATAGTCTTACCTTTCAAAAATCTACACAGGGACCACATATTTTGCTTTTAAAATGAAATACTCTGTGCATCTCTTTTTAAAGCAAAATCGTGGTTCACAACCTCTACCTTTGATACTCTGAAATTTGGTGCATGGCCTGATTCTGTTGCTGGAAGTCACCTACTTTGAGGCTAGACATCGAGGACACAAAGATGAACCTATCTAACTGGTTTGTGCCAAGCTTTCATATTTTCTGTCTGCTCTCAGGATCTTGATCTTCATTCTTAGGATGCCTTATCCTTCCATAGGAAGGTATTATGTTTTGCTTTAGTAGATCTTTGAGGACTGATTTCTCTTGTGAAAAGAACTTTTTTAACAGTGTTCTGCATTGTCTCTATTTGCTTTTTCTTAATGGGCATGCTTTTAATTACTTTTAGTGTTATTGAGAGTTTAATTTTATTTTAATTTTTGTAAGCTCCCTTAAATCCCAGGACTGGGGAAAATGTAGTGGATAAATAAACAAATAAATAATCAAATCTAAAAGTTGTCTAAAATGATAGTTGGTCAGTGTTGCTATCTAAAGGCTGAAGAGGAATTGTTCCACCCTCTCTGTATGTTTCTGTTCCTTATCTACTCCTTGAAATCATTCTCTTAAGATATAACACTATTTTGTAATCCATATCTTAGGAAGAATATGTGATAACATATGCTTGAACAAGGTACTTCAGCAATTTTAAAATAAACTTTTTTTTTTTTCAAAAAATAGCCTGCTAGCTATATTGCTCAGTATTGGTTATCTAAAGAAAGAATCTGAATTTCTCGCTCCTCCAAAACTACATTAAACTTTGCTCAACTTATTTTAAAGCTTGGGGAGAAATGCACCACTTGTCATTATTTTTAATTAAATTTTAAAATGTTGACTTGGGCCAGGGAAATGGGTGTTTCAGTTAACAGGATCTCACAGATCTATCTGTTAAGTTTGCCCATGTTTCACCTTTTCAATTTAATCAGATATTTCCGTACCTTCTCAGGTGACAGGATGTGTAATAATGAAAAACAGTGACAGAGTGTTAAAAGGACAAAATCAAATATTCCCTCCTCCCCAAAGCACAGACTCACTAGAAGAAAACTCAAGTGTTAAATTGAATTTCATCAGAAAATAAACCTTTGTTGAGTTATTATAATGGGCTTAGGCGATGATATTTACCAACTATGGGCATAATTGCCTTTTGCTCTCCATTTTATTGGATGGAAAATATTAATGCACAAGAAAAAAAATTCCTTGGTCCAAGTTCAAGCTCTTTTTTCCTCCCCCCCCCCCTTTTTTGAAGGCAATAAAAAATTCATGGGGGAGAAATGCCAGATTCCTATGTGGCTGTTCAGAGATCTGTGAAGAGGATTCTAAACAAAATGTTATTTGGGTATGAAGCCAAAATGAAGCCCATTGCCTTTTTGACCTACAACAGGTTGCACTGTTCTTTCTTTGAACATCTGGGCTCCCAAGGGAAGTGAGTGTTTCTTTTATGAAAACAATGAGGCACAATAACCACAGCTATCCCATAAAATCCATCCAGGCTTCCATTCATTTTTTAATCAGGTTGCACACATGATTTAGATTGTAATGGAATGAAATGTTGAGGATCACTGGAAATTGTGCTGCATATGCCTCGTTGCTATCCACCCCCTTTAGCCTCTTGAGCGCCTTCCAAATAACACCAACTCTGAAATCTTCTATTACAGAGAGAATTAGAATTTTAATAATGCCTGGGAAATGTAGCTATCCTTGGTACACCAGGAAAAAAGGGGCAATAATGCTCTGGAAGATGTGACATTTTAATGATCATAGAAATAGATTATAAAAATAAGGGAGTTTTGAGACAGGTCAGTGGAAAGCAACTTTAGCAAGCACAGGCAGAGTTTCAGGCACATCGCTGGTCCAGGCAAAGGTCTTTTTCCTGACTGATATAAAGGATAATGGCTCACACTCTATGTACAGAAACTGGCCCGATTGGCAGTTAAATTGTACTCCAACAGTTCTGATGGTTTCATGTCCTCCATTTCACTTGAGGGTGCAGACTAGTTTACCTGGCCCAGATTCGGTTATGTGGTTTAAACAATTTCCTAAAAGTAGGGAACTAACAGAAGCTAAGAATGTACAAATGAGTAACTGCTTCACCCCCTCCCATTTACTTCCTGAGACCTCCTACTGGCAGGACACAATTTACCTTGTAAGATTCAATTGTGAGTTCATTTAGAAGTTTCCAAAGGAAAGGGAATCTCATCCACTTGTTCTCCAATTTCATATATAATTAATACAATGTACATACATTTTAAGGGGGTTTCATTATCAATCCCCCCAGCAATTTGGCAGAATTTATAGCATGCTAGTATATTCATTGTCATAATCATGGAAGCAGAAAAGAAATATCGGGTACAGCTATTGAAAAAAATACACCTACATTAACCCAGTGATCATAATTCATTAAAACTCCCATTGTAGACACTCAACTGGGATCAAGTGTTTCAATAGAAATGTATAGTGTACTTCTTTAGGAATAGATTAATCTTCCAGTTTTGTTTCCTCCCATAAACAGATGTTTTAATTAAAAAGAGAGAGAGCTATGTCCTTCCTATTGCATTTGTGAATACAATGAACACAACTTTGAACATTGGAAGTGGTTATTGAAAGCCTATGTTTCATTCACCCTCCTGCACTATCCTGCCAAGGCAGATACTTCTTAAAAATACTTCCAGTTAGAGAACAAGGAAGGAAATTGTGAACTGGGTG
Organism: Urosaurus nigricauda; assembly: GCA_034509955.1. Classification (NCBI taxonomy): domain Eukaryota; kingdom Metazoa; phylum Chordata; class Lepidosauria; order Squamata; family Phrynosomatidae; genus Urosaurus; species Urosaurus nigricauda. Next base: position 108,890,264 of record JAOEGL010000004.1, read on the forward strand.
AATATAAAAGGACTTTGTAATTTGGAGCTTCTTTGTGTTAACTGAGATATGATTCTGTATGTTTATTTATTTATTTATATTTATAAAACACAGAAATATTTTTAATAAACACAGAATCATACAGAATCATTAAAAAACATGATTCTGTATATTTACCTCTTCCAGGAAAAAAAATACAGAAAAGAACATTTCTGGAATATCATGCCACTAGGGAAAATATATTGATCATCTTTGTACCTATATTATGTAGATTATGAAATTAGTGAATAAGTCAGCATTACTTACTCCAAGAATAGCTAATGTAATAATTCATATTCATGCCATAATAAATTCATATGGGCAGAGTATTACAGTATCATTGCAAACAAGTACTACAAGGAAGATTTGTGTAAGTGTGCAAGAAACTTATATGGCATTCCATGACATGTTTTGATATTTTCCTGTAATCATTCTGCTTGCAAGAATAGAAATCTCTCTATCTTTCTTGGTTTGCTTAGAATTTTGTCCTGACATTCTGTATTACAGTTAGGGATTCATTATTACAAGCAGGGCACTGTGTTTACTGGTCTGGGGGAAAGCTCCCCCAGTACTAACTCTCTGTGGAATCTTAAAGGCTGAAGGTTTTAAAAACAGACTGTTAGCCAGAGTGATATGAAGTAATAATGAAGCAGAGGGAAAGAAAACAGATGGAGGGCAAGATGATTTTGCAGGAGAAACAATTATTTCTTTTTTATAAAACAGAAAAAGATAGCAGTAGAAGCAAAATTATGCTCATAATACTGCAACACATACTTCAACTACATATGACGAGAGAAATTCCAGAGGTACAAGCAGAGTTCAGGAAAGCTAGAAGCACTAGGGATCATATTGCAAACATACAATGGCTAATAGAGTGTATCAAAAAATTCTGATAAAATAGTAAATGTGGCCATACGGAGGGTTCAAAATGATAGAAAACCTCTGAACATTCCCTCTGTCGATATTTCTGTCTCTGTGTCTCTTTGACTATCTGGGTTCATATGTATCACTCTGTGTGTGTATCTGAATCTATCTGAGTCTGTGTCCATCTGTCTTTATCTGTATCTGTCTGTGTCTGTCTCTGTGTTGCTTTGCTCCTTTGCCTATATTTAACCTTTTCCTAACTAGGGGGCTGTCTCCTGGAGTGAAGAAGACACCTAAGTGGAACAAAACATGTCCTCCAAGTTGTTCTATAGAGGACTCAAAAACAAAACCACGTGCTTAAAGTCATGAGTGCTCATGTGCAGAGGTTGTTGGTCTGTGCAGAGAGCAGGCATGAGTGTGATGTCTGGGCACTGATAATGATGCTTAGAAAGTCGGTGAAAACAATGGAGGTGCATACATGGGATAAAGCCAATTAAGTATAGTGATCTATCCTCTTTAAAATCCAGATAGGATTGCCCCACATCTTTGGAAATTACACAATACCTTACAAATTAGGGGTGGGTATACCAATCTGAGACAGTTTGGCAGAGTATCCATTCAAGACAGTTAAACATTGTTCGCTCTACTTAATACATTGCTGAGGCCATTTGCTTGTCAGTGTGTGTGGAATTCCAGTTTGTACTTTAAAATGAGGCTTGACTTCTCCAAGATGGACAGGGATTCAGATTCTCTTGCCCTACCTTCCCAATATGCCTTCTTACAATGCATGCAGATGCTGAATTAATAATGATGCCCTTCCAAACCCACCTTAACTACTATGAGCCACACCAAATGAATAAGGTGTCTTCACTCTTTGGCTGCAGATTGGAACACAAGAAGGATTACATTTCCAGCTCCCTCCCACTAGCAAGTGAAGCTGCAACAATTATAGGACATATTTTGCAATTTTTTGCTGTAGCCCCATTCACTGACAGGGGGAAGCTGGAAACATTATCTTCCTTGTGCCCCAACCAGCAGCTGAATAGACCTCCTTTGCTTGATGGGCTGCGGGTTGTTAATGTGGGTTTGGGACGTTGAGCCAGGAAACATTACTTAGCTAGACATTCATTCATTCATTCATTCATTTCATATCATTTCTATGTTGCCTTTCTCCCAGGAAGGGACCCAAGGCAGCTTACAAGATAAATAAATAAATAAATTTCAAAACATCACAGTAAAAATTTTAAAACAATTAGAATGATCTATTTAAAACAAAAGTTAAAACATAACACATACACTAAAAACCATCCTGTCATGATTTTTTTTTTTAAAAAAAAATGCTAGTCTAAATAAAAACATTTCACTTGCTGACGAAAGGCAAGGAGGGAGGGAGCCAGTCTAACCTCCCAGGGAAGGGCATTCCAGTGGATGGGAGCAGCCACTGAGAAGGCTCTCTCTTGTGTCCTCACCAGGCAAGCCTTCCATGGAAGATCTTAGGGCCCTGGTAATTTCATATGGGGAAATATGGTTTCTCAGATAGTCTGGGCCTAAGCCATGTAGGGCTTCATAGGTCATAACCAGCACTTTGAAGTGTGCCCAGAAACAAACTGGTAGCAAGTGAAGCTGTTTCAAAAAGGAAGTTATATGCTCCCTTTAACTGGCTCCAGCCAGCATTCTCGCTGTGACATTTTGCACCTGCTGAAGTTTCAGAACAGTTTCCAAAGGCAACTCCACATAGAGTGCATTACAGTAGTCCAAATGGGATGTAATCAAGGTGTGTGTCAACATAGCCAGATCTCATGTCTCAAGAAAAGGATGCAGCTCATGTACTAGTTTTAGCTGTGCAAACACACTTCTGGACACTGCTGAAACCTGGGCATCCAATATCAGAACAGAGTCCTGGGGTGCACACAAGCTGGAAGCCTAAGATTTCAGGGGGAGTGTAACCCTATCCAACACAGGCAAAATCACTATTCCTTGATCTGCCTTACGACTGACCAGAAGCGCTTTTGTCTTGTCTGGATTAAGTTTCAATTTCTTTGTCCTCATCCAGTCCATTACTGACAGCATACACTAGCTGAGTACAGAGACAGCTTCCTTGGAATCAGATGGGAAGGAGAGAAAGAGTTGAGTTTCATCTGCATACTGGTGACAAAACCCCCAAAACTCCAGATGACCTTTCCCAGTGGTTTCATGTAGATGTTAAATAACATGGGGGACAGAATAGAATCCTGAGGGACCCCACAGGGCAATGGCCAGGGGCTTGAAGAGAAATCCAACAACACTACCTGCTTAGTCTGCCTTTCCAGGAAAGATCAGAAAGATTGGCCTTCTGTAAAGTCTTATCCCAGAAAGGTGGCTCAGAAGGATACCATGGCTGATGGTATTGAACGCCACTGAGAGGTTCCCTGCCCAGTTCCCTGTAGAGATCATCCCCCAAGGTGAGCAGAGCTATCTCTGTCCCATAGCCAGGTCTGAAGCCAGATTGAAATGAATCTAGATAATCCTTTTCATCCAGAAACCCCTGGTACTGGGAGACCACCACTCACTCCAGAACCTTGTCTAAGAATGGAATGTTAGAGACTGACCAATAGTTATCCAGGATGGTGAGATCCAGGATTTTTTTTTTCAGTAATGGCCTCACCATAGCCTCCTTCAGGCAGGATGCAAATCCGCCTTGCTGCAGTGAAGCATTCACCACTTCCCTTACCCACTTGGTCTTTTCCCTTTTAGCTGCTTTCAGAGTCAGGAAGGGCAAGGATCTAGAATGCATGCGGTGGCCCTCACTTCTCCAAGAATTCTGTCCATATCCTCAGGCTACACAAATTGAAACTTATTCAATAATACATGATAAGCAGATGCCAAGATTACATCCACTGGACCTGTGTGAACTACAGTATTTAAGTCAGAGTGAATCTGAGTGATTTTATCTGCAAAGTATCTTGCAAATTATTCATAGCAGCTGTCGAGTTGTCTTTGTTTTCTTCTTGGAAGCCAAAATGTAAAAGCCCTCTGTCCACATGGAACAATTCTGCTGGATGATACTTTGCAGATGCAATGGTGGCAGCGAAGTATAATTTCCTTGCTGCACTATCACCATGGCATAGGCCTTCTAATGAGCTCTAGTCTGAGTTTGAGAAGACTTGCTCTGAGACATTCATAGCTTAGTAGTAAATAAGAGAATGAACTACTGTTTCTGCTTCATAAATACTTCACTTTTCCATAGTACCCTTACTAAGGACAAGGTTTAACCTACTCCAATTTTTGATGGACTAATTTCAGATAAAACTAGAAAAAAAATCCTCACCAGAGGTGAGTGTAACTTTGTCAAGAACAATTAGAGGCCATATTTTTTGTTCTTTTTAAAAAGAGAAATTGAATGATAAATACTATGTAAACAGAATTTAGACCAGATCATCATTTTGCTCTCCTCTCCCCCCAGTAACATTTCGTTATTCCCATACCACTTATACCTAGGTCTCAAAAGTAGCAACAGTTAGAAATGGTTACATGAATACCAAATAGTGTTTACTACATAGCAACCCTCTCAAGGTTTTTGTTCTTGCAATCTCTCATTCATGACTCATTACCAATAATATATTCAGAAATGTCAATAAATATACAGGAAATGGGTGAATTACTCATTCAGTCCTATAGAGAAAGGGTTTTGTGCATTTTTCGCATGAACATATGAATACATTGACCTCAGGAGTATAAATTAATATGCTCAGAAGAGATAACTGATGAATTTTGCTAAAGGATAAGAAACACCCAACCTGCTTCCCCTCCCCCCCTTTTTTATTTTTTTATTTTTTTTAATTTTTTTGCTTATAAATCCAAATCCAAGCTCCAAATCTAGGCTTTAGAGTGGCCTTTTCTTCCAGCCTTCCTTCTCTGTTTCTACTTCTACATAACCTTGGCTGGGTCCGTTTTTCTCTAATCTTGTTTTTATTACTATTTTAGCTAGTTACTGTTTTAACTCAATTGTGATTTAATCTCCTTTTAAGGGAGGGGAGTGGTAAGGGAAAGGATGGGATATTTTACTTGATATTGTTTTAATCCTTTTGTAATCCGCCCTGATTGCTTGTTCAGAGGGGCGGACTAGAAATAATAATAATAATAATAATAATAATAATAATTATTATTATTATTATTATTATTCTCCCTGCTTGATTCCTGACATTTTCAGTGTTTGGTTTCTATGTAGGGCAATCCCTTTCCTGTTTTTGTGGTTCTCATAAGCCATCCAGGATAACCCCCAAGTTCCTAGGCCTCAAAATATATTCTTTTCAAGCAAAAGAACCACCCCTAAATAACTAAACCACTGCAAAAAGAAAACAGACCCATGAACATGCAGAAGTTCAGCTTTATTTGTTCTCGCACTTTAAAATTTGACTACCAAAATGAAATAAATAAATAAATAAATGAAAATCAGTTGAAATCAAAGCTTTAAAAAGTCACTTCTGGTTGTTATGGCTACTGGGGAGCAGGGCTGGACCCACCCCAGCACAATGGCCAATACCTGACATTAGAGATTATGAAAGATGTCTCCTTGTCTAAGTTAGGAGGACACATGTTCTCTCCACTATACCTATCAATACCTGCACTGTCAATGTCTATTTGATGGATTCTTTCTCAAAACAAAGCATAGCACACAAGGTTGCTTTGGAGATTACCTGTGTCATCAGGGCACAGGGAGTCTCCAAGGCCACTGCATAAAAAATTCCTTCCTCTGAGGAATGACCCTTTCAAGATGTCTGGACTTGGCAAGGTCTATGACATTCTCACCCAATTGATTCTTCATTCTCATGACTTTTATGAACTCTACCAGGCTTTCCACACTGGAAAGCTGAGACAACCACATTTTCTGCAGTCAGTGGCTTTCTCTGAAGTATGAACACAAAATGGCTCAGAATCACGGGGTTCCTTACACATAGAAAGGTCACACTTAAGGAGTTTCAGGAACTCATGCTGCACTTGAACTTTGTGGTATGGCTCCTGGAAGGACTTACCTCAGATGTCTATATGGTGCCATAGGTTGAGTTAGTAAACTAAAGCAACAGAATTAACATAATTAAAGCGATTAGAGAGGATCTGGCAATCTGGCAGGAACTTCTTACTGCATTCAGTGGAGTATCATTTTGGTGTGAGGAGCATAAGTGGTTGATGAGGGGAAAACCTTGTCCCTAGACATACCTAAGAGTTTGGGGGTCTTTGAGAAGGCATTTGCACACCACAACGTGAAGTTCTTTTATTTTGTTCAGCATCCTTGACTGCCTTTTTTGGTACCTTGAGAGTGAAGACTACTGGTCCAGTGTAAGTGTGATAAGTCCAGGAAGGTCTTAGAATTTCAGGATCTTCACTTATGCCTGGAACAGACAGGCAATAAAGTGTGGCTTCCAGCCACTTTGGGGGTAGGGCATGCACACGACACATTCCCCAAACACAGCAGGAAACCATGCAGAACCTGCCTCAATCTGGAGGAGCTGGTACAAAAGGTTGAGGACCATGGTGGCAGCCTGGATCAGGGCCAGGTGCTTGCAGTTGCCATGGCCCCAGTGTGATTGGCACTGGCGCAGCCACTTATCACTCTTTTGGGCCCATCTGCATGACCCCTTAGAGAGTTAATATATAACCCTCACCATCCGTTCATCCAAGATGGATCAAAACAGGGCTGGATCTTATTGTTGCTGGATATTTGCAGTGATCTGCTGCTGTGTCTAGTATGAGCTTTGCAAGAGTATGTTCAAGTCAGGGGGCCATGAACTGACACACTGTTTTTCCATGTGGATTTATCACCACTAAAAAAGCACTGTTCTCATCTGTCACCTCCAGGGCCTTAGCCTGCTGAGTTTAAAAGGGGTTAAATTTGGTACCCATTCTATGCATCTATTGCATCAGCATTGGGCATGGAACACCAACTAATTCAGAATATTGGGTGTTGGACATTTTCAGCATAGTCAATATACATTCTTTTCATTATTAATATGTTTTGTTGTTTGCTTTCATTGTTTCTTTCAGATTGTAGGTATAGATCATGTGCTGATATGCAGCCATTGTATAATCTATTGGGCTAGGCCTGCAGTTGCCATTTTGGATCCCAGCTAGGACAGAGAGATCTGGCTTTGGTTGAGTGGCTGGAGAATTAGGACCTTTGATCACATGGTCTGATGCCAATGCTGTTTGGGGAGAAGCAGGAGCCTCTACCACATGTGTTGGTCATTCACCTAGGTGGCAAGGACCTAAGTCCATTCATAGAATCATAGAATCATAGAGTTGGAAGGGCCATCAAGGGCCATCAAGTTCTACCCACCTGCCATGCAGAAACTCCCAACCAAAACATCCCTAACAGATGGCCATCCAAACTCTGTTTAAAGACCTCTAAGGAAGGAGACACCACTACACTGTGAAGGAGGGTGTTCCACTGTCGAACAGCCCTTACTGTCAGGAAGTTCCTCCTAATGCTGAGGTGGAATCTCTTTTCCTGGAGCTTGCATCCATTGTTCCGGGTCCTGTCCTCTGGAGCACCAGAAAACAAGCTTGCTCCCTCCGAAATGTGACATCCGTTCAGATATTTAAAGAGCACTATTATATCACCTTTTAACTTCTTAACCTTCTCTTCTCCGGGCTAAACAGCCCCAGCTCCCTTAGCCGTTCCTCATAGGGCGTAGTTTCCAGACCCTTCACCATTTTAGTCGCCCTCCTTTGGACACGCTCCAGTTTCTCCACATCTTTTTTGAATTGTGATGCCCAGAACTGGACACAGTATTAGAGGTGAGGCCTGACCAAAGCAGAATAGAGTGGCACTATTACTTTCCTTGATCTAGACACTATACTTCTATTGATGCAGCCTAAAATTGCATTGGCCTTTTTTAGCTGCTGCATCGCACTGTTGACCCATGTTGTGTTCTACTTGGACTCCTAGATCCCTTTCACATGTGGTCTCACTCAGTCAGGTGTCCCCCATCCTATATCACTGAAGGGTATTGAAGGGCAAGTTCCTTATCCTGCGGTGCAAGAAGGAGCTCCGAAATGGAGCGTCTTCTTGTGTTTTTTTTTTTTCTTGGCACAGCCTTTACACCCCGCTTTGAGGCCATGGAGAAATGGCAGTTTGCCGTTTCTCCATGGTCTGGGGAAGTGGCAGAATGGGGCCTCTGGGGCTGCCGGTGAGGCAGCCCTGGCCCCATCCTGCCGCTTAAAGGAGTGGCTGCAGACTGCCCCAAAAGGGCAGTCTGTAAAGCCCTTTCAAGTAATCTGAATTCCAGTTGCAGTCCAGATGGGGAGCAACCCAATTTTTTTTTGGGGGGGGGAGATTATTCTTGGGGCTCAGGTGTTTCACCCAGAGGATACTAGGGAGAAGGTGTGGGTGAGATCACCTACCCCAGTGGTTCCCACACTAAGTTGCTCCTTCCTTATTGCAGCTCTTAGAGGTTAAAAGATACATGGGTTTAAACAAAGTGGCCCATTTTCAACCCAAAAGCTGTGTTTATGGCCCGGTACATACGGCCAAAAAAGGCCACCTGTACAGCGCAATTAGGGTTAGGGAGGGTGCAGCGTTTGCACCCTCCCTAATCCTAAATTGTATGGACGCTGCCATTTTAAAATGGCAGGGTCCATACGGAAGTGCCATGATGGTGTCACAGCACACACAGTGTTTAAACAATGCGCGTGCCTGACGTAATGGTGCCGCGGGAGGGTGCTAGGCTGGGGCAACCAGGGCACCACATTGGGATGCCCAACCAAAGGGGGCACCCAAAGTGACATGGCTTCTTTGTCCACCACAACAGAGGCACCATAAGCACCCTGGAGCGGCTCTGTGATGTCCCTCATGTGCTGTGCCATTTGTACTTTCTGCCCCAGTGCCTCTAAAGGCCTAGCTACAGGCCTGATACTTGATGTACAAAATCCAGAAGTCACAGGAACAGGAAATGGATGGATACTATGCTTGTAGACTGAAAGGGCTGTTTTTCTCTTGGCATCTATAGTCCTATGGCTTATATTTGATGGCTTGAAATAAACAACTCCAATTGGAGGGCAATTAAGAGGCAATCATTCTAAGTAAGCCTCCTGGGTAAAAAGAAAATGAAGCTTCCAGGAATCTACTTAAAAACCAAATTTGGAGGGAATGCAAGTCAGTTGCATGAATAAATTCACCTTAACCAAATGTAATGTTCTGTTTCACCTGCATGTGATTTTATAAGTATGTATCATTAAATTTCAAAGTAGCCTATTCAAGGTTTTTTATTACTATCCTCACATAAACTACTCAATTTTAAATCAACCCTAAACAGTTTTCTGTTGTTATGTTTTAATGTGGCAATTGTATTTCTTTCTCCCCAGATCTTTTCATGATCTTTTCTTTTATTAAAGCTTTAAAAAAACAAAACCATGCATACACACACACAAAACCCCATAGAGATTTTGTGAAACAGACACAGAACTGGTTTAGATATGGTAATAGTCCATTTTAATACTTTTCATCTTATGTGTAGTCAGAAATACTAAAAGTCAAACACTTCTAAGCAGGCTTTTTTTTCCCACTTCCCCCAAAGATTCTTTAAAACTGTTTTGTGGATTCCTGGGCAGAGTAATGCCAAGTCTATTTCAGAGCATAGCCTGAGGCAGCAAATGCTCTGAGTCCTCAAACATTATCCTTCAAAATTTTCAGTACTATATGAATGCTTTGTTTAGCAACAGGACAAATTCTCACACTAAGGTTCAAACAACTGTGCATTCATATTTATTAACAAAACATCATCCATTTTAAATAATGTATTACAGGACAGAGACAGCACATACCATGCTGATTTTTCTTGTGATGTTCACTAAAGATTGGACCTTCTGTAATCCTTATCTACTAAGAATCAAGCCATCATCCTTTTTAAAAGCTTTGCTGGCATTTATGGAAAGAAGATGTTTTATATCTCACTGAAGAGGGACCCCTTTTAGACACTGGGAAAATGTTAGACTCAGCTATTACTCATACAGAAAGTTCTAGGAGTTTAATTTCAGGTTGGAGTGTGATTGTGGTTCAGAACCATGGCAAAATACAAGGGCCTGCACATGTGAAGGCTAAAAATAGGGAGGGTAGTGGATACACACATAAACCATATCCTCCTGAATACACTGGTGTTATCAGCTCTTGAAAGCTATTCAAGGCCAGGCTTGGTTTGTACTTGTATGGGAGGCCAACAAAGATTTCCAGGGAAGGCTATGAAAGAATCTTTCCTGAAACTCTGGTGAACTGTTACCAGTCAGAAATCAACTTCCTATCCGAGCCCTGCTTCCAACATTGCTGTCTCAACAGCACCAAGTAATCTTCTTTTGATGGTGAGATATTGGTAAGCATTTAATCATGTTTGAATAAAAATAGAAGGCTTCTCATGATCAGGGCAAAACACGGAAAAATACTTTATGCACCACAATTCCCATAGTCCCCACCACTCCACCACCACCATGGCTAGGAATATTTCTGGCAGTAGACATGCTGGCTAGAAAATTTTTGGAGTTGTGGTACAAAAGTGCTTTTTAGTATTATTTATTTTGTCTGGAAACCTGCTTTATTGATGGAAGACCCCAAAGAAACCCCCTATAAATATAGCCTAGTGAGGATGGAGGCACTGGCAGCCAAGTAGGGCATATCTACTTGAAGAGAACCATGTACGAGAATTTACTGAGAAACCATGAGCAGTCTTCTCCTGGAATACTGGCTCTAAAGGACTCCAACAGGAGAGAAGTGTCCTTACGGATGTTGAAATAGTTTCCCTCACCAAATCTGCCATGACAGGGAAGCATTATTGGACTGGATTTGCATTTAAGAAAACTGTATGATGAAATATGGATCTTAACTAATGTTGTGACTATCACTGGCTGAATAAAGCATAAACATAAAAGCATGAAAACTTACTTGTGACTGCATTTGCTAGAGAGCCAATGTTTTCTTGTTTTTCTCCTAGAGAAAAGGAGTCTGGGGGTGATGATGATGATGATGATGATGATGATGATGATGATCTGGCCAATTTTTTGGTAGGACACATCTGGCAACCACCTGAATGCCACCTTGGTGGGAAAACAGTATATAACAAATGTAACAAAATAGATAAATACTGATGTTCCTGGGAAATCATTGTATAATAATTGAAATAACATTAGCTATAGAAAGTACATTTCTATGCTGCCTACCAGTGCGCTTAAGCATTCCCTAAGCAGTTTACAATGTGTAAGCTAATTGCCCCCAAAAAGCTGGATACTCATTTTAGTGACCTCAGAAGCATGCCAGGCTAAGTTGACCCTGAGCCCCTGGCTGGGATTGAACCCATAACCTTATGGTTTGTGAGTGAATGGCTGCACTACAGGCATTTGACCACTGCACAGTCATGACTCCTTAAATGTGATGGAGTTTGTGTATATGTGAGGTTGTGTATATATCACCTTTCTCCATGTACTCTTCTATGTTTCCCTGTTATTCATAGTGCAAGTTGTGTGAGAGAAAATACACAGAAAACTGCGTGCCCGGAACTAAATTCTTTCTTTTCCTCAATCTTCCAAATATGCACTGGCTAGGATGAATTAGATTTAAGTTATTGGGTTCAAAAAATCCATTCAGGAAACCAATATCTATCATGCAATATTTGAGGTTTTCTTATAGAAGCCCCTAAAGTTGGCTTCAGTGTCTTCAGATATGCTGGTAGCCTTTGTAGAGAAGAAGGAAGTAAAGCAATTTGTGTAATATATGGTCACCTAGAAAAAGTCACGCCTAAGCCCATCCGGCTATCTGGCTACCACATTTGTTGGTCACTTTTTATTTCAATTCACGCTTTTTATTTCTAATAAGGAGAAAGGTCATGTAAAGCACACAAAACCAAACTGGACAACAGAGGTGACAGTTAAAACAAATATAGTTAAAAACTCTCACTAGACCTAATGGCATCTCAGTGCCTATTGATGGCCCACACAGTCATATCTATCTTTGAGCAGCTAGCTAAAACCAATAATCACATTGGAAAATTAGAGCATACATTTGAAGAATTTATGAATAAGCATAATGAAGAATTAAGAAGAATGTCCCTTAGGGAGGTAGCTCACCTTAACCCAGCGGGCATAGTTAAAAACCATGGCATATAAAAGTTAAAAATGAATTCAACTACCAGAAGATTAAATCTAGTTAAAAGCATAAATATTTAAAAACAAATGAATAAAAGTCCAGCACATTATATAAGGCCTGTTTCTCCTAAAAGCAATTCTCTGAAAACTTCCAGAATAAAAAAGAGTTTACCTGCTTGTGGAAAAATAATGAGAATGCCAGTCTCACCTCTCTGAGAAGGGAGTCTAATACACACACGATTACTTTCATTTGTGGAATATGACAACATTGTACAACTTAGTTTTTCTAGGGTTGTACAGCAATGACAAGGGGCATAGAAAAAGTCAAGCAAGGACAAGAAGCTCAAGCCCATCTGGCTATCTGGCTACCACATTTGCTGGTTACTTTTTATTTCAACTCTCATTTTTTATTTCTAATCTGGAAGAAGGTAATGGTAAAGCATACAAAATCAGACTGGATAACAGAAAAAGGAAGTATAATTAAAAGTAAGAACTGCTGTAAGGCTTTAAAATTACTCATATTCTTAAACACGTAGTGTACAAAATGGCTATTTCTTAAATATGCCCTCTTGAAAAGGCTATTTCTTAAATATGCCCTCTTGAAAAAAACAACCTTATAAGAAATGTTACATAAAATATATACTGCAAGTATGTTGCTTACAAAAACTGTTGTTGTGTGCCTCTAAGTTATTTTTGACTTAGGGACCCAAAGATGAATCTATCATTGTTTTCTTGGCAAGATTTTTCATGGGAGGGTATGTGCTATCACTGTCCTCTGGGCTGAGAGAGTGTATATTGCCCAGTGTCACCCAGTGGGTTTCCATGCTCATGTAGGGATGTGAACCCTGGTCTCCAGAATCATAGTCAAATGCTCAAACCACTACACCACACTGGGACACACACGCATACACACACACTTATGTCCTAACTACTCTAAAGGTGCTAATTTCGGTCTCATTTTGGAGGTAAAATAGTGTCAGCCCTGGTTAGTACTTGAATAAGAGACTGATAATGAATACCAGGTGCTATGGGCTATATTGAGTATTCTGTGCCTGAGGAAATCCTGTGATATTCATGAGCTTGAGGATGTGAGGGTGATCTGGCTGCGACATCTGTCACCCCATTGATCGCCAGGGTTGATTCGGCTGATCTGGCTGGCTAGACGGGTGTACCCTTCCTCCCTCACCACTCCATGTGTGTCCCTCCTGAAGCTGCACTCTCGGTGGAAGAGGACGACCGATCCCAGATAGAAGGAGTGTACCGTTCTTCGGTCAAGGGTATACGATAGCTGCTCTCCCCTGCTAGAACCTCCAAACAAGCTCAAGATATTCATGAGCTTGCCATAAGTCAACAGGCAACTTGATTTCACATACACACCCCACCCTTAAGAACCCTTATCCCAGTTTGCCTCAAAGTCTCATCAGAAGTTGGTTAATCCAGAAGGAGCTCCTAAACCCGAGTATAAATAGTTAAATCAGTATTGCTACTAGGTTGATAGGTACCATTCAGAGGATACCTTTCAAACCTACCCTTCAGAAGATGTATAGAAGGTACCCTTCAATGAGCCTTCACGATATCCCACCTGCTCCCTTGTCTATGCTATTCTCTGCACCCTTTTCACACACATTTCATTACTACCCTGTCTTTTGTGGTTCTGTTTCTCTATTTTCTCCCCCCACCCCACACTGTCCTGGTTGTTCCACTGGCTGTTGCCCTTCACACCATCATGATCCTTCTGCTTTTCCCCTAGAACCATTCTGTTCTCTATACTCTTATTAAGCTTATAAGATGGCAGATGGTGTTTTTATTCCCATCAATACTTCTCAACATTTTTATATATCATATCATATAAAATAATATCATATGCTTCTGAGCCCTTGTGTAAAAAAAAAAAAAAGGCGAAGAGAAGGAAAGGGTGTGTGGTGAAAATGGTTGCCTCTGGAACCCTACATATTATCTGTGTGTGGAACTATGCACTACTGAGTAGACTGTGTTTTAAGTTGGAGAAGAATTGTGCAGCATGCAAACTTTATTTGGCCCTTTGATGTGCCTCGTTCAACCCTTCAAGCCCTAGTACTGCAATGTTTTGCCCAATGGCCCCTTTTTTATCAAAAAACACTAAAACAGCTTTAAAACTGAAGAGGCTGCTCCTGGGGTTCCAGAATGGCCCAAAAGGCAACCTTGAGTGGTGTACAGTGCCTCAAAATGGGAGCTTCAACAGTTCGCTATGAACTTCCATATCTTTAAAAGCATCCAGAGGTGGTGCATGTCCATCCCTAGTTTAAAAGATCTTAATGGTTCTCAGAAAAACTTGCTTGAGAGCTTGAAATTCTTCTTCATATCTAATTAAATACTTTATGAAGCTTTGGTGATATGGTGGCCTAGCATCTTATATTCTAAAATACGAATTATGCTGTCTTTTTTTTTTTTGGTCACCACCAACATCACTAATTTTTTTCTATGTATTTTTTTTTTACTCCTTCCTGGTTTATGGTTCAACAACCCACAGCATTACTTTGCTTTTTGTTTTGTTTTGTTGTGTAATGTGCTCATGGTACTGAGAGAAATTCCAGTACTTTTCTGGGTGTAGCTAAGGAAATGGAATGGGTAAACAAACCTTCCGAGAACCTTTGTCAGGTTTCATGTTCATCACAAAGCAGCTGGTGCTTAAAATTAATTACAAGCTGTTACCAAGGTAACACCAAATCATGCTTGAAAGTTTCAACATTGTTTATTCTTAAAAGTTTCCAAAATCAATTTCAATCACTTGAGGAAAAATCAAAATAAAATGCGGAAGTGAGATTCTATGGGGAAAGCAAGTTGAATTGGTGCCCTAGGTATAATCAGATTCTTTTGCTCTCTCTTTCTTTTGTAAGTACATTTTGCTTTTGTGGCAAACTCCAGATATCTACCTTTAAAAGGGTATTAATCAAACCCATGCTGTTTGAATCATAGATCATTTTGCCTCTGCTAAGCTGATATTGATTTCATGTGTTCCATTAAAAGCATGGGGTAACAAAACTTGCTAGGCAGAGGAGATGAACTGCATGGATGTTGTCTGTGAGTGCACAAGTGTGCCAGCTAACCACAACTGATTGGCCTCTACCCACATTGTATGATATGGCTATCATGCTATACTAGATATGTCTTGTGTTGCAACTGTTATTTATTTAGATTTGTAAAATGATTCTGATTTCTAAGCAGAACAGAATCCTATACTGTGGTTTTCATTCTGGGCCTGGTAGCTGAAGGTTTGAAATTCCTTTTGACACTCACAATATTGCTGTTATAATTCACCATGGCTGAAAAACAGAGCATGTAGACTTGAAAAGGAACAAAGAAGAAAACTCATATAAGGATGTTGGAAGGATTTGATCTTTCCAGACTTCAAGATGAACTGACCTGATCTTCACCTCTGCAGACTGAAAATTCATTGCCCACTAGCTTTCTGATGAAGTTATTGGCTTAGACCCACCACCATAAAATTGCATTCTCAAATATATATTTTGAAATAAAATTTAGAAATGTATGTTCTATGAGAAAGATATTTAAATTTATGTTGTTCCAATTTAAAATTTGTAGATTAATTCAGATGTAATAAAAGATAGATTTATGGGTGAACTCATGTGAAAGGGACACAGATCATGAAGAGAATGATCTGTCCATCCAAAGCCAAAAACTAATATAGGAATCTCCCTTCTGTTAGAATGAATGAAGTGGCTGCCTTAAGAATCTAGTTTTGGTAATAGAGAAGGTGTAGCTAAATGCTAATAATTTCATTTGTTAAATAAATGTGTTACTAAAATGAATTGGGAGATGTGCTTGGAGGATTTTCTGCCTCTTGAGCTAAAATGGCATGAATTGATTTGGATGCTATGCAGTTTAACTTAGCTGAGAATGGAGTGTCATTTTGTACTTCACCTTAGTTGGTATTATTAATTATTATTATTATTATTCCAATTTTCTCCCAGTTTGGGACTCAAAGTGACTTACAATAGTTAAAACAAACATAGTTTTTTTTTAAAAAAAAAAATCATAGCATATAAATGTTAAAATTAATTAAGCTATCATAAAATTTAAAACTAGTTAAAAGCACAAATATTTTTTTTAAAAAATGAATAAAAGTCCAGCACGTTATATAAGGTCTGTTGAAACAAGGCCAGAGAAACAATTCACTGAGATCTTCCAAATTAAAAAGGTTTTACATGTTTGTGGCAATATAGTAAGGAGAATGCCAGTATCACCTCTCTGAGAAGGGAGTCCAATACACATATGATTATTTTCATTTGTGGAATATGACAGTATTGCAAAAATGAGTTTTTCTAGGGTTGTACAGCAATGACAAGTGAAGACAGACATCTGCCAATTCAAAAATAGTCTTTTTCTCCAGTATCATTCTTTTTTCACAGATGCTGCACCCATGACTTTTCCCCACCCTCAGGATTGTAATTATTTATTAATGTCATTATTGAAGTGATTTTAGTGGAGGGGGTTTCAGAATTTATTGAGCACATTATTTATAGGCAGTTTTTTGTATGGATGACAGCATTTTCTATGCATGAAACAACATTTTCTGCACACACACACACAAAAAATGTTTCTGCCCAGAGGTGGACAGAAATTATTTCCCACGTAGAAAATGTTCTTTGCTACGTACCCACCCCCCACATGTAAAGTTTGCTCAGAATATGTTTTGTACTGTGAACATTCTTGTCATTTCAGGGATTGTTTCCATTTTATAAAAAATTTCAAATATTCTTTCCATCTGTACTCACTTGCTCACAGCCCAAGTCAGTGTATTTACACTGGCATGGTGAACCAACAGAATTCTGGCCTTCACTCAATACACATTTTTACAATTTTCACTCAAAACATATTTTACAAAGAGAAATTTTGGTACGGACATACACATATATTTTGTGGTTGTTAACTGCCTTCGAGTAGATCTCCCTCCAGGGAGATTTCTGGCTTGATCTGCTCTGGGACCTATTTACAGTATTTGTCTTTTTGGCTGTTCATGGGATCCTCAGCACTATTTTCCAGCAACATCTCTCAAATGAATTTATTTTCTTCCTATCTTGTTTTTAACTGTCCAGCTCTCACTTTCATACATGGCAATTGTGCTCAGTTTTATATCTTTGCATTTTAGGATGTTCTCTAGTTCTTTCATAGCCACCCTTCCCATTCTTAATTTTCTTCTGATTTCCTTGCTGAAGTCTCTGTTTCTATCAATGTTTGATCCATGGTATGAGTATTTTTTTTAACCTATTTGTATTTCTTCATTGTCTAGGTTGAATTTGTGTAGCTACGCCATTGTTATTATTTGTTGATGGTTTTAAATTATTGTTAATTTAATTTATTTTTAAGGGGTGGGTGGTTGGGAATGGGCTGTTGAACTGTTTTAAATTGTATGTTTTAATCCTGTTGTACCCTACTCCAATTGTTTTTTACAGAGGAACGGGCTAGAAATTATATATATATATATATATATATATATATATATATATAATATTTTTGTTTTCTTTATGTGCAACAGTAAGCCTGCTTTGCACTTTCTTCCTTGATCTTCCTTAATAGTTATTTCAGGTATAGCAGGTTTTCTGCTAGTATTATGGTACCATCTGAGTATCTTAGATTGTTTGTATTCCTTCCTCCTGTTTTCACTCCTCCTCCTTCTGTGTCCAATCCTGCCTTTCTTACAATATGTTCTGCATATAGGTTGAACAGGTAGGGAGATAAGATGCGGCTGGCCTTCTAGATTACTGCACTACACTCTTATAGTGCTGCTATTCCACTTTTACTGCTCTGGTTACCTGTTGCATTCTAGGATTTGTAGTTTAGGGAGGGGCATTTAGAATTCTCAGCCAGAGAACTCTTAGGCCTCACTGAACTACAAACCTCAGAATGCAACGGGAGGCAGCCAGAGCAGTAAAAGTGGAATAGCAGTACTATAAGATAAGATAAGTATGTAATGTAGTCATTCTGTGTATGTGCCTTGTATGTATGCATACACACGTGTCCACACAAACATTTGAAGCTGAATCAAAAAATTCAGAATGGTCCATAAGCCACCAATAACTGGCTTGCCTGGGAATTATGATGTGTCTAATTCACTTTAAAACGTGGACCAAGCAAATCTGCAAGCACAGGCCCTCCATTCAGATATCCTTCCAGAAGTAAAGATATTTGAAGGGTGGAACCAAACTGGAGCAAAGACAGGAGTTCCTCATCTACCCTTCAACCTATCTCTCTTCCAGATACATACAGGAATACATAAAGATTTAGCGTATGCATAGTTATGGCACAGAAATAACTTGAGTAAGGACTCTGCCACACTCATAGCATGGGGGGTGATACTGCAAAGAAGGAGACAGAGATCTGTTTGTATGGCTCAACTCCTTGTGGGAAACAAAAATTCATGATACTTTTTTCGATCTGTAGGGTGAAAACCAGATCTTGACACACTCCTCCTACCAAAAGAATAATAAGAGAAAGTAAACTATTTGGCAACAAACAGGATTTTATTTTCTATTTAAAAGTACATTACAATTCAAAGAACAAGAACAGCTTTATCTGCATTTTAATCAGTTGCCTTCAGGTGCTGTGTGTAATTTATGGATTGCCTCAACTTTAGAAACACCCATGACAACCACAGAATTCCATTACTCACACAAAGTTAACTAACCAGGCTGTTTAAAATGTCATTCCGTAATCTAAAATGGAATAAAAATAATTTCTGTTATGAGTATTTACACAAGTGACTCTTCAATGAGAATTCTAAAAGTAATTGCTTGCCATGCATTTATATTCAACCCGAAACCATTAATGCCCATTGCTTTTCTTTTTCCATAAAGAATTGCTTGAAAGATTCATGTATGCATGTTTTTTTAAAAAAATATTTTTAAATTTACATTATCTCCCAGGGGAGAATACAATAGGAATCCATGCAGCCCTTCAATTTCCTTTGGTTGGCAATGTTTACAACCTCCTTCTTGTATTTGTCAAAAATACATATATATACAATTCACTATAGTTAGAATCATGTGGGCTAACTGTAGGAATTCTTGTTGCTGGTGAAGCTATTGATCATATGAACATTAAAAATTATGTCTCCTGTAGAAAATGCCAATAAAAGAGAGGTACATTAATCAGAAAATCAATACAGTTTGACAATGCAATGCAGTTAGCAGACCTGGGACTAGCAGATCATGTAGGTAAGTTGCCCAGGTGGTGAACCATTTGTTTGACGTCCAGCTGTGCCCCAAGTCTTATCGAAAGCCACAGGAAATTTAAATCGGAAGAACCAGCAGCTTCTACATTAATGACTAAACATGAATTTCCACTGTAGCCTCAAAACAATTGTTTCAATGATATCCAAAAGAACAAAAATTGGAATGTTGTTTTAAAAATATAATTGCCTCATTTATAGTTTTAACTTCCAGACGGAAGTTGTTCTTTACTTTATACATGCAATTATTGAAGTTACTATTGTGAATACCTGTAATTCATTTTTTTCTTCCTCCTCTCATAATGGATGTATTTAGCTGCTGCTTCTGTTGTTGTTGTTGCTGCTGCTGTTGTTGTGTGCCTTCAAGTTATTTCCAACTTATGGTGAACCTAACCTATCATGGGGTTTTCTTGGAAGTTTCTTCAAAGGGGATTTGCTTGAATGATATAAGCCAGTGATGTGAAATACACTATTCTCCCCAATCCCCTTGTCATTGACTCAATACTCAATACTGAGGCAACAGCAAGAGGTAAAACATGAATTGTACTCAGACCATATAATGTCTGTGATGTATCATGTAGAAGTCCACACTCTTGTAACTTTATAAGTAATAAGTTACTCTAACACAAAAGGTGTTACAATAGATGCAACCTTTGGAGTTACAACATGATGGAATACTAGTTTTCTTACTGGAAACAGATGTAATTGCAACTTATTTGTAAAACATTATTTGCCATGAATGCCGAGAAAGCTCTCAGAAAAAGGAGGTGATAAATGTTACTAGAAAGTAAGTAAAGTGAGAATGGTTGGGTGGAAGATGCGATGCCAGCTTGGGGGCAGCATCAGGGTGTGCGTTATCTAAATGCCTTGCCCCCAAGCTGTCCCCAAGCCTCCACTTACTGCTGGTCTGTTTTGGCCCAAAGTAAGTAAGTAAGTAAGTAAGTAACTCATCTGGACTTCTAGATGCAATCATATATCCTTCCTTTCCTCAGAAAGGGGTTGTACAAGCTGTTTCCTGGTGATCACCTAATCAGAACTAGATCGAAGCCTCCCTAGCTTTAAGGAAATTGCTGCTTTTCAGTTGATGAACAACACAATTACTGCAGCATCCATTAGGAATATGACTTATTATCTTACTGAATCTCTTATCCCTCCTGCTACATTTTACTTTTGCTTCTGAATGGAAATGGCAATCCCAATTGCTACCTTTATCTGGCAATTTTTCAACAACCTTTTGGTAGGCCAAAAGGAAATAGCCCGATAAGTACTAGCCCTTGCATGGAAAAGATCAAAGTGTATTCATCATCATCACCTTTTCCACACAATCTGAATGTGCAGATTGTGAAAAAGCATATGCCATGACGCTTTCAGAGCTTGGTCCAATTTATGCAACCCCCATGTCACCTTCAAGTGTTATTTTTGGTGCCTTGGAGATGAGTCATGTGTTTCTCTGTGATTTCACCTGCAATTCAAAATCTAAGTAAAATGTGTTGTAATTCACCAGAATTTCATTTCATTTCTTTTGTTCCATCAGTAACTTATGGGGGAAATAAGAATGAATTGCATCTCTAACTTGTTTTCTTTTTGTGCTGGACACTGTTATTGGAATATAGACAGTCTATCATATTTTTAATTTCATTTATATGCTGTTCAACAATGGGAGAGCAAATTTAAGGTGTTCCTTAAATCCAGTGTAACTTGACTTTCTTTTCAAGATGGATAAGGGAACTGGAATAAAATATCATCCTTCAGTTACAAAACCCTTGATTTGAAATCACAAATAGAAAAGTATTCTAGCTGTGACATCTTATTTAAGATGAAAGTCCCATTGAGTTCATTAGTGTTTTCTACAATGTAGGGGAGTATAGGGTGGCAGCCTTTCAATCTGTGTGGGATTGGGACATTCCTTTCAGAAATGTACAGTTCGCCCACCCCAATCACGGGCTTGCCATCTGTGGATTTGAGTGATTGTGGATGGCACCACCCATTTATACCAATGGATGCATGAAGACTTAGGGCCCATGGTTTGGGGCATCCATGGTAGTCTGGAACAGAATGAAGGGCTGCCTTTATGTGAGCACATGCACGCAGACTAGTGATCTGAGAAAAGATTTTCATTAACTTTATGAATACTGAAGTGATTAATGACAGTAGCTATGTCACTTCAGTATCACTACTGCCTGATGGCCATTTTGTACCTGGCTGTCATCCTTAAGTTGGGAAACAATGCTCACCTCAGAATATATCTTTGTGTCATGGACTGCCCTGGGCCTGACTTAGAGGTACAGTCAGAGGACTCAGACTCTGAAGATACAAAGAAGGCAGAGACAAGGGCAGATCTGGGGCTGCCTTGATCAGCATCCCAGAACAGGCTCAGGACGCTGCAGATGGAGAAACAGATTCTATGGATTCTAGGCTGCAAGTGCTAGGACATGTGGAGCAAAGACAGGTCAAAGAGTCTTTGAGGCATTCTTCCAGGCTAGAAGCCAAGACAAGAGCTAATAGGTTTCAGCTAAGAGAAGCAGAAGGTTTTTTTTTTTAAAAAAAAGACCTCCAGTTGCAGCCCACAACCAGCTTGCAGCCTTGTTGTTCCTGTATTCCTTGCTCTTTGATTCATGACTCTGTTTATCTTATCTCTGGACTTGCCTTGTAGCTACACTCTTGTTTCTGCCCTTTGCTGTGTCTGACTGACTGGTATTGTGTGACCTTTGCTATCTGGACTATTCCTTTGTATATCTGCCTGCTGTGTTGCTCTCAGAAGAGGTAAGCAGGACACTTTGACTGAAATTATCAACTCTAGGTTTGCATTGCCTTAAGAAGACAGATCCCTAAGTACAGTAGGATGTCAGTAACCACAGGAGATCTATTCCGGACACCCCACAGATACTAGAATCCACTGGTGCTAAAGTTCCATTTTCCCCAGTGGTGGTATGCATGCAACCATGTCACTGTTAGAGACAATGAGACTTCGGGTGTAGTTTCATTGCATGTAATGGCATTGTGGCTGCATGCAGACACCACCACTGGGAACAATGGGGGCTGTCCCTTGGCACAGCCATGTACACATGCAGCCATTGGGGAAAATGTGGATGGCAACTCCGCAGATACTGAGGTGTTATTGGGACGATGGATTGTTTACTATCATATTATCATATTATAACTCACACATGCTGATATTGTAGTACAATGTGTACAATGGATGGCACATTAACATGCAGTGAAAATGTATATGATGGCACTAAATATCTTATGAGCTGTAATGCAGTTTAGGTTCTTTTTTTATTCATTTCTCAATAAGAAATTTGTATAACTTCAATTTTTCTTCCCAAATGCAACTTGAGGTTTAAAACACCTGACTGTGGGAGAAAACAAAGCAGGTAGATTCAACCTTACATGAAGAGGGCTTTAAGCACTAACATCTTTAAAATCTGGCTTTGGATCCCTATGCATTCAATTACCGTATGTTTGTGATTCTAAATTAAAATTTCCACCAATTTCCTCCTTTTGAAGATGTCCTCATCCTTAATAGCTACCTGGCTGACAAATAAAACATGGTCCTATCCATGTTTGAAACAGATACACCTATTGAATTTATTCAGCACAGAAGGTTGACATTTTCACCCAAAACAGAATGTTCCAATTTTTCCAGTTGTTTTCATAATTTTAGTGGAAGGAAATCAGATTAGAATTTTGAATGTAAGAGAAAGTGAAATTGACGGTTTTGTCCATCCTTTTTGTGCATGTCTTCTTAAATGCTTGAGGGGGTATGCATGCCTACCATACCTGAACAAATTTGAGAATAACAGAGAAAGGAAGAAAATGCATCTGAGGAAGCAGACTTGGGTCAACGAAAGCTTATGCTACCAACTTCTTTCTTTTTCTTCGGATGGATCTACACTGTAGAATTTATGCACCACTTTAACTGTCATGGCTCAATCCAAAGAATCCTGGGATCTGTAGATTGGTGAGGCACCAGCACTCTTTGGCAGTGAAAGCTAAATACTTTGCAAATCTACAAATCCCAAGATTCCATACACTAGTGCTACAGCACTTAAAATGGTGTCAAACTGTATTATTTCTACAGTGGAGACAAACCCTCAGTTTCAGAGGTGATATAGAATCTTTTTGCATTCAGACCCAGATTAGCATGGCTATGTCTTTGAATTCTGACTGAATAATATTACAGCAACCTTAATTATCATTGTCAGCATTCATCAGCATCACAACTTGCTTTCCCATCCTAATTTATCATGCTGTCTTCCAACTGGAGGACACATTCTGTATAAATGTCACAGTGATAATATGATTATCCTGATGAATGGACTTATTCCTATTTTGTATTGAAAATATAGTATGTTGTCTCAGATAATGAAATCAAAACAATCAATGTAGAAAATAAATCAAATTGTTAAGGAACCATTATTTAATTTCTTTTTCAAAATGTAGAAAATAATATTATTTTCACATATATTTTCCCAATAAGGAGAATATTTGATTCTTATTATTGGTTTATATACTAAACTATATTATATTTGCTGTCATATTTATGGAATTAAAAGCCCATCCTAACTGGCTAATGTTAGGACAGCAGAAACTGTTCTGAATTCAAACCATTCCAAGCCTAGGGGTGTTGGAAATTACTTCAACTACCTTGCCCATGGCTTAACTTTGTTCCACCATTGAGGCTGTGTCTCCAGCCTGAAGGAAGTTTGGATTTTACATAATCTAGCTCCTTCCTCACCCATCCTTTCTCTGCTTATTTATTTATTTGGTCCTTCTGTTGGCAGATCTCTGACATCAGTTGGCAAAAATGCTTCTGCAAGCATAGGGACAATTCCATTGCAAAAGAAGATAGCCCTGAATCCTAGCCAATTAAAATCAGCATATCTTAAAATTAGGATCATACTTCTTGGATATAATCCCGTAAAATCAATGGGACTGATTTTCTTGTAGATACATATAAGTTGGCACATTAACTATTTATTTTTGGCTACACTTGCTTATTCATCTTCTAAATAAAATATAATATATAGACTAGCAATGATTTGAACTTCATCTTTATTTATAAAAATGGCTATACTCAGCACTGCTTATGAAATATTGACATCACTGATGTGTCAGGTTCGATTGGAAAACACTGTCAATAACGTGCTATATTTTGTTTCAGAATTAAAAGTGAAACATGTAAGCCAGACTTTTCTCCTCATAAAGTATATATTATTATTCTTCCAAAATCATACAGCAATAAAATCTTCTGTCAACAAAACAGAATAACTTATTTCTCTGAGCTACTGTAATAAATTGTATTTTAGGTTTAAAATGGAATGCACACACACCAGCTGTAGACTATCTGCAATCAGTTGTCACTTTTGAATTTGGGTTCTCAGGCTGCATAATGCCCCCTCTTAACTTTCCTCCAGCCAATTGACTTACGTCCCTCCTGTCTGTGGCCTATTACCAAAATTAAGAAAGAACTTTAACAGCTTGTCTTCTCATTTTTTTCTCTAGTAAACATTTAAAAAGACCCTGGGATTCACCTTTTATATATTGTGAATCATAGATTCATAGGAGATTATGGCTTGGAACTCCCCCCCCCCCGCCCCGATACAGTTGTGGCTTTTTAAACACCTGAATCAGCAACAATTCTTTTCACATTACCACACAATTACAAATTGTTAACTGGTAAATGCATCTTATTGCACCACCATTTACTCATCAGCTATACAAGATTAAATATGTAAGTAAAGTAGTATAGCCCTCATTGGGAGTGGGGTGTATGCAGTGTCAGAAGCATGGATTGGCTGCAGGATACCTACTGCCTAGCTATGAAGTTGTGTGGCAAGATCCTGCTATTACAATCCTGTCTCTTTCCTACTATTTAAGAGCAGAGCAACAATCTCCATAGAGTTGGTGGAAGAGCCTTCAAGGGCCATCCTATCCAACCCATGCCATGCAGGAACTCACAATCAAAGCACCCCTGACAGATGGCCATCTACCTCTGTTTAAAAACCTCCAAAGAAGGAAACTCAACCACACTCCAAGGGAGTGTGCCCCACTGTGAAGCAGCTCTTACTATCAGGAGGTTCTTCATAATGTTGAGGTGGAATCTCTTTTCCTGCACTTTGAGTCTATTGTTCTGGGTCCTATTCCCTGGAGCAGCAGAAAACAAATTTGGTCCATATTCAGTATGACAGCACTTAAACATGGCAATCAGATCACCTCTTAACCATCTCTTCTTCAGGCTAAACATTCCCAGATCCCTAAACTGCTCTGCACAGAGCATGGTTTCCAGACCTTTCATCATTTTTGCCACCTTCCTCTGGACATGCTCCAGCTTGCCAACATCATGGTGATGGTGATTCATGTGTAAGTAGCATTCATGAATACAAAACAATTACCTAACCATTTTATATTTACAATCACTACTTAGTCAAGGTTTTGACAATATTGTCATGACTATAATTCACCTTCCAATATACTTTACTAAGCATCAGCTTCATGGGGAGTAGGAGGTCCATTCTACTGATGATCAGGACATGATTGAATGATGTTTCTGTCAGGTTCAGGGGAAGGGTTGGGCCAGGCAGTTACTTACCTAGGTAGTAGATAAATTAATACAGGATTCAAAAACATTTTATATAAAGGTTTGAACTCTCTTGCCTATTATTAAATTAAGTTTTCAGGGGTTTGGGTTTTTTTGTTTTGTTTTGTTTTGTTTTTTGAGAGGTGAATGGACAGATTTCAATATAGTGTTAATTAGTCCAGATATAGTCCATTCAAATGCAAAGTTAATATTCAATATTGTGCTTGTGAAGAGTAAGTCTGCATTCATGTTATTATGTAATTGTTCCATTACACTATTTTGAATACCAATATATCTGCTGAATTCCAACCTTGTGCAACTGATTATGCATTCACCAGTGCGCCCCACTAGGCAATCCCAGTGAATAAAGTGATAAACTGAAGGCACTGACAAATAGTAACACGTTCTCCAAGAATGCACTACTACGGTTAGTCCCAAGTAGAGAAGATCCAATGAATGGTGAATCAACAAATAGGTAATTCCAGTTGATTCAGTCACTTTCTTCTAGCTGCGACAAGCAGTAGCCATTTGGACTACGTGAAATAGCTAAACCCCTTTCACTTCCCTTAAGTAAACAGGAACTGAATACATCCATTGCACAATGGCCAAAAAAAGTAAGTGTAAGTTTATAACAAATGTGTGGGGCACACCAGGATTCTGGTCAGTGTATTTTGAACACTATAGATATTTCTAATACAAAAATATGTATACTAATAAATTTCTCATTTGAAAAAACCTCTCAGAATGTGAAAATATAATGGGAGTTGACCATTCTTTCAGTGTATATGGTTATTTCTGTGTTGTTAGAGAGGTGTGTGTGTGGGGGTAAGTGATTAAGCTATTTCCCTGTAGCTGAATGACTTTTTTTGTGCATCTGGAGGACCTGTAACTGGATAACATGCAACTGGATAGCACACACACACACACACACACACACTTTCCATCCTTAAGAGCCAGAGGGTGATGGCCCTTCAGAGAAGCAATAGATTTTGGGAAATATGATTCTTGAACTTTCTGTTTCTCCAAAACATTTCTTTTAAATTTTGAAATTACAAAAATTAAAGGAAGAAATATACAAGGGAAAGAAAAAAGAAAAAAGTGAAAGAAAAGAAAAGAAAGGGGAGGGGGGAAAGAAAAAAATATTACTTCTGATCTTCATTTTGGTGGTTCTAAATGCATATACCTATTCCTACCTCTATGTCTAATGATTATAACTATTCCCTTCTTTCAATAACCTATTCTCTTTAATCATAAAAATCATAATCATAAAACCAAAAATGACCATTTCATTATCTTTTCTTCTTTTTCACAAAAAGTCCATGAGGGTTTTCAGATCTTTAAGAAATGTGATTAGCAACCATTCTCTAATCAGATCAAACAATTTGTCTGTTTCTATTAATTTTATCAGCTTCCACAACCATTCCTCACAGTGGATATTGTTTAATTCTTCCATCTTTTCACATATAACAATCTTGCTGCCGTGTACTAGATTAATCTCCCATGGCTCTCTTCCAGTTGTATAGCTATCATTCTAAAAAGGTAAAGTTCCAGTTTTAATTGAATATCAATTTTTTAAATCTTCTTCATCAATATGTGTACAGTATTTAAATTTAGCTCCAGAACATATTCAGCATCCCTTCGTAAACATACATTTCCAACATACATTTTAAATCCCTTTATATATTCTAAGCAATTAATTTAACACCTTATAGCAACATTACATCATTTTATAAAAACTCATTTATAAAAATTATCTTCAAAAAATAAATCTCAGTCCCTATTTCCCCAGTGATCCATCTGTATGAAATAGCCAAAATTCTCAACCCATACAGTCTTTAACTTATTCTTAATTTTGTATTTAACTGTTTGCTTTCACCCTGTCTTACAAATTTGACAAACACATCCTCTTGCCCTTAAATAATAATAATAATAATAATAATAATAATAAAAAACTGTATTTATATACCGCCCTTCCTACGATCAGGGCGGTGCACAACATAAGAAGTTAAAAACATTATAAAAATGGACAACAATATTAGTACACTAGTTGTCAAAACAGCTATTGTCTGGAAAAGAAATCACAAAAATCCTCCCCCCCCCCCCCCAAATATCTCGTCTCTCCCATGCTGACCTGTCCTTCCCAGTTACATTCTGTATTTTAACATAATTCTTTTGTGGCAAAATATAATCCACATTCATCCTGACACACCTCCACTCCATATTTAACTTTCTTCTCAATTTTAAAAGCAATTTCATTAATCAACACAACTTGGACTACTGTATTCTTGTTTTCCATTAACATAGAGCTTTCCAACAGATGAGAACCTTCTAACAAGGCTAAATTACATAAACAATCCACATTCCCACAGACGTCTGCCCTCTTTCCTTAGCAAAATTCAATATTCTCAAAAACCAATCATAAGAAAAAGAAAGAGAAAGAAATAAATTTTGCATCTTCTAAAATTATTGTTCCCTGTATCCATTTAAAACTTTGTATCCATTTAAAACTTTGTTGAGCCTTAACTCCTGTTTAGCTTTTTGCCTGTAATCTAAAATCTTGCAAATAGTCTTTGTTTAGTCATATTTTGTTTTAGAAAGAAGGCAGCTCACTGCGGCTTTGATTTTACCACTAATCAGAAGACCTCTCCTTACTTGTAAATTAAGTAGTTAAAGGTGATTAAGAAATTAAGAAACAAAACCCAAGAATAATTATTCATTTTCGGTAAAGGAAAGAGTGTGACATTAGACCATGGAGTTGGTAGTGCTTGGCATCTGCCATAGATGTCCTGGCCACATGGGTGTGCCT
Source organism: Urosaurus nigricauda (assembly GCA_034509955.1). Taxonomy (NCBI): domain Eukaryota; kingdom Metazoa; phylum Chordata; class Lepidosauria; order Squamata; family Phrynosomatidae; genus Urosaurus; species Urosaurus nigricauda. Next base: position 108,918,866 of record JAOEGL010000004.1, read on the forward strand.
AGGTGCCTTGTTTCTATGTCAGATAATGTGATTTGGGGGGGGGGGGGGGTCTTCTAAGTGAAGGCAATAGCAGAGGAAGGTAAGGAGCACAGGGCAGTAACAGGTCCATGGCATGGCAGTTAGCGGGCATGTAAACCCATCATATTCTGGCCCATCTGCTCAGCCCCTAAGGGCATATTCACATAGCAAAATTAAAGCAGTTTAATAATTATTATTATTATAAGCCTCCCCTCTGCTCAGCAATCAGGGCGGCATACAGCAAGATTTAAAACAAATGACAATATGAAAGCACATCAGCGACCCTACCACAAACCCTCCCACCCCTTAAAACTAAATTAAACAGATGAAGGATTTAAAACAACAATTAAAACAACATGAATGCAATAAAACCAGCACAGGGACACAGATATTAGCAGCAAGGGAGAGGAGATAGAAATCACCCCTATTGAGCCAGGAAAAGTTAATCCAGGAAGGCCTGACAGAAGAGATATGTCTTTTGGAAGCTGTCAAGGGTGCAAATAAGACAGATAATAATAATAATAATAATAATAATAATAATAATAATAATAGTTTATTTATAGTCGGAGCAGTGTACAAGTAAAAAAAAATCGATTAAAACAATACCATGACCCGTTCTAAACCTCCCACCCCTTAAAAATAGATTAAACCGGCAGTGATTAAAACAGTAATTATTTAAAAACATATAATGACATCCTAACCCTTCCTTATGTGGCCACATCATAAGTAGGGATCAGAAACATGGGAGTAGGCAGGAAATCAAAGTCTGGAACCAAGCCGGGGATAGGGAATTTCAGGGGAAGGCCTGCCGGAAGAGATGCGTCTTTAGGGCTTTTTTGAAGCAATCTAAAGATGTCATGAGACGCATCTCATCCGGCAGACCATTCCAGAGCTTGGGAGCGGTCCCAGAGGATAGAAGTGTGCGGGGAGGATCGTACGGGGAGAGGCGGTCTCTAAGATAAGATGGGCCCGAGCCATGTAGGGCTTTAAAGGTTAAAACCAGCACCTGGGAGGAACCTACTACAGCCTATCAAGACCAGGCTAGCGCAGACCTCCCAGAGGGCCTTTTCTGTGACCGCTCCCAAGCTCTGGAATGGTCTGCCGGATGAGATGCATCTCATGACATCTTTAGATTGCTTCAAAAAAGCCCTAAAGACGCATCTCTTCCGGCAGGCCTTCCCCTGAAATTCCCTATCCCCGGGCTAGCGCAGACTGTGCCCGGAAACTAATTGGCAGCCAGTGGAGAGATTTGAGACCTGGTTCCCAGACCTGGTTTCGGGCCGGTGACTGTCAGTACCTCCGTTTTGTCTGGATTCAGTCTCAATCTGTTTTCCCTCATCCAATCCATTACCGCTGCCAGGCAGTCATTGAGAGAGGAGACGCCATCTGAGGTCTGAGCAGATGATCTGGTCATGGAGAAATATATCAGAGTGTCATCAGTGTACTGATGACACTGAGCTCCATGCTTGTCCAGCAGGCCATTCCATAGTCTTGGGGTGGATGCCGAAAAGGCCCTCTAGGAGGTCTGCGACAGCCTAGTTTTCATGGGTTGTAGCAGGTTCCTCCCAGATGACCAAAGCGTGCGGGGGGATCATACGGGAAGAGGCGGTTCCTGAGATAAGATGGACCCAAGCCAAGTAAGGCTTTAAAGGTTAAAACCAGCACCTTGTACTGTGCCCGGAAACTAATCGGCAGCCAGTGGAGAGATTTGAGCACAGGAGTTATACCGTCTCTCCTTGATGTTCTGGTAACTAGTCTGGCTGCCATGTTTTGTACTAGTTGAAGTTTCCGGGTTAGGTACAAGGGTAGCCCCATGTAGAGTTCATTGCAGTAATCCAAACGTGAGGTTACCAGAGCATGTACCTCAGTTTCCAGATCCCTTATATCCAGGAATGGGTGCAGTTGGTGTATCAGCCGAAGCTGATAGCAGGCACTCCTGACCACCGCATTCACCTGACTGGTCATGGGAAGCAATGAATCTAGGAGTACCCCCAGACTGTGAACACAGTCCTTAGAGGAGAGTGTGACTCCATTCAGAACTGGAAGTTGTATTCCCAGACCTGGTTTCGAGCCCTTGACTGTCAATACCTCCGTTTTGTCTGGATTTGACAAAACTTGAATTGCCATGATTGATTTTACAAAATCCTCAGATTTGTACTTTGGTAAGGCACCAGAGTTCTCTGACCAGTTTGAATACCTCACCTAACTACAATTCTGTAGGATAGAGTCATAGAGGTTAAAGTGGAGTCCAATTGCTTTAATTCTGCACTGTGGATACTCTCAGAAATAAAGTTTTGTTTTTATTTTATTTTTTGTCCTGCATTCTTTCTCTCTTTCTTTCTGTCTTTAACATCATTTATTTCCATTCAGGATTTATGACAAATGGGATTTTCTAAAATAAGTTACAATGGAACAAGCTTTCACTGTAGTTAACACCACCCGTCAGATCTCCAGAAGAGGGAGTGAAGATATAAACAAATTGTTCTCCTTCTTCAAGGCTTTTATGTAGCTTTGGTCAGGAGAGACACTTTAGGCAGCTGGTGGAGTAGGTTGTGCATTCGAGAGGACTTCAAGTTACCTGGAGTGTGAAAGACAGGAATGGATGAGCTAAAATACAGGCATATATTAATGTTCTGTACAGATGGACAAATTCATCTGTTTCTCATCTGTGTCAGTTTCATACATATTCATGCATGTCTGTTCTTCTTCAACATTGATTCATGTTGTTAAGAAACTTACTGTAAAATTGTATTTAAATCATCATCATCCCCCCATCATTTGTTCATTTATATACAGCCTTTCCCTCAAAACTGGGACTCAAAGAGTCCTATAAACATTAATACAGTTAGTGTCCAATCATATAATGCTTTAAAGGCATTGCCTTACAAAATGTATAATTCTGAATATATCCCAAGATAACTGTGCTGTCTTTTCAGGGAAAACAATCCAAAATCCACGTTGGGTTCTACCTTTACGAGGTTAATTGAAAGGTCACAAAATAGTTTGCAGACATTTTACTACCCCTGAACTCTATCAGATAAATGATAAACTTTTTTTAAAAAAATTCAGGAGAGGAATTGGAGCCTAAAAACTGATTTCTCTATCAAGTCAGAAAAAAGCTCATTTTTTTGTTAAGACAGCATGAAGCCTATTTCTGAAGTTGCTGGAACAGCCCAGTCGTGTTAAATGGGGACACGAGAAGGTCCAGTCCCCATGAACAGCCAGCAAGGATTACCATATTCCTATCTAACCTCTCCTAAGCTCCTTCTCTGCTGCATTTGCATTGGGTATTGTTTCAGCAACTGCCTAGGAATGGCACAAAGTTTCTTTCTCATCCTCCATTTTGGATTGTCATGCTTCTATGGCTGCATGCTAAATACAAAGTGGACTGGATAATGATATTTTGCCAGTACTACTAACATGGACTAGTAGCTCTGAAGAAATAACTCCTTGCCTTTAAGATAGACCCATGCTTGCTCTTTTTTACACTACTAAAGCAGCAAAAAAGAAAGGAGAAGCCATGAGTAGCCCTGAAGATGAGCGAATGAGACAGAGAGTGATCTTACATTTCTTTCTGTCTAGGGATATGCGGGAAAGCATACTCCTCATCCTTGTCTTGATTTGGATTGGAACAGGTTGTGTTAATATATCAAGACATCCTGCCAAGGATTCTCCCAACAACCTTCAAGATTTAATCAACAGTGCAAGACTGAAATACCAAAGCTTCTCTCCTCTTTTTGTCAGGTTTTCCTCAATTTGTACAAAAAGACTCTTCCTTTGTGAACCTAACTACAAAAACACAGGGAAAGTGCAAAAGGGCAGCTGATTGACCATACAGCCATAAACATCAAAAGCTCCTACCTTACTACTCCACAAAATGTCATTTATTACATTTCTCCATTTTGGTTGTTTTACAGAATTATACAAAATCCAGTTTCAAAAACACAAAATCTCTGTGAGACCAACAACAAAGGGGTGATTGTGAGGAATCACAGTCTCATAATGAGTAGATAAGACAGAGATATAAATGGGTAAGCATTGTCTTATTTATTGAGTGTAGATATAATTAATTGTAATGCAAGATATGCATCCTTTTCTCCACTTTTGATTTTAATCCAATTCGACCCCAAATTGGAGAACTTGCTGGCTTCTAAGGCTGCATCTGCACGGCAGAAATAATGCCATTTGGCACCACTTTAACTGTCATGACTGAATGCTATGAAATTCTGGGATCTGCAGTTTTGTGAGACATTTACCCTTTTCAGAGAGGTCTTGTGCCTTGACAAACTACAAATCCCAGGATTCCATAGGGTGGAGCCATTACAATTAAAGTGATGTGAAACTGCATTATTTCTGCAGTGCAAATATGCAGCCATTGTATTACTTTGTTTGGAAACTTGTCAAGCTTTTCACTGTATTTCTAGGGATCAAGGTTAAGAGCTAATCATTGCTTGCTTTTTCTTCAGTTCAGTTTCTTGGAGCCATTTTCCAAGTAGGAAACACAGAAATTTGCAACAGAAAAGAAACAGCATAGGTGGGGGATTTGTGATCCCATAAAAAGGTTAGAGTGCAACTTTCACCATCCTTTGCAGATGGCTATGCAGTGTAGGATCAATGGGAGTTGCAGTGCAGCAACATGTCAGCAGCCATAGTTTGCCCATCCTTGACAAAGAGACAAGTAGAAAGTTAAGTAATTCTTCCCCATCTGTTGATTCTCTCTTGTTCCTGTTTCTTTCCTGGAAATGTTCCTCCAACCTCAAGGTGCATGTTTGGCAATAAACATGGTACAGGGAATCCTGTTTACTGTCAAGTATGCAGGGTATATTATATATAGGGTATATTATAGCAACTTCATTATTAAAGTGCTTTCTTCCTCAATTGCAAATGATTAGATAGGCAAAAAGTGGTTTTCTGCGAATGATTTCATCTTCGTTAGTTTGCACAATTTTGCCCCTTAGACTTTGGAGCTCAATAAGGAAAGCAAGTCTTAAATAGAAAGTGAAAGACAGAAAATAAAAGAAGAGTAGAGAAAGAAAGGGAGAACAGTGATGTATCTAAAGAGTCTTCTTTCCCCACCAGGCATCCTATCCAGATGCATAGACTGTGCTTTGCAACTGGATTAGTAGCTTAGGCACAGAGTTGCTATATAAAAACAAAACAAATATTTGACTTTGTATTAAGGTTTGAGATTTCATATGCTTTGAAAGGGTAGGTGGCATTATATATTGCAGCAGAATATTTTCTAAATTGATCCAAATCCTTTGTTCCCATTGTTAATGATGACTCCCACACTAGCTTGATATTTCACAGTCTGCAGCTTCTAAGGTGTGTCATCTGCTTTGAATAAAACATGAAACTAAAATTGAGGTAGGCCACTTTGAGGGCATCTGGAACATCTCTACAGCGAAGTAAGCTTTTCCTTAACAGTTTTCCCCCCTATACTTTAACAGTTTCTTCTATTTTACCATTTTATGTAAGGGACTCCATTTTAACATGTCATTGTATTTAATGGGACTTAATCATCCATAGATTTTTGTATCCACAAGAGGTCTTGGAACCAAACCCCAGCTGATACCAAGGGCCCACTGTATTTCTATATAAAGAGTTTGGCCAACATCTCAGGATTTTTTTTTGTTTGTTTTGTTTTTTGCTCAATATTTGCTCAATCTCTTATATCTGGGATACTGTTTAAAAAGATGGAATAAAAATGGAGGTATACAGGATTTAATATACCATTCTCATTCACTCATTCTCATGAGAATTTGACCACTGATTTCTGAACAAGAATAGTAAAAGCAGGGCTATCATCACTGTTGGTTGTGTGGGGGCAAAATCTGGTGACACAGAGGAATTATAATTGCCTCCCTTGAGATGATGTCATTGACAGATTCTGAATATCAGACAGGAAGGAATGGATATTGCCAGAAATCCTCCACGGCCATTGAGTGTGAGATGCATCCAACAGAATGGGATTACTTTGGAAATATTATCCAGCTCCCCTAACATACCCTTTGGAACTGTAGGTTTTGAGGCTCCCAAGATAACCATAACTTTTGTAAGACAAAATGTATTTTATTTTGTAGATGCCTACATATTCTTTACTAAAAATAAATAAATAAATAAATAATATTCATTTCATATTATTATTTTCATACGATTCATATTATTCATTTGAATACATTTATGTGTTATTATTATTATTTTGGAGACTTTACATTGGACATTTGTATTTATGTTTGATTTTTTTTCACTCCCTTTCTTCCTTTCCACCCCCTTATTTAAGCAATTTAAAATACACATGGACTAAATTCAGTAGCTGGTAGCAGCTATGTTATATTTATAGACGTGATGTAACTTTCAGACCTTTCTGAGAAAAGGAAAGGTTGGTTCACACACATTCTGCCCACTGCCAATTCAGCTATCTGAATGCCAGAAATACAGGTAAAAATGGAAGTCGCACACATTTATAATTCTGTGTGCTTATTCAAATTAAAGTTTAAATTAACATTCAACCAAAAGGAATCTATTCAGTTCTATTTGTCATTTTTAATAAAATGAACACACAACCCCAGTTGGCTGTAGAATATTGAGAAGAAAACACATCATTTCTTTAAAGATCAGCGCATTATTTTTGTTTAATTTGTATATTTTTCTAAAAGCTATGCTTCTCCTAATAGTTTAGTAATTTTGCAAGATAAACATATGCTCGCATTATGCAGAAAATAATAATATACATGACACTTTGGTCACTTCTGCCGTTTTGCTTATGGAGAGGGAGAAAAATGAAAGGGAAGTTATCAATGAAAGATGTGTTTTGCTGAGCATCTGCTAGTGATTCAGCTATTAAATTAGCAAACATTGTAATAGAGTTGCTGTAATATTTTCCTTACCAGCAATTTTATAACTAAATTTTAAAAGGGCAATTGCTTCACAGCTGTTGATTGATATTAGGCTAACACCCATCCTTTCCAATTCAGTTTAAATTCTGTTAAAGCTACACCTGTTTAGACTGTGAATTATTGAGCTAATTATATTTTATTATTTGTCGATTTTACAAAAGCAGATCCCAAAATTTAATCCATATATAATGGAATCTATTTTTTTTCTTTTTTATATCTTTGAAAAGCAACTCATAATTTGTGACAGTAAGATTTATATGCTTTGAAAGGTATGACTCTTCTAAACCTATTTTTGAAAACAAAATGCAGCAGAACAAAACAAATAGCATATCTCCATGAACTAGGGATGTTAATTGAAAAAGTGAACTTATAAAGAATTCCTCTATTTGATGTCTTGTGAATGGATTCAGGTCGAGCTGGGCCTGCTGTAGAGCAATATGTTCCTGCAGAGGAAGACACCAGACTACAAATCCCAGTTTCCTGGGTGGATAAGCAGTGCTATTTGCACCAGTTTCCACCAGTGGATACCTGTGTTGTTGGAAATTGATATAAATTGACTCTCTTTTTCCACAGGAGAATGTGTAAAGTAAATTTGCTGCAACTATGTGTGGGGAGGGCATGGAAGAGAGACATTTCATCCTGGGGTGCTTCAGTACCATTTGTGTGTGTTCTTTTCAAAGCATGCAAAATGGAGGAGTCCTCCTCCTTCTCAAAACAGAAATGTCCCAGTATCCCTAACATAAACATTTATTCCTTTATTTATTCATATTTGTGAAGCTTTATCAGTATGTGAATGACCACCAACTCTATATGCGCTAATGCACATGTGCTTGCAGCAGAACAGAAACAAATCTAATGGTATTGCAGCTTCTACTTATGAATGCCCCCATTTTGACAGGTCCATCCTTGTCGACAAAGGGGAACAGTGCAGACTGCTCACTGGTGTTCAGCCATTTGTGGCAACTGGCAGTATAGTTACTGGGTTCTCTCTGCAAACTGAGAAACTGGAGGTAAGCTGGCACTTCCCCTCTGTTTGCTCAGTCCCCTGAATCCAAACTGAGCCTGGGTGCCCAGATTTCAGCTGTGACCGAGCAAGTTTGTACAGTTAAAACTAGTGAGCCAACTGGACCATTTCTTGAGATGTCAGAAGTGGCTGAAGTGACACTTCAGTTACATCCCATGTGGATTATTGTAATGTGCTCTATGTTGGGCTGTCTTTGAGTAGTGTTCAGAAACTTCAGCTAGTTCAAAGAGCTGTAGCCAGATTATTAACTGGGACTTGCTGCAATAGCTCTATTGGCTGCTGGTCAGTTTCCAGGCACAGTTCAAACTCCTGGTGATGATCTATAAAACCCTGTATTGCTCGCGGGTCCAGGTTACTTGAAGAATTGCATTCTCCTATATGAGTCTGCCTGTGTTTTGAGATCTTCTGGAGCGATCTCTCTCTCCTTCCACCTTCACACATACACATGGTGGAAACACGAGAGAAGGTATTCTCCATGGCTGCTCCCTTGGCTCTGAACTCCTTTCCCAGAGACCTCCTAACTGTCTTGCCGCAAGCAGGCAAAAAAGTTTTTTTTTCTCGCCTTGAAATGGATTTTTAAAGGAGAAAAGCCTTGTATAATGTGCTTCCATTTTATTTGCTATGCTAGTTGTTTCTAATTGGTTTTAATTTTATGACAGTTTATTTGCTTTTGTAAACTTTTGTATACTGTGCATTTTTAATTATGTTTGTTTTAACTGTTGTAAGGCATCTTGAGTTCCATGCTGGGTAGAAGGTGGGAAATAAATAAATGAATACATAAATCATAAGGATGTATCCAGAACTAACAGAGATAATTCTAAAAAAAAAAAAACTTTTAAAAATATCAACAAAATAGAGTTTGGTTGTTGTGTGACTTTGAGTCATTCCCAACTTCTTGCAACCCCAGGTTGAACTTGCGGATTTTCTTGAAATAATAATAATAATAATAATTTTATATCCTGCCTCTCCATCACGATCGAGGTGGCTTACAATAAAAATTAAAAAAAAAATGTAGAATAAAACCCATTATTCCTCCCACCAGCACAACGATTAAAATTTATAAAATCTTTTTAACAATAAAGATATATTCAAAGGAGGTTTGCCTTAGCCTCCCTCTGAGGCTGAGATAATATGGCTTGCTCAAGATCTCCCGGCAGATTTCCATGGCTGAATGGAGATTCAAACCCTGGCCTCCAGAGTCACAGTCCAGTGATTATACTACAACACAACATTGTCTTTCAGTAACACAATAACACAACAAAAACACCTTTATTAAATATTCCAGAGGTCTTGTCTTGTCTTTAGTCCTTTGACTAAAATAGCACAAGTTTTGCCTCGACTGGTTTGAATCTTACTTGTCAGATAGATCTTTTCAAGTGGTCACAGGTGGTCAGATTTCCTCCTCTGTTCCCTTATTTGTTGGAGTTCCCAAGGACTCTGTCCTGGGTCCCCATTTGTTTTCTCCATACACATTGTCCCTAGGTAAACTCATCAGTTCTTTTGGTTTCTCCTATCATCTGTATGCCAATGACACTCAGATGTATCTTTCCACCCCTGACCTTTCACCAGGGCTTGAACAGCAAGCTTCATCTTGTCTAACAGCTATCTCTCAGTGGATGCGGCATCACCGCTTGAAGCTCAACATGTCTAAGACAGAGCTTCTTGTTTTTCCACCTAAGCCTACCCTTCAATACTCCTCCTCTGTTGACGACACTTCTATTCAACCGGTTCAGCAAGCCCGCAGTCTTGGTTTCATTTTTGATTCTTCTCTGTTGTTTACTCCCCAGATCCAGGCCACCACAAAGGCCTATAGATTCTTCCTTTACAACAATGCTAAAATCCATCCATTCCTCTCAGTCTCTACTGGTCTATGTTCTAGTGGTCTTGCGACTAGATTATTGTAACCTTCTTCTGACAGGGCTTCCTCTCTCCCACCTCCATCCTTTAATCTCTGTCCAGAACTCAGATGCATGTATTATCACATCTGTCTCCACTTTGACCATGTTTCTCCTCTTTTCTCCTCCCTTCACTGGCTCCCCTTCCCCTTCTGTATCCAGTATAAGCTTTTGTTGTTGATCTTTAAAGCCCTTCATGTTCTGGCCCCTCCTTACTTATCTGAACTTCTTCCTCCTTACATGCCTACTCGTACCCTCCGCTCTGGTAGTCAAGCCCTCCTGTCCCAGCCTAGGATCTCCACTGCCACATCCCGGATTCGTCCCTTCTCACTTGCTGCTCCTCATTCTTGGAACCTTCTTCCCTCACATGCACACCTCATCACTTCTCTAACCAGTTTCAAAATTGAGTTAAAGACTATATTGCTTAGGGAAGAGTTCCCAGGCAAGTGCCCTTCTCTGCCCCAGGATGCTGCGCCCTAATTATGTGTTAAGAAGCCAAGCCCTTCCTCCAGTCCATCCGCCTTGGTCCAGGCCTCAGAGGGAGTGAAGAACTGCTGGATTTGATCCCTTTCCCCACCACCATTCCCTTCTCCTTCTGTGTCTTGTCTCTTTAGATTGTAAGTATGAAGGCAGAGAACTGTCTAATTAAATGATTGTATGTACAGTGCTGTGTAAATTTACAGCCCTATATAAATAAAGGATAATAATAATAATAATAATAATAATAATGACTCAATGGGTATAATTTGTTGGTAATTAATATGTGTACAGTCTTTAACAACATTGCATGAAGAGGTACACAGTACCTTCGTGTAGAACAGGTTTTTCCTGATGCTGTGCAATGGCAGATGAATGCAGCTCTGAACTCTGGCTAAAATGGTAGCTGAGTGGTCACTGAGGGTTCTGGGAAATCTTCCAATGTGGCTATCAGCTGGATGGTAGCCATTGTCTTTCTGAAGTGCTGTGTAAGTACAGTGATTGACCTTCACACTACTTCAGTGTCAAACAGGATCTCAGCCAATATAATTGCAAAGTACATAATGAGACATTATTGGTAGTTTTCAAATATGGGTTGTTTGAAGATTTGGGGTTTAAAAAATCCTTGCTATATAATTTTCTAAAACTTGCTAGCCTAAATCCAACCAGAGTTATCAGTCTACTCCAACCACTCTACTCTAGTCGGGACTCAGCAGTTGAATATAGGCCATCAAAAATATCTATGATTTAAAATTGAAAAGAATACAGCAGTTTTGAAAAGATTAGATTAATTGGCACATGCTAGACTCCCTTATGTTGCCAGGGTTGTGCAGATATTTAATATTATTAAGTAACTCACTCACTTAGATTAAGTAAACATGACACAACTAATTAATTATAATTTCACCTATTAGCAAGTACATAGCTTAATTAAATCATTACTTCAGATTGAGGTAGAGTTCCAACAAATCCTCAATCAAAGCCACAGGTATTTCTCAATTACCCAGATATATAACATAGTACAGACCTTCTCAGTTAACTAAATACTTGTTAATTAGGTTGTACATGTCATATTAATCTCCACCAATGAAAGTGAATCTGTCATTCTCTCCTGGTGTTCATACAAAATTCCCATTATGCTGTGACTTCCTTCCTACTGGCTAGGTGCTTTAAAAAAGCTCTAGGGTCACCAAGTTAATTTCTTTCTAAAACAGTCTGTGTTGTAAATTTGACTTTTACAGCATTCTAATTCTCAGGACCAATTAGCACATTTTATGACTCCATTTGGAAAGCTTCCAAACTTACATCCATATCACAATTCTTCATAATTACTCTGTTTAAACAGGCTAACTTAGACCTTTGCCACTTTTAAGGTGGTCCATTACCAAACTGTGGCTGTAGCTTATATATTAAACAGATGTCCAGCCCCAGAGGTTTGAAATTAGCCACTCTAATTGTGTTCCATTTATTTAAGTTCTTCCATACTGGGGGCATTTGGTGAGTGACATTCATCTTGCCATTTCAAATATCAAACAGGCATTGAAAATGTTACCAAAAGGAATCTTTTGAAAAGTTGTTTTTTTATCTAATATCAGTCATGGTACAACAATTATTTTTATCAAGTGTAATAGCACAATAATTTAAATATTAAATATAAAGATGGGAGATTTGTGCTAAGGATAGTATCCAAGGGCCCATCTCCTTCCAGAGATCACATGCAAAGCTTAAAACTCATTACCCTGAAAATCCTCCAGAGAAAGCTGCCAGTATGATAGACATTTGGCAAGGGGTGGGAGGTTGCTCTGAAGGAGAGAAAGTCTCCATCCTTGGCACTAACTTCATGATAGATTTTCCACTGGGCTGAAAATTCTAATAAAATCTGTGTTGTTGTTTTTTTTCTTGCAGCTTTTTAGACTCATCAGTAACTTATCTAGTACCACATGTGGGCAAATTTGTAGCCACTGAAGTCTTGTTTGTGTCCACTAATGTTGTCAGATTATCCTTTATCTTCTGGGGGCGGGGGGGGGGGGGAGACTTTCCAGAAAGCATAAGAAACACCAGTTCACTTCCAAACAGGTCACTGAACACCCTTCTCTGTTTAATATTTGCAACTATACTATCAAAACGAGAAGAAGATTTCTTGCCATTTCTGGACAGTGGTCCAAAACACACTGCAGAAATAATCCACTTTAATACTTCTTTTACTGTCATGGCTCAGTGCTATAGATTCCTGGGAACTGTAGTTTATTATGGCACCAGAGCTCCCTTGCAGAGGTGTCTAAATGTCTCAAAAATTACAGTTTTCAGAATTGCCTAGCATTGAGCCAGGGAAGTTAAAGTGGTCTCAAACTGGATTATTTCTTCAGTGTGTTTTGAAGCAGTGATTCTACATCAAGTCTTAGCTATGTCTGTGTCTCAAAACTAGTCTTAGGTCTAATCTGCGCTGCAGAAATAATGCAGTTTGAAACCATTTTAAATGCCATGACTCCATCCTATCAAATCTTCAGATTTGTAGTTTGCTATGGTATTAAATTTTCTGACAGAGAAGTCTAAATATCTCACAAAACTACAAATTCCAGAATGTCATAGCATTAAGCCATATCAGTTAAAGCATTATTTCTGCAGTGCAGATTAGACTTATGTCTCATGTCTAATTATGAGACACAGCTGTGATAATCTGTAAAAACTACTACTCCACACATGCACACATAACTTTCCTCAGCTTTCCATATCAATGGAGATAGATGGGCCAGCTGACAAGCATCAGCTATTTTCCTATAAACAGGTGTAGGAATCGAATGGGCCCTTTAAGGTTTTCAGCAGAGGTCTCTGAAGATCCTGTCATTCCTCTGTATCCAGCTATAAGAAAATACCTAGACACTTGCCTGCTACTGTTCCTCCTCTCCAATGATGCAGAAATGGCTGGGTTTGGGAGGATGATGATAAGAAAAAGTAGGTTTTTGTGTGTTTCTTTGGGGGGAAGGGGGAATTTTAGTCATTGCACAGTGAACAGAGAATGTCAGCCTCTGCAATATGAAAAAAGTAAGTCGTGATGATGTCAGTCTCACTTGCACTATTTCAATTCACCAATAGGATGCCAGCTTTGGTTATTCCTGCACCGCCTTCTTTTCTAGTCTATGGCTGCATTTGCACTGCAGAATTAATGCAGTTTGACACCACTTTAACTACCCTGGGTTAATATTATGGATTTTTGGGATTTATAGTTTTGTGAAATATTTAACCTTGTCTGGTGCTCTATCAAACTGCAACTCCAAGATTACTATAGGATGGAGCCATCACAGTTAAAATGGCCTCAAACTGCATTAATTCTGCAGTGTGGCAGCAACCTATGTCCTTCACAGAAAGTTCTGGGAGGGAAAAGTGGCCTCCAGATCTGCTACAATTGCCCAGCCCTGTTCTAAAAGTGTAATGCAACTTGTGAAAGTGAGTGAATTCTAGTTTGTCAGAAGAGAGCTGCTGCTATTTAAACTAAAAACATTTCCCCTCCTCCTGGTAGTTTAAGGCAGAATACATGCATCTTCTCCCCATCCTCATTTTAAGCTCACAACAACACTATGACCTATATAGACCATGACATTGTGATTGGCCTAGGTATCCCAGTGAGCTTTATATCTCATATGGGTTAGACAGTCCTCACATTTTACCCAATAACTATCCCACCTTATGTTTTCTATTCTATTCTGACTCCAGCAAGTTCACAGTACACAAATATAAAGGTATCATCTCACAATGCAACTAAAGTCTTCACTACTTCCACCTAGCCATCTAGAAAATTTGCAGCATATTATTTTTACCATCAAATGGGTTTCTTTTTAATTATTTTAAACTCTTTTAAAGATACAGTGAAACTAAAAAGTCTCCTTCTTTTCCTTTATTTTTCCTTTGCTGTTACAGTACTATTGAACACCATTGAAATTATACCTTTAACACTATTAAATTATAAATCTGAAATATTTTAATAAACAATCAGAGGGAGTAAATTGCCTTTAAAGCATGCCCACCCTCAGCAAACATACCCCAATTTAAAAATAAACCCTAGGAAAAGCACTAGTATGGACAGATAAAAACACACACTACAAACTGGTCCTACAAAAGAAAGAAATAGAGGCAATGAAAAATAACCAGCAAAACCCAACAAAAACCAAGGAGAACCCATATTTCTTTATACTAATATGTAAGAATCTACTTTCACAAGACCTCAATCCCATTCCATCTCTTTTTCAGTCCCTTTGATAAGTATTTGTATGGTGATATGATAACTACAATATTTCTTTCACAGTCTTGCATGGCTTACCTGTAACTGAGTGACTTGGCAAATGAATAAACTTGACAGTAAATGTGAGCCAAGTGCATTCTCCAGCACTCTCACCTCATTAAGCACTTGCACTAAAAATGGTTACCAAAGACAATCTTTCCCTGTTTAAGACCTGAACCTGTTATTCCTCTTTTGTCATTACACAATATTTGGCCTTTATGCCAATCTTTCTGCAATGGCAAGTGTGAAGAGTTTCATAAAATATAAGTACAGTATTCAGTAACATAAAGCCCTGATAAATGACAGTGCTATACTGTACAGTATTAATTTTTTAGCATGTCCAATACTTTTAAGAAAATGCCTGCCACTTTTTTCTATTGTTTTACGGTGGATGATTCTCAGGTCTAGTTGCTGGTTCTCAAATGACTGGTTCTCAGCCAAGGACTGTCACAAGATTATCTGGTTGTCAACAGATAAGTAGCAATGTGGTAGATGTCTCATGTGATCTCCGCCATTGCCATTGCTGGAATGCAAGCAGATAATGGAAGGGTTGAAGAGTGAGTTACAGCCACAGTTACCCAAAAGAAAACTGAAAATCAAATTTGCAGATCCCATAAGAACAAAATCATCTTCAAAATCATGATAAATCTCAGTAATATTTACAATGTTTGTCAGAGGGAAAAGGCATTAGGTGGGCCTTTCTTCTTCAAGTCAATTTCTTTACATATTCTGATAAAAACAGGTTTCGGTGAACCAAGTGGAATAGATACATATAGTGAGCATTGTAGGCATGCAGCCCATTGCTCCCTAACCCCTGGGGAAATGCTTAATATAATGATTTAGTAAGGCCTTTTTAGGTTTGTGCACTTTTATCCTAGTTATAGGCCTGTGTTCTTATTATTCCACTTTTGCCGGCAAATAGGTTTTAATTGTATTAACCAGTGATGCTCTGGACTGTGAAAGCGCTGGATTGGGGCCACATTAACTGGCCAGTCAACCTGTGGCCCCAATCTGGCATTTTTCTGGGCCAGAGAGAAGTGGCAAAATGCCTCAAAAGGGATGTCTGCCGCTTCATGTCCCAGGACATCCTAACAGCCATGAGGAGAAAGCGGTGGCCCCTTTCTCCTCCAGATCATTTCCGTAGCCGTGTGAAATGCAGCTCCTTCCTGAGATGTCATAAGCCCTTATGATGCCTCTTCTCAGCATGGACATGCAGACTCTGGGTTTCCCGTACATCATTGTGGTGGCCCCCATGTGGATGAGAGGCTGCCATGATGCTGCTGCGTTGATGTCCTAGGGTTCAGGAGTGTGAACTTGGTGCACACTCCCAAACCCTAATTTTGGCCTGAAGGCGGAATTTCCTGCCTGTCTGTCCGGGGCCTTTGTTAACATATTTAATCTGGATAAATTAACTTGTGTATTAATTGCTTTTTAATTGATGCTTTGGATATTATATTTTTACAGTTTTCTGTGTTGCAGTTTGTGTGTTATGTGTTAAGAACTATGATGAAGAACATGAGTACAGTGTGCCTGCACCACACCATATGTGTGGCTTCCAGTTTATGTGGAAGCAGCATGGCAATAAAAACAATGGCATGTGCACGCATGCACACTCCCTATTGTTTCAAATTTGATTAGCCTATTATTGGCGAGGTATTCACTTTTTTCTTTTTCTCTCCTAGAGAAAATTTCTCTATTATTTCTCTTTTCCTTTCTTCTCACATGTTCTGATTTTTCACTTTTGTTGTCTGTGATAGGTTCCGAGTCATCTTCTTCATCTGCATCTTTTATTCTTCCTTCCTTAATGTTCTCTACCTCTGTCTCATTAATTGTTTTTATTTCCCTCTCTTTATTCTTTCCATTGTATTTCCTTGCTCTCCAATCTCTTGTTGGTTGTGTTCTGTCTTTCCCCTTCTTCTTCTTCTCTTTTATCTCTTCTAATTTTTCCCCATGTCTTTTGCTTTATCCAGATTATCGATCTTGTATCTACTCTGATTATAGAAAACTGCCAATCCTTCTATTCTTTCCCATTTGAATTCAGTTCAAACATTAATAAATAGTTAAGTCAAGAATTTATATTTTTGTCCCTTCATCATTATTTGTGGAGGTATATACTTAAAATTTTTGATTTCATTATTATCTACCGAAAGCTTAGAGTGGTAGCTTTTATATACAAACTGATCTCTCATACTTGATCTGACAAAACAGATTACTATATCTCATTGGGGTTTTCATTCTTTTGCTTGAATAAGTTTACTCCAAAAATCTTATCTAGTTCCATTTCCAATTTTTCCATATTACATCCCATGAACTGTGCTAGCAGGGAGAGTAATCTTACAAAGAGGTCTTCATTGGCCTTTTCTGGGACTTCTCATAATTTTATACATTTGTCTCTGTGTCTTAACTCATTAGTTCATTCTTTGATTTGTAGTTGGGTCTGTTTCTAGGAAATTTCTTTTGAAGATTTTTTCAAATTGTATCATTTTCTCTTTCATCTTTTCTACTTCTTTTTGTGTTCTTGAGATATCTGAGTCATTTTTACCATTCTCCTACCAAAATTATCTAATTTTTCAGCTCTTTCCTTATTTCTGCTCTTTTTTTTCTTTGATTTCCTCCCTTATTTCTTGGCTGGTTTCTCTCTAGTCCCCCTTCATTTCATGTCTCAACTATTCATTTCCTGACTTATTTTCCTTATTTCTTCAAGTAACAGCATATTGGGATCTATTATCTCATAATATCCTCTGTTGATCCCCTCCTTTGAGTTGATAATTGTTTTTGAGTCATCCTTTTTTTGATTGTTGGCATTTATTCCCTCCTATTCACCAATCAATGAAATCAGTTTAATATACCAGAAAAAATTGATTGTTAGCCTATTAACACAACTATGGTATACCAATACCATAGTACCAATCAATTAATTTCTATTGTAACCTGTTTAAAAAAATAGCAAATAAAGGTTTTCCTATTAATTAACCTGTCAAACCTATTATCTTGTTTGTATAATCAAGCAGTACCTTTATCACATTTATCAACATTGATATAGTAATTGTACATCCTCATTACCACTTGGGTATAATTCTGTTTTCAAGAGAAGAAAATTAATTAATTTCCCAAACAGTTAATCTCTATTATCATTATTAGCCTTATTTTTAAATACCAAACAACAAAAGGTATCAATTCCTAGTGCTTATACAAAAATACTATACTTCTATAGAGTCTTTCTACTTCTTACTCTGTTTTTAAAGAGAAAACTACAGGAAGAGGGAGACAAGGCTCTTATTCTTTTCTTCCTCTGTAGTGCTTCTTTTGTGTTCTTTCAGTCTTTATTTTTTAGTTTACTATAATCAGTCCTCCAGCCATTAATTTTCTTCCTTTCTCAAAATCTGTTTTTGCTTTGCCTTTTTGTTTCCCTTTAAATTCTTTGAAAATAAGCTTGTTCTTAGAGTTCTTTGTTCTTTCAAAATAATTAATTGGCTAAAGTCTTTAGTCCTGTCCTTTCTTTCTCTTCTCTCCTTTGTACAATGCCCATGTCTTTTCTTTTCCAGTTATTTTTCTGAATCTCCTTTCTTACAGCTTCACTTTTCTTCTGCTTCTTCAGTGGCTCTCTCAGCATGTTTTTTCTCTCAAGCTTTCCACTCTTCTCTTCTACTCTCTTTATTCTCTCCATGTCATCTTATAAAGCTCCCCACTGTATCTTTTATCACTCATGCCCTTCCTCTGTTGTCCTAGTCAAAGCTCAGCATCTCTTCCTCTTTCATGGTCTAAAATCATTTCTGTAGATTAGTAGGTCTTTAGTCCTATTTTCTTTTTCATATTTATGATCTTTTATGACCCTTTTACCATGTTTTGCTGCATTTTTATAGCTTTTCAAATCTATTTATTGTCCTTTGGAGGTGTTTTACCTTAAGAAATCAATATAGGTGTCCTTTCTGTTTCTTCCACATAAGTGTTTAATGTGAGGCTCTTGAAGTTTGTTGTTTCAGATGACTGCAATAGTGGGTGGCTTTAGCTCTTTGGTCCTTCATCATTCTTCAGCCACGCAACTGAGGGAGTCCCTCATACCTTGGCTGCCTATGGCTGAGGACTCCCACTGAGTTTATACTGTTAATCTCCCTTAATGGGGGAGATTATGGACAAGTAGTTTCTTCATCCCGTTCCACCAAGAATCACTTTTGCAGAGGTTAAGGTCATGAATTTCTCATGCCTGTGTCCTCCTACAGAGCTCTCACACTGGAAGTCTCCATTAGAGAGATGTTTTAAAATGTATTTATTATTTATATTTAGACACCATTTTTCCTTCAGTGAATTCAAGGTGGCATGCACAGTTCTGTTTTCCTCATCCTCACTCACAAATACCCTGTAAAGTAGATCGAGCTGAAAAACATATTGAGTTTCTCAAGGTCACCTAATTGTTTTCAGAGTTTGAGCCTGGATGTCCCATATCAGAGTTCAAAATTACCATATTTTATTTTACATCAAGTAAACACATTTCAAAAACCAATTTGTAGCACATTTCATTTTGTCAGTTCATAGCCATCTGTTTCATCATTTAATAAATCAGGTCGTGGTGATTCTTCCTTTTTCATAGTAACTAAAATTAAACAGACACAAACATATCACAGTGAATATTTAGCTCAACTTAACCTAGAATATTATATTTTCATAATTAAATTTCAGTGACTTAGAATACTTGATAGATGTGTCTGAAACAGAAGAGAATTTGTAAAGCAATGAATAAAGTTGTCTGAAATTAAAGTTGTCTTAAGGCATCTCTCTCTCTCTCTCTCTCTCTCTCTCTCTCTCTCTCTCTCTCTCTCTCTGGTTTTCATACACATTTCAATTACAGGTTTTGAGATCTTTTGAATTTTCAATTTGTTAACTTTCTTTCCTCCTTTTGCTCTTTTGATAGTTAACTCATTGGAAAGAAACATTTTTTGGTTTTAATGATTTAATATATGCAAGGTAAAGTGATACTTTAAATCAAGGGTGAGCAAGGTGTGACCTTCCATATGTTGTTTGATTATGGCACCAAGCATTCATCTTCTTACTAGAGGTAATGGGAATTGAATCCCAAATCATAGGATCCAAAGCTAAGTAGACCAGGTTTCCAGGCACTCAATAATCAAGACTCAGACCTGTTAACTTTTAATATCATGTGCCTTTAGACCAGTGGTTCCCAAACTTTTGTTGTCCACACAGCAGAAATAATACAGGTGGACACTACTTAAACTGCCATGGCTCAGTGCTATGGGTTTTTGAGAACTGTAGTTTTGTGAAATATTTAGCCTTCTTTGACAGAGAACTCTAGTGCCACAACAAACTACAATTTCCAGTTTTCCTTAGCATTGATCCGTGGCAGTTAAAGTAGTGTCAACCTGTATTATTTCTGTAGTATGGATGCAGCCCAGGTGTTTTGGACTTCACCTTCCAGAATTCCTGACTGTTGGCCAAGTTAGCAAAAACTTCTGGAAGGTGCATTTCAAAACACCTGGACAACCCAAGTTTGGGAAGTAGTGCTTCAGACTGTCTCCTAGGATTTTTGATAAGTGAACAATTTGTTCAAATTTTAATTTGAGGTTACTCAGTTTGTACTTCCTGTAAACGTGAACATGATTCACAGGGGAGGAGATCTATAATTTACAGTGTGCCCGCATCATGCATGAGCATGCTATATGCAGCTTCAAGCATACACTGGAAGCCATGCTTGAAGAGAAGGTGCCACACTCTAGAAAGAGTAATGGGGCGCACGCCCATGCCACTGCACCACTGCAAGCATGAGCCCCATTGGTTTTAATGGGGTTTGAGCATACACATTTTTTCCTTTATCGGGGGGGGGGGGGTCAGAATGGATCCCCCACATAAAGGAAGTGCACACTGTATGAGCTTACTTGCAATACACTTCTCAAAACAAAACAAAAATGTGGTTAAATATGTGCATCTTTGCAAAATTTGTGTGGGAAATTCCATACAAACCTGCTTCAGCCAGTGGGCAAACATATACAGAAACATGCATGCCTGAACAATATAAATTTTAAAAATGTGCTCATATTGGAAAAGATACAGAGAGAAATATGTATAAATTCCTATGCAGAAAAATAATGGTCACAGTCTGATGTGGATGGAAAGAAAAAATAAAACCGGTGCTGGGAAGCTAAGAACTTCAACCAGAGTAGACTTGACAGATGGGCACTTCCCTACCTGGGACATGCCTTGGGGAAACATCTATACAATTGAGCATACATCTGGTTGACCTCAAAGCTGTATATCATTTATATGCCACATATGCCTTTCAGAGTACTTGCTGTAAGTGGCATCTAAACTATTTAATAGTATTGGTGCTGGACATATGTGGAGGAATATGTTTTATAAAAGTAAGAAAATAGGTCATCTCTCATTTGGAGGGGTTATTGAGGAATACTGAAACCGTAGAGTCAGCCTTGAGGGAAAGCCATGAGGGGATTCAGGAACTAGGCCAAGAAGGAAACATAGGCACCTCCTTGCAACAGTATGTTGGGGGGGGGGGGGAGGAAAAGGAAAAGGTCAAGCAGCATTTAAAATGGATAGGAAAAGATGAAACAGTAAAATACAATTAACCCCTTGGCATTGGCATTGGCAGGTGGGATTTCCTGACACGAACTGTTAAAGCTGGCCTTAAGGGGTCTGTAGGGTCAAACAATAATAAGTCAAGTCCTGTAATAAAGTAGGCTGCTTTGAGGCAGCAAGAAAAAGAATTTCAAGTGCATTCTGGCTCTCAGGATGAACACATTAAGAACTAAAGCAAACAGAATGTTAAATCATTAAGAGAAAATATAGAGTACGGGCATTTGGGTCTTATTATATGTCATAATGCCACCTCTTGCTTATTACTTGCTTGGCCTATATCAAAACAACCTTTGCCCTTCTTTTCACACAGAGATAGTTTTCCCATTACCTATCAGATCCAAGTTGGAGAACGTTTGGCCCTCTAGATAGTCGCCATCAGGTACTTGCATTTTCCATCAAATGCAAATGTCTTTTGAGGGCTGTTGGCCATGGTAACTAAATGGGGCCTCCATGCCTGGAGACAATATACCCTATCCTCTATGGTACATTTTCTTGCATATATCTCTATGCCCACGGGACTTTCTACATATGGGATCAATGTACACATATGGTAGGCTGCTGAATAACCATGGACTTT
This sequence comes from Urosaurus nigricauda, assembly GCA_034509955.1. Lineage (NCBI taxonomy): Eukaryota > Metazoa > Chordata > Lepidosauria > Squamata > Phrynosomatidae > Urosaurus > Urosaurus nigricauda. The sequence goes on from JAOEGL010000004.1 coordinate 108,940,635, forward strand.
TGGCAAAGCTTGGAAAAGTTGATTTTGGGTCTACACCTCCTTAAATAGTCTTGCTAGCATGGTCATTGACTATGCTTGCTGGGTAATTCTGGGAACTTTAATCCAAAGGTAACTTTTTCCAGTGCTGATATTATTAATCATTCCGAAAATTTTATCTCTGTGAAAACTGCAATGCATATTAACCATTCAGAAAATCCTACACTTGTGAAAATGACATATTTACTTGGCAGATAAATAACCCTAGCATGCAGTGTCACTGTCTTGACCAATAAAAATATCAGTGGAAATATAAATAAAGGTATTGTCTCTCCAAGGAGCAGGAGGACCAGGCACACTTTCTATCTTGCTCCATAGAAATTAACACATTGCAATGTTCTTCTCTGGAAAGCTTATGGATTTCCATTTCACTGTTGATATTATATGGTCTTTATTGGATGGTACTGTAAATGGCTGAATTACTTTTTTTATTACTGCTTTTGCCCTTTGATGCTTTGTTTTCTAAATGGCGCTGCCCGAATTAACGGGCCGGCGCTGTTGCCGCGTGAAGGAAGGCCTCTCCCCTTCCCGCGCGCCAGGCTTGGGCGCCCCAGCGGCCGGTGCGAGCGCGGGCTCGATGCTGATTGGCCACCGGGAGGAGCAGGAAAGGAACCTGTCTGATTGGCCACAGCAGGGTATGGCGTGCCCTCCTATTGGTGGAGAGCTCGGAGAGGGTGGTGCCTCCATCGTTCCTGAGCCCTCATTGGCTGTTGGGCCTATTTAAGGCCGTGTAAGGTGAGCGTCGGCACCATTGCCAGTTCTGCTCTGGGGGCCAGCAGATCAAAGGCTTCACTGCCTATTTTGCCGCGGGGCTTTGGGTCTGACAGCCTTCCTCACTGCCTAATAGGTGGGGCATTTTGTTGGTGAGGGCATCTTTACCACCTCCCCACTTCTTGGCAACAATCACCCGCTCCTTCAGGTTTGTTGCTAAGGGACTGGCAGACAGGGTTCATGTTTTTTGAGAAGGCCTTTTGTTTTGTTTTGTCCTCCTTTATAGTCTTAATAATTAATAATTGTTGTGCCTGCGGCCTTGGCCCCTGCTGATCACACATCCAGTGTTCGGAATTTTGGCTTCAACTGTTTTTTCAACTGCACGGTGCTCCCGGCAGTGTTTGGAATTTTGGCTTCAACTGTTTTTTCAACTGCACGGTGCTCCCGGCGGTGTTTGGAATTTTGACTTCAACTGTTTTTTCAACTGCACGGTGCTCCTGGTGGTGTTTGGAATTTTGGCTTCAACTGTTTTTTCAACTGCACGGTGCTCCTGGTGGTGTTTGGAATTTTGGCTTCAACTGTTTTTTCAACTGCACAGTGCTCCTGGTGGTGTTTGGAATTTTGGCTTCAACTGTTTTTTCAACTGCATGGTGCTCCTGGTGGTGTTTGGAATTTTGGCTTCAACTGTTTTTTCAACTGCATGGTGCTCCCGGCGGTGTTTGGAATTTTGGCTTCAACTGTTTTTTCAACTGCACGGTGCTCCTGGTGGTGTTCGGAATTTTGCCTTCAAACTGTTTTTTGTTTTGGTTTGGTTTGTTTTTTGTTTTAACTGCACAGTGCTCCCAGCTTCAACCCTGCTGGGCACGTGCAAACAATCGTCTTGATGACTTTGTGACTGCAAACTGTTCTTCGGCACGGTGCTCGCGGCTTCGGCCCTGCTGGGCACGTGCTCTCTACTTGGTTGGTGATTATTGCACTGCTGACTTTACACGGTGCACGCGGCTTTGGCCAGCTGGGCACGTGATTTGTAACCAGTGCTTGTGACTTGACAACGGTGAACTGTAATTTACACAGTGCTTGCAGCTTCGGCCCTGCTGGGCATGTGTTTCCCTTCACCTATAAGCAGCTTTGCAATACTTTTTTCTTGCTGACTACAGTCCCAATCTTAGTGTTGTCAGACCAACCAATTTCAACATGTCACCAAAATCAAGGAAGTCAAGTGGTGCTGCACAAGTTACCAGTTCTTTGTGAAAACAAATTGTAGGTCCTGGGAAGAGCTAGCCCCAGGGACTAGGAGGTGCCCAGCACGTACGTATGCCTGTAGACAGGGGAGTTCGACAGTTGTGGTGGATCCTGCGACAATAGTAATGGTCCAGGGACATCCTCCCCCATTGCAGGCATCTTTGATCATTAGCCAAGAGATGGCTGCAAAACTGATGTGGTCCTTCTCAGAAATCATTGCTAAGGCCATGGCAGCCTCCCAAGTATCGACATCTGCTGGTGTTGCATGTCTGGATCTGGATCCCGGGAAGGCGACAGGGAACAACAGTTGGCGGATGATGTCCTCAGCTTGGGACCCAGCTCTTCGGCTTGGACCTCCGTTGCTTGAGTGGATGTCTCCAGCTCAAGTTCTTCATCCGGCTCTAGCTCTACATCTTCGAGTTCGGAGGACGACGAGCTTATTGCGGGAACCTCTGTGGCCGGTGGCAAAAGGAAGAAATGCAAGGGAAAAAAGAGTAAATGGAACAGGACTGCATCTGTGTCTCGTTTGGGACATGTTGGGGAGGGGGTGTTTCACAGGTTGTGCCTACAGGTAGAGAAGGGTTCTGGGTGGACCATGCTTTGGTCCCTGGGTTTCCCTGCTGTGCTATCCGGTGCAGGTCCTGGCATCCTGGCCTGCAAGGTGTATGGGCCTTGGGCCTTGGGCATCCCTCCCTCAGCTCCTGGTGAGCGTCCTCCTGGGTCTCACCTTTCAAAAAAATGTGCAAAAATGAAATTTTAACAGGTTGTTTCGTTGACATTTTCATACTATTGCAACCAAAAGGGCATGATGCCCTTGCTGTTACATCCACCAAATGGGCAAAACAAACAAACAAACAAACAAACAAAACACCCTAAGGTTCCCTCAGCAGAGCATACATTCTCCATAGGGCTGTTATCTCAATGGTATTCCTCAAGAGAGCTTGACACTTAGATTGCCACATGCTTCATATTCTTAGAGTCAGAGATGTACCTGGTGAGGCAGCTGCTATCACCTATGATGCAGCCTTTTGTCAGCAGGCTTCTCAGAGCTCTAGAGAGCACTGGGATCTTATTCACAATGAAATTTGGTTGCTTGAGGTGGTCCCTCTGACCAGGTCCAAAGGGGCCACCAGACCGGATGGTAAGAGGGACATAAATTGGTCTGCTGGGAATATAATGCAGGAAGATGCTCCAGGTCTCACTGCAGATATGACCACATCTTTGAACTTTGTCGGGGGCCCCATAGTAAGGCAGCTTGCCCAAAATCAGGCCACCATCCCTTTCAGCATGGGGCCCTGCCCAAGGTGAGTTGTTCCCCTCCTCCTTCAGAGTCTAAGAATCTTAAATCAGCTTGAAATATGCCGGAGGTTCTTATGAAAAAGATTCAAAAAGAAATAGATGCCGGCTGCATTGAAAGGCCTTTTGATTCTCCGCCTTTCCCAAACATTCAGGTGTCTCCCTTAAGAGTTGTCCCCAAGAAGGCTCTGGGGGAATTCCGACTTAGCTATGCTTCGTTCGACCATGTGGTCCAGCTAGTGCAGGCATGTGGCCGCGGAGCCCAAATGGCCAAATGTGACATTCAGTCTGCTTTCTGCCTTTTGCCTGTTCACTCTGATGATTTCCACCTGTAAGGGCTTAAGGTACAAGGCCGATGGTATTTCAATAAGGCTATACCAATAGGCTGTTCAATTAGCTGCGCAGCCTTTGAGGCCTTCAGTACTTTCCTGGAGTGGGAGGTAAAGTGCAGGGCTTGCTCCCCGCTTGTGACTCATTAACTGGATGATTTCCTTTTCACCGGACGGTCCGGCTCAGACCATTGACAGATGCTCCTAAATACCTTTTCTGCTTTGGCATCTGAGATCGGGGTCCCTTCAGCAGCTGATAACACTTAAGGAGCCAGCTATGTCCCTCACATTTTTGGGTGTCCAATTGGACTCGGTTGAAGGAGTTTCTCGTCTCCCTCCTGACAAATTGAGTGCTCTAAAGAAAAAAAAAATATTTCAGAATTTCTTGCATCCCAAAAAGTTACTATGAGACAGGTGCAATCCCTCCTGGGTCACCTGAACTTTGCGTGCTGTGTGGTTTCTCCTGGTCGCCCCTTTTGTGCCAGGCTGGCCAGAGCTACTGCAGGTATTTCCAGGCCTCATTACCATGTGAGCATTACCAAGGGTATTAGAGAGGAACTGAAGATTGTGATTTGGGCTGTTTTTTCAAGGACACTGGTGTGCTCAAAAATGGCCAAAGGGTTGGGCTTACGAGGATGTTGTTAATAATTTATTTATTTATTTATTTATTTTGGAATTATTTCCCATTGTGACGGCTGTCATTATTTGGAAACATGAGTTCTCCACCAAACGTGTTCTGTTCTGCTGCGATAATCAAGCCATAGTTGCTGTTGTTAATAGCCTGTCTTTCAAATCAGAAAGAGTCGTGCTGGTGCTGTGGCTCGTACTCACTTGTTTAATTTTAACATTTCTATCACAGCTTGGTTTGTTCTTGGTTTGCAAAATAATTTAGCTGATGCTCTTTCTCGATTCCAGGAAGACAGGTTTCAATGGCTGGCTCCAAAGGCAGACCCCAGGGCATTTTGTCTTCGGTGGCCCCCTCCACTCTCAGGGCCTATAATAAGGTTTTTTCTAAATTGTCCTCCTTGTGGGGTGACCTAGGCATTCCGGCACTTTGGCCTATGGATTCGACAACTGTTTTATGCTTCATGGCGTGGTTAAAGTATAGTGGGGTTTCCCCGTGCTCTATTTCTGTTCACCTTGCAGGTATTTTGTTCTTTGCAAAAGCCTCCAGCCTGGTTGATCCATGTGCTTGTTTCCAAGTGCGTTGCACTCTGGAGGGTTGGAGATGCATGCTGAGGATAGGGGAGCTGGTCCTGTCTTCGAAGACCTATTGCTCAAAAAGATACTTGTGCATCACTGATGTTTTGTTCAATGTTGATGCTGTATGTTTGACAGTTCTCAGGTCAAAATGTGATAAACTGGGCTGAGCCTCATCGATCATATTGGGGCACCTAAAAGACTCGCACCTCTGTCCTGTTCGGGTTCTAAAAAGGTTTATTAGGCACCAGCCTGCAAGTCAAGGATCCCTATTTTGTCATGCTGATGGCTCACCTGGCACACGCTTTCAATTTGTTGCTGTGTTAAAGCTGGACCTTCAGGCGATGGGTCTTCTTTTGGTTGAATTTGGGGGCCATTCATTACGCATTGGAGCGGCCACATCTACAGCCTGTGCTGGACTCTCTACTGATGTCATAAAGTAAATTGGTTGATGGAAGTCTAGGGTGTTTGCGGGCTATGTGCACCCTGATTTGGACTCTTGCTCAAGCGGATGCTATTAATGTTATTTGTGGAGGGTTCTTTTTCGGTTCTTAGGGTTGGCGGCAGGCGCTCTTTCAGACCTGCCTGTGTGGCGGCAGCATAGGCCTGGATCTGGGGTAGGGGTTTCCAGGGCCCGCTGGCACTGGATCGGGAGTCCTCATGACCCGGGTAAGGAGCGGTTCGCTGTGGCCATTGCGGGGGCCACAGTCGATTAATACCCGGTGACTAGGATGTCTCGCAATTCGATGTGAAGCAGCGCAGTTGCCTAACTGCGCAACAGGGCGGAGCTTGGCACCTACGTCATCCCGATGTTTGCCCCTGCTACCAAGGGTACATCAACCAACCAGGGTGTTGCTGATGGCCAGATCCAGACCTTATGCTTTGGGCTAACCCTATGGTTTTGTGTTGTTCTGCATGTGTGGAACAGTTAATAAAGTTGTGGCCTTTTTTCCTCCAACCAGGTTTCTGTATTTATTGGGGGGGGGGGGCCCTGACCTGCGCGGCAATAGCTATTTTATTTTGCCCTTTTTGAAGCAATTTTTATTCTATTTATCCACAATGACAAAAGGGTCTGACTTCTCTTAGTGATTATTCACATAAGCACTGTGCATGTTCTCATGCTGCAGTGTTTTATTTTATAGTACATACTGACATTGCAAGATCAACTGTGTATGTCTGTTTGTAAAAAAAGAAACATACACATAAACTTCTCTCTGAATTTAGTTTTGACCCACATTTTTGTTCTAAGCTTTTTTTTATTCTTAAAAGAATAAATGATTTCATGAAATCGCTTAAAGAAAAATCGTCATGGGCCACTTGCAATTCCTAGATCTTTTAAAAGGAATGCTTATTTTATCTCCCAGGAAAAAACTGTGGTGTTAACTTGGAGTTTACTAAAACTCAAAGATTACCAGGCCGAATGACAGGAACCTAGAAATGGCCAAGAAGACAACTATCATCTGCTGAGTTTTAACAACAACAACAACAACAACAACAACAAGTTATTCTCTAGTTTTAAAATTTAGTACTACTACCATTCTGTAGTAGTAGTAATAATAGAGGCAATAATAGTAAAAACAGAAACTGCCAGAACACTTGCAACAAGAAACTTAGACAGACAGATAAGATTGATATATAGGACCACAATACTAAAGTTACAAAAAGTGGCACTGCTTGGAACATGCCACATTATCCAATAGTAACTTGGTAATTACTAGATTCTTGGACAGCTTTTAAATCATTGATATTTCAAAATTTTAGTTAGCAATTCTGATGATAAAAAGAAACAGATAAACAATCTCTTTGTTTTAAGGACTTTATCACACAAGCCCCAATATTACTACAGTCTCACTGCAACCATGTTAGAAAGAAGAACAGGGCACATGCCGGTTTGGACATTTTCCTTATCACATGTCCTCCATTAATGTTACTGAAGCTGGTTCCTGGTATGGATTCATTTTCTCACTTTCCCCATTGCCTTGCCATTGCCTTACCCAAGATACCCCACTTTTTTATTTCTATTTTTTACTAAATTCAGCAATTGGCAATGTGATATAAAAGGGAGGGGGGAGAGAAAAGAAAAGAAAAGACAAGAAAGAAGAGAGGTTGCTTGGGATTAGTGGGAACAAGGGGAAGAGGAAGTGAGGAGGAGACTGGGACCTAGTGATTGCCCAATCCCAGCACAGCACCTTTTCTTTTTTAAGAAAATGTGATTGGGGGGGGGGGATTCATGGGACCTCCTGGATGATGATGATGATGATGATGATGATGATGATGATGATGATGATTGTTATGTTTATTTATATACCACCTTCCTCCCAGTACAGGGACTCAAGGCAGCTTACAAATCTAAAACATTCCAAGTTAAAACACTATAAATATGCAACATACAAGTTTAAAAAACAATTAAAACAATTAAAACAAAATATTATATTATTAAAATTTAAAGTTTAAAACTCTTTAAAACAAAAAACAAAACAAAACAGCATTCCTGTCATGTGAAAGCCTGGCGGCATAGAAACACCTTTACCTGCCACCGGAAGGACAGCAGGTCATGGAGTTATCCTGGCCTCCCCAGGGAGGGATTTCCAGAACTTGGGAGCAGCCACTGAAAAGGCCCTTTCTCTTGTTCCTACCAAACATGCCTGAGAGGGTAATGGGTCAGAGAGAAGGGCCTCTCTCAAAGACCTCAATATTCTCAGGAGCTTGTACAGGGAGATATGGCCCTTCAAATAGCCTGAACTCAAGCCGTATAGGGCTTTATAGGTCAAAACCAGCACTTTGAATTGTGCCTGGAAATGGACTAGCGGCCAATGGAGCTGTTGCAACAAGGGAGTTGTATGTTTCCTGTAGCCAGCTTCAGTTAACATCCTGGCTGCAGCTCTTTGGACCAGCTGAAGTTTCTGAGCACTTTTCAAAGGCAGTCCCATGTAGAATGCATTACAGTAATCCAAATGGGATGTAAGCAAGTCATTTACCACCGTGGCCAGGTCTGACTTCTCTAGGAATGGGCACAGTTGGCACACAAGTTTTAGCTGTGCATTCTTGGTCACCACTGATACCTGTGCTTCCAGGCTCAGTGCTGAATCCAGGAGTAACCCCAAACTATGAACCTGCGTTTTCAGGGGAAGCGTAACCCCATCTAACACAGGCTGAATCCCAATTGTCAGATCTGTCCTTCAGCTGGCCAGGATCATCTCTGTCTTGTCTGAGTTAAGCTTCACTTTATTTGCCCTCATCCAGTCCATTATAGCAGCCAGACATTGGTTTAGGATAGAAACAGCTTCCTTGGAATTAGGTGGAAAGGAGTGATAGAGCTGGGTATCATCTGCTTACAGGTGACACCTTACTCCGAAACTCCAGATGACCTCTCCCAACAGTTTCATGTAGATGTTAAAAAGCATAGGGGACAGAACTGAGCCCTGAGGGACCCCATAGGCCAATGGCCAAGGTGTCGAACAGATATCCCCAAGCACCACCTTCTGAGAGCACCCATCCAGGAAAGAACGGAGCCACTGTAAAACAATATCTCCAAACCCAATCCCAGAGAGGTGGCTCAGAAAGATATCATGGTTGATAGTATCAAAAGATGCTGAGCAGTCCAGCAAAACCAACAGGGACACATTTCCCCATCCAGTTCTCTGTGTAGGTCATTCACCAAGGTGACCAAAGCTGTTTCTTTCCCATAATCAGGCCTAAAACCAGACTGACATGGCCAAAGATATCCTAATCACACTTAAAAGACATAGCAGCAATTGTATGGAGGTGATGTCATGTAATAGATAATTCTTGTTTTGATCCCAAGTCACATTTGATAACTTCCTAAGACTCTGCCTCTTTTTTCCTGCAGATTTACTCTTTGTTAAATTTTGTCATGAGTGCCAATTTGGTTATGTTTTCAATAAGCATAAGTTGTCTAGAGAAAGTGGAAGGTGAATTATTTAATCTTGGTTCAGGGCAAGATGAACCTGTACTGGGCAAGTTTTTGTATATTTCCTCAGAGGAGGTAAGAGCCTGGAGATATTTTTGTGCTGAAAAAAGGAATGCAAAGGCAAGAGATAATTCATTTCCCAATATGTGCAATCTATCCACTTACTTTTTCAGTCTAAATATTTGTTTCAGTTGGAAAATGTAAGAGAAAATACACACATGAATGCAAACTATGTGCAATTTGGTCCTCACTAGTGAGATGATATTATTTTTAGACCATCTGGCTGAGGGTTCTATCCAATCTGATTCTTGTTCCTCTGTTGGATCCATTTTCCACCTGATCTGGGAGGTTGGGGCTTTGACAGATTTTGGCTTTAAAGGTGGTGGTGATGACCTTTGAAGATGTTTAGAGACCATGGAAGTGTTTATAGAGTTTTCAGCTGAGCTGTATTTGGCTTTAGTTAAAATGTGGTATCTTTGCTGCTATTTGCTGCTCAGGTTTTCTGAGCCAGAATATAGGCTGGCATCCTGATCAATGTTTACAGGATCATAAGATGGACCTAAGAGTCTATAATATGGTCAATAACAACTGAACAAGACCTTCTGAATCTAGCTTTTCAGCCTGCGGCACCCCAGACAAAGGGTTTCAGAGGTGCTGCAGATTGCAGGACCTGCAACACCCTCCCAGTTGTGGGCCAATCTGAAGCTGTCTCTGCATGAGCCAGAGTATTCTTGCCCCAAAGCTGCCTAAACATCCCCCATTACCTGGGCAGTTTGGTGTGATGGTGGGCCGCTGTTTACACATGCATCCCACTATGCTGACTACTACCACTGCGTGTGAATAACTGTCTCTGAGGCTGAAAATAAATTGATTACATGGCTTATTCTGACCTCAAAGGGAGGGAGTTGCCAGCGGAGATGATGGGTGGCACAGTGAGGCATATTATAAACTGCTGCCCAGCATCACTCCAGAGGGTTCCAGAACTTCTGGAAAGATCCAGAGCAAAAGGTGACTTTTCGAAATCTATTGTTAGGGTTGCATGCTGCAGGTTTGATGCTGATCTGGCCATGTGTCAGCTGGATTGTTCACATCAGAATCACAATTTTTGCCCTTTACTGGCTGGGGGGAAATGTGTATTTAAGCCCATGCTGACACAGCCTGAGTCAAGCAGTCCCAGCAGGACCCCAAGGGGTCTCTCCAAGTGCCTGTGTTCAATATGCCCCATGGCTGTGGGGACACTGCAGATAGCACTTCTTAGTTCCCTGATACAGAGCACCTTGGACAGCCATACTCAGTATGCCTCTATTGTTTCATTCTCTTACAGTAATGAAAATAATTATTCCAAAGTTAGAGCAAAAAAATATCCACAACTTACTGTTTAATTATTGTCAGAAAACCTTAACCTTTCAGCCATACATTAAGATATATTCTAGAGATACTAAATTAAAGTAATGTGAGTGAGAAGACAGAATGGGATAAAGAATGGGATAAGGGGTGCTCTAACATCTTAACAACTGTTTTAAGAGATTTCATTTGTAATTGCATTTTTTCTTTTATTGTGTAATTTGTTTTAATATTGCAATAGTTTAATTCTTCAAATGTTGACTTTTTGGATCTTTTCTTTTAAATATGAGTCTCTTTTAGTCTCAATTTTTGGGAAGAGTGGGAAATTTGATATTAATGTATATGACTAGTCCATTTTTATAACTGACATATTTACTTTTCTTATCTCTTCTTTTCATAGAATCATAGAGTTGGTAGAGATCTTAAGTGTGATATTTTCTCCCTACCTAACACAATAACCAGGCATCATGGATGAACCAGAAATAATTTATGGCATTAGAAACCATTTCCTGACAGAACTGGCTCTCAAGTGTTAGTTTCACTATTATAAATCCCTGAAAACACTACTTCCCTCTAACCATCTGCATTACTCTCTCAGGCTGAATGACCATGGAGCTTCTCAGTAACAGCATCTGCCTGAAGATGCCATTCTCATTTCCACAGCTAGGCCCAGAATGAATAAACTAAAAACAAAACAAAACAACTCAGTAAAATCAAGGCAGAAGGTACCTGCATAGGAGACCCTGACATTCATCTCCTCTAAAGCAGACCTCTCTTCTCCACACTACAGTATAAGTTGAAAAAGTTTAACATCAGCAAAAATGGATAAACAATAGTCAAGCAGCATCAAACCCAAAAATTCATTTAGGAACAGTTGTGTCAGGATGCATTTGGTGGGATTTTTAAAACCAGTTTGGGTGCCTTGACATTGACATCAGTTACCCATTTGGAGTGACTTTGTGGGAAGTTTTTTCCATTGTAGTCACTCTCCTTTGTGTTGTCTAGAATCCAAAATCTGTTGAACCTCAAAGTGTTGTTGCTCATCAAATGTCACTGAGGGTGGTACAGGCGAGGCTTGATGCCACAGTTTGGAAATGTTCACCTACTTCAGCAAACTAGAATGAAACACAAGGTGAATGTGACAATGTGTTTTTGGAAGTTCCAGCTCTATTGCCACCCTGCTAACAATCCTTTTGATGAGAACTCGGCCAATAAATTTGGGACCCAACTTTTTGAGGGGCTGTGTCAGAAACAATGTTTTGTGTGCAGCTTCTTCTTCTTTTGTTGCTGCTGCTTAAAAACTAATGCATTTTTCTTTATACAATAATTCCTAGACTATTAATCAGTATGTTTGAATACTGGGAGAAAACTATATAAAGCTCTTGGTGTGTTGCTTGCCCCACCAGCTCAGGAGGAGGAGTCCTGCAGAGAACTTAAACTCCAGCGTCTCCTACTTGTCTTGCTCTTGTTGCTCTGTTACTTTGCTCAAAGGAATTTCCTAACTGCCAGGAAAGCTATTTTCCAAACTGGAAAGGAGTAAATGAGAACATTCTTTCCAAAGTTACACTACTACATTTCACACTTCTTTTGTCCTGGGTGCCCACTTAGAACCTTGTCTAGATTCAAGCTCATTTTTGCTAAAACAAAACAAAACAAAACAAAACAAACAAACAAAAAACAGCATACCTACAAAAACATCAAAGCAAAAACAAGCTGATATGGAAAAAATAATTGTAAGTAGATGTACTTTGCTGACCATTTACTGTGATTGTATACAGGATAAGACAAGAGGAACTCTTCAACTAGCATGCAGTTAGAAACCAGGTCATTTTCTTCACTGTTGTCTCATTGCTTCTATACTGTAAGAATTGTATGCCAAATGCATGCCAAAGGTTATTTGTGAAGTCTTTCACAATAGCACCTGCACTTGCCATTTGGAGACAATGTTAAAGCTAAATAAATAAATTACACAAATAAGTGAAAATAGCATGCAGTCAGCTCAAATTAATAGCTGCAGTCTGTAGGATCTTAGGAAGCTGGATCCAGGTGTTAGGTTCATCATGCAACACAATCAAAAGTGTTAATATTGATGACATCCAGACCCATATTTATGCAGCAGTAAATGACTTGTGATTGTTCATGCCATTGGGTCATGCAGTACATTATAACATAAGGTGCAGAAGTAGATGTGAAGGAATGATGCTTATCCCTTATCCCTCATGGCACCATGGACATATGAAGCTGGATCTCTAGGAAACTGTGGTTAATTCAAGTATGGGCACTGTGGATTAGTATGCACCTGATAATAATAGAAATTGAACTTTAGGAAAAGTTTCCGTACCACTGAAGATTTCAACACAGAATTTAGCTGTGTGTACTTATTGTGGACAATGGGGAATGAGCACAGATATGTATAGATCAGCAAAACTCAGTAAGTACAGTTTAGTTAAGCTCAGAAATATTAGGGTTCAAAGACAAACCGAAAAAAATGTATGTAGTAGTAATAATGTTTGTGTTTGTTTTTTTTTTACTTAAAAACATTGGCTTTTGATCCAGACATAGTAATATATGTCAAACCAGAGAAGACAGATGGAGGTGCATGTCTCAAGAGCATCATAGTGTAAAATACCAGATCTCAAGTCTTAGGTCCTCTAAATGTTTTGAACATTTCCCAGAATCCCTGACCATTGGCAAGTGAGTTGGGGCTTTGAGGAGCTGAATATTAAAGTTTTGAGAGCCACTAAAGCACACCTCATCCACATTTTTCAGTGGGGGACCACACTGAAGGCATATGTATGCATAGTCTGCATCTAATGTCTGTGCATGAATTTCCTGGCATCTACTGATTATTTTCTAAATATTTGGTCAATATATTTTAATATTTGTTCAATAACACACAGAGTTAACATTCCACTAAATCACCAATGATGCAGGTACAGTGAGCCCTCAGTATCTGCTGAGGTTTGGTTCCAGGTCCTCCTGTGGATACCAAAATCTGTGGATGCTTGAGTCCCACTAAATGCAATGGCAGAGTAAAATGGTGTTTCATATAAAATGACAAAACCAAGATTTACTTATTGAAATTCATATTTTTAAAAAATATTTTCAAGCCATGGATGGTTGAATCCATGCATAAAAAATCTGTGGATATGGAAGGCCAACTGTAGCTGTCTTCTTCATCTGAGGCCCTGTCATCTAAACTTGACACTTTACTGGCACAGACTTAAAGCTGTAATCAGGGATGGGAATGTGTGCCCTATCATATATTGTTGGACTCAAACTTCCATGATCCGTCGCTATCCTCTGTGTTGACTAGGGCTGATGGCTGGTACAATCGAATAGTATGTGGAAGCAACTCCTACTGTAAATAAATTGGATGTAGAAAACTAAGAAAATCTGCCCTCATCTTCTATGCTGAGAAGGTTTATTACCAATAAACAGAACTTTTTTTGAGTTTGTGCATAGAACTAAAATAATTTCCATATCATTTTTTCAAAGCAAAATTATATCTCAATGTGTGCAAAGCTTGCCATACTTGGAACGCATCCCAGCTTGGAAAATGTTTAACATGTGAAACTTCAACTGTGTAATCATAATGTCAGATAAGTATGTCATCACAGTGACATTTTTTGGATATGTTTGTGTCTACAATGAATGCATCTGTAATTGAGTGATTGTAATTGGCACTGCATTTTGCATTTCATTTGGCAGAGATCAATTAGAAAGTATTAACAGGAATACATATAATGCACTTCCTAATTACATCTAATATTCACTCAATCATGTTGCTACTACTTCTGCAGATGATCTAATGAAAGTCTTCACACAGAGTTGTTCAAAAATACTGGCGAGTTTATAGAAAACATTTCTCTTGCTCACTAAAAAAGATTGACTATAATATGGAAACATTACAGGCCCAATTAGTTAGGATCATCCAGTTCAGCTAGATTGAATCTGAAAATGCAAGCTGCTGAGTAGATCACTGGAGTCAGTAGGGCTACTCCACAGAAAGCAATTGAGAAAAATCATCTTCTTTATGTGTACAGTTGGGTATGGGATGGGATAAAAAACCAATCATTATTTCAGCTTCCTCCTCCCCAAAAAGCTTTCAAAGTCTACAAGCTTGCAATTAGGCAACAAGCCTTTCCAAAAATACCTTATATAAATGCAAAACAGGAAGGATGATCAACAAATCTAGTCGCAATCTAATTCCCATTAACCATCTGACCTAGCATTGACTGGTCATCTCAGAGCTTGCTTTGCTAGTATCCAGGGACCATGCAATGCAACTGGGTAGGAGAGGAAAGCCAAATAAAAAATAAAAATAAAATAACTAATATAAAAAAAAATCCAAGGGGGAAAAAGTGAAACCTACTACATTTAAAACCTTTAAAAGTCCTTTTTCTTCTATTTTAAACAGAAGCCTTTCTACATAAAGGAAACAGTAGGACAAAGTCCCAGTACAAAAAAAGCCTTTTAAAACAAGTTTTTTGAAATTCTATACAATTTCCACAAAGCTGCCTCCTGCAGCCCTTTGAGAAGATAAACAACCCTTTAAAGTGCAACTTTTTTTTTGTTCTTTTCAACTTGCAGGTAGAAGACATTCTCAGCATCTAATGGAGAATGTCCCACTCACCCACTCCTTGCATCTCATACACATGAGCCACTGTTTGGAATGGAATTGAGGATTAATAGAAGAAAAATCTATAATAGTTCTTTAAGACTGTCATCCTCGATATACATATGTGGGAGTAAGTCCCATTGATTTTGATGAGTTATTCTGTAGACATACATACATTCTGTAAGGTGGGAATAGGAGTAGGATAACAAGCATATAAAAAGTAAAGAATGCATTTATGTATTTTTTTACAAAACAAGTCACATATTTAGTCAAAAAATGGGAAAGAGCCCTTAAATGAAAAGAGTGTCTGTTTCTGGGATAAATTGTGTGTGTTCATGTGTAAATAATGAACTAGAATGTATAAGGAGCTTATCATTCAACCTGACTGCACCCTAATAGGATGCAGCAGGGACACTGGACGCAGGCAGGAATTATCACATGTAATTTGCTGCCAATTCTGCTGGCTGAATACAGCCTGGCTGCATCCCGGCTCCCAGGGCGTGCTTTGGTGGCCGCATTTCCATCTTTGAAAAGTGGCCTCTGAAGTGCACCTGGGAACTGGGTTGAAGCTGGGCTGTACTCATCCAGTAGAATTGGTGGTGAATTATATGTGATAATTCCTGCCTGCATTCTGCATCGTGCCTGCATCCCATTAAGGTGCAGTTGGATTAAATATGTGTGCGATAAACTCCTAGGAATAAATTATAGGAATGTCAAAAGAAAGGAGCATTTTCTTTTGCTACAGTGTGAGTCTCCCTCATCCAGAATTGCAAAATCCAAAATATTCCAAAAAACAAAACTTTTTTAAATGGGTGGCTGAGATACTGACAGCTTTGTGTTCACTATACATGAATGTTGTTTCATGCACAAGATTATTAAAAATATTGTATGAAATTACCTTCAGACTTTCTGTATAAGACATATATGAAATATAAATAAATTTTGTGTTTAGACTTCGGTCCGATTCCTAAAATATCTCATTATGTACGTATTTGCAAATACAGGTATTTCAAAATTCAAAAAGATCTGAAATCCAAACTATATCTGGTCTCAAACGTTTCATATAAGGGAAACTTAATCTGCATTATTCTAATATTATGCTTTGACACAATGAAGAACTATTCAGCATAGAGACTTAAGAGTGATAGTATCACCACCACCACCACCACCACCATATTATGCCTCTTAGGGATAAGTGAATGCTCTCTAGGAAAACAATAATAGTTTAACTTAAGCATTTTTGTTTTCCTCAGAATGTCTGAGAAGTTTCTAGTTCTACTAAGCATTAATGTTCAAATCTGAATTAACATTGGGTGAAATAGTGTGCCGTTCTAGACGCGCTAAAAGAGGCTTCTACAACCTCCCAAACCCTAGCGCATATGGGTGCCACCATTATTAAATTTTAGACACGCTGAGCACACCATGACACCTTTGCGCTGTGGGAGGGTGCAAATCATGCCCTTTCCAAGGCGCAAAAAAGGAGCTCCAAACGGAGTCTTTGCCACGGCTTTTAGATAGGCACAGCAAAGACCCTGGGAGAATGGGACCATGGCGGCAGCCCCTTTCTCCCTTCAGCCCTGCCTCCTCTGGGATGGATGGGGAATGGAACGGAACAGAAAGGGGACTTCCTGTGTGTGGTAAAATGCATCCCTCACTCATTCAGTTCCCTTCCCAGCCCCTTTTGTACCGTTCCAGGAACCTTGTGCGATAAACTTAATGGTGTGAGTTGGTTTGATTCTGCTGCTCTCCTCACAGCAATCATTAATACAAGTATCTTCCTGAGGCCAGTTGATGTGTGCACATTCACACCTAAGGTAGCTTTGGGAAGATGTTGGCAGCCAGGATCACTTGTCCCTCTGCTTCCTTCAATGGTATGGGACTGCTTGTGAATGTGCACCCAGCACTGCCATGCTTTGGGAGAAGGGAGGAGAAATGGCCTTGGCTACCACCAACACCTTCCCAATCTCAACCTTGCCACCAAATCTCTTCTCCCCCCAACAGCTGGTCTCTCTTTTCCCTTTCCCCAAATAGTTGTCTCCTCTTCCTTCATCCTTCTGCCACCAGTTCTCTTCCCCACCACCACCACTCAATCTCTCTTCCCCAGCCTTATGCTGCCTGATCTATCTTCCTCCTACTTCCTTGTCATCTGATCTCTCTTTCCCCAGCCCCTCCACCCCACATTCTCTTTTCCCCTTTGTCAGACTGATCTGCACACCCTAAATAAGGCAAAGGAAGCAGGGCACATACTAATGCACCATACTGGAATTGAAGCGGAGGTGCAATAAAGATTGCCTCAATGCCATTTTCCATGTGGTTCAAGAATGTGATTGCTGTGCTGTTGAGACTTGTGTGATAATCCTCTATGAGAATGTATTTTCCTTTTACTAACACACATATTAACACTTCTTATAGCTAGGTGGGGAGAGATTGTTATCTGTTGTATGTGAAGTGACCTCCTCCTCCCCAGGAACTTTCTCTGTGCATTTTCCATCCAAGAACATCCGGTGCACATCTTGTTACAGCCATAAATAGGCAAGCATAGTTGCAATGCTGTGGCAGAGCAGTGTATCAAATATTAGTGGAGTTATGTTTGATAAGAAAGAGATCCAGAAACATTTCCAAAAATAGAAAATAAATAAATGCAGGCTCAGTTATCTAGTCTGTTCTGTAACTGTCTTTCTTCAGTGAACATTGAACCATAAAATCCCTGAACAAGGAATGCCTGCGTTAAGAAAAAAATGTGAGACGTGCCTGAGTAATCCCTAGACCCTCCTCTTTTGCTGTGAAGTACAATCAGGATAAGAAGAGATATCCAGCATGAAGGAATGAAGCAGAGCACCACTATGAGACTATCACTACAACATACTGATATGTTTTCCATGTTTCAGAGAGAATGTAGCCACCTTTCCCACCTTCTGAACTGAGCTATAGGTGAGAAAAACCAATAGAAACTTGACAGAGAAGGTGTCATGCCTGGAAAACGTATACTCTTTCATGGACAGAGCCAAACTAATGCCCTAATCTTCTAAGAAGAACAGTAAAACAAACAAAGATGTTTTCATGCAGACTTTGAAGCCATTGTAATAGAACCAGCCAAAAGAGAAATTAAAAAACAGAACAAAACATTTTCTTCTGCCAGTGCCACCCCCTAAAAAAAGCAGACATGTAAAATAGTAGTAACTACTTTTCTGCTAGTTAAAACAATATTGAAAAATTTGAAAGTTTGTTACCTGAAAATTACCTGAATTGTTTGGGATCAAGTTCTTTGAAGGAACACTAGCATCTGTGAGACAGACCTTTGAAGCCTTAACCATGGACCCATCACCGAGAAGTATATAGATAGGTGAGCAGTAAAGACTAACTCTTGGAGGCAGTGTTACAAATAATGGTGTTACTTATAATGTTATTCCACAGGTATAGAAGTGTGTTAACTAAACAATGTTAGTTTATTCTTGCATAACAAATAATATTTATGTATAATTAGGAAAATATTGTTGGGAGGATTAAGGTCCATTTTTTTTAAAAAAAAGGAACATGTTATTAACTTATCACAACAAATTATTGCTAATGAGTAAAGTAATATTTTTAAACAATGTGAAAAGCTAAGAAAAAACAACTTCCCAAACTGGCTAGAAACAGAACCGTTTCGGAATAAATCTTACACCTGAAAAAAATTTCTCCCTACCCTTTTATCTATAAACCCTACAGTCAGTGATACCACTAGAGTTGATGTCTCCCCCTGTGGTATTATGTCAACCCCATGCTCACAGCTGTCAGGCCAATGGTCCCACGGGAGTAGATTGGGACACTGTGGAATAAAAAGGCTCGGTTTACTTGCCTGCAAAGGCTGGTGGACTGAGGCACCAAAAGTAACTGTCCATGTTCCAGGTTGTTCTGGCCTACCCACCTTGTTCACAAGTCCCAAAAAGAGTCCAAGCACCATTTGACAAAGGTATGGGCCTACAGTAGTTCACTGTGGCATGTGACAAAATTCTAGCTGGCCTCCTTGCCAGCTCCAGATGGGTGGACTAGGACATTCCCAGGACCTTCAGTCTACAGGAGGTCCAGTCTATACTTGTGGAAAAATGTGGCTGTACTGGAAGGCAGACACCTGAAGCAGTCTGCACACCCAAGCCCCCAAGAAATGCCACAGCCTACAGCTATGATTTTCAAACACTTTTAAAAAGTGTTTTACATTTCTGATAATTTTCAGAGAGGTCTTTTTCTTGTATCAAAGCACTTTCAACTGACATTTTAATGCTTTATTTTTAATTCCTGTTGCTCTTAATATTGCATTCCTTGAAGCAGTTAATTTATCTGACAGAAAAATAAAACACAAGCAAAACATTTCAGCTCTCCATAAAATATATATTTCAGTCCCATTTGTTAATTGCATCTCTCTCTCTCTCTCTCTCTCTTTCTCTTTGTGTGTGTCTGCATGCACATGCATGTGTGTATAGTGACTAACAACCTGTGCAGACCAGCCATTAAGGCTGGCTTGGGGGTGGAGTTGGGGCATGGCGTCCACATGACGCACACCCTGAGTCTGTCCTCATGGCTTCATGGAGCTCCTCTGGCACTGCATTTAGATGACACAGCACCAAAGGAGCACTGTAAAGCTGTGGTGCGGCAGCTACGGTGCCCTTTCTAGAGTGCAAAAAGGAGTTACTTTTTGTGGCTCCTTTTTGCCCCATGGAAAGGCCAGATCGGGGCCATGGTGTGCTGCTGCCACAGCCTCGATCTGGCTCTAAAAGGAATAGTTGAAGGCCTCCCCTAACTGCATTTTTTCCTGGATCTAGGACTAACTGGGTCTGGGACAAACTTGGGGAAAGTGCTGCTAGGGGCTGTACAAACAGCCCCAAAGGGGCGCTCTCCAGCTGCCTCTTCTTCAGCCAGATCAGGGCTGTGGTAACTGCATGCCACAGCCCCATTCCTGCCTTTCCAGGATGTGAAAAGGAGCTGCAAAAAGCATCCTGGAAAGGGTATGATAGTTACAGCACCAAAGGTATATGGTGCTCCTTCAGCATTGCATCTTATGGATGCAGCACTGGAGGAACGCGGTGACAAAAGCATGTCGAGACACTATGCCTCAACTCCACCCCTGGTCTGTACAAAGTGCCAGTCTGTATAGGGCCTTAGTTTGCTTTTAATTCTATCTGTCTCACACACACACACATACAGAGACACACAAACACACACACACATGTAGGGGCGGTCTGCAGGTGCCCATTTTAACTCCGGAGGGATGCTGCAGCCGCCAAACCATGCAACGTCCCTCCAGAGTAAAAAGAACCATTGGCGCACTCATCATGTAACCGATGCACAGCAACATGCGGATGCTGCATGGCAGCAATGTCATCATAGTGGCACCCATGTGGACAGGACACCGCCATGAAGCCATTGCTGTGATGTTCTAGGGTTAGGGACTGTGCAGTTGGTGCAAAATCAGTAACCCTAGAATCGCTGCTGCCATGCCACAAAGTGCCTGCCTGTATTGAGCCTTAGTTTTATTTTGCTCTCATTGTCATGATTCCCGATGTCATAACATTACTACAATGATATCTGCTGGGGTTTGGTTCAAGGATTCCCCCATGGATACCATGGATACCCAAGTCCCATTAAGTTCAATGGCATAATAAAAAGGTGTCCCTTGGCAAAGTCAATTTTTGCTTATTGGAATTTATATTTTTTTAAAAATATCTCAAGCCATGGATGGTTGAATTCATGGATAAAAAATCTGTAGACACAGAGAACCACCTGTACTTTCAGATTCTGGTTATATGGACTGCTAATATATTATAAGGAAAGTTTAACTTTTAGAGCATGGAGAGCTACCATAACAGGGTTAACTTTGAAAGGTAACCTATAAATGTTGCTTTTGTTTTGTATCTTCAACTAATCTCCAACTTATGGTGCCCTTAAAGTGAGCGATCACAGGGTTTTCTAGGCAAAATTTGTTTAGACGAGGGTTGATTTTGCCTCCTCCGAGGCTAAGAAAGGGTGTGTTTCCAAGGTCATCCAGTGTGTTTCCATAGCCAAAATACCAATATAAATAAATAGTACTGAGGGAAGGAGGGAAAAATTTATATAGGGAGCATTTGAAAAAGAGGAAACATTGCTTAAACTCTGCCAAGAACAAGGGACAGATATTCCGTTTGTCATATACTCTTCTGCCTGCTTCCCACTCAACCTCAAGCTATCACTGACCTTGAGTATGGACAAACTATATCTGGATCATCTGTATCTATATCTATCTTCAGGCCCACAGAAACACAGAGTCACATCAAGCCACATTTAGATGCATGCACACTTGTCTGCCTCCTCTTCAGCAGCCTCCTTAACTCCCTTTTACAAAGAGGCTTGGATGAACCTGCTGAGTGAGGCAAGCTGTGGGGCAGAGGAAGGGAGATGATGATGATGATGATGATGATGATGATGATGATGATCCTTTATTTATATAGAGCTGTAAATTTACACACTGTTGAACATACAATATTTAATTAGATGGTTCCCTGAAAACTACCAATGGGGACAATCTCCCTGAACAATTCATGGAAGGCATATCCTGGATCCAAGCCAGATAACCCATACGGATCTGTATCTATAACACACACACACACACACACACACACGTCTATTTCCAAGGAGAGCATCAAAATGCAGCACAGATGGAAACTTGTCTGAAACAGTCAGAAAACCTCAGGCACTCCAACTCTGCTGGATTTGAAAATATGAAATGAATCACTGGTCAGTTTTAAGCATCCTATCCTGAGCAATCTACTGGTATAACTGAAGTGTTTCAGTCAGGAAGATATCTTCTGAGGCTTCATCCTAGGTTTGGTTATGTGATCTCCATTAAAATAAGAAGGCTTGCCTGATTCTTCAGAAGTAGACATAACAGGTTTTTTTTTTAAAAAAAAGCTTGTGTAAAAGCTTAATCATATTCATACTGTTATTTAGAGCCATCCGCAGTTAATCTGGAAGATTAATTTAAAGTGGAAGATATCTGTAAGGAATTTATTTTGATCTGTAATAAGCATGCTCCATGAAGATCTGGTTGGGTGCAGGGAACTGTCTGTCATGCAGTGCTCCTCACTTATTTTGACTCTTAAAACACTGGCAGTAAGCCTGGACCTATTTTAGAGGGGAGGGGAGAACCCAACTCTAAATCCCTTGTTGGTGAGAATGGTATTTGAATATTCCTACATTCTCACACAGGGCCGACATATACATATTCATGTACATATCACAGCTAGCTTGTAAAATAATGGTGATGACAATTACTTCCCATTATACTCCACTCTTAGCAGCTAGATATCAGCAGATCGGTTTATTTTCAGTCACTTTTGCATGCATTCAGCCATAAACCTGTTCCATCCCATTTTATTAATCAGCTGGGTTCCCCCCCCCCAATCCATACAAAAATTTACATTTAAATGCACATTCTTAAACATACTTTCTAAAATAAGCATTTCTTACTTTCTTGTTCTGAGATGTGTTAGAACATCAGGGAAAGTTGAGTCACCTATTAAGTCTTTGGGAATCATTTTAGTTTGAAGAGAAATTCACAATGATAATATCCAATGAGCATGTTTTTTAAAAAATAAAATACAGCCAGGCAGTGACTACAAGACAATGAAGTTGTGGGAATAAAGTTTTAGTGTCCTAAAATAAGGTCAGTTGGCCTTTTTGAATGTTTGTATATTTTTAAATTTTTATATGCTTAATCAGGTGTCTGCAAACAGAGTAGTGTGGTGGAAGGGCTGTGCAGACCATCAGGAAAAGCCAGGTTGGGGTGGAGTCTGGGCATGACATCCATATGACACATGCCCCAGCTCTGCCCCCAGCTGGCATGAGACTGTACGCCTCACCACACAACATGCAGTGACACGGCAGTCCTCTGGTGCTGCATCTGCATGATGCAGTGCCGAAGTAGTACCATAAAGCCATGGCCCTGGAGCTATCATGC
The DNA here is from genome assembly GCA_034509955.1 of Urosaurus nigricauda. NCBI lineage: Eukaryota > Metazoa > Chordata > Lepidosauria > Squamata > Phrynosomatidae > Urosaurus > Urosaurus nigricauda. The sequence goes on from JAOEGL010000004.1 coordinate 108,963,314, forward strand.
TCTATGTAGAGCACAAAAAGGAGAAGCTTTTTGCGGCTCTTTTTCGCACCATGTAAAGGCTAGATTGGGGCTGCAACATGCGGTTGCTGTGGCCCCAATCTGGCTGTAAACAGGGTGGCTGGAAGCCATCCCTTAGGGGCTGTCTGCATAGCCCCATAGTCTCCTTCTTTGGAGGTTTTTAAGCAGAAGCTGAATGGCTGTCTGTTGGCTTTGATTGTGTGTTATTGCATTTCAAGAGGTTGGACTGGATGGCTCTTGTGATTACTTCCACCCCTATGATCCTATATTGGGGAGCAGACTTGACTAGTTTTCTCCCTGAGAGGCAGTGGGTTTTTGTTTTGTTTTGTTTCATCTATTTTTTAAAATAAGGTTTTGCCTAAAACTTTCTATCTCTCCTTGCAGACTGAAGAATTGCCTGTTCTACCTTCTTTGAACTCTGTCATCTCATATTAATGCATGAGTAGAGTGGGACACAGATTTTTCTCTCTTTTGAAAACGCTAAACTGAAGGCCATGCCTTACAAAGGGCTCATATGGTGAGAAGTATTTGTTAACACAGTTGATTATTTTTGCTGTTATTGTTCTTGTTGTTGTTGACTGGAATTCACAAGTGTGGTTACAAATGCATAACCTATAATTACACATTTGCAAGCAATACATACACATGATCTCTGCTTAAAGAATAATGTAGGGAATACTGTATATACTTGTCTATAACTCATCCTCATGAATAAGTGAAGGGCAGGTTTGATGGCTTTTGATATGACCTTGGATAAGGTGACAGTAAAGTTTAGGGGCATGTAGAAAATGATCTAAAGGATGAAGCATAGGAAAACAATGCCAAGGAACTTATAAAATTCCAGCAGACATAACTGTCTGTGCTCACACTAAAAGCTGGACGGATAAGAGAATAGGAGGCAGCAGGTCAGTGCTTCCACAATAGATTCCACAATAGATTTCACTAGAGGATGGTTCCTTTTTAAAATAAGAGTTAAAGTACAGTACTTACATTGACCAGTGGCTAACTAGAATCAGGTTTTTAAAGTCAAGTTTTTGACTAAAATTTTAAAACTTATACATGAGTATGTAGAGTATGTAGAGATGTGTATGTATGTAGAGAAAAATCCCCCAATCCTGATTTTAAAACATTTCAAAAATTGTCAAAATATATTACCCTTGATTCATGAGAAACCTGATGAGCCTCAAAGAATAACGAGAATCTTTGCAGTTTGGGACTTATCTGCACAAAATTCACCTATGGGTTTTTGTTTTTGTTTTTACAGAGGGGGAGTTGTAGTAAAAACAGCATTTTCTGCACAAATATATATATATATATATATACTCTTAAAAAAGCATTTTCTGCATATTTATCTGTTTAGAAAATACTTTTCCATTTATAGAAAATGGAAAAAAATAAGTAAATAAATAACAAAACTCTTTTCAAAAATAAGTAAATAAATATCAAAACTCACCACATATAAATTTTGTGCAAAATAAGCTCCAGACTCTGAAAAGTCTTTGAAAACTGAAAAGCAGTCTTATAGCAGGAACTCTTCCTCACAGTGGGAAGAAATTTGATTAAATTTTTCATTGCTTCCTTGGATAACAAATTGGTGAAGAATTCCATCCCTAATTCGTCCTTTTCTGCTTTTTTTCTCCTCTCCCTGCAGAGTCTAAAAAACTGTTTGGCAATAGCAAATAGCAAAGAAGGTTAGGGAAGCTACAACAAGAGTAGATAATGAGGATGAAAGCAGAAAGGAGAACCCATTTACCCTCCCCATGCCTCCAGTCCAGTTAGATTGAAATACAGATTGCTAGGTGCTGGGAATCATGTCTGATGCTCTGTAAACAAATCATCTAAGTGGCTCAACCAAACACTCAAAAGAATTTCAAGGGTCTAGTGTATACTTCATATTGTTTAAGCAGACCACTTGGACGTCTTGTTAGATGGGCATACCTGTCATCTGGAGCCAGCAATTTCAAGCCTTGTACTCAAACCTGATGCAGTCCAGATGTTTTCCACTTGAAACCAAGACCAAACATTATGCCACGATTGTGCCAAAGGACCAAACCAAAGGATGAAGACCAAACTTAACACCAAGATTGTGCCAAAGTTATGTTATTTCTAATGGAAATATATTTCATAACAACATGAAGGATGGCCTTAATTATTATGATCCCCACATGTAAAATTAAAGATATACTGTTCAGTAGAAACAGACTTATTAATGCAGGTATTTCTTTACACTGACATAGTACTCAGTTTTACAGAACTCTGAATACCTTATGTTTCATTTAGGGTTTTACAGAATTTCTTTTATCATGTTATAATTGTTAATACATCAGCAGTGGCATCATATTCCAATTGACAAAAATCACTGTTTTAGTTGAGGGATGAAGAAGTTGGAGGGAGGGTGCATCGCCCAAACTAAATTTGCTCTCATCCTTTCCTAGGGGGAAGAATGAAAAGGGGCAGGTTGGATCCCCTTTAGAAGCCAGCCCTACCACCACTGCTGCTGTGTTGACAAGAAATCACCACCATGTCTGCTAGAAGGGTCAAGAGACAAAAAATAAATAAAATAAAAAAAATAAAAAAAAAATAAAAAATAAAAATTAAAAAATCCAAACAAAGGGAGAAGATAAACTGCATTTCTCATGTCATACAAGAGTGAGGCTTTTCATAGTTCCAGAATTTAAAGGCCACCACAGAAAAACCCATGGTCCTTGTCAACAATATTCTAACATCTAAAGGTAATTGCACCAGGAATCATTAGAATTATAAACCAGAGTTAGAAAGGTATATTGAGTCTCAAAGCAAACTGATCACCAGTAACTTTAGTTCAAAATAATAATTATATATAGGCTATGACCTATGCCTAGGAATAAAAGAAGGGTGGAAGGGGAAGTGAAAAAAGGAACAGTCAAGACAGTTACATCTTTCAGCTAAACTTTCAATGTTAGTGTTAGGGAGGAAAATAACAATTTTTCACATATGTTTCATGAAGCTAAAATGAAGATGTGGCTTCTCTTCCTTGAATTTCACCTTTGAGAATCTTGATGCTGAGTTATGCTGTTCCCTGACATGATATTTTAGATGAAGTCTGTATTAGGAAAGTTCACGGAAAGCTAAACAATTGCACATGTTTCCTTCCATTTGAATATGGTCTTGACTTTCTAGGGAGAAAAGTGTGAGACTTTACACAGTTACAGAAAAAAAAAATGACAAACAACTTTAGCATTTCTACCTCCTATGGATTCCCTTTCTTTCAAATAGAATTTCTAGATTTCATGTGAACTGCAGACAACCCACAACTCTTTTTTCTCCCTATCCTGCTGTTAATCAACTGCAAACCAGTAATCGTTTTGATCAACAATTCCTACCTGAGTTGCTATCTTTTGCTTGCTATTGTATAATTCTTGCTCTGGATGTGAGTGCTCTCTATGGGTTTTCTAGTCTCAGCTGATGGACTAGTTTTTTGACATATTCTGTGGGTCACAGCTTGCTTTAGAAGTTGTAACTGTTAAACAATTGCAATAAAATGTAACCCACAGTCTTTGAAGCTTGCTAGTCCTCCCACAGTATTTCATATGGAATATCAAAGTGGCAAGGGAACCACTTACTGAAAAAGATATTCTGTTAAGTGCTGTCAAGAGAGCCCAACATTTCATTGACTTTGAGAGCAGAAAACTGATTCACTTCAAATTATGTCATTTATATTCTTTAAAAAAAATCCTTAAAATGAGCAATCTCCAGTTAATCTGCCAAACTCCTTTAAGCATTAATTTATTTTGCTTCAGCTTCATTGTTAGATGAAGAACTTGTTAGACCTCAGAGGAGTGTGTACTCGGCTTTTGTACAACAGTCAAGAGAGTTCTCAATTACCTTTCAGAAGCACAAATTTCAGGCAAATTCACAAGGAGAAAATAGCAGCATAACACTGTATATGCAGATCACAAGAACACTGGGACAATCATTGAATGTGATAGGTAGCAATTTTAGAAATGATGCCTTATGCAGTATGTTATAAATCTGTGCTATCTGCTCCCTGAAGAAATCAAAAAAATATATCAGCTAAATCGGGTTTAAAAGAGCTTGGCAGGCATTCCAATACTAAAAATTTAAGGAGGTAAATTAACTTGTAGAAGCAAAGAGAACAAAATATCCCCAGTGCTCATCCCTATGATTTTGTATTTATAAGAAAAGTTTGCATGCTTGACACCAGTAGACAACATACACAGCCAATATGAGAAGAATGACAATAAACCCATTCATCAAAACAAAGCATGGAGGGCTAGATGCATACATGGGAGGAGAAGCAGAGATCTGTATGTCTGAATTTGAAGGGTATAGCGAATGAGTAGCTGGTTTGACTGTGACAAATAGGGCCTAAAGTGTCCTGGATGTTTGGCTCACTTCCCTGATAGTAAATCACTGTGAAAATGAGGGACATATTTAGTTCCACATGTTATACTCACACAAGAATGTGTAGAAAATGCCATTGTTTTGTTGGGTTTAAGATTATGGGGAGAGAAAAGGATAATTCATGATGATGTTGCAGCTTTTGCTATCTGCCTCAAGTGTAGAACAATATCTAATTCTTTATGGGCAAACAGTAAGTTTCACACTCACTTGGAGAGCAAAGATTAAATGGATATAGGGAGCTTTATGGAAGATAACCATGGAACTATCTCATTACATTTTATTAGCAAATGGTTCCCCCAGTGTCAATGAGTTGGTGAATCTGCTCCAGATTTTAGTCTAACCTTAAAGACGTTCAAGCTATTGAATCCAATCTCCTTCTAAAGTTTAACAACACAGAGCTGCTTAAAGTTCAGACTGAAACCTGGAATAGATTTTCTACCCCAGTGACATTGGCACCACCTGCTACTACTGATATAATTCACTGAGTATATATTATGGATGCCACACAAAGTGTGTAGGTTATATTTAGAGGGAATAACTAGTAAAGCCACCTCTGAGTGCTTCTTGCCTAAGAAAATCCAATGAAATTTATGGGGCTGGAATAATTTGGAAAAAAAGAAAAGAAAAATTTGGAGTGGACACTGTGGGACAGGAAAATAATGCCTCTCTTGATCATTTTAAATTTGGTTTTGAAAACAGATAGTGGTTATGCTATCTATGCTGGGGAATGCCATGGAATGAACCTTCACATTTCAGAAAGGGACCTCAAGGGACTCAGGATTATAGCAAACAATGTATTCACTACCCAGATAGAGTCATGATGCTGTTTAATTTAGCAAGTTAAAATACATCAAGATATGTATGCAGCTATAATTCATCTGCAATGCTTTGGTTTTGTTGTTTCAGCAATCCTGCAGCTATTAGCTAGAGTCAAGAGTATCAAAGCACACCAAATATTTGATATTTGTGCAAATCCACAGGATGCAGCTTCCTAGCTGACTTCCTCCAGGGACTTAAAAGATCACTACCTTCCTGGAGTTCTTTGCAAACCTGAATAACTTCTGCTGTCCAAATTCTCCTGTGACTTAGAACCCCTTCTAGCTTCCATCTCTGTCTTTTAAGAATATATTCAGTAGAGCCATAAGGCAATTTAGCTTGCCTAATGGGACAGTTTGTCTCATGTGTAATGTTCATTTCAAAACCTGCTTGCATTTTAGCTGAAGGAAAGTTGCCACAAATCTAGTTCCCTTGATCAAGGCGAATCTGAACAGCTTTGTTGCTCAAAAAACAAGGTACAACCTGAAGGTTGATCCTGAAAAACAAGCTACTACATAAATATGTATGCACACTGAGTGAAACTGTCAGTGTTCCACAACCAGGACTAATAAAGAATATGCACTTTACCAGGCCTCCATATGTGTGAAACTATGCTAATAAAGAGGCATAAGCATTGTTAAATTCAACATTACTCTTTGTACATAAGGGAAGAAAGCTTATCTATGCAAACTCACAATGATTGATAGATAGTTTCTGTGAGAGTACCTCAGAAGTACAGTTATATTTGCAGCCAGGCAGCAGTGCTCACAGCAAAGTGTTCCACTGGGGTTATATCTGTAGCAGTGGTGGGGAATGTCTGATCCTCCAGAGGTTCCTGGACTGCAACCTTCTTGATAATAAAGGTGACTTGAATAACTTGCCTCCACAAGCCATTTGCCAAGCCAACTCTTCCACAGTGCCTTGGTTCCAAAGACTTTTGGAACATAGGCATCGATGAAATAGCCAGTGGGAGGTTTGTGCCAGGTAGCCATTTCTTTCTCTGAGAGCAGTGAGACAGGAATTCTGCATGTAGCTGGGTTCACCCATGAATATTTGTCACTGTCACTATACAAGGTGATCCTGTATAATCTTTGCATGAGGCCACAAACTGTGAAACTATTTACACTAGGGTTCTTGGCCTGTGATTTGTGTAATTGCAGACTTTCAAACTGGTGATGCTGTCGTTCCAAAAGTTATAGTGGACAGGTAAGAAACCCTGCTGAAAGATGCCCATTTTTCAAACGATACCTTCATCTGCTATCTAAATTGTGTTCAGCTGTGTCTTCAGTGTTGGGCTCAGAAGTCAAAATGCTCCTACACATATAGTATTTGCTTAAGACAAAAATTTATAGCAAGAATTTGCATATTGATATGTATTATTTAGCTCATATATACAAATTATTCTTAAATTCAAGTTGGATTCAAGTCACTTCAATGACTACATGGACTCAACTTGGCAATAAATGATGCACTGACTTGACTCAACTCATGACTTTGCATATTTTTAAGAATGGACTTGCTAGCATCATTTACTTTGAAAAGCAGGCAAGACCCATTCCCATTGCAGGGGGTGCATTTCTTGGAGGGGAACAGAAAATGTATTAGAATATGGACTTGAGCTGGATGGATGCTTCTAAAGGTTTTGAAAATATGCCATGGGGACCAGCTGCCAAGCAGACCTCAACCTTCACCTCAGTCCCATTGGCTAATGCATTTGAGATTCCCCTGTGAGAAAAACACCTCATTTCCTCCCCCCCCCCCGTTAAAGTTGGCATCTAGATTTGTGACTTGAGTAGAAAGTATCTTGCAAGGACTTGAGACTCAAGACTTAAAGGTAGGGACTTGAGACTTGACTTGAGACTTGGAACAAAAGAAGAATACACCACTGGTATATGGAGAAGAAAAGTTCTAACTCTTTATCATACAAGGTGTGTCTTGACTTCTGTGGAGATCGTATTACTACATTATCAGATAGACTCTAGTCCCATTCAGATTTTTATTTTATTTTTTGACAGGGCCACAAGTGCAACATTTATTGATTTTTCAGTGTACAATACAAATATCAATCTCATCTTTATTATCAAGTAGGTCTGGATTTTTTTATAAGTAATACTTATTACATTTTCACATAAACATAAGCAGATTTGTAATATTCATATTCTAACATACTTAACATTTTTCACATTATTCCCCTTCTTTATACCTTCTTTAAGCTTAATATCAGTACCCATTTGCGGATTTCTCTTAGTCTTGGTTCTTCCTTCCTATTATATTATTTATCAAAGAAATTTACACCTTGTCAAATAATGCATATATATTTCCCTTTGATCTTAAAGACCTAGGATCAAATTATTTTATAACTGTTACATACAATTATTCTATTACAAAACTTACTCTTTGCTTCTATTATTATGTATTCTGTAAGATATTTATCTATTTTTCTCTTCTTCATTAGCTACAAAATGTTGATTGTTCTGATTATTCTTAAAGACACTTGAAAGTATTTTTACTCCAATTACATAGCTTTCCCTATATTTTATCTTTCTTTATAGTATTACAACACTAATTTCCAATCTTCATTCCATTGTCTAAGTGGCCATTCATTCATAAAAACCATAAATCTATCCATTTCTAAAATATGTAATACTTTATCTAGACAGTCTTCTATTGTTGGTATTTCAGGGCTTTTCCATTGCCGCACAGGTCAGGCGCCAAATAAACAATAGACACTGGCTGGAGGAAAACATGGTCACAACTTTATTAAAGAGAACATAGCATGAAAACAGCAATAGGGTTGGCCCAAAGCATAAGGTCTGGATCTGGACATCAGCCACACCACGGTTGGCTAATGTACGGTTGCTTGGAGACCAAGCATCGGGATGATGTAGGTGCCAAGCCCTGCCCTCTAGCGCAGTCATGCAACTGCGCTGCTTCTATTCGATTTGCAAGGCACTCTAGTCACTGGGTGTTAAATGACTGTGGCCCCCGCACTGGCCACAGCAGGTCACTTGATACACCCGGGTCACGTGGACTCCCGATCCAGTGCCAGAGAGCCCTGGAAACCCCTAACCCCAGATCCAGGCCTATGCTGCCGCCAAACAGGCAGTGAGGAACGAGCCGCCTGCTGCCAACCCTATGAAAAATATGCACAATAGGTAAGTACGCAAACTGAATCAGTTAAGGACCAGGGAATAAGTCCAAACTTGGGCGAACATAAACCGAATAGGCCCTAGAGTTCAAGCGGCCTAATCTTTTTATTGAGTCCACAGATAGTCCAGCTTGGGCTGCAGAAGTGGCTGCTCCAATTCAGAAGGAATGTCCTCCAAACTCAGTCGCTGGCAAACCCAAATTGTGCAAGGCCAAGCGAAGCACCGCAACCAGCTCGTAACGAGTGACAGGTGCCCCGTCAATATGACAAAACAGGGGGCCTTGACCATCAGGGCATTCTTCCAGTAACTTTCGCAAGGTACGAACTGGGCAAAGCTGAGATCCTTTAAATCGCTTCAGGGTAATTGTAGTTCCTTTTCCCAGCTGATCGCACTTGGATCTACGAAGAACTAAACAAACCGCATCAACTGCAAATAAAACATCACCCACTTGTAGGGATCGCATAGAACAATCAGAGTAAGCAGAAGGAACCAACTCGCCCACCCTCAGGGCTCCAAAAAGGGCAGTAATAAATGCCGCATGGAAGAGACCCACCTCATAAGAGGAAGAACAGACGGAGGGGAGGGCAGAAACCAATTGACTGAGTAAGGGGAGAGAGATAGGATGCCTGGCATCAGATCGAGGGGCATGAGACTGTCTCCAACCTTCCAAGGTTCGCCTGACCTGGAAGGAAGCACAAGGGTCAGCCAGGCCGGAGGCTGTAGCGAAGAAGGAGATGCCCACCAGCGAGACCGAAATGGCCCAAGGGGACAGCCCTGTAGACTTAAGCCAGGCCATAAAACTGAGGACCAAGGGCGGATCCAGAGGCCAATGGGCAGGGAGCCCTGAAGCCTCAAAAAAGGCAGACAATTTAGGAAAAACCCGCTGGTAAGCCCTGAGGGTGGATGGAGCAATAGAGGACAGAATGCCATCCCTTATAGAAGCGGTCCAATGTTCCAGAGGTCCTCCGGGAATGGAACTGCGGAGGAATCTGCCTCCGGGGCCAACCAACGGAACCTGTCCTCCTGGAAACGAGAGAGAGCATCGGCTATGTCATTTTGTAATCCGGGCACGAAACGAGCTGTGAATGAAATGTTATTAAGCAAACAATCCAGCACCAGCTTCCGTATCAACAACATAACCCTCTCTGAAGAGGAGGACAGGCTGTTTACCCGCCTGGTTGTCACACCAAAACATGACTCTTTTGTTGGCAAAATCGGACCTCCAAATTCGGACGGCCACCACTAAGGGGAAAAGTTCGAGGAATGTAAGGTCTCGAAGCAGATTACTACAAGCCCATTCCAGCAGCCATCTTTTTGCACACCAATGTCCCTGGAAGTAGAGACCAAAGCCGATACTACCGGCAGCATCTGAGTGAATCTGGAGGCTGTCCCCCAAATCCCATGACCTTTGCCAAATTGAAACACCGTTGTAGTTGGCCAGGAAAGAATCCCACACACGGAGATCTTTGAAACCCTAACACAGTGATGTGGGAGACGAACCCCTGCCGTAGCTCTAGCCAGTCTGTAACAGAATGCCCTGCCCGGTGCCACCACACGGCAGGCGAAATTAAGGTGACTCAGCAGGGACTGAATTTGCTTTAAGGTGACTTTCTTAGCAACCAAAAAGGCAGAGATAATAGCCTTGAGCGCCACCAGCTTATCCTGAGGCAAGCAGGAAATGCCTAGGACGGAATCCAGGCGGATGCCCAAAAAAGTAAGGGATGAGGCCGGGCCTTCTGTCTTATCGGCCGCAAGAGGCAGGCCAATTTCATCCGCAAAGGTGGAGAAAGTATCCAAAAGTTTTTGACATTCATCAGAACCAGCTCTACCCACAAACAAAAAATCATCTAAATAGTGGGTGACCAGAGGGGAACCCGCACGACGCTTCAACTCCCACTCTAGGAATGTGCTAAAAGTTTTGAAGGCTGCACAGCTGATGGAACACCCCATGGGCATGGCCTTGTCAAAATACCACCACTCCTGAAATTTAAAACCCAACAAATGAAAATCGTTGGGGTGGACCGGCAAGAGGCGAAAGGCTGATTGGATGTCACACTTGGCCATTAAAGCCCCTTTTCCACAGGACCAGACAAGACAGATAGCATGGTCAAAGGAGGCATACTTGACCAAGCACAATTCAGGAGGAATGGCATCGTTAACTGATGCTCCTGGTGAATGGGACAAATGGTGAATAAGCCTATACTCACCTGGAGTCTTTTTTGGCACTACACCTAAAGGAGATACATGCAGATCGGGGAAGGGAGGGGGGAACTGAAGGGGCCTTCCATACGGCCGGCTGCAATTTCCTTCTCAATTTTTTGAGAGAGAACATCAGGCAAATCCCTGGCAGATTTTAAGTTTTTTGCAACAGAAGGCGGGGGACAAACAACCACTGGGATCCGGAAACCCTTAAAAAAACCTTCAGCAAGAAGCTGGGCAGGATCCTTTTTTGGATAAGCCTCCAGTAATGGAAGGAGAGCCTGGCACTTAACTGGGGTGGAAGCAAGAGGGAAGTGAACTGGAGAGGTGGGCATAGAATTACTTAAGGCCCCCTGACCCACTGGCATCAGAGGTGGGGGCTCCCTCTCATTTGCCGGCTGCCGCAAGGGCAGGGCACCCCAGTCAAAAGGGCTGGGATGGAGAATGTGAGCAGGAAGACTTCGGAAGGGGGCCCCTGCACAGCTCACAACAGTATTCATACCGGCAATGGACCTGGCACACTTTCCGGAATTGAATTCCCAACAAGCAAGTTTTCGATCCCGCCTACCCACAGGCCTAAAAGACCCCTTTTGCTTAGCCAATGGGCCAACTTCGAGCAACCATATTTCGCTGTGGAGCTGATCCCACCTCTCCCGGGAGCTTTGGGAAGCCTGTTGCCTAAAGGCTGCATCGTAGGCAATGGCAGCTGCCTCCCCAGGCATCGATTTAGCCCGGAGGACATGTAAAAGGTGGCAGTCAAGGTGCCACGCTCTTTCAGGGAAGGCCATGGCCACTATGGCCTTGAAAATAGTGAAACCCTCCAGCCAGTTGGCAAAGGTCGGGTCTGTGGGAGATACTTTCGGGTGTTTCTTGGCCCTTTTGACAGTTGTGACAGCCCAAGCCTTTTGGCTGAAGCAGAGTAAAAACATCAATATAACATCCCCGAAAAATACGCCTACGAATCTTCTTGGACAGGTGAGAGCCAGGGGGGGGCGTTCACCTGGAGCTGCCGTAGGGATGGACGATGCCTGGGCATCAACCCAAACACCCTGCAAACCAGGTTGCCAAGCACGCCGCTTGATGGCCCAAGGAGGCAAGCCTGGGGCCATGGCATGCTCCACCCAATATCTGTTCTGACCCACTGGTGCAACAGCCGACGTACCGCCCTGCCCTGATTGAGCAGCCTGCGGCCTGGAACCAGAATGCCGAACCTTCTTCTTCTTCCTCTTGCGCCTACGTTTCTTGCTGCTACTCATTGAGGATGAGCCTGCCAGGGGCAACTCGTCCTCGGAGCTGGAGGAAGAAGCGGAGGAACTCGTACTGGACAATGAGCTTGAACTGGAAACCACCACTCGCGGAACGGCAGGAGCCACTACCTCGATGGAATCGGATGTAGAAGCATCTCGTTCCCTTGCTGGCCCGTCCCTTGGCACTGAAGACTGGAACCACCTCCAGACGTGGAAGAGGAGACCCCGGTGACAGGAGGCGCGCCACCAGCTGCCATTGCTTTAGCGATGATATCCGAGAAGGACCTGGTCAGCTCAGCTGCAACCTCCTGGCTGAAGATCGCCGAAGCCTGCGACGAGGACGAAGCCGGAGGAGTCGGACCTGGCTGCGGAGCTGGGCCCGTTCGCGGCCGGCCGCTGTGATTGAGGGATGGAAGACGTCTGGTGCTGGGAACAGAAGCTTGTCGCGATCCAAGCGAGTGAGCCTCGCTGCCAGCAGGGGCCGAACGCCTCCCGCCACCGGTCTTTTGCTTGGAAGACATAGCGACTGCCCTGTACAGTGAAAACAAGTCCAGATAAGAGCAAGAAGAAAAAAGGGAGGGACGGGTGCAAAGGAAGGGGAGCGGGCTCAGCAGGGCCCAAGCCGCGATCACCTCCCCCAAAGGCCAAACACTTGCTGAACACTCCCCCGAAAAGGTCAATATCTTCCCGAGAAGAGGCCCAGCGAGCCAAAGGTACGAGCTCAACCACTCAGCAAAATAAAAAGGGGGGTGGGCGAGGAAAAATTTTGAAGCAAGTGACTGCACAAGGCCAAATCCAAAGGTGGGGTAAAATTCTGAAATTTTAAAACGTCTGAGGACTCAGCACCACACGATGAGAGCAATCAAGAAAGCCCTCCCCAGTGGAGGGCACAGAATAAACCCACTTCAACCTTGCCACATGTGGGCTCCGAGCCACCAGATCCTGCCCAGGCAAGGGAAGTGGGGGTGTTGTTGTTGTTGCAGTAACAAGCCCCATGCTGCCCCTAATAAAGGACTTGGACTGCAGTGGAGGATGGGCTCCCACAGAGGCCCCGTCAAGGGGCAGAACAGGGCTGCGCTCAAGCCTCTATCTTAGAGAGGCAAAGGAGCTCACACAGGCTCTCATGGAGGCCCTGCCAGGGGCAGAACAGGGCTGCGCTTCAGCCTCAAGTCTTCGGCTCCGTGCTCTTCGGAGCCAAAATTGGCAATGGCACTGAGGAGCGCTGAGCATGGCCTGAAGAAGGCCCATCGACCAATAGGAGGCCGAGGAGGATGGAGCCCCATCCCCTCTGGTCCTCCAGCCAATCGGAAGAGGAGGCGGGCAATCCACAGCCAATCAGGCTGCCTGCCTCTCCAGCAAAGGATCCTGGGACTTGTAGTCCCAACCAAAAAATGGCGGGTGGGCTTCCCGCCATCCCTCCCAGCGGCCAATAGGAGTGGGGCCCGCCCCCTCGCACTGGCCGCTGAGCAGGGAGCCGCCGCGGGCGCCCAAGCATGGCGCTTCCCTCGGGCGGCACCATTTTCCTTGCAAAAATAATAATTGCAGCTGACCCTATATATAAAATACACATTTTGATGTTTCTTTAATAATTTGTCCTGCACAATATTTAACAAGAATAATTCTGGTTCTAAGACAAACTGAATTTTAAAAATTTGCTGTATCATATTATGAATTTGACTCCAAAATTTCTTAACATTTGGACAGGTACACAGTATATGATAGAACGTTCCTTCTGATTGGTCACACTTCCAACATTTTATAAATTTTTGCCAATTTGCTTGGTGTCAGGTACCACCTATTCATCATTTTATAGAAATGTTCCTTTACTTCCATGGATAAGGTAAATTTTAAGCCCTGACCCCAGGCTTTCTCCCATCTTTCCAAATGGATTGCGTGACTAATGTTTTGGGCCCGTTTTATCATTACTTCTTTTACAACCTCTGTCCCATTCAGACCTTTAATAGTATGTAGATTGAGTGCACAGACAAAGAGAAGATCATCGTAATTGGCCCCATTTCTAACTTCTCCAGTCATGTATTAAATGAAAAAAAGAGACTGGACCACCAGGCATACCAGCTTCAGAAGAAAACACAGTCCTACACTTCATCCATGCATCCAGTAAATGGTGCAGTTGTCACATGCCTTTAAGTCAATTCTCACTTATGGCTACTCTATCATAGGGATTTCTGGGCAAGGTCACCTAGAAGTTCCCATAGCTGAGTGGGAATCTGAACCCTGGTCTCCCAGAGTTCTAGTCTAACACTCAAACTACTACATCTCAGTTGCTCAATATTCAGGGGAGAAATGTTTGTGTTTTCTCTTTTGAACAAGAAATCATATTATTCAATAATTTGATTATTAAATCCACTCATATATTCTCAGGTATTTAAATATTCCACTATGTGGAATATTCCACAATATGGATGTTCAGTCATCCAAAAATATAACTGCTGTTCTTCCCCAATTATCTTTCCAAAACTACCATTTCCATCCAACCCATATTTTATAATTGCTGTCAATTTATCTAAACTTAACATTATCATGTAATTTTTTCAGCCAGTCATTGACAGTGGGGGTGTCTGGGTTTTTCCAGTTACTTGCATAAACTATCCTTGTAGCTGTCACAATGTAGAGTATGATTTTTAGAATAGTTCTTACCTGTTTCATCCTTGAGCATGTATAATGTATTAAGTGCTGTAGATACATTTCAGGCATAGAGTTATTTTTATGTTCAGAATTTTGAGATCAAAATGTAAATTGATAACCAGATTTTTTAGCTTCAGGCCATCACTATCACATATGGTAAAAGATATCAGGTGTTTCTTTACATTGCCAACATTTCAAATCAATGTTTTTGAATATTTTTGCTAATCTTATTGGGGTGAGATGCCATCTGAATCATAGCGAAGTGTAAATTTTGCCTTGTCTGATGAAGAAGCCAGTGGAACTTTGAAAGCTTGCAACATGTGTATTCTGCATTTTGGTTGGCCCAGTAAAGGTATCACTGTTTGGTGGATTTTTGATGTTATGAAGTATACTTGTAATTTTAGCAAATGTCTTCCTGTTGTGAGAATGTCTTGGGAAACTGCATAATTTTTCAATACTATTTGCCCTTTCAGACATAGAATAATTGAGTTGGAAAAGGTTATGTAGTCCAAACTTCTGCCATTCAGGAATACACAATCAAAACATTCCCAATAGATGGTCATCTAAAACTTCTGTTTAAACATTTGTAATGAAGGATAATCCACCACACTCTGAGGCAGCGTATTCTACTGTCATATAGCTTTTACTGCCAGAATGTTTTTCCCAGTGTTTCTGTGGAATCTCATGTCCTGTAGTTTGAATCTATTGCTCCATGCCCTAGTCTCTGGAGCAGCAGAAAACAAGCTTGATCAATCTTCAATATGACATTGTGGCCCTGGCCTGGCCTTTGGCCAGACTGGGCCCTGCCTGCACTTGCTTTTTGAACTTCTTTAAGAACTCCCCATCCAGGGGTCTTGGCACTGTTGAAACTGTAGCAGCACAAACTCCTTCCTCAAGAGGGTCCCTTCCTCCCACCGATATTCTGTGTCTTTCTCTCTTCCTCACTCAACAGCTCTCCCTTCCACCTTCACCTAGTCCTCCCTCTCCAAGGCCTTCTTCCTCCTTTTTAAGCCTGCTGGACTATGTTAGGCCTCCACCCCTCCCCTCTCACCCTCCATCTTCCAGACATTTCAAGGCATATTCCTCCAACCCTCAGAGAAATCCGTCATTTGTTCGTATCCCTATAGAGGTCTCCAGAGGGGGAATAAGGGATCCTTATGAATATTTAAACATGGCTGTCATGTCACCTCTTAACCTTCTATTTTCCAGGCTAAATAACTCCCTAAACCATTCCTCATAGGGCATGGTTTCCAGACACCATATTAGTAATTCTCCTCTGGACCCATTCCAGCTTGTTAACATCCTTCTTGAATTGTGGTGTCCAGAACTGAACACAATATTCTTGATGAGGTCTGACTAAAGCAGATTCTCGGTCTAGACACTAAATTCTTATTGGTGAAGTCTAGAACCACATTAACATTTTTTTAGCAGCTGCAGTACTGTCGATTCCTGTTCAGATTACTGTCTACTAAAAATTCCAAATCTTTTTCATATGTACTTTTGTTAAACCAGGCGTTGCCCAATCTGTACATTTCTTTTCCTTTTTCCTTTTGTTAGTTTTACCCTAGCTCTCTAATCTGTTACCCTGTTTCCCCAAAAATAAGACATCCCCCAAAAATAAGACCTACTAGAGGTTTTGCTGAATTGCTAAATATAAGGCCTACCCCAAAAGTAAGACCTAGCATAGTTTTTTTCCAATACAGTGGTCCCCCGCCTTACGAATATCCCGGGTTACGAAAACCCCAGGATCCGAAAGGCGGCGGACCGGCTTCGTATCCCCCTGGATACGAAACGAAAAAAGCCGCGCGACCCCTTTAAATGGCCGCGCGGTCCATTGAAAAAAGCGGTCCCCTGGGAAATGAAAGCTTCGTAACCCGGGGGACCACTGTATATATATACAGTATATAATAAATGTTCCTTTTTGGTTCAACAATCAATGTAAATTCAACTTCATGGAAAAAATAAGTCATTCCCTTAAAGTAAGACCTAGTGCATCTTTGATAGCAAAAATTAATATAAGGCACTGTCTTATTTTCAGGGAAACACGGTAATATCATTTTGAATTCTGATCCTATCCTCAGGAGTATTGATAAGCATGTCCTCTATTCCTTCATTCAGGTCCTTGATACAGATGTTGAATAGCACTGGACCCCGGAAGACCCCTGTAGCATCCCACTAGACACTTCTCTCCAGAATGAAGAGGAGCCATTTTTGAGTCCCTATGGATTTTGTTGATCAGCCAATTACAAATCCATCTAGTCACATTGTCTAGCCTACATTTTACTAGCTTGCTTGCAAGAATATCATGCAGGACCTTGTCAAAGGCCTTGCAGAAATGAAGACAGTGTTCCCTTCATATTTTGCACAAAATTCACACATAGTATTTTTGTGCAGAAGTTAGTATTTTCTACATAGAAAATTGTCACTTTCTACACAGAAATATTATTTTCTGTGCAGAAAAGGCTCTATGCAAAATTCATATGTGTCAATTATTTTCCTATGTAGGTAATGATGTTTTCTGTGGGGAAAATGCACAGAACAGTTCCCTAAACCGTTCACATTCCTATCAGTCCAGGAGTTTACACATCAACACCCCAGTAACACATTTTCCACCATTTTTGATATATTTTAAAATATTTTTTTCCTATCCCTAATCTAGATACATATAGATATAACTGAACATCATAGTAAATTATGTACTTTAAACTCTGGCTTATTGTATGTAAAGGGAGTCTTCCCTTAGTAATAGTGCAGTCACTTCTACTGTGGTCCTTTTGCCATTTGGATTGTGGAAAAATATAAGGGGCTTTCTCTCCATAATGTGTGTAATACAATGTCTGAAAGCAGAACTCTGCCTTATTGCTTTCTTAATAATCAGTGTCATAAGCTAAGAAAAACCCTGGTTAATAAGTGTGGTTTCTTAGCAAAGCATAATACCAGAGTTGTGAGTTTGGCTGTCACATGTTAAGCAAACCATAGATGGAGAGTTCTTGGCATGTTTAACCACTCCCTTGGTCAAACAATGTGTGTCAGCATGCTTATGGGCATGTAGGAAGACAGCTTTTCTTTGTAAAAATGGCTTAACAGGACATCGAATCTGGGCCTCTATTTTAAATCTCCAAACAGTTCCATATAAAAGTGTCATGTTCACTTTACAATTTAAGAGTCAGATTCTAATTTAAGTGATGGAAAAGAGTACTGTTCTTAATGCTAAATAAATAGCCATTATTGGAGATTTTGATTATTTCCTTCTTTTTAATACAATATGTATTCTATCAGTTCAATGGCTTGCATGTACAATATTATTATTATTTTGCTTGTAGGCTGACATGATTCCAAGAGGGCATTTTCAATGACTAATATAAAGATATAAAGTTTTAGGCCTGTCAGCATCAGTTACCATCCAGGTTTCAAAATTAAATTTTACTGAATTTCATAAAATGGATTGCAAAGTTACATAAGATGATCTCCTTTGCAATGGATTGTATTTTTCTACCTACTTGTATATAGCTTTCAAATATGTCATCATGATCTCTATATTATGTAAATTACAAAGGATAAAGATAGCCTGGTTAGTGTGGAATAAGCTACCCCAGACTTTCCAAAGATTTTAATCAAAATACATCAGTTTGGAAAGTTGCTTTTTGAAAAGAAATTTGTTTTCTTTATAGTTGACTAAACCCTCCAAACCTAGCTAGTTATCATTAGGGTTACTATTTCTAAAAGTAACTAATTACTTTCACATTCACTTTTTTAAAAATGAATTTGAATATGTAACTTAAACCAAGTGATATTTCTCCCTCATAATTTAGTAAGCCACTCCCATCACTATAATAGTAATTTAAATTACCATTATATGTTAAGGAAGAATTGTTGTCCTCACTTATACTACAGTTGTACTATAAAGTGATTACATATTACTTTCTAGGAAAAGAAGTAAATTACTAATAGTTTTTAAGCTTGGAAATACATTGACATATATACAGATTGTTGTTGTTGTTGTTGTTTTCTTATATCCCACCTTTCTCCCAACACAGGGACTCAAAATGGCTAACAACAAATTTTAAAACTATACAATTTAAAACAGTGCAACATTAATATATATATATATATATATATATCTCAATTAAACCATTTTAAAATTGAAAAATTATACATTAAAAGCAAACATGTTAAAAATACAAACCTTAAAATTTAAAATGAACAACATTTAACTTCCAGCCCTTATCAGCTTGAAAAGGTCTGACATTCTTATGCCTTTACCTGCCACTGAAAGGATAGCAGGGATGGAGCCATCCTTGCTTCTCTAGGGAGGGATTTCCAAAGCGTAGGAGCAGCCATTGAGAAGGCCCTTTCTCTTGTTCCCACCAAACACACCTGAGAGGGTGGTGGGGCAGAGAATAAGACCTCTCCAGATGATCTCAACAATCTAGAGAACTTGTAAAGGGAGATACGGTCCTTCAAATAACCTGGACCCAATCTGTATAGGGTTATATAGGTCAAAGCTAGCACTTTGAATTGTGCCTGTAAACAGATTGGAAGCCAACTGAGCTTTCACCACAAGGGAGTTGTATGCTTCCTGTAGCCAGCTCCAATTAACAACCCAGCTGCAGCTCTTTGGGCCAACTAATTAAAAGTTTCTTAGCACTTTTCAAATGCAGCCCCACAAAGAGTGCATTACAGTAATCCAAACGGGATGCAACCAAGGCCTGTACCACCATGGCCAGATTTGACTTCTCCAGGAAAGGAGAAACTGCTTTAACTGTGCAAATGCATAACTGGTCACTGCTGAAACCTAGGCTTCCAGGCTCAATGCTGAATCCAGAAGAACCTCCAAACTATGAACCTGAGTATTATTTACCTAGATCTACTGTATGTTATCATACCTAAATCACTGCCTGTCTAGCTGGGATGCCACTGCCCAGATGCATCCTGGGTCAAAGCCTTGCCCAGCCAGCACTTTTTCAAAGTCAGGGAGCTTCTGATTTCAAAAATTGGCTGGTTGAACAAGGCTTCAACATGGAATGCATCCGGGCTAGATAGGTGGCGATTTAGGTATGATTACATCCAGGGGCATCCCAGATCCTGAATTCAAGATGGAAGAGATTAGCTCGTTTATTTGTTAGTTGGATAAAATCCATAATCTGTAATAAAAGTTGGAGCCCAAGTTAAAAATGAAATACATCCATCATCCATCATTTTTGTTTTCTTTATTTTCAGCAGCAAACCTGCCTTCACCCTTTCTTCCTTGACCTTCTTTAGTAATTATGTAAAGTCTGTGATGTTTTCCACTAGTAGCATTTTGTGATCAATGCACTCGAAGACTTTGCTATAGTCTATAAAACACATACTGATTTTCTTTTGTAATTCCTTGGTGCATTTTATTAGACATAGTATGTTGGTAATGTGGTCCCTAGTGCCTCTGCCTTTTCTGAATTCTGTTTGTGCCTCTGTGATTTCTTTCTCCATATGTGGTTGGAGTCTGTGTTGCATTTTTTTAAACATAATTTTGCTTGTATGGGAAATCAGTGCTATGCATATAGCAATAGTATTTACATTTCTATACTGCTTCATACTGAACTGAGCAGTCTCTAAGTAGTTTATATTAGGCTGATCCAGACTGGCAAAAAGGGGTGTGTTCATGCCTGCATGAAAGTGTAGCCTTTAGATGACTCACACTGAAAGTTTGGCATGAACGCACTTCTTTTGCATTTTGATGGGGAAAAAGCAGCTTTTAAAAGGAGCTGCTTTTCCCAGCTTCTTTTTAAAAAGGATGTAACAGCGCAGCTGCATCTAAATGCTGCAGTGCAACTGTGCAGTTTTTTAAAGCTCCCAAACCCTAGCTCCAGCTCTAATCCGAACCCTAGACATGTGTAGTAGGGACTAGTCTCTGGGATGCTGTAACTGTTATGCAACTGTGCATAAAATGTCAATTCATTCACAAAATAAAGAAGTTTATTCATAAACTTAAATTGTAACAGATTTAATATCTTTTTAAGTGGGGGAGGGATGCAGTTTGTTTTATTGATGTAATAGTATTTTAATGTGTAAGCCACCTTGATTGATCTCAAAGGGGTGGGTATTAATAATAATAACAACAACAACTATTGTTATAAAATAAAGGGGTTCATTCATGGTGCACCAATGCAACTGTGCACTTAAAAAAGGGAAGCAAAACCACAATGGTAATTTGACAGATCTTCATAACTACACAGTTCATGTGTGATATACCTGCACATCTGCTTAGTTCGCAGCTGGCAATACAATTGCCTGTATGATGTACCGCTGCAACTGAGCAGTCTGCAGCCAGCAAAAAAAAAAAAAAAAGGTTCAGTGCGACCAAAAGCCCCGTTCATTGCCACCCGTGCAGCTGCTCTGCCTGTGTTTCTAGCACCCTTACAGCTTCCAATGTAGTTGCTGAGCAACAGAAAAGACTTCAGATAAGTCGTCTCCATACCTCCTCAGTGTAGCTGCCCTATTCCTTTTTATTACACACCTGGGGCTTGCAGTGTCGCTGCTAAACATTAAAGAAAAGGCAACTTCATGTCTCCCTTTCCTGCTAATCTAGAAAGCCCCATTGTGTGAGCCAATCGGCCCCAACAAGCTGGGTACTCATTTTACTGACCTATGACAGGATGAAAGGCTGAGTCAACCTTGGAGCCCCTCAGGATTGAACTACAGTACTGACATTTAACCACTGTGCCACCAGGGTCCAGGTATATGATGTCTTAAATACCTAATGTCAATGTTAAAAATAGGAAAGGACATTTGTTCCACCACAGGTCCACAGCTATGATGAATAGACACTACATAATTATTCAAATACACCTACTCCGCTGATATGTGATTCAATTGTTACAGGTGACATATGCTCCTACCTGGTTCCAAGCCAGGATACCTTCACCAAGAAAAGAAAGCAGATATATAAATATATAGTGAAATATATATATCCACTTGACCATCCTATTCACTATGACAAACTGAGATGATTACAAACAGTTCCTATAGTAACAGGAGAAGCATCTTACTTCAGTGCTGCCACTTGAATGATTTTTATTTGTTTGTTTTCTGCTGTTGGAAACCATACCTCCCATATTGACATATTTGAAGCAGACCTAAATTACAATTCTTGCTGTAGCAGGTGCAACTCACAATGACATCTGCACAAAAGAGAATTGTTTGTCACTATGAACGGGGTACTTAAAAATTAACACCAGAATACTTCCTATTTGGGATATCCGTGTGTGATAAACATGTTTATACAAAGAATAATCTTAGAAATGAATGCTCTGTCCTCATACTTCATTCACTCTGTGGAATTGTCATTTCATATACATATTCTTACAATGGGAGAGAAGGAGAAATTTGTGCTGCACGTGGGATGAAATAAATCAGAGCTGGAGAACTTGTGATCCCCCAAATGTTGTCAGTCAGTAATAATGGGAACTGGTTTCCAACAACTTCTGGAGGGTCACAGTTTCCTTGCCATTAATGTAGGAATCCATGCAAATTGACTGAGCAAAAGATGCTGAACCTAGAGATGTTGTCCATAGTGAAGGGTTCACAGTGATAAAGATGTCGACTCTCTTCTATTAGATGTACTAACATCAGTTTACATTCTACTTTTTCACCTCTGGATGGCTGCCATTTTGTGTAGCTGTCTAGTGTCAAGGCCCACAGGAAATGCCCATGAGAAATGCCCTGCATGCACCACAGAGGGCTTTGCTTTGTATTTAGTAGCAGCACAATTCTATGAAAACGCTTTTTAATTTCTAGGAGGTATATTGGGGGAGAGTACATCATGCCACCTATCCAACACCCATCTTGGCCAAAGGCCACTCATTTCTGCAGATTCCACCTTGTACATAACTTCTGCTCAACCACCTGATGTGGAGTGCTGCTGTTTAATTTAAATCAGTATTTGCCACTTTAAAAAAAAGCAGTCCAATGAGATTATCTGGATCATAACTTTCCTCATCTCTCTTACTTGAAAGGATGGGCACTGTTAATGTATAAGTATGATCAATTTATCACTTTTCAAATAAGTGCATATAGGATCACATCTATGGAAAAAAGATATACTTTTACTCAGAAGGATAGGTCAGTGAGTAGCTTGTGTATCTAGACAGTTTAGGTCCAGGCTGCCTGAAAGACTTTCCCTCCCTATATCACCTATCCAGGTTTTTTAGATCTTTGGGAGGCAGCTTGTTTTCAGTCCCACCATTGTCATGGCACACAGGTACATCCAGTGAACAGTCAGGAGACAACCATCTCACACCTGTACCTGAGCTGTGGGTTGGCCCCCACTCTGCTCTCTTTTCGATGGCAAGTGAAGATTCTTTTATTTAAACAGGCCTTCAGCTTTTAACTTATTTGAGTAGTGCAATGGTGTGCTGCTTCTTAGTATAGAAAGTCAATCTTCCACATTGCTGGGTTTGATTTTTGCATATTGGATTATTCATGGATTATTTGCTGCTACTGCTGCTGCTGCCTGAATGCCATTTTTCATAGGGACTAAATGGCTCATGAAGCTGAGAGACTGTGAACAAGGCTTGTTAGTCTCTACTTAAAATGGCATAGGGCAACAGCAGAGGTTGCTTCTGTCTTGCAAAGGACCACACCACCTCCAAAGCATCCATGGTGAGATGAAACTATCAGTTATACTTTCTGCGTGTATTAAATAATTATTTAGGGAGAGCTAGAGTTATTTGTGATTTTTTCCACTTTTGCAGGGGCCCTGCACCCTTAACCCGAGTGAATGTGGAGGACTGAATGTAATAGGTTTAAATGAGATTGTAACTGTTCTAAATTAATGTTTGTTGTCAAATGCTTTTCTAAAACTTGCATTGAGATTGTTCCAGCTCTTTTGTAAATCACTTTGGTTCCCTTACTGGGGGAAAGCAGGATAAGAAAGGAAGGAAGGAAGGAAGGAAGGAAGGAAGGAAGATGAGAGAAAGGGATGGAGGGGGGAGAGAGGTAGGGAAAGAGAGAGAAAGAGAGGGCTTGGAAATGTGGGACATCCAAGGCCAACCATCCATTAAACTGCCTGGAGAGTGGAAAGGAAAGTGCATATAGAATTCTGTTTACCACAGTGGGGAACCCTCTATATGTATGGAAGTAATGTATTCCAAACGTTATTGTTTAACAGAATCAGGCAATTCTCCTGATTCACTTTAAAAAAGCAAAAATAAATAAATAAATAAATAAATATCATCAAGTTCTTTATGAGGAAATTTGCAGATGTTGTTATTATTATAATACTTCAACTAAATTCTCACCCATATACAACGCTTTCATTGAATGGGAATATCTACTTCCAAGATTGAGAGAATGATATCATGTCTGCCAGGCATTACAGCTGTTATGTGATTGGATACAGGTTCAAAGCAGACTTTTCAGTGTTCAGAGCTCTCTGCGTGGTTAAATGAATCTCTCTGTCATATTAAACTTGTAAAAGGTATTTTGAATTTATGCTATCTTATTTATTCAGGCATTCAAGAATTTGGAGGATGGTAGTGTTTATTTTTATTTCATATATTTTGAGCTGCCTTGGGTCCTGCATTGGGAGAAAGATGGCTTATAAATTAAATTAAATTAAATTAAATCAAATAATTTTGAACCAAGTAAAATTCTCACCAATCAGCAAATATGTATGTGATCTCCGTCCTCACTGTATTTAGCTTATTTGCCAAATGATTTTGGTGCTGTGTTTGTGTTTGTTTTTAATTCTATTTTAAAAAAGCACCAGCAATCAGCACTAAATAGAATGGAACTATGTCTGTAGCACAGCAGATATAAACAATATTGTTTTGAAGAATCAAAGCAAAAAACTAAAACTATTTATAGAATGGAAATGTATCACAAAGAAATATATAAAAATGTTGCTACATGGCTTATACCAAGGAGTGGCAAAAAAGGGAATAAATGCTTTAGGCAGTTGAAATAATTCAAAGATGTCATGTTCTAATGCGCTCCAACAGCCTGAACCAACGGATCTATCAGGAACACAGAGACATTGGCAAAAAGTGTATATTAATTCAAAGAGAAAGAACTAGGAGTGTGAATCTTCTAAACCAAACTAATTGATGGCTTCGTCTGCCCATCAGGAATCACTTACTCTTAAGTCCAAGCCTGACATTCGTAACTCAAGAAATACCTCTATTGATTTCTTGTCTGCTGCTGATTAGAAATTTGTTACTAATCAATTAGAGTATTGCATGAGTAATGAGAGCAAGATTGGGCTCTCGGTGCATAAATAGTATAGTACTTCATTACCTTTTCTATTGCTGATTGAGGAGAAAAAGGTGATCTGGGTTGTTTATGCCAAGAAGAAGGAGAGTTTTCTAAGTGTGAGCCACAACTTTCTCTCTGCAAGTACTGGGCAATGGGTGGAAGCAACTTGTATGGTCCTGCACGTGTGGTACGGCCACTGCATCAGGTCTAGCAATCTAGCCATTAGTTACAGCGGATGAGTGTCGCAGTCCTACAACATATGGTTGCCTCTCCTTGGACTAGACATATTTTTTTGGTCACATGTGCTTTTATGAGTTTGAGTGGGAAGCTTAATACATGCCATATAGAAGCTAGGTTTCAGGTATAGGCTGGGCCAAAGGGACACACAGATCCACTTAGCTAGCAGTAGGCTGAGCTTCTGTATGCGATCTGCTACACATGATTATAACAAACAAATAACAGAATGGCCCAGATTGCAAAGGTGATGGTGTGGTAATGGAAGGTCAAGTGATGACTATTGTCCCACTTAAGTTTCACCCCAGCAGAAGGACTAGCCCTTAGCATGTTACATTTCTATACTGCTATACACACACAAGTATTTAACATCTTTCCACCCCCCCTTGATGATTTAGGAGCCTCTAGTCCCCTCCCCCCCCACACACACACCAGTGACATCACTTGAGTTGGCATCACCCAGTGTGGTAACTCATGATGTCAGCCCCACCATTGACCACCTTCCACACCACCCTTTACAGAATCCTAGTAATTACTAGTAACTAGTAATATTAAATTTATACCTGTAAGTTACAATGTCATACACACAACCTAAACATATTGACATGTACACAGTTTCATGTGGTTGAAGTGAAAAATTGATAAGATATGATCTTAAAAGAATATTTAAAAAAATTATTTAAAATATAAAGCTTAAAATTTAAAGTGGAGCCTCGCCTTTCTCCTCTTAGTGAGCCTTACTCTACTCACACCATCTCTACATTGTTTTAAAGGGAAACATGCAAACTCCACAGTCTGTATTTTCTAAAAGGCAGATGTTTGGGAGCAGGGGTATCAAACCCCCCCCCCGCCCCTTGGATACCACCTGGTGTGGCTTGTATCCCCAGCACCCCCTTAGTGACTCCCCTTAAAAAAGTCTTTCCCTGCAAATGGAAACAGCCAGGGGGAACCATTCTGGCTTCCCTAGGAAGGAAATCCTAGAGTCTAGGGGCAGCCACTGCAAGGGCCCTGTCTTACATCCCCACCAGCCATCCCTGTGAAGGTGGGAACTACCATTATTATTATTATTATTATTATTATTAATATAGCACTGTAAAATTTTACATAGCAGTTTACATACAGGAGATAAAATAGAAATAAAACCTGCCACACAACACGCAATCTACAAATCTTACACAGTTACAAAATTAAAACACCACATAGCAAAATTCTGACAATTAGAAAGGGCATAAACACAGACATTAATAACCAGCAAATCAGGTGGTGATCTGGAATGCTTCCCTGAATGAAACCATCTTCAACTCAGCTTTAAAAGTGGTCAAGGAGGTGGTGGGCTGCAGTTGTGTGGGAAGGAGATTCCAGGCGTGGGGAGCAGCAAGGGAGAAGAAGCAGATCCTCGGCTGGTTCAAGAGACTGGAGTTTCAAGATTTTAGTGCACAAGGAGAGTGGTAGGGAGAGACAAATGTTGACAAGCAGGGAGGATCTAATCCATGAAGGGCTTTAAAGGTTGATAAAAGAAGTTTATAATGGATTCTAAAAGAAATAGGGAGCCAGTGAAAATATAGAAGCAGAGGGGTAATATGACTGAAATGACGTATCTATCTATCTATCTATCTATCATTTATATAAATTATTTATATATATAAAACTCTGGCAGCCAAATGTTGCACAGATGTTAGGGGGCTGAGATAGGAAAGTGGGAGCCCCATTAACAATAGATTACAATAGTCCAAGAGAGACACAACCCATGCATAAACCAGTATTTTAGCAGTCAAAGCCAAAAGAAAGCGGCTAATTTTGGCAATATTCCAAAGGAAGAATCTACACAACTTGGTTGTAGCCTGGACCTGTGGAACTCTTTCATGGGTTGGATACAAATGTCATCTACTGTAATTGAGAATGAGTATTGCAGTGAGGGCTTGGGTGGAAAGACCAGTATCTCGGCTTTGGCTGTAAGACATGATGAAACTTGCTTCACAACATCCAGGAGTCGAGAAATATAGCTGACTGTCATTAGCATAGGCCGTAGGGGCTAATATGATTGCCTAAAAACAGGGTATAAAGGGAGAACAACAGAGAAACAAAGATCTAACTACCACTGACAGGCCTGTAGAGAATTCAAGACATGCTATCAAGTACTGCAAGCTGCTTTTTAAGCAATGTAGGAAATCTGGAGACATGGTTTTATTTCAAATGTATATATTCTGGAACAAGGAAAACTTTTTTTCTTGCCTTTTGGCGGCATTATTAATTTTGTTTATGAAAAACTGTTTACTAACATGTAATAAGAAATGAACTAATAAGTGAACACTCAAGTTAGAGTCTCCCAAGCTGTTGTGTTCCCCATCACCACGTATGGAAGCCAAGAAGAACAAATTGAGGCTGTTGTACTGTAGCAACATCAGAAAGCATGAATCTTTAGAAAAGGCAATAACACTAGGAAAGGTAGAAAGAAGTAGAAAGACAGGAAAACCACAAACCAGATGGGTAGACTCATTCAGAGATGTCATGGGCATGGATTTCCAGGAAATAAGCAGAGCAGTGGAGGACAGGAGGTCTTGAAGGTGTCTCATCCACAGAGTCACTGTGAGTCAGGATTGACTTGACATGTAGGGATACATTAACTATTTGATATAAAGCTTCTGCTGAAATATCATAGGGTATCCTTCCTGACACTTAGTAGCTCCCCATCTCAGTATTTTTGTTTTTGTTTTTAAAATGACATTTAAACAATATATTCACAAACCAAAGCATATGCAAGGAAGAGGAAAAATGCTTTTATCTATAGGTCTGTGCACTTTTCTTGAGCTGAGAATGTCACAGAGAAAATACCATGGGGGATCAATTATGACAATAAACTTACCCAGCATCACCATACTTCCCATCAAAAATCTATGATAAGCTTCTATTGAATGCAAAGATATTGTATATTCTATGAAAAAAAAGTCCCAGGGGCCTTTCACACCATGCAATGATAGCACTATGATTGCACTTTAGCTGCCATGGCAACATGCCATAGAATCCTAGGAACTGTAGAATAATAATAATAATAATAATAATAATAATAATAATTTATATCCAGCCTTTCTGTGCAACACAAACAGTGTGGCTTATATGTTAAAATACAGACAATCCTGTATCCCACCTCCAAAAAATACAATTAAACAGTTTACAGATTAAAACATACCTCAAAATAATAACAAATCAACAATGGGATTTGAGAGGGGAATTGAGAGTTCTCACACCCATAGAGCTACTGTGGTGACTCATCAAACTACAAACTCCAGGATTCCATTGGATGTAGCCATGACAATTTAAGTGGAATATAACTGTGTAATGTGAAAGGACCCCTGGTTTCCATATACTGGAGAATGCAGTGGTGGACAACAGTTGGAGCATTGAACTTTAGAGTGCTTCTTCACATTAATCGTCCTCCCCCAAAGCCTTCAGGTCAAAAAACTGGTAGAAGTGGCCTTTTTAAACATTCCCCTGTGAAGCTTACAACAGAAGGAATGGCGAGCCATGCAAGTTATAGATATTTTGAACCATTCATATAAACCTCCACCAATGGCAGTGATGGAAATTGAGTATTATCAGTATTATCTCCCTTGTCTCCACACTTGTTGTGTGGATAACTTCTGAAATGATACAAACTGAATTTCTGAGGTTTATCCTGGTGGAGGTTTATATGAATGGTTCAAAATATCTATAACTTTCATGGCTCGGCATTCCTCCTGTTGTAAGCTTCACAGGGGAATGTTTAAAAAGGCGAACACTCACCTTCATTTTGAAGCAATATAATTGATTTTGACATCTTTCCACTTTAATCTACTGCATGTATAATAGTCTGAAGACCCCTGATTTAGTGTTTAGGTGCCACCTGGAGATAAACATTGATAGCTGGTCATTTGCCACTTGTCTTTAATTAAAACGGGAGAGTTGGAAACAAGACGTCACAGTGAAATTGTAATGGGGCTCATATACAAATGAAGGAGCTGTTCTCATGGCTATACAGCCCTAGATAAATGTCCAGAGAAATCAAATGGGGAGGGAATAGGGTAGGACTGAATCACCCTATTGCTTAAATGGTGTGTGGGTGTGGGTGTAAGAGAGAGAGAGAAAGAAAGAGAAAGAGAGGTTGCTCAGAGGCTGTGATTATATGTACATGTGTTTTAATTTGATGTAGCATTATAGTATTTCTGCATAATCAGCAGGATAATCCTCAAAAGTGTTGTCAAGAACTGAGCAGTATTCCCTTGGCACTCATTTTACAAAGAATGTTGTTCAGTATGATAATCAGCACAAGATTATTCACCTAATGATCTATTGAGAGCTGTTTTCATTTTCTCTTTTCCCCATATTCAATCTCGGAGACAACCCTGGTAATCTCTTCCAATCAATTCCCAGATCACATTCTTATGGCAGGGGAGGGGTTCAGCAAGCTATTGTAAACTATACAAAGACAAGCTAGCTTAAACCCAAGGGTTTCAATGTGTTTAGGCCTGCACAGCAGACCACAGTATTACTCTCAGCTGCCATTATACACACAGGTGTCTGTCATGCTCTTGTTCTTGCATTTTTTTTTAATTTTAATTTTAAATACAAAGGTTTTTTAGTTAGTGAACTACATGGGGAACTGATGTTTCCCTAAATAAGACATTAGTCTAGAGAATAAGCTTTATCTTGACACTAGACCTCTTTGTATTGCTAATAAAATTGTTTATTTAACCCCTATGTATCAAGAGTATAGCTGAATTTCGTTTTAATTTTTTGTAAGCCATCCTGACTCCCATATTGGAAAAAAGGCTAGATATGTGTGTCTGTGTGTGCATACACACACACACACACACACACACTCATGCTATTTCCATATGTGTTTCTTTACATACATTGTTACTTGAAGTGCTCTCTCTCTCTCTTGCTCTCTCTCGTTCCTCCCTTCTTATTTGGTTTGGTGTGTGTTTCCATTGTTGTGTTCAGGTGAGTATGGATGCAGTTTTTTTTTCCTTTCTGTTTTGATGTGGGTAGATGGTGTCAGTGGGTATTTTTCAAATGTGCATGTCAGAAGAATAGCTCACAGAAACTTCCAGAAAGAATGGCCAATGGATTGTGGAACTGTAGGCCAAAAATGCTATTTTCCCAAGTTTAGGAATATGTTTTTCTGATCATCACCAATTTATCTGACATTAAAGAAATGTTTCATTACACTTTGTTGCATGTATTTAATGGAACATTTACATAGATAAGGTTCTACCTCTATGTCTTTTTTTGTGCTTATTTTCTAGTCCAAATTACTTGACTCTCAGCTTGATGAATTTGTCTTCTATGGAAGGTATACAGGAGCAAAATAATGTGGGTTCAAGAAAATAGTTTAACATTTGGTGCCCAGCCCATACATTGCTTTAGGTTTGGGGGCAAGTTTATTTTCTTTTACACTCATCAGTTTGTCTTCTAGTTAATAATTCTTTTGTCACTTGCCATGCCCATCACGGAAGACAATCTGTGAAGTGGCAACCCACCTGCCACCCCCACATTTATATGTAATGTCAGTATAGAATGGACAGAATGTCAAATGAAAGAAGAACACATCTGCTGTGTTGTATCAGTTACATAATCTCTTACAGATTCGAAATCAGTGGTCACCAAGACTATTGGTAAATAAAAAGTCTGCTTGGATCAAAACAGGTTGTTCAGGTTGTAAGGTGTATATGAATTCTTTTTTTCATATATGTCAACACTGAAGTGCTTCTCTAATTGAATCAAAATATACACTGGGTTTGGAACATGTTGTCTTCCAGACCTTGTTGTAGTGCAGCTTCCAGTAGCCCTAGCCAGCATAGCCCATGGAGCAGAAGGATAGTAATTGTAGTCCAACATAATTCCCACCCCTGATATACACATTCAAATCACAACTGACTTTTTAAAAATGAAAAACAAAACTGGATTGAAAAGGGTAGTGCCAGGGGAATGCCTGTCTGGCTAGATCACTGAGACAGCAATCTCTTTATTATCAGTAACTTTGAATGAAATGTTTTCTTCCAAATGTACAACTGTTGAATAAGTTATTAAGCTGGAGCTGACTGAATCAGAGTATTATTCTCTTAATTTAGACGTTGATTAGATGCCCCCTGAGGAAGATCATTTGTCTTAAAAGAGTTGGGACATTTACAAACCATCTTTGTTAATCAACCTTTCTTGTAAGACCCATTGGGTTTACCATCATTCTGCATCAATGCTCCACACATCATATGAAAAATTCATTGCAAGTTAGTACCTCTGGGAAAGCCTATTAAACCACCCCCGATCTCTGGCACTGCTGTAACTTCCAAGGGGTAAATGAGATTGAAAAAGTGGGAAATGTGTTATATTTCTGTCTAATACTTTCAGATAAATGTGTAATATCTGTTTGCCATGCATACATCCAGATATGAAGACTGTAAAGAAGTGTTATCCTGGGAATTATGTCGGTTATTATCTCATACAATTACAATGTAAATTAGAAACACCACCATGTTTATTCAGGGCTTTACATACAGTGGGTCCTTGTTATCTGCTGGAGTTTGGTTCCAGGATCACCCGTGGATAATAAATCTGTGGATGCTCAAGTCCCATTAAATACAATGGCATAGCAAAATGGTGTCCCTTATATAAAATGGCAAAATCAAAGTTTGCTATTTGGAATTTATACTTTTTAAATATTTTCAAGGTGTGGATGCTTGAATCTGTGGATAAAAAATCCATGAATAAGGAGGGCTGACTGTACAATCCTTTGTAATATCTATTCCAGAATGTTTTACAGCATGGTCAGTAATTTAGAATGGATGTTGTTCTCTGATGCTGATAAAGAATGGATTTATTAGAAAAGGAGGAGGGGAGGTAGAAAGAAAGTTTTTCAAGTCACTTCTGTTTCCACTGTCTCCTGTCTGTTCCACAAACATGTCAACATGTTCCACAGACATGCAAGCATTCCGCTCTATTGTTTTTTAAAAGCAGCATGAAATTTCATACACATTTTTGTAGTTTCCCTAATGTACTTTTAAAATAAAAGTTGGAGAAATGCATCACAAAGCTTAAAGAAGTACAAAAAGTGAAGGATAATTGTCTTCCAGTTAATAGGCTAGTTTGGGGAACCATGAATTATGTTAACTTGTTTTAAACATGACTCCCTTATTTTTAATCATGAATAAATTAGGTCCCATTGATTTCATAGCTGTGATTAAATTTGGATCCAACCCACAGTGAAATGATTTTCCAGCATTTTGACAGAACAGACAGCCATCAAAGAGGCCAGGTACTGCTCAGTAATTAATAGAACCTTTTTCTTAGCACTTTACAAAAGATATATGCACACAAAATTTGACAAGTAGTAGGAGTGAAGACAGAAAAGTAAAGAAAGGCAAAATACAAGAAATAAGGACAAAGAACAAGAAACAAGGCAACGAACAAGAATCTTTGTTCACACCTCATTAATTGCTTAATCAACTAGCTACTAGATCATTACTGCCATAGTAGTACTATTAATGACAGCAGTAGTAGCAGTAGAAGTAGCAGGAGCGCTAGCCAAAGAAACATGGATAGTAAGATAATTATTTTGTAGATACTGAATTATCACAACATTTCATGAATTTCAAACAACAGTGTTAAACCAGGGATGGGCAAACTGCAGCCTATGGCCACATGGAGCCTCCAGGTTCATCTTTTGGACTTCAGCATCTTGAAACTCTCAAAAGAAATTTGAAAAAATAAATAATTTTTTTTCAAAGCATTTTTGAGCCTTCAAATCCTCTCTAGAACGTGGTGTGTGTGTGTGTGTGTGTGTGTTATCATGTTTTTGTTCCCAGAAATTTTTGGTCCAGGATAGACCTTCGTAAAAACAGGAAGCAAATTTCATTCTCTTCTGGTTGCTAAAAAAAAAAAGTCTGGTCTTGGCTCAAAATGGCATAGAGGGTTAAAACGTAACAACATACTCCATTTCTGCTGGAGGGCATTTGAGAGCAAAAATCTGATATTTTTGTAGTGTATGTCTTTGTGTCAGTGGGGTGCACACCTTCATGTTCTCCTGATGTGGCAGTAATGTAGTCACCTAGCCTTCCATAGCTACCCACCCAGCTTTAAACCAAGCATTTGAGTTAAGAATCATGTGCACAAATTTACACAATAAAGAAATTTAAGAGAAAGGAATAATTTTACTCTGCATGAATGCGAGAAAAGAAACAAGAATATCCTCAATTCATGCTGAAGATATTCAAATAGCAGCACTGAGAAGTGTTCACAGTGTTCTATTAAGCAGCCAGTTCAAATGTTTCAGTGTTAGCGGTTTTGCTATTCTTAGCACAGGCTTCAGTTTTCAGGATTTTACTTCCATTACCAGTGCTTCCATCATCTCTATTTGACAACCTTAATTAAAATTTTAACAAAGCAATGACTCCATGTAACAATCTAATTCACTTTAATTGTGTGCTTAACCTGAATCTGATTCCAAGGGGAATCATTGTTACCATTTCAACCAAATTTCAGAATATTCTGGATCTAAATATCAGAAAAGTCTGGATTTTTGTTGGATATTATGGAGCTTCTACCCATTGAATGGCAGAAAGTCCTAGGAATGTTTACAAGACTACAGCTAAGTAAATATGGGAAAATATCTCAGTTGCACTTTTTCATTCATTTGGATTTTTAAAAAACTCAAATGTTTTCCAACCCAAATATGAGAAATGCATAAGTGTTGATAACAACAACAACAACAACAACAACAATTTTTATTTATAACCCACCCCTCTGTCCAAGCAATTGGAGCGGGGTACAACAAGTTAAAACAATCACAAGTAAAAACAGTTCCCACAAACCAATCCCTGACCTCCCAACCCTTAAAATAGAATTAAACCATGATACATTTGTTCCAAAATAAACTGAAACTAGCACCCCAGCTCTGGAAGCCAGATTCATTTTCTATTACTGGCAATTACTAGCATGGAGAAAACCACATTGCACTTGCCTGCTATGTAGCTATGAAACATGAAGAGCTTCTGAAGGACGGAAAAAAGGGAGAGTTGACAAGTCTAATTTGGCATCATGAACATGACTTAATACACAGGGATTCAAAGCCATATTCAAGTGTTCAGATCACCAAGCATGGCTGGACAAATCTGTCAGCTTCAGTTTCTCTCACATTTGAGTTTTTAAAATTTCACATTCTTTCCACCTAAAATATTAGGACATTTGGAAATTTGGGTAAACTTTATTCAAAATGCACAAACATTTAATTTTCACTCACTTCTACTAGTGAAGCTTGTGAAAGGATCGAGTAACCAGCCAAATATTAGATTTCAGTTGGCTTGCACTGAAGCTTGGAGTGTCATGAGTTTGTTGTCCTCATCCAACACAGTCCAGCTAAAATGAATTTATAACTTCATTGGTTCCAGCTGGTGTTCACATAGATGGAAGAATAATCCATATCATGATGAACCTAGAATATTGTCTTCCCATTTACACTCTCTCCTTTTTCTCAAAACATGTTTGGAAAAATAGGGGAAAAAAAGATGGCAGGGCCATATTGTTCTGCCACTTTCCCTCTGACAGTCTCAGGAAGTAGAGACCAATTTAGCACCACATTCCAGAAAAAGAAATAAAACTGGATGGTTTAACTTTTCTAATAAAGAGAGGGGGATTTTTAAGCAGGAAGGATAAGGTGAAATGGACATTCTTTCATTTTAAAATATTGCTGTCTTACTTTTAGGTACTGCCTGTCCCTAGTTTTCCTGTCTTTCACAGGAAGTGTGGGATATTGATGTTTGCTATACAACTCATTTGCATGTATTTCCAGTAACTTCAAAGGTAATTATTTGTTGAAACAAATTTTTAAAAAATTATTAGGGAGGGGGAGAGAGATGACGGAGATAGCATAGGTAAGATCTGTGTAAAATCCAGCCAGCTAGATAATCTGGGAAGTGCAATGTGGGTTTTAGTTCACTGTTTTGTCAGGTATCAATCTATCAGAAGCAAGTTCTTCCATCCAAAAATGATTTTGTGTTTTCCACATTAATACACTATCTGTTTAGCAGATCTAGGGGTGGGGTGGCAGGTAGGGGAACAGTCTGTAAAGACTAAAGGTATTTCTAGGTGGAAACTATTTAACCATACCTATTGCTAAAAAATGAACAAATGCTTCCTTGTTGAGGATTATGAAATCCCATTTATAAGAAAGCAGAAGAATACATTGATACTGTTACTCAAGGGCTTCAGTGTTGGAAAAGATATACTTATCATTGAATAATTAGTATTGCGATATTACTGTGGTGAAAATGAGAATATATTTCCTAATCTCAGAACAGCTATCTTTAGAAAAGGTACAAAGGAAGAAAGTGTTCCAGAGGAATAAAGATGCAATAGAAGCACAGTGCTCTATCATTTTTTATAAGCAGGGGAGGCATTTTATTTTGACAGATACAAATCTTGCAGGACAGAGCTCAATATGCATGGCCTAAATAAATTAGATATGTAAATATTGACCCAATAAGTCCCATTCCATGGTTCCACTCTAGTTGCGATTAACAATTGGCCTGTGTTACGGATTATATCTCAAACTGTGGAATATCATATTTCCTGGTCCAAAAGATGTTTCCTAGTCAAAACTAAAAGCACAAAAGAGCTACTTCCTGGATTTGAATGGCTCTTTCCAAAAGTCACTATTTATTTATTTATTTATTTATTGCAAACCAAACACACAACAAAGGAATGAAGAAGAAAGCAATGCAAGCATCCTTTATTACTAATCTGGATTAATGTAAATATGTCTGGAGTTATACTAGATAACCAAATATTTGATTAAATATGGAAGACAAAGATCTGCAGTATGAGACCCAGATGAACTCTTTTCAATTGCTCTTTGAGAAGAATATTTTATGTGTCACTACATATCCAGATTTGCCAAAGCTTTAGGACTTGCTTATAATAACATAAAATGCTTTATCAGTGGTGCCAACCAGAACATCTCACAACTGCATGAATGGGCAAGCTTTTAAAACAATTTGCTGATTCAGTTGTTGACTCTTGTCATTGCTGAATTTCTTTGTCATGTGACTTAAACAATATTTATATTCTACTCCTTATTTAATTATAGTTTTATAAGTGAATGAAGTGACTCCTGCTCATTCATTGGCAGAACTTGAAGTACAGTTATCCCTTTGTATCCGCAAAAGACCCATTCTGCCTCCTCCTCATAGATAACAAAAACAAAACAAAAACAAAAATGCTGGACCTCAAGTCCTGTTGTTTACTATGGTGGCGCAACATGTGCACAGCTGTTGATACAGCTACATGCACACACCTCCATTAAAAACAACCGGGCTAGCCATCCACAGAAGCTCAAATCCATAAATGGCAAGCATAAGAAGAGGCCACTGTAAACCTGCGATCACTTTGGCCTGTATTAGAGGATGAGGCTTAATTTTTCCTTCTTTCCATTAGGTTTCTATGCATTTAAAAGTGTAGAAACTCCCTTTATTTTATTATTCTTTCATTCTTTATGTGTTGCACATATTCTGCCTTTCTTCCACTTTGCTCCCATGGCATGGATGACCACTAGTTCTTACCCTTACCATGATCTGGCTAATAAAGAGAATAAGGAGCTTGTCTAAGCTTACCCAGTGAGTTTCATGGCTCAGAAGAATCTTCCAAATCCCAATCCAATACTCTAGTCACTATACCATGCTGGCTGTTGTATATGACCTCATGCTGCCACCTGATTCTTTTAAAAGTGGAGGTGGCAAGCAATGTATCTGAGATCTTCAGTATTCAGCACATGCCCTGTGTAATTGAGAATGGCAATTTCTTATACTTACGGCTATAGTTGTCTGAATTAAGTTCTAGTTAATTTTTATTTCTACAATCTCATTTGTGCAGTATCTGAAGAAGCATAGTTGCTACTGTCCCATTCCTGGCATCACAGAAACCATTGTAATTCAATTAGGGTGAATTGCTTAGTTAAATTTCATGGCATCTATGTCTGTTTTGCTAAGAGAGACATAAGGAAATAATCTATCCTCTCACATGGAATGTCTTCAGAGGGGGACAAACAATATGTAATGAGAAATGTTTTTGGAAGCTGTATATGTCTAGCTGGGACAAGGGAAGACTGATAAGTAATATGATGGGGCATATTTAAATACCTGAAGGAATATCATGTAGATAGAGCATGCATGTTTTCCTTTTCTCCAGGGCCTGCAACCAATGGGCTCAAATTACAAGAAAAGAGATCCTCCTAAACATTCAGGATAATTTATTGACTACAAGAGTGTTTAGTAGTTGAACAGACTGCTTCAAAGGGTATTGGACTCTCGTTGGCTATCTTTAAGTAGACGTTGGGTCCATTATTGCATAGAAAGGATTTGGAAAGGATAGCCCTGCTCTATGATTTTAACAGTGGCTTCCATGTTGTTCCAGTGTCAATGGGTAGTTTTTAGTTCAGTGGGGCAGTGCATTTACTCCATGTTTAGTCCGAATTTAAAGAAGCTGTTTCCAAAACAGGTTCATCACTTTGGATATCTCCTTTAAGATTTGGCCAAAACGCTACACAAGATTCACTGCCCCACTAATATGAGATGCACCAGCCATCACTGGAGGTTGTATTTTAAATTGTACCGAGTATATGGCAACTTAATTGGGCTAACATGAAAGCTTTGGATCTCACTGGCTTCAATTAAACTTCAATTAAAAGTACTTAACTTTTTCTCGATAGAGACTGTATTCAGTTTTATTAAACAGAATTATATCCTAGTACTATAAATTTTACTTCAGCAATATGTAGTTGTTGTTTTTTAAATATATTTTGGCTCAAAAGATAAGCAGAAATATCTGTCAGACTCAGGCAGGAGCTGAAAACATAAGCTTTTTTTTTTTTTTTTTTGGCTTTTATTTTATTTTTTTGGATTTCAAGAGCTTTTCTCCAGAGGCTGATAAAACACTCAGGTGCTCCACAAATTTATACAGAGGTGTTTGTCAAGTCAAATAAAGTAAGACATCAATAGTGCTAGGATCTTTTTTGCCACCAAAAAAATGTCTACAAGGACTCACTATAATATTGCAAAGTGGAATGGGAAGCATTTTTTTGGACAGTGAGTCATGCATGCAAATGGACCACCCTATGTGCAGTCTTGGTATGATCTTGCTCCTCTCCACTTGATAAGCATATAAGAGGATACTTGTATGCATCGACACCCATGTAGCCTATTGCTGCAAGCACACATCTCTAATTTTGGGTTATGAACATGAGATTCAGATCTGATGTAAAAAACATTCTTTGCATTACCTGGGGATATTCACATTCTCTGGGAAGGCCTGCCGGAAGAGATGCATCTTTAGGGCTCTTTTAAAGCCTTCTAAAGATGGAATGAGACGCATCTCGTCCGGCAGGTCATTCCACAACTTGGGGGCGACAGCTGAAAAAGCCCTCTGGGAGGTCTGTACCAGCTTGGTCTTCATAGGTTGAAGCAGGTTCCTCCCAGAGGACCGAAGTGAAATGGCAGTCTACATTATAGATCAGGAAGTCTTATAACTCTTGCACATCATTCTAGACAGGGTACTCAAATTTCTGGAAGATTTGCCCCTTCTGCAAAAGAGCAACTGAATTGATAGTAAAGTGATAGAACAGAATTGATAGTAAAGCGATAAACTAAAATTGCTAGGTTAAAGAGATTCTTGTTTGCCAGAACATAAAATGCCCATCAAGCATTTTATTGCAATTTTAATAATAAATGAACAGAGCATATTAAAATGTAAGTTTAGGACAAAGTGATAGATTGTAATTGCATTTTAAAGAGAGAAGAAAGACAAAGGCATTTTCTTTAAAAAGAATGAATGTGATTCATCAGAAACACAGGGTCAGCTGTAGGGGGGAAACAGGTAAATAGATTATTAGTACTCCAACAAACACATAGGTCTAGACCTGGGGGGGAATCGCAATAGTGCATCATTCCCAACATGAAGTAAAACCATTATTCTAATGCCAGTGCAACAGCTAGAGAAGAATTTATGCAATCTGTGTTTTTAAGGAAACTGCAGTCCAAAACACACTGCAGAAATCATCCAGTTTGAGACTATTTTAACTGCCCTTGCTCAGTGCTAGGGAATTTTGGGAATTGTTTATTGTGGCACCAGAACTCTCTGACAGAGAAGGCTAAATGTCTCACAGAACTACAGTTCCCAAACTTCTCTAGCATTGAGCCAGAGCAGGTAAAGCTGTCTCAAACGGGATGATTTCTGCAGTGTTTGGATTCTTAGGGGCTGTGCAGGCAGCCCTGAAGGGGTGGTCTCCAGCTGCCCCTGTTTACAGCCAGATTGGGGCCACGGCAACTGCACACCACAGCCACAATCCAGCTTTTTCAGGGAGCAAAAAGGAGCACTCCTTCGATGCTCCTTATGGCGCTCCTTCAGTTCTGTGATATGTGGACGCATTGCCAGAGGAGTGCCATGACACCGTGTGTTGCAGTGTGTAGCATGATGCCACCCTGGGGCAAAGCCAGGGCATGTGTCATGTAGACGCTATGGCCCAACCCTGCCCCCAACCTGGCCCAAACTGCTGGTCTGCACAGGGCCTTAGTTACATATCTAGCCAGTGCCCCTGGGCCTGACTATCCTAAACTGTACTAAGTGGGCAGATGCAACATGGTTCTATTCTCTTGTCAGTCAGGATGGAGCTGAGTGATGTTTTCATCCTTCCCACTAGTAGACTCTGGTGAGAAGTCTCCAGGATCCCTGTCATTTCCTACTCATACCAGTGGTCACTCACCAGAGGGAGATGGAAACATTAATCAACTGCATCCTGATTGAGAGGATAACAGACCTCTGTTGCTTGCAGCAGCTACTGTCTGGTAAATTTAGATTGGGAGACTTTCATATATTCCCAGCATGACTGAGTACATAGGAATCATGGATATGAACCAGTCATGAATGCATAACTCTAGATTGTATATTTATAAATGCAATCATGAATTCAGCTGAAATATCAAGTCAAATTATATTGCACACTTGAAACATAAATGTGTACAAAAGCAAATGCTGTCTTTTTATTCTTATTTGTTATGTGACAGGATCAGATAGACTTATCATGGGACACATACTGATTTTTTTAATTAAAAAAAAGTCTTGAAATCTACAACATACAACAGCTTTAGTTTCTAGGGAGCTTTTTGCCCTCTACAAATGACACATCTTCCTAACATCCTTTTTTAAAGTTACAAAAGAGGTGAGATCACATCTAATAAGACTTAGTAGGGTGATTTCATATTTCAATATTAGTTTATACTGCCCAGAGACTATAATACGCCAGAAAAGGCTCTCCTCACCATTAAAAGATATTCCTAAAATGGTGGAGAAATGAATTTGCATTAACAGACCAGAAGGGATAGTCTTTGGCAAATCACAACCTTAGGATTTCTGGATGTGTAGTTTTCATGTTGTGTTCATTAAAGCAAATCACAGTGGTGATTTGAGGATTTCTAAGCTTTGGAAGAAGGCATACTGTCTATAGGCAATACTTTGGTCACCGCTGGTTTAAATAAAAGTCATTTGAATCCTGCCTAGAAAGTTTTTATGGTGAGAAAGAATAAATTTATTTAAACAAACGTATACAAGGATATGATGTATAAACATAATGGAAAATTTTAAAAGCAGAAGGTGTGAATGTGCTTCAGCATCACCAGTGATGTTTTTGGTTCTTTTTTGGGGGGGAGGGTATGGATATACATTGTAGTAGGGCATGTATCATCATTATGCATTGTTTGCCAAAGGTGCAGCCCACAGAATGCACAAAGTAGGTGATTTTGAACCACAGACCTAAATATTATTGTCACTAGTGTAAAGAGAGAGAGAGAGAGAGAGTAAAGTTTTACATTTCCAAAACAACAGTGTGTGACTTATTATTTCATCAAACATAACATTGGCCCAGTACAAACGGGTGTCTTGTGGTGCCTTCAAGCCAAAACTAGGGCTCAGGAGTGTGCATATATTTGTAAGGCTATAACAATTTCTACACTCAGCAAAAGCTCGGTCCAAAAGCATTAAATCATTTCCTACGTTCTCATTTCTATTTCTGTGAGAGTTTTTTTTTATATAAACTCACAAGTCTGAACTATTTTAATTTTGTTTAATGTGTTTTACCATGAAATTTCTTAGGAGCTTTCATTTATTAATGTCTCATTACTGATTCTTTAAGGCTAAAATATTGAATCTTTACAGTCTCAGCAGTAACAAGTGCCATAATTAAATTCTGGTTAAAAGGCAGTTCTCAAAATGATTTTTGTTGAAGTCTCTCTAGCAGTTGGCTGCCAGTAAACCTGAACAGAAACATAAATGTTAAGAACTTTTTAAACATCATCAGAGGTTTTTCATATACCCCGGTTTGATAGAGAAAATAAATTATTTTAAAAATTAACATAGAAACCAAACCTTGGTATCTTTTCCATAAAGTCTGTTTTTCTTACTCATCTCCTTTATCATGACTATTGAAATGAAGAAATGTTTACAGAGATGTCTCAAATAATATATTTCAGTCATTACACTTCTTGTTAACATCAGTGCTCAGCTAATGATGGATCTCCTCTTTTTTGCATGTTGTTCTCAAGTATGCACAAAGGAGCAAAAAAATAAATATTTGCCCATTAGTGTGAAGTATGAGTGTCTTTGTCTCTGTGTGTGTGTGTGTGTGTGAGAGAGAGAGAGAGATAGACACACACAGAGAGAGAAATAATGTGAACTGCACAGTAGTGAGCATAACAATTCTGGATAATTCTGGATAAAAAATGTGTATGTATGTGTGCGTGTGTTTATCTGAGCAGTATACATACTCTCCAAGAGACTATTTGAAATAAGACTATCTTAATTACATTTGTTGTATTATCTGGTCAATATGCAATCTCCAACATAGCTGACCAGGAGCCTGTTTTTGTTTTTGTTTTGTTTTGGTCTGAGCATATTACCCAAGAATGTGCATATTGTCCAAAGACAGTGTATATTGCTTAGAGAATGTGCAAGGCATAATTGAGGTATGTGAGGTATGCATATTCTCAAAGGCATGTTGGAAATGATATGTTTTTCCTGGGAAAGGTTTAGAATAACATGAACAAGTGCACATTCCCGAAGTCCTCTTGTACCAAATTCCCTCTTTATAGACACATCATGTGCATGAAATATAGTGAATGTTCATTAATAAATTGTTAATTAATTGTTCAAATGACTTTACTCTTGAACTATACCCATGAGCATTTTCTTCTGAAAACACAATTTGATATGTTGCAGCTATTGAAAACTGTGCCATAAAAGGCAGGTGAAAATTAAAAGGTATATTAAATTTCAGATGATCATATGACTCAAGTGGTGCTTATCAGGTCATTCCATATAGTAAGTTGCAGAGTTAAAACAGTAGGCATCCCTTCCCTACCCATGACATCACTATT
Organism: Urosaurus nigricauda; assembly: GCA_034509955.1. Classification (NCBI taxonomy): domain Eukaryota; kingdom Metazoa; phylum Chordata; class Lepidosauria; order Squamata; family Phrynosomatidae; genus Urosaurus; species Urosaurus nigricauda. Next base: position 109,005,710 of record JAOEGL010000004.1, read on the forward strand.
TTTTAAGACATTGAAAATTTCTGCAGCATAGACAGAACAGAGATCTTTAAACTGCCAAGAAGATTTGAGGTACCTACTCAAGTGCTCCAAGGAATATTCGATTGTAATGTTAAAGACTTATAATAGAATTGTCAACATTTCCTAGTGGCACTCATGTATTTTTTTTCATTCCCATATGCATGTTTTATATAGGACTGTCCCGCTTCCTGCAGTGGCAGAACATTAAAGTAAGGTGAAAATAATAATTGAGCAAAGGAAAGATGAGGCCCATAGCTTTACCAGTTCAGAACTTGCCATTATGCATCCACTCAGCACATATAGAGTAAAGTATGACTGCCATGGCCATTTCTTCCTGGCACAATATATAAGCAGAATAGCAGGGGGTGGGGTGGGGTGGTGGTATTCATTGATAGCTGCACATGGGAAAAGTCTTTGAATCAGCACCCATCCACTATAATCAGATTTCCCCCTGATACAGAGAACAACGATGGACAACATGTAGCCCAAGGACACCTGCCCCATGGCTCTCCACAGAAAATAATTACATTGGACCCCAAACTGGTCAAAACAGATATCAGTCCTGTATACACAATCATGGCACAATTGCCATGGCATAAGAGACCTCCCATGCTTGTAGCAATTACCTGGAGTTTAAGGTGGGATTTGCAGAACATGGTAATAGTTATGAAGGTAGGTTGGGAAGGGGCTTAGGCCAAGAGACCATGGTAATTGTGCTGTGATCATAAATGTCTCCTGATTTCCACTTTAAACTCCAGAGAACCATTCCAAGTGATGGAGGTCCATTCCACTGATGACTGAGGCACAACAGGATTATGTTTGCAGACCCTTCCCACCAGTAAGCTTGGCTGCAACAATAAGAAGTAGAGCCTCTGTTGCAAACCCTCATTGCATCGCAGCTCAGTGGCAGGAATCTGGAAACAATGTTCTGCTGCACCTCAACTTGAGGTAACATGACAAGTTGATTCTGACTTATAGAAACCTTATCATTTTCTTAGCAAGATTTATTCAGAGATTAGGTAATTTATTGCATTGGCTTTGCTTCCACAATTGAATGGGATGTAACTTTAAGAAAACAGATCTTATCACATATCCCCATTGCCATGGAGTATGCACCCCATTTGCAACCTGGGTTTCTCCAGGCTCCTCCCACATCTTTTCAAGAATGGGATTTTCAGCAGATACATCAGAATACCAGGTTTTAAATTGGATGGGTACTCCCCAGCAACAGGGAAATGCAATAAATTCCACCTTCTTAAAGTTACATCCCATGTCTATCACAGGAGCAAAGCCAATGCGATAAATTCCCTCATCACTTCTGAATAAATCTTGCTGAGAAAACCCTATGACAGGGTTTCCATAAATCAGAATTAACTTGAGGTGTTACTCAAAATACTGGTGGTCCTTGAAGACACCCACAAATTAATATGTTTCAGGGGGATTTTAATTATAACTCAAAGGAGAGTTATAGTATGACTGAGGCAACAGCAGTCTTGGGATAGCAACCCAGTATATATCAGGTCCAAATCACACAGAACTCCAAAAGCAATTCCAAATTAGTTTGTAGCTTATTAAGGGAATGAGCAACGTGCATACAAAAACCAAAGGTGGTAAAGAACCAAAGGTGGTAGAAGGCTTTGCTAATGGTAATACTTTACCAACTGACGAGGCTTGCTTCTAATTGAAGGGGGTCCAGAAAAGAAATGGACTCAATAACCACCTGGAAACATGAGGAGTGGCTGGCTATTGAGAAATAGATGAAAATTGGCAGTATGGATGCCTGCTTCCAAAGTAGGCTGATGAACTGAGGGGTCCTATTTATTTATTTATTTTTAAAGTGCCTTGAAAGAAGAAATCAAGGAATGCCAAAATATTTTCCAGGAAGCAAAGTTGGGAATTGCAGTAGATGTGTCTAGAATTGTCTGGATAAAAGATTGATTTATCTCACAGAGCAAAAGCTGGGAGTTGTAAATTTTCAGAGATAGGTGCTATTTCCTAAGACAAAGGGTAAACTTACACCTTAGCAAGAGAGATCCTCGTCTTTACAAGCACTGCTGTCTTCATTTGCTGAAATCCCATCATCTCCCTCCACAGACCAAAGGGATTATTCTGATGTCTTTGGGTAATCTTATTGTGGTGGATGGCTTCCTTTGCAGCCTAGCTAAAGCCAATTGGTCTGGTCCAGATGTCTTGCTATGGTGGCAATCCCAGGTCACCCACAGTTGATCTAAACTATGAGAGGATGATTGGAGTGCAGTCTAGGCATAACAGAGGCATATAACAAAAAAGATAAACAATATTTCTTAATGGTCCAAATACAAGCTTTCTCCTAAGAAATTTACAAAAGAACCTGAAAAAATATGTGTAATTCTTACACAATCCTGCTATTTAAAATGCCAAATTGTCTGTTCTCCGAATACCTTTTCTTTTTAGGGTATTATCCAATTTCAATGAAATAAATGCCAAACATTAAATACATGAGTTTGGACTCCATTTTAAATCTGGTTAACCACTTCAGACAAAGCAAGTATTGTTGCCAAAACTCATGTCATTCTCCCCCACCCCCACTTTCAACATTAACCACATAGCTATTGTTTAACAACCCCCAGAGCTTTTCTCAGTTGGCAGTCAAACAGAAAACAAGGGAATTAATTGAACAATCCTTCCTTCCAAAACTAAAAAGACATTTAAAGAGGATTTTCAGGTGAGGCTCTTGTAGTTGAAACAAATTCAGACACAGATGCTATAGTTTCCACCCTTCCAGGAGATAGAGAGCTGGCAATGAGACTTTTGCCACAAGCCAAAGGCTTGCTATTTAGCTAATCCTATTAGTTAGATAATCATACTGTGTACATCTGGCATGTGGTGCACTCTTACAGTTGGCATGAAACCAGGCTTTCCTTTATTAACAGGCTGTGCACATTATATCTACTCCATGCTTGCAAGCTTATTTATGTATTTATTGTTAGAAATCAACTCAATGGCTTCTGGAGGTTTGTGTTGATATTTTCTGTACACATTCTGAAGATTTTCCAAGTGTCATCCTCAAGAGTGTACAAGCATAGTCTTGAGGCTGTCATTGACACAGCAGTGAAGAATATGGAGAGTGGTTGAAAAGAATTCATTGACTCTGTGACATGAAAGTACTTTTGACATGGAATGGATGGTTTGCTTAAAGATTTCACTACAGCAGGATATGGTGACAGCTTTTTTCTAACAAGCCTGCATAAAAAAGGGATTTTTTTTATTTGTAATTTTTGCATTATGCTAGCCAGGAAAGGGGCTTCTGTAATCTATCAAACATATGGTATGGATCAAAGGGCACTTTCACATGCAGGGGAGGCCTTCCCAAGTCACTGAAGGCCTGTTTTCCACTTTCTTGTAGCACATGCTATAATGAAAGGGAATCTAAATCTAAACATATGTTTCTATGAGTCTACAGAAGCATGACATGCTATGGAACTTCTATATCTTCACAGACAGAAAACTTCCATCAGTCTGTAGCCTACAAATGACTTGTCCAAGTTTCCTCTGGATGTCTTGAACTTTATATACCTCAAGTACTTATGTGTGTGTGCTTATGTCTAGAGAAAAGAACTGAGGATATATTGTTTTCATATCTCCTAAGACTAGTTGGACCAAAGTATATCATTTCCCAGAAATTCACACAGTGGTAAGGGTTGTGGTGCATGCTGAAATTGCAAAATATTCTGAACGCAATTCAAGTGGAGACAGTTGAAACATAAAAAGAAACACACTTTAGCCAATGGGAAAAATTCATATAAAATGCATACCTGATGAAAAATATATGGTAAAAAATGTATATAAAGTTCTAATTGGGAAAAATAAAGTGTTGCCACATGATATGACCATGAAAACTCAGGTGGCATTTTGAGGAACATAACATGCTTATTTGTGTGTGTGTGTGTGTGTGTTTGTGTGCATGCCTTTTTTCTAAAGTGTTTGTATACCATCTCTATAATATCTGTCATTTGCTATAAGCTGACTTCAGTAATGTGGGTCACCTGCTGAAATATTTTAACAAACACTTTAGAAAAACAAAGAGCTGAATGGCCTCTGCTGCACTGTGCCAATCTGTTAATACAGAAGTGCAAGGATTTGCCAAATTTATGTTGATAAATAATTTATGTTTACATCGTACACACATCTTGTAATGAACAACAGCAGCTTTATTTCCAGTGAACAAGATGAGATATGGTTCCCTCCAATATAACTGTTGGCTGGCTGCTATTAAGGTTTTAATGAGAACGAATTCCACCCAATCCCATTCCAAGTAGACAATTCAATTAGTTGAATAATTGCATTATAAGGCCACAATTAGTGATTAAATTTGCTTCCACATACTCACAGCCCTTTCCCTGCTATAGAAAATGAACAAGAAAAATATGAATAAAATACCTTAAGATCCCAGAATTATTTCAATAAAATGTTATGAAAGTGACTTTAAAAAAAACACAAAATTGCAAAGCTGTTTAGGACTGTAGTTCTTGATTTGTGGTGCCCCTTTATGAAGTAATCTCAGAAGAGTTCCGTGCTAGCAGGCCTTGGGGTAGGATTAGAATAGAAAGCTTTTAGTTTGGGCGAGGAGCCAACTGAAGCGGTTGAAATCTGCATCATTGCTTCAGAGGCCAGGACAACTCTAGGCCTTACATGTCAGTTTAACTAACTTCCATGCACAACTAAACTAATTTATTTGTGGGAAACATTCTTACCCCATTGTCGGTGTTGGTGTTAGTGTTGTGTGCCATTAAGTCATTTCCAATATATCACAGCCCTAAAGAGAACCCATCATAGAATTTTCTTGGCAAGTTTCTTTGGAGAAGGTTTGCTATTGCTATCCTCTGGAGCCAATAGAGTATGACTTGTCCAATATCAGCCAGTGGGGTTACATGGCTGAGCCAGCATTTAAACACTGGTCACCCAGGATTCAAATCCAATACACCACAGGAATTTCAATGTATTGCGTATATTACATAATAATCCTGTGTCAAAGCCGCCATTTGTGTGTGCAGAATAAAGCATGTTTGACACATAGATTCAGAGCCATAAAATCCAAGATGGCATAAAAGTTAAGTAAAATAAGATAAAAATGTGGGCAGCCATGAATGCATAAACTAGACCAGAGATTCTCAGAGTATGCCCCCCCCCCCCCCGGGGATGGCAGAAAGATCCAGGGTGGCAGTGAGGGAAAAGGGGGTAGCAGTGAGGAGCTCGGTCAAAGTACTGATGCACAGGAAAAACAAGGAGGACCAGTGGCCTTAGGACCATGGTGGGAATGAGAAATTAGAGCATGTGGTGGCAGATCAAAAGTGGTGGCAAAAGGGAGCATTCACATTTGGGACTCAGCTTAAGCTTTGTGAACTTTGCTCAGACTTTACTGGGAGGTTGGAGCTGTGCTGCTGTTGTTTTCTTTTGTCAGACAGGGCAAGAGAAGAGGTAGCAGAAAAAATAAAGATTGTGTGTTTGTGGGTGTGGGTGTAGGTGTGACTTGAAGCTGTGTGGGAAAGGCATGTTTCTGGTGAAGAGGGGGAGCATCCAGGACCAATTTTTCAAAAAGGGCCCTTCATGCTTCTCAGACTGAGGGCTGATAGAGACTACCCCTTTAGGAGTGGGTCTGTAGTGCCTCTTTCTATGGAGGATTGGGGCCAGGGCAGCTGCAGCCCAGAGATCCCAATCTGCCATTTTTCAGGACCACTTCCCCATGGCCCAGAAAGGAGTGATCTTGGGGCTTCATGCCCCCAGATGCTCCAACAGCTGCAGCCAGTGGAGTTCTCCCTCAGCTTCATTCCCATGCTGCCATGGGAATGATGTGTGTGGTGCCATGCACCAAAAAGGAGCCGCATAGAGCGTCTCCTTTTTCTCAGCGCCGCAACCAGGAAGTGGCACCATTATGATGCCACTTCCTGTGTGCAATGTTTAGTGTGGCAGGACGCCGCTGTGATGATGTTGCCGTTATATACAAGGGTTCTGGACTGTGTAGTTGCTGTGCAGTCCAGAACCCTAGTACCGCTGCCGCCACGCCCCTTACTGCCCATCTGTATCAGGCCTAAGAGTTCTTCCTCACTGAGGAGAAAAGTGAAAAGCAGTGTGCTCCACTCTGCCCCAGGAAAAAGCTTCTCCCTTTGATCCTGGTCACCCTGGAAGCAGCAACCATGCAACCGGCTAGTTGGCCTTCTTTATTGCTCCAAGGCCAGTGTGGGCAAGGTGGAGGAGGAGGCCTCTGCTGCTGCGGCTGTAAGGCCAGTGTGGGCAAGGTAGAAGAGAAGGGCTCTGCCGCTGTGACAAATGAGAGGTTGAAGTAGAGGAGGAGGAGGAGGAGGAGGAGGAGGAGGAGGAGGAGGAAATCTGGGTGTGCCTGAGGTAGATATTGCTGGCCAGTTAGCTATTGAATAGACAGTAGACTTATTATCAAGGAATATGCAATGTGGGCAGCTAGGGTTGTCACTCAAGAGGAAAGGGAACAGTAATCCCAAAATGTTTAGTGATCACTGAACTAGGCTTACACATTTTAACTGTTTGGTATTCATGTTTTTATTGATCATGACATCATTGCTACAATTGCCAGTGCCCCTGCTTAACAACCAGCTGCCAAACTGAGTGACAGAACTCGGTTCTGCTAGAGATCGGCCTCTGCAGGGTAATATGTCCATCCTCCTTCCACCAGGAAGCTGCTATGTGATGAGCAGTTGTGACAGGGTTCCTGCTTCTCATTGTTGTTCTGCAGTTCTCTGGCAAAACAGTACTAGGAACTATGTCTGCTCATTCATAAATCTATGATGCTGGATTTTGGCCTTATTTTATTGTGGTGGCATTTCCTGACACAAAAATTTCCGATGTCTACCCAGTGGGGTGAGACTTGAATTTCTTTAGAATGTGGCTAATCTACCAACAATCACTTATATTAGCTATGTTACTGTCATGTTTTGTTTTGTTTAAATAAACAGCTACACTTCCATGGATGAAAAGGTGTGCTGAAAGCAAAACTCAATGCTCTTGTTTAAACTTTTTTTGTCTCCTTTCCTTTTGTTCTTAGTTGAGGCTGAAAAAATTAAGGATGAGAAAATATGAACAGTCTTGATATCACTAATATTGACTGGACAATGATCCAAAAAAGAATCATGGGAACATTCTGAGATAGAAAGGGAAAGCCTATCACTGCATTCTCCTCACTTTTGTCTATTCCCTATGTCAAACTCAGCATCAGGATAGGCTGTTGAAAACTGCATGTAAAATGGTGACTAAACTAATGTAGAAAATGGCTTAGGAGATTCTTTTCTGTGGTATCCCTCCCCCACAAGCTTTCTCTGAATGTGGCACAAAAGGTCAATGAGCTGCAGGTTGTGCAATCTTTAAATGAGACCTAAAGCAACATCTTCAACACTCATGGTCATTAAGATTCCCCAAGCCATTGTGCAAGTGTACAGGGTTCCTAACCCTGATATCTTGGCAAAGCTCCAGCACAAATAATGATAGTCTTTTGGAAATTCTTACTGTATATTTCTATTGTTAACGCATTCTTCATTACTAACTTGTCTGCACCAAGGCAATGATGGGGGAGGGGTGGAAGTTTCAGCTACTCCTCCTCACAAAGGTTTTGTGTAAAGACTGAACCACAAAAAACAAAGTCCCTTTGCCTTCAGCTTGATTTGTCTCATACCCTGATCAAGTCACATTTTATGCAGTTGGCAATTTGCCACTTCTCTGCTCTGGGTGCCTCAGGAATTGAAGTGATGTTTGATAGACTTTGCATGCCTGCTGATTGATGGAGATGTATTTAATTTTCTCCTCCTCCTCCCTCTTTGCCTTGTGTTCATTGCCCCCAAAGTATTACCTGTTACCTAATGCTTTAGAAACCAGTGATAACAGCGGCTGACAAGCTAATGAGTCAAGACAAACATCTTCTACTAGTGATAAGAGAAGAGCAGTACTTTGGATATAGGAAAGGGAGGAACTATTTTGTCTTGGGTGCCAGAAAGGATTGGAAGGTCAAACGGTAGAAATCAAGGTGGCAAGGGAAAGGGGCCAATATCCACTGGAGAAGACAGAACTTGATAGAAAGGACAGAGGTGAACCGGCAGGGGAAGGGGGAAGAAAAAATGAGGGCTGAAAAGCCTCATATAAAGCCTGAGATGTCTGCTTACTGCTGGCATGCTGGAAGGACAGAAACAAAGAGGCAAAGAGCTTTTAAACACATGAGCTGCCTTACAGTCCTGAAAGAGATGGGCAGGCGGGGGCAGCTTCTGGCTACTCCTGGGGTGTGGTGTTTATGTGATGTAGGTCCCTTGAGAGCCTAGAAGCCACCCCAGAGCTGTGCAGGGGCAGTCTAAGGCACCCCAAATCTGGCCACAAAAGGAATGAATCTTTTCCACTCATATTTGGGGCCATGGAATTTGTTTGCCATGGTCCTGCGGTGATCAGGCGTATCTGCTTGAGACCCTAGTCTATCAGAAAACTGGTTCATATGAGCTTCTGTGTCACCTTAGACCTGTAATGATATTTCCTATGCCTGTTATCTGAAAGAGTTTAAATGCAGATATCAAGACTTGATTCCAAACTGTAAGATATATTATCTATTGCCGAATCACATGTGTGGACAATCCAGAGGTACAGTGAGTGATGGAAAGAAGACAAGTAGAAAAGATAGGGATCAATAGAAAGAACATGGGCATGGAGCTGAGAAAAAGGAGACTAAAGACATCAGAGAAATGAAGTTGGGGAAAGGGAGCAAAAGGTTTGGGAAACTTGAGGACCCTCCAAAATGGCAACCATTCCAATTTCCAACTATCTAGTAAGTCCTAAAATAATTCAATAAATTAATGTAAATATTTTACTACTGAATTTCCCCCCTGCCTTCCCATCATGAATTTCTATCACAAAACACTGTCAGTTTGTTTTAGCAGTACTTTGGAATTTGGTGGTCTGTGAGCTCTGGAGCAAAGAAACAATGTGACACAAGGGGCATGGTGAACACAAGAGTAAGAAGGTTGAGCAGGGCTAAGATTTGGGGTTAATGAGCTCACCAGCAAAAACCACAATTCTGTTGCTCAACACTATTTTTTATATGTAGCAAATCATTCAGTGACCTATTTACACTGTGAACTCAACTCTATAGTATTATGCTAGGAAGTCAATTATTATTAATCATTATAGAAAACATTACTCTTCTGGTGATTTTAATGATATGAGATTTTAAAGTGATATGAGATCTTAAAAGGCAAGAAATATCACAAACAGAACATGGTGTAATACTGCATTGTTAGTAGAAAAGGACATACTTGTCAACAAGTTTTGTTTTGTTTTTGGATTTTTAGTCACAAATAAATAGTTGCACCATTGACATAAGTTAGTTTTTGACTTCTATATTTTTAAAATTGTTTTTGTTTTGTTTGTTGTATACAGTTGTTTCTAAATCTTACTGAAGGAAAAGGCACAAAATGATTTCCAGAGTGGTAACTATATAGGTGTTTTGCAATAAATCAGCCAAGATACGTATAGAGTCTAAAAGGCCAAGAAACTTATTACATAATATTCCTTTATGGATTAGTATGAGGTTTAGCAAACTCTGAAGCTATTTTTGTGCCAGCTCCTAGAATCACACTTCCTAAATTAGCAGGGGGACAATTTCATAATATTTTTCGCAAGGCTGTTTTAGGATAGTAATTTTTCTTTCAAGCAGGAAGTAAATCAGAAGTTGATTTCTAGTTCAATTCCTGGTTAGTGATCTTTGGCCTAGGTAAGCTAAAACAGCCCACGTGATGCCAAAAGCATGGTGAAATGTCCACCAGTTCTCCTCAGGGAGGTGTTTTAAATAAAAATAAAATTTCATAAAATTTTAAGGCATATTGAGGGACTCCCAAGGCCCCATGTAAAAACAATGTACCCACTCAACCCTTGGCAATTGATCATTTCTGGACTGGAGCTGAAGTCATCAGTTTCATGAAATAAAAGTATGATTCTGTCTCAGATAACATTATTTTTTTAAAAAAAGTTACTCTTGTTGCTGAGACATTAAAGATCTCAACCCTATCTACTCCCACAGTTGCAGTTCCACAGGCACAACCACTAGCTAGTAAAGATAAGACAGTATTCAAACTGTCTTTAATACATCCCCCTCAGGGGAATAATGTTTAGTATTTAATGATAATATTTGGTAACACTTATACTCTGTGTTAATTTTATCACATTAAATGATAATTTAGGGGCTGTGCAGACTGACCATTAAGGCCGGCCTGGGTGTGGAGTCCATATGATGCATGCCCCTATGGCATCATGTCACTCTTCTGACACTGCATTTAGATCACACAATACCAAAGGAGGACCGTAAAGGCTTGGCACGGTGACTATGGTGCCCTTTCCAGGGCTCCAAAAGGAGCTGTTGTTTGAACTCCTCTTTGTGCCATGGAAAGGCCCGATTGGGGCTGCAGCGTGCAGTTACTGTGGCCCCAATCTGGCAAATATGGAGGTGGCCGCAGGCCACCCCTCAGGGAAGATCTGTACAGCTCTTTAGTGTGTGTTGCAATGACAAACTATGGCTGGGAAAATCTGGTTTCAAATCTGTCCCTAACCATGAAGCTGACCCTGAACCAATTTTCAACCTATCCTACCTCATAAAGCTATTCTGATGACAAAAATGAACATGGAGAACCTTATGTGGCATCTTGAGCTCCTGTGAGCAAAAATAATTTAACAAAATAATGCTAATAATGTTATATAATCTCATAGGACAGAGGATCATGTATAAATTAAGCAACCATATAGGTAAGGCCATCATGCATGTGTGAAGGGAACTTTATCTTAACTACTGTACATTTATTTAAGACTGCTGCAACACTGTAGAATTAATGCAGCTTGACAGTATATTATCTGCCATGGCTCCATCCTATAGGATCCTGGGATTTGTAGTTTGTTATGGCACCAGAGAAGGCTAAATATTTTACAAAGGTATAGATCCCCCCCAAAATTCCATAGTATTGCACCCTGACAGTGAAGATGCAGTTCAGATGTAGCCTGAGAGGAGATATATGAAGCAAGAAAGAAGATTTTTTTTACTCTGAATTCAGGGGAGAGATGGGGTTACTTGGTGAAATAAGGGATAGGACTTCTCTGCCTTAAACATTGTTCCTTGTGTTGATTGTCATCTAAGCAACAACTAGTGTAATTCCCTCTACTATGCACCCATTAAAAGGACAGGAGCCATTTCGTTATTTACACTGGCAACTGTACTGGAAGATTAAAATGTGAAGCTACTTTAAGTACTTTGTATTTGTCTCTGAAATGACACCATGCTGATGTTGTCTTCCTATCAGCGAAGTGCTTGTCAATCACCTGAAAACTTCAGTAGAGAAAAGGAAGGAAGATGGACAGTCTTGATTCAGATGTGATAGCTTCTAAAAGAAAGGGGCATTTCTTGTTAACTGAAAAGGTATTGTAAAAATTGAGCTGTGAATGTTAATATATGGGAAAAGGTAACTTGCCATTCTTGATTTTCACAAAGAGACCATTTCTCTTTCCTACCAGGTAGCTAGATCTCAAACTGCTTTACAAAAAGAAAAAAAAAAAGAAAAAAGAAACCGAATGGCCCCAATGTTATTCTAATAACATTTAAAGCTCATTTAAGAAAATATCTCTAAAGATGACTGATGATTTATACTAATTAATGTAAGCTCTGTGTTATATGTTGGAAAATAAGTTAGTTACGAAAAATAAATAGGGATATTCCAGTAGAAATATACAGAGTATTACCTGAAAGATTGCATGCACTATTTTATTTTTATTTTGCTCCCTTCATATCCATTTGAAAGTAGATGGAAGACAGGAAACAAAACCACACTCAAGCAGGTATCAGGCAGAAATTTGCCACAATATATATTGGCTGGGGTGTGAAACAGGGCCAGAATCCAATCATGAAGCACTATAGCTATTGGTTTTCTATCCTAACCTGACTGCTAGGTCTGTGAGAGGTTGACCAGGGTCCATCATGACATGCATCAATCATATGTATACTGAGTTTAGGAGCAAATATTCAAGGTGCATCTACACAGTAGAAATCATGCAGTTTGACATCACAGTAAGTGCTGGAGTTCCATCCTATAGAATCTTGGGATTTATAGTTTTATAAGGTGTTTAGCCTTTTTTTTTTTTTTTTTGCCAAAGAGTGATGACACCTCACAAAACTACAGATTCCAGGATTCTGTAGGATTTATATGATTATTAATGCTGCTTATAGGAAAGGGATGGAAGTGATTTATAACTCTATCTATCTATCTATTTTCTGGCCCCATCAACTCCTGCTGAGTCCACAGCTAGTGTTCAAGAAAACTGGACTAGATCTTCCAAAACCTCGACCTGGAAAGTTTTGTTTGTTTGTTTGTTTGCTTTTAAGCTACTCAGTCAAGTAAGCTTCAGAATCTCCAGAACTAGTATAAAAATATTCCTCCATAGGAAGGCTATGAAGATGGAACTAACGCAAGGATTTATTCCCTTGTATGGGCAGAGAAAAGTGAAATACTACTGAAGAATCCCTCCTCCACTTATCTGTTGAGGTAGGTGATTTGGTGAGATACTACTTGTACCATCAAGATATCTGGTTTATACTTTTTTTTCCTCTTTGGAGTAGACTGTGGACAGTTTAGAGGCCATAACAGAGCTCTCATTAAAACTAAAAGCATGCTTTGCCATAAATGATAAGGGCGGTAACAGCTAATGTGAGAAGTATGAGTAGCTGAGCAGCAAATGATCTCTATAAAACACCACTCAAACAGCATCTTAAAAGCTGCTTGTTGAATCTCCTCAAGTAGCAGTTTTGTTTTTCCTCCAGATGGCCACCATGGAATAGCAATCTATTTACATTAATTTATTGAATTAGGCCCATTTACCGCTACAGACATCCTGGAAGACAGAAAATCATCTCTTCATTTTCCCTTCTCTGTAATGGAAGTAAACTATAAACAATAACAATATTTAGATAAACCACCAAAAGGACGCATTAGCCTAAAGAAACTGTGGTTTTGTGCATGCATAATTTATCTCTCAATAAATGTATCTTTTAACTAACGATTTGTGTCATGTCCTTTTTCTCATGGAATTTAAAATAATGCATTGCCACACTTTTATGGAACTTGTCATTTAAAACTTCAGCAAATCAAACAATATCATATTCTTCTAGGATATCAGAACAGCAGAACCAGGGGTTAAGCACTGAGGATGTCCTTTCTAGCACATTTGACTCAGATTAGTTCTTTTTTCCTACCCTTTGCTCAGGGCTTGAATTAAAGGGGCAGATCAAGGTTTTTCTCTCTGTTTTTAGAGAGTATGGTATGGCTAAAACTGGGGCAGTAAATCATGGTTGAAGATTGTGAATATCAGAACCTATATTTTTCTTCATACCGTGAACTCTTTCTTTAAACGTACAGATCTATATACATTCATGGTAGGAAACTTTAGGTAAAATAATGGGTTGGATTTTATTTATTTTTTTTAAAGAAGAGGAAGACCCATAGTTCAGTGGCAGATTCCATGTTTTGTATGGAAAAGGCCCCAGTCAATTCTTGGCAGGTCTGGAAAAGACTTCTGTCTTAAACTTGGGAGAACCACTGCTAAATAGAGTTGATGAACAGAATAGGAGAAACATGGTATGTAAGATACATATGGGCCCATAAGGCCATGCTTGTCATTTTTCACTCTTGTCATCCAAACTGTGCTGGAGAGATTAGTGGTGATGCCACAGCAAGAAATTGTGTTTCTTTCCCTGGCCTCCTTGCTGTAGTTTCCCCTGTGCTACAGCATGGTAGATATTTTTTATGAAATTGTTTTATGAGTGTTTGGCTTATATTCCTGCATATGCTAATTTCCCAGTTCCCTGATACATTTTTCTTGAGGTCATTATCTTATTACTTATACTGATCATTTTGCAGCCTGTCTTAGGCAGGAAAGTGCTGAAGAACAGGACTGTGTTCCACATTCTGTCCCATATCCCCTAAGCCTCCATCTGAACTACGGAAATAATCCAGTTTGACACCACTAACTACTAGGCACCATGCTATGGAATCCTGAGAGTTGTAGTTTATAGTGGCACCAGAGCTCTCAGACAGAGAAGGCTAAATGTTTCATAAAACTACAAATCCCAGAATTCCATAGCATTGAGCCATGACAGTTAAAATAGTGCCAAACTGCATTATTTCTGTAGTGGAAATTCAGTTTAAGGAGATTATCACACAGAGAGAAAAGCCAGGAATAAAAAACATAATCCTGGCATAATTGCACAATCAAGCTGGAGATTTTCAGACAATGTTGTGCTCATCCAGGACTTATCCCATAAAGAACCCTGCAACAAACCATTCAAGGGGCAATCCTGTGACTGGCTTCTCAATAGCATGAATGAAGTGAAATTGCGAGACCCCCAAAGTTAATCATGCTTCATTTGTACTATTTCAAAAGCAACTAGGGATACCCAGAATGCATTGTGGTGGAGGTAATCCATTATCTTAGCCAGGATAGGTTTTGCAGTGGATTTCAGTATTCTTTTGAGATATGGGGCACAATCTTGTTTACACTGGATTAAAACAATGCAGTGAAGTAATGAAATTTATTTTGTTATCTTTTATTCTATGTGGAAACATGATTTCAAGACGTGTGCCATAGCTACAAAATGATGCATGTGTGACATGATCAATTCCAATGTACTAACGATTCTGATTCTAAGAAATGCAATCATGAAATTATATGGCAATGTCAAGCACTATAACACTTCTGTTGTGTTAGCTTTCATTATCACAATTATTTCTGAATTGGTCCTGGTGTGATAATCTCCTAAGTAAAGTTAGCCTTCTGTCTTCAGGTGTGGTGAAGTACATTGTCTCATTGCCAGTAGTGAAATAAGATTTAACTGCCCAGCAAGCTGACTTCTGTATGTGGTATCTCACTTTAGCTGAAATTTGGTGTCAATTTGGCTTCAGTCCTTTGTAGTACAAATTTAAACAGGATGTACTATTTCATCATTCATATCAACATGATGGCTTCTTCTATATTTTGAAGCTTAAAAGCTGCATCCTGATAAAACAAACAAGATGAACATATTAAAGGGGGAGGGGGGAATCAAATGCATTAGAGTTTTGCAGTTAGAGATGACAGGTAGGCATTTCTTTCACTTCAAAGACCCCAGTGAATCAAAACAATACAGCAGATAGTGGGGTATAATTTTCTCTAATAGGATGCAGCGAGTATTATTTATGCTTGCTTGTAAAATATGCTGTCAGAGTGGCAAGCTGCTGAGGACCTACACTTTATTTATGGATTTACTTGTCGTTATATGCCCTTTAGTGCACCATTCGGACAAAAAGAAATATAAATTTACTGCCCAAGAATAATGTTTTTCCATGGAATTTTCAAACAGGGAATAATTGTATGTTATTGTATGCCATGAGAGATATACATTGCTTAAATAAATGAGGTTTCCTTCAACATCAAAGTTTTCACTCTCTGAGGAAGCTGTGTCTCTTTTTGTGAATGGCTGCTGTTAGCCTTAATCCCTTCTGCTCAGACTTGATTAAGAATAGTGGATTCTAATGTATCTCCATGTCAGGTAGGACTTGGTCATTCCTCTCATTCTACAATGTGTTTAAGGAAGGCAAGATAGTTCCCATGAGTTACTTTAAAATGGAGGTGCAGCAAAAAGAGAGACCAAAATCTTTTCAAAGAAAGAAAGGAACAAAGGGAAGGGAAGGGAGAAAGGCAGGCAGGCAGGCAGGCAGGCGGGAAGATTCCAGATCCGAATGTGATATTTCGGAGTAACAAACTGTGTCACTCTGTGCAGAATTTTCTGTTTAGGAAACAGCATTTGTACAATGTTGTTTTCTTTGCTGATAATGATGTTTGATGTGCAAAGAAAGAAAGAAGACAGACAGACAGACAGACAGACAGAAAGAAAGAAAGGAAAGGAAAGAAAAATTTTGTGTGGTTTTTACAAGAATAATATTCCAAACTGAGAACTTATTCTTTTCAATCCAAGGCTATCGTTGTCAAGGTTTCCTGACACTTGAGAAATATATATATTTTTTAAATACTTACAAATATCTGTTCCCATCAATATGATGAGATTACAGTTTCTGACTGCTTCCCCACTTGAAAAATATCTGAATTTCTCCTGCTTACTATGAACTTCCTCTCTTTATCCTCGCAACCCAAGAATAGATGAAATGAGGACTCATTCCTATCCCTATTCTTAATAATCTCTTTAGCGTTGTTTGAACTCTAAATCAGTGGGCTACATACTGAGACACAGTCCAAAGAAAGCAAGGTCAATCTCACAATTAGATAGAAGAATGTGGATGCTTCAGACAGCCAACCTTGGGTGTCACAAAGAATCATTAATTTGATAGTAATTTATTCATTATTGTAGCAACATGAAATAGGAAAGGTTAAAATTCTGGGTTTTTCCTCTTTAGAAAATGTTTTGACTCTTGATTCTGGCTTCTGCAATGATACTTTTTGCTGCTTTGCCTCAGGTAGCAACATTTCTTGGGCTGGATTTCAGAGTGAATAAAATTGTAGCTGACATATTAAGCTTAGGACCAGGGGAATGATGTGTATCTTTAACTCCTGTACATGAACATTGGCATGAACCTCCAAGGGGGCTCCAAGGGGCAAACAAAAACTCAGTTCTTGCTACTCTTATAATTAGATAGTTCATCTTCTACTCAGATGAATCTAATAGTGAAGTACAATATCATTGTAATAAGCATCATTGCCACAGAATTCTTGGGTGCATTTCACCTTTAATATTATCATACTTTACAACAATGCTAGCCATGCCATTGAAGTTTTTCTATCAGAGAAAGTTCAATCCTGAGGCAGAACTGCAAATGATGTATCACTTTCCCAAATCAAAATGTGTAGTGTCCTGCACCAGACGAGTTGTTTTGATTCATGAAGGAGAAAATTACATAAGAACTCTCCCCACCCCTGGAGGTTAACATATAAGAAGGACAAAGCAAGCAGGCAACTAAGTAACAACTAGATGCTCTGATACGATACCCTCAATCTGCCTCATTCTTCCGATCTGTAGGACAGCATTGCTGTCTTTCAACATATTGCTAAAATTAGATAGCAAAGGAGCTGGCAACTATTTTCAACTAAGGGCCACATTCTTACAGAGGTCATCTCTCATGTTTTGAATGGGTAGCACTGCACCCAACACACAACCGTCTCTGTTTCACATTTAAGATTGTTAGCATTGCTAGATGTTTCTTTTATTTTTGTCTGTTATGAATCATCAACAACATCAACAAGGAAAGGATATAGGGTGGTCAATATCAATCCCCTGAAACTATGCTAAGAGTCACATGAGTCTCTGGGGGCACAGGTTGTTAAAAAGTGGATTCTGGGGAAATGTCCAGATGTAGATGAGAGGTGACAAGGTTACCTATGTTATCAAAGGTCTCCCTTGAAATGTGCCTCTTTATACCATCAGAGATTTTGAATTGTGATCTGCAAACCTTTACAGAAACTCCTGAAAGACGTTTAGGCTTACTTATTATTTTCCAAGGAATCCCCCCCCCCCATTCTTTGAGAAGAAGAGGCAGAATCTCTCACAGTAAAGTCGTAGAAAATAAATTTGCCAAGAGTTTTCAAATGCATCATTTATATATCTTGGTTGTCATTCCACTTTAAAAGTGTTTTAAACAAATTGCCTGCATTGAAAAGCTGACAGTCTGCCAGCCATACATTAATAGCTGTTCTGTTCTCTCCAAATCTTTCATTTAGCTACTGAACATAGATACACACAAAAAGAATGCAAGATAGATGGAGCTGTTTGATTTGTTACATGCCATATGAGGTGCTCAGCAGCAACAACCGTCCCTCAAGATGAGAGAAATGTGAAATAAACACTGCCCCGTTTCTTGAACATTGTGAAATGGAAGATAGTGTAATGGGTATCATCTTTAGAATTAAATCCTACAAAGATATTTGATAGGCAGATTTATGTAACCCTTCTACACATAGTTGTGGTGTTTGGTGATACTCAGGTCCAATTTTTATTTAAAAAAATACCTTGAACAAAAGATGTCAGTTAATTGGGGAAAGCACAGAAGAGGTAATCATATTTATTTGCTGCATTTGGCACATTTTAAAAGAAGGTTAAAACTTGCACAAGTTCCAGATATAAATTACTGAAGGACTGAATTAAATGCACTGGCTGAAAAACAAATGTGGCTGGTTTGATCTGAAAGATGATTTATCCATTTCCTAGGGGGAAATGTAGGCTAATCTGTTGCAAAAGAAATTTAGGTTTTTGTATTTTCATAACAGAATATGATTAACAAAATTCTCATTTATTATGTACCCCACCTGAACCACTGCATTAAAAATAAAACCCTTCCTTGATACAACACACAGTAATTGGCTTTGTGTTTGGTTTAGAAATATATTCAGCTATCAATGTTAATGCAAATCCAGTAGCTGAAGGTCAACAGAGGCTTCTTTACATACCAAATTCATCTGAGGAAGTAGACTTTAGTCTACGAAAGCTCATTCTGCCCATTTCTTTCTTTCAATTAGTCTCAAAGGTGCTACAAGATTTCTCTACAACTTCTTTATGTAGGCTTATTATGTAAGAAGATCAGAAGGTTGGCAGTTCAAGGCCCGAGTGCTGCATGATGGGGCGAGCTCCTATCACTAGTCCCAGCTTCTGCCAATCTGGCAGTTTGAAAGCACACAAATGAAAATAGATAAATAGGTACCATTTTGGTGGGAAGTTAACACCATTTGGTGTAGTCATGCTGGCCACATGACCAACAGAACAATCCTTGGACAACACTGGCTCTTCAGCTTAATAACAAAGATGATCACTGCCCCTACACTCAGTTACAACTAAACATTCATGTCAAGGGACTACTTCTACCTTACCTTTAAGAACGGGGAGGAAAATTGTACCCAACTCATTCTGTTGCATTGGCTCCACTTAGACAAAGCAAGTTAATTCAGAACTCCAAACCCTAGATGTAAATTCATACGATTGTGCATGCATGTACATGTGCATGCTTCTGTGTTTGTGTATAAAGCTAACATCAGTCTTTGCACAAAATTCAAGAACAACAATTCAACAATCATCACCCCAAAGTATCAACAGTCTCTTGCATAAACCCAGCCTTTCCAACACAGCTATATTTCCCATAAGAGGGTCCTGAATGCCTGCTGCCTGCAGCATGGCGAGGAGGGGCCCTGTTTGATGGACCAATGGGAAGAGACCAGGGGTCCATCTACGGGTGGTGCTAGCACCGCGACGTCGCACTGGGGGGCAGGGCCAAAGCCTATTTAGGATCGGCCCTGACCCTCAGTGCTCCCTCTTGCTAGCTGCACAGCACGTCACGTCGTGGAATTGTAAGTATTGACCTTACCTTGCTTCACCGAGACAGGCAGGGGGAGGCAAGCCTCGAGGTTGCTCCACGTGGCCTCGCGGTCCTTCTCCGCTGCCGGGAAGCGCCTCTGGGCCCTAGCGCCTGCCTCCGCAGCAGGCAGGGCCCAGGCGGGACCAGCTGAGGCGCCTCTGGGCCCTAGCGCCTGCCTCCGTGGCAGGCAGGGCCCAGGCAGGGAGAAGCCAGCCGCGAGGCCGCTCCGCGCGGCCCCGCGGTCCTTCTCCTCGGCCGGGAGGCGCCTCTGGGCCCTAGCGCCTGCCTCCGGAGCAGGCAGGGCCCAGGCAGGGAGAAGCCAGCCGCGAGGCCGCTCCGCGCGGCCCCGCAGCCCTTCTCCTCGGCCGGGAGGCGCCTCTGGGCCCTAGCGCCTGCCTCCGGAGCAGGCAGGGCCCAGGCAGGGAGAAGCCAGCCGCGAGGCCGCTCCGCGCGGCCCCGCAGCCCTTCTCCTCGGCCGGGAGGTGCCTCTGGGCCCTAGCGCCTGCCTCCGGAGCAGGCAGGGCCCAGGCAGGGAGAAGCGAGCCGAGAGGTCGCTCCGCGCGGCCCCACAGCCCTTCTCCGCTGCCGGGAGGTGCCTCTGGGCCCTAGCGCCTGCCTCCGGAGCAGGCAGGGCCCAGGCAGGGAGAAGCCAGCTGCGAGGCCGCTCCGCGCAGCCCCGCGGCCCTTCTCCGCTGCTGGGAGGCGCCTCTGGGCCCTAGCGCCTGCCTCCAGAGCAGGCAGGGCCCAGGCAGGGAGAAGCCAGCCGTAAGGCCGCTCCGCGTGGCCCCGAGGCCCTTCTCCGCTGCCGGGAGGCGCCTCTGTGCCCTAGCGCCTGCCTCCACAGCAGGCAGGGAGAAGCCAGCTGCGGGGTCGCTCCGCGCGGCCCCGCAGCCCTTCTCCTGATGGGCGGAGGCACCCCTGGGCCCTAGTGCCTACCTCCGCAGCCTGGAGGTCCCAGGCGGGAGAAGCCAGGCACAAGGGTGCTCCGCGTGGCCCCGCAGCCCTACTCATCTACCATAAGGTGCATTTTGGTCATGGGAATAAGCTCCAAGTTATCCCTAAGAGGTACTTGGGGCTCCCAAGTTGAGTTAGCCACTTTTTGGGAATTTCTCTGCATGCAGAGGTGGGGGGGGCACGTTGTGGGGCAGCAGCCTTTTTTAACCACAAGGGTTGCAGACATCATGCAGGTGTTCTTCTCCTAGCTGACAGGGCTCTGCGGAGTTAGAAGCAGGTTGGATAGTTGCTATTGGTGGACAAGGCTTCACACTTGGCAGTGGGCTACTGTTGTTCCCCTTGTATTAACGGAGTGTGTGATCGAGATGGCTCCAAAGAAGCCCAATGCCACCCCAACAGCCTCTCAAAAAGCCACCAGCTAAGAGGGCCCGCGCCCAACCAGCCCATCCCGGTGCTCTTGAGCAGCGGGGTCAAAGCAGTGAGGTGGTGGCAAGGATTGAGAGGCTCGAAGCCCTGTATGGTATCGTGGGGCAGGGATTGGGCCCATTGCAGCATAACTCCACAAGTGGGCAACAGGGCAACCAGCCAAAGGCCCATGACCATCAGGTCATGGAGCGCATGGAGAGGCTCGAACGGTACCTGGCTTTGACGTATTTGCCGCCGGTGTTAATGAACGAGGACCCAGGGGAAGACCGCGACAGCCGGGTGGAGGAGGCTGCAGAGGAGCAAAGGCCGCAAGCCGGGCCAGGTGAGTCAACACCTTTGGCATCAGTTCAACCTTCCCCTGCATCGCATGGACCGGGGGGCTGGCCATGGGGGGTATGGGATACCAATTATAGTAGGCCAGTGGGGGCTTCGGATGCCTGGCCCAGCTGGCCCAGCATGAGTGCCCCCAGCCCACAGTCAGCTGTTCCACCCCTCTCTAGTCCACCGGCTCCATATCCACAGCCAGGGAGCTTTGGGGCATTTACTTCACCTTGGCAGGCTAATAGCATTTATGGAGGAGTGCAGTATGGGGCTATTCCCTTTGGGGATGTGGCCATGCCGCTGGGGGACCACCTGTCCCAGGCCACACTGGACAAAATTCTAAGAGGGGAGTTTGTGGACATTTTTTCCCTGTTGTACCGGGAGGTAGAGAAAAAGGATTGGGAGTGATTAGACGACAAGGAAAAAGAGGCGATTAAGCAGCGAAAGGTAGAAAGGAATTGGAGGAACTGGCTTCAAGGCTTTTTCATCTATGCGGGAGTTATAGCCCGCGTGCAGCCATGGAGAGCATTTCCCCTCATTCAGTACATGGACCTTATACATAGGGCCTATGTGGATTATGCTGGGCCCGCTTGGCTCCAGTACGACGAGGCCTTCCGTATGAGGGTGGCCATGAATCCGGCTTTAAGGTGGGATCAGGCTCATTCTCAGCTCTGGATGCAAGTAATGACCCCGGCCCGCCCTATACAGGGGGAGCGTTCCCATAGCGGACACATAGTGCATAAAGGACAGGGGAGTTCAGCTGGTAAAGGTCAGAGCGCAGAAAGTTCGAAGAGCAAACTGTGCTGGGAGTTTGGAGTGCATGGAGCTTGCACCCGGCACCCTTGCAAGTATAGGCATGAATGTTCCATTTGCTCAGAGAGGCATTCCTTTCGTAATTGCCCGAAGGGTAGAAATGGTGGAGGACAAAGGGACCGCCAAGGGGCAAAAAGAGCCACCGCAACTGCCAGTGTGGCTGCAAAAGGGCCCCAGTCCAATTAGGCTGGGGGCCCTGGAGGCCCTCATCTGCCCTTACCTGGATAGGGAGGCGCAGCGTTATTTGCTGGAGGGCTTTAAGTTCGGTTTCAGGATACCATATGTGGGACCCCGAAGAGCGTATTTTGCAAAGAATCTTAAGTCAGTTTCAGGCCTCGAGTCAGTCGTACGGGATAAGATCGCCAAGGAGGTGAGGGATGGTAGAGTAGTCGGACCATTTACCTCCCCCCCTCCCCAACATCAGGTTCTCGCCTCTTGGCGTCGTCCCTAAGAAGACACCAGGGGAGTATAGGCTTATCCATCATCTTTCATTCCCAAGGGGCGAGTCTGTAAATGACGCAATCCCAGATGAGCTGTGTACTGTTCGTTATGCATCTTTTGATTCCGCTGTCCGGCTGGTACGCGGAATGGGCATAGGGGCAGAGCTGGGCAAGTGTGACATTAAGTCGGCCTTCCGCTTGCTCCCAGTCCACCCGGACGACTTTTGCCTCCTAGGTTTCTCCTTTGAAGGGAAGTTTTATATGGATCGGGCCTTGCCTATGGGTTGTTCGGTGTCCTGTGCAGCTTTTGAGAGATTTAGCACCTTCCTCGAGTGGGCCCTTAAGGTCAGAGCGGCACATAAGGGAGTCATCCATTACCTCGATGATTTCTTGTTTGTGGGTGGTCCGGGATCTGGGGAGTGTGCCTACTTGATGGCGCAGTTCCTTGCGTTAGCGAAGGATTTGGGTGTTCCAGTGGCACATGAGAAAACAGAGGGTCCCTCCACCGCTCTGGTCTTCCTGGGTATTGAGATAGACACCTTGAATCGATCATGTAGGCTTCCACAGTGTAAACTGGAGGACCTTAAGTCTAGAATCGCGGTTTTTCTTACACGCAGGAAGGCCACACTCAAGGAATTTCAGGAAATCATTGGTCACCTGAACTTTGCATGCAGGGTGGTTGCCCCCGGTAGGGCCTTCCTGCGGCGGCTTTGCAATGCATTGGCAGGGGTGCATAAGCCCCACCACAGAATCAGAATCACGCAGGGAGTTAGGGACGACTTGGCAGTGTGGGCTGAGTTTTTGCAATCCTTTAATGGCATCTCCTTTTGGAGGGAGGACCTTAAGATCAGGGATGCTCTAAAGGTAACATCTGATGCTGCTGGGTCCACGGGATTTGGAGTATATTTCCAAGGCCATTGGTGGGCAGAGGCTTGGCCACGTGAGTGGCAGGACACGGACATATTGTCCGACCTCACTTTCCTCGAGTTTTTCCCTATTGTTGTGGCATCACAAATCTGGGTGAAGGAGCTGGCTAATTTAGCAGTCCACTTCTGGTGTGACAACATGTCCACAGTCCATGTCATCAACACGCTGTCATCTAGGTCCCCAAGGGTTTTGCGCCTAGTCAGAGCTTTTGTGTTACATTGCCTACGCTTTAACATCCTTTTCTTGGCCCGACATGTCCCGGGAGTCGATAATGGGATACCCGATTCTCTCTCGCGACAGCAGATGCAGCGCTTCAGACAGCTGGCTCCGGAAGCGGACCCCTCTCCGGTGCCGATGCCACCAGACCTATGGGATCTTGGAGGAGTGAGATTATCCGAGCCATAAGTCAGTCCTTAGCCCCCAGCACTAGTGCTAGCTATCGGAGGGCAGGTAGGGATTTCGAGTCATTTAGATCAGCCAGTAGACTACAGCATATCTGACCCATACCAGTAGATCACATTTTGCAGTACTGTGTTGTGCTGAAGGACAGGGGACTTGCACCGCAGTCCATCAGGGGCAGACTGGCAGCATTGGCATTCGCTTCCAAGGCGCCGGGTTATCAGGACAACACCGGGGACTTTAGGGTGCGTAAGGCACTTGAGGGTTGGGCCAGGGAGCGGGGACGCAGGGGTGACCAAAGGCAGCCTCTATCACCACGGATACTGGAGGGCCTACGAGCCCTTTGGCCGGCCATTTGTGCATCACCTTTTGAGGCAGCATTATTTCACGCAGCGGCCCTTACGGCATTTTTTGGAGCCCTCAGAATAAGCGAGTTAGTGGTGGCATCCAAGCGTGACACATCCAGGCGGGCGTTAGAATGGGAGGACATAACTGCCTCTAGGGAAAGGGTGATAGTTAGGATACGCCGCTCCAAAACTGATCAAAAGGGACAAGGGATGTTGATTACCCTGGCCCGTAGTTCCAATAGGTCTTTATGCCCGGTCATTGCCTTGAGAGATTATATCAGTGTTAGAGGAGGGCACCCTGGGCCCCTTTTTTGTCATGCTGACAGGTCCCCGCTAACTAGATACCAATTCTGGAGGGTGACCTCGGAAGCCTTGATCAGGCTCGGTTTGCCCAGGGCTCGGTTTGGGACTCACTCCTTCCGCATAGGAGCAGCTTCCACGGCGGCAGCTATGGGGATCCCTGCCCAGGGGATCAAGAGAATCAGTCGTTGGAGGTCCGCAGCATTCAAGACGTATGTGCGGCCTCTAAAGCACTAACCAGTCTTTTATAGATCCTAGGCCTGGCCAAGGAAGATCAAAGGTCCTCATCTGCGGGCACAGCATGGTGTACTGGGCAGCCCGTCATGCCAAAAGAGGTCCTTTGGGATCCCAGCTTGGCCTGAGCACAACAGCTACAGTGGAATGGCTTGGGAAAAGAGGACTCAGGTGGACCGGCTTGTTGCCTTTGCTTTTCAAGGAGCAGTCGGGCCCGCCCCCGGACGTGCTGATCATCCATCTGGGAGGCAACGACTTGGGCCTGTTGAAGGGCAGGGCCCTCTCGCTGCAGGCGATTCAGGACTTTGGAACCATCCGAGCTGCCTGGCCTGGTGTGTGGCTGGTGTGGTCCGCGATTCTGCCTCGGCAGTGTTGGAGAGGCGAGGGCGACCCGAGGGCCATCGACCTGGCTCGAAGGAAAGTGAACCGGACAATACGCAAAGCCTTGGACAGGGAGTGGGGACATTGTATTTCACACCCTGCGATTACTTACCACCGCAAAGAGTTGTACAGGGCAGATGGGGTACACCTTTCAGAGGAGGGGAATTCTATTTTCCTGGAAGACCTAAGGAAAGGGGTGGACGCCGTATTGGCTGGTTTGGTGGGGATAAGGGACTAGGCAGACGCCTGTCCCTTCTCGTGGCAGGTAGTGGGGAGGATGGAGTAATGTGGCGTACACCGTGGCACCCCCTTGTGGTGTAGGTAGAGCTCTGGAACCACCTCTCTATGGTTGTATGGCCTGGAGGTTGCGAAGGACTCGAACCTTGAGGTAGACCTGGGACTTCACACCCCACTTATAAAGTTTCAGGGCTTGGGTGGGGTGCCTGGGCCTATCTTCCAACCAGAGGTCCGGCCCGAGGGGCAGTCCAACCAAATCGGACTGCCCTGCGGGGGGCAGGTTTTTCGCCCGAGGGAAGGCTGGGGAGGTAGTCAGGGAATGACACCTGCCCCAGCTGATCCCCCACCAGGTCACTCCCCCCTTTATGGTCTTCAGGATTTTAGAGCTGTAAATAGGTCAATAAAGTGGCCCTGTTTTACCCCAGTTTGTTGTCTGGTCTCTTTATTCCATGGTGGAACATCAAAGAGGTCACATCATCCAACTGCACTTGGGAAAAGAGAAAAGTTCTAGGTTTAAAGACCTAAGGTCTTGATTCTATAAGGACTTAATTTGGAGGACAACACCACTCTTGCCTGCAGCACCATTCTCTGAATTTCATGCTTAGATCCTGTGAATGCAGTACCTGGGGTGTTGTTTTATTCCAAGGGACATCACTGAAAAAACCATTGGTGGAAATCTTTTATGCTTTTTATAAACACCTGTTTTCAACAATTTTATTAAATTTTATTAAAATTTATTAAATCAACTTCAATTTTAAAGTCTCTTTCTAGGATCCAGGTTCTCCCTGAACTGAGTAATTTTTGCTTTTTTTCCCCACCAAATATTACAGCTGTACTTGTATATGTGTGTGAGAGAGAATAATTGCAAGGCCATCTGCCTTCTATGTGAAAGAGTGCTGGTACCTCACAAAACTACAAATTGCAGGATTTTGTAAGATGGAGCCAAGGCAATAAAAGTGGTGTCAAAGTGCATTATTTCTACAGTTAAGGTGCACTCTTTATATCAATGCAAATAACTATGTCATGATTAGAACAGAATACACTGAAGTCTTTAAAGAGAAAGAGATCAGAAGTACATTGATTATATATACTAGCAAAGGCCTGCACACTCTTGTTTTCATTTTTTGACCTTGTGGAAGAGGTAAGTACAACCTGCAAAAATATTCTCCAACCCCCTGCTCCCTATGCTATTGAAATCTAAATGGAGGTTTCCTTCAGTTTTCATATGGTCCTTTGTTGTTGTTATTACTAAAAAAGACAAAAAGGAGAGGTGTGAGAGAAGCAGAATATTAATGACAGTCACTTCAGAAGGGAAAAACACTCTTTCCTTGTGAGCAGTACATAAAACAAGGCTTTAAGAAAAGGCAGCCTAGATTTTCCAAAAGGCCATTCACCACATGAAATAAATTTTCAAGTCAAGATTGCCCAGATGCTGTGGCTTATGTACAGGTCCTTGCTTTGCCTCCTGCATAGCCATGGTTTCTAAAAGAGATGAGCAATCAGTCATCCACAGTTGAGAAATCTGGCCATCGGTGCACCATCTGCTTTTATTGGTTGATTGCTGTTGCTGTTGTTTTACTCTTCACTTAAATAAAACATAACATGCATGAATAACACACTTTTGTACTTTATGTTTTGAAAACCATGAGGAGAATGGCCATGAGGGGCACATATGTTTGTGTGGGATAGCCATGAGGGGTTCATGTGTTTGTGTGCTATCACCTATTCTCTACTCTTAATTATATCTTCAGATACCTGGTTTCATTTGTCTTAAACAAACAGGACACAGTTGCACATTTTAACTGTCCAATGTGCAGTTTGCTCTTAAGAATACAATCAGAATGTGGAAATTACTTTTTCTAGGGTAATGAATTACAATACAACACAACTCCTAAGATTTAACATATATTTATGATTACATTTTTAACTTTATAGTTTATATTGTTGCTGGCCAATCGAGTTTACAATTTCTGTTATTTTAGTTGTATAAGTGTAATATATACATTGTCCACATGAATGGTGTCCTGTTGGTTTTGACATATCCAAGTCCAGTCCTACATTCAATGTCCACCATCTTTGTGGACATTGTTTATATACATGTAATTGTAGGTATCTGATTTATGCTGTTGAATATATATGTAGGAAATTTTATGTGGGAAGAACATCAGATCTATACAACAAAGGTAGGGGACATCTCTTCATTTAAAAAAAAAGAAACCTGAAGGGTGGGAACCTCTTTTGTTTCTCATTTAGAAGAAATGCAGCATTCAATGTCAGATTTGTGTTTCTGTGTAACATAAAAATATTAATAACAATGAATATGTTTTAAACAAAAATAGATGGAATTGATAAGCCATTTTCTAAGAAGTCCGCAATGAAATTAATAGAAGCTGTGCAAGATCACTTGCATGGCTCCTATTAATTTCTGCAGTTTATGTGGTAGCAGAATTCTCTCTGGATCACTGTGCCTGAAGAGAACAGATAAACTTAAAAACCAACCTTCATTACATTTCAGAAGAGCCAAATGTACTCACTGTGTTGCATGTTTATTAAAACTGTAGCATTGTACCATATGAACATCCCACCAGTCCCTCACTCCTCCTGAATTTTTCAAAGCCATAGCATAAATTTACAAAATTATCCTCAAATAACTCTTCCTCCTACTTGTTTCCTTATGGTCCTCTGAAATAATGCAGTTTAATAATAGATATTTTGTAGTGTGAGTTTTATAATATCATGCTAATCTTAAAGTATTTCATAAGACAATGTGAATGAATGAAACTAAAGTCTCCAACAATAGTGGAATCCTCTGCCATGCAGCAATATATGATTTCTACGAGAAGAATGTTGCATGAAAAAAGTGACATCAGAACCAAAGTTCTTCTATTTGTGAAAGCTTTTGTGCTCCTGTTTATCCCAGTTCTTTCCATGAATTTTAATGTTTAAACTTCTTGTTGAAATCCTACATGAAGGTTTCTCTTTTTTGGTTTCTTGCTCCCACAAACATTTAGTGGTTGAGGGACTAAGAGTGGGAAGATTGAAGCTCCAGCTGGCTGCAATTTTGCAACTGGGCAACAAGGCGAGACATAACTTTCCCAGGTTGTCACAATTCATTTATGTACTTGCTGGAGATCCTGGAAAGCCATTTCCTTTCATTGCCCAACTACGAAAGAGCAGCTGGCTACCCTATATGTGGCATCTAATGCCACGAAAGCTGTCAAAAATATATAAAAATACTAGTAAGACTTGTTGGTAATGTAAGAAGACATTAGTAGTGGATGTGTAAAAAAGTAAGAAAGTTTTGGAATATGATACATAGAGCAAATATTTTGGGCAGGGATTTTCAGAAAAGCCCAGAGATGTACTTGTTAAAAGGTTGGGAAAAGATATTGAAAAAAATATTTGAAGATAATATTATATATGATAACATCTGCCAGGCTGCTATATGTGCAAAAATGGAAATCAAATCAAATCCCATCATTAGAAGAATGGCTAAATAAAAAAAAAAGAACTATTGGAAATGAGAGATGCTGACAAAATGTCTAATCATTTAAAAGAGGAAAATCAAAATGAAGAAATAGAGGAGTGGAAATTAATTTGGGAATACTGGAGAAAACAAACAGAAATATAGAATAAAAAAAGAAGAAAACTTAAAATAAAGTAGTAGTGATGTGATAAGAAGAAAATTCAAAATTATATTATAAGATGAAATAAAAATTAAAAAAGAGAGAAGAAGAAAAAGGGAAGAGATCAGAAAGAAAAGGGGGGGGGGGAGAGGAAATCCAAAAGTTGCTTAGGCTTAAAAAGTAAGTTAACCACACAAATCAACAAATAAATATTAAATAAGAAGATAAGATATTTGATATTATCAAACTGGAAAAAGTGTATCAATATATATTGTTATATAGTAACTATTTTATCAATATGTACATAAGCACTAAGTAATTAAATAATAAGTATAGATGGTTGTAGTACTGTAAGAAGAGATTGTATTTCTTTTGAATAATATGTATTGTATGTTTGCTTTTTCATTTTTGTTGGTTTGATGTTGTTGTTTTATTTTTATTTTTGTATTGTATTGTAAGTTTTAAAAAAATTTTTTTTTAAAGGAGCAGCTGGCTTCTGGTTGGTTCTTCTGCCCTTTCCTGACTATTAAATGCCTATGGGGCATGATCTTCCAGTGTGGATGCTGGCTTCCTTGAACCTGTCTGTCATATCTGTAAAGTGATATATGCTAACATAATCCTATGTTACACTAATGTATGTCACTAACTGAATCCTGGCCTCTATCTTTCATCTTCACTATTTCTCACACTGTAATATAATCCTGATCAACTGTAACATTCCAGCATGAGAACTCTTTGATTAGCTCTTGTGCTAGACTTTAGGGAAGTCTTTCTTAATAATCTTTCTTTCTTCTATTCAGTTACTTTCTTTAAAAAAATCTAGGTCCCTATATTTGATGTTCCCAAACAACATACTTCCACTATGGTGCTCTAAGTTTATAGACGTCCTTTTAACATTTATGATAATATAAGTACAAATGTTTTCTCCTGAGGAGGGCCTGTGTCAAAATTTGCTTTAGTTGAGCAAAAACTCTCTACTAATCAAATTTAGTGCAGTAGTTCAGAGGCATGCACAAGAATTCTCTAGCAGGCATTCCAAATAATTCACCAAACAACATGTTTCAGGATTAGGTATGATCAAAATTCTGGCAGTTAAAGCAGTATTATTTACTTTTACTGAAAAAGAAGCACCATATAAAAAACAAAAACTTTTGTCCAAATAGTTTCTAGCCATACCTTGTTTTAATTTGTTGGAAGCCATCTTGAGTCCTGTCCTGAGAGGAAGGTGGAATATTAAATAAATAAAACTGAACAAGTGATCATATCTTTGGAAGAAAAAAAAATGAAGATTGTGACCTATAAAAGTGGGACAAGGTGGCAAATATGAAGGAGGGAGCTGTCAGCCTAATGGGGGCATTAATTAGTATTCCAAAAGGCTTCAGAAAAATGTGGGATCCCCCCCCCCCAAAATATTATTTCGAGGGTGATGGAGATTTGGAAGAGTATCATAAGTCAGAAAAGGCAGTGTGTACGTGTGTGTGACCCATGAAGTATATGTAGCTCTCCTCTGAACTACTGGAATGCTTCAAGACTGTATGGTACACATACAAGTTTATTTGAGCTAACTAGAGCAGATAACTTCAGCTAACTAGGACATAAATTATTAGTTTCAAACTCTATGTTTGATTGCAAGCCACTCAGTTTTATTAGAAGGCACTCAAAGTTGTCTTTAAATTAATAATAAAATTCTCTCAGACAGTTTGCTCTCCCAAATGATAAATTTTGCATGATTTCTTATCACAGAGAGTTATAGATCTAATTATAGAACATTAGTTGGAAATTGGAGCATTAATTAGAAAGCATAAAGGACTAATTGATAAACACAAGTGAACCCTGAGTGACAGCACTGTCACACATACCAATCTGTTGCGAAACTTAGGGAGAAAGTCTTCAACGAAGTTAATAGCCTTTGTGAATTAGTTAACAGTGAGTAATTTCAGCATGTCCTGGAATATGCAAAGGCATAGACTTGCCCCATTTTCTAATATTTTTTGCAACATTCTGAGATAGATTTTTTTTTTGCTTTTTTACTTAATTATAAATGATTTAGTAAAGAAAGAAAAGATTGCATAGTCCTTCAGCAAGACAGCTATAAATATGTACATACATACAGATGAATGGGGACTCGAAAGTGCTGTCTCCAGCACTTCCCTCTCAACACATGGAGGGCAGAGCTGGCACACATGGCCTTGCAACCCCTCAATGTAATTGCCAAAATATCTGCATAGGGATAGTCTCTAGCTGTCTTAATGTGGCAGCGAAAGTCCCAAATAATCTTTTGTCATCCAACTTTTTCAGATGCCTTTAAAATGTACCAGTTCCCCACTTTGCTCTCAGCTTACTTTAGTTGCTAGGAATTGAGTTCAATGTGCAGAAGTAGTTCAGGGAGGGAGATGGGAGGAGGAGATAGACACCTGCCCCTCTCAGCAGACACAATGTGCTCTGTTTCTGCATCAGATGCAGCAACAGGAGGGCTTCTCAGTTGGATTGATGGCCAGCAAGGTAAGGAGTATGAAGGGGCTGCTTGACCAGACCAGTTTTGCTATGGAATTTCTTAGAAACTCCATGCAAAACCAGGGGTTAATTACCTTGGGGTAAAGACTCATTGCCCTGGGTTCAGACCAGATCGTCTGGATCCATGTCTGAACAGGCATGATTCTGATCCTGAACCTGCCACAGGAGTTTTGACCTGTGTCGTCCAAGCTAGATGATGTGAGCTGGGGGGAAGCTTGGCCTTTTGGTCCATGCGGACAACCCTCTAGCCACATGTCTTCTGGTTTTCATCTCTTAAATGCTGGAGGGTATATATAGGGCTATTGTGCACTGTGCACACATAAAATTCAAAAATATAGCCATGTTAGTCTATAGAATCAGTATGCTAAGAAATCTTGTAGCACCTTTGAGGATAACAGAAAGAAAGACATTGATAGCATGAGCTTTTTTAAACTTCAATCTACTTCCTCAGATGCATTTGGTGGACTGGATGCCAGGTATAGACGTATATATGCCATTGGTATGTGAGGATGTCAATTCAAATTACAAATCCTTTGTATATGGAAATAAAATTGCAGGTCCAATTTTAACAATGTTCGTTAGTGCACAAAGACATAGGAAACTGGTCTTTGTGCATGGAGAGGAAATGGCAGGTCCAGTTTTGCAATGAGACTAGCCTGTGGTGAGTGGAATAGATGAATGTAGGACACCCCCATGGGGATGGGGTCAGATAGTGTTAAAGTCTGTGTAGTGTGTCAGGAAACCATTGTCTTTGTTCAATCCATTGCCGAGGGACTGTTGTTTGTGGATAAATTCTAGTTCTGCTGTTTCTCTTTCCAATCTACCTTTGTAGTTCTTTTGTTCAATGACCAATGTTCTGAGGTCTGAGTTGGAATGTCCAGGGAGATTGAAATGTTCTGCCGCCATTTTTTGTGTAATCTACAAACTACTTCCAGTTTGTTCTACGAAAAGGTAATGCATTATATGAAAGCTCATGCTGCCAATTTCTTTCTTTCCATTAATCTCAAAGGTACTACAGGATCTCTCTATGGACTATATGCATGTAAGTTAATGGTCCATTTTGCCTCTGTGTGTTGTAAAATTTAAAGTCATTCTGTAGTATTGTTAATGCAACCATAAGTGAAAGAAAGGTAACTTACTATGTCCCCAGTCATTCTATGTGTCTTATCTTTCAGTTTACTATAACCACTAATTCACTATTTAGATATGATGGCACTTCGAAGGTATGGGCTTATGGAGGTCTTATCCTAAGACACACAAAAATCATTATTTCTGGTATTACAACATATATTGAGAGTAAACTTCTGAGGCCAGTGGGAAAAAAACACAGCAGAAGAAAACGTTCTAAGAGATTTTTATTTACTATAGCCTTTTCATTCTTAAGAAATTTAAGTTACTACAAAATTGCTCCAGATCACTCGTCTCCTCGACATAATTTTATTAAAAATTACTCAGGGTAAAAATTTGCATACACATATACACAAACTATACTAAAGGAGCAATTAAATGCTAATGGAAACAGCTCTGGTATGTTCTTCTAAAGCTCCTGTTAATGCATTTATGATGTGCCTTTCTCTGCAGGTTCTTTCCTTCATTTGTAAATTCAAATAAAACAGTAGAGACTAAATTGGTTAAAGAGAATGGAAAGGTCCTGACACCAATCAGTCCAGTATGTAATGAAACATTCAGAAAGTATGTGATTAAGCAACAAAACAGAATCCTTAACCACTTTGGAGTAAATACTATTCCTTATCGAAATGGAGCCCATGCTCATTTCAACATAACTGTAACCTAAAGAGCAGTGAACCTGCTTATTTCTAAAAGCCATCGTGCAGGTGCTTTCTATAATGCTAATTTCAGCTCTCTGTAAGTCATAATGGTGCCATATTTTACACCTGAAGCACTATTCCAACTTCAGTCCTTATAACTAAGCAAGAGCTTATTGAAGAAAATGTAATTTAGCATTATAAAAACTGACATTGTAGATCCACTTATTAGTGAGTAAGCCCCACTCAGCACAACGAGACTTCTTTTTGTATAAACATGCCAATCAGATTTCTCTGTAGACTTATTAATGAATCAGAAGATCCAAATGCTTCAGTTTTCCATTATAAGGAATTGGCTCCAACCATGGTTAGATTAACCATGAATCAAAGTAAGCATGTGCTTAGGACATCAAGGAAAGGAGGGTGCCACAAAAATTTTCCATTGCTAGATTCATGGACCGTATTGTGCAAAACTGGATACTGTGCAGCTGAAAGATGTTCTACCGGGGGGGGGGGACAACCTCCCACAACAAATGGGAGAATACACACAAATAATAATAATAATAATAATACCATAATATAATAAAATATTGATTGTGTCTTTCCATTTGCTTTCATATATTTTTAACATTAATGGTCACAAATTGCTCAGCTTACTGTTCATCTTCTCAGATGCAGTATATTAAAAATCCCAGTAGAACAACTATGCAATACAACAGGCTGGATGCCTTATCTCTACTAGCTATAGAAGCAGATTAGTTTCGAGGATCTGATCAAAGACTTTCCAAGTATAGCCCAGACAAACAACCAAATGATGCAGCTTTCAGCCACTTTGGAAATGTGTTTTTCAAATGACACACTCCTCCAATGTGTCATTTAGCCATGTTAAAGCTGTGCTCCAGTCCGTGAACCAGAGCTAAAAAAAACCCATGATACTTTGGCTCCTGACAGCATGGGTTAGACACAGTGAGTCTAGTATGGACTTGGGCTGCTCTTTCGCACCCATCTGCTCTGGCCCTAGAAGCAAAAAAAGAAAGAAAGAAAAGAAAAGAAAAGAAAAGAAAGAGAGAGAGAGAGATAAAACAAAGATGAGGTTTATAAAATAAACATTGGCCGAAAACAAAAGTTTCACCTTTGGGCCAATCTGGAGATCTGGCATTTAGATGATGCATGCCCCTGGATCAGGCCAAAGCTGTGCCATGGGCACCTAAGGTGGCCAAAACCTGGCTGCAAAAGGAGCGCTACCCCCTCCCCTCCTTACTGACGGTCTGTTGCAGACTGAGACAGCAGCAGGACTCAGTAACATGGCATCTGGTTACGGCAGTCTCACCCCGAGCAGGGGTGTGCTCATGGCTGAAGGGGGCGGAGGCTGCTCCAAACCCCCCCTCGGCTTAAGACCTACATTTTCAATTTTACTATTCATTTTGGAAATTTTATTTTCAATATTTATTTTAATTTATTAAAGTTTTATCTTATGGCTTATTATTGTTTATAGTTTGAATTAGATATATACAGGGGCACCAAATGTTTTATGTTCTTAGGGTCTCTAAAGGTCTGGCTCTAGCTCTAACATTAATCTGGCTCTAGCTCTAACTCTTTGTTCATCCCAATACCAGAATTTACCAGAGTTACAAGATTCTCTCTATGGAGACAGAACAAACAGACCTGCATGTAGAATTAGAAATGCAGGCACACCATAGTGTAGCAGTAATGCCAGTAACCATAGCAGCAGTATATCCTATCTTTTTCCAGTCTAAGGCCTACAAAATTTAAAAAGATATTGCCAAAAAATTCACATGATACAAACGTTAAACATATAATTAAAGTCACAATTGAATTATAAAGCAGTTAAACCAATGAACATTAAAAATAAAACAATAAATAAACAGGACTATGTATTCTGAAAGATCCTGTGCTTCCAATCATTCAGTCCTCAAAGGCCTGATAAAATAATTTTTAAGGTCTTCATTTGCCTTCAGAAAAATAGCAAAGGGGGCACCAATCTAGCATCTCTTGGAACAGAGTTCCAGAGCCTGGGGGCAGCCACCAAAAAGTCCCTCTCCTTTGTTCCCACCAGAGAACCTACTTGTTTGGGTAGAAGGGCAGAGAGAAGATCTCAAAATGAGGCAGGCTTCAATGGGAGAACATGGTCCTTCAGATAGCCTGGGCCTAGGTTCATAATTGGGTCATAACCAATGCTTTTAATTATGGTCAGAAAAGATTAATTGCCATTGGAGCACATATAATAACATTATGCTATTATATCCTTGTACTGTTCTTCATAGCATGCATTTTTTTCCCACTGATTTGAAATTTTTACCAAGTTATCCACACAAGACGAGATTTCTTATTTTTATTCACAGATATTCGTATATATCTGAAAATGGGGAAAACTGGCCCCTTTTAAATGCATCACTTCATAGTTGCTCCACATTTAAGCTTGCTTATCATTTGTTACCCATCTGTTCATTTTATAATCATGTTTTAATCTCTTTCTTTACCAAAACAAGAAGAAAAGAAAAAAGCTCAAAGTACATGGTTTAATATATAAAGATGTTCTTTTAACATGTGTGCTTTGATAGTCCCAAATTGTTGGGAACTATGTTGCAAAAACAAAGGAGTAAGCGCTCCAGTGGACAGTTAAAATCCAATCTGTTCATTCTTTTTTGAATGCACAGGTCAGGTCATTTCATATAAAAATTTACAAAGGCTGACTTTTAAGAAATTTGGAGCTTTTCAATGTCTGCTTGGTTTTTCCAACCACCCAATATCATTTAGTCCTGTAAGCATGGACTACATCTACATTGTAGAATCAATGCAGTTAGACACCGCTTTAACTGCCATTATTCAAGGTTATGGAATTCTGGGATTTGTAGTTTTGTGAGATATTTAGTCTTCTCTGTCAGAGAACTCTGGCGCCACGACAAACTACATATCACAGGAATTCATAAGTTGGAGCCATGACAGTTTAAGTCATGTCAAACCGCATTAATTCTGCAGTGTGGCAGCAACCTTAGTTACATGTAAAATGTAAAATAAATTAAATCATCAGCAGTCTTCTGACATATTGAGGACAGTGGCCTGAATATCAGACTCAACTCACTGAACTAATTTTTGAATGGTGACTCTACACTTATATGAATCTCCTTTATTCATTGTATCTCCTGTAGTTGGAAGTAGCAAAAAGATTATTATAGTGTGAGCTTCCATGGGAACATAGCTGCAGAATCTCCTAGCCATCATGGCTATTAAAGTTGTTTGGACCTGTAGTCCACATTTTTTTTTTTTAAAAAAAAATGTTCTCTGTGTGTGCACTTTTGATAGCCCTGGTTAAGAGTTTCATCCATCTGTATATTTTTATTTGGGATGGAAGGGGTAGTACTATCATACCTGTAGTATGTTCTTATTACCAGTTCTTCAATATGATGTCATAAACCATTTAACCTAGTACAACACTAGTTACTCTTTACGATTTCACAGAACCTGGGGTGTACACACACTGAGCCTACACAAACAGTTACCACAGTTTGATAGCACCTGCATTTCCATGGCTTCATCCTTGCATTTAAGTTTGGCAAGAGATTTTCTGCTAAAGGGTTCTAGTGCTGTAGTTGCTTTGTTTTGTTCTGTTCAGGAGGGGGTGGGGTTGGACCAACATTTTCTAAATAGTTTAACAAACTATAAACCCCAGAATTTCATAGGATGAAGCCAGGGCAATAAAAGAAGTATCGTATGGGTCTAACTTTGTACTGTACATATACTCCCTTGGTTATTTTTGCTGCCACAACCTTACACATTTATGCCTGTGGAAATACACTAAATAGCTCTAGTCCAAATGCTTACTTTTGTCAATGATGAAAGCTGACCATTTATTCCTATCTGACACTTAACTGTTCTTTATCAGTTACTAATCCATAAGAGACCCTGTCATCTTATCCTATGACTGCTAGATTTATTCAGGGACCTTTGATGGGGACTTTGTCAAAATGCTTTCAAGAAATAAGTATATGATATGTATTGGATTACCCCTATCAGCATGTCTTCTTGAGACTCACAAAGAACTGTAAAGGTTGAAAAGGCAGAACTTCTCTTCACTGAAATCAAGGCCAATTCTTTTCTATATATTCAACAGGTTATCATGGGCAAATATGAAGACAAGGTCCTGAGGATTTACTGACTCTTCCTGGATTCTTCTTAAAATATTGGTGCTATATTTTGGCCATCTACTGAAATGCAATTTAATTGCAAATTATCCACTTCTGTTTAGAGATGCATGGTTTCAAGAATATTTTGCTTGTTTTGTTAGCTTCATGGGAGCTGTTTATCTCTACATGACCTAGAGAACATAGAAATGACTTTATCACATGAGTAGCCACAAAGTCTCTTTCCACTTCATGCAGAGATGGAATTTTTTTTTTTTTAAGAAAACCATCTTGTATGGAAATTCTACTGGTTTAATGCCTCTACTCTAGTTTAGACTAACAATAGGATTTAGGCCATTGTTTCCATTCTTCCCTTCCCTGCCAGCATTGTGGCTTTGTCCTAAGGCTGGTTGAGATTTGGATCTGGTGTAACTTAGCTCCTTTTGACTGCACAGACAATGCTGTAGTTGCACAGTTTTTGTGAAGAATTTAAATGTACAATTTTTTTTTGCACTGGAAATAACAATTTCTGTGCAAACAAATAAAAAAATGTGCAGATTTTGATCAGAAGAGGTCCTGAACTGTAAAGATTATAATCAGCCTTACATTCTCTCCATCAGAGTTTCCTGACCTATTTTTCAACCATTTTTCAAATATCCTTCTCCCTATCTTTCAGCTATTAAGAACAAGGAACTATTCTTTTAACAATCTTTTCTCTTGTTAATTAGAAATGGTGGCATCTTTAATTGGAAATGGTGGCATTTCACTTTTACAGTGAAAGCTGATGCAGGTTTCTTTGGAAATAAGGCATCTAGGTTGACTGAAAATTAAAAAATAAAAACATACACCAGATTATAACCTCAGTCTGTAATCGTACAAATGGCTGCCTACAATTTACCAAGCTTTTATTTTCCCCCTCTTTTCTTCATTTTGATGGGGTGGGTTAAATAATTCTCTGATTTGATCTCCCCTCCCCAACACACCATGATAGTAATGCATAAATGTAGGGGGGAAATATCAAATCATTATTGATTTACAATACAGATAATTATATAGATGAATGTATGATAAGGCTTCCTAATAGAATTCTGTCAATCAATTCCAAGCACATCATTCCCTTTCTGTGTTTGCTGAAACTCTATTATGGAATTCTGCAGGTGACATTTGAGTGATAGTGACTTTGATTTCAAAGGAAATGTTTCAGGTTCATTTCATTACCTTAGAAAAGTAAAAGCAAATTTGCCTTATAAAAAGCAATTACTTCTTGGCTGACCAGTGCACAATAGCAATATAAAAAAAGATTTCTCATTCCACTATTCAAATCCTGAACTAGCAAACTAGTGTTTGATTTTGCTTTAAACCAATTTTACCTTGTTTGAATTGCAAAACCATTTAATCTTCATAAAGTAGGTTATTATAATGGAGATCATATTGTATTGGTATATTATACTGGGCATGGGACAAACAAGAATCTTTTTTTTTAATGCTTCAAGTTTTGGGATGGGGAAGAGTATTAAATATGCAACATTTGCTTTTGCTCTGTCTCTTAAGAAAGGTTGGGAAGCTTGCTAGTCTTAGAACTGAAGAAAATAATAACTAATAATGATATCTATTTAGACTGAAAATTATGGGGAAAGTCACAATGCTACTTTGAGCTTGTTCTCAAGCTGATTTTAAATCAGGGGAACAGGAGGAGGAATTAATTGAACTACTGTCCCCTATTAACAGTGCCTCTCCCCAAAGGGATCACAATGCAGCGGTAGGAACAAACTGCATAATTTGTTGTCACCATACTGTTGTTCTGTATATGCTAGAGTGAGTAAAATACCAGGGGTGGAGGAACTCCCTGAAGTATCCCTCACACACAAACATCTTCATTTATTATCTCACATACTGTACGTATACAACTTGCCTGTTCCCCCACTTCTGCCTGTTTGCAAAAAAGAAAAAGAAAAAGAAAGAAAGAAAGAAAGAAAGAAAGAAAGAAAGAAAAGTATCCTGTCCTGTAGGGAATGTAGTGGCAATTTCACCAGGTTCCCTCCTCCCTATGGTGCTTTAAAACTACAATTTCTGGTTTCATAGAGGTTTATCCTGAACGTAAGGATGATTGAAGGACTTAACAATATTGTATTTGTTGTTGTTGAAGGAGGAAGGGGAGGGGAAAATATGGGGCTGAGGGTGGTTCTAGGGACCTCAGTGTTGGTTTCAGGGAACACATGTGGTCCATGAGTCAAACTTTGCCCATCTTATATGTTCAGATTATCAGAGCAGAACAAAACGAAAACACAGCCACATTTGTTGTGATAGCACCCAATAAAGGGAGGGAAGAAATATAAATATTTCTTAGAAGTGTTAGGAAAACAACTTGCTCCCTTGATCCCTGTCCCTCGTGGCTAGCGGTACAGGGGGGACCGGCGGTAACATCATTTTTACGCCGGATTATTAATACATCTTTGAGGGAGGGGCGGTTTCCTGAAAATCTTAAATTGGCCATTGTAAAACCGATACTGAAAAAGCCCTCCCTCGACCCCCTGGTTCACAACAACTATAGGCCAGCTTCAATCAATCTTGGATGAAACTGATTATCTGGATCCATTTCAAACCGGTTTTCAGGCGGGCTTCGGGGTTGAGACTGCCATGGTCACCCTGGTCAATTATCTCCGTCTGGGCATCGACAGGGGGAGCGTGTCCCTGCTGGTGCTCTTGGACATCTCAGCGGCTTTCGATACCATCGACCATGGTATCCTTCTGGAACGCCTGGCAGAGGTGGGAATCGGAGGCACTGCGCTCCAGTGGTTCCAGTCCTACCTCTCTGGGAGGTTCCAGATGGTGCAGCTGGGGGACATTTGCTCTGACAAGAGGGCCCTTAAATCCGGGGTCCCTCCAGGAGCTATTCTGTCCCCCATGCTTTTCAACATTTACATGAAACCGCTGGGAGAGATCATCCGGAGACATGGGGCGCGGGGTTATCAGTACGCTGATGACACCCAAATAGTTTTCTCTATGTCTCCGACTGATGCAGCGTCCAGGGATGGCGTTGCTCCTCTCGTGGCCTGTCTGGAATTGGTAATGGACTGGATGAGAGAAAACAGACTCAGCCTGAATCCAGAGAAAACGGAAGTACTTGTGATAGGTTCCCCTGGCCCAGGCATGGAGGTGGTTCCACCTGTCCTGAGTGGGCTTACGCTTCCCGTAAAGGACACTGTACGCAGCTTGGGGGTGCTCCTTGATTCGTCGCTCCATCTTATTTCTCAGGTGGATGCGACGGTCAGGAGCACCTGTTTTCAGCTTCGGCTGTTACGCCAGTTGCGCCCCTACTTGGACCGGAGGGACCTTGAAATTGTAGTACACGCTCTGGTAACCTCTCGGTTGGATTTTTGCAATGCGCTCTACATGGGGCAGCCTCTGCATCACACTCGGAAGCTACAATTAGTGCAGAACATGGCAGCATGGCTGGTCTCTGGAGCTTCCAGGGCCTGCCATATAACACCTGTATTAAAAGATCTCCATTGGCTGCCTATATGCTTCCGGGCTCAGTACAAAGTGCTGGTTATTACCTATAAAGCCCTAAATGGCTTGGGACCAGAGTACCTGAAGGACCGTCTCTCCTCACATAATCTGCCCCGCACACTCAGATCCACCGGGCAACAACTACTAAGAGTTCCAGAGGCCAGATTATCAACCACCATGAAGAGGGCGTTTTCTATCGTGGCCCCGAGCCTCTGGAACCCGTTGCCCATGGAGCTCCGCCTGGCTGCCTCTCTTACCCAGTTCAAAAAGGGGTTAAAAACATACTTATTCGGGCAGGCCTACCCCTGATTTTCTCCCCCGTTGCTATTTTTCATTCATCATGATCCGGCTTGGAATACTGCTACTCCTTGGGCCAAAATTGTTATTCTGTTGATCGATTTTTTTTTAACTTGTGTATTTGATTTTAACTTGTGTATATGTGCACCGCTCTGATCTTTGGAAGGGCGGTATATAAATAAATATTATTATTATTATTATTATTATTATTAAATGGCTTCTTGGTTATGAAGATGCTTGCAGACATTTAAGAAGCTATAAAACAGAGGTTGTATTCCTAAAGTACTTTGAAACCTGATTTTGTCACAAAACGAGTCGGTGAGTTGAGATAAGTAACATCCAAGTAATGTTTTTGAAGCCACTTTTTACCACCAATTTTGCAGCAAACAAGGCAGAATCAGGGAAACCCCTTCCTACCTCCTCATAGCCACAGAGGCACAGTGATTGCAGAAGTCCTAACACCTTTGAAGGACCCCTATGGATCTCAGTGCTGTTGTCATCATTGTGTGTCTGGTTGTATGGGGAGATAGCCAGATGCTTCTCCAAGCCTAGCTGCTTGCTACAAAGTACAGAATAGTCATGCTTCAATAGACAGCTTCAAGGGCTATACATTTAGTCCAGGGGGAGGGGGGCTTTAGGTGTTGTGGAGGGAGGTAGATAATGCCAATCCCCATGGCACTCAAAAGAAATCTGCACATATAAGGAACAGTCTTGCACATGCATGTTCCAAAGGAAGTGTGGCTTACATCTCTGTCACTAGGGGAAATCCGGTTTAGCATCGAAAGATGCTTGCATAGCAATTTACCATGTCCAGATAATGGATATCAAAACTTATTAAACTGCTAGAGAAATTTATTTTAATTGTTTACTGGACCCTTGTTTGTGGGCACAGTGCCTTAGATGGTAGAAGAAAAATTTGAGGTTCAAATAACACCAGAAACCCTAACTTCCAACACATGTATGCCACAGATAATTCAAATATTTTTAATCAAAGGTAAAGCTAGTGGGAAATCAAATGCAAATGCAAGTAGATAAATAGGTACCACTTTGGAGGGAAGGTAATAGCATTCGGTGCAGTCATGCTGGCCTCATGATCACCAGAGTAGTCTTTGGATAATGCTGGCTCTTTGCCTTAGTAACAGTGATGTGCACTGACCCCTACAGTCATTTACAACTAGACATTCATGTCAAGGGACTATCTTTACCTTTACCTTTTAAACATATATACATCCCTATAGATAAGATACTATGGGGGAGGAATGCCGAGAAGATATCCAAATTGGATAAATTACGATTAATAAAAGATTTGTAGCAGGAAACGGTGACCACAGTGATGATAAAATGGGCTCAGGAGCTAGGACATACTATCCTGTTTGATGATTGGGAAAAGGCTCGGGGAAAAAACAACAACAAGTGAATTTATAGCATCCCAGGACCTCAAAGAAAACCAGATAAAGATTGTCAACCACTAGTATTATACACCACTGAGAGTAGCCAAAATATATGGGCTTCAAAATAATAAATGTTGGAAGTGCCAGGAAACGGCTAGCTCATATTACCATGTTTGGTGATCATGCCCTAAAGTAAAAGATAAAACAAAACATTGGCTTAAAATACATAAAATAATGCATGATATATTGAAGATTAATTGTTCTTGTGTTCCTGAGTTTAACCTTTTAAATATGACCTCTTTTATGGGATCTGACACAGAGAAAACACATTGGAGAATGGCACTATACCTAGTAACCACCACCAGAATTTGCTGGCTAAATACTGGAAATCAGAGAAGACACCTACTGTGGAAGAATGGTTTTAAAAATTCTTGGAATTAAAAGAGATGGATAAATTAACTGTTTGGAATAATAATAATAAAAAAACAACAACAGACTACAGGGAAAAGGAATGGAACCCCATGGTAAAATATTTGAATAGGGCTTTGGGGGTAAGGATAACTCTGTTATAGTTACATATAAGAAGGATGGCAATTTGAAAGCATCAGGTGAAGGAAAATTAGTGAAGACTGATTGTAAAAACAGAACAAAATATAGTATTTGAGAAGATTAGAAAAACCATAGAAGAAATATATAAATGGAAAATAGGCATGGAAGTAAATGCAATTTAGTTTGATTGAACAGGCATATTTATATATAATTTACAAAAATGATGAAAGCAATACTTTATGAAAATATTACATTTAGATTGATAGAAGTAATTAACATATATTGATATGAGGTTTTTTTTAGTATTATAGAATGCTTTCTTTCATACTTTGGAGGGAAATACAAATT
The DNA here is from genome assembly GCA_034509955.1 of Urosaurus nigricauda. Classification (NCBI taxonomy): domain Eukaryota; kingdom Metazoa; phylum Chordata; class Lepidosauria; order Squamata; family Phrynosomatidae; genus Urosaurus; species Urosaurus nigricauda. Next base: position 109,049,056 of record JAOEGL010000004.1, read on the forward strand.
AGAATATGTAAAATCTGCAGATCATGTAGTTTATGGAATATGAATTAACACTTTTTTGTATTTTAAAATTTAATAAAGAATATTTAAAGAATTAAAAAATGCATATAATTGAAAAAAGTACACACAAATCAGACCTTCCCCCCCCCGCCAAAGACACACACATCTGATGCAATCTGAAAACAGAATGAATATGCAAGTGTGATTAAGAGAAGCACAACAAAATCAAGGCTGATTTTTTTTAGTCTTTACTCAGAGATATTACTGATTTCAGTTAAATTGATTCTCTATTAATTCAGCCCTATTGTTCATGCTCACCAACACTTTCATCCCCTAATTGGATAGCAACACACAGCCACATAACTTTGTAAAGTACAGCCTAAATATGCATAGGCCATTTTGGCTGTGTAGCATAAGTATGTACTCAAACAGCCACAAATGGACAATAGCACCAAGGGAATGTATACATGTGTATGACAACAGTAGCATTCTGTTCCCAGCTTGGAGGTATACCTTCTCCCATGCTATAGGATAAAGAGGGGAAAATGTGCTACCACAGAGCTACTCAGTTTCACCAGTAGTAGTGAAAATGGCAATCCATACTTTACAAGAATATACATTTGTGTAAATTGCATTGATGGGGTGCTGTGTTTGGTGATGTGAGGCTTGGAGTTTAGGTGGTAAGTAGGATTATTATTTTTCAGATTTCAAAGATCTGGTTCTATACAAGTTTCCCTTTAACAGTAATGGCTGCTAATCTTGAATTTAAATAATTCCAGTCAGTAGACACTAAAACAGTAAATGCAAATGTGATCTCCCCCTCTTTTAGCTGCTAAAGTGCCAACTGTGGCTGCCAAATTTGCATGTGTGTATGTGTTTACTTTTAATTAGCACTATATGTATGTCTTCTAGCAGAAGTTAAATCCCCAGCTTGGCTGAGATAGGTTATCTAAATTCTAAAATACCAAGAAATGGGAAGGAGGAATATACACTAGCGATATATTATGGATCAGAAGGTGAGAACTTCTTTGCATCTGAATATATTTCAGCAGATGAATAAGCACAACATTAGCCAGTCTCTGAAGAATCCACAACACTGTGTTTCATATAAGGAAAGAAGGGAACCTGTAAATTTACCAAGGTTATGCTGGAAGTCAGCTTGTTATCCTTAGCTGTTCATACCACAACTTGAGCCACAGCCAGTTCCTCACCAGTGAATAATAAATGTCCCAAACAGTTGAGGCATTGAAGGAGAGCATGGTCCTTGAATCAGAAATGTCAGATGAAGCCATGTATCATCTGCATAGGAACAAAAATAGACTAATAGTGACTATAACTGATATCTCTGGGCAGCAATAGATAAATATGAAACAACAGGGGGCTCTCCATTTATGAAGGACATATGCCTATAAATCACCCGAATCCCCAGCATTAGTTCAGAAGATAGAGGTTTTATTTTGTTTTTCTAAAAAATGAAAGCAAGAGGTGAAATATTAGAGGAGTGCTGCTGCTAAGATACTGTTCTCTACCAACAGTACTGGCTGGCTAACTTCACTACATTTGGCTGCTGAAAATATTACCATATGCCTCATTATTGTGATGGAGGGAATTACAGTCACACTATTTTTTTATTTCTTGCAAGGTAGGTATCATGATAACTGTGTCTGTGCATGATTAAAAAGAACTGGAATCAGAATAAAGAGGAATTTACATACAGAGGTTGCTGTATTATATGAAGTCCCAGCATTAGTCCATTGAACTTGCTGCTCTATCTTCTGACAGGCAGCCATTCACCAGTGCTTTGGAGTATAGTCTCTTCTGAGACGTTCTACCTAAGATTCTTGAAGTTTAAATTAGCAGAATGTAAAATTTTAGATTTGCAATGTGAAAATTTCTCAAGTCTGATTTTTGCTTTTTCAAGAACTACCAGTATTCCCATATCATTCAGGTTCTCTGTTCAGTTGTAAGATTCCTCCGCCCCCCCCCCCCCCCACACACATACATACACACATGCACATAGAAATTCATGTATATTTTGGTACACCCTTTACCCAAAGTGTGAATTCAAATATATTGTTTCATAATTTACACATTTTAATATTTTTTCTAGTGAACAAAGAAAGAGATATTGCCTTCAAGATGTTGGATTGCAACAATGGAGTTTAAAATTAACATCCACATTTCCAGTATAACCTCGAGATGACCATAAAATGAAACAGACTAACATTTGTTTCATCCCTAATTTTTCATCACCAAAGTGACAGACTACCGACTTCTAATAATTATTCTAAAATCAGAAAGAAAGGAACATCTGAATCTTACAATACAATTCAGATAAATAAAGCCATAGCTCTTTTGAATGTCTAAATCTGAATTTTTGTGGGATAATACTAAGGAAATGTTAACAATGATTTCAGAGTTTTTGCATAGTAATACAGTGCTACAAGACAGACAGCATGATGGCAGCTGATATGATAGCCTACCACTGTTTGAGCAGAATAAGTTGGATGCTCATTAAATGTTTGATTTAAAAGTTCAAAGCAAAGTAGATCAAGAAATCAAGCTGTCCACAGGTATGAAACACTTTTTGAAGATAGATGGAAAGTGACTAACGTCATATTCAGCTGAGGGAAATGAATAATATAATGAGAGCTTTAAAAGGGGGAAAAGAAGGCTATCACATCAGAGGAAGATTAAGGTGGAAGAGGACATCAAGAAGCTCTTTTCTCCTCAAATTTAATTTAATGTCAATGGAAAAGTGCCTGCTTGGTCACTGATGGAAATGAAAAAGTCATTTGTTTATAGAGCAAGAACATCATAGTTAAAATGAAAATTTGAGGTATGTTTCATAGTTCATTAGGGATCTATGACTGTGACACAGAGGTCAAGATTCCCACAATAATGGATGAACATTTTCTATTCACTATGCCCACTCCTCTCTCATCTTCTTCACTGAGATTACTAGCAGGCTATTAATAGACTATTGGTATTTCCTTTAGTCTGCAATGTGAACATCTATCCTCCATAAATAGAGGAATGCCTTTAAACAGATTGAATAGCAATTAGATAATTATGTTCAATCATTACATGGCTTCAGTCATTTTTAGATTATTCACTTAGAAAAAAAACCATAGTATACTATAAAGACTGGCTGGAGAACTTTAATTTTTTTGTATACAATGTGTTTGCATTAAAATATGCTCTTGTAACAGGAACAACAACAGAAGCATCAATTTGCTGCTCATTTATACACAAATAGCATTTCATCCTCTTTTTGCTAGCTTTTCAAAGTGTTTCAGGTACCATGTTCAAGGGTTGTAATGGATACAACAATGGACACAACTAAAACTGCAATACTTGCTATGTTTTTTGGTTGTTGTTATTTTTAGTTTAAATATTCTTCCTTAGACTCAGGTGTGAAGGATAGAATCATTTATGAGCTTCTGAACCTCAAATTAGTGTGAATTGTTCAAGTTCAACCAGTGGGTTACCACAGCTAATAAGGAATTCAGATCCTGATCTCCCAAGTCATAGTCCTACCAGACCACTGCAACACACAGTCCAAGATTCTTCTTATCAGGGTTTCTGAACATTCACCCCATGCCCATGTTTTGGGCATTTTGCAAATATTTTTGAAATAGTTTTCCATCCCTTAAATATAACCACCTGACCTAGAACATGTCCCAGGCTTTCTAATGAGCTGACTCATTGGTCACCTTCACATGATGCTTAGCAGAATTTGAGGAATTAGTATCTTTTATGTTGAACTAGTCCTATGAGTTTAGTAGCTACTTTTAAGCATATTATCACGCTATGGAACAATCCATCCATCTTTCTTGAAACAACTAAGAGCTATCCATCACTACCATATTTGATAGGCTTCCTCTTCTTTACTTCCTGCATTGTAATATAATGCATCCCAGTATAACTCTCTCCCTCTTGGTGTGTTAAATAATATTTGTGGGAAGCATTACACAGAAGCACCTGCTGGCAATATAATAGTCTTTTCTGTGCAGTCATTTAGCAACACTGCACTGTTCCAAATGTTCACCGTTGACAATAGCCTACTGTGAAAATAAAAACAATTTTCTTCTCCTCTCTGGTTGTACAGAGAGAATCTCAATGAAATTTAAACATGGATTTAAACATGCTTGTGCCGCCACCAAATTGCTCTTAACTGTGCCCAGTTGCATGTAACCAGTGTTGCACAGAAGTGGTGCAACAAATTATAAGAATAAATGTCAAATTTTGTTTAATTTAATAAATGACAATGTTTTGGATGATAGCATTGCAGAGCCATTATTGCTCAGCAGACCATCCTGATGAATACTAAGTTAGTTTATTAGGTAGATTAAAGTTGGTGAGTTAAAGCAGGTTATAAAGCAGAGATCTGCTTCCAGTTCGAATAATTTCAGTATCTTACCATTATGGTCATGCCTTATAAAACTGTACAGAAAGTCTCCTCCCAATACTCACATGTTTTCTGTCCTCCCAGCACTGGCATTTAGTGATCAAGGGAATGTGGAGGCAGTTGAGGCAACATTTCCAGCTATGTTGCAATGAACATAATGACAATATCCTTCAGCACTTCTGGAAGACCTGCAGGAGACACCGAAGGATGATTGCATTATTGTGCACTGGCTATCACAAAATAGCCAGTGATAATCTTTAGTGCTGTTGCACTTTTCCTGAGCTATGGACCTGTGGCTGTGGTGGTGGTTGCATGTGCCTTCAAGTCATTTCTGACCTATCATGACCCCAAGGCAAACCTATCATGGGGTTTTCTTGGCAAGATTTGTTTACAGGAGGTTTTCCATTGTCTTCCCCCAAGGCTGAAAATATGTGACTTGTCCAAGGTCACCCAGTTGGTTTTACTAACACTCAAGAGGCTCCTGTTTTCTTTTCCCTCATGAATCTTGAAATAACCTTTGCTATTCTTAACTTGTTTGTTGTTTGTTGTTATCTGCCTTCGAGTCAACCTCGTCTCATAGCGACCCTGTGAATGAGACATCTCCAAGCCCTTCTATCCTCTACATCTCTGCTCAGGTCCTATAGTCTCAGACCCATGGTCTCCCTGACTGATTATATCTATCTGGAATATGTTCCCCCCCCCCCACTTTCTACTTCCTTCCACCTTCCCCAGTCTTTTCTAGGGAGTCATGCCTTCTCATCATGTGGCCAAAAATTCAACAGCATCAGTTTAGTCATCCTGGCTTCCATGGAGAGTTGAAGCTCGATTTGTGCTAGGGCCTAAGTATTTCTGTTCTTAAATAGGATCACTCTATTCTTTAAACCATTTAAGGAAAGCCAGGGACTGTAAGACAACTCTTTTATAACCTAATTATCTGAAACTTTAATCTTGCCACAAAATTTCACTTCCCATTTAAAGAAAAAAAATCGAAGTTTAAAAATCCATATCACCACTCTAGTATTCCACACCCATTTTTAAGATCTATTCACATCTTGAAAAGATACCAATATAGGCAATGGCACCCAAATACTACAGATAAATAGCAAAAATTCTAGCTCTTGGTTTCCAATTATCACCATTGGGAAGTTATAATCCAGTTATAATCATAGTTCAATGCTATGAAATTCCGGGAACTGTAGCTTTGTGAGATATTTAGCCTTCTCTTTCAAAGTGTGCTGGAGCCACAACAAACTGCAATTCCCAGAATTTCATTCCATTAAGCCATGGCAGTTAAAGTGGTATCAAATGGCATTATTTCTGCAGTGCAGATACAGCTTCAATCTTTCCAGGCTCTTTCAGTGTAGCATATTTGGTCTATCAACAGCTTTAATAAATCAGCTCTGGCTTTCTTCCCAAAATCACAACCAACCAACCAATCATTTGGAAGGTAGCCCTGCTTTTACCTCACATGGTGATGCATAATCTGGTGACAACCATTATTCATACTGAGATAGTCATTGATATGGATTTCTGCTGAACCTGACTAATTTTTGAATGTGAGTTTGACTTTCCCACAGGAATACTTGAGTTGAGATACTATGTTGTTCTTCTATAGTATTAATCTAAACTTGTGCAATTGCACAGTGGTTTGCATTATACCACCTTTCTTCTGAACACCAACATTACGCAAATAATTGTTTTATCAGTCAATGTGGCTTCTTATTTCCCCATTGTGCAATGGGGAATGCACAATGACTGTTTCTGCAATCCCAGTCAATAAAATGGCACACTGATGGCATTCATGTAATCCACAGAATGCACCATCAAAGTACTGTAATGTACCCTCAAAGAATACACATCTGCATGATGAGACTCCTGCTCACTAGCACCAGCTAGAGGGGACCCAGTTGATCAATTATTGATAATGAGTCAACACATAGACTCATGGTCCTACAATTTTTGGTCCTACAATTTTTGGGACTAACAGTAAGATTTGGATCCTTGTGAAACAGTCACATGTATGGAAGTCTGCTTATATATCTAAGAAATGAACATGCTTATGGCACAATGGCTAAAAGAATACCTCCACACATGTAAGGAAATGAAGATGTGGATATGACACCAACAGGATTATGGCCTTTGGAAACCTTTCTTTGTAGAGTATTGGCCTCAGAAGTAGAGATGGAAAGAATAGTCAGAAAATGTTGTTGTTTTTAAGCCTACCATGTTTTTCAATTGTTGAGAAACCCTTGTCCGAGCACTGAGCACTCTGATTCAGAAAATGTGATAGATGTGGCCAGAGGAAGAATTGGGACAAAGGTGACAGGTTACCAGAGTTTAAGTGGCAGCCACCATGAACCAGCATTTGGAGAGTCCTTAGTCATAGGAAGCTGATGACACGGGCACAGGAGGTGAAACCAGCAGGCTTCAATTCTACGGAATCACTGGAGGGGGAAGGGCTCAAAACCCCAAGAGGGAAAGTGTATATGAGGGAGAGGGATAAATGCTCCATTTGGTGGAGTTTGTATATAGACATCTGGCAGAGCAGTTTGATAGTATTGGAACCTGAAGATTAAAAGCCTCTTTGTGAGAAATTGGCTGTCCCACAGTTCATTATCAAGGCAGCAACCTCTCCGTTGGAGGAATTTTCCTTTGCAGCCTGGAGCTGAGCTTCACAGCAGAACCTTCCGGTGGCATTCCTGGTCTATGTCCATGTCTTCTGCATGTATGCATGCACCTAGTTGAATCCTGATGAGTTGGATCCTGGCTTGGTGACAATCTTGAAAGTTCAGGACTCATTTTGTGAAAAATTCACATGTGGTTGATTTGCATAGAAAACAAAATTTCTGCTCAGGAAACAGCATATTCTGCACAGAAAATAATAGAAATAATATTACATAGATGTCTGTGCACAAAATGCATTTCCTTTACAGAAATTAATAATAATAATAATAATAATAATAATAATAATATAAATGCTGATTTCTGTGTAAAACAACCACATGTAAATTTTGCACAGTTTGTCCCAAACATCTAATCGGCATCAAAAACTGTATGATTTTTGAAGTCTCTTCTTGAAGCCAGTAAGAAGTGATTTTAACAATTTTCTTCCTGCTTCAAGAAAGCCTTCAAAAACTGTGATTTTTGAAGTCTTTCTTGCAACAGGAAGAAAACTGTTAAAAATCACTTGTTGCTGCCATCAAGAAGAAACTAAGTGAAGACTGGCATCCCTGCTAACAAAAAAAAATCTCTATGTTTTACCAGCAGTCTCTAGTTATGTGGACTGAAAGCATAAATGTACTTCATATGGGAGCACCTGCCCCAATACTAAGACACTGTAAACAGTTAAGTCTGATAAGTGGAACATGTGCTAAGGGAATGATATCTTTGGAAATATCCTTGTGTAAATGGTTACATCCTCTCTGTCTGTACACACTGATAAGCAGTGTAAAATTCACAGAAACAGCCAAATATTCAGAAGAGGAGAAATGCTATACGTTTTTTAAAAGAGAATGTTAAGAGAGGAGCTTATCACTTGGGCAAATAAGCTGGTTTTCCTTTTCCGGCTTCAATTCTGGATCTGGGATTCCCCTGGATGTTATCATAGCTAAATTGCCATTGATCTAGGTGGGGTGCTGCTGCCCAGATACATCCTATGTCAAAGCCTCACTCAGCCAGCACTTTTTCAAGTTGAGGAGCTTCCAACTTAAAACATTGACAAGCTGAGATGGGTTTTGATTTGGGATGCATCCAGGTGGCAGCATCCTAACTAGATTAATGGTGATTTAACTATGATAACATCCAGGGGCATCCCAGATCCAGAATTTAATCCGGAAGAGGTAAAACAGCTGATTTGCCCAAGTAATAAGCTCTAAAGTGAAGAGTTAAGAGTGCAGTGAGCATTCCCATTCAATTAATGAAACATTCTTGAGAGTTGACTGACTATGAGAGATTGACTACCCTAGGCCAGATTTTTTGTGATACTAACAAGCTCCTTTTTAAAATAGTTTTCTGAAATGGAAAGAACAGACATTTAAAATAAAGCAAATGACTCAGTACTAGCACACTGATATAAATAAGAATTAACCGAAACAAGAGTTTCAATTTTAAGTGGGATAAAAGTAGAGACCATTGCTTAACTATATTAAGAAATCAAAGTACAGGGTTCACTCATCCTGATTAGTTAAATGTGTGAAGATGTGGCAGTGTTCATGCTGTACTTACACTTTTATTTATGAGAAATGACATTTCTTTTATCCCAGTATATTTTCTGGTAACTTCTTTCAATTATCACAACTTTTTACATTTTAGTTGAGTGCAGCACATTTTTCTTGTCCTGGCATCTCTTGGTACATTTTGATTTCCAGACAAGGTATTGGAGGAGTCTGGCAAAGGAGAACAATGGGTTTTTTCGGACTATGTGGCCATATTCTAGAAGAGTTCCTTTCTGACGTTTCGCCAGCATCTGTGGCTGGCATCTTCAGAAAGTAAGACATACTTTGTTAAACCAGTGACACAGTGAGAAAGCCTGAAGATTTTTTTTCAAGACTGAGCCATCATTAATCAGGCAACTTAAAAACAAAACAAAAGTCCAATAACAAAAAAGTCCATTGTCTTGCAATCACTTGTGTCAAGGAAAATTTTTATTTCAGTTTTCTCATTCACCACTTGAAGACAATTCCAGTTAGAAATTACATTTCTGCCTATAACCTGTAAAGGAATAGGGAGTTTTGGTCTAAAGAGTAGTTTTTATAAGACTTGGAACACAAAAACAGCAAAGCAAGGAGTAAATAAAATAAATAAGATAGTGTGGGTAAAATTCTTTTCCGGACACAGACAATGATAAGATAATGAGTTTTATAAAACAAGAAAGGTTGGTAAAGCTAAGCCTGAAAAATCCTGGACCACAAAAACTGGGGGGGGGGGGGGATTTCCTCTGGTCTGCTCCTAAGCCTTAACCCTAGGACATAATTGGAATTTGTGAGGCTTTTTAGATGTTGTTGTATCTGCAGCAGCCCCAGTTATCAAAGCAATAATGAGATATACTGAGAATGCCATTCAGTGATATATGGGGAGGGACAGACATACAGTAACCCCCACTACTCAACAGGAAAACTAGAAAAACAAAAAGAACTGATTTGGTTTAAAGTGTGTGAGCTTAAACAGCAACTAGACAAACGTCTACCCAGCCAGGGCTGAAAAGGACATTTGTCTTCTTGTCTTCTTTCCATCATCCATTTACACATGCTGTTCAGTAATTTATGTGTTTGTGGGACATTTCTTCCATCAAATAAAGGATTATTTGCTGCTTTAACCATAATCATTTTTAAATGCTGGTCATATTGGCCTAAATGCAATTGTTAATCCTGGCCAGAGCAGACCATTGAATCAATGATATTTACATAAGTGTTGATTCATCATTTAGCAATTGATTCAATGAGTCTGCTTTGCAATTGGATTTAGGGCATTGGACTTGGCAAAATAAATTTCTTTCAGTCATCAACTACACATATTTCAGGGAAGGGGGGGGGAAGTGAAGCACTTCACCATATCAAGAGGTTGTATGTAGTCAGCTAGTCTGCCTTCACTACCTTTAAAAACCTTCAAATTATAGACCGTCCAATTTTAATGATGTTTCCAGATTACACATTTAAAAGGACCACTGCTACCTCTGGATTTTACCTTTAATAATGACAATGTAAGGATCAAACTATTGTTCATTCTAGTACTCTGTTATTTCAAAACCTTTTCAAATCCAAGGATTTTTGTTTGTGTCTGAGTAATGGTTTAAGAAGGGTCTTTAAATATTAAACATACCAGGGGGGGGGGGATCAGTGGATTAAATCAGACCCAGTTTCATAATCATAATGCACCATGTTTAGAGCTCAATGGCTTTTTGTTCCTATAGTGCATATTACACTCACTTCTAGGGGGTGTCTTGAATTTTAAAATAGACTCCATTCCATTTCAATAGATATTTCCTTCCTTATGAAAAAAAAAATCACTCAGAAATACATATATATATCTTTATTTTAATTTCCCAGATAGCAAACCCCCAGTGGGATAATCTCCTAGCAATCCATATGTGAAGGCAGTTTTTCAGCTCAGCAAATCCCCAAGTTATTTGATTTGATCTTAGAACAATTTAATTGAAACAACGGAAAGCCATAAAGTATAGCCCTTACACACATGCTCTTTAAGGTTAATAAAAGATAGTTTAAAAATAATGAAAACAGCTTTATGGCCAATAGGTGAACCTATACTCATATTCAATAATAGTCAGACTTTCTTTCCTCAAACAGCATATTAAACAACTCTCAGGAGCTGGTTAACATTTAGTATATCCAACGATGACGAATTGTGTTGAAACTGAATATATTCAAGGCAGCTTTTCAGGAAATGTACAAGGCAGAATTCCTGGTAAATAGTTTGAAGAGCTGGATTGCCACCCAAAGCATCTAACCCAAGAGTTTGTATCAAGGGCAGTATAGACACTTCTGTATTAATAAATCAATTTTTTCCACCTCAATCCAGTAAAAAAGACAGCTAGCATGGGAACCTAGTTAGGGAATAGGGTTCTGTACCATATGACTGTATTTCATTTATGGACCCAAAACAGAGAGTAAGAGACAACATTTTCATATTGAATATGGTTGTGAACTCTATGGTGGCTTTTAAAAGGAATTAGATAATTTTTATCTAGTTAAGTTGATTTGATGTATTGACTACAGCCTTCTATTGGACACTGCCCTGAGATTCTGTGATAAAAGTTGGGATTGAAGTGGATTTTTAAAAAATCCAATAGTTAGGATTAGCATTTGGATTTAGGCCAGAGTTCCTTGTTCATGGGGAGGAGGCAAAGACATTGGGTTGGAAGGACTAGACAAAGCATCCTAATATGGTGGGACCAAGTACTGCTTCTTTCCTAGTTTTGGATCACTTAATGTGTGTGTGTGTGTGTGTGTGTGTGTGTGAGTGTGTATCCTTCTAGAACAGTGGTTCTCAACCTTTGGGCCTCCAGATGTTTTGGACTTCAATTCCCAGAAGTCCCAGTCAGCATTTCATTGATCAGGAATTCTGGGAGTTGAAGTGGAAATTTCTTCATAAATAGAAAGGAAAGAACTTGATTTTGAAAAACTGAACGTTATAGAAAACAAAACAAACAGATTCAACCATCTAAACTGGGAGTTTTGATTACTTGGTCCTAAGGCTGTAGTTCAATTTTTGTGCATTCTGCCATTTTTGTGGTGTCAAATTAGGATGCCATCTAATTTTTTAATTATTTGATCCCCCCCCCCTCCATATATATTTAAATGTAGTCTGGTTCATTTATTGAAGACTTTGACCTCATAAATTGACTTATTATGATCATTGCCAAAATATTACAGTTTGTTCAACTAACTGTACTCATTATAAGTTATATTGATTGATTGTTGTTGTTACTGTCATCAATGTCGTTGCCATCATCGTCATTGTTCAGCTTAATTTAGTCAATGGCTGCATCCACACTACAGAAATAATCCAGTTTGTCATCACTTTAACTGCCATGGCTCAATGCTATGGAATTCTGGGAACTAGCTACCTCTATTGTTTGGCGGAAGACAAATAAAGTATGTGTGTTGTGTGTGTGTGTGTGTGTGTGGTGTGTACACATATGTGTAAATCATCCCTTTACCTATTTCTATTTACTTCCAAATTTCTACAAGACAAATAAATAACCATATCTAAAAGAAATAAGATAGAAAATAGGGAAAAAAGAATGAAATTAGAATGAGAAGGGGTGGTGACCATGCTGTTTCTTTTAGTTGGAGTGTTCAATTAAGCTGAAAGGCCTGGCAAAATTTCACAGGGCTCCCTTCTTCTTAATCCTTTGTTTTTAAATACTGGCATTTTCCATCTTTCTATATCTGCGCAGTCAATTAACTTACCATAATAGTGTGCTTTAAAAACATCAGATTTCTCCTGCCGGGCTGCTTTTTCAGCTGCATGAGTAACCACTACCAGTGTAATGACCTCATCCTGTCTTCAGTCAAATAATTCAAAGACCTGTAGCTGATATTCTGTGCAGTCAACGTTTAGAAAAAAATGGTTGGAATCCAAGTATATAAGAATTATTCACCAGGAACACATTTATTTTTCTTCAATTACAATTTTTTCCCCTAGGAGGCAAGCGTTGAAAAAAATACAGTTCATTTATGGACCGGCAAACATCTCCACTTCACAAACTTTCATATTACCGAGCCATTTGGACACAATGGGTGCCACAGAGTACATACAAGAAACTGTTATGCTATAAATGATGTGACCTTTTCCTTGGGTCTAGTAATGATTCCACTTGAGATTCATTCCATTTTTCTGCCTCAGGGAATCTGAACAGACCACCAACGCAAACAATGCTAGTTCTCCTCTGTACATTTTAGATTTCTAAGAATGTGTAAAATTCTTGCAAAGATCCCTAAGTAAGGCAATTCTGAACATGTCAGCAGGGTAAGGGCCTTATGAATTGTTCTTGCTAATAAGATTTGGGGAATCAATAACCATATTCATATATAACTGTTATTCTTAAAGCTCACACTGTGTTGTTGCTTCGGAAGGGAACTTCCTTCATCTGGAATTGGAATTCATGGTGCATTTTCATGCACCACTTCCAAGATTTTTAATAAGAAATCAGTACAAATAGTCTTTCAAAAATGTTTATTTAAAAAAATAGTGGAAGTATATAAAATGTATATAAAATGTCACACTTTCTACATCACATTATAACTGTGTGAGATACAGCTTGCAGCCCTGACAGTGTTCTCTGTGTTTAGGCACATGGAATTCAATGGGTTGGATCCTAATGATGTATGCAACTATGTCACTGGAAGCAGTCTATCCATTTCCTTCTCCTCATGGCAGACCTCCTGCTTTCACAAAATGCTACAATGTGTTTTCTGTAATGCAGTGATGAAGAGAGAACAATACCCCCAAATGGTGATGGAGGGACTCTCTATCAACAGAAGATAAATCTGGCTCCACCCTGGTTTAAATAAATTGGCCTGGGATTGCAGCCATGTGGCCTGGTGCATTCTTGGTATGCTATTCCTCTCAGAGGTAGTAAAGCAGTGTCTTTAGGTTTTGATTGTGAAGCATCATCTATACAAAGATGCAGAATTATTAAATTATTGACACAGCTAGATCATAAGCATTTAGGCAGCCAACATGGGGCAACAGTTCCACTATCTCAGTATCATCTCTCTCTTCTGCCTTGAAATGATGTATTTTTATATAGTTGTCCCTCAGTATCCATGGAGGATCCTTTCCAGATTCCACCCCCCCCCCCCCCCGCCATGGATACCAAAATCTGTGGATGCTCAAGCCCACATTCTTTCCAATGGCGGTGCAGCCATGCAACCACACCACCATTAGGAACAACAAGGCTTCCTACTTTCCTCCCTGCCAAGGGCGAAGAAAGCCAGAGAATCCTCTCCTGGCCAGAGCAGTGGCTGAAGAGAATATGAAAGAGGCAGGGTGGAGGCAGCCCAGTGGGTCCTGAGTTAATTTTTTTTTTTTTTTTTTGCTCCGGCCTGAAGCTGCTTCTCTGGCTTCTCAGCCCTTGGCAGGCAGGAAGGCAGGAAGCCATGTTGTTCCTAATAGCTGCATAGCTGCACTGCCATTGGGGACTATGTGGACATTCCCTCTGTGAATGCTTAAATCTGCAGATGGCAAGTACTCGTACACCAAGGGCCGACTGTACGTGCTGCTCTGAATGTCTGGTAGAGTGAAAATACAATAAATAAAGGCATCTTAAGAAAAGTATCGGGAAACAGTGACAAATCCATACCACCAGCAAGCTCCTCTCCATTTTGCTACACAGGTTCTTTGAAGCAAAGAGAAAAAAGCTCTCTGGCACCTGGTTTAACATGGACTACAAGAAGGGAACCCTCCCTAGAGAACTGATTTTTTTACTAATTGTGTTTAAGATTTTAACATGCCATAAATAAGCCATAGGGCAATTGAATCATTGTGTGAAATTACAGTGCTTAAAATGTATTCCCGGAAGTACCAGCACTGGAGTTTGTAAAAGTGCACTACTTGCATTGCCTCGGGCTCCAGTAGACTCATCCCATCCACTGTACAAGATACCATTTGTCAAGGCCATGAGATATTGTGATGGTCCTCAAGAAATTCACATCTCCTTAAACTAGCAGAGAAATCTCCCTCAAGCACAAAAGAGTATGCTTGTTTTGAAAATGTCAGCTATAGTATGTTGGAAATTAATCGACGTGTAACTACACAGAATTTCCTGGAAGAAGAAATAAGGCAAGAGTTCATTGGTAGGTCAGACAATGTAATATAAATAGGTGAGGAGCACTGCACTATATATTCACCTGAAGGCACAGATCACCTTTAGAGCTGATACCACAGCTTCTTTTTTTTTTTTCCCCTGGGGAGAAAGTTAACAGGGGGCATGTCTTACTGATCAGATCTGCAAAATGAGACCTTACAATCCAAAGGTACAAAAAGGGTAATATTCCTTCTTATCTTCTTATGCCATATAGTGGGGTGCTTTGCTGAAAAGTAGATTAGAGCTTTAATAAGTTTTATTGGCTGGCATTTTATATCAACTCAGAGTCATATCACCATGGGTTCAAAACCCTCCACAACAAGATCTATGCCCTCTTGTTTACCTCTATATGGAGAAATGTCTAATCTGGATATATCTTCCTAAGACTGAGTGAAAGCTTCACTGCTGGAGTCACACAGTTGCAGGCAGGTTTATTAGGTAACAGGGCTCTGCCCCTGCAACTGATGTACAGAGTCATGTGTATGATCCTAGACATGAGAGAGAGAGAGAGAGAGAGAGAGAGAGAGAGGGAGAATGAGGGAGTCTTTCTGGCCAGTAGCCATTCATGTCCCATTCCTCTTAATTTATCTAGCCCCCTTTTAAAGCCGTCCTAGTTAGTAACCATCTCTATATCATGTGGAAGCAAATTCCAGTTAAACTCATGGAATCATAGAATCATAGAGATGGAAGACACTACAAGGGCCATCCAGTCCCCCTACTATGAAGGAATACACAATCAAAGCACTCCAGACAGATGGCTATTTAGCCTCTGTTTAAAAACCTCCAAAAGAAGGAGAACCCACCACTCTCCAAGGTAGCATGTTCCACTGTCAAATAGTTCTTACTTTCAGTAAGTTCTTCCTAATGTTGAGATGGAGTCTCTTTTCCTGAAGTTTGAACCCATTGCTCCAGGTCCTATTCCCCAGAGCTGCAGAAAACAAGCTTTCTCCATCTTCAATGTGACATCCCTTCAAATATTTAAACAGGTCTACTATATCACCTCTTAACTTTCTCTTCTCCTGACTAAATATACCCAGTTTCCTAATTCTTTCCTCATAGGACATAGTTCCCAGACCTTTAACCATTTTGGTCACCCTCCTCTGGACATGCTTCAACTTGTCAATATCCTTTTTGAATTGTGGTGTGCAGAACTGGACACAGTATTCCAGGTGAGGCTTGACCAAAGCAGAATGGAATGGTACTATTACATCTCTCAGGCTAGACACTGCAGCCTAGAATCACATTGGCTTTTTCCACTGCAGAATCACACTGTTGATGCATGTTCAACTTGTGGTCAGCTAGGAAACCTAGACCCCTTTTACATGTACTGTTGTCAAGCCAGGTGTCCCCCATCCAGTATGCTATGTAAATCAGTATTTCTTTTAATCTGTCCAGAATCTCCCACCACTTAACTTCATCAAATAACTCTTCTAGGGTTATCAGAGAGGGAGAAAGGTGTCTCCATACAACTCCTACTATTTTCCATTTTTATTGCAAATGACTTATTGCTCAGCTGTGTTGCAGTCTGGGTCAGGTAGATGAAGGGAATGCTGTGGATATAGTATATCTTGACTTCAGTAAGGCATTTGACAAGGTTCCCCATGACATCCTTGCAAACAAGCTTGTAAAATGTGGACTAGACAAGGTAACCGTTACATGGATTTGTAACTGGTTGACTGACCGAACCCAAAGGGTGCTCAACAATGGTTCCTTTTCATCCTGGAAAGAAGTGACAAGTGGGATGCCACAGGGTTCTGTCCTGGGCCCAGTGCTATTCAACATCTTTATTAATGACTTGGATGACAGTATTGAGAGCCTAGTTATCAAATTTGCAGATGACACCAAATTAGGAGGAGTAGCTAATACCCCAAAGGACAGGATCAAAATTCAAAATGACCTGAATAGACTAGAAAGCTGGGCCAATGCTAACAAAATGAAATTTAACACAGAGAAATGTAAGGTCCTACACGTAGGGAGCAAAAATGAAATGCACAGATATAGGATGGGGGACACCTGGCTGAATGAGACCACATGTGAAAGGGATCTAGGAGTCCAAGTAGACCACAAGTTGAACATGAGTCAACAGTGTGATGCAGCAGCTAAAAAGGCCAATGCAATTTTAGGTTGCATCCATAGAAGTATAGTGTCTAGATCAAGGGAAGTAATAGTGCCACTCTATTCTGCATTGGTCAGGCCCCACCTGGAATACTGTGTTCAGTTCTGGGCACCACAATTCAAAAAGGATGTGGAGAAACTGGAGCGGGTCCAAAGGAGGGCGACTAAAATGGTGAAGGGTCTGGAAACCATGCCCTATGAAGAACGCCTTAGGGAGCTGGGGATGTTTAGCCTGGAGAAGAGAAGGTTAAGAGGTGATATGATCGCCCTGTTTAAATACTTGAAGGGATGTCACATTGAGGAGGGAGCAAGCTTGTTTTCTGCTGCTCCAGATAAGAGGACTCGGAACAATGGATGCAAACTGCAGGAAAAAAGATTCCACCTCAACATTAGGAGGAACTTCCTGACAGTAAGAGCTGTTCCACAGTGGAACACACTCCCTTGGAGGGTGGTGGAGTCTCCTTCCTTGGAGGTTTTTAAGCAGAGGCTGGATGGCCATCTGTCGGGTATGCTTTGATTGGGAGTTCCTGCACGGCAGGGGGTTGGACTGGATGGCCCTTGTGGTCTCTTCCAACTCTAAATTTCTATGATTCTATGATTCTAGGAGTGTATGGGTGGGGAGGTTGGTCAGCCTTTTGCCTCCCTAGGGAGCTTTGCATTGACTCCTTTTGTGGCATGAAGCATTAGCCAATAAATTCAAATCCAGGGGCCTGCACTGATTGGCTAACACACCTGCCCCGATATGACTAGAGCTGTTCATGGATGTTTTCACTCCAGTTGCCCCAGCCAGACATTTCTTCTTGGAGCATCACCTACCTTCTTACCCTGGTGCTGTGTTTGTTTTTGTACCAGTTCCTTGCTCATTTGTCAGTGGACAACATGTAAATTTCCTGTTTGTCATAACTATTGGCAGTTGCATAAGTACTGGATGTGGTATGTCTATCATTGTGCCCCTCAGGACAAGGTTGTGTTGAAGGGGTGGGGCTTGGGGGATCAGGGGTTGTATGCACATTTCTGCGAGGTTAGAGGGAGTCACATGGGGCTTTTGCCCTGACAGATCCATCCATATCCAGTGTAGCCACAGTGTGGAGCTCATTGATCAGCAGGCAGGCTGGCCAGTGTCTGGATCCAGTCCCATGCATGTGGCAATCCATCAACATTGGTAGTCAATGACCATTGTGACCATTTTTTCCCCCATCTTCCTTGTCATGTGGTTTTCTTATGTGGAATGGGAATCATCCCCATGTACAAAATTATAAACTAAACAACTCCAAACTTTGCAAATCTTTCTTGGAGGGCAATTCCTTTAGGCCACTGAACATCTTAGTTGCTCTTTTCTCTATGTTTTCCAGCTATACAATATTTTTAGCTGTGGTAACCAGAACTGTACATATTATTGCAGGTGTGTTCACAGCATGGTTTTGTATAGTAGAAATGAGATAGCACCATCTTTATTTTAGTTCCTTTCTTGGTCAATCACTGTCAGCTAAGATTCCATCAGTCTATTTGTGAAGCTGGGATGTTTTAGCCAGTATACATGTATACCTGTATACAGGGTACATTGTATACTGGGCAGAGTATACATTGTTTACATTGAATCTCATTTGATATTTTAGGACCTATTCTCCTAGCTTGGACAGTTGTTGTTGTTGTTGTTGTTGTTGTTGTTGTTGTTGTTAGATGATGATGATGATGATGATGCATCAGGTTTCTATTATATCTAGGAGCTACCTTAAAGCCAAGCATTCCAAGCCTCTCAGCTCGGAAACTTCTATTGTTGGTATAGAAATGCCTATATGTTGTATATCTGTAGATGCATTTTTCACTTAATATCTTGTGTTTCACTGCAAGCTTATGACCCATTTGCAACAAGTCCCCATTTGATTTGCAATGTTTTCACCTTCATCTCTAGAGGATAATTCAAGCTGAGCCAATTGCTTCCCAGATCCTGCCAGCTTTCCACCAATGTTATGCACCAGCAAACATGTCCCATCCAAGTTTAATTGGACCCCACTCCTTTTATCCCCAGCTAGTCCCAGAATATTTCCCCATGCCTAATAAATCTAATTTCCTCTCTCCAAACCTTTGGCTCATATAGCAACTGTGGCATCTCAGATTTGCCCATCTAACTGGCCCTGCATGTGCAAATCCAGAGAAAATTCAGAAACATTCCCATGTTAATCTGGAATATCAGTGTGCAAAGGTATTTTATAGCACCTATGAGACTGAGCAAAAGACATTGTAGCATAAGCTTTTGCAGACTTGGTCTACTTCTTCAGACACATGGAGTGAACATGCACTCCATTCCATGCATCAGAGGTCTCTGCAAGCTTATGCTACAATATATTTTGCTCAGTCTCAAAAGTGATACAAGGTCCCTTTGCATACTAGTCCATAGAGAGTTACCTTGGCAGTCTTGGGTTTTAGTCTCTTAACAACTTGTATTTCCCTAGATTCCCCAACTTCATCATTGCCAGCATATATCACTACAATTGCTTTGTTTTGAATACTAGCTAGGTGATGTTTGATGTCTGTAATCTTTGCACCACCCAGACACTTTATTAGGGAGCTTTCATATTATTTGTTTTGTTTATTTCATTTGTATGCCACCTTTCTCCCAGAAGGGACCCAAGGCAGTACACAGATAAAAACATTTTTTAAAAAATACAATAAAATTCATACCCATAACAGACCCAAGTAGCTGCATCTCAAATGATTAAATCATCCATATCAACCATTCCTACCCACCTATTGAGATAATCTATCCATAGCACATGAGATGAGGTACTTCAGAGGATCATTTCCATCTCCTTCACCGTTATGGCCTTCTTCCCTCGGAAAGTCACTTTTAGTGACAGCAGAACAATTATCATGTTGGGAGTGAGATAACACCATGACATCCTGAAGGACCTAATCCTCTGGTAATTTTTCTGCTTCTAGCTTTTCCAGGCCAACTATCTTGATCTTGAAGGAATGAATCTGTTCCCTGCAGGCCTGGAACTCACTGCACCAAGCACCCATGCACAAGTTATGTCCGACTTGCAGACGGACATACATATAACACTCGATATGGTTTGCCACAGAGAGTTAGTAGGGAGTAGTGGTTTGAGTGTTGGACTATGACTCTGAACACCAGGGTCTGAATCCCCACTCAGTTACTGGGTAAGCTTAGGCAAGTTGCAATCTCTCAGCCTCAAAGGAAGGCAAAGGGAAACCCCTTTTGAGCAAATTTTACAATCCCCTCATCCCAAATATAAGTCCATTACAGGTTCATCCTATGGCCACCATAAGTTATAAACAACATGAAGGCACACAAAAACATGATACGCAAGATAATCACCATATCCCTGCTTGTTTTGCACCTCCATAGCTGTGTCTTTTTCTTTTTTAATAAATAAATAATAATTTTATTTGTGAGTTTGTTTGCCTGGAGCCCTCATATGTCTACTGGAAGAAGGTGGAAAAGGACTCTGTGTCTAGCCCTTTTTCTAAACTCACACAAGTGATTATCTCTTATATTTCCTTACCTCCTTTTCAGCTGTCATTCAGCTGTCTCCTTTGTCACTGAAGGCCCTCATATTCCCAGGCATTGGTTCTTTCCAAGACTATTTTATGTATAAAGTTTTTAATGTTTTTATGTAAAAATAAATAAATAAATAAATAAGATCATCCAGTGCACAACTGTACAACATGAGGATATTGTAAGCAAAGCTATCTTTATGGTCATCACTAACTGTACTACCAGGTGGTGTTGAGTATTTCACAAATTGAACAAAGTCTTTCATTAAACTCTCTTTACAAGTCTCACTTGTTTCTCCTGTAGTTTACAACTTCACACCTGTCAAATAGAATGACTTCATCACAAACTTTGAAAACAGCCCCATAGTTAACCATATTTCTTCTGAGTTCCATCCTGCAGAATAATTTAAAAGGTGAAGATGTAGGTGGTGGGAAAATATAGAAGAAGGGGTGAGAGAAGGGGACATAGGTAGAATTACATAATTCATATATATATATATATATATATATATATATATATATAAATAAACTAGAATGCTACTTTCTATGGCATCTGTTCCCAACCATCTGTTGGTTGAAATGACACCACATTTTGATATAATCAACTGTAAACTGATTCAAACATTCTGGAAAGGCATGAAGTCCCCACAGATAACAGAATTCAAATGGGGGTTGCCCTATTTTTAATGGACACTAGAACAAAAGAGGGGCTTGATGTTTACCCTCCTCCCCTTTGAAGTTTTGAATTGGCTCTCTCTGAAAAACTTCAATGGATTTTCTTTTTTAAATTCTTCATTCAAGCTGAAATCACCTTTAGAGACCCTTTTGCATTTCCCATCACCAAATGTGATCCAGATGATGTGGGAATATGAGATGGATATCTTTCTGTGGCAGTATCATAATTATGAAATTCTCTTCCCAAAGGAAATGAAATTAACCCCATCCCTGAAGCCCTGTAAATTCATATTCTCTCTTATTCTTACCTGGATTTAAATCACAGTTTAGGTCCACTACACTACATTTATTTCCCTTTGTATTATCTGCTAATGCTTTGTTCTTTCGTGCAGCCAGTTTCTGCTGCACCAAAGACCAAAAAAGCACTTTTAATTTAGGAATAAATAAATAAAATAAATAAGAATTGCCTATCACATGTGCTCAGTATTCCACTTTATGCCATGTGGAACAGCAGTATTTTGGCTGTTCACTATAAGCTTAAAAGATACAGGGCCTGCATAACTTCCTTGGATGGGAAGAAAACCCCACAAAGTGACACAACAGGTAGTGAACTATTCAGTTTCAGAGAGTGACAGGGATTGAGCAACTCTGGTCTATTCCAGCTAATTGTTTCCTCACTTTGTGTGCCTATTTACATAATTCAGGCAAAGCAGTTAGGATTATCAGAGGTAAGCTTCCAGCCTTGGCATTTTATTCCAACATACATGGAGTTGCTGGTTCTTCATATGATTTTAAGATTATGAAAATGTTGGAGGGCTGAACTCATGTGTGTCCTCCTAAACCTGAAGCCTGGGTTCCTGTCTTTCCAGATATATTGATTGGACTTAAGTCCCAGTGGAACTTCATTTGCTCTTTTTCCTTCCAAGTCTTTCTGTCCTATGCAGAAGCCCTGACTGCTTTCTTTGGGGCATTTTGAATTGGTAAGTTCTTATGTACTTAGAAATCCTATGTGTCAGGCAGGGCATTGTGATCTGAGTGACATCTTGCAATCTGAGTGACATCTTGTGATCTGAACCATCAGTTTCAAATTGTTTAAGGCCCTCCAAGACAAATCAGAGGAGCAAAGGTGTTCAGGTTAGTTTGGTACCATCAGTTTTCAGGGTACATGGCTATTTTAGTCTATGTGAAGGCTAGAGGATGAGCCCCAGTTTTCCTTTTTGTTCGTGCAGATGGTCAGCCATTAACCAAGTACAGTTTTGGGCACTGAGAAAATGTCCAAAGAAAACATTGGGTTTGGGAGAACATGGATTTGGGCCTTGTTCATTTTGTATAGTAACACCTTTCAAAGCATCTTTAACCATGATTCCTAGACACTGGATTGGTTACCAGTGATCTGGAGGATTTTGTTGCTAGGTTATACCTCTCTCAGATGCACACAAAACTTTGTAAAATTAATTTTTCTGTTACTTGCAAGTTTCTGGAACTGTCGGGAATAACAGCCCACATTTGCTGACAGGGGCAGCCTGCAGCTGCCTCCATCTTCACCAGATTTCAGGCCATGGCAACTGCATGCTGTAGCTCTGATCTGGTCTTTCCAGGGCACAAAAAGGAGCCACAAAGGGTGCTGTAGCCATTGCATCTTGGTGCTGTGTCATCTAAATGCATTGCCAGAGGAACACTGTGATGGCGCATACCACATGGTGCAGCATGCAGCATCACACTACAATGGGGATAGGGTTGGGGCATGCATAATATGGATGCCATGCCCCAACTCCGCCACTAGGCCAGTCTTAATGGCCAGTCTGCATAGCACCATGGTGTGATCTCTTGGGCCAACCACAGAGCAGTGGCATCTGTTTATGGCACCCAGGTGAAACTGAGTGGCTATGCCTCTCCTTTAAGTGGGCTGGCAGAGGTCAGAATACATTGACTCCTCCCCACCTTTTTCTAGTGGCAATTTGAGTCCCCCCCCCTCCCAAGTTTTGATGCTTCCTGCGGGGAGGGTTTAAATAATCTGGATTTAATAATAGGAAAGGCCTTATTTTACAGGTCTGAGCAGATTTTATAGAAATCTGGCATTATTGACCATTGTTTGGTCAGATACATGCCCCTGAAGGTTCTGGAGAGGGGAAGGAGATTGCTAGGGATTAAATAAGAAGGTAAAGCATGAGATTTGTTTGACCTTGGTGCAGCAAGAGGCTATTATCCCACATCCTGGAATTTTGTTTTCCAAAGTTGAACTGTACAGGGAAGATGGAATCCATTTATCTGTCTTTGGAAACAATGTATTTCTCTATGATCTGCACAGAGGTCTGCCTTATTTCATTCCGAGTAGGTGGGGAAAGATGGAGTGGGTTTTTTTTGTCCATCTTCTGTGGCAGGGGTGTGCAGGTTGTTGAAATTAGGGACATGTTGGTATACTCCTGGAGGTTCATTTCAGAGACCTTCCAGGCCAGAGAACTGCACTCTAGGGCTATGCAATCCATGTGCCCAATATGGCTCTGTCTTTATGGGCAATCATTAGCAGTCAACAACAGCTGTTAAGCACTGGGAGGGGGTGCATCTTGGAAGACTATCCACCACACTTCATGATGTGGCTGAGGGAGAGCAATGGAAGTGTTGCTTTCCCCTAAATTGAGATAATTTTTTTTTTGCCATAATCTGTTATGCATTTAGGCATTTGACTTGCGGTAGATTGCCACTGCAGATCAGATCCCCTCCAGCAATCATTCTCATTGGATCTAATAAATTGTGGCTCTTATTCAACCAGGCCTTTGTGTTTGAATCTTTATTTCCTGTCTCTCTATGCAACAATCTAGTGAAAGTTTTCTGAGTATAAGCTATATAACTTTCTCCCCCCCCCCCCCGATATCTGATTCAAAGGTCAGAATGCTATTCATCTGAGTTACTTTCAAAATAAGACCAAATATGAATATGACCAAATAGCACAATTGCAAAAATCACCATCAATGACTTCCACTATGATATTCAGAACTGCATTCCCACCACCCATTCAAAAGTCTTTTTCATGTTTGCTATAAATTTAACTTTATGTTTAAGATCAGAGTTAAATGCTTTAAAGTATGTTGTTTAGGTAATTGGATGTTTGGATTGTGCGAGGGTGTGGCATGTTGCCAGGGAAGGATATGTTGTGGTTGCAAGTAGGAAGAGGATAATAAGATGTGTGTCATATGTAGGTGGGCTGTTTCATTCCTGCACTATTTATGTGTTACCATTTGAACATCCTTAGCTGCTTATCTTGGTAACTGTGGGATAATTTGCAACCTGTAAAAGGGATGTTAAAAAATACATCTCTGATTATATAAACAGGGAATTACATATAGTGGCGGGGAGGAGTACCCTAGATATCATTTACTCCGCAATCTAATTCTGTACTGCTTGTCTATTCTCTGTTGATCTTTATAATTCACTGACAATGTTCAAAGAACCTATCCTGACATGAGCTCTGTTTATGTCACATTTAAAATCTTTTAAAGACAGACTGATAGAGTGTGCATTCCATTGTGGACTTTATATAAGTAAACCAAATGGAAAACAAATGGAAAATTCAAGGGAAAGCCTGTGGTTTTAGGAATCAAAAGTCTGTATAGATAAGAGATGAGGATGAGGGGAGAGAAAGAAAGAATTTCTATACCACTTTTCTTTTTAAAAGGGGCTACTAATTTAATTTAATTTAATTTATCCATCAGATTATATAACTAGATCATCTCTAAAATAAATGGAACCAAGAGACTTATCATATGAGAAAAGAAAGCCAAAACAAAGTAGGAGAGTAGAGACTTTCTGTCTGCCTTCCCTCATGCTGTCACAGCACTTCCATTCTCTTCAAGAGGTAGATGGTTGGAAAAGTGTGCATTTTGCCAAACAGATTTTTCAAGCATGACAAAAGGCATACTTTTACAACTGTTTCCCTAGGGAAAAGAACAGGAATGCTCTGATGGCATGTGGAAAGGCAAGGATGTCTGGCTCCATTTCAGCCTTCTTTTCTCATGTGATAAGGCTGCAAGACTTGTTGTGAAGGTGTGTGTATATGTGTGTGTGTATGATTTTTTTTTAATCTATACAAATGCATCTTGTGGGGAGGGGACTGAAGCAGAATGAGGAAAATCAGGTTTGGCAATAGTCAAGCCGTGCTATTCACACAACAGAAGTGAAGTTTAATTACAGTATATCATTGACCTAAATGCAGTGGCCAGGGCTTTAAAAATACACATAGTTTTGGGCACAGGAGCTATTTCTCCACTTTTCCTCTTTTACTTTCTTACTAGTTCATCTCATCTTTTAGCCCAGTAATTCACCTATACTTTTTATTTTTCATTGGGTTTTCATTCCCTCTACCTCAACCCCCATCACTTATATACTTGCTCCATTTTAATACTCTTGTCTCATTTACTAAATAATAGGCATGAGGAATTCTCATACTTTCTCTGTCTAACTATCTGTGTGCTCAGATGCAGTGTGAGAAATATGGAAAGATCAACAGACAGCTTGGTCAGAGCAGTGGAAGCAAGGGCATCACTAGAGTGTGCAGTTGGAATAGCCCACACCAGGTGACATCATATGGTGACATTGATATAGCAATTTTTTAAGGGACACCATTTTGCTATGCCATTATATTTAATAAAACTTGAGCATCCATGGATTTTAGTATCCACAGGGGATCTTGGAACCACACCCCAGCGGATACTAAGGGCCCACCATACTTCTAATTTTGCTAGTTGTTTATGTCACAACTATTGCCACTACTTTAAGTGATATACAGGAATTATGATTTATGAGTAACATTGCTACAAAAAAATTACTAAGGATTTTGTATAGTGTGGTGTGGGAGAAGGCCAATGGGAGGGTGATGACAACCCTAGCAGAAGATGTATTTTTCAGCACTGGGAAAAGCCAAAAGAAGATCTTTAAATAGCTTGGCCCTCTCGTGCTCCACCTACAACCATTGACAGGCATTTGGACCAGCCACAAAGGCTGCATCCACACTGCAGAAATAATCTAGTTGACACCACTTTAACAGCCATAGCTCAGTGCTATGTAATTCTGGGAATTGTAGTTTGTCATGGCACAAGAGCTACTCGACTTTGAAAAATGGCCACTGAAGCGAGTTCCGAGCCAGGATGTACCTAGATGGTGGTTTTGAGGAGAAAAGCCGTATGAGAACACCAGCATGCAGCCCAAATGAAGATTAAATTTGGCAATACTAAGATGCTTTATTTAGCTGTGCGACAATCCCCAAAGAAGGTTAAATGTCACACAAAACTACAGTTCCCAGAATCCCATAGCATTGAACCAAAACAATTAAAGTTAGACTGGATTATAGTGTTAGACTGGATTATTTCTGCATTATGGATGCAGCCCTAGTAGTAAATTTAATATCACACCTCAAGTTACACTCAGTTTTTAATCATTTAGGATTGATCAACAAGTTTTGGAAAACACATGATTCACACCCACAGGAACCCCTTACAATCCATGCTACATCAGCAAACTAGTTTCAAAATCTTGGAAACAGATATACTCTGGATCTCTCAAAATCAACAGACATTTGACTGTTGACTTTGTATTCAAGGTGTACCCCCCCACACACACACTCATCATCATCATCATCATCATCATCATCATCATCATCATCATCATTGTGAGCATACTGAGAGCACCGATACTAAAGGATTTTTAAACAAATAAGCAGACATATTCCAGTTGCACATTTAAATCATAATGCCTTTGCA
Source organism: Urosaurus nigricauda (assembly GCA_034509955.1). NCBI lineage: Eukaryota > Metazoa > Chordata > Lepidosauria > Squamata > Phrynosomatidae > Urosaurus > Urosaurus nigricauda. The sequence continues at coordinate 109,075,853 of JAOEGL010000004.1, forward strand.
TTATGATTTAAAAGAGAATGCCTTTGCTTGCCACTAGGAAGGAAATGAAGGAAGGAGGGAAAAGGTTGCTGTCTTGGTACACAGTCCTAAATATAGAAGTTGGGATGAAGACTGTATGCCTGATAATACTGCTTTATGTCAAAGTCTGTCACTTCATTGTGGCTCAGTACACCACCCATCTTCAGCCAATGCAGACAATTTCTTATTGTCTTTTGGGGCTAGGTAGGAAATTGCTTCTTTTTCCCAGGAGTTGATTTGCCTCACCTGTGCTGTTGATGTATGTTGGCATTAGGAAAGTTGGCATTAGGTGAGGCAGTACAATTAGGTGTTCCTGACATGTAAGGAAGGGGGATTAAAAGGGTCATGATTGTTCAAATATTATGGCACCTATCTGGTGGACACCTAGGGAATGGGACTGGGGACTGCTCTTGGAGCTAGCCTGGGACATCTTTTGTCTTTACTGTATATTGTGGGGCATATATGGTAGTTTCCCAAGGAATGTCTCCCCACTGCCATCCTTGTGGACTGGCTGGGTGCTGAGCCAAAATGGTTGCTGACACTCAGAGCTTGGGAGCTTTGCTCAGAAGTGGCTGAGAAGGAAGTCATGTTGGGTGTGATGGCCACAACCAGAAACCACTTTAGGCTTCTCCCTTCTGCATATAGTTACAGCTTAAACATTCAATAGTTAAGTAGTTAACAAACTGGCCTTTAGTACCAAACTTTTCTGTTGGTAAAAAAAAGATACGGCATGTGTCTGGATTATCACCAATTTGAAGTGAGTAATGTTTTTCTTTTTCTTTTTAATAGTGTATATAACCTCTAGGATTGCAACTGTGTATATACATCTTACCTGTAAGTCACATTGCACACAGCCATACAGTTTCAAGTAAAAGTGCATAATTTGTGTGTTAAAAGTATTGATTCCCTAGTTTTATATTCACACATTTTCTCTGCTAAACAATACCTGATTTCATAAATTCATTGTGATATTTGAGCTGTTCTGATTGGTTTGTCATTACATTAGTGCTAAGATGCTGTATGCTAATGCTAGCTACTCACAATGAGCAGCAATTACTTAAAAATTGTTCTTTATCCAAAATATCTTGACTCCAAATAGGACTTGACTCCAAATAGGACAAAATAATGGTAAAACATGTGTGGCTGCATTTATATGGTACTTAGAAGATGATCTTCCTGCCTCAGAGCAATACAGCTATTGTATGGATTATGTCTGAAGTGGGGTAGTAGAGGCTGCCCGAGAGCTGTATTATCTAAAGAAGCATAAAGCACTTTTCCTTCTGTTTACACCAATGATAAAAACTCATCAAATTATTTTTTTCTGTACACCCTCCTACCTAATGCATCTGTCACTTACCCATCTTAACTGAAGTGTACTAAAAAATCGCAAATGTAACTGGCGATATTGTCATATTTCCCATCTTAACTTGAAGTATGCCAAAAGACCACAAATGTAACTTAAGATATTGTCATGCTTTATTCTAAAGTGAGCATCCTTAATTGTGAGGCTGATATTTGGAATAGTTTCTTTAAGACAGACTTGGTGTATTTATGTACATGTTTCATTACTTGAACCACAATCCTGCCCTCTCCTTGCATGGAAAGTCATGCAAAGAGAAATTGCTTCATGTATAACTTTGTAATAATTTTTGCCTCCCCCGGTATGTGTTATGCATGTGCCAACATGCATGAGTAAGCTCTGGCCTTCCCGCTTCAACTTCAAATACCAGAAGCCACAAACAGAAAGTCCAGGAGAATGGTAGTTGTGGGTGCTATAGCCCAAAGCACCTGAAGGGCTTATGATTTCTTACTTATATGACACTACTGTGTTAAATATTCTATAGCATGGCAGGTCATTCACTGGAACTTGAGTCTCACTGTCATGCCATTTCACCTGTACCAAAGAAGATTGTGCTCCTCTTGCTAGCCTAAAAACAGAAAGAATATTTGAAAATACTGGGGAAGTGGTTGGAAAATTTGTTTTTTATACATCATAAAAATCCTGATTAGAAGATTTATGGACTGAGACTAATCTTTGCAGTTAAGAACTTACACTGAGCAAAATTCTCACATGATTTTTGTGTGTGCAGAAAAAAATAATATTTCTATGCAGATTTTCTAACAGTGAGAAGAATGTTGTTAAAATAACTCATTGTTTCCTCCAGGAAGATGGATCTTGATCGTTACATCTTAAGATTTACATTCTTACGCCAGCTATGCAAACTACTGATAAGCTGGCTTGCCAGGTGTGTGTGTGTGTGTGTGTGTGTGTGTGTGTAAATAATAGCAACTGGTGGGAATCTAATGTATTACTTGCAGTGGCATATGGAAACAAAAGCCCACTTGTACTGAATGGCCTCCTTCATGGCATATTTCAGATAAAGCTGATGCATGCCACCAAACAGTTAGTGCAAAAGCAAGGGAGGAAAACAGGGATGTAGAGGGTCATCTATTGGATTCTTTGGTACCTGCTACAATGAGCCATGGTTTTGGTTGGAAATAGAGGGGTTTCTGTGAGTGAGGCAAAGTGGGAACAAGACTTTTTTTCTAGCTGACACCAAAACCAAGATGGCATTCTAATCTTCCAATTCCACATACGAAACAGAAAAGAGATGTCAGCTTAATTGTACTTCAGCACAGATGATAGGATGGCATTCTCCACTGCTTCTGAGGAGACACGTAAGTTTAGGATGTCGCTAGTGCTAAGGAGAAAAGCTGGCTTGCCTCCAGGGTTTCCCAATTTGCAGGGAGAACCCCCTGACTGCACCAATGCCTCCCACAGCAAGCCAAACACAGGGGCAATCTGCACTGCTCCCCTTTCTCCTGCAAGGATGGACTGGCCAAAATAGGGTATTCATGGGTACAAGCTGTGTTGTACCATTATTTTTTTTCATCTTCTACCATAAACACATGTGCACATGTGCACAGACACAGCTCCAGTGGCCACTATGTGCCTCCCTCATCCCACCCAGCTGCCAAGCCATTCAACAGCCATGCAATGACCCTCTTATTCACACAAGTGAACAAAAACCCATATGTCATGTTGCTGTGCTCAGTGACAGATGGAGCACCCCTTTCCTCCCTACACCCATGCCCCCCTCTTGGACCAGCCAGTGTTTGATGTTCTTGTTAAATCCATTGTATAGTTGGCAACCTGCCATGTTTGTCATCATATTGTATCTTAGGGTGTGTGATAGATCAATCAATGGTGCATCTGACCGTGTGTGATCGATTTGCAGGAGGGTGACAAAAAAAATGCTGTGGGCAGCAATGGCTTTGGTGGCTCACTGACTCCTTTCCTCATCTTTGCACTGGCTTATAGTCTGCATGCTAATGTGATAGTGTGTACTTTCTGGCTTCATCCTGAGCAAACCAGAGGTTATTTTGCTCTGGTGTTTAGCCCCAGAGCGTGACATTCTTCCAGTTTTCTACCAGTTTGGCCATGTGCATAATTTAAACAGGTAAGGTTCAGAATGTGTGAAACTGCTTCTTTTAGCTCATGAGTACATCCCTCTCTAGTCAACCCAAAAGGCACACACATGTCTGTACTCCAAAGAGGAATATGTGGCAGGCATCTCGGGAAGAACATCCTCCCCTCAGCATCTGCCAACTGAGATAGTTCTCTCCTTCTGCCTAATGGGAATACTGGCTCTGTATGAAGAAATAATTTAAAAGTAAGGGAACCAAGCAATTGCTATAATTATGGTTAAATTATATGTCCCAGAAGAGTAGTATTGTGTTGTGGCCTGACCATCAAATCTTTCTGACAGTTATTATATCATTATGCTAATTGTTCCTCCTCTTCCTCTTCTTATTTATAGCCTGCCTTTTTCCCCATCTGGGATTCTATATTGCTTACAAGAGTTAAAACAGATACCACTGAAAACTTTACAATGTATAAAAGTTAAAATATAATTAAATTGTCAATGAAGCTAAAAACACTTTTAAAACTGCATTGGAAAAGATCAACAAATAAAAACAATACAGAACATGAGAGGCTCTTTCACTCCAAGCAGTCAGCTCTCAAAGGCCTACAAGTCAATGGCCAAGGAATCAAACAGAAATTACTAGCATCTCCTGCTGAGTTCACTCCTCCAAGGGTGCATCTACACTCTAGAAATACTGAAGTTGGACACCACTAGAAATGCCATACTAAGAATCCTGGGATTTGTAGTTTTGTGAGGTACTAGCACTCTTTGACAGAAGGGTAAAGACCCTGTAAAACTACAAATCCCAGGATTCCATAGGATAGAACTGCAGCACCTAAAATAGTGTCAGACAGCAATATTTCTACAGTGTAGGTGCACCCTAAGAATGTTGAAAACTGTCCGGTAGTTCTCCAACATGGTGGGATCCAATGAGGGCTTTTCAATAATGGTCTCACCCTCCTTTAGGCACGATGGAATTCTGCCTTGTTTTAGAAAGTCTGTGATGACTCTCTCTACCCTAGTCCCCCTCAAGCTTTTTTGCTAAGCCAGGAAGGGCAAAGGTCTAATACCTTTCAACAAATCCTCTTCACATCCTTGGGCTTTTCAAAGAGAAAAGTATCCATTATTACTAGTCAAGAAGGGGCAACGTTATATCCACTGAAATCTCTTTTAATTATTGTGTTCACGTTAGAGCCTATCCAAGCAATTTTACCTGTAATATGTCAAGCAAAGTAAGTTTCTTCTCAGCAGGCTGTCAAGTGGCTTGGGTTCTCAAGGGATTCTCATGGGACAGTCTGTAAAAGTCCTCTAAGCACTAAAAACATCTCTGTTGTCTGGGTTGCAACAGATGCAAGCCAGTGGCAGAGAAAATAGTACAGTGGTCCCCCGGTTTACAAATCCCCCGGGGAACGAAATCCCCGGGACCCGAAACCGGCGGGACCAAAAAACATCCCCTGGGATCCGAAGGATCCCCCCGGGATGCAAACAAGAAAAACCATGCAGCCCCTTTAAATCAGCTGCGCGGTCCGGCAGAATTAGCGGTCCCCCGGGAAACGAATACTTCCGGGTTACGAAAGGTAATCCAGAACGGATTACCTTCGTAACCCAGGGGACCACTGTACAGTTGGCCCTCAGTATCTGTGGATTTGCCATCTGTGGATTCAAGCATCCATGTTCAGCAAGACCGTGTCCCCAGTGGTGGCACATGCATGTGGCCACACCACCATTAGGGACAGCCCTTATTGTCCCATAATGGTGCATGTATGCGGCCACCCCACCATTAAGACCAGTTGTTTCTAATGTGGCTGCACCACCACTGAGGACAACAGGAGCTGTTGTTAATGGTGGTGCAGGCCAAGACCAACTGTATTTTTTCTGACAGCATTGCTACAGAGTAGCCCCTCAACAAGGATTTAGCCCCTTCTTATTCAATCCTGCTCTGAGTGTGCTGCTAACATTATTCTAAATACCTTCTTGCACATTTCCTCACTGCCACCTGTCTGGAAAACCAGGATGATGTTTTGGCTCCATTCTGTGAGAGAGAACATTTTGGAGTGATTGTGTCAACTGCCCTGTACATTTCTCCATCACATATTGGCCAAATCTTTGACAAAGCCATCTGCCATTGAAACAGGAAATTCCCCAAGAGCTGTCAGGAAACTATCTGGATCTATAACCTTAATGAGATGGACCATGTTGATCAGTCGTCCACCCTGCAAAGATTCTCAGACCCAGCAAGTCTATATCTCAACAGGTAATTATATGTTCATTATGATGGAACTATATACAGTTCTTCCAGTCCCAGATCACTATCATGTTACTTAGGACAGAAATCAAGGCTCAAAGTGTACCTGGAAGCATGAGTGGGGTCAAATACCCATGTTTGTATTGGCCATCATGAAGTCCTAAGCTACTCTCAATATCATGATGGTGGTGGTGATGGTGGTGATTTATATAGCACCATCAGCATGGTTGCTGTTGTCCCACAGCACTACAAGATGAGGGGACCCAAACCTCAAGATTATGCCAGATAGCTCAGGATGGGAGACTGCTGAATGACAGAGTAGGGAATAGACCAACAGTATCCCTACTGCATCCATTGCAGTCTGTGGGATAGGGCACTTGGTTAGGGGGGGTGGAATTCTGGCAGACCACTGCAATTCCCCTTCCCCCTAATTCCATCTCCAGGTCTTCCCTGCTGCTCCACAGAGAAACCTATAGATCACTCACTCACACACACACATCTCATCCAATCAGGTCTCTGTGATACATGCCAAGTCAACAGGCTCATCTAGATTAAAGTCCTGAATGGCACTGGCTTTACCATTGACTACCTGACAATCACTTGTGATTCCTCCACATGATCTTGATCCTAGACCATCACTGAATCAAAGGTATATATATATATATATATATATATATATATGAGCTTCAATGTCTCTTGTTTTATATAAAATATTAGACAAGTATTAGGATAAAGTTCTTCATGGCTACTAGCTGTGATGGCCTTGTAACAAAGTTCTTCCTTATAAAGTAGAACATGCTTCCTTAAATTAATTCACCAATTGCTACCACTTCCCCTATTCTAAATCCTAAATTAATATATTCCCTAAATTAAAGTCAGTAACTTGCAAGATGAATGCCTTGAATATAAGAACAGATTGGCCTTGACAGGGAGCACCAAAGATTCCTCAAGGAAATCAAGATGAAAATAAAAACAGGTGACCACAGTTTAATGTTGTGTTTACCAAAGTGCAAGGACTGCCTTTGGGGTAAGCAAGTGTCCAATCCAATGTTGGGTTGAGCTTGTCAGCATTTAGATATAGAGGACAATAACTAACACAGGCCATGCACCTTGGCATTCATTACTGTTTGACTAATGTGTGGCTTCTAGATGTTCTTCTCAGGTTATACAGAACATGAACCTCAGTCAAATCTGTTCTTTTTGCTAGAGGACTCCTGTCTTGATTAGCATCCTGTGGACTAATAACTTAGTTAGCAAACAGGACTCAGCCTGCTGTAGACTGGAAACTATTTTGTTATATTTTGCTTTAATCAGACCATTTCATTTATTTATATTTCCAATTCCAAAATAAAACATCCATTCTTTAAAAATGTTTTAGTGCAATTAAAATCCTGAACAAAGACTAGAGTGTAGTATGTTTAATTTGCATATCCAAATGTCCAATTATATGCCTAACTATATGCAAATTGTATTGTGTTCTCTATTGTCATAAAAATGAAATTTCATTTAAACGGCCCCCTTTGCCCTTAAAAAACAACTTAACCCTCTCTAAATAGGAATTTTACTTAGATGCTTGTGGGGATGAGGTTGTATTCATACAAACAGCAAGTAGCTCAAGAAGTGAATTATGTATCTAAAGGAAGCAAACTGGACTTGGGAAGTCCTAAAAATACCAAGAATAATTCTGTCATCCTTACAGAAGCATCACATCAACGCAGAAATTTTAAGGAGCATCATTATTAATTAAGAACTCAACAGATTGTGATATAATACTTTAAAGGTAAATACATCACAAATTTAAACCAAAGTAAAAGTGACTGGAGCAAGGAAATTGGGGGAAGACGGGCCTGTAGCTTTGATAAGTTGCTTCAATTTATATAGCAGTAAACTAGGGGGGTTATCACACAGGAGAGAAGCACCCAAATCCTGTGGATAAACGGGGACTAAATCCATGAATATCCCACAAGAGCAGGATTGTTTCCAAACATCATCATGTTACTTTGGCATTAACCTGACATTAACCTTAACCTGTGCAAAAAGCAACAAAATCGTGCTGCTTTTTAATTTTGGGGAAATTCCAAAGTTAAAAAGTGGCCCAGAGGTTGATGTCAGGTTAATGCCAAAGTGCCCCCATTTATCTGAAAACAATCCTGCTCTTGTGGGATATTCACATGATTTAAACCCCGTTTATCCATGAGATTTGTGTGCTTTGCCTCCCGTGTGATAAACTCCTGTGTTCATAACAGTTTATATGAACTGTACTGTTCATTATTTACGGACAAAACATAACAACAAAAATTATACAAAACAACAAAAAATAAAAACAATGTCAAAGATAATGAACCCTCAATTGTGGTTATTTCACTGAAAAAGCAGAAATTAAACCATAATGCAAAATAATGCCCTGGAAATTATAGACAAAAGATGCATTCAGATATGCTGGAAAATATCTTTGCATTAAAAATTTAGATATGATTGGGGGATGTCTAGAAACTAGGTCCCACTGAATGTATTCAGTAAGGTTGTCAAATTGTGTGGAAATCCAGAGTGTAAGACTCTCACTCTGTTATTACTGTCTGCAATTTTTTCCATTAATGACATATTCCTTAGTCTAATTCACCATCCTGCAATATTCAACTTTCCAGTTTCCCAGTTCTTAGCTATATCAAGCCTGGCAACAGCCAAAAGGAAACCAATAAGTTCTTTGTATTGCAGGTCTTTATTTTCATCCATAAATTATCCTTTTATTTTTACCAATGGCAATCCAAATTGTTGGAGGGGTTGTGATATATAAAATGCTCCCTAAAGAAAGGGGCCATTCACAAAATCACAGGGAGTCTATTCCAATTATGGAGGTAGGGCATAACTTGCCTTCCTGACAAGTGATCCTCTGCAACCAATGTCTTCAAAAGGATCTCTTCTGTTGATGTTAACAGCTGATCCAATTCATAGTGAGATAGGCAGTATACCAATCCCTCAACTGGTGAGATCACTCAAATAGCCAGAGCAAAATCCATTCAGAACTTTAAATGTCAAAAACAACATCTTGAAATGAGCCTAGAAAACAATGGCTTTCACTATAATGCATTGGTCTCCCGGGGGGGGGGGGGTGTGTAGGGAATCTGGCCTGCAGCAGGTGACACCCCAGAAGAGGGGTGACACCAGGTTGGGCCTTCCCACTGCTGCGAGGTGAGGAGTGGTAAGTGCACCCCTCATAGCTTAGCCATGCCAGTGAGAACTTCCTCTGCACCTGTCCCGACCTTGCTGCCATGGCGCTGCTGTCCTAATGAGGAGAACAATGCCATGGCAGTGAAGGAGAGTGTCAAGCACAGCCCTCCCAACCTTGGTGCTGCAGCACCTCTCTCCTTATAAGGAGAACAATGCTGCAGCAGTGAAGGAGAGGGACGAACATGGCCCTCCTGACTTCGCTGCTGTGACACTACTCTACTCATGAGTAGAGCAACCTTCAGCAGCAGCAGACAAGGATAACTGAACCATTTTTGCTGCTGCCACTGGAAGCCAGCTCCACCAGCCCAAAAGTTCTGCCACCATAAAGGGTGACTCAAGAAGTTGCGTATCAGTTAGCAGCCTAGTTGCCACATTTTTGCAACATCTGAAGTATCAAGATGCTCTTCAAGCACAGTTCCATGTAAAGGACATTATCATAACATAGCCAGGACATAAACACAGCATAAATGCCTGTTCCCAGATAAGAATTCAGAACAGTTACAACTGGCACAGTAAAAGCAATTGTGCGCATTAAATTAGTTGGCATACAATGGGCACCCTAATCATCCCCTTTACTTTCCCCACCATCTAAGAACTAAGGGAGAGTGCAGGACCAAGAGAACTGTCAGCCTGCCAACAAATCCAAATAATTTGAATCCCTGAACACATTTTTGTGTGTGGACATAACTTGTTAACCAGGATCCATACCATTATAGACATAGACAACACTCAAACTCTCAAGCTGCAGAAAGATTGGTGCTAAACTTTGATTTAGCTACCTGCTGCTCTGCCTCTCTGCAAGCCAGCAGGCATACCTCTGCCAAACTACTGCTTCCTTGTGCCCACCAACATGCTTCCCTACAGTACTTCAACTTTAATAGCTATAACTAGATTGGTTTAGCTGAGTTCTTCTGTGCAGAAAACCTCTTGTGAGCCTTGGAGTTGCTCTTTGAGGATTTAACATGCTGACTCCAAAACTAGGGAGGCTGTGCTTATCTCAAAGTTTGTCTAGGTTAAAAAAAACCAATGCCAGCTACTGTCCCACACTCTGTTTTTTATCCTGCTCAATTGCCTCTCTTTGCTCCTAGCTCAAGGAGCACACTGGCTTTCAGTGAAACACCTGAACGCTGTCCATTTTGTCTTTGTTGCAATATTCAGTGCAACAGTATTTCAGTTATAACTCTTTGAGATTTTCTTTCAGATGCTAGCATGGTACCCTTGAACAGGTGGGATGTGCCCACCTAGGAACGATGTCCTTGATTTACTGGTATCTGCCTAGTGCTCTTACCCTGCTCGCAATGTTGCCGAGCTGCTTCCCAGTTCCCGCTGGACTGCCTTTCAGCATAGGTCTTTAGATTATCTTAAATATGGTTCTTCAACTGATTCCTATTTGGTTCAGCTCTTCAACTGAAAATCTTGAGATTGCTCTAAGGCTCTAGGAATGTGTTCCCAAATTAAGAGAATACTGTCTAGAAAAAAGCAACATTAGCTGGCAGGACAAAGCACTCAGCTAAGTGCCTAAACTAGTGTGTGTGCTTTTAAAAGTTGTATTCTGCTTATTAAAAAGCAAATTTTAAAAGTAATTAGTTTTTTTAATAAAAGAAGAAGAAAGCAATACCTATTTGCAATATGACAAGGCTGACCCTCTTTGTCATGCACATCTATTTAAAAAATAAACTAAACATATACTTATTTTAATCTTACAATTTGAGTCAATGGGACAACCATAGATTAGGATTTCTGGATTGTATTTTGGATTCAGAGTCCAGATCAAGTTGGATCTGCTCTTAATTAATCCCAACCAAATTGGGCCTAGTTACAAATTACAAATATCTCTCAGATCAAAATTGGGGGTCCTTGCACAGCTATATATTCCATATCTAGGTTAGGCCATATTGTACCTACATATAGTATGGAGTTAAAAAAACACACACCTTCATTGCAATATTTTTATTTCTTACTAAAAAATTTTCCATTAACTCCCATGTCAATAATGTGCTGCAATCTACATCTCAAGCTTATTACAATGCTGTTGAACAGATCAATATAACTTTCAGCTATGACTATGCCAATACTATTTATGCAGTTTTCTACCTATTAAAAAAAGATCCAGCTGAGTTCAACTCAAGCCACAATTCAGGCTGATGTACAGAATACAAAAAACAGACTAGTAAAATATCTCCTGTATGGTAACCTCAGCTGGCATACCCATCTCCAAATTGCCCATGACCCTAGGCATTGCTACAGAAGGACTGCTTCCTTCTGAGTAAAGAAGTTGTTCTCAAAGAAGATCAAGGTCCAAGGAGAAGGGCATGCTGCAGGTCATGACAAATGGGTGGTCATGGCTACCAGCAAGCAGTCTTGTATAAGAGAGTCAAATGGAAAGTTGGCAAAACAGAACTCTGCTGAGCTGTGAAGACACACAAAACTTTGACTGGAAATAAAATCTTCATAAATTTCAATATTGCAGGAAAGAAAATGTACCTTTACCATTTTTTCACTAAGAAATGTTGTTGAAAACTGCACTATTCTCAAAGACTGCTTACAGTTCAAGATTTAACACTGTGCCAAAACAGATTTTCTCCCATCCAGGATATTTCTTCCATAATGCCTAAGAAATCCATTTTGACCATTTTTGAATATCCTTTTCCTTGGTACTAAAACTCACAGGGGGGAAAAACCCTTCAGGATCTGCATGGCTGAAAATGAATATAACATTTTGATCCCTGTTAATTAGTCTCACTCCCTGGATGCTAATATATGGGGTTACTGTAGTAAAATTCTAAGAACAAACAAACTAACTTTTAGATGAAACTTTCCTGGTGCAAATTTGTTTGTTTGTTGAATTTACCTTTCTCCTGAGCTGGGTGGCATGCGTGCAAGTTGCCTGTTGACTTATGGTGACCCCATGAAATATATAGAGGGGGCTTTGCCAGTTTCCTTCCTCTGAAATATAGCCTATAGCACCTGGTATTTGTTGGCATTCTCCCATTCAAAAACTAAAAAGGGCTGGCCCTGCTTAGCTTCCAAGATCAGACAGGATCTAGTGCCTTTAAGATATTTTAACCTCTACCAGAGCTGATTAGGTGTTTATGCATGAACATCCTGGCCAATATTTCTTGAATTTTAAAAAAAGAGTAAGCTAAAGTATTAGTTTATAAAAGTTTTAAAAGAATTAAACAGCAATATTTTTGAATGAATAGAACAGTTAAAACACACTTAAAACATAATTGCCAGTAAAATATTAAAAATACAGTATGCTCTCTCTCTCTCTCTCTCTCTCTCTCACACACACACACACTACTGTTAGAATTCAAAAGTTGTAAATCAAAGTCCAGCCTGAATAAAAACATTGTCATCTGCTGGTGGAAAGGGAATAAGAAATAGATCTCATATTGAAGGGAGCCTATGAACAACAACTGAGAAGGCTCTCACCCATGTTCTTACCAAACATGCCTGGAAACATAGTGGGACTGGAAAATTTGAATTTAAAGTTGAGCTGGCTTGTGATACTATTTGGAAGGTACTTACCCCATTCTAACCTCCTTCATTAGCTGGCTAGCTGGTTGGTTTTAAGAGGAAGTTTGCCTTCTCCTAATACTAATGTATTAGTATCAGACTAATGCCCTGCTCCAAAGATTGTGACACAGAAAAAGGTTTCATATATGTCACTGTGACTGAAGGCATGGTATGCTTTCCCAGCTGCATCCTCAATGCAGAAATAATCCAGCAATTATCGTCCAGTTAGTCTGACATCAATACCAGGAAAGATTCTAGAGCAGATCATTAAACAGAGAGTCTGCGAACATTTAGAAGCCAATGCCATAATCACAAAAAGCCAACACGGGTTTCAGAGAAAGAAGTCATGCCAAACGAACCTGATCTCTTTTTTTGATAAAATTACCAGCTTGGTAGATGAAGGGAATGCTGTGGATATAGTTTACCTCGATTTCAGTAAGGCCTTTGACAAGGTTCCCCATGACATTCTTGCAAACAAGCTTGAAAAATGTGGGATAGACAAGTTAACTGTTACATGGATTTGTAATTGGTTGAGTGGCCGAACTCAAAGGGTGCTCAACAATGGCTCCTTTTCATCCTGGAGAGAAGTGACCAGTGGGGTCCCACAGGGCTCTGTCCTGGGCCCAGTGCTGTTCAACATCTTTATTAATGATTTGGATGACAGAATTGGGGGCATACTTATCAAATTTGCAGATGACACTAAACTAGGAGGAGTAGCTAATACCCCAGAGGACAGGATCAAAATTCAAAATGACCTGAATATACTAGAAAGCTGGGCCAATGCTAACAAGATGAAATTCAACACAGAGAAATGTAAGGTTCAGCACTTAGGGAGGAAAAATGAAATGCACAGATATAAAATGGGGGACACCTGGCTGAAAGAGACCACATGTGAAAGGGATCTAGGAGTCCAAGTAGACCATAAACTGAACATGAGTCAACAGTGCGATGCAGCAGCTAAAAAGGCCAATGCAATTTTAGGCTGCATCAATAGAAGTATAGTGTCTAGGTCAAGGGAAGTAATGGTGCCACTCTATTCTGCTTTGGTCAGGCCCCACCTGGAATACTGTGTCCAGTTCTGGGCACCACAATTCAAAAAGGATGTGGAGAAACTGGAGCGGGTCCAAAGGAGGGCAACTAAGATGGTGAAGGGTCTGGAAACCATGCCCTATGAAGAACGCCTTAGGGAACTGGGGATGTTTAGCCTGGAGAAGAGAAGGTTAAGAGGTGATATGATAGCCCTGTTTAAATATTTGAAGGGATGTCATATTGAGGAGGGAGCAAGCTTGTTTTCTGCTGCTGCAGAGATTAGAACGCGGAACAATGGATATAAATTGCAGGAAAAGAGATTCCACCTCAACATTAGGAAGAACTTCCTGACAGTAAGGGCTGTTCGACAGTGGAACACACTCCCTCGGAGCGTAGTGGAGTCTCCTTCCTTGGAGGTCTTTAAGCAGAGGCTGGATGGCCATCTGTCGGGGATGCTTTGATTTGGAGGTCCTGCATGGCAGGGGGTTGGACTGGATGGCCCTTGTGGTCTCTTCCAACTCAATGATTCTATGATTCTATGATTCTATGATTCTAATCCAGTTCAACACCATTTTTACTGCAATGATTCAATGCTTTGGAATTCTGAACTTTGCACTTTCGCAAGATATTTAGCCTTTGAACTTTGCACTTTCACAAGATATTTAGCCTTCTCAGTCAGAAAACTCTGGTGTCCCACCAAACTACAAATCCCAGGATTCCATAGCATCGAGTGGTGTCAAAGCAGATTATTTCCGTAGCGAGGATACCATTCCAGTGTTCGCAAGTGAGATGTGAAGAGAAGGGGGTCAGGGAATTAGAAATTTAGAACAGAGGTCACACTCAGTGAGTTAGTGAAAAACTGAGAAAAGGTACCATAAAACTGAATCACTGCTGTTTTCTTCAGAATTGTCTAGTAATAGACTATTTCTGAACTCTCTTCTCAGAAGTCCATTTATTTATATGTATCCCCCCCCATAAAAAAATCTCTCTATCATTTTCATATCAGGCAGAGATCTGAAGTACATCTTCCAACCCCAGGCCACAGACACAGTTCAATGAAAGGGAACCCTCTATTATGAGTTGTTACAGTTTGTCTCATTTATCTCAGCCCTGAGCTGTAAATTTCTTTTCTTTCCCGTAATATGAAGTGACAAATCTCTGTTACTGGCTGAAACCCAGCTGGCCTGACCTCCACAACTCTTCACTGTTTCTTTCTTTCCTTCTTCACTAATTCTTCTAGAAATGCAACACAGGTGGAAGCACTGCAGATAGTGGCCTTTCAGACTGACTTTCAAGACCTTCATTATATCCATAATACAGCTATTCAACATTAATTGCCTCTTTCACATCAATAAAACAAGTAAAGTCCCCCCCCCCACCATATCTGCGGACATTACAGTTGTGAGCTTGCATGCAGCTGCAAATATGTCAGAGAGTAGTGCAACAGATTAATCTGATTTATGTCACATGAGTCACACCTTGAATATAGTTGGCCCACCATATCTGCAGATTTTTATCCAGGAATTAAGCATCCACAGCTTGAATATATAACTGTTCCAAGAAACAAAAAATGATTTTGCCATTTTATATACTATATATCATTTTACTACAACATTGTATTTAATGGGACTTGAACATCTACAGATTTTAGTATCCCCATAGGGTCCTGGAACAAAACCCCAGTGAATACGAAGGGCCCACTGTTCTTCCACATATACTCATTCAAAAGCAAGGAACATCACAAGAAGTGTAGAAGCCAGAGGCCAGAATTTTTGAATTTGTGAGCCAAAGTAAATAACCTCCCCCCAACCAAGGGTTACATAGTATGAATACCCCACACACCTCCATGTCACCATTCACTGAGGGTGCCAGCCACAGATGCAGGTGAAATGTCAGGAACAAACTCAAGAACACTGCCACATAGCCTGAAAAACTCACAAAAGACTATGGATGCCAGCCACGAAAGCCTTCAACTTCACATTGTAATAATGATTGTCCCCAGTCCAGTATGTTTGCCTTTGCTAGACTGACATGATTTTGGCACCTTATGAGCCTGGTGTGATAAAGTCCTCAGTGCTGTTGAACTGCAAGTCCCATATGCCCAGAGCCAAGAAACTAAACATAATTTGTAAGTAATAATTAGAACCGTCTCAGTAAAAATAATAATGATTGTAAGCCACACTGAGAGCCTTTAGGACTGAAGAGTGGGGTTTAAATACTGTAAGTAAATAAATAAATGTTTTGCCCCGAATTATATTTTTTACAATGTAGTAAGAACTGTAGTCAAGTTGCATTATGACTTGACAAGGTATAACTTAATTCCTTTTAAGGGGGGAGGTGGGGATGGGACTGGACATTTTAACTGTTGATGTTTTAACTTCCTTCTGTACCCCGCCCTGATTGCTTGTTCAGAGGGGCGGGCGAGAAATAAAATTATTATTATTATTATTATTATTATTATTATTATTATTATATTATTATTCTGTGGTATAGCTGAAACTTTTAGTTACTTTAGTTTATTTTAAAATGTAAAACAATTATAAATTTTAATATATTTAATGTTTAAATATTTTTTATTGTTTTACATTTAAAAAAAAGGTGTTTTTAATAAAATAATAATAATAATAATAATAATAATGTTCTATCGGGTGCTGTATTATTTTAAACTGAACTATTTTTCACCTCTAGCATCCATTGTAAGATGCACCACAATATAAATGTGCAGAAATTCCAGACAACCAACAAACACAATTTGAAATGCCCAGAAGCTCCTTCCCAGTTTCTCTTCTCTTCCCCCCCCCCCAGGAGTTGGACTTTAGGGGATCCATAAGCATAATCTATGCCAAAACTGCCCCTCTGGGGAGGAGAATAGCCATTTATTTTCAGCAGGACATTGGGGGTGTGCTTACAGGGGCTGAGGCCTACAAAAACAGCTTTTGGCATGCCAGTGGCCTATGGGCCAAACCTTCTTTGAGTCCTATTCAACTGTAGTCTATCTAGGCAAGCTGTGCTACATTTACATCTGTATATCTCTGTGTTTGTTGTGTATGTGTGTTCCAAATATGCTTATAGAACAGTTTCTAAAACACATATATTATGTTTATATGGCTGGGAAACATATTTAGAGAACTGAAAGGAAATCAGGTATTGTTCAAGGACATATAGAAATTCCCAAGAGACCCTAAGAAAGCTGTCTGCACCCCAATTCTATATGGATTTGTCTAAGAAATGTGCTGTGCCTTCCTCATCTTAAGCAATGCTTTAAACATTTTTTAAAAACTGTGTGGGCATTATAAATGTTGCTTTCACCCAGTTACAATGATTGATGCAGGGTTTTATTTAATAAGGCACACACTCCATTATAATGAAATCAGTGTTCACAGGAAGTTAACCATGAGGGTTTAGATTCAATGCAAGGAAGGCATGAACATTTACAGGAGTGATTTGGACACTTCAGAGACTGGAAGTCAAGAACTGCTTAAACCTTTGACAGTTGTACTGTGCACCAATTCTGTGCATGTGCATAAGGCTGCCAGGTTGTTAGAGATACTTGAGAAATTCACTGTCCATCAATTCTAGTGCAATCTAACCTGAGCTACATCTGCTGGGCCATGCAAGATTTGAACATAACTATACAACATACACTCCACTGTATATATCAACATAGTCCAAGCATTAAAAAGGACCATCTTTTGTTGGTATTCAACTTTTTCTGTATCTGAATTGTTGAATAGTTGCATTTATTTGATTGTTATTTTCTGGACATTTGTTGAATAGATATATTTGCTCATGGATGGAGTTCTGCAGGTGAAACCATTTGCTGTAGGACTTAATAATCATCGTTGTCATCATTTCCTCCTCTTTTGATGCAGGCCTTCGTCTTATAATTGCATTTAACTATGTCTTGATTCGATGTTCAACAATTAATTCAGTGGCTCTAGTTGGATGACAAATGGGATTATATCTTGAAGCTGCACATTCTTGGATGGTGTCTAAGAGTTTGCCAGTGCTTTCAACTTTATTCACTGGGAAGGTAGAAATAACCAGGGCAATAGCAATAGGATTTATATTTCTATACTGATTCTTAGTGAATTCAGCACTCTCTAAGCAGTTTACAATTTGTAATCCAATTTCCCCGGATGAGTACTCATTTTACTGCCCTATGAAAGGAAGGCCGAGTCAACCTTGGAGCCCTGGGATTGAATTTACTACCTTATGGCTGCAGTATTGGCATTTAACCACTGCGCCACCGGATCTCCTCCTCCTATGATTTTTTTCATTGCATAATGGGACAAAATGCAAGCACACAGACAGATGCACAGCTGAATGCAAAATGCTGACTCATGTACTGCTGTGAACATTGTTAAACAAGTAGGATCCAAATCTTTGTCCATGTCTTTTAAAATGCATATTTGCAAAGAAAATATGCTTAAAAATGCAAATTTTAAAGCAAAATATATTTCATAATGTGCTTTAAGGGATAATATTTCTAAACCTGTACATTTAGATGTGAATAGATGTATGTGGGTTCATGTGTGTATGTGCACAGGCCTGTCTGGGAAAGCAGCCAGATGCTGATAGGCAATCCAAAAAATAAACAAAATAACTCCTCACAGAGCTTGTGGAGTTAAAGCCAGCCTCAAAGAGCCAACTTACAAATACAAGCAGAGGCTAGTAATAAAGGTTCATGGGATCAAGCCAAGGGGTAAAACCAAGAGCGTAGTCGAGCAGTCCAAGAAGGTCGATGGTTCCAGAGAAACAGGAGGATGAGGCAGTTTGAGAATCAAGGGTCTGAATCAAGAAGACAAACTGGAAGTTAGGAAGCAGCATGCTTTCACCAGCAAATTCAGATAACTTCTCACAAAAGCTGTGGTGTCCTTCCCAGGCTATTTATCATTAGTTCTCATTAGTGTAGGTGGTTTTAATGAACTGGCATTTTTCATAAAGCCTCCTCAAGTGCCGGAGGCATGCCCTTTCCTATCTTCTTTGGCTGAAGGTGCATATGTGATCCTCCTCCATATCCACAGTACTTGAAGGCCCTGCTGCTGGGAGGTTTGGCTCCTGGTTGTCTTCTAAAGCTACAGTCTCTGCTGGAGCTCTTAGGGCAGAGCTACGGTCAGGCTCAGGTTAAGGCTGAGTCCTCCCTTGAGTCCTCAGCCAGGCTGGGCATGACAAGGCTATGAACAGATTAAATCTATGTTCCCAACAATTTTCAGTCACAATTATTTTCGGACAAATATATCAGAATTGTAAGTATAAAAATAGTTGCATGGTGGATGTCCAAATATATGGGTAGCTCTGTCACAAGTAGCCATCACATCTTTGTCCAATTAAACAAAGAGAATTTGCCCATCCAGTGAATCTCTTAACTAAGAAGGTTATAATCTGCTAGGAGGGAGCAATAACGTTTTAAAATTATTAACTCTAACATAGGGATTGATAAATTGTAATATTTCTGATCAATGCTTGTTTATCATATGCATAAACATTATCAGTCCAATTTCTGTAATAACCTATATGTTTTGGGGGGGGGGAATACATGCAATTTTGTATTTAATATATATTTAAAACATTTAAAATACACTTTGTTTTCCTTTCTCATCCCCACCCCCCTTCTTATTAAATGTCCTTTCTTTAAAAATAGATGGCCTAGACTTACCTGGGAACCTGTTTTGTGATCCACAGCTACGAGGATGAAGCAGTAAATCAGCATCATCTTCTTGTCTGTGTTGACATCTCCTGCCCATGGACCTGTGTGATTTTCATGGGGACACTGCTGCAGTGGAAAACTGACCCATCAGAAGTGACTGAGTTGGACAGAAGTAGTCTCAGACAGGACTGCCCAGAAGATACCACTTCTCATCTGAAAAACCATCACTGAGCTCAGGCACATATTCACTGCTCCCCTCCCACAATGTTCAGTTCTCAAAACCCTGTTGAGATGAAAAGTCAATTATAAAAATTTGCTGGCAACATTATCTCAAACATGACTACATCCATCAATATGGAGTGAATGCCGATTAGGTATTCTTTTTTTTTAAAGAGCAGTTGAGGCCACATACAAAATTCTTATGAATATTTTCTACTTCATATGATAATAGACACATTTTTGTAGAAAGCTCTGGCCTTGGAATGAAATATTAGCTTGTGTTTATTAATGTTTCAAGTCTACACAGATAAACTTTAATGCAGAAGATTCAGAATATTGAATGAATTTAAAAACTGTTAATTCTTTGAATCTTTTTCAGACAAGGTATGGATCACAATTGCATGCTTCCACATGATAAAAGCAACAACACACAATTATTTTTTTACGTTAAGGAACTATTATATATTTAGCATTTGTATCACCTAACTTCTATTAGTCTGCAATTGAGTTTATTCGCATTCTCAGCTGCAAATCATTAAATGATGAATAATCAAGAGATGAGAAGCTGGGTGTTATGCATGTGTATGCAAAACATGCCAAACAATGTATGATACTTAACAGCCAAACTAAATGAGATATTATATATCTGTTTTGCTTAGTGTGCCATAATGTAGGTGCCAATATGGAGTTTCTTCCCAGTGCAGATACAGCTTAGGGGCAAGGGAAGGGAACAGTTACCATTCATTTTCCTCATCTGCTGCAGTTCCAAAAAACAATCAGCCCTCTCCCCAGGGACTGCTATTTGCATTTTTTTTTAAAAAAAGTGCATGTTAAATTGAAAGTAATATTTTAACATTCTGCTAGCTTGGACTTTCATTGAGTAGTGTAGAAGCGGTTGATCATGCTCACATTTGTAATTCTGTAAACTGACACACAATATAAGAATAATAGTACAAGCAGTCATGATGGATTATACTCATACCTTAAATGAATTAATGCCTTAAATGAATGCCACTCATTGGTGGAAAGCAATAAAAATAACTATGGGCCGGTAAAAATTAGAAGAAAGGGGTGGCCAGAGGCCGCCCCATTCTCCTCCAGATCGTTGCCATGGCAATGACATGGCCACAACAATGATCTACTCCAAAAAGGGGTCTGCCCCTGGCTACACTGCCAAGGTGCCATTAGCGCCTTGTGGTGTATCTATGACTCAAACACGGTGCCTCCCATCCCATGTGGATGGGAGGCTGCCATGATGGCAGCGCCCATATGGACTAGGGTTATGCTGCACGCTCCAGAACCCTAGAATTGGAGCCGGCACGCTGCTTCCCACAGGTATGTACCAACACAGCTGGTCTTTGTCTACATGAAGTGGATCGTGATCCAAAGCCTTAAAGTGAAAATTGCATTGTAACAATGCTGTCACACAGCAAATAGTAATCCTGTGTCTTCGTTTCACTGTATTCTTCAAGCAGGTTCTCTTCCTGTGTCCTGATTTTCCAGCTTTTATGAAGGCATTATACTTTATATTCCACTAGCCTGTCAGGTTTCAGAGACAGGAGGAGCACATCACAAAATGGGATCTTCTTCGCAGCACCTGGATTGCTACTGAAATGTTAAAAATAGTAATAAAATTGGAATATGTATTGTAAAGAAGAAGAATGGAATTTATCTTACCACTTAAGAAGATTAAACAATAGCAACATAGTCTGGGACTGTCTAGGGTTTAACTTAGAGTCGTCAAAGTGATATACTTATGCTGATAAAGACATGAGAATGATAGCATTTCCCAAAGTCAGTATAGTCTGTCCCAGTAAGTGATAGACATGAAAGTGATTTATTGTTTAGCCCTATATACCTATGGATTTTTAAAAATCTGTTTATGATATAAACACTTTAAGCAATGTTCAGAAGGGATTCAAATGAATTATAAATCATGATAAAGTCTAATTAGATTCCCAAGAGATAACGGTGTCTTATTTTAACATTTTTGCTAATATGGGCTGTTTTTTAAAGTTAGCAGTCTGTTTTCTGTTTGAACATATACCATACAGGATCAGTTCGTAAGTGTATGGAAAAATAATCATGTTTAAAAAGGAACAAAAAGTGACATATGATTTAAATTAAAGCAAGGTAATACACAAAAAAGACTAACACACTAGCCTTGCTGAGGGTAATAGTCCCGATTGCTTGTTCAGAGGGGTGGGCTAGAAATAAAAAATATTATTATTATTATTATTATTATTATTATTGACTTTATCACATGGGGAAAATTGGGGGTTTAAACAGTGAAAAGCATGTTAAAATTGTGCAATTTCATTTAACATTATCACACAATGTTGAAATTAAAGTGCCATTATCCTGGGAATAAACAGGCAATAAACAACAACAAATCATTCACAGGGAAGTCCTGTGAATGATTTGTTGTTGTTCATTGACTGTTTATTCCTGGCATAATGGTTCTTTAATCATAATGGCCCGTTCTAGATGGGCAAAAAAAATGCGCGTTTAAGGCTAAAAAGCCCGCTTTTAGGGTTAGGTAGGGCGTAGCGTCTACACCTTCCCTAGGCCTAAACCACATGGATGCCGCCATTTAAAGATGGCGGCGTCCATACGGACGCGCCGGAAAAGCGTCATCATGTGTGCAGCGTTTAGATACGCTGTGCATGTTTTGACGCTTTTGCACCGCAGGAGGCCGCCAATCATGCCCTTCCTGCAGCGCAAAAAAGAGCTAAAAAACGGAGCTCTTTTTTTGCTGCGTGTCTTTGCTGCGGCCTTTAAATGGCCGTGGCAAAGACCCAGGGAGAAAGAGGCCGCAGCGGCGGCCCCTTCCTCCATTCAGCCCCGCCGAGGGAAGCGGGGTGCAGCGGGCGCCCAGAGCGCCTGCTGCACCCCGCTTGGAGGCCGCGGGGAACCGGCAGTTTGCCAGTTCCCCACAGCCTCCAAAAGCAGCGGGATGAGGCCTCTAGGGCTGCCTGTGCGGCAGCCTAGGCCTCATCTCACCACTAGAAGGGGCGAGTATGGACCGCCCCTTTTGGGCAGTCTAAAAAGCCCCAATGTGTTTGAAAATGTTAATCGTGATTGCACAATTTTCATGCAATTTTCGCTGTTTAAACCCCCAGTTTTCCCCATGTGATAAAGTCCTATGTGTCTTTAAATGTGATTTTGAATTTACTTTGAAGATTTTAACAATGCAGTTTGCCATGATGATGGATTGGAAGAGGGTGCTAATAATTATTAAGTTCACAGAAAATGAAAACAAGGAATTTAACCCTTTTTCCATAGCAGTGGTCCTTGGGGATCCTTGTTCTAAAGCTGGTGTTTTCTCAATGTGGGAATTCCTTATACAGACCCCTTCTAGAGCAGGGCAGAGGTCCATTTAGGGACTAAATATTCATATAATATTTTCTTTCCAACAGAGGCCAGCCAGATGCCACTAAAAGCACACAAGTTAAGTATGAGGGCAATGATGATTATCCCATTTGTTGCTCCCTAAAAGGTTTATTTTTATGGGGAACAAATTTGGATTTTTTAAAATTATATATATATTCAAGAGTACACATTTGCATTTTTTTAAAAAAATAGAACAGTACAATACTCTACTTCTTACTTCTCAAACTATCAGTTGCCAGGCTTAAACTCAGAAGACACTTTTTTTTTTTAATCCTTGCAGGTGATTTTAAAGTTGTTTGTAAGTTTAAGGCCCTATACAGATGCGCCCAAAAGTAGTATGACAGCTGATTTGAAGGTACATCTACACACAAATCTAGCATCAAGATACTGTGAGAATGGTGGGGAAACCTCAAAACAATTTTTATGTAGTGAAATAAGATTCTCTGAGGAGTTTATCATACGACGGAATTTGGGGGTATAATCCAATGGCAATCCGAACATAATCATGGGGTTTCATGTTATTGCGTATGAGTGTATCTCATGCAATTTCGGGCATTGAGGGGTCATTTGGGGGAATTGGGAAGTCATTCTGAATGCATTCTGAATGCAATTAGAATTCACGTAAATTCGCTAAACTAGTGAATGGCTCCATTCAAAATTGGGAGAAATTCCTCCTGTGTGATAAACTCCTTAGAAGAAAGGGCAGAACAAGAGAATACTTATTTGAATACTTATAGAGATTTCACATGTTTGCCACTTAGTTTTATTTTACAAGAAATGTTTATAGGAGTGTGAAATTAATATCATATAATGAAATAGATGGGAAGTTAAATGCAAATGAAACTCTCCAGATGAGCACATAATGATATTGCAATCAGATGCCAAAACACTTTACTTAATGCTATGTGAAAAGAAAGAAAACAAACTTACATGGAATGTACTATGTAGATTTCATAATACATTTCCACTAATTGGTTTGTTTGCATATGTTTAAAATTTATATTTTTATTAAAAAAAACTGGCTGGAATTCCATCAGAAAATTTTCAGAGTTCATAGAGTAAAATTGTTCTTAGTCTTTCTTTTTTATTATTTTAAACTTACAGTTCTTTTCAACTTCTCCCTAATGTTAGAGAAATGTTAGATATGCTAGCCTATTGATGATACTTCTGAATCTTATAACTTCTGAATGTGTTGTCTACATAAAAGATATTTTCCATAATATATCATTGTTTAATCCTAAATTTGTGACTAGATTTCTGAGGGAAATTATTTTGAAGAAAATTGTATTAGAATTGAACCTTGCAAGATGACCAGGGAAGTTAGATTTACAAGTCATTGAATTAACAGATTACTATACATGGGAACACTCTTTCAAGCTACAGTGTCAAAAATATTTTCAGATTTTAGGAAGTGGGTCCAACATCCCTTCATATATACCATATCAGAATGCATGTTATATGTCTTAATTTGAAAACACATATTAACCGAGATAAATATATACAAAAATAAAGTATGGACCCTAAGGGGTGGTGGGAGGACACCCCTTTCTTGGCCCGATCGGGGCCTCAGAAGCCTCACACTGTTGCAGCTGCTAAGACCCTGTGGAGTGAAAACAGGTCAAGGAGTATGAAGTGTTCTTCCAGGCTAGGTGGCAAGAGGAGATCTAATAGGTTTCAGCTAGGAGAAGCAGAGGCCTTTTAAAAGGCCTCCAGCTGCAGAGTTTCTTTGCAGCAGACAATCATTTTTGCAGCCTTGTTGTTCCTGGGTTTTTGATCCATAAGTCGGGTTATCTGACCCCCTGGACTTATCTTGTGACTATGCTCTTGCCTCTGCCCTTTGCTGTGACTGACTGATGGGTATTGTGTGACCTTTGAACTGGACTCTGGACTATTCTTTTGCATACTCTCCTCCTGTGCTGCCCTCAGTAGAGGTAAGCAGGACACCTTTTTGTGCCCTCCAAAGAGTGCCAGAGTTGCTGCAGCGTGGCTGTATGGAGCCCCCTTGGTGCTGTGTCATCTGGACACAGTGTCAGAGGCGTACCATGATGCTGTGTGCCATCTGGAGTAGTGTTTGGCGTTATGGCACCCTGGAGACAGAGGCATTGGGAGTGCTCCTTGACTCGTTGCTCCATCTTTCAGCTCAAGTGGATGTGACAGTCAAGAGCACCTGTTATCAGCTTCATCTGATACTCCAACTGCGTCCCTTCCTGGAGCCAAGGGACCTAGAAACAGTAGTATATGCACTGGTAACCTCTCGATTGGACTTCTGTGATGAGCTCTACATGGGGCTACCCTTGTGCCAAGTTCGGAAACTTCAGTTGGTACAAAACATGGCAGCCAGATTGATTACAGGAACTTCTAGGAATGACCACATAACACCGGTCTTGAAGTCCCTACACTGGCTGCCTATTAGTTTCCGGGCAAAGTATAAGGTGTTGGTGATTACCTTTAAAGCCCTATATTGCTTGGGCCCAGAATACTGGAGGGAATGTCTTCCTCTCTGTTGTCCAAACCGCACTCTAAGGTCTTCTGGAAGAAATTTATTACAGCCAAAAAAAATC
Organism: Urosaurus nigricauda; assembly: GCA_034509955.1. Taxonomy (NCBI): domain Eukaryota; kingdom Metazoa; phylum Chordata; class Lepidosauria; order Squamata; family Phrynosomatidae; genus Urosaurus; species Urosaurus nigricauda. The sequence goes on from JAOEGL010000004.1 coordinate 109,101,143, forward strand.
TAGGCTAACATCAGTTTTCCAGAGGGCCTTTTCTACCACTGCTCCAAAATTATGGAACGACCTGCCAGAGGAGATCCATCACATTTCCACTCTGACAGCTTTTAAGAAAGCACTCAAGACGGATCTCTTCCGGCAGACCTTTCCAACTTAGCTTCCCTCCCCAGATATTGAGATGACTGCCCCCATGTCTGCCTATCTTTCCCCGCTTACTTCTTTGTCTCTGTGTAATGTTTCTAATGCTTTTAATGCTTGTAATGTTTTTATACTATTACTGTTTAATTCTATTTTAGTATTGGGAATGGGGAGCAGGGGAGGTTTAGGGTTTGATTTTATTGTAACTTCAGTGTATTTTTTTGTTGTAACCTGCCCAGATTCTTTGTGATTGGGTGGGCTAGAAATAAATCTATTATTATTATTATTATTATTATTATTATTATTATTATTATTCCTGTGGAAATCACAGGGCCATGGGAATGATCCTGAGGAGAAATCACAGGGCCATAGGAATGATCCTGAGGAGAATTTTTTTTTAATTGTACTTCAAGCACTTACTGTACAGGTTTTCTATTCAAAACAGAAAAAAAAGGAAGAAACTGTCTTACAACTTGACACCAAAAAGAGTAAATGGTTACAATTCCTTCTTAGTCCTTATTCCCCTATTCCCAGTCTACGTATTTTTTCTATTTCTCCTCATAAGATTGAGAACTGTTATCATTGTTAGACATGACAATCATATCAAGAATAGCCAGTTCATGTACTTTGAGTACCCATTCATTCATTAATGGGATGATGTTAGTTTTCCATTGCTTAGCAAAAGAAATGCATTCGGCTGTAATCAAATAAAGCAAGACACTTGTTTCTTCATCAGGCAAAGGTGTTAAAAACCATGGAGGAGGAGGAGGAGGAAGAGGAAGAGGAAGAGGAAGAAGAAGAAGAAGAAGAAGAAGAAGAAGAAGAAGCTGTTAGCAGCCTGCCTTTTGTCAAAATGTTGTTGGTGCTGTTCTGAGTTGAACTGGTATGAAGAGATAACTATTCAGGCAGTTCCCTTTTCCTTCTGGCCATGTGGCACTGGGTAATAAATTGTTAAAAATAGTTCTTGCTTCTTTCAAGAAGTAACTTAGGACGCTGCCACACTGAAAAATTATTGTAGTTTGACACCACTTTATCTGCCTTAGCTCCATCCTATGGAACTCTGGGATTTGTAGTTTATTGCGGCAGTAGAGTGCCTGATGGTGAAGGTTACCATATATACTTATGTACAAGTCAATCTCATATATAAGTTGAGAGAAGGTTTTAGGGCCAAAATCATGGATTTTGAAATGGCCCGTGGATAAGCCGAGGGTAGAATTTAGGAGACAGAAAGTTTTAAGTTCAGGTTGGAATAAGGGGGAGGGGGGGGAGAAAAGCTTGGTTGTCAGAGGAAATGCAAGATGGAGGAGGATGAGAAGCAAAGGTTTTAAGATCGGGTTAAACGGGAGGGAAAATGGGGAAAGGAAAGGAGAGGAGGAGGAGGAGGAAATGTTTGGGAATCAGATTGAAAAGGGAATCACTGTGCGCACTCACACACACACACATGCCTTGCAGCTCTTTCAGAAATCAGTGCCGAGGCATGGAGAGTGGGGCATTGGGGCTGTTTTTTTTAAAGAACCTTTATAAACAATATTACTGTTTGCTGTTGTTGTTAACTGCCCTTCAGCTGATCTCAGCCCATTGCAACTGTCTTGACCAATGCACAAATAAACCCCAGATTTTAGGCTCAACTTTTGGGCAGAAATTTCTCTACATACACTCGAGTATATACAGCTCGAGTATATATAGCTCTCAAAACTACAAATCCCAGAATTCACTAGCACTGTGCTATGGCAAGTAAAGTGGTATCAAATTGCACTAATCCTGTACAATAAATGCAGCCTTAGTGAAGAATTGTTTCTCTGTCTTGGATGATCAATGATCTGAACTTTGTCCAAGAATCTATAAATCAGTGTGATGTTACAGTGTAAAATGGCATGTTCCAAACAGTGTTGCTTTTTGTAACTGTAATATTGTGATCCTATCTGTGGTGATTTCATTCAAACTTTTTGTCAGTCCATTAAAAATTGTTCCTGGAGCAGCTCTCACTATTGCTGCTACTTTTACTTGTCTTACTTGTTCAATTCTCATTTTCATATCCCTCTCCCCATCTAACCTATCCTCCATTTTATTTAGGACGCCTGCTATTATAAGGCTCATGCTGCTGAGTATGATGCTCTAGAAGCATAGACCTTCCCCTACCACCATTATAAATATCTTTTAGTAGAATTGTTTCAGGCTAAGCTGCAAGAATTCAGCCCTGCAGAAGAAAAATCAACTGGGTGTTGTGGCTCACTGAACTGTGCGTTGCTTGAAGACACTGGCAAGACCCATCAAATCCTACTTTATCATTTCTCCCCTTTTTCTGAATGCCTCTGGAGTTCCTGAACACTCATTAGAAGACACTGCATCTTCATTTATCAGTAGGCTTTCTGGAAGGTTTCACATTCAGCCTGTTCTAAGAACAGGCACATATCCCCACACTCCATGTGAATGAAAATCACATGGTGGAAGCTGCTTTACTGCCTCTTTGCACTTAGGGTTTATTTATAACAATAGCATTGTTCATTCCTTTGAAGAGTAAATTAGCCCCTGCAGATGTTGATATTAAACAAGTTACTCAGGCTAATAAATCAAATGTTGAGTAACACTCTTGATTGCTAGGTAGGTAAAATGCATTTTTGTAGCCGTAAATTATATTAATTGATCCACAGACCAAAAGCTTAATCCAAACAGCTTTTCTCAAGCTTGATTCAATAAAGAGCTTTGGAAACAACTGGTGCAATGAACATTTATTATCATTAGGATAAGCAGTCAAATTTATAATGGAGAAGAACAGCTATGAAAGAGGATGGGCAAATGTGAATTCCGGTAAAGATGAGTGAGAAATTCATTCATTATTGATAAAGAATTACCTGTATTGGCTTTCCCTCCATAAATATGGTGTAAAATCAAGGGATGGAGTCCTGATGTAATTTTTTTTGGGGGGGGGAGGGGGTTAGGTAACAGGCATATTCAGTTCAAACTTATGTAAGGGGAATTCCTTATGTATAACCATTTCACATACATTTGCATATTTGAATGATCTGTAACTACTAAATTTTTTTGACTGGGATTGTGGGAACTGCTATTTCACGCTCCCCATTGTACAACTGAAGCAGGCACATTTGTAAATATTCAATTGGTTCTGCGCTGTCAGTATTTAGAAGAATTATGTTTCTTTCTTTTTTTCCTGAGAAAATCTCAAAAATACACATTTGTACTAAGATAGAACAAAACAACAACAACAAAACCACACATTTAAAATGTGAATATAGGGGAAAGGAAAACTAACAAATTGAGTCATACAAAGAATATGTAAATTCACGAAGCTCAGTCTCATCAAGATTCTTCTTTTTCAGTGCCAAGTTCACTCTGGTGCGGTACAGATAGCCCAACAGGGTCGTCCCCACACTGTGATTAGGGCTGGGGAGCGCACAGCATTTGCACGCTCCTGGGCCCTAGCACGTATGGACAGTAACATCTTTACAGCGCACTGTCCATACGTGCATGCTGCCATGATATCATGGTGCACACTACGTTTAGACGATGTGGGGCACACCTGATGTCATCACGCTGCAGGAGGGCGCCTATGGTGCTGTTTGTGCGGCGCAAGAAGGAGCTCCAAAATGGAGCTTCTTCTTGGCGTGTGTGGCCTTGGTGCGGCCTTCACACAGCCATGCCAAGGAGGCTGAGGGGAAGGGGGCCACAGGTGCATCCCTTTCTCCCCTTGGAAGCACCGTGCATGGCAGGGTGGTGCAGGTGCCCAGGGTGCTCGCTGCACCCTGCCTCAGACCACGGAGAAGCACCAATTTGCTGCTTCTTCATGGACTAAGGAAGCGGCAGATTGTGGCCGCAAGGGCTGCCAGTGAGACAGCCCTGGCCCCAGTCCAGCACTTCTCTGGGCACCTACAGACTGCCCCTTTTGGGTGGTCTGTAAAGCCCCTCTGGCTTGGTTGTAGTTCAGTTTATAAACCTTTACTTTTGTATGGAAATGTATTCTGATTATATATCTGTAAATTCAGATGCATTTTGCATATGGTCCTACTGAGAAGGACATGTCTTTTCCATCTATCAAGTGTACACCATTTTTCCCTGTACATTTTCCAAATCTCCATCTTTTCTCAAGCACATTTTCCTTTGCAAATCAGATTGCAAGAGCAGAAATGTGCAGATTTCTGGCCAGAAACTATGTTCAGGTAAGTAATTACACTAAACTGAATCCCATGGATCTATTACTCATCACTGGCAAAATTCTGCAACTTGGTGACTACCCTATGTAATTTGCGGGGGAGAGATCCCCTGAAAATTTCTATGGATATGCAGAAACATCACACCATGCACATGTTTCACATTGGGGGATGAGAGATACTGAATTGTTGTGGTAATACTTACTTCAATCATGTCATGATGATGATGATGATGGTGATGATGGTGATGATGTATATATTTGTATCCTGCCTCTTCCTTTTAGGGGATCGAGGCAGGTGACAACAGAGGTTAGTACAATACAAAATAATCAAAAACAAAACAAACCCCTGAATCCCCCCTTACCCTCCCTCCTGGAATAAAATTGCAGCTGTAAAAGCATATATTAATACAGATAACAAATGATAAGTTAAAATCAGTTAACAAGTGGTGACAGTGGTGGGATTTAATCAGAAGATCAGATTTGTTCTAATTTGGACAAAGGTCAGTCTGGGAAGGCCTGCCGGAAGAGAACTATTTTATCACTTTTTTGAAGTCTCGGGGGAGGTTATTTGGCAAGTCTCTTCTAGCAGGTCATTCCAGATTTTTGGAGCGGCAACGGAAAAGGTTCTCTGGGAAGTCTGGTTTTCCTCGACTACAGTAAATTCTTCCCAGAGGACCTGAGTGTGCGGGAAGAATAATATGGGAGGAGGTGTTCATTCAAATAGGCAGCCAATGTAGCAACTTTAAGATAGGTGTAATTCAGTTGGGTCTAGATTTTCCTGTGACCAGTCAGGCTACCATATTTTGCACCAGTCGAAGCTTCCAAGCATGGCACAAGGCTCTCTTTTAGAAGAACAGCTGTTCCCCAGCATTACCATCTGGAATCTTCTCAAGAGGTAGGAACGGAGCCGCTGCTGTAAAATGACACAAGATAACACAGATTAAATTTGCATTCAACATTTTTAATTTGAGTGTAAATTAGATCATACTCTACTCACATGAATGTTACAACTTCTGGTGTGTTGTAGCATACAGCTAAGTCTGCAGAGGAAAGGAGGCTCCACTGCCCTATACTAGAGGTTTGGAACTTTTGTCCTTCTAGATATTTTGGTGCACAATTTCCATCAGCCTCACTCTTGATGGCCATAGGTCAGAAAGTGTGGGAGCTGAAGTTCAAAATATATAGAAGGCCGATGGTTCTTCACCCTGGTCCATGAAGGGACTTCTCTATGTACTAAATTCTCCTCATGCATTAGGCTTAAATCAGGGTGAACAACTGCAGTGGATCTGGGGGCAATTTTCTGTCCCTAGGGTGGTCTTAGGGTCACAGAGTTTGCGACAATGGGGAAATAAAACAAAACAAAACTGGAAATGGAAATGGCTGGATACTTACTTTTTGATGATACTTACGCTGCAGGACGTAGGCAACCTGTTTAAAAAAAAATAGGTAACTGTCCCCTGAGATTCACAGAAGGGAAAATTTCGTGAAATGGTGGTCTAGAAAGAGTATACAGAGATAAAGGGCCACCAAAACATACTGGAGGCAAATGTAGCCCAAGCACAGTGTTTCCTGCCCCCTTGGTTTGTTTGTTCTTAATAATATTTTCTTGCTTCTGGAGTGTTAACCTTGCATGAGGAATGTTCAGATATCCCAGTTCTGAGTTCTGGAGGGCTTTCAAATCAGCAAAAATAAATAAATAAATAAATAAATAAATCCCCCACACATAATTTGCCCAAACACACAAAGCCAAGCATGTGTTTTGCAGCACAGAAAATACTATGAACGTGTGATCAAGACTCCTTTATGCCCCATGATTTGTCAGTGTGCATACAAACCCTATGATAGGTTCACCTTAGGATTGCCATAAGGCAAATAACAACCACAATGCACACATCAGTAATTTAAAAGTGGAGTTAATGCATTAAAGTAAAGCAAAATATATGTCAAAACCTTAAGGGATGCAGGCAGAATGAAAGAAATTAACAGAAAACTCTTGTGTAAATAAATTCATTCTTACTCTATGCTTGCATACACACAGGAATAGATACATTTTACAAGCAATTTCTGGATTTTTACCTATCAAGTAATATATGAAATAGGTATTAAAGGTAGGTAGATATGGGATAGTAAGCATATCAGATGTCATTTCCAGCCCGACCTGGGGAACAGGCTGGGATTGTAGTGGAATGGGATGGAAAGGGGAAGAACGAATGTTATTGTATGGATTTTGCCACTGATGCTGCCAATTTTGAAGAACAAAGGCTTTCCATTCTTCAAAATTGGTAGCCAAAGCATGGCTGGGAAATGGCTTAGGGACTCCCAGTGCCATTAGTGGCAAATTCCATGTGATAACACCTGTTCTATCCCATTCCATCCTAATCCCAGCATGTATCAAGATTGGGCTGGAAATGACGACTGATAAGCATGTGGTTATTGCTAAAGGGATAATAGATGAATGCCACATGTATTGCCTAAAGCACTTTCTAGCAGGTGTCTTCAAATTATTAGTTAGCCAAAAATATCTTTCTAATAGCTGGTACAAGATGTTGAACATATTAATCAGCTCTCCTAAATGGTCACAGTGGGAAAGCATGAAATTAAAAAAAAATGGGGTCTTGTTGCATACCAGTGGTAAATCCTGTCTTTGGGGATGAAGCAGATGTATGATGTTATCCCATGCTAAACAGGCTTTGACAGATCTTCTGAATTGCTCCCAGACAGTCTATGAGCAGAACACCGTTTCCTTCATTGCTTCAATTACATCTATATTAATTCACCATATCATCTGAGATTCTGTTTTGATGTTGGCAGAGTGTCACTTTTCACCAGAATACTTCTGTACAGTTTCTGGGTTCCAGGATGCTGTCACAAGAGGCACAACACAGCTAACCAATACTAGGGCACACCACTACAGCCAGTCAGTGTCAAAAGGGAACACAGGACTCACAGGTACCATCTGACTACAGTTTCACACTTGGAGTAATAGAAGAATCATAGTTCTCTCTTACGTCCAGCATTTTGCTGCAGGCCTGGATGGGAGGGGTAGTGGACAATTCTTTCTTTTTTCCCACTTGCAAAACTAGCCAGTGATTGACCTTGTTGGTGCTTCGTAGTCCTAGTGAGCTGAGGTCACACTAGTATGTGTGTGTGTGTACGTATGTGCACAGGGTTGTGGTGATTGCACAAGGTGGTACTGTATACCTCCTTCCATAGAAACCAAAAAAGTACATAAATTGAACTGTAATAAAAGGCCACTTTGGGCCCTATATTGGGAGAAAAGTGGAATATCTCTTTGCAGTCACATTGTCTCAATACCTGTTGGTGTCATCACATTGGCTTAGAACATGGACTGTTAGGCCTGAAAATTATTTCAATACTTTCAAGAAAAAATGGAAAATGGATTCATTTTCACCAACAGTAATAACTTTAATTGTTAAATTGGTGAACCTATTTTTTTTAAAATCATGGATGAAACCATTTAGATGGTGATATAATTGGATTTATAAAGAAAAGAATTGACATTGTCCTTTTTGATCCAAGAGGCACCATTTGTTATTGACTCCTTCAAAAGTGCTCTTTTTGTCCTTTTAAAGATAGAGTATATTTCTTCAACCTAATTTTTTCCTGTAGATGGACTACACAGTCTGTCATATGATTGTTGGTGGGAATGGTTGGAGTCTCAACACATCTGGTACCTGTCAGATTGAGAATGGCATGACATTTAATCTTAAAGCCTTTTCAATTAAATTTGGCATTCAACTGTGTGTATCTTTTCTTTCCACCCCTACCAACATGCTCAGTACATGTATACAACATGTACAAAATGCACATCTGCAGCCAAGAAGGGCCACTATCGTCCTAGACCTCCAACTATTACCTTAAGAGCCACTGTATGAGTCAGAGAATACAAAAATACTAATAGTGAATGCATTACAAAATAAAGGCATATCCAATTAAAAAAAATCCACCAGTGAGACCTTTATTAGCCAACCAAAATGTGCAATATACATCTTGCAGGCTGGCATCTCCTCCTTCTGGCCATGTGGCAACTGGCTACAGTTTATCTTGTTACATTGCAATTACAACATAATTTAGTTATGCCTTTGTTACTGAAAAAAGTATGAACTTAGCTTTTGTAACTAGCTACTTCCAAGCTCTGCAAGGGACCATTCTCTGTTTTTCTTCTTAAAACATTGTGTGGCAAGTTTCCATTACATCTCAAACTTCTACACTGTTCTCACTATGCAAGAATTAGCATTTTCTGTAAATAGCAAAGTTTGAATTGAGTTCAGAACATAAAAGATTCCATATGAAAATACCAAACAACTCACCAACAAAACCAGTTTTTTAAAACAAACAAGCAAGCAAAAACAAATTCTTCTGTATTCCAGAATAGTTACATTTTAAATCAGCAGTGCAGTCTTGCTTGTAAATGTAAACAACCCCAGGATCATCTGGTGATCTGAACATAGTTTCTAAATACTGAGTACTCAGTGTTAGGAACATAAATTCTTAGACAAATTTTCAGCAATATTAATTTCTAAATTAGAAATAAAAAATGAAGCTAATATGAAGAAGGCAAGAGCAGGTTAATCGCATCAATATCATACATGGGAAATGTGACATCCTTCAGAGGTTGTTGGATGGCAACTCCCATAACCCTTTTCCTTTGCTATACTGGCTAAGGCTAATGGGAATTAAAGCTCAATCTTCATGACTCCCCTCTCCTGACCTACATGTGCAAATGTGGCAATGCCAAATGGTGTTTATCGATAAATAATGGGCATATGATCTGCTACAATGAATGCCTTTTTATTCATACAGCAATTGTTAGCATTAGTGTCTTATGTGATAGTTGTGTTTATTCATAGAAGCACGAATGAGATGCTACCAAGATGACAATTCCAAAAACAGGCATAGCTTCATCTGCATCAGAATTGTTGGGGTGGATGATCTGAACAACATGCATTTGTCATTATGCAATTATGCTCAGGGTTACAATCAAATAGCATAGTCTTATACATACCTTCTGACAAGTAAATTTAATTTGAGTTCAGTGAGGCAGTATGGAATTTGCAGGTATGAATGGAGAGTATCCAACACACAAAATTGACACTATAACTGAAAATATTGTCTTTTCAGATTATGGCAATGGTTTGTTTCCTGTAATATAATTAAATCTCTATCTTTGCTGTATTTTATTTTTTTAAAAAAAAATATATATATATGCTTAATTAAATAATACAAATAGGTGGAGTTTTAGATGTTCTGCTATTCTTCAAACTGATGAAAAAGGGTGTACCAGTTGACAAGCCCTTGAACTTAAAAGAGAATACATCTTTGATGTCAAGTGTGTCTAAAGGATTCTCAGAGAAGAGTTATATGAAAATGGCCTCACCACCACTCAGTCTATTCCCAATAGTTACCTGCCGGTCTGAGTTCTGCAGCACCATTATAAAAAATCTGTCAAGCATTCAAAACCAATTACACACAGGATGTCAAGAGCTGTCATACCAGCTGTCCCCTCAAATCCATAGAGGCTATTATTGCCCATTTCCATTTTTCAAAATATATGCATTCAGCACCATGGTTATGTTTCTCAATGTTAGTACAGTAGCAATTTCCATCCACTCCTGGATTCATAGGACCAATTCTGTGAATGGGAAATGGCAAATACAAAATTACAAGGACAATTTCTAATCACCTCAAATTCAATGCTTTTCAGTGGAAAGTGTTCATACATTCACCCGTTGGTCATTGATACACACTGTTCAATCACAATGCTTCATAACTGACCTTAGGCCAAAAACCATAGTTCAACCTCACCTATCTCCAGAGCTTAGAAAGTACATTTAAACATAAGTTCTGTTGTAGTTTGACACTCTTCACCCAACCATTGGTTAGTGTTACCACTTTTTCACACTATGTCATTTCCTAAAATTAAATTAAGCAATTGTTTTAATTGCATTTCCCCCCAAAGGAACAACTAAATGCTACAAGCTGTACTGCCAAGCACACTCTCATCAAATCCACTTTATCATTATCTCAACCCTACAGAACTTAAGATACAACAGATGTCAGCATGTGATAGTTCTCTTCCACCATTTCATGAGGACCTCATACTTATAACTATAAAATGAATCACAAAGTTGTAGCTACATTGAAAAAGGAATGATGTTATCCCTCATGAGATACAGTTGTAATACAATACTGTCCTAAATTTTAATTAGAAAAAAATGTGAACAATTAAGAATTAGTTACTTCTAAGCTCTGCCTATCTTACCAAATGGTTGTGGAGAGAAAAGAGTTCAATTGATTTGATACTTGCCTGACAACTTAAATTCAACAGCATTCATCTCAAACTAGCTGGCAACAAATAACAAGCCATCAAATGCCTAGCATATAAATTATATTCTACTCGATATATACCTATCAATTGAATACTAAACTCTGGGATGTACCAGTAATGAGTAAAAGGAAAGAAAAACAATTCAAGAAATACTCGACATATTTTTCATGCAAATGTACAACACTCTGAAAATAATGTATTTGAAAAATCAGTTTTTTGTCATAATTATTTCCAGTGAAACATTTTTGCCTGTGGACAGTAAGTTAGCAACATAACACAAATAGTTTGAATTAAAAAAAATCTCAAAACTAAAATGTACAGTGTAAAGGCATGCGTTTGAAGAGAAGAGTAATAGTTTGCTGACCATTTATCCAGACATAAATTCAATACTGTTCTTCGTGGAGGACATTTTGGGGGTTTTTATTAGTAGGTAAATGGTCATAGGATTGCATGCTTTAACATATTCAATGTGAACAGAATTTATGTACATATCCTTTACCGGGAATCATTGCATAACTGAGGCTGAGTCTCTGTTCTTACCTGTAAACCCTCAACTCTCACCTGCACCACAAACCAACACTCTCTTTTTTTTGCCTTGCAAGAGAGTACCAATAATTATACTCAGTGTCTCTTAGCTATGCTGCCCTGATCTCTTTGGAGGAATACAAAATCAAAATTTAAAAAGTATTCCTCTACTGGATATGATGGTGAAATTCAGGCCCAAAGTGGACTACTTCAGAGCAAGCTGGACTTAGTCTGAAACTTCCCAAAAGCACTTCAAATGAATTGGACTGATGCCTTACCTGTTGCAGAGTGTGACAGTCTCACAGACAAGGTAGACATTAACAGTGGTGGTGGAATGTCCTACTGAATGATTGGCAGCTGGTTTTAAGCTGATTGGCAGCTGGTTTTAAGAAACTGTGGCCTAGCAGTATCTAGAATGCAGTTGACAATTCATTACTGCTGTTTCCTATAGTGTTATATATTCTATAAGGCTCATGTGCTTGGGTGAATCCCAGGTGAGTGAGGAAGAATGGGGCATCCCTATTGCTGTAATCTTGCACAGGGAGGTATGACACTGCAGACTAGGCATGCCAAAGAAGGAGTTTATCATACGATGGAATTTGGGGGTATAATGCAATGGCAATCTGAACGCAATCATGGGGTTTCACAATATTGCATATGAGTGTGTCTCACACAATTTCAGGCAATGGGAAGTCATTCCGAATGCAATCATGGGGTTTCACGTAATTGCGTATTAGAGTGTCTCACACAATTTCGGGCAATGGGGGGTCATTTTTGGGAAATGGAAAGTCATTCTGAATGCAATTCCAAATGCAATTAGAATTCACATTAATTTGCTAAACTAGCAAATTTATGTGAATTCAAATTGGCTCAATTCGAAATTGAGAGAAATTCCTCCTGTGTGATAAACTCTGAAGAGAGAAGTAGAATAGATTCTTGAAATCAGTCTTGTATTTCAGTTATTCTCTCATGTCTTGATATTCAAGTTCCTCCTCCTCATTATTTTAAAAAGTAACAGGGATGACTTGGTTCTAGACAAAGGGACTGATCTGATGTCAGCATAAGTCAGAACCTACTTGGAGGCCCACAACAACAAATCAATATGTTTCCAGTCTGAATTCATGATCACTGTTGTTGCTGCTGTTGTGTGAAGTCAAGTTGTTTCTCACTTGTGGTGACTCCAAGGTGAACCTATCTTGGGATTTTCTTGGCAGGTTTTATTCCTAGGGGTTTTGCCCTTGTGCAATTTGTCTTATGAGACAAATACAATTTTCATTATTTCAAGGAAACAGCTCTTCTAAATACATTCTAAAATTATCATCTTATTCAACTCCCAGCTAGTCTGTTAAAACTGGTAACTCCTACCCATGCTCTCCATAAAAGGAATAGAAAAACCAAGAGACAGAGAACAGAAAGCATATAGTTTTGTGACTGAAAGCTCTAATCTCCCAGTCAGGAGATAATTTTGCCATAGCTTCTCTTTTTTGAATCCAATCACAATGGATTGGGGAGGGATGAAGAGAGACTTTGTGACTGTGTAGGGGGAAAATACATTGTGTTTTTTCTTTTTCTTTTTTCATCATAGTACCCTCACCTCTTCATCTAGCCTTCTGAAAATTTACAAGTTATTTATGTAGGCCAAGTTCTATTACAGGTATTATTTTCATTAAAAAATTGTTACAAAACCTCTTCTCTCAATCATTTAAAGGCTCTCCATACACAAACCTTAATGTAACAAGCTATATGAAATTTGGAAGACTTCAGCCCTGAGAAAGGACAGACGTGTCTTCAGTTTTATACAAATTTTTTAACAAGATTGAAAAAAAAAAAGAGTCTAGCCTGATCCTGTACAGAAAAGTAGACCATTTCATCAGAAAGGAGCAAACTCAGTAAAGTTGATTGGGCTTTCAAGATGGGAGATTGAAAAAAAACCTGACTTTCAAAAGGCATACATGGTGGGTAGGGAATACAGGGGAAGAAGGCAGGGTTATCCAGGCAATGCAGAACAGGAAATGAAGAAGAGTGAGTATGGGACCATGGATCATAGAAGCAGAATAATAGCACAACTACAGAAAACTGTGGCAGTGATTGTTTTTAAACCAGTATGTTCCCATTTGCTTCAAAACCATGATTGATGTGAGACAACAGGCCGGTGTGATAAAATTCCTAGAGAGGCGGTGGAGTCTCTTTCTCGGGATGTTTCCAAAAAGAGACTAGACAGCTAACTGATTCAATGCTCTTGCTGGATTTCCTGCACTGAGCACTGGATTGTACTTGATGGCCTATTTTGACCCTTCTAACTTGATAATTCTATTATTCTAATATTAACCTGCAGTTGTTTTGTTTATTTGTTTGTTTGTTTTTTGGACCCAGGAGTATAACCCTTAAAAATGTATTGCCTAAACAATAAAATACAAAGTGAATGAAATATAATAATCAATATATATATATATATATATATATATATGAATGAGTCCTAACTGCCTTCCTCACTATTTGCTATTCTACATTCTATTTAGCAAGATATCTGTTTGCTACCACCTGAAATTCCCTCCAGCACAACACTTTTCAGTGGTGGCAGTTTCTGTGTTCAGCTTGCAAAGTCATCAGATGCTGAAGAAGGGAAAATGTGATATACTGGCAAATGTGAGCCATTTCTTAATCAAAGCTATGCTCATATTTAATTATCCAGAGACATTAAAGAAATGTTTTCTCCACCTGCTTATTCTATTCTAATCTCATCTGAAGTGTAATCAAAACAACAAGTTTAATCAAATTCTTAAACTAATGTGACAGTTCTTTGCACATAGGCAATGATCCTGTGAAAGTAAAATGCCATACAGTCCCATAAACAGTATGTTATACCACAAATAACTGCCATATCTTAATCTCCTCCTCACCTGTAATGTTTAGTTGTAAATTCATGACATGGAAGTTCTGTTCCTTCATTTTGCTTTACAAGTTAAATAAAAATAATTAGCAACCCCGCTCCTCTTGTATATTTTGCTCTCTCTCCTTACACAGAGAACAGTTTTCTGTAAAGAACAGCCTTCTTTGTTTATGGAATTTCAGTGTTCTGAATTGCATGGGAAGCCTCCAACATATAGAGGAGGATCTCATTTTCAGAAAGTCATGGGTGATGGAAAAGATAACAAAGGGGGAGGAGATATCACACTTACCCCTCCTATGTGTATTTATTATATATATTTAGGAATGACTGAATAGAGTTCCTGCATTTCTCTCAGGCCTCTGTGCTATTTCACATTATTGATTCCAAATCAGGGTCAGAACCAACATTTCTGATTTCCAATGCTCAGTCAATCAAGCTTTGTAGGTGAAACAAGAAGTTTTTTTATTGCAGACATCTGAAACAGTAATTACCAGTACCACTTCTTGGTCTGAAGTAAAGATCCACCCTTACACAACATAATAAAGGTAGTTGGACCTATAAACTCCACCTCCATACTTCAGCCTGTTCCCATGACAACCTTCGAACAGTTCCCCATCTCCCACTGGTATTGTAACAGTTAAATCGTTTCAGCAAACAGTAAATCAGTATACAGTCATACCTCAACGTAAACAAAATATAAACACATACCACAACATAAAAAAATATAAACACGGGGCAGATTCTATAGATTTTGACATCCTGCCACCCAAGACATATTTCCCGCCTTTTCAAGGACCCGGCTTGTCTGGCTCCTTGGCATGAAATTTCTTTATTAAATCAGGAGCGTTAATATGTTTGGTATACACCCATTCATTTTCCACCTCTAGATAATATTGTCATTTAACAGAATATTGCAATTGTTTTTTTAGAACAGCGAGAGTCCAGGATTTTCACCGCCTCAAAAATGTTGTTCTCTGGGCCCAGTCCAAACACTACTACTTGGAATAATTCTGCTGAGTGGCATGATGAGGATGTAATGACTTTTTGCCAGCCTCATTGCCACATAATAAGCATAATGAGGAGCCTTTGCTAACCTTACACCATACTCATGCTGTGACCTATGCTACCTGCACTTTAGCATCACCCAAATGGCTTTATTATTTGCACTTATCTCCCAATGAAAACATGTATAGCAATATCTCTGTTAGGAAAACACACTCATAAATATAGATATATGAGATTTCAAAAGTCCCCAGAATCTTTACATAATGGGAAACTGCTTGCAAAAAAGGGTATGTTAAAGAACCCTATTTACACATTTTTAAATTACAAGGGGGCAAAACAAACCTCCCGAAAGGGTGAGCTGGAGGAGCCTGTTTTTCCTTTGGAGGGATGCCACTGCAGCCAAACTATGTGGTGTCCCTCCACCCCAAAAAGAACCCGGAAAAACTGGGTTCTTCTTGGGATACTGCACAGACATCATGAGTGCACCGTTGGTGCACTGTGGCGCACCAGTGATGCAAGCGATGCACAGCGATGTCTGTATGCTGCATGTCACTTACATCACGATGGTGACCCTTATGTGGATGGGAGGCTGCCATTATACTCCCTAACCCTAGAATCACCGCCAAAATGCCACTTCCTGGCACTATGTACCAGGCCTAGTTGAAAATTATTGGTAAACTAAGGATTGGAAAACTGAGAAGCATAGAAAACAAAAGCAAAACACACAGACGCACACACACGATTTGCACATCTGTACCTGTATCTTCAGTTGATCATTATGTGCAGAAAACATTTAATAGTTATAGAAAGACAGGTATATTGACCATTTTTCTTTTCTTTTTTTTAATTTTAATACATTCTAAAACAGAACAACAGACAACAAACGGTACACCAAAATAACAATAGATAAAAGACATTAACCCAGATAATGTTCTGAAAATTATAAACAAGAGGTGTATTCAGAGATCCTGAAAGACATCTTTCCATAAAAATTTAGCTAAAATTGGGGGATGTCTAGAGAGTAAATCCTGTTGGATATATTCAATAAGTGGGTGCCAAATCTTATGAAAAGTCAGCCCAAGGTGTAAACCTTTTGCTCTATTGTTATTATCTGTAATTTTCTCCATTGACCACAAGTCACAGAGTCCCAATATTCAACTTTCCAGTTTTCCAGTTCTTGGCTATTTCAAGCCTGGCAACAGCCAAAAGGAAACTGGTGACTTCTTTATGCTGCAGGGCTTTATTTTCATTCATAAAAATGGAGAACAGGAGAAGGAGTGGTGATAATTGTATACTTTGTTTAGTAATCTTGGAGACTAGTTGTAAAATTTCTATCCAGTATTTATGCACCAAGGGACAGTCCAGCCACACGTGTCCAAAAGTTCTCCTACCTTCACATCCCCTCCAACATTTTGGATTAGCAGTGGTAGACATACGAGACAGTTTAACTGGGGTAAGGTACCATTGATGGTATTTTTCCTAACCTTATTCCCAGCCTTGCTTATATCTTTCACACTGATACACATCATAGTTTGAGGTTTTACTGTAGTATGCTATAATTTAGCTTGAACTGAAATTGTTTTATGAAATTGTTAGTGCTTTTCTAACCATAGTAGCTCTAAAGAATTAGGAACATGGTAAAATAAAATATGTAAATCACCCAAATTATAATTTTACTTAGATGATTACCCAGACCTTTCATTGAACATCTCTGGTGCAACAACTATAAAACAAACTAATTCAGTACATAAAAGTTTCCATGAGATTTTGGTGAAACATTGCAGAGTGTATTTGAAGTCTCCTATTGGGGTGAAACTGTGAGAAATAAAAAAAATTGCAGTAAAATTTGGAAAGTACCTCAGAAAAGCTCCCTGCATGCTTCAATTTTATCAAAAGCAAGCAGTTAGGTGGATTTCCAGGGACAAAATATCCACAAACCTGTACAGAAATTCTGACTATTTTTCATGAAATGTCTTTGCAGGGGGCTGAATTTGCCACTTACACCTAAAGTAGCTGTGAACTAAACTTAAATCAAAAATGAAAATTAATACTTATCTATCTGAAGCCCACACTGTTGTAAAATTGCCTTATTTTTTCTCACAGTGAATCTTTTGCACATTAAAAATAAGAAAACTAACATATAAGGAAGAAATTTATGTGCAATTTCTCCATTGGAAGCTTGTGTTTGATAAAGCATAGCTTGTAAAATACAGCTCTCTAGTCCATTCAGTTGAAGCCCCAGAGCATGTATCGCTAGACAAAACTACAAATTCAAGGGCAAATGTTAAGTAGACTGCTTTGTGGCTTTTAGATGAATGTATTAAAAGAAGACTGGAAAGTAAATATATTACAATAAATTAGGAGCATGATATAAACAGTCAGATTAACAAATCTGAGTTGGGGTGGAGGAATTTATCCCTCTACATGGCTCCATAGAGTCATATCATAAAATAAACTGCTATAATTACCAATAACGCCTCAATAAAATGGCTGAATTATTTGTAGTACTCTAAAGTAAGAAACAAAACAAAACAAAACAGTGAAATTTCATTATTTCAAAACAAGCAAAACAGATAAACTCATTAGCACAGACTATATAAATAACAGTGTATGGCACAGTTATTAAAATACCATATTCAAAGAACATATTGTTAAATTTTCTGTTACCTTCCCACTGTTTCCACTTTGCTCCCTCTCCTTTATTTTCACTTCCATTGATTTCACTGTGAAAATGAAAACAGATATAGATACCACACTGAACATCTATAACCACAGAAAATGGTGACTAGGGATTAAGGTCCTGCTCTCTAATGAACATAGTCCAGAGGAAAGTTCCTTGTGTGCATTATTATACATTTGCTACATTTCTGTTTTGCTATTTGCCCAAAATGATCAAGGTAGTGTGTTCATTTTTTGTCTCCTCCCCAGTTTATCCTCAAAACAACCCCATGAGATAGAGCAGGCAGAGAAAGGTTGACTGACCTAAGGTCACCCTTACCTTTTATGTCTCCATGGGCAATATGGTTTAAATTTCCAGTGTCCCAGTCCAGCATTTTAATCACAAAACCACAGCTGCTCTTTTGATGTAAAGTTGTTCCCCATTATTCAGCTACTGATTGTCAGAATCTATAGAAACTTCCATGTGTTTATATTTTGTTTATTTTGAGGTATGTGTTTATATTTTGTTTATGTTGAGGTATGACTGTATTCTCATTTGACTGTTTGCTGAAATGGTTTAACTGTTACAATACATGCAAATCACTCCTCCCTACAGAATATATATATATACCCAACTCTCTTCCAGACCAACATTCTCTGAAGATGCCAGCCTCAAATGCTGGTGAAACATCAGGAATAAACTTTTCTAGAACTTGGACATACAGCTAGAAAAACCCACAAAAATCTAAGGATGTCGGCCATGAAAGCCTTCGACTTCACATTGTTACAATGCCGCTGGGAGATGGGGAACTGTTAGAAGGTTGCCATGGAAATGAACTGAAGTATGGGGGAAGCGTATATTGGTTCAACTGTCTTTGTTATGTTGTATAGGGGGTGGATCTTTACTTCTGACCAAGAAGTGGTTTGGATAGTTGCTGTTTCTGATGTCTGGAATAAAAGACTTTTGTTTCACCTGCAAAGCTTGTTTCACTAGGAGAATAAGTGAAACAAGCTTTGTAGGTGAAACAAAAGTCTTTTATTCCAGACATCAGAAACAGCAACTATCCGAACCACTTCTTGGTCAGAAGTAAAGATATTGCTTTCTGGCTCTGTACACAGAAAAACAACCACCACCGCCTTGCCAATGTAACAATTCTTCTCTATAAAGTTCTCAGAAATGAATTGGGCCCCTGTATCCTTATTTTATCTATTCTTAATATCTGCTGCAACCACAGACAGTACAGTACTCAGACTATGTTTCTAGTGTTGTCAACAGAGAGGTGTTTGTGTGTGAAGTAAAACAATGCTATTTAATATTTACATGAAATTACTGGGGGAGATTGTCCGGAAGCATGGGGCAGGGTGTTATTAGTATGCTGATGACACCCAATTATATCTCTCCATGTCCTGGACCATAGCAGTAATGGGCTGGGTGAGGAAAAACAGACTGAAACTGAATCCAGGTAAGTTGGAGGTGCTCATAGTTGCAGGTCCTAATTCGGGTTTGTCAACCAGTCCTGGATGGGGTCACACTTCCCCTAAAGGACTGTGTTCATAGTTTGGGGGTACTCCAGGATCCGTCACTCCAGATGTCAGCTCAGATAGTTGTGATGGCCAGGAGTGCATGTTATCAGCTTTGGTTGATATGCCAACTACGCCCCCTCCTAAAACATGAGGACCTAAAATCTATGGTGCACACACTGGTAACCTCATAACTTGACTTCTGCGATGTGCTCTACATTGGGCTACCCTTGTATCTAGTCCAAAAACTTCAATTAATCCAAAATATGGCAACCAGGGTGGTCACTGGAAGATCTAGAGGTGACCATATTACACCTATATTAAAGTCTCTTCACTGGCTGTCTATTAATGTCCAGGCACAATACAAGGTGTTGATTATAACCTTTAAAGTCCTTTATGTTTTAGGTCCATCCTACCAATGGGACCACCTTCTCTCATATAATCCGCCCTGCACACTGAGGTCCTTAAATAAAAACTTACTGTAGCCAGCTAAAACAAGGCTGGTTGCAGTTACCCAGAGGACCTTCCTTTAGCCACTCCCAAATTATGGAATAGCCTGCCAAAAGATATTCAAAGTATTAATAATCTTGATTGCTTTAGAAAGGCAGTCAAGACATATTTTTTTCCAGCAGGCCTTTCCAGATTAAGATCCTTGCATTTATTCATTTGACAATTTCCCTTAACAGTCTCTCCTTTGTTTTCATAATTGTTCTGACAATTGTCCAATACTTTGATTGTATTTGGTTGTGGATGGGAGGGTTAGGGAGGGTTTGGGATATAATGATGCATGTTGTTTTTGTATTTTATGGATATTTTTAGTGTAAGTCACTTTGATCTTTTGGAGAAGCGGGATATAAATAAAATTATATTATTATATTGTTATTATTTTATTTAAACATGTTATTTATATGAAGAAAGTTTACTGTGTGTTTGGTAGCATATGGTTACAATATTATTATTTTTTACTTCTAATGGGGCTTGAGCTTACGTTTTTTTTCCCTTTATGTGGTGTGTGTGTGTGTGTGTGTCTGGAACAGATCCCCGCATAAGGGAAGGGTGCACTGTATAAGTTTGAGAAGGAAACCTAATACCAAGTTTGTGAGAGTCTTAAGCGAAAGTAGTTGATATTCACTATAGAAAGTGACAGTAAAGCAATGTGTAACTAGATGAAAAAGAACAAATAAAACATTGTCAAACTGCTGTTTAAATAAAGTTTTATTTTTTTAAAAAAAGAAAAACTCACCTCGAACCTGAATACTTATCACACAACTATCCATTCAAAACATATTTTAAGAATAAAGTGGCAGTCATAAGGAGGTGGTAGGAACACAGGGTAGACAGAATAGTAAATACAGGTAAAGGGGCTTGACATAATTTGGAAGGAGCGGTGGGATGACAAAACCCGTGGGGCTACTATGATAGGAGAATAGTTTGGTGTGTGGGACTCACTGTCACAACTCTGTTGAATATACTGATATTTTGCTGCCTAATCTACCCACCAAGATTGTTTAATTCTAATTCCCCCCTCACCATCTAAATCCCCCAAGAATAAACATTAGCCTTACAGTCTTCAGTACTCCCCATCTTAGTTATCCCTTTCCAACATCAACTGCCAAACACCAATTTTCAATCACTACTCAATCTTTCAACCAACTGCCATTCCCACTCGATCATTCCTCTTCCTCAACAGACTACATGTCTTATGCATCCTCATAAATGTTCATGAACATTAAATCAGAACCTTAGAACATCACATCCTATCTTAGACAATCTGAAATATATGCATAAGCATTTGACTAGAACTGTGGAACATCACAAATGGATTTTCAACAATAATGTAATATTTCCTGAACATAATAATCCACTTGTGGATGATTAATTACTCCCTATCTACATTGCCAAACTGTTATTCAGAAACCTCTTCAAAAAAGTGATAAAATTATTTAACATTATATTGACTTGACTGGAGGGTGAAGACCAAAAGAACACACAAAAGTAAAAAATCTTCCAGGTAGATAGCACTATGATATACCATTAATATTATTCCCTGGATTCAGTGTATTTCTTGATAGAGGCAGAATGTGTGGTGATCCATTAGAAATGAAATCTGAAAGTACAGTGTCAGTATATTTGAAATGTTGATGTAGCTCTAGGAGGTTTTTATGCTCTGCCTGTCCCTCCCTGAACTCCCTCCTCTTAAGGGGTTCATCATTGCAAGTTAAAAAAGAATGAAAAATCTTGTTTACTTAAACAGATTGTCCCTTCAGTGACCCTGTCAGAGTTGGGAAATGTCATCTTCTATCAAAATCACAATTGCACCAAAAAGCTGACATTCTGGTAACAACAACAAAAAAATTAATAAAAATAAAGATAAAATTTATATAAACATCCATACAAACTATACAAAGACAAATTACATATTATTCCTCTAACAATCCAATATTTCATTTAAACAACTGATATTGTTATACATAGATGAAAGGCAGGTACAGATATTATTTGATAGGCTGCTCATATATTCAGCAGAAACAGATGGAACATGGCCAATTGAAAAGGACTGTAGTAGTTGAAGTTCAAAACATCTGGAGGGCCACATGTGCAAAGTGCAAACCCATGGGCTGTATGTGGTCTCAAGGCTATTTTGTGCTCCTCACATCAGCTTGGACTGATACATCAGCTGCGCTCTTTCCTGGAAGTCAAGGACCTTGAGACCGTAGTACATGTGCTGGTAACCTCAAGCCTTGATTTCTGCAATGCATTCTACATGGGGCTACCTTGTGGTGGTCCAGAAACTTCAACTAGTTCAGTCAAGGAAATTTGACACTTAGGGCCTGAAATAGACAGGCCAAAATAAAGCTGCTTCGGGTCACTTTGGAGGTATAATGTAAATCTACCAGTAACTGCATGGCCAAAGGGCGAGGTGCCAGCCTACAGATAGCCCTCCCTACCTTCTGAACTAAGACTAGAAAAAGAAAATGCAGACCTATGACGAACATCTTCAATTTTTCATCCTGTTTGCCTGATGAAGAAGCCAGTGTGATTTTGAAAGCTTTCAAAATGTAATTGTGCATTTTGCTTGGCCCAATAAAGATATCATTGTTTGGATGTTATGGGATCAACAACCTAAAGTCAATGAGTGAATTTAATGGCTGAGTGGAGACTTGAGCTTGAAGCTTCCATCTTCCAGTCCAGCACTTTAACTACGACACCATATTGGCACTTGAGTCTCAGATTACGGGTTTTGGATTTTTTTTTTCACGGTGTCATACATTCTTTACCCAATATTCTCAATACACAAAAGACATACTGAGAAAGTTGTGAAGACCACATACTATAGTGTTATGAAGAGATCATAAAACAAATATGCATATATCCTTACAGCTCTGATATAGATTTCCCCCCCGGTGTTCATTAGGAAACACTCGCTAGAAATAATGAAGGGACAGACTCCACACCTGCAACCTACATACATAGGATGAAACACAGAGAAGCTCAAAATTTTTGTGTATATATGTGAACATTTCTGTCATGTTCTAATGAATTGTGTAGAACACTGCTATGTATGAACATGCAGACCTGAAAAGAGTTGGAATGGTAAACCTTATTGAAAATAAAAAGAGAGAGCATTCTACTAACTGCTCTTGGGTTGTTTGCTTAATTTTTAATCTTTCCAAGTACTTGGGTGATTCTGACATGATAAAACCAAAAAATGTGTGTGTCCTAAGATAGATGGAGCTGTAAGCCAGAAATGTTATTCTTTTTATTACTGGTTAGTATCTGAAGTGGAGAGGTAGTTTGGTGACAGAATTGTGATTGTGAGACCATTCCTCTGAGTCCATTGGCTTGTGTCAGTGTTCAATAAGATGTAATATTTTCCCCCAGATAATAGATTTAGTTGCTTAGCAACAGGTTCTACATGTGTGGAAGCAAGAGTCTTCAGCTAATTTAAATATAGGTTAAAAATAATGATGTTAGCAAATACAAATAGTTATCAATGTTATTATTTCAGACCAGATTGGAGAAGAACCAAATCATTCCTCATTGTAAATGAAAGTTTGGACTTGTTCTGCATATGAAATGGAGGCATCTTAACCTTTTGAATGAACCAACACCTGGTAGTACATCAGTTCTGAATGAGGACACCACAAATACAGTGAAATGAAATGAAGACACAAAAACTCAGCATGGAGAAATTAAATGAGGGTTCTTTTGAATGGGAAATGCAAGTTCCACACAGCACAGATGATGTGATGTAATACAATTGGCCCTTCATAGCCACAGATTTTGCACACACAGAGACAACCATCCATAGATTAAAGGTATTCCTGCCCCCCCCCACAAAAAAAATCCAAAAAGCAAACCTTGATTTTGTCATTTTATAAAACAAATATGTGGATTTTATTTTAAGACTGCTCACTTTTGCTGATTCTATGAATGTCTCTATACAATCCAGATTGGCAAACAGTACTATAAAATGCAAATAAATAAATATGTTTCAGTTATGGCAGCACGTTTGTTCAATGTGGTTGGCACAGCCAGCCCTATCAAAAGGCCAGGTGACTTTGGGAATCTAGGAAATGACAATAAAATGTTAGTTTTGCTATGTTGTTGTTATATTTTTTATTATGAGGGATGAGGAATGATATTTGTGAGGTTTTCTCCCTAAATCATAATCTACCCTTAGGAATGTAAGAGGATGTGACTGGTCATTCCTAGGTAGCTGAAGCAATATCCAGCTATGGGCCACTGGATTATTGGAGTGGGCCACTCCAATCCATTGCAGGAGTCCCAGTAGATTGCCTGTTCACTTATCTGTCACCACTTGTCTTTTACAAATAAAAATAAAAATAAAAATGGATGTTTTAAGTACAGTTGAAATGGAGGGAAGGAGGGGAAAATAAGGAAGGAAAAGGATGAACATAGGCTGTGATTATGGGCTAGGTATATACACTGCACAAATTGGCTTGAGGCTGGGGGATTTTCACAGTTACTTGCTGTTCCCTAAACTATGGAAAATGCATAGGGATCAAGAATACAAAACAGTTATACAGTTGGCTCTTCTTATCCATGGATTTTTTGTTCACAGATTTGAGCATACAGGGCTTGAAAATATTCCAAAAAAGTATACATTCCAAATAGCAAACCTTGATTTTCCATTTTATATATGGGATGCCATTTTGTTGTGCCATTATATTTAATGGGACTCGAGCATTCACAGTTTTGTTTTGTTTTTTAATGCACCGGGTTTCCAGGAACCAAACCCCAGTGGATAACAAGGACCCATTGTAAATGCAAAACTTTAGGATATGCATTTGTAATTGTTGAATAGGTTACTGGCCATTATTATTTTAAGTGCCCTGCCTTTTTAGTTTGATGTATTGTGACATATACATTTTATATAAGTTTTTTTTTAAAACATCAATGAACAGAAGTCCATTCCCCTGACACTGGTAAAAGATATTGCATAAATTCCCAAGCAAAGAAGATAAAATGAATCTAATATTGCAAATCTTGAATGGGGGTGGAATCTGATTGATTTTCTCTTTCCCTCCCCTCCAACCACTTTTCTTTCCTTAAAATGTACATACTTCAAGATAGCCATTTCCTTCCAAAAGGCACTGAACATGAGAAGTAAAATGCTGAAAGGCAAAGGGCTTTTCTTCTGCTATTGATTTTAAAGCTTTCTACGGAAATTCCCAGCAAGTATACCACACTCTTAAATGTCAGACCAAATATCATATAATAAAATAGTATATAAAATATATATTTTTTCAAATACATTTTTTCAAATACATTTTTGAACGTTAGCTTCTTGCTTCTAGTGAATATCACACTGTTTGAAAATGATTTTTCCCCTTGTCAGGATCCCCATGTCTCTCACTTTGCAAAACAAGACAAAGAAAAGAAGCTTAGCATGAGTGAAGATAAAGTCACTTAGTTTTATTGATTTTTTTTAAAAAAGAAACTGAGTCATTTAGTTCATTCAGGATTATATACACCAAATTTATGTGTGTGTGAGAGAGAGGGAAGCATTTTTTTTTAAAAAAAAAATGAGTAGACTTCTTAACTTATAATCATTTTGTCATGTATGGTGTCCATAAGGACCATAACAAACCTTGTGTTAATACTAATTCTGTTATCACGTGTGGCTTTTAAAGTGTAATTAGAGTTGGGAAAAAGTGGCTATGGTAATACAGTAGGATCTCAGTATCTGTGGACTTGCCATCAATGGATATGAACATCCACGGACAGCAAGCCCATCTTGTCTCCAATGGTGGTGTGTGCACGCAGCCATGATGCCTTCGGGGACAACTGCACTCCCTTCCTTCCTCCTCCTCCAAGACTTCTTCCTCAGCCTTAACTTTGGGGGTGGTAGAGAGGTGGAGTCTGGAACCCTGCTGGCAAGAGGGAGCTAGAGCTGGGTCTGGGTCTTGGGTCTTGGAGTTCCCCTCAGGCCCAACACCTCCAGGCTGAGTCGCAAGCTCTGGCTGTGGCCCTGGCCCCAGCTTCTCCTCTTTCCAGCTGACAGGCCCCCAGTCTCTGCCTCCAAACTGCCCCTGAAGCCAAGCCTGGGGAAGAACCCGGGGGGGGTGGGGGAGAGAGGAAGGAAGGAAGGAAGGAAGGAAGGAAAAGGGAAGGAAGGGGGGAGGGAGAGGGGACTTCAGTGCATTTGTCCCTAATGCCAGTGTGGCCACGTGGCTGTGCTACCATTAAGGACAATGAGACTTAACCATCCATTGATTTTGGTATCCATGGGGGGGCGGGAGTCAAAGCGGATCGCCCGTGGCTACCAGGACCACCTCTATTCATCACACCCTGCTGCCTTTGGACCATAGCTGCTGTGCACCCAAAGCATGGCTGGGATATCCCTTTTCATTGATGGGAGAAACTCATCAACGAGCTCACAATCATGTTTGTCCTTTGTTGTGAAACGTCACTGCCAGGGCAATTGCAATATAGACTGTCACTTGGTGTCAGTGGCTCCTCTCCCCTTCCCCCTGCCCCCTAACTATGCCCAAGCAGACTGATGCCCTTTATTTTTTTGGCGGGGGGTATGTTTTTCTTCTCTCTCTTAAAAAAAATTAAATTAAATTGTTGTAGCACAGCTCTGGAATTGCATGGAAAAGTGGAAAATAAATATAAAATGTATCCTCCCCCCCCCAAAAAAAAGGTATGTTGGGTAGAGCATATGGCAGGGAGGCAGGTTTAAGGGAGAGTCAGAGAGAGAGCATTAAGGCAGAAATAGTCAGTCATGTGACTAAGAAAACATGCGGTAACAGCTGCTCACAAACAGGTATAATTTCATTTTTTTTTAAAAGAAGTGTGATTGGGGTGAGAACAGGGATTCATGTGGTAGTATCTTTTGTCTTTAGCACTAATAAAACTAGGCCAAGACGAAGAAAATATCAAATGCCTGAACAATATAGACAGTGCTTGACTGGTGACATATACAGATAAATACATATACATAGGCCAACCTATTGTAGAACCAGTCTACAATCTTTGTCTGTAACTCTGGAAGATTGGTTTAAAGTGCAATTGATTGACTGATTGATTGATATCCCACTTTTTTTCCCCCAGCATAGGACCCCAATCAATTTACACTAAAATATCCACAGTACAAAATTTTCAAAAAAAAAAAAAATTAAATTAAATAACAATCCAGTTAAATCTTAAATTTAAATTAATTTAATATTGCTGACAGTGAACCTCATATCTCTGGACAACCACTCCCAGTGGTTCCATGTATTTATTTGTTAAACATCATGAGGGACAAAACATCAATTGTCATATTGTTGAACAAGAGTCGCCCAGAACCACCTTCCAAACACAACCCTCCAGAAACAACTGAAGCCACAAAAAGTCTCCATGCCCCATCCCAGACAGGCAGCCCAGAAAGACATCATGGTCCCATAGTGTCCAAAGCCTCTGAGAGGTACAGCAGAACCAATGGGGACACACTGTGTTTCTTCCATTGTAGGTCATCATCTAAGTCAACCAAAGCCATTGCTGTCCCAAAATAAAGCTTGAAGCCAGATAGACATGTGTGTAGATAATCCATGTCATCCAGGAACCTCTGCAGCTGGGAGGTCACAGCCTGACCCAAGACCACAAGCATTGGCCATGGCAAACACTTGCAGTTGATTACTAACTTTATAGCTTTGCTTAATAAGTTGTGTTGCTGCCAGAGTTTCCAGTTTCCAGAAAAATTAATGTGAACAGCAAAAAGTATAGGGAAGAGGAAGACATTCTTCAAGATCAGTTTGATCAATAGGATAGACTACTTTTGGGCATGGGGTGCACTGAACATGTGAAACCATCTCATACTAAGGTTATTGGTTCTAGTCCAATAACTAATAACAATGTTCCAACGAGGCAGAGGTTTTCAGATGCATGGGAAGCTTTGAAAATCATATCACTGATTTACTGAACACCTTCCAGGTTGTGAAACGGATACTAAAAACACCAGTCACACCTTGATGATTTCTACATAGAAATGAGTGCAGAGCTGAATCTCTGCATCATTTTAGTGAGCTACCTTGTGATCAATAATAAAGAAGTATATATTTACAAAGTTCAACTAACACAAAGATCACATAAGATTTTATGATTAATACACTCTGACAAGCATGTTTTTACAGATGGGGAGCCTAAGGCAAATAAAGGGGCTATGCAGACCGCCCCTTTTACAGCTGGATCTGGGCTGCAGCAGCCACACACCCTGGCCCTGATCTGGCCTTTTCAGGGTACAAAAAGGAACTGCAAAAAGTGGCTCCTTTTTGCTCCCTGCAAAGGGTGGAATAGCCACAGCACCTAAGCTTTATGGCACTCCTTCAGTGATGTATCATGTGGAAGCAATGATGCCATGCAGCATCACACTGACCTGGGTGTGAAGCCAAGGCACACATCATAAGGATGTTATTCCTTGACTCCACCCTCAAGATTGGCTTTTCTTGCCAGTCTGCACAGTCTCAAGGTTGAGTGAATGTTTCCAATGAGCTTTCCATAGCGATCCTGCAAGAAATGTCACATTTTAACTCTCCAAATAAGTAAACTTGACAGAGTAGCAAATTACTCTTGCTTGCCTTTGAGAGAAAAGTTTAGAAACAACAACAAAAATCCACATGTTCTAGTAGACAGTGTCTGCTTCTGGCACTAACTGCTCTTCATTTCTTAACAACATATATTGGACAATGGAGGATGTCTGAGAAGAACCTATCAAGGAAATGAACTTGATTACATTATCTATATGTTCCTTTGAAAACAGAATTAACAAAAATCTGTTTTCTATTATCTATTATCTGTTTTGGAATTTAAAAAAATAGTGAGGTTGATCAATAGAAAAGATAGAAATAATATTTTAAAATATTTTTTTAAAAAATGTCAAAGCACAGGTTTTCTGAGTGCTGAGAAGCCCCCTGATGAGAAGAATGCTGGACTGATGAGAATCTTC
The DNA here is from genome assembly GCA_034509955.1 of Urosaurus nigricauda. Classification (NCBI taxonomy): domain Eukaryota; kingdom Metazoa; phylum Chordata; class Lepidosauria; order Squamata; family Phrynosomatidae; genus Urosaurus; species Urosaurus nigricauda. The sequence continues at coordinate 109,129,845 of JAOEGL010000004.1, forward strand.
AGAGTTCTGAACAAAATTTATATCTGTTTGTTTTCTATAGGAAACAGCATTTTCTGGGCAGGAAACAGCATTTGCCATGCAGAATTAGCAATATTTGTACAGAAATGCTGGAGGGAGGGGTTGTTGCAGAAAATGCAATAATTGGGGATTTATTCTGTGAAAAATTTACACACGGTTGATTTTCATAGAAAACAGCATTTTCTCTGCTTGAATTGCTATTTCTGAATGGCAACATTATTTTCCATGCAGAAAATGTTGTTTCCTGCACAGAATATGCTGCTTTCTGCAGAAAACAATCATATGTGAATTTTGCGCGGAACAAGTTCTGAATTAAACCTTTAAAAACAGCCTGGTTGTCAAAGATTTTCTCACAGCAGGACAAAAATTATTGAACATAGTCATTGCTACCTTTGAGAAGAAACCTAGTGTAGAATTACATCCCTAATCAATATAAACAATTGCTCAAAAGCTCTTACAAAACATTGCAAGTGTAGCTATTTTCCACAGTTTGTAAGCCTAGCTGATTCTTAAAAGGTGAGAATGGGAGAAAAAGAGGAATACGAAATAAGATATCCACTATTACTTGCTCTTCCTCTTACTCATGATGAGTCTTCCAATGCAGAAAATCTCCTTTATATACATTCCATTGTACTGGACTGAATACAAACAATATAGTACAAGATTCATTCCTTTGCTTACTATGCTAAAGAAAAGTAGGGTAAAAATGCTTCTTGCCTTCTTTCTTTCTCTTATTATATTACTTATTTTGATTTTTTAATTATTTTTACATTTTATGTTTGAGCAGTTTTGCAAACTTGGACATTTTATGGCTGAGCAACATTGAAACTACATATTTCCCAACATTCTGCCTCCATGTCACACACAAAGAGGGCCTCAAAGCATGTTTGAAAAACAAAGTCAAAGACCGGCTTCAGGAAGCAAAATGGAGGCTATGTTGCAAGCCATCTGTTCAGGTGGTGAACATGAACCTGGTAGTTGCCTGCTATTCTTTTCAGCTTGGTTGACTAATGTGCAGGAAAATTGTAGAAAAAACTAGGAGGAAATTGTGATGAAATGGGGAAGGGGAAGATGTTGAACCGTAATTGCAGTAAGAGATGGAAGCATAAGGTAATGGGAAGATGAGGTCAAGAGTGAAGAAAATACAAAATAACATTATTCATAAAACAAATTTCACAGCCAATTCATTGTCTAAGCCAGCTCATACTCTGATTTCATCACATGGCATTGGGATGAATGATTATTTCCCATGATTGATTATCAGGTGTGATAATAGCTATTTAATAAGTGGTGGGATTATTCATATCAATGATGAAGCCTTTATCAGTGGTTTCATACCATTACTATGAAATAATGTCAATGCCAGCTCAACTGTGTGCCAAGATAAAGGGCATTTCTGCAAGGTATCCTAAAAACAGAACTACAGTGGGATTGGAACAACTCATAACATATCCTACTACATGATGCCACCGTTGTTCCATTGTTATGTCATCGCAGTCATGTGTTTATAGTGCTATATGCCATTAATGATAGGAAACTGTGAATAACCACTGATATCACTGTAATTGTGCAAGTATGATTGTGCAGAAGATGTTAGCACAACTGCATCGATCATGAGGTTCCAGGTTATGTCAGTGACATGACGTCACCAGACTTCTGGTTTTTGTTGTTAGGAGGTCGATGGCATGAGTGGCATAGCATTGCTTAAAGGTAGGCATGAGTTCAAAAGGAAAATAACTAGAGAAATTACCAAAAAGAGGCTTTTAAAAACATTTTACCCAGGAAATTCCAAAATGCTTGTGCACAAATGTAAACATCGTGATATGAGGAAAAATTACAAATCTCACAACAGCATTTATAACCTTGTGGATGTGAGAGTTCACTACAAGCCAACAAACATGTGTAGAAATGGTACATTCAAGACAAGTGCGGAAAACATGCAACTGTTAGCAACCAAGTGCAATTCCAGATTGATACAGTAATGCAGAAAAACTTGTTTCAATTGTGATATTGAGGTCATTGTAGTTATGCTAACGTAGTTTTGCAATTTCACTGCAATATCAGCTCCGAACAGTAATCTCCAAAGTGACCTGCTTTAAGTGGCACCATAGGAGAGAGGATGGTTGAAGGCAGGTGTTGATTTGAATGGTGCAGAAAAACTTTTTAAAGTGTTGGCACTGGCAGCAGGGGAGAGACATATGCCCTCTGTCTCAGGCAGCCAAATAACTTTGATTGGCACTGGGAAAAAAAAACAAATGTATTGCACTATGAGGCATAATGATGAAAGAGAAAGCTTGGCCTTCTATCTGGACTGTTTTACCATTCCCATTGGTATTCCAAGGTTTGTAAGCCCGCCTTGATCTGTAGGGAGAGGCGGGAGATACAAATAAAATATTATTATTATTATTATTATTATTATTATTATTATTATACATTCTTTGCCTCCTCTCTAGCAAAGACAGGAAAAATTGTAGAACTTTGTCAATTATAGTGATGAACATATAGGGAATAAAAGAACTCACAACTTGTTACAGTTCCAGATACAGTCTTCACCATTGTACTTGGAAAAGTACAATGGGCCGGTACAGACCAGCCCTTTAAGGTGCCCCCGTCACATGCTAGGGTTGCCTCGGTGTGGGGCTTCCACACACCCCACAACCCTAGCACATGACAGGGGTGTCAAGATGGCGGTGCCCTGTTTACATGGTCACCGCCATTTTTACATACGCACCGCATGACATCTACATGGTCCAGCGCGGTGCTTACATGATGAGTGCACCAGTGGCACACTTATTATGCTGTGGCAGTGTGCTGCCGTGGCTTTAAAAGAACTTGCTTTTTGCTGGTTCTTTTTCCGCCGGTGGGAAGCCACATAGTTTGGCCACTGCAGCTTCCCTCCGGAGGAAAAACAGGCGCCCAGTGGGCGCCTATTTGGGGCAGTATGTACTGCCCCAGAATGTCTTTATTAGTAATGTGTGAATCTGCCAAAATAGATTCCATGGGGAGTCTATCACTAATCTCATCCTATCTTGGTTCTATACTGAACTGCAAACCATTGCCTAAGAAATGTGTACCTGATTTTGTTTCCATTGGTGTTATTATGTGCGTTACGTGTTTCCCTTTTCAAATATGCCATTATCAGTGTATGTTTTTTCATTGCATAAATCACTTCTAGGTGCCTTTTCAAATGCAGGCATTTTCCCATAGTAATTTCTCATCAAAGTTACTCATGTTTTTGAATACTTTGTGTGGGGTGATGGTGGTGGCTTGATTTACTAAAGCAAATCACAAATGTAGAAATGTATAGATTCTGAAGGCAAATTTACCTCCAAGAGATAAGAAATAAGTGATGCTACATTGGCATGTAAACCCATAGTATTTCTAAACTATTTCTAGTCTTCATGCCTAGAATCTGCAGACACAGATAGACATGACCGCACCCTCCCCGGTCACTAAAATGTCAATATAGTTGCCTATCAGTATGACAGTAATTTCTCAGGTAACCATCCTGGTGTAGCAGGTGTAAAAGATTCAAACTCTAAGAAAAAGCTTATAATGTCTCAATTTCCATAATGCCTTTAAAAATTGTAAAATAATAGAACATTAAGATGATGACAAGACAGAATTTTTGGTATCTCAGAATACTGAAGTATATCCCAGCCAGATACTTGCATTCTTTTTCTTTGAAAAAAGGAGAAAGAAAGAAAGAGAAGGAAAGAAGAGAAAAGAGGCTTAGAATAGTTATGGATAAAACCACTTCATCTCTCCCCCCTCAACACTCTTTGTAAAAGAGAAGTCATTCAACACAGCTGGGTTTTTGCATAGTGCAAATTAATAAAATGGAACAAACCAGGCCTACATAAATCAAGCTTTCAGATTAAAGGATTTTATAGAATGAATAGTCTATATATATAAAAAATAAAAGGGCATAAAAAGTAAAAGTTTGGGAAAGCTCTTGGCACCATGAATGCTGTACTTGGGTTTGGAACAAGTGAAAGAAAGAACGAAACATTTTGCTGATTAAAAGTTTGAGGATTAATCTATGTGATGTAGTTGTCATACTTTCATAGTTCTGCCAGAGAGGGGATTTAGCTCCTGCAAAAGACTTTGTCCTGCCCATAATAGATCAAAAGGAAATATGAAAAAGGAGAAGTCAGGATGCTTTGTTTTGCCCCTTTCTTTGGCCCTCTGGTATTATTTGTTGGAGATAACTAGAAGTCAATCAGATCTCAAATCATGTAAAATTTACTACAAAAGTTATTTTAATTACATGTACTAAGTAAACATAATGGCACTGAAGACTCCTCAACAATATATGCACTATGTTAGGAGATGGGTCCCTATATGTATCAGACTCCTTCATAGTGATTGCAATATCACTCTATTAAGTGATTAGAGAATCTGCCAGACTTGATTATCATGGACACTCCCTCCCCCACTCCCATTACTAGGCTCATTCCATCCTTGTTTTGTACTGGATCGAAAGCCACTGCTTATAGAAATGTGCTTGTTTCTTGTTTCTATTTGAATTTTTGTATGTATATACATTATTAATTAATTAATTTTGGGATATGCTCATTTCAGCACGCATTTTTCCCTTGCCTGAATCACTTCTGGGTGCCTTTTACAAATGAAGGCTTTTTGCATAGACATTTTTTCTTCAAAGGTCTTCACATTTGCTGACTTTCTGGATTTTTTGGGGGGAGGGGGGTTGTTTGGCAGGGATTCAAGCCCTTGTCTTCTGAAGTCCTGGTGCAATACAAAACTCAGTGGTGATACTGGAGGGGGTACAGAGGTGTGAACCACAGCAGGTGAAACGCCAGAGGAGGGGGGAAATCCGGTTGGGCCCTCCTCCTCCTTTGGTGCTGGAGGACTGAATGTGCACCCTTCCCAGCTGTTCGGTCATAGGCTTTCTACCTAGGGAGGAAGCCTAGCAATGGAGAAACAGGAGTGGCAAGTAGGCACCCCTTCCCAGCTTTTCTGTTGTGGAGCTTTGTCTCTGAGGAGGAAGCCCTGTGATGGAGTAGCAGGCTCAGCCACCCTAGTTGGGTGACTCGGTAAAGAAGCAATGCAGTGGCTGGGGAGGAGAGGCAAATGAGAGGAAAACCAGGGAAATTGACAGGGAGCGAGTCACCTGGGATGGAGGACAGTCATCCAGGAAGAGGGTGCAGGTGAGCATATTAGTGGGAGGGGGTAGGGAAGCCGCCCTCCTCCACCACCTCCTCCACCAGCAGTTGTACACATCAGGTGTCATCAAAGGTAGTGACACCACTGCAAAAACAGCTGCACTATGCTGACTCTCAACAGATTCATACATTACTTCAAATCGCATTGCTTTTGGAGCCTATTCTGAGAATCGTGAAAGCAAATGTGGACTGAACATCATCAACCGTTTTCATTTGCGTGTTTTGGCAAAGAATGATAACAACATGAATGATAAACCCTTGTTTGTGTCTAGGGGGTCCTCTGTATAGTTGATCAACATTAATTGAATATGGAGGAGGGGAACAAATTTGCATCTCTCCTAGCTCTAACTCCAACACTGGTGTACCTTCTGAATGTGCCCCTCTTCTGTTCACATAAACAATAAAACAATAAATAATGGAAAATGGAAAATGCCCTTACACACATACATTTTATACCTGTACAGCTAAAATGCACTGGAATGTTTTACATCATTAGAAAGGGCTCTATACTAATCTGGGTTCCAGACTTCAGTAGATGACTCACATTCTAATTATTATCAGCTCTTAGAAAGGATCCAAGGACTTGTGGACTTGTGAAATCTATCAGAAGTAGGAGAGAGCAATGTTGTTGTTTTTTCTCAGTTTAGCATGTCACACCACCACCACTACCCCAAACTAGATCTAGAGACCTGGGAAATTGTCAGGAACTGTTCCCCCCCCCTTCAACTGCAAGAGTGAAAGGACAGAAGATATTTTAGAAAATCCACCAACAGAACATTGGATTTTGCCTTTTATCAAACAACTACTATGGACAGGATGTAGATTGACACACAAACTGAAGCACAGGAAAAATATAAATGTGAGTCGGTATCAATTTTAAAAAGTTTTAATAAAGTTATAATATATACATTTGTAGTGATCTATTTGTATATTACTGTTATTATTATTATTAGTAGTAGTAGTAGTAGTAGTTGTAATGGCATTGTCGATGCACTGACATTTGTATACTAGTGATATGTTAATTTATGACTATTTACACAATATCTGACATTTATGGCTTAAATCAATTTGTTATTCCCAACAAAAGTAGACTAATGGAATCAATGAGAATTTGGTGATTCAATATATACAAAAATTCAATTGATTCAATTATATCTGTATGTAATCCAATGCACTTTGTGTTCTGTGACTGTCAACTAGATGAGAAATCTACATTTTCGTTAAACAACAGAGGCTTCTTATAACAGATGAAGTACTAAGATTTTTCACCCCCCACCCCAATCCAATGTTAAACTTCTCATTCTTTCTTTTTTGCTTAGTTTCTTTGTTCATTTTGTCTCTTTGATTGTGTCATTCCCTCCCACTCCTATCCTTTTCAAATGGCTTTCTTTTCTCCATTTGTTCAGTTTAGGATTCTTCTTTTGATCTCCAACAAATATTTTGCTCTTATGATTTCCCCTTTTTTCTTATTGTCTGAGGTCCTGGTCTACTTCTTTGTTCTGGGTCTTTGTAGATGGATAGGAGGACAGATAGATAGATAGATCACATTTTCATTGCATTCTCTTTAACATCCCTTTCTTTGGAATTCTCTCATTTAGGTAGCCCATTTGTCATATAATTAAAATGACCAAATACTGTAATTACTTATGTAGATATTTATGCCTTCCTATGCAGGTTATTTTCTCTTTGAGTCTCTTCCTTCCTATACCATATTATTCTGCCCCATATAACAAAGTCTCTGGGAAGGGCACCACTGGATTTGGCAGCACAGAAACATTTTTCATTCTTTGCTTGCACAGTTCTTAGTTACAACAACAACAGAAGTAATAATTGATCTGATATCAAGGTTCAGTAATGGATATCTCATATGCAGGCACCACATAATAATGAAAATGAAACTGATCCTCAAAACCAACAAAGCCAGCAGATCAGGAAAACAATCCTTCTCATACCATGGGTCTCCATAGTATTGCAGAATTAAATATTCTTGATTAGAACTAGAAATAATGCACACCGTCCAAGATTTCATAGATGGAAACCAGAATACATGTGGCAAGCAATATCAGACTGTGACCAAGATGGCAAATACAATTAATGAGGGAGAACATACAACCTAGGAAAGGCTGAAGCAGTTTGCCTTTGCCTGAGCCAACTAGGAAGGACAAAAATCTGCCCCATCCTCTCCTCTGCCCACTGCTGAATTGAGATGATTGCATAACTGTGGTTACACTTTGAAGCCTGTTATCAGCTTTGGCTGATATGTCAGCTGTGCCCATTCCTGGAAGTAAAGTACCTGGAAACTGTAGTACATGCACTGGTAACCTCACAACTCAATTCCTATAATGTGCTCTACATAGGGCTACCGTTGTGTCTTGTCCAGAAACTCCAACTAGTTCAAAATATGGCAGCCACACTGGTCACCAGAAAATCTAGGAGTGACCAGATAACACTTCACTGGCTGCCTATTAGTTTCTGGGCACAGTACAAGGCGCTGGTTATCAGGGGCAGCCAATTGCAAAACTTCTATTTATGCCAAGAAAACCTTGTGATAAGTTTGCCTTGTGATAGGTTTGCCTGCAGTGCCATCCTGATTGAACAGGGGGTGAGACTACATGTCATCTAGGAACCTATGTATTCCTTCATAGCAGAAGAGGGTTCAACTGGATGGTCCTTGAGGGTCCCCCCAACTCTACCATTTCTTGTTGGGTCTGCAACCAAAGTTCAGATTGTTTTGTTTTTCTTTTTCTTTTTGTGTACCTGCAAGTTTTTTCTAGCAGAGGAATGTTCTTTAAACGTCTGCCAAACTTTGTTTTGACATGCTCAGTGAGTTTGAAATGCCAGGTAATTTGTGTAAATGTTTGCCTCCCTTGTCTTTTATTTTCATTCAAGAAATTTATGAAAAAATACTTCTCAACAGGGAGAGGAAAAAATAACCATTTGAAAGTGGGATTTTGAAAAGATTTTTTTTTTTTTTAAAAAAAATTGCCTCTACTTCTCGATGGGAGAGAAGAAAAACATTGGTTTGTCACAACACTTAAGGGTCTAGCATTTTCTTCCATAAGGGCCAGACTTTCAGTCATGTTTCCAGGGATTTCAGGATGTGTTAAGGTCTTCGACAGTTGGTCCAGAGAAGGCATAAGAGTAAAGGATCCATGCAAGGCATTGTCACCTAATATTTTAAACGGTCTCAGTTCTACTTGGTCAAATATTTGTACTTCTTCTTATCAGGCTCTGCTTTTTCATGCAGCCTCATTAATCACCTTTTTTTGGGACATCTATCTTGATTTCCTTGTTGTCTATGTTGAATGTGTAGGTTCTCCATTGTCATTATATTTGTTTTGTTTATGTTTAACATTAAGCCTGCCTTTGCACTTTCTTCTTTGACCTGCTTCAATCATTGTTCCAAGTCTGCGATGTTTTCTGCTAGTAATATGGTGTTATCCACCTGTTTTTGAGACCCTCCCAGGGCAGTTTAAGTGTCTTGAAGGTCTCTTACAGAGGTAACATGAAGTGAGCATTGGAGTAATCATCATCAACAATAAATAACTCCAGGAAAACTCACCTGTTAAATTGCTTGCAAAAGCTCCATGCACTGTTTAACGTTTTAAGAACTCCATTTTCCAAAACTGGACACTTCTGTTTTTTCTTGTCATTGTTTAAACATTTTTGACTAATCAATGAAGCCTCTGAAGGGTCCTTAACATGTACAATTGGTGCCCAAACCCATAGCAGTTGTATGGATGCTCAACTTTCATAATCCAACAATGTCCTCAAAGTCAGAAGAACCAGAAATGGTACTGTGACATTGCAGCTCTATATGGCAGTTGTTCAAATGTCATTGTACTGAAATTATAACCCAGAGAAAAGGGTACCCTATCATATTAGTATGCATGCATTGGATTTGTACATTACTGTTGTTTGGCTTTAACAGTTTCATTATATGAATAATACAAGATTATGTGATCAATGTACATAATCTACAGTGATTATGTAATTTAACAGTTCCAAATGCTGACAAGAAGAGGTGCCAAAGATTTAAAAATCAAGCAAATGAGGCCACTAAACAGTCCAACAACAGCCAAACTTGAACTCAAGGAGAGGAGAAAAATCCTCTCTGCCAAACAGCACTCTTCACTACTTTAAAAAAAAGCAAAGGACCACACAGCAAGAGCTTCCTTCCAGACCCAGTTAAAACTGGAGAATGTGAGTGACTGTGATGTATCTTACAAGAAGAGTAAAATTCAAAGATTACAGCCATGTTAGTCTGTAGAATCAGTATTTAGAGAGATCTTGTAGCACCTTTCAGACGAACTGAAAGAAAGAAGGAGGCAGGATGAGTTTTTCATGAGTGTACTTCGTCCTATGCATTTAGCAGAGTGGAAACCAGGGACATAGGAGATTATCATATGGGAGGAAAGCCTCCTTCTCTCATGCTTAATTCATATTATTAGCACGATCGGGGGAGGGGAATTATCACACTCCTGCACATTTATCCCATTCTTCTACCATCTGGGAACAGTAATGGACCCATCACTGGCTATTAACAGGAACTCTATGGGGGTGTGATGATCTTCTGAATGTGCTAATAATATGAATGAAGCACGGGAGAAGGACACTTTCCTCTTCCATGTGATAATCTCCCTTGTTGAACTTCTTTGGGTTGAAATGATATAAAGATGCCCCAGAACACATTGAAATTGCCCCAATAGGGACTTTCAGGAGCAAAAAGAGAAAAGAAAAAGAAAAATACCACCTGTTTAGTAATTTTTTTTTCAGGGAAGGTGGTAGAGGATATAACCTTCAGGGCCCATTGGGTGCAAAAAAAATAATTCCAGAGTTCCCAGGACAGGTGGCATGATTTTCAAGCTGCTTTAAGCTTCTGAGCTTGGGTTCTATGGACATGGAAAATTCCTTGAAGCCAAAATGACTCATCTGAAGATAGATCATGAGATAGATAGATAGATAGATAGATAGATCATGAGATGGCATGACTCACTGGGAAATATAATGCTTAGCAAAGGGAAACAGTGGGGAAAGAGAAAGCACACATTACAGGGGCTTTTTACATTGGCAAGAAAGTGTGACATGAAGTTGCACTTTCCTTAATGCTTAGCAGCTAGACAGCAAGCCCCAGGTGTGCATTTAAAAAGTACAGGGCAGCTAGACTGAGGTTTTTTCTGTGGCTCAGCAACTACATGGGAAGCTGTCAAAACGCTACAAACACAGGTGGAGCAGCTACATGGGCGGCAAGGAACGTGGCTTTTAGCCGCGCTTTAAACATTTTTTTCCCTTGCTGGCTGCGAATTGCGCAATTGCGCAGGTACACCATACAGTCGGAGCTTATCACATGGGGGAGTACAGGACCATTCCGAAAGAGGGAGAAAGTGAGGTCAGTTCGGAAATGCACGTGATTACGCACAAGCTCATCACACACAAAACAAGAGAACATCTACACAAAAAGAAAATGCAGAGTCAATATGAAAGAATTCATCACATGTGAACATACTGGTTGGCTTTCTGTTGCAAATTAAGGCATCTTGGGAAATGGTAGCAAAGGCTCATGGGAGTTGTAGTCTGTGTTCTGTCAGAGCATTATATTGAGTTGTCTTGAGGTTTCAGCCCTCTGTCCAGGAGGGATTCCCATATGTCCTCCATTCTTGAGCAGAGGCCCCCCTTTTCCAAGTTGACCAGGCACATCCTCCTTTGCCAGGACATGTCCTACTTTTCCAGCCTTCTTTTTGAAGAGGAAGCAGGAGGGCCAGGCGTGCTCTGGCCAGGCTCTGGGGGTCTCTTCCTGGCTCCTTCCCTCCCTCCCTCCCTCCCCGCTGCCTTCCTCCTCCCTTTGGCTGAGAGAGTGTGACTTGCAGGGAGGAAGGGCAGCGGTGGTGCTCCAGGTCCTCCTGATGCTGGGCCAGGGCAAGCTGGAAACAGGAGGAGGAGGAGAGGGACCTGGAGCACCTCTGCTGCCCTGCTTCCCTGCAAGTTACACTCTCTCAGCCAAAGGGAGGAGGAAGGCAGCCAGGAGAGAGCCCTGGAGCCTGGCCAGAGTGTGCCTGGGCCTGCCTTCTCCTCCCCCCTTCGGCTGAGAGAGTGTGACTTGCAGGGAAGCAGGGCAGCGGAGGTGCTCCAGGTCCCTCCCCTTCTCCTCCTCCTCTTGCCAGCTTGTCCTGGTCTGGCTGAGCGCCTCCAGTGCCCTGCTGTCTCCCTAGAAGCCACACTCTCTCAGCCAAAGGGAGGAGGTGAAGGAAGGTGCAGGCGCACTCTGGCCGGGCTCTGAAGGTCTCTTCTTGTCTTGGCACCTTCCCTCCCTCCGCACTTGTATTGCTGCCTTTAAATGGGCGCTTTAAAGATACAGAGCCCCATTTAACCGTTCAACTACACCTTAGCCTTTAGATGCAATAGGGGTGCTTTTTACATTGGCTAAAAGGGGCGGTCCAAACTCGCCCCTTCTAGCGGCGAGATGAGGCCTAGGCTGCCACACGGGCAGCCCCAGAGGCCTCATCCCGCCACAACGACCCGCCGCAAAAAAGAGCTCCGGGATCGAGCTCTTTTTTTGCGGCGCGGGAAGGGCGCGATTGGCGCCCTCCCGCGCCGCCAGAGCGTCAAAACGTGCGCAGCGCGTCAAAACGCTGAGCACGTGATGACGCTTGTACGGCGCCACCGTGTAGACGCCGCCATGTTTAAATGGCGGCGTCCATGCGTTTTAGGCTTAGGGAGGGTGTAAAGGCTACGCCCTCCCTAACCCTAAATGCAGGCTTTTTAGCCCTAAAAGCGCCTTTTTTTGCCCGTGTAAAACGGGCCAGCAATGCTGCACCCTTTTTAAAAAAGTAGTGGGGAAATCAAACTACTTTTTAAAGGCACTTCTTCTCCCTTAAAACTCCAAAATAGTGTTTTCATGGCACACTTTCCATTTTTCTCATCTAAAGGCTGGGCTTTCATGCAGCCTTCAACACACCTCTTTTTGCCAATGTAAAATGGGCCAGCTCCTTTTTAAAGCACTTCTTCTCCCTTAAAACTCCAAAATAGTGTTTTCATGGCACACTTTCCCTTTTTCTCATCTAAAGGCTGGGTTTTCAAGCAGCCTTCAACACACCTCTTTTTGCCAATGTAAAACGGACCACAGATTGATTGATTCTACCAAGACAGCCTCAGCACTGAGTTCACAAGACCGACTCAGGACCACTGATACCTGGGGCTCTCAGACATCTCTCATTCGTCCAGTTATCATGCATTAAACTTGAGAGCAATAAGCCACAACAAACTTCCCTTAGGAATTACATTCTGGCCTCCAGATATGCAGATTTCCCTTACAATATGACAGTATCATAACCACACACACACACATACGTATACATATACAACCATATATATATATATATATATAGAGAGAGAGAGAGAGAGAGAGAGGGAGAGAGAGAGTTGAAAAAAGAGAAGTAGTTTGTAAAGAATTAATGTGCAATATACCTCTAATTAATGTGAAATATACCTTTAAATTCTACTGTCTGTGCAAAGTTTGACTGAAATTTCATAGCTAAAGGCAATAAAACCCACTTTGGAGTTGGGATTTTGGATCACTAATTAAATTGTTTGTATCCAAATGCCTCTACCAGTTGTCTGAAAGCTGAGACTGGATGTCTGTTTAGACCTCAAACTATCACTTAAAATTGCCTTCTCATGCAAGGTTCAAGTCTGTAGCAATGGGGGTAGAGCCCAAGCCAACCTGGCTTAGGTTGCATCTACACTGCAAAAACAATGCAGTTTGACACTGCTTTAACTGCCTTGTCTCAATGCTATGGAATCCTGGGATCTGTAGTTTGTTGTAGCACCTGAGCTCTCTAACGAGAAGGCTAAATATATCATAAATTACAAATCCCAGAATTCCATAGCACTGAGACATGACAGTTAAAGCAATGTCAAACTGCACTAATTCTGCAGTGCAGATGCTGGCTTAGGATGCAACTACACTGTAGAAATAATAAAGTTTGATACCACCCTAAGTGCTGTAGAATCCTATAGAATCCTGGGATTTGTATCAATCAATCAATTTATTCGGTCATTGACCAGAAAATACAGGTATAAAATTAAATGGACTCCCCAAATTGCCGAGACCCTCACTAAGTCCCTTAATAACAAAGAATTATTGAAATTACACTACATCATTACCAATAGCAATGACGATAATGAAATACTGACCAATTTTAACAAACTGATCAATACAATTCAACCCCTGCTGGTTACTCCCAAAAACATTCTTAATAGACATGGACCAAAAAAACATCAAAGTTGGTTTGATCAAGAATGCAGGGAGTTTTGGTCTCTCTTAAAAATGAGATTTAAACAATATAAGGCTAACCATCCTACCTGCAGTGCAACCGAACTCATAGAACTTAAGAGACAATATAAGCAGCTGATTAGAAATAAGAAAAAGGCCGACATGCAAATTTCCTGGGGAAAATTAATTTCTGCAGCTAGCACAAATAACCCCTCACTTTTTTGGAGGGAGGTAAAGCCATCTTTTCCTGGGATTTGTAGTTTTACAAGGTATTTAGCCTTCTTTGCTAAAGTGTACTGTTTCCTCACAAAACTACAGATCCCAGGATTCTGTAGGATGGAGCCATAGCCGTTAATGTGGTGTCAAATTTAATTATTTCTTCAGTGTAGATGCACCTTTAGTCTTGAAGGAGTAAATCTCTCACACAGCATACAGAAGTGAAGCTTAGCTTCATAAATCATAACTTTAAACTTTTCAAACAGATCCTGGAATTCAGTGCAAGGTCCTTTAGACATCAACCATTCATTTGAGCAGATTTTTTTTAAACAGAGAGTTTTGAAAAAGGATCTGTCAGACTAAGGAGATGACAGAAAACAAGAGTCTAGGAACAAATATGTTAAAAAAAATGCATCCCCCCCCTTTGGTTTATATATAAACTAAGCAAGCATTTGGATTTTCTAGGTAAGGAAGAATAAAAGAAGATGTGCCATTTGTTTGCACAGTGATAATGGATCATATGATGGTTCTTAACAGTATTTTTTTTATCATTCTGTTAAAGAAATCTCCATTTAGTAATTTACAAAATAGACAGCATATCTGTTACAGTCACTGTTATGAATGAATCACTGAGCTATGATACAAATAAAACAAAAAGCTTGTGATGAGGTGCAATGTGAATAAAATCATTCTGCCTGAGCTCAGCTTCAAATTCTTGGAAGTCCACCTGCCCTTTAGAAATGTCCAATCAAAGATCTAAATCAAGTTGATGCAGGGGGAAAAAAATCTTCTGTCAAATAGAAGTTAGTTTTAATAAAATTTTAAACAACCAAATTTGGAGACCAAATGGGGTTACAGTTCAGTTCAGAATGAAATGTCCTCAACTGAGTCACTTGTCACTTTGGAGAAGGTATCTGTACCTCTGGCCTACCTCTCCCCATCTTCTGCATTTCTCTACTTTCTTATAACCACTTTGTAGGAAGGATGAAAATCAACAAACAATTTTAATAGAGATAAATCTATATTGATATATAAAAGGAGGCAGCATTAACATTTTAAGCCCAAAAGCTGTTTAATTGAAACACATGCTGATTATAATAAAAGCCAAAACCTCCCAGGGTATCAAGTTCCAGTTGTTTTTCACTTAAAGGAAAGTCAGAAGCAATTCCAGAATCAGATACCCACAGCTTTTCATACAGCTCTGGAGCTTTTTAACAGTGGTTCGAACAATTGTTTTTCTTCTCCATGCCACACACACATCCCATGCTAGGGTCGTGATCCCAATAACAGCGTGATTTCTTTCGTGACCTTTTCTGCATATTGTACAGTATGATAACCTTCCACGGGTTACAAGACCAACCTCCACTGAAACAGGTATAAACATTAAAAAAAAAAGATATGGAAGTAAAACTAACAAAGTCAATCACTTTCAACACTAATTTCCTTCTACGTTTCCTGTTAACAAAAATGTATCAAATGTATGTGTGTGCATGCAGAGGTACAAAAATCTATCTGTGGGACAGTGTTGATCCCAAACTATTAATTGGTCCCTTTTACATTCAATAATCATTACACTATGGTTACAAATTATATGGTTATAAGTCCTATGGAATCCTGGGATTTGCAATCTGGTGAGTCACTAAGGAGCTAAGAAATCTGAATAACATATGAAACTATTGTTGTTTTTGTTGTTAACTTCCCTCAGTTTGACCATGACTCATGGCAACCCTGTGGATGAGCCATCTCCAAGATTCCCTGTTTCTAATGGTCTGCTTAAATCCTGCAAACTAAATTGCATCCATCAATCTAGCTTGCAGTCTTCCTCTCTTTCTCCTGCCTTCTACCTTCCCTAGCATTATTGTCTTTTCTAATGGGCCACACCTTCTTATGATGTGGCTGATGTATGACAGCCTCTTTTTTGTCATCTTGGCTTTCAGGGAGAGTTCACATTTAATCTGTTCAATAACCCATTTGTTTCTCTTTTGGGACATCCATGGTACCTCCAGCACTCTTGTTTATCACTGCATCTTAAATGAATTAATTTTCTTCCTATCAGCTTTCTCCATTGTCCAGCTGTCACTTCTGTACATAGTGATGTGGAATATGATGGCTTGGAGAATTCTAACTTTAGCATTGGAGTTTATCACACGAAGAGAATTAGAAGTATAATCCAATGGCAATCTGAATGCAATTATGGGGTTTCGAGTGATTGTGTGAAAGCTGATCACACACATTTTTGGGCAAAGGAAAGTCCTTCTGAACGCAATCATGGGGTTTCGCGTGATTGCGTGAGAAACTATCACACACAATTTCGGGCACTGGGAGGCAATTTCAGGCAGTTCTGAATGCAATGCAGTGTCAATACACAATCACATAAATTCACTGAACTAGCGAATTTACTCAATTCCGAACTGGCCTCACTTCCATTTCTTTTGAAATTGAGAGAAATTCTTCCCATGTGATAAACTCCATTGAGTTGCATATCTACTTTTTACCTTGCTTTTTCCTGGCTACCCTTCCTGTCTCTAGTCGTCTTCTTTTTTCTTGATTGCAGTCACTGTTCTTATCAATGTTGGATCCATTTAATGGGAATGCTTTAACTATTTCGATTTCCTCATTATCTCGATTAAACATATGTAGATTCTTTGTGGTTATTAAACTATAGACTCCAGCATTCCATACTATGGGAGTTTGAAAGGTATGAGAGTACTATAATACTGCAGGGTTTTGATCTTTCCAGAAGTACTTTTAAAGGCTCATTCCTTTTAGTTATTCTGCCCTCAGTTCTAGCTAGAGATGGATTCAGAATTCATCAGACTGTATAAAAAAATCAATTCCAAGATAAAGTGAAATGGACAGATTTGTCTATCTCTTCTGCTTCTAAATATTTCACTTATTCATTCAAAGCAGGATAAAAATAGTCCTGCAGCACTATGTGAGATTAAAGCCTCATCTGCACTGAAAAAATAATGGTGTTTGACACTGCTTGAATGGCCATGACTCCATGCTATGGGATTATGGGATTTATAGTTTTGTGAGATATTCTCTGTCAGAGAGCTCTGCCTTTTCTGTCAATAGCTCCAGTGCCAAAACAAAATATGAATCACAGGATTCCATACTATGGAGCCATGGCAATTAAAGTGGTGTCAAATTACATTATCTGTGCAGTGCAGATGAGACTGAAATGAAAAAAATAAATAAATTTCTAGTATAAGCTTTCATAGACTGAGATCCACTTCACTAAATGCAAGACAGGAGTTTGGTGGACTGAAGTTCATGAAAACTTACACTAAGAGGTTTCTTTTTCTCAGGTGCTACAGGATACCTTTATATCTTTTTATGCTATAACAGACTAACATGATTATATGTCTCAATATATTAAAAACAGGGTTAGGCAAAGGTGATTTCTATGGTCCTCAAAGTCTCTAAGATCAATGAAAGGCTTTTAAAACTGTTTCATGTTTTTTTTAAAAAAAATAAAAAGTAGTGGAAACTGCGTCATTTGTGTGTGTGTGTGTGTGTGTGTGTGTGTGTGTTGTTTTGACACCTGGAAGATCCAAAGACAGATAATGTATCCCTGCCATCCAAAGCTGTCCATTCCTGGTTTAAAATTTTCTTCATTTACCCACACTAATCCCCAAATATTCTAATTGCTTTCCTGCTATCAAAACACATGCTTTGTTCCCGTTTATCTTTATTTGGTTCTATGTGAGGAATCAAACAATGAAAACATAGCAGCAGCCAGACGAAAAAGTGACAAAGGAAACTGTGTGTGTGAGTGCATGTGTGTGTGTTCATTCCTTCAAGTCCTCTGTCAACTTAAGGTGACCCCATGAATTTCATAGTGTTTTCTTAGTCAAGGAATACTCAGAGGTAGTTTTTTCCAGTTACTTCCTCTGAAATATTTATTATAGGGGTGGGAGGGGAATGTCTAGCCTAACCACATTGCTCATTTTTGTTCACAAATCAGAACTGATATAGGTGATAGGGCTTTGAACCGGCCTTGTCTAATGGGGAGGGAGAGAGTTCAGCTTGACAGAAAGCAAAATTGGGTTCATAATGGAGAGGTGCCTCTCTTTTCCAAAGCCTCAGCTGTCTTTTTCCATTGACTAAACGGGACAATCAACAAATGCCTACAACTTTCAGAGACAAGAGGTGTATGATGATATCTGCAAACACAGCCTGTTCTAAAGGGCTGAAACATGACAGTTTTAAAACAAATGTGCTTGATGCCTTTAATGTTGCAAGTGTGTGTGTGCGTGTGTGTGTGAAGAGGAAATGACACCCCCAGTGGATTTGTAGGCAATTTGTATGAACATACAACAGAGAAGTAACACTAGGTAGATTTTCTGTTAAAGTTCTGGAGTTAAAGTTTCTATGTTTTTCATAGCTATGGATATGGTTGTTTGTTTCTCATACTGCTTTATACCATTTCATTCTGTTCTCTCTCCAGTCTATTGTAGGACCATCTTCTTGTAGACAAAGTCCTTCCTTCTACAAAGGGTCTCTAGCAAAAATTGTATCCCTTGCTTTCTAGGGCTCACACTTTCTCCCCTGTTTACTGGCAACCCATTCTTCCTCAATTACCAATCCCCCTCAATTACAAGGCAACAAAACTTCTTTTTTATTAGTGTGAAAAGGAGGAATCTTCTCTCACTTGGAAAAGATTGTATTGGCACTGCTTTCTTTTGCATGGGGGAAGATGTTATCACCCTAGACAAGATGCTATTGGTCTCTGCATTAAATGTACACAAATATCATATAGAGATGGGAATTGAGCTATCTTGCAGGCAAAATTAAAATCAAATTGATCAGTACATATTGGTAATTGTTGTTGTCATTGTGTGTATTTGTGCAATTTAAGGCTATGGGGCCTCTGTGTAAAGAAATCCACAGAGAGAATGGTGGGGGCATATGCAAGGATGCATATAAAACTTACACAGATGATCTCAGCTGTCCTTTGTTCAAATGGCAACAATCATTCTGATTAAAATTGGGAAAGCAGAGGAGAGAACACTTGAGGAAGGCAAAAATGCCCACTTTTATTTCACCATTGTCACAACACCCATATGACACCCCCATAAAGAAAGGGCCACTTCACAGACTGTAAAAATGCATAGAGAAAAAGAATTGCATTGAATCATACTTCTTTTTAAAGAACACTGGTCAATTAAAATAATCCTTTTTTCCCCATAATTTTATTGCATTATATTCTTATAAACATATACATCCACATTGTTTCTTTTAATATACACCACTTTACAATTAATTTTATACACCCATCATCCCCCTTTATGATTTCCCTTTGAGTATTAAATATCATGTAGATACCTTTTACTTCCTCTTTCCCCCAAAGGAACCGGAACGATCATTACTACAAAAATATTTACATGTTTGAAAATTGTTACTGTTCAAAAAAAGCAAAACAAAACAAAAAACTTAAAGCAAGCTTATTTGTTTGTCCACCATGCAATAAACTTCAAAATCTTATTGTTTTAAATCCTAAATTAAATTATAACTTAAATCTTCAGGTATGTTGCATAGTTCATCATTCACTAATTTTGGAAAATTAATGTATATTTCACTGATTCCGACCCCTTATATTACTTGCTTCTTTTGGCAATCCTGATTATTATTATTTTTAGCAATATTGTCTGGATTTCTATGTCTGTCTGTCTGTCTGTCTGTCTGTATTTATTTTGGAATAAGGTATGTGTTGGACTAGGGTTCCAGGATTCAAATCACTGCTCAGCCATGGAAACACAATGAGTGACCTTGGACAAATCACACTCTCTCAGCCTAAGAAGAAGGGAATGGCAAACCTTTGAATTAAGCTTAGAGTTAACAAAACTCTAAGATAGGCTCCCATAAATTGCCATCAATTTGTAGGCATATAATAAATAATATTAAATAAAATATTTTTTTCTATCCCACTTTTTATAAAAACAATCAAAGCGGCTTACAGCAATTAAAATAATACAAATATATACAGTACCCCCCCTTACAAAATAATTAAACATTTCCAAAATTAAAATTACAAACATTAATAAAACTCTAAAAAGTCAATCATACATTAACATTAATAGTGGGCAGAGTCGTCATGATCACAATTGCATAGTATTCAAAAAAGAATATATATAGGGGTCTTTATGTGGCCGGGGGTTGTTCTGGGAAGGCCTGCCAGAAGAGATATACCTTTATGGCTTTCTTAAAGCTAAGTTGGATATTTGGCAGATCCCGTCTGGCAGGCTATTGCATAAGGTGGGAACGATGGCAGAGAAGGTCCTAATAATAATAATAACAACAACAACTACAGCATATGAATTTTAAATACATGAACAATCCCCCTGAAAAGCAACAATTCACCATTCTGATTTCTTCCTATACACAGAACCTTCTTCAGTGTTCTGCTGGGATCAAACAAAAGTCTGGTTCCCTATTTTCTCGGACCTTAACAAAAATTGGAAATATTCTACAAGTATTTTTCACTTATTTTGGCAAACTATACAGTGGAGTCAGCTTCAGCGACATCACATGTTACAAGAGACTAAACAGTCATTAATTTGCTGTGGAAGTATTCCGAAGTTGCATGGTGGGAGTGGGGACACACAAAAATTGTGTAAATGGATTTTCACAGTGGAGCAAATTAAACAAGGAGGACTGAAAAGCATCCTGCTGTAAGCCAAGCAAGGAATAAAAAGCCTTGCGTGTTTACTTCTGGACCCCACATTTCTTTTGGAAAGTGTACCCCAGTGGGTTACTGTAGCTGAAAGGCAGCAGTAACCTTTGCAGGAAGCTTTATGTGCCTATTTAGTCTGCCGTTCAATAAAAATACCCATTAGTTGCTTGCATTTGCCACCTCACATGGTGTCTGTGCTCTTTATGAGGCACAGAAGAGCCTCTGAAAGAAGACTATACAGCTACACCACATGTAGCATTTTTGTCTCCTCATAATTAATATTCTTCCATATGCCCTTTGTTATAAGAAAAGCAATGGCTTCATCAAAGACATCATTATGTTAAACATTTGGGCTGAGGGGTTGTCAAATTCTGGGTCTTAAGGTGACAAACAAATATTTTTAAAGGTTGATTGCTGCATTCTGTTCCAATTTACACTGGTTTTATAATAATTACAGCCTCTGGTAACTTTCTGCATAATAACAACTTTTGCTCTAGATGAAATGCAGCAATTTTTATTGGATGCTTCTTTCTCTGTTAGAGAGCGCTGGTGCAAAAACAAACTACAAATCCCAGGATTCCATAGGATGGAACCTTAACAATTAAAGTGGTGTGAAACTGCATTAATTCTGCAGTGTGGCAGCTGCCTGTGTCCCTTCACAAATATTTTTCCAGGGGCTACAAAACCCAAGGGAAACAGATTAACCCAAAGTTACACATTATCAGCATACACTTATGTAAACAAGACAGGGCCGAAGATCATCCACAGACTCCATAGGCATACAAATAGAACTGCCAACTGTAATTTCCATCCTCATCTTCTACAATGAACTCTTCTAGTCAAGTGTCACTTGCCGGATACTTGATAGATAGACAAATAGATTCTTATCCAGGTTAATATTGGATTTCAGTTGTAAATTGGTCATACCTCACCTCAACACCACACACATATTCTTTATCAGTGTGTCTTCATATTTATATGTGAAAAAAAAGCATACAAGACTTTGGGGGACAAATCTGTGGCTAATTTGTGGGTGGAGGGAAAAGTCCAAGAAGATCACTTGGAAGATGAGAGACCAAATAAGAATATGCAGCCAGCTAAGACATAGGAGGAACTGAGTAAGAATGATTCATACATCCCTAATAAGGAGTTAAATTGACTCTGAAATGGAGTCCAACATTTTGCATACATTTATGAGCATGAAGTCTTGGATATCCAGGACATAAACATTATTAAAAACATAGGGGCTAATAACCATACCTGTGAACATTAGTGAAGTATGTCTTGCAGTTTGTCCTACTTTGCACTAGATTGTCACAACAGACCAATGTGGTACAGGGAAATAGTTTTTAAAAATTTCTCAAATGAAAATAAAAAGGGAGGCAAACATTTACACTAATTACCTGGCATTTCAAACTCAATTAGCATGTCAAAAGGAAGTTTGGCAGAGGTTTAAAGAACATTCTTCTTCTAGAAAAACCGAATATGAATAGTAACTTTGCTTATGGAAAATACTCAAATCCTGGCCATCGAATCAAACACCAAAATTCTTACACATTGATCAAAAAGTGCTCATAATTTCTTCTCTTTAAAAAGCTTTTGAAATATTCGAATAACAGAAATTTCTTCTGTTTATTGAATTTTGACAGATATTCTTTACTTCACTAGTTGTGTGTTGCTATATCTATGATCACTCAGCGTATGAGTATGTAGCTCAGGGTGGTTGAGACTCCTCATGGGTTGACAACTTTAAAAAAAAACAACCTGATCTTTAGTCCAATATTCTCTTCGGCTGTTGAAATGCAAATGCAAAGCCTGGTTTGGAGAGCATGAGTTTTATCTGAACATTCATGCCCTTGAAAATGCTTCTTTTCAAGAACTATTTTAAAGTGCTAACTACTGAGACTCCAATATACTTTCCATTCTGCTTAATATGTGCTCATTTAGCATGGGAGCAGGTTCAGCAGATTATTTTATACTGTCTTATGAAGATGCCACAACCTTCTCAATTATATAGTCCCAGTACAAAACAGTCTACATAATGATTCCCAGGAGAGAAATTTCTCATTTGCTTAATTTTTCCCTCTGGAATCTTGCTTATTGCTTGAGCCTTTCTCCCTACCCTTTTCTTTTTACATATATCTGGTAGTTTACACCAGTATTTAGACTTGAAAGGAACTGATAAATCTCAGCATTTTCTCTTAATATGACCACTTTTTTTAAAAAAAGTTGTTGTTATTCTCCCCCCCCCCCCCCCAATTTTTGCAATTGCTTTTCTCCTTGTGCTTTGAAATCCAGTAGCTTGAGAATTTTCAAAGAGCTGCAAACATTATCCAGAAGTGAAATTTATCAAAGGAGAGTGTATAGAGTGCCACTGAAAGAAGTGATGGTCTGTTTTTCTGTTTCCAGACCACAATCAGAGTGAAAGTATGAGAATGTTTGTTGTTACAATGACAACAATGCTTTCCTAAACTTCATTGTGGCATATAATATGGGCAAGTTCAGTGGTTATCCCTTCCTTTAAAATGTACTACAGTAAGTTCTGCATATTTGTGACATTGGCTTTTGATCTAGAGATTGCTAGAGAGAACAGTTGAAATAAGCAAATGAAATATGCAAAGATTTACCTTTCATAGAAAGTAATACCCCATTTCACAGAATAATTGAAATATTGATTTGGAAGACCAATGACCATCCAGTCCCTGCCATGCAATACACAATCAAAGCACTCCAGAAACCAGCACTCTGTTTAAAAAAAAAAAAAACTCCAAAGAGGAGACTCCACTATTCTCCAACTTTATTCCACTGTTGAACAGCTTTTTCTGTCAGGCATGTCCTAACATTTAGGTGGAATCTCTTTTTCTGTAGCTTCAATCCACTGCTCTGTCTCCTGTTCTCTGAAGCAGTAGAAAACGAACTTGCTCCATCTTCAATATGACATTCCTTCAAATATTTAGACATGGTTATCATGTTACTTCTTAACATTCTCTTCCTCAGAGTAAGCATATCAGTTCCTTAAGCCACATCTCATAGATCATGGTTTCTAGATCTTTCACCCATTTGGTTGCTCTGCAATGTGAATGATTCTGCTTGTCAACACCCTTTTTGTGTTGTGATGCCCAGAACTGGACCAAGTATTCCAGGTGAGGTCTGACCACAGCAGAATAGAGTGGATGCTGTGTTAATCACCTGGCACTCCTTTTTATACCTTTTCACCAACTTGGATGTAAAGATGTTCTGTCTTTTGGCTGGCATATTTTCTCTGGCCATACCTTCATTCTTAAAATTGCACCCTCATCTTAGTGCTTTTGTATCCAAATAAATCCATTCTGTGACCTTTTCCTATGTACTTATTCATCAAAATGTTTTTCATTCTCCCTTATGTCCATCTGGTCCATCCATCCTGACCAATGTTAAGGACATGTTGAAGTTGTTTTCCAAAACACCTGAATGGCCAAATTTTCCCCACTCTGCTACCCTTCTTCCCTCTCTGACATTGTCTGTGTCTCCTCTATCTTAAATCCTTCTATTCCAGGGAAAAATTCTAAGGGTAAAATTGATTGACTCACTGCAATACATTCAGATCTTCCCATGTCTTTTCCTCATAATTCAGCAACAATCAAATGCTTTATATCCTTATAACCTATTGAGGTAACAGCTATAAGATATGAATAAACCTATCTTGTGCACCATGACCCAGAAACATGTTGTTAGTGAGGTCAGGTCTGAATTCTAGCCAAACCTAGAACATTGGGACTTGCCCTATTAACCTGAAGGTAATTGGGCTAACAAACTAGCTCAAGAGTTAGCTGAATCATCATTCTGGATAATTCTGAATTCTCTGTCTCTCTCATATAACTGAGGTGAAGAACTGTGCTGCTTTTTGGCTGAAGATATTCACTCACCACCCTAATAAATTGACTGGAGTAGGCCTTTTATAAGGATTGCATGTAGGTCATTTAGGAAATCTTTCAAACATAATGGCTGAGCAAGGTGAAAGAGTGAACTTATTTTTAATTTACTAAGTCTGTAGAAGATTAAATTATTTACAAAAAATGTAGTCACCACAGTCTGTGAGAGAAAAATGTAAAAAAAAAAAAATCCCAGAAGGAAGACAATAAAGTTTAAAGTTGCTGGTGTTTCTGTTTTTGTTTTTTCATATTTGTTCATAACTGCACTCAACTGGTTTCTGAAATTTTTCTAGATGTGGAATTTATAGCAGATTTATATCCTTCTGTCACCATGAATTGAATATATGCATTCCAAAATGGCCAAACAGTGTAGTCACATGTGTCATGTGATGTCACAAATGTGAAAGACATCAATGGGATTCTAGACTTTGACTTGTAACTTTTTTTTCTCTTGAATTGCACATTTCCATTTCTCCTTTTGACAGATGTGCCTTCTGACTGATCTTTTAGCACTCTTGCAGTTTTCTCAGGCCTCTGGAAATAGCCCACAAAATCTCATTACCACTGAAAATGTTTTTATTTTGACATTTTGATGCATTCTGTGCTGCTCCCAATTTGCCTAAAAGAGCTATAACAGATCCCTTACAAAACAAGTTTCTATTTAACTTAGTCATTTTTAAATAGAAGAAATAAAACACACTCTTTCAACTGGCTGCTTTAAATGGCTCATGCCTTCCTTTCCTTGATGGAACTTTTAATTCCACACCTGTTTGAAAAGAAACATGTGTTGTTTATTTTTATTGTTTCTGCTGAGATAGCTTAGCCTTATGATGTTTGTTTGTTTTGCTAGAAATACAGTAAGTGTCAATAATCAGAAAGCGGTACTGAATATAAATACTGAATATTCATATCTTGAGGCCCTTGGAATTGTGAAAGTTTGGAAGAGGCACATTTAAAGTTGATATTTCTTGATTTATTTCTTTGATTGCATTCATATTTTTGCATTCATTACAATATATTCAATGAATTTTTGTTTAAATTATTCTGATCAAACAGTGGACAAGAGTTTGAAATCTCTTTTTTAAATGGACAAGTAGTGGACAGAAATTAGAAATGACATTCAAAAATGGAAAATGTTTCTAATTAAAAAATAAAAGTGCCTCAGCCTTTGTTTTTGTTGCTTGTTGCCTATGAGCAACACATCATTTAACAAGGAATTACCCTATATGTTTGACTATAAGTTAAGAAATCTATGCCCCAAAATTGACCCTAAAATCCTGGGTTGACTTATATGTGGGTCAATACACCAATGGTGCTTAGAAAGCTCCTGATAGAAGCACTACTGTGATGTCTCACTCTTCCCCACTCTTCATGCCAAGAGTTGTGTGTGTGTGTGTGTGTGTGTAAGAGTTTCCCAATTCAATTTTAAAGCCTTCTCTTCCAATCAAAGAAACACCCCATTTAACTCCACTTCTTTCCCTTCCCCATTCAATTTTAAATAAATAAATAAATACATAAATAATAAACTTTATTTTTGTATCCCACTTTTCTGCCTGGGCGCTCAAGGTGGCTTACATGAAATAAAATGGATTTAGATAAAATGAAATGTTAAAGCCTTCTCTTCCCACCAAAGAATCACCCCATTTAATTGGGAAGTGATGTTAGGTGGTCTGGAGAGGTCCAGAGAAGGAGAAAGAAGGACAGAAGTGGTGTTTTCCCCTTTCCATCCTTTTTTATAGCCCCTTAAATTTACCTTCAACTTATCCATGGGTCATATCAAAATCCATGACTTTGACCCTGAAACCTTCTCTCAACTTATACATGAGGTCAACTTGTACATGAATGTATATGGTACACACATGTTTTGCCATTATTTTTGTTTCTGAGGGGCTGTACAGACCGCCCAAAAGGGGTGGTCTGTAGGCGCCCAGAGAAGCGCTGGGATGGGGCCATGGCTGCCTCACCAGCAGCCCCAGGGGTCCCATTCTCCAGGCCACGGAGAAGCGTCAAACTGCCGCTTCTCCATGGCCTTAAAGCAGGGTGCAGCAGGCACCCTAGTGCCCACTGCACCCCGTCATCCCCAGCACTCCTAAGGGGAGAAAGGGGCTGCTGCTTCGGCCCCATTTCCCTCAGGGTCCTTGCCGCAGCCGTGTAAAGGCCACGTCAAGGACCAGTGCCAAAAAAGGAGCTTCATTTTGGACCTCATTTTGACACCACAGAAAGGGCGCCCTAGGCACGATCCTGCGGTACCATGACATCAGGCGCGTGCCGCATTGTGTAAATGCAGCTCATGGCACGCATGTATGGACGGCACCAATTTAAAATAGTGCTGTCCATACACGCTAGGGTTAGGGAGCATGCAAATGCTGCGTGCTCCTTAACCCTAATCCTGCCTGCCATCGGTATCAGGCCTAAATTCCTGGTGAGTCTACTATAATGCACTCTATGTGGGGCTGTCCTGGAAGATATCTTGGAAGTTGCTTTTAGTGTGAAATGAAATGCAGCACAAGACTGCTGAACAAAACAGCTTAAAGATACACCAGTTTTAAATAAATGTTTAATGAATGTCAATATGTTTCTTGTCTGAATTCAGAATACTGGTTTCTCTCATTGTTATCATGTGTGTCTGCCTTCAAGCAATTTCTGACTTATGGCAACCATATAGCAAACCTGTCACAGGGTTTTCTTTGTTCAGAGGGCATTTGTCACTTTCTTCCTCTGAGGCCGAGTAATCCAGTAGGTTTCCATGGCTGAATGGGGATTTGAATTCTAGATTCCCAGATACTGGTTCTGCACTCAAACCACTGCACTGTACTGTGGTGACATTTTAAATCACTAAATGGTTTTGAATTTGAAGGAATACCTCTCCCTATATCTGCCTGCTAGTGCACTAAGATGTACTGTAAGTGGGAACAATACAACATATGAGATGGAATTCTTCACTGTGGCATCCTGCTTGTATAATGTCCAGTCCCCCAGGAGATCCAATTTGATCTTACACTGGTTTCTCGCCAGTGCCAAGTTAAAACATGGGTTTTTATTTTTAAAAGCCTTTTGGAGCTCATAATTTCATCAAAATCTATATACGACACATATATGGTTTTAAACTGTTTACAATTGTTGAAATATTCAGTTCATATTCATGTTTTTAGAAAATTTAAATTCTTATTTTCTTATTTTTAATTAAATTATTTTTTAATTAAATTGCTTAAACTGAGCTGAATGAAAGCAACCCAGAGGTTTTAAGATACAGGATGTATAAATATTTTTTATCAATCAATCAATCCAATAAATCAATAGGGATGAGGGCTAGGTGATTGATGGCACCCTCCAACCAATTCCTGATGAAAATACGGAAGAAGCAGGGAGGAGGCAGCCTGTTGGGCCCTGAGTTAACTTATTCCAACCAGGAGAGGCTTCTTTGGCCTTATGAGTCCTTGGCCAGGAGGCAGGTAAGAAGCCCTGTTGTTCTTATTGGTGGTGAGGATATGTGGCCATGCCACCATTGGAACAATGGGATTTGAGCATCCACAAATTTTGGTATCTGCTTGGGGTTTGGAATGGATCCTCCATGGATACCAACGGCTAGCTGTATAATGAAATCACAATACAAAAAGTGGGGGTGTGTTGGAGAAAAACAGAACAGAAACAATGCAAAGTTAAAACCAGACTGAAGACAACTGAAAAGCCAAAATTGCTTGTGTGTATGTATATATCTATATCTATATCTATCTATCTATCTATCTATATATCCGATTGCCTGTCAAAAGCTCGTTAATGAGGAAACCAACCTGACATCCTTTGGGAGAAACTTCCACTGTGACAGAATTTCTACAGAAAAAGCTCTGTTGTGTGTACTCACCAACCTCACATCTCAAAGTGGCATCTTAGAGTGGTGTAATATGCAACAAAGCTTTTGGTGAAGATTTCAAATCCAAAGCAAGCTCATAAGTGGTCTTTCAAATATCCTGGTGCCAAGCCTTTTTGGCCTTTCCAGGCCAACACCAGCATCTTGCTTAAACTTGGAAGCAACTTGGAAGGCATTGTGACTGGTTCATAATGAGAGATATATGGTCTTTAAAGTACACCCCCCATAAACGTGTGGCTGCTGCCTCTTTTGCCAGCTCGCTGTAGCTGCTGGACCCTTTTCAAGGGCAGCTCCACATGGAGTGCATTACAGTGGCCTAATTGAGAGATAATTAAAGCATCAACTACTAAAGCCAAATCTGCCTTCCCTAATTTGGCTGGATTTATCTTGGAGAGCTGGCCGCTATTATGAGGCAGACTGTATTTCTTGGATATTGACAGAGTGGTAGAAGTGTTGCTACAATGCCTTTTTTATCATGATGTGGTATGGAAGCATTTTGAACATGGTGAGATTACAGTTTAGGACAGGGATGTTCAAAGTGTGGGCCTAGGGCCCAAGCTGTTTCTGCACCCCTTAACACTCCCCTGTTTGGCTTTTCTTTTTTTAAGCCAAAAAGCTGAGTTGCCTTGTTTGAAAACCTCCAACAGCAACAATCCACCTTTTAAATACACTTCCCCCTAGCTCTGTTTGACATTAAAAAATCACCTGTTTTTCACAGAATTAGAACATCCAGTACTGCTATCCTTTACTTATTTATTGCAATCTATTTGGGCCTCAAAGAGTGCAGGAAATTGCTCCATGCCCTTCCCAAGGTGACAACTTGGGTTCAAAATAAGCTCCTGACTTGATGCCCACTCAATCAAGTTTTTCAGGATTCAGCCTTAGAGAGTCATGTATACCATTACAGATGATAAAGGCAAAGGAGTCTGGTGGGAGGGAAGATAAGCTGTCCCCACTTCCAAGCAGTTATTTTGCTGGGTGAAACCTGGGAAAGCAAGTGGTGTAGTAGAACTCTTCTCCAGCTCATCTTTTAATCCAAGCTGCAGGGTCTCTCAAGGCTTCTGATGCTCTCTTCTCATTTGAAGAGAGCGTTACTGAGCCCCAGGAATTTATTCCAGAGCCTGTTAAATTTCAGAGGCTTCTCAAACGGCTGTGAGTCTTCAATCTCACAATGGGCTAACAATCAAATAAGGCTAGTTTTTAATAGGCAGCAAAGCTCTTTCTAAATTGTGCTATTTCAGATTGCAGTGGGGTGGGCAACTCCATTGCTCCAATTCAAATTTCTGGAAACTGATTTCTCTTCAGATTTATAGCAACATATTAGGCTAAGGTTTATACCTTGATTTTTCTTTAAAAAGATAGATAGACAGACAGACAGCTAGATTTAGTTGCTTATTGTTTAAGTAATCAATAAGCCCACCTATATCTCACCAGCAGTCCAATGTTGTACTGCCCAGAAGAAGCCAGTTATACCACTTAGGCCAGTAATGGTGAACCGTTTAGGGACTGAGTGACCAAACTAAAAGGCCTTCTGGTACTGGGTGTTACCCGGTGCTGGAGGCAGGACTTATGGGGTTAGGGATGTATGGAGTGGGCCTTGCATCTTCCAAAGGTTGGACCTCTTTCCCTCACTCCCACCCCTGGGGCCTTCAGCTGCCTCTCCAGAGGCAGCTGTAGGCCCAGGACAGCCAGGAAGGAGGAGGAACAGGTGCACACCTGTTCCTCCTCTTTCCTATCCTCTGCACGTAACAAAAAATGGCTTTTCATGCCATCTCTGGCATGCATGCCATAAGTTCCTTTCCACAGACCTAGGCACATAATACAACTGCAGATTGCATTTGCTTTCGTAGCAGCTGCATCACCCTTCTGGCTCTTATTCACCTTGTGACTCACTAGGGCCTAGTTCCTTTTCACGTGTTGTTCTACCAAGCAACTTCTCTCTGAAATAAAAAGATGTGCATTTTAGACATAGACATAGATATAGGTATGTGTGGAGAGACACTGGAAGAGTGAAATGTTCACAACAACCAATCAGAGACAGGCTGCCAAAAAGGTAGGGGTCTGCCTGATGAGTTGCTATAAAAAGGAGAATGAGCTCTTAAGAGTACATGAGTTGATTTATTTTTGATCAAATATGAAAGTATATCCATTTCTTTAAGTTCATGTAATCAAGAGGGTGTCTCTTTGGAACAAAGACATTTTTTAACAAGTGAAGCGATGTACACATAGTAACAACAATATCTGAGAATCAGCTGTAAAAAGATACTAACTTAACTTCTTTCTGTAAATAAAAGTTATTTTTCTTCTTGTTTACAAAGGAGTAGCTTTAAGTAATTTTTAAATAACAACAACAACTTATTATTATTATTATTATTATTAGAATAATAATATTATGAAAATAATAAAACACTTAATAAGAAAATATATTGGGAGCCCATATCTGTCACTTGTTAAGTGAGTGGACTAGGATAAGAATTGTGGCCAGTGGGAGAACCAAGGTTTAAAGAGATAGTTCTGAGTGAAGAAAAGCCTCAAATAATATATTATAAGATAGGAGAAGAATCCTGTGTAACTCAGTGGTCACAATATGGGTATATTTGTGCCTTTATATGTGACCTTATCTTTATTTATTTTGATTGAAGCATATCAAGGTTTTGCTTAGTGATCCAGTATGTTAAGCTCATTTTGGATCCTGATTCTCGCTTCCATTATATTAACCATATCTCTTTGTGCCATCTGCAAATGTGATAAGAATGCCTTCTATACGTTCATCTAAGTCATTTATGAAAATGTTCAACAGTCCACACATGATATTGCAACCAGTCTTTAAAATCTGTCATGGTTTTCTGGCCGCTGACTATGTGGAATGGGTTGCTACTCTTAGGAAAAGGAGATAAACATGGTTTAAAACCTTTGGGGCCTCACAGAACTAACTTCACAATTCTGTAGTATTTGTTTTCCTTTTCCCAGTGTTAGTCACAGTTAAATATTGTATTAAATAATTACATGGTTTGGGCAAAAAAGAATTTGACATAATCACCAGCAAATATATTAATATTCTAATTTTTCAGCTTGTTTAGAGTGTGCATGATATTACATTTTGTAAATTAATTATGGGGTGGTTCATCTTTTGTGTGCTAAGCACCTTTACAAATAATGAGCAGAGGAGGAAAACAAGGAAAAATCCACATTATCCGAAAAATTCATTTCACCACACTGTTCTTTGATCTGCTTAATATGTGCTGCGCATTCATTAACTCTTCATTATGTTTTCATGATTATATTCTGTGTCTTGCTGAAGCAAAGCCAGCTTCCTTGAGGCAAGCGTTTGCAATCTAAGAATGTCAATTTCTATAAACATAATCAATCTTATGCATGAAATTTTAATAGGAAGGAGGGGGGGGAAGTGTAGAGCAACATAAATTTTCAGGGTTCTAAGTCGTCACTAACCAGCACCATGCTAATTTGCAATAGAGAATAATTAAAGGCTGCTGATGGACAGTGTGGCAGCATAGATTTCATGTTACATTAGATTACATTGGATTACCATGAAAAATAGCTTTTTTTTTTTTTTTTTTACAATATCATATGTGGGCTGCACTTGTCTTTTTATAGTAATGAAGATGTTAATGAAGAAATCTGTAGGACTAACTCAAAACTATTGACAATTTTCCTAAGACTTTCAATGTTGTGAATGTCTCCTTTTTTTCCAGGATATTTTGTTCACTGATGTTACCCTCTTTGTTCACTTTTGGAGTCTTTTAGTTGCCCACAGAGATTATGACATTTCATGTGTGTTAGTGCTGGGGAAAATTGAGTCCATATGCAGAAGACTGCCAGCCAGGAAAGCAAATGCCACTGCCGAGTCTGTAAGTACCTGGAAACAAACGCTCCTGCTCCCGAATAGAGTTTCATGCATGACTGCTGAGATTCGTCCAAAGAGGCTTTTAACCTTAGTTGCAGCAAAATATTTACAAGCATGATACAGCAATATTTACACCATCCGACATAATGTTCCACCACCAACCAACATCCACCTAACTCATAGTGTACTGGAGAATTCTTTCTTATATACATAAACCCCTGCTGGTGTTTCATCATCTTCCTGTCATGTCTCCACAGTGACTGTGCAGTTCTGAACTGTTACAACACAATTACACGCTGAGGTTTCATCAGCTCCCTCTGAGTCAGCATTTCCCCTTTAGCACATTGCATGCACCTGAGACATTTTACAGCCTGGGGCAAAACTTCACTAACAATGGGAGCTCTCAGAACAGATTTCTACCATGGGTGATTCATATGGCGGGGACATTAATGTGATTATTCCAATATACATTGCTATCACCTCTACATGAAGTTATGTTGACAGCCCTTTCAAGTCATCTCATCACCTACCAAGACCACATAACATCCGGTTTGCTAACTATCTCATACTGTTTGGGATTGGCTCAAGAGCAATAACCACAGTGAGGAAAGTGGGATGTCCCTGAAACACGAGCCATTAGGGAAGAAAAATGAGCAAATGAAACAGCAGAGTTTTTCTTCCCTTCCCATACATCATGATTTTTGAAACTGTAACTGTAGTTGGCTAATAATTCTTTGTAGTTTCTAATCAATAGTCAAGAATGGGCTTGGCCTCCAAGGAAAAGGAAAACGTTGAAAACAAAGATCCAAAAGGCCAGAAGCGGAATGAAATGGGATGAGGACAGAATTGAGAGGCAGAGGTTGAAAGATGGCACCAGGGAAACTGGTAATAACCTGTAGTTGTGCATTGTCACTAGTGTGGTGTAGTTACTGGACTATGATTCTGGAGATCAGGGTTTCAATTCAGATTCAGTCATGGAAACCCACTGAGTGACCTTAGACAAGTCACACTTCCACAAAGTCAAATGCTAACCTTCCTGGAACAAATATTGTCATAACCCAGAAACGGCTTGAAGGGATACCACCACCACAGACATGAATGAAAATTCTTTTTAAAAAAATGTCTCCCACCAGTCAGAGGTTTCACACATTCTCAAGGCTTTTCTACATTTTAGAAACTTGTTCATGAAAAGTTCATTTTTGTGCAAAACAGTTTTAAACTGCATCTTCTGTACACCTTCCCCTTTTGTGATTTTTAGTTTCACACACACACAAAAAAAGCTTCAAAGTGTGAGCAATCTCATGGTGGTGGAGCAGTTTTTCAATTCATGTCTGCATCCTGAGACACTCTTTTTCACTAAGGACAATAATACTTGTGAATATTCTTTATATCCTTGATGATGAGCATAACCACTTACTTGAGAAATGAAAGGGAATGATTTCCATCAGGCTTTACATTTGTCCATTTCGGAAATTGTAAAATCATGGGATTAAGATTAAAAATAATTATATTCCAGGATAACTCAGTGTGTATGCACACGTCCTGGGTGGGTGTTTGACAAAGATCTATTTTTATATTAATTTTATTCTTGAAAAAAACATTGAATAATTTCTACAGTTCTCTTTCTTCAGTTTGGAACTTATTCTGTACAAAAGTCAAATTTTTCAAACAGAAAACTACATTTTCTGCTCAAGCATCATTATGTTCTGCATACTTGAGCAGAAAATGTAGTATTCTGTAATAAGTGTGTATATTTTTGCATGAAATATCATTTTTATGCATAGGAAATAATATTTCTGCACAGTAACATTCCTTCCATGCAAAATTAATAAATAAATAAATATGCTGTTTTATCAAGGAAAACTGTTGTCCAATACCAGTTCTACATAAAAGACGAGTCCAGGTGTACACCCAATCTGCGAACTTTGTCCGTTAGGGGAAGTGTGACCCCATCCAGGACAGGTTGACAAATCTCCATCCTTGGGCTAGACGAACCTATCACAAGTACCTCTGTTTTCCCTGGA
This sequence comes from Urosaurus nigricauda, assembly GCA_034509955.1. Classification (NCBI taxonomy): domain Eukaryota; kingdom Metazoa; phylum Chordata; class Lepidosauria; order Squamata; family Phrynosomatidae; genus Urosaurus; species Urosaurus nigricauda. Next base: position 109,163,884 of record JAOEGL010000004.1, read on the forward strand.
TTCAACCTGAGTTTGTTTCTCCTCATCTAGCCCATTACCAACTCCAAGCAGGTGTTCAGAGAAGTGATGCCATCCTTGGTCACTGCAGCAGTCAGAGACAGACAGAAATATATTTGTGTGTCATCAGCATATTGATAATACTGCCCCCCATGTCTCCGGATGATCTCTCCCATGTTAAATAGCATGGGAGACAGAACGGTGTCCTGGGGGACGCCAGATGTCAACTCTCTTTTTATGAGAGCAACTGTCTCCCAGCTTCACCATCTGGAATCTGCCTAAGAGGTAGGAAGGGAACCACTCAAGAACAGTGCCCCCAATTCCCATCCTGCTCAGGCGTTCCAGAAGGATACCATGGTTAATGGTATTGAATGCTGCTGAGATGTCCAAGAGCACCAAGAGGGTCACACTTCCCCTATCGATGCACAGACGGAGATCATCGATCAAGGCAACCATGGTCGTCTCGACTCCGTGTCCCCTTCTCAAGCAGGTTTGAAATGGGTCCAGATAATCGGCTTCATCCAAGGCAGCTTGGAGTTGGAAGGCAACTGCCCTCTCAATCACCTTACCCAAAAATGGTAACAAGGAGAACAGCCTATAGTTATTTCTTACCAAGGGGTCTAGGGAGGGCTTTTTTTAGAAGTGGTTTAACCACAACTTGCTTTAACGCAGATGGAAATTTGCCCTCCCTGAAGGATGTGTTGATGATAAGTTGAAGCAATGTCACCACCACATCCCCTCCTTGGGCAGTCAACCAAGATGGGCAGGGATCGAGAGGGCATGTTGTCCTCCTAACACTTCCAAGGAGCTTGTCCACTTCCTCAGTAGTTACAAACTCAAAGTGATCCAGTCTAATCGTGTCCATGGAGTCACTGGACACTCTTGTATTGTTTCTGTGTTAATGCTGGTGTCAAGATAGGCCCTTATGTGAGAGATCTTATCGGCAAAAAAGTCATTAAAAGCGTCACAGCAGGCATTTCTTGGTTCTAATAATGGATTCAAGGTAGGAGGGGGCCGAATTAGATCTTTAACCACTCTTAATAGCTCTGCTGGGCGAGACTGCCAATGCAATATGTGCAGCATAGAGGTATTCTTTGCTGCATCAATTGCTGCTCCATAGGACCTTAATAGGTTCTCTAGGAGTGCCTTGTCAGATAACCGTTGGTGTTGGCGCCAGCGATGCTCTAGTGGTCTCATCTCTCACTTCATCCTCCGAAGATCTTGTGTATACCATGGCTTTTTATTAGAAGCGAGTTGGAGAGGATGCTCGGGAGCAATGCTGTTTATAGCCCTGGTGAGGTTGGTGTTCCAGGTATTAACCAGGGCATCAACAGGATCACCATCATTCCCAACCATATATTCCTCTAGGGCTTCTTGGAACCTTCTGGGTTCCATCAACCTTCAAGGGTGGATCATCTTAATAGGTCCTCCACCCCTGGGGGGGATGTAGGTAGTGGCCATTAATTTTAACTTGGCCTCGAAGGGGATGTTGAGGTCCCCCAGGATTAAGAGCCTGGGGAACTCCAACACCAGCTCTGAGACCAATTGTGTCAGCTCAGTCAGTGAGTCTGTTAGGCAACAGGGTGGACGGTAGGCTAACAGAATCCCCAAACTGTCCTTGACCTTCAGGGTCAGGTAAATACCCTCGATGTGGTCAGTCTCATGGATAGGTCTCCTGGTCAGATTAATTGTGGTTTTATAAATCCACTCTGCCCCCACCCCTGCCCACTTTCCCTTACCTACTCCTGAACTGTATACCCATCTGGGAGGGCCTTAGACCAGATCACGTTACTACCTTCACCCAGCCAGATTTCCCTTCACCCACTTGACACATGGTTAAATGCCAGAAGACTTTCTGAATCCTAGTGGGCTTTTGTAAAATAATAATAATAATAAAAAATTTCAAGTGTTTTGTGCAACATTCTTGTCTGGAAACAATGAACTGAGCTTTGTGATGATAGGTGGTAGTGGGGAACTTAGAAACTGTATTTTTGAAATGACAACTCCAAGAATTATGGAAGTGGTTATCCCAAAAAGTTAACTTTTCTAAGCTCTGCTGAAAACTAATGCTGATCTGGAAAGCTCTTTGATGGTGAACTAAATTTCTGGTAAGGTGTATTGTCTAGTAAGGTCCTTCACTGTAAGTGTTTAAACAAAAATTGTATGGCATTCTGCTTTAGGTGTGGAATCCGGTATTAGCAAAAATATGGATGAGGCTAGATGATCCCTGGGTTCACTTCCAACACTGAAGTTTTATGATTGTATTTTTTTCCACTACATTTTGTGTAAATATTAATAAGCTTGACTGAATCAAATGCTTATAGGGATTTATTCCATCAGCAGACACAGTATTCATCCACACTACTGATGCCCCAAGCTGCCCACAAGCAGTTTCACAGCTGCAGATCGGAGATATGCATGTTCCAACTACAATGCTGAATGGGCTGGGAAAGCATTATGTTGTAGACAAGAAGATTGCAGACCATGCATGACAGCTTTCCTACGGTAATCCTCATTTCAACAGCAGGTGGAAATAGCCTCCATTGAAGTATTCAGACAAAATTCTGTCTTGTGTATAGCAATTAATAAGCATTAGCAATTCCCAACATTGTTTTATCTAATTATAAGGATTTTGAAGATAACAGAACAAAATGTAGATTTTTGCAATCCATACTGTTCATCTCATTAGTGCTTAATCTGTTCTCAATCCTCTGATTTAATTGCAAATGTTTGATTCAGTGAAACTAATATCTTTCTTGGCACTGGTGTTCAGTTAAAATCAACATGGCTGTGTGAAAGGTATAGATTACCAATAAAGGTTTATCCTTTTATAATTACTCTAAAGCTCACCACAACCAAATGAGAGGTGTTATTATGCCAACTAAATGAGATGACAAAAGATTTTGAAAATCTGCATATCATGAACCAATTGTAAAGACTTGCCTCCTGAGTTAAATTTTCTTGTGAGCATCAATTTGCTTACTCAACCAAAGAGAGTGCAGAAGTGTCAAAATCCAGGCTTCTTCTAACAAAGATCTTTAAAACTAGCTATGCAAAAAAACAAACAAATAAAAGTGAAAGACAAAGTTTACCTTCCAACACGTAGAATATTTTAATTGGTCTTTAACATTAGTAAACCTCGAAACAGTCTTGTACATAGGATATTCTTCTTAATTTGAGAATCTGCATAAATTAAATCACTAAATTAATTCCACCATCCAAAGAATTGATTATCAAAGCTGACGTAATTGGTTGAGCATCATCAGAAACAAGAAATGGCACATATGATAAAACTGATTGCCTAAGATCAACCTTCCAAAATATTTTAACTGTTTGAACTAGATAACTTTATTATAAAATGCTCCAGTCCACTATGCCCTGGTGACTCCATGTTCAATTAGCACAGTACACCATCCATGTACTCTCAGAATAAACTTTACTACAGTTGTTTTTCACTGTCTCTCTTGAACATTAACTGGTTTACTTCACCAAAAACAAACACAAGCAAGTCCATATGTGGTTCAAGTTCCCAGACACCACTTGGCCATCCTATAGAGAACTGAAACCATGAGTTGCTACTCAGCTCTAGTGGGAGCTGCAGGCTTTTTCAAGAACTTCCCACTCATATTTCTCCAAAAACCAGCATTCTGTTCCCCAGACACTTGACTGGTGGGGCCATCCAACAGGCTCTGGGCATACAGGTCTCTCCTGTTCCAAATCCAGGAGAAGAAGGTCCCCCGCAGAGTTGAGATTGGCATCTCCCCTTTGCCTCTCTTGGCCCTCTCCTCCCATGATGCCTCTCATTGCCTCCTTCCCAATCCTTCCCCCGCTCCACATGACTGTCTCTCCCAGCCTGAACTGTATCCTCTCTCTCACCTCCTCTTCAGTGAGAACCTCCATGGTAGTTTCTCCAGCTGGCCTCTCTCCTTCCCTCCTCCCCCTTTTAAGCTACCCATTCTTCCTCACCCCTCCTCCTTTCCCCATGTCCACCTCTGTCAGTCTCTCTGATTTGCTCTATTTGAACTCTGGTTCTTCCTTGAGAAAACCAACTGCTCTTCCATCCTTCGTCTCCCAAGTGTTCTGGGAGAAATCCAGGACTGTTAGTCTGCACCACATCTCCTCTCCCACCATTTCACATTGGGTCATGACTTCTTTATCTCAGTTGTGTTGTTGTGTGTCTTCAAGTCATTTCCATCTTATGGAAACCCTAAGGTGAACCTATCACAGGGGGTTCTTGGAAAGATTTGTTCAGGGGAGGGGGGTTGCCATTGACATCCTCTGAGGCTGAGAGTGTATGACTTCCCCAAGGTCACCCAATGGTTTTCCATGGCTGAGTGGGTATTTTAACCCTGCTATAATAGTCCATGTTCAATCCACTACCCTACACTACACTGGTTGTCTTTACCTGTGTCATTCAACTGATGTCCTTAACAGATACAGTTTTGTTAATCAGCACCAATAATGCAACCATGTCAAAAGAAGAATTGTGGTTTCGCTAAGAGACAAAACCCAATGCCTGGATGGCAACGCTTAGTGACTAAGTGCCTATGTTGTGCTTAGGCAGCACTAATCTAAACTTACAGAATATTTATACTGCTTTAGCCATCTTCTGAACACTGACACTGTGCATCTGACTGTTCATTTTTCAGTCACATTGTCACTTATTATCACATTGGGCAATGGGTAATGAAGAGCAGCAGCTTCTGCAGTACTGTTAAGGTAAAAGCTAATAAAGCCATTGATAACCAACTGATAACCAATAATCTCTGCCATTAATGCTCAATAATGAACAGTTCAGCCATAGTGAGAAATAGAGCAAAAGGAAAAACTTGTCCTTTTGAATTCGGCCTGTAGCCCCCACCTTAGGAGGGAGGAGGGAAGTCAATGAGTGCTTAAGGAAAACAAAGGGGCTTTGAATTGTTCCTGATAAGACCAAAGTTGGCTGAACTCCCAGAAAACAGAATGTTGCAAATTGCCTTACTTAAAGAAAGGTTCAGGCCAGCAGAAGAGCCAACCAGTTTAGACTAGCCGAACAATACAGATATATATGATGATGATGAATGTTAAACTACGCATGCTCAATGAATATTTTGTGGGTTAATAAAAACTGTTTACGCCATGTTTGGGGCATCAGTCAATGGAATGATTCTTGACTGAACACTGCAGACTAAAGCTGTTTTGAATAAATCTGAATCTGATTGGAAATCTTCACAAATGCCTCACTTTGCATAATTGGTAGTGAATGGGTTAATTAACCCTTTGTTTTCTGTAACAGTACCCCTGAATAAAGTGGTACATCGAAGACACTGATGAATATTTACCAATTATTCAAGAATGCACCACTGCATGGTGGGAAATTTGCTAATTATTCCCAGTTAGAGGAGACTGATTAAACCAATTATTGAATGGTGACTAGACAAACAGGTAAATCTAATGGACTCAGTGGCTTTACTCTATTTGAGATTAGGAATTGGATTTAGGTGCATTTAAAACCGATAAAATTGTGGGACGCCTTATGAAACTGGAATATGTCTGTTGGACAAAGGCCAAAAAAGTACAACTTCATGTTTTGGGACACTTACCTGGTATGACAGAAGCAAGATTCTGACCAATGTTATGACATAGGGAGAGCAAATGAGGCCAAAGATGCTGAGAACAACAATAAAAGCACTGGTGTCAGGAAGAACATCTTGAAAATAATGTGAATTTCTTCTGTGCCAAAAATGAGGCCATTTTCAACCCTTATGAAAAGGAACACAGAATGAGAGGTGCAGTTTCCACTCACCACTTGGGTACATCTACTGATGCCATGCTGTCTTCAAGTTAAGTTTCCCAAGTTGGTATACATAAAAGGCCACAATGTGGATAAATGTATGTGCTAAAGCTTTTCAGGAGAAAAGTGCTACATTTCCTTCCATTCCAAGGCAAGATATGTACTTCAGAGTGCAGCTTCATATTTTCTAGAATTACACCTTCATACTATTTAATAGGCTTGTAAAAGGAAAGGGCGTCAGTGTAGTCATTGGTGAAATGCATTTCAAGCTAGCAAATTCTAATCATGTTTTCACAGCACAGAAGGAAGTGAGAAGTAACACCACAAATAAAAGAAACCTTTTAGCTAAAAACAAGGGAAGAGAAATATGAATCCTGATATTTTGGAGTCAACAATATTATTGAACATGCTAACACTCTGAGATAACAGCCTGGTAGTAAAGTGAAAACAAATCTCATCATGATTATCCAAAAGAATGTTTTCAAATGTGTTTTCCTAAAATATTATCTCCAGGCAAGAATAAACTAGCATAATAAGTTGGTCAACAGAAAAGAGAGTTACTCATAAATGTTTTTCATTTTAAAGCTGAATTTTACTGAAAGGAACGTCCAGGCCAAGACCTAATGAGTTATGCTGAAGTTAATAATTGCACAACTGGAAAATTTATGGAAGTAGAATTCCATAACTGGAGAAACTAGAGCATTGTAATTGAGCATGCCATCATCCATTCTTCAGTAGCTGAGTGCATGCAAAAATGTTCTTTAAAAAAATAGCACTAACCCTGTGATGTGGTGACTTCAGCCAGGGAGACCTTTTATTCTTCAAAATCTGCTGAATGCTAAGGACCTTGAAAAACCTGGAGCCTTTTCACACTACAGAATTACAGGGCTTTTCCCCCCACTTTATTTGTCATGGTTCTGTTCTTTAGAATCATGGGGTTTGCAGTTTAGAAGGATCAGTTAGAATTCTCAGGTTGAACACTCTATCCCTAAAAGAACAACCACCATAAATGTCCTATATGATCTCCTTTCCCAGCAAAAGAATGGGCTAATCATTGATGATACCTGATATTACATGTTTTGCCTACGTGTTGATCTATTTCCTGATGGAGGTCAAATACACAAAATCAGTTTACCAGTATGGCAGTTCATCTACTTTTCATTTAAGGGAGAAAAAAGTATCATGTTCTAACATGGAACTAGGAGACACTAGCAATGGCAGCAAGTTTATGCAAAACATAGAAAAGATAAACAGATATTTTTCACATTTAGGAGTTTATCAGACGACGGAAATTGGAAGTATAATCTAATGGTAATCCAAACGCAATCATGGGGTTTCACGTTATTGCGTATTAAAGTATCTCACACAATTTCAGGCAAAAGGGAAGTCATTCTGAATGCAATCATGAGTTTTACATTATTTCGTATTAAAGCATCTCACGCAATTTCAAATTCATGTGAACTCGAATTGGCTCCATTTGAAATAAAAAGAAATTCCTCCCATTAGAAAACTCCGTAGTTACATTAGTCCAGACACACTATTCTTCTCAAATATTTTAGCACATTAGTGATGATTTGGCAGCCTTGCATGAGAAGCTAGTATTTCTACTTAAAAAATAAATAAATAAATCCTGAAAATTTTACACTTGTGGAACATACATTCCAATGAAGTATGGTTCATCTGAAAAAGACTGAATTTATGGTGTCTGTACCAGTAAATGTCAGAGGTAAACTGTCAGAGATAAACAGATGTTATCAGAAAGATAAAGGGTGAAACATTTTTCTTTCTTTCTTTGAGAGTTCCTGTTACAAAGATCATCCTTCACATTTTCTTTAGGACTCTTATGTCAATGTCCTGTGACTTTCTCTTGCTAGAAATGGATGACACTTTGCCCTCCTGATTGACTTATGCCACAGTTGTACAAACACAGACTTCCATCTTGGTTTAGATTCCCCCTCCCCTGCCCTGCATATCATTTTTAGATAGCAGATCCATTCAAATTATACTGGCACTGTCTTGACAGATTCTATGACCCAAAAGATAGATGCTGTGAATATCTGTGGTTGCTATGTCATTCTAAAATTAAAGGCAGGATATTCACAGTTGCAGAGAAGACTCCAATCATTATTCTGGTCACATGGTTTAACTAAAGAATGTAGAAAAATGTTCTGAAAGAAGTATGCCTCCCCCACCCCCCACCCACAGACACACTACTAGACTGGAGCAGGATTCATACCAAGGGCTGTAAGAAAATTGCCCAAAGGAAGTTTAAAAAGGGAAAATATTTAAAGAATTTTAAACAGGAAAATAGAAAGAGAGTATTTTGGGGTGGCGTGATACTGCTATTGTTATTGTAGTTATTGTGTTATTGTCATATAGTCCCAAGAAATTTTTTAAAGATTACTTTTCTGTTGTAGAGGATGTGAGGCATTAGAACGGAAAGAGAGGAGGAGGGAGTGTGTGCTAGAAAGAGATTTCATTTACAATACTTCTGCCACACCCTATATCGTAAGATCTCTGGGTATTTGCTATAAAATCATCTGAACAATTTAACAGCTATAACAAGAAAACAAAGCAAATTAAAACAATAAAACATTCTAAAATATATATATTAAGCAATTACAATGTTCAAAACACTGAAGTTAAAACAATATGCAATGCTGTGTCTGTAAACACTAGGTGAAATAATTAGGCCCCAAAGAAAGCCAAGTTTTAAATTGGCACTGAGATGAAAGGAGACCAGAGTTGGTACCAATCAGATCTCCAAGGGGAACTGAAAAGGCCCCCAGTTCCATGTCCTCCTGAAGTATATTGCTACATTGGTGAGACACAAAGGAGGCCTCCTACAGTAGATCTTAGTTCTCAGATAGGCATATATAAGAGAGAGGTTCCATTAGATATCAAAGACTCCTCCAACAGATCTCATTTCTCAGGTAGGTATATATGAGAGACAGGTTCCATCAAATATCAAGGTCTGAAACCATTTAGGACCTTAAAACTCATTCCCAGTGCCATGAATTCAGACCAGAAAGACACAGAGAGAATTGCCAGTTGGTTTCCATCCAAGAAGTGAAAGAAGAACACATTGCTTCCCAAAATCTCAAGACATAGGAGCTTATCACATTGCCCCTGGGGACGTGATGGAGACATGATGGGGCTGTGACTGAAGGGAGTAGGATGGGAATCAAATGGGGTGAAGGACGCATTTTACTGCATAGCAGAATGACGACGACACCTTCGGAAGTTCCCATTGCATTCCGTATCCGTCCCAGAGGAAGTGATTTTCAGGAACTGTTCAGAAGCGTTCCTGAAAATCGCCTCCTCTGGGATGGATGTGGAACACAATGGGAGCTTCTCCTCTCGACTCCTTTGAAACCTGTGCAGAGAAACTAAATCCAGCACAGCGAGATATGCCATATCAGTTCCAGGCTGACATAGTTGAAAGACCTTAATTTAATACCCAGAGGAAAAAAATAGGTTTTTCAAATCCAGAAGTTCCTAAGCTTTCTGTATACTGTCCCACCCATGGAATGCTCCATTTGGGACCCTACAGCAGACATATATGATATCAACATTATCAGAATCATCGTGCTCATGATCACTATCATCGTCATTATCATTGTCAGATATATGTTTTAAGGGCATTTTGCAAAATTAATTGTGATCCTCATAGTGAATGTTCTATTAGTGGAACACATCTCAGGTGGGTGGGTTTGTCTGTTTTGTCCTAAACCCACAGCTAATGAATTGGGATGCTTAGGATTTTGCAGTAAGGCTTTTTTAAATTTAAACTTTATTGAACATTGTGTCTTGATGGGAAGCAAGTGCATTACTACTCTTCTTTTCCTCCGTTGACTCTTCTTTACAGTTTTGGTGTCAATTGAAACAATCAGAGGGATTGACTCCAGCTTCTCTGGTCTTGACCCGCACACTTAGATCCACTGGACAGCGCTTATTGAGAGTTCCGGAGGCTAGATTAGTGAGTACAACGAAGAGGGCTTTTTCCATCTCTGCCCCTTGCCTCTGGAACTCACTGCCTACTGAGCTCTGCTTGTCCCCCACCCTCAGCCAATTTAGGAAGGACTTGAAGACCTACCTATTCAAGCAGGCATATCCTTGAATGGACCTTCTTTGTAATCTGCCTGTCAACAACCCGCTTACTGTATTGCCATCGCATTTTGCACGGGGGATAATGTTTTTAATGTTTTTATTGTATTTGATCTGTTTTTAACTTATATGTACTTTGATGTTTTAATGTTTATACATGTTGTACACCGCCCTGATCTCTGGAAGGGCGGTATAGAAATAAATTTTATTATTATTATTATTATTATTATTATTGACTGAGTAGAAATTTAGGGGTGGACCTGGAAATCAGGAGTGTTGTGGGTCCTCCAAACCTACTCATAAGTGCTGTCATACATCCTTTTCAACTTCTCCAACATTAGAGAAGTAAGAATTATGAGACTGTGTGCAAGTGCTGGGGTGTGGTGGGAAACATCTGAGGCCAGATTTCCTCCTCCAGTAGTGGATATATTTCTCTCTTGACCCACATAGGGGGAGTCTCAGGGTACCATAAGGCTACGAAGATAAAATTTATTCACACAAAAAGTGCTGCAATATCTTCAGCCATCCTCCTCACAAAATGTCTTTTATCTTGGTCTATGCAAACTCCTTTGCAGAGGCAAACCCATTACTCATGGTGGAGATATAATTCTTCTCAGATATCTATTGCTTTATCACTGAAGACAAGAACCACTCACAAGTCAATGTAGCTTTTTTAAAAAAAAACTTCATTGATTTCTGTGAAACCAGTCTGTGAACTTCATTATATTTGCCCATTATATTTGCCATTGTATGATGACTGAGGACTGTTCGGCACAGTGGACCTATAAAAGTTGCATGTGATGTGACCCAGTCAAAGTTTTATTTCTTATATTTAGGCAGGGTTTGCTGGGTCACAATACAAGTTGGACTCAAACAAATATTGCTTTTAAAATTTTTATGGGCCTAATTTATAGCACAGGGCAAGCACTGACTTGATCTCATAGCAGCAAAATTTTATGTTTCTATTCCAACAGTACTGCCTAACACAATAATATCAGGCCTGCAAATCTTAAATATAAGTTAAGCTAACATGATCCATTGCCTTATAAAGCAAGAGCACCCTGTGGAGTCATACTGAATATGCCAAGTGATTTTTCAAAATTTAATCATCCTAAATGTCAGATAAAGGTGCTTTTGCTGTCATTCTTTAAAACCAGGAAGAAGAAAAAAAATCCAGAGCCTGCCTGCAAGTTATTTAGCAAGACTGTTTCAAAGTAGCTATACAAAAATATAGGAATGTGCTGAATGTTGACTAGTTTTTTTTCTTTTCAGGGTGAAAAGTGTAATTTATGAAACACAAAAGAGGCTTCTCAGATGCTTCTACCTTTGATCTATGATAATGATGGCCATCTTTGCTCTTGGGGGTGGGTGGGTTAAGATTTATTTTGTCTTAAGATGATGATTAGTCATATCAGGGCATTTTATATAAAAATTAAGCACATACACAGAGAAGGGACTATGCTACCTCTGGGGCAAAACAGATGGGCAGGAAAAAGTGTCTTGAAGCTGCCTTTTCTAAAACCACATTGAAAACTGCATCACCAGCTCCCAAGGCAGCTAGAGTGTGCATGTCATGACCACATGACATGGCTTCAAGCCAGGAAGAAGCAGAAAAAAGCTGGTATAAAGAGCCGAAAGGACACTTTCCTGCTGGATTGAAAGCATGTGTCATCTAAATGTCACACCTTCAAGCCAGCCTGAAAGCATCTCTTTTTGCCTGTCTGTTTAGCACCTCCGCCTCTTTTTGCATTTCTTTTCTTGTATGGAAAGAGAGGAATCTGAACCAGAGGTCCTCTTACACACATGGAGGCTTTTTATGAAATTCTGGATTCTGCCTTTCTATAGTTCTGGCTTACATGAAACGTTTTCATGGAGTGAAGGGGTGTTTTGTTTTGTTTTGTTTTGTTTGACTCACCACTTTTAATGTGAGCAAAGTGACAATGGATGGAGTAGGACTAGCAGATTTCATAGCTTCTCTTGCCCTTCTCCAGTGGCTTCCAGTTTAAAATTCACCAAGTTGGGCAAATTTAAGAATTGTCGCGTGCACATTTGTTTCTGGGTTATGCTGCCACCATGCTCTTTATAAGACTCAGCTATCAATATTGCTGGTGCATAGGATTTGTCATGTTGCCTTTCCCTCTTAAACTCTGCTGAGTTATTTCTGATAGTAGTGAAAAGACAGAAGGTGTAGTTATAAGAAGAAACAAAGATTATTTCATAATTTCCAATATATGATGATATAAGAATGTAATTCACTCTTTATCACCTTCCACATGGTTATACCAATCATATTCATTCACAGATCTGTGTATTAAACAAATGAATATAGTTTTCCCTCCTTCATATGCAGCACATCTCAATTCTCTTTTGTTTAAAATTGTATTCCTCAAACTACAGTTCTTTTCTTGCCTTTTCATTCTGGCTCAAACCACATCTCCTCAAAGAGTACTTCCCACTTCATTATTTCAGCCAATATCTATCTGCATAGAAATACATGCACTTTGCCAACCTATCCACACTTGCCAATTACTTTTCTCACTCACTTTAGCACAACTTACTATCCAAATGCGCCGTGAAAACACAAACCTATATTACACTGTATTATTGCTTTTGTTCAAAGACAGTACACAGTACATTCCTGTCATTTTTTTCTTAATCCATATTCAAAAAGCCTTAATAGGCCTGTTCTGAATGTGAGAATGCCATGATCCTTTATAGGTAGTCACATTAAATAAGGATTGCCATTAAAGATGGAGAAAACTGAAGAATAAATCATTTATGACCATTGTGTACTACACAGCATGGTAGTTATAGTGCTACATAGTGAATTCTGGCATACCCTCCCAAAATCCATTAACTGGTAGGCAGCCACTGAGATCAAAAAAGGTCCATTTCCTTGTCATTCAAGTAGCAGCTGTTTAACCTTCCCACCCACTCCTGTGAGTGATCTCTGACTCGACAAGTAGAAAAGGATCTCTGTTGCAAATCGCCCTTGTCTTGAAGATAACTTGTGGGAGGGTTGTTGGAAACATCTGGCAGTTGCTTCCTTATCCACAGGAGAATGGATCTTATCAGTCTCAGTGGCAGCTTACTAGTCAGTGGGGTTTAGAGGATTTATATAGTCCCTACATGTTCTTCAGATAGCATAGGCATGGATGAAGTGAACTGAGAAGCGAGAATGGGAAGCCCAAAGAAAGTGATGCCTATACATGGATAACCGCCATAAATAAGTTTTAGTCTCCACAGCTGTGTCAAAGCCATAAGAAATCCCTATATAGGGTAGGATATCAATATTATAATAAAAATTAATAATAAATATTGTGTTATTTGTTTAGCAGAACCAACTAAAGAAAGTTTATATATTAAATTTATACAGAGCAATAAAGAAGAAGAATGGACACAAGGTAACTTGCGATCTGTTGATAGATCACTATATTATTTACATAGATTTTAACTGGGTTCTCACTTCCAGATATTGACTATACCAAAAATAAACAACATACCCAACCATATATGAGTTATTGGAAATGACCAATATGCATCCCCATCCATAAAAAAAGAAGAGACAAAAGGCTACAGCAACTATAGGATTTCAGGATTAATATACCACATTAGGAAAATCATGCTCAAAATTCTACAAAATAGACTACAATTATATATAGAGTCAGAAATCCCAGAGGTGTAAGTAGGGTTAAGGAAAAGAAGAGACACCAATGGAGTCACCAAAGAATTCCCAAAGAGAATCATCATGAGCTTTATAAACTCACAAAAAGGAATGTGACAGCTGGACAGTGAAGAAAGCAGATAGGAAGAAAAGCAACTCATTTGAGATGTGCTGGAGAAGAGTGCTGAGGATACCGTGGACACCAAAAAAGAGAAACAAATGGGCCCTTGAACAGATCAACTCTGAACTCTCCTTGGAAGCCAAAATGGCAAAACTAAGACTGCCATACTTTGGCAAAATCATGAGAAGATATGACTCATTAGAAAAGACAATAATGCTTGGACTGGTAGAACTATAAAAAATAGGAAGGCCACACACCAGAGGGATAGACTCAGTCAGGGGTAGTGATCCTGAAACTGCAGAACCTAAGCAGTGTAGTAGAGGACAGCAGGTCTTGGAGATGTTTCATACACAGGGTCGTCATGAGTCGAGGTTGACTCAAAGGCAGTTAACAACAACAAATGACAATGGAATCTCTGTGGTAACTTATTTTTTTTAAAAAATGTGTAGCTCATTTTAGTGTGAGGTGTATGGGATTCACTGACTCTGCCTAAGCTACCATTTTTGCAGCTGGCTTCAGTTATTGTACCTTTGGTTTTAATAAAAAGCAATTGAATCTCACAAGACTACATTCTATCCACGCTTGACCCAGGGGGAATGTCAGGTATTCTTTAGGGTAAATCTGGTCTGACATTGATGCAAGTCTAGTAAATGTCACTTTTTTCTACCTTGTGATCATACTTTCTCAAAATCTATTTTGGGATCCCTATATCTTTACTTTCTTTTTCTTTCCTGAAAATAAATATATAAGAAGCTTTTTTTTTTCTTTTGAACACAGATCTGTTTTGTGACTTTAAAGAAGGTGAATAATGAAAGAGTGTAAAGGTGAAACTGAGGGACGAAGAGAGATAAACTTTATGGTGTATAGCCTTCAGTATCAGAATCATGTGTGCTTTGTCTTGTACATGTAATTGTTCCCACTAAAGTGCCTGCTTGTCCATTACTGTTTGGGATTTTGTTTGTTTGTTGTTATTTGTTTTTTAGAGTAAATTTGCTCCCAAATGACATAAGTGCTATTCAAGATAAGGTGTAAAGCAGGATTACATACATGCAAGCATCCTTCTCAAAGGCAGCTGGTGGTTCCCAGGTGTTCAGGATGGTGAACCTGCTCTGGTTTTTTAGTCTACACATTAAAGCAGCTGTCTAAGTTGCTGAATATTGTTATTGTTGTTTACTGATCTCAAAGATGACCTTGACTCATGGAGACCTTCATCCATTGCTCTGTTCAAGTCCTGCAGGTGCGGTTCACAGCCTTCCTGATGGAGTCTATCCACCTGGTATGAGGTCTTCCTCTCTTTCTACTGTCCTCTACTTTTCTTGGTATCACTGATTTTTCTAATAATTCATATCTTCTCATGATGTGGCCAAAGTACAGCAGCCTCAGTTTGGTCATCTTGGCTTCCAGGGAGAGTTTGGGCTACAACTATTTTCAAACCCATTTGTTTGTCTTCTTGGTATTCTCAGCACTCTTCTCTAGCACCACATCTCAAATGAGTTGATTTTCTTTCTATTGGTTTTCTTCGCTATCCAGCTCTCACAGCCCTACAAGTTGATGAGGAACGCAATGCAATGACCTGGACAATCCTCACTTTAGTGTTAAGGGTTATATTAATTATATTAAATTGCTGAATTCTATCTCCCAAATAGCTCCAGCACCCTGGGTAGATCTTTTAATATTTTTGCTAAACCCCATAGCAGATCATTCCACTGACATGGAAGCTAGCAGCCAGCTGTGAAGCAATGCAACTGTCATTGATGAAACTCTGTTCCAGAGACTAGAGGCTTTCTGCATATAGCCAATGAAACTTCTACAATAATTTACAACTGTCATGGAAAAGCTGTCTTTCTGTGTGACTGGGAGTGAAGTATAAACTGCAGCTTTGGAAATTGTGTACTCAAGGCAATGATCTTGTAAGTCTCATAAAACAATTCCCAAAAGTCTGAAGGAGTGGCCATTTATTCAGATTTACTATTGACCATAACATCAGCTAAGTACTGAGAACTACCCTAGCCGATACATTTTTGCTTCAGCTGCACAAAAACCCACTTAGACAACCAATGAGAAAAACATTTGAAATTCATCATGTCAGTTGAGCAATATTTTAAGGCAATCTGTTTAAGAAGATGGCATGTATAATGTGGGAGGCAGATAAAAACTGAGATCTTCAAATAGCAGTTGTTTTTAGTTATCTAATCTGCTGACCACGTATTTTGAAGTGCTGATTCAACAATTCTTCAACTAGCACATTCGAGAGAGAGAGAGAGAGAGAGAGAGAGAGAGAGAGATTTTGTACCCTGCAGTATCTTTTCTTTTTGAGAATGTCTGCACAGACAGAATTAAAAACTGTTTTTTTCCCCCCTAGCTTTCCAATGAGAAAGAAAAGCATTGCATTTGTACACATGGACAAATGGATATTTCTAGTTTGTCTCCCAGTCTCATCACATGGAATAAATCAATAAACCTTTTTTTCCCAGTAGAAAATATTTTTAATATGGACATGTAACTTATAGCTTCAGGGGTCTTCCGTCAGGATAATTCATAACCACAAATTCAAAATGAATTATTAGTCCAGTGTCATTGTATGAACAGGGATACAGAGGCCCAACATATTTAGTAGCTGAAATATGTAAGGGCAATGAGAAGGAAGAGAAACTTGACAGAGCTGAATTTATTATAGAATCATAGAATCTTAGAGTTGGAAAAGACCACAAAGTCCATGCAATGCAACCCCCTGCCATGCAGGAACTCACAATCAAACACCCCTGATAGATGGCCATCCAGCCTTTTTTAAAGACCTCCAAAGAAGGAGACTCCACCACACTCTGAGGAAGTGGGTTCCACTGTTGTACAGCTCTTATCGTCAGGAAATCTCTCCTAATGGTGAGGTGAACTATCTTTTTCTGTAGTCTGAATCCATTGCTCTGGCTCCTATTGTCTAGAACAGCAGAAAACAAGCTTGCTCCATCTTTAATATGACATCCCTTCAAATATTTAGACAGGCTATCATATCGCCTCTTCCTACATTTGATCTTAGCCCAAACCATCTCTTCTCCAAGCTAAACATACCCAGCTTCTCATAAGGCATGCTTTCCAGACCCTTTGCCATTTTGGTCATCCTCCTCTGGACACTCACCAGCTTGTCAACAATCTTTCTGAATTGTGGTTCCCAGAACTGGTCACAGTATTCCAGATGATGTCCAACCAAAGCAGAATAGAGTGGCACTATTGCTTCCCTTCATCTACACCCTATACCTTTATTAATGCAGCCTAGAATGGCATTGGCCTTTTTAGCTGCTGCATCACTCTGTTGACTTATGTTCAACTTTTGGTCTACTTGGACTTCTACATCCTTTCCACATGTAGTCATGTTAAAACAGGTGTCCTTCATCCTATACCTATGCATTTCATTTTTTTTCTGCCTAAGTGCAGTACCTTATATTTCTCCCTTTTAAAATTCATTTTGCTAGTTTTGTTAGTTATGCAAATGAATTATGCATAACTAACAATCTGCACACATGAAATGAAACAACCAAGTCGTGTATTTCGACGTGAATCATGTATGTCACTGTGAACAAGCTCCTGATACTCTCCATCATATTATATTTCTTTGTCCTCTGTATCAAACTCCGAGAGAAAAACTGTTAAGAAGGTTATCCCAAATAAACATTTGTTTGGTTGGGATACTAGTGGAACATTTATTGGAAGATCGTAATCCACATATTACTAGGTTTATGGCCAATTTTCTGATGGAGGCAACATAAATTTGGTCTAAACTAAACTAACTCAAAACTTTTAAATCTAAATTTAATGATACCAATTTCATGTTTTAAATTGTTATGATGTAAATCTGATTTTAATTTTGTTGTTATTGGTATTGAAACTGCTATTGTTGATGTGCATATGCCTAATAAAGGTTGGAAGATGATGATGAAGATGATGATGATGATGAACCAAGTCAGGTGAGCTTTACTAAAAAGGCAAAACAAAACTAAAAAAAACAACTTCTAGATACTACCTGAAAACTTCCTCCATAATGCATCCTGGGATCTTTTCCGCTTTAACCATACTCTAATTTTCTTATGATTTCCATCTAGGTGCAATACACATTTGACTGATAAGCTATATGTTGCCAGTGTTAGGCATTGAGGCCCAACTATGAAATGTACAGATGTGCACAAAAGGAAACCAGGAATCATGGGCATAATTGTCTGCAGCTGAAGGCTGGAACAGCAGACAGTGTTCAAGGTCAGATATGTGCTTGGTTGCACGTAAGCCTGGGTAACATCAAAAGTCTTCCTGAGTGAAGGGACAACATTGTTGGTGGCACAAGGAAAGAGTCACCAGAAGAGGAGGGGTTTGTGACCGCATGGCACAAATCTATAAATAGCCTGCACACCGCAGTGTGGGTTGTTGGGTAGTTGGAGTGGATAGATGGTTGGAGAGTTTTGTTGGACGAGCGTGTATATATTTGTAAATACAGCAACTTTAAGAATAAAACCTCTTGAGGAGAGAGATTTGGCTCCAGTCTGTTTCATCAGCAGCGGGCAGGAGGAATTCCTGATAAAGCCAAACAGCTCCAAGGTCGCCGGTACTTCCGAAGGCATCGGAGATTGCTTTACCTGTGCATCTGCTTGTTTACATCAACAGCCAGTCCCTGAAATAAAGATTGTCTTCATAGTGGTTGCTTCTACACAGGAGTTTGAAAACTCATCTCATTTGCCACTCTGTGGACTGCTGGAGAAGTCAGAGTGGTCGGAAGGACATGGTGCATCATTACAATTCTGTCATGACACTACCAATATCAGGGAGTAGCAAGTCAAAATTAAACAACTCTGGTGTACTTCAACATCAGATTTCATGTCTGGTAGGTAGGTTAGAAATGGGGAAATGAATTGGAAGATAGATGGTGAATAGCTGTAGGGCATTGTTTTCCAGACTGGCACACTGGATGATAGCTGGAAAAGATCAGTCTTTGTGGACATCCTTGGATATACCTTCCATTAAGGCTTGGGTTTGAGGGAGATTAGGGGAAGGGTGAGACTCTCCATAATGCATGTCCAGCTGGTGAAAAGTTGTGAAGTAATAGCCTGCTGTAGGTGGCTCACCCCCTGTAGGTGGCACCTCTGGCCTTCTCCATGCTCCGTGATAGGGAAAGCCCCACTGCAGGTTAGGAGACTGTGAGAATGTTTCGGTTGCTAAACAAAGTGTAGCTCAAGTTACTTCCACATCACCTTGTTTGCCTCTTTATAGAGGTCCATTTTATTTGATTTCATTTACTGCAATGCATCTTTCAGGATATTTGTACTTCTGTGGCAGGGTATTATTATTTTGTAAAGAAATAAATTCTCTTCTGGAACTACCCTATTATTATTAACAGAAGAGGTACAACAATCATGAACTGTTTCTCTAGGAAATATTCTACACAAAATATGTAGGCCTTTGGCATGTGTGTTTCTTTGATTTAAAAATTAGAAGTCTTTGATTTAAAAAAATTAGAACTCAGTTCTAACAGTGCTTCAAGGCTAAGCATAAGCATTATTACCAACATAGATTCCCCCTTCAACTCTTTATAAAAATCAATTTATAATTTCTTACATTAAAAGACATGAGACTAGTATATATGACTCATACAGAGCAATATACTAAAGTCTTCTTAAAGTTGCAGATGTAAAAGAAAAGAAATGTTGATCAGAAAATACATGAAGGAAACATCCTATTGAGCTATTTGACAACTCCTGTTTAGTTTACAGTGAAGACACCACTCTTGAAATCGCAGGGATGTGCAGAAAAAATAAGTAAAAAAAAATATTTATGTGTTTAGAATGGGTTGTAGCAATTATTTTTAAAAAAACAACAACACTGTCCTCTATCACACACAAAAACAATTCATAATTTAGGTTACTGGGAGATGGTAATTGCATGTGACACAGCAATCATTCAGTTCTGATTCAGACACATCTCACATGCTAAGTAGGACTGGATTAGGTCAGATGGTGGGTTGTAAAGATCCCCAAGGAACACCAAGTTATGCTGATGATTCAGTAGGTTTCTCACCTCCTTGACAGCCACTGCTGATCCTGTCAAAGTGTTGAAAGAGAACATTAGGGTGAAACACAAATAAAGATACTTATGTTTATGACGAATAACCTTCTTTCCAGCCTCTTGCAAATGACATATTGTCCCTTTCTCTCAAGCGCTAAGACATGTGTACTTATGCATTTGGGTGCATAACACAGATTCTGACTAGGGATTACCAAGTCTTTCACTTTTTTCAACATTATTTTTTTAGAAAAACATTCTTAAATTTATTTATTTATTTATTTTGTTTGAACGTATGAAGAAGTTTTTAGATTTTAGTAAGTTCTTAATTGAACTTAATTCCATAAAACCTGTAGTGACAGTACAGTTATTCTCCACTGAGAAGAGGATCATGTTGTGATTAGCTCTATGATGCTGTTAGAGAAGATAAAAAAAAGAGGTGTCATCTCCACTTTAGCACTGAAAAGATACTACTACTACTACTATTACTACTACACAGAAATGCAAAAACCTGGTATTGTAAAAGTTGAATTTATTAACTTTTAGAATAGCAAATTCATTTCTTGAACACATTGGGTATGGAGAG
The DNA here is from genome assembly GCA_034509955.1 of Urosaurus nigricauda. Taxonomy (NCBI): domain Eukaryota; kingdom Metazoa; phylum Chordata; class Lepidosauria; order Squamata; family Phrynosomatidae; genus Urosaurus; species Urosaurus nigricauda. The sequence continues at coordinate 109,184,171 of JAOEGL010000004.1, forward strand.
ATGTTTGCCAGATTTGCCCAGGCAGAAAGGTGGGATACAAAAATAAAGTTATTATTATAAAGTTATTATTTCCAATCATTTTTGCATTATTAATTGCATATATTTTAGTATTTTAGTTATATATTACATATATAATTAATTGCATATAATTTTGATTACATCTGTAATTAGAGAAAGGGATTTTAAAGATAATGTGTTCCAGTAACATGCCAAATTACTTTGTAATTGACAGAAACAAGTTGAAATTATGTTTGTTCAGAGAGCTAATAATAATGCTAATATGCTCACTTTAAAAGCATATCTAAGATGCAGTCTTCCCTTCCCAGTTAGTATGTGGATTGACTGTGCAAAAGTAAGGAGTGAAACATGGGCTGTGAAAGCATACATGACATGTTTGCAGCAAAAAAGAGGGAAGAAATGGGAATGGTTCTAACCATGATGTCGGAAGTATATTCAGCTTAGACTCAGAGTAACACAAGAAAGTCACACGACTTTAACTACCATGGCTCCATCCTACATAAGCATGGGATTTGTAGTTTTGTGAGGCACCACCACTCTTTCGCAGAAAAGGGTAAATACCTTATGAAACTACAAATCCCAGGAGTCAATAGGATGGAGCTACATCACTTAAAATTGTGCCAATCTGACCATAAAATGGACTTAAAACTGTAATAAATTTAAAGCAAATCACCTCAACACATGCTTAAAACTAAGCAAATCACCTCAATACATGCACACACGCTGGAAATTACTTGTCATATTATCATTTTCAGAATTGCTTTCTCAGTTCTTAATACCATAACTCCAATTTGTACACGTCTTGTATTTGGAATGTATTGAATGTGAATTCAGTTGGATTAAACTGTTCATATTTCTTCCTGAATTAATCTATTATATTTCCTTTATTCCCAGTAATTTTCTTCCATTTCATCATCTAGTTAACATAATTCATTCAAAAGCTATTGAATATACCTGCCTTATGTTATCATACTTGAAAGAGTCATTTTGATTCCCTGTCTATCTTTATTAAAGCTCAGGTAAGACTGATACTGAACTGATTCTCTATGGGAAATCTTCAGATTGTGTCGTACAACTCCCTCCCCCATGACACCGACTGCAAATGATACCTTTAATTCACTTCTTCTGGAACAGTTCAGAGACCATGCAGCCACAAGTAAACCTATGGGACAGGAAGACAATGCTATTTGATTGCCTGGAAAACCATCCAACTTTGCTTATTTTCAGTTTCAGTGCTACAATGGCTCATGGTAGCCCTAAAAAGGTTATTGTCTTTGCTCATGCAATGTACCTTGACTTCTGAACAGCTCACAGTACAACGCTGAAAGATTAGAATATGCATCAGTCTTGTATAAGTATTTGAAGCGGTGTCATACTGAGGATGGAGCAAGTTTGTTTTCTGCTGCTCCAGAGAATAGGAGCCAGAAGAATGGATGCAAGCTACAGGAAAAGAGATTCTACCTCAACATTAGGAGGAACTTCCTGACAGTGAGAGCTGTTCAACGGTGGAACACACTCTCTTGAACACACTCCTGCAACACAGCTTGTGAAGCCAAATAATATTTAGTGTTTTATGGTAAACTTTCCTTTTAATAGGGGCATTCTAGCTTGGAATTTCTGGGAGTTGTAATGCAAATGTTGACTTTTTCAAGTCCTGTTCTATATTTAAAACGATGGTGTTTTTGTGAGAGAGCATATGAGAGAGAGAGAGAGAGAAAGATCTTTTTTTTTCTTTCTTTTTTTTTTAAAAAAACCATTTATACCTTTTTCATCCCATAATGTCTGGTCTCCATCATTTTCACTGCAGCAAGTCACTTTTAACTACTCTGTGGTTGATTCCTGTCACATACAAGTCCCAAAGGCAAACTGTGATATATAGAAATACAAACTGTTGGAGTCTTCTTCGTCTTCTCCTCCTCCTCCTCCTCTCCTCCTCCCCCCCCCCCTTTTAAACACTTTTTGCTTAAAGTTTTTTTAGGCTTCACTATACCCAGTCCTTACTTTTACCTACACCATCAAAGAAGCTGCTATATGACAGTCATTTTCTATGATTTGCTGCTACGTGGAGCACAAAGCTACAGAGAATTGGGGTAAGGGGGGGGGGGTCGTATCAAGCTGGGTGATAACAATTTCAGCTACTTCATCTAGAAACTTCACATACCCAAGAGGCAGGCTGGCTTATGAGCCATCAAAGAGTTTTAGAATCCATATCCTCCTAGGCTTTTGCTTTATCACTTATACCTTAATTACTGGGCTTAAGTCTACAACACCAGGAAGAAGATTCACCTGGGAGCATTTCTGACAGTATGCCCATGAGTGCTCCATAGAGTTGCTGATGATTTGTCTCTTTTCAGAGTACACAAGTTGAAATGATGGTTATTACTTCACAAACAATACCTGTCAATGTATACATAATGCAGTTATCAAATAAATAATTGGGGGAAATGAGCTTCCTGTTCTGTCCAGGAAAGAAATCCTGGAATAAACGGGAAGAGATCGAAATAATTTGCTTTACATTTTAATACAAAGTGGCTCAACTCACATTTTTCAAATCAAGATGTAAAACTGCAACTGTTGGTGTTCACCCTCCTCTGAGCTTTGCTATGTAGATTACTGATCAAAACGTGTACAAAATTACACATAGAAGAGGAATATATGTACAAAAATGCATATGGTCAAAGAAATGCATTAAAATGTATTTTTGTATTGCTACTACCACTATTATTATTATTGTGCCTTTTAAAAATCTATTATTATTATTATTATTATTATTATTATTATTATTTTACATTAAACACTGGTGAGAAAATGTACTGTAGTAAACTTGGGTTTTGGAAAGTCTGAGATTTGTGGGTGTTTTTTTTTAATTTATTAATACATTCGAAAACAAAACATGACAACAAACAGTACACCAAAACAACAATAAATAAAAGACATTAACCCAGATAATGCCCTGACAATTATAAACAAAAGGTGTATTCAGGGATCCTGAAAGACATCTTTCCATAAAAATTTAGCTAAAATTGGGGGATGTCTAGAGAGTAAATCCTGTTGGATATATTCAATAAGTGGATGCCAAATCTTATGAAAAGTCAATCCAGAGTGTAAGCCTCTTGCTCGGTTGTTATTATCTGCAATTTTCTCCATTGACCACAAGTCCCAGAGTCTAGTCTACCATCCTGCAATATTCAGCTTTCCAGTTTTCCAGTTCTTGGCTATTTCAAGCCTGGCGACAGCCAGAAGGAAACTCATGAGTTCTTTATGCTGCAGGGCTTTATTTTCATTCATAAAAATGGAGAACGGGTGGTGATGATTGTATACTTTGTTCAGTGATCTTGGAGACTAGTTGTAAGCTTTCTATCCAATATTTATGCACCAAGTGACAATCCAGCCACATGTGTACAAAAATTCCGTTACCTTCACATTCCCTCCAGCATTTTGGGTTAGCATTGGTAGACATACGAGCCAGTTTGACTGGGGTAAGGCACCATTGATGGACCAATTTGATAGTATTTTCTTTAATGACAATAGACCTAGTTTTAAATAGTAAGTGAGTCCATATATTTTCCCAGCTCTTACTATCAATTGAAAGGGAAAGTTCTGCTTCCCATTCTGCCTCATGGAGTGCTGAGTTCCCAAATATTTCTTCTAAAAGACAATTATATATGCATGCATTTTGACCTTTGGAATATATACCTGGAGAGATGCACATGTTTTCAAATAAAGTAAGTAGGTGAGGGTATTCCTGTATCTGAAGCAGTTTCTTTATGAATAGTTGTATCTGTATTATTGGATACCAGGTCTGATGAATAGGGCCCAGAGCGCTGGTTAGTTGCTCTGTTGTGATAGTTGTCCCATTGTGGAACAGGTCCCTAACTGTGTACAGACCATATACCTCCCAACCTCGAAACTGTGCACATTTTTCTGAGCTCTGGAAAAGAGGATAAGTAAGAAAAGGCCATAAAGGGGAAGGGTAGGGGTCCAAGGGATGCATCCATTTCTTCCACAAAACCAAGGAATTGAGCAAAAAAGCGTTATTACAAATTTTAGTGAATTTATATATATATATTCTGGGGGAAAAAACTGATCAAAGGTAGCAAGGGATGCACTGTTGATTTCAATATCTACCCAATTGGTCAGACTAGATTTGTTGAAACATATCAAAGTCATCCATCCCTTACAATGAGTTTTAAAATTGCAAATATTTCTTTGGAAACAGATAGGAACTTATCCAACAATGGCCATATTCTGCCAAATAAGCACTTTTTACATGCATAGCAATATTTTAACCTCTGCCCATTCAGTGACATAGTTCTTCTTCCACTTTCAACCCCTAAGCCCCAATCAGGACCTTTCACATCTGAGATCCTTTCTAATATTTAGTTCTATTACTCCTATTATCCCATTAGGTCATGCAAGCTATCGGAGTACAAGTTAAGGAGGACTAATAGTTTTCCCTTATTGCTCTTGTCTCTGTTTGTCATACTTACATTCGTCTGCTGTCCTAGCTTCTGTTGAAAGTTTTATTCTAATTTTCCTTAATTAGGGATTTCCCCTTCTTTGCTAGTCTGTCATTTCAAAGTAAGTGAAATATATATTAGAGATGTCAGAAAACAATGAATTTATTAAAATTCATTAAATTGACCTAGTAATTGAAATGAAATGGCTCTCCCATGCATCCATTTTGTTTCATGGATTTATTTAGCCAATTCATCCCTACGTTTACATCACAGTACGTTCCACTGAACTTAGTGGTACTTACTTTGATTAGACATGCATGGGATTGCATTGTTAATCTCTAATTCCCTTTCCTCTTCATTACAAAAAATCACAATGGAAAATATAAATCTTTGGGTCTGCTTCCTAAAAAAATCTCTGGGGTTTTGTAAGGCATTTTAATTTATTTTGTCATTTTGCCAAAAAAAAAAAAAAAAACCCCTCAATAAATCAAAACAACACAGTTTAGTAGATGTGAAGCAGCTTCACTGTTATCCTATTGGAAGAAAATTCTGCTATTCTGTGGGATTTTCTATACAACCATACCGTTAGGGACATGCTTAATCTGCCCCATTAAAAGCATTGTTACAAAGTGGTTGGTTTTTATTTATTAATATTTTTCTTCTCTGACAAAATTTTATTCATGATTCTAATTCTTTTCCTTCCATGATGTGTGGTTTGTTTATTTTATGATTTTTTAAAAAATAGTGTCTTCTTATTCTCCCACTCCCTTTGCTTCTCTGGCCCAAGTACAGTGGTGCCTTGGTATCCAGTGGGGTGGGGTTCCAGGACCCCAATGGATACCAAAATCTGTGGATACATAAGTGTCATGCCCTGTGTGGTGTCAGGGGATAAAGACATGGAGGAACTCAGCCTGACTGCTGGGATGGAAAATGAGCCTGGCACGAGTGGCACCTGTGTCACTAAGAAATGCTGCCAGAAAAAGACAACGAGAAACCTGGCACAAGTTCAGCAGTACCGATGTCAGCAGAGTGTCCGGCCAACTTGGGCACTAAGGAGGAGGAAGAGCAGTTAGAGATAGACTTAACTGTGCCTTCCATCAGCCAGTTTAGGTCAGAAAGAGAGGGCTTGCACCATTCCCAGAAGCATTATCTAAAACACCGAGCCATCAAGGAACACCTGGGACTGTAGGAATGTGTGTGTGTGTGTGTGTGCGCGCGCGCGGGTGTGTGCATACACACACACACACACACACACACATCATGGAATCAGAGGAAGTTTGCAGAGGTTAACTGATGCCCCTGGAGAAAGCTCTGGTGTTTGATGATGATGACCCTGTATCTTTGTTGCCTAGAATTTCTGTTTGATCTTAGCCTCTCTGAGAGCCTTTAGGGCTGAAAGGCAGGGCATAAATACCGCAAATAAATAAATAAATAAATAAATAACCTGATTTCAATGACTTTACTTGCTGTGAGCCCTGACTCTTCAGACTATCATTGGACTACTCGGTGTGCCTCTTATTCTTGGATCTATTTTGCCTCAGAAACTGCCTCCAGTTTGTTGTGAGTTGGTTATCACTGTAACTGAGTAATTGTTTAGCTGTTGGCTCTGGCAGCTTTCCTGTACTTCAAGTTCCATTGATTACAATGATGTAGTAAAATGGTATCTCTTATATAAAATGGCAAAGTCAAGCTTTCCTTTTTGGAATGCATACATTTTAAAAAAATATTTTCAAGATATTGATGGTTGAATTTGTGGATATGGAGGGCCAATTGTATCTAGGGTGGGCTAAAAAAAATCTTGACCACTGCATTATTTTTATTTTCTATGTAATAATATCAGGTAAAGTGAAGCTCATGCTAAGATTTAACATAAGCTAAGATCTTCTGATCCAACGAGAAACATCTATATAGAAAGATGACTTGATATACAGATACTAGGCACTGGCATCCAGCAACAGACAGCAGATAGAAACATGGTTGGCAGAGCCCACTGGAATAGGTAGGGTCATCCAGATCACCTCCCCCACTCCATTACCAAATCATGGACATTTATTGCATTTCATAGGGATTTATCTTATGTCTCTGAGATTCAAACTGAAGGCCATCTTTCACCTTAAATCACAAAGCTATGCAGATGACCTTTTGACCCTTAAACTATCCTACTGCTTGCAAGAGTAACACAGCATGTCATGTCAATGTTGATGAAGGTGATCTATCTGACGGTCCAGTCAGCTTCTATATGTGCTTCAGTCAGCAAAATGTCCTGAACCAACATGTTCAATTATCTTGTTAAATTTGCAAATCTTTTTTTACGACAGGTGAGAGAGGTAAAAAATAAACTATGCTATCTACATCTATTTTCAGCACTCTTAAAAACAGATGTCTATCTGTGGTTTAAACTGTTTTCTTTTCCAAAGGAAAATTGCTCATAAATACCCTGTTTAGAATGAAGATGAGTGATTTTGTTAAAACCTGCATTATGGATTTTGAATCTGTTATCCAAAATTAGTGGACAGACAAAGCATAAACCTGTGTGCCATACCATGATGATTTTCAGCTTAATATGTATTTACCAGCATAAATTTCTCCCAAGCCAGTGTACCTTCATGAGATTATTCAAATGTGTCAACTAGATTTGTATATTAATGTGGCATTTGTGTAGGACTGTGTTTCTAGGATCTCACGTGTGCTTTAAATACCTCCAGCCACACCATCCTTAGCATGAAAATTTGGCCATATGGAATTTCTAGCAACATACCGTCTTCTTCTGTTTCTTGGAAACAGACTCGATAGAAGAACCTTATGAAAGTGTACTATGGGGAGGAAGCTGTAATGAAATCTTACACAGAATTATATGTATTCTTGGAGGAAACCAGATTGTATTAAACCACTTTTCATTATACTTTAGTAATGAAATACGATTGTCCCTTGTATTTCATATATTGCACGTAGTCAAGCAGGTCAGCTTGTGTTGGCAAGATAAGATAGTTGCATTCACCAGATAATGTTCAAAGGTCATTTCCTACATTATGTTTTATGACATAGGCCTGTGCTACACATAAAGAAGACTTAAAATTGTAAATGGGAAAATATTATTACAGTACTAGTGGGATGTCCATCATATTGACCGACAGGACATGTGTGGTGGGTAAAGTGTATTTTTGTTTGCTGTGCATACAAAGACGTCTTGCAGAGAACTCCTCAAACCTTCTCAACTGAGGTTGCTCAATAGTGAAAAGATTTTTTCCCCCATCACAATTCATAAATGAATTGCTTTATTTTTCATCACAGGAGCAAATTGCCGCAATTTATTTATCTGGGAGAATGTGAAAGGGGATAGTTATGGCTAACCATATGATTCTGATTCCTCAGCTTACCAGAGGGCAATTTTTAATCTCTTGCAGATCTTGAATCTTTTGTGAAACTATTGTTATTCATAAGAAATGTATAAACAGTTCAAGTTTATCATAGAAAAGAAACATACACATCAAAACAAATCAAAGAAAACTAGAATTCCTCTCAAAACTAACTACTTATTTTCTAATTCTTCTTTCATGTAAATTCTTCTACAATAACTGTGTTTTGGCTGACTTTAAGGCAGGGTTGGGGAATATGTGATCCTCAGTACATTGGACTGCAGTTCCCATTAGATATAGCCAACATAGTTATTACTGAAGGAATTATGGAAGGTGGTGTCCAACAACGTTTGGAAGACCACATATTCCCTGTTTTGTCTTAATGTCAACCTGATTAAAAATCCATGTCATTTGGGTTATTACATTCAAATATTTAACACTCTTCACAATAGGGCTAGGCAAATCTGTTGGTTTCACTTACCCCCACATTTAAAATCCTAAATTCTTACTATCTTCTTTATGAAGAGTTTGGCAAGTTTCTTATCAGAGATGATCCAAATGTATGTTCAGTCATTCACACTGACAAAAAGGAATAAATATTTCTGTTCTCAATATGATCATGTTGGAACTGCCTATTAAAGTCCAGGACCTAGCCAGAAATAAAGATGACAATCCTACTTCAGCACATTATTTCAAAAAACAAAGCATTCAAAGCCATCTGAAATGGATGAATGAATCTATCACTCTTATGGCCTCCCATGTTCAATGCTGAAAAATTCATCTGGAATTCAAAGTTTAGTAAGCTGGTGGCTTAGTGATTGAGACACTAGTTAAGATGATTAGAAGATCGGAAGGTTGGCAGTTCGAGGCCTGAATGCTGCATAATGGAGTGAGCTCCTGTCACTAGCCCCAGTTTCTGCCAAACCAGCAGTTCAAAAGAATGAAAATGCAAGTAGATACATAGGTACCAGTTCTCAGTGGGAAGGTAACAGTGTTCGGTGCAGTCATGCTGGCCAAATGACCACCAAAGCAGTACTTGGATAACACTGGCTCTTCACCTTAGAAATGGAGATGAGCACCGCTCCTTACAGTTGGTTATGACTAAACATTCATGTCAAGGAACTACCTTTACCTTTAACTTTTCAAGGTACTTGTAATTCTCTACTAGAGAACATTAGTGCTGCAGTTGAGAATGAGTACACCAGAGCTTTTTATGAGAGAATAACTATGAGGGGGTATGCAAACGTTTTAATGATCACCTGTTTTAAAAATTGACAGAAAGTTTGTTTTGATTTGTAGTTGTTAACTTATCTCTATGTAGTTACTATTTAGATTTATACATTTTTCCCAGCGTATCTCGCCCCTCCGAATACCTGATATTGTAGAAGCCTGCAGATTGTACCTTAAGAGGATTTTACACTTTAGTCACTTCTGGCAGAGCCAGTCACAAAAATAAAGGACACAATGAGCTGATTTTTCTCAGCAAAGTGCACTTAGGGACCAATGATGACACTGACAAAATTTCATCAATATGCCATAATAACTTCCAGGTGATAATTGTTACTTTATGAAACCCCCTTGTAAGGTGCAATCTGCAGACTTCTACAATATCAGGTATTCAGAGGGTCAAGATATGCTAGGAAAAATGTATAAATCTAGATAGTGACTACATAGAGATAAGTTAACAACTACAAATCAAAACAAACTTTCTGCCAATTTTTTAAAAGGTCATTAAAACTTTTGGATACCCCCTCTGCACTAAACTACACAAGCCAGGATTACATTGGATGGATTCATCGCTGTTTGTGTTATCAAAATTCTATAATTCTGTAGTGTTGATATAGCCCAAACTTGGTTTGATATAGATCTTACCAAAATTATCTTTATATTCTACCCTGGTACCCTATTTAATTACATCCTGCTGCAGCATTTGGTCATTAGTGATTCTCCCAAGAAAGCAATTTTCCTCTTTAAAGTCTGGCACACACTACCATAGTTGTGTGTTAGATGAAAGGAGAGCTTGGAAATACAGTTCTGCATGTGAGAACTGGCACTGCCAAAATGACATAGCCCAGAACTCTTTGAAATTGGCAGGTAGCTATATTAATGCTCCAGTCACCAGAGAGGAGAGAATAAAATATTACTTTGCCACTTTGTCCTTCCTTCCTTCCTTCCTTCCTTCCTTCCTTCCTTCCCTGTTGATTGGGGGTGAAAATGAGAGATTGTTGAATGTTCATCAGTGGTTTTGTGAGCTGAATTCTACCATGTTCCCAATGACATCATTCAGAACCAGATGGGAACCAAACAAGTCCTGCAATTTACTTTCCATTTGAACATAGTTCAGATTTTGGAAACCATTTCAGACCCTAAGGAGACTTCTTTTATTGATAGCTACTATAAATCCATGCATTAATACGTTTTGATTCCTAGTGGTATTTTCTGAAAGCCAGAACAAAATGTGGGAAGCAAGCTTGAGACTGACGGAGAAGGATGGAGATAAGATCCTTGGAGAGAACCAAGGGTTCTAGACAGTTTCCAAGTGTAAGTATTGAAAGACCATGGAGTATGCAGCATGAGCCAGAAAGTAGGCCCTTTTCCTCCTCAGAGTTACTATTTCTTGGAGACTCATGGTCCACTACTATGACACAGGTAAAGCTAAATCAGAAGTCAATAGAAAAAATAAATTACAGGAAATGTAATTTAAAGATGCAACCTGTTTAATTGGCAATACAAAGTGTTTTAAAAACACATAAAATTGAATTAAAAGATTCATTCAGATCTAGTGTGTACTGTAACTGTTCAGGCCATGGCTAAGAAATAATGTGTTACCAGTAATGACATTGGCTGGCATTCTGTATTGCAGACACCAATTTGTAATCTAGAGTCCCCCATATTCAGTAAAACTTCATTGTCATGAGTGTGGCATGATTTCCACAACTGCAAATACCCCAAAGACCACCCTTCTGTACCACCCAAATTGGTCGGCAGAGCATGCCTGGGGAATGGGGGATGGCTGGACAGTAGCACAGCAGCAATTTACTGTGCGATAACACCCATTTTTCCTTGGCCTGGCCCAATCCTGTCCTGTGCAGAGCCAGGGCAAAAATGGCAGTGAGATAATCTTCTAAACTGAGTTGGTTTGGAGGCCAGAATTATAGATTTTGATATGACCAACATAGAAGTCGAGGGTAAAACCCAGGGGCTTGCAACAAAATATCTAAAGGAGGAAGCAAAGAAAAGCAATGCCAAAGAACTTACAGAATTCCAGCAGACATAACTGTTTTTGTTCACACTAAGGCTGGATAGATGAGAGAAAGGACAGATTATGTTCTTGCCTTTCACCAGGGGATTGTTCCCCTTGTTATAATAGCTAACGTACAGGACTTACATTGACCCATGGATAAGTTGATCCAGGTTTTTGGGGTCAATGTTTTGACTAAATTTTTTAGATGTATACATAGGTATATATAGTAATTAGTAATGAGCAAATAATTAGTCACATTTCTAGTAATAAACCACACAAACTTTTTTAAAAAAATGAGAATCAAATAAAGAATTTCTTTTAAAAAGGAACATTTTAAAACATTTTAAAAAGGAACAGGTGGGAAAATCACATGCTTGATTTTTGTGTGTGTGTGTTGCTGATGAAACATCGTTGTCATTGTCATCATCATCATCATTTTTCCTGGATTACCCACATGGCTAGAAGGAGTGTCCTGCTTGCATGAATGTTCTTCCAGTCCACCTGAACTGAGAACAGCTTGAATGGTCTCCAAAAATGAAATGGCAATGATTAGATAAGCATATGGGGAAGATTTTAATGTTATTTTATGTCAAATAAAATGATATATTTATGAAAAGAAGAGGGACCTAGTTAGATACAAAAGACAATTTGACTTTAACTTTAAAACAGAACAAAATGATGGGGGATTAAAAATAATAGTACTGTTCTGAATAGTGCTGTCCTTTATCCTTCTGAATTTTTTGTGAGTTTGTTCCTGATCCACTCCAAAGTCACCAACAATATTTCCCCACATTTACAGCCTAGAGATGGGGCTGTGAAACAGGAGGTTATTCTCAACCCCTCTTGTAGAAAATACCAAAAATGTCAAAAGAGAATCAATATTTCACAATGCAATAATATTGCTATTATTCCATTTTAACTGCTATGGCTGCCTACTATGGAATTTTGAGGTTTGTAGTTCATTCAGGCATAAGAGCTCCCTTGGTAAGAATTCTAAATGCTTCTCCCTCACCTACAAATACCCAGGATTTCACAGGAGGTAGCTGTAGCAGTGGCAGTGTATAGCAGTGTAGTGTGATATCGTCCAGTGATAGCAAAATGTGGTAATGACATTTTAAAGTAGTGTGTGTACCATTACAAGTGAATGTTTATTTTACAGTGACTGTCTGGGTTAGGTTAGACAGATTATTTATGATGCAAAAGGTACATTTACTTATGTCCAGGTGATTTTAACTGAGGTTTCTAATATGTTAACTGTATTGTTATATTTTAATTTGGTAGATTTTCTAGACTATCCTAACATTACTCTTCTAACAGTGAACAGACACAAGATGTCTTCACATGAATTAGACTGTATACTTGCTATATCCAGCGCTTCTCTGCATGTGGTGAACAAAAATCAGCTTATCCCATGAAGCATGAAACCTGATTATTCATATAACTGAAATAGGCATGAAATCTTTGTTTTAATAAGAGTATGTTTATTTCACAGCACTCTAAACTCAGCTTGTTTGAGGTTAGTATGGAGTGGTGATTATATTTCCAGAAATTCAAAAGAAGGTGAAATCTGTACCACAACAAGCAACTCACTGGACACAGAAGAACATCTCCACTTTTGGTAAACTCACATACTATTGTCTATTGTTGTTCTTAACTTAAAAGGGGATTGCTAAAATCCCCAAATATATTTAAAAATCTATATGGTTGTTGTCAACTCTCGTTGAATTGATCCCAACTCATGGTGATAATGTGGATGAGACATCTCCACACCCCTCTGTCCTTCACTGCTCCTACAAATTCATACTTGTGGCCTCCTTAATTGAGTCTATCCATCAATGATGAATGATGATGATGATGATGATGTTTACTTATACCCTGCCTTCCTCCCAGTACAGGAACTCAAGGCGGCTTACAAATCTAAAACATTCCAAGTTAAACCACTATAAATATGCAAAGTATAAGTTTAAAATACAATTAAACAATACAAACAATTAAAAACATTATATTTTTAAAATTTAAAGTTTAAAACTATTTAAAAAAACCAAACCAAACCAAAACGAAACAAAACAAAACAGCATCCCTATCATACAAAAGCCTGACAGCATAGAAATATCTTTACCTGCTGCTGAAAGGACAGCAGGGATGGAGCCATCTTGGCCTCCCTAGGGAGGGAGATCTAGAGCTTGGGAGTAGCCACTGAAAAGGCCCTTTCTCTTGTTCCCACCAAAGGGTAGTGGGACAGAGATAAGGGCCTCTCTCAATGACCTCAATATTCTTGGGGGCTTGTACAGGGAGATATCGTCCTTCAAATTGCCTGGACCCAAGCCGTATCTCACTTGCAGTCTTCCTCTCTTTTTACTTCCCTCCATCTTTCCTACCATTCTTGACTTTATTAATGAGCCATGACTTCTCATGATGTGACTGAAATGGCGACAGCCAATAGAATGTTGGCTGGTAAGAGGAGAAGAATTCTGTCGCTGAAACTTGGAGTTAGATAGGGTTTTGGTTGCAGACGGTTAGGGTCTGGTTGTGTGAAACTCCAAAAGTTAGGGATTGTGAGAGCTAAAGCTGGGTAGGAAATGACTTAGCTCTATGACAGGGTCTGATAGGGAACAATTTCAGAAGTGAGGGACTTGGTTCTAATATTGCAAGTTGCTGGTCTGATATCCTGAGGGATAGGGTTAGTCTGAGGGCTAGAATAGAAATAAGGTCAAAAGGATAACAGTAAATGAGGATGGTGTGAGGGTCCTCAGTGACAGTAACTGGAGTTCTCTAGAAAGAGAGAGAGGAGAGTAACAAAGTGTAACTAAGTGCAACAAAGTTAACAATAGCAATTGAATGTAAGCGTCCCCACACCACATGCAATGTGCCATAGGAGGCTTTAATCTTATGCATAATGGTACATGTGCCTGTGCTGTGCATGCTGTGCCACACACAGCAGCACTCCCCCATTAAATCAAATGGGGTTTGAGTGTACGTTTTTCCCCCATGTGCGGGGGAGGAGGATCCAGAATGTATCCCCAACGTATTGGGAGGGCCCACTGTACCAAATAAAGTTTTATTGTTAATTACTTACAGGCTTGTCTGGGTTTGAAATAATAGCCACGCTTCTAGGTACCTTCTGAAAGTGGATTCTAAAAAGGGAAAATAAGCAGTTTTGATTATTCTCGTCACACCCACTTTTTTGTCTTTTTGGTTGTCCACAATCTCCTCAGTGTTCTTTTCCTGCACCACATCGTGAATGAATTGATTTCCTTCTTATCTACTTTCTTCACTTTCGCACATTCATAAATATTTATGGGGAATGCAACAGCTTGGATGAGTCTGACTTCAGTGCTCAGTTGTATATTTTTGCTCTTTAGGATCTTGAGTAGTTCTTTCTTGGCTGCTCTTTGCATTCCTAGTCTTCTTCTGATTTCTTAACTGCAGTCTCAACTCTGATCAATGTTTGATCCAAGTTTGGGACAAACCTTAACATCTGAGTTGCATAGCACCAAACCCTCATCACTTTGAAAAAGTCTGATGGCACAAAAATATTTTTACATACCCACAAAAGGAGACTAGGTATGAGACTATGCTGGCCTTTCTAGAGAGGGAGTTACAAAGTCTGGAAGTGGCCATCAAAAAACTGCTCTCCTTTCTTCCCACCTACACCTGAGAGGGTGGTGGAACAGAGAGACAGACCTTTCTTAGAGCTCTATTAGGTTCCTAATGGGAGATACAGTCCTTCAAATAATACAACTGGGCCCAAGTTGTTTAGCGGTTTATAGGTCAAAACCAGCACTTTGAATTCTGCCCAGAAACAAACTGGCAGCCAATGGAGCCATTCCAACAGAGATATGTGTGCTCTCTGTAGCCGGCACCACTTCACAAACTAGCTGCAGCTCTTTAGAGCAACTAAAATTTCTGAGCGCTTTTCAAAGGCAGCCATTCTGAGAGCACACTACAGTAATCCAAAGGGGATATAACCAAGACATATATCACTGCCACATCCAACTTCTCCAGGAATAGGCACAGTTGTCACACCAGCTTTAACAGTGTAAAGGCACTCATGGCCACTGACGAAACCTGGGCCTCTAGTCTGAGAGCTGAATCCATGAGTACCCCCAAACTGCAAACCAATGTTTTCAGGGAAAATGCAACCCCATTTAACACAGGCTGAATCCCTATTCCCAGTTTTGTCTTTCAACTGACCAGGAGCACCTCTCTCATGTCTGGATTAAGCTTCCATTTGTTTGCCCCCCGTCCAAGTCCATTAAAATTGCCAGGCACCAATTTAGCACAGGAACAGCTTCCTTGGAATTAAGTGAGAAGGAGTGATAGAGCTAGGTATCATCAGTATACTGGTGACACCTGACTCCAAAACTGCATACAACCTGTCCTACTGGTTTCATATAGGTGTTAAATAGCATAGGAGACAAGACTGAATCTGAAGAATTCCACAGGCCAATGGCCTATGAGCTGAGCAAGAATCAGCCAGCACCACCAGAGAAAGAATTGAACAACTGCAGAACAGTACCTCCAAGCCCCATCCCAGACAATGTTTGATGGCATTGAAAGCCACTAAGAAGGTCTATCAGAATCAACAGGAACACACTCCCTCTGTCCAGTCCCCTGTATAGGTCATCCACCAAGGCAACCAAATCTGTCTCTGTCCCATATCTAGGTCTGAAATCAGACTGAAATGGATATAGATAATTCATCTAATCTAGGAACCTCTGAAGTTGAGAAGCCATAAAAAAAGGTATTGCTGTTAGTGTGCAAATCTTTATTTATTGCTCATCCCTGCATGTGTGTGCATTTTTCAATGACTTTCCATATTTTGGATCTTTGGCTGAAATTTTTTCATTTGAAAAAAATAGTGTTTTTTTTTTTTTTTAATGATGAGAAATGCAATAGGTTGAGATACTGCATCACAGGTGTAGTTATGATATCATGGTTATGCTGTATCTCCTGATTACAGTAAATCTACCGTAAAAACCAGTCAGCCTTCCTGAGCAACAGAGTTCTGTGGTTTTGGCAAGCTAGGCATTGCCACACGAATTGACTAACCCCATGCAGCTGGTAAGTGATGGTGCAATAAAGAGTCTCAATAGTACTCCACACTCTCCAGTGCTATATTGCTTAGAATGGCGGGCTGGCTTTTAATGAGGGTTTTGGAGTCACATGTGATAACAATGGCTGCATCTGCATGTCAGAAATAATCCAGTTTGATATTACAATAACTGCCATGGCTCAATGCAATGGAATTCTGGGATTTGTAGTTTGTTGTTGTTATGAAGAAAGAGAAGGCTAAATGTCTCACAAAATGATCATGTGGGATTTTTACAATTGCAAATTGCCTTTGGAAACTGAATGGTTTTCAAATACCTTTTTCATAGGGGGTACATAAATGATGGAATTGCTTGTTGTTACTTTTGAGAAGAAATGTTATCAAGAATTACATTCCTAGAATATACCTGTAGTATTTATGAGTTTAGGAAATGTTAATGTTGATCATAACAGACAAGTCAAAATTCGAAAAAAGTCCCAAGTCTACCAATATCCCTGCTTTTTGATCATTTCCTTTTGCCAAACACCAAAATACCTTCTGCCAATGACACAAATCTTGATTAATTTCCACCTTTAATTTATACATCAAAACTCTTATAAGACAGGATGCAAAACATCTTAATGGAATCAGAAACCACATTGCTATTGGTAAGGTTAGAACAGGACAGGGCCTAAGATGCACTACTAAGCATTTGTCACCAGCACATTTACTACTGGTTCACTGGTTACCCTTTCTGTGGGTTTTTGTGTGATTCATATGGACATATCTATCAATTTATCTTTCTCTTAGTTTCCCATTTATCCAGTCTTTAATTCATTTTGTCATTTTTAAAAAATCAGTTTGTAGTCTGGAGGAAAAAAAAAATCACATGAGAATTTGTATGCATTTCTATGGATATTTCTCCTAATACACATAATTTTTGCAAGCGGTTTTCTCAAAAATGGTGCATTGTTTTATATTATTTTCAATACTGTACTCCTAGCCAACAACTTTTAATAGCATACACAGAGATACTGTTGAATTACATCTACGTGTGTCCTTTTGTGGTCATTGCAGGAGGAAGACTTCCTCCTCACCTTCTTCATGTCAGTCTACCTCACATAGCCATTTAGTGGGTGGAATGGGAAGGAGGTAGCCAAGATGTTTCTGGTTCTTAAGGACATTTTTGATTTCATGTTCCTGACACAGTACGTCCTTGCTCACCCTGTGATGGAGAGAGGATGCAAAAGAAAAGTGAATTCTCCGTGTCAGAACTGAGAAACAGGATGGAGTTCCATTCCATGGAGTTTTATGCTCCATCAGGTGATATAGGATCTCAATAATATGCATATGCATTTTTATTTGGGAAGTTATCTCAGAAAATTCACAGATATACATACGCCACTGAAGAATGTCTTGGTTTGCATATTGATAGTAGAGGTGAGAATGAGGCAAATTTGTATTAAAATATGTATTCCTGCCTGTGCATGTCAAGACTGTACACTCTTTCCACTCCTTCAGCAGTGCAATTTCTGTCATGTACATAAGGGCCAAATCTGCATAATTTGTTTCTTTAAGAAGAAATGTGAGGGAAAGAGAAATTGTGCAATATTTGCGTTCATAGTTACTAATTTAATTGTATTATCACTTTCATGAATTTAAAGGATTATATGCATATCTCTTCCTCTAGATGCCTGTGATGATGGATGTGAACATATTTCAGTTTCATTTCCACTGATTTTCTAAGAATTCCACCAGTAGTCCTGTCCTGTCCAAAGTTCTGTATGGTGTTGTGAGACTCACCATCACCACCATTTATATGTACAGTTGACCCTACATATCCACAGATTTTACATCCAAAGATTCAGCCATCCACACCTTAAATATATATATTTTAAAATTCTCAAAATCAAAACTTGATTTTACCAGTTTATATAAGGGACACCATTTATTACCCCATTGTATAGAATAGGGCTAGAGCATCCATGGATTTTGGTATCTGGAAGGTAGGGTTGGGTCCTGGAACTGAACCCAAATGAATATTAAGTGTCCACTATATGTTGGCATTTTCCAATTGAATAAGGCAATTTGTGTGAATTTCCCCTAAATATAATCATTTTTATACACATTTGATTGTGTCTTATTTAAAAAGTAGAACTAAAGAAGCCTCTGACACTTGTGTCTATTTTCCAATAACTGTATGCTTTTATTCAAACTCTCACAGACCACAAACTGAATACATTAATATCCCAGTTAATATAAATGTATTTTCCACCTTTGTCCCCACTGCATATAAACAGAGCCCAGGAATCAAATAACTAGGCTTCAATTTCAGATAGCATTGAACAGCAGTGGGAAGAAATGGTTTTGTGATCAACAGTTCCAATATGCATGACAATATACATAACTTATTCAAACTATACTCAAGCATACTTATCCATCTCAAGTCTAGAAAGAAAGAGCAGATATCTTTGGATATAGAGTGTGATATATGTTTTCATGATTAAATAAACTCAATGAATGTAAAAAGAAAATCAAAATAAAGCCCTCCCCCCTAAAAAATGCACAAAAAAAGCAGAACTGCTTTCCCAAATGCTCCTTGTTTTCATTTTGATTTTAAAAAAATTACAGTTCTGGAAAAATATAGCATTTTCTCTTCTGTGTAAAATAATTTCAAATGGGGATATCATATATTATTTTGATCCCTCTCCAGGAGCAATCTGATTATTAAAAACAGCAGCTGAATCAAAGCTCATAATATTTTGCTCCCTCTTGAAATGTTGCTAAGGAGCTGGGGAAAAATATGGAAGCTACATGACAAAGCTGACATTTATCATTTTGATTGTAGGGAAAATAAAGGTGAACATTCAAGGAAGCGTCTTAGGGACTTCAGCTAGCCAGTAGCTAAGAAGATGGGAGAGAGAGGAATTGAGGTAATGGGATCAAGTTCATGGACATAGTTCATTGGCAGATTACATATTTTTCATGAAGAATGTCCCTGCATCAAGTAATAGCAAGTTCCAGAGGATGGAAATCCTTCTTCAGCTTCTTCTACAATAATGGATCCCAGAACCAGATAACCAGAATACATGCTCCCACCATGAGTAAGCACCTGTTTAACTCACTGATGTACACTGGCTTACCAAACCAATGTTGTTGTATGTGTTATGGTGTTCTTTTCAAGTTTTCAGGCCCTGCAAAAAGAGGTATCAATAATAATAATAATAATAATAATAATAATAATAATAATTTATTTATAACACGTTCCTCTAATGAAATACTCGGAGGGGGGTACAACAGGGTTTAAAAAGTACAAAGTAAAACAACAGTCATATTCCTTCCCAACCCCCCTCCCCTTAAAACTAGATTAAACCAAAGCTTGTTAAAATTGACAACAGTTAAAATTAGTTAACAGTGATAGAAACAAGGTGCAGTCTCATGGACAGTGCGTGTGTAAATCCCCAATGGATGAAATCAAGAGATTTAAGCAGGGGGACAACTAAGGTTAATTCCCCAGTTCCATTTGCATTTTCAGGGTCGGGATTTGGTATTTCATTTATTCCCTCTTCAGGGAAAGGCCTGCCAGAAGAGCTGCGTCTTTAAGGCCTTTTTGAAACTGGCCAAAGATGTACTGAGACGTATCTCGTCCGGCAGGCCGTTCCAAAGCTTGGGCGCGGTATCTGAAAAAGTTTTCATAGGCTGCAGCAGATTCCTCCCAGAGGACCGAAGTGTGTGGGGCGGTTCATATGGGAAGAGGTGGTCCCTAAGGTAAGATGGGCCTGGGCCATGTAGGGCTTTAAAGGTTAATATCAACACCTTGTACTGTGCCCAGAAACTAATGGGCAGCCTGTGGAGAGCTTTAAGCACTGGTGTTATGTGCTCTTTCCTTGATGTTTCAGTAATAAGCCTGGCTGCCATGTTGTGAACTAATTGAAGTTTCTGGGTTAGGCACAAGGGTAGCCCCATGTTGAGCGAATTGCAGAAATCCAGAAGTCAGGTTACTAGACCATGTACCACAGATTCCAGGACTTTCGTATCCAGGAAAGGGCGCAGCTGGTAACAAGTTCACATTAGTCATGTGAAGCGATGAGTCAAGGAGTAACCCCAGACTGCGAAGAGAGTTCTTAGAGGAGAGTGTGACTCCACCCAGGACTGGAGGCTGTATTCCCAAGCCTGGTTTTGGACCAGTAGCTGTTAGTACCTCCTTTTTGTCTGGATTTAGCTACAATCTGTTTTCCCCCATCCAATCCATTACCGCCTCAAGACAGTCATTAAGAGGGGAGGCACCATCTGAAGACTGAGCCAATGATCTAGTCATGGAGAAGTATATCTGAGTGTCATCATCCAGTACCCTCTTCAACAGTACTTTCATCCAGTTGTGTATCAACTACAATGGGACTGCTATTGATGGAATTTTTAAGATGTACCTGGATTGTTCCAGATGTTATTGGGCACTGAGGGAAGATGGAGCAGCATTACACTGGGGGTGTAAGCTGATTCTTCTTGTCTCTATGCTCAAGAGCAGCTGGAATGATTTGGGAAACATTCTTCCAGTTTATCAGTGAAAATAGAGCTGTGCCCGGCAGTCTGTCAGCTATTATTGTGTGTTGGGTAGCAGCTGGACAGAGTAATAAAAGTATCTCTATTGCCTCCCCTCTTTCCTCCTCTCCTGAATGTGTTTTTGTGGAGACTTTCAACATGATGCCAGTTCTGAGCTAATACATGAATAAGGGAGCTCCTCTTTTATTCCTCGATTCAGAGACTGGAAGTAAGGCAAAACAAATAACTTTCCTTTTAAGACACTTTTTGTGCAATGGCATTACCAACATTTTTATGGTTTAAAATCAATGAAGCAGTTGGTTCATATCATTCGATATTTTGTGTGATGAACAATTTCATTTCAAAAGACTGGCTGAGATCCTGCATGTGGTGTATAGCTATGATGAAATAGCTATCCCCTATTTCCCAATCCAGCCCCCTAAAACCCTTCTTAAAAGTCAGACAGTCCTACCATGTGAAAGAATTCTGCTGTGCTGATAAGTAGTAGTTGTGACAAACCATTTTTTCTTCTCATTCATCGAGAACTAGATACGATTTTTTTAAAAAATTTTTTCAAAGGTCCCACTTTCGAAAGGTTTTTTTTTTTTTTTCTCTCCCTGTCGAGAAGTATTTTTCACAAATTTCTCGAATGAAAATAAAAGACAAGGGAGGCGAACATTTACATTAATTACCTGGCATTTCAAACTCAATTAGTATGTCAAAAGGAGGTTTGGCAGAGATATAAAGAACATTCCTCTGCTAGGAAAAACCCAATATGAATGGTAGCTTTGTTTATGCAAAATACTCACATCCTGGCCATTGAATTAAAAACCAAAATTCTTACTTGTTGATCAAGAAGTGCTCATAATTTCTTCTTTTTACAAATCTTTTGAAATCTTCAAATAAGAGAAATTTATCGAATTTTTATGTATATTCTTTACATCACTACTGATAAGTAGGGTGCTGAAGGGTGGTGCAACTAACCCATTCCACCAACAAGCTGTGGTGTGACAAATTAAAGCAACTTTTCATTGCAACAGGGCTCACTACCAGAAGGAGGCTGGATGTATCATCCTTCAGTGCCCTGTTCACAAGTTCTTCTGAACTCCTGCCTGTCTTTTAAGGTCTGTTTTATGGGCATCTGTGGTTGTGGCAATGATGCCATAATTGCAAACGTGAATATGAAACAGTTACAAGGTCACAAATTTAGCTTACAACAACATAACTGCCTAATAGGATGCCAATCATTCTTTTGAGGGGAGTTATTTTGATGGATTTGGGGCCTTTCCTTTCTAGTTTTATGAGTTGTTTAAAATGGTACTTTTCAAGCTTTCCAATGGGGGGGGGGCACAATTATATTTCACAGTGTGACAGGGACTGGTACTATATATGTGCCCATTAATGATGTGGATCCTGGAACAGCACCAGTCAATGGACCACAACTTTAGTAGCACTCACTTAAATTTTTTAAAGTAACAGAAATCTGTTACTAGATCCTGTCTGATCTTGGAAGCTGGTCAGCCCTGGTTAGTACTTGGATAGGAGACTGCCAATGAATATCAGGTGCTATAGGCTATATTTCTGAGGAAGGAAATGGCAAAATCACCTTTGAATATCCCTTGCCTAAGAGTTCATGGGGTTGTCATAGATCAACTTAGATGACTTAAAGGCATATGCACACCAAGGCACCATTTTGTAAGTAATCAATTATGAATTACCTTTTAAACAACAATATGCTTCCTTTAAAAAGGAGTAGTGGCTAACATTCCAAGCTGTGCTCAAAAATCTCTGAAAGGAAGTTACTTTAACAGTGACCCCAAGTAGGAAACCTACAAGAGGATGGAGAAAAAGGAATCTCAAAAGGGCTGCTTCATAGCTCCTCAGAGTTTACTTCATTGATAATGATTTCTAAAGGCTCAAGGCTGTAGAGATTCACAGTACTGATTAGATTTTACCAGAGAGATGAAAGATGTTTCCCTTGGGCGCTGGAGAAAAGAAAGCAGTAAAATGAAATACGGGGAAGCACCTACAAGTTTGAATGTGCCAGAACTGTTAGTCCCGCACAGAAAGCTACACACACACACACACATACACAAAACACCGGGGGGGGGGGGAACCCAAAACTAATTGTCTAGCATATGCGTGCCCTGAAGATAACTCACAAAAAGGAATAAAGACTACATGAAACAATTACAGAGAAAGAAAAATGCATGTTACAGGAATACATAATATGTAGATGTATTTATCCATCTGATTTTCTTACATTTAAGCAGCTCTGTGGGAATCTGTTTTCTGTTCATGGTACATTA
This sequence comes from Urosaurus nigricauda, assembly GCA_034509955.1. Lineage (NCBI taxonomy): Eukaryota > Metazoa > Chordata > Lepidosauria > Squamata > Phrynosomatidae > Urosaurus > Urosaurus nigricauda. The sequence continues at coordinate 109,207,129 of JAOEGL010000004.1, forward strand.
GACATTGTAATTGTATAGAATACTGAGGATTTATCTAGCACTTAAAGAAGGGCTTTAGTTTTGTTCAGAAAAGTACCTGCACTTGAATTTCATGCTACTGTGAGCCAGAAATTCATAAAACTGAAAGGATTTTTTTAAAAAAAAGCAGAAACAAGTTATAGAGTCCAAGGTATCAAATTGTAACTCTTTCTAAATTGAGCTACATATTTTACTCAAAAAAAAAAAAAAAAAAGGAAAAAAAACCCCAACAACAACTAAATTTAGTACAATAGCTGTAGAAGTCTTCTATTGTGCTTACAACTCAGGCAAGTGTCTGACCACCACTTAGTGAGAATGAAAAACATTTCTATCCATATAAAGAGGCTTTCTCATTTCTACCTGTTGTCTTCGATATGCAGCTCCCTTCATCCCAAGAAGGAATGAAAGGGTCTAAATCTGGCTAATGCAACCTGTACAAGTATTGAAACAGAGATCTGGTCTGTCTAATGACTACATGGGTCTACATTTGCATACTTTTAAACAAAAACTGTTGAAAATTCACATTTATTTTTGTACTTGGCTTTCCATAAAATACACATTCACTTATGCATTTCCCCCCTAAAACTGCCCAGTTTTTAAAAAGTAGTGTACCAACTGAAAATAGATCTGGCTTTTCCATCATCCTTCCACTTGTAAGTCTATGGAGATTATCACATTAATAAGTAAGCTGGTTTACCCCTTCCAGCTTGAATTCAGGATCTGAGACTTCAGCTGAGCGAGCCTTCAACCTGGGATGCATCCAAGTGGTGGCATCCTGGCTAGATGGGCAGCGATTTAAGTATGATAACATCCAGAGGCATCCCAGATCCTGGATTCAAACTGGAATAGGTAAGATGGCTTATTTATTAATTGAATAAGCTCCTATGGGTAGCCATTTGAAGAACATTGTGTTGTTGGGCCTTATGCTTAGGACTAAATAACCATATCTTTCTGCACCACTGGTGTTATATCCTAACTATCCTTGCTGGACAATGAAAGTAACATATTTTTTCCAGAATATTTTAAAATATTCTTCTCATTCCTAGATTCTTCAGGGCCTCCTCAGGACAACAGCTGATGGGTCAAAAAGAGCTTCCCTTCCACAAACTTTTTCTAGGATCACCTCTCCAGAAAGGAACAGGGCAACTCTAAAACAATACCTCCAATTCCCTTCTCTCAGTAAACTGGCATGGAAGGATATCATGGTTCACATTTGAATGTATTAAATGCCACTGGAAAGGTCAGCCAAACCAACAGGGAGACACTCCCCTGTCCTGTTCCTGGTTTAAATCATTCACCAAGGTGGCTAAAAGTGTCTCTTTCCTATAACCAGGAATGAAAACAGATATGGTGGAATCTAGAGAATGCTTTATCAAAAATTGTCCTATAATTGTCCCAGAGGACCTTTTCAGGTGCCGCTCCAAAAATATGGAACAATCTGTCGGTGGAGATCCGTCATATTACATTGCTTTTAAAAAGGCGATAAAGATGGATCTCTTCCGGCAGGCCTTCCCAGGCTGACCTCCTTGTAACTGAACTCTCCTGTTGTATAGCTGCTATTGTCTAGCTGCTCCCACTGCCTCTAGATGGGCTGTATTGGGAATTTTACTGGGAATTGTTATTTTAGTGCTGTTGTATGGTGGGAGGGAGATGGAGAATTGGAATTTTTATATTTGCTCTGTTTTAATGTGTTAATATGTTTAATTTTTATTGCTTTTAACTGTTCTTACTCACCTCGATCCAATATAGGGAGAGGCAGGATACAAATAAATATTATTATTATTATTATTATTATTATTGTGTTTTGGAATGTTTCCTTGTTTAAATAAGACATTAATAACTTCCTCTACCCATTCAACCACTCCTACTCTGACTTTTTAAAAAAAATAAGACAGGAATGGCAAGGATCTAACACACACGTAGTGGCTCTCACTTCCCAAGACTTCTATCCGTTTCCTTGGGTTGTACAAATTAAAAAGTATCCACTATCACTGGGCAAGCAGGAACTAAAGTTACATCCACTGGATCTGTGTTAATTGTAGTGCCCAAATTGAGGAGACTGGTACAATTTTATATGCAAAGTATCAGTCAAATTGTTCACAGCAGGCCATTGAGTTAAAATAAGCAAGCATCAGCTATGTGTACCATCCTTTTCATTCGAGGATGGGCAACTTCATGGGGAGCAGAAGCCAAATCTCCAGGACATCTCCATGGGCTGTGGTCACTTACAAACAAAACAAAACAAATATAAAAACAAAAAAACATGCATTATCTGAAGATGCCAGCCACAGATGCTGGCAAAACATCAGGAATAAACTCTTCTAGAATATGGCCACATAGCCCAAAAACCCACAAAAAACTATGGATGACAGCCATAAAAGCCTTCCATTTTACATTGCAAATAACTCTGCTTTCCTTTGTAGTTCTTCTCAAAATTAGTATTGGAAGGAATGTTGTATCACTTTCACTGTTTTGAGAGGGACTACTGAGGAAAACACAAATATTTGGGGGCACCAGGGATTTCTGTGAGCTGCGTGGGTGGGAATGATTTGGCACGTTTTCTTGCATTTAAGAGATTTTCTGTGTGGATTTTTAGATAAAAAATGCTCCAAACATGCCAATTTTTTTAAAAACGTGGAAGTTGGGAGCTTTGAGGGACTAGTCGAGGAGTCTAGGGGCTATATGAGAACCATGGGCTTCATCTTGCACAACCCTGTTTCAACTGGAGATGAGAGTGATTGAATCTGGGAGCTTTTCATGACTTTCATGTGCTCAGAATGCAGAGAAGCTGTCAGAAACATTAGGACCCTTCTTCCAATGACTTTCAAAGAAAATCCTACTAGGAATCATCTGATCTGCAAATAGATGGGAACATGAAGTTTATACAATGGAAATCTTAAAACTAATGTCTGAGCAATAGCACAATGGAGCTAGAAAGCTTTAAAAATTGAGGTGTGTGTGTGTGTGTGTGTGTGTGTGTAGGGTGGGGGGAGTTTCTGCACATCTCTAGCTCCTGAAAATTGAACCCTCTCATGGTAGTCAGCAGGCCCTTAGAGAACACACACATAGAGTGTCCATTTTAAAAGAAGAGCCTAAAGGCAGATATCAAGGACAATGAGAAAGAAAAGAGTTAATCGCCTATTCTTAAAGGTTTTCTATTATGTAAGATTTTACAATACAGACAAACTAGATGGACAGGAAGGTGTTGTTTACAGATTGTGCTACAAATTCTAAATGGCAATGGGTAAATGAGCTATCAACTTATTTGACATTGCTAAGGTTAAACTAAATGCCATTTGCAGAAACATTGTAAACAATAGTGTCTTTTATGTTTTACTGTTGATCTTTAGCTTAATGTGGCTGTCTTGGAGAAAAATGCTTTTTATTCTGCCTGTTGGGCTGCAGGAGCATGGGTGGGTGTGTTAAAGCTTTATGCTGTTCCATTCATCCCAGTGTATTGTGACTACTGGCAGCTGGGAGCTGCTTTTTCAGTCGCACTGTGAACCTGCCCCATATTTTAATCCAAGGTATGGAACCTATTTTGAGGATAGGGTTCAGCACCATGATATCTACATTAAAATTTGGACTAATGCCCATATTCACTGCCATGAACTGTCTCTGGACCTTATCACATGTGAGGAATTTCTCTCAATTTCGCAATAGTAATTTTCGTATTCAATTTGAAATTTCGCGTGATTGCGTGAAAGTGCATCACACAATGATATAGCTAGGTTATTTTGCAAAATAAATTGCGCTATGGATTCGCAAATCACGCGATTGCGCGAAAGCTTATTATACATTATTGTACATTTATACAAACACATTCAGGAATATCTTATTACACCAGTGGATTTCTAAATGCGAAATTGCTCTCCTGCACATGCCCAGTTCTCAACCGATGCCATGGTGACCTCATGTACTTCCAGGTCATTGAGTTTGGGTACTCCCTCTGCAATTTCCGGTTCCTCCCTGAAATGTAAAAGTACTTCTTCCTCATTTTCACGTGAAAGCCTGCAAGCAGCTAAGGGTTTTACTTGCTGTGCTTTTTCCCCATTTTCACGTGAAAGCCTGCAAGCAGCTAAGGGTTTTACTTGTACTTTTTCCTCATTTTCACGTGAAAGCCTGCAAGCAGCTAAGGGTTTTACTTGTACTTTTTCCTCATTTTCACGTGAAAGCCTGCAAGCAGCTAAGGGTTTTACTTGCTGTGCTTTTTCCCCAGATATAGGATGGGGGACACCTGGATGAATGAAACTATGTGTGAAAGGGATTCAGGAGTCCAAGTAGACCATAAGCTGAACATGAGTCTACAGTGCGATGTGGCAGCTAAAAAGGCCAATGCTATTCATAGAATCCTAGAGTTGGAAGGGACTCTAAGGGCCATCTAGTCCAACCCCCTGCCATGCAGGAACTCTCAATCAAAGCACACCCAACATATGGCTATCCAGCCTCTGTTTAGAGGTGGGTGGCAAAGGCCATGTTCCCTCTGGCGAGGGCAAGAGGCCATTTTCTGCTTTCATTGTGGGATGCTCTGTGGCCAAACAGCCAAAAAAGACCATTTTAGAGTTGCAAGCCTCAGCTCCTGCTGGGCCCTACCTAGCTTACCTTAAAGCCATGCAGCCAAGATGGCAGAGACGGGATACAAATAAAATTATTATTATTATTATTATTATTATTATTATTATTATTATGTGCCCGAAGAGGAGTCCTCTGCCTCTTTCCACACATTTCATTATAAGAAGTCAAAGGGAATGTGCAAGAGCCCTGGGAACATCACCATGTGATTCCCAGGCTGGGAATCCTGGGTGCCACTGGGACCAGGAATGGGAAGGAAGGGGGAGACCCCTCATCTGCCCTCCTGGCAGAGTCCCAAGCCTTATGCTAGGCATAGTGCCTGCAGTAGCAATGGCAGAGGCCTCCTAGCAATGACTACCCATAGCAAGGCATTAGATCTGGGAAAGGTTCCTTGCTGGCTGCAGAGAGGGCCCATGGTACTCACCCCTTTAGGTTGCATCAATAGGAGTATAGTGTCTAGATCAAGGGAAGTAATAGTGCCACTCTATTCTGCTTTGGTCAGGCCCCACCTGGAATACTGTGTCCAGTTCTGGGCACCACAATTCAAAAAGGATGTGGAGAAACTGGAGCCATGTGTCCAAAGGAGGGCAACTAAGATGGTGAAGGGTCTGGAAACCATGCCCTATGAGGAACGCCTCAGGGAACTGGGGATGTTTAGCCTCGAGAAGAGATGGTTAAGAGGTGATATTTGAAGGGATGTCACATTGAGGAAGGAGCAAGCTTGTTTTCTGCTGCTCCAGAGAACAGGACCCAGAATAATGGATGGAAACTCAATAAAAAGAGATTCTACCACATTAATAAAAGAGATTCTACCATATTAATAAAAAGAGATTCTCTCTAGGAGGAACTTCCTGACAGTAAGGGCTGTTCGACAGTGGAACACTCTCCCTTGGAGTGGAGTCTCTTTCTTTGGAGGTCTTAAATCAGAGGCTGGATGGCCATCTTTCGGGAATGTTTTGATGGAGAGTTCCTGCATGGCAGGGGGTTGGACTGAATGGCCCTTGTGGTCTCTTCCAACTCTGTGATTCTATGAATCTATGATTTTGGACCATGCCCAAAGCTGCATGCGCGCTGAGATGTTGGTGTGCCATGGAGGAATTCCTCATCAAAGCATCCTCCATGTTGGCCCCGCATCCTAAGTCGCATGCGTGCTGAGATGTTGGTGTGCCATGCCATGTAGGAATTCCCCATCAAAGCATCCTCCATGTTGGACCAGTGCCCAAAGCCCCATGTGCGCTGAGATGTTGGTGTGCCATGCAGGAATTCCCCATCAAATCATGCTGCATGTTATGGGTCAGAATAGAAGACTCTCAGGACCCCATGCCCCATGATGTGAGTGTCATCTTGAAATCACTGTAACAGTGCCAATTCTTATCTACCCGGACAAGTGGTGCCATGCATGAATTCTATGGAATGAATGGGAACCAGGGCAGATGGGGGGGGTCTGTTTGGATAGCCCTTGGGGACCTCATCTTAACTGGGCAAGTGAAGGACACATTGCTGTGGCAACTGTTGGAAGGCAGGAATCACGCAAAAAGATGAGGGTAAAGCTGGCACTAGATGAGCATAAAAGTGCTCCCTCTTCTGGCCACCCGTTCATGCATGGCAAAACATTTTGGGCACTACAGGAAGTAAAAAGGAGAAGCCAGCGCCATGAAGGATCATGGGAATTGTAGTAATGATGGCGAAATTGGAGATGAATAGAAATGCCTATCACACCCCCAAAAAGCGAAATGAATACGAAATTGCCAGGGAATAGGAATTGTAAGTCCGCTAGTTCACCGAATTTGCCTATTTTCTGATTGCGTTTGGACCACATTCGCATATTAGGCAAAAGCATATAATAACCTTTCACGCAATTACGTGAAAACTCCCATTTCGTTCGCAAAAACAAGCAATTGCATGTAATGAGAAATCACGCAATCGCGCGAAACCTAATGATTGTGTTCGCAAAATCAGCAATTGCATGTGGTGAGAAATCACGCAATCGCGCGAAACCCCATGATTGCGTTCGGTTTTTCAGGAAAAAATTGGTCGTGTAATAAGCTCCTCTGTTTATTACCTCCAACACAGTGCCCTCCGAATGATTTTGATGACAATTCTGAGCTTTCCTGATTATTTCATTGTCAGATGAGGCTGATGGGAGCTGAACTGCAAAACTTCCAGAAGATACCAGAATCCTGAAGGATGATTCTGCCTTGACCGTTACTTTATATTCTGAGAAGTTCCTCCATAATGATTGAAAACATATGCCCAGTGTGAAATGTCATTACTTACTCTTTATGCCCAATTTGCTTACAGTCTTGTTTAAAAATATAATTTGCTCTTTCATAAGCTGTCATACTTTTTAAAATCCTTTCCCTGGGGTGTCCTGAAAACACGACACTGATTGATTGGATTTTATTCCCTCCCCACTTCTCTCTCTCTCTCTCTTTTCTCGTTTCCCTTGGCTTAATTTTTAATACTTTTTTTTTAAAAAAAATTATAAGCAGCTAAAAAGCTTTATCACAAATGTGTTTATAATTATTTTAAGGAGATTTTTTAATGTTCATAATGATTACATTGCTTGAGTCACTTCTCAAGTACCTACTTATCAAGGCCAGACTTTTAATTAAAGCACTCATTAGAAGACAGCAGCAGTGCAAACACTTCATGTTATCCTTTCTTCTTTATGGCACCCAAAGTTATGAAATGAGAGTTACCTGTGCCTGAAAAACTACATGAATCTGCACTCAGAAGATTACCAGTCATCCAGGGAGGAAAATAAGTAAATAAAAATTGGCTTATCATGTCTGCCAAGATTTGACCTGAAACTCTGATGGTGTCATCAGTACCTATAAGAAATATAGGAACTGAGCCAGCACAGAAATTAGAAAAAAATGAGTAACATCACACTTCCGAAGGAACATGAGATGTGTGATGTTCTGGTGATTATTTGCTTTCTGGGCCCTTTGATGCTGTATGGTTTTTGCCCCTGTTCTTCTGACGTCTTTAACCCTACTGTTTTACTATATTAGGATATGCCATGTGGCTGATTCTTTGCTCAGCTTAGGCTACATCTACATTGTAGAATTGATGCCATTTGACACCACTTTAACTGTCATGAAATTCTGGGATTTGTAGTTTTGAGATATTTAGCCTTTGCTGTCAGAGAGTGCTGGTGCTACAACAAACCACAAATCCCAGGATTTCACATGATGGCTCTATAATGGTTAAGGTCAAACTGCATTAATTCTGCAGTATTGGCAGCAGCCTTATTATTATTATTATTATTATTATTATTATTATTATTATTTGAAGACCATGGTACCCAGAGATTTCTAGCTGGCATGGCCAGTGGCAGGGAGATTTGGGGGTTGTCATCTAAAAAAAAAAATCCCCCCTCCAAAATCTGTTGTTGATGTTATTGCTGGTTCTCTGTTGCATCAACAGCATTCAGCATTATCATATTTGTTTCCCACTACACTCTACTCAGGTTGTTTAGATATGGACAGAGGTGCAGACATGACACTTCTGCGTCCCTTTTGCACCACACAGTTATGGACCTGTGGTTCCACTTTAACACAGGCAACATCCTATGGATTCTTCGAGGTTTTAGTTTGGTGAGGCAATAACCCAATAAACAAAAGTGATTACCAAATCACTACACAGGACACACTTAAGTAAGCAAAATTAGTCTAAATTGTTGTCATAGAAAATGTATCCCAACTGAAAACATAGAAATGTACAGTAAACATGAAAAATACATCCACCACGGAAACAATGCATTGTGGAAATATTGCTTACCTCCCTGCATGACCTCATCAGTCTTTAAAGATATATTTCATTGCTGAATTCTTGTAAACCTGGGGTCATAACACAAAATGACAGGCTTGGAATTCCTGCTAAGTCATTTGATGATGGGTTGTTCAAATGCTGCTATAAGGAAGCTGACAAGAGTCTGGGATTAGAGAGAAAACACTCCTTGTCTGAAGGCAAATTGAAAAATACTTCATAAAAATGAAACAAAGCTCACCTATGCCTCATGATAGCTAACTTGAAACACAGGCACACTTCTGCAGTCTGTAAGCTATAATTTTGGCTAAATATCTTTTGGCTTCAGGGAATAACATTCAAACTATTTTTTTTTTCCCAACACAAATTCAGACTAGTTTTGATTACAGTTAGAATCAGAAGGAAGACTAGATTTTTATCATTCATTATTGAGCATGGGTTTAATGGGCTGGACCTAGAATCAATCATACTGAGAAAATAGCCATTGAAATAAAATAGGACAAATTCGTTATGAAAAATTTAACAAGGACATTCATGCATCTTCTTTAAGCATAACTAACATAGGAACCAACAATATATATGATTCTGGCAGAGAAGAAACAATGAAAACAACAACAACAACAACAACAAACCAGTATGAATTATACAGCACCAGAAAGAAAATATTTTATATCCTTGATTTTTTTTTCTATAAGAAAGAGAAGAAATTGAAAAACATGCAGTCATCACATTTCCTAATGCAAGTGCTGTCCAAAGAAAGAATTTGGTAGAAGATAAATTAAAAGACTGTTAAAAAGGAAACAGGAGAGAACTAGTGTAAAGCTTTGCCATGTGTGATTTGCCCAAGGTTGAAGAGCCCTCCTTCCATGACAACACCATCTGGCCTAGGGGGGAGTGAAAGGAGAAACCTAGCAACACCATTGGGCCTGGCCTCAGGTTGAAGAGTCCTCCCTCCATGACAACACCATCTGGCCTAGGAGGGAGTGAAAGGGCAGGCCAAACTCCACTGGGCCTGTCCCCTCCAGTCTCTCTGCCTTTGTCCAGGCCTCAGAGGGAGAGAAGAACTGCTGGACCTGATCCCCTTCCCCACCACCTTTCCCATCTCCTTTTGTGTTGTGTCTCTTTAGATTGTAAACATGAGGGCAGGGAACCGTCTAATTAAAAATAATAATTGTAAGCCGCTCTGATAGCCTTTAGGGTTGAAGAGCAGGGTATAAATTAGTAGTAGTAGAAATAATAATAATAATAATAATAATAATAATAATATCCCACCCCTCTGAAACCAATTGGGATGGCCATCATCATCATCATCATCATCATCATTAATTGTAAGTACAAAAGATGAAGAAGGTCTCTTCAACTTGAGGCCAGGTCTAATTGTGTTGCTAGGTCCGATGGTGTTGTAATGACATTTTTTTTAAATCAAAGTGTGATTAAAGGAAGAATTAAAGACTGTGTTCACATTATAAAACACATTTATGTAATACTACTGTTACCTGCTATGGGTCCATATTATGGAACTTAGCATTTGCAATCTGCAGAGGTACTGAGCCTTTTTTATACAAGAAAATTATCTAATCAGCTCAGCAGAACTACAGCACCTGGATCCCTTTCACATTACACAGTTATAGCCCTATAATTCCACTTTAACTCCCATAGTTCCACCCTATAGAATCCTGGGATTTGCATTCCAGGGTTCTAAATTCTAGCATTTAGAATTCTCAGCTGGAGATTTTTAGGGCCTCTCCAAAAAACGAACACCGGGATCCTATAGGATGCAACCACAATGTTGAAATGGAATCATGGCATTATAATTGTGCAGTGTGCAAGGGCACCAGTTCTGACATAAATTTCCCGGGTTCCATAAGAGAGCCATAATAGTAGTACAACATAGTGCATAGTATATCAAATTGATATAATTGTGCAGTGTGAATGCAGCCAAAGAAAGAAATTGAGTAGAAATCTAATTAGGCATTATAGCTAACAGACAAAGCTATGGAAGAAGAAATCCTTGGTTTGAATATCACCTCTGCTACAAATTCATTTTCATGGGACAATTCACTTTGGGCAAGTGATCACTCTCAGCTCCAGGGTTTTCATTTGCATCATGAGAGATAATAATACTGATTTATCTTGAAGCAGGGCTGGGAAAGGATTTAGCAAGATTTTACTGGAGTTTATTACATAGGAGGAATTTATCTCAATTTCAAAAGAAATGAAAGCAAGGCCAGTTTGGAAATGAGTGAATTCGCTAGTTCAGTGAATTTACATGATTGTGTATTCATGCTGCATTGCATTCGGAATGACTACCCATTCCCCAAAATTGCCCAAAATTGTGTGTGATAGTTTCTCATGCAATAACGTGAAACCCCACAATTGCATTCAGAAGGACTTCCGATTGCCTGAAAATGCATGTGGTAGTCTCTCATGCAATAATATGAAACCCCATGATTGTGTTCAGACTGCCATTGGATTATGCTTCCAATTTCTGTCATCTGATAAACTCCACTGTGTTAATGAAGGCCTTTTCTTTCCACTTCCAGACTCTTAGAGAGAAATAAGGCACCTCACCTCAAGGATTTGCACATTTGTGAGGCTCATGGGGCATTCCAGAGAATACCCCAGAACTGCTAGGTTGCTAGCTTTCGGCATAGTCATTTGCAGGGCAAAGAAAGAGGGGAGGAGTGCCACACCAATACGATACACTGAGACTTCATATGGAAGAAAAAAGGCCAAAACTTTATTAAGTACAGCTGACAGGCAAGGTTGGCCTGAAGGCATGTGTGAAGAACAGGCAGAATTGTGCCAGGCTAGCAACAACCAATCAGGAAAAAGCTAGTTACTGACAATCAGGAGTCAGCTGGCAACAGCCAATGGAATGTTGTCCAGTAAGAGGAGAAGAATTCCATTGCTGACAGTTGGAGTTAGATAGGGGTTTGGTTTTAGACAGGGTCTGGTTGTGTGAAAGTCCAGAGGTTAGGGACTGTGAGACCTAAAGTGGGGAAGGAAACGACTTAAATCTATGATGGGGTCTGATAGGGAACAAGTTCAGAAATGAGGGACTTGGTCTATAATATCACTCAAAGTGAGGGAGCTGCTGGTCTGATATCCTGAGGGATAGGGTTAGTCTGAGGGCTAGAACAGAAATAAGGTCAGAAGGATAACAGTAAATGAAGATGGTGTGAGGGTCCTAAGTCAGAGTGACTGGAGTTCTTTAGAAAGAGAGATAGAGGAGTAACAGAGTGTAATCAAGGTGCTTTACAGACCAACCTTTTGAGGCGGTCTGCAGCCTCCCCTTTAAGCGCCAGGATGGGGCCAGGGCTGCCTCACCGGCAGCCCCAGAGGCTCCATCCTGGCACTTCTGGAGGCCACGGAGAAGCGGTGAACTGCCACTTCTCAGGGGCCTGAAAGTGGGGTGCAGCAGGGGCTCTGGGTGCCTGCTGCACCCCTCTCTCCTCGGCACTGCCGAGGGAAGAAAGAGGCTGCCACTGCGGCCCCTTTCCCTTCAGGGTCCTTGGTGTGGCCATCTAAAGGCCGCACCAAAGACCTTTGCCAAAAAAAGAGCTCCATTGTGGAGCTCTTTTAGCATTGCGGAAAGGGCGCTCTTGACACCCTACCACGGCATGATGTCATCAGGTGCACGCAGCATTATCTAAACACTGCGCACACCATGACAGCATCATGGCATGCCCATATGGATGCCACCATTTTAAAATGGCAGCATCCATATACATTAGGGTTAGGGAGGGTATAGATGCTGCACCCTCCCTAACCCTAATCATGTCTTACAGACAGCCCTTTTGAGCCATCTGTATCAGGCCCAAATGCAACAAAGTGAAACAAGTGAATGTACCAACTGAACAAGTGAAACATTGTTAAACTGTTTTTCAAATAAAGTTTTATAGTTAATCACTTACAAGCTTCTCTGGGTCTGAAATAAGTAACCATGCTACTAGGTACCATCTGAAAGTGAATTCTAAAAAAGGGAAATCAGCAGTTTTGGTGGTTCTCACCACATAATTGGTGGCAGTGGTGGGATGACAAAACCAATGGGGCTGCCAAAATAGAAAAATATGTAGGTGAGTGGGACTCATTGTGATATCATGGGTCAGGATCTGGCATAGACCAACCCGACTGTTTTTCCTGCTTACCACTACTGAGGGAAGCACAGCAGAGGTATATACAAAGGAATACTCCAGAGTCCAGTCCAAAGGTCACACTATACCAGTCAGTCAGTCACAGCAAAGGGCAGAGGCAAGAGTGTAGTCACAAGGCAAGTCCACAGTCATGAATCAAAAAACAAGGAACAACGAGGCTGCAAGACTGGTGGTTGTTGGCTGCAAAGAACCTCTGCACCTGGAGGTTTTTTAAAAGACCTCTGTTTCTCAGCTGAAACTCATTAGCTCTCCTTTATGCTTCTAGCCTGGAAGACCTCCTCAAGGACATCTTGACCTGCCTTCTCTCAATAGGTCCTAACACCTGCAGCCTAGATTCCATAGAGTCTGTTTTTCCATCAGCAGCTTCCTGAGCTTGCTCTGGGACTGCTGATCCAGGCAGCCCCAGAGCTGCCCCTGTCTCAGCCTCCTCCATGTCTTCAAAGTTTGAATCCTTTGACTGTGCCTGTAAGTCAGGCCCAGGGCAGTCCATTACACTATTGATCAATGATCCACATATTCCAGTCATGGCCGTGTCCAGGGCCAACTGGGTGATGGTGGCGGTGGCACTGGGCCTCCACACACACCCCGCCCCTTGTCATTAAGGTACACTGATAAGGGATAACCCCTCCCCTCTGAATTGGCAGCTCCTTCTCCATCTCAGTCCCCTGTGCCCTCTTGGGACTGTCAATAAGCAGTGCTCCAGAGCACTGACAGCCACACCCACCAGATCCAAGACCCATGCACCCACCCCCCAAAGTTGTGACAGCACTGCCCACACCACACCACAACAGAATCCTGGGTGGGAAGATCTGCACTCAAATGGCGACTCCAGCTGGGCCACATGGTTTTATATAGGCCAGCCCCATAAGCCCCGTTGGTAGGAAGTCCTGCCCCTTCCTGGCCTGCTGGGCAATCCCATCTTGACTTCTGGTTCTGGGGCATGCCAAGAACCATAGTCTTGCTCCTGACATAAGTCCCACCTCCCAGCCACCTACTCAACTAATCAGGGCATTTCTAAGGCTGCAGCACCTCCTGGGAAGGCAAGGCATCGAAGGCTGAGCTGGGTGAGCCATGGCAGCCCAAGCACCTCCCAGCACCCCCCAAACCAGCTGGCCCAGTGAGTCAGGTGGCCAGGCTTCATATATTCATTTGCCACTGAATGTGAGTTCCAATAGTAAATGATGTGAAAACTGTTAAAGAGTAGGTTCTCAGCCCAGTGTTATGTTGCTATCTGAGGTGTCTCACAAAAGTACAGTGGAGAAAAATAAAATTGCTATGTATGATGATCCTACTGAAGGTGGGGACATAAAGACTACTCACACCATTTTCACTGAGAAAAGGTGCATTGACAAACAAACGTGAAGCTTAAAATCCCACCATGAAAAGCTGCCATGAGGTTCTTCCACTAATTACGCAGAAGACTTCCTTTTGAACAAGAAACACATTACTATGCAGGAAATTGCATGTTTGTTATAAAATGCATGTTTTCTGCATATTATTTGCACAAAAACCAATGTTTATTTTGGGGTGGAAGGTTTGTGCAAATAAACCGTTTGGGGAAAAAAAGTCTCAAAGTGCAAAAAAAAAAAAAGATAAATGTTCAAAACCTCTTTCAATCACACCAAGGACAAATAACATGTTTCAAAATAATTTTCTTCCTTATGAAACTGAAGTAAGCAACGATTTCACTCCCTACCTTATTTATTTATTTTTGCCCTTTCTACCACCAGCAGTCATGGCATCTTAAGAATTCTGATAAAACAACAGTTCTATCCATAATAAAACATTTTGTTGGATTTTTTTTTTCAATGGTTATTTCATACCTGTGTTGTAAGTTTGCTTCTGCAGAATTGTACTTGGAGATTTCCCAGTCCTTACTGGAACATTTCTTCTGAGAGGTCAGAAGCCTCAACAATGAATTGGGGGGGGGGGGGGGGTGGAGGAAGAGAGGCAAGCTGAGCAATGAAATTTGGCAGAAATACCCTGTTTCCCCAAAAATAAGACATTCCCATAAAATAAAACCTAGTAGAGGTTTTGCTGAATTGCTAAATATAAGGCCTCCCCTGAAAGTAAGACCTAGCAAAGTTTTTGTGTATGTATATATACACACTATATAATAAATGTTCCTTTTTTGGCTCAACAATAAAAGTGAAATCTTCTTCATAGAAAAATAAGACATTCCCTGAAAATAAGACCTAGTGCATCTTTGGGAGCAAAAAATAATATAATACACTGTCTTATTTTCAGAGAAACATGGTAATGCTACAGAGAGAGAGAGAGAGAGATCCATGAACTGAAAGAACTTTCACTCATAGTAGGATTGCTCTGGCTTCAAGCCATTGCAAAGATTCCAATGAAACTTTAAACACACAACAACAACAACAACAACATCAAGCAGAATTAAATCAAGTAAATAAAAGCAATTGTATACAATGTCATTTTAGTTATTTTTAGACCAAGAACATTACGTTGTCTGGAAGAAATAATTTGGGGATGCCTCCCAGGCCAATTGGTTAAGTAAAATTAGATTCTAGATCTTTCAACACCCTGTAGGAATCTGTCTCAAGAGAATACTTCATCACATATTGTGGTATTATGACAAGTACTGTTTTATTTTACAGATGGCAAGTGTTTCTAGCATGTTTTAACAGAGTTGCGTAAGGTAATCTTGAGTTATTTTGAAGCCTGGGGAATACTAAAATGCTTAATTGAATGTGAAGCAGATCATATGCATACTTAACTGATTTGTTTTTAGGGCATATTTAGTAAGATTATTATTTTGATTTGAAAGGAACTGAAGTAGAAGAAGCAAGAGAAGTCCTCTGAGGGCTAGCACAGACACTGAGATGGTGACAACTACAGTGATTCATTTCTATTTATTTATTTATTTATTTATTTTACAAAAGGAGACCTCAGAGTATATGAGAAAAACGCATGCATAAATGATATTTAGTTAAGTTGGAGTGTATGATTGAACCTGATATTGAATGGGCATGTTCAGTGGCCATATATGGATCCAAATGTCCTCTGATACCATGAGCAATGGTAGTACACAACATGAACTTAATGAAAATTATTTGGGTTGATCCCTGATCATCAACCAACATATGCTTTCCCAGAACTGTTGCCAACATTAATCAGAGGAAAGTCCTTGTATTTTCTCCTGATTGAAAATTGCAGGCTTCCTTCACTCCTATAAGCAAACTGCCCCATGGTCAACCAAGCCTTCTTGCTCCTGTGCTTATCACTGACTCTCCATGGTAGAGGTGTTCTTTTAGTGGAAGGAACCAACTCCAGTGTGGAGATTCACACAGAGATATTAAACATAGGTCCTCCAAATGTGGGACAGTGTTCTGTTCTGTTAGCAAACATGCAAAAATCTCTTCCTCGTTTATCACAAAAAGAGTGAGTGTTGTTAACAATAAAGTTTACTTAAGCCTTGTTGAGGGAAATAGGAAATGAGTTAGCAAATAACTGGTTAAATTTAACTAGATATATACAAGCTTAGATAGTTTCTCGGAGCTACCTTGGGTCCCACTTTGGGAGAAATGTGGCATATAAACAAACAAACAAACAAATTTGAAAATGGCTGAATCTGATTCAGTGGTCTTTCACATCTCATGCTCTTATACATTTTTGAAATCACTTTAAATACAACTCTCCAGGATTGCCAGAGGAGTCACATAAAACTTAAATATAAAATTAATTTAAAAAACAGCATTTCTATGGAGAGACTGCAGCCAGAAGTGAAATGTAATGTAAGGAATAAGGATAAGGACCTGTTTCTACTATTATAAACCTTCTGAGTCATTTAATATGAAGTAAATACAAAAGTTAATTTGTCTGCATGTGCACAGCTTGAGATGTTGGGTTTGAAGATTAATTTATGCTGATTTTTAGAAGATTATTTCCTTGCTATTAACCTTATAAATTTAAATAATTTGATTTGATAATTGTTTCATTAAATAATTGTTAATTTTCAAAACAAACTATAGGATATATAGAGAATGGCAAGTGGGTTGTCACAATAGAGCCTTAGTGGCATATTATGTTATTGGCTCACTCAAAAGTGCTCTTTTGTTGTTTAAAATTGCCTTCTCCAGCAGGACATCTGAATGATATGATGGACTACAAAAACTTGGGGATAGTGATGTCTATGGCTCGAAAGAGAAGGGCTAAATGACTCATTTTCTGGCCATGTTCAGGGCATAGAATTTAGATGGCACATACCCCAAACACAGGCAGAAACCATACTGCATTTCCCCCAAAGAACTGGGCCAAAAAGGAGCAGAAAATCTGCTTCTTTTTGGTGGCCCAGTCCAGGATCGTGGTAGTGGCTCAGATAAGGGCTGGGTGTGTGTGGTCACCTTGGTTCCAATGAGAATAGTGCTGCAGCAGTCAAGCCGTGATCCTTTTGGCTCATCTGTTTTGGGCCAATGTTGCAGTGCATCTGGAAACTACCAGATGGGTAAGCGCCATTCTACATACAACATAAGATTGAACAATCTGTTAAATTAAGTTTTATTACTGGTCTCTCTTCTTTTTACCTTGACCCACCCCAACCATCATTTATGATGCATACACACCCTTTAAAAACAATGGATTATTTGTCTGGATTGGAGGACAATATGTCTTCAATCTAGCTAAATACTGAAAAATAGCATTACTTAGGCCCAGAACAGATGAGTCGAAAGGAGCCACCCAAGGCTGCTTCTGCCACAAGCAGTCTAGGATTGTGACGACCTCACGGCCTGCTCCAAAAGCCGGCAGCCACTGCAGGACTCAAGCTGTGTGGTCAGGAGGTAGATTATTCCAGGTTCTTTTTGCTCCAGTCCAACGGACCAGAGTCCAGCATCAGAGTGTCTTTGGGCCACTTTGGGGGGCCCATCTGTTCCAGGCCTTAGTTACAAAGTCAACTTGTGATCAAGAGTGATCAAGACTAAGAGGAAAGAATGCAGATAGGTTTTCTGCACTATCAAAGCTACACATTCTGCCTTCCACTTGGTTAAGATCAAAAGCTGTCATCTGCAAAGATAAATACTACAGTCCTGAGTTTGCATGCAAACCCCGTTTCAGTTCTGTTGTTCTTCACTTTCTAACAATGCTGTTGCTCTCCTTCCATCCTTTCATTCCTAACTGCTACACCCTTAATAATGAATAATCATGCAAAAATCTCTTCCTCGTTTATCACAAGAAGAGTGAGTGTTGTTAACAATAAAGTTTACTTAAGCCTTGTTGAGGGAAATAGGAAATGAGTTAGCAAATAACTGATTAAATTTAACTGGACATATACAAGCTTAGATAGTGAGTGCTGATTAATTAACAAATTAATCTCTTAAGCATTAGTGGGTGGGGAGGGGATAAGAATTTAGGTTTAACTATATTTTACTTTTTTTTTTTTTTGGTAAGAGTTCCTGTGTATTGTTCTTAGTATTCTTTTGATGACTCCTAATAAGTCCCATAAGGACTTTGAAATTCATATCAAAATTTATTGGATTTATTTATGCAAATTTGTAAAACTCTTATAGTACATTTCATGTATAATGCTTGGATCAAATTCAATACAGACACTATAGAGTGTCGAATACAGACATATCTCCACATTAGCAGAAGCAAAAGAAAAAAAAATATAAAGAATTGCAATTTCCTTTCTCAGAAAAGTGTAGTTGAAATGGCATGGAAGGAGCTAACTTAAACTATAAGTTGCATGATGAGATCACAAGGTCATTTAAAAAAAAAAAAAGATGTCCTTAGATATTGCCCATTAGGATGCAGAATGTTTTTAATGAGCTCATTCCCACTGCCAAAGAATTTATTGTGGTGTGCCTTCAAATCATTTCCATTTTATGGTTACTTGTGCACCCATTTAGGGCTGACAGTGTTTGATTCTGCCAGTGGGTTTCCATGAATGAGCAGGGAATCGACTGCAGAGTTGTAGTCCAATGTTCAAGCTACTACAGCATACTGGCTCACTGCATTTAATGCAGGAAGGGCAGATGAATCCCATTTTGGTTCGGCCATGCCTCTGCTACTTCTATAGAGTCATTCTATCAAAAATTCCAGTTCTTCTAGGTCACCCTAATTACAGATGAATAGATGTGAGAGCAGAAAGCAAAACAATGGTGGGAAACCTTACCAGCAACCTCTTTTAATTAGGGGGCTAATGAAAAACAATGATAGTAACCAATAAATAACCAAATGTAAGAGTCTCAAGGTCCTGATCCAGGCAGGTCACAAACCAACTAGATTCAAGAGTTTCTCAAAATGAAACAAAGCTGCAGGTGCAAGAAAATGGTGGCTGATTCGTTACATAGGACTCTTTCAGATGTGGGAAACTGGAAGTATAATCCAAGGGCAATCCAAACGCAATCCTGGGGTTTCACGTTCTTGTGAATTAATTCTTCTCACGCAAATTCGGGCAAAAGGGAAGTCACTCCGAATGCAATCATGGGTTTAACGTTATTGCGAATTTAAGCTTCTCACGTGATTTCGGGCAAGGGAGGGTTATTTTCGGGTAATGGGAAGTTATTCCGAATGCCTTCTGAACAGAGCAGGGGTTCAGGTAAATTCGCTAAACAAGCGAATTTACATGAATCCGCATTGGCTCCATTTGGAATTGGGAGAAATTTCTCCCGTTTGAAAGAGTCCATAGATATGTTTAAAGGAAAGTAAAAACAAAACCTGATAGGAAAGATTGTTCATATCCTTTCAGTGGCCCCCAAACTATGCTCTTTAAGAGATTTTGTACTTTAGTTCCCAGAAGCCTCAGCCATGTTGACCAATAGTCTGGGATTTTGGGAGCTGAAGTCCAAAATTCCCTAAAAAGCACAGTATGGGGACCAATGCTTCAGGTGATCAAACCTTCCCTTCATCACAGCTGTTGTTCACTAGGGTCCACATGATGAACCAGATGCCAGTCCATGAACTGAGATCCTGGGCTAGAATAAGCCTGAATGCTCATTCTTCATGACAAGACTGGCCACTGACTTGATTTTCTTCTGATTTTCAAATGCCTGTTCTGCCTTGCTCTGGAAAGTGCTAAAACCTTTACAGGCCTTACACTACAAAGGTAGAGTTTTTTGAGACAGGCAAAAACAGAATATTTTTATTTCTATAAAATGATCTAGCCTTGAACAGCTTAATTGCAACACATGGAGAAGCAGCATTATTAATATTATTGTTGAGAGGCCTGTTTGATTAACTATCAAAGACCTATTTATTAAGTTATAAATCTTTCAAACATGTGATACCCATATATAGGGTGCATGTGAAAGTACACTAACATTCTTAACTGTTCTTTTGAACATCTGGTTCACTATAAGGGACAAATTTCCTTAAAGTGGTTTTTAAGATTTGACAGATAACCATCAACTAATAGATGCACACATGTATCCCTATTTTCTGCTGTTCCCTACTCTTTATTGTGGAGAGATTATTAAATAAATATAGCAGCATGATGAATGCTATGGTCAATTATAACCTTTCCACATAGCTGGGTTTTTTTTATTCCTGATTTGTTTACTAGTAGATGCGAACAATGCGCACAAAAATGTGCACAAAGTCCCTGATTCTGTTTGGAGTCTGATTCAATTATTCAGATCTGAGCCCCACTGGGATCCATTCTTATTCAGATCCTGCATTCAAACTAAGATTAGGGATCCTAATTGCCAGTATTCGTATAGTTACAATCAGCCCTCTCTTTCCACAGATTCTTTATCCATGGATTCAAGCATACATGGCTTGAAAATATTTAAAATATATACAAATTACAAAAAGCAAACCTTGTATATAAGGGACACAATTTTCCTATCCATTTTATTTAATGGGATTTGAGCATCCATGGATTTTGATATCCAGGGGAGGCCTAGAATCAGGCTCCCGCAGATACCAAGGGCCCACTGTATAATGACTGGGTTTTTTTAAATATTTATTTTGCACATCTGCATAACATGTGGTGACATAATAGACCCTAAAGAAGGGATTAACCCAACCAAATTTCAGACAGGCTGCTGTTCACGGTGCTATCTTGTCAATTGCTTTTACATGACTTTTCTTGTAGAAACATCCCCTTACAGCATCAGCCTGTGAGGTGTGTTAAAATTTAACTATAAAATATGATAGTAATAATGATTACAGTGAACGTAAAGAGAAGGTACTTCTTTTATTTTACTTTAGCAGTCAAAAAGCTGATAACATTCAGTGATGAAGCAAAAGGAAGTAGAATGGTTTATTATCAGTATTAAAGTAATGAGATCTCCCTGGTATGTTTTCTGTTCCACTTTAGGGTATTTTGTTATCTGGGCTGGTGAGCAAAACTTATCTCATGGTTCCATACTCTCCCCACTCCATCTGTTCCAGAGTTGACTACTCATCCCTTATGGATGGAAGAAGACTGAGACTGCTGCCGCCATAACCTGGTGTTCCTGCCCTGTGGGTCTTTTCTGTTCTGCCCAACTGTTAGAATTTTTCTGCTGTTTGTGCGCTGAGTAAAATCCCTTGGTGCTACCTCTTAAAGTTTAGCATGAGGCTGCTGCTAATATAAACTGTAATATGGGCCTTGCTCATTTGCTGCCTAAAGTTAAGGCATAAAATAACCCTGGGATCATCTCCCTTCCCATGGTGGTCCCACGATCTTCTGCCTTATCTATGATAACTCAGACCACTTAACTTCCATCTAACTCCTAAGCAGCAGCAGCAGAAGCAGAAGCAGTAGAGAGGTAGAATAAGCTCCATTATTATACGCAGAAGCCAATTAAATGGACAAATTAACAAGAAAGACAAGCAGATGATTAAGCTAGGCTATTTAACAAAATAATAGGAAAGACTCAGCAAGACCAACCACCACCACACATGATTGCATCTTTTTCATGATCTGCTTCTCACATAGAATGAGGGAATAGATTGACTATATAATGTCAAAATGACTTCATGTAATCCCTTCCTACAAACACTAACTGGAGCATGCTGGTGAGATTCATTCCCCAACTTGCACATTAAAGCTGTGAATTAGCTTCCTTCCCTCCTTGCCCCACTGCATCAATTTGGTGTCTATACTATGTCATGCCAGAAATAAAACACCTGGCTTTTTCATGCTCATTTTTGACTTCTGGATCTCTGGATTAATGCATCAGCCTTCATCATTCTGCTCCACAAATGAATTGAACCAATTCCTAAACTGGTACAGATGGTTCCCAACCAGCTGTATTCACTTGGTTATTTGATATTTGGCCAAAACAGTAGTACAGACATACTATATAATATCATTGTTTGTGTGTGTGTGTGTGTGTGTGTGTGTGCATTTATTAATTTTGAGTACCAAAATATCAAGGATCTTAATTTTAGTAAATCTGGGATGGCAGGAATTCCAAATCAGATGAATATGAGCATCTATTGGTTTACAATAAAGATCTATAACAATACCTGTAACCACATTCTCTCATTCCAGGTATAGGAGTCTGTGTTATAACAAGTAAGACTATTTGTCCAACTAGTGTCATCATCATCATCATCATCATCATCATCATCACCACCATCATCATCACCACCATCCTCATTTTGATTGGGAGCAGCTCTCTAGAAATTTATGCAGAAACCTTTCATATTATCTGCTACCTAATTCTTTCAACAAGAAACAGTAGAACTCTAATCTGCAATCTTCTGCATGATTAGAAGGACATGTTTGTTTATTTGTTTATTTATTTATTATGGAATTTATACCCCGCTCTTCAGCCCTAAAGGTTGACCTTTAAGTGCTAAGCACATTTTTTCCACATTAGTTACACCATCAAGGTGCTTCTTTTCAGAAGTCTTTAGCAGAAAAAAGTTGGCAAACACAGTTTTATTATATTAGAACAAATATTGGCTCTTTGATGTGTATTCATAGAATCATAGAACTGTAGAATTGGAAGGTACCATAAGGCCACCTAGTGCAACTCCCTGCCACTTCAAGAATCTACAGTGAAGACATGCCTAACAGAGGGGCTTCCAACTTTTAAAATATCTAATGAAGGAGATTCCACAGCCTGCTTATGAATGAAGGAGATTCCACAGCCTGCTAATGAAGGAGATTCCACTGTTTAAGGCAAACAGTGCAAGGACCCAACAGTAGGAGGCAAAAAAATGTGCAAAAGCAGCAAGTAAAGAGGACACATGGTCTTAAATGCCTCTCCACTAATGCACAGAGTATGGGAAATAAGCAGGATGAACTTGAACTCCTAGCACAACAAGGGAAATATGATATAATAGGCATCACTGAAACCTGGTGGGATGAGTCTCATGATTGGAATGTAGAAATAGAGGGGTATAACCTTTTTAAGAGAAACAGGCCAAGCAGGAAAGGAGGAGGAATAGCATTATATGTCAGGGATATTTACACCAGTGAAGAGATGCAGGAAGTCAATACTGGAAGCCAGGTGGAGAGCATCTGGATAAAAATTAAAGGAGAGGGAAACAACAGGGATGTTACTGTGGGAGTCTACTACAGACCCCCGACTCAGGCAGAGGAATTGGATGATGCCTTTCTAGAACAGATAATCACATACTCAGAAAAGAGAGATGTAGTAGTGATGGGTGACTTCAACTATCCTGATATTTGCTGGAAGTCAGACTCAGCCAAATCCTCAAAGTCTAGCAAATTCCTCACTTGCCTGGAAGACAATTTCATTGTCCAAAAGGTGGAAGAGGCAACAAGGGGATCAGCCATTTTAGATCTGATCTTAACCAACAGGGAAGACCTAGTTGATGGGGTGCAAGTGGTTGGATCCTTAGGTGGAAGTGACCATGTTCTCCTGGAGTTTGTAATACAGTGGAAGGGAGAAGCTAGGCATAGTCAGACACGCACTCTAGACTTTAGGAGAGCTAATTTCAATAAACTTAGAGAAATACTGGGAGTGATCCCATGGTCAGGAATACTAAAAGAAAAGGGAGTTCAAGACGGATGGGAGTTTCTCAAAAGGGAGATATTGAAGGCACAATTTCAAACAGTTCCAATGAGGAAGAAAAATGGAAGATGTCTCAAGAAGCCAGGATGGATGACTAAGGAACTTTCAAATGAGCTAAGTTTTAAACGGAACATGTATAAGAAATGGAAAAATGGAGAAATCACGAAAGAGGAATTCAAACAAATAGCCAGCACATGTAGGGGTAAAGTCAGAAAAGCTAAAGCGCAGAATGAACTCAGGCTTGCTAGAGAGGTTAAGAACAATAAAAAGGGCTTTTTTGGATATGTCCACAGCAAAAGGAAGAAGAAGGAAACAGTGGGGCCACTGCGTGCAGAAGATGGCAAAATGCTAACAGGGGACAGAGAAAAGGCAGAATTACTCAACACCTTCTTTGCTTCAGTCTTCTCAGAAAAGGCAAAGAGTGCTCAACCTAAGGAAAATGGAGACAGAATAGAGGAAATTCAGCACAGAATAAGTAAAGAGGTAGTACAGGAATACCTGGTTAATCTAAATGAATATAAATCTCCAGGACCAGATGAACTACATCCTAGAGTATTAAAAGAACTGGCAAATGTAATATCAGAGCCATTGGCAATAATCTTTGAGAACTCCTGGAGAACAAGAGAAGTCCCAGCAGACTGGAGGAGGGCAAACGTTGTCCCCATCTTCAAAAAGGGAAAAAAAGAGGATCCCAACAATTATCGTCCAGTTAGTCTGACATCAATTCCAGAAAAGGTTCTAGAGCAGATCATTAAGCAGAGAGTCTGTGAACACTTAGAGGCCAGTGCCATAATCACAAAAAGCCAACATGGGTTTCAGAGAAACAAGTCATGCCAAACGAACCTGATCTCTTTTTTTGATAAAATTACCAGCTTGGTAGATGAAGGGAATGCTGTGGATATAGTATACCTCGATTTCAGTAAGGCCTTTGACAAGGTTCCCCATGACATTCTTGCAAACAAGCTTGCAAAATGTGGGATAGACAAGTTAACTGTTACATGGATTTGTAATTGGTTGACTGGCCGAACTCAAAGGGTGCTCAACAATGACTCCTTTTCATCCTGGAAAGAAGTGACCAGTGGGGTCCCACAGGGCTCTGTCCTGGGCCCAGTGCTATTCAACATCTTTATTAACGATTTGGATGACAGAATTGGGGGGATACTTATCAAATTTGCAGATGACACTAAACTGGGAGGAGTAGCTAATACCCCAGAGGACAGGATCAAAATTCAAAATGACCTGAATAGACTAGAAAGCTGGGCCAGTGCTAACAAAATGAAATTCAATGCAGAGAAATGTAAGGTTCTGCACTTAGGGCGGAAAAATGAAATGCACAGATATAGGATGGGGGGACACCTGGCTGAATGAGACCACATGTGAAAGGGATCTAGGAGTCCAAGTAGACCATAAGCTGAACATGAGTCAACAGTGTGATGCGGCAGCTAAAAAAGCCAATGCAATTTTAGGCTGCATCAATAGAAGTATAGTTTCTAGATCAAGGGAAGTTATAGTGCCACTCTATTCTGCTTTGGTCAGGCCCCACCTGGAATACTGTGTCCAGTTCTGGGCACCACAATTCAAAAAAGATGTGGAGAAACTGGAGCATGTCCAAAGGAGGGCAACTAAGATGGTGAAGGGTCTGGAAACCTTGCCCTATGAAGAACGCCTTAGGGAGCTGGGGATGTTTAGCCTGGAGAAGAGAAGGTTAAGAGGTGATATGATATTCCTGTTTAAATATTTGAAGGGATGTCATATTGAGGAGGGAGCAAGCTTGTTTTCTGCTGCTGCAGAGACTAGAACGTGGAACAATGGATGCAAACTGCAGGAAAAGAGATTCCACCTCAACATTAGGAGGAACTTCCTGACAGTAAGGGCTGTTCGACAGTGGAACAAACTCCCTTGGAGTGTAGTGGAGTCTCCTTCCTTAGGGGTCTTTAAGCAGAGGCTGGATGGCCATCTGTCAGGGATGCTTTGACTGGGAGTTCCTGCATGGCAGGGGGTTGGACTGGATGGCCCTTGTGGTCTCTTCTAACTCTATGATTCTATGATTCTATGCTGAGTTCATCCGTTCCATTGTTGAACAGTTCTTTCTGTCACGAAATGGCTGTTTTTTCGTTTGTTTTTTTTTTTTCCTAGTAGGCAGGAAGGCATGCCTGCTTTCTTGAACAGAAAGTAGCAGTCAGGAAAAGGAACCAACAGCTTGCACTCCTCCGGTTTACATAGATCTTGCTTGAGCTATTAGCTATAACTACTGTACCCACAGGTCCAAAACCCACTGCAAAAATAATCCAGTTTGAGACCATTTTAACTGCCCAGGCTCAATGCTAGGGAATTCTGGTTACTGTAGTTTTGTGAGACATTTAGCTTTCTCTGCCAGAGAGCCCTGGTGCCACAATAAAACTACTAATCCCAGGATTTCCTTGCACTAACTCAGAGCAGTTAAAGCAGTCTCAAAGGGGATTATTTCTGCACTGGCTATTGAACCACAGAGGCAGAGAAAGTAGAAGCTCTTCCATTGTGCTGAAAAGCAGATCTATGACTTGTGAACTTGCTACAGGTTGAGTATCCCTTATCCAAAATGCTTGGAACCAGGAGTGTTTTAAATTTTGGATTCTTTCAGATTTTGGAATATTTGCATATGAGATATCTTGGAAATGGGATCCAAGATGAAACATGGAATTTATTTGTGTTTCATGTACACCTTGCATGTATAGCCTGAAGGCAATAGTATGCACAATATTTTAAATAATTTTCTTCAGGAAACAAATGTTGTGTACATTGGACCATGAGAAAGCAAAAGTGCCATTATCTCAAACATTCATGCAGGCAATTTGGAATTTTGGAGTATTTTGGATTTTGGAATTCGTGATAAGAGATACTCAACCTTTATCTGCTAAACTGAATTTATTACTTGCTGAACTTTGTAACCAAGAATCTAGCTTTGCTAACTTTGATAGCATTTTTCCTTCTCCCTCCCTATTATTTCTACTTTCATGTTGGGTCTTTTCACCTGTAAGTGTGGAAAGAAACTGTCTCATTTCTGTTAATGAAATATTCTGATACTGAAATATTCTGCTTTGGTATCCTTTTTGAATGAAAGAGTGACCTTGGTAAATAAAAAAATAATATTATGACAAATAGTATAGAATGCTCAATATACACACATTTTTTCTATGTGTCTTCATGGGCAATTAATATCTTTTGGCTTTCCCTCTCTGATGCTTTAAGAAAGCTGGATTTCATTCACTCTCTAAGTATGAAGATTGCAAAATATGCGATCAATTTCCCACTTGCTTTGAATGTTATTAGTAGAGGTGGAGATGCTTTTTTTCCTTAAGTGGCCTGGAACGTAGCCATTTGTTGTTAGTGGATTTGGGTGCTGAGATATTCTCATCAGATAGTGATTTTGTTTCAGAACAGTCCTTTGCAAGAGAAGAGGTGATTTGTATGTAGCAATTTCCCAGCCTCCTGCTGTTTATGTTCACATCTGCCCTGCAAACAGTAGGAAAACCTTTCGTGTTTTCTGATCATTTTGATTTATGGGTGCTTGAAGAAATTTAAACAGGAAATTGGATCTGATTGAGCAGCAATTGCTTAAAATCAATAAAGAGAAGAAGAGGCCTAAAAAGGTTTTGTTTTGTTTTCCTACATTAAATTTGGCCCTCCAAAGATGGCCACAAAGTGCACTCAGAAAAGGAATACTCAGTATACCACACCATCACATTGCAACTCAATAGCAATATCACTACTCTTTAACTCAATTTCCCCAAATTATTTCATTTTACATAATCAAGACATCATCAATTAGGTAATTCAGTGCATGTATCTTCTGAACCACCATTTACATTGGCAGACTCAGCATTGACAGGCTCAGACTCTTTCTGTTGAATAGCAAAAGAAAAGAATTTAAATTTGCTAGTGTGGTTACATGAAATCAGTGAACCCTTAGTAATCTAGGGTTTTTTCCCTACTGGGCTTAATAACATTTACATTACACTTCAAATCAATATAATAGAAAGAAAGCTTCTTTTGACTTCTCACTTAAATAAAAATTACTTTCATGGGAGGCTATTTTGACTCAATAGTGAAGACCTTTTCTTGAATCCCACGAATGACACTAGTTGCTTGAAATTATGCTACTCTTGGTTTAGTGTAAAGATGAAGTGAATAGTTTTTAAACTCATTTGAATTGCTTAAGGAATAAGTGCACAGACCAAGGCCAACTATTGTGGTCTTTCCTGGCAATTCTTCCCCGCTCAAATGTAAACAAAATGGTGGCCGTTGTCCCATAATTAAGTTGCCTACATAAAATCTGGTTATATCTTGTTTATAAATGTTAGAATATGCTCACTTAAATATCAGCATCTCAATGACACTTGAACAAAACTGTTAACTTTTCAATGTTACATCTCTGTTTAACAGAGATTTATCTCTCTCTTGTGAAAGTCACAATTGTGGTGAATGTTTTGTTCAGTTATGTTATGTTAAGAAATCATCCCAGATGATTCTACAAGATGTCTTGAGAAGATAGCCAGAAAATTCCCAGGATCCATGAAACTGTGAAACCAATGTAATATAAGAAGGTGGTAGGTTAGCATAAATAACAATTTAATTAGAGGTCAAACACTTAACAGACACATTATTTATGAAATACAGAAATGGCAGGGCATCCTGTGCTGCAATTAGATCCAGCTTCTGTACTTCCTTGGAGTTTGATGGTCAGTGACAGAGTTTTGGTGTCAGACTTGTTTGTTCCTTGAATAGACACATGGAGTCTATGTGACTGAAGCCACCATCCCACCATAGAAGTACACAATGGGCAGTCAATATTAGCAATAAAGAATGATAAAGTTAGGAGGGACTATGAACCATTTCTGTTCTAGATTTCTGCTCAGTATAAAATAGATAAATGTGTGATAGAAAGCAATAGTGGAGTGAAGAAAAAAGGACAGGGGACAGGAAAAATAGAACAGGAGTGGGAGAATGACAGAGATAAACCACAAACAGAATAAAAAAGAGAGAACATGTGAGGGGAAGCAAATACACAGACATTCCAGTTTCAGTTCACAAATGTCTACTAAGTTTCTGTCAGCTGTCTTCTGAAGGGAACTTAGAGTTGCTGATGTATGAAAACCTCTGCTAACTTTTGTCTTGTGACATTCATCCTACAAATGTGCGTTCAACAGTCTTTGGACCTTCAATATTTGCCAGTTTCTACTAGGTCTACCAGTCAACACCAGTCCACTTCAGGCCATGGCTAGCTACTTATGTGAGGCTGCAAACCTACCTCCCACTTTTATGTGCAAGTTCCTGTCTTACATAGAGAAACTACTGAGTCCCTCCATGTCACATGCTGCTTTGCTCTACCTGATTGCCAGCTTCTTTTTGCCAACAAACCTCCTTACCCTGATGACCAGTTAGATTTCTAGAACTGCCAGTTAGATTTCTAGAATTGCCTCATTCTCTATGTGAGAAAAGAGTTAATGGGATCATTGAGTATGGCTAAAAATGGACATATCAATGAAGGCATATCCACTAATTTTTGTTTGTCTTATCACATGTGTATGCAAAACTCCTAAGCAGCATCCATGAAGGCATGTCTGACCACATCTATCTGCTCTCCTTGCTGACAAATATATGTCCCATCTACAGTCCATAAATACCTAACTAAGGGCCAAAACAGATCAGCAAGAAAGCTGGATTCGGGGTGGCGTGGGAGCATGGCATATGCACAGAACATGATCCAATGCAGCCTGAAATCCAGTGTCACGCTGCCCCACAGATCACAAAGTGGGCTGTGTCATAGCATTTCTGTGGCACAGTAGAAACCCCCAAAAGCCATCGCTGTGGCGAAAAGGGCTTTTTTCTATCCCAAAAAGAAGCGGCATTTTGCTGCTTCTTTTTGGGCTGGAAAAATGCCAGATTGGTTCTGTGGCATGTGGTTGCCCCAACCCAGCACTTAAAGGTGCAGCATCACACCACCCCAATACAGACATCTTTTTCAGTCCTCACTTTCTTCAGGTGGCTTCTTAAGGTAAAAATCTCCCAGCTCACATCTTGGAACAGCTTCCAGGTTCATAACATGCTGGAAAATCTCCTTGGTACTCTTATTGGGCTCCTGCTTGATATTTCTATGAAAAATATTGACTTGTTGTTTCCCAAGACAGGAAGAAATGCAAAGAATTAGCAAGAGGAGTCCTCTCATTCCATTAAACTGGTGTAATTCACACCAATGATCCATAAACACAAATGATGCATTGAAGAATAAGCTCAGGTAAATAGCAACCTCTCAATGACACTTGAACAAAACTATCCATGCTATGGCTCTTTATAACAGAGATTTATTTCTCTCCTGTGAAAGTCGCAATGGTGACAAGTGTCTTATTCAATAATGTTATGTAATTTTTATGCAGAATTTTGTTAACTGATACTAATATCATAAATTAAAGAAAAAAACTGGAGTTATTCCTTGAGCACATTTGCTCTGGAATGGGCATTTGCAGACCTGTTAATTTCCACATCACCAGGGTACACAATATTGCCACAAAATTTGCTTTCACATCAAAAGGACTGTTTTATAGACAGGAAAACTGGTAATGGTAAAGAGAAAAATACATCAAAGAAACCCAATTTTCTGGTCCAACAAAACATCGTTCTCTATTGCTTCACAATCTTCTAGTGTATTGTCTGCTGCCTGCCCCATCGTCTCTGTCCTACCCAAAGCAGGGTAGAGGAATGGGGTAGCATCTACATTGTAAAAATAATGCAGTTTGACACCACTTTAACTTTCATAGGTCCATCCTGTATAATCTTGGAATCTGCAATTTTGTGAAGCACCAGCACTCTTTCGAAGAGAAGGCTAAAGCCTTGTAATACTGCATATTCCAGGATTCCACTTAAGTGGTGTCAAATTGCATAATTTTTAAAGTGTAGCTGCATCCCTAGAGGCATTATGGACATTAAGGATGGGGCCAACTAGAAGCTATGGAGATGCTACTTCCTAAATACTTGAGTTAAACAATTATTTTAAAAATTAGGAAAGGTGTGGAGCAGACAGGCACAAAGGAGTGGCCCAAGTCTGCTCCAGCTAGAAGCTTGTCAGAACCCCATTGTCCACATGGCCTGCTCCCAAGGTGAATTTTGGACACAGGGCCTGATCAGCATCAGCCAGGAGTTGGGTTTTCCAAGCCCCATTCTGCTCTGGTCCTAAGAACTGGAGGGCAACTTTGGTGTGGTTTCTGGCTGCTTTGGAGGTGTGCATCATATAAACAGCATCCTCCAAAATGGCTGGAAGCTGCTTCATTTGGTCCATCTTTTGGGGGTAAAAGAAGTAGAACTACTTCAGATTTAAAAAAATAAAATAAAAACCAGAATTGCCTTGTCAGAAGACATCGGAATGTCCAAGGGCAGTGTTGTACTTATGGGAACATAATTATTGACTCTCTGCAGCAAATATTCCTTACCAAAGATGGCCTTCACAGAAGTTGAGGAAGATCATATCTGGTAGAAAAGTATAAAATCAAATATGTATAAGAGTAGTCAAGATAGTCAACTGTAACTAATGTTTTGGTTAAAAAAACTTACATGTTCTCAAGGGTTATCTCCACTAAAATCTGAGATGTGAGTCTTTGGAACAGAAGGATGCCTAAGGTCACGTAGAGAATTTAGTGGAGTAAGCTTCAGCATTTGCAGTTCAATGCAGTAAGACATAGACTGGAGGGAGCCACTCCAATCAGCTACCTCTGCAACACACTGAAAATACCTACGTCCTGAGTAAATAAGCCAAAAATAAACATTCTTAAAGTAGGCAATCATTGCAGAAAGAGACAGCAAGCATTACGATAAACACAATTATTTTGCATAGAAGTTGTACTGATTTCAGCAGGACTTACTTTCAGAAAATGTGTAAGTACTGTATGCCAATAGAAACAACATAAGTGTAATGTGATTAAAATTGAGCACCACAGCACTGGTTACAGTGGCACAATCTAATCATATGGAAAATGGGAACAGCTATAAAAACAGGCAGCACTAATGGAATAGATGGTTTTCACTATAATAGAACAAAGAGTTGTTTAAGTGCAGCTGCTGCCAAAATATGTAAAAAAAACAAACAGTTTTTTCCATCCCTTTATGCTGCCTCTTAGTTCGACTACCATCTAGAAAGAGGTTGCAACTATTTTGTTCAGTTTTTACCAAAATTAATATATATATATATATATATATATATATATATATATATATCATATTTGGGATAGAAAATGCCTGAGTTGCTTTAAAGAAAATGGATATTGAAGGATCTGGAACTAACTGATTTTTCTAAGTTTATGGTTTATAGCACTTAAATTCTAAAAGACTGATTTGGAATCCCTCTCCATTCTGGCAAGTTGGTGCTGAATAAGGTTAGCCACCTAAATTTCACCTATATTTTCTAAGAAAGCTGAAAACAGGAGCATGTGAGGTGATGAGATGAGCATTTTTAGATGTGTAGCTGAGATGAGAATTTACCAAAAATTACAAATTCTTTCATATGTAGGATGGAAAGTATTCAGAACTACATATTATTCATAATCAGATGGGGTTATTCAGAATGGTGCAACAAGGTTGAAAAGTATATTTTTCAATTTGCAGGAAACCCTGACAAGAAGAATCCGAGAAACATGAGAATCATCACAGTCCAGAACATATCCAGCACAAAATACGCTTATGGTATTTTTGTGCGGAAAAATATTTTTGTGTGCATAAAATATTATTTCTGCAGAGAAATATTGTTGTAAACATGGTACAAAAATACTATATGCAAATTTTGTGCAAAAAATGTCCACAACTATGGCATTTACTTGCACAGAAAATATTTTTTTCTAAACAGAAAATACGGTTTCCTGTATGAAAACAAAAGAAATCTGTGTTCTGTGGGAAACTGCTATGTGCAAATATTATTATAAATTAACCAGGCATACAGACTGGAGATAGTCTAGAGAAGTGGTTGCTGGAGTGTCATCAGGACACAGGTTGTATACCAGACTAAAGGAATGGGTTAGTTTCACTTTTCCCCTCATATTCATTTTTTTAAAATGCTTCACGTTCTTCCTATTTTAAAAACAAGTAAAACTGTAAGTTTTGGCTGCCTAGTTCTAAAATGGGAACTAAGAACTGGAATTTACTGAAATCTACCTTTTGTGTCCAGAGTGTCAGAGTTTGAGAGCCTTATTGCACGACAAAAGTAAACTGACATGGGGGAAGGGAGAAATAACTTTCTGCTTACCTCTGTGTGCCTTTGAAGCACTTTCATTCTCTTCCTGACAGAGATGGTCATAAAAGCATATCTTTTGTCATACTGGAAAAATCTGTTTGTTAAAAGGCATGCTTTTATGATCGTCTCTGTCTGGAAGCAGAGATGGAAGTGCTATGACATCATGTGAAGTGGTAAGCAGACATGTCATTTCTCTTTCATTGCATGTTGGCTTACTTTTGTCCTACAGTAAGGCTCTCAAATTATTTCTGAATTAAACCCTGTTCTTCACTGCTAGTTGTCCTGAAGATGCCTCAGAAAGAGGTCCTGCAAGTGTCATTAATCTTCAAGAGAAGTCAGTAAATTTTGAACCTCCAGATAAACAAGACGACAATTCCTGCAATTTTTTATCATTGTCCATGCTGGCTGGAATTTCTGGGAGCTGAAATCTAAAACATCAGGAGGAGAAAAGGTCCTGTACCCCTTGTCTAAAAATTGATGGTACTTTAGACTTAAGGGTCTACTAATGCTCAAAGATGACTTCCTTCTCAGTTCCTCTCAGGCAATTGAACTATTAAAAAAGAGCTTGGGTTGAACTACATTTCACAATTATGCTGCTTCAGACTACTACTTCCAGTTTGCTATACTGGAGTTTTCATTACCATACTTACAATGAACTTGCTAGTGATGATCTAACCATAAACAGAGTAGGACCAGGTAATATCTATCAACAACTGATAGGGCCTGGGACTTCAAGCCATATAGACCAGGTAACTATCCCAAGGAATGTCCAGCAAGATAAACAGCTAATTCTGCCAATTCATCTTGCATTGAGGACAGGGGAAAGATGGAAGCAGCTAAAAAAACATAACTTCTCTGTCAGGCAGTCTCAACCCAGAGTCTCATGTTGTCTTCTTTAGACACCAGAGGGATACACACTGGATAGAAAGAAGGAGCTCAGTGGAATAAGATATGAGTATTATTGCTTCATTTCAATCTTCATCAGCTGAAGCACAGATCATTAATTAAGAATTAATGGCCATTAGTGCAGCTGTTTCTTGAAGCCACAAGTAGAATGGCAATTGTTGAGTTTACTAATAGAAACTCAATAGCAATCTTGAGATGTTCCCATTGCAGAGCAGAGACAGCATTGTACATTGACCAAGTTTAGCAAATTATGGAGAAACACACTGTTCTTATAGTTGTGGTTGTAAGTACAGTCATTATTCCACAAAACCGCCATTAAACAGCAAATGACTTCAATGGATCAAGACTGTATCCCAGAATTCATATATTTGACTACCATTCATACTAGAAAATGGGAATGCTTAAATGGAATTCTCTGCCCTATCCTCACACTGACTTCCTGTCTAAAATGACTTGTTAAAAGTATCATTGTGTATAATCTCTACATGAACCTTTCAGGCTCTGATCAGCAGCGCTGATATATTGGCAATGTGCTGAACTTTGGAGGAGGGGGGATCAGCAAATGAAAACAGGAAGAGAAATCAAGAAGAGTGTTGTGCAATCTTGACCAAAATTACAGCTACATCTTAGATAACATTCATTTTTATAACCCTTGCAAATAAAATGATCAGGTGGAGGCTCACAGAGGAAAGTCAGCATGACTCTGAGGGAGTGCCCCAGCAAACAACAAAAATCCATTTCTTGAAATGATTGCTATGCAAATGAGTCACATTAGTCACATTTTTAGCTCTCCTGCACTAGGATTGTTTTTTTAAAAAAATTAACTGTGCTCTGTGTGCTTTAGGGTATTTTCTGACTTCAATGAGAATTTCATTTAAAGCTGTACAATTTATTTGGCTGAATCCATAAATGAATTTGTACCCAGTTCAGATCAGTTTTGATTTTGTTACAAAATGGAATAGCACTGTCTGAAGTGATTTAGGCCAATCTGAAGATTTGGACAAAGTGAGATAGTGTGTCTCTAATGCAACCATATAAATAAAATTTCCAGGTTGTATGATCTGGAGGTCAAAGTGGGGAGCTGGATATTGATTCTTCATGCTTCACCAGTGAAGTCTAATCGCAGTACTGAGACAGATTAAGGCTGAAAAAAATGGCCCTAAAGAGGTGGTTTGGCACTGCCCCTTTGATCGCTGGATTGGGGCTACAGCAACTGCATTCTGTGGCCCTGATTTGACATTTTTCCAGAGCAAAAAAGAAGCAGCAAAATGCTGCTCCTTTTGTGCCAGAAAAAAGGCACCCTTCCCAGCACCGCCATGGCTTTTCAGCACTTCTGCAGCATGCAACATTTAAACCTCACCGCTGGAACACTGAAAATCTGCCACTGTGTAAATGGCTGGGCAGCTTCACGGTGGCTCCCTGATGGCTTGGAGGTGTGCATTATGCATGTGGCATGCCCCCAAGCTACTGGGAAACCAGATTTTTTTGCCGGTCTGTTCCAGCCCTAAATTAAGTAATTGTTATATAGTTTATTATCTTCTTCATCTCTTTGCTCATTTACTAGATTTATTGGTCAGTAGGAGACTAAAAAATCTATGGTGAGCATTTGGTTTACATAGGTAATCAGCAAGGAGTTGTGTGTGAGTCTTTGTGTTTTATTTAATGAAATTAACCAACAATACCGCACGCATACCACCTGAATTGACCCTAGGTATTGTGAAGTCTCGGATTTTTTCCCTATTGTAATTCATGTTTAAATATTATTGAAAATTATGGTTGATATTCTGTTCAATATTTATCATGTTGAAAGCTGGACGTACACCATTGCAAATTTTGGAATTTCATATTTATAATTATTGCTCCATTGCAATGAACAAAATCCCCCCCCCCCACACACACACACAAACTACCTTTTTAGCAGTGCAACCCTGGCAACAGAAGGATTTCTGAGGCTCTAGAGTGAGACCGTGACAGTGTGTGATGACGCTGCCAGCCCTCTCCTGGCAGTGGGGTGGTTTTGCACCAGGCAGCAGCAAGGAATCCTAAAGAATCTTATTGTAGTTCACCGTTGGGTAAGCATTGGCAGTGTCTTCTACACTGTTGTATTCTACACAGTTTCCGAAATCATTCTGTTGCCAGGGTTGCACTGATGAAATTGTATATTTGCAGATGTGGGTAGCATTGGGAGATATGGCTACTCTGTTGTTGTAGCTATGACTCAAGATGCAGACTGTTAGCCAGCCTTTCCAGGTCTTTTATCTCTATCATTTTACAATCATAGAATCATAGAATGATAGAGTTGGAAGAGACCACTAGAGCCATCCAGTCCCACCTCCTGCCATGTAGTAACACAGAATCAAAGCATCTCAGAATCAACAGCATTCATCTGGTCTACTAACATTCACCTGGTCTACTTCTCTTATCCAAAAAATCACGCTGCTGTTGCTGCCACAACTGTTGCTGCTTCTTCTTCCTTTGCCACCTCTTCCTTCTATTGCATGCTCAATACATATTAAAAAACAAAGTGAACATTATTGTTTTATTGTCCATTTCATTCATAATGGCTGAGACAGTAAACCACTAAATCCAATTTCAATTATATCTCTTTCTTAGATAAATGTACCTAACATTTACAGTATTAACAAATATTGCATTATTGTCATTACAACTGATCATTACTTTAACTTAATAAGACATTAGATGTATTTGCAGTAATATAAATGACAAGTGGTCTTGCTCATTTCATACGCTGAAAATTCCTAGCAGCCAGGCAGCAGGGTAAAACCAATAGGACAACAACAAAGAGTGCTCAGTCCATTGGAAACAGCTCTCAGACAGTCAATGCTGTATGAATGTGTGAATTGTGTATGGGATGAGATGGGTAGAGAAGAGAACAGTCAGTGGCTGTCTCCTTCTCCTCCTTCTGGGCATCTGGAAAACAAACTTTCTTTGATCATGACAGTACCTGTGGAAATACTTTTCCAGTCTCTCATCCAGAACAGGAATTTCTAAGATTCATGGTTGTATTTCAAGTGGTTGCTTTGCTGCTAATCTTGCTCTTGAACTGTGATAATACTAGTCAGCCAACCCTTCCCCTGAGACTTAGACAAACAATCATGATGGAGATGGAAGTTGGGGGATATGAAACCAGAAGATAGAAGTTTCCAGTGACAGAAGATATCACTAGATAACTTTCATCCTGATGCCCTGGTGGTGAAGTGGTAAAATGCCTGTACTGCAGCCACTCACTCTCAAACCATTAGATTGCCAGTTCAATACCAGCCCAGGGGCTCAAGCTTGACTCAGGCTTGCATCCTTCTGATATTACTAAAATGAGCACCCAGATTGTTGGGGGCAATTAGCTTAAACTTTGTAAACCACCTAGGAAGTGCTTAAGTACACTGATAAAATGTACTTGCTATTGCTATTGATAGAATGTTGTCACTGGATGACTAGATGATCATTGCTGTGCAGTACTTCCATTCTGGACCTGGGGGGGGGGGGTAGCAATAGCCTTTCTAAAACTTGACCAGGGCCAATTGTCTATCTACAGAGGACAAAATGTGATATTGGTCCCCAAATAAGAATTCTGCCCCTGCCCAATGAAATTTTAAAATTTCTAGCACTGCATAGAGTGAGACATTGACAAGTGTGATGCAGCAGCTAAAAAGGTCAATGTGATTTTAGGTTGCATCAATAGAGGTATAGTGTCTAGATCAAGGGAAGTAATAGTGCCACTCTAATCTGCCTTGGTCAGGTCCCACCTGGAATACTGTGTCCAGTTCTGGACACCACAGTTCAAAAAGGATGTGGAGAAACTGAAGTGTGTCCAAAGGAGGACAACTAAGATGGTGAAGTGTCTGGAAGCCATGCCTTATGAGGAAAGACTTAGGGAGCTGGGGATGTTTAGCCTGGAGAAGAGAAGGTTAAGAGATGATATAATAGCCCTTTTAAAATATGTGAAGGGATGTTGTATTAAGGAGGGAGCAAGCTTGTTTTCTGCTGCTTCAGAGACTAGGACCCGGAACAATGGATGCAAGCTGCAGGAAAAGAGATTCAGAGATTCCACCTAGACATTAGGAGGAACTTCCTGACAGTAAGGGCTTTCGACAGTGGAACACACTCCCTTGGAGAGTGGTGGAGTCTCCTTCCTTAGAGGTCTTTAAGCAGAGGCTGGATGGCCATCTGTCGGGTATTCTTTGATGGAGAGTTCCTGCATGGCAGGGGGTTGGACTGAATGGCCCTTGTGGTCTCTTCCATCTCTATGATTCTATGATTCTATGATTCTACAGTGGTTGTGTTTGCTGTGTTTGAATTACCTTGGTAACTGGTTGCCTTCATTTTTTTCAGTGCCTAAATTGTCATAATTTTAAACTGACGTTTTAAGTTACTTCAATGCAGGAAATTTGAAGATGAAGAAAAAATTCATTGGGGCAGAACTTTAATTTTGGGGGAGAGGCAATGCCCTCATTTTTCCTCCCCTTCCCCATAGCTACATCCATGGAAAGGAGCTATGCCCCATCTGACTGGAGCAACATAATTGCTGACTGCTCTGTTCTGACTTTTAACCAGCCTGTGTCTGCCAATCCCTGCTTCCTAGCTGTAGTTATACTCTTTAAAAACAGCTGTACAGATAGAGCTACTTCTACTGCTCCTCATTAAGTTAACTGAGGGTTTACCAGTATAAAGTAGGACCTTCCTAATTATGCCTACATTATGAGGACATCTACACTGTAGAAATGATGTAGTTTAACTGTCATGGCTATATCCTGCAGAATCATAAGATTTTTAGTATTGTGAAGCACCAGGATGTTTTGGCAGAGAGGGCTAAAGTACTTGTAAAACTACATACCCCAGGACTCCATAGGATGGAGCTACAGCACTTAAAGTGGTATCAAACTGCATTATTTCTACTGCATAGATGCACCTTATACTTAGTTCT
Organism: Urosaurus nigricauda; assembly: GCA_034509955.1. Classification (NCBI taxonomy): domain Eukaryota; kingdom Metazoa; phylum Chordata; class Lepidosauria; order Squamata; family Phrynosomatidae; genus Urosaurus; species Urosaurus nigricauda. The sequence continues at coordinate 109,245,691 of JAOEGL010000004.1, forward strand.
GCAACAGCATATCTATGTGGAGGACTAAAATGCTCAATCCTTGTAAATAAAGATTAATTGAAAACCACAGAATTTCACAGACAATCTTGTTGGCTGATAAACATTATTTATGTTATCATTCAGCATAAAGTATGATATAGTATGGGATGGAGCTCCTGTAGCTTGAGCAGTTAACAAATTTTGGATCAGGAGCAGGCATCATTAAGTTCTATCAAGTGTAAGTACAATGTGTCTCCACCCTCTCCCCACAAATACTGTCTTGTAGTTGCTACACACTCCCCCAGAATGCATATTTATTAGCCAGTAGACAGCTGGGGAGGCATGGAGAAATATTGATGCACCTTCTTTTACACACACACCTCTCTACCAGCTAGTGAATACCTATGTGCAGTAGTTAAAAGATGAGATTTGGAGGTGAAGGAGGAGATATGCAAAAGTTCTGCCTCATGGAATATTGCTTCTTGCTGATCCCAAGCTCTCTTAGAATTTAATACTATCAATGTTTAAAAAAAGAAAGAAAGAAAGAAAGAAAGAAAGAAAGAAAAGAAAAGAAAGCTACAGGAGTCCTGTATCATATTTATCCTGGTAGCCCTATTCACCACACTTGCATTTAGGAAATTTATCTCATTTTATTATGTGTACTTTTGAATCTCTCTCCATTCTGCAGCAGTCCACATTTAGCCACTACCTGAATTGAAAGAGGTAATGCCACCTCCTTCTCCAGCTTCATTGCCACTGCCATCTCTCTTTCTCTCTTTCTCTTGGCTTCTTTAGAGTTTGTAGGCTTATAGGCTGGGTGCTCTGTGTTGGTGAAATTCTAGCAGTCTCTGAGTCATCCCATCCAATGTCTTGATACAGTACTAATGGGATAGAATTCAGCATTCTTGCTCTACAGCTAATTGTGTCTATGCTGTGATAATATGTAATGCTTAAATATGTGACAAAACTCCTCAACCATGTATTCTTGGGTTGTTTTATTTTCCCATATCTCTCCTGATACATGAGTTATGCATTAGCTGGATAAAGTGCTTTGTCGAGGCTGTCATTCCATATGCTCATTATTATGACCCTGTATTGAAACTAGCATGATTTAATATAAGGTTTTTTGCTATTAGAGGCACTTTACCTTGGAAAATACTGCAGAGATAATGTGGCTTTGACTGGATAGTCTTCATAATACACACAAGAGCTAATCACAGCTTTACTTAGTGTTGCAGAAAGGCATACTCACAGTATAATGACCCAACACATTTCCAAAATTTGCAATTGCAAAGTTGGGCTGATGATTGATATTGAAAATGTATGCAGTCCTGGGAGAGAGGACAGGGGATGTGGCTTTTATGGCATGGGTGCTAGAGAACCAGGAAAGGAGAGAGTCAATTTGAAATAAGCTGGCTGACTTTACATTTTGGTAAGATCGATGTTCCTACCACAACAGTGAAATCTCTTTGCTTTCCCCCTTATCTAAGCAATCTTATGGAAAGATCTAGGAACAAAACTCAAAAGCTAAAGAGAACCAATTTGTTGTTTTGGCACAAAAGGTGACCTAGATATATTTACAGATAGCTCAGGGTCAGTAGGAGTTATTCAGACTAACCATGAAAATACAGTGTAGTGCTGTGGTGATGATGGTAGACAAAGGATGATATGCCTAATTTCTTAGGTCTATTTTAGGAGGTCAAATCTTGATGATTCAGGATTTTGGCCATTAATTTTTACTTGCCAGAAAAGATTAAATGAAAGCCTTAAATTATAGTATAGGACCTGACATCTAAAAAAATCAAGCCACTTTCCTCTTTTTCTGTGTATAACTGTATGTTAGCATAATTAATTTCACTGTGTAGAACTTGGAGAGGAATTTGGAAGTTATGCATGGACTTTTTCAAATGGGCAAAAAGGACAGGAGCATAGTGCAATGCTCCTATCAGTGTTGTGTGATTTGGCAAAGATTTTCAGAAAATGTTGTGCAACATCATGATAAACCTACAATTATCCTGTAAATAAAGAGGAGTTTTCCAGCCACTTTTCATTCACAGGACTATCATGCTGTTGTGTGATGTCATCTGAAAATCTTTGCCAAATTGTGCAACACTGATGGGAGCATCGGGCTATACTCCCATCCTTTTTGCCCATTTCAAAAGGTCCCATGATTAGCACATGGTAATAAAATGTAATCCTTATGGGAATGGTACAGTGCTTTCCTCCCAGCATTTTTTTTAAATGGCTACCTCCATAGATCTTTCCTCTCCCCGCAAGTCATGGGGATGAAGGCACAGCATAACCAGTACAGACATATGAACACACATTTTGAACATCTGAAAGACAGTTGTAATGGAAGTTGGACTGTTGAGCTCTTTGAAGCAGCTGTTAATTTGTTTTTCCCCTCAATCTTAAGCCTTAAAGGACTTCCTTGTAAACCTGCAAGTATGGGAAGCATCCATTTCTCTGATAGGTTATGGTCCAAAGGACTGTCAGAAAGTGAAATTGGTTGAAAAGTGAAACTCAACTATGTTTAGCTTGCAAATGGAGGACTGAACACTATATGGTCCCATGTCAAATGAGAAAAAACAAACCAAAAACAGTACACAGAGTAAGTAGCAAGTGGGTGAAACAATGGAACAGGGGTTGAAAGTACGGCATATGGTATAATTTAGATCTGTTAAAACAGTGGAACATCCAAAAACCAGCTGTCAAAAAAGAGGGTGATGTCTTTAATGAGTTACTTTGTGGATAAGGTTTTCACTTTCCTTTAATAAGAATAAAATCACAAAAATATGTTAGAGGGATAGAGGGCAAGACGGAACAAACCTGGAAAGGAGAAAAACAGAAGCATGGATTGAAAATACTGTGCACCTCCTGAACATTCTCTCACATCCTGATTCCTTATTGCCAATAACTACTTATTTTTGAGCTGTTAACACTCTCTTGCTTCCCCCTTTCTATAAAGTCTCTAGGTTTTTTTTTCTTTCGTTCTTTAATTTCTTCTTCTTTCTTAAACCATACAAGGCACTTGGCAGCTCATATTAGCACTCTGAGAAGCCTCCCAGAACCAGAAGCACTAATAGAAGTGCAACCAAGGCCTTATAATTGCTTCTTTCCACCCAGGAGATGCTAGAGCAAAAGCACTCTAAAATAGAGGGGCTGATATTGCAGCAGGGGTGAGAGGGGAAAGAAATTAAAAAATGCCCCCAATCCCACAGAAAATAAAAAAGATCTTTAAAAAAACCCAACTCAAACTCATGTTACTAACAAGGAATAAAGGGTAATTCAATGAGTCTCTGATCTCTTTCTTTGTAACATTAATAGCAATGTAAAAACAGGAGCCAGTAGCAAGTAATAGAAAAATAATTTTCCTCCCAGGAACATCCCCAGCTCAGAGTGAAAGTAAGATAGAATTGAACTTGACTGATAGGAAATCCTGTCTTCCAGTTACCAGAGCTTGTCTATACACACCAAAGTGTATTCAAGAAAACTGCCCACATAATTTTTATTTTCAAGCATACTCCAGATCAATAAAACTACAATATGTATGGTCTATGGCTATGGCCACTCCATTTTTTTTCTCTGCCCCCTATGCATAGAAATGTACATATTCCTGAACTCCTCCCCAGGCTTCACACCGACATTGTTACGGAGTACAATTTGCACATACACACATACACACAACTATCTGGACTTTCTGCTTAAAACTAGGATAAATGCCCCCTTTCAGCCTCTGGATTAAAGCCCTGAGGCAATGAAACAGTCCTGATTCAGCCCAATCATCTTGTACATCATTGGGAGAGGTTTCTGTAAAAATTGGATGAGATCTATTTATTTGGCTTATGTAGACCTTCTCTGTAGAAGGGCTATATCCCTAAACTACGTTGGGGAGGGAAGCCAGATCCTTAGGATGAGAACTTAGTGGCATATCCCTGAAGAGTTTATCTTTCCTAAATTTCCTAAAATACTTTCTCTCATTCGTTTCTGGTCCAGCTTCTATAGCCCTTCAGTAATAGCTATTTAGGTCTTCATTTATTTTATTTGCACATGCAAAAATGAATAGTCTTAAACATTTCCTCCCCCTCTTGGTGAGATTATGAAAATATGTATGAATTATACAATTATGCAATTATTTGAAGATCCTTCACATTTCAAAACGCACACAAATATACTATTTTGAAGTGTATGTATTTGTGTAGAAGAACTGGGAGGAGTCACCTAAAGAAAACAAAGTTTTGCCAGTATCTTGTACAGAAAGCAATTTGTGAAGAAAAATTAGACAAATATTTTTTTAAAAAAACCCTTCCATGGTAGATAACCATTTTTAAAAATGCAACTCATTCCTAAATCACCAGCCAGTAAGCAAATGTTTGTCAGAATTATTAAAAAGTAGAGATAGGGAAATCTGTCAGTTTTATCTCTGTTACTGAGATTTAAACAAAACAAAACAAAAACCATCAGTTCCTTTCTTTCCCAATATGCTGAAATTTGGCAATTTTGGTCTATTCTTCAAAAATGAACTGAAATGATCTTCCATCTGCACTGCCCAATGTCAATATGTACAACTATGAAAAACAGGGGGTTAGGGGAGAGATGGTAGTCTTAATTGAACAATAACTTAGTTATTCTTAATAACCTTGAAAACTCCTGTATCCCAATACAGGAATTCAAACACAAGCACTGGGTCTGGATGGATGGATCTTTAAATGTCAAATTACTCCCATATTCAGTTTTTTAAAAAATAAAGAACATTGGGTTCTTTCAATTTCTAATGTAAGGAAATGTGCAAAGTTTGCTAAATTTTTAACAGAAATGAACTGAGAGAAAATTATCACGTGTATTTAAAAGGTTTTTTGGATGTCCTTGGAAAAGGTTTCACAAGAGGCAGTACAGACCGGCACTTTGTGCTGGCCTGACAGCATACTAGGCTGAAGTAGGGCAGAGCATTCGCATGCTCCGAGCCCTAGTTCCACTGCCCCACTGCCATCATGGCGCACACCCATCTACACGGTGCATGCCATGATGACGTCCGTGGTGCACAGTGCCCAAACAATCCTGGCCAGAAGGGGTGTCATCATGGCACACGAGCGTGCCTATGACAGCCCTTCCAGGAAGCTGCTAGCTTCTTTTAGGAAGCAGGTCAGTGCTGCAGTGTGAGGCTGCTGTGGCACTAACTTAAGGCAGGAAGAAGCGGCTTCCAGCCACCCATCTGTACTGCCCCAAAGATAGCAATGTGCTTAATTCACATACCCTGTTACTTTAATAGTAAATTAAGGTCTGTGGATGCTCTTCTCTTCATAAGAATATCCAGGTAGTTTTGAGGAGGAAGAAGGAAGGAAGAGGAAGAGGAGGAGAGAAGAGGAGGAGAAAGTCTAAAGTCATGTGGAACTGAAGACAATAACTAGGCCATAACCAACAAAAGAGACCAACAAAATCTATGCCATGGAGTTATTTGGCTGTGTTCCTCTTGAAGTTTGTTATGATTATTATTGAAAAGCCCAGATTTATCAAGTGTGCAACCCTCAAAGACAAGCAATACAAGATTACTCTTCCTTTCAAGCACCATGGAAACACAGCAAGGGGGTGAACATTCATTCATGGCCCAAGAATATTGCTGCAACTTGTAAGCTGTGAAGGCCCAGCAGGCAAAACTTACCCTGTGACCTTTAAGGTCTCTGAATGGCTGGGATGAACAAGGTTTTATATTTCCTAGCACAAAGGAGCTCTTTTGCCAGTTTAAAAAGAAAAAGAGAGAGGGGGGATTGAACTGTAAATAACAAAGGTGATTATGTTGTACTTTTACCAAAGGTATTGTAAGTTCACCAGTTTCACTCAACTTTTCTGTACATCTGTGTGTGTTCCTCAGAGAGTGTGTTTGGAAGATGATACTTCTAAGCAATGTAAGCAAACCGATATTTGATACTCAATTCATTCTACAATTTGAAACTTTAAAATGGCAGTCTTCTGAAAGGTTCGTGTGCTTTCACATGCATTTTCTCAGTAATTTTTACAATGATATTGATAGCTGAAATAAAAAAAATACAGAGTACTTAATTCCTTAGCAGGTTCAGGTGAGGCTTAAAGCACAAAATCCTTTAATTTACATTATTTTGCACTTTTTTCCAGTCATTGCTACAATCTTTGCTACATATGGAGAGAAAAAAACTGGTACCAGTAAGAGGCAATTCCAACATTTGCCCATTCCAGCCACACTTGAGGGTAGAAATCCCAAACTGTGGTGGTCAGTGAGCCCAGCCAGCCAAACCCCAAAGTCCTGAGTTAATTTTGGTTCATCTCATTAATTATTCACTTAAAAGTTTCATTGGTGGTTCCTGGGTGTAAGCTACATGTCCTGAAAGGTACTGCACTCCTCCTGAAAGAGGAGTTTCATCATTCGGGAATATACCTATCTATGGCACTGGAAGTCCAGGAGGACTCTGGTTCAGATTTCCTGAGACTATCTTTGTCTGGTCCTTTCCTGGACAGATGGTTCACACACTGGTAACTTCCCACTTAGATTGCTTCAGTGCATTTCACACGAGGCTGCACTTAAAGTTGACTAGGAAGTAAATAACAGTAAGCAATATAAGAATTCAACACAGTTTTTAGTAGATAACATATCTATCTTGGAAACAAAGAGAGAAATGAAAGGTGTTTTGCAGCAAGCTCCAATATTATAAAGAAAGAACAGAAATAATCTCTTTACAAAATTTGCTTTTTATTGCAATATAAAGCTAGATACAGACTAGTGTCAACTTCCCAGACAGCTTTTACAGCAATGGATCCAAAACTGTAGAACAATCTCCCAGAAGAGATCTGTCTCACTACCTCCTTGGAGGCTTTTAAGAGGGCAGTTAAGATGGATCTCTTCCGGTGAGCTAACCCACCCAACCTTGTTTAAGAAATACTGTTCTATCTCTGAACTGAGACTGAAATATCTCTATCCCACCATCACTTTTTGATAGTATTGTTTTAATTTTTTTAAATTCTTTTAATTGTCAATTGTTTCTATATTTTATTGTTGTGTTTTGTGCTATGTATCTATATTGGGCTGTAATCCCACCTCGATCCACTTGGGAAAGGCAGGAAAATAAAAATAAAAATTATTATTATTATTATTATTATTATTAAATGAAAGTGGTAGAAAATAATGTCATAGAGGTAAAATTAATAATGATGATAAACAGCCTACTTAGTATGATGAAATGTATTGAAGTATATTTTTTGTTTGTTAGTATTATGATTTGATTTGTTGCTTGTTTCTTGTTATTTCTCTTTGTATTTTATCTTAAAGGAATCATTAAATATTTAGGGGGGAAAAGTTGACTGGGAAGCAGCTAGGCACTGCAGGTTCTGTGTCCCAATGGTAATACATACATATACACATGATAACACAGTATATGAGAAAGGGTTTGCTCTACTGTGGCACCCTGTGTATTGAATGCCTATTCCCCTGGGCATTAAATTGGTATCTAGATTGGCTTTATATCAGTGCGAAGTATAAATATAACTTTTTGTTATTTTTTTGAGGTTATGTGATTGAATCCAAATGTCTGAATGAGCATACAGGCCCGATCTAGACCCCCCAAAAGGGGCAGCCTCGACCCGCCTTCAGAAGCCATGGGATGGGGCCAAGGCTGCCACACCGGCAGCCTTGGAGGCCCCATCCCGCCGCTTCTGGAGGCTGCAGGGAAGTGGCAAACTGCCGGTTCCCTGTGACCTCCAAAAGCGGGGCTCAGCAGGCACCCTGGGTGCCTGCTGCACCCTGCTTGCGGAGGCGGGGCTGAAGGGAGGAAGGGGCTGCCACCGCAGCCCCTTTCTCCCAGAGTCTTTGCCACAGCTGTGTAAAAGCCGCAACAAAGACCCGCCTCCAAAAAGGAGCTGCGTTTGGAGCTCCTTTTTTGCGCTGTGGAAAGGGCGCGATTTGCACCTTCCCATAGTGCAAAAGTGTCATTATGTGCGCAGCCTATCTAAAAGCTGCACACGTGATGATGCTTTGAAAGTGTGTCCATATGGATGCCGCCATTTTAAAATGGTGGCGCCCATATGCTTTAGGCCTAGGGAGGGTGTAGAAGCTACGCCCTCCCTAACCCTAAAGGTGGCTTTTCAAGCCCTTATCACGCCGCAAAGTGCCAATCTAGATTGGCCCACAATTCCTCATTGAACCCTTCCTTGCTGGTGGGAGGGAGCTGAAAAACATTATCCATCTTGTACCCTGATTGGAATACGATTGGACTTCCTTCACCCAATCTGACTGCTGTTAAAGTGGAATGGTGTGTGTGTGTCAGGCCAGGAAATGCTTAGTTAGGCATATGCCAATGATCGATTGTATTCAACAATTCCAATATGCCTGAAATTTTGATGATAGAAATACTTCAGAAAGAAAGAAAAAAAATAAATTTTCACCCCTGCCTTAGCATTATGTTGTTGTATGAAATGTCTGACACTTATCAGTAATTTCAAAACAGACCAAAATTCTGGACTGATGACTTAAATTCCTTGAGCATTTTCATTTTGCCAGCTTCTGTTGCCATTCTCACCATCCTCATATGTCAGACTAGGGATGTAAAAATACTAACAAATATTACTGTCCTTCAAAGGGTTATTCAAAACACTGTGATATGTGTCTATGTTTCAACAAAATGGTTCAACTTCTATCAGATCCACCACCATCACCACCACCCCTATTTGGGAACTTTTTTGCACATACATTTGTTTGAGCAAAACTTTAAAATGAATTTTGAAAGCTTAAAACCCAACTTAATTGAGCCTAAAACTCAACATTTTTATGAAGAAAACAATGATAGCCTTTTGGCTGAAGAGTTGGGTTATTGTTGTTGTTGTTGTTGTTGTTGTTTGTGCAAAGTGTAGAAATTCTTTTTACTTAAAATATTTTTTTATTCCAAATGTGGTTTCCATTTTTTAAAAAAAGGCTGGAATCTTGTATGGAATTTATATATATGTAAACCTCAAAGTTATGGTGCACAGCAATGAATGCCAGCCTGATCTCGCCAATCCCTATTTACCAGGAAGAATTCATTGCAATATATATTCCCATCAATCAGATTAAGTCGTGAACTGCAACGATTCTCATCAGATTCTTCTCATCAGTTTCCTGATACTCAAAAACATGTTTCTGATCATTTTTCTTTCTTTTCTTTTAAAATTCTATTCCTAGTATTTTCATATTGCTATTATTGACAACAGTGGATTGTAAGGAGTCCTGGTGGCACAGTTGTTAAAGTTTGATACTGCAGCCACAGTATTGTAAGTTCGATCCTAGAGGAGAACTCCAAGGTCCACTCAGCCTTCCATTTTTGTGTAGGCCAGTAAAATGAGTACCCAGCTTGTTAGGGGAAATTGATGTACACCTTGTAAACTCCTTAAGGAGTGCTAGTTCACCAATAAGTGGTATAGAAATGCAGTTGCTATTGCTATTGGAAATGCCCACAAATGTCTAGAAGCCTTACTATTATGTCTACCAAACAAAAGTAATGACTCCCAGATGAACTATATAACTTTAAACAATGAAGACATTGAAATAGTTCAAGGTTTTTGGGGGGGTCAGTCCTTAATCAGAATGGAGGCTGCAGCCAAGAAATCAGAAAAATACTAGGACCTGGAAAGGGTAACAATAAAGGAATTAGGTGAGACAATGAGAGTGCAAACATACAACACTGAGTACTAAAGTCAGGATTGTCTATGCCAGGAATTCCCAACCTGTGCTCTGAGGTCTCTGCATGCACTTCCTAGGTGTTCCACGGCTTCTCCAGGACAATGAAAGAAATAAAAATTGTATTAAATTAAAGAATAAGAACATATTCTTATACAGTATATACTCCTAAACATCATTAATTTGTAAGACATAGGGTAGGCCTCTTATGGGCTACGCCATAGAAATAAGGCCTTCATGAGTCACAAAGGATAGGAACCCCTGGTCTATGCCATTTTATTTCCAATTTCTTTGAATGGTTGTGAAAGCTGGACAGTAAAGGAAATTGATTGGAAGAAAATCAACTATTTTGAAATGTGGTACTGGAGAAGAATTCTATAGATACCTTGGACTATTAAAAGGACAAATGCATGTGTTCTGGAGGAAATAAGTCCTGAACTCCCTTTAGAAGCCAAGATGATTAAAGAGAGACTGCCATACTTTGGCTATATCATTCAGGACTCACCAGAAAATACATTAATGCTTGGACAGGTGGAGGACACCAGGAAAAGAGGAAGACTGCATTTCACATGGGTAGATACAGTCAAGGAAGCTAGGCCATGAGTTTGCAGGACCTGAGCAGATCTGTTGCTGATGGAGTGACTTGGAGGTCTGTTTTTTATTGGGTCACCATACATTGAAGTTGACTTGACAGTAGTTAACAACAACAAATTGAGTTTATTATGAAGACTAGGAAATGTGCAAAATTATACAGAATTCCTTCCACCCAGTTTTTCCCCCCACCAAGAGTCCGCTAGGTGACATTGAAGAAGATCATTTATTCTTCATAACCAGCCAGTTATATAACATTATTTCTACTTTATATTATCATCTAGATAAATCAAAGAAAGCTGTTGGGTTATGGGTTGTATGTTTTTTTTATTTTGTTTTCTTTTATCCCTGTTTCCAAGGTTGTGATTATTAACACAGTTTCTTTGAAGTAAATTCTACTGAAAAAAGAAAATGCATATAGGAGGGAAGTGTAGGTCTCTTTTTGTACTGGTTCATGCATGTACTTTGGAGAAAAAGATCAGTATTTGCTGCTTGCTATAATTACAAAATGCATTCATCTCAAATTTATGAAACACATATTAGATCATTAAATGATAATGGCTTCATTACTTTAACATGGAAATAGCTTTTACCAATGTTATCTGCTTTCTATCTAACATCACAAAATCAACCTTTTTGTGATGTATTTATCCAATATATGAACTATTTCCAGCGTAACATATGACTGTTTCTTCCTTGGTGAAATGGTTTTGTTGTTGTTAACCCCCTTTGAGATGATCCTGACTCATGACAACCCTATGTATAAGACATGTCCAAGATTCCCTGTCCTCCACTGCTCTGCCCAGATCCTTCAAATTAATACCCATGACCTCCTTAATGGAGTCCATCCATCTAGCATGCAGTCTTCCTATCTTTCTACATCCCTCCACCTTTCCTAGCATTATTGTCTTTTCCAATAAGTCATGCCTTCTCATGATGTGGCTGAAGCATGACAATTTAACTTTACCATCCTGGCTTCCAGAAAGATCTCTGGCTTGATTTGTTCTATCACGCATTTGTTTATTTTTTGGCTTTCCATGGTATATTCAGCACTCTTCTCCAGTGCCACATTTTTGTTTTTGTTTTTTTAAAAAATCATTTAATTCTTATCCACTTTCTTCACTATCCAGCTCCTGCACCAATACATGATAATAGGGGAAAATGGCTTGTATGATTCTAACTTTCATGCTCACTTGTATATCTTTACATTTTAATCTCTTTTCTAGTTCGTTCATAGCTTCCCTCCCCAAACTCTTGACTGCCATCCCCATTCTAATCAATGTTTTACTCAAGATACAGAAACTCTTTTACTATTTTGTTTTACCATTTTGATTTCAAAATGGTAGCATGATTCATATTCAGTTTTATGAATATGATTTTCTAAAAAGAAGTGTGTAGATATTGACCAGAATCCAAAGAGGTAATTCTATTGATGGATTTCTTTCCATCCCTCTTTCTTATGGAGTCCTCCAAGCATCCCGCCAAACATGCTCCACAGGGCTGGCTGAGTTTCCATGCAATATGAGGTGCTGCAGTAAGAGAGAGAGAGAGAGAAATCCATGAGACTGCTGGTAACATGCTATCTGTTTCAGACCATTGTCAATTACCCAGAAATAGCAAAGGAAAATGTTATATTATTTCTGTATGTAAACATTAGATGTTCGTATATCCACAAAACAGTGATACCTTGATTGGGCAACCAATAAAATGATCAAATATTTACATCCCTGCTTTATACCAAGTGAGACCACTGATAAATACAACTCAGATTTTATTGTCCTGATAGGGAGTGGATCTTTAGGTTTTTAAAAGAGGAGCTTTTCAAACATGCCAGACATGTTTGGTAGAACATGCCAAGCAGTGAACCTAAGACCTTCTGCATAGCAAATCATATACTCTACTACCAAGCTACAAATCTACTCTTAAAGAACACTCTATTCCCTAAGGTTCACCATTACATCTCTTTGTGACAGACCCATAAAGCCTGTATCACATAAGCATATGCAGCATAGATGTCAGAGGCACTTCCCTGTGCTAGGTTTTACTGAGGGTGAAAACAGAGAGTGTTTTAAAGATGTAAGTAGTCACTACATTCTCCCTCCCCATATTATTTCATAGTAAATGTGAGGGCTCTAATCAATAAAGGGATTCTTTTATGGAGGGGAAAGTAGCAGTTTAAAGCTTTCTTTCCCTATATTGGTCTCAATCCAGTTTAGCTCACCTCTCTTGCAATTTATATTGCAAGAATGACGATCTGTTGAAACATTCCATTCATGTCTATACCAGTTCACACACACACTTTGAATTATTAAAGCTTCTCATCTGGGAAAATCAAATTGCTGAGATGTGTGTTGTTGTATGATCCATTTTACTATTTGATGAATTCATAAATGATGAGGATACAGTTCATGAAATAAGGAACTGAACCAGTATGATGTAGTGGTTTGAGCATTGGACTATGACTCTGGAGACCAGGGTTCAAATAACATCTCATCCATGTGAACCTGCTGGATGTCCTTGGCAAGTCATATTTTCTTAGCTTCAGAGGATGGAAATAGTGGCCCGTGCAGCTATTTCCATGGGCCTTGGGGTGTCTCCAGACCTCAGGGGAGGCGTTCCAGCCTAGGGAGGCGGCAGACAGCCATGTCTGGGCCTGTGATGTCATTTTCATGTGAACCCACCCCCAGGAATTCCTGCTGGAAGTCCTGCCATGAAGCCCCATCCCCAGAAGCCCTGCCTTCATGCACCGGGTGACACCCCAGGTAGGTACACCACTGGTTGTCAGGAAGGGCTAGAAATATGTCCCCATCACCAGCAGAACAGACCTCCTTTTCTCTGCATGGCTGATACCTAGTAGTGTATCTATGGGAAGCAGTTACAATTATGACAAAAAAGCCACAACTGTGAATATGAAAGAACCATGAATAGGGATATGCTACAGATGTAGGTTGCACAGCCATAGGTCTGATCCTGAATTATATCTGTCATTTCCTATGAAAGAAGATTTTATTGTTTTGTTCATTCTGAAGTTGTTTGAGAGTTTAATTTTCACTGTCTTTTGATGGTGTTTTGGAGACTAAAATTGTCAGCTCAAGTTGTCTATGTCTGCTCTTTCTTTCTTTCTTTCTTTCTTTCTTCCTTCCTTCCTCCCTTTTTGTACACATCTCTCCAATGAACCGCTGCCTCCCCTGTTGCTCATGGTCCCTGTCAAAAGCTCATGGGAGGAGTTAATTCATGACATCTTCCCTTGGGTTTTAACTGAAGAACAGGAAGCCAGGGAGAGTGCAGATCACTGGAGAGAAGGCTGCACAGTGAAAGGCAGACTGCTTCTAAAGAGAACACAACCATTTTACAACCAAAAGAAAGTAATTTTAGATTGCTGAACAATTTCCTTCCTAAAGATTGTAAACTTTCCCTGGGATTAAAGTTACTGGTGCCTGTGACTCTCAAATCCCTAGTGATTTAGCAAAAGTAATATTTGCAAAGTGTTGACATTCCATCTGTGAAGAAGTGGTCAATATTAGGGATGGTAAATCTCAGTTTTTCCAATTCCCAGTGGATATTAAACAACTGTTTCTTGAATTGTAACTGTAATTGTAACAACTAGGAACTCCCCACAATGATGGGAAACTCTTCAGTTTCCCTACCAAAGTTGTGCAGCTTGCCCAGAAAACTGCATAGTTTTCTGGAAGCTACACAGCTTTTGGCACAGAAACTGAAAGTTGTGCAGCTTTCCTTGCAGAAAAGGCTGAAGCTGCTATCAGTCTGAATTTATTTTCCTGCCACATAATATTTGGTTTCCACAGTTTTCAAACTGCCAAAGGCCATAGATGAAAAGCCTGTGAGCATAGATTTTTACAGCAAAGCTGCTGAGATTCTCAAACTGCTGCGAAGCTTCTCAAAATCCTGTTCAGTTTTCAAAATTATATTGTGTCAAGAATAACAACAAAATCCAGAAAGCTGTGACAACTTTCAATGTGTGATTTTTTTTCCCTCCTGTGTGAGTCTTTTTCCTCCTGTCTTTTAAATGTATGGATCCCTATTCCACCCCTAGTTAGTATATATTATATATAATATATAATATATAAAATAATATTATTTAACATTGGTAACAGATAAAAAATATAGCAGGGGTCAGCAGTAAAATGAAATAAAATGAAATAAAGGTTTTGTGAAATGAGAAGGGCTAAGATCCCTTTGAAGGCCACAAGATAAAAGACTATTTAAAGTTCTCGGTGAAGGAAAATACCATAGATGAAATTCCAGAGTTAAAACTGAAAGCTTGCTCTGTGGCTTTCAACAGTGATAGTTGGAGTTTATCATTTATTGCATATTAGAGCCAGCATGACATTTTTTATCACATGAACTATAGCTCTGCAATTTCTCATATTTATTTATTTTTCATTAAGGGAATACTCTTGATTATCGTGCAGCTGTTTACTGACAGCAGATCTGATAGCTAGGCCAACTCAATCATGTTCAGGGTTCACTTACACAAGGCATTTTCTTGTTTTGAATCTCTGTTTTTATACATGTAGAGCTGCAGTGTCACACCATTTTGATCGAGTTGCCAGGATTTTGAGACAGCAGTGTGCCTCACACCAGAGCTGAGAGGAAGACAAACAAGGCATGTCCTCTCCTCTTCATCATATGCTCAGTTGCATAACATTTAAAAATACATGAGTTCAAGGCAATTGGCAGCCAATGAGTGAAAGAGAAGGCCTGCTCTCAGAGGAAATAAAGCCACCTGGTCTTTAGACTGGAGAAGGAAGATGAGGGGGGGGGGGGCGTTCACTTTCTCTTTCCGGGGAACCATATGTTTCATGCTACTGAAAAATACAAAACATAACTTCCAACCTCTCCTCTAAAAGATTAAATATCTCAACTAGAGAAGAATTCCTGGCTTTATTCTCCTGCTCTTTTGGATAGTCCATTCTGAAACCTACAAAGCTCTCCCCTGTTCCATAATAACATACTGCCTAGTAGGGACATAGTTGCAAAGGGTAGAATGCCTTGTTCAATTCTTTAATTATTAAAATATCTGTCTCCCACCCATAAATATAAGAATCCATAAGGATAGAGTCTCAGGGTTTTGTACAATTAAAATTGATTCAAAGCAAATCAAGAGTTGAGGGAAAGAAAATAATATTTGGAATAGTCTGAAGCATATTAATCAATTTAACAAGATCCAAGAACTACCAGTCCAAAGACATTGTGTCTTATTGGCATTCAGCTTCATTTTCCTGACACCCATACAGCCTATTGCACTATCTAGGCACACACGAAACTCTATATCATTCTATTGACAAGATGGAGTAGACCTGAGCATCTTTGGAAGACTGAAGGTTCAGAGCCCCAGGATTTCTAAAGACCTTACCCTGTGGTTAGATATAAATATTAAACAACAGGGGGTGTTATTAAATCCTGTAGCATCCTCAAGTGAATAACCATGGGGCTGATCAGAAACATTTGAATAACATTATCTGGGACTGACCTTCCAGTTCCTCCTAGTCTCATGCTAAAAAGCAGTTCTAGTAAGTTATGATGATCACTGGTATCAAAAGCCTCTGAGAAATCTAGGTGGATCAACAAGTTAGTGTTCCCTCTGTCTTCTACCTGGAGTAGGTTATCAGTAAGGAAAACTAAGGCTATTTTAGTATCATAGTTTGCATTCAAAACAGACTGGAATGGCTCCCAATAACTTTTGGGGGCAGATTGGCTCATTCTGGTAGGAGTGCAGCAATCTTTGGAGGGCCACAGGTTCCCCAGTCTTGCCTTAAGTGTTCAGCTCGATTGTAGTTGTTTATATTCTACCATTCTTAATGTTCTAGGTGATATGTAATATCAAAGAAAGAAGTGTTGAAGTTTGCGTAAACAAGACAAGACAAGTTATTTTGATAGACAGACTGATTGAGAAATTCACAATTTGAAAATCAGGTAGTAATCATAATAGTTACCATCCACTGCCATATGATTTTTTTTTAATATGGCCTACTGCTAAGTCTTTCCTGTTCCACAGTGGACCTAAATAGATATGAATAAATATAGCTGCTAAAATGCAAGAGTTTAATATCACAATGCCTGTAGGAATATGTATAACAGAGAGAAAAAGTGGATGCACAGCAGTTTTTGGAAAATTCCCCAGTTTAATTTCTCATCTAGGAGTGCATAAATACCCCAGTGAAACTCTGGACTTTGTTTTGAATCTTACTGTTGAAAAACAACATCTACATTTCTCATGAGGTTAATTGAATAACCACAAAATACAACCCCGTTTACCCAAAAAAAGAAGAGGGAGAAGGACAACGAATGAAGAAGAGAACAAAAGAAATGAAAAGAAAGAGCACCTTCAAAGATGATCTTTGCTCACAACCTGGGGAAGTTGCCATGGAAACCATATTATTTTGATCCATAAATATAGTTTACATAAGCAGAAAAGCAGAAGCAACTGAGCCAGGTCCAGTTACAGAGGAGTCAAAAATAAGGTAGATTTGACATGAGGGTGTTCTTTAATCCCAAAGCTGATTTTTTTCACCCTTCTCCTTTTTGGATCCCCCTACTCTTTTTTCTTTTTTATTGCTATTTTTTTTTTTTAGTGGCGCTTCCTCAGTGGCATTGCTAAGCTTGGTTTTACAAGAATACAATCATTGCTGTTTCATACAAACAGAAAAGAATGTAAGTGACTACTTCAAAGCCTATTGGGTATTCCATGCAATTTCCTCATGCTGGAAAACACTGGAGTAAAGTTCTTACATTTCAGCACATTTCTGAAGTCTCACTGGGGACTTGATAGAAAACTAAACACCTGAAATGAAGAGTATATGGAAGCAGAGCAGAGTAAGGTTGCCTGAAACATCAGATAAGAAGGGGCAATTTGGTTAGCAATTGATTAATTGACTCAGGCTAATATCAGCGAATCCCTTCATTTGATGACACTTAGGTTATATCCGAATCATGGACATGCACCAGCAATAGTGGTCTAATCAACTGGATCTCTGTCCATTTTCTTGGTCAGTGGCTGGTTGTATGGGAAAAACCCATATGATCATACCATCACGTTTACTTTCCCCACGAGTGTCAAGTTGTTATTAAGAGAAGTGTCCTACCCCCACATACACTAGGTAAGATCTCAGTGAGGATAGGCCTTGAAGCATTTTGAGAAGGAGGGAGTGCAGGAGAGACTAGTAAGTTACTTTTAAGTCATACAGAATGCTGGTGCCATCCATAATTGAGCAGTGATAGGATGATGTTCTGAGACCCAAAAGAAAGCCTTGCCCACTATATTAGGGAGAGGATTTTTCTACAAATGTAATTAGCTACTACTTTTCTTCTTGATGGAAAGAATAAGAAATATCCATAAATACATTCCCAAAGACCGTTTGCAGTTTGATATTTATTCTGCACAAAAAAATCAAAAAATAAAAAAAAAATCACACGGGATTGCTTTGTGCAAAACAATTCAGCCTTTTGTATATAGAAATAAGCTGCTTTTTCTAGGCAGAAAATATTATGTGCAAAACAACTACAGTGGGCCCTTCCCTTACACGGGGATCTGTTCCAGACACACACACACACCACATAAGGGAAAATCCACTTATGCTCACACCCCATAGGAAACAATGGGGCACATGCACATGGCAGCATGGTGGCACGTATGCTGCTGGTGCACTATATCTGTGAAGTGTTCATAGAATAAGGTCTGTGAAAATTATCGTGAGTCCAATATTCTTCTTCAGAGTTTCTCAGCATTCAAGAAACATGCTTTGGGGGCATTTTCCAAATATTTCTAAATATTCTTTATATCTCTGCTTTGTCCTGAATGGGGTTGTGGCCTCCTGCACCACAAGATGAAGATGTGGCTTACAATGGTGACATCTTTTGTCTCATTCCTTTTATGTAAGTCTGATTGAAATAAGCGTGTGGCTTTGGCCATGGCCCTATTTCATTGCCAAAGAGCCTTTGGAATTGTTTTAGCGTGATAAAGGCACTGAGGGGATAAGGCCTGCTATGATAAACATCCTCTCTCTCCTTTAATTGGTTCATTAACCCCAATACATACTTGAATACATATTTGAAATTAGGGATGGGCAAATCTGTTGATTTTGCCTCACTATTCCACTCAGATTTTATTAATTTGAAATTAAGACTAAAAAAACATTCTCTTCTGCATAAGAAATATGGAAATGTGGGGGAGGGGGGTTCACTTCAACTAATGTCAGCATATAATATTTTCATGAAACTGGATACATATTTCTGTTTTATATCAGTCACAAAGCCTGGAAAAGTTATTGTTTCAACAACTTTCTAAATCCCCTAGTCTGCATAGCCCCTATGAAGTAGTTGTTCTAAGGAGTTTATCACACAGGGGGAAATTGGAAATGTAAATGAAGTTTATCTCATGAAAACTGTGCAATTAAAATTAAAGCGTGATTAAGATTTTCACACACAGCGGTCATTATCGTGGGAATAACCAATGAATAACCAGGCAATAAGCAGCAACAAATAATTCACAGGATTTTTCCATGAATTATTTGTTGCTGTTTATTGACTGGTTATTCCCAGGTTAATGGTGCTTTAATCACTTTTGATCGTGACATCATGTGAAAACCTTTGTCATGAATGTGTGCAATTGTGCAATTTTCACGAGATATTCCCAGGATAATGGTACTTTAATCACAACATTATGTGAAAATCTTAATCACGAATGTGTGGTTTTCACAGGATAAACCCCATTCACACTTCCAATTGTCCTCATATGATAAACTCCTAAGCTCCGATCACTCGATGACCTGGTGGATAGACAAGTTAATTCAGTGCTGATGATGATGTATCTCCCTTTTCAACTGTTGGTATCACCAGCTGAAGGAATCTCAGCTAATGATGCTTTAAAAAGTAATTCTTAGAAAGCTTTCAAATTAGACAGCATTGCCCTAAAAATGAAAAAGAAAAAGATGATGATGATGATGACGATGACGATGACGATGATGATGATGATGACGATGACGATGACGATGATGATGATGATGATGATGCAGCAGCACATGATCTGGAGATAAAGCAAAGTATCCACTGGCTAAGAGATGAATAAATGAACTTCCCCAGAAAAGTGTAGCTTCGTATATAAATGAAAAGTTACAGACAGCTGAAAACATTTGGCTCCAAATGTATGTGCCTATTCAGAATGGCGTACATATCTGTCAAAGCATCCAAAGAACTGGGTGGGTTTTCTCTTTGGTGACAGATAAATAAGAAAAAGTAATCAAAATGTTTTCAGACTGATTGTCTCCAAGGTATCTTTTTAATCAATGCCATCATCTATGTGTTATGAACTGTATTCTTATTTATGTGACAGTATGTTCTTCCTTAGGAATCAGAAGGTTCTATAGGGAGTATCTATTTCGGCTTTTATCCCAAGGGAAGGGTTCCTGGAAGTTCCCTAATGAGTGGTACAGATGGATGAAATCTAAGCATTATCAAAGTGTTATACAATTTATACAAGTCAAATTAAAACCAGTAATATGCAATAGGACCATATATGCCATCTCAGTCTTCCCCACAAATATTGCACCACATTGTTCTTTATCCTGCTCCACTACCCCTTTTCTACTTTCCTGTTGGTTACAGTTAAATTTGTAGCAAGAACACAATTCAGTATGGACAAAGATAGCCTTTGTTTGTGCCTTAAAACTGAAGGAATGTTATGACATCAAGAGATATATAATATATTGTTTTGAAGATATCTGACATACAAAAAAAAAGGAGCTTGTCTTCAGTGGCTTCTGAATGTTAGTTGGACTCTGAATCTGTTCCCAGTTTTATTCCAAATTTTAAAAGAACTGTCCAAGGTTCAGATCTTACTTTAGCAAACTGAACAGGTCCTTTAAAATCTAGATGGTGTTAATTCATTGCCCACTGGCATGGAAACCACCAGGTGCCATTGACTGGATACCAAGGAACACTACTTCTATGCGGTTCCTCATATCTGGGACACTATTATAAACTTTTTCTAATTGTATTCTAATAACAGTAGTTTCTAGAAAGCCTCATCTCCTTCACTACTTGCACAGTAACCATCAGGACAGCTGAGCAAGTCACACAGACTCATGGCATCAGATTGTGGGAATTACAGGGAAAACAAAAGGGGGATGTTCTGAATTTGTCAGACTTTCAATAATGGAACTAGGAGATGTAGGATCTAAATTGGCCTAGAAATCAGAATTAGAGCAAGCCAACTGGAAAATAGTTTGTTTGCCTCGTGTAGTGTTAAATCAAATATTAATGAATGATTTGTTTGTGGGAATGTATATGTTCATCACTATGGTAAATGAACAAAGCACATTTATGTTGATAATTCTCTCTTGTGCACACACACATGCACACACACACACACAAGGGCGCCTACAACCAAATAATAATCTGACTGAACTTCTGTGTACACAAAGAATGGATGAACAGGGAAATTGTGAAGGAACTGTGGTGACTGTGAAGGAAAGCTGTCAACAAAAGAGGAACTGTATAATACCTGTATAATAGGTTGTGTTGCAGAAGAAAGAAGCAAGCTTTGGGAATTAGGAAACTAGGGATCTATGGGAACATAAAAACCAAGGACACAATGTGGAGTTGCAGGAAAGAGAAGGTTGAATTTCAAATACAGAATTGAACCAGTCAGAGAAAGCATTGGCTTAGAGGCATCTAATTCAGGTAACAGAATAGAATTTACATAGTGAAGAACTAGCTAAATGAGTTTTTATTTTGCTTGCTCATTGTGTCAATCAATATTCATTCGTATTGCCTTTTTTCTCTTTTGATATGTATTGTGGATTTTTTTTAAAAAAAATGTCCAAATATGTTTTTAATGGTAGCTGGCCTTCGTAAGTCCCCGCAGGCAGGTCTTATCTCACTGCTACACATTCCTTGTCTATTTTCCACCCAATAACAAACACATCCTGAATTGTACCTCTTGTAAAGCAAAAGAAATAGAACCCTTTTAAAAAAACTTTGGCTTCTTATGGAGGTAGGTAGATTACAATTATTATTATTATTATTATTATTATTATTATTAATTTTATTTTGCAAGACCAAGTTAATAAACAGATTGCATACCATATATAAAACAGATTTAATTCTAATGATTAGAATATATAATGTTCCAATGATCTATTATGTTGAGAAACCTATTTGGTCAGCAAAAAGGTAGATCTAATTTAGCAGCCTGCATCCAATAGTGGCCAAGAAGCTTCCATAATCTAATCCTTTATTTAAAACTATCCTTTATTTTTCAGATTTGTGTCTCTTGCAACAATCAATACAATCAGAGGCACTGTTAAGAGCAGTGCAGTGGGTTTACTGGTTTGGTGGGGAAAACTCTTCCAGGGACTAACTCTCTTCAGGACCTAACAAGCTTTTAAAAAGAGACAATTAACCAGAGTTACTCCAAGTAAGAATAAGGTAGAAGGGAAGAAATCAAGCTGATTTTGAAGCAAATTTAAAAGGCAGAAAAGGATAGCACTAGGAGCCAACAGAATAGTGTCTACTCAATGCATGATGTTTCTCGAAGTAAAAGAGAGGAAAAACAGCTTGAGAAGTAAAACTCTACTCCTAACCAATCTAAGGGTAGAATTAGAGGGTTGTAGCTAAATGTAAGGGATTATGGACCTAAAACACACACAAGGATTTTCTCACTTTTTCATGTGAAGAAGCATCTGGGATGGCTGGAGAGCAAAGAAGCAGAAAGCAGATTTCAGAACGACCCCCCCCCCTCTCTTTCTGCTTAACCTCTTCCTAACCTGGGGTCTGTCCACTAAAAGTGAAGGAAACAGCTCTGGGTAGGGCTAAACATGACCTCAATGTTGTTCATTGGAGGGCTAAAAACCCATGTACTTGGAAAGGGCAGAGGTGAATATTCCTTTCCAGAAATGATAATGACTCTTACATTGCCTCGGTGGTTGAAAACAATGTACACAAGGCAAAGCCAATTAAGTATAGGTATTTAGCCATTTTTCAAATTATTATTATTATTAACCTTTATTTATATAGTGCTGTAAATTCACACAGTGCTGTACATACAATCTTATAAATTAGAGGGTTGCACAACATCCCCAGAAGCTGCACAATACCTCATAATAAGGGTTGTACCAGTCTGAACCATATTGACAGGTCTCTGTTCAGTGTAGTTAGATAAGTTCATTGAGTGCAGATTGCTCTGATAAATTGAACCATTTCCTCATGAGCAGAAGGGGGGGGGGGGTTAAGGGAAATCCCAGTTTACACTTTTGACACGAGGTTTGGTTTTTTTCTCCAAGATGGACAGGGTTCCAGGCCACAGGCCCTATCCTTGCAGTCTTTGGCAACACACAGCTTATTCAGGGAAGTCTAATATTCATATTTATTGAGCATAACTCATAACAGGACTATGCCTCTGACTATGCTTGTTCCATTCAGTTGGTGTGATACATAGTGTAGTGCAAGTGTGCATGATAACAGTCCACATAATCATGATCTCCTCTCAAGAAGATCTGTGTGGTTCCATGTCAACGAATCCGTACTATACTTTTTAATCTGACCATGTCCAAGCTTTTTGTAAAGCTAAAGGGTCTTAATTACCCATTCCAATCAAATACACAAGCCTAATATGACTAGGAGACATACCCTAGTAAGGTATGGCAAGGTGAAGGGAATCCTCAGTGCATTGACAGGGCCAGGATGATAGAATACTTTAATGAAAGGACTGGGACACTTTCTGGGACATCCTTAAATATTTTTTGGAGGTTTGATCTCTACAGAGCTGATGATGCTCACTTAACAAAGACAGGTTATTGCTAACAGGGAGTGTGCATCTGTCATGGCCAGCCAAGAGTTGGAGTCAGAGGATGAGGAGGAGGACATGGCTCCTCGGAAGCAAGAAGAATTGGAGGCTAGGCCAGGTCCCAGTTCTGCCATGCCAGACCCTAGCCCTGACAGTCCAGCTCCAGGAATGGAAGCACAGCCAGGCTCTGGCACTGTGGAGCTCCCTTCAGGGGCTCAGCAGATGAGTGTGGGCTTCAGGGAGGAATCTGGCTTGGAGGTTCCCTCCTTTAAGGACCAAAGGGCTGAAAGTGCTTGTGTCTGTCAATCTCGCAGGCTGACTGAGAAACAAGCTCTTAATAAGGCTCAGCTGATACCAGGCAGGGTGTCGGCTACTTAAACACCTGGGAGAAGCCATCCCTTTGCCAGAACTTATTGTAAGTCTCTTGGTGTGACTGTGTGCTGGCTTCATGTCTTTGGAACTCTGGTTTGTCTTACCTTGGAATGATTTGGACTTTCGCTGCTTTCTCCTTGCCCTGACCTCGGACCGGACTGACTTCTGTGATTTCCCCAACCCTGACCTTGACTCTGGCTTTTGGACTATTCTTTGTATCATCGTTTAGGCTTGTGGAACTGACTTATCAGCTATTGTTGGTGAGTGCTGGCTGCAGTCCGGGACAGCATCCTTCTGGGTGTCTTGGTATGGGATGGGGGATGGGGGGGTAAGCAGATGTTTGCCCCTTATCTGTGGCAGATAGTGTGGAGAGAGAATTAGCATTTTGGTGAATCATATTGTATATATATTTATATACAAAAACTTTTCTAGGTCTTACTTTCGGGGGAGGCCTTATATTTAGCAATTCAGCAAAACCTTTATTAGGTCTTATTTTCTGAGGATATTTTATTTTCAGGGAAACAGGTTACTAAAAAGATCAAGGAAGAAAGTGCAAAGGCAGGTCTATTGTTGAACATAAAGAAAACAAAACTTATGACAACAGACAATCTTGACAAATTCCACCTAGACAATGAAGAAATAGAAGCGACGAAAGAGTTCTCATACCTGGGTATCAAATATTGACAGAAATGGGGAATGCAGCCAGAAAATCAGAAGAAGATTAAAATTGGGAAGATTGGCTATGAAAGAACTAGAAAAAAATCTAAATTGCAAAGATATACAACTAAACACAAAAATGAGAATAATACAAGCAATTGTATTTTCTGTTACCATGTATGGATATATGAAGAAAGCGGATAGTAAGATAATCAATGCATTTGAGATGTGGTGCTTGAGAAGAGTGCTGAGGATCCCATGGACAGCCAAAAAGGCAAACAAATGGGTCCTGGAGCAGATCAAGCCAGAGATCTCCCTGGAAGCCAAGATGACCAAACTGAGGCTGTCGTACTTCAGGCACATCATGAGAAGGGAGAACTCACTGGAAAAAAAAATAATAATGGTAGGAAAGGTGAAGCGAAGTAGAAAGAAAGGAAGGCCACATGCTAGATGGATGGACTCTATTAATGTGAACATGGGTATGAGTTTATAGAACCTAAGCAGAACAGTGGAGGACAGCGAATCTTGGAGATGTCTCATCCACAGGGTCACTATGGGTCAAGATCAATTTGAGGGCAGTTAACAACAGCAACAACAACTCACAAAAATATTAGTCTCAGAATATTTCCTCACAAAACTCCTCTTCTAGCATATTTTGAACACTAATAGAGATTGTGTTGTCCTCATTTGACCACATTAGTGGCTCAGAAGATCTTCAGACATTTCGAGGTTTCCCCTTCCAAAGCACAAGATTGAATTCCTTTACGAGTTTTCTGTCATCGATCAGCTTTGACTTACAACTGCTGCCCCACTATTTCCTTTTCCTACCACTATTCTAATATCAGTGCCAACCTTCTCTGTAACTATGTCATACCCACCATTCTATATACCTCTAACAAAACATCCACAATCAGTGTCTGGGAACCTAAGGCTTATTCCATGTGCTGACTGCATCTTCCACATACTTGTTCTCTTCAGACTCTTTGTGTTACAATCCCTTCATCATCACCTAATATGTTTGTATTCTCAAATGTTTGGCAAGAACAAGCTTGGTGAAGGCTGTACCTGAATAATCACCTCCACAGAGGACAAAATAGTTGTCTTTCAATGCTATTGAAGGTAACATTTTTCTAAATTTCTCAAATAAGATTCATTTTGGTGAAATATTTTGAGAATTTTCTCCCTCAGATTGTTGGAGACATTTGTCTTTTCTTATTTTGGCTTAATTCAGGGATGTTTTAGAACAAATCACAACTTTCTTAAAGAAAAGGCCTATTCCAGGTCAGGTTTGACAACTACCTACTGTACTTACCATCTTGAAGGGGAACATGAAAAGCGAAGGGTTTTTTTTTTTTTTTTCCATTTTAAATGAAACTCAAGCATGGAATGGTCAAGCTCAACAGCATGCATGAAATCCAATGCCAGGCCCAGCAATAGCCAAAAGGCATCTTCATGCAACTGTGAGGGTGTCATTGACTCAGTAGAGTCTAGTAGAATCATTCCTTGTCTGACCATTCATTGCAAGATCTAAATAACTGTCTTTTTGCTGGCCGATGATGCCACCCAAGTGTTCCAGTATCCAAAACAATGTTCTTTCAGGGTCACTATGGTAAATTAAAATGGTTGCTTGCTGACCAACTGAAAACAAAGCAGTCTTCATTTCTGCCAACAAGAGTCTTCAGTGGGCTCCTTACTCTTGTACAAGAAGGCACCAGATGACACAATATGTACATATATCCTGACACCAGAAACTAATGTTGCATATAGGTTTTCGTAGCTCATTATAAGTGTATGGGATTCCTCACCTTTTTAAAAAGACAAAACACAAAACAAAAAGGAGATGGTAATGGGAGAGGGGATTAAGTCCAGATACATGAAAATCATTCAGGTCATTATATTTCCCATCACCATGTATGAATATGAGGGCTGCAGAATAAAGACAGTTGATAAAATGAAAATTAATGCATTTGGGATGAAGTGCTATAGAACAATGCTGAGAATACCATGGGTGGCCAAGAAGACAAACAAACAGGTCCTAAAACAGATCAAGGCTGAACTCTCCTTGGAGCTGTATAATTTAGGATGGCTAAATTGATGCTGTCATATTTTGGCCAGATCATGAGGAAAAATAAATCATTAGAAATGACAATGATGCTAGGAAAAGAAGACAATAGAAAGAGAAGAAAACCACATGCCAGATGGCAAGACTTGACCAGGGAGGCTGTGAGCATGAGCTTGCAGGATCTGAACACCGCAGTTGAGAACAGGGGGTCTTGGAGATGTCTCATCAACAGGGTTACCATGAATCGGGATTGACTCCAGGGCAGTTAACACCAGCTACAGACTGCCTATTATTCTCTCCCTCTATGGTCATATCAATGTCAGTTGGTATGAAGGGAGAGCCTCTCACCAGCCATTGGGACTTAACACAGATAAACATGTGCAAGGCTAGCCATCTATCAATTTGTTATTTTGTTTTTGTTACACACAACCATAAAATATGAATGTTGTTTTACCTTTCGCATGTTAAGAAGTGGAATAATTCTGCAAGCATATTAAGTAGGTCACTAATGAAGTTTGGTAAACTCTCTCTCTCTCTCTCTTTCTGTATATGTGATTTCCTGTGTTCCTCTTTGCCTCTGTGTCTGTTTTGTAAATGTGCACAGCCTGTGTGGGATGCTTGAAAATGTTGTTTATTTTTCCTAACACTGGAGGGTGTTGTTTTTTAAAAACTTGTTTAGTAAATCTGTTTTGATTGTGCTTCATTAAATGATTTATCATACTGGTTAAAAAAGAAAGAAAGAAACTAGAATGCCTCCTTGGGACCTACAGCAGTATACGCTGAGAATGCATATTAGGAATAACACGAGAAATCTACATTATCTTAACAAGTTCTTAGCCTGCCAGAGGCATTTCTCTCCATCTCTTTGGCTTTTCCTGCTTTTTAAAAGTATTTTTTAAACGAAGCAATTATATCTGCAGTAGGTAAGTGGGGTGGTGGTGGAGGAAATATAGCTAAAGGAACTCATGGCATCTGCTTACCAAATGGTCAAAAGATTGACTATTCTGGTTTGGGGGATGCAAAGTGTCTGTCTTTTTCTTGCTACTTTATATCTTGATACTAAACAGAGCATGCATTGAAAGAAAGCACAATGTGATATTTGAGATGAAGCCTTTCTCTGAACTCTGATTCCCTTTTGTATTTTGGTCATCATTTTCATTCTACATTTAGATAGGTGAATGCCATGGTGTTAAGGTTTCACAGACCTTACACTTCTGTACACAGAAATGTAGGAGGGAAGATGTTGCTTGCATGAAAAGAAATTGTTCTAAAGAACTGAATTCATATACATCTTTGTGCTTTATTGTGTTTACTGATTTGAAACAGCACTCAAAAGAATATGTAACCATTGAAACTGCATAATGCTAAGACTTCAAAGATCAATCCTAGTCTGAAAAATTCAGACATTGAAAATGATCTTTAATGCTCTGATCCCTATTCCCTTTACTCATCTGCAAATTAGTGTTTAGTTATCTGCTGATGTTTGGACATCCAAAATGTTATGACAACATTGTTTAGTTTAACTTCCCCAACTTCCATCCAAATTTGAATTGATGGATTTTATTTGCTGTTGTTGTTGGTTTTTTGTTTTTTTAAATGGAGATTTACACAGAAATATTGTGGAGCTCTACAGATGAACAAATGCAGAAGTGACACAGACTGGAGACAGAATGTCATTTGAATCCTAGGTGAGTCTACAGTATTGACTTAACTGTGGTTTACTGTTAGATAAATAGGCATAGCAGGGGTAAGAAATCTGTACTCCCCCAACAGTTGTATATGCCAACTGTCCTCAACTAACTATTATGATCAGCGTTCATTGTCACATTATGAGAATCTGTTGTACAGTCCAACAACATCTGGAGGACCACTGTTTTCCCACTCTGGGTGTATAAAGTTGTAACGATTAGCTCCTCAATAATAAGAATTGGGGGGGGGGGGCACCTCATAGCTGAAAAAAATTGTCCTATGTGCTGATGGCTAGTTCTGATTTATATAGAAATAAATATAATCAGAAGACATCTGGACTGTAAAATCCAATGGATGCTGAATGCATGAGAAAGATCATACAATGTATTTATCCACAGCAAATATCTGCTCATTACTCCATATTTTCTGCAGGAAAAAAGTAGGACATGCAACTTTGTACAGTTCATACCAATATAGCAGCTTCCCAGTTTGACTTTTTAAACACAAGAACCTCAGCCCTGAAGTAGAGAAGTGAATTCCTCTTTCTTGCTGTAATTAAAGCTTGTCCTCTTTAATTACAACTCCTCAAGCTTTTTCCAACCTCTCCAGGGGAAAATAGATTTTTTTTTGTTATTTACAGAGGCTTTGCCAATTCTTTTGCTTCAGTTCCAACCACCCACACACAATCTTATGAACATATGAACTATATCCGGTGAAGACAGAATGTTATGCAGACTTTGTCTCTAGGACCAGGAACACATTGTCCTTTAGACAATATCCTCTTGGTCTTTGCTTCAGCCATCTGACCACCCACAAGCTCTGCTCTTCTGCTGAAGCTCCTTTTGAAAAAAAGGTCCTTCCAATTTGCTTTTCAGGCCAGTCAGTGAAGGCTCCTATGTAAATGAGTCAGTGACTCCACTCTATGTTTTTGTCTGATTATTAATGGTATTACCCAAGCTACTGAACACAAACCCCTGATTAGGTTCAGTGACCTGGATAGCTCCTTTCAAGCCCAGGGTGGACTCATTGTCCCACTAACATAGGAAGCAGCAGCCCCCTCTGGTTTTATGTAGCTCTGTACATACCAATCTACAAGATAGGAGATACAAGACTGCAGCAACTATAGGACAATAGCGCTATTTTCACATGTAAGCAAAATAATGCTCAAACTTCTGCAGCATTGACTCCAAACATACATGAAGAGAGAAATTCCAGAAGTGTACGCAGGATTCAGAAAAGGAAGGGGCACTAGGGACCACATTGCAAATATGTGATAGTTAATAGAATGCATCAAAGAACTGCAAAAAATAATCAGGATGTGTCTCATAGACTACAGCACAACAACAACAACAACAACAACAACGTTTTATTTGTACCCCACTCTTCAGCTAAGGCTATCAGAGCGGCTTACAATTTATTAATTAGACATTTCCCTGCCCTCAAGCTTACATTCTAAAAAGACACAACACAAAAGGAGAAGGGAGAGGTGGTGGGAAAAGGGGAAAATCCAGCAGATCTTCTCTCCTTCGGAGGCCTGGACCAAGGCAGATGGACTGGAGGGAGGGCTCTTCATCTTTTTAGGCAAGGCCTGTTGGAGCTGATTTGCCTTTCTCTCCCTCAATATGGTGGATAGACGGAGGGCTCTTCTTGCTATCAAGCAAGGCCTTTTGAAGCTGGCTTGCCTTTCTCTCCCTCACAATGGTGGATGGAGGGAGGGCTCTTTTTCCCTTCAGGCAAGGCCTGTTGGATCTGGCCTGCCTTTCTCTCCCTCACGATGGTGGATGGAGGGAGGGCTCTTTTTCCCTTCAGGCAAGGCCTGTTGGAGCTGGCTTGCCTTTCTCTCCCTCACGATGGTGGATGGAGGGAGGGAAGAAGAGGGAGAGCAGAGAGCCCTCTCTGGATTCCTGGAGGCCAGTTCTGCTCCTGGCCTGGAAAAAGAGGGAGAGCAGAGAGCCCTCTCTGGAGGCCTGGAGGCCAGTCCTGCTCCTGCCCTGGAAAAAGAGGCAGAGTAGAGAGCCCTCTCTGGAGGCCTGGAGGCCAGTCCTGCTCCTGCCCTGGAAGAAGAGGGAGAACAGAGAGCCCTCTCTGGAGGCCTGGAGGCCAGCCCTGCTCCTGCCCTGGAAGAAGAGGGAGAGCACAAAAGGCTATGGAATGCACTCAAAGACATGGGCGTGCCACTACATCTGGTAGTCCTGATGAGGAATCTGTATCAATGACAGGAAGCCACTATCAGAACAGAATTTGGTGAAACACAGTGGCTCCCAATAGAAAAAAGGTTCAGGGAGGGCTGCATCCTATCACCTTACTTGTTTAACTTATTCTCATGCCCAGCCTGGAGGATGACTGTGAGGACTCTGAGGATGAGCCAGAGCCTCTGGACCTGAACTTGCAACTGGGGAGCCTGAGGCTGGTGCTAGCTCTGCTGTAGCAGAGTCTGTGGCCTCTCCAGAGGTTCAGCAGCCAAGTCTGCCTATGGCTGAGGCTGTGGACATAGAGGAGTATCTGTGAAGTGTGCCTACCTTCAGGGAGCATTGGGGTGAAAGGCAGGGCCTTCAAAGGTCACAAAAGCTTTATTAGAAACAAGTTTGTAATCAGACACACCTGAATGCCTGCTGCCTGCCAATTTCGGCAGCTGGAGCATGTGTGTCTGGTTGCCAGTGATTATCTGACCTTCTTGGAGGAAAGGCTTTGGTTCTGGCTCTTGTGGCTTTTTGGACCAAATCGTTGCTTCTTAGACTGCTGACCTATCTTGATTATCTGGAACCCTTGACTTTGGACTGCCTTATTGACCTGCCTATTTGATACCTTGAATCTCGAACCATTTGGCAACTCTTTTGGTAATCCTTCTTCCGATACTGCCTTTAATCTCAAAGATTATGTTGCTTGCACTGACGCTGCTAGCTGGCTTCATCATTTATTTGGCTGCTTTCCTGGACACTGTTAGGCTTTGAGGCCTGAGTATGAAATGTACGGATGTGCACACAAGGTAAAACAGCAATTATGTCTAGAATTGTCTGCAGCTGAAGGCTGGAAAACAGACAGTGCTCAAGGTCAGTATGTGCTTGCTTGCCTGTAGGCCTAATGTAAACAACAAGGGTCTTCCTGACTGAGGGGACAACATTGTAGGTAACACAAGGAAGAAGAATCACCAGAAGAGGTTGGGTAATTGTGTTCTGGAGTGGATGGTTGGAGAGATTTGATGAGTGTGTATGTATATTTGTAAATACAGCAATTTAAGAATTAAAAAAACCTCTGAGGAGAGAGTTTTGCCTCCAGTCTGTTTTATCAACTGGAAGGAGGATTCCTGATAAAGCCGAAGCTTCAGGGTTGCTGGTAATTCTGAAGGCATCGGAGATTGCTCCAACTGTACACTTCTGCTTGTTTACATCAACAGACACTTATACAGTATGCTGAAAACTTCATAAGAAAAACAGAATTAGAATCAGAAAAGGAGTGTGATGATAGAAAGAAGCAACATTAACAACCTAAGATATGCAGATGACACCAAAATATTAGCAAAAAACATTGAGGAATTTAAACAGTTAATAAGGAAGTAAAAGATGTAAGTGAAAAGGCAGGTCTGATGTTGAACATAACCCCCCCCCCCCAAAAAAAAAAAATGACCACAGAAAAATACACAAATTCAATCTAGACAATGAGGAAATTGAAATAAAGGATTCCCATATCTAGTATCAAACATTGACCAGAATGGAGACTGCAGTCAGGAAATAAGAAGACTAGGAATGGGAAGGGCAGCTATGAAAGAACTGGGAAAGATACTGAAGAGCAGACATACAACTGAGCACTAAAGTCAGAACCGTCCAGGCCATTGTATTCCCAATTATTTCTATCCAATTATGGATAAAAAAGCTGGACAGTGAAGGAAGCAACAGAAAGAAAATCAACTCATTTGAAATGTGGTGCTGGAGAAGAGTACTTAGGATGCCATAGACACTCAAGAAAACAAATAAATGGGTTCTTTAACAGATCAGACCCGGGCTCTCCTTGGAAACTAAGATGATCAAGTTGAGACTATTGTACTTTGGCCACATAAGGAGAAGGCACGGATCACTAGAAAAAAAAATAGTGTTAGGAAAAGTAGAGGGTAGAAGAAAGAGAAGAAGACCACAAATCAGATGGATAGACTCAAGCAATCAGGGAGGTTATGGGCAGGGGCTTGCAGGATCTAGGCAAGGCAGTGAAGGATAGGGATTTTTGGAAATGTCTCATCCACAGGGTCACCATGAGTCAGAACCAACTTGCGGGAAGCTAACAACATTTCCATAGTTATAGTGGGCAAAACATCTCAGCCAATCATTCAAAGAAAAAAAGAAATAAAATAACCTATGCA
Source organism: Urosaurus nigricauda (assembly GCA_034509955.1). Lineage (NCBI taxonomy): Eukaryota > Metazoa > Chordata > Lepidosauria > Squamata > Phrynosomatidae > Urosaurus > Urosaurus nigricauda. The sequence continues at coordinate 109,277,873 of JAOEGL010000004.1, forward strand.
TATGTTTCTAAGCCAATATCAAAAACATTTTTCACCCAGCTTTCTAGATAGGCAGACATGAAACCTGTTTCCAGTAGACCTTCCTTTCTTTAAAGCTTAGTTTAATAGACATTTGGGCATGCCCACCCCTTGTGAAGTGATATGCTAATCAGAACAGCTGGCAAGAAATGGAGGCAGGAAAGTAATACTCACCCTTATCTATAATTGACAGAAAGCAAGAGAGGAATCAGAGCTCCCCTTGGTCACTGCACTGGAGCAGTAGAAAAGTTGCTGATTGGCTAGCTGCCCTTGGAGAAACTGGCCAATCAGTAATCATAGACTTACACTGTGATGACTATGGTTAGGCATTGACATATCACTCCATTTCTGATCCATGTTCTCTTTGCATGCATTTGTTTTTAACTTTTCTCTGTGCCTTTTCATTTAGCAAATGGGATGTGGTAGTGGTGGTGGTGGTTGCTAAAAAAAAAAAAAAGGGAGATGGCCAAGATCCTGTTGTGTAATTATACCTGGATAACTAAGCTGATGTAAGCTGCAGACAGAGTAAGAGGTCTAAAGAGTACACTGTAAGTGTAACAAGAATGAAGATGGCAGAATCTTCATGGTTATCATCAGAAGAAGGCTACTGCTTCCAAGCAAACTATTTCTCCAATACTGGGCCTTCCTAGGGACTTCATGGAGCTAAAGTTGTTCTGGGAAGATTGCGTTGCTTGTCATGTGGTACAGGAAATTTTGCAAGCCAGTCTTCCCCTGGAAGTTGATGCAGAAAAAAATGAGCTGGTTTTTGAGGATGATGATGATGATGATGATGATGGCCATGAAGATGCTTGCTTCCTTCACAATGCTGTACAATCTGGCTAAAAGTGTAATATGGAAGTATAGTGCAACTGCGCCGTATGCGGGTGCACTATACGAGGCTTCAAGCTTATGCTGAAGCTGCATGACAATTAAAGTGGTGTGTGCGTTGCTCTTCACTGCCTGCACACACCCCATTATTTGCAATGGGGTGCAAGTATACGTGGGGGATCCAGAATGGATCACCTGTGTAAGGGAAGGGCCCACTATATATTGGACCCAGTAATTCAAAGCAAACCTGGGAAATTTCATTGATTCAGTAGGCCTTACTCTAGTTGGTACCAGCAGCTGGAGTTAGGCCACAGACAAAATACACCTGTGTGTGTTGTGTTCAAACATCTTAATCTATTTCTTTTTCTAGTATATTACAGTAAAAATGAATGGGAAAGTAAATATTAAAGATAATTTTATCAAAGAGTGTTATCTTTTGTTTGGAAACTAAAACTTTACTCACAAAAGTCAACTGTGTGGAGGCTTTTATAATATACAATACATTTCATGAATCTATATCTGTTTTATGGACTAAACGACACATGAATCATCAACCATAAATCTTCCAGTTAGTTCCCATTAGCTGTCAGTTCTTCTTTTAAAAGTATTTTGAATTGTCTACTGACCACTTGAAGGCTTATTCCAAAACGCATCCAGGGTGTGTATGTTTTTCCCCCCGCTTTAACAAGGCTCCAGTACTCTTATGATTCCCATTTATGTGGCCATACTTATACATTTATGCTTCTTTAACATGCTGGGAGTTGCTGGTGATGCAGGTTTATTTGCTTTCTACTCTTCTCTCTGTTCCTGAACACTCAGAAGATTATTACACCAGACCCTTTCTCAGCGCAGTCACATAATTAATTTAAAATGAGAATATACTGCTTTGCAGGCAGCCACCACTACATCTCTTCTCATTGACATGACCAGAACTGCTGCCTCCATTGCATTCCCTTTCTGACCCTTCCTGTAACCCTATCTCCCTACCTTATGCCTTTAGGATTTTTTTTAAAAGGGGTCCCCCCCCCCCATTTTTTGTGTGCTATTTTGGAGCCTTGCATCTGTGATTTAAGCTTTAAAATCATTTTAACTTGATTCTGCAGAACTGCAGTGCTCCAGAATTGCATGAAAAACTGGGAGGAATTAAAATAAAAAGACTAGCTAAGGGAAGGTGGAAAGGGGGGAGAAGGGGGCACCAACACCATGTGACTGGCGATCACACAACTGCTCTGGGAATAACTTTTTGCACCTTTGGCATTGCACAATTGCCAATTCATTCACAGGTTTCCCCTATGAATGAAAAGGGATGGGTGGGGGACAGGATATCTGTGGGTGGGAGGTGGCATCATAATCATAACTCTCCCCCATTTGTATCCTGCCTCTTCCTGTTGAGGATTGGGGCAGGTAACAGCAAGAATTAAAACAAATACAAAAAATAATGACAAAACCCCCACAACTCTCCCCACCCCTTTGACCCACCCTCCCTTCAATACAAAATTACAACAATATGGTAAAATCCGTATAACTACAAAAAAAAAAAAAAACACAAAAAAAACAGTTAATAAAAGTGGCAATGCCTAGGGGGACTAGTTCAAATGGGCAACTAATTCTGTTCTGGGCAGAGATCTGTCTGGGAAGCCCTACTGGAAGAGGATGATTTTTATTGCCTTTTTAAAAGCATTGAGGGATGTGATCTGGCGAGTCTCCTCCGGCAGGTCATTACAAATTTTTGGAGCAGCAACTGAGAAAGTCCTCTGGGAAGTCACTACTAGACATTCATTGAGAGAGGAGACGGCATTGGGATTTGAGGCCAACAAACGAGACACGGAGAAATAGATTTGGGATTCATCAGCGTACTGATAACACCCAGCTCCATAACTCCAAATAATCTCACCCAGCGGCTTTATATAGATGTTAAATAACATCGAGGCCAGAATAGCACTCTGTGAAACCCCACAGGTGAGCTCCCTTTTACTGGAGTTACTGTTGAAAGCCGCTGAGAGGAGCACCAACAGAGTTGCACTACCCCTGTCGATGCTCAGATGCAGATTGTTGGTCAAGGCAACCATGGCAGTCTCAACCCCAAAGCCTGGATCTAGATAATCGGTTTTATCCAAGACAGCTTGGAGTTGAAGACCAACCGCCCTCTCAATCACCTCAATCACCTTGCTCAAAAATGGTAGTAAAGAGACTGGCCTATAATTACTCATATCCAGGGGGCCAGGAAAGGTTTTTTCAGAAGCGGCCTAACAGCCACTTCCTTCAAACATGATGGAACATATCCTTCCCTGAAGGATGCATTGATTATCCACCAGGAATCTCCTCAATGCATCCCCCCCCCCGGATGGCCAGCCATGATGGGCAAGGGTTGAGAGGGCAAGTTGTTTTCCTCACCCTGCCAAAGAGCTTGTCTACATCATCGGTATTCACAGATTGGAGCTGATCCAGAATAATTTCATCGACGGAGTTGCTGGATACCTCATCTATGATTTCTGTTAAAATATTGGTGTCTAAGTCAGCTCCTATCTGAGATATTTTATCTGCAAAGAAGTTCTTAAATGCATCACAGCAGGCTGTCATAGGGTTAAGTAAGGGATTTGGTGCAGCTTCCTCACCACTCTAAACAGCTCTGCTGTATGGGACTCTGCAGACGCAATACGTGCAGAGGAGAAGGATCTCTGCACTGTGCATATTGCCTCCCAATAGGACCAAACAAAGTTCCTATGACAAGTTCTGTCGGATAAGAGTTGAGTCTTCTGCCACTTGCACTCTAGTCGTTGTCCAATCCGCTTCATTTTCATAAACTCTGGTGTATACCATGGCTTATGGTTTGAAGCGGAATGGCAAGGACGCTTGGGAGCGATCATGTCAATAGCACTGGTAAGATCGGTGTTCCAAGTATTAACAAGAGCATCGACAGGATCACCAGTATTCCCAACCATTAAACACTCTAAGGCTTTCTGGAATCCAATTAGTTCCATTAGCCTTTGAGGGCGAACCATTCTAATGGGTCCACCACCCCCGGTGGGGCGGATGCAGGCTCTAAATTCCATCTTGACCAAGGAACAATCCATCCATGACAATGCGAAGGTAGTAATGACCTCCGCCCACAAATATTCCTGTTCCATACTAAAGACCGTAACGAGTGTATGACCCGCACAGAGTGTAGGCCCAATGACCAATTGGGATAGGCCCATGTTTGTCATGGTCTTCATGAACTCCTGAGCTGCGCCTGTTAAACTGGTCTCAAGAGGAATGTTGAAGTCTCCCAAAACTAATAGTCTAGGGGACTCCAACAACAGCTCAGAGACCAGCTGTGTCAGCTCATTTAGGGAGTCAGCTAGGCAACGGGCTGGTCAGGAGACTAGCAGAATCCCCAAACCATCCCTGGTCCTCAGGTACATACACTCAAAATGTGTTTCCGACAGGTATCCTGGTCAAGGTCAGGTTTTTCTTATGTACTAGAGCCACTCTACCCCTCCCCCACCCACTTCTCCTCACCTTCTCACTCACAGAGTACCTGGCTGGGATGCCTGGTCCCAGGTGACTGTACTATCCTCTCCCAGCCAGGTCTCTGTAAAGCAAGCCAAGTCGGCATCCTCATCCAAGAGGAGATCATGAATAACATGGGTCTTATTCTTAACCGACCTGGCATTGCAGAGGAGTAAGGTGAGGTTCTGTGGAATGGTAGGTGTGCTCTCCAAACCATTCTGGGAAACAGAGAGAACTGAAGGCGGGATAGCTTTCAAGCAGTGATCCCGTCTTCTATTGTAACATTCATTCGCTCTGTTCTGATCATACCACCCATTCCCCAGCACAACTCCAATAGCCGCCCCCGCTTCATTCCCGGCCTCAGGTTCCATTGCCCCCCTTAATAGTATTGCTGCAGAGCCGGGGGGGAATCATCCCCACACATACTAGAGAGCTACCTCCCACCTTCTCAGCAAGCGGGGAGATTTTAAAGTATCTTCTGGAGTCGGCTCTGCCCTCCTAGCCTCCACAGGTGTTTCAGGAGGGCAAGGTCGAACAGTCCCAGCCGACATAGACCTCAGCCTCTCTGCTGGAAATACAGGGTTTATATAGTCCCAGCTTGGCTCCCAAGGAGCGTGCTGCCACTGCTGACGAGGAGCTCTGGGGAGCAGATGGAACTTGGGTGTGCCTGAGGACCAACACCCACCTCCCTGGGCTCTGCAACTGCCATTGATTCTGCTGCATCCCTGGAGCAGATGGAAATGCAAGGTTTATATAGTCCTGGCTTAGCTCACAGGGAGCATGCCGCCGCCGCTGCAGACGCAGAGCTCTGGGGAGGTGCTTACTGCTGCCTGGCCTCTGCTGCCTTCTTTGCCCCTGGTGGAGTTGGGGAGAGATGGAAGGCTGCTCCTGTCTTGGCTTGCTGGTCTTCCTGAGGGCTGGAGGAGTGGCTTTTATAGCTTACTACTCCTGCCATACCCTCTTGCTGCTGCCAGGGTTACCTATCATGAGTACCTCTGTTTTGTTTGGATTCAGCTTAAGTCCATTTTCCCTCATCGAATCTATTAGTGTCAACGTGATCAGCATAACCTAAGCTGCTTTGTTCCAAGTGGAATTGCAGTTTAAAGGTCACATGTGGTAATCTCCTTGGTAAAGGATACTGTCTAGCTTGCCTGTTGTTGGTAGGCAAACACAGCTGCAGTAGGATCAGCAATAGGAGAATCCCATTGTTTTCCAGATCAACCTTTATTGCTTTATTTGCTGCAGGCACTTTCACCACTTTCCACTAAAGCTCATTCATCAGGAGTATAACTCCTATGAATATCTAGCTTTATTCATAACATCATTCCACAAAAAAAGGTGGATATGAGCCTTCCCTTTACTGGCTCTCCACTGCTCAAATAATGTAACACTTTAAAGTAATTGCACAGGACTTCCTTTCTTCTTTTAAAATTATTTCTTCTTATATGGGAGTCTGAATCCCATTCAGGCTGTAACCATATTTCCAATTGCAGTCCTGGCAGTTCTAACAGCTCTCCTAGTGGTTCTTGACATACTTCACCCCCTTTCATTGGCTCTTCCTCCTTTTTATAACTGCTCACGAGGCAGATCCACACCTTTTTTCCAACCAGTCTCCAATTGGAGTTTAGGATTTCTCAGACAGAGAGCTCTTGGGCCTTACCAAAACTACAAAGCCATGGCAGTTAAAGTTGCATATAGTTCTATAACAGTGTAGTGTGGAATGCCCTCCACAGGAACAGGGAGAGAATCGATCTAGATTCTGTTGCCATGCACTTTTGAAAGGACATGTCTGGCATGTTTATCAGCATCGAAGGCCTAAGTGGGAAAACACTAGCCCTCCAGATATTTTTTTGTCATATAACTCTCAGGACCCCTGGCCAACATGACCAATTGTAAGGAACTGTAGAAGTTCTCATTCAAAACATCTGGAGATCCAACAGAGTTCACACTCCTGATCTAGGAAGAGGAGTACATTACTTATCAAGAGCATTTGTACTGATTGTCTGAAGAAGGATGATAAATTTGCAAGTAGAGAAATCGGCTGGAGATTGTTTTTGTTCTGTGTCTGTTTAAAGCAGTTTTGTTGTTTGTTTCCCAGTTGTGCCCACCATGACATTTCAAGGGCACAGCAAATACAAATATATGATCCAAATACAGGAAATAAACACAATATAAATTGTATGATTTTCTTCTACAACAAGCAATATGGGCTTGACAGTATATTGCATGCATTTTGGAAACTTAAAATATACCTCCCGGTATTGAACTTTTTTCACTCTGTCAAGTATTTGCAAATTTCTCCCCACTCTTTGTTTCAAGAGAAATACAGAGTACTCTCTCTGTTGACTCTTCTGCTCTTTCAAAGTCTTATATAAATTATCTCCTGACAGAATGTGAATCTGATGTTTGCTTTCAGGTCACTTTGGAACCCACACTTGGGAGATTGGGAAAACATGCTAAAAATGATTCTATGCAATAAAGTAACACTGCAGCATACCAAAAATAATAAAATAAGGCAAAATAAAGGTAGAGGAAGAATTCTTAGCAGATATTAAAACATATTCATGGGGAAAAGGGTTGAATCCATACCAGAGCTTAGAAAATTCCTCTATTTTAATGGACTACAGTTTCCTGAAGCCCTCGGCCAGCACAGCCAGTTGCCTTGTTGACTAAGAGATTCTGCTCTAATCAGCACTGCAGAAATAATGATTTTTTAAAACTTCCATGGGTTAATGGAATGGAATTCTGGGATTTGCAGTTTGGTGGGCCATCAGTGCTCTCTAACAAAAAAGGCTAAAGATCTTATAAAACTAGAAATCCCAGACTTCCATGGCATTGACCCATGGCAGTTAAAGCAGTGTCGAACTGCACTAATTCTGCTCTAATTCTGCAGCCCAGACCTCTGGCAGCTGAAGAGCAAACAAGGCATGTCTCCAATCTTATATCTGGATGATCTAAGGAGTCCAAATTTCTGCCATGCTGTCTGAAGTTTGTTGGAAGTACTAAAAATGCTCCTCCACAGGCAGAAAAACATTTCTGCTTTGAAGGCTCTCTAAGACACTCATAGAACGTGTCACTGACATTACATGAAACATTGTCTTCCAAACATGATTCAGGATGTTTTGGGATCCAAAGATTCCTAAGCTCATTTTTCTCCCTACAGGTTCACGAACCAGGTTCCTGCCCAAATTCAACTTAAAGATGATGGAGCTATTTCCTTCCCCTTTGCTGTCAAGAGAAAAACAAAATGCTGAGTGTAGAGGAAGCACTGCTTCCAACCCCAAAAGATGTACAATTCTGGTCTCACCAAAGGAACAGAATTTAGGAATTAGCATTTCCTCAGCCATAGAAATCCCATCGCCTCCCACATTCTAAATTTAGGACTGGTTTGTAAATTAGCTGCATTTTATTCCCATAAAGCCAATGAGACTTAATTTAAGTTGATTTTTTTTCACCTTTTCCAAATCACCATTAATCATATATGTACGTGACTGCAGACTTCCTTCAAGCAGGTATGAGCAGTGACTGCTGATGGCTTCCATTTCAGTGGGGAGATTAATCTGTTCTGAGTGTTAGACTGTTCTGAGTGATAGCTATAAAGGTACTGAACCCTATCCCAAACCTAGGTGAAGAGACTGGGAGGGGGGAGGACCCAGGCTGGATTTATCACTACATTGATATGGAAATCAGTAGCCATCACTTTAGTGTGGGTTCATGACTGGCCTTTAGGATCTTCATAGTAGTAGTACAACCTTGACATCCAGCAGCTTAAAGCTAGTTGCAAAATTAGGATCTGGAGATAGATCATGAGTGGATCATGGGTGGAACTATATATAATCTGATGACCTGAGAGGGGAAGATAGCCATTGCATCCCATGAACCACACTGGGGTAACTTCTGTGTATATGTACAAATGGAGCCTAGGTTAGAAGGAATGAAAACTGTTTTATTTTTACTTTTAAACAAGTCACACACAAAAATCCATGACGAACCTGTATTATGTCTTTACTTACTGGAAATCACCCAGTAGTTCCTGAACTACATTTGGCCCAACCCTCTTTAAAGTAGGACCTAATAACATGAAAGAGTCTGCAGACATAATAGTACTTGTTTTACTTTGTAACTGTGCAAAGCCTAGGTGCTCTATTAAATAAATAAATAAATAATAGTTGCCTTGAGTATTTTTATGGGGTATATATTAATAAACAAAAATAAGGAAAATGTTGATCTTCCTAAGCAAAACCGCCTGAGGGTATTCATATTTAATACATTCAAGCTCTTCAGAATAGTAGAAATATGATTTCTTTAGAGTTTTCGTGTTTATTGCCCTTGGCATAAGCCAATCAGCAAATTCAACAACTGTTATTAAAACATTTGATTGGCATATAAAGTTACTTAAAAGAGTAAAGATGGGGTTTTTTCCCCTCTAGGAAAAAAAAACTAAACTCTTGATTGCAAGCAATTTTAGTCTGAATTTTCTCAAAAGCAAATTATAATGTGCATGGACAAAGCAATCAAGTAATCTTGGAGAAATTAAAATTTCAGAAGGCCAGTTAGTATTCAATCAGAGGAAAACTGACATGATGATCTGCATTTATCCTGGTTGGATACATCAATTAATTGGGGCAGAACTTACTCATTGTAACAACACATTTAAAAAAATTAGAAATGACACCTATTCTTCCTTATACTTTCTGAAATTGTAGGGGGAAAAAATGTAGTCAGGCTTCAATTCTGTATCTTTTAATATAGTGTAAGCTTTACAATCCATAAGCTACTTTTCCCCATCTAACATGGACCACCCTCAAGAGCATACAGACATAAAAGAAGATAAAACCATGACACTGCAAAGCTAAACACAACTGATAAAATAAAAACAATGCTGTGAATGCAAAAGCAGCACAAAGGGATAACACATGCCATTTAGTAGCAGCATTGCATTTAAAAATGAAGGCCAACATCTTGTTGAACATTTATTAATACAGTGGTCCCCCGGTTTATGAAATTAATTCATTCCAGCACCCCTTTCTTAAACCGAAAAGTTCGTAAACCGGGGCCCCTTAAACCAGCCCCCACACCATTTGAATTTCCCGCCGCTTTCTTTTCTTAAACCGGTTTTTTTTCCATAAACCGGGGCCGTTTTTCCACCCCCGGCTCTTTCATAGACCAGGGTTTTCTTAGGCCGGGGTATTCGTAAACTGAGGGACCACTGTATGTTACACATTCATAAATGGCCAGAATTCATGTTTGGAATTGTGGCACTATCCTATGAATACCAATGGTCTTATTCCAAATGTACCTCAAAACTCAGTATCTGGAAAGAGCAATGGGGGGTATTCCTCATCACCGGTGAAGCTGGCTGAAAATGTCATCCTGCTGCACCCTGATCACCAACAGAACAGACCTCCATTCCTTTGGCAGGTGCTTTTCTTAAAACTATGTTTGGGAGGCATATCAGGAGATGATATGCAGTTATGGATTTATAATGAGGACTGAGCCAATTGTTTGTTTGTTTGTTTGTTTTAATGTAGCATCACTACCAGAAACAAAACTCAAGATGAACTAGAAAATACTAGACAAAATCATTCATATAAATTCAAGGCCTTATTATGGTACCTACGGGAATACAGTTTAGCGGGCTTGGCATATCACTAGGAGGAGGGCACATTACATGTCTTAAAGTTGGTTTAGCAGCCCTGGTGGCGCAGTGGTTAAATGCCTGTACTGCAGCCACTCACTCAAAACCATAAGGTGGCAAGTTCAAGACCAGCAAAGGGCTGAAGCTCGACTCAGGCTTGCATCCTTCCGAGGTCGCTAAAATGAGTACCCAGATTGTTGGGGGGCAAATAGCTTACAATTGTAAACCGCTTAGACACTCCTTAAGGGTATGAAGCGGTATATAAATGAAGCTGTTTGTTTTGGTTTGGTTTGGTTTAATTAACAAAAACTGAGGACCTCCAAAGTGGTTGAGGAGCTGTTCCAAAAATAGAATCATAGAATCATAGAATCATAGAGTTGGAAGAGACCACTAGGGCCATCCAGTCCAACCCCCTGCTATGCAGGAAATCCAAATCAAAGCACACCTGACAGATGGCCATCCAGCCTCTGTTTAAAGACCTCCAAGGAAGGAGACTCTATCACCTTCCGAGGAAGTGCGTTCCACTGTCGAACAGCCCTTACTGTCAGGAAGTTCTTCCTAATGTTCAGGTGGAATCTCTTTTCCTGTATCTTGCATCCATTGTTCTGGGTCCTGTTCTCTGGAGCAGCAGAAAACAAGCTTGCTCCCTCCTCAATATGACATCCTTTCAAATATTTAAACAGGGCTATCATATCACCTCTTAACCTTCTTTTCTCCAGGCTAAACATCCCCAGCTCCCTAAGTCGTTCCTCATAGGGCATGGTTTCCAGACCCTTCACCATTTTTGTCGCCCTCCTTTGGACACACTCCAGTTTCTCAATGTCCTTTCTGAATTGTGGCGCCCAGAACTGGACACAATATTCTAGGTGGGGCCTGACCAAAGCAGAATACAGTGGCACTATTACTTCTCTTGATCTAGACACTATACTTCTATTAATGCAGCCCAAAATAGCATTGGCCTTTTTAGCTGCCGCATCACACTGTTGACTCATGTTCAACTTGTGGTCTACTTGGACTCCTAGATCCCTTTCACACGTAGTTTCATTCAGCCAGGTGTCACCCATCCTATATCTGTGCATTTTATTTTTCCGCCCTAAGTGCAATACCTTACATTTCTCTGTATTGAATTTCATTTTGTTAGCTTTGGCCCAGCTTTCTAGTCTATTCAGGTCATTTTGAATCTTGATCCTGTCCTCTGGGGTATTAGCTATTCCCCCTAATTTGGTGTCATCTGCAAATTTGATAAGTATGCTCCCAATTCTGTCATCCAGGTCATTGATAAAGATGTTGAATAGCACTGGGCCGAGGACAGAGCCCTGTGGGACCCCACTGGTCACTTCTCTCCAGGATGAAAAGGAGCCATTGTTGTGCCTCCCATCTGTACATGTGGGACTTATTCTCTAAGTAAAAGTAGATGAATTAAATGTATGAAGGAAAAAAGAAATAATGTACTGAGTGACATGGACAGAAGCGCACGTGCACACACAAGTCCTGAACTGCACATAGTCTTTGAAAACTATTTTTACAGTTTTAGAAGACTTTCTCACAGCTGAAAAAAATGCTAAAATTACACATAGTTTATTTCAAGAATGAACTTAGCAAAGACTTACATCACTAATTTACAAGAAGGCAAATTCTGACTAAATGTTAAGAAGACCTTCCTACTGGTAAGAGTTGTTTGATAGTGGAATAGACTACCTCAGATGAAGGTAGACTCTCCATCACTGGAGCTTTTTAAACAGAGGCTGGATCACCACTTCTCAGGAATGAACAGAAGAATCATGAGTCATGTCTGGCAATGCTCAAAAGATGGTTGTTTATTGATTGAAAAGCCCTTGGGGAACTTAGGGCTGATCTAGACGCTCCAAAAGCGGTGCGTCTAGGTTTAAAAGGGCATTTTTAGGGTTAGGGAGAGTGCAGCGTCTACACCCTCCCTAACCCTAAAGCATATGGGCGCTGCCATTTTTAAATGGCAGTGTCCATACGGACACGTTATGACAGCGTCATCATGTGTGCAGCGTTTAGATTCTTTGCGCACATAATGATGCTTTTGTGCCACGGGAGGGTGCCAATCGCGCCCTTCCTGTGGCACAAAAAAGGAGCTCCAAAGGAGCTCCTTTTTTGCGGAGGGTCGGGTCTTTGCCGTGGCTTTTAAATGGCCGCGGCAAAGACCCACGGAGAAAGGGGCCGCAGCGGCGGCTCCTTTCTCCCTTCAGCCCCACTGAGGGAAGCGGGGTGCAGCGGGTGCCCAGAGTACCTGCTGCACCCCACTTGGAGGCCACGGGGAACTGGCAGTTTGCCGCTTCCCCGCGGCCTCCAAAAGCGGCGGGATGAGGCCTCTGTGGCCCCAATCCAGCCAGGGAAGGGGCAGCTGTAGGCCGCCCCTTTGGGGCGATCTGTATAGACCCTAAGTGAAGACACATGAGAGAACCTTCCCAGTGGCTGCTCAGGATGACTCAGTATAACAGTGAAAAATTCACCACCTTCTAATTAACTCCAAGTTGTAGAAATGTCTTTAAGTTAATAAACAAAATTTGCAAAGAATGTGTAAGTATTTAATTAGCAGCTGAAAAAATGTGATTTAGCAAGGAAGTTCTAGCTTACCAAAATATCTAGCTTGGCATTTTTAGCAATGAACTGTTACCTTCCCCTCTTTGCTATTCTGCCTTTGGGGGAGGGAGTTGCAGACATGCCATCTGAAAGTTCAGACTTCAGTTCTCAAGGCATAGATTTTTCTCCCACTTCTCATTGCCTCTTTCTGATGAGGATTTTATTAGCAAAGGATGAGTAATGAAAGATCAGAAGCGTATCTAAGCCTACACATGTAGAATTATTTTTACCCCTCTGCTATCATATACTTCTTTCCTATAGCTTTCAAGACATGTATCTTCCCCCTTTCTAGTCTCTAGTCATCTCACATGACCTTCTTCACTACTCTATGTTACTTCCACCCCTTTTCTCAATGTGGAAGATTATGTTTCTTGACTTCTCTATCTTTGTCTCCCTTCAGGTGTATGTCAGGGAAGAATTTCTATTCCATGTGTAACACATGAAAGGAAGTGTTCCACAAGCCTATGCTTCAGATCTTGAGAGATCTGTGCTATATAAATCATTTTACACAATATACTAAGGGTTTGCCATCTTTCCTCAAACTCCAAAATGCTGGAAAGTATATGTAACTGTATCAGTGTGTTCTGTTGTCTCAATGACAAATCAACTGAAAGTAAGAACTTGGCAGCATGAGCTTTCATAGACTTAAGTCTAATTCCCCAAATGCATCTGAGGAAGTAGATTTAAAGTCTACAAACACTCATGCTGCCAACTTCTTTCTTTCAGTTAGTCTCAAAGTTTCTACAAGATTTCTCTACATGCTGATTCTGCAGACTAACACAGCTGTATCTTTAAAATCCATGGAAGACGGGGGGGGGGGGGGGGATGCCAGGGGCTATAGAGCTACATTGTTCCTTATGGAACCTAGGACCTTATCAGATGGGAGGAATTTCTCTTTATTTCGAATGGAGCCAATTGGAGCCAATTTGAATTCACGTGAATTCCCATTGCGTTCGGAATGCATTCAGAATGACTTCCCATTACCTGAAAATGACCCCCCCCCCATTGCCTGAAATTGCATGAGATGCTTTAATTCGCAATAATGTAAAACTCATGATTGCGCTCGGAATGACTTCCCTTTTGCCTGAAATTGCGTGAGATACTTTAATTCGCAATAATGTGAAACCCCATGATTGTGTTTGGATTGCCATTAGATTATACTTCCAATTTCCAAAATCTGATAAGGTCCCTAGAAAGTTGCATCTCTCCTTCTGTGTCTCCATTCTCTGATATATATATATATATATATATATATGTGTGTGTGTGTGTGTGTGTAATAAAACATTCGTTTTATTGAAAAAACAAAACAAAAACCCAAACATCTCCCCCAATGCCTTTTAGAAGTCATGATGATAATATCATTGTGTTTTTGGACCCCACACTCTTTTAGACCCAGAAGAGCCCTTTTCAAAACCAGGAAATAACCCAGTGTTTACTTTAGGGAATGGGAGGGGAGTTTTTTTAAAAAGTAGAATATTTTTGTTTTATTTTGAACAAATGGGGGCACACATTGATCACTCTTCTGTTGTGTATCCTGTCTCATCCCCCAAAGTCCAAAAAATTCAGAGGGAGAATAAGAGGCATAGTACAAGAAATCAGCAGCTCCTGATAATGAGGTCATGAGACTAGCAGCCAGAGGGTTGAGATGGGGAGAGATGGCTGCTCCCTAGCAGGAGGCTTCAGACACTGAAGATCAATTGCAATCATTCATTCAGCAAAGACAGGACAAAGAAACATGCTGCTCCCAAAGGTTATTAACTAGGAGACTCCAATCTAATTAGGCACATGGGGTCATGCAGCTGCTGCCTATAAATCTCCCAGCCCCTCCCTGGCCATTTGTTGCTTTCAATCCTGCTTTCTTAGAGACTAGCATCACTAGGGTTACAACTCTGGAGACCAGAGTTCAGTTCCCAGGTGGGCCATGGAAACTCTTGGACAAGTTACACTCTTTCAGCCTCAGAAGTTTGGGCAAATTATGTTCTTTCAGCCTCTGGAGAAACTTGCTGAGAAAACTCCATCATAGGTTTACCTTAGGGTTGTCATAGGTCAGAAAAAACTTAAAAGTGCATAGCAAAAACAAAAGCAGTACTTTAAGTGTTTGTGCATTTGACCTTACCACCTAAGATTTATGGCCCCATTTCACTTCTTCCTGGCATTATTTATCTGGACTACTGACTTCTGGACTGTCTGATGGCCACTCTATTGCTTCTCCCTTCATCCTGCTGAATACACAGTGACTGACCTGGACAATAATAACTCCTTGGTATCTGTTGCAATACAACCACCTGGCTCCTGGTAACTGGGACACTTGCTGACTGGAGCATAGTACAGATTAAAACAACACAAACTCTGGAATCATGGAAGCACTGCTTCAACAGAACCAGACTTGGCTGAGCAAGTAAATCAGCTCACTCCAGCTGTGGCCAATATGAAGGCACAGCTTAACCAACAACAGCCACCTCCATTGCAGGCTTCTCAGCACAAGTGTCCTTTGTCTCCATCAGAGAAATCTGATGTCTCTCCAACCAATATTGGCTGTGTATCCAACGTCATCCTGAAGACCTCTCCACTGACCAGGTTAAGGTGGTAGTCATAATCAGCCTCTTAAGGGTCCACCCAATTTCTTGCAAAATGGCCACCCAGTTTCTCCTTCACCCAAGCTCTCTCCTGTCCAACCTGACTTTCTGAATGAAATTAAGGGGGCATAGGAGAACCTTGTGCAAGCTGAAACTGCCAGCTGATGCACTGTCACTTCTGCCAGAGAAGGGGTCTGTTGCTGCACATACTACTGCCTTCCAGCTGTTGGCTCAGGACTTGGCCTGGAAAGATGAGGCTCTGCAGGACCAGTAAAATGATGATTTGGCTGACAATATCTTGGATGAGCTTGCCCAGATTGAACACTCTGCTGCCCCATTGATCAAGCAATGCATGTGGATTTATGGGCAGCTGGAAACTTCTTGCCAGACTTCTTGAGCACCAATGCTTAGGACTGTGTCTTCCTCCAGGATCCTTAAGTCTTGAGAATGAAGACCAGCACTATTGTACACTGACACAGTGGGGGGTTGCATTTAGTGGAGTGGGGCTTGACCTTGGTTTTCCTTGGAGGAAAAAGAACATCAGAGGTAAACAAGACGCTGCCTGTACTGTGGCACTTGGATTGTTCTTTTTTTTTGGGGGGGGGGGGGGAGGACAAAGCAAGATTGAGAAGACAAAGTTAGTCCATTTGTCTACTAAAAAAAAAAAAAAGAGTTCCAGACTGCATTTGGTTCACCACACAGGGTAGTTGTACACTGTTCCAAATATTGCCGCAGCATCTGTTCCATAACCATGATTCATTGGACTGAATGAGAAGAAAACTACTGTAGAAATCTGTCAACATCCCCCCATGCCACATCCTGCTCTTAGTTCTTTGGGAGGCAAATCTTTTAACTACCTGTGTTCTCAGCCAAATAAATAGGAATCAGTACCAAAATCAATATATTTTTATAGGGTTATAGGATTTTCCCAATTATCTGCTTTCTAGATTATTAAAGGAAACAACAAGCATTTGCCCTGCAAAGACCCTGCATGGGTTTTACTGCAGAGGTTAGAGATATGGAAGATAACCCAGTGCAAGTTCCCACAAGACATCTCTAGGAATAAAACTCCATATATTTCTGGACAAACAGATGGCACATATCTGCTCAGTGAACAATGACAAGACTGGATGATTTGTTGGCCTGGTAACTGATTTGTTGATGATCTCCTGAAAAGAAGGGGGGAATGAAGTGCGTGGGAGAAGGCACCTCATATAATAAACACATTTGAGTACACCTCAGCAGATCAGCAGAAGAATGACCTTTGTTTTTCATCTCTCCCTTCCACCAATCGTATGCTTTTGGCACAAGCTAAAAATAAGCTGCATACAAAAAAGGGTGGGTTGATATTTTGGTATAGCTTCAAATCCAGCAATAACAGCAGCTGTAACAAAGACAAGGGGAGAGAAAGAGAGAGAAGATAATTAAAATTTGGTTTCAGAATAGGTTGGCAGTTTTAAATCTGTACTCATTTCCATATTACCAGACCACTTCTGTGCATCTCCACAAACATGAACAGCTCATTCTTTCTTTTTTTTATTTTTTGCCTATGGATAGACTGTGAAAATTCTCAAGAAGAACATCTCATTAACAAAGTCACAAATTTCATCTCTCTGCATCTCAGTTAGATACACCAAGCTCACAAGTAGTGGTATCATTTACACATTTGCAGAAAGTCATTCAGGGAAGGGCGGGGGGGGGGAGAGCGAGTGATTGTTTGAATGGGAAACAGAAAGCTATACTGGAGAGCTAGATTTTCAATAATATCACTACACTGTTTCATTAACTTCCAACTGAGCATTTCTCTTTGTACTGAGGCTTCGTGAAAGAGGCATGTTAATAGCAAGGATGGAAATGGTGTTCTATCTTGTCTCATTTTTTGCTAGATGCAAGGAGATATGATATTGGAATGTTTTCCAGAACACAGTGAGTTAGCTGTCCATCAACATCTCAGATAACTTGCATGACCTGTAATGTTCATTACCCTTTAAGATGTTACAGTGAAGGAGGAGTTCACTTTCAATATTCCAGTCTCAATTCAAATCACATCACTATTTTACTTGTTATTTTTGCTTGTTACTTAAAGAGGGGACTACAGGCAAGGATATGGAAGCTTCCATGCCAGTGGGTGGTGAATCCAGATTTTAAGAAAAGGGATCAACATCTTGCTTTACACAAAGCCAAATTTAAAGTTTGAACTAAAACCTAGAACAGGTTGCTCATCTAGTGAAGTAGAAACTACAAGTTGCATCTGGCTAAAAATGCTTTCTTGGGACATTTTAATGGGAGTTTTAAAAACAGACTCTTTTCTGTCTTTTTAACATGGATTTGACATCAAAAAAGGAAACTAAAAGGATCAAACAATTAAAGAAGTAATACAATGAGTTTTGCAATACAAGCAGTAATAATATACTTCTAGGTGCTTTGTAACAAGCTATGTTAACAGATTAGTTTTTATTATTTATTTATTTATTTATTTATAGTATTTATACCCCGCTCTTCAGCCTTAATGGCTATCAGGGCGACTTACAATTATTAATTTTCATTAGATGGTTCCCTGCCCACAGGCTCACATTCTAAAAAGACACGACACAAAAGGAGAAGGGAATAGTGGTGGGGAAGGGGATCAGGTCCAGTGGTTCCTCTCTCCCTCTGAAGCCTAGACCAAGGCAGATGGCATGGAGGGAGGGATCTCTTTCTTCAGGCAAGCCCTGATGGACCTGGGGCTGCCTCTTCTCTCCCTCCCAAGCCAGAGGATGGCAGTTGGTATGGAGGGAGGACTCTCTTTCTTCAGGCAAGCCCTGATGGAGCTGGGCCTGCCTCTTCTCTCCCTCCCAAGCCGGAGGATGGCAGTTGGTATGGAGGGAGGGCTCTCTTTCTTCAGGCAAGCCCTGATGGAGCTGGGCCTGCCTCTTCTCTCCCTCCCAAGCCGGAGGATGGCAGTTGGTATGGAGGGAGGGCTCTCTTTCTTCAGGCAAGCCCTGATGGAGCTGGGCCTGCCTCTTCTCTCCCTCCCAAGCCGGAGGATGGCAGTTGGTGTGGAGGGAGGGTTCTCAGCCCTGGTGGCGCAGTGGTTAAATGCCTGTACTGCAGCCACTCACTCAAAACCATAAGGTGGCGAGTTCAAGACCAGTAAAGGGCTGAAGCTCGACTCAGGCTTGCATCCTTCCGAGGTCGCTAAAATGAGTACCCAGATTGTTGGGGGGCAAATAGCTTACAATTGTAAACCGCTTAGACACTCCTTAAGGGTATGAAGCGGTATATAAATGAAGCTGTTTGTTTTGTTTTTTGTTTGTTCTCTTTCCTCAGGCAAGCCCTGATGGAGCTGGGCCTGCCTCATCTCTCCCTAGCCAGAGGATGGCAGTTGGCATGGAGGGAGGGCTCTCTTTCTTCAGGCAAGCCCTGATGGAGCTGGGCCTGCCTCTTCTCTCCATCCCAAGCCAGAGGATGGCAGTTGGTATGGAGGGAGGGCAAAGTAACTTTCTGAACAGTGCTTTACTATACATATGGGCAGCCTAAGAGGTGCACCTCAGAAAGGTTCCATCCATGCCCCCTTCCCAATATTCCATCCATCCATGCCCCCTCCCCAAGGCTGCCCAACCAGTTTTCAATTTCCCCTGGCACTAGCTTAAACCCATCACTCAACTATTTAGCAGGGTATATGACAAGCGATTATTTGTGCAACAATGCTCTCCCTGCATGACAAACACCAGGACAATTATAATTCTTGCAGCCAGCCACAATACTATTTGGAGATAGAGAGAGAGAGAGAGAGAGAGAGAGAGAACTAGACAACTATGCTACTTCTTAGGGTAGGGGTAGGTTTGGCCTTCAGATGTTGGTAGATTGGAACTCTGAAAATGGTAATAACATGACTCTTCCTTGGAAGGTCACAAGTTACCATCTCCTGATTTAAGGACCTAACACACTATTTATTTTCCACTATTCAGCTGTAAAGGCTGTTATAGCCTTATGTTATTTTTGTCATCTTAGCACCCAGGTTTTGTCTGGAAAATTTAATACCATGCATCTGAATATGTTATGGTAAATGGTTGGTATACCTAAGTCATGGTCATGTATAATTATAATATGGAAATCAAACTGTGATAAATACAAATAAATACAATAACATACTTTCCCCCATGGATCAGTGTTCACTGTGACCACTTTTCAGAGTTTTCAGTTGGATTTGTGTTCTTAATGATGATCTAGAAGCTATAGTTAGTTCAGAATTAGCTTCCAGAATATTATCTGATAACCTCTCAGGATGGTTAACATTGCTCTACATTTTCCGGGGGGGGGGGGGGAACCTTTCTCTTGTTGAGCTTATCCTTCCACCCACATATAAGGTGTTGGTACTTGCCTTAGTACCCTATCACATGAATTCAGTGCTAATTCAGGAGGCAGCCAGTTTTCATCACACATAAATTGCCACTGAATTGCCACCCAGGTGCATCCTGGATGCAGGCCTGGTCATCTAAGCCACTTCATTGGCCATTTTTAGAAGTCAGAAGCTTCCCTTCTCATCAATGTATGTAATTAAATGCTAAATAGGAAAGATTTATCAGTGGTACCACTCTGGCTGTGGAATGCCCTCTCTATTATGACATCTCCTTTCACTAATATGCAGTAAATAATATTCACTATTTACTCTTGCATGTTAATTTGTATAATGTCTCCCTTTGTCTATCACTGATAAGCTCTAGTTTCTATTATTATGACTGCTGGTTGTTAGTTTTAGTGTGCTGATATAGCCTTTCAATAATTTTATTTTTTTTATTTTGTACACCACTGTAGAATCACATATGATGACAGATTTTGTTAATCTTTTAAAAATAATATTCCACATATTTTTGTTTCAGATTATGGAGTTTAAATTTCCTTGTTAAGACTTTCAGCTCCTTTTCGCGTTAACAGTCTCAATTCAAAATGGAAAGTTCTGCTGGTTATTCTTTCTTCCATATTTGATTTTTTTAAATATATAATTCTCAAGTTTTTTTCCCAAACAATAAAATGAAAATTGTTTGGTAAATTCTTTAAAAAAACATCTTTGTTGCATTTGTTGCAGCCAAGTTCAATTGCTATAGCTATTTTCAGCCTGGAGAAGATCATGCTGTACCTGCCTCCCATATATGTGTTTAAGATGGGGTGATTTTTGTGCGGAGGACAGTTGGAAACCTTAATTCAGCATTGACATGGTTGAATAAAATGGTTTAAAAATGTGTTTCTTGAGTGTCAATAAAATACTGAGGAAAATTCCTGGACTGATGAGAATCTTCACAGCTTGAAACCAATTCTGTACAAAATTTGCTCACATTTTCTCTCATAGAAAATAACATTTTCTGCAGAACAATGTTACAGTGGGAACAAAGACCTGAAATACACTGACTTAAAGAGCTGCCTTCTGCTTGCCTTGGGTGTGTGGTGATTACATGATGCATGCCACAAATCCATGCTGAGGTTGTGTTGGGGCTCCTTAAGGCAGCTCAAAAAAGAGCGGATATTTTCTTCTTCCCTCTGTCCATTTGGAATTGCAGTAGCGGATGCACTTGTGGCAACAGTATGTGGTCACTGTGGCCCTGGGGCAATTTCACCAGGAGCTGCTGCTTGCTGCTCTTTCCTGCCCATCTGTTCCACCTGGAAGTCACTAAAGCTACTATTTGCTTCCTTTGCAAATTATATAATAACATCCTATTAATCACTCAAAGCTCTGTATCTGGTTTGACGACTGTGAATTTCAGTTACTCTTACATTCATGCATTTTTATATTGAATTTCTAGACCTGTTTTTTTAAGGGGTGGGTGCAGTTCATCAAATAGCCAAGACAGCAGCCATGTTGACTGGAGTAATCTGGGAATTATAGTTCAATTCCTTTCCTCCTGTCTTCCTATAAAGGGGATTTTGAGCTTCACACACTATTGAGGCAGGTTAGAGCTTTGGGGATGAGGAGAGCTGAATTCTCAAAAAGAGATTCCTTCTCTTTTATTGCTTTTATTGTTCCCGGGGTGGGGGGGGATGATCTGATCTGCTTCATTTCATGGTGTACAAACTCTTCCCATGATAGCATCTCAAGACAACATGTGGAGTATTTGATTTCAACACTTTACTCTCTACCTTACTTGGATTACTTTTTTAAAAAAATATTTGCCTGATCAAGAAACTTCTATTTGTACAGTTTGTACAGAGATTTTTTTGTTTGTTTTTTGTTTGGTCCAGAAAAAAAAACCCTGTAGTATTACCCAGTAAAAGTATTGTTACTGTCACAATTGGAAATTAGTCCAGGACTGTGGTTGTTTCCATTCCCCCCCCCCAAAAAAAAAAAAGAGAAAAAAAGAGAGGCAAGTTTGGTAGGTCATTATCAAATATAATTGAAATGAAATTCGCCATCGTCAGTTTTTGGAAACTAAAAGAAAGTGGCTGCTCCCCCACCCCACTCCACATCACAATTCTGCAGCTGATACCTACAGAAAGCACTGATAAGGAAATCTGCCAAAAGGTCAAGTACTATAGAGCAAAAGTGACGTCAAGTTTTCACATTAAAAATACTGAAAACTTTCTATAATATTTAAGGAATGTAGGGTTTTTAGTAGTCACCATTAAACGATTTTTAATTAAAAACAGAATGGTTCCCAATTGGCAAAGGGGTAAACTTGATCATATGCAGAATATATTGCTAAAAAAGCAGGCTTGGACATAGAAGAAGGAGGAGTGAAAAAAGAAGGAAGGAATATCAAAAATCTAAGATAGGCAGACAACATCATAGTGCTAGCAGAAAACCTCACAGACCTGGAACAACCACTAAGTTGTGCGTTTCCACCTTCTCTCCAGTGTTTCCACCCTATATAGCTAAGATCACCGGGTCGGAACTTTTTGTTGCTGTTTTAGCTTATTTTTAATTGTTTAAATTAGTTATTTTAACTTTGCTCTGATTTAATCCTATTTTAAGGGGGGGAGCTGGGGAATGGGATGGGATATTTTAACTTGTATCATTTTTAAACCTTGTTGTAAACTACCCCAATTGCTTGTTCAGAGGGGTGGGCTAGAAATAATAATAATAATAATAATAATAATAATAATAATAATAACAAGAAAAAAAGAGCAAAGGCAGGCTTACTGTTGAACATAAAATAAACAAAAATAATGAGAACTTACATAAATTCATTCTAGACAATGAGGAAATAGAAATAGTGAAAGAATTCTCATACCTGGGATCAAATATTGATAGAAATGGGAACTGCAGCCAGGAAATCAGAAAAAGATTAATAGAGAGGGCAGCTTTGAAAGAACTAGAAAAGATCATAAAATGCAAAGATATATATCTGAGCACAAATGTTAGAATCATACAAGCCATTGTATTCCCTATTACCATGTATGGATGTTAGAGCAGGACAGTAAAGAAAGAAGATAGAAAGAAATCCAATTCATTTGAGATGTGGTGCTGGAGAAGTGTGCTGAGAATTCCACGGACATTCAAGATGACAAAACTGAGGCTGTCATAGTTTGGACACAACTTGACTCACTAGAAGGCATGACTCACTGGAAAAAACAATAATGCTAGGAAATGTGGAAGGGGGGAGTATACTAGATGGATAGACTATATTAAGGGGTCACAGGTATGAGTTTGCAGGAACTACGCAACTGGAACTACAGTGGAAGACAGGGAGTCTTGGAGATGTCTCCTCCATAGGGTCACCATGAGTTGAGATCAACTCAAGGATGGTTAAGAACAACAAAATTAAATGATTTAAAGAAACAGAGGGATCTAATTGTTTATCTTGTGCATAAGTGATTTCCTATGTTTAAGTTTAAAAGATTTGTTCATCAATAACTCTTTTGTATTTGTGATCACTATTCAGTCATTAGTCAGAATTGCCACAATTTTAACTCACCCTCAGTCCTACTTTACTGGATATCAGTTGCATGAGGGAATCTATTCTGTCAGTGACTGGATTGAGGGTAAATGATGTTTCTATCAAGTTTGGCAGAGTCAAGGCAGGAGAAGTTAGGTCCAAAAGACACAGTCCCAAAAAGCCAGCTTCTGCACAGCTTGGGGTGTGTGGTGTTTACATAATGAATGCCCCCAACCCATGCAGGAGCCACACTGGGGTTGGTCCTGGGATCACTTCCACTCCTTTCAGCGATCCATTGCAGCAGGGACCAGCATTAGGTTCATGGCATGTAGTTGCCACAGTCCCATGGCACTTTGGGAGGAAGTGCTCCTTCCTGCCCATCTATTCTGCCCCTTACTTCACTATCTTAAGTATAACTAACGATGCGCCAGTATGGATGGCTACTAAGTGCCATCCTGGTGGTGATACTAGGGTTAGGGACCACACACCAACTACATGGTCCCTAACCCAAGTATGTGTTGGTGGAGGCATCATGGTGGTGTCCCATCCACATGGGTGCTGCCATGATGACGTCACACACGTACCGCATCCAAACGGCACAGTGTGTGTGTGACGTCTCCATGCTGCTGAAGGGTGCTTATCACACCTTTCCAACACCACCTAAAGGAGCTCCAAGATGGAGCCCCTTTTGCCACATGGCCCCACACGCATCATTAGCACAGCAATTAAATGGCTGCACCAACGATGCAGAGAAGAAAGGGGCCAGGCTGCCCCTTTCTCCTCCTGGCTCCTGCTCCTGGGGTGTCTGGGGGCATGAAGCCCCTAGGGCACCCCTTTTATAGACCATAGAGAAGCAGCATTTTGCCACTTCTCAGTGGTTCAGAAAAGAGCCAGACTGGGGCTGCAGGGTTGCCAGTGAGGCTGCCCTGGCCCCAATCCAGAACATAAATGGCCACCACAGACCCTCCCCTTTGGGACCATCTGTAGCGGCCCTAAGTAGCTGATAAAGAACATCTAAGATTGCAAATAACAAAAATCTTATTACATACATTTGATGCTGTACCATGTTTTTAACTGGTGCTTGAAAGGCAGAAATGTGAAAGACTGCAGAATCATTAAAAGGGGGGGAATTCCACAACTGGGATAACAGCACATATAAAGCCCTGCCATTTATGGTATCTTTGTGTCATTAGCTGTAAAGGAATGACATCAAGATTATTATATATTTATGTAGTGCCATTAATGTATGGCAGCCAACATGGTGTAGTGGTCTGAGTATTGGACTAGGTCACTGGGTGATCTAGGCTTGAATCCCTGGTCAGCCATAGAAACCTACCAGGTGACCTTGAAGAAGTCACCCTCGCTCAGCTTCAAAGGAAGGCAAAGGGAAAACACCTCTGTACAAATTCTGCCAAAAAATTCTGGGCTAGGTTCATTTAGAGTTGCTGTAAATCAGAAATGGCTTGAAGGCACACAATAACAAACAAAACCAGAACAAATGAATCAACTAATAGTTACAGATGTTCTAAAAAGTGGTGGAACTAGGAAAGATACATGATTTGTATGAGTGACTTTTGAAGTTTAACCTGATATACACCATTTTTCTATTTTTTTTAAAAAAGTTATTTTTGAATTTTAACTGCACATTGATTATAGTTACCCTCAACCCCCTGCTTCATCCCTGTTTACAACAAAGTTCAGTGATCAGCCATCATGTTTATAATAAAATCTGTCATACTCTGTTGTTCCACAATTTTACATGAGATGACAATGGACCTTGAGTAGAAAGTGGATCTATTGTGTAGTTGATGAATAGAGACTTGAGTTTCATAAAGGTGTCCTTTTTTATTGCTCCTCTGTTTTAGTGAACATGAAAGTCTATTTTTTCTCTTTTGTTTGACATATTTTTCATAGAAGCATTTTGTTCAAATTCTGGAAACCTTGACCCAAAACAGTGCTCATTGTGTCATTCTCATGCTGGAAGATAAAAATATCATAGGGGTTAACAAACTCTTGGCAGGCTGTCTCAACACTTCTTTTCCAAGACACAAACATTAGTCCTAAATCCCATTGTTGGTCCCAACTAGTCTACGTCCAGTGAACAATGGAACTTACATATGTGTAAGTTCCTATTAGGTTACCAGTGATTCAATAGGAACTAATCATAGGCTTTAGGCCTTAGTGCAGTGGTGGGATACATATGGACATTAAAATTTTATTGGACTGCTCCCTTCAGTATTACTCATAATTGACTATGTTGGCTAGGGTTGTCAGAAGTCACAGCTTAAGAAAATACCCAGAGGGACACACAATTCCCACCCTTGCCTTAGTGAGATTTCTTTCCATCCCTAGACTTGATATTAGGGGAGGGGGAGACACTTCCGGTGGCAGTGACTGAATGCTTGGTCATGGTCACATGAAGCTCCTGTGAGACACCCTAAGGAGGTGGTGTAAGAGCCTGTTCCAAAGTTTCAAAACAACATGAAATAACAAGAAAAGAGACAGGGCAAATTATCTCCTTGGCATAGGAGATTCAGAGGTACTCAGCAGAGGCTAAGGTATGGAGCCTAGTGCCTGGGAGAGAGACTGGGAGAGACCAAGAGGAAGATCGGAATCTACACTAATGCACAGAGTATGGGAAATAAACAGGATGAACTCGAACTCCTAGCACAACAGAGCAAATATGATATAATAGGCATCACTGAAACCTGGTGGGATGAGTCTCATGACTGGAATGTAGAAATAGAGGGATATAACCTTTTTAAGAGAAACAGGCCAAACAGGAAAGGAGGAGGAATAGCATTATATGTCAGGGATATTTACACCAGTGAAGAGATCCAGGAAGTCAATACTGGAAGCCAGGTGGAGAGCATCTGGATAAACATTAAAGGAGAGGGAAACAACAGGGATGTTACTGTGGGAGTCTACTACAGACCCCCGACTCAGGCAGAGGAATTGGATGATGCCTTTCTAGAACAGATGAGCACACACTCAGAAAGGAGAGATGTAGTAGTGATGGGGGACTTCAACTATCCGGATATTTGCTGGAAGTCAAACTCAGCCAAATCCTCAAGGTCTAGCAAATTCCTCACTTGCCTGGAAGACAATTTCATTGTCCAAAAGGTGGAAGAGACAACAAGGGGATCAACTATTTTAGATCTGATCTTAACCAACAGGGATGACCTAGTCAATGGGGTGCAAGTGGTTGGATCCTTAGGGGGAAGTGACCATGTTCTCCTGGAGTTTGTTATACAGCGGAAAGGGGAAGCCAGGCATAGTCAGACACGCATTCTAGACTTTAGGAGAGCTGATTTCAATAAACTTAGAGAAATACTGGGGGAGATCCCATGGTCAAGAAAACTAAAAGAGAAGGGAGTTCAAGACGGATGGGAGTTTCTCAAAAAGGAGATACTGAAGGCGCAATTTCAAACAGTTCCAATGAGGAAGAAAAATGGGAGGTGTCTCAAGAAGCCAGGATGGATGACTAAGGAACTTTCAACTGAGATAAGCCTTAAACAGAACATGTATAAGAAATGGAAAAATGGGGAAATCACGAAAGAGGAATTCAAACAAATAGCCAGCACATGTAGGGGTAAAGTCAGAAAAGCTAAAGCACAGAATGAACTCAGGCTGGCTAGAGAGGTTAAGAACAACAAAAAGGGCTTTTTTGGGTATGTCCGAAGCAAAAGGAAGAAGAAGGAAACAGTAGGGCCACTGCGTGCAGAAGATGGCAAAATGCTCAAAGATGACAAAGAAAAGGCAGAATTACTCAACACCTTCTTTGCTTCAGTCTTCTCAGAAAAGGCAAAGGGTGGTCAACCTAAGGATAATGGAGCAGAAGACAGAATAGGGGAATCTCAGCACAGAATAAGTAAAGAGATAGTACAGGAATACCTGGTTAACCTAAATGAATATAAATCTCCAGGACCAGATGAACTACATCCTAGAGTATTAAAAGAACTGGCGAATGTAATATCGGAACCATTGGCAATAATCTTTGAGAACTCCTGGAGAACAGGAGAAGTCCCAGCAGACTGGAGGAGGGCAAACGTTGTGCCCATCTTCAAAAAGGGGAAAAAAGAGGATCCCAACAATTATCGTCCAGTTAGTCTGACATCAATTCCAGGAAAGATTCTAGAGCAGATCATTAAGCAGAGAGTCTGTGAACATTTAGAGGCCAATGCCATAATCACAAAAAGCCAACATGGGTTTCAGAGAAACAAGTCTTGCCAGACAAATCTGATCTCTTTTTTTGATAAAATTACCAGTTTGGTAGATGAAGGGAATGCTGTGGATATAGTATATCTTGATTTCAGTAAGGCCTTTGACAAGGTTCCCCATGACATTCTTGCAAACAAGCTCGTAAAATGTGGGCTAGACAAGGTAACCATTACATGGATTTGTAACTGGTTGACTGACCGAACTCAAAGGGTGCTCAACAATGGCTCCCTTTCATCCTGGAAAGAAGTGACCAGTGGGGTCCCACAGGGTTCTGTCCTGGGCCCAGTGCTATTCAATATCTTTATTAATGACTTGGATGACAGAATTGGGGGCATACTTATCAAATTTGCAGATGACACCAAATTAGGAGGAGTAGCCAATACTCCAGAAGACAGGATTGAAATTCAGAATGACCTGAATAGACTAGAAAGCTGGGCCAACGCTAACAAAATGAAATTCAATGCGGAGAAATGTAAGGTTCTGCACTTAGGGCGGAAAAATGAAATGCACAGATATAGGATGGGGGACATCTGGCTGAATGAAACTATGTGTGAAAGGGATCTAGGAGTCCAAGTAGACCATAAGTTGAACATGAGTCAGCAGTGTGATGCAGCAGCTAAAAAGGCCAATGCTATTTTAGGTTGCATCAATAGAAGTATAGTGTCTAGATCAAAGGAAGTAATAGTGCCACTCTATTCTGCTTTGGTGAGGCCCCACCTGGAATACTGTGTCCAGTTCTGGGCACCACAATTCAAAAAGGATGTGGAGAAACTGGAGCGGGTCCAAAGGAGGGCAACTAAGATGGTGAAGGGTCTGGAAACCATGCCCTATGAGGAACGACTTAGAGAGC
This sequence comes from Urosaurus nigricauda, assembly GCA_034509955.1. Lineage (NCBI taxonomy): Eukaryota > Metazoa > Chordata > Lepidosauria > Squamata > Phrynosomatidae > Urosaurus > Urosaurus nigricauda. The sequence continues at coordinate 109,305,956 of JAOEGL010000004.1, forward strand.
TGGGGATGTTTAGCCTGGAGAAGAGAAGGTTAAGAGGTGATATGATAGCCCTGTTCAAATATTTGAAGGGATGTCATATTGAGGAGGGAGCAGGCTTGTTTTCTGCTGCTCCAGAGACCAGAACGCGGAGCAATGGATGCAAGCTGCAGGAAAAGAGATTCCACCTCAACATTAGGAGGAACTTCCTGACAGTAAGGGCTGTTCGACGGTGGAACACACTCCCTCGGAGTGTGGTAGAGTCTCCATCCTTGGAGGTCTTTAAGCAGAGGCTGGATAGCCATCTGTCGGGGATGCTTTGACTGGGAGTTCCTGCATGGCAGGGGGTTGGACTGGATGGCCCTTGTGGTCTCTTCCAACTCTATGATTCTATGATTCTATGATTCTATGGATGTAGTAGGGGTGGAGTGGGGCAAACTGATAGAGGGTAACACAACCTTCTCTTAAAGCTGATGCAATGGAGTTCAGCCACCACCTTTTTAATTTGAAGAGATCCTGTAGAATAAAAAAAACTTAATAGACCTGAAATACAAAGGACTGGTATATCTTCTCTGTTCAGCATTGCTTGTGCACTTAAGCTCGAGCTTAAGGAATACAGAAAGTAAAGCTAGGAAGACTTAAGACAAAGATAAAGAATAACAAGTAAAAATGCTTAGTAAATTTAGTGAAAAGAATTTTTGAAAAAAAGATACTATTTAAAAACTATTAAGAAACGAGTCAAAGTAAGGTAGATAGAGCACGTATAAAGGTGAGAATTAAATAAAAATTTAGATCTCGAAAGAAAATTCATGTAGTAAAATCAGAAAAATAAATATGTGTGAATGGATAAACAGGAAGTGATTTGTGGATGTATGTACTGTATGCCTGTACTGTATGTAAGTACGAATGTGGATATGTAAGAGTAGAATGAATGTCAGGATGAATGTTAGGGTACATATGTTATGAATGATAGGGTGATACAGGTAAGAATGGTAGGGAATGTTTCTCACAGCATGTGTGCAAAAATAAAAAAAATGACATTAAGGGTTCATTCCCACTTGGGGTATAATCTGTGTTGCAACCTGGCTCCGCTCTGCTAAGCAAAGCAATTCCAAAAGGTCCCTCGTTCACACTATGAAAAGGGATCTTGTTTGGAACCGCTTTTTTAACTGGGAATGCTTGTCATTCCCACTGGAGGTGCCAGGGAAGATGGCAAGCCTTCACCCCATCCCCACCACCAAACCGCTTCCTGCAAGGGAATTGTGATTATTATTATTTTTGTGGAAGAAATGATCACAAAATCAATCTATTGCAAAAGCAAGTATTTGCTTTTGCAATAGATTGCATTTGTGATTAATTCTATTGCCAAAAAATACCCCTCGCTTTCTCCTCTTCCTCCTTGGTGGCAGCTTTCTCTGGCAATGGGGGACCCAGGAGGAGCAGGAGCAGGAGGAGGGTGGGAGATTTATTTATTTATTTTGCAATAGAAGTTATTGCAAACTCACTCTATTGCAAAACAAGTAGTTGCTTTTACAATATTTTGATTTTGCGATCAATTCCATAGCAAACAACAACAAGATTCTGATCTGGTGTTCCCACTTACTGGGCACGCTTCAGAACCGAGTTTTACAAAAACAACTCTCCCAAACTAATGTCAGGAAACCCTGGACTATTTGTGTTTGCCCCAGACCTTTCCTCCTTAATCAATCAAATGAGTATTGGAAGCGTGTTCAAATGTGAACAAAGGTCATATAGCCCATGTCGTGCTTCACAGCAAACTGTAGTAGGAATGACACCTAAGAAGATAGTAGACTATGGAGTAAACAGAAGAAGAAGAATCCCTCTGCTATCAAGAGGAAAAAGTGACTATAATTATAATGTTAGTGATAACGTTGTCTAACATTATGTAAAATAAAAAAAAGGTTTCTCATTCAAAATATTTTTAGTAGTATTCATCACGTACTGTATAACTGTAAAACAAAGGGCCTGGAATAATTATAGTGTTCCAAAGTCACATACACACTTACCTGGGAGTAAGCCTCCCAGGCTCTGTGGGGTGTACATCTAAGATGGCATTGTTAAGTATTGTAGCTAGAAGCCAACCAGAAGTTCTATAGATTTCACAACCTGGGTTTCAAATGCTCAGCCATGGTGTTGGGACTATTTAAAATATTTAATGGGGCTTTTTACATTGGCAAGAAAGTGTGACATGAAGTTGCACTTTCCTTAATGCTTAGCAGCTAGACAGCAAGCCCCAGGTGTGCATTTAAAAAGTACAGGGCAGCTAGACTGAGGTTTTTTCTGTGGCTCAGCAACTACATGGGAAGCTGTCAAAACACTACAAACACAGGCGGAGCAGCTACATGGGCGGCAAGGAACGTGGCTTTTAGCCGTGCTTTAAACATTTTTTTCCCTTGCTGGCTGCGAATTGCGCAATTGCGCAGGTACACCATACAGTCGGAGCTTATCACATGGGGGAGTACAGGACCATTCCGAAAGAGGGAGAAAGTGAGGTCAGTTCGGAAATGCACATGATTACGCACAAGCTCATCACACACAAAACAAGAGAGCATCTACACAAAAAGAAAATGCAGAGTCAATACGAAAGAATTCATCACATGTGAACATACTGGTCGGCTTTCTGTTGCAAATTAAGGCATCTTGGGAAATGGTAGCAAAGGCTCATGGGAGTTGTAGTCTGTGTTCTGTCAGAGCATTATATTGAGTTGTCTTGAGGTTTCAGCCCTCTGTCCAGGAGGGATTCCCATATGTCCTCCATTCTTGAGCAGAGGGCCCCCTTTTCCAAGTTGACCAGGCACGTCCTCCTTTGCCAGGACACGTCCTACTTTTCCAGCCTTCTTTTTGAAGAGGAAGCAGGAGGGCCAGGCGTGCTTTGGCCAGGCTCTGGGGGTCTCTTCCTGGCTCCTTCCCTCCCTCCCTCCCTCCCTCCCCGCTGCCTTCCTCCTCCCTTTGGCTGAGAGAGTGTGACTTGCAGGGAGGAAGGGCAGTGGTGGTGCTCCAGGTCCTCCTGATGCTGGGCCAGGGCAAGCTGGAAACAGGAGGAGGAGGAGAGGGACCTGGAGCACCTCTGCTGCCCTGCTTCCCTGCAAGTCACACTCTCTCAGCCAAAGGGAGGAGGAAGGCAGCCAGGAGAGAGCCATGGAGCCTGGCCAGAGTGTGCCTGGGCCTGCCTTCTCCTCCCCCCTTCGGCTGAGAGAGTGTGACTTGCAGGGAAGCAGGGCAGCGGAGGTGCTCCAGGTCCCTCCCCTTCTCCTCCTCCTCTTGCCAGCTTGCCCTGGCCTGGCTGAGCGCCTCCAGTGCCCTGCTGTCTCCCTAGAAGTCACACTCTCTCAGCCAAAGGGAGGAGGTGAAGGAAGGTGCAGGCGCACTCTGGCCGGGCTCTGAAGGTCTCTTCTTGTCTTGGCACCTTCCCTCCCTCCGCACTTGTATCGCTGCCTTTAAATGGGCGCTTTAAAGATACAGAGCCCCATTTAACCGTTCAACTACACCTTAGCCTTTAGATGCAATAGGGGTGCTTTTTACATTGGCTAAAAGGGGCGGTCCAAACTCGCCCCTTCTAGCGGCGAGATGAGGCCTAGGCTGCCACACGGGCAGCCCCAGAGGCCTCATCCTGCCGCAACGACCCGCCACAAAAAAGAGCTCCGGGATCGAGCTCTTTTTTTGCGGCGCGGGAAGGGCGCGATTGGCACCCTCCCGCGCCGCCAGAGCGTCAAAACGTGCGCAGCGCGTCAAAACGCTGCGCACGTGATGACGCTTGTACGGCGCCACCGTGTAGACGCCGCCATCTTTAAATGGCGGCGTCCATGCGTTTTAGGCTTAGGGAGGGTGTAAAGGCTACGCCCTCCCTAACCCTAAATGCGGGCTTTTTAGCCCTTAAAGCGCCTTTTTTTGCCCGTGTAAAACGGGCCAGCAATGCTGCACCCTTTTTAAAAAAGTAGTGGGGAAATCAAACTACTTTTTAAAGGCACTTCTTCTCCCTTAAAACTCCAAAATAGTGTTTTCATGGCACACTTTCCATTTTTCTCATCTAAAGGCTGGGTTTTCATGCAGCCTTCAACACACCTCTTTTTGCCAATGTAAAATGGGCCAACTCCTTTTTAAAGGCACTTCTTCTCCCTTAAAACTCCAAAATAGTGTTTTCATGGCACACTTTCCCTTTTTCTCATCTAAAGGCTGGGCTTTCATGCAGCCTTCAACACACCTCTTTTTGCCAATGTAAAACGGAGCAATAGTTCTCAGTGGTGAAAATCAGAAAATCTCAATAATTTTTGCTGTTCCTGTAATAATAACAAAATTTGAACTAGCTTGCAAAGGCTGTTTTGACTGTTTTTTTTTTCTTTTTCTTTTTTGCAAAAAGTAAAATATAGGCCATAATTGTATTACTCTAAGCCAGCTGCATGTTCTGAGATAGCCTTTTCAAAATTTGAAATTTTGGGTTACTAGCCAATGTTTTATTTTGCTGCTTGCAGGCTTTATACTCTGACAGGAGAAATAAATAAATAAATGTGCCCACTAAATACAAAACATATATTTCAAAGGTTAAAGTAGTATGGCTTTTCTACAGTACTGGAAAAATGTAAACACTATCATGAGCTACTTGTTACTCCTGACAATGGGTGGATACAGACTTCTTCATTTATGGGAGCATTGCTTCCATCTGTGGAAGGAGCAAGGATCCAAAAAATGCTCCTTGTTTGAAGAATATAATGTGAAGCAATTTCTGGTTGACTGCCTCCCTCCCTCTACCGCTCGTAGTGTTCTCTCATGCTATTCCAGAGGAACCCCTAGCTTTTTTCTGAAAGCATCAATGGGTGCAGAGGGAAAAGGGAATCAGAAAAAAATGTTTCCCTTGTCTTCTTCCCCCAACACTAGCAGAATTTCAGTGAGAATCCATCCAATCTATAAGCTTTGACAGGTCTCTTCAATGAAGATAATGAATGTTACTATTTTTGGAGGATGACACTTCTGTCATTTTATAAGAGATATGGAATAGGCAACTCTTTATTAAGATATGCAAATGTTCAGTTTCTTACTTCTCAATTTTTGTCTTTTCTGGACATGGTGAAAACATCCAGCTTCTTATACCTCCAGAAATAGGTGAGAATATTGTATGCTTGAAAGCTCCATTGTTTAGGCAAGACAGTGAGAGGTGTTTGATAGCCTACCTTGAAAGGTGGTAGAATCTCCTTCATTAGCCATTTCTTGGAGATGCTTTCATACTGGATTCCTATGTGCAGGAGGTCTGACTTGATGGACCTATTAGACACTTCCAACTCTGTGATTCTATAGTTCTAAAAGTAGAAGTGTATTAGAAGAAAGGAGACAGGACATGACCAAGATTCTAAAGAAGTGGCAGAGAACATAATCTACATGCAAAAACTCTCAAATTTCTTTTCTAATATGTCCAATTCAAAAGCAATGATACAAAAGATTTCTACCTGAAACCTGGAGGTGATGCTAGCCAGGACCAACCACTCTACCATCAGACAGCAAGGCAGTCAGTTCAGATGCTGCAAGACAGGGGAAAATAAGTGCTGGAGAAGAATGCTCTGTGCCATGGAAAATCTAAGCAAGCTTTCAGTTGGGTTGGAGGACACTGTTCCATTATCAATGCTGAAGAAAGGTTCAATGGCCAGCCCAGTTGCCTTTTTGTGCATGGAATGGGAAGAAACATCATTATCATCAGTCAGCAACTCACAGCTTTCCCTTCCTAATACAGCTCCCAATTCGTTTACAGAAATGTTATTTTGCACCCAAAAGATGCCAGCTTCATAATGGAATGGCTAGAGAAGCATAGATGGGCTCACTTTCCATATTCTGGGGAAAGTTTTAAGTTTTCTTTCACATCCAAAATTAGAGTTATATTTATTTCATAATAGACTGTATGGGGTCTTTTTAAAACCATACTTTGATTAAGAAGCTGAAGTGGCAGCTCTTATTATTTTCTTTCGTATTTGCCACCCTGCCTTTGATCCCTTTGTATTGAGTAATCCCATATCTTCCAAATCCCTAAAGAATTCAACAGTAAAGAAAAAAAAATAAGCTGAATAAAAATGCTAACATTCTTTCTCTAAGAAACTGAGCTTTCATGATTAGACAAGAAAGAAAGTATTACATTTTTTAAAAAAGATGGGAAATAAATGAGTATTATTACTAGAGGTGAAATTGAAATGAATGGTGGGACAGATTTGGCTGCAGACCTTTTGTAATAGTTTTCAAAACATAATATAGAGTTCTTGCTTCCCTGAAAATTATCTAAGGTTGCAGTCCTATTTAGAATTTCCTGGGAGTAAGTCCCTTTGAATTCAGTAAACCCAGTATCCCCAAACTGCAAAAACTGCAAATTGAATGTTTTTTCAATAGGATGTCCTGACACTCTTTCTGATCAAGGATTACAAACTATGCATATTTTCTTGTTTCGGCCTGTGTGTATCTTTGTGTAAAGAAAAGATGCAATTCTTCACTAATTCTTCACTAACCAATGAGTAATTTTAGCAATTTTTTTCTACTGTGGGAAACTAAAATTTCAAAAGACTACACACAGTTTAGGATTTATTGTGTGTCAAATTCAGACATGGAAGATTTTTTTTGTTCAAGAAGAAGCTTTTTGAGTACCAATGTGGTGGTGGTGGTAGTGGTGATGATGACAACGACAATGAGAATGTTAATGTCTCCTGCACAGGATGTACTCTAGTTTGGAACTTTCTGTACAGAATTTGTAGGTGGGTTTTTGCACAGAAAACACTTTCTACACAGGAATCATTTTCTGGTGCATAGATATTATTTTCTGTACAGGAAATGCTTTCCCATGCAAAACATGCTATTTTCTGCACAAAAATCCCATGTGTAAATTTTGTGCTGAAAACATTCTGAATGATGAGGCATGTGTCTGAGCAGGACTGTATTATTAATTTATTTCTGTTTGCTTTTAAGAACAAAAAAAAAAAAAACAAACACTGGCAACTAGAGTTGTGTTTCAGATTTTGAGAGAGGATTAGGAACTTTCCTCAGGAAAGTTTCACTTTTTTAAAAAATAGTGAACCACATTTTTTTTCAATACTTACACTTCAGGTAGGTATTAAACAATAAATCTACACAGAAGGAAAATGGAACAGTTAAGAGTGATTGTTATAATTACTCATCTGTCCCTCATATAATATTGAAGCAGGATTATTAGTAGTCATCAGTGTTAAAAGGATTTGTGCCATTGGCATACATATCTACTAAAACCGCTTGAGGAATTTGGTCTTTTTAAATGGAGATATGAACTGATCAAATCTGCACTGCCTGAATGAATGTGTTAAATGCTATTTAACATATACAAGGAACCACTGGGAGAGGTTATCCAAAGTTTGGGAGTTCAGTGCCAGAGCAGGTTAATAATGCCCTGTTGTATTTCTCGTTTCCTTTGAAATCTAAGGAAGCTGTTCTGGTTTTAAATCAGTGTCTGGTGTTGGTGATGGACTGGATGAGAGTGAATATAGTGAAGCTTAATCCAGACAAGGTGATGGTGTGCATAAGCATTCAAAAGGCTGATCAAGTAATAAGAATTCAGCTTGTGTTATATTTTTCAAGCAGGTTCACAGTTTATATGCTGTCCTGGATTCAGCCCTGAAATGTGATAAGTATCCCTATTCCTAAGGATGTCAGACCTTGACAAGGCAGCAGGTACCTTCATTACACCTGAGTTGGGGCCTCCTTTAAAAATCTTCAGAAAATTTAAGATATTTCAGCTGGCCCAAAATCTTATAACTAGATTGCCAGGATCAGTCAGATAGAACATGTTCTATGTTTCAATTGTTAAAACAGTTTAACTGGTTCATTTCTTGCTTATTACTTATAAGCAAGACATAAGGATATTTTGGTAGGCCTTTACAGACTAACTGCTCAAGGAAACTGGGCCTTCCAGAATTGTTCTACACTATCTATCAGTGTTTATTTGTATTTTTAATAGCTGTATTTTAATTGGTTTTAATTTAAAGGATAGTATAATGATGTTTTAACTATGGGGTGAAACAGACGGGTGGAATGAAGTGGCTTCCAGCCACTTTGGAGGCATGCCAATTAGATGATACATGCCTCCAAAGCAGCTGGAAGCCATGCTGAAGCCCTACTCTGGTCCTTTGAATAGGAGCAGAAAGGAGCTTGTATAATCTAACTTCTGTCAGCCCCTGCATGCATGACCCATCTTGGGTTGTGCAGTCAGAGGGTTAGGACACACTTCTGGTTTGAGCAGACTCGGGCCAATCTTTCCCACCATCTGCTCTGCCCCCATGTTTCCTTTAATTTTTTAAAAACAGGTCAGGGGGTGGAGGGGGGCTAGTTTCCCACTTCTCCCATATATGTCTAGCACAGTCTGATGGGAATAGTTTACAACAGAAGAAGAGTCTTCAGGGAAGTTGACTTTCCATGCACTTCAATATAGTACAGATCTACATATGCCCTAGGACTCATTTCTCTTTTTGTAATCCATAATTTCTATAAAATTCTTCTCCAGCACCACAATTCAAATGAGCTAGTTTTCTTTCTATCAGCTTTCTTCACTGTAAAGCATACATAAAAATTGGAAATACAATGGTATGGACCATCCTAACATTAGTATTCAATTGCACATGTTCACACTTCAAGATCTTGTCTAGTTCCTCCACAGATTCCTTTTCAAGTCCTAATCTTCTGATTTCTTGAGTGCAGTCTCCATTCTGATTAATGACTGGGCCAAATTATGTAAAATCTTAAACTACTTCAATGTCTTCATCATCTATTTTAAAGCTGTATAAATAATCTTTGTCCTTATTTTTGTTTTATTAATATTCAGCTGTAAACTCACCTTTACACTTTCTTCTTTGACTATCAACAGTAATCATTTCAAGTCTTTGCTGTTTTCAGCTAATTGTTGTCATGGTGACCATGTGGCTAAGACAACTCCAAGTATCCCTATCCTCCACTGCCCTTGACCAAATCCTGCAAGCCCTTGCCCACCAGCCCCTGACTGAGTCTAGCCATCTGGTTTGTGGTCTTCCTCTCTTTCTCCTACCCTTTGCCTTCCCTAGCATTATTGTTTTTTTCTAGTGATCAGTGCCTTCTCATTATATGGCCTAAGTACGATAGTCTAAACTTGTTCCAGCACCACATTCAAATAAGTTGATTTTCTTTCTGTCTGCTTCCTTCACTATCCAGCTATCACATCTGTACATGGCAACTGGGAATACAATGGCTTGAATGATTCAGTTGTATATCTTTGCTCTTCAGTATCTTTTCCAGCTATTTCATAGTTACTCATCCCGTTCCCAGCCTTGTTCTTTCAGCTAATAGTATGGTGCTATCTGCATATCCTTAATTGTTGATATTCCTTCTCCAGTTGTCATGCCTCCTCCCTCTGACTCTAATCCTGAAATGGAGGGCTTTCTCTTTGTCTCATCACCTTCACAAGTATTGTTGATGAGGACACAGCAGAGACCCTTTTCAGTGGCTGCTTTCAAACTATGGAATTCCCAGCTATAGGAAGTCCAGTTACGCCCTCCCTGCTCTCTTTCTGCCATCAGGGTAAGATTTTTTATTTGGACAGGTCTTTGACTAAGGGGCTATTCAGACTACCATATAAACCAGTTTGTAACCTGGATTAAAATCATGAAGTTCATACTGGCGCTGGTTTTTCACTAGGGAATCTGGATCTTGCACACCCATTGTAGCACAAATCCACCTAAACCCGGTTTTTCCAAAAGCGGGGTATGTTTCGTTTCTTTTCGGGGAAAAAAATGGTTCAATTGAATGTGAACTTGGCTCTGATCATGATCGGGTCAAGTTCAGGGGAGGGGTAAAGGCCAGGGGGCGGAACATGCCTCCTCTCCCTTCAACCACCGGCTTTAATCCAGTGCTGCCGAATACTTTTTCCAGCAGGAGTGCTTCATTGGGCATTTCTGATTTTTTGTTTGTTTGTTTGTTTACAATTTTACAGCTTATGCGCATTATGGGGCTTGATCTCGATCTAACCAGGGTAAATGGGGCCACAGTTACCAGAAATATTGGTTAGGATCAAGTTCTGCTTTTTGAGTCCCATCCAAGCCTGACTCTTCTACACAATCCCAGCTAGAGTAGACCCTTTGAATGGATGGGATTTACCCAAGTGGTGACCTAACAATTGATTCAATGGGCCTAATCTAACTAGTTTCAAGCTTCATCGGGCACTCCTGCATGGGGCTCTTTAAACTGGAGGGGGAACCCCCAGTCCATATATGGATAGTTGGTTTCCACATATGGATTGGGGTTCCCTCTCTCTTCATGTAAAGAGCCCCATTTAAGAGCATTTGAACGAAGGGAGAGGGAACCCCAATCCATTTATGGAAGCTAATTATCCATATATGGACTGGGGTTTCCCCCTCCGGTTTAAAGAGCCCCAGTAGAATGCAAATTAGCTGTCAAATTGTAAAAATAAAATAAAATAAAAATAAAAAATGCAGGAGTGCCCGATGAAGCACTCGGTGCTGAGAAAAATGGAGGAGGAGGAGGAGGAGGAGGAGGAGGAGGAGGAGGAGGAGGAGAAAGGATCCCCACAATCCGCACCGCTCCCAGCCCTATGCTCCATGCGAATAATCTGTCAAATGTAAAAAAGTATTTAAAAAACCCAAGTGGCCAGATGGAGCACTCACGCAGCCAATGGCTGCATCAGATATCACCATGACATCATTTGATTGACAATTAGGAGGCTCCATCTTGAATCGTTACTTTTGCATGTATGCACTCCAGTGGGGTAAAATGCACCGGGAAGCATCGATCAGGTCAAAGGATAGTATGAACTTCTCTCCTGAGAGATTCGGTAATGGCATGCACGATCTGATCCGGATCTAACCAGGGCAAATGGGCTAGTATGAATGGGGCTAATTTTAATCCTATGGCAAAATAGTATTCAAAGATGTGCTCTGTTTTTATTTTCTATATTTTAAATTATGTTTTAAATTTATTTTAAGCTCTGTTTTTACTATGTGGTTATAATAGAATTAAAGTTTAGTTGTTTTTTAAATACTTTTGTAATAGTACACTATTAGCTAACGTATTTTAAACTTTGTCAACTGCCTTGGGTTCCTAGGCAAGAGAAAGATGGGGTATAAAAAGTGTAAAACAAATGAATAAACAAAATGTGGGGAGCAGCCATACCATACAGAGCTTTCTTCCACCCATTCTCTTTTATTTAACAACTTTCCATTGAAGAGATCTTAAGAATTTGGATGGTTCTTAATTACTAATTTTTTATATTTTACTTGGTCCTAATATAGGTATTATGCTATTATGGATTGTGAAACTTCTACAGAGAGCTCACAATGTGCCATATATTTTGATAATACAACATAAGTAAGAGCATACTTTTCAGTTGGTTGTTATTAAAATATTCTGGGAGATAGATGCCGCCAACCATCTGTAGTCATATCTTTGAAAATCTTCCATTTCAAACTGAACTGAATGTTGCTGGCTTCTGGTGTCTGCTCCTGATGCTACATACAATGGCCATTGAAGCATTTGCAAGTTTAGTCTCCTTTTTGTCATCTTTGCAAAACAGCCCTAAAGAACCAGCTTTGCAATAATTTGATGCATATGATAACTTCTGCTAAAGACCCAGAGGAATTGCCCTCAGGGCAGATGATGACAATTCCATAGAAAGATTGGGGGCCTTTTTAGCTGTTTCTTAAAAAAAAAAAATAACACTGCAAGGAAGATGACAGCAGAGCTGTCAGCATGGAGGCGATAATTCAGTCGCTGTCTCAAACAGAAATGGGTCAGGCAAGAATAGAGAATAAGGGCAGTAAAAAAGCTTGATTCATATCTGGTTAAAACAAAGTATCACTTAGCACAGCTGGAAATAGACTTTGATGTGAGATTACAAAAAAGTGCAAGAAGAGGTTGAAGCTTTGAAAGTTACCCTGCAGTTAGCAGTAATGGAGGGTGAAATAAGAGGCATCTGCATGGATTTTTGCCCTTTGCCTCAAGACCCTGTAATCACCTTGCTATCTCCTTAAAAGCAATTGGTTTATTACAATATCTAGGAGTTTAGAAAGTCATCTACCTACCTACCTATGTGTCTTTGAATATAATAAATATAAAACCTACAATGTACATTTAAATGAGTGGGCAGAGAACAAGAACAGCTACAATGACAAAGAGAACTAACATGAACATGTACAACAATGGCCCTGGCCCAATTCAGTATGCCCACAAAGCTAAACTATTCCTAAACATATCATGTGCCAAATAGGATTTATCTATCTATCTATCTATCTATCCATCCATCTATCCATCTTTTGTATGTTCTGTATACTACATACTTTTGTATGTTTTTAATTTCATACTGTTTTAACTTTGTAATTTTTTATTGTTTTTTTAATTGTTTTTAAGGTGTTTTATCTTGAGAGCCACCTTGGGTCCCTTTCTGGGAGAAAGGTGGCATAAAAATGACATAAATAAATAAATAAATAAATAAATATCTAATCTCAAGGAAGTGCATACACTCTCATTATAGATTAGGAGAAAGCATATAGGTGTGTGTGTGTGCCTTCAAATCATCTGTCAATTTATGGTGGCCCAATTAATTTCATAGTTGTTTAAAAAAAAACATTCATATGTTTTAAGGCAAGGAATACTCAGAAATGGTTTTGCTGGTTCTTCCTACGAAATATAGCCTGCAGCACCTGGTGTTCACTGATCGTCCCTCTTCCAAGTACTAACTAGGGCTGACCAGCTTAACTTTCAAGAACAGGCAGCACCTGGTACTTTTGGGGATTTTGGCCCCACTAAGTGGGGGAGGTTTTTATTATTTCCCCCCAAATATTTTTTAAACAATATTTTCCCTATATCACTGTTGGGTGAGCAGGGGCAGAAAAACTAATATAGCTGTTAATGGGGCAGTACAGACCACCCAAAAGGGGCGGTCTGTAACCGCCCAGAGAAGTGGCGAGATGGGGAGAGGCCCCATTTCACTGCTTCTCCAGGTAAACTGCTGCTTCTCCGTGGCCTCAAAGCAGGGTGCAACAGGTGCCCTGGGTGCCTGCTGCACCCCACAACCCCCGGCTTTACCGAGGGGAGAAAGGGGCCACCGCCGCAGCCCCTTTCCCCTCAGGGTACTTGGCACGGTCGTCTAAAGGCCGCACCAAGGACCAGGCACAAAAAAGGAGCTCGATTTCCGAGTTTCTTTTGGTGCTGCAGAAAGGGCGCCCTTGGCACCCTCCCGCAGCACCATTATGTCAGGAGTGCACAGTGTTGTTTAAATGATGCATGCGCCATGACACCATCATGGCGCATCCATATGACATTGTCATTTTAAAATGGCAGTGTCCATATGCTACAGGGTTAAGGAGGGTGCAAACGCTGTGCCCTCCCTAACCCTAATCGCGCCATACAGTTGGCCTTTTTTGGCCATCTGTACCGGGCCATTGTGATTTTTCCACATTATTGGGAAGAGGTTGGAACACAACATTTTAAGTCAAGTTTAAACTTCCCATACCCATGGATGATGGTCCTCTATCCCATTTTGAGCCACATACATTTCCTTGTGTGTTAAAAAGGCCCACCATTAGTAGCACTCAAGGCTTTTCCAATTTTTGTTAAAGCTGCTGTTCATGTGGGTGTGGCATGTGTGTTGTACAAATTTTTAGGAATAAACTGCTGAAGGAGGGGGGTATCCCAACTCTAACCATGCATGGTGGTCTCTAACCAGACTGGAGCTATGAACACATTCTTATGAGTAAAAAACTAAACAAAACAAACAAGATCCTAAAATACACACCATACTATTTAGTTTAGTCCATGGGCCTAGGATTGTGTGCCTGTAAGTTATGCTATATCTCACTTAGATATTCAGCTGTCTTACCAATCAGCTATTAAGTTTTTGAAGGATGAGTAATAAATCCAGGCCTTTACTGGATAACTGATTGAGCAATAATTTTAATCTAGCAGGGCTGCATGCCTCCAATCTCTGCAGCAGAAACTGGGGGAAAACATATACTCAGCTCCCCATTCAGCTAGGGTGTAAACCTGGGCTGCAAACTGATCGACCAGGGTATGCATGGATCCAAATTTTATATACCAAACTATCTTGACCTAGAATTTGAAGAGCAAATTTTGACTGATGAAATGACAGTGAAGTCACTGATATTTGTATATGGAGTCTTGTTCTTCCCATCCCGAGAGTGTATAGTAATTTTCTCCTCTTCAAGCATAATATATTGATACTACTGATAATATGTCACACAAGAATTTGATACATGTTTGTTAAACTTCAAAATAACTGTTCATCTCTGCACCTACACTTCCAGTATCCTGGCCCCATGACTAAGTGTTCCTTTAATGGTCACACTTGATAAGGCCCTGTTCAGACTGATAAGGCTGGCCTGGGGACGGAGTCGGGATGTTGCATCCACATGACGCATGCCCCAACTCCTCCCCCCAAGGCACCATGATGCTGTGCACTGCTCCACACAGCATGCAGCACCACACAGTTTTTGTCTGAAAACAATCCTACTTCCTGTGTTTAATTCCCATTTATCCATGGGATTTGAAGACTTTGCCTCTCATATGATAAACTCCATTGTTGACTTAGACTTATGGCAATATCCTAATGGTACCAGCTGCATCTGATCTTGGGAGATAAACAGGATCTGACCTGGTTTGTGCTTGGATGGGAGACTGAGAATGCTGTAGGCTATATTTCAGAGAAAAGAACCGACAAAACCATCTCTAAGTATTCCTTGCCTATGAAAATCCTATGAAATTAATGGGGTTGCCATAAGTTCACAAGTGACTTCAAGGCACCTATACACACACATATGAATGAGAGAGCTCTAAGTCACCCTGTTATAAACAGCCCTGCTCAACTGAATCTATCCACTTGCAATGCAGTCTTCTTCTTTTCATAGAAAAGACAATACTTCGCCAAGCAGTATTGTCTTTTCTAGTGAGTCATGCCTTCTCATGATATGTCCATAGTAGGTAAAAATAGAAGTATGAGATTAGGGCTGTGCTATATGTTCACTTCTCTTCTTTTCTTGATAAAAAATGATCTGGGATATGAAAACATTTTCCCCCAAAATATTTAAAATAATGAAAATATTTAGGTTTCCTCAAATCTTGTTACGTATATCTCCCTGATACAGAAGTACATGTGTGTGTGTTTTCACCTAGCTAGTAGAATGACCTCTTCCTAAAGTGATCCCAGCCAATTAAGGATCACACAGTGAATGGGATGACATTACGATACATAGCCATTGTGAGTTATCCTTCTAGAGCACTAGGTTTTATAGATCACCTTCTGGAATATTAGCTTAAAAATTCAATTGGTTCTGGAAGTTGGAGGCTTTCAAGGCTGGCATCCATATTTTTTTGTGAATTTTTTGGGCTATGTGGCCATGTTCTAGAAGAGTTTATTTCTGTTGTCAACTGGTTCTATTAATTATTAATGAGCTTTAAAAGAATTGTTGTAAGGAATCCTGTGTGGGAGGCAAGCATGCATAACCACTGTATTTATGGTGTTATGCAGTGAATGTTGCCCCAACCCTTCCAGTCTCCACAGGACTTAGTTCTGGAAGATGATAACTGCCATTTCTACCCCTTCTTGTGAGCAATCTCCACTGTGAGAGGCAGAAGCAGGACAACTATTGTAATTCTCTCACTCTGTGGAGATCAGCAATTGGAGATGAGGGAAGCCACTGCCATCAGTAGCAGCAGCAGCTGCCCAGTAAGCAGGGACTGGAAGGACTTTCACTGTCTTTCCATAGGGATCATGACTATGTAACAGTAAGAAGTGTATAACTCTACGTTATATATTCATAAGTGCCATAGTACATTCTGGCTTGTATAATTTATATTGATAATCAAAGCCTTTAAGTCATTAATGTAATCATTACACTGACTTATCTTTTTCAAGAAAATATAGGCCTCTGCAAGACAGAGTATGATTATGTATATCAGAGTTCCTGTTTTGCAAAAACAACACCTTCAGGGCACAAACCACAGATCATTTTACTGCAAAACTGTAGCAGCCTTTAAATAATGCCTTATGCGCAATCTAGCATCACTGCTATGAAATGAAAACAAAAGACTGAGAAAACAATGAATCAAAACTCACCATTTCTTATGCCAAAAATGTAAACAAGTATGGGCCTTGTTAAATTAAAAGCAAAATGTGTAGTCATTTTCCCTATTTTTTTTTAAAAAAAAGAAGCCAAGGCATTAACACAGCACATTATTCACCACATGTTATTTGCAAGCTCTGATATATCACCTCACCAAGGAGATACTAAAGGTTCAGCATAAAAATGTATGGGAAAGGTATGTGAATAGAAGACGGTGACATATTAATAGAACAGCTAGCTGTTAGTTGGGTTATCTGACAGATGTTTGTTCTTTACTCAGTCGGGGGTTATTTATTCTTGAATCAGGGAGTCTTCTCAGGGAGTCTCATTCCTTGCTATAGAACTGACACTGACTCAATAAATGGGCTCCGGAGGTACACAGGCCAGTATCTACTGCCTGGATGCACATGATTACACCTTTCCCCTTATAAGACCTTGAAGAATTATGATTAGGCACACAATGTTTGTTTGTTGCTTCATAATACAACAATCTAGGCCATCATATAACAATCCAGGCCAAGTTACCAGAAATCTTTTCCTAGCAACAAGATCTTGTTATCACCATACAAATCAAGGGTACAAAGGCCTTCTTGGCCAGGTTTAAATGTTACTGGAGCAAATAAGTTCTGTTGCTTGGTTGTTCCCACATTCACTACTGCTAACTGGGTAACCAACACTCTCCTCCTCCTTAAAAACACCGCCTAGCTGTACACATATCACATCTTGCAGAAAAATAAAGCAAGTTAACAATACTTTTATGTGTAGCTCAGAACAAGGAAAGAGAAATGGGGAGGGGGAAATTGCAAAATTTGGAACAGAGTACAGACACAAAACAGAGAATCTTGAATTCCATAACTCAAGTATTGGTGAGTCCAGAGGCACCTTTGCCTTGACTCTCAATTGGAAGCAATAAGATTTCTGTGCGAATATGTCCTGAAGTATTATGAATGGCTTCTCCTATACTGCTGAATTAATTCAGTTTGATACTACTTTAATTGCTGGGGTTAGTGCTATGGAATACTGGGATTTGTAGTTTTGCAAAATGTTTACCCTTCTCTGTCAGAGCACTCTGGTGCCACAACAAACTATAAATCCCAGGATTCTATAGGATGGATCCATGACAGTTAAAATGGTGTCAAACTGCATAAATTCTGCAGCATGGCAACAACCAATGAGGGACAACAGCAGTGGCCTGTTGCATGAATGACTGGGGGTGTTTCATCCTGCCACTGCAGGATGAAATGCCCCACAAACCATTGCCTACCATTAATGAGGATTGTCTTCCTTTGCTTTGGTATAGGGCTAAGTTGCCTTCCACATTTTAGCTTCACAGAGCAGCTCCTGCCTGAGTAATTCTCCATGCTGCTTTTGAGGATCAGTTAGACAGCTTCCGGTTGCTCAGCCATGAACTGTAAAGTGACATTACTCCAGTACTGGATTATCTATACAGTTCGCTCTTAGAAGGAGATCAGGACAAGATTCAAGGGATGATGAATATCTTGAAAACCTCATATATTCTGGAATCTGTACACCTTAGCCATCTAATCGTCCTATATTTATTTACATATTGAGGTCTATACCAAAGATTGTAGTCAGTACACTTGATTAAAGATACACTTGAGGACACACACAAACAGGAGACAGGCAGAGCCATCAAAATTTCACTAAGGTTCTCAGCTTAAAATGCCTAGCTCATTTCATTTACATCCTGTACAATCCTCCCCACCTTCACTTGAATCTATAATTTTTGTTGATTTTCACAGCTACATCTATTGACTGAATTGTGTTTGTGTGCATTTTAGAACTGTGCAGTTCTTTTTAGATGTTATAAACGTGTCCCTAAGATTGTTCTTAGTTCTGCATTCAGGTTTGTCAGGTGTATGAACTGGGTTGATCTATTTAAAAAATCCTCCATATAGCAAACTTTCCGCCCAACTCTAACAGATTCATTCTCTCTGTGTTAATTCTGGAATGTACAGTATTATATGCTGAACATCATGTGGTCACATCTTTGACAGAATTTAGTGAATAGTAAAACTTGGTGTTTAAGAAGGATTTATATGATTGTGCATATTAGGAATTGATTCTTTTAACAGTGACATTTTATAAATATTTTTGACCATGCCTGTGCTGAGAGTTATTGATGTCATTTTTTTAATATAAGATATTTCTGGCTAGGTTTTTTTTTTAAAAAAAAAAATGTAAGTTGCTTTATATTTCGGTTATTGATGGTTCCAGTTACAATATATTATCTTCTTTATAATGTATATTGCTCCAGGTGTCAATTATTGGCAGACAAATGCAATGCATGCTCTTGATAGATATATAAAAAAAGATGGGCATTTTAGTATACGATTATCCTCTTAATTAAATTTAAGAGAAAATATGGTAAATATGACTTAAGGACACCATGAGCTGGAAAGCAACTTAATATTAAAGCACAGGTAAAAACCTTAAATAAATACTGACTATATTTTCAAACAAGAATTCCTACATTCAAAAATATTACAGTAAATATCCAGTGCCATTACAACGTCAGATTGCTTAACACGGTAAAAATGATTAAGAAAGAGCAATGTGATCTACAGTAGTTTTGTACCATTGACCTTCTATCCATAGAGTGGTGTTTGATGTCAAAAAATATTGACTGACTAGCCATTGACTGAGCCAAAGTAATATAATCTTTGACCTAACACACTGTGTTTATCTGACTTGGCAGTACAATTAGAACAACAGGTCTTGTAGATGGACTGTATGCCCTTTTTTCCTTCCTCTCTCCATCCAGATCCATTTACTTATTATCTCTGTGATACCTGTTACAAGAAAGAGGTTTTTTCTTTAAAAAATTGTCAAATAAAGCATTATAGAATTGTCCAACAGAGAGAACAGAGAGAACTGATAAAAAAAATGTAACAGTCATGACTTTACATTCAAGCTGTGCCAAACCCTGTCTGTTGCACTTGTTAATTCTTCCTTTTGTATAAGAGACTCTCTCCCCTTTTCCTCTCATGCAGAAGGGAAGAAATTTGGAAAAAAAAATCCCTATGAAGTGGGCAGAAGATGGCAGGCCTTCCGTTTATATTCTTAAACATACAAGGTTCTTAATAACACCATTGTTTTTATTAATTAGTTGATTGATTTAATTATTTAAAAATCTTTTAAAGTGTACTACATGAGATTGCAACAGCACAGGAGTCTACACAGACTTTCTACTTCGTTGTACTTCTTATCAGTGCCTGCTGGTGGCTTCTTTAATAGTGGGGTGGTGAATCCACTCTGGATTTTCACCTCAGGTGTAAAGGAATTATCCAAGGTGCTGAACATATTGGGAGATTAACCATTTTCAGAAGAAATTTCAAAGTCTGACTATGAGGCTGTACAGACCGGCATCATACACTGGCTTCAGGGCAGAGTGGGGGTATGGCATCCATACAACACATGCCCCAACACTGCCTGGATTTTGCCATTATGTCATGCATCTGACAGCATGGTGGGCGGCATCATGGTGCTCCCTTGGCACTGTGTTCAGATGACACATGTTTAACATAGGACATTTCCTGTTTAATTCCTTTTTAAATCCTGTTTGCCCCCTAGTGTGATAAACCTGACAGAGCCAAAAGGAGTGCCAAAAGGTGCATTCAGGCAAGGCTGAATTTTTTATCCATATTTGTTTAGTTTGTATGCTGAACATATATTAAGTAAAGTAGGACTAGTGTCAGAAGAATGAGACATGAAAATTGAAGGACAGAACATCAATCATGTAAGAGATGCAGATGCCACTATACAAACAGCATAAAATAGCAATGGAACAATTACTGTAGAAAGTCAAGGAAGAAAGTGCAAAGGTAGATTTACAACTGAACGTTAAGAAAACAAAAATATTAACCACAGACGATTTACATATTTAACTTGAAAGTAGATGATGAAGGCATTGAAACAGTTTAAGATTTCCCATACCTTGTCTGAGTCATTAATCAGAATGGAGACTGCAGTTTAAAAAAAATTCTGAAGAAGACAGACTTGGAAGAGCAGGTATGAAAGAATAAGACAAGATCCTGAAGTGTTAGGATATTACATTGCTTACTAAAGTTAGGATTAAACATGCCACCATATTTCCAATTTCTATGTATGGTTGTGAAAGCTGAACAGTGAAGACTGATAGGAAGAATGTTAACTCATTTGAAACCTGGTTCTGGAGAAGAATTCAACAAATACTGTGGACTGCTAAAAAGACAAACAAATGGGTCCTAGGACAAATCAATTTTGAACTCTCCCTAGAAGCCAAGATGACTAAACTGAGACTATTGTACTTTGACTATATCATGACAGAGAAGACATGACTCACTGGAAAAGACAGTAATGCCTAGTAAGTGTCAGGCACATTATGCCAAGGGTCCTCCTTCATGCAAAACAAACAAACAAAAAAAAAAACAAAAAAAAAACAAAAAAACCCCTGATCCAGACTTTTATTGAAAGAAAAGAAAATCCTAAAAGGCAGGTCCAAGACTTTTTTGTTAGATCTAAAGTAATAACATATGTGCACACTTTTATATTAATGTCTAAGTCCCTCCCCTTAAATCTGTATAACCATATAATTGGTAAATTTAATCCCAAGTTTCCCACACTTGAGGTTTCTGAATGACGTAGCACATAACAGTCCAAGTATCAGACACCTGGTGATCTAATTGGAAAAGTGTAATGTACGCACATGCCTCAGACATAACAACCTTGGGATAGATAAGCATGTCTCTGTTCGCGCCCTTTTTATATAAACTAGGGTTTACATCATAAAGCTCAACACTCTCATCATTATATACCTATAAATTCATATTAAATAACACAATCATAAGCTATCATCTAATATATATATATATATATATATATGTCTCTATCATTCTCACACCAAAACCCTCTCTGAGCTGTTTTACATACCAAAGTCTGACTTGCAAGGTCTCACTAACAGGATTACATTCTATAGCCCTTACAGCACAATTATAAGCACATTAACCCTTGATAAACAGACTCTCATGTATCAGCCATCAAAGTAAAACAACCTAGCCCATCATCCCTAATATATCACCATATGTACCCCCTCATGTTTTTATACAGTCCATAATCTCATAGCCAACCCAAATCAAATTTATGGCAGAGCATCATGTATATGAGAATCTAACCATAAGGTAGAAAGCAGTAGGAAAAGAGGAAGGGCACATTCCAGATGGATAGACTCAATAAAAGAAACCACGGCCCTGTGTCTGCAAAATAGAAGCATGGCTGTAGATGATAGGGTGACTTGGAAGTCCCTCATTCATAGGATCGCCATAAGTCTAAGCCACCTTGATGGAAGTTAACAAAATGTCTACAAATATACAAATTTCTTGTAAAAAGAATAACTGTGCAAGCAGACTTGCATGAAATTCTGTTTTCTATAAATGTAAAGAATTTGTCTCATTAGGCTCATAATATTCCCAATGGAGGAGAGAATAAGTTTTTCACTGAAATTAAACTGCAATTACTGCTATGGTAGGAAAATAAACATTCTTCATGGAGTCCCATGGGAAATTGCTGTTTGTCTATGCAAGCTCATTCCGAATGCCAATGGGGTTGTAATTTCCATGGCATGACAATATTCATGTTTGAAATCATAGACAAACAGTGAGGTATACCTTGAACAGACTCAGTTGATACTTTTAATCAAATAGATTTATGTAGAGTGTAATGTGGAAAGCATTTCAAAACTTTTGTGCTCCATAAGGAAACTAGCTAATATTCATACTTCAGCTGTCTTGAATCTTTATTGTTCTTTGCACTTTTTGATCTGAATGGGGAAATGCTGCATGTTTTAAGTAGATGAATCCATACTTTATTATCATTATTAAGCACATTGTATTAGGTCCAGACTGAATAAAGGACAAACTTGGAATTAAGGATGGTCAAATCAGCCTATTTCCAGCCAATATCAGTATAGGTTAAGTTACCCATCCTTTACAATTTTTTGCATTAAGAACAGAAAAAATAGCATTTAAATTGTATTCATCATTCATTAAAATGCATATTTGAGTATGCACAGTCCCCTGTAATACATACACTTGTACAAATCTAGAATAATAGAAGAAAACACTTGCATTTATGTGGTGTAACCCACCAAGTGAGTCAGGTAGTTCACAATCTGACAGACTGGGGTTTGTTTGTTTTTTTGCCATTGTTCAAGTTTCACTGTTGTATTTCAGGTCAAAATTCCCAAGGGTAGTCACTAGTAGTAAAACAGCTTTAGTTCATCATGAAATCATACTACCTCAAAAATTGACAGTGCTTTTGGATATTGTATGAGTGGCAGTGCCCAGCTTCATTTTGAATGGTGATAATTTCAAATTCATACACATAGAAGTTATCTACCGGACCTCAACTGGAAATTGTGTAAATTCCTCAACATTAGATAGTGTTTTATGTTGTTCTTCATGTTCCAGTGTCCAATTTCAAATTGAAGGGTCAACTGGGTAAGCTTTCTAGATGTAAAAGGAGGGGATTGGCATAACTTGTTGGGACATCATGGCAAATATTTCAAAGTTTTTACAGCATTTTTGCACTGGTCAGATTTAACTCAAAACTTTACAGGGGTGGGGGTGGGGGCTTTCCTAGAAACAAACAGAAAAAAATCATGTCATAGCTATTCTTCAAATATTTTTAAAGGCCAAGAAAACATGAAAGGCTACTCAAGGGCACTGCAAGTGAGATTCCTAATGTTTAAAGGGGCAGGAAAATGGGAGTGGGCACTCTGGGAATCTTTTGATAAAATTCCAGAGCTGAAAGGAGGACAGGAAAACAAGAGGCCCATCAACCCTTTATGGGCATTAGGTATTGGCCCAGGCAATTAGGGTACAATTCAGATTATAGGAGAAGACTGTCTGAGGCATTGGTGCTAACATTCTGACACATGACCCCCATGCCTTAGGCAAGGAAACAGGAGAGAGCTAAGACACTGCTGTTAAGTTTTCTGAGGTTTAGAAGGGCACAAGGCAAAGGAGTGTATCACACATGGAAAAGTGGGCGTTGAAACAGGCATTTTCTGGGAACAGTCATCAGGACAAATCCCATGAATGATTTAATACTGGAGCATTCCTGGTTCTTCCCAGGATAAGTCCTCTCTAAGCGCAATGTGTATGAAAATCTTTGCCACAATCATGTGACTGTCCCTGAAAAATGTCTGTTTAAACTCCAATTTCCCCTCATGTGATGAAGTTTAATGACAGACATTTCTCTCTAATTCCTGAGGTTAAAAATGTGTGGAGAGAGAAATAAGAGATCCCATGGCCCCCTTTTGGGATATTATGCATTGACATGATGATCATCAGATACAATTCTGGTAGCATTTCTCTAAAATACACATTTTATTCTTAACTATAACTTTTTGATGCACCTTTACCCAAAGGACAATGGTGTTCTGAAGCACATATTAATCCAGGATTAAGCGTTCTTCAGCATCTTTTAAATATTGATGTTCTATCATTAATGTTCTATCTGAAGACACTCTTCTATGATGGAAGATGTCTCTGCCATTTTGGCACACATAATTTAAAAAAAAGAAGTCCCAAAAAACTCCTAAATACCCTCTGGGCATCTTCGCCATGTTTTTAGGCCCTTGAGGGTCCTTTTAGTTCCAAAAGAGGCCTTTTTTAACAACAGAAAGTGAATAAAAGTTGCTTCTTATTCAGAAAACCTCTCCTGTACCTATGTTGGTCCAGGAGGTTCCCATGCCACCTAGAGAGCATTTGAAAACTCTCAAATTGGAAAAATATTTGATTTTTTTTTTCCCAGAAGAAAATGAGCCTATGAGCGCCCAAAGGATCCCCACACATAGTGGAAATGTGCTCCACATCCACTAGAGGGTATTTTGGGGACAATATTTTACACTAGGGGACTCTGGGGGGCAGAAAAATTGTACCAGAGGCCATGTGTGGCCATGTAATAGCTCCATTGGCTGCCAGTCCATTTCCAAGCACAATTCAAAGTGCTAGTTTTGACCTATAAAGCCCTATATGGCTTGGGTCCAGGCTATTTGAAGGACCGTCTCTCCCTGTATGAGCCCCCCAGAGTACTGAGATCATCTGGAGAGGCTCTTCTCTCTGCCCTACCATCCTCTCGAGTGCGTTTGGTGGAAAAAAGAGAGAAGGCCTTCTCAGTGGCTGCTCCCAAGTTTTGGAATTCTCTCTCCCTAGAGAGGCTAGGATGGCGTTATCCTTACTATGCTTCCGACACCAGGTAAAGATGTTCCCGTGCAAGCAGGACTATTAAATGGAGAAGGACTAGGTTTTTAATGCTGGGCTGCCCCAATTTTAATGGTTTGTATTTTAATATATTATATTTTAATTTATAACTGTTTTAATTTTTTAAATTGTTTAATTATTTTTAAAATTGTATATTTATGCTTTTTAATATTTTGTTTTGTTTTTAAATTGTATTGTTTTATAAAACAATACAATTTAAAAACAAAACAAAATAATGGGCAGCACTTAATCCACTCATGTCCTAAACCCTTTCCCCCCTCTAAAACCAAAGAAAAAAGGAGTGATGCTTCAAGGGTAACTATTAAAAAGTTAGAAACCAGACAGCGTGGAAACTTCAATAACCTTTAGGGAAACAAACATAGGTACAAGTGCTTTAATGATAAGCCTAGGCTAATGTTTTAATTACAGAACATATCAAGATACATTTAGGTTGTCATGCTGTATGTACTTACCTAGAACTATGATGAAAAGAATGCTTATTACTTCATGCACAAGATTGCACAATTCATTACTAGGATCATACATAGAGAAAAAGCTAGCTTCAGCCTACGTCTCAAACCAGCCTTTCCCTCAGGTTAGATTTTGTTCAAATATAAAAATAAGCATGAAAAACAGTTTGAAAAGTGTTATATGGATACATTTCTGTAGAAAAGAAGTCATTTCTACTTTAACTTTGGGAGCTATCAAGTCATATGACACTGTGGTTTAAGAACTTCCTCAAATGTCCTTTAAAAAACTGCAAAAAGAGCCCAGGTTGGGTTTAGCAAACTTTCTTTCCTCCAAGCCCTCAAGGCAGCTCTTAGATTGTGTAAAGCTTTTTTTTTTTCTTTTTTTTTAAAGGAGCTTTTTAGACAGCTCTCTTTATTTTGTTTTTTTAATAGATCCCATTTCCTTTACTTGTTGTACAAATAGATTTCTTATTCCTTTACATATTGTTTCTGCTTTGGCAAAATTCTTTTAATTTTATTATTTTTACATGACTAAAAACATTAGTTTTAGAAAGCCAGCATTGTGTAGTGGTTTGAACATAAAACATAGCATAAAATAACACATAATATCAATTGGTCAAACTATAGCTTCCTGTCTACCACTATGTGGTTACAACTGTTATTATAGCTGTATGTCTTTCTCATTTACTGTTTTGCATTGTTATTGTACCAGTAATAAAATTATCTTATTTTAACTTTGTCTTTATCATTGTCCCACAATTTACTACACTATTTACACTGTTCTTCAAAACCCTACTAGATGAAGTTGACTCTGTGCTCATTCAGATTTAAGCCTTGATATCCAAGATGTCTAACCAGATTTTAGGTCTGAATAAACATGTGACATAAAGTAATGGGAATTTAGAGAGCACTTGCTAAAATTACAGATTATAGAACAACTAAATACTTTTAAAGCATTTGCTGGAAAATAGTTCAAAGATATCCTCTTTGTCAATTCAGAATTTCACAATAATTGCACAAACATGAACAGGAGATTGCTGATAATTCAAAGGGAATGAACATTTTATAGAAGAATGTGGAAAAAGGCACAACATGGAATTATGATGATAGAAGTAAAATCAAAAGAAACACAGATGAGGTTAAGAGCCATCCCAGAAGACCTGACTGACTTAAAACAAAGAGTCTGAAAAGATTTGGTAAACCTTATAAACAGCTTTGGTGAAGAATGTGCTGTAACACCTGCAGCCCAGCCCTGTTTTGGGTGTGCTGTAGGTTCAGAGGTAGGAGACAGATGAAATGACAATACTGTCCTGGTCTTGAGAGAGACTGTTTTATTGAAGCAAGCAAGATGAAGGAACAAGGCATACTTGCATACACACAACTAAATGCATGTAAAAGAAAAGTAAAGTAAAGCAAGTATGCACACTCCAGTTTCAGACAAGTTAACATATCAAAAAGGGGCAGTAAAAAGACACACAGTGTCTCTGCTGGGTTGCACGGCACAGCAAAGCAAGGAACCTTTGTTCTCTACTATCTTATATATCTGTGCATCTCTTCTATAGCCTTCTAGAAAAACATGTCATCTATCCTACAAAGTTAGGGTCCAATGAGGGGGGGGGGGCATTCCCAGGCCAATTATTGGGTTGTTTTCCAATTACCAGGTGCTGGGCTTATCTGTTCTATGATTAAAGAAAAGGTTCCTGTTGTTTTCATTCACCTTCCCAACATGGGGGGGGGGGGGGGGGGGAGAATAGATGCAGAAACATATAAGTTTATAGCACAGGCCCTGGGGAATGGAAACAGGATGGAACAGAAGGGAGCAGAAACAGGGCGGAATGGGCATATCATGGAGATTATGGCACGGGACAATACAGCAGTTGCTGCCAGGAGTCCCCAATCCATTCCTCATCTGTCCCACAGCAGCCAGTTTCCAAGAATGAGTCTGAACAGTTCTCGGAAATCAGATGCTGTGGGATGGATGCGGAATGGATTGCGGACTCCCAGCAGCAACTGTGGTGTTCTCCCATGTGGTAATCTGCATGATTTGCCCATTCCATTCTGTTACGCTCCCTTCCATTCCACCCCGTTTCCGTTCCCCAGGACCCATGCAATACACTTAAATGTGAATGGAGAGACAGAGCTATCATGCACATCTCCACTAACTTCCTCATTGCACGATGCCTGAAACAGACCTTTATGAAAATTGGACTTTAAACACCTGGGAACTGGGAACTCTCTACTAGAAGGCCCAGTGAGGGAACTGCCTCAAGTGACAGCTGTGAGGCAGTGACTGTGACAGCTCTGTGGTCACTTTGGGAAAGCCATGCCTCTCTGTTGATGTACAGAGCACAACATGAGCTGCCCTGTACCCCTGCTCAGGGCTGGCGGAAGATACTGTTCAGTGCTAGTACTGAAGTAAGTTTCAACTGCAAAGCTAATTTGTTTTTATATGTTGGATGAGGGGAGTGGGCATCATCTCATTATTTGCTTCAGGCTGTGTCAGCCACATCCTGGAAAATTCAAAAGGAGAGCTAGCCAGACACTGTGACAAAAGAATTCTTAAAACTGTATCACAATTTCCTCTAGGATAGAAGTTTCTCTCTCTCTAATACTGTTGCCAAAAACAAATGGGACATATGACCAACTCTTTCTCTGATATACACATCTCGCAACCCCATGCCCCTTCAGTATATCATGTCTAGCAGGGAGAAAAAAAGTTAAGCTTTTCCTCAATTTCCACCTTGCCCTCCTACCTTCCTTTGTGAGAATGTGTTAATGTTACAGTCTCTTGCCTATGTGTTTTAAAAAAATATCCCAAAGATCAGAACAGCAAAACAAAGGATGAAAATGATAACAGGGAAAAGGTGCCAGATAAATAAAAAGAAACTGAGCAAAACCACAAAAACAAAATAAAAAAAAACCACAAATGTTTGGTGAGATATTTTGCAATGGCCATTTGTTGTGCTATAACAAATATGTTACTTTATGACAATTAGCATTAAGCTGTAGTTCTTTTACATATGGAGATCTGTACACGTCTGAGCAAATTTAAATTTAAAATAGTCATTTGTCTACCACTGAATAATTTTGAATCAGACAGGTGTCACAAGCATGACATCCCCCCACCAAGGTTAAATATTTAAAAATATCTACAGAGAAAATGAAGAGAAAATATTTCACCATTATTGCCAATATTTCTGTTCCCAGCAATTTAATGTTTCAGTACATAAGGCTGGAATTGAATCCTTCCATAGTGGTATGTGACCTCAACTACATAAAGTAAGGTTTTCACTGGATGTTGCAAGCTTGCCCACATTACAGACAAAGTTAATCACAATGGAGCAATTATAGCAAGTGAGGATATTATTCTCTTGACCTGCTGCAATAATATACATGGTGGAAACAGAATTAACCAACATATATAGAACAGACCTATTGAAATAAATGAGAAATGTTAGTCACAACCATTTATTTATACATGTGGCAGGTCTGGGTGGGAGGGGCACTTTTCTGGCATAAATGCCAAGCAGCAAAAGCAAACAAGGGAAAGTCTCTGGAAATCCACCTTTGGTTTTGAAAAGTTGACATTGTTGTGTATTACAAAACACATGGGGGAGGGAGCTGCAAGCTAAAAGCTAATTTTTTTGTCCTGTATATTTTCAAGTGAGGCAAATCTTCCCTTCCTGATTTTTTGGTCCAGAAAAAAAAGGAATTTTGGGGAGTCTGCAGGGATTGAATACCAGAAATGCAGCATTATGGCGGCTATATGTGATCCAAGGCGGTAAAACGAAGACATTGATCCTCAAAATAAGAATTGGGCCCCCCAATGAAATTTGCCTTCTGCTCCCACATTTTTAGCATTGCAATAATGTGAAACATCAGCTCAGCATTTAGGAGTACATCTCAAGCATTCAAAAAAAAAAAAAAAAAGAAAGAAAGAAAGAAAGAAAGAAAGAAAAGAGGAAAGCAAAGCAATGAAGAAAATGGGAACAGAGCAACTTTTAAATGTGAATGATTATTAGTGTCTCCCTCTGCGAAATCCTACACATTTAAGGACTGAAAGAACATTTTATGGAGAGGAAAAAATCTTATTGTCCAATGCCCACATTTTGCTCCCCCCCCCCCCCATAAATTTCACCAATGATAGTCATAGGGCCATACTTCGTTCACTCTGATCTGCATATTCCTGCATCCATACATGAATATTTCCCTACCACATCCAATTGCTTTGCCATCTTGATTTTCTATATCCCCATCTCAATTGATGGTGAGCATTCCAGACTGACAGAACACCTTAATTGCTTAGATTATTTCTCCTTACTATTTTAAATTGTTTTCCTATTTCTGAAAATTTGAAAATTATAGCAGACCTGGTGAATGAGTGGCTTGGAATAATTCGCAAATTATACCAAGCCACTGGAATTAAAAGAGAGAGAGAGAATACAAAAATGTCAAGAGTACTGTCAGCTACCAAAGTAAAACATCAGGGAGTTCCAAGGAGCTTCTGGGAGATTTATAATCACTGGGTGCTCAATGAGGCAGTGTTTCCGATTTAATATATACTGAGACCTGTGTAGACTTTGCTTAGTCTGGTGAGCTTCAAAGGACAGAGGTGAGTCTGCCACTTCCTGCTGAGGAATGGGCCTCCTAACTGTCTCATCCCTCAGCTTCTCTGGCCACCACTATCCGGAGCCATAAATTCCTGACAATTTGTCTCCTCTGTGTCCGAGTCTAGTAATTCCAGAGAGTTATAACACAAGTTCCTACTGATATTGCAAGGGCAGGGCCTGCTGATGTCATTAAGCAGGATACATTAAGTATCAACCACAGTTGCACGGTTGTATGCCATTCATTTTTTTAAAAAATCAAGTTGCACAAATAAGATTCCTTCTCCATATCCTGAAAGCTGGAGACGTGCCAGGCCCTGAAACTCAGATCAAAGCTTTCGTATCTGGTAATCCTATCACTGCCTAAACAAGAACTGTTGCACCCCGTTCTACATTTCCCCTACTGTTGCCACCATACGAGAGCAGGCAAGTTCTTTGGAAAGCCACACTAGCAGCTGAAAATGGCCACTGCTGCACAAAGCCAACCAGTTCAGAGATGTCTGATTCTAAAGGGCTGGTGGTGTTTTTTTCAGGAAAGAAGTGGTAGGGACTCTGTTGGCCAGAGAGAGCCATGATTGGCCATCTGAGGTGCTCTGCTTCATAGAAAGTGTATCTGCTGGTGATTCCTCTCACTTGTGAATGAATGAGTCTCCTTTGGCAACATAAAGATTAGCACCCAAAGAATGAATTTTCTATCAGTATGTATAAGGCTGGGGGGAAAGCAAGAGTAGAATTGTTGCATTCAAAGAGTATGCTACCATTGTATGAAAACTTTTGCATCTAGTTAAATAAGCTATGTGGAGGTGAATTTATTGACTGGATGTCAAAAATGTGGAAAAAAATACCATCAGTTTTTTTGAATGTCAAATGGTCTTTCATTCTTCCACCTTGAGATTCCTGTTTCTATTCTTTCTCTATATTTTATGTCGACTTGTTCTTTCAACCCCCTTGGAGAGCAGCCAGGCTCTACAGCCTACAGTATGAATATGCCTGCTATATTCTTGTTTGATCTTCTTCCCTTGATGTGTCAGTTTCTTTGTGGCCTGCCTACTTGTCAAACCATTTTTACTCTTCAAAACTTTGTATGAATTTTTAAATAAGCAGCACAGATCTCGGGACATTTGATGAATTTTTCAAGAGCTAATGATGCTCCGATATCACAAACACGGCTGTTTATGTGTTTAATGTACTAAGGACAAACATTTATATACAAATTTCTCCACTTATAAAACAGCCAGCTTGCTATAAAAGACATTTTAAAAAAACATGGAGGTGCAGGTAAGAAGGTGATTGTATGCCTATCTCTTTTGCATTAATGAGATTGCCCTTATTTTTTTACTCACATCACAAAAAGAAGTAAGAAGCAATTAGAACAATCAACAGATACAGTAGATGGCAATAAAATTGCATATTGTGGAAGTTTTGAAATATAAAGCAAATATTAATATGATAGTTGCTGTGGCTCCTGCACCAATGCAAAATAAATAGGTTCCAGATTTGTGACCTTCTAATCCAATTGGAGTGCCTCACTAGTGACAGCTGAAAACTGATATTTGGAGGAGGAAGAAGAATGATCCTGATGATCAAAAAAGACTGCATTCCACCATGACCAAAAGAGACTGCATTCCACAATCTCCTAAAAGACAATATAAGTTCTTTAAGCCTGTACAAGGCAAAGTTCAGCCCCAGTCCACAGACCCAGATCAATATTTGTACTATGTTGATCTGTCTTAGAGCATATCAACCAAATCAGAATATGACTTCCCTAAAGTGTACATCATGAGATTCCAAAGCCCTTCTAGAAAAATCTTTTTTGTAGACACCATTTATTCCCCTATCTGAAGTGCACCAAAAGAAAGTGCCTCATAGCCATCCATGCAAATGTTATTGAGATCCTTTAGTATTAAGGGGAAAATAGGTTCCCCATCATCCACCTTATTCCATCCCTCAAGCAACTTCCTAAGTTGGAAATCACCAGAAAATTCATTAAAGCCTTGTGCCTTAGCTAAAAAACCAAAAACATTTAAGTTGCCTCTAGTGGAACATAGAAGCAGTCTATGGGGGAAAAAATTGAATTGGCCAGTCTTACCTGGTTCCTAAATTCTTTACCTACTCTGCTATAATGCTTACATCTGGTTTTTTTTTTTTGGGGGGGGGGAGTCCAAAGCTATAATACTACAGTTCCACCCCTCCAAGCCTCTGCAACTCCACTTGGCAAGTTCTAGGCTTTGCATTTTGCCTCTGTAGTAGCATCACATAAACACTTCAGCAATGTTTTGCCTAATAAAATAGCTTTACAAGTAAAATTTACAAGCAATGATCAACCAGCTTCTATTTAAAAAAAAATACTGGATCTTCCTCAAACACTCTTCTATTCATATCTGCTAGTGAGTCTCCTGGCAGTCTACAACATTGTTGCATTGAACCAGCTCAACCTCTCATCCAAAATCAAACTTATGAATGGGTACTTCTTTATTGTTGTTGATTTTAATGCAGCAAAGGAACACGCAACTTATTAATTAATTCTAAGAAACCATGCATCAACTTTTTACATTGCCTACCCTCTAGGTTCAAGAAGAAGAAATCATCCACATAATGGACCCCTTGGGGACACCCCCCCCCCCCATTTATCCCTTTGTGGTTACACTAAAACATACTGAAAATGTTCAAAAGCAGTTCATGACACTGAACACTCCATAGAAAGAGATCTACACAAATGAAACTTCCCCTCAAAAGAAAAATGTAACAATTCAAAATCCAGATCAACAGGAAGTAAGCAAAAGTCTGACTTGAAATCATACTTTGCCAACTCCACCATAGCCCACAGTTCCTCACTATATGCACAGCTTGCTCAAATTATATGTATTTAACTGTGTATAGTGTATGATCATTTACTGAGACCGTTTTAGGACAAATCAGGTGCTGCATAAGTTTATATTCATCTGCTGCCTTTTTGGATACTATATCCAGTGATGAAACCCTGCTGTTAGAAACTGGGGGAGTTGGAAAGGGACCTAAAAAACCTACTCTCATTTTTTTCCTCCCCAAATTTCTTCCTAACAACATCCTTCATCCCACAAATGAAACATAAATTTGATGCCATCTATTGACATCTATTGTCCCCATGCAGAATACAAAATTCAGAGACAAATCAGACAAATTGGGCTGGGGCCATTTTCCAGCAGATTGCCCAAGAGCATCTTTTTTGTTTGCACACTGTTCTCTAACAAATCCACTTGCTTGCCCTTTGCACTTGCAATACAACAATGGTTCCTTCATTGATTGAACACCAATGCCTATATCTGCCTGGCAAGACGATTATGTAGGAGCTATACAGACTGCCCAAAAGGGGTGGTCTGTTGTCGCCCCTTTGAGTGGCAGATTGGTAGCAGAGCAGCCTCACCAACTGCCCCAGAGGCCCCAGTCCACCGCTTCTCCAGGCCAAGGAGCTGCTATCCACCCTGCCATCCACAGTGGTCCCAAGGGAACCATGGCACAGCCATGTAAAGGCCACACCAAGGACAAGTGCCAAAAAAGGAGCTCCGTTTTGGAGCTCCTTTTGGCGCCCTCCAGTGGCGCCATGACATCAGGCACGCGCC
Source organism: Urosaurus nigricauda (assembly GCA_034509955.1). NCBI lineage: Eukaryota > Metazoa > Chordata > Lepidosauria > Squamata > Phrynosomatidae > Urosaurus > Urosaurus nigricauda. The sequence goes on from JAOEGL010000004.1 coordinate 109,339,008, forward strand.
GCGCTGTATAAACATGTCACACACCATGACATCATCATGACATGCGTGTATGGACGGCACACTAAAAAGATGGTGCCATCCATACATGCTAGGGCTGGGGAGGGTGCAAATGCTGCGCCCTCCCCAGCTCTACTCATGCTCTGGTGACTACCCTTTGGGGCCGTCTGTACCGGGCCCAAGTTATGTTTACATAAATGTGCTACACTGGCAAATATCATCAGGCAACTTGGATTAGAAGTATAGATATCACTCAATATCCATGGATTCTGCATCCATGGATTCAACCATACACAGCTTGAAAATATATTTTTTTAAAAAAATCTAAAAAGCAAACCTTGATTTTGCCATTTTATATAAAGGATATCATTTTACTATGCCATTGTACATAATTGTTATTATTCACAGAGGGTTCTGAAACCAACCCTAGTGGATACCAAGGATCCACTGTTGCCTCCCCATTTGTATCAATAGCTAAGATATTAGAGCTGATTTCTACAAAAGTTTGGGTTCACTGATTTTCTTTCAGATCTATATATACCCAGCTACTTCTTCTTTTTAAAAAAAGAATCCAAAGCCATACTAGCTGTGTCCATTTGGTCACTCTCCTCCTTACCATCTATGGGGAGAGGCAGGAAATAATAATAATAATAATAATAATAATAATAATAATAATGATGTGCTGAAGGTGAATCTTTTTGCAAATTCTGGTGGTCATCCAGATAAAACATGTTCACTGCTGGAAATGTGTTATGCTCAATATACAGGGAGCCAGCAAAGATTGTTATATAATGGTAGGTAGGGAGTGAAGGTACAGTTAAGAATCTGATCATTTCCCCATCAGATGTTAACACAAGCGGAACACCTAAATATTCTAGGATTAAATATTAGGGAGGGGAAAATTAATTGTAGCTGAAAGTTATTGATGAAAGTGCTCATTTTAAACTTCCAACAATTCACAGAAGAGTATTTCCACATTTTGCCTTAGGCATATGTACATTTACAAGGCTTGTGGGTTGTTTTTGAGAATAACACACACAAAGCTAAGCATAAATTTTAAAAATGCAAACAGCTAAAGATGCAGACAATTGAAAAATACATGAAAAAAGCACAACTTTATGCCATAGGGAAAATGTTCACAACACTTTATACTTTGGAGGAAAATGTGTACATACATTTTAGGAAATATGTATGGAAAATGCATATGGATTTTTATATGTGGAGAAAAAAATGATGTCTCGCAGCCTGAGACAAACTAAAGGATGGGATGAGAATGCAAGTAGGATTCAGAAACATACCAACAAAATCAAGATTTAGAGTTTCTCACATCCAGGCTAAACATGCAACAATATTGAAGGTTTCCTCTGCACCATAAATCTTGGAATCTCTTTCTCTGAAGTGGTACATATCCAATTTTGTTCCTGGGAATCCAGACCTACTGGATCCCAGACCTACTGAAAAGTTTCATTTGTAGGCTATGTGTCAGGGCAGTAGGGATCCATCATCTTTTCCTTCCCCACGAGCCTCTGGTATCTCCAGCCAGTCAGTGGGCTCCCCAGTGACTGGGGTGGCTAGGAATTTCTCAAAGAGAAAGTTTTTATTTTGTTTTTTAAATCTATAATTTGCTGCTCCCAGATTATGGAATGGCCTGTCAGAGAAGATCTGACATATCACCAATCTTGAGAGCTTTAAAAAGGCTGTCAAGATGGATCTCTTCCGACAGGCCTTCCCAGAGTAACTAACTTGGTCACCCACCAATATGGACCATCATTTTGAATACCCCAAAATGTCCATCTTCCTGTCCCTGATTATTTTAATGATTTAAATGATATTTATTATTGTCACATAAGGATTATTATGTTGTGTCTAAGGGACGGGGGGGGGAATAATGGGATTACTTTTGTATTGTATGAACATATTGATGATATAAGCTGCCTTGATCCTGTTGGAGAGGTGGAATGCAAATAAAATTTTATTATTTATTATTATTATTTATTAAACCATGTGATATGATTTATGCCAGATTAATTTATTATTCGGAGAGGAAAAGAAATGGAGTCTGTATGCTTTCATTCCCATCTTGTTGGAGGTCTATTTCAGGGACCTTGAGGTTGCAGGGTCAGTCTCAGGTCCGGAGCTGAGATATCTGTTTCATTGCCTGGTGGCAGTGAAACTACACAGTGACTGTGTGGCCGCATGGATTTCACAGCTGTCCTCCAAGGTTATCCCTCAACAGGCAGGCCAGGGGATCAGTGACCACTGAATGATAGGCAGGTTATCTGATGCCTGGATCAATGTTTCAAACCATACAATAGTAAATAATGTAGTTGTGGCACTTTGTTCACCAGTCACATACACATCATTATGACCGGGGAACAAAATTCTGCCTCTTCCACCAGTCTCAGCCTTTTTACTGCTGGTCCTGTATTATGTGGATTGTATAAATACCATAGCAGGATATGCCAAAATCCATAACAAGAATCCACCAAGGAGAAAAGGAAGGGTACAAAAGAAAGCAAACTTTTTTTTTCCCTTTCAGATTACTCTTTTTTATTCTGAAAAGCTTTTCCTCAAATGACTTTAATTCATCTTTGATTTAGAGCATTTGAACTAGATCCAAACTTGCATATGACATTTAATCATGGTATCTCCTTATGAAAAACGTGACACCTGTTAAGCAAACTTTCAATATACAAATATGTGAGCAAAGCTTTCATATCTATTAAAATAGAGATCTATTTATTTCTGCAGTCTGCTCTTGACAGTACTTCCAGATCCATTTGCAGAAGACACTGTGTGAAAAATTACCTTATTTTTCCAAATGGTTTTACTTTTGAATGAGGCATTACTCAACATTATTCAGTGCATTTTATTCAATCTACATTTTTTTCTGTTTGAAGTATACTATAAAGAAATAAAAAAAAAAGCTCTTGTCTCTGATGTCTCCATGTGACAATTTTATTGTTTCCAATTCTGAATAAGAATGCTATGGGAAGATAGGTTATTACACTGAAAGCATGTTTCAGATGTGGCTCAGCAAATGTTTGCTTGAAAGTGAATTAATTGTATGGTCAGCTGCTGGAAAGTACTTATAATAACAGCCATTTTCTAGAAATTCATCCAAGAATGGAATGGAAATCTTATTATTTGTTCCAGTACAATATTTTCAGCACATGAGCAGATATTAAGAATACCTCTGATGTCAGGTCCATTCACACATTCAGCAACTTTCATTTTCAAGTTCATTTTCATTTGCGTAAAGTAACATTCATGATGTAATAAATTTAAAGAAAGACTTTAAATAACATCAAGAAAGTTGTGAAAGATGTGTGTTTGTTTTGTTAGTTATGTAATTTGGCATTTTATGGTTTAAAATTTAATAACTATTATGGAGGGGGGAGAAAGTTATGCAAGATGACCGAAATATTAATAAATGAAAGAGCCAGCTAAAAACACAGAGAAATTGTAGTTCCTTCTAATAATATTTTAGAAGCCCCTTTACCACTAAATTGCCATTAACTTCAACTTATGGTGATCCTATCAATGTGAATACTTCCAAGCCACCATACTTAGGTCTTACAGACTCAGGGCCATGGCTTCCTTTGCTTGAGTCTATTCATCTGGAATGTGGTCTTCCTCTTTTACTACTGCCTTCTACTTTAACAAATATTATTGTCTTTTCTAATGAATCATGTTTTCTCATGACATGCCAAAACATGAAAACCTCAGTTTAGTCATCTTGGTTTCTAGGAACAATTCATGCTGGATTAGCTATAGGACCTATCTATTTATTTATAAGCTTCTTCCTGGTTTTTGCCAAATCTAGATGAATTGTCTGGCTGTGCCCAAATTGAAGTTCTTTTTTTTTTTTTTTTTGCTTCCATTTTCTCTTCTGCCACCTATACATAGAAAGCAAGTCTCAGATTCAACCCTGTCCTTGCCAGCAGTAGAAGAAAATATTTTTTTTTCAATGATTTAGAGAAAATATTAATTAAAGAGGAAAAAAGTTTTTAATTATATTGTGATTTCTTGGAAAGATTGAACTGATATATAATTTACTAAGGTTAAATGTTTTAGAATTAATTACTATGGTATAAAACTTGAATTGAGAGTTGGTAGATCAAGGTTCTAGTGCCCACGAAACTGATAGGCCTTGGAATGATCAATTATTCTCTGAATGACCTTCCTCACAGGGTTGCTGTTTTGAGGATAAAAAGCCACATATGCCTTAGGTCCAGTACAGGAAAAATCGGAAATAAATATGGTAAATAAATAAGCAAGCAAGTCACCCAGCTATTCTTCATTCATTACAAAGCAAAACCTGCCACTTTGTGCCAATGTTTGTACTCTCATCCCTCCACATTTGCTAGGGTTAGGGGCACAGGACCCCTGTGAAGGTGGAAAAACTGCAAATAACAAAACACTATGTTTTTACCTGAGAAAACACCTCTTTAGAAATCTCTAGCTTCTCCAGTGCAACTCTGTGGTCAACATTTGCCAGACATTGACCATAGAATTGCACTGGAGCTATAAATGCCTAGTGGAGTGTTCTCACTAAGAATCTCTAGCTGCTTTATTACACTAGGGGGCAAACAGGATTTGAATGAGAGTTAAACAGGAAATGTCCTATAATAAACATAGGGCATTTCCTGTTTAACTCTCATTTAAATCCTGTTTGCCCCCTAGTGTGATAAAGCAGTATGTCCCTCAGTGCAACATTTGGTTCAAGTTGACCATAGAGTTGTGCTGGAGGACCTAGATATTTCTAGGGAGAACATAATAATAAAATCTGTGAATAATCAAGTCAAAGCCATAAATGTGGAGGAACAAGTGTACTTGCTCTAAATTCACTTTTTCTTCCCTTTTGGAACCTCCCTTCAAAATGTCTGCCTGTTTACAAAATAATTTTTAAAAAGAACAACATTGAAGACTCTTTCTTTAAGGATTTCAGAACATGAATCAAGATTGTCTTTGAACTACTGTGATTGGTTTTGACAGAAATTTGGCATATTCTACTGAAGCAGGTAAAATGAAGGCATTAGACCATGCAGTGTTTATTACTTTAAGTCTGAGAATAGCCTTACTATGGTATACAATGGCCCAAAGGTGTAGCATTCTATGACTAATCTCCAAAGCTGCAGGCAGAGCCCATTCAATATGCTTACTGCTTGCTCTGTGATCTCATAATAGCGAGTAAAATTAAAATGCAGTGTCTTTCAGGAAAATGCTTCACTTAATTAAAACTGCAGACATCCTAGGTCTTGAAAGATTCACATGGTGAAATGTTATTTTGCAGAGGCCAAAATTAAGCACCTTCACTTTGCAGTCCTAAGAACACCTACTTACTATGTAAGTCTCAGAATATTAGATGAGACATTGTAGAGCTAGAGGCCAGCATCATGAGTCTCATAGGATTTTATCACAAGAGGCTTGAAAATAAAATTAGAGCATAACTGTAGCATCTACTACATATGCCGTGTCTGTGTCTGTCCAGTGGCTTGTCTGTAGACCATCTGTTGCTGGAGTACTCCTTCACATGGATGGGCAAAACCCATCAATATCTCTCATTCACATTTTCCATTGTTGATGCATGTGTGATAAGTTACCCCCAAAGCAGTTTGGATATAGTCGGCCCTCTGTTTTCATGGGCGATCCATTCCGGACCACCACCCCACAAAAACAGATACTCACCGATACTCATGCCTCATAGGCTTGAATGGGGCACCCCTCCAAGAAGGTTGCCTCCCATTAATATTCAAGGCCACGGATCTCAAGTCTGTGAGAATGGAGGGGCAAGTGTACATGCAAACACATGGTGTGAGTGAGCATGATTATGCTCTTCTCCAATTTTCCCTTGTTATTCCCAACCAGTTTTTTTTCCTTGTTTCAATTTCTTCTTTTCTCATTCTTTTTAAACTTAGTATATTTCCATGATAACGCAATTGTTACACACACACACACACACACACACACACACCAAAAGGTATGCTGGGATGGGGTTAGAATGGGCAAGTGGGATCTTGGAGGTCAGTGTGAAGAACACAGAAACAGGGACAGAAGTAGCACCATGGTGATTTGAACAGCTGTGTGAAAATGAGCATCCCCAATCTGGTATGTTTGCATTTTCTAGACAAACACGATTATGGCACCTGATGAACCTAATGTGATGAAGTCCACAGTTGCCACCACAGGCGCACAGGAAAGAAAATGATCTTATGTGGAGAGGAGGAGAGAGATAGTTTTTTCCCCCCACCCATCGAATGTTCATTACAGTCACTATGGTGCCCTCCCGGTGTCTGTTTTCTGCTGGAGGGAAGCTGCAGCAGCCAAACCACATGGCTTCCCACCGGCAGAAAAAGAACCTGCAAAAAGCAGGTTCTTTTTAATCCACGGTGGCACACGGTGGTAGCGTAATGAGTGTGCCACTGGTGCACTCATTATGTAAGTGCTGTGTGCCACTGTGTACATGCCGCACGGTGCTTACATAATGATGGTGGCACCCATGTAAACAGGGCACCATCATCTTGATGCCCTCATCACGTGCCAGCTTTGTGGGGCATGTATACGCTCCACCCCCAGGCAACCCTAGCACATGACGAGGGCACCGCAAAGGGCTGGTATGTATCGGCCCTATATTCATTTAAATAAAAGTAGACACTCTATTCAGTACAAAAAAAGTCTCACATTGGCTTACTTACCACCATCATCATAACATATCCTATACAAACCATGTTAAATATTTTAAAATTCAAAAAATAAAGAAAATGAAATATAAAGAAATCCGTAGAAACACAATGGATAAGGAACACAATGGATAAGGAAATAGATAGAAATAGTTCCTCCCATTGCTGTTCACCAGTGATGCTCATCCGAAGCATGCCAGCTCTGTTCCTCTAGGGCAGGGTGGGCAATTCTAAGGGGGCTGGGAGCCAATTTTCTCTTCTCACTGCCCGTGGGTTGAGCCTTCACAGATACTTCATTATTTTCTCTTGCTTCCACTCCATCAAAAGCATCTGAGGAAGTAGACTTTAGTCTACAAAAGCTCATGCTTCCAACTCCTTTCTTTCAATTAGTCTCAAAGGTGCTACAAGATCTCTCTCTATATTCTTTCTCTTCTTTTTATAGTCCGGACCAAGATGCCTTAAAACCTGTCTTGAATGTGACATAACTGGGCATCTCTGTTAGTCACAAGCCTTCCACTGTGTTAGCCGTAGAAACCTTAAATCTAGTACTCTGCAACATTTGTGGTTCAAAAAGGCATAAGAAAACCATGCTTTTAGAAAAATCACTGAATGGAAGCAAATGTTATTTGACATGCACATATTCAGACATAAGCATGAAGGATTAAAGACATTAATCAGTTGAAATTCTGCAACACATTTCCTTCTTGACTACATCTGATCAAGTGGCTAGACATATTTTTATGACACAGAGACACATGGATATCAAGAATTATTTAGTTTCGAGGAATCAGATACATTCTGGGAAGATAGTAAGTGTCCTTGACTTTTGTTGCAAGCAGTTGGGGTTAAGAAGATGCAGCACAGTAGGAAACCTCCACATCAGTTCTCTAAGCAACATTACTTTGGCATCTCATTTTAGAAGAAATTCAGTGGATGTGTGTGGTAGATGCAAAGGTCATATCTAGAGTTGAAATCTGTAGTGAACTTCTCAGCAACCCTTAATTCAGGCAGAGTTCAGAATTTGTATTTGTTGCATACTTTGCCACTATTTGCCACATGCAACACTCAGACTACTACATCACACTGTGTTACAACCACATAAGAGGACACTGCACAAAATTTCCCATTGAGCAAGAGGGACTCCCACCACACATAGGAACACCAGGAAAGGTGGTGATCTTTTTCAGGCTGGACACAGGTCATACATGACTTTCCACTGCCGCACGGCTCTGTTGGGAGCTGTTTCCCTCCACTGCCCTTTGTACCATCATTGTGCAAGGGCAGCCTGTCCTACAACGTACCTTATTGTTGTACATTGTTTCCATTGTTCAGTGGCCACGCCACTTTTGAAATGGTCCAAATGACACTGCTATGAAAACACTCTCCTTGTGGAAATGCTGCTATTTCACAATGTTGTAGTTTCAAACTCTACATTTGTAGGCTGGTTTGTGACATCAGAAATTCTCCACGGTATGGCTGCATTAGTTTTTACATTGCGAACTTTGGTTAATAGAGCAAAAACTCCCTTTCTTCTTTTGAATGAGTGATTTTTTCCAAAAAAATTACTTATTTTCATTGATATTTCCTTTATAAGAAACATCATTTTTTTAAAAAAAGTTTATACAATAAGACAACAGATTTCCTCCAACACGGAAAATCATCCTTCAAGAAGAGAAGAAAAAAAGATGGCTTTTTAACACATTATAAGCTAATTGTTTCTACAAGGATTAAAAAGGGTATTGCATTAAAACATATTTTATATTATAATTTCTTGAAGCTATAAAATAAAGAAATTTAAAGAATAAATATATAATTTATTTACAAAGTATACTTCTTAACTTTCTTCTGTGAAATTAAAGTTAGAAAGAAAATATATTTTAAGAGGAAATAATTTTAGAGAGAGAGAGAGAGATGATATAATGTTTTACTCAAGGTACTATATATCCCCAAGTACTATATATCCCAAGAAATGAAACCACCACTTAAACATGGTACTTAAAATATATTTTACAATATTAGTTACCATTTGTGAAATTCATTACACTAGCCTCCTCTTACAACTATACATGTTCTGCAGCAGAGGCCAGAAGAACTTGGAATACAACTGGACTTCCATTGAGTAATTTTGTTGTACCTCACACGTTTTCACTTTCAGCTATATGGTGTTATTGTAGAATATATTTTAAGTACCATGTTTAAGGAGTGGTTTCATTTCTTGGGATGTATAGTACCTTGGTACTTTGTTTCTACCTCTCTTTTTTGGCATTTATTTGTGAAACCTTCCTGTTAATAGTTCTTACAATGTTTTACTCAGCCGAAGAGCCAGAAACTGCATGGTATGAAGAAGTATATATCTGGCCATCTGCTGAATTATAGGATGATAATATGCAACACTCAAATCCAAAATAGATTTCTGTGCTGACTGGGTGCTGCCTCTTCATGAGATATATGTAGAAGGGAACTTTCACTGATTTTGATGATATTCAGTGTTGTTTGTTTGTTTGTTTGTTTTACTTCTAGTAGGTCTTATGCATGTTTATGAAAACCACTTTCTAGCACACAATTGGTTTTCAAATGTTTATTTATTTTGGATTTCACAATGATATAATATAGCAAGTGCTAGACACATCACTAATTTATTTTAAATTAGTAACTATAATTTCTGTATTTATAATTCCAAGATTTACCTATCACCAAACTGAGGTCCCTCAGGGGATATGCAAGCAAGTAAGCTAATAAATCTAACTTGAAATAAATTTTTAAATAAACTTTTAAAAAACAAAACAGAATGAACTACATAATCTGCCACTGGAGAGGTGCAGACAACATAATGTCCCATGGTCCTAGGATTTAGAATTAGGATTAAAATTATATTTTAAAAAATCAGCATTGTCAGTTGATTAGTCTTGTTTTTAAAGGATAATTCTTAGGTGATTCTATCAGTCCTTTGTTCCAGATAATAGCATTTACTCTGGTGGTCTGTTATTTATTTATTTATTTATTTATCCTTCTCTTTCTCTTTCTACACTCTCGAAGGCAGTCTCAAAAGGGGGGGGGAGTATGGGCATGAGATTTATCTTTCTACTTAGGCAGATGAAGATGAGTAAGGGCCTTTCTGAAAGGAAGTTTGGCATTGAATGCGCTGGACATTGTCCAGTCTGTCTGCATCATGCTTGGAGATTGGACACTGATTGAATTGGGCGGGGGGTGCTTTATTTGGCCCATGGAAACTGTGCCAAGGTTCAAAAACCCAACCTTGGCACAGTTTGCATGGGCCAAATAAAGCACGCCCCCCCCCCCCCCAAAATTTCATTATCCCAGTGGTGAATCTGGACAACTCAGGGTCCAATCTCCAAGCCTGATGCAGAGAGTCTGGACAATGTCCAGCCCATTCAGTGCCAAACCTGGGATATCCCTCTCTTAAAATGGAGTAAAATTTGTAATATCTATTTGCTCCAGATATTCCTGGAAGATCCAGAGCCCTTAGTCCCAATACCAGGCAGCTGTTAAAAATGCATCCCACTGTGCTGCCAGGCCTGGCATCTGTAGTGGTGTGGCACCTGCTCTGAGATCAGAACAAGGTGGCCAGCCATGTGACTGATGCTGGGCACTTTGGACTGGTAACAGGAAATGACATTTTCTGCTTACTCCATGTTGGTGCCTGGGGAGGGAGCAGCCATACACACACACACACACACACACACACACACACATGCATACATACTGCGGCTAATTGGTTATTGTAACTGGACATGTTGTAGGCTGAGAAGACAACCTGATCACATGGATGGAGGACAACTCTTCCTACATGACTCTCAGAGGCAGAGTATTAGCAAAGCAATCTCTTATCTCTCACTTGTAGACAAAACCCTTGCAGCCCAGGAATTTTAGCCACAGGATTACTGGTTATCTCATTGCAGATTCTGTTATTCAGTGAAGCTGTATCCAGTTTTAACCCATCCGCTATCTTCTACATTCAGTCCTGGAGGAGGCAGTAGCAAGGAGAATATATCAGGAGCCTCAAGATGGAGCAAGTAGCAAGGAGAATATATCAGGACCCTCAATCACCATTCTCTGTACCTGTGCAAGAATGTTCAACGAGACTTGTTTTTGACTAAGTGGGATTTGCTTCTGAATAAACATATATGTATATGTATATATATATAGCATTATATGTTGCATGTTGCTTTTGGCTTTATACAACAACATGTATATTTTGACAGTTCTTTGCATCCTGTCTTGATACAAATCAAGCCTCTTATTGGAAGGGGCTTTGGGTTGCTCAGAACAACAGGCTCCCTCTACCTACAGATATTAACAGTGATATTTTCACAGACACACGAAACAGAAGATCAGCTTTGGTAGTTTTTTGAGCAAGTAAAAAAAAAAAACATGCACTTCCTATGATGTCTACCATTATCAGTCATAATTAATATTTATGCAAGTATAATTTTACTTCACAACTAAATGGTTTTTCCTCTATTACACTATTTCATGCCATTAAAATATTTTTAAAAAACCTAAGGCAATTATGAAAATTCTATTAATTTGCATCACTTTAAAATATTCAGACTTGTTTGTTTTTCTTTCCAGATGCTTGTATATCCTCAGTCAAATAACACTATTTTATATTATCATAATATCCAATAGATAAACACAAGAAAGGAATTAAGCAAATCTGATTCACTTCCAAGAATTTGCCACACATAATATGTACACATAAAACCTCACAGCTGTGTAATGTATACAGACACAGGCATACACATTGAGATACACAAACTATATTTTTATCTATCTTTTTTTGTTGAGTCTTACTAATTTTTTGCATTGTGCATGTGGCAAAGCAATCATGGAAATAATGTTACAAGTAGCAATGTTAACTGTAATATGTTATTTCTGAGGTTATGATATTACTAATGATGCTACATTTTAGGAGAAACATGATTGCTGTCGGGTTTCCCCAAAAATAAGACAGTGTCTTATATTAATCTTTGCTCCCAAAGATGCAGTAGGTCTTATTTTCAGGGAATGTCTTTTTTTTCATGAAAAAGGATTCACATTTATTTATCAAAAAAAATAAATAAATAAACATTATATACTGTATATATATTTATATACAAAAACGTTGCTAGGTCTTACTTTCAGTGGAGGTGTTATATTTAGCAATTCAGCAAAACCTCTACTTGGTCTTATTTTGGGGGGATGTCTTATTTTCAGGGAAACAGGGTAGCAACACCATGCTTTTGTGTGTAATGAGTAAAATTTATTTGGCAAATCTAAAAGGTTATATTTAGTCTTTTCATAAAATCTGGGGGCATAGCTATATTTTAAGTATATTTTAAAAAGCAGGATAAAAGTAACTGAAATAAGATATTAATAATAAGTAAAATAACTAGTTTTACTTAAAAAGTAATGTACACAAATGGGATTATGAGTTAGCCATAAACATAAGGAGCAAAGGTACCTCAGGTAAGTAAAGCTGCAAAGATATACACAATAATTTGGAAACAAACCCAATTGAACTGAAAGAATCTTACTTCAGAGTGAAGTAAGCATAAGATTCCAAAACAAGGATTATGCATGTGCTTAAATCTCACCTACTGAAATCAATTTAACAGCATAATCCTATAAATGTCTATTCAGAAGTAAATTAAATGGGTATAATTTCCAGACCACTTAAAGTTTCTTTTTCTTTCTGTTCATGCCTCCCATACTATTAAGACCTATCATTATCTGATGGTTACAATAGTTGTTGATAGTGCTGAATTTTTAATAACCCTGGGCAAGGTACACTAAGCAGTTACAATCCTTCAGGAGCTAAATCATCACCCAGTTTTGACACTTTGGAATGGAGCTGCTGGCACATAACATTCCATCAGCCAGTGAGCCATTGTCACATAAATTCTAGAATCATTGCAAGGGGTTGGGTTTCATCACCCATTTTCTTATGGAAGAGATGCCAAACAGTCATGAGAAATGGTTATTCGAGTGCTGTTTCTAACACAATGTATTCTAGAACTCAGGGAATACGCTGGCTGATGAAAAAGTAGAACAAAATGCTGCTTCTCTATCCGCAAAATGGGATCTTGATGGATAGAGAAGATGGGAAGGCATGGATATCTAAGATGGGAAAGGCATCTTAGAGCTTTTCTACATGGATTATTTTCTATGAATTTGCTCCAGGGTCACATCCAGTCCAGCCTTTCCTCCATTTAACCTGAATTTTAAAACCTTACTTTTGCACTTGGGGAAATTGGCTGTCTCCACAGTGATAATGGGCTACCTTCCCTCTTGGTCCCCTAGAAACACCCAGCACCATCCCTGCAGGTACGGGTTGCTCTGAGGTTAGAACAAGTCTTCAAGGGTTGATAACATAGCTGGGCACCTTGTTGTGATCTCAGCAGCAGTGCCAGGCAATGAATGAGGATCACATAGGGGGCAGTTGCTTATCACTGCTATGGAGAGAGCACAGGTGATGGGTGAATTTAGCAGGGATTTGGGGAAAGAATACTCTGGGGCCACCGAAGACAAGCCCCCAAATACCTCTGCTATAATGCAGTGTCCATTGTGCTAACTTCCCATTTTCAAATCCCTAGTGGTAAATCGTCCTTGGGGCAGTGGAGGTGAAAGAAAAGAGTTGTGTCGTGCTCATTTTGATACCAACTCTAGATATTAATTATAAAACTGCATAGCCAGTAGGAGGGGTTTAGAATGTGCTAATAAACCCCCCCCCCCCCAATATTTCTTACCACTAGAAGAAATACCATAAAAATGGTCACTGCCATACCAGTAGCATTTTGAGAATAATGAATCAACCACCTTGTTACACCCAAAATGAAACATTCTGATCACTTTTAAAGGACACTAAAATATAACAATGCTGCTTCTTCATTACCCTATTTCCAGTGATACATTATAAATAACATTAGCCCTATACAGACAGACACTTTTGGGCACCCTGGTGACATGCTAGGGTTGTCTGGGAGCAGACCGAATAGACGCTCCGCAACCCTAGCACATGGCTAGGATGTCGTCGCTCCACAGTGCTGTACAGAAGGTGCGCAGAGCGATAATGTCGCAGGTACGCAGCAACCAAATGGCACTGTGCACCTATGACATCATGGATGCACCTGACGGAGCCTGTAGCAACACAAGTGCAATGCGAAAAGGAGCCGGTTTTTCGGGCTCCTTTTTCCTCTGTACCTTCACCACTCCATTTGGTTGCTGTGGTGATGGTGCAGAGGAAAAAGAGATGGTGCCAGACAACCCTTTTCAGGCAGTCTATAAAGCCCCATTGTTTCCTTTAACATGCAGTTTCCAAAATCTTGAAATCAGTCAGGCAGTCCACTGGTCAAGATGGCCCATGTTCATAGGAGGCAGGTGGAATTCAGTCTCCTCCATTGCTACTGTGATGGGACAAAAGGAGCCAAATAGAAGATGGTAAATGGAACCAGTTTTGGTCCATGGGCTGCTAGTTGACTACTCCTGCTCAAAATTCATTCTTATTGTTATAGATCTTTGAAGTATATAAATTACAATTCAACTATTTCAATAGGGTAAGGAAGACGATATCTTTGTTTCTCTATCTCCTACATTCAAATTCTGTAATTTATTTGGGGGAAAAAAAGATGAACTTATATAAGATTCCCACCCATCTCTACAGGGAAGGGGGTAGTCAAATCTTTTTGGAATCCTATGTGCAAGGTTTCACTTTTCCCTTTCTGAGTATTCTCTTTGTGAAACATGCAAAAATCTACCTGTTCCCCTCCCCCCCAAGCCTGCACCTGAAATCAGGTTTCTCTGCAGTCTTCCCTTTATTGAAGGTAAATTTCAAACCAACAAAGTCTGAGTTGGTCTCAAATTTATTCAAGCACATTCTCCTATCCCTAAGGGAAAGAACATTCACAAAGAATATTGTAGAATTGAGGAGTTTAGTAATTTTTATGCAGAAGACGGATTGTATGGAAGGGCAGGAGCAAGCATATCAACAACGAAAAACATGTGAAATGCTGTGCTTTATGCAGAAAGAGCTTCACTATCAAAGCAGATCTGGGCATCAGCATATTATGGGAATTAAAGTTACACCTCATCGTAATAGGATCCAAATAAAATATTATTGAAAATATGAGAGCATTTGTCCCCCTACCCTTTCCATATTCATTATCATTAGATAGCCCATCTACCCATTCATTATGCAGCGCACATTCTATCTTCATGCACAAAAACTCATTGTATCCACTGTTGACTATAGAAGAAGTGTTCTCAGTGTTTGTGGAGTTCCACATAATATGATTAAATGATCTGAAAAGCACAAGTGTGTAAAACTGCAGAACTGAACCTTTTTTATATATAAGTAAATACTGTTTTTGGAGGTGGTGTTAATGGGTGAGTGAACCTATTCCAGGGTTAATCTATTCATTAAAGGGGGCTTTCCAGGGTGCTGAACCTATTTTAGGGACAGAGTTCAGTATTCTGGATAAGTTAGAAGTCAGAACAACACCAAAAACCTGGAGTGTATTGTGTTGTGTAAAATTATCAGAAATGTTTCTGTTGGGCACTATGGATAAGGAACTGGATGAAAGCAAATAATGGATCACTTCTTCCATATATGACAACAGCAGCAAAGATATTGTTTGTTCAAATGTGGAAATGCACTGAAGTGCTGATGACTGAAGAATGGATTGTTAAGGATGCTGAGTTCACCCAAATGCCAGATTAACATGGGTTCCATAGGATAAACCAGTTGAAGACTTTTTGAAAGACTGGTAACTGTTAATGGAGTTTTCTGAGCAATAAGAACTCTAACAATCTAATCTGTGGCTATGATTATTAGTGGTGAGCCAATGTGGTGTAGTGGTTTGAGCACTGGACTATAACTTGGGAGATCAGGGATTGATTCTCTACTCAGCTGTGGAAACCCACTCGATGACATTGGGTGAACCACACCCTCTCAGCCTCAGAAAACCTCATGATAGATCTGCCTTAGAGTTACCATTAACTGGAAATAACTTGAAGACACACAACAAACAACAAACAAATGGACAGCATCAAAGAATGGTTATTTGTAATTTTATTAGGATTAAATGGTTTGATCTGTAATTGTAGAATAATATATGCTCTCTTTTTAAATTTTATTTTCATTAAATGCAGGATTGAGAAGGGGGTGTCAAAGCCTCATTGTGTGTTTGCTGCATATATTAACTCCCACTTTTTTCTTTTCTCTTTTTTCCTGTTCTTTGCCTTCTCTTTTTCTTCAGTTTCTTTATCTTTAGTTGTATATTATTTAGATTGTAACTTAGACTGTACTAAAACTAACAAATATGTTGAAATCTAGATAAATAGGATGCAAAGCATTCCCACCATCTGCTAAACTAGTGGCCCATTCCAAGAAAGAAAAGAAAAGAAATCATCATTATAACTAGAAGCAGATGAAAAGCTCTCCCTCCATTCCAACTGTCAATGCCCTGACTTCAGAGGAAGAAAAGAAGAGATAGGCATGACTCCATCATACCTAGGACCAGAAGCAGAGAAAGGCCCTTCCCTCCGTCTCAACTTCCAGTGCCCTGACTTTGCGGGCAGAGAAGAAGAGGCACATCTGCTGTACTTAATATTGTCCCCCACTGCCAATCTATTTTGTGTCTTATGTGTCATGTCTTATTTATATTGTAAGGTTGAGGGTAGAAGACTGTTTTACTGCTCTTTTACTTGTAAAGCACCATCACTGTAAATGAATGATTTATAGTGATGGCACTATATGAGTAAATAAATTGTGATGATGAGGATGATGATGTAGTTTGAGATCTGAGGACAGCAATTTGGCTGAATCAGATTTATTTCCTGGCTCAGATTACAATCCTAGACCTGAGTCTGTGGACTTTTGGGTGCCCAGATGGTTTGAACTACAGCTCACACAGAGCTAGCCTGAAGAAGAAGAGCCCTCCCTCCATACTAGCTGTCATCATCTGGCCTGGGAGGGAGTGAAAGGGCAGGCCAAAGTCCATCAGGCCCGGCCTATATTAAAAAGGAGAGCCTTCCCTCCAGCTCCATCTGCCATGGTCCAGGTCTCAGAGGGAGAGAAGAACTGCTGGATCTGATCCCCTTCCCCACCACCATTCCTTTCTCCTTTTGTGTCTTTATTTTTAAATTGTAAGCCTGAGAGCAGGGAACTGTCTAATTAAAGATAATAATGATTGTAAGCCACTCTGAGAGCCTTTAGGGCTGAAGGTCGGGGTATAAATACCATAAATAAAAATAATAATAAATAATGTTTACTGGATCATGCTAAATTAGCCTCAGGGGATTTATAAGTCAAAATATATGGAGTGTAGCTTTGGTATTCAGTACGGTTTGTTAGAGAGCTCTGTCGCCTCAGCAGACTAAAAATCCCAAGATCCACAGCATAGAATCTTGGCAAAGTGGTATCAAACTGCTTTAATTCTTCAGTGTCTTTACACCCCCAGATGGCCAGATGTGTTTTCAGTTGTAGAGGAATTTGAATTTTCAAGTACTTTCCTCTTCTTTGATGCAACCATCACAAGATAATGTTTCTCAGACATCTGTAGCAGTCATAT
The DNA here is from genome assembly GCA_034509955.1 of Urosaurus nigricauda. Taxonomy (NCBI): domain Eukaryota; kingdom Metazoa; phylum Chordata; class Lepidosauria; order Squamata; family Phrynosomatidae; genus Urosaurus; species Urosaurus nigricauda. The sequence continues at coordinate 109,356,259 of JAOEGL010000004.1, forward strand.
TGGTATTCTTCACACAAATTTTCATAACTTTTTCTGATGCTGCCTATAACATTTCGTGAAACAGAGATGTTTAAACATATACAGATGGGTGGTTCTTATTTCTCCCTTTACTATGCGGCATTCTGGATGGCCAGGATTGAGCTAAAATAGATTTGCACATTCATCCAAAGTCTCACATTGTGATCTCACCTGCATATAACACAAGACCTACTAAAAAGTGTCAGTTTTTTTTTTCTCTAAGAACCAATCCTTGTCTAACTGGGTCATACATTGGCATACGATTGAACAAGTCAGACAGTTTAAGTATCTAGAAGACATCTTTCAGTCATCTGGTGGCTGGGTGTTCCATTGGACTGCTGTTACCCAGTCAGCATCTAACAGCACTAAAGCCCCAGCTCAATTCTTTAATAATACAAAAGTGGCCAATTTTTACCTGCTCTGCTTATAATATTCCAGGATAAATATGGATTTCAGGTTTCTCTTTATTATTGGAATGGGTTCTCTCTACCTTTCTTTGGAAACTGTTAGAGGTACCTAATTAGGTGCTGTCAGCTGTTTTATGTTTCGAAGCTGGTTGCTTCTCAGTGGAATGCACTTCTTGGAGCTGTGTATTAATGTACTGGCTGAAACTTTTTTACACAGACCCAAAGTCTGGATATCCATTATTTGTGCTGAAAGGTGCCGATACACCTTCTGGTCTAAAAACATTAGAGAAAAATTGAAGAGTTTGTGTTTCTGAGTTTATTTTCTTGCTACTCAAAACTTCAGTTGAATCCTGGGGAGTTCAGATTACAGTGCAGTCCCACCAAGTGTGGGCTTGCCATCCATGGATTTGAGCTTCCACAGACAGCAAGTCCCTGGCTTTTGCAATGGGTGCATGCTCCTGTGCATGCCGGTGGGCAGGAGTGCATGCCCATTGCAAACAATGGGACTTGAGGTCCCACAATTTTTCTATCTGTGGGGGGATCTGGAATGGACCCCGCATGGATATCAAGGGCCCACTGAATTCACAAACTTGACTATTCCCAAATATTGCACTGCATTCATCAAAATACATTTTAATGTAATCCTCTCTGCTGCATTAGAGGATCAATCTCAGGTAATCCCCTATAAGGATTGTGTTTGGCTTGCGGGGAGGGTTTTGTAGAGTCTGTAAGTCACACCCTTTCTGCTTGCACTTTCTGTAAGGATGAGAGGTTGAGATTAATTATACCTCTCCTATCTAAGTTCCAGGAAAATCTCTGAATTGGTACTTGGTATCCTAGTTAGGTGATTACATTAAAAGCAGAATGGAAGCAGATGCAAAAATTTTCTTTTCTGCTGCTAAAACCTATGCATTCTTTTACTCATACTCATGTGTAATAAATGGACCTAATAATTAAAATGTTACCTATGTTAATACAAACAAAACGAACAAACAGCTTCATTTATATACTGCTTCATTCTGCCTAAGGAGTGTCTAAGCAGTTTACAACTGTAAGCTACTTGCCCCCAACAATCTGGGTACTCATTTTAGCAGAAGGATGCAAGTCTGAGTTGAGCTTGAGCCCTTTTGCTGGTCTTGAACTCACAACCTTATGGTTTTGAGTTAGTGGCTGCAGTACAGGCATTTAACCACTGTGCCACCAGTGCTGTTTTAATAATTTTTTTAATTAATGCTTTTCATTATGTGTGAATAATATTTTATAGCATGTATGAATTATGTGATATTAATAAAGGGGTACATTGGAAGTCATTTGCTCTTTTAATAAATGGTCAATTATAAGTTTAAATTTGTTTTTATCATTGTGTTCCCTATACCAACTTACTGATTTTAACCAATGGTATTTTATATTATAAGCTGTATGCTAGAATGTGTTTCAAATACAAATCTGTTTTAGTGTATAGTTTTAATAAGTATTTATTGTGTTGCCTAACACTCTTTTGACTATAAGAAAAGGCTTTTGTTTTTGTTTTGTTTGTGTGCTAGCTTCTTTGGTGTCATATTCTTTTTAGTTATTTTTTAATTACAGTTATAGTTACAAGGTGTGGCTTCTCCAAATAGTAAGAAAGAAATCTCAGATAGTCCAGCTGCTGGCTCATATACATTGTGTTCTGCGATGGGGGAGAGTTGGGGGCAGCAATACACTGCATGGGAAGAAAGTGTGTTTTGTAGCATAGGCCAGAAGGTTATAGCATTATTATCTTTAAAAAAAAAACTTTAAATAAGCAATCTAGCTATTTTTGTACTAAAACAAGCAGTCTTCTTTTGAGGAATTATAAAGTGAAGAGTTGTTGTTAAATTGTAACTATAAGACTAAGGAATGCAGTTTAGTGACACCTGGTCTATAACTGTAACTAGCTACCTTTTAAGGGGAACTTTTCAAGCTCTAAGCAATGCTGGAATGGAATCAGAGGAAATGTATGGCTGATGGGGCGGCATATAGCGTGTGACGTATTGCATATGTGGGTGAGTGTTCTTTATTTGGATCCTACTGAGGAAAACTCTGTTTGCTTCAGGTTTCACTTTAAGACACAAGTGTCAAACATTTCATATTCCAATCTGAATTATAGAGCTAAAAGGATTTGGACAGGTACCCTTTCTATGAGGTTTTCCTCTCCTGTGAATATACTTGCATATCATTCATTACTTTTTCCTTCTTTTTTTTTAACAGAGGGAAATTCATAATGTTCATCATCCTGTCATAATATGACATTATTTCATTTCTTTCTAGGTAAAAAGTTATTTCCACCAGTGAAGCATGAAATTTTCTTCCTCAGAACATGCTTAAACAATCTTACACCATGTTGTAACATCACTGGAAATGTGGACCAAATCTTAAAGCAACATAGCACAAACAGACCTGCACTAATTTGGCTAAAACATGGAAGAGATAATGTGCCACCAAGAGCTATTGTAACTGCAATTTATTTATTTATCTATCTGTTACCATCATTGTACATGGTGCTTTACAAGTAAAAGAACAAAAAACCAGTTCCTTGCCTTCAGGGTTACAATCTAATTAAATATCATCCAAGTCTCTATATGCGGCAACACAGATTCTGAATTGGGTTCCTATTGCTACCCAGGATAATGTGACAGGAAATAGAGGAAGATGTATCATTGCAAATTAGCGATGACAGAGAATGGCAGATATAAAACTTTGGATTTTCTCATTAGATAACTTTTGGTCTAGTCCTAATTTAAGAACATGTGACTGTGTTCACATTCATCCTTTGTTACTCAGTTCTTTCTCTGACCTGTTTTTCATTTTTGTAACGCTAAAATATATAATATAAATTGATAATTTCATACAAATTAATGGGCATGTCTGGGAGGGCTGGAGTCTAAAAATATAACGTCTCCAAGTTCTGATGCAGGTCTGTCCCAAAAGTCCCCCAAGAGCAATGTGAGAAAGCATAAGACTAATTTTGGGTTTAAAAAAAATTATATTGTGTTCATTATTAAGAATGAAAACAATGCCACCTGTTTCTTTTAATTCTCAACAACTTGCAGAACTGCAACAATACTTGGAAGCCATCTAAGAGCATTTATCACTGGGGCTACTAATAGCAGGCACTAGGCCAGGGGCAAGGCATGGGACTAAGCTCCCCTTCCTCCATTTTGCAGCAGACATTGGAGTTTAGCACACAACTAAATAATTTAGTTTACCTTGCCCAATGTGAATCCTCTTCCTTGATGCAACCGGATATTATCATATGCATTTTGCCACCAAAATGCCACCTCCCACCTAAAACCTGCCTAAAACCTGGCTCCTAGCCATGCTCAGTCAGCCAATTTGCAAAGCCAGGAGCTTCCCAGATTTGCTAATTGGCTGGCTGAGCTTGGATTCTAGCTGGGATTTGGGGGGTTTTAGATGAGAGGTAGCATCGGTGGCAAAATGCATATGATAATATCCAGCTAAATCCCAGAAGAGGATTCAAACCAGGCAAGTTAAAATGGATTATTTAGCTATGTGGTAAAATCCATAGTAGGATATCTATCTATCTATCTATCTATCTATCTATCTATCTAGTGGTGGATTAGACAAGAGTCTATGGGGCTGAACTGATGCCTGTAAAGGGCGGCCTGCAGCCGCTTCTTTCTTTGCCAGATCAGGGCTGTGGCAACTACATGCTATGGCCCTGATCTGGCTTTTCTGCAGTGCAAAAAGGAGCTGCAAAAAACAACTCCTTTTTTGCATTAAGGAAAGGGCACCATAGCTGCCAGTGTCACGGCTTTCCGGCACTCCTTTGGTTCTGTATCATCTGAAATTCATGCCTTATGTCATACAAGAAATTGTTTCACCGTCTCAAGGAGTTTGACAACCTTGTCATCTGGGAGCTTAGAAAACTAATTGACAGTGTCAATAGATATCCTCAAAAATTCCAATCTAATGGTAGGGCCTTCAATTTTTTCAGGTGCTAATGGAATCCCCAACCCATTGGCTAAAGCCTGAAACTGCCTAAGTACCGTAAGAATGAACAGACCCCAGAATCAGATGACCCAATGAATAAGAAATCATCCAAATAGTGGACAACCCCCTAAGACCAGTCATTGTCCTCAGGGCCCATTCAAGAAAAGTGCTAAATGTCCCAAAAGCTGCACAGAAGACTGATCAGCTCATTGGAAGAGCCTGGTCCATGTAGAACTGACCATCGAACTTGAAACCTAACAGTTTAAAATCTAAATGGTGAACTGGGAACAAATGAAATGCTGACTTAATGTCACATGTAGGTAACTCAGTCCCAGTGCCAAAACTCCTAAATTGCCGAACAGCAATGTCGAAGGAGTTATAACAAAATGAGCACAATTCGTGGGGGATGGCATCATTAACAAACTGACTGTGAGGTTTAGCTAAATGATAAATAATACAAAACTCACCCTCCACTTTCGAAGGAATAACATGCAATGGGGAAACCCTCAAATTGGGAGTCAGGGGGTCACAAAAAGGGCCCAAAACTTGATCTTCAGCAACCTCTTTAGCTGAACAATGTGTTCTAACCCCCTAACAGACTTCAAATTGCTAGAAAAAAAAAAAACAGGCATCAATGCTCGAGTTCCATTGGATATAATGGGCCTTGTGCTTGCCAGGTGGCCATGTGCGTGTGCTGCATGCGCGTACCATTTTCCCTTTTGCTGGGCAGCTTCAGTATAAACTGGAAGTCACCTATAATGAGTTCACATATGATACACTCTCATTGTGTATATATATATATGTGTGTGTGTGTGTGTATTACTCAACAACTGCCAGTAGGAAGTAATGCTAAGAAAACTTAAACAGAATTCTAGATAGCCAGTCCAAACCACCGAAGCTCAAATATATGTACAATGGGCCCTCCCCTTACATGGGGGATTCATTCTGGACACACATACCCCCCACGTAAGGGAAAATCCACATATGCTCACGCCCCATAGGAAACAATGGGATGCGTGCACACGGCGGCACAGTGGTGCACACGTACTGTCATCTGGCTTCTGTGTAAGCAGAAAGCTGTGTATAGTGAGCCCGCATATGGCTCAGGTGCACTGCATATATAAACAATTATTATGTATATATATATATATATATATATACATATGCATAAAGATAGAATATATCAGTGATCCACTGAGGCTGAGAGAGTGCCACCTGTGACACAAATATACTCAAGCCTTAATGAACCGCAGAGGCATATATAACATGCACGAACCACAAATGTCAACTGCAAACAATATGGCTATTAGCCCCAAATAGGATGAGAGAGTGTAGCTACAATTACTTCAAAATAGCCACTGGCTGATAATCAAAATGGCCACTGGGGACCATAGCACAATATGACACTTGGTGGCAGATGGCATGTGGCAGTGGCATGTGCCACAAGGCTAACTGCTGCAGCAATCTGCTGGGGGGGGGGGCAACCTGGCAATCAAATCACTAGTGCCAAAGATGGGCGAGAGAACATCACAGCACCTGCAGCCTCCACAGTGATGGAAGGGACCCCATTAGCACTGCCCAGATTATCCCAGAGAAGATAGAGGCAACAAGAAAAACCACCCCCCAAGACAGCTTTGGGTTCCAGCAGGAGACAGCAGCACCAGGGGACCACCCCCTCCCCCCACAAGGCCACCGTGGCAACTGATTGGATATCATGGCACAAAGGGAAAGACTTCTTGCAGGTAACAATCAGTGGCACACCACAAGCACCCCAGCCAGGCCTAAAACAGGTGGGAGGAGCCTGGGCAATCAGGCTGGCAAGCTTCGGTATCACCATCATCTCAGTCTGGCCCAAAACAGACAAAAGGAGCCCTGGCAAGTGGGCCTAGAAGCCTTGGTACCACCAACAACCCAGCTGGGCCCAGAACAGATAAGAGGAGACCCAGCAATCAGGCCGACCAGCCTCGGTGAAAATGGGGCAAGCCAGGCACAACCAGGAACCCCAATAAGGAAAAAAAACAAGGGGGAGGGGGACAAGACAAGACCATCCTCACACCAACAACAGGATAATAATAGGAGAGGAAAAGTCAGCCAGATGTCAAAGAGTGCCCAATCTCTTTAATTTCTTCCTTCGCAAAGAGTCAATGGAGGTGGTTCGCAAAACTAGCTTCACACCACGCCCCCAAAGACTCGTGCCGTGATATCTCTGGCATGGCATGATTTTACATCAATGCCTCATCCCAGGGGAGGGCAGCAAACAGCCCATCCCCATTCCAACTCCTCCATCATGGAGGTGTGGGGGGTGGGGGGGTGGCCATTTCACAAATGAAGCAGCAGTGGCAGACTTTTTTTTCCGCTGAAATTATCACAAATTAGTTGGAAAATACCTTGATATAAACTTATATGACAAAACTGCAACACATATAACTCATCAATTACACTGATAGCAATAATTAGGCATTAAGTTTCCACAAATTAACAACGAACCATATTTATGGTTAAATACTATGTATTATCACTATTGATTATATTCACCTACTCAGATTTTTTAATGAAAGTCATTACACACATGCAAATTTAACTTGACAGTTAACACATACACTTGTTGGCAGGTTTCAGTTTATTAAACTTGCTTTTATTATGTGCTGGAGCATGCTAATTGAAAGTGTCTTGTAAAAAGAACGGAAAGATATAACTGCAGAAGTAGATTTTTTCAAATGTAGTTAATGAGTGGATTCACATGGCAAGCTTTATCACATGATTCTGATTTGCAAAAAGTTAAGATATGCAGTACAGTGCTGATTAGTAAGACTGTAAATTCACGTAAAGATTTTTTCTTGCACTACATTGTGTCCCGAGCAGTCTCAAGGGAACATCCTTAGAACTGTGCCATACTTTTCCAAGGAGTTATCAGCACAGAGAAATATTAATGCAACTATGATGCAACACATCATCTAGTTTGATTCGTCCATCTGTTTTTCCTATCCAATCATTTTTCAATGTTCATATGTCCATTTATTTCTAGCATTCCCTCTCTCTGAATCCCCTGTGGCTTATCTCTTGTTCGCCTTGCATTTCTTTAACCTCCCATCTCTTCAAGTAACCGCTCTTTTTCCTGCCTTTCTTCCAACAGTACAACAAATGGTGTCACTAGCATTGATGCAAGCCAGTGTGGAAACTCATGGTGTCACCTCCTCCCACACTGACCCATCCTACACCATACAGAATCCTTAGTAATGTTTTTGTACTAATGTTACTCTTAAATCATAATTCCTGTGTAATTCCATAATACTAACAGTTGTGAAATAAACAACTAGCAACATTAAAATGATACCTTTACTTTACAATTTCATACTTACAACACAAATGTATTTACATATACATAGTTTCATGCGATTTTTAAAAATAATTTTAAATAACATTTGAAAAAATAATTTTTAATTTTATTTTTTTTAAAAAATAAGTTATAATTTTAAATTTTAAAATTTGATTATTTTTTTAAAAAAGCTGAGGCCTCTCCTTTCTTCTCCCACTGAGCCTCACTCTGCTCACACCATTTCGTCAGTATTGTAAAAGACACAGACAAATGTCACAGCCATTTCTGACAAAAGGGGGATGTTTGAGGAGCAGTGTGCTCACCCCCCTGCACCCCCTAGTGATGCCACTGAGTTTTTTTCCCAGCTAAACCATCCCCCCCCCCAAACATAGGAATTGTGCTTTTGTTCACATTCTTTTGGATACCAATTTCCCTAGCTGGGATGTCTATAAATAGTCTATAGCACCACACAGCTCAAGCAGGTAAGAAGTTTCAGGGGTTACATAACCCCTAATTTTATAAATATGTACCTAAAGAATTATATTTCAGTTTATGTATCTATATATCTAAATTATATAATGTATTTGTTACCTAAAAAATTAAATAGTTATCAAACTGAATTATTAAATAATTTAAAAGGCAGTACCAGAAACAACCCAAACAATACCAAGACCAAAAACACCATATTACTCCCCTCTTCCAAATACAAATAGAGAGGCCCTAATGTGCCTGATGATCTTCCTGAAGTGTTGCCATGGAAAGGGAGTGTAGAAATAGGAGATTTCTAGATCAAAAAATCAGGAGTTTCCTATACTTATTTCTCATCAATATGATAAACTAAATTGTTCCAAATTCCTGTTGTGTGCGTGGCTTCCATCACTAAATTCTCTTATATTAGAAAATAACATTCTGCCACTTGACAACTTGTTTTCTATGTGAAGCAATATTTGTGTATGGAAGCAAATTTAGGTTACCATCCTATACACATCTGGGAGTAAGAATAACTGAACTGAGCAGGCTCCTCCTTTCAGTAGTCATGAACAGGATTGCAACTTAAACATGTAATGCCATCACCAACCCTGCCACTTGAAAGAAGTAAGACAGTCTAAACAATATTGCTGTTGTTTTTGGTAAGACAATGCACATGATGTCTTTAAATAAAAATGTGACTAATAAGATTTGGAGATGTAAATAAAATTGATTTAAATAAAATTAAACTCATACTGGGAATTTTCATTATTTATGGTTACAACACATTTCATTATATCTGACTCATATGGGTCTCACTTTCAATGAACAGAGAGTCTACATAGATTAATTGAAGTTCAAATGAATTGATCAAGCTTCTCTCAGCTTCGTTAAACAAGGAAATTAAATGGGATTTACACTTAATTGTGAAAGATCAGAATGATATAAATTTGAAGACTTATTAAGGATATTAAGTTTATTCATGGATTTCGAAAGCAGGCTCGTTTCATTCTCAGGAAATATAATCTTTAAACAAAGAAGAATCATTGTAAATTCAGCTTCACTTACAGCATTCAACATTTGGGCCAACTCAGTAGTGAAGTAGAATATTTCTGCTTCTTTCCATATGCCTGTATTTGTGGAGGGCAGTACACATTACAATTGATACAGGAATTATTGATATTACAGTGACAGTTTCTGCAGCAATTTATGCCACACAGATATGTGCCCCTATATGACTATGTGCCCCTATGCATCTTTAAATATGATTTTATGGGGGGAAAGAACTACCTTATAGTTTTCTATGTAAATCTTAATTTCAGCTACCCCATTATTTAGCTATTAAAGAGTTTAAACCTTTTGCCACATACAAAGCCTTGCCAAAATGCTACTAATTGATATCATGCAGGAGTGAGGTAGTTAGTGGGATAAGAAACCACATGAATTTAACAAGAAATATGTTCATTGACTTATTCCAACTAACAATTAATTGTCTGTGGAGCACCCAGGCCTGTGGCTTTTTTCAAATAGTCATAGAGTAAGAAGAACAATTGATACTTGAGTTGGACTACAGAGAAAAATTAGGCTGTGCCAATTACATAAGAACAGTTTTGAGTGTGGCCTCTGGTCTGTGAAAAGAAAAAAAATGGAAGTGACAACAGAATACAGTATGAATCCCCCAATTAAAACTGGCAAAGATATAATTTTCTTTAATAGAACATTAGCAGTTTTAATGGGGGAAAAAACCCTATGTTTCCATGTTCTTTTTCTAGAAGATGATGATAGATGGATAGTTGTTTTCTTACTATAAACTTTGCTTTTTATTAAAAGTAGGTTTAAGGAAGAGAATAATTTCTTCTGCAAAAATTAAATGCATCCGTATAAATATATGCAACACCCATAGTTTAAATAAAGAATATTAAAATGCCGACTTGACGTTTAGTCTGTCTGTCTTTCTTTTTCTTCTTTTTTCTCTTTTTGTTTTTGGAATACACATTATTTAACAGGCGGAAAAATAATTACAGCCCTGACGAAGAGCTATTCAATTTAATCATAGATTACAAAGCAACTTCAAAATTTCCCAGAAAAGATTTTACAGGAATGATATAAACAAATCTCAAATTAATTTCTCCTTTGTTCCTAATCTCTCTCCATGTCAAAGGATTATGCAAGCTTTATCTCCTATCAGATATTAAATTTCAGCTATAGATAATAGCTTGTTGCAAAGGGGACTGCTTAAACAGGAAGAGAAAGAGAACACAGAAGGAAGTTCTGAGTCCTTTCCACTTTGATACACCGGATTTTGTAGTCCACTATCAAGAAGCTGCAATTCACTAACAAGAAAGGTTCATCACTGTGAATAACAGCTGGAAGAACAAAATGATGTAAATAATAGATCTAACTCCCAGCATGGACTCTGAGGTGTCACTATTTTCTGATTAACTTCAAAATGAAGCATGTTTAGTAATCAGACTCCTGAAATAGTGGTACCTGTTCCTTAATAGGCAGGCTCCATATCCAATTTACCACTACTACTACTACTACTGCTACAGTTTCAGTTTAACTGGGTGTGTTAATGACTTTCAATGTTCACTCTAGTTCCAAAATGAAAGGAAAGTGCAGCTTCTAAGGGTGACAACTTCAACAGATATATTATTTAGGAACTATATATTGCTATTCTGAGCTATGTTTAACTCCAGTTTTGTTGGCCCTTTTTGCTTCTAAACTATAATGGCCAAGACAGCAAAACAGATAGATATTCCTTATTATCACCATTTTTTTTTAATGCAATGTATAGAATTTTGTACTGCTTGTAGGGGGAAATGGAGATTGGGGCACAAATAATGCCTCCCTCCCTTCCTCACTGTTCTCCCTTTCTTTTTGAAAACAACATCTAGAGCATTCTAGGGGAAAATGAAATGGTATCTGCTTGAAAAACTAAAATCAACTCTGCTGATGGAGTTAAGCACTGAATGGGCACAAATGACTTTACTGGGAATAATATAATATATAAACATTTGTTGTTGATGGGTTTCATTTCAAAACAGGTAAAAATTTAACAATGAACCCAATTCATTTTTTCAGCTTGTTCCAAAAAGAATGTGCAGCCTTACTGGCTTTTGATGCTCCTGGAGACATTACTGAAGAACTTTCAAACATCTATTTACAGGTTGGGCTTGCTTGTTTAAAATGGGGTGGGAGAAGGAGAGAGAGACAAAGATAGAGAGGAGGGGGAGGATAAAGTTATGATGAAAAATAAAAGCTGAGACTAGCACAACTTGGAATGCTTTATCTAATACCATATCTGTATTAGAAATGGAAATAATATTTGTAATTTTACTCCCAGGTCAAGAAATGGGTTTCCCAACAGTTAGGATATCCCATCAGTAAGAATAACAGAATAGCAAGAAATTTCTCCTGGTATTCAGCATCCTCTAAAGCATTGTGCAGGATGTATTGTGCTAAAAAACCCCATAAGGTTTGTCTGGGACAAGAACCTGTGATAACAGGCATAGATGAGACAATGGAACTCTATCATTGCAACTATGACATTTATCATACAACGGAATTTGAGGGTATAATGCAATGGCAATCCGAACGCAATCATGGGGTTTCACGTTATTGTGAATGAGTGTATCTCACGCAATTATGGGCAATGGGAAGTCATTCCGAAAGTAATCATGGGGTTTCATGTAATTGCGTATTAGAGTATCTCACACAATTTTGGGCAATGGGGGGGGGATCATTTTCGGGAAATGGGAAGTCATTCTGAATGCATTCCGAACACCATCAGATTTCATGTAAATTCGCTAAACTAGTGAATTCATGTAATGATGAAGTGGATCCATTCGCAATTGAGAGAAATTCCTCCCATGTGATAAACTCCTATGTCTACTAGTGTCACCATTCAAAAGACTAACTCTTAAGCCAGGCTGTACCTTAATCTGAGCTGCTGCAGATAGGGTTGCTGGGAAATTATAATTTAATGCACTCCCCAGGCACAGGGCACATACAAGGAATGTATATTTCAACCTGGATATAGACATAAACAAATAATGTGATGCAAAATGTAACATCATTTAAAACCTGTCATCTATTATTTCCATACTATATACACTGTATAACAAACACACTCAGTTCCTTCTACAATGCTGCTGCTTAGCACTGTTATGGAAAACTACAATTATCTGTGTGCTCCATTTGTTCTAACACTAATGCCTTCATCTATTTATATCATGTTCAGTTTGTATTCTCTGCATGTTCTGTTCACAGATCACAGCCCTAGTGGCCTATGTCATGCAGAACAACATAGATATGACTCTAGAAAGTTACTTTTAAAATATAGCAGCTGAAATTCAGTATTGCAGTTACAAATCCACAACTGATTTCCATTCATGTTTGTGAAGCTATTGCTATTATTGTAAAAGTCTCCCAATCTTACCTTGATGGCCACCAGCTACTGCTATTAATAAAAATTTGTTCTTCTGTCAGTGAGGAGACAGAAGACTGACATTCCCATGTCCCTCTCACCAGTGATCTCCTGTGTAAGGAGGAACTGCAAGAAAGATCCTGCTTCTGATTTTTGTGGCATATATCACTGGTGGGAGTGGGATGGAAATGTCCACCTGCTGTTCATCTGCTGAACAGACCACCATTACTCACAGTCTACAGTGGCTTGTGACCATTTGGGGGACTGGGGGAAGTTGAGCTCTTAGTTTAATGTACTGCACTAGTAGCTGATATAGAATCAGGGATATATTTAGTTACAGCCATACGTATAACATTTTAAAGTTATGTTTTAATCTTCCATTACTTAACTTTCTATGATAGTTGTTGTGAGTTGCTCTCAAAAAAAAAAAAAACTTTTGAGTGTTACAAAACATATCCCATCCACTGGATTAGGTTTAGTTGGTGAGTACTGTTGATGAGGGCAAGCTTCTGGGGCAAGTAAGGTAGAAAACACATTTGAACTTACTTGATTCTTGATCCCTTGGCTGGTTGTCCAGGGACGAGATATAATTAGATTTCTAACACCACATATTATTATTTCATCTCTCAGGGAGAGGATATTTCTATCCTGTTTAAAAGAGGGAAATTATTAGTGATAAGCCCTTCCTGCATCCCCTGGACCTTAATGATTACTGACCTATCAAATCTTCTCTTTTTTTTTTTTGGTGGGGGGCACAAAGAGATTGAGAAAGCAGTTGATTTCCATCTCCATATGGTCTTGGATAACACACACCTCTTCCACCCATTTCAAACTGGCTTCAGAGCAGGCTGCAGAGTTGAGATTGCTATGGTTGCTTTGGTGAATGATCTTCATTTTAACACCAGCAGAGGGAGTGTATTCCTATGGTGCTCTTGAATCTCTAAGTGGTGTTTGATACTACCAATTATGGTATCCTTCTGGAATACCTGGGGAGGCTAGAATCAAAGACTGGGGAGTTTATCGCACTGGATTCCAGCATGTCCTGAGAACGGGCCAGGAAGTGAACAGAACGAGTGGGAGATGCATTTTATTGCACACAATGAAGTCCCTCAGTTGTTCTGCTCCCTGCCCTTCCATTCCCAGTCTGTCTAAGGAGAGGAGATTTTTGAGAACTGTTTTGAACAGTTCTCAAAAATCTCCTCCTCTGGAACGGATGGGGAAAGGATGGGGAACGGAATGGAATGAATGAGGGATTTGTGTGTGCAGTGAAATGCGTCCCCCACTCATTCCACGCTTGTTCCTGGCCTCTTCTGTTCTCTTCTTGTTTCCAGGACCCCCAGTGTGATAAACTTCACTGTGTTTTACTGGTTCCAGTCTTGCCACTCAGGCAGGTTCCAGCTGGTGGTGTTTGGGGATAGCTGCACCTTATATGTCATACCACAAGGTGCTATTCTATCCCCAATGCTATTCAATATAATATGAAACTACTGGGAGAGATCATTTGGTGGTGGGGTGAATTGCTATCAATTCACTGATGACACTAAAATATATTTCTCCATGCCTCCAAAAACAGCTTTGGCTAAGGATAGTATATCTCCTATAAATGAATGCTTGAAAAGGCAATAGGTTGGATGAAGAAAAACAAACTGTATCTGAATCCAGACAAGAGGTACTTACTATCAAGGGTCCTAATCTTGGAATAGAGGTCTGCCAGCCAGTTTTGGATGGGATCACACTTGCCCTGACAGTATTAGCAGTTTGGAAGTGCTCCTGGATCTGTCTCTCCAAATGTGAGCTCATATCAATGTGATGGTCAGGAGTGTCCGCAATCAGCTTTTGCTGATATGCCAACAGCACCCCTTCCTAGAACCAGGGGACCTAAAGATGGTAGTGCATACACAAGTAACTTTGAAGCTGAAATTCTGCAATGTGCTATATATTGGGCTGATTTTGTACCACATCTAGAAACTTCAGCTGATTCACAATATGGCAGCCAGACAGATTATGGGTACATCCAGGAAGGATCACATTACACTGATACTAAAAGCAGTCCAAGTGTTGGTTATTACTTTTAAAGCCTTGCATGGTTTAGGTCAATGTTACCAACAGGATTTCCTCCTCCTGTACAATACACCCTGTACATTCAGGTCCTCTGGGAAATGTCCTCTAACTGGCCAGGACTAGACTGGCAGTGGTTTCCCAGAGGACCTTTTTGTCTGCAGCCCTCAGACTCTGGAATGATCTGCTCAGAAATATGACAGCTGTAAATGCTGACTGCATTTAAAACAGCATTAAAGACATATTTTCTAGCAGGCCTACCCAGTCAATTTTAAATCATAACTTTTTAATTTAAATATTCTAAAGAATGTGCTCTTATGAGTGTATTTTAATGGTTTTATAGCATTGTATTTTAACTGTTGGTTTGATGTGTTTTAGCTATGTTTGTATTTTAACATGCTGTTGCCCATCTCAAGAACTGAGGAGGGGTGCAAAAGAAATACAATATCATCATGGCTGTTGTTGTTGTCATTGCTGTTGTCATCGTTATCATCATCATCATCATCAGCATCATCATCATCATCATCATCTAATTGTCAACTCCAGAAAAGAGCATAGGGCAGTAGCATAAGGCACCATTTGAATATTCCTTAAACTATTACTTAATGACACACCCCACACACCATTAAATGAAAATGGTCTTCAATAATCATAAAAATTACTAAACATCACAGTTAGACTGCAAAAGAGGTGAAGTTACTAATCATTTACAATCTCCTTAAAATTTGGATATAGATCTTTGTTACTGGGGAAAGGAATTAATTACAAGGAATTATTTGCATCTCACACATCCCAGTCTGCACTATTATGCCATATGTACAGCATGATTGCATGTTAGACATATATACGAGCTCTGCAGTTCCACACAGTTACTTCTAAACTCTGAAATCTAACTATATCCAGATATCTAGACACAGATATATAGATGATCCTACATGTTTGTGTTGAGAGCAGCATAGATATTGTTTCCCTTTTATTCTCTCAGCTTGATTTTGTTTCTCTTACACGATATACAAATTATATATCAAACATTTCAACCTAGAGAGGAGATTCTTCAAACCCTTTCCTCTTGAGACCAAGTGTAGTATATTGGCCCTCGTCATTTGGCATAACAAGAAGTGCTTGAATCAGCTCCCAGATACTGTGTTTTCTGTTTTCCTTTTCAGCCTTGCCTGCAGGAACTGCTGTATGGGCTGTTTGCTGAAAGCATTCATTATTAAAGTTGTTGGTTTTGCATCCTCTCTGTGGCTTTTTCCACATGATCAACTTCATAGAATTTATTTGTTGTTTTTCAACCCACACCACAATCCTAACCATAGGTACTAGTAAGTAAAACTACAGTCCTGCCAATACATATCTATTCTGAAGTAAGTTTAACTGAGTTCAGTGGAATATCATACCCCCCCCCCCAACTGTCCTGATTTATCAGGGATTATCCCAATTAATCCTCTGCCACACCACCTTTTCAGTTGCTTTTTAAATGTCCCAGTCTCCTCCCTCTTTTTCTTCTTTATTCTCAGCTTGCTTCAATTGCTGCAAACTGAGTTCACGCCACAAAAGTAGTTTAAATTCAATTAGCATGAGGGATAGTGAAGGGGGCAGAATTCACATTAGACTCAGGCAAAAGCAAACTGCTGTAGCTTCTGCTAGCTTGTGTGTTCTTCCTCATTAATAACATTTGGCATCTTGACACATTCTGACGCTGCTTGGCTGTCCTGGTTATCACCTATGCAATGTTGGCAGGTATGGAAGCAAGTATGCATAGAATTAGAGGCTTGGTGTGTTATCTAAATCATAAAATTATAGAAATTTGATATTATTTATTTATTTATTATATTTATTTGCATCCCGCTCTTTCCCCATTTTTATATTTTATATACCATTTTAAGTGTCATAGCTCCATCTTAGGGAAACCCAAGATTTGCAGCCTGGGGAGAGGTAGGAACTTATTGCTCACCTTTTTAAACTGGCTCCAGCCTCCCGGGCTGGAGCCGGGATGCGGGATGAAGGTGGGGATTATAGCTCACTAAATTGCCACCAAACCACTGGCTGCCATCAGCCCGAGCCCAAGCTAGGTCCCAGGCATGCTCCGCCAGCACCTTTTAGAAGTTGGAAAGCTTCTGACTTTTCAAAAGTGCTGGCGGAGCATGGCTGAGACCCAGTTTGGACCCGGGCTGATGGTTCGGTGGCAATTTAGTGAGAGATAATCCCTGCCTTCATCCTGTGTCCTGATCCCAGTTTGGGAGGCTAGAGCCAGCAGCAATTTAGTGAGAGATAATCCCTACCTTCATCATGTGTCCTGATCCCAGCTTGGGAGGCTAGAGCCAGTATAAAAAGGTGCCTAATAAACTCCTTAGTTGGAATTATCAGCCACAAAACCACAAATCCCTATGGACTCTTTCATACAAGGCTAAATTGGAAGTATAATTTAAGGTCAATTCGAATGTTATTGCAAATTAACTCTTCGCACGCAAATTCGGGCAAGAGGGAAGCCAATTCGAATGCAATCATGGGTTTTACCTTATTACGAATTAAAGCTTCGCATGCAAATTCGGGCAGGAGGGGGTTATTTTCGGGTAATGGGAAGTAATTCCGAACGGAGCAGGGGTTCATGTAAATTCGCTAAACAAGCGAATTTACATAAATCCGCATTGGCTCCATTCGGAGTTGGGAGAAATTCCTCCCCGTTTGAAAGAGTCCTATGTTCTGTAGGATGTAGCCATGGTGGTTAAATTGGTATCGAATGGCTACAATTTTGTGGTGTAGATACACATATCATTCAGATCTGTGAGACAATCCTGGTGGGGGTGGGGGTTAAAAAAAGCAAGGGGAAATTCTTTCTAAAAGTTTTCTTTGCTCTAGGTGGAATTGTCTGTCCTAAAAAATATTTATAAAGACTACTCTCTCGCTCTCAGAAATTGTCTATTCATAAAACGAAACATATCCTGTGCTCTTGCAAAAGTCAGGAAAAGGAAAAAAAATGTTGGAGAATAGTTTGAAATAATGCTGGAAAAAATTATGTTACTACTGTTTCCAAGTCTGTATTTTATGTTGTCTTTGTTTTCCTTGTTAAATAGCAGGTATGGTGAGAAGGTAAATTTGTATCTGTTGGTAGATCTCTAAGTTATATACAGTACTTTCAACTCACATCCTTTGCACAGTGTGATTAAACGGGGGTGAGTTGGTAGCATGATACAGAGTAACACACAAAGGAACGCCAATCAAATGGGAAGATGTAGACTCATTGATTGATAAATCTCTCTAAGAACATCATCCTTCCCTAACATTCCTGGTTCATGTTGGCAACACCATGTATAAGCAACAGTAAGTTGCATGTAAGAGAATGCAATGAGAGAAGCAAGCTGCATATAAATTTAAAAATTTAAAGGACATTTCAGGTCATGAATAGTATTTTGGATTCGTTTCATTTTCAGGCTGTACTAACAGCTTCTAAGGGGTGGCATGTAGCTGCTCCTTTCCTGGCCAGATTGGGGCCACAGCAACCTCATGCTGTGGCTTTGATCCAGCCTCTGGAGGGCGCAAAAAGTAGTTGCAAAAATCAACTCCTTTTTGTGCCCTTCAAAGGGCACCATAATTGCAGAGGCTTGCCCCTTTGGTTCTGCATCATCTAGATGAGGTGCTGAAGGTGTGTCATGATGCCACACACCATTTGGAGCAGTGCACAGCATCATGACACAATGAGGGCAGAGTCAGGGTGTGTGGCATCAGGACGCTTCACCCTAACTCTGCCCACAAGCCAGCCTTTGAGGCCAATCTGTATAGGCTCTTTGATATTTTAAAAATAAAACAAATTAAATATGAATGAGGTTTTTGTATTTTTATTTTATTTTGTTTTAAATCTCCTCAGACATATTCTAATATACCACCCTCCCAGTCACCATATTCATCTTATTCTAGCTCAGTTCAAATTCTTCAGATCAAATCAGTCTATCTATATGCCACAGAGCAATGTATAAGACCAAAGTGTGTGCACCAAGCAAGTGGGATCAGATTTATTCAAAGTTAGAATAAGCATGCATTTCCCTTTATCATTTTCTCTTAGTAAACAACTGAAAACCTTGTATCCTTAACAAATAAGCAGAACTTGAGGAAACAAATCATGCTGTGAAATGGTGAAGAGAAGATACTCCCAGCATCCATCCATAGTGGTGGCAAACCAGCTGAGAAAGTGTTAAGTGTTACATACCTTGAAGCCCAGTATCTGGAAGAGAACATCAAGCTATGTCACAGAGAGTAACTCATTGCTGCTCATATTTCCCCCAGCAGACATTAAAAAAATAAATGCAAAGGGCCAAGCTAAGAAACAGACACAACTAAAATGACCAGGCAAGGGTCCCACACATACGTGGACATTGTTGGAACATGAATAACTATGGATGCAATTATTGTAGCAAGAGGGACAACCTCAATTCAAAATGAATGTGTCCAGGCCTAGACTGGAATGCACCACCCTGGGTACCACCTAAAATTGATATCTAGTCAGTGGCAACCTCAACTGATAATGTTTTTCAAAAATATCCCTCCCTTCCCTAGTATGCAGTTAAGCTTCTAATGGAGATTGCATTCCATCTCCAAAATACCACTGACAAAATTCACCAGCTTTCTGACCCAAACTCCAAGTGGCAGGCCTGAATGACAAAACGAAACTTCATGCTTGTCAAACCCAAAAGTATAAAGTCAGAAAGGTGTAGATCAGGGTGAACATTTCTTGAAACATCCCAAGTTATAAAGCACCAAGAAGGTGAATTATGTGGGAAGCAAAGAACTGGACGAAAAACTTCTTTATATATCAATAAGGGGTGAAAACATCCTGATATTTACAGCTATCCTACTTAAATTGCAGAGAGCATTTAAATAAAAGCTAGCAAATTCCATAACATCAAAGCAAATTGTTTTGAAAGAATGATAGGATTGGATTTTCTCCTCATGCTTAACTCAGCAAATGCATACTTACAAACATATATTTTTCACCAAAGACATAATCAGTATTGTGCATAAATCCAAGAACAAAGTGCCCGAGTCAACAATACTGGAAACAAAACAGTATAAGCTTTTGTGATAAGCAATAGCTCTTAACTGCTATTACTTGTCTGTGGAGCTTATACATAATAACTGTTTAAAGACCTCAGTAGAACTATCAGGAAACCTTAACACAAACTCTTTTCTTAGTATAGTTGTATACATAAAGAGATCATAGATGCCTTAGCTCAAGAACCTGAGCTTGGAAAGTTACTTTTTAAAAGCTATTAGATACAATTATAGATAAAAGCCCTCCTCAAGCAGCTACTGAATATTATAGATACAGTTTTTAAAATCAACTCTTTAGGTTCTTGCTCATCAGACGTAATTATTTCTCTCTCTCTCTCTTCTTTTCAAAGCTTCAGTTTTATTCTACTCTGTTCACTTCCTTGTCACCTCAGTTCCCACAACAAAGCATGAGGCAGAAACATGAGCCAGCCCTTGAACTACATGACACTCCACCATTTAGTGAGGCCACATCACATCTGTAGTTTTTTAAGTAACTAACATTTTACAGTTACTATTGCAAAGAAGTGAAGTTGTCCCTTTCTATGTTACAATTCCAATGTGGGCTATACTCTTGTTATTGAGAAAAGGAACTAATTACAAGTCACATTGATGTTAATTAGTTCTTTACCAACAATAATGTAATCCAGTTATCTGGAAGTTTGGTGAAAAGCAAGAAAACATAGAGGCATCTTTCGGGCATGTAAATCCTGGCAACGAGGAATACAATGAGCTCACTCTCCCTTCCCCTTCCACCTTGTTCCGATCACCTTCTGCATGTTGACATGCAATGTAGTGCCTTTTTGTGTCCGTTCCCTGAACTATTTAGCTTCCAGAAAAATGAAATGTCTAAATCACATGAGCCACCACTAATAGAAAACAACAACAAAAACAACAGAGGTTTGGAATACACTGAGGGTGACAAAGCAGTTACAAAGAGGGTGTTAATGTTACAAAAACAGTGGAGCAAAAATGTTTGTGGTTTTCCCACTGGGATTACATGAGAGAAAACATTATAAAGAGGGCTTTAGTTTTCTTGATTTTACAGCAAGGGTTTATGAGTTGCCCTCAGAGAAGTAGAAGGCTTATTATAGGTCAGAAAAATCTGAGCTATTTGCTCTCCTTCAGCAAAATAAATTTCCCCAAAGGTAATTCAAAGCATCTAGATCATGAGAAGGAAGGACTCATTGGTAAAGACAATAATGCTGGGAAAGGTGAAGGGAAGTAGGAAGAGAGGAAGGCCACATGCTACATGGATGGACTCTCTTAAGGAGGTCATGGGTATGGGGTTGCAGGAATTAAGCAGAGCAATGGAGGACAGAGGATTTTGGAAATGTCTCATCCATATAATCACCATGGGTTGAGATTGACTCGCGGGCAGTTAACAACCAAAGATTTGTAAAAAGAAAATGTTGCATTGAATGTTTTTAAAAAACCAATTGGATATATCTTCCAGCCCCTTTGGTATTCCCACCTTGAATATTGACAGGTTTGTGTGAACTGGAATTTAGTGTGTTTATAGAACACAGATAATAGAATATAGTTACACTGGACTTTATTATACGACGGAATTTGGGGGTATAATACAATGGCAATCCGAACGCAATCATGGGGTTTCACATAATTGCATGTGAGTGTATTTCACACAATTTCGGACAAAAGGGAAGTCATTCCGAATGCAGTCATAGGTTTTATGTTAATGCGTATAAGAGTATCTCACGCAATTTCGGGCAATGGGGGGGATCATTTTCAGGAAAGTCATTCTGAACACATTGGTGTAAATTCGCTAAACTAGTGAATTTACGTGAATTTGAATTGGCTCAATTCGAAATTGGGAGAAATTCTTCCTGTGTGATAAACTCCACTGAGTCCCATGGGAGAAAGACAGGTTATAAATCAAATAAATGAACAAACATGTATAGCATCCTCCTGGCACCCTCCAAATCTGTTGTCCTACAACTCCTATCCTCCCCAGCCAGCAAACCCACTGGCTGGGAATGTTAGAAAATGTATTGGAATCCAAAAATGTGGCAGCCACCTGGCAGGGAAAAGTCAATGTGTAGCTTCCACTCAAGTTAAACAATACTACTAAAAAGCAAACAAAATGGTATATAAACCTACTCAGACCAGCTGGCAGCAAACTTTTTAAAGAAGAAAATTATTTTAAAAGACGTTTCTTTATCTATGCCAAGGAAAGTTTACAGCATTCCTAATTAAAGCAGAAAAGCAGTCTGAAGCAGAGAGGGATACCTTTCACAGAAGGTACTTTGAGATAAACTCTGTCCACCCCACCCCACTTCTTTAAAGGCAGCAGTGTTTGTCATTTATTTTCTTTTGAAGATTCAATTATAGACCAAGGCCATAGAAATCTCTAGCTAATGTTCTCCAAATTGGCTACACACCCTACGTCTTTTTCTGTCTCTCTTTGTAAATTCATTTAAATGCCAGTTGTATAACCCATAATCAATTTTTCCAATCAGTCGATCTGATTGCCTGCCTTGTGCAAAAAAAGAAAGAAAGAAAGAAGAAAATATTAATTTAAATGTGGATGCTGAGAGCAATCTGCTGAAAGTACGCTATTGGTGGGACAAACAATTTGGGGAGGGAGGAAACATCCATCTAGTATATGTGCTTTGAGGCAATGTTTCCAAAGAAATCATTTAAAAGAGAAACTGGATATAATTTAGTCATTAAAAAAGTATCAAACAGTGTGATACTGGAAACAAGAATCTCTAACATTCTAGATGTTCCATTTATGAGCCAGGATATTCAGTGTGAATTACTCAAGCTAGGGGTTAGAAAAATGATTTCTTTTCCAAAGTGCATCAGATAGCATTACAGATTTTTTTCATATCCTGTAACATATTTTTTTTATCAGTATTGAGTGTTTTATCACAAAACACTCAAAACGGCTTTATATAACTGATGCTGAAAATATACAGACCTGAATCCTATCAGCATCTCTCTTGTCTTGCTATTAGTCCTGACCCTGAGAACATAACAGAATATTTGCACGTGTCATTTGTCCACTTATTTTTAAAGAACTAGGCAGAAATCAGAGCAAGAGACAAGCCCTGCTCTCAGCCATACTATCTTTTAAAAAAATAAATCTGTAACTTTAATAAGCCCTAAGGCTAAAACCCAATATATGCTTTCTTGGGAGCAATTGCTCATGATGGGTTGCTGTTTCTAAATGAAAGAGGCAACTCCTCTCCTGTCCTTAGAATGTACATTCAAATGTATGCATGCACATTCACATTGCTTTATTTTTAATGGGATAATGAAATACATGTGAAAAAGGAGTGGAATGGAATAAATTGTTCATTCATTGTGCCCTTGCACTGGAATTGTGCTAGTGCCATCCCCCTACAAGACCTTCAGTGGAATGTGCAATGGGGATTGAAACACACATGCTAGCATGAGGGAGTTTTGCCAAGTCACTTTCAATTAAACATAGTTTCTCTTCGTCCAAACATTTCTCTCCTTCATATATATATATATATATAGAGAGAGAGAGAGAGAGAGAGAGCAGCCTTTTGCTCAGGTATTCTCTCGGTTACACCACCACCCCAAACACATTTGGTGAGGACATGAAAGAGAGCTTTCTTGGGTGTGGTCCTGTCCCTGCTGTCTTTCAACCTAAAAGTAAAACTCTTTTTGTTTAAGAAGGCATTTGGTTTTTACCAAGTTAAGTCAGATGGAATTTTAATGGGGGGTGGGGTGGGGATATAGTATTTTTCTTTTATTATTTTTTACTCATTGTACCCAGCCACGTGTTGCTGTGGCTCAGTCTGGTTAAATGTAAAAGAAATATTTAATTTCACAATGCTTGTGAGTGTACAATATTTTTTTGTTGTTCCATTGTCTGTGTAGATATAGAGAATAGCTCATTCACTCAGCCAATTGTAATTCTTATAATTGGTTTGAATATTGGGAAATACTTTTTCAACCAATTCTTCATTTGACGTCACTAAATGGCAGAAGTTATGAGGCAATGAAATTTGTCCTCAGGTCAGATCAACCGGCACCTTTCCGTTCCCAATTTCCAGCAAATGATGTGAGAATATTTCAGCTGATTGATCATTTTGCAGCTTTACATGCATATTTGTAGTTAATTTTAATGTCTTAATGTGTCGCCACAAAGTAGTGTATTTCAGGCAATCAAGGAATTATAGGTAATGTTTGCCTGAAATCTCTTGCAAGCAATATTAACCCATTCCCAAATGGTCTGATGTTTCCATGCAAATCTTGCAATGATCAATCAAGAGCCTGGAGCAATTTTTTGTGCGCCATTGTGCATTCATCCCAGACAATAAGTTTGCACTTGTGCAATGCCGGAAGTATGTTGCACATGGGAGTTTCAATGAATTGCATGTTCAATGGCAATTTCAAAGCAGAATGAACAGTTCCTCCACCTGGTAGCAAAGTCACAGCTATTCTGGACAACATGAGAGCTAAGACTATGTCATTTTGGGATCAAATTGCTGCCAGAATCAATCTAATTAGGAACGTTTTGGCAGTTTCTCCTGGCTCATCTAAGAAGATTTCTCCTACGTCATTATTGATAGTCTGCATTGTTTGATTGTAAATGCCTTTTTGCACAAGAGTTAGGTTAGGAATATTTGATTGCACATATGACAAAAGATCACCCGTGTTGCAATTTTGTTCACGATGTAATTCTACATCGAGTGAAGCAGCAGCAGATTCATTCGGTGATATCATTCCCAATTGATTGAGAACTTTGTTCATGATTTCTAAGGACAAATCTTCAACCATTAGCAATGCTTCATTGTAGATTTCTGCTGTGAAGTCCATGTTACTCACTGGTAAACAGCACAGCTCAATTCCAAGACAATGTCATACAAAGTAATTAAATTGAAAATATATCAAAATCTATGAAAATTCAATTTAACAATGCAAGTGGAAACATTGAAATAGAATAATAAAATTGTAAATGGATCGTAAATCAGAATTATTGACATATAATCATAAAATATTTACTATAAAAATATTTAGTTGCTTTTATGTCCAACAGATGGCACTGTTTTTCAAAAAAGCATATTTTTACCGTCACAAGTATGACATCTATATAACAGTAGGTATATAAAAACATAAAAACATGTGTATATTTGAATTCAACGTTGTCTCAAAATTTCAAAGCAATCAGTGAAGTACTTTCAGAGATTTAAGATTTTGAACAAATGAACATTTACATTTTTATTTCTATAGCTGTATCTTTTAATGGTGTTTTTAATATGAGTTTCTTAAATCAAAGTTTAGTTGTGTTTTGACTTTTGTACTAAGAGGTGTGTGTGCTTTTTTAGAATTATTTCATGTTTTTAAAATGTAGTACACCATCTTGAATCCCATGCTGGGAGAAAGGATGGTTATAACCTAAATACATGCATAAATGTTTGGAAACTATTTCCTGTGAGGACCAGCTTAAGGAGATATGTATGTTTACATTGGAGAAGAGAAAGTTAAGGTGTGACATGATAGCCCAGTTTAAATATCTGAAGGGGTGTCATATTGAGGGTGGAGCAAACTTGTATTCTGTTGCTCAAGAAATAGGACGCACAGAGGAATGAGAGCAAACTACAGGAAAAGAGATTCCACCTCAACATTAGGAAAAAGTGCCTGATTGTAAGAGTTATTCAACACTGGAATACACTTCATTGGAGCCTTATAGAGTCTCTTTCTTTGAAAGTTTTAAACAGAGGCTTAACGGTCATCTGTCAGAAGTGCTTTGATTATGTATTCCTGTACAGCAAGAGGTTGGACTGGATTACCCCTGTGGTCTCTTCCAACTAGTAATGAGTCAAATCAATCTTCACATCTCATTTATTATTATTATTATTATTATTATTATTATTATTAAGCTTTATTTATTTAGCGATGTAAATTTACACAGTGCTGTACACACAATCTTTTTAATTAGACAGTTCTCTGCCCTCAGGTTTACAATCTAAAAAGACACAACACAAAAGGAGAAGGGAATGGTGGTGGGAAAGGTGCATTAAAAAAAAAAAGATTTCTCATTTCACATTTCAAAAGTTATTCATCTCTCCCTGTCAGGGGGAAGAGAAGTTTTTTTTCATAGATTTGACAACAGAAGAAAAGCCAAACGTTTACATTAATTACGGTGTTGGTGTCTTGAAGTCACACACACACACACACACACACACACAAAAAGAGCACAATTTTGGTTATAGTCACACAAAAACAAAAAAAAAAGAGCACAACTTTGGTTATAGTCCCAACAAAGAATCTCAGGGGAGGGACAGACCGCCCAAATAGGGTGGTCTGGCACCATCTCTTTTTGCTGCAGAACTTTGCCGCAGCAGCTATATGCAGCGGTGAAGCTGCACAGCAAAAAAGGAGTGGCTCTCTCTCTCTCTCTCTCTCTCTCATTCTCTCTTTCTCTCTCTCTCTCTCTGGTCAGAGGCAAGAGTATGCCTGAAATCAACTACACTGATGGGAGTTGTAGTCCTATCTCCCATCAATAAATAGATGATTTCAGAAACACTCTCTCAGAGGCAAGGGAACAGCAGGGATTAAACAAGTTGGAAGGTGCCAATCATAAATGATGACGTTTCTTTCCCCATTGCTATTGATTTCTTGAAGCATCTGATATGTTGGGACACCCTTCTGCAACTCCCAAGCATTCATTACTATTCCCTATGTGTCTGGGTACATAACAGCAGGTCAGAGATGGTTGAAAACGTCATATGCATTTTATATATAGGCAAGAACATAACCAAGATTTGCTAATTAATTCATAAACATTTCAAAAATCAGAGCCAGCATGGTGTAGTGCTTTCAGCATTAGACTATGATGCTTGAGACCAGGATTTGAATCCTCACTTGGCCATGGAAACTCTTGGGAAAATCACAGCCTCAGCCACACTTTGAGCAAATTCTGCCAAGTAAACCACATGACAGGTTTACCTTTGGGGTCATTATAAGTCAGAAATGACTTGAAGGCACACAAAAATAATGTCAAAAATAACTTGAATGAGGAATAAAGGTTAACTGTAAGATTTTCCCATCCAGATTTTGAGTCCTTTACAGTCTGACTTTGAATTTCTTTATATTCAGTCATAATAATGGTGATGATACAAAGTTGCTACCTTTTTTTTTTAAAAAAAGTGACTATTCATACAAGAAATAGCTGCACTTATTTGATTTGACCAATCTAGATTAGAAGGGATACCATCTGTTTCATTTTATATGAACTTACCAATAATGGTATTTTTCCATTTTCCATTTTCTCCTAAACAGGATGGAAAGAACATGAGCTTTTTTTTAAAAAAAGTGGGAAAAAGTAAAACTGACAAATCCTTCCATCTCTGAAGCAGATCCTTTATTTTTCTCAGCTTACGGAGAAAGTCAACATCAGTTTTAACTTGCAATCCCTCTACTTCAGACTGAATTGTGAAATATGATGGGTGCAGATGTATGGCTTGTTGAGCTACTCTACCCTAACAGTAGTTTTCTCCTTTGGAAGCAATTTTTGGGTGGGACATTTTTTAATCTACATAAAAATGGCAAGTGTCAAAAAAGAGTGGAACAGGGAGAGAATTGCAATAATGCTCTATTTCTAATGGGCTTTAGATTAGCAAAGAAATTTTTGATAAATGTATTTGGTTGCAACTTCAGTTACAGGTACAACCTGAACAGATATAAAAATCACTTTTTACAGTTTGTGAGAAGAAGAAAAAGGTCATGATTTATGGTGGAGGGAACATCAAAAGTTTGTCAAACTACTTTCTTCTACCTAGTATAGGATTTTACAATTAGCTTATTCTTTTTGGCTCAACCTTTGTCTGGCAAAGCACAGCTCAGTGCTAGGCACATCTAATCTGAAGTCTGCCCTATGTATATATCTTCCCTTTCAGGCATGCAAAGCACATGTCAGTTTTATGCAGGCTGTTCAAGAGCAGGTTATTTAAAGGTTAAATGTCTTTAAACACCCACTCATCTCTGCTTAGAGATAACTTACAGCCCATATGGGATACCTCTGTGGTCTGGCTTGTGGACTAAAGGTCACCCATCTTTGCTTTAGGCAAAATTCAATGGAAACTTTAAGCATCTACAAAGTCTTTCTTTCTTTTGTGCCAAGTGTTATTTTAAACTTTATTCCATGTCTCTACTCCTGCCAAGGAATTTCCTGAAAATTACTTTTATATGGCTCTTTGGATAGATTTCTGTTTAAAGCCAATTCATGGATATGAAATTAAAGTGATTCCTAATAATTAGTTTGATGAATTATAATAAAACAGATATATTTAAGAAGATGAGTGATTTTTTGAATAGTTTGTTTTTTTAACTGAAAACTGCAAGTTAGGCATGAACACTATGGGATATGCTAGGTTTGATAATTAAGCAATTTACAAAATTGCCCAATTTACAAAACCATTCATATATATTGTACCTCCACATACTACTTAATTTTCCTAAGAATGTAAAAAACAGCTTTGTTAATTTGGTGGTGGGATCAAGAGTCCCCAACTGAATCATGAAAAAGGAGCGGGGGGAGCCTTTAGAATTTAGTTGAATTTAATCTAAGGTAAAGTATACAAATGCAAGCAGATAAATAGGTACCACTTCAGTGGGAAGCTAACAGCATTCAGTGCAGCCATGCTGGCCACATGACTACCAGAGTTGTCTTTGGACAATGCTGGAGCTTTTGCTTAGCAACAGGAATTAATAATAATAATAATAATAATAATAAGGTTTATTTATAACCCGCTCCTCTAATAGAATGCTCGGAGCGGGGTACAGCGAATTAAAAAAATACAAGAATAAAACAGCAGTCAAATCCCTTCCCAACCTCCCCCCCCTTAAGACTAAATTAAATCAAAACTAGTTAAAATTGACATCAGTTAAAAAAATTAAAATAATAAAAATAAAGTGCAGTTGATGGGCAGTACGAGTGCAATCCCCAGTGGGTGGGATCAGAAGGTTTGAACAGAGGGACAGCTAGAGTTAATTCCCCGGTGCCATTTACATTTTCATTTGCATTATTAGGGTCGGGGGTTGGTGATATATTATTCCCTCTTCAGGGGAAGGCCTGCCGGAAGAGATGCATCTTTAAGGCCTTTTTAAAGCTGGTCAAAGATGTAATGAGACGCATCTCGTCTGGCAGGTCATTCCAAAGTTTGGGGCGGTAGCTGAGAAAGTCCTCTGGGAGGTTTGCGACAGCCTGGTTTTCATAGGCTTCAGCAGATTCCTCCCAGAGGACCGAAGTGTGCGGGGCAGTTCGTATGGGAAGAGGCGGTCCCTAAGGTAAGATGGGCCTGAGCCATGTAGGGCTTTGAAGGTTAATACCAACACCTTGTACTGTGCCCGGAAACTAATGGGCAGCTAGTGGAGAGCTTTAAGCACAGGTGTTATGTGATCTCTCCTTGATGTTCCTGTGATAAGTTTCCAGGTTAGGCACAAGGGTAGCCCCATGTAGAGCTCATTACAGAAATCCAGACGTGAGGTTACTAGGGCATGTACCACAGATTCCAGGTCTTTCGTATCCAGGAAAGGGTGCAGCTGGCGTATCAGCCAAAGCTGATAGCAGGCGCTCCTGACTACTGCATTCACCTGACTGGTCATGTGAAGTGATGAGTCAAGGAGTACCCCCAGACTGCGAACAGAGTCCTT
Source organism: Urosaurus nigricauda (assembly GCA_034509955.1). Classification (NCBI taxonomy): domain Eukaryota; kingdom Metazoa; phylum Chordata; class Lepidosauria; order Squamata; family Phrynosomatidae; genus Urosaurus; species Urosaurus nigricauda. The sequence continues at coordinate 109,385,627 of JAOEGL010000004.1, forward strand.
AGAGGAGAGTGTGACTCCACCTAGGACTGGAAGGTGTATTCCCAAGCCTGGTTTCAGACCGGTAACTGTTAGTACCTCCGTTTTGTCTGGATTTAGCTTCAATCTGTTTTCCCTCATCCAGTCCATTACCGCTCCTACAGTTGGTTATGACGAGACATTTATGTCAAGGGGAAAGCTTTATGTTTACCCAATGAAGTTTTATTTATCATTTTTATAGAATACTGCTGATAGTAACATAGGGATACCACTATTGAAAGATGACAATTTGAATTGATGACCACTCTTCATGTTATTTTCTATTGGGTTTGAACAAAATGATTATATGAAATAGAAAGCCACATATACAACTTTACGTACATAATGTACAGAATATTTTTTTTGGTACTACAGTGGTCCCCCAGTTTACGAATCCCCCGGGGAATGAAATCCCCGGGGTCCGAAACCAGCGGGACCAAAAATTATCCCCCGGGATACGAAGAAAAAAAACCGTGCAGCCCCTTTAAATCGGCCACGCGGTCCATTGAAAATAGTGGTCCCCCGGAAAACGAAGACTTCCAGGTTACGAAAGGTAATCCGGAATGGATTACCTTCGTAACACGGGGGACCACTGTACTGTCTTCTGGCAGGAAGGGGAAAAAAAGAGATGAATATTTCAATCCTAAGCACTCTTCACAGAAAATAACTGCTAGAATGTACTTTCCTTGGAACATAATTCTGAACACATTTGCTTTGGTTCACCTTTCACATCTCCTTATTGGAGATGTATTTTGAGCTTCATTCTGAGAACAGCTCCCTGCACATCAGCCACTGTCTGTTCTTAATACCAGTTGCTAGTGACAGACATGGAGGTGGTAATGTATGGGCTAACAGCTCACACAGACTTTGCATGCATTGACTTTTAGCCTGGTGCTCTGAGAGGGCTTGCTGAGAGCCTTCAGTGGCATGCTAAATGTCAAACCTCTCAAAGTTCTTATAGGCTTGCATAGGACAACCACTGTGAGTAACACTGGCAGCTAGATGTGAGCACAAGACGTGTTCTAAGGGCAGCATGAGAATTGGCCTTTGACATGCTTATCAATATCACGTTGCAAATACTTTAAAAGGAGTTAGATTATAGCATGTGCGCACACTAAACTGCCAGATTGTTAATGTTAAGTAGGTCTTAGTTTGGTCATTGATCAGAGTGACTTTACATTTAAAAAATATAGTCAAATATGACAGATAAAGGTTGTGGTGGTGATAGAAGGTAATTTTTTCAATTTTAAATGGGGGACCTTATGTATGAGGTCATTTTGCTTTAAAAACAAGCCCAACAGTACCTAATCATTCATCTAGATCCAGTCACTCATATTCAGATGAAAACATCATACATTGGGAGCCATATCTGGAAGGCTCGACATTACTTTTTCATGACTCACATTTGTTTTGTTTTGTTTTGTTTTTTTTTTAAAAAAAAAACCCTAGGTTCATAGGTTCATAATACTTTGAGGACACCCACCAAAATAAGTGAACCTTAAGCTAGTATGGGTAATTTTTGTTGATTTCAATGCATCACTTCTAAACTCTGGCTGAAGATGGGTCCAGCCCCTGTTTTATTTTTTTTTTCAGTGTCCATGAGCAATGGAGAAAGTTGGACATTCTTGCAGTCTGTTCCATGTGTAAAATAAGAGCAATAAAGTCATAAAACCTGCTGCTGTTGCTGTGGATTTACCAACCCATCTAGCATACTCGACTTGAATTGAGTTGTGTGCCTTCACATCCTTTCTGACTTATGACAATCCTAAGGTAAGCCTATCACAGGGGTTTCTAGGCAAGTTTCTTCAGAGGGAGGGTTGTCATTGCCATTTTCTGAGGCTGAGAGAATGTGACTTGCCCAAGGTCACCCTTGGTGACAAAAGGATGGGAATTGAGGTTGTGCCTGGTGATCCAAGGTCAGTCTCAAGAGAATGAATCATGTGAGAGCAGAAGTAGAAAGGGGAGAAGGAAAATGTTTAGGTTTAATGGCAAATGAAAATGTAGCAGCGTTCCTACACCAGGTCAATAAGGTAGTCCAAAGTCAAGGGTCCCAGATAATCAAGATGGCTCAGCAATCCAAGAAGCAAGGTTTCAGGAGACAAAGACTCTCCTCAAGAAGGGCAGATAATCACTGGTAACTAGTCACACATGTTCCACCTGTCTAAATAGGCAGGCAGCAGATGTTCAGGTGTGTCTGATTAGCAGCTCATTTCTGATAAAGCCTCTGTGACCTTCAAAGGCCCTCCTTTTTGGCTCAATGCTCCTTGAAAGTAGGCACATTTCCCAGATCCTCCTCTATGTCCACAGCCTTGGCCACAGGCAGACTTGGCTGCTGAACCTTTGGAGAGGCTTCAGACTCTGCTAAGCAGAACTAGGGTCTGCCTCAGGTTGCCCAATTGCAGGCTCAGGTCCCAGAGGCTCTGGCTCTGAGTCGTCCTCCAGGCTGGGCATGACACACTGTCTCCCTCTCTCTCTCTCCCACCCCTGCCAACCCCTCTTACTCCTCCTCATCTTTTCCCTTGGAGGTCAGAGGGGCTGAGCTTGGGGGTCGATGGTGGTGCTAACTGGTGTCACCCCCTCCTTCCTGAGATGTCACCCAGTGCAGCCCTTGCATCCTGCATCCACCAGTGATGCTACTGTGATAATTTAGCCTGCATAAAATGAGAATTCATGAGTAGTTTCACTATGCTTTGTTATGCTGGCTCTTTAATCCTGATAAACATGTGTGTGTGGTAAACATCTAGATTCTGAATAAAGCTTGACTGGTTTTGTAACTGAAGGCCTAGATTTCTGAATTCAAGTGTTCCTGTACATGCCATCCATGACAGTTTAGTGACCACCTTCAAAATCAGTTCCAGATATCATGTACTAGGATTAGGATGGGTCACAATGGGACTTGACTAACTTCATCCCAGTGAAACATGCTAACATTCAAAACTTTAAAACTTTCAACACAGATTCTTTAGAGGAATCTGGAAAAAGAAGGGAGGTATAAAAGCTATCAGATAAGCAGTATAGAAATGTATTGATATTGCTATTATAAGCAATCTAATAGAACATGATCAATTGTTTCAGCCATACCTGATTGACATGACAGATGCACTGTGTGTAAGGAAACATCCTTCCAGTGTGTTGATGGCAAAATGTTGAAATGGGCCAAGGTTATCCCAGAGTTTGTTATGGCTGCCTTCTGTGTGATAGTGTTAGGTTCTTGCTCTGTTTACCTGCAAGGCTATATCCCAGATCCATTGTTTGGATTTTTTCCCCCAAGGTATTCATGTGGAATTCATGAAGAAATTTGTGAATTTTTACTTTTTGGAAAAAAAGAAAAGAAAAGCTCCAAACAAATGAAATTTGTGAGTTATGGAGGTTCTGGTAGATCATATGCTAAATTGACAAGTCACTCGCAGTCACTATTTGTGAAATAGATCATTAGAATTTGTTAGAATTCATCAGGTTGTTTGTAAAGCATGAGACCAAGGCCCTCAAGCAACCAAGGTCCTTTCATGATGTCAGAGCTTTTAGGCCTGAAAGACAGATGCTCCAAATGCGTGTGTAAGGAAGGAAGGTCTTTAGAAGCTGGGGGGGGGGGGGGATTGTGTCTTACTTCAGTTAATTCTCCCCCATATTGATTGCATTCTAAACTGTTTCTGTTATAGCAAATGGCCTGCTATGAAGCTCACTGTAGTATGATTTACACAGTGCTACATCCACTTGGATAACTAAGTGAAAATTTTCCCACAACTTAACTAATCCCCTTCATTTTTTCTCTCTCTCATGGATTATCCCTTCCACCCTTTCCAATCTGATTTTTAACCCTTTTTCTTTTCCTTCTTTTTATTCCTCATCTTTTAATTTATAAAAATAAGCTAAGAAGAATGGGAATGTTGGATCCCTCATTATTAAACCTAAGGATGTCACAGACCTCATTCACACAACAAAAATAATCTGGGATGAATTTGGGTTGAATCCTTATTGCTCACACACATCATGACTCAATTAGGGAGGACACAGGCATGAGACTGCAGGAAATGAGCAGAGCAGTGAAGGACAGGGAGTGCTGGAGATGCCTCATCCACAGGGTCACCATAAGTTGAAGTCAACTTGAGGGCAGCTGACAAAAACAAATATATTTAAGTTTCTGTCTTTCTAAACTTGGCCACACTTGATGGATGTTGTTTTTCTATACTTGGCCAAACTGATGAATTCTTCATCCATGGAATCAACTATCCACTGCTTAAAAATACATAAATTCCAAAAAGCAATTTTGTCATTTCATGTAAAGAACTATGCCATTGTATTTAATTGGACTTGAGTATCCATGGATTTTGATACCCATGGGGGTCCTGGAAAGAAATCCCAGTGGATACCAAGGGCCCACTGTATACTGTTTCAGATGGGAGACCATTCATTCTTGTGAAAACTGAAAAGTTACAGGCCAGTCTTTTGTAAGACATAGTCATTAATTCAATAGCAACGTAAATTGACAGTGTACATTCTTGCTTTGACACACATCAAGGATGTACAAGAAAACAAATCATTTCAAGAAATTCCCTCCCTCAGGAAAGTACCTTAATTTTTTGCTTCTTAAAAACTATTGATATAAGGGGCTTTTGTTATGCATTTATTATGCTGTGGGAAAATCAAACTCTTCAAAATGGCTCAATGGCTATACCAGGGTTGCTTCCATCATTTGAATGAAAGCATGTGGCAGTTATGAATATAGCTTGTGCTTCCCTCTTTTTAGTTCTCAAGGGTGGTGAGTCAGAGAAGGGGGCACCAAAATATCTTTTAAAAGGAACATTTTTTGACAGCTGGCTCCACAGTGACTGCTTAAAAATGACTCACTGTAACCATCCAAGCTACTGGTTGTTCGCCTTTCCATTATTAGAGCTTATGGAGCAACTTAGTTTAGGCTACCAACATATGCTCACTGCTAGGATCTTTGACTTCAATTTTTGCTTGAAAGCATTTAGCAAGTCCATCCCATTCTTTGTTTCAAAAGGTACAACTCACTTTTCATGATCCTGAAAAGTCAGTCTGTATGTTAGAAAAGTAAATGTCATCCACCTACTAACACTTGAGATTAATTAACTTTGAAACAGAGCCTGTGATAAGAGATGGTAGAAATTGTGCTAGCTGTTCCAGTCAACACAAATGAGAGTTCACAAGTAATCAAGAAACCTCTGGCATTTGAGGTGGAGTTTCTAATGCTCCATCATTTCTAGTGTGAGCTCACTTATAAACTCTAATTTTTACTTCAAGTATGATTCTGGAAGTGCAAAAGGCCTCTGTGAAGTGTCTTTATCCAATAATAGGATTCTATAAAGCATTTTATAGAGCAGTTCCTGGGAGAACATTTGTAACGAAGAGGACTAGGAAACCAGAAAGGTGCACAAGGTTTGAAAGATTTACAGCAAAAAAATCTGTATCATATCAATATATGGACCCAAATTAAGCTTTTTCTGTGCACACCATTTGGAGATGCTCAGGCTATCTCATATATTTCTATTTAGATATCTCACACATTAAAATCTAAACTAAATGAAGATACCCACACTAATATTTTGATTTAGGTCAGGCAATATTTGAAGCAAGGAGGCTAAGGAGCACTTTATGGAGCTGTTGCATTTACCCTGAGTTATCAGGCACTAACTTTAAAAGGGTGTGATGTTTATAAACTTGCCTACTCTGCTTCCCAAGTAAAGCAAAGGAAGTGGTGTGTGTGTGCGCGCGCGCGTGCTTAATATCAGAGTTTGGAATTAACACATCAGTAGTAAAAACATGAGGGATGTGTTGGCTTAGTGGTTAAGATGCCAGTCCTGACAGCTGCATGATGGGCTGCATGATGGGCTGATCTCCTGTTACTAGATCCAGCTTCTGCCAATCTAGCAGTTGGAAAGCATACAAATGCAAATAGATAAATAGGTACCACTTTTCAGTAGGAAGGTAACAATGTTCGGTGCCATCATGCTGGCCATGTGACCACCAGAGCAGTCCTTGGACAATGCTGATTCTTCAAATTAGTAACGGAGATGAGCACTTTCCCCTACAGTCAATTATGACTAGACATTCATGTTTACCTTTAGTAAAAAATATCATTGGCAAACCTCCTCTGAACAAATCTTGCCATGAAAACCCCATGATAAGTTTGCCTTAGGGTCACCATAAATCAGAAATAACTTGAAGGCACACAACAACAACAACAAAATGAAAACATCACTCGTATTTTGTTATTTGGGGGAAGGGGTAATGACATTGATGTCCTACTTTAATGAAGTTCAAGTGTCAGATTGTGATCAGAAGAAAGACAGTTTTCAGCACTGGAAAGATGCCTCATCAGTAGCAGGTCAGGAATGTTATTCAACTGAGCCAGAAGATCAAGCATTATGTATAGTAAAGCCTTTCAGTAACCCAAGAGTCTAAATCCATCGGGAACAAACAAATCATTCTAAGAGCTGGGAGCCAAAAATGATCTGGCATTGTGGTCTTCCTTTTATAGGTAGAACTGTCCAGACCCTCACTGAACCCCAAATGTATTTAATTTAAGTATCTTTCATTGACACTTTTCCCAAATCCTTGATTGCAGTCTCAGACTGCCTCTGAGGGGGAAGGGTCTGAGGTTTAATATGTGCAGAAGAAATAATATAAGAGATTATTTCCCATCTTAATAATGCAATTTACCTCCCCTGAACTGAAGTCTAATTTGGACTGCATTCAGGTCCTATGGCATGGCTTTTGTCACCAAATCCGCCATCTGAGTACAGTCCGGCTGCAGCCTGGATTCCTTAACATGCTTCTGTGGCCATTTTTCAAAGCTGGAAAGTTCCATGAGAAAAGTCATGCGATAGAACCAGGATGCAGCCCAAATTAGACTTCCATTCAGGAGAGGTAAATTGCATGATTAAGATGTGTGATAATCTCCATAGTTTGACAGGATTAATTTATATGACTCAATGTCATGGAATTCTGGCATTTGTAGTTTTGTGATATATTTTGCCTTCTATGTCAGAGAGCTCTGGTGCCACAACTAACTACAAATTCCAGAATTCCATACCATTGAGCCATGGAAGTTAAAGTGATGTCAATATTCATTATTTCTGCAGTGGTGATTAGCCCAGGGCCAGATGCTTGAGGGACTAGGTGGGCTCTCTTTCTCCCCCTGTTCTGATCCTGAATTTACCTGTTGAACATAAAGAGAGTTTGGCTGCTCCTCAGGCATTTGCTAATTCTCTTCCACTGTTAGGTTAATGTGGTGGTCAGGAGTGCCTGTTATCAGCTCCGGCTGATCCGCCAGCTGTGCGCTTTCCTGGAGCCAAAGGACCTGGAGTCAGTGGTACATGCTTTGGTAACCTCACGACTGGACTTCTGTAATGCGCTCTACATGGGGCTACCCTTGTGCCTAACTCGGAAACTTCAATTAGTTCAGAATATGGCAGCCAGGCTTGTCACGAGAACATCGAGGAGAGAGCACATAATACCGGTGCTCAAATCTCTCCACTGGCTGCTGATTAGTTTCTGAGCACAGTACAAGGTGTTGTTTTTAACCTTTAAAGCCCTACATGGCTTGGGTCCATCTTATCTGAGGGACCGCCTCCTCCTATACAAGCTCCCCCCCCCCCGCACACTCCGGTCTTCTGGAAGGAAACTGTTGCGGGCTATGAAGACTAGTCTGTCGCAGACCTCCCAGAGGCCCTTTTCGGCTGTTGCTCCCAGGCTATGGAATGACCTGCCGGACGAGATGCGTCTTATTACATCTTCTGATTGCTTTAAAAAAACCTTGAAGATGCATCTCTTCCAGCAGGCCTTCCCAGAAAGTCCTTAACCTCCCGGCTTTGTTTGGGTTAAGCTCTCCCATTAACACTTTAACATCTTGACACTGATGTCTATGCAATGGGTTGCTGTTTTAAATTGTAATTTTTATTATGTCGTTTTAATTGATGTTAGTTTAATTCAATTTTAAGGGGCGGGTGGTTGGGTATGGGTCATGTATATTTTATCTTGTATTTTTTAATTGATGTAACCGGCTCCGATTGGATACAGAGGAGTGGGCTAGAAATAAAACTATTAATAATAATAATAGTAATAATAATAATTTCAAATAGCAATAAGATCTGGTTACACTGCTACATTCTATTGATCTTGTTAATCAATCCATTTCAGTGGCTTCTAACATTTTGATCAGTCAGTCTTCAATAGTTTGTATCACAGGAGATTTCCATCTTTGTGCTATGAGATTTCTTGCCAGAGAAACCATATATAGAATAATTTTCCAATATTTATTTCTGTCTTATCTCAAATCTTATATTAAGAATTTTGCAAATAGTATCATAAATTTGCTTCCAGAATCTTGTTATATGTAGGCAGGTCCACCACATGTGTATCCATGATTCTATATTTTCTTGGCATTTCTAGCAAGTAGGTTTTTGATTTTTATGTATTTTGTTTAATTTAACTGGTGTTGTATGCCACCTTAGCTCCATCTTATCATAATTATCTCTAATATTTTGATTTATTGTATATTTATATGTATTTTTCCTTGCATGGTCTTTTAACATCCTTCACCCATTTTATCATATATTCTTTCACTGGGTCTGCTTTAGGTAATGACTCTGTAATGAGCTGCTTTTAAAAAGCAACTGCTATAAGCAGACATTGTTTCACCAAGCCTGAGCTTCTGCATCACTTGATTGTTTTTACTACTCATATAAAAAGGAAGATGTTACTGATATTCTTCTTGACAATTTTGCTCTGCACTTGTATAGCAACTTTCTTTCAGAGCAGTGGGATAGAACAATGCAGGAGGAACTGGAGGATAGAGATTTAAAAATTCTTACTTTCTCTCCTCCAGATCATGGTTAGGTCAGACTATCATTTTTTAGCTAACCATATTCTTGGTGTACTTAATGAACTTTGTCTTTCCAAATACTGAATGTGAAGACCATGGTGTAGTTTTCCATTTCTTTTTGGATTTACTGAGTTTTGCAGAGTTCTTAACACAGTACCAAAATATGTTTTAAAATGCAGACTTTGACAGAAATACAGTGTGTAATAAGACCTAAATTGATATTAAAAATTATTTTGAGCATTCTTTAAATGAAGAAGTGGGGCAGGAACACCTGCAAAGTGACACAGACAGGAAACCAATACATTCATTCATCACTGTCACAGACTTAAACCTCTGTTAGATGTCCGATTTGGCCCTACAAAAAAGGTTAGGTCTCATCTAAATCTAACAGCTAAGAACAAACAAACAAAAATGCCAACAAGGAAAGGATGTTAAGCATATTAAGAACACAACTTATACATCCACTTTCCTAGAATAAGTCTCACTGAGGTATGCTTCTGAAAAAACAGATATTATTCATATTATACATTGTAAGGCTTAGAGAGAAACAACCCCTATGGAATACATTGGACTGATGTTTGTGGAGATTAAAAATGTATTGTGTTTTAAAATGTCGCATACCAATGTATAATGCTGTTCATTACAAAAATAATTTATGGACTGCTACAGTGAAATCACAGTCATTGTTTCAGCACCAATGCAGAACAATTTCATTGCTTCAACACAAAGAAATATTATATTATCCATGCAATGAATGTCAATTAAAATCCAGATGATTAAACCCACATTTCATGCCAAATTGATAAAATATACATATTAAAATATAACCATCTTTGTAAAGTCAAAGGCTTTCATGGTCAGCATCCATAGTTTTTTGTGGGTTTTTCAGGATATATGGCCATATTTCTGGAATAATTTATTCCTGATGTTTCATCTGCATCTGTGGCTGGTATCTTCAGAGGGAAGATGATCCTTCTGAAGATGCCAGCCACGGATGCAGGCAAAACATCAAGAATAAATTCTTCCAAAACATGACCACATAGCCCCCCAAAAACCCTACCGAAAACTATGACTATCTTGTTTGAACACAGTCACTTGTACAATTAAAACTTCATGGTTTTTACAAAAAATCACCACTCAGATATCTAATTGGTTAGCCACTGTTTCTAATTTCTTAGATATTAGTAACTTCATCCAATAAAGATTTTATTTGTACTTAGGGAATGGTGCATTTATTTTCTTTTTTTAAAAGACCCCCATAGACTGTACGGATGTTTCTTTCAATGCATGAAAGCTCTGATTTTTTTAAAATGCTAATGTGAGTTGTGCATTTACATCAAGATAAAACCAGTCTCTTTTATGTTCATTTTTTAATTAAGCATTTCTATTGTTGTGATGTATACTATAATGTGCTAATTAAACTGATGTCTAATATCTTAAATAAACTCAGTGAAGGCTGTGAGAAGTTGTTATTTTTATGGAACAATAAAATGGCGAAACTGATAGATACATGCTGAGAAGGTAGGAAATAATATGAGAAATTGAGTTTTTCCCCCTAATCAACTGTGAAAAAGGAACAGGAGAATGCCAGACTTCCCTTCTCTTTGTATGCCAAGACAAAATATATATTTAGTGGAGGCTGTGTACATGAAGGCATAATTTAGAGAGGTAACCAGTTTTATTACTTTGGGAGGGAAAGGTCCTCTAGGCATTAAGTCTCTGCAGAACCTTATACACCAAAGGTTTTTAAAATGGGCAACTAACCAGAGTGACTTCAAGTAAGAATGAGATAGAAGGACATCTGATTCTGCAGGAAAAACAATTATTTCTTTATTTAAAAGACAGGAAAAGAGAGCAGCAGAAATCAACAGAACAGTCTATACGCAATGCAAGCTGTTTCTCAAAGTTACAAGGGGAAAATAAACAGCATGGAAGCTAAATCCCTACTCCTGACCAATCTAAGGGAACTAGAAGCATGTAGCCAAATTTAAGAGACTATAGACTGGAACACACACATGGATTTTTTTCACGCTATTATGTGAGGGTTGGGTGGAGTAAAAATTCCAATTTGTATTGTAGAATAAGGTTTGACTTTTTGCCAAAATGGACACCTACCTGTCAAGTATGAATTCTTAATTTGTACAGATTCCAGCAAAAGACAGCTATTCTGCTTTATACATCAAAAGGGCAAAATAGACTGCCTTAAAAGGGTGGATTTAGTCTGCCCCAGAGCTGCTTGCCCCAGAAATATGTCAAGCACACACACCGCTGCCAGCCGAAATTGTAGCGGAAAAGATCCACTCCTAACTGGGCCAGTAAAGGGCCATCCCAGGTGGCCCCAACACAACCCCAAGGTGGCTTCAAGCTGCTCCAGGAGCATGCAGCATCAAAATGCCCCCAAAGTGACTTGAAGCCCCCCCCCCATCTGAATGGCTGGGCAGCTTCCGGACATATTGGGGGCATGCAGTGACAAAATGCCACATCCTGAAGTTGCCTGATAGATGGCTTTTCTGGGCAGTCTGTTTGGCCCCAAAGTCTAATCTCCATATTTCTTTAGCATAATGCATTACAAGAGATATATCACTTTTAGCTATCTCCTATCTGTAGATGAAACAATCTTGTTTGTTTATATCGGCAAGTGTTTTGACCAAACAGAAGGCATGAGATCACAGTGATCTAAACCAACAATTAAAAGGCTCAACAGTACAGCAAAATGGGAATACATAAAAGAGATTAAACCTAAGCAGAGGTTGTCTTAGTGGGTAAAGTCATTGTAATATAAACCAGACTTGGGGAAAACAGGGCCAATACAAACCGCCTGGAAAAGGTGGGCTGGAGTCGCTTCTCTTTGCTGCGCATTGTTGCTGCAGCAACCAAATGGCATGGTACTGCTGTGCAGCAAAAAAAAGAGTGCCCAGAAGCAGCTCCTTTTTGCATTGCAGTTGCAATGCCACAAGTGCCATAGGACAGCTCAGTGATGTTGCAGGTGTGCCGCACCATTTGGACATGGTTCATGTGCGACATCTCTGATGCATGTGACGTGTGGGAAGTGCCACACAATCATGGCGGCCCCCACATGTACTAGGGTTAGGGAGCTTGTCATTGGTGCACACTCCCTAACACTAGTATCGGTGCCGCCACCCCACTTTTGGGCTGTCTCTCTTGGCCCATATGGACCTAAAAATGCTCTTGAAGCACAGCTCCCCCAAATCGTAGCCAGTATAGCCAATGGGGAGGGATTGTGGGAGATGTATTCCAGCAATATTGGGAGTGTCACACAATTCTCCATCTCTGTTTTGAAATTCCATAAAAAGTCCTAGGAAGCAGATATGAAGCAAAACTGAAAAAAATTTGGGCGATGTACCTAAGTGCATGCCAGTCATTTCAAGGCATAAGTTATCTTTAGACAGCACACAGGAAATTGTGAATACACTGATTTCTCAGTGAGCAATTAGTTGGGTGAAATGGACTCTGCAAAATAAATAAATAAATAAATATTTTGCGATCTAGAGTTTAGTTTTTCCAATATCTTTCTCCTCCTACTTGGTTTTCCATCCCTTCTGAAACAGCCTGGCATACAAAGTCATTTATCAGGGCACAGGACTGGGGGGGGGGGTGAGGAGGAGAGGAACAGGCATGCGCCTGTTCCTCCTCTTCTCACTGCCCGCTCAGGCCTGCAGCTGACCGTGGGAGGCAGATGTCCTGCCCCAGGAGATAGAAGCCCCATTTAAGTTTCAGCACTCAGTCTCTAAAAAGTTCAGCATCACTGGTCTAGAATTTCAGACAGTCCCTATACAGACTGGCACTTTGTGCTGGCCTGTGGGCAGAGTCAGGGCACAGCGTCTGCATGCTGGACATCCTAACCCCACACCTAGGGCACCATTTTGGCACATGCTGGTCCACATGACACATGCCATCATCGTGCCCCTCCAGTGCTGCATCCACATGATCCAGCACCAAAGGGCTGTCTATGACGCTCTTTGGGGGGGCGCAAAAATGAGCTTCTTTTTGCGGCTACTTTTTGCAGTCTCAAGATGCTGGATTGGAGCCATGGCATGAGGTTGCCATGTCCCCAATCCAGTCAGTACAGGGGCAGCTGCAGACCGCCCCTTTGAGGTGGTCTGTATAGACCCTCAGTTTTGACAGAAGCATATGATATGCCTGTCTGAAAATTGAATGGAAATGGGAAAGGTTTCCATTCTAAGCATTTGCTGTACCTACTTTTAAATGAGGCCAATTTGCAGTTTAGCCATGATGTAGACCACATCAAGAAGTTTCTTGGTGCAAAATTTCAAGTTATTAGTTGTCATTAATTGTAATTTTTTAAAATTAGACTTCAGAGGCTGAGTTATTGAGGAAACTATTTTTTGTGACTTGATTTAACTAAAAGGACACAGGTGTCCTTTAATACAAGAGTGATTTCCTAATCATTCTAACATGAAATTAGATGGATTTTGTCTTTTCTTAAGTTTGTATTAAGAGCCTTGTTGAGCCCCGCAAAAAGTCCTTTTGGAAAATACTTTGCTTTAACCCTAATCAACATATCACACACAATGCCATTTATATCTCATACCTCAGAGCTCTCAAAATATCATACACTTATATTATCAAAAGAAGTACAAATAACCCAACAGATCAACAATGGAAATCAATTTAAAATTTAGTAAAGCAAATACCACTCAAATGCTCAGCAGAGAACTGTTTGTGTATTTATGTATTATGTCATAAGTAATAAATTCATTGATTCTTTACTTCAAAGTCCTTCTAAAACAGGAATGTTTTATCAGATTTTTTTTTAAAAAAATCAACGAATAATAGCCCCAGTGAGCAATGCTACAAGGATAATTTCCTCAGAACCCCTTTGCCACTGATAAAGTCATGTGCCAAATCTCTGAGGACAAAATCACCAAGAACTGCTAGTAATGGAAAGAGCAATTGAAAATACAGTTGTTCCTCCATATCCATGGATTCTTTATCCATGAATTCAAGCATCCACAGCTTAAAAATATTCAAAGATAATATAAAATCCAAAAAGTAAACATTGATTTTTGCCATTTTCACAAGAGACATCATTTTACTATGCCACTGTATATAATGGGAATTAAACATCCACTGATTTTGGTGTCTGGTGAGGGAAGGGGCTTGAACCAAATTCCAGCAGATACCAAGAGCCCACTGTATGTGGGAAATGGTTGGAAAAATGCTCTTTTCTTCATAAAACAACTATTTGTGAATATTGTGCAAAGTAAGTCCTAAATTCAAAATAAGCTTTGAAAGCTGCACAATTTTTGAAGACTTTCTTGCAACAGGAAGAAAAAATGATAAATTACCATTTGCCTCCTTCAAGGAGAAAGTTAGTGAAGACTTGCACACTGGTGGGATGGGGATCAGGGAGAAAAAGGCTGTCCCCAGGGTCGGAAATCACTATAGAGTTAGTTAAATTATCACAGAACAAGCTTTGAAAATAGTAGTTTAAACAAAATGGAAATACATGCCCACATGCTGGCTGATATCCTTTTGGGACACTATACTAGAATCAAAATAGTTCACATGCAAAGTAGCTGTGCTTCTTCAGAGGTGGTGCAAGTGCAGTCTATTTTGCAAATCCTTCTGCAAATACACACATCATCCTCTCAAACATTGTTTCCTTGGTAAGTAGAAAATGAATTGATCACTGTGCAACGGGAGGGTTCAAGGACTTGATTCCCATTGTACAATTAACTTTGCACAATTGTAGGATTCAGAGTAGCTACATTGGTGCAGGCAGAAATATTTTGGCCACTATAATGCTAAGAAGAGGGTAGTGCTGCTTCAGAGGGTTGTTTTATATATATAAAAAGAATTTTATGCCAAATGCACGTCAGTTGCCAAGGAAACGACTAGCATGCAGGTGAAGTTCGAGGGTCATCTTGTGAAAGGATTGAATGGTGTCATGCTTAGATAAAAGGCTGTCAAAGAAGTAAAGTACATCATTCAAAGATTATGAGTACTCAATTGCTTCAAGTTTCAAAGACTGACCCTGGAGATTTAAAAAAAAAAGAGAGAGAGAGAGGGAGAAAGGGAAAGCCTATTTTTGATTTGTAAATTAAATCCTAATTTTCTTTGCTTCTAGCTATCTGTATGTTGCCATTTCATATTTGATCTATCTGTCTATCTATCTATCTATTGAGCCCTTTGACCATCTACTTTATTATATTATTTTATATTTTCTACCTGTATTACTATGTGGTGTTTCTGAAGAGGGTGGCGGTATTTAAGATGAGCCTATTGTCATTTCACTTTTTATTTTTTGTTGCTACCTGGAATGCCATATAGAATTATGTTTCCCAAGGGCCTGAAACAAAGGTTGTGGAACCATTTTACGACCGCCCCCCCCCCAGTACAAACAGAAATCAGGATCAATAGGGTGTGGTTAGCACGCTCCTTCTTTGCTGTTGCATGCAATCTCACAAGTCTGTTTTCCAAAGCCTCCAACCTTCTCAGGCTTCACTCTTTATTCCCAAAAAGGTGGGAGGGTGAACTGCATGTTTGGGAATCCTTCTGAAGGGAGTCATCATTTCAGTAGGACACAAGCCCTTTCACACTGTTAACTGCTAAACAAAAAATAAAATAAAGGGGCAAAACAAACTGCCCCAAAAGGGTGGGCTGGAAGCATCTGTTTTCCCTCCGGAGGCATGCTGCAGTAGCCAAACCACATGGCATCCCTCTGGATTAAAAATAACCTATAAAAAGCAGGTTCTTTTTAAGGTGCCTGGCGTATGTCATGATTGTGCCATTGGCGTGCCAGTGATGTAAGTGACGTCTGTACGATGTGCATCGCTTATGTCAAGATGGCAGCCCCCATGTGGACGGGAGGCTGTCATTAGACTGCCCGCTATGACATGCTAGGGTTCCGGAGCATGTGGTTGCTGTATGCTCCGGAATCCTAATATCAATGGCAACATGCCACTTTTGGCCCGTCTGTCTCAGACCAAAGCCACTTTCCATCCATTTCTGATATATTTTAGTATTTCACACAGACACTGATGGATTCACAGGATTGAAAATTGGCCTATAGACCCATTCAAAGTTGGCTGTCTTTCATATAAAGAGATCATTTCTTTTAAGAATTCAATTGGCTGCATCTGCACTGAAGAAATAATCCAGTTTGACATCACTTTAACGGTCATGACTCAGTGCTATGAAATTCTGGAAACTAGTTTTGTGAGACATTTAACCTTCTCTGTCAGAGAGTCCTGATGCCACAATAAACTATAAATTCCAGACTTTCACTGAGCCATGGCAGTTAAAGTGGTATCAACTGGATTATTTCTGCACAGTGGATGCAGCCATTGTTGGTCTTTCAGAGTATGGTGTGATTTTACTGTGAATCTTGCTTGTGGATAGCATTGAGACAATAAATAAATAAATAATGGATGATCAAGGAGGCAAATTTGGAAGAGAAACTTTCTGGCTCACAGATACTCCTGTGCCACCAGTAATTATATTTACTAAAGTAAATGAAGCTATCTCATCTTGCTTATGAATAAGCATCCACTATCTCAATTTCAGATGGATTTACAAGGTAGCTCCACATCAAAAAAAGTTTGTAATGCTGTCCGTACACATAAAACTAAGAAGAAAAGCATACATTAAATATTAGTTATTTAATTTAATTTATACCCCATCATTCTCCAAGCATGTGATCCAAGACAGCTCACAGCACAGATTAAAATGAAATGCAGTTAAAAACAGGAATAATAACAAAATAAAACAATCCTCTCAAAGCAGCACTAATTTAGAAGACTTTAAAAGCAGATTAAAACATAGATGTGAGAGGAAAGTTCAGCATGTGTGTGTGCACGTGTGCGTGCGTGCGCGCGCACACACACACAAAGACACTTCTACAACAATCAGTTAATTGCTAAAAGCCAGTGTAAATGAAAAGATATTTGCCAGCCAGCAGAAGGAGATGAGACAAGCGCTAGGCCAGCTTTCCATGGGATATAATTTCATAGGCTGAGAATAGCCACCAAGAAGGCCCTGTCAATTTGTCTTGAGTAAATAAACCTGTGGCTGTGCTGGGACCAAGAGAAATCCTTCCTGCAAGGATTTTAATACTACGACAAATTTGTATAGGGAGATAGAGCTTTCTATAGATAGAGTGCCTGTACCGAAGCTATATAGGATTTTGTATGTCATGACAAACACTTTGAAGTCTGCCCAGAAGCAAACTACTGTTGAAACCTGGGCCTCCAAACTTAGGGATGAGTCTAAGACTACACTCAAGCTGCGAATCTGAGATCTTAAAGGGGTGTAAGCCCATCTAACAAAGGATGAACCTCTTTCCTCTGATCTTCCTTTCAACTGACCAATTCATCTGGATTAAATTTTGCACTGAAACATCTTCTTTGGAAAAGCAAGGTAGCAGTAGGCATCATCAGCAAGGTGATAACAAACCCCAAAGTTCTCCCAGCTGTTGTTTGTATATATTTAAAGCTTAAAGTGACCCTTCAGGCAAGGGATGGGCATCTGCAAACAGGGATGAAGGCATTTTTCCTTCCCATGCCCACTTGGTGAGCTGCAGCAAAATATTTCACTGTACCCAAGGTGATGTCACTTCTAGCTGCCATTTTTGCTGATTATTGGCCTCTCCTCTCCTCTTTTTTGTCTGTTTTGGAGAAGTCATGGAAGCAAACTGCTGCATTTATAGGCAGTTTATGGAAATTTGGGGTGGTTTGCCACAGACACACACTCAAATCACCCCCAATGTTCCCTTTCAAAAAATATTGAAACCTGTGGGGTTTGAGGGGCTTCAAGAGGCTCCTTGGGACTGAAGTTAGGGGTCCAAAGGGATGCACAGGACACCCACAGGCCACACCTTGTTCACCTCTACTTTAGGCCAATAGTTAGCGTGTCCATTGCTTTGTGAGCTCTCGTCTTCTAGAAAAACTGGGCCAGGTGTTGTTGTTTTTCAAAGAGTTCCCAAAACCCATTCCAGAAAGGCAGCCCAGAAAGTTACCATGGTTAATGGTATCAATAGCTATGGAGAGGTGAAGCAGAACCAAAAGGTACAAATCCCCCCTGTAAATCTTCAAAAATGGGATACCTACCAAAGTTATCAAAGACGTCTCCATTCCATAACAAGGCCTGAGATGAGACTGAACAGATAATCCATTTCATCCCAGAAACCTAATCAGCAGTGTTCCTGCAGCATTTTGGGCCAAACTAGATTATCGCACACAACTATCCCCAATGGGGCAGACATACATTTAATTTGTCAATAATGGATTTACCGCATTCCCTGTAAGCTGCTGGTATGCAGCCTGTATGCAATCTGGGTTTATCCAATAGCTTTTGAAGAACAGGAAAATCCTGTTCTTGAAAAGCTATAGGATAATTCTAGGCTGCAAATGGGCTGCATACATGCTGCATATAGGGAATGCGGTAAGATCTGTCATTGTTGGGTTAACCACATGTCTATCACACTTAAGTGGTCTTGCAGGACAGGATGTAAAAACTACTGATTACTCTAGACAGCTCCACTGGACAACATTGTTCATACATAGCAGTAACAGAGAAATGTGATTTTTTTTTTACTGCCACCACCACTAGGCATAGGCTTTCACATTTGTTCAGTTTGACCTGTACTAAATTTTTTGTCATCTATATCCAGTCTCCACCTTACTTTCTTCATCACAGTCAGTAGCCTATGAGCCAAGGAGTTTGCTTGGCTACACTCTGTTGGAGGTGATATTCAATAGTGATCAGGTCCACTAATCTGTTTCACTGGCCATTTCCCATTCCACATATCAACAGGGCTTTGATGGGACCACCTGTCTAGGGAATGGGAAATTCCCCAAGTGCTAACAAAAACATATTTAGATCAATCAAACATCTGGGTTGGACCATTTAGCTCCAAATCCAGTTGTGTCTACTTGTAGCCATCTGTCTGTGACAGTGGAACTGTGGAAAATTATTGCACACAAATCATCATCATCATCATCATCCTTCCCACCACAAAAAATAGGTCTGGTATGTGGCTTAAATCCTAATGAAAGTGGCAAACACCACTTGTGGCAGGTTCATGGAGAACACATCTGCTGAGCCAATTTTGAAATAAAACAGTCAACATGGATGTTGAAGTGCCCCAGCAGAATGAGTCAAGGAGATTCCAACAACACTGCCAAGATAAATTCATCCAGCCCAGGAAGAGAGACTGTTGAACTGTCATTATAAAAGAAAGTAAGCTTATTTAAAAATATAGCTCAGAGAATGCAAAAAGAGAAAGAAGTTGTTCACAATTAACACAAAATAATTGTCTTCTCTTATTTCTAACTTGGAATATTCATGTAAATGTGCAGGAATTAATTTACAAGTTCCTTTACCCTGTTTTGCCTATGAGTACTTTTCACATTCAGACACCTTCTTAAACATGATGATTATCACTTTTTTCCTTTAAAGACTAAAGAAAACTTTACATTAATTCCATTTTTGTACTTCCCAACCTGCAAAAACTGCATCCCTATATTTACAACAAATTACTCAACAAACTGGCATGCTGTACAAATGCACATACTTGACTACAAAGCTACTCAGAGTCATGTTATCTCATAGGATTAAATGGAAAATAATAGTAAGATTTTGGACCCAGTCTATCAATACCAACATTTAGGAATTGTGGCATTTTTTTGCTTGCTGTAAATGTACATTCATGACTCCAAGTTGACCACCCTTGATATTTATACCTGGGTTGATGTTCAGAATATTTCTGTTCAGGTCTGAGAACAAATTGCAAAACTTGGCCTTTTTGTGAGGAAGTATTGCTGACCATGGGACCTTTCATGCCAGGTCTCATGGTCCATCTTTCATGGGACCTAGTGTGAAACAAATCTCAAGAAACATAGGTCCAAAACACACTGCAGAAATAATCCAATTTGAGAACACTTTAACTGACCTAGCTCAGTGCTAGGGACTTCTGGGAACTGTAGTTTTGTGAAACATTTAGCTGCTCTATCAGAGAGCTCTGGTGCAACAGTAAAGTACAATTCCCAGGATTCCCTAGCACTTTGGATATATAGTAACTACAAGTCAAGTTTTTGTTTCCTTCCACCCATAACCAAAATCATCATATCAGTTTGGACAATGCTGGGTAAATCCCCTCAGTTTCTGAATAAATAAAGATGATTATATGGTTCACTTTTATTAACTAAAGGACCAAAATCTAAATCAGAGTTTCTCTATCACATATCTATTAAGTAGCAGGTTGGGATTGGGTACTTCTCTGCAAGCCCAAGACAAATTGATGAGAAGAGACACACTACAGGGTAGGTTAAAATGGATTCGATAGTGTTGATCCACCATGTATAACCAGTGAGAATAACCAGTTATCTAGATAGAAGTCAGAAGCCAAGAAAACTCACTAACTGAATCATAACAAGAAGCATCTAATACAGCTTCCTGTTTCCAACAGTGACTTCTAAGATAGAAGCAGGCAACACACAGCCTCTCTTTCCATCTTTTTTGTGGCCTCTGGTTATCATCACGTTTGATGCCCTTGTTTATTTTGCCACAGCAGCTGCAAAAACAAGTAATTTTCCTAACAACAACGACAACAACTAATCAGTGAATGCATGTGTTGTTTTCAAGTCAAATCATGCTTTGTACAACCTCTCAGGATTGTAATTGGCTTAATAACAGCACACTTGCTCCCTGCGTGTTGAGTATTGTGTTTTATTTTGTTTTCCTGATGATCCAGTAGTAGTATATGCACCCATGGCTGTGAAAGGTTGCAGCTTCAGCTGGGTTGTGGGAGGGAGCACAGATAATGCAGCTTCTCCATTCTAGAAATTGCCTACTGCTAATGAAGACATTATCACGGTGCTGTTTGAGTGCTGTGCCACATGGACATCACCATGGTGTGCCCCATCTGTACTGGGGCATGCCAAGATGGCACCCGGGGTGCGTGGTAGGGCTGCTGAGCATGTAAATGTTCAGCCCCTGCACACCCCTAGTTTGGGCCAAGGCTGGCACAAAGTCCCATCTGTCAAGCCCCTCTCTCTCTGTGGAGATTATTAGACAGGAGCAAATTGGCTTGCTCTTGTCTTTAAAGTGTGCTAATTGTGCAATCGTGGGGAAGATTATAACACCCCTGCATGCTTACCCCATCCTTCTGCCATCCAGAAAGAATAATGGAGCTGTCATTGGGTATTAATAGGATTTCCCTTGCGTGGCTGAACTATAAAAATTGAACTATAAAAACAACACCCAGGAGAGAGACTGAAGACCACAGATGCAGTCAGGGGACCGTAGGAAGGAAGAGGCTTCTGTGTTTGCTACTGCCTTAGACTTCTGCTTCCCTCAGTGATCTAGCTCTTTTCAGGACTGAAACCCTGATTCATCAGGCACTGGTCTTTACACTTGCACTTTATTCTTGCACTGTATCTAGAAATGAAAGGTTTGTCCTTTTGCTGGACAGAGACAAAGGTCTGTTACCTGCATTACATCCTCAGACTCAGAGGCAGAGTGGCAGGCTAGCTCCATCAGGCCCAGCCTAGACTAAGAAAGAGAGCCCTCTCTCTAGTCCATCTGCTATGGTCCAGACCTCAGAGGGAGAAGAACTGCTGGACCTGATTCCCTTCCTCACTGCCATTACCTTCTCCTTTTGTCCCATGTCTTTTTAGATTGTAAGTCTGAGGGCAGGGAACTGTCTAATTAACCATTTGTAAGATGCTCTGAAAGCTTTTGTGGCTGAAGAGTGGGGTATAAATACTCCAAAATAAATAAATAAATCCCTTTAACCATCCCGGGTCAGGAGCCTAGCTGCAGCATTTGAAACGTATTGAAGTATCTGAACAGTCTCAAACTGCAGCATCTTGACATGAGGAGGGGGAAGCTTGTAGGTCCAATTAAAGCCAAGCTGACCGGTACAAAGGCGGGGAAAATATATCATGTTGGCATGTATTTTCTAGCATACACTACACCTATCTCATTGGATATGGGGTTTTATAATTAATATCTAGCATCTGGGATATTTTGAGAGGTCAGTCTCCAGTGGAGACTAGGAAGTTAACATGTGTAAGGAGTCATATAGGCCTGAGGATATGCAAAAGACCTAGATAGTACTAAAATTAATGCTAAATGATGATCACTCCATTCTCCCAGGCTCTTGGGATTTCTTCTCACCATGGAGACAAAGTGAGTCCCATCAAAAAGCAGTCAAAGACCATACCTTCCAGCACACCCCATGCTATGTTCCTATTCACCCTTCCTGTCTGATTATTCAGGGACTGTCTCAGATCAAATCAATGTTTTATCATTCCAGCATTAAAGTAATCAGCCATTCTGGGTCTCCTTTGATGGTTTTCCCAGTTCCATGGGAAAACCATCAAAGCCTGTGGTAACATCAAGCACCCTTTGAGGGTATGAAATAAGACATAAATTTCACTCCCAACTTTAGTCACATGTGTGCACAGAAGGTCTGACTCACTCTTAGTCAGTATAGCCCTCAGATGCCATCCATTTTCTGTGGATTTCTCATCAGGATTTGCAATTATCACCTTCTGTTCAACTCCCCGTTCCTCTCTGTCCAACCTTTCTATACCTTTAATTCTGATAATCTTGTTGCATCGTAGGGTTTCACTGGTTGTATATGTGTGCAGCTGTGCACATTTGTAAATGAAACCTTTCTGGTTACTGAAACTGTAGTGCTCTCTGCAGTTAGTACTGGTATATAGAGGTGAAAAGATCCTCAAAATTATCCTTCTCTTGCAGGCCTTCTTTTGAGCTACAATTTCCCCAAAATTTCAATGGGGAGCTGACATTACTCATGGGAATTCCCAACACCCCCCACTCCTAAGGTAACATTTTAAATGATGATATTATCATCTTAAAAGTAATACCTTGCATCAACCCTTATTTTATCCTGATTTGCAATTGTTGAAGGTATTCAAAATTGTTTTGTTGCTGCTATTTGAAAGCTGCCCTACACAGAATGTAAGGCAGGTTAGTACAGCTTTGATCTGCATCTTTCTTAAAATATGTGGATTTTTAACAGTGGTGTTCAACTGCACATTTTGATAAATCAGTTTAGGACTTGTCCATGAGGTTGGCAGCTTTCGATTTGAATAGATAGCCTAGTATTATGTCAAAAATGATGAAATTAAAAACCTGAATAAGCAGAAACCCTAGCCAGAAGCTGATGCCTTCACATCTGCTTGATTGATTAAATACTTTAAAAATGGCATTAAAACCGTCAAAACAAAGCTCCAATGCAGGAGAAACATAATCTTAAGCCAATAAAGCATTAGGACAGTTTTAAATTATCAATATGCATTTTCTGTGTGAAACTCATGAGACCTCTGTATACAAAGGTCATACGTAATACTCCAATGCTTAGAGAAAAATGGCATGTAGGACAAAAAAGTGTCTAATCAGACCTATTCCAGACATAATGATCTTTGTCCAGAAGACCAGGAATAGTCCTAAAACTGTCATTAGAGTTTAGAGCTGAACTTCTCATGCATATTAGGCAGTACTGATACACACTGGATACCATTATGCTGTGGACAACATCACAGCAGCCCCTAGATGAACGTGAACATTATGAACTGCTCATTTCTAATTCCAACACACATGCCATTTACGAAGACAATTGAACCAAAACACAAGTAATCTTGACTACATTTGACCATTGCAAATTAAAATCCTCTTTGCCTAATTCTATGGGTTGTCTGAATCTGTAGTGAGGACAGTTTGGGTGATCACATAAAACAAAATAGAAGGAGGGGGCCAAATGATTGGGGCAGCATGACTCAAATAGATGGGAAGAGGACCCAATTATATCAGCTAGTCTATAATTTTATTGTAAAAAAAGGAAAGGAGAGTTAAATTACTGACTAACAGCAAGCATCTGACTGATTCCATTTTGGCCCAGGTATCTGAAGGGCCATGAGCCATCCTACCTAGGTGCTTAGCTGTGGGGAAAGGACACAAATTGTCCCACCACAGAAAGAATTATGTTTATTATTCTGGTGCCATGACACTGGCATGCCCTTCTCTCAAAAACATATATGCCTACTGCTAGACATGTAAATAATATTTGCATTTTTTTAATCCTTGAAGGGAATGGTTATTTCATCACGCTGAAATATTTTATGGAGGAGATTCAAATCAGCATGAGATTTTTACCCTTGCAGGAGAGTGGAAAGATCAGAAGGGTGTGGTTTTTGTTTGTCTGTTTGTTTTTGCCATTGTCATCAGCAATTGCCAAAAGAGTACAAAAATGTTGTTTTGTGTAGAAAACATATTGGGGCAGGGGAGATGACCTTTGCACCCCCCAAAAAAAGTTTCTAAATTTTTCAGAAAGAAATCCTGAAATATGAATAAGGAAGGAAGGAAGGAAGGAAGGAAGGAAGGAAGGAAGGATAAAACCTATTATAATCACATCCCTGAAGAGAAAACATTTAGATTTTTTTTATTTGTACATTTAACACCAAAATAAGCGAAGAATTACATATGAAATTATGTCAGTGTCTTACATCTTTATAAGTGAACTTGTGTCTATGAGCATTAGAAATGGGCAATTCTGTAACATCCAAATCGAGTAAAGGGCATGTGTCATGTTACTGTGTAAGGAAACCAGCAAGGTGGCTGATGCACAATGGGAGCAATGTACATTGTGCATCAATCCCATTGTGCCTTGGGACATCACTCTTTCTGGTTTCCAATTAGGCATCTTCACAATTCACTAACAAGAATCCTTAGTGCCTGTGCTAAATGTAAAATGATGTAATGTACGTCATGATAGAGGACTCTGGCCAATCCGGTATATTTTCCTGGTGCATACCTGAATACCACAGCCATAGTCCCTCTTCCACATCTCTAAAATAACCCTACAGTACATGTCCAGGAATTTTTTTTTTAAAAAAAAGTACATAAACCAAGATGAAATTAATGAGGATATCATGAAGTGTGACTAATTATACTGTCTACTTCTTGGAGAACAAATGATGACATAATTCATCCCCCACACATAAATAGAGCTGCTTTGGAAGCAACCTTTTGATAAATGAAAAGAATCAATGTATTTGACAGTCGTGTACCTGCAGTATACCCAAGTGCATGATACAGGGAAGCTTTTGTAAAGCAAACACATTTCCAGTTGCTATCTCTACAACATAATGCATATTATTTATTAAAGAGATATCTTAAGGCTCTCAAAAGAGACAAGTATCTAGATAATTTATTCTGCTTTCAAAAGACCAGAAAACTTTACATGAAGTCATGTTGCAAACAGGTGTAGTCCAGTAGAATTTATATCCAAGGTTGAATGTGAATCTTATAAACAGCCCAAACAACCTGACTACAAAACAGTTTAACACTTGTAGCTGAAATCAGTGTGATACATTTGCTGTGAGTAAATGAATGAGATATCTCTTTATCTTGTATCCAATGTTATTAGAAGAAAAAGTAAAAGATGTAGTATTTTTCTAGAGGACAAAATGTGTATCATGCAAAAAGCTGAAAGAAGTTAAGCAAATTAAATTAAAAGTGATACAGTTCCTTTGATAGAACATTAAAGTACAGCAGTAAGATCTTCCAGATTGGCCAACACAAGAAATATGGACTTCCTTATGTGTGTATTTATATATATTAAATGAAACCAGCTTAAAATGAATTTAATACTGCTGGGTTCAAAGATATCACTTATTTGAAATCGGCAATTTGAACATAATATGCTCCACCACTAAGCTGCATTTGTAGTGAGTAAATGAATGAGAGAACTCTTTTTCTTGTCTCCAGGGTTATATTAAAGGAAAAAGGGAAAGATGTAGTATTTTTCTGCCTGCCCTTGCATAACTGTGGGGGAAACAAAAAGCACAAATGACACCAAGCCTAGTTAACTTATGAGTTTTCGAACGACTCATGCAACAATTGGAGAAATGGGTTTTTCAAAGGCTACTGGAATAGCTTGTGAAGCACTAAGTAAAAATCGATGTTGGATGTTTGAGAGGACAAGATTCAAAAGTATCTACCGTATTAGTACAGCCCAGTTTTTATGTAAAACAATTCGGCTGAGAGCTAAGTATGTGGAGACAATTTGTGTAGACTGTAAGGGTGAGGAAGAATTCTGAAGCTTGTCGTTGTATGTACCATTTCATACAGTAATGTCCAATTATGTTTTAAAATTGTATCTGGATCCTTGTTAGGTTTTTATAATGAGTTTTATAATCTTATAAGCTTGTTTTGTCTTAGGTCTGTGGTTTGGTTGTTTTGTTTTGTTTTTAATTGTACTGTACTTCATTGTATGGTATTTTTATTGTTCAGTATTCACAAGGCATTTATATGGTATTTTATTTACATTTACATTTTATTGTATTTTTAAGGTTTTGTAATTTCTATACTTATAGGATTTTATAGTATGTCTTATTTTTATCCTTGCTATCTTGAGACAGCCTAAAGGCTAATCAATCAATAAATTGAATTGATGTTGGATGTTAGCAGACACCTTGCAATGGTGTTCCCTTCTACATAAACATTTTGACTATAGAAGCAGGATAAAAAGCCAAAATCTAGTTTCTACACCCAACTGGAGTAAACCTACTGAAAAAATGGGAACATTGTACAAAAACATGTATGTAAAGTCCATTTACTCAGTGGGTCTTTGCCAGTTATTTTAGCAATTGAGTTTATGCCATAGTATTGGCTTGGGCCTTTACACAGCCTGGTGGCGCAGTGGTTAAATGCCTGTACTGCAGCCACTCACTCAAAATCACAAGGTGGTGAGTTCAAGACCAGCAAAAGGGCTCAAGCTCAACTCAGGCTTGCATCCTTCTGAGGTCGCTAAAATGAGTACCTAGATTGTTGGGGACAAGTAGCTTAAAGTTGTAAACCACTTAGACACTCCTTAGGTGGTATGAAGTGGTATATAAATGAAGCTGTTTGTTTGTTTGTTTGTTTGTTTAAAAGCTTGGAACAGGTGAACTTATATTACTGGATACCACTCTTAGATCTCCAAATTAATTATTATGAATACTAACGACTTTAGGCTCAAAGCCTTCCATTCCAGAATCCACAGTATTTGCAAGATACTACTAATAGTCCCAATGAATAGTAACTTCTGGAAATTGTATGGTAACCCTCTGAAGGAATCTGTCTATGAAAATGCATGAATAAACTATTAAGGCTGGACCTTCAGGAAATTGTCCAGATGTGGGACAAAGGAGACAGGGCTACTTTGTATCAAACAGGAGCCATGATGAGTCAGCAATTGAGCTGTGCTGAGTCACAGGAGGTGATATCATCAGTGGCTGAAAAGTACAAAGTCACTGTAAAGGGGAACTGTAAATATGTAACACAGCAGGAAGAGGCTGGACAAAGTGCCTGTGTACATGGCACATGTATAGAAGGGGAGGAGCCGCACAGTGTGGATTTGTTGGTGTGTGGTGTCAGGCAGGTATCTTTGTTGGTAAGAACAAGATTGTACATGGTGGAATCAGAAGTAAAATGCCTCCATGAGAGATATCTGCCTGTAGTCTCATTTGCATTCTTCTGGAGGGGGAGAGGGAATTCTCCAACCTGCACAGAGCTTTGTGTCGCTTCTTTGGTGGCCATCCAGGTGCACAGCTTCGGTGTGGTGGAATGCAGTTTGCACAATCATGCTAACATAAGCCATGTTATTCTCTAAGGTATTAGCAATGCAGAAAACTGTCTGGCTCATGGCATATTGAAAGTTGCACCATTGTACACTCATCCATAATAGTGTTGTTTTTACAATCAGCTCGAAGTCACTGTTGTGCCTTCCATGCACTCAATCAAAAACTGGACTGGATTTTTTTTTTATCTTGCACCTCATTCAAAATATACCAGAAATTTAAATCAATTTAACAACTCTCTTTGAAATGCAGAATAATTATGGCCATATGATAAGATGACAGAATTGCACTGATCAAAATGACTTCAGAACCTAATATCTTTTTTAAACCAAGAAGAATATGAAGTATGACACATATATCTAATATTCTGCAAAATGAATTTTTCACATGAAAAGGATGAGGAAAGGAGGCATATTACACTGAGTGACACTTCTATTTTTCTGCTTGTAAATCTCACTAAATATATGCATTGGATAGAAGGCTCGAAATGGAAGGGAAAAGGGGACAGATACAACCAGGCTTAGCCAAGGTCTGTGGCCTACTATTGCTGTAACACCACACACACATACAGCACATGCTATGTATAAAAAAGGTCCCAGGTCCCTTCTCCAGTTAGTAATGAGAAAGATTTTTGTCTGTGCTAGAGAGAGGAACTATGCCAATTGGCTCAGAGAATACTGAGCTAAACAAACTATTGGCCACAACCTGTCCATTTAGAGATTTAATGTTTTATAATGCTGCATGATTCTTCAGTTTTAATTTTGCTGTTTTTAATTTGATTCTTATTGTGTTCTGTTCTTAATTTGTTCCTATGTTTCTAAGAGTTATATAAAGTTTGAATATTGTTCTTGTGCATCCCCCACATGCAAGGCAGGCAGAGAAAAAGATTTGTAAATTAAATAAATTAAGACACAATTGGAAAATGAATCACCCCTTGTGATTTTGGGAGAATGAGGAACAAATGAAAGAGTTTTGGCCCCAAAGAAGTTGTGGTCTAAATGCTCAGGGGGCATTGGAAGGTTGCGATGACTCATATTGGAAATGTCCTGGTTTAGACTTCATGTATTGTCTCAGCCAGGCTTTCTGTAGGTTATATAAAACAAGAACAATCTGAACCCATCTTCTCTATAAAGACTGGAGAACAGCATTGCTCAAACTGTGTAATAGCCATAAACCATAAACGTGGGATGTTCCCAGAGGAATCTGAGGAAAGCACCTTTGGAGAAAAATATATATTCCACTCCAGTGCACAAATAGCTTTGGGGAGTGCTTTTCATCACACTGGGCATTGTATGTGGAGAGATTTGATGTGCCACTTGTTACATAGTGACCCTCTTTATGAGCCATGGGATCACTGGACTATAACATGAGGTAATAAATCCCCCTTTATACCTATTTGCTTTGCATACATTTAGAAAGCAAAGAATCTCAATAGAATCCCAATATAATTGGGGGGAGATTGCATTCCAGTAAGTAATTGCAATTGTTGGAGGACTTAACTTGACCTGCATGGCAGCCAGTATAGCTACAGATATAGAAACATAAGTACATACCGATATGAATACATACTGATTCTTCTACATTATATTGTCTTGTTTTGCATACATGTGGGACCATTCATTTACCTAATGCTAGACCTGTGATGAGGGCAAAACCTAGGTTTGAGTGTTGGATTATGATTCTGGAGACCAGGGTTTGAATCCTGGCTGGGACATTGGGAGGATACAGACCATTCAGTGTTCGGTTGCTGTGGCCCCAATCTGGGGCAGAAAGGGATGGTATCCCACCGTCCGTCTGTACAGCCCCATTGAAATCCACTGGGTGACTTTGGACAATTCATACTCTCTCAGCCGCAGAGGAAGAAGGCAATGGCAAACCCTCTCTGAAAAAAATCTTGCCAAGAACACCCCATTATAGATTCACCTTAGGGTTGCCATAAATTGGAGACAACTTGAAGGCACACAACAACAACAACAACAACAACCCACAAGTTAAGTCCAAATTGTAAAATATCAGTAGTCCACTGAAGATGACATCACATATGCAATCTCTGTAATAGTGGCATGTGTTGTGTTTTGTTCAGTAGTGAGTCTTTTAAAGCAGTGCTCCACTAGTGAGTCAGGAGCGAGTTCTTGTTATCTGCCTTCAAGTCATTTCTGACTTATGATTACTTGTCTAAGGCAAAAATATGATGGGGTTTTCCTGGCAAAATTCATTAGGGTTTGTTCTTGTTTATCTCTGAGGCCGAGAGAGTGTAACTTACCCAAGGTCATCCACTAAGTTTTTATGATCGTGTAGGGATTCAAACTGTGGTCTCCAAGTGTCCTAGTACAACACTCAATTCCAACATCATGCTGGCTCTATGAAAAAAATATACATCTAACTACTGGGGATGCACATTGCCTTAAACTGAAATCTATAGTCCATGTAAATCTGGGTCTTTTCAATTGGTTAAACTGTTGTTTTTTTTAATCAAAAGTTACAAAAATCAAGCAGGACCCCACTTAAAACTGTAAGTTAAATTTTATGTATTTATTTAAGCAATTTCTGTATCACATCCTAGGGCACGAGAAGATGAACAAATATGAACAATTAAAACATTATAAAGATAAAATCTTTTAAAGAACACATTTAAAATTCTCTCTAAAAACATTTAAAAGCAGTCTAAGAACATTCATAAAATACAATTGTAAAGCAGTTAGAACACTCACAAACATGGAAGGCCATAGAGAATGGTACTGTCTTGGCTGTCTATCAGAAGCCCAAAAGAGATGAAGCCAGCCTAACCTCCTTGCAAAGGGAGATTGGATAGAGAGTTCTGAAGATTAAGACTTCAGAAATATTTTAAGTTTTCCACCAGGTATCTTCTTATGGAATGAGTGGGGGATGTCCTTGAGTGATTGATAAGACCACATTGATCCTGGAGTTTGTTTTATGGGGGAACTTCATTGCTTTGGGTGAAAGATTATGACTTTGACATTTACTCCCTCTTTGCTAATGGTTCATTGTTTCAAAAAGAACTTTGAAATGCAAGCATCATAATTCTCTATTCTACATCTGACCCATTGAAACCTACAGCTTTGTGCCTTAGAACACTGCTATGATGTGTGCCATCTTCATGAATTTTCCCCAAAACCATGGGAAAAGCAAAGAGAAAGTTAATAAGCCCCATGTCAGTTTATGCCACAGGGCCGATGGTTTTCATTTTTATATACCATGCTCCATGAGGAACATAACAAGATTAAGCTCATCCTTTGGGAGCAATCTCTTCCAAATAGTAAGGCTGCTCTTTCTATTACTTCCAAAAGAGCAGAACACTGTACATAAAGTCATGTTGCAAACATCTGCAATCCAAAAGGATTTATATCCAAGACTGAACTTGAATGTTGTAAACATCCCAAACAATCTGACTACAAAGGAGTTAAACACTTGTAGACAAATCAGTACGTTGCTCTCCCATGTCCAGGAAAACATGTCAGGCCAACCTGATGTAGTGAGGAAGAGGCAGAGCTTTGGAAGTTAGGATGGAAAAATAAGTTTAGCAATTAATGGAATGGAATAATGGCTCCAAAGACAGTTCCATTTCCTCCTTGAACCACTTTCTGTACTTCTGGCAAAATAGAGGTCACCTCATAGTGGGTTTTAAGAAAGCATGTACTAGCAATACAGTTAAACATGATCAGAAATGCTTTAAATTGCAAAGACGCACCTCTTCCAGCAGGCCTTTCTGGATAGTGGTTAATCCTCCTGGTCCCCAATGATACTTACCTAGCTTTCCCGGCCATATATCAGATGTCATCCTCAGACTGCCCAAGAATGATGATTTTAATATATTGTATTGTTGTATTGATATTGTTTTAACTCTGTACTAGTTTAATTTCATTTTAAGGGGTGGGGGGTACGGATTGGGTCATTACTTTTAATTTTATTTGTCTTTTACTTGTTTTACCCCACCCCAATTGCTCATTCAGAGGGGTGGGTTATAAATAATTTATTATTATTATTATTCTGAATTATGTGGAGAGGTAGACAAGACTCCAGAGGAATAGGAAATACCAAGTACTAATGCCAAAAGCCTTACCAGTATGGGAAGACTGGGCCAATAGTACAAGACCTTAATGGCAGTGAGGAACAAATAAACCTCTAAGTAAGCATGATCTTAGAGATCTCTACACTAATGTAGAGACCATGTGAAATAAACAAGATGAACTTGAACTATTAAGACAGGAAGACAAAAAGGCATAACTGTAATCGGGTAAGAGAGTCTCATTATTGGAATGTAGTAATAGACGGGTATAGCCTATTGCAAAATAAATAAATACTACATAGAAAACAGGAAAAAGAAAGTAAACTATGTCAAAGATGCACATACATGTAAGATAATCCATGACTTAACGAAGATCTATGACTTAAAATAGATTGGGATCATTTGGATAAAAAAATAAAGATGGAGGAGTATAGTGACATTCTGGGGATTGACAGGGTGGAAATAGTGGGGTTCTTGTGAGAGGTGACCACATCATCTTGATATTTGTTATGCAGAGGAAAGGGAAAGCCAAATATACTTAAGACGCACAATGAGTTTAGGGAAATTCTGAGTGAGATCTCAGGGTCAAATTTGCTCAAAGGGAAGAAAGTTCATGATGATTGAGATATTTTTAAAGATGAGATACTGAAAACACAACTGCAAACAATTCCAATGACGATGGTGGATGTGTAATGAGCTCTCAAGACAAGCTGGAATTTAAGAGGAACCTGTGCAAGAAATGGGAGAAGGGGAAAATCACCAAAGATGAATACAAATAATGAATACTCATAGGAGAAAAATCAGAAAAGCTAAAGCCCAGAATGAGGTCAAGTTTTCTAAAGAGGTTAAAAGAATAAAAAGGGTGCTTATTTGCTGTGTTCAGAGCAAGAAGAAGAAAGAAATGTTAAAGCCACTGCATGAACAAGATGGTGAAATGCTTACAGGCCAACTACTCAACATCAACTTCTTCCAGAAAGAGAAGAGTGTTTACAAACTGTCAAAAATATACCAAATATTAATCCAAGAAGACTGAGTAGGGTTAATGTTGTCCTCATCTTTAAAAGAGGCAGGGGAGGACCTCAGCATGAGCAACTATGAATCAGTCGACATCAGCGGAGGATTATATTAAATGTACTTGTTTTTCAGTGGCCACTGTTTGCTACTTAGTACCTCTTTAGTCACCTCTT
Source organism: Urosaurus nigricauda (assembly GCA_034509955.1). NCBI lineage: Eukaryota > Metazoa > Chordata > Lepidosauria > Squamata > Phrynosomatidae > Urosaurus > Urosaurus nigricauda. Next base: position 109,418,339 of record JAOEGL010000004.1, read on the forward strand.
CATGTTGTGACTTCAGGTTTGTATTCATATTATTGGTATATTTTCTTTAGGATTTTAATTATACAGTTTATATTGGTTTACTGGACCATCCTTGCTTCCTTTTTACTACAGTATTTTGAAAATGTACAACACTTTTAACAACATAGTTGGGACTACGGAACAGGTCTTTCAGTAAAATATTTCATTCTGTAGGGCAAGTGTGCACCCCTGTTGAATGAAACAACCCAAAGACAGTGCAAATTTCGTAACTGGTATCCCAGGAAAGGGATGCCAGCCTCAGCAAACCTGTGTTAGCTTTAGATTGTTGAAATTGATAGGATTCTCAGCATTTGTATCTGAATAACAAGTTTATCACAACATGTGAAACTGCTATGAACTTATTTTTAGCAATAGCTTTTTTGTTTTGTTTTGTTTTGCTGGCTTCCAAACAGGAACTCTTATAAACTGACATCATTCCAATACTGAACAAGTCTGTGTAGCAAAAGGTGTTAAATGTGACATATAATCATTTCTAGATGTTGGTGGTTCTTTCCCCAAGAAACTTAAACAGGAAGTTAGGATATCAACTGAGTTTTATACAATAACTGGACATCTTTGGTTTAAGTATGGATTCTGTTATTTTACAGTGGCAATTGTACCAGGATTTAACATTTTTGGCACAGAGAAGAGAATTTTGGAGCAAGGATGAAAAGAAAACCTTGAACATCAAAGACTATTCCATGGCCTATGATTAAAAGAATCTTTCAAGCGAACAGAAAAATGTGACTGGCTATGGTAATCACAGATAAAACCATTTTCCCCCTTCCAAAGACACCTGAAATCTCCTACCGACTATTCCACAGTGCACAAGTGTCATCTTAAGACCTAATCTTTCAAATTCTGAGCTTGGTAGTGGAAATGGTTTGAGAAAGCTTTAATGATGAATAGCCTTGTACTAGAATGAAATATATTTTAAAGCTTCTACACCTTATACTGTAGTATTCCATCATAAGGGAGGGGGACAGCACAGCTGCAATGGCAGAATGATGAAAGCCACCAGTTGAACTAGAAATCCTAATATCTACAACTAGTACTAAAAAAATTACAAATATTAAAAATATGACATGAATTCTTTTGGAAGGCACATTCTTTTCCTTGGGACTTACACATTAGCTCCAAAGGCTTAAGAGAAATACTATTTCACATCATTGTATTGTGGGATCCAGTGGTTGTATTTTGATTCATTGTTAAAAGCAAAATTAGGAGTCAATCTGGTTCCGTCTCAAGTAAAATATCTAGTGATTTTTGAAGGAGTGACAAATGAGTTTCATCTACACTAGCAAAATTTCTCAGGAGTGTTCCACCAATGATGATCAATTATCACAAAAGAAAAACACTAAGAAAATCCATTTGCTCTCCTTTATTTTTATTTTATTTAATTTATATTCCCTCTTTCTCCTATTATAGGCTTGAAGGTAGACAATACATCTCAAGATTTTTATGGGAAGCTGAAAGAATTTAAGTTAAGAGAAGGACAACAAGGGAGTTTTTCACACAGTTAAAAAAAAAATCTGACTTACCTTTCCTGGTTTGAATCCTCTTTTGGGATGCAACTGGATATTATCACTTGCATTTTGCCACCGATGCCACTGGCCACCTAAAACCTGCCTAAAACCCAGCTAGAAGCCATGCTCAGCTGGCCAATTTGAAAAGTCAGGAGCTTTCCAGCTTTGCAAATCAGCCAGCTGAGTTTGAATTCTAGCCCAGTTTTAGGTGGGAGGCAGCATCAGCAGCAAAATGCAAGTGATAATAACCAGCTGCATCCTGGAAGAGAATTCAAACCAGGAAAGGTAAGTCAGATTTTTTTAGCTGTGTGAAAAACTCCAAGGATAATAGGTGATATGGAGAACAAAACATATGAATAGAGGTTGAAAGAGCTAGGCATGTCCAGCTTGGTGAAGGCAAGACTGAGGGGGGACATGATCACACTATTTAAATGCTTGAAGGGCTGCCAGAAAGAGGAGAGTCTAGGCTTGTTTTTTGCTGCCTCGTGGAGTACAACCAGGTCTAATAGTTTTAAGTTACAGGAAACTAGATTTCAATTGACCATTAAAAGGAACCCCCAGTGATTCAGCAATGGATCAATTACCTAGAGAGGTGGTGAGGTCTCCTTCTCTGAGTGTCTTTAAAAAGATGTTGGACAGCTGCCTGCTGGGAATGCTTTTGCTGGAGATCTTGGACTGAGCAGAGGGTTGGACTAAATGGTCCATATGGATTTTATTATTCTAAGTACACTTATAAAACTGATGTTTGGATTTTCACATGTCCTAATTAAAAGTGTTAATATTAACCCCACTCCCACCAGCACTACACACACAATAAGGACCTCCTTTCCTCGTTTTTCTCTGAACCACTGTAAAAAGATATTTACCTTGAGAAGCCTACACAATTATTTGCTTGTTTTAAATAATGTAAAGCTCGGCTCACTAAGCTAAAAGAGGACATGAGAAGAGGAGGCAATGGAAACAATGAAACAGTTATTGCTGTGATCCCACAGTGGTGCCAGAGCGATTGGGTAGCCCCATCTGTTTCACCCCAAAGTTGTCAAAACAGGATCAACCCCTTGGATAACCCCTTTCAATTTGACTATAAAAAAGTGGATTCATTGTGGGCCATAACATCTGCTATGTCTGAAAATAGGAAAAGGTTCTTTCCGGAACCAGTAGACCAATGCTTCCATTTGAATATTCAAAAATTATGTATTCACAACAGCAAGCTGTGCCACGTTGCAGATTTGGTGTACCAGTTGGTAGACATTTCACTTTTTAATGCCCATGTGTTGTGGTGTTGTTTCATCAGCTGTCTTCTGAGATATATGTTGTGGTGTTGTTTCATCAGTTGTCCTCTGAGATACGTGGAGCTTTCATGTCACTTTACTTTGATTTCTAAAAGATTTTTTAACAGTAGCTTCTTTTAGTCAATTCCATTTTCTTTCTCTCCCAATAGGGATTATGGGATCAAGCTTAGATTTTCTTTTCTGCCATTCAGGCTCACAAATACATCAAGTAAAAACCATAGCAGTGCTGAAACCTATTAAAGCAAAACTTTGCCTCCATCATATTTATTCTGACAGCCTTAAATAAGGGGCTGGACTACATTTCAGAAAGCACAAGGGAGATCTGTTATCATACTGCAAAAGAAGACACCTCAACTCGTAAATGTGCTTGTTGCAACATTAGGAAAGCTTAATCAATTAAGCTGTGTTCCGGCCATTTTTCCTGTGGGCTTTTCTCTTAAATTTCCTCCATATGTACTGACCTGATCATCCATTGTCCTTGCCTCATGTTGTTAACTGCCCTCAACTCATAGCAACCCTGTGGACGAGACATCTTTAACCCCCCATATCGTCCACTGCTCTGTTTGATTCTTGCAGATTCAGGCCTGTGACCTCCTGAATTGTGTCTATCCATCTGGTATGAAGTCTTTCTCTCTTTCTACTGTGTTCCACCTTTCCTGGCATTATTGTCATTTCTAATGATTCATGCCTTCTCATTAAGTGGCCAAAGTTTGACAGCCTAAATTTAATTATCTTGGCTTCAAGGGGTAGTTCAGGCTTGATCTGTTCAAGGACACATTTGTTTGCTTGGCTGTCCATGGTGTTCTCAGCACTCTTCTCCAGCACCACATATCAAATGAGTTTATTTTCTTTTGGGGCACTTTGTTTACTGTCTCATCCCTGTAAATGGTGATGGAGAATACAATGGCTTGGATGAGTCTTATTTTACTGCTAACTTGCATATCTCTACTCTATAGGATCTTGTAAATCACTATCATTTCATTTCATAATTTTGAGAATGTTTATATACTGTTCTTCTGTCCCACCAAGTTGGAATCCCATCTAACAAATAAATAATAAAATATAACATATAATAAAAATGGAAACAACAAAAAAAGATGATGCAGCAAGGAGCAGGAGTAGAAACCCAAAAGCATCCAACAACCAACATCAAATTCAGAAGTAGAATTTCTAGTTGTTCTGCAAGATGATGATGATGATGATGATGATGATGAAGAAGAAGAAGAAGAAGAAGAAGAAGAAGAAGAAGAAGAAGATAATTAATACCCCGCTCTTCAGCCAAGGCTATCAGAGTGGCTTACAATTTGTTAATTAGACATTTCCCTGCCCTCAGGCTTACAATCTAAAAATACAAGACACAAAAGGGAAGGGAATGGTGGTGGGGAAGGGGGAAAGTCCAGCAGATCTTCTCTCCTTCAGAGGCCTGGACCAAGGCAGATGGACTGAAGGGAGGGCTCTTCTTCCCTTCAGGCAAGGCCTGTTGGAGCTTTTGCCTGCCTTTCTCTCCTCCTCAAGATGGTGGATGGAGGGAGGGCTATTCTTGCTTGCAGGCAAGGCCTGTTGGAGGTGGCCTGCCTTTCTCTCCTCCTCAAGATGGTGGATGGAGGGAGGGCTCTTCTTCTTTTTAGGCAAGGCCTGTTGGAGCTGGCTTGCCTTTCTCTCCCTGAAGATGGTGGATGGAGGGAGGGCTCTTCTTGCTTGCAGGCAAGGCCTGTTGGAGATGGCCTGCCTTTCTCTCCTCCTCAAGATGGTGGAGGGAGGGCGGGCTCTTCTTGCTTGCAGGGAAGGCCTGTTGAAGCTGGCTTGCCTTTTTCTCCTCTTCAAAATGGTGGATGGAGGGAGGGCTCTAATAAATAATAATAATAATAATAATAATAATAATAATAATAAATGCCACCTTTTTATTGGGGAAAGGGCAAAAGTTGTCGATCTATTGAAACGAGACAATCTTAGCATCCAGTGAGATGAAATGAATCAGAACTGCTGTGATAGTGAGCTACACAGGGTAAGACATTCCTCTATTCATTGGCTATAAACAGTAGTAGTTGTTGTACCTGTTGTACCTGTCATCTGTACCTGTTGACTGAAGATATGGTTGAATTTTCCTGGTTTTTAAGATCAGTTGTTGGGCTTTTCTTGAATTGGCTTCAGAAAGGAAGGGTGTGTAAATGGGCTTCAATGTCAATGGATGACACTTTAAAGGAGATATCCAAGGTGCTGCATCCTATTTCCCAAATAAGTCAACAATTTTGGATACATCTGTGGAAAGCTGACAGAGATGGGCCAGCCTAGTAACGTCCAATAGGAAGATAGCTGGCAGAGATGGGCCAACAAGCAACAACCAATAGAATGTGAACTGGAGGCAGCCAATCAAATTGAAGGCTGGAGCTGATAAATGGTCCAAATGTTGGTGGCATTTGGAAGTCAAATAGGGTTTCAATAAGTCTAGAGAGAGAAAGACGGTGTGAGGGTTCCACTGTGAGATAGGAACCATTATAGTAAAAGTCCAGACGTGAGGGACTTAAGGGCTGTATAGACTGGCACTTTGTGCTGGCCTGTACACACACTAGGGTTCAGCTAGGGCTGAGCGTTCACATGCTCAAAGCCCTTGTTGTACAGCCTGAGCGCCATTATGGTGTGCACCCATCCATACGGTGCGTGCCATGATGACCCACATGTGGTGCAGCACCCAAACAGCGCTACGTGGAAGGGCATCAATGGGGTGTGCCAACACGCCTATGGTACCCCTTCCAGAAAGCTGCCTAGAGCAGCTTCTTTTTGCTCCTGAGAGGGGGTGGATTAGTGCCTCTCCATTGGCTGCTGTTGCAACAATCTGGGTCCAGCCTCCCATCTGTATTGCCTCTTAGTCAGACACAGTCTGGTAGGGGTAGAGGTCAGTGTGAGGGGATCCCTATGCACATAGAACTTCAAGAGAAGAAGTTGCTGTGGGGTCATATCCTGAGGGATATTTAGCCTTGATGGCTGGTGTAGGTTTAGGAAAAGAACTTAAAGATAATGAAAAGTGAGGGTCCTGGATATAAGTATGTTAATTGCAGGAGACAGTGTGGGGAAGTTAACTAAAGCTGTAACTGAATGAAGCTAAGAAAATAATTCCTAAAAATAACAAACACATGTAGCATCTCAATAAGCAAAATGCTGTTTAAACTTTGGGTAAATAAAGTTTTATTCCTGTTTCAAATAGAGGCTTGTTCGGTACTTGAGTAATTCACCACGCTACTGACATTTACAAATGGGGAAACAGTTTTACACTCATAAGTTGGTGTTCACAAATAAAGTAAAGTGACTGTCATAAATGGTAGCACCCATCGTGACAACATCCTGTAAAGCTACAGCAGACAGTGTCACAGACTCTACAATTCAGAAGCCCAGTTAATAAGAAGATGTGAGAGGGTGGCAGTGCAATACCTCATGCTGGAAATCCTTGTTCATCCATGCTTGGAACAATGGAGATAGCTGAGCTTTCCAGTCCCAGAAGCCTAAACAGCATAGCCCATGGTGAGGAATTCTAAGAGCTGAAGTCCAGCAGTATCAAAAGCCTCCCTAGTTGAGAATCTCTCCTGCAGAGATTAAGGATTCCATCACACATGGCTTTTAAACTGCCATAAAAGTTTGATGATAGTGGTTTTGGTGATACCTATCACACAGTGCCATCTGCCTCTTGTTGGTGCCTTGCCTTCCAGTCATGGAATCCCTTGCCATTGATGAAGAAAATACATCAATAAGCTTCCAATTGAGCTAGTCCATAGGTGTGGTAAACTATCTTCTGTCAGTTCCGGGATTGCATGCATACACACATACACAAATGAAAGGCATGTTGGGTAGGGTATAGGGCATGGAGGCAGGGTTAAGAGCAAGGGCAGAAGAGAGCATGAGGGACCAGCAACAGTCTGGTCATGCAAATGAAAGGACATGTAGTAGAGGGTGTTCCCAAACTGGTATATCTGTACTTCCCTTCTTTAATGTGATCATGGCGAGAATGGAGGTAGTGTGATAAACACCTAAGTCCTCCTCATCTTTCTCTTTGTTCCTCCATCTCTTTGTTCCCTTTGTTCCTCCATTTCTATTAGCACATGTCCACATGTGTGCACCTGTGCACACACACAGATACACAACTAGTATATTTGGCTCTGCTGTTGATTAATTTTATTTACTGCATGGTAGTTTAGACTTTCTGGATCTTTGCCTTTGCAGCTGCTATTTGGCTATAACAAATTCTAGGCTATAATTCTAGGTTGCTGTTTGCATGTTTTGTTTTGTATTTTGTATACTGCTTTGACTGTCTTCTTTTGGAAGGATGGGGAAAGACCTGCATAAAGTCCTTAAATAACCCATTAAAAATTTCTACACAGTAGTCTCATCAGTCCTATTCAAGTCAAAAGCTGTTGGTGAGGAAGCATGTGACAATTCAGACGAGAAAGAAATAGCATTGGCACTAGAATTATAAACAGTTGGTGCTAGTTTGCACTGAGGCAATCACAGCAGTTAGAGTAACACTTCACCTGGCCTGGCATTTCCTCCTACACATTAATTCCTAGTTTATTTAGCAACATAATGTATATGTAATTGCAAACTGTCACCTTGCCATTTGTAACATAATTCTAAGCTGATTCATTCACATAAACTCTCAGAAGTACATATTAATGGAAATCTGATCTCTCTGCTAAAAGCACTGCAGGTCTTAACATTGCTCTCTTTCCCAGTTCAGATACACAACGGCTATTTCTAGACAGAACCATATAGCCCCTTTGAAAGCTTTAGACTGCATTGTGCAATCAAATCATTGCAGGCTAGTGTTGTTCAAAGGAAGAACCTTCCCACTACATGTTGAGAGTATAAACATTCCTGCAAGAGTTTTCTTTAAGTTTATACTGCACATACTAGGAACTGGAAAACCTTTGGCCAATTTATAGGTAAGCCCATGAAGTCTCCCAGGCTAGAATTTCACCCTACTCAAAAATCCTGTCTCTATAGATTACAGGGAATAGGTAGAGGTAGTGGTGTCACTACAGGCATCACCAGGTGCAGTAGCTCATTGTATTACCTTCCCCACTGACCTCCTCCCATCCCACACAATGCAGAATCCTTAGTAATGTTTTTTTGTACTCATGCTACTCATAAATTGTAATTCCCATTTATCATTGAATGTAATGGCAAGAATTATGACATAAACAACTAGCAAAATTTAAAATACATTAAGATACCTGTTCTGAGGCTGGTCCCACAGTTCCAAGCCTTGTAATTCTGCCATTCACCCTGCCCTTGTTCCCTTCCTTAATCCTTACCTGGAAAGGGCACCTTAAATGGGGAACATGGCTGTGCTGCTCTGCTGGGTTTGTATTGATATGCATGGCCTGATTCCTATCCATGCTTGACAGTCCCAGACAGCGTTAAAACAAAATAAATTGATTTGTTAAACACAAAATAAGAATATAAAAAATAAATAATATAATATTATTCTTTAGGCTCCCCAGTATCATAGACAGTTCACTCTTCTTTCTCAAACTGAAAATTCTGTTTCTATTAGCTCAAAACCCTGACTATGTCAATTCAATACCCTGACAGTATCAACTGCCAACCTCGTCTGCTTCCCTCAGAGACACGCTTCTGCTTTTGTTACATTCTGTTCACCCAGCACGTACTTTGCACCATCCCAAACAGACAATTCAAAAGAATGATAAAGGGGCTATACAGATGGGCATCTAAATGTCGCCTCTGTATGCCTTGAGTTGGTGCTGCAGCAACTGAATGCTGCGGCACTGATCCACTCTCTAAGAGAAGCTGCTCTGAGCAGCTTCCTAGAAGGGGAGCCATTTGCACACTCATGTGCCATTTAGGTGTTGTGCCTGAGGCATGCGTCAAGATAGTGCCTGGACACCAGCAAAAGGGCTTTGAGCATGCTCAGCCCTATTTGAACCCTAGTTCGGGCTCAGGCCAGCATAAAGTGCTGGTCTGTATTGGCCCTTAGTCATTGGTACTGAGAGGTCCAGCAGAAGAACCAACAGGGAACCACAACTTTCATTCAGATATTCAAAAGTCTGAATGAGTCAGTGTTGCTTTCAAGGAGGATGAGGGAAGAAAGAGCCAGAGATAGAGAACTTGTCATTGTTGTTGGAGTTTTTCTGGATATGGGAATACTGATCCTATAATGCCAAGTGGAAATAAACCCTCAAAACCACCTCATACCAGTGGTAAGTCCAAAAAAGAATTTGATGTATTGCTTGAACACAAAAATTGGGAGGGAGTCAGATCCCACTGCTTCAGTTCTTCCCTATCTCTCCTCAAATGAGATACCAAAGCCAGCATGTCTAAAATTAGATATCAAAGTGATCCCATGTCATTAGGTTATTGTCAATGACACAGAGTTCTAACAAAGTTTCTGTTTGCAAAACATGTTATGATAAATCCCTTAAAACATAATACATGTGCCAGCTCCAGCCCACTTGGCAGCTTTTCCATTTGGTAACCAAACTGTTTCATGTACAGATTAACCCAACAATCCTTCACTTGAAAGGGAATGCTGCCAGATATAATTCATATTCCTGACTCAGTATTCTGTTGGGGAAGGTGAGGTTATTCATACTAAATAGCAGAACAAGACGAGGAATACCTTGTGAGTGGAAATGATGAGAGAGGGTTCTTGATTAGGTACACCATGTGCAATGATGAAGTGAATGTGAAAGGATATGGGAAATGAACTCATACTAGATTAGTTTACAGGCTTGGAAGAAAAAGGAGCAATGTGGATTAATCATTTCCTCAGAGCCCAGCTGCTAAGATTTAAGAGTTGTTTGCCCCTGGGGAAGTCCCTGGTCATAAGGAGTCTTCCCTTGTTTTTAAGCACTATTCACATTGTACACATTGTGCAGATGTGATTCATATATAAATATTTAACAATTTGGATTCTCTATACTTCATTTGTGTACAAGCCATTGGACTGGAAGTTTTGTCCCACATCATTCTTCACAACAATTTCTTGAGGTAGCTTATAATAAAATATAGGACTGGCTTGAAGTTATCCATTAATTTTCATGATCCAACAGGATATAAATCCCATTCTTCCTTGTCCGAGTGTTTGGTAGTCAGGTGAAATACATCCCTTTTATTTTGTTATATTTTCAAATTAAAGTGCTAGGCAGTAAGAGGTTTAGTTTGGAAGCCACATTTGAAGTTTTCATTCTACAATTGCATTTATGCAGATCATTGTAACCAGAGGTGGAAAGAGAGGAGCATTTGCTGGCAAATCTCTGGGTGATTTGTAATAGAGTAGAATGATTTCTGATTCTGGATTCTAAAACTCTGTCTCTCTTAGCTCAAAACCCTGTCTGTGTCAACTACAGGTCCTGTCCATTTTGTTCAGAGATTGTTGATTTAGCACTATAAAGACTCCTTCTTCATCTCCAAATTATAATGCCAAAACAAAGAAATATTTTGATAAGATACAGAAGAGAATTTTGTGTGGAAGACTGTCAATTTTGTTCAGTTTTGTGATACAAAAAAAGTCTGCCTGCATTTACATGTCTTTTATGATACATATGTATATATTTTGCATCAAGCTCTGATTGTTGAATTCTAATCACTGATGGATAAATCCTGGAAACTTGAATCTGCTCACCACATCTTTACAGGCAACCAGGTTTCACCTAAAAACACACATAAATTGCAGAAGTCACCCAATAAAGCTTATATGCTCATCTGTATAGGCACAAACACAAGAATCTATACAATGCAAAGACATCATTACTCTAGAAACATAATCAGGAAATGTTACAGAGCAAAACTGAGACATTCTTTTGCATTTCAAGAATAGTGATTTTTAAACTGCATTCTGGGAAGCTACAAGTTCAAAAACAAGATCAAATATGGTGGAGTTTCTTTTTGTTGAACTCAAACAGAAGAATCCATCAGTCAGCACAACCTCTGGCCCTTCTAGTTGGAGATCTGGGGAGTTGTACTCCAAAAAGTGGGAAGATTTTCCAAGTTCTGGATAGTTCTAGGGAAATTCCAGAAAGTTTGCAAGAACAAGAGGACACTCCAAGTATGCACAGACCAAACACAGGCCTGGTCTTATGAACTCTGCATGAACCTTAGTAAGCAGTGGCCAGATATCCTTAGAACTGTTTAGACTGGAAGACACATGGGGAGGTGAGAAGCTACAGGCAGGTGAATCTGTCAAAACTAATCATTTCAAAATATGCATTTTTCACCTCTAAACTTGCTCTGCCCTGGTTCTGCATCAGATTGTGAATTTCCTTGGACAATTCCAGCACTGTAATTCATGGATACATTATTCTGAATGCACACATTTTGTGTGAGAGTGACTTTTCCAAATATATGGACTTTTGTATGCATTTTCCCACTGTTTAAAATGTGTTCAGACACATTAGCAAAGCAAGCACCTTTTTGAGCATATTCTCCAAATATGTGCATATGTTCTGAAACATTTTGTGGTTTGTGAAATACATTGTAAAATTGGAAATGTGAAGTGTTTTGTTTTGTTTGTTTTTTAGTTGAAAATTGCATCTCTGTTTGTATTTACTTTCACAAAGGCTTAGTTGGAGACCAGGGCTCAAATCCCTGCTCAGCCATGGAAACCCATTGGGTGACCATGGGCAAGTCACACACTCTTAGCCTCAAAGGAAGGCAATGACAAATCCCCCACTGCATAAATCTTGCCAAGAAAACTGTGACAGGGTTACCATATGTCAGAAATGACTTGACCACACACAACAAGAAAACATTTTTAAACTAAAAATTGCATTTGTTTTTTTTTACTCCCACAACATTTAAATTAGGTTATCTTGCATTAAAATATGTATCTAGTGAATTTCTCCAGCATGGTCTAGTGTTTGAGCCTTGAACTAGGACTATGGAGACCAGGGTTTGGATCCTGGCTTGGCCATGGAAACCCACTCAGCCTCAGAGGAAGGCAATGGCAGACCCCTTCTGAAGAAACCCTCCAAGAAAATCTCATGATAGGGTCACTTTAGGGTCGTATAAGTTGGAAACAACTTGAAGGTACACAGATAAAAGTTCACTGGGAACAAAGAGTTGTTTTACATGCAAAAGATACCAGGTCCACTACCTGCCATCTCCAGTCAAAGGGCCCAGAAAGTAGGAAACGAGGAAGCCTTTTCTATACATCCATTATCAGTCAGAAGAATCAATACTAGTCTGAATGGATGAACAATCTGACTTTGTATATGGCAGCTCCCTATCTTCCTACACTGATGGTACTTGGTGTACATACTATTTGAAAATGGCTGCTGTAGACATATCTAACAAAAAGTGGAAATAACCAGTGTGCATAAACCTCTCATTTTCTCCTCTCTGTGAGCATTCCTACAGTTTTGGTTGAATGTTAGGACTAAATTCAAACAAGGAAAGCCTGGGAGAACTGAAAGGAGACCCAAGCAAAAACCAAAACCAAATAAAAATAAATATCCCATTGGACTGATTTGCACAGATCCCTGAGCACAATTGAAATTAGCAGAGTGCTTGAAATGACAGAACAACTGGGACAGAACTAGGTTTTATTTTGAAGCATTCGCTCCATGAATTTATTATGGGAAACTTGTTTGTAGTTTTGTGGAACTGAGGACACAAGATGATCAGACAAATACACCACACCCTGTAAATCCAATACCTAAGGGGTCAAATAAAGGTGTGCTCTCTCCAATACAGTATGTCTGCCAAAACAGGTTAAGCTCCATCAGTCATTCAGTGATATTTTGAAAATTAAAAACTTTGGATGAGATTGACACTATGTAATAATAATAATAATAATAATAATAATAGTAATAATAATTTATTTATAGCCCACCCCTCTGAACTGGCAATCGGGGCAGGGTACAACATAATTAAAAGCATCACAAGTTAAAATACAACAATCCCATCCCCCTCACCCACCCCTTAAAATAGAATTAAATAGCTAAGAATTAAAAACATAGTACAAATAAAACATATAAAAGTAACTGCCCAAAGCTGTATAAAACAATTTTGAAAGGGGGAAGAGGAGCTAAGAAAAAGAGTCGGCAGTGGATATGAAGCCGGGAAATTAAATGCTATCTGGGAAGGCCTGCCAGAAGAGATGCATCTTTAAGGCTTTTCTAAAGCCGTCAACAGATGTAATAAGATGCATCTCATCCAGCAGGTCATTCCATAGCTTGGAGGCTATGGCTGAAAAGGCCCTCTGGGAGGTCTGTGTCAGTCTGGTCTTCAAGGGCTGTAACAAATTCCTCCCAGAGGACTGGAGTGTGCAGGGGGGAACATACAGGGAAAGGCGGTCCCGGAGATAGGATGGACCCAAGCCATGAAGGACTTTAAAGGTTAAAACCAACACCTTGTACTGGGTCCTGAAACTAATTGGCAGCCAGTGGAGAGCTTTAAGCACCGGTGTTATGTGCTCTCTCCTAGATGTTCCGGTTATTAACCTGGCTGCCATGTTTTGAACTAACTGCAGTTTCCAAGTTAGGCACAAGGGTAGCCCCAGGTAGAGTATATTACAGTAGTCCAGGCGAGAGGTTACCAGAGCGTGTACCACAGTTTCTAGGTCCCTCATTTCCAGGAAAGGGTGCATCTGGCATATCAGCCGAAGCTGATAACAGGCACTCCTGACCGTCGCATTCACCTGACTCGTCATGTGAAGCCACGACTCAAGGAGTACCCCCAGACTGCGAACAGAGTCCTTCGAGGAGAGTGTGACTCCATCGAGGACTGGAAGTTGTATTCCCAGACCTGGCTTCAGTCCCGAGACTGTGAGTACCTCCATTTTGTCTGGATTGAGCTTCAATTTGTTTTCCCTCATCCAGTGCATTACCGCCGCAAGACAGTCATTGAGAGGAGAGACACCATCTGAGGTCTGAGCCGACGATCTGGTCATGGAGAGGTATATCTGAGTGTCATCAGCATATCTGAGTGTCATTCATCATTAAGTTGCCAAACATTAAAATTAAAGGCATATTTGGGCACTGCTCAGGTGAATCCTTTACAACCTATGAGGAACATTGAATTAATTCCAGTCATAATTAAAATTTGTTCAGTGACATTTTGCTGGCTGTTTTTTGTTTTTTTTTTAAAGACATGTCCAGAAATTTATTTGTGAGACTACATGGTATTGGAATATTTCTGAGGCAAGTCTTTTGCACATAATTCTTAATAAATTGTTAATATTTCAGGTAGTAAAAAATAATAGTAATGCATTTAATGCAATTAATGCAATGTCACATCACTCTGATGTGTGCAGAAGAGCATCACAGAAAGAGGAAATACTTCAATTTCTTCCATGTTAAAGGCTTATCTACTGCAAATGTGTGAGCTATGAGGACAAAGGTTTTTGTTTTTTTTCCATATTCCCATCAGATCAAAGTATGGAGAAGTTTCTGCTCGTATAACTCCATGAATGCAGATGGGATCGTCTCAGGCACTGAATTAGGACATTAGCCCAAATCCAATTTTCTATTTGCTGTTTTCAACTAGTGTAGGGCTAGGGTGGTGTAGTGGTTTGAGTGTTGTACTATGACTCTCAAGACTAGGGTTTGAATCCTCACTTGGCCATGGAAATCACACTTTCTCACCATCAAAGTAAGGCAAGGGCAAACCATCTTTGAACAAATGTTGCCAAGAAAACCCCACAATAGTTCACCTTAGTGTCACCATAGGTCAGAAATGACAGACAACAAACATGACTCATTCAATCAACACGATTTAGATAAGTGTTGACTTTCTGTTCAGCAGCTGTTGCAGGGACTAGCAAGTGGATTTAGGTCATTCTGTCTACATCTCCCCATACCATTATGGAGATCTGTGTTCTAACATCTCAATGAATAATTTGCATTGCGCAGAAAAGAGATGTTTAATTAAGCATGTTAACACCAAAACCTCTGATGAAAGATGACGGCGAGAGCATTTATTGTTTACCATGATTAATTAGCTTGTTCTTCAAAACCACATGGTCAGTTTGTGAGCTTCTGAACTAGTAATGCTTTATCTGTCATTTCACTGTGCTCTTTACAAGTCTCTTTCTACCAAATGACATTGTAATGCTTTAAGAGGAAAGTGAGAAAATAAAATGCAGGATATAAGAAGTCACCTATCAAGGTCCAGGCATAAGGCTGCTGCTGTTTAAAATTTGGTTTCTATAGTAACCGCTCCATCTGATTGTACAGAAAGCTCCCTAAGATACAGAGATGGCTGGGTCTTCAAACGGTGTGCTTTTCCTTGTCTGTGTCTCTCTGTGTGTGTGTGTCACTGTTAAGAAAAACCCAGTGGTATCTTTCCAAATCTGTTCCCTGCCCTCTATTTGACCCTCCGCATACCCTCATCTAGGTGGTCTTCCTCAGAAAACATGTTTTTTTGACATCCTGGACTAAAGATGTTCCTTCCTCCATTTGGACAAATGTACTAAAAAAATTGGTTAGAGGGGATTTGATAAGATGATAAAACAAGTTTGCTCTCTATGAGACTGAAAAAATGGCATGCCATAGTGGCACAAATTATGTAGACCGGCTACCAGTCTAGTCAACAGGGGTCCAATTATTTTTTATGTGTAGTTCTTAGAAATGTGAACTCCCAGGAAAGTCACAGTGAGTGAATAGTGACAACTTATTTTGGAAAAAATCCAAAGCAAGCTCCGACAGCTACACATATCACCAAATTATTTGTGGTGGCCTACAAAAAGCAGAAGAGTGTTAGGTAAGCTGAGTGGTTCTTGACAGGTATAGATATTACAATTGTGTGGCAGGATTAGGTAGTACAGTATAAGTGATTCATCTTTCCTGTTGCTGATTAGTTTTAAACTATTTAAAACTATTGGTTTTAATGTGTCTTCTCCAGTTGATAAAATGTTTAATATGTTCTTAGCCTTTTAAAATCACTTTTTAAAAATTATTTACACTGTTTAAAACTTGAAATTGTCAGGTTAGCTTTATTGTACATTGCCTTGAGACGTTTATGTAGAGGTCGAGACGTGTGTGTGTGTGTGTGTGTGTGTATCTTTCCAAATACTCCAGAATCAAAATATTACATTGCTACTGCCAATACCATGCAGATTTTCAACATGCTGGTTATTCAACTTGTTGATTTGATGATATACTCAATGACAAAAGGAAGAGTGGGGGAAGTCCCACTTGCTTTAAATTGCACACGTGTATAGTTTTAGTTGCCTTTCTCCTTAATATGGCTTGAATCCAGACTATATGAATGACCATGGCTGAGATCCTACACTGCTGCGTGCTACAAATGTGCACTCATGTAAATAACATCATGGTTGTGCTATGCTACCCTTCTGTTTAATATTGTTGTTGTGCAACCAATAATGTATTTGTCAACATAACTGTTTATTGTAGAATGGAAAATACACAGTTTCTCTTTTTGCAATCCTGCTGAATTAAGAGGATGATGAAGTTATTATTGAAGCAAATTCCAAGAATATACAGCTGCATGCCTACAGTTCTATTGGAGTACATCCTGCTAGAGCAGGCACAATGAATTAATTGTTGAATGATGAGTAAACATACAGGTAAATTCATCAGCTGTTTCAATGGCTTTTCTCTAGTTGGAAGCACAGAATCATAGAGTTGGAAGAGACCTCCAGGGGCATCAAGTCCAACCCCCTGCTATGCAGGAATACATAATAGTTTATTGTACAGGCCCTGGAATATGCCTTGTGTGTTACAAAAGGGCCCAGGATGGGGCTGGAATGAGTGGGGGACACATTTTACTGCACACACCTGGTCCCTCACTCAATGTGTTCCATTTCCATTTAGTCCCAGGATATGTCCCAGGGAGGCAATTTTTGAGAACTGTTCAGAACAGTCCTCAGAAAATTGCCTCCCTGGGATGGATTCTGGGATGGAATGGGAACGGAACAGAACATATTGCATGACGGATGGGGTGTGCAGTAAAATGCATCCCTCATTCATCCCTTACACATTTCTGGCCCCTTGCACTCCGTTCTTGGAACATTCCAGGGCCAAGAATGTGATAAACTTAACTATCAAAGCTCTACCCAAGAGATGGCTACCCAGCCTCTGTTTAAAGATCTCCAAAGAAGGAGACTCCACAACACTCCAAAGGGGTGTATTCCACTGTCAAACAGCTCTTTCTAATACTGAAGTGGTTGCCTTCCAGGTTGCCAAAGTCTGCTCTAAAGTGCTTGAAAACAATCCTCCTCTTACACCACGATTATTGGACAGCTGAACTGATTGTTTTTCTATTTCAGTCCTACACATGTCACAAGTTCTGCATAACATTAAGACAGACTTTTTAAAAAACAATATAGATTTTCAGTGAAAGCAGAAATGTATTGTATATACTGTTCTCTGTCATCAATAATTTAGCCTTTTCTCCCAAACCTTTCTTTTGTAATAATTATGATCAATATTAATTGTCATTAATTCTATATCTAAAAATATTGTCTAATCTCATGCATGTATATCCAAAAATAAAACTGAGTTGGTTTTCTTTTAATTTAGTAATTTAATTTAATTGTTTTGTTTTGGAAAAAAAAACAAGTACAATTTGACTGAGTCAAATACCACACTACAGGATGAACTGATTCAACACAAAATCTAGCTGGTATGCAAAATGATCCCAGTCTCTAGGGAAGACTTTTCCTTTCTTCAGAAAAATAAAATTACAAAAAACTCCAAACATCCACATGATGCAGACAGAAGTGTGTTGTGGAAAAAAAAAAGATTGACAGGAATAGTGAGTAGCTGAAAGAAATGACTGACAAAGGAGAAGCTGTGGCTATAACCCTGTAAAAAACAGTGCCTTCTCCAATGTTTCTTGAAGTCACTTTATATACAGATATAAAAGCTGAAAGTTTCATGAAATGTACTTCATTTTTTTTAACATTTATTTCTGGTCATATTTGATGGGGAAATCATAAATATATTTAACTTCCTTTTCAAAAAAATAAAAATAAAAATCTCTGTCCTCAGCTGAAAAGGTTCTGTGGGTTGCTTACAGATCAAATAAATAAATAAACAAATAGATCAAGACTTTTCCCATTCTCTCAAACTTCCAGTCTAAAAGGTAAAAGAAAGGAAGGACAAGGGAAGAGATGTGAAGCATTGGTTTTAAAATGACAGAGATCATATAATGACTAGCAAGGATGGAAATTATTCAGAAGATGAAATTTGAAAAACTAGCAGGTCTCTTGGGAAAGCTTTTCTTATTCTATTTTGCAGCCTGGTAGAATGGCACCTGGATTTTGAGTATAAAACTAGATGATCTGTTTAGTACATCTTTAAAAGTGGTGAAAGCCATCTGTTTGCCATACCACATGGTCAATAATTGGTCTTTGGAAAGTAAATAAAGGTTTAATTTGCAAGTCTAATTCCTGAGGTGTACAATTCTGAGGAAATTTCACTGTTGGAAGAAAAGCAAAATAAGCCTTGGTGATATAAATTACCCTTAGCATCTACTTTGTCCATATGTAGAACTGACAGAAAGTTTCAGCTTCCATATTTACCTATATTCAAACTGATGAATTATCATAATGCGGTAAATGTGTTTTCTATGAAAATATTAACTTTTATTTTAACTTGTACTGTTCTTTTTAACTTTGCTGTAACCCAACCTGATTGAATAATAATAATAATAATAATAATAATAATAATAATAAAGTTATACGAACAAATACAAACTTTTAATTCATGGAGGAGAGGTCAAGAAAGCAATCAAACTGAGATGGAGTATTACTAAGCTAAGGCAACTAAACCAGTCATGAGTGAGTCTGACTGAAAGTGAAGGTATTTTGCTCATGATTTTCCTGATAATCGGGTGTGATTTCAAGAACTGTTCTTCTTTCCTGAATTGCTGGAGAGATACTCAATAGCTGGGAAGAGTGGTGAGGGGGAAATGAATGAACCTCAGAGATTAACTGCCTTATTGTTGATTCAGAGTTAAGTATGGGGAGAAATCCATTGAACAACCTCCAGAGAGCCACCAATATTACTGGAATTCTTATGAAACAAAAATGAATACTCAAAATCACTTATTATTCTTGGAGTGATCCTGTTGATGAATAACTTGAAGGTCTCTCATTTACAGGGTTGCCATAAGTCAAAGTCAACTTGGTGGCAATTAACAAGATGACAGCATTACATTTTCCTGAACAAGGAGGGGGAAAAAATTCCTACCCAGCCCTTAAATGACCATACAGCTTGCCCTGACTACAAGGGATGGTTGGATGGGCTGTGCAGCAATGAAAGAGGTCACTACAGGTGTAACACCTTGTAGAACCATCTCAGTGACTTTGTGGCATAATTAGGCTTGCCAGGTGGAATAAGAGATGGGGCTCTCATAACCTTAACACAAAGACTGAGAAGCAAACTATTTCATATTCACAAACATTGATTAGTTATGTGAAGTCAAAGGATTTTCAGCTGGTGTCCATAGTTTTTTGTGGGTTTTTTTGGGGGGGCTATGTGGCCATGTTCTGGAAGAATTTATTCCTGATGTTTCACCTGCAAATGTGGCTGGCAGCTTCAGAGGGTGGTGGCATGGAACTATGTGGGATACACATACAGACACACACACAGAGAGACACACACATACTTGTGTGACCCTTGGTTGAGAGGAAGTGATTAGTTATGCTTTTGATTCTATTGCTACAATTGTAACTCCCCCCCCCACACACACACACACATACACCTACTTTACTGGAAATTAGCTGAATGGGGAGAAGAAAAACCATTCCGAAGTTGAAGGCTTTCATGGCCGACATCCATAGTATTTTGTGGGTTTTTCAGGCTATGTAGCCATATTCTAGAAGAGTTTATTCCTGATATTCTGCCATCATTCTATTTATTTATTTATTGTATCCCACCCTTCTGCCTGGGCAATCAAGGCAGCTTACAGGGAATTAAAATATTTTAAAAAATATTCCTGATGTTCTGCCAGCATCTGTGGCTGGCATCTTCAGAGAATACTGATATGAAAGAGGGTGGGTATATATACATACACACACACACACACACACACACACACAGTGTGACCCTGGGTAGGGAGGAGTGATTTCCATGTTAATCAATGTATTGTTCTCTTGTGGATGGTAGGCCCTCAGGGTGGGAGCATATGCAAAGAGGATTAGCATCTGCTCACTCAGGGTCAGGTGCTTGCTCAGCAGACAATGATTACCAATTAAGCAGATGCTAATATATATATAGAGAGAGAGAAAGAGAGAGAGAAAGAGAGAGAGAGAGAGAGAGAGAGTTATATATATACCCACTCTCTTCCATACCAGTATTCTCTGAAGATGCCAGCCACAGATGCTGATTAAACATCAGGAGTAAACTCTTCTAGAACATAGCCACATAGCCCAAAAATAAAATCCCAGAAAAAAAACTAAATCTGCTAATGATAAGAGGATTGTTGCATGATATGTTCATCAAATTTGATGGGGGGGGGGCAAGAAAAGTTACTTGGGGTGAAACAGATAGCCCCTTTGCAGTGGCTTCCCATCTGCTTGGGGATTCAGGAAGCCACTATGAATCCAACTGCCTGGCCACACAGTGGGCAGCTTTGCAGCGCTCTGGCGACTTGGTGTTTATATGCCACATGCCACAGGAGTGCCACCAAGCCACTTTGGTGATGGGAAAACTGGCTTTTTGCCACCTCAAAAAGGAGCAGCTTTTTGCTACTCCTTTTTGCACTGACAAAAAGACAGATCGGGGCCACAGAGTGTGGTTGCTGCAGCCCCGATCCAGCAATCAAAGGGGCAGCGTCAAGCGACCCTTTTAAGGTTGTCTGTTTCAGCCCGTAGGTAAATACTTAATTAATAGTAAGAATACAGGATTCCTGCCCATGCCAATAAAACTGTTGCACAAGCAAATTCTCTGGCCTCATGTGGGTGACATCACACTCTTATGTGAATATTTTCCTTTTATTACATGTTAGACCATATAAACTACAGTTTTGTCACTAAATTTACACAGAAGGAATTGTACACTTCCTGAATTAATTTACCTTCAAAATAGAAATCTATTTCCCATTTCTTATTTAGCCACTCAAAGCTTGAATTTGCATCCAGTTCCCTGTGACTGTAATTATTTATCCACATTAAATATATTGGCTGGCTTGTCCAAATGGTTTTATGTCCCCTTCTATTGTTTAGCAAGGTTCTAGTAATTAAAATGCATATTGGTTGGTTTTTCAAAAAATTCTTTTAATCTCTCTAATGGGCTTTTCATCTAACTGCACTACAGCTTTCTCCATTTATTGCAGATAAAATAACTCTTCAGACATCATCATTTCCTCTAGAATAGGCTTTTGGTTTATAGATTTACATTTCTTCCTTTGGTCTCTAAACACATTTCTTCTGTACGGATGCCATGCATATTGTTACATAGGCCATTTCCTTTTACAGTTATGGACATTTTGAGGAGTATTGAAGTATTAAAACATCAGATAAAGTGTTCTGCTTCCTGACTGAAAATGGCAAAAAGGATATATGTACAAACACGGGAGAGCTGTAGATGAATGAGCACAGTAAATAATCAATGCTCATCCCAGTCATCCAGCACCATGCACAGAAGACTTTTTAAAAAATGACTTCTGACCTAACTTCCCCAGCAGTCTGCTCCAATACATATGCATCTTATGCTGATATCATAATGCCATTTCAGCAACACCATCCCTCAGAATCAAGGTTAAGTAATGTATGGACCTATGTCCATGGGTCAGCTCCAATATTGTTTTTTTGTGGACCTCAACATAGCCGCCCACTATCTTCCCAGGCTGCCATTTTCATGACCAAAACAAAATAAAATGGTGAGTGCCTTTCTTGAAAGCCTCCAGGAGAAGTGATTTACTTATTCAGTAAACCTGTGTAAACAGGACTCTTCTGTATTTTTAAAACTGAAAAACAAAACAAAACCAAAAAAAAGTAGGCTTTTGGACACTACTCCTTTTGCTTCTTCTTCTTTTTTTTTCTTTTTCTTTTTGGCAGAATGTGCCCCTGGAGGATTAATGGAACAGAGTATCTCCCAAACTCACTGCATTTCCCCCATCCCTCTTCTAAATCATGGGTGGACAACATGTTGTTGGACTACCACTCTCACAACCCTAGCCAGTTTAGCTGATAGTGAATGCTACAGTTCACTGGCAGTAGGAGAGATTCAAGCTGACCAGTCTTGTTCACACAGCCCCATTGTACTTCACCAAAAGATCACTCCTCCACTATATCCAAATTCACAACTATGTCTGAGATCATGAAATGTAAGGTTCTTCTTAAGATGATCTATGATATGTCTCCCCTCTCCCTCCCATATGACTCACCTTCTTCCTGTGGGCCTCATTCTCCATGGTCATTTTGTATCCAGAGGAAAGCATCAGATGTCAGAGAAGCATCTGGCTATGTACATATAAAAAACCAATAAATGTCCCAAGGGATGCTTTTGTTGATCTGTGTCTGCTGTGGGGACATACTCAGAAGCTTGTCCAAAGAGCCACCACTCCACACCTGTCACTAAATGGCCTTGGGGGAAGGTCACAGAAGGAAGGTGAATCTTGCTGGTGTTTTGATTATTGCAATTCCTACCTCCACAATGAGCAAAATAGTTCAAGTATACAAGTACTTGTAACTGAACACTTGCACCTGTCACTTACAGGATTAAGTAGGGGATTAATTAAAAAAAATTATTGTCAGGACACTGGGAGAGGGCAGGAGTCTCTTAGGCCCTACACAGACCAGCCCTTTGGGCCAGCCTGGGGTCAAAGTCAGGGTGTCACATCCAGATTATGCATGCCCCTACTCTGCCTCCAGGGTATCATGAAGCCAAACACTGCTCCACATGGTGCACGGCATCATGGTGCTCCTTTGGCACTGCGTCCATATGACACATTGCTGGAAAAGCACTGCATAGCCATGCTGCCACAGTTATCACACCCTTTCCAGGGCACAAAAAGTAGCCACTTCTCGAGGCTTCTTTTCACACCCTGGAAAGGCTAGATTGGGGCCGTGGCATGAGTTTGCTGTGGCCCTGATCTGGGTAGGAAAGGGACGGCTGGAGATCGCCCGTTCACAGCTCTATGTACAGCCCCTTGGTTGCACCTCCTGAAATGCAGTAAATTCAGCAGGAACTGAGCTCAGATAAATTCTCCTTGGACACAGAAAATGATGTTTTTTCACCCTGTTTTATACATGATGGAGATCTTCTGGTTCAAAAGTACATAGAAACAGTAGGTTATTCAGGATTTGGAAAACAGAGATAGGTACTACATAGATTAACCTACCCCAAATTGTTTCTTGTTGAATTAGAACAAGCTCAGGCAAACTGAATTTGTCCCAGATTGTGCTGAAAGAGAAGATGGCAACATATATGCACAATGTAGTGGGCAAATTTTATATTTAGTTAATGTTATGCTTATAGAGAGTGAACTAAATTGGCTACTTCAACCAGAGTTTAGAATGCTGAATTCTGGGAGAATGGAAAAATCCAGACTGCTATATATGAACTAGGGCCAAGTGAAGGTCTTCAAGAAATGCTGAACAAACAGGAGAAAACAAGAGATTATGTTTAGATACAAGATGCCCTCACTTAAAGCAGAAGCACCACAGTAAAAGTCAAAACATAAACATCAGATAGTAGAAATGTAACTCTGTAACTGTGTACAAAGGCTCCTGAAATCTTTTGTTGTTGTTGTTGTTGACAGGAAAAAGTAACTTTTGTTAGGTGGACTGATGAGTCATAAGTGCATTATAATGTATTCATGTATTCGTTGCCTGATTGCTTGAGATTCATGTGTTTAGAGTTAAGATTAACCAATAGAAAGCATCTTTGGAGATCCTTTGTGTTAAACGACTATAAAGCCTATCATTTTGTATGGTTCTGGACCGCAGTCTCTGGAAACTGAAATTTCAACTGAGGACTTTGCCGGCAGAATAAACTGAGTATTCAATTTATGCTTCTGGGTCCGCTGTCTCCTTCACTCTATCATGCTGAGGACTGAGCAAGCAGTCCTAGCTGAACCAATTATCCACTACATGATATAGCATCTACCGCCCTACTATTAGGCCATGAAAAATACAAACTGACAATTTTTATATAGAGTGGCCCCTTCATATCCACTAGAGGTTGGTTCTAAGAAACACACACACACACCCCAGTGGATACCAAAATCTATGGATGCTCAAGTCCCATTATATACAGTGGTGTAGTAAAATGGTGTCCCTTATATAAAATGGAAAAATCAAGGTGTGCTTTCTGGATTTTTTTTAAAATACTTTCAAGCCGTGGAAATGAAAGTCCAACTGTATGTATTAACCAGAATCCCTTGGGTGAATGGTTTGGTTTCTTCTTTATTCTTTCTTTCTTTCTTTCTTTAATTGATGAGACCATGGAATTTTCTTCCACTGTAAACTGAAATTTCCCCCCCTTTAAACTGGTTGCTCCTCCCAACCAAAGTATCAGAATTGTCATTTGTAGATTCTTCTATTGTTAAAATATTGTATTAAAATTAATTTCTATTCCAAGCAGATGCTGAATGGGGTGGAGATTTACCCCTAGTTTTGCCAAACTGACTTACCCTTGAGTTATGTGGATGACCACACATCCATTTTAACTCACATCACTATAATCATATATAATACCCAATTCAGAGGAAAATCCTCCTGAATGACAAACCAAATGCTTCTCCTTCTTCCTGTCTCCATTTATCATAGTACAACGATTTGAAGCTGATTTCCTTGCTGTATCGGAAAGATTTATTCTAGGTTATTTGGGCTTTATTTATCCAGAGTTTTTCTCACAGATTTAAAAATGGCACACTAGCCTGGGGTAACATGTTCATATTTCTGTAACCTGAGGCACTTTATTTCCTAAGTCTATTATCAAAAATATTACTGTTTACTCATAATTACTTTCCCCACCTGTTTATAAACAAACAATACATATTGTATCTCAGGCGAATGCACTCTATGATGTTCAAGATTTCCACAATTTCTTGAAATCAATAATTTGAAAAAGAAAGCACACAGAGAGATACAAGGAATGATTCTGTCCTTTTTTTTTTTTTTTTTTTTACAATTAAAGAAAAATTGCTGCCACTGTAAGGGGTGGCCAAGTGATACAAGGAAAGCAAATAATTTAAATGATCTACCTTTTAAAATACTGTAGCTTGAATCCTCATTGTTTACATTCATGGGAAAAGGATGTCTAATTCTCATTCAGCCATAAAACTGGGAATCACCTTGAAATTAAAGTAAGGCACCAATTTTTTTGGGGGGGGGGGGTATTCTGAGAGGAGAGAAAAATTTGGAGAAAACAGCAGACAAAGAGGTTTTATTGAAGGAATAACAGTGCCTTGAATCCATAGACATCTTGTTATAAGTAGAGAAAGGCCTGCTAAATTATCCTAATTTTCTCATCCCATTACAACGTCACCCCATATTGCTTCAACTAGGGTTGCCAGATCTCTGGCCCTGGCCCTAAGTCTCTTGTTTCCATGGATCATCTCCAGGCAGGAAATGAGGTTCAAACTTTTACAATGCTGGAGAACTCATTTCTGGGCAAGAGGAGAGGCCTGTGTCCTAAACTTCACTTCACCTTTTAGACCAATAGCTTGTGAGATTTTGCAAGAATTAGTTAATTTCTTGCTGCAACTTGCAAAGACTGTCTGGTAGGGGGTGGGGCAATCTAAGAATTTACTTAATTGTTTTCTCTTTCCCTCCCATTCATTCTGTGGCCAGGGCTCACCTTTCCCTCTGCTCTTCATCCACCTTCTAGATAGAAGCAAGGATAACCTTAAATGTTCCTTATTCTGTTTTCCTATTTAAATGAGAAGGAATAATCTCCTCATTTCACCTTGATCTGAGAACAGCCAGGATCTGTCTTAATTTTGAAACAGGGACATATGTTCTATATGTGTGTCTCCATGTACATATGCATGTTTGGATGACAAGCTGTCAGCATCAGTGGCTGGTATCTTGTGCAAAACATTTAATGACTTCACCAGGGGATATCGCTAGATCTCAAGTTTTGACCTAGAAACCTGAGGCCCTAGGACAATTTTAAACTGGCAGTCCTAACCATCAGATACTGCTTCAGAGACAGTGGGTCCCTCAGCATGGAACTGCAGTAGATAAAAGAGGGAGGGCATAAATAGTTATGCAGTTCTTCCCCCACTGATGTAGATCATATGAAGCTTGTTTACATGGAATCAAAATGTTGATCTGCTTTGTCTGTCAGCGGCTCTTCAATGTTCAGAAGCAGATAGAGTAAGACACTGCTTACTGTGAGGCATATGTTCTGAGACTGTTCACATAGAACAAAAACTGCAGCTGATTGCAAACCCTATTTTTCCTGCTCCTCCTCCTAATAATAATAATAATAATAATTGTTATTATTTATTTATAGCCCACCCAATCAGTAGGAATCTGGGTGGGTTACAACACGAATGCCATCTTGAGATTCTGGTGGAAGCATACCACAGAATTGTGCCATAGAATTTTAAGTTCTCCAGTGCAATACTGTGGTATGCTTGGGGATGAACTTGACTGTAAAATTGTGTAGGAGGGCCTAGAAAGGCTCAGAGAAGTGTTTTCTCTAGGCATTTCTAGGTCCTCCAGTGAAATTGTATGGTAAGCACAAAGGAACCACTTTTTTTTTTTTTTTTGCAGATAAATGAAACCATGTAAAACAAATCTGCATTAAAAAGCATCTCACTGTATTTTGTCCACTTTCTCCATTGAAACCTCACAACCTTTAATTACAGATAGCAGGTTTACTGTATTTTGCCCACTTTTTCCATTGTAACCTGACAACTTTTAATTACACATAGCAGCAATAGAATGATGTATGTGTTCCCTCATTGTCCCATGGGCTAAAGCCTGCTAGAATATTTGTGGTTATGAAAAGAAATATGGAGCATGCAAGCAGATATGTTCTAGATATTGCCTGTAATGACAGGTGACAAAAAAAATATCCCAACATAGGTGTAGGGGACTGTGGCCCTCCAGATACCCTCAAGCATAGGCCAGGATGATTGAGCTGATGGAAACTGGAGTCTCTCAAACAACATCATACCTATCAATTGTCCCGATTTGGCAGGAAGAGACTCAATTAATCCTCTGTCATCCCACTTCTCAACTGCTTTTAAAATGTCCAGGTACTGTCCCCTTCTCTCCCTTCCCCCTTTTGTCTTTAGCTAACTTCAATTGCTGCAAATTGAGTTAAAAGTGCAAGAGCAGTTTGCCCTCAACTCAGTGAGGGGAGAGGAAAGGAAGGTCAAATCTGCTGACTTGCAGCAGGCTCAAGCAAATGCAAACTGCTGCAGCCTTTCCTAGCTTGTGTATTGTTCCTCATTAATAACATTTGCCATCTTGACCACATTCTGATATTGCTTGACCCTACATGTGTCAGTTTTCATCTGTGGAATGTTGGAGGATATGCATCTATCTGTACAACCAAATGCTTCCTAGACCTCATCTGCACTGCAGAAATAATGTAGTTTGACACAGGTTTAACTATCATGGATCCATCCTATCGAAACCTGGGATATACAGTTTGTTGGGGCATCAGTACTCTCTGACAGAGAGGGCTAAATATATCACTAAACTAAAAATCCTAGAATTCTATAACATTGAGCCATGGCAGTTAAATCAATATCAAACTGCACAATTTTTGCAGTGCAGATTAGACCTTAGCACATCCTATAGGAATCCACATAGGCCCTGTGACCTAGAACTGTGAAAATGGAAGCAAAAATCCCATCGGCCATGTGAATCCCTTTTCCTTATGAATTTGGGGAACAGAAAATTGAAGTTTCAGGACTTTGTTTCCCTTCAGAGTGACAGCTTAATGTCTATTCTGGGGAAAAGGCCTGACCTTTGATTATCTATTTTGAAACCCGAAACTAAGCAGTTCCATGCAACAGGAAGTTCTGCCTGCCACAAGTTTCTCATTTACTGCTCCAGGGAGACAGATTTTCCCATAAACTTTATGGTTTGGTCTTGAAAGAATTCACCTTGCATTAAAAGAAAGTGTGTGGCAATTTATAAATTACAGTTACAAGAGAAATTGAAAGTCAGCCTATAACAAGGAAATATACAATGACAATCGCAGCTAACATGCTGTCTTTTATCAAATAAAAAAATGCAGGTGATGATCTTTCTTCTCTTGGCTTGTGTTAAGCCCAGGATTGCAACAGTCACCCATTCAACAAGAAGCTATTATAACAGCATTAGCCCTTCTGGATCTCTAGAAACGTTAAACGCAAAAGAGTAATAGTGTAAGCTCTTTTCTTGGGCTTATAAATAACTACCAATAGGATTTTCACACAGCATTAGTGGGTCATAACTCAGATATCCAACACCTTGTCTTCCACTGTCTACACTTGTCACTGTGTGTCTCCTGCTGTAGACACACAAACAAGGGTTCATTTTTTGTATTGTTTTTAAAGGTAACACCAATTTTATTTAAGCGCAATGGGCCAATTTCATATCAATCGTAGACATGGAAGGAATAGTGTGCTGGGAGCCACTAAACAGAATACTAGATTTTATGTATTTTGTTTGGGAAAAAATTATCTAGGTGAGCTTGAGCCAGTGACTCCCTCTGATGCACTAGCCTATTTTGCTGGCTTGTTAGGACAAAATGGGGGAAATCTATGTACAGAACCTTGAGTTCTTTAGAAGGACAGGGTAGAAGGGCAGTAGATAAAGTACCACACGTCTACCTCCAATGGCATCCCCCCCCCCACCAAAAAATACCTTTGTTACTACAGAAAACTGCATTGCCCACTACAAAAACGCTAGGTTGGTTTCAGGCTTAATCAAACATATGAGTACATTCACTGGAATTCAGTTTAATGATGGCTAACTCATTCCAATAACTTCAGTGGATCTACTCTAAGGATGACTAAGTCACCGTGCATTCCAAACTCAATTTATGGTGTTGCTGCTGGGAAGTAGGGAGAACAAAATGATACTATATAATGTAGTTATTTTGACTAAACATCTTAAGGGGGATAACAAGGAGGAGAGTGTGGAGATTGCTCTGCACATTTGGGCAGCTGCAGGGATGGCACTGTAATGTTTTGATTTTCATTTACCCAGATTAGGCAACCAACTATTCTCACTTACTTCAGACACTGAGCATATTTTTCTTCTCTTGTCATCCAAATAATATCTAGTGATTTAAAAAGTTTAGTGAGACATCATACTCCTAGTTTCCACATTTCATGTGGCTGTTGCTTGGAAATGTGGTGAGTACATTGATACCACATACTATGCTTATTATTACTAGACAGTATAAGGGGGTGGGGACTTCTGTGTCTTGATTTCCCTTATGACATCTAATTTTGCCCCATGGTTTAAAGTTACTACATGAATGTGGAGAACAGTTATGCATGCCTAAGGACTGCTCATAAAATGAGTAATAAACCTTACCTTGCCAGCATGAAAGAGGAAACCCAGTTGCTATTCAGTCAGGCAGCCAAAGACCATCTAGGTGGCATCTCCAAATCACCACTCTTTTCTCAATGTACTGTTCAGTTACAATCAATGCACTTGAGGACAACAGCATCTAGGAAGGCATAGACATATCAGATGGGGCATTGACTGGAGCTAGGAGTCTTTTTATTTATTTTTTATTTATTTAATTTATTTATATCCCACCTTTCTCCCAAGTTGGGACCCAAGATGGCTCACAATTAAAACAACACTTTAAAAACAATTAAAATAGGCCAATCAAAACAGTAAAGAGTTTTAAAAATTACAACATACAAAATTTAAAACATACAAGGATACAAATAATCTAAACCTATCGAACAACCCTTACTGTCAGGAAGTTCTTCCTAATGTTGAGGTGGAATCTCTTTTCCTGGAGCTTGCATCCATTATTCCGGGTCCTGTTTTCTGGAGCAGCAGAAAACAAGCTTGCTCCCTCCTCAATGTGACATCCCTTCAAGTATTTAAACTGGGCTATCATATCACCTCTTAACCTTCTCTTCTCCAGACTAACCTTCTAACAATAACAACAACAACAACAACAATTTATTTATATCCCGCCCTTCTGGGTAATCAATCGGGGCAGGGTACAACATATAAAATATAGATACAATTAAAATATAGCAACTCAATCCCTCCTCCCACCCCATAATATTGTATTAAACTTAGGTAAGATTAAAAACAGTAGATAAAACCATAGAACATTAATGTGGCTCTCATTAAAATGATAGGCGGCCTCGAAGTGACTAATGTCTCTGAGCCTGAGTCTAGATGGACAATAGTGGAATAGATTTAATCATTGTTGGGGAAGGCCTGCCAGAAGAGATGCATCTTGATGGATCTTTTGAAACTGTCCAAAGTTGTAACAAGGCACATCTCATATGGCAGGCCATTCC
Source organism: Urosaurus nigricauda (assembly GCA_034509955.1). Taxonomy (NCBI): domain Eukaryota; kingdom Metazoa; phylum Chordata; class Lepidosauria; order Squamata; family Phrynosomatidae; genus Urosaurus; species Urosaurus nigricauda. The sequence continues at coordinate 109,448,547 of JAOEGL010000004.1, forward strand.
ACATCCTGGGAGCGACAGCAGAAAAGGCCCTCTGGGAGGTCTGTGCCATCCTAGTTTTCTTAGGCTGTAGCAGATTCCTCCCAGAGGATCAGAGTGTGTGAGGTGGCTCATATGTTTAAATACTTGAAGGGATGTCACATTGAGGAGGGAGCAAACTTGTTTTCTGCTGCTCCAGAGAACAGGAACAATGGATGCAAGCTCCAGGAAAAGAGATTCCACCTCAACATTAGGAAGAACTTCCTGACAGTAAGGGCTGTTCGACAGTGGAATACACTCCCTCAGAGAGTGGTGGGGTCTCCTTCCTTGGAGGTCTTTAAACAGAGGCTGGATGGTCATCTGTTGGGTATGCTTTGATTGGGAGATCCAGCATGGCAGGGGGTTGGACTGGATGGCCCTTGTGGTCTCTTCCAACTCTGTGATTCTATGATTCTATGATTCTAAACCAACCCCCCCCCCATCCCCAAATAAAATCAGGTCTGCATGATTTTAAAAAGCTTGAATAAAAATGTCTTTGCTTGCCTGCAGAAGGCCAGCAGGGAAGGAGCAACCCTGGCCTCCCATGGAAGGGAGTTCCATAGGTTGGGAGCAACGACTGAGAAGCTTCTCTCTCATGTCCTCACCAAATGCCTGGGATGGTGTTGGGACCAAGATAAAGCCTTCTCCTGAGGATCATAGAGCTCTAGATGGTTCGTATTTATAAATAGTGTAATTGCTCTGACTACTACTAGAAGTAACACTTGGCTGTAAACTCTTCTTTCTTTGGAATCTCTGGCTCCCCAGAATGACCTAGACTGCTTTATAACCTTTTTTGCTACTGAGTACCTTGTTTATTGCTGAACTCCTGGGATCTCCTGATGCCCGTTGATTATCTGTCTCTCAGCCTTTGGAGTGCTCTCATCCTATGTTCCCTATGCACCTCCCCTCAAACCCTCTGCTATCAATGAGGATAATAGTCTTCCTTGCCTTACCCTGGGTTCCTCTCGGTGGAGCTCTGCACTGGTAAGGACTGCAACTAATGTCTAATCTGCACAAAAGAAATAATGCTGTTTGATACTGCTTTAACTACCATGGCTCCATGCTATGTAATTCTGGGATTTACAATTCTGTGAGATATTTATTCCTTATCTGGAGGAGATTTCTGTTGCCACAACAAACTGCAAATCCCAGAATCCCATAGGATGCAGCCATGACAGTTAAAGTTAAGTACAGTATGGAATGTGGCACTGGAGAAGATGTGTGAGTGAGAAAAGGGAAATGCATGGAGTTGGGGCAGTCTTGTGTCAAGGAATCATACACATATCTGCGCTAAATTTCCAGGAAAAAAAAATTCAAAATGATAAGGAGACATTGCAGAGAACTGCAACATATTTGGAAACACATTGGGAGGTAAATTGGGGAGAGATGTGAGGCCAACACCATAGGCAGGCAGCCACAAATAACCAAAGTTTACTGCCTTTTTATATAAAAGGTTTAATAAAAGGCAAGAGTTTGGTTGTTTGGATGCAGAAGTGACAGGCCATGTCAAGGGTGAAGTAATGACACTAAACTGTGAGGTAGAAATTGGCACAAATCTTGATGCATCCTAAATCTGCATTCAGTTCTCTGAGTAAACATTGGGAAATAAATACATAACTTATTTTGAAGTAACATTAGCAGGCTTTCTCACTCCTCTTCATAGAAGAGGATGAAAGACTATGTAGTCCCATAAATTAATTGTTTATCACCCACTGCCACTGTACAGAAAAGTTTTTTGAGACCGTGGTGAGTAAATAAATAGCCAGAAAACTGGTAATTTAATGCCACAATTATTTCTAACTTTAAGCCATAAAACGTTTACAGTTAACTGCCTACTCTCTGCCCAGTGAAAGTAAGCTTTCCTTGGCTAATCAAACTGTTTGTGAACATTTTACTGTTTGTGAACATTGAGAATGATAGCTCTGTTCTCCAATGCATTTACCATCCAGTGCAGCAGTGTAAATATTTAGTACAGCATATTGGGATGTAGCTGTGTTATTCCTATTAACATGAATAAATGTAAATATTTACAGCATATTTTCTCCAGAAAATTTATGCTGAGATTTAGCACAAATGCAGAACTGCAAAAGAGTGCTGAGAAGTGGGGGCAGGTGGAAGAAGATCTACAATGAATTTATTTTAACATTCAACGCAAATAAGAATCCAATCTACAAAGTGCTTACTCTGACAGCATCTAACGTTTTTCCATATAAAATGAATAGTCAAGCACTTCCCAGACATAAACTGTAGAGAAAACAACACTACAGAAATTATCTGAGAAAGTCTTCAAGAAGGAAAGAAAAAAGCAATGTGGTATTACAGAATTTATCTTTGTGTAGGTGCTGATCAAACCTAGATATTGGACTTCACCAAACAAAGCTAAAAATCAGAAGTTTAACAGGATGAAAGTGTCTTTGGCCAGTACTTATCATAAAACATTGTGTTCATCCTGCTAATGCTTCACATTCAGTTTGTTACTGTAGTGCACGTTTTCATTGATGGGCAAAACCCATCAACAGGCTCTCAATCTCACTGCTATTCCATTATTGCCTTCATGTGATAAGTCCCTTCCACCTCAATTCTGCTCCGCAGGCAGCCACATGGAGTGAGTGGACATGATTCTCCTCCCCTCTATCCCTCCCCTCCTCTTCCTTGCAGTGATCACACTCCCAACAGCTTCCTAAACCTGTTTGCTGTATAACATTCCCACAGCAGCCAGTTTCAGGAGGCAATTGATAGCCCAGATTGCTTGTGTCCCCTTCCCAAAGTGTGGGACTGCTGTGTAAATGTGCACACAGCAGTTCCGTGCTTTGAGAACGGGGTGAAGTAGCAACCACTGCTGCCAAAACCTTTCCAGAACCAGCTGCTATTTGCACATTCACACAGCAACTAGCCTTGGGAGGTGGTTGGTACCTGGGATCACTTGTTTCCCCACCTTCCTCCTGAAGCATGGGGCTGCTGTGCAAATGTGCACACAGCAGCCCCACATTTTGGGAGGGAGGGAAGGAGGAGGTGAAATCCTAGCTTTCAACACTTTTCTGAAGCCAACTGCTATGTTCACATTCACACAGAAGCTGGCCTCGGGAAGGTGTTGGCAACCAAGAACTTATTATCTCTGCCTACCGATGTGGCCTCTATTGGCCCAGACCAGTTGCAATAGGAAATAGTAATTTCACCACATGCAAATAATCCCCAGCAATATTTTTAGGTTGCCTATTTCTTTCTTTCTTTCTTTCCCCAAACACCATAGGAAAAGATCAGAAACATACACTTCCAATTGTAAACAGACCACTCTTACCCAGGGTGCCTGAATGTAAAGAACTATTGCCAATTTTAAAACATTACCTTGATAATGTGCTCAAATAAATACTGTTTGTATAGCTTTACTATTTGGGGGGCTGTGTTACCTAATGTTAATCTTAAATTATTTTACATGTTGCAAATTTGAGCTTGTTGGGTCTATAGACTTTAATAAAGAATGGTTCTTGAATTACATGAAAGGGTATCCCCTTATAGCAACACTAGGACAATCTCTTATTTTTCTCCCTTCTCGTAGCACACATGAAATGGTGCATTTGAGGTGGTGGAGGAAACCATACATATTCTTATTTATAATTTCTGTTCAATTTAATTTGAAATTCTACAGTCTCAATAAAAGAGCACAACTCCTTACTGCTTATTAAAGATGTATATCTATATTATGTTGTAAATCAGTACACTTACAGATGTGACATACAACTCAGGCTCCAACTGTCAAATGAGATATATATATATATATATATATATATATATCAGTGCCATCTATCCTAGTTTAAACATAGCTCTGCAGGGAAATTTTGCATTGGTCCCTAGTAAGAATTCAATTGTTGGCTATGACTAGAGTGGATACATCTTGGCTTCTAGGGAGAGTTCAGGGTTGATTTGTTCTAGAACCCATTAATTTATCTTTCTAGCAGTCCATAGTATCCAAGGAACTCTTCTTCAGCAGCACATTTCAAATGAGTTTATTTTCTTCCTATCAGTTTTCTTCATTTCCAGATTTCACAACAATACACAGAAATGGGGAATATGATGGCATGGACTGCCCTAACAGTAGTATTCGATGATATGTCTTTGCACTTGAAGATCATGTCTAGTTTCTTCATAGCTGGCCTTCAAAGTGCTAGTTTCCTCCTGATTTATTGACTGAAGTCTCCATTTTGTTTAAAGACTGAGCCAAGGGATGGAACATCTTGAACTATATCAATGTCTTCATCATCTACTTTAAAGTTATGTAAATCATCTGTGTTCATTATTTTTGTTTTCATTGGGGCTTTCTAGATTGGCAAAAAGAAGTGTGTTCATGGCTGCATGAAACTCTAGCCTTTAGATGAGAAAAGGGGAAAGTGTGCCATGAAAACACTTTTTTTGTGTGTTTTAGGGGAGAAGAAGCGCTTTTAAAAAGGTGCTGGTTTTCCCAGCTTCTTTTTTAAAAACTGTGGAACAGCGCAGCTCCATCTAAAGGCTGTGGTGCAGCTGCTAAGCATTAAGGAAAAGGCAACTTCATGTCACACTTTCCTGCCAATCTAGAAAGCCCCTTAATGTTCACCTGTAACTCTGCCTTTGCGCTTTCTTCCTTGAATTTCATCAGTAATCATCACATGTTTTTTGCTATTTTCTGCTAGTAGTATAGTATCATCTGGATATCTTTCTTATTACACTTGAACCTAGGATCTTCCAATACAGTTGTATGGTGCAAGTTTCCAAATGGAAAAAAGGAAATACAGCACATGCGCCCCAACCCAACCACAGACTTGCTATCCACAGATTTGAGCATCCATGGATGGCAAGCCTTATTGACTTCAATGGCCATGCATGCACACAGTCCTGGCAGAGCAGCCACATCCACGGAGGGGGGTGTCTGGGAAAGCAAATTCCCTGGATAAAAGGGCTTACTGTACTTTGCATAGAACATAGTTAAGCAACCTGTTCAAGGCCAAGGGACAAGATACAGTGCAACAGCTGCCACTTTGTGATGCCCATCCTGGGGGCACCCATGGTGGACAATGACACTGTGAAACAGTTAGAAAAGGAGGCTGTAAGGGAGGCCTTGGCAGACTTCTTTTTCACCAGGAGGATCTGAAGAGGGAGGAGCCACTCCTCCATCTGTGTTCCTAGGGCACCAGTGTACTCTGGCATGCTAAGCAGGTCAATATATCCTATCAAAAATGGTGCTGCAATGCTCTTGGGGGTCCAGCTTAGAAGTGGAAATTACAACACCACTATCTCCTGCTGAAACATCCAGCAGGAAACTTTCAACATCCTGTAGTTGACAGGGCACATGCACTGGACCTCATTTTCATGCTGTCTGTTTTAGAGGCACATCTGGGGAGAGGTGTTTACATGGGTTGCTTTAAATTAAAGCACCTCTTTTCAGCTGCCCTGGCATCAGTGCATTCAGACATCCCTGTGAAGGTGTGCATTTTCTGGGAAGAAGTGAAAAAAAATCAACCTCTTTTTAAACTGGTTTTTCTCCCCATAAGGTTGCTTGAAGATTCTTTCTGGGTGGCTTCAAGACCTATATATGCTAAACGCCCCACCTTGAAGCTGACCTGAAACCTACTTATATTGGCCATCAGTTTCACCCCTAAATTTATCTGGAATCTGCCAGTGGAGTTCTATGGGTTTGGAACTGTTAAACAAAGGTGAGAGATCCCAGCTTTCCATTACCAAAGCCTTCTCGCTGCTTCCTATTGTGCTAAATTAATTTCCCCATTGAATTCAATTTGTGGGTGCCCTATCAGGACCCCCTGCAATTTAGGTATCATTGTAAGCAAGCTGGAGATCTTTTTAAAGGACTCTTCCTGAAGAGGCATGTTTTTTCCCTATTTTTTGCTTATGTAAAAGAGAGCTATGCAATTCAATTTATTCTTCAGCAATCCAATTTTGCCATTTAACACCCTCCCCCCATACACACACTTTTAATATGCCAAATATTCATCAGACGATTCACACATACAGGCTCTGCATTCTCTATAACATGTTAAATTGCTCAGAAACTTAGCAAAATGAGTTGTAAGTAATGCAGTCTTCAAAATATTTTCCATTCATCTATTCTATTTTTAGAGTATCTGAGGCAATGTCCATTGCCTCTCCTTTGAGTGCTGTTTCCCAGCCATCATGGCCCTGCTTCAAATAAATGCATTTCAAATGCCCTGCCAGCTGTACTGTGTTCTCCATCTAGCATCCATTCTCTTCTAATCCACTTTCCTGCTGAACCTTGAATTCTCCACCATGATCAAAGAGGAGTGACAACCTACATTGCAGATATCACAGCTGTAGCTAGCTTGCCATTCTGTAACCTCAATGCTCAAATTCAATTTACGGATTGAAAAGCTTTAAAAAAAATCAGAAAGAATGAGCAAAGGGCTCTGAAGTGTGGATGGGACATGAAGTGGGGAAAAAAATCAGAGCACATGTTACATGGCAATCATACAGTATTTGTCAAGTCTATATAAGTGTCTCACAAAGTAGGAAAGGAAGATATGGTTTCCTGAATGTTTGAGTGGATGAGTGTCACCCACCTCTCTTTCTGGCTATGTTTCCTTAACATGGAGTTCGTGTCACTCGCCTTATTCCTTCTCCAGAAGTCATTCTGGATTATTTTAAGTGAAATAAGATGTTTCTTAAAAGTGGTCTCTCTCTCTCTCTGTGTGTGTGTGTGTGTGTGTGTGTACATGTTTGAGTATTTGATGCTGCCATCCTACCAATAACCCTATGACAAAATAGGCTCAGGAACTTTCCCCCCTGAGATTAGAGCAGGGAAAAATATATTTTTGGAACCATAACTTCCAGAATCCCTTCCCCAGCGTGAGGAGTAGACTGTAGTAGTTGTAGTCCAAAAAAGATAAAATACACTCTTAACAGTGGTTAAACACTAAACTCTGGTTTTCAAGGCTTCTCTTGAAGCATATACAGTACAAGATTACTCGTCTCAGTTCTAATTGTACCTTTCTAACCTTTTCCTGAGCTCTACCACACTCCTAGTCCTGTAAAAGCACTTTCTTTATATATATATATATATATAGTGCCTTTATTCCATTTATTATTGTTACTGTATTATATATAAATATTTTGTTTGACCACATAGATTGCTGTACTGGTCTATGACCATAATAAAGATATACACATAGATTGGGATATTGCATCAAAGGTTTCCAGATGGTACGTGGACCTGGAGGAATAGACAGTCTGATCCTTTGATCCTTCCATATATCATACATTCATGAAACTCAAAAAGAATTTTGTGTTGTGCAGGTTCCTTGAGCATCCCTCCTGACAAGTAACAGGATAATAAAACGTACAGGCAAGACAAACACTAGACTATGCCAAGGGACATGACAGGAATAAAGGAAGCAGGCCAATTACACCAATAGCCCCAAGGTGAAGGTATATATAGGTATATATAGCTCACTTTCTATTTTGTGAAAACCTGCATACAGTGTGATCCACCAATTAGAGATGGAAAAAGAGTGTGGGTGGTTTTGAGAATCTTGCCAAAAATGATCTATTTCATACTTTCCCCCTGAGATTAGAATATGGAAAAATACATTTTTGGGACCATAACTTCCAGACTCCCCTCCCCAGTATGGGCAGTAGCCTGTATAATTGTAGTCCAAAAACATAACTTTCCCTGGCTTTCCCCAAGGCTCATTGCAAGAAATGGTGCCCCTTGCCTCAGAAATCTACATTCTTCCATGGATTGCGCTCCTTTTCAGAGGAATGAACTATGCAGGAAATTAGGTATACATTTTAAAAAATGCAGAGGGTTAAAATATATGTACAGTTGAAAAATGTACACAAACATTCTTCAGATAATAAAGTGTTCAAAAGCTGATAAAGTATACAAAAAGTGTACAAAAATGTATACATGAGGGGATAGCATGCAAATAAATGCATTCATTATGGGGAAATACATACAGAGCATTCAAGCAAAGGTTTTAATTATGGCCGAGAGCTATTTTTTTAGCAACCATTTCTTCTGTTTCTAACCTTCGGTTCTCTACTTATCAGAGTGGAATAAATCAATGCTCTTATTAATATGAGGCATTTCTGGTGTACCATTTTAGCTTATGTGTTTTATCATCGACACATATACATTTCTATCAGCTATGTTTCAAAGATCTCGCATTAACCAAGAGATAGAATAACAACTACTAAGACATACTTTATCCAGCACCAAGCAATTATGAAACTGTTAGTTTGATGCTTGTGGGTACATCTGTTTCACCTTCAAACCACAACACTTTTTTTTTTTTTTTTTTTGCTTTTCCACAGGGCTGGTATTTAATCAGTCACTGGACAGCTAAGCTGCAGCCATATAAAAGGTATCGCTGACCTCTTTCATGCCATCAAGCGACAAGTGCTTCCTTTATACTGAAGCAGATCCACATCATCTTGGTAACCACTGGGCTAGACTGGGCTGAAAACAATGTTTTTGTTGTGGTGGTCTGTATATGACTGCTGAAACTGTGCTTTTTGGGAGGAAGAGAACATTTGCTACAAGTTATGCTAGATTTTAAATGACTTTTAAAATAATTAAGGGGGAAAAACCCTACAAAATATATGTACATTCAGCCCAACCCAACCTTCACAGATTTCTTAACCACAGAGTCAACCATCCACAGCTTGAAAATATTCAATACATATTATACTTATATATATTCCAAAAACATATCTTGATTTTTGTCATTTTACCACACCGTTGTATTTAATGGGATTTGAGCATACATGGGTTTTGGTATCCAAACCTGGAACCAAACCTCAGTGGATACCAAAGGCCCACTCTAACACAACTTAATTTAAAATAAAGTCTGGGGTCTATGTATGTGTGTGTACGTTTGTGTGTGTGTGTGTTAGAAAGAAAGAAAGAAAGAAAGAAAGAAAGAAAGAAAGAAAGCTTTCACATATCTTTGTTTTGAATATTTGCCCCATGATTACATGAACTTGAACTGTGGAATTTATCTTTTTCAAGACAAAAAGATAACTAGGGGTAGCGGTACTTGAATCCAAGTAATGCTGGGTTTATTTTGAAAGCAATTAGGGATGAATACAAAGTGTCATGCAGATCCTGGCTAACATCTATGGTAACTATTTTGTGTGATTCTAAAATTGGATAAAGATGGGTTTCTGTAACTTGAAAAATGTGATTTTTCTCTTCCAGGGTTATTTTCTGTTTAACCACTAACTAACACTAGGCAATGTTTACTAGTGGCTTCTCTTGATTTTTTAAAAATGTGGTTTACCACTTAGACTTAATCTTCACTTTTCCTAATATATGTTTGTGTTTATTTTTCTTTCCTTGAAAGAAATAAACAAGTGCCTTCTACCCTAGGTTGTAGAAAAATCCAAGCAGTGATCAGCTTTTAAGTCAAGTGGTGAATGGGCCAATACATGTTCAAAAAATGTTAATGTTAACAACAAATTATTGAGCAATGTAATAAGCTACTTCCATGAATCAAATACTTCAGTGGTAATGGCCATGTACCTGTGCTCAAAAACACCATCACACCCCTTTTTACAGGTAAAGATCCATGTGCTGGGTCAGATGGCTGACTATTTTTCGAAATTTGACTAAAATCAAATGTGGCCTTCAGACAGGTGGTAGTCTCCCTGGTGTTTTTAACAGAAACATGTGCATGTGCACATGCAGAACTAGACATGAAAGCCCCTTGCTTTCCAGTCCTCAGCCATCTGGACACTGCTCAGCATACACTTCTAAGCTAAACAATTTTAAAATAATGATTGGTTACAATAATATAGATTGTTATTTTTATTTTTATTAAAAAAAACCAGTGAGCTTTCCTGGGCATATGTAAGTAACATATGGCCATACTTAGTGTTATATCTAACACCAGGCTACCACCTGAAATGGAAGCTGCATGTTAAATTTATTCTACAAATTGCATTTAGCTATACCTATCCATGCTGTAGACGGGGGGGGGGGGGGCGCTTAGGCATTTCCTTGTCTACAAATGGTAACCACATTATTGGTTACCATTTGTAGATAGTGGCAATGGCATGAATAAACAAGTCACGATGACATTACTATTTTGGGTTCTGCCCTTGTGTCAAGGCCATGTGTAGTTTTACCCTGAATGTCTCTTTGTTACAGTTCTGTTAAATGAATGCCTTAAATGCTTCATTGTGATTAGACAAGATAAATTAAAGTATGAATTGACTGAAAGTGTTTTGTTTCATTGTGCTACACAAATGACCAACCCTAAGAAAAATGCACATTTCTGTAGAATACGATTTCTTCCAGTGAACAAGCTACCACACAAAGCATATGCAAGTCATTCTCAAATTTGGCTCTACGTGCCTTTGATACTTAATACTGTTTGGTTGACAGCCTATCATTTTTGAAGCTAAGAGCAGTTTCTCAAGGAATCTGCAAAAACATTTTAAACTTGGCAGCCAGGCCAGGAAGTCAGACTGATGGATGACACAGAGGGCGATAATATAAGAGTTTGAGTCATGCAAGGAAGAGCCTACCTGATGGAGGCTATTGTGTGGATGTCACCCTAACAAGCACATAGATTCATTGACTAGATAGAGTTAGTGTCATTTTCAGCCAAAGCTCTCCCTTCCAAAATAAACAATGCTAATATTACTGCCACCTCCTTCAAATACTTGAATGCTTCTAGACTGAATATATTTCTGGAAACTACATAAAGATAGTTGCCTTCCATAGTTTACATTGTAGTGTGCATATGTGCATCTGCACAAATAGAATGCAAGAAGAAATGGGGCAACACTGGGCAATCTAGGCACATCCCACTTCTGCAATAAATCCTGTTACTTTCCCCTACAAATAATATAATGAAAAAAGTCATTCAAGACATTTTGTTGCCTCTGAAAAAATAGTAAATAGTCCTGATATGGCCAGTCAAAAAAAGTGCATATATTTAGACCTGGCAAGTTCTTTCTGGTGCATAAATTGGAAACCTCCACAAGTACTTCTCTCCATCTCTGATTGTAAAGGTATTATAGCAATAACTGCAGTGTGGAAAAGATACCATGATCATACTATCTAGGGAATTCTGGAAATGTTGACAAGTTCTTATAATGGCAATTTAAATCGGGGTACATAACTGTTGAAAGACAAGGGGCTGCACTAGTGCCCCCCTCCCCCAGGAGACAAGGGTTATCCATTTTTGTTCAGTATTTAACACAAACACACCACCCTCCATTGGCTCTGTCCTGATAATCTTTTGCAAGCTGGAGCACATTATTTTTAACAATCAAATAAATACACCTGGCAAGCAGAGTAAATAGTTAACTCAAGTAAAATATTACATGAGAAGTCTATATATGTTTCCCTTCTCACACCTGGAAGAAATTTCTTCCTTTCTTCAATACAGCAGATACCAGATCCTAAACAAAACACTTTTTTTTAGATGCCATCAAATTAATTTTTGATGAAAAGGAAGTGTAATTTGAGTAAATTACATCTTTCTTTTTAAATTAAGAAATTATTTCATTCCCTCTCTTGAATGCTTTACATTGATATATAATCAATTCAAAGACCTTCTTCCTTCATAGTAACAATTTTAGTATCAACTGCAAGGTCAAATACAGTATTTTATTATTATGTGATATTTGCCAACATCATGAACATCTTCTTAGCTCATTTCTATCCTTTCTTTCTTTGAATTAATCACTTGAATTAGTCACTGAAATTCATACTATCAATCCTGAGTCTTTTAGAAGCTTTCAGTCATGCTAATCTTTCTTATTACATTCATAAGGAGGTGCATGAAAACAATACTAGATCAATGTTCATATGAAATCTTACAGCAGCTTCACTGTTGTCCCTAATGGTTCCCTTAAGTATCTTATGATCTACCTTCATTATGAGAAAATATCTTTAGTAAGTCTTTCTTGGTTAGGGATGGAGGAATATGTCAATATGTCAATTTTACAATCTTTTGTGTGTTTTTAAAAGTTCCTTCTATCAAATGTATGAAGAATTTTTCAAACTTTTGATAATCAAAATAAATGAAATAAAGTTTTCAGTCCTCTGCACTGGCCTAATTCACTATCATCTGTTCCAAACATGCAGAGGATGATGTTGGATAATGTAGCCATCGTCCCAACAGAATGTGACATTCCAGTGCCTGATGTAAAACACATAAACACCTTCATCAACATCTAGCAAAACATTCTAGGGATTTCTGAAAGGTTTGACAATAATAGTAACTGGGTGGCAGGGAAGGGGAAGAAGGTAGGCTGCCAGAAGAGCTTTTCATGCATTCTCCAACTGAAGCGTCAGGAACAAATCAACCCATTTAGTCAGCCATTTGGGCAGCTTGGGGAAACTCAGTCCAACCATAATCAGGTAGGATATGGAAGCACTCGATCACATCCTGGGGAAGCTTGGCTTCATCTGCTAGGCCCTGTGGCTTGTGTAAAAAATTCTCTCTTTAATACTGCCGCTACAATGAAGGAGCAGGTGCTTAACACAACAAAACAACGTGTTATTCCTTCCCCACAAGGAATACAAGGCTCCACCATATACCAAGCCCAGGACAGGCTATTTCATCATCCTGCCTAAAATAGTCCACTTTGACTGGCAGCAGCTCTGTAGGGCATTAGCAGAACTAAGCAGAACATAGTAATAAGCTACAATGCACAGAGATAGCCATAAAGAGTTGTGGTTTGGATAGCAAAGGTGTAATGAAACTACATTTCAGGAGGGAGTGAAAGGAGAGGCCTAGCAACACCATTGGGACTGGGCTCAAGTTGAAGTGCCCTCTCTCCATGGCAACACCATCTGGCCTAGGAGGGAGTGAAAGGACAGGCTAAACTCCATCAGACCTATCCTAGTTTATGAAGCAGAGCTCTCCCTCCATGCCATCTGCCTTGGTCCAGGCATCAGAGGGAGAGAAAAACGTTTGGACCTAATCCCCTTCCCCGCCACCATTCCCTTCTCCTTTTTGTGTTGTGTCTTCTTAAATTGTAAGCCTGAAGACAGGGAAGTATCTAATTAAAATAATAATTGTAAGCCACTCTGATAGCCTTTAGGGCTGAAGAGCAGGGTTGTTGTTGTTGTTGTTATTGAATATGTCTGTAAAATACGAGGAGACTGTTAGGAAGAAAAAGTTAGAAAAAAAAGATGGCAATCCTAATCAGCACCCAAAAAATGGTTGAAATATGCTGAAATTTAAAGCCTGACCTTTAAGTGGCATACTATGCCTGAATAGGCAAATCTGTAATTTTTGATTCTCCCAGTGGCAAGTTTTTTTATATACATGTCTTTTCAGTCAAATTTGCAAAGTAATTTGTGGATTAAATCCACTGCTACATTCTGAATAGCACTAGGACTTTCTTCTCATCTTTTTCCCCTCACCTGCCCTTTACTGAAAGAAAAAAATGGAAAACATTTTGGAGTTTCTCTTAGCCCCTTGGAGCAGGTTTCTAGGACATATAGAAGACCATGAAAATCAGAGTGATTGGATACCCCCTTCTACTGGCAGAAAGAGCTTCCAGGAGTGGAAGCCACCTGTTGAATAGGATCTGTCATCTTTGGAAAGGTCTTGTCAAAACAAATGAACAAACAAAACTCTCAGACAGCCATATTCTGTAGTTCTGCTTTAAGTAGTGGATCAGAGGCACTATTTTCAGTGTCAAAATTTTACCTCTGGCAAACTGTCCCTGAAGAGTTGCACCTTGTGCTCTTTCTTTATTGTGATTTCAGCCCAGATAAAAGACATTTGATTCTGCCTCCCCCATATATATATATATATATATATATACACATATGCATCACTTAGTAGACACATTCGTGATTAAGGCCCACTGGATAAACTGGCTGGAATCCTGTTGGTGGTATATCAGAAATGAAGCCAAGACTGCAGGCTTGCTGAACCGGTTGAATAGAAATGCCTTCAACAGAAACAGAAAAGGAGCACTGAAGGGTGGGCTTAGGTGGGAAGACAAGAAGCTCTGTCTTAGACATGTTGAACTTCAAGCGCTGAGAGATGGCAGCCAGACAAGAGGAGACTTGCTGTTCAAGCCCTGGCGAAAGGTCAGGGGTTGAAAGATACAGCTGAGTGTCATCGACATACAGATGATAGGAAAAACCAAAAGAACTGATGAGTTTAGCAAGGGACAGTGTGTATAAAGAGAACAGAAGGGGACCCAGGACAGAGCCCTGAAGAACTCCTACAGATAAGGGAACAGAGGAGGAAGTCTGACCACCTGTGACCACGGCAAAAGATCGGTCTGACAAGTAAGATTTAAACCAGTTGAGAACAGAGTCGGAGAACCCGAGGTCAGAGAGTAAGTCAAGCAAGAGACAGTGGTCCACGGTGTCAAAGGCCGCAGACAGATCTAGAAGAATGAGAATAGAGTAGAGGCCATTCGCCTTGGCCCTGCAAGAGATCATTTGAAATTTTGGCAAGGGCTGTCTCTGTAGAGTGCCGTGGGCAGAAACCAGACTGAAATGGGTCTAGGATGGAATTGGCTTTGAGAAACTCAAGACAGTGAGAATAAACTACCCTTTCCAGAACCTTAGAGAAAAAAGGAAGAAGAGACATAGGACGGTAGCTAGACAGAGAAGAGGGGTCGAGAGAGGGTTTTTTCAGAATTGGGGAAACGAGAGCATGTTTGAAATCTGAATGGAAGGATCCCAAAGAGAGAGAAAGAGAGAGAGAGAGAGAGAGAGAGAGAGAGAGAGAGATTAAAGATATAGAGGAGTGAGGGCAGAAAAGAAGGGGTTACAGAAATTAGAAGATGGGAGGGGATAGGATCAAGAGAACAAGTTGTAGGTTTGGAAGAGTTTAGCAGTGTAGAGAGTTCATCCAGAGAAACAGGTGGAAACACAGAGAGTTTATAAGTAGAAGGTACCAGGAGATTGGTGGTAGGGGGCAAATCAGGAGGAACAACTTCAGATCTAATAGTAATGACTTTTGTGAAGAAGTAGTTGGTGAAGTCAGTTGGGGAAAACGATGAGAAGACGGGGAGAGGAAGATTTTAGCAGTGTATTGTAGCAGGAGAATGAACGCTGTGGGCACCTCTCATTGGCGCAGATCAATGATTTATAGTAATTCTGTTTTGCCATAGATAGGGCGTGTGAGAAGGATAAAAGAACAAATTTATAGTGAATGAAATCGGCCCTGTCCCTGGACTTTTTCCAAAGGTGTTTGGCTGCTCGAGAGCAAGACTGGAGAAACCTAACTGTGGGAGAGAGCCAGGGCTGAGGCCTAGACGTAGAGGAAGACTTGCGAACAGATACAGGGGCAAAATGGTAGAATTGTGGCCATTAAGGGTAAATTATGAATGCATAGGATTGATTGTATGAGCCAGCATGGTTTAGTGGTTTGTGTGACTCGGGACACCAGAGTTTGAATCAAAGAATCATAGAACAGAATAAGAGAATCAGATAGTTGGAAAAGACCCCAAGGGCCATCCAGTCCAACCCCCTGCCATGCAGGAAATCACAATGAAAGCATTCCTGGCAGATGGCCATTCAGCATCTGTTTAAAGAACTCCAAAGAGAGAGACTCCACCACTCTCCAAG
Organism: Urosaurus nigricauda; assembly: GCA_034509955.1. NCBI lineage: Eukaryota > Metazoa > Chordata > Lepidosauria > Squamata > Phrynosomatidae > Urosaurus > Urosaurus nigricauda. Next base: position 109,464,124 of record JAOEGL010000004.1, read on the forward strand.
GGAGTGTGTTCCAGCTTTTACTGTCAGGAAATTACTCCTAATGTTTAGGTAAAATCTCTTTTCCTGTAACTTGCATCCATTGTTCCTGGTCCTATTCTATTGCTCCATCTTCAACATGACACCCCTTCGAATATTTAAACAGGGCTATCATACCAGCTCTTAACCTCCTCTTCTCCACGCAAAACGTCCCCAGCTCCCTAAATCTCTCTTCATAGGGCACAGTTTTGCTTGCTCTTCTCTAGACACACTCTAAATTCTCAACATCCTTTCTGAATTGTGGTGCCCAGAACTGGACACAGTATTCCAGGTGAGGACTACCAAAACTGCATAGAGTTGCACTTTTACTTCCCTTGGTCTAGAAACTATATTTCTATTGATACAGCTTATAATCAAATTGGCTATTTAAGCTGCCACATCATGCTGTCGACCCATGTTCAACCTGAGGTCTACTAAGACTCCTAGATTTCTTTCACATGTAGTGTTGTTAAGCCAGGTATCCTCCATCCTATATCTATGTATTTAATTTTCTTTGCCTAAGTGCAGCACCTTACATTTCTCCCTGTTGAAGTTCATTTTGCTAGTTTTGGCCCAGCTTTTTAACCTATTAAGGTCATTTTGAATTTTGATCCTCTCCTCTGGGTTCAGATATGTAAACACTCTGAGTGACCTGGGCAAGTCACATTCTCTCAGCCTCAGAGAAAGGCAATGGTAACACCTGCTCTGAACAAATTCTGCCAAGAAAACCCTTTTATAGGTTCACCTTAGGGTCACTATAAGTCAAAAATAACTTGAAGGCACACAACAACAAGGACTGATTTTATCACATGGTAGGTATTTATGATTCTTGTTTCTTACTGCTTCCATAAACTTTGTTGTTTTAAATTGTGGCTTATTTATTACTTGTTCTACAGATTGTCTGGAACCTACTTGGAGTATACATACTGGAGGGCAGATTTTATGGTGTTTTTTTTAAAAAAAATAGATAAATAACATTGTTTAACTTGGTATATTCCCTATTGCTATATGAATTTGCTCTGTGACAGAGATTAATATAGGTTTTATTAATCCTTTACATTGCCAGTTTTAAAGTTCATAAGGCTTATGAAAGTGAACATGTTGCTGTATGCAGTATGTGTTTAACCCAAGACTTTCTCTCAAAAACATCAAAGCATTTTTAAAATAACATGCAATACTTCGAGGATAACAAGACCTCAATAATAAGTTAATTTGATTTTAACTCGTGGGCTGGATTTCCAAAGCTACATGAATCATCGTATAAACTGTGTTACCCAATAGATCAAATATTCTTCAAAGGCTGGCAGAAGAAAATATATTATTGGTTTCTGATGCAGTTCAGGTTTGGAATTTAACTGCAGTCATAAAGCTCTTGTTTTTAAAAATGACCAATATGCATTCTGCAAAAATTTAGTGCTACATTTTTTTTAAAAAAAAATTAGCCCAAATCACTAGTCTGCTCCTGTAAAGAATAACACAAATGGAAGAAAAGTACTGGTAAGTTTAGTAGAGACCCATAAAGAGTGAATGAGGAAATATTTGGGTTTGGATTGAATGAGCATTTGATCTTCCCAGATAGATGGACATTTCATTCAGTTTGTTTTTTAAAAAAATAATATAGCAAAATTCAGAAATTTGATAGAAAAAATATGAAATTTTAAAAAACAAAAGAGAGACAATTTTACCCACTCATATTCTTCAAAATCTGCATACAAAGAGGTGTGGATTGAAACAGTAATCCAATGAGACATTACAGAATGTTCATTCCAAAACTTCACACAGAGATCTAGGAAGAAGGTATGGGTCTTCTGTATTTTTAAACCATAACAAGCTGAAGAGATGTTGATAGTTCATGTCATAAATCCAACAGAGATCAGTGAAGTCTTCTGCTGGAGACCCATGACTTTGCTACTCACAAAGAGAAGGTTCCCCTTACCCTACGAACTTTTTTCTTCTTCTCTGGAACTGCACCCCAAAGTGAGTTCTCCCAAAGAGATTCATTGACTGATCTTATTCTTTATAGACATACATGGGTGGGTAAACCATTTATATTCACTTTGCAAATGACATCACCTGCTATCTGTGGATCTGTAGCTTCTCTTTCATTGTCTTTGAAAACTTAATTTACCTTTGACATCTTGTTTATTAGTAGTCCTTTAACTGAACTCTAATGAGAGTCAAGCTATACTAAGTTAAAAATCTAAACATCTAAAAGGATCTAAGGATTTCAAAAATATTTTTTTTAAAAAAACCTCATCTTATATGAGAAAGTGTGTTTGAAGACATTTGGAGTGGGGGGGGATATTTTTGGACCATACATGACATTTTTGCAATGAATAAATTCCCCAAATCTACAAAATAATTGGAAAATGTGCAAACCCGGCCCTCCAACCTCCGTCATAAACTGTCTCAATAGGGATAAAACTTTTGAATATCCAAAAAAATAAAAAAAATAAAAATAGGTGAATATCTATACCAAGCAGACACCATAGGTCAAAGTCAACTTGAAGCTAGTTAACAACAAAAGAATAAGAAATTTTACCTGGGTAAAAGTCACCAGCCAGTATTAATAATTATATAAAGCTGACTGAGCAATTTAAAATCTGTTAGTGAGTTTGAGCTATATATTTAGATTGATCTCTGCAGTTTCAACTGAGAAACTCTCCAAAGTCAGCTTTTGGGGGGTACCAAGAACCTCAGAGGATCAGGGGAAAGAGGAGAAAAACGTGCCAGTACACTAGTCCACCAGCCCCAGTACACTGATGATTTTAGACTGTTGTATGTATACAAAATTGTTCTCCCTGGATTTCTGCACAGGGATTGCATGCCTGATTTTCAAACAGATTTATACACAATTCTCTTTAAATATGTATTTTCCTCCAATTTGCTTAAAGAGGGAAGGAGAAAAGACTTTGCCAAACTTGGTAGGAAGGAGATTCAACAACCTCTAAGTTGAGTAACACTAATAACAGCAAGTGCCATAGCTTGCTTTGCTTATAAAAATCTCCAATTCAGACATTACTCATATTAGCTTCCTCCCCAAAAGTTAGGCTCGTCACGTGCATGCAGGAAGGAAATCAATTCTAGAACAGTTTAGATTAGGTTTAACATTGTTTTACAAGCATTAAAATGATACAAAAGCTATTCTGTCTTTGTCACCATCAAGGCAGACCTTCTTTTTTTTGTAGCCTTCATTTTATTGTTAAAACAAATTTAATTTAACACCAAAGGTAGAAGAGAAAGGAACTGACAGTGCTGTTCTTAAAAACCATAAGGGGATTTTTGATTTGCATCCAGATAACAAACAAAGATGTCAAACTGACCTCTGGTGTCAACGCTGACTTATACACCATCCTTTTCCCACCCTAGGTTTACTGTTTCAAAATAGATCTCAGGGTCATAAATCTGGGAAGAGGATTTAAACAAACAGAGACTTTAGGTCAAATGACAAGAAGTGTTATCAGTTCAGGTGCTGCACTAAGTTAATGTGTTGTCCTCACAGACATTTCATCATAAGCAGGCAATGATTTATGCTGCAGGAGTGAGAAAACCTTCCTTTAGGCAAGCAATCTGATGTCTCTAGCTGTGTGACCACATAGCTGACCCCACTGCTTTCAACACTGACAGAAACAATGGAGAGCAGCATCTCAGTCCTCTTGAAAAGCACGCTAATAGCATAGCAGCCAGGTCCCTAGATGCTTCAGAAATTAGGTCTTTAAGAATTCAGAGTGGGTGGCAGGACCCTGACCTGATACACACATCTTGGATTAATGTGATCTGGACACAGTTACCCACCAGAATTTGCACTTTCTTGAATGTTCTCATGCATTTTTTAATATTATCAAAATACAGTAGAGTCTCAATTATCTGACATAAACTGGACTGGCTGATAGTTGGATAACCAAAAATACTGGATAATCTGGAGGGTCCAAGATTGCAATATGGATTGCAAATGTATGTAAGTTTTATTGCACTAACAGTAAAAATACATGTAAAGAAATCACTGATCAACATTGTGATGTACAGTATGAACAGTTCAGTCCTCTGAAAATTTAAAGAAATCACAGCATCTGCGACGTTGGATAATCCAGAATGTTGGATAACTGAAGGATGGATAATCGAGACTCTACTGTAGATTAAAGACATGTTTTTAGTAAGGAAAATCTTTCAAAATATAGTGGACCTTTTGTACAGCTGTCCTCGCAGTCTGAGGATATAGCACATCAACATGCACATCACCACCACTGAATAATATAAGATTCGACTGTTCACGTTTTTTGCCATCTGGGAGAGGGACAGAACTAAACCCTGATAAATGGAAAGGGTCCACTGTACACTTTTAGAAATATTATTTTCAAAATATATATTAAAATGCAGATTTTTGTAAAAATAGGGAATAACAATCTGCAGATTAAGGGAGATTTCATGCAAAAGCGACAAAGATTTGGAAAAAAAAAGATTACTGAAATGTTTCTTTTATTAACATTCATTCTCTGAAGTCTATCAGTTTTCAGTTTGCTATATTCTACTGTAATTTGCAGTTTCAGACTTTGTCTCATAAAATTACGCTATGCTTTCTGACATCTGTGTTAAAATGGAAGAATCTTTGCCCTTCTTTTAAAAAGGAAAAAATTATAATCATAATCACTACTGTCCCAGTCATAAGCCATGTTTTTCATCACTTCCCATGTAAACCAGACTAATACCTTGACACCAACCAATGAATACATCCTCAAGGATTGCAGTCACAGCTGATAAGTCAAATATAAAGATACAAAATAAAATACATCTGCCTCACATCTTCAGACGTGGATTGGTGAAGTACTGGTCAGATCACTTTTACTGACCTTGAATTCTTCTTGTATCAGTACAAAACTGTAAAATAAATAAATAATTAAACCAGTGTATTCTTATTCAAATAAATCAGTGCATTCTCACATCCATCTTCATTCAAAGAGAGTCACTAGGAAAAAAATACATTGGAAAGCAGATATTTCTGTTTGCCTTGGTCCCATGTGAAACGTGTTAAATGATTGCCATGTTAATGAGATATGCAAATTATTTATGCGCCCTTTGCTTGCTATACAATGAATGCCCTGACAATGATTCTTCTTGTGTAGGGACAACCGATTTATAGGGGATCTCTAAATATTAATGAAACCACATTTCACCTACTGAGTCTATGTAATTTGTAGATGTAAACATTGCAGTAATGATCCTGACTGTAAATTGTGTTCTGAGCCAGACTTCCAAAAGAGAAAGTGAAGTAAGTAAGATGAAACAAACAAACAAACAAAAAAAATCTGGCCAAACTGTCACACCTCTTTCTAGGATAATTATTATTATTCACCTTTATTTATATAGCACTGTAGGTTTACACAGTGCTGTACATATAAACAAAAGGAGAAGGGAAAGGTGATGGGGAAGGGTATCAGATACGGTGGTTCTTCTCTCCCTCTGAGGCCTGGACCAAGGCAGATGGACTAGAGGGAGGGCTCGGCTTCATAATGCACAGTTAAAATGGGGCAGACAAAGTCACACATCTGGGAACACTTCTCTAAACAATATAGTCTTTAACTCAGTTTTGAAACTGGTTAGAGAAGTGATGAGGCACGCATGTAGAGGAAGAAAGTTCCAGAAGTGAGGGGCAGCAAGTGAGAAAGGACGAATCTGAGACATTGCAGTGGAAATCCTTGACTGGGACAGGAGACCTTGACTACCAGAATGGAGGGTACGAGAAGGAGTGTGAGGAGAAAGAAGTTCAGACAAGTAAGGAGGGGTCGGTCTGTGGAGGGCTTTGAAAGTCAACAGCAGAAGCTTGTACTGGATGCAGAAGGGGAAGGGGAGCCAATGAAGGGAGGATAAGAGAGGAGAAACATGGTCAAAGCGGCGAGCAGATGTGATGATACGTGCAGCTGAGCTCTGCACAGAGATTAAAGGATGGAGGTGAGATAGAGTGGGAAGCCCTGTCAGAAGAAGGTTACAATAATCAAGTCTTGAGACCACCAGGGCATGGACCAGAGTCTTGGTAGTGGAGGCTGAGAAGAATGGACGGATTTTAGCAATATTGTAAAGGGAGAATCTACAGGTCTTGGTGGTGACCTGAATATGGGGAATAAATGACAGAAAGGAATCAAAAATGAAACCAAGACTGCGGGCTTGCTGAACCGGTTGAATAGAAGTGCCATCAACAGAAACAGAAAAGGAGTATTGAAGGGTGGGTTTAGGTGGGAAGACAAGAAGCTCTGTCTTAGACATGTTGAGCTTCTGTTTCTTTCTCCAGTTTTCCACTCCCCTCTACAACAGTCAGTATTCCATACCCATTGGGCATGTATAGTCCTTCTCAAGTTGCTTGGGGTATATATTTTGGGGTGGGGTTTGTAATTCTGGCTATCTTGCGGCATTCCTAAGCTTGCTCATTCATTTACTCTTGACATGTGTGGTGCAATTTTCAAACCTAATACCCCAAAGACACCAGATCCCATCTGATCTTGATAGCCAAACAAGGTCAGCTCTGATTAGTGCTTAGTTGGGAGTCCACCAATGAATAACAAGTGCTGTAGGCTGTATTTCAGTGGTAGACAATGTGTAAAACCACCTCTGAGTCTAAGAGAAGCCTATGAAATTTGTGGGGTCAACATAAATCAGCAGATGAATTGAATGTGTGCGTGCATGCACACACACACACACACACACACACAATGAGTTCACTACAAGTACAGCTGATGCAGAGTAGAACTGCTTCTCAATGACATTTGCACAGGCAAACAATTGCTAACCAAAATTCATGATACTACACGGTGAACATGCATGCCAAAAACTCCAAATGACTGGATTGTATGTTTCAGCACTACAGTCAACCTTCTATCTTTTATTATACTCCTATCAATTCTCCCAACTATCTCACAATAAGAAACACTTTGTAGGTCAAATGAATTGGGTGCCAAAGCGGTGGGACAGGATTTGAACACCAAGATTGGTACCACCAACCCCTGGAAAGACTGAGAGAAAAAAGTGTCCTTGAGCATGTAGTATAGTTTTGCTACAGGTAAAACTGAAGATTTCAGACCTTTTGCACTTAACATGCTTTCTAACAGAATACTTGAGGCAACATAATGTATTATAAAGCACTGGGAGCCATTTCAAGGGAAGCTAGGAGAGTATTGACAAGATCAGATAAATTATCCAGAGGGCTTTCGCAGAACTTAAGCTGGTGGCCAAATTGCACCAAGAAGACATTTGTGGGGAAAGTTACCACAAAATTTTGCCTCAAGTAAAATTCAAGGTGAATTTATTAACTTGAGCTAAAATAGAACATCTGAAGAATTTGAAGAGAAGCTAAAGGAGGTTTGGTGAGATAGGCAAAAGTTCCCAGAGCAATTTTTTGCATCCAACATTTGAGGAAAATTAAGGACTTCCTGAGGCAAAGCATTTATTTTTAAGGAAGTTAACTAAGAGAACAGAAGTCTGAAAATGCAACAGGATATCTATTGTGATGATGCTAATTGAGCTGACAATTTTGAATATAATTGAAAGATTAAGGCCACTGAGCAATCTTCCTAAAAGGTAATTTGTAAGGTACAGACAAAATACCAGTCTCACTCTCTGTCTCCAGTTGCTTCCTATTTATGCAGGATGAATAATAAAGCATACAACAGAATTCATAAAGAAAATAGGCTATAATGAGACTGCAATTTTCTTCTTTGGGTATGATAGCTCTGTTGGCCGCTTTGGATACAGTAAGTACAGCTGTTGCATAATAGTTTCATATTATTAGGGTCTTGCACACTCTTGTATTCTAAATAGGCAACTACAAGTTGTACATTTCTTAACATTCACAGTTTGTTGTGCAGTGGGAACCTAGGATACCATGGAAGACATCAATGAAAACAAAAATTGCAAGTTACTTTAGAAACAGAATAATAACACATGAAATAAACTTTGTATTCTTATACATCTTCATGTCCTAAGCCATCTTTCCCTGTGCACCAGTGACCACATAATGAACAGGAAAATGCTATTTGTAAAAGTAGTCTGGAGTGTGCCAGCAAAAGGTCAGAAGATGAACAATCCAGGGATTTGAACTATGGATGTTTTCTTACCATAGGCAGTCCAGATGACTTTTGCCTGCCTCACCTATGAGAATAATGTTTCATAACTTTGCCAAGGCAAAAATAATTTGTTTTGTTCTTGTGTAGTTAGCACGATGGAAAGAAACTAGTTAATACTTCAAAGTACTGTACTTGGAGAAATTTCATTAACTTCAGCAGGACCAATACCAACAAATATTCCGAGGATTGGCCTGCAGTAGCTAGGGATAGAGATGAGAATGCAATAATTTTATATTAAACAAAAAGAACCAAGGAGAACCTTTCCTCAAATATAAGTCTTATAGTCTTCCTTAACATATATTTTTGTTCACTTTCTGCAAGAACACATCCAGTATAGTTCACTCTTCCCCTAATCATTTGAAAAGTATTCAATCAAGTCTCAGATATGAAGAGATTCACAGAGTTGTTTTGTAAATTATTTGGAGTAACTAAATTAATTTATTGAACACTCACTGGCTAAATCTAATTGTAAGTCTTAGTCAGAGTGCACCCAATGAATCGTCTGCTAAATGGCAAATCAACACTTATGTAAATCCAATTATTTAATGGGTCTACTCTAGTTGGGATCAGTAATTGGATTTAAGTCATTGAACACTGAAAAATTAATCCAAATTACAGTCTGTGTACAGATAAGACAGCTTAGACTCTGTACCAAAGCAATTGCCTGATTGCTGAACACCATTTTCTGGAAGACAAGACCATGTTACAGTCTTCAGGCTGTGAATGGGGGACTCCAGAGGTATCAAACAAAATGGGAAAGTATGAAGGAGACACATTTTTTTTCCAAAAGTGTCACTTCATACTTTTCTCAAAGAAATTAGCAGGCCTGCTCATTTACAGATATAGTCAGACCTCTGTATCCACAGATTCATTATCCGTGAATTCACCTGCCCATGGCTTGAAAATCCATGGCTTGAGAACAATCCTAGATTTTGCCATTTTTAAAAAACACAAGGGACCCCATTTTACTACACTACTGTATTTAATGGGACTTGAGCATCCACAGACTTTGGTACCAAACCCCAGCTGATACCAAGGGGCCACTGGAAGTCTATTAGAAAAGATATTCCTATTTTTGAAACATTTGCACATAGATTAAATGGGGCAGAATATAATCAGAGACTATGTGATTATAAGCATGGGTCAAATAAAATATCCTCCCACCATCTTTCTGGTGAGTTGTCTGGCTGACTCAAGAACCAATAGTTCTGATGCAAACTATCCAAACAATGTACAGCCAGTTCAACACCAAACCTGAGGTCTAGTTCCCTTAAAGTGGACTAATAAAAGTCACCTTTTGCTCCAGATTTTTCTGGAAGATCCAGAGCCCTCTGTTGTGACATAGAGTGACTGTTTACAATAGTTCCTACCGTGCTTGCTAGAGCCATCACCAGTGGTGTGAGTTGGTCACTCTGAGGTCAAAAGTAGGCTCCCAGCCATGTGATTGATGCTGGCTGCCTCATTCTTACTTTAGAATCAGCGATTTGCAAAGAAGGGCATGGTGACAGCCAGTACAGCTAGACACAAGAACCCACCTTGTGTTGCAATGGAAGGCCTTCGGTAATGGGAGGAGGGTGTTGGAGCAGTTTTGGGGCCAGAATACTCCAGGACCAACCTGGAGTATTCTGGCCCATGCTGACCTTCAACAATAGCAGGCTTTCCTTCAAAGTTCAAGCTGTGAAGCCTCCAGTAAGCCACTTATCAAACATTTCAAGTGTTTTGTGTGCTTGTCTTCAAAAGGGATCTCTAATACCACTTACTGTTTTTGTACCAGCTCCAAAATTCAGAGCTAAAATGTCTAATTTGGGGACTTTAGAAGCATGGAATACTTTCAGGTGAAGGGATGCTACTTCATTAATTATTTTTGACAACCTGATTCTGCTGCTCTTTTTTTTAAAAAAAAAATAATCCATTTTTATCATATATTAATATTTTAATAATTCTTGCTTACAAAAAGGGAAGGAGCAGGCTATTAGATTAGAAGGTATCAGTTACTGTGAGGTTTGTATTGGTAAGATCTGAAGATGCCCTAAAAAATGTAAGTTAGACAATACTGACACGGCACACGGAGATTTTTCATACACTAATCTACTGTCTACTGTGTTGATTCCTATTTCAAGAAAAGACTATCACTATTCAAAAGCCAGGGAGATCCAATGCATATTACCTCACCAAGCTGGTAGTGGAACCTATGACACCTAGGGCTCCAGATCTCAGGATCGGACCCTGAGTGTCAAGGGCTGACTGTACTACACTGGATCTCATGAAGACTTTCAAGTAGAAAAATGATCCATGGTGCTGTCCAAAGACTGAGAACAGTTTGTTGTCATTGCTCTCTTACAGACCAGGCTGAATTCCTCACCAAACTACAAATCTCAGGTTTCCACAGTGCTTAAAAAGGAGGTGAAAACAGTGCTGGGAGAAGCTGAATTTTTCTCTGTTCATTTCAAAAACTTAATTTATAACCAGATAAACATTTTATAATTTGCTAGAAATTTATTTGAATTGCACGCTCTGAGCAACTGTAGTTGGTGCCTAATGTATCATATTTCATAACATCACCAGAATCTGCCTCCTATGTAATTATCGGGGGCATCCCTTGTCATTAAAGTCTTTGAGAGTAGGTATTGTCTCTAGGCAGAGGCATCACTACCCTCATTGTCACCTGGTCTACCAGGGCAGTGGCATTGCCCCCCCCCCCTTGCTTACCTGCTCCTCTCCTGCTGCCAGCCATGGTGGCATTGGATTCCCCAGCCTCCCTTCCTGATACCTCCCTTACTCTCTTGCTTGTCTGGCTGTCCATCCAGGGTGGCTGAGGTATAGGTAGGCAAGTGAAGCCATGGGAGGGGACACAAGAAACACCCTATTACTCCTCTGCAGAAAGCTGGACATTAGAAAAGCCTTGAGAGGTAAGTGTTCATCCTTCCTCCTCTTATGCTCAACTTCCTTCTCAGGGAGAGAGCCAGGCAGTGGGCACTGGTTGCAGCAGCACCAGTGTGCTCACATCCTGCTAGAGTGGGAAGAGGGCCTGACTGGTTGTCACCCTTCTCTGAGTTGTCATCTGTTGTGATCCATATTCCCTGTGCCCACACACACAGACATAAACACATCACACACATCACACCACTGTCTTTAGATCTCAAGTTTTGGATCTTAATGATATTCCCGCACCAGAGACCATGAAGAAAATTCAAGGATTCCATGTGATCAGTGCAAGCACAGAAACCTGACCTACCCAAAACACCAGCATCACAATCCAGTTCCAAGAAAGGAGCTGAAGGCCTATATGAGGAGAAATTATCACGTAGTCTTAAGACTTGAAAAAAAAAAATCTCCATTGTCATATTTGGATGGAAGTGTTAATTCCTGGTTATTGCTCTGTACTGTTTTAATTTGGGTCACTCTTCTCACCAAGACTGGCTCAGGAGGGAATATTGTTAATGAACTTAGATGCCACCTTTCTGTAAGAAATGTCTGTATTACCTTTGTGTTCTTTCTTTTTAAATTTCATAGAAATACACTGCTCTGAGCTATAACTTGATCTGTTATTGATTTCTGAGACAGATGGATTTGGTCTTTCAACCCCTTGTGTGAACACAATCTCAGGGGTTGTTAGTTAGGCTGGGACTTTGCCATATGTCTTTGTCTAAATAGATTTAGATGTCAGAAAATAGCAAGAAATTTCTGTAAAAAACATACACCAAAATAAAAGATCAATTGCTTTTTTACAGTTTCATACTGCAAATGCACTTATTGTGCATTACAGGGGGAAAGATAAAATCCATACAGACATAACAACCATTATTACTTGTGGAAACTGAATCCATAAAAGCACTTAAACTTTATCCAATATTTTAATTATTTGAATATTTGTTAATATTTGTTAATGATAATTTTCTTCAGGAAAGAGTCTAATTAAAGGTAAGGAAACTCAGCAACACACAACACTATTTTTCAGTTTATACATATACTGACCAGCAATGTTCTTCCTATAGCAGTGAAATGGGCACACATGCTCCTCTCCTTAACACATAACTGAAGTTGCAATCCTGTATCTTCTTACCCAAGAGCAGGATGAATTTTATATATTTATACTGGTTTTTTATATTTATACTAATGACTTGGGAAGGGGATCAAGTCCTGCAGTTACTGCCATTTCTTCTTTCTCTCCAAGACCAGGGTTGTAACAGTTAAAATGGAAGGTGGGTCTTTCAATTTCCTTTGGGGCTAGACATGGTAGAGCTGTGCCTGCCCCTCCAAGGTCAGAATGATAGCAGTTAAAATGGAGGGTAGTGTGTTGGATTTTCCACCACAACCCCATTCCTCCTGTTTCTGACTTTATATTTGGTTCATCCCTGAACTTGTTTTGTCCAAATTTTGAGATTTCTAAAAGCCTGCATTAACATTTGCATGCATTTTACACATTTCTCTGAATACTTGCATTTTGACATGCAATGGTGGTGGGGGGAGGGGGTATGATTTTTTTCCAAGCACATTTCCTAATACAATTCACGATAACACTACTGCCACATTAACACATTAACATTTTGATATTATACACATTCTGTGTGCATTTTTTTTAAAAAAATGAAGAACTCTATTATGGCATTCAGAAAAGTGTAAATTTTGAAGCATCATTGAATTTCAGTTTGTCAAGTAAAACTTAATTTTTCTTTAAAATCATTTCTAGGAGCACACATATATGTATCCGTGTGACTATGTGTGTATGGAAAGTTTAGGAAACAAGCATGTAAAACATGTATTCTTTTGTAAGAAGATATATCCATTCAGAAAAATGAAACTGGTACTTGGGATAATACAGTAATTAATTCTTACTACTACTTTGTTTTTGTGGAATTGTGAAGTCTTTATTTAGTACTAAGATAATATGATTCAGTGTCCACTTTTAAATGAAAATTGGAGATGAAATGCTTGCTATGAATCTGCATATTGTTTTTAAAGGTGATCACACAGGAAGGGATATCATGAATGGTCTAATGAACCTTGGTAACCATTTTGTACTGCTTCAGTTTTCTGGATTTCTTACAGAAGCAGAATAAAGCTTGTGGATAAGTGATTATTAACATCATAGTGAAAAGGAGAGATTACAAATCTGAAGTTAAATAAATAACCCTCTCTTCCCAAGGAGCTAATGTAATTGTCTTGCTTAAAGTTCTCTTATCCTGTCATTTTTATCTTTCTCGTTAATGCATTTGCAGTCACACTCGGAGAGATCATTTACACTTTGTGGCCATTTGTCAGCCCTTATCACCTGCACAGATCTTCCTGTGTCTGCCTTGTAATGCAGTTATGGAATCATTAGTGGCTATAGAGTTATCCCTAAGTCTCACAGGCATATCAATAGGAGTGGATAAAGTGTGTTAGACTAGAACATTCCCATGAAGATTTATTGGCCACAGCAAGCAGTACAAACCATGAATTACAGCATGTGGTTCTCAATTTTAGGTTATCTTTTGGCTGCTTCCAGGGAGAGAAAGGGTGAGGAACAATGGCAGCAGAAACCATTCCTAAATTACAAGAAACTACAACTAATCAAGAGTGTGATTGCACTATGTGTAAACAATATTTCAGTGCATTTTAGCTGCTCTCTGCTTCGTTATTTCTTGATTTCTGATCATTTCTTTCCTATTATGAATAGCATCAGTAGGGTCAATATTAACATATATAGCATTACCCCAAAAGTTCACGTTCTTGTTCTTTTTTATCATCGCTTGTGAAAAGGCAAAGAAAATGTTCACGATGCTTTTGGATGGTCCTTCTTAATTTGGGTTTGTGTGTCCTCATTGTGTGATGCCAGCTCATAGCTGACACCAAAACACCTAGAACATATCCAATCTCATCTTATTAGGAGCTGGACCTGGTTAATATTTGGAGGAGAGAGAAAGACCAGAGAATGCCAGGGATTTCCAGATAGGCCTAGGAAAGACTCCTGCCTGAAATTCTCAAGAGATTTGACAATGTATCACAGAATTAACAACATATGATAACTGGGCTACATATTTGCTTTGGTCTGTAGCATTGTTATGCCATACTGTCCACTTTGGGATGTCTAACTGGCCAACCATGCAACTAAATGAATTTAAGTCTTTAGAGCCAGATGAGCAGCATCCAAGAAAACTAAAGGAATTTGCAAATGTAATATCAGAACAGATAGAACTGTTGCTCCCATCTTCAAAAAGGGCAAAAAGGAGACTCATGCAAGTTTTTCTTCAATACTTGGAAAAGTTCAAGAACAGACAAACTAGGCATGGCAAACTAACCTTACCTTTCTTTTTGTTAGAGTTACAAGCTTGATAGATCAGGAGAGGGCTGTGGTTGTAGTATGTCTTGATTTAAGTAAGGATTTTAACAAGGTCCATCATGATATTATTATAGGAAAGCTGCTTAACTGTGGGATAGACAGTGTTACCGTTAGATAAAACTGTAATATTTAGACAGACGGGGCTTGCCAGTGGCTGTTCTTCATCTTGAAGAGAAGTGTCTAGTATAGTGCCACAGCTTTCAGTCCTGGGTCTGGTGTTGTTCAACATCTTTATAAAAGACTTATATGATGGAATAGGATGCACACTTATCAAATTTGCATACAATTGGAGTAGTGGTGGTGTGTTACTAAATGTCTCAGAAGACAGGAGTACAATTAAAATTGACCTCAGAGAGATGGTGGACTCTCCATCTTCAGGTGTGGGGGTTAAAAAGTCCTTTAGTTATATATTCCTGTAGAGCAGAGAGATGGGCTAGATTACTCTTGTGGAACCTTCCATTCTATGACAACCTTGGACACAATTGCTTTACTCAGACTTTTATCTCTTTGTTTCAAGCAGGGATGGAAAGAATATTCATAATTGTTCATTCCCAGGCTAAAAATATGAATTTCCCAACAGGAATTTTCCGTGGATTTTATCTCCTATTTAAACACCCTCAGGTATAACAGAGGAATTATTCTGCAGAGAAAACACATGGATTTTTGTGTGTGCTGTAACCCTGTTGACAACAGAGATTATGGGGTTCCTGAACAGAAAGTATATTTCTCTCTTTATTTGGCTTTATTTATATGTTATATGCTCCATAATACTATACAACATATATAATAAATCTTTACTAAATATTACCATTATTACAGCACATACAAGCACTATTTCTTGTATAAGAAACTGGTTTTCTTCACAGAAAATAAAAGTGTTTTTAATACAAAAAGCTCCCTGTAACAGTGAGAAAACGATCATAATTATTAACTGTTAACATGTGAGAACAAAATGGAAAAGGGTTTACATCCTTGGCCCCAAGTGCAGAGCTAAGATATAAAAAAGGTGATAGTGGATAGCAGTTAAAGGATTGCAATTGGCAGTGCTTACCAATTCCAGAAGCTAGGTTCCAATCTGGGGTAAAGCTGGCAGTTGAATAGGACTCAGGACTCTGTTTTGTGATGCAGCCAGAAATACTGAGGGACCAAGCTTGAATCTGACAGAGTTCCTGCCTGATTCCAAAGTGGACCAAAGTGGAGTTTGAGTTGATTTTCCAGGAATCCCAGAAATAATGAAACTCCCATCTGGTTCATGGTTTTACAAAAGGAATATTTTTGACTGATGGCAGTGACATTGATTTAAACAAGAGGTCATAAGATCAGAAGAACTCTGGGGAATTTGGGATAGGATGGGGTGTTGGAAAACACAATGGGGGCTAGCAGAGAGATTGGCCTTACTGCTTTAGGCTGACATACGTCTTTGTCTTTGACCTTCAAAAGGAAACGCACATGGCCGTGTGCTGGGAATAATGGCAGCAATATTCACAGCCATTAAGTTGCATGGATCCTTTACACATGCTCTCAGGTCAATGTCACCACTCATGAGAAGTTCACTTAAAAGTCACCATGACTTTTTCATGTTCATTCTTTTTAGCCTCACTGTAACTGCTGTTATAACAAAATATTTGTACCCCAAAAATAAAGTGGGTTATGCAGGGAGTGGTAACACCTTGTTTGTGTGAGCAATGGCCATTCCATTTTTTAAGGGAAGGACCACTCATTTCTTTGACATTCACAGCCTTACCAGTCCCTCACAGAAAACAGTCTGAAGGGAATGGGGATCTCTAGAGAGGCAAGCAATATGGTAGAAAACAGGTGATCTATGCTTTGTTGTACTGTACACAAACTCCTAGTGAGACAAACCAAATATTTTGATCCAAGTCAGAATTCAAGCATTGAATCTTTGCTGAAACACTACACACATTTTGGGGGGGGGGGGGGGGGGTAGGGAGTGAGACCCACACCATGGAGACATCCACAAGATTATGCTAATAGTCTCTAATAGAGGCTGGTGAAGCCTGAAATTATCACAGTGCTCTGGTATTTCCATGATAAATTCTGCCAGCTATCAAAACTATATGTGTTTCCCTTAAAACTTCTAGATATTTTTCCCCATTAAAACAGGAATGCTCAAATATTGGGAAAATTCAGTAACAGCAATGCTTCCTGGTAAGTAGAATGAACAGCCCTTTAGAAACATTATTTTGTGACTGGTGTGTGTGTGTGTGTGTTTGTATGTGCACACATGTGTATTTTCCTATTGTCATTAGGATCTTACCTAAAGCAAAATGGAATGTGGTGTTTATTCAAAGGAGATTTTTATAAACCCCACAAGCAACATGCTCAAGGGATGTTTCCTGCATTCCTAATTCTGCAAAAAGCTGTGCAGAGAAACAGACCTGTAGAGAATAATCCCACTAGAACATTTTGCATGTGCCTGTCAATAACAGTTGGAGTTAGAAAATCCCAGGCTGATGACAAGGCAGAGTAATACTGAGGTCTCCCTGTGCGTACTCAAAGAACCAACTAGCCTGGATCCTTACAAAAGAATAAAGGCCTTTGGCCTTATAAACTAAATCCTAGAAACTAAAACGGAGGCCTTTAAAAGTTGAAGCCTGTATAACACTTTTATGCTTTGAAGTGGCCTTAAAACCTTTTGTTCCAGTGATCATAAATAACAATAAACTGATGGCAAACAAGAGTGCCCGACCTTTTGACTTTGCTGTTTCAGAAGCAGGTGTTGAGAAAACCATTTATACTGTGAAATCTTCTTCATTGCTGCCATATTATTCAAAGGTTCCATCAAATATACTCTAATGTTGCAAGAACATCTCTTGATCCTTCTGTAGATCAGTCTGAGAAAGCTTTCACTGCAAAGGTAAGCCCAGAGAGTAAAAGGGAGAGGGTTATTAGCCTCTGTAGTGGAGCTTTGTAGTAATGCCCCAGTATACATTGATAATGCCTACTTGCTGAATCAGAATGGGAATAAAGAATTCAAACACAAGAACTTGAGTTGAATAAAGGCCACTTTATTGACCTGTTACACTACTAAACTGATTTAAACTCTGTGGTAAGCAACAGGGAGGAGCAACCTGGTGAGGAAGCAACTGTGACAATAGGTCTCTGCCATGTACTGGTCAATGACCGAATAAAATTTTACTACTACTACTAGGTCTCTGCCAGGCCCCCTCATCAGCTTCCCCTGGGTGAACATCAGAGCTCAAAGGAGAAATGCAATGCCGAGATTGCTCCCTGGCTGTCACTAATGGAAGGCAGACCCAGGGAATCCCTCTACCAAGTTGTCTGACTTAAAATGAGGGCACAACCTTCAGGCCAGCCCTAAGAGTAGTCTCCTTCCCTTGCCCTTGGTCTTATGATGTAAAGAGGCAGTTTCAGAGGCCAGCCCTTCACCAAAATGGGTGCCATAGGTGTTCACCATAATCTTATTTTTCTCACCCTGCTATCTGCCAAGGATAAGGGGAAAGTGTCTTCTTAGGACTCTTTTACACAGAGAAAAGTAATGGGAACATAGAGGGATGCTTCCGTCACTATCACACAATTGCTTTAAGATTATCAGAAGATGTTGCACGACATTGCCATAATTGCAACATTATTGAGCAAATAAAGAGTAATTTTAGCACCACTTTTCATTCACAGGACTTTCCCATGTAATGTTGTCTGATAATCTTAAAGTAATTGTGCAGTAGTGATGGGAGCATCCTGCTATGCTCCCATCATTTTTCTCCATTTGCTTAGACTCTTTTCCCCACCAGACCAGCCAACATGGCTGTCACCCATTCTGAAAATCCTCAAAAAGATTCTGTAAAGCTCAGACCTCTTTAAAAAAACTATCTGGGGGTATGCTAAAAATGGCCCAGCACTTTTATCAATGCATTCTTAACTTCCCCCTTGACCTGTATGCATTCCTTATTGAGACAATGTAGTTGTTCTCCTCACCTCCCCGAAAGGACAGGTTGGAGGCACCCATTTTTCCTTTGGAGGGATGCTGCAGCAGCCAAACCACACAGCATCCCTCTGCACCAAAAACAACATGGAAAAACTGGGTTCTTTTTAGCACATGCACATTAATGACCCAAGCGTGGGACCTGGATGTTTCAGCATAGCTAAGAAGTATGCTTCCAGGTTTTATTTGGTAATTGGTGGAATATTTGGCTTGGAGCAAATAATAATAATAATAATAATAATAATAATAATAATAATAATAAAAAATATGCACAGATATAGGATGGGGGACACCTGGCTGAATGAGACTACCTGTGAAAGGGATCTAGGAGTCCAAGTAGACCACAGGTTGAACATAAGTCCACAGTGCGATGTGGCAGCTAAAAAGGCCAGTGCAATTTTAGGCTGCGTCAATAGAACCATAGTGCCTAGATCAAGGGAAGTAATAGTGCCACTCTATTCTGCTTTGGTCAGGCCTCACCTGGAATACTGTGTTCAGTTCTGGGCACCACACTTCAAAAATGTTGTGTAGAAACTGGAGTATGTCCAAAGGAGGGCAACTAAAATGGTGAAGAGTGTGGAAACCATGCCCTACGAGGAATGACTAAGGGAACTGGGGATGTTTAGCCTGGAGAAGAGAAGACTAAGAGGTGCTATGACAGCCCTGTTTAAATATTTGAAGGGATGTTATATTGGGGAGGGAGCAAGCTTGTAAGGGCTGTTCAACAGTGGAACACACTTCCTTAGAGTGTAGTGGAGTCTCCTTCCTCAGAGGTCTTTAAAAAGAGGCTGGATGGCCATCTGCTGGGGATGCTTTGACTGTGATTTCCTGCAAGGCAGGGGGTTGGACTGGATGGCCCTTGTGGTGTCTTCCAACTCTATGATTCTATGATTCTATGTTGTCTATTTTTTTTCTGAATGTCCTACATTTCACCTAAATGTCCTACATTTTACCTAAAGCTATTGGTGGTCCAAATAACTTTAGCCGATCTTAATTTTGGCCCCTACCTCTTTCCAGGGTGTGAAGGCCTGCTGTAAATTATCTGGACAGTTTGTAGTGAAGATGAGGTGAGACCATTTTAAACGCCCATGTAGACAAGCCCTAAATTTAATATTCCAGAAAAGATGCAAAAGCTCAATATAGATGGGAAAAGGAAAATACATTCAATGATTTATTTAGTTTTCAGGAATTTATTCAATTCTCAATGAAAGCTTGCACATAGAGTTCCCATTTCTTATCAACAAGGGAAAGCTACAAATGTCAGAATAATACCACCACCCCGCAACTAGACATGAATGAATATCACTAAAATGAATATAACTAAAATGTGCTATTTCTAATATGTCCACAAAATATGTACAAATATGTACATTCAGGAAAAATATACAAAATATGCACACCAGCAAGATATGCACTAAAACATGGAGGAAGAAAAATGATATTGCAGTCCAATAAGGAACTTGGATGGGATGGGAATGTTGGTGGGAGTCTGGGAAATATAGTGAAAATGAAAATGATACATCTTCTCACCTCTGGACCAAGCAAAAAGCATGTTTTGTGTCTAAAGATAATGTATAAACATATGTGTAAGTATACTGACAAGAGCACAAGTGGTGCATCAGATTCAGGGCATAGGAGTTTTACTTTGGTGATACACCTCATGAAAACAAATAGCTCTATCAGCCAGGTGAAAAGAAAACATCCAAAAATTGCCCACAATTTTCATTTGTCACAGATAAATGTAGCAGATATAGAAATTATCATGATATGCATTTTAAAATTGGTGGGGAGAGAAGAGAGAGAAGAGGAGACTGATATAATGAAATATGCCTGAATCAAAATATCCATAGCAAAAAATCAAGCAGAAGCACTTCACTTAAAAACAAAATCTGTGTAGAATCCCAACTGTTTCTGAATGCATTTTTTTTTCATGAGATATTATTATATTCTGCTTTTTTGTAGGCGTTCTATGGTGTGTTTGTGTTTCGTTTGCCTAAATTGGAAGGTGTTGCCTAGAAGATAATGTATGTAGATTATCTGAGTGACAAACTTGTCAAAAGAAGTAATTTTCTGCCCATGTGCAGCTGTGCTTCTTTATTGTATCTATAATTAAACATTTGCTTTCAGGTTTGGAAGGCATGTAGATGTCTCTACACACCATTTAATGCTATGCAAAATGAGGATTTAAGCACATAAGAAGAATCCTGCCAGTATTTTTGCCAAGCTTCCTGTTTACCTCTGTTAGCTACAAAATAAAAATATCTGCATGCTGCAGTGCTATTAGGTGACAATATTTTCCCTGCCACTACTACCTTGTTTATGTTACCTGATAATGGGTAGCTAGAGCTATGTGCAAAATGGCTTCTTAAAATCCTCCAGCCTACTTGCAGGCAGAGAAATTGGGGAACGTACTTCTATTGATGCAACCTAAAATAGCATTGGCCTTTTTAGCTGCTGCATCACACTGCTGACTAAGTTGAACATGAGTCAGCAGTGTGATGCAGCAGCTAAAAAGGCCAATGCTATTTTAGGTTGCATCAATAGAAGTATAGTGTCTAGATCAAAGGAAGTAATAGTGCCTCTCTATTCTGCTTTGGTGAGGCCCCACCTGGAATACTGTGTCCAGTTCTGGGCACCACAATTCAAAAAGGATGTGGAGAAACTGGAGCGGGTCCAAAGGAGGGCAACTAAGATGGTGAAGGGTCTGGAAACCATGCCCTATGAGGAACGACTTAGAGAGCTGGGGATGTTTAGCCTGGAGAAGAGAAGGTTAAGAGGTGATATGATAGCCCTGTTCAAATATTTGAAAGGATGTCATATTGAGGAGGGAGCAGGCTTGTTTTCTGCTGCTCCAGAGACCAGAACGCGGAGCAATGGATGCAAGCTGCAGGAAAAGAGATTCCACCTCAACATTAGGAGGAACTTCCTGACAGTAAGGGCTGTTCGACGGTGGAACACACTCCCTCGGAGTGTGGTAGAGTCTCCATCCTTGGAGGTCTTTAAGCAGAGGCTGGATAGCCATCTGTCGGGGATGCTTTGACTGGGAGTTCCTGCATGGCAGGGGGTTGGACTGGATGGCCCTTGTGGTCTCTTCCAACTCTATGATTCTATGATTCTATGATTCTATGATTTCACAAAATATCTCCTGGGGAAGGGACATTTTCTGATAGTACTGTACTATTGACTTAGCATTGGCATGGCTATTTGGCCATAGCTGACATTGTTTGACCAGACCTAATGGTATCCTAGAACACCATGGGATACCAGGGATAACCATTGCATATGAAATGATGGGAAAGATACTCATTCTATTCTATGTCTTTCTATTCTATGTGGATGAGGGAAATGGCATTTTATTGGCTCTGTCTTTATAGTTAGTGTGCCTGGGAATGGTGGGATATTTCTTGGGGTTTATCATTCCATTTTATTTCAGAAGGAGAAGAAATGCTACAATTCCAAGCAGAATGTAGTCCTGAAGCATGGCATTACACTGGCTCTTATTTCAATTTACATGGCAAGTGTTCAAGCATCAACAGCTATGCATTCCACTGTCTTCTTTTATATGGAGATGGATTATTTGCAACAGATAGAGGAAAGTGAAAGGCTCGAAATGGGAATAATGTCTACATAAATACACCTCTAGATCTGGTTCATTCCCACATGTCTGCCCTATGCAATGTGACATGAATACTCAAGATGATAACACAACAGGTGGCTTGCTTTCCCTGGGAAGCATAGTATCAAAGTGACAATTGAGTCATGTGGGAGTTTTGTGTCTCTCTTTGTACATCGTACCATAGCAGTAATGTAGCAGTTTGGAAGAAGAGTTGGACATACGAGCTGCATTCCATGAAGCAGACACTCTGCAGTATGAATTGGGGCCTTTCTATGAATAGAAATTTCTTCACACACACACGCACCACACACACTTCACTACCATCATATGATTTAACTTGCCAGCAACCTCATTTGCTATTCTCTCTCTTCATTCCTTTCAGGCACAGCTAGCATCCTGCTAAAAATTCAGTTTTGTTTCCGGACAAACTCCGTGTTCTTTACTGTTTATAATGTCTGTGTTCGTGGGGAGGGGGAGAATACACTTTTGTCAATAATAACCAGTTGCCTGTTACAATCAAGAATGCTTTGCCAGAAGCGAAAAGCATTGTACTGAGCACAGGCAGGAAAGTCTTTTGCAAAGAACATAGCTATTGTAAGTGATTTTTTTTCTCCCTCATGCTTATCACATTCTTGTCTTTTCCATCCTTTAATCCTCTTAGAGCTTTTAGTTGAGCAAGAGTCCCATTAATGGAAATTAGATTTTGGCTCTAAAAACACTGTGGGATACTATTCTGGAGGTCCTGCGCCTCATTCTAATGATTCTGAGTCATTCTAATGATCTCTCTCTTTGAAGTCCTGTCCTAGGAGGGGCAGGTAAGTTTCTCCTAATTCAACATCACTGAGATTTCACTAAAAATATGAAATTAGAAGGCATTTAAGAGGTTTTTCCTGAGGCAAAACTTTTGAGAAATTTCAGGAAAAGCCAAAAGAATTTAAGTGAGATTTCTAAAATTTCTAGGGAGCTTCCATACATCCACAGCTTGTCATAGGGTTTCACCTAAATCAACATTTTAATTAAAATCACAGGTTTTTCATCAGGCAATTTATCTAAGGATTTTTGAGAGAAACTTTTAGAGAAGCTGAAAAGAATAACAATAAAACGCACAAAATTTCTGAGAGTAAATCAACACTGAGAGAAGGACTGGGCAGAAAATTAAACAAAACTAGCAACCTTTTTGAGGGTCTATAGAAATATGCTTAATGTATTGAAACATACCACTATGGTTATATACTTCTTGTATTACAGTTACAGTGGAATAGTATGTATGTCTCATTGTATTTAGTGACCATTACTTCCAAACATTTCATGGACTTTGGACTGGAGCCATATAGCACAGTTCTTCAATTGCTTACTCATGGTTTTCAGCTGAGCAGCATGAAGCCTCCAGATGTACAAACAGTATGCAGCCTCCTGAAGTTCAAGCTAAGTTACTCATTCTTCAATCCTATGGAAATAAATGGATCTAGTTTTTAATTATTGGCATGTGCCTTCAATTCATTTCCAGCCTATTGCAACACTAAGGTGAATCACAGGGTTTTGGCAAGGTTTGTTCAGAAGCGACATTGCCTTTGCCTTCTTCTGAGGCTGAGAGTGTGTGACTTGACCAAGGTCACCCATATCTGAGCAGGGATTCAAACTTTCAATATTGAAACCATTACACCATGCTGTTTGTCTGAATTATTAATTACTATGTTAAAACTCCTTGGCTCCACTGGGACCAAAGGATGATTAGCTTACCAGGATTCCACTGCATCATTAGACTCAGAATATGAAAGTTTCACCTTCACAAGAGATACAATTCAACCTTTTAGCTTCCGGGCACAATACAAAGTGTTGGTTATTACCTTTAAAGCCCTATATGGTTTGGGCCCGAGTTACTTAAAGGAGCGCCTCTCCCTGCATAATCCTCCCCATACTCTCAGAACATTGGGGAAGAATTTGTTAGATTCTATGAACACAAGGCTGGTATCAACTTCCCACAAGGCATTCTCTGTAGTAGCCCCGAAGCTTTGGAACAACTTGCCAGAGGAGATCCGTCTTATTACCTCTTTGGATGCTTTTAAGAAGGCTCTTAAGACGGATCTCTTCCGGCGGGCCTACCCACCCGACTTACTTTAATGTATCGGGAATGAATAAACAATGCATAGTAACAATTGCTGGAGTAAGGACAGAACATGTAGTGAGTTTTACGGCCTATGTAATTGTTTGTAATGTTTTTTTGTTTTCTAATGTTTTTAAGATTGTATTGAACTGTATATGTATTTTAACTGCTGGAATCCCGCCTTGATCCGAAGGGAGAGATGGGAACTACAAATTATATTATTATTATTATTATTATTATTATTATTGAAGTGGAAAATCATAAATGCTGTGTGTACACAAGTGTTTCCATTCAAAGTGTGTAAGGGGGATTTTCCTGGAGGATTGTGGCCAGGGCAACCTCACCAGCAGCACAGTAAGTTTTCCACTTCATGGAAAGGGAATTAAACTCCAATTAAGTTTTCCACTTCATGGAAAGGGAATTAAAGATTGCATTGGGAATGTGCAACTTATGTTATGTTATGTTAATTCTACTCCAAGCTGAGATAGAATGGATTGTGCTCTGATCTGGGATCAAATTAAGTGATCATAAAGAGCTCTGAAAATACACAGAATGTGTTTAATGATTCACATCAGATAGCAAATGTTCAGAACAATGTATGGTAGATAAATAAATAATGGGGATACCCTGATTAACTATTTACTGCTAAGAGGAAGTATTCAACTTGGCATTATTCAGGTATTTGGTTTTTATCATTGATAATCACAGCTGCATTCAGAGAATTAAATGTTCCTGGGAGCTATGGTAGTAAAAGCACAATTGTATATCTTTAAAAACACATTAAAATCAAATTTTAACTCCATTCCACGCATCAGCAAGGTGATGAGAAAATAATTTGACCTTAAATTGCAGTAGTGCACACAGCATTAAAACAGAAAACTGGGAGGAAAACAACAGCTTGGAAACGTAAGACAAAAGGAAGACAAACTCTCATCTTTCCAACAAATCAGTGCAATTCCTATGCTAATTACATGGCAAATTATCAAAAAGACACTCTTGTAGCAATAGCTAATCACAACCTTGACCTTAGTGCACTTTGAACCTGATGTGATTGAAAAAGATGGAATGTTTTTGCACTGGCCGAGAGTGGTAGGATTAAGTCATATAAAAAGTATCCTTTGTATATGAGTGAATGTTAGTTTGGTGAACCATAAAACAACTGTCATTCAAAAATTGATTCCGAATGGGCATACTAATCTTGTTTATATCACAGAGTCCCAGCTGGATGAAGTGAGGGAAAGTTAACTTTTTTCAGTTTAGTACACCAAGGTTCTCTGCGTACCATCATATAAGAACTTAGGTGGAAAGGTGGGGATGCAGCAATTTAAAATGATTCTGTCCCCCTGTCTAGGTGACCCCAGAGTTTGAGTCTCTGTTCTTCAAGATGAGTGGCTGGCACAGATTAAGGATTCGTGGTTGTTGTTTTTTTTTATTTTGGTTGATTTGTATTTGTTTGTTTGTTTGTTTGTTTTGGTGCCTATTCTCCTGTTGCTCAACAATCTCCTTTTTGAGGTAGTTGAAGTAATCATGAGATTGCTGTCCCCTGGTCTTGTGATGTTGGTGGATGTCTACATCCACTCTGAGACTGCCCTGTCAGGTGTGGATCATGATTTTATGTAACTCTCATTGCTACACCTTATTTTCTGTTCTGCATGAAATCAAAATATTTTCTATTTTTCTGTTGGAATGAAGGGATCATTACCTGGTGAGGTTTAGCATCACTGAACTCTGATCCCCAGCAGGGGTGGGGAAACCATTAAGCTGGTCTGCACCAGGAGATTGATGGCTCTGGTTTGATTCCTGATGTATTTTGCTGATTTTCCTGCCATCTCAGAAGGTTACTGTGTCAAAGCCCTGTTTGAATTTTGATGGCAGACAAAATTGCTCCTGAGAAAAGTCTCTTGCAGAATGGAGCCCAACCACTCCCTGATACTCCAGGGAGCTGGCAACAATGAAACAGTGAGACAAAAACTAAAGTGGGGTTGGTAGAAAATGCAGAACTATTTGAATTCCTATGCCAAGGCAGTGTGGGCAGCAAAACCAAAGCCAAACATTTTTAATCTGTCACCACTGCATCAAAGAGCCATCCAGTGCAGCTGTTTTGATTGGTTAACATTCCCTTATGGCTATGATTAATCTTGGTATCTTTCCTGGTTTCCTCACCAGGATAGGACCTAATGGTACTGTTTTACAGTGGGGGGGGGGGGGTTTAACAGTTTTTTTCATGATGGGAGATCCTAGAAGGTGATGCTTCTGGTTAACCAATATGTAAAATTCATACCTAAGTCCTAGGAGCTTATTGCATGGTTCCTGGGGAATGGGCCCAGAATGGAAGGGGGAGAGAAGGGAACAGAATTGGGAAAGGATGCATTTTACTGCATGGGAGAATGCTGTCAATGCTGCCGGAAGTCCGCGTTCTGTTCCCCATCCATCTCACAGAGGCTAATTTTCAAGAACTGTTTAGAATAGTTATTGAAAATCGGTCTCTGTGGGAAGGATGGTGAATGGAACAGGGACTTCTGGTGGCATCGGCGGCATTCTCCCATGCAGTAAAATGAATCCTTTCCCCATTCCACTCCCTTCTCACGCCCTTCCATTCCACACCAGGCCCATTTCCCAGGGCCTGTGCAATAAGCTCCTTAGTCTCTAGAATTGCTAACCACCTGTACCAGTGCCTCCTGAGGCTTACATAACTTTTTTTTAATCAGGCCCAGTATGACTAAGGGGCTCAACAGACCACCTCTTTGGAGCAGCCTGCAGCTATCCCTTTCCTTGCCAGATGGAGGCCACAGCAACTACAAGTTGCTGCCCCAATCTGGCCTTTCCATGGCACAGAAAGAAGCCACAAAAAGCTACTTTTTTTTTTTTTTTTTTTTTTTTTTTGCACTGTGGAAAAGGGATGTAGCTACAGAGGTGGTGGCTTTTCACCACTTCTTTGGTGTAGCGTGTGTAAAGGATGTGCTGAAGGCATGGTGTGATGCCACCTGCCATCTGGTCAGGCGGGTGGCATGGGGGCAGCATCGGAGCAGAGTTGGGGCAGCCAACGTGCAGTTGCCATGCTCCCATTCTACCCTCACACCTGCTCTTTATGCCGGTCTGTTGAGGCCCTAAATTGACCTGGGTTGCTTTATTAATAAAGCAGATTATATAATATACTGACTTTCTTTCAACATGGGACTCTGAAGCCCCACTAAACATTGAAAACAGATCAGAGAAGCCAATTAGTCTCTACTTGTTTTTACTGTTGTGTGCCTTCAATTCATTTCTAATTTATGGCAGTTCTAAAGAAAACCTATCATGGGGTTATCTTGGCAAGTTTCTTCAGAGGAGATTTGCTATTGCCATTCTCTGAGGTGGTGAGGGTGTCACTTGCCCAAGGTCACCCAGTGGATTTCATAAAAACACTGGACTGTGTCAGAAGGCAAAATAAAAAATAAAAAAATCTTATTTAGCTTCCCAATAAACTGGTAAGACATTTTGTGGAGATTACTGTGAACATGATTGAGGGGAGCTTGCAGGTCATCAGGGCTCTCTAACATTAAAATAGGAGCATGCTAGCCCTTCATGTCAGTGAGACAGACTGAAGTGTCTTTTCGATCTGTCTCTAAAGGCATTCTCTATCCAAAACCTCATTAAGCGAAACATTTAATGATTTTTTTTTTTACTACATAACTCAGGGCTGGAGTAGACCAGCAAGTTAATGCACCTTCCAGGCAGCTTAGGAGTGTAGTGTTTAGATGCTGCATGCTCCCAAGACACTCCCAAGCTGCCCAGAAGCCACCCAGCCAGTCACACCCTCTGGGGGCATGGTGTTTACATGCCGTGCTGCCAGAGCACCCAGAAGCCACCCTAGAGTTGCAGTGGATCTTTTCCGCTAATATTTGGGCCTGCTCCAGGGCAGATTGGGCCCTGGTGTATGGTTGCCATGGCTCTGGAGTGACCAGCTCCAGGGCAGCCCCAATCTGCCCTTTTCAGGTGGTCTGTTCTGCCCCTGAGAAAAAATAATGTTGTTTGTAATGGCAAGAATAAAAAAGAAATGTGTTTCACATAATATTGCTATAATGTGTTGCTTCCAAGCTCTATGATATGTTAATTTCAACCAAATTTATATTCAACTTGAGAAAAAATGCTTTATCATTTATTTATTTTTATTTAATTTGTTTTGGATGCAAAGTGAACCACATTTGTCTTCAGGTTTTCAGGGAATAATCAGCTAAATTTGGTAATTTGATGGACTTGCATTAATCAGTTTCAAAACCTGTTTCCAAAACAAAAGCTTGAGATGGATTTGAGATTTATCATACTTTTGATATGATGGAGCACAAACATCATTTAAAGAAATGCATGTATTCTTCTAGGTAAAAAATCTGACTGAATGAGAAATAATATGATGAAAATATGAATGTTTTATTTCAGCATGGGTCAAATATATTTTAGAATCATTGTATTTTTTTACATTCAATTGCTTTAAAGTAGGATATAAGCTGAAGGAACTAAGAACAATGTAACAAAAATAACTTTCTGTTCTATTAGGAAATTCCAGACTATTTCCCTTTAACAATTTCCTCCAGGACAATAGATGTTTAACTGACAAACAGGTTATGGAACTTTGGGATAAAGAAGACAGCAGAGTATTTTTATTTCTTTATCCAATTAAACCTTTTATCCACTTGAAGACTGAATATAGTTTCACTTAGGACATTGCTATGACTACACTTTTGTCATAGCAATACATGCTACAATAATAGGAATTGCAGCATTTGAGCCATCATAGTGACAACTGTGCAAAACATAAAATGTTAAAATATGCAAGTAATGTGAATTTTTTAAAAAGAAAAAAAGTTCTACTCAAAACATCCAATTGAGTACATTTCAAACTGAGTACATTTCAAATACTGAACAGTACGTTTGAGAGTGTGTCAGTGTATGTGACTTCAGGTTGCCTGCTGAGTTATGGTGACTCCATATAATAATAATAATGTTTTATTTATAGCCCGCTCCTCTGTATCCAATCGGAGCGGGTTACATCAATTAAAAAATGCAAGATAAAATATACATGACCCATACCCAACCACCCACCCCTTAAAATTAAATTAAACTAACATCAATTAAAATGACATAATAAAAATTTCAATTTAAAACGGCAACCCATTGCATAGAGATCAGGGTCAAGATGTTAAAATGCTAATGGGAGAGCTTAACCCAAACAGAGCCGGGAGGTTAAGAACTTTCTGGGAAGGCCTGCCGGAAGAGATGCGTCTTCAAGGCTTTTTTAAAGCAATCAGAAGATGTAATAAGACGCATCTCGTCTGGCAGGCCATTCCATAGCCTGGGAGCGACAGCCGAGAAGGCCCTCTGGGAGGTCTGCGTCAGTCTAGTCTTCATAGGCTGCAATAAGTTCCTCCCAGAAGACCAGAGTGTGCGGAGGGGTTCGTATGGGAGGAGGCGGTCCCTCAGATAAGATGGACCCAAACCATGTAGGGCTTTAAAGGTTAAAACCAACACCTTGTACTGCGCTCGGAAACTAATCGGCAGCCAGTGGAGAGATTTGAGCACTGGTGTTATGTGCTCTCTCCTTGATGTTCCCGTGACAAGCCTGGCTGCCATATTCTGAACTAATTGAAGTTTCCGAGTTAGGCACAAGGGTAGCCCCATGTAGAGCGCATTACAGAAGTCCAATCGTGAGGTTACCAAAGCATGTACCACTGACTCCAGGTCCTTTGACTCCAGGAAAGGGCGCAGCTGGCGGATCAGCCGAAGCTGATAACAGGCACTCCTGACCACCGCATTCACCTGACTAGTCATGTGAAGCGACGAATCAAGGAGTACCCCCAGACTGCGAACAGGGTCCTTCGAGGAGAGTGTGACCCCATCTAGGACCGGGAGGTGTATTCCCAATCCTGGCTTCAGTC
Source organism: Urosaurus nigricauda (assembly GCA_034509955.1). Classification (NCBI taxonomy): domain Eukaryota; kingdom Metazoa; phylum Chordata; class Lepidosauria; order Squamata; family Phrynosomatidae; genus Urosaurus; species Urosaurus nigricauda. The sequence continues at coordinate 109,494,168 of JAOEGL010000004.1, forward strand.
CTGTGACAGTTAGTACCTCCGTTTTGTCCGGATTGAGCTTCAACCTGTTTTCCCTCATCCAATCCATTACTGCCGTAAGACAGTCATTGAGAGGAGAGACGCCATCTGAAGTCTGAGCCGACGATCTTGTCATGGAGAGGTAAATCTGAGTGTCGTCAGCGTACTGAAGACACTGAGCTCCATGCCTCCGAATGATCTCACCCAGCGGCTTCATGTAGATGTTAAACAGCATCGGGGACAGGATGGCGCCTTGAGGGACGCCACAATTAAGCTCTATCTTAGAAGAGCAACTGTCCCCGAGCCTCACCCTTTGGGATCTCCCGGAGAGAAAGGACCGGAACCACCGAAGCGCATATATTTCATAGGACTTTCTTAGGCTAGGAATACTCAGAGGTGGTCTTGCCATTTTCTTCCTCTGAAATATAGCCGCGAGACAGACAGGCCAAAAGTGGCACGCCACCACTGATACTAGGGTTGTGGAGCATGCAGCAACCGCACACTCTGTAACCCTAGCACATATAGGCGGCAGCATCTTGACGCAGCTCCGTCCATACAGTGCGCGTGTCAATGATTTCACATGTGCACCATGTCCAAACAGCACTGCACATGCATGACATCACCATGATGCTCCAGGGCACTTATGGCACTTTGGTAACATTGCAGGAAGGAGCTTCGTTTTGGAGCTCCTTTATGGTGCTTGCATCAGTGGGATGGCAATTGCACTGCCACGCCAATGATCCAGAGGAGAAAGGGGCTGCCCATTTCTCCTCATGGCTGTCAGTGTGTTGGGGGGCATAACACCACAAAGGCACCCCTTTTCTGGGTCAAAAGACCAGAAAAATGCCAGATTGCAGCCACAGGTTGACCATCTGGTTACTGTGGCCCCAATCCAGGCCTTCCAGGGGTGGCGCAGAGCTGTTCCTTACAGGGCTGTCTGTACATCCCCATGGCTTACAGTGCCTCCCATCTAAGTACCTACCAAGGCTGACCCTCCTTATTATATTCAAAATATTTAAGATGATTGAGAAAGCATATTGGGAATGAGAATAGGTAGACATGATGCCTGTGATGAGATTAATAATGACTTTTAGCAATTGTTTTATCCATACAACAATTGTCTTTAGAATCTTGTAAAATGGGTATTGTGGGGAAAAACAGGCTTTGATTCCAACTATTTCATATCTTGGAGTTCAAATTGAATTGGATTTTCCTTCTCCTTATGTAATAGTAACTTCTGATTTAAAATAACCCTGGTTTAATGCCAGATGTGGCACACAAGGAATAGAGGAAAAGAGAGGAGAGAGTAGTCATCGTTTCTGTCTTAATGAACCATAGCATATAAAATTGGTCATTATGTACAAAGCAACATATATTGAGACAGCCAAATGGTGCTTTCTTGATTATTTTTCTAATCACAACATCTGAATGTTATATATTACTTTATTTATATCCGAGCTCTTCCCCAAAGCTGGACAACAAGGTGGCTTACAGGATAAAAGGAAAGGTAGGCAAAGTTATCCAGAAGCTATCATTTAAATATAGTCACCCCTCCATTTTCATGGGGGATCCATTCAGGACACACACACACATGTTATAAGGGAAAAAATGTTAAAAGGTGTGGACATCCCAGGACCCCTGTCATCCCAGGGCCTGGCTGTGACTGAGCAATGACATTCATCGATCAACAGTTGGGTTGGTTGATGCCAGATCCTGACCCATGCCTTGCGCCAACCCCATTTGTTAGCTGTGTTAGCTGGCCTTTTATTCTTGCATATGGTGGTCTCTGTGTATTTGTTATCTGTGGCACCACCACCTCTTTCCTTACTGTAATTAAATGTTTCCAGGAATGGAGAAAAGTTGGTACATTAGTTTTAATTGGGCAAATGCACTTCTGGTCACCAGTGAAATCTGAACATACTGATGAGAAGGGCTTCTTTCACTCAGGTCTTGTTCAATTTAGGTCAAAATGATATGCTGAACTAAGACTAAGTCATTGAGAGTACAAATCATAGCTTTATTGGTGACAAATGAAAAGGATGCTGAAACAGAAAGTATATGCAAAGGAAATGGTCTCATGTTCCTTTGGCTGAATACTGACACAGCCTGAGGTGCAGATGTTCCTATGATTTGCACTATTAGACATTACATTGTTCTCTTAGTCCTTCTCAAGAAGGTAGCAGACTGTAGGACAGGACATCTAGTCAAGGGAAAGGAGAGTATGATTCCACCTTCTTGGATGGATGTTGCTACATAGAGTACCCTGGTGGGCAAACCCAGCTCTCTCTATTGAAAGCTAGCATGTTTATCCAGGATAAAGTTCTGGATAAGTGTTGTTTTAATATCCAGTGATCTGCCATTGAGCTGCAGCATTTTCAACCCAGGGGGACCATTACCACAGCTATCAAGACTATTTAAACCAGCTGATAGTTTATTATAATTCCATTTCCTGAAATAATATGACTACACCTTTGCCATATCTTCCTCTGCAATACAGCACTGGAATAGGTTTTCCATGAGTGTCATCATTCCTCCTCTTTTTTAAAACAATAACCCATAGCCCTTGTTGTCATCAGTCAATCCCCTCACTTTGACTCTTAAAAAGTTAAACATCATATTCCAGTAGACAAGTGTTAAATTAGACAGGAAGTCCTACTCCCTTCTATCAAACAGGGGAACAAAGAAGCTGAGATAGCAAGCAGGTAAGCTCCATCCCTTTCACTTCAAGCTGTTTCTTCAATTTCTCTTCATAGGGATTCTTATAGGTTTTAACCCATGTCAGCCTGAAGTGCATTGATCCACCCTGACAGGTGATTACTTACATCTGTCTCTGTTATGTAAAATAGAAACTTACTGCCTGCTGCAATTATTTCTAGGTCCAAATACAGAATTATAACTTCACGAGCATGAACATAGTGAGGGGGATAAGCAGCAGCACATCTCATTTCATTGTTCAAACATGTCAGTTTACCTGTTGTTCCCTCTTGCTTTATCAGGCAGGTCTTTCCTTGATGTACTCCAGGGATGGTCAGAGAAGGTCGCTGGAAACTGAAAGTATTCGGATGGGCATTTTAGGTTTTGAAAAAAAAATGGGTTTGGGGAAAAACGAGGCTGTCTCCCCCAAATTCAGTGAAGCCAAAAAAAAAAAAAAAAAGATATAAAATTAAAGAATCTCACTCTGGAGGTTTTTAAAGGCTTGTTTCTCTATTTGGTGAATCAGGGTCCACACTGGCAGCTTTCACAGGCCACTAAATCCCAGAAGACTAGGCTGTTTTTCTTCCTCTTTGGGCCAAGGAAATCATCTGCATCATGTTTTGCACCCCTGCTCTAACCCCCCCCCCCAAGATTTTACAAGTTTTTTTGAATTTGGTAATTTCTTGTTTTGTTTTGTTCATTTTTTAAAATTATGTAAAAACTAGGATCCACAGTGGATCCTAGACAGCAACTAAATATTAGCCCCCAAACTTACAGAGCTTTCCCATTCCTGTAAAAGATCTGTAGCACACCTTTCTTCTTCTTCCATAGATTCCACCAGTCATCTTTCTTCTAAGTTCATCACATCCCAGTCAATTTCATACGACATACATCTGCTGCCTTGTCTCACAAAATGTCCTCCTCTTGTTTTGATCTGTACCCTTTTGATTTCATAAAAGGGAATTGTATTACCAGCCAAGAATGATGGACACTTGAACTTAAAAAAAGGAAAGGGGGGAATGCAACTGCTTTTTTTAATCCAATTGTAAAGAAGATCTGAACCAAAACTTTAATTGTCTGAGACATTGTTGGTTCAAAACGATCACCTGAGAACATTTCCAATCACCAGATAGAAACTGAGGAAGATTGTTAAAGGTTTTGTCTACACTGATAAAAAAAATGCCATACTCACCCTGATGCCAGTGCTGGCACTCTGATTATGTATCCCTATTTCCAGGGGAGATCTGTTATTTTTTGCTCTTAACTTGACTTTGCTCTTAACTACTCACAGTCGGGAAAATCCCTGTGTTTCCCACAGGAGTAACATTTGGTTCTTTTGCTGTGTGGACAGCTGGATTGGGTCTGATTGGGTCTGATTCAGCTCTATCCAATTGTCCACAGATCAAGAACTGTGTTGTCCCCCTTCCCTGTGCTGAGCAGTATCAAGAAAAAGGATATCCTGTTTCCGAGCCACCATTGCTGCTTTCTCATAGACAGAAGCTCTGCATAAAGCCTACACAGTGTGCTACCATCTGTGCTGAATTCAGAAATGGCCACCTGGAACTCTTGTTGATCACAGGTCTGGGCAGCCCTTTCTGACCCAGCAGAAGTAGCACCATACAGGGCAGGGTTTACACAGGGCTCCTGCCTATGAGGAGGTGGCGATAGTGGCTCTGAAAACAGGTGATGGACCAAAGGAGCTGATATAGTCTGCAGAACAACATGGCATCTCACCAGATTTGGCCCAGTGATATGGTTGCCATCCTGGTTAATCTGGGGCCAGTCCAGGGCATAATGCTTCAGACTGGTCCTGGATTCACACCCTTAGGTTTGTTTGGCCATATCTGAAGATCTTAGTGGTGCCCTGTCAGCAATGAACGAAGCCCATCACTTCAACTTCTAGTAGAATCCTATGTGTGTGTATTAAGGTGTTAATTCAGGGATTAATGACACTCCCAAGTAGGGATGCTCACTGACCATGTTGGCTGGAGGGTTTTGGGAGTTTCAATCGAAAAAAGTGCAGCTTTTCCTGAAATACAAATTTTATACAGTGTCTTGTTTGTATGCAGTAGCAGAACTGAGAACTACATCATAAAATTCAGAGATATGTCCAGCCTGAAGTATAAATATCTATGTGTACTAGTCAGGGAGGTGTGAATTAGCTTGGTCCACTTTAAAAAAAAAAATTCTGCTCCTTCGCTGCTTCCAAGTAAGTATGCATGAGATTAGAGCTATTACAATCTTTGCGCATATTCAGTCCCACACAAAAATGAGCAGCCCTTCACTCTAATCCATAATATTTATCTCATTTTTAGGTGGCTCTCTCTCACCAGCTACTTAACACAATTCAGTTAGTAAGTGTAATCTGTATCTTTCATCAAATATTTCTTCAGGCTAGAGTTACAATAACATAATGCACTATTGAGATGGCCATTAAATAAATACTTTCTTGAGGAAAGAGAAAGAAATATCTGCCAAACTCATCAACTAGTCTGAATGAAGAAAGAGAAGGAGGACAAAAAGAACTATGCTCTTTCTGGGAACTTTGAAGCCATGGAAGAAAAAAAAAAACCTGTTGTTTTTTTAAGGGGGGGGGGTCACAAATTTTGGAGGAAAAACCAAAATGTGATATTAGCACCTTTAACAGAACAGAAGCCATGTTGCCACTTTAAAAACATAATAGAAATGAGGCCATATGCAGAAAATGGAACACTTTATACAAAGCACACTATTTTCTGTCAGGAACATTATTTTTGTGCAAAAGAGCAGTTTTATACAAACAATCCCCTTCCCCCAAAAGTGCTCTGAAACACTCGTGGTAAGTGACCATTTTCTTGATCTAGGATCCATTCAAACTACAAAATCATGGTGTTGTTATTCCACTGTAACTGCCAGGGCAATGTCTTATGGAATCCTGGGAGTGGCACTTTAGGAAAGGTTACTTAGACTTCTTGGTAGAGAGAGTGATCCAGTGGGTCACCTAACCACACACACACACACACACCCCAGGTTTCCGTAGAATAAAACTATAAGTGTTCAAGTGGGATAATAGCGCTACAATTTTGTAGTGTGAATAGGCCCCTAATATAGGCATACCAACAGAAAGTAAGATTTGGGAACACTAAAATTAGCAAGCAAAAACACATGCTTTTGTTTCTCCTCCCCTCCCCAAATTCTGTACCAAAATCTTCTGCCTTAGAGGCAAGAGTTTACCAAATACGGTTACATATCAGTTAAGGTAATAACTGTTAAGTTGATATTTTTATAAATGGCAAGAGGGGAAAAAAGAGCCAGATAGACTAAATAATTGGAATCAATAGTTCTCTCTTTTCCTGACCCCCACCCTCACCCAAAGAAGGTGAATGTTTTTATATTCTTCAGTGATATATTACTTTTTCAAAAAAGCCTCAAGGGGGAATACTGTGCTTCGGGTATTGAAGAGAATTTCATACTCAAGAAAAATTATCACATACAGTAGTTTTCTACCTCAGGAAAGAAAAGGAAAGAAAAGGCTCTTTATAGATCTTAAGTTGAAATCTTTAAAGTATTAACAAATGCTTTATCTGAGGATCAAATATCTTTTGAAGAATGGTGAGTAAAGCACAGTTGAGTCTCTGCTGGCTTCAGGTTGTGAAATTCTTCCTCTAGTTCATGTGTCATTTTCCCTCAGTAGGGAAGAAGCTTGGTTTGACATCCCAATTCCTCCCTAGCTCCCAGGTTGTATGTGATGAAAAATGCAGCATGAACAGACAAATGCACTCCTTGAAAACTATGAAGCAGAGAGTCAGAACCAAACCAGACACCAAAATAACCACATCTGGTGGAGTGGAAACCATGGACAGAAACACACACACATATATATTCCACTGGTATGTGGGAATGTCAATTCAAATTCAAAATCTTTTGTGTATGGAAATGAAGTGGCAGGTCCACTTTTAACAATGGTGAACAAAGGCATTAGGTTTCAGGACCATGTGGCACACTTGGTCTGGAAATGACATGGGTGTGACCACTAGGAAGAACTGCCGCAGAGGTTACTACAGTTCAATTGGCAGGTGTGTGTGAATCAGCATTTGGAGCAGTGCATCATGGGACATCTGATGCAACATGCACAGTGGGTGAAGTCAGACAGACATGCATCATGGGCTACAGTATGATACAACAGGTACTGGGTATGAAACCAGCAAGGTTTCATTGGTGGCATGGCTGGCATATGACTTCACAGAAGAGACCACCTATAAAAGGGAGAATGTGACTATCTCTGTTGTTGGTTGTTGGGTAGTTATGGTCGGTGGTTAGCGAAGCACTTTGTTAGTCTGTATAGCTCTGAGTATTCAAGACAGTTGTCTGGTACTCTGTGCATTCTTGTATATACAGTGGGCCCTTGTTATCCACTGGGGTTTCGTTCCAGGAACACCTGTGGATAGCAAAACCCATTTATGCTCAAGTCCCATTCAGTCCAATGGCTTAACAAAATTGTGTCTCTTATATAAAATGAAAAAAACAAGGCTTGCTATTTGGAATTTATGATTTTTCTGAATATTTTCAAGCCATGGATGCTTCAATCCATGGATAAAAAAATTCCGTGGATAAGGAGGGCCAACTGTAGTTTGCAACAACAAGTGATTAAAGCTCTTTTATTTGAGACAATCCTTGGCTGTCAGCATTGTTATTTCTTCAAGCCAGGAGCTCAAGGCTGAAGCCTACATGGGAGCCTAGAGCCTCTTCTGGGTGTCCTGCCTGTGTAGGTCAACTCTGTGTGTGGTTGTAGTGGAAACAGCGTGTCTCTCTATGCCCCAGCATTAGGAACTAGCCTTTGTGTATGGAAATGAAGTGACATGGCCAGTTTGGCTTTGGAAACTAGCCAGATGGGGACATAGGTACTAAGCCTTGCCATAAACCAACTCTGCCCACACATTTATGCAGAAAATGAGATCATAAGATCCAATGACATCACATACAATATTAGAGGGACCTTCATGTGCTCATCTTTCAATGTGATTTATGCCATACTATGTCATCAATGCCCATCAGCACTCTACATCAGGCAAACAGGCCAGTCCCTGCGCCAGAGGATAAATGGACATAAATCAGACATTAGTAATGGGAATACACAAAAACAAGTGGAAAAACATTTCAGTCTCCCTGGGCATTCCATCTCAGACCTCAGAACAGCAGTCCTTGAACAGAAGAACTACAAAAGTAAATTGGAAAGAGTAACAGCAGAATTGGAGTTCATTCATAAACTACAGTCCTTCAGCAATGGATTGAATAAAGATAATGGCTTCCAGGCTCACTACACACACTTCAACACTATCTGACTCCATCCTCAGGGGGATTCCTACACCCATCTTTTCTCCTTACTTACAGGCTAATTTCCAAAGCCAAACTGGTCTTTCCATTTCATTTCTATACACAAAGGCTAGTTCTCAATGCCTTTGTTCACAAACAACCATTATTAAAACTGGACTTGCTACTTCATTCCATACACAAAGGAGTTTCAATTTGAATTGACATTCTGACAGACGAATGACATATATATGTCTGTCCCTGGTTTCTACTCCACCAAATTCATCTGAGGAAGTAGACTTAAGTCTACAAAAGCTCACACTCCCAACTTCTTTGTTTCAGTTAGTCTCAAAGGTGATACAAGGACTCTCTACATACTGATTCCACAGACTAACATGACTATATTTTTTATTCTATAACACTGGGTGTTGTTTCTAACACCAGGTCAGTGCTATTGCATGACCTATAAGGCTGAAAGCTCCCAACCCCACCCACTTTCCTGCCTGTATTTAGTTAGGACTTTCTTAGATAGACTTTAACCCAGGAAAACCAGATTGAAGAAACATACTGCAAATTAGAGGAGGAGTTTGGACTAGCTTCTTCTGCCTATGCCTTCTTGGGGGCTTGATGGCTTTTCCTCCTTCTCTGCATACCCTGAGCTTTCTTGCCTAACCAAAGGGGGGGGGGCTGCCTAGTCTTTGGATGTCTGAATGGTGTCTGCTAGAAAGGTAACTCTGGATTCATCTGATTCTTTTACTGGTTACATCTTGGATGCTGATTAACAACCTTGAACTCAGCCTTGTAATTTTATTGACTTATTTTCTTCTCCTTTCTCTTGATAGTCCCCATGACCTTACATTAATGAATCTGATTGTCCTTAAACTTCACACACCCTTGTACTCTGGTCAGGCAGACTCTCTGTACTAGAACAATAACTAAAGTCTGAACAGAACACATGGAATGGTACCTTCAATGCACAAAGGCTGTATTTTCATAGCTTCCATATATCTACTACAGAAAGAAAACAAATCTATAACTTAGGTATACCACTATCCCAATATCAGCCACCCAGCTCCAAGGTAGTGATGAAGCTTGCCATGAGCACAACAGAGTCATATCATATTGCCTAAGCAACGTGTCTGTTAGGGTGATATTCCCTACCATGGCTTTTTCTAAGCTATCAGATGTGGGGAATGAACAAATTCCTCCTCTATGTTTCTAGGACTGGTATGGTATTTGTGCCTATTGGCTGTATTTTTCCTTTTCCCAGGAAGTTCTCCAAGGACTGGAAACGGATGCCTTATTGACTAATACCAGTCCACATACCACCACTTTGAGTACCACTGCCCTAGCTGATTTAGTTTCCGAGTGTTTGGTGACCTGGTGACCTGGTGAATGTAGAAAGCACTTCTCACAATTTGGAAAACTGAAATATTTTTTGTTAATTTAAATATATTAACACCCTACTTTTCAGCCCAAAGTGGCTCTAAACAAGCACAGAAATAAAATTCACACAGGTATAATATAATTAACAATCTGTTGGAAGGGGAAACCTCTTCTGATGTCTGGCAGTTTGTAATAAGGTTCCAGCTTCCAGTCTTTTCCTTCAAAAGAGAGGGAGCAGAAGAAGCCACAAAACAAAGTTGAATGATTATTTTATAAAGATGCTTTTGCCTTGTAGTCTTTAATCAAGAAATGTGTAAATAATAATAATAATAATAATAAACTATGACATCAAATTGCAAACCTTATTTTCATCTTAACCACTGTTTTTTATGCTCCAAAAGCATATTGGAAAATGAAAATGCATAGCGGTATAGCTGAAAATGTATGGTGCCTGCTTCATGTTTCCATCTTCTACTGCTACCACACTGCAGAATTAATGCAATATGTTACTGCTTTAACTGTCATGGCTCACTCCTATGGAGTCCTGAGATTTGTAGTTTGTTGTGGCACCAGAGCTCTCTGATTGAGAAGGCTAAATATATCGCAAAATTACTAATTCCCGAATTCCATAGTATCAACCCATGGCTGTTAAAGCCCTGTCAAACAGCACTGGTAGACGCAGCCTCAGAAACAGAAATAAAGTTTGTATGGAAGCAACCATGAGCTTACAGGAATATGAGTGAGGGTCAGATGAGTGTTCATGCTGACTCAAAAAAGAGAGCTATTTTTGTGGGCTGAAGGGACACATGGCCCTAGAATTCTCCACCACAAGGAAAAGAGAAGAGGAAACAAAGGAGCAAGCAGGCTGTTTTGAACTGAGAGAGATAAATTTCCATTAGCCTCACTGGGTGTCCATTCCTGATATTAGTCTCTATTTTAAAAGAAGGCTTTTCTCTTGTGGTTGTACATTGTTTAGAGGATCCTAATTTTTAGACAGTCCAAAAGTGCAATAGAAAAATGAATTCAACAAATTTAAGTTTCCCAGTTCATCATCCCTTTGAATTGATTTAATTGAATTGAATTGATTTATATTTCACATGTAAATTCCTGCCTTCTAATCACCTACAGTTACTTAGCTGGTGAGGAAAGTCAATTATCCCCAGCCAAAAGTGACAGAGAATTTCTGTGAACAGAAAATGTAGATTATTCTGATGGCATCTGACTTCCCATTCTCACTTCTGTATTCACAGCGAGAATGTGATAATGCTACGGATAACGAACAGCACATTTTCCACATAAATTATTTAGGGATGGCAAACCCACAGATCCATAGAGGAAGTGCCTGTATGTGATCATCTCAGACTGTACTCAGATCTAGCATTTATGCATTCTAGCAAAGATGTCAGAAATCCATGGCTTTGGGTCTACTGAAGAAAGGAATATTTTCCCCTCAAGTGGTAGCTTTTGTATCCTTGAGAATTATACCTTTCAAGCTCTGAAATAAGAGCAGTAACCTTAGTAATATGCAAAAGGAGGAAAGATAATATCTTTTAAAGTGGAATGCAACTTGTAGAAATGATAAATGATATATAGATAAATGTGCTTCTATCTATCTATTTATCTATCTGCAAGTCTGTTATCTATCATCATCTCAGGTTCATATTTATTTGATACCAAAATATCCGCATTACTTCATAATTGTCTTTTATGAATATGGTATAAATAATGCAGGTTGACACCACTGTAGTTCCATCCTATAGAACACTGGGATTTGTAGTTTTACACAGTCTGTAGTCTTCTCTTCAAAAGAGTGTGGGTGCCTCACAAAACTACGAGTCCTACGTTTCTGTAAGATGGAGCCATGACCATTAAAGTGCTGTGTAACTGTATTATTTTGACAGTGTAGATACACACTCAGTTCAAACTGTTGTTTTTTTAAAAGCTAAAAAGGCCAGAGCCTGCCTTGTTATGAAACTATTCTGTCATCAAAATCTAAAGAAGAATTCTCTTGAAGATTCCATCATTATTTTCAGAGAACTTTCCTCAAAGTGTAGAACATACTGGCAAAAACCCTGTTGGTTAATTTCAACTAGAGTAGACTTATTGAAATAATGATTGAATAGTGAGTCAGCATACAGGCAAATCCATCTGTCTTTAAGGTAGTTGGGATTTACAATATAGGTTATTCCTGTCAGGATAACACATTCTTCCTACTTTCAGAAAAGGCATTAAACAAATACTTTCAATCTGATCTTTTAAAACTGCGCAATTTAAAAGAAAACAATATTTATTTATTTATTTATTTATTTATTTAAAATGTTGATTTTTTTTTTACTTTGCATATTCACAGACCCTTCATATTTGGTAGGCTGAAACATCAGGAAAAAGACTAGGTTATTACCTTCTACCTCGCCATGTCTAAAAAAAAGTTTTTCAGATAGGAGCTGCTTTAAAATGTGGAAAGACCTCATCACCTGACTGCTAATGTACTACATTCCCAGTAGGGATGACTGAGAATCTAATTTTCTTCATTTTCACTAACCAAAAGAAGGAAAATTGAATTTCTTCATAAGCAGACTGAATTTGACATTCAAAGCAACAGCAACAACAAAACTTGCAGAGAAAGGGAAATTGAGGGATGGATGGACCAAGTCTTTGCATTCAACCTCCTCAGACTAGTTTTGTGGCTTTCAATCACTGGACTATTCTTTATGATCCCAAATAGGGCACATCTCCAGGGACCCTCTCACATCACACAATCATAGCAGTTGAGTTCCAGTATACCTTTTTGTTGTGTGCCCTCAAATCATTTCCAACTTGTGGTGAACTTATGTTGGTTTTCATGGTAAAATTTATTCAAATTTGCCTTCCTCTGAATCTGAGAGACTGCAATTTGCTGAAGATCACCTAGTAGGTTTCCATGGCTGAGTGGGGATCCAAACCCTGAACTCCAGAGTCACAGTCCAATGCTTAAATCGCTTCACCACTGAATGCTAGTTATAGTGGCATAACATGCCATAATTGTCCCATGGAATCCTGTGACTTGTCATCTTAGGGAGGGGTGTTTATCATTCTCAGCTAAGAACGTTCTCGTATCTCACCATCTAGGACCCATAGGATGCTGTGAAAAGTGAGGAAAAGTCCCAGGTCTTCCAACTTTGGTTATACATATGATTGGAGGGATGAGGTTTTAAACTTTGGATCTGCCACAAACATGTACAGTCTGACAATACAGCTAGGATTACATGTTCCATGGCATAAGACATATTTGTTTCCCAAATAAAGTAGATTGATTGTGTTGACATATGTGTTGACTCACCACCCAACCACTGATTCAACTTATTTATTCAATTTTATTTTACTTATATTCTGTTCCACCCACCCACCCACCCCAAATGGGATTCAATTGGTCTATTCTAATTGGGAATGCCAATAGGATTCAGTCCATGGTGTTTTCCCCCTATCCACTACCATGATGTACTGAACAACAAGGGACAAGTTGCAAATATTTAAATCAGAAAGTAGATAATGTAGCATTATAGGTAGCATTGAAGCACTCTAGCACTGCTGTCTGACTATGGAGCTAACTGAGAGGTTGTGGATTTTGTAATCCTCCACCTATTGTTGGACTGCATCTCTCACTGTCCTTGCTATTGCCTGTGCTGGCTAGGGCTGATGGAAGTCCTAATCAATCAACATCATATTGACTGTAGTCCCACAGAAGAACATAGTCCAATAACTGATGGGAAATGACCTCCCTGATAAGATAGGAAATTCCTTCCAGGCTGCTGCTGCATCAGCAGTTCTAGAATCATAGAAGTATCATAGAGCTGGAAGAGAGCTCAAGTAGCAACATGTCCAACCCTCTGCCAATCAAAGCAGCCCCAAACAGATGGCCATCTAGCCTCTGTTTAAAAACCTCCAAAGAAGGAGACTCCCCCACACCCCAAAGCAGCATGTCCCACCCTCTTACCATTTTTACTGTCAGGAAGTTCTTTGTAATGTTGAGATGGAATCTCTTTTCCTGTAGTTTGAACCCATTGCTCTGGGTCCTGTTTTAGATGACACATGATGCAAAAGCAGGTGGAAAGTAAAACAAAGCCATGCTCCGAGGCTAAAAGTCAGAGCAAAAAGAAGCTGGACAGCCAGGTCTTTTTTTAAACATCTCTTTAAAGAGTGACTCAACACTGTTTAGCAACATCTTCTTTTCTTTATTTGAACACATGGTTTTGATTTTCATACTTTTTAAAATAATAATAATAATAATAATAATGCCATCTCAATATTTCTTGCTAACAATAGGCTGCAGTTGATGCAAATTTTGTATAATGACTACTAAATTGATCTTTTCTCTTAGGTTTAGAAGTATGTACAAGTGGCCCTTTCTATAACCAAACATTGTTAGCTTAGACTTTAATACATTCACAGGGAACCAAAGTTTCAACAGCTGACATCTAAAATGAAAGAATAACTTTTCTTGACATCCCAGGGGTAATGAGCTCTAGTTTTCAAAATGAATTTGCAGGCCACAGTCTATCATTTCTTCCTGATTTCCAAAGACAGTGGGATAGACATTAACACTCTACATTTGGTTTTCAAGTGATATCAAGGTCCATATAATCCAGTGTTCATTTTCTAGCAGCAGTCATCAGCTAAATTGGTCTCAAAGCTCATTTTCAGGATTGGATCATGAGTTGCAAATCCTGTTCTTTGCCTCTATCATTTGATTCTCACAGGTAGACAGGATTGTAACACAGAGCATCCATTTTTGGTTATGATTACTTAATGCTATGGCTAGATCTATCACCTGTGAATGTATCTAGTCTTTCATGAAACCAGGTAGGCTAATGACTAATGACTATTACCTTCCACGACTTGTTCTTTTGCCTTTCTATGACTACCTGAGAAGTCTGCACACTGGTAATGGAGGAAATGCCCTTTTGGGCTTTGTGTGTCAAAATCATTTCACTGGTTTTGGGTACTTCCCATGACTTGGGAAGAGGAGGGTGTCACCTACTATTTTGTCCCAGCCAACAAAATTATTTAGGTTGTCTCTGCCCTTCCCTCCTCCCTGACAATTCACCAGACAAAGTTGTGATTGTCCCATAAAACTGGTGTATGTATCTGTTTCGTCCAAAGAAAAAGATTAGATCAGAACTGTTCCTCATCTTATTCAAGGATGAAATGCTGCTAATCACTAGCTGGATTTGCCAGCAGATAGTGGCAAACAGTGCAGACAGTGGCTCTGTTACTGAGTGGTGGTGGTACCTGTGTATGCAGTTATCTGTGTATCTGGGTATCCACATCAGAGTTGGATGCTTTCCACTTCCAGGTGACAATGACAGTCACTATGGCTCAACCTAGAGTTGGCTTCAGCCTTTCCTTGGTATTTCTTTATGGGGCTATGGGTGTAATTTTAATATAAACAGTGCAGCAGGCTCAAATGTTGCATCATCATCAGAAAAATGTGGCTTAAGAAATGGTGAAGCCAAGTATTATATTTAAACAGATTTATTTAATAGCCCTTGGCTTGGAGGTTTGGAAAAGATTGTGGCTATATTCTGATTTCCAGGCAGGAATTCTCACACACTCAGTCTGGTGGAAATGAGGCCATCTGTGACAAGGGGGATGGTGTTAAGATGAGTTCCTTTTGTACCTGACATTTTGGGAGAGTGTGCTCATCCAGGTTTGGTTCAAGGGGCAGTTTATTCTACACCCTCTGGTGTCCATGACCTTAGCTCCTGCTTGTGAACAATTTGACCTCGGGGCTATAACAGGTGCATGGGAAATTGTCTTTGTCATAGCCATGCAGATTTCTAGGCCTCCTGATTGTAAAGATGGCTGGTGTGCATGAATAAATTTTATTTTTAAACATTATGTTGACAAGGACAAAATACCAGCCACTGAAATTGCATTTGAGCAGCTCAGTATGTCTCCCCACCATCATTATTTGTCAATGGTCTGTGGCACGCAGCTGTCGACCGACTTCATTACAACGCCAAAATTAGCACTAAAAATCAACTTAGGACAAATGAAGCACAAAAGTGTGAGAATGGTTTAGAAACTATGTTGGCACTCTAATGTAGTCTTGGAAAGGCTAAAGAGCAAGCTGTTTGGCTGTAAGAAATGTGTAAAAACTGCAAGCAGATGATTTTTTTTTTTTTGTGTGAGTAATTATGTTGCACATAAATGAAGACATGCAAGAAAAAACGATTTCATCAGAAAAATGCATAGGTATGATTATCCAGCAGCAGCAGTGGCAGCAGCTGCTGAGCTCTTAAGACCTGTCTGTGTCATTGTAAGAACTTTTTTCTCAATACAGACATAATGCTTTTTGGTTTTAAAAGCACAATCTAGTTTAGAAACATGAAAGGGAAGAGATCTGGAAACCAGATAACTACTTCTATGCTTTCTAAACTGAAACTGACTGATTTATTAATGAAACAATTAATAAATGTTAGTGTCTTTGTCACATTGCATGTGAAATGGACTATGTCATTGGCTTTTACAGTTGAGGAGTCTGTATGGGTAACACCTGCATGCATAACTCAGAACTGCATACACAGATACCCTTTGTTCATGAGGTCCTCCTGACATTTCCTTCAGCATGTGGGAGCTCTTGTCTTTCTATGCCACGCAAGTAACACTGGAAAATTTATCCTGCATAAGAGGAGACCTTGCACTGTTCCCATCCATAATGGTGGTATAGTGGGCCCTTAGTATCTGCTGAGGTTTCCAGTGTGGAGGCATGCATACCAAAATCAGAGATACTCAAGTCCTATGAGATACTGTGGCATAGTAAAATGATGCCTCTTATATAAAACGGCAAAATCAAAGTTTGCTTTCTGGAATTGTGTGTTTGTGTGTGAATATTTTCAATCTGTGAATGGTTGAATTAATAGATACAGAATCTGTGCATATGGAGGGCTGATTGTATTATAGCTTTTTGGGGAGTAGGGAACACTAATTCTGAAAAGAGCTATAATACAGGATTCTGCCATGTGAGCTGAAACTGACAGTGTTATTAGAGTGGAGAGGAACATATGCTTAACCAGCTGTTCCACCCTAAAACTAACATTAGCCAGAGTCTTCCAGTCTTTATGACAAGTCTATTCTATACATTTTATCAATAATCAAGAATATCCTGGGTAACACCTATGGCAAACCAGTGTGCCCACATTATATAATTATCACAGTGTAGGGTGCCAAAATCAAAGAGGTCTCAAATTCTATATATTTCAAAAGAAACTGACATTAAAAAAATAAAACATGCTAGAGAAAGATGAATACCTTATAGTAATGAGTTTATGCCTAACCTTGCATCCTTATTACAAACCAAATGTGAAAATTTTCTGAGGGAGAAGGGAAAGTGCAATAAAAAAAAGAATATCTAAGAGAAGATGGTGCTCTATATTAGGGGGATATAGTTGAAAACATTGAGATTATTCAAAATTGTATATAAATGTATAGGCTAGAAAAATGTACTTCAATAGTTATACAGATTTAAGACTGGAAAAAGGGGGAAAATGAATATGATAATTTTTCCTACTCCTAAGATATTTTCTGCTTGTGTAGGAAACAGCACTGAAGTGCTATCCCTGAGAAACTATGACAGGAGGGTGGAAGCCCACCTGTTGCAGGAATCACTTATGCCAAGGGGATCTTGTGCTGTAGATGGGGCTTTTGCACCCAAGCAGGCTTTTCCAATGAGAACCTCATCACTTTAAGGTTTAAGCTATGGAAACTTGGAAAAAAGGTGTAGGCTTCCCTTATGGAAATCTGGAATTTCATGTCTAGGTCTAAATCCCATGAATGCTACAGCCATCCCTAGCTGAGACACTCTTCTCCGGTTTCTTCTATGCAGTAAAATACAGCAGGTCTAAAATAGGAATTGATATTTTCTAGTCCTTTAAAGGTGGACAATTGCCCCAAACCATAATAAGATCCCAAAAGCTTTCATTTAAACTTTCATTAAGCATCTAGCTGACCAAGCACTGGATAAATCCCTACAAAATTTCAGTTAATGTAGATATCTACTGCCAACTCTTTCTTTTTCTCTTTGCTCCTCTTCTCCCCTTTGAAATTGTTTTATGCAGCTTTGGGCAGTTTTAAATGTTTTATTTGTATTATGTTTTTAACTCTTAGCAATTTAATTCTATTTTAAGGGGTGGGTGAGGGGGATGGGATTGTTGTATTTTAACTTGTTATGTTTTTAACTATGTTGTACCCCGCCCCGATTGCCAGTTCAGAGGAGCGGGCTATAAATAATAATAATAATTATTATTATTATTATTATTATTAGTCTTCTCTGTTTGTTGTTCAAATCATTGCCATTTTAAAAGACTGCTAGTTTCCAAACTATGATTATACATATCTACATAAAAGTCCTGTTGAATTCCATGGGACTTGCTCCGATGTATGCATTGCATGGTGGCTTTAATGAGGATCTTGTCTTGCAATGTGTTATGCAAGTAGCAAAGTTGCCCATTTCCCATCAGTCCCCTCCTCACTAAAGGGGAAGGCCATGTGATAATCCAAGCAGGTTTCTCTCCAGCCGTGGTCACCATATAGAGAGTAGGAAAACAACCAGACACAGAGAAGTAATTCCCTTCTGGCAGCGTCACCAGAAATATTGTACTGATGTTTTCAGCACAACGATCTTGGCGGGTTTACAAATGGCAAATGCTGAACTGAAGAACACAACATTGTGATATAATGTGACAGCAAAGAGCTGGGCTAATCGCCTCGATCATCATCTGATTGCTTTTGCTGTCAAAATTATCTCATTGAATCACAAACAATCTCCCCTCATCCTGCCACTGTACATACATACACATACACTTTTACTAATATGCAAATGAAACAGCTAGGAAAGGACCCAATTTCTATTGCTGGTATTGAGCATATTGGTTATCAGTGGCATCTGGAAAACTGCTAATGCGAGCTGGGAAACTGTTTAGAAGAACCGGCTTAAGTACTTGTGAATATTTATGTGCACCATAAGCACTGTAATAGTAGACCAATTCAATTACCCAATGAAATAGATGGAGAAGTGTCTGAAAATCTAGAGAAAGCTATTCAGAGCAAATTTTCTTTTAAAGCAGACTTGCCTTAGCTTTCATTTGATTTGTTTCATCATGTAGCAGCTGCCAACAGTATTTAGTGACAATGCCCCCAAATGTAAGAACAGTGGTGAAATCATGACTGCAATGGCCCAGGTATAGACGAATGGCTAAGCAAGTGCCAGCCCCATCTTCTCTGCCCTGTTTTGAGCCTGTGTTCCAACATGGCTCTTACTTCTTTTTGGAAGCACAATTTCCTTGAGATCTATGTCTTGTATAGCCCAACCTGTTCTCTTCCTGCCCCCTCCATCTGTCATTCCCTACTGGTGCTTTCCTCACCCAAGGCAATTGTTTTCACTGTTACATACTTAGTCTGTGTTCTTGGCATATTAACTTTTCTGTGCAGTGTTCTTGTTTTAATGAAGTGTTTAAATCTCTCCTTCTGAAGTTTCAAGGGGAGTGGTATACTGAAAACTGAATAGCTGTTGACTCCTAAGATAAAGTGGCAAACATTGCTTGTCTCTAAGAATACAAATAGGGGAGACCAGAAAGGAGAGAATGTCACAAAGATGTCACAAAGACTTTCTGATGTCACAAAGACTTTCAACTCTGCACATGTGGGATGTGCTTGTTTAAATTATTTGTTCCTGCAAGGAAGACTGAACAATTCAGTAAAATTTCCCTCAACACAGGAACATCTTTGTGCAGTTTTTGATGTTCTCACAGGGAGAAAGGTCTCCAGCATTCACTTTTTTCCTGCCCTCCCCCATAATCATGTAACGTCTGTCAGAAAAGGGCCAGGGAGGCTAGTTGTGCAAGCAAGATAATCTATCAGTGGCTATTAGAGCCTCTGACAGACAAGCCTCACTCAGGTATCCCCTTGTCCTCTGCCACCAGCATGACCATTCAGTGGCTTCTGGGAGGGGACGGATGGGGGTTGATGGGCAAGGAGGATTCCCAGTTGATGGCTATAACACCGAGTAATGGATGAGCCTCACCCATCAGTCCCTCCATATAGTGGCCAGCAAGTGCAGGTGGAAACAAGCAAGGAGAATAATCTTTTGGTGGCTATTATAGCCAATGCTGGGTGAGCCTCTGCCACCCCACTGCCTCCTTCTCTTAACATGGCCATGTAGTGCAGGCAGAAGGGAGCAGATGGAAAGTAAACAAGAAGCCATGAGAGGAGACTCTTGTTGATGGCTATCATAGTCGACACATAATGCTGCAGGCATCCTTTGAGAGATATTGAGGTCCTGGAGAATAATGTGACAACCATATTCCAACTATCAGAACCCAGTCAGTGAAGATCCTTCTCACTCCTTTCTCCCCATCCTTCTCTCAGCCACTAAGAGGCCACAGGGTGGAGGAAACTGGCGAATCTCATCCTTGAAGCTATTCAAGTACGTGGTGGGTGAAGAAAAGAGTTTGAGTGAGATTCTCTTCATCAGTTTTTTCACATTCAAAAAGTCCCCTTTTAAAGCTTTGTTACTCAAGTCTTCACCCCCCCCCCCCATCCCAATGCACACTACAAAACACTGAAGGTGGCTTTCTCAACTTCATTTTCCAATACTGTTGGGCTTTGGTGTTTCCTTGCTGGTGCTGTTATCGATAGTGCTTTTTATTAATAATTGGTATAAATGATAGTCCACATGGCCTCAGATGGATTCTGGTTCATTGGCAGCCATAATCTCCAATGTCAGGGGACATGTACACACCACACCCAGGGTGAGGTCAGCTTCACCAAACAATAGTCTTTCA
The DNA here is from genome assembly GCA_034509955.1 of Urosaurus nigricauda. Classification (NCBI taxonomy): domain Eukaryota; kingdom Metazoa; phylum Chordata; class Lepidosauria; order Squamata; family Phrynosomatidae; genus Urosaurus; species Urosaurus nigricauda. The sequence continues at coordinate 109,514,354 of JAOEGL010000004.1, forward strand.
GTCAATCTGGAAGTCGCTAATGAGATTATCATTATGCCCAAGCAATAAAGAAGTGCGATGTTTGCCCTCCTCAAGCCACTTACCCCCTCCTCAGATTGCTGCCAGACCAGATCAAGTCCCCCAACACAATGATAATAATAATAATAATAATAATAATAATTTATTTATTTATAGTCCGCTCCTCTGTATCCAATCGGGGCGGGTTACATCAATTAAAAAATACAAGATAAAATATGCACGGCCCGTACCCAACCACCCACCCCTTAAAATTGAATTAAACTAACATAAATGAAAATGACATAGTAAAATTACAATTTAAAACAGCAACCCATTGCATAGACATCAGGGTCAAGATGTTAATGGGAGAGCTTAACCCAAACAGAGCCGGGAGGTTAAGGACTTTCTGGGAAGGCCTGCCAGAAGAGATGCGTCTTCAAGGCTTTTTAAAAGCAATCAGAAGATGTAATAAGACGCATCTCGTCCAGCAGGTCATTCCATGGCCTGGGAGCAACAGCCGAAAAGGCCCGCTGGGAGGTCTGCATCAGCCTAGTCTTCATAGGCTGCAACAGGTTCCTCCCAGAAGACCAGAGTGTGCAGGGGGGGGGTTCGTATGGGAGGAGGCGGTCCCTCAGATAAGATGGACCCAAGCCATGTAGGGCTTTAAAGGTTAAAACCAACACCTTGTACTGCGCTCGGAAACTAATCGGCAGCCAGTGGAGAGATTTGAGCACCGGTGTTATGTGCTCTCTCCTCGATGTTCCCGTTACAAGCCTGGCTGCCATATTCTGAACTAATTGAAGTTTCCGAGTTAGGCACAAGGGTAGCCTCACGTACAGCGCATTACAGAAGTCCAATCGTGAGGTTACCAAAGAGTGTGCCACTGACTCCAGGTCCTTCGTCTCCAGGAAAGGGCGCAGCTGGCGGATCAGCCGGAGCTGATAACAGGCACTCCTGACCGCCTCATTCACCTGACTAGTCATGTGAAGCAACGAATCGTGAAGTACCCCCAGACTGCGAACAGGGTCCTTCGAGGAGAGTGTTGACCCCATCTAGGACCGGGAGGTGTATTCCCAATCCTGGCTTCAGTCCTGTGACAGTTAGTACCTCCGTTTTGTCTGGATTGAGCTTCAACCTGTTTTCCCTCATCCAATCCATTACTTCTACAAGACAGTCATTGAGAGGAGAGACGCCATCTGAAGTCTGGGCCGACGATCTTGTCATGGAGAGGTAGATCTGAGTGTCATCAGCATACTGAAGACACTGAGCTCCATGCCTCTGAATGATCTCACCCAGCGGCTTCATGTAGATGTTAAACAGCATCGGGGATAGGATGGCGCCTTGAGGGACGCCACAATTAAGCTCTATCTTAGAAGAGCAACTGTCCCCTAGCCTCACCCTTTGGGATCTCCTGGAAAGAAAGGACCGGAACCACCGGAGCGCGGTGCCTCTGATCCCCAACTCCGATCCCCAACTCTCTCAGTCGACCCATGAGGTGTCATCCATGGAATTATGCACCCTTTGCCAAATACTTAATTCTGCTTTTTTAAAAAAACCTGAGATTCTTGCTATCAGGGCTGCTAGTCCAATTGCAGGGGGAACCTATGTCCCTCTGACTTCCCAGCCCAGTTATTCACTCTGTGACTGGGTCCCATCTTCAACTCAACTAATTAGACTCCAGGAGAAACTTCATTTTTGGTAAAATATCACCCTAGTGCTGTCCCATGCTAAACCCTTGTTTTTCCTGAGCCTTGTATGAATGTATGTCTGTTAGTGAACTGTGTTTGTTCCCTGTTATTAATAAATAATGGACATTAACTGAAGAAGCCTGTCTCTGCTCCATTTCTTGAACTCCCGGTCTACTCCATATACATATCAGGAGGATGATCCCACAGACCTGTTGTAGCCGGCTCATCTTGCAATACTGAGCTAACCATAAATTCTCCTAGTAATATTCTTGGCTACAGTGCAGTGCCTGGTCATGGGATACCAATCAAGTGGGGTGGGGGAATGAATTCAGACACAGCCATGAAGATGGGCTACACTTGAATGGCAGAATAGGTTCAGTCCCAGACTTTTCTTATAGGAAATCCCAACTACAATTGAGCTAGTAAATCAATGGGATTTACATGACCGCTGAGTCATCATTTAGAAATTATTTTAATGGGTCTACTAAGTACACTGTAGTCTCTTTGGGACTCACAAATAAGACTGTGGCACAAAAAAAGTGACCATGGCCCTGTACATACTACCAGGAGGTGACATCCTGGCATATCATGGCTAGCCAAGAGATGGAGTCGGAGGATGAGGAGGAGGACATGGCTCCTCAGGAGCAAGAGGAGTTGGAGGCTAGAGCAGGTCCCAGTTCTGCCCTGTCAGACCCCAGCCCTGACATTTCAGCTCCAGGAGTAGAGGCTCAGCCAGGCTCTAGCACTGTGGAGCTCCCTTCGGTGGCTCAGCAGCTGAGTGTGGCTTCGAAGGAAGAATCCAGCTTGGAGGTCCCTTCCTTAAAGGAAAGGAGAGCTGAGAGTGCTTGCATGTGTCGGTCCTGCAGGCTTGCAGAAAAGCAAGCTGCTAATAAGGCACAACTGACAACAGGGAGGGACGCCATCCCTTTGCCAGAACTTATTGTAAGATCCTTTGGTGTAATTGCGTGCTGGCTCTGTGTCTCTTGAACTCTTGTTTGCCTTGACTTTGGAACGAATTGGACTACTGCTGCCTTCTCTTTACCCTGACCTCAGACCGGACTAATTTCTGTGACTTCTCCAGCCCTGATCTCGGCTTTGGCTTCTGGATTACTCTTGTGGGCAAGATTTAGGTCTGTAGAACTGTCTTATCAGTTTGTGTTGGTGTGTGCTGGCCGCAGTCCAGGACATGGTGGCGAGTTCAGGGCAAAAAAGGGTGGGGCGCCCAGACACGTGACGTTGCAGCTACATCACAACTGCGACAGACTGCCCACACATCATGGCTGCGCAGCTGTGCTGCAGCACACAGATGGCACTGTGCAGAAGTGACTTCGCAGCCCTTATGACATCACAAAAAAGCAGCTGCTCTAGGCAGCTCCTTTTTTGCTCTGCAGCCACACAGCTCCATCTGGTTGCTGCTGTGCCACTGCACAGCAAAAAGGGACGTCTTCAGACCACCTTTATCAGGTGGTCTGTAAAGCCCCCACATAACCATAAAATTGCAGCTAACAGTGGAGACAACCATGTTTTTCTGGAGGAAGCCATTTTGTCCCTTCCTCATCATCTGGAATGGCTCCATTTTATTGCTTTCTCAGAAAAAAGAAAATTGGTTGCCAGCTACCTGTAGGAATGCTTCTTCTTTTGTCTTTTTAAAGTGCCCCTGAAAAGGGGTCAGTAGTTTCAGGGCTTTGGGTCTCTAACACTAGACTACCAAGAGTGCCCATCACTGCCACTTGGATGGCTTGAAGCATTGGCCAACATCTGACCCTCATGGTATGTTTAAGTAATTCACTGTGTGAATTGATACAAATCAAAGAGCAGGGTGCAAAAGATTAGGAATTGCCCTGCTCCAGTATAAATAAGGAACATTGAGCTAAGACCAGTAGAGCTCATTCACTATAGGCTATAAATTAGCTCAGACAAAAACTTCCAAATACCCATGCAATCCCAATACCTCTGGCTTCATAGATTTCTGACCCTTGGCATGTACCTCCAGACTAATTGGATTAATTTTTCAGGCAGTGTCAGATTTGGACTCTGCTCAGGACTGCTTTTACCCTGTGAATCTTGGATCTAATCTGCACTGCAGAAATAATGTGGCTTCACACCACATTAACTGCCATGTCAGGGATTTGTAGTTTGTGGTGGTATCAAAGCTTTCTGTCAGGAAAGGGTAAATAGTTCACAAAACTACAAATCCCAGAATTCCACATCATTTAGCCATGACAGTTAAAGTGATGTCAAACTGCATTATCTATGCAGTGCAGATTAGACTGAAGAGTGCCTAGATCATTGTTCTTCTTGTAACTCTTATGACTGGCCTGGTTTCCCTTGCCAGCTCCTGTGGATTGTAGGTGTGCTCACCTAGCTGCTTGCCCCCCTTAATCAGGGTAATCATTTTAAAAATGAATAAATATTTCATCTTTGCCTCAGGTACTATTCAAGGTACTATTTGAACAAAAATGATGTCAAGTCCCCTTTCCACTGAGCCATGAAGCTGAGAAAAACAAGCCATTCCTTGTTCTGGTTATCAGTCCTATTCAGTTGTCAAGATCTTGTTTAGTGGAAAAATGCACATGTTTCTAATCCCCAGCTGCAGAGAGTCATTTCCTGGGGAAGTGAATGCAAAGTGCATTTGATTGTCCCACTATTTCATTTTTCTATTTTTTATTTTTTTGCTTCAGGTGGTGAACATGGTTACTTCTACCATTCCATTCCTGAGATTAGTACCGCTTGAGAAAGTCACTTAATATTCTGGAGATGGAGCAGCCCTCCTGAATATTCACATTCTTTGTACCTGTTAGAATTCACATAGAATATTCTGGGAATGGATGAGAAGTACCAGCAAGATTTTTTTTAAAAAAAAATGATTAGGGAATAATTATGGATTTATTTATTTTTAAGCTATGTATAAAACAGGTCAGGTTTAACTGCCAGCATGCCATTAAACAAAAAAAAGCTTCTTCACCCTCTTTTAATATCAGAGATTATATTAAATTAAAGTGTAAATAGGACAAAAGGAATGGGGAAAAATCCATCTTCTACCTAAAATCAAGACAGAAGAGGGAAAACCTGTTCCGTTACTATAATTTTCAGACAGCATCTTCAAAACAACCCTCAGGTGAAGACTGAAACAGAATGTGGATGCATAGGATTCTTATTTAACAACACTCTTTAAAGTGAGGATTAATTGGTGTCAGACCAAAGCTCAATCCTGAAATTACCTTCAATTGTATTTCTTCTGTGGTTATTTGGAGTCACAATACATTTTTTTTCTAGTGGACCACAATAGCTACTCAGTTATATCCAACAGGGGCGAGCCACCTGGAGTCTTCAAAAAGTTATTGGAAGCTGCTATCATCATTGGTCATTGTCTATGCTGGCTGGATCCAATTACCTTTGTTTGATCTAATGTCAACTGGAAGGCCACACTTTGTTGAAGGCAACATGATGATAGTAGTAGTTGTTTTATTCGGTCATTGACCAGTACTGTATAAAATAGAATAATAAAAAGGAGTAAACTAATAAGTACAATACAGTTATTAAAACAAAAGTCAGAATCATCTCCACCAACTATCAATTGTTAACACCCATCTGGGGACATATTTTACACATGATGTAACAGAATTTTGCTGCCTTGAGTACAACAGTTTGGTCCTGGCTATCCAGAAAATATCATAAATAAAAGGTATCAATGTGTTCAGGGTATTTAGTTACAAGAAGGGATAATTAGCTGATGGCATATGTCCTTATAGAATTGACAGTACAGAAGTACATGAGCTGTGGTTTCTATAACTCCAACATCACAAGGATATAACTTGGATTCATAGGGGCTTTTTCTATATTTCCCTTCCAATACTGCTGTTGGAAGAACATTGAACCAAATTAATGATAAAGCTCTCCTGAATTTGGGTACAGTAGCATAATATATGTAAGTAGCTGGAAATGAAACCAGCATTTAATTGTTTGCCAAAATATGATTGGATAAAGCAGCAATTTCTGTCTGACCTCCAATATCTAGAATCCTTTGCCTTACAACCAATTTTGCTTAATCTAATCCTAACTTCAATGGGATGATGTTTTCCTCTTTTCCTGTTTTGCAGCAAATCAGAGATGCAGAACCTTTAGATGAGTAATCAGCTATCCCATATTCCTTGAAAGAAGAATATGGCAGCATCCACCATGGCTGTCAACTGCCAGGGACGAAATAGGGTTTAAAATAGTGGAGTAGGCAAAGAAGCCTTTGGGCAAATGTTATGCCCACTGGAAGCATTAACAAAAATGGAAGCATAGTCTTGTACAGTCAGCCTTCAACAATCCATTGAAAATATTTGTTGAAAAATATCCAAACAGCAAATCTTGATTTTTCCATTTTATATAAGAGATAACATTTTACTACATCAGTGGAGATCATGGAACTTGAGCATCCATGGATTTTCTTATCTACTGGGGATTCTGGAACCAAACTGCAACAGATAGCTGGGCCCCATTGTAGCCTGAAATCAAGATTGTCAAATTTGCTCTACCCTGAGTCATGAGTTTCTGCTCCACTCCACTTTTAAATTCTTCCTCAGTCTGTGCACAGGTTAATTGCCTCAAATCAGTTGGGTTCAAAATACTATTAGAATAGTTTTGGGTTCTGTTGCAGCTTCACTAATTTGCATTTTACTCCATTAACAGGTGGCCATGGTTCAAAACACACTGCAGAAATAATCCTGTTTGACATTGCTTTACCTGCCCTGGCTCAGTGCTAGCGAATCCTGGGAATTGTAGTTTATTTTGGTACAGCTAAATGTGTCACAATATTATAGTTCCCAGAATTCCCTAGCATTAAGCCAGGGCAGTTAAAGTGGTCTCAAACTGGATTATTTCTGCATTATTTGGGGGAGGGGGAGGGGGGAGGGGGACTGGACTGAAAAACCAGCACGGTCTAGCACAGTCAAGTCAGATATGGCAATGCTCTCTCAGAGCCCTTTCTAATAACTAATGGTGTGAAACAAGATTGTATTCTCGCTCCAACTCTATTTAAAATCTTCTTCAGCATGATGCTCCAAAGGGCTACAGCAGATTGCGAAGAAGAAAACGGCATCTATATACGTTACCATACTGATGGTAGCTTGTTTAACTTAAGCCGTCTGAGGGCTTGCACAAAGACTCTAAACTATCTAGTCTGTGAGCTGCTTTTCGCTGACGATGTTGCCCTTGTTGCCCATACAGAAACAGCTCTGCAGCACCTAACATCCTCCTTTGCAACAGCTGCAGAGGTGTTTGGTCTGGAAGTCAGCCTGAAGAAAATGGAAGTTCTCTACCAGCCTCCACCACGGGAAGAGCACTATCATCCCCACTTCACCATAGGCAAATCTATGCTTAAGTCCATTCAGCAGTTCACCTACTTGGGAAGCATCATCTCTTCAGACGCCAAGATTGATAAAGAGATCGATCACAGATTAGCAAAGGCATATAGTGCATTCAGAAGGCTTCACAAAAGAATCTGGAGTAACAAACACCTGAGGCGAAGCACAAAAGTCAATGTGTACAGAGCCATTGTACTGTCCATTCTCCTCTATGGGTTTGAAACATGGGCCACCTATCGACAACATCTACAACTCCTCAAACGCTTTCATCAGCACTGTCTATGCACAATCCTCAACATACACTGGACTGACTATGTGACAAATGTTGCTGTCTTTGAGCAAGAAGGGATCACCAGCACTGAGGCAATGCTATTGAAAAAGCAGCTGCTCTGGGCAGGGCATGTTTCTAGGATGGAGGACCACCACCTCCCCAAAATAGTACTCTACAGTGAACTCACCATGGGTCAGCATATGAGGGGCACCCCAAAGAAGAGATACAAGGACTCCCTGAAACAACATCTCAAGCTCAGCCAAATTGATCACCAACAATGGTCTGCCCTGGGCTCACATTGGGAGGCATGGAGATGCACTATCCACAATGCTGCAGCCTCTTTCGAGAACTCATGCCAAACGAGTCTCAAAGAGAAACGTCAATGCAGAAAGAACCACAACTTCACCCAACATCACCCAAGGAGACTTTCTCCTGTGCTTTCTGTAACCGGACTTGTTTGTCTCGGATCAGCCTTTTTAGTCATCAATGAGCTTGTAGCAAGTGTGGGATGAGTCCTTCCTGAATCTTCATTAGTGAAGAAAAGCCAGAGAGAGAGAGAGAGAGAGAGAGAGAGAGAGAGAGAGAGGTACTTCCTTTTGTTTCTTTGACAAATCAAATAAAAGCCTCCCAAAGGTGTTCTTCAAAAAAAAAAAAGAAAGAAAGAAAAGAAAAGAAAAGAAAGAAAGAAAGAGAGAGAGAGAGAGAGAGAGAGAGAGAGAGAATATCACCATTCCATGCCATATATATGTTCAAGTAAACAAATTTATGATTTTAAAAAAATTGCAATACTTGCACTGGCTATTTTGTTTTATTCTGGAGTGTGTGTGTGCATTTTGTATTGTATTTTAGTGTATTATATTATGAGAATAGTTACTGATGTTTTGTTTTGTAACTGTTTGTAAAGCACCATGTGCATGGATGGCGCTATATAAACAAACAATGACAATAATTCACAGGATTACTTATCCAAGAAAATTATCTGAACAATTTTAAATTCTCAATGTAAAGATGTTGATTTTGAAGGTATTTTTAAAAAGGAAAATCATGGAACACATCAGTGGCTATTTGCAACTGCACTGTAGATCGCAGTTACCAGAGGAGAACACGACCTGTCAATCAACACAAACACAAGCACCCAGTGCAACCTCCATCAGAATTCCCTTGATGAAAACTGCCAGCATTGTGAGGCCAGGTGTCAACAAGAGATCACTGGTGCCAGAGTGAACTTCAGTCTCATCTTGGTGAAATTGATGGAAGAGAAATGTGTCCCTAATGCAAGCTTACTCCTGAAGGAAAACTCTGATCAATGCTGGCTGGCTAAAGCATACTGTTAGTGTGACAGACAATCTCAGAAATGCAGATATACCCCTTTCATTTCTCTCAGAAACTGGCAAATAGAGGACTGGAAGAAAAAGGATGGGCTCTTTGGATGATCCCAAGAAAAAGACAATGGCAATCTGTTACCTTTCTTTGATGGTTATGTTTCATGTGGCATTTCTGATTATACATGTTGGAATCTTGTCAGTAATGCAAGGAAACTTATGCAAATATTCTTGTATAAAGACCTGAATTCTATAACTTCTGCCCAGTTATTGAAGGTCGTCTTCTCACTGGGCAGGGTGAGTTGGCTATTTCAGATGTGTGTCAAGCCATCTGCTTAGTATCTTCTAAGGTAGTTTGCTAACACACAAGTAGAATGGAGTTCCATTGCAATGAGTCACTTGTTAAATGTAGCTCTCAAGCTCTAGATTAATAAACAGGAAAACAGGAAGAGGTCAAATATCAGGTCAGAGTACTTAGATAGCATAGTATTGTTTACTCAGATTGAGGCTCATAATGCAGAGTCTCACTCTTTCCTACAAACCATGGCTGGGGTGGGAAACTGGTGGTCTCCCATAAATTGTTGGACTGTGAATCCCATCAGCCCTAGGTACCATAACTAATAATGAGGAATGATGAGTTGCATCCAACACTGTTTGAATGACTATGTATTTCCCAGTCCTACCATAGATTGTTACCTGATGGTTTAATTTAAAGACCTGGAAGTGTTCAGAATCAAACCTGGGACCTTCTACCAGCAAAGTAGGGACTCTACCACCGAGGTATGAGCCTCAATCTGAGTAAACAATACCTGAAGTGCTATTTATAACAACAGCACAACAACAAAAGTAGCAAGTGAGAGAAGTTCTTTTGCATCATATCAACATACACATCTCTCTTCAGTCAACAGGCACCTAACATCTACTTGGTGACAGAACCTTTCAATGCACAAAAGCAATTTGCAGTTGAAAGCTACAGTTTTAGCCTACCGTTTAAAATGTGGCATGACACAAAGGTAGATTGTATGTGAACATTTACTGTGCTTTGAGTATTTATTATTATTCTCTCTTTTCCCCACCTCACTCTTTTCTTTATTTCCTAGTTCCACTATTGGGATTTATTTAAATATTTTTAAAGATGAAACTTTTGCAAAAGATCAGATTATAGATTTACCAATCAAAACACTTGTAAGAACCATAGTGGGAACTGTTTTCCAAAAGGGAAATAAGATTTAGCAAAGATGTGCAATTTTCATATTCCAGCTAAAATAAAGCATACTTTGTATATAACAGGGGTGGAAAGAATATTCAAAAATATTCAAAAATTGTCAAAATGTGTTCTCAAGTGCTAGGAATTTCTAAAAAGCAGAATCCTTGATTGACAAGAACCTCCACAAATTAGGACTTATTCTGCGGGGGTGGAGGCACATTTTTCTTTTAGCACAGAAACTAGTGTTTTCAGTTCAATAAAAGACATTTTCTGCACAGAGACATCACTGCATTAAATATTAACATTCTGTTCAGAAAATTCTAATTTATGTACAAAAATGGGTGATTTTTGCATAAAATGCATCCCTAACAGTGAATAGTTTTTGAAAACTCACAGTAGGACGAAAATGCCAAAAATTATTGCTCCTTCCTTTGAGAACAAAATTAATCATGCATTACATCCCTAGGCTAGTTGGTAGGGCTAAATTGCTTTAAAAGAGGTGGAATTGTATAAATTCATGGACGACAGCAAGCATGAAAGCAACTTCTTGAACTACAACTGCAGTTGTCATCCTGGGGGTTGCTAGGATCTATAATCCAGTCTTTGCTAAGCCTTTGGTGAGGAATCTTGTAAAAAAAAAACTTTTTGAAAGTTCAGGAATACAGTTCCTATTTCAGAGAGGGTAGTGGTCTGCTAGATGTTGTTGGGGTCCTCTAAATGTTGTTATTGGGCTTCAGTTCCCAGCAGCTCCAGCAAGCATAGCTGTTGAAAATGACCTGTGGGAACAGCACTCCAATAACTCCAATAACTTGCAGTTCATTTATTACTGTAGTACACTTTTTCATTCACAGGCAAACTCCATCAATAGGCTCTTAATCTCACTGATATGTCATTACTGCCTTTGTGCAATAAGTCCCTTCTGCTGCAGTTCTGCTTCTCAGACAGTCATATGGTGTGAGTGGGTGTGATTTTGCTCATTTCCTCTTCTCCCTCTCTACCTTACAATTCCTAAGCAGGTTGTTCTCCTTGTATTTTCTTTTATTTTTTAGCACAGAGAGCTTGACACCCCTTTCTGCAGCCTGGTTGTTGTTGTTGTTGTTGTTGTTGTTTTACTTTCTTTTTCTGCCAAGCCAGGCAGGTTGGTCTCTCTGTGCCTGAAGCCAGGATGAAGTTGCTGGGTTTTTGTTTCAATTCAATTTCCACCTCTTGTTTGAAGTAGGTAGTGTGAGGGGAGTGCAGGATTTTTAGTGAACACCATTGATACACATTTAGTGAAGAGAAGGAATCTTGAACTGCTTCTTTCGATTACAGGATTCAAGGGAGAAAGGAGACTACCCTTAGGGTTGTCCTAAGGGGAAACTCCACTTAAAATCATGGGACATTAGGTGGGTGTGGTCTTTAGGTTTTTCTTCCTACATAGGGCAGGCCCAGAAGTGTTGCTTTGGGACTCATGTGTTTCACCCCGTGGGAGCTGAGGAGTAGGCCAGCCAAGCAAGTGACCATCGGTTTCAATAGGTTTTTTTATTCTCTCGTATTTCACAGGCTGAACCAAGCTGAATACAAGTTAGTTACATAGTTAAAATAAGCCGCCCCATACAACCCAACATTGCTGCCTAGTCTTATCATTTCCAATATGGATCAGCAATTAAAGTCCAGCAACATATGGAGTGTTGTGCTTTGCCCACCACTATAATAGAATATGACCACCTATATACCCTGCCCTGCACAACATGTCACTGGAATATATATTTTCTTTTTCATTGACTGTCATGCTGGACATTCATTGATAAATCTACACAGGGATGTAAAAATGCTCACATTTCCCTCCACCCTTATAAGAAAGAATGCTGGGATGTGTTGTTGAGACACGACGCTGCACTGCAAAAAAAGCTAATTGCTATGAAATTTTTAGAGTAATAGCACCAGTGTTGTATTTCCCCAGAAACAACAGTTTTAAGATATGTCATATTTTGAACAAAAGGCAGTGAAGTTTGTACAATCTCCCCATTTTTCGCACAAAAGAGCTCTGAGATGTCTTCGAAGTCTCTGAGTGAACAAAATAATCATAAATGTGCAAAAATTCTTCTCATCTTCCTCTGATGGGAGAAAACTTTTTGAAATGTTTTATGTTTGCATAATAAGTGAAGATGCACACCCATAATTCTACCCCTTTCCAGTTCCAAACATAGCACTGCTTTGCACTGGCTGCAAGATTTTTCTGATATATCTGCCATCTTTTGAGGCACTACCTATGTCCTCAGAGTACAGCACTAAGCAACATCCCACATTATTTTAATCTACAGACTCTGGAATAAGAAATGTCTTTCCTATGAAGTACAGTGATCTGCAGGAAAAATGAGGCCTGCAGTCTAATGTAGGGCAGAACAAAAACCAAAAGCCAAAAGGGAGCAGAATTTGCCGTATTACAGGGCTGCACTTTCTCTGTGCCACTTCACTCTACACCCTCCCCTTCCCTGCACATGAAATTGGGCTGAGTGACTCCTTGTTCTATTTCCTGTTGTTTTGCTAAATAGTTTTGCTTAACATCTTATTGGAGATGTTGCCACAGATAGAGCATGTTGTTCTGTTCCATTATCAGATGAAATGAAATGCCCTCCCACGCCTCTCCAGACTCTTCATGCCATAAACTCCCTTTAGTTTCTTAGGTAGTCTAGCTTTTAGCCTTAAAAATGTTTGTACTTAGTTTTGAATGAAAACAAACAAACAAAATAAAGCATGGAGGGGAGGAAAAAAATCTAGTAATCTTTATCTTTAGCTTCCCAGGTTTTGATAACCCTAACTGCTTGCCTTCACACACACTTTGCCATTGCCCTCCAGAGATGCATCATGCCACTGCTCTGGGATATATGCTCTTTCTATATTACAAACTGCTCCTGCAATCAATGAACCTCAGCAAAGTGGAAATATGATGACCCTGTTCCATAAATATAAGCCTTCCTTCTGAGCCTCCTCAGCTATTTTGCAGTTACCATTTGTCAATTCCATTTTTCACCCCCAAGGACCAAAGACGATTAAACCAATTAAATGAATGATTATTTTAAATGTTATTTTGTTTTCTTTTTTAAAAAATGAAGTGCCAGACTCCCATTAAATGAATGTGTTTCCCTGCCATTCCACTACTGCAAAAATCTTAAGTGTAGTCCTTAATGATTTGCTTGAAATAATTGCCTCCCCTGCTGACAACTTGTCAAATGTTAAGATGATGCAATTTGATAAGGCCCAGATAGAATCCTATTTTTTCCATTGGGTTAACATTGTAAATGCATTCCAATATAACATCTGTACTTGGTGAAGCTTCAGCACACACATCGATAGAGAAAGATAATTCCTGACCCCTACTAAAAAGGAGATTACAATTAATGCCTTATATTAACATACACTTCATTTACAATGCTTAAAATGTCAGCATTTAATTGGGCATTAAGAATCAAACTAGTAGAGATAATGATGATCAAAGACTTCCCATCTCTTAAAAAATGTAAAATTAAAGCCACTTCTAGGACCTTTATTTCAGGTCAGGATCATAGCACTGAAGAAACTAATATAACCCTTTCTCCCATGTCATTTCCCTAATGAGAATCCATCTCTTCCAAAGCCACTGTTTGCCCACTAGGGTAATTTATGGATAGAAAAATAGTATTTTCAAGACAAATTGCAACAGACAAATCATCTGGTAATGCATGGGGAATGGGTTACATACAACATCCTACTGTGCCATGATGCTATGCCAAGCTTCTGTCACCAGACTTGACTGCTTTTTAACAATAATATAGAAATTAGAAACTGTATTGCACATATGAAAGCCAATGTAGCATAGTGCTTTGAATATTGGACTGTGACTCTGGAGACCAGGTTTCGATTCTCGGCTCAGCCATATAAACCCACTGGGTGACTTTGGGCTCTCTCAGTCTCAGGGGAAGCCAATGGCAAACCTCCTCTGAACAAATCTTGCCAAGAAAAGCCCATGATAAGCCTTACGGTCACCATAAGTCAGAAACGACTTGAAGGCACACAGCACACAAACAAATTGAAGATATCCATTGTTTCATCTAGAGCCATTCACATTGCACAGTTATAACATTATGATTACACTTTAACTGCTATGGTGCAACATCTTAAGGAATGCTACTGTTAGTAGTTCGTTGAGGCACTATAGTTCTCTGGCAAGGAATTCAAAATGTCCCTGTCTAACCTGCAAATATCAGGATTCCATAGGAAGTAGATATGATAGCAAGGGGGGAATCATAATGCTATAATTAGGTCATATGAAAGGGTCTCTGTGGACCTAAGTATTTTACTGGGCAAACTGCTTGCCAACTTGATACTGACTTTGGGTATCTGGTTCCAGTAAAGTGGTATGGGATCTGTATGGAGAATCTTTCTCTGTCGTTTTGAAAATCATCTCCCTTCTTTGCTTTGTGCAGAAATACAATTCTCATGCTAGATGCTTTCATGCCAAACTTAGATTTGCTTTACATCTGAGAGAAATGAGGGCTGCTGGTAACATTCTCCTAGCTCGGGCTAATAAAAGAGCTCCAGGGGGGTCATAAAAGCTTACCTCACAGAACCAGTGAGTCTTTCAAATCCTTCCATTCTTAGATTCAGATCTAAGCCAACAAAAAAAATTATCCCCCCTTTCCCATTCCTTGAGGCAACTTTTCTCCATTAGTTTGCACATGACAAAGGTGCAGAAAACCAAAACAAGGTGGAATATACCCAACAAAAAATCCATAACAACTTCAGAGGAGAGAGCTTTTACTCATATGTAGAATTTATCTCTCTTGATTTATCTTCCTTCATGGGCTTGGGGGGGGAGGGTGTCTAGATGGATTGAAGCCCTCCCTCCCAGCTTACTCCTTTGCCTGTTCTGTCCTAGTTGTCCTGAAGGGTTCTCCTTCATGGGCTGAGGGGAGACAAAAAAGACTGCAGCAACTATAGGACTAATCTCCCACACAAGCAAAATTATGCTCAAAATTCTGCAACCTAAACTCCAACCATACATGAAGGGAGAAATCTAAGAGCTCTAACTGGGGTTCAGAAAAGGAAGAGGCAGTAGGGACCACATTGCAAACACAGGATGACTAATGGAACACACCAAGGAATTCCAGAAGAAAATTAGCATGTGTTTTATAGACTATAACAAAGCTTTTGACTTCATAGATCATGAAAGGCTATGGAACGCCCTTAAAGATATGTGAGTGCTAATACATCTAATAGTCCTGATGAGGAATCTGTACTGAGGACAAGAGGCTACTGTCATAATAGAACAAGGAGAACCAGAATGTGTCTCAATTGGTGAAAGGGTGAGACAAGACTGCATTTTATCACCCTACCCGTTCAACTTACCATGTTTCCCTGAAAATAAGACAGTGTCTTATATTAATTTTTGCTCCCAAAGATGCACTAGGTCTTATTTTCAGGGGATGTCTTATTTTTCCATGAAGAAGAATTCATATTTATTGTTGAACAAAAAAAAATGAACTTTTATTATATAGTGTGTGTGTGTGTACACACACACACACACACTTTGTTAGGTCTTACTTTCAGGGGAGGCCTTATATTTTGCAATTCAGCAAAAGCTCTACTAGGTTTTATTTTCAGAGAATGTCTTATTTTGGGGAAAACAGGGTATATACAGAAGACATTGTAAGAAAAATGGAATTTGACATAGAAGAATAAGGAGTGAAAATAAGAGGAAGGAATATCAACAATCTAAGATACTGTATGTAGATGCTGCCATAATACTAGAAGAAAATCTCCCAGACCTGGAACACCTACTAAGAAAAGTCAAAGAAGAAAGTGCAAAAGCAGGCTTATTGTTGAACATAAAGAAAACAAAAATAATTACCATCAAAGGCCTTCACAAGTTCAACCTAGACAATGAAGAAATAGAAATAGTCAAAGAATTCTCATACCTGGGATCAAACATTGAAAGAAATAGGGACTGCAGTCAGGAAATCAGAAGAATTGGGGGGGGGGGGGGGCAGCCATGAAAGAACTAGAAAAGATTCTAAAATGCAAAGATATACAACTGAGCACAAAAGTTAGAATCATACAAGCCATTGTATTCCTTATTACCATACAATATAGATGTGCTATCTGGACAGTTGAGAAACAAGATAGCAAGAAAATCAATGCATTTGAGATATGGTACTGCAGAAGAGGGCTGAGGATACCATGGGCAGCCAAAAGGACAAACATATGGGTTGTAGAGCAGATCAAGCCAGAAATCTCAGTGGAAGCCTATTATTATTATTATTATTATTATTATTATTATTATTATTATTATTTCTAACCTACCCCTCTGAGCGAGCAATCGGGGCGGGGTAAAACATGTTAAAATCATATACAGAAGATAAAACTTAGGCTGTCATACTTCAAACACATCATGAGAAGGCACAACTCACTGGAAAAAAACAAAAATACTAGGAAAGGAGGAGGGAAGTAGAAAGAGAGGAAGGCTGCATGCTAGATGGATGGACTCTATTAAGGAGGTCACAGATATGTATGTACAGGAACTAAACAGAGTAATGCAGGACAGGGGTTCTTGGAGATGTCTCATCCACAAGGTTGCCATGGGTCAAGACCAACTTGAGGGCAGTTAACAACAACAAATTTAACCAGAAAAATAAGGAGCCTTGCCAGGACAAAATTCCTGGAAACAGCCAATCCTTTTAGAGACCATACAGGGGCCTAGATTCCTTCTCTCTCCTCATTGTTTTGCTCTCAGGGTTTCTTCATTCTCTTTCTATTCAGCACAACACAACAACATCATTATATTAATTCCACTACAATCCGAGACAACCCTGAATAACCTGTCCCTTCTCTCTTAAATAGGAAAAAAACCATCCTCTTTCATATCCTCATGAAAATTTTGTTGTCAAATATTCACTTAATATTTGAACATTTTCTGGATATGCATCCACTGTTTGACATGTATATTTGATATCTAATATTTGGCAGTATTTGAATGTCGATATATACTAGAATTAGATATTGACAGATGGAATGGAATGCTAGCACAAGGGAAGCTGACTCAGTACTGCGTTTACTATTCAATGGTATTTTCAAGGGATGCTATGTAAAAGCCCTTACAATTTTCAAGACTAATATTTCTCATCCTCTTTCTCACCTGTCCAGCTCCCTTGCTAGATTACCTCTTTAGATAGCAGATGATTGGATCTCTGCCTAACTGAAAATTGAGCTCTTGTGATCTTGGTAACTAAAATTCCAAGCAGGATTGGCAGAATGGAAACCCCTGTCCTGCTTGCAGACAGATGAACAAGTGAAGAGATGTCTGCTATCTGTTCTCTTGTGAGGGAATCATACGTTGTAATCTCAATTGGTTTTGCATACCTTAACTCACTCCATAGAATCTGAGGACTCTGATGCAGAAAAGTTTTATTGCAAAGAGTTTCTGGCTCCAGATTATGACTCCTTCACCAAATCTGAACAGCCGGTGGCTCAAGCAGTTGAAGGGCTTTGAACAGGGACACTGAAGAGACATCCCCATGCATGTTTATGGAGTGAAATTGTTTAAAGTCGTTGAAGTTAGACATTGTAGCTATCTCCTGCCTCTCTGGTTAAGCAACCAAACAACTGCTGTTGTTGTGTACCTTCACATTGTTTCCACTTTGTGGAGACCCTCAGGCAAACCTATCATGTTGTTTTCTTGACAGGACTTGTACAGAAGGAAGTCATAGGAAGTGTGGCTTGTCCAAAATCACCCAGTGGGTTTGTATGGGAGGCTGAAAATTTGAATTCTGGAGTTCAGCACCCAAACCACTACATCACACTGGGTCTCTGAGTTATTAATTAGTAGCCAATGAGTGAAAGAGCTGTAGTTAGGGCTTTGGGTGGTTGTTGATGACCGAGCTTCATCCCTTTCTAGTTCCCATGGTCATGTGGAATAGGTTAGAATAAGCCTCACTTTATTTTTCTTGTTAGTTTGTTTAATTTGATTATTGTCTGTAAGCTTGGATATGTTTCAGATGCTGAAACTTATTCTCCTTATCTCAGACTGAACAAACTGTTAGGCTGGATATCTGATTTTTTTTTTCCTCAGTGCAAATCATATTTCTCTAACTCTTCTCTTAATCTGTTTGTAATGTTTACATTTTCCTGCTTTCCAAACAAGCACACTTCTTTCATTCCCCAAGCACATATACCATCACACCACAAATTTAATTCATATTGTCAAGCAAAGCACATTGGATTAATTTATTGTTCATTTATTTCATATGGCTGAACAAGCAAACAGTTGAATTTAATTTCCATTGGATCTCCTCATGGGTAAAATCTACATATCACCTAACATCACTTCCAGTTTTGGGGTTGGCTGAAAAAAGGCCAGATTCCTTAATTTTTGCAGCAAAGAGTTAAATAGTTGTTCAGGGCATGCGATCCAAACTGCTGTCTTTTTGTGGTGGTCTGGATGCTTCTGAAGACGTGTGTTGTCCAAAACATCAGCTAATTATAAGTCTCTGGTAGGTCTTCAAGGGCTGCAAAATGAGGGCCAGAGGCAGTATGCAACTCAAGCGTCACAATTTCCCTTTTTTCCCCCAGGTCTCTAGCTTTCACTTAACCATCTCCCCTCCTCTCTCACAATTCAACTCCCGTGTGTAAAAACTTGCATTTGTTTTAGAGTTGTGTGCATAGATCCCTCTGGATGAGTGGTCCCCAAACTGTACTCTTTAAGGGATTTTGGATGTGAGCTCCCAGAATCCCAGGCTATTGGCCCACATGGTTGAGGCTTCAGGGAATTCAAACTCTCTTAAAGGGTACAGTTTGGGGTTCAAAGTCCAAAATCTCTTAAAGGGTGCAGTTTGGGGGTGGCTTTTCCAGAGGGATCCATGAACACAACTCTAAAACAAATGCAAGTTTTTACACACAGGAGATGAGTTGTGAGGGAGGAAGGGAGATGGTAAGTGGAAGCTAGAGACCTGAAAAAAGAATGGAAATTGTGATGCTTGAGTTGCATACTGCCTCTGGCCCACTACTCTAGATCTGTCTTCTACACCTGGGCATGTAGGTAGCCAACTGTCTTCTCAGTCATTTTGGACTGAGTTTTATAACATCTTCTGAGTGAGATGCCAAAGGAGGGATAAAATGGGTGATAAAATGGCTTTCCTATGTCAGATTTTAAAAGAAAGATAAAATGGGTGATAAATCGAATGCCCTGGCAGTCAGCTATATTCATTTCTCAGCCAGTTCTGTTTGGGGAAGAAGGAAGGCCTTAAGGCAAAACAGCCCAAGAAGTTGGCCTTTTGATAGGTCTAAATGGGAAGGCTGGTATAGCCTTAAACCTGGAAGCACAAATGCTTCTGTAAGATTATTACCATAAGAGAAAAACTAAAACACAAAATGGAAGTCAATGCTTAGTCAAAAATATTTATATAAACTTATTTCTTTCCATTTGTGGAATGCCCCAATATTGTGAGATTTTACTAGAACTAAAAAAGTATTATTAGAACATATTGTTCAATAGCTTTTATTGTTCCAGTTTCTCTTCCACAGCATGACTGAGAACTAAGGCTCAAAACACACAAGCAAAATGATGCAGCTTCAGGCCACACTGGAGACATGCCATTTACATGATGCACATTCCGAATGTGACCTGAAGTTGTACTGAGGCTGCATCATTTGCAAAGAAGCAGGATAGAATCTACTCCTTCTGGTAGCCTGGTTCAGGACTGCAGTGGCCACCCAAATTGGGACCAGGCATGTGCAGCTGCTATGGTCCCAGTGCGAACAGCACCAGTATGAACTCCCGCTGCTTTATTTACCCTGTATGTTTTGGCCCTGTATTTGTGGCCTGGAGATTAGGAATTCTTGAGCAGGACCCAAAACACAGAGAAAAAAATGATGTGGCTTCAGGTCACACTGGAGGTGTGTCATTTATATGATGCATGCCCCCAAATGTGGCCTGAAGCTGTGCTGAGGCCACATCTTTGCAAAGATTAGATACTGGCATCTTGCTAGCAATGGTTTGAGAATTATTTTTAATTACTGAACTGACCAATATCAATGAAATAAGGACAGTCTAAACCACCAATTCCCTATACATATCCAGAGGCAAGGGTTGAAATCATGATGGGTCAATTGATTCCATATTTACCAAGAGAGCAGGGTTATAAATTTTTCATTGTATGTCTTTCTGCTCACTCTCCCTTGCTTTCTAGTGGGCAGAGAAACCTCTGCACACAATTGTCTTCCTGTGCCATCAAAGGGGGGTTTTCTTTACTTATCTGCTGACATCCATAAAGTCAAGACTAAGAGATATTGATTAAGGAAAAAGCAACAAGCCAATGCCACCTCATTAACTTGTTATAAGTAAGGAACTAGGCATGTATAGGGAGGGTAAGGAGTAGTGTGAACCTGGACTGGCCAGTGCCCCTAACTAAACAGTTTGTATTGACCCAAGTCCATAAAAGCACATTAGGAATAATTGGAGGCCCTTATGCCCTTGGCTGGATTAGATTCTGAAAGTACCCAAATCAGGCTTAAGTCATCTCTAAGTAAGTGTTCTTCTCCTCAGCTAGTAAAAGCAGGTATCAAGCCACCCTATCCACCTGTTAGTGTTAAAATAAACCAATAATCAAGGTACACAAAGCAGCTCAAGAACACACACAAAGCCCACACAGCATCCTTCCAAAGTCCAGCACAACCTGGTTGACCTGCCCACCCATTATATCTCATTGGCCAAAAATGCCTTGACACACTCTGCTCCAGTGATGATATTTTGGCACGAAACTTTATCACTGTCTGGCCTATTTAATATGGCACATAAGACTTTTAGTTGGACTGTTTCACCCATAGGTTATTTTAGGCCCTCAGTAAGCTATACCTGAGCATGGCCATTTTCTTCAGGGGCTAAGTAATGCTGATCACCCACAGAGGTCTCCACACTCTCAGAGTGTATAGCAAAAACCCACATAATAGATTCTTTTGACATTGCATTCTTATAAAATAAAATATTTAAAGGATGTATGGTAAGACTGCTATCTTTTAAGGCTGTTTGATTTTAATAGTTCATACTAGTGAAGGCTTATGACTTCTACAACAGTTACCTCATGGAGAGAGGAAAAAACCCTCCTCTGACAGCTTTGTTTGATCCAGTAGTTAAACATGCTGGCTGCATTTCCTAGATCATCTTTCCCTGGGGTTGTATTGTCCACACACATATAAAAGTGTATTGGAAATCACATAATATTTGTTCTGTTATCTGTTCCAGTGAGCATGCCCTGTTGTTGTTGTTGTTGTTACTATTATTATTACTATTATTATTACTATTATTACTAATTTTGTATTAATAGATTTGTTCTTAAGAGGATATGTGCCTTTGCTATGGAGTCATCAACTATGATGGAGAGTGGAAGTAAAGAATTATTACTGGATTCATGGATAGCTGTAAATCCAGCCCATTTCTTTACTCTTCTTTGCTTCTGATATATTGCTCCCTTCTATATTTGATGAAAGAACTGAAACCACAGGAAGATATTAGGAAATTCACTTTCACATCAATTTAAATGTATCTGATCATTACAAGATAATTCTGGGAGCCATAATAGGAGCTCAGACAAAGGTGGCTAGGCATACTATAAGTGACAACAAATTCTTTTAACATTTCCAAATTAAAAACAATGCCGGAAATCTTGTTGATTTGTCCCACCTAGACTTAGCCCATTCAATCGTCAACATTTAGGTAAACACAATGATTCAGTGGCTCTACTCTAGTTGGGAGTAACAATAGGATTTAGGCCAATGTTCCACACAATGACATACAAGATATTAATCAATCAAACAAACAAAAATAAACAGCTTCATTTCTATAACGCTTCATACCGCTTAAGGAGTGTCTAAGCAGTTTACAACTGTAAGCTACTTGCCCCCAACAATCTGGGTACTCATTTTAGCGACTTCGGAAGGATGCAAGCCTGAGTCAAGCTTCAGCCCTTTTACTGGTCTTCAACTCGCAACCTTATGGTTTTGAGTGAGTGGCTGCAGTACAGGCATTTAACCACTGCACCACCAATCATGATAATAGTTTCCATATCTAAGAAATTAGTGGAGTCTGTATCCCATAATTAGAATCATGGGCCCAAATCTTGTATCACAGTGTATATTATTAATTTTATGTATACTTAGCTATGTAGCAGAGGGGCTCAAAAACCTGTTAATGAATTCTGAAGATGTTTAATGGAAAATTGGCAAGAGTGCCCCAATGCATATTGAGTTCTACAAGCATACATAGACACTCCTTAGCTGCTGTCCTGGTGCACAATGGGACTAATGTGCATCATTCCATTGTGCCATCATCTCCAATTCACTTTGCTGGCTGCTCTTTGTAGTAACATAACAGCGGCCTTTTACTGGATATGGACGTTATGGAACTATCACATTCTAATTCCTGCAGAGCTAAGTCCACTTATGAAGATGTAAGTCCCCAACAGGCTCCCTACCATCATGCTTTAATCTCTGACAGGATCTCTTGACAAGTGCAAAGCAGAAGTCAAATGTCCTAAAGCTCAAAAATTAGGGAGAAAATGGGGGGGGGGGGACATTTCCATCTTTCCTTCCTTCTTCTCTCTCTCCCTTCCCTTATTAAATATGATTCAACTTAGAAAGAATTCTATAGTTAACTACAATAAAGCTTCATATTCTAAAATATCCTGCAAGCCAGAGGCTCAGTTCATAATTCCCTATAAAAAGTGTTTTAATTTTTTTTCCACATCCACCCCGTAAAAAAAAAAAATCTCCCTCAAAGTGGCTGCCAAACCACAGTGGCTTTGCTTCCCCAACTCCCAAGATGCCACAAATTTTTAAAACCCTTTAAACTTGCTAGAACCCCTCTCCCAGGGAACTGGGCTCAAAATTGGGCAATATCAAAACTGAAAGAGACATTGTTTCAATTCCAGCCAAGGCAGTGTGAAAGCAAAATCACATCATCATCATCATCATCATCATCATCATCATCATCAATATCCTGCCTCTCCCTCTTTGAGGATCGAGGCAGGTAACAATAAAATTAAGGCAAATTACATAGACAAATAGCAAAAAACATTCCCTAACATCCCCAAACCTCCAACCCTCCCTCCTTCACATATAACCATAATGTGTGTGTGGTGGTGGTGGTGGTGGTGGTGTTAACTTTTGTAGATTTTAAAAGCAGATCTGCAAGCTTTTGCACTCCAGTACACCCTGCCAGAGTCCCCATCCCCACTGCAGTTACCCATTTCTGATTAAGACAGTTATTTTGGAAATTGCCCTCTGCTGAATTTCGATTCTTCTCATGCTCATTGCCCCCAGTGGCAGCAAGTCCTGCCCTTCTGCCACCACTGATCAGTAATCCAAGAAAATGTATTCCCTTTAAAAACAAACATTATTGAATTCATTTTGTTGTTGTTCATTTTAACTGCGTTTAGCTGCTGTGAAGTTCCTAATTTCATTTTTTTTGTATTTTTTTTTTCTTTTACTTGTTTTAGCTGCACTCCCTACCAATTTGTCCCTATTTCAGTTCATTCCACATTCACTGTAGCCTTGAGCTGGATTTCAAAAAATGTCTGATACATGCCTTTTTTGAAAAACACATGTACGAGAGAGGAAGGCAAAACATTTCCTCCTTTTGGCTTCAGCCTGGTTGGCCAGAAATTGATCTCTTGAATATATATATGGGTAATGTATAACCTTCAATCCAAAGCTAACTTCTATGTAATCTGTGTGTCCTGCCACCAGATGATTAATCTGCACTGACTGTTATGATTGACAGCTGTTTCCAACACTTATCCATTTGGCAGATGGCAGGAAGAGGAATGGAAACTTAATGTACAAGGTAGGATTAACATTCCATTCTTTATTTCTTTATTTTT
The DNA here is from genome assembly GCA_034509955.1 of Urosaurus nigricauda. Lineage (NCBI taxonomy): Eukaryota > Metazoa > Chordata > Lepidosauria > Squamata > Phrynosomatidae > Urosaurus > Urosaurus nigricauda. Next base: position 109,538,079 of record JAOEGL010000004.1, read on the forward strand.
CTGAGGAGCTTTTGTGAGTGTGTAAAAAATACACTGTTTTTGAAGCATAATTTAGATTTTTTTTTAAAAAAATCCTACAACTATGGCTGACATCTGTGATAAATGGGATTCCCTTCATTTACCAGGGCCTTTTTCTCTATGGGAGGGGGTACTGTAACATATGAGGAGTGATGCCATCACTGGTAATGTGAGGGCAACCAGTCAATTAGATGGCAGTTAGAAAGGAACATCCAAATGGTTGTTGGAGAGAGACCATTGAGGCAGTTGACAGTAAAAGCTGAAAAGAAGATATATGGATGATATACAGAAATACGAAGAGTAAACAATAGAAGTGGGGAAAATACAACAGATTAAGAAAATATCGAGAATGATAGAATTAATTGTGAGGGTGCATCAACATATTAATATTTTTTATTTTTATATTCCGTTGGAGAAACCAAGAAAGAAGATGTAAAATAGAGTAAATCCAAAATAGAAGATCCATAATGTATAAGAATGTATTGTGCAATTTATATTTTATTTTATTTTTAATAAATGCAATAAAGACTATTTTTTAAAAAAAAAAAAAAAAGGAAAGCAAAATAGCAAGGTCTCGGCTTTTAGCCCTTTTTCTGTGTCAGGGATTTAGTTTTGGCTTGGTTTGGCTGAAATGACTATTATTTTGTAACTTTATTTATTTATTTATTTATACATTAACATTAACAGTGGGCACAGCCATCATGATCACAATTGACTTTCTTTTTGTGCTTGGAGGATCAGTTGTCCTCCATGTTTTACTGTTCAATGTTCTTTACTTCATAATAAACCTTTTTCATTAGTACTCTGCCTCTTTCTTCATTCCATTTAATGGCCTTAGTTCTGCTAGTGTTTGTTCTTATTGTCAGTTACAGATAGAAGGCCCAGCAATGTATCAATGCATTGCTGGGATGTGACAAGTTAAATCATTGGGTGATGGCAGTGAGTTGCTTTTGGGATTAAGGTGGTCTCAGCGGGTCCCATCCAGCTCAGCAGTTGTGGGTTGGGACCATAGAGAACCTTCACAACATCTTGTTCAGATTTTTTTTACCCAATTCCAAATGCCCCATACAATTCACCTTAAAAGCCAGACAGCTGCACTAACTAAAGGAGTTTTGTGGCTCTGGAGACCAGGGCACCGAAGGATGACCTGTTTAAACCCCTCCCAGTGGAAAGTCATGGTCCCTGTTTTTTTCTCTCTGGAAGGAGAATTTGGATGCACCATCCTTCAGTACCCTGGTCACCAGAGCCACAGAACTTCCTCAATGGGCATGGCTTCCTGACTTTTAAGGTGGGTTTTGCAGGGTAGGATAGAGAGGTGTATTGTAGCTATGTCGTTATAATCATGTTATAGTTAATATCAGCCAGCCAGATCTTTGTCTCAACTACTGCATTAGGTTTTATATCTGAAACATCATATTGCCCTGCTTATTGCATCAATGCATGATGAACATTAACTTATAGGAAGGGATCTTGTTAGTGTCATACTTGTGTAATTTTCTCACACATGTGGGTGTCCTTTTTTGGTGACTGTACAAAGGAGATATTCAGTGCATAAATGCTTAAGTGAATGTCATAAGTGTCACCATTTCACATGGACTTTAACATTTTTGTTAGCCTCAGCTAAAGCAAAGCCATTGCTTAATTTGGTTACACCTACATGTTGACTCACTGTTCAACAATTGATACATTAGGCCTACTCTAGCTGGAATTAACCAAAAGGATTTTAGCCATACATTTGCTCATTCTTGGATGGTGCATAACCATTCATCATTGCCTTCAGTGTACACTTTAGTCGTGGGAATTGCAGGAACAATCACAGTGAATTTTCCCTTTCACCATGGGAAAGAAATAGGTGTGTTGGCAGACAACAGAAACAGTTTTACAATGTCAGTATTTGGTGGCGGGTTAGTGTAACTACATGAACACGCATGTGGTTATGTTACCACATTGTCCAAATGGATTTACATAGGATCTTGTCTATATTCACGTAGCCAATTCAGATGAAAATCACACAAGCCAACTATCTTTTTTTTAAAAAAAAAAGAAAAGAAAAGAAAAAGTTTGAAATTATGTCATTCAACACTTAGCAAAACTGGAAATTTTGTAGTAGGGTTCAAATAACTGTATATCATCTTATAACTGGAACATCAAGCAATGTCATGCCTATAGGACCTATTATAGATCGAATATAAATAAAATTTGAAAAATACCCAATGTCATTTCATCAAAAAAGATCCTCCGACCCACAGAAGTTGCAAAGCATAACAAGACTTCTGAAAAAAATTTCAAACTTGGTGGATAGCATTGCAAATCTTGCTAACAATTATTTTGAGAATTCTAGCAAATCTCTTTTTACTAGTGCATTTATTCTGGGCACTTTCCTGTAACTAACGTATCTGATGTTTCTATAATATTATAAAGGTGATAACGATAGTGTTGACTGATTAGTGTTGATGGCTATGTGAAATATCAGTGTATGAGTGTACCTCAACATAGAGTAACACATTATAAAAGCAATTCTGACAGCAGTGAAAGTGGCAGGTCTTTTCGCCATCCACCCTGTCAGTTTCATCAAAGACTCAACAATCTACCTAAGTCACCCAGAAACAGGTGATCATCTTTTCTCTCAGTCATTCAGCCAAGGGGATTTTCTCTGTGTTTCAAAGAGCTTGTGTGTGCGCCAGAAATGGGGCAACCAGTAATGGATGCCATTCTTAAATATATGCACCACAATACAGAAAATACTGGCATGTTTGCAAGGTAACAGAAGTTCTGGGGATCCTTGTAGGCTGGGGAGAAGTTTTTGCTGGCCTCTCATTGGAGAGACCAGCATTTTACAATAAAAATGGTGTGCTTTGCGGGCCATTGAGAGAAGGGGGCAGGGCTTAGCCTGCTAGAGGCTTGCCCTCCTATTCCCCTCTCAGTTGAAATCGAACGTTGGTGCCGGAAGGCCTCATTCACCTGGAGGCTGCTCAGCCGGTGTGGGATCCATGGTATGCTGTGGCCTGGAGAGGCTCAGGGCTGTGGGTAGATCAGGGCCAGGGCTACTCCATTAGCAAACCAGACTAGTTAGTGAGTTAGTTAATTGTATTTAAAATTATACTAAACTGCTTTTCCTTCAAGTGGATTCCAGGCACAAAGGGATGGGTAACATTTATCATGCTGATCTCCTATAGAATAAACCAGGAATAGAGATTAAAGCCAACAGAGACAGCAGTTATTTCTTTAGAATAGGGTCAGGAATTCTGGGAACCACTCGACATCATGGAATTTGTACTCCCAGCAAGAATACCCAGCATAATCAATGGTAAGGATGGCTGGGAGTTGCAATACAAGAGCCTATGAAGGGTTGCATGATTCCTATCCTTGCTTTATAACAATAGTTACTTGGTAAGCAGCTATATAATAATATAAATAAATAAATAGTTACTATAATAAAGGATATGCAAGGGGGGGTCCTATGCTCCCTAAATACTCCATCTCTGATTCTTTGATCTATTGTGATCATGAAGCTCCAGAATCAGAAACGCTTAACTTCCAAGAGCACTTGAGCGCCCAGCAATCCTCTTTCTGTAAATTAAGCCCCACATTTTATATGATAGCAAAAGCTTTACCTAAATACACTGTTAAGTGCTTGACAATGAAATCCTGCTTCAAAAATTACTTGGGTGCAGGAGGGAAGGGAGGGAACAGTTAGCATGGTTAATACTAGAGGCAGAAAAGGTCCCAGATAATTTTGCTTTTATGGTAAGTCAAAATATCAAACCTTCCTTCAGGCTCTGAAGATCTCAGCCACTTAATCATATCTTTATACTCTCCCATATTCAGGTTCATGACACAGAGATAGAAGATAATGTTTGCTGGTACTGTGTTCACCCGGGCATGCTTGCTACATCTTAGTTGCCTGAGGTTATTGGGAGGAATGCTACTCCAAACTAAAAAATAAGTAAAATAAAATAAATCAATTTACAAAATTGTTAAGGACTATTAATCCATTTCCACTGGATAACTGGGAAGTCCCTCTCATCTCTCACTGTGGGTACTTGGGGGATGGGCATATCAGAGTTTATCAATCAATGTGGTACCCACAACTTAGATTTCCTAAACCTAACTGTTGGAAACCATAACTATTCTTATCCTTTATCTCATAACATTCTCAGCACTGAGAATGTTAATGAAGGGCAGAAAAGATACTGAGGTATATAGGTAAATAATATGAATGACCTGTTAATATACACAAAGCCAAAATATCAGTGTTTAGAAACTTTTTTTACTATACCTTCCCGAGTCCCCTAGGCAACATGCAATTTTGGTCCAAAAATTCTAGCAAAGTAACTTTTCTAAGCTCTACCAAAAAATAAATAAAAAAAATCCAAATGAATAGTGTGTATCAGAGCTGTTATTTTACTTAATTTTTATTCATACCAAATTTTAATATCCATTTTGTGAAATGAACTATGATAAGTGCTAGCAAAAAATTATTTCAGGAGTGGAAAAAAAAATGCTGCGGACATCCAGAAATTGTTAGGCTACAACTCCCATTATCCCTTGCCGTCTAGACCAGAACGTATAAGTAATTGGATGGTTACAGGTAGGAGGAGGAGGAGGAAGAGGCAGGGGAGAATGGGAGAGGAGATACTGTTAGCTGTGGTTCTGAGCTGTTTAAATTTCATAGTAATTGGATGCTTAATCCTGCCTGAAAACTGGAAGACCTACTTCCTTGACAGAAGACTGGGATGGATGAAAGTGGCATGCAACTTGAATGAAAAAAAAAGTTGGATTTAGAATAAGAAACAGGAGAAGAAATTAAAATTAGAATCTGTTAATAGGACATCTGAAACAACAAATTAGAGAAACGGTTAATGGGTAGTGGGCAACAACACTCAAACCTATAAATTCCTCTGTGTTGGTAATTTAAGGCTGCTCCAACAGAAATTGCATGCATGCCTGTACTAGACAGATAGCTTTATTTGATAAACATGAATGATTCTTCAGTGATGTAATACCACTCAAAGCACAATACTCCAGATGATGGTGATGAATTGCCCAGATATACACCTTCTTTTGTATGAAGACATTATTCAATTTCGTCTCGCAATCTGTTCTTCTCTTTGTAGACATCTTTGCATTTTGAATTTATTGCAGTCACCATGCAGATTGTATTGGGAGGGTGTCATTACAGTAGGGTGATGACATTAATTCAAGTGCAGCTTGCGCTTCCAAGTGCTGAAGGGTGTTGACTCTACTTTCAATTTTAATATTAGATTGTTCCAAAGAGTGTATAGTTGTGAGCAGATATTCCAGATATCATTGGAGGTATGCAAGTGTTGAATCCTAACACAAATTCATATACTTGGAGGAGCACTGGAGTAGGTTGCCATTGAAAATGGGGGTGAGATCAGTGCTCCACAATTCTGAGGCATCAGACACATCTGCACTGGTCATTGAAAATCTCCAACAAAGCTACATGAATAATCTTACAAATCTCAATTCATTCTCCTAAATCTGATTCTATTATAAATAGAGAAACTGAGAAAGTATTTACCTGGTCCTTTGAACTATAAACATTGGGATGTTTTATTAAAGTAGAGCATACTATTGTTGAACCACATTATAGTGTACATATAAGTCAGAGCCATTAAAGACATAATATAGTAGAGCATTACTTCCATATGTGTCCTTTCCTTTGTTTATACCTAATCATTTACTTCTTTCTTTGGCCAGTTTCCAACATAGTCATTCAGCTAATGTGAATGGCATTGCTTTTGTGGGCACCTGTGTCTGGATTTTGTACAAAGATAAGCAGGGGTGATCCAGTGCAATCTCCTGTGGTATAGCTAGTTACACAAGCAGTTCCATGCCTGGGCACCATAAGAAAAAAAAAGTCCCAGACATTGTGGGACTTCACTGGTCTCCCATAGGAACTTGGAGGGCTGATTCCCCACTGCATCCCCTTTTCACTTGAATTTTTTTCTATATAAAGGGTCCGCCAGGAGTTATTTTGGCATTTTGCAATATTTTGAGGTCTCCCTATGATGTCTTTAGCCCAGGAGAAGTCTTTCTTTTCTTTTCTTTTTTTCCCCATCCAGAAAAAAAGAAGAAGAAGGTCTAGCGAAGCAGCAGCAGCAGCAGCAGAAACAGAAACAGCAGCAGCTTCTTGTGGGCATAAAACATCCAGGAGGCGTGTGGGAAAACATAGCAAAATTGTTCCTAGGGATCCATAAGAGTATGGGGGCATTTATAATTACGATATTGGGTTCTGTGGAGCTTCTGGCAATCTCAAAACCAGTTCTGGGGGCATATGCAGCCTATGGATGGCACTTTCCTCACCCCTGCACAAGAAAAACCAACAGAATTCTAATAATACAAACATTAAATTGGATTTATTCCTTTGTGCTTAGAGTTAGAAAGTGTGTGTGTGTGTGTGTGTGTGTGCATGTGCCTGCTTGTGTGTGTGTGTGTTGTGTATATGTAAACCAGACACCATACAACTTGAGTCCTTTTTTTAAATTCGTTTGGTGATTTTTAAAATGAAAATGCATACTACTCCAAGCAAACATTTAGAAGATTTGAAATTCTGAATTATATGACAAGCAGAAGCTTGTCGTACTATGTAAGGTCAAGACTGGCTAGGAACAAATCCATTTAGATGAGGTGGCACTCCCTGGTAAGAATCATAAATTGTTAGCTGATGCATCAAGATGGGTGACTGTGAAGATTCTACCCTTGAGAAGTAGCAGAAGATGTCACGGGCAAAATAAAGTTGTTGGTGGCCTAATATGTTTCAAGAGGTTTGTCACCTACAGCACTGCATTCTTTAAGGATATCTAACAAAAAGAGGGGGAAACTTGAAGGGGAAAAAAACCTCAGCAAACCCCTCTCTCAAGTGAATTTATTGACTAAAACCAGTTCCACAGAACCAATTAGTATCTTACACCAGCTGCCCTGCAAGGCTTATGAGGCCATCCATCACCTGTCCATTTAACTATTTAGCATTTGTTCCAGCAATTTGTCACACTGTCAGAATGCGAGCATTTCAGAAGAGGAGTTTTTGGTTGAAAGAAATCTAACCTAGATACTGCAGATATTTATCCTTTAATAAGACTTACCCAAGATTTATGTTTCTATTCCATTTAACCTCTTGAGCACTTAGTGGGAGATGGAGAAGGGCCAAAGGGAGGGGGGAAGGGATGCAAGTTTTTGCATTTCAAAGGAGATCTAGATTGGTTTTTGTATTACAATTTATTAAAAAAAACAAAGAGAAAGGTGAGAGTTATTTCAAACTTCATTCACAAATGGAATGTTGCAGTAAAACATCTTACTGTTGTGAGGGTTGAAGGTTTTTTAAAAATAATTTCTCATTTGTTATTAATTTGTTAATAATCTTGTTATTATTGTGCAAACACTGTCTTAGGTTGAACAATTCAGTGAAATTAAGAATAAAATAATACAGCTTATAGATGACTAAAATGCTGTCTACCAAACTGTAAGTCAATAGGGATGGAAAACATAAACAGGTACAAATTCAGTGTAGTGACAGATTTCTCAGTCTGTCTCATTCTCAAGCCTACCATGCACCATTTCTGCATGTATTTATAGATGTACTACAAAAATTGTATGAATTTTATAGTAAATAATGCATTTGCATTTAATATATTTAATTATGTTTTTAACCCCCCCCCAAAAAAAACCCCAAGCAAAGCTGTTCCTCCTCCTCCTCCTCCTCCTCCTCCATTTATATTCCATCTTTGCCCTAAAAAAGCAGGAATCAGATTGATTTACAAATTGAGACAATTACACTATGGCTATAAAGATACAGAACCTACTTTGCAAAATTCAAGAAAGCACAAAATCCAAAAGACAATTGCAGTCTCCTCCTTGTATCAATTTGGCAAATTTAAATGATGTCTGTTCACTTCAAGTGAGGATAATAATTCAGTGACCTTAATATAAATCTCTGGAAGTGTAGCCCTACTAACCTGTTTTTGGAAGCAGAAAGGAATCAATAAAGTGTCTTACAGATCAACCAGTTTACCTATCTGTCTAGCTATCTATCTATAAATGAGGTTTCCCCTGTCCTAAATAAGGTCTCCAAGGGATGTTCTTGTGGCCCTCAACTCCTCCAAATTTTATACGTGGAACATAAAAAGATGAAGTATCCTAGAAGACGGGAGGAGATGTAAGTTATTTTTTTAAAATAGGTTTCAGGAGCCTCCTGTGTGTCTGTTTTTGTGTATATGCCCTCAAGTGACCTGTTGAGGCAGTGTTATCATTAACTATTAACTATCACCTAGTTTAGAAAGGGCATGCATGTGCCCCTCTGCTCCTCTGTTCCCAGGCTTTCTCTGTGGATGGAAAGCCCAGGGATGAAGCAGCTGGCAGACATGCACCTCCTTCACTGAAGAGAGAGAAGGGCCCAACCAGGTATTACTCATCTTCTGGGTGTCACCTGGTGTGGTCTGAACTCCCACCACCACCCCCAGTGATGCCACTGGTCTGGGGGAGATGCTGGGTTATTTATAGACTTGCCAAGTTTCACAGTTGCTCCCTAATTGCAGCAGGCATGTATAAATGTTGTGAGTATCTGTGGCTGTCTTTGTCCTGATCAATCTGCAAGGATAGGTATAGGTAAGTCTGGCTCTTGCTCTGAGGGTTATGGTGGCTGGGCATTCTTACAGCTGCAGGGAACTCCTGTTCCTGTGGTTGCTGGAGCCTCCTCTTGTGGGTGCAAATCTGGCATGTCCTTTGGGCTCTCAAGCTATGTATCAGAGCCTTCAGTCTCAGACTCAGAGTCCAACCTAGGGACCTGATGCCCATGCATCAGGTTCCCAGTAAAGGGGGGCATGATCATGGTAACAGTGCTGCAAAAAGGATTAATAACACATCCTGTCCTCCTCCTCCTCACAGTGATCAGTCCAGATCACACAGGGCCTAATTCCCAATTCTGGTGAAAACTTTCCTGATGATGTACCAAATGAGCACCAGATCTGAAATATGCCACCCTTTAAACTTATTTTTAAAACTCACCTCTTGCTTTGGATTTTCCCAGAAAATCCAGAGCCTTCTTTAGCAACTTTGGGTGGCTGTTCACATATCCATCCCACTGTGCTGGCTGCCTCTGCTGCCACTGAGCTCAGAATGAAGCACCCATCTGTGTGACTGATGCTGGGTGTTTTGTTTTAGACCTCAGATGGAGTAACTCGTGCTGCAGCTGGCAGGTGGCATACAGAGACGTGCATGAAAGCAGTGTTGCTCCAGAGTGCCTAAGTAATGGGGAAATACATTGCAGCTTAAATGCCAAAATACTCCAGGCTGCTCCCAAAGTATCCTGGCCCATGTGGATGCTGCCCTAGGAGCAATTGGAAATATGGAACAGTGACAGATGACTAAATCTAAGTAACTGTTTCATGTTCACAATTGCGCCTTAGTTTTGATTGTGTGATTTCAATAAGATTTGAGGAGAAGGTGGGCCTGGAGACATTACATAGGGATGAAACAGCTGGGCATATAGGAGTGGCCAGAAGCTGCTTCAAGCATGATTGTTCCAGGGCCAAAGCAATCACATGCCACAGCCCTAAGGATGCCTCCTGCCATGTTCCCAAATGGACCATGGCAAGGAGAGGAAAAAAGTTGTTCCTTTTGGGTCCAGTTTTGGGTGGTCTTAGGCAACCTCAGCACTGCCCTAGAGCAGCTCCCAGGCACTCCAGAGGTGTGCATTGTGTAAACACATGTCCCCAGAGCAGCCAGAAGCCATCCCTGTCTGTCCGTCTGTTTCGGGCCTTAGTTGACTAATTGCTAAGTAACTTCACTAAACAGCTGATAAAGAATACTGGCCAGAAATTTATACAAATATCTGTAGACCAGAGATGGACAACTTTTTAGTGGGACACAGCATTTTTCCTCCTCGACATTTGAATAGCTGCCTGGCATGGCTACAGATAGTTTGGGATTTTCTGGAAGAACTGGAGCAACAGATGAGTTTTTTAAATATGTTTTAAGAGTGGAATAACACAGGTTTATTGGTGAACTGGCCATACATCCTCAGAGCAATTAGCACTAGAATGCGGGATCGGTCCCAACATTGTCTGGATTGATTACTGTGAGGATGGGGGAGGATGTGCTATTTGGCATGTGCAGACACTGACTTATGCAGGCTATGCCAATTCATTTTGGTGCTCCTACAGTAACAGGACATCACTTTTGGCTGTTGTAGTTAATTTTTGGGTATTTTTTCCCTCTGTTTTTCAGAGGTTTGGGTGGCTTTGCAGGATTACAGGAAGCAAACTGCTGTGATTTTGGGTAATTTTGACTGGTTGAGGGCCCCAAAAATCTCCTCTCAAATGATTTGAGGGTTTCTGAGGGCTTTCGGGGCTATTTGCTAGGGTTCCAAGGGCCACATGTGGCCCATGGGCCACATTTTGCTCACCCTTGCCACATCATACCCATTTTGTGAGTAAGCAGAGCAGGGGTGCCTGGCAGGTCATCTGCAGTTTTATGGCTGATGCTTCCATAGCTGTTCCATGTCCTGGACCCTATTCCCAACAGAGGTTTGTCATGGGAGAGTCTGCCATCCCATACAGCTTGAAGCAGCTGTGGAAACACCAACCATGAAAGTAAGAGTGGAGACACTGTCCTCAAGGTAGTAGTTCCAACAACCAAAACTAAAAGCATGTTGATGCTCAAATAATATCTTCGTCCTGCTTTTGTCTGTGTTTCCAATCTCTTGTCGACACAATAAGTACTGTTGTTGTGCCATATCTTCAATGTACTTGTGAGTTTATGTAACAGCAGTAAATTACTGCAGGTTGTGCACCCTGCCTCTGAATCCAGCAACAAAACATCTTCGATTTTTATGGATAAAACTTCAGGCAACAAGGAAATTCCAGCCTGGTTTTCACATGACCTATGTTGCACAGTTTGCTACTGCCCTTCAATTTACCACCTGTAGAAACTTTTCTAATAGCACCTCTTTTAAAAAACTAAAATCTTCACCTGTATGTCTTTATATGTGTTCACACATAAAAAGAGAAATGTTTTTCAGGTGTATAGAGTGGGTTTACTTTTTTTCCCCCTTTATGGTATAATGGCTGGAAGATGCAGATCCTAAATTTCCATTTTATTATCCTCTAGGTCACCACCCCATCCTTTTCCCCATCCTGATTTAGATTTCTTATAAAGTGGCTTCAACTGAGATGCCTAGGAATCAAATGCCATCTCTGCATCTGAATGCTGTTAAGTAGCTCCCATGGCATTTCGCACAGACTTTCAGTGTGTGTCTGTCACTAAGCTCACTCCCTGAGATAAAACAGAAAATGTGAACTCCTGCGGGAGGGAGTGTCGAGTTTTAAAAAATCCTTTCTTGAAGTCCTTCAGAACGTTACATCTCAGTCAATCATCAGGCCTTCAATCTGGGAGCTCATCTCAACTGGTATACTAAAGGTTTTGCAGTACAGGGTATTTGGTAAAGATGACTGAATATTTAAAACAGGCAAGGGAAAGCATAATACACATTCTCTTGTATATGTTTGCGCTGGTGGTTTTCAAAGGCTTCTTGGTTGTTGTTTTTTTCTCATATACCATAAGGACACTGTACCATAGTCTGAAGAAATTATATTCTTCAAATCTCAAAGTGCAACACTGAAATTAGTTAAGTCTTCAATCAATCAAGTAATAAATAGTTTTGTGGCTCACTGAAAGTATAAATATCTACTGACTCTACTCATCTACCAGGACTAGATTAGGTAAGAATATTATTTGTAGGGTTTTTTTAAAAAGAGAATTTACCAAGAAATCACAATTTGTTTGCAACTTATACATTGGCCAAATAAATAAATTTAAAAAGGGGGAGTGGGAGACAATGATTTGCAAAACTATAAAAATGTGATAATCTTACACTTTTGAAGGGTGAGATAATTTATATTTATATTTTCTGCACAATGTGTAAATTTATATACAGAAATGTATTTAGATAAAATAGCTGGCATCCAGCTTGGGACTTACATCCTTGTAAATGGACTTGTACAAAATTGAATGCTCAGCACACCTCAGAAGTATCCAACGAATATCAGAAGTGTTCAATGTGCATCAAACGTTTCCAACTTACATATTCACAATTCACTAACAGGTTCATTGTTTTTCTGCAACATAACTGAAGATTCATAAAGTTACAATAGGGATAAAATCTTTGAAAATTTCATTCTCATGGCCAATAATGAGTAATTTATTTATTCTACACCCTGTGAGAAATTTCTTGAAAACCGTGTAGTTTTTGGTTACGTTTTGCAGTTTGAGATTCTCTCTGGAAAAATCTTCACATTGTCTTTTCCACAGAAAACATTTTCTGTTTTCTGTGCACCCCACCCATGTGCTTTTTTCATACAGAAACCATATGTTGATTCTTGCCCATCACGGATTCTTCTTGTCAGAAACTACCAACAAACAGGAAATCCTGTTTGTATATAGGAACTATATATTTACATGTCTAGATATTGTTTCTCTGGAATATGAATTTTTTTTTTCATTCCTAAAGAACAACTTCAAGGCCCCTGTCTCCCTTCCTATGGTCTTTATCTTTAAACTGAGGTTAAATTGGACAGCCGTTCAAGCAGAGAAGGCAGACCATTGTAAAGTAGAACACATTGCTAGTCCCAGATTCAAGGAAAAGTTTTAAGTTCTGAGTTACCTTTAGTCTGTAACAAACCTGTTGCATCAGTACAACCAGTCAGTGGTTTTATCACTCCCATGCTTTATGTCTGAAAGGAAAAGATGCATGGGTTTCTGAGCAGTTAAATACAAGATCCACATTTCTGAAGTATAAGATTCTCATGTATTTGCTTGCATCTATACACAAAGAGTCCCTCTGGTGTATAACTCACCAGGGATCTCTCTTTTCTTAGTGATTTTTACACCTTTTTCTCACTCCCTTCTGAGATCTATATAATGCCTAAAAGCATCCCAGCCATTAGAGATCTAACATCTAGCACAGTGTGCCTTTTAACAAAATGATGTACAAATCACATCTATCCATAAGATTAATATTATTCATGAAACAAGTAAACTCTGTCTGCAGGTTCAGTAAGGCACAAAAATATGATAGGTGTGTATGTATTTAAAAAAAACACACACACACAACTATATTTACAGCAAAGTATGGTCTAAATGCTGGGGTTTAGTGCCAAATGTCGTAGTTCTGTAATTCAATACATGGTGAACCACACTGATTCAATAGGTCAACTCCGTTTGGTACTATTAATAGGATTCAGGCTTCCATTTTGGTGAAATGCATTCTGATGCCAAATAATTATCATCACATTCTAGTGTCTGTGCATTACAGTTTTAACATGGGGTAAACACATAGATGAAAGACAAGGCTATGAAATGCTGCTTGTCTTGATTATTGTACAATCTCCAACTGGCTAGAGGCTGGATGCTAAATTATGCATGTATTTTGCAAAAATTAAACCACTGTGACCAGTGCCTCAACTTGGGGAAAAGCCAAAATATTTTTGGAGATTATCACACACAGACGGGATGGGGACAGGAGCACTTCCCCATCCTTATACTGTCATTAACCCGACTGTGACTGCAATAGCACGAAAGGCTTTCAAATCATAGCACCGGTCCTACCATTAACCCATCATTAAAATAGTATTGCAAAAACATAAACTTTCATTATTGCAAATGCCGACTAGTGTTGCTTAAATGACAGGTTAATAATGGGTTAATGACAAGATCTGCACAGCATCATCTGAAAGTGTTTTATGTGGTCATGGTCAATTGCACTTTTCAGATGGATTAATGACAGGATCTGAACAATGTCATCTGAAAGTCCTTCCTGCGATCATGCAGGAAGGACGGGACAGGAATGGGACAAGGATGGGACACCCCCCGTGTGATAATCTCCATTGTGTCAGAAAACAAAACATTAAAATGTAGGATTACAACTCTTGTTTGAAGGATTTAGCCACCTAATTCAAAGTAAAAGAAATAATAGGTATAACTAGGGGGGGAATAATAGTGACGTAGTTAGAGAATGGTGATCTTTCTAGAAACTGAGAGGGAAAAAAAGAAAGAAAGAAAGAAAGAAAGAAAGGCCACACTGAATTGATACGGCAGTCATACTGTCATACTGTATCACATATGATGCAATCACTTGGTGCCAGGTAGCCAGAATAATAATGATCAATTGCATTATTACGTAATTAGATACTGAGTGACTTTGTCAGTAAAATCTCATATCTAATTAGATGATTATGGTCTTTGAAATAGATAGGTCTTATCTTATTGGTTGATGACAATTTTAAAAAATGAACAGTAATTGATAACAGAAGAGCAGTCAGCACTCAATCCTGATATACTGAAATGAACAAATAGCAGAAGCTGGAGATATAATATAAGGCAATACTAAACCAGATTAGGTAAGTGATTTCCTTGATCACTTTCATGAACATATATGGCTGTTTCCACATAGTTGCCTGCTATGATAAATCTTGGATGGCTATCATGCCTGATAATGCTGGTGATAATTATTTGATATTGCAATGGTTTTCTCCATGGATGCCTGTTGAGAAATGTAAAATTCCTCAACAGATGACTATGTTATAGTGATGTGTAACATGTTTTATTGCTTACAAATGTAGCTGTATATGTCTGGCTCTTTGGGTCTGTATGTAAGGGCCAAAAGGCCCATGCTCCTCCTGGTCTCATGGTATCTTGTCTGGATGATACAGGCCATTAGCCATGCCATTAATCAGGATCAGGGAGACTGGATTGTCCATGTCATGGTGCCCATCTGCTTAGGCCCTTAATGATGTTTCCTAATATGAATATGATGTCACAAAATATTGTAAGATGTTTAATTCCTAACATAAGCTAGATAAGAATGTGCTTAGACCGAGATGTCAGTTTTCCGTTTCTTTCATCCCACCTCTCCACACTACACCTGGAGGTATTTTGAGAACAGATATTAAGGGCACTTGAAAATGATGCGTGGAGAGATTGCGTCTGAGAGATCTACTGATGAATTTCCTTGGTAAGCACAAATACTCAGGTGGATCCTGGTCAAGCATTTATTTCAAAGGTTCTGTGTTGGTTTAATTGAATTGGTTTAATTGAACCTCCAAATCAAACTTACACTATTCTGTTTGGGTTACTTGTACGCCCTATCAACTGAATTACGTCTATATAGAAGCAATGGAATGGGAATTATGAATCCAGTTAATATTGACCCTCAATATGATCTGCTGGATTTGATGGATGCAGCTGCTGTTGTAACTAGAGCCGAGCATCCCCATGTACAACATTCAGGTACAGACAGTGACCTGTAGTGAAGACAAGGTAGGAGTGGACAAAGTGTGTCTACTGGGCTATGTGCCATTGTTGCCCCTGTCCCCAAACCCTTTTGAATCCCCTGATGCTTTGAACCTGTGAGAAACTGAAAATTAACAATTGGGCAAAAGGAGACTGGAAGATTGACATTGAAGAAAAACCCTATTTGATGAACACTAAATTCCTGCTTAAACTGATTTTTGCACCCCACTCCCTGCTTTAAAAATGCTTAATGGCAAACCACAACTGAAGATGCAGGTCTGCCTCCCATCCTTGCTTCATCTGTTGATCAGATTTCAAGCACACACCCAAATTCCTGCTCTCTTGCTTGGCCATTTCTCTTCACTTGGGACCAACTTGCTAGAGAAAGGAATGGACAACAGTCCACCTATAGGGTACATGATTCTCCCTCAACACTGAAACTGAGCAGTGGCAAATGCAGCATTTCTCTTCATAAGGAACACATGGACAGAGTGCATACCTTATTGGAAGGTCCAATTTTGTTCCCAGAAACTTTCCAGAGCTGTGGTTGTGCTTTACAAAAGATACACGATTTCTCTCACAAAGAAAGCTACATCATTTTTGCCAGTGCTTCACCACAAACATTCAGCAGCAAATTTGGCAGCTGGCTATGGGACATATGGTTGATAGGTCCCTTCACACTACACAATTATAGCACTATAATTCTACTTTAACTAGCCTAGTACCATCATAGGGAATCCTGGGATATGCAGTTTATGGAGGGATTCTCATCCATGTCAGTTAAAGTGAAATCTAGTGCCTCACCAAACTACCAGGATTCCATAAGATGTTGCCACGGCACATAAAGTGGAACTATAGTGCTATAATTGTATAGTGTGAAGGGACATAATAAAATTCATGGAGGGTTAAGTTTGGTCCCCTATAGACACTCTTTTACATAGACAGCCTCTTGCTCAAGGGTCCAAAAGTGGTACACTTCTGTTTTATTTTCTCTGCCCCTCCAATTCACTTATTCAGTGCCTGTCTTATGTTATAAGTTCCTCACAAGCAGCTTTAAATTTTGAAATATTCATAACCCTTATCTAAATAATATTAATAATGTATATATCCATCAACTATACAATTATAAACACACAACCTTCCATAACACTTGCATTGTGATTTGAATGCAAATACTTTGATGTACCTCTTGTATAGTGAGTTTTCCAAAGGAACAGGGTAAATGCAGAACTACTACCAAATTTTTGATGAATGGGAATTTTGACGCACATCTGGCAGTTCCTACTGAGCATAACACCATTTGGAGGAAACCAAAAAGGTTCTTATCAAGACAGGCATGCAATTATTATAATGAAAGATGAGTTGCAATATCCAATAGAATAAGGTGATTCTGCAGTCTAGCTTGCGTTATTTTTTTCAGGGCTTCTGCAGCCTCCCTGCTAAAATGGACTGATCTAAGTGTCAGGGAAAGTAAGGTGACAACCTCAGGTGGCAAATACTGGAGGGGGCACTTCCAAGGAAACACAGGAAAATGCAGCCTTAACTGGGCATTAAGGTCTTGACTTATCCCATTTCTGCTACTGAAAGTTAACTTGTGATAGAATAAATGAATAGCAGGTTTAGTCATCAGGTTTCATACAGATGACATGAGGTAAACCAAGGGCTTGGGCTAAGATAGTGGTATTTCCAAAATCTTTTGATATGAACCACAGCAGCAGTTAAAGAAACAAAATGATTCATTAACCCAACACTCCAAATGCAGTACTGTAAGAACAGCAGTTCTAGCCATTATAAATATGCTGAAATCTACCATAGTCAGGTAACAGCTATTATAAATGTGCTGAACTCTAACATAGGTAGGCAACATTTCCTGCTACAAGAAGAGTGGAATTTGGAATCAATGTTCTTTCTGCTTGACAGGGAAACGGACACCATGGATTTCACTAAGCCTTTTAAACTAACTTCTAGTGAGGACCCTTTTTAGAGGAACTGACATAATGGCCTCATCTGAATCATGATATAGGAAGAGGTGAGCAAAATGTTAACCCTGCCTGTCCATTCACAAAGGGTGGATGGGAGGCAGGAATAAATATAAAAGCTTTCTTGAGCAGGCTAAAATTCAGACTCTAAAAATGAACCCTTAACTTCCCCAACTCTTTGTGATACCTGTCTTTTCCAGTTGAATCACTACACACACTCACACTAAGGATGGAGAACAAAGAGCTGTCCAAAATGTGTAAATGTTTTTGTCAACTACACATTCCTACATAACTCTTCTTGCAATTCATAGTTACAAGTCTCAAATGAACAGAGACAGGACATCAGAATGGTAACATTATTTGACACCCTTTTTAGGAAACCACACCCAAGAACAAAAGCACCACACTTATGCAAGTTCGCATTCAAAAAGGCAAGTACTGATTTAATACATAGAAGTTACACAAACAGAGAAGTTGAGTAAAAGATGGACAAAACTTGACTGATGTTTTCTGATATAAAATTAATCATTTTCCTGCACTAATTCTTCAAAATATGGCATATTAGATAAAGAAGGTAGACTTGTTTATCTGGGGAAAATTACAGTGGGCTCAGGGACCAATGCCATGCCTATGGGATGTCCTTGGGGTTCAATGGACTGCCAAAAAATGACAAATGAAGAGTCCACATATGTGTATACAAGTTGACTTCTAGTTTTGTAAAAATTGGCACATTTGATGTTAAACAATATTGAGAGGGCTTGCAACCTATTTAAACGATAAATTTCCACTACTCCTGGCAGCATCCAAGAGTGGCAATCCATCTTTTCTGGGGCATAAAAAGAGCATTCCTGGACATCTATAGGTGCAGATAGACACAAACATCTCCCTAGGTGCCACAAATAGTCTCAGGACTGCACTTTGCCTACCAATAAAAGATAATTATCTGACCTAAGAAGGCATCTAGAGTACACACCCCCAGGTTCATTTAGCACAGTTTAGTTACACCAGAAGTGCCAAGAGATACACATTCTTGCTTTCTTGAAATCCAGGAAACATATTCAGGGATAGCCATGTTAGTTATACAGCAAAATAATAATAATAATAATAATGATAATCAACAACACAATCCACAAAAGTGCAATACCTTTAATGGCTAACCAAAATGCAAAAAACACATCATGCAAGCTTTTGAAGCTTCACTGGCTTCTTCATCAGGGAAAAATGTTTTAAAAATCATACAGGAGAAGAAGTGTAACAGTGTTAGAATAACAGATCTACATTTTTTTAATCAAATGTTGTTTCAGTTGTGGTTGTATCTCAGCGTAGCCAGAAACCACTTCCTTCTTGGCCATGTGAGGACTGAAACAAAGGTCAGTAAAACTTAAACTCTATTAGCAACAGTAAAGTAATTCTTCTTGGGGTCCATGGTGTATATCTTTTGTGAAGCCACAGGCCATCACTTTTTTGTCCATTTGCTTTTGAATGTAGAATAATTTAGTGGGTTTAATTCTTTAAAAGAACAAGAATAATTTATCAACTTAAGGCGGTAATGGACTGGATGGGGAAAAACAGACTGAAGCTGAATTCAGATCAAATGGAGGTACTTACTGTTAGAGCCCCTAATCCAGGTCAACCAGTCCTGGAT
The DNA here is from genome assembly GCA_034509955.1 of Urosaurus nigricauda. NCBI lineage: Eukaryota > Metazoa > Chordata > Lepidosauria > Squamata > Phrynosomatidae > Urosaurus > Urosaurus nigricauda. The sequence goes on from JAOEGL010000004.1 coordinate 109,557,030, forward strand.
GAGGTCATACTCTCCTCAAAGGACTGTGTTCGCAGCTTGGGAGTGCTCCTAGACTCATTGCTTCAGATGTCAAATCAGATAAATGCATCAGTCAGGAGTGACTGTTATCAACTTCAGCTGATACGCCAGCTGCGTCCCTTCCTGGAACCGGGGAACCTGGAAACAATAGTCCATGCACTGGAAACCTCACGTCTCAACTTCTGTAATACAGTCAGCTGCTTGTGCTTAGTCCAGAAACTTCAGTTAGTTTAAAATATGGTGGCCAGACTATTCACCAAGACAGCTAGAAGCATTCACATAACACCAATCTTAAAATCTCTTCACTGGCTGCCTATTAGTTTCTGGGCACAGTACAAGGTGTTGGTGATGACTTTTAAAGCCCTTCATGGTCTGGGTCCAACCTATTTGCAGAATCACCTCCTTCCATATAATCCACCCGCACACTTAAGTCATCTGGGAAAATCTTACTCCAGCCAATAAAGACCAGGTTGTCTGTTGTTAGCCAGAGGGCCTTTTCATCTGCTGCTCCCAAACTATGGAATGGCCTGTCAGAGGAGATCTGAAACATCACCAATCTTGACAGTTTAAAAAGTCTGTCAAGTCGAATCTCTTCTAACAGGCCTTCCCTGAGTAATCCACTTGCTCACCTGTTAATATGGAATACCACACAGAATACCCCAAGATACCGTCTCCCTGTCTCTGACTGTTTTAATAACTAATTTACTCCAATGATCCTGTTGGACAGGTGGGGTAATAATAATAATAATAATAATAATGGACCCCACAAGACCAATGTCAGCTTATATGCACTCACAGTTTTTCTATGCCTTTGTCTGAAACATGAAGTGATACTGAAATTCTGAAAAGGAGTAAAAATAATACAGAAAAGGGGGAATTTCAAAGCTCCCAATAATTATGTGTTTAGCAAAAGGCTACACCTGTACTTTTCTTCATATTTTTGGAAAGCCTGGAAAGGATTATTGTTTATGAACAGGATTGTTCCCATTCATGCCACAAGGACAAAATTGATATCATTCTGTCATCCTGGAAAGACATGGATGGATGGCCTCATAAACACAGTGCCAGAGGCTATGCAGCTATTTTCATTCCTTCTCTTTTCATCCCTTCTTCCTCTAAAATACTCTTTTTGCATTTGGTCTATCTCTGTGACTTTCTAATGACATCAGAGATGGCCCTAAAATTGTGCTTAAAAATAATATATATATATCAGCCATCTTGATAATAGGACTCGCAGTGACACTCTTTAAAAACCTCCTTTCCATGCTTAAAACTGACATCCACTTGTATTTGCTTGTACCTGTATTGATCAGTTTTAAAAGCAGCCATTTTATAAACTGCAAATGTGCAAACATAAAGCAACATCTATCCCAGAAATTGACAGGAGACTCTTTTCCTTCTCTCTCTCTCTCTCTTTGCTTTGCTTTTCAACATAGTAGTAAGCTTCTAGTCCTTGTCATTATGGAATTAAACCAAAAGACTTTACATGTTGCTAATAATAATAATAAAAATGTTATTTGTATCTCACTTCTCCAAAAAGATCAAAGTGGCTAACAATAAAACATCCATAAAATACAATAAGCATACAATAAATGTCTCATTGTCCATTGTATCCCAAACCCTCCCAACCTTCCCACCCACAATAAAATAAAATTAAATTATTAACAATTGTTAAAACAATTAGTAAAAGCAGGGCAGAGGCAGTGGGCAGTTGCTAAATAATTAGTTAAATTGACAGGGGGTTGTTTGAATGTTAAGCTGGAAAGGCCTGCCGGAAGAGATAATGTTTTGATTGCCTTTTTAAAGCTTTCAAGACTGGTGATATATTGGATCTCCCTCATAAGGTTATTCCATACCTTGGGAGCAGCCGAGGAAAAGGTTCTCTGAGTAACTGCTACCAGCCTAGTTTGGCTGGCATCAAGTCAAGATATGAGGTTACCAGCATGTACACTATAGTTTTCAGGTCTTCATGTTCCAGGAAAGGGTGCAGTTGGCATATCAACCGAAGCTGATAACAGGCACTCCTGACTGTCACATCTATCTGAGCTGGCATCTGAAGCGATGGATCCAGGAGCATCCCCAAATTGTGCGGAGCCCTGGTAGCGCAGTGGTTAAATGCCTGTACTGCAGCCACTCACCCAGAACCATAAGGTGGTGAGTTCAATACCAGCAAAAGGGCTCAAGCTCGACTCAGACTTGCATCCTTCCGAGGTCTCTAAAATGAGTAGCCAGATTGTTGGGGACAAGTAGCTTACAGTTGTAAACTGCTTAGACACTGCTTAGGTGGTATGAAGCAGTATATAAATAAAGCTGTTTGTTTTTTGTTTGTGAACACAGTCCTTCAAGGTAAGTGTGATTCCATCCAGGACCAGTTGACAAACCTCCATATCCAGATTAGGACTGCCAACAACGAGCACTTATGTCTTATCTGGATTCAGTTTCAATCTGTTTTTCCACATACAGCCCATTACTGACTCAAGACATTCATTCAGAGAGGAGATGACTTCTTTAGTTGACACTGAGGTCTGGTGCATGGAGATATATAATTGGGTGTCATCAACATAATGATAACACCCTCCCCATGCCTCTGGATGATCTCTTCCAACAGTTTCATGTAGATGTTGCATTGGGGAGAGGATGGAGCCCTGAGGAATGCCAGATTTAAACTCTCTTTTAGAGGAGCAGCTGTCCCCAAGCATCACCATCTGGAATCTGCCCGAGAGACAGGACCGGAACCATTGCAATGCAGAGCTCCCAATTTCCAATTCCCTCAGGGGTTTCAGAAGGATACTATGGCTGATGGTATTGAAAGCCACTGAGAGGTCCAAAAACACCAGCAGGATCACACTTCCCCTGTCGATACTTAAGCAAAGATCATCTACTATGGCTACCATAGCAGTCTCGACTCTGTATCCCATCCTGAAGCCACTTTGAAATGAGTCTGTTTCATCCAAGACTGCTTGAAGTTGAAGAGCAACAGCCATCATATCCTGTTTGGGGCTTTCTCCAACATATCTGGTATGCCACTGTATAAACAGGATGTTGGAGTAGATTGGTTTGATCTTTGGGCTGATCTAATGCATGACATACAGAAGATTCTTCTCCCAGATTGGGGTGAAGCTGCACCATAGCTGCCTAAGGTGGCCCAAACCCAGCCATAAAAGGAGTGCAAAAAACCTGCTCCTTGCCAGTGGTCAATTGCAGACCACAGCGGTAGCAACAAGCTGAGTACTTATTTCACCAAGCTATTGGTCACCACAGTCCCATGCTGAATGGGAAGGGACTGAGGCTGGAGGCCAATTCAAGCTAACTTATTCTTTGTTAACTTATAGAGAATATTCAAAGTATTAATGACGCAATTGAAAAAAATGTATTTCTTAAGTGTCGGGAAATCATAATGAAGAGAATCCTGGATTGAGGACTCAAACAGTTTTGGATTCCTTCAGCACAATTAGTGAAAAAACAACAAATTTTTACAAAATCGATGTAGAGTTTGAAACATATTTAGAACAAAATTTGCACACAGGGGTTTTGCATTTGTACTGAGGGAGAAGGCACCAAGAAAGAAAAAGGCATGGGGTGCTCCAGAGGTCTGCAACCAGCCACAGGAGTGATTTCATTATTGTACCTGTAACATCTTTTAAAAATAGATCCAAAACTTTCAAGGTTATTTGCTGTAGAACATTCATATCCGGGCTCTTCAGCAAAGCATAGATAAATTCAATTGACTTCAAAACATACATGGAGAAAGATTGGATGTGTTTTCAGTTGGAGCCTGAACATCGGGAATATTCTGCTATTGGAAAATGCACTTTCTCTTGCTTTTCATTTATTTACTTATTCTATTGTGTATGTCATCCATTAATAATGTTATTAAATTTCCCTCAAGGCAGATAATAGAAGAAGCAGAATATGACTAAGAAATATGATTATCAAATGAGAAGTGTTCTCCACCCACCCTCATTCTTCTTTCTTTCTTTCTTTCTTTCTTTCACTCACTCATTCATTCTTTCTTTCTTAGTCTAACCATGGACTTTAATTAAACTCAACATAAAGCTGGTGAGCCCTGAAATCTAGGAATACAGCTTATTCGGGTGACATGCTAAAAACTCTTATGGTTCTTGTTTAAGATGTTTTAATTTAATTATTTTCCTTTAGAAACTGCTAGCTAAAGGTGCTTCCCTCAAATTGACTGATTTAGTGGTAGCCTTAGAAAATCCCTTCTGTGTGTTACCCAGTGCTCATGACTAATTGATATAAGTATCAGCCATAAATGATCTCAAAGGACTGTGCACATATGTGCATGTGTGTGTGGTATAAACATTCTTAGTTTACTGTTGTCCATGTCCTTGATAGATGTTTCACATTTATTAGAACTTTTAGGGAGCCCTGGGGACACAGTAGTTAAATGCCAGTACTGCAGCTGAAAGGGTGTGAGTTCGATTCAAGGCGGGGCTCCAATGCCCACTCAGCCTTCCATCTTTTCGTAGCTTGTTGAAATGAGTACTCAGCTTGTTGGGAGCAATTGGCTTACACATTGTAAACCACTTAGGGAGTGTTAGTTCATAGAGAAACTATATCAGTATATTTACCGTATACACTCAACTAAAAGTTGAGAAATTTATGCCACAAAATTGGCCCTAAAATACTGGGATAACATATATATGGGTCAATACATTAATACTACTTAGAAAGCTCCTGAAACAAGCAAGCCTGATGCCCCCCACTTTTGGTGCCTTAAGGCACATGTTTTGCTGTGTTTGTGTGCGCATGCATGTGTGTGCATGTGTATATGTGAAAGAAGTTCCCAGTCTGATTTGCAAGGCTTCTCTTCCCATGGAAGAAACTTGCAACTGAACACCACTTCCTTCTCTTCCCCAGCCTGATTTGCAAGGCTTCTCTTCCCATTGATAAAGCACCTGATTTAATACCACTTGCTTCCCTTCCTAATCTGATTTGCAAACCTTCTCTTCCCATGGAAAAAAAATACCCCTTGTAACTCCATTTGCTTCCCTTCTCAATCCGATGTTAAAACCTCTCCTCCAGTATCTGGGAACTGGTGTTACATGGTCAGGAGAGGTCAAGAGAAGGAGAAGGAGGGATAGAAGTGGTATTTTCCCCTTTCCATCCTTTTTTATGACCTCTTAAATTTTTCCCTCGAGTTATCCACGGGTCATATCAAAATCCAGGATTTTGACCATGAAACCTTCCCTCAACTTATACATGAGGTCAACTTGTACATGAGTGTACAGTAGCTCTATTCAGACATTAAACATAGAGCTGGGCCAAGTGGCTGTTAGCGGCTTCCATGGCAATGGAGTGGTGAACCAAAGTCCGGTCACTGATATGGAAGCCACCAGCCACCATTAATAGGGGCTGGAAGCTTGACATTTCTATTCCAATATACCCAACCCAGCATCTTCAGCCTTAGATAGCAAGGTCTAAAGAGAAATTCTTCATATTGCCAGAGCTCTAATTCAGATCCTGCCATTTTTGACTTGAGGCAGGGCCAGCATGAATGGCTTATACACACTCACACATTGTGGCACAGGGAAGTTCTTTATTTATTTATTTCTATTAAAAAGAGCAAGGCATACAAGGGCATAACAAGAGCTGTTCTTGGTGAAACCATGAAGCCTTCTAAAGCTCCCTTCGGTTTTTAACAGAGCTGAGCTGAACTTGCTTGGAAAAAATCTTACTGAGACAAATGGGGGGAAAATGCTAAGGTTTTTCTTTTTCTCCCTTTTTATAACTTTAAAAAAGAAGGCCAAGTTCCAGACTTTCCTCAGGATCTTGTCTAGCTTTTTTGCTGTGATGGCTACTATATATATCCCCAAGAACAATGTTAACTCCTTGATAACAAATTATCCAGGCTGCAAGCATAGGTGCTCTACAGACCACTTGGCCACTTTGTGCATGTGCATACACACAACTGGGAAATAGAAAACTGTGGTATTGCCGCTGCTAATACCACATTTCTAAGCAGTTATTAAAGAATTTCTCTTGGTATATTTTTGCACAGCAAGAATGAATAATTTCAAAATGTTTCTGCCTAGTGGGCATAATGAGAGTTTTTGTCCATGTTTTAATTCTTTTTCTTTCTTTCTTTCTTTTTTTTTCATTTTGGGAACATTTTGGCAAATTTTCATTTATGCAAAAAAAAAAGACTTTTAGCAAAACTTTAGTTTTTACAGTATACAATAATTTTTTTAGCAAAACCTTTTTTGCACAAAACATAATGAATATGAAAAATAAAAAAGTCATCTGTCTGTTTTTACTGAAGAAAGAAAAACCTTGCAGCAGTTAACAGGTTGTTTTTCAGTGAGTTGTGTCAACATTTGAATATTTTTGCATCTCTTGTTAAACTGTCCCTCCCCAGTTTTTTTTATCAATGACTAGAATGCAAGGTTTTGAGAGACCATGTGCACATATAGTTTCCATCCATAACTTTATAGACATATGCTTTAGGTGTGGAAGCACTGTTTTGCCCTCAACACATGACATCTAAAAGTATATAGGTTTTGAGCATGGATATTATATTGAATTACCATGATTAAGTATGAAGTCCAGTGCATTACAATGTAGACTTTACATTCAGTGAATGACCTTTAATACATGGAGAGAGTTAAGAGAAACAGGTCAGAAAAGGTCACAAATGTAAACTTCTATACGCAATTGCAAGGTAAATCAGGGCAAATCTCCTCCAGCTTTTCCCTAACTTGGATGTATTTTATGGGACACCTGGCCTCAATTTTTGAGTATTTGTAAGGTGGACAAATCAAGCTTCCCAGTAAATATATGGAGTATGTCTTTCACAGCAAATTCCCCATATGAGTATAATCAAGAAACAAAAGGAATATTTCACGGCAATACTATCAGATTAAAGGAACTGCATTCTGAGCAGCATGAAAGCTTTTCTACAGTGAAATTAGATAAATCCACTAGTTAGAATTCAAACTCATGTTTGTATTTAAACTTAGCACACTTTGGAATTTTTTAAAGTTACAAGGTAAGTTTATGTCTACTTGAATTAGAATGTCCTGACTTTTATTTTTAAAGATATATTTGTGCCACTTATATTTTTATTAGGAAATGTTTAAATAAAAATAATTATACAATTTTAATTTGAATACAGAAAGATCTTCCCTAGACACAAAACTACCCAATGAGAGAAATGTTTGGCATGTTAAACAACTTTATTTGATGGATAACCAAGAATTTATCCTGAGATTATGAACCCATTCCAAGCTTTGTTTTATTTTATTTTTTAAATGGAGCCCCTAAATGTAAGATTTGAAAACCAATGGCAGAATTAAATTGGCATTTTGTTAGTTTCAGAAAAACTTGATGATGAAACAACTTAATTTCAAGGAATTATGTATGTATTTAACTTTAAAAAAATCAGAATCCATATGGGAATGTCAGTTATCAAAACTGGAGAATAATATGTTGGGGTGTACAGACAAGCTGTGTCTCGCACATACACTCACAGAATTGATGCATGTAGGCAGGGCACCTAGAAGGTCTTTGTGAAGAGTCTGTGGCTCTGGAGCTCCACAGATAATTTCCTCCTACACATGGGTTGCAGCCTTGAACTCCCAGCTTGGAAGAATGAATCTCTGGACAGCAAGACCTTACTCAACTTTTTTGCAGAGCTATATACAAAGATTACACTGAATACCAGACAGCCGTCTTGAATACTCACAACTACACAGTCCAACAAAGAGCTTCGCCAACCACCGACCACAACAATCCAACAATGGAGATAATCACCTGCTCCCTTATATAGTTGGTCTTCCTGGAAGCCATGTGACAGTCATGCCACCAATGAATCCTGACTGGTTTATACCCAGTACCTTTTGCATCAAAATGCTACCCATGATGCATTGCTTGCTGACTTCACCTTCTGTGCATCAAACTTCCCATGATGCACTGATCACCAAATGCTGGCTCATGCACATGTCACTTGAATTGTAGTTACCTCAGCTCCAGTTCCTCCTAGTGGTCACGGCCATGTCATTTTTCAGACCAGTGTGTAACATGGTCCTGACATAATAATCCAAGGTAAGGTAAATTTTATTGTGATTTTATTGTCTTACTGATTTTACTGTTTTACTGTTTTATTGTAACTGGCTTGTTTTAATGGTTTTTATGTCTTATTGTTTTTTATATGCTGTACACCGCCCTGATCTATGGAAGGGCGGTATAGAAATAAATCATATTATTATTATTATTATTATTATTATTAAATTTTAATTTACACGATCATTTGTGCTAGTTTGAATCAAAGTGATGAAAATGGTACTTATTGGTCTAGGCAAATTTTACAGTACAACTGTGGAGTTGTTTCATCATTTCAATCTAACATTTAGATAATGGTAACAGAGGGGCTTGACAGATGGGTGGCTCCATGCCGCCCGTCTTTGCCTCGAGTCGGTGCTGCCAAAAGTGCTGCCAAAAAGAAGCTGCCAAGAGCAGCTGTGTGGTGGCAGTGTCATCATGACGGCCCCCGTGTGATGTCCTTATGGACTAGGGTTCCGGAGCGTGCAGTTGATGCGCGCTTCTGAACCCTAGAATTGGTGCCCATTTGTATCAGGCCAGACTCTACTAAGTTTTAGGAGGAGGAGGAGGAGGAGGAGGAGGAGGAGGAGGAGAAGAAGAAGAAGAAGAAGAAGAAGAAGAAGAAGAAGAAGAAGAAGAATTATTATTCATCATTTCATTATAATGAATCCCAAATCCCATGGATAGTAAAAAACAACAACAACACACACACACAAGTTTGTTGGTCAAAGTGAAGTTCAAGAGGGAAACCCCTAACCAGTTTGTGTACAAAACAGCCAACCTTACTGTTATCTTTCATAGCACACTCACAAGCTTATGGAACTGACAAATCACCTGAATATTACAGAAATAGTGAAGAAATAGTGCAGAAATCTCAAGTCAAAGTGCTGGTTAAGGCTCAGGTGGTATCAAGGGAGCAAACTAAGTTATGTTGGGAGTTTGGCATACTAGATGCATGCAACAAGTACCCATGTAAGTTTTGGCATGAATGTGCCATATGTAAGAAATCATATTTCTTTTGGAAATGTCCAAAGAGGAGTTAGCCAGGCAAGAAAGGATCAGGAGGTCCCCGCCATACCTCCAAAAGGGGCCCAACACAATTAAATAAGATTATTTGAATATGTACATTTACCCTGATTTTAAGGCTGCATATTATTTAAGCAGGGTTTTAAGGTTGATTTTTCATATACTGTGTCAGGGACCAGTAGGACTTATTCTTCCAGAAACTTTCAGTCAGTCAGAAGGCTGAAAGAGGTTGTAAGATCCAAAACTCACAAAGAGGTAACTGAGTAGTAGATCCATTTCATCCCCCCCCCCCCTCAGTTCCCAATTTCAGGATGTCACCATCAGGTGTGGTCCCCAAGACGGTGCCTGGTGAATACAGACTGATTCGCCATTTGTCTTTTTCAAGAGGAGACTCAGTCTTTGATGCCATACTTACTGAGCTTTGTTCTGTTTGATATACTGTACTCACCTGTGTGTGTAGTTTGCCAAATTGATATTGTTGCAGAGTTGGGGAAATGTGATATTAAGCCTTTACAAATGTGTTCTGATGCAGCTAGTTTTACAGACTTTGATGTCTATTTTAGATGTCATTGGTGCACTCAAATTTAGCCCAAGGAGTGGGATGGGGAGGGTTTGTTGAGGGATTTCACATTTTTGGAGTTCTTTCTAATTATGATGGCTGTTCAGATATAGACAGATGAATCTCCTAATTCATCAGTTCCATTTCTGGTATGACAACATGGCCACAGTGCATATCCTCTAGGTTACCTCATATGATGTGATTGGGCAGAGCTTTTGTCATGCGGTGTTTGTGCCATAATATATTATTTATGGCTCTCTATGTAGCTGGAGTGGATACTGGTATTGCCAATGCTCTCCTCCTCCACTCCCCAACAAAAAGATGGAGTGCTTCAGAGCGTTGGTGCCAGAAGCAGATGCCAATTCTGTCCCAGTTTTGGTAGACCTGTGTAATCTTGGAGGGGTGAGAGAGGTTGCACAACCCATTGGCCTTTTATTAGCAACCAGTACTATCTCTAGTTATTGAAGGAGGTTTTGAAGGTTTTAAGTTAGCTAAACAGCTCCAGGCTCATTGGCTTGTTCTGGTGGACCATTGTCTCCTGTACTGTTTTTTCTTGAGAGCACTTGCTCTGCAATCCATTCACAATAGGGTGTCTATACTCTGGCTTTTACAGCCAAGGAACAGGGCTTAGAGGACAGGATGGGAGATTTTAGCATTTAGAAAACTTTGCAAGGATGGTACAGGTAGTGTGGTCATGTAGTAGGCAAACATGAACCATTATCTCCAGTTGTTCTTAAGGGTCTGAGTGATCAGTGATAAGTGAGCTGTTCTTTCTGTTTCTGCTTATGAAGCTGTTCTTTTACATGCTGCAGCCTTGACAGCATTTTGGTAGCATCTTCATAGAATGATTTATCTGGCAGAGCTCTGGTCTTCAGGGACTTTGTTCTGTCTGTGCATCAGGCAGTGTTTCAGATCAGGGCTTTGAAAACTGCTCAAAAGGGGATGGGTACAAAGTTCACCTTAGGACAATGTTCAGACCTGGCTCTCTGTCCAGTATATGTCTTGTATTCAACTGCAGGTTGCAGGGCTTCACCAGGATTCTGGTTTTGTCATGCTGATCTGTTGTCCCTTAACCAATACCAATTTTGGTCCATTACCTCTAAGGCTTTGCAGAACGTGGGCCTGTGGGGGCTTAAGTTTGGCATACATTCCTTCAGAATTGGGGCCACTTCTACTGCTTTTGTTATTGGACTCAGACTAGGCCCACAGTCCATACAACATATTGGCACTGATAATCTCCAGGCTACCAAAGGTATGTACATTATATTAATTCTTAATTGCATTGTACGGCAAAATTGATTTGTTTTTTGGTGATGTGTGGCAAGATGACAGGTCCTGATCTACAGCCATGGTATGGTTTACTTGACTGAGTGTCAGGTCTGAAGCTGTCATTTGGGTGCTCATCTGGGGTTGAACCATGTTGCCACTGTGGGTAGCTGGGGAGAAGAGGTGAGTTGTTTGTTGCTTGTTCCACAGATGTTAATCATTCACCTAGATGGGAATGACTTGTCTTTATTGAAGAGGAAGACCCTTGTTTGACAGGCTCTGAATGATTTTTGCAATGTTCAGAGCAAAGGGCCTGGGGTGGTTATAGTTTGGTTGGCCATTTTTGCTATACTAGGTTTGACAGGGAAAGGGGCATCCATGCCATCTAGATATTGCCCAATAGAGGGTTAACAGGAAAATTTGGAATGCATTTCTAACAGGGTGGAGTGATTTTATCCCATATCAACTATACTTTTCAGAAGGCCTGAACTCTACAGGGCTGAGGGCATTCATTTATCTGAAGAAGAGAATTTATCATTCCTGGGGAATCTGCAAGAAGGGATAAGGGTTGTTTTGTCCAGACTGGTGGGTGACTAAGCAGACACTTGTACTTTGTCTATGGCAGGTGGTGGGGGAGGTGAGAATATGAGTTCAGTGTATACCTGAACAATCTTTTGGTGAAGGGTTGGGCTTTGGAATGGCCTTGATAGGTCAAAGGACTTGGTGTTTGAGAAGGAGTCTACTCTTAGGGCTGACCTGGCAATTTACTCCCTTTTACAAAGTCATGAGACTTGGGGGGGGGTGTGAATGCCCTAGGTTCACCTTTCAAAATGACTGGCTGGGGAACAATCTATGATTTTGGATTGCCCTCAGAGTCAGATGTTTCACCAAAGGGAAGGGATGGTTATAGGTTGACACCTGGCTTCAGCTGGACCCACAACATTCTGCCCCCCTTTTATTCTCTTCCACGTTTCATTCATTTAGATAGTTTATAGATCAAATAAAGTGGTCCTTGTTTAACCGAAAGTATTGAATCTATTCTCATTATTTTATGGTTGGTCATCAATGCATACCTGTGCAGAATCCTGTCACTGCAGAGGAGGGTCAGTTTGATGGCCTCCATGATTACGGGCCAGGTTTAATGCAGGTCAGCACCACACACACCAAAGTTAGTATCATGGTAGGGGGAGAGTCAAAGGTGACTGAAGAGCCCTCTTTCACTGAAGATTGTCACCCCCCTACCCATACTGTCAATTGGATAAGGTGGGACAGTAAATAGTGGGCCTTTGGTTATAGTTCAAATAAAATGGTCCTTGTTTAACCCAAAGTACTGTGTCTGGTCTCATTTCATGGTTGGTCATCAGTGAGGAAACTTCTAAAACAGTGAAAACTTTAAGGTGATGGATTTTATTTGCTAACATAGTCTTTCCCTTTTGAGGGCCCACTTGTCAAGGCATTGCAGGAGACATTTTTGCTTGAAAATAGCTCAGTGTAATAATATTGGCAGAGCTCCTATTTTAAATTCAATTTTCTTTCATCCCAGCCATGCTATGTAATTGCATGTGGCATGTGAATGTGCATTTCCAGCTGTAGACAATGCAGCCAGAAACTTGTCTAGCTCACTTAATTGCCTCTGCAGATGGGTGGGAATTTTGTGGGGTCGTCACAATGATAAGTACTAAATGATTTGGCAATCATTATCAAATGGCATGCTGTTTTATGTCAGAAAATTGTCTTCCTAGATTTTAGTGCATTCACAGTGCTCCTGGAAGTGTTGAAATTTGGATGAGGCTGTTGAATTAAGATTTGGAAATCCTCTAATTGTATCTGCATAGAGGGTCTTTCCTCTTAGCAGTCATAGCAATGAACATGGAGAGAGCAAAGTATGGTCATCAATTTCTTCTTGGTATAGGTAGCAAAGGGAGACCCACATGTACAGAAGGCTATAGATTGTGAGCATGGCTTTTCTCTTTGACCAAGCAGCATTACAGATGACATAAATAGCAACAGTAGCAGGTGTTTTGCTTTCACTCATGGTCTAAAATACATACATCTTTATATAATTTCTGTCTGTGAGTAGATTATGAAACCGTACATGCAGACATAAGATTTTCATGTGACTAGTGTTAACACACTTTAGTAAAGCGATTGACCCACAGCAAAATTATTGACCTACCTTTAAGACATATTGTTTGACACTCATTGGCAAGACTTGTCATTTCATTAAACAGAGTGCGCCAGCTGCCTCAGGATGTCACACAAAAAGGCATCATCAAATTGTTACTTTTTAAATTTGTTGTTGATCTGTTTTTTCTCTCAGAGAGGCATTTGTGGGGGGTTTTTCTTTGAGACCCCAGAATACCTTGTCTGGTCTTGACTTCTGTATCCCTTGGCTTGAGGGAGTAGGTTCCAGTTGTTCCTATGCCTCATGCAATAAAATGTCTTGGGTCAGCCTTGTTGTTTTACTGCAGACACAGAGTGAGAGGAAGCATGCATGCTGTCAGGACCACAGGAGCTGGTAATTTCATTGTTCAACTGAGAGCTGCTATGACCTAGAATTTGAGCTCAAAATGGCCTCAAGGCACTAGTGCATTCAAACCTATGAGAACCATGATGCAATTTTTGCAATCCTCCCCCCCCCCACCCCAAATGGGGAATGACAAGTTTCATCTGGAAAGACTGTGTGTATGCGGTGAGTCTAACCTCTCCCCACCCCAAGGATATAGGAAGGTAGGGGCAAAACAGAGACATTGCCCCTGCCAAATAAGAACTCTGCCACCCCAAATTAAATTATCCTTACATCCCCAAATTTCTAATATTTCAATAATTAAAAAGTGGTGGGCAAGATTACCAAGGGAATGCAGGCACAGAATATATAAGAGCTCTAGCCATGAAAAATATTCAATGTCTCATTCTTTGGAATGCTAGAAATTTGGAGAGTGAAACTATAATGTCATATTGTTTCATATTTCATTTTTTCATTTCATATTGCCCTCATACTGAGAGGGGAGAATTCTTATTTGGAAGCACAATGCTTTCATTTTGTCCCACTACCTCCATCCCTCCTCTTTTCTGTCAATCTATCCATATGGCCAGTCTTCTGTAGGCTTCAGTTTGCATTGTTAATGCATAGCTATCTACTTGATCCTCCTGGAAATCATCTGGAGGAACTATTCTCCAGAATTATGGTTTAGTCAGTGTGAATTCCACCATCTGTGAGTTGGCTAACATACACACACACAATAGATAGTAGTAAAGAGCAAATGTGTCAGTTCCATATTCATCACATTCAGAATTCATAAATTTTGATAGTTGTTATGCACTTTCAATAGACTTTGGGTTATGGCAAACCTTTTATATATTTTTCTTGTCAAGGTTCATTGAAAGAAGATTTGCCATTGTCTTCCTCTAAGACTGAGATAGTGTGATTTGCCCAATGTCATTCAGTGGGTTTCCAGGGCTGAGCAGGAATTTCAGTTCCAGTTTCACTGATTCCTCATCTAACACTCAAACCCATTTTGATAAAAATTGAATTGAAACAAAGTTTTCATCCAGTTCTAGAGTATAGATCAGTTCATTTCATTTTCTCCCACATTTAATTTTCCCAGATTTGGCAAATTCTTGTTAAGAAATGTTGAACTGTCCCTACCATAAAGGTACATAAAACTTTTTCTTTTTCTTTGCCTATTTAATAATATTAACCAAGAAGCTGTAACAAGGAAATCCAGGGACTTTCTTTCTCTGAAAAGTGCTTAGGCCAGTTATTCCTAAAATCCTGATGGATATAATTAGTTAACAGTTTGTGTGTTCATTTTATTTTAATAGCAACTATTTATTTCTAGGCATTTTTCTGTTTGATTCTTTATGTTTTAAAAATAAATTGGTAACTGATGTTGAGTTGACTATTTGTATCTGTCTAGGGATTAGGATTAACCTTTGTGCTAGACTGCTTGGTGGAAACAGGATAACATGGTTAAAGAATACAAAGAAAGCTGCAAGAAAGAGGTGAGTGCTTTCCTGTAAGTGTGTAATGCTGGTTTCTAGCACATCTAGGATATAACTCATGATGTGAAATGTGGGAGTCATAGTCTAAGTCTATCTCTTTGGAATCTAGACAAATGGTACATGGCACTCTGCCTTATTCATGGGGTGAGTTTCAAAGAATGTGTCATTTTGTCACCCCTTGTTATCAAAAAATACCCTATAATCCCCCTTTGAGTCCTCCCGCAATCCTACCTTTCAAAGTATATCATTGAAACCAATCTGAGGTCATTATGAGTAAATATAGAAGTTTCCAACTAGTTAAAATGTCTTCAGTGCTCCTCAAGGGGAGTGCTGAAATAAAATAATGGAAGCAAAATGTATTAAAATCTGTACTCTTTCCAGAATTCAAACAAAACTCTGGAGGGAGAAACAAAAGCAATGGTGCAGTATTTCAAGAAAGACAAATATAATTTATTTTATATTGACTTAAACAAAGTGGAAAACCCTCCTGCATATTTTTACATTGAAAAAAAAACCCCAACAGTTATATAAACTCAGGAGTACTTTACTGCTATGGCGACGGCAGAATGAAAATAAATCTGAGGCCTGAGGATGTAGTCTTGAAAATAACTGCAAAAAATGCTAAAACTGATCTGTCCCATGTAAAATAAAAACTGAAGCTGTTGCAAGAACTAAGAGTGGGCTTAATCCTCCCTCCTCCCCACTTTGCAAAATATGCTATTTGGTGTGGGGATGACCATGGGGATGAAAGTTGTTTTTATTCTTGCTGCTGCTACTGCTCCTGTTGCAAAATTTGCTATTTGGTGTGATGAGTGTGAGCGCACATACATTTTGTAAAATTATTATTATAGTTATTGTTGCTGGAGGAGGAAGAAGAAAAAGCAACAGCACTGCAATGAGTAACAAGCCATCAATTGGCAGTGATGGGTATGTGGCTAGACTAGCCTGGGTATTTAGCATTTTCTAAACTTTTGTAAGTAACTGCTTGGTTTGATATAAGGATTGGTATATTTTGAGTAATTTTCTCTCTCCCTCTCTCTCTCTCCCTCTCTCTTTCCCTCTCTTTCCTCTTCCTCCTCCTTCATATGGGCAGAATCTTTGTATAAGAGGTAGAATTGGGGCTGTACAGTGAAATGGGCTGAGTTCTGAATAATGAGACAGGCAAATTTGGAATGATTTATATTAGCTCTGCATCCCGACAGATTGGTTCAACTGGGTTCTGAGACACAGTCCAAAGTACTTTAGATGAATATGGAGATCTGAATACTATAATAAGTGAGGGGGAAAACACAATGATCACAGCAGAAGTGTTCAGACCATCCCCAAAGAGATAGTCAGGTAACTCTGGAAAAGAGGGGACAGTAGTAAGTATGAGCCAAGAAAGAGAACTTGCCAGCCACAATAGCCTAAATTACCAAATGCTGTAAGGAGGAGCTTGGGATCATCAGGGGCCATTTGGATTCTTTAAAATAACTGTATTACCTCAACCTCCACCTTCTGTACCATTAAATCTTACCGGTTGGTTAACTGGTAGCACAAGGGGGAGGGAAGACCCTTTTCTTAAGTAGACTGTCATTTCATTGTCATCAATTAAACTCTAACAAACTCAGCCACCGAATGCTTTGAGAGCAGTGCCAGGACAAAAGGAACATGAGATGAATTAACCAAGAATGAGCAGTCAGCAATAGCTTTTAAAATGTAACATGGTGAGGGTGGCAAGCCTACTGATCAATACCCCCTTCTTTTGGTTCATGTGGGAACCAATGATACTGCAAGGCACAGCCTTCAGAATATCAAAAGGGATTATGAGGCTCTGGGAAGGAAGCTGAAAGAGATGGATGCACAGGTTGTCATCTCATCTCTACTCCCGGTAGAAGGGCATGGTCCAGGAAGGGAGAGGAAAATAGCAGAGGTGAATAACTGGCTCCGTAGATGGTGCTGCCAAGAACAGTTTGGATTCTTGGATCATGGGCTGCGGTTCCATGAGGAGGGACTTCTGGCAAGGGATGGACTGCATCTCACGCCAGTTGGCAAAAACGTTTTTGCCAACAGTCTGAAGAATCTGATCAGGAGGGCTTTAAACTGAGTGTTGTGGGGGAGGGAGACAGCATTCTGGAAGGCAAAAGGGATGGAGAGAATAGTCAAAGGGGCATAGAGGGAACAAGGCAAACAGTGCAAGGACCCAACAGTAGGAGGCAAAAAAATGTGCAAAAGCAGCAAGTAAAGAGGACACATGGTCTTAAATGTCTCTACACTAATGCACAGAGTATGGGAAATAAGCAGGATGAACTTGAACTCCTAGCACAACAAGGGAAATATGATATAATAGGCATCACTGAAACCTGGTGGGATAAGTCTCATGATTGGAATGTAGAAATAGAGGGGTATAACCTTTTTAAGAGAAACAGGCCAAGCAGGAAAGGAGGAGGAATAGCATTATATGTCAGGGATATTTACACCAGTGAAGAGATCCAGGAAGTCAATACTGGAAGCCAGGTGGAGAGCATCTGGATAAAAATTAAAGGAGAGGGAAACAACAGGGATATTACTGTGGGAGTCTACTACAGACCCCCGACTCAGGCAGAGGAATTGAATGATGCCTTTCTAGAACAGATAAACACATACTCAGAAAGGAGAGATGTAGTAGTGATGGGTGACTTCAACTACCCTGATATTTGCTGGAAGTCAAACTCAGCCAAATCCTCAAGGTCTAGCAAATTCCTCACTTGCCTGGAAGACAATTTCATTGTCCAAAAGGTGGAAGAGGCAACAAGGGGATCAGCCATTTTAGATCTTATCTTAACCAACAGGGAAGACCTAGTTGATGGGGTGCAAGTGGTTGGATCCTTAGGTGGAAGTGACCATGTTCTCCTGGAGTTTGTAATACAGTGGAAGGGAGAAGCTAGGCATAGTCAGACACGTACTCTAGACTTTAGGAGAGCTGATTTCAATAAACTTAGAGAAATACTGGGAGTGATCCCATGGTCAGGAATACTAGAAGAGAAGGGAGTTCAAGACGGATGGGAGTTTCTCAAAAGGGAAATATTAAAGGCACAATTTCAAACAGTTCCAATGAGGAAGAAAAATGGGAGATGTCTCAAGAAGCCAGGATGGATGACTAAGGAACTTTCAACTGAGCTAAGTTTTAAACGGAACATGTATAAGAAATGGAAAAATGGGGAAATCACGAAAGAGGAATTCAAACAAATAGCCAGTACGTGTAGGGATAAAGTCAGAAAAGCTAAAGCGCAGAATGAACTCAGGCTGGCTAGAGAGGTTAAGAACAATAAAAAGGGCTTTTTTGGATATGTCTGCAGCAAAAGGAAGAAGAATGAAACGGTAGGGCCACTGCGTGCAGAAGATGGCAAAATACTAACAGGGGACAGAGAAAAGGCAGAATTTCTCAACACCTTCTTTGCTTCAGTCTTCTCAGAAAAGGCAAAGGGTGCTCAACCTAAGGATAATGGAGCAGAAGACAGAATAGAGGAATTTCAGCACAGAATAAGTAAAGAGGTAGTACAGGAATACCTGGTTAACCTAAATGAATATAAATCTCCAGGACCAGATGAACTACATCCTAGAGTATTAAAAGAACTGGCAAATGTAATATCGGAACCACTGGCAATAATCTTTGAGAACTCCTGGAGAACAGGAGAAGTCCCAGCAGACTGGAGGAGGGCAAACATTGTCCCCATCTTCAAAAAGGGAAAAAAAGAGGATCCCAACAATTATCGTCCAGTTAGTCTGACATCAATTCCAGGAAAGGTTCTAGAGCAGATCATTAAGCAGACAGTCTGTGAACACTTAGAGGCTAATGCCATAATCACAAAAAGTCAACATGGGTTTCAGAGAAACAAGTCATGCCAAACGAACCTGATCTCGTTTTTTGATAAAATTACCAGCTTGGTAGATGAAGGGAATGCTGTGGATATAGTATACCTTGATTTCAGTAAGGCCTTTGACAAGGTTCCCCATGACATTCTTGCAAACAAGCTTGCAAAATGTGGGATAGACAAGTTAACAGTTACATGGATTTGTAATTGGTTGACTGGCCGAACTCAAAGGGTGCTCAACAATGGTTCCTTTTCATCCTGGAAAGAAGTGACCAGTGGGGTGCCACAGGGCTCTGTCCTGGGCCCAGTGCTATTCAATGTCTTTATTAATGATTTGGATGACAGAATTGGGGGCATACTTATCAAATTTGCAGATGACACTAAACTGGGAGGAGTAGCTAATACCCCAGAGGACAGGATCAAAATTCAAAATGACCTGAATAAACTAGATAGCTGGGCCGATGCTAAAAGATGAAATTCAATGCAGAGAAATGTAAGGTTCTGCACTTAGGGCGGAAAAATGAAATGCAGAGATATAGGATGGGGGACACCTGGCTGAATGAGACCACATGTGAACGGGATCTAGGAGTCCAAGTAGACCATAAGCTGAACATGAGTCAACAGTGCGATGCGGCAGCTAAAAAAGCCAATGCAATTTTAGGCTGCATCAATAGAAGTATAGTTTCTAGATCAAGGGAAGTTATAGTGCCACTCTATTCTGCTTTGGTCAGGCCCCACCTGGAATACTGTGTCCAGTTCTGGGCACCACAATTCAAAAAGGATGTGGAGAAACTGGAGCATGTCCAAAGGAGGGCAACTAAGATGGTGAAGGGTCTGGAAACCATGCCCTATGAGGAACGCCTTAGGGAACTGGGAATGTTTAGCCTGGAGAAGAGAAGGTTAAGAGGTGATATGATAGCCCTTTTTAAATATTTGAAGGGATGTCATATTGAGGAGGGAGCAAGCTTGTTTTCTGCTGCTGCAGAGACTAGAACGCGGAACAATGGATGCAAGCTGCAGGAAAAGAGATTCCACCTCAACATTAGGAGGAACTTCCTGACAGTAAGGGCTGTTTGACAGTGGAACACACTCCCTCGGAGTGTAGTGGAGTCTCCTTCCTTAGGGGTCTTTAAGCAGAGGCTGGATGGCCATCTGTCAGGGATGCTTTGATTTGGAGTTCCTGCATGGCAGGGGGTTGGACTGGATGGCCCTTGTGGTCTCTTCCAACTCTATGATTCTATGATTCTATGATTCTATGATTCTATGGCAGGCCAGATTCCTAAAGTTCAGTTCAGATTCATGGTGCAAACTAGAATGGATTGAATCTAGATTCATCCGATCCTGACTATTCCAAAATCTGAATTGCTGAACTGGAATCTGAATCAAATGGGTGGGGTGGGGTGGCTGAACTATACACATCACTAATGTGACTTTTCTGTTACATTGGTTGAACCCTAAGCACTGTCATTTTTCCTTTGATTAAATACTGCATGGTGAAAGTGATTTGCAGCATTCTAATTAATCACAATTTGCATATACTTTGTGTTTTTGGAAGTTCAAATGAAGCGATGGAGATCCCACCCCCACACACAACCTTTGAAAATATGAGTTCAATAGATGCATTCTGGAATTTGCACTTTCAAATTTGGAGAAGAATTTTTGGGGAGCAGAATTCACACAATATTTCTGAAGGCTCCGTGATAAAACATATGAGGTGTCACTAGACCTGAATCCATGACAATGAGGGGCTATTGCCATCATTCATAGAATCATAGAATCGTAGAGTTGGAAGAGACCACAAGGGCCATTAATCCAATCAGCAGAGCTTGCTTGGCATGCCATCATTGCACCTGTCTAGACAGAATTTTTCAGAATATTTTAACCAGATGTTTAGCAGGTCAGTTATAGCTATGTAGATGTTTACTCTTTAAAAACCCATTTGACTGTGATGATCGGGAATGCTTTGATTTGGAGTTCCTGCATGGCAGGGGGTTGGACTGGATGGCCCTTGTGGTCTCTTCCAATTCTATGATTCTATGATTCTATGAAAGTGAAACGGCAAAACACTACTTCCCTTAAAACTTGGTGAACCAGGGAGGGAAGAAAATAGCTACTATACTTCCAATTAATTAGATTAAAGTCTTATGTTTCACTCAAAAAATACTGTGAAAAAGCAGTAATTTGTCTTTCCCCTAGATTTCTCTCCAGTAAGGAAATCCAAAAGATGCTAAATATCTCTGACCACCAATTTTTAAAACAAATACATTTGAAACATATACCCCAGAGTTTAGAAACAAGTGTGCTGTCAACATGTGCATGGCTGATGGCTGCCAGATTCTTAGATGAGATCCCAAAAGTCTGAACGTTCTTGGCATCTGCTCAATTTTCAGAGTTCTATCTTCTGTTTATTTATTACACACTTCTTAATTAAATCAGACTTTAAAAAATCATGCCAGTCCCTAAAGACTTATAATGAGATGTTAACTTTATCTAGCCTTCAAATCCTCTGAGTTGATTTTCCTCTATATTCATCTGGTTTGTGTTTGTGCATGTAAGTGTGCCCTTCAACTCAAGCTACACATTATATATAATTTCCCTTGCATTTTTTTTAACCCAAAGAATTCTTGAGGAACCTGGGATTTGGATGGCAGCTGGGAAAGAAAGAAAGAAAGAAAGAAAGCTCTGCTTAATGTTTTCTCTTCCAGCCTTGATTGAGTTCAGTTCAGAACAAATATCCTAGATAATTTGACACATGAACAGGAATTGATAGGGCCCAAAATGATGGGGGTAAAAAAGGTACATCCTGTGTCTGGAACCAAAAGCTGCCCAGGTGAGACAGTGATTTGCACAAACATTTCAAAACCTTTTAAGATTGTGTGAATCTGCTGTATTTCATTCTACAGTTTTTATGGTTTGTTTTAATTTATTTTTATTTCCAGTGTTTATGGTTTAGTGATACATTTTTTATTTCATAGTATTGTTTGCATTTTAAAAATAATAATCAGTAAACTGCCTTAAGGCCACTTATGTGCTGACAGGCAGTATAAAAATTAATAAAAATAAATGAATCAAATCAATAATTCTGAACAAGAAGGGAAGGGAGAAGGCAGCTTAAAGAGGACAAATTGGAGCCAGAAAAACCTGGAAAAGATTAAGCAGCTCCTATCCTTTCTTTTTCCACTCAATGGAGTGGAGAAGGGGGAAACAATCTCAACAAAGCTGTATACGTCACAACGTATCAAAAATTAACTGCCTCCTTAAATGAATAAAAAAGGTATTTACCTGCTGGGAGAAAAACAGCAAGGAGTGAACCAATTGGAGCACCCAATGAAGAAAATTTCTACACCAAGAAGGCTGCCTCCTGTGTCCTCACCAAGTGTTCCTGTAATGGTGGTGGCACTGAATGTTAGCCTTACCCCCTACCCACAGATCTTAGAACTTTATCACACCAGCCAGCTGTCCCACCACAATTTTGCTAGTTTAAGAATGGAAGCATACCAGTTTGGCATCATTTCTTATCACATTTTCCCCATTATAGCGCTTTGGCAATCCATGATTGTGTGATCTATTTTCCTCCCTGCCAAATGCATGTTGGCAGCAGCTATCACTGTTCCTCCCCTTTCCTGAAGCATGGTTTGCTGTGTACATTCACACAGCAACTCTGTGCTGCAGGAGGGGAAGACAAGTGATCAAGAGAGGGGACAAGTGATCATGGCGGTCAACTGTCTCCTAAAGCCAGCAGCTGTGTGACTGTGCAGACAAGCAGGTGGCTTCGTGAAGAGTTGGCAGCTGTGATCACTACCCCATCCCCTTCAAAAGTATAGGACTGCTGCCTCCATATTCACACAGCAGTCCTGTGCTTCAGGAGGGGGACAAGCAATCACAGCTACCAACCAGGTCCTGATGCCAACCTGCTGTGTGAATATGTACACAGCAGCCAGCTACAGGAAAGTATTGGTAACCACTTCTATTATTTTCATTCCATCTATGGCTCTGAGGCTGAGTGCCAATGAAATTTCACTGCAATCATGCCAGCTCCTAACTGTCACATCGAGTGGAATTATTTAGGCTCACATCTCTGAACACCTGGCTCTAAAATTTTGGGATATAATTAGCAAGTTATGTAACCCACCATGCACTATGCAGTCTTTGGGTATCTCTGTGAAAATCTTGGTATTTCTGTACATGACAGAAAGGACAAAAATAAAAATTGATAGAAGATACTAGAGCTCAGAGTTCTGACAAGATTTTCTTTTTAAACTAACTCAGGAAAAGAACGAAGCTAAAAATAACATTTGTATCTCTCCCTCTTTTTTTAATATTGCAAGCTACACACTAATACACCTTGACAAGATTATTGTTCTATACAGTCCAATCCCCCCCACCCAATGGTTATTACATGAAAGGAAAGCTTGGGGAAAAACTATATTAAAGAAGAATGTTTTGTTTCTCCTTTCATTCACAGAAAAGTAGAATCTTTAAATGCAAGCCATTTTGAGTATGTGTTGGAGCAGAGCTGTAGAAAAATCCAGAAGGTTTTTATAACCAGCACACTGTACACTTTTGTCATTGCTCTTTTGTTGTTCTTGTCATTAAAAAAAATAAAGAAAGGGATTTAGAACAACATTTCCAGGGGAAGTAAAGGTTGAATTTTAGTATTCATCTCAGAGCAATAAAATATTTTGGTAGTGAAAGCTATTTTTTTTAATAAAAAAAAATTGAGTTGCAATGTGATAAAAACGCCACTGCTTTCTAGCATGTTTTTCCAAGCCTCTCCACTCCACCTTGCCACAGCCCACCACCCTGGCTCTCTTTAAAAATAGAAAGCAAACCCCTGGAGAAATATGCGATATAGATTGAGCTAAGCATTGAGTTGGCACTATCATCTTTTTGGGTCATCACCTTTCATATAGTGATTGGCATATCTGATCTGACATTGTTCGACTTGTCTCTTGATTGGCTGGCTCTCTGCTTAAGACCTCCCCAAGGCAAAGCTTTGGATTCTTTGCTTTGTCCAACAGTTGCACTTCTCAGGAGCAGCTAAGCATTTTCATGAGCAAAGGACAGGGAGGTGAGAGAAAACGTCAATCATCGCCAACAGTACTGCAGTCCCTGCTGCACTGACAAGGAAGAAGGACTATCACTGGGGCAACTTCATGATTTTTGTTTCACTTGCCTACCGTCCTCCCCAAAAATCAGGGTGAAAGAAGGTGCGTCCTTACTAAATGTTAACAGGGTAATCAGTGACTTTTTAAGTAAAATAATATGAAGCACTTTTCAATGCAGTATTGAAAATTGTAAAAGGCCTGAAACACAACATTGAAAGTTGTGAAACATCTGAAATCATATACCTTTGTGTGGTTCAGTACACTGCCAGAATGAACATCCTGTCCAAACAGGATTTTTTTGTCTAAAATAAGGATGAAAAAGAAAAGCCCCATTAACTTTTTAAAACAAAGGTATTTCATTTGGGTTCTGTAAGATTATTAATGAAATGGTGTACATATCCATTTCCTCACTGTCAAAAAGAAAGTATCAGTTTTCTCTCCCTGTGTTCTTTTTTTGTCCAGTCCCCACCACAATTGGAACTAGAAGCAAATAACAATATGCATTGTCAAAAAGCTTGTTGAAAAAACAGTTTAGTGACTCGGCCAAACAGATAAAAAGTTTTAAGAAAATGTTTAAAAACTGACATCTTAATAAAGTTGTGTATACAAATATGCATGGATTGATTGGGGGGGGGGGACAAATGATTCTCTCATTTACCTTTTAAAGAGTACTGCCATCTGCAAGAACTAAACACTACAAAATATAAAGGATCCACAGCTTCAGCCAATTTCACCTTATGATAAATTCCAGATTCCCATGGGGTGGAATTGTGTGGCTGAAAGGCCACTTGCTATCTAGTTGATTTTCGTGTGTTATCCACACTAGGGTAAAAACAGAGAATTGTGGCTCCAAATGCCTCCAGAAGGCACAATTCTCAGATTAATCATTGTCTCCTTGCTACATATACATGCACGGTCTTCACAGCAGTATTTGAAAAACAGAAATGAGCAGAATGTCATTTAGTGGGTGTGGTCTTCAAGGTCCATGACAGCCTAAAATGATGCTGCTGAAGTTCCAAAATGTCCATGGCTGCTTTTCCTCCTAATAAGTAGCAACCTATGGATTACATGTGAAAGGTGTGCTGAATCTGTGCTGGGTCTCATTTCATATCTTGTGCCCATTCACACTACAGAACTACAGTGGGCCCTTGTTATCTGCTGGGGTTTGGTTCCAGGGCCCTCGGTGGATAACAAAATCCATGGATGCTCAAGTCCCATTAATAATAATAATAGTAATAATAATAATAATTTCTAGCCCGCCCCTCTGAGCAAGCAATCGGGGCGGGTTACAACAGAGGGGATTATGCACACAATAAAAATATACATGAATTTAAAAACAAATGGCAATGTACTAAGCAATAACAATAAAATCAGATAGCAATTAACAACAACAACTAGCAAAATACATAACAATATAATGATACAACAAAATGGTGTCCCATATATAAAATGGAAAATCAAGTTTTGCTATTTGGAATTTATACTTTTTGGGAATATTTTCAAGTTGTGTATGCTCAAATCCGCGGATAAAAAACCCGTGGATAAGGAGGGCCAACTGTATTGCACTATTGTTCCATTTTAACTGTCATGGAACCTATGAACTTGTAGGTCTTGTAGTTTGGTAATGCAGTAGAACATTTTGGCTAAGAGTGCTCCTCCCCTAAATTGTAAATCCCAAAATTCCATCATATAGAGCTATGACAGTTAAAGCAAGATTTGCAGGACAGGGTTCAGCATTTTAGGCAGCACCTTTGAAGTCCAAAATTAAAACCAGGCAAGTTTATTACACCATTCAGAGAAAGGTCAATAGCTAGTACTGCCTGCAATAAAGTGTTGTTCAGCATGTGATATGGGTTCTCAGCATGTCAGAAGTGCAAAACATATGTGTTGCATGAAGATCAATGGAGAAAGAAAGCCACATGCTGAACAACAGACCTGTCTATATCAGACAGACCTTGTGACTGCTTCATCTTATTAGCAGAAATCTACTGAATCTCAATTTTAATGTAACTAGGGAAACCACTATGCCAAAGCTGAAGAGGTTTAGGAAACATGTGGGAGCTTCAGGAATGGCCAGAATCCTGTGAGAGATATGTACACGAGTAAGTGTGCCTTATTCATGCATATGTTTCTTTCTGAATGGAGTGTAAGGAGCTATTCTCTACCCTTGCACAATATCCAAAATCTCTCTCCTTGCATCAGAGCCACTTCTGTTGTTTAGTGGTGGGAAGGATGCTGGGAAGTGGTTCAGATGATGTCACTCCAACAGGAAAAGGTAGGGAGGTGCATCCCATCTATGGATGCATTCCCATTCCCATTTCCCTTTGAAGTGAGAGGAGGCAGTTCTTCACTGTCTGATTTGACTCCCCTGTGCATCTCCTTCCTCGACCAGCAGGGGGAGGCGGGAAATATAAATAAAATTATTATTATTATTATTATTATTATTATTATTTTACCAATAAATGACAGTACCAGTGATCCCTTCCAAGAACTCACATCAGGGAAGAGAATGGAGGTCACAAAAGGATAGAAGAGATCCCCTTGGCCTCATAAGAAAAGACTTGTGCAAGGTGTGTGTGTATAACGACACTGCGTGAGTGGATTGGACAACGTCCTCTGAACTTCCTTCCCTCCTTGATCTCTGACTAGTTATAAGGATAATTTATAACGTCATTCATAAGAGACACCCATATGTTGAATCAATGCATTAGGAAATGTCAACCCCCAATTCACAGAGACTTCTTCTATACTTGGGCAGAATGAACTGGTGAAGAATTGGAATGCAGCTAGGTCTAGTTGTAAAAAGGATGAGCTTAGAAGATAAAAAAAGGGGGAGGGTTCATGTAAAAATCATTTGAGAAGCACTGTTTTAAGATATGCAGCAGAACAGTGATATACAACAAGGCCTGTAACCAAGTCTTAAGAAACCTTCCAATGTTGAGGATGGATTTGAGGAAGAGGTTAAAAGACTAAATTAGTTTGCTTGAGCACGTTTCAGATTACTTTATTATAATTATTTTATATTATTACTGCTGTCTGCTTGAATAATATTGGTACTAGTAGTAGCAGTAGTATCCATTTTCCAAATATATGGACTCAAATTTAAAACAGTATAAATTACAAACAATACAAAGCATTAAAACCTGTGTGTGTGTACACACACACACACCATTAAAGAATGTGAAAAAGTTAAAAACATTACACAATAAAATAATAAAATACACTAAAAACTAGTTACAAACCTTGACATCTGAATTGTGCAATATTTAAAAGCCCAGCCCTTGTGAGTTTGGAAAAAGCTACCTGGGGCCTTGAACAGAAATGTCCCCTTTTAGCCATGGAAATGTGCTATGACATTATTTATGTTTCATTTCTGAATTGGGAGATACTATGGGCAGCAGCCTGGAAAGAAACAGGAGCTGGGAATCAGGAGACAGGACAAAAGAGCAACCAGAGTGCAAACTAAACCAAAAAACAAATCAGAAGTCATAACCCAAAACCAGTCAGGATCAAAACACAACCTACAGCTGAAAATGAAGCCAGGATACATGACAGAGCAGCAAGAGAAAAAACATAAAACATGGCAGAATTCATAATTATTTTGGCCCTCTACACACGTCCACTATGGGACGTTCTGGGCCCAATTCTAGGGTTAGGTAGTGTGCAGCAACTACACACTCCCTAACCCTAGCACAGTGTGGCAGTGCCGTCATGGTAGCCTCCTGTTCACACGGGAGCTGCCATGATGCTGACATCATCGCTGCGTGCCCAAATAGGGCGCCCAGGAAGTGGCGCTGTAACAGAGCCACTTCCTATAAGTGCTGTAGCTTTTTGCTGCATTTGACACCCAGAGGCTTCGTTCCCACAGTGACCAAACAGCTGTGGGAACAAAGCGGGGGCAGCTGCCGGGGTGTCCTTGGGGCATGAAGCCCCAAGGACACCCCTTTCCAGGTCATGGGGAATCAGCAAAATGCCGCATTTTGCCAATTCCCCACAGCCTGGAAAAGTGGCTGATTGGGGCCTTTGGGCTGCTGCTGCAGTTCCCCTGGCCCCAATTCTCCACAAAAAGGGGTAGTGCAGACTCGCCCCTGAAGGGGCAGTCTGTAAAGCCCCTTTGTTTCTCTAATGGAATTCCACTATAACAAGTGTGTCTCTTGTAAATCTTCATCGCAGAAGGAATCAATGGCTGGCCTTGACAAACCTAATTCTGAAGGTCTGCAGGAAGATGATTTAGAGACATAACATACCACAGGGGGCATGGAAAGTAGACCCTGATGGTTTCACATCTTCTACCGTATATGCCAGTTTTGAAGATAATTTTGGACATGAAATTTGGTTCTCCACTTCTTTGCAGCCCAACAGTTACTATAATGCATTCATTAACAGAGCCTACTTTGATTAGCAGTCAGTAAAAATGCACTACATTTAATTTAAAAAAAAAAAAAGATGTATCCAATTTCACACTTTCTGAACATGGAAAGTGGGGGAAAATAAGGTTGAAAATCCATATGTTTCAAGTCTTGTGGTTCTTCCACAAGGTGGAAAATGCATTTGAAGTTATGAGAATATTGGGGGGGGGGGGGCGGGGGGAATGAACACAAAAGGACTGGTGTACAATTATAAAATGCACGCAATCATGCTCTAGTCAAAAGTGGAATGCTTCATGAGTATGTCCATTTGAAAACTGCACACAAAAATCCACATGGCTTTTTTTCCTCCTCCCCTCCCTCCACGCACATTGAAGTGGCATTAAACTGACTTGAAGACAGGAAAAGGAGGCGGTCTTTAGAAAGCTTTAGAAATCATTTCTAACTATGATTTTAAACTGTTCCTGCTGTAGAATTAAAACAGAATACTAGAATTCAACTCAATAGGATGAAATGAGAAAGTTGTTCGGAATAAGCATAGGTAGTGCACAGATGATTGAACAACCTTTTTTTAAAGAGAAGAAGGCTCCATGATACCTCCTGCAGCTCATGAAGCGCACACCATATTCAGTGAAAGCTCATAGACTGACAGAGGAAAACAGGTTGACTGGCATATATCAAATTTTCACAGAGATGTGGAAAGGATTAAAATATTCACAGCCTTACCTCTGAATTTAGGTAGAAAAGTGCTGTACCATTTTCAAATCTCTTTCCAGCTTCATCGTTTTATGGGAATAGATTTGAAATTAAAATATGAAGAATGTTGCATAGGGTCACGGGCAAACTGTTCTGTAACCTTCTGCTTTCTTCTAAAAAATCCCCTAAAAATTTTTGTCAGGTGGGAGGAGAGAGAAGGATTGTGGAATACTGAAGAAATGGAGGAAATCTATTTGCTCCCAGTTAGGTTTACTAAATCAGCCATGAAGACAGGAGATGTAAAATGCATCAGCTATTGTCTGTTCAGTCCCAGCTTGACAGTTCTATACCTTCTCATCGCCTGAGAATGGCAGTGCCTGAGCTCCAAGTAAACCGTGTCTGTATGCAAACTGTCAAGGAGGGCTTGGCATATCATTATGCCTGACCTCCATGGCTGCAGTGACAACAGGGAGCATTGCAGCTGATGGTCTCCTGCATTAAAATTAATCCATATAGCTTCTCAGTTCAGCAGCCTCTGATGCAAGCCCCACAAATGGCAGCCATTTGATGAACTACTTAATTTGCTGATTTAATCATAATCCTTTGGAGATGGTAAGTATAAGTAAGTATACATTGCCTGTTTATCAAACCACTTATTTCCATGTTACCCTGACATGGCCTAGATAAGCCCTATCAGAGGATGGGGAGAGGTTAAAGGATTTAGAGTGCAATTTTATACACATTTACCTGGGACTGAACTTTGTTTAACCTGATGAAACCTAGTCCTAAATATATAGTACACTATGTAGATTTGCCCTGTTGACTGTGGCTTCATCTCCACTGGAGGCTTCATCTCCACTGGAGAAATAATCCAGTTTCACACCACTTTAACTGCATTGGCTCAATGGTAGGGAATTCTAGGGTCTGAAGTTTTGAGAGATACTGCCAGTACAGACCAGCAAAAAGAGACAGCTTCAGGGTGGCATGGGGGTGCAGCATCCATACACCCCATGCCCCAACTTCTCCCCTGTGCTGGCATCACACCTCCCACCCAACCAGACCATGGGCAGCATTTTCATATTTTGGCATTTAGATGCCAAAGAAACATGGATCTCTATTTAGATAACATAAATAGTGTAATTGAAGATGTTGTAGACTAGATTGCAGAGAAAGGCAGTAGCCAATCACCTCTGAGTATTTCTTGCCTAAATATGCTGGACTAGCCAAGTATTCAGTTTTATAAACTCAGCATGTACAAATTGGGAATCATTGTCTAGAATTTTTTAGAATAGTGTTAATGTATTATTAATCATTATAATTAATTATGCTGTATTTATTGTTATTTGGGCATTGCTGATATGAGCATCATGTGTAAAAGAAATGAGGTGTCAACAGAAGTTGTCCCAGGCAGAAGCAGGTACAACTAGGCCAGAGTGATGTTGCATTACAGAGGAAGGAGAGAGAGAGATTGAGAGATGACCCTCTAGTCATCCTGCATCCCCAGAAACTTAGAGAGTGAACCAAGCCATTAACAAAACTTCACCTTGTTTCCGTATAGGGACATGCACAGGAACAATTACCAGGTAGATTAAAAATATAGTACATACAATCTATAATCTCCTTACAGATGAGGAGGCTGACCTGTCATGCTTTATAGAATCTTAGCTGGGAGATGATAACAGCTGGACATGGGCTCAGGTTCATCTAGCAGAGTACTGTGTTAGTGAGCACATGAAGAAAATTAGATGGGGGGGGGGCAGACCATCTTAACCTGACCAGAATACCTATTAAATGCTCGACTGCATTGTGTATATATCTGAATCTGAAGACTAGGGATAAACTGGAGATTCTGTTAGTGCATCATCCACCCTGCTTCCTACCAGACTCCCAGACCAAGCTCATGAGTCTCAGAGTTGAGGCTGGAGTTGCTTAGACTTTTGATCTTGGGCTACTTCAATATCTCATTTGAGACCAGTCTGTCAGGTGCATCTTGGGAGTTCATGGCATCCATGACAAATATGGGCTTATCTCAACTGGTTTCAGAAGCTACACATCCAACAAGTCATACCCTTGATGCTTTTTTCAGCTCAGAGCATATGGATCTGTGGGTGTAGGTAATTAGGAAGGGAGAGGCGGGAAAATATAAAATTATTATTATTATTATTACCTCCAAGTTATCATGGACAGATCATTTTCTGATAAGAGTTAGTCAGGCAACTGTTCCTGAAAGTATACTAGATCTATTAAGATGGTCTGCCCTTGAAAGCCAATTGAATCTTTGGGATTCCAGAACATTTACAGGGTTTTGGGGCTTGTACTAACAATGATCCTGTTGAAGCTTTGGTCAATAGGTGGAACCAAGATCTGACTAAGGCTATTGACATGATAATTCTCAAAGTCTTCTCTGACCTATTACTAATTGGGCTCCTTGGTATATAGAGGAATTCCGGGAGCTGAAATAGGAAGGACAATGACTAGATCACAGATGGTGGAAAACTCAACTTATATCCAACAAGGCACAATACAGAGAGCATCTTTGTTTCTATATGGTGGCAATACATGCAGCAAAGAAAGCCTTATTCACTGTACATACTGCATCTGTGAATTTGTATCCAGCTAACCATTCAGGATGGTGAGAGGGCTAACTCAGGCACCTTCCCCCACAATCCAATTCTAGAGCTTTCAGTGGTTGCTGTGATGTTTTTAATGATCACAAATCTTTTTTTTTTTTTTTTTGATAAGAGCAAAATTAGAGCCAACTTAGATATCATTATAGCGGAAGCAGATAATTGGATGCCCAGTGACTCCATTAACAGGATCACATTGGATCAGCTTCAGTTGGTGAGTACCGCTGATATGGACAAGGTGTTAGAACAAGTAAGGAGGATGGACTGTCCATTCAATCTCTGTCCTTCTTGGCTAGTCATCTAGGAAGGAGATGAAACTAGCTCTATGTTACAATATATTGTTAACACATCTCTTACAGAGGGAAGTTTTTCACCTTGTTTAAAAGAAGTAGTAGCATGACCAGCATCCCTGGTCCCCCTGAACTTTAACAATTATAGACCATGATCAAATTTTACTTTTCTGAGCAAATTCAAAGATATAACCATGTTACTCTGGAGAATCAGTATGTAGAGAGATCTCATAGCTCCTTTGAGACAAACTGAAAGAAAGAAGTTGATCTCAAATGCATCTGAGGATAGACTTTAGTCTATGAAAGCTCATGCCGCCAACTTCTTTCTTTAAGTTAGTCTAAAAGGTGCTACAAGATCTTTGTACATAGCTTTTCTGAGCAAAGTGATTGGAAAGGAAGTTGCTTCCCAATTCCAGGCAGTCTTAGAGTAAACACACTATCTAGATACATTTTAAACTGGTTTCAAAGCAGAATATGGAGTTGACACTATTGTAGTTACCTTAGTACATAATCTTCACCTGAGCATTAACAGGGGGAGTGTGTCACTGGTGCCTCGCAATGGCATTTGATAATATTGACTATGATACCCTTCTGGGACACCTGAAGGGTTTGGGAACTGGAGACACTGTGCATCAAAAGTTCTGGTCCTATCTCTTGGGTAGGTTCCAGATAGTAGTGCTTGAGTTGCTCCTCCAAAAAAAAAAAAAAAAGAGAGAGAGAGAGAGAGAGA
Organism: Urosaurus nigricauda; assembly: GCA_034509955.1. NCBI lineage: Eukaryota > Metazoa > Chordata > Lepidosauria > Squamata > Phrynosomatidae > Urosaurus > Urosaurus nigricauda. The sequence goes on from JAOEGL010000004.1 coordinate 109,589,616, forward strand.
GAGAGAGAGAGTAATAGCATCAGTTAGGGATAGTTGGCTTATTCCATCTGCCTTGGTCCAGGCCTCAGAGGGAGAGAAGAACTGCTGGACCTGATCCCCTTCCCCATCACCATTCCCTTCTCCTTTTGTGTCGTGTCTTTTAGATTGTAAGCCTGAGGGCAGGGAACCGTCTTAAAAAATAATAATTGTAAGCCACTCTGATAGCCTTTAGGGCTGAAGAGCGGGGTATAAATAAATAAATAAATAGTTGGTCTCCTCTAAAGGAGGTAATGGATTGGATGAGGAAAAATGAACTGAAACCGAATCCAGACAAGACAGAGGTGCTTAGTATCAAGGGTCCTAACTTGGGGTTGGAGGTATGTCAACCAGTCCTTGTTGAGGTTAGACTTCCCCTGAAAAACTGTTTGCAGCCTGGGGTGCTCAAGGATCTGTCACTCCAAATGACAACCCAGATAAATGTGACCACCAGGATCACTTATCAGCTTCAGCTGTTATGCCAGCTGAACCACTTTCTAAACTTTGCTACTGCACTTTGGTACTGCCAATTAGTTTCTGAGCAAAGTACAAAATGTTATTTTTACCTCTAAAGCCCTATATGGTCTGGATACCCATTACCTACAAGTCCACCTTCTCCTGTATCTCCCCATCCTGTACTCTCAGGTCCTCCAGAAGAATCTACTTCAGGAATCCCAAACCAGGCTGTTAAATAGAAGATATTTTCTTCAGCCACCTTCAGACTGTGGAATGACCTGCCAGAAGAGATTTCTCAACTCGAAATACTGTCTGAGTTTAAATCAGCAGTTAATACCAGCCTCTTCCAGCAAGCCTACCCAGATTATTTTCAAATTATGTTTTTTTAAAAGTATTTATTGCATGGTTTTGATATGTATTGGTTTTATGTGCTCTTTTTACTGCGATTATGTGTTGTGTCATTTGCATAGATCTACAGGGAAAGGGGAAATAAAGATGAAAGAAGAAAGAAGAGGAGCAGGAAAGAAGATCCTATGAAATTCATTTAGACACCATAAATCAAAAGGCAACTTGAAGTCAACACACACTAAACCCTAGATAAGTTAACCCCAGAAAACTCCTTACAAATTTTACTCTGCCAATTTTGATGATGCATGTTCTCAAAACTTTGATATTCCATGCTATTACATTTTCAGCATCCTTACTAAAGATTAGGAGCAGCAGTCAATGGCTAAAATACTATTAGTGATATACATAAACATAACTGAAAATTACATCTTTGTTTTTTGTTCACATATGATGGAAAAAGTTAGCATTTCAAACCACCATTACCTTCTCTCCAAACACCTACCAGTATGCAGGTTGGGTCCTCTCATGGCTATCGAGAGGCCAGGGGAGGATGGGGAACAGCTAAGAAGATAGAGCTCCTTGTCTTTCCACCTAAACCAACCCTTCAATACACTGAACTTATGGTCCTCCCTAACCTTTCCACATCAATGGCTGGGCAGTAGGCAACCTTCTGGACCTCCCTTAAGGCTTCAAGAGATCTACAAGGATGACATCACTTTCCTGTTCTCCCCTGGCCATTGAATGGCTGTTGAGAGATACACAGCTAGGTCAAGTGCACGAAGGTGAAGTGCACAGTAAGGGGGAGAAAACTTATGAGGGGGTATCCAAAAGTTTTAATGATCATCTTTTTAAAAAATTGATAGAAAGTTGGTTTCGATTTGTAGTTGTTATCTCTATTTAGTCACTATCTAGATTTATACATTTTTACCAGTGTTATCTTGACCTTCCGAATACCTGATATTGTAGAAGCCTGCAGATGGGGCCTTATGAGGGGGTATAGTAAAGTAATAATTATCACCCGGAAATTATTATGGCATATTGATGAAATTTTGTCAGTGTCATTATTGGTCCCTAAGTGCACGTTGCTGAGAAAATCAGCTCATTGCATCCTTTATTTTTGTAACTGGCTCTGCCAGAAGTGACTAAAGTGTAAAATCCTCATCAGGCGCAATCTGCAGGCTTCTACAATATCAGGTATTCGGAGGGTCAAGATAGGCTGGGGGAAATGTGTAAATCTAGAAAGTGACTACATAGAGATAAGTTAACAACTACAAATCAAAACAAATTTTCTGTCAATTTTTTTTAAAAAAGGTGATCATTAAAACTTTTGGATACCCCCTCATAGCTATGCCTGGTGGAACTTTAAACCAGGGCAATGCAGGGTCTCATTAATACTGAACTGTATGCAATAAATAATCACCCTAATTTCTAAAGGTCTAGCTGTGTTGTTGTTGCTGTTGTGCACCTTCACATTCTTTGCAGCTTACAGCAACCCTAAGGCATCACTATGATAAGTTTTGTTCAGAGGGGGTTTAGCTTTGTTTCCTCTGTAGCTGAGAGAGTGTGCCTTCCCCAAGGTCACCTAATGGGTTTCCATGGCTGAGCAGAAATTGAACCCTAGCATCCAAAATCATAGGCCAGTGCCAAAACCACTATACCAGTCTGGCTTGCCTAGATCTTTCATCTGAATAAAAAAACAGCAACATGCCTACAAAGAACACTTTTTGTTGTGATACTTGAAGCTGAACCTGATGAAATTAATAAAGAAAATTGTGCACAATTGTTCTTATATATTTAATATTCATAACAATAAACACTTTATACAAACTTTCCCATGGGAATTGAGAAAAACAGCAACTTGCTCCACAAACATCTTTTCTGCCAAGCTGTATATTTTCCAGACAATTTCATATACTCTCAATGTGAGGTGAGTTTTAACTTAAAATTGGCTTTCATTATTTATACCTAGTATTTCTTTTTAAAGTGACTTTTTAACTGTGCTCAACCAGGCAGGAAAATAGTGGTTTTAATATCTATCTCTAAAACACATTTCTTACCACTGCTAGTTTTTTTCATGGAACACATTTGCATTAAACTGACTGTCAAGAAGTGTGATTCCATAAATCTTCAGTTTCATAATGAGACCTTCTCATATCAGGATGCTAGCCAACAATTTCATCTGACTTAGACAAACAGGGAGGTCACTTTCTTGATATATTGAATGTATCTGATAGGACTTCCCTAAAGTGGAAGTGGGTGGTGGCTTCCATGTCACAGGGAAGGAATTTGGTGTATGCACCTGAACTTCAAAGGATTGATCCAAGCTGCTTTATCCTGTTCTCAAATAGCTTCAACATACCAAATAGCTTTTTAAATATATATATTACAAAATACATAACAACATTTTGAGTCATCAGTACAACTGCCAGAAATTATGCTATCAAAAACTACAAAATTCAGGAAGTGATTGCAAAGTTAAACCTGAAAATTACAAGTTTAAACCTAAAGCCCACAACCAGATACCATCACAAAGAGAAACTAAGAAATAATAGAATTAATGCTTTATCAAAGTATCAGACCAAAAAATTGAGATGTTGTATAGATGGAGGGCATGGAGCTCTCATTCCATTGATATATTGTAAAAAATAAAGACCATTTTCACCAAATGAAAAACAAGGAGAATTACTCTGATGTAAGGAATCAGAAATTTTCCTCATCAACATCCTATTCCACAGTTTAGTCCACCAATTTTCCCTTCTAACATTTCTTATTTGCACATATGGATATCTTTTGAGAAAATCTGTAATCAAGATCATAGAAGAAATTGCACACACACACACAAAAGAACCCCTTCCCCTTATCTCTTGTTACTATCTGTTTTTATTGATGAAAATGAGCATTTGAAACAAACAATTAACTGGACTATTTCTTGCACTAACAAGAATTGAAATTGACCAGACTGAAAGACAGGAAATATTTGATAGCTCCTTTAAGGTTTGGTCTAAATCCTGGAAGATGACAATTAGAACTTGATCAGGTGCTGACTGTGGTACAGATCATAACCTAACTGTATCAAAAATTAGAGTAAATCTGAAGAAGCAAACAAAACTGGACAACATACCAAAATATGATCTGAACAACATCTCAAAAGAATTTATAGACAGTGTAAAAAATAGATTTGTGTTATTAAACATAATCAATAGGCAACCAGAAGAACGAGGGACAGAAGTAAGAGACATAGCCCAGGAAGAATGCAGAAAGACATTACTTGTGGCCAAAAATAAAGAAAAGAAACAATTGATAATAGACAAAATGTTTCAATCAGTAAAGAAAAAACAAGAAGCAAAAGGGAGATAGGAACAAAATCGGAACCATGAACACAACTGTTCAACGACTAGTGTGCAAGGACAAAGAGAATTACCATAATAATCAATGCAGAGATATAAAAGACAGCAACAAAAAGGAAGTAGGAGAGACCTTAACCACAGGATCCATGAACTCAATAGGAAATTCATACCAAGGGCTGGGATGCTGTATGATCAGAAAAGGAACATACTCCATGATTAAGAAGAAATAAAAAGATGGTGGAAAGAATATAGAGAAGAGTGATATAAAAGAGATGAAATGAATGAATGGCACATGGAATGAAAAGCTACATGAAGATAAACACGAAATTCTAGAAAGAGACGGGGAAGCTGCACTCAGAAAACCTGCAAAGAATAAATCACCAGGAACAGACAATATTCTAATTGAACTGCTACAATCTATCCAAATTCAACTCTAATGTTAATTTAAATATGCCAACAAATATGGAAAACGAAACAGTGTCCATGTAACTGGGAGGACAATGAATCTCGGGGGTGATTTGGTGGGAGGGGAGGAAGACATCAGGGGAAGAGAAGACTTACTGACCAGGGAAGAAGAAGAGAGAGTCGGGAAGGAACAGGCAGAAAGGATGGAGGAACTTCAGATGGAGGAGGGCAAACAGGAGGACCCTAAAGAGTTGGAAAGGAGAGGGGCAGGGACAAAGGGGGAGAGAATAATAGGCGAGGGGCAGATGGTCATGAAGAGGAGACACAGAAAAAGGGGGCATGAAGAGTTGTGGAAAGGGAGAGAAGAGTAGGATGGACTCCTGGGAGAGAAGGTTGGCCAGCAACCCTTCAAAGAGCACAAGGGAGACCCAGAGTGGGACCTCATTACCAGGTTTGTTTAAGTGACCCTTGGTGGGAGGGGGAACTGGACCCGTGGCACTGGGCACCAGAGATAGGGAGTTAAGACTGGGAAAGGACAACTTGGAGAGAACGTGGTGGGATGAAAAAAGGCATCAGTGGAAGCAGGGGCCAGGCCCAGTCATAAGGGGGAGGCAAGAGAAGTGCTTTCAAGCCACCATTAAGCTTTGCAAAGAGAGTGTGCAAAAATAGAATGTGGACTTTGCTGAGTTTATTATAGCATGCACCTATTTGTAATAAATACATTTTATTTTTATTTTACACTAATAATTGTTGAAAAGTGGTTTTAGTTATTGAGTTAAGATAATTTTAAATTGCTGAATTTTAAACTGCTGAATTGTACTTGAATTGTATGACTGTATTTTAGCTATTGTTGGAATCCTGCCTCGATCCAACGGGAGAGGCGAGAAATATTGTTGTTATTATTATTATTACTACTACTACTACTACTACTATTCTCCTATCATTTGTTTCTTAGATTTCAGCTCACTGTTCATTTCTTAATTATATTATCATTAGGTGATATTTTTATTTTTGTTTTTATTATGAGGGAACACCAGTATATAATACTGAGACCTGTAAATAATAATTTAATAAATACTTTATTAACTTCACTATTATCTTTATGTTAACTCAAGACACTATACAGATCGGCAGAGTTGGGGCACAGCATCCTGACGACGTGCACCCTGACGCCACCCCCAGGGTGCATGATGCTGCACACTGCTCCAGATTGCATCATAGAGTGCCTCCGGCACTGTGTCCAGATGATGCAGTGCCAAAGGGTTTGCCATACAGCTATGGTGCCATTTGGAGGGCACAAAAAGGAGCTGGATCCTTTTTGCTCCCTCCAAAGACTGGATTGGGCTGCAGCATGAGGTTGCCACAGCCCCGATCCATCTAGGAAAGGGGTGGCATCCCATCACCCCTTAGGGGCGGTCTGTAGAGCCCCCAAGTCATGGTAATTACTCATAAGTTGAATTTCAAGTTTTCTACTGTAATGTGTACATGGGATTTTGGGGTCAAACTGCAATAATTAAAATTTTATTAGGAATTTGGAAATGTGTGAGATATGTCATAATGCAAAATCTCATTTTAGGTTCAGATTCTACAATTAAAATAATCTGAAAGAACCAGAGAAGAAATGGTGCACATTTGTCAAACATGAAGAGAATTAAGTGGTTTCACTTTATCCACTAACACTCCTACTTTAAAGCTTCTTATAAGGCTTTTCTAATGCAGAAATAAAGGCATTGTAAGTTATCAATTGAATTAGTGCAACCCTAATAAGATCTATATTCATTTTCCCATTATAAAACCATTCCTGTCAATTACATAGTCTGATTCATTCTAAGCACGCTGAAATGTTCTTTATAATGTCACAATATAACTAAGTACAGAGCTATCCAAGGTGGTGATCATTGCCTAATGGAGCTGTCAGCTGCACAGAAGAGAGTTTGGAATAAGTGACACTTTTCAGCTGTTTTAACCCAAAATCTATTGTGATGCTTTGACAGGAAGCACAGAAATGACTTAGATAATTTTATGTGTATCCAAAGTTATGTCATAAGCATATAGCAAATGTTCATTCAAAAAAAATGGTTAAATAATACGTATGCACCCATGCACACATATACACACCCTTCACACATTTCAGCATTCACATATCTAAATGCCCCCTCAATCCCAGAGTTTAAAAATTTACATTCTGGGGGCTATGGCTCCATGAACATTTTTCCCAATATGCCCACTGGCAATTCTGCATGGAAAATTCTAGGAACAGTACTCTGAAGATGTAACTTTCCCAATCTCACTTCATTCTCCACCAGTGTCCCCTGAGAACCCTACTATTTTTCTTTACTTGTTGTGTGCCTTCAAGTCATATCTGATATATGGCAATCCTATCATGGTGTTTTGATGGCACGTTTCTTCAGAGGGAGTTTGTCTTGGCTGAGGTTGAGAGATTATTACTTGCCTAAGGTCACCCATTAGGTTTCCATGGCTGAGCGTGGATTCAAACACTGGTCTCTAGAGTTATAGTCCAGCACTCAAACCATTGCACTAGATTGGCTCTTCTTCCTCTTCTAACAGCAGATAAAGGAAAAATCAAAGGAAACATTTCCCACCCTCCAACAGCCCAGCTGATCATTTTGGGTCTAGGTGTCCTGCTCACCTCTACTGAGGGCAGCACAGCAAGGGAATATGCAAAAGAGTAGCCCAGAGTCCAGTCCAAGGGTCACACAACACCAGTTAGTCAGTCACAGCAAAGGGCAAAGGCAAGAGCGCAGTCAAAAGGCAAGTGCAGAGGTCAGATAACTTGAATCTAAAAGCAAGGAATACAGGAACAACAAAGCTGCAAGACTAGTTGTTGGTTACAAAGAACCTCTGCAGCTGGAGGTCTTTTAAAGGGCCTCTGCTTCTCTCAGATGGAACCTATTAGCTCTTCTCTTGGCTGATAATCTGGAAGACCTCCTCAAAGACTCCTTGACCTGCCTTCTCCCCACAGATTCTAGCACATGCAGCCTAGAATCCATAGAGTCTGTTTCTCCCTCAGCAGTTTCTTGAACGTGCTCTAGGACTGCTGATCCAAGAAGCCCCAGATCTGTCCCTGTCTCAGCTTCCTCCATGTCTTCACAGTCTGAGTCCTCTGACTGTCCCTCTAAGGACATTATCAGATGGGAGGAATTTCTCTCAATTGCGAATGGAGCTAGTTCAGAGTTACGTGAATTCGCTAGTTTAGTGAATTTACGTGAATTCTAATTGCATTCAGAATGCATTCATAATGACTTCCCATTGTCCGAAAATGACTTCCCATTGCCCGGAACTGTGTGAGATACTCTAATATGCAATAACGTGAAACCCCATGATTGCATTCGGATTGCCATTGGATTATACTTCCAATTTCTGTCATCTGATAATGTCCTAAGTCAGGCCCAGGGCATCCCATGAAACTAGGGAGAAGTGGGTTGGGTTCATTTGGCTCTGGGAAGGATACAGCAAGCATTCAACAATTCTGGTTTGAAGACTGCCCATTTCCATTTAATAACTGGAGAATAGGATAAAGTGACTTGAAGGCACACAACATGTAAAGATAAAGACTACAGTCTAATGGTGGATTCTGCTGTCAGCAGCACCAGAGTTCAAGTAGGGAATGGAGGCATACATGTCATCAAGAATAGGACAAGAGCTGGAATGAAGAGTGGAACTTATCTGTTCAATTGAATCCAGAGTGTGGACCTAAACAGAAGTCCATCCAAAGGGGAGGTGGACTTAGTCAATAGGCCAGGGAATGGGACCATGCAGCCCTTCAGATATTGAAAATTGCATCTCTATCCAGTTTGCATCATCCTTCAACCTCACTAATGTTGAAGGAGGGAGGAGGTTGAAGGAAGATGGGAACTGAAGCCCAGCATCTGAAGAGCCATACATGCTCCATGTGCCTCTGATGCAGACACAGAGAAAAGCAGGTAAGACAACAAAGAAATAGGAAAAGTCAAATGAAAGCAAGTTGAAGGAAGAAGGCTATCTGACCTACAGAGATTTCTAGAGTAAGGTCACAATCCTGGGCTATCAGGAGGATTTGTGGGAAATGTAATCCAAAAAAAGTAACTTTCCTAAACTCTAGTGTACAATATAGAAGCCAATTCCTCTGTTCAATATCTCTTTCCTCTATTCCTTTCCTTGACTGTATGACAGCTTTTTTTATTTTTAAATAAAATCTTATTGCATTTTGTTTCCATTGCAAACAGGGACAGGGGGTATTTGTGTGTAAAAGAGGGGAAAAGAGGAGAAGAAAGAACAGGGAAAAGGTAAATGTATTCCTTTAGAGTTACTTTTGACTTCTAGAAAACAATTTGTCCACTATTTACTCTCTCTGGAGTAAATTTCATCAATGATACTTATTTTTGAGATTACACTGTTAACTAACTTTTGCAAACAAATTAACTTGATGTCAATGGTCTAAAGACTTCCACCTATGTTCAGAGACCACTGGTGACCAGATTCACTTTTGAAAACAGAAGCCCATCCCCATCTCAGAGAAAAGGTTCTCTGAAGAGACATGTTGCTGCTATTTGGATATTCCTTATTTTGTTTTATTTTAATTAGCTCTTAGTTTGAATGATTAGTGAGTTGTTTAATATTTGGTTGAGGATGAATATTTTGTGAGGTTCCTCAACTGAGTCTGACTATTTCCATAGGTGTTTTCCCTCCCTCAGTCCTAGAACTGTTAGATAATTTGAGCACAGATTTATTATTGAAAAACAGCATACAAATAAACATGATCTGTTGGGTAATTTATTTAGATGCGTTTTGGATGCCCATCTCTGGAAAATCTATATCTGCAAAACACCTGCATTTCATGGACCTCTTAAAGGCACAGAAACTCGCTAAGCAAAAGGGGTGATTTAAAAAGGGAGTTATGGTGTCCACAAATTACTTTGGGCTGCTAGTTGTGTATCCTACATTATATGCAGAGAATCTGGAGGGGGGAAATTCTGCTTTCTGTTTACTATCATAAAGAAGCTTTGATAAGATTTTATTTTTTCTGAGTGGAAAATTAGAAATATGTGTGCATGCTAAGCAACCTTTCCATGACCCACCACAACATTTACATAATGAGCAAATAACTGCATAATAAGGAAATATGGCAACACTGAGAGAGGCTGACTACTGATGCCTGGTAAGAGTACAGAGAACAGTGAGGAGATTGAAAGCCTGAAAAATTATAAATAAAGGAAGGAAAAAACAGCAGAAAGAAAGTGAAAGGGAGGGAAAGAGCGTTGGAGTGAGGGAGAGGAGGGATTTCTTTGCTCCTTCCAGTCAAAAGAAGCACAGTGACCATTTATTTTGTTATTATTATAATATTGTTCCCTACTCTTTGGCAAAAGCAGGGTTGACTAAGATTCCTCTAAGCATCAAAATGACATCCTCTAGTGTCTTCAAAAATAGGATGAATATGAAGGGGGGGGGAGAGATTAGTGCACTGGCTTTTATTTCCACGATAGGCATGGGAAGTAAGTGCACAGGATGGATTCTATCGCACAGTTCCATTCCTGAGCAGTACTGATACTGTACCAGGCCCATGCTTCTTCCCAACCTTTAAAAGAATGGGAAAATCTCATTCATTAAAAGGTCCAGGAGAAGCCTGGGTTGGGTGCAGGATGAGTACTGCCTGGTGATGGAGCTGTGTGATAGATTCTGTCCTTGTGTGTTTACATCTCTTTCCTAGCACAGGAATAAAAGCCGGTGCACTAGTCTCCAAATAGAAAGAGAGAAAAGTATGTGTGCAGACGAGTGTGCATTATATAAAAAAGAATGTCTTCCCAAAGTATGATATGATATATAACTTTATGTGATCTTAATAGAAACCCTACACCAGTCAGTATTTATAAGTTAGTTTTTTGTTGTTAACTCCCAGATTCCCACAGCCATAAGAGAGGATTCAGACCATACTGTCTGGGATGTTTTATGAGCCCTGAAATAATAATTTCCTTTTTTTTTTTTCCAGGCTCAATATAAGCCAGTGATTATTAGGGAGTTTTATCATGTGGTTTAAGAACCTGACTTACCCATGCCACGTTGAAGTCTCTTTCAGGATAAAGCCAGGTATTAGCATGCATAAAATGCCACCAATGCCACCGTCCAGCTGAATCCTGGCTATCATCTGGCTAGAAGCTGCACTCAGTCATCCTTTTTTCAAAAACTGGGAAGCTCCTGGCTTTGCAAATTAGCCAGCTGAGTGCAGCTTCTAGCCGGAAGTTAGCTGGGATTCTGCTGGGTGGCGGCTTCAGCGGCATTTTGCATGTGATGATATCTGACATTTTCCTGAAAAAGACTTCAACACAGCAGGGGTAAGTCAGGTTTTTCTACATTAAAAAACAAAGGAAAACAAAACCGGGGGGGGGGGGGGAGGGAGAGGTGTTAATCTAAAGTACCACCTCCCATACAAAAAGTTCTCAACTTTTTTACAGTCTAGAAAAGAACTTCTTCATTTCCTGACTCCTTCAAAAACTCACTTTCTTCTCAATCCTCAAACATTAAACCTCATATTTGTTCCAACTCAAATATATGATTTGGGAATAATGGCAAATTCTTCAAAAAGGATTAAATGAACAGAAAAAGGAGATGAACATTTTTGTATCTGTTTATCACATGGATGTTAAACGTAAGAGGTTTCTGGGGGAGGGAATGGCCACCCTATCCAACTTGGTTAAATACACAGTTTCAGACCCGACTTTTACAAGTTAAAGATACAAAGCCCTGGGCCTCTGTGGATAAATCTGTCACTTTTGGCTTCTTCCTTGTTCACTCTTCTTTTCTATTCTGAATATGAAGAAATTTGTGGCTTTTAAAAACAAATTATTTTTAAAAAGAAGAAAAATGAAATTCATACCTGTCCTATGTTGTGAAAATGGCATTTTGGTTTGCAACTTCTCTTTCTGTGATTCTACCAAGCCTGTGAATCCAGGACAAGCTCTATTGTTAGGTAGCAAGCAACTATCTTTCAGGGCATCATGAAAGAAGATGACATATTTTAATGAATGTAATGTAATTATTATTATTATTATTATTATTATTATTCCCAGGGATAGGGCATTGTGTCTTTCTCAAGTTCCAGAATAATTGGTCAGCCCTTAATGCTAAATATTTAGCATTACCTAAATATGCTGCTATGGGGAAGATGTCCTTACCAAGCAACATATCCACCTTGATACTCTTTCCTAATTCTTTGCCTCCTGATTAAGACATTTTTGTCTTCACTATCTTTAATGCTAAATATCAAGATGGGGGGGGGGGGGGTCTTGATGTCTAGACAAAGATGTCCTTGCCACCTAGGTATTATTTCCTAATTCTCTGTCATGTGATTAAGACATTTTTGTCCCAGCAAATTTTTAATTTTTAAATTGCCAGTCTCATATTGCATTAATATTCCTTCTCTTGTAGCATTTACATATTTTTACGGTAAACCTTTACCATTGTTTTTAACTTCTTCTAAGCCATCCTCTAGAGTTCTTTGGTTACTATGGAAAAGAGGAACACTGATTTATTGAGTGAGAAATAAGCCTCTTTTGAACAAAAACCACTTGGTATAAGAAGCCATTGTGTAGATTTCTGTGCTGCTCCAGGCAACACTTCTGTATACTGAAGTTATGTTATGGTGGGGAACACCCAGTGATCTAAAAATTTGCATCAAAGTTAAATGAATTGGATGCCAAGCCTATGCATGTCACAAATTCTCAATTTTGAGATAAGAACAACCTGGGAAGAAAAGACTCTTGGGTGCTACTAAATGAAAAGATAATTATATGGTAGTTAAATGTAAGGTTAAATGCAGCAACTGAAATGTACATAATGAAGGACTATTATTGTTTTTATGCTTCATCGGCTTACAAAAATTATCACTCAAGACAGCTGCATGGAGGTGATAGTTATATCATCTGCACTCATGCCTGCACTAAAGTAACCCCGATAGAATCCAAGCACAGAGCAGCCTGTTATCGGTTTCTACCTTGAAAGACGGGGTAATTGTTTATGTTATATGATACAAGTAGCCCAGACTATACATTTGAGTCATGACACTGCTCTTGAATCAGTAAAACAAAAACTGTGGGGTAGTGCTTTTTGTGACCCATTCTTATTCTTCTTGCACAGTGAGCACATGGAATTTACAATATGTTGGGACTTTTCATGCAGATGAGTATTTCAAGAATTTGACTATTTTTAATTATTGCAGACCTTCTATTTTCTCCTCTGAAATGCTCTTGTAAGATTTGCTTGTGTCCCCTGCAAGATTATGTCCCTGTGGTAATGAGGAAGTAGAATCCATGAAGCACATCCTTTTGTCTTGTAGTTTCTATAAGCAGGTTGAACAACACATGATTAATCCATTAATGGTGAATCTATTGGCCCAATCTTAAGTCAGATTCTTATTAGAAGATAAGATTTCCAGTAGTGGATTTTCCAGACTTGGTGGCTGCCAAGTCTTTCTCTTAGATGGTCAGGATTAGAGAGCAGCTAGCTTCTGTGCAAAGGGAAATGTCTCAAATAAGCTTGTTCTCTACAAATAAAATAAGCTTGTGCTCTTAATTTATTTTACATGTTGTGAATTTGATTTTACTGTGTCTCTGGAGCATAATAAAGAATTGATTCAAGTATCTCAGATTGAACAAAGTGTGAGATGATTCCTATGTGGTCATCAGATGTTGTTGAACAGTGACTCCCAGTATTTCTCACTCGGACTATACAGACAAAGGCTGCCAAAGTTCAATAATATCTGGAAAGCCACATAATTGTCATCCCTGCTTAATGGGAACAGACAGAGCTTTATTGACTTCCTTTTATCACTTCATAATAGTTGAACTGGAAAGGTACATGATGGCATCTAGGAATAGCAGAGAAGAGGGTTCTGTAAAACTTTCTCCTAGGAAGATTCCATGGTGGGTGTTATACAATGGTGGGGAACCTTTGGTTTCAAGAACATGGAAGGCTAGGGGAACTCATTAGCCTCAATACACCTAGAAGGATCACACACCCTGTGTCTCCCTTTGGGGAAGGGTGATCCTAGATGTCCTCTAGGACATTTCCCTGTATTTCTAGCCTTCCTGGTGCATTTGTGGTGCAGGAGAGGCCTTTTTTTTTTTTTTTAACAACAGAAAGTGTGTGGAAGTCATTTTCTACTCACATCTTTATTTCACAAAAGGCATTTCCTGGGCCTACATTGAACCAGGAGGCCCAAATAGATGGCAAAAAGTGCCCCTCACACCACCTAGAAGACATTTGAAGATATTGTGGAGCAGAAAAGGGGTGGGTGGGTTGAAAAATAGCATTTAAAAAATTCTGGGGCCATTGGCGCTACAAAACTTGTCCTGGGAGACATACGCATTTCATAGGCCACACTTTTCTCTCCCTTGGTGTAATGAGTAAGGATCTGAGCTAAAACATCCCATCCATTTACAAGAAGGCCATAACAAAAATTGACCCATTCTCTCAGGAACATTCTCAACCCTGGCCCACCTAATCCAGATTTTATTTCTAAAGCAGTTCTATAATAGGTATCTCTCATTTCCCCACCCCCACCCCAGTTCTATGGCATGGGTCAGCTATTCTACTGAGAATCATGGGCAGTTGTCAAATGACCAGCCATTTTAGCTACATTTTAGTTACCTTAGTTTCAAGATGTGCCTGTCTGGCATATAAGAAAGACAATGCTCTTGGGTGAACTACAGCAGCTCTGTAGCTAAGTGTCAAACTAAATATGATTTAGCACTAGCACAGTCATCAAAAGACAAGTGCACTTTATTTAATTCCTGTTTCAAGTCCCATCTATTGTAGAGGACCTAAATATGCAGGGAAGACTATTATAATGTTTCAGAATTAATTCATATGCAGTCCGTAAAGGTTGCAGTGTTTCAGTGCTACAAACCCATTAGGAAATAAGTCTTATGGAAGCTGGGGAGGGAGGCCCTCTTTGGTTATTTTCATAACCAACAATTCTTTGTACAGAGGGTTAGGCTCAAAATTAGAGTTGAGGCTAAAAAAGAGAAAAACTGAAACTGGGGCAGAGTACCTTTACATCTGCACTGACATAACTTCTCTTTTACTTCTTTGGTTTCTTTGGGTGTGCTGCCTTGACAGGTTGTGGCAAAGCTTCTTGTGTCAGCCATTCGCTGAAACATCCACCAGTCCCTCCAGGTTGATGCTATCTTCATTGGTTGAAGCCAAACCAGTATAGACTCATTGAATCAAGGGAATTCACATGTGTGTTGGGTAAATATTTAAGAACTGATTCAATATGTCTAATGTGGTTGGGATAGAAATCCGCCATTGATTGCCATTTTTCCTCAGTATGCCCCTTGGAATAATAGTATCATGCTGTATATAGTATTGTTTTGGGGAAAGAAGACAGGCAGGCCGTCAGGCCAGCAGCAGAATGGAAAGATGTCTCCATCGCGGGTGAAATTGTTAGAGAACCTACATTGTTTACTCAGGCTACATCTGCATTGCAAAGTTAAGACAGTTTGACACCACTTTAAGTATTATGGCTCAATGTTATGGAATCTTGAGATTTGTAGCTTGTTATGACACCAAAGATGTCTGACAGAGAAGGTTATATAATCTTATAAAATTACAAAACTCGGAATTCCATAGTATTGAGCCATGGCAGTTGTCAAACTGCATTACTTTTGCATTGCAGATGCAGCATTAGTTAAAATTTGTAACTACGGGATAAAATAGACAGTCAAAAAGAGCTGGCTTCCTGGCAGGCTGGGGGCATAGTGTTCAGAGAGCAGCATGCCCCCAGTCTGCCAGGAAGCTTCACAGAGTACGTCACATGCGGCAGATCCATGGCATTTCTGTGGCACAGCATTTACACATGCTGCACCAAAGAAACACTAAAACAACAACAACCACAACAACAACCACAACAGCTCCATGGCAGCAAAGGCAGCCTTTCCCCAGTGCAAAAAGGACATTTTGGGAGTATGGCATGTGGTTGTCACGAGCCCAACCCAACAAGCAAAGGGGTAGCAGTAAGCCACTCCATGCCAGTCATCTGTTTCGCCTCTATGGAGATTATCACCCTTTGTCATTGCAGTCACACCAAAAAATTAAAATAGCAACATACTGATTTGATTGCAGCCACCACTGAATTTTCTTTGCATGACAAAGGCTCTCTCCCCATCCTCTCCCTGAATTCCACCCTCCCTCCCTTGTGCCTTACCCAGCAAGCCTTGATGTTATTTTAGGGAGAGGTTCAACTTTTTTCTGAAATTCTGGACCTCTGCAGTCCTGATTTAACCTTTTAAAAACAGAATTTGATGGGAAAATAGGGGAAAATATTCTAAAATAGCAAGGGGATGGAGGGGAAGGGAGGATGGGGGGGGGAACAATGACACCACATGATTGCCAATTGTGTGAGTGCCCCAGGAATGGCTTTTTTTCACCCAGGACATTGCACAATTGGCAATTCATTTACAGGTTCTCCCATGAATGAAAAGGGATGGCTGGAAGATGGGGCAGCTACGGGATGGAAGGGGCATCATGCAGTCAGCATCACTGATGCCACTTCCTTCCCCAAGGAATTGTGGTTTAAAAGTCATGTGTGATAATCTCATGTATATATAATCTCTTGGCAAACTTGGACCACCAGGACCCCAGTGTAGTTGAGTCTCCTCAGGAATTATCCGTAAGAACTGTACAAAATGATCAAGCCCTAAGAAATATTCAGGCAGTTTTTATTAGTTAGCCCTATCAGGAATATTAAAGGCTGACTGCTACCAATCCTATGCATGCTTAATTGGGAGTAAGATACACTGAATATATGGAGATCACATTATGCTCAGAAGCGTCTTCATATTTAAGGATGTTTAAGCATTTAAGGACAGTGTTTGGTGAAAGTAATTTCTTCCCCCTGGAAATAATGGCAAGGAAGCAAAATTAATAACCACCTGTATTCCTATGGTGAGCCACCCACCCACCCACCCAACTTTAAAACAATTCCTGGCTCACCAACTTCATGGTACATTTTGGTATTGACTTCATGGTCCAGAGAATTAGATCCATGACATCTAAATTCAGATTGAAAACAAGTTTTTGGCCATGTGATGTTTACAGTTTGAATGTACAGTACTTATAGGGAATACCTGTCCTTTAAATTAGGGAAGCTATTTCTCAGTAAACTTGTTTAGAATAATTCTGCAAAACTATTTTTCAAGGTCATTCTGGCATGCCAACAGGGAGATGAATAGTGGAATATAATAACAATAATTTCCCATTTATTTTTATTTTTTTACTAGCAGAAGAACCTAGCTTAGCAAGAATTAGTAACTCAGCAACAACAAATGCACAGAGAACCCTCTTTCTTTTCCCCTGCTCTTTCTCCACTCTTTCTGTTCACTCTTTTTTTTCCACTGATCTTTCTGTCCATCCTCATGTTCACTCATCTTTTCTTTCTGATCTCTCTCCCTTCTCTTACCAGGCTCTAATGTCTTCCCCCATCTCTTTTTTTTTCTTTTTCTTTTTGCTGGTTTGAAAAGATCAGGATCCCCGGAAAGGGAAATACCTGGAAGATCGCTTTGAAAAAAATGGAAAGCAAAACCCTGACTACAGTTTTATAGCTGTTGGTTAAAGGAAGTTGAGAGGTCTGTCACCTAGTGACTGAAGGAGTTACTGTAGGCTAGATAAATTTTTAAAAAACCAAAAATAATTAACTGTTGTTTTTTTTTTTAAAGCACTATGAGGGAAATACCCCCAGGGTTCTTCTGATATCCAGGAGAAGTTTCACATGTTTGGGTTTCGTAATCCTGGAACTCTGGTGCTGACAGATAGTATATAAACAGAGCAAAAGTACACACCTCTTTTATTACAGATGTGAAAAGGCAATTTAATGTACCCCCTCACATTTCTTCATTATATATACTTCATATGTCTTTACTGTAAAGTCTTTTAAAGACATTGTCCTGGAGTGTAATGATATGTTAGTTTTGTCACTGTGGCAAATGCCATATCTAAAAGGAATGCTTTTACTTCATATTGTTTAACCGACACTATTCACATTCTTTCTGTAATAGAACCTAAATTTATCTGTAAGATATGATGTAATGCCCACAGAGTTAAGAGCCTATTAATGTTCTTATTTTCTATAATCTATAATACTATAGTAACAATATACTTTAGACTCCAAATTCACAAGAGCATTACAGATAAAGATGCTTTCCTCCAAGTCAGTTTTAAATATTTTCATTTGTGTCTGATCCATACATACAAATATGCATGTCCATTTTCCTTGTATAAAATGAAAAATGAATTTACACTGAAAAGGGTTGTGAATTTTTTTGGCAAAATTACTCATTTTTAATGAGACGCGTTGCCTTGACACATTGAGAAGGCCTGTTGGGAGTTCATTAACTTCTTTGAAATTACTCACGTCTAGTTTAAAATTAGTGTTGTTGTTTCCATTCAGGTCTCTGGAATTTGTGCAAAATATTTCCATCCAATCCAGTATCTGCCCTTTGTGAAGCAAAGCAGAGACATGCACAGTAATCACCAGACTACTTGGTTGATCAGACAAGAACTCTTAAAATGAATCTAATTTTTAAAAGTCCAAACAGCAAGTTAGCAGCTATTGGGTGTTACCTCTACTACTTGCATGATTTTGGCAATTTGAAAAAAAAAATGTTCTTGCAAATAGGACAATTCTCTCAAGCCTGACCAGAAATAACTCAAATGAGGAGGAAAAAAAGAACACAGTTTCTTGTTCTCACACCAGGGAACAAGACAAACAAGATTTAAATCCCTTGAGCTGAGTAAAGAAAAGAAAGCTGATGAGAAATATCTTGGAAAGCACAGGTAGCAATTAAAACACAATGTATCCGACAATATCTGAACATTCAGTGGAGAGGGAATTTCAGTACAGGCCCCTGCATATTTCCTTGGAAATCAGTCCCATTCAGTTCAATAGGTTTGATTGCCAAGGAAGTGCATCTAGGGTTGCTATTGAATCAAATTCTTCAAAGGGAGATGCCTGAGGGGAGCTGTGAAGGCATTCATTGGTTTTACATACTCCCACCCATTGAAATCAATGAGGAAAACTACTTACATCAGCTGCAGGCTGGCACAGCCGATGTCCAAGTATTGGCCCCTTGGGGAAATAGATGGGATCTTGATTCAGATGCTGCAGGAACATGTCTGTTTCAAGTGCAGAAATGTCTTGTCTGCAATAGAGCCTATCCCACCTTGCCAATGATATGGCATTTCATCTTTTTAAATTGGCCAATCAAAGAGGGTTAATTCCCTTGCTTAGCTCTCTAAGAGGGTGAGGATGGCACTCATGATCAATTTCAATTCCATTATTTGGAAGGAGACAAGGTTTAAATAGTTTTGACTAGATTTTGCCCAGAATGCTTTTCTGATTCTCTTAGAGATAGTACAACTTATTATTATAAAACACAAAGTAATTAATAGAGCCCTTTAAGGAAAGGAGAAAAAAAATACTTCAAAGAAGTATGCAATTTTTAAAATTTAGTCCATCCTGTGCCATACACCTGTTGCACTGTCATCCGAGAAACATTGGCTTCATCTAGAAAACAAGATGTTGAAATTGCAAAATAGCTAATTTCCCCCATTTTGAAAAGTGCAATGCCAGTGACTGCAAGTCTGTGTTTAAAAGACATTGCTGACAAGGTCCAGGATTACACAGTAAACCATTTCATAAGGTTCTTTTTTTTTTTTTAACCGCCCCTACATAAAGACTGAATTATCAGCATTTGCTTAATAGGCTGTCACATGGATTTGAAGGTCAGTGATCCATGAACTAAAACAGTCTTTAAGAAGTCCTTAATGTGTTATTTGATGATGACTAGAAAGAAACTGTAAGTCTGTTGAGCAGATAATTGCATATTTATATAATGGGCGATAATGGAAATTACAGTCTGTTATGTCAACTCTCAGGAATGCTCATGATGGATTCTTTCCCTCAAGTCTGCAGAGAAAATAGTGAATCCAGGGTTGTCTTTGGATTTAAAAGGTAATGAAGCATTTGCTTGTTTTGTAAGGCATCCTTCAAATGACAAGAACAACAATGATGATGATAACAACAAGAGCAACAAAAATACAATAAGGTATTTTCATAAAAAGGAAATTTGTGTGGGATACAAACTGGCAGGGTGGCAAGATGCCACAAATTCTGCCCACAGCAGGCAAATGGTGCAGCCTCTCGGAGGCCTAAAAAGAACCCCCTCCCAATGGGTTCTTTTTACACCATGTGCAAGGTGCCATTGGCACACTCGTGTGTGATCATGATGTCCATGCAGTGTGGCACTGTTTGGGTGCTGCGCTGTGTGGACATCATCATGGTGTGCCCGATCTGTAAGGGGTGCATCAAGATGATGCCCGCATGCCAATAGTAGGGCTGGGTGTGTGTGGATGCCCAGCCCTACCTAATCCTAATTTTGGCCCCAGGCCAGCACAAAGCACTGGTCTGTACCAGGCCTTTGTTAGGTGGAATATGTGGCCTGAGCCAGTACCTAATATTCCCAAAGGCATCCATGATTCACACAGAAAGAGAGAGAGAGAGAGAGAGAGAGAGAGAGTTCTTTATTGAATTTCATAATCCTTACCAATGTTACCTATGAAAACCCTCTCCCATATTCCCACTTAAAAAAAAAATCAGGAAACTCTTAGCCTTTTTCTGTTTTCCTGCCTTCATCATGTCTCAAAAATCTTAGCATCATTGTTTCAGTGAGCTTTTGCAAGTATCCTAGCCTTATGACAGTCTCCCTTTTTTGCTTCTACATGCTTCTATGTGGAATTTTGAGTTCAAACTGACCAATGGAATTTGGACAACAACCAAATACACTGCATCAGATTCTAGGAAACCTATTATGATTTCCTGATGAGTTATAGACACAGCCACATGTGGTGTAGTGGTTTGAGCGTTGGACTATGACTGGAGCCCAAGGTTTGAATCCTGGCTCAGACATAGAAACCCACTGGGTGACCTTGGACAAGCTATACTCTCTCAGCTTCAGAAGATGACAATAGCGAACCCCCTATGAAGAAATGTGCCAAGAAAACCCTGTAATAGATTTGCCTTAGAGTCACCCTAAGTCAGAAACCAATTCAAGGCAGACAATAACAACAACTATAGACAGGCCCTCTTTTTCCTTCTATCATGCCCCCCATCCCAGTTTGAAACTTAAACATGAAACTGAACATTGTGATTTGTACAAGCGACAGAATTACTCTTGTCAAATTTTGAGTCAACTATCAGCAATGCATTAATATCTGCCACAGACAAGCATTCAGACCATACTTGGCACACTGCTAATGAGCTACATAGAAGCAAACCCAACTTAAATCCGCATAACTTTTTTAATCATTGCAGGTTGCAATTCTATATCAATTGTCCAAACGTGCATTTATTTTTTGCTTCAGATTCAGATAAATCCCAAATGAAGGACCAGATTAGGCTGATTCAGAAGATCTCTCAGTCAAATCAGGGCTTTTCTTTTTCTTTTTCTTTTAGCATACCAAATGCCAAATTTAATATTCCTGGAGATTTATTAGCAGTTGGGTTAAGAGAGACAGAGGGATGCAAGTACTGTGTCTTCAAAACAGATTAATGTCTCCCCAGATTTTCCATATTATGAAAACAACAAGGAACGACAGAAAAAAGAGGGGATGTAATGTTGGACCAAGAGCTCTACCTTTAAAGCACAGCT
Source organism: Urosaurus nigricauda (assembly GCA_034509955.1). NCBI lineage: Eukaryota > Metazoa > Chordata > Lepidosauria > Squamata > Phrynosomatidae > Urosaurus > Urosaurus nigricauda. The sequence goes on from JAOEGL010000004.1 coordinate 109,610,887, forward strand.
AATGGTTTTAGCCAAGTTGTCCTGCTGCTTTGGGAGAAGGATATTTAACTAATATATCACAGGATCCACCCAGTGTTCAATAATTTTGGTTTGGGCTCTTTCCCAAGATCAGGGATGTTAAAGGGTTTTTCACAGAGTCTGTGTGACTGTGGGTTAACAGAAGGAAACCTTTATTTTTTCATGGTTTTACAGAAGAGGGGATTTTAGCAAGTGCTGTTGCTTGGTTGTGTGACAAGAAATAACTGCTGAAATTTACCTCTTTTTTAACAACCATTATATGTTCAGGAGCTTTCTCCAATTTTTAATCTGGCAGCCCAAAACCTGGAAGACTAGCAGTGGGTTCTTGCTGGGAAATGCTGGACATTCAGCCTTTCTGCATCTAAACACTTTATACAGAGTCTGGGAAGATAGATAGATAGATAGATAGATAGATTGATTTTGTCTACAGGTCCCAGAATTCCACAGCTAACATGGCCAGTGACTATTACATCTATCTATCCTTAAGATACTGAACTTTATGTGACCTGTTGGTCACTCAAAATGGCAGTCTGATGGCCCTCTGAAGAAGCAGAAAGTTGCCTGGTACTAACTGAACAGAAAGCTAACAAGTAAGCAAAATGTTTTATGCCTGCATCCTATTTTTAGTTCCAAATATTATATACCCATTAAATCAACTGGATTCAATTGATTCAATGAAAACTGATCAACTGAATCAATGGTAATTGGAAGGCAACATTTTGCCATATTTCTTAGGGCACATTGCTTGAGACCCCAGGCCAGGGCCAAGTGGTACAGAAGCCAGTTGCATGAGCCCAAATATAACTACATAGGCACACGTGCCTTTCAGACACACACAGTTTCCCATGTTTTTCAGTTATTTTATAGCAATCAGTTCACTTGGAATGGGGACTAAGTTACTTTTGCTGGAATTTCCTGCCCCAGTACTGAATGTACACAATGCTCAGCTGTTTCCAATTTGCAACACTCAAATGAACACCAGAAGAAATGTGAGCAGATGGGAGAGTCAAGGCATGAATTCCTCTGCTCAGCTGAATAATAGGTCTTCATTGCCCCCCAGCCTCATTGTTCAGTGGTTTTGACAGTGCTCATCTGAACACCTAGGTGAAGGCAATGAGAAGACAAATGCAAAAGTCCCCTTCCTATAAGCTTTCACTACCACTTCCAACAGAGCAAAACAGCAGCAGAAGGAGATCAAAGGAAGGGCTGATGGGATAGACACAGAGGCCTCAAGGGCTGTATTTCGTCTAGAGGCTAATTTGTATTTTCTAGGTTTATAGTACCATTGAAGGGCAAGGAGCATTTGGACCTTTAGGTTAGCATGTTTTATGGGGATATTGCAGGAGAAAAAAATAGGGATGAAATACACCTCACCCCCACCTCCATTGTCCACTGTCTACTGAAAAGCACTAAAGAATTAAATTCGGGGTCTGGCTGTGCGGTGGAATTTGGACACCATGTTAAATTAAATTCAAACTAATGTGCATGTTTTTTCTCCTCTAATAAGCAGTCCCCCTCATCTAGAGGTGTAATTCTCTAATATGGGAGTGGCCATGCTTAAGAGACTGGCCAGTTTTCAGCTCCTTCCGAGGACCGTTTTTAGTGCTGAGAAGTGATACTCAGTCATTGCCAGGCACCTTTGGGATTATTCCCAGTTACCTCTGGGATAAAGCCATCTTGGATAACTTTTTGGGAGAAAGACGGGCTAGAAGTGCAAACAAACAAACAAACAAATAAATATTGGCAGGAGTGGGTATTATGCTGTTTTGGGGAGAGGAGCCCAGAAACATCATAGTCATGTGACTGGAGTTCCATGCAGTGGATTACTTACAGCCTATGGGTCTCACAATTCCGAGTCTGATCTATCACCACTTCCCCCATTCTAAGAAGGAGGATGCTCCTTTCCCAGTTGTCTCTGTGTCCTTACTGAACAGGCAGCGGATACCAAATCAGCCAGAGCTGAACCTGAATTGTTTACCACTATACTGGAAAGGAAGAAAGGTGTCTCTTTCCCTCCCTCCCTAAATTTCTTCCTTATCCCGTTCATGAAACCTATCCAAAACCCTAAACAGGATAACAAATTTTTAGGATCTATGGATATAGTGTAGCTTTTTATTATTATTATTTTGCATTTTCATCTCTTGTATTGAACTTATGTTGAAAACAAAAGGCTAAATGGAAGTTCCTTGATCCCCATCCCAAAAAAAAAAAAAAAAAAACCAACAAAAAACACAACCCTGTGATTCAGGACAATGTTATTGCTCAGTTAGCACATTCACACACTGTAAACATGACCTACTGTATCCTTGGGTGAGACCTGTTGTAGCAGTAGGTAAGCATCTCTATATACTTGTAATTTGAAGGCACTGAGGCAAAAACAGTCAAAATATTACAAAGGCTGACAAGGATCCATGGTTCATTAACTTTGGAACTGATGTGTTATGGACTGCTTTGCAATCTGCATGGTAGCTTAATTCAAGTTATGAGTTTATGTAAAATGTGTGCCAAGTGCTCTCATTAAATCTGAAGTCATCACCTTTATCTGCAGGAATGAAAATCACAGACATTCATCAGACCACCACCACTCTAGTTCCATCATGTCAGTTTTATCAAGGTATAAAATCTGAGTATAATTAAAAATCTTGGGCTACTTGGAGGACAAAGCTGCTTTAGAGGATCAGTAAGGGCAGCCTTTGTTCATTACCATATATTTGGAATGCAAATGATTTGATATTCACAAATAGTTAAATCTTGCAGAAACTGAGTCATCTGCTGCAGTTAAAAAAAGCAAAACAAAACCCTACAACCTCTCTTCTCAGCATTCTTTCCCATGCTGTCTTAAACCCATTCAAGCATGCATGATGTTTGCTGCTGTGTACACCTGACAGCATTATTCCCAAGAGACCAGAGTTTTAAGTGCATTGCCTGTTACCATCTCTTCAAGATACCTTCAAGACACATGGCCTGACTGCTCACCTCAGCAGGATATATTTCTTTTGAAAGAATGAGCTAACATTAATCAGATTACTAAAGCAGGGCAAAGTCATTGGGTACACACTCTTAACAAACATATTTTTTAGCCAAATGTTGGTGGGTGAGGAACCTTAGAAGCACTCTTGAAGTGGCCCATTCCATGTGCATTTCCACTGCCATCTACACATATAAGGGTGGATTTCTAATGGGAGAACTTCTTTATCTGTAAAGGCTCTCCCTACATAATTGGAATGCTGTAGAACTTGGGTTACATGTTCTGTGGAGAGCCTTCATGCATAGAAGAGGATCTAGAATAAAGTTTCCACATGCAGAGAATACAAGAAGCACACAAGGAAAGGTAGGGCACACCCTGCTTTCCTTTCTTACACTCATCCATTTCTATACCTGGGAAAGGCTCCGATATTGTTTTGCAGCAATCAATGCCTTCACACTTCTTGGTCCACCATTTTTCTCACATAATAATAACAATAATAATAATAATGATGGGAAACCTTCCAGGACACTTTAACCTATTAAACAAATTTCAAGGTCTATCTGCATTGTTTGACATTCAGAAATAATTATTATTCAAAATCAGAGAAGTGGACTTCTGGCCATTTCTGGTAATGTTTTTGGCTGCTTCCCAATGTTTGGCATTTTAGCCCTCCCTTGGTGGGCCCTAGGGTAGAAAAGTGGTCCTTAATCTCATTAAAGTTGGCTAACTTTGCTTCATGGAGATTCTTGAAGAAGGCATCCAAGTCACACCAGCTGCTTTGCTGAAGCTCACTAATGTGGCATGGTGATATTGGTTTTTCATTCTGGCTTCCTATCATCTCCTGATTGGAAATGATAGAAATAGTTGCATCTAAAAATAACTGAATATCAGTGGGTACACTTCAAACCTATATTACCCTGGGCATCACTGTTCTTCTGCCTAAGAGGGAGTGCATTAAATCCCCTGCTTTGCTCACCCAGGGATTGTAGGATTATGCCTGTGGGCAGCTCTTTGTAATTTTCATTTTTGCTAAAGGAATCTGTAATATCCAGCCATTAGGCAGAAATCCAGGCTACAATTAACAGCATTTTTGTCCCACTGAAACCAATGAGTTTTCAACAGACAGAAGTGTTGCCTGGATCATAGCCATATTATGTGAACCTCACTGTGTTAAATTACCATACCAATTAAAACATATTATACAACCTGCTTAGTGTAAGCCTTTTAACAAATACAGTTATACAAAAACACCTAATTGTTTTTTTAAACCACAAAATGCTCTAGAGAATCCCTCACAAACAAACAGCTTCAAAATAAGGCTCAAAGAGAATGTTACTTTTTTAAAAAGCCAGAACTTTTTATTATTATTATTGCTATTCCAGTTCAAAGTTAATATAGGCATTCCAGATTTCTATTATAGATATGAGACTTTTTTCCCTTTGAAGTGTTGAATAATTTATCTTCCCATAAACACAATTAATATAGCTTAGTTTAACGCAAACAGTTATGTAAGTTTAATCAGATATGAAACATTATGGATAGGACCCAAAGAGATACTTCAAATGTACATAATGGATTTTGGACTTTTTTCCACCAAACAGCAGACCTATCAATCCCCCATGTGCAAAATATCTTTGAAAGTCTTTTTCAATTTCAGCAGAGAGTCAGGATGCAGCAAGGCTGGGTGGTGGGAATTGTGTTTAAAAATGAAAAATATAAGTTCAACCTGAATGAAGGACTCAGGAGGGTTCTTATACATAGGCTCTGTGCTAAAAGTGTGGCAGAAGCGACAGTCCTTCTTTCATTCTTAACTTTTGGCAAAGGCTCATATTAGTTTATCCCACCCTAACACATTCAGCAGACATATAAAATCTCCTGATTCACAACCAAAGTCAAAGCTTGGAAAATTCATGGGTTTCTCTCTTTTCTCCTTTTTTCTTTTGGTTTACAGGTCCAGAATCTCCTGGCTACCATGACCATTGACCCTGGGAGTACTAAACCAAAACATTATCTTTTAAAAGCTTTGGATGGTGTATTGCATGTAATGTAAAAGTAAAATACAGTATAAAGGAAAGTGAATATAACTTTCAACTCACTGAATTATGCAGTAATTTCCCAATGCTGCTTCATGGGAGAATTGCAGCATTATGTAATGAAATGTGAAACCATATGTGCATGCACAATTGCACCACAACCTACCACAATTCCACTCCCACAGCCTTGACGTTAATGCATCCATTTTGCACCAGGAAAAGAAAGGTCTAACTGCTACTGTAGGGGAAGTTACAGATATATAAGAGACAACAGAATTCTATTGATTATTCTACTGAATAGAAATAAAGGCAAAAATTGTTTATAATCTAGAACCTGTACTCCAGATTAGATATGGGAAGAAATAACTAGTACTGTTTGGAAAAAATGGTTTAAACCCCCCAAATAAACACAAACATCTTAGCAGTTCAGAATTTATTCAATGCAAAATTTGCAGATGGTTGTTTTATGGGGAAAATAAATAGAATTTTCTATACAGGAAACAATATTTTCTGCACAGGGATATTGGATTGCATGGGAAATGCAATTTCCTGCTCAGAAAATGTCATTTTCAGAGCAAAAAAATGAAATGTGTGAATTTTGTGCAAACTAATTCCTGAACTGTGAATACTAACTGGAAGCTGCACTGTTTTGAAGACTTCCTGGCAGTGAGGAGAAGACTTCTGAAATTACTTAGTACTTACTCTGAGAAGAAAATTCATGAAGAATCCTCACTCTAGATGAAAGCCACATCAGGACCATGGACCAGAATTCCCCATCCCTGAAATACCATTGTGTTACCTTACTCATACCCTTTTGTAGCATAATGGTTGCATTCACACTGCAGAAATAATCCAGTTTGACACCACTTTAACTGCCATGACTCACTGCTATGGAATTCTGTGAATTGTTTGTTGTGGCACTAGAGTTTTCTGACAGAGAAGACTAAATGTCTCACATTTAGTGCAGATGCTGCCAATGCTTGCTATTTCTGTCTTAAACAGCTACAACCCAGAAACCTAGTTAAACATAAATACAGTATTTGACTCATTACAAAGTTTCTTTAAGCTTTATCTGTACTGAAGGAAGTGGATCTAACAGTAGATGTGCCTAGGCTCTTAACTGTTACAGAGAAATGTGGAAAGGATCCACATTACCAATTGCTACTAGGCCACAGCTATGTGTCTGTCTAGCCATACTAAAAGCATGTACAGTGGACCTTCCATGTTCACTGGTGTTAGGAGTACAGGACCCCCATGAAAATGGAAAAATTACATTTAAAAAAACCTTTTAAAAAACACCTTTTAAAAAATTTGAGACAACACCTTTCTAGGCATCTCTTGGTTCTCCAGGGCAACTCTGTGGCCAACATCTGGCAGAAGTTGACTATAGAATTGTGCTTGAGGACCTAAAAATGCCTAGAGAATTGTCCTCCCTAGGAATCTCTAGGTCTTCCAGTGTGACCTTTGGTGGATGATGATGACAAAGACATACTAGAGGACCTAGAGATTCCTAGAAAGATCATATTAATCAAATCCAGGAACAATCAAATCCCCAAAAGTCAAAGCTGCAAATGTGGAAGACCAACTGTATTTGAACTGCATGCAGTAAATCAAAATTCTAGCAAGAAAAACTCATGTCTGTATCATCAATGTATTATACAATCTGAGAAAGTTTCCATAGTTTATTTGGCAACAATATTATATTTTGCATAATTAACTCTGAGTTTACTTTTCAAAGGGGACACAAGCTACATAGGACAATAAAACACTATCCCCAGTTAGCCACTCTTCTGGCATACTGATAGTGATATATTAATATATACGTCTACCATGCATGCAAAGTAAATTATACACCAACATGCATCAGACGTATTCTTCTGACAGCAATGGGAATGGAGTTGCACATGCAGCAGTACTGTAGTTGTGCATTCCTCATTGTGGCTGCATGTCATTGTGGCTGCACTCTGATGTTCTGTATTTCACATTGCAGTTGAGCATTGCTCAACAGTACAAGGCACTGGCATGTGATTTACAGTTTTACTCTTCTGCTTGTGGAGTGTGGCTGTGTGTAGTTCTGGCATAACATATTTCTGTTTATGGATATTTACCCCACACTGATGAGATGTTGTATTACAGCATTTGTCTACCTACTAGAGATCCAAACTTTCATTTGTGTCATGCATGGGAGAACTACAACAATGAAAATGTCCTCTCCCTACTGGGTGAGATCATGAGAGCTTTTGTATATTTTTCATTGATTTTCACACTTTTTTAACAGAAAAATAAATAAATAAATAAATATGCAGAGTTTTGGTGCAAAAATGCTATCTTCTTTACGAAAAATGTTATTGCACAAAACCCACAATTTTCCTCTTATTGCTGTTGGCAGGAAAAGAATAATGCCCAGTAATTTGTATCAGCTACTGAGGCTGCTCCTGCAGTGCAGAATTAATGTAGTTGGATACTAGTTTAACTATCATGGCTCCATCTTATGCAATCCTGGGATTTGTAGTTTTTCATAGCACCAGAGTGCTCTGACAGACAAGGCAAAATATCCCACAAAACTACAAATACCAGAATTACATAGCATTGAGTCATGGCAGCTAAAGCAGTATCAAGTTGCTTTAATTGTGTAATGAAGATGTAGCCTTAGGGGCTGTGCACACCAACCATAAAGGCCAGCCTGGGGCCGTGTTGGGGCCTGACATCCACATGACACACACCTTGACTCCACCCCAGGGTGGTGTGATGCCGCATGCCACTCCACATGGCACACAGCATCACGGCACTCCTCTGGCACTGCATCCACATGACACAGCACCAAAGGACCTCCTTAAAGTCACTGCACCACATCTATTGTGCCCTTTCCAGGGTGCAAAAAGAAGCCGCTTTTGGGGTCTCCTTTTTGCTCCCAGGAAAGGCCAGGTCAGGTCCACAGTGTGTGGTTGCTGCAGCCCCAATCTGGCACAGCTGGAGGCAGCTGCAAGCCACCTCTTAGGGACAATCTACACAGCCCCTTAGTTAACTATTTTAACTCTGATTATTGGCAGAATGGACCTCTTTCTCTTCATGCAGGTGATACCTGGAAAAGTAGGTTGGGCGGGTTTGAGTCACATTCACGACAATAGTGTCATGACTAAATAGCAATTGTGAATGCTGAAAAGTCACCTAGATTTATTCATCCATTCTGCTTGTGAGTGGATCATAGGTCAATGATATTTCCATCAGGTTTGGGATAGGGGGTGAGACCAGAGAATTTATTTAGTTAAATATATTTAAAATAAGTATTTGATGTAGAATACTGGCTGCTGTCATTTCACTTTCTCAACTGCAATTGCCAGTTTCTTCAAAGGAGTATGTTGATATGTTGATATATCTTTTCTGGTATATTTCATTACAACTATACCATCTATCCTGAGTTTGTCTGCTTTTTCTGGCACCACTGTCCAGGGTCTCAAGCAGAGTTTTTTGATATCACCTGCTAGTGCTTCATTGAACTCAAGATATCAGAGAAAGGATCTGAGAAAATCTGCATGCAATTACTATTTTAACGTTGGCCTGTGGTCCATCTCCCAATGAGCTGGTCTTCCATGTTACTGTGTATCTTATCTTGGTGTAGCTAATATACTTTAAAAGTTTTCAGAGGCAGGACTAAGCCAGGTAGTGGCAGTGTATGAGAGACAACCTATAGGTTCAATAAATAATGAAAAAAAATGTTCAGCTGGAGTTCCAAGGTCACTGGAATTAACCACCTTTAGTTTGTATTGACTTTAATGTATTTATGGCAGAAAAGTACTTCATAGCCTTGTACTCATTGACTTTGAGTGATGCAAATGGAGGTGAATTTACCAAAATATGCAAATTTCTTCACATTTAGAACAGAAAGAACTTGAGGCTCAACACCCCCCCCATCCCACTCCAAATGATATATTTTATTTTATTTGTATGCCACCTTTTCCCCCAAAAAAGGACCCAAGGCAGCTTTCTTCTAGCATAAGTGGCTGTGCACATGAATATTCATCTAGTTTTGTAGACTCACTTTCCATTAAAGCTCACAAATATTCCTTGGTATTGTGAGGATATGCACTGTATAGTAAATGTCTTCTTCTGTTTGGTTTCTCAGCCCAGGAGCTGGAACTTTAAGAGTCTTTAAGGCAAAGGAACACTTCAGCTGAAAACTCATAATCTGATCCTTCACTTCTCTCTAGTCACGCATACTCCTGTGCACTGTTGGCAACACTCCATCCCTTGCCTCTCACATGGGCTTGCTGACTTCAAAATTTGCCAGTAAAGATGAGGCACTGAAAAATTGCCACTCTGCCTGAGCGATTCTTCCCCTTCTCAACTAATCTTTGGTGCTTTTCATGTCTCATGATCCCTTTGGTACCATTTTCAGCCCTTGCTCTCTCTGGGCTAGGGAGTTTAGCAAGAAGAAGAAGAAGAAGTAGAAACTGTTAACAATTACATCTCCTTCTAACAGTGATACAGTTGCTGCCAGAAGGATCAGCAAGGGAAGGCATAAATGTTGGTGGATGGGGCTTCCTTATTGATCACTCTAAAAACACACAAAGCTAGGACTCTGAAAATCCATTCACAGGCACAGATGCAGTCTTTAAGTACAGCTTGTTGATATTAGTTTGTGTTGAAACAAAGTGCATCCATTGCTCTCTGTACCTATCAGCTCTCTGCCTAAAAGGTCCAGCTAGTGAATTCACTTCAAGACAACACAGAAGCCATAGTCTGTCTTTCCTTTTTATACAGAAGTAGAAGATGCTCGGGGTTCATCATCCATTTCTGTCCCCTTTCTTCTCCTAATGTTGCCAGGAAAGGTTTTAAAAAATAGTGTGTGACTATACTCAGGTCAATTCACTTGAGCTACAGGCCTTTAAGAAGTCTGTGTTATCAAGGCTTCTGATCAAGTGGATGTTTGTAACCACGCTGAGATGACAGCACATTTCAGACCTTCCCCAGAAACACAGAGTAGGAGGGAAGGGGGGGGGGTTCATCCTCATTTTCCACATTAAAGAATGTGTTGTTGTGGTTGTGGTTGTTGTTGTTGTTGTTGTTGTTGTGTGCCTTCAAGCTGTTTCTAGTTGATGAAGACCCTATTATGGGGTTTTATTCTTGGGATTTGTTCAGAGGAAGTTTGCCATTACCATCCTTTGAGGATGAAGGAATGTGACTTGCTCAAGGTCCCCAAGTGGGTTTATGTAGCCACACTGGCATTTGAACCCTGATCTCCAGAGTCATAGGAGATTATAGAATGGACAAATATGCCAACTGCTCCCTAACAGGATGCAGCTGAATTGTGGGATACAGGAAGATATTACTGTTCATAATTTGCTGCTGATTCCGCCAGGTGGCTGAGTCCTGACTGCATCCCGGGTCCCAGGAGCACTTCAGAGGCCACTTTTCAAAGCCAGGAAATTTGGTCTTTGAAAAGCAGCCTCCAAAGCTCACCTGGGACCTAGGATGCAGCCCCCCCAGCAGAATTGGTGGCAAATTATGAGCAATCACACCTGACTGTATTCTACAGTCTGCATCCCATAGGGAGCAGTTGGATTATTTGTCTATGCAATAATCTCCATGGTCCAACACTCAAACTACTAAGCCATGCTGGTCCTCTGTCTCTTAATAGATTTTGAATAAATGGCCTAGAACTATTTTGATTTCTTTTCTAAAAAATATCTTTATTAGCTTTATTTCCATTACTACAATGCTTTAAAGACTGTATATAATGTGAGAATAAAAATACAAACATCAAAATACAAACATCATGTTTGATGTTTGATTTCTATGTTATATTTGAGGCCCTGTTTTGCTTCTAAGGAAGTGAGAGGTAAAGAATATATCCCCTTAATCCTCATAACAACCTTAGTAGGTAAAAGAAACTGAACTAGGGTGAAGCCAGTGGTCCAAAACACATTGCAGAAATAATCCAGTTTTTGACTGCTTTAACTGTCCTGGCTCAGTGCTAGGAAATTCTGGGAACTTTAGTTTTGTGAGACATTTAGCCTTCTCTGTCCGAGAGCTCAGGTGTCACAATAAATGACAATTCTCAGGATTCCCTAGTACTGAGCCAGGGCAGTTAAAGTGGTCTCAAATTGGATTATTTCTGCTGTGTGTTTCGGACCAGCATCTAGCGTCCTCTTCTCATTCCACAAATCTAATAAAACACCAAACAGTACAATTTTTGCATCAGAACCATGTTCAATTTTCCTGATAGCTTTGGTTCACATTTTAACTAGGTTCCTAAAATTGATACCTGAATGAATGCTCCCATGGTCACTTGCTCATCTGATATTTCATTTAATAAAATGTATACTTTTAAAAAAATGTCAAGAACAGAATAAAACAGGTAATTGCTAAGACAAGCTCAACAGCATCTCATATCAAATAAAGCTAAAAAGCTCAGCGTATGGCTAAAGATCCATAATTCTACTCTCAGCTCTCCAATACGCCCTGGGATGTGACTTCCAAGGCAGATATGTAGCCTGTCACAGGACAGAGTTATTTCTCAATACAATCACGTTTGTTGAGAAACAGCTGGCTTTCCCAAGAAGTTATTTCATCAAGTGCATTCTGGAAGAGGAGCACGCACCCAAAATTTCAAATGGGACAGCAACACTACAGCCTGGGCAATTGCAATGACTTTTTATTATTATTAGGAACTAGAGCTACTCAGTCAAATGACTAGCAAATCTACAGTCCCAGCCCTTTTCTTCACTATGTAGCAACAAAATATATGACCAAACCCTTATCACAGGCAATTCTGCTCTTTCAAATACATTTCTTCTCTTTTAAATGGTATGCTCCAGACCCCTTTAACTCCTTTCTCCTGGTACCATAACATTTATGGGAAGTGATGCAAATATCACTCAACTGTTTCCTCTGGTAGCTGAGACACAGTCAGAAATATTAAGAACATAGTTCTTTTCGTAAGCATGTAGTGTACTTCTTCTGACACATTTTTAAAACTAAATTCCTATGGGTAAGCATGCAATGAGAAGCAGAGAATGGGTAGCCTGCAGCAGCTGTTGGACTATAACCCCCATCAGTCCTAGTCAGCACAACTCATGGTTTGGAATCATGAGTGTTGCTGTTCTACAATGTGTAAAGTCAAACGTTCGCCATCTCTGATATAAAGGAGTACCTTTCATCCACCCAAATTAAATATATTTGTGCTTACTTGGAAACACTAGTTACAAATACTTTCCAAGTATCCTTGTACTCCATTTTGGAGGTTAAGTTGCTTTTCACCTTTAGGTAGCTATCATTTTAGGGCATCACATTTCCTGAAAGTTCATCATTTGTTATATTGATACCCTTAATCCACATTCACTGTGCCATCCTGGTTTAGATACCACAGCAGAAAGCAAATGCTTTAATTTTAGTGATGCATGGACCTATCTCCTAAATGACCTAGAAAATGAACTAGCATTTCTAAGAACAATACAAATTGTGCATAAAGATACAGGCCAAGGTTGTATTGTACTATTCCCTGGCAGAGAATTGTAATATGAGAGGCTTTTTGATGGATCCTTCTTGGTGACACCATAATGCACATAGCGGCCTCAATTGCTCACCCACTGGAGAAGATAGTATTATTTCCTATAGAGTTGTGATGTGTTTTCATCCAAATCAGTCTAGGAATGTCCTCTAACCTACTTGTACTAGGAAAAAATACTCGCATTGTATGAATTGGGGAAACATTTTGTTTTGCTTCCAATCAATAAAAAGCATATTAAAATGTCTGAAAGACCATTTGTGTGTGTGAATTCAGTTGTGTTCCATTCAAAGACCCAGAGCCAGAAAATGCAAGATGGACTAGCCCCTCTATCTACAATCTATCTATATTTAAATACACTTTTGTTTTAGAGTATTTTCTGACTAATGAATCTCAATGTCCCTGCAATGGGAGAAATTTCAGTTTCCCTCAAATATGACTAAAGAACTGACAACCAGAACAAGGACTTCCTGAATCATGGATTTCTTTTGTCCCAACAGATTACATTATCTTTTGTCCCAACAGATTACATTATCTGATACTCAAAAGTACTTCAATGGCAAAAATCAACAGATTAATCAACAAATCAACAAATCAAAATCCCCCTGCAATTTGTCCTGGCCATTTTTATTTATTGTATAAAAAGTACATGGCAAATGGCTGACATTTGGGGATATTAATTGTTAATGTGACAACACTGCAGAATACATACATTGTAGTTCTGCTTTTGTGTGGATTGTGTTACAAATGCTACTCTAAGAGACTACTTTGAATGACTGGCTTCACTGTCAAACATGTTAAATGAAGTGTGTTTCATACATATGCTGCCTTAATGAGATGGTTAAGTTATTTTGATTAATTTTAAATAAGAACTTTCCAACATTGCCCCATTGCTTTATAAATTCAATAGGAAAAAAAGTGAAGTTGAGGAAGACTGTAGGTGCATCTGCAGTATAGAAATAATGTAGCTATAATCCTGCAGCCCCATCCTATAGAATCATGGGAGATGCACTTTTACAAAGTCTTTAGCATTCTCTGCTAAAGAATGTTGATGCCTCACAAAACTACAATCCCACAAATCTATAAGATGGAGCTATGACAGAGTTCGGTCAAACAGCATTATTTCTACAGTGTAGATGCACTCTCAATGTAGAAGAAAGTGAAACTGACAGATTTCCCATGCAGGGCATACATTGATCTCTCTTTACTGAGAATAGATGCTCCAGTTGAATTTGGCCAGTGCAGATGGTTGAGAAATTTCCGAAGATTATATACTGTATGTCTGTATGAGTTGCTGTATAATGTAGCCTTTAGATAACAGATAAACAGCGAGAGAGGAGAGAGAGAGAGAGAGACAGACAGACAGACAGACAGATATTATGGTTACGAACCAAAATACTGAGGAACAATATAGCTCCTTTTAGTTATGTAGCTATGTCTTCAGTTTCTACTGGGAATTGTATATAGATCATAAGGCCCATTTAGGCTAAAATGCAATTAGAAATTGATTTGGTAAATAATGTATGTTATCTGCATGAGGAAGCAAAATGGAGACAATGGATTTGCACTATCCATAAAGACATAGATCATCCGGGGGGGGGGGGGGGGAACAATGGCACAAAGAAACCCAAAACTGTAGGTGATCTTTTAAAGTAGGGTGGACAGCAGGGATCTTGGAGACTACAGGCAGCACAGCACCTCACACTATTTTGGGAGCTTTGTCTGTTCCCTTTGTACACGGGGCATTTTATGTGTTACCTGGAGATGTCTGATTGCCAGCAGTATGGCAATCATGCTGTGGTATTGGCAAAAAGTGGGGCTTGTTTGTTTGTTTGTTTGTTTGTTTCAACAATGTATGTTAAGGAGGATGTGCTTCTTTATATGTGCTGTGGTTGCTTTTTAGGCTGGCCTGCTCCTCCTTAAGAATAAAGATATACAACTGAGAACTAAAATTAGAATAACCCAGTACATTGTATTTCCCTTCTCTCTCTCTCTCTCTCTCTCTCTCTCTCTTTTACATTTTTGACAGTCTGTTCAGCCCCCAGGGGGTCTCAGGGACAAAAAAAGTGGCCCTCAGAGTCATGCAATTTCCCATCCTTGGTGCAGTTCCTTTTGTTAGGTAACCATCATTGACAAAAGCTATTTGTTAAGTATACACATAGACACTTTATCTCTGTATAATGTATGAAATGTCTCTTGAAGTGAAGAAACTCAGAAGTGCATAAAATAACATGGTGGTTTCCAAGATCCACTGAAGAGACAAGTCATTCGTTGACTCAGCATGTTATGTAATAAGATGGATCTCATTTGCATAACATGATTTAAATTTTGTGACATAGCACCCAGCATTTCTCTCCTGCACCCCTGCCTAGACATTGCAGAATTTTTTATGTCCTGGGCTAAATGCACCAAGGTGTTTATATATTCTCTCCTGCACAGCTTAACACAACCTGCCTGCTGAATTGTTTATGGACTAGTGCTTCGTAGGTAAACTTCAAATACATTACACTTGTAAGGTATTGCTCTAATATACTGGGAAAGGAAGAACATACTTTACTGTAAGGGTTTAATGCAGCCACTGCATTTATAATAGCCGCATCATAACATGCACAAATGTAATGTCATATCCCCAAATATATAGGCTACCTTCCCATACTTTCTACAGTTACATTGCTTTATGTAAGTCATTTTTCCAGTTGCATTACTTGGTGCACTTTATTTTTTTTCTTGTGTGTTTCAGTAATAAGCTTATATGACTTAAAATATAGAGCTACCTAGTAAGAGTATCTTAATAACCTGATCAGTATACTTGTTGAAATGAAATACTATATATATATGTGTGTGTGTGTGTAGTCTATCTATGCAAACTATACAGTGCATATATACTTTTTTTTTCCAGGTGTGGCATTTAGAGTGGGTTGTTTTGTCCTTTCCCTGTGATTCAGACAGCATCAGGCTATATCTCAAAGAAGCGTTGCTATTTGTGGGTAACTCATTTTTAAGATCGAGATGAAACATTTTTCAGTTACATCCAGACAGAAGTCCCTAATTTGGTGATCTTTCAAAAGGGCACACAAACAAGAATGGGAAAAAATTCTGTCCTGTTAAAGTGGCAACTGCAAAAGTGTTATTCATATGGAGAAAACTTGACCCAAATTTTGATGGACATTCTGAGCAGAATCCTGCAGGTAGCTTATGCTGGCCTTGTTACTCCAGAGCAAATACATTTAAGCCCATGCCAGAAGATGGTATCCTGTACCTCCTTGATCAATGCCTTTGTTACTGGGTGTACAAGGGCACTTGGAGGCTTCCACATACACCTTCATGGTCCATTGAAGTCCCAAAGATGGTGCTTTAACTCAGAGCCACTGGCTTCCCCTGAATATCCAGAGAGAGAGAAAAAACAAACAAACATCACTTCCTACCACGACCAGTATTATCATAGATACAATAGCAAAAACCTGTTCCTTGCCAATTCAACTGTTACACCGCAATCCTGTCCAATCTCTTATTATGGAAAATGATCCTCATTAAATTCCCCTACCATCCTTCTGACTTTATACCAGTTATTTATAAACAATGAGAACAACTCTTGTTCTTTTGGTTAAAGGTCTGGGGGAGAGGGACACTGAAGAAGAAAGTCTGCCTAGACTAACAAACATGCTACTGGCAGTGCTAAAGCTAAACATGTGAATTCTCTTACACCAGCAACATACAGGGACATACAGTGGGAAGGGCACATTAGTCCTCCAAGAGACCTGCTCCCCTGGAGCAAGGGAAGGGCAAGAAATAGGAAGAGAAGGAGAAGGAGGTGGAAGTGGAAATGGAGATGGAGATGGAGATGGAGATGATGATTTTGCCCCCAAACAATCTCTGTGGGACATGAGGGCATTTTTGGATATTTTGAGACATTTTGTTGTGTGCGGAAGCACAAAATTTCATTTTTGTCCCTGTGAGCTCCAGACATGTGGACATACCCTCTACATGTCCTAGAGATCACAGTAATGGTGTGCGTGGAGGGGTTAAATTGTTTTTATACCCCCGGTGCATCCCTGAGGGCCACAGAATGACCCTGGGGGCCACATGAGACCCAAGGTCTGCACTTTTCCCATTCCTGCCGTACATTACACATAAAAATTGTCCAATTTAGCTGCTGGAACTTTCACAATTATTTCTCTTCAGTGGAAGGTACATGGCAGGGAGTCTCAGGGTGGCTATGTGCCCTACTTTACAGAGGACAGCATTTTTTTCTGAAGACCTGTCAGAGTACATGCCTCTGTTTCCAAGTGCCTAGTGTGGTTTAAAGAGGGGGACATACGAAAGGGGAGTTGCAGCAGGGACTTTCTCATCAACAGTTAGCACCTGGTCATCAGACTCTGACCCAGATCCAACTCTGGCAACATAGCAAGTTGCAGTACACAACCATGGTGGTGGTAAGTTGCTTATTCTGAGGTGTGAACAAGATGCCCAGCATCAGTCACATGGCTAGGTGCCATGTTCTGACCTCAGAGTGAGTGACTTGCCACTGCCATGGCTGTGACAAGCAGCATGCATAAATAGTTGTCTAGTTTAGTTGTTTAGTCATGTATGTTTTATTTAATTGTTTATGTAATTGTTTAAGTATTTTTGTAAACTGCTTTGATCCTTTGGAAATGCAGTAAATAAATAAAATTTATTATTATTATTATTATTATTATTATTATTTGTCCAGCTTCAGAAAAGAGGGACTCTTTCCAGATTCCTCACCAAGAGGACTGAGACAGGTCATTTTATTTAGACTGTGCCATGGTCTAAAGCCTACTAACTATTCAAACAGCTTCATTTATATACCACTTCATACCGCCCAAGCAGTGTCTAAGCTACTTGGAGCCCTTTTTCTGGTATTGAACTCACCACCTTATGGTTTTGAGTGAGTGGATGCAGTACAGGCATTTAACCACTGTGTACAAATGCAACCTCAACTGTATTGTTCTATTTGAAATAATTTGACACCCCCTTTTTGAACAAAGCCTTCTCAAGGTGGCTTAACTTTAAAGCAATTGCAGCTTCTCTTAGTGTGTCTTGGGAATTTGAAGTGCACCTCTGTGTTGAACTGAAAACAAATGGCTAATTAGATTCCAACTCCCTAATTTACTAATATTAATGTTTCTTTTTGTAATTACTTTTATAAGTAAAATATAATTAACATTCCAGTTTGATTGCAATGTAAGCACAAGCCATCAGGGGCTCATTGACACTGCGTCCTATCATTGCACTGTTCTTCAAGCATTTCTGCTGGTGAAAGTAGGCACTAAAATGACAGATGATTTATGACAAATGAGATCCTTCGTACAACAAATAATTTATGTCCTGCAAATGAAAAAGTGTTGCAAGGAATAGAAAAATGAATCAATGAAAAAGGACATTCTTATTATGCTAATGATGTTGTCACCCATAGCAAACTGATACACTTTATGACTTTCTCATCCTGCAGGGCAACCCATTGGTTTTAAGAAGGAATCCAGAGTGGTGATTCTCATACTGCTGTCCAGAAAAATAAATAAATAAATAAGAATATTCAAATAAAGTGCTAAATCAGTGGTGAACAAACAGTGGGGTGGGATTCTTGGGCGGGGGGGGGAGGTGAGAGTTGCTTAAGGAGGGAGGGAGGGTACAAGGTTTGGAAACTCTGATCCCTCTTCTGCTTCCTCTTTCCAAACTTTTTATGAGTAAAACTTACAGATATGTTGAATTAAATATTGAATATGCTTAAAAAAAACTGTTCTAATTTGAAATTATGTTAAATGTCAAAATATGAATAGATGTCAATGTGCAAATGAAAATGCACACAGTAAATAAACAAAATATGTTATTCTACGTTGGGCGCACCCCCTTTTTCACAATGAGCATATAGATTTAAATGGGGGGGGGGGAGATTAAAAGTTTAATTACCACTGTGTAAACTGATCATTCATTGGGGTTTTGCATTTCAAGAGGTAGGCAAGTTCACATTAGTTGAGATTCTGCAATGGACTTGTGTAAAACTACACTCACATGGTTATATAATGGTTAGTCTACACTATCTGTCTGCTGAACATTGACATTGTGAAACCACAGTGTATCTGCCAACGTGCCCGTTTATTGTTCCATGGCATAATGGAGAATGTGCAGATATTGTTTCTACAATCCTAGTGAATCAAATGGCATGTTGGTCAAGGGTGTAGAACCACATGGCTGTAATTATGTTAGTTATTCCTAGCTAGAGTAGATATATTGAATCAATTGTTGAATGGTGAGTCAACAAGTAGGTGTATCTAATTGATTCAATGCAACTACTCTGCTTGAGACTAACAATAGCATTTAGGCCCATGAATTCCACTTATGCAACCATGAAGTGAATACATCCGTTGCACAATGGCAAAAGGGGTATAACCATATGTGTAAAGGAATTTACACATGTATATGACACCAAGAGGATTCAACAGGCCTCTAAGGAAGTAGGCTCAAGTCTATGAAAGCTCATGCTACCAACCTCTTTCTTTCAATTAGTTTTCAAGAGGATTGAGGCCATTGTGATTCTAATGTACAAACTTTTCAACATACAACTAATAACTTTTCACTTGTTAATCTTTCATTTTGTCACAAATTGACAATGATTGAATTCTGAGGGCCATGGGGATTTAAAATAGTAGATTCAAAATTGATTCTGCACTGCAAATTGTTACAGCTCTTCCCACATTACACACATAGACCCTGCATCTTTCAATGTGAGAGCCTTCTGTGTTTATTGCAGTAGTTGAAGAAACCTAATTCAGAGTTACTTTGCATTTCAGGAAACAACCTTTCTATACTTGATTGCCCAAGAGTAAAACAGCCCCGAGGCAGGATCTTATCCTGGATGAATATGTTGGCCTGGCTTATATTACAGAGATATGGCTGCATAACGCTAGGGAGGAGGTTATTCTCTCACTGCACTTTGCACCTGAGTTTTCTGTTCAGCAGGATGTGAAGATGAATTTGCAATGGTGTATCTGGATTCAGCCAGATTTCATACTTCTGGGTTTAAATGTGTGCATTTGAAGGAGGGTGGCTTGGAGTAAATAGGGATTCTTTTCATGTACCACCTGCCTCACTGTCCAAAATTGTTTTTTTTTTTTTCTCCCTGAACTGGGCACAGTTGGGCTCAGTGGTGGCATTGGAATACCCCTGGCTTGTTCTGGGAGACTTTGATATTTCATGTTGAGACCACTCTCACAGGAGCAGCTCAGAATTTCATGTCCTCCATGACAAACATGGGGCTGCCCTAAGTAGTATATGGACCTGGTTTTTTGAGGGGGCTGGGTAACGGTTATTTAGTTGTGGAGGAACTCTTCATATATCTGTTGTCATGAACAAATCACTACTTGTTGAGCTTCAGACTCAGTGGGACTCAGAGCCTCTGCAAAGATGGGGGACTTATAGATTCCTGATGGCTCTATGATTCCTTATGATATCCTTATGGCTCTTGGGGAATTTTCTCTTGCCATCACAAGTGAACCTGTCAACAAAGACTAGAGCATTGATGATGGAAAACTCTGAACAGAACACATCAATCACGAAGTAGCACCCATTGGAATGCCTGTTTCATATCAATTATAGAAGCAAAGAAATAGTATTTCTGTTCTACCATTCCCAAATCCAGCAAGGATTATTTGAATAGTTAGGGGCTTTCTGCACTCTGCCCCCCAAGAATCCAGACCATTCAATAGCCCCCAGCAAGGAATTTACAAAGCATTTTGTTGATAAGATCACTAGGATCCACTATGAATCAGGGTGCATCTGCAGTGTAGAAATAATGTAGTTTGACCCCATTTTAGGCGTTGCAGCTCCATGCTATGGAATCCTGGGATTTTTAGTTTTACAAAGTCTTTAAGGTGGAGCCCCTTAAAAGTGTGGAGGACCCCACTTTAACTGTCATGGATCCATCCTATAGAATCCTGGCATTTTTGGTTTGGTAAGTCACCAGCACTCTTTGACAGTGAAGGCTAAATACCTTGTAAAATTACAAATCCTAAGATTTTGAGGGACGGAGCCACAGCACTTAAAGTAGAGTGAAACTGCATTATTTGTAGATGCACCCCTGGATGTTGTAGCTGATACAGATTCACTGAATAGGAAAAAAATGCTTCCTGTTTGTCCTGTGTTACTAGATAACTTTCAATTTGTGGAACCTTGAGCATGTGAACAAGAACCTTAGAAAGGCAATTGCCAGCACAAGTATTCAGAATCCTTACCCTTCCTGGTTCATTAAAGCAGCCAGAAAGGGCTTGGCCAAGTAAATAAAAGGAATGGTGAATGCCTTGCTCCTTCAAAGAAGGATTCCATTCTGCCTAAAAGTAACTGGTAAAATCTTTACTTAAAATCAATCAATCAAATAAACAAACCATCTGTGAACTGTACTTTATTATACAATTACTGGCGTGTCTCCAATGATCCTATTGGGGGTAAGTTCTGGAGTGTATTATGGCCTCCTAACTCTTGGGGTTTTTGAATGAAATATATTATCTATACTCCATCTCTATCTGTCTTCAAGACTGATTATGGAACAGAAATGGCTTCAGTTGCCTTAGTGGATGACCTACACGTAGAACTGGATTTGGGAGATGTGTTGTACCCCTGTTGGATCTATTACACCTTTATGTGGCTTTCAATACCATTGATTATGGTAACCTTCTGGGCTGCAGAGGGCTAATCTCAGATCTCAGTCTCTCTCTCATCTCTCTTATAGACAGTTGCAGTTCAAAGACATAGCTAGGTTAGTATGTAAAGAGATTTTGAAACTAAAGGGCAAAGCCAAAAGGAACATTCAGAGGCTGCAATCACCCTGGAACCATGGTGACTGGATGGCCTGTTCCTGAAGTGGGTCACCACCACAATCCCAAACAAGCCACTGGTAGGAGCAGCTTTTTGCTGCTCCTTTTGACAATGACTTCAGGCCACCTTAGATGGTTGTGGCTGCATTGGGGGCATGTGTCATCTAAATGCCATGCCCCGAAAGCAGATGGAAACTGCTCTTATTTGGCCCATTTGTTTTGGGCCTCAATAATGTGGTGTGGGGGAGTTGGTAAGAGCTTTTTTAGGCCTAAGTCTACTTCCTCAGATGCAGGCATACAGTTAGCTACAATTATATAAATATAAATTAGAGATGCTAAATCTCAGTTTTCCTGTGTCCTGACAGATGTCAAGAACAATGAAACTATTTTCATCCTGAAACGTTGAGATACTTAAGATTTCATCCCCTGAAATGACAGGAAAATGTCCAGCTTTTCCACAAAAGCTGTGCAACTTGTCAAAAAAAAAAAAAGCTGCAAGGTTTTTGAAAGCTATGCGACTTGACAACTCTGCAGCTTTTGGTATGAAAAGTGTTGTTTCCTGGCAGCCACATGTGTGTTTTGCAGAAGATTGCCGGTCTATATATATTGCCTAACCAAAGGACAAAATCAGTAATGTCGCACAACAAAACCACATGCCTTTTTTTTGCAACATTGCTTATTTTGTGTGACTTTTTTTATGCAACACTTTTCTTGTGCTACATTGCTTTTTCATGTAAAAAAACAGCAACGTTGAACAGTAAAACCACATATGGCTGTAGTTTCAGTCAGTCCAAGTTTCTTTTCATATGATGTAACATTTGGATTGTGGAACTTTAGACTGGCAAAGGCTGCAATCACAATGTTGAACCTTTCACCTAGCTGTTTGTATGGGAGTACACTGTGCAATTTAGTTTTGCATTTGTACACTTTTCTGAAGGGTATAGTAAAAAACAATGTAAGCAGGTGAGGTTTATTTTCTTAGAAAGCTACACAGTTTGCTGTGTATAGTAAAAAAAAAAAGAAGAAGAAGACTGAGTATAAGTTCTTACTGCAAAACTACACAGTTTCTCAAACTCTTGAACAGGTCTCAAAAAGGTACAGTTTATGTTGTGCCAAGAACAACAAAAAAAGATACCCACAGTTGGAGGGAATTTTCAATATGTCATTTTAGTTCTCACATAAGTTTCTAAAGGTGTTGGGAATTCCAAATTCAAATTTTAAAGGAAGAAACATTAGAAGAAATATTAGAAGTTTTCCTTTGGATATTTGTTTCTGCTAGTATGTACAAAATGCCACTGGGATGCAGACAAGTTAAATTCTCCTTCACTTTTCCTCAAGTCAACTTACTAAAACTCAGGATATAATATGTCAGAAGGAATTCTAAGATGAACACTACCTGTTATGTTGGTTTTCTACATTCATCAATATTTTTAAGTGGGCAAAACATCAAAGTAGTGTGTTTGCTCAAAGGTAAATGGCACTGAATTCAATACAGTTTACTTCCAGCTGAGTATAGTTTTTGTTGTTAACTGCCCTTGAGTTGACCTCAAATCATGGCAATCCTGTCGATGAGACACCTTCAAGATCCCCTGTCATCCACTGCTGTGCTTAACACTTGCAGATTATTGCCCATGATCTTCCTGACTGAGGCTATCCATATATCATGTGATCTTCCTCTCTTTCTACTACCCTCAACCTTCCTAACATTATTGACTTTCTAATGACTCATGCCTTCTCATGATGTGGCCAAAGTATGACAGCCTCAATTTCAACATTTTGGCTTCTAAGGTTATTTCAGGCTTGATTTGTTCAGATTGCAGCTTTAATAGTAAAGTATGTATATTTATATATAGTATGCAGTGCAGGCATAGTTAGTTTTTTTTAAAAAAAAATCTGGTTTCTTTTAAAATCTGAAATCAGATTAGTATTAGGCTGCTAACTTTATTTATTTTCTATGCTTACAGTTTATTCTGGTGTGGAGAAAACAGACAATTTGGGATGTTGGTGACAGCCAATGGATGTTAAGTTAGAAAAAGATGGTGGCTACTCCCAGGAGTGGGTATAAATAAAAGGCAGAGTTGTGTGTTAAGAGAGTGTGTCATTTTACCCTGAGGGGTTACACAGTCGGGGAGACCGGGGAAGACTTCTGTGAAGTACAGTGAGAAGGAGTTTAATATCCAAGTTAGGGACAACAAAAGTCCAGAAATAAAGTGTATGTGGATATCCTTTGGGATATATATCACTAGGAAGCAGTGGAGATTAGTAAAATAATCTGAAGAACAGATGAAGTAAACATTAGTAAATTGAAGAAATTCAATTAGTGGCTGTGATTACAGATAACAAGAAGGGTTAGGGTACAGAGTCTAAATAATAGTTCTATAGGACCTAAGAGTATAAAGAAACATTTATAAAGTCAAGTAGAGGAAATTGTTAAATCTTGTAACTACTGAAGAATTTATACACCATATCAATATTGAATACTATCCACTAAGAAAGATACCATAATCAACCCAGCTTGTAAATAAAATTCTTTTATTTGTTTCAACAAGTGGTTGGCTGAAGTATGCTTAAAGAAACATAATTAAAAACACTACCGAGAAAGAAAGAAAAAGTTATTATTTGGAACATATCAGATCACAAATATGTAGTTATCAATTAATATTTGGTGCAAGGCTAGGGGGATTTTAAAACCCAGAGGGCTGGGATCTGAAGAGAGTTCTACTGTAGGTGACACTGAAGAAAGATCTGAGTTCAAGGGCCTCCACACAATATTGGTACCAGCTGGTGAGATAGTTGCCACATCCATAACATATTGGTGGCAGCAGTGGCACAAAGTGTAAAGGTGTTTAAGAGATTTGGCAGTGCCACATATTCTCATCACATTTGGTTTTTGACAACTCTTAGACTGACATCCTATCCATACAGTGACAAGAGTCTAATCTGCACTGCAAAATTAATGTTTGATGCTGATTTAACTGCCATAGTTCAATGCCATTAATTCCTGGGATTGGTAATTTGCTGTGGCACTAAAAATCTCTGACAGAAAAGGCTAAATAGCTCACAGAACTATGAATCCCAGAATTCCATAGCACTGACCCATGGATGTTAAAACAGTGCTGAAATGCATTAATTCTTCAGTGCAGGTTAGGTCAAGATCTATACCTGCTTGGCTTCAACAAATCCAATGCATCAGAATTTGCTTTTTTTGTAATTGTTATCAAGCTGCCACCAAGTTATACAAGAATGAGGGAAGGAAAGTAAATCCAAAAGTTATACCCCTTGAGGAACAAGCTCCAAATGGTTTGCCTCCCCACAGCTGTCATCAAACTATACCATAAATTTGTAGAAAAAGGAAAGAGGAATAGCAGGGTCTTTGTCACCCCTTCTAAGGAATCAGCTCCATTACACTGACATTCCTCCTGCTGTTATCAAGCCACTATTTTCCAAAGCTATCTATATATCTTGATGGATAGATCAAAGATAGATAGATAGATAGATGATAGATGATAGGTAGATAGATAGATAGATAGATAGATAATATTAAAGCTTAGAGAGCCAGCATATTGCAGTGGTTCAATTCAGTGTTTGGCCATGCATACCACTGGTGACCTTAGGCAAGTCACACACTCTCCATCCCAGAAAATCCTGTGGTAGGGTCATTTTAGGATTGCTGTAAGTCAGAAATTATTTGAAGACACACAGCAACAACAAACAAAACAGTTTGCATGTTTTTGTTGTTATTGTTGTTGTTGTTGTTGAATTTAAGAAGAAATCCACAGATTTTCAAACCAAACAAAATTCTGGCAAATTCTAACAGGAGTCATGTGGTGCATTGAAATTCTAAAGACATTTAGTAGAAAAGAAATCCAATTTTAGCCGGATAGACTCAGTCCCATTTGGTGGCTCCCATGTTAGGGTTATGTTGAATCCATTCTGGTTTTGATATTAAAAATCAAGGAGCTATCCAAGGTGATGACTCTTAATTTGGTGATAGGATTTGGCTCCTGGGTCTCCTTTAAAGAATGGATTAAGGCCTAGAATGGACTCATCACCCTGTTGACATGAAAGACACCAACTACTCTTGAAGAGATGGATGTCTGAGTGAACATGGTTGGAGTGAAGCTATTGTTTGCATTCCTTAAATCAATGCATTCATTATGTTATTGTGAGCCTTCAAGTCATTTCCAATTTATGGCAACCCTAAGGCAAACCTATCATGTTTTTTTTTGGGGGGGGAGAGAGATTTGTTCAGAGGCACTTTGCTTCAGAGGCTTAGAGTGTGACCCACCAAAGGTCACTGAGTGGATTTACCTGACAGAGTGGAGGATTTGGTCTCCTGAGTTCTAGTTCAGCACCCTAACCATTACACTGACTGGCTTTCTTCAGTAATCTATCTACATATTATTCTGTTTGTAAATTATTTCATTCTCATATATGGGCTGTACAGAGATCATACAAATTTAACTAGTTTACACACACACGCACACACACACACACACACCCCTAAGCAAATGCAAGTTAATTTCCAGGTGATATCTTTATCTGGAAAGACAGATGCACCAGCAGCACAACAGTCTAGAAAAGAACATCTAAAATATGCATCCCACAACATCTGTCTAGGTTTCACTTAACTGCATATTTGAGCATCCTGTTTAAAAAAATGGGCAGAGTTCCCCTTGCATTGACCTTTGTAAAAAGAAACAGAAAAGCCATATGCAGACAAAACACTTTCACAGAACAGCAGCTATGTATTCAAGGGAATTAAAACAACAAGGTTGCATTTTGTGTCCATTGTTAACAACCTCCATGTTTTCCTGGGCTATAAAAACCAGATGAGAAGAAAAGTAAAGAATCTCAAATAATTTGCTTTTTCTGATTATGTAATAGTTTGCTCTTTTATAGTTGCATAGATAGTGGCATACACTGTTCAGTCTCCTGGACTATTCTCATTAATTTCTTGACTGCTTTCCTCAATTGTGTAGATCTTCTGATACAGAGAAAGATGTTGGCCCATTCCCGGTATTGAAGCAAGATTCAACTGCCGGTCCAGTCACCTTCTGTACATGGACTGGGGAAAAGGTACCATCTTGTTAAGCAGCAAAATATCTTAGTCCATCCCTGTCAGGGAGGCAGATTTCTTCCCCCCCCCCCCCCTTAACACTAAGTTAGCATTAATATGAACACAGGCTTTTTTTCTTTTTCTTTCAGCAACCCTTGGAGGACGTCTGAGAAATGAAACAGGTAAGTGTGAAAATCTTCAATAACAGATTTTAAGTTATCAGACCAAAAGGGGTGCCATGTGCCACAAAAAGGAATCCTAAAACCACTATTAAATCCTTCTAACAAAAACAAGGCAGCCTCCCTGTTGGAATAATGTCCAAGCCAGGTGATGAGAGAATTGATATCTATAGGACTAGGTCTATTTTGAAGGAGAGGGGGAAGTGCTGGGTCCCTTCCTTATGCCATGGTCTTTAGGCCCTGCTTGCCCTCGTCCACATGTGCAATTCTTAAAGGAGTGACTCCATCCACACAATGAATACTCATGCTTGAACCGGGAGGGTTTCCTGGTGAAAGCCTCCTGAAAGCCGAACTCCCAGCATAACATCTTTTGTTGTTGCCCTACTGACCCTGAACCATGAACGGAAGGTGAGGTCAGTGACTTCTGTACAGATGCCCACCATCTGATCTCTCTCTCTGAGTAGGCCTCAAAGGGGTCATGAGCTGCCAACATCTGGAAAAACATCACATAAGGTTGGGTAGATAGCAGCTCGCAACCAGAATGTCTCATCATACAGCAAGCATGTCAGGCCCAAATAATCCACATAAACTCTATGTGTGATGCCTATATACTTGAATAAACGGGTGGACTGGATGGCCTGTACTGTGGCAATAAAACCCATATAAATTAAGAAACATGAGAGCCAATGAGGCCAATTTCTTTCAACCCACCTCTTTCTAAATTTCTCTCTTTTTTATCATCTAGCTCCTCTTTCTCTTTCTTCTCCAATTCCTGATACATTAGCAAAACACATCAAAGTATTCTCCCCTTAAGATCTTCTCTTGTGTAACCTGAGATAGGTGATCACCTAGGGGCAGCGTTATATCACCCGTAGGTATTGCTGATGGTGAAGCTAACTCATATCCTGATTTTGAAGGATAAGTCATCTGCTGACCGCTCATGCCCTGCAAAGGCATTGTGTGAGGTAGTGTACCAAAAGACAGTGATGTCTGTGAGGTGGGCCAACTCCAAACATGACCAAATGGAGAAGTGAGCACCCCTGTGACTGTGGAAGCTCCAACTGGAGGGTTAGATAATGAAGCCACCTGTAACTGGCCAGGGCCCCATGGCCAGGTGATCTATGGGGAAGCAGACTGTGCATCAAAAGTCACACTTGGCACACCAGCCAGAACATGCTCCTCCTCTTGGCCCTCTACAGGCTCCAGCACGATTGACTCCTGACTCAGCAGATGAGAGGAACTCTCCCCCTGGGCATGTACCTGCTATAGGGCAGTAAGATGAGAGCAAACCTCATAAACATCTTCATCTGAGCAGAGATTTACACTACTTTAACTGTCATTGCTCCATACTGTGGAATTCTGGGATTTGTAGTTTGGTGAGGTATTCAGCCTGGTCTGTCAAAAAGCTCTGGTACCTCACCCAACTATAAATCCTAGGATTCTGTCGGATAGAGTCATGGCAGTTAAAGTGGTGTCAAACTGCTTTAATTCTGCAGTGTTGATACATACCAAACAGACGGGCCAAAACAAAGCTGCTTTGGGTCACTTTGGAGGTATGCTGTTTAAATTATGCATGGGTCCTAAGAGGCCAGAAGCCATGCCAAAGCCATGTTCCAGTCCTAAGGACTGGAGCACAGCTTTGATGCAGCTTCTGGCCTCTTAAGATGTGTGTGTCATTTAAACAGCATACCTCCAAAATGACCCAAAGCAGCTTTATTTTGTTCTGTCTATTCAAGCCCTTAGTTAGCCTCCTCTACAGTTCATGTTGATGTCAGTTCTGAAGATAAAAATCCCTTGTAAATAAATGGAAATCCTACAGTTTATCTTGGAATCATTTTACTATCAACTAACAGGGTAAAGAAGCGGCTCTTGTTTTACTGTAATATGCGCAGGTGCTCATCAGCTGGTGTTATAAAACCAGATTTTACACAGTATGTATTGGGAATACTTCTGAATGGATTTAGATGCCCAGATTTGCATAACGATGCCCCTGTTGGTACAGAAATCAAAGCCAGCAAATGCAAGAGCTGCAGCTTAAACCATTTAGAAAAGCACTCAAGCTTGAGATTTTCGGTATGTTTGCAAGCAAGGGCTGATAGAAATGCATTGTAGAGAAGATACACTGACTATGCAGGACAGGGGAGGAGGGAAGCAGGGAAGAAAAGCAAAACAAACAAACACAATTAGAGAATATGCAAAGGTAATTTTATTCATTGAAATCTTTGAGACAGGTCAGCCTTGCTGGAAACCATACTTATAATTTTCTGAATGGACAGCATACACTTTGCCACTGAGCTATCTTTGGAGGCCCCTGAGGAAAAATAGGTAGGAGCTCATTCTTGCAGACTCTGCAGACTTAACAGTGGTTGGGTTAAAAAAACATTTTTAAAAAAATAAGTTAATAAAATTGTGTGAAAAATACTAAAGTAAAAGTTTCAATCTTATTACATTAACTTGCCCTCCAGTCCCCCCTCTCTCCATGCTGTTGTATCAATACAGAAAATATTCACCAAGGGTAGACATCCTTGGCAAGGGACAAGGACATCTTTACATAAATTACTACAGAGCAGGGTTGGATATTATGCTACCCTCCAGATATATTTGGACGGTAACTCCTCTCAGCCCTAGACAGTAGAGGAAGTGCCGAAGGATATTCAGTGAAGAGAAGGATGAGTAGTGACCATAGAATCATAGAATTGGAAGAGACCTCTAGTGTCATCAGTCCAACCCCTGCTATGCAGGAATACATAGTCAAAGCACCCTTGACCGATGGCCATCCAGCCTCTGTTTTAAAACCTCCAAAGAAGAATACTCTACCACACTCTGAGGGAGCATGTTCCACTCTCGAACAACTTTTATCTCTATGACTGCACTCTTTCAAAATCTAAAGGGCTGTCACAGAGAGGAGGGTGAAAGTTTTCTCTCTGCTGCCCAAGAGGGTAAGACCAGGTCTTGAAGTTACAGGAGAGTAGATTTCAATTGAACTTCTAATATTTTAGAAGGAACTTCTAAAGGAACTTCTAATATTTTTTTCAGATACATTTAAGGCAAGAGAATGACCAAGGAAACAGTGTGGCTGCTGTTTAAAGAGGGTGGTCAAATGTTAACAGATCACAATGAAAAGTCAACACTACTCAATGCCTATTTTCTTTCAGTTTTCACCCAAAAAAGGGAACTGTGTGCTTCCATGCATCAGTAGAGATCTTGGCAATTGATTTGGACAGCAAATGTGGTTAAAATGTGATGTTTTTTAAATATTTTAAAAAAATCATTTTAAAGTTAAATTTAAAATTTTGATATTTGAAATTTGAAATTTTAATTTAAAAAAAGTCTCAAGCTTCTGTTTTCTCTGCCCACTGAGCTTCACCCCATTCCCACCATCTCTTTAAGCATTTTAATGGGAAGCAGACAAATGTCACAGCCTATTTCTGCCAAAAGGTAGGTGTTTGAAGAGCAGTGGTGTCACCTACTGCAACTCACACTCCCTGCACCCCTAGTGATGCCACTGGCCTGCATTAATGGAAGCATAGTTTTCAAGTTGAGGGAAGTAATAGTCTCACTATATTCTGTGCTGGTCAGGCCTCATCTTGAGTACTATGTCCAGTTCTGGACACCTAATTTTAATAAGGAAATAGTCAAGTTGGAGAAGGTTCAGGGAAGGGTAACAGGGACGATAATAGGTATAGAAAACAAAACATATGAGGAAAAGCTGAAGAAATTGGACCTGTTCAGTCTAATGAAAAGAAGCTTGAGGGATAACACAATTGCACTCTTTAAATGCCTCAAAAACTGTCATAGAGAGGAGGGGGCAGGGCTCTTCTCTGCTGCCCTGGGGGTAGGATCAGGTCTAATAGTTTTAAGTTACAGAAGAGTAGATTTTACAAGGAACTTTACAAGGAAATTTTTGACAGTAAGAGCATTTCAGTAATGGAACCAATTGCCTAGAGATGCGATAATATCTCCTTCTTTGGGTGACTTATAAAAGAGACTGGACCTGTTGGGGATGCTTTAGCTGGAGATCCTGCATTGAACAGAGGATTGGACTCAATGGCCCATGAGGCCCTTCCAACTCTGTGATTCTATGGAAGCTGAACAGTTCCACCCTGGTATGTACTATGGTGAAAAAAAGTGTGGGGGTGGTGGTGGGAGGATATGAGGACTGCCATTAGCAATAGAACAATACATTTGCAAATTACCCTTTCCTTCCAAGGGTCACACAGGATATATATATCCAATCCTTTTCCAGGCTATCATTCTCTGAAGATGCCAGCCACAGATGCTGGAGAAATGTCAGAAAGGAACTCTTCTAGAACATGGCCACATAGCCTGAAAACTCCACAAAAAACAATGGATGCCAGCCATGAAAGCCTTCGACTCCGCTTTGTCCATATTTGTGTGGTGTAAAAGTCTCAGAATATTCAAAAGAAAATCCTCTTTTTTCATATTTGACTCACAGGCATTCTTGGTTCTAAACAGACAAATGTGGATATTCCATGAATTTCTGCTGATGAATTGCTTATTATCTAATACTAATCTTCACCGTACTTTCCATTATCTGTATGATGTCTCAACAATGTTGGTTGAGGGCTAGATGGTTCGCCACCACCATCACCACCACGATCATCACCATCATAATGGAATCATAGAATCTAAGAGCTGGAAGAGACAACAAGGAACAACCCCCTACCATGCAGAAATACGCAACTACACAATCCCTGAAAGATATCCATCCAATCTTTGTTTAAAGACATCCAAAAATGGAGAGTCCATCCTCACCCCGAGGCAGTGTATTTCACTGTTGAAGACAACTATCATGTCTCCCTTAAATCTTCTCTTCTCCAAGTTAAACATAACTAGCTCCCTCCTTCCTCATACAGCTTGTTCCAGACCCTTGATCATTTTCGTCACTCTTCCAACTTGTTGATATCCATCTTGAACTGTGCCATCCAGAACTAGGCACAGTATTCCAGGTGAGGTCTAGCCAAAGCACAATAGATTGGGGCTTCTACTTTAGGTTTGGCTTGTGTTCTACAGAGACACCTATACACCTATCAAGTCAGATGTCATCCATTTCAGGTGTCATGCATGCATTTCAGTTTTCCCAACCTAGATACGATATCTTACATTTCTCCCTGTTGAAATTCATTTTGTTAATTTTGGCCTTCTAAGTATTCCTTGCCTAAGAAAACCTTGATAAATGCATGGAGTCACCATAAATTGACAGGTGACTTGAAAGCACATACTTGCAGACAAGTGAACGTATGCATGCAATCTAGATTGTAGCTGTTCACAGTGGAAGAGCTCATTGCTTCTTTAGCAACTGCATCAGCCTCCACAAGGTTGCCTGCTTCACACCTCGAAACCACTATCCCTAATCTCTCCTTGTTCTTTTATAGAGAATTTCCTAGTTTCAACAGGGGGGGGACCACAGGGAGTTTAAATCACAATAAGGAAACAAAGTAGAAATGGTTAAAAGAGCAAGATTTCCTGTTGTGTGTCCATATGCATGTTTAAAGCTATCCATCTGTTTGCAATGTGCAAATGGTTTCCACATATTTCTTTCAAATGATTTA
The DNA here is from genome assembly GCA_034509955.1 of Urosaurus nigricauda. Taxonomy (NCBI): domain Eukaryota; kingdom Metazoa; phylum Chordata; class Lepidosauria; order Squamata; family Phrynosomatidae; genus Urosaurus; species Urosaurus nigricauda. The sequence goes on from JAOEGL010000004.1 coordinate 109,643,055, forward strand.
TGCAGTCACTTCCACTGTCCTCGGTTATTTCGTTCTTTTCCCCTGCCATCTTCATGCATGATTGGTTGAAGGGCAGACTTTTTTCACTCTCTAAAGCTAGATTTCATTCCCGAAGGAGTTAAATAATATATTTTTGAAACATTCTGAGGGCAAAATTGAAGTCTTCAATATGTGTCTCTGATTTTCTGACTGTATTGCTTATTTGTTTAGTCTGATAGGAATAAGCTTTTGTCTATTGCAAGAAAAAAAGGGAGGGGGGGAGAAAGAAAATAGAAGAAAGATTTAGAGCTCCCATAGGGAAGAAAGCAGTTTTCATTGGCATTTGAGTGAAATATTAAAGGTAAAGTAGATTTAGCGGGACATACTGTAAAGGTTGTCCATGATCAGAAGAGCACCAGAGTGAGGAAAAGGACAGCGAAGAGGGGAAGAGGAAAGGCAGGTCTTTGAGACCAAAGTATATGAGTACTTGAGTTACAGATTGGCTGCATATGGAAAATGGCAAGGCAGAAATGTGGAACAAAATTATATTGGCATTGCTGTGTTGTCTAAGGAATGCTACAAGCCCATTAGTATTGTTGTATTGCCAGCAGGGAGGTGCTGTCAGGGTGAGATTTTACTTAAGCAACAGGTATTGATTTTTCCCCCCTGTCTGCAGCCACAGTGTAGGGAGGGAAAGCTTCTTTTGTCACGCCCATATTCATGGGCTACAAATTGCTCTATTTAAAATGGTAATGTTAAATGAGAATAGACTGATTCATCCTTTTTGAAAAGGAGAAAAAAAGGATAGCAACAGGGTATATTTTGAACTGTCATATCTGAACTTCAGCTAGTCTCAGTGGCTTTGGTTCCATTTTTTTTAATTTTTTTTTTTTTTTTAGCTCAGCCTTCTCCCAATCGTCATGCTGTAAATGTGTGGGAGTACAACTTGTGTCATCCACAGATGACATGGCTTGTTGTCTAGGGATGATGGGACATGTAGTCCAATATCGTGCCAGGGTGCCAGGAGGGCATGACTGCTGTACCTTGTCCATTTTTTTTAAAGGTCCATATATTTAAGGATAGACACAAGGAATGTTTATTTCTCTCTGAAATGAGGTGCATAAAAGATTTTATTAAAAAATTTAAATTAAATAAAATCAGGGCAGCTAGCAGATCATGGTGAATGGCATTTCAGGTGTTTGTAGCTGATAGGGATGGGAATAACATTTGAAAAATATTTTAAAAGGTTGGAAAACCATTCCATGAGGTTTCTCCTCAAAAGGGCTTCCTGTTGCTCAAGAAACATTTCCTGAGGATTAGGAAACCCTAATGAAGAGAATCCTAGACAAATAAGTATCTTCAAATTTTAGAACTTATTATATGTGGGCAAATGCATATGGAGGGTTTTTTTTAAACAGAGAAAAAGAATTTTCTGCATATAAAAAACTCCTTTCCATGCATATGTTCTTTTCTGAGCATGAAACCTGTTTCCTGTTTCCTGAGCATGAAACCTGTTATTTCCTGCAGAAATAATTGTTTTTTGTGCAGCCAATACCACTTTGTGCACAAAGATGCATTTTCTTGCACAGAGTAAGTCCCAAACTGCAAATAACCTTTGAACGTTCAACTTCAATTACTTTCCCATAGCAGAGAGGAAAACAGTAAAATTGTCTTTTTTGTGAGAATAAATTTACAAAACATCATTTTCACAACAGCTAATCTTGTTAAAGTTTCCAACCAACCAGGGGGCAGGGGGTGAGGGGGAGTAGCTTGTTCCTATCATGCTTTTGATTGGATTTTGTTCAGGATCTTAATTATCTGGATAGCTTTTACACTGGGTCTGTTTCTGCTTTGCACTAGGTCTGTCACCCAGTGCATGGGGGATTTCTGGGAGGGGTGGTAATGGCCAAAAGGGCACCTTCTATTTCATTGTGGCAGTATCTCCCTCCTCAGGAGGAGGCCACCACCACCACAGCAATGCCAAAGGGACACGCTGGCCCTTGACCTTTGCCGCAGCGGTGACTTCCTCCTTTAGCAAGACAACAAAGGCAACAAAAAGGATGATATGGTGTGGGAGCCATATGTTGCCCACCTCTTCACTATGAAACTGAAAAAAACTGCCAAATTCTGGTTTCCCTACCAGAACCCTACCAAAAATGGTAATTCGTTTTTCTTTCTACCTCAAGATTAATGTGAATCATCTTCGACTTACACTGACAAACAAAACAAACAAACAGTTTCATTTATATACCGCTTCATACCACCTTAGCAGTGTCTAAGCTGTTTACAACTGTAAGCTACTTGCCCCAACAATCTGGGTACTCATACAACAATCTGGGTACTCACTGACATGTTTCAAAACAACTATTTCTGCCACTCTCAAAGTTTTAACCAAAGCCCCTGATGCAATCCCTTTTTCAGACAACCCCCCAAAACTCTGGTTATAAAGGTTAGACATATCTGTCTCACCCTTATCATACTTCCATAACTTTCCTGTATCTGTTGTCATAATGACTCTCTTCACATTTTCATGCTTTCAAATACCTTGGAGACATAACTGTGACCCTAGAATTATTCTTAGAATGATTTACTCTGTATTTTTATACTCGGAAGTGCCTAGAGATCATACATAAAAAGGTGGGATGTAAGTGTTTAAATATTTTTGGTAATTAACTAATTCACAGTAATTTGAAGAACGTTTTTGTTATTATTATCAGCATACTGTTTAAGACAGTAGATTAATGGGGAGCATCTCTTGTTCTACAGTCCAAGACTAGAAAAGGAATCCTGGCTGTATTTCATATGGAAGTGTAGGAGACTGGAGACCTGGCCCCACAAGCTAGCTGGAAGGAATATTATGTTCTTCTGGCAAATGACCAGAAGTGAGAAACTGGACCTTTCCCTAACTGGGCAGAGCTTTGCTGAATGCCAGGGGAAAACAACTGGTAAATTTCAAGGGGAACAGGAAACCGAATACCCTTGAAAGGGTTTTAGAAAATTCAATTGGTCTAGAATGTGACTGTGCCATTTTTTGTCTAGGGCTAGATGTATGAGACTGGTTAAATCAATATTAGGGGGAAAATCCAGCAGTTTTCAACCAGTTTCAGGGCTATTCAGAATGCACTGATGTCAAAACTGAATGTTCTGTGGCACCTGGATAAGTCAAATAGCTCCTTCAGTCATAGACCATCACAGGTGCTTTATCGGTTATTTTATTATGCTTTATTTGCTAGTATCATTGACCTCTCAGGTAGGACTGGGATCTGCCAGCAACAGCTCTTCTTCTTCAGTCTGTTAATGATAGAACCCCCCCCCCCCCCCGCCAAAGAGAAATACATGAAATATGCAACCTTTACATGTGAGTGTTTTATTTTATAGCATCATTATTGTATTTTAACCACATTGTATGCTCCTTTGGGTACTTTGGTTGAAAACTGGTCTATAAATAAAGAACTGGTATTTCTTCAGGCACTCATAAATCCTCTCAGCTATATTCTGTTTATGCAGGAATGTGTAAAGTTGACTTGGCTCAGAGCATTGGTTCATCTTGACTGGTACCATCCTAATGCATAGGGCCTGAGTAGACAGTCTGCTATCCTGCCTCCAGTGCTCACCTGGGTTAGTCCCTAGATAGGTGCAAGGACAGGTGGGTATTCGCACACCCATCCCTGCATTGACCCAGGGCCACTCCTTACCTTTCTGGTGAGTGATCTATCTGAGAGCCCCCCCCCCCCCAGTTTCTCTATCTAAACCAGAAATGGGTCTCCTGGCTGCACCCACGTAGGCAGGCCCCCCCATTTCTGCATCAGAAACAGCAACCGGGGGGGGGGGGCGGTCAGATGGATTGCCTGCCTGCCTGCCATAAAACTCAGGAGCTCGCTGGGGAGGGGGCTGTCTAAACAGCCTGGTTTTGCAGTGGAATTTCTTAGAAACTCAGGGGAAAACAAGGGCTATTTTTCCCTGGGGCAAAGGCTCTTTACCCCAAGATCAGACCAGATCCTCCAAATATGTTCTGCATGCAAAATTGTGCCCAGCCTTGCCAAGGGTGTTTTGGCCTGTGCTGTCTAAACTAGATGACAAGAGGCCAGAGAAAAGGTGGTATATTTGTCCTGTGTGAACATCCCCACAGATGGACAGCAGTTCTTCTCAGCCCAGCTGAGGATTCAAAGGACTGAACCTGACAGTGTATGCCATGTAACTCATGAGTGTTCACTGAGCTACAGGCCTTTTCCAATTATATTTTTGGTTACATAAAGAGAGAAGTTTTCAGCAGTGGAACCAATTGGCTAGCGAGGTGGCCGTCTCTTTCTCTAGGCCACTTCAAAAAATATATATACTAGCTGTGTTTGCTTTAGATGAAGTTCCTGCATTGAGCTAGGGGGTGAGCCCCTTCCAAATCTATAGTTCTATAAACTACAGTGTGCCCGTGTCATACATGGGTGCTCCTTATGCAACTTTCAGCATACTCTGAAAGCAGTGCTGGAAAAAAGGACAGCGTGCCCCAGAAGGGGTAATGGCACACGTGCCCACAGCACACCCACTGCCGTGCCACTACGTCCACAAGCTCCATGTGGACGTAGGGGCTCGAGCATACATGGAATTCTGCAGGGGGGGTCCCTCATAACAGATCCTCCCACATAAGGGAAGGGCCCACTGTAGTATGAAGTCTACAGAGTGGGATATGTGAAAAAATATGTTTGTTTACTTTTTGATAAGAACATTCGAGAATTTGCACATACACTTACTGCATAAATTCAAGTTTTAAAAAACTGAAATGTGTTATTAAATAAAACTGACAGATTGACAGATCACTGTGAGAGTTTAGTGCTCAGTATTTTTAATGCTGAAATAGGGTTCTTTTCTCTGACAGGTTGCTTGTCTTTTGGTAGCTACATGTCACACATGTGAAGTCTGGTCCACTCCATGCGCATATCAGATTGGTCAGTGAGTGAAGATGGTAAAAAAACTTCATATTTTTCATAGAACATATAAAATTTGGAAATCTCTTCATAAATCTGACAAAAAGATCTCAGGACATTTTTCAAAAATGTGGGAGAAGGCAAAGCTGACTTATCCCCCCCCCCCCACATTCTTATCTATGCAATGCAGTCAACATAATAAGCTTCGAAAAGGAACTCATGGAATATTTTGGATTCACATCTTGCTTACCTCAAGATTGATCAACTTTAATATGGTATACACTGAGTTCACTTTGGAGAGTATTCTAAAGTTTCAGTTGACAGCCATTAAGAAGGCTAGATATTATGCCCATTTTAGAACATGTGCACTGGTACCAACATGTCTCTAGGTTAAGATTATTATCTATAGTTCTCAATGACTTAGATTCAACACACTGAAAGGTCTGCTTCCTCCCATTTCATCTAGCCCTTACCCTAAGATGTGATGGTGAGGCCCTTTTTTGCATCTTAACATTCATGGATGCTGGGTAAATCAGGAGGCATGGGAGGGCATTTTACGTGTCATGCCCTAGTTGAAGAATTCTTTCTCAAGGAAGTTAGTTGACATATTCTCTCTTCTTTTTGGTTTATGTTGCCAGGTAAAAACAATCTTGTTCATGTTGGGTATTTATTAACCTTGACATTTAAAGCTGACTCTGATGTTCTAATAATGCTGATCCAGTTTTGTGGGCGACTGTTTTGTTGTTCTTTGAATGCCATTACCAAGTACTATTTTGGAAACTGGGAAGGAGGACTATAAATTATTCAAATAAATAAATATTCTTCTAGATGCATTTGGTGGATTCCTTCCAGGGGCATCTGCTCAAATGTCACTAGTTTCCCTGTTCATTTGATAAAAGATGGTTAGTAAGAGAAAATATATTGGAAAAATCCAGGGGAATAAGTTGCATGTATTCCTTTTGGAACTTGGTTTCTTAATTATCGGCAATTTCATTACAAATTGGTTTCGATCTTAGAAACACTGAGGTTAAACTTCAGCATAGACTGTAGTTAGATTTATTAGCTCTGCTGAGCTTGTGATGCAGCCACATTTCTCTCACTCTCTAGTGTTTGCCTGCTACTTCATCATTTTTCCACAAGCTTTCATTCCCTTCATTTTTGCAAAGTGTATCATCTTGAATTTGATTGGAAACAAACATATGTCCATAACAGATTATTTTCTGAACTTTATGTGCCTGGGAAATAATGAAATTTCTGTGTTCGGTTTTTTTTTTATGTTTGTCTATGGGAAATATTAAATGAAGTATCTTTCATTGTATCTGACTATGAGGGATACCATCATTTCATAAAAGCCACACATCCATTACAACTAAAGGTAAAGAACTAAAGGTAAGGAAAATTGAACAAACAGAATATAGGCTTATGACGACAGACATCTAAAGAACTTATCTTCATGGTCTGATAGCTACCCAGCAAAATGATTGATGTTTTGAGGATGCTAATGTCCAATTAACAATAAATAATAAATAAATAGTTAGGAGTGGTATTAATGGAAAAAAATTATGATAATTTCATAGAGAACTGCATAAGCAGTTGTAAAAGAAGAGGCTTGTTTTCAAATCCCTATCACAAACAAGTACACAAGGCAGGGTCTCAGACACAAATGCACTAAACACAAAAACATATATGATACTATTAAACACTATAATATTAAAGGCAATGTTTATAGTCTACATGAATAATTTATACCCAATGAGGAAACATATATGAAATATAGTGCTTGAACCCAAGGACACACATGGCATGTGAGGAGGGTGTCTTTCTTTTAAAGTTCTGGACAATGTGTAGAAGGGTGCACTGTGCAGCCTTGGTTTATGCCGGTTTCACAGACAAAACACACTGAATAATCATAATCATGCTTGTTAAGAATGCTGATGACATTACCCATCTGTTGCAAAGTGATGACATCCAGTAAACATTTACAAAATATAACTGCTTTTGCAAAGCAAAGTTGAGCAGTGTCCTACAGTATTTTATACATATGTCTATACAGTTAAAAACAAAAACGTCTCTAACATCATCAGAGACTGCTTTTGAAAACTGCATTGACTGATATTCTTTTTCTAACGATCATTGCCTTTAGAAGGTTGGAGGAGAAAAGTGGACAACTTTATTCATAAATCTTAAATCCCCTCTAAATAAGGAAGCTCTTTCTTTGAACTGGAATGATAAGCAGGACTTTCGGTGTAGTAGATGATATCTTGGAGAAAGAGGCAGATATTGAGTTATTAAAATATCAGTCAACAACACAGGAGAAATCACAGGAGAGAGAACTGCTTTAATATTCTACTTTGAGCAGTGAATACAAGAAGAAAATTTTTTAAAGTTCTAATATTACATATTCTCAAACACCTGAAATAATATAACCTCCGCACTAAACCTGAGTCACTGGGGATCAAATCTGCAGTTCTATGCTAACTTCTTTGGAAACTGGATCTTACCAAATTATGTGTCAATGGCTTAGTAGTTACAAGCCATTTAAAAAAAAAGTTGTGTGCATCCCAATAGTATCAGGTTTTATTTATTTATTTAATTTATTTATTTATATCCCCCCCTTCCTCCTGATAACTGGACTCAAAGCACCTAACAACATTTTAAAACAATACAAATTAATTTTTAAAATGCAGATTACAGTCTGAAGATGGTAACAGGTTGGAATGTGCCATCTGCTGTCTCTCAACCACCTGGTTGGTCACCCCCACCACAACATGCACTAAGAGCTTACAGGTAGGCAGCATAAGAGACTAAAAGCAAGAATGAATACCACTACAGTACTGAGCAGTAGATCTAGCCTTCCAGGGCTATTTAGACATTTATTTAAAACCCTGGCATGGGAGTACCAGTGCATAGTACAGGTTGAGTCTCCCTCCTCTGAAATGCCTGGTAGCAGAAGTGTTTTGGATTTCGGGATTTTTTGGATTTTGGAATGTTTGCATCTACATAATGAGATATCTGGTCTAAACATGAAATTAATTTATGTTTTGTAACATAATATACACATAACCTGTATATAATGTTATACATCATACTGTATTTGTAATAATTTTATGCATAAAACATAGTATGTATATAATGAACTATCAGAAAGTGAAGGTGTTACTATCTCAGCCGAAAGTGAAGGTGTTACTATCTCAGCCACCCATGTGAAGAATTCTGGATTTTTGAGTATTTTGAATTTCAGAATTCTAGATAAGGGATACTTAAATTTTACTACATTTGACCCCAGAGTCATAGAAAAATAAAGATGGTGACTACTCTGGTTGATCATTCCAGAACTTTTTCTGGTGATAATGGATTAAAAAAAATGAAAAAGATGATGCTGATAGTGGTGGGGGTGGTGGTGATGATGTTATCAGTGGTTCTGGATCCTCCTAGATGGTTGGGTTGTTAGGCTTTGCATAAGAATACTGTCTGTTGACATTGGGTTTAAGTGGCAATGGGGAGAAATAATAACATGATGAATTTCTATGTTATATAAAAGATGGCTTTATCTATCAGATTCATTTTCTCTCTTTTTTATCATTTCCCAATACTAGGAAGTACTATATAAGAAAGTTTCTTTCTGATTACTACTACTTCACCACAAGTTTTGTTGGCCAACAACATTTGTTGGTGTTGTACTTAGTGATTTTGCTTGGCCTGGAGCCTTCCATTGGAAACTGTAAATGATGAATCAAGTACAGAAGGATGGAGTTTTATTCTGCAGTGTGTCTAGTTTGGTTTACAATTATGATAGCCCAAAGGGTGGTATTGAGGTTTCCAGCCAGCACTTCTCTGAAGGATCCTTTTGGGAGAAGAGACTGTACTCATGGCCATGGCCATGGTCATTTTTATGAATATGGCACCACAGAAATCAGAGTGAGCATGTATTCACCCACTGGTTCATACTTGGAAATTTCATGACTGAGACCTCGAGATGAGCTTGCCTTCTGTCCTATCCAAGTGAAATCAATTTTTAATCAGAATTTGGATAATACATCCTTTCTAGAGTGTTCATCTTTAGTTCTTTTGTTATGGGTACAGATGTAATAAATTCTACATTTTAAATGCCATTGATATTCAGTGCATGAGCAAATGAACACCAGTAATGTAAATTTTGAATTGAAAACAAGGATCAAAATGTATTGCTTTTTGTGCTCAGTATTTATAGCTGAAAAATGATTCCCATGTCCTACACTCAGTGCCTTGGTTTCTTGGCTTTGGATCATTCGTCTGTTTGTTGTATTTGGCTGTATTTGGCTGCTAGCCACTTCTGATTTAAATTGGCTATTACAAGAACAGAAATAACAAACAATTTCTGATTCTGAATAGCCCTACAAAGTTTTTGTTTGTTTGTTTGTTTGTTTTGGCCTCCATTTAGTCTGCCATTTAAAATATCTCACCTGTCTGTGGTGTACACCTCTGATGCTTGATAGTCAAAACAGAAAAGATTATGACTGATAATAAATCAAATAAGTGTGAAACAAAATAGCAACTAAAGTGGGTTAAATTCAATTGTATTACTCACTCTCCATTGGCACAGGAAATCAATGCTCTACCTTTGGAGGCTATATTATTTTGGAACATAGATTAGGATATGGAAAGCAATGAATACTTCATGGAATTGTGTGGAATTGTACTTATTAAATAAATGTGTTCAAAACAAATGTGTTAAATAAATGTGTTCACAGGTGGCATGAAAACAATTTGTTACCATTCTACCAAGCCAGAAACACGTGTTACCCAAAGTCATTTTGGCCAGTGACATTGAGAAAGTGATGGGAAAAAAACCAAATGATTCCAGTATGGCCTTTCTCAAATTAAAGATTCCAAATAGCTTTTGTAGAATCTAACACACTATGGAGTGAAAAGCAATGTCTTTTATTAATTTAGTAATTTTATTTATTTACTGGATTTATATCCTGCCTTTCTCCCAAAATTGTATTCCAGATGTCTTGTAATAATTTCTAAAAGATTAAGCTAAAACATTAGTTTACAGAAGTTAAAAAAAAATAAAAAATATTCTTTTTTTTTTAAAAAAAAAGTATGATTAAAACATTTCAAAATCATAATTACCAGTGAAAGATTAAAAATACAGCACATTACATCACTTTGTTGTTCTTCTTTTAAGCTGTCTTTGAGTCAATCTCAACTCATGGTGACCCAGTGGATCTGCATATCTAAGATTGTTGATATTCCTTCTTCCTATTTTCATTCCCTCTTCTTCTGTGTCCAAGCCTCCTCTTTGCATAATATTTTCTGCATACAAGATCAACAGATAGGGTGAAAGGATGTAGCCCTGCCTGACACCTTTGCCAATTGGGAACCATTTTGTTTCTCCATGTTCTGTTCTAACAGTAGCCTGTGGTCCTAAGTACAAGATTCTTTGTCAGAACTATCAGATGTGGTAGCACTCCCATCTATTTAAAGGATTTCCATCATCTTTCATGATCTATGCACTCAAAGGCTTTGCTATATTCTATAAAACACATGCTAATTTTCTTTTGGAGCTCCTTACCCCTACCAGAAATTTTCTTATACTTACATGAAAATAAATAAGTAAGCATCCCTGTTGCATTATTTTTAAGAAAAGCTTCATGAATGAGTAAATAAACAAGGCTTGCATTCTTGTAATGTATTTGATTATGTTCATTTGCAGCCAACAGTGCACTGTTTATTTTCTTTTGTTACACACAGGAAAAGGGGAAAATCTCAATAAATTGTGGTGAACAAATGGCCAGAATGAAAGATAGCCATGTAGCCTCCTCTTCCCTTTTAACAAAAGAATAAGGATAAGGCATCATCAGGGAAAGACTTTACCAGTTATGGGATGCACAATAATAAGAATTTGGGGGTTGTGAAGCATTTCCAGCAATGTAACTTTCATTTTAATACAATTTTAGTCCATAATTCTAATCCTGCATTAATAGGTTTAAAAAAAATCCTACAAAAATATAATTAAAAGACACATTTCCTTTCAAAATACACATTTGAATTTGCAACTATATACATTTACAATTCTGAGACCACTCTGGAGAAATCTGCAAAATCTGATTAATAGCGAAACTCTTCTCTGTACCTTCACCTGAGACATGTGGACATGGTCATTTCATACTGAAAAGAATAGCGATTGACTTCATCAACTATCCCAGACAATGCAAAGACACCAAATAAAGTAAAGGCATGACTGCAGCACACAGTTTAAAAACTGACATTCCCAAACAGAGCCACATTCATTACTTTTCAGTATGCAAAAACAGTTTACTGGAGGGGGGGGGGTGTTTGTTTCTTGCTTGCTTGTTTTGGAGGTGCAGAAACAATATTTCTCAAAGTGGTTCACTTTTGGTGTGGGTGTACATTGCCTGATGGTTGAGCCATTCTTCTTTACAAACATACTCAACCCACTATAATTAGGATCATTTGCACTGAAGGGTTGCACTTGTTCTCTACTAGCTTAACTCCCACCAATCTGTTCACACACAAAATTAAATGAAGCAAACTCAAAGCAGTGCTCATTTAAATGACTGGAACTCCAGTCATGCATCTGCTCAAATCTGCACATTAATGCATGTTGGAGATAGAACCACCTTGAGATTTTTTTTCTTTATTCATTCTCAAACAGAGCAGATTCACCATGACTATTTTTGGTAGGCTGACCAGACATGAAGGAGGACAGGACATCTGTGCTATTAAGTACTATGTAGCAAGAGGGAAGTTTGGCAGGTGTCATCTGCCATGGAGGGAGGACCAAATGCAAAACAAAATTTTCTCTCAGCAGCAATGTTGTTTGACACTGTAGTCCCAGAAGGAGGTCTCATTGAGTTCAGTGTTGTTTACTTCCAGGAAAGTGGGCATAATTAGAGATTTGCAAATGTGACAAATTCAAGCTTAAGCCTTTACTTCTTAAATCAAAGTTCTGTTTCAGTTCTTTATATGATCAGAAGATGTTTCCCCTCAACCCAAAACGTTGCAATTGTTCTGGGCACACAGGGAAATTTGCACAAATTTTTCAAAGGGAGACATTTGTGTACAAATTCTTCTGTTGACTAAAGCATATTCATATGCATTTTTGAAATATACTTATCTTCACCCCACCCAGGTATTGCAAGGATTACATCTAAATACTGAAAGAACAAGGAAGGTTGGGAGAAATGGCAGGTGTCATCATCATCCTTGCTAACTTAAAAGTCACAAAAGTCTGCGACAAGATCCTACATCACACTTGTATAGCGTAAATCTGCTCTAATGTAATTATACAGTGGTTATGTGACACCACTTTTCTGATAAATACCAACATTGTGGAATCAATGGGCCAATACAGACTAGAAGAAAGGGATGGCCAGAGGCCGTCCCTTTCTTCTCCAGATTGCTGCCGCAGCAACTGCATGACTGTGGCAATGATCGGCTGTAAAAAGGAGCTCTGAAATGGAGCTCCTTCCTGCAATGCCACCAAGGAGCCTTTAGCGACCTGGGGCGTCATGGCGATACGTCCTGTGTGATGAGCCATTTGGACACATCACACAGGACACGTCATGAAAGTACACCCCATGTGGGTGGAGCTGCACAATCATGGCAGTGCCCATACATGTTAGGGTTCTGGAGAATGCAGTTCTTGCACACTCTAAAACCCTAGTATTGGCAGCAGCACACCGCTTTTGAGCCATCTGTCTCGGCATGATTATATATTTACCAGTGTATCTGCCTATTGTCTCACTGGGTGATTTGAAATGCACAGAGGCTTCTTCTACAATCCCAGTGAACCATATGGTTCATAGAAAGCTCTGGTGAATAGGTCATCATCATCCAAGAGTGTTAAATCTCATGGTTGAAATCCTCTTGGTTAGTTCCTCAACTAGTGTAAACCCATTGAATCAACTAGTCAACATTTAAGTAAATCCAGTGGATTCAATGGGTTTGATCTAGTTGGGACTAATATTATGATTTACAGCTGTGGGAAATGGTGGCAGCTGTGGATATACACTGATCTAACCTTGAGCTGAATAAGTCTCTTGCACAACCAGCAAAAATGTACAACTGTGCATGTTAAAGAGCCGCATGTGTAAGAATCAAAAGGATTCTCATCTGCATGTTTATCACTGATTAAGATTAAAATTTAACTGCACTTCCCCTCTGCTGCATTTTGAATACTATTTGGTCAAAATCTAAGCTTATTTTCTCACCTGACCTTTGTGTTGCTGGGATTGCCATCAGCATATCCACTGCCATAATGTTGATATATCACAGTCACACAAAATAGAAATATTTCTGCTGAGACTAAACTTGATTTTAAAACTGGAATAATAGTCTAAAAGAATAGGGATGCCCATTTTTTTTTTTAAAAAAACCTTTTTTTTCTTGGTCCCTATTTCTTCAAACTTTTCTTTGTAGTACCAAGAAAACTTCTTCACTGTTTCACAAGCAAAGCCTCAAACTCCTACCATGGCTCATTTTAAGTGCCTTTCTGGTATGACTCAGCCGGAGAGCACAGATGTAGCAATGTCCTCATTATATTTGTTACCTTATGGCTTTAGCAGTACTGGTTCACACTTGAATTCATCTGAAAGTCCTCCAAGTCCTTCCCTGTTAGGCTCTTTGTAAAAGGAAGATATCAAACACAAACATGTTATGCTGGCAGAAAATGTCAAACATTAAGTGAAGGCAAGTCAGTAGTCACTTTATTACACACTATAAGCAGAACAGACTTTTTTGATGTTCGGTTTCAGAGATGTGTGAGAGAAATTATTTTAAAGGAGATGTTTATTCTCTCTCCTTGAATGATCAGAGAAATAGAACAGTAAAAACAACGATGATCGCAACAACATGCCAACAGTTCCACATCAAGTAGCAAATAAATAAATAAATAAAGCAACAGTCCCATTCTTATTTTTTAAAAAGACAAACCAAAAAAAAAAAAAAATAGTATCATAACTCATAGAGCAGTAACAGTTGCACCTGCTTTGTGTGAAGAAAACAAGTGTGAATTTAGGCAATTGCAATATTGGGAGAAAGGCAGAATATAAATTAATTCAATAAATAAAATAATAATTATTGCCAGTCATCACACTGGATGAATACTCAAGATGTTATTACAGGCCATTTCACATTTGAGATTACAATACATTCCCAGTGAGTTCAGTGAGGGGTTGTAAGCAGTGTTCATATTTTACATGTTTACATATTCACTTAGCTGTGAAATGATTCTAAATATTATTTAAGACTGAACTGTTTTAAAATGTTAAAAGTACATATGGGCTCTTTCAAGCAAAACATGATCCCGAAATGCCTATAGGAGACAATTGTAAGGTGATTGGTTTAAAAAGCCCTGCCACCCTATGGGATAATTAGTTGCTGGCCTCCAATACCCCATTTTTTGGACAAGACTCTAGAGTGTCTGCCTCCCAGCTACAGCAGTTTCTGGATAAGGCTGATTATCTGGATCCATTTCAGTCTGGTTTCAGGCCTGGTTATGGTACAGAGACATTTATAGTCTTGGTAGATGATATATACTGGAAACTAGACAGGAGAGTGTGTCCCTGTTGGTTCTGCTAGACCTCTCAACAACATTTGGTGACAGCAGCCATTGTACCCTCCTGGGACATCTCACTGGGATGGATCTTGAAGGCACTGTTTTGCAATGGATTTGTTCCTTCCTAGGGAGGGGGGCAAACACAGAAGGTAGTACGAGGGGACTTCTGTTTGACTGCTTGGCCATTGTTTTTGTGGGGTCCCCACAGGGCGTCTACCTCCCATGCTATTTAACATATATGTGAAGCCACTGGAAGAGGTTGTTTGGAGTTGGGTGGTCAGGTGTCACTAGTATGCTGATGACATCTTGCTCTATTACTCTTTTCTACCTACTTGTAAGGAAGTTATTTCTGTGCTAAACTAGTGCCGAGCAGCTGTAATGGACTGGATGAGGGCAAAAACCCCTGAAGCTTAATCAAGACAGTACAGAGGTGTTCCTGGTCAGTTGTAAAGCAGATCAGGGAGAAAGCATTCAGCATTTGTTGGATGGGGTTATCCTCCCCCTGAAGATACAGGTCCACAGCTTGGGTGTACTCGATTCAACCTTGACCCTGGATGCTCAGGTTTCCATGATGTGCATTTGTGCCATTAAAGCCTCTTTACCAGCTGTGCCTGTTCCTTGGGACATCTCTCTTGGCTGCAGTGGTACATGCCTTAGCTACATCCCAACTGGATAACTGTAATGCATTCTAAGTGGGGATGCCTTTAAAGAGTGTTCAGAAACTTCAACTGGTCCAAAGAGCTGCACCCAGATTACCAATGGGTGCTGGTTACAGTGAACACACAACTCGATTGTTGAAACAGCTCTACCACTGCATGTCAGTTTCCAGGAACAATTCAAATTGCTGGTTTCCAGGCTATTTGAAGGGCTGTGTCTTCCTATTGGAGTATATCTAAGCTCTGTGATTTGTAGGAAAGGCACTTTTTTCTATCCCATCATCTTCACAGGCACAGCTGGTGGGATTTAGGAGAAGGCCTTCTCGGTGGCTGCTCCCAGACTTTGGAGCTCCCTCCCTAGAGAAGTCAGGATGTCTCCTTCTTTGTTTTCCTTTTAGTGACCTTTCTTTTCCACCATGCTTTTGAAAACTGATTTTAACAGAAACAACTCTTTTGGTACTGTGCTGCTTTTATTTTATTTTTTCCAGAAAATTTAATTGGTTTAAATCTGTTTATATTTAATGCTTTTTATTCCTGGTTTTTATATTTCATGTTTTTACCTATGTGTTTTATTAAATTCTGTCTTTTGCTAAGGCTTCTTAGTCCCAGCCTGGCAGAAATGTTGGATATGAATAAAGGAATGGATGGATGGATGGCAGATCTGTCAAGTCCATTTCTATCAAATTCATTCATTCTCACCTCTAAGTCCAGCTTTATTTGTATGTTGCAATGAGGTATTTTATGGTGAAGTAGCACATTCAGTGTTTACTATTGGCCAAAAATAAAATAACTTATAGGTTGCCCCTTATTTTGAAAGAAAATGTATTGAGGACAGGAGCCCTATTGTGAATAAACCATTAATTTTCTTTCACAAATTTAATAAAAGTTGAAGTGTGGTCCCTTCCTCCCAATGAAAGTCATCATTTCCTCTTCTCTCCTGCCCTCATACTTTTTTTCATTGCCTTTGACAGGATAGAGTATTTTTCTGCCTAACAGAAGATGAAAGCAGACAAACTAAGAGAAATTCCTTAGCCTTAGCAAAAACCATGTCTAGCAGCTGCTGGTAGTGTATATATTCAGCAGTTCATCCAGTTTTGAGTCATTAAGTGATAAGAACTCCAAAGATATGCATGTGTATCAACTGACTAGGGTCGGGAATTTATTTTTCGTCACTGCTCTGTCCCTCCATCTCAGTTGTTTTTTGTTTTGTTTTTTAGTTTGTGGCTTTTCAGCTTGTCTACCACAAGACTGCCATATTCAATCAGCTTTCAACCGTATTAACCACTGGACCTGATCTTGCAAAAACCACCCACAGTAAATTTATATGTGTGTTTTAACTTAATCAGTCAAGTTAGGGAAGGGGATAAAATAAATGATCAAAGAAAAATCATGAATTGTAAATTGAACAAGAAAGATAAAGAAGGCAGCTATTACAATCATGTAGTTCTGACGAGTAATTATCAGCTCAATTATCTGATACAAAATGTGGTCTGACTGGGCTTTTGTTCTTTTCCGGGGGGGGGGGGAAGTATGCTGTCTTTTCCTGGTAAAAATAAGGATTAAATTTTTTCCATTTCAATACTCCCTCAATAGTTGTACCTCAGCAACACTCTTGCTGAATGATATCATTTTATGAACATGCAACATTTGTTATTCTTACTTTCCTTTTCAAAGAACCAACTTGCTTTGTGTTGAATTTGTTCAACAATTTCCTGTTCAAAGCATGAACACACCCAGCCTTTACATTCCATGTAATAAAAATCTCTGAAAGGATTATGGAAGCCATTATTGCTCATGACAGATTTCCTTTGGTGCACCAAAAGCTTTTGGGAACATAAGGCCGAAAGCTCTCAATATATCTGCAAGTCAAGACCTTAGTCTGTCTGCTTCAAAGCTTCCAGTATACCAAAAAACCAATAATCAACTTGAGGTCTGTCGACATTTAAAACAAGGACTAGTTGCAGAGGTTGAGGAGAACAAGGACTAATTGCAAGATTGAGGGAATATATTGGTTGAACCCATCTCCTTTAGCACATTGATGGTGGACCATTATTACAACCCTCCACATTTTTGAGACAAAATTCAGCAGCAGGTCACTAGCTGCAGTTCTAGTCATAGAATCATCAAGTTGGAAGAGTCCTCAAGGAGCCATCTAATCCAAACCCCTGCCATGCAGGAATGCATAATCAAAGCACTCCTGACAGATGGCCATCAGCCTATGTTTTAAAACCTCCAAAGAAGGAGACTCCACCACAATTCAAGGGAGTAGGTTCCACTGTCAAACAACTCTTACTGTCAGGAAGTTCTTCATAAATGTTGAGGTGGAATCTCTTTTCCTTTAATTTGAATACATTGCTCCAGGTAATTTTATCTGGAACTGTACAAAACACGCTTGCTCCATTATCAACAGCTGGGAGTTAAGGACTTTCTGGGAAGGCCTGCCGGATGAGATGTGTCTTATTACATCTCTTGACTGCTTTGAAAAAGCCATAAAGATGCATCTCTTCTGGCAGGCCTTCCCAGAAAGTCCTTAACTCCCGGCTCTGTTAGTGGGTTAATCTCCCACCTCAGTTTTTAAATATCTCGACCTCTGATGCCATGCAATTTGTTTGTTATGGTATGTTGTGGGAATTTTAATTATGTTGTTTTTAACTTCAATGTCAGTTCACTCTAATTTTAAGGGGTGGGTGGTTGGGTATGGGTTGTTGTAAATTTTACCTCTTACCTTGTATTTTTAATTGTTGCAACCCGCTCTGGTTGGTTGACAGAGGAGTGGGCTATAAATAAATTATTATTATTATTATTATTATTATTATTATTTGGCATCCCTTCAAATATTTAAATAGGGCTGTCATAATATCTCTTAACCTTCTCTTCTCCAGACTAAACATACCCAGCTCCCTAAATCACTCCTCATAAGACATGTTTTCTAGGTGATTTTGGAAGCCTAGTTATGGTGAGTTCTGTATCTACATGATATCATTAGAGCAGTGTAATATCATTTTAATTGCCATGGCTCCACTCTACAGCATCCTTGCATTTGTAGTTTGGTGAGATGCTTACAAATCTCTGCTTGAGAGCTGTACTCCATTTCTTCCCACTAAAGTTTTCTAGGAGGGAATTCTAAGCACTTCATCAAACTTCATAACCAGAATTCCAGAAGATGGGTCTTTGGCAGTTAAACTGATATCAAATAACTATGATAGTGTTATATAGCACTCTGAATTGCAAGGGGATCCAACATGAATACAGTGAGGGAAGGCAAAGAAATAGGGCTTGTATGTTATTGAGAGCTATTCCATTTCTTGAAGACCATCATCCTCAGGAAGATGAGTAACAGGAGACAATCTGTTGGAGTTCATCCTTCCCAGTTTCCCTGTCTTCCTCTCTGATGCCAAGCTACAGAAGAATATACATGTATAAAGTTACCGTTTCATTTCATAATGAAAAACAACATTGAAAAAGTCGGCTCATTGTACTCTGAAATTACTGTGTTTGAAAAGGCACAGGTGCAGAGATAATGTCCTACACATCTCTCAGGTGAACAGTATGAATCTTATAGACATGGAAGGGTTTAGTTCTAAGATTACTCTGTCTTATATTCAACAGCAACAATCAAGAAATGGATTAAAATGTCAAAAGTGAGGCCCTGCCATGTGTTCCCTTTCATCATTCAGTACAAAATCATGCCATATACAGGCAGTTGTTCTGAATTGCTGGAGGACAAAGAATAACATTTACAGTGAGAGGTAAAGTAAGGACTTCTGTTGAACTGAGGACATATAGATAGAAGAGAAGCTGACTTTGATACAACCAGGACATTTAATTTGCCTCACAATAATCAGCACATAAATTTGTGCCTTGCTCAGTACATTTTCGAGATTCCAGATTCTGAGCTGTATCCTGTTTCGCTCCAGGGCACCTCAGACAGTCTCCCTGGAGGTCAGCAGCCTTCAGTTCTGATTCTGAAGGGAAATGGTCAGTGACTAGTTTGGGACAGTATCCACAAAGCAGAAGGCCGAATGAAACACATTATTCTTTTTTAATATTGTCAACTGCAAAAAACTGCAAGTTAACTCTGGGCGGAGGTCAAAGTTATAACTGCACCAATTCATTTGGGACAATTCTACCATATGGAATAGGAAGAATGAGAAATGAAAACATTATATTATCCATCAATCCATCCATCCATCCATCCGCTCATTTACTTTTCTATGTACTATTTAATTTCTCCCAGCACGGGAGCCAAGGTGATTTACAACAAGGTTAAACAAAGACAGAGCTAAAAACCTGGGGATTAAAAATTAAAACTCAGTTAAATAAGCCCCAAGACAGACCACCCAAAAATGGTTGCTGTGGTGTAATATCCTATGGAATATCATTAGCCTTGGTGGTTGGTACAGAACTAAGTTTAGGAAAGTAAACTAATATAAGGACTGTGTGGGTCCTGGGTAAACGTAACTATTGTTCTCTGGAGAGAGTGCTGAGAAGTGCACTGTAACTGTAACAAAGTGGAATCAAGAATGTAAGACCTTGAAGTAACAAGTGCATAATACATCTCAAGAAGTGAAACATTGTTCAAACATCTTTCAAATCAACTTTTATTCTTGTTCACATACAGGCTTGTCTGGGACTTGAATAAGCAACAACGCTACTGACATTTACAAATAAGGAAATTAGTTTCACATATAAGTTGGTGTACACAAGAAAAATAATGTGACTTTCACACATTGTTGGTAGTGTCACAAATTAATAAGAAAAAGTTTGGGCTGCCATCTGTGGAAATCAGTAAAATGAATGGTGTGACATCATCACAAATTGGTGGCAGCAGTGGGGAAAAGAACCCATTGTGCTGCCACAAGAGCAAAAGAGTTGGTTGATAGTGGGCTAGTACAGATGGACGCTTTGCACCAGCCTGGGCCTGGAAGTAGGGCTCAGTAGGGCTGGACATTGACAGGTGCCCAGCCCTACTATTGACACCCATGTGCCATGTTGGCATGCCCCCGTTTACATGGGGTGTGCATTATGGCACATGGGCTCTGTGCAAAGAGGTGGCATCATGGTGTGTGAGTGTGCCTGTGACACCCCCAAGCTGCCTAGAGTGGCTTCTTTTGAGAAAGTGAGTCAGTGCTGCTGCATGTGGCTGCTGCGGCACTGACCAGGGGCAAAGATGGGTGGCTTTTAGCCCCTTTGTGTCACCACCACACTTGGTGATTAATAGTTAAAACCTAGTTAAATAAGATATCCTGTTGAAGTATTATTAATTTTAAAAGGTATAAAATCATTTTAAAAACCATAATATTAAAGGTTTTAAAATATTACATACATGATAGGGTCACCCTATGGTTGCCATAAGCTTGAAACGACTTGAAGATACACAACAACAACAACAACAACAACAACACCATAGAGACTTCCAGCATCTTAATAATAATAATAATAATAATAATAATAGTTTTTATTTCTAGCCTGCCCCTCTGAACAAGCAATCGGGGTGGGTTACTGCAGGTTAAAAGCAGTACAAATTAAAGCTTAACCATTGTATGCTTGTTTAAATAAAAAGGTCTCTGTCTGATCATGGTTGGAGAACAGAGAGGGAGCTTGCCTTGACTCACATGGAAGGGAAGGCTGTGAGCAACCACCTCTTTCCCGTGTCCTCACCAGATGGGTCTATGAGGGTTATAGGACCAAGAGAACCTCAAGACTTGAATAGGTTTATATAGGGAGATAAAGTTTTGTTTTGAATTGTTTTGACTTAGGCCTGCTTGGAATGGAAGATCACTTTATATTTTAATTAACAGGGGACACAATGCATCAAAAGTTGCATACAGTGTATTGCTTAATTTGTTACTTCTGCAACTTAGGAAATCTTGGCTCTTGTACCCACTGAGGCTCATTCTAAGTCTGACCTATTTAATTAGGTTGTTCTGAAGGTAAAGTGGAGTGAAGGAGAACCCACCTTCTCAAATTTTCTGGAGTTAAGTCAGGAAATAAATACAATTAATACTATATAAGTAATATATTCAATGAGCTTTCCTGAAAGTAGGAATCAAAGTCTGAATGATCCACAAAGATTTTTAAAATTGTCATTTAAAATTGATTTGGGTTCATCAAATGTCATTTGGGCTGTGCTTCAAGGAAGCAAAATTCTTGGGCTAACACCGGTCAATGAGAGCACATTAAGTAGGCAAGTGGAAGCAAGATGATCTAGCATATGGTTGCACTCTGCACCAAGCTCTTCATCTGGCAAAAAAACAGACTTCAGAGCTCCCCCTGTTTTTTGGTTTCATGATGGTGTAAATCAGAAATAATTGAAGTCTCCAAAGATCCATAGTACTAGTGCAGGTGAGAGGAGGCACATTATTCATAATTATTTACAGTGTACATGACACAGCTTAGGAATGATCCAATTTTAAACAACCATTATGAATTTGAAAAATAATTTGCAGCATGCTAATGTAATAACTGGTGGGTAGATTGTCTTCAAATTTCCCTCTGTAAAAATAATTGGCATCAGTGTTTGGAAAAAAACAGCAAAGATCATGCATCTTAATTATAAATATTAATAGATAGTACATATATCTAATACTATGCTGCACTGATGTAGTTAAGCATATTTCAAAATACTCGACTATGCTCTTTGGCTGTGTCATAATTAGTGTCGTTAAATATTGTGTGCATTAAAAACATTTACCACTTTAAAGTTTAGCAAGCTTTTTCCCAGACAGCAAAAACTCAACAATAAGCTGGATACTGCCAGTACAGACAGTTAACAGTGAAAATTAGGAACTGCAAATCCCAGAGCAGTCCTAAACATATTTACTCATAAGTAATTTCCATTGCAATCAGTCAGACTTTTTGAGGGCTTATCTACAGAGGCCAAATGAAACAGTTTGGCGACCTGTCTCCACAACACAGGCCCAAATCCCTGATTTGAGTGTGGACTCTCTTCAAGATGTTAAAGGCCAGTTCTGAACTGAATCCATTTTATACCAGCCTTAAATCAGTTTAAAACAGCACATCTTTTGCCTCAGATTTTGCAGGAAAACTAGGAGCACTCCATAGTGATGCTGGGAGGCTGTCTACACAGACATATTGTTGTCTTGCCCAGCACTGCCACTGCTCGTATAATTTTCTCCTTGTAAGATCACAATGAGGTGCTCAGCATGAGATCAATGCTAGGCACCTCATTGTTGATCTCAGAAGGGGAGACTCACACCAGTACCAGTGGCACAGGCAGCACAGCAGGATTCAGGTGTAGCTCACCACCCAGAGTAACTACAGAGTGTGGAGGTATGGTTCTGGAGCAACTCCAAGGTCTGAACACTCTGGGAGCAGTCCAGAATGTTTTGGCCAGTGTAGACAAGCCCCGAGCTTCTGAAATCAGATCAGATCAGGTGTGTTCAAGGTGACAGAACTGTCACCATCATTATCATCATCAATACCTTGCCTTCCTCCCAGACTGAGATTCAAGGCAGTTTACAAATTAAAATGATTACAATATAGGTAAAAATATAGAGAAATGTTTGACAGAAGAAGAACTTCTCAATAAACATACATGGGATTTAAAAAAAAAATAACGCAGAAATGAACCTGACAATGCTTCAAAATTCAGGAGTAGACATGCTGAATGTTTAAAAAAAAAACCCAGAAACCCACATTTATTAGGCCAACCAAAAGAAACCAAAACACTTTGCTAGCTCATTTGGCAAATATGATCTTTAAAAAATTCAGAGGAAATAAAAATGACTTTAGAGTCACAAAAGCTTACAAATCTGCATCTTGTGTGTTTGGACGTCCCCATTTCTTCCTGAGAGGTTGAGGAACATCAGGATCAAAGGCTGTGCTTGTACAATCAGCCCTCCTTATACACAGATTTTTTTTATCCATGGATTCAAGACTAGTCTAGGATGGTAGTGTCAGTGGTGTTTAAATTGTAGCTATTGGAGTCTTGTACATTATATCACTTTGTTGTGCTATTTGCAAAACCACGGCGCTTTAATGATGATAGTGCACAGGCTCCTTAACAAGGGTATCCTGCCTACCTCTGTTATCCTTCCAGAGGTAGGCAAAGTTCTTTTTTATTATTTTTTATTAAGACAGACCTTTTGAAATTAAGCTGGGCTGTTGAAGATAAAACTATTTTATGTTTGGACTACACAGGGGTATGGCTACAGAGAGCCAAAATAAAGACACTGCCCTCATAAGAAATCTGTCACCCAAATGAATTTTTTCTTCAATCTCCAAATTTCTAGTATTACAGTAACTAAAAACTTCAGCTGAGCCTTTAGAAATACAGTGTCAGTGTGCAAAGAAAAGAGGCAAGCAAGTTGCCAAGGTAATGCCAACATAGCAAATATTAGAATACTGGATGTGATTGATTTTCAATGTCTCATTCTATGCTACACTAAAAATTTGGAGAATGAGGGAATTTCACTTGGGAGGCAGATTTCTTAGTTGGAGGAAATGTCCTTATTATACCAGCAGAAAACATATAAATCTAATAAAATAAGCAGTCTGTCAACGTATGGCTTACAATTTTATACGGATATTGGTTAGAATCCTTTATGCATTGTATTTCAACGTAGCCTGATTAATTACATAGGACCTTATCAGACATTGGAAATTGGAAGTATAATCTACTGGCAATCCGAACGCAATCATGGGGTTTCACGTTATTGCGAATTAAAGTATCTCACGCAATTTCAGGCAAAAGGGAAGTCATTCCGAAAGCAATCATGGGTTTTACCTTGTTGCGAATTAAGGCATCTCATGCAATTTTGGGCAATGGGGGGTCATTTTGGGGTAATGGGAAGTAATTCTGAATGCATTCCGAATGCAATCGGAATTCACGTAAATTCGCTAAACTAGAGAATTCACATGAATTTGAATTGGCTCCAATTGGCTCCATTCGCAATAAAGAGAAATTCCTCCCATCTGATAAGGTCCAAAGTTACATAGTGTATCCCAGTCCACCCCATCCATTCCTCACATATACCAATCAGCTGCAAATTCGATTGATACAAGTCCGTTTCTCTTTCACTTGAGAAATGGCAGACTAATTTCCTACCCCCTCATGTGAGTGATCTCCATTGTGATAGTCAGAAACAGGGCCTCTGTTATAATCCTTCCCCCTTATAGTAAAAATCTCATGTATCAGGTGGGGGGAGGATGCCAGTCACTTGATTTCTGAGTGAAAGAATAACAGACCTTTGTTGATCACAGCAGCTGCTGACCTGTAAGTGGGTCTGAAGGACTTTATCAGTCAGGGGCATACATACGGATATTGAATACAAAGCCGTTATGAATGTGTAACTCTGAGTTATTTATCCTTAACTACCCAATAGGACTCCAGCCAAAGTCCAGTCTTAACAGTGGTGCTGTAGAAATGTAAAATGGAGGAACTCACAGTGTACAGTTCCTTCCTTGAAATGTTGCAGCTCTTTTTAATTTCAGATTTATTTGAATCCAAGGGCATTATGAAACAAAGTCCCACTGTTGATACTAGTCTTTTTGCCATTAGCTCAAGCTCATCGTTTAATAGGGTGAAGGGCAACCTGTCAGCAGGGACAACAGTCAAAAAGGCATTTATTCTCATTTTATTTTCTTTCTTTCTTTCTTTGTTTCTTTCTTTTTATTCAGCTCATAAATCATTATTCATTAAAGAAACAATCATAGCAATCAAACCAAAACAAACAACAAAATAATGTTATAGCATTATAACAAATAAGACTCCTATATAAAAATATAAAATAATAATAATAATAATAATAATAATAATAATAATAATAATAAACATTTATCCATAAACTACCATTTTTAAAGTGTGTTGGTCATGAGAATGCTTCAGAAACACCATCTTTTTGAATTCCTCCAGAAAATCTGTCCTGAAAATCTTGGTCTAATGTGATGGACAGAAGTTGGCCATTCATCAGGAGCCCTTTCACATTATATAGCATTATGATTTCACTTTAACAGCCATGGTTCCATCCTATGGAATCCCAAGATCTGCAGTTTAGGGAGGGGTACAGAGACCTTACCATCCTCAGGGGTTCAGTTCCATGTGTTTCCTGCCCCTGATTGGGGAAAACACAGAAGCATAATAATAATAATAATAATAATAATAATAATAATAAATAATTTTATTTCTATTTTCCCGCCTCTCCCTTTGGATTGAGGCGGGATTCCAACAAATTCATAAAAACAGTATCCAGATTAAAACTGCAGTCTTAAACAATATCCTAAAATCATTGGGGCTTTTTAGACCACCCAAAAGGGGCGGTCCATACTCGCCCCTTCTAGCGGCGAGATGAGGCCTAGGCTGCCGCACGGGCAGCCCTAGAGGCCTCATCCCACTGCTTTTGGAGGCCGCGGGGAACCGGCAAACTGCCGGTTCCCTGCGACCTCCAAGCGGAGTGCAGCGGGCACTCTGGGCACCCACTGCACCCCGCTTCCCTCGGCGGGGCTGAAGGGGGAAAGGGGCCGCCGCCGCGGCCCCTTTCTCCCTGGGTCTTTGCCGCGGCCATTTAAAGGCCGCGGCAAAGACCCGCCGCAAAAAAAGAGCTCTCCCGCACCGCAAAAGCGTCACAACGTGCGCAGCGTGTCAAAACGCTGCACACGTGATGATGCCTTTGTGGTGCCTCCGTATGGACACCGCCATCTTTAAATGGTGGCGTCCATACGCTTTAGGGTTAGGGAGGGTGTAAAAGCTACGCCCTCCCTAACCCTAAAGACGGGCTTTCTACCCTATTCACGCCCCTTTTTGCCCATCTGAAATGGGCCATTATGATATAATACCAAGTGCAATACATTCCAATCTCTGAACACAGTCACATACATGTGTGGTTACCAATAAAATCATTATATAATCCAATTTCCTAGGTGAGGTATTATTCAATGGTCTTTTATAGCAGGTCAGATGTATTATCCAAACAACAGCAATGTGTGTGTGCCTGTTTCAGTGAGTCTTCATACACACACTGCCATTGGATAATATGGGGCATGGTAATCCTTGGATAATCAAATCCCCATATGGAAATCCCATACCAAGGGCCCACTTTATTTCAAATTAGACACAGAGTGTTTGTGCCTCACCAAGCCTTGTGATTCTACATTGTGATTCAGCCATGGTAGTTAAACTACAGTGCTATAACTGTGCAGATTTTCCACTTCTCCCAGTCATCTTATTTAATAGTAGTTCATCACATAAAATGACTACCACTGTGCACTCCTTGCTACTCTAAGTAGAAAAGCTATCTTGACAGGCAGTTGAATTTTGTTACAGCATTTGCCTTGGCAAGGCCTCCTCCATTATACTCACTGGTCTTTCCATTGCTATCCATCTCCTAACTTCTCCCCACCATTGCAAAGCAGTGGTTTTTGAAGTTTTGAAAGTGGGATTTGAAGCATCATGATCACTAGATCTCATTAAGTGCTTTAGCACAAAACAAAAATTGAGACAAAAGTTTGGGACCCTAAACATTAGGCTTGTAACCAGAACAGAAGTTCTTTGCAGGTTGGTATCACATGCACAAGCCAATGCTCATGACTAGGTGGCTCTCATTTCCCCCATCCTCAAAAGAGCTTGCAGAGATTGTACTCTAATGGCTTTAATATAAGTTTCTCTGTAGGACTGGGATGCAACTGTGAAGGAAACAAGGGGCAAAATTGCTGCCATGACCCCCTATGGCCCACAGTGGCACTCTTTACACAGCCATAAGTGGTGTCACACCACTTTTGGTTTCATTTTCAACTGATCTGGAGGCCATTTTTGAGGATCATGGAGTATTTGGGGGGGGGTCACTGAGGGGCACAAGCTCACCATCTTTCAGTGAGTCTGAGTTGCTTTGAAGTTGTTTTGAAGTGAAAACAGCCCACGTCTGTAAATTTGGGTATCTAGGGGGTTTCTGGGGCTTTTTGGAATGCAAAATATGATGATGATGATGATGATGATGATGATGACGACCTTTATTTATAAAGCACCATAAATGTACACGGAGCTGTACAAAAACCAATAAAATCAAGCATATGTAAAAAGCTTGCCTATGGCATACAATCCAGAGGTTAAAATAACAAGTTAGCAACATGATAAGAAAACAAGTTAAAACAGCAGATATCAAATATAGAATCAAGCATCAAAACAACCTGGTCACAAACTCCCTGGGAACGCTTCCCTAAACAATATGGTCTTTAACTCGGTTTTAAAACTGGTTAGACACATGTTGAGCCATGCTTGTAAGGGGAAGGAGGTTCCAGGAGTGAGGGGCAGCGAGAAGGGAAGAATCCAGGATGGGGCAGTGGAAATCCTTGGCTGGGACAGGAGACCTTGGCTACCAGAATGGAGGGAACGAGTGGGAATGTAGGGAGAAAGAAGTTCAGAGAGACTGTGCAGGGCTTTGAAAGTGAGCAGGAGAAGCTTGTACTCAATGTAGAAGGGAAAGAGGAGCCAGTGGAGGCATGACAATAGGGGGGAGACATGGTCGTAGTGGTGAACGACTGAGATAATATGAGCAGCTGAGTGGTGAACAGAAATTAATGGGTGGAGGTGGGAGAGAGGAAGCCCAGCCAAGAAAAGATTGCAGTAGTCTAATTGTGAGACCAGTAGGGCATGGACCAAAGTCTTTTCAGTAGAAGCCAAGAGATATGGATGTATTTTGGAAATATTATAGAGGAAAAAAAAAATCTGCAGACCTTGGCTTTGGTCTGGATCTGAGGGATAAATGACAGAGAAGAGTCAAGAATGAAACCAAGACTGCGGGCTTCCTGAAATGGCTGAATAGAGATATTGTCGACAGAGATAGAAAAAGAATATTGAAGGGTGGGCTAGGAGGGAAAACAAGAATCTCCGTCTTGGACATGTTGAGCTTCAAGCACTGATGGTGCATCCAGTGGGAGACAACTGTCAGGCAAGATGAAACCTGCTGCTCGAGCCTTGGAGAAAAGTCGGGGGTGGAAAGTTACAGATGAGTATCATCTGTACAGATGATAAGAGAAACCAAAAGAACTGATAAGTTTACCGAGAGACAGTGTGTATAAAGAGAAGAAGAGAGGACCTAAAACAGAACCCTGAGGAACTCCAACAGATAAGGGAACAGAGGAGAAAGTCTGGCCACCCGAGACCACTGCAAAAGATCGATCCGACAGGTAAGATCTAAACCAATTGAGAATGGAGCCCAATAAGCCAAGGTCAGAATGTAGGTCAACTAAGAGACAGTGGTCCACAGTGTTGAAGGCCGAGGACAGATAGAGAAGGACAAGAATAGAGTAAAGGCCATTCGCCTTGGCCCACAGGAGATCATTCGAGATCTTGGTGAGGGCTGCCTCTGTGGAGTGCTGTGGGCGGAAACCAGACTAGAAAGAGTCCAAAATGGAGTTGGTTTTGAGAAACTCAAGACAGCGAGAGTAGACGACTCATTCCAGAACCTTAGAAAGAAAAGGAAGAAGAGAGATTGGACAATAGCTGGACAAGGAAGAAGGGTCGAGAGAAGGTTTTTTCAGAATAGGGGAAACTAGAGTGTTTTTAAAGACCGAGGGAAAAGAGCCCGTAGAGAGAGAGAGAGGTTAAAGATGTAGAGGAGGGAGGACAAAAAAGAAGGAGCTATGGAGATTAGGAGACGAGAAGGAATTGGGTCAAGAGTACAGGTTGTGGGTTTGGAAGAGTTCAGCAGCGTGGAAAGTTCATCCAAAGAAACGGGAGAAAAAACAGAGCATTTGTTAGTAGGAGGAACCAGGAGATTGATGGTAAGAACCAAGCCAGAAGGAGTCAACTCCAACCAAATAGTAGTGATCTTTGTAATGAAATGAGTGGCAAAATTGGAAGAAATAAATAATGAAGAAACAGGGGGAACTATTGTAATAGTTCTGTTTTGCCATGGATAAGGCACGTGAGAAGAGAGAATAAATTTATAACGGATAAAGTTGGCCCACTTCTTGGACTTTCTCCAGAGACGTTCAGCTGTTCATAATATCTATACCCACTGTCCATAATATCCATACCCCTGATATAGGAAAAATCCCAGGCTTATCATGCTGATTGTTTTTTTGCTTGCTTGTTTGCTTTAAAACTCAATCCCACTCTACAGAACTCATTTCAAAAATGCAGACAAGGTATAAAATTAAAAAACAAAACACAAAACATGCTTGTTTATTACTTGATTCCTGCATCATCAAGCAAACAGTAGCACATGCAGATGAGCCATCAGGGATTTGTTACTGCAGACAGAACATTAATATATGTTCTATTTACACTAGAGAGGGAAGAAATATTCAAAAATGTTTAGAAAATGGCCAGAAACCATGGGGTTTGTTTGTTTGTTTGTTTTTTGGAGTGTTCAGAAACCCCAATGCAACAATCCTGGAATGACAAGAATCTTCACAGTCTGAGACTTATTCAGCACAAAATTTACAGATGAAAATTTTGTGCAGAAAATATTTTCTATTAATAAAACAGTATTTTCTACACTGAAAATAATATTATTTTTTCTGAATAGAAAATGCTGTTTTCTACACAGAAAATGCTATGTAATGGGGGTTCATTCTGCAGAAAATTTGCACATTGTTGATTTGCATGGAAAATAACATTTTTTTCCATATAAATCACTATTTTCTGTAGAGGAAATATTTAAGGAATTAATGAAATGTTGCTTCCTGCACAGCAAATGCTGCTTTCTGTGCAAAAAACAAACAAACAAACAAACAAACAAACAAAAAACCCACATGTTTTACACAGAATAAAAAAAGTGGGAAAGAATTTGTTACAATTGCTCATTGGATCATGCAAGAAGATATTATGGGAAGAATTAGATTCCTATTTCACACATGCTTCTGTATGAACATGTAGAAGGAGGCAGTCATTCCTTGAGAACAGATTCTTCCTGTCACCTACTCCTCATTTATCAATAGGGATTTCATTCATTAAGACCACATTCAAAACCTATGATAATAGAATCATAGAGTTGGAAGAGACTTAAAGGACCATCAAGTCCAAATATTTCAAATGTTAACTTTTTTATGGACTACAACTCCCAGAATAGCCAATGAGCAAGACTCACTAATGTTATTGTGTATGGGCCATCCATAACTAAATAAAGAAATAATAGATTGTGTGTGGCCTGGTCCAAATTGCCACTGTGCCACCATCAGCACTAAAACTTCTCCTTATAACTTATCTAAACAGCTGGCTGTGAAGAGTGCCTGTTATATATGAAAAGGAGCATCACCTGCAAATCCTTCTCCCCACCAGAATTTTGTTCCAACCATCCTGCCAAATGGGAATGCAACCACAGGTATGGAGTGAGATTAAAATGTAGGGAGTGGCACATTAAGAGGACCATTTCAACACAAAGTGACTCTCATTTAAATCCCCTGCTGCCCCCCCCCCAAGATTATTGGAGCAGGGGGGAAAACCTTTCCCAGAATAAGACAACTGCACATGGTGAGGGGCACAAGGAAATCCCTACTTTCAGAAGATTGAGGGTGTGTGTGTCATTTTGCATGTGTATTCATGCTTACATGGGCACATCCCCAATGCAACACCCATTACTGCATGAATGATGAAAAAAGGTCACCCAACTCTGATTTAAAACTATCACCATTGGCTAAATTATCCTCAATGTCCCATAGTTTCCGCATCAGTGGGATCATATAACAGCTCTTGCTTTTAGTCAGAACTGTAATAGAATTATATGAGGGTACAGCTACACTGTAGAAAAAAATGCAAGTTGACATCACTGTGCTGTAGGTCCATCCTATGGAATCCATGGATTTGTAATTTTACAAAGTTTCTAGCCTTCCCTAATGAAAATTGCTGATGGCTCACAAAACTACAAATCCCAGGATTCTGTAGGAGTCATGGTGGTGTCAAACTGCAAACAGTATCAGTTACCCTGACCTTCTATAAGCTACAAACAGTACAAGTATGTAACCACACCCATTACACAACAGTAATCTTGTTTCATTTTCTCACTCAACTGAGCCATGACATTCAACTCAACAAGGCATTGATTCATTGGATAAGCTATTATTCCAAAAATCTGCCCTCACCCTTTCCTGACAGCTACTCAGATTCCCAAGTTGCTCAGCCTCTTGGATGCCTTCTTTGACTTTGGTATACCAAAGAGGCTAGAAGTGCAAATGGTGAAGGTTATTAAAGGTCTGGCTCAAACTTAGAGAAAGCCTGGGTCTTTCCTTTATTTTTGTTCTTTGTAATACCAAGGCATTAAGATAGCAGTAAAGGGACAATGTGACCCAGAATCGTATGTGAAGACTTGTCATTCAGTTTTCTCCTTTCTTAAGGGTACATAGAGTGAAGCTGTGCTTGGACAGTACCTTAAGAGTCTGGCTATGGCATGCTGGAACAATGGCCTGAGACAGACATATGGGGCATGAAAGCTGAAGGTGGCTTTCATGTGGGTGCAGGCATGCTATGGGCTCATTTGCCAGGCTCTAGAGCATGTCTGCTTACTTCTGTGCCTTTGTATTTCAAAGCAGCACTGCTATGTTGCCCTAGGTCTTATCCACAAAGAGACTGCATTCTCATCCTGTGCATTATTAATAATTGCACGCTGCCTTCCGTACAGATGCTACACAGAGGTCCTTTTGGCTTGCCTCTAGTGGCTATTCAGGTGGAAGTTAAAAGATCCCATCACACTTTTTCTAAAAGAGCAGGGCTTAACCTTAATGTGAAGCCTGACCTTAATTTCAAGGAAAACATGTAATCTCCAAGGCTGTGTGTCAGTTACTTCTGAGAGCACAACAGCTGCCAAGTTGGATGGCTGAACTATTGCATTTCTAATCCTGAATCTACAGATTTTCCCCCACCTATTTATTCCTACATTACTGTTCTAAATTCACAACAAGAAGGAGAAGGAGAAGGAGAAGGAGGAGGAGGAGGAGGAGGAGGAGGCCTGTGTGATTGTGTGATTTAGTGGTTCGAGTGTCCAACTGGGACTTGGATGTTCAGTTTCACATTTCAACTAGGCCAAGAAACTTACTTTTGGATGCTGGGCCACTTTCTTTTACCCTGATCTACCTGCCTAGGTTGATGTGATGATAAAATGGCCAGAATGACAGCCTCATAGACTGCCTTGATATCTAGAAAAATGACAGACTATAAATGTAACAGATGATGATGATGATGATGATGATGATGATGATGATGATGATGGCAGGAATAATTCCCTGTCTCTTCAGTTTGGGAGAGAGGTGCTAAGGAAAATGTCTTCTCTGGATCTCGATTTCCCTCCTGCCTGAAGCTGATATTTATGGCAGCTATCATCATAGTTAGCATACTTTCACAGTCCTCCATCCTCCCTTACTCATCTTTTTCTTTTCATCATTTTCTTTGCTACGTACATCAAAAGCTACCTTTCAAGAATAATAGTGTGAACATTTACTGACAAATAATCCAACATGCCAGTTCAATTTATTTTAAGTGACAGAATCACAGCAAGATACTCTCTGCCTCTTACACATGAACTCACACCTACTCCTCCCACAAATCAAGATACGTTTTGATTATTTATGTAAAAGATTGAAACCTTGCTGAAACTATGCTTGTAAACCAGTTTTCCAATTGCCTATCACATATGTCAATAAGCAATTGATTTTTTTTTTAAGAGGACACTGTGGGATTTGTTAAACATTTCCAGTTAATTATGTTGTTTTATTGTAAGTAAAGAATCAGGAATAATAATAGAATGTTCAGGAATTTCATTTTTTTAAAGAATGTAAAAAAATACTTTAGATTTTTATCATGGAGGCTTTACTAACAAAATGAGGAGTTGCTTACATCATGCCATTGATACTTTAGTAGGAAATGGAAGTCAATTTCATATATTTATTGAACACATATGTATAGGAGGATAGGGAAAATTGGAGATGATGAATAGTATTGGGATCATGAATGGTAATGTTGATGTTCAAATGTTGCAGGAAGACCGAGAGGACCCAGGGGTCATTCACATGTTGTTGTTGTTGTTGTTTTTATCAGAACAATGTGAATGATCCCACTCATGCATTCCGGGCTTGTTACTCACACTATGGAACTGCATCTATTCACATCTCTGAGAGTTTGGGTGCTCACACATGCAAGCATTTGAATAAACATTGAATCAACAATGTGAATGTATTCAAAATGCATTCAAGGCATGCAGAGTTTAATCCTGAATTATCCTAGTTCTATTCGCCTCAGTTTTTCACACTGCTGACAATGTAAACCTTTTTTTTTTTTTAACAAACTCAGGAAAAAACAGTATTGATTATCTCAGGTAAAGTGGATTTTTTTGGCAGCCCCCCTCCCACCAACATAAACATAACCGGGTGCATTTGGGCTGCATGTCAACAGCAGTGATTCAACCCAGATTCATGCTGGATTATTTTCATCATGTGAGGAGGGCCCCTGATTCATAGTCCCAGACACAAATTCCATGAACAGTCACAAACCTTCAGGCTAACCTACTTAAAGATTGATTGAAAGTATAATGGAACCCTGTTTGCCACTCTGAGCCCACAAAGTGTAATTGTTATCAATTGTTATCAACAAAATAACAACGGTAGTGGTGGTGGTATTTATTCTAACTAGCCCTTCTCCATCTCCATATCTTTAGGTAAATATCTGAACAGAATATACAACTATCTATATTATGTACAAGCTGAGTCTCCCTTATCTAGAATTGTGAAATCCAAAATATCCAAAAATCTAAAATTGTACTCATGGGTGGATAAGATAGTGACACTTTTGCTTTCTGATGGTACCATGTACACAAGCTTTGTTTCAGGTGCAAACTTATTAAAGTATTTTCTATAAAATTACTGTCAGTCTATGTGTATAAAATGTATACAAAACATAGAGTTACTTCATTATGTAGATGTAAATATTCCAAAATCCAAAACAACTACAAAATCAAAAACACTTCTGGTCTGAAGCATTTTGGATAAGGTAATCCTAACCTATGAATTCAACTAAGAAACTCCAAAAGACACCTTCCAGTGATGTACAGAATGTACTCTCTTACATTCTATCGATATCTTTGGTGAGACTTATATAGTACAATGGAAAGAGTCTAGTTAAGCACTTGAGGTGGTTGCTAGTTATACGCTACTGTCCTCTCCCTCTCTCTCTCTCACACACATACATATATTATTGTTATAAATTTTTACTTGTTGGCTCTTGAATTTGTCATGACTCAGTGAAGAACAACACAACCAGAGCTATTCTATACCATAAACCCTTTCCTTTCTGTCATGTAACAATGGACTTCCAGCTGAATAACACACCAAAGCATTCCTCCTGCCCCCCTGCTTCTGAGCTGAACACCAGAAGAGATACTGAAATATGATTTCATTGTTAGAGAAAAGACCATTTCTGGATCATTAGGCTTCATCAAAGAAGCTTTTCTGCTTTTGAGCTTTCCCTGTTCTCTCTGGCACACTCTTTCCCACAGAGCTGAACAAAGAAGACACAGCCAACTTTACTGTATTCTCCCTGCTCATCATTTAGTGGATTATTATGGAACAAGCCTCCAGGCCTCTTCAAGAACCACTTGATTTCTGTAAGTCACTCAAGCCACACTAATGGTTTCATTACAAACAGGGCTATACTGGAAAACTGTGGAATGAGGGAGCCAGGAGTCGGGTAAACAAATTGGTGAGAAGCAAAGAAACACAAAGCCAACTGTACTGGTGTACTGACTTGTATTATATTGTATTATATTATTTGACCTAAAAACCAGCTGCAATGTTCTCAACATTGAGCTACATGAAGATGTTCTCAATCAGGTGATCTGCAATAGTATGTTTGAATATTAGGGAAAGGAATGAATTCAGT
Source organism: Urosaurus nigricauda (assembly GCA_034509955.1). Lineage (NCBI taxonomy): Eukaryota > Metazoa > Chordata > Lepidosauria > Squamata > Phrynosomatidae > Urosaurus > Urosaurus nigricauda. The sequence continues at coordinate 109,677,999 of JAOEGL010000004.1, forward strand.
AGGAATAGAAGTAACCACACTGTGATTTAAAAAGTGAGGGAAAGATCCTGAGGTATGCCAACATGACTTAGTGAATGTAAAAGACAAAGACTTATGGAACCTGAGTTAGTGTCATAGCAAAAAAACCCTAGAAAACAAATGAAAACTTTGCTTATAATGATTCATAGAAAAAATACCCACACTTTGAAAATATCTTCCTGCACAGAAATATACATTTATGGCTTTTAAAAAAGTTATTTGTGTATATAGTTTGACTTCAGAGTTTGGAAATCAGCATCCACATAGCAATGTGTAAAATTTATAGAAAAGCCAGTCTAATATATTTGTTGTTGTTTATGGTGGTGATGTGTAACTGGGGCATCCATGAGCCAGCATGACGTAATGGTTTGAGTATTGGAGTAGGAATTTGCAGGCTCATCTATACCAGCCCAAATACTCCAGCTGCGGTCAGAATATCCTGGCCCCAGAGCTGCCCTAAATTCCCCCTGTTTCCTTTGCACTCCACAGCAATACAAAGTGGTTTTCTACACACGTGTCCCCACTGTATTACCTGACACCATGTTTATGCAAATTCCTCCTGTGAGGTCAGGAATTGAAGTGCCCAGAATCAATGATGTGGCTGGTGGCCTCAATTTGAGCTCAGATGGAATGACCTGTGCTAACAGGAGTGCTGCGGGTGATTAAAATAGGATAAGTGTGCAAACAAGTAACCCATGTCACTGTGGAGTGCCCCAGGTTTTCCTGCAAAATCCAGAGCAAAAGGTAAGGTTTTTAAAAACTAGTATATGAGAGAAATAAGGCAGTGGTCCAAGCTTGATCTTATGTTGTTAAGATAGTTAGCACTCAAATCAGGGTGTAGAACAACCACTTCATTTGGCCCATGTTGACATGCCCTGAGAGACCAGAGTTGAAATCCCTGCTAAGCCATGGAAATCCTCCACATGACCATGTGCAAGTCACACATTATTGTTTTCAGAGGAAGGCAATAGCAAACACCCTCTGAACAATCTTGCCCAGAAAAATGTCATGATAGGGTTGCCATAAGTTGGAAATGTCTTGAAGGCACACACCAACACAAATCAACACAAAAGCACATTACTGCACTTATGTGCAAGTGAGTTTCCCTGCCAAGAAAATGAGAAAGTGCAGACACACACACACACACACCATGTTACAAGAAGCAAAATTGTGATTAGTGGTCAGTACCTTATGTTGTCTTATAGCAAGGCAAGCTTGTCCTATCGTTCACTTTAATGTCTTAATGTACCCTCTCACAAGTAGCAATAGCAATAGCAAGTACATTTCTATACCACTTATCAATGCACTTAAGCACTCCCTAAGCAGTTTACAATGTGTGAGCCAATTGCCCCCAACAAGCTGGGTAGTTATTTTAGTGATCTTGGAAGAATGCCAGGCTGAGTTGACCCTGGAGCCCCTGGGTGATATCAAACTCACAACCTTGTGACTGTGAGTGGCTGCAGTACCAGCATTTAACCACTGCACCACCAGGGCTCCTTTGTGCCACTTGGTCAACTTCCTTCTCATACTATCTCAATGAAAATGGAGTGTCTGGTCTAACCTCCAGCTGGAGGTCCTCTCTCCTCCTCACTCATGAGTCACCTGTCACCCTTGCGCTCTTGATCTTAATACTGTTGCTTCCAGTTTTCTTTTGCATGGTAGTAAAGGTGATGACATTTCTCCTCTCCGTCATCTTGTGCCCCATTTCTTTCTAGCTTCTCCAAATTTTGCAATACGTTTTTTCTACTTTAAAGTAATACACACACTTACACATCACAATGCATATATGCGTGTTCTAGGTTAAAATGTGTGGACCTTTGTATATTTGGAGATCAAATGTATGCAGGAATTGATTTTATAATAAATTGCATATTGTCTGGCCTCACACCTGCACAGGAAAGAACAGCTGCAAAGGAGCTTGCCCCATATCTGAGCCAGGCATTATGTGGAGGCTACAATTCTTAACTTTCTAAAATAATTTGTTACTGGGACGCCCTCCACCTCATCCCACAATCTAATTTTTCTTATTCAGGTTTTTAAAATCAACCTTTTAAAAAAATCAAAATAACAAAAACAGCTGCTTCATTACCTTTAAAAAAGAATCTTGATGTTGTTCTGTGACTTATAGTGACCCCGAGGCAATCTATCATTAGGTTTTCTTGGCAAGTTTTCTTGAGTTTGAGAGAGTGTGACTACATTCAGTGGGTTTCCATGTCAGAATGGGGATTGACACCCTGGTCTCTACAGTCATAGTCCAATGCTTAGATCATTACACCACACTGGCTTGAATGCTCCAAGCTGCTGTCCTTTGGTACAAAATACTCTCTCATCCATCTTAGACTTAACAGCCACAACTGCCTGAAAGGGAGGAACATAAGCCAGTGCATGAATTGCATGATATTCCTCTTCCATGGTTTAGTGGGGCCATACGCCATAACTTTAAGAGTAACATTGCAGTTACAGTGCAAAAAGAGTAATAACACCATGAAGCTACCTACATTCATGATGCAATTATGTCTTACTTGTTATGAAAAAGAATTAATTACTAGTTCCTTGTAACCAGATACTTCCAACGTCTGAAAATACAAAGAATCTATTTATCTGCTTCATATTTCCTGCTACCTTAATATCAATGATGTTTTAGTAATAAATGACATTCTGATACAGATTCAGAATTTATTATCTTCTTAAAATATGTGTGTGTGTGTGTGGTGTGTTTGTATGCGTATGTGCATTCCTTCCTTCTTTTGCAGCTTCTTGTCAGCATCACTTATTTTAAAAGAGGCCTCTTCATCGAATTAGGGAGCAGAAATAATACTATGTGTCTTATATAGCTTCTGACAGCTAACCAAATATCAGGCACTGAAGAGTCAAAACAAACTGTTTGCAATCAAAGCACACCGTTAAAAAAATATTGTGGGTTAAATTTAAATAATGAGCTCACTGGAAGAAATTGCAATCTGCTCACAGTCTTTACACAAGTATACAAGCAGGAAGAATCTGGATTGCTTCAGTAAATTATGCACTGCAAATTATTCATTCAACTCTAATTAAAACATTGGAAATCTTAGGAACTCGAAGACAGTGTGCTTTTCAACACATCTGCCTGTTTTAGACTCATCTGTTAGATTCTCTGTTTTACCTGAAGGGTCAAAATGCTATAAATAAACACTTATATAAATGCCAGAACAAATGTATGTCATTGTGACCAATGGTTCGGCATTCCACCAACATACATGGATGAGACTGATATGGTTAACCCCTCACTCTTCTCTCCTCAAGTACTCCTGTGTTGTTCATATTGGTATCACTGACAGAAATCTAACATTAGAGACATAGCCATGTTAGCAACTACCTCAGATACATGGAGTGAAGTGCTGCCCAGTATTGCCCTGGAAAGACCTTTATAACCAGATTATATGAATAGCCATAGAAATGCAAAACTTGTGGGACTGGTGATGAGGTGATAACCTCAGTTTTAACTATGATCATTGGGAGACAAAGGCAGGAGGAAAGATGTTGCCCAAGGCCAGGTTGGGTGGATGACTAAGCCTAATTAAAAGTTAATTGTCCCACACAATGAAGATTTTCAAACCTAGCTCAAACGTTGCAGAAAGGTGCCTGAAACGACATTAAAAGATTCAGGCAGGGGGAGTGTGTGAACGTCTCGAGTGCTTCTGCAAATCGCTCCTATATTGTCATGGAAACAGAAGATGCCTCTTTGCAAGGCTGAATCGCTTCAAGGGAGCTGCTTCCCTCTAGACGCAAAGGAAGCACCAAGAGAGAATACAGAGGGAAGCAGCTCCCTTGAAGCGATTCAGCCTCGCAAAGAGGCATCTTCCGTTTCCATGACAATATAGGAGCGATTTGCAGAAGCGCTCCAGATGTTCACACACTCCCCCTGCCTGAATCTTTTAAGGTCATTTCAGGCACCTTTCTGCAACATTTGAGGTTTGAAAATCTTCAATACCTCACTCATTTTTTTCATGCCACTTTCTCCACCTGGCATTTAATTTCTGCCCCATCTCTTCCTCACTCTCTACTATGTGTCCATCTTGAAGTTGTCTCAGGCTGAATCTGTGCTGCAGAAATAATGCAGTTTTACTTTGTTTTGACTCTAATGGTTCAATGCTATAGAATTCTATGTTTGTAGATTTATGAGATATTCACTGTTCTCTTTCAGAATGCTTTGGCACCATAACAAACTGCAAATCCCAGGATTCTATACCATTGAGCCCAGGCAGTTTAAGCGTTGTCAAACTGTATGACTTCTGCAGTGCAGATGCAGTCTCAATTTCTTCTTCTCACTTTTGTTCATCCTTCGCTCCACTTCCCACCATGCCACCTCAGCTCCTACTCAACATCCTAACTCTGTGGATAAAATATTTTATCTTAGATAGTGCCTTTAAAGTTTGGACTAAAAGCTGTAATTGATTCATTGCTCCAACAACATTGGCCCAGTACAGACTGGTACCTCGAACCAGCCTGGGGCCAATTTTAGGGCTCAGAAGATCAGAGCATCCGCATGCTCCTGAGCCCTACCACATGCTGTGGGTGCCATTTTGTCATGCCTCCATACAGATGGGGCATGCAATGATGATGTGCCGCAGCTTCCACACAGTGCCAAGCCGCATGGATGTCATCAGCACATACAAGCACACCAATGGCACCCCGTGCACACCCTAAAAAGAACCCACCAGGAGATGATTCTCTTTAAGGCTCCTGGAGGCCACAGCATTTGGGTTGCTGCGGCCTCCGTCTGGGGCAGAAAGGGGCTGCATCTCACCACCTATTTCTCCCCGTCTGTTCAGCCCAATTGTAGCCATCACCTCCCATGGGCCCAGACTTTCGTATCATTCAACTCTTTCCACCTGCCCATCTCTCATTCTTGGTCTTGCTTTTATTGTGCATCCTCTACTACCTCCTGCTTTCTCCTTCTTATCTAACTGCGTAGGTGTGACTGCTTCCTCTGACTTAGCTATCATTCTGCTTCATGCTTTTGCCACTGCTGGATCCCAGAAATTGGCATAAATGGGTTTTGAAAGCCTGCTGTGCCTGTATATAATGTAATAGAAAGAAAGAAGGTGCTTCAGGTACATGCAACTGTGATAATAGGCCCTCCCATTTTCTGGGCAATGCAGCTGCAGGGATAGCATAGTCTTCCCTCCAGGTAAACAAAGTGTTCATGATGTGATGGTGTAAGCTGTATTTTCTGGGGTCAGCATCTTGAAGAAATCACAGCTCATGAGGGTCAACTGCCCAATGGGATGGCCAGTTGGGCAGCAGTTCAAGATGCTTCCAAGAGAAAAGCCTCAGGTGACAATGAGGCAAAACCAAAAGAGATACTTTGAGTTTGGGGGTTGATGTCCCACCTCAGGGGGTGCTCCATACTCTTAATGCCTCCATCAACATCCAGGACTCCAAATCCTTTCTGGGTTAAGCAGAGAAATGTTTTTAGATTAGGACTTATGTTTGTTTTTGTGATCTTGGCTAAGTAAGATCTGGGTTCCCTTCATGTAAGAGATACCCTTTGAAATGTAGATTACTGTTTAGAATAGAGCTCTTTTATAGACTTCCACTCTTTCATACCCTTTGCTCAATGTTTGTGTTTGCCATGCAGGGTCAGGGGGATGCTAAAGTCCAGTTTTCCCCCAGTAACTTTCAAACTGAGTGACTAGGAAAAAAAAGGCTTACACGCTATGGAAGACTGGGGAAATGGTAAAACTGAATAAATAAAGTATTGGAATTTACAATGAATCTTATCTAGGGAATGGTGAAATATATATTTTTTTTCTGTGGAATTTTTCACTTTTCCCTCCATGGATCATACATATAACAATGGATGTAAATGAGATAAACATGAGAAAAAAATTCATCCAACTGTGGATGTTGGCCTTTGCTTTCCATTCTATGTGCATTTGGATGCAATTCCCAATTCTTAAACCCAAAGGTGAGCATATAAAATAAAATAAAATAAATCTGGCAACCTATAATTCCTCTTCTTTTTAGGATTAAGGACTCATCTAGATTCCCCAAATGTGTTTAGACATGGCAGTTTTCACTGGTGTACTTTCTATTTTTATTTTCAAGATTGAAACATCCCAGCATCTTTCTGAACAAGTCTCAAAAAATCCCATTAATTTTTACTTCTTACCTGCATAACATCATTTTTTTTCTGTCACAAGTTCACATGAGCACCTATTGTTGCAGTTCATTTTCAAATGTTTTCAAACACTGTCTTTTGTGTACAATGACATGCACTGTGGATGTTAATGGTTTATTCTTACCTACTCCATTGAAAGTTTACAGTTTCCAACATGCTAAAAACAATTTCTCCCATTTCTCCCCCCCCCAAAAAAATTAGCAATTGGGTTTTTCTATTAAAAACATATATATATATATATAGAGAGAGAGAGAGAGAGAGAGAATGCTCATCAAAATGTACACATTGAATCAAATAAGGTTCAAAAATGTATTCTTGGTTTCAAAAATTAGGCAAGAGTGCATACAATAAAACCTAGTATAAAAAGAAATGCATAGAAACTATAAAAACTTACATATGGATTTTTTTAAAAAAACAACTACAACATCAGAGCAAACTTAACAGAATATTGAGAAACTGAGAGTGCATACACTATAGAAATAATGCAATTCAACACCACTGGTGATGTAGCTCCAGCCTATGAAATCCTGGGATTTCTAGTTTTACAAGGTCTTTAGTCTTCTCTGCCAAGGTGTGCTGGTGCCTCACAAAGCTACAAATCGCAGGATTCTGTCAGATGGAACCAAAGCACTTAAACTATGTTATTTCTACCCTGAAAGAATTTAAAACTAATGATTCATCCATTACAAACCAGGACAACTGGCTAGTTCCAGACACTGGTTCAGAGCTCTGGAGCTGGAGTATCTAAATCAGAAACCAATCTGTTGGGCGACTATGGTACTACTAATGCTAGTTCATCTTAGCTTTCAAAACCACAAAATATCTATTCCAAACCAATCAGTTTGTTTTTAAGTAATAGCTTTCTACCTATTTGCCCACACTTTCTATTTGTCTATTTACTTATTTATTGCCTTCATGCATTATTCTATTTGGTCTTCTACATTAAAATCCTAAATAATTTACAGTCCACAGATGCAAACATTGGAGACACATGAAATGGAGCTTCTAGTATAATTCACCCTTTTTAAAACAGCAACAACAACAAAACTGCTATACAGTAAACATGAGCTCTTCCCCTTGTTCTTTGATTCAGAAATCGGCATGATATCTTGAAAATCACAACATGTACATTTCACATGGGAATAGTGTGAATAGGCTTGTTTTGTTTTTGGCATTTGAGACATGTACACTGAGCAAATCAAAAACATTATCTTTCTCAGAAATCAGTTACATGACATCTGAAATTAAACAACATACACAATCATGGGGAAAGCAGCACTTGAAGAATATTCGGCTGCATGTTCAAACATTAAGGATGACTTACAACTATACGGTTGCAATGCATTCAGTGAATGAACTGGGCCTTTCAAATAGTAATGTGTTTGAATAACTGAAAGAGGATGGAGTAGTTTCAGCTGAACCATGGGAAATGTTCATCTTGTATCACTGGCAGAGAAGGCAAGAACCGAACAGCCTTGGGGAGTACCAAAGAAACAACTTTGCTCCAACAAGGCTTGAAATAGCTTGGGCTACTTTTTAAAGAAGACCAATTAAACTTAATCCATCTTAATTCAGTCATAATTAGATTAATTGCATAGATCTCATTGATGTGAATGGGTTTACTATAAGTAGAACTTAAGTCTGGATCAAAACGATGAGTGTGGCAACAGACTGAAGAATAAATGCTTTGATTCCAGCTTAGCTAGACAAGAGCTCTCTTCTAAATATCTCTTTACTCTGCAAATGAAATGTCATGTTTGGTTAAGAAACTTACAATTATTTTGGAAGACATGTTGCTTAGAAATGGTTGGTGAGACTGAGGAAGATCACAGGTATCAACAGGCAATTTTACTGTAGCAAATCTGGGCAAGATAGCCAATAGAGTGGTGCTAGAAATGCTCATATTTGATATCCCAGTCAGTTGGACTCTGTCATTATTTGGACAAAGTTACTACAGTGATTTTCACTAAATGCAATTTCATAATCTCTAGGCCCCATTCTTTTTTACAGATCACCAAATAATTCTCAAAAGAAAATTCCCATTTCAAAAGCCATAGATTAAAAGATACTTATGATGTCCCACCCAGCTATTTCACAAAGATGTCTCTCCTGTAATTCAATTTTGTTCTTAACTGCCATATAAACAATCTCTACCTTTCCCCTCCTAGAAAAAATGTGTAACCCACAGCTTGAACTAGTGATAGCCTTTTAAAATCAAAAGCTGAAATGGTTCCCAAATGTGAAGCAGGGCACCTACTGAGACAATGTGAAGCATTTACTATAGATGCAAGCATGGGCAGTGGCAATGAATTTGAAAGGTTGCAATATATGCACTTGGAGAATTGTAAAGCCTGATCCTTTCACTGAAAGAGCAAAAATATCACTGGCAATTTTCTTCTCTCCTAGATGATCTCTAATGTGAAAAGGATATACATTTTCCTCTGATTTCCTGCCCTGACTAGGGATGAATTTAATGAAGTCCTGAGTATCACAGAGGAAAGGAGGTGACTTCTTTTCTTTATCCACCTCTGCAATTTTTGCTGATAGAGACCTTCTCCCCTTTTTGATGCCAGAAAGAAAGTAGTCCTGTTTCCTCTATTTGTGGGATCAATGTACTAAATGAAAGGATTGTTTTCAGTTACCCCTTCTTTTTCTCTGTGAGATACAGGACAGGATGTTCCCTATCTTGTTCCTGACTTTTCTAACAAGCCTCATTTGCAGAGTACCATTTCTCCCATTCAATGGACAGAAACAAGCCACCATTCAGTGTTAGAGGAGATATATATATATATATATATATATATATTGCAGGGACAGCAGCTTAAAGAAATCAACACTAATTTCAATTAGGTTTCTATGTCGAGGGCTTTACTTAACAGGGTGCCACAGTGGAGGAGGTGTTCATCTATGTCCCCATGTGATGTATCACTCCCACTAGTGGGACATGGTGAAGGGACCATGAAATGGGTAGATTTCTTCGCAGAATTCTTTTGATATTTCTCAGTATTGTAATCACCATTGATCCAGTGGTAAAGGAAATAACTTCAAAGACCAGCAAGTTTTGTGGTTTGCAGGATCTTGAGACAACTTGAGACAGCCTCGACACACTCTCTCTCTCCCCTCTTTCTCTCTCTCAACACACACACACACACCTACCTCTTTCTTTCTTTAAAAGTAATGTTGAGATATATCCAAACAAATTTAAACAAAAACCAGAGACTTGTTTTCAAAGTCAAGTTTAAAAGGGATATTTAAATGCTGCTAATGAACCCAAACTCTTCAGGTGCTTTCTTTCTTCTCAAAGAGAAACATGAAACAGGTTGACATTAAACGAAGTGAAAAGAAACTCAGTTCAAGGGGCAAGGAAGTGAGACATAATAAGACTGGAGAAAGGAAGAAATTATTTCAATATTGCCATTTCTCAAAGCCTTCATTTCATCTAGATTATTGCTCACTAAAATATATTTGACATGCACATTGATACTGAGAACATATTAAGATGCATTTAAGATGCACTTTTGTGGTACAGAAATATGCTGTTTGCATTCAGGTTGTTTCCAATTTATGGCAACCTTAAGATGAACCTATCATGGATTTTGGGGGACAAGTTTTGAAAGAGAGAGTGTTTGTCATTGTCATCCTCTGAGGTTGAGAGGGTTTGACTTGCCCAGGGTCACCGAGCAGGTTTCCATGGCTGAACAGGGATTTGAACCCTGGTCTCCAGAGTCATAGTCTAACACTCAAACCAGTATGTACCTGGTTTGACCAGGCTCTCTCCCACAACATAGGAGACTTTTAACACTACAGCAGGATGATGCTGATTCACTTCTGTCTTCTTCTCAGAAGCATGCAGCAGAGATCTGTGACCTCATGGCAAGCATTAGCACAGACCAGAGGCTCTTCCTTCCCTGTCTCAGTTGACAGTCAGAGTTGAAAAAAGTGATAAAGCCTTTTGCTGTTCCTCATGAACATCATGATATTCCCCATATGCACTATGATCTGTATGTGTATATAAATAATTCATTTCAATCACAGCTCACCAGAGATTTGCATTAACATCTATTTTTAGTAGTGCTTAAAATGTGAGAAGGGACACCCCACTTTCTTATTTTTTCTGATGACTTCAATAACTTTTGTAGGTCCAAAACACCTTAGTCATACTATTGCCCAGGTTCACTTACAAAAGATTGTTACAACAACTGCAGTGGCTGCCGGTCGGTTTCTGGGCACAATTCAAAGTACCAGTTATGACATACAAAGCCCTTACAACCTGGTACTAGTTATCTGAAAAGCCATACTCTTGCCTTGTGGGTCTATCCTTGAAGATATTCACTGAAGGCTCTTCTTTGGGGTTCTACCCCCCTTCAATAAGACAGCATCCTTCAGTCCACATTCAGTCCAAATTCCCACATTTTGGAACTGCTCACTGACAGAAGCATGGCTGTTCTCCTCTCCTTCGTCTTTTTAATCAAATAGGTCTTCGGAATCCAAGCTGTTGAAATCAATAAAAATTGATGGAAATTCCGAGCATGGACAATATGATGGGTTTTTTTTAATTAGACATTACTATAGAAACACAAAGAAAAGATGCCAATGAATGGTCACTATATGTCTAGTAATGTATATTTTGTCTTAACCAACATCATGAAATTATTTTGTGGTGAAGAAAAGAAGCTATGGGGTATTTTGAAGATGAGGTGAGATAGAAATGGAAGTAACAGAGGCTCTCTTCATTTATTTATATATTGGACTATTACAGGGATTGAGGGTGATGGTGTCAAATCTACACATATGAAAGTAGAGGAGAAAGAAAAAGAAGAATTTATCAATGACTCCTCCTCACCTGAGATTAAACCTATTGCTTTCCATACAGCATCATTAAACTGTTCATTCAGCAGCTGAGAGGATCTCTAATCCTCCAGGACATACTTGCATGCATTTCAGTCACATGAGTAACAACATCTTACTCCGCATACCATGTGGGATGTGGCAGGCCATTTGCTACCAGCTGCATATCACAAACTCACTGTGATAGGGCTGTCATTTCAGTAACATGTATGTGAGATGCCCCAATCACTTGCACTACATTCTGGGGGGAAATCCTTTATGCAATAGAGGATATTGAGGAAATCATTTCTGATATCCCACTGTGCAATAACCTTTCAGCTTAATTTTTAGGGTTTCGATTTTCTAGTTTATATTTAATGCTTCTCTGGTGAAAGACGAAAGCGTGTGGATGATTCAGAAGCGAGAATGCAATACAGTAAAGAATGCAAGGAAGAGAAAATATTCCCTAATTTCTTTTTAAAAAAAAACAAAATAAAACAAATTGAGTTGTTTCAGTACAGAAAGATTTGACATATTTCTGGATACCTTATTTCTTATTCACCTGCCTTTGAAACACTCTTTTCCTGTATCTTATACCTGGATAGAATTGGGTATCATGTTCAGATATGGAGAGAAATGCAATGTTAATCCTACCTAGAGTAGATCCAATGAAATCAGCGTGACTTCAGTTAGTTCTAATACGGAAAGGCCTAACATTAGATTTCTTGATTTATTTTTCCAAAAAACTATTCGACATATGTGTCTAATTTTACTGAAATCTTTCAAATTTCCCTTAATATTCCTGTGAATTATTGTTGCAGATTCATTTTAGGTTTGTTGAAAGGAAAATTCAATGGGTAAATTTAAAATATTATTGTAGGCTGGAACCCTGTATGATTGCATCTGCTTAAGAAGCTGTAACTTGCATTCTGCTTTGGGAGCATGCATCATGTAAATGTCTCACCTCCAAAGTGTCCAGCAAAGTGACCAATGCATAACAAGACCAAGGCACAATGGAACTGATCTTCATTGGTGGCCAATGCACTTCATGGACTTTTGTCAACGTCCCAATATGTATCTCCACAATTCAGTAACCAGGGTTTCTTACTATCTCTGCTACTTAGCTAAGTATGCATAAAGTTCTGTTAAGTAAAACATGATATAGGATTCCAGCAAGTATCATTTATTTATATAGCACTATCAGAACACATGGGGCTTTAATAAGTAAGTGTGCTGCTGCTTCCACCTCTTTATTAAAGGCTTTGCACCTAAGTTCAACTTTCTTTTAATATCCTCCTGAAATGGCTTCAATTTTTTTCCTGAATTTTATCTTTCCTCAACTAGACTTTCATTGAAAGCACACACTTCCCTTCAGAACTTGGTTGAACTTCCCTTCATAACCTTAGAATCCCCTTAAAATTTCAACAGTATACTCACAATTCATACATCTTTTCTCCTGAAGGTGCACTAAATTTGTTATACATCACATACTATGTAACAATAACAATAACCAGTAATTTCATATTATTTGAGAAACCCGTTTGATTTCAGAACCAAATGAAATTCATATATATGTATGGGGGCTTCTAGATAACATAATCATATATATATATCAGAATATAAATACATTATAGGGTCTCAAACAATATATTCAAGCAGAATATATTTTGCAGAATATAAATACATTATAGGGTCTCAAATAGACATCCCTAACTTTGCAAATTTGCTCCTTACTTAAAAATCACAACAGAGGATAGTGTTATTTACAATTACATTTTTATGAACTAAAATCATTAGTGAATAACCATGAAACTACTAGATGTATACTGCTTAAAGAAGGTGACTGAATCTTCCCTGAATGGTTATGAATGATTTTTTTAAAAAAAATACATGGGAGAATTTGCTAAACAAATGTTAACAGAAATCTCAAATGGATAGATCTCTGAATTTATTTAATGAAATGAAAGTGCAATGTTTCTTCTGACCCATTGTTACATTTCCCACATGGGACTGTATTTAAAAAAACAAGTTTTCTTTAAAAGTTACACAGATTATTTTTAGTGTTCTGATTAGGTTTTCTTGTAAAGAAACTCATAATATAAACTCAGCTTGAGCTATATTGGTTCACACTAAAAAGAAAAGAAAAAATAATTATAATAGTGTAAACTGAGATGTATGAATCTGTCTATTTCACTTTCTCCCCCATTAGAATTTTCTTAATCCCCAGGTTCTTTCCATCTAGTTCATGATATGTCTGTTATTCTCCCCTGTTTCCCTTAAAATAAGACATCCTCTGAAAATAAGACCTAGTAGAAGTTTTGCTGAATTGCTAAATATAAGGCCTACCCTGAAAGTAAGACCTAGCAAAGTTTTTGTATATAAATATATATATAGTATATAATAAATGTTCAAATTTTTTTTTTGTTCAATGATAAATGTGAATTCTTCTTCATGGAAAAATAAGACATTCCCTGAAAATAAGACCTAGCACATCTTTGGGAGCAAAAATTAATATAAGACACTGTCTTATTTTCGGGGAAATAAACAGACTAAAGAGAAGCTCACTACCAAATGAAACAGTCAATATAGGGAAACAGAGTAGGCCTTCCATATCAACAGAGTCAGTTATCCACACCTTGAAAATATTGCAAAAAAACAAAACAAAACAAAAAACCAACCCAGAAAGCAAACCTTGATTTTGCCATTTTATAGAAGGTACATCATTTTACTATAATGGGACTTGAGCGTCCATTGATTTTGGTATCCACAGGGGTCCTGGAACCAAACCCCAGCAGATATCATGAGCTCACTAGAGACAAAGAAGGCTTTTAAAAGGTTCTTTTTGGCAACAGTCAATGGCTATGCTGGTTCAGAGATGCTGGACTTGATTTTTATTTCCAAACTTTGGTTATATATAAGGAATGTGCATGTGTGTTTATTTATGAGAGAGAGTAAGTATGCAGGTACCTGCACATGACTGGAATTTGATCAGAAGTTTGAAAGGATTCTGCATAGGAAATAAATGAAAAGCCCATTGCCACAAAATCTTCTGTGGAGGAGGAAGAGGAGGATTCCTCAGTTGTTGAACTTTTTGTCTCTTTTGTGTAACTACTTAAGAACCTGGAATATGTATTGATAACCCAATGGGAACTCATCCCCTTTTTATTGCAGTCTGAATAGAGAAACTTCCTATTAAATTATTCTGTTTCGTGTGCTTCTAAACAGAGAGATGTAGGAGAGTTATTTGCAGTGCCTTAGTGAGATTTCCTATTTATCTAATGGTGAGGGTCAGACTCTACTAAGAAAAATAGATCACCTGTAATTTTATCATCCTCTGTCTCTCTCACTCTCTCCAAAGCAGAGATTACTGGCAGCAACACAAGCAATGTCTATTTATGTATTTATTTATTAGGAAAAAACAAATGAAAAGATTAACCTGAACATTGGGGACAAGTTTAACATAAGCCTACTACAGGCTCATCATTACTGGTCTGTTATTCCTGACCTTGAAAAGCTTTAATATTAACTGCAAGAGATGGAATAGATCTGGAATACAAAACTCAGTCCGTTGCTACTTGGAGTGTGATTCACTAGTAATTGCATGTGGTTTCTGCCTTGAGAAGTGCAGCTCACATCCTTGCTTCCTGACTTATTCATTCCAATTTACCTTGGCTAGATTACAACTAATGTTTGGTTTCTGTCAAACAAAACAGAAGCAAGGATATTTTCCCTGCATAAAATACTAACGCTGAAAGATAACACCATGGACGTCAGCCTTGTATGCTCTTGACATATGAACATTTCTTCTGCTATTACCTTCTAAGTTACATTATAAATTGTAAAAGTACCCCAAATATTTGGCAACTGAGAAACCATTCTAGAAAGTCATGCTGTCACACTTGCTTTCTTCCTTGCCCTTTGCTTCCTTTTTGTGCAACTCCGTTGTCATTTTGCCATATCTTTGGAGCTTTTGATCTCCCTGTCTTAGCTGGTTCTCCCACAGGAATTCCTTGTCTCACTCAGTGTTAGGAGTGATGAATTGTACCACCTACTCATTGAGAGGGCTCTCAGTACCACACTCTGCTTCATTCAGATGTCTCGTTGCAGGTAGGTGGATTATCTGGTGAGTTATGTTGTTTGGAAACTGCAGCATTTCGTAAAGTTCAAAAGTTTGGCTCTGAGGGGCTTCGCTGTAGAGATATCATCATGGTAGTAGCTCTTAACTTCTTACTGGTACAAGGTAGCAGGACAGGAAGTGCTCCTGAAAACCCTGCTATGGCATAGTCCTGTCCTTCTGTAGCAAGACAGTGGACAGCAGGGCTCTAGAGTAACAACCCATCCTTTATTTCATCTACGGTTGCCATCAGAATGCACTTGGCACAAGAGGACATCAAGGCCATTGAGACTTTCTGGAGCATTCTGCTGTCACCATAATGCTCCAGCAAGGTGATAGGGGCCAGTACCATGATGATATCTCTACAGTGGAGACACAGCAACATGGAAGTAGTGATTGAGATGTGGGGATGTGACTGCATAGGGCTATCAGTTTTTCCAGTTTTAACAACCCTTTTTATACTTTAAAAATATTCCTTCTATCTCTAGTGTGGGGCGAAGTATTCCAAAGTTGCTTTTGTGCCCTTCAAACTCTCTCTTTCTCTCTCTCTCTTAAAAATGATTTTTTTTCTGGAAAAAAATAATTAATTCTCCAGGAAGACCCCAGAAACAAAAATTAATCTTTTTATTTTTATTTTATTTTTTTGCAAGACCCGCCCATATACTCTGTGATATAGAAAGCAGATTTTTTTTTAACAGTGGGCCTCCTTTGGATACTCCCATGTGTCCTTTTTTTCTCCCCCTCCCCCAAGTCCAATGGTTGGAAAGCTGGCCTGCAGACCCACCATTATTGCCCATTCCTTCCCTAAAAAGAAGCTTACAGAAAACAAGCTACATCCATACAGGAGACAGAACTGTCAGATGATGACTCTTCAGGAAAGCTTTTATCACCAAGCAGCTTAAGTTATATTTTTCCAAGCAGCTTGTCATTGCCCTGAGTTCATGCTGGTCAGGTATTTTACCCAAGGAGGTTCCAACCATGACCACCTTTCATCACACAGTAATGCATCATGCAATTGTTCATCTCAGGGGCATAACAGTAAATCCGGATACAGCCTTACAGCAGTTTAGCTGCCTATGGAAACAAATATACTTTTTGAGAGAGATCATCCGGCAAAGGGCTCCGATGCAGGATAATCCTGTCAAATTGAGACACTGTTTTACGCACAGGTATTATGCTGGGCCAAGGAAGGCAAACGAAAAACAATCATAATAAAAGTTCAGGAGTGTGTTCTCATTGCATTTCAAAAAGAATATGATGAGAAGAATTCCAGAGCCCAACAGCAAAGGGGAAGGAAGCTTGTGATTATAATCCCCCTCCCCTTTTAAACAAATTGAGGCTACATATTTAATTACTTATCAGAGCCAGAAACCATCTGCTGGGCTCTCTTTGTCCACCATGCAAAAGGTTTGAGTGCCATGTGTGTACATCTGCAAGAAGAATCCATCTCATGCTTACTCACAGAATCCATTCCCGAGGACAAATTTGATCATCAATATGACAGGATAGGTTTTTTTAAAGAAACATTTTATTTTATTTTATTTTATTTTATTTTATTTTATTTTATTGCAAAAATGATTAATTCCTGGCATGCTGTGCTTCTTCTTCTTCTTTTCCTTTCATGTGCTCTGACAGACTTCAAGCTTCACCTCACAATAACATCACCTCCCTCTCCCCCTTCCTTCCCATGTGAGAGCCCTGTTTTACTGTACGATTTGACATATTTCACTCAGGAGGTGATAGCTGGCCTTCTAAAATAGAAGCTAGAATTGCTGGAATGTGAGAGAAACTGGTGAGTTATAGTAGAAATAGGGCTGCAGGATAGACTCTCCTGCTGCTAGTTTCTTCTGTTTTATAGCACACTGGTAGCACCATTTCCTCCTCCATGTGAGAATAAATCCAATGTTGCCTGACATGCTACCAGTATGGGATACGAGTGGGCAGATGCCATTTTTAGCATCCAGTCAGTTAGGGTGACTGTGGCTGCATTCACACTGCAGCGATAATCCAAATTGATGCCACTTTAATTGCCATGGCTCCATGCTATAGACTGCTGGGATTTATACTTTCTTGTGGCACCAGAATTATCTGACAGAGAAGGCTAACTGTCTCACGAAACTACAAATCCCAGGATTTCATAGCATTGAGCCATGGCAGCTAGTAGTGTCAACCTGGATTATTTCTGCAGTGTGGTGGCAGCCTGAGTGTCCTATTTTACAGAGCACAGTACTACATTTGAAGGGCACAGTACTGCAATTGAAGATGTAACCTCATCAGAAGATAAAGAAGAAGCCTAATTTGCTATTCAAGAGCTAGCTGAACTTTGAGAAACCTGAGATATAGGCTGCCTGAGCAGGAGCAGGAAATCTTGGCCTTGCCCTCAAAAACACAACACACCCACCAAATAGTCTTGGCATCCAAAGTGGAAAATTCCATAATCATCTCTCTTGACATTAAAAATACAGAAGCAATTGACTGATAAAGTTAGGAGGGGTCTCTACCGTGGAATTAATTAGCTCAAAGGCTGCAGAGAGGAGATCCTAACAAAGCCTTAAGCGAAGACCGGGTCTCCTATATGTATACCAGAGGGTCCCAACAATCCCAAGAGAATAAGGCACTGATACCAATTAGATTCCAATAATCATATGTCATTTATTAGGAAACACACAATGTGGGGGAAGCACACACACACACACACACACACACACACTTAGCTGAAGGGAAAGGGTTTCAGAGAGAGAGGGTGAGGGAGGCATCACTGGGGGATACTACCTGAGCTGTCTTCTCCTGGATGCCAAATGGAACATTGATGGATGATAGGACACTGCCGCTGGAGCTTGGGGAAGATGGCTGAGGGAGCCAAGATCGGAGCTCGGTCCGGTGTGGACCAGGGAGCAAGCTGATAATGGACTCCACTGGCATGGATGCGAGAGCAAGCTGATAGTGGACTCGAAGTAGGTCTAAACTCAGGGTCTCTTATAGAGCCAAACGTGTCCGGGGGCTACTAGGTTTGCTTAGACAAAGGTGTTGATTGCCTAGGTTTTGTTAAGCTGGTGCAGATAATGCTGCACAATGTGTTAGGTCTGGACACAATTAGGAGGGGCATCCAGCTTGTATGGCCAAGTAGCTAAGCAGATTACTAATCCATCAAGTGTGAGACCAGGTCTATTGTCTTACTCAGGAGAACAGTGGCAAATCTGGTTTGGCGACTCCCAAACTTCCTATGGGGAATTTCCAATGCTGTCTTTACTATGGACTCTGCCCCTCTAAGCGGGCTTGACTACATGACCTTGCATAGGGGTCATAGTACAGTCCACATGTCCTCAAATTTTTATTAAAAGAACTTAGGATAACAATAACGAACCACTTAATATCCCAATCTGCTACCTGAGGTGATTAGTTCTGCCCACAACCCTTTCCCCATTTTTCAATATGCCTGTTCTTCCATTCCTTTCCTTACTTATTATTGTTGTTATGTGCCTCCAAGTTATTTCCAGTTTATCGTGACCCAAACTTATCAAAAGGTTTTGTTTTGGTTATTTGGTTTTGTTTTATTTTTTGCAAGGTTTGGTCTGAAGCAGCTTGCCATTTTTTTCTCTTATTACTTCTTGACTTTTACTCTTTTTCCCCCTTTGTTCCTTCTTCCCTCCCCATTTCCCAATACCTTTATCTTTCTCCCCTTACTGCAATAGGGTTTGAACTGGAATTACCATTGTTGTTGCTGTGTTAACTGCCCTCATCAGTTTCAGTTCTGTGGATGAGACATTGCCAAGATTCCCTGACCTCCACTGCTCTTCTTGGTTCTTATAAACTCATACCCATGACCTCCCTAATAGAGTCCACCCATCTAGCATGTGGCCTCCCTCTCTTTCCGCTTCTTTCCACCTTTCCTAGCATTATTGTTCCCCCCCCCCCCATGAGTCGTGTCTTCTTATGATGCGTCTGAAGTACAACAGCCTCAGTTTTGTCATCTTGGCTTCCAAGGAGATTTCTGGCTTGATCTGCTCTAGGATACTTTTTTTTTTCTTTTTGGTTGTCCATGGAATCCTCAGCACTTTCTTCCAGCACCACATCTCAAATCAATTGATTTTCTTCCTATCTTCTTTCTTAACAGTCCAGCTATCACATCCATACATGGTAATAAGGAATAAAATCACTTGCACGAGCCTAACTTTTGTGCTCAGTTGTATATCTTTACATTTTAGAATGTTTTCTAGGTCTTTCATAGCTGCTCAACCCATTCTTAATCTTCTTCTGATTTCTTGGCTGCAATCTCCATTCCTATCAATGTTTGATCCCAGGTATGAACACTCTTTTACAATGTCTGGTTTAATACAAAACTTCAGGGCAACATTCCTATGTAGATGATACCTGTATATTACTTATTGGTTTATATGTCAGAATGTAATCATCATATGTAAGAAGAGTGTCCCAGGAAAGGGTGTGACATAGGCTTCAATCCCATACACACTCACTAGGAATTATTTTTGAATGAACTTAATAGGGCTTTTTTTTTCTTAATACATAGGTATAAGATTGTAATTTTAGTCTGTGATTAATCTTTGCCCTCTAGATAGAGATGTAAAAATTCTGGATATTTTGAAGCCACAGGGGAGGAAATGTGTGTGTGTGTGTTTAGGGGTGGGGTGTTTTTTGGAAAAAATTGAAATTTTTGGAAAAATTGAAAAAATGCAACATTAGCAATTTTGCAGATTGGAAGTCACACTGTTACTTTAGGAACATAAAATATGACTATGTCCAATTTTGATTTGGCATAAAATACCACAATTGGTATATTAAAATACAGTGTATTCAAACAATAATAACGAACAGAATTTACTTTTATTTTTTTAAATATTTGTAACAAAGGAAGTAATAATCTCCTGAACTTTGGTTTTGCTAGTTTATGTGGAACAGGAAAAAAAATTAAAAACACAGAAGAAATCATCGATATTTATATTTCCACTCCAAAGTATCAAATAGACATAAAACACCCATTCCTATAAAAATAATTGAAGGGGGAGTATTTGGAAGGGAGGAGGAACTAAGATTTAATGAATAGGCATGAAATGTAATCAGACTTATTTTCTGAGCTATAGTTATCGGTATCAGTTTGATTCTCTGCTTCTACTTTGTTCCGTTTGTCATAATCACAGTTATCATGGATTTCTGAAAATTGAAGTTTTGCCCAGATTGAAATAAGTTTCTCTACTCTTTCACATGTCAGTTTATTTCTTGATTTGGTGTGAGTGTTTCCAAACATAGACCAGATTCTTTCATATGCTGCAGAAAAAGTAGGAATCTGAAGAAGGCAAGAAGCAAGAGGAGTTGGAGGCTGCATTGTGCAAAGACCTTGCCACTATGTTGTAGGAGGGATATATTTGCAGAATCCCAGATTGTATTCCTGGACCATATCCCTGAAGATGCTCTATATTCTGCAATATTTGCAAGTACCTTCCTAACATCAAGTCATAAGTGTGATGCTTGTTTTGTAACCCAGTCAAATGCAATAGCAGTGCTATCATCACTTATATTGCCACCTTTGAATCTTGGATCTAACAGATTTTCAGCTGCATGAATTGGATGGCAGCAAAATTCTTATTTTAATAAAATCTTTCAGTTTATTATTATTTTTACAGTTGTAAGTGGAGATACACAGAGGGCCAAAAGAGATGATCCTGAAGGGGTGGCTTGACACCACTCCTTTGATCGTCGGATCAGAGCCATGCAATCACATGCCGTAGCTCCGATCTGGCTTTTTTGAGCTGGCAAAAAGCCAACTTTGGCACCACCACTGCAGCTTTGTGGAACTCCTGCAGTGTATAGCATATAAATACCATGCCACTGGAGCACCACAAAGCTGCCTGTCATGTGGTTGAGTAGGTGGCTTTATGGTGGCTCCCTGCAAGCTTAGGGGTATGCATCATCTAAATGACATGCCCCCAAGCTGCCAAGAAGCTGTTGCAAAGGGGCCATCTGTTTCACCTGTGAGATTCTTAAAAACTGCTGTTTTTATCTTGGCCATTTGATAAAGAATTTCTGACAGAAGTGCACTGTCTGGTTCAGATGCAGTGATTGCTGCAGAAATTGGCTTTAGAACCTTCAGGGAATTCTGCAGATGAACATAGAAAACATCTTCATCAAGAGCAGTGTTTTTTACACTCCTGGGTACTTTAAGATATTCAACTATTACTGTTTTTTTTGAAGAGCTTCTTTATTTTTTAGTAAACTTTCAACTCCACCACACTGAGTTTTAATATAGAGCGTCAGTGTCACTATTTTATTATTTGCATTTTTTTCTACTTGCATCTTCTTGAAAACTGCAGCTACAATATGAGTAGTTTTTACATGTTTTAAAACTCCCTTTGCTTGTCTAGAGATCATTTGATGGGTGCCCCATTTCATAATATCATTAAGAACCAAGGTTAGCCCATGAGATGCACATCCTATTACAGTAATATGTGGATACTTATCCATTATGATCTCCCATGCTGCTTTCATATTGCTGGCATTGTCAGTCAGCAAAGCAAATATTTTACTGCTCCCAATTTTCTATAGGTCTTCACATATTTTACGACTGATATACTTTGCAGTATGTCTGTTGTCTCCTTCTTCAATGCTTCCATAAAAAAACCTGGTTGAAATGTTATCACAAAATTTCTAATTCCTTCTCCTCTCACATTTGTCCATCCATCTGTAAGTAGTGCAAGACACAGTGCTTCATTGATTTTTCATTGCACAGATTCCATTACACGTTCATATTCTGATTACAAAAGAGGCTTGCTCAAAGAATGTCAGCTAGCCAAATGGTATGATGGTCCTAATAATTTCAGTTTCCTGCCAGTATGTATTTTCAGTTATTGAAAATGGTGTTCCAGAAGAATTTATTGCTCTTGCAAGAGCTTGAACAATTTTTTCAGGTGTCATCTTCTCTATAAATGAAGTTATTGAGTATTTTTGGATGCAGTTCTTTTCAATATTTGTTTAGTTCAAGATGCTGTTGATGGGGCAACATTCTGTGATGCTGCTGATGTTACAAGGACTTCTTGGATTATAACATTGAGGAAAGCTGTGTGTACTTTCATCTTTATGGTCTTCTTCAATTAGATCCATGAAGGATTTTTAATATCTACAGGATACTTGTTACATACGAAAATGTGTTTTGTCATCCTGGTAGCATTTGGAAATGCATATTTCATCTGACAATATTTGCACATCACACTTTTCTTCTAAGAAGAACCTGTAATGTGAAAATGCCTCTATACAGTAGATGTTGGTCTCACCATTTTCCTGAGGGGGATAGGATATAAAAAATAGTTTAGTAGTTAGCTTGAAAGAAAATAGTAAGCTATGGTTGGGGGTGGGGGAAGTAAAGAACCAGATTATTAATAATTTAATTATTATTTACCAAAAGGTTATAAACTAATATAGCTAATGAGTCTCAGAGGGACAGAAGGGCATGCCCAGCTCCACCAGGCCTAGCCCAGAGACAGAAGAAGGACCTTCCCTCCACTCAATCTGCCATATCCCAGGTTTCAGAGAAGGACAGGCCCAGCTCCATCAGGGCTAGCAGAGGGAAAGAAGACTTGATCCCCTTCTCCCCTTCTCCTTTTATGTCATGTCTTTTTAGATTCTAAGCCTGACGGCAGGGAACTGTCTAATTAATAGTTTATAAGCTGCTCTGAGTGCTTTTATGGCTGAAGAGTGGGGTATAAATATGCCAAATAAATAAAGTAATAAATATGGTTCAATGTTCTGATACCAGATAAATTTAAACTATTACCTTTTTCAATTAAGTATATATTCAGGTCCTTTTTGTTGCTGTACTTTCTTCTAGTGCTAAAATAAAATATTCCGTAATTGATTTTCTTCCTTTTTTCAATCATTCTAATTTTTCAGAAAAATTCCTGTCTCCCAACATGGGACCAAATCAGCTCACAATGCAAATTAAAACCAAATCACAATATGTTAAAAGCAGGAATGCTATCCTACTAAAAAGGCACTAATTTAATTTTAGACTTTAAAACAGCAATGTGGATAAAAACAGAGCAATTCCACACGTATTGGAAATGTATATATGATGGTGTCTGGATACTTTTAAGATGTGTGCACTTCATCAAATATATTTTAGAATCTATCACAGACATGGAAATATATGGATTTGTGAATATAATCCACTTGTGTCCCTGTGCTAGTCTAAGAGGTACAAAATTAGGTAGTTCTGCTACCAAAAAGGCCTGTGGAATTAATTTCTCACACATCCATATGTTGTTGTGTTGATACTGAAGATACAAGAATAAAAAAGATTACTCATGGGCCAAAAGGCACATCCCCCGGCCTCATATTGTCATGTCTGGACGATGCAGAGCACTGGCTCCAGGCCGGAATCAAGCAAACTGGGTGGGTCTGGTGGATCCAGCCTGATGCTGGCTTAAAGGCGCCTTAACCCAGTCTTGAAAGAGGTTGTTTGCCATGCAGTTCCTAAGAAACTCCAGCAGGCAACCCAGATGGCCCTGCGCGCCCTGTACCTGCCTCCACCATTGTATCTGCTGAGAGACCCATCATGATGGACAGTGATGTTGGATGGGAATTCCTGGCCACATAGATGTAGCCAGGTGCCCCGATACTGCTGTTACAGAGCAAGACATGGGTCTTCTTAGTAGATGTGATGGTTGTGGCAGGTACAGGCCACATGGCAGTAGAAGATCCCTGGCACAGCAGTGGGTAAACATGTAAACACCCACCCGTTGCTGTGCCATCCCAGGCAGGACCCAGCAGGGCTTGAGGCAGGATCTGGGACAGGATAGCACAGGCCTGACTATCTGCTTAAGGCCTAGGTGGGTCAGGGTTTCTTTTTACCTCACCATGAACCAGTGTTAACTAAAACTTTATCACCGAGGAAAATTATATTTCTATTTTATCTGAAAATGGTCACCATGTGCCTAATATAAACTGCTGTACCCACTTATGGTTCACCAAGATGAGACTGTGCCTTCTATGAACATGGAATGTTTGATCAGTAAGACTTTTAGTCTAAGGAAAGGTTACAAATCGTGCCACTATGTTTAGAAACAGTCTTATTAAGGAGTTTCATATTATATTTGCTTTTAATTTTTGTCTTGTAACAAGATAAGCACTATTAAGAGGCATACCAATAAATGAATATTTAATTTTCTGTTTCTCTATGTTTCAAAAACAAAATTGGTGCAGAACAATTATACCTCTGTGTAAATTGAGCTGTGATTCTGTGTTAAGGAGTTGATCCCAGATAACCTCTGAAAAATTTCTGGTATATAAATATTCATATATCTATGAATAGGTAACTTTTAGAAAGAGTTTTGTCCATGAAGACAAAGTTGAGCCTCTCAGCTTCACAGTGGATGACTAAGATCATTTAAATGATTTATTGATAAGGCAATGCACAGATGTGGTTCAAAGAGGACAAGCTGGTCTTTTTATTATTAAAAAATAAGTTGATTCCAAGGGTGTCTGACATTGTTATGAATTCATAAATAAAGAAGTAGAAGCAGTGAGGGGTTCTTGGCATAAGGAAAAAAGTCCAGCTACTTGCAGAACATATTTTATGAATAGGTCTGAACTGAACCTTCCATATGTTTTGTCCCGTGTTCTTTCCCTTGTTCTTTCATTAAGGACCAGCTCACAAGCATGTATAACATTTAGCTTCTCTACAGCAGATTGCTCTGGATTTTATGACTACCAATGTGGAGGTGTGAATTAAATGCAGTTAAAAACACTGTAATAGTCCATTCACCCATGATGGCCCATTTACACAGGCAACTCATCATTTGTTCCTACAGCCATCAAGGAAAGAATGTGTATACACAAACCAGCCACAACATCTATTGCATACTTTATATCAGGGGTATATGTGTCTTTTGTGGGCCTTGCCCAGTTTTGCAGTATCCAGAAATCTATCACCATTCATACACATGTGCCAACATCAGCTAATTTTAACTAAGAGGTGAAACAGACCACCAAAAAAAGGGTCCCACTGCTGTCCCAGATGGCACTCTGAAAAGAAACTGTTTTTACTGCTCCTTTTCAGAGTGACTTTTCCAGGTTGGGGTACCTGTCAGGCAGCTTCTATGTATGGCTTCAGTATGTGTGTCATGTGATCATCATGCCCTCAAGCCTCCAAGAAGTGGGCTTATTATGCCTATCTGTTTAACCCATAAGTAACATCTCCTGACCTGGCCTGACCCCGCTCCCCTTACTCAGTCCCCTTGCCACTTCAGCTGGATTAGGTGAAGGTCCATTCATCTTTCAGTCAAAGTACAAGAAAGAATGATGTTTCCAACCCTCTCCTGCCAGCAAGTCAGTGTCAAAGACTTGCACAGCTTTGCTTTCTGGTGAGAGAGTAGTGGAAACATCCTCCTCCTTGTGCATCAGTTGGAAGCTAAATGGACCTCCTTTGACTGAACTGGTGAATCACTCTTAAAGTGGACTGGGGTGGCATTTATGTAGTTTTACAGCACAGTCCTTTTTTAATATAGAGCAGTCATGGGTCTCTAACTCTGAATTCCAGCCATTAATTTTTGGTTCAAAACTTTTGATCATCCAGGGAGAATGTGACTGACCCAAGATCCTTTGAAGAGCTTCCTGGTTCCGTGTAGTAAGCTTATCACACAGGCCCCCAGGATGGGCCTGGCGTGGAACGAAAGGGAGCGGGATGGGAACAGAATGGGGCAAAGGATGCATTTTACCGCACATCAGAACGCTGCCGCCACCACTGCCAGAAGTTCCCATTCCACACCTGCTCCGTCCCACAGGAGGCAATTTTCAGGAACACTTCTCAACAGTTCCTGAAAACCGCCTCCTGTGGAACTGATCAGGAATGGAATGGGAAGTCCAGCACTGGCGGCAGCATTCTGACATGCAGTAAAATGCGTCCTTTGCCCCATCCTGTTCCCATCCCACTCCCTTTCATTCTGTGCCAGGCCCATCCTAGGGGCCTGTGTGATAAGCTTATAGGCTTCAACTTCCCAAATCCTACTCCAGCACTGGAACCACTCCACCAAACTTGGGTATTTAGATAAGTTCATTTCCCTTTGTAGGAACATGTAAAATGTAACTTCTAAGTCAAATAATGTACAGTTGTCCCAACATACTCATGAGGGTTAGGGGATCAAGACCCCCATAAATGTGGGAAAATGTAGAGGGCCGACTGTACATTTCCCCTTTATTCCCCTTCTTTGGAGTCATTTAAAATAAGATTTATCTCATTGTACAAATGATGGAGCCAAGGGACTGAGATGCTCTACTGAATGCAGACAAAATATTAAGAAAGGGAATACATAACATCTAATATTGCATGGAATAAAGCAGCCATTATTAATGTTATGCCACTTGTGCTCAAGATGCGTGACACTGATTGACATAGTAATAATCAAATAATATACCCATCGTCTCAAAGAGCTCAGGAATTAGAGACAGTGACAATAAATGAGGGCTAAAGGGCAAAGTCAACTGCAGTTATTGGAAAATGGAAATATAGAAACCTCCAGACATATGAAGAGTTTAGAAATAGAGGGTGTACTTTGAAAGCTGCAAATACAGCGCTGGACAGTATTTTGATACTTTGTAGGTTTTCTACATCTCTTGACAATAATGATATAGAGAAAAACAAATGTACAAATCCCCCAGAGTAAATGAATGGAATTGAATAATTATACACAGGCCCTGAACAGATGGTCAGGGAAAGGGGTCTTGAGCCTGCTTTTTCCCAAAGTGGGTCAAAACCTCACTGCCCACTCCCAAGATGGGCTAAATGTGCATGGCCTGACTGTATGGCAGTGCCTTAAGCTATACCACTGGGTTTTCTTTTGTTGCCTTCACAGAAATACACTGCTAGCAACCCCCAAGAACCTCCCACTGCCCACCTAAATGCCATTTCATTGGATTTGTCACACCTTTGATCAGCCACACAGTCACACCTATGATGCTCCACCCATACAGGGCATTGGTGCATTGGTGTGCCAAGTAAAACATCGGCAAAACACACTCATGGAAGCCCCCACATATGCCCCTTCACCCCATGCCCCTCTGTTAGACTGTCAGGTTTGTGTATATTGTACAGTAATTTCATCTATTGGAGTTGTTGCACTTACATTTGAGTGGTTTGCCACAGCCCTGCACTCATGTCAGAGCGTTCATATATAGGGACAAAGCTGCACATTTTCCACTTTAAGGTGGACTATCACGGCTTGTTTGTGCTTTGTTTTTTAGCCCCATAGTGTGGCTTTGGTCAAGTTTCCCCCACTTCGGAGGTTTGTCATCTAAACACCCTGCCTTCAAAGTTCTTTGAAGCACAATGGAGCTAAACAGACAGGCAAAAAGAGGTGCTTTCAGGGTGGCTTTAAGGCATGGCATTTAAATAACACATGCCTTGAAGCCAGCAGAAAAGTGCCCTTATGCAGAGAAAAGCCATTTCAAAAAGCAGCAGCTTTTTTCCGCTTCTTTTTGGTTAGACGCCATGTCATGTGGTCATGACATGAGCACTCCAACTTCCTTGGGAGCCGGTGGTGTGGTTGGTGGGGTTTCAATGTGGCTTCAGAAAAAGCAGCTTCAAGCCACTTTTTCCTGCCCATCTGTTTCACCCCAATTTAGCCTGTCTGTTTCACCCCAGTTTTAAGATGGGTTAAAAGAAATTTTGCAATATTATAATTTATTAAACCATACATTACATGATTTCTCTTATCCTTGATTTCTCCCAGAGCAGCAAGCATTACTTGTGGGTTAATATGAAAGTTTTCTCTGTACTATTTTATATATAATGCTTCAGTCAGACATGCAAGGTGATACTTGACTGCAAACATCAAGAGTTGAGCACGAATTTGTGATATGAGTCCTTCTATGAAAGCAGTCTTTTATATGCATTCCTTTTAAATGTTCAGAAGATACTTGAAATACCTACCAGCATACCACTATGCTGGAGAGTTTAATGTAAACTTAAATTTTGTCCTTTTGAACCCATTCATGAATTTAAACTTTTATTCACTGAAATTTTTGAATAGTGTTCTCCAAAGCCCTTCCAAAATGTACATCTATTCATTCAATATGCTACAAAGGTTGGCAGAACATTTTGTTCATTCCACATTTTGATATCAACTCACCAAATTCAGAATTCCCAAATGTAAATTATAATGCCAGGTATTTATAATTCTGTTAATTTTGGAATGCAGGGTTTCAACAACAACAACAAAATTTAAAATGTATGTACTAGGAAAAGATGTACACACACACATATACAGGAAAAAAATGTAGAATGTATTATGTTGGCAAAACTGCTGGGGAAAAAAATCTATATTAGTATAAAATGCATAGACTAGAAGCAATATCTTTTCAAATACATGGGGATTTCCATGTGACTTTATTTTGGAGGGGGAAAAAACTCACCACAGAATTGAGGATAAATCAAACTGAAGAATGTGGAAATTTTCTAAATTCAGGATTAAGAATGAAGGAGGTTAAGAATGTCAGTGAAACCAGAATTGACAGATTCATGCTTACCTGTCCCTAGTTAAAGTAACTAGTTAAGCTCATGCAAGTCTAAATTCAAGTCTCTGCAACATAACTAGGCCAAATGATTTCATGCAAGCTGAAGTCATTCAGAGCCTGGAGAGATGAGTCTGCAGAGTCTCTGTATGGAGTCCCTGGTATTTGCCAGACGTACCTGTTTCAGTGGTCCCCAATGTCAGAGCTGCTGTGTTTTACACCTCACTTCCTCTTTGCATTTGAACATCCAGGAACTCAAGCAGACTCATGCCACTGTTCCTGCTCTGACTGCTGAGTTAAAAGGACAGAAAATCATTACAGTCAAAACAATTCTAGCACAGGTAACTTTATTAGAAAATTACATCAATCACCTTGAAAGACTGAAAGAAAAAAGCACATTTCAATTGATGCAGTTGTTTCTGGCCTAATATCAGCTGTAGTTTGCTTTCTTCTGTTTTGCTTTTTAAAGTTAGTCTGGTTCTTGAGAAAACAAATCATTAAAAATTAACATGCCTTCAACAGAGATCTGGCTCCAGTGTGAATAGGTAACATTTGCCTCAGCTGTTTCTTCTCTGACAGTCAAAGAGTGCACAGTTGCAACAATGGTCCAGCCTTACACAGAAATAGCTGAGGTCACTGAATTTCTCATGTTTTATCTCAGAAAATTCTTAGCTAGCAAGATGTTCATCAGAGAGCCAGCATGGTGTAGTGGTTTTAGCAATGGACCACACAGCATGTTCTCCATCCACTACATGAAGCTTGCTGTCTTCAGGAGTGGCAGAGGACTGCTTCCCATGCCAATGCTAAAGTAAAATTTGAATGCCCCCTGGGTTTTGTAGTAATTCAGGAAATATGTCCAAATCCCTGCTTGGCCATGGAAACCCACTGGAAACTTTAGGGAAACCATATCCTCTTAACCTCGGATGGAAGCAAAGGCAATCCCCTCCCCCTTTTGAAAAAATCTTGCCAAGATAACCCTGTGATAGATTCTCCTTAGGGTCACCATGAGCCATAAATAACTTCAAGGCACACAACAACAACAACAACAACAACAACAACAACAACAAGATGTTATCAAGGAGATGATTAGACTAAATCTAACACTTATGCAAGGTGACATTGGTTGGAGTGAGCTGCCTGAAATGGTAAATGGTGGGGTAGGCAGAACTGGCAGTTTTTGGTTTCTTCTTCTTGAACACCTATGCCTTGCTATCTATTGGCAGATAGATTTGCAGATACTACACAGCTTGTCTTCCATCCACTACAAGTAGTTTGCTGTCTTTAGGTGTGACATAGACTGTTTCCCATGCCAATAGTGAAATAAAGTTTGATTGTCCTTTAGATTTTGTATATGCCATGCAGGAGGGAGGGCAGTTGGTAGCTGTCAGGTCACTGGAGTGGCTGTCAGAACCAGCAAGCTCTATTATTCAAAGATTTTGAAAGCTTTTTGAAGAGAAGAAATTATGAGCACTTCTCAGTCAAAGTGTAAGAATTTTGGTTTTTAATTCGATGGCCAGGATTTGAGTATTTTGCATGAGCAAAGCTACCATTAATATTGGGGTTTTCTAGCAGAGGTATGTTCTTTAAACCTCTGCCAAACTTCCTTTTGACATGCTAATTGAGTTTGAAATGCCAGGTAATTAGTGTAAATGTTTGCTTCCCTTGTCTTTTATTTTCATTCAAGAAATCTGTAAAAAATATTTCTTCATAGGGAGAGAGAAAAATATCCTTTTGAAAGTGGGACTTTTGAAAAAAATATTTTTTTAAAGAAAATCGCATCTAGTTCTCAATGGACGAGAACAAAAAAAATGGTTTGTCACAACATTAGTTCTATGTTTCTCATACACAAAACTAATACACAATCAATATATGCATCCTCTCCAATATTCAATAACCATCATGACAGAATCATAACCATGAATTCTGATAGTGGCAAAGGAGCTGTCTAAGTTGCTGAACTAAATTTAGGAATTGGGTTCAGTACCTTGAGTGTTTCCTTTGAACTAATATTCAGAGCAGATTCAGTACCTCCCTTCCCACTAGGAAGGAACTCTCTGGTTCTTATATTCTGCCTCTGGTTGTAAAATGTCTTGGGTCAGCCTCAGAGCTGTATGCAACCTCCATCTTCATTCGAGTTGATGAGGGGCACTTGGAGAGAAGGAAAATAGATGCAAAGATGGAAGGAGGAAGTGAGTATAGCACACTGTAAGTGATCAAGACAAAGGGAAAGCACACTGCAGAAATAATTTCTCCCTTCTACTACAGCCTGATGGGTGTGAAGAAAGAGAAGGGGATAGGTTTGTAGGTAAAAGGAGAAAAGGGATGGTAGGACCAGCATTTTATTTATATCCCGCTTTTTGTAAAAACAATCAAAGTGGTGTACAGCATATTAAAAGGATACAATAATATATACACAATACCCCCCCTTTAAAAAGAATTAAACAAGTTAATTAAATAAACAAAACAATTAACAATGGGCAGAGCCAAACCATGCAGGCAGGCCTTGATGGATAAACCTTAAGATAATGCAATCTTCAAAAAGGGGGGGGACGGGACCAAAAAACAAAACATCTCCAATGTTAAAGTCTTCATGCTTTCTACAGTAAAACATCATTCACCATGGATTTAAGATGTACTAGTGAATTATATTACGTACATGATGGTGTACGAGGCAAACTTTTCAGTCCAGTCATGTTGTAGATTGAAACAGACCATCAGAACACTCATCCTGTCTGCCATTAGTGGCAGAAAGAATCTTTAACTTAGGCCCAAAATACACTTTAGAAAGAATCCAGTCTGAGACCACTTTCACTACCCTGGTTCAGTGCTAGAGAATCCTGATAATTGTAGTTTATTGTAGCACCAGAGTGCTCTGACAGGGAAGGCTAAATGTCTCACAAAACTACAGTTTCAAGAATTCCCTATCATTAAGCCAGGGCACTTATAGGAGTCTCAAAGTGGATTATTTCTGCAGTGTGTTTTGGACCTTATTCATCCTAAGCCCTCTCACTTCCATTCATTCTTAGCAGGCCCCATCTCCTTTGCTTTTAAAACAATGATTTTCAAATCCTGATGTTGAGATGGACTCTCAGGTCTGGAGTTCATATCAAATTAATGCATAACATGCTTGAATTCAACTCCTGTTGTGCATTACCATTAAAGTCAAGCAGAATACCAGTGAACCTGGTTTGTGTTATTGCTGAAAATCTTTAGTGATTTCTAGATCTTAACGTTTTTTCAGTTAAACCTCCTAAAATTCATTTTATATTATTTATTATTATTTTACTAATTTTCTTTTTACAAAATATCACTTACTATTAAAATTAACTATTAAATCTGTGGATAATTAAATCACATAATTAAAATATGCA
Organism: Urosaurus nigricauda; assembly: GCA_034509955.1. NCBI lineage: Eukaryota > Metazoa > Chordata > Lepidosauria > Squamata > Phrynosomatidae > Urosaurus > Urosaurus nigricauda. Next base: position 109,710,007 of record JAOEGL010000004.1, read on the forward strand.
CGAAAAGCAAATACAAAGAAAAATGATAATTGTATATGCAATTACATAATGTCATTAGTGCTAAGCTAGCCGTCCCCCCCCCCCCCCAAACTGAAGAATCATCATTAAATGCAATGCTATTTTTAATCACTTTCAGAAACACAACAGTGTTGCTGGCTCCCAAATAATTGGGCAGAAGAGCGTTATCCAAAAAGGGGGGAATTGGAGTCCCAATCAACAGTGTCAGTGTCTCCTTGGGGAGAATGATTTGGAGACCTGCAAGAGGAGAGTAACTTCAAGGATTCCATATATGTATAGCAAGGTCCACTGCAGAGACACTCTGGTTTTAATGAATAAGAAATTTTATTTAAAAATGTGCAAAGGTGCATGCAAACACACAAACCAATGCAACCTTAAGAACCATACAAGGCTAACAGAAAGAAAAGAGTGAAAGGTTGGATAGTGAGAAATTGGGAATTAGAAGTAATAATTACCAGTCCTGAACAGAGGGGTCCATAGATGGAGAATAACTCAAACAGTGTCTGAAGGCAATAAAGTGAGGCAAAACCACCTCTGAGATGTCTTTGTCTAAGAAAACCCTAGGAAATTCATGGGTTTCCAGAAATACATAGGAAACTTGAAGACACAAGCATCTGGCATTTTGTTGTGGTCTCCCATTCAAGTATTAAGCAGAGCTGACATTGCTTAGCTTCCAAGATCAGATAAATACTTTTTCGCTATTGGGGCTGACTTGATCTGATCTAGAATACTGAGTGCTACTTTTTATTTCTGTTTATACTTTCACAGTTTTAAAATCTTCATAATGCAATGATCAAAACTTTCATGCCACACATATTTTCATTGTACTCTCATCTATATCCAGTATATTTCAGTATGGGATTAAATTCCTATTAAGGGAAGTATTTAGGCATTGTCAACATATTCTTATATCAAAGCCAAGGAACTAAAAATGCCCTGGTCAAAGGCAGTTATACTCATGGAGGACATGGAGCTGCTCCTCAAGAGCTACATGGCCTACTAGAAACTGTTTAAGCCCATGTAGAGCAAGAAGCATAAGCCACACCCCTGCATAAAGTGGTGACTATGAGTTGTGAACGCTGCTTGTTCAGTGTCTTGTGCAAATAGTTTTGCAAAGGGAATCAAGTGAAATTGATCATTGCACTAGGATGGAAATGTGTCTCCCACAAACAGTAGCAATTCTGCAGTACTCAAATGACACCACTGTATAAAACAGAAAAAGAGGAAGAATATCACAGTTGTACTTCTATGCTGTCATGCCATCAACTAAGGAACAAACTAAAGGCCATCCTCAACATAAAAACAAACAAACAAACAAACAAAAACATTTTTTATTTTATTTCCCCGTATTGCAATAAAGTTCTAGAACCCTTCCACAACATCAAGCTATGCTTGGGGTCCTTTGGTGATCCTAGAAAAAAAAACCCATGGAATCTATAATGTATGTCCAGCACTGTTCATATCACAAGAAAATATGAACCAGCTTGTGATCAGCCTAAGCATCTGGGCTGTATAGTCAAGTGTCATTAGAAGCTTGATTCACATCTTAAATTGTTGTAAATTCCATATATTTCTTCAGTAAATCTGTGACTCTACTGAATGGATTCATTGTGATTCAATGATATGATAGAAAAACAAAAATGTCACAGATAAAGGTATCTCCCTGTTTTTGGATGGCACATTTCTTTATATAGGATAGTACACAGATCTCCACTCCAATTGTGGCAACAAGACAAGTGACAAACAAGTAGATTCCTGTCACGCCAAGGGTAATCCTGGACATTTAGAAACTCTGACACTGATTCACACACCCTATATTACCTTTGGTTACCTGAAACTATGTTGCCTGTTTGTTTCCATGGCTCTTACAAAACTCAGTGAGATTTCTGTCATGCTGGGCCAAGGTCATTCTCCTTGGTGACACAGAACTATTCTTAACAGCTAGCCCACTGGCTGCACATCAAGCATTGTCTAGTAACCACTATGATGGAATGTGAATGCTTCTCTTTCCAGGCCTATGAGCAATAGATTACAATGGGTTCAGATATAATTAGCCCTAAATGCTATATGTGCCAGAGAGAAATGTAAGAGATTTGGTCCAGCTGATAAAGCTCCTTGCCAATACTTTGATCACAGAAAGGATTTTATGTTAACACTGTATACCTTTTGCTTATTAAAAAGAGCACTGGGGTGTTCTGTCAATGAAATGCATTTTTATTGTGTTCTGTCTATGAAATAATATTTTATTATCCCTGCACCACTTCAGACCATAAAACTCATATCAGCTTTACAGTCTTCTTAATGAGATACTATAGCAAAAGTAAATTGCATGAATTTTCTACATTGCCTTCTTAACAAGAGTAGCACATTTTGCTTCTCTTTGTTAGGAATACATTGAGTATATCACAGTATATATTAAATTCATGCAGAGATTAGCTAAGAATTAATGCTGAAATGCCAATCGCAATCGGGTTTCCTAACCAAGGTTAGGAGTATTAGTGGACCACCCCTTCATAGTGCCACCACACGAGAAGAAAATATCATAAACCTTTGGAGGTAAAAATCAAGTTGGATTCTTCAGATTTAATTATTAGAAGGTGAAACAAAAGGAGGCTTGATGGATAACTAATAGGTTTATTTTTAAAAATAACAGGAAGTATTTGATTAATTAAGGGGCTGTGCCCTTTTTAGAGCCAGACTGGAGTTGCAGCAACTGCACATCGCAGCCTTGATCTGGCCCTTCTGACATGCAAAAAGAAGCCATACAGCTCCTTTTTGTGCCCTGGAAGGGGTGCCATAGCCACCGCATTTGGCACTGTGTCATCTAAATGCAGCGCCATGATGCCACACGCTGTGTGGTGCGTTATGCAGTGTCACAATGCCATGGGGTGGAGTTGGGGCATGTGTCATCCAGCTGCCACACCCCAGCTCACCCACAGGCCGGCCTTAATGGTCGTTCTGCACATTTTCTAAAAATGATGTTTTCTAAAAATGATGTTCATCTCTGAGTACATCAAAAAAATAAATTTGTAACAAGAAGAGGAGGATCAGGGGAGGGACTCAGTTTTGAATTAGCACTACCATAATATGAAAAGAAATACTATCTTTCCTTACAGCTTTTAAGCTGTGGGGAACAGAAACCCCGTCTGTTTAACCCAAAGTACCCTGAAAGAGCAGCAAAAAGTCCATGGCCCTAGTGACCTGCATTATGTGCGAAATAAAAAGATGACAAAACAGATATCCCATGGACTATTGTATCCTCTAATACCACTTGAGAAAAGAAGAACATTAACTAGTGGATTTTAATTAATACGGTCAGACCATCACCTGAAATTTATTGTATACATATATACATCTACATGTGTGCTTGATCAACACTAATAATTCACAATTTAGGATACTACAAAAATAATAATAAATAAAGTGAATATTCTTATCACATAGAGCAAGGTTGAAAAACTTCTGGCCCTCCAGATGTTTTAGGCTTTGGCTCCCATATTCCCTTACAATTGGCCATACTGGTTGAGAATGATAGCAACTGAAGTCCAAAATATCTGGAAAGCCAAAGATTTCACATCTGTGATGGCAGGGTAATTCATATTGCAGGCACTGAAGGAATACATTGAGTATATCAGCTTAGGGGGAAGACACCACTTAACTGAGAATCCTTCACATGTAAGAAAGTGTTATACCGCAACAACACATGCAACAACATATGAAAGATATCCCCAAGGGTAGGCACATCTCAAAATGTATATCAAATAGAAGCCATGAATAGAGACAAGCCAAGGAATGAAAGTGAAGTAGTTATCTCCATCCCTAACAAGGAATATATGTTCCTCCTGAGTCTAAGGAGCACCTGCTTCATCTTTCCCTATCCTTGAGGGACAATTCAGAGCTTTGGGACAGGATAAATCGGGAATTGTTCTTCAGGCTCCTATTTGCCTCAGTCCAACTCATGGGCATTTGAGAAATCTAACTGAATTCTGCCAAGCTGTACCCCTAGATGAGATAAGGAGGTGGTGTTTTCCATCCCCAGTCTGTGGTATAACCTTGCAAATTGTCAAGACTCTCTGTGAGCTCTCTGTCTTTGCTCCTCCAGGGATAGTGAACTCTTTCTGCCATCTGAACAGAAGTGCAGCTCAGTGAAAAAGTATAGTTGAGAAAGGTTGTAAAGGGACTGCCTGTCATCCTCCAAAGAAATGCTTAAAGGAATTGTAAATAGCATGTTGATTCATCTCTCAAGTGGTCTCTTAAAATATTCCAATACCTCATATCTTTATCAGTGTGGAGAGAAGGTACATAAAAGTCACAGGACCTTGTTTTCTCCTAAACAACATGTGCACTGTCAGAGCCGTATATAAGAAGGCAGCAAAGTTCAGCAGCGGATTGTGCAGATATTTAATCCTTAAATACTGGAAGTTTTTAAGGATGTAAATCTTCACTTATTTTGCTCTCTTCTGCAAGAACAAAGCATATCAGAATTTTTACCTCACTGAGTGAGTGTACAAGTATACTTCAATTAATGAAGTAGATGTATTCCTGGGTGTGACATCTTTAACAGAAACTTTGGTGCCAGAGGAAAAAATGAGATGGTAAGAATAGGCATACGTTCCAACTCCACAAAAAGCAGAGGTGTGAATCTCAAAGCTGGATGAACACTAGAGAGCTTATTTCTTCTGTGAAGGAGGAACATGTGCAACTAGGCAAGTAGGAAAAAGGTGTGCATCTGGGTGTGCCCAAGAAATGATACCTCCTTGTTTCATTGCCAGTCATGGCCACCTCTAATTGCTCAGTTCCTCTGCTACATGAGAAAGGCTGCAGTGCATCCCTACTTATGTTGGCTTCCTAGAGAGAGCTGCTGGCAATCTACCAGGAGTGTTTTCTGCATGCCAGCAGGGTGGGACTGGATGGCTCTTGTGGTCTCTTCCAATTCTATGATTCTATGGCTATCTAGCTCCTCATTGTGACTATGGAGTTTATCACACGACGGGAATTGGAAGTATAATCCAATGGCAATCTGAATGCAATCATGGGGTTTCAAGTTATTGCATGAAAGCCGATCACACATTTTTGGGCAATGGGAAGTCCTTCCGAATGCAATCGTGGGGTTTCATGTTATTGCGTGAGAAACTATCACACACAATTTCGGGCACTGGGAGGCAATTTCAGGCTGTTCCGAACATGATGCAGCGTCAATTCCGAACTGGTCCCACTTTCATTTCTTTCAAAATTGAGAGAAATTCCTCCCATGTGATAACGTCCTATGGGAGTTTGGGAGAGTTTCATGCTCATTAAAGGGGAAGGAAATGCCTCCTAAGTTTGGAAAGTGGTGAGCCAGTCAGCTGAATAAGGCAGTGCTGGTTTATGAAGGCAGTAGCAACACAGAGTCCAGTACTGCCCTCTGCATGTCAATGGGATTTTCTGACTAATTTGGTTCTGGGAAGAATGAGATGAAGGCACCAGTGGTTCTGTTCTGTTCTTTTCTCTTTTCTTTCTTTTCTTTCCTTTCCTTTCCTTTCTTATTTTCTTTTTTGGTAAAAAGGACGCTCTTTGTGAGAGGTTTCATAAACCTAAGTATTTAAAGTGTGGATTCATTTTTTCAATAATATCTCACATTCTAAGCAATAGCCTGAATCCTACTGTTAGTCCCAACTACAATAAATCAATTGAATCAATTGAATATATTTGTGTGTTGATTTACTGGTACCAAACTGTTCAATGCCCTACTCTAAGACAACTAAAGTGAATCAGACCAAAGTATTTCATGCACATACACAAAAATCCAGTATGTTGTGAGACCTTTTCCTGTTGGGAAAATTGTCCATGATTTTTAGCATCCTTACGCAAACATCAAGAAAGTCCTTTGCCTGGTATCCTAAAGACTTACTACTAGCCAAAGTAACAAAGTCTTAAACAGTATTGTTTGTAAGTATGGGATGTCCCAGGGGAAAATAAAACCAGGATCATGCCTTGGAATCAGAAGAGAAAAGCAAAATTCAGGGACAATTCTGCCACCCTCCCAATTCTTGGTAACCACAGAGCAAGGCCTGGTGAACAACAGAAGCAGACTTCGGAAAATACATTTGGACTAGAAGAACCAATGGGAAATTATCAGTTGTAGTCCAAAAAGTGACTTTTTTCTGAGTAGAAGTAGGGAGATGGATTCATGGGAATCCATATAAGTGACATATGGGTCATCACATCAACAGCTTGGTTTAAAGATCTAGCTGTGTGGCGGGTTAATGCTGTTCCGCTCCTTTTCCCCACTTCAGAGTGTGCATTTTAAAGAAACAGTCTTTGAGCTGCTTGCGCCTCGGGTGATATTTCAGAAAGGAAATATGATCCATATCTTCTCATGTGCAGTCTTGTGTTTTTTTAACCATAAGGTCATCCTACCTCATGGGGTTTGCCAAGAAGAAAAATTAAGTGCTAGATTATTATGATATATGGACACCTTCCCAGTGGCTTCTTCCTGAAAGGAAAAAGGAAGTAAATGAATCAGAAGCAGGTGATATATTTTGGATGGGATCACCAAACACCATATAACTCTATGTCGATTACTACCTGGGCCTGAAATAAAACTATTTTAACTTTGAGTAGAAGGCTTGATTTTTAAAAGAATACCAGTGAAAGAGTTTGCTGAGAATTTCTTCTTTTTCATTTTAGGTGCTTGGGGAAAAGAGGCAATGCACAAAGAATATGAAAGCATCAGTTTGTAACTGTCTCTTATCCATGCCTCTGTTTGTTGTGCTTGTTGCTGATTTCAGTCACATTCCTTCCCTGGATAAATGAGGTATTTTGCCTAAAGGTTTAATATACCTTAATGTTGTCACTCACATCCCACCCACTGGTAAGTTCTACCTCCTACCATATTGTACGTACTTTATCTGATTCAAAAGAAATTATTTGTATAATAAGACAATATTCTATATTTTTCAGAAGGGAAAAAAACTGTTTTGTTGTGCTTGGGACTATGATTCTGCTCAATGGTGTCCAGTTCTGATTTGGGGGTTGAAAATAACAATTTCAGGAACAGAGATGTTTCCTAGAAGACATTTAGATTTTACAGATATATACCTTTCTGCAGTCCTCGTAGTTTCCAATTAATACATTTGAAAATGTTGAATGTCTTTTCTCTTTAAATATATTTTTCTAAGCATATTTTGTATTGCCTTCCACCAACCAATACCTTTGTCTTTCAGTAACTAGTATGTGTGTGTACGTATGTATATGTATGCATATATATATATATATATATATACATACACATACATACACAGACACACACACACTTTCAGAGTATAAGGAAATATTTAGGAGTCATAGAGTCATAGAATCACAGAGTTTTAAGGGACTTCATGGGCCATAAATCCAACCCCCTGCTCCATGCATCCCCACCAGGTAACTGTCCAGCCTCTTTAACTGTTTCTCTTTTGTATTGCTTTGTACTGTATTTTAGCAAACATTTGTAATTTGTGATTTCAGACATTTTAATTTTAGATTGCAATTTTTAATTGTTTTGATTTAAGGTTTGTGGTTTTAGATATTTGTAGTTTGGGATCTTTTTTAAAGGGGGGGGGGTTGTTTTTATGCCAATTGTAAGCCAGCTTTAGTTTTTATAATGAAAGTTGCTATACAAATAAAATTTATTTGTTTATTTACTTATTTCAAATCACACATATCAAAATGTGTGTGTTTCTGTGTGTGTCCTGTGCCTTCAAGTCATTTTCAATTTAAGGCAACCCTAAGGTGAACTTGTCATGGGGTTTTCTTAGCAAGTTTTGTTCAGAGGAAATTTGTTGTTCCCTTCTCCTTGAGGCTGAGAACAAATGACTTCCCACAAGGTTATCCAGTGGGTTTCATGACCAAGCCTGGTATCAAACCTTGTTCTCCAGGTATATTTGTAAATACATGCTGCTATGTTAAGATAGCGAAGAATTGTGGTGTAATCATACATGAAGCATTAAATTCAGTGAATGGCTACATCTCATCCCACATTTTAGCTTGGGTTCTGTCGATCACATTGATTTCTCCTGAAATTACCAAATGTAGGATTCCTCAAGCATCCTAACCATCAGCATCAGTCATGAATTACCTATACAAAATACATATTTTATTTTTGTTCTTTGCCTTTTGAGTCATGACTTGTGGCAATCCTGTTATAGGATTTTCTTGACAATATTTCTTCAGATGAGATTTACCATAACCTTCTTCTTAAACTAAAAGAGTGTTACTTGCCCAAGGCTGCTCACAGCGTTTCCGTGGCTGAGCAAGTATTTGAACCCTGATCTCTTGAAATCCTAGTCCAACACAGTGGAGTATTACACTATAAAGGATGGTCTTCCACACTGTAGAAATAATGCAGCTTGACAAAACTATGGAGATTATCACATGGGTTTCTGCCTAGCCCCAAGACAAAAAGGAGATATCGTGACCTGATCTTATCCAGCTCTGTCCTAATCCCATCCTTCGGAGATGGATCTGGCTAAGATTGGGTCACAATGGGCTGATCTAGACTGGCAAAAAGGGGTGTGTTCATGCCTGCTTGAAAGTGTAGCCCACTGAAAGTTTGGCATGAACGTACTTCTTTTGCATTTTAGTGGGGGAAAACCAGCTTTAAAAAGGACCTGCTTTCCCCAGCTTCTTTTTAAAAAGGGTGTAACAGTGGAGCTGCATCTAAATGCTGCAGTGCAACTGTGCAGTTTTTTAAAGCTCCCAAACCCTAGCTCCAGCCCTAATCCAAACCCTAGACATGAGCAGTAGGGACTCTGGGATGCTGTAACTGTTATGCAACTGTGCATAAAATGTCAATTCATTCATAAAATAAAGAAGTTTATTCATAAATTTAAATTGTAACAGATTTAATATCTTTTTAAGGGGGGAGGGATGCAGTTTGTTTTATTGATGTAATAGTATTTTAATGTGTAAGCCACCTCAATTAATCTCAAAGGGGTGGGGTAATAATAATAATAATAATTATTATTATTATTATAAAATAAAGGGGTTCATTCATGGTGCACCGATGCAACTGCACACTTAAAAAAGGGAAGCAAAACCACAATGGTAATTTGACAGATCTTCATAAATGCATAGTTCATGTGTGATGTACTTGCGCAACTGCGCAGTTCGCAGCTGGCAATACAATTGCCTGTATGATGTACCGGTGCAACTGCACAGTTCACAGCCGGCAACAAAAAAAAAATTAAAGGTTCAGTGCGGCCAAAAGCCCTGTTCATTGCCACCCATGCAACTGCTCTGTCTGTGTTTCTAGCATCCTGACAGCTTCCAATGTAGTTGCTGGGCAACAGAAAAGACTTCAGATAAGTCATCTTCACACCTCCTCAGTGTAGCTGCCCTATGCCATTTTATTACACACCTGGGGCTTGCAGTGTAGCTGCTAAGCATTAAGGAAAAGGCAACTTCATGTCTCCCTTTCCTGCCAATCTAGAAAATCCCAATGCCTCTGGTCTTGAGGACAGAGGTGTGCAATAGCACCCCATCTGGGGGGAAAAATCCCAACATTTCTGTCCACTCTGGGGCCAGTGAGAAGATTGTGATTTCTAATACGTACGGTCCAACATTTCACAAATGAAAACTGAGACAGATATGGCATGCAACCTCAGAGTGTGATCAAAATGGCAAAAGTTATTCATGAAGAAAAAAACAGACAAACTAGAAGAGGCTGCAGCATTTTGCTTTTTCCTGAGTCTATAAGAAAGGATGAGATTCTGCCCCTTGTCTCCTCTTCCCCTTGCGGGATGATAAGAGTACAGATTTCTTTGCACTTTGAACACAGTCTGCAGCAATTGAAATAAGCTGAGGACAACGGGAGGAATGGAAAGAGGAGATTGAAATGGGGGCATTTTAAAAATAGTAAAAAAGTGGAACTACAGAGGACTAACCAGGATTGTGTTTGCCAATAGGACAGTTGGGGTGTATGCTAATATTTGGGGAATCCAGTTTCAAAGCCAAGATCACGCCGGAGTGACCCAGGGCATGACTCCTTTTAACAGAGGAATTGGGATGAGGTAATATACAACCCTGAGCCTCTTGTGAAAAAAGGGGTCTATCAAGCTTTTTAGTCTTAAAAAACACTGAACAGAAAGATGATCACTGCCAGAAGAGCCATTCAGTAGTCAAATGGTTCACTTTACTTCATCTCAGATTCAGATTTTCATTCAGCCATGGATTTTCTGAAGTTAAAAACTGCATTTATTTCTAAGATTCAGGTCTAGCTCCAGATATGAAATGAAGAAACTATATTTTTGATGTTTCCTTCGAGCAACAGGGAGCGGCTCATAATGCAATTAACAACCAGTGCCAGCCCAGCAGGCATAGTAAGGTAACCACTTCAAGCAGTAGATGCTGGAATCAGCAGCAGCCTTCCTTAGTTCTTCATCATGATCTCCAAGCATTTCCACTCTCAGAGGAGAGAGCTGTGTATACCTTACTCCCTGTCCTGTCCCCTAAACTGTTCTGCTCTTCCCTCAGATGTATGAAAATATCCCCCCTCCTTCATTTGCCAGCATTGGAGTACATTTCAGCTGACCATCTAGTCAGCTGTAGCACATGGAGACAGACATCACATCCGTTGCATCAAACAGCACATCTTGGGTTGATTCTACCTATGTTTAAGGGCATTGCAGATAATTTATGATGATTGTTTCTCACCCAATGATAGTAGCCGCTAAGTAAACCAGGGCTACAGATGGGAAATAGAGTGGGTGCTGGGCCAGAACTGGTGTCAGCACTAATGGGATTTTCCATTATACCTGGGACATAAAGGCAGCTCAAAGTTACCAAGTCATGACAGTTGGCCCAATAGAACTTGATAGAACACACCTAAAGTTCACATCACCCATAACTAATATTTCTGTGAAATAAGGATATTGAACCCTTGAGTGGCGACTCCCTTGAGATATAAAAGGTCCCAGGGTACAAGCAATATGCCACTTTCTTGTTTGTTGTAGTTGTGTGCCTTCAGGTAATTTCTGACTTATCACAAGCCTATCACAGGCTTTTTCTTGGCAAGTTTTCATCTAGCAGTTTTCATGGTCAAGGAAGGAATCAAATCCTGGTCTCCAGATTTGTACAGCTTTATCACACTAGGGGACAAACAGGATTTAAACGAGAGTTAAATGAGAGTTAAACAGGAAACTCTTGTTTAACTCTCATTTAAATCCTGTTTGCCCCCTAGTGTGATAAAGCAGATAGTCCATCACTCAAACCACTATGCCATAGCTTAGCAAAAATCATGTTTGTAAGAGAAATTCATGATATAGGTCCTTGTGGGCTTCCCATCAGCAACCGTTGTATGAACAGGATGCTGGTTATGGAAAGCTATTTCAGAGGATATGCAATTACCATTTTTAACAAACATTCTACATACTCTTCACTGACTGAACTAGAAAGAACAGGGTAACACTGCATCAATATTTCCTAGCTGCAAATGGGTTGGATCAGAATGTCTCTGTTTCCAGCGCCAAATCCAAGGATGTAGCTGTAACTCTGGCAACCCAAAGCACTCTTTTTTGGAATGCAGCTCAAACTGATTTCTAGATTAATGCTGTTGCACTCATTAGTCTGCCTTCTATAGTCCTTCTGTAAGCTCTATAAATTAAACCCATGCTTAGGCTAGATTTCTTAAATAAGAAAGAGAGAAAAAGAAATAAAAAGTTACACAGATGCACAAACCCTGGCAGTTTGGATGGACTATCCAAACAGCCAGGGTTTGTGCATCTGTATAACTTTTTTTTCTCTTTTTCTAGTCCATGGTTAGAAGGATTGTTTTTTAAATGGTCTTTTTCCCCCAGGTACATTTGAGAACAATTGCTTGCATTTTCAGATTTTTTAAAAAACATTTTAGATCACACAAATATGTGTTGGGGTGCTGTGTTATAAAATACCAATAGGGTGAAGAAAGGGCAAAATAATAAACTCCAGCAAGAAAAAAAAAACATGTTGGATTCCCCTCTAGTCCTGATATCTGTTAAGAGAAAAGTCTGGATTATACCTATGTGAGAATTTGTATCAACAAATAAATAAAAGCTTTTATTAGGGATGTGGGGAGAGATTTGTTCACATTAAAATTAGCATTTAAATGAAATTTTACCTAATTCACATTTTGTGATTTCATACATGGATAAAAAAAAAGTAATTATTCTGCAATGTTCACATATCCTGAAATTTTGCTAGGCAGGCTTTCATTCAAACATATTCAGATGAAACCGTACATCTCTGAGGAAAATGTACAGGGGAAAAAATGTAAAAGCTGTATACAAAGCATATGTACACTGGTAAAAGTACGATTCACAAATCATACTCAGCCTCCAACAACTTGTTGAATGTCTCAAACCCACAACACTCCCTCTAACCACAGCCTCCATCTACAATTAATTTTTCAGGCAAAATATCATCGCAAATCATCTCAAGGGCAGTCAAAATCCACCCCCTGCAGTGCTTTGATCTAATTTATATCCCATGATTCCAAACTCCCCAAACTTTAAAAAAACACAGCAAAAATACCTGAAAATCAGATCAACCAAAAGTGGGAATGATGCACAGTCTCTTTGCATTTTGCCAAAAATCCATTGTTGTGGCCTGCCAGGAAGTCAGGGGTGAACATTGGTTCCTGCTTCCAAAACAATTGCCTATTCTTGTACAGAAACCTGCTTTCTCAGAGAGAAATTTCATGAATAAAAGTACTTGTCTAGAAAACGCAATCTACTTCATTGACAAAGACTTTGCATCCCATTTCTATATCTGAAATAGATAGCAAAGAAAATGGCCCATTCTGCACTTGGCAGGGCTGCTTACTAATAACTCGCAGCTCATCTTGCTTCTGAATGCGTATACTTGTCTGATAGATGTGCTTGTTGCCTTTGAAGTTCTATCTGGGCCTTTGTATGTCTTACAGGTGCAAATTAAAAATATTATGTGCCAAGGGGTTCTCAACCTAAGTGAAATCAGGAGACACTGAAGTTATTACCTTGATCTAATAAATATCTTTAGACAAGGTAATGTGTGGTTATTCAGATGTTGTTGGATGGAACTCCCATCATCTCTTGCCATTGGTTATGCTGGCTATGGCTGTGGAGTTGTAATCAAATAGGCTTGCATACCCACTATGGCATCCTTTCTCTACAGAAGATTCTCTGAAATGAAACAGAAGATGTTTGTGACATGGAACCCCCATAATTAATTCTAGGAACTACTTCATTTGTATAAGGAGGTTGTCAACAGGTATACCATGCACAACAATTGCTGGGGAACACCAATGGGAACTGTCATGGGCCAAGAGCTGCAGGACTGGGACTGATGAGCAGGAAGACTCTGATGAGGAGGCAGAGGAAGAGATCCTTCCAGACAGGGAACAACCTATAGCTCTCCCTGTTGCAGAGCAGACAGCCCTCCCTGATGTTCCAGTCAGCTCATCCTGTGGGATTGCAGCTTCAGCCAGCAGGACAAGGGCAAGACTCACCTGCTGATGAGACAGAAGATACAGCTGGGGTCTTAAGTTCTCAATCAAGGAAGAGGAACAAAAGTATCCAGCAAAAGATAGAGCTAAGAGGCTCAACCAGGCTGCAGGCTAAGGAACAAGCAATCATGCTCTGGTTAGAACCAGCTGGTGTCAGGCTATTTGAGAGCTGAGATTGTTTAAGGAGTTGTTAGAAGCAACTTGTCTGTTTCTTGGGTAGTATTCTTGTTACTTGTTTTTAGACTCCTGCATTCTTACTTCAGACTTCCTGGCTTCTTTGATCTTTGGACTGTGTTGACCTTAATTCCTGTTGCCTCCTTTGACTTGGACTGCTTGACCCATGCCTTTCTCTTAATGGACTCTCACAGGCAAGGACACTTTCTATCTGCTTGTGATTAGCTGCTCTGCCTGCATTATCAGTTGGAGGTTCACTCCCCGCAAGCCTGTGTGGCTGTTTGCTGAACCAGGACAAGAACCTGCTATTGCACTCATGCCTATATGTATACATGGCAGAGACATCTGCTTGACCACTCTGAGATAGAGAATGTTAGACTAGAGAACCCTTTGGTAGATCCCAAGTTATTTATTTATTTAAATATTTTTCTTTTGCCTTCTTTCTAAAGATCTCATGGAAGGACACAGTGAAATTGGCATGACCAATAAATACACACACATGCACCAAAAAAAGAAAAAGTTTCTAAAGCCTAAAATCACATTAAGCAGTTTCACAAGTTATTAAAAGACAGAATAAAACCAGTCCAAATGCTTTACAACAAGTCAATGCTCTGCACATTCATGGACTGGCATAAAAACAGTTCTGCCCTAAAGCCTTTTGTAAACAGCCATGTTTTCACAGCGCAATGGAATGGCAGCAATTTAGGTGCCAATCAGGCCTCCAGGAGGAGACCATTCCATAACTGGGGACCACAACAAACAAAGCCCTCTCCCATGTCTTTCAAAAAATAGATGTTCTTGTGTTGTTTATATCCTGACTACTCATGTCTGAAGCTATAGTATTTTTATTTTTATTTTTCTGGCTTGATACTACTATTGTTAAAATACAGTCAGCCCCCCATTTCCAGGATTCCTTATTGATGGATTAAACTACCCAATGTCAACAAATTTAAAATATTAAAATAATATTTTAAACTGGAAGGGAATGAATGGGGCCCTTTTAAAGGGAACCCCAGTCCATATATGGACAGGGATTCCCCCTCTGCCCCATTCATAAAAACGGAACAGCCATTGCGAATGACAGCTGTCAAACTGGGGGAAAAAAAGAGAAAAAATATTTTAAAAAATACCAAAAAAATACAAAAAAATCCAATAAATTACTAATAAATAAAATGCAATAAAATACACTAAAGTACAATGAAATACAATGAAATAAATAATAAATTAAATAACTATAAAATAATAAATAAATAATTAATTAAAATACAATGGAATATAATAAAATATTTAATAAAATATTTTATTTAATAGAATATATATTAAATTAAAAAATAAAAAATAAAATATTAAAACATATAATAAATAATAATTTAAAAAGTACTGGGAGGAGGAGGAGGAGGAGAGGAAAGGATCGCCTCAATCCGCACCGCTCCCAGCCAAATGCTCCATGCGCATAAGCTGTCAAATATTAAAAAATATATATAAAAAAAAAACACAAGCATCTCGCGCGGCCAATGGCTGCATCAGACGTCACCATGACATCATTTGATTGACAACCAAGAGGCTCCATCTTTAATCGTTACTTTTGCGTGTATGAACTTCGTTGGGGTAAAATGCACCGGGAAGCCTCAATGGGGGCAAAAGGTAGTATGAACTCCTCTCTGGATAGAATCGGTTTGCCATGATCGATCTCATCTGGATCAAACCAGGGCAAATGGGCTAGTCTGGACGGGGCCTTAGTTCTAACTGATAAAGCCATTGAAATTTGCAGACTAATATCTGGAGTCCCACATGTTTGCCATCTCTGGCTTATACATTATTTTGTGATAAGAAATCTAGAAATTGTATGAAGCAAATAATTAGTATTCTAGTATTTATCACAGGAATTCTATTGGTTAGGTACAAAATGAGTAGGCCTCCTAACTCAACTGGTAAATGAAGAATCAGCACATAGGTTATTCCATTGAGTCACCTAACAATAACAATAACAAGAGGATTGAGGACATCTTCTTAGGCAAACTATCGCACTAGTGTACAAGTTGTGCTCCAGTGTGGCAATGAGGGGATGGACCACCGGTCCCTTTTCTACCCATCTGACGTTTTGTCAACTGCTCACAAATCAATGACACATGCACACAAAGTGGTCAGCTGCACCATTGATCCATCACACACCCCACAAAGCTAAATAAAAACAAAAATGGCAGGTCACCAACAATACAATGGATTTAATAAGAACATCAGTAAACTGACCAGTCCAACAGGGCTTCATGGGAGAAATGGGGAAGTGTGCATGTACAGGGGGCCTTGATGATCATACTGTGCCAATATGTCCCTGGGCACGCCATAGAGGCAGTCCATCACATGTGCAATCCAGTAATCAGTCATATGGCTGGTTGGATGGGGCATCGAGTGGGCTGAAAGCTGAGTGGGACTAGAGAGCTAATTGGTGGCTACTGGCTGCACATCTTTGCATGCTTGAGCATGTGTTTGGGGCAGAAGAAAACACTAATGGTGTGGCACAACTTGTACCTATGAATGCCCCATTTTGGCTGGTTTATCCTGGCAGAAGAAGAGTGTGGTGCAAACTTCAGGAAACCCTAAAGGTAAGCTGTCTTTTCCCCTCTGCCTGCCCAGTGTCTTAGTCAGTCAAGAATTAGATTGAACTGAAAGCCAGGCTGCTGCTGCTGCTCCTCCTCCTCCTCCTTCATTTTTTTATTGCACCAATAGTGACTAATAAGTTCCAAATCACATCAATTGAAGGTTAATGTATCCTTGAATTACACATAAAGGTTAATGTAAATACTATGACAGGCCACTGTTTTAGCTGTTCCTTGTCAAATCACATTTTACTAATGACTTTTAGATGACAAGTCAGGCTGCTGAAATCACCAGATTCCTCTAGCACTTATCTACTGAAGGCAGGTATGAAGATAAATATATTAGTCCTCTAATACTTGTAAAATATAAAGGAAAGTCAGCAAAGGAGGTTTAAACTTCAGCCCCAGCCAGTACCCACATTTACTTGGGTGCTAAATCTATCGGACACAACAGAACCTATTTTGAGATAAAAAGGCTAGGGTTGTGAAGTCATTCATTACTGATTTATTGATTCAAAGAAAGACCTTGTTATATATTATATATCTCATCCCAATCAAATACTCAGTCACACCTTTCTTTGATGCCCAAGCACACCTAAAGTCACAAGGACAGGTACCAGTGCAAAAAAAGGTTAACAACTGTTCATGGAAAGTTTCATCTAAAGTTCTATAGAGACTATTTAGAAATACAAAGAGTAAGAAAGGTGCATAAAGAACCAAGATTGAGACGGAAGGAAGTCAACAGAGATTTAATATAATAGGACATAACTAATAACTAATTGAATAGATGTATAACGTATATATTAAGTATTTAGTTATTGAGCTGTTAATTGTCTCAATAGTTTTTGTTCTTATTTTGTTCTTATTATTAAAAATAATATTTTAAAAAGTTACATCTAAACCATTGAAGCTCATTCAGGAGACTAGCTTAAAGCTAGGGCAACGAATACAGGAATGAACAGCAAGGTATAAATACTCCAAAAAATAAATAAATATCTTTAAGTTGGAAATGACTTGAAGGGAAACAACAGACACACAATAAAGGTATCACCATAACTGGGTTGGGATTTAGCTATATTTTGCTACCTGAACCTTTGGAAATATATTTTAAGGCTGTAGTTATTGGTCAGCTTTGACACATCACATAAACAAAAAGGTTAGTAGAGGCACAAAGAGTCTAGCAAGGCAAGAAATATAACAGCAAGTACCGAGGACTCAATAGACATGGTATGTTAACTGAGTGTAAGCAGAGGAAGATAAACTACTCTGTCTTTTTCTGCAGAATGAATGGAATGGGATATCTTGGAGTGTCCCCCATAGTTAAAATGTTAAACTGCAACATTACATGACAAGGTAATTGATAAATTTTTGAAAAGTGTTCTCTTGTTTGTCAAATCATGCAAGCCAGACTCCACTTATGGTTAATATCATTTTTTTTCTGGGTTATCTAAACTCAGCAACCAGTATACTATCTCTCCCATCATCCACATAAGTATCAATCCAAATAGTAAATATTCTTAACTCAAGTCAGAGTGATCCACAAAAAAGTAAAACTGTATCCATTGCAAAAAGCCTCTCAAAGGCCGTGTGTGAGTGTGTGTGCTTCCTGAAGGAAATTGTTATGATCAGTTTTCTAACATCCTTCTTTAGAACAGGTTGTCACAGGAGGAGATTGAATTTATACAGCTTTGTGGAGCCAAACCTGCAGTAATGTTTAATAGTGGGACCCACCGACTGGAAATCAGGGTCCTTTTTTAAAGTCATTTCCAGCAGTGCTGTAGAGTGATAGCTATAAAAGGACTTAAAAGTGATTGCCATTTCAGAAATTGCCCATAGTGGCAATGATACTTAATCAGATCTATCTGGCAACGTCACATAATAATTTCCAGAGAGCTAACCCTAATAACTGTGTTGAGGCAAAAACATTAAAGAGTCTTGTGGGCTGAAAAATAATTGAATTTGCCATTCTTTTCTGTTAATTTAGAACCACTGTTTTTATTAACTATTGTTATATTTTTTCTTGTTGTTGTCCTAGTCATCTCATGATGTGCCTCAAGTACAATAAATTCGGTATAATTATTTTGACTTCTGGTGAAAGTTCAGGCTTGAACGCTCTAAGACATATCCATTTGTCTTTTTAGCAGTGCATGGTATCTATGGTACTCTCCTTGGCATCACATTTCAAATTAGTAGATTTGCTTCCTTTCAGTTTTCTTTAATGTGCCACAAGATTGTACAGTATATAATGTACCAATATTTTTCTAGGCATTACATGATCCTTAACTAGGTTTCTATGAAAGACTAGTACCAGGAAACAATGCCCTCACTCTTGCTTGGCTTTGTTTGTCCCCTGTTATATCATCATTAAGGGATAAACACAAACACTAGAAAGAAATCATTTACCGTAAGAACTGTTTGACAGTTGAATAAACTGTCTCAGAGGGTGCTAAACTCTTCTTCTTTGGAGGTCTTTAATGCTTTGGATGGGCATCTATCAGAAGTGGCATGAACCTCCTGAATGACAGGCGGTTTCATTAGATGTTCCTTTCAACCCTATCAAACACTAAGTTTCTATAGAATTATCTAAGGGACTATTTTGAAAATGGTGAAAGAATCAAAAATAGTTAGAAAAATATGATACTGAATAACTATCAGATTAAGGACATTGGTAAACAAGATGTTTAAAAGAAAAGAAAAAAAGAGGAGCTTACATATCACTCATGAAAATGCATTATTTTCATAAGGAATTGATTCTGCTCTTTCAAACACTATTTTGCCTTCACAGACAAGATGAGGGAACAGCATTTATTTTCAAATCACTATATCATATTATGCATAATCATTAGAAGAAAATGTGTACCTGACCTAATAATGGCAGAGACTCTTTAGTTACTACTAGTATATGTGAACAAGTCCATTTTAATCTGTAAACTGTTGGAAGTGATCCTATTTTTTCAGTCTCCTTTTTTAATCTGCATAATGAAGCAGACAAATTCAGGAAAACTGGCTCTAAAAGGCATGAATAGGCTTGGTTCAGCTTTATTTAATATTTTGAAAATGTTATCATTATAAAACTTCAGCATTCAATAATTATGCCATGATCAAACCTTTTAGAGTTTAGTAGTTCTCTTATAAAACAAATCTAAGTTTCTTCTTCAATGTTACATTTTTACAATGTCATACTGGTAGTGCTGGGTACCAATTAAAAGTAGGAAGAGCTGGATAGAATCAACCTGCTCCAGGATGTTGAAGTAATTGCCTTATTGCTTGAATTAAATGTCTCATTATGGCCTCAAAAGCAATATCCTGTCTTGCACAGAATATGGTTGCCTTTAAAGTTTTTCAGCATGTTTCCAGTTTTCATCTAAGTGTCCATGATGATTAGGGAAATTGTTGGTTTCCAACCCATCTAGGAGCCTTGTTTTCAATTTGTCTTTTCTCCTGCTGTACAGTGCTGGCTTTTTTTATTCTTGTAAATGGCTGCTCACTATTTTGAACAAGCATAAAAACTTTTGCACAAATACAAATTGACAGGCCAAGCTTATGCATGCTTACTCAGAAGTAAGGGTAATGGAACTTACTGTCTAGTATATATTTATAACCTCTGCTTTTAACTATGGCTAAAAATTGAATATGCACTATAGTGACATAAATTAAAATACCAACGCATCACCGTCTCCTTCCACCTAAATGTATTTTTAAAACCTTTTAACTCTCTCATCCAATTCATCTAACTCTGGTGAGAAAAGTGCCCCCTTCCAGGCCTTATTGAACTGCAGTTCCTAGTATTCCTCACCACTGGCTATGCTATATTATGGATCACCAGAAGAAGTATAGTTCATTCCTTCCAGATCTAACTGAATATTTCTTTGTCAGTATCTAATTTCACAACTAGAGCATGAGATGACAAACTATACAGGACACTATATATCTCTTTCGGTCATGGAGAGTTTTTGAAAAATGCAAATAGTAGACACAAGAGGGACAATTAGATTTGAGGCTGTGGGGACAGAAGAACAGGCCTTTCTACCTCTGTCATGAACCCACTGAAAATCACTTCTTCCAACACTACTGATTTGGAATGGGAAGATAAGGTCAAATTGCTGCCAGTAGGGATGTGATGAAAACTTGTTGCTGTTTATTAAACATAGAGGATTTTTGAAGTCGGAAGCTCCCCAACTTCAAAAAGGTGCTGGCTGAGCAAGGCTTTGATCAAAGAATCATCCAGGCAGTGGTATCCCAGCTTGAGAGGTGGAGATTTAAGTATGATAACATCCAGGGCATCCTGGATCCTGAATTCAAGACAGAAGAGGTGAACTGGTTTATTTCTTAATGGGATATGCTCCTGAGATGCTACCTTCATCTCTACTAGATTGTAGGATCAATTGGCAAATTCACTCAGATTAATACAAGAGCCCAAAAGACAGCCTTCATCCTCTGAAGAGCTGGTTGTGGAAATACAAGGGATCATTTAGCACTTTACTTCCAACTCAGAGAGTCAGTGCGGTGTAGTGGTTTGAGCATTGGGCTTGGGCTCTGGAGACCAGGGTTTGAATCCCCATTCAGCCATAGCAACTTACTGAGTGACCTTGGACAAGTAAGACACTTTTAGCCTCAAAAAGAGGCAAAGACAAACCTCTGAACAAATCTTGCCAGGAAAATCCCCTGATATAAATTCACCTTCGGGCACCATAAGTCAGAAATGGCTGGAAGGTACACAACATCACACAGAATTGCATCACTCACATTTGATACGAGAATGTAATTGATACTGGTGAACAACTGGACATGTCTTGCTACAGCCAAAGTGCCAATGTGCATGGGAAAAATGTGGGTAAGGACAGTGAAAAAAAATACTAAGAAAAAAAAATGTCCAGAAGCAGCAAGAAAAAGGCTTAAAAGGGGGCAGAAAAACAACACTAATATTTCATGAATCATTTTCTCCCAGTGAGTTGTGTTACTTTTGTAGTGACTGTAAAAAAATCAGGGAAGATTTTGTACAAGTGTTGAAACTATAATTTTGTGTTTCAACATCCTTGGAAATTGCAAACAAAACTATTGCAGATTTTATACTGATACATTGGTCTTGTTTTTGGTGTTAAGGAATAGCCTTGTTTGTGGCTTATTATACACCATGGCACAGTAGTACATGACACTTAATTAGAACGAACCATTCTAATAATTTATTGGAACATCTCCTGGGAATGTTATTTAGTTTAATGATGGTGTGTGCCAATTTTCCGTTTTATTTGGGACTAAAGGAATAAAATGTGCTTAATAAAAACCTATTTAGGTGCTTTAAAATGATAGGATGATGTTAAGTCACATATTTTTTGGGGGGGGGGGAGGGGAGGAAGAGGTTCCACTCCAAAGATTTTTGATAAATTATTTTGAAGTTAAAGAGTGAGGAAAAAAGTCAAGCTAGGAGAAATTTGAAATGGACAGATTGTCTTTTCATGAAACAGGATGGATCAGCCTAAGTGGGACATGTTGGCTTTCCTTGTCTGTACTGGCTAGGATAGGGGGCAGCCTTGGAGCTGACCCAATTTCCCGCTCCCACCCCCGGATACCTGGCCACCTCTGTGATCTAACTTTTGAGGTCAGAATGAAGCACCCAGTTATGATTTCATGGCTTGGTGCCTCATGTGTCCATCTGGTGGACACACCAGGTGGCTCACCAGGATGCCCATGCAGCCAGTTGCCTCAGCACAAAAAAAGAGGGCTCTGGATATTCTTAGAAGATCCTTCATAAAGAGGGAAATTATTTTAATGTGTGTTGACAGCATTATACCTGAATTCTGGTGCTGAACATGCCAGACGTCATCCAGACTGTTCACACCAGAACCAGTGTTTGGCCCGTCCATCATCTGAACAGGATGATGCCAGTACAGGGAAATGGGCCTTTTGGCCAATGTAGACCCGGCCAATAATGCCATTTGGTGAAGGAGATGTTGGAATAGCAATAGCTGCAAATCACCCAAATGTTTTGTTTTTGTTTTTCTTAGACTTTGGAAGAAGTTAGCACATGCCCTAAGAGAGGTCTTCCAGAGTGCAAAGGTAGTAAACAACTCAAGGCATCTGAGGAAGTAGACTGAGGTCTACAATAGCTCATGCTGCCAAGTTCTTTCTTTCATTTAGTCTCAAAGGTGCTCAAGATCTCTCTGCATACTCATTCTACAGACTGACACAACTATATCTTTGAACTCAAGAAATAAGCACAGAGTGATGTTGTCTAGCAACAAAGTGGGATTTAAATGTTGCTTTTTGTCCATTTCTTTATCTGTCTTTTTGTATCTCTCTAAATGTTGCTTATTGTCCATTTTTATATGTATCTTTGTATATTTACATACCTAAATACAACTCTGTTTTACCAAGACTTAATCTGTTGTTGCTATATTTATAGCCTACCATTTTCTCCAAAACAGGAATTCAAGAAGCCATTGGCATGAAGCTCCTAGCAGCCCTAGCCAGTACAGCTTGGAGCCTCAGAACAAAAACATCTACTGGGCCACAAGATACCTGCCTCTTCTGTAAGAGTTCACCCTCAAAGGACTTGGACACTCCATTCCTTTCCTAGGCTTCCTTTCACAACGCTGAGAAAAGCTTTTAAGATGCAAGGAGGTAAATCCCCATAAGGTAATCAAATAACTCCTACTCTTTGCTATGAGATATTTCTGACATATTGTTTTCTATATCAGAAATAAGAGCAGAATAGTAATGTTGCCAAATGAGGAGCATTGTAGGCCCTGAGATTTCAAGACCAAACTGTACAGAACTACTGTAAAAATGGCAATGGTGATGTCATTAACACATTAAAGATATATTTAGCATCAAACACAGTTGCTCAGAGCATGCTATTTATGTAAACGATGTGTGTTAGCCATTTGTCTAAACTCAGAGCCCTACAGCTGGTTGCTGTTTGAGAGGACAGGATGTAGCTATGTGGACACCCTGGAAAATCTACAGTATGGCATCCCAGGAGTGGGACAAGGAGGATGCAGTTCTTTGGGTGAAAATGTTTTCAGGGAAGTGCTCTTGCCTTGAGAAGAGAGACCAAGCCCTGATACTCAGAGTCAGGCCCTGTAACCCCTAAAAGTGAGCCCTCTAATTCCACAACATACTCAGCTAGGTATTAAAAATAAAGCTTACCAGATCTTCTTCCTAATCCCATTACCTAACTTTTAGCTTGTGCTCTTGACAAGATCAGTTTTGTTCAGAAAGAATGATTAAAGCCACTAAAGGAAAGAAACCATTTAGTGAAGTGTTAAATCTTCATTATCAAGTGACCTCATTCCATGCTGTAAAAAAAAAAAAATTGTGAGTCAGGACATTTTGATACCTTCTGTAAACCACCAGTCTCTTCTGAAAGAGCTATTAACTGAGTTAGGATTAAAGGCTTTTTGATGCAATTCATTTGTGTCCACATTTTACTATCTCTTTGGATTATTAAAGTAATGAAGAACGAGCAGTACATCTCCTTAACTGCAGAAATATTATTGGATGTGGGTGTCCTTCCACCTTTCATAATGCACATAGATAAAGGGCAAATCAAGAAGGTATTATAATCCAATTTGACTGTAAAGCACATAAAATCTAGTAAAAATATTTTCTCTTAGAATTACAGTTCATGCAGATTAGCTTATTGCCACTATCAATGTGTGAGATATAACAAGGAGGCGAAAGGAGGGAAAGGGAAGGCAGATCCTTTCATCAATGCCATCAAAAGGCACACTGGTAAGAAATTTGCCATTAAATAAAAGATTACCTGTGATGCTGAATTTGTCATTTACATGATGAAGTGCCCTTGTGGTCTAATGCATGTTTCTGAGATGCCTATTGAAGGTCAGAGCACAGGGGTACACAGGAATACCAACTGAAATGATGAAAGTTTGCCTGTGGCAAAACATTTCATTGAAAAAGAGACATCAGGTATCCTCAGTCCAAGATTTATGAGAATAAAAATACCTCTAGGCCTTCTTTCTGTTTGCAACAAGATGTAAAGCATGATTATTAATGATTTTATACTATATATATATGTATATATAGACTGAATTGGCATTACAGTATCTGATTTTTCCACAATTACACCATGAGATAGCCATCTCCTTAAATCACATTCATGGTATGATTTATGCACCTTAAAACATAAGTGAGAAAATATTTCACGAAGAGAGCCCTACAAATTCTGCATTATTTTGAGGTACAAATATTTTGTTATATTTTATTACAATAGCAGTTACAAAGAGTCCATAATCATGAACTTGGAAAGGTCAGATGACCTATAAGTGAATTTCTGACTGGTCACCGACCTGAGGGCATGTGGGAAAAGCCCTTGCAACTTTATGACTGTGAATATTGCTACTTCCCTCACCTCCTGTGCCATGTGCATTTCCTCTTGAAGGTCACGAACTAGGTTTGTCAGCCTAAAGACATTAAGCCAATCTTTCTGCTAAAACCCATTATACTTTTCCATACCTCTGATCCTATCACAAACTTCTGGGAGTTGTCCTGATTTTGTTACTGCTTGATTAAATCAATCTCACTGTCATCAACCAAAAATATTCTTTTTGTAACTCTGAAGTTAAAACCACCAATAAGTTGAGAATCCCATTGTGCCCAACTGCCTCAAGACTCTATAAAAAGCTTGTCTTGGAACTCACACTTTGGCTCAGTCTGAAATCGGGCAGGAATGCTGGCTGATTTCATATCGACCTCTCAACACAGGCTGGCTGTCCTTCCCCCCAACACACATTTCAGGCAGCCTTGTTGAGCCACTATTTCCCATCATCCCCTAATAGAAACTCTGCTTCTGGACTGGTAAGTTATTGCTTTCCCTCAACCTTACTACAAGCTACTACCTTTAATTTCATTAGTTCGTGTGTGTGTGTGCGCATGAACATGCACTATTACATGAATGGAGATTTTCCCCTTTGCTGTTAATAAAATTGAGCTGTACTTGGCACTCTGAAGTTCTAGTTTTTCATCTCTGGTATACAAAGACTTGTGGAGTACCATTCTGGAGAACAGGCTTTGAATCCTCAGAGAAGGGGAAGACAAATCCCCACTGAACAAATCTCACTAGGTTCACCATAGAGTCACCATTTATTGGAAACAACTTGAAGGCACACAAGAACAGCAAGATCTGCTGATTGCCACCAATGGTACAAGCCAAACTTTCCTCTTTCCATTACAACAGTGCTGGCCCCAGATGTCTTTCTTTCCCCCACATTCTTACAGAAAGACCTTTTCCCATCTCCCTGCCTTTGTATGGAGGTTTCCACATCTCTTGAACCCTCTGTCTCTTTCTCTACCTATTTAGTGCCCAGAGTGCTGTAACTACAAAAGCCCAAGAACAATAAGCCCTAGAAAATATAGGCCAACAGCCTCTATCACCAAGCATAACACAGTCATTCTGCAGGCAGAATTGCATGTGATCCCATGTGATGATACAACTGCTCCCACTGAGCATTTTCCACATCAATAGGTGTGTCAAGCCAAAGAGGCTCCAAACCACTGGTGAAATTCAATCAACTTTCTTACATAGCAACCACGTCCACTTTTGAGCAGGACAGTAAGCTGGACAAAGCAAGCCCCACTGAATTTCTAAGGATCCTGTTTTTGAGACAGAAAGACAGAAGCATGTTTTAAAACAAGAAGAAAACATATGGGAAGCTGGAGGTCAGATTGCAACACCACCAAAAATTGGTAACTTGGAGGCGAAACAGATGGACAGGAAAAAGTGGCTTGAAGCTGCCTTTTCTGACATTGAAACCCCATCAAGCGCACCACCAGCTTCCAAGGCAGCTGGAGTGCTCATGTCATGACCACATGACATGGCTTCAAGCCAGGAAGAAGCAGAAAAAAGCTGCTTCTTTTTAAATGGCTTTTCTCTGCATAAGGGCATTTTTCTGCTGGCTTCAAGGCATGTGTCATCTAAATGCCGTGCCTTCAACCCAGCATGAAAGCACCTCTTTTTGCCTGTCTGTTTAACCCCTTGGTGACTTCCATGTCAGTGAAACAGTGACTGTACTCTGGGTTTTAACCTGAACTTTTAAATTGCTATCAAAGGTGCTGAATACTACTCTCAAAATAAGTCCAACACCTTTAGCTCCTTTAAATTTTGGTGTAAAACCCAGAGCAAGTTTAGCATCCCACTGATGTCTAAGCCACCAGCTCTCATAATATGTGATTATATTCACAGATTCAGAACCAAAGAATCCAAATCAGGTCTGAGAACCTATCCTAGATTTTGAATTTTTGTTTTGTTTTCTTTGTAGGCTTGTTTTAAAGAAGTGCATGGATACACAATGATAGAGTACGCTGGAGCTTGGGGGAGGGGCACCAGTCCAAAGAATGGAGAGTCATTTCAGATCAAAGCAATTTGCAATATGTGCAAAGTAAGAGCTTTGGGCCATATGTGTTCCCTCAAGACACTCAGTATCCCTTTAACTCCCTGAACCCCAGACCCCCAATATGTCCCCAGACTGTATCTTTTGAATGGCAAATCACATTCCCTGGAAAGTCTGGAGGCAGGGGGTGAGCATGATTTGCCATGAAATGTTATCTCCACCCAGATGGTCACTTCCTCTTGCTACTAACTGTTTGGGAGTGAATTAATATGTCAATGGCAAATCATACTTCAGGGGGCATAATTTATGATTGGGAATCAAAGACATTTTCTGTTTCTGTGGCAGTCAGGGGCATAAGGATGTGATCTGCCAAGATCTGGTGAGGGTCAAAAATGTCTCCTGCCTGACTCTTGGACGTTGCCCACATTTATGTAAAAGATACTGTGGCACATGGCCCAGTGCTCCAGCTCAGTATAACACAGCTTCTGATGTCCCTCAAAATTGTCTTCAAAACAGGAGCCTGTTGAGAAATACTGGCATAAGAAGGAGGACACATAAACTCATCAGTTAGTGATAGCATCTGTTATGTTCGTTTGGGGAGAAAACTTTTTAAATAAGATGACATACTGTACTTCATATTCTTTTGTGCTGGAGTTCAAGGAGGTTTAATTTGACTGACATGAAAAGTATGTAAAACAAACCAATTCGATATGGAATAAAAGGATGCAGGGATGCCATGTTAATACTGGAATAAAGAAGGATTTATCTGATAGGATGGTGCCGAGGGTATTTGTTAGAAATGAAATGTAAAAGTGTCAATATTTAAACAAAGTAATGAGGAGGCGAAATGATATTTTTCCTAGATTTGGAATTATGCCTTAGGGATGATGAAATGAAGAACTATGTACATTTAAGATTCCTATACTCTTGGTATTAAAATGGATTCCTTGCTACTGTATTTCAAATTCATTTCTTTAGACACATCAATGCCTGCCTGTCTGCCAATGACATAAAGAACAGTTCCTTGATTGAACAAGAGATTATTTTGGGTTTTGTTTTTTTAAAGAAAGGAATCATGTTGACAAAAATTATAAAACAGACTGGATGAGACTACTAAGGCAGCAATTTTTTTAATAATAAAGACTGAGCGTATAACATAACAGACACTTTTCTAGAAAAAGATTTTTCCCAGGTTTACCAAACACTTGAGGAAAATATCTGAAGTAAAGTTTTGGTGGAGATTTCATATGAATTTCTTCACAAATCTCTTCTGGTGTGCTAATTATTCTATATGCAAAATTGACAAAAAGATGATTCATGGCTATTATTCTGGAATCAATAAGAATGTGATGGAAGAATATTCAAAAATGTTTGGAAAATTCCTTTCCAAAAAGTGTTTCTTGAGTGTTTAGAAATCCTGATGAGAAGAATCCTACACTGAAGAATATCTTAGCCATTGAGTACTTGCTCTATGGAAAATTCACAAATTTCTGTTTCTGTGCAGTCAACAGTATCTTCTGCAGAAAAATATTATGCTGAAATACTGGGTAGTTTTGAAATACATTTTTGCAGCAAAAAGAAAAATAGCTAAAGGTACTCATTGGTTCCTTTCAGAAGAAAATTAGTAAACAATTGCAACCCTAATCAGTGACTCGTGATTACATAGGCTTCATCCTCAAGGCAGAAATAATCCAGTTTGATACCACTTTAACTGCTATGCCTCAATGCTATAGAATTCTGGGAATTTTAGTCAAAGGCTTTCATGGCTACATCCACATTTTTTGTGGGTTTTTCAGGCTATGTGGCCATGTTCTAGAAGACCTTGTTTCTGACATTTTGCCAGCATTTATGGCTGGCATCTTCAGAGAATGCTGGCATGAAAGTAAGTGGTGTGTGTGTGTGTGTGTGTGTTTGTATGTGTGTATTGTGTGACCCTGGGTTGGGAGGAGTGGTTTCCATGTTAATCTGTGTATTGGTCTGCTGTTGAATGGCAAGACCTCAGGGTGGGAGGATATGCAAAGAGGATTTGTGTCTACTTAATTAGATATCCACTGTTTGCTGGGAAAACCCCTGACTCCGGGTGGTTTTCATTTGCATTTCCTGGGTCTTGATTTTAGTGGTTTTCAGGACTGATAGTCAAACTTTGCTAACTTTAAGGGTTTCTTCTTTCCTGTTGAAGTTGTCAATGTGCTTGTGGATTTCAATGTCTTCCCTGTGCATTCTGACCTGATAGTTGTTGGCATGGTTCTGCAGCTGGGAGAGGGTCTCTCCTGTCCTTTGCTGAGCACAGCATTTGCTGGATTTTCTTGGTTGGTTTGTGGAGAATGTGTTTCCTAATTAGTTTCCCTATTCTGTTTGTGACTTCTTTGATGTATGATAAAAATACCTTCCATTTGGGTGGTTGTTTGTCTTCACTCCTCTGGGTTTTTTAAATAATCTGGAAGACCAAAGATTGATTGTAGGCATGGTTAAACAATGTTTTGTGTACATTTTAAATGTGCTCACTTCACATTATTCAAATCTATACAGTATTTAAGTCTACACTGGTCACATTTTTTTTGCATGTATCCAGAGTCATCTGTTCATGTGAGGAGTCTGTACTTGCTCTTTGGACACTCTGGAAAACATAGAAAGAGACAAGTTCATTATATCACAGGCTGTAATTAATTTTTTTCCATGGTGTAACTTTGAATGATGCCAACCATTGCACTTTTTACAGACATGTGTATGCAAGTATCCAGTAACTCCTTATGCAAGCAGTTCCAAATATTGTCTAGAATATTGTTGCTGTGTAGGTGGTCCATTGGTAATACATACTAACCCTAGCGTTCATAACAAATTCAAACATATAGACTGTGTTCAAGAGCAGATTCAGTGCAGAATACATTCAGCTGATCTAGCCTGGTACCTAGAAAGCCTTAAATGACTAAATTCAGTTTCTCTAGGGAAAAGACACAGTTGGTGGATTAGACTGAGTTGACAAAAGAATACCCCGGCCACCACTTTTACTTGTGAGTTCATAAGCAGAGTCTAAGCTAAGGGTGCCTCTCCACTGTGAACTCCTTACTTCTGCTGAAACATTATACTATATATTTAAATAAAAATAACATTTTACTATTTTAAAAAGGCTGAGTATTTCCTCCAAGACAAACAGTAATACCAATAGTAACCTATCGTACTTTTGTCTTATCCAGATTAAACACCAGTTTTTTATCCTGACCCACCTCAAAACTGCTCCAAGACAACAAAGAATTTACAGATTCTATGTACCAAATTTGACTGGAAAAATTGTCTAGATTTTATAATATTATAATATTCAGACTTCACTTGAGAACATCTGTTTCCCTTACCTTTATAGACATAACAATGCATGTATCATACATCTTTGCCTGTGGTCAGCAAAGTAATAAGGTTATACTTTGGAGCAAAAAAAAAAAAAAAAAAAAAACCAAACAGATTGTAAAATACTAATATTATTTGTGTCTCTCTTCCTCCTTTATACTCCACCTAAGAATGAAAGAATGAAAGAAAGAATCTGTTGGTATTTAATCTTTTTTTGCTTAATCTAAATATTAGATAAATTGATGTTAGACAGATCCGAGTTTATGCTTTTGGAAAAGGTTAAAATAAGTTTGAAAAGTACAGTTAAAACAAACAATAATAAACAGATCCTGCTTAGAGTAGTCAAGGAATCTGTTTGCCTGAGCCAAGAAGCTCCAGTATTTCTTACTGACTTCAAACCAGCATCGGGGCAACACTCTTTCAAAATATTTACTGAGCAAGAACTGTTGATGGTAGGTGTAAGATAACAACACTGAGAGAAGAGTTAATAATTTAAAGTTGAAGATGCTATGAATTTTTTCCTTAGTGCCTCAAATGCTATGGCTCTGTGTATACTGCAAGCAGTTCTTTAAAATTCAGATCTTGTGCTGTTTCCCAAATCCTAAACTTCTCAGTCATATACCTTAAAAAGAACTTGTAGTGAAATCAGTCATGGGTTTGCTTGCTTTCAGTCTGCCAAAGTGGTGGAAGGGAGATAGCAGGGTTTGATCATCTGATAATACATATATTGATAAGAACAGAATGACTGATTGGCTTGGGGAATTCAGGAAGTACAAGGAGAAAACTTGATAAAAGGCATAAAGTATCAGTAGGCCAGCAATCCTTTCAATATTGTGTGATTGCACATATGCAGGATACAAAAGGAGGTTTGAACAGTCAGCTGTCTTAACAGTCACAAGTAGTGAAGTAGTTAAGCACAATGTGCATTTGGTGTAAAACCCCAGCCCAAATGGAACTTGAGTTGGACATAACACAAGAACACATTCCCAGCAAACCAATGCAGAGTCAATAGCAGGATAGGAGTGAACCTGACATTTGCACCCAGAGAGGGATTGATCAAGAAAAATGGGGGGTGGGAGACACAATTAGGCAGAGAGAGGGAGACAGGGAGGAGATAAAGTAGTCTGATTGACTGAGAGTTATATAACATAGGCCCAGTACACACTGCCAGGAAATGGCATCCTGGCAGCAATAGTAGGGATCAGGAAAGCGCAGTGCATGCTCTAGAGCCCTATGACGTACGGGTAGCACCACTAATGAGTGGCACCACCAACACGGGGCAGGGGGGTGATGACATGTGGGCAAAGCAGCCCTTACGACATTGCAAAAAAGGAGCTGCTCTAGGCAGCTCTTTTTTTGCTGCTCAGTGGTGCCTCACTGTTTGGTTGCTGCAGCAATGCTGAGCAGCAAAGAGGGGCAGCGTGTTCGCACCCGTCTGTCAGCCCATAATTAGGGATCCACTGCTAGACTTATGTTGAAATATTCCCCAGGTCAAGACCCAGGTCTTACCTGAAAGTATTTGTAGTCACAGTAGAAAGCAAGAGTGGTAAGATACAGCCCACCCATATGATTCCCCCTGGACAGGAAGCAGTACAGGAGAAATATTCAAGCTGAGCCTCGTTTACGCAACAGGATCTTCAGAGTGTTGCCATGTTCCTGTATTTTTTTTCATTATTTATCAGTCCAGACTACTGGCTTGCTCTTTTGTTCAGCATCCTGGCTTGCCCTCCAACCTCAACTTACCCTTCAGTCCTACTTTCTTTCTTTACCTCTTGTCTTTAGTTTCCTAATGGTCTAACACGAATAATTTCAACCCTTTTCTCCCCTTTGCACTAAATATCTGGTGTTAAAGAACTCCAGGTGCAGATTGTACTATCTCTAACAACTACTTAAATATTATTAGATCATTTACAAGTGGCCAAATTTGGTTCCACAGATTTTATTCCTGCACCTTCCCTGATAAGAAGACGACATTTCCACTCTCTCATTAAACTAAACAGGTTTTCTGGTAGATGTCCCAACAGATTAAGAAAATGGCTTCGTGTAATTCAGAGTCATGCATTGTATAATAATATTAGTTGTATAGTCTCATGCTGAACAAAACTCTAGTCCTCACCTCACCAATTTTTTTTCTAAAATAAATGCAGGATTTTTAAATATAAAGGCAGGGATTATGGGAGGCTACAACTGCTGCACTGTAGAACATTATGCTAAATACAGCTGACACCTTTAATTTGAGTAAGATTCATCTCATTGTGAGAAGAGAAATATTCATGGTTTTTGTATATCTAGTGTTAGCCCAGGCTGGGAAAGTCAAACACTTCATGGGGGGGGGGGTCAAACCTTTTACTTGTCTATTTTAAATCCCTCCCCTCCATATTTTTCCAAGAAGGAAAAATATTAAAGGGGAAAATGGCAGATACTACCATGAACTATTTTAAATTTAATGTGACCCAGTTGCAGTCTAAGGAGACTGGATTCAAAACAATTTAATTCATTGTGAAAGTTGTTATAGCTCCTGTGAGTCATGTTGATTTCACTGGATCTGCATTAAGTGTGGCTGTGCCTGGTTTTTGACATCAATGGGATTGCTACTAAAAAGGGGCCAAGAAATCAACCTTTAAATGGCCTCCAGGCACATTCTGAGACATATCCTTTGTAGACCAAAAAGAAATAAATAAATGGTAGGAGGTTTAAGGGACTGGGGAAGCCTGCAAGCAGCACTGTAGTCTTGCTTATAGGCCATAAAACCCACACCAATTGAAAAGCAGCATGCTAGACTTTCAGGTATTGCTATCTGTTCTGGGAATTGCAGGTGTGCTGGGCACCTTAGTTACAGAAAGCTTCTACCACTAGTCCTGTTCTTTTCTTTCTATAAGCCATATTTGGCTTGTCTAAACAAATAAATAAACAACAACAAAAAGCCAATTTTTTTCTCAGATGTTCTTGCATCCTCTATAGCCAGAGGCTATTTTGAGCTGAATAGTGCCCTTTAGGGTTTTGTCTCATTGTTTGACAAGTTGTGAAACTTGTCTTACAATGTTAAGTTGAAGCTTGCTGCTAAAAGAAAACTCAATTGTCAAAAAGCACTTAAAACCCAGCTCTTGTGCACATCAGCACAGTTTTCCAAAACATACCACACAAACACTCATACGTATTCGTGTTGCATCTGAGGAGACGACTAATTTTCCATGCACAGTAGAGACTGTGAAATCACAAGTGTCGCAATTTTCCTTAGAGAAAAAATGTCTGAAGAAGTAAAAAAAAAATTAAAAAAATAACCTCCACTGGCAACACACAAAGATACATTATTTGAGATCCATGTAGCCTCTGTCCTTTGAGAGGCTACCTACCCACTTACTCGGCAAAGAGCATTGAATTTCTCAAGAAACGTGGTTGCAATTGGAAGACTGTTAAATGCTGTTTAGGCAAAACACACCAAAAACAGTCCTAATTAAAAATTTGCATTTGTAGGAGGTAGCATCCTCAAAGAGTTAAGTCCAAGTACCTTGGCTTCCTCTATAAGCAATTTAAAAGTATACCCATTTTAAAAAAAATCACACCTTCCTCCCAATATGGGACTCAGGGCAAAAAGTTCTGCTTAACTGATTGATACAGAAATATTTTCCCAAATCATTTGTTTTTCCCTCTCCAAGCACTGCAACTGAAGCTCCTTGAAATGTCATTCCTTTAGCCCCTCTCTCTGTTTATTTTCTTTCTTAGCCACTGGAGGAAAGGAAAATCATTAAGAAATACTCATTTTTGCCATAAAAAAAAAAAATTAGGTTAACAAAAAACCCTCTTGGTAAGTGGCATAAGTACAGTAGATGGAATTTTGCTGTAAGACTCATTGATCTGTGTCTACTAATAATGGCAAACTGTCTTAAAAAGACAAAGTGATTGAATATGTGCTTTCTAATTCCTCAATAGACCACTCAAGCAATTTCATTCATTTTCATTAACAAGAAAAGTCTTCAAGTCAAACAGCCAGCATTTCTTATAACTTTTTTGACATGGAGGATCGCCATTGAAGTAGTTGCTGTTATTGTTAGGCCATACTAAAACCAGTCAGGGAATGCAGGCCTACAATGTAATAAGCCAGACCCTACAAGGCCATGACTCAACAGGCAACTTGAAAGCACATAGCCACGTACGAGCCTATGAAACAGACATGGATGGCATCAGAAATAAGGGAAATAGCTCAACACACTTGAGTTACTTGGAGAATGAACAAGATGGTTGGCCCCATTCTAAGCAGAAAATACAACTGAATTGGCAGTTCAGACAGTGCCCAGGGGAAGCAGCAAGCTAGTTTAAAGCTGCAATGGTGGGTAAAATGACAACTATGTCTTTAAATGCATAACCACTACTTCTCACCATCTGCTCAGCATTTTCTGCTACCTCACTCTATGCAGTGATCCCCAATCTTTGGTCCTTCAGGTATTTTGGACTTCAAGACCAGAAGACCCAGGCAGCTTGGCCAACAGTCAGAAATTCTGGTATCTGAAGTCCAAAACATCTGAAAAACCAAAGCTTGGGAACCACTACAATAGGGCCAGCTTTACCAAACCTGACAAATGTCTCTAGAAAGTCAAGAGGCATGACAAATATAATAGTTCTTCCCACACTCTTATATTTGTCGTGCCTTAACTATTATATTTGTCATGCCTCACTGCTTTCTAGAGACATTTGTCAGGTTTGGTAAGGCTAACCCTATTGCAGTGTTTCCCCCCAGTAACAGAAATAGCAATTAACAGTCAGTAGCATTCTACCTTTAATCCTGAAGTTCCCAATTGTGATGGCCCGACCTCTTAATTTTCTTAAAAAGAAACTCTACAAGCCAGAAGATATTACCACAACTTTGAAGCAGTGAGTTCCATGCTTTGTTGATGAAATTCCTCTTTCTGTCTGTCTTGAACGTCAGTTTCATTGTTTACTCTGTGACTTCAAATTCTATGAAAGAATAAGAAGTTATAGTCACTTTCTACACACGCTACACAAATGTATATGCCCTTCACTAAATGATTTCTTTCTAAAGTAAAAACATCCAGAAAATTTACTGTTTCCTTTAGAAAGAATGGTCTCCAGCCTGCTAACCATGTTGATACTGTACAGTTTTCCAAATGCAGTTGCATTTCTGATAAACATGACATGAAATTCAATTTTTTTCAGCATCTCTAGGAATGGAGGTGCCATGTTGATGATTCTCCAAGAATACTTTCCTGAAGAACTGGAGATAGTCCAAACCCTGTCAGTGTACATGTTCTTAAGACATATTTATTTATTTACCTCTTTAACTTTATTTAACACTTATTTGCCTTGAACTCTCTCTCTCTCTCTCTCTCTCTCTCTCTCTCTTTGTGTGTATGCTTCTATTCCGTCTGTTTGTCTGTCTGTCTGTTTTAAGAGAAGCTGGATGGCCATCTGTCATGAGTGCTTTGATGGTGTATTCCTGCATGGCAGGGGGTTGGATTGGATGGCCCTTGAGGTCTCTTCCAATGATTCTATTATTCTTTTATTCAATGCGGAGATATGCTGCCTCAGAGTATAGTGAAGTTTCCTCTGTTTTAAAACAGAGACTGGATGGTTGTCTATCAGGAGTGCTTTGATTGTGTCTTCCTGCACAGCAGGGAGTTGGACTGGATGGCCCTTTGGTCTTTTCCAACTTTATGATTCTACAGTCAGCCCTCCATATCCATGGATTCAGCTATCCTCATGGCCTGGGAAAACTCCAAATATATATGAATTTCAAAAAGCAAATCTTGATTTTTGCTGTTTTATATACGGGACACCACTTTTTTATGCTGTTATATATAATTGGACTTGAACATCCATGGATTTTGATATCTATGGGAGGTCCAGCAAGGCCTCACTGTATGACATATGAACAATTCCCACATGTATAATTTGAAGAGCTTGTTTTCAAGCTTTTCACAAGTTCTCAGCAGCACTGTGGTATATCAAAGCTTAACATTCCTGTTTACTTGTTAAATGTTGCCCTGTTCTGTCATAAAAGAAAGTCAGAATAAATGGAGTTCTCCCTTGCTGTTTGTGGCAGACTTCCTAGGAGACTAGCATATAAACCTATACTGACCAGTTCCAGAATCAGAAATCTAGGCTGCATGGGTTATTTTTCCAACCCAGTAAGAATGTTTCCATTGGTGTATGTAAAAAATACCTCACTAATATCTGCAGATCATTCCCTTGTGAAGCAAAACTTTCTAAGTAATGACTTCAACAGGCTTGGAGGACTTGGAGAGATGGTCTTCAGTTATCCAATGGGGGGGAGGGGACATAAATAAGAGGTCTCTTCAATCTCTGTTATCGAATTGCTGCATTTTGGTATTCATCTCATGTGTTACCTGGTTCACAAAATGCAGAACTAAGAGTCTTTTTGGGAAAACAAATTATGGTCTCTATCAACCTCTTGCAATGTAACTCTAACAACTAGATTCCAGGTTTCTTAACTTTGATGTGCAGCATCTATAAGGCAATTGTGTTAAACATTTCATAGTGAAACACCAATTATACAGATGGACAAGCTTTTGTGCTGTATATTTTCAAACATTAATGCCATCATCTGCATGCTAAAGAAATGAAATTTTGATTTTACAGAGGCCACTAAGGATTAATTTAATGATTTGGGTAGAGTTTAGATTTCCTCCCAAGAGGTACGAAGGTTAAAAGGTACATCTTGCTAAATATTTAAAATCTTTAACCTTCTGGTTTGATCCAAATGATCCTGGGGAAAGAAACCACTTATATAGCTGAGCTGTAGCTTGCTTAAAATTTAAATAGCTCTCCTTTGTGAATCTTGAGCTATTGTACCTAATGTTTTTACTATTTCTATGTCACACTTTGTAATAACATTTTAAATCTGCACTTGATGCATTTTTCAACATGCCTCCCAGATTGTAAAGCATAGAGAAGAGTTTTCTTTTAAAAAAGGGAAAAAAAATGACAAATCTGCTTCTGCTTTTCTATCTCTTCCCATTTGAAACAGCAAAACCCATCAACACACTTTTTGAGTTTTATTGCTCAGTAGTTCTTGCTATCCTTGCCAATGATTCATGGAGAAATTGGAGAAACTTCTTATCTATCCATTTGAAAGCAAGAAGGTTTTATATATTCATTGATTAGCTGAGATAGAAGGTCCCTTCTCTTGCATATTGTATGATACCACATTGCATGAGATTTGGGAGAGAGGAATTTCCCAAGCAAAGCATAGCATAATGTTTAGCATTTATTTGGGGAACAACACATTGTACATTGGGAGAGACAGTGTGGTTTAGTGGTTTGAGAATTAGACTATCCATCTTATCACATGCATTCTAGGTGCCATTTGAGGCACAAGCAGAGGATGCTCGGGGCCTTGATACCCAACCATGCAATAAAGAGACCAGACACATAAAATGGATCAATAAATGGCCCTATCCTATTTAAAGCTAACTACTTGAACTTCAACCTTAAACATCAAACTATAAGAGAATAATTAAAGTGAAAGCCTGGTGTGGGTCCAACTGAAGCTAGGTGTCAATCCTAGACCTCCTCTTCAGGCTTCCCTTTGGGTACAAACACCAAACCCTGAGGTAATTCCGATGATTCGGACTGCATCCTGAGCCAGTCCTAGGAAGATAAACATAAAGCACTCTCCCCCAAACTCCCACGAGTTTGTAAGGTTGAGCAAAACCCCCATGTTTACCCCAAAGGCATGTTCTTTCATGACTCCATGTCCCTTGATGTGTATAAGCTGTTCAAGAGCCGAACCTTTCACTACAAAGGGGTGCCAATGGTGCGTACCAACCAATTCTTTAACCTCATATAGGCCAGTGAAACCTATTTAACAGCCACCCATAGCCAATTTCCAGTCCCTTCATACAGTATGAGATAGGCAAAAAAAAAAAAAGGAAAGGGGGAGAAAATTCCTACCCAGCCCCGAAGCGACCAACAAAGTTCAAACTGTATTTAGGGTGGAAGAGTGGGCTGCATTGTTGAAAAGAGGCAGGATGGGGGGCATACTGTCCTTATATACTGACTCCGCTCCCCATCACACGCCTTAGCTTGGTCTGCAGGACCATGCCTACATTTGAAAATCATGGTCTCATCATGGAGGGTATCAAAGCCTCCCTCAAGGCTCTGCCAATCATCCTGGTGAGAATGGGAGAACAGATTTTGCAGCATACCAAAGTGTCCTCAGGCTGGTCTGATTCCATCACCCAACGCCAGGTCGTTTCCATTCAATACTGAGGTGCGTCATTTTGTTCTGATGGAAGCTTTCTGGCAGAGCAAACTCACACACATCAGTACTGAATTAGAACGGTCTGGTGCCAGGTGATGGAATGGGGCCAGGTGCAGTAAAATCCCCTGCCCATGCCCAAAACAGCACCTAAAATGCATGTGATAAGGTTGTGTGATTCTAGAGACCAGGGTTCAAATCCCCTCTTGACCAATGAAAACCACTGGGTGATATTGTCACACAACTCACACTTTCTCACCTTCAGAGGAAGGAAAAGGCTAACCCCCTCTGAACAAATCTTGTCAAGAAAACCGGGAAAAGGAGGAACTTCTTGACAGTAAGAGCCGTTCAACAGTGGGACACACTCCCTCGGAGTGTGGTGGTCTCTTTCTTTGGCTGTCTTTAATCAGAGATTGGATGGTGATCTGTCAGGGATGCTTTGATTGTCAGTCCCTGCATGGCAGGGGGTTGGACTGGATGGCCCTTGTGGTCTCTTCCAACTCTATGATTCTATGATTAGTGACTATGCCTATACCCAGACTGAGATGCAGAACTCCTGGTTCCTTCAATCTCCCCACTATAAAGAAAGAAAAAGAAGAAAAAAGGGGTGTCAAAAAGACAGGAGACATCATTCCCACTTTTCACTTTGGTCCCAGCCACTGGTAGCATGCTGACCTTGACAGATTACTTCTGAGGAAATGTAGCCCTTGAGAAAGAAAAGATTCCCCATTTCTACATTCATTTTTTTAAAAGTGTCACATGTACTTCTCAGGTGGACAACTATGACTGTTTCCAGAAAGACATGCATGTATGCACACATCATTTCTGAACACCCGAGGCAGTAAGGTTTATCACAGAGAGAGAGAGAGAGAGAGAGAGAGAGAGAGTAGCATTATGTTGGACCTCATATATGGGTGACTACATGTATAGGCATTTGGATTATATACATTAAATTAACTCTGTATAAATAATTAATATGTATAACATGTGCCATACAGAATATGGAATATAAAAAAAATAAACAGAAGGGCAAACCACCCTTTACATTAATAGTGGTCTTCCTAACAGGATATTTATTGGCTCCAGAGAAGCAGCAACAGGGCAAGAGCCTCAAGGAAAAATCTCCCTTGTCAGAGCTGATTTTTGTCACTGTGCAAGAATTCTGTGCAGCCCTTAGTGTTGATATGAAAGTGTTCCAGGTGGCTGGCTCTATCATTTGTTGAGTAAATGTCAGCTCTTCATAGTGATGTCTTTCTAGAATTTCTTGACATGGATGCTCCTCATCTAATAAAAGGGGGAAAAGGAAAGGGAAGCAGCACATTTTGGGGTATTGATTGGATGTTTCTGCACAATTTAGAAAGCACTTTAAGTTTTGTCATTCATAGGTCCAATATGCAATGCTACATACCATTAATCCTCACAGGGATAAGGAAACAGCATTATTGGCATTGGGTTTCCTCCTTTACCTTGGCTTGCAGGACCATTCCTGTGGACCATTCCTCTCCATTGATGCCCCCTGGTCGTGGGGGAAAGGCTTGGGTACCCTAATGAAGCTGTGTGCTATGCTGACGGTGGCATAAACAGCATAAACATAAATAGGGCCTCCCATGCCAGACAGGTCACAACTGAAGGGTCTGACCAAGAGCGTCAAAGGGCAGGATGGGCTCTTTAGCCTTATGGCAACTATCCTAGGAGAAGGAAAACTCCAATCCCAACCTCGGGCAGATGGTGCTCATTTAACATCAACACGCTTGTCATCTACACGCTTGTAGAAAGCATGGGATGAGTCCTTCCTGAATCTTTGTTAGCGAAAAATAGCCAGAGAGAGAGAGAGAGAGAATTTCATTTGATTTCCTTGGCTAAAACATATGTGTATATTTTCATTATAATCACTAATAATATTTTGTTGTTGTTGTGGGCCTTCAAGTCATTTCCAGTTTATGGTGACCCTAAGGCAACCTGTCATGAGATTTTCTTGGAATGATTTGTTCTGAGATAATCTGCCTTTGTTTTCCTCTGAGGCTAAGAAAGTGTGGCTCATCCAAGGTCACCCAGTGGTTTTCTATGGGTTTTCCAGAATATGTGGCTGTGTTGTGGAAGAATTTATTCTTGATGTTTCACCTGCATCTTCAGAGGGTGGTGGCATGGAAGTGTGTGGGGTATATATATACTTGTGTGACCCTTGGTTGGAAGGAAGTGATTTACATGTCAACCTGTGTATTACACTGTTATTGAATGGCAAGGCTTCAGGGTGGGAGGATATGCAAGGTGGATGTGTGTTTATGTAATTAGCAATCCATTGTGTGCTGGGAAACCCCCTGACCTTGGATGAGGTTCATTTGCATGGAGTGAGTCATGATTCTGGTGTTCTTCAGGACTGGTAGCCAAACTTTGTTTACTTTCAGGGTTTCTTCTTTCCTGTTGAAGTTGTCCAGGTGTTTGTGGATTTCAATGACCGTCTGTGCATTCTGACTTGGTAGTTGTTGGCATGATCCAAAATTTCAGTGTTTTCAAATCACATTCTAGGCCCAGCTTGGTTTACGACATGGTCTGCTACTGCTGATTTTTCTGACTGGCTCACTCTGCAGTGTTTCTCATGTTCTTTGATTGCTGTTTGATGTTTAATGGTCCCTATGTAGACCTACCCACAGCTTCATGGTATGTGGTAAACTCCTGTGGCAGTGATGGGATCAATCCTGTCCTTCGCTGAGTGCAGCATTGGCTTGATTTTTCTTGGTCGGTCTGTAGATCATTTGGAAATTGTGTTTCCTCATCTATTTCCTATTCTGTCTATGATTCCTTTGATGTATTGAAAAAATACCTTTCTTTTGGTGGTTGTTTAGTTTTACTCCTGTGGTTTTTTCTGGGTCTGGAAGTGATGTCTCAGCTGGAGTAATCATTGGCCTGTAAAGCTAAGTTTTGCTTCAATTCATCTTCCAGGAAGTGGGGTTCACAGATCCTTTTTGCATGGTCTACCAGTATTTTTATTATGCTCCTTTTTTATCACAGGCAGGCAAAATGTATTCTTCCAGAATACAGCCAAATAACTCGGAAAACCCACAGAAAACTATAGACACCAAATGTGAAAGCCTTCAACTTAATATCACTCAGTGAGTTTCCATACCCAGTTGGGGATTCGAACCCGGGTTTCCAGAGTCATAGTCCAACATTCAAACCACTAGACTACACTGACACTCAACTAGCATTTAAGATTTTAAAAAATAGACCAAATTTGTACAGTAAAAATGAGGATAAATTTCAAAATGAATAGAGAATTAATTAAGTCCAACAATTACACCCAGTGTTTACAACTAATTTACTAATTAACTTGTCACACTATTTATTTGCTAGACTCCCCTTAACTTTGCACATTTCCCAATAAACATTCAAGTTAAAAATATACTTTAGTGAACTATGGTTGTTTTTGAAGTTTTTTTTTAATGAATTCATTAAGGTGGGTGCCTCTCCCTCTGCCATATGCAGTCAGTGAAATAGAAAACTCAGCTGCCTCAAGAGAAGAAAACTTAGAATGGAAGAAATATATCACATGGGACAGCCAATCTGTATCATTCCTTTGGGAAGGCAATAGGGGAAAAGAGAGCCAGAAAGCTTATTTTCCAGGGCAGAACTCAGTACAGAAGAGTTGGGTTGCATAGTAGATAAGAACTGAGTTTTGGAAAGAAGAAAAACTGGGAAGGTGAAAAAAGTGAGTTTTGAATGAATTGGGGTAAGGGGAGTTATTTGCTAGCTCAGACTAAAGCCCTCAGTCGGTCAGGTTCCTTTCAGAATGTCAGATCTTTTTGACCTAGAAGGCTGATATGTTCCCTTTCTCCATACACACACACACACACACCCACACACACACCATGGTCATGTAGAGAAGGAAAGTGTCTGGCATCTTGTGGAGTGAGAATACAGTTATTCTCTCCAGTAACTTTTCCCTCTGTACTGATTATATTCTGTTTTCTATTGTTAAGTATTGTACAACATACAGTCTTGCATAATATTATTTGGTGTGCGTAGTAATTAATCCCTTTGTAAGTTGGTTACTCACAGAGTGCTACCTACACAGATAATTAAACAAAACATTTTCTTCATACACACACATGCACACTTCAATATTTTGTTGTTGTTGGTTTTCCCTCTCCTTCTATATTCCCCCCCCCCCCCATCTTCCAATTCTGCTTTTGTTCCCTCTTCTTTTTATCCATTCTTATTTATACAGTAAAGGTAAGATATATGCAGAGAATATTGGGCTTGTCAAATACCTGATTACTGGGTATTGTAGTTCAAGTGGGGGGGAAATCCAGATAAGAAGAAAGCAACTTTAAATGCATAAAAAGAGACTTTTTGAAGGAGACAATAACAAAATTCACTCCCTTACAGTCACAGTGGTTTGAGAATTGAACTACAACTCTGGAGACCAGGGCTCAATGTCTGGCTCAGCCATATGACACTGGGTGACAAGGGACAAGTCACAAATTCTCAACCTCAGGGGATGGGAATGGCAAACTCCCTCTAAACAATCTTGCCAATAAAATCCCATGATAGAGTTGTCTTGGGGTTACCATATGTCAGAAACAACTTGAAGGTACACTACAATAGCAGTCAGCGGCCCGATACAGATGGCCCAAAAGGGCTGTCCTTGAGCCATAAGTAGGGCTGGGGAGCATGCAGCAACTACACACTCCCCAACCCTGGCACGTATGGACAGCACCATTTTAAAATCACACTGTCCATATGTGCACACTCTGATGGCATCGCGGCACATGCTGCTTCCAGACAGAGTGGTGTACACCTGACATCATCACGCCGCTGCAGGGCACTAGGGCGCCCTTTCTGCAGTGTAGAAAGGAGTTCCAAAATGGAGCTCCTTTCACAGAAGTGCTTCATTCCCGCGGCAACCAGATTGCCACAGGAACAAAGCAAGGGAGAAATGCAACAGGAGGCCCCTTTTTCCCTTGGCTTCACCAGTCGGGCTGTCCTTGGGGCATGAAGCCCCAGACAGCCCTTTCCAGGCCATGGAGAAGGGGTGTTTTGTTGCTTCTCTGTGACCTGAAAAGGTGGCATATTGGGGCCTCTGGGGCTGCCGGTGAGGCTGCCTTGGCCCCAATCCAGTGCTGAAAGGGGTGCCCACAGACTGTCCTTTTTGGGCAGTCTGCAAAGCCCTAACCTTTATCTATAATGCTAATGCATTATTATGCTAATGCATAAATAATAAAAATGACTAGTTAACTAACTATATTGCAAGTTATTTCTATTTAAATTATTTGTTTATTGTAACAAATTTCTTTTCCCATTCCCAACATTTAAGGTAATCAAATTGATTTTCTTCCTAGTTCCCACAAACAAATATGAGAGAACAGTGGGGCAGTGAGGATCTTAGTGCTCTAATGATGATCTTAGTGCTCTAATGATGATCTTTGTGCTGTAATGAGATGATCAAATGATCTTATTTCTCTAATGGCTCCTAAAGGAAGATATGGTCCTTCAAATAAACAGAATCCAGCCTTATAGGGCTTTTTAAGTCAAAACAAGAACTTTGAATTCTGCCCAGAAAGAGACTAGCAGCCAGTGGAGCTGTTGCAAGAAGGAGGCTGTGTGTTTCCTTTAGCCAGCTCCAGATAATAACTAGGCTGCAGCTCTTTGGGCCAAGCTTGGATCAAACAAGGGACATGTCTGTATGGGTCAATTTAAACAGTTTCTTTGCATCCTCATGATGACCTGTCTTCATGATACAAGGCCAAATCCCTGATTCAAGTGCAAATTGTCTTCACAACATAAGGCCAGTATCACATTGACTCCACTTTATCACTTAAATTGTTTTAAAATAACTCATCTTTTGCCCCAGATTTTTCAGGAAGAGACAGAGGACTTCATAGAAACACTGGGCACTCCACTGGGAGCCACTGCCATAGACACAAGTCACTCCATTTGAGATCACAATGAGGCATCCAGCTATGTATCGGTACTGGTGCTTCATATCTGACCTCAGATGGAGCAACCCACATGAACTTTGGTAGCACCAGGCAACACAGTAGGGACTTGTGTGTAGACAGCTGGTGCCACTATGGAGTGTGAAAATAACATGGAAAATCTGGGGCAGCTCTAGAGCAAGAATATTCTGTGACCATTCCAGTGTAGACAAACCCTTGGAAAAGAAATATCATACTAAATGCCACATTGTTCATTCTGCTGTGAAATGGGTTTTTTTCAATCCAGATTTTCAATCTGGTCTTACTTGAACACAGGTACTTCAGACAGTGCAGGTTACATCTGTTTGAGGTCTTCAAATGCCCAACAAGATTGCTGATACCTTTTCCCAGGCTTGTAGAAAATGTGAGACCATGTAGCAGTGTGATATATGTTTGTGAGAGAAAGGAGGCAGTGTGTGTGTACACATATACATTTCTGAGAGAGAGCACTGGAAAAGAATGGGACTGCAATTTTAATCTCTTCCCACCCAATTGGCAGAGTAGATCCATTTTAAAGTAAAATAAATTCTGAATTACAAATGTGTATATCTGTGTGTTTACTAGTATTTGTATAAACCTAACAAAATTCCTTTCAGATATTAGCAGAAATGCTGCAAGGTAACAGTTTAAAGGACACCTCTGCTTCTTGTTTCAGTTCACGTAACCAGTTAGAAAATGTCACCTTAGAAGGAACATGCCTCATTTGTGACAAGAGTATAAAAGATGGAAGACAGTGAATGGACAAAAATA
Source organism: Urosaurus nigricauda (assembly GCA_034509955.1). Classification (NCBI taxonomy): domain Eukaryota; kingdom Metazoa; phylum Chordata; class Lepidosauria; order Squamata; family Phrynosomatidae; genus Urosaurus; species Urosaurus nigricauda. The sequence goes on from JAOEGL010000004.1 coordinate 109,754,928, forward strand.
GGTGAAAAGGGAGCTTTGGGGATACATAGAGCAAGTCGTGAAAGAGGATATATGAAAAGAGAACAAGAGGGCAATTTAGTTCACGTTGACTCTAGACAAGGGTATGTGCACCAGCATTGGATTAACAATGACCATATCACTCAAATAGAAGAATAGGTTTTTGGTTTTTTGCTTTTTGTTTTTACAACAATAAAAGAATGTGGATGTGTGCTGCTGCTGTTTGCTTTTTGAAAGGAAAATTTTCACATTAAATGACAAGACACCTGTAATGGCATGTCTACTTTGGCTCTCATTTTCTGTTATACTGTCACACATGTCTCAGAATCTGCCTATGCAACCTGACTCCTGAAAAGTTTTGAACAGAAGATGTTCTATCCAGGCCCAACCAGCCAATCCATCATTATGGGAGATGGGGTGAATCCACACTGAATTTTATCACCACTCTTTCCACAGGTGCTCCATGTTGAATAAAGATTCAGCTGGTCCAGATTCTAATTCAGGCGACTGACACACTGAAGAACTAATGCAGTTTGGCACTGCTTTAACTGTCATAGCTCCTTCCGATGGGATTCTGGGATCTGTAGTTTGTTGTGGCATCAGAACTCTCTGACAGAGAAGTCTAAATAGCTCACAAGAGTACAAATCCTAAAATAGCATTGAACCATGACAGATAAAGTAGTGTCATTTCTGCACTGTAGATGCAGCCTCATAGACTCCAGCTTAACTTATAGCAGCCGTGGAAGGAATAACATTAAAATTCAGTGAGCGTATGCTGATCTTGTGATACAGTAAGTACTCACTATTACCCACACACACCACAATCATTTAATGGCCAGGCACGGGTATGGACTGGTGTGAAATATAAGGCAGTGCATTCATACAGCCAGACACATTTAGGCATTGCCTGGATCTTCCACAAGTCTTCCAGAGGTCCAGAAGGAAGGCAGAGTCTTCATTCGTCTGGCTGCAGGAACAAAGCCTTTCTGTGTCAGTTTTGAAGAAAAAAATCCAGTGCCAAATCCCTCCTCCCTGACCTTGCAGAAACATCCATAGCTCTTCCCTCCCTGACACCAGAATCTGATGTCAATAAAATTTATATATAAAGTGGGATCTTGGTATCCATGGGGGATCAGTTTCAGACTCCCACCTCCCACAGATATCAAAATCCACCTATGGTCAAGCCTGCATTGTTCCCAAAGTTGGTGGCACATGGCCAAGCCCCCATTTGGGACAAAAGGACTTCAGGTGAAACCTCATTGCCCCTAATGGTGGCATGGCCACATGCACATGCCATCACTGGGAACAATGGGGGCTGCCCCTAATGGCAGTCCAGCCACAGGTATGTGCTGCTATTGGGGATGATGCAGGCTTGTTATCTGTGGATGCTGTCAGCTGTGGATGGCAAGTCTGCAGATGCTGAGGTCCTGCTCTATCACACGTATACATACACACACGCGCAAGCACTAGGGAGCATAACATGGGCAGTTTGGAATCTAATTGTTGGATATACAGTATCCAAAGCCTTCTTGAATGCACCCATGCATGTTGAAGATCAAACATGGAATGTTTTAATTGCAGTTCATGCATTCTACTATTGCACTGGAAAGAAGTGGGAAACTGTATGAGGGTCAGGGACAAAGTTCTCCCCCATTGGCTGCATTTCCCCCACATACATGCCCAAATGCCTCCATTTTCTTCTGCTGACGCTCTCAAAATGGCAACAGGAAGAGATGTGCCTTCATTTCCTGTTGCCATTTTGAGAGGTACTACAGACCCTTGAGGTAGTATAGGATTCTTGGATGCTTGCAGGTGATGATGATGATGATGATGATGATGAATATGTGTTTTTTTATGTAATATCAGAACAACTATTAAATGAAAATTGCACTGTTTAAAAGAAACAAAACAAAACAAAAAAATGGAGTTGGCAGCAATGGGCTGCAAAAGTGAGATCCCACAGACCACCCACAAGCTAAAGCTTTTTCCCAAGACCGGATGGTAATGTGGCTGCTTTTCAGGAGTTTGTCAATGAGATTCATCTCACCCCCCAACAAGATGATGTTCTGCATGCATTCTTGCAGGTGAGGACTTGCATGCAAACAATTAAGTCATCCTGTGGTCTTTTTGGACCACCCATTTCAAACTACATCGGAAAGCATACACTTTATAATGTATAAAATGAACACAGTCCCAAATACAATCTCACACTATGGACTAATTGTTCTGAGCAAAACAATCTGGGTTCAGATCCACAATGTTTAAGACTTCCTTGAAATGGGTGTTCTAGAAGCTGCTGAAGGGAGGGCAGTGAAATGATTCAAACTGATCTGATTACTCAAGCTTTGAGTCAACGCCAATCTGTGATAGGAGATCTGTGGCTGAAGGACCATTTCAAGAGCCATCACAGCATAGGTTGAGCAGACTGAATACAATTACCTTAGATTCAATCTCATTGAACACTATGGGCCTTGCTTCTGAGTAGCCATGTATAGTCTTCCACTATTAGCAATCACTTTTCTTTCCTCGACAAATGAAAACCTGCCTCTAATTTTCAGATTCCAGTCAAAATGATTTGTAGGTGGATGGGAGAGCTGCCTTGTAAAGTCAAGTTGATTTGTAGATGAATGGCTCAGCAGATTTGATTTTAACTACATCAGGAATTAAATTAGATTAGAAAAAAATCAATGACAATTTGAAGACACTAAAATAAATATAACATTTTTCAGTGGATGGAGACTGAGGCCAAACCACCAAGTCAGCTACTTCAAGTGCTTTGGATTTTGTTGGTTTGTTTGCTTGATTGCAGCCTAATGTATATGATCTTATGCATTTCTTTCATTAACATTTACATTCTTTCAAGATCAATTGGATGGGAGAGCCATCCAAAAGTGGATTCTCTCATGGTTCAAATTAAATTTAAGACACCTACCAAAATGTCCGAGTAAAATAGATGGGTAGACCTGTGGAGTATAAACAACAACAGCAACAACAAAAATGGTTACATATGAAACCTGGAAGAGATATCCAATGGGTGACATTAAAGAGATTACAGCATTAGCTTCGCTGCCAGGATGAACCCAGGATGTAACTTTCTTAAGGAGGATCTTATCACATTCACACATTGCCAGGCAGTATGCAGCTCATATGCAACCCTGGCTTTTTCAGGCTTGCCCTGCATCTTTTCAAGAATGGGCAAATCCCATTTTTGAAAAGCTGTGAGAAAAGCCTGGGTTGCCTATGGGCTACATACTGCCCTGTGATGGGTAAATGATATCTGAGATCCATCTTAAGAAAGTTACATCTGTCTCCATTTAAAAAAAGAGAAAAATAAAATATATTTTATATGACAATTCAGAAAAATAAGGATTAACAGTTCTGAACTGTTTATTTACTGAGATAAGCTTCTGATGATAATGTCTTTATATAATTTTAAGAGTTTGTGGCATAATAATAGATTATTGAAAGTCATTGTAGTGAAAAGTTCCCCAGAGACAGCAAGCCCCGGAGACAGGACAGCCAATCAGTGAGTACCAGGCTACCAGCCAATAGGAAGCTGGCTGGGCATGGCTAGAGAGGGCCTGGTTGCTGAGGAAAAGAAAAAGGAGTTGGTTGAAGTTTGGCTGGGGACAGGGAGACACCACAGAGGGTGGGCTCTCTAGGTTCCTGATTGGGATAGGTGTAGGTTAGGTTTTAGGCCAGGCAGGGTCTAGGTAGAGTCCAGAAGAAGGGACTGATTATGCTTTAGGTGGAAAGTCAGTTGATTTAAGTTGAAAGTACTAGACAGATTGCCTGAGGGCTAAAGTATTGTGTTTATATAACTGTGGAAACGTAACTAAGAAAGAAATGCAAAAGCCTTGATAGTAGTTCAATGATTACCTTGATGTTTTGTTAATAAACTTAAGTATTATTTTATTACAACTTGGCCTCTGTGAAATCTTGTGGCACGCTACTAAAGTTAACAAAGCCTCAGATCACCATAGAAGTAATTTGATGGCAGCGGTGGGATGAATAGGCCCAGGGTGCTGTCATCATAGAATCGTAGTGGTGGTGGTTTATTGCTACAGTCATTTCTATAGTTTAGGAAGTTTTGGCTTTGTTTATGTATGTGTGGGTGTGGATGTTTATGTGTTTGTATGTTATGTACGTTATGTGTCTTTTTATTCTTAATTAAAAAAAATTAAAATTGAAAAAGAAAGAAAGTTACATCTCAGTTCTATCCCAGCAGCAAAGCTAATGCGATAATGTTCTAAATAGCACAAAATAGATTGATTCACTTTGGAGCCTTATGATGACATCTTCTATCACTAAGCCTGCAGTCCTTTAGTACCTACCTAGAAGGAAGCATTACTTAAGTAAGTAGGGTTTCTTTGGAGTAGAATTTATTTATTTATTTATTTATTCTTCCTTCTCCAAAATGCAGACTGGTAGCCAGTGCAGTTGTCATAACAAGGAGCTCCTATCCTCTATGTTTGTGTTGCACATATTTTTGTTCCTACTAGAACTGTCCAAAACCAGCCCTCATAATGTTTGTTACTACGTCATCTCTTTTCTTCTACTGTATAACTCAGAGCCATCTAAGAACTGATCAGAGTCAGAACTGTTCGGCTTTGGTGTTGTGGCTGCATCATATACCGTCACACCATGCCATGCCTATAATACCAGATGCAATCATTGCAAGGATAAAAAGAGATGATCCCATATATGCTAAATCTTGTATATCCAGGGATGGGTAGGGGAGAAATGTAACAAACAATATAAGATAAACAAGTAGCCTGAATCACAATCATACAGATGGTCATAGGGCTAGCTTGATTGACAGTGGCAATCTTGTCTGGATTAAGCTTCAGTTTGTTTACCCTCATCCAGTCCATTACTGACAGCAGACACTGGTTCACTACAGAGACAGCTTCCTTGAAGCCAGATGGGAAGGAAAGATAGAGCTGGGTGTCATCCACATGCTGGTGACACCACACTCCAAAACTCTGGATGACCTCTCCCAGTGGTTTCATGTAGATGTTGAATAACAAGGAGGACAGAACAGAACCCTGAGGGACTCCACAGGCCAGTGGCCAAGGAATTGAACAGGCATCCCCCAATACCATCTTCTGAGTCCGTCCCTCCAAGAAAGACCAGAAACACTGCATAACAGTGCCTCCAAGTCCCATCCCAGGAAGACATCCCAGAAGGATACCATGGTTGATGATATCAAAAGCTGCTGAGAAATTCAGCAGGACCAGCAGGGATACACTCCCCCTGTCCAGTTCTCTGCATAGGTAATCCACCAAGGCAACCAAATATGTATCCTGGTTTTCAGTCACTGCAAACAAGGTAGCACTAATCATATTATCCTCATACACACCTTGTGTGAGAGAAAGGGATTGTGAGAGAGAAAGGTTAGTCCAAAGTCAACTACTGAGCTCCATGTGTCAGTAAGACCTGAACTTTGAACCGTGAACCTTAACCAGTTCTCAGCTCTAACCACTATACCACATCAAGTCTCAGCTACATTCTTGATAAATCATCATGCAGTTTCTGTTAAGAAATCAGGGAGAGAGGGGGAAGAGAGAGCTGTACCTGTACAGGCAGGGAAGAGGCTTCAATATTTGCTCATCTCAGAGTTCCCTGAAGTCCAGGGAAGGAAAATAATCCTGTCATGTTTTGTTCACTTGTAAAACCTTCAGACAGAAGAAGAGGTCTTACAGGCTGGGAATTTTCTCCTTATCTGTTATCTATGGTGTGTGGGTTACACTTCCCAAACCGATGGTAGAAGGGAAAAACAACCACAACTGATGTGCAATTCTAAGCAAGCAGAGAGGGGTTGATTTCCATGTCATCAGCAGAAAATGTACTTTGTCATTCTGTTTTGCTTCTGTATTGAAAGTGTGATATCGTGGTTTGAATGTTGGACTAGGACTCCAGGATACCAGGTTTTGAATGCCTGGTATGTGACTGGACCACCCTGGGCAAGTCACAATCTCTTGGACTCAGAGGAGGGCAGTGGCAAACCATCTCGGAACAAATCTTGGCAGGAAAATCCCATAACAGGATTGCCTTGAGGTCGTCATAAGCTTGAAATGAATTGGAGGTGTACAACAAGAACAACATGGGGAGAGGTGGGAAATATAAATAAAGATTTTATTTATTATTAACAAGAACAACATGAAGTTCAGGGTTTCCTACAAAAGAAGCATTTGGAACAAATTCTCAGCTTAATCTTTAGTGCCTTGAGTTAAAAGAATTTGAGCTCAATAGCAGAAGCCATATATTATATGGATCACAAATACCTTTTTCTTTTTTCTTAATTGCCTTTGAATCGACTTCATTGACTATGTACAAAAGACCACCAAGTCACCCTATCCTCAGCCTCTCTGCTTGACTCCTGTAGATTCATGGACGTGGTTTCTCTGATTGACTCTACCCATCTGGAATGTGATCTTCCTTTTTTCCTATTGCTCACCACTTTAACAAACATTATAGCTTTTTGTAGGGCTTTCGGGCTATGGATGCCAGCCATGAAAGCCGTTGACTCCAAACATTATAGTCTTTTCTAGCGAGACCTTCTTCTCATGATATGGCCAAAATTCAACAACCTCAGTTTAGTCATCTTTGCTTCCAGAGAAAGTCCAGGCTTGATCTGCTCTGGAACCCATCCATTGGTCTTTTTGGCAGTCCCTGGTATTCTCAGAACTCTTCTCCAGCACCATTCTCAAATGAGTTGATTTTCTTCATATCAGCTTTTTTCACTGTCCAGTTCTCACCACCATGCATAGAAATGGGAAATATGATGACATGGACAATCCTAAATTTAGTATTTAGTGATGTATCGTGAAGAAGAAGATTTATACCCTGCCTCTCCAATGAGATTGAGGCGTCTTACAACATTAAAATATAAATACAATACAATAAAATCTCCCACAAACCCACCCACCCATCCAACATGAACCCAAAATAATAACAATATAACTATAATAAACAATACAATTAAAATTGTTATAACAAAGCAAACAGGGTAGTCAATTGGAGGGGGGGAATGATTGAGTCATTAATCTGGGAAGGCCTGTGTGGTGAATAGACCTGCCTATCAGCCAATCACGAAGCAGCATTTGACCAGCCAATGGGAAGCTGGCTGGGCAGGGTTAAAAAATTCCATGCTGAGAGTGGAACAGAGAGTTGGGGGAAGAGTTACACTTCACAGAGGCTGTGCTCCTGGAGTTCCTGAGGGAACAGTTTAGAGTTGACCACAAAAGGGTCTTATAAGTCCAAAGAGGGACAGTGTTAGGCTTGGGGAGTCTAGTAGTGAGAAGCTCAGAGCAAGCCAGTTTCTGAAAGAGAGGTTTTGGTCAGTTTTCCTGAGATAGTATTGCCTGTGTGGCTGAGTTAATATTAAGATTTTAAAGAACATCTTGTAACTAAGTAATAAATCAATAATAACAACTTAGAGTCTAAGTTATAGTTTATTTTTCTATTTTGCAATAAACTTTTGTTAGTGTTTGAACTACTACTTGGCCTGTGTTTTACAATCAAACCACACTACTAAATATTAGACACACAGAAATGTTGTGCCATCATAGGAAAGAGATTGTGGTTGTTCATCACATAATTTGGTAGCAGCGGTGAGATCAAAATACACATAGGGCTGCCACAGTAAAAGTAGGTTGTGGGTGGACTGTGTGTGGGTCACCACAGCCTGTCGAAAGAGATCCATCTTGACCACTTTTTTAAAGCAGTCTATGTTAGTAATATACCAGATCTCCTCTGGCAGCCCATTCCATAACCTGTGAGTGGCAGATGAAAAAACCCTCTGGGTAGCTGCAGCCAACCTAGTTTTTGCTGGCTGCAGTATATTTTCCTGATTGTTGGCCATGTTGGCTGGAGCTTCTGGGAGCTGAAGTCCAAAATAAATGGAGGACCAAAGGTTGGGAACTACTGCGCTAGAGGGAGCTGACAATTCCCTATGTTGAGGAAGCGTGCCAGGCTTTTACACAAGCGCACTTCCTCAGTGTTTCAACAATGAGATTTACCAGCACCTAGGCGCTGGTATGAAAATCTTCTAAGTTGGCAATGTATAACTTTGCTGTGACCAGGAGTGCTTTCACACATTGAAAACTTGTGTGCCAGCTGCACCTGTTCCTTGAGAAGCCAGATCTGGCCACGGTGGTACATGCCTTGGTTACATCCCGTTTGGACTACTGTAATGGGCTGTACATGGGAATGCCTATGAAGAGTGCTCAGAAAATTCAGCTGGTTCAAAGAGCTGCTGCCAGGCTGTTACCAGGAGCAGATTACAGAGACCATACAACGCCCCTCTTGAAACAGCTTCATTGGCTGGCAGTTTGTTTCTGGATACAATTCAAGGTGCTAATTGTCACCTATAAAGCCCTACATGGGTCAGGTCCACACTATTTGACAGACCGTTTCTCAAGGTATGAACCAACCTAGACTCTGAGATCCTCCAGAGAGGTCCTTCTCTCCATCCCAACATCATCACAAACACGGTTGGTGGGAACGCGCAAGAGAGCCTTCTCGGTGGCTGCCCCTAGACTCTGAAACTCTCTGTCCAGGGAGATCAGAATGGCTCCCTCCTTGATGGCCTTCTGCCAACAGGTTAAGAGCTACCTGTTCACGCAGGCATTTAAGGAATTGTTATGAGGACAGGAGGGGATATTGAATAATTTGTTAATGTTTTTAATTGTACTGTTTGTAATGTTGTGAAACCGCTCTGAGTCCCACTCCTGGGAAAAGAGCGGGATACAAATAAATATACTAACAACAACAACAACTTTGGCTATTGTTGTTGATGATGATAATGCTTAAATGGTAACTTTTTACCTGTTTCAAATATCCTTCGTTGTCTCCCTCAGAGAAGGCAGTTCCCTTCTATTCCTCCTCCACTAGACTGCTTTTATTTTCTGATTACCTCTTAATGTTCCCCTCTCCAGGTCTGTGTGCTAAGCTTCACTCTCTAACCAGTTCCTGCTTCCCACATATGCCTAGGTACAGTGTACATGGGGAGTAAATGATGTTTCCATTGGTCCAACTCAAAGTATGGGTTGCACAGGGTATGGACAGTAAGTGAGGGAGCTATGGAAAGACTGGCATCAAGATGTGCATTTTGAGAAATGTTGTGGGAAGGTTGTGTAGAACTCACTTCTCCCTGTAAAAGCACACTGACACCTGGACTGCAGTGAAGAAAGATATGGTGCCGTATGTTCATCAAATCAGAGATTAATATGATGATTTGAAAAGCATTTGGGAACCAAAAATCCTAGAGATCAAAACCTGCATCGTTTTATGAAGTAATCCTTCAATCGAAATGCGGATTTGGTGTTCCATGAAGCAGGGAATTCATCACTGCCGTCGCACAGACATAGCAGGTGAACATTTAATATTGCTTGTTTGTGTGAAAAAGGAAAAAGAAAAACGGCTTTCCTTGCCAAGCTTTCAGATTCATTTCAAGATTTATTATTCTACAATGATTTATTTCTAAAGTGGATAAAGATTAGCCAGAGCAAATAATGAAAGAATATCTGAGGGATGTTGAATAAATGAAATGCTATCTGGCTCAAATAACATCGACACACCTGACTTCAGCTACCTATTCAATAGCTCAATAAAGTGCATATATTGTAGAAAGCTGTACACACTGGGTGCCACCCACACTATAGCTATAAACATTTGTTAAAGCTCAACTCAGATAATGGAAACTAGGGTGAGCATCTTGCTGATGACACATGCAGTCATAATTATGGGGTTTGTATGGGTATGTACTTTTGTAGGGCTTGTGGGAGGAGGCATCTGTACCTTCTTACAAAAAAATCCTCTTCCCCGTGTGAAGTCACAGCCAGAGTGGTGCTTGGTGCAGCTCCACCATCTGAATTGCAGTCAGAGTTTAAATGAAACCCCCTGTTTATTTCTTTTCTTTTCTTTTCTATAAATGATTTTTTTTAATTTGAGCTCGACACATAAAAAAAATTTTCATAAAAAGATACATATATCTCCAATCATTCAAACTCCTGGATTACAAAACATAAACACAAAATACATACATCTGAGCAGATCAGGTGAAAAAAAAACACATAAAACCAGTTTTACAGTGACTAACCCTACACCTCTAACAGAGAACCTCGTGATGGAAAAAAACAGAAACTTGACTGACTACAAACTCTCTCATACAGATACATCCATTCCCTTCCTGTCATTTAAACTTAGAATACCTTACAGATTTCTTTTCTACTTGGACTGTTTTTTTTTCATTGGATTAATCATATCCCTTTTCATTATTACTTCATAACTTTCTCTTAAGGAGAGCCCTTTAACATAAGATAGATGTTTATCTATTACAAATCAAATTTCCTAGATTATCAGTCTAATAATAGAAATATTTGCTTCATACTTAGCAGATTAAATCCCCTTTCTGACATAAATAGTTTATTATTGAGTTCCAATCTTCTAAGTACTTGTCCTTCTCTTCAAATTCCAATTTTCTTGCTAGTTTATCCTGTTCTAAGAGATCCAGCAGTTTCATTCTCCATTTTTCAGTAGTTGGATTTTCCTCTTTCTTCCAAACTTGTGCATACACAATTCTCGCAGCTGATAGCATATAGAACATAATTTTACCACATTTTTTTCCAGACTTTCATCTGACATATTCAACAAAAAAACTTCAGGTTTAAATACAATATTTTCATTTGTAATAACCTTAATTTCCTGATAAATTTGCATCCAAAAATTATATGCTTTTTCACAGGTCTACCACATATGATACAAAGAACCTAATTGCTTATTACATTTCCAACAGTGAGGGTTGTAATTTTTATACATCACACTTAATTTTTGCGGAATGAGGTACCACCTGTATATAATTTTATAGTAGCTTTCTCTCAGACTCTGACACTTAGAGTATTTTAGCCTCTTTTCCCAACATATCTCCCATTGGGATAGTTCTAAATTGTAGCCAAAATTTTGTGACCATTTGATCATATTAGTTTTTACTATCTCTTCTTCTAAAAAGATTTCCAGAAGGCAGTTATATATTCTAGACAATGGATGTTCCTTATTTGACAATAATTCTTTTTCTAAGTTTGATCCACTATTTCCAATTCCCATGAGTTTCATATCCATCAGCATCCTTTCTCTTCGTTGCCTATATTAGAACCAGCTGCACTCCCACCCTTTTCCCTTGAGTTCTTCTTGAGATTTTAACTTAATTGTTTCATTACTGATTACAAGTAAGTCTTTATACCTTATCCAGTTTGGTTCTGTCTTCTGGCTACTACTAAATAAAGCCTTATGGGGGGGAGGCCCACAGAAGAATTTTAACTCCTATTCTGTTTTTATACTTAAGCCAAATTCTATATAGGGAGCTTCGGATGAAGTGATTTTTAAAATCCATATTGGCTTTCAGCTTGTTATAAAATAGGTAGGCATGCCAGCCGAATCGTAAATCTGGCACCTCTAATCTTAGTATGTCCTCATCCTCTAGACTGATCCATTCCCTTAACCATGCTAGACAAGAGGCTTTCGTGGTATTCAGTTAAATCTAAGATATGCCTGATGTTATTCTTTAATTGTCTTTTCAGCACAAAGCCATTCTGATCCTTGTGTATGATCAAGTGAATTATTTTCTTCATTCTGTCAGCCAGTATCTTTGCAAACAACTTGTAATCGTTGTTTAACAATGATATTGGTCTGTAGTTTTTCATTAATTCCAAGTCTTTATCCTCTTTGGGGATCAGGATTATCGTTGCATTCTCCCAAGTAAGAGGGAAATATTGAGGTCTTATTGAGTTCATGATATCCTTTAAAGGACTCAGCAACTCATCCTGTAATTTTTTATAATAAATAGCAGTAAAGCCATCCGGCCCAGGGGCCTTACCCATTTGATTGTTTTGGATTGCATATATAATTTCAGATGTTGTAATAGGATGATCCAAAGCTTCCCTCTGTTCCTTGGTCAATTTTGGAATCTGAGTTCCCCTTATATATTTCTCCATCTCTTCTGTTTGAATTTTATCTTTTCTATATAGTTTCATGTAGTATTTCTGAAAGTATTTCTTTACTGAATGAATTTCAACCTTCAAGTACCAAGGATGTGGACAAGCTCCTTGGAAGTTTGAGAAAGACAACTTGCCTTCTCGATCCTTGTCCATCTTGGTTGGTCGCCCAGGGAGGGGACGCAGTGAGAACATTCCTTCAGGATGTGATCAATGCGTGCCTCAGGGAGGGTTCTCTACCATCTTGCCTAAAGGAGGTGGCCGTTAGACCCCTCCTGAAGAAAACCTCCCTTGATCCCCTGGATAAAAACAACTACAGTCCAGTTTCCTTGGTCATCGAGCAAGGTCATCGAGAGAGCAGTCACCTCCCAACTCCAAGCTGCCTTGGATGAAACCGATTATCTGAATCCATTTCAAATGGGCTTCAGCACATCACATGGAGTTAAGACTGCCATGGTCACTCTGGCCGACAACCTCCGCCTGAGCGTCGACAGGGGTAGTGTGACCCTGCTGGTGTTCTTGGATCTCTCAGAGGCCTTTGACACAGTAGATCATTCCATCCTTTTGGGTTGACTGAGAGAGTTGGGGATTGGAGGCACCGCGCTCCGGTGGTTCCGGTCCTTTCTCTCCAGGAGATCCCAAAGGGTGAGGCTCAGGGACAGTTGCTCTTCTAAGGTAGAGCTTAATTGTGGCGTCCCTCAAGGCTCCATCCTGTCCCCAATGCTGTTTAACATCTACATGAAGCCTCTGGGTGAGATCATTCGGAGGCATGGAGCTCAGTGTCTTCAGTATGCTGATGACACTCAGATCTACCTCTCCATGACAAGATCGTTGGCCCAGACTTCAGATGGCGTCTCTCCTCTCAATGACTGTCTTGCGGCAGTAATGGATTGGATGAGGGAAAATAGGTTGAAGCTCAATCTGGACAAAACGGAGGTACTAACTGTCACAGGACCGAAGCCAGGATTGGGAATACACCTCCCGGTCCTAGATGGGGTCACACACTCTCCTCGAAGTACCCTGTTCGCAGTCTGGGGGTACTTCTTGATTCATCGCTCCACATGACTAGTCAGGTGAATGCGGCGGTCAGGAGTGCCTGTTATCAGCTTCGGCTGATCTGCCAGCTGCGCCCTTTCCTGGAGCCGCAGGACCTGGAGTCAGTGGTACACGCTTTGGTAACCTCACGATTGGACTTCCGTAATGAGCTCTATATGGGGCTACCCTTGTGCCTAACTCGGAAACTTCAATTAGTTCAGAATATGGCAGCCAGGCTTGTCATGGGAACATCGAGGAGAGAGCACATAACACCGGTGCTCAAATCTCTCCACTGGCTGCCGATTAGTTTCCGAGCGCAGTAAAAGGTGTTGGTTTTAATCTTTAAAGCCCTACATGGCTTGGGTCCATCTTATCTGAGGGACCGCCTTCTCCCATACGAACCCCCCCCACACACACACACACACTCTGGTCTTCTGGGAGGAATCTGTTGCAGCCTATGAAGACTATGCTGACGCAGACCTCCCAGAGGGCCTTTTCAGCTGTCACTACCAGGCTATGGAATGACCTGCCGGATGAGATGCATCTTATTACATTTTCTGATTGCTTTTTAAAAGCCATAAAGACGCATCTCTTCCGGCAGGCCTTCCAAGAAAGTCCTTAACCTCCCAGCTCTGTTTGGATTAAGCTCTCCCATTAACACTTTAACATCTTGACCCTGATGTCTATGCAATGGGTTGCTGTTTTAAATTGTAATTTTTATTATGTTGTTTTAATTGATGTTAGTTTAATTCAATTTTAAGGGGCGGGTGGTTGGGTATGGGTCGTGTATATATTATCTTGTATTTTTTAATTGATGTAACCCGCTCTGATTGGATACAGAGGAGCAGGCTATAAATAAAACATTATTATTATTATTATTATTATTATTATTATTATTATTATGGCTTTCAAAATTTTTGTCTGTTCTAAAATAAGAGAAGGAGATCGAAGAAGCCCCTGGTGATCAAATGCCAAACAAAGTGATCCGATTTTAAATATGCGAAAGAGATAAAAGGTTGTATTGGGACAACCTGGTGTCTTTTATCACTACAAAGAGCAATGCTTTTAATTGACATTTAAATGACCAAAGCATTGAGTGGTGTACCTGTACCTATTTCTCTAAATATCTAAAATCATGAAAGTTAATAGAAGATCTTCAATTATTCATAAAGTTGTCATTGTTTTATTTGTAGCAAGGCTTAACACATATTGGGAATTGGTTTGTTTTTAATTTGCTTAGTCAGAAATGTTTCTTAAATGTGAATATGATCTCAGAAAAAAGTAGTTAAATAATATCTAATCTGAAAATACTTGAATGAAATGAAAATTCACATCATTAAAGCAAGAGTCCTATTAACCTATTAATATAATAAAATTGATTGATTGATTGAGGAGAGGTAGTACTAACTGGCTGGGAGTAGAAGTATAAATTACAGTGAAGTCCAGTCTAGTTAGGATAGCAAAGTCAAACCCTGGTTAAATGCATCAGGTCAAACTATGGCCAAAACCACATCAGCATAACATTGTAAAAGGAACGGTGTTAATAAGAATTGGGGGATTTTAAGATTTGAGGAGAGGGACTTGTAAACAGGGGCAGAAATACATTCATGTTATGCATTTGTGATTAGCTGTACATCTTGATGACTTCCACCAATAAAGTCACAGGGGAGGGAAAATGCTTCTGAGAAAAGGGATTGCTGTGTCAAGTTTGGTGTGTGTGCCTACTTGCATAGGACACCCCTTCTTGCAAGATTGTACTTAATAAATTGGATATTGCTATTAACCTGGGGATAAGCCCCATTGAACTCAGTAGGATATTTTTTTAAAAAAAAAAACTGGTATATTTTTACATTGCTTTTAATTCTATTTATAGTTTAATTATACTTAACTTTTGTTTATTTTAATGACATTGGCTTTTATTTATCCTTGTATCAACATCTCAAGCCACATTACAGTCCCAGGTCCGGGGAAAAGGCAGGATATAAAATCATCACCATCACCTACTATATCCATCACATAGTATTGGTGACATGGAGTTACTTCGGGGGGGGGGGGGACCACCAAAGAAGAAAAAAGTGAATACAACAGAAGAAAGCTATATGTGTGTGTGTGTGTGTGTTTGTGTGTGTGTGTGTGTGTGTGTGTAGATGTACAGAAAGAGTGTATACTGAGCAGTGAAGAAATAACAGACATGAAAATCATGAAAAACCACCTTGCAGCCTGGAAAAACAAACTACTACATGGTCAGTACATTGAAAGCATAGAAGAGGGAGATGAGAAAGGGACCCGTATCCAGAATGGGACACTGAAAGAAGAAACTGAAGGGCTTATATTTGTTACTCAAGAACAGGTGCCTCAAAACAAATAGCATCAAGGCAGATATTGAGGGGGAAACACATTTATGGATAAAAAATGACATCTGTGTAAAGAAAAGGATAAAACTGTTGGCCTCCTTATCATCTTATGCAGCAAGATTGTACAGACTGAATATAAGAAATGCCATGATACAGTGGGGCTTTCTAGATTGGCAGGAAAGTGTGACATGAAGTTGCCTTTTCCTTAATGCTTAGCAGCTGCACCACAGCCTTTAGATGGAGCTGCCCTGTTCTGCAGTTTTTTAAAAAGAAGCTGGGAAAACCAGCACCTTTTTAAAGGTGCTTCTTCTCTCCTAAAACGCAAAAAAAGCGTTTTCATGGCACACTTTCCCTTTTTCTCGTCTAAAGGCTAGAGTTTCATGCAGCCATGAACACACTTCTTTTTGCCAATCTAGTGATTACAATGATGCAACAGAATCTATGCAAAATAATAACAATAATAATAATAATAACAACAACAACAACCATCAGCAACTGATGGAAACATAATCAGTTATCAAAATGGTATGGTACAAATTGTATTGGACATTAAGATTCATATGACAAACAACTGAAGTATAATATGTAGTTAGGAAAAAAGAAAGCTTAGGTTATAGATATGGCAGTCCTAAAGAACAGCATACTTGAAAACAAAGATGGGGGGGGGGGTGAAATATCAAGACCTACCAATTTAGGTTTGTGGAAAGGAAAACAACTGTAGTTCCAGTAGTGTTAGGTATTCTGACAGCAATTTCAATTGGACTAAAAGACCATCTAAATGAAATTGCCATAGATATCATCACATAGGGTAGGACTATGAAATCAAGAATGATGATGACAATGAGGATGTTAATAAACTGAAAAGACACGTATGAATATAGGATTGCACTGTTAATTAGGCATTACTTGCATTATAGAAAGCATTCTGCTATATTCAATGAACAATGTTTATCTCTGCCTATAATTCCAGATAATTCCATAATGAACCTGTTGATAGACCTAGCCAGATATAGTAGCTATCCCATGTTCAAAAGAGTTGCTATTAGGGAATTATAAAACTAATTTGAATGTAAACTGTTTTCTCATCAAAGTATTGCTTGTACTGAAATGCCAATAAGTACCCCTCTGACTGGTATAATTGCAATTCTCTCTCTTTAATCCAATCAATAAATTAATGCAATTTGTATAGTAGCATATTTTGAGATGAATAAAAGATATTCCTCCTCTATTTTTAAAAAAAATCTTAATAAATATTCATTTAATTTGCAATATTCTAAATAAAACTGGAAAAGAACATTTTGGCCTTTACATTTGCTCTTCATTCAGAGGCTGGAAAATACAATTTGGCCTTCACAGTTATTTTCATTGTTTATATCTTTTAACTATTTTCACATGTAAGAGATTCCTATATGAAGGACTGATACTTTGTGCAATAATTCCCATTATTTGTGTATATGACCACTTCCATACAGGTAAGCTGCAATCTTATTTTATTCATTTACATTTTTCAAATGATCCCTTTATCCACACACATCCCACATCCATCCCTCTTTTTCTCTTCCTCTGCCTGCCCATTTCCCCCCTCAGACTTCAGTAAAGTCCATATTCCAAGCCAGATAAATTTTTGAACAGCTGCTATTTCTAATGTAACTCTTAAACTTAAATGAATAGAACAGCTGGAAAATGAAGATGGGTGAAAACTTCATTCAGGCTGAGATCTTGCACTACAGTTGCATTGCAGAAATCTTGTCAGAGATACCACAGGTTCAGGCTTCTCTTATGGAGTCATGTTGGAGTAGGCCTGGTGCATTTGGGACTGGTGGCTCAAGGCTGTTTAACTGCCTGGTAGTGTGCCAGAAAATATTCAGGCCTTTAAAAGGGGGTAGTGAGTTGTGGAGAGTTCTTAAAAGTGAAACCTAAGTAGCAGCTTCTGATCTAATAATGAACATGCTAAGGTGCTGAACTTAGTCTTTCATAAAGCTTTTCTGGGTCCATCCATAAATTAAAAACAGGGCATCACACATTTATTCTGTGTTGTGCACTGGTTATGCTACGCCACTCACAGAGTAAATCCTGACACTGTACAACGGTCCATCATACCTCAGTCTGCTCCTTTGTTATTTTTACTAACATCCAGTGGCTGGAGTGGGAAGGGGTCATAACAAACCTCATGATAGCCTATGCATGTCATAGTATTATTTATTATTTATTAAAATAGTTATACCTCACCCTTTATCCAAAAATCTCAGGGCATCTTACAATAAAATCAGTAGCATCTGAGACTGAACCAAAGCCATGGGTGCTTGTAACTGCTTGGGGTAAGGAATAGGTTGTTCTGTTTTCCATTTGGAAAAAAATAGCCTTACAAAAGCATTCACCTGCTCATGCACAGGGCTAAATTGGAGCCAGAGAGGAGGAGGCACATGTGACCCTTTCTTCCAAATATTGTTATATGCCCGGAAGTATCTTAGGCTTTCCATGTTGAATGAAGAGGCCTGTAATCACATTTTATTGCATGCTGTTGCAGAACTCCCATGACTAAAAGTCCTAAAAATGTTTGGCTTACAGTTGTGGGTGCTCTGTAATCACTTTCAAGTAAACTAGGATCTATACAGATCTTCATGCTTAAACATCTGGGAAGTGAAGAAAACCTATATTTGGAGTATGTGGATACAGAGCTTATGAACATGCCCCTACCAGCCATTTAACTCTTCCACATTAGAAATGGAATTAATCACTTCTTAAGGGACTGGAAGTCCCATGTCTGAGCTGGAGATGTGAGTCCACTGGAATGAACCTCTGTCAACCCAGATTTCATCATAAGAAGGTGGCTGAACAAATCCTCAAATGAGGATTCTCAAGTTTGGTGTTTTGTTTTTAAGCACTTATGATTTTATCTGTCCCTCTATACAGTCATTCATTTGAATATTCACTTATCTGGAAGACTCAGCAGTCACTGTTTGAAGTTTTCTTGCTTTCAGAATTTCAAGAACTTTGTTCAGGTGTTTTACTAAGCATCCTCTCAGTTTCTGAATTCACCACATTGAGACAAGAGGTCTGGGTTGTCTGACTTGTTTTTCCTCAAATGAAAATTAAATCTTGTATGTGACTAGAGAACCTAATAATGCAGGACCTTCAATCACATGGAGCTTTATACTCATGTTCAGGTAAGCACAGCTAGAAAATCCCTTAAGAACATGTCATTCAAGATGGCAAAATCCCCTTAAGGGGGCAGGGAAGGCTGATATGGGAATGTAGGTAGCCTACATTCTGTTCTCAGCCTGTCCCTCTACCCACCTATTGCCCTTGCACATTCATTGAAGGGGAATAAAATGCATGATTACTGCATTAAGAGCTATTTGGCCATAGAAACCCAGATTCACAAGGTATCATCTGGACCATTAGTCTTGCCAAGAGAAGATAGAATGATCACAGAGAAATCTTGAAGATGTGTGTTTGTTAGAGATGAATGGTGTTGACAATCTGTGAACATGAATAGACTGTTTCCTGACACAAGGCCAAGTTTGTTTCAACCCATTTGTCTCTGCGAAAGAACAATATTGTCAGCTGGTGAGTAATCAGTAAAGGGATGTGTGATAATGTTTTGAAGCATGATTAAATTTGGTGGAGTTTTTATCACCTTCCTTTGTATCATAACTGTTTCAAGAGGGGGAAAAATAGATCAATAATTGCAGCCATTTGGCATCATCACAAGAAGTAGCTTGCAGAGCAAGGTCTCATTGCAGGCTGAGATTAATGACCTTTTAGACCTAGATTTGTGGAGGGGGGTGGGTTACTTCAAAAAATCCTCAGTAGCAAATGCACATTTTCTGTTTTTTTATATAAGTGGCAAAGAACTGTTGTTCATAAGTGGCATCATTGTGAAAAGCAACTTCCACAATAATTGGAAACCATCAAAAAGTCCTCCCCCTTTTTTCCCTTTCTCTTTCTTTCTTTCTTTCTTTCTTTCTTTCTTTTCTTTGTAGTGCTGGTTACAAAAGTTCAGAAAGTACAGAAATTAATTTAATTTTTGCAAACTATCATCTCAACTGACCTGATCTGCACTGTCTGGATATAATTATCCACCCATTTTTGCACTTCTCAAAGCTTCCAATTTAGTTCTACCTTGATGAATATGAAAGATGCATAGAAATTAACTTTAGAAGGAAGTCTTGCTGAAAAATCAATGGCTGAGGTCCTGTGTCATTGTCATAACTACAACGATGGAGTGCCATAGTAGAGTGTAGAGTCTTAGAATCATAGACTTGGAAGAGACCTCAAGGGCCATCCAACCACTCTGCCATACAGGAATACACAATCAAAGCATGCCTGACAGATAGCTGTCCAGACTCTGTTTTAAAACTTCCAGAGAAGGAGACTCCACCACTTGATGCAACATATTTTTTTTTAATAGTCTTTATTAATTTTAAAAGAAGATTTACTATATACAAGAACTATATATATATATATATATACACATACAAGAAAAGCACAATCAAGATAAGTACAAATACAATAAAAAGAAAAAAATGTGTAGTTCTTTCTTCTTCTTTTCTTCTTTTTTTTTTCAGCTCAATGATAAAAACAAACTTCCTTTTTACAAGGGTTCAAGGTAGTCTGCATAATTAAAGTTTCTCATAGTCCCCATGCTTGGACTTTACAATATATACTTCCCTCGAGTATCGCTGTCCTTATCTTAATTTTTGTTTTGCACTATACTTTCTTATTTCTCTAATGCTAATCATCATACTAGTTAACATTTTGCCCCCTAAGCTTAAATATACATACTCGATATTACATTAATACTTTATATATGGATCTTCTCTTCTATTTTCGTTAACTATAACAGCGGTGTGTCTTAGCAAATCTTCTATTGGTGTAGATACTTCAAAAAAAAAAAGAAAAAGGAGAGACCAGTTGAAACATAAAACACCACAAAACAACAATAAAAACAAGAGACTTTAGTTATTTGCCTACAGGTCATTCAAATTTCAATATCCACAATATTTAACTTCCAATGATTTTCCCAAAATAAGATCACCTTGTCCCATTCTTCTCTTCTTCTTTTCTTGCTATAATTCCTTACATTACATGATATTCTATCTAACTCTCTATAGTCATTTATCTTGTGCATCCAATTGTCCCAGATCGGGATTGAGCTTGATTTCCATAATTTAGCAATTTCAACTCTAGCTGCTGTTATAAAGTAGAGTATAATTCTCCAGTATTGTCTCTCATCCTGAGGTTTTAGAACAGAGGTCATGTTAAGTAAATACAGTTTAGGGTCTAATGGGAAAACCACACCAAAAATTTTGAGTATTGTTTCATGAACTTTTTTCCAAAAGTCTTGAATTTTATTACATTTCCACCATATATGCATTAAATTTCCCTTCTCATCACCACATCTCCAACACCTGCCATGTTTTAAATTATAAATCTTTTTCAATTTCCAAGGGGTTAGATACCATCTATTCATAATTTTTAGGAAATTTTCTTTTGGTTCTTGCGCTATTGTAAATTGATTAGACCTTTTCCAAGTATTATACCACTCCTCCAATTTAATTTCTTTTCCTATATCCCGAGCCCATTTTATCATATACTCCTTTATTGTTTCTTGTTCCAGGCTTCTACTTAAAAGTAGTTTATATAGTTTAGAGATTGTCTTCCCCTCCGATTGCCAAATTATCCGGTCTAATTCATTATATTCCGTTTCAATACCTCTCAATTTCTTATCCTCCAAAAATTGGTTTTTAATTTGATAATATTTAAACCACTGCAGATCAAATCCTTCCTCTTTAAGCACCTCTTTGTTTTTTATCTCCTGCTTGCCTGTCTGGTCTATTTTTAAACAATTTTTGTAGGTAATCCATCTATCATCTTTAATTTCTAACCATCTAGAAAAAAAGGCTTCTTGGGTCGATGTCCACAAGGGGATCTTAAAATAAAAGAGCTTTTTAACCTTCGTCCATGTAATCAAGAGAGATTTCCTAATGGGATGATTGTTAAAATCTCTATTTTTTGCCAAGTTGTTATAGCTCAGAAAGGCATGCCATCCGAACCTTAATTGTATATCTTCCAGGTTTAGAATCTCCTTGTCCTCTAATTTTATCCAATTTTGTAACCAGGTCAAATTACAAGCCCAATAATATATTTGTAAATCTGGGAGAGCATATCCCCCCTTTTCCTTTGTCTCCTTAAGATGGGACCATTTAATTCTAGGCTTAGAGCCCTTCCAAACAAATTGTTTTAGATCCTTTTCCCACTCCTGGAATTTTTTATCTTTTATCTCTATTGGAAGATTTTGTAGGAGAAACATTAACTTTGGCATCACTGACATTTTAATTGCCGCAATTCTCCCTAGTAGAGATAAATTTAAGCTATTCCATCTCCTCAATTTATCCTTGACATCTTTCCATAAATCTATATAATTGTTTTCAAATAGCTTCAAATTGTCTTTTGATAGTTTTATGCCCAAATATTTAATTTGTTTTTCCACTTTGAATCCTGAAATTGTTATTAGTTTATCCTCTTCTTCTTTATTCATATTCTTTGTAATCATAACTGTTTTCCCTTTATTGATTCTTAATCCTGCGTTTTTGCCAAATTCATTTAATTCCTGTTGTAAAAACCCTATACTAGTTAATGGTTCATCCAATATTATGGCCACATCATCCGCGAAAACCTTAGTTTTTATTTCTTGCCCCTTTCTCCTAACCCCTATCAGTTTTTTATTTTCTTTAATTGCTAAAATCAGGATTTCAATTCCGATAACAAACAGTAAGGGGGAGATGGGACATCCCTGTCTAACCCCTCTCTTTATTTTAAATACTTGAGATTTTCCTCCATTAATTGTAATATATGCTGCCTGTTCCTTATAAATTTGTTTGATTGTCCTTACAAATTTTTCTCCCAGGTCCATACGCTCTATTAATTCAAAGAGGAAATCCCAACGTAAACTATCAAATGCTTTCTCCATATCAATTGCAATCAAAACGCCTTTTCTTTCATTATTTACTTGATAATACTCTAGACAATTAATAATAGTTCGGATATTGTTTTTGATATATCTTTTGGGTAAAAAACCATTCTGTTCTTTACTAATTATTGAACTAAGAATTTCTTTTAGTCTAGTTGCTAAAATGGACACAAAGATCTTATAGTCCACATTCAACAAACTTATAGGTCTATAATTTGTTACCAAAGATTCATCCTTCCCTTCTTTAGGGATCAGCGTGATATTTGCTAGCTGCCAAGATTGAGGAGTTCCTTCCTTATCTATAGAGTTATATAACCTTACCAAGTGGTCAATCAGTTCATTTTTAAACATTTTGTAATACAAAGCCGTGAATCCATCTACTCCTGGAGATTTTCCCTCTTTTAGTGCTCCTATAGCTTTTATAATCTCTTGTTTGGATATTTCCTTATTTAGCAAATTCCTCTGCTCTTTATTGATTTTTTTGATGGTTTTAGAATCTAGATAGGTTTTCAACTTGATTTTATCCTTAGGCTCTTCGTTATAGTTATATAAGGAACTAAAATATTCCTTAAATGCATCACATATCTCTTCCTTTTTAGTTATGATTTTATTGTTTACTTTTAATTTGGAGATCAATCTTTTCTCCCTCTGTTTTCCCAATTTCTTTGCAAGCCATTTACCCACTTTGTTGCTATTTTCAAAAAAGTTCTGCCTAGTCCGTTTCAAATCTCTTGCAATATCCTCATCCATCATACTCTGCAATTGTTTTTTCAGTATCTTTACCTCATTTAACAGTTTAATATCTGTTGGGGACTGTTTCATCTTTTCTTCTTTCCTCTTTAAGTCCTCTGTAAGTTTACTCTCTCTTTCCCTTTTCAGCTTTCTAAGTTCACTTTCTCTTTTTATTAATAAACCCCTTACCACTGCTTTCCCTGCATCCCATATAGTTTTTATTTGAGTTTCTGGAGTATCATTTATCTGAAAATAAGATTTTATCTCTACCCTTAGTTTCTCTACAAAGTCCTCATCTCCTAGTATTTCCTCCTGTAATCTCCACGTATAACTCCTTTTGGATTTATCGTCCAGTAGCATCTCTATTAAACAATGATCCGAAATTAACCTAGGCTCTATCTCCATCTTCCTTGTTTTTATCGCTAAAGTTTTGGAGACCAAAAAAAGGTCAATCCTTGACCATGATTTACAAGTTTCAGAATAATAGGTAAAGCCTGGTTTGTCATCATTTTTATAGACCCATAGGTCTTCTAGGTCATGTTCCTTTATTAAATCGAAACAACTTTTTGGCAGCTTACCCTGGTCTTTTTTCTTTCTTTTCTTATCTGATTTTCTATCTATCTTAGGTTTTATTACCCCATTGAAATCTCCTGTAATTATTACTTTCCCTTTATCTACAAGTCTTAATTCATCCTTTAATTTTGAGTAGAAAGTCTCTTTCCTTTCCAGCGGGCCATAAACATTTACCAATATGAAGGTCTCCTCTCCTGTATAGATTTCTAAAATAAGGAACCTTCCCTCAGGATCTTTCTTTATTTCCTTTGCATGCAATTTATTCTTAACATAAATAACTAATCCTCTTTTCCTTTTTCCTATCGAGGCATCAAAGCATTTTCCCAGTTTGGGGTTCCTAATATATTTCTGGTCCCCCTTCTTTATTTTCGTTTCCTGCAAACACACCACATCATATTGGCGTTTCTCTAGTAAATGGAACACTTGCTTCCTTTTTTTATATTTGTTCAAGCCCCCAACATTCCATGATACAATTTTTAACATAACTATGCTTATTTCCCTTTAAAAAAAAATCTTACTAAAGTTATCATCAATCCGCTATTAAGATTAATTTCAAAAAGTCCCAAATTCTTACTGTTACGTTAAGCTTCTATTAGTTCTCCGCTGGTTCCTTCCTTTTGGTTTCTCCCTTCAGCAGCTACTCCCTCCTTCCGTGACTGCTTCTCTTTCTTCTTATTGGTAAATATGGGCTCCTTTGCAAATCCTGGGTCACCTTCTTTCTCCTCTTCGTTGTCTTTAGATTCGTCTCTAAGGAATTTCCTATAAAAGTCTTTGGCCTTTTCCACTGTATTTATCCTGTATCTCTTTTGATTCAGTCCAAAAACTAATCCTTCGGTGTCAAGCCATCTATAGCCAATATTATTTTTCTGTAGAAGTGCCGTCAAAAACCTATACTGTTGTCGCTGTTTTAACACATAAAAAGGCACATCTCTGAAAACTTCCACTTCCACGTCCTTTATAATTAGGCTTTCCTTGAAGTTTTTTTGTATAATTCTGTCCTTTATTCGTGTACCATTGAAACAAATAGCTACATCTCTAGGCAGCCCTTTATCTTTTGCACTTTTTGAATTAATTCTGAACAACTTGTCTATTTGCACATCTATCAATGCCTGTGAGGTTTCCAGATATTCTGCTAGCACGGGAATTATTTTCTCCCCCAAATTTTCACTGTCCTCCTCCGGCAAACCTCTTAATTTAATTATCTTCTCCCTTTGTTTTTTCTCTTGATTTAGAGTTATTCTCTCTCCCCTTACTTGAGCCCTCTCCACCTCCTCAATTTTGCTATCCAAATCCTCAGTTTTCTTGGCTATCACCTGGACATCTTCTCTAATTTCATAGATGTCTTTATTCAATCTATCTATTTTTAATGCTAAACTATGTATTTCCTCCTGCAAATCCCTTTTTATGTCCTCCCTCAAATTTTTCTGTTCCTCCCTTATTTCTGCCTTGAAGTTTTTCTTAAACTCTCGGAGCTCCTCAAGAATAATCGTACTTACATCCTGTTGTTTAAACCCCCACTCCATTGAGTCCCTTCTAGTCCCTTGTTGTTTCCAGCTCATATTCTCCTTTCTATTTTTTGTTTGCCTTGTATCCATTTATATCTCCAAAGTCTTCTCTTTACTATTTATGTTTCTCAGGTACCAGCTTGATTCTCTTAACTCTCTACTTGTTGTGATATCCTCCCTCCAGGTGTGAGTTGTTATCTCCAGTTTTCCTTAATTTGATACTTCTAGAGTGTAGCTCAGGTTTCTTTCACTGATTAAACCCCTTCAGCTGCTCCAATGTTTCTCAAAAAGGGAAGATGCATAGAACACCAAACTTCACAAAGCAAATGTCTTTCGGTCTATATATGACAAGTCTTATTTTCCTAAGGGTTCCCACAATAAAGAAAATTAAAATCAATTGCTTAGTAATTCTCTTTCTTTCTTGAGTGTGATAAACCCTCTTTTCCAATAAAGTCCCAGAAAGGAACAAAATCACTCTCTTTAATGTTTGAAGACTCCCCACTGTTCTTATCCTTTGGCTATGAGAAGACCAAAATTAAATGGCACTTAAATCCAACTCCTTGTTCCCTTGACGAAAATCAAAGCTTCCAAGCCTTGTTTGAGCCAAAACAAGGCTTTCTTCCTGGCTTTAAAGGCCGGACTCGAGGCTGGTATCTGAAGATTCAATTCTATTGCGGTGGCTGTCTTGCAACTTTCGACGAGTCTCTTCTCCCCCCTGTATCAGCTCCCTGACACAGGCCGAAAGTTTGAGACTCTCCAGTCCCCAAACGACCCTCACTCAAGTCTCACCCGACTTGCGTATCTTCCGAAACCTCCCAAGTTGATTTATGGGGGTTTTAAACAGATCCCACAATAAATCAAGGGAGGCAGAGCTGTGCTTCTTACCTCCCAATGCCTCGGCGTTCCGACCGGAAGTCTTGATGCAACATATTCTTAATGTCAGGAAGTTGTTTTGAAGTGGAATCTCTAATCTTGTGGCTTGTATCAATTGCTCTGAGTCCTAGTCTTAGGAATTGCAGAAAACAAACTTACTTCAACTTCAATACAGTAGTCCCTCTGTATCCATGGGGAATCCATTCCAGACACTACCACCCCTGCACAGATACAAAAATCTGCAGATGCTAAAGTTCCATTGTTCCCAATGGTGGCAAGTGCATATGAGTTCTGCCAAAGATAATAAATGAATAGGATAACTGTAGTCCCACTTCCCAATATCAAAAGACAACTTTATAAAGAAATAAAAAGATGACTAATCTATGGAGCAGAAAAAACAGTATGATTTCTAAAAGGGTAACAATACCCCACTGAGAATTGTGCAAATAATTAAAAACAAATGGTATTATAATAATAAAATATCAAAACTCAAGGCCAGTCATGTTTCAACTAAAATTTTCCTCAGTGGCCTATAAGTATTCAATATATTTAAAAAATTAAATCAATTCCTCAGCTCACACAGTGTGACTCTGTTAAATCCAAAGGTAATAAAGTTCCTCCCCTGCTCCCAGAGTCTTTTATATAACCAGCTGAACTGGTTGTGGGAATGATCCTGCCAAGACTCAGGAAAAAAAAAACTTAGGGAAAACTTAGGATATGGAAGGACAATGAAAAACTCAAGCTAACCAATTCACATTTTACTTTAAGCCCATCAGGGATTCAGATAATATGACTCTGTTCAATTCAAGGGTAGTAATATTCTTCTCCCGTTTCCAGAGTCTCTTAAATATCCAGCTGAACCGGTCATGGGAACGATCCTGCCATGACTTGAAAGGACAAAGAAAAGCTCAAACTAACCAGTTCACATTTCATTTAAGCCCACCGGGGATTCAGATTTCAAACAATGAATCCATTTAAGTTCCAATATTTGTAATTGTTTTATGTTCTTAATATTAGATATCCCATCTATGCACTAGAATTTGAATGAATCAAAAGGGTGATGTTCATCTGGAAAATGTTTCACCAATGGGGCCCCTATTTGAATGCCCTTGCAAACTAATTTATGTGGGTATGACCGGTAGAGCGATAAAAACTTGAATTGTTGAACACAGTTGTATTTAAAACCATAAAATAGAGGCCCCATTGGTGAAACATTTTCTAGATGAACATCACCACCACAGGACAACATGGGCTGTCTCTAATGGCAGCGTGGCCACGTGTACATGCCTCCATTGGGGACAATGTGGGCTTTATGTGCTATCAGTGACACAAAAATCAATGTATACTCTATTTTTTCTGAAATATTTTCAACAGAGTCCAAAATTATTTTCAAAAGAGTCCATAAATAAAAGAATCAAGAATGGCACTTGTGATCCTGGAGGTGAAGGTAATGTCTTTAAATCCTGGAACGGCTACCTCCGGAGACTATGAGGCCATTTCGACTCTTTCTAGTCTTCGTCAGTTTAAATCAACAGATTTCATTGGGCACAAACATAAATCATCCTGTGCCACAAACATAAATCCTTGGACTTAACTATAGTCCCATGTCTGGTTGACAATACTACCTGTCCCCTTTCTGAATTTGTGGTAGACCCTCACCACCACATCCCTGATCTTTCTGTCTCCCTTAATTTTTACCTAGATGCTTTCTGTTTGGCTTCATGGATTTAAGTCATGAATCTCTTCAAATCATACATCCTTAATATATAATGCAAACACACCTTGTATATTGTAATCGCTGCAAGAGGTATGCAGGACTTTTGGTCCTCTAGATGCTTTGGCACAGAATTTCCAATTCAAAACGTCCAATGGCAAGAGACTATGGAAGCTACAATCCCAAACTTCTGGAGGACAATAAGTTCTCCAAAAAAGTTATATGTATTGTATACTGTCCCCAGGTCAACACAACATAATGACAAGAATACTGGATTTTGGCACAAAATGGATTGTACACAGAGGGGAGGTCTGTACCCACCGCAGGAAGCAGTGAGATGGAGTCAAGGCTGCTGCACAGGTATCCACAGAGGCCCCATCCCACTGCTTCTGAAGGCCACGGGGAAGCGGCAAATTGCCGCTTCCCCGCGGCCTCAAAGCAGGGTTCAGCAGGTGCCCTGGGCACCCGCTGCACCCCGCTTTCCTCGGAAGTGCTGAGGGGAGAAAGGGACCACCACTGCGGCCCCTCCCCCCCCCCGGGTCCTTGGCGCAGCCATTTAAAGGCCGTGCCAAGAACCTGGTGCAAAAAAGGAGCTCCATTTCAAAGCTCTTTTTTGTGCTGCGGGAAGGGCGCACTTGGCGCCCTCCCACTGTGCCAGTGTGTCATGGCATGCACAGCCATGATGATATCATGGCGTGCCCATATGGATGCCACCATTTTTAAATGGCGGCCATATGCTTTAGGGTTAGAGAGGGTGCGGACGCTGCAACCTCCCTAACCCTAAAGGCACCCCTTCCAGCCCTAATCGCATTGCTTCCTGCCCATCTAGATCGAGCCAATATGATGGAACTTTTTAATGTTCCCCTGCAGAACTCATCCTCTGCCTAAGAAGCAGTAAAGCTTTACAATGTCACTCCATGATTTCATCAAAATATTTACATTAGCATAAAATCAAAGTCACAATATTTATACTTCATGTTTTCCACTTCTTTTTTTTCCACTCTTTTTTCTGTCTGCATATCACAGTTAGGGGGGCCTGCAAAAGAAGAACAAAATGCTTGCATTTCACTGAATTATGTGACAGCCAAAGGAGTTCTTCAGCAGGTAATGAATTTTCACAGTGAAAAGAGTAATTGCCAGGTAATGGGGAAGGCGACCTTTTCATTTAACACATAAAAGGATGTGAACACAAGAGTATAATGTGTAATAGGGAAAAATGACTTTTAAATTCACAAATGGATCACTGCCCATTCTGCCCATCCAAGAAACCAGCGGAGTCCTGCCTTTTTATAGTTAATGTAATTCTCTGATAATGTTTAATAAAATACTAATGAGTGATATTTGCAGTTTTCAGTGTGTATAGTTGTCATTTCTGTGGACTCAGAAATACCATCAGCAGAGTTGTGCTCATTCTATGCCTCTGTTCACAAAAGTCGGGAGTCAGTTTTCCCCCATTCCCACAAATGAGAGAGTATATGCTGGTTTTACTTTGTGTCGCATTTGGGAACCAGCACAAGTTTGGGCTGGAGTAGACCAACACCTTCAGCCAGCATGGCTTTTACATGTGCCATGTCCCCAAGTCACCCAGAGATCGTGCCAGCAATTACATGCTGGGATGCTTCTGGGTGACTTGCAGGTGTGGTGTTTATTATTATAATTTATTATAATTTATTTTATTTATATAGAGCAGTAAATTTACACAGTGATGTACATACAGTCTTATAATTAAATGGATCCCTGCCTTCAGGCTTACAATCTAAAAGAGGCAACACAAAAGGTGAAGGGGAAGGTGGTGGGAAAGGGATGAAGTCCAGTGGTTCTTCTCTCCCTCTGGGGCCTGGACCAAGGCAGATGGACTGAAGGGAGGGCACGGCTTCTTAATACATAGTAGTTTAGATATCGTGCACCCTAGAGCCAAGGAAAAAAAAACAGTTCTAGAAGCAAACGGGCAGCTTTTTTCCTCCCCAAAATAGGAGTGGATTTTTTTCTGCTTCTATTTTGGGTGGAAGCTGGCTGGATTGGGGTTGCAGTGTGCAGTTGCTGCAGCCCTAATTCAACCTTAAATGAATCCGTTTTGCCCCTTTGTTTCTATAGAAAGAAATGTGTGCTTTTAGGTAATTTCTTAAAAATGAAATGTGTGATTTAGGGTATTTTTTTAAAAAAAAACTGCAACAAAATTCTCTTTTATCTTGTCTGGGTACATTCAATAAATAAAACCATTCTCAGCATGGAAGCACTGTGTTGTACCTGCCTCCTATATTTTGCAAGGGTTAAAGATCAGGAGGCAGTCAGGGGGTAAATCTGGTGACCCTAAATCAGCCCTAACATAGTTGAAAGCCAGACTTTAGGCATTAATCACACAAAGCCTCAGACCTAGGTGGATTTTCTACCTTCTATTTCTTTATTTTTGATTGCCTGTTATTTTGATACTAAATTATGCGATTTGTACTAAAAACTAATAAAAAAATTTTGAAAAGCGACTTTATCAACTGAATCATGGCTCTTTTGGTTTCATTAGGAGTTTAGTGTAAAACACTCTTCCATGGCAAAAAAAGGGAAGGGGAAAAAACTCTTAGAATTCCATAGTCTTCAACTATAAATGATCACAGTCTGGGTGATATGCATGCATACATACATAGATTCATCATGACTTTCCTGATTAAATCTAATAATATAAATAGAAGCATCCTTACCAAATATGCCTACAATAAAAATGTAAAGTGAATGTTAATAATACAACTACTTCAATTTTGTCAGCTGCAGTTCCATTAACTTTGTATTTAACAACTGACAAAACAATAAGATCCTCATTAAACCTTTAAAGTATATACAGCTTGCAGGGAACTGTCCATCTAGAATATATAATACAAGCAAATCATATTGACATTTTTTGCTAAAAGGAGGGACGGTCCCCATGGATATAACATTGTTGTCTTATATTGAACATCACTGCAGTTTACGTGAATGCAAAAAGAGAGAGGAAATATTTAACACAAGGAGCCAACACAGCAATAAAAATGCATACAAACCAACCTTCTGAAAATATTCCATAATGTGACTTCTTAGGTCAGATTAGTTCATACTTGTGTGCATGATGAAGACTACCAAGAGTGGTGTCTAGAATGTATGGATAAACCATCACAGTTCAGCCATCCTGCCACCCCATATGAAATTTACATCACCTTTCAAATACACTGCTTTTCATAGGAAGCACTCTGTACATTTAGCTCTGAATCATCACATTTTTAGAGAGGAAATGAAATGCATGCATGTGTAAAGAATCAAGAGGCTGACCTCTTTATTTCAGATGTCCATTCACTCAGCTGTCAGAGAAAACAAGTATGTTATTGGTAAACTCAGCTCACAATTTCCCACACATTCACAATAGCATAACTTACTGTAGATCTAAGTCATACTGTAGATCTAAGTCAATGAAATTCTTATTAGAATAAGGTATTATTCGTTTCTCTGGTGATCTTTTCAGAGTTTTCAGTGCTGTGATGAAGACATTTCTACTCTCAGAATGCACGCTCATCCCTCTGTCACCTTTGTTAACAAGTTTTTAAATGCTTCAAAACCCTGGAGAGGCTGCTACTTGATCAATTACATATCATTATCTTTAAAATGACATTTTACAACCTACACATCTCTGCTCAGAAATAGATTTGATTGAAGTCAATGGGACTTACTCTCAGGTTAAGTCAGTATAGGATTGCATCTGAAGACGCTAAGGCTACTTGCACTAAGATTTCATTGTTAATCACCCAGTGAAGCCCATGGAAAGCCATCATATGTAAAATGTCAACTATTCAATTGAAATTTACTAATTGCAGCTCTCTCAAGCTGGATTTTTGCAGCTCACTCAAGCTGGATTTTACTTAATGTGTGTGAAATAATGTTAGATTTCATTCAACTGTAGGCTAGAATCCAGTGGAGGACATATGCTGGAAAAATGAAATTTCTTCCGCCAATGGCTTCAAAAGTCTTCCTTCACCACTGTACTTTTTAAATCGCTTCCAGAGGGCTAGTCCCAGGATCTGAAGGGGAGATGGGAGAGGAAGATGTTTCTGTTGCACAGGTGTAATATTTGAATGTAACATTGGGTTTAACCTGACTTTTTAAAAATTGGAATCCCTAATTTTTAAACATTTTTTTTTCAAAATTAAAGCTAAAGGCTAGCAATTACAATGTTGGCTTACATCTTATAAACCACTCATAGAGTGGTTAGTTCATTATGAAGCAGTATAGAAATGCAAAGTGCTATAAGTGCTATTGTAATCACTTAGTTATAATATCACAACTCACTTTTATAGTTGGAGTGCCATTTCAGTGACACACACACACTGCCACCAATAAACCTACCTTTTAAGCAACACACCCTCCCCAACACAGGTATTTATGAGTCACTGAAGAATGAGGAATTAGCAATGATGCATCCAAGCCTCTTCCTGTAGTTGGGCATGCTGCAGCTTCGTCCTTGCCACAGTGTGTTCATTCCCTACCCCCAGCAAACTGGAAATGATTATGTTAGGGACTGTGCATCTGAAAAGGTAGACTTGTAGCCATTATTGTCCTGTTAAAACTCTAAGAGAAGCCCTTCTCTCTGTCCCACCACCTTTTCAGACACATTTGGTGGTGACAAGGTAGTAGGCCTTCTCAATAGCTGCTCCTAGACTTCAGAATTCTCTCCCTAGAATGGTCAGGATGCTCTGTTCTTGCTTTCCATTCACTAGCAAGTCAAAACATTTTTTTTTTTTTTGCCATCAGGCTTTAAGATTGGATTTTTAATGGTGTGCTATGCTGTTTTATCTGTTGTGTACAGTTTTTTAATGGATTTCAGGTTTTGAATTCTATAAATTGTTTAACTATCTTTCAAATAACTTTTATCGTTATACTTTGATAGACTTTTTTGATTTGCTTTTAATATGATGTAAGACATCTTGAACACCATTATTGGGGGAAAGGTGGGGTGTAAATTAATGTTATTGTTATAATTGTCATCGTCATTGGAGCATTTTTTGAAATATATGCTGAGTATGAACTTCTTAATTCAGTACAAGATGTGTTAAAAATACCTGTTATTAATATTGCTACTGCATCAGCTCCTGCAACCAACAACAGCAATAATAATAGATAATGTTAAAAAATGAATGAAAGAAATAGACCTTCATTTCTCTCCAAGTGAATTTCAGTGAGAATAATATCTTTCCCCAATTACTTTTGCATTGTGCATGCACAAACACGTGCACGCACACACATGCATGTGTGTCTGTGTGTGTTTGTGTGTTTCCAGAAAGTATCTCCATGCTGTAAAAATTATGGCAACCTCATTTTCTTGTCACCTGACAATGTAACTTGGATAACAACATATGAATCATGGAGGAAGTCTTTTGTTACTATACCAATAGAGGTTGCTGGTGAAGAAACAAGAATCCTTGCCCATTCTATGTATACTTGACCTTAGGCAAAATCTGCATCATATATTAATTAGGAAATAGTATGTGATACTGATATATGTACTTACATCTGCTTTTTGCTTGTTGCATTGCCTCCCCCACCTTTTACATTGCCAGCTCTTTCCATCTGGTCTGAGCCCTTTTCCGCAAGCACCAATTAGAGACCAGAAAAACAAGCTTACGATAGAGAACTTCTTGTATCAGGAAGCAAAATTACAGTAATTGATGCTTATGTCCTTTACAAGGAATCATGTTTGCCTCTGATCAGAGGATAAGATTATGACTCTCCTTCAAAACCATTCTCTTTGCACAAACTAGAAGCTGACCTTTGATCTTTTGTTAATGCATGTTGAAATTATTGGGAGGGGGTGTATAACTCATCCCCTTTCCCCAAGAATAAGAGGTCATAATGCATCATTTTCAAATGAGACTTGCTTGTCTAACATAATGGTAATTCGTCATGTTAAAGGTCTGTCTCTAAATCAGGCACATTAAGTGCAATACTTAAACAGAGCAAAAGCCATCATTTCACCTTAAGATATATATTCTTTAACGGTATTTGAAAGAAAGAAACAAAACAAAAGGAAACGAGAGAGAAAGAGGCAGAGGGGGAGAGATCAATCTTTAGATATTGAACTTTTCATTTATATCACATGAAGGACATAGAAGTTCAACTATCTAAACCCTGATTGCATTATTCCCTGTTGTAGAAATAAAATATATGATTAGATTTGTTTATTGAAAGCATGCTTGAAATCTCCCTTAATTTGAATTGCCAGACATCATCATGGGGAGGTCTTCCATATCTTTAACCTCTGCAGAAAATTAAAACAATTAATGATAGCAGTAGCAGCTCTTCCTCCTCCCCCTGCACTCAGTCACTCACTCTATCAGTCTTTTTTTCTCTCTCCTAGCTCTCTTTTTAACCAGTCACACACTGCATCTACCAGTATTCTTCTTTGAAGTCAGGTCTCAAGGAGCTAGCTAGTGTCATCTCATTGTTGGTGTATATCTCTTGACATTAAGACATGGGAAACTGGATAATAACCTTGGGCATAATTTTGGAAATGTCAGTGCTCTACTTGTCAACAGTGTTTCAATCCTGCCATTCTGAGGAGAACAACACTATGAACCTTTGTAAGTTACAACCAGTATGTATTTCAGGAGTTCAAAAGTATCCCTATTCCGAGGTTAGCAATGACCACCATCATGAGTGGTTGGATCATTATCCTAGAAGACGATCTGACTCTCTCTCTCTCTCTCTCTCTCTCTCTCTCAAAATCTCTCAGTCTCTCTTTCTCTCACAGAGAGCCAGAATAAGAACTTAACTATTTTGTTGCTGGTTGAGATGAAGGGCTGTTTAGTCCAACATTCTGTATCTAGTAGCAAACAGCAAGTTCTTCTGGAAGCTCACAAGCAAAAAGTAAAACCCACGTGGTCCAAATATCAAGTGCCTCCAAATCTGTTCCAAAGCTGGGAGATCTTTCCAAAAATGTAAGTGGTGAAGGACATGGAGCTGTGGAAGATATGCAGGCTGAAATCCTGTTACAAATGTGTAAGCACCATAGTTACAGCACTATGCAGTGACCCAAATTTGTTCCCCCCAATTCCCACTTATTGGGTAGCAGCCACTGTGATCAAGGGGACCTGTTTCCCTGTCAATTAGGAGACAGCTGGCCGATGGTCCCATACTCTTCCATGAGCAATCTCATGGGAGTGCAATAGGCAGAAGCAAGATCTATGTTGCAATTCCCCCACATGAAGATCATTCATGAAGGGGGCAGGACCCAGCTCCTTCCCAATCAACAAGGAACAAATTCCCATCAGTAGCAACAGTTGCTATGCATACCCCAAACTAAACCAGTTAAGACACATAACATTGGAACACATAGGATCAATGCTCATTAAAAAAAATCCATCCATTGCTGGAAGAGACTGGTCTTTATTCCTTTTTAAAATTCAGACAGCATATTCAGCTATCTAATCTCTCACAGTATAGGGGGCAGTTGAAAAAGAGGTCCTCTGGGTGACAGTTGCTAAACTAGTGCTAAATGTCTCCCAGAGGACCTAGGTGTGCAGAGTGAATCATATGGGAGGAGGCGATCTCATACACTTACAGACTTATTGTCAATGAATTTGTCTAAACTGTTCAAATGAAATTTAAATTAGCACCCATCACCCTTATCACAACTACCATCTACTCAAGGCTGGTAAGCAATTATACAAAAAATTAATGTCTATAACTCACAAACTTAATTTTACAGAATATCCTAGATGGCAGTCATGATAGTGGACATTCTGGTAGCCCAAAGAAATATTGTTTATAGTCATGTCTAAGTCTAGAAATTTTAGTAAAAAAAAAAAATCATCCAAAAAACCTGAGTCAACTTATCCACAAGTCAATGTAAGTACCGTACTTTAACTCTTATAAAAAGGGAGCCAACCCTTGGTCAAAGGCAAAAGTGTAATCTGTCCTGAAAGCATTTACCCGCCAAAGCTCTCTCATCCAGCTAGCCTTCAGAGAGAGTACAAACAGTTAAGCCTTCTGGAAGTTTGTTAAGTTATTTGGCATCATTTTCCTGTGCTTCATCCTATAGATCCTTTGTCACATGTCCCTAAATTTTACCCTCGATTTATACATGGGTCATATCAACATCCATAATTTTAGCCCCCAAACCTGCCCTCGACTTCTATATGAGGTTGACTTATAGTCAAGTATATACGGTAATTTTTCTAAACTCTGCTCCTTCCCTATGAGAAATGATGGATTCATTCCCCCTTTTTTATCATTATTTGCTGAAGCCGCTGGTATCAGAGGCATGATAAGTTTAAAAGGACAGTGGCAGGAAACATTAATATGATTAATATTGTTTTATTTAACCATATCACATGCCAAAAGCTCCTATTAAGATATTATAGTTTCTTTCCAGTCTCTGGGACATGGAAATGTCTGTGTACAAAATCATGAAGACATGACAAACTAGTTGGAAAGCCTTTGCAAAAGGTCAAGCTCTCTGAGTGACTGAGAGCCCTATAAAATTTATTCAGGTGCCCTCATTTCCTATCATCACCATCTAGTATAGGGTCATAAACATTGATCACAGTGCTAGTAAAACAAAATGACTACATGCTGTTTATCTAAGATGGCCATAAAAATCTAGGCAAGTGAATTAATTCAACTGATAAGGTAATAATTTAAGTCCAAAGTGGATATCTAGGAGTTTGACAGTTGAGTCAAACACAGGGGCCAATTGGAGCTCTTAGATGGCTTCAAGCTGTCATTTTCCTGAAATATGATATCTGACTTTCTTGGTGTTCTGTTGAAGAGAGTTGACATTTTCAAAAGTACTAGGATATGTAGTGGCAATCTACATAAGTACAGTACCTTTTGCCCCTTTATTCTTCTTTCTTACACTGTATTGTTGTGCACCTTCAAGTTGTAATCCCAAAGCAAACCTATCATGGAATTTTCTTGGCATTTTTTTCAGAGGGTTTGCCATTGCTTTCCTCTGAGGCTGAAGTATGTGACTTGCCAAGACCACCCAGTAAACAGCCATGTCCAAGTGGAGATCCCAACCCTAGTCTCACAGAGTCTTAGTGCAACACTCAGATCACTACACCAAATGAAGTAAAATAATCATTCTACTCCACAATGACTATGGACTAATGGATCTTGGCATATAATAACTGATTCCAAACAGCGGCTATTTTAAAAATGTATTTCCCTTGCCATATTGTATAAGAATTAGCACTAAGAACATAAGGATTCTTAATTCTCCAAGTTGGGATGAAGACTGATGTAGGATTTTACAAGAAGCCAAGGTGGTTTCAATGCACACATACATTTTAATATGAAACAAATGTGGATGGGAGTTCTACAGGTTTCTTATGAATGGGTTGGCTAGAAGCAACAAAATATTTGAGTATAAATACTGGATAGCTAATGGTGTGGAGGTGAAATCAATAGTTTGCCCTCTCAGCCCCTAGAGAAATTCATCAGTGATAACTGGTCTGTTATTTTGAAACATGAAAGATGAACCGAGATGCATGTGACTGTAAATATTTCCTAAAAGAAAATAATATTTATGCACCATGATGGACTTAATATAGTTGTTAACCCCAAATACAGTAGACCTATTGAATCAATGGGAACTTGGTAAGTCAGCACTAATGTATGTTCCATTGATTCAGAATCCTAAATGGGAATAGCAATTAGATTTAAGTCTTTAAACCATCTTATATACACACACACTTAAGAGAGAGAGTAAGCTAAAGCTTGGCCTACAATTTCTCCCAAATGCCTTCCTCTGCAAACGAGACTTGAAGTTGTCTACCTCATTCTCAGGGCAAATTAGAGTGTTTAGGAATTGTTTTTGTTTACATTTTCAAGTTTAATTTATTGTTTCTTTGTATTTCCTTTTATTCTCTCTCTCTCTCTCTCTCTCTCTCTCTCTCTCTCTCTCTCTGTTTTCTTCCTTCTTCTTTTTCTCTCCGCAGCCTCTTTGGCTGCTTGCACTTTCTTAGCTGAAATAGCCTCATGAGAAGAGTTACCTCATGATATCTCCCCCTGGGCTTTCAGAAGCATGGAAAGCTGGGGTTGCCGAAAACAGCCAAAGAGATTATTATACAGTGAAAGACAAGGTAGTCACATACACCTTCCAGCTGCCTCTTAAAGGTATAAATTTTTGTTTATTACAAAAAAATAAAAATAAAAAATAAATCTGTTCACTTGTGAGCAGGTGGCATATTTTCTGTCACTCTCAAAAGAGTTTTCATATTGATAAAAAGAATCTATGCACAAGCTAAGTACATTTCACAAATTCTATAAACTACACAAATTACATAGATAAGCTACATATTGCATAAAATAAGCTTATTATATAGATCAGACAGCTGATGCTTTGTTGTATGGACTTCTAAATATCAGAAGCATTGGATAGGTTCATTATGTCAGTTTGATCAATTGGTCAACCCTTCTTTGTTCATTGCATGGGCATGTGTTACGTCTGTGTTTTGCTTCACAAAAGGAAGACATTACTTTAGCACAGAGACATTTTGCAAAAATACAAAAACCTCAACCAAAAAGGAACACATTCTCACTCTGGTGCTGATGGCAGGAAGCGTCACAGACTGAATACTCCCTAGGCAGTTTCTATATTTCATGATAGGATTTCACACTGAGAATAAGTGATTCAGCAAGATTTCTTGACAATAATCCTGGCAGTTGTATGTTATTAGCTGCCATTAGCTGATTTCAATTTAGGGCAATCCTATATTGAATAATAGACGTCCAAGTCAACCTGTCATCAACAGCCATTCTAGGGTCGTGGCTTCCTTGACTGAATCTATCCACCTGTAATGTGGTCTTCTTTTTTTTACTGCCTTCCAACTTGCCAAGCATTATTGTCTTTTCAAGTGAGTCATGTCTTCTCATGATATGTCCAAGTCTCACTTTTGTCATCTTGCTTTCTAGGGAGAGTTCCAGTTTGATTTGCTTTAGGATCCATTTATTTCACAAAATCATAAAATCATAGATTTGGAAGAAACTACAAGGGCTATCATGTCCAACCCTTTTCTGTCATGCAGGAACACAGAATCAAAACAGCCTCTGTTTAAACACCTCCAAAGAAAGAGACGCTACTACACCCCAAGAGGCAGTGTGTTCCACTGTTGAACAGCTCTTACTCTCAGGAAGTTCTTCCCAAAGTTGTGGTGGAATCTCTTTTCCTGTAGTTTGAACCCATTGTTCTAGGCCCTATTCTCTGGAGCAGCAGAAAATAACCTTGCTCCATCGCCAATATAACATCCCTTCAAATATTTAAACAAGGCTATCATATGACCTCTTAATCTTCTCTTCTTGAGGCTAAATATAGCTCTCTAGGTCCCTCCTCGTAGGGCATGATTTCCAGACCTTTCACCATTTTGGTCACCCTCCTCTGGACGCAATCAAGCTTCTCAACATCCTTTATGAATTGTGGTGCCCAGAATTGGACACAATATTCCAGGTGAAACCTGACCAAAGCAGGATAGAGTGGTACTATTACTTTCCTCTATCTAGACACTATACTTGTATTAATGCAGCCTAGAATCGTATTCACTTTTTTTAGCTGCCGCATCACACAATTGATTCATGCTCAACTTGTCTTTTTCATAGCCCACGCCATCCATAGAACTCTTCTTCAGCACCACCTCTGAAATAATTTGATTTTCTTCCTATCAGCTTTTCTTCACTCTCCAGCTTTCACACCATAGAAATTGGATATACAATCACATAGACCATCCTAACATTAGTATTCAATTATATATCTCGCTACTTCAGAATCATGTCTAGTTCCTGCATAGCTGCCTTTCCAAGCCCTAAACTTCTTATGATTTCTGACAGGGAAGACCCTACCAGCAATACAACTACTGTCAGCAGAGTAATTTGTCTCATAGGAGCATGCAGTCCCACCACCACAGAAAAGTAGAGCCATGGTGGTACAATGGCCCTAACCAGTGGTTCCCAACCTGTGGGTCGGGACCCCTTTGGGAGTCGAATGACCCTTTCATGGGGGTCACCTAAGACCATTGGAAAACACCTATTTAATTACAGTTATGAAGTAGCAGTGAAAATAATTTCATGGTTGGGGGTCACCACAACATGAGGAACTGTATTAAAGGGTCCCAGCATTAGGAAGTTTGGGGATCACTGCCCTAAGCTAAAACAAATAGAATTTGAATAATAAATCAACCACTCCTCAGAAAAAAAGAAAACAAAGATTGTACAGCTGTTCTCATGTGTCCAGAATTGAAAAAACATTCTTCAGGCTTCTCACAGAGTGTGATGTGATATGGACCAGTATGGAGCAGAGAGAGCAAGGAGGAGGAAAGATACTCTTTTCTAGCAAGAAGGAGGAAAGGTACAACAGAGGTGCTAGCTCTACAGTGCAGAAGCTTTAAACATGACAATTCTTAATTTGAATAAAGACTGTTGATACTCCAGCTGTATCTGTTCAGCTGAAGTATTTGAAAAAGATATTATGTGCCATTCTGCCATAGTTTCAAAATACTGTCTTCAGAAAATGAAATTAGATTGGTCCTACATCATTCTCTCTACAAGCAAAAATCCTATGTATCCTTTAAAGACTGATTTTCAGCCAGTGGCTTTCACAGACAAGCTTTCAAATCTGCTAAACCTGAAAGAATGCAGAGTAGCATGTTGTCATTCAAATCTACTCTGATCAAAATGGAGATCTGAGTATCAATGGGCACATGGTTGTTGTTTTCAAATTCCTTTGTAAGCCTTACAGTAACCTCAAATATGCATTAAACTGAATCTGTGACAACATGGTGCTACTTGATGGCTACATCCCACTACTCCAAGTGTCAGGACAGTGATAGTATTTTGATGTTTCTATACAATCCTAGTTTTGACAATCTTTTTTTCTTTTCTTTGAAATATCAAGCTCTACAGGGTTTAAACTATGGCTGATGCGACTAACTCAGGGGTGGGCAATAGACAGAAATTCACAATATCATTTTGTGAACAATCCTAAGGAAAACGTTGGAGAGCTCAAATACCAAAGCCTCTGATTTATCCAAAGCCACGAGTTCTTGT
Organism: Urosaurus nigricauda; assembly: GCA_034509955.1. NCBI lineage: Eukaryota > Metazoa > Chordata > Lepidosauria > Squamata > Phrynosomatidae > Urosaurus > Urosaurus nigricauda. Next base: position 109,795,736 of record JAOEGL010000004.1, read on the forward strand.
AGCAAAATGAATTTAATAAGAGAACTGGTTTTTACTGGTTTTCTCCTCCACTGTCTTTCTTTTTCTGAAAGGAAAAAAAAAAGCCAAAGGCTGGTCTAAATGTTTCCCCATGCTGGAGGTGTATCCAGTTGGAGGCTACAAAATGTATTTTTCTAAAAGATCACACCTACTGTCCATCTTCTGACAACAGTCTGCATTTCCCCTTTTCCAGACCAGTGTTCTAATTCTATAGAAGAAGCAACAACTGATACTTGTATGGTGGTGGCTGTGAGTAGCTGTGAAGGGAAACCTCAGACCGTCCCCTTTGGCATTAGAGTGGGAGTTCTGATCACTCACATGAGATACTGTTCTATAGCTTTCCTTCCTTTGAGCAAGTGAGTTATAACATTTCTTTACATTTATTTATTTTATTTATTTACAGTATTTCTAACCCGCTCTTCTCAACCCCTGAGGAGGAACTCAGAGCGGCTTACATGGCAATCATTAGATGCCGGCAGTATACAATTTAAAACATAAATACAGCAAGTTAAAACAAGCACAATCAACAATAATTAACAATCAAACAGTTTAAGATCTTAATATATGATCCCTCCATATCCCAAAGCGATAACCCATGTTCTTATGACCATCAACGTTAGCCAGTCCCAGTGAAGTGCTGCATTACATTAATGTGCAAAAGCCTGGTCCCACAAACATGATTTTACTTTCTTCCTAAAGACCAGGAGGGATGGGGTTGATCGTATTTCACTCGGAGGTGCATTCTACAGGCGGGGGGCCACTGCTGAGAAGGCCCTGTTTCTTGTCCCCGCCAGCCGCAATTGCGAAGCTGGCGGGAGCGAGAGCAGGGCCTCCCCGGAAGATCTTAAGTTACTAGGTGGGACATAGGGGCAGATGCATTCGGACAAGTAAGCTGGGCCAGAACCGTATAGAGCTTTAAAGGTCAAAACCAGCATTTTGAATTGAGCTCGGAAATGGACCGGTAGTCAGTGGAGCTGACATAACAGGGGGGTAGTATGCTCCTTGTATGAAGATCCAGTTATTAGTCTGGCTGCCGTCCGTTGCACTAGTTGAAGTTTCCGAACCATCTGCAAAGGCAGCCCCATGTAGAGTGCGTTGCAGTAATCTATTCGAGATGTGACCAGAGCATGGGCCACCGTCGCCAGATCAGACTTCCCAAGGTACGGGCGCAGCTGGCGCATGAGTATTAACTGTGCAAAAGCTCCCCTGGCCACCGCTGAAACCTGGAGTTCCAGGCTCAGCGATGAGTCCAGGATCACTCCCAAGCTGTGAACCTGTGCCTTCAGGGACAGCATGACCCCATCAAGCACAGACTGTAACCCTATGCCCTGTTCAGTCTTTCGACTTAGTAGGAGGGCCTCTGTCTTGTCTGGATTAAGTTTCAGTTTGTTAGCTCTCATCCAGTCTGACACAGCGACCAAGCACCGGTTCAAGGTCTGGACAGCCTCCTTAGGAATAGGTGGAAAGGAGTGACAGATCTGGACATCATCTGCATACAGATAACACCTTACTCCGAAACTCCGGAGGATCTCCCCCAGCGGTTTCATGTAGATGTTAAATAACATCGGGGACAGTACTGAACCCTGAGGGACTCCACAAGACAATGGCTGTGGGGTCAAACAGGTGTCACCCAATAACACCTTCTGAGAGCGACCCTCCAGAAAGGATCAGAGCCACTGCAGAGCAGTACCTCCAAGCCCCATATCTGCGAGGCGTCCCAGAAGGATACCGTGGTCAACGGTATCAAAAGCCACTGAGAGGTCCAACAACACCAACAGGGACACACTCCCCCTGTCGAGCTCCTGGTATAGATCATCTACTAAGGCGACCAAGGCTGTTTCCATTCCATGTCCTGGCCTAAAGCCAAACTGTGCCGGATCAAGATAATCAGTGTCTACCAGAAATCCCTGGAGTTGCGAGGCCATCAGTTAAAAGCATCTACTCTGTGCAATATACATTGAAAAGGGAAAACAGAAAAAATAGAAAACAAACATAAAAACAAAAAAAAATTAAAGCTGCATCAACATAAGATCAACATGATATCACTGGTGGGAAAATACATTATGGACAACATGGCAAGTTAAGTATATTTATAGGAGGCTCTTTCAATCTGTTTTTTCTTAACAGTACTGGACAACATGCACACATAATATATAAAGTAATAAACTAAATCTGAAACATGTGTACTTCAGAGTAAGCACTATTGAACACAGTATAATTGAACTTTGAGTGAATATGTACAACATAGTGTTATATTGTTGATCTCTTCTTAAATTTAGCGTTGATAACTGTCCTTAAAGCACACATGAAATAAATTGTACCCAAAGATGCACACACACACACACACACACACACACATCTGTCTATCAGAATTTAAATACAGATGTTCTATTAGACACCTATTAGGAAATCTAATCTTCATTAAGCACATTATTTTTATCAATTAATTATATACATAAAGCTGAAGCTCTGTTCCAGCAAGAAGTATTGGTATTGCTGTGGCCATCCTTAATAAATTTTTCACAGTTTTGTTTTGGAACTATTCCACCTCAACTGATCCATCACACCAATAGACCCTGAGACCATATGAAATCTATATGTGTGTGCAGCAGAATACAGAGTAAATTTTCTTTAAAATCAAGTGAAACCTCAGCTTATAGGGTTTGTTGCAGTCACTATTCCCCAGATTGCCCATGGACCATATTCAATTTAGAAGTAGTATAAATAAAATTTGCACAATGTGGCATGAAAATATTCTTCAGTATAGTGTTTTTCATATTGTCTAATAAGATTGATAATTTCCAACCTGTATGTGCCAAGGACCAGCACTTTATGTTTGTGCGTATTGGCTGTTCTGCTACTTCAAGGCCTAGCCTCCTTCTGCACCCCCTCTTTTTATATCAGTTTGCTATTAAAGGGATGTTTTAGGCAGGTATCCAAGATGATACCTCTAGTGCAAGAATCTAGCCATGCCATATAAGGACCTTATCTGGAGATGTGTTTTTGTGTGAAAGTTGATTTCCCTTTTTGCTGTCACAAATAAAACTACATTTGGACATTGATTCTGGAGTTCTGTTTCTTGGAACAAATGTATACAATCTTAATCCCTGCTTTTAGCCCAAAGCCCTCTCAGAAGCTTCACTTGAGCTAATAAAATTCTCCCTATTAAATGTTGGCTGTGGGTGCACTATGGGACCCTGGTATTTTGGGTATCAGTTTATTTCTTTCCAGGAAATTCTCCATAGGCCAGCAGCTTATGGAGAAACAAACAATGGCTTATGGAGCACCACTTTGAGTAGAACTGCTTTAGTCAGTGATGAAAACTGTATCAAAGCAATGATTTTTTTTCCAAAAAAGATTATATTTTGGCAAAGATCCCACCAACTTTTAGCATAGCATAAATATTGTACATGCTACCAACTACACATCTGACATATCAGACTTGAGCTCAGTCATTTTTTGACAGCTCTTTTCCCACTAAGTGAAGTTGAAGGCTGTGCATACACTTAGGAAATTATTGGCTGCACTAGGGACTACTTTTACACAACCTCTGACAAGGACAACCACCTGTTTTGATGCTAGGATGGTGCTCCAGTAGGAATCTAGCCAGGTTTTGCATATTTCAAACCATATACACAGACGGATGTATTTTGCCCAGTAAAAGGGGTGGTGAAACTGGGCTCAAATAATATAAGGCTGTGACAAAGGAAGGAAGTGAACTTTATAGATGTTAATATCCATACATTCTACTTCTACTTCTCACTACTTATGTTATAGTCCTTTGAACTGGTCCTCTTCCATCACCATCTGTAGCAGGAGTGGAACAGATGGGAATAGGAAGCACAGGTGAATAGAAAACAGAAATAGTCTCATTTCTAAATTGATGATGGAATGCCAAAGTGCAGGAGTAATCCCTTTATTCTGAATTGTCATCCCTACAAGCAAGTTTTTTGTGTGTGTGTCCATGTAACTCTGCTATATTGAACAAACTTACTTTGGAGACAGTATCACTTAATTTGATTGGGAATTTAAGTCAACATATCTAGGATGTACACATATCAAACAAAAAAACCTATGTAAACCTAACATCAAGCAAACCATGAAAGCTGCACTGTACATAAAAGCTGCAGGTTGTCAGTTGTTACAAACATTGACAGTCATCTTACTCTATCTCATTTGGATGAAACACAAGACATCAGTGAACACTGTGTTGTATACTTTATTACTTTTTTTTTTTTTTTTTGGCAAGCTCTACACTTTGAACACTGGCAGGGGTGAGGCACTTAATTGAATAGAATCCAGTGATGGAGAGGATGTGATATTTTGTAAACTGCGTTGACATTTTGCAATTGGTGGGGAAGATACTTCCAATAAAACAGGATCCTGGCACTGGAAATCAATAGAAGAAAAATGTGAGTAGCATGAAAAGTGTGCACTGCAAAGAAGTATATCTGATTTCTATTGAAAATGGAAGGCAAATCATTACTCTTGGTATGAAACTGTCATACAGCAGGTTGAACTGTTGTGATCAAATGAAGGGACTGTTAGTATTATTTTTACTTGATTTACATTTCATAGGATAGGTTTCCTCTACATAGATATAAGGGATGTGAAAGTGCAAAGGCAAGCTTACTACTGAACATAAAGAAAACAAAACTAATGACCATGAAGGATCTACAATCCACAGATATAACCTAAACAATGAGGAGACTGAAAATAGGAAAAGAGTTCCCATTCCTTGGATCAAACATTGATAGTAATGAAGACTGCAGTCAAGAGATCAGAAGAAGACTGAGAATGGGGATGGCAGCTATGAAATAACTAAAAAAGATCCTAAGGTGTAAAGATATACAACTGAGCATGAAAGTGCTCATGGAGAAGAGTGCTGAGGACACTGTGGACAGCTAAAAAGACAAACACACAAAATCTCCCTGGAAGCCAAGACGAAAAAGTTGAGGTTTTTGTATACTTAGGCCACATCATAAGAAGGCATAACTCACTGGAAAAGACAATAATGTTAGGAAAGGTGGAGGGATGTAGAAAGTGAGGAAGGCTGAATGCTAGATGGATGGACTCTATCAAGGAGGTCATGGGTATGAATTTGAAGGACCAGAGCAGTGGTAGATAGGGAGATGTCTCATCCACAAAGTTGTCATTAGCTGAAATCAACTTGAAGGTGGTTAACAACAAATAATAATATTGAGAAGAAACTTCTAAAACATTCTTAATTATTTTTTATGAATTTGAATCTGAATTTGGGGTATGTAATGCATTGAGTATTCAATTCACACTGGAAACATCAGACCCTTCCCTGAAAAATATCACTGGTTTTATAAGATCTTTCTTGGCTTCTCTGACAATTCATCAGCTACTTTGTATGAGGACAAACTCAAAGCCTGCTTTCAGTTTTGCCTGTGACCAAACCCAGTTTTGCCTGTGACCAAACAACCTCCTAGAGTGTAGTTATGGACACAATTCATTTGGTCTCAGGAAATTTTGGTTATATCAAAATCCCTTTCCCCAGAAGTCCAATTCTTCCTCCAAGACAGGCATATCAGGCATAGCAGGGATTAGCATCTGAAATTAACATATGGAAAAAGCAAGGAAAAAGAATCATAATGGGGATCTATAGCTCCAGCCTATTGAATCCTTGGATGTGTAGTTTTACAAGGTCTTTAGATGCACATTTTTAACTATTTATTGTATCTTCCCAATAATAGGTGAAGAGAATATTTTTCATGCCCTTCTCCAGAATTCTAGTCAGTGCTGTATGTGGTGCATAGTTTGAGCATTCAACTTGAACTCTAGAGACCAGGGTTTGATTCCCAGCTTAACCATAAAATCCACTGAGTGATCTTGGGCAAGTCACATGCTCTCAGCCTCAGGGGAAAGCAATGGCAAACCTCCTCTGAACAAATTTTGCCAAGAAAACCCCATGATTAGGTTTCCTTAGGGTCACATAACTTGGAAATGACTTGAAGGCACACAACAACAACAACAACAACAACAAATGGAAATAAGGTAAAATTCCATTCACTATTTTTCAGGATGACACAGGGTTCATCTATACTATAGAAATAATGCATTTTGACACCATTTTCACTGGCAAGCCACTACAGAACCCTGTGGTTTCTAGTTTTTGTGGCACCAGCACTCTTTAGTAGAGAAGCTAAAGATCTTATAAGACTATCCCAGGATCCCATAGGATGGAGCTACAGCGCTTAAACTAGTGTCAAACTGCTTTATTGCTGCTGGGTCGATGCACTCCAGGCAACTGATTTCTGGTTACATGTGTAACATGTGACTTACATCTTCCTACAATGTATGCTGTATCCACCCATAGCCATATGAAATGTGAAATGGGATCCTAGTTTGCAAATCAATCCCTTAGCTGCTTTCCTAAATTAATTCTTCAGAGATATGAAGATTGGAAGTAAAATATTGCTTTTTAAAAGGCAAATACAATAGGATAAAGAGTGGGTTTTTTCCCTATCCAAAGATAAAATAAAGATAAACAGGCCTTATCTGTTACTGAGCAATTCAAAGGATGAGTACAACAAGCAAGTCGACTTTTCTCAATAGAATTCAGTTCTTCTTCAGGTTCAAACTGTTCCCTTTGCTCTTTGTTAATATTTCTGATATGATGTGCCTGGCATTTGTGAACAGATTCTGGTCATCTTGCAATCCCATCAAAGCTAGTCTTTGTTTGATGTGTCAGAACTGGCTAAGGCAAAAATCTGACAAACCAGGATGAATTTCACTAGCAGCCTATATATGGGGGGGGGGGGGAGGGAAGGAGGGAGGGAAAGTCTCCAGGTGTCATTATTAGCACATTCAAAGCCTTCTGAAATGAAATTCTGTTGGAGATTTTTTAAAAAAATATATTGAATTTTCTCTCTTTCCTTTAGCCCTTGATTTGGAATGCCACACATTCCCTCAATGGTGTTCAAAAGAAATGGAATCCAACTATTTCATCCTTCTTCACCCAAAGAAGCTCTTAAATGATCTACAGTGTCCATTTCAGTCATCTCCATGGTCAAGAGAAGGACCATTTAGAAGGACCTATCACCTCCACACCAATCCTTTTCCTATAGCATCAGATTGCAGTCAAAGACTACAGTCCAATCACTTGGTCTTACCCACTTTAAAAATGTTTTCCAAATGTTTTCATTTTATTCTGAAAGGGATATCTATGTGTGTTGTGTTAATGAAACCCTTAAAAAAAACAAGGGACAAGTCTACCTACAGCTACAGTTTGTTGTTGTTTGCTACTAATGACATATTGCTATTTGATTTTTTAAAATGCACTTTAGAATGTTAACTACAGATTTGACCACATTTTTTTTTACTTTTCTATTTCTTATCCTATCCAAGATTCTATAATATAAAGTCTAGTGAACAGTTGTGAACTCAAAAAGGTGTGTGTGTGTTTGTGTGTTCCTGGACATTTTAATAGATTTTCCATTTCTATCTTTTTTTCTTTACATATGGTCACATGGCCACATTCTTTTAATTTTGATTTAGCATGTCAGTTCCTGAAACAAACCTACCTACATCTATACACAACAACATTTGCCAGTCCTATACACATTTTCTTGGCAGCAAGTCCTATTGAATTCAGGGGAGCTTATCTCTGAGAAGCATTTCACTTTAAATTAGGCATCCCATCCCATTGTTTTTCTAGAGCATCGTTCATAATTTGGTGTGCTCCAGATACTTTGGACATCAAGTCCTGCCCACCCCAGCCAGGCACAGACAATCACCAGGAATACTGGGAAATAGTTCAAAACATCTGGAAGGCACCAGCTTGTAGGAAAGCTGTTCTAGACCATGTCCTTTTGGAGAATCTCAGATATCAGGTACCAGTTTGCTGTATCCAAATCCATCCAGTCACAGGACACACAAGATGGCCTAGTATCAGTTCTATTACAGATTCAATGAATCCAATAGGTTTTCTATGAGGATTTCCAAAAGGTAAAGTATTTCCCTAACCACTTTCTTCTGTTCTTTTTATAAGACTTTTTTTTAAAAAATAAATAAATACCATAAAATGATTTTACTATACTTATACCTGTCTGCTGCACACCAAAGAATATTTTCCAGACCTAAAGTCACCATCACAGTTTTAGCTATCCATCAGCACCTTATATAATTTGTTTTTAATGCTTATCCTTAATTCAAGGACAGGGCCAGAACATATGTTGCTATCATGCTTCTTCCCTGCAGGTGCCCTCGGTATTCACTTAAGTAGCAATCTTCATGGAGATTAATTTGGCAGGCATATAGTAATCTCCCCATAAAATATTATCTGGGATTAACCGAGATTGTAATATCCACATTATAAATTACTTTGGATTTGGATCAAAGCAGAAGATTTCACTCTCTCACACACTTATTCAGTCTGTGTGTGCATGTGCGTGTGGGTACACACACACACACACACACACACACAAAGTCCTGAATGCTGGTTGCCTCGGTTATTGACTAATGCATCCTTCTCACTAATACATCAAGAATGGAACTGTTCACAGAAACAACCTCAACTTAATATTATATGCAGAGGGTGGGCAACTTATAGCACTGCATACATGGTTGGACTACAGTTTCCAGAATTCCTGATCATTGACTGGGTTAGCTGGAGCTCAACTAGATTTGGAACTGGAACTCAACAATACCTCTAAGACAGCAGGTCCTCTTATAGATATGTGCAACCCAAGAATAACCCATTAAAATAAAATTGCTGTTTTTGAAATCTCAAATTCAGGTTGAAGTGAAGGCTGGGACTCTTTACCACCAGCTGCTTTCAACCCTCATGTGTTATTTTTGTTCAGAGGATGCCACTCGGCCAGAAAGCAAAGCTGGGCTGGCCTAAAGAATTTTGCTGCCTGCAGCAAAGAACAAAACAATACCATTCCTTGAAAACCGATATAACTGGAACCAGAATTGTACTTCAGCATTAATGAGAAGGCAGCATCTTCTACTGTACCTGAATTCAGGAGCCTAGTTTATGGGACAAAGGTTAAATTGTATGGTATACAAGTGCCACTTTGAAAATGCACCCATCTATCCAATGATCCAGTTTGCACCTATAGCCCTAGGTATCTTTTCTCCTCCTTGCTTCCTGTGCTCTAAACTGATCTGTTTCATATGATATCCAGTGAGAAGCATGAAGAATAGCCTTTGGAAGCCTAGTATATGAATACTGATGTACAATTTTAAAAAAATGGCAGAAGACCTAGCTGAGCACCATACAAATTTGCAGCTATGCTACTCTGTTTTGAGAAGAGGGTGATTAGTTATTCAAGGGACAGAAAAAACTTCTCATAGAAATTATATTTGGTTTAGCATAGGGTTATTGTCCCACTGCTGCATTACCTTACCACAGTGGCAGGACTGCTTGCCTCTGTTAGGCAAGAGACTATGATGGTATCAATGCTCTTGATAGGATCTCCAATGAAGCTTCGTGTCATATATTCACCCTTCCAAGAACCGCTATGTTCACCACTCCAAGAACCCCTTTGGTGACCATATCAGTGAGGCTAGTGGCAAATCAGCCTGATGGGAAATGAGAAAGAATCAATGAGACCCATTTGCTCACAGCAAATAAAATGTGTTATTCCCTGGCCTATTTCTCAGTTGTATGCTTGGTCTTTTCTCCAGTACTGTCTAGATTTGGAATATTAACACTTTTCATTAGCTTCCTTTACTTTCATGCATGAGCTGGTTACCATGAAAAAAAGACATGTTTCTCCCCATTTCCTCCCTGCTGCATGGAGACAGCAAGGAAACAAGAATCAAATTGGGGATTTATAGCTCCAGCTTATTGAATCCTTGGATGTGTAGTTTCACAAGGTCTTTAGCCTTTTCTGCCAAAGAGTGCTGGTGCCTCACAAAACTATAAAACAGAGGATTCTGCAGGATGAAGCCATAGCAGTTAAAGTGGTGTCAAAGTGCATTCTTTCTACAGTGCAAATGCTTCCTGTCTCTTATACGTATATTGTATGTCTCATTAAAATAGCAAACACACTGTAGGGAACAGGAAAAGCCCAATCTGTCCTGCCACCAGAAACAGGAAACAAAGCACTGTTATTCCCATATCTATCACAGTGGTAGTGATGCCATCTTCCTAGGGGACATTACTGCCTCCCCTGGCCTGATAAATATGCAGATAATGAGATGGGAACACCCATATCCTAACACCGTTGCTTGAGAAATAGAACACTGTAGCTCTACTGCTTATGCTTCCATCGACCCACCCCCTAACAATACCTGCCTGAAGAAGAAAATGATACAGTGGTCAATAAAGCTAACCTCTGCCCACCTTCTCATAAAGAAAGAGACACCTCTCTTACACACACCCATCAAAAGGAAAGAGGAAAGAGGAAGAGTTTCCAGATGCGGAAAGACGGGGCAGAGCATCTAGAGGTGGGAACCCTAGCTTACTGTGGGTTGAAGGACACTGTAATCACCAATCCAAGAACCCCTTTGGTGACTGTATAAGTGAGACTAATGACAAGGTCAGTCTGATGGGAAATGAGAAAGAATCCATGAGACCTATTTGCTCGCACCAAAGAAAATGTGTTGCTCCCTTGCCCATTTTTCTGTTGTTTGCTTGGACTTTTCTCCACTATTGTCTAGGTTTGGAATGTTAACACTTTTTCATTAGCTTCCTTTATTTTTATGCATGAGGTGATTACTATGAGCAAGACTTGTTTATCACTATTTTATCCCTGCTGCATGTGCATGGTTCAATGCACTCACACATATTCTCAGCCATTAAAAAGGATTATTAATTTACACCAAGCATACAGAGTAGACCGGCTGGAATGAATGAGGCACACCAAAACCTGTCATGCCCATAATGGTCTGTAAAAGGATCCCAAACAATGTTGCAAAAGTCCTTTCATAAACCCATGTCCAAAAAGATATTATTGGCATTGACCTGACATTAATTTTTCCCAACATAATTTTTCTCTTTTGTGTACAGACAGAACGGTCTGCCACTTTCTGGTTTACATGACTGAAATTGTACTTTGCATCTCATCTGCCCAAAATCATCTAATGCCAGCTTAACAGAGAATTTTAAAGACAGATTGTGTGATTCTGTTCTTGTAACAGCTTCTGCTAATGTCCTTGTTCTGCGGAGACTTTCATTAGTATGTGCCCTGATCTTGTCCTCAAAACCCTCATTGCTTTAGACAAGCATGGATTTAATTGAAAGAATACCAAGCTGTGACAGTGGCTCAGGTGTGAAGGCCATCTCCCTTAGCAGATTAAATCCAAGCTAATGATTGAGGGATTTTTTTTTAAAAAAAAAAAACTCATTCTCTCTTAGGAATGATTTAATGCCACCAATTAATTATCATCTCATATTGGCTCCTTTCTACAGTGCTGATGTCTATCATACCCACCGCTATAGATAGCAAAAAATGATGTACAGATCAAACCAACTTGACAGTATACCACTGACACATCAAATTTGGGTTACCATGTTCTACTCAACTATGTTATAAGAATGAGTCTCACAGAGATTTGGAGAGAATAGGGGAGGAGTAGCTTTAACAGTGGAGGACAACTTGGTGAGTACAGCTCGGATGATGGTGGGTAAGGGTGATGAAATCTGATCCATGCCAAAAGACCACATCTGGTTAGGATTGCTTTGGTCAAGGCCTGGAAAAACCTGGAAGGATATAGATATCAGTGCATAGGACATACCTACTATTAAAGGGTAATTAATTACCAACTCTTCAATTTATAATTATATTTTTTCCATCCAGGACACACTCATTTGGAATTTTCAGATCATGGAATCTTTTAGGTCTACCTTGATAGTTATTTTCTAGAAAAAAGAAATACCTGGAGTCAGGTCTGCTTCAAAATAACAAACTTTGATCTGTCCCACAAGACTTGGTTTATGGAGAACACACAAGAATTAATTATTTTAAAAGATTTCTACCTATCAGACAAGATCATGAGAGTTTCTGCACAAATTGATGAAGATTTTTTTTTTAACATTTGAGGAGTTTGGGCAATTTCTTTTGCACCCAAAAATGACATAAATACAATGTGTTTTATACAGAAATAACATACTTGAGGGGAGGTATTTCTCATAATAACAATGTTTTTGGAGCAAATAACATTTTTGCACAAGCACAAGTTCCTCAGGCACACGAAAATTTGCATTCATGCATTCATTCATTCATTTTAACATTACTAGTGGAGAATCTCTGTAATCACCAAGTGGTGATGGAAAATGCCCATCCTTGGGGAAAATCATGTTTAGCATTTCGTACCTAAGATGTTTCAAGGCACAGAACTGATGTTCAAACAAATGCCATGACTGAGCTTCAGAAAGGCATAAATCTAACTTTGTCTTTGATGGAAAGAAGAAATAAAAGCAGGCATTTATTTAAGGATTACAGGATTACAAGAGAAGGAAAAGGAAATGGATGCATGTGCATGACTGGGATGGAAAAAATATTTTGAATTATTCAAAAATTGGTTAAAAAAACATGTTTTGAGTATCAAGAAATCCTAATAGTTTCTCTGATGAGAAGAATCCTGGACTGATGAGAATCTTTACAGTTTGAGACTTATTTTGCAAATATATACATACATACATACATACACACACACACACACACACACACACATATATATATGTAAAAGGCTATTTTGCACAGAAAAATAAAACAGCCTTTTCTGTGCAGAAATATTATTTCCAGTGGTAAAAATGTTGTTTCCTAGACAGAAAGGGTTGTTTTCTGTGCAAAACCACCATGTGCAGATTTTGCACAAAATAAGCCCCAAAATGCAAATAGGCTTCAAAACAGTGTGATTCTCAAAAACTTGCTTGCAGCAGAAAGCTGCCCATTTAAATTATTTGTTGCTTCCTACAAGAAGAAACTTAGCCAAGATTTACATCCTGAGAGCATGGCAGACACTTACCATGTATTCTGAAGAGCCAGACTTTGTATCAGCAACCACAGTGGCTTCTATGTCAGTGAGGTAGTGAATCTGCTCTGAGATTTAGTTTGCACTTTATAGGAACTATATTATGGATATCGGTTGGGAAAGACTTGCAATGAAGTACATATGGAACTGACACAGAATTGATAAAGAACATATTCATATACTCCTACATAACACAGGTTATCAATTACATATCAGTCAGAAAAAATACTCAAGATGTAGCTTCATGATATTCCCTCAGCCTGACTATGCTCCTTGAACAATTTCCTTCTCCAGTTTGAAAATTGTTTTTTGAGTCTTGGATTTTAAATGTCTGAATAGATGGTTGTTTTAATTGATTATTTAGGCCCTAAATCTAATTGCTTGTCCCAAAGAGAGAGGGCCTACTACATCAATCACTGAATGCTAAGTCAACACTTAGATAATTCAGTGGGGATGCTTCAGCTGAGCCAAGCAACATTAGATAAACCTTAATATTTTGTATAGCAATGTTTCCATTTTAATTTATTTCAATTGTTTTTATTTAGATATTCTGTGAATACAGTGCTTTGAGATGCCATTAAATATGTGTATGTGTATTGGGGGCGGAGGGGAATAACAGTGTACATCCAAGACAACTTTTTGCATTGGAGGTTGCATTAGAGGTTGGATCATGAATAATTGAGGGGCAGGTGTTCTAGGCAATAACTGAATCAATACTATGTTAGTCCAGCTGCATATCAGATTGTGTAAATTAGTTCTAGTATGAATTCCTTTTTAGACTAGTTTGAACTAGGGACTCTCGGGGGGGGGGGGGCGTCAATGGATTTTACCACACACCCAAGCATCCACAAAAAGGTCCCGTTCTGGCACCTGTACCCAAGCCGTCCCTGTTCACTGCCGAGGAGTGTTAAATGTTCTGCTCGGAAGACTTCCATTTAGCCAAAATGACCGTAAAATCCGTTCACACATGCCCCCGAGAGTCCCGTCCCTGTCCCCATAACAGGGACAACAGTGAATATGATAAGGTCCTAAGATTTAAAAAATAAGTTTGGTGCTTTACTATTTGGAAAACCAATATATTAAATCATATTTTGGAAAGGAAAGGAGAGTTCTTGTTTCTTTTTTTCCTTCGGAGAATTTCTGGTTGGTATGTGTTTTATTGTCACACTTGATTTTGGATTTTTAGATTTTGGTTGTTGATTTTAAACAATAAAATTCCACCCTAAATAAATATGTTGTTGAAATACATTAGTACAGTTACCCAAGATGCACAATTGTTTCTTCTTGTGGACGTTTTTCACACAGACTCATTTTTGGGGCTCAGGTATTTTTCCTCTGTGAAATTACTCATTTTCAGAAAATACATTTTGAGCTGCCACATTTTTATGAACACTTGAGGATAAAATCTAAGGAACTCTATTGGACTTACTTCCAAGTAAGCATTTGTAATAAACAGTTTGTTATTGTTTCTGGGTAACTTGCAAGGACGTAAATGTTCCACAGTAATTTCCCCCCAAGGTTGAGGAGGACATATTTTTAAATAGTAACCTCCATATGCTGGGCAGATTTAGTATTGGCTCAATTTTGAGGGTGCGTGGTGAACAGAACATGATAGTAGGGTGAAAATGAGTACCAGCTGGGGACGGTGTATTAATAGGCCATGTTGGTTATTTGTGGATTTCTTATGAGATTTATACATATCCTTGATCATAGTTTCTATTACAATCTACTAAAGCAACATAGAATCTATTATAATAAATGTATCTAGGCATCTGTGACATCAGTAACTCAATGGGACATCAAGTTAGATACCTCAGAATTTGAAAGGGGGGATAGTTGATTGTCATCCAAGTTGTAGTTACCTTTTGAAAGTCAAATACAAGTGTATGGGTAAAGAAAAGGGGTTTTCTCTGGCTCTTGTCTAAACTGTAGTTGGGAGACAAAGTGCTGAAATTCCTAGAAACAGAATGGGGCATGACACAATTCATTGGGCAATTGTGGTAGAAGCTTCAAAATATGACAAAATGTGGTTGCCGCCAATGTTTCAGTGGCTGGTTTTAAATTCAAATTCCAAACAGTGGACTTCCTGAAAGCAAAAGCAGGACTGGCATAAATTATCAGAAATTAAATACTTAAATGGATTTTAAAAAACAGAGTGAAGTAATGTCATCAGACAGAAAAGTAGTGGATACAATTTTTTTTAAAAATACATCCAAAAACATCCACTTTTGATGCCTTGATATCTGTTAGTGAACAGATACCATTTATGTCTCACAGAAGATGACAGAGGTGGCAGATATCCATGTCTGGGATGCCTTGCTGGACCACAATTACTATCCCATCTTTTACACTAGACCAACTAAAATAATATGTCTAAACTGCCAGATGGAACCCGACCTAGCTTCTAGTGATTTTTTTCCCCCAAAAGGGACAGTAAACTTTGTTGAGAATGTTGGCCTCACTGCTGGAATCTCCCCACACCAAAATCTGACATATCCTCCTGAGTCTGATAATGACCTTGAGGATACATTTACATCCCATTCCACACTTTCTTTCCTGACCTTGAAAAGTGAAAGATTGGCATCTTGGTAAAATCTGCTGATAACACCACTGCTCTGAGACCTATTAATACTGATAAAGATGGAGAGTCATTTAAGAGAAACAGGATGACCTCATGAACTGTAATAATTGGAAGAAAGAAAACCCAGCCGTGCAGGTCAGATCCTTGGAAACAAATCCACAATATTTGGCTTTGGGTTTATCATCTTATATGAGATAGAGGGAGTGATATAGGAAGAGTTTAATGAATCTCAAGATGATGGGTGTGATGAAGCTGCCCTGCAAAACAAAGGAGGAAAAAGAGATAATTTTCTTGTCAAAATACTGTGGTGATGCTGTCTTGCTTAAGTGGCAATGACAAACTCAGCCGTGTAGGTCACATCTCTTTACCGCAGGGGAAGCTGGTGTTCTTCCTAGGATACCAGAAAGAATATTTGATGTTTTCCAATAATGGGATGTGTGTGCATGTGTGTAGACATGTGTGGTGCTTGGCAAGAAATAGGCTTGAGTGGCAGTTTTAAGGGTTTGTATTTCCAGAGACGGAGCTGTTTGCCCCTACCTGCTAACTTGTACATTTCCAAATGAATATTTTAAAAAAATACTCACCACATGTCTCAGTATTCTGAATAGTCTTTCCTCACAAAAACTCCCCCTATGTTTCACCAACAATCTTATAACTTGAGAAGAGAGTATTTTAACCAGAGCAGTATATTTAGGTTTTTCAGGGTAGTCAAAATACGGACAGCTTGGAATGTTTCCTTTGAACTGACATAAGTAATTTTATATTCTGGCTTGATCCCATCCTTCCTCTGTTTGTCTAGCTTTCCCTAAAACACACACACACACACATCAAATTTATTCTTATTTTATATTGATGTCATATTCTGCTGGTTGTACCCATGCCTTTAAACACATACACAACCATGTTTCTGTTTATCTATCTATTGTGTATATGTGTCTGTGAAAAAAGTATTATAAAGTAATCTGTATCTATTTTCTGTTAGTATGTAAATGAGTGGGTCCTGCAGTTAGGAGTTTCTGTGTAAGGTCCTGGGTATATACTCTACTGTATTTGTACTCTACTCTATCTGTATTTATATTTTCCCCTCAAACCCAGTCATCATTTCATGGCCATTGAGCATTTGAAGTCTTCAATGAGCCCCTTTAGATGATTTTCCCCATCTTTTATTTTCATATAGCTATTTCTGCAAACATTGGAATTCCTCTGACCATTGAGAAAAATGTTAGAATCTTAGAACTGTAGAGTTACTTTGCCTTGTAGACTAAATACATAGACAGGTGGCATGGCAGCAACAGTCTTTGTCCCAGACAACCTACAAGACTTCAACGAAATGTCTGAACAGATGATCTGCATGCATAGCTGTACTCATGGGAGCTCAGTCCAGGCTCTCCAATGAGGGAGTGAGAATCACAGAGCTGCAGGCTGCACACTGGTCTAGGCTATTTTTGTGGTCCCTTGTCCAAATTAATTTAGGATAAAAAAGAAGAAGAAAGAACTGCTATTCCTGTTCCAGGAGTGATCTCTTTTAAGAAAACAAATACTCTCCAAGTATGTCTCCCAACCTTCCCCAAAAGGCAGAATTTAAAGATATAGCTGTGTGAGTCTGTCAAATCAGTATTAGAGAGATTTTGTAGCACCTTACAGAAAGTAAGAAGTCGGCAGCAAGAGCTTTCATAGACTTCAGTCTGCTTCCTCAGATGCTTTGTTGGAGTCGAAGCCATGGGCAGACAGAAGGGCAGGACTTTAATGGAAGAAAACCAAAAAGGGAGCACCAGGAGTACACTCCTGATCCAATTTAATTAGGGAGGTAGCCAGTGAAAGGCAGTTAAATCCCCCCTGCAATAATGCACCCACCTCTTTGTACAAAATATGGATATGTCAAGCATGGGACCTGCTCTCTTTCTGCACACACACACACACACACAGAGAGAGACATCATACAACTATTCTGCATACACAATATCAAGGGTATTTTCCCATGCTAGTATGAAGTTTTGGTTCCAAGAACATCCCTCAGCAACTTCATTGCTCATATGGTTCAGTGCAATGAAATAATGCTGGGAAAACTAAATAGGCAGATGATTATGATAGTAATATGAATAAACAATAAAGCAGGATTGAGGAAAACATGACCCAATTGCATTTCACATTTACTGGTTATAGAATGAAGAAGCACAAAGCAAGTGTTAGCAAAATGATACATTTTCTTTTGAAAACCAAATATTGTAATCATGGCAAGGGCAGCAAAATGTTTAGTGATGATTCAAGAGAAATTGATATTTTAAAAATGAAAATGGGCATTGCAAAGATATTATTTGTTCTAGACACTAAAGCTCTCCAATAAGTAACACATACTGAATCTCCACTGGCCTAAGAGAAGCAAAGAAGGAAAGCACAGGGTTTGTTTTTCCAACTGTCAGAAGCTCTTTTCTTTCTGTTTTGATCATCCTTTTCTTTTTATCCTTGTCTTCTTGCAACCTTGCCATTTGTATTCCCAGCTTCTCCCATAGAAGCTCACCTTGAGCACAAGTCAGCACTCTGCTAATTTTTCGTGCTCTAAAAATGCCAGCAGGTCAGGTTAAGGTTAAATCAGCTTCCCACACTTGTCTGCCTTTCTTTTGGTTTACTCTCTATTTTAAATCCCCATCTAGTACTAAAGCTTTCATGGTACTCTCTGAGCATGTACATGGGAACACTTAGAATAACAGACAGCCCCATAGACAGAACATATGCTCCACTTTTGGAGGCACAAAATATACTGTTTGCATATTTGCATGGAGTTATCACTTGGATAGAGAGATATGGTGTGTATGAGAGTAGGGGGAAAGGTCCATTTATCTCAAAAGGGGAATGTGAGCAGTAGGGTCTCTCAGAGATCTGTATTTGGATTGCCAAGAGATGGATCTTGAGGTTGTGCAAACCTCAATAAAAATGTCAACCCAGTGTCTGTAGAAAAAGCATATTCTATGACAGGCATCATTAGAAAAGAAACTGAAAATGACCCATCATTTTCCTACAATATGTTGTAAGCTGCTTTGATTGTGTTTACAAAAAGTGGTATAGAAATTTAAAAAGTAATTACAAAAATCCATGGTGTGATCACATCTGGAATACTATGAACTTAAAAATAATATATTGTAGAGCAGGAAAATGTGTAGAATGGTCAACTAAAATTATCATGTGATTGGAGCAACTCCTTTATGGAACTGTCCAGTTTAGGGGGGAAAAGTCAAGTAAAGTGAGGCACAATAGAGGTTGAATAAAATTATTTTTTATGTGAATCTTCCCCCCTCCCTCATAATACTGGAACCCGGGGCCATTTACCAAAGCCAAATGGTGGGAGAATCAGGAAAGGTACAAGTATGCACTTTTTTAAACAGAACATAATTAAACTGGCATTCGCTGCCACAAGAAGTAATTTTGGCTGCCAAGTACGATGGCTTTAAAGGAAGATTGGAGAATTTCATAGTGGGCAAAAAATCCACCAATTGCTATTAATCTACTGGCTAGTCCCAGACTTCAATAATATGAGTAGTCACAGTGGGGAGGAATAGGT
This sequence comes from Urosaurus nigricauda, assembly GCA_034509955.1. NCBI lineage: Eukaryota > Metazoa > Chordata > Lepidosauria > Squamata > Phrynosomatidae > Urosaurus > Urosaurus nigricauda. The sequence goes on from JAOEGL010000004.1 coordinate 109,814,845, forward strand.
ACAGGTACAGCCAAGTCCATGTTATCTGAAGGATCAGACTATTAGAATTCTAAGGGTGCAACTACACTGTAGATATAATGCAGTTTAATACCATTTTAACTGCCATAACTCCATCCTACAGAACTCCATCCTCCATCCTACTCTGAGATCTATAGATTTGTGATTCACCAGCACACTTTGGCAGAGATGACTAAAACCCTTGTAAAACTACAAACCCTTGGATTCCATAGGATGGAGCTACAGCACTTAAAATGATATCAAACTGCATTATTCCTATAGTGTGTATGTATCCATAGACCTTTGGGAATGACCTTTCTCTCTGTTCCACTAGCTTCTCAGGCTTGTTTTGGGGGAACAAGGGAGAAGGCTTTCTCCATGGCTGCTCCCAGACTTTTGAACTCATTCCCTAGAAAGCCCCATCATCCTTCAGTCAGCTAGTTAAAACATTTTTATGCCACCAGACTTGTAGAAACTGGCTAGGATATAGTTTTAATGCTTTGCAGTGATGTTTTAAAGGTTTGTATATAGTCTTTAAATGAATTTTAATATGTTTACAGAGTAATGTTTTAACTTTATGAATTGTTTAATCCCTTTTTAAACAACTTTTATTTTAATACATTTATTTGTATAGTTTTTATTTTTATTTTTCCCAAATATGTTGTTAGCTGCCTTGACTCCCATTTGAGTCCCATTACTGGGAGAAAGGTGGGATATAAATGAAACCATCATCATCATCATCATCATGGCTATTTACCATCTCAGTTATCAAAGTCAGTGTCATTCTGTAAACCAGTTTCCGAGGAACCATGATATGGAGGGTGTACCCAAGTTGATAACCACTTAGGAAACAAAATGCTGGACAGGATAAGTCTTTTGTCTAATCAAATATTGCTTTTCTTATGTTCTTATACAACAAAACATCAGATGAAAAGGCTGGAAGAAGACCATAGTTCACAAGATACCAACATGCCACCTCCAGAGCCAGTGCCAGCAAAGAAAAGAACACCAAGCATTCAAGGAGGAGAGGGTAATCTGGGGTAGGGTGTTACACATTCTTAATGTAGTGACTGACAAGTAGCCATCTTCTGACTCTAGATAGGAATCTTCATTTAGACATCTACACGTGGACCACCACCAGATTCACTGCTGGGCAGAACATACAAAGAGCTGGTGCTTCTGAGGACCCATGCAACATATCAAGGGATGCACATGACTTCTGACACTTCAGTTACCCCCCCCCCCCACCATCCACCACCCCCAAAAACTACCATAAAATGTATTTTCATACTGATCAAACTTCTTCCTGAGGAAGTGTCCTATTCATTATAAGTTTTCCACACAACATTATGATACTTGGACAGGTGCATCAATATATGTGAACTGAACCATTTTCAGAATGAGAGGATAAAATAGTTGTATGATGAAATTTCCAGTGGTGGAGGGAAGCAGTGACCTTGGGATAGTGAAACAGGGTCCAAGTATACATCACATCATGATTCAGATGAGAAGTTAAAGGTGATATATACATTCTGAGCCAAGAATGTTTGAATCAAACTATAGGAGTTTAAGGAGAGAAAAAGCATTTCTAATTACAGTGAGCCCATGCCATATGTAGGCACACCATACATGGCTTTAAGCATACACTGAAGCCATGCAGCAATAAAACCAATGGTGCACACGCCGCAAGAACACACACCATTGTTTGAAATGGTGCATGAGCATATACAGGATTTCCTTTACGTGGGATGTGTGTGTCCAGAACAGATCCCTTGCATAAGGGAAGGGCCCACTGTATTCCCTTTTTTTAATCATACCACCTGCAGTTTTGTAACACGCATAGGGAAAGTTCCTGGCAGCTAAACACTGGCAATAGCCATTTATGCTACATGATTTTGTGGTATCACTCCCACAATTGACAAAGAAACCTCAGGACTGGATTATGTTTATGGTACCAGGAGGAGAAGGTGTAACCTGATTTCCTTTATAATTTCCTCAGTCAAAATAATCATTGACACCAGATCCCAGTATGGCTGTTTTTGCTTTGGAGGAATGTATGTGTACAAATATTACCCGCATGAGATTTCTGTACTTTGGTTCTTAACACATTAAGAAATATTGTATAATTGAATGGGGGAAAATACTGTTGGACATTGCATTTATATACATATACAAAATACACACACACACACACACACACACACACATGTATTCCCAATACACAAGGGGAGGAGGGACAAAAAAGGGAAACAAATAAAACCCAAACAGGGCCAGTTCTCAATGGCATTAATGAGAACCCAGTAATGATCCAGTAATTATCTAAGCTGATGCAGGCAGCCCAAATGACCCAAAAATGTGTCCAGTCAGAAACTGGCTATAAGACATACATTCAAATGGAGACCATGCATCAAATTTTCAGACCATTGAGCAATAGGAGTGCCTGAGTATTTGCGAATGTCAAAGTTTTCATGGGCAAAATTAATATAAGTCATACCTTTCAACCAAAAGTATTCAATGCTAGGGCACGACCATATCATATGTTTCACATTACCAATATCTGGTTCAACTAGACAGCTTCTACCTCAAAAAGCACTGTGGTGCCCAATATGCCCTAAAGATCAGCTTTTTTATTTATTTTTTTAATATATATTTTTTTGCAGAAACAATCTCAATTTTAATTCCAGTGAAACAGCACAAACAGAAGCAAAAGCAGACTTCCATTGATTATACTGTATGAAACAATCTAGTTCTTTGTTCCTGTCGTGTCTAAACTTCTGAACATCAATTGCTGCATTCCAACAAACATTTATAAACAATTATGCTTGGTTTTGGCTTCTCTAAAGGTGCATTTAATTCCGCTAACAACTCAGTATATGCTGACATGCTTAAAGCTGTAAATGGACACCAAAGGGTGCTGTTATTGCAAATGCTGCTCTTTAGCACAGATAGGAAAATGGCACTTAAGCTGAAATACTGTGGGGTGGGGTGGGGGAATCCTTGTAGAACCCAATCAGTAGTCTAACATAAAAAATCCCATATTAATTTCATTTCTTATATAACAGTAACTGTCTCTCTGCTTTGAAACTGTTTCTGCAAGCTTTCAAGGTTTGAAGTGATTGGGCCAGGGCAAACCTACACTGTGTGATAGGACAAGTTGGAAAAAGTCACTGGCCCAAGGACATTCAATATGTTCCATGATTACATGGGGACATTAAACGTTATCTCTCTAAGTATGTGCTTGTAACCCCAAGCCTGGACTTTTGCAATGTGCAAACTTGGATAACTTTGTATTAAATTCAGAAATTTCTTTTAGTTCAAAATACAGTGGTGAGATTGATCACTGGTACATCTAAGAGTGAGTATATAACGTCAGTATCATATTGGTGAATATATCACACCAATATTAAAATCATTCCACTGGCAGTTAGTTAGTTTATGTACAGTTCTACATGGTTTGGGTCCAGGTTATTGCCTCCTCCTGTATATCTTCTCTGGATACTCAGGTCCTCTGCGGGGCATTTATTTCAACCAGCCAGGATTAGACTGGCAACTGTCAGTCAGAGGACTTTTTCATCAGCTGCCCCTAGATTGTGGAATGACCTGCCAGGAGAGATTTGACAGCTAACCATGCTGCCTGAATCTAAAACAGTATTAAAATCCTATCCCTTCCTATCTCAGTAGGCCTACCCAGTCAATTTTAAACTATGAATTTTAAATTGATATCTTTTTAAAAAATTTATTTTGGATAATTTTAATGAGTCCTATGTTTCTGTGTTTTAACTTATGTGTTCAAATGGTTTTATTTGCTTTAATCTATGTTGTACCCTCCATTGAGCCTTGGGAAGTGGTGGGTAAATTATTTATTTATTTATTTATTTATTTATTACTTAGCTGATACAGGATTCTGGCCAATCATCACCACCATCATCATCACCATCATCATCATCACAATAACATTAAGCCTTGCTTTATGAACTGAGAACTGGAAAACTGAATTCACCTCCAGAGATTGGCAATCTTTCTGAATGCAAAATAAGAAAAGCAAATCCCTCATATTAATTTCCTAAACAGGCCATCACATTTTTGAAGTTGCTTTTCAGTGATATGCAGGAGTTCATCACAAAAAAGCAGTGGCAAATGATATCTTCAGTATATTAAGCTAACCGAATGCTGTAATATGCATTGCTGATGAAAACTTAGTAAATGATGCAGATAATGGGGGAATTAACCTAAAGGAGGTGGTCTTGAAGAAGGTACACTTGTAGAACTATGCAGTTCTTTGAACAAATCTAAGGAAATATAAAATGGTTGGTGTGCCTTTTTCTTAGTAAGTGCTCCCCTTAAATTATGTCTCCCCCTTCCTACGTAATCAAAATATTTTGCATTCCTGCTTTGAGCAACTCATTCTAGGAATCCAAAGTTTTAAAAGTGTAATTCACTCATGCAACTTGAAAGTAGCGTAGATTTGTAGGTCAGATTGCTACAAGGATGTCTGTGCATGTTTTTCTTTCTTGATTACTTATTATTATTTTTATTTTAAAAATCTCATTTCTACACCATGTGTAAGTGATGTACTTAGTTAACTGTTACACCTGTATCCCAACTTTCCCTCAACAATTTAAAGGTGGCATACATAGTTCTCCTTCTATCCATTTTATCTTCAACCTATGAAGTAGGCAAGGTTGAAAAAAAATGACTGGCCCAAGTCATTCAGTAAGTTTCATGACTGTGTGGGGATGTGAAACAGTACCTCCCAAATCCCAGTCAAACAATCTAACCACAATAATACACCAGGTTTCTTGTATGATTCCTATTCCTACTTATTGGGTTAGTATGAATCTACTTAGCATGCTTAAAGGAAACACATTAAAACCAATGGGAGTTAAGTTAGTCATTATTAATTGAAGTCCCACTGATTTCTGTGGTTACTCTAAGTATGACTAAGTCCTGTTATTCATAAGTATTCACTGTAATAATTATTTGAGATGCCTTTCATCTCCAAGAATTTTTGCTTTAACCTACAAATGAAAATACACCAAGAACTAGCTACACAAAACTGGGCTGGATTGAATAATGTTTTGTGGAACTGTAATTTAGTATTTTGTTTTTCGCAGAATTCTAGTGTTGTAAATGAGTGACTAGGATTTCATATTGTAATTTTTGCTGTCAAATTCTGGCATGCTTTTGAACACTCTGTCAGATTCTATCAGCATAGTCATGAAATTAGTGTAAGGCATAGAAAGCTTTTGTCGTGATGACTGAAGATTTCACTGCCAATAAGCTAACTATGACAAACATGAAAGAAATCACTCTTTTATGCTGATTTTATGTTTTCACATTATTTAAAAACCTAAATGGCATGATAAATGCTTCTCATATTGCCACCAACTGTTATTATATTTTCCCTCTTTTGCATCATGCTCATCCTTTTCAAATGAAAGAAAATACTTCAAAGAAATTAGTGAGCAAGCTGATAAAAACAGCTGCTAGGTTTTTAAAAAATCATATTTAGTTCATGATTAATAGACATTTACATTTTTCCTCCTGATAGGCCTGTTAAATGTCTGAATCAAGAGAGTAGTTGAGGTCAAATCTTACTAATTTTGATAATGGGATGGATCAACACAGATATGGGTGAAATACAACAAAATCCAAAGTCCAATGCAGAAAGTACATCATGAAAGCTTTCAAAGCTCCACTGGCTTCATCATCAGGCACATGATGTTTAAAAAAACCAAACAAACAAACAAACAAAAAGAAATGTGACAATGTTAGACACATGCCTACTGTATTGTTGTTCATTTGGTCAGGAGGGAACTCAGTACAAGCATAAGCTACTCACTTATTCTGTAATGTGGAGCCTGAGAAAAGGGGCAGTAAAAATTAAACTCTATTAGCAACAGTAAAATAACTTTTCATGGGATCCAGGCTGTCTCTGTCCTTTGTGAGGTCACAGGCCCATTTTGTAAGCAGAGAACATCGAACTTTTCAAGAAGTCAAAAAGAAGCAATTCATTCTTTTGTGAATTTTGGATTTTGTTGTACTTAGATTGATGGCTAACATGGCTACACTTGCTTTTTCCCCACAGTGATGTATTATACAATTTGGATTGCCATTCTATACACTGCTCTACTTTTTAGTACTGTGTCACTGTGAACAGGATTTGGTCCCCAAGCTATGAAACAAGACACACAAAAGTCCATTATAACATCTCACCTTATTTTGTCCTCAGACTATTCCCATCACTCATGTATAGTGTTATCTGCTGGGTTTTGGTTCCAGGACCCTCCGTGGATAACAAAAGCCATGTATGCTCAAGTCTCATTATATAATAATAATAATAATAATAATAATAATAATAATAATTTATTTATATCCCGCCCCTCTGGGTCAGCAATCAGGGTGGGGTACAACATATAAAATACAAATACAAATAAAATATATCAACCCAATCCCTCCTCCCGCCCCTTAAGATTGAATTAAATTGAGATAAGATTAAAAAACAGTAGAATAAAACCATAAGACATTAATGTGACACTCGTTAAAAATGAATAGGCGGCCTCAAATGACTAATGTCTCTATGGGTAAGGCTGGATGGACAATAGCGGTCATAAATGTAATAATTGTCTTGGAAGGCCTACCAGAAGAGATGTGTCTTGACGAATCTCTTGAAACTGTCCAAAATTTAATAAGGCGCATCTCATCCGGCAGGCCATTCCACAGCCTGGGAGCAACAGCAGAAAAAGCCCTCTGGGAGGTTTGGGCCATCCTAGTTTTCTTAGGCTGTAGCAGGTTCCTCCCAGAGGATCGAAGTGTGAGAGGGGGCTCATACAGGAAGAGGCAGTCCCTTAGATAGGATGGACCTGAGCCATGTAAGGCTTTAAAGGTCAAAACCAGCACCTTGTACTGTGCCCAGAAACTGATCGGCAGCCAGTAGAGAGATTTGAGCACAGGTGTTATGTGCTCTCTCTCCTAGATGCCCCAGTGACTAATCTGACTGCCATATTTTGAACCAGTTGAAGTTTCCGGGTTAAGCACAAGGGCAGCCCCATGTAGAGTGTGTTGCAGTAATCTAAACGTGAGGTGACCAAAGCATGTACCACAGTTTCCAGGTCCCTCATCTCCAGGAAAGGGCACAGCCTAAGCTGATAGCAGGCACTTCTGACCGTCGCATTCACCTGACTAGTCATGTGAAGCAACGAGTCTAGACGTACCCCCAGACTGCGAATAGAGTCCTTCGAGGAGAGTATGACTCCATCTAGGACTGGGAGTTATATTCCCAGACCTGGTTTCGGGCCGGTGACTGACGGTACCTCTGTTTTGTCTGGATTAAGCCTCAATCTGTTTTCCCTCATCCAATCCATTACTGCTGCCAGGCAGTCATTGAGAGAAGAGATGCCATCTGAGGTCTGAGCAGATGATCTGATCATGGAGAAGTAAATCTGAGTGTCATCAGTGTACTGATGACACTGCGCTCCATGCCTCGGAATGATCTCACCCAGCAGCTTCATATAAATGTTAAATAGTATCAGGAACAGGATGGCGCCCTGAGGGATGCCACAATTAAGCTCAATTTTAGAAGAGCAACTGTCCCCAAGCCTCACCCTTTTGGATCTGCCAGAGAGAAAGGACCGGAACCACTGCAAAGCAGTGTCTCCGATGCTCATCTCCCTCAGCCAGTCCAAAAGGATGGCATGATCTATAGTATCAAAGGCTGCTGAGAGATCCAAGAGCACTAACAGGGTCACACTACCCCTGTCAATGCTCAAGCAGAGGTCATCTGTCAGAGCAACCATGGCAGTCTCGACTCCATATCCTGCCCAGAAGCCGGTTTGAAATGGATCAAGAAAATCAGTTTCATCCAAGACAGCTTGGAGTTGGGAGGTGACCGCTCTCTCGATCACCTTGCTTAAAAACAGCAGCAAGGAAACTGGTCTATAGTTGTTTCTGTCCAGGGGATCAAAGGAAGGTTTCTTCAGGAGAGGCTTAACAGCCGCCTCCTTCAGACAGGATGGAATTATACCTTCCCTGAGGGACGCATTGACTACATCCCAGAGGAACGTCTTCAATGTGTCCCCTCCCTGGACGACCAACCATGAAGGACATGGATCGAGAGAGCAGGTCGTCTTCCTCACACTTCCAAGGAGCTTGTCCATTTCATCAGTACTTACAGATTGAAATTCATCCAGTAACAACGGAGTTGCTAGGTGCCTCGTTTACAGATGCTGCTGAAACACTGGCATCTAAGTCGGCTCTTATCCAAGAGATTTTGTCTGCAAAGTGAGTGTTAAATATGTCACAGCAAGCTGTCATGGGGTCGAGCAGGGGATTTGGCGCAGGGGAACTTGCGTCAGCTCCCCCACCACCTTAAACAGCTCTGCTGAATGGGACTCTGCAGACGCAATGCGTGCAGAGCAGAAGGATCTCCGCGCTGCACGCAAAGCCTCTCAATAGGCGCGAAGGTGCTGCCTATGGCGAGTTCTGTCAGATAAGAGACGAGTCTTCTGCCATCTGTGCTCTAGTTGTCATCCAGCCCGCTTCATCTCCCTGAGTTCCTCTGTGAAGCAGGGTTTACGGTTGAGAGTGGGGTGGAGAGGATGCTCAGGGGCGATTGAGTCGAGAGCCTTGGAAAGATCGGTGTTCCAAGTGTTCACCAAGGTTTCGACGGAATCGCCGGCGTTGCCAACCATTAGACCCTCTAGGGCCGTCTGGAAACCAATCAGTTCCATTAGCCTTCGAGGGCGGACCATTCTAATGGGTCCGCCACCCCCGAGGGGGCGAGGCGCGGCTTTAAATATAATGGCACAACAAAATGGTGTCCCATATATAAAATAGAAAATCAATGTTTTCTATTTGTAATTTATACTTTTGGGGAATATTTTCATGCTGTGTATGCTCAAATCCATGGATAAAAAAATCCGTGAATAAAGAGGGCCAACTGTACCTTTGTCAATCAAACCTCTTGCTGAAGTCATCATATAAATTTCAGAGCAGTGATTTCATCTCATTTCATCATCCAGGTTGTACTTTTTTGCATTTTAATATTCTTCTTAAACTTTGTGTTTTTATTACTCAGTTTGTGGTGTGTGTGTGTTTAAGAGATAACCAGTGCTGAATAACATCTCCAAGATTATGATTTTGCAGTTCTGCTTCTTCAACAGAAGTGACAAGGAAGACTGATATTCATTGTTTCAAAATTAGTAAAGTTGCCAAATCTCTTTTTCTTGGAAATGATTCATTATTATTGACTGATCTTGGAGGATTTTTCTCAAGCATATGAGAACATATTAAGAGGAAAGATGACAAAGTTTCATCCTGCCATGACAGAACAAAGGTATTATTTTTCAGGTTAAAGTTATGTTAATGGCAAAAGATATGGGGAAGTGCGGGAGAGGAGACGATGATAATTGGGGGGGGGGGCAATCTTTGTGTGAGATTTTCCCCCCAGTATCTTTCAGTGCTCAAGTTCAATCCTGGGGGAAAGGAGAAACTATAAAATAAATTATTATTCACAGTTCATATTATGGTCTAGAGATTTGCACTGCTCACAAAAAAATTGATGTAGTGCTTCAGAAAATAACTTGCTTTAGCTCAGACAGCTCCAGAGCCAGTACATCTTGGGTCATAATCTAGAAATCGGGAGGTTCATGCTTCATAATAACCATCCTTGGAAATCCAAAAGACATAATGAACAGAAATGTGACCAGACGATACTATGCAAAGTTTTCTTAGAATAAGAATAAATTAATTATTTGTGACTGCAGCTGGACGTGAGGTGAGCTGGGAATCAGGGAACTAGCTGGGAACCAAGAATCATGGAACAAAACCACATGTCTAAGATAATCAATCCTGAATCTAAAAGGGTGTGAAAATTGGACAGCAAAGATATCTGACAAGAAGAAAATCAACACATTTGAAATGTCATGCTGAAGGAGAGCTGTATGGATATGATGGGCTGATTTTTTTTTTAAGCGAATGAATGGAAGCTAGAGCAAATCGGACCTAAATTATCACCAGAAGCCAAGATGACTAAATTGCAGCTGTCATACTTTGGATGTATTGTGAGACAATGTAACTTCCTGGGGGGGGGACAATAATGATTGGTAAATTGGAAGATGGTTGGAAAAGAGGAAGACTGCATTACAGGGGGATTTATTCAATCAAGGAGACCACAGGCCTGAGTTTGCAGTTTCCAGTGCTCTCGTTGGTCTCTCATTCATGGGGGTCACCATTAGTTGAGGCTGACTTCAGAAAATAACAATAACAAGACATTTAACTGTACCATTGTGTTGGGAGCCTTATTTCTTTCTTTTCTTTCTTATAGCTCCTGTACTACACTTGTGTACCCTGAAACACAGTTTGCGAATTACAGTTTTGAATCATAAAACATAGTGATGGCATATGGAAGTGATGAGTTTCATGCTCACAGAGCAAAAAATGAGATGCACATCACATCTTCAGATATTACACATCTTTGCCTAGTGGACTGCATCTGAGACCACCTAGGGGAAAATGGCACTCTAATTGAAGATATATGTTAATTGACAACCAAAGATGCACATTTTGTTAGTAAACAGAAAATCCAAAATACAGATTGAAATCACTGATTGAATTTGGTCTTGAAACATCTAAGACATTTAGACATATGTATTTAAGCCCTACACAGTTTATGTGAGGCACTGGTTTATGTATTTAAGCCCTACACAATTTATATGAGGCACTGCTTTTACGAGTAAAGTTTCCCAAAAATTTTTTTTAAAAAAGAGTTTAGGGGAAAATAAGGACGCCGAACAAGGAAAAAAAAATCTGAACATAAATCTTTAGAACGCTAAAAGTCATATTATCAACTATGACAGATGTTGCATAAATGAGTTATTTTTCTTACTCAGAGAACTATAGGAACATGGATTTACAGACATGAGCACTGTTTGAGGAGGTGGTATTTTTTGAGTCCACAAATGCTTCTGGATCTACAACTGTGCCTGGAAGCCAGGTTGCCTCTGCATATGACTTCCATCTTGTGAAAAGATTACAATCATGTTTAGCCAAGCAGGACATGACAACTGTGACTCACATCAAGGCTACACAACTATAATAACACATCCTTTGCACTTGTTGAAGCTTCAGTTAGTTTGAATGCATTAGATTGCTCCATGGTGAGGTGGATTCAAGAAGGTGAATTACACTGTGTTCCAGTATCTTTACTGGCACCATATTTTGACTTATAAATCCCTTTATGGGTTGGACTTTACATATCTTACAAACACCACCTCAAGTCCTTTGGATCAGCAGAATCATTAACATAAAATAATGTTGTTTTGTTTAATCTATATTTATGCTTATAGATCTCATAAAAGAACATTCTTCCTGCACACCCCACTCCAAAACTATGTCACTCTGTTTCCTATAAGTTTTGGCAAAGTCCAAACACTGGTTGGAATATGAATGTATGCTTATCACTTGATGACTGCAGCATTAAGGGATGAAGTTACATGTATGAAGAGTCATACTACAGGCAGAATTTTAATTTCACCTTACTTTATTTCAAGTCAATGGTTCAGTTCACAGTTTCATCTGATAATCACAAAGCATTGCTATATTGTTGAACAATTATGGGATGCCTACCTATACGGATGTCCATGGAAGGGCTATGAAATCATATGTTTCTCTCATTCAAATCCAGAAGTTAAGCATCTGTAATTTAACTGAGTACTTTAAATGGGACCCACATGGAATACTGAGTACAGTACTGAACCAGGACTAAGAAAATCCTGGTTCTAGTCACCATGAAATTCCAGAAAAGTTACTTTTTTTGAACTACACCTCAAAGAATCCTCCAGCTAGCATGGAATTTGTAGTCTTAAAAGTAACTTTTCCAAGCTCATGGGGCAAACTTGGACCCGTTACTCCCACTCTCTCTCTCTCTCTCTCAAGCTAACTTACCTCACAGGATCACAGTGAGAATAAAGTGAGGAGGAAAAGAGTCATGTATGATGCTTTGGGTGTAGGAAAGCTGAGATATAGCTGAAACCAACTGGTCAATAAAGAAAGAAAGAAAGAAATCTTTGTGGTGGGGTAAATGATTCAAGAAAGATGGTCTCAGAGCAACATAGTGCAAGCTGCATTTTTATCCCAAATGTACACAAAGCCATCTCCTTTCCCTAATTCTCAGTATATTCTAACCTGGTAGACATTTGTATGTGTCAAAACAGGAGGAAGAGGGTGATGGTGATCACCTCCACACACACACACACACACACACACAAAACCACCTTCATCTGTTCAAGACTACATCCTGGTCTTAAAACGTAAGTCCCACATAAGTGTCCTACTTCTAAAGTGGAGCACTGCCATGGTCCCAAGCCAGCTGCTATCAGGAGCCAGATTTAATTGGTTGCTTTTTGTAGTGGCTTCAGACCATCTTTGGCAGCCTTGGAGCAGCTTCCCCTTTGGAGTGTGTGTCATATAAAATTAAAATTGTCCAGGTGTTTATGGATTTCAATGGCTTCCCTGTGCATTCTGAGAGGTAGTGGTTGGCATGGTCCAGAATTTCAGTGCTTTCAAATAGCATTTTTTGCCCAGGATGTTTTATGTTGTTTAAAAGCACTGAAATTCTGGACCACGCCAACCACTACCATGTCAGAATCCACAGGGAAGCCATTGAAATCCATAAACACCTGGACAACTTCAACAGGAAAGAGGAAACCCTGAGGGTAAGCAGGGATTGGCTACCAGTCCTGAAGAACAGTAAGGTTAAGACTCAACCAATGCAAATGAGAAACAGCCTCTGGTCAGGGGATTCCCAGCAGGCAATGAGCACACTAATTAGCAGACATTAATCCTCTTTTGCACATCCTCCCACCCTGAGGACTGCCATTAGCAACAGAACAATACATTTGCCAATTACTCCTCCCTTCCCAGGGTCACATAGGAGGGAGATATATATATATATATATATATATATATATATATATATATATCCAATCCATTTCCAGGCTATCATTCTCTGAAGATGCCAGCCACAGATGCTGGCGAAACGTCAGAAAGAAACTCTTCTAGAACATGGCCACATAGCCCAAAAGCCCCACAAAAAACTATAAAAACTGTTTTATTCAGGCAGGCTTTTAATGTGTTATCATGTGATGGCTTTTTTATATAGGGTGTTTGTTATATGGGGTGGGTATCATGGTTTTATTGTGATTTTAATGTTGTAATTTTATATTGTTTTTATGTGATGTTTTAATTGTTTTATTGTAATAACTTTTTAAAGTGTTTTATTTGTGAGCCACCTTGGGTCCCTTTCTGGATGAAAGGTGGCATAGAAAATAAATAAGTAAATAAAATCAAGACAATCCATTTCATCCAGGAATCCCTGGTGCTGGAAGGCAACTACACATTCTATTACCTTGCTCAAAATAAAATATTGGACATTGAAATATTGGCCAATAGAAAAAAAAACATTATCATTGGACAAACAGAGATCAAGGGTGTATCCTCTTGAGACTGTATCAGCTATGGCATCCAGGCTTGAACAGATGTGGGTGATGTTATCTGTAAAGTGCAGCGTATACTATTTACAGCAGCCTATTGAGTGATCTACATTTTCTTCTTGGGGGTCATAATGTAATAGATCTCCGACCACTTCAAACAGTTGTACTGGAGGGCTCCTTGAAGATGCAATGGTGGCAGAAAAATAATAATTTCTTGGCTGCCCACACTACCACAGAGTAGGCCTTCAAGTAGGCTCTAGCTTGTATTTCGACAATGTCCAGCCTTTTTCGATGACATTTTCCTTTGCCACCTGCATTATTGTCCCCTCAATCCAGAAGACACATCATGTTGACATTAGGCACTACGTGCTCACAAGCACATACTGACCTTGAACACTGTCTGCAATTCAAGCCTCAGCTGCATCCAATTCCTGGCTAGCAAGCTGTAGATTACTCATAGTTCCAATTTTTCCTATTGTGCACATCTGCACATTTTAAACTCGGGCCTCAAATCCCAACAGAAACTTTGTCTAAACTAAGGGTGAACAAATCTGTCAATTTCAATCTCCATTCCTCCTGTCTTAAATTTGTTTTGTCCCTTTACCGTTTACATATATATGTATGTATGTATTTACAAACATCCACACGAAAATCTGTACTATATACGATATACACATTTTGGTAAGCATTTCCCTCAGTGGGATGCACCTTCACAAACATATTTTCACAAACAACCTTTTATGTACAAGTTCCCTTAATAGTCATGTTTTTGTCCAAATTTTGTGACATTCCAAGAAGTGTGAATAGCAAAGGACAACTGTGTTTCAGTTTCTGTATTAGCTCAGAAAGCACAAATTAGGCAGGTTAACCTTTAAAAAGGAACCAAAAAGAAACCCTGCTCCTAAACCCACATGTGATCTTCATTGAATGGCATTGGAGTGTCTAGCCTAAGATATTTCAACAGCACTTTTCATAAATTAGTTCTATTTTATGTGAAGAATGAAACAATCAGTCAATCAATCACTTTCTTTTTATCCCACCTTTTCCACAAGCGGGGGACTCAAGGCAAGTTACAAAATAAAAAGAGATATAATGATGTCTAGCTAAAAACAAACAATAAGTTAAGATTTAAATAATATCAAACTGTCTATAAGAATTAAAACCACATAAAGCATACATTTAATATATATATTATAACTCTTTGCTAAAATGGAAGAGTCATTATATAAAACAATGAGTTCCCCAACACTTGCTAGAATAGAAAAATCTTCATTTGAACACAAAAGAACAGCAAGGAGGGAACCAGCGTACCCTCTCTTGGAAAGGAGGTGGAGTGTAGGGGTAGCCTCAGAGAAGGCTTTCTCTCTTGTTCTCAACAAACCTGCCTGTGAAAGTGGTGGGAGTAAGAGAAATCTTAGTGTTTCAGGCACATAGGGGAGAATACAATTTTTCATCTAGCCCAAACTCAAGTGACCTTCACAGGAATATTTGCTCCCCAGAAGTATCCACCCCATCATGAACTTCCTAAGGATCAGATAGTGGCTCTTCTATTATGCATGGTAGAAAGAAAGAAAGAAATATTTTGTATCAAGAATTATAGTCCAAAGAAGTAACTTTTCCAAGCTCTGCTCTATTCTCTTCATGCTACACCAACACTTTTCTTACCATATTTAATCCTCTCTTTTCAAGTGTTCTTACCCAGCCCAAGATGTTACTGTTGACTGAAAAACAGAACACAAGGATGGGGAGTGGAGTCTAATATGCAAGGTTTTTCGAAGGCAGCATTCTTTATGACTTTGAATCCATTGGAATAACAATTAGTCTTCAGCTTAATTGGCCTAGCACAGGTGACACAAGAATTCTAAATGCATTTTCCCAAAAAGGCAAAACTGAGACGTTTTATTGATCATAAAGGTTTTTAATGCAAACAGAGGAACGCTGAGGTAGCAGAACTGTCTGCAGCAGGTTACAGTTTACAGCGATAAACTTCCCATCCCCTATCAAGCCTTCAACACTGCCTTCACTATGCAGTCTTTATCTTCGCATGCTGACACATGTAATCTAACATTCTCACTTTGCCACTGTAGGAGCAATTCCTTGACAATTTGATTACAGTTGCCTGTCAACTCTCACATGGAAGAGTTTTTGAGCTTTCTGGAATTGCAAAATATTTTGATTTTTTTGGATGATAATACTTCAGGGGAGACCGTTGTTGTTTTAAGAAAGATTGATTTCTGATGGCAAACATTCCCCGCAGATCTGATAGCATAATGTTCTCCTCAGATCTGCATGCAATATGCTGTTTCCAATGGCCACAGGCAACCATAGTCACGAGCTCCACAAAGAAAAGGAAGCTGATGATTTATCGTGAAAAATAAACAGCGGAAGGAAGCCTTGGGAATAAAACTGAGTACCATCTCTGCCACTTGAACAAACAGATTTGCTGGTCTCAATCCAATTCCTTGTGGACAATGAAAACAACAACAACAACCTGTATCACAAACCTCACACATGTTTGGAAAGCCTTCCCAAACACAGGCCAAACCCTGATTAGTTATAGAGAACACCACATCCCTGAAGAATTTAGTATGTGAGAGAGAGAGTGGGGTGTTTCTTGCCAAGTTATATGAAACTGAGTAATTTTGGAGAGGAAATGCAACTCAGCCCTGCACTTCCTATAATGAGATGGTTCCTGCATTGATTCTTGAAGAGCTTGTTCTGTTAAAACACACACACACACACACACACACAGAGAGAGAGAGAGAGAGAGAGAGAGAGAGAGAGAGAGAGATTGAGTCCCATTAAACACTATCAAAAAAATATGGTGTAAAACGTTATGCTTGTGATCTTGGGCATTTTCTAGTCAATTCAAGGAAGATCTTTACAATGACATGGCTGTGCCCAAAGTGTTCTCATTTTAGTCAAGATGCTCCCTATCATGAACAAATCTGTGGGCCAAACTAGACACAGTAAAACTGTGGGCCCTTGTATCCATTAGAGTTGGTTTGAGGACCCCATTGTGGATATCAAAATCCATGTATGCTCAAGTTCTGTTATAAACAATGGCTTAGTAAAATTGTGACCCTTATATAAAATGGCAAAATGAAGGTTTGCTTTTAGGGTTTTTTTAGAAAAGATTTTCAAACATGGATGATTGAATCCATGGATACAAAATCTGTAGCTACAGGGGGCTGCCTGTATATACACAATTTGCAGAGACATTTGTTTTTTAAAAAAATGACAAAGGAAACAGATACAGTTGTGGAATGGTCGATGTGTATTAGAAACCTGGCAACATGTATAGAGGTCCTTTAATCCACCCCAAGGTACTAACATGGTGTAGTGGTTTGAATGTTCAACTATGACTCTGGAGACCAGGGCTTGAATCACCACTCAGTGATGGAAACCCGCAAGCCCCCTCTGAACAAATCTTGCCAAGAAAACTGATGGGTTCATCCTAGGGTTACCATAAGTGGGAAACAATTTGAAGGCACAGAACAATTCTTTGCATCTGCCTTACTCACACACACCTACACGCTATAGCCATAATCCAGATAGGATCTCCTACACCTGCAATTTATATTGGAAACCTTCGATTTTTATGAACGGAGTCCATGAAATTCATTTATGAATGAGATTATTTCCTTTGATGGGAACAGCAGATCTGACTTAAAGTTCTTGAACTGCTCCATTATGTCCACACTCTAAATGGGACTGGGGTGGGGGAAGGGGAGCTCCACCTTCCTTCCTTCCTTCCTTCCTTCCAGTATCTATATAGTTGATAATTGTGTCACTTCTTCTTCAGTTCAGGAAGAGCCAGGAATTAGAGTACCCTTATCTTGGAATGTGTTTCTTTGTATATTATGTGTATCTTTCTCTGTGTGTACATGTACATGTGTGGATTGGTGTATAACACATAGCTATACCTCTATGTGTACTTGTATGTATACACTCATGGCAAATCAGTGTTGTGATGCTTTTAGCATCTTGATTATAACTTAAAATGATAATCTGAGTTCAGGCATAGCTTATTTTGAGCAATGCTTATTTTAATCAGCCTCTACAATCAACATTCATTAAAAGAGAAGAACAGTTCAAACTGTCATCAATTACCCATAAAGATGAATAGCTTTGAGAAGACTTTATATGGAATGCAAGTTCAAAAGCAGGTGCCATTTTGTACAGCTGTAACCGTTCAGTGTCACCTGTACTTGCAGCAAGTCAAACAGCACCTCTGTGTAAGATGACAACCCACTAAACTGCATCATGACAGGAATTAAGAGGACAATGCTGCCTGGCTGCTCAGACAAAAGGATTATCCAGTCCACATCTTCATCTATCACAAGATATGAATGCCATCATCTAGTATTGAGAAGAATTTATAATGGGTAGCATATAGACATAATAATTAGCAAACTATTATAGCTTTCTCTTTCATGAATTGGCTAATCTCTTTGCTAAAGGCTTATAAACTAGTAAATGTCAACCACAGCAAATTTCATAAGCTAACTTTGCAGTGTGTGCTGCGGATGACCTGGAGTTCTGGTGTTAAAAGAGAATGTGGAAAAATGCCTATAATTTTAACCTGCACCATGAACCAACGACCATAATGTCCCCATTCCCCACTTTAGTTGTAAACTGCTTAGTCACTGCTTGGATGGTATGAAGCAGTATATAAATGAAGCTGTTTGTTTGTTTGTTTAGTGTATTTTCTTGCACTGAAGTTCTACCAAACTTTAGAAAGATCTCAGTCCTTCTTTATCATGGCTAGAGCTGGCCAAGTTATTTTTTGAGCTATAGGTCCAAGAACTCCAATCTACCATAGCCAGTGGTCATGATGGCATGCCCTCCAACTGCCACAATTTGTCAGGGACAGTCCCAATTAATTCTCTGCTGTCCCACTTTTTCAGTTTCTTTTCAAATGTCCTAGGGTTTTTTTTTCCACCTCTTCCAACTTTCCTCCTTTGTTCTCAGCTTGTTTCACTTCTTGCAAATTGAATTCACAGTGCAAAAGCATTTTGCACTCATTTGATTCAAGATCTGAGAGAGAAGAGAACTCAAGGTGGATTTTGACCTTTTCAAGAGGCTTACATAAAAGCAAACTGCTGTAGCATCTTCTAGCTTCCTTGTACTTCCTCATTTGTAATCTTTGACTTCTTTAACCACATTCTGATGTTGCCTGATCAGCAATATGTTAGAGGGTATGTGATGGTTGTACATGGAGCATTTCCAATATCTGATCAAGATTATGCCCACCCCCCACATACCTTTCATTAGATGGAAGAGTAGTTAAAGTTTATAAAAACCACCCAGAGTCAGGGAGTTTTCCCAGCAGACAATGGACCATTAATTAAATGGACACTCTGAGACCTTGCCATTCAACAACCCAGATCAACATAGAGATTAATATGTAAATAATTTCCTCTCAACTAAGGGCCACACAGTATATGTGTGTGTGTGTGTGTGTGTAGCTTATTGCACAGGGGATCCAGCATGGTCTCAGAATGGAACGGTGGGGGCTAGGAAGGAAACAAAATGAGTGGGGGACTCATTTTATCACACACACAAGTCCCTCACTCATTCCATTCCTTGCCCTTTCATTCCCAGTCCGTTCCAGAGAGGAGGAGACTTTTCAGAACTGTTTTGAACAGTTCTCAAAAATCTCCTCCTCTGGAATGGACTGGGAACGGATGGGTAACAGCACGGAAGGAGTGAGGGATTTGTGTGTGTGGTAAAATGCGTTCCCCACTTGTCCCTCACTCATTCCAGGCCCCTTCCATTCCATTCTCAGACCGGTCCCTGGAGCCCCTGTGCGATAAACTCCATATATCCACTCACTCCCATGCCATCATTCTTTGAAGATGCCAGCCACAGATGCTGGCAAAACATCAAGAATAAATTCTTCCACATAGCCCCAAAACTCCACAAAAAAATTAAAAAAATATTTTTTCCATTCTAACTGCAGGCAAACAAAGATGTTAAATTTTATTACTAATTCCTATTTGTAAAAATTGCATTTCCTCTACATACATCTTACCTCACTTTGATGTGCCACAAGAGGCAGAAGTTTGGGTGAAAACTGCTATTTCAGCCAACATATCAAAAAGGGGACTTTCCTTTTGTTGTTTGTTATGATTGTCAGTAGAGTGTGACAGCTACATGAAAAGCTGCAGGAGGAATGCTACTACAAAGAAGCAATGCAAGACACAACAGGCAACGGGGTGCTTGAAAGTAAATATCAAAACAAAGTGTTGGAATGAAGGCACTGATTGTCCCCCTCCCCAGATGAGACAGTTACAACAGCCCTGCATCTCTTGATAATTTATATGAGTCTAGTAACATATGCACCTACCTGCAATACAATCAATCAGGCTATCTAAAAATTCATCAACTCAGCAATGTAGTATTCAGGCATACAAGGAGTTATTAAGATGCAATTAATCAAGGAGCTTGTGACTATAAGCCTAAACTTCTACGAGCAAATCTGTGCTATCTGCAACATCTGCATTGTTTTGCATATTGCCAATGAATAATTTCTGCAATAGAAAATTCTTACACCTTTCACCCATGTTTTGGAACATTAGTTTCCATGGTCATTCTGATGGGAAAATTCTGAGAGTTGTAATCCAGATAGTAACTTCTTCAAACTCTGCTTTCAATTTGCTTGGAATTGACATGTATTGATTGTGACACACACTCCTCTTATAACTGCTGTACTTTTCTGGATGACAGCACCCTGGGCCTTCTTTTCCCCACTGCTGTCCCCAAACTAAAACAGACCTTTTTAAAAATATCCATTAAAAGGGGCTTTATAATGGTAACATGGATGTAATTCAAGATGTAGACAGACTTTTTCCAAAACAAGATCAAAACTTTATTATATAGATGTTTCTAACAAAAGTTACTTGAACAAATATAAATAAATAATTGTTGTTACAGATACTAGTGTTTCTTATTTCAGATGGTAAAGTTTCTTTTTTTAGTTATGACTGTTATAATAATGGTTTCCTTATTTAAATCTCCACAGAAACTCAATGTTACACTCTTTAAGGACACTCACACCATCCTTATAAAAAGTAGTTTCCTAAACCAATTTAATATTTCTGCCACTCAGGCTAACTATATCTGTCAGGATATCTTCTTCTCTAAAACTCCTTTACTTAGAGTTCTACACAAGAACTAAGTCCTTCATCTCTGGACTATAGCCCTAAGAGTCCTACCCTGGAAACCCCAAAATCTGTCTCTCTATGCACACAGCAAGACTCTATCATTCTGAAGACCAAAACCTGGCCTTCTTCCCACTATGGTTTAAACCAGATCATGATTCGGTACGATCCGTTTTAAACAAGCATGGTTCCCAGTTAATCCGAATTGCTGAAGTGATTCAGAAACAAGGGCCATGCTCTTTACCTGTTTAACCCACATCAAAAAGATGCTAGTTTTTCAATGATCTTTTGGGCTGAATCAATTTATTTTGAAATAAATTGATTCAGCCCAAGTGGGAACCATGTGGATTCAAATCTGTCCCAGCAGCCTTGGCAGTCCCAGCCTTCCCCGGCCTCTCCGCCCCAGCTTTGCCTCCTTATGGCCTGACCTTGTCTCCCTGCCTCAGCCTTGTTTCTCCATCATAGCCTTGCCTCTCTGGCCTGCCCTTGCCTCTCCATCCCGACCTTGCCTTGCCTCTCCGTCCTGGACTTGCCTCCTTCCACCCCGGCCTTGCCTCTCTGATCAGCCCAAAATGCCTCCTTCCACTGCTCCCTACCTGATCCCAGCCTGAAGCACTCCACCACGCCAAGGACAGAGAAGGCCGGTGGTACAGAAGGCAGGCCAGTGGCAGAGAAGGCAGGCCAGTGGCAGACAAGGCAGGCCAGCTGGTGGAGAAGGCAAGCCAGGCAGTGGAGAAGGCAGGCCAGGGGTGGCAGACAAGTCAGGCTGCCTTCCTACGCACCTGTGATGCCTGATCCAAATTGATGAATCAGTGCAAACCATCGTGTGAACCAGCTCCTGCTGCTGAACTGATTAATCAATTTTGTAAGTGGGAATGACCCCCCCCCCATCTAACCTCTAACTGTCACTGATAGGGTTTTTATCTCCTCCCAGCCAGCATTTCATTGACTAAGTTCAGCTGGCTTGTGATTGGCTGTTGCTATCCTAACCCACATCTGCCTTTTCTCTACACTGATCTGGAAGTCTTGCAGTCTAGCCCTGATAAATGTTTGATTGTTATAGTCATTTAAGACTCCTCATATACTACTAGAGGATTGTGGCTTCTGTTCCTGCTGCTATGGCAAATGGAAAGTTGGAACCACATTGAAAACATTAGTAACTCTGTATAGTAGTCAGCATTGCTGGGAAGGACTGCATCAATTTGATGCACTGATGGAGTGAACTTCCTACTAAAGCATCATATGAAATGGATCTCTCACTGCTTATATGTCAATGTCTAAAGAATATTTAGGAGTGGGGAACAGGGCTGGTCCAAGATATTTTACTGCCTAAGGACAATAGTCTCCTCCCCTACCTTCTATATATATAAATCTTCAGCTGATAGCTGAATGTTTATTTAACATTGTTATGTTGCTGTTGACTCCTGAAGGCACCTGACTAGCTTAGAGGGTATCAGGCAGATCATATTGCCCATAGCAGTCAGTTCTGCAACACCTTACCACCATTCATTGCCAACATCTTGCACATGGCCTTTAGTTAGTTAGTCGGTCAGTTAGAATGCTCTATAATGGACAAAGTTCAACCATAACAACTGAAAGTGATCAACTGCTATGTTTGGAAAGATGTCTACTGGCAACAGTTACAATACAAACAGTGATGACACACTACAGCATGGCCACATGTGTGGCTCAACCCAGAAGGACCCTACCTATTTTCTCCTGTAACACAGTATCACAAAATCCTCAGTTATTCTGCTTCCAAGATCATTGTTTTCTTGCTGAATTGGGAAGGGCAGGGTGAAAGATTCCAACAACACTTTTGGACTAACTGGTTAATTTTAGCAGGAGCTTTTGCTGATATTAGAGGAATATTGGAGTTAAAATGTTGTAGTGTGTGAGCTCAGAAAGATGCAAATTGTAACTTACAAACAGGGATGGAAAGAATATTATCTATTAGTCATTTGTCAGTCAAAAATAGGCTTATCAGCAGTTGGGAAACCTCACAGAAAATAATAATAGAGTGGTGACTTCTTTTTCTTCCTCATCTTCATCTTCATCTTCTTCTTTTTTCTTTTTTTTTTTTTACATTTCACAATGAATGCTGTTTTGTACAAAAAAAGTCTTCTTTGCTGAAAAATTCTCCAGAACACCTCAGCCCACTGAACTGATTCTGTATTCTGTATTTGAGAATACTTTACAAAAAAGTATTGATTTTTTTTCTCACAAAAGAGAGGAAAAACAGTGCTTGCATGCAAAGACAAAATAATCAAGGATGTACATTCCTACTAAGGTGTGGAATTTGGGATACAAAAGCATGATTGGTGGGCTAAGAGGTGTATGAAATTTGATTTTATTTCATTCTATTAAGCAATAAAATACCTACCTTTTAAGAAGTATCTTATATAAGGCCAAACTGACACACTGAAGAAATTAGACATATTAGTGGAGAGAGTGAGGCAAACTAAAATCTGATGAGAAAACTCTCCTTTTGCATGATGTTGGAAAACACTCATGTTGAAATGGATATCTACCAGTGATCAGTAGTTGGAGTCTGATCTGTGCTACATATTGCAGTTGAATAATTGTTTTGAATTGCATATATAAGTACAGTGCAGATACTAGATATTGAGCTTTGCATCTGCAGAGTTGATCGTGGTAGAGGGACCTTTGTTGTATTTATTTTCTACCCTTCTATGGCTTAATTTTAGTTAAAATGCCCCCATTAAAGTCAGTGGGACTTCTGTGAGTCATGACAGCTAAGTCCCATTGATTTCAGGGGGTGTATTCTTAGAATGAGTGCATTCTAAATAAGAATAAATGTACCACATTAGTAAGAGACGAAGGTGATGCCAAAAGCAGTAGCAGTGAGTCCTTCCTTCTCTGTTTCCAGTTTCTCTAAGAATATTTCCAGAGCTATCACCTCTGCTTGGTCCCCCCCCCCCCCCCGCAGCACTTGTAGACATTAAATTCACATTATAAATGGAGGAAATATATTTTGATAATTGGAGCAGGTGTGCAATAGGAAAACCTCTTTATTTATGTAAATAATTAAAAATAAATGTCACCAGAGCTACATCGTCTGCTCATTTAAGTCATCTTAATGATATATAAAATATAAAAGAAGACTTCAGCAAAGGTCTCTAAAGAGAAAAGGGCAATACCACTAAATAAAGAAGGATTATCATGCTGGGGCAAACGTGAAAGGAGATGGCATTTATACAAAATGCAATTTATTTTGACAGTAATTTTCTGTATTTCCCCCACTATTATTGAAGATATATGTGTTTGAATTAGAGCTTTCTCTATTTGAGGCCAGCTGCTCATTCTCCTTGGTCCTGGAGTGAAGTCACACTCCTCTGTTAATGGCTTCACAGTTTGCTAGCTGAGGAGGAAAATGGATATGATGTCATACATTTGTCTTCTTTTTTTACCTCCCTACAGGAATAGCCCTGAAAAGGAGATATGTTGTGAGGGAGACGAGCAATGCTTAAAAAAAGAATATACTCCCTCCCCCCTAACCGCAAAATGAGCCAAGATGATAAGAACAACTATAAACAAATGTCTGAAAAATATAATGCATTGATTCAGATTCATGGATGAGGTTTTATGTTTTAATGTTCATTAGTGAGATGGTTTATGTTTTGTTCTCTCTGCTCGTTTTATGCTTCAGTTATATTTTTTTAGTGTAACCTTTTATGATTTTATTTTACTGTGCTGTGATATAGTTTGGTTTTGTATATCACCCTCATATCCTAGGATGTCCTTTATTATATAGGGTTGAGAATGAACTCTCCAACCCACCCCCACACAGTCTCTCTTGGGGAATCAGTCTTCCTTTCTCTGGCTCGTTACTGAAGCCATCAACGCTCAATACAAAAAAATATTTGTGTAAATATTTGCTCCAATTTTCCAGTACCTCTTCAGCTTAGTTATGAACTGATCTCTTGTGTTTGCCCTTCAGGAATAGCTAGCTGTGTGAACAAGCTTTTGTTCTTATGGATGTTGGGGCGAGGGAGATTATTGTGCTCCAGACAAGCTGATTTGGATGTGAATAAAAGCATCGATGCAACATACTGTATATTGTTCATTTTCTTTGCTTTATAACTTCATTCCCTTCGTCCATCCCCCAAAGGAAAGTGTCAGGTACCTACAAGCCATCATGCTGTCATAGGTGAACTGGAAATTTGGTGAGAAGAGGCTGCCAGGACTGTAATTGCACAAGAGACACCACAATATACATTTTACCTGAATGGTTAATCAAACCAAGCATATGCACCGCAACGGCAAGAAGCTCATGCTGTGTCGAACTCTGAAATGCAGAAGGTGAAGAGGCCAAAGTAGTCATTAAAGTATGTCATGAAAGCAGCCCTCACAAAAAAAGAGTATGTGGCCACAATGGCTATATAAACAAATAGGCATGGCTTTTGCAGTATTTTTCAGTGAATAAATGGTGATATCAATTATGAGTTATGAGAAGAGAGCCAGCAAAGAGTACTGGTTTGACATAGGACTATGACCTTGGGGAATGGGGTTAAAATCACCTTTTGGCCATGGAAACCCACTGGGTGACCTTGGGTGAATCACACCCTCTCAGCCCCAGAAAATCTTATGACAGGCCCCTTTTAGGGTTGCCATAAGTCAGAAAAGACTTGAAGGCACACAACGACAACAATAACAGAAGAATTTGTTGTTATGGTCTGTATACTCAACAGGGTTTCTTGGCCTTTGCAGTGGATTTTCATATATTAGACTAGTCTTGGGAGTGGCCAGATCTATGCCATGCCCACTCCCTTTTAAATTTCAGTTCACTGGGCAGAACCTAGTTGTAAATTTGTAGTAAAACAGTTCCACAAGAGACAGTCTGTGGTCTTTTTCTCAGAGTATAATGGGCAGAGCTCACAAAGTGCTTCCTCAGACATCACAAAGGGATATTAATCCTATCTAGAGTCAGGATCTAATTCTTTGCTAATTTCATTCTCAAAGCAATGTGTAATTTTAGCAATTTTCTTCCTGCTGCAATTTTGTTGCAAAAACTGTGCAGTTTTTGGAAACGACTCAGAGTCTGAGACTTATTTTCTGTAAAAATTTTATGTGTCTTTTTGATAAAGAAAACACTCTTTTCTGTGTAGGAAACAGCATTGTTTGCTATCTCCTGTGCAGAAAAAGCTATTTCTGTGCACACACAAAAACCCATGTGTAAATTTTGCAAAGAATAGGATTAGCTTCAGGCAAAATTCTTATTAGCCCAGGAGTCTCTTCATCCTCGTTCTGACACTTGAGAAAAAAAAATTAAACATAATTTAAATAAACTTTCCACCTCTGACCTGGCCTCCCACTTTGAAAAATTCATTACCAAGTCCACTCTAAGCATTTCCAGGAAGTGAACAGAATTTCAGTTAATTTTTTACTTTAATCTGGATTATTCTATATACTTATGCTACTCAGGTTTGATTAGAAGAACTATTGAGTGCTTCTGCCTCTATCATGTCTCCCAAGATAGCCAACATACATCAAGTTTATGTATGGTCAGGACTTTTCTTTAGTACCACAATGTTTTTGGGAACCTGATCATATGTTGTGCTCATCAAATCAAAAATGTTCTTTATAGACATAAATGTTTGTTTACAACAGAATGAACATTGTATATACATGAAAAGCTTGCACCACATAGTACAATCAATTTCAAAAGCAATAAGAACTATTTTGATAAAAAGTGTCCTTTTAAAAATTGTCTTTCTGAATTAGAGATTTCAATTACAAATTTTCATATATACAATGATGAGAGAGAGAGAGAGAGAGAGAGATTTGCACACATTATAGAAATCTTCAGTTATTTGACACTTTGCATTTTTTCTAAAATTATATGTAAGCTTTTCAGTGTCAATTATCACATTGAAAATGATAATTGTTGTTTGCTCATTCCCTAACTCTTTTTTTCCCATTTTCTAAACATGGGGTATCCTTAGAGTTGTTCTGGATTGAACTCTGGTATAGCAATAATAATCAATATATAAATGTGGCTAAGGTTTATGTTAGCTGGCCCCATAGATTTCTCTAATACCAAAATGCTAAGCTTCCAGTCCTGCATACATAAGAGGCAAAGCCTTTCTAAGGGGTGGATTTTAATGTACCAGTGAACAATTGTTTTTCCTGGGACATTAATTACATTTTAGATGCCTACGGCAGCATCATTATCATAATCATTATTTATCAACTGTTCTATCCACTGCTGACTGAAAACAGGTTTTCAAAACTGAGGTATATCTCTTTTCCCCCAAATAGCCTCTGCCTATATAACCCTTGGTAGCCTTCCAAATCTTGTTTGTACTACAGCAAACAAAATATTAATATATTGTCTCTCTTCATAACTAAGAAAATCTGTTATTTTGCCAAAGATCCAGGAGTTACATGCCTTGTTCATCAACATCAACCACATTACTATTCCCTTGACTGTTCCCAAATAGTTATTGGTTGTCTACCTCCGCCTCATAAGTAGAAAAAGCTGGATGCTTCTATTAGAGATCATTTGGTTCTGTGAGCAATTGTTTCATTAACTGGCTATCCACACATCAAAATTTCTTATTTTTCAACTTGAGCAGGAATTTGGATTTGGCCAAAACCATTCACACACTTTTTATTTCTTAGCCTCACATAAAACAGAGATGGAGAACATTTTGCCCTCTGTACGTTGTTGCACTGAAACTGCTATCATTCCCTACCACTGGATAGGCTAGCTAGAGCTGAAGTTGCAGTCCAACAACTCCTGAAGGGCTACACATTCCCCAGCCCTGATGTAGATTGAACAAAGTATTTTCTCTCCCCCCCCCCCCAATATTCTGGGGAAAATGGGTGGGAATGTATAACCCTGCAGATGTGATACTAAAACTGTGATCATTTCTGATTACCAGCCATGTTATTAAAAGTAGCTATCTTCCAGCATCTGGAGGTCTAAATGTACCACTCCTGGCTTATTAGGACAAATCTAGGAAGTTCCACAGCAATGGAGAACACTCTAGTGTGAATTCATTGTGACAGTCCTTATGAGACATACCTTTGACAGGACACAGTTTCCTCTTCATAAAGGTGAGGATCATCCCTGAGCAAATGGACAGCTCAGGAATGGCACCTCTTTATTTCAAAGTTATGCACCTTTCTTGGGCATGTGTCATCAGATTTCCAACACTAGGCAATTTATCACCCATGATCCACCACTCAGGTCATTTCCAGAATGAAAATGCATGACATCCAGTGACATTTCATATCACCAGCAGCAGCACCATCCACAAATCAGACCATATTCTTTGATTCCTCATCAAAACTGCTCCTTAGAGAAGCTAGGAAACCTATTTTTTCCCAGCAAGAAAGTTTCACTCTACCATTGGTTTCACACTGCCCTCAGCATCACAAGAGAAAAACCAGTCATCTGGTTATTGCTGTACATTGTGTTCGTTCTTTTTATATCATATGGTTTATATTATATTGCAAGCCACCTTGAGAGCTTCTCCAAGTTAGAAGGCAGTTTCTAAATGTTTAAATCATTCAATAAATACTAAATAATGACTGCCAGTTCAATACAATATTGAAAGGATTTTCTACTGCATAACTGTATGGGATACTAGTAGTTGCTTCTAGGGATAAGTGATATTATAAGGGGAGTCACAGACATACTCATATATACACACCACTGTTCTAATTAATTTTTTTCCAACCATCTGATTTCTTGATCTGGCTTCCAAACAGGCAATCTGAAAAGCGTTAAAAAGGTTGACCCCCATTTTCTTTAAATCTCTGAATTCCATATGCCCCCAACAGTTAACATTAATCTTCCCCTTAGCAGCTTACTAACATACAACACAACACGGGGCTATGCAATTAAATTCTCCCAGTTTGTTCATAGAGCATGTCAGTATAAACCTTGCTTAGTCATTTAAAAGTCTCATTTTTATCCAAAGGCAAAAATACAGTGAAGGAGAATGATTACTAGGTCTCCCCAGAGGATTATTGAGCCCTGAGGTTGGGGTGAAAAATATTAGAAAAATCACTAGACCAATTTTCTTTACATTGACCTTCCAAAGACCTCCAAAAAGCAACTGTCCTCCAGAGGCAGATTAGTTATCAACCTTTCCATACAGTCTCAGCCCAGATTTTCCTCAGCAAAGACAGGAAGTGTTTGGTGAATTGCACATGAGTAAAGAGATATATATCAACTCGACAGGAGCCCTAAATTGAGGCTGTGCCAAGCATGCTTCATTTAACAAACTAAGTTAAATCCAGTCCTTACTCTCAAAGATAAATGTTCATCTCCATGATTCAACCCAGCAGGCATTCACCACATCTTCCTTATTCAGTGTTTATGTTAAGAAAGGGAATTTCAACTTGGTTTCATTTACCATTGCTAGTTATGGTTATCAAGGGATTTCTTGGTGGAGGTTATGGTGTGGTGGCTCATGCAAGATCTCCCATCCCTCTTGAAGCTTCACTTGAACTCATATTACATTACACTGACGGAATAAACCATTAAACAAAGGTGACTTACAACTCAGTCTGTCTGACACTGCTTTGCACAGATTGGGGATGTAAAGAATGTTCACAATTTTTCTTGTACTTAATAATGAGACAACAATTAGACACCATGGAGACAATGATAAAGTGACATCCATGTATTTATTTATTTATTTTACAGTTCAGACTTTTTTAAGGATAGGGGAGGAAAATCATCTGTGCAAAAAGCCTGCAATTTTTTTTTTCATAAAAATAGTATATTTTGGACAAAGTACATTTTTCTACACATAAATGGTATTTTTCATAAAGTTTTTATTTTGAAAAAAGTTACTACATTTTAAAAAGCTGGGCAAAAGCTCTCATATTGTCACTCAGTAGAAAAAATATGTTTACATGTGAGAATACCATCAGTAAAAATGTAAAGGTAAGGTAAAGGTATTACCTGTTGAACAAGTTGTCAACTCGTGTCTGACCATAGGGGACGGTGCTCATCTCCGTTACTAAACTGAAGAGCCAGCATTGTCAGATACTATTCGGCCAGCATAATTGCACGGAATGCTGTTACCTTCCCACCGGAGTGGTACCTATTTATCTACTTGTATTTGCATGTTTTCAAATTGCTAGGTTGGCAGAACCTCGGACTAGTGATGGGAGCTCACTCCATCAAGCGGCACTCAGACCTTGACCTGCCAACCTGCTGATCTTGCAATAAACAGAGCCATCGTCTTAACCACTTGAGCCACTCTCATATTCTCACTCAGTAGAAAAATTATTCTTGCATGTGAGAATATTAAAAATGTAAAGCCCTGCTATAGAGAAATCCAGGCTGTACAGCAGAACTAGGGAAGTTGTCCCACACCCAAATGTTTTTGAATCCTAATTTTCATCAGTTTTAACCATCCTGGCCAATGGTGAGTAAGTGAGGAGATTATTACACTGGCTTTTATTCCTGTGCTAGGCATGGGATGTAAATGCACAGGGACAGATTCGATTGCACAGTTCCATCCCCAGGAGGTATTCATTCCATACCCAATATGGGCTTCTCTTGGACCTTTTAAAAACATCAGAAAGAAGCCTGAATCAAGTACAGAATGAGTACTGCCTAGGGACCGAGCTGTGTGATAGAATCTGTCCCTGTGCACTTACATCACATGCCTAGCACAGGAAAACTGGTGTGATCATCTCCTAATTCATTAACATCTGGAAGTTGGAAGGTTCTTCATGCTCATTAAAAGGGAACAGACCTTGTAAATTTACTTTTAGAAACAATATATATAATGTGATACTGAAATCATTTGTATGTATTATTACTTACATATTATTTGTCATTTATATATTTTAGACAAATAAATGCTACCACTGATCAGTTATGCATGGCCTCAGCATATTCACTCTTCTCAAAAGTAACCTTCCTTTTTTACAGTAGCATCACCAAACAGTGTAAAATTAGACCTGTTAAGCTGTATTTCTTTTTTCTTTTTTTTTTAATAAGGATGATCACTCCCTACAAGTACAAGGACACATAGGCATTAAAACCTTGAGTGTCCACAATATGAAGGCTTCTAGATAGTTAGAGGCTCTTTGTCACTTTCTTCTGTCTTTGGCACATATCCATGGATGGCAGTCTGGTGACATTTGCCTTCTATCAAAAAGAAATGTTTGAGGATCAAATTAAATGTGCATCATTTAGTTTTTTAAAGGTTCCTGCCCATGTGCCTATACATTATGGTAGGAGACACTGTTTTTTAATGGCAAAATGAAAACACAGAGAAAAGAACTGAATTCCATCTTCTCTTACCTCATTGCATTTGGCTCTTTTAACACCTTAATGGCCACTCGTCAATTCTAGAACTCTATGCCAGTGAAGGGAACGTTGGCTCCCACTCTATTGTTTTTCTGTCCAGACAAAGTCATTTTTATTTGGGTAGGCAAGCTGATCTGTGGCCAAAGTGTAGCTAACTGGAAAAATAGTGCCTATCTATTTTGCAGTGTTTAACTGTGCTTTTTGTTTATTTGGCTTTAGCTTATTTTGCATTATGTTGTTTTTCAATCAACACCCAGTTTAAACGGGCATGGTTCCCACTTAATCCGAATCACTAAAGCGATTCGGAAAGGGGGCCCGTGCTTTTGACCCATTTAACTCACGTCAAAAAGATGCTGGTTTTTCCCCAGTTTTTTTGGGCTGATTCGATTTATTCTGAAATAAATCAATTCAGCCCAAGTGGGAACCATGCAGATTCAAATCCGCCCTGGCCACCCCCAGCTTCCCTGGCCTTCTCCATTCCTGGCTTCCCCGGCCACCGGGTTTGACTTGCTTCAATCGGTGCAAATAGTAATGTGAACCATGCTCCACTCTGGATCGTGCACGGAATTATTGGTAAGTGGGAATGAGGCCATTATTTCTTTAACAAGGGATGTAATCATTATCTGCCAAGGATGCTCTGGAGATTGGGCTCCAAACTCTGTGAGAGGCCCCTTCCAACTTTATGGTTTTATGATTCTATAATTTTTTAAATGAAATTAACTAATTGATAATGCAGAGTATTTTGACCTTTCTTATACGGAGGATGGCCACAAATAATGAAATATACTGAAATAGACTTAGCATCTTCAGAAGCCCTAAAATCTTCTATGCAGATCATCTCATGGATGCAGCCATGTGGAGGAAGCAATGTCAGACCTGATATAATCACTGTAGCAGACCTTGCTTCTCTGTAGTAATTTTAACTTTTTGCTTTCAACACATTACACTTACCCAAATTACTGTTGGGAAGCAGCAGCTGTCAACATGGCTGCACCAATTCAGATACTGCATAGCTGCACAAAGGGAGATTCCAATGTGAAACAGCTGAACAGGAAATCATCAAGAGGATCAGCTCAGACTTCACTGGCTTGAACAAGGACAAAAAGGTTTTGTCACACTTTTGCTGGTATCCTGCAGTTAGCCACAGCTAGAATAGACCCATTCAATCAATTGTGGTGTGATGAGCCAACATGTAGATCAGTTCTATCTACTTTATTCAGGACTAACAACAAGTTAAGGCCTACATGAGTTAATCATCCAAGCAATGCAAGGATGCCTGTGTTACCACTAGAGATGTAAAAGTTACAGAAATTTTGAAGTCATGTAGATAAATGGGAGGGAATGAAGATAGACAGATGATGATGATAGATAGATAGATAGATAGATAGATAGATAGATATTAAAAAAGGAAAATGAGCAGGCCCGCCATTATGGCTAGGTGAGAAGGTCAGGTAGCCAGCCCGGCCACTATGACATCAGCCTCATGAGACCCTTAGAAATAATACACTGGA
Source organism: Urosaurus nigricauda (assembly GCA_034509955.1). NCBI lineage: Eukaryota > Metazoa > Chordata > Lepidosauria > Squamata > Phrynosomatidae > Urosaurus > Urosaurus nigricauda. The sequence continues at coordinate 109,847,315 of JAOEGL010000004.1, forward strand.
AATTCCCCACAGGAAGGTTTTGGAGTTGCCAAAGGGAATCCCATCACTTCCAAGACTGTTTTCAGCCTCATACCTAATGGGTCGGTGATCATCTTAATGACCCAACCATCACTCTGTTTGTCCTCCTCAGTTGTGTCCACACCCATCTGCATTGTCCCAACTTGTCTTCACCTCGGCATAACAAAGCCCAGGCAATCAAACACCTTTGTCTTGACCATTAAGCTCATTGCTAGATTTGGCCTATAAGAACCCTAAGATTTCATTACTCAGCGTGCTACTACCAGAATACGGCCTGGTCCACGCTGGACTGAACTCTGATTTTAGCTCCCTCAGCCATTCCTTCCCCTACATTTTGGCAGCAGCATCTCTTCCATCATCCAAGCCTGCCTCAGACTTCTGGAGAAGGCTTCGAAGGTATTTATTTCCTGTAGTGGTGCCTCTCTCAACATATCTCTCTATTTCCCTCCTTTACTTTCCACAAACATTGAATATGTGATTGTGTGTGTCTGCCCCCTTTTGCTGTGTGTGTTTTCCCCTTTAATAAACTTTAAATATTAATTGGAAATAGTCCTTTTCTGCATCATTTTTCAAGGGATTCTTTGGCCCTTTGGTATACACGACGGGACATGATCTCATGGGGTGTTGTTAGGGCCCCACTCTCAACAATTTGAGCTAATGAAAATTTTCCCTAATTAGATCCTTCCTAACAAGGGAGTTGCCAATGGAGGCTGTGGCAGTGGACTTCCCCACCCACCAAGCTATGAGGGTTACACTTGTTCCTCTGCTGCACTCTTATGTACTCCTCTCACTGCCACCTTGGATCCTTCTCTGAAGGGTGAGCTGGATGGCAGTGAAGCCACAAGGGGTGTCCTCACCCTTGTGCAGCAGTGGTAGGAGGACATCACCCACAAGGGTGTCACCCCTCCTATGGGGTATGACCTGGTGTGTGCCTGCCTAGTGACACCACTGTTTGAAAGGAACTGATGACACCAGTGATGAACACTCTAACCACATTTCAGGAACACAGCAGTCACGGGTTAGAGGCATGTTCATGCAACAAGTATTACCAAAGGCTCTTTTTTTTCCAACTGTATTATGGGTTTAAAAGCCATGTGTGATAAAATCCTAAAACAAAATAATTTTAAAATCTTTTTTTAAAAGAAGATGAAACAATTAGCATGGAAACAGAACCAAGATGATCTTATGTTGCATCTCTTTGCTCTGTATTTTGAAAAGAAAGAACAGACACACAATAACACATTTTTTTAAAAAAAATAAGCCTTTTGTTCAACAGCTTTGGGCCCCAAATTCAACTAAATTTAGGTGTGGTTAATAGCACAATTATATGCATATTTATTCAGAAAGAAATATCACAGTGTCCACTTGTGTTTACCTTTTTGCATGGTGTATAGATTTGCAAAGAACAATGGGACATTAGATAATTGCAACATCTTCCTACCACTGGTTTCAGTGGGATTTAATTATAATTTAACTGTTTTTGGGACTGGTCACCATCTTTGGGGGAAAAAACACACACACAGCCAACTTCCCTCACATCTTTTCCTTTCCAGTGTTGTTTAAGCTTTACTGAGTTTCATCTTCTACAAGCCTGGATCAACCCTTAATTCCTAAAAGCCTTATGAGAAACAACTTATAAACACCCATCTTGTGGTGTTGTGTCATTTTAAGTGTTTTAATTAGTTTTATCTTGTTAACTGTATTTTATTCTTTTAATGAGCAATTTATTTTAATATTATAACAATTTAATTCTATTTTAATGTGCCACATTTCTATGCTTTAACTGTATTGTTCTTTTAATATTATGACCTGCTTTTCAGATCTGGGAAAAGAGTAGGATACAAACAAATATACCAATAACAACAAAACAACAACAACAATGACTTAGGGAGAGAAGTGTGTTTAGCTTGGTGAAGAGAAGACTGAGAGGTGAGACGTTTACCATTGTTATATGTCTGAAGCGATTTCATGCAAAGGATGGAGCAAGCTTGCTTTCTGCTGCCCTGGAGAAAATAATGTGAACTAATGGATTGAAACTGTAAGAGAAGAGATTCCACCTGAACATTAGGAAGAACTTCTTTAATGTAAAAACTGTGCAGGAGTGGAAAAGTGGAGTGGAGTGGAGTGGACTCTCCTTCTTTGGAGGTTTTTAAGTAGAAATTGGATGGGCATTTTTCACAGTGAGATGAAAATAGATGGCTCCTTCAATCCTAAGATTCCATGATGCTATGAAAATATAGCATTTCTCTTTTGTTTTAAGTGGTATGCTAAGTAGTGCATCACTAGATTATGCAAATGTCACTAGACTACAAAAATAACCTTGGAAACCAAATTTTGGTATATAAAAAGTTGTTGTATATTGTATATTGACAGGAGCTACAAACAGCTGGTTGTTATTCTTATTGTTAATATTAATCTTTATTTATACGCACCCACCCACCCTTTTCCTCAAGACTGGGACTCAAGCCAGCTAAGTTCAATAATGCACTCTTTCTGTGGTGTGTCAAAGACATCAATGGTGAAAAATGAAACCCTATCTATTGTCAAATAAAGCCTCCATTTAATCTGTAACATATTTGTCATGTAAAGCATTGCCTAGGATATCTCATGGATGATTAAGTAAAACGAAGCGCATGTAACATAAAAACTATGGCTGTCAAACCACTGGCAAACAGATGACTCATAATGATGTACATAAACATTATTCAGATTTGTCAGTGAAAGGTGTGTGATGATTATTAATTAGTGACCTGAGCTGCTGGTAAAATATAAGCCCAGTTACGAGAACACATATTGACCTTATGCATCTTTGAGATCACTGCAAATGAGATTTTCTTCCCATTACAAAGCTAAGCATTCATGTATAGCATTCTATGATGAATATGCCAAGTAGAGAAGGGTCATTTCTTTGAATGATTTTCCCCAAGACCCAAGAAATAGAGAACGTAGAAAGGGGAGAGTTTAAACAACTAACTGCCGAGACATTGCTATATGCCATAATTACAATAATAAATTATTTTTACCTGGACATTCAAGTTATGAAAATGTTCTCCTTGTTTCATTTTAATATTTGAACTGCTTATTGTACAGTTTAAGCTGCTGTATAGGTTGGTGCCTGGCCTAGCTCTTTATTAAGACTGTTGGGTTTGGTAGAAGGCAATATATACATAGCCTCTTTCCTGGCAGTAGAATTTCCTAGATGGAGTTAACTCATTGCTGAATAGAAAGCAAGCCAGAGTAGGCACTATCATACAAAGACAGAAAATCTGTCATTTTTGCTTTCTGTAGGATTCTTTTATTTTTTTTAAAAAATGTTCAATCTGAATATTAAGTAATTAATTTTAGTAAGTTGTTCACAGCATGCTGCTATTAACAACTTTATTTATAGCCTCCCCTTTCCCCACAAATTGGGACATTAATTATTATTATTATTAGTAGTAGTAGTAGTAGTATCCCACCTCTCCCTATATTGGATTGAGACAGGTAACAATAGTTCAAAGCAATAAAAATCAAACCTATTGACACATTAAAAACAGAGCAAATATAAAATTTCCAATTCCCCGTCTCCCTCCCACCCTACAACAGCACTAAAATAAAAATTCCCTGTAAAATTCCCTATATAGTCCATCATTAGCCAGTGGAAGCAACTAGAAAACAGCAGCTAGACAACAGGAGAGCTCAATGACAAGGAGGTCAGCCTGGGAAGACCCACTGGAAGAGATCCATTTTAATCACCTTTTTAAAGGCTTCCAAAGATGTAATATGGCGGATCTCCTCCGGCAGGTCATTCCATATTTTTGGAGTGGCAGCTGAAAAGGTCCTCTGGGAGGTTGCCACCATCCTGGTTTTCTTTGGCTGCAGTAGGTTCCTCCCAGAGGATCTGAGTGTGCAGAAAGAATTGTATGGGAGGAGGTGTTCCCTCAAGTATGCTGGACCCAAGTCATGTAGGGCTTTATAGGTAATAACAAACACCTCATACTGTGCCCGGAAGCTAATCGGCAGCCAGTGTAGGGATTTTAAGATAGGCGTAATAGAATCAAATTTAGAATTCACTGTAACTAATCTGGCTGCCATCTTTTGAATCAATTGCAGCTTCCGAACATGGCATGAGGGTTGCCCCATGTAAAGCTGGATGGCCCTTGTGGTCTCTTCCAACTCTGTGATTCTATGATTCAATGATTCTAAAGTGTATTGCAGAAATTGAGACGAGTGATTACCCATGAATGTACAACCATTTCTAGGTTTTCCCATCCTAGGAAGGGTCAGAGCTGGCATATCAGCCGAAGCTTATAACAGGCACTCCTGGCTGTCATATCAACCAGAGATGATAGGTGAAGCAACGAGTCCAAGAGTACCCCCAGGCTATGAACACAGTCCTTTAGGGGAAGTGTGACCTCGTCCAGGACTGGAGGACTTATCTCCGCACCTGGAATTGAATTGCCTATAGCAAGTACCTCTGTTTTATTTGGATTCAGTTTAAGTCTATTTTCTCTCATCCAATCCATTACTGACTACTGATGTGATGGGGATGGGACTGAGAGAAAGGCCTCTCCCGAAGATCTCATGGCTAGGACAGGTTCATATGAGGAGGTATCCTGGACTTAATCCATGTAGGCCTTAGAGAGCCAGTATGGCATAGTGGTTTGAATGTTGGAGACCAGGGTTCAATTCCCAGCTTTGCCATAAAACCCACTAAGTGCCCTTGATCAAGTCACATGCTCTCAGCCTCAGTACAAGAAGGCAATGACAAACCTCCTCTGAACAAATCTTGCCAAGAAAACCTTATGATAGATTGGCCTTACGGTCAACATAAGCTAGAAATGACTTGAAAGCATACACCAACAAAAAGGTGATAACCAGCCCTGTGAATTGTGCCTGGAAACAAATTGGCAACCAGTGCTTCTGTTCTAGCAGGTGAGTTGTATAGTCTCTCTACCCTGTTAAAGATGTTAAAGATTAAGAATGCTCTCAGAAGAAAACAAGTGGTGGCAATCCAAATTCAGCATCAGCATGGCTGAGTATACATGGCTGAATGCAAGAAAAAAATACACAGTGTTGAATACAGAATACACAGTTCCTGTTAGTTACAGAAATATCCTGACTTCCTCCCAGTGCTCATACAATATTGTGCATGGATCTCTTCCTCCTCAGTTTACTCTTGCAAGAACTTTGTGAGGAATGTCAGTGATTTGACCAATATCAAAATTAGTCTAAATTTTGAGGAGAGCTACAAACTGATCCTGTCCTTAACTCTGGCTACTACAACTAACCAGAGGTAAAATGCCATAGGGAGAGAGTCTCAAAACTCAATTGGAAGTGTCACATGTGATCTATAAGCTACCTGTCCCCTCCTCATAAACAAACAACACAAGCATTGTCTACCTGTTCTCCTTTTGTTTTCCAGAACTAGGCATAAGGTAGGGAGAGAAACAGAAAGGAGGAGACATTAGTATAGGAAGGAAAGATTTGTAACTCTGTATACTAAATATAGAAATGAGAATGTTATAAAAAGAGCAAATTATTAACTGCTCCACAATTAACATTTTTAAAACAATAATACAAACAGTTCTCTGTGATCTTAGACATATTCTGATCTATACAGATAGTACTAACAATATTCCTTGTCACTTCTGTGGGGGAGACAGTTAGCTTTCAAGGTTGCTCACACTTCTGAGGGTCAGCTATTAAACACATTCTACCATGTACTGTAGTATTTCTATTTCCTTACTGATACAGGTTGATTATCCCTTGTCTGGAATTCAGAAGTCCAAAGTACTCCAAAATCCAAAACTTTTTGAACTACAACACAAGTAGCATAGTACATACCTTCACTGTATTTCCAAAACAAGAGACAGAGGTGGCTGGAAAGAGATGCAAGGATCTCTGAAATGGAGGGAATCCACACCTCTTGCCCTTTCACAGATCCTTAGTTTCTCTTCAGCCTCATTGTGTCTCATTATGTACATGCAAACACAAGTATTCCAAGATCTTAAAAAATCCAAAATTCAGAACACTTTTGATCCCAAGCACTTCGGATAAAGGATATTCAACCTGTAATAGCTTTGAACTGCAGGCTCTTCAGTTGCACTGTTTCCACATTTAACATTATCTAGCAATTAGGTTCATATGTGAATACCATTATATATAGCATGCCAGGCAAACTGGAAAGTGGGATTTAAAAAGATGAGACGGCCTAATCCAAAGCCCTGGAAGAAAGATCCACATTTTACTTTCTTCTTTTCCCTTATGGGGGTAAATAGGGGGCAGCTGGTATCCAGATCAACCACAAGGCCTGGTTATCAAGCCTGCTGTTGCTGATCAGTATCAAATTTAGGTTGTGCATGATGGTAAGAAGAAAGTATCATTATGCAGAATAAGCTACAAACTGTAAGCTTCAGGTTTAATGGTTTTACCTGAAAACTTTAGGTGGCAAAAATGCACCTTACTAGCATCACATGAAGGAGCTCCGTTTCGGAGCTCCTTTTTGGAGGGTGCATCATTGGCGTGGCAACCAAACGGCTGCATCAATGATACAGAGGAGAAAGGGATTGCAAGCATGAAGTCCCAAGGACACCCCTTTTCTGGGCCATGGAGAAGCGGTATTTTGCCCGGAAAAACATCGGATTGGGGCTGCAGAGCTGCCGGTGAGGTTGTCCTGGTCCTAATCCAGTGCAAAAAGGAATGGCACAGAGCCATCCCTTTCAGAGCTGTTTGTACAGCCACAAAATTTGACAGTGTGGCATAATGGTTACAGTATTGGACTACAATTCTGGAGACCTGGGTTTGATTCCCAACTCAGCCATGAAACCCACCAGGTGAATATGGGCAAGTCACATGCTCTCAGCCTCAGGAGAAGACAACAGCCAACCTCCTCTGAACCAATCTTGCCAAGAAAACCCCACAGTAGGTTTGCTTTAGGACACAACACACCCACACAGCTGTAAGAAAACATACACAGGACTGTAAACTAATTAATTAGCAAAAGGCTTTTTCAGACGATAATACTATTGTGCAGTAGCTCTCTCTCGTTCGCTTAATTTTGCAAATGACTCAAACAACATTCTGATGTATTTTCAACTATTGTTGCATATATCTTTATTTTCTAACAGCAAAAAGCCTGGTGTGTGTGTCCATACTGCACAATTATAGCAGTTTGATCCATTTTAACTTTTACTTCTCCCTTAGGAGAAGTAAAGCATTTTTAGTTTGATGAGGCATGTAGACTTCTTTGTTCCAGTGCATTCCCCTACATCACAACACCAAAGCAATCTAGCAGAGAATACAAAGTACTTCACTAAACCGTAAATCTGAAGATTCCATTGGACAAAGTCGCTGCAATTAAAGTGAAATCAAACTGCAACAATTGGGTGGTGTGTAGACACAGACACAGAGAGGAAAGGGAAAAGGAGAACAGTGCAATTCTTCAGGTGTGAAAAAGAAAATGCACAGCTGAAGAACATTTGGAGGCATTGCTCTTGGGAATGTCATTCCTTTCTTGATCACTTGCTGCATAATTCCAGTTAAAGAGTTATTTGTGTCATGCAAAACAAGCCCTCTCTGCTTTTCTAACACTCCTCTGGGCTTACAAAGAAGGAGAGGTCTCATTGCACAAAACAGCATTTACTTCTGTATAAACACGTGTAAGACTGAAATTGTCTTACTGGCAGTCAATTTATTTGTTTTATATTGTAAATAAATAAAATTTATTTTTAGTCAAAAATCCACTATGCTGGAACTGGTGTGCACTGAGATTGTGCTATTACTTCCTTTTTTATTATTTTTCTAAAGAGATTGACTGGCGAAACTGGGACACTGGTTATCGTTTTCACCTGCTGCATTCTCTCCCCTTGAAGAAACAACATTTGGAAACAATGGGTCAAATAAGCAACTTAAAAATGTCAGAAGGGAGATGAAGGGTGTAATGAAAATCTGATATTTGCTAGCTTCCTTGAAAATAGGACTGGGAGGATGGAAAATCCAAGAGACCAATTTGAAATTGATTAGAAAAACCAAGCAGGCAGGTTTCCTACTCATGCAATGAAAATGTTAAGAAAATAATTTTAATTCAAAACATACAAATATACCACTTCACCTCATGTATGTGAGGAAACTCATGCTCCCAGCTTCTTTCTTTCTGTTAGGGCTCAAGCAGACCAGCAGTTTGGAGTGGTCTTCTGCTGCTCCAGTCCCGATCACTCCCTTTTTGCTGTGGGATTGCTGTGGGATGATAGCTTCATCATTTGGATTCATGGAGAAGACTCACTGAAGATATTCCACCAGAGTTTCAACAAATTCCACCCTACCATCAGTCTCAGCTTGGAACTATAAAAAGAACAGATTTGCCTTATGGACAGCATGACACAGCTACAAAATGGACATCTGAGCACCATACTGTATCGCAAAGCCACTGACCACCACACGTACTTACATGTCTCCAGTTTCCACTCTGAGCACACAACCAGTTTCATAGTCTACAACCAAATCCTTTGATACAATCACATCTACTTTGACCCACATGATGGGCATGCCAAACACATGCAATTACAACTATTCCTCAAACTATAGTATCAACCATATGAAGTAAAAACACACACACACACACACAAATTAAAAAAGCAAATAAACAGGGGACAAGATTTGAGCCCAGGACTAATCTGTTACAGAACAGATTGAAGACAGAAAATTATAGAACCCCACTAGTTGTCATATACAGTTTCCATATGACACTACTCACACATATCATCAATGAAATGTCACCGATTCTAGACAATAATGCTGCCTTCTCAAGGATTCTTGATGGTAGGCCTTTACTTGCCTACCGACAACTTCCAAACCTCAAACAGTTAGTTAACCACAGGAAGGCACATGACACAGATGGGGACACAGGTACTAAGCCTTGCCACAAACCAAGATGCCAACTCTGCCCACACATCTCTTCAGGAAATGTCATCACAGGACCTAATGATATCATCCACAACATTAGAGGGACTTTTGCTTGCTCATCTTCCAATGTGATTTATGCCATACTATGTCAGCAGTGCCCTTCAACACTCTACATTGGGCAAACAGGCCAGTCCCTGCTCCAGATGATAAATGGGCAAAAATCAGACATTAGGAATGGGAATACACAAAAACTGGCATCAGTCTTTCTGGGCGTTCCATCTCAGAACTCAGTAACAGTGGTAACAAAACAACTAAAAAGAAAGATTGAAAGGATAAATAACAGAATTGAATATATCCACAGATTCCAGTCCAACATCAGGGGGTGGATAGTGGCAATAGTTTCCTGGCACACTGCACACAATTCAACATTATCTAGGATCTATCCTCGGGAGGGCACCCTTGATCAGTTCATCACATTTCCTGTCTGGTTCCCACAGTACATTCAAATATTTTTTCACATGGTACCTACTCTCCTTGGCTCTAGGCAACATCCTTCCTCTTGCCTTTGTCCCACAACTGAACTTGCCACCTCATCTTCATACCCACAAGGTTTTTAATTTCAGCTGGCATTCTCTCACACAACAGGCTTATATATGTCTGTCTATGGACTCTCCACTCCACCTCATGCATATGAGGAGGTAGGCTCATGTCTATGAAAGTTCATGCTACCAGCATTTTTCTTTCAATTAGACTCAAAGGTGCTACAAGATTATTTTGCGTACATATAAACGTTAGTACTAAAATGGTATGGACATGCTTCAGGAATAGGGGTATATAGCCACATGACATGTCAGGGAAGCCAAAGAGACAGCACTGTCCACTCAGCCCGTAACACTCTTCTGTGGCCAACAGATAGTGAGATGCACACACTAAAATTGTGAGAGCTCCTGAAGGAAAGGAAGACAATGTCTGGCAGAACTAAGCGCATTCTGTCTTTAATCACCCAATGAAACAAACCAATCAGACTGTAATCAAACAATATTTCAGATCATCAAACACTTAATAATTCCAGACACAGCAGTTTTAATTTCATTCAATTTTTCCCTCATACATTAATCATGCCTTTCACTTTAAATGAAATAAAAACTGCTCCTTAATTTTAAACAACAGAATCCAATCAATTAATTTTATCCTTTCACATTAATCTCAAACTCTCCATTTTTCAGTTCCATTAAATTTATTCATTCAGAAATAAACTGTATTCAGGCATCCTTGCTATAGAAGTAATTCATTTATACCACTCTCCGTTCAATTTCAGCTTCTTCTTCTGTTGATTAACTAAAAAAGAAACAGTCATTAACTTAAAGAGACACCGGTCCAATATTGATTTTGAGTACTTTAGAAAAATCCTTGATTAACTCCAGATCTTCTTTTCTTTCATTTTTCTAACCTTTTAAAATATTTTCCTAATGTAATCAATCTTTGATATTTTTAAAGCTTCATTTAATCCTTTCCCTCACTTCTGTTTTCACTCTAACAAATCTTGAATACAATTTTCTACCAGTGCTCAATTTTGTTTCCACTCCTCTGTGTATTCTATGGCCTACATTCCTCAAAGTGTATCTTTCAATTAGATAAGTGAAGAAATGTCATTGTTTAGATTCTAGTCAAGAGTGAGCATGGTAATGGTAAGACAACATGGCCAGGATTCTCCATCCCCTTTAAGAGATCTTGGTTCAGCCATGTAACAAGATTATTTACAAATTAGCCCTGCCAAGACATGAATATATGTCCTCATTTGTTTCTGTGTAAAACTGCTTGAGTCTGTCTGGCTCAGGACACAAAATGATTAGCTAAGAAGACCCCCCCCCCAGCCAAATTCTTGATCAGGAAGGCCCGCAGGAAACAAAGGATGAGAGTTCATTGAGTACTACAGGCTGGGTACCCTTTATAAAAAATGCTTGGGAGCAGAAGTGTTTTGGATTTCAGAATTTATTTATTTACTTATTTAGAATTCTGGAATTGTATGTATATAATGAACTATCTTGCCTATGGGACACAGGTCTAAACACAAACTTCATTTATGTTTCATTTCTAGCTTATACACATAAACTGGAGATCACTATAGGGCACATGGTGATCAGTACAACATGTTCTTTTTTTGTTAATCAAATTATGGTCATAATCTCTCTCATCACACCCATATGAGCCTTGAATCTGAAATAGTGCAAGACTGTAAAATCTGCAAATTTGAGAAAGTTGTGCAAAGGATCCTTCTCCCACTCTAAAAGCCACATAAAAGTCCTACCTTATCTTTGGGGGTGGTTTTGCATGTTGCTTTCATATTAGATATATTAGGTTCCAGATTTTGAGAAACTGAGAAATACTTGTTTTTATCCCTCTGTATACTGCCAAACAGAATTAAAACAAAGCAGTCACCAAGACACAAATGCAAAAGCCATACACACAACTTAGTAAAAAAAAATTACCCCCCCCTTTTTTTAAAAAAAAAACATATATAAAGTAGTTTACTCATCAGTTTCCTGTATAAAAAGGTGCAGGACGATACTTGGAAGCAAACAAAGGATGATGTTATTTGGGTTCCACAGCTTCAGTTACTGTAAGGTGATGATAGCTAATCATTGTTGCTTAGAGATATTCAGTTATCAGAATGCAATAAACAAAGGAGAACAAAAAAAAACTCCTAAAACAAGCAAAAAGCCTAGGGCACTTGCAGACAGGAAGGTACAGCACATCAAAACATACTCTGCATTGAACAAACATGGAAAGATTGAATAATACAATACTAGAGAGAGAGAAATATCGCTTTCTCAAGGCTTCTTGCTGAAACAATAGTGAAATCACTAGCTAGGTTTGCCTAACTGCTTTTAAGATGAAATCTGTCAGAGATTCTACATAATTCAAGACATTAAACAGAAAATCTTGTTAGTTTATTTCTCTTTCTTAATGGCTGGCACTGGCTCGGAGGACTTTGATTAGACTGTTCTTGTCTTATTTGTATTACTCCAGCTAAAAATACAACATTTCCTAGATCAGGAAAGTTAAAGGAGAGTTAGAAGTGTAATTTCTGTCATCCCTAAATCTTTGGTATGCTACTGCATATTATTTTTAGGCAAATATCTCCATAGGCTCTTCTTTTTAATCACCTTTCTCTCTTTATGCCTCTTCTTCTCAGCAACCATTTGATTGTCTTTTTTGAAATCTTGCATATTTAATATTTCTCCATTCTGAAGCAATGCTGCTGTATGTTCGAGTTATCTGTATTATCCATTTATTGTTTTGTCAGTTATGAAACTCTGTCATAATATTTGCTATTCCCCTTGCAATCACTGAGTAAATTTGGACTCTGGTCCAATAACATTCCCTTTTTGATAACAATGTGCGGATGTTGGTTATTGGCTCCAATCTGTCTAAGATGCACTGCTTACACAGTTTAAAAAACCCTTACATCTCTATGCTTAAAACATACAAGTTCATAGATGTGCTCCGAGAATACAGCTGGTAACAGGTGTGAGACCAACACAACAAACATTGTTGTTTTTCATTGTGGTTTTTGCAATTTATACAAAAGATAATTTGAATAAAGCTTCTCTTTTTGATGAAAATTGAGGTGTTTTCCTCTGGTGTAACAAAACACATATGCACATTAAACATACAAGGAAAGGCCATTAGTCAAAAACACTATTAACTTTACTACTACTAATTATAGTACTTCAGGTAACATGACAAGAGTTATTGCATTTTCCATTTTGTTGCTGTATTTATTTGCCACAAAATCAGCTTTGACTTTTGGAGACCCTATTATATTAACCGCTCTGTTCAGGTATTGCAAAGTCAGGGCTGTGGCTTCCTTAATTGAGTAAATACACCTGTAAAGTGGTCTTCCTCTTTTCCTACTGCCCTCCATTTTACCAAGCATTATCATCTCTTCTATTAAGTTATGTTGTCTCATTCCAAAGTGCAATAGCCTCAGTTTAGTCATTCTGGCTTCTTCGTAAATTTCAGATGGATTTGCTCTCTTCTCTGGTACATTTATTAGTCTTTTGTAGTCCATGGTATCTGTAGCTATCTCCTTCAGTGTCATATTGTTAATGAATTGATTTACTTCCTGTCAGCATCCTTCACTGCCCAGCTTTCCCACCCCGTATACAGAAAACAGCAATATTATGGCATAGCTTTAATATTTAATATGAATTGTTTTCAATTATATATATTTACATTCAGTGATCTTGTCTAGTTCCTTCATAGCTGCCCTTCCAAGCCTAAGGCCCTGTCCAGACCTGCCTGAAAGACCCACCTGGGGGCAGAGTCAGAGCGTAGTGTCCTGATGACACATGCCCAACTCTGCCCCTCAGGGCACCCTGATGCTACATGCCACTCCAGCTGGCATGCAGCACCTCATGGTGCACCTCCAGTGCTGCATCCACATGATGCAGCACCAAAAGAATGCCATATAGCTACACCATCATGAGTATGCAATTCCTTTGAGGGTGAAAAAAGTAGCAGCTTTTTAGAGCTCTTTTTTGCACCCTTGGAAGACCGGATCTGGGCCGCGGTGTGAGGTTGCTGTGACCCCGATCCGGCCGAAGAAGGGGCAGCTGAAGGCCACCCTTTCAGGACTGTTTGTACAGCCCCTAAGCCTACTTCTAATTTCTTGACTACATTCTCCATTTTGATTAATGAAGGTGCCAAGGTACAGAAAATTGTCTGTGGCATTTTCTAGTACAGTGCACTTAACAGAAATAATGTGGGAGATACTTCCAAAAAATATACAATTTTTCTCTAAGACCAACAACAACAACAGAAGCCTATCATCTTGGTGGCTGAGAATCAGGAGAAAAAAGTTGTTCCATTTATTTTATAAAGCCAAATCAAAACAGGATTTACCTCCTCACTCATAGAAGCAATGAATTTTACACTATATGTTGCTGACAAGCTACCTTAGTAGCTTCTAGTTTTTATAGATAAGGAAACCACTCTCATTTGATAGCTGAATCACACTGTCAGGTCCCAACAAAGAAAAAGCTCACCTTTAAAGTTTGCATACTGGTGGTGATAAGCAACTAAAGGAGCAGTTGTCCCTTGGCCAGTAGTATCATGAGATAGAGTGAGGTGACAATTTCAGCCAGCAGATATTAAGGGTTGTAGTGGTTGCTGCTTCATGTGTTGGGGTACAGGCCTGCATGTGTGAAACAGTCTTGCATATACCCCCTCAGCTAGCCCATTGCTTTAGGGAACTGTGGGGGACATGGTTCCATATCCAGGCTTGAAAGTAAGATTTAACTCTACATGGAATGAGGAAGGGGTATCATCATGCTCTTTGCCTTAGGAAACATGTATTGACACCACGTTTCCATTGGAATTACAGAGGAACCCAACAATAACATCTCAGTAGGCAACAAATTTTAGAAGAGAAAGACCAAAAAACATTATCAGTTGGCAGGTGCTTCACTCTGGCTGGCCTCCTAGTCCTTGGTTAAAGGAGAATTTCACCTGTTAAGTCTACAAACTGGTGGAGAAAAACAGTTAATGAAGCCATTCCTGTTGAAACTCCTATTCCAATTACCACCGCAGAGTAGAGATCTTCCTCCTATAAAAATTCAAAAGCCATTAGATTTTTGAGTAGGAAGACCAAAACCCACATAATAGCTAACATTTTATCAGTCTGAATGTAATTAAAAACAACTCTTACCTAGACTACATCATAACACTTAGTCATGGCATTATAAATGATCAAACCATATGGATCATTTTTAAAAAGCTGAGCATAGTAAAGGGAAAATATAGCCAAAGTAATTCTATGATAAGGCGGAATCTCTCCCCATAGTATTTTTTAAGATTACAAATGAAATCTGCCTTCTGTCAATTGATTTAACTATCACTCAGCCATAATGGAACTTTTTCCACTCCCCTTCTCTCTCCCTCACCCTTTTTTTTTCCTGCTCGTCATCATTTTTTGTTATATTTATAATACTTTGATAAAAATGCAAAAATGTGAGGTGGAGGAGAAAACTTCAGTTTTCAAAATGTTCACAGGCACATGCCTCATGGATGGATTTGACCAACATTACCAGAGATGGACATGCTGAACAATTTATATTGTTTTTGTGTGCCTTCAACTCATGTCCAGCTTATGGTGACCCTAAGATGACCTTATTATGTGGTTTTCTTGGCAAGATTTGTTTAGACGGGGTTTGCCTTTGCCTTCCTCTCAGAGAGTATGACTTGCCTAAAGTCACCCAGTGAGTTACCATGGCTAAATGAGGATTCAAACTCTGTTCTTTAGAGTTTAGAGTTCAAACCACTACAGCATGCTGGCTCTTGAACAGTTATATACCAGAGGCACAGAGATATATAACTATAGTCATTGTGGGAAAGGGTTTAAGGATCTCAGAAAGAACAGATCAATCCTTCAACAGTTAATCTGCTACTATGTCGCTGATCATGTTGGAAACAATATATTTTTGAATTGTATTGTCACCCCAAGCCTTCAAAGTCTGTACAGACTTTGCATTAAAAACAGACAGAATTTCATGGCTGGCAACAATTTTCAAAACATTTTTTCTTGATATTGCAATAAAATTTTGGACATGTTATCAATTTTTATAACTTACATTTATGTCCTGACTTTCCTTCAATGAGCTCAAGCCAGCATATATGGCTTTCCTCCGGTTTATCCTCACACCAGCCCTGTTGAAATAAGTCAAGCTAAGAGAGAATCACTCCCCCAAGAATATCCAGTAAGTTTCATAGTTCACTGGGGAGCTGAACCTACATTTTAAGCTTCCCAAAGGGCAGAGGAAGATTTTTAAAAAGCAACAATTTAATAATACAACAATTAATTAATTAATTAGATCTTTAGAATATTTAATTATATAATAATTATACTGTAATATAATTATATTTAATATTTAATACAGTAACACCAAGGGCCAGTTTTGAGAATCTGAGAGCTTCTTGTTCAACCATTGCACTAGAGTTCAGATGGTCGGTCATTCCTCCAAATATTATTTTTATTCCCCACTACTACTGTTGAGTATTCTTTATCATGCTTAACTCTTTTTCATGAATGCACAGAGACAAGGGAAACAATTATACCTAGGGATAAGTGATGATTCCAACAGCCCCAATCACCACAGCTAATTGTTAGGAATGCTGGGAGTTGTAATCCAACAATACCTGGTGGGCCTCATGATCACCAATTTTGCTCTAGAATGGCCACCTGACTAGGTGGCTACTGTTTTTAGCTATATATTTTAATCACTTTTACACTGAGTTCTGTCCCAAAAATCCAAAACTACATTTCTCTTCTAGATCTGAGGGGGGGGGGGACACTAATGAATTCTTTATGCAAGCCTAAAAATAACCTCTGTATTTCTTTTCCATAGCTCCATCACTGTAGCTATGATGGTTCTACATCTTCATTGTGTTACCATGATATTCTGGACTTTCAGTGATACTCGAACAATGGGTTACATTTTAACACAGGACACAGAACTTTATTTGGCCATTTTTATTTATTTACTTTTCTCCCAAAAAACAAAAGAAATTTAAAATGGAGAGGGAAGGAAGGAATCAATAGTGGAAGTTTAACACTCATATTAATTCATCTGCATAGCAGGAAATCTACTCACAGTAGCCACTTCTTGCCTTTTCCACAATTATTGAATCAACTCTTCTGCATTTTGTAAATGGAAATAGAGTCCAGGGGAATATTAAATTGGTTACATAAACTAAATGCTGCCATCGATAGCCTCATAATTTTTGTAAGATTCCACATGGAAATTATTTTGAACATCATGAGTGCACCCAAGAAAATTACTCTGTAGCTTCTAGCTCCCTCATTTACTGGGAAGTTACTAAATTGCATTTGGAGAAGGAGGAACACAGAGATTTGATACAGAGCAAACCACATGAACATTTTGAGTAGATGTGACAGAACAGTACCTAAGCAAAATTAAAAATAAATGAGAAGAGACATGGACAAAGAAAGGTTCTATGACATTATAGTTAGGCTATTAAGAGAAGTGAACTGGTTTTGCTGGTTGGAAGGGTAAGCTCTTCAAAGCACCAACTCTCTGGAACACCTTCCAGGCTGAAGTTTTTAAAAACAGTCAAATCATCAAAGATGGACAAGCTGGTTTTGCAGCAAAAAATCATTATTTCTTTATTGAAAAGGCAGGGAAAGATAGCAGCAGAAAACAGCTAAATAGTCTATGCTCAATGTAAGCTGTTTCTCAAAGTAAAAAAAAAAAAAAAAGAGGGGGACATGGAACATAAAACCCCTCTCCCAGCCAATCCAAGGGGGCTAGAGCCATGCTTAAGGAACTACAAGCTAAAACACACACATGGATTTTATCTCCCTCCAACATGAAGAAGATGACTAGAGCAAGGAAGCAGGCCTCAGAGAGAGGGGGAAGCATGTCTGCGGTACATCTTAGAGAGTGAGGGAAGCAGGTCGAAGAAAAAGATTCTGTGTGTGTGTATGTGTATTTTAACCTCTTCCTAACTTGGGAGGGTGGCCTCCTGAAAGTGAAGCCTGGGTGGGGCAAAACATGACCTCAATGTTGCCGTTCTTGCAAAAAGCGGTGGTGAACATGCCCTTCAGGTACTGATAATGACTCTTAAGTGGTCTGGCCAGTATTGAACAATGGGGTGATGTACACAGAACAAGAGGGGCTGTGTGATATAGTGGTTTCAGTGAAGGACTATGACTCTGATGACCAGGATCTGAATCCCCACTGAACCACGGAAACCCATTGGTTGACTTTGCACAAGCCACTCTCAGCCTAAGAGTATGGCAGTGGCAAATCCCTCTGCAGAAACTTGCAAAGAAACCTCTGTGATATGTTTGACTTAGGGTCATCATCAGTCAGAAATGACTTGAAGGCAAAACAACAACAACAACAACAACAACAACAACAACACAGGATAAAGCCAATCAGTATTTTACCCTCTTTCAAATCCAGATAGGTTCCCCAACCTCTCTGAAATATGCAAGATACCTCATAATGAGGGGAAGGGGAAATGTACCAGTCTGAGCTAGTTTGGCAGGTCTCTATTCAGTGAAGTTAAACAAGACAGTTAAGCCCTGGATATATTTTAATGAATGCCCGGAATTTAGGGGAGAAAAAGATGTCCAGAAGCTCTGGAAAAATGGACATGGACTACTGTGAATGCACATAAGTATTGAAGATCTTTCATCCTGTCTAACACTGACTGCTTAAGTTTTCATTACAATGTTTGAAATGGACTGGAGTAAGGTCATACCTGTGGATAGCTTTTAACTAATCTTCCTAGATGACAGGGAAATATTTCTAAAAGGATGTTTAGGCTATAACACACTCAAGACAACTTCACTAATCTCCAATCCAGGTCACTTTCTCACCCATGTCTCTATAGAGTTGCTGAACAATATGTCCATAAACAAAAAAAACAACTCAGAAGTCAGTTTTTTTCTACACTTTACCCAGTAGCATTAATTCCCCAGAGCTTCTTAAGGGCCGCATCTACACTGTGGAATCAATACAATTTGAAACCACTTCAACTGCCATGGCTCGATGCCATGGAATTCTGGGATCTGCAGTTTTGTGAGATATTTAGCTTTCTTGGTAAGAGAGCTCTGCTGCCACGACAAACTACAAATCCCAGGATTCCATAGGATTGAGCCATGACAGTTAAAGACATCCCAAAATTAATTCTGCAATGTGGCAACAACCATGGATTGTATTGCTTGACCTTTCACTGAGGGAATGGCTACAAAGTGGATGATCTGGTGAATTTGTAGGCATATTACATGGCCAAGGTTGTTCCTTCAACTGGTTTATGAGATGCAGTTGTCAGAGAAACAAAGCAGTTTCTCACTACTCTCTCCAAAGCTATCTCTAGTCAGGACACTGATCTCGTTGCTGTAACAACATAAATAAATAAGTAAATAAATATGCTCAAAACCATGGAAGCAGCCATCTTCAAGTTTTCTCAGAGCCTCATTTGTATGGATGTTGGCAGACTGATATTGGTGAGCCCCTCACAGTCAGAAATATGATTAAGCCATATATAAACAGAACATCTCCTTTCACAAGTTTTAATCATTCCATGTAATAAAGGGATGGCTTTATATATTCATAAAAAAAGAAAAGCACTCTGTTTCCTGTTCTCCGTGTTTCTCTAGTTCTCCATGTTTTATTTGTTGATATGTATAGCCATGGTTTTAAAAAGTAATAGCACCACTATTCACAATGAGATAATTTAAACTTTAAATAATATCTTGATCTATAATAATGCTATTACTTTGTGACTGAGAATTACACTGAACACCTAAGCCTACTTAAAATGACTTCCAGAAACCTCAATATTCCTTTCACAGACATACACACACACACACACACACACACACACAAAATAATAATAAAAATGGGAGAAGCATTGGTTAGAGACAAATGCATAATAAATGTTGAACAAATAACTATCCGGCCTAGAGAAAGAGAGGTTACATTTTTAAAAAGGAGTTATCACATGGTGGTTTTTTGTTTTGTTTTGTTTTGTTTTGTTTTTACTACAGCTCCCATAATCCCTTTCCATTAGCCATGGCTGGGATTGACTGCAAATTAACTCCCAAACATATATACGGCAAAATACCCTCCATTCCTGATTTAAAACAGTAAGCATTTATTACTGAAAGCAGAAGCAGTGCAATAAGAAATAACAGAAGAAATAAGGGATCATCCTGGAAAATTCCATTCCTAGTTTAACTCTATCAAGTTCTTTTTCTTATATTTTTAATATGATATTCCATGATTTCCAACCTTTGACAACAGTTGTTTTTACTAGGGCATCAAACTGTTCTGCTAGCCTTGCTGACAGAATCCATAAATTCTATCTCTTCTACAGGCTTGTCTTTGAATGGAATTTAAAAAAAAGTTCTAATTACAATATTTCCCAAAAAGATCAGTTTCCATGCTTCATTTGTTATGCATTTTTAGTTTTTTTATTGTTGCCTTCTTTCATGTCACCAGTCATGGAGTTTTCTTGGTAAGATTTGTTCACAAGGGGATTTTTAGTTTACCCCACAAATTTTAATTTACCTTTCCAAAATGTAACCATGTCCTCCTTATATGTCATATCCTAAAAAGATTTTATAGAACTATTGTTGGTTACACTGATGTCAGGTATTCTACTTAAACTGAGCTATGTAACCATCATTCTGAGCTATCATGTGATCTCACTTTTCCTGTTCCAGCTATACATTCTAGAACATCTAATGGGACAAGTAAAATTTATTGCATAGAAATATGATTTTCTACTCAGAAAATGATGTTTCTCTCACAGAATATGCTATTTTCTGCATACACAAACGCCATGTGTGAATTTGGCACAGAATAAGTTCCACACTGAGAAAGTTCTCATCAATCCAGGATTCTTCTTGTAAGGGTTTCCCAAAATTTAAGAAATACATGCTTCAAATACTATTGAATATTCTTCCATCCCTAACTGTAAGAATATTTAGTCAAGACATCCCAAAGAACCTTGGAATTGATATATATCAGTGGCAGTGAACCTATGGCATGTGTGCCCTCTCTGCCACACAAAGTTCTCTCTATGGGCATGCAGCCTCTTCTTCCCCTTCACCCCGTCTTTTCAAAAGAGAGTTAAAACAACAGCAGTTAAAATATCCAATCCCATCCCAGCCTCCCCCCTTAAAAAAGGATTAAATCAAACAACAAGTTAAAACATAGCATAAAATGAACAATATAAACAGTATCAAACTGAAAGTCCTTGAGCTGTATGGGTGGGCAAAGGCTGGAACACTCTACGACCAAAGCTTGGAGCTGTGAGGTATCAGAGATTTTCCGGGAAGGCCTGCAGGAAGAGATGCATCTTTAGGGCTTTTTTGAAGCCATCAATGGATGAAATAAGACGCATCTCATCTGGCAGGTCATTCCATAGGTTAGGGGTGACCACTGAAAAGGCCCTCTGGGAGGTCTGCACCAAGATGGTTTTAATAGGTTGTAGCAGGCTCCCCTCAGAGGATCGCAGTGTGCGGGGGGGGGGGGGTCAACTGCCTCCACAGAGACTGTTAAGGGTATGGGAGGCCAGGGGAAGAAGAGGAGCCAGTGTGCCTGTTTCTCCCTTTCCCCTGGGGAAAGAGAAGGAACAGGTGCGCACTGGCTTCTTCTCTTCCCCCACTCTGCTGTCCCTTCAACTGTTTCTGGGGATGCAGTTAAAGGGATGAAAGGGCAGGGGGAGAGGAAGAGGAAGAGCTGGCATGCACCTATTACTTCTCTTCCCTTACCCTCCAATGCCTTTCACTGGCTTCAGAAATCCTGGACTAAGATTGCGGAGACCAGGGTTCAAATTCTCATTTAACTATATAATTCCACTAGGCAACTCTCAGGGTCTGAGCAGACAGGTCAGGATACCATGGCCCAAACCTGACTTGGCCAGACCCCAGGCTGGTGCCCAGGCTGGGTGGATGTTTTATTTTATTATTATTTTTAGATTATTCCACTGCCCTTTCCCATTCTTTTTTCCTGAGCTAGGCATGGGGTGTAAACTTTAATACATGGCTTTTATTGTACACCTCCATACCCAGGTAAAAGGCACCCTGTACCCAATCATGGCATCTTTTCCCCAATCCAGACTTCTCCCACACTTTTTGATAGAATGGGATTTTTCCATTCTTTTAAAGGTTCGGGTGAAGTCTGGATCGGGTATGGGATGCCTCCTGCCTAGGCACAGAGGTGTGTGATAAAATATGTGTATTAAAGTTTACATCCCACACCTAGCTCAGGAGAAAAGCAGTGCAATAATCTCCTTACTATGCTACTTTCTTGTTTGAATCCATCCCAATCTACTCTCTGGAAATTGCTGTTAATTCTGCTGGAAGCATGATGGACATTTCTATATTCTACTAGTCTTTTTATTGAAAGAAGACTAAATAGTAGCTTGAAGGAAAGAGGACCTAATTTTTAAATGGAAAACAGCAAATGACATAGGAGGAAGTTCCTCTGTTCCATGGCCATGATCCAACTTTGGCCTCCCTGATGCTACCTTTAAACTTTGAAAAAGATACTGGTAGGACCAATTCCAGAAGAAAATCAGTATGTGCTTTACTGACTATAGTAAAGCCTTTGACTAAATAGATCACAAAAAGCTATGGAATGTGCTAATGCATGGGAGTGCCATTACATTTGATAGTCCCAATGAGAATTCTATACTTAGGACAAGAGGCTATGATGTGAACAAAATATGGAGAAAGAGAATTGACCCTAATTGACAAAGGGGTCAGGCTGAGCTGCATACTTTCCCTTGTTTATTCAGTTTGTATGCAGAAAATATCATAAGAGCAGAATTAGACAGAGAAAAAGGGAAAATGAAGATAGAAGAAATCACAACAGCAAGTACATTTCTATACTGCTTATCAGTACACTTAAGCACTCCCTAAATGGTTTACAATGTATAAGCTAATTGCCCCCAACAAGCTGGGTACTCATTTTAGCAACCTTGGAAGGATGCCAAGCTGAGTCGACCCTAAGCCCCTGGCTGGTAATGAACTCACAACTTTCTAAGGGAAGTTAAAGAAAAACAACTTTGTGGTTTGTGAGTGAGTGGCTGCAGTACAGGCATTTAACCATTACAACACCAGGACCCCTGGCTAAGATATATAGATGACACCATAATACTAGCGGAAAACATCATAGACTTGGAACTGTTACTAAGAGACGTTAAAGTGCAAAAGCAGGCTTATTGCTAACATAAAGAAAACAAAAATAATGACCATGGAGGATCTATATAAATTCAACATAGACAACATGTGAAAAGGATCTAGGAGTCCAAGTAGACCATAAGTTGAACATGAGTCAACAGTGCGATGCAGCAGCTAAAAAGGTCAATGCAATTTTAGGCTGTATCAATAGAAATATAGTGTCTAGATCAAGGGAAGTAATAGTACCACTCTGTTCTGCTTTGGTCAAGCTCCACTTGGAATACTGTGTCCAGTTCTGGGCACCACAATTCAAAGAGGATGTAGAGAAACTGGAGCGTGTCCAAAGGAGGGCAACTAAAATGGTGAAGGGTCTGGAAGCCATGCCCTATGAGGAACGACTTAGGGAGCTGGAAATGTTTAGCTTGGAGAAGAGAAGGTTAAGAGGTGATATGATAGCCCTGTTTAAATTCTTGAAGGGATGTCACATTGAGGAGGGGGCAAGCTTGTTTTCTGCTGCTCCAGAGAACAGGACCCAGAACAATGGATACAAATTGCAGGAGAAGAGATTCCACCTCAAGATTAGGAGGAACT
Source organism: Urosaurus nigricauda (assembly GCA_034509955.1). Lineage (NCBI taxonomy): Eukaryota > Metazoa > Chordata > Lepidosauria > Squamata > Phrynosomatidae > Urosaurus > Urosaurus nigricauda. Next base: position 109,870,533 of record JAOEGL010000004.1, read on the forward strand.
TCCTGACAGTAAGGGCTGTTTGACAGTGGAACACACTCCCTCGGAGTGTAGTGGAGTCTCCTTCCTTGGAGGTCTTTAAGCAGAGGCTGGATGGCCATCTGTCAGGGATGCTTTGATGGAGAGTTCCTTCATGGCAGGGGGTTGGACTGGATGGCCCTTGTGGTCTCTTCCAACTCTGTGATTCTATGATTCTATGAACAAGGAAATCAAAATAGTTTAAAAATTCCCATACCTAGGATCCAGTATTGACCTGAACGGAGAAGGCAGTAACCTGTTCCCTTCCAACATGCCCACCTGTTTTCCATGGCAGAAGAAAACTAGGAATGGGAAGCTCTGAAAGAACTTGATAAGATCCTTAAGTGCAAAGATATACTATTGAACATTAAAGTTAGAATTGTCCAAGCCATTGTATTCCCCCATTACCTTTTACAGATGTGAGAGATGGACCATGAAGAAAATGGATGAAAAGAAAATCAACTGATTTGAGATGTGGCCCTGGGAAAAGGTGCTGAGAATACCACGGAGAGCCAAAAAAACAGACAAATGGGTTCAGTGACAGATTAAGCCTGAACTCTCCCTGGAAGCAATATGATGAAACTGAGGCTGTCACACTTTGGCCACATCATGATAAAGCATGACTCATTAGAAAAGACAATAATGCTAGAAAAGGCTGAAGATAGTAAAAAGAGAAGCAGACTACATGCCAGGCGGCTAGACTCCATCAGGGAAATCATGGGCCTGGGCAGAGCAGTGGAGGATAGGGGTCTTGGAGATGCCTCGACTACAAGATCCCCATGAGTTGAGATTAATTTGAGGCAACTTACAACAACAGCAGCAACAACAATAACAGAACCAATCCCCTGCATTATACTTTGTATAGTTTGGGGTCTGCTGCAGGGTATTCTTAGGCATGTTTGCTCATATATTATTCCTAGTCTATTCAATAGGGAATCCTATTGAATCCTGTGTGAACACGATTGCATTCATTAGCTGCTATGGTGCTAGACAGATGGCATCCACATCAGCAATTCAACCAGAATGCTGTTTAAATGCATGGCAACTCATACTGGATCTTTGTGTGACTATTTTCAAGTAGCATTAGAAGCATGGCATTTTGTTTGATGAGGTGCCCTTTTAACATTTGACATGGTTTATATATTACACAGGTTTTATATATGTTTTAATGTGCTTGAACCTTTAGGACTGAGCAACCTTTAAATGAGAAATCTAAATAAAAATTATAGAGGCCTGAGAAGCTCTATCTCTCTCAAGCTTCTCATTGCCTTTTTGTGAGCTACTATAACATTGATTCATTGGTATTATTTTTTGTAATTTGGGTTTCAATAATAGGGCGATTTCACATGTGGAAAAGATTTCCAAGAAGTTACAAGCTTCCCTTGCCCCAGCATTAGCAATAATGCTTCTTGCAGAGTAACAGCTAATTTCTAGCAAGACTTTGGCATGAAGATAAACTATCTGACACCTGAGTATTTTATGGAAAATACAAAATTAATGACTACAATATTGAAAAATCCTTTTTATACTGATCCAAGGAACATCTCATTTGATCTTTTTATCATCTAGGATATGCAAATAGCTGTATTAAATATAGTTACAATCACTTTTGTTCTCCAGGGTCCATATTCCTATGTTTTATTGCAACTAGAAATATGGCTCTTGCCAGCCAAAGGACAGACACTAGTAATTTAGAAAAACAGCCTTTCTATATCAGCCTTTATGTACTCCAAAGTTAGCTTGCTTCCATCTGGATTAGACCAAATGGCCTTCTTACTAAAGGCAAAGCTTCAAGGATGTACACAAGTAGGAATGAAATTCCTCTCCTGGTGTTTGTCCCTAGCTACAGGTCATCACCATTATACTTCTGCCAGGCTGTAGAACTTCCTTCTGAAAGGTTAGGTTGAGGCACCTCCCCCTTGTCCTTCTTCCAGCAAGTTACGTCTAGAAATGTTTTGAGCAACTGACTGGCTACTAAAGAAAAATTTTAAGGTAGGGTACTAAGTACTGTAAAGGCACCAGATCATTTTTGATCTTAGAAACTAAACAGGGTCATCCCTGGGTAGTACTTGGATGGGAGGCCACCAATGATCACCAGGTGCTGTGGGCTATGTTTCAGAGAAAGGGATTAGCAAAACCACCTCTAAGTGCCTAAGAAAACCCTATGAAATTCATGGAGTCATCGTACATTGACTGACATCTTGAAGGCACACAAACACACATACACACACACACACATATTTACTACTGTGGTTTATTAAATTTGTTTTTAATTCAGTACTGTTCAAATATTTAAAAAAATACTTTTGAATTTTATAGCTTACTCTCTTTTCATTTACACATGTTTTTTTATTCGTGTTGTGAGCCACCCTTAATCTCAATTTTGGGAGAAGGTAGGATGTAAATTAAATAAACAAATCCTAACCAAGTCCAACTAGCTCAAAATTAGGTCAAATGTCCATGCTAGTTCCTTCCTGTTGTATATTATGCCTGGTGTTTTGGTTCCACCATACTTTCCAAATGTGTTTTGATTTTCAGAATGATCAGTACTTTATATATCCCCTTTGATTACAAAATAAGAAAAATTTTGGCTTTCCAAGCCAAAGCATTACTATAGTGATGTGCACCTTATATCTTGTTACTGCAGTTATACCCTATGTGGTTCCACATAATGGTTTCTGACCAGATTATCAGGGGGTAGGGATATATAAACCTGCCCACGTGCCCATAGGAACTAACTAGTTAAAATCAATTAAGTTATCAGTTAAGTTGGATTTTTTCTAACAAAAGAACAGTTTGATTAAATGGTTTTTAATTGAATGACTTAAGTAGAAATGTCAGCACTAACCCAATTTCAGAATTAAATTATTATTAAACAAGATTAAAACAATGTTACAATCCTCTTCTGTCTTTTTACACAAACCCAGGTTCTCTTGGATTTTTACAAAACTTTTTTGCTTTCTTTTAATTCCATAAGACTGCGGGATTTGAAAGTTTAGGTTACAAAAGTAGCTACTCAAGTGTAATTCCAATGGGATAATAACAATTGCAAATACAATTACTTGTCTAAATGGAGATTAAAAATTCTATAGCTCATTTTAAAAATTATATACATACATCAGCTAAAAAAGTAAATATACAAAAATTCAAGCAGATTTCCCCTTTGAGAATCAAAGGCTGTGTTCACACTGGAGAAATAAACTGGTTTAATTGCCATGGGTCAATGCTGTGAAATTCTGGGAATTGTAGTTTGTTGTGGGGCCCAGAGCGGAGCTCCGCTCCGCTCTGGACCCCACAACAAACTACAATTCCCAGAATTTCACAGCATTGACCCATGGCAATTAAACCGGTTTATTTCTCCAGTGTGAACACAGCCAAAATAGGGACGAGCAAGGAGGGAAAGAGGAAAATCATGGATGGCATTTTTCAACTTCAGTCTGTAAAGGTTTTAATCCAGGAATTAAATTTAAATGTCAATTTAACATAAACTGATTTTCCCCTTCTAACATAAATACAATTGAAACCCATTTTTTAGCCTTTTAAGAATGAACTAAAACACATTAACCCATTCCAATTCATTAACCTATCTCCACCATATGCACTCTTCCTGAATGTCCACTGTGAAGAACTTTGAAGCTGTTGTCATGAAAGATGTGGCCTTCTGTACTCTCTGGGTGATTTGGACTACAGTTCCCACCAGTCAAGGTACTGGTATTGGTTTTATAGTCCAAAATGTCTGGAGGGGGCTGGGTCTCCTATCCCAGATCAAACAGCCATCTGTGCTTGTACACCAGCATTGCTTCTGCAAAGAGAGAAAATTGAGTGTGTTGTTCCTGTAGAATGATGTATATTCTTTGTGGATGAAACTTTGAGGATAGAGTGCACATTAAAGAAAAAGAATAATGAACATGAGAAAACAATCAACAGGGGCTGGGGATTCTGGAAGATTTCCTTGTTTGAAAATTCCTTCCTTGCATATAGGCTCAGTAAGTCTGTGGAACAATTCTGCCATTCGGGAGTTTAGTGTGATGGTTTTTTCATTGACAGTTTATTCATCAAGGCACTGATTGTCTCCTAGAATCTGGCCTTACATTCACTTGCAGTCGTCAGAATAATTTCTCCATCACTCAGAAATTGGGCAGACATGATCTTGCTTGGTTAGCTGCGCAATAATACAGAACGGGAGGATTCTCAATGCCACTCGCTTTGTTATTTGTGTTGGGCTGTCATTTATTTCCTGCTGCTACCTCAAGCAATAACATCTGATACTCATAATCACAATGTCTTTGGGTGTATTTTTTTTAATACCTAGATCTGTCATTTCCTCTCATGGAAATGTTTTTCAGGCAATATAGTTACAGCTGAGTTATTTCAAACACTGTTAGGGAGTTTATCACACAATGGGAATTGGAACTATAATCCAATGGCAATTTGAATGCAATCATGGGGTTTCACATTATTGTGTGAAAGCCAATCACAATTATTTTTGGGTAATGGGAATTCCTTCCGAATGCAATCGTGGGGTTTCACGTTATTGCGTGAGAAACTATCACATGCAATTTTGGGCACTAGGAGGCAATTTTGGGCAGTTCCAAATGCAAAAGGCAATCACGTAAATTCGCTGAACTAGCAAATTCACTCAATTCCGAATTGGACCCATTTTCATTTCTTTCCAAATTGAGAGAAATTCCTCCCGTGTGATAACGTCCTAGGATAAATATTACAAATCCATTGTCGAGCGTGGCCATATATTTAATTATGCCTTACATGATATTAATGATGATTACTTGAGGGCAGCATTAGGGTCAGCTAGAAAGTGATTCAGCTATGTTCAAGCTGTATAGATTCCCACAACTTCTCAAGTGAGATGAAAGAGTGGGATGATCATGAACCATTGTCATAGGTTGACAGATATTTCTTGGTAATGATCTTCTCATCCAGAAATCATAATCCACAACCTTCACTATAATATTGAAGTATTAATCTTTTTTTCCTGAAGAATCAGGTTGGTTGCAACCTTAGAGGAAGGTAATAGCAAACCTCTTCTGAACAAATTTTGCTGAGAATATTCTGTGACAGGGTTGCCAAAAGCTGAAAACACTTTAAGGCATACAACAATTATATATATGCAGCAAACCACACTATGTGATGTTTTTAGTCAACAGCATCAAATAACTAGGCATAAGTATGGCGTCCTAGATCACCTGAAGGGATTACAGTATGCGGAAGCCATTTCCAAATGCATCTTAGTAGTTCATGCACTACAGTAGTAGCTCATGCACTACAGTGTCCTCTTCATCATCTATACCAAACGCAGTGAGATAGCTGGTGTTTTCTCTACCTTTATTTATATTGCACCTTTACCCCAACATTGGCCTTGAAAGTACAGTACAGTACAGTACAGTACACATTTTCTGGGGAAACAGGTTGAGCCAAACCCCAGAAAAGAGGAGTACAGGCCATGTTTATAATGATATCTAACTTGTCTCCCAATGTGTCCTGTCTCTATCAAAGAGACGGACTTTATGATTTATCAATTTCCATGCATGTGTACAAGACCAATTGGACAGTTTGTCTACACAAGAGAATAAATATACAGAAATGTGATATTAAGAAAAGTAATTCAAGAAAGCCTGTAGGGGAACATTGTAATCTTTCTGGAAAATCAATTGTAGGAGTCTGATTTCTCTTTTGTGCAGAAGAGTGGCTTAGCAATGTGAAACTGGCTAAATTATAGCATCATCAGTGCCTTTCTTTGGTAAAGATATGGTTTGATTTTCTGAGCCAGAGCTGACGACATTCAACATGCAGTTGCTTTTAAAATCAGTTGGAAACTGTAATTAGTTCACTATAGTCAGAATTCACTATAGATATCATATAACACTAGTCTTAAAATGCATTGGCTGCCAATATACTTCTAGGCTAAGTTCATGGTATGTGAATAATGTGGGACTTTTAAAATGTGCACCTTTCCCTTTACACCTTTGCTCAAGAACTTAGCTCTGTGGGAAGGGAATGCCTCTATGTCTCACCAGAGGGTCAATATAATGGGGTATATGTTCTTTGTTCAAGCCTTTGGGGCCTAACTGATTTATTGCAAAATGTCTGCATACAGCATGTGGTTTCAAAAATGTTTTAAGCTTTCTAAGCTGTTCTAACTAATAGTTTAGGATGCTTTTACTTTGTTTTTATTATTTTTACTGGGTTTTTTTAACTGCTTAAAGCTAGCTTACTTGTACACTACTCCCATGAATCAGCCATACTCTCCAATATTTCACAGAGGAAAATATGTGTGACCAACCAAGCTGAGAACTTGGCCAAGATGCCCCAATGGAAGTAAACCAAGAACAAAGGGTGAAAATGGAAGGAGAAGGTAAAGATAAAAGGTTTCCCCTTTGACATTGTCAAGTCATGTTCAACTCTAGGGGGCAGTGCTCATCTCTGTAAAAGCAGCTGAAAAAGTGTGACAGCAGAGGATTAATTAGAGAACTGTCCCTACCAAACATCAACAGTTGAAGGGTATGGACCTCTCATGATCTAGGACAGGATATAAATATTTTAATAGAAATAAGTACAGTCATCCCTCCTTATCCGTGGATTCAAGCATCCATTAAAATCCATCCATTTATCCAAATATATGCATTCCCAAAAGCAAACCTTGCTTTTGCAATTTTATATAAGGCACACCATTTTACTATGCCATTATAGGGCTTGAGCATCTACATATTTTGGTATCCACTGGTGGTCCTGAAGCCAAACCCCAGCGGATTCCAAGGGCCCACTGTAAAGCAAAACTTTCTGTTTTGAAGAAGGCCTGGCATTCAATTTATAATTTAGTGAGGCACCAGCATTCTTTGGCAGAGAAGGCTAAAGAACTTGTAAAACTACAAATCCCAGAATTCCATAGGATGGAGCTATGGCATTAAAGTGATGTCAAATTGCATTATTTCCACAGTGTAAATGCACTCAATATTTCCTATAAGTGAATGCAAGTACATTTTGAGGCAATTCCCAATAATTGTGAAATGTGTCATGACCAGTCCAATAGGCATGCCCTTAAGGAAAATCCAGAGTTATGCCACTGTGATTTGATGTACCTTGCCTTTCAAGTGCACTGATTTCAAGCTCTGCCTTTAAAATACAGATGTTTGAAGCAACCAGGTACTAGTAAAAATCTAATAATTACATTTGTGGGGCATGACTGGAATTCTGTGCATAGTTACCTGGGATTAAGCACCAGGAAACTCAGGGGACCTTAATTCTGCTATATATGTTCTATTTGTAAAACACATTCTTCAGACAGTTGAAACAGAATCCTTTTAATTAACAAGCAATTTTTTTCAGTTTGTTTACACAAACTGACCTCCCCTCCTTATGTATCCCTGAACCTCAATATCCCTCTCGGGCATCTTCATATCCCACCTATCCTCCCAAATGTTCCTTAACCCAGGCCCCAATTAATGGAAAACCTGTACTTCCCCTACTGATAGAGTAGGTGGTGGTAGTCTGCACACTGCAAGAGGTTATTTTAGGCCCACAAATCCCACTATGTTTCCCTAGAGAATGATATCAAATACAAGGACTTTTATAGGAATGTGTACCCTTGAGAGTTCAATTAAACTAAAACTTCCAAGTAGGTACAGTTTTTCCCACCACAACAGAGTTGGGCCACACAACCTGGGACAAAAAAGAGAGAAAATTCCCCTTATGTGTGACCCTGAAAGGAAAAAGTCTATGCTTTTTGTGTAGCAAATATCAGGCTCAACCTGCAGCATCTCCAGCTAAAGGACCTGAAGCAGCAAGGAATGTGAAAGACCTTAAGAAATCATTGCCAGGTGCAGAGGAAGATAAAAAGGTAGATGAGCCAACATTCTAACTCAGAACAAAGTTGCATTCATATGTCCAAGGGCTGGGCACAGACATTGGGTGCAGCAAACATTACAGAGGTGTGGGAGAACAGTGTTTTCTGTTCTATGCATTCCCTGAGTGGAAGGTGCTGTGCTTTTGCGATTTCTGAAGTGAGATTCAATTATCAGTCCAATCACCTTGCCTACATGGAATGGAAAGGTAGTCATGTTGTCCTTCACCTCAAGCAACCCAGTGTCTTCAGCTAGCCCTATTGATGGTATACTGGTATATCGGTTCTAAAAGCACTAACTCCTCCTTTTTATGGACTTGCCTTGTCCTCATTCATGCCATCTGATAATTGTCATGGCATTTCTTGTCAAAGAAATGTGATTTTGCATTTAGGCCTTGAACATTTAGATCCTCAATCCTCCATGAGGCTTCTGAATTGCCATGGCAAGGAAGAGCCTCTGGCCGAGTAAAAGTAACATCACTATTAAATGCAGGCTTTTGAAAATAATAGACGAAAATGAGATACAGTAGAAGAGGTTAATTATATTAGCATGGCTCAAGAACAAAGACCAGACTTCTCAAGGGCCTTCTAATTGTGTTGGTGGAAATCTTACTTTCCTAGTATTCTGTTTGCATTCATTCCCATATGCAGAGCTCCCAGGTGCTTAGACAGAAAGGCCTATTGAAAACCAAATCGTTGAGAAATCAAAAAGCTGCTTGAAAAGTGAGAGGAGCCAGAGGCCCAAACAACAGGTGGTTGTACAGCTTCAAGATCTCCCTCTTAATCTCCCCGAACAACGAAACAGAACAAAAAAAGGTCTCTTAGTGCAGAGATTCATCAAGAGGTAGGTGATTAGAAGCAAGCCCTGCTAATCAGTTTATGTACAAAGCAGGCCATGACATTAATACTATGGTTGGTTCTGGAAGCAGTTGTATAGCTTCTCTCTTACTTTCCCAAGCACAGTTAAATCATCGGTTAATTTCAAAGTCCATTTACAATTATTGTTGCATAGTGCTCTGGGTGAGTTATTGACACATTCCATTCTCCTGTTATGCAACTAGGTTTAGAGACGTGGAAGTAAAAGGGTGAAAGCTTATATAAAGCTCCCTGGGATGACTTTACTATGGGCAGAGTGAAGCAATTGCCTCAAGGGGGCAACAGTTGTGCTGAGCCCCCAAATCCCTGTTTTGAAAAAGAGTTATCTCCTATGCGTGCTAAGTAAGTATACATGCATAAGGAGATAACTCTTTTTAGCAAGCTAAACATGCTTGCTTCTCTCAGATAACTTGCTGTTAGTGTGTTCCTGTAACTGCCAGCCGGGTCTATTGTTTTTATCATTATCCTTGTTGTTCTTGTTGTTGTTATTATTTGGAATGATGCAGGGCACCAGCTTGTCAAATGTCTGAGGCAGCTAAGTATCCAGAGTTAGCCTTAAAGCTCAATAAATATAGTTCTTTTGGGGGGAAGGTAATCTACCTCTTGGCAATGTACACATATACAAACAAGGCTTCTGCCAACATATTCTTGTTTTTCTAAGATAGCAGGGTTTTTTTTAAAGGGCTATCTTAAGAAACCTTTTTAACTAGCAGCTCACCTGGTTTTCAATCTGACAAAGCCTTTAATTCATCCTGAATGTTGGTACATGAAGTAAATGAGGGGATTCTCATCTCAGCACATCTTGTGTCAGCAAGAACCAAGCTTTGTAGCATTTATTGGCAAAGAAATATTTCATATGAACTATGAATTATCAGATTAGTTGTTATATACTACCCATTGACCTTAGTTCCTCCCACAAGTTTTAGTCACAGAATTCCCACTGAGAACAGGGCATACACAACCACATATACTCCCAAATTCCCCGTGCATGCCAGCCAGCCCCAACACCTTAGTCTCCTTGATTTGTACAAAGAGGTTTGAAATACAGTTCTGCTTGTATTCAGCTGAATAAACTAGAGGAGAATGTCTCAGTCATGTGGGAAGTTTGACTCACATTTAAATAGGCACAGGTAGAACCTCCTCTCATACCTTGTTACTCAACCCAGTTTGGGAGATTTATTCAGTAGTCTACATTAGTCCATACTCATCTGCATTTTAGACTGAGTCACTTATAGCAGAAGGTGTGTAGTATCACAATGGAAACCTCCACAACCCCACCCCGCCAACTGACCTGCACAAATTGGTAGTTGTGGAAGGCACACTCTATGATGCAACACGTAATCTGGCACTGTCTTGCTCTCATGGTGAACCAGAATTCAGAGTGCTCAAGGTTCAGAAGTCATAGCAACCAGAGATATCCAATGTGAAGCAGTCCAGGGTCAGAAGCTGTAAATTTGAACAGAATCTGAATGGTCTGGAGCAGAGTCAGTAAATAGTCTGAGGATCATAAATGAAGTACACACAGCAGCCACATCAGGTTAAGAGGTGAGCTGAAAGTTTTCTGCCAGTAATTCAACTGAACAAGGTCCCTATCTTATAAAGCCAGACAGCTCAATCATGGCCATAGTTCAGACAGGACAGTGGGCCCTTGGTATCTGATACGATTTGATTCAAGGACCCTTCATTCATACCAAAATCTGTGGATGCTCAAGTCCCGTTATACACAATCTGAATCTGTGGATGCAGAATCTGTGAATACAAATCATCAACTGTACTTCAAGAGGGGGCAAGGGCTGTGTAAGTTGCTGATGCCTTCACTTTTCCTAGGGGCTTGGAGGTCTTTTGACCCACTCTCCTTCCTGTGAATTATGTAGACCTGGAGGAGGATTCAGTGGGCTATCAGGCATCTGTTCTACCTGTGCTATATTTCCTTCATCTTCAAAGGAAGACAATCTCTCAAAGAGAAGCATGACACACACCACAGAACTCTGTCAGCTTGATGAGCAAGAGCATTTTCTTCCCTGGAAAGGTGGGAAAGACTGTGGTTTGTATCATTGCCACTACTCCAATGTGGTGGCAAATGAAAACAAGGGCCAGAAAAACAGCCTTGAGGGACATAAGCAACCACTAGGCCACAAACTGTTAACTCTTGTCCTATACTGTCATAAATTGTCCTAGAATGGCAGTGGTAGGAAAAACAGACCATTCTACAAATGCCCCTATGTGGGATCAGAAAAATGTCTTAATCCCACATGTACCCACACTCTTTTTACACACATGGTTCATGCCTACACTTTGTATCCAATATGCTTCACAGGCCATTATTTATATCTAATGAAAATACAATAGAATCATTAAATCTTATCAAGTTGTGTTGTAAATCTCAGCAGGCATTCTAATTTCCACTGTCTTGTTATAATTGTGTATAATAACATAGCATTCAGAACCTCAGTTTTATGTCGGTTATTTCTGGTTGGAAAGAATATAAATATTATTCCAGGTCAATTTCTCACATTCCCACCCAAGAAAAAGTTATTTTAGAAGGGAAATTCAAAATTGCCCTTGTCACTGATCACAGCTCACTACTCCTATCTCAGTATTAGCAAACACAAACACACACACACACCCCATCCAGATAATCTGTATAGTACTCAAGTTTAGTTCGCACACAAACACAAATTATGTTCAGTTGTTCAAGGCTGGTGAATACTGTACAGACAATGCTGTACAGAAGAGGCTACTATTAAGTTGGAATAGTTTTGATTTGTGTCCCAATAAAGAGAAAATACTACTGTGAAAAATTTCTGCCCTTTTAGTGAAAATCTCTAATCTGTTTTAGAGTAAAAATCAATGATTATGAAAATGGAACTTAGTGCTTATAACCTGTTGTTCACAACAGAACATAAACCCCAGTGAACAAAACATTATATTTGAAACAGTGCTTCACAGCCAGCCTTCTCTGGGTGCTATTTGTCATTTTATCAGAGATAAGGGCATCATTTTAATTTGACACTGCTGTTTCCTTCTGTGCATTTGATGGCTGTGTGCACAGCCTTGTAGTAGGGAAAACTGTGTGGATTCATTAGGAGGTCATGTTGGTTTCTTACTGCTTACAACGGCTCTAAATTAACATTGATGACATAATAATCCCATGCACTGAAAACACATTTTCTTTAAAATACAATTATTTCTCTATGTGCTGTGTGGCAAGGAAGGAAGGAAGGAAGGAAGGAAGGAAGGAAGGAAGGAAGGTGAGTGATAAAACATTCCTGCAATACAAAATCAATGCCTGTCTTAAAATGTTGAGTGTTACAGCAATGACTAGCTAGAGTGAAAGAAGAAAGCTCCAGCTCCAAAAGTATCTTCCCTTAATATATACTGTGCTGTAGATCGCCTGTCAAGTCTGGGAACATTTCAGATATGAATTCAGCCAGTGCATATGCTGACTTTCTAAATAAAGCCTGTCAACCTCACATTCGGGAGGATCTGTTTTTGCAAGTCTTTTTTTTTCTCACTCTAACCTCTCTCAGCTCTGAGAAGTACATAGAGTAAGAACAATCTTGGTTATCAATTGTATGAGGAAGCTTTCAGGTATCAAAATCCCCCCTCCAAAGACAAAGGGACCACCACCACCACCATTGGCTTAAGCTGTTTTTCATCATTCTTCATACTGCTATGCCACTCTCCCTCCTCTGGAAGACATATATTGGGCTGTCTCATTGTTTATCATACAAACAGTGCTGTGAAGTAAGTTCACAATGAGATAGATGGAAAAGGTCACACGATAAGGGCAACAAAGTTGGATGTGAATCCCAGAGCCTTTTCACACTATACAATTATAGCACTCTGACTCCATTTTAACTTCCATGGATCTATCCTATGAAATCCTAGGGTTTGTAGTTTGGTCAGAGACACAAAATCTGACTGAGAATTCTAAGTATCCCTCCCTAAACTATAAATCCCAATATTTGACAGGATGTTCCCATGGCCACTAAAGTGTAAAGTTATCAATGATCTAGATTGGCAAAAAGAAGTGTGTTCATGGCTGCATGAAAGTCTAGCCTTTAGATGAGAAAAAGGGAAAGTATGCCATGAAAATACTTTTTTTGCATTTTAGGGGAGAAGAAGCGCCTTTAAAAAGGTGCTGGTTTTCCCAGCTTCTTTTTTAAAAACTGTGGAACATCACAGCTCCATCTAAAGGCTGTGGTGCAGCTGCTAAGCATTAAAGAAAAGGCAACTTCATGTCACACTTTCCTGCCAATCTAGAAAGCCCCATAGTGTGGTGTGAAAGGACCCTCTGTCTTTGGGAATTATTACACAAAATAACAGGATTCTAAACAAACTGGATTATGCTTAGATTAGAGCCTTGTTTTTAGGTCTTTTAAAACAGTTTTAATGTTGTTTGTTGCTTATACCCTTGCCCAATATATGAGACATAAGGTAGGACAGAAATATTTTTTAGTACAATACATGAATGAATACATTTCAAGAAAAGCTTTGATAAAATGGGCACACTTGCTCACCTTCTGGTTCAAATAACCCTAGACAGTTCTGATGTCTAACTTAAATTGATTTTTTAGGCAAATTTGAAGCTACTTCTATAGAAAAAAACATTCAAGACAAATCAAAAGCAATTCTAATCAAATTTATAGGAAAGTTTCCCTTGTGGGTTCTACAGTCAGCATGATGGGTGAACGTATAAATAGCATTTCCAAGATATCTCCTTTTAGCTGGAGATCTGACTAGCTACATTTGGGGTTTTTTTTTTTCTGGATTAGCATTAAAGAGGTTAAAACTGCCAGTTTTCAGGATTCAGGACTTATCTAGACAATGTGGGTGGGGGAGCTGATTTTATTAGACCACATTAAAGATATGTAACCTCCTAAAAGAGAGCCAGCATTGCATTGTGGTTTGAGTGTTGGACTTGAACTTTAGGAGACCAAGTTTTAAATCTCTGCTCAGCAATGGGAACCCACTAGCGGACCTTAGGCAAGCACTGTATCTCAGCCTAAAAGGAAGGCAATGGCACACCTTCTGTGAATAAATCTGGTCCAGAACATCATACAATAGAGTTATCATAAGTTTGTGTCAACTTGAAGGTACACAGCACCTCTACTAACAAAACTTCCCAGGTCAGTCATATCAGTCTGTTTCAGAGAAAACAAAGAAAACAGAACCTTGGAACATCTTTAAATACCACCACCCCCCACCCCCACCCCCAAAAAAGCATAAAGCACCACAATCCAATTTTTCAGATATATGAATTATGATCATAATTTTCCCACTTCACTTGGCAGATACAAAGGAGGAAACGGAATGTAAAATATGAGGGCAAAATGGGAATGAAATGCAAAATACCAACAGAAGCAGCCTGACAAAACAATTAAAATTTGTATTCACAACAAAAATATTGGCCATCCATAGACCAGTAAATAAAATAATCTAAGCATCACATGGTGAACTAACATTTATGGTGGAACAGGAAATGATCATTTCTATTTAAAAATCCAAATGAACTGAAGCAAAGCTGGCTGTTAGTTCTAATGCAGCTATTGCATGCTAGAATCTTCTTGGAAATTTTATCTGAATGGCCACTTTTAATTAACTTAATTTTTAAATTGATAATGGTTCTGATCAATGTAGACAACTACAGTGAAGTCAGGAACCAATATTCGCCCATGCAAAAGGCTGCACAAAGTGCACATCCAAATTTTTGCAAAAAATAAGTCACAAAAGGGACTGGAACTCAGGTGTTGTTTTTCATTTCCACATTTTCAGCTGTTTTTTATCAAAAGATTGGTGGGTGGGATAAGGTGGGGATTTGAAAATGCTCCTCCAGTTTTAAAAATGGGGCATCTAAGGGCGCTAGGAACACAAAAAAGGGATTTTGTCCATATGGAGATTGTGGCCTGTATGTTTCTCACTCCTGCTCTACATGGATTATTGCAGCCTTTTGCAGGTGAATACTTGGGACATAAACCCATGTCTAACCAGGTTTGACAGTCTATCTGTAACACCATTTGAGGTTTAATGAGAAGTCACTTGTTATTAGAAATCCTCTATTATTCCTTCTCACAACTCAATATTGACAGGCGTTACCTCTAAGGAAATATATCTGGTTTTTGTGGAAATTATGCAATTGCAATCAACCTGGAAAGTTAAATTACAATAGACCCATCTTTAATGAAATGCCTTATTAAAGGGAGGGAAACCTGAGAAGACTCCATTTTTATGGCTCTATCATTTCTCTCAGCCAACTGCTACAGTAATAAAATTAGGCATTCCATTTCATTTAAGGCAAAGTAAGTAATTTTATTTACCTTTTCCCTGGCACATGCATACACATACACAAGGAGCAATCAGTTGCTGGACTCATTAGGCTGCTGATTAAACTGTGTCACTTAATGCAGAACTAATTAAAATAGAATCAAGGCTGCCTATGCAGCAGACAGCAAAGTATTAACTTTAACTGAGCTTTACCTTGCTTTTTCATTGCATGCAAGGGGATGTCCGCACAAGCAGAATAGGCCTAATTCCCCCCCAGCTGCATGTAATCTCACTTAGACGATGCAGCTCAAAACACCCGTGGCATGATCAGGTCTGATACTAGGTATTTACCCTTGATTATAATAGCACTGATTTTACAACAGTTTCTAAGAAATGGTGCCGCAAACATGGGGTGTTCAAACAGCCCTCCTCCCATGCTCTTTGCCTTTCTAGCATGTGATGCATCTGAGAAGCCCCCCAATCACTCTGTCTGTCACAGAAATGGGGTGCTTGACCACATGGATACAGCCTGGTGTCCCATTTCCATGTCAGACAGGGTGGCTGGGGAGGCTTCTCAGATATATCACATGAGATAATGGTGGCCCCGGGTTCTGGGTCAGTGGGGGAATGGATGTGTGAACACCCACCCATCCCTGCACCAACCCAAGGACTACCCAGGTAATTATGGGAGGGGAGGATAGTACAGGCATATCCCATGCCATCCTACCCCTTCTACTCAGGTCCTAACAATCAGTTTGGGGTACATATAAAATAAAATAATACATGTAGTACAGATGTAAATGTACTAAAATGTAAAATACACCTTTTAAGAAGTTCTCTTGATCAGGTGTGTGTGTATGTATCCCAGATTAAGAATAATGTTGTCATTATTTTGAAATAGATGTCATTTCCCCCCAGTTTTACCATACTATAAAAGACAGACCTGTGGACTGCAGAAGGAGCAGTTCTGTAGCATTGGCTTCAGATTATCATGTAAACATGTTTCCAAAAGAGCCCTTTGTTCTGCAACTATCCTGTCTCAAACACAGAATTTTGGGGAAATGGGAGTCTAGATGCAAAGATAGTAAATGAGTAGTTAGAATCAATTAAGATGGGAATTTTCTCACATAAAAGAGCAACTTAATTAATGAAGATATTGCTTAATTGACAGACGGTGCTAAGGCGATGGCATATTTTACACTCCCATCTAGCTCTTTATCCAAAGTCTACTTCCCTTGGGGTTTTACAAAACCAATTCTTGATTTTTGTTTGTCTCTCGGTGTTGGGGAATTACTCTGTTTAGATGACAAGATTATACCCACTTATTTTAGTACATGATTAGAATATGAGCATTTAGTTAATTTCAAGATTAAAAGATTTAAAACCAAGTAGTAAACCAGTAAAGGAATGGGATGGTCTTTGCTTCCAAATGATCATCCTGCGTTCTACACCATACAAGTCTATCACTCCAAACACATTGAATTGTGAAGCACTTAACCCTAGGACTTTACTTGCATCCACATGGGAATCAGTAAGTTAAAGAGACAGGAGGTAAATTTATAAGGGAAGGAGAGGAATAAACGTACACGATGAAGATGAAGTAGATGAGAAATTGTGATTTCAAAAGTTCATGCATCTGTTTTGTTTTCTCCAAAATACAAACAAGAACAAAGGAGAGAGGAGTAAAATCATGGCTAATATCTGATCAGAGATTATTTCTCTTACTGTCAGCAAGTTTCCCCACCATGCCACTGATTCTCCCAGTTGGGGTGGCTAGTGGTGCATGGAGAAATCCGTGTTGTTATTTCCACTTATTGAAGATAATAGTGCAGATGTTCTTCAGACACCCTCTCTTTTCTTCAGTGGAAGAAGGCAGAGAACAACAAAACCAACCTCATACTGACTTCAGCTTCATGAGGGCTCCAGAGATGGGGAGCCAGTTTCACTGAACCTTGGGCTAACCCAGGCTAGAGAAAAGCCATGCACATAAAGTCCTAGGAACCAATGATGCTGGGGGGAGCTGCCAAGCCCTGGCATCATCCAGCTTCAGGAGGGCTAGGTTTGTGTTCTGTGGGAGGGAGCTTCATCTTAAATCAGATTCCTACCCCTGCTTTAGTGAACTTTAAAAGCAAATGCAAAAGTTTCTATTTTGGCAAAAGACCTGATGAGTTATAAGAAGAAACTACTAAAATTCCATGACGAGGAAAGGTAGATCATACATCATTATATAACCACTGCATTTCACTTGAAGCAATTTCAAGGCAAATTTAGAGGCCAAATATCTGACTACTTTCAAAGGAAGCTTATACAGTTTTGATAAGACTAGTAAAATTCCTTGAAGGGGCTGACATGCATCATTATACTGCAAACCAACTATGTCCAAATCCAAAATGGAGTAAAATATTAGACCATCTCATATACTTTATTATTTTGTACTTCTACCTCCCCAATGTGTTTCTTCAAGAATATTCTTCTAGAAGATATTAGAAAGTATTGATTATTTGGTTAACTATGTGTCATTTATTTTTACTTTTAAGTTTGTTATCTCTGTTTGGTTTCCATCGTTTACCTATAAGAGCTACAGTAACATGAAGCAAAGTATCCTGATATTTTGACAGTAGAATTATATAACCCTTTCAGTAGTAGAAAGTTGGGTGTTTGCTTGCTTGTTTGTTACATTTATATGTAGAATTATACTGCCTCAATTGGTTTAAGAGGGGCAGGATATAAATAAATATTATTATTACCATTTTTCCTCCAATTAGTTCAGGATAATACGTGGTATTTTTCCCTTCTCACTTTATCTTTACAACAATTCTTTGAAGTCAGAGACTGACTCACTTAAAGTGAAATTCGGTAGGGACTCAAACCAAGATCACCCAAAGAGCTGTCCAATGTTCTAACCATAAAACCACATTGGCTTTCAGCACCACACCAGTTCCCATAAAGCCAGGAAGAGGGACTACTCCAAACTAGGGACTACATTTTCCCCATGGAAGCTTTAAGGGATGGAAACCGCCCGCCCCCCATACACACACACACACTTTCTGGAGAAATACCACTAAATATTTTATTGTATTTTGGATACTTTTTGGAGTCCTTTATTCTGAGCCTAAACAAGTGTTACTTCTATAGAGGAAGTGACTCAACCACAGGTGCTTAGAGCATGTCATTCTGATGAAAAATACAAAGGCTACAAACTGAGAAAGAACCTCCTTAGTTGGAAATTATTGTTTCCAAGATGTTCAGAAAGATGACAAACCTTTCACAGCTATGTGAAGTTGAAAGCTTTCACAGCTGGCATCCATAGTTTTTGAAGGTTTTTCAGGCTATGAGGCCATGTTCTAGCAGAGTTTATTCCTGATGTTTCACCAGCAGCTGTGGCTGGCATCTTCAGAGAATGCTGACA
This sequence comes from Urosaurus nigricauda, assembly GCA_034509955.1. Classification (NCBI taxonomy): domain Eukaryota; kingdom Metazoa; phylum Chordata; class Lepidosauria; order Squamata; family Phrynosomatidae; genus Urosaurus; species Urosaurus nigricauda. The sequence continues at coordinate 109,888,958 of JAOEGL010000004.1, forward strand.
TGGAAGAGAGCTGGGTATATATACTGTTGGTTGAGAAGATGTGATTTACATGTTAATCTGTGTATTGTTCTGTTGTTGAATGGCAAGGCTTCAGGATGTCTATTTAATTAATGATCCATTGTCTGCTGGGAAACCCCCCTCACCCTGGGTGGTTTTCATTTGCATTTGCTGGGTCTTGATTTTTGTTTTTTTTTCAGGATTGGTAGCCAAACTTTGTTTTGTTTACTTTAATGGTTTCTTCTTTCCTGTTGAAACTGTCCAGGAAGTTATGGATTTCAAAAACTTAGGCCCAAAAGAGATGGGCAGGAAAGAATAGGTTCTGGCCACTTTGGAGGGGATGACATGCAGATGACACAAGCCCCCAGAGTGGCCAAAAACTGCTGTGTGGCTCCCTAAGGTGGCACAACGCCAGACAAAATAGGAGTGCAGAAAAAGCACTCGTTGTTGGCAACCCATTCAGAGCTGCTGCAGTGGCTGGACCCAGTACTGTGGTATCTGGTCCCTACAGTCCTGCACAGACCAGGGACCAACCAGGGCAGAAGCAGCCAGAAGCCACTCCAAGCTGCCAGTTTGCTTTGGCCCACAGAAGAGAAGGCCAAAAGACACTAAGAATTGTTGGTGGGAGAGTGCGGGGAGGGGAAACATAATAAAATCAAGAATTAAAATTGAACAGAGTCAAGTGCCAAAGCAAGGGCAGGAAAAAAGACCTGGTGCAACCCACAAGCAACTCAGACTAAGGAAGAAAATTGCTTCAACCATTTAGTGTAGAGTTAAGAAAACTTGAACAGTACTGGAAAAGTAAATACTGACACTGAAAAGGGCACAGAGCATCTACCCTGCAGGAAGGCAGAGGGAGCTCAGCGTCTATCCACATTGCTCTCATTTTGGGAAACCTTGAGGGTGAGACAGGAGGTTTCTCTTTCCCCTGGAGAGTTTATGGCAGCTCCTTCGAAGGCAGAACTCTCACCCTAAGATTCCTCCCTTTGCCTGGAGGAGAAGAGCCAAGCACAGAAATCTGGGAACTTGCATTAAATGTGACTCACCCAAGAAGGTTGTAGTTGCCAGGAGTATCAGACATATTCCCCTATGGGAGGGGGCAGGAAAAAAATTTCTCCTACTCAGCAAGCTACTTCCTAAGAGGAATAGCTAGGCTTATTTTCTAAAACGAATCAATGAAAAACAAAGGGAACTCGCCCATCTCTCAGGACCATGGAACTGACCAGTTCCTCTCTAAACCATTGAAGAATTCTCTTTTATCAGTCAAATTACTGAAATTCTCTTTAAAGAAGCACTCCAGGTGCTATGCACCCGACTACAAGATGATGATGAGGTGTTTATCTCCCAGTAAATGCTGCAAACACTGAATTCATGTACAAGAGGTGGTAGAATAAGGCTGACATCTGTTGCTAGGCAGGATTAATTAGGTATTACTTTAAATGATGAATCCTGGCCCATACCCATTTGAACAGTTGGTAAATGCTCTGTTCTAATCAGAGATTTTGAAGATAAAGATGTTCTCTTACAACCAATGCAGGCTGCTAAGGCCTTTATTAGTTGTATTAATGTTCTTATCACTTTTATCAGCCTATATTAGCATACAAATTTTGCAAACTGTGTCACATGCGCTTAAAAAGGAAGAAGCTATATTCTGCAAAAGTTTTTTTTTATTATTCTTGAATTTTCTTACTATAAAAAGAAAAAAAGATTTATACAAAACCATACATTTGGCTAGTTTTATTATAAGTTTGTTATTTTATTGTTTTGATCATTTCCTATTTTATTGATTTTTTTCTACTGATTTCTAAATTGATTTTAATTATTCTTTAAAATTACTTGACCTGTTGTTGTTGTTGTTGTTTTTAACATTAACCTGAAACGACACCCTCTTTTTCACTATCCAAGCGACAACTGGTGAAAATCTGGAGAATATTTCAATCAGTTACCCAAAGAATTGTACAGATGTTTGGGATCTTCCTTCTGTTACCTTGATAATGGCAGTTATTCTTTTTATTTTAAAATGCAACATCCAGTGGGGAGAAGGGACTTTTTCCAGGGACTAGCAGTTCCCTCTCATTCATGCATTTAATTCATTCATTTGGTTTATATCCCACCTTTCTTGTAAATTGGACTCAGACCAGCTTACAATATAATCTTCTTTCCATTTTCTTTCTCTAGAGTGATCCTGAAATCATGAAGTGGCTTTCACAAGGAAAAAAAATGACAGCTACCCCCTCAAAATGACACCATGTCAGAGTTGTCATTCCAAGGGCAATCTGAGGAAGTCAAATGCTTCCTCGCAGTAAGGAAAAGGGAAACACAAATGGAAATACCACTGCTGTCATCAGTTCAAAGTTCATCACTTCCAAATTCTCCCCCCTTCCCTTTTCTTGGAGAACTTTGAAACAACTAGTTACAAATAGTAAGTTACTTTATCCAATAACAAATGTGTAACTGATTCACATTACAATTGAAACTTAACAAGGGATAGCATGCCTCTTTCTTGCAGTGCAATGTAACATATAAATTATTTTTATTGTGATAGAGGCTTGACATTGATAAATGGTAAAACATGACTACCACACTGTTCTGCTGTAGATGGTACAGCATAACTACTGCATTGTTCAGACTTATATTGTGTGTCATGTGGCTGCATTCATCTGTTGTCTTTTGTTTGTTTGTTTCTTTGTTTAATTTAAAGGTAACTTGGATTAATTATCTCAGCCTTCAAAAGGTAGGTGTAGATATCTAGTCTCAAACAATTGTAACTATAGCTAACTGTTTAGCTTTAGCACTGTAACTTTGAGAGCCAGCATGGTGTGGTAGTTTGAGTTTAGGATTACAACTATGAGAGATCAGGTTTCATATTCCTGCCCTGTCATGGAAACCCACTGGGTGACCTAGGGAACCTTGCTACACTACCTCAGCGCCAGACTTATGATGAGCATAGGGTCATCATAAGTCAGTAACAACTTGAAGTCAGGCAACAACAACCTTTAGAAAGCCAGCATGGTGTAGAGGTTTGAGCATTGGACTAGGATTCAAAACTCCATTTAGCCATGGAAACTCACTTTGGACAAGTCACATTCCCTCAGCCTCAGAAGAAGATAAAGGCAAACCTTCTCTGAACAAAGGGGCTTTCAGATGTGTGGCTTAAAGCTGCCCCTGTAAGCCCCACGTTTGTGCTGCAACATCCGCATGCTGCAGCACAGATGCACTCTCCAAAAGGAGCCGCCTAGTGCGGCTCCTTTTTTGAGGCGTCATAAGGGCTGTGATGCAGCCCTATGACGCCTCTTCTACAGAGAGCCATTTGGGTGCTTGGGCACCCTTACATCACGAGGCTGTTCCCCGTGTGGATGGAGCCACAGCCTGGTGATGTAAGTGCAGCCTGGTGATGTAAGTGCAGCTCAGTGTATGTGGACACCAAGCCACATTGAGCCCTAATATTGTCGCTAATAGCCCGTGTGTATTGGGCCAAAACTTGCCAAGAAAATCCCATGATAGGGTCACTTTAAGGTCACTATAAGTAAAAAACGACACAACCATATTAAGTAATTACCTTTTTAAAGCAGCATTCCACAATTTGAGGAGGATGTGAAACTTTCAGAAAAATTGCCTGCATTTCTTTTATCGCTCACTTTCTCCCCAAATACTTTCCAAGCCAACATTGCCTTTGAAAGAATGCTAAACTCAGCACTCATTTCAATTTCTAGGTTGTATTCAACTGTCAGAATTCCCTTGCCATTTTCAATAGATTTCTAACAATAATGTAAATAAATAATTAAAACAGTTAGCAGAGGAAAGTAGAAAACTCAAGTTTTCTATGGAGGCTTTAAAGAGTCGCACTGGTATGCATTATAATTAGGACTGCAAGCTTTAATCATTTTAAACAAACCCACATTGAGTTGATTAAGTGTTTTTTTAAAAAAATAAGTGAGAAAAAATAATTAAAAAATATTCTCTATGATAATGATTAAGTCCTTTTGGTTCTAGTGTGCTATTGCTCCAAGAAGCAGGTGTCCATGATGGTTCTCAATGAATGCTAGCTTTTGGTAACTCAAGAGTAATTTACCCAGCATTTCAAATCTCAAAAAGGCATTGGCAATGAAGTTTGATAATATGGAAATATATTTAAATTTAACCATCATCTAGAACAGAAAAGATTAATCAACTAACAATACTTTAGCTACTTGACAGCCTTAATTATATTGCAATTTGTACTTACATTATCATGCCATCACTGCTGAATACATTATTATAGCCTAGAAAATATGGCATTCAAAGCAAAGGCGCTCCTCATATCTCACAAAAGAGAAAGCTAAAACATATGTTTAGGTATTATGGCCAGAAAACAAATGTGACAGAACTTACTGTATTGGAAGTAGGCATGGCAGAGAAACTTATCTGGTTCATGTTGTTGTTTTACTTTTTACATGAACTAAAATTTTGTTATGGCTCTGTTTTAGTATTTTTAAATCTTATCATAGTTTAATTTATTTTTAAGGGGTGGGAGGGGAAATTGAATTGTTATATTTTAGTTGTAATTGCTTTTAAATGTTGTACCCCACCCTGATTACTTACCCAGAGGAGCGGGATATAAATTATTATTATTATTATTATTATTATTATTATTATTTTGTGAAATTCTCATTTCTCTAAAATGTCTTCAAATTGCAAAAATTCTCATGTTAGGTGGAAATGCACATAAAATGTATGTATTCATAGTTATATACAAAGAACTTTATATTAAGGCTGTATCTTGCAAAAATTACATATTAGCAATGAGAAATATACCAGAATGTGTGGAAATGTTCGTTTGAATCTCAAAATTCATATAACATAAAACATTCAAACATAAAAGGAGAAAAGGGTATGTTACTCCACCCCTATTTGGAAAATTATTTAACTGCTTCTTCAAGAATTCTTTAACTGTACATACACACATACAACTTCATATTAAGATGATTTATCCCTCTGCTACAACACAGAGCTGTTCATCTATACAATAATGGACTCTTTATGGTCCATCTTCCCCTCTTTTCTGCTGTGCATATCATACATGTGAGAACCAGCATGGCATGGTGGTTTGACTGTTAGACTATGACTCTGGAGACCAGGGTTCAATTCTTTGCTCAATCATGAAGCCCACAGGGTGACCTTGGGCAAGTCACATACTCTCAGCCTCAGGGAAGGCCATGGCAAACCTCCTCTGAACAAATCTTGCAAAGAAAACCACACAATAGGTTCACCTTAGGATTTCCAAGGGTTGGAAATGCCTTGAAGGAAAACAACATCATATATAGCAAAATTACTTATCTATGGACATTCTTTCTCCTTATTTTAAAAAACATGCAAAATGTATCCCAAATTCTCCATGAAATTTAACTACAGGCAAAATTCTGTGGCAAATCTAGAACTACACAGTGCTGTGGGGAGCACTTTCTCACATGCAACTGAGAAAGGTACTTTAAGTTGCCATATTCATATCACTATTACAAAAACATAACATAAGGAAGCACTGTACTTCCAGAGGAAGTCACATATTCAAAATGTGATAGTAACTCCTATAGATCTAAACCATGCTGGAAAACTTTGACAGGTTGTTGATATTCTCAAATTTATATCGCAACCCTCCCCCCTTCCATTGCAGCTGCCATTGCTGTGGTTTCTGAATGAGGAAACCACAACCAGCATCTGCTGGACTTAATCCCCTCCCCTACTGCCATTCACATTTCCTATTATTTCATGTCTTTTTTAAATTGTTAGGCTGCAGGCAGGGAGCTGTCAAATTAACAGCAGCAACCAAAAGCAATAAAAACAATTTAACCCTCATTCATACAGTTTTTTCTTTATTTTTTTAAAAATCAAACCTTCCACAGAGTGTCTTAATCTGACTTATTTTCCAGCCTCGTGGGAATTCCAGTGTATTTCAGAAAGTTAAAATGCCCCATATCCACAAGACTGTTTGTGTGCATATAATTAAGAGGATTTCACAGTTCAACAGAACCAGTAGAGGAAACATTTTAAAACAATAATACTGTACATGGCAAGTAGGTGACCCTCAGGAACCTTGTTTACAGCTCTTCAGATGATACTGTTGTCAAATGCCTACCTAAGACTAGGTCTCTTTGAATTTTGCAGTGAACATGAGGCTGGGAAACTAAAATGCCCCACATGCCTGGATGGTGGTTAAGAACAGAATTCAAAACACAAGCAAAGGAATTAAAATAAAGAAAAACAATCAATCAGACAATATGGAGATCTCAGGCATCTTGTTCTTCACATATCAGGAAATCTGAAGAGCAGATATCAATGTGGTGGATGAAATGAGACTCAGTGCAATTTACCATGAGTGCAACACCTAACTACCTAGGAATCTGCAGAGCAGTATTGGCAACTTGCTCTGATGTGCCTTACATGAGTGCGCACCTTCCAACTGTATACATTTAGTTGGAATGGTCTCAATTACTCTTCCACTATCAGAGTTGCCTTTTGTCCTGGGAAACCTGGAAAATCCCAAATTGAAGAGATTAAAAAATATCCTGGCCAGCTGGGCCACTTAAAGCAGTAAATCCCAGATTTCTCCTTCATCACAGGCCAATGGTCAGATTAAAATGTGGGGGTGCTGATGAAGCAGGAACCATGCAGGAATAGCACTGGCAGGAGGCTCATCCCACTTTTCAGGCTCTGGTTGCAACTACACAGATGTAGCATTGCCCCCTTACTCTTTTATTCCCTCCCCATTTTCCTCTACAAGCCCAGAAAGCAGGAAAGGAAAGGGGGCAAGCAGAGATGGCCATGTGTTGTGTGTGCCAATGGCGTGAACCTAGAGCTAGGCAGCACAGTGGAACTTTGCTTCTAAACAGCCTTGAGAGAGGAAATAGAGCCCCTAGTGTCCCAAACAATTCAACTGTAAAGCCTGCTTTGAACAACTCTACCTCATACTCTGAATGGCAAATGATCAGCAGCTGATCCGCCAGCTTCTTGAACAACTGGAACAAAATGGGCCTCCTATCTTTAGTCTTTGGTGGTGCTAACCACTGCCATCCCTCCACTTCCCTCCTTACCATGGCACCAGAGTCTCCAAATCCCCTTTCCTTACTAAAAATGTATGTCCCTGACAGGTATAGAGACATAAACCAAAGAGCCATGACTTGTTCCTTCAAAAATGCTAGGCATGTAAGACCTGCTACTCAGAGGCTGGCCACACTTCTCTATACCTTTCCTGCCCTTTAAAAGTGAAGAACTTCACCACTTAGGGATGTGACATTGCGGTTTTGTAAACATACAGATTTTTGTTTTCTCACTCCCTTTAATTTTTTTAATTTTCAAGCTGAGAAATTTGCCACATTCTTGGGCCAGGTGTGAGAATCTTCAGATGGTTCATTTGCAAATTAACTAATGAGGCAAGAATGTCCATTTGAAATTTATTCTGAATGGCTTTAATGCCTCAGCAGTTAAGCAGTGCAGATGCAATTGACTATGTTTCTCAGCATGGGCCTATCTTTGTTGTCGTTGTTATTGTTGTGTGTCTTCAAATCATTTCTGACTTATGGCGACCTTAAGGCAAACCTATCACAGGGTTTTCTTGGCAATATTTATTCACAGGGAGGTTGCCATCGCCTTCCCCTAGGCTAAGAAAGTGTGGCATGTCCAAGGTCACCCAGTGAGTTTCTGTGGTCTAGGTTGGCTGGTGCTTTTGGGGAAATATTCAGATCCCCAGTCTATATCCAGAACCTGTTCAGCAAATTGGCCAGTTCTCTTTCCCATCCTGCATATCATTAAAAAAATCTTCCAAGTAATGAGTAATAAATGCCAACTCAATAAAAGTGCTGAATATCTCTAAAGTGAGCACAACTAAATGAGCACTCCATAGGCATGGTCTTGTCATATTACACTGACCCTGAATTTTGAACCCAAGCAGGCAAAAGTTATCTGGATGTACTGGGAGGTCCCTGAATGATGATTGAATGTCACATCTTGCCATAAGTGACTCAAGGTCACAAGCACATACCAAGCAAATCACTTGGTCAAATAAGGCATATTGAATTCCAGCAGGATAGCATCATTGACTCATGAGCCTTCTGGGTATGAGAAGTGGTGGATTGACCTGAACAACCCAGGTCCTTTTGGAGGATGATCCCCAAAGGGGATATTCCCATATTACTCATAGGTAGTTCAGTGAATGCCACCGGTCCTGCCTTATATTCCTTTTCTGGGTTCATAACCAGCACCTCTGCTAGCGCCTTGGTCTGATGAGAATGCTTCCTATTGAGATCTAGGAATGACCCTTGAAAATTCAGGGAAGGGTGCAGATGACAGGGGAACAGAGATTCTGTAGAAATTGGATAGATGCTGGTGTGCAACTTTTGAGGCAAGGTAAGAAAAGATGCATTTACTGAGATTCCTTTTTCAGTACAAAGGATTAACTCTTTTCATTTGCATCTGGTTTTTGGACTTTGCACCTGATCAAGAGATATTTAAAAGAAGCTCATGCTGACCTGTTATCTTGAATTCAAGATAAAGAGATAGAGCTAAGGATCAGATTAAGATGTGAAAAAACATTGGTAGTCTATCTCAACATGTTCAAGGCAGGCTATTTCTCCTAAACCCATGAGAAGTCACACCTCAAACATGAGGGCACCTAGTGGTTCTGCTGGTTTCTATTGTGTTTTTCACCATTGACACAAAATGCCCCCTTGAAAAATCCTTTCCCTTTTTGTGTAGCTAAGTACACATATGCAGCAAGAATAAAAGGACAGGGTCATTCAAAAGATGCAAACAACCCATCCAATGCTACTACTTTGTCATGCAACAAGACAATATTTCTGTGGTTTTTAAATTTTGTGTATTTACAGATATGTATAGAAATCAGACTTGAGAAAAAGAAAAACCTGTCAGAGACTAGGAGAAAATCCCATCATCTATGCCCCCCTCCAAATACACACACAACTTTACCATTTTTCTTCTTTACTGCACCATAATGAACCAAGTTAAGATGTATATGCCTAAAATCAACAAATTCAGGTGAGAGTACCTGAGGTGAGTTTGGCCTCTGCCCCTGAGCAAATGGGTTTTAGATTCCTTGCCAGCATCAAAGTCAATGCTAATAGCTGTCTAATTGCTTAGAAAGAGCATGTTAGGAAGGAAGCCACCTCATGTACTCATAACAGTATAATGCTACATTGCAACTAGACACCAAAAGCTGTGTCACAGTGTTCCCATACACTGTATTGTATGTATTTGTAGCAGGAAAGGCATCCTTGAGAGATCTAAAGATGTCCATTCAATTTCTTCTTCACAGGCACTCAGAATTCCTTCACAGGGTTACACAAAATATACAGCATATCCCTGACTCTCTCTTTGTGCTTTACTGCACACTAAGCACCGGAGTGCTGATCAAGATTCAAACCATTGGGCATAAGGGGAGGAAGTTTAAAAATCCCTCCTATCTGTTGCTTTATTAAAATCTACCCCTCCCCTAAAAATAAGTACCAATAGCAATATCAACATCATTTACATTTCTATACAGTATAACTCAGTACTCTCTAAGGATCTTATCACACAGATGCACTTGTGTGGGTGAAATGTTGCTGAATTGTTAATGCTGAAATGTTGAAGAATTGTTGCAAAAGCGCAAAGATGGGGTCATCTGTCGTGCTTCTAAAATGTCATTCAGGCTTCCCGCTTTAATAATAATAATAATAATAATAATAATAATAATTTTTATTTATACCCCGCTCTTCAGCCAAGGCTATCAGAGTGGCTTACAATTTGTTAATTAGACATTTCCCTGCCCTCAGGGTTACATTCTAAAGTGACACGACACAAAAGGAGAAGGGAATGGTGGTGGGGAAGGGGAATGTCCAGTAGATCTTCTCTCCCTTGGAGGCCTGGACCAAGGCAGATGGACTGGAGGGAGGGCTCTTCTTTCCTTCAGGCAAGGCCTGTTGGAGGTGGCCTGTCTTTCTTTCCCTCAAGATAGTAGATGGAGGGAGGGCTCTTCTTCTTTTCAGGCAAGGCCTGTTGCAACTGGCTTGCCTTTCTCTCTCCCTCAAGATGGTGGTTGAAGGGAGGGCTCTTCTTGCTTCTCGAAGGAACAGGCCTGCCTTTCTCTCCCCCTCAAGATGGTGGATGGAGGGAGGGCTCTTCTTTCCTTCCAAAGCGTTCATGGAGAAGCCATTTTTTGAACAACAGGATCCTGTTATTCAAAAAGTGGCTTCCTTGTGAACACTTCATTGAAGGAAGGAAAGCGGGAAGCCTCAATGATGTTTGAGAAGCACAACAGACGATCCCACCTTTGCGCTTCTGCAACAGTTCAGCAAAGTTTCACCCACGTAAGTGCCTCCATGTGATAAGGCCCTAAGTTGATTACAATCGGTTTACAATCATTTTACCAACCTAAGAAGGATGGGAGGATGAATCAACCTTGGAGCCTGGGGATCGAGCTTCCAACATTGTGGCTATAGTACTGGCACTTAACCACTGTGCCACTAGGGCTCCAAGAAGAAGGGAAAGCTTCCAGTGAAGACTTTTCTCTTTCTCATAAACCCCCTGTACAAAGAACAAATCAGCTGCACTACACATTTAACATATAGTTTAGTTTTTCCATCAGATTCTGGCTGAGGCTGAGACATAGGTAATAGTATAGTTTGATCTTTTAATCTAATTGTTTCTGCAACATGATGCAAAAACCTGGATATTGCCATCTGACCTTAAAAAGTGAGGGAGGGGGGAGGGAGGGAAAGCCTGGCTCCTTGCCTAGTGAGTCCAGTATACAAATTAATTTCAGAAAATATGCTTGCAGTTCTTGTTTAATATTTTAGGTCTTTTCATGATATGACAGTAGATTTCTGCACTTCACAGAAAGAAAAGTTAATGAAAGCCTATGAGGATATATCTTCAGATGGCAAATTCACCAATGAAATGTGCTAGAATTTATGCATGTTTCTATGCTACATCCATTCTTTCATTCATTTATGGAAGGACTGTAAGCAGTGGCAAACAGTAACCACTACTGCTAGTGGAGAGGAGGGCATATTCACCAAAGGTGAAGCCAAGGACTTAATCAGAGGCAGAGGTGTGTTTTGAATCTTCAGTAGTATATACCACATAAAAGAGAAAATTGAGAATCATGAATGTTAAGTATAAAGCAGCAGATGTGTGGAATCCACAGAGCTGCACAAAAGCTTTCCTTTTGCCCCACTTTCTGTGGTTCCAGCAACAAGTTCTATCACAAAGAGAAACAAGTGAATTAACATCATGAATACAAAACAGGTAAACTTGCTCAGAGTAATAATGATTAAAGGGGATATGATTTTTTTAAAAGGGATATCACATGCCGTTAGGTTCTGTACAAGCTGGAAATGACTTGAAAACTCACAACAACAATAATTCTTTTTTAAAAAAAAAAATAACAGAATTGTTCATCTTCAATATGCTCAATGTTTATAGTCATCCTTCAAAGAAGAGAAGATGCTGGCAGAAATACTGATGGAAATGTATACTTCAAACCAAACCAACCAAACAACCGACCTTTAGACAAAGAACTCCTAACTTGTAAATTAAACTAAGAATTATTTTTCCATCACCAGACAGACTTGATAACAACCAAGCAAGCTTTCTATTCACTGCAAAATAAAAGAAAAAGGCTGAAACAATGTATTCACACCCAAACAATGGGAAGAGGCTTAGTCTCACTGATTTTAATTACTATTTGCATACTTGTTGTTCTCTACAGTGTTTTCAGCTGTAGCATGGCGAATGCATGGGCTGTTGCAAATGCATGATTTCCTGGGGCACTGTTTTTGTACATTCTCAGCATCTGCCATCTCCCTAACTTAATGTTTATTCACACATGCTATGGAGGTGGGCACTTTCTGCTGTTCCTTGATGCAGGATTTTAGCTTTACTGCATAGCTGATATTCACATTATTGAAGTACTCTGCATATGACTTTTTAAAATCACATTGGAGATGCCTTCTGTAAAGAGTCATATCACTTCCTATAATAAGATAAAATTCCTAATAGGTATTTGGTGGGGAGCAAAGTAGCTCCAAAGTTTTTCACATCACCAGAACATCAGGGCAAAATTGCAACGATAATTTATGCACATAGTGGGAACGGATAATTTATGGGTGCATGACTTAAAAGCTCCTTCTGCCCTTCCACTAATTGGTCTCTTGTCTTCCTTTGTATCCCATTCTGCATATCCTAAACAATAAACTGTCGCTACAAATCTTTATCTTTATGTAAAACTGAAGTTATTTGGAATGAGTATTGGTGGAGAGCTGTATAGGGATTTGCCCTTATCCTGGCCCTTTAATACATACAGAGCGAGGACATACCATGGGAGTTTCCTGCTGCATGTAAAATATAATAATTCTGACATCAAAAACAGACATTAATAAACCAAAGTTTCACAGAACTATTAGGTCAATATATATGACTATTTTTAAAACCTAAACTTTTACATTTTATTATGGATTAAAAAAAAATAACCAGGTCGCAGTATGCTCTTTATCACACTGAATCATTGGAATGGGTATCATGCAGAGGAAAGACTATGCAGATGAGGGCCACCGCTATTCTTGCTGAAAGTAGGCTGCAAATCTTGCACAAAATTAAAAAGGAGAATGCCTGTTCTAATTTCTTTCCCTCCTTCTGGGCCATCTCTATTACTGGGAGGCAAGCAACAGACATTCTACCAGGGCATATTATGGTGCCTGGAACAGAGATTAAAATTACCCTTGATGCCACCAACCACTCATGTCAAGGTGTACCACAAGCCAAAACAGTTACCATGTTTGGCCTTTGCGTGAGGAAATCCCTCTAGTTTCCTTTCTCATTCGTTTCACTTCTCCAGTCTTCTTTTCCAACTCTTTTTAAAATGATTTCACTGGGATATATATATATGTTAGCCTCTATTTTCCCCCCACATTCCCAGCTGGTCTCTCTGTTTGCATTCACACTTCAGAAATAATCCAGTTTGTTACCACATTAACTTCCATGGCTCAATGTTATGGAATTGTGGGGACTGTAGTATTGTGAGATATTTAGCCTTCTCAGTCAGAGAGTTCTAGGTGTTAAAACAAAGTAAAAATCTCATAATTCCACAGCACTAAGTGATGACAATTAATGTGGTGTCAACCTGGATTATTCCTGCAGCCCTCTTCTCCAAATTTTCAGTAACTGCCAACCTGACCACGTCAAGTCATTAAGCAAAGGGTATAAATGAAGAACTAGTAAAGCACCTCTTACTCTCATAGGAAAGAAAGCATTTTAACCTCTGTCTCAAAGTGGTCTTCATCCTAAAATAATCAGGAGAGCTCCCAGCCTCTCATACCAAGAGTGCAGTATTCTTCTGTGGCTTTCTACCAAGTTACTGTGGCACCCCCATTTTGGATCTATTGTGCCTCTTCTCTGACTTTTCTGGCATTGGCATCTCTTTCAGCAGATACTTCATTTTTTGTGTTCTGATGTTATACCTGTATTGATGTGTTGTATTGATGTATTGATCTGGCAGGTGCATTGAGGTGTTTTAAGTAGAATGGTCCTGCCAGATTCCATATTGCACATGACTCCTACCCTCTCATCCTCCCTTCTTTCCTCTCAGAAAACAGCCACTACATCCCACAATCTTGCCAGGTAAAATAGTCCTGTCTTGGAATACCTGTGTCTCTTTTGTCCTGCACCATTCTTAGCATCTCAGCAGCCATGGGGAAAAATAAATCTCACATTCTTGCTCAGCTTCAATCTGCTTGGCCACTATTTGGTCCAGTCTTCTCTGTTTGTTCCTCTTTCATCTCCAAAGGCCCTGCTTTACTCCTAAACTCAGCCATACAGCAATAGCTTGCTGCTGTTCTGCTTATTGTTGTTGTTATTATTATTATTATTATTATTATTGCCCTTTCACCAATGGGTGGTACATCATAACATACACAATTGAAAATGAACAATAAAACACAACACTATAAAATGCTAAAATACTCAAATAATATACTAATATGCTAAAAACAAAATCCTATTTTCCCCCCTTCTACTTGTAATAATTTTCAGTAACTTTAATAATTTAGTTTTCTGTTCTTCTATCAGTAAAACCCCTTTTGAGTTGGAAGTGCTCTGAATCTAGCTTCATTTGCCCTACTGGAAACATTATGAGCACATGTCATAATCCATACTAGGGTTCCCAGTATTATTCATACTGTGTCACTGTTAATTTGGAAACGAATGCTAGTTTCTGGGCCATGGATAACAGATGCTTGTCCTCTATCAGGAAACAAATCAGAGCTGCATAGGGAAGAAGTTCTCCTGGCACCATTTAACAATCACCTTTTTCCATATGCTCCTTCCCATATGCTCCAGTTGACATCTGGGACACTACTTCAGATTTCCCAGCTTCATGAAGCTAAGCATGCAGTCAAACGATCTAGACAGACTTGATTTCCTTTTCTGAAACTATAAGATTTTATTTAAATAAATGCATGCATTGACTCAGTCAACAGTGCTTTTGAAAGGCTTATGCCTGTGACACAGAAATTAATTTCAGACATGCATATAGTCTCACTACTGAAAAGCAAGCTGGGAAGGGATTGCACAGATGCAATCCTCTGCAGAAAAACATAACCTACATGCAAATCTGTTGTTACACTGAAGGACTCATTTTAAAAAAAAAACTGTGATGTGCAAAGTGTTTGCCATAGCCATTCTATTGTTAAAAGACAAAGCATTCACATCCTCAGGGTAAATAAAAACTAAATTAATAGCTACAAGTTTAGAACTATAATTTTCTAAATAATGAATGTTCCTGGCTGGAAAAAACCAACAAACAAACAAGGAAACAAAAGGTTTGCCATCTAAAATCGAAAGACACAGTGGCATCTCTGCTATGGCTGGTTGTGCTCAGTCATATGTGAGTACCTTTGTTCACCATGAACATTTGTCCAGTATTATTATATTTCATAAATATTTGTTCCGGAATATGGAGAAATGAAATGGTTTCCAATTGGTAAGGCAGTCAGTCAAGGCTGCATTTTATCACTTGTTTAACTTGTACACTGAACATGCCATGTGTAAAGCAGGATTAGACATGGAGAAGGGAGTGGTGAAAACTAAAGAACGGAACATCAACATTCCAATGATACCATAGTTATTAGCAGAGGATACACTTGGAACAATTAATGAAAAACTCAGAAAACAATGCAAAGGAAGCTTTATATGTGATCATTAAGAAAATGAAAACTAAAATAATGACCACAAGTGATTTATATAACTTTTCAGGATTTTCCATACCTTGACTCATTTATTAATCAGAATAGAGATTTATCTTTCCTTGTGGCTGTTAAGATGCTAAGAAGAATGGTGCAGTCAGAAATCAGAAGACTGGGACTTCGAAGAACAGCTATGAAGGAACTAAGCAATATCCTGAAGTATAAAAGATACATAATTGAATATTAAACTCATGATTGTCCAATCCATCATATTTCCAGTTTCCATATGTGGATGTAAAAGCTGAACAGTGAAAAAAGCTGACAGGGAGAAAATAAACCATTTGAAATATAGTACTAGAAAAAAGTGGTACAAATTCCATGGGGTGGGGGGGGGGGGAGACAAATAAAAGGGTCCTAGATAAAATCAAGCCTGAACTCTCTCTAGAAGCCAAGATGACTAACCTGAGACTGTTGTGTCGGGGTGCTTTGATTCTGTGTTCCTGCATGACATGGAATTGGACTGGATGTCTTTTGTGGTCTCTTCCAACTCTATGATTCTATGGACACATCATCAGAAGACATGACTCATTAAGAAAAGACAGTAATGCTTGGCAACAACAACAACAACAACAACAACAAGGTAGCAGGAAAAGGGGAAGAACATATTATAGATGGATAGGCTCAATCATGGAAACTGTGGCCTTGAGCAGGGCTGTTGACGATACTGTGGCTTGGAGGTCTTTCATTCAAAGGGTCGCTATAAGTCGAGATCAACTTGACGGCAGTAAGCAACAACAACTGTATCCATGTAGTTTGAGATTCCTCACCTCACATGAACCAGAACACAGATATGAATTTTAATTTTAATTTACATTAATACCTATAATGTGTCCTGTAAATGTAAGCCAAATATTGTAACTTAAGTTGAGTAGGCATTATTAGTAAAACCACAAATAAATGCAACTAAAAGACTGGCAAATTTTACTCATCCACTTTATTTGTATTTTGTTCTCAGTGGCCAATAAAGTTGTGCCCATATGACCTATGGATGGTTGGCTCTTCCACACATGGAAAAAAAAAATAAAGATGCAGAGTCTCCAATCGTAAAGTCGAAGGCTTTCACAGCCAGCATCCGTAGTTTTTTGTGGGTTTTCAGGCTATGAGGCTGTGTTCTAGAAGAGTTTATTCCTGATGTTTTACCAGCAGTTGTGGCTGGCATTTTTAGAGAATGCTAGCATGGAAGACAGTGGGGTATTATATACTGCTGGTGGAGATGAAGTGGTTTACAATCTATGTATTGTTCTGCTGTTGAATGGCAAGGCCTCAGGGTGTCTATTTAATTGATGATCCATTGTCTCCTGGGAAGTTCCCCTCACCCTGGGTGGTTTTCATTTGCATTTGCTGGGTCTTGATTTTGCTGTTTTTCAGGACTGGTAGCCAAAGTGTTTACTTTAAGGGTTTCTTCTTTCCTGTTGAAATTGTCCAGGTATTTATGGATTTCAGTGGCTTCTCTGTGCATTCTGTCCTGATAGTTGTTGGTATGGTCCAGAATTTCAGTGCTTTTTCTTTAAAAAAAATTATGCCCAGGATGGTTTATAACATGTTCTGCTACTGATGATTCTTCTGATTCCAGTCATTGTCCTCCCTTATCATTATTTGCCAAGAATCACTGATGGTCCTCAAAGTACAATTTAATGTAGGACTGCTCTTTCCATTTGTTTCCAGTCTGGATCATTTTTTATGTTTTAACTCTCATTCCAATCCATTCTGTTTATGTATCAATCTACAGATTTGAAACAGAGGCCTCATAATATTGCTTATTTTATTCCCAAAGTGCAGATTTTAAAATTTGCATTTCTATTGAATATGTGACTGAGGGAAAACAAATTTTATTACACATGGAAATGTCCTCAAAACGGACCCATTCTGGCACTTGGTAGCAGGCCATTCCCATTCAGTACTGAGTTCAGCAAAATGGTGTGAAAAAAATGTGTGCAATTAAGTTCATAGTGTGTAATATGAATTGGCCTCAGAATCCTTCCAAAAGACTGCCACTTTGAAAATTAGTGCACTTACCATCATACATTTATTAGTCTTTTAGGCACCACAACATTCCTGACTGTTTTCTTCTGAGCACACTTAACATTACTACCTCTGTTGTGTAAAATGAATCTCCTCCAACTTAAGTCACCCACATGATGATGCAAAGGCAGTAACCACAGATCACCACTTTCATTTTTACATTTCTCCCAGGGCTGAAAATTCATTCTTTTCTTTTCTTTTTTTTTCACAGCTAAGGGAGCTAAAATAAATAAAGTGTAGGAAATAATGGGTTCTTAAATCCCAGGGAGAGCAAACGAAATTTGCCTAATTGTATCTGGTGCTCACCCTGTTAGTTTCAATCCACATTTGAAAAGAAGGTTTAGTGATGATTGCCAACAATCTGAAACCTGGCAAACAACCCTCATCCATGCACCCAATCTCACTGATTCACAAGGCAGATGATAAGTAATAATAAACGTTTCTTGTAAGCTGTGCCACAAGACAACTCTCCCCCAGGTACGACAGCTCATTCTAAAATCAGGTGCTGGAACCATACGGTGATCTTGGTGCTATGCCACATCATTACTGTTTTAGCCTGCATAGAGCTAGAGTGCCAGAAATAGCTAAACTGGCATCTTAAACCTCTAAACAAAAGAGATTAATTCAGATATTCTAAGGAGATACATTCTAAACTGCATTCCTCAACATGGTGTACTAATTTAATTTTTTCCTTCATCACCTTATTGGGTGATCATGCCTGTTCCTGCTATATTAATGAATGTGTCTCTAGATTCATGGATTTGCTGCTGTGTGCATTTTATTCCATCGCTTTGCATCCCAAAGCAAACTACATGTTGAACATGATGAAGCTTAAGCTGGTCTGTCATCTGTGAATCACTTGCACCTTGGTGAAAAGGGAGGCATGATCATAAATGGACCTCTTGAAATGCCATTATCTGGATTGCTTGTTTGTACAATGAAGTAAATAGCTCCTGTGGAGTGAGGGGATTTTTACCTTATCAGTAGTGTGCAGGGAGGAATTTTAATCTTTTCCCTCCCACAATGTGGTCCAATTGACCCCATCTTGCCTGTGGCCCCTATTAACCCTACAAGGCAAGCTTCCACATTTTGAACATGTTGAATAACATTCAGCAACATTCAAATACAAATGCTGGCTGAGATCTACATGTATACGTACCTCTGCCAGCACAGTCTTTTATCCTTCCACCACTTGGAAGAAGGCCTGACAGGGCCCCCTACTACTGTTTTGTTTACCTGTGGGGAAGCAAAGGGAGGAGGGAGGTTATTCAGACCATAGAGAAGCAGCTGGTCTCAGCTGGGGAGAGAGACCAAATGAGGGTCCACTTTCAAATGGACACTGCTCTTTCCTTCCCTCATGAGCTCAGAGCAGCCAGATCTTCATGACCTAAATCACCTTCCCATAGTCTCCTGTCTCTTCTGGCAAGAAGAAGCAATTGCAACCTTTCCTGGGGACTGACACTGTCTAGCATGCACAGTTTTTGGACAGAATGCAAAAGCAAGAGAATAGCCCTCTGTTGTCATTGTTGTTGTGTGTCTTCAAGTTGATTCCCACTTTTGATGACCCTAAGGTGAACCTATCACTAGGTTTTCTTGGTACAGGGAGTTTAACCATTCTCTGAGGCTGAGAGAGTGTGACTTACCCAAGGTCACCCAGTGGGTTTCATGGCCAAGGGAGATTCAAACTTTGTTCCCCAGAGTCATTGTTCAAAAGTCAAGCCACAACACCACACAGGTTCACCATAGCCGTCTGGGCCCATTCCAAAAGTGGCATAGGCCCTGTGCAGACCAGCCTTAAAGGCTGGCTTGGGGATGGAGTTGGGGCATAGCATCCACATGATGCATGCCCCAACTCCACCAAGAGGATAGTGTGATGCCATGCACCATTGCACATAATGTACAGTGTCATGGCACTCCTTTGGCACTGCGTCTGCACTACGCAGCACTGCAGGAGCACAGTAAAGCCGCAACTATCGTGCCCTTTGGAGGGTGTAAAAAGGAGCCGCTTTTTGCGGCTCTTTTTTGCACCCTGCAAAGTTCAGAATGGGGTTACAATGTGCAGTTGCAGCAGCCCCAATCTGGCTGTAAAAGGGGCAGCTGGAGGCCACCCCTTAGGGGCTGTCTGCACAAATCCTTAGGCACTTTATGTGCGTAAGCTTTCCATGTGTGCATATTAGCAGGATATCAATTACCATCTATTTTGAATAGTTTTCAAATTGTAGTTACTGGAAAACCTAAGTGCTGGAGTAATTTCATGTGCAGAAATATATATATATGAAATCAATCAAATTCAACTAGAAGTTTGAGTACTTGTGTAGGACACCTGTCATTGGCTTCAGTCTCATCAAATCTTTATGATTCTAGTTATTGCTGTTGTTTCTTACTTTATTATTTCTTACTCGCCTCTCCCCGTGGATCATGGTGGGGAACAACAACAGACAAACATTGATTAAAAAGACATTAGTTAAAACACACATCAATTAAGAGAACAAATAAGATGTACACATATTAAAACAATCCACATTTAAAATTCACAATTTTCACAATCCAAATTCACAATCCAAAAGGAAAGCCTTTCGGCACTTTCCACCTGACAAACAATGAAATGGTTCAGTCTTAATTGCCATTCTACTTTTCAGAGAGTGGGCTCACTGATCTCTGCTATTCTATGACTTGCAAAAGGTTGGTGAGAACATGAGCATCTGTCAATGGCTGGGGCATGTATTCATTTAGAAAAGAATTAACAATCTATTGCTAGTTGTGTACATTAGGGAATAGGTCTTTGTTTTCAAACTGTGTTCAAAGGAACTGTGGGGTTCGTCTAAAGATTAGAAAGGATTTGTCAGTATAAAGCTCCATAATGGAAGACAATCCTTCCCAAAAGGCAACATATCCATCATTATCAATATTCCCACACAATATACAGTTTCAAGTCATTGTCATGTGTATGTGGGGAACTATTCATAATTCATGCAAGATAATGGCCTGATCATTCATGAAAAATTGGAATTGATTTCACCACAGTGGCAAACCAAACCTTGTTCAGACAATTATAGCATGGTCATTGTGGATTTACCTTTCAGGATGTCTGGAAACTTTAGATGCTTTAAATGTACTCTAATTCAAGATCCAGCATGATGTAGGAGTGTGAATATGGGCTAAAATTTTAAGAAAACAGGGTTTGAATCCCCACTCAACCATGAAAACCCACTGGGTGGCCTCGGACAAATCATACTTTCTCAGGATTACTCTACACTGCAGAATTAATGCAGTTCAACATCACTTTAGCTGCCATGATTCAATGCTATCACTGTAGCTTGCATCCATTGTTCCAGGTCCTACTCTCTGCAGCAGCAGAAAACAAGCTTGCTCCATCCTCAATATGTCATCCCTTCAAATACTTAAACAGGGCTATCACCTCTTAACCATCTCTTCTCCAGGCAAAACATACCCAGCTCCCTAATTATTTCCTCATAGGGTATGGTTTCCAGACCCTTCATCATTTTTGTCTCCTTCCTTTGGACACACTCCAGCTTCTCAACTTCTTTTTTTAATTGTGGTGCCCAGAACTGGACACAGTATTGACCTTTTTAGCTGCCGCATCACACTGTTGACTCACATTCAAATTGTGGTCTACTAGGACTCCTACATCGTTTTTGCACATAGGCTCTAAGCCAGGTGTCCCCCATCCTATATCTATGCATTTCATCCCCCCCCCCCAACCAAGTACCTTACATTTAATTCATTTTGTTAACTTTGGCCCAGCTTTCTAATCTACTAAGGTCATTTTGAATTTTCATCTTGTTCTCTGGGGTATTTGCTATTCCTCCTAATTTGGTGTCATCTGCAAATTTGATAAGCATGCCCCCTATTCTTTCACCCAAGTCATTGATAAAGATGTTGAATAGCACTGGGCCCAGGACAGAATGCTGTGGAACTCCATTGGTAACTTCTCTCCAGGATGAAGAGGAGCCATTGCTGAGCTCCCTTTGGGTTCAGTCAACCAATTATTAATCCACCTAACAGTTGTATTGTCTTGCCCACAGATTAATATCTTGTTTGCAAGAATATTGTGAGGAACTTTGTCAAAAGCCTTATTGAAATCAAGATATGTTATGTCTACCACATTTCCTTCATCTACCAAGCTGGTAATTTTATATATCTATATCTATATATAAATATAAAGATCAGATTAGTCTGGCATGACTTGTTTTTGAGAAAGCCATGTTTGACATTTTGTGATTATGGCATTCCTTTCTAAATATTCACAGACTTTCTTTTTAATGAGCTGTTCTAGAATCTTTCTTGGTATTGATGCCAGAATAACTGGACTATAGTTGTTGGGATCCTCTTTTTTCCTCTTTTTGAAGATGGGAACAATGTTTGCCCTCCTCCAGTCTTCTAGGACTTCTCCTGTTCTCCAGGAGTTCTCGGAGATTATTGCCAGTAGCTCTGAGATTACATTTGCCAGTTCTTTTAACATCCTTGGATGTAGTTCATCTGACCCTGGACACTTAGGCCTGATACAGACGGGCAAAAAGCACCATCATGGGACTGATTTTAGGGCTTGGGAATGCAGACCGTCAGCATGATCCCGAGCCCTACCGCTCACCACTAGCACCATTTTGGCACACACCATTTATATGGGGTGTGCAAAGATGATGTCTGTGTGGCGCCATGCCCAAATAGCATGGCACCGTGGGGGTGTCATTGGTAAGTGCGAGGGTGCCCTGCACACATCTCAAAAATAACCCACCAGGAGCAGGTTCTTTTTATGCCTCCCAGAGGCCACAGCATTTGTCTGCTGCTGACTCCATCTGGGGCAGAAAAGGGCAGTACAGAGCCCCTTAAATTCATTTAGATTAACCAGGTAGTCCTGTACTACCTCTTTACTTATTCTGTGCTGCATTTCCCCTGTTGTGTCCTCTCCCTTGTTGTGTCTTTTCCTCAGGTTGCACATCCTTTTCCTTTTTTTTTTTTTTTTTTTTTTTTTGAGAAAACAATCTTTTCATTTGAATGTACAGAAGTAATAAAATTGGCTACTAGCAGGGAAAAGAGCAGTGAAGAGAAGGGAAGGTTTTGAGTAGTTCTGCCTTTTCTTTGTCCTTAGCATTTGCCATCTTCTCCATACAGTGGACCTACCATTTCCTTCTTCTTCCTTTTGCTACTAACATATCAAAAAAGCCCTTTTTGTTGTTCTTAACCTCTCTAGCAAGTCTGATCTCATTCTGCATGTTAGCTTTCCTAATTTTACCCCTACATGTGCTAGCTATTTCTTTGAATTCCTCTTTAGTGATTTCCCCATTTTTCCATTTCTTATACATCTCCCATTTAAAACCCAGTTCAGTTGAAAGTTCTTTAGTCATCCAACCCGGTTTCTTGAGACATTTCCCATTTTTCCTCCTTATTGGAATAGTTTGAGAATGTGCCTTCAGTATCTCCCTTTTGAGAAATTCCCATCCATTTTGAACTCCCTACCCCTTTAGTATTCCTGACCAAGGGATTATCCCCAGTGTTTCCCTAAGTTTATTGAAATCAGGTATCCTAAAGTCTAGAATGCATGTCTTACTATGTATTCCTTCTTCTTTCCACTGTATAACAAACTCGAGGAGAACATGATCCACCTAAGGATCCCACCATTTGCACCCCATGCAAAGGTCATCCTTGTTGGTTTGGATCAGATCTAAAATAGATGAGCTCCTTGCTGCCTCTTCATGCTTTGGACAATGAAATTGTCTTCGAGACAAGTGAGGAATTTGCTGGACCTTGAGGTTTTGGCTGAGTTTGACTTCCAGCAAACATCAGAATAGTTGAAGTCACCCATCACTACCACATCTCTCCTTTCCGAATGTGGGATCATCTGTTCTAGAAAGGCAACATTCAGTTCCTCAGTCTTGAGTATCTGTACTAGATTCCCACAATAACATCCCTGTTGTTTCCTTCCCCTTTTAATTTTATCCAGATGTGCTCCAACTGATTTCCAGGATTTAAGTCCTGGATCTCTTCACAGTGGTATATCTCCCTCACATATAATGCTACTCCTCCTCCTTTCTTGTTTGGCCTATTTCTCTTAAAAAGTTTATACTCTTCTATTCCAATCATGAAACATCAAGAGAAGGCATGACTCACTAGAAAAGGCAATAATGTTAGGGAAGTTAGCAAGCAACAGAAAGAAAGGCAGATTGCATGTCAGGTGAGGAGACTCAGTTAGGGGGCCACAGGCCTGAATTTGCAGGAACTAAGCAGGGTGGTGGAGGACACAGGGTCTTGTAGATGTCTCATCAGTTGGAGCTGACTCAAGGGCAGTTAAAACAACAACACCAAGATATGCAGACACCACCATACTACTAGCAGAAAACAACATAGACCTGGAACTATTATTGAATAAAATCAAAGAGGAAAATGTTAGTGTTGAACATTAAGAAGCAAAAATAATGACCATGGAAGATTTACATAAATTCAACTGAGATGATGAGGAAATTGGAATAAAGATTTGCTATACCTTAATAAAGATTTTCTGTATCTTGGCTCAATCATTGACCAGAACAGAGGCTGCAGACAAGAAAGCATAATAATAATAATAATAATAATAATAATAACAACAACAACAATAGTAATAATAATAATATTTTATCTCACCTCTCCAACAGGATTGAGGCGGCTTACAACAACAATAAAATACATACAGTTTAAAAATAAATCCCAATTATCCCTTTTATCCCCTCCCTCCTAAAACAACAACATAATAATTCTCATATACAATAATAAAATACCATTTAAATCATTAAAACAATCATAGATAATGAGAAGGGGCATCTTGGATATTCTGTATGATGATCTTTATCAGTGGGTGACCAAAGAAGTTATTCTGGGAAGGCCTGTCAGAAGAGACCCATCTTGACAGCCTTTTTAAATCTGTCAATATTGGTAAAGTTTCGGACCTCTTCCGACAGACCATTCCATAATTTAGGAGCGGCAGATGAAGAGGCCCTCTGGCTGGTCTTTATTGGCTGCAGCTGTTAATTTTGATCTCTTCCAGCAGGCCTTTCCTGAATAGATACCAAAATCGGAACCCATTACCCGTCTGAAGCATCTGTAGCCATTGTTAGACCTATTTATCTTGTTTATTTTAAGGTATGTTTTAAATTGTTAATTGTTTAATTGTTATTTTAGGGGGTGGGATTCTGGGATATGGGATTGTACTGTTTTAACTTGCAAGCTGCCCCAGTTGTCCAGGACAGAGAGGCAGGATATAAATTAAAAATTTATTTACTCACAGACTCAAACCGATCCAGTTTAATCTCATTCACGGAGTTGCTGGACACCTCACTAATCAGCTCTGCTATAACACTGGCGTCCAAGTTGGCCCTTACTTGAGAGATTTTATCACAAAATAGTTATTAACGCATCCTGGCAAGCTGTTGTAGGATCCAATAATGAGTTCTCAGAGGCGGGTATCTGAGTTAGATCCCTAACCACCTTGAACAGTTCTGCTGGACAGGAATTCACAGACGTAATACATGCAGAGTAGAAAGATTTCTTTGCTGCATGTATTGCCACCCCATATGAATGAAGACAATTCCTATTGTGTGTCTTGTCAAGTAAGAGTCAAGTGTTCCACCAGACTGGGAGTGGGAAGAGCAGGTATGAAAGAACTAGAGAAGATCCTAAAATGCAGCAATATAAAAATGAACACTAAAGTTAGGATCACCAAAGCCACTGTATTCCCCATTATCATGTATGGATATGAGAACTGGACAGTAAAGAAAGCATATAGAAAGAAAATCAAGATGTGGTGCTGAACAAGAGTGCTGAGGATACCATGAACAGCCAAAAAGACAAACAAATTGATCCTAGAAGAGATCAAATCTGAACTCTCCCTGGAATCCAGGATGACTAAATTGAGGCTGTCATACTTTGTCTTACATCATGAGAGGACATGACCTACTAGAAAAGACAGTAATACTGGGAAAAGTGGATGGCAATAGAAAGAAAGGAAGACTGTGTGCTCAGTGGTTAGACTCAATCATGGAAGTCACAGGCCTGAACCTGCATAACCTAAACAGAGCAGATGAGGACTGGGAGTCTTGAGATTACTCATTTGCTGGGTCACCATGAGTCAAAGTTGATTCAAAGGCAGTTAGCAAGAACAACAAAGAAAAGATTCTGATTTTTCCCTACAATTCAGGCTTCAAATCTCGTGACTCACCACATCACCTACAAACCTGTCTGCATGAAGTGTAGCCTTCCAGATGCAGAATACTCTAAGATGGCTGCTTATCCATTGCCAGAAAAAAAGGAAGTAGAGCACCAAGAAAAAGAAGACTTAAATTTGCATATACTAATTTATACAGAGAAATAAACATTTGTATATAATTTAATTCGAATTAACAATGCATCTTACCCTAGAGGGGAAGACTATGACTAAATAACAATGTTACCTGTAGCACATTACTCTTTGTGGCCATGAGAGCATAACAGTGTCCCTTTCTGAGTTTTAATATTAATGCTAATGCATTATGTTTAAGGGCAATGTTTACTCATTATTTCAAAGGCTTTATTCTTTAGAGTCATTTGGGAGGATTTGGGATCATTTTGGCAAATTCTCTGTGTGTTTTTTTAAATTAAAAATTCATTCCAAATAATGAGCTAGCAATGTGTTAGTAATGTCTCCACACACACACATACACACACACTGTGACTAAAGTTAATGCTTACATATTAAAATGTTCAAACTAATAACTAATGCTAATGTAGTAGATCTTCCAAACTGCAGACCAAGTGAATCATGTACCTGCTCAGCCCATCAGCAGAAGATGCACAAGTTCAATGTCCTTTATCTTGCTTCTAATTATTATATCTAAATAGGGGTTGGATCAGACAGCCCTCAAAATAGATGAATATGCACTGTAAAGCAAACATATGTCAATCCTAAGCTGCCTCCTCCATATTCTACACTCCTAGACAGGCTGCAACTATAAGAGCAATTGTACCCCAGATGGACCACAATCCAGCACTGTGCTTTTCGCAGTTTTCTTTCTTGTAAGTTATCTTTAGTGTTCTCTGAGAAGAATGGTGTTGCTGAAAAGTTTTGAATAAAGTATAATAAAAAATACAGAGCTAGTGACATTTTAACAGAAGGCATATTCCTCTCATTAGAACCCATTATAGTTAATTATCCTGTTATATTTTTCAGAGTACAGGACTTGGCATTACACCACAACGGAGAGGATACATTTTAAAATGACTAAATAAATGAAGTTCAGATGATATAAGAAGAAACAGTTCCTACAGTGTGTTTTTCCCCAAAACCAATTGCCAGATTCCTACATACGTTCTAATATTAGTATATTAGAGCTATAACTCAGACCTGAAAAACTTACAGGTAGGTGTGCAAGGCTGCATGGTCAAATGGTTTAATGAAGGGGTGGGAACCTAGCTGAAAGAAATAAGAATAAAAAGAGCTTTTCTTTCTGGAAAGGAAATTGTTTAGTATGCTTCCAAATCATATCTCCTTAAGGCAGGGCTGAACAACTGTACAGGGGTGGAAATCATCCCCACCCCACACCCACCTCCCATGGTTGCATGGCCAGTGTCAAGATGACCAGAAGTGGTGGCACATCACTTCCAGTTCTGAAAGATGGCCCAAAATAAAGCTGATTCCTGCACTTTGGGTTTGTGTTAAGTGGAGTGAATGGGAGTCAAACTGTCACACTTATGTGGCAGTATGAGCATTTTTGGTTAAATAAAATTTGGCCACATTGTTATTGAAAATTAAATTGGAGGATATTGCATCTTTGAGGTTATCAAAGGGGATTTTCAAGGCCGCAAAACACGTCCCAAGGACTGCAGTCAGCCTGTAGGTTGCAGAGTCTCCACCTCTGTTATTTTGAAGGGCAAGTCATGGAGATGCTGAGTTCACCCTCTTTCTCAGTGTGCATTGTGACCATGCCCTCAAGCGCCATCATCTGTTGTAGAAGTTCTTTTCCTCCATTCATGTGTTCAAAGAGTATGGGAAAGTACACTACATACTGGTGTACTGTATAGAGCTCGGTTGAGAAGGTCGATACTCATACATCTGTACATGTTTCCTCTGATTTAGATGGCCAGGATGTATTTCTCCCATCAAGAATGGCTTTTGCATACAATGGCAGGGAGAGGACTGCAAGACATATGAAGTATTTCTGAGAAACAAAGTGCAGCCCCAAATAATCCAATACGATTATTTTAAGATGTGAATGGATAAAATCTGCATCATTCAAACAGATAGAAGTATATTTTAGCTAATGGGGACAAGTTTAGATGACTTGTGCAAATATATTTACAATATAGGTAAAAGCACTATCATATGAAAGTGGGAAGAAAACACAAGGCCTGACAAGCTGATTCCAAAAAAGAATGGGAAGGAAATGCTGGTGGGATCTGAAAAAACTCAATGTAATAAAGATAGAGACATCTTTATATCCTGCCCATTTAAGGTGAACACTCTAGATTTCCACAGTGGCAACCCCATAAAAAGAAGAGTTATTTTCCTATGCCATTCTACCTTGGGTACAATGGAGATTAATAGAAGAAGAAGAAAACCCTATAACCAGATTTTCTTTCATAGAATCTCCCAAAACTGTGACAAATGTCTTTTGGAGGCTGAGTTTCTCAGTCACCCATGAATCCTTAGTCACATATTCCTCAGTCACTATTGGCCTTGGGGCTGGGAATGAAAGACATAGTAGCCATGAAGCTTCAAGGCTGTAAATTTTAAGTGTCTCTCTGCTGCTTCCAGAAGCAGCATTAATAAACAATATAGTCGGGGTGAAATACATCCTCCTGCCACAGTGGTTTTCCTAGCTAGAAAGGTACTTGGATGACCATACTTCTGGAATGTGATGTGTGGAATGATGGGCCTTGTAGCAATTATACTGTACCTGGCTGCTCGATGTGAACTAATATAACTCTTTCATATCTTCAACTGATGTCTGCAAATTGTTCATGCACCTCTGTCTCTCATGACAATTGCTTCCATTTCTTTCCCCCCCCCCCCACAAATTATATGACTCCTGTTCATCTAAGAGCCTGTCATATAATGTACAAGGTGGGGCATAAGCACCAGATCCAGCCCTATCATGAGGTAAAGTCAAGGAGGCCACCTTGCATAGCAAATTTTGGAAGTCATGAAAAGCCATTTTTGCTGTACTTGTCGGATATTCTGTTTCATGTTTCAAACGAGAGTGTTTGCCCTTTGGCCCATGTATCTTGACTAGCCTGGGTGCCCAAAGCAGCAGAAAGATGGGAATGTGCTTGGGGCCAGCAGCAGATTGTGCCATAATTAAATTGCACTGGGTTTGACAATCGGGCCAACTATAAAAACAAGAATATATACAGTGCATTTTTTTGTTTTTGTTTTTTGTCTTTTGAGAAACAAAGCACTTAAGATGTACATCATTAAGAACAAAATATAATACCTTGTTATGATATTTGTATTCCAGATAAGATCAGTAATACCATCCTTGTGAATAAAGTTTACATATATTAAAAGATTGTTAAAATAATAAAACTAATGCGACAATGTATTCTTTGCTGCCTCATTTAACTTTCAGACCTTGCATTATGAATGTCAATACAGTTATTACTAACAGATGCTAAAAAATTGTATTTGTATATTTATATTTCTGTTCAACAGTTTCAAAGAAAAGAAAAAGAATGCATGAAGGCAATACTAAAAAGCAGAAGCCAGTCAAATATAAGATTAAAACCCTCTTTGTACGCAACTGTTACCATTGCCGAAATCTTCTGAATTTTTCATGTATGCACATTCTCCCTATGGCCCCAAACAGACTCAGCATTCTGGGCAGCCATGATCTCTAAGGCAAGTAGTCACTTGCACACTATCCCATAAGCACATCAAACAGAAGAGTTTGAGTTTGGGAGTTGCAAATGAGAAACTTTGACACATCCGAAGTCAGGAAGATAGGTGATTTAGGCAGGATGTTCTGCCGAACAAGCCTGATAAGGCTGATTTACAACTTCATTCTCACCCCAGACAATGCCAGACCAAGCGATCCTTTACAATGTAAATTTGATTTCCTTTAATGGAGAACAAACCTTTGCCTTCAGGCTAGTTTTGTTAGCAGGCTAGTTGGAAGGCACAGGGATACTCTATCACTGTGAACTCTGGCTTGTCCTGACATGTCCGTTCACCCTCTGCTCACCAGAACGGCCATGTCCCACACCATTCCCATCACAATTGGACCTGTAGCCAAGCCTCATCTTGTGTAAGTATTGCTGTTAGTTTAGACCCCAGCTATTCCAAAGCTAACTCCTGATTTCTTTAGCCCTTGTATGTGTGTGTGAGTGAACGTGGATTGTTGTGTGATTTTCCTCCATAATAAAAGCATCACTTTGTTTAGAGAATTCTGCCTCTCTGACATTCCTTTGATCTCTTTTCTATTGTTATACAAGTGGAAAATGATTCCAAAAGGATTGATTGTAGCACAACCTAGTAATTAATTGAGCTAATTAAAAATCCCCCTAGAAATATTTGTTGCTACACAAGCATTGCATTATCTTATATTTTTCCTGTATCTTTTTTTAAAATAAGCTGAGATCTGACACATCACAAGAACACAAAAGATCAAGTTTAATCTCTACTTTTATAATTATTCCACAAAGTGATGTCTCATTTTGCCAGAGTTAAGATGAATTTTATAGTAGCGATGGAAAACCTGTGGACATTCAAATGAGGTTAGGTTACAACTCCCATTACTCCTGACCTGCATATCAAGGGATGGTGAAAGCTGCAGTTCAGCAACATTGGGAGGACCACATGGTTCCCACCCAAACTTTAAAGGGTGATGGGAAGCCTATGGAGCTTTGCTGAATTATAGTCCGTTTGCTATACAAGCAAGTCCAAGCCCATCATGTGGCGGGAAAGAAGGGAGGAAGGAGGTTTCTGTCTAATACTTATACTAATAAAAGTTTCTTTTCATTTTCACTACTTTTCATTTATCATTTATATTTTGAAAGGTAATTCAGAATGAAGGCAATTCTTTCATTTATATTTAGCTATGTGTCATCATCACTTCCTTGTTCTCATTTCACATTATTGGTCTACAAAAGGGAAGTGTACAGTAGAGGATATCATGTTACATATTTTCACTTAAAACAAATATTTGCTTCTGCCCTTATTTAATTTTATCTTCTGACTGCTAGTTTTGGTTTGTTGTGTTTCTATTTTCACCTCACTTGGCTTGTTGCATTTTGTTTTACAGCATTAAGTTTGTGATTTGTGCTTCATGTGCTTTTATATTTTGTAAACTGCTTTGGTGATCTCCTTTTCTGGATGTATATTCATCCACATTTTATATTGGCCAGGGGCATGAATGTTGGACATTCCTAGCAAAGTGAGAAATGGCCCTTCTAAACAAATACATTTTGCTAAAGAACATACTATGCCTTCACTTGCCATGGAGACCATAGATGTTAAATGTCTATGTTTGGATATACCCTGTTTCTCCGAAAATAAGACATCCTCAGAAAATAAGACTTAGTAGAGGTTTTGCTGAATTGTTAAATATAAGGCCTCCGCCAAAAGTAAGACCTACCAAAGTTTTTGTATATAAATATATATACAATATATAATAAATGTTATTTATTTATTTGTTCAACAATAAATGTGTATTCTTCTTCATGGAAAAATAAGACATCCCCTGAAAATAAGACCTAGAGCATCTTTGGGAACAAAAAATAATATAAGACAATGTCTTATTTTCGGGGAAACAAAGTAGGTAAAATAATTGCACTCTGAATTAAAGAATCTAATAACACTGCAAATGGTATCTTTGGGTAGTTTCCAGGCTAAAGCATAGTGAGCAGTTTGGTGGGTCAACTGGGTGATTTCTTAAATCAATTTTAAGGTCTCAGCTTCTGACCATGTTATACGAACACAACATCTCACAAAAAAGTGGGGATCCTGGGTTATAAAAACAGCCACATGACCAAACATTTTGGAAAATCAAAGACACAATTTGTTTAGATCTGCACTGATAAGGAACCACTTAGCAGATGGGAATTAGCACTAATGTTACACTAGGTAATTCAACTATGCTGCTGTCAGTATTCATCAGAAGTGTAGGTCATTCCAGTACAAAAGACACTTACAACAGAGTTTGCAGAAACTGGAAACAAAATTAAGATGTAAGTGGCAAATAAGAGACATTAAAACATATTTGGCTTGAAAAACAAGAATATATCTTTCAAATTGGCAAGCTTTGAAACCACTGCAGTCAGTAAAAAATCCCATAAAGTAAATCTTCCATAATAGATACCTACTGAGGGTTTTCCTTTTTTATAGCCAGCAATTTTTGTATGTGTACAGAACTGATGTTCAGTCTGACAAGATATTTATGGCCCTCAGGAACAAAATGATTCTTTTCCTTTTGTAGTTGCAGACTGATGAATACCCACTAAATTTTATTATCAAGCTGATGGGAGGCGACTAGCATGGAGGGGGACAGTTTTCACCCCTAGGCACCCAAAGCAGGTTATTCTTGGTGGTCAAAAATTATAACAGCAAGTAACTTCCAGATACAGCTTCCTGGTTTATGGTGGCCAGTGGAACAGTGCTTGATGGTTTCATTTTTGACAATATATATTGGGGAATAGGTCTCTCCAAAAAAAAAGTGAAGTAGGAGCTTGAAGGGAGTCAGGCACCGGGGAGCTGCACAAACAGGTCAGGGGCAATACTTTTCCCAACCTTGGGTGCATCTACACTATAGAAATAATGCAGTTTGGTATCAGTTTAACTGCCATGGCTCCATCCTACAAAATCCTGGGGTTTTTAGTTTTGTGAGGCACCAGCACCCTTTGGCAGTGAAGTCTAAAGATTGTGTAATCCCAGGATTCCATAGGATGGAACTACAGCATTTAAAGTGGTTGTAAACTGCATTATTTCTGCAGTACAGATGCACCCCTTGTCTTAGAGTAAGTCTTGTAAGGAGAGTTGATGACATTTTGAATTGTGGGTTCATGGCTTGTAGGCTACATTTTAGGAATAACATGCATAGATCTACAGCCAAAATGGGAAGCAGGCAGTTCAAGTAACAGTTCATAAAATTAATAAATATTTTTATTAATTAAAGATACATGGATGAATCTAATCCTAGTGGTGTTATCTGAAAGAAATAAAAGCTAGGAACATTAATTTTAATGTTAAGAAAACTGCACTCACTTAAAAATATTATTTATGTGTTTGTTTCCTTCACAAAGAGATTTGTGCACGTGCATATCTTTTACTATAAGCTGGCATGGTGTAATGCAATAGCATTTATATTTCTATACCACTTAATAGAGAACTCAGCAATCTCTAAGCAGTTTACAATCTGTAAGCCAATTGCCCCAACAAGCTGGGCACTCATTTTACCAACCTAAGAAGGATGGAAGGATGAGTCAGCCTTGGAGCCCTGCACATGGTTTTGTTTTTGAACCCTCCATAGAGCAACACTGAGGTCATATTTTGCCCCACCTAGAGGCATCCCTTTCATTCCAGGTGACAGACCCCAATTTAGGAAAAGGTTAATTTAGGCAAAAGAAGCAAAGCAATTCAGAGAGAGAGAGAGAGAGAGAGAGAGACTCTAGAAGGTCTCCTTCATTTGAACCCTCCACATGATTGATCTCCAGACATCCAGCTTAGTTAGATTCTTCTTTGCATTGGAGGGTGAGAAAATCTATGTTTGTGTGTTTTCGCCTTAGTCTCTCAAGTTTGCCTATCACCCTCCAGTCTCTTAGGAGTTTATCATACGACAGAATTTGGGGGTATAATACAATGGCAATCCGAATGCAATCATGGGGTTTTACGTTATTGCTGAGGTTGCATCATGCTGTGAGGCAAGAGATTATGGAGTTTATCAGACAGGGAGGAATTTTTCTCTATTTCGAATGAAGCCAATTCAAATTCACGTGAATTTGCTAGTTTAGCGAATTCACGTGAATTCCCATTGCATTCGGAATGCATTCAGAATGACTTCCCAATACCCGAAAATGACCCCCCATTGCCGAAATTGCATGAGATGCTTTAATACGCAATAAAGTAAAACCCATGATAGCATTCGGAATGACTTCCCTTTTGCCCAAAATTGCGTGAGATGCTTTAATTTGTAATAACATGAAACCCCATGATTGCGTTTGGATTGCCATTGGATTATACTTCCAATTTCCAACATCTGATAAACTCCTATGACTCACAACCACTACTGTATATAAGTGGTCCAGGAGACAGGTCACATGTGGTGGGTTGTTGGATCTGTGTGAGTTGGTCTGGTTGGAGTCATGTGGATCAATGCAGGTTGGATGGCTTGTGATTTGGATTTAACTGAAGCTGTAAACTGTGGTACTACAGATGGCAAAGTTGATGGGAGTCAGCAAGGAGAGTTTGTAAAGATTTGTATTATATTGCAACTCAAGATAAAGAACCTCTAAAGACTTGAATGAAACGACAATGTCTGTGAGTTATTTTTCAGTGTGGAAAGTGGTCAGTGAATTTTTTGAGGTTTTTAAACAGATACTCGGTGGCTATCTTTCAGGGGTGTTTAATTGTGAGTTCCTGCATGGTAGGGGGTTGGACTAAATGGCCCTTGAGGTCTCTTCCAACTTTATGATTCCATGATTATCAACTGCTGTTATTTTACCAACTGGTTTCATAATACTTACATAGACAGAATGTGATCACAAGTTCCAGACCCACCCCCTCCCCCCACCCCGCATAAGGCAAAAAACATAGGACCTCAAGTCCCATTTGTATGAATGGGGCACACTCCCATGCACTGTGTGGTATGGGCGCACAACCCATTTATTCTATGTGGGCTTGCCATCCACATGACCTTGAGTGTGCGTATGGCAAGCCCACATATGGGGCAAGCACACTGTATAATCAATAATGAAACAAGAAATCTCAGATTACAGAACAATATGTAAACACAGATGCTACTCTGTAGAAGATGTCAACAATTATTCCTTTCCACATAAAAATCTGCTGAGGGTGAAATCATCTGATTCCTGAAAGGGTACCCTAGGAGCCAGAGAACAGAGCAGATTTCCATTTCCACCAAAGGAGACAGAGAGATCAGTCCCTTGAAAGTCTCCTCAATGCAAATTCAGAGCCTATATACTTGTAGTAATTTACCATGCATACTGTGATGACAGTACTGGCAAAAAAAGGGGGGGGGACTTCAAGGCACTCCCATCTCCCTATTACACCCCAGAATGGAAAGAAATATGCACTAGCTTTCAAGCTGGCGTTTGTTACTGGAAATAGTCCTCTGTCTCTTGAATATACCTTTGGAATTGTAGGTTGAAGAGCACACTGCCTTGACCTGAAACTGGCACAGTTATTTTTCCCTCACACAAAGAACAACAGGAGGGAGAATCAGGAAGGAAGGAAGGAAGGAAGGAAGGAAGGAAGGAAGGAAGGAAGGATTGAAAAAGAAGAAAAACTAGAAAAACTAGAAAAATACTTCCACCTCCCTCTTTTCAAGATAAGCCTGGTAGGCATCACTTCCACCTCTCCTAAGACAATTCTGTTTCTATCCCATTATTTTTTACAGTTGTTAGTTTCCAAAAGAGAAAGAGAAAGAGAAAGATCGAGGGGGGTAGGCAGGCATAGGAGAGGAGCAGAAGCCTTAGAATTTGAGTTAGACAATAGAAAAATGTCTCTCTAGAACTTACCACTGTGACAACATTAAGTTAACAAAACTAATTTTACAGCAGTCTAGTCTATATGTAGGAGTATTCAATTGCTTTTCTTCTTTCTTTCTCCTAATGAGAAAAAAAAAGAGAGAATAAGCTTGTGCTGCTAGTACTAAAGGGAATATGCAAGTGTTATTATTCGTTGCATGGCATACAACAGCAGGAAGCATAAACCATAACAATCACTACAAAGGGTTGTGCAGTTATTAGCACCCCAAACCATAACTAATAAGGGTGAAGGACAGTTCTCTGAGAGAATGGCACACAAGCGTACAGCTTCCTTTGCCGTCATTATCACACAGTTCAACCAGATATTGATGTAGCAGGTAGGTGCTCCTGCTGTGGTAGATATGGCAAGGCATAGATGGAAACATTACTGTCAGAGAAAATTAGAAAGGCAAATACAGTAAGAAGTGTCCCAAGAGAGTTAGCTAGCAGCCAGCACAAGGATATAACAATGCTACAACACAAATAAGGACCCTCAGAGTAGGAGAACTTTTTGTGTCCTTCCCAAAGAATAAAAAAATAATAGTATTCGTGAACAGCAGAGTCAGAATGCAGGAGCCAGGGGTGAAAAGGTGGAGAATGGAACCGCATTTATACAAGGAGTAGGAGACAATGGTTGTAGGTTTGGAATGAAATAGCAATGTTCTCAACTATGAAGAATTTCTCAGCTTATTGTACTTGCATCCCATTGAACAAGGGGCCTACGGATCACTCCATAACTTCCTCCCTAACTCCCAATGGATTCATCCAAGATATATTTGTTCATTTGGGGCTTGCTCACACAGTTTTGTTCGTGGTGAAATAATTCTTCCTAAAGCTGGTCAGCAGAAGCAGAGCATGGAAATAAAGTATTATTAGTAACATTGTTAGGTGCAATCTGTTACTTTGCAGAAGTGAAGCTAATAAGAAGATTAATGGCTTTTGCAAAGTAAATAAGAACTACAGTACATAACCTGATCATTTTATTCCCCTCCCCCCTCCTTTTTGTTTTGTGGAAGCAAAAATGGTTGGGGGACATTTAAAAGGGCTTCACCCTTAAAGGTTAGGCCATTTTCTTACTGTTCTTTGAAAGAAAGATTCTTTTCACTCTCTTTAATGAAACAAGGTTGTTTTTGCTTTATATTAAGTTCTCAAACAAACTTAGTTCCCTCTATGGGAATTATATACACATTCATACGCCCATCATCATCCCCAAACAGCACTAGTCAGGTCAACTAGGGTGACTGTGGAATAGAAGGGATAGGAGTGTGTGTGGGGGGGGGATCCTTCAAGAATTTACATACTTATTTAACATCACAGGAGCTAAGCCATGTGAAGCGTCACAGGCAACCAATGTAAAGCCCCAAAGCTGAGGGGTAATGAAGGTTAAATCAACTTTGTGTTGGGATTACCTCACCTCATCCATAGCTTCCCCCGGTCAGGACTAATGTATTAGAAGATTACCTCAGTTAAAAACAACTCTCTATCCTACTTGGAAGTCTTTCCTTCCCAGGAATAAAGCGCTTATGTTAGTTCTTAAAAAGCTGGTTAATCAAAAAGAGGTCCAGGTTAATTTGCCTTCCATTCTTTTCACAGCTGGAGATTCTAATTGCTGTTGCTCTCAGCTGATGCCTCCATTTCATTCTGGAACAATAACATGGATTTCTGGGTCTCTGTAAGTCGTTTCTGCCGTTTTGTGCATTATAGTTATATATAGTTTCATTCAGATCTGTGACATAGGTGAGGTTGAATTGATACTTTGGGTTGTTTTTAATACAGCAGCCCTGATGGGGTATTTATAGAGAACTGTGGGAAACAGGGCCACTGCAATCTAGCAGAAAGGGCTGACTCCAATCCAAACTCAGCATGTGCTTTAAGATATACTTGGAGCTCTGAACTGAGAAGCACAGCTCCATTTCTGTGCATCATGTTATTGTTACTGCTGCCTCTGCTTTTGTTACATGCCTTTAAGTTGGCTGTAACATATGGCAACCTTATGATAGGGTTTTCTTAGGGATTGGCAAGGTTTATTCAGAGGAGGTTTGCCATTCCCTTCTCTATGGGTGAAAGAGTGTGAATCAACAAGTGGGTTGTTTTTTTTTTTTTATAGCTCAGGGGGAGTTCAAACTGTGATCTCCCAGAGACCTGGGCTGCTGCCACACTGCAGAATTAATGCAGTTTAACACCATTTTCACTGTCATGGCTCCATCCTGTGGAATCCTGGAATTTGTAGTTTGTTGTGGCACCAGAGCTCTCTGACTGCGAAAGCTAAATATCTCACAATACTACAAATCCCAGAGTTCCATATCATTGAGCCCTGGCAATTAAAGTAGTGTCTTATTGCATCAGTTCTGCAGTGCAGATGTTGCCCTAGTCCAATAGTTAAGGTACTACACTGTGCTGAGTGGTTTTCCTTTTGCAATGGAAAGGGAAATATTTGGATTGTTACAGATTGCAAGTTCATAAAACCAATGATTGTGATCAGTCAGTGCTGATTTAAGAGATAACCCTGGAAACAATAAGGGATGAGAAGCATTAATGGTGAGTATATATCAGGTAAAAGAGACCTCAAAGTATTTGTAGCTCTCCTGCTACAGTAATACCAGAATCCTAGTGGGCTTTAATTCTTGCATAACTGTCCATTTGCACAAACAGTTGAATCTTTAACTAGTGGATCTCCAACATGTCCTTATACAAACATTCCCCTGGATTGCAGAACAGTCTATGGTGGTCCTAGAAAGATGCATGGGCACAATCCCACATTCCTAGCCCCTCAGTTCCCTTCACGATCCCACAGAGATCTGTCGGCATTGTATTCCAGTCTATGAGCTGTCAACAGGAACTTCATCAATACAGGCCATCCTGTACATGCTTCTATTGGGACTTAAATCATATTAAATCTGTGTAGAAAGTACAGGAGTGCCCTGTAAAGCAATGCTTCCCAGGCTATGTGATCTGGGGAAACCTTCCCCTTCCCCAATATGCCAGGGACCAGCACTAGATTTGTGCCCTTTGGCTGCAATTATTTCTTTCTTTGCTGAAAACATGCCAGGGACCAGGAGTCCTGGCCCAGGGATCACCACTTTGAGTAGCCCTGCTGCAAAGCTTCTGTTTTGTTCCCACTGTCAAATTATAGTGAGAGCTGCTGTCCAGATTTATAAAGTGCTGAAAAGGCCCAGCATATCTGACTTGGCTAGAATGTCTTTCCTATCTAATTAACGGTCAAATGAGGTGAACTTTTTTGCACCGAAGTGTCACATAACGTGATTGTTATGGATTCCAGCTTGTTCAAGGTACATCAGAAAACAGGTGTTTGTCCCTGAAACTAATGCTGTAATGCAGAATCCAAATTATAAGAATATCCAGAGCAGGATTCTGGTCGCAGGAGTACCCAGAGTAGCAATTTACCTTGCACATTTTTGATAGCCTGGTGCTCTTTATGCAATGGAAGAGAAACCTAATATTTTCCGTGATATTATTACTTTAGGTTACAATCCTGTATCAACTTACTTTAGATGAGGACTGCAGTGTAAGTTGACTATACTCTCAGATGTTAGAATATTCTTTGAGAGTTAAGGCCAATACAGACCAGCACATTATGCTGGCCTGTCCACAGCCTAGCGCTAGATAAGGGCTGAGTGTTTACATGCTCAGAAATCCTAGTCCGCTGCCCATGTGCCATCTTGGTGTGCACCTGTTCAGATGGTGCATGCCATCATGATGTCCGTTATGTGCAGCCTCCAAATGGTGCTGTGCACGAGGGGCATCATAAGGCCGCACCATGGCCCTTAGGTTGCCCCTTTTAGGTCGCAAATAGGAGCCGTGTTTTGTGGTTTCTACTTGCACCGGGTTAGGGTTTGTTGTGCAGCTGCCACTTCCCTAGCCCAGCATTTCAAGGGGCAGCACAGAGCCAGCCCTGAACTAGTTGTTTGTACATCCCCTTAATTACATATCTCTCTGTCTTATAACCTATATTTGGACATCCTAGCTGGCTTTCTTAATGCTACCTGTGACCTCAAAACCAAACACTGGTCCTAACACAATTTTTCATTTAACTATTGACTCAATTTAACTTTTGATTCAGTGGATCTACTCTAGTTGGAACTAACACTTGAATTTAGGTTTTATAGCTCAATCACAATACTCGCTGAATAAACAAGCTGTCTTCACCAGTTCTAACAAATGCTGTTATGTGGCATTTCCTTCCAACAGGAAGCAAGGGGAAAGGCCAACATATTGGTTTTGTGCCTCTGCTATACAAACAGCCTCCCAAATGAGCTGTCCTCCCTGTTGGCAATGTGCTACCATTCACGAAATTCCACTGAGATGAGTGCATAGGGCTCTTAGTAGTAGCCTATAAATCCAACTAATTTGAGTGTGTTGATTGCCAAGCAAGCAGATGGAAAGCCAGCAGATCTGTTACATCTCAACAGGTGTCCTATATATGTATATCTCTCACACACATTAAACATGAAAGGGAAAATGTTCAGGCTACAATCCTGTGTATGGAATCACTCTGACGACCCTTCCTAGTCAGGGAGAGTTTGGATGGAGCTTTGGGTGGGACAATGAGAAACACATTGCTGTTTATCACCATCCAGGCTTGCTTTTCTGTTCATGTTCATAAGTAGCTTTCTAGCTAGACTGGGCACAGCTTTGTATTCCTTCATAAGGTTGCCAGACCTTGACCTTGAAAGTAGCTTCTCCTGCAACTTAAAGAAATGCACAGATGGGAGAAGATGAATGTATGCTTCAGCTTCATAGTGCTATAGTGTTCATGTTTGCAGATCATATCTTAGCTGTATAGTTATTAAAGAGCCAGGAGGTATCTTTTCAGTGGGGAAATGGCATTCATTTTTTCTATTAGTTAATTGTAAACACAAGTACAAAGAGAAGGAAAAGAGCTGCATGTGACACAATTGTAACAAGAACATGCATTATATATTTACAAATACAGTCAGCCCTCTATATCCACAGATTCTGCCTCCACAAATTCAATCATCCCTGGCATGAAAATATTCAAGACAAATTCCAAAAAAAAACCTTATTTTTTATTTTCATTTTTAAAGATTTATGATGTTTCTAAAAACACAAAACAATATATACAAAACACAAAACAAAGTAAACCTAACAACATAATATTGACACATAACTTATACTACTAAAATAGAACTTCCTTCATCTAAGTTCTTGAGTTGGTGTTCCCTTTCCTGTTTTTCATCATTTCTTCCTTCTTTTCTTTCCTATTTTTGTTATTCCTCACCTTGCTGTCTATTAGGAGTCAAATCTTTCATCTATGTCATCAGGGCATCTTTCTTTATTCCACTCCTTAATTCTTTATCCTCTGGGTTATTAATTTATTTCCCTTCTTTCCTAACTTCCCCCATAAAAAACAGATGCTCTCCCAATTATCTTCAAGGAATTTGGTTGTCCTACTTCCTAAGTGTGTTGTCAATTTGTCCATTTCGTACATGCATACCAGTTTTTTTAAACCATTCTTCTATTTCTAGTATCTCTTTATTTTTCTATGTCCTTGTGTACACCATTCTGGCAGCTGTTATGATGTACAGCAGTACTTTGCCATACTTTTTCTGTTTGTTGGTCTATTGAATTCAGTAGGTTGAATCCATGGATAAAGAATCCATGGATATGGTGTGCCAACTATACTTATCTCCCACAAATAATTCTGACCAGGATTTTTTGATGGCACATAAGAAGAACAACTAACAACTTGACCACCTTTAGGGCCATCCCTTAAGCTATGGAAATGATTTGGTGATTTAGTAATGGTTCCAGGAGACACAACAACCAAAACCTGATATTCAGATATGAAAACTATAAACCAAATATTGCTAACACTAACCGAAAAGACAATTCCCAACAGAGGTAAGGGAACTTAAAAACAACTTAATGGGGCAGATGATGCAACACAAATTGTAGTTTTTGTCCCTACAAACTTTATCTGTTTTATTTCTACTTGTAAACTGGAACATAACAAGAGAGGAACAGAAAGCTATTTTCTAGTGAATCAGATCATTGATCCATCTCACCTAGTGATTCCCAAAGTGGGTGGTATACCATCACTCCAGAGGTGGTGGAAGGATTAAGGGTGGCAGTGAGTTAGAAAGGGGGCAGTAGAGAGGCGGTGAGGAAAAGGGGAGCAACGGGGGGGGGGGGCTTCAATCAAAGTATTAGTATGCAGGACAGACAAGGAAGACCAACTGTCTTTAGGACCATGGTGGGGATGAGGATTACATTAAACTTCTTTTCAGGATCCCCAGAAAACCACCACATAGCCTTGCTATCATTTTTGTGCGGTGGTGTTTTCCGGTCTTTGGTTGCCCATGTGAGTTCACTCCCTTACTGACGTCTTTCACTAGTAGTGGCAATTGGGAAACCTGAACAAGACTTGGGCAATGGGCATTGCTTCTATGGCTCAGAGCGGTACCATTTTGGGACAGACTGGAGCAAAGAGTTAGAGCACATAGTGGCAAGGGAGAAATGGAGGCAAAAAAAAAAGAGCTATCAGATTTGGGATCATGCTTAGC
This sequence comes from Urosaurus nigricauda, assembly GCA_034509955.1. Taxonomy (NCBI): domain Eukaryota; kingdom Metazoa; phylum Chordata; class Lepidosauria; order Squamata; family Phrynosomatidae; genus Urosaurus; species Urosaurus nigricauda. The sequence goes on from JAOEGL010000004.1 coordinate 109,930,515, forward strand.
TTTGTGAACTTTGCTAGGACTTATCTGACGGGTTGGAGCTGCATTTCTTGCATCAGACAGGCTTAGAGAAGAGATAACAGAAGAAACAATTGTTTTGTGGTAGAGTGGACACTTGAAGCTGTGTAAGGAAGACATTTCTCTAGGGAAGGATTCTTGGAAAAAATCCTTTGACTTGGAGCAGCTCCTGTAGTTAAAAATCTCTCCATTTCTGGCCCATACCAGTCTCCAGTCCAGAGCATGTGGCTTCTGTAAATTTCCTACACACACACACACCAATTGTGCCTTTATCTGCCCCAATGATGGATTGAGAGTCTCTCCTCTCTGGGGAGAAACTTCTCCCTTGCACCAGGTCACCCTGAAAGCAACAACTGATCAGCTGTCTGAGCAGCAACTTAGATACATCTTGTCTACACTAGCCTTTGCTGCAAGGCTGATATGGGTGAGAGGCTTCTTGGTCACTGTGTTTAATCATTAGCACATCAGATCACTGATCCAAGTTTTGTCAAAACTAACTGGCAGGTGTCCTCCAATGTTTCAGACATAAGACTGTCCTAGACCAAGGAAGCAGACAGGGCTAAAGAAGCAGCCAAAGGCCACTCTTCTTGCAATAAGGGGGACTGCAGCAACCAGACACCATGGTCTCGAGGGCACCCACTGCCACAAAGAAATGGGCCACAAAGAAAACCAATAAAAATTCTTTCCTGACTAGTTTTGGGCTTCATGCAGCAGCCTCAGCATGGCTTCAGTGCAGTCCAGAGGTGTGCATCATGTGCCTATTAATTTCCGGGCACAATACAATGTGTTGGTTTTAATCTTTAAAGCCCTTTATGGCTTAGGTCCAGCCTTCCTACAGGATCACCTTCTCTCATATAATCTGCCCACACACTGAGGTCCTCAAATAAAAACTTACTGCAACCAGCTAAACCTTCTCTTCAGCTGCTCTCAAATTATGGAATAGCCTGCCAGAAGAGATGCAAAATACTACTACCCTTGATTTCTTTAAAAAGGCTGTCAAGACATATCTCTTCCGGCAGGCCTTTCCAGATTAAGATTCTTTTATTCATTCATTTGAATGTTGCTCTAACTGCCTCTCCTGTGTTTCAATAATTGATTTAACAATTGCCTAGTAATTTAATTGTATTTTATTGTGGATGGGAGGGTTAGGGAGGGTTGGGATATAAGAAAAGTTGCAGCTATTGTATTTTATGGAATTTTAATTTAAGCCGCTTCGATCGTTTGAAGAAGTGGGATACAAACAGGTTTTATTATTATAAACTGCCCCCAGATCATTATAATGGTGGCCCTTTTGAGCAGTCTGTTTGAGGCTCTACTTGAAGATTCTGGGGATTGAACCTAGGGCCTTTTGTATGTATAGGATATGCACCATCCACTGATCTATCTTTGGTAAGGCTTTCACCCAGGGTCTTCTAACAGAAATCTGTGTAAAATGAGTCTCACAGCTTACATCATCTAGCCATCTTCTCATAATCCGTTGTTTGCTGCCAGAGAAATCTGTTTCTTCCTGCATCCCCACCTACTCTCTTCTCTTCCTCAACCTTGCAGTAAAATTTTAATGCTGAATTTGTAACCTTTATGTTTTGCAACTCTATAAATCTGGGTACGATGGTGATGATTAAAAGTTTTATGAAAATGCTGAGTCAATTTTACAACATTTCAGCTTAGTGCTATATACATGACTGAAATATTTGGCCATAAAATTTAGGATAGGATCTTGAAATATAGTCACGGTTTGTTCCCTTTGGAGAACAGCATATGATCTGAGATTCTGTTACAGATTTTAATTTAAGAACAGCTTGGTCAATGTTGATCATTGCTCAAAAAGCAGAAGAATACTAATACCCTCAACTTAAGTGACTACCACTAGGAACTACCTATTATATTTTAAAAAAAATAAAAAATAAACACTGATTGTCAAAAAAAACTAATTAATCATTTGGGGGCAATGCACTATAATAGCATTGCACTGTGAGTTCTTCCCCTGAATAGGAAAGCCAAATAACTGAGGAAATCTGCAAGATAATGAACATGACACATCACGTAACGCTAGATGGAACTGGAGAAAGACAAGAAGGAAGCATACAAATGCTGCTTTAAACAGTAGCTTCAACTAATCCGAAATCTTTAATGTGCTACCTCAGATGTGGTCTAAATATTTTCTGCTGGATCTACATCCATCTAGCCAGAGCAAATGCACCTGTATATAAAGCTTCTCTGAACCCCCTGCTGAGCAGAAAGTGGGAAAACAAATAAGCAAACAAATATGTTGTGTAAGCAAGATTCTAACAGAATTTGGGAGTTATAACCCCAGGAATCCCTTTATAGCCATGCCGGGTAGGGGAGAATAGAAGCTGAAGATCCAAATGGCTAATATTTCCCAGGGTCTGAATTCTGGTCACAGATACCTACCTGGATAATATTGTGTATCTGAATAATGCTTTTCAAATGTTCTGAGCACATCACACACATTATGTCATTTTAAGCTTTACAGGAGTCATGTGAGGCAAATCATCTAAGGTATCCCATACTGAAGGTGTGGGGAAATTGTGGCTGAAAAGGAGCTTGACAGTGAGTCAAGTCCTCCAGTGAGTGGTGAAAGGTCAGGCTTAAACCAGGAACTAACTTATATATAGGTCAATGGCTGATGCTCAAAAACTTCCTAGTTCTGTACAGAGGTAATAGCTCAGTCCAGAAAACCGGAGCTAGATGAGCCTAGCTAACATGAGATCACCAGCCAAAGCTGGAAGTAAGGATATCTGTCAGTTTTATTTTCTTATGCATTTGAATGGTTTACACCTTGCATTTTCTTATCCAGGAGATGTCATTTGGAAATTCTTCAGAAATGACCTGGGGAAGGAGGTGGGTTGCTTGCCCTATAGATATTATAAATGTGAAGTCTCTCTTTAAAAAAATAAATAATAATTGGCAATGTTAATTCAGTACCACAGACAAGGTTGGAATCAGAGGGTTCAAACACCAGATATTGTGGGGTGAAGTAGATGGGGCAGAAGGACCGGCCACAGGCTGCTCCTGCCCCAACCACCACAAGACCACTGTGGAACCAGACCAAACCAAGAGTGGCTACCACCACACTCCCAAACAGGCCACAAAGAGGAGTGGTAAGAAACTGCTCCTTTTGCAGCTAGGTTTGGGCCACGTTAGGTGGCCCTGGTGTGGCCTCCATGTGGCCTCTGCACAATCCAGGGGCATGTGTCATATCCACCACCCGATGGTGGCCTTTTGGGGCCAACTGTTTGAGGCCTAAGAGCTCTGGATCATATTTCCACCCTGTAGTAATAGATGTACAAAGCTTGGTAATGTTTTCACGCCAAAATAGTGAAAGTAAAATTCTCACTTTTGCCCAGTATCAGAGAAATAAAGTTATGGGCTAGATTTTGAGTAAAATCTTATTTTTGGTCCCAACTAGAGTAGACCCATGGAAGCAATTGGTTTTATTTGTGTGTTGATTTAGTATTCTCCAATTAATGCAGTAGATTAATTCTACATGGGAGAAATGAATTGGATTCTAGTGTTAATCTTCTGATACACAAAAACAAAATGGCTAGTACTGCCTATCTTTCTTTCATTTGTTCTTGCAGTATTTTAACTCATGCTTTGCTCCCAATAGGACATAATCGCCAAAGTTTCTAGTATAACAAAGACTGAGATATTAAAAATCATTTGCACTTGGAATTTATTTGCTGCTTTTACATTCCCTTGGTAATTTTGCCTACCCCTTTTCTTTGGATGCCTAAACTGTATTTCTTAATGCTCAACTGAAGTTACAGCAATGACAGAAATCTGGGAATAAAAGAAAATTTCACGGGACGGGGGAAGAGAGAATTATTTCTTGGGTAGGGCAATTCCCTCATTTTGTCGTCCCTGTAAGCTATCCCTTGAGTATCTTATCTTATCAGAGCTGCATGCGCGCAGACAGAACCATCTCCTTTATGCATGTGCAACTGGATTGGGACCCCACATCACCATATCTGCTGTACGTATTAAGGAGTTCCTTCTTCTTCTGGACAGTCTGCTCATTTCAGGCTGATGTGAAGTGACTGGAACCATAGCTATTTTAAACTAGCATTATCACAACACATTACGGGAACTGCAAAATGCTGGAAACAACTAGCCGGTAACGACACATTGATGAATAGTTATTGACAGCTCTTGTGGAGGCATGCATTAATAAAAACTGTCAGGCCATTTTTGCAACATTTGGGAAGAATGAAAATGAGAAGCCTGCATATGTACAATCCTAATGCTATATGCATAGGTTTAGGGGGAAATATAGATCTTAAAATTTGCAAACACAATAACACTCTTCACAGAAGCCCTCTAGGGAAAGAGATGTGCACTTTGAAAAGAATGTAAACATTTTGCACATAATTTTTCTTTCTCTTAGCAATGTTTCCTGTGTATTCATTTCCTTGCTGAAAGTGGCCATGTAGTCCAATGCAGAGTTGTTTTCTTAAGTCAACTGAAAGTGAAAGAGTTTAAATACCTACCAGCAGACAGAGATGTACCTGTGTGCATGTGATTTTGTGGGAACACAGAATATAGTATGAATCCTAGAAGCCAAAGGTAGTTATGTACATGTTTTGCTAGTCCTTTGTGAAATGAAGTTTCTCTTAATGAGCAGCAAAACTATAATAGGTCATATATAAGAATCATTCAAATTTACATAATAATAATTGGTACAGGTCGGAGCAATCTGACTGTCTTAATGCAGAATCCGGGTTACCTTGAAAAAGAGTTTAACTTTAAAAAAACCAAAATAATCAATATATACAGCCTTAAAAAAGAATGGTGCTGGGTTTGACCAACTTCAATTTTGTAAAAAAAAAATGTTCCATCCCTGCACCGTTCTTGTTGTTGTGTGTCTTCAAGTTCTTTCTGACTTTGGCAACCATAAGGTGAACCTATCACTGGGTTTTCTGGGGTGAGAGTCACCCCATGGGTTTCATCCCGTGGCCAAGCAGGAAAGTGTAACCTGATCTCCAGAGACCTCCAGTGCTCAAACCACTACATCATATTGGCTCCCATTCTTAAACAAGCACCTACTAACCAACTAACTTACTAACCAAAACAGCCCAAGAGTTCACCTCTTCCATCTTGCCAAATATAAGCATCCCCCTTTGTTGCCATTCTTCAGGCTTTACCTTCTTTCTCAAAGTCTTTAGAATAAGGATAGTAACTGTAGCCCTCCTGGATGTTCTCAGAATATATTTTCCACCTTTAGTTACCATGGTTTAGGAATCAAGGGACATGTAAGCCAAAAACATCTAGAAGACTACATGTTTCTCAATGCCGCTTTGGAAAATGAATGCAGATTGGAAAGCAGATGCAGCACATCTGGTATCAAGGCAGTTGCATAAACATCAAGTTTATGCTGCCATTTCTTGAACTTTAGTTGCTGAAGCATATTGTGGACATTTACATTACCTTGGTAGGGAATAATTGTATATTTCTAGCATGGATGTAGAGAAAGCATCCTACAAATTGTCCCATTCTTGTTAACACTATGTGTCACAACATAAAAACACCAATAATGGTCAAGCACTGTAGATTTTTTTAAAAATTTTATTTTATGTTATTTTATTTTATTGACAAAAAAATAAAATCTTGAAAAAAAAATCTTGAAAAATCATGAAAAATGCTTGGAGAGTCTTGCAGTCTTGTCCAAGGAAGAGGAGAAAAATTGGCATCTTTGCCATTGAGTGCAAGAAGTGCTGATATAATTGAAGATGTCCATCACTCTAATATAATATTTTTCAATTATATCTTTATATCACTTTACTGTTATACTATTTTCACATTGTTTCTTGCATTTTCCTGTTTCAACATATTCCAAATGCCAGGGCGTCACTTAATGAACAGTAAGTGTACCTCTTGAATGAATGAATATTTTAAATAAATAAATCCAATGTCACATTTTCATCTTTGATATAGAAAAAGCCTTCCTGAATGAAGGACATGACTTTTGCCAAGCCCCCCCCCCCGACCCTGTCCCAAGTTTGTTCTAAAATGACATGATCTTCCAGAACAGTATGCCCAGTGATGAAAGGTTCTTTCAGACAGGGACAGAAAGAATATTTGGAAGTATTTGGAATATGCACAAAATTGTGTTTCTTTGCAGTCAGGAGTCATGGACTGACAAATTCGTATCAAGATGCATTCTGTACAAAAAAATAATGTGCAAATTTGCAGGAGTCACTGACCTTTTGGCCTTCTCATTACCCTGTTTGGATACAGCTAAAATATCTCCATCATTGGATCATTCAGCCCACTATGTTGGGTTCAACTTTCATTCAGATAGAAGGCATGACTAATCAGTGACTCAGACAGGAAGAAAGGACTCATGCTGAATAATTCTCCAAATAGTGTAGCTCCTGTTTTAATTGAGGAAAAAAAGGTCTCCTGGTCTCCAGAGAGATGGTGGTTCTTGAGGATCAATTCAGTGAATTACTTCTTCTTTCAAGTGTAGCAGCAGCAGCAACTGTTGCAGTATTAGCGCTGACATTTATTTATAATTATATCTCACCCCTTTCTTTCATGATGGAAGTTGCAGCACCGTACATGGTTTCTAGATGGTTCCCTCTCCTCCCCCTTGGCACTGTCTTCTCAACTTGCTTAGCTTCAGTAAAGTGACAATTTCCATGTCTGGCCTTTCTCTTCAGGAGAGTGAAGCACCTGCCTTAGGCAGTCAATGTTGAAAAGTACAAAATGGAAAGAATTGTCTCTGTCATGTGACATGCCTTGCATATCCTAAGCTGGGGTGGAAAGAACATTCAAAAATATTGGGAAAGAAAGACACTTTTGCAATTCAGGGCTTATTCCTCTAAGGAAACAATATTTTCTGCACAAAACAAACTGTCACTTATGTAGAAAGGGCTGCTTTCTGTACAAAAAGGCCATGTGCAAATTTTGTGCAAAATAAGTACCCAGCTACAGCATTTACTATGCAGAACATAATATTCCTCTGCAAAAATTGCTGATTCCTATGTGGAAAATGCGGATTTCTACACGAGCAAATTTCATGTAGACAATTCCTGAACTGCAAATAGTCTTTGAAAGCTGAGCAGTTTTCAAAGACTTTCTTCGTGCACGAAGAAAAGTATATAAATTATTCCTTGATTTTTCCCCCTTTTATTTTTCAAGAAAAGTAGAGAAGAATCATCCCTATTCTAATCTACTGTAGTGCTCTCTGGGATAGAGAAGGATGTTGTCCTGGTGCGTTGATAAGATAACTGTAAGACTTGACAACATTCATATATAGCTGTGGATGAGGAATTAGTGATGCTAATAGGAACCAAGCGGGGAGGACAATGGCCATGCAGCATAAGAATAATGGGACATGCTATCCAACATACAGGTTGGGGTGGGTTACTATAATGTAATGAATGATTTTATTAAATAATTTTTTTTTTAATCTAGATAGGCAATCAGATATAGTTATTTGTCTTGGAATCTGGGCATGGAACATGCATGAAACCATGCAATTCAATGTGTGGATGTAGAAATAAGTGAAAAATTGACAAGAGGATAACATATGTATTAAAATGAAAGAATTTTGTTGCAAGCCAAAAAAAAAAAAATTGGAACAGAGATGCATTCATAATTTCAACTCCGTCTTAATTTTACAGAACCATTCTCCTAAGATAGAAATTATATTAAACAATGCTATGGTAATGTGGGGAACAATAATGATTATACTAGAATAATTATAGTGGAATGGGTTGTGGCAGAAAAGTCAAATAAAATCTGCCTACCTATATCTGATTGACAGGCAAGCAGACACAATATTAAATTTTAAGTGCCAGAGAAAATTAACTCCCTGAGCTATTGTCAACGCTCAGCCATAGGCAGGTGACAGTGGTAAGCTGAGTGATGAGAAGTCAGAAGCAGAGCCATGGAGTCACAGAGCCATGAAATGCATAGAAACATTTCAGAACTATAAGAAATGTGTTGATCCGGGAAGGTCCCAGTCCAAACAAGAACCTCTGGAGAACCATTCCAGGAAAAATTAACGGCTGCTCACAGGCCACTGAATATCCTGCCAAAGGAAAATGGGTCCATTTCTAGAAGGATCTAGTGCTCTTCTAGTTCTGCTGACAGGCAATATTGACCTATCTGTATCTATATATTTAGAAGAAAGGTTTTTGGCATATAAAGTGGTTTCTGCTGAAGAGCATCAGAGTGCTAACTGGCCATATCTTTCATTATTGTGTTTTGAATTTATTTGATCTTGTGGTGTCCTTAATCAAGAGTTTGTTAACCTGTATTCAACTATAGTTAGCTGCGACTGAGCACCTACTTTTGGCAGAAAGATGGGGTTCTGTAAAATAAATGCATGGATAGATGTGGGATAGGGCCAGAAAAGTATCTGAAAGTAATGCCATAGTATCAGGATTCTGGTTTGGAATGTCCACAGATATCTGTTTTTGTAGGGCTTTTCTTTTAGGCACATACTCATAAAATTTTAGGAACTGTTTAAAAAGAGATTTATTTGGCTGTCCCTCTTGGCAAAGTACACTGTTCCCTTTCTACTAATTATTTTCACTGCGCCTTACCTTCCCACATTGTTGTCATTGTCATTGTTGTTGTTGCTTTGATAGATTTTTTAAATGCTCTCTCGTTTTAAAGCTGTTTTTAGTCATATTTAGAAATCATTCATTATGATGATTGTTTTCTTTTAATATATCATCTGGTCCAGTTGCACATGGAAATAAAAATGTACAGGACAGACAAGAAAGAAGTTCATCTGGACTCAGTATCCATAAGATCAGAAATGTGGCTATATTGTTTCTTAATTGGTTATTTAATTAATTATTTAGTATAGCTACTTACACATCACTAAAAAAAGAGGGAGAAATTTTAATAGAATTTGCATGCTCTAATTTATATTTATAGATGCACATTTAGATATAATTACTACAATTTAAATAGATATACAATTCATCTCAGTGGAGGGACATTCAAATCTGCTCAGTTCACTGTCTAAGGCCTTATTCTCCCTTGTTTAATTTTAAAAAGGAAGTGTGTGTATGTGTGTGTCAAGCTTTGGGGACCTTTTATGTCCTGAGAACTGAACTCCAGTTTGGGAAAGATCTTGGGGGTGATATTCCAGAGTAGAGATGAGTACAGTGTACCCAGGTGCGACTTATGCAGCTTTCAGCATACGCTGAAAGCCACACCAGAAGAAGGCTTGGTGTGCCCCAGAAGGGGTAATGGCACATGTGCCATGTTGTGAGCATGATCCCCATTCTTTTGAATTAGCCTCGAGCATACACAGAATTCCCCTTATGCGGGGGGATCAGGAATGGATCCCCCACGTAAGGGAATGGACCACTGTAATAGTACAGGGCAAGGTCAGATGTTATTCTTTATCAATTTGAACATCTTACCTGAGAACCAGTCAAAGAACAGTTTTATTCAACAATTCAGAAATACAGTCCAGTGCAATATTATCCCAGGCTGAAAACCAGAGCTCATTTACCTGGCTTTAAATAGTATCTTATGTTCAATCACTGGTTAGAGATAACAAAACATGCTTTCTAATCAGACGGAGAATCCCCCCAGGCCATGTGCAGCCCATGGGCTGAATGTAGCAGATATATTTCACATACAGGACTGTCCTCAGAGTCACCCATTATTGAACTGTGTTCTTCCCAGGTGCTTCACTACTACAATAGTAGCTTTCCAGATGTTTTAGAACGTGGTGGTTGCCTGAGTTACTAGCTTTTCCCTCCTATTCCCAGTTATAAGCAAAAGTGCTCTAGCATCAGCCATCTTCCTGAACTATCATAACCAGTCACATACTATCGTAATTTAAGAGGACATGACAAACACCAAAAAATAAAAGCTAACATTTGCACTGATCCTTTGTGCTTATCCCAGAGCTTGGGAAGTTTGGACCTGTACATGTAATGGAAAAATCAAATTTTAAAGGCCCAGAGATTTCTTTTGCTTCAAGCAAGCCATTCCCAGATCGCTTCATGCCATCTGGTTGGAAAATTAATTAAACTGAATGAAATACCATTTGGGTTCTGATCAGAGCTGAGAATAATCACTCCACATGTTGATGTAATCTTCAGAAGCAAATCAGGTAACTCGGAATGCAATTTAACCATCATTTGAGTACAGAGAGAGATGCTACATGCAAAGCAATGGGACTGGTTGGACTGCATCCAGAGCAAGCATAAACCAGTCCTCTCTCAGAGAAGGTATGAACCCACAGTTCTGGGAATGTGCTATGTGGTTCAGTTACAGCAAAGGAAACACTGGCTGAGGAAAGGATCAACTGGCTTGGAGCTATAATGTCAACAAAATCGTGCCCCCATAATAGTTTAGTAATTATTTTTTAAAAAACATGCTAGTAGTGTAGTAATTAGTTTTCAAAAGTGAAGGTTACATATGGGGGAGAGTGTATATACAAATATGGGAGAGTGTATAAGCAGTTTTATTTAATTAGTGAGTCAAACCCTGGGAAATATAACCTTATACACACCCATTTGGGATGTATAGATCACTATTAATTTTGAGTTGACAGGATCTGGGAATATTCTGAAGAGAGTTGGTGGGATTTAGAGAGGGATCGCTGTAGACTGGACAGAAAAATGGAAGACCAGGAATGACACATACGAGTGGGAATAACAGAGCATTAACAAGGATGGAGTGAAAAAGTATTATCTGGGGCACCAGCCTTCTTCTATGTGTCTGCCCCCATCCAATGATATTTAAATAAAAGAGAACAGAGTAAATAAGTAGGAAGAAGGCAGAGCCAACATATCCTCACCCCAACAAATCTAGATTCTAAAACCGAGCAATGGAAATCTATCATAAAAGAAAAGGATGGGAGTAAAGAGAAAGAGGTGATGAAACTGACCAAATGGCCAAAATGTGAGCAAATGACTGAATATTCAAAAAGTTCTTTCAACCACTGTTTGAGAAGTGACATATAACGAACAGGAGAAATTGTAGATAACTAGTATGTTATTTGGGTCCACATCGCATGCATTTTGGAATGCCAATGTTTACAATTAGCATACAGAACTATAATTTCTCGATTGACATATGCGGAGACCCAGCAGTTCTTGTGACACTTTTGTTTATTATTCATTACTAGAGTCTAATCACACTTTCTGGGATGGTCCAGTGACAAAATGACACTGAATTGCAATTTCCCCCCACCAGTTCTGTACTGCTCAGCATGAAGAAACTGCAAAATGTATTAGAAACCACTGTTTTTAATGACTTTATCTTGAAACACATTTCAGGTTATTCACACTGAGAAATGCTTATCGTTTGAACTTTCAGACTGCTGGGCTATGCAGAATGAGCCAAACTTTCTTTAACTCATTGAGAGCTCTTGTGTAAATAATTTGTATTTGTATTTGTTTTTAAAGAAGGCTATTGAAAACTGGGAATATCTTCAATGAAAAAGCAAAATGAGTATGTTATTAGGTCATGTTTTTTGGAATCTTTCTCCTCCTATCCTTTAATATTTTAATAGCACATTAGTTCTGTGATCTTTACAACATCCCGGTAAAGTAGCTTTCTATTATTGTATTATAGAGGATGAAGATGACAGAGTACAGCTTGATAAAAGCTACACAGTGCATTGGTGGCTGAAGCGATATCTTCAGGACTTCCCAACTCCCACTTACAGTTACTCCCAACACTCAGATATAATAATGGGGGAAACAGCCATGCAATTTACTAGCTTAGCAAAGATAAAGATGATAAAGCTCAAAATGCAGCAACCAGCACTCAAGTTCCAATTCTGTGTTCTGAAAAGTACTTAGGCACATGGACTTGTCATTCTATCTCCATTCATTATAAACGTGAACATGTTTACAAAACATAAAAATGAAAAATCTTGGCATTGTAATGGGATGGTAGTGCCTGGTGTTGCCTCTGCCATTCACTAAGCCATTTCGAAAAGCTGTAATTTGCAATTTTATTTCAGAGAGATGCTTCTTCAGGAATATTTTACCATCAGAATGCTGCAGAGAAAAATACCATATGGGGATTCTTCCACTTCTGCTGTGGTCTCGTGAACTGATCTCCTGTATATTGAAGTAAAGATCTCTTTAAAAAGTCAATAAATATATTATCTTTTCTAAGCCTTGAATAGGAATCCTTTTCATATAAAATTAGCTATGTTACAAGAATGCAAGCACAACCAAAGCTATACAAATCAGTTATGCAGAAGGAAGGAATTTGCTTGCTAGTTCCTGTTTGTAGAAAATCAAGAGTTCCATTTTGACTAATAATCAGTTCTTTTTGCTGCCATTCTTTTAATGATGCTCACGGGTGTTCTTATGTCCAGACCTTTAAGCCCTTTGAGGTCACAAAGATTACAAATGTTTAGCCATTCTTTCACCTGTTTATTTACTCTAGATCAAAACTCTACACACTTAGTGAGATTTCAGCAGATTGCCTAATACCAAAACTCAAAATATCTTGCAATTGAATGTGAATTCTGAGAATTTGCTTGAGATTGACATGGGCTTCCACAGGCAGAGAAAAAGGGTTGATAGACTGAAGTTAGATATTTGGGTGTGTTGACTGGATTTTCATTTTCTTTTGAATCTTTTAGATTTGCATAGTTTCCAGGTTTTCTTTTTTGGTGTTCTTGTCTTATAGAAACCATGATGCAACCAATGCAAATTGTGGACTGCAAACTCAAGAGAAAAATCTATCATGAACCATTTGGAAAATATCCTATTTAATACTTCGGTCTACATACTTCTGGCATGGTTCAAACAAATGACCATTGTACCAATGCACTTTCCTGTGTTGCATTTCCTCACCTCTGCCTCTGACAAGGTAAGTACTACCGATGTTTTTTTGAAATATCCCATTTATCCATTTGTCACTACACTATTGGCAGATTATACACAGCTCATTAAGTTTTTGATTACAGCATCTTCTTAGCATGCCTTTAAAAAAAACCCTCTCTATTCCCTGTAGTCAGTTATATCGAATTTACAGACTGAAGCAAGCTTAGAATCCTGATGATCCTGTCCAGCTAATACATAGACCTGTTTGGTTTTTAAAAAAGGGCATTGCATTCTGTTCCCTGGGGGAAAAGCTTAAAGATTTGCAGGAAAGGACAAAGAATCAGCACAATGTCTGTGTTTTACAGAAGTATATCTGCTTGGACTAATTACTCTGATTAGACAAAAGTCCATTGGTTTTTAAAAGGGAAAGGATAGCCAAGGCCAGTGCAAGATGTTCACCCCCAGAGATTCATCCCTCCATTCCCATGCCCTCCCTCTGTATCTCATTCTGAGGGTCTTTCTTGAGGCAATGTGGACAAGGTGGCCCTTTCATACTACACAATTATAGCATTATGGTTCAACTTTAGTAGCCGCATCCTATGGCATCTTGATGTTTGCAAAAAGAAAAAGAAAAGTCACGGCGTCAACAAGTTTCCTGAGACACCTGAAGTACTCTCTAGCTGGGAATTCTAAAGGTTCTTCTCTAAACTGTCAACCCTAGGGACCTGATCACACAGAGAGACTTATGTTGCCAAAACATTGCTGAACTGTTTCAGAAGCGTGAAAGTTAGATTGTCCGTCGCCCTTCTAAAAGGTAATTGAGGCTTCCCACTTTCCCTCCGTCAACAAAGCCTTCACGGGGAAACTAGGAGAAGCCATTTTTAAAAAATAACTGGCAATGTTTTGGCAGCGTAAGTCCCACCGTGTGATATTATTAAATATCACATTTATTAAATTAAATATTATTAAATAATAATAATTATTAAAAAGTGCCATAGGTTTATGACACTGTACATAGCAAATAGCAAGATACAAATAAAAGTCTGCCTAGGATGCACAGCCTAAGAAGAAGAGGACATTTTTAAGATTGGCAACATATCATTAAAATAACAGTAAAACAATAAACAAAAAGTCTGTAAAGTTATTTTACAAGTTTCTCAAGTTTTGGTCCTAATAAAAGAGAAGAGAATAACCCATCCCTTTCTTACTTCCTCTGCCACACACACATATACCAAATCACCTGGGCAAATGTTCATTATCTTTTGTTGCTGCTGAACATGAATCCAGGGTGAGCCATACGTTTATGCAGAAATTGAAGAAGATATATGAATAAGGGCTATCATAGGTTTAGCTTCCCTGATGATCAGTGTTGCTGAATATTGATTCATTATGCACAGCATTTTAACTCCACCATTTATGCTCCAAAGATTCAAAAAGTAGCTTCTAAGTGTCCATAGTAAGTCACTCCTTGTGTTAAAGCTTTCCAACTAAAAATAATGACACAGAAGCAAAAACAGATGGGGAGGGAGGAGGAGAAAGGACAGGCTTAGCTCTACAGCTTGGTTGCTAGCCTTCCTGTTATTCATTTCAGATTGGTTTTGGTCTGTAAATTTTAGGACATATATATATGTAAATAATTGTTAATAATTTAATTATTTAATTATTAACGGTGTCTTTAATAATTGATAATTTAATTGTATTTTATTAATACTGATGGGAGGGGTTAGGGAGGGGTATAATGTATTTTATTGGTTTACTTTAATGTAACTCATTCTGAGAAGCGGGATATTATTATTATTATTATTCAGATGACATCCATCTTTTTGATCAGCAAAAATGGGCTTTCATAAAATTCCAAATAACTGAGCAGTGGTGTGCTTGTGTTGACAGTAGGCGTTTTTCCCTCTAAAATTCTTTTCATATATGTCTGTGTGTGTCTGTGTCTCTGTGTTCGCATGTTTGCATATATGTTTATATCTTAGATTATTGATTTCATTGCTTATACAGTCAAACCATAAATGTTTCTATTTTTAAAAACCTTGGGCAAATAATTAAGCATTTTTCATTACTTAAAATATGCCTTTACTACAGCCGTTTATTGGTTCAGAACCGAATGCCACACATCAGGCTAGTAGTATACTGCCAAAACTTTATGGAACAGCTAAATACTTATTAAATATTCTTGTAGTTATTATATTTTATATGTTATAAATAGTAATAATATAATTATATATTATAAACAGTTATTCTATTTTCCGACACACCATCAGACAAGGAATTGCAAGTAAATAATGATTTCATAAATTATCAGATCTTCAGTGACATATATTGTTGCACCAAAAAATTTCAGTCTTGTAAACATCTTTCAGGAGCCAGTGTAGAGTCATGGTTTAGACCATTCACCATGAAACCATGACTTGAATCCCCTCTCAACCATGGAAACCCACTGAGAGACCTCAAACAAGTCAGCCTCAGAGAAAGGCAAAGGCAAACCCCATCTAAATAAATGTTGCCAAGAAAGCCTCATGAAAAGTTTCCTTAGGGTTGCTATGAGTCGGAAATGGCTTGAAGGCACATAACAATAACAAAATGTCACTTGTAAGCAAGAGCTCTTCCACTGAGAAAATAAAATTCTTGTGTTAGGCTCTATCTACACTGTAGAATTAATGAGTTTAACACTGCTTTAACTATCATGGCTCAATGCTATGGAGTTCTGAGATTTGTAGTTTTACAGGACATCTAGCCTCCTCTGTCAGAGAGCTCTGATGCCACAACAAACTACAGTTTTAGGATTCCTTAGGATTAAGCTGTGACAGTTAAAGTGGTGTCAAACTGCATTATTTCCACAGTGTAGATGCACCTGTAGACACAAAGTCAAACAAAACAGTATTTGTCCTTTTTAAACAGTTATTTGCAGTGTCTCCAGTCAGCCCCTTCATAGTGACCATCAGAAATTTGCAAGTCTTTTTCATTCAGATCAACAAAAAAATTGTAACCTGAAATATATATCTACAGGTATGAAAACATCTGAATTGCAGAATATTAAAATATCATGTTCATATAGGTGTTGTATCTAGAGTTCCCTTATCTTTCCTAGTGGGCACAGATTGAAAACATTCTCTTTTTGGATGGCATATCCCAGAATCCCCTGAGCAGCACGATGCTTAGAACCTGTAATCCAAAAATTTACATTTCCAGTCACTGGCAATGGCACTGAAGGCTTTTTCACATGGTGACGTATGTTCTTCCACCCCAAAAATGGTTAAAGTGTTGACATTTCAGAAAAGCAATTAAATTCACTAATTCTTATTTATTTATTATATTCATTTGTATCCTGCTCTTTTCCCAGGACTGGGATTCAGAGTGGTTTCACAGCATTAAAAACAGTACAATTAAAAAAAAATTAAAAAATGGTCCAACATCCCAGCCTGTCCTTATAACAATTCCTTAAACGCCTGTGTGAACAGGTACCGGGTAGGTGTTCACCTGCCAGTGGAGGGCCATCAAGGAGGGAGCCATTCTGATTTCCCTGGGCAAAGAGTTCCCAAATCTAGGGGCAGCCACCAACAAGGTTCTCTCTCACATTCCCACCAATCATGTTTGTGATGGTGTTGGGACGGAGAGAAGGGCTTCTCCAGAGGATCTCAGAGTCCGGACCAGTTCATACCAAGAGAAATGGTCTGCCAAATAGTGTGGACCTGAGCCATGTAGGGCTTTATAGGTGACAACTAGACCTTGAATTGTACCAGAAACAAACAATGAAGCTGTTTCAACAGGGGCGTTGTAAGGTCTCTGTAATAGGCCCCTGTTAACTGCCTGGCAGCAGCTCTTTGAACCTTGTGAATTTTCCGAACACTTTTCAAAGGCAGCCCCATGTAGAGCCCATTACAGTAGTCCAAACTGGATATAACCAAGGTATGTACCACCGTGGCCAGATCTGAGAGATCACAGAGAGCACAACAAGGGGTTAAAAGCACATTACTTAGGCAAGAAAGTCGGTCAAAAGAGAATTTGGGTTTTAGACAGATGAGGACAAATCCTGTTGCTAGCTTGGAAATAACATTTTTGTGCATGCTCCAAACTAGCATTTCTACAAGTGCAGACACACACATACTCCAGAGAGGGAAGAGAATTGAGGAGGAAAATTCCTCTTTGTCCCAGAAGCTGTTTCAGAGGAAGGCAGGCTGAGGTTTCCCATTGCAAACTCCCTTAAAAACTACACACAAACACATGTGCGTGCGCAGCGCGCACACACACACGCATATACACATATATACTAGAGAGAAAGAGGACAGGGCTGGTCCATACGTCTGCCTGATTTCAGCAAGGGCTGAAACTCCCTGATGCTCTCCTTTTCTAGGACATATCCTCCATGTCTCCCTCCTGTACAGGAGGAAGTCCAGAATGTCCTCTCTCTCTCTGCCTTCTCCCACCAGCTTTCCCTTAGAGGTTCCAATAGAGGAGGAGACCAGCCGTGTGAGGAAAAGGGGTGTGTGTGTGTAAATACACACACACATACCTTGAAGAACAAGGCTGTCTCATCTCCTTGGCACAGCAAGGAAACAAGGGATATCTGGGAACAGGGAGAATCTGGAACATGGTTTTCAGACTGCTGCAATTACATGAAGAAAACAAATTCATGAATTATATGGACATGAAAACATGGTATTTTTTCAAAAATGCTTATTCACCAATTCACTTCACTTTCTGTCTGGATTCTCACCAGTTTGTGCACAGGGTCATCTGAAAAGCAATTGTGAAATTGTCCTTAATGCCCTGAATGACCTTGCATTGTGACCAGTTTAACCTTCCAATTTTCCCCGTGTGAAAAAGTCTTGAGAAAGTAAAGTCATTTCAAAAAGGTCTTTCATTTCCATCTACCACGGCCACTTCCCTGCCAAAGCGGGGTTGATGTCATTTTATCTATATTGGAAGGGTTCCACATAGCCAGCCCAGTTGGTTTGCACATGTCCTGTTAGGTTTGAGCATAAATATATTCAGCATAAAATGATCTTGACAAGTGAACTTTTCACACCTTTCCCAAACCGTAGAAGCCTTCTGCATTAATATTCTGCCATTAAAAATTTAGCTTTTAACTGAATGCCAATTAAGTGTCACAAGTGTGCTGTCTTCTGTTTCAAGTCAGGATCCCTGATGTTCTCAAAGCTGGAAGATTTGATTTGTCAAGTCAAAATCTCCAGCTGTTTATAGATTAAAAACCTGCTTTGTAGGGGTCTTTTGCCTGTGGCTGTGTTCACAGAGGTAATATGGCTTGGAAACATAGTTGTTGGGTTTTTTCCCACTTTGTTTTATGTGAAGAAATGGAACATGCATCTTTAAAATGCAAAAACCCTATGTCTTTTGGTTTGGGGGTTAAAATCCAGTTCCATTGAGCAACTTCAGAAAACACATCAATAGGTTTAAGTATCTTCTTTAATACTGGCCATGTTTATACTACATATTACTCCATTCAAACCAGGCAGTATGTAGTCAAGGACACTATTCCTAAGACCTACCACCCGTACAAATAATTATCCATTGTTGTCAAGTCTTTTCTTGAATGTTCAAAGTATTTCTCTTACATGCACCATCTCAGCTGTCCTCACTATTGTCCTTCTGATTAGTCTAGTTTTATTATAACCATCATTATGATGGGTGGCATGTAAGCAAAGGAAGACCCACATGTTGAAGGACCATAAGGAAAGCGTAGGATCTTCTGTGCTCTGTCCACACATTTCTTAATTGAATGCCTGGTCAGAATCCAATGGTGCATTTTCAAAGCCACCTTCCATGAGTCGAAGCAAAGTAGGGTAAGCCTCTTCTCTCTCTTGTAACTCCTACTCCAAAGAGTTGGGGGATTTTTTTGATGCCCTAGAAGATTAAGATGACGGTGAAACGGAGAGGACGAAAGTCCTAGTATTGTTGCAAGCAAAGCATCTGATCTAGCACCATATCAGTGCTATTTGGACAATTATAAATAGTATCAACAATGTATACAGTGGAAGCCACATTTTGTCCCCACAGCAACATAGTCCCATTGTCTGATGACATCCCATCTGGCCGCCTACATGAGACTTTGAATGAATATGTATTTTAAATCTTGATTCTTTTAATTATGATTAGTTTGATACTGTTTTAAGGGGAGGGAGGTGGATATGTTTGGAGGATTTTAACTGTATATGGTTTTAACATGTTGTACCCCACCCCAATTGCTCGCTCAGAGGGGTGGGTAAGAAATAAATATTATTATTATTCTCTAAGCTTTGGTTTTCACTATAGTTGTGAATGGCAGCCATTCAGTCACACAGAAGTGAGACAGTGAATTCAGAGGCACCATTGACATGGAGATTAAATTTGGTTACTGACTGCAATCGATCTACATTTTTAAGGATGGAGGGGAGCAGAAAGCATGGAGGAGAACAATGAAATACAGGGAACTTATCCAAAATCAACTGGTCTTAGTTTGGTCAGTATCTGTATAGAAAACCACCTAGGAACAATATAAAGTTTCCTCTTAGAAACTGTATGTATGCTTTTTAATAGGGTTTCCGTTTTGTTTTGTTTTTTCTTGGTAGAAAAGCAGGATATATAGGTAATTAATTTAAAATGGTCTCCAACATTTCAGCAATATAAACAGGAAGAGGCTTACTCATAGAGACGTAACTAGAAACTGTATTTTGACAATCCCACTTCTTTTCTAAATTTTCAAACCTCATGGCATTTGACGGTATGAAAAAGAGCTGTGCCTTTTTTATTGATAATAATGTTAAATCCAGGAAATATTTATTCAATATTAGATTTAGATTTAAAATTAGCTTCTTTTAAAAAGAAGCCACAACAGTAGTTCTTAATCATTTTAGAATATACTATTTTCTACTGTATTCTATTAAAGATGTGGTATATTATCTAATGTCATACATTTGCTGTAATTTTTGTGGATGGGGGATCCCACAAAATTAGTCTGTACTAGAGATGAGGTAGGCATTTATTTGATATACATTTTATTTTTAACTGATCCAGTTTCTACTTCCAGAATTAATACTCATACTAGAATGCAAACATCCTTCGGTTTTCACACTTTTCCAAACTTTGTGCTGCTTTTTTCCTGATCAAAAATGTATGTCAAAAATGTTACGTTAGGGTAAATTCACTACAATATGTGTATAAATTATTACTTTAAAAATACATTCACAAACTTGAGGCAGAAATAGAATGGAATGAAATTGTGCTTGAAACCCCTTTTAAAATCCTAATTTTTGACCTGTGAAATCTTAGAAAGTGCAAATATTTGCATGTTAGTCTTTAAGATGCTACAGGTCTCTTCATTGCTTCAATTGTTCCAGACATGTATTCCTTTTCTGTTAAATGCTGTTTCAACTAGATTAAGACATTTATTTCTCTAGTAAGAGATCCTCACACACACGCACTAGCCACTGTTCCCTAAGGAACTACAAATAAAGCTGCTCCAGGCAATAAAGGTGTGGTCCTGGTCCTGGATCAATATCCAAATAATCACTTATTGACTGACAAACCAGAAGCTGAGTTGGCAAGAGAAAATCAATGAGAAATCAGACAGGCCAGTTTGATCCTTGGGGATGAGGTATGGCCTTTTCCTTCAGCATCTATCCTGAACAGAGACTGAAATGTTTCATGACTGCCAAACATGACAATGTCCTTTCCCTCATTTTGTACACTTTGTACATTCCCCTACTGTAATTTCCAGCATGAGTGTCCTGGCATCATCCAGCAAATCTATTATTCTTTCAGACGCAACAAATAATAAAGTGATTACGAAGACTCCCACAATTTTGTATTGCCATAGTTAAAAATACTTCTGTATTTGGGGATATGATTCTGCCATTCTCAAGCCCAGCTTGAATTCCCACTTTGAAAGAAAACATCATGAAAATGACATAGGACAATCTGTCTTTTCAAGTATAGTATGGGCTAATTCTTGAATGGATTGGTTATTGGATGGTTGTAATTCTCTGGTATAGCTCTTTGTATATTTTTATTTTTGTCTTCACTTATTCGTGTGTCTCCATTGATTAACTTGGCTTGAGTCCCAGTTTTGGACACAGTAGCGGATTGTAGGGGACAGCAGTGCCCATTCCTCATGAGCCCAAAATCCATTTGCTTCTCTTGGAACACAGATCTGTATGCATGCCATAAAACCTATCACCCCCCACAAATCCTAACCAGCTACCTGGGGTGTGGTAGAAGGTGTTCTCCATTTGTCAGTGTTAAGGGAAGGTCCATCTGACCTCCAGTCTACCTCTATATGCTGATAGATGAGGGTTTTTCCCCCTCTAATAAAATATCTTTGGCACGCAAGACTTGAAAAGGCAATTTTGGGAAAGGCCCGATCTTAATGAATAACGACAACAATAATAAGAAGAAGAAGAACTGAAAGTGAATTTGTAGGTCACACTATTTCATAATTTTCCCCCTCTCTTTGTCCTGCTGTCTCCAGGATTGCCACATCTACAATCTGAGCTTTATTTTTCCCAA
Organism: Urosaurus nigricauda; assembly: GCA_034509955.1. Lineage (NCBI taxonomy): Eukaryota > Metazoa > Chordata > Lepidosauria > Squamata > Phrynosomatidae > Urosaurus > Urosaurus nigricauda. The sequence continues at coordinate 109,951,832 of JAOEGL010000004.1, forward strand.
CCCGGTTCAGATTCAATACCCATTTTTATATATAGTTTTTATTAAAACTAAAGTTCATACAATTAATTTTTCTACAATACATAATTCTGTATATATATATTTTTCATCATTAATTCCAACATATCTGAATATCTTTTATATCCCACCTCAGTGCTCCCCTTCCCCAGAGCCATTTTCACCCTTACTGTATATGCCATCCAAAGTTCCTCTCGTGGAGGTAATCTTCCATCTTCTTTTCTCAATACTTTCTTTCCAAATTCCATCAAAATCACTTCTTTTCCATAATCCCTTTTTTACTTTCAATCAACATGTCAATTTTTTTATTAATTGCTAATTTCCATACTTCTTTATAACACTTCTCCAATTGTACAGTTACTTTCATTTTGCAACATCTTGCTATAATTAATTTCACTGCTGCAGTCAAATTTGTTATCAAATCTTTTTTCCATTTCTCTGAGTTATATAATGATAACAATACTATATTTGGACTTCTATCTATTTTTATATTCATAATACTTTCCATTTCTATTATCATTTTTTCCCAAAATTTTTGTACATATTTACATTACCACCATATAAGCATATATGACCATATTTCTTGACAACCTCTTCAACAATTTTTTGAATTATTCTTATCAATATTGTGTAATCTCATTGGTGTCAAATACAATTTCCATATCAATTTATAATAATTTTCTTTGATCCGTACCAATAAATTCTTCAAATGTCTTTGTTCCCAAATTCTATCCCATTCCTCATCACATATTTTACGTCCTAGTTCTTCCCATATTCCTCTCAAAATATTCTCCAATGTTTTCCCCCTTTATTTTCCATTTTATAATTTTTACTAATCATTCCTTTCAAGTTCTCATTTTCCTCCATTTCTCTTCCTTTCTGAATTAATTGTTCAAATAATATGCACTTTTGCTTTCTATATTCCTTTTTCTCCCATTTTTAATCCATTGTTCTAGTTGCATACAATGGAACCATTAAAATTTTATCCCCATGTTTTTCCTTTACACTTTCTTTCTCTACCTTTAAATCTACTCAGCTTTCTATTTTATTTGTTTTCCTCTTCTTTAACTCCTTATCTCACAATCTTCTCAAGTTCTTTGGAAATTTCCTTTCCATTATTATTGGTGTTATTATTAACTCTTCAGTCATTAACTCTTTTTTATATTTACTCCATATTTCTAATATATTTTTCAGGAATGGGTTTTCAATTATCTTTATTTCTTTCTTAGTAAATTCCCTGAAAGAAAAGTTCCATACTCTCATAACTACTTCCTCTGTATCTAACTCCCATGATTCTAAATCTTCCACACCTAACATATCTTCTATCACATATCTCAACTGATTAGCCTCTTAATATCCTCTTATATTGGGAAGGCCCAACTCTCCCTCTTTTTGGGATTTATACCAAAGTTGTTTATTTAGTCTGGTTCTTTTCCCTCCATTACAATATGTATTCAGTATTTGTTGATGCCATTTATTCAATTCAGTTTCCAAAACTTTTAATGGTAGCATTCTAAATTTAAAAATTAATTTTGGTTATATTTTCATCTTAATAATGCTACTCTTCCAAATCACAATAGTTTCTTTTATTCTACTAATTTTTTCTCCACTTCTTTCCTTAATACTATCAGATTCTTTTCTTCCATTTCTTTTAAATCTTTTGTTATACTTATTCCTAAGTATTTTATATTACATTTTAAGCATATCTCTCAACTTTTTTGTCTTACAAATTCACATTCCTCTTTTTGTGTGTAATTAAATATCCTCATTTCTGATTTTTTTCCAATTAATCTGTAATCCTGTAATCTCACCAAATATTTTTAAATGTTCTTTTATTTTTCCCAATCTATCCATTAAATCTTTAATGGTTAATAATGTGTCGTCATCAAATAAACTAATTTTATGTTTTGTTTTCAGTCCTACTCCTTCTAAACTATTACCTTTCCTTATAGCATTCGCTAATATCTCTGTTACCATTGCAAATAATATTGGTGGCAACCAACATCCTTGTCTAGTACCCTTGTCACCATTATTTCTTTTGTTACCCCATCATTTACCATTACTATTGCTGAATTATTAGAATATAGTTGATCTATTAATCCCCTTAATTTATTCCCCATTCCAAAACTTTTCATAATTATTTTTAATGTTATCCATTCCACACAATCAAATGCTTTAAATATATATAATGCCCAAATCCCTGCTCTTATTTCCCCCCCCCCCCCCCATTACATGTATTTTATCCAATACTCTTCCTACTAGGTTTGATATTTGTCTTCCTTTCAGAAGTCCACATTGATCCTTTCCTATATGTACATACATTTGTTTGTTCTATTTGCCATGATAGCTGATAAAATCTTTGCATCTTGGTTTATTAATGATATACGTCTATATGATTCTGGTTCAGTTAAATCTTTATCTACTTTTGGTAGTGAAATTACTAATCCTTTTTCCACAGATTCAATCCTGTATCTTCTTCCTGCCCATTTAAAAACACAGGATGTCCCTAGGCATAGTAAATCCCAGCCTTCAACAGTAAGATGGTACATGGCTTCATTGATATCCTCCAAAGTTTTTTTTTTTTTTTTTGCAGGCAGTAATAATTGTATATTTTCACTTTTACTTCTTTCTCCAGATCTGAATTTCTCTGGATTTTTCATCATCATATTATCAGTTCCTCTTTCTTGATATAATTAACCACCCTTACGATCAGATCTTGTTCCTTCCTGATGCAATATGATGAACCCTTTCCAAACCCTCCAGTTAAGGGTTGGGGAGATTTGTTGAACCATCTTAATATCTCCATTTCCAAATCGATTCTCCTATCTCCCTTCCCAGCTTCTGGTATGTTTTTTAATAACAAGATTTGATCTCTGATAATCCTGCAAATATATGTCTCTTGTCCATCTCAGTAAGCTTATTTTTATTGCTCTGGATTTCCCTCTGATGTGTTTCTTGAGTAGCTTTGCATGATTTATTATCCAATTTTAGTGTTTGAACATCTTGGATTTTTTAAAATGCTTTTTTATATATTCATGAAACTTTTCTTTCAAGTTCCATTTGGTGTTGAAATTTACTTATCATAATTTCTTTCTCTTTCTTTATTATTTTTATGAGATCTTGCCTCTCTTTCTCCCTTTTTTATATTTCTTCTCTCTCTGTCCAACATTTGATTAAGCTCTAGGAATTTTTTTATCATGTATCTCCTTTATAACTTCCATGAGTCACCTCATCATTCTTTACAATCCATCTTTTTAGCTTTAGTTTCTGTTCCTCTCCTTTCTTTTCCTCCCCACTCAGGATTTGAAATGGCTGTAGGAGGTTTAGAATCCTGTATGACTTGTAAGAGGGGGGCTGTTTTCTTTGGAATTCTCAACATTTCAGATTCCTGTAAAAAGTGTGCCTTTTCTTCTAATTGTGTCAGCCTCCCAAAGGCTTTACCTAATGGCTTAGATTTGTTTGATTTTGCCTTTGCCACAATTTCTCTCCTTTGGATTCTGTTTTTCCTTTTCACATTAAGTCTATCTTTCTCACTCCTCCCTCCAGTTCCTCCATTTATTTTGGCACTCAGTTCTTTTCCTCCATTTTTTTCAGCACTCAGTTCTTTTAATTACTCACTAACACATCTTTAGATAAAGTCTTTCTACAAATTATGACTTAGTTATTTCCAGGCCTGAAAGAAAACATCCTTTATCGTAGCTTAAAAGTTTGTTTCTCTTTCACTCATGAAGCCTCTTAGATGCCTCATAAATCTGTAATGGCTAACACCTTCACTCCAAATTTCATACCCAGATCAAGAATAAGGAGCTTACCTCTTTAGAAAATAAAGTGTCTTTTACCTCAGCATATTCCTTGTAACTTTATTTTTATGGATCCACTCCAGAGAAGTAAGATTCCTCTTTTGGGAGACTGCTTTTACTACAAGTCTTCATTCTAAGCACCTGGTGGTTCAAAACAGTCCCATCCAGCCATTTGGCTGGCTCTGCCTCCCAGTACAGTACCCTTTTTAAAAACCCTTTTGGAAAAGAAAGCAATTGAGGTTCCAGTAATGATAGGTGATCTGGGAGCAATTCCAAATGGACTTATAAATCATCTGATACAAAATGACCATAGATGGGAACACAATTACAAAAACTGACACAGCTTCGATTGTGCCACATTGTCTAATCAAACTTTACTTGTCCCTAGATTCTTGGATAGAACTTGAACCACTGATGGTCCAAAGATCCATTCAGTATCACCAGAGATTGTGAGGCTGATAAAAACAACAGCTAGAATTAATTGAGTGTCATTTTAAGCTTCTTGGGTAAGGTTGGAATCAGAAGGGGTGTTATTTGTTATGGTCAAAGGAGTAGAAAAAGGCTGGATGAAATCTGATAAATTCTTCATCAGCATTTCAAATGTTTTCTTGAAAAAAAATCAAATCTAAATAAATCATCTGCATGTACCAATAGCAATAGCAATAGCAAGTACATTTCTATACCACATATCAGTGCACTTAAGCACTACCTAATCAGTTTACAATGTGTAAGCTAATTGCCACCAACAAGCTGGGTACTTATTTTAGCAACCTCAGAAGGATGCTAGGCTGAGTCAACCCTGACCCCCTGGCTGGAATTGAACTCACAACCTTGTGGTTTATGAGTAGCTACAGTACTGGCATTTAACCACTGTGCCACCAGGGTTCTTGCATCATTCATAGTGGTTTGAGCATTGGTCTAGGTCTAGGACTCAGGAGACCAGGTTTGATTCCCCCACTTGGCCATCAAACCCCCTGGGTGATCTTGAGCAAATCACACTTTCTCAGCCTCAGGAGATGGTAATGGAAAATCTCCTCTGAACAAATCCTGCCAAGAAAACCCTATGATAGGTTCACCTTTGTGTCTCCATAAGTAAAAAAAATGACTTGGAGGCACAGAATAACAACAACAATGTCTCTGTGTGTGTTGTAAATAAATTATGAGTCAGGCCTTAGTTAAAATCCTGAAACACAATAATCAGTGGTTGAAAGTGCTCACTGGAACTGGTTGGGCAGTGGACATTTACCTTGCCCACTGGAACTGGTGGGGAAGTGAACATTTAACATTATCCTCTGTTGTTGCTGACTCCCATCTAGGTGCTTTCCTCACACGAGTGTGAGATTTATGGCTCAGTAGGAGCTAGACCCTGGATCTTTAACCATTACAATGTTCCCTTACAGCCAGCTAGGAAAATAAGTCCCTTTTCAGATCAAGTGTATAACCATTTTGACAAACATAATTCAATAATGTGTGTGTGTGTGTGTGTGTGTGTGTTGGTGGAAGAAATTAACATACATGCTGGTGGCTTCCCCGTCCATGTCATGGTAAAACTGTTGAGGTTTGAAATTTAAAGGATCTGTCCAAGCTGTTGGATTTATTTTGTGGCTAAGATTCAGCACCTCAGATAGCTCTTGTAACATTCTGGGTGAATTCCAGAATAGATTCACGGTCCCACTGACAAGGGAGTCTCCTGCTGCCACTACATACAGGAGGAAGCCTGCCTTTGAGATACCAACTGAGCTTATCTATTCTTTTTCCCTCTCCTTCCATTTAAATGAACATAATCTAGTCTGACATCTACTCACCTATTTGAATTATAAAACTGAACAGTTGAACTTGCCTAAATACAGGCTATTATTGCAGCTGGTTTGTAAAACAGCAACACAAAACACAGAGGTGCAAAAACAAAATGAGATTATTTTTTCTCAAGGCAACTCTATGCATGTTTATTCAAATCTAAATCCTCACATACTCAATGAAGCTTACTTTCTTATGTCCAGAATCCAGAGGGTAAGCCCAATTCAGTGTGGCTAACTTTTCAGTAAACAGAGGCAACTGTCCAACATCACATTTTGCAGAATCCTAGCAAACCCACAGAGGAATACCAGAAGAAATGACACAGGCTGCTCAGGGAATTTTCCATGGAGGCACAAAACCAAATCCTTATTGACACAGCCCAGGAGCCCTATTGTCTCCAGTATTGGAACACTTGCAGTCGATGCCTCCAAATACATGGACAATATCCTAAAATTATATGCCACCAGCACCCCCAGCTATGTGAAAGAAACCACAGACTTTCTAAAGAAGATACAATTTATCCACAACCTTTCAAGAAACACCATCTTACCCACTATGGCTGTGGAATCCCTGTACACCAACATTCCACACAAAGATGGACTACAAGCCATTAGGAACACTATCCCAGATGGAAACCTGTCTGACCTAGCCTTCAAGTTAATGACACTGCCATGGGTACCTGCATGGAACCACAATATGCCAATATTTTCATTGCCAACCTAGAACACTTCCCTAACACCTGAACCAAGAAACTGCTCCTCTACCTGAGGTACATTGAAGATATCTTCATAGTTTGGACTCATGGAGAGGACTCACTCAAGACATTCCATCAGAGTTTCAACAACTTCCAACCCACCATCAACCTCAGCGTGGAACAATCTAGTTCTGGACACCACAGTACAGCTATAAAATGGACAAATAAGCACCACACTATATCAAAAAACCCACGGAGAGCTACACGTAGTTACTTACATGCCTCCAGTTTCCACCCTGAACATGCCACTAGATCCATAGCCTACAGCCAGGGCCTCCGATACAATCACATCTGTTCAGACAAGACAGGGATACCCAACTCAAGGAATTACAACAAGCATTCCTCAAACTACAGTACCGACCATATGAAGTGAAAAAACAAACAAACATGGCAAGACGTGTACCCAGAACTGATCTATTACAGAACAAAATGAAGAGGGAAAATGACAGAACCCCAGTAGTGGTCACATACAGCTCCCAGCTGGGACCACTCAGGTGCATCATCAATGAATTATAACCTATTCCGGACAATAATGCCACTCTTTCAAGGGCCCTTGGTGGCAGACCTTTACTTGCTTACAGACAGCTTCCAAACTTCAAACAGATACTCACCTACAGGACAACACATGACACAGATGGTGACACAGGTACTAAGCCTTGCCACAAACCAAGATGCCAACTCTGTCCACACATTTATCCAGGAAATGTCATCACAAGGCCTGATGGTATTACCCTCAATATTAGGGGACCTTCACATGCTCATCCTCCAATGTGATCTATGCTATACTGTGTCAGCAATTCCCTTCTGCACTCTACATTGGGCAAATAGGCCAATCCCTGTGCCAGAGGATAAATGGGTACAAATCAGACATTTGGAATAGAAATACACAAAAACTGGTGGCAGAACATTTCAATATCCCTAGGCATTCCATTTCAGACCTCAAAACAGTGGTCATTAAACAAAAGAACTACAAAGGTAGATTGGAACGAGAAAGAGCAGAACTGGAATTCATCCACAAACTACAGTCTCTCAGCAATGGATTGAACAAAGACAATAGTTTCCTTAAACACTGCATTTACTTCAACACTTTCTGATTCCATCCTCATGGGAGTGTCCTACATTTATCTATTCCCCTCACCACAGGTTAGTCCCATTGCAAAACTGGATCTGTCAATTCATGACCAGTTTCCTATGTCTTTGTGCACTAACAACCATAATTAAAATTGGACCTGCAACTTCATTTCCATACATAAAGGACACGTAATTTGCATTGACATCCTCACATACCAATGTCATATCTGTGTCTGTACCTGGCTTCCACTCCACCAAATGCATCTGAGGAAGTAGACTAAAGTCTATGAAAGCTCATGCTGCCAATTTCTTTCTTTCAGTTAGTCCCAAAGGTGATACAAGATTCTACAGACTAACACGGCTATATCTTTGAATTCTTTTCAATAAACATGTGCAAGATAAGCTATTCCCAGTTTTATCTTGTTTTAAGTCTCATAATCCGTTATAGAAAGCTATCTCATCTGCTTTGCTGTAAATTAAACCAACTAGACAGTAGGTATGACAAAACAGAAAGGGAGAGAAGACAAATATTTTCTTTCTTTTTAAAATCCAGTTCCCCCTGCCCACTCATGGCTAGGTTTTACACAGTTCAAATTATACGAAGGTATCCATCCATCTCCACACAACTGCAAACATACTACACATACACACACACACACAGAGAGAGATGAACTTTTCTCCTGTGGCTTCCCCAAGATGGATGAAATCAGACTGCAGGACTATAACTTCTCATGGATATATGCAGCAAGAGAGAGAGAGAGAGAGAGGAAGAAAGCAACAACACATTCATAAAACCACTGAATATACTGTGTGTGTGTGTGTGTGTGTGTGTGCGTGTAAAAGATTTACCTTTGCTCCCACCCAAGTGAGACTCGATGTCTTTGGCCCTATGGGAAGAGGAAACAGGCTTCCTAGTAGAGTCAATCATATCAGTTCTATCTCTTCATTTAAAATGAAATTAAAATCTTCCCTCATTCCTGTACACATTGAAGTGTGCATCTTGTCTTGGTAGGGAAGATAGCATGCTGCCATTTGCTTTTCTGCCTGCAACAGGCAAATGTCTTGTTCGGGCCACCTGAGGTGTAATATATTTATTTAACATGTCATAAATATAGCGAGAAGAAGGAGGTCAGCCAAATAAGAAGCCAGAGATGTTATTTGAAGAAATGTACAGCTAAAAGTCATTTCAGATATGCAGTAAAAATATATGATTCTACATAAGTTTGGAATGTAAACACAATATGACAGAGGGAAAAAATACAGCTGCTAATTTTTTAACGGCTGTCTTTGCTGCCCAATCTTTCTTTCCAAGGCACTGTTGTGCAACTGTGTGTTTGTATTTGGGGCTTGTACTACAGTTTCCAAAATCTCCCAGCTAATGTGACACTACCCATGCTGACTGGGAAATTTTGGGAGCCTGAAATCAATACACATACTTGCTTATGTGGTTCTTTGTTCTTGTGCTTATGGCATGCTCAAAAAGGGCAAGTAAATGGGTAGTGATGACAGGAAAGGGGAGGCATGGATTTCCAGAAGGTGGTCAGTGAGTCCAATATGGGGTCTTAGATTTCTCAGGTGCCAAGTGACACCTTCCTGTGACTAAAGCTCTGATAAATAGCTTATTGTGGTGGTGGGGAGAGCATGACTGTTGGGCCACATGCTCCCTTCAAAGCACTCCTGGAGACCCATCCATTTAAAAAAAAAATCTCAAAAAATGGATGAAGAGGTTTTTTGACATTTGTCCCTCTCCTGGTTATCCCTCCAAAAGGTGGGAATCAGTTGCCTTTGGGCTGTTTCCCAGAATCAGAAGTGACACACAGACACCCATGGGTCCCTGATCTAGAATAAGCAAAATGGGATAGGTCCTCGCTAGAAGATTACAAAACCTAGACATATGAAATCCAAATAGATTTAATGGTAGAGAATTGCCAGCCTATCACCAACCTACCCAGAGATATGGTATCCTTTCTTTTTCTCTTTTTTTTTACACTCATTTTTATTAAATACATGCACACACACCATACAAAAACTGCAAACAAAACATAATAAACCTAACCAAAAAACTAAACACACAAAACAAACACTACTGACCTCTCCAACTGATGTTCCCCTGTTCACTACACCTCCTTTAAAGAGTTATATATTTTGCTTCTAAGATATAAACAAGCTTAGTTCATTTTACAAAAACTAAAACTGATGTATATCCCCAATGTAATTGGGGGGGATTTCTAATATTTATTTAAACTTAATTAAGAATTTCTTCTTAATCAAAATTAGCAATTTGCCCATTTCACCAAGTTCAGCTATCTTCACCAGCCAATCTTCTTGGGCTGGAATAACAGCTTCCTTCCATTCAGATGATTCTCACAGCTGTAATAATGTACATAAATGTCCTTCCATATCCCTATTCCATTTGGTTGTTGATCATTTCAAGAAGAAAGATTTCTGGTTTCAATGGGTTTTTTGTCTTTAAAATCATCTTCCACCATAAAACAGGAGATCTGTTTTAATGTACTAGTAGTTAAATTTCTTTTTAGCAGTCATTTTTGTTTGTAATCGTACTGTGTTTTTAGACTGTAAGTCACTTTGAACCTCCCAATTTTGGGGAAATAATAATAATAGTAATTAACAGATCTATAACAATCATGTAGAGGAACAGGAAACGGGACATTCATATCTCCCATGGCATTGTTTTAGGCAGAAACAATGGCAAATAGTTCCTTCCCACTTATTGGGCATGCTTCAGAATCGATTCTTCTTTTAAAAAAACACTTTGAAAGTAGTGTTAGGAAATCCCGGGTTATTTGTGTTTGCCCCGAATCGTGCTTTGGAGCAAATTCCAGTGGGAAGGAGCCCCTAGAAGCCTCAAAGAGAGCAATTTGTTACCCCTCATCCCTCAGCAACTTCCATAAATATATATGTTTTTCCTGTCATGAAACAGTCCAGGAAGAGCAAAAATTGCATGTGAATAGCAAATTTCAATTCTAAGGCTTCATATTTCCTCTTCCTTTTCCTCCTCCTTCTCTCCTTCTTCTCCTCTTCTTCTTCACTGCATGGGGCCAGATTGGAAGGCTATGAACCCTGCAGAGATTTAGAGGTTGAGTGAAAAATCACACCAAAACCTTCAAAAGTTGTCCACCGCTGCTCTTGCCGAACAGCTCAGAGTTTGCATGTCAGATTAACGGCTGTAGGGGTAGGTGGGGAAAGAAGAGTTAATTTAATTTGTCTTAATCAACCCTTCAAATTCTTTCTACCCTGAATATCAAGAAGTGTGAATTTGGGGCCACTCTTATCAGAAATGAACTAAAACAAAACCCTTACCCACCTCAAGCTTCAACTATCCAGGTCATATCTGAAAATACTCTAAAGGGAAAGATTTTGTGTCAGAGCTAAAAAACAGAAGCCAAAGGGAAGCCCTCTGTCTGATAAGCTTTTTCCAGCAGCAAGCAGAGCTCATTTTATTTTATTTAAGAGCCAGGTTCTTGGCTCTTAAACAAGGTAGGAAGTAAGTTGTGGGTCATTTTCATTGTTTTAACTGATTGTCTTGCTTTAAAAAAAAACACTTGTTATATTCTGCATTGTATTGTTTTTGTACTATATTGTATTTGCATTAGTGCTATTAGCTACCCTAAACATTTCATTAAAAAGTGGCCTCCAGATTTAACAATGAATCTGACATGCAGTACATATAAAGCACTTTTAAGACCCACTGATTTCAACAAAACTGTTAAGTGAGAGTATGTGAAATCAATAGGACTTAGACATGTTTTAACTTTGTCCGGAATGCAGTCTCTGTTTCTGCAGCAGCATTTTTTTTTTTTTGGGTTAAATGCTGTGATTTAATAAAATCCTATGCATATTTATTCCAGAGTAAGTTCCAATGATTTCAATTGAGCTTGCTCTCCGAAATTCACATCCTGTGCACATAGTTAGGGAGGTTTAGAGATCCACTGGCTTAGCTGAACTGATTAACGATGATGTGAGCATATGGCATGACAGAAGCAAAGTGAAACATTTTGACATGCCTTTGATTTTAATGAAAGTGTTAGGTTTGTGCTTAAGTCTCTCCCAGTGGATCTATTGGGACTTTAAAGTGATTAACTTGAGCCCAATTAATTGTGGGCTACACAGACTACTTCTGTAGACAGATGAAAACAAGACTGTATAAAGCAGACTGTGGCCTCGGAAAGCTAATCATGCCATATAAAACCAAGATCTACAGGGTTGGCCTTATCCTTAGGCAACATTAGTCAAACACTATTGGCAGAAGAAGATTCTAGGGGACAGCAGTGAGCCGTTCCTCATAAACCAAGGTGCCATTTCTTTCTTGTAGAGCATTGAGCTCTGTGTGTGTGCCACCCCTTGCTGAACCAGTGACCCTGGCTGGGATGGGGAGATGTTCTCCATTTCTTTGTGTTAGAGAAAGGTTCAGCTTCCAGGCAACAACAACAACAACAACAACGTTTATTTATAATGCCCTTTCCACAAAACACATCCAGTCAAACATAAACATTTACATCAAACGCATACAACCAGATACAAAGACAATAAAACATTAAATGATAAATATGCAAAAAAAAAAAAACCCCAACATCCCACCAGCTACTATCCACCCAGCAACTTCAGGCACAACTCAGCAGCTTAGTCCAGTGAATCAAAGAGGAGGGTCCTCAACCCCTTACAAAAATGGGTGAGATCCTCTTCTAGCGAGAGGCCCAAAGGGAGGCCATTCCAAAGATGCAGAGCCAGAACTTGAAAGGCTCACAGCCTTGACAGAACTGTGCATGTCAGTGGAATAAACAATAACCCTTTGCCTGTGATGCTTAAATTCCTCTATGGTACATATCATGCTAGCTGAGCTGCCAGGTACTTGGGGAGATTAGAGTGCAGAGCCCTAAATACAAGAACCAAAAGTTTGAAACGGGCCCTGTCCAGTGAAGAGATCTATGGGGGGAAAGAAACATTTGAATTATTAAAGAGATTTAAAACAACCCAGATGGCACCGTTCTGAATTGAGACCAGAGGGAAAAGAGAGCAAGAAGGCAAAACCGGCAGTTGGTTATTACAATAATCCAGGCGTGACATAACCAAAGCGTGGACAAACATATGGACAGTCTCAATGGTCAAGAAACTATGGATGCTACAGATGTTCAAGTGATGGAAATTACATGTCTTTGCTGTCACCCTGATAAAGCGGAGCAGGGACAAACCACTATCCATCAGGGTTTCGAGGATCTAGCTGCAACCCTGCAAATGCAGAGGAATGCATGAAAGAGGAGCTTCTGCACAGCCAGGCTAAAACACAAAGATCTCTGTTTTTTCCATATTCAGTTTAAGGCTGTGGGTGGTCATCCACAAAGAAATGCTTGACAAGCTGTCCAGTCTAGTTCCATACATGGAATGGAGAACCTTTTCTATGCTGCCATAGATAGCAAAAAGTTTTGAGCAAGCCCTGAAGAACTAAGAGTAAAATGTATATGAGAAACTACCTTGATTTCCTGGATGAAATAGAAAGTGTTGTTCCAGTCTTTTCCAAAGCATTACTTCTATTTTCTGTGTTCTCTTAAGAGATTGAGACCATTGACAAAGGAACCTTTGCTGTTCAAGTTTTTGAAAATTCAGAGTTCTATAATACCCTTTTTAGGATCACTAAAATATTTGTGTGAATTGTAACTACCAGGAATACTAGAATTTTAAACATAAACCATGGACCAATTTTTGTCTTAAACACCATGTTGGGCAAGTCACATTCTCAGTCTCAGAGCAAAGCAAAGGCAACCCCCTCTGAACAAATCTTGCCACGAAAATCCTGTGATAAGTTTGCCTTAGGATCACCATAAATCCAAAACGACATGAAGGCGCACAACAACAAAATAGCCAAAGAACCTACAGGACTTTTTTGTGTGTCATCAAGACTTAATCTGGAACTCACTTTCTATTATGAATGTTAAGACTTGATGCCCAAGTAAACAAACTTAGGATGAGGTTGTAGAACTAGAGCACTCATGAGTCAGAGTGAGGTGGTCATTTCAGGTGGCAGAATACCAGGAGTGGGAATTTGTGCTGCTCCTTCTCTCTCTGTCTCTGTTTCATCATCATCATCCAGTGTGACACCACTTTAACTGCCTCAGCTATGGGATTCTAGGGTTCGTAGTTTTTTTGAGACATCTTGAGACATTTCGTTCCCTGAATTCCATAGCATTGAAGTTTCATACGTGATAAGGGAGAAAGAAGAGGAAGGAAAGTACAGAAAATGGAGAGGTGAACTGACTGGGGTTGTCAGGTCAGGAGCATCTGGAGCCCTGAAATTTCAGGGCCCAAACCCTGTGGCCTAAGGTATAGTCCCCAGTGAAAGAGGGGTGAAGGGGAGAGGAATAAACCAGGCAAACTCCCTGGCATATCTCTATGGCAGCCATTCCAAAGCAGCTTCCTGCACAGCCAGCACTAATATTTATGTATGCAAACTCATCTTCATTTCAAGGCTCCAGACATTTTATTTTGTTTTAAAAAGCTTGTATTACTAATTATTATTTTCGAAATGCATTTTTAACTTTTTCAACTTTTTTTTTAAAAAATGATGTGTTTGTGTGGGTGTGTTGTGTGCCTTCAGGTCATTTCCGACTTATGGCAACCCTAAGGCAAATGTAGGGGATATGGTGGCTAAAGTGGTTAAGACGCTGACTCTGTTGACTGCAAAATCGGCAGGTTGGCAGTTCAAGGCCCAGGTGCCACATGATGAAGTGAGCTCCCATCACTAGTCCTAGCTTCTGCCAACCTATTAGTTTGAAAGCATGCAATGCAAGTAGATAAATAGGTACCACTTTGGTGGGAAGGTAAACAGTGTTCTGTGCAACCATGCTGGCACATGATCAGAGTTGTCTCTGACAAGGCTGACTCTTTGGCTTAGCAAGGGAGATGAGCATCGCTCCCTTTGGTTGGACACGACTTGATGACCTTGTCAATGGGGAATACATTTACCTTTACCTTTATGGCAAATATATCTGTGCTTCAGTTGTGAGTTCCTGCATGGCAGGGGGTTGGACTGGATGGCCCTTGAGGTCTCTTCCATCTCTATTATGGGGCTTTCTCAGCAAGGTTTGTTCAGAGGAGCTTTGTCATGGCCTTCCCTGGAGGCTGAGAGCATGTGACTTGCCCAAGGCTGTTTCATGGCTGTTCTTTTATTCTTAACTTGCGTATAATAAGGTTTTCATTTTGATCTGATTTTAAATTACTGGAAGCCACCTGGGCATCCATCTCAGGAGGAAAGTGAGGCATAAATCCATAAATAAATAAATAAATAAAGTCACAGTTCTCACCCTGATTCCTTCCCCTTGCCCCTGAGCAGCAAAAATGTGGGAAAAGAGCCCGAGATCAAGTAACACCAGGGCCTCATTCCCACTACCTTCTGAACCAGATCGCAAATTGGTTTGAACCGATTTAAATAACCATGGTTCACACTTGAACTGAATTTCTGAAGCGATTTGGAGGGGGGGGGGGGTCACGTGTTAGATCCACTTAACCTGCATCTTTTTGATTCTGCTTTTTTCTGCATCTTTCTGGATAAATCCATTCTGCGCAAGTGTGAACCAGATGAGGATCGGAATCAGTTTAAAATTTGCCCTTTAGCGAAGTGGAGCAGGTCCATTTGGAATTGATTCATTCATCACTGTGAACCACAAGTGGGTGATTTGATTGTATTTTGCAGCAAGAAAAGGCGATTGGGGCAAATGCAGTGTGAACCGCACTCCTCTTCCAAAACGATCCATTGATTCGGATCGCAAAGCGATTTATTTGAAAGTGGGAGTGCAGCCCAGTCCATGAGATAAAGCAAAGGAAGGCCACAAGGTGAGGTGAAGCAAAGGGTGCCCCTGCACCCACCATAATGGTGTCTCTCTGCTTCACATCTCTGCCCCACAGGGAGAGGTGAGGCACCGGTCAGGGAGAAGGGAACCTGAGGTACTGGCAACCACAGTGGCTGGTTGTGGTAGAGGCAATGGGCAGTAAGGGAATCTGGAAGGCCAAGGCCTGAGGCAGTTGCCTCTAGCCAGCAGACAGAGGACCTTTTCAGATGTCGGAAATTGGAAGTATAATCCAATGGCAATCCGAACACAATCATGGGGTTTCACGTTATTGCGAATTAAAGTATCTCACCCAATTTCGGGCAAAAGGGAAGTCATTCCGAACGCAATCATGGGTTTTACGTTATTGCGAATTAAAGCATCTCACGCAATTTCGGGCAATGGGAAGTCATTCTGAATGCATTCCAAATACAATAGGAATTCATGTGAATTTGCAAAACTAGCGAATTCACGTGAATTCGAATTGGCTCCATTCGCAATAAAGAGAAATTCCTCCCGTGTGATAAGGTCCAGAGGGAAATAATGGAGAGTTAGTGCAGTGAAGTGGTTTGAATGTTGGACCAGGGTTCAAATCCTGACTCAGCCATGGAAACCCACTGGGTGACCATGGGCGAGTCACACACTCTCGGCCCCGATAAAACCCAGTGACAGGTCAACCTTAGGGTCGCCATAGTGACTTGAAGGTACACAAAAACAAAAAATAGTGATGGTCTGGTGACAGGAAAGTCTGCCTCCATCCTCTCCCCTTACAGACCAGGAGGGTCAATATCTTGACCTCCCTCACCTGAAGGGATAATAAGTGGTAAGTGAGAGACACCTTGGTTGAGGGGGTTTCCAAGGTGGGAAAGCCATGTTTGTTGGCAAGACCAGTCTAGTAGGCCTAATAACTGAGTGCCTGGCGGCCTGTCTCTCATAACTCCAAGCCATGAACCACTACTACCAAGCCATGGTTTTGAGTCTCTGTGGCAACGACGGCTCAAAGAATCAGAGTCTTGTGGCCCCTTCAGAGGTGAGTTTATTTGGGTTATTTTGGTGCTCGTTTGGCGCGGCTTCCTCCACACTTTGAGGCAGGGTGATCTCGCTGCAAAGGAGAAGCAAAATGTAGGACATCCCAAGAAAAACGGAGGACGTGGCCACATAACAGCGAAAAAGCACTCTTTATGGAAATATAAAATCCATGCTTCTTTATCGTAGTTTATCATACGACGGAATTTGGGGGTATAATGCAATGGCAATCCGAATGCAATCATGGGGTTTCACGTTATTGCGAATGAGTGTGTCTCATGCAATTTCGGGCAACGGGAAGTCATTCCGAATGCAATCATGGGGTTTCACGTAATTGTGTATTAGAGTATCTCACGCAATTTTGGGCAAGGGGGGGGATCATTTTCGGGAAACGGGAAGTCATCCTGAACGCATTCTGAACGCAATTAGATTTCATGTAAATTTGCTAAACTGGTGAATTCATGTAATTGTGAATTGGCTCCATTCGCAATTGAGAGAAATTCCTTCCATATGATAAACTCCTTAGTTATGATGGAGACCCTTTGGGAACTCCTCCTGGACAGAAGGCTGAGATGGAGGACATGTCCTGGAAAATGGTCCAAATGGAGGACACGTAGGCATTTTTCCTGAAATGGAGGACCTGTCCTGGGGAAATGCTAAAAAAAACGAAGGACACTGTGGTAACCAAGGCAGTGGGGCAGGAAGGGGAGCTGAGGGGACTCCCTGTGTTTGAAAAGGTCTCCAAGGGCGGGAACCCTGAGGAGGCTAAGGAGGCAGCCAAGCCCTTGTGAAGAGAGGGAAACCCGTCGGCTTTAGGACCGCGGGGAGCGCTGGGGTCTGGGGGTGGCGTATAAGAAGAAGAAGAAGAAGAAGGTGGTTTGTGTGCCAGCAGCAGCAGCAGCAGCAGCATCTCTTCTTCTTCTTCTTCTTCTTACTTGCCGGCAGTTGCGGCGGGAGAGGACGAAGCCAAGGAGGCTGCTGCTGCTGTTGAGGGGGACGACTCCTCCCTTCCTCGCCTCGTTGGGTCTTGTGGCTGCTGCTGGGACAGTTTCCCGCCTGAGGAGGAGGAGGAGAAGGATAAAAGAGGCAGCCCGGGCAAAAGGCAGCACCTGAGGAGGAGGAGGAGGAGGAAGAAGAAGAAGAAAAGGAGAAGGAAGAGGAGAAGGAGGAGGAGAGTGAGGAGAAGAGGAAGAGGAGAAGGAGAAAGGGAGGAAGAGGAAGGAGAAGGAGGAGGAGAAGAAGAGGAGAGGAAGAGGAGAAAAAGAAGAAGAGGAGGAGGAGAAAGGGAGGAAAGGAGGGAGGAGAAGAGGAGAAGGAGAAAGGGAGGAAGAGGAGGAAGAAGGGAAGGAGGAAGGGAAGGGAAGGATAGGAGGGAGGAGAAGAGGAAGAGGAGAAGAAGAAAGGGAGGAAGAAAAAGGGGAGGAAGAGGAAGAAGAAGAAAAAGGGAAGGAGGAAGGGAAGGGAAGGAAAGGAGGGAGGAGAAGAGGAAAAGGAGAAGATTCGAGGAAAGGGAGGAGGAGAGGAAGAGGAAGGAGGGAGGGAAGGAGGAATCCACTGCCCGCCCCTCTCTCTTTCTCTCTCTCTCTCTGATTCTCTCCTTCCCTCATTCTCTCCTTCCCTCATTCTCTCCTTCTTTCCTTTCTCTCTGTCGCGTTCCTCCCTTCTTCCTTTCCCCGGCTGGCCCTCTCCCTCCTCCTGGCCCTGGAAGAGGAGGCGGCTTCTGGGCTGCTGACTGAAAGAAAGAGGAGGACCCCCTTCTTCTTCTCCTGGATGCTGCCCCTCAATCCCAGCCTCTCTGCCGGAGGAGGAGGAGGAAGAGGAGGAGGAGGAGGCGGACTACCATGAAAGCCGGCGGGGTCCCTTCGCAAGGACACGGCCACCCTTCGCTGCAGCACCCTTCGCCCTCGGGGTCGCCCAGGAGGCAGCCCCACCAGAGCCCGGCCAGCGCCCTCCTCCTCCTCCTCCTCCTCCTCCTCCCGCCAAAAGTTGGAGGAGTCCGGCGGAGGGGCGGGCGACGAGTGGAGGGACCTTCCTGCTGGGGCTGAAGGGGGGGTCTCTTCGGGGAGAGAGAAAGGGAGAGGACCGCTTATTTGCCTCGTCTGGAAGAGAGAAGGAGCTGCTGCCCAAAGTCCTAGTTCTCCTTCTGCTTCAGGATGGTGAGTTAGGACCTCCTTTCATCACTCTCTCTTGTTGGTTGCTGCATCCAGACTGGAGAAATAGCCCGGTTTGGGAGCGCTTTATAACTCTGTCTGACCCACTGCTGTGGAATTCTGGGAGTTGGAGTTTGTTGTGGGGCCCAGAGCGGAGCTCCGCTCCGCTCTGGGCCCCACAACAAACTCCAACTCCCAGAATTCCACAGCAGTGGGTCAGACAGAGCGTTAAAGCGCTCCCAAACCGGGCTATTTCTCCAGTCCCTTCTCCCTCAATAACCAATTAAGAGTTTTTCGAAAGGACAAGAAGTTTAGATACAAATAGAAACTGCGCCCTCTACCGTCCGTCTCCAGACTGCTTCCCTTTGCCAGCTGGGGTTTGAACACTTTTTGAGCCTCTGTGGTGAAGGGTCTGGGAAGCATGCCCTACAAGGAAGGATGTTTCGCCTGGAGAAGGGAAGGTTAAGAGGTGATATGAGAGCCCTGTTCAAATATTTGAAGGGATGTCATATTGAGGAGGGAGCAAGCTTGTTTTCTGCTGCTCCAGAGACTAGGACGCGGAACAATGGATACAAATTGCAGGAAAAGAGATTCCAGCTCAACATTAGGAAGACTTCCTGACAGTAAGGGCTGTTCTAGAGTGGAATATGCTGCCATAAGAGTGTAGTGGAGTCTCCTTCCTTGGAGGTCTTTAAGCAGAGGCTGGGATGGCTTAATGGGGATGCTTTGATGGAGAGTTCCTGCATGGCAGGGGGGTTGGACTGGATGGCCCTTCTTGGGGTCTCTTCCAACTCTAGGATCTCTTTATCTATGTAAAATGGGGGAGCCAGCCACCTTTTCTTCTAATGGCACTGAAGGAACCTGCCTCTCCTCTGAAGCAGCTGGTTCCATTCTGGTTCATATGGAAACCTTCAGTCCGACTGAGATGGAGCTCCTGAGCGGCTTAGCATTTAAGTCACTGTGTGGAAAGACAGGAGAAACCCCACTTTTATTAACAGTAAAAAAAAAAATAGACTCAATTTTAGGTCTCCCCCCCCCTTTTTGTTATTAAAATCACATCAAATTACATTATATGCATTTCTATATCGTTTTACATACCGTATTCTTCCCATATTTAAACTAACATAATCATCTCTGTTCGCAAACATATATATACTCTCTAGATGGTTACTTTTGACTTCCTGATTTCTTCCAAACAGAGGTCCTATTTCTTGTAGAATCTTTTCTCGCTTTCTTAAACTTTAGGTCTTTTTTTTAAAAAAAAAATAAAAATAAAAATGTTAACAGGGGTGGGCAGGTGGTGAAAAAAGGCAACATGTTGGCCAAGCCAAGAACAGACCGAAGAACCTCAATGGGACTGAGCTGGAACTGCTACGAAAAGGGTTCCTTTCAAACCCAACTAGATTTCCGATAGATTTATACATAAATAGGTTTTCTCCTGCTGGGTGTGGGGGGTATAGTAAGTAAGTAGCTTACAGTTGTAAACCACTTAGACACCCCTTAGGTGGTTTGAAGCGGTATATAAATGAAGCTGTTTTACATGACAAAACTATATCAATAAAAACTGGTGTTACCCTAGCTTTAAAATTTCCTTTGTTCAGCTCTGAAATAATAGGTGGTTCCTCTCATTTGGTTGGCGGTTTTGGTGAAAAATGAACCCACACTCACCTGCCCCGAATACTAAAAGCACAAGATGATAAGTGAACCGTGATCAAAAGTTGTAATCAATAGACAGAGCTTTAAACTTTGAATATCGAGATCGTATGGCTTTAAAGGGAATGTTCTGGCCTTACACTGCCTTTACCAGACTCCCCATATTAATCTTTCATTCTTTCTTTGCCAGTGCATATTTTTTGACAGACAACAGATATAATTTCATTGGCTTAGTTTTCGGATATGTTTGAAAAGGGAAATTCAGTGTGTAACCCTGTAACCATTTTTCCTGGGAGGAAATCTCCTTCGGTTCAGTTTCAACTGAGTTTATATTTAGATATGTCAGAATATCCTTTTCATAGATGGTTTTCTAGAAATAAGTTGAAGGAAGCCATTTAGGACATTAGATAAATACATTCCATGTTCCTCCTGATGAAAGAAGAGTTTTCAGTCACTCACTTAACCTACAAAGGAAGGTGGCTCCACAAAGGCATCTTTTTGAACTTGTCCACATTTTTTTTACCTGTAGTTCAGAATAAATGAGTGATATTCATTCCTCAGCTTATAGTCACACCTTCATTTCACTCAGGAGTGCTGTCAAATTCATGATGCAAGGTGCAGAAATGGTTTAACAAAAGCCAGGCTAGGCATTTAACAGACTGTACATACCAAAATTCAACAGAAAAATGGAAAGAAATGACACAAGAAATGATCTTCTGCAGAGGCTTACTTGTGAGTAAGGCTGTCACACTGTACCATCATGCAAAGGAATGCTGCCAGAGTTTGTGGTTCCTTTCCATCAACTTTCCTTGTTTTGCAGTTTCCATAAACTGCTAAATGGCATCTGAATGCCACGCTTTACCATTGCAAAATAAATGAATTTCTGTACAAGCTACTTAAAGAAAGAAACTGGCTCTTTCAATATAAGGGGGGTTATTGTAGTATGTGCATCCAACAGTTACAAATAATATTGCTTTCAAACGAAAGCATGTGATTCATTTTTGCTCTCTTGAATTCGGATGATGTGGTATGAGTTGTAATGTTTTCCACATAATGCTGCAGAAAAAAGAGGCATGAAAGTCTGCTGTGGCCTTAGTAGGCTTGTTTTCCATACTAAACTTCATTGCCTTTCTTCCACTTACTTCATGTTAGAATTTCAATGTCCCTTGTACCTTCCTGAAGGGATGCTCGACACCTTTTCATAGGAAGATTTAAAGATTTAAAGATTTACTGCCATTGTTAAAATACTTTGGTAGTTGCTACCAAAATCTTGCAGTTTCATTTCCTCTTCTCCAAAATGGATATTACTACCTTTTAGATACAAAGGCATCAAGCAAATATCCTATTATTCATCTGGTCTTGTTTCTACTTGTTCAGCAACTAATTTAACATTTATGAAAAGCAATAGGTTGGTTTTAAATGCAGACATTTCCCATGTATCAGGTTTCTGGCATGGTGGGGCACAGTGGAAAATTGGCATTTACCATCTCCGATCTACCTCCAAGACAATAAAATGCAAAGCCTATTATATGTGCTCCCATTTGGCTTGCAAAAAAAGACTGAATTTTGAAAGCACTGGGTTGGTTTTAAATGTGGAGATTTGTATATTTTAGCACATCCAGTTTCTGGAGCCATGGGCTGGGGAAGTAGAGTTATTTTATTGTCACACATTCTGGGTTGTCTTTAAGAACACAAAATTAAACCGTGAAGAAGGGTTTCAAAACCATAATAATTTGTAGAGGATAGTATAAAATTTGTAGAGGACAGCATAAAATATATTCTGAAATGGCTGATCACCAATCCATTCTATGGATTTTCATGTTCATACATGGGTGGGTGGGTGTGTATATGTGTGTGTGTGTGTGTGTGTGGATGTGTGTCAAGCAAATATGTTAACAGACAAAGGCAGAAGATGAAATTTTCTTGGAGTTGCATGTGGCAGTATAACAAAAGACCTCCAAACCTAAGGACACATACTTGAAATATATAACACTGGAACTTACTTCCCAGTAAATCTATCCAAAATTTGCATTTGAAGCTTTATGTTTATCTTTTTATTTTATTTTTTTCACATTCAGGTCTGTAAGATGCAGTCCTCACCTGGAAAATTCTCCTGACAGAACATGGGTGACAGGATATTTTTTTAAAGAAAAAATAATGAGAATAAGACTGTTCTGAATGTGGGAGGCAAGGAGAGAGCTATTCATAGTGATCAAACCCATTACATGAAGCTGCGTTTGCCAGCAAATGCTAATCAGTGTTGGCAGTTGTCTTTTATCATAATTAATTAGAGCCAGAATACACTTTTGGGGTATCAGATTTGGTATGCATAATGAAGGCAGCGTGTGAGGCTGGACAGCAGTCATTGCATATACGTAAAAAAGAAATCGCTTCTCATGAATATATTTATATGACTAGAGGGTTTTGGTATATAGTTAGTTAGTTTCTAATTTGTGTTTTTGGAGTATACTGTACTAAATAACAGTCGCAAGCAGTGCATGAATGCAGGTACGTTTAGGTATAAGCTGTTAGACCCATGCTTTACAAATTGGGTTGAATTTTTCCTCTGTAAAGCAGCCCCAGCAAATGTTGGTCATCTCTCTCTCTCTCTTTCTGTGTGTGTTTAGTTCTCTAGAGACAGAATGCCTCTTGTTTTTTGTTTATTTGTTTTTCAGATTGTGGAGGATAGGGCTCATGTGGCCAATTCAAGGCTCCAAATACCTTGGGAGTAATGAGCTACTCTCAACAAAGGACAGCTCTAGCATGCCATGTGCCACAGCTCTCCTGAATTTAGTTAGCATAATCCATTCTTTTCCCCCAGCCCCAGCGGGTTGCAGTCACCTTTCCCTTCATCAGTGAAGACATCAGCTTCTGCTTGTGAAATTCTATGGATCAATTCAGGTTAACACAACAGATTGCATGATCAGATGGTAAGCAGAGGTTATAAAGTCAGACGGATTTTTTTTTAAAAAAAAACAGGCACATGTCTTTTATTAACACTTACTGTGTTGGATTACATATCAATAGAAGAAAAATTAGTGAGGCAAACCTACCTCCTATTTCTCTTTAGATTGCAGATATTAAGGTTGAGAAAGTTTGTAATCCTAGAAACACTCAGTTGGTGAGTGATTTTGACTTGAATGAAGCTGGAGTAAAGTTCAGTTCCGTAGAAATCTCTTTAGAGTTGAAGTACTAATTTTCAAGGTCTTGTGCACATTTTAAAAGATTGCTTCATTTTGTTCTTGGATAATTAAGATCTGGATTTCACAAGTGACTCCTCTTCCCTTCTTCTCCACAAATATGTGGCTCACATGATGCCGTTACCAAAACCCTGTGACCCTTAGCATATGATCTTCAGTCGATATCATCCCCTGTGTCAACGAGAAATCATTAATAATGAGATCCTGCCAACTAGCTAAGCTGTGCTGCGTTAGCTCTTGCCAAAGCATGACATTTTTAATACATTAATAATATGTCTGAAATGTAATGGAAAACTATTAATCACACACTGGACAGGTGCCAGAAATTTAAGCTATAATTGGCCGCTTCTTGTCAAGCATGCCAGTCGCATGTTCTGGCATCTGTCGGATGCTTAAATCACCTGCATGATTGTCACAACTTTTCATTCTCAGCATACCGAATTCGATCAATGCGATAGTCTATAATTCTAGGTAATGACCATTATTATGACTCTTAACTTGCTTTTAATGAGAATTCATTATACAGTTGAAATGGCAGAGCCCATTGAACAGAGAGATAGCTGCCAGGGTTGCATTTAGTCTCTCACTCTTCTGCGTTGTTCTTTGCAGTTTGTTTCTGTTGATCACTTGATGAAAAGAAAGAAAGCAGGAAAAGTGGGGAGGAAAGAAGGCAATTTCCAGTTGTTTTAGGCATAGTCTGTTTAAATACATACTTGTTCTACAAATAAGTTCTACAAATAAAAGGCTTATTTTCACTATCACATATTACAGCAATGTGACTATTTATTGGTAAGAGCCACTCCTTTATCTCTGCTATGTACAGCTTTTTGGTTTAAGTATACAGTAAATGTGATCTGTTTCTCAAATGATATTTCTAAGGGATTACTTCTTCAATTAGAATTCAATTCTGAATTACAGTTTAAAAATTATTTCACATCTTCTTCAGAAATGTGCATTGGGGATGATCCATAGGAACCTGTAAAACATTAGATTTGGAATGAATAAAAAAACTGTGGCAACATGATTGAATTAATGTATAAACTAATTAGGGGGTGGTCAGAGAAGACAAATGATGTAAAAAAGAAGCAAGATCTTAGACAAGTTATTTTGTGAAAAAATGCTTCTTTGTTTGGAACAAAGTTACAATTGAAGTCCGCATGTTGTGCAGCTGATTGCTAAAAGCAAATTCGACTAGCCGACATGGTTTCTTATACAGTGCATTGCATGTAACAGCTGTACGATACCATTTTATAAAATGAATATAATAGGAAATTGCACTTGCATCCATAAGGCAATTATTATAATTTGCTATGGAAACACAATTCAGCCATCTGTTGGCACTGCATAGTGTCTGTAGCTAAGTTCAGTTTCAAGGCAGCTCCTTATTTGGATAGAAGGAACTTGTTTACAAAATTGCTTTGAAGACCAGGTTCTCTTTCCTTGAAAGTGGGTGTTTTGGAAAGAACTGTAATACTGCCGAAATTGCTAAAATACTATATTCTTTTTAGATACATGGTATTGTGAAAATAATATAACTTTTTAGAAAGTCAAACTTTAAATGAGCAAAGCGAGGTAAGAAGGAATGTGAAGCAGCAGAACTGATTCTGTGTGGATACTTACAAAGGAAACAAATGGTTAGTGATATTAGATGCTAGTTTAATAAAAAGCCGATTGTTTAAATATGGATATAGAGTTGTGTTCTCCATCTTACAGATATTTTTTGGAAAGAATCAGTACCTTGTTCCTTTGAAGTTTGATAAGCCAGCCATGTTACTGAGGTAAAACTACTAAAGCAAAAAAGATAGGTGTAAATGCTTTTTACTATATGATTTTATTAAGGCCATAGCCTAGACCAGTTGTAGCCAGGCTCTGTAATCCAGAGGCCTGGGACAGTGTTCTCCCAACATTTGATTTGTGAATTAGAGAAGTTATGGGTTCAGAAAATAATAGGATCTGTAATTTTGCTGGCATCATTTACCTGTGAGGAGTTTACCAGCTTGAGTGTTGTATATAGGTACATATGTCTACACATGGCATACAAAATTCAGACAAGATATGGCACAAGCAGAGGAATTATTTCTTTCTGCATCTTCAAGCTTGAAAATACCTTTTCCTTATCCTTATGAAGAAAATACCTAAATCCTGTAGAGTTCTAGGAATTTTAAAAAATGGCTTAGGGGAGTCAGGTAGCCATATCTGTCATGTAACAACTTGTAAATGTGGCAACATCCTGTGTAAAATTTTGTTTTTAATTTCCAGATGTAGCTTTTAAATAATTTAATTTAGATCACAGTATTTTATGTCCCGCTTCACTGAGTGGAGATGGGATTTGAGAAGATGGTTCCCGTTATGGAAATTGATGCATCAATAATAATAATAATAATAATACAGAAGGCTGCTATAGAGGGGAATTATTATTATAAGCTGCAAATAAGCCAACTGTTATCTTTGTCATTAAACACAATTAAACAAAAGAAGCAGAGCTCTTCCAATACTAATGAGAAAAAATCCAAAGAGACAGAAGTGTGCTCATAATATCTCTCTTATTAAGTTAACAAAAGCTAAGATGTGTACTAGACATTTTGAGCTCTCTGAGGTCTTCTTTGCAAAAGATGAAAAGCACACAAGTTGTTGTTAGTCCTTTGTCATTGTAATAAAAGATCCACCACCTTTGGTGGGTTGGGGTTTCTATCCCTGATCTGATTATGAAATATGAGAGCTGTTTTAAGTGTTGTTGCTCGCTCTTGGGTTTTGCCAAGATGAAAAGAATATTTTTGTAGGAAATAAAAAGGAGGGAGGGAAAAACCCAAGAACTTGCAGAGAAAATTCTGTCTGTCTTTGTTAGAGAAGAGTCAAATTTTTTTACGTCAAACCAATTTGGCAATGAGTGATTCTGGTACTTTCTTCATTCCAGCAAAGCACCTCCAGTAAAGGTTATCCAGATTATTCCAATTTACCTTGTATTGTATCAAGCTTCTTGAAATGTCAACGTATCATATATTTTCTAATGCATTGATCCTGGACAATAACTCTTATTTTTATTGTTTCTAAAAGGGTGCTGGTGCCAGAAGGAAAAGATGATTGATGGCAAAGAGGCTATAGACACTCATCGTTTTGCTCCACCAACTGATTTATCACTTTATCCAGCCATCCCTCATGAGTTGAGTAAAGAGAGGATTGCTCAGGATTACTGACGACACCACTGAGGACTCGAAACATTGCTGACTTATTGTCTGCTTTTGGATGTTGTTTACTTTTGTGCTAAAAAGTCCTGAAACACATTTGAAGGCAGCAGACCTCCTTCTGATTGCTTTGAATGACATCTCTTCAATATGCTAGGCTTCCACCAAAGTTTCCAACTTTAAATTTAAAACAAGCAGCTGTCATTATCTTGCTCTTATCTTCTGGTCTGGAACCCATTTTACAATAAATTCAGCCTCCTCTGTACATATATGTATAATATAGACTGCACCTAGATCTCGACCAGTTATAGCTATCAAGGCATCGTCAAGGATTTAGATATGTATTTCTCAAGATTCTTGTCACTTCATGCCCTTTGGGTTACTGTCTCGTCAGTGATACAACACTATCCTTCGGTGTGGGGACATTATGATGTGTGTAAGACTCAGATATACACAGATGAAGGGAAGATTTGGGATTACACAGCCTGTCAGCCAGAAGCCATAGATATGATGCAATATGTGAAAGTAAATCTGGATCCGCCTAACATAACATGTGGAAATCCACCAGAGACTTTCTGCGGAATGGTAAGAACCACCATCCCTGTGCTATATTATGACATAGAGGATAGTTTCCTCAGCAAGCAAAAGTGCATATCCCTAGCTTCAGCTTGTGGATCAAGGCCAATGTTTTAAGCTTCAAGTAAAAGCTGCATGACATTGCATACTGTAGATCTAAAAAGCTTCTGGCAGATAGGAAGCATCAGAGCTTTTTAAGCTGAAGAGTGGAGTTAAGTAATCATTCAGCATTGTCCTTGTTTAGGCCTGGTTGAAATCAATGGCAAAACTTCCGACTGCTTTCTTTAAGTGGAGGCTATATTCTTTCACAAATAGAGGATTTTGGGTACACTCAGGCTCACTTCCTGATTTGATTCACAGTGCAAATGAAATGAACAGATATAAGGATGTCTTTATATTCATATAAAGAGATTTACTTCTATGGGATTTGAGTGTCTTGGACAAATGCCCTATCACCATAGGCTGCTTAGGAGTAAACTTTTGCAGAGTTGCTTTCAGGTTAACATTTCACTTAATATGCAAAGCCATTAATATGTGCTTCTGCAAGTATTGTTCTTTTTTCTTGTCACTAAATGAACCCAAAGTAGATCTTGTTAAAGTTCAAGTGTGACAGATGTATTCCTCTGCTATGAGATGAATAACCTACTGATGTATAGCAATGCACAAAAATGCTAGCATAACTTGTACGTGAAGCTTATGAGTTCACATCCCAAGAAGTGATTTGGTGTTGGAGACTAGGTAAAAAAAATTGACAACAGTAATTGACAACAAAAATTGAGCCTTAAAGGCAGATGCCAGCAGATAAGGTGGGGGGGGGGGGCTTTACATGTTGATTTTCTATTAAATCTCAGTTTCTAAACATATTTCACAATTTAGGAGCACTAAACATTTTAATTGTGGTTTAGTATTTGCCATATTTATGCAAATGAATATTTATTCTGATAAAAGCATGCACCTGTAGTATTCAGATTGGTCACAAAGTTTGATCTTATGTGGTTGTTGTATGTAGAACCTTAGGACAACATTAGGGGAAAGAAGCAGAATTATGCAATGACATGTTACCAAACACTGAATGCTGTCATGTTCATCTTCCTTGATTTTTGCAATGTTTGCCTGCTCGCTGTATGTGTGGATTCTGTCTCAACTTGTGCACATATGCTGACAGTAGAGTTGCTCACTTCAGGTGCAAGCACTGTTGATATGAGTAAGAACTGTGCAAAAGTGCAGCTTTCCTTCACTGCATTTGTTCTTGGGTATGGGAACCTCCTAGTAGATACCATGTTTTTAAAAGGACATGGGATTATCTGATACACTATGTGTAGATCATAGCATAAAGGGACTTTTACAAAGAATGTTCCACCTGTTGAAAAGCTGAGGTTTCTGAAGGAGGCCCATTTCAGTGATGGAACCCATACTTTGCAAACACAAAAGTCCTAGATTCTATCCTGGGTATTCCGGGATCACTTGGCAACTGACTGGACGGACTGTTGTCAGGTCATCTTTTGTGAAGTCTCCAGCAGTTGAGGCTTCAAAAAACCTTAATGTATTTTAGTAACCCATTTCATAAGAATGAACTGGAACATAATAGATAATATACTGAGATAACAAAACTCTTTGATTCTCCTAGTTGCCTATTCAGAAGGCGATACAGGTGCTCTAGAGTTGTGCAACCTTTGGCCTTTGCTTGCAATACTCTTTTCTGTCTTCATGTGCATGAAGAAGATATCAGGAATGCATTCACCAAAGACTGCAAAATAGTTTAAAAGTATGAAATATGGCTCAGACAGAACCAAGAGAGGGGATGATCACTGTCCCTTAAATATACAGAATAATTAATGTACGAGATGCATAAGAATATTAAATAAATGATCTGACAGCCTCATGTTTGGCTGTGTCTCTTCATTATCTGTAGTTGCTCCCTGTTTCAGTTGGAATAGATATCTCAAGGGCATTGGAATGAGTATAGGGTACTTACTGGTTTGCTGAGGACTGAGGTCAGCATGGGACTTGCATACCATCCACCCACCCATACCCAGTTAATACTGCATAGTTCAATAGGCAGAGATTTCTAGGGCTGAGTTGATACCCATTCCACCAATGAAACTCCAGGAAACAACAATGTTTATGCAGTCTGAGAGGTTCATGTAGGCCTGCATGGTAGATTATCAACTAGCAACATGACTGGATCTGGATAACGTTTATGTCTGTCTGCATTTTCAGAAGACAGGCAAACCTCTCCCCCCCCCCCCATCCGCAGCACCAAAAAAAAGTGTCTCTGTGTATAACCAAGTCCCTTGCAAGTATGGTAGTACTGCAGAGAAACTAACAAACATCTAGGGGTAGCTGTGTTGGCCATATAGCAAATCCTATAACATCCAGACAATTATACCTTTATTGGGACAACCAAAATGCACAATTGCATGTTGCAAGCTTTCAAAGTCACACTGGCTTCGTCATCAGGCAAACAGGAGAAAAAATTGAAAATGTTAGTCATAGGCCTGCATTTTCTGTTTCTGGTCTTGGTTCAGATGGTAAGGAGGGCTATCTGCAGGCTGGCACCTCCCCTTTTGGCCATGCGATCGCTAGTTGATTTTCAAAATCAAGGGAATTTAGTATCCATTTGCAATTCAAGGAAGATGTTTCCTTGGAATCCAGCCTGTTTCTTTCCTTTGTGATGCCAAAGGCTTTTATGTAGGTAGAGAACACTGAATTTCTCAAGAAGTCTTCATGTTTTGCATCAGGAAAACTTTAGGTGGTCTAGAGGTAAAGCATGCCAAACAGTGCCAATTTTAGGGGGGGAAATGTTTGGTTGGAGGCTAAAGACTCAGATGGCAAGGTCCCAGTGCACTGGCTCTCTCCTTAAAATTCCCCTGTGACAGCTAAAATGTGGTATCTTGAAATCCAAAAAACATCTAGGGGTAGCCATGTTGGCCATATAGCAAATCCTATAACTTCCAAACAATGAAGAGAAACTAACAAGTTTATTTGACTCAGACCTTTATGAACTGCCTTCTACTTTATCAGATGCCCAGTCAGAAAGAAATACAAGTCAACACAACTCTAAGTACAGAGTACAGAGTCTGCCTGCTTTGACGTTTTGTATGCAAGATGTTCAAAGGATGTAATTTCTTGTCTGCAATTCTGTTAGAAAACTTGAATGTGCGATGGAAGCTAGAGATCCTGTGAAGATCCAGTGTGTGTGTTTGTATGACAAAAGTTTTGTTGAAAGGAGGGTCATCCATTTTTCTCCCTTCCTTTTTACAATGATGAAAGAAATGATGCTGAAGATAGTTGGGGACTGAGTATAACAATATAACAGTTTTCAGCCCCTTCAAAACCATGCTACAAAGATTCAGTGCCTACAGTGGATTATGATCCTTAACAGATTCTAGGTTGGTTTTGCTGGGAATGTTCCCTGAGAGCTGCCAAAGTTGCTTAGCACTTGTTTAAGATAAGATAACTGTATACTGCCACCTGGACACTTGCCAGAATGATTTCTAAGTACACTTGGGACTTGGAAAGTAACTTCACAGAATAGAGTACATCTTCAGGTCTGGATGAGATATTTAGATGCTCAGTGAAATCCTGAGAGTGGCAGAAGTATTTAATACATAAACTTAAAATGGCCACAATACAATCATTGCATGTTGAGTATCTATTGGGAATAAAAATGGGGAATATTTGCTAAAACCCTGGACAGAGTCATCTTTGCTGGGAGGTAAGAACAGCACTTTGTTATAAATCTTGCTTATCTATACTGTATTATTCTTGCAGCATAATGATGTTGTAGATTGCCACATGCACGGTGTAGTGATCTGTGCATTGGCTTGTGATTGGAGACCAGAGTTCAAATCCCTGTTCAGCCGTGGAAACCTTTTGAACTCCATGATAGGTTCACATTAGAGTCACCGTAAGTTGAAAACGACTTGAAAGCACACAACAATGTAGATTGCCACAGTTTTTAGTTGGTGAAAACTTACATGTAAGAGCACTCTGAGAAGAGAACTCTGGGCATGAAAAGACCTGGGTTCCTCTGCTCACGATTATTTAGACAGCCCAATCTTGTGCACACATGCCTCAGTGAAGTCACACATAGAGGCTTTTTTTACCCTTATGTGATCACATGAAGGTTGTTGTTGTTTTTTTATCCAGGCTTTTAATAAATCCACATATGGGCACACATGACCTCAGTAATTTGTAAGGCAGGTCTGGGTCTCTTTACACTTTGAAACCCCTGGGTACCTCATGGACAGCTGAAATGCCAAAACCAAAACAGAACTAAAAGTGGCCTTAAGTTTTCTTTTGTTATAAGGATCACAGCACAATGCCAATCTGCAAAAGGTAAAAAAACCTCCAGAGGAGGCAACACACTTTAATTCATTGTGGTTGAAAAGGGGTGATTCAGGGACACTGGAGTAATAAAAGGTCACCAGAACAGCTCCAAGGAGGGCATATTTAGTCCCAGGACTGCACTTTCCCACCCACATTGTAAAGACAGGGTAAAATACAAAGATAAGCTATGCATGCACAGGGGCTTGGGAAAACAAGCAAAACAGAAGGTGCCATTCCACAAGTAAGATCAGGTCCTCATTTCCAAGCCAAATTTGGATGGAAAGACTCATCAGCATCCCTACTTGTAAGCTGCTGCAACTATTATTTATTACTACTTATTAAAAATATGTATTGTCACTTTCCTTCCACCAGAGCTTCCAAAGCAATGTATTATTTTATTTAAATATATAAACATATTTGCAAACAGTTTAAACAATGCTAAATGCCAATTTTAAAAACCAATAAGTAATCGAGAATAATCTGCATGTGAGAGCACAGCAAGGAGAAACCCACTCTCCCTTCTCTTGTAAAGGAGAGTTCCACAGTCTAGGAGATGCTATAAAGGAAGCCCTGTCTCTTGTATTCACCAACCTGACTCAGCTACAAAACACACTGCAAAAATAATCCAGTTTGAGACTGCTTTAACTGCCCTGGCTCAGTGCTAGGGAATCTTGGTAATTGTAGTTTATTGTGGCACCAGAGCTTTCTGAGAGAGAGATCTTTTCAATGTCTCTCAAAAAAACTACAGTTTCCAGAATTCCCTCGCATTGAGGCAGGGCAGTTAAAGCAGTCTCAAACTGGATTATTTCTGCAGTGTGTTTTGGACCCTAGACTGGTGGGACATGAAACAGAGCCTGTGCTGAAGATAGCAGATTCTGCATAGGTTCATACCTGAAGAGGCAGACTTTCAGCTATTTAGTTTTGTAGACTTATCTGAATATTTGTGCACATTTCATGCATTTTTACTTTGTTTGTTTTCAGAGCATTGTGTGGCTTGGTAGAGCAATGAAGAAAGGACTGTGAGGGTTAAGACTATTGACAGGGTGGCAGAAAGAGTAGAATGGCTACTTTCAAATTGCTAGGACTTGTAATTCACTAAAAATAGCTGGAGTTTGAAAGCTGAAAGAGTGATAAATGCATGAGAAGGTTGGATGTTAGGACTTAAGCAGGGCTAGCTGTCACAGTCCAGTGAAATATCTGAATGACTTAGAAGTGGTAATGTTATCCTGGAATTATCTGCAGTCAGTTTTTACCACTCCTGGAGAGGTTATGTAGAAGGCTTGAAGGAGCCTACCAGTGGAGGAAGTCGGGTACATTTGTACAGTTTACAGAGCAGCAGTGCTGATGGCAGCAGAAAAGTGAGCTTTTGAGTGCCACTATGGATTTCATCGCCAATCAAAAGTAAATTAAGAAACAAAGATTATTAAAATGTCTTTTGTGCATGCAATTTTGGCATAATGTTACAAGTTGGACTTTAAACGCTGTCCTTAGAGATTTTCAGCATCATCAGTACAGCGTGCCTTTCATTACAAGGAGGCTTGCATTGCTAAAGTATCAGGGAAGTAAAGGGCTCTCTGGTGTAGTTGCAATACCATGATTATGTTTCTTGAAATAATTAAACCATTGGATTCCATTCATTAGACTAGTATGTAAACAAAATACAAAATGAAAATACAGATTCATGTGGAAATTGTTCTAATAACATATGCACAGATAGTTCAGGACAACAAATCAATATAGCAGTGCAGCAGCGATATTGAGAACAAATTTCTTTTAGAATGTTGCTAGCTCTTAATTCATTATAAAGGGGATTCAGATTGTATGCCTCTCATTTTCCCTATGAAATCTCTTAGGAATGTGAACTTCGTTTTCCTCCCTCCCTCCTTCCTGCCTTCTTTTTCTTGTCCTTCTTTCTAAAAACTGACCGTAGTGAATAGCTTTTTGTGTTTTTATGAAGTAGGGTTATGGGACCTCTAAACATTGTACGTATTAACTTTGTTTGTGGCTGGTTTTTAATTGGGTTATATTTTGATGTTTCTGATTGTTAACAGTTTTATGAAGCTGCCTTGAGTATTTGGGAAGGACTGTAAATATAAATAAAATTCCACTTTTAGTAGGATGTGTTCCTTCACTTGGCACATGCTTCCCACTATGTATAGGATGTAAGATGTTATATCAGTGGCTGCAAATAAAACTAATTAACATTAGTTTTCATTTTTACAAGGAAAGATTGGATTAGTCTGGTACACACAGAAGTCATATTTAAGCATTTGGTACCCATGTATATGGAATACATTAAGATGTCAAGAAGTAGAACTAACCCTATATTATTGACCCCATAGTGCAAACTGGACATTCCTCCTAACTGATGTGTGATCAATATCAGTTTCAAAGAGGCTGCTACTTTATTCATATGCTTTCTCTAGTGCACAGACATGGGGGATTGGTGAGGGATGGGCATAAACCTAGATTTCCCTTGGGGCCCTGATGGTGCAGTGGTATTGTAGCCACAAGGTTGTGAGTTCAATCCCAGGACTCCAAGATTTGCTCAGCCTTCCATCCTTTGCAGGTTGGTAAAATGAGTACCCAGCTTGTTGGGGGCAATTAGCTTATACATTGTAAACTGTTTAGAGACTACTTACTGTGTATACTCATTTTAGCCAAAAAAATGACCTAAAAACCGTGAGTCGACTTATCCATGGGTCAATATAAGTACTGTACTTTAACTCTTATTTAAAAAGGAACCATCCCCTGATGAAAGATCACTGATCTACTCTCTCATCCATCCAGCCTTTAGTGTGAGCACAAACTACTTGAATTTTGTAAATCTTTTGGCATTGTTTCCCTCTGCTTTGACCTTTACATCCTTTGTTACATGGCCCTAAATTTTACCCTTGACTTATCTACGGGTCACATAAAAATCCATAACTTTGGCCTCCTAAACCTGTCCTCAACTTATACATGAGGTCAATTTATAGTCAAGTATATATGGTAGTTCAGTATGAAGTGGTATAGAAATGAAAATGCAATTGGTTAGGTCTGTAGCAAAAGTAAGAACAAGGAAATGGGAGGGCCGCTGCATGGAAAAGATGGTGAAATGGTAACAAGGGTCAGAGAAAAGGCAGAACAACTAAATACCTTCTTTGCCTTGGTCTTCTTCCAAAAGGAAAACAGTGTTCAACTTGGGAAAATGGAGCAGCAGGGACAATGCAGAACAGAATAGGTAAAGAAGTAGAACAGGGATTCCCAGCTATTTTAGATGAATTCAAGTCTCCACAGCCAGATGAACTATATCCAAGGGTATTAAAAGAACTGGCAGAAGTTATCTCAGAGCCACTGGCATTGATCTTTGAGAACGCTTGGAAAACAGGAGAAGTCCTAGTAGACTGGAGTAGGACAAATGTTGTCCCCAACTTCAAAAAAGGGGGGAGGGAAGAAGACACCAACAATTGCTGCCCACTGAGCCTGACATCAATGCCAGGAAAGATTATAGAGCAGATCATGAAACAGAAAGCCTGTAAGCACTTAGAAAGGAATGCCATGACCACTAAAAGTCAAAATAGGTTCCTCAAAAACAATTCGTGCCAGTTTCTTTATTAAATAGAGTTTAAATTTTTAAAGTAATTTTTAAATAGAGTTTAAGGTTGTTGGTTTTTTTAAAAAAAGCTTATTTTTAAAAATAATCGTGGTAGATGATGGGAATGCTGTGAAAGTAGTATATCTTGAAAGCCTTTGACAAGGTCCCCCATGGCATTCTTACAAAAAAGCTAGTAAAATGTGGGTTAGACAGTGCTGTTAATGGAAGTGACCAGTGGGGTGCCACAGGGACTTAAATAATGGAATGACTTGGATAATGGAATAGAGGGCATGCTTATCAAGTTTGCAGATGATACCATTTTAGAAGGGGTAGTTAAACCCTAGAGTAGGGGTTCCCAACCTGTCCAAAGAGTCCTTAGGGCTCCACGTACACTTCCCAGGTACTCTATGGCTGATGCAGGAAAATCAAAGAAAGAAAGTAAAACTGAATGAAATTAAAGAATAAGAATATAATCTTATACATACACCATTAACTTGTAAGACATAGGGTAGGCCTCTTAATGGCTCCACCATAGGAATAAGGGCTCTGTGAGTCAAAAAGGTTGGGAACACCAGCCCTAGAGGATAGGATCAGAATTCAAAATGATCTAGCCAAAAACTAACAAAATGAATTCCAGCAGAGTGTGAAATGACAAGCACTGTGCTACACTTACACAGAAAAAATGAAATGCTCACATACAGAATAGGTGTCATCTGACTTGAAAAGAGTACATGGATTTAGTAGTCTTAGGAGAGCACTAGCTGAACATATGTCAACAGTGTGATGCAGCAGCTTAAAAAGCCAATGCAATTCTACGCTGCATCAATAGGAATACAGTGGAACCTTGTTATCTGCTTGGGTTTGGTTCTAAGGCAGAATGTCAGGGTGAAGATGTGTTCTTGCATGGCAGGCAGGTTGACTGGATGGCCTTTGTGGTCCCTTCCAGCAATGTGATTCTGCATAACAAGGTACTCCTTGGTAAGGAATGACCTCACAGCAGCAAAATTGACTCATCTTCCCACATCACCTTGCCTGCATTTTAAGGTCACCTTTAGAAGTGCTTCTGTGCCTGCCTCTATCATCCTTGATAGTGCTGCTACAGATAAGGGAGACAGTGTTTTTCAGCCAAAGCATATGCTGTGGAATGCCCATCTAAGGAGGCTTCCCTGGTTCCTCCACTGTTACTTGTTCTAGCATCCTAAAATAGCCCTGCTGTTTTTAGTCAGTTCCGGAATCTTAGCTCCTGCTATTACACTGGATGCTGTGGGAGTCTTTGGAAGGATGTGTGTATGTGCAATTTTATATTATGATTTCAGGCTCTTTCAGACTGCCCTTGGATGTAATAGCACATGTGTTATCTCATGTGATGTATGGTGGAATGTGAGCTGGAAGAAAGGCATGCGTATCATTTTCTCCTTGCAGGTGGAAGTGCTGTCCAATGCATTTATCAACAGACCTGTGCCAAATATTCCATCTGCATCGTTTGCATTAATCCTTTGAGGGACTGGAAGCATTGAACAAGCAAAGGGCTAGGAGTGACTAAAGGTTATTTCTTCACTTAAAAAATTGATCCAATTACCTTCTTTAAAAAGAAGCAGTCTTGAAAAAAACACTTTCAGGGTTTTTGGTTTTTTTTTGTACTCTTGCTTAAATACTGAATGCATTTATTGATGCTAATAATAAGAGAGTATGTGTTTCCGTTAATTCCCACCAGAGCCCTGAAGAGGTTGACATCCAGTCACTTGAAACTTGGCATGGATAGTACGTGATGTTCACCTTTGAGTTATTTACTTTTTTAAATGCGTTAATTAATTTTAGCTAATTACAATTGGCCTGTAGCCAGCACTATGATTTTAAGCCAGTAGGTGTCAGACCTTCTCTAACCTTCCCTCTGTGCATGACTTATGGTGACCCCATGAATTTCAGAGGGTTTTCTTTAGCAAAGGAATACTGAGAGGTAGTTTTGGCATTTCCTTCCTCTGAAACAATTGAAAGGGGTGTGTGGGGGGGGGGGTCTTTCATACTACACAGTTACTGTGCAATGTCTTGTTTTTTAATGAGTTAGAGTCATGACAAAATAGAGTTATGGAATCAGAAAGAGATGGAATTAGAATGAGAGAAGTGGAGAAGATCTGACTGGTTTTGTAGAGGTGAGAATGTGGAGAGAGTTCAGAGGAAAGTGTTTTCTTGGTTTGCAACCAAATGTTCACTGGGTATTGTGTGTACAGAAACAGGATTAGAGTGTATTATATTTGTTATGTAGTAAGTCTTTACTAGTCTAATTTAGAAAATTTTCTAATTTTCTGCATCTCTTATATGGATGTTTTATTTTAATAATTGTTAAGGAGACCTGGTCATGTTGTACCACATTGAACACGCTGATCAACACAGTGAGTACCTGGTATAGAACATTTGGAACTCACCTTCAGTTCCAAGTGCCAGATCCAAGGAGGGATCGTGCAGGTAAAAGAGCAAGTTGAGTGATAGGAGCCCAAGGGCTGGCACTGCAGGGCCAACTTGGAAAGAAATCCTGGCATAGGTTCTAAAACAGTTTATTTTTACCCTTGCCTATCTGGGCCAGTGTGGTGTAATGGTTTGAGAATTGAACTACAACTCTGGAGATCAGGGTTCAAATCCCCACTCTGACATGGAAACAAACCGGGTGACCTTGGGCAAGTCACATTCTCTTGGCTTCAGAGGAGGGCAAACGAAACACCCTCTGAACAAATTCTGCCATGAAAACCCCATGGTAGGTTCACCTCAGGATTGTTATGAGTCAGAAATTATTTGAAGGCACACAACAGCCACAAAGCTGTGCACACTTCATTATTCACATATGTTCTCAATGTCTACATTGGAGTTTTCTATGCTATTTGAAGTGGCAGGCTTTTTCGTCTCATTAAAAGAACACAAATGGTCCCAATAGCACTGAGCCTAAAAGATTACTTGCTGTGGGACGCATGTTTCTTTTGCCCCCTAAGAAGAACAACAATAACACTAAAATAAAATGAATCTATGTTTCATAAATCAAAATTAAAGATTCGCATTTTGGGAAAAGCAGATTTGACTGTCATTCATTAATCCACTCAGACACACATTACTAAATTATTAACAAGATTATGCCATGATAAATTTGACTAAATTTGTGTTCTCTAAGAGCAAAGCTCTCTCTCTCTCTCTCTCTCTCTGTATGTTTCTTTTTAAAGAAAAGGAAAAAAAGATAATCATGCAGTCAGAGAGACATTTTGCTCTGGATCACATAAACACATTTTTCAGTGAAATCAGGATTTAATAAACAAATATGCTACTAGTGAAGTTGGACACCATTATGGCAGTTTTGTAAAACAAAATGCTTTTTAAATAGAACCATATGCTGGGAAAGCCGTTTACTAACTGAATAATAAGTGTATTCATTTATTCATAAAATCTTTCATAGGCTGAGAATATCAATCCTGAGATCTGTGTTTGATGATCATCTGGGGTCATCTGTCTGGCCATAGGAGCTAGAGCTATTAGTGCTATATTGTGCTCTGTAAACCAGACATGAGCAGCTAGTGGCTAGTGGCCTCTTAGCCAGACACAAAAGGAAAATGTCCTTGGCTCATGTCAGCATCTCTCAATTGTTTATTCTGAGAAAGCTTGGAAGAAAATGAATGGTTGAAGACTATGTACACCATCCTCCTGCAAGATCTGACCAGAGAAGGAGAATAAAGCTTACATTTGAGTTTGAAGAGGGGCAACGGGGATCATGGGGAATTTTAGTAAAGATGACAGAGGACCGTTTTTCATTATTGACAGTAATACTCCCGTGAGCAGGGTCATTATTATATGTCAGAGAATATGTGATGGGAAGTTTTCCTTGTCTCCCAAAGACAAAGAATTGATTCAGGCATTAGAGGAAAGTACAGGCTCTTGCCTCTCATCCTTAACCTCTGGAGATGTAGTCTAAATCTTAGATATCTTTGGAAATTTCTACTTCTGTCGAAACTTTCAGTAATTTGAGATCAGCAGAGAAGGCCCTGTTGACTCATACCATTTTCACATCATACCCCAAGGTCAGATTCACCAGCAACTTAAGGAGATCATTCTTAGTTACTGCCCTAGAGGTAGGAGGAGATTTTCCATTGGCATGGTATGTTTAGCATATTCCCTTCTACAGATAGATCATTTTCCTTCATCGTTCTTTTGGTTGTTAGCTGTAGTGAATTGGATCTGGACTAAAAGCAAACCCATTGAAATCAAGAGGATTTGTTAGTCATAGGAGTTTATCACATGGGAGGAATTTCTCTCAATTCCAAAAGACATGAAAGTGGGGCCAGTTTGGAAATGAGTGAATTTGCTAGTTCAGCGAATTTACGTGATTGTGTATTGACAGTGCATCACGTTTGGAATGACTTCCCATTGCCTGAAATTGCCCAAAATTGCATGTGATAGTTTCTCATGCAATAACGTGAAACCCCACGATTGCGTTCGGAAGGACTTCTCATTGCCCGGAAATGCATGTGGTAGTCTCTCACGCAATAACATGAAACCCCATGATTGCATTCGGACTGCCATTGGATTATGCTTCCAATTTCTGTTGTCTGATAAACTCCATAGTTAAGTTTCACTGATTTCATTTGGTTTACTCTAAGCTTGGTTTAAGTCTGGATCTACCTCATTATATTGGTCTTCTTTTTTACTCCTGACTCTTTTGTTTCTTTTGTTTTGATTCCCTTTTTTGCAGTACAATACTGAGACTTTTGGGGAAAGGTTCCAAAGGTTTGACAAGGAAACAGAAAAGGAAATGAAAAATGCTCTCCTTTGGCAAATCCCTTATACTGGGTAGGGCTATTGTAACCACATAAAGTAGTTAACATCCTTGGAAAGCTAAGATAATACTGGGTATCATGCCAGCACAGCTTTGGAAAATATAGAAACTAGCCAACCCAAAATATTACCTTGACTGAGCAGACATTCCCATATCTGGATCCAGGATACTGCTGTATTAATACTAACCAAATCCTAGTTCTTTCACACTTCTGGCTAAAAGCCAGTGGGGGAAACCAGTGTGGTATATCATTTGGAGTACTAGAATGGAACTTGGAGGATTAAGGTTTAATGAAACTCACTAGGTGACCTAAAGCTATTCCTTCTCAGCCTGATCTACTTCACATGTTTGTTATGAGGATAAACTAGGGAGGAAGCAAGCCATATGTGCTTCATTGGAAGAAACTGGGGCCCAAAACAGAAGGGCTGAAAAAACTGCGGTGGGGCTATGCTGGCACTATTAATGCTGGGGCCATGGTGACTGGACATGCCTGGCCCTGTTCTGGGCTGCCACCACGGTTTTCAACCAGGCTGGCAAAAAGAGCTGTATTTTACTGCTCCTTTTTGGCTTGGTTCTTTTCCGATGACGTGGGTTTGGCAGTTTCTCCTCACATTCAGAGCATGCGTTATCTAAACACTATGCCCCAAACACAGCAGGAAACTGCATCATTTGGCCCATCTGTTTCAGGCCTTGAACTAGAAATGTAAAAGAAAATAAATGAAAATACCAGTTACAAACATTTATCGCAGACCTCTGAGCTTCTACCATGAATATGGGTTTCTACTCAGACATGGGGATTTTTTTGTTTATATGTGTTTGTTTGTGTTTTCTATTCTTTCCTTTTTTTATTTCAGCTCTCAGACTGTTGTGGGAATTTTGAATGGGACTTGGGGAGCTGGATTCCACAAATGTAACCTTTTCAGCTTCTCTACATCTGGATAGGGACAAATACATAGAACTTGATTTAGCTGATTTGTATGTTTGTTGCTTTGCAATGGGGCGAATGTGGTGGAAGGAATACATACCTTTCACTGTTGTTTGACTCCTTAACCCTTCTTGCACCATGTTGTTTTTTAAAAAGCTTAAATTCAGAAAGAAAAGGGAAAATTCTTATGTCTTGCAAATATTAAATCAGGCTAGCAACTGAATGGCTCAGCTATGGGAACATACATTCCTAATCTTCACACAGTATTTTACTTTGAAAAATTGGCAGTAATCCTGGATGCTTTATCTAATGGAGTGAGGCAAAGAAGGCTTGGGATATAAAAATGTTAGTCTCTTAAGAGCAAAAGGTTCAGCAATATCTCAAGGCAGAAATATCCATAAACACATCATTTCTTAAGGTTATATTTTTGGGAGTTTTTTTTTTTTGTCTCTGAATTTAATAAATCCACATGGGAACAGTCACTTGGCAGTGACACTGTCTTGATATTTAAGTCCTGACAGTGTGAATGTAATTATAGAGAGTAGCCTTTGAATGAATTTTAATAACATGTATGTCTGTGAAGAGAATAGTTCCTTGCACTTTTTTGGTTATTAATCTCCTCCTTTTTTACTCATGCCTTCAGTTACATTCAGTCTTTAGGGAACAGCCTGAAACCCAATTCTGCCGATACCTGAGCAAGATTAAGTAATTTTCTGTCTGGGAGCAGACCTACACATTTCAGTGTCACAAAAGAAAAGCAAGAGAAAAGTTGTTCAGTAACTAGGAGAGATTCACCAAGTATAATTTTGTTGAATTTGCTGCTAGGTCTTGGATACATATCAAAAATATATCTACTATAAATCTGCTAAGATATCATCAATATAAAGGGTTACTCATGTTTATTGGAGACCAGGGATGGGCAACTTGTGGCTCTCCAGATATTCTTGGGCTGCTTCTCCCAGTGTAGCCAATGGGGAAGATTTATGGTTGAGACAGGCCGGTAGTATCTGCATAGACAAGTTGCCTAACCCCTTTATAGATCCATTGTTATCTGCACAACAGCTTTATCCTGACAAGCTGATATATCCTGTTGATTTCAGTCGCTCTGCACAACTGAGGGAAAGGGGTGAAGCTGCATTATTTCCCTCCTGTTATTGGGGACCAGGCCCCTTACCAACTTCTACCATTGAAGTCAAAATTCATTTGCAATAGTGGTAGCTTTACAGTGCAGAAAACACCAGACACTCAGATCTCTGAGGCTGCAGGACAGAGCACCTGCCGAAAAGATAGCGTTAGGGAGAAGAAGAAAGCCAGTTAGAGGAGACATCACAAGATTTCAGCATGGAATTTAATGACATGGTTTGCAGTAATGG
The DNA here is from genome assembly GCA_034509955.1 of Urosaurus nigricauda. Taxonomy (NCBI): domain Eukaryota; kingdom Metazoa; phylum Chordata; class Lepidosauria; order Squamata; family Phrynosomatidae; genus Urosaurus; species Urosaurus nigricauda. The sequence goes on from JAOEGL010000004.1 coordinate 109,993,911, forward strand.
CTTATGTGACAGCAGGACTGTATATTGTCCAGCCCTTGTCTACACTATACATGATTACATTCTCAATCCAACTCAAAACTATTATCATTTTCTGTGGACAGTGTAATTCAGCACAAAAATAATATTCCATAACCATGCTTTAAATATAGATCAGTGTACTGTGGGCTACCAGGCACACATATATTTCAGGTATGTTTTCTACATGGATTTTTCTGATCCTAATCACTCTGAAGTAGTAGTAGTAGTAGTAGTAGTAGTAGAATTGTGGGCCATTAGAATTTTGTTCAACTGGCTATTGGGATTTCTGGACTGGATATTTTTATGTCATTTAATACCTGAAGCCCATATTCTCTTCATTGAAACTGGAATGGCTTTCATGGAATTGAAACAAATATACTGTGGCTCCTGATTATTTGAGCATATTTGACATCAGAAATTTTTTGCTTTCCAAAAGTGGGGACTGGTTTAGGTCTCCAGTATCCTTCTATTTTTTTTCCTTGTTCTCCATTTCAGTCTACCTGCCTGACCTGTTTGACCTATTTTCTTGGCTGTTGGGAACCAGAACTATATAAGGACCATACCTTGGAGACAAAGTACATGCCTTCTTATTCAGAAGGTCACAGGTTCACTGACTGGTATCTCTGGTTTTTTTTAAAAAGTCATCAAATTGCTGGGTGATGGGAAATTCCTCTCTGCTTGAGACCATGGAGAGAATAACTACTGAACTAGATGGACCAAAATGCATGATAGTGATCTGAGAGCCTTTTCATATGTTTAACTATGTACAATAGACTGCTCGTTTGCCTGGAGCTCATGAGAAGTCATTCTCTGAGCATTGGCAGAGATATTTTTGCCATTCTAGTTTATGGGATTTACTTAGGACCTTGCTCCCCAGCTTATGACTTGGGCAGGGCCCTACCAGTATATCTTTAACATTGTACAAATCCACATGAGAACATAAACATACATAAACCACATTAAAGCCTAAAGCTTAAGAATCATAGGATGGCAGTTAAAAGAATGAACCTCCATGAAACAGTCCTTAACTATAAAATCAAACTTTCAAAACAGCAACACAATTTTGCTGATTTAAAACATCACTTATTTAGAAAAAAAATAATCTTCTTAAATTAATACAGCAAATAATTGTTGTCTTGGGGAAAAGGGGATTGTAGGACTGATATAAGCACTTCTATTGTATGAATAATTTTTGTCTACATATTTCCAATCTGTACCTCAATGAAATTGAAAACACACCTCTTTGGATTCAAATTTTGACATATTATAAAATCCAAAGTTTTTTTTTTTCTTTGGTGGCTTAAATACTGACACCTTTGCTGTCTGATGGTTCGGTGTACACACACTTTTGTTTCATGCACAAAATTATTAAAACAGTTGTATAAAACTGCCTTCAGGATATGTATATGAGATGTAAATGAAACATAAATGATTTTCATTATTTAGACTTGGATCACATCTCCAAGATATCTCAATATATACGAACAGACAAATACAATATTCTATAATCCAAAAATATCCCAAACACTACTGATCCCAAACATTGTGGATAAGGGAGACTCAACCGTTACAGCTATCATGACTAGCCACCATTGATACTAGCTTTTCTGCTTGCTACATTGAAGTGGTTTGCAACAGCACATGTTTGATTTTGATTTTTTTTTGACAGTGTAACCAGATATTTTTGTGGAAAACGCTGAGTACTTATTAGCAATTACCATACATTTATCTGGTTCTGTGTTTTCATTTATAAGCACTCTCCCAAGTATGTATCTTTCTCTTTGCTATTACATTTGCACAGCTTTTCTTGTAGGGATTTACTAAAAGGTTTTTTAAAAAATCAGCATATTTTAATTACATGCTTGTTCCCTTATTCCAAGAAGCAAAAGGAAAGCCTTATTATAATTAGATAGGTTTTTAAAAAAAATATTTAAAAACTCTTTAAGATGAGGGGAGTGTTTTTATACATGCTAGTGCTTTCTAACATTTGGGTGCTTTTTAGCTTTTATCTTTAAAAGTGAGGAAAACCATCATCAGAATTAATCAGACTGATTTTCCCCTCTGCACCTAATAGTAGAAATCATTCTTCTGGTGAATATTACCAACTGAGAGGCTCATGGCTGACATTTACAGAGGACCGAGGTGGCAGGGAGTGTGGAGAGGAAGGAGGAGAGAAATGAACAGTACTAATCCTCCCTCCCAGTCTTTTCAGATGTATTGCAGGTGTAGCTACAGAGAGGAAAGATACAGATTGCCATTCCTGTGACAAACCAAGGGCGTGTGAAATTTGCCCCTTTATTTCTGCATGGTGACATCCCATATGGGCAACTCTTATCTAGAAAAGACAAAAAGAGGTACTGCAGTTTTAGAAATACAGAGAACAAAACCATTGTTTCATATTGCATGCGTCTTCCTTACTTGTGTTATGTTTGTATGCACATCACATTCCCCATTCTAATGCACTCTCTCTCTAAGTCCAAGCAATATATTGGAGATCTCAGTCATTGCGGCAGAAAGTATACATAGATGCCATTTATTTATTTAATATTGCCTTTCAACCTGCCAGGCTGCTGAAGCAAAGCACAACAGATATGAACATTTTTAAAAAAGGTTAAAACTAATTATAAAACACACACAGCTAAAACAGTTCCAAAGACATTCACAAAACTGTAAGGAACAACAGCTATGTGGAACAATGAAGTCTTGTCCATCTACTGGAAACATATTATGGATGGAGCCAGCTTATCTCTTCTTGGAAGGGCACTCTCCAGTCCAAGTGCTGTACCAGAGAAGTTCCTGTCTCATGTACTGAGCAACTTAGCCTTTCAGAGTGGAAACAAATTGGAAGCCTGTGAACTTGGTACTAAACAGGTGACATGTAATCCCTAAAAAGCACATCAGGCAACAGTCTGGAAGTCATATTTTGTAAGGGCAGTCCAATGTAGAGCATATTATAGTGGCCTAAATAGGAGACAATTAAGGCTTGAACCATTGTGGCCTAATCTGTTGCAGTAGTTGGAGGAAATTTAATTATAGTTTTGCACCCTATCCCAGGGTGTAAGCCTCACTGAACTATATTGGATTTAACACTGTAAACTGAATAGGGAGAAAAGATAAGAGCAAGACAGGGTAAAGAGATGAAAGACTCCTCACTCCCCATCCCCAACCCTTCTACTACAATAAATAATAGATAACATTACTCAAGCAATAAAAGCAACAATGCAATAAAGTTATTAAAGGTATGTAAGTTAATAGCAATGACGGTGCTGAATTTCTTTTTCATTATTATTTCTGTGTCAAGTCAAGTTTCTTTTGTTAAATTATGGTCCTTTCTGATAATCTTTCATGGGGGTGATATATTCATGTTGAAATCTACTTCTCTGTTTTACCTGCTGTGGGGAAGCAATGAAGAAATCTTTAGAGGTTTGTGTGTGTGTACAATTTCAAATACCTTCCTCATATCAGTCTTAGAAGACAGATTAAACAGAAGCATTCTTTGGAGTCCCAGTTGGAAACCAGGTTTCTGCAACGTATCACTCACTCATACTGACATTTTTTTATTATTATTATTCCAAAAGTGTTTGACTTTAATTGTTTCCCTATCTTAACTGGTAATATAACCTGCTGTGGCAAAAGCTTTCTTCCTAGATAGTTTTGATTTTTAGTGCTAACTTTTTTTTAATAAGTGGAAAGGCCACAGAATTATGAACATTATTTGTTTAAAAACAAAAAGAAAAGCCATCTTGGACTCCATCTTAGGAGAAAGGTGGGTATAAATTCATTAAGTAAGTAAAAATCTATGGTGAGGCATAAGCTGGGGTATTAGGCTGGGACTCAGTGGCATCACTGGGGTGGGTGTGGGGGGTGCGGACTGCATTAAGTGACACTACAGAGGAGGGGTGATACCCAGTTGGTCCCTCCTCCTGCTTGGGGGGGGAGTGTAGTGATGCTGCCGGGGCCTGCCACTCCTCTGCTGCCAAGGTTCTCCCTCCTTACTCAATGCCTTGGCACTCTGAGCCTAGCAAGCCAAGGCACTGGAGAAGGATGGAGGGGTGCCTGTGCCAGCCAAGCCAAGGCATTGGGGAGTAGGCACCCATGCAGGCACCTTCCCCGATGCTTTGGCTGGCTTGACTGAGCAGGCCAAGACACTAGGGAAGGAGGTACACATGTACACACAGGCACCCCTCCCACATTCCCTCTGCCTCACTTACCCTACTTCCCCTGGTAGACCCGGATAGGCATTTGGGTGGCTGGTGAGTAGTGTCAGGCACCCACACTAGTTGACACCAGCACTGGAGACTCCACTGAGAAGACAGGTCAGAAAAGAAATGGTCATTTGGTCAGTCAGAATTTATCAATGAGCTACATTATGAACAATGGTATATTGGGATGGGGGAGAGGATATGGTCATTGCTCCAACAATAAAAATTTGTATCCACCATGAAATTTTCCTTCAGCCTCAAATTGTTTAGCATTGCAGTAACTTAACACTTTTATTGAGCATTTAGAAATACAGTTTAGGCATCCCCTCCCCCCAAAAGGTCAGGGAATATGAACAAAAGCAAATGTAAGAATTGTAAGTGTGAATGATTGTCAGTGTCTCATGCTCTGCAATGCTAAAAATCGTGTGTGCGTGTGTGTGTGCATGCGTGCCTTCAAGTCATTTCTGACTTATGGCAACTCTAAAGCAAACTTATTGTTGGGTTTATGGTGGGGAATCATAGTCCAGTGCTCAAACCATTATGCCACACTCTCTCAAAAAAGAAAATGCCAGTATTGAGGGCAAACATCATTTGGAAGAGGAGTGTAAACATTTTGCCTCCACATTTAACTGCATCCCTGGTTATGTGAGCAACTAAGATAGCTTTTTAATACTTGTGCTAATTATTGAGAAAAGAATTAAATGTTGGCTGTTGTGAAGCAGTGGCATCAACTTTATATACGTACATATACAATCATTTTTTTGTATCTAGAAGAGGGCATTGGTTATTTTGTTATTTACGTATTGTTCACTTATTATTTAAATAGTATTCCCTATTAACAATATCGACAGATTGCTTCTTGGTACTCTCTAATCTGTACACAGTATTGTTATATTCACATTCATCCAGCCAATAACCAATTACAGGCAGTTACTGAAGGATGAAATAGCCACACCTGATTCTTGTGGGAAATGATATGACAGGTTGACATTGCCATATAAATAACAGCTCACTTCACAACTTTGGAGTGCATCTTGAAGCAGTGTCTTGTAGATGTTGTAAAACATGGGAAATGGCCTGGAGCCCCATAGAAGCCAACAGATGAACTGTAGAAAAGAGCAATAATCCCCAAGCAGTCGTTTCTGGAAACTGCAGAGATTTATTTAGGTGTTTGCCTCCATCATAAATGCAGCTAAATTGGCCATGGGGTATAGATAAGGAGGCAGATTTCCCTAGTGTTTCCCAAATTTCATCCTGTGGAGAAACACTGGCAAATTAGAATGTATAAGGTATCCAATAATCTCACTGTTTATTGTTATGCTTGGTACGTAAAGATCTTTAAAGTAACACAGTCAGAGTGCAGGGAAGTTACCTAGTCATAGTGCAGACAAAGGTTTGCTGAGTCCTCTAGTGATAGAGGATTAGAGGCAGTGTCCTTTACATACTCATCCATAATATTAATCCAAAATAATATTTTGGATTAATATTCAGGGCTGGGTAACTTTCAGAGGTTGGCAGGACACACAAACACGCAGGCCCTTGCGGAGCTGCATCCCCCAAGCACCACTGAAAATAAAGCTTTCCACTATTTCTTTTTGCACCAAAATGCTGCCCAACACCCTTTAGGCAGTTGAAGGGGATTTTGCCATATTTTGAGGCTCCTTGGGCTGTTGTAGTCCTGATAAGACTTTTTTCCCCCAACAGGTCATTTCATGTTGTGAAAAAGGTGTCTTGTGGGCCTAAAGTGGCCTGACAGCCCAAAATGTGGCAAACTTGCCCCCTAGAGCATAAAAACAGCCTTGGGTGCCATAAGCAGCTGCCAAGTTGCATTTTTCTCACCCCTGTCATAGTCAATGTTATCAAAAGTTATGTGTGGTAGTTTATAATTGCTTGGATGATAGGTCATTCAGTGGTATCAAGTACTGGAGAAAACCTGGAAAATCTACAAGTTCATTGATTTGTACCTTTGCTATTATTTTCCTGTTCATCAGTTTTCTAATATTAGGTTATTACTTATGTTATTTCAACCTGTCCTGGAAATTTGGTTGCTAAATATATAGTAATATATGTATTAATCTAGAATGCCCTTCCACAGGAGGCTGAGCTGGCCCTCTTCCTGCTTTCCTTTTGTTGCCAGGAAAAGACATTTTTATTCAAGCGGACTTTTTATAGATAATCTTTGTCAGGGATGCATTTATATGGCATGTGTGTTCTACTTGTGTTTTTTTAACTCATGCATGTTTAATGCAATTTTATATTGTTATAGCAAGATGATTTTCATTGTTTTAACATGTTTACTGTAAAGTTTTTAACTGATTTTTATCTGCGAGTAACCTTGGTTCCCTTTCTGGGTGAAAGGTGGAATATAAATGATTTAAATAAATAAATAAATCTATGCAAGTATTGGTAAAAAGACAGATTAACATATTTTAGTTTACACATATCTGAGTATTCTGCTGTCAGAGGGTGGATGCAGGGGAGGAAGAGGGCTGGGGTCTTGTAAGGGAAGACCCTGCGGAACTAGGGAGGTCTAGGGACCCTGCCAATACATGGGAGGGCGGGTTGTGGGCACGGCCTATAAAGATGAAGGAGGACACTGTAGAGGGGGAGGAAGAGTCAAGGAGAAGGCTAGAGATGGAAGGAGAGCTGGAGGGTGGTGAAGAAGAAAGAAGGTGGAATCGGGAGGTGTGGACAGCAGCTCTGACACACCGTCACTTGTGGGCCCGGTGAGGAAGCCGTGAAGGGGATGTGGGACCTGAGGGAGGAGGGCTTCTTGGCCAATAGAGTTCACCTGGCCACTTTTTCAGGCAGAAGAGGGGCTCCGCCAGGCTCTTCTAGTAATAGGGCCTGGGCTGTGCCTTTGCTGGGATATTCATGGAAGGTGTTGGTCATTCGGATCCCCACACCAAGCTCAGGGAAGAGAAGAGCTCCGGAAAAGAAGGGCGGAAGATATTCTCTAGTGTGCCCGAGTTAGTCCAGCAGCTGTGAAGTAATGAGATTGGTGGGAAAATGCTTTGTTTGTTGGTTCAGTTGTAGTTTAATAAAGTTATCAAGCATCCACCCTGAAGTTCAGTCATCCTTCTGCCGGAATGGAGGTTACAGGGAACCCCACCCTAACTGATGCAGCCAGGAGCCTGATGACATCTGCCTATATCCTTGATTCCTGGTAATGAAACATACAGAAGTGTCTTCATTTCCAAAAAGCATACCTTGATTTTGCCATTTTATATAAGGGATACAAGTTTAGTATGTCATTGCATATAATTGGACTTGAGCATGCATAGATCTGATATCCACAGAGGGTCCTGGAACTAAATCCCAGCAGATACCAAGGGCCCACTGTATTAAAGAATTTTATTCTGTATAATGGTCACAATTGGCCACCAAGAATTTCAGAACACAAGATTTAACATATTTGAAAAATTAGATTATTGTATCATTTTGGATGAACTGACATATCTACTTTTCCCAGAATAATGTGTAGATCAGACCTTAGTAAGACACTGGATATTTACACTTCCTGAATGTTTCTTTGTGCCCATTTTTGAAATGTTTGTGAAGTGGTGTGTGAAGTAGATTACCAGCTATGAATTAAAAATTGTATTCATGTACATGTATGGTTCCAGGAGGTATAAGTTGCATAAATTCTGGGTTTAAAAAAATCAACAGGAGTGAGCTTTTATTCCATCCCTATTGTTATTTTTCAATGCTACTGATGACATTAACGTGTAAAGCAATGAGAGTTGTTATCATCACAAAAATATAGTGCTGTTCAGAGTGTAAGTAACAATAGCATGACCCTGAACCTGAAAGCTTTCTCTCTACTTGACTATGGGAAGAGAACAGAGATGGGAGAGGGATAAAGATGAAAGGGATAAGAGAAGATAATATGGGCAAAAGCAGTCACAAGCACCAGTTTTGTTGTAGTAAGTATAGTAATTCTGTTTCACATATTCCAACACATTTTCTGGTTCAAAACCTTTCCAGACCCAGAGTGCAGAAATACAATAAAAAGAAACTGAATGTTGAGACCTCCTTTTTAACTGTGATATCAGCCCACGGTCAAACAGCCGCTTTCAGAGCCCCCTAAGAGGACACCCGATAAAATCTCTCTAATCTGCTTTCTGTATTCATTACCTAGATCAACCTTTTCTTATGAGTTTCTCTAGCCAACATACTGTCTGTCTCCAGCAGTTTTGGAAACTTCAAGAAGAACAAAAGCGGCGTGGTGCTGAGAGAGTATCAAAGAGGATAAAACACTATTATAAATGTGAAGACAAGAGAAAGGTGATGGGGCAATGTGAAATTCTCAGTTCAGTATTGCTAGATTCAGGAGTATTGTTATATTCTCGAAAGAGCAATGTCTGTTACTGTTTTAGTCACATCCAGCAACCTGTGACATCAGTGGGAATAAAATGAAAATGAGATTTCTGTTCCTCCTAGCACTCTTGAGGATGAACATTAACTAGTAGCATAGAATCATAGAATCATAGAATCATAGAATCGTAGAGTTGGAAGAGACCACTAGGGCCATCCAGTCCAACCCCCTGCTATGCAGGAAATCCAAATCAAAGCACCCCTGACAGATGGCCATCCAGCCTCTGTTTAAAGACCTCCAAGGAAGGAGACTCTATCACCTTCCGAGGAAGTGCGTTCCACTGTCGAACAGCCCTTACTGTCAGGAAGTTCTTCCTAATGTTCAGGGGGAATCCCTTTTCCTGTATCTTGCATCCATTGTTCCGGGTCCTGTTCTCTGGAGCAGCAGAAAACAAGCTTGCTCCCTCCTCAATATGACATCCCTTCAAATATTTAAACAGGGCTATCATATCACCTCTTAACCTTCTCTTCTCCAGGCTAAACATCCCCAGCTCCCTAAGTCGTTCCTCATAGGGCATGGTTTCCAGACCCTTCACCATTTTTGTCGCCCTCCTTTGGACACACTCCAGTTTCTCAATGTCCTTTCTGAATTGTGGCGCCCAGAACTGGACGCAATATTCTAGGTGGGGCCTGACCAAAGCAGAATACAGTGGCACTATTACTTCTCTTGATCTAGACACTATACTTCTATTAATGCAGCCCAAAATAGCATTGGCCTTTTTAGCTGCCGCATCACATTGTTGACTCATGTTCAACTTGTGGTCTACTTGGACTCCTAGATCCCTTTCACACGTAGTTTCATTCAGCCAGGTGTCACCCATCCTATATCTGTGCATTTTATTTTTCCGCCCTAAGTGCAATACCTTACATTTCTCTGTATTGAATTTCATTTTGTTAGCTTTGGCCCAGCTTTCTAGTCTATTCAGGTCATTTTGAATCTTGATCCTGTCCTCTGGGGTATTAGCTATTCCCCCTAATTTGGTGTCATCTGCAAATTTGATAAGTATGCTCCCAATTCTGTCATCCAGGTCATTGATAAAGATGTTGAATAGCACTGGGCCGAGGACAGAGCCCTGTGGGACCCCACTGGTCACTTCTCTCCAGGATGAAAAGGAGCCATTGTTGAGCACCCTTTGGGTTCGGCCATTCAACCAATTACAGATCCATTTAACAGTTCCTTTGTCTAGCCCACATTTTACAAGCTTGTTTGCAAGAATGTCATGGGAAACCTTGTCAAAGGCCTTACTGAAATCAAGATATACTATATCCACAGCATTCCCTTCATCTACCAAGCTGGTAATTTTATCAAAGAAAGAGATTAGATTTGTCTGGCATGACTTGTTTCTCTGAAACCCATGTTGAGTTTCTGTGATTATGGCATTGCCATCTAGATGTTCACAGACTCTCTGTTTAATGATCTGCTCCAGAATCTTTCCTAGAACTGATGTCAGACTAACTGGACGATAATTGTTGGGATCCTCTTTTTTCCCCTTTTTGAAGATGGGGACAACGTTTGCCCTTCGCCAGTCTGCTGGGATCTCTCCTGTTCTCCAGGAGTTTTCAAATATGATCGCCAATGGCTCTGATATTACTTTTGCCAGTTCTTTTAATACCCTTGGATGGAGTTCATCTGGTCCCGGAGACTTAAATTCATTTAGATTAACAAGGTGTTCCTCTACTATCTCTTTACTTATTCTGTGCTGAAATTCCCCTATTCTGTTCTCTGCTCCATTATCCTCAGGTTGAGCACCCTTTGCCTTTTCTGAGAAGACTGAGGCAAAGAAGGTGTTGAGTAATTCTGCCTTTTCTCTATCTCCTGTTAGCATTTTGCCATCTTCTCCACGCAGTGGCCCTACCGTTTCCTTCTTCTTCCTCTTGCTGCGGACATATCCAAAAAAGCCCTTTTTATTGTTCTTAACCTCTCTAGCAAGCCTGAGTTCATTCTGCGCTTTAGCTTTTCTGACTTTACCCCTACACATGCCTGCTATTTCTTTGAATTCCTTTTTCGTGATTTCCCCCTTTTTCCATTTCTTATACATGTTCCATTTCAAACTTAGCTCGGTTGAAAGTTCCTTAGTCATCCATCCTGGTTTCTTGAGACACCTCCCGTTTTTCTTTCTCACTGGAACTGTTTGAAATTGTGCCTTCAGTATCTCCCTTTTGAGAAAGTCCCATCCGTCCTGAACTCCTTTATCCTTTAGTATTTCTGACCATGGAATCGCCCTCAATACTTCTCTAAGTTTACTGAAATCCGCTCTCCTAAAGTCTAGGATGCGTGTCTGACTCTGCCTGGCTTCTCCTTTCCATTGTATTACAAACTCCAGGAGAACATGGTCACTTCCACCTAATGATCCCACCACTTGCACCCCATTAACCAAGTCCTCCTTGTTGGTTAGGATCAGATCTAAAATAGCTGACCCCCTTGTTGCCTCTTCCACCTTTTGGACCATGAAATTGTCTTCCAGGCAAGTGAGGAATTTGCTAGACCTTGAGGATTTTGCTGAGTTTGACTTCCAGCAAATATCAGGATAGTTGAAGTCGCCTATCACTACTACATCTCTCTTTTCTGACTGTGTGGTCATCTGTTCTAGAAAGATATCATCCAATTCCTCAGTCTGACTTGGGGGTCTGTAGTAGACTCCCACCGTAACACCCTTGTTGTTTCCCTCCCCTTTGATTCTTGTGGAGAAGGACTATATAGTGGAGAAGGACTATATAGTGGAGAAGGACTATATAGTAGAAATATCGAATAAATATGTTGAATTTCTACCCTGCATTAATGCAAAAGAGAGCAAGAGAGAGACAGTAATGACATCTAATTAAATAAACATTGAAAAGAAAACCATTAAACAAATCATGGAGGCAAATATTTTTAAAACACAATTCAAAACAGTGAAAGACATCCCAAAACCACCTTCAGCCTCGAACCAGCTTAAATGCCACAGATCTGCATGAACAAAAATATCCTGGTCGTGCAAGCACAACGGAGAAAGAGTGAACTCGACCTCTCTTGGCAAAAAGTTCCAGGGTTTAGAACTGGTAAAGAGACCCTCTTTTACTTCCCTAACAGAAATGCTTCTGGTGGGAACAGCAGGATCAAGAGAAGGGCTTTGCCTGAAGAACTTAAAACCTGGGCAATATTATATGGGAGAATATGTTCCTTCAGATGGCCTGAACTCAGAATTTATGAGGGTTTATAGCACTTTCGGTTATGTCTGGAAATAGTCCAGTGGTCAGCCAATGAGGGTGTCATGTGCTTCTTATTACTTTCCAAAACAAAACAAAAAACAAACAGCTTCATTTATATACCGCTTCATATCCTTAAGGAGTGTCTAAGTGGTTTACAATTGTAAGCTATTTGCCCCCCAACAATCTGGGTACTCATTTTAGCGACCTCGGAAGGATGCAAGCCTTCCATAGTCAAAACTGCTGAGTCCTCAATATAACATTAGATGACACTGTCAGGTCATTTTGGGTTTCAAATGTCAACTTCCTCATATCTGTATACAAAATAGACTAGGACAGTGGTGGTGAACTTTCTAGAGACTGAGAGCCCAAACTCAGTGATGTTCCTGCACCAGGTGTCACCGGGTGCCGGCGAGGTAAGGGCTTCCAGGGGTGGGACTTTTGGAGATGGGACTTCTGGGGAGTGAGACTTCCAGAGGCAGGAGTTCCAGGGGAGGAGACATCCGGGAGGGGAAAACATGCAAAGAAAAAATGGAGGACTTGACCAAATAAAAGTTCAAAACAAAAAACAAAACAAAAAAAGCCACTCATATAAATATTAAATCCAACCTTCAAAATGGAGGACCTTTTTGAATCCCTCCTGGACAGGAGGTTGAAATGGAGGACAGGTCCTGAAAAGGAGGAGGACCAAGTCTGGTCACCCTGAGCTAAAACACCCATATAAATATAAATCCATTCTTCTCAACCATGCTCAAAATGGAGGACATTTTGGAATCCCTCCTGGACAGTTCCTGTTTTCCTTGGAGGAGCAGCAGCAGCAGTAGTAGATAAGGCTCGCACCCAGAGCTCAGGTTGTGTGTGTTTCTGAGAGGGGAGAAGCACAGCAACCATGTTAGGCAGTGGGCTGCTTGAGGACACAATGCAAATGTGGAATCGGTTTTTCACCTTACTTTCAGCACAATGGACAAATGAAAAGGATAATTTAAATGTAGACTCAGCCAAGGATTTGTGGCTAGTAAAGTACAATTTTAAGTCTGTGTCTTGCTCAGTTCTATAGATATATTGCAAACCAACAAGCCATTTTAATGTTAATCAGAAAAAATATAGCTGGGTACATAATAAAGTGAGAACCAACATGGTTTAATGGATTGAGTGTTGGACTGTGACTCTGGAGACCTGGGTTTGATTCCCAGCTCAGCCATGAAACCCACTTTGGGCAAGTCACACTCTTTCAGCCTTTGGGGAAGGCAGCAGCAAAAATCCCCTCTGAACAAATCTAGCCAAGAAAACCCCAGGATACTTTCACTTTAAGATCACCAACTAATAGTTTCGCTTTAAGGTCAGAAATGACTTGGAGGCAAACAACAACAAGCAAAGAAGGCACACTACAATAACAGAAAAACAAATATGTAATATAGAGAGCCAGTGTGGTGTAGTGGTTTGAGCGTTTTACAGGGCTCTGTTCCCAGCTCAGCTATGAAACCCACTGAGTGACCTTGGGCAAGTCACACAGGAGTTTATCAGATGGGAGGAATTTCTCTTTATTTCGAATGGAGTCAATTGGAGCCAATTCGAATTCACGTGAATTCTCTAGTTTAGCGAATTTACATGAATTCCAATTGCATTCGGAATGCGTTAAGAATGACTTCCCATTACCCGAAAATGACTGCCCATTGCCCAAAATTGTGTGAGATGCTTTAATACAAAATAACGTAAAACCCATGATTGGGTTCAGAATAACTTCCCTTTTGCCCGAAATTGTGTGAGATACTTTAATATGCAATAACATGAAACCTCATGATTGAATTCGGATTGCCAGTAGATTATACATCCAATTTCCGTCGTCTGATAAGCTTCCTTGTGTCAGCCTCAAATGATGAAAATGACAAAAATCCCCTCTGAACAAACTGTGAAAGCACAACAGCAATATGTAATATAGATGTAAACAAACCTGATGAACTAAATTTATATTTCTGACTGTTTTTAGCTTTTGTGTTGTCATGTCCTCCATGTTTCTTGAATGTCCCCCATTTTGAGCAGGGCGAAGAAGCATGAATTTACATTTATAAATGGATGTTTGTACCTTTTATTTTGTCATGTCCTGAGCTTTTTTTGAATGCTCTCCCTTTTGACCATGGCTGAGAAGCATGGATTTATATTTATAGAAGTGGGTTTTTTAGTGTTTATTTTGTAATGTTCTCCATTATGAGCATGGCTAAGAAGCATGAATTGACATTTCTAGGAGTGTTTTTAGGTTTTATTTAGTCATATCCTCCATTTCCTTGAATATCCCCCATTTTAGCATGACTAAAGGCCAAAAGACCCTGCAGAAATAATCCAGTCTCTGACCGCTTTAACTGCCTTGGCTCAGTGCTAGGGAATTCTGGGAATTGTAGTTTATTGTCACACCAGAGTTCTCTGGCTAAATATCTCACGAACCTACAAATCCCAGGATTCCATAGCATTCAGCCCTGGTCTTTAAACCGGTGCCAAACTGGATTATTTCTGCAGTGGCTGAATATCACTATTTTGTGGATTTTGGATGTTATTGTAATTTGCTATATATACAAGAGCCAGTGTAGTGTAGTGATTTGAAACAGAAACCCACTGGGTAACCTTGGGCAAGTCATACTCTTTCAGCCTCAGAAGGCAATGGCAAACCCCTCTGAACAAATCTTGCTAAGAAAATCCCATAACAAGTTTGTTGTGACAAGTCCTCTGGGAGATTAGGGTTCAATTTCCCATGAAGCCACAGAAACCCACCGGATTAACCTTGGGCAAATCACACTCTGTCAGCCTCAGAGGACGGCAATGCCAAACCCTCTGTGACAAAACTTGCCAAGAAAACCCTATGATAGGGTTGCCAGAAACGACCTGAAGAAACACAGCGCACACACACATCCCTAGGTCACACGTTCTCTCAGCCCCATAGGACAGCAATGGCAACCCTCCTCTGATGAAGCTTACTGAGAAAACCTCATGATAGAGTCACCTTAGGGTCGCAAGAAATGATTTGAAGGCACACAACACCCCCCTCCAATTCTGGGTGGAGAAGGTAATGGCATTCCCCAGAGGACAATTCAAAAAGGATGTGGAGAAACTGGAGCATGTCCAAAGGAGGGCGACTAAAATGGTGAAGGGTCTGGAAACCATGCCCTATGAGGAACGCCTTAGGGAGCTGGGGATGTTTAGCCTGGAGAAGAGAAGGTTAAGAGGTGATATGATAGCTCTGTTTAAATATTTGAAAGGATGTCACATTGAGGAGGGAGCAAGCTTGTTTTCTGCTGCTCCAGAGAACAGGACTCGGAACAACGGATGCAAACTGCAGGAAAAGAGATTCCACCTCAACATTAGGAGGAACTTCCTGACAGTAAGGGCTGTTCGACAGTGGAACACACTCCCTCGGAGGGTGGTGGAGTCACCTTCCTTGGAGGTTTTTAAGCAGAGGCTGGATGGCCATCTGTCGGGTATGCTTTGATTGGGAGTTCCTGCACGGCAGGGGGTTGGACTGGATGGCCCTTGTGGTCTCTTCCAACTCTAAATTTCTATGATTCTATGATTCTATGATTCTATGACTGTGCCTCATGAGAGAGGAGGGATTTCTTCCCAGAAGGGTCACGCACTACCTCTCCTTGTTGCGGCTCAATTTTCCATTGGAGAACCAGAATATCGCAAGAAGCCAAGCTGGCTGTGCGCTCTTCCCCGCCCCTCCTTGCTGTGGCTGCTGCATGCCCGCTGTCACGGCTTCACATGCCAGAGATGGCCCACGTGCCATGGATTTGCCAACACGGGTCTAGGAGATACAAATTGTATCCAGTATTTCTAGGCTTCTGCTTGCTACATCAGATAGCCAGTGTAGCAGATTGGCTGCAGTGTTAAGATATTCTCCCAGCAAGTGTTGCCATCTTTATCCTTCCACAAAATGCCATTCCAGATCAGAACCCCTTACAATGTTGTGTAACAATGTCTGGCAAACCTCCAGAGGACAACAATGTCAAGATGTGAGACAGACCTTGAAAATGGATGCTTTTTTCTATACACACGATGACCAAATGTGGCATGCTGGTTTCTCTGTTGTTTAGTCATAACTTCATCTAAAATAAATCACAACAGTTGTGCAATGACTATCCTTTGGGGAAAGAGGCAAACAGAAAAGCAGACAGAGAAAAAAAGAAGATGGCAGGAAAAAGAATGAACACATCTAGGGAAATGGATTGTAGTAAAGAGAAATAGTACATGTTCCAGGTCAGGATTAAAATGTGACTTTGGACAAGTTAGAAGCCACTGATTAGAAAAAAGTGGATTACTCAGTATATTTATTATCCATATCACATTTAGTGTGCATGTACCTATTAATGTTTTGCCACATTTCTGTATCAGTATGCATTTTGTAAATCAGCACAAAGAGTCATATGTAAATACAAAATTTAAATGCATTTTCTCTGAAAATAATCATTTCTGGACTAAAAATATGCCTTCTAAAACGCACTGTGACATCTCGTTCGAGATGAGAACTGTGCCAGGATAGTTGGCAATTTTAAAGGTGTTAAATAGGTACTTTATTTATTGATTTGATTTATTAAAATACTTATATCCTGTCTATGTGATTCTTTAAGACTGGCAGTACATGGTGTCTATAGGATATTCCAGTCAGCAAGTTGGGCTGCTGCGTTATACACTACCTGCAGCTTCAGAGTCTTCTTCAAGGGCAGCCCCATATAGAGCATATTAGAGAAGTCTAATTGTTAGGTTACCAGTGCATGGACTACTGTTACTTGATTGTTTCTGTTCAGGAAAATCTCAGACCAGTCAAAGCTGGCATCAGTCACTCCAAGCCAGAATCTACTTGGGCCTTCAATGACAAGGATTGATTTAGGAACATTACCAAACTAAGTAATTGCTCCTTGTTGGGGAGTACAACCCCATCCAGAACAGGCTGTTTATCCAGCTCTGAGATCTGAGAACTGCCAGTCCACAGAGCCTCTGTCTTATTGGAATTCAGCTTCACTTCAGTGACAAGGAGGAACAGATTTGAGTGTTATAACATACTGACAGTGACATATTCACGTCTCTTAATCCAAGTCTCAAGTCAAGTCTCAAGTGTCTATCTTCCAGTCTCAAGCTGAGTCTCAAGTCCTTGCAAGATACTTTCAGGTCTCAAGTCTCATTGCATTAGGGAATGTGCTTGAAGTGGAAGTAGAGGTCTGCTTGGCAGCCTGTCACTGCTGCACATCAGAGGCACCTTCTAAAACTTTTGCAAAGCTTTAGAAGGATCCTTCTACCTTAAACCCATTGCCTAACACATTTCCTATTCTCTTCTGAGAAATGTGCCCTGCACTTTAGGGATGGGTGTTGCCTGCTGCTCAAAATGAATGGCACCAGGAAGTCAGTCATTAAAAATACATGTTTCAAATAAAGTCCAAGTCAAGTCATGGAAGTAGCTTGAGTCTGACTTAAGTCTGAGTCAATGGACTCGAGTAGACATAACTGCATACTGATGGTCTGTTGTTGTTAACTGCTCTTGAGTTGATCTGGACCCATGGCGACCCTGTGGATGAAACTTCTCCAAGACTCCCTGTCCTCCAGTGCTCTGCTTAGTTCCTGCAAACTCATACCTTTGACCTCCTGAATAGAATCATAGAATCATAGAGTTGGAAGAGACCACAAGGGCCATCCAGTCCAACCCCCTGCCATGCAGGAACTCCAAATCAAAGCATCCCTGACAGATGGCCATCCAGCCTCTGCTTAAAGACCCCTAAGGAAGGAGACTCCACCACACTCCGAGGGAGTGTGTTCCACTGTCGAATAGCCCTCTACTGTCAGGAAGTTCCTCCTAATGTTGAGGTGGAATCTCTTGGAGGTGGAATAGAGTCCATCCATCTAGCATGTGGCATTCCTCTCTTTCTACTTTCTTCCATCTCTCCCAGCAGTGTGGATCTGGTCTGTTTGTATCTGCATTTACAACATTTGGTATCTTGAAGCACCCCTCTGCTGACTGTAGGCTGAGGGACAGAAAAGATTAGATTAATTCTTAGGTAGGATGTTCACACAATATTTAATTCAAGCCAGAAACCTTTGTGATCTTTTCATATCTCTGTTCACGGGAATATGGTAGAAAGATGTCCCTAAGCTTAGGTCACACACACACACAAAGGCACAAATTGCAGCATGTTACAACTCTGTTGACCAGAAAATGAGGAAATAGCCAACTTTTCATTTTAATGAAATGTCAGGTACTAAGGTAACTGCCTCCTGCATCTTAATGCAGTTGGCTGGGCAAGTTTGGGGCTCTGAGCCTTTGTCATTTCTCCGCAGTGCCTTCCTCTAATTCTTTGTGACACATGGTGCTAAAATCTTGCAGAAATGTGAGGTGAGGCAGGGGAGGATTCCTGCAGACTCTCCTGCTGTGAGAGCACTCATTTGCATTATTCATTATGTGGGAGCATTGATTTGCATCTTGTGCCTTCCTCCATTTCGAGGCAGAAGGTTCTCAGGATTACTAAATTTTTATGGGATTAATATTGCTCGTTTGGGAATATAGTGTCCCTATTGTCTCTTGGCCTGGATTTTGCCCTATGCTCATCGGAAATGCTTTCAAAATGCTATACGCCACCATCTCTTTAGGGAAGAGCACAAGTTCCTGCTATTTAACGAAACATGCTCCATTTTTTTATTACACAGTTAAATATATATATATATATATATATATATATATATATTTGTTTATTTATATGACAGAAATATAGCCTGCTAGTCCGTGCAACCAATTAGACCATAATTGCTGGCTGCTTGCTATTTTTATAAGGCTATATAATTCACATATGCATGCCTCTCTCACTGCAATGTTTGTGTGCTGTTTAATAACAGCTGCAATACTTTCTGCCTTTTAGGTTGTCAGAAGCAATAGCCTGTTAAGGATTTTATGTATTTTGCTCAATAGGACAGCTGTTCTGAAAGTTAAGGAACGTAGCATCAAGATACTTTCCCCCTTCCAAATCTTGTTAATTAATTTGTATTGTGCTTTGCCTTTCCCCCTCATTTTTAATTTACAAATATAGTGGGCACGGGCTGGAAAAACTAACAAGTTTCAGAATCACATATGCAATACATATTTTGTGTTCGTTGTTAGTGGCATTACTGAACTGTGCCAAACCAAAGAAAAAACAAAGAAAAAATTCACCAGCTTTTAATTTATGTGTTTCTAATTGAAGATAGCATGATTCCTGGATCTGCGTATTAAATATGTCCATGAAGACATATATTAGAGATGAGCTTGGCCAACCAAGAAGCTGGGTATTTTTGTTTTTTGTTTTATTCTATTAGTACTTAGAAACAGATCCAGCATTTTCGTTGCACAAAGCAGCTAATGACATGGAATATGGAAACAATTTAGTGACATGCTACTTTGTTGTCAGTACAACATTAAGACCTTGGTCATAGGGATCAATCCTCCAAATGTCAGTTGAGTGCACAGGCTGCCATGCATGGGAGGGGCAGTGCCCCAGTCTCTCTTTAAGGTAGAAAACATGTGGTATCCAGATATGGTTGAACTGTAACTCCCATACTCCTTCACCATTGGCTTCAGTAGTGCCAATAGGGCTACAGCTATTGGGACATGCAGCCCAACAGCATCTGGATTCCTAAGATCTTCCAGGGAAGGTTTTTTCTTGGGCCCACCACCCTCCCAGGCTCACTTGGTGAGGACATGAGAGAGAGCCTTCTTGGTGACTGCTCCCACCCTTTGTAATTCCCTTCCACAGGAGGCTAGGCTGGCCCCTTCCCTATTTGCCTTTTCACCAGCAAGCAAAAATATTTCTATGTAAGCAGGCTTTTTAACATATAATCAGTACAGGATGGTTTTTATATGGAGTGTGTGTTTTTAGTTATGTTTTTAACTTCTCTCTGTTTCTGTATTAATTTTATATTATTTTAACTAGATGATTTTAATTGTTTTAAATTTTTTATTGTAACGTTTCTCTTGTGAGCTGCCTTGGGTCCCCTTTTGGGGAGAAAGGTGACAAACAAACAAACAAACAAATAAATAAAGTGCCATATGATTCATACTCCTGGTGTAGGGCAGATATAGCCTATTAGAGAGAAAGGTTTTAACATTGGATTAGACTGGAAAATATAGGAGTTTGAATCTCGCTGGCACAGATAACTGTACTATAATTTGCCATCTATTTATGTGGTAGCACGTGGAGGAAAATAGATACTGTTTTCATTTTAAAACACAAAGGTACTGGTTTCATTTTAAAGCAACTCAGAATATTGTGGAAGAATGTTGGGGGTGGAGTGTGCTAAATGCAGCCTTTCTTGTAATCCCATCTGACAGTTAATGGATCAGATGTCTTTCGGAGAGTTTCACAAATCCACATAATGTCCCTGATTATACACTGTTCATTTGGATCCCAGATTTATTTCATATATCTGGATAGCAGCCTCCTCCCACTGTGTGTGGATGTCACAGATTTGTCTGTTCTCAGTATATCAAAGATGATGCTACAATGCCTGCCATTCTAGCAAAGGCTGACATTAAATTTAAAACCCCAAACTATTCCCTCTCGGATGAACCCATTTGAGTTAGCGGCCTGTGGATATGTGTTGCTTTGGGCAAATTTCACATGCTGAGGGTCAAGCTGTATTCTTTGTGTGAGGTTTTGGCCTTCACAGCTGTAGACATCCCAAGGGTAAAAAGAGCATGGCCCCTTTTGGGCCCATGTATCTTGATGTAACTAGGACAGCTGGTGATGGCCCCAGAAGTGCTTCACTAAAAGCCAAATTACAAAAGAGGACATAAAAATAGCAGCTGGCTTGTCAATAAGTTCTTACCAAGTGCCAGCATTCACTATACTTAACCACCACCACCACCACCACCCCCAAAAGTGAGGGAAATGCTACATAAAAAGCCCTGCTTCTCGTATGAATAATTGGGACGTTTCCAAAGGGTCTGAGCATGACTAGTAGGTTTCAGAATGACTTTAATAACCTGAACATTCATGCTGCGGCTTCGGCGTGCGGTGTATGCACTCCATTAAACTCTACTGGTTTCATGGGACTCCTTCTTAGGAGATTTATATTGTAATAGTTCTGCTCTCATCATATTTGTCTGGAGTAAATAGACACATCTTGCAAATTCTCGGTATGCAATATTGGAAGAAGGCCAGTGGCTGGCTCGTTTCTCAGCCAAACTCCCACTGAAGTGAGTGGCATCTTTGCCTCATTAAGGAGTTCAGAGCAAGGCCTCCAATATGCAAAATCCCAGGGCATATGAGTTTTGCATATCCCTCGCGAAGGAAACAATTCTATAAAGGCAAGCTGCAATTTGGTTCCCCTGTCTGTTCCCTGTCCACTTCCATCTCCGTTTTTTTTAAAAAAACATAGATTTAAAGAAGACACATCACAATTATTCTTCACAGTCCTAAACCAAATGACATCTTGAAGTGAGCCCCTCTCGTAGAAAACAGCAAAGCTTTCCAAATTGCACAGATCAACAGTTCTGCAACGGAAGCTGCCTTTCCATTTCCAAGGATATCAATTAATTTGAAAAGACTATTTGGATGGCAAAATGAATCTCTGCAAAATTAAGGGAGTGCAAAAGCCAGGTTCATGTTTTTTTCAAGGCTCTTATTTTCCCTCCCCCTTTCAAATAATGAGATAGATTAATGATCCTAGGAGCTGGAGGAATTTGTTGATTTCTTTGGTGTTTCAACTTGCTGAGTGAGAACTATTCTCTATTCTGTGGCTGATCCCTTCTACATCCTGATGTGTGGGGAAATTATTCCAGGTTTTTGTGTGAACCTTTGGCCTGCCCAAAGTTACTACTGTGCCCATTCCAAACGTGGTTGGGGGTCGACCATCACAAGGCAAAAATTGTTGTGTGTTCCCAAGTTGTTTCCAACTTATGGGGATCCTATCATGGGAGTTTCTTGGCAAGATTTGTTTGGTGGGGGAAGAGGTTGTCTTTGGATTCCTCTGAGGCTGAGAGAATATGACTTGTCCAAGGTCACCCATTACGTTTCCATGGCCAAGTGGGGATTTGAAACCTGTTCTCCAGAGTTGTAATCCAACACACAATCCGTATGATGGCTCTTTCTTTTGTCATTTTTCTTAATTATTCATTGTTTGGATTTTAAGTCTCTTTGCACAGTATTATTATATGATACGTAAAGTTTGTTCACTTTTTTAAATTTGTAGAGAAAGATGATTTGGAGTGAGCAAGTTTTGTGTATTTTGTTTTTGTTTGTTTGTTTGTTTTCCAAAGAAATCTGTTGAAAGCTATTTAAATAGGCCTTTTCCAGTGGGAAAAAAATCAAAACAAGTAAAAGAAAGTGAAGTATTTAGTTCCTACTAGTTCATAGTGTCAAGCAGACATACTTCATTAATTCCTATAAAAAGAATATGAGAAAAGGAAACTAGTAACTGTAATGATCAGAGACTATGCCTGGTCCCACAGAAAAATCTGCCTCTTGCATGGAGTTTAGAAATGAATTGTGGGCACTGAAGTGACATAAATATCCTAAAGGCAGCACATCATGTCTGATCTTGGACACTAAATAGGGTCAGACCTGTTTAGTATTTTGGATGGGAGACTGCTAGTGAGTACCAAGTGCTGTAGCCTATATTTCAGAGGAAGGAACTGGCAAAGCCACCTCTGAATATTCCTTGCCTTAGAAAATCTTATGAAATTCATGGCATCATGATTGGAGGCACTGAGGATGCAGCTCTAGCATGTGAGGAGTACTCTTTGAACCAAAGGATCAGAATATTTGATCTGGGTATTCTAAATGACTGAAGTCTTGTTTAGGTGAGATTAGATGAACAAGTGTATTTTCACCAGGTCATATGATAACCAAAATGTAAAACAAAGCATATTGGTTAATTTTGCTCCATAACAGCTATTTTGCTATATATTTATTTCTCTGTTGCAGCAGTCATATAAACTGCCCTGGATGATATCTGTTGGCATATAAATATCTTAAAAGGAATAAAGGAAAGAAACTCTTCACCTTCAGCTAGTGTTCCCCCCCCCTTCAAAAAAAAAATTGCAAAAGGAGAATTGGGTATAATAACTCAGCAGCCAACAGATCTGAGAACTGACTGTGTTCTATTAGTTCCTGTAGCACTTAGAGCAACCAAGCAAGGAGTATGTACTGTGTTTGTTATTCCATATGCTGAAGAAATAAACACTATTTTGCTATCCTTCTTAATTAAAAACACACGGTGGAAGAATGTAACATTTTCTGAATTGAGATGTGGAAGTTTGCCTCCTGGTTTGAGTTAAAGTAATTATAGCTTTAAAGCTATACCCCCCTCGATATACCCTTCTAACCCTGCAATTAAACAAAGAGAAATGCTTCATTTTCTGGTTATTGCCAAAGCGTGTTTCTGACTCCTGGAGAAGCCTTCGATTATACTTGCAGTCGAATTTCATTTCTTCTAGCCATACAGGTGCAATGAAAGAAATAAAATTAATTAAAATCGTGGACATATTTATCTCTTCCAGGTGCTGACAATAGGTACTTGCAGAGACATTTTTC
Organism: Urosaurus nigricauda; assembly: GCA_034509955.1. NCBI lineage: Eukaryota > Metazoa > Chordata > Lepidosauria > Squamata > Phrynosomatidae > Urosaurus > Urosaurus nigricauda. The sequence continues at coordinate 110,017,234 of JAOEGL010000004.1, forward strand.
CAGTAATTAGACAGGCATTCTTGTGTTTCCTAATGAGTTATCACTCCTCTATTAAAATGCATCAAGCAGGATTCATCATCTCTTCATAATCAAGTGATAGGAGAGTTCTGTATAGATAGAGGCAATACAAATATCTGCAATCCATTTCTTATTATCTCAAAAAATACTACTGCTACAGAAATTACTAGTTTTTCATGGTTTCACCAGACCCTGAAAAATCCCACATATATTCAGTACACCACTGGGTCCAGTTTTGGGGTGCCTTAGTATTTAAGATTTTGTTGGTATATAAAAGTCTAAATAGTTTGGGATGTGGTTACTCAACAAACTGCCTTCTCCCTTATAAATTGACTGAAGTTATCTGGGGAGTCCCTCCCAGTTTTGCACATGCTCCTCTTCAGGGCAGGGCTTTTAATATTGTGACCCTGCTTGTGCTCTTGGATCTCATGCCATCCTTTTGGAGCAGCTGAGGGAGTTGGGGATCGGTGGCACCGTGCTCCGGTGGTTCCGGTCCTTTTTCTCCGTCAGATCCCAAAGGGTGAGGCTCGGGAACAGTTGCTCCCCCAAAATCGAGCTTAATTGTGGCGTCCCTCAGGGCGCCATCCTGTCCCCGATGCTATTTAACATCTATATGAAGCCACTTGGTGAGATCTTTCGGAGGCATGGAGCTCAGTGTCTTCAGTATGCTGACAACACTCAGATATATCTCTCCATGACAAGATCATCCACTCAGACCTCAGATGGTGTCTCTCCTATCTACCGCTGCCTTGAGGCGGTAATGGATTGGATGTGGGAAAACAAATTGAAGCTCAATCCAAGCAAAACGGAGGTACTCACAGTTACAGGCCCGAAACCAGTATTGGGAATACAATCTCCAGTTCTTGGTAGAGTCACACTCTCCTCTAAGGACTGTGTTCGCTGCTTGGGGGTCCTCCTTGACTCGTCGCTTCACATGACTAGCCAGGTGTATGCGACGGTCAGGAGTGCCTGTTACCAGCTTCGGCTGATCCACAAGCTGCGCCCTTTCCTGGAGAGGAAGGATCTGGAAACTGTGATACACGCTCTGGTAACCTCACGACTGGACTTCTGTAATGTACTTCTGTAATCTACATGGGGCTACCCTTGTGCTTAACTCGGAAACTACAACTGGTCCAGAATATGGCAGCCAGACTCATTACTGGTACATCTAGGAGAGAGCACATGACACCTGTGCTAGAATCTCTCCACTGGCTACCGATCAGTTTCTGGGCACAGTACAAGGTGTTGGTTTTGACCTATAAAGCCCTACATGGCTCAGGTCCATCCTATCTAAGGGACCGCCTCTCCCCATACAAACATCTCCCCCACACACTTCGATCCTCTGGGAGGAATCTGTTACAGCCCAGGAAGACCAGGTTCGTGCAGACCTCCCAGAGGGCCTTTTCAGCAGTCGCCCCCAAGCTTTGGAATGACCTTTCAGATGAGATGTGTCTTATTCCATCGATAGACAGCTTTAAGAAAGCTTTGAAGACGCATCTCTTTCGGCAGGCCTTCCCGGAAAATGTCTAACATTTCCCGGCTCTATCTCTGGCTAGTTCTTAGTTTCCATCTGGTTAAACACCTCAGGAAGCCTTTCGGTGTGACATTGTGGATTTTGTTTATTTGTAACTGTTTTTAATTTGTCTTTGGTTTAATCCTTTTTTAAGGGAGGGAGTTGGGAATGGGATTGGATATTTTAATTGTGATTTTTTTTAACTTTTCTTGTACCCCGCCCTGATTGCCCGTTCAAAGGGCGGGCTAGAATTATTATTATTATTATTATTATTATTATTTATTAATATGGTGGAATGTACTATAGGTGGGCCTCTTCCAGATCTTAGTGCCTGGCCATAATTCTCAGGTCATGGAGCCTCTCCTCCAATCTTAGGGCCAGGCACTTTTTTAATTGGCTCTTCCCTTGGTGTTTCTTCTAGGCCCAATCAGCCTCATCTGCCAGACAGAGGGGAGCAAACAGAGAGAACAAGGCATATAAAGTTAACTACATCTTCTCCTTGCTCCTCTGAATGCCCACACAAGTCCAGAGACAATATAGGTGTGCCCAGTGCTTGGTCCTCCTACTGGGATATGAGCCAAGAAGTTGCCTAACACTGATGGACATGATGGTAGCTCCAAATGGGATACAGTACTTTAAAAGTGGGACTTGGGCTCTGTTGAAGCAGAGATTCTGCTTCACACTTCTTGTTGTTATGAAGGCAGTCTCTTGAGTAACTACATCCCAAACTACAGAATTGGGGGCATACTTATCAAATTTGTGGATGACACTAAACTAGGAGTAGCTAATACCCCAGAGGAGAGGATCAAAATTCAAAATGACCTGAATAGACTAGAAAGCTGGGCCAATGCTAACAAAATGAAATTCAACGCAGAGAAATGTAAGGTTCTGCACTTAGGGTGGAAAAATGAAATGCACAAATGGGGGACACCTGGCTGAATGAAACTATGTGTGAAAGGGATCAAGGAGTACAAGTAGACCATAAATTGAACATGAGTCAACAGTGCGATGCAGCAGCTAAAAAGGCCAATGCAATTTTAAGCAGCATCAATAGATGTATAATGTCTAGATCAAGGGAAGTAATAGTGCCACTCTACTCTGCTTTAGTCAGGCCCCACCTGGAATACTGTGTCCAGTTCTGGGCACCACAGTTCAAAAAGGTTGTGGAGAAACTGGAGCGTGTCCAAAGGAGGGCAACTAAGATGGTGAAGGGTCTGGAAACCATGCCCTATGAGGAATGCTTTAGTGAACTGGGGATGTTTAGCCTGGAGAAGAGAAGGTTAAGAGGTGATATGATAGCCCTGTTTAAATATTTGAAGGGATGTCATATTGAGGAGGGAGCAAGCTTGTTTTCTGCTGCTCCAGAGACTAGGACATGGAACAATGGATGCAAATTGCAGGAAAAGAGATTCCACCTCAACATTAGGAGGAACTTCCTGACAGTAAGGGCTGTTCGACAGTGGAACACACTCCCTTGGAGGGTGGTGGAGCCTCCTTCCTTTGAGATCTTTAAGCAGAGGCTGGTTGGCCATCTATCAGGGATGCTTTGATTTGGAGTTCCTGCATGGCAGGGGGTTGGACTGGATGGTCCTTGTGGTCTCTTCCAACTCTATGATCCTATGATCCTATGAGCCTTCAAGTCATTTCTAACTTATGGTGACTGCATCATGAATTTTCTTGAAAAGAGTTCTTCACAAGGGGTTTGCCATTGCCTTCCTTGAGGCTGAGAGTGACTTGCCCAGTGGGTTTCCATTCCTGAGCAAAGATTTGAACCCTAGTCTCCAAGAGTCCTAGTCTAATTCCCAAACCACAATGCCATGTTGACTACACGCTATTCAATTATACCACTTTAACTGTTGTGGCAACCCTTGGGCCTGTAGTTTAGTGAGGCATTGGAGCTCCCTGACTGAGAATTCTAAATACCCCCCCACACACACACACTACAAATCCACTGAATTTGTAGGGTGCTGCTGTGACAGTTAGAGTGGAATCATAGTGCTGTAGCTACAGGAGCCAATTCTAGACATGGCTGATCTCTCAGGTCTGTCAACACTTTCTATCTCCCCACCTTTTATCCCCTTTCTCCTTCTCTTTTGTATCTGACCCTCTAGTCACACCCAATTTCTGACTTCTTTGAAAACAGACAGATTACGTGACCTTGAAAGTAGGCTGTCCTTCACAAGGAACTCTTGTTCCAGGTCACGGGAAACATTTGGGATCTTTCACACAGGTGTATCCCCACCCACTTAGCAGGCGGGACAGAGTAGAAGGTGGACAGAGTCGAAGGTGGAAATGCCATTGCAACTTCTCACATATAGGTATTGTAGTCCTAGTGCAGAATGTAACAGAATCTGAATACAGTGGCTATAGTGTATCCCTAAACAGCTCACATCAGGGAAACTGTAAACCTAAATTTCTAGCTGAAAGCTGTTCAGTAAAAAAGATTCTTAGCTGTTAAATGCTTCATTTGACATCTCCTTTTTTTAGTAAAGCTGTAGGGTGATGCACATGCTCTCGGCACCTCTTATGGATGTTCTATGCAGATGTCATTTCTGTAGCAGGCAGAAATACCACATTTGTCACCTCCAGTAGAGTAATATGGGCAAAGAAGCATATTTCCATGAACATTCTTGGCTGTGATACACACTGAAGAGTTCCATGTTATTCTGCTGTCAAGCTCTTAGCGCCTGGAGTTCTTTACAGATGATTTGAAAAGGGGGATGGAAAATAAATCTACCCATATTGTAATGCTTTTATGTGGATCTATGGTGTGACCATGCCTGGAATACTGTGCACAGCTCTGGTTACCTCACTTGAAAAACGATACCTAGAGCTGGAAAGGGCATGGAAAAAGATTAGGCAAAGTGAATCAACCATTTGGAATGGCCAAGGTGCCAGATATCATTTGATTTAGAACAACAACAGCTAAAGAAGAGTGGGGAAAAATAATCAAGGTTTCTAAAAAATTATTTCTGTCAGCTAACAACAAACACTCTCTATAGCTCTTGGATATGGGACTGTAGTTCAATAGTGGAGCACATACTCTGAATGCACAAAGACACCAGCAACTCCCAGAAAGCCTGGGGAAGATTTCTACCTGGAACCCTGGAAAGCAGCTGCTAGAAAAGATGGACAATACTGTATTAAATAAACCAGTTTCATGTGGTATTTATTTATTTTACATCCTGCCTTTCTCCCAGTGCAGGACCCAAAGTAACGTATAAAAGTAAAGGTATTCCCTGTTGTCAAGGTTGTCAAGTCATGTAACCATAGAGGGGAGTGCTCATCTCTGTTACTAAGCCGAAGAGCCAGCATTATCTGAGACTACTCTGTGATCATGTGGCAGCATGATTGCACAGAATGCTGTTTACCTTCCCACCAGAGTGGTACCTATTTATCTACTTGCATTTGCATGCTTTCAAACTGCTACGTTGGCAGAAGCTGGGACTAGCCATGGGAGATCACCTCATCATGTGGCACCTGGACCATGAACTGCCAACCTGCCAATCTTGCAGTCAACAGAGTTAGCGTCTTAACCACTTTTGCCACCGCATTCCTAAGGTGATGTATAACAGGACTTAAAACAGAATACATTTAAAAATCAAGCACTTATAAAACTGAAGATTTTTTAAAGGTTATCCATTTAAAGCAATTAAAATTTCACAAACAACAAGAAACAAAAGTATAGCAGCCATCGTTGAAATGTCTTCTGCGACGTCCAGTTGGACACCAAAAACCTATCCAAATAAAAAGGCATTTGCCTGCCAGTGGAAAGATTGCATAGAAGGCGCCAGCCTAGCTTGACCTTCCATGAAAGGGAGACCTACAGCCTGGGAGCAGCCACTGAGAAGGCCATCTCTTGGGTTGCCATCAGAGGTGACTGTGATGGTGGTGGGAGTCAAAGAAAGCATTCCCCCTAACAGACAGTAGACAAGGAAGCCTCCAGTTGGTATCCCATAGTGAAATGGGCAAGGTTTAGAGATTAATGGTTCTAGTTTTAGCATGTGGTAGATCAGGGAAAAAGCTTGGACAGCATACCATGGGGAGAAATCGTCCCCAAAACTCTATATTCCTATTGTCTGAAGATCCCTATGTTGTCTCAAAATCCCCATTTCATTGATCGCATAGGTGTTAGAAATCCAGGCAGTCAGATTAAAAACAAAGGCTTCTCATTCACAATAAAAGGACTGTACTTGGTACTGGAATTGCCTTGAGTGTCTTCCTGCTACTTGTTACCTAACTTCAGAAGAAATTACCAGAAGAAATGAGAATATTTCCAAACTGAGAGATATCAGAACCATTTATCAACACTAAATGCCGGTGATTTTATTTCCTCTTTTGATGCTTTTCTTTGATCTTTGTATAAAGCAGGAAATCCTGAAAATGGCATGGAATGTCAGTTTTAAATATTCTGAATGAACTTTCTGCAAATTTAATGTTCTTACTGGAGACAGAATCACATACTATCATTTGCATAGCAGTAGAAGTGCCACACTTCTCTCCTAATGCCAATGTGTGGGCATTTTGCCAGTGAAAATGAATTCTCTGAGGAATGTTTCATTTAATGGTCTCTCCCACCCGCCTCCACTTATTCCGATTTGCTTCAGCCTTCCAATGTTTTTCTGGCACAGAGCTAGATTAATAACAAATGGCTTTCTGTAGGGGAAAGATTCTGTGGTGTGACCTCCAAAAACCTCACGCAACTACACCAGAAATGATTATAGAAAATCATGGCTAAAATCCAGCAAACTGAAGCATTCATGAAGTTTTCATTACAGAAAATAGGAAGGAACTGGAAAGAAAATATAAAGGGCAAAAATTGTATATGCAGATGATGGGGAAGTTCACACTTCTGCACCATATGATCTTTATCATAAATCAGAAGGGTCTGAATGTAGTATTTTCCTTTACTACCCATGGGCCTTCTGCAGATGTGAAATTTTGCTGTGTGGTGGTGCAGCATAGGTAGTCACGAAACACTTCTAAGGACAACTGAAAATCAGAGCAAGCCCCTTTGTCAAGGCCTGTATAGTCATTCTGACAGGCCCTTAGCCTAAAGCTTGACATTACAAGAACTGTGTTGCTGCTGCTAGAAGTACTGCCTTGTACTTAAAGATTTGCATGTAGTGATGGGTGACTTCAACTATCTGGATATTTGCTGGACTTCAAACTCAGCAAAATCCTCAAGGTCTAGCAAATTCCTCACTTCCCTGGAAGACAATTTCATTGTCCAAAAGGTGGAACAAGCAACAAGGGAGTCAGCTATTTTGGATCTGATCCTAACCAACAGGGATGATCTAGTTAATGGGGTGCAAGTGGTTGGATCCTGAGGTGGGAGTGATCATTTTCTCCTGGAGTTTGTTATGCAGTGGAAAGGAGAAGCCAGGCATAGTCAGATACACATTCTAGATTTTAGGAAAGCTGATTTTAGTAAACTTAGAGAAATACTGGGGGTGATCCCATCGTCAGGAATGCTAAAAGAGAAGGGAGTTCAAGACGAATGGGAGTTCCTCAAAAGAGAAATACTAAAGGGACAATTTCAGACAGTTCCAATGAGGAAGAAAAATGGGAGCTGTCTCAAGAATCAGGATGGATGACTAAGGAACTTTCAACTGAACTAAGTTTTAAATGGAACATGTATAAGAAATGGAAAAATGGGATAATCACCAAAGAGGAATTCAAACAAATAGCCAGCACATGTAGGGATAAAATCAGAAAAGCTCACGTTTGTTAGAGAGGATAAGAACAATAAAAAGGGCTTTTATGGGTATGTCCGCAGCAAAAGGAAGAAGAAGGAAATGACAGGGCCACTGCGTGCAGGAGATGGCAAAATGCTAACGGGATAGAGAAAAGGCAGAATTACTTAACACCTTCTTTGCTTCAGTCTTTTCAGAAAAGGCAAAGGGTGTTCAACCTGAGGACAGTGGAGCAGGGGACAGAATAGAAGAATTTCAGCACAGAATAAGTAAAGAGATAGTACAGGAATACCTGGTTAATCTAAATGAATATAAGTCTCCAGGACCAGATGAACTACATCCAAGGGTACTAAGAGAACTGGCAAGTGTAATATTGCAGCCATTGGCAATCATCTTTGAGAACTCCTGGAGAACAGGAGAAGTCCCAGCATACTGGAAGATGGCAAACGTTGTCCCCATCTTCAAAAAGGGGAAAAAAGAGGATCCCAACAATTATCGTCCAGTTAGTCTGACATCAATTCCAGGAAAGATTCTAGAGCAGATCATTAAACAGAGAGTCTGTGAATATCTAGAAGGCAATGCCATAATCACAAAACATCAACAAGGGGTTCAGAGAAACAGGTCATGCCAGACAAATCCGATCTCTTTTTTTGATAAAATTACCAGCTTGGTAGATGAAGGGAATGCTGTGGATATAATATATCTTGATTTCAGTAAGGCCTTTAACAAGGTTCCCCATGACATTCTTGCAGACAAGCTTGTAAAATGTGGGCTAGACAAGGTAACTGTTACATGGATTTGTAATTGGTTGACTGGCCGCACCCAAAGGGTGCTCAACAATAGTTCCTTTTCATCCTGGAGAGATGTGAACAGTGGGCTGCCACAGGGTTCTGTCCTGAGCCCAGTGCTATTCAATAACTTTATTAATGACTTAGATGACAGTATTGGGGGCATAGTTATCAAATTTGCAAACGACACCAAATTAGGAGTAGCTGATTTTATTACTTTGTATTTTTATCATGTTGTTATCCCGCCTCGATCCGTAGGGAGAGGCGGGACATATAAATAAATTATTATTATTATTATTATTATTATTATTAGCTAATACCCCAGAGGACAGGATCAAAATTCAAAATGACCTGAACAGACTAGAAAGCTGGGCCACAGTTAACAAAATGAAATTCAACACGGAGAAATGTAAGGTTCTGCACTTAGGACGGAAAAATGAAATGCACAGATATATGATGGGGGACATCTGGCTGAATGAGACAACATGTGAAAGGGATCTAGGGGTCCAAGTAGACCACAAGTTGAACATGAGTCAACAGTGCAACAGCTCAAAAGGCCAATGCAATTTTAGGCTGCATCAATAGAAGTATAGTGTCTAGGTCAAGGGAAGTAATAGTGCCACTCTATACTGCTTTGTTCAGGCCCCACCTGGAATATTGTGTCCAGTTCTGGGCACCACAATTCAAAAAAGGATGTGGAGAAACTGGAGTGTGTCCAAAGGAGGGTGACTAAAATGGTTAAGGGTCTGGAAACCATGCCTTATGAGGAAAGACTTAGGGAGCTGGGGATGTTTAGCCTGGAGAAGAGAAGTTTAAGAGGTGATATGATAGCCCTGTTTAAATATTTGAAGGGATGTCATATTGAGGAGGGAGCAAGCTTGTTTTCTGCTGCTCCAGAGACTAGGACCCGGAATAATGGATGCAAGCTCCAGGAAAAGAAATTCCACCTTAACATTAGGAGGAATTTCCTGACAGTAAGGGCTGTTCGACAGTGGAACACACTCCCTCGGAGTGTGGTGGAGTCTTCTTCCTTAGAGGTCTTTAAGCAGAGGCTGGATGGCCATCTGTCGGGGATGCTTTGATTGGGTGTTCCTCCATGGCAGGGGGTTGGACTGGATGGCCCTTGTGGTCTCTTCCAACTCTATGATTCTATGATTCTATGTTCAGAATAAGACTAAAAAAATTGGTTGGATGTTTTTGGTGTTATTTCATACTTTTTATTTATTACCCACCATTTTTCTCCTGGAAATGTTTGCATTTGAAGAGGATAGTATTTTGTCTTGTAATGTGGTGAATTCTTTGGGGAGTACTGAGCATTTTAAGAAAGGAAGATGTGTAAGGCAAGTAAAGTGGAAAACACAATTAGGAAAGGACACGGAGATAGTTGAGAAACTGAGTAACAGAGACAAGGACTAATTGCTTTGATTAGATGGGGAAAGTCCTGTTTAGGTGCATACCCAGCCAAACTCTGGTCCTTTAAGCATTCATCAGATTCTACTTTCAAGTTATTATCCTCAGCCACAAGCAGTTGATTCTCCCATTTATCACAAATAAAAGTTGAGTGCCTTAGAATGCAATGTTCCAAATGGATTCTACAGTTGCATAGTGTGTACACCAATATGGGGTGGGGAAGGGGTGGCCCTCCACCTGATATTTTACTGTAGGTTCCACCATCAGTTTCCACTGGCTTTGTTAGGTAGGGATTTGCAATTCAGCAACATCTGAGGCACCCCATCCCTTCTTTCAGATGCATGGAATACCCTCAGACTTGACAAAGCCGAGGTGATGGAAAAAATTATTTTCCCTTTAGTGATTAATTAGAGCAGTTTTCTTCCTTTTTCAGGATAATTTTGTAATCAATAGTTGCTATTGATTACATGCTTCTACGCTGAAATCAGTTATGAAAGAAATATGAATTGCTCAGTTACATATTTACATCCACTATAACAAAATGCATTAGTAACATCCAAATGTAAATAAATCATCAGATCTCAACAATCCCTAGTTAGCATAATAACAACTGAAAAGTCTGAAACACATCTGTGAGTTAAATCCAATATTAATTTCTGCCTAAAGTCAACCCAGCGAAACAAAATGACTAATAAGTCTCCTTCATTCAAGTGGGTCTAATCAAGGTAGGATTTTATTGTTGTGGTAGTTGTTATTTGCCATCATGTCAACTTCACCTTATGGCTACTCTGGTGTGAGTCCAGTTTTTATTTGTTCTAATATTCATTCATTTGGTGGTGGTGGTTTTTCTGCCTCAAGATATTAATCAAACTCTTTTCCAGCACCACATTTCTAATGAGTTGATTTTCTTCCTGTCAGCTTTCTTCCCTGTCCAGCTTTCATAATTCTACATAGAAATCAGAAATACTATGGCCTGAATGGTTCTGATTTTGATATTTAATAATATGTATGTACACCAAAGGATAATTTGCCTTGTGGCATTAGAATATGGATTTGATTTGAACTACCTTCATAATATTGGTGTGTTCTTGCTTTATGTGGCAAATGACTGCATTCTGTTAAACTTATTCCTCTTCATTGTAATTCTTCAGTCTGCTATTGATCTCTTGTCACACTTTTAGACATATTGTCTAGACAATATGGTATTCTGATGTGAGACCCATAGATTTATGAGCAGGAGGTTGTGTACTTTTTCTTTTTTGATTCATACCGTAGGTCAAAAACAGATGGTCAAAATGAGCCGGCTTCCCAGCAGACTGGGAACGTGGCGTTCAGACAGCAGCACACCCCAAGTCCACTGGGAAGCCGCATGGCAGACCGAACGTGCAGCAAATCCATGGCATTTCAGCAGTGAAATGCTGCTGAAAAAATGTTGCTGCTGTGGCAAAGCCACTCTTTCCCTGGCACAAAAACAAGCAGCTTTCTGCCACCCCTTTTTGTGCCAGGAAAAGGCCGGGTTGGGGTGTGCCATGCAGTTGCCATGGCCCCAATCTGGTGAGCAAAGGGGTGGTGGCAAGCTGCTTCTTACCCACTGTCTGTTTCACCCCACAGTCTGTTTCTAGTCCATAGCACTTTTGTACATGATACGTTTGTTATTGGGTTTTCTTTTTTAGCTAAAAAGTATACCACAAAATATAGAATTTTGTGAAATTCAAAGGACAAATATGTTCTATTTACTATATTAATCTGTAAAATTCAGATCAAGTCAGGCTGCTTTGGAATTCAAGCAACCTGACCTGAAGTATCCTCAGCTGTATTACAAAGAGTTTTCAAAGGTCTTTGGTCTGTGATATGGGAGAGCTAGGGTGAAGTCGTGGTCTGAGTGTTGGACTGTGACTCTGGAGAACAGGGTTCAATTCCCTGCTTGGGCATAAAATATGCTAGGTGGCCTTGGGTGATTCACAAACTCTCATTTTCAGGGGCAAACCTCTAAACAAATCTTGCCAAGAAAACCCTGTGATAGGATTGCCATAAGTCAGAAAAGACTTGAAGGTGCACAATAACAACAACAATATTTAATATTAGCTCTTTTTGTTGTTAGCTTTTCTTTTACCCTGTTACATATAGAAAAAGAATTTTCACCCTCCAGTCCATCTGCCTTGGTCCAGGCCTCCGATAGAAAGAAGATCTGCTGGACTTTCCCCCTTCCCCACCACCTCTCCCTTTTCCTTTAGTTCCCCGAGGACAGGGAAATGTCTAATTAACAAATTGTAAGCCGCTCTGATAGCCTTGGCTGAAGAGCGGGGTATAAATAAAACATCATCATCATCATCATCATCATCTGTAATTTTAAAAAAAAACTCCTAGAAAACTATCTCTATACATGTAACTTTAGAATGGTGAGTTTCCCAAGAACATTCTTATAGCATCCAAACTTTCTGAAGCTTGAAGTGAGACTTACCTGGTAACATACTTTGTAAATGAAATGCAGCATGAACAATTTCAAAGTCCACAAGGAGGGGCGCTTTCTGGGAAAATCAATTTTAACAATTGATATATTGCATCCCTTATTGGAAGAGAAATGTGCATGGTGCATCTTGGAAAACATTCTGTGCACGACATCAGCTCTTTTAGTGCAGTCAGTAACAGGCCCTGTCTGATGCTGCCTCTTAAATTCATAAATAGAGTTCTTTACTTCCTGGAAAACCTAGACCATCAGACTTGGCACACAGTGTTTATTCTTTTTATTCTTTATTTAATATATATGCTGGTTAGTAAAATGTATTTAATTTTATGTTTAAAATCTGCTTATAAAATATTTACAATTCATCAGTGGTATGGAAGGCACGTGTTCCCCACCCCATCCTAAAGTTGTTATGAGTTGTAATATAAAATGTCTCCAACTGTGGAAAGGTGGGGGGAGTAATGAAGAGTGTAAAAACATCTGTTTATATTTATAGTTAGCCCTCTGTGTCTACAGATTTTGCAGCCACGGATTCAAAACTTGAGTTTACTATTTTATATGAGGGACACCATTTTATTATGCCATTGGATATAATGGGACTTGAGCACTCATGGATCCTGGTACCAAATCCCAGCAGATACCAAAGGTCCACTATACTGGTTGTTGATGTGGTTATTGAGGTTGTTGTTGTTGTTGTTGTTGTTGTTGTGTGCTTTCAAGTCATTTCCAACTTATGACAACCTTAAGATCAAGCTATCATGAGGTTTTCTTGACAAGATTCGTTCAAAGGAAGTTTGCCATTGCCTTCCCCTGAGGCTGAGAGCATATAATTGGTCCAATTTCCTTTACTTGAGGAAGACTCCTTCCAGTGGATTGTCCCTCCCAGTGCTCCAATGGGCAGGAAAATAAACCAGTGAGACTTAAGCAGTCCTCTACAGTGCTGAAGCAACTTACTAGAAATTCAAGTTTGTTTTCCCCCATCCCAAAGGTGCACAAGGTCCTACTTCCACAGGCTTCATGTATCCCTTTGTGGGGGGATCCCATGCAGCATTTGGGACTCTCCAAGTGCGCGGTGATTCTATCACACTCCCTTCCATAAAAACCTGAGGCAAAATTGTGGAGCCATGATGACTCAGAAAATATTATGCAATAACATTTTATGTGCTTAAAATCTGCAGAGAGATGTACGTCACAATAATTTGTCCAAGGATTTATATATATATATCTGCTCAAAGATTAGGATCCAAAGGAGGGGCCCTCCTCTGTATCCCATTAGTTGAAGCAGTGTGTTTGGACATGGGGGACAGCTTTCTCTGCAGGACACCCAGAGTATGGAGAACCCCTTCCCCTTCCTAATAGTCACCAAAATCAAGCCTTTGGGACATAATATATTTTCTCCAAATATGCATATGCATTATGGTTTTAAACTGTTTAAACTATTTTAAAACTATTTATTAAAGCCCTCCCTTGACCCCCTGATACATAATAACTATCGGCCAATATCATTGCTGCCATTTTTGGGGAAGGTGATCAAGAGGGCGGTTGCGATCCAGCTTCAATCGATCTTGGATGAAACGGATTTTCTAGATCCATTTCAAACCGGTTTTCGCGTGGGCTACGGGGTTGAGACTGCCATGGTTGCCCTGGTCGATGATCTCCGTCTGGGCATCGACAGGGATAGCGTGTCCCTGCTGGTGCTCTTGGACATCTCAGTGGCTTTCGATACCATCGACCATGGTATCCTTCTGGAGCGCCTGGCAGAGGTGGTAATCGGAGGCACTGCGCTCCAGTGGTTCAGATCCTACCTCTCTGGGAGGTTCCAGATGGTGCAGCTGGGGGACGTCTGCTCCGATAAGAGGGCCCTTAGATCTGGGGTCCCTCAAGGAGCCATTCTGTCCCCCATGCTCTTTAACATTTACATGAAACCGCTTTTTGATTTATTTCACACTTTAAAACATATAATGTAAACAACACAATATTTTGCATTTCTACATTTTATATTTGCACATTTTCCAAGCTAAACTGGAGTGTCCTGGTTTTTTGTGTTTGTTTGCTTGTTTGTTTTTTGCTCTGGTTTTTAGCCCCAGAACATGCCTTCATTTTTTATTTTGCCTGTATGTTTCACCCCTAAGTGTTTGATTGTATAGCTCATGAAAAGATATAGTTTGCTTTTAAAGAAATGGGTGTGCAGCAACATTTGATTGTCCTGATGCATAATCTGTGCTCAGGATAGGAGGGTATTGCTGGGGCAGAATATAGAGTAACAATAGTTACCAATTGGCAAGGGGCATCAGGCAAGGCTCCATTTTATCACCCTGTCTGTTTAATCTGTATGTTGAACATATCATAGTTAAAGTACATTTAGGCTAGGAGGAAAGAGGTGTGAAAATGGGAGGAGGAAACATCAACAATCTAAGATACGATGATGAAACCATACTACTAACAGAGAAATAGCAAAGACCTGGGGTGATTACTTTTTTAAAAAACAAGCAAAAATGTGCAAAGGTAGTTTTATAGTTGATTTGATCAGAGGGGGTTGACATTGCCTTCCTCAGGCTGAGTGTGACTTGCCAAAGGTCACCCAGTGAGTTTATTCATTCTAAGTACTGGGGTGATCCTCAAAAGAATGAGCTTTCTTACACACTGTCAAGATTTATGCTATCTCATAGAATATAGTTCTGGTCCAAGGAGCATAGTTTATTTATTTGTATTTGAAACATTTTTATTATTGTTTTAATACTAGTAACAAAATAGACGAGTATTTTCTAGCCCCTGGCTTTTCCATTGTGTAGTGTATTGATTAAAATGTGTTATTATCGGTTATCCCTGGAACCTTTAGGATTTATGCTTTAGCGAATGGGCTTTTGTTGAAGTTTGAGAGCTTGTGGACTGGGAGCATAACCTCTGCATTTGACATCTTCACAGTTTCTAAAATCATCAGTGTTGGGGTAGCCCAGGATTACAATGACTGACAGTTCAAAAATGCAGTGATCTGTTGTGTCTAACCTGTGTCAAGCTAGAGAATATTTAAATCAATAATAACGCTATCAGAAGTGGAAAATCAAATGCAAAATAATTCCCCGGGCTTCCTATGTATAATGACATTTGCTCTTTTGATGAATTGCTAATGCATTCTTGCACAGGAGAGTTGGCATAACAGCCAAGTCTGGAATAAAAGGAGCAATGTTGGAAGAACAGACGCTTTCATTGCTCTACTGTTTACCACTTATTTATATATTTATTTTTATGTAACATTTACAATCCATCTTTTTTTTCCAGCTGCAGTCTAGCAAGTATACATTTAAAATCCCACTCATCCCCCCCCCCCATGTTATTTGACATTGAAACCATATTTGAATGTCAAGATAAGGCCTGGTTAATTGTGATGGGAAGAAGCCTGTGAGAATTTCTATGAGTTCATGCATTCCCTCCCCCCTTCCTTTTCTACAAGATGTTCATAAGCTTTCCCTTCTCTTTTTTACTAACTGCATTGCCATGTTGCCTAGACTGACAAACCGTGGGTTATGAAAGTGGTGCTTTTCAACAAATAATTATTAAGTTTAACCAAAGATGGCTGGTGGCTTTCATGGCTGTGTCTTTGTGTATGTCTATGTAGAAGTGTGAGAGAGTGAAAGAGAGAGAGAGAAAATCTGTTCTTGATTTTAACTCAATTTTTAAAAGTGATATCCAAGATGCTGACACTATTTTGGGGTTATGGCTCCAGCCTGTAGGGTACGCCATTTATAGTTCAGATCCAAATCCAGTGTGGATTCATCACCCCAATGCCATGTAAGTCATTAGCTACCACTATAAAGGAAAGCTATGGGCCAAGAAGTCTATACCAATCTATAAAGTCACCAGTCCTCTGTTTACTTACCCTGGGCCAAAAAAAATCCAAGACCTTATAGGACATCTCTGGAATCTAGGACAAAAAAGGAGAAAATCTTGCATCCTCTGTTCTTAGAGAGCCAGGGTAGATATCAATCAATGAACGAAAAGGTTAGACACTGGTTGTGCTATTGAGACTATCTTGAACAAGGCTAGAAGGCTAAAGGTTGTCTTGTAAATGTTGTCTTGCAGCAGCGAGAATGGAAGGGGGTTATTGCTTCTTTTAGGTTCTCCCAGGAAGGACTCAGGGCAGAGTGGGGGTGTGGCATCTGCACAATACACACCCCAACACTGCCTTGATGCCGCCATCATGACGTGCGCCTGACCACATGGTGGGCACCCTGGCGCTCCTTTGGCGCTGCATCCAGATGACACAGCACCTAAAGGAGTGCTAGAAAGTGCTGCAGCAATGGCACCTTTTCCCTGGTATGAAAAGGAACATCATTTTGCATCATTTTGCCACTCTACTCAGAGAAAGGGATGGTTCCTCTTTTTGATTAAGGTACAGGACTTACATTGATCAATGGATAAGTTTACCCAAGATTTTTGGGTCAGTTTTTTTGACTAAATTTCTAGACTTGTACATAAATATATACAGTCAATAATGGTAGGTTCCCAGATGATTCCAGACATTACTGTTATTATTTGGAAGTAAATCCTTGTAGGAATATATAGGCAATAAATATTTGGCAAAGGTATCTTGGTGTACTTGTGGTAAGAAAGGCACATTTTGCAGGGTCCATCTGCTAATACATATAATTCTTAATTAAATTGGACAACTTCACCCGTTCATATTTTATGCATATGTGGAAATTTAATATAACCGCAACTAAAAGGTTTGGTCTGAGAGTTTTGCAACTTCCGGTAGCACTTTAACAAAGCACATTTAACTTAATCGATATACATAATATTACTCTCATAACTGTTCAAAATGCTATAGAGCACATCTATCTGATGTGAGGGACCAGATTTCCCCACCACTCCACACACCACACCACATCAGTGTGTTATGAACTGACATCAGCTACATTTGATTCTTTTTTCCCTGGAAACCTGCCAAAGATCAGCTGTTCTTAGACCAGCACAGTGCATAGAGCCCCACTTTGTGTAGCAATTTTATGGAGATTTCAAGCAAAGAGAAATATTTATTCCCACTCTGTTCTATCCATTTAGTCCTCTTAGTCTGGACATGGTTATCAGTATTATCCTATACACTTAAACTTGGAAGTAAATCTCAATGATCACTATAAGATTTTATCCTTGGGGTATGAGATCCATCCCAACACTGGAAATTGAAAATTGTTTCCAGTGTTTTCAGCAGGTTGAGAATGAACAGAATATCTGTCCAAATTTGTTTGCTCTCCACACATTTCTTGTTCATTTATGGAAATGAAACTGCCAAATCCTTCCTATAAAGTCACACATAACTGACGTACTTGAAACCACATAACCACACACGTGCATGCACATATGTGCATGTACACACACGTTTGTATTTATATAGGCAGCCAGTCATCCTTATGCAATCAGAAGTTGAAATTCTGTAGCTTTGACAATGAAAAATGCAGTGTGCCACTAAAACTATTCCTCTGGACATTTCTTCCTCATCACTTTCCCCTACCTCTTTCATTGATCCTCTTGTTTGTTTGGTGCCACATGCAAACCTGAAACAATGAGTGATCTAGTTTGTTTCTCTCGTAAAAAACCAGAGAAAGGATCCATGGTTTATTTTAGGATTATCCAAACTGGGCATTGTCAACACATCCTCAGGAAGCTATGATCCACCACCACCACCCCAGAACTCTGCCATATCTAGATGTCTAGATGCACCTATTGAAATTAAAAGGTTATGCAGGCTATTTTAGTGAAAGAAATGCATTCCTGACATGAAATAGTTTTTTTTTTTAAAAAAAAAAAACCAGTTCATCAAGAAAGAGAGTCTTACAGAGAGATGATACCCTGTAACAGACATCATAGAAGCTGGCTTTTCATTTAGCTAGACCTGAGGTTGCCAGAAGCCTTCTCATTTACATTTCTAAAGACTGTTCACAGACATTAGGACTAATTGGGAAGTCTCCTTGTTTGTAACACTGCTCTGCAGTAAATGATATGTTTTTCACACGATATATCATGATCCCTGAAATGTTCTGGCATTAAAGCAAGGTTGGACAACATCTAAATCCACAAGGGCCACACTGTTTTATAGACTAGAGTATTGAGGCCAAACTATGCTATGTGCTATGTAGTCAGGTTTTTGTAGTAAAATTGGCATTGCTACCCAGTGCCTTTCATAGATAAGAAACATATGGGATCATATAGTATTCAGCACAAGCAGGGAGAAATTAGATTATAGCCCCTTGTTGAATGGCTGCATGATTTATGTTATACTTTTCTTGACAAAGAAGGCACAGGCAAAAATATGGACAGGATTCAGGAGCAATGCACAAATGGGGAGGATCAGAAAGCAAGTTCAGCAAATATTTATTTAGTTAGGTTTTTTGTGCCCTTTTCCCAGTTTGGAACTCAAGATGGCTAGCGACATATTAAAAATTCAAAGACATAGCCATGTTAGTCTAGAAAATCAATATGCAAAGGAATCTTGCAGCACATTTGAGGTCCAAAACACACTGCAGAAATAATCTAGTTTGAGATGACTTTAACTGCCCTGGCTCAGTGCTAGGGAATCCTGGGGATTGTAGTTCATTGTGGCACCAGTGCTCTCTGACAGAGAAGGCTAAATGTCTCACAAAACCACAGTTCCCAGAATACCCTAGCATTCAGCCAGAACAGTTAAAACTGTCTCAAACTGGAATATTTCTGTGGTGTGTTTGGACTTGAGACTAACTGAAAGACAGAAGTTGGTAGCACGAGCTTTTGTAGATTTCAGCCTATGTCCTCCTAAACATGCATTTGAGAGAGTAGGCTCAATTCTAGAAAAGTATATGAAAGCTCATGCTACTAGCGTCTATATTTCAGTCAGTCTCAAAGATGCTGCGATATCCCTTTGCAAATAAAAAATAAAATAAAATTCATGGAACATAAAAGTTATAAAGTCATGAAACTGTTCAAAAATTTAAACCATGGCCTTGTCTATATGGGTGATTTATCCTAAATTCTTCCCCCTGCCTCCTGGGCTCATTGTGTCCTCTTTAGATGACACAATGCTAAAACCTTGAATTAGATCTGGACTGACTTCATGATGCCTGCACCCAGTCCAGGCTTCCTCCCCTAACTTGCATCTACATAACCCATCTTTTGCTATAGGTTTTCAGCTCTCTTCATGGTGGCAGTAGTGGCTGCCTTTTAACTCACTATCCCTGCAAGCTGCCTTGCACCATGGCAGCAGGTGTGAGCCACTTTGAGGTCAGAACAAGGTGCCCAGTGATAGTGTAGTTGGGCACCTTGTCCTGACCTCAGCAAGTGGTGCCAGGCATAGGAAGTCAATTGCCTGTTGTTCACACTGAGAGCCAAAAACACGCAGCAAAAGAGATAAAGTAAGGGGCAAATTCAGGGGCAATTTGGGGCCAGAGTAGTCCATGGGCAGTTAAAAAGTCTCCGCCTCAAGTTAAAAACCATTAAAAACCCAGAGCAGCAGTAAGGAAAACATCCAGTGTTTAATGGGTATAGTCCGTGTACAATTACGGTAGTCTTCAAAGGTCTGCCTGTCTGCAGAAGATAGTGAGGAGGGTGCCAATCCAGGGTGACCAGATGTTCTCCTTTTTCAGGACCTGTCTTCCATTTCAGATTTCTGTTCGGGAGGAATTCCAACATGTCCTCCATTTTGAGTACGACTAAGAAGCATGAATTTACATTTGCATGAGTGTTAGATCTTTTCATTGGTCATGTCCTACCTTTTTATTCAGTGCCCTATTTTTTGCAGTGTCTTATCCTCCTTTGTGGTTAGGGCATCTGGTCATCCTGTGCCAATGTTGAGTCAAGTCTTTCATGGCCGGCATCCATGATTTTTTGTAGGGCTTTCGGGCTATGTGGCCATGTTCTAGAAGAGTTACTGTCTGATGTTTCGCCAGCATCTGTGGCTAGCATCTTCAGAGAATGATAGCATGGAAAAGGATTGGATATATATATCCTGTATGACCCTGGGAAGGGAGGAGTAATTTGCAAATGTATTGTTCTGTTGCTAATGGCAGTCCTCAGGGTGGGAGGATATGCAAAAGAGGATAAATGTCTGCTACTTGGTGCTCATTGTCTGCTGGGAATCTGCTCATTGTCTGCTGGGAAGAAGATCTGAACCATTTGAACCATTTGAACAACATCCACCCTAACATCCAATTCACAATGGAAAAAGAAAAGGAAGGAACACTACCATTCTTGGATGTCCTAGTCATTCGCAAACCAAAACTACGTTTGGGCCACACCATATACAGAAAACCTACACATACGGACAGATACCTGCACATCACCAACCATCACCCAGGACAAAAAAGAAGCACAATAAAAACACTGGTAAACCGGGGGAAACGGATCTGTGAAGCCCACTTCTTGGAAGATGAACTGAAACACCTGGATTGGGCTCTACAGGCAAATGGTTACTCCAGCGGAGACATCAGAAAGGCTGCCAGGCCCAGAAAAACCCAGAGGAGGGAAGACAAACAACCACCCAAAGGGAAGATATTTTTACCATACATCCAAGGAGTCCAGACAGAATAGGGAAAGTGGTGAGGAAACACAACCTGCAAATGGTTTACAAACAGATGAAGAAAATCCAGCAAATGCTTCGCTCAACCAAGGACAAGAGAGATCCTCTCACAACCGCAGGAGTCTACTGCATTCCATGCAACTGCAGACAGGTCTAAATAGGGACCACCAAAGGCAGTGTGCAAACAAGAATCAAGGAACATGAAAGACACTGCAGACTGGGTCAGCCGGAAAAATCAGTAGTAGCAGAACATGCTATAAACCATCCTGGGTATAATATGCTGTTTGAAAGCACTGAAATTCTGGATCATGCCAACCACTACCATGTCAGAATGCACAGGGAAGTCATTGAAATCCATAAACTCCTGGACAATTTCAACAGGAAAGTGGAAACCCTGAGGGTTAACAAGGCTTGTCTACCAGTCCTGAAGAACAGCAAGATTAAGACTCAACCAATGCAAATGAGAAACAGCCGGGGGGTCAGGGGATTCCCAGGAAACAATGAGCACCAAGTAGCAGACATTTATCCTCTTTTGCATATCCTCCCACCTGAGGACTGCCATTAGCACAGAACAATACATTTGGAAATTACTCCTCCCTTCCCAGGGTCACACAGGATATATATATCCAATCCTTTGCCAAGCTATCATTCTCTGAAGATGCCAGCCACAAATGCTGGTGAAACATCAGAAAGGAACTCTTCTAGAACATGGCCACATAGCCCGAAAGCTATACAAAAAAACATCCTGTGCCAGTCTAACCTTTATGGGAAGAGAATTCCTATGCCTAGGGACAACTACTAGGATGACTATCTCATGTGTGTTCCCTCCAGACATACCTGTGAGGGAACAACTCTTGCCCAGGCTGCCCAGCACCTTATTCTGCCTAGTTTTGCAGCCAATGCTGGGATGTTGGAACCACAATGAAGTGTAACATTCAAATGGATTCAGGCAAAACAATCCTATGGAGGGTTGAGTCCTATTACTCTGCTCAGAACCCTCTTGGTGACTTAGGCTGTTCAGAGATGTAATTCTATATTGATTTTTTTTCTTTAAAGAAACAGGTCCTAGAGGACCTTTTCCTCTGCTGCTCCCAAAGAATGGAATGGCTTGCCAGAGGAGATCCGTCTTATTACTAGTTTCGACAGCTTTTAAAAGGCCATCAAGATGGATCTCTTCCATGCTGTGATTTGTAGGATGATGTGCAACAGTGCTATCTTTCTTAGGGTGCACAGACAGTATAACTTGAGGAACCAGTGAGCATGAATTATTGCTTCCCATTGCATGATCAATTGTATAATGGTGCAATCTGATACAACTCAGATGCAACATAACTCCAGTGCCTCTCTCTTCACTGCTTCTGTGTAATGAAGCAGAAGAGCAATGTGCAGTGTGTAAGCATCCTTGGAATTCAGCTGATGTTGAAAACATGACACAACATCCATCAGTCATCATTTTACCAGTGTGCTTCACCTCTAAGAAGCTACTGTATGATCCTCAATCAAGTTAAATTTGTTCACATAAATCAAGATGGGAAACGTTTGGCTCTCCAGAAATTGTTGGTCTCCAAATCTCAGGGGCGCCACCCAGCAATCATAATGACTACTGGTAAGAAACAGTGGTTTGCTGTATATTAAGTGCCATGATCATGCCACCATAGTTGTAAAACAGACTTGAAATTTTCCACAACTTTAATGAGAAAGTGCATCTACACACCACAATAAGAAAATGGCTAGGTGCTGTGTGATTCCTAATTTGGGCTTTATCTGTTGTAGTGTGCAAAATGCACTATTTCCATGCAAGAATACTGTTCTTTGCCAAAAATATGAGGGAGGGCGAGGGGAGTTGCACAGAAAGTACTGAAATGTGAAAAAATGTCAAAATAATCCCAAACAAACAAACAACCTTCTCATTATTTCAGGCCGTATGGGGGAACCCCTTTTGAAATGCTCCACACTTGCATGCAAGAATGAAATAAATGACATTTACATCTCCTGATCTGATCACTTGATCAATATTGGTCAACAATGTCAGGAGTGATCATTGTGATCCATCTGCAGAAAAGAAAATGAAATTGGTATCTGGGGAACTACCTTTACTGCCATCACTCAAATGGCAATTGTCTCGCTGGAGGTCATTCCAGATAAGGGGGAGACCAAATTATTTCTTTACTACAAACAAGCCTTTAGACTTGAACACCCACAATCCATCACTAATGACTATGATTATTAGGGCTGGTGGAGAGTTACAATCCAAAAACATCTGGAGGGCCACAATCTCTCCCCGCTCTCAATTCCAGGTGCTGGATATAGGTTTTCCAGTATTCCAAGTATTCCTTTTAGAAATTGCCTCTAGTAGAGAAGACAAATTCCATGATCATTCTTGTTTCTTCTTCCCACCTAATGGTTATGTGTTATTTCATGAAGCTTTGATCCTCTGGAGGTTTTGTTTTATTTTGTTTTTTGCATAGAGAACCTATTTTATGTGGAAGACTTAGTAAAAGGACTACAGTTCATTGGAACTGTGTTCTGGTGGGCATGGTTTTCTTTCTTTACCACCCTCAGACTACCAGAAGAAAAGCTGTTATGTCCCAGTTGAGGAATTTCCAGGCAGTTTGTCAAGACAATGTGGCAGCTTTTAAAAATTCTCCTTTTGATGCTTTTGTTTGTTCTTCATTTGAAGGGAGAATTTCTTTTAAAAGGCAGGAAATGTCAAACTTAAATGTTCTAAATGATGCTTCTGGGAATTTTGTATCCTCTTCAGAGACAACTACACACAGTGATGTCATTTCCGTGGCAGAAGAGTACCTAATATTTTTGCAGCATACCATTAAATAATATCAAAGGGCTTCTTTTCTTAGAAAAGGATTTTTTTTCCTTAGAAAAGGACCTTCAAAAATCTTACACAGCTATACAAGAACAATTGCAAATTTCTTGGCTTCAGTCTGGCTATATATAAATTTTTACAAGCAGTATGCATGATTCATTGCAGAGAATGGGTGGGCAGGTGTTGAAAGGAAAGTATACAGAACTGAGTGTATACAGACAGTAACTAATACCCAGTTTGGTATTCATGGCACTGGATGTCAACAATAAGAAATATTAATATTAATAATAATTATTAGTATTTATATTCCGCCCCTCTGGGTGAGCAATCGGGGCGGAGTACAACATTTAAAAATACATACAATTAAAAAACACTTCAGTCTACCCTCCTGCCCCTTAAAAATAAATTAAACTAAGAGTGGAATTTAAAACAGTAAAACATTAAAAGATGGATATTAAATATTGGTAGCTCAAAAATTAGAAAGTGGGCAGCCTCAAGAATATTACATGTCTCAATAAGTGAGACTGAGTTGACAAACAGTTTACTCATTCTCAGGGAAGGCCTGCTGGAAGAGATGCGTCTTGGTGGCTTTCTTAAAATCATCCAAGGTTGTAATAAGGCACATCTCATCCGGCAGGCCATTCCATAGCCTAGGAGCAATGGCGGAAAAGGCCCTCTGGGAGGTCTGCGCCAGCCTAGTTTTCTTAGGTTGTAGTAAGTTCCTCCCAGAGGACCAAAGAGTACGAGGGGGCTCGTATGGGGAGAGGCGGTCCCTAAGATAAGATGGACCTGAGCCATGAAGGGCTTTAAAGGTCAAAAACAGCACCGTGTACTGTGCCCGGAAACTGATCGGCAGCCAGTGGAGGGATTTGAGCTCCCTCCATTGGCTGCCATAACAAAGAACCCTGTGGTATGAGACCAAAGACCTGTCAAACTGAATGTGACATTTTTGCAATGGACAACCAGTAGTCTATGAGTAGTCCTCCAAAACAAAATGAACAGCAGCTACATCGTCCTGTTCATGGTCCCCAGTAACCGATAGATGGTAGCATAGTGACTCCAATATTGGAGAAAATAGGCACCCATTGTGACCAAAGTTTCAAAAGTTAGTAGAAAACTTCTCATTTTTCTGGTTGACAACTCAGAAATCTAGGCTGCTGCCACACTGCAGAATTAATGTCATTTGACAATGTTTTAACTGTCATGGCTCATTGCTTGGGAATCCTCAGATTTGTAGTTTGCGATGACACCAGAGTTCTCTGACAGAGAGAGCTAAATGTCTCACAAAACTGCAAATCCTAGAATTCTAAAGCATTGACACATGGCAGTTAAACCGGTGTCAAATTGCATTAACTCTGCTGTGAAGATGGAGCTCTAGTTTCATTCATGAAGCTACATTGAAGTTACTGGATAGAATATATTGCTAGTGTAATCATTAGACGGTATGTTAGGCTTTCAAGGAAAATGGCATATGTTGCTGTGGTTGACGTCACTGCCTCTTAGCAGCACATTTTATTGCTGGATCCTTTCAAAGGCTTCTGCTACAGTGCAGAAGCAATTTGACACTACTTTAACTTGCATGACTCAAAGCTATGGAATTTCTGCTGCTGTTGGTGAACTGCTATGAAATTCAAGCATTTGTAGTTTGGTGGGACACCTGACAGGTAAGGCTAAATATCTCACAAAACTACAAATCCCAGAATTCTATAATATATACTCATGCCAGTTAAAGTGGTGTCAAACTGCTTTATTTCTTCAGTGCTCATACACCCAAAGTCCTCTTTTTATAATGTAGATTCCCTTTTCTCAATGTTTCAGTTAATTTTTGCTACTGACTTGAATCTCAGTTCTCCACTTCCCATAACCCCACCCCCATACATCCTGATCACGCACCCTTCAAATACCATGGATTGTTTGTCTGGATTGGAAGTTAGAAATGAAGAATGATGTATTTATCCAGTACCTTGACTGGATAAAATAGTGTGGCTTTTTACTTGTGGATTTTTCACTTTCCCAGGGACCCTGTACCCCTAACCCCAGCAAATGTAAATTGTTCATTGTGGTTTGTTCATTTATTTATAATCCATTTACCAATGGGTTCAAGGCAATATATCTCTTTTTCTCTCAACTTTATTCTCACTACAACGTTATGAGGTACATTAGACAGACAGACAGAGAAAGAATCTGGACCAAGTTAATAGATCAGAGCCAGTTGAGGATTAAACTGGAGCAAACCATCATCCAAAAATTTAAGGATAAACAAAGTGTGACCCATGGGATGCATATGGCCCCTTAACACCTTTTTACAGCTCCCAGGCCCATTGGGGCTGCAAAAAAATCTTACTCACAGATGGACATTGGTATCCTACCCCAGCTACAACTTGTAGTACTGAAAAAGCCATTCCTACTTTGATACCACTAACACCATTGCTAGAAACCTGATTCACCCTTTTTGCTTTTCATTTTTTCTTCTTTTTCTTCCCTTAATGGGTGCTTTTTTTTCAAAAGCAGCTGGTGGCGTCCTTTCTAACCATTTTGAAGGCTCTCAGGCTTATCACTGGCAAAAGAGATGAAAGAAATAGAACCTGGGGAATAAGAAGCTTAAGGATCTACGCAGAAGCCCGAGAGCAGACTCACAGCTGCAGAGACTCAGTGTATAGAGATGTCAGTTTAAAATTCAGAAATCTCAGATAGGTCAGCATTTAACTCAAGGTAAAGTGACAAACTGGGCCAGGAGTACTATTGGCTTTTTTGCACTCTTGACATATGCAGGGAGGGGGGCATCCCTGTGTTGTGTTCATTGCTTGTTCAGTAGCATTTCTCCCTGGTATAAATGATTTATTAGTGAAGTTGGAGAGACTGGGAGAATACAGCCAAAGCCAGAGTATCCTTTGAAAGCAATCACACTCTAGCTTGTGATTTTCTCTTCTTAGTGAAACTGTTAGTGAGTGGAGGGAGCACGACATTGCTACTCTTCACATATTTATGCATCATCAGAAATACAACCCCACATCCTCACCCCAATTAAACTTAAGTGCTTGGATTTAAACCAATTCAATTTCACCAACTTCAAGGAAGATCCGGTCTGTTTATGTCCAAGTACTTCAGCTTAACAAGGCAGTAGATTGAACTGTTTGCTAAGCAAGAGTTTGCATTTATGTTTGACCACCTAGCCATCCATGGTCAGACATTAAATTGGGCAGGCTTTGAATCCCTATAAAGTACCTCACAGTACTTGGAAGCTGAAAAACAAGTATAGAATTTGCACATAGGGCTTCATTCTGACAAAGCATTTTACTAATCCATTGTTTCTTGAACCTCAAGAAATATTTGTTTTCCCCTGGGGAAGAAATGATAGCAAAGCCAATACATAATTGTCATTTAGTAACTTTAAACATTTTAGTGAACTACCATGTGTCTGCACAGAAGCATGTACCCAACAAATTTACTCAATTCAATAAATTGTATTTTTTTTTCAAATGGAGATAACAGATCAATGTATTGTAGTGGTTAAACAAGGAGTGGGCAACAGCCAGGAATAGGGGCTACATGCCCCCCTCCCCCTACTGCGGACTGCTTCTTACCTCTTTGTCTCTACCCAAGAAAATTTGCAGGGGTCAAAAGTAGGTTTTTATTTGTTTGTTTGCCACAAAAGAGCATATAGTATACCTCACTCCTTAGGGGACCACTATTGGCCATTTCACTGTCTTTTCTGGCATCTCTCATCTCCCATCTATTTTAAGGGCTGTTGTGGGTCATTTTTCTTTTTCAAGATGTGGAAATGATCAGGTAATTCTTTTATTTACCGTATATACTCAACTATAAGTCGACTTCATGTGTAAGTTGAGGGCAAGTTTTGGGGCCAAAATTATGGATTTTGCTATGACCCGTGGATAAGTCGAGGGTAAAATTTAGGGGCATATAGGAAAGGATCTAAAGGATGAAGCAAAGCAAAACAATGTCAAATAACTTCCAAAAGTCCATCAGACATAACTCTTTGTGCTTCTTCTTAAGTCTGGATGGATGAGAGAGAAAAGGGGGGCAGTGCTTCCAGGATAGGTTATAGTCTTGCTTTTCACCAGGGGATGGTTCTTTCTTTTAAATAAGAGTTAAGATGCAGTACTTACATTGACCCATGGATAAGTCAACTCAGGTTTTTTGGGTCAATTTTTTGACCTAAATTTCTAGACTTATACATGAGTATATACAGTATGTATGTATTTATTTGGAGTATTTATACCCTCCTTTTCAGCCAAAAGTCTCTCAGAGTGGCTTACAACTGTTAATTAGATATTTCCTTGCCCTCAGGCTTACAATCTAAAAAAGACAAGACACAAATGAAAACGAATAAGGGGAATATGTCCAGCATATCTTCTCTCCCTCTGAGGCCTAGACCATGGCAGATGGACTGGAAGGAGGACAGTCTTCTTATTTTGGCTAGGCCTGATGGAGCTGGCCTGCCTTTCTCTTCCTCTGAGGCCAGGGGATGGTGGATGGAGATAGGGGCTTTTTCTTTTTCTGACTGGGCCTGATGGAGCTGGCCTGCCTTTCTCTCCCTCTGAGGATGGAGGGAGGGCACTTTTTCTTACTGTGACTATACCTGATGGCCTGCCTTTCTCTCCCTCTGAAGCCAGAGATGGTGGATGGAGGGAGGGCTAATAACTTCCTGTTTGAAATTCCCAACACTTATCCTCCTAGAGGCAAGCATGCTAATCAGACTCCAACTGCTCTCTGCTTCATGCGCAAAATAGGGAAAGTTGTGGGTTTCCTTGGTCAGATGGGATTTATGTATTTATTTCATTTATATACTGCCTTTCTCCCAGAGTGGGGACCAATGTGGCTCACAAAATAATCAGTTAAAACCCAAAAGTACAATTTAAAACAATTAAAACCATGACATTTAGAACAACAGAAAATCAGTTTAAAAACATACAAAATATTTTTGTACAAAATATTTTTTTAAAAAACACACACTCCAATAAAAAGCTTCCCAATAAGTGAATACATATTAAAACAAAACAAAAAATGTTTGCCTGATGGCACAAGGAGACCAGGGAAGGGGGCAGCCTACCCTCCTATGGAAGGGAATTCCAGATGCTGGGAGCAGCCACTGAGAAGTCTCTCTTTCTTGTCCTTATCAAGTAAGCCTGTGATGGTTGTGGGACCAAGGAAATGCCCTCCCCCAAATATCTTAAGATTCTGGCAGGTTTGTATAGGGAGATATGGTTTTACAAATAGTCTGGACCTAGTTTAGAGGTTTACTATGGATTTTTGTAAGCCATATGGGGGGCCATCATGGTGTAGTGGCTTGAGCATTAAACTACAACTCTGGAGTCCATCATTTGAACCTCCACTCAGCCATGGAACTCCACTGGGTGACTTTGGGCAAGTCACACTCTCTTGGCCTCAACGGAAGGCAAATGTGAAACCCTCTCTGAACAAATCTTGCCAAGAAAACACCACAATAGGTTCACCTTAAGGTCACCATAAATCAGAAATGGCTTGAAGGCACATAACAAACAACAACAACAACAACAACAACAAAGCTATTGTATAGGGATGTACAAGTCATGGCCAGCATTATGAATTGTGCATGGGAACAAACAAGTAACCAGGGAAAGTTACATGCTTCCTGTAAATGATTACAGCTATTTGGACCTGCTGAAGTTTCTAAATATTTTCTAAATGCAGTCCCAAATAGTGTGTGTTGCAGTAGTCCAAACAGCATGTAATCAAGATGTGTCAACAACTCACCATAGCCAGACCTGATGTCTCATGGTATGGGCACAGCTACTCTTGTCAGTCTTGGTACAACCTGGGCACCCCAGCTCAACATTAAGTCCAGGAGATCACCCAGGCTGTGAACCTGAGATTTCAGTGTAATCCCATCCACGACAGCACGTCTTTGTTCTCTGATCTGCCTTTCAACTGACCAGGAGCACCACTCTCTTTCCTGAATTTTTAGTTTGTTTGCCCTCACTCAGTTGATAACTGACAAGAGACATTGATTCAGTACCAAGACAGCTTCCCTAGAATCAGAAGGAAAGCAAAGAGTGGTAATCCAGCTCTAACTCTGAGCAGTTTTAGGTAGGTGTTAAACACCACGGAACTCTAAGGGACTCCATATGCCAATGGCTAGGTTGTTGGAGCCCCCCATCAAAACCATTTGAGTTTGCCTCTCCAGGAACGATGGAATGATTACAGTACAGTGCCTCCAAGCCCTATCCCAGAGAGGTGGCCCAGAAAGATGTCATGAATGATGGTATCAAAAGCTGCTGAGAAGTCCAGCAGAACAAATAGGATACACTTTCCCTGTCCAGCTCCCTGTGTAGGTAATCCCTTAAAATGACTGCAGCCAGATTGAACTAGATCTAGATCATTGGTTCCCAACCTTTGTTCCTCCAGAAGTTTTGGGCTTTAGGTCTCATGTTGGCCAAGTTGACTGAGGCTACTGGGATCTGAAGTCCAAAACAAATGAAGGACCAAAGGTTGGGAATCATTGATCAAGATAATCCATTTCATCCAGAAAGACCTAGAGTCTTGGGGCCAGCACACACTCCAGAACCTTGCCCAGATATGGAACGTTAGAGACTGACTATCAAGATGCATAGACTTAGGTAATACATTTATGTTCTTGAAATGTAGATAGTTGTACTTAAATATAAGATCTCATTCACCAGAGGGTGAAAACAACATATTATGGCAGCAGATACATTTAGCACTTTATTCTCTGTAACATCCTGTCCTGGATTCTTTTGCAGTCATATTCTCCTCAGGTTTTACAGCATAGGTGAGGTGAGCTGACACACTGAGCAGGCTGTGAAGAAGTAATTACTGGCTGGGGAGAGAGTTTACACTCTTCCTGTCCATAGATAGCCATGCTAGTCTCTTGCAGCAAAAAAAGAAAACAAAAACAAAACACATTTGTTGCACCTTAAAAAAATTAATGCAAAAAAATATTCAGCAGAAGCTTTGTAAGCTACAGTTCATTTCATGACAAAGACTCTTTGTTGTTTCTGTACACATGTACATGTCCCTTTGAGTTGACAGTTTGGCAGCTCTTGCATGCACAAACTAGAAAATGTATAGACTGGGAAAACCAATGAATGTAAAATTTAAAATGGAAGTAATAAGGTTAATAGGAAAACGATCTGTCACTCTTTCTATCAGGTCAGCACAGTATAAGGCCTGTGAGCAAGTGGCAGACAATTAGCTATTTGTGGACCAATGTCTCCTGTTTGTGATCCTTTCCATTATTATTGTGGTAACAGCTCAAATAAATAAATACATTTTTGGAGCACATGCAATTTTAGACATGCAGGTATGTATCTATATTTTCTTTCTCTATTTCTATGTCTTTGTGGCAACATCAAAAGATTGCCAAGAGTTTTATAATCAATCCAAAGTACTCTGTAGTGTTTTAGGCAGAACATGAGAGTATAAACAATAAATAAGTCATATAACTGGATGCCCAGAGAATAGCAATACAGGAAGGAAAATGACTGGAACATTTGCAGTAAGCTGTAGGAAAACTTTTTAAAAATAATTGAGAGGTTTACTATGGATTTTTTGTTTGTTTTCTCTATGGTGTCATGGCTTTTTATCTATCTGCAGACCCAACACCTTTATTCATAACTCTGAATTTTATGATATTACAATAAATTCTATTTTAAAAAATAAAAATGAACTCTTAAGTATTTCTTATTTGAGCAAATAGATTTGATATGATCCTTGCAATAGAACAATTCCATCAGAAACTTATTCTGTCTAGGGGTGAGGAAGTGAAACCTCAGTCATGACCCTTTATAGCTTCCATCCAGCTCAATGGGAGTATTTCTGCAGTGGGTTCTTGGTCCAGAACCAATGGGCCATGACAGCTACCCACTGCATAATTCCCCAATGATTTCAAAGCAGCCATGTTGTGCTAGGTGAAAACTCACTCAAAATGCCCGAGACTCCATAGCAAAGCTTCAGCATCCAGGAATCCAAGGCTCACCTGTATTGTGACCCTGTGACAGTTGAGAATGACTATTTGAGTTTGTTCAAATAGAACCAGTCAGTAAATTTCAGTCTGGAGCTTTAGAAATTTCAGCTCCCCCAAGGAAATAGCAACCTCTTCCCAGGCGTCACCTGCAAAGTTGGTGGTTGGAGTGGCACCTTGACTTATGGGACAGCTCCCATAAAGCTGATGGAAACCAAAGTGACTGTGGTAGACAGGAAAGCATGGAATTATTATTATTATTATTATTATTATTTATACCCCGCTCTTCAGCCCTAAAGGCTATCAGAGCAGCTTACAAATATTACTTTGTTATATAATATTACAAATATTATTCTAGTAACCATATTACTAGATGGTTCCCTGGCCTCAGGCTTACAATCTAATAAGACATGACACAAAAGGAGAAGGGAAAGTTGTTGGGGAAGGGGATCAGGTCCAAAAGTTCTTCTCTCCCTCTGACGCCTGCACTAAGGCAGATGGACTGGAGGGAGGGCTCTGCTTCATACTCTAGGACAGGCCTGATGGAGTTTGGCCTGTCTTTTCACTCTCTCTTGGGTAAGATGGTGTAGAGGGCTCTTCTACTTGAGGCCAGGCCTGATGGTGTTGCTAGGCCTGCATAATGGACAAGCCATGTGTATAGTGGGATGGTCTGTGTTCCCCCCACACCAATCCAGCTTTGTATGGCTTTTGCTCTGGAGGACAACTGGTTTGTGGAACTAGTATCATGTCCTTCAATGGGAAGAGATGTGGGGATTGCAGGTACTATGATGTGTACGCTCAGTTTTCTAAATACATCCCCTGGGTTTGTCACATCTCAAAAGGAGCTCTATTAGAGTCCCACAGAAAGTCACCTCCACCCTGTTCCTTTGTAAAGGAAACATTTAGGGTCATTCACAATAAAGATATAAAATGGATCTGGAAGCCTGGGTAAAGTGGTTTGCCAAATAAAACTTTTTTTTCTGCAAGGTTTACTTATACTTTGATTTAAAACATGCTCCCTATGAAACCCTTTCATTTTTATCAAGAGTCTAAAGTTCTGTCAGCTTTTCCACAGGATCCCTTAGGGACTGCCTATCCATTTCAAAATACCATCTTCTATTGGGACTAAGGCAAGGGACTCGGGGATTTACACCTTCAAATGTTGAAATAAAGAACCTAAAGATACAAGAGTTCCCAGCTGAATATGGGTCTTGAAGGCTGCCTATACAAGAAACTGTGAAATTTAATTATTGGTTCATTTAAGAAGTAATTCACTGTGATTTTAATTTGCTTATTAATTAAAATGAACTCTCTCTCTCTCTCTCTCTCTCTCTTTCCATATATATATGGGGGGGGGGGAGTGCTAGCGTGGTGTAGTGGTTTGAGAGTTGGACTATGACTGAAGACCAAGGTTCAAATCCCAGCTCACCCATGTAAACCAACTGGGTGACCTTTGGCAAGTCACATTCTCTCAGCCTCAGAGGATGGCATTGACAAACCACCTCTGAAGAAACTTGCCAAGAAAACCCTATGTTATAGGGTCGCCATAAATTGGAAATTCTTGGCTTGCATGTAGACTTGATACAACAGATATTTGCTTCTATGGAGGAGGGCAAATTATGTCTGCCAAGAGAATGTGCAACCTATAAGCCCCTGCTTCCATGCCCCAACACCCCCCTTTTTGCTCTAAATGGGTGAAATGGGTGAATTGCACCTCTTTGCTGCCCTATAGAGTACAGCACTCCAGGTGATGGAGGGCAGACATAACTCCCTCAGGCTACTGAAAATTGTCTACCTCTGTCTAACATAATGGTCTACAAGAAAAAAATCCCTATGTTTTGGATACTGTTTTGTCTGAGCACTCTTCCTGAATCATTACAAACCTCGCCCTCAGCATATTCCCTTATCCTTTCTGCAGCAGCCAATAGATTCCATGTTATCGCACCGAGAGCTTGAAAAAGTTGGCTTTCAGATTACAACCCCCACAGTCCCAAGCCAGCATGGTGGGTGGCATACTGGATAGGGGAGTCAAAGAGCTGTGGTTTGAAAAAGTGATTTTTTTCCCAAGCTCTGATAATCTCATGGTATAGGTAAGTGTGTTTAAAGGAAATGGAAAAGAATTTGACAGTCAGCTGTTGTGTTTGAGCTTAACATTTAAGATTGATCCACAAATGGTTGAATTTCACCCTTGGACAAAAAAAATGGAGCCTTTGGCTCTTCATGTGGCAGTGTATCTTTAATTAAGAAGGGAAAGACAAGTGTATCGGGTTATGTTGAACCTGAGGCCACAGAAATAGCTTTCTCCCTACCATTTGTCTCATTTAAAATTCACAGGCCACAAGGATCTGTCTGTCATTTGTGGTTAGAAGTCGGCATTCTTTTCCCTTTTAGTTGGAGTGCACTTGTCCTTTTTGTTCTACTTTGACACTGACACCATGTTTTGCTTCACTTTGAACACAAAAGCGCAAGCACCCCGTGCTGCTTGAACATTGGTGTCACCTACGCCACCTGAAATTAGCATTCCCCAGTGCCAGCTGGCATATTTATACCAAGCGTAACGTCCCAACTTTGACAAGTTAGGAAACAAAACCAGCATGCAACGATCATGCCAATTGAGGCTGATTATATTAATTGCTATTCAGGTCAGCGCTTAGATTAATTATTATGTTTGTGTAGCATGTTTGTTAAGTGGTTGCCTGATTGCTGTTCAGAAGATTGATTACTTGTTACATTTACCTTGTGGTTTCTGTGGGGGAAATTGTCACACTCATTTCATCAATTCACAGCACAGGGAGGTTGAGAAGGGCAAGTGGGAATGGTATGTTGCTTTCTCCACGGAAGAGCATCCATACCTGAAATTGCATCAAGCATGCTTATAAATAATGTTCACCCTTTTAGTCTTCTGCAGGGGCAATCCATAAAGCATGGCATGTAGTGGCTTTTATACTGCCCATCCTCACACACATTGTCTTATTTTAACCAATATTGAATCCATCCATTGTTGCAACCTTTCTATCCTCCTTTCTCATACCTTGACATGAACCATATTTTATAAAATAGACTGTTTATTAGCTAACTTGAGAATTCTTTGGGTTGTGGTAGAAATGAATCAATATGTACATTTAGCAATGGAATTATTTATCTATCCATTTCGTTTCAATCTTTGGTTAGTCAGTAAATATGGCATTTTTAAAAGCTGCTTGGCCATGCATTAGAGAGGGGGCAGAAGGCATGAGAATGAAACTGAGTTTTTCCAGTTGCCTTAGTGCGAAGAACTGCTGCTTTTCTATCTGTGTGAAGTTCAATTTCTTACCAAATTCACTTATTTATAAGAGTGGCATTGACTCTTGGTAGTGAAAAAAGAAAATGCACCCTTCTCTGTCTCATAGCTCCTAATGTAATTTGGGTGTTTTGTGAGGCTGCCTAATTGGGTGGCATCCCAGTCACTTGATTCTGCTCAAAAGATCACATAAACAGGGGCATTGCTCAATCAGGCATTATCATTATTCATTCATTGCAAGCTGAGAAAACTTGCTTCAGGGCCACATCTTGACAGTGGTGCTCTCTGTAAAATATGCAATAGCAGCAAACTTCCCTGATGCTTTACAACCATGTTTGGAGCAAAGAGGTAATTAGTTACAAATAATTAGTCACTCCTTTTTAATGTCTTTTCCCATTAACAAGTGTATAACTTAGTTACAATATGTGTCTTGCCATATTTTAACCAGTTTTGGCTTTTATTATAGCTATTGTTACAGTTATGCCAATTGTTACGTAATTTATTAAATTATTTGTCTTTTACAGCATGGTAGCAGAGTAGACTCACAGAGTAAATGGAATTTACAAAAGTGTTGGTTTACCACATCGTCACTGATTGAATGGGTCTGTTTTATTCAGGATTAACATTGGGGTTTAATCCTGTAATTGTAAAAGAGGGAGGGAAAGAAGGAAGGAGCTTATATAAGACTACAAGCATAAACAAAGTCTGTTGTTCAAATCAATCACACTCACAGATGAAATTTATTTATTAATCTCACACCCTTATAAATCAGTAAGGAATAATTTCAGATTTGTGAATTTCTCCTCAGTCTGTCCCTTGATATTTTTTTTTTCCCTTCATAGCCAGAGGTTTATTCACAGAAGGGAAATCTCTGTTTCCCTTCCTTGGAGATTGGATTCTAAGGGACATAGAAATCCCACATGGTTGCTCTTACTTGGAGTCATTTTTTAAAAGTATGATAGGTTATTAAAATCACAGGATTTCCTACAATGGAGATACTGTCCATAGGTGCCAGTGCATCCCTGGACATTTTTATTGTGTCTGCTGAAGCATGCTTCTTTAAGGAAATTCTTGATTGAAAAACGCATTTAAGCAACTCTGTTTTTAAAAACCCGATACTTGATACTTTAACTTGCCAACACAAACTGACAGCTTTTGCAGTAGCATTCCCATGTATGTATACCTGCTTTAGCTATTTGTGATTTACATAATAACAATAAAGACTTTTTGTTCATCTTTTTCCAATGTTGTCCCAAAGCTATCAAATCTGGACACCTGCAATTTGACATAAATGTTAAGGGGCTTCAGTGAGTGTGCATATTGGGGCTACTTTGTTTTTTAAATGCATTATTTAATTATTGCCAATTAGCAGAAGCAACATGCAAGCATGCCTGGGGTATTTTTTTTCTACACACAGCCTCTAGGAACGTCTGGCAATACTGTTCACTGCAGGACATGCACACCCCACCCAACTTGTCAAACAAATCATAAAGAAAGAGACAGGGACCTGGTAAGCAAGTGCAGAGAATCATCAGAGAAAGGGCTGGGATGGAAGGAAAGAAATGAATGTGAGAAAGAAAAAGAGTAGAGGAGAAGGAGAGAGGAGAGAAAGAGCAGAAATAGAATGGGAAACAGGATTGAGCTGGGAGTAGGGCAAAACTGGATAGTTCTACTACTGGCACAGTGGTTAAATGCCTGTACTGCAGCCACTCATTCAAAACCATAAGGTTGTGAGTTCAAGACCACCATAAGGGCTGAAGCTCGACTCAGGCTTGCATCCTTCCGAGGTCGCTAAAATGAGTACCCAGATTGTTGGGGGGCAAATAGCTTACAGTTGTAAACCGCTTAGACACTCCTTAAGGGTATGAAGCAGTATATAAATGAAGCTGTTTGTTTTTTTGACCGTCCCAAAGGCCAAGTGTGGACCAGGAGAAGGCCATCTTCTGGGGGATAACTCTAGTTTCAGCTGTCCACATTTCTAAAACAACTCTAGGTCACTCTGGGGTTTCTGGGAAGCAATGGAAGTTTCTCTGATTTTGCTTAGTTTGGGTCAAAGCGAGGATAGGTAGGATCCGCAGTATCCCCTCAGATGTAGCCATACATTACGAGGATTGTCAGTACTGGCTGTGGGGTTAGCACAGTGGTTTTTTACCAGTGTAGACAAGCCCTCATATGTGACTTCAGAATGAGAAGTGGAACCAGGTTCTATGACTCATTGCTATGGTTTTGATCAGTTGAGGAACTCTCTGTTCTTCAGCTGTACTCCCTATAAGTGTTGAAGCAAGCAGGGCCTAGGTCTGCAGCACTGGATAAAAAGGGAAATGGAAGCAACAGTAGCAGTGACAACTATGTTGCCATTCAATTATTTGTGATTTCTATTCTATCGCGTCAGCCTAGTTTCTAAAAATGATTTCACTCATTAAGTGTGTGGTTTTAAATATATACCTAAAACCATAAAAGTGTGAAAGTAACACATTTTTGTTGAAATATCTTGATCATGCAAGTGCACTTGTCAGGATTCTGTGACAGTTCTCCATTTCTGGTTGAATGTACTTTCAGTGCAAACCTGACTTTGCTTCTGTGTAATGTGTGAAGTGGTCATTAGGTTGTAGCCTCTTACCCACACACCTGAGAGAACACCCAGTTAAATTCAGTGAACCTTACTACTGAGGACACATATAGGATTCCACTGTAAAAAAATCACTTTGTGCTTTATGCAGTACTAAAAGATGTCCCAAATAAGGGGTTGCTGGTCTTTAAAAAATCCCTGGAATAATGAAAATAAGACAGTTTAAAAAGAGAAGGGGTGTAAATGCAAAACCACACACTGTATGTATTATTGATTGCTATGTTGTGATGCAAGAATAGTTCACAAGTAGCAAGTATATTCATGAGCTTACATTCAGAGTTTTTTTTAAATTTTTTCTTATATACTGGTTTTTACTTTTTTCTGATCTTCATTTGCTTTTTGTGTCTCCCATGCAGTCAGTGAAACATATTATAGGGAAAGAAGGAAGGGAATGGAAAGTGCATCCACCATACTGAACTGAACAGCTTAGCCAGTATTCAACAGCCCCAAAACATTGGCGTAACCCCCAGTCCAACAAGTCTTCTGATCTTTTTTTTATCCACTATACTAATTATGTCAGATCTAAATGAATCCCAGCACGTTTTCCATTGCCTGATAGGAATTACGTATAGTTTAGAGTTTTAAAAATAACATTTGTTTAAAAAAATAATTCTGCTTTGATTTGACAAATTCACTAGCATGGAGGCACTCGTGGGAGGTGATCATGACAACAGACATGCTTCAACTGCCTGAAACAGATTACTCATTTTCACCCTAAAGATGGAAGTTCCCTACACAGAGTAAATCAATTCCTTGCAGTGACAGCCTATTTGTTCTCAGAAGCAAAAAGATGTCCCTTCAGATACTGATCCAGCTGGTGTTAAGCCTTTGCATTTCCCCCCTCAGCTGCATACATTACATATGCACAGACCTAGTTTTTCTCCCCAGTAGGACTTCCTTTTTAGAGTACACACCTCAGGTAGTTTGAGTTGTTTCACACTGGAGAAACATTGTGGCCGTAACTGTAACTGTCAAGCTGCTGGCTCTTATTTAACCAGAAAGCCATAAATCTTCTTTAGCACAGTGACTGCCTTGCATGCTCTTCTACGGTTTTTTTTCCACACTATTAGTTTTGGACATACTGAAAAGATCTTGAGCTAGTGAATGAGACTTCAAGAAGTAATGTATAGGCAGACTCCCTCAGGAAACACTCTTGTAACTGTCTCCGTCTTCAAAGTTTGATGACATCTCAAACCATTTTGCAAAAAAAGAAAAAGAAAGAAAAAGAAAAAGAAAAAAAAGAAGATAATGTAACTTCATATGCACATCAAAATGTGACCCTCTCCTTCTGTTCTGGACAATTCTGCCAGTACATTGGGTGCATTCTAGCCAGTAGCTCCTATTGTGAGTAGGAAAAGCTAAACAAACAATGGGCCTCCTGTCTGGTTTGCTTGTCATAATATGCAAAACTAGCATTTTGGCTTTTCCCTCAACTGATGTCATATATGCTATGGTTCTCGACTGACTGAACCACTTGCCCTGTTAGAAAATGTCACCTTATACACCTAATTATACAAGGTCTCCAAGAAAATGCTGAGGATGAAACACATTTAATCCCCAAAATATAGATGAGACACTATCTGTTAAGCAGACCTAAGATGTCAATGAAGTCTTGAAACAGAATGCTGCCATCCTACAAACGGAGGTGATAAAGATTCCTGGGCTGTAAATAAAAATACAAAAAAAAATTCCTCCTAGATTTTTTGTTAGAAGAAGGTTGCTTTTTAGATGTCATTTTCTGCAATTTCTGAACGCACAAGACACCTGGTGACAATATCTTATTTTATTTGTACGATGCCTTTCTCCTAAATAGGACCCAAGGTGACTCTGCTGGGCAGAGCAAGAAAAGTTTTGTCTTCTGATGAAAGGGAAGCAAAGAGGGGACCAGTCTTGCCTCCTACATGAGAGAGTCCCAGGGAATGGGATTAGCCACTGAGATGCCTCTCTCTCATGTTCTCATTAAGCAAGCCTGTGATGGTATCAGGACCAAGTGAAAACCTTCTCTTGTAGGTCTTAGCATTCTGGAAGATTAATATGGGTATTACAGTCTTTCAGACCTAAGGACCAACACTTTATTTGTGCTCAGAAACAAACTGGTGAAGAATGAAATAGTTTCAGCAAGGGAGTTTAAGTTCCCTATAACTGGCCTTGTTCACCATTTTGGCTACAGCATTTTGAATCTGTTGAATTTTGCAAACAGTTTCCAAAGGCAGCACCATGAAGAGTGAGTGACAGTAGTCCAAGGCATGTGTCAACATAGACATATCTTATGTCTTGAGGAAGTGGTGCACTGGTTTTAGATGTATAAATGCACTCCTGGCTACTGCTGAAACCTGCTAATTCAAGCTCAACATTGAGTTCAGGAGGTCACCCAGTGTGCAAGCCTGAGATTTCAGAGGATTATAACCCCATCCAATACAAGTAAAGTCTCTGTTCCTTGATATGCCTTTTGACTGACCAGGAGAATTTCTGTCTTGCCTGGATTAGTTTTCAGTTTATTTGCCCCATCTAGTCTATTACTGACAACAGGCATTCGTTCAGTACTGAGATAGATTCCTTAGAATCAGATATACAGGTGAAGTAGAGTTGGGTGTCAGCATATTAATGACACTGCACCCCAAAACTCCAGATAACGTCTCCCAGCAGTTTCATGCTGATGTTAAATGATATGTCGGGGGGGGGGGAGGGAGAACCCCAAGGGACCCCACAGATGAATAGCCAGGGCATCCGAGTTCCCCACAACTTACTGCTTGCCTTCTTGAGATATCAATGCAGGATCTAGGACTTAGAGGTCTTTTCCATCCAGAAAGTTTTGTCATAATGCTTCACTTGACAGAAGAGACTTGCATGCCAATGTATTTTTTTTCTGTAGTCTGTACTTTGGTCTTACATGTTTACTGGATCTTGTCTTATATTGTCTTATATTGTCCAGAAATGAAAAGGCAAGCTGAGACTCAGAGTGATTCCCACCAAATAATTATTGTGTGCCTATACTCAGTAAATAAATTCTGTTCTCACTGAAGTTAGTAGTTATATTCAGGGAGATATTTATAGGCTGAGTTATAGCATAACTCAGTGCTGAAAACAACAAAAAGCACAGTTTGAGAGAAATCCTTATTTTTAAAAAAAAATTTTTTAGTAATTTCTATTTTGAATTTGCCAAATACAATATAAGTTGCCAATAATTAAAGAAGGGGGAAAAAAGAATAAAGAAAGTCAAAGAGTAAGATATAAAAAGAAATATAAAGAAGTAGTTAAGTGGCTTCTGACTTTCTTTTGTGCAGTTATACATACATATAATACAGCCAGACCTCTCTCCCTAAAATTCAGCGCACTGACTCATAGCCCCAAAATAGATTCAGCAACTTGGATAGCCCTTTATAGTTCAGACCAAAAACCTGGAACAGGTTTTTACCAACTCATTAACTCTGGAATAAGCATCTGCTAATATATATGCTAGTCAACTCTTCTAGGAGCAGGATGGTGTTTGAATTCACTATTCTGCACCTCCCTGCTCTTCAGCAAACAGCCAATCTGGGCAGTTTTTCCAAATATAGAAAGTTTTTTTTGAATTTTATCTGCTGTATCAAGGTTAGAATCTACTGAACTGTTACTAGCCTTGAGTTATGACATATTTGGCTTCCTGTGTTTTGGTAAGCAGGAGAAAAAATGCTTTAAAAGTATAAGGGTAAGGGAGAAGGAAGGCAAACGTCAGACAGAATTGTGACTGGGACTTTAAAATATTATCCTTTTCTTTGTGATGATGATTTCTTCGCACCATCATTTTCATGTTGTATGCCATTATCAGTTTTCTATTTTAGTCTTAAGTGATGCTGCCTACAATTATCACCATTAGGTGTCACAGCCTAATTCTTCTTCCTCCCTGCAAAAATCCCAACTGATGGTGCCCTGAAATCACCTTTAGCATTCTAATAGGCATTGGTTTATTTGTTTACTGTATACCCTCACATATTTGAGGAGAAAATGCAAATGTGCAATAAAGCACTTTATATGCTCTTTGCATGCAAGTTCCAAGGAGCTCATTTTCTTGGAATTTAGGGCTGATTTCTAGGAGACATGAGTGTCAGTCTGGAAATGGAGAGAAGCCACACATGCACACAGAATCAGTATGGGTAGGGCCAAGACATGGCTGAGAAAACCTTGAATCAAGTTGCTAAACCATGAGGAACATGCCTATTCTTCATGGACATTTGCCTTAAAGTCTTCTCTATCTAACAAAGGGAGTCAAACTGAGCACGTAGATATTTGTACATGATGATTGGTGTCTTTCCCTCAAACCAGTGGGACAGCTCTTATATTATTTGAATATGTTTAATCTGGAGCTAATCTTTAATATTTATTTCAATGCTAGACACATCCACTGACATTTGTCCAGCAGTTATTACTTGTAACTAGACAATCTCCATGTTGTTGTTTTTAAACTTTACATTCTCCTCCTGTAAATCCTTATTATAATTGTATTTCAGTTATTTCCACTTATCTTTCTCTGCCTTTCCCTCTTCCTCCCATCAAATACATATGCACTGACACTCACACAGTGGATAAGTCATAAAAATATTTGGTTTCAGTCTGAGGATGCATCTACACTGTAGAAATGATGCTGTTTCCACTTTGACTGCCATGGCTCCATCCTATAGAATTCTGAGATTTGTAGTTTTGTAAGGCATCAGCACTCTTTAACAGAGAAGGCTAAAGACCTTATAAAACTGCAAAGCCCAGGATTCCTTAGGATGGAGATAACATCACTT
Organism: Urosaurus nigricauda; assembly: GCA_034509955.1. Lineage (NCBI taxonomy): Eukaryota > Metazoa > Chordata > Lepidosauria > Squamata > Phrynosomatidae > Urosaurus > Urosaurus nigricauda. The sequence goes on from JAOEGL010000004.1 coordinate 110,059,151, forward strand.
AAAGTGGGGCCAAACTGCATTATTTTGACAGTGAAGATGCACTCTTCCCAAGAGATGTCACTAAAAGGTGCAAGGGGTTCAGACCACACCAGATGATACCCTAAGATGCAGGTTCTACCACTGCTCCTCAAACATTTGCCTTTTGGCAGAAAAAGGCTGTGGTGTTTGCCTGAATCCCTTTAAAATGCTGAATATGTGATATGGGTGCAGTGAGGCTTACTGAGAGAAGCAAGGAGAGGCTTCAGGTTTAATTTTTTTAAATTTTAAAATTATTTTTTAAAAGCTTTAAAAATTTAAACTATTTTAAAACTTTCTTCAAAAAGATTACATCTTACCAAATTTTCATTTTAACCACATGGAACTATGTACATGTAAATACATCTAGGCTGTGCATATGATGTTGTAATTCAAAGGGATAATTTTAATTTTGCTAGTTGCTTATATCACAACTAATTACCATTGCATTCTGTGATATACTGGAATTACAATTTGTGAGTAACATCGGTACAAAAAACATTACTAAGGATTCTGTGTAGTGTGGTAATGGGAAGAGGTCAATGGCGGGGGGGGGGGGGAGAGGGTTGAAACCATAAGTTAAGCTACCCTTGCGCTTAACCTGGAAACTCCAGCTAGTTCAAAACATGGCAGCCAGGCTTATCACGGGAACATCGAGGAGAGAGCCCATAACACCAGTGCTCAAGTCTCTCCACTGGCTGCCGATTAGTTTCCGGGCACAGTACAAGGTGTTGGTTTTAACCTTTAAAGCCCTACATGGCTTGGGTCCATCTTATCTCAGGGACCGCACCTGCTCATCTTTGTGCCAGGGAAAAGCCTCCTTTGCCATAGTGGCAGTGGTTTTTCAAGGTTTTGGAAGCATGTGGCATCTAAATGGCATCGTGCTGAAACTTCTCAACACCGCCACCAAGTAGTTGCTCAGGACAGCTTCACAGTGTGTTCCTGGAATCTTGGGGTTGTGTGTTGTGCATACACCACACCCCCAAGCAGCCGGGAAGCCGGCAATTAGTTATAGATAGGACACAATGAAACCATTTCAACCACTTTGACAGTACATGACTTCAGTCACCATGATTTCAATGGAAACTTACATCATTCATATAAGCTGATTCTTTTGGGTTGTTAGAGATTTCATTTAACTACACACTGCAGTAGGATCCAGGACTTGATTTCTACTGTCAGTACAGCAGAATCTAATGGAGACATGCTTTTTCCTTTTTAAATTGTTTTAGACATTTTTCATTTATATGTGAAAAGATTTGATAAAATCCAGCAGCTTAAATTGAATCTTGGTTTTACTCTAGTTCTTAAATAAATCAGTGTTTAGGAATCCTGTTACTATTTTCAATAAATTATTTGTGAGATTTGCAGTTTAAGGTAACTGTCAAAGTTCCTCAAATCTCACGACGCAAGTTGGAAACTCTTTCTTTCTCGAATATATTGTCTACGTTTTTCTACAGACATTGTCTGCAGTTAATAAGGTTAGGCGCTGTAAGTCATAGTATCAATGTGGATAACTCCAATTCATTTGCTGATCACAATTTTAGTAATGTGTTTTTCACTGTTAGTTGATAGTTATAATTTAAAAATTCAAATTATTTTAATATTATTCTACTACAATAAAAATAAAGCTAAGAGTTATAAATTTCTGACACTTGAGATGAAGGGTGTGATGACAGTATAGTGTACACACAGAAACCCAACATTAATCCTACTAACAGTATGCCCATTGAAAATAATGGGATTCAAGTCAATTGTGGCTAGTACGTGCCATTCATATAAATAGTTCTACTCTAAGTAGGATTATCATTGGCATTAGCCCATAGTTTTATCAGTTGATGCCGTTCTCTGCCCAGGTTTGCTTGTAATTAGGGATGAAGGATTGTGGAGATTTCATTCTATGGGGAAACCTTTCCTGCAGTTGTTTGACTCAAGCCTACTGTTTATTTTTTAAAAAATGAGCCTGATTAACAGTGATTTGGTTATTCAGTACAATTTTAGTAAGTTTAGTATGATTAAGTGGGAGATAAAATTAATTGTAGCAGAGTAATATAAAGAAATCTTAGTAGGCAGCTTAGTAGGCTAATTGTGTGCATCTCAAAAGTTTAATTAAGTGATTGTATTTGCATTTAATTTGCACCTGAAGAAAAACACTGTTGATGAAAAATAAATGAATTGCCTGCATTTTTGAAATACAAACATCCCCTTCCTTTGAACAGGGCATCTTTGCATAGTGCGAACCAAAGGCACAAGCTTGCTTGTGGGCACAAATGGTTTTGAAGTGTTTGTTAGGTTACCTTGCCATTTTCAGGGACAGCTATTGTAAGTATTCCTAGGAGATGTTTGCAAAAATCACATAGAACATATGCTTATGGTCTTTCCTAAACAATTCTGGATAGATAAGTAACTCTGCATTTTCCATATCACTTGGAGGTATATCCAGATCTGACCAAGTTTAATGCACTAGGATTCAAATAGTAATGAATCTGTATCACAGTCAGCTACTTGGACACTGCATATAAACTATACATAACTATACAGAACCAAGTCTCAATGAGTTCAAGGACTTACTCTCAGGATTGCAGGCTTCCAATTGCAATTTTTTAGATCATAAGATTGCATTATTTATTTATTTTTTTCAAGGCTTTCCTACTTCATCATATCTATTACTTTTTGCTGCAACAGCTCACTGCCTTGTGATGGAAGCAGTAATGAAACATGACATATTGTAACTCTTTGCTTTCCCTGGATAGGGCAAAAGAAGGATGGGCACCCGGGGCTAGGCATGTCAACTGCTTTTGCAGTGCATCAAAACATATTAGAATGCAGTCCATCACTTTGCTTCAACATCACCTTTTACAAATCTTCTGTGCACCTAAGTTTCATGTGTTTGAAAGTAAATCATATAGTGTTGACTCAGCCAGTCTTATTGGGGTTATTTATCATGTATCAGCTTTGGCAGATCCTACCTTGATCCGTTCATATCACAACATATCACACTGTTCTAGTAAAAACTTTCTAAATGTTCATGTTTACTTTAAAGTAGAGTTTTAGAATTGCGGTAGATGACCATAGTAAAATTAACAGTATTGAATTGTCTTGCTAGATATTCTGTTTCCAATAGAAAACATGAGTAAGTCTATTGCTTATACTTGAGTTCCCACAAGTAGTAGATGAGATAATGGTACCACAAAGACTGTAAGGAGAGTGGTGTTTAGAGATGTATAGGAGATGGGGGGAAACATTCTAAATAGGAATTCTACCCTTCCCATGAAAATTTCCACTGCTTCTTAAATTTCTAGCATTGCAGAGAGTGAGACTTTGAAAATCAGTCATATTTTAAACTGTTCTATTTTCTGTGTTTACATTTCCTTGGTAACATTGCCAGACTCTTGTCTTTAGAATCATAGAGTTGGAAGAGACCAGTAGGGCCATCCAGTCCAACCTCCTGCCGTGCAGGAACTCCAAATCAAAGCATCCCTGACAGATGGCCATCCAGCCTCTGCTTAAAGACCTCTAAGGAAGGAGACTCCACTACACTCCGAGGGAGTGTATTCCACTGTTGAACAGCCCTTACTGTCAGGAATCTCTTTTCCTGCAATTATTATCCATTGTTCCGTGCCTTGTTCTCTGGAGCAGCAAGAAACAAGCTTGCTCCCTGCCTGATAATGGATTGATAGAGGATCAAATAAGAAATGATTTTGTAACTGTTTCTAGAACAAAGAGGAGAAATAACTGCATTTCTGAGGTCCTCAGGGATGTCTTTCAATCATGATATGATGTGTTTCCATACAACTATATAGTGAAGCTGAAGTTCACAAAGCCTCTTAGGCAACTGTGTCAAAATGTTCAACTACATATGCCTTTAATCTGGTTTAGCCAGGTCTTCTTATCTTCCTCATTTTGAAACATTGTACCAAGATACCAAGTTGTTTATCAGGCAATCATAGGGCTGGTGCAGAGGGCCGTAAAGGGGCAGCTTGATGCCACACCTTTGAGTTCTGGATCGGGGCTGTAGCAACCAATCTGGCATTTTTCTGGCCCAAAAAGGTGCAGCAAAACGCAGCTCCTTTTTGGGGCAGAAAAAGGGTGGCTTTTCCACTGTGGCACCAGGTTTTGGGCGCTCCTGTGACATGTGAAGTAAGAATGCCATGCCGCTGGATCGCCACAATACTGCCAGCCATCTGGTCAAGTGGGCAGCGTGCCGCTGGCTTAGGGGTGTCATTGGGGCATGTGTCATGTAAACACCATGCCCCCCCCCCATGCCACCCCCAAGTCAGAGTATTGTGCTGGTGTATTCGGCTCGTAGTTTAGTTTTCCCTATGTATATCCCTTTCAGCCCATTCCACCCAATCTTTGCAATGTGAATTATCCATATTACTTTTCAAACATTTTACAAAGCTTGTTGTGCTAGGTTTCAGCTCTTTCATCATGGAATAACTATGAGTGATTTTTGAAGGTCATGCTATAGAATCCTTTTTGAACAAAAAGCCCATTGATATTATTTAGTGGTATGCTGGAAAACTGTTAGCTCCTCTTCTGCCATGGAAATGACATAATTACGTGTATTGTTGTATCCAAAGAGGATACAAAGTGATGTAAAAACATCACTTGGCACATTTAAATTTGACATTTCCTGCCATTTTGGATGTTCTAGTTTATACAAAGAACAGACAAAAACAGCTGGCACTCTGAGTGGTTCAGATGTTTTAGAAATTCATCAGTTTGGACTTATCATTTCTACCCTGAATTTTTCGTATATTTTTGCTTAATTAATGTCTTTTAAGCTCAATTTATGCCTTTCTTTATTTTATAGGACACAGAATCAGTTGATATTAACCCTATTGGTTTTGATTCACTAACTGCTCTATCACACTATGGAGCAAACAGGATTTAAACGAGAGTTAAACAAGAGTTAAACAGGAAATGTCTTGTGTTTATCACAATACATTTCCTGTTTAACTCTCGTTTAAATCCTGTTTGTCCCTTAGTGTGAAAAAGCAGTAAGACTATTATAGTAAAACTATAGAATTTTTGGAATTATCATTAGTATTCACAAACATTCCCTCCCCACTACTGTACCTTCAAAAGAAGAGGGGTTTAGCAACTCCCATCAAGTCACCATAGCCAACAATAAGGGATATTGGGAGTTCCAGTCAAAAAAGTTTTGGAGGGCCACAATTACCCCATTCTTGTTCTAGAAATTTTTTTTCCTCTCTTAGTAGTCAACCAGGGCAAGGAATTCAGTAGGCTTGTAGAGCTGCCTTGCCAGAGCTTTCAGCCCAGCATTTAGAGTCTCAGGGTCAAGCCAATCCAGGTCAGCAGGGGGAAAGCAATCAATCCGGACATCAAATCCAAAAGTATATTGATAGGTCACACCATGAAGCAGGCTAAGGAGCTGAGAGTCAAGAGCAAAGCAGGTTGCAACGGTTGGTTGTCAGCAACAGCTTTTTGGAGAGAGTCTGGGATATTTATATTCTAGTAGATTCCTACAGCTGTTGCCTGATTTCAGTGTATTTTCTACAAATATATGTGTCTTGTGGCAGCTAGGGGTTATCTCTGTTTGTCTGCTTCATGGGCATGCCCTTCTGCTCTACTCCTGGGTCCTGAGAACTAGATCTGCCACCTTCTTCATCTGCCTGTTTGTGTCATACTCCAGACAGCGGTTCTGGGAAGGGGACATGACAGATGCCAGCAAAGATGTAAAATATGAACTATATAAATACAAAACCCATCATGGCTAACCTCACAGAGAGTGAAAGAGGGATGGGGAGCTTTGGTGTTTCAGATGTTTTGGTGTGCAGCTCCCATTATCTCCATTCTTAGCTAGTTGTACTGGATTGTGGGAGTTGTAATGCAACACATTTTGCAGGCCTAGGGCTTTCCAGCTCTGCTTTTAAAAAAAAATCAACACTTACCTTGAGGTTTGACATGTAAGCTAGGTATGGTTTATGATGCTCTGAAACACAGGATTTTCTTAATGTTTCTGATGCTTTTGATCAGTGTTAAGCCTGAAAAATAAGTGATTGCTCTTTTTGTTGTTGTTGTTCAAAGAAAGTATAACAGTGGTCAGCAATCTGATTCCCACCCCTGTCTTTGCTTGTTTATGACAAGGCATTTAGTGGCAGTGTGAGGATAGAAAATGTTAGAGGAGAAATGTGTGAAGTTAACTGCCCTTGTGCTTTTAAGACCTTGGTGAGTATCATTTATGAATGCACCTCTGACCAAGAAGTGAATTCCTTAGAGGCAAAAGTATTGATCTACATGGTCCTCCACTCTTATGAATCTAGCAGTTCATTGCATCTGTGCTCTTACAGCTGATAGAGGCCATCTGCTTTGATGTTCTTTTATCTGTCGGCCCTAACAAGCAAATGATATCTACTCACTGTCAAATAACATTAGACTAGAAATAATGGTAAAGCTTATATTTTAAAAAAGGAAAATCAGAAAGTCAGGTTATTTGCACATGCTATAATGCAAGCACTGCAGTGGCTTCATAGAAGTACTTTCTTCTTGAAGTCAATAGAACAGATAGCTCTATGACATGCACATGGAGCCTCAAGATCAGAGCCAGAGACCTAAATCAGAGCTTGTGTGGGTTCTTAATGACAGATTAGGGAAAGAACTAGTAATATAATTCATTATTGTTGTTGTTGTTAAAATATTTTATTGATAATTCATTATTACAGAAAAATAAAAGAAAAACACAGACAACAAAAAACTCGTACAGTTCATCAAAGCACAACAACAATAATGCACATACAGAAAAAAAACATAAATATAATTATCTACCACCCCATATATCCCCTCTCAGCCTCCTCAATCCCCATTCTGACCCTCTTGTCTTCCCGCTCTTCTCTGGAGGCAGTCTTCAATTTTAATATATAAACTATATAATTATATAAAATATATAATTAAACTTTAATATACAATTACTTAATATATAATTAATTTCCCTTGATATGATATCTAGTTCTAACCAACTGTAGGGGGTGGTGTTCATCTCCTTTATTAAGTCAAAGAGCCAGTGTTGTCCGAGAATTGTTCGGGTAGTCATGTGGCCAGCATGACTACACCAAAGGGGATTATCTTCCCACTGAAGTGGTACCTATTTATATACTTGCATTTGCATGCTTTTGAACTGCTAGGTTGGCGGAAGCTGGGGCTAGTGACAGGAGCTTTCCCCATCAAGCAGCACTCAGGCCTTGAACTGCTAACCTTCCTACCTTATGATCATCAGAATTGGCATCTTAACCACTAAACTGCCACATATATAATTACTCCTCTGTAAATGCCATCCAGTTATACAAACATTTTTTTCTATTTCATAGAAAAGAATTCTTACTTAAACATCCAATCCAGTAATTACACATGTACTGTAAATTTTTTTGCAAATAATTTTACCAGTTTTCTTCCCACTGTGAAAACATTTTCAAATATTGTGCAGGTTTTTAAAGACTGCAGTTTGGGACTCATTATGTGAAAAAAATGCATGTTGGAGGGGTTTACACAGAAAACAGCATTTTCTGTGCAGAAAATATTTCAGCACAGAAAATGCTGTAATATTGCTGAAATTTAGTATGTGGGGGCTATTGATTTTTTTGGTTTGTAAAGTACAATTATTACTATGCACAATAATCATGTATGAATTGAATAAATCTATAGAATAAGAATAAATCTAGAGCTCCAAAGAGTTTTCATTGTACCAGTATTCTCATCTTTCTGTCACTTGAGAATCAAGTTTTTCTAAAAAAAATTAAAAGGAACCAGGATAACCATTAAAAAAATTAAAATCTAAAGCAAATTAAAACCATGTACATGCATACTTCAAAATAAACTAGACCCTTAAGGCCATGTTTTCATTTGGCATTGAAAAAAAATTGTTGAGACCAATCAGGCCTGCAAGAGGAAGGTATTACACAATCAGGACATCACAACCAAAAAGGGCCTCTCCTGTATCCTTCTATTTTGTATTAACACAATCAAAACACTATAAAAGCTGCTTAAGACAACTGCATTTTCCACTGAGCAGAAGAAGAAAGAAGTCTTTGAATCAACCTCACTGAGATGTTTCTTCTTTTGTTTGAAATGGTTGCAATTTTGAACACTCCATTTTTGGATAAAACCCTCTGTTTTGTAACCTCCAACAAAATTTGGAATCATCCATCACATGTGCTAATAAGAAACCATTTACCTTATGACCATGGACCCTTGATATCTGCTGAGATTCGGTTCCAGGACCTCTCGTGGATAACAAAATCTGTGGGTGGTCAAATCCCATGAAGTACTCTGTACAGTAGCATAGTAAAATGGTGTCTCCGATATAAAATAGCAAAATCAAGGCTTGCTTTTTGAAATTTATATCTTTGGGGGATATTTTCAAGCCATAGATGGTTGAATCTGTGAATGCAGCATCTGTGGATACAGAGGGCTGGCAATATGATATTTCCCCATCTGCTCCCTCTATCCCTCTTTTTCCCTAACTGTCCAGTTAGGAAACTCATCCTTTAAGGCTCATCCTTTAAGGATTTCATTTTGCCTTAAGGGGGAGTTAGCACTCCAGAGTTGTACAGACGTACCGATAATGTTACTCTGGGCCTCTCTGGGCCAAGAAGTGCTATAATAAATGTGATCAAATGCAAGACATCTGAGTGCTGAGTTCTGCAGCAGTGGGGGTGGAGGGGTGCACCCTGTCTTTGCATAAGATCAGCAATTCTAATTGTAGTGCTTGACATTCAGGGCTAATCCACTGGCTCAACAGCTTATTAAAAAATGGCAGCGAACACATTGATAGCAATAGGGGAGGTCAGAAATTGTCAGGAGTAATGCTTGTTAAAAATTTATGATAAAATTATGAATATAGTAGGAATAAGGGCTTTGCATAAAATCCACAGGTACAAGAATCAATAATATGACAGAGAGCAATGAATAGTGCCGACAGTTGCAGATAGTCCCAGCAGCACAACTCCCAAAGAAGGAAAAAAGGGCCTCCTTTAAGAGAAAAAAAATCTTTTATTTCTTCTCATACTGTGCAGACTTTCTCCCCTATGGAATCAGAATAAAATTAGCAGCTGGGAATAATAAATACCATTCGTGAAGCAAGACTGGAGCAGTTTAGAGAGCTGGCTTCCAGCTTAGCCATTGAGAGATGGTGGTCAAATTTGCACAGTTACAAATGCCTTAGTATATATTGTTGAAAATAGTGTTGGCTGACTTCGCAAAACCTCCTAAATTATACAGATGAGTGGGTTACTAAGAGGAATGGAAATAACGTAACTGCTATATTGAAAGGAAAAACACAGTATGGCTGTGTTCATGCTGTGATAGTGAGTTTCTTGAGGTCAAATCATATGTTACGTTATTGCCTTTATCCAACCAAAACTCCACCTGGACCTAAACTTCTTGAGATGCCATCCATCTGGTGGTTTTGGCTGGCTTTCTCTGTAGATCTGGTCTGACACTGTGCTCTTTTAAACTACGCTGTTCCTTTGAAAGCCAGAGAGGTTCTTGGGCACATAAGAAATTTCCACAAGCCCTTCTTCCTCTCCCTGGTGGTAAAACTATAATAATAAGAAAATTAAATAGCAAGCATTTTGCTGCCCTTCCATGAAATCCAGGCTCTGCTGACTGAACTTGTAGCCTTTTCTAATCCTCCCTGCCCTATTAGACTCTGCTGTGGTTGTGGTCTAATGAGGGAAAATACTTTTATTATATTCTCCTTTTAAAAAGAAATAAATAGAGAAGGTTATGTTTAAGGAATTATATAGCAAATTTCATTTAACCCTGAAGTAAATCAGATCAGTAGATAATCAGAGGGATGGAGTAAAAGATGCTGTTAGCAAAGGCATATAAGAGCCTTTATATACTGTTACATGTGTAATGTTCTGTATTATCATGATCCCCATCATCACTATCAATATCACAATCAACATCGTAATCTAATAAATTCCATTTTCATGACCAGGAGATAGAGATAATAGGCCAGGGAGGATCTGTTTATTTCATCTTCCCATCCCAATAACAATAATAATAATAATTAACCTTTATTTATATAGCGCTGTAAATTTACAGAGTGCTGTACATACAATCTTATAAATAATGTCTTCATGAGGCTGTGGAAATGTTCTTTCATTATTAATCCAGCAATACATTTATGAACTGGATGTATTTCACTGAGGATAGCCTGCTGATGTCATTGGAACAGACAACTATGTCTAGACATTTTGGAAATAATAAAAATGTGCTTTTCTGTACTGCATTTTAAGAATTCTTTAAAGTTCTATTGTATGTGTATCTCCTTTTATCATCCCGTTAGAGCTCTAAGATCATCTGGAGAAGCACTTCTTTCTGTCCTGCAACCTTTTGAGAGTCTTTAGGTGGGAACAATGGAGAGGTCTTCTTGATGGCTGCTCCCAGACTTTGGGACACTGTCCCTAGAAAGGCCAGGTTGGCTCCATCCTTGCTCTCCTTTTGTTAGCAGGTCAAAACATTTTTGCAACTAGGTTTGACTTTAAGTGGTGTGTGCACTGTTGTAATGTCATAAATTGTTTAATTGGTTTTTAAATATTAAATCAAAACTTTTATTAATTGCTTTTGTGTAGTGTTTAGTTTGATTTGTTGTTAACTGTTTCAAGCCACATTATCAGGAGAAAAGCAGGATATGAATGAATAAAATAACAATGATGATCATAATCTTGATGTGTTTGTTTCACATCATTGCTGTAACTTTCCTAGTAGCCTTTAAAAACTTGAAAAATAAAGTTGTGCTGTGTGAAGAAGAATTACAGCATGATTTTTTTTAAGTAAATTACAGTTGACATTTGTCTGTCACAAACTACCCTTAATGAACTCCACAGAGGATTTCTTCTCTGTTCCTTGTCTTTGTTTAATTTATATCCAACAGGCCAGAGATTATGCAGAATAGAGATGTATTTGTTGTACCTTCACATTTGGGCAAGGAAATAGGATTTTATAAATTGATGGAAGTTAGGAGGAGAAAATATGTGCGGTCTTCTTCCTTGGTATGAATATCTGAACCTGTATTTTGTTTGTAAATAGCATAAGCTTTTCTTCTCAGTGTTTTTTGCTGATTGGTCTCATTGAATACAAAATGCTTCCAGATGACTGTATAGAGTTATCATCAGCTGATGTGATGCATTCTGACATGCCATAATCTGCTTCATGACAACTCTGATGCCTCACTAAGCAAACCTTAAGACTCAAACGTCATATTAATATAAAGTGATATAGAAAACATACTTCGCTTTATTTGACTTTCCTTTATTTCTTGTTCTAGATCCCCCCCCTCTCTCTCTCGTTTTCCTTCAAAGAAGGAAAATATTCATTAAAATATTCATCCAAAAACTGTATGTAGTGTTTTGAATCAAGAGCCCTTTTAGTGTCACTAGTACATCATGAAGAATATATAGGTCACCATTCCATCAAGTCCTTGCACTGATTAAAGAAACCTATTTTGGACGGGACAAGTTACCCCTCACCACAGAGCCCCCATGGGCCCTCAAAATTTAGCCTGAACTTTGAGGAGCCCTCCTAGAGTGACAAAGCCCTGTTGTGGGAGTAAGTGGGCTGTGGAGGTGCAAGAGATTGTCTCCATTGATATCCATTGACAGTCTTCTTCCATCAGCACTAGGACCCAACTGATGACTGAGCACTGCTGTACAAATTAAAATGACCACAGAAGCAGTCAAATGATTAAAATGTTGCTTGAAGGATCTAACCAGTGTCAGGAAACACAATCTAGGAGAGCATACAAAGGACTAATTTGCAGCCCCAAAGAAGCTAGAGGAGACAGAACATGGAACACAATAAAACTAAGCAGGCATACTTTGAATATGGAAATTAAGCTTCAGGATAATACATTAAAAATGACACTGTGTGCCGTGTTTGGTCAGTGATTGTGGAAATAATAATAGTAATAATAATAATAATAATAATAAATAATGTTGCACTTGCTCTATTAAAATCATACAGTGCTTTCCTGTTTTGATATATAACTATATAAGTAGATAAACAGTAATGATGTTCATTGTTATATAGTTCTCCTATTCTCCACACATGTTCTCCTAGAAGTAAATCTACCTAAACACTCATGCCCTCCCAGAAACACATGTATAAACTTCATTGACCTTATTTCTGAGTAAAGATGCATATGACTGAACTGGAATACGTATAAAAGGAAACCAATAATGTCTTCCAGGCTTGTGCAAAAATAATCTATACTTTATATTTATAATTCATTACAAACTAATTCAATAATTTTAGCATACTTCTACTCCCATAGTACAAAACTATTCCCCCATGCAAAACTGAAGTATACCTCCAGTTTGAACTGAAGGGAAAAAATTAATGTCTCAGTTATCAGCACTGCCTCTTAGATGACTAATAACTGAGACATACTATTTTTTCTGGATTTTTTTCAGGATGATGTGTTTTCCTCCTTTTTTTTCCCCCCCTGGATCATGCAACCTGTTGGGTTACATTGAACACTTGGAAATTACCAATAAGCCCTACTGGTGCATACAAAGTAACAGTTCCCCACATCCCACATGTTTGATGTTTTATACTGTTTCATGAACAAGAGGAGCAAGCCCAAAGTATTGTGAGCCAAAGTGGTAGAGTGACTGGAAGTCAAAGTTCATAGTACAAAGGTCAGTTTATTTTGTCATGTAAGTTAGCACATCCCACAAACACTTGTCCTTCCCTCAGCAATATAACTAAGATTTTTTAAAAAAAACAAACAAACAACTAAGGCTTAGACCCTGTTAGAAAATTACACTTACAGAAGTTCAGGAGGCAGCAGTGGTAGCCAAACGAAAAAGATTGCACAGCCAAGGAAGGGGGGAAAGGCAATTTCCTGGGGCCAGAGGAGAAGGCTGTTGACCCTGAGCACTCTTTCTGCAAAGCATGACTTTCTGGGCTGGGGGACAGTCCTCAGAGCAAGGTAATCTTGGGAGGTGTCCTCCACAGTTTTGTATTTTCTAGCACAAGCAGCTAAATGGTCCACCTTCACCACCTTACCTCCAAGGATCCCATGCTTTGGAGGAATAAAGTGCTTGGAGTCAGCAGCCTTTTTCTGTTCTCTCAACCACCACTACCACCACTACATCTACAAACATGGATGCATAACCAATATTATGTATGCATTGTGTGCCAACAGGATTCATGTGGGGGTGGGTCCCAAGTCTCCTTCCCCAGAAAGAAAGTGGGGACTCTTTTTTGCATGCTAGTCCCATGCAAGAGTGGGAGGACGGAGGGTAAAGATGTGGACTTTTCTCTCAAATAACCCATAGTGTAGGCAATTCACTAGTTTTTCAGGAAGGGGCCTTCAGCAGATATTGATTATGGGGCTTTGTGCATATCATACACAACATATGTTCTTTTCCTGCGTACAGGTGACAATAGTGTAGTATTTCATGAGATAAGCTATTTTTGTAAAGCATTTCCCATGTTGGCATGGACATGTGTAGAAGGTTCTTGCTCTCTTGACTCCTCAAGGATCACAGTGCCTCAGTTTTGGGGAAACAGAGGCAGTTTTCCTGTTACTTTCCATCAATTTTGGCCTTATATGTGAATATTTTCTGTTTCAGGGTGGGCCCTCCTGAACAACATTAGAACACAAGCCCTGCTACAGTCATTGCCCAAAACTGCATTGAAGCTGCTTTAAAAGAAAAAGTTGAACTCAGGGGTTAAAATCTAGGTGGGTTCAAAGGCACAGGGCCTCCAAAGGACTCATAATTCCTACCCCGACCCTAAGTTGTTTCAATGTAGTTGTGCTTATGTTAACTATCCCAACATCTCTTGCATTTTTGAGGGTGCTTAGTTAGTATCTTCTGACAGAAGTGCTGTCTTCTCACACTTGTATCTCTATCTTGCATTTGACCACCTCCATATTAAAAATGCATGCCTCTCAAACACCAGACTATTATTCCTGGAGCTGCTAAACAACAAGCAACTAGTAAGAAAATTGCATTAAAAGGGCAGCATTGCTTTTTTGGGAGACTGCCCAGGCATTTCAGTCTTCCTTAGTTCAAAGATGTTGAAAGCTCAAGGGCTACTACTGAGTGCTGCTGTACAAATTAAAATGACCAGAGAAACAGTCAAATGATTAAAATGTTACTGGAAGTATCTAAACAGTGTCCGCAAACACAATCTAGGAGAGCATACAAAGAACTAATTTGCAGCCCCAAAGAAGCTAGAGAATAACTAGGCATACTTTGACTATGGAAATTAAACTTCAGGATAACATACTAAAAATGTAAATTAAAGACAAGCAGAACGTTAGCTGTCTCACTTCATCCTGTGTCATTGACAAATTGAGAACTGGCTGATTTTTTCATCCCTCTTCCAAATACGATGGTGGAATTCTCTACCACAAAGAGATTCTTGGAGGTCAATTTAAAGTTTCACCTGGTTGAAATAGAAGTCACTAAATCAGGACTCCACTACTAGTGATCCATCAAACCAAACACAGTTTACCATGAACAACATTCAACTAGGGGCTTGAGATTCCAGTGGTGTTGCTTTCTCCCTAGGTATCTTTTTGGGCTGGTTATATGAGTTGGGAGCTTGTGGCATTATGGTTTGTGGTTTCTCTTTCTACATACTGTAACCGCCAATTCCAGAAAGTGATGCTTGGGGAACATTTTTTTATGCCATATGACAATTGTAGCATCACAGAGTTATATTTGTCCCTGAATACCAATGTTGGAATTGCTGAGTGAGGTTTTGGAATGTGGAATAATAAGAGTGCTACTGAAATGTTCCTCTTTTTCATGTAACAGGGTGATAAATTGGGTGGGATGAAGACCAATAAAACTGAACTCCATCCCAACAAGACTTTAGACAATTTCCCAGTTCTGCTGTAGGCAATTTGGCCAGTTTAGGAAAATATAATCTGTCTGTCCTGAATGGGATTTCCTTCCGCTGCACCAATGTGTGCTGCCGCTTTCAAGTGATATTACATTTAGCCCTATGTTTTGATGCCCATGCCCTCTGTTCTCCTTTCCTAGACAATCATTTTAGGGTCTGCTAATGACCTTTTTTGACTATTGTAATATATTGTATGCAAGGCTGCTCTTCAAGACCGTTTGAAAACTACTGCCAGATAAGGTAGCTAGGAACCATGAATATGAAGCACATAATACCAAAGTTGAAATAAAGTTGTGTGTGTGAACATGTTGTGAACAAATTTGTGTGTGTGTGTGTGTGTGTTAAAACTGCATAACTATGATTCCTTTTGTGTAAAGTTAATGCAGTTTGCATGAAAAAGTGAATTCCAGTGCAGAAAACCCTCCATTGCTGTTTCTGCATGTATTTTCCATACAGATTCAATTCCTTGCTGATTTTGTGTATCTGTATCTGTGTGTGTGTGTGTGTAGGAAGCAGTTGATTTTAGCAATTCTCTTCTCACTAAGAAAAATTCTTTTGAAATTTTGCAGTTTCCAAGGGCTATTTAGAGTTCAAGACTTATTCTGCACAAAATTCTCATATGAGAATTTTGCACACAAAATAACATTTTGTGTTCATGACATTTGATTTTCTGGGCAGAAAAGTAATACTTCTATGTATAAAATGCTGTTTCCTTGCAAAAACCACTGCATTGCAGTTTGAGACATATTCTGTCCAAATTTGCATGGGTGTTTTTGCATAGAAAACAGCATTTACTGGGCAGAAAATATTTCTTTGCAGAAAATACTGCTTTGTGTTCAAAATTACCACATGCAAATTTTAAGTAGAATAAATTTCAGAGTGTGGAGATTCTCATCAATTGAGGATTCTTTTTATCAGAGTTTCTTGACACTCAAGAAACACATTTTTTCAACAGTTTTTCAAAACATTTTAATATTATTTCTATTCTTAGCCCAAAAACCATTTGCATAAGAACCAATGAATTTTGTGCAAAACACACATTTGCAGTCCCAAAATATGCTTCATGTGCAAAAAAAATTTATATATATATATATTTCTGTATGAATGAATGTTCCGCAACAAAGTCCTGAAGCACTAAATAGTGGTCAAAGATTAAACAGACACCTTTGTATTCTCTCAGAGCAGGGAGAAAATTGCTGAAATTATCTGTCTTGTATGAAGGAACAAAGTAAGTGAAGAATTAGATCCCTGGTGTGTACTATGGTGTACAGAAATGCCTATTGTAGCATAAAATCCATACAAGCACATTTATTTGACAAGAAAAAGATACATGTGCCTGTTGAACATCACCTCAGGGGTGCTGACAAGCTGTGAATTGGCAAACATATAATGAAAAAAATAAATGACAATTTATTGAAATGAAATAATGTGCAGAAAAGGGTTTCAGTATGCTTATGAGTTAGCATATGCAAAGGTAACACAAACCAGACATCGAATAATCCACCCATTTGTTGAGGTGTGTGTACAAGGAGACACTGAGATGCAGTATATCTCCTTGAGGTCCCAGCAAATATATACACCAAGGAGACATACTGGATCTTTGTTTGATGTGATATGCATATAGAGAGACATCACACTATCCTGAGAGAGCCTTCTCAGTGAGGGCAGGCCAGCCATATCCTCAAGTGCAGTAATTTAGTTTTCTCAGGAGAAATAAAAGCTAATAATCTGCATATAAGGAATAAAATGAAGGAGGCTTCAGAAGGCATCATTAGGCTGGCGTCCTGTTGACCCACTAATTAAGAATCCTATTTTCATATCCCTCTCTCCTTCATTTGCATATTATGTCCTTTGGTGCCAGAAACCTTCAATTTTTTTAATAAAAAAGTTGCCATTAACAAGATTTTTAAGGCTAAAAGATCATCTGAACAGAGTACTGGGTACTATGTCATATAGAGCAAAAAACTGTTTTATCAAGCTAACCAAGCAAAATCAGTGTCATCTTTATCACATGTGCCACCATTTGCTCATTTATAATATAGGGGCAGTACAGACAGGTGGCTCAAAGCGGTTCTAAGTGTCTCCTTTTTTTGCAGCATCATAAGGGCTACACAGCCCTATGATACTTCTTCTGCTGAGAGGTGTCTCTACACTGTGCCACACCTGCACAGCTGTGGTGCCTGCCATGTGGACAGGTGAGCACACCTTCAGCAATAGTAGGGCTGGGCACATCTGGACGCCCAGCCCTATCTAGACCTAATTTTGGCCCCAGGGTGGCACAAAGCAATGGGTCTGTATCAGCCCCGGAGTGGCACAAAGCTGTGAGTCTGTATCGGCCCATAGCCAGATTTTCACACTGCAGGACACCTGATTATGGCAAGTCCACTTCTGAGATGGTCAAGTTACAACCCACAGATTTCCTCCTTCCCTTTAAAACCCAATTCTCACAGTGAGATAATATATGTAAGCATTATGTGTGCACACAGTGAGGGGATGCATCCATCAGTTTCACCTGCAAGATCCCCACCCCGGTTGGTTTCCTCTGGGACATTGTGGAAGATACAAAATGGTGGTTAGTCTACCAGCACAGTTGTTGTTGCTGTCATTAACATCAGCAAGCAGGTAGGCAGGCAGGCAGGCAGGCAAGGGAAAGGATTGAGAAACTACATAACTATTTCATAGGGGCTTTTTACATTGGCAAGAAAGTGTGACATGAAGTTGCACTTTCCTTAATGCTTAGCAGCTAGACAGCAAGCCCCAGGTGTGCATTTAAAAAGTACAGGGCAGCTAGACTGAGGTTTTTTCTGTGGCTCAGCAACTACATGGGAAGCTGTCAAAACGCTACAAACACAGGTGGAGCAGCTACATGGGCGGCAAGGAACGTGGCTTTTAGCCGCGCTTTAAACATTTTTTTCCCTTGCTGGCTGCGAATTGCGCAATTGCGCAGGTACACCATACAGTCGGAGCTTATCACATGGGGGAGTACAGGACCATTCCGAAAGAGGGAGAAAGTGAGGTCAGTTCGGAAATGCACGTGATTACGCACAAGCTCATCACACACAAAACAAGAAAGCATCTACACAAAAAGAAAATGCAGAGTCAATACGAAAGAATTCATCACATGTGAACATACTGGTCGGCTTTCTGTTGCAAATTAAGGCATCTTGGGAAATGGTAGCAAAGGCTCATGGGAGTTGTAGTCTGTGTTCTGTCAGAGCATTATATTGAGTTGTCTTGAGGTTTCAGCCCTCTGTCCAGGAGGGATTCCCATATGTCCTCCATTCTTGAGCAGAGGCCCCCCTTTTCCAAGTTGACCAGGCACGTCCTCCTTTGCCAGGACACGTCCTACTTTTCCAGCCTTCTTTTTGAAGAGGAAGCAGGAGGGCCAGGCGTGCTCTGGCCAGGCTCTGGGGGTCTCTTCCTGGCTCCTTCCCTCCCTCCCTCCTTCCCCGCTGCCTTCCTCCTCCCTTTGGCTGAGAGAGTGTGACTTGCAGGGAGGAAGGGCAGCGGTGGTGCTCCAGGTCCACCTGATGCTGGGCCAGGGCAAGCTGGAAACAGGAGGAGGAGGAGGAGGAGGAGAGGGACATTGGGCCCCTCTGCTGCCCTGCCTCCCTGCAAGTCACACTCTCTCAGCCAAAGGGAGGAGGAAGGCGCCAGGAGAGAGCCATGGAGCCTGGCCAGAGTGTGCCTGGGCCTGCCTTCTCCTCCCCCCTTCGGCTGAGAGAGTGTGACTTGCAGGGAAGCAGGGCAGCGGAGGTGCTCCAGGTCCCTCCCCTTCTCCTCCTCCTCTTGCCAGCTTGCCCTGGTCTGGCTGAGCGCCTCCAGTGCCCTGCTGTCTCCCTAGAAGTCACACTCTCTCAACCAAAGGGAGGAGGTGAAGGAAGGTGCAGGCGCACTCTGGCCGGGCTCTGAAGGTCTCTTCTTGTCTTGGCACCTTCCCTCCCTCCGCACTTGTATCGCTGCCTTTAAATGGGCGCTTTAAAGATACAGAGCCCCATTTAACCGTTCAACTACACCTTAGCCTTTAGATGCAATAGGGGTGCTTTTTACATTGGCTAAAAGGGGCGGTCCAAACTCGCCCCTTCTAGCGGCGAGATGAGGCCTAGGCTGCCACACGGGCAGCCCCAGAGGCCTCATCCCGCCGCAACGACCCGCCGCAAAAAAGAGCTCTGGGATCGAGCTCTTTTTTTGCGGCGCGGGAAGGGCGCGATTGGCGCCCTCCCGCGCTGCCAGAGCGTCAAAACGTGCGCAGCGCATCAAAACGCTGCGCACGTGATGACGCTTGTACGGCGCCACCGTGTAGACGCCGCCATCTTTAAATGGCGGCGTCCATGCGTTTTAGGCTTAGGGAGGATGTAAAGGCTACGCCCTCCCTAACCCTAAATGCGGGCTTTTTAGCCCTAAAAGCGCCTTTTTTTGCCCGTGTAAAATGGGCCAGCAATGCTGCACCCTTTTTAAAAAAGTAGTGGGGAAATCAAACTACTTTTTAAAGGCACTTCTTCTCCCTTAAAACTCCAAAATAGTGTTTTCATGGCACACTTTCCATTTTTCTCATCTAAAGGCTGGGCTTTCATGCAGCCTTCAACACACCTCTTTTTGCCAATGTAAAATGGGCCAGCTCCTTTTTAAAGCACTTCTTCTCCCTTAAAACTCCAAAATAGTGTTTTCATGGCACACTTTCCCTTTTTCTCATCTAAAGGCTGGGCTTTCATGCAGCCTTCAACACACCTCTTTTTGCCAATGTAAAACGGACCATTGGTTTGAGTGGGGGATAAAGATGCTAACTTTTACACCTACTAAATGATGAGCTTTGCCCCTTGTCCCTCTGTAACTAAGAAATTGTTGGGGATATTTTCCTCCTCCTGGAGAAATTTAGCAAAGTACTCCTTTACAGTTTCTCTTCCTGCAAGTTGCTCTTTCTTAAAGCCATTTATGCACAGTCCTATAGGAAGCCCCTGAATGATATTTAATATAAACCATACAGGGAGTCAGCATTGGGACATAAGGAAGGGGTGGCTAAGCTAAAGAACAGAAATAAAGAGGCCGGGAATTTAAGTATACACTAAAATAAAAGATTTTGCAATATGCTAGAGAGGGAGCATCTAGCCCCACTGAAAGCCTACCCACTACTCAGCTAGAAGAAAGCCACTAGTTAAGGGCCACAGCTTTCTAGGAGACTGGCTTTGTCCACAGAAGAACCACATCTTGGAAAAGAAAGGACTTCCACTGAAATCCATTTAACTTGCTTCCTGGGAAATATGTTGAGAGTCTGGGTGGCAGGAAAGCTGTATGAAAGAGATCTTTGTTAAAAGGATTGATTACATATTTTAATGCCCCTGTGATAATCCTCCTTAATGCGCCTAATGCCAAAATGAATGCAGAAGGAGGGGGGAGCGATTCCCTTACTTGTCAAAACAAAGCACATTTTCTCTCCCAGTGACATCTAACAGACTTGAGCATAAGCAACTGGAGCTAATTATCTTGTGTCCAGCAGGCAGCCATGAATAGATCTTAGCTGAAGACTTCCAAGCAGCAACTCTTCAGCTGGACTAAATAGGAAAGGACCTTCATTTCCTTTTTAAGAAACAATATATAAAAGATTGCTAAATAATTGAACAGAATGACCTCTAAATACTCAGCTGACAATTAGCAAGGAAAATTGTAGGATTCTGATTGTACTTTTTTTTACCTCTTCCTCTGCATCACCACATACTGAAGAATATGTGTTATTTCACAACACCTCTGGGAGTGATTGGGGCTGCTATTAATTAACACGTTGCGGCTGATAACATTATGTTGTTATTATTTTTGCCTCATCACACTTTGAGAAGTCAGCAGTGTAGTGAAACATTTTGGCAGACTGCAAGAAAATTCTATTTTAAATGAAATGAGTATGTTTTTATATAGACACATACACAAGTGTACAGACTTACTTCAGAAAGAGAGGTCATTCATGAAGTTACAGTGCCATAGTGAAGGGCCACAGAATTTGGAACTGATCATGAAAAATTCCAGCCCTCTTCTTACTCCAAACCTAGGCCTTAGTGCCTCTCCAGCTGTCCTTCACCAGTGTCTTTTCCACCCCTTTACAGCCTAGGTTTTCAGGCCCACTTCCCTGTTGCTGCTTTTTACTGTTGTAATTTGTTTTATTTTATGTTTTTAATTATATAGTGGTTTAATTTTCTTTTTAAGGCGGGGGGCAGTGCGGGAAGGGATGGGATGTTTTAACTGATATTGTTTGAATCTTTTTGGTGTAACCCGCCCTGATTGCCTGTTCAGAGGGGCGGGCTAGAAATATATTATTATTATTATTATTATTATTATTATTATTATTATTTTATATATTTATTTATTTTTATTTGTCCAAAAATAGGACCTAAAGCAGCAACCAGTGTAAGTGAAAACAGAACCACCAAACCTGACATCTCAAAACTTAAAATTGTGGTCAAGCAATATCAGAATGTGGTCAAGATAGGAAACATTATTAATGATGAGGACAGTGTGCACCAGTTTGATTTGGTCTGTTGAAAACAGCAAGAGTCCACCCCTCCTGTCTTCTTTCCTCTGCTGAGTTCACTGAGTAAAACTACTTTTGCACTTTGAGCTCAGTTTGCAGCAGTTGAATTAAGCTGACGAGAAAGGGGAAAAGTGGGAGGGGGACCAAGAAACATGGACATTTTAAAGCAGCTGAAAAAGTGGGATGGCAGATAATTAATCAGGATCATCCTTGCCAAATCAGGACAGTTGGAGTTAAAACAAGATATAACATGTTATAAACAAGGTTTAAAGTTTAAAAATATGGGAACATTTACCTAAAAACATTAACTTACAACAATTTTAAAAAGCAACCAAAACTTTATAAAGACAATAAAAATCTAATTCAATAGCATCTTGATTTGAAGCAATCATTAGGAAAAGTTTTTTTATTAACATGCGCATCAGTATTTTTTCTAAGCCCATCTATAGCATTTATGAAATACTAACATCTTCCCTTACCTACTTCCATGTCCAGTGTTTTTTCCAGGAAGGAAGCACCTTACACTCCAGGATACTGGCACTGATTGACAAGTGTAGATTCCTGTGCACAATCACCAAACATACTCTCTGTACTTAATCTGGAGGCATATGTTCAAGTATTAAAAATAAGTAAGGAATGAAACAAATCTCATCTTATTTTTCTTTTTTAAAAAAGATCACTTCATAGTGAGGAGACTGGAAAAGAAGAACATCTGTGGAGGCAGACTTCATAGATGTAAACATCCCTAAATTCATAGCTGATGATCTGTATTCAGTTTGGAGGGAAACAAGTGAAGAAAGCCTACGAGTTCCCTCTGCATTGCCACATTTCATTTTAGGAACATGTGAAGTCATGGCCTACAGACTTGTGTTCTCCTGCCTGAGAGTTCAGAATTAGATCAAATAGTCTAAGGTGCTGGACAGATTCTGCCCCAGATGGAGACTACAGCAACTAAACACCGTGGCCTCCAGGAGGGCTAAAAAGAACCCGCTCCCTGGTGGGTTCTTTTTAGGCTGCGTGCAGGGCGCCATTGGCATGCTTATGCACCATGATTATGTCCATGCAGCACGGGGCTGTTTGGGTGCTGCACAGTGCGAACGTCATCGTGGAACATCCTGTATGGATGGGAGTGCACCATGATGGTGGCCAGGTTCTGTGATAGGGTTGCTGAGCGTGTAAACATTCAGCTGCCATGCAACCATAGTTTGGGCCCAGGCTGGCACAAAGCGCCTGTCTATACAGGCCCTATATTAAGAGAGGGAAAATTTTGGTTGGACATTAGGAAAAACTTCTTAACCAGAAGAGCAATTCATCTGTGGCAACAGTTGCTATTTGGCACCACTACCAATTACTTCCTTGCTTGGAGATCTTTAAAGAGAATCTAGATAATCATTTTTGGAGATGTTCTATCTGTCAACCTCTTGTGCTGAGAAGGACATTAGACGAAATGGGTTTTAAAACCACAACTGATAGTATGGAAGGGATTTAGGCCTCATTAGTTGCTTAGATTTCAACTGGAGTCAGTGGGATTAAGTTATGACTAATTTTTCCCTTTAAATTTTCTGAAATCTAAATGCAACCCATGGTTAATTTTATATTTTACCCTGACCTTGTTATGGTTTAAGGCCAGGTTATTTACCCTTTATCCTGAATTTATCTCACTTGTAATGAATTGCTTTTACCTTGTTTGAATGTAGCAATATGGTATATACAGTGGGCCCTTGTTATCTGCTGGGGTTTGGTTTCAGGATCCTCCGTGGATAACAAAAACCTTGTATCCCATTAAATATAATGGCACAACAAAATGGTGTCCCATATATAAAATGGAAAATCCGGGTTTGCTATTTGAAATTTATACTTTTTAGGAATATTTTCAAGCTGTGTATGCTCAAATCCATGGATAAAAAAAATCCGTGGATAAGGAGGGCCAGCTTTAAAATGTTTTGTTTTTTTTTTAATTGTGTTGCATTTTGATAAACTGGTGTTTACTGCATAGCCTTGAAAACCTAGAATTTAAATAAACTAAACTTAGGGACAAAATAGACAGTGGGTAAGGGGTGGCTTGATGCCTCCTCGTTGAGCACCAGATCAGGGCTGCAGCAACTGCATGCCATGGCCCTGATCCAGTAGTTTTCCAGCTCAAAAAGAAGCAGAAAAATGCCATTTGTTTTTGAGCAAGCAAAAAGCCGCTCTTGCCATGGCAGCAGCGTTTCTGTTTTGATTTGTTTTTTACCATACAGTGTGGCATTATAAACAATGCAGGAGCATTCTCATGGTGAGTGGCATGACTGCAGCTTGGAAGAGGAGTCGAGGCATGTGGCGTGCAATCACCACACCCCCCACTCCACCCCAAGGCCGGCCCTTTTATCCGATCTGTATAGGCTCTTAGTCTGAATGCCACCGTAGGCACTTCCTTTTTTGATTTATTACTGTGCTACAGTATGGTTTTTGTTGTTCTCGTTTGGTAGTTGCTAGAGGAGTGGGGACAGATGAGTATGTTAAACATATCATATTCTAGATATTTATGATGCCAATATTATTTTTAAGTTGCAGAGAATCTCCAATATTAATTGCAGATGTCAAAAATGTGGTGCTCCTAAGATTG
Source organism: Urosaurus nigricauda (assembly GCA_034509955.1). NCBI lineage: Eukaryota > Metazoa > Chordata > Lepidosauria > Squamata > Phrynosomatidae > Urosaurus > Urosaurus nigricauda. Next base: position 110,083,177 of record JAOEGL010000004.1, read on the forward strand.
CCAGAGTGAAAACTGGAGTTGGTGCCTGTGTTCCCCTTTTGGCTCTGATGTCCAGAATATTTAGATTTAGCTCTAATAAAGAGAGATACAGAATGACTAGAGTAACTTGGTCTTAAGGGACCTATCCCAGCTTTATGGGGTCCGAAAGAACTACCGAGGCAGGTTTCCAAAAGAAAATGAGTTTTATCTGAAAGGGATAAAAACACAGTCACTTAAGCAAACAAACATGCACACACACACACAAAGACTAGAAAAATCAAAGGTGGGAGGCTGGAATAGATGTAAGGCTTCACTAATGGTGATAATTACCTATGCAAATCTTGATTCCATTCATAGTGGTTCTGAAAACTGTAAGGACAACTACTCAAATTTGGGGAATATTAATTAGCTCAATATATCAATCTTAGCTCCTTACATTGGACCATGATTCCCGTAGTGTTTACAGAGGTACTAGAGATCCCAGAACTGACACAAAGGTGAAGTCTTTGGATTTTATGCTAGTTTATTGATGTACAGGGGGACACACTCTCACGCACACATTCATATCTGCAATCACATAAGGCTAATAGAAGAAAGGAGGAAATGTAGGAAAATAAAAGAACAAGCCTTCTAATGGTGAAATACTTGCCTGAGACTCTTCCAGAATCCAGGCCGATGCAGCAACATCACGAGAATAGGGAAAAGGGTGTGTGTGTGTGTGTAGGACTTAGGAAAGGGACGGGAAGAGGAAGGGAGGGGGATTGGAACTGCATGGAGCCCCAAACAATGACCAGAGGTCTGTCTGAGATCCCAAGGCAACTAACAACTAACAAAGAACTGGCAGAGTTTAAGTAGTCTTCTAGTCAACAGATTATTGTCCTACATCAAAGCAAAGCCAAATTTACACATCTGTTGACTATAGGAAGCCTCTTCCATAGGCAAACACTGATACCGGAATAGCTGGTATCTGTTAACTGTCCCAAAGTCATAAATCTATCCCAGGTGTGAAGGCATCTTTCCATTTGGGCAACTCCTAACTTAGACTATGCTGCGAACATGATCTCCTTGCCTTTAGGCCATGGAGGACTGGGGGACATCTCCCATAATGCCTTTCCATTAGGGTCATAAGAAAACATGCTTTCACTTTAGGGATGCAGCTTCTCCTTAGAGGCCTCTATGATCAAGTGACTGCCAGGAGGAAAGGGTGTCTGATTACCTCTGCAGATGCATTTTGGAATAGGTGTGTGGGGGTGTTTTTGTATCATTGCAGTCTTCATAACAAAACAAATAGAAGACTCAGTCATTCCTATTGCAAGTGGAGTTGCAAGCAATAGAGTTGCTAGTCAAGGAAACTGATAGTGTTTCTGCCTGCAGCTGGACTAAGCTGGGGCCTTGCTGAAAAAGTCCTAATATTTATATCAAAAATATGCCTTGGGGCAACTTCCAAGGGATTCAAAAGACCAAATGGTTTTGGAGTCCTTTAAACTGTGTTTGGAGTCACTTTGAAATATTTAGTCGCTTTGCAGTAGTTTTCCAAAGTGGTTACACTTAGGTGTGAGTAGATGGCAATAGATACACACTTCCAGGCAGAGAGGATTAACATACAAGATCTCTGGTGCTTTGGTTATCCTACATCAGCCCATTGTCCTGTGATGCTGGGGTCTCCTCACTTCCTCCAGAAGGTCCAGACTGGGGCCCCATGCAACTTCTGCCTTGCCAGCCTGCGGTCATGATGTCCGCATTAGGGTTGTGGAAGGGTCACCCAGACTATGTTTTATTGAATTTCTTATATCAAAAAGGAGGGGTATTTAGAGACACCCATGGGCCTAATACCTGCACTTTAAATGCCTGTATGGAAGAGTTAATTTTAGTAGGTGTTGCTTGTTACCTGGTTATGTGATACGGAAACAACATCTGCTGAAATTTTCTCTTTTACACAGTCATCACTGAAATTAAAGCACCCATTTCCAGTTTCCAATCTGGTAGCCCTAATAGGAAAGTTGACAATGCCATGTCCATGTTTGAATGCCCAAACACAAAGAAATGCACCATTGTTTGTGAAGTGATTGCTGGAATTCATGCATGTGTGTCTCAAAAAATGGAAATATTTGAAATATAAGTGCTGTTAAGTGTTCTCAAAATTAATCCGGGAAATGAATGCCAACATTTGGCAAAGGTTCGGCACCTGACTGCCCTACCTATGTGATACACCTGCAGATATAGCAGCCATTCACATGTTCATAAACACACTCTCAACATTAGTTCACATTGGCTGAGGCTTCTTTTTCCCAATCTTCCAATAAGAGCCTGTATACACATAGAAGTATGACAGAAACAGCTGCCACATGGCAGCTATTTTGCTCCAACTGTCTGGAACCCTGCCCAGCAATTACGTTTTAACAGGGGCCATATTTTTAAAAGGACAAAGGCTGGCTGGCTTCTGTTGAAGTTAGAATGTAGGCAGAGGGTTCTTTAACCTCCTTTCCAGTGAGAGCAGCTACTGATGCTTTGGCAGACCCATCTTTTATACATCCCATCTGCTCAGTATTGTTTGTGTCTTGGCTTGTGCACATCAGTAAGCAGCTGAAGAGCAGAAGGGGAGAGGTCTGCCTTACCCTCTGTTGATGTTTGCACTGGGGAGCCAGGGGTTATATAGCACTGATGTCCATCATAAGTGCGGTTGGGTTTAAATTGTCTACTAGGGATAGGAAATCTGTCAGTTCCACTTGTGTCTACATTCAGTTGTCTTTTAAATCTACCATTCTTTCTGTCCTTTATATGATTATTTATTTATTTATTTGCAGATGTTGTTAAATGAACTAAAAAAAATTATTCTCACATTAGTACTGGCCAAAGACATTAGGTTCAGCTGTTCCCAGCAAAATCTCATTGCATTCTCCTGCTATATAGGTGTACAAACTGAAGAGCCTCTTAGAAATGGCACCTTTAACTCAGTATTAACTTTTTTGAATAAACAGACAGACAGACAGCTTCATTTATATACCGCTTCATACCCTTAAGGAGTGTCTAAGCGGTTTACAATTGTAAGCTATTTGCCCCCCAACAATCTGGGTACTCATTTTAGCGACCTCGGAAGGATGCAAGCCTGAGTCGAGCTTCAGCCCTTTGCTGGTCTTGAACTCGCCACCTTGTGGTTTTGAGTGAGTGGCTGCAGTACAGGCATTTAACCACTGCACCACCGGGGCTGAACAGTGATTCTGGCTTAAAATACACAGGAATTTAAAGCAAGACTTTTAAAAATTAAACATTCAAAGCTCTAGGCCTGGACAGATGAAACTGCCTGATTCAGTTTCTTCCACTTTGCAACTTAAAAAAACAAAAAACAAAATCACCTTTGCATCCTGAATATATAGAAATCCTATCCTTGGTGACTTCAATGCCAGAGTAGGAAAGAACTTTGAAGCCTGGAAAGGTGTTCTAGGCAAGCATGGTGTTGGAATGATAACGGACGCCTCCTGCTAGAGTTTTGTGCAGAGCAGCATCTGACTGTTACAAACACTATCTTTCAGCAGAAAGATAGCTTGAAGCCAACTTGGATGCATCCCCGATCCAAACACTGGCACCTCATTGACTATGTTCTAGTGCACCAGAGAAACATTTGCCATGTCCATCATACTCGAGTGATGCCCAGTGCAGAATGTCAAACAGATCATCGCCTTGTAAGATGCAAACTAAATCTCCATCTTAAACTCAAACCTAAGAGGGGTGGCATCTTAAAGAGGAGACTCCAAGTCAACAATCTTCAACAAGCTGCCATGAGAGATAACCTCCAGGCAAATCTGCAATCAAAACTTGAAGACCATCCTATAGATTCTTCTCCTACAGTGCTTTGGCAACATATCAAAAACAGTATCCTGCAGTCTGTGGAAGAATCCCTCGGGTTCTCCCACAAGAAAAACTGAGATTGATTTGATGAAAACAACCAAGAGATGCAGGAGCTTTTGGCAAAGAAGAGAACTGCTCATCAGACACACCTCGCTCAGCCATCTTGCCATGTAAGAAAAGCAGCCTTTCGTCTCTCATGTAGTAAACTCCAACAAAAACTCTGAGACATTCAGAACAAGTGGTGGATCAATTTAGCAGAAAAGACACAGCGTTGTGCAGATCTAGGTGATTCTAGAGGATTCTACGAAGCTCTTAAAGCAGTGTTAGGACCTACTTATCAGGCCCAAAGCTCCTTATATAGTCAAACACTATGGTCAAACACTAATCACAGGCAAAGCCTCCATCCTGAATCGATGGGCTGAACATTTCCAAAGTCTCTTCAGTGCCAACCGAGTAGTCCAAGGCTCAGCTATCTAACATATGATACAACAACCTGGACGTGGCTCCCACTTTGGAAGAGACCATTAAGGCCATACAGCAGATGAAAAATGGCAAGGCAGCCAGGATTGATGGAATCCCACCTGAAGCTTGGAAACACGGAAGTCATGTACTCCATGCTAAATTCCATGAGAAAAAAAATGTATAAGAAAAAAGGAGTGAAATCTGATTGTTCAAACTATCAAGGTATAACAGTGCTCTCCATTGCTGGAAAAATCCTTGCAAGGATACTCCTGAACAGATTAGTTCCTGCTATTGCAGAAGAACTTCTCCCTGAAAGCCAATGCAGCTTCAGAGCAATAGGAGCACTACAGATATGGTATTTGCTCTTAGACAACTGCAAGAGAAATGTAGAGAGCAAAACAAAGGACTCTATGTAACATTTGTCAACCTTATCAAAGCCTCCGACACTGTGAGTAGAAAAGATCTGTGGCAGATTCTGGAACGACTAGGATGTCCCCCCACATTCCTCAAAATGATTATCTTACTACATGAGGGCCAGCAAGGACAAGTTGATTATCTTACTACATGAGGGCCAGCAAGAACAAGTCAGATATGGCGATGCTCTCTCAGAACCCTTTCTAATAACTCATGGTGTGAAACAAGGTTGTGTTCTCGCTCCAACTCTATTTACAATCTTCTTCAGCATGATGCTCCAGAGGGCTACAGCAGATCTCAAAGAAGAAGATGGCATCTATATAAGTTACCGTACTGATGGTAGCTTGTTTAAGCCATCTGAGGGCTCGTACAAAGACTCTGAACTATCTAGTCTGTGAGCTGCTTTTTGCTTTTGTCGCCCATAAAGAAGCAGCTCTGCAGTGCCTAACATCCTGCTTTGCAACAGCTGCAGAGCTGTTTGGGCTGGAAGTCAGCCTGAATAATACGGAAGTTCTCTACCAGCCTGCACCACAGGAAGAGCACTATCACCTCCACGTCACCATAGGCAAATCTGTACTTAAGTCTGTACAGCAGTTCACCTACCTGGGAAGTATCATCTCTTCAGACGCCAAGATTGATAAAGAGATCGATCACAGATTAGCAAAGGCATATAGTGCATTCAGAAGGCTTCACAAAAGAGTCTGGAGTAACAAACACCTGAGACGAAGCACAAAAATCAGTGTGTATACAGAGCAATTGTATTCTCTATTCTCCTCTACGGGTCTGAAACTTGGGTTACTTATTGCTAACACCTACGACTCCTCGAATGCTTTCATCAGTGCTGTATACGTACAATCCTAAATATACACTGGACTGACTATGTGACGAATGTTGCTGTCCTGGAGCTAGCAGGGATCACCAGCTGTGCTGGGCGTGGAACGTTTCTAGGATGGAGGACCATCGCCTCCCAAAAATAGTACTCTATGGTGAACTCGCCACAAGTCAGCATAAGAGGGGCACCCCAAAGAAGAGATACAAGGGGGTATCCAAAAGTTTTAATGATTACCTTTTTAAAAAATTGACAGAAAGATTGTTTTGATTTGTAGTTGTTAACTTACCTCTATGTAATCACTGTCTAGATTTATACATTTTTCCCAGTGTATTTTGATGCTCCAACTACCTGATATTGTAGAAGTCTGCAGATCATATTGATTAAATTTTGTCAGTGTCATTATCCTTAAGTACATGTTGCTGAGAAAATCAGCTCATTGAGTCCTTTATTTTTGTTACTGGCTGTGCCAGAAGTGACTAAATTGTAAAATCCTCATCAGGCACAATCTGCAGGCTTCTACAATATCAGGTATTTGAAGGGTCAAAATGCGCTGGGGAAAATGTATAAATCTAGATAGTGACTACATAGAGATAAGTTAACAACTACAAATCAAAACAATCTTTCTGTCAATTTTTTAAAAAGGTGATCATTAAAACATTTGGATACCCCCTTGTATGAGGACTCCTTGAAACAACACCTCAAGCTCGGCCAAATTGATCACCAACAATGGTCCGACCTGGCCTCACATTGGGAGGCATGGAGACTCACTATCCACAATGCTGCAGCCTTTTTCAAGAACTCACGTAGATTGAGTCTCAAAGAGAAAAGACAATGCAGAAAGAACTACAACTTGGAAACAACACCCGAGGAGACTTTCTGCTGTGCTTTCTGTATCCGGACTTGTTTATCTCAAATTGGCCTTTTTAGTCATCAACGCTCTTGTAGAAAGCGTGGGATGAGTCCTTTTTGAATTTTCATTAGCGAAGAAAAGCCAGATATAGAAATCAATTTCTCACTGCTGCAGTTAGGTTTGTATTGTCTCCAGTGGTCCTAGTTAAAACATTTTCTGTAGAATCAGTCATCACATTATTTCCTTGTACCTCATGGTTTTTCTAGACGAGGTGCTTTGCAAGTCTTACATATACCAGTCGACTATGTCCCATTTTTTCAACAGAGGGAGTCTCTAGCTCAAGCTCAATTCTCCTTCTCTCTAAAGTTCAGAAATTCTCTTTTATTGGGCACTATTGGATTATCTGCCTAGTCCTTCTTGCTGCAAGTTTCTCATTCTTTCACTTTTGATGATCATCAAATCATTAACCTCTAAAAAGAGCATTCAGAACTATGAAACCAAACAGAATGTACTGATTGATTGATTTTGCTTTATCAGTAGTCATTTAACCGGAAGTTCATTTGGAGTGATCTGTTTTCACAACAGTTTCAATAATGTGTTACTGAAAGGAGCATGCAGATGCAGGTGAAGGATGCAGCCCTTCTTTGGATTAGCTTTGTTCTGTATATGCCAAGACTGAATTTAAGCATAACTGCCTTAATGTTAAGCAGAGTGAGATGGCTGCCACATAAAACCCATGTGTGTGTGTGTGGGGGGGGGGGGAATAGACATGATTGATGTCAGCACCTTCTTCTTTTCCTTCCTCATTTGCTTCCCATAGTCTTGCCCTTGTTCTAAAAATTCTTGCATTGTGCTGTGCCCCCTAGTCTGTGTTTTCCAAAACTTCTGGGATCAGCACTGCAGTGTTTATTTGAGTGGGCAACATGTGGCTTCTAGACTCAGGCCCTATACAGATCGGCACATTGTGCCGGCCTGTGAGAGGAGTCAAGGCACAGCATCCTGACGCTGGATGTACTGACTCTGCACCCAGGGTGTTATGATGCCACACATCATTCCAAATGGTGCACAGCATCATGGCACGATTCTGGCGCTGCATACACATGATGCAATGCTGAAGGGGTGCCATACAGCCAAAGTGCCACAGGTGCAAAAAGGAGCCACTTTTTGCACTCTCCAGATCAGGGCTCTGACGTAAGGTTGCCATGGCCCCGATCCGGCCAGGAAAGGGGCAGCTGCAGACCGCCCCTTTTGGGTGGTCTGTATAGCCTCTCAGTGGTCCACTTGGCCTCCTCTTCTAGCCAGACTGCTGGCCTTGGCCCCTTCGGCATTTTGGCGGAAAGTGAAACTGGCACATCTGGCTATCTCTAGTGTAAATGACCATTGCCACATGTCACCAGAATTGCAAAAGCTAGAATGTTACTTAAAAGCAATCAGACAGAGAGATAATCACAATCTTGCAGGGTACTGTATGTTGTGGAGGTTTTTTTTTTTTTCCCCTGCACACACTGCTCTGGGCATAGAACAGCTGTTTTTCTGGTTTAGTTTGTTTAATATCCCCACCTTCCTCCCAACATGGAACCCACAGTGACTTATTACAATGTGAAAACAACATGATAACCTGATAATAAAATCTGATAATAGAAGACAGTTGTTCAGGCTATCATACGAAACAGGCTATCATACTCAAATACCATTTTATTCATTTATTTAATATCCCACCTTACAAGAACCAAAGTGGCTTACAATAAATTAAAACAAAGTACAGGTAAAACCTATTTGATACATAAGTATTCTTTTTATTAAAAACTAAATAAACAATTATATTAAGCTGGCTAGTGTCATGCTCTTCTTGAACCTAATCTGGTAACCTTCTAACCAGACTACTCCAGTATATTCAGCATAGGGCTATCCCTGAAAAAGGTTCATTAATTTCAGTTCAATAACCAGAGTAGGTGCTTTTGGCCTAAGACACTAGGTCTAAGATACTTAAGACTCTGCCTTCTTCAATAAATACCTCCCCATTTATTGAGAGATTAGGTTATTTTTTAAAAAATAAGAAAATGTTTTTAACTGCAGTGTTTTAATACTGGAAAACATGGGCTCATGTAAAAATACATGATAAAGAAAAAAATAGATTCTCCCACAACCAATTAATCATTGAGTGCCTGCTTAAATTAAAAGTTCATGATCAAAACATTTTCTGCACTGATGTCATGCTGAGCAAATGTCTTTTTTTCCTTCTCCATACCTATGCCCTACCTAAACTTTCAGTCTATTCTCTGGACATTCACCTACTTTTGCTGGCCTCTCCTCCTCCCCGCTTCATCTGTGTATGATACACTGCTTCAGAAAGAAGCTGCATCTGCAGTGCAGAAATAATACAGTTTGGCACTGCCTTAACTGCCATGGCTCAACGCTATGGCATTCTGTGATTTGTAGTTTTGTGAAATATTTAGACTTCCCTGCCAGGGAGCTCTAGTGCCACAACGAACTACATTTCCCGGGATCCCATAGCATTGATCCATGGCAGTTAAGGCAGTGCCAAACAGCATTATTTCTGCACCGTCGATGAAGCCAACGTACATCTTGCAGTTAGGTTACAGTTAATCCATTGAATCATTGGGATTGACATAAGGGCTGAGTTGCTATTCAGATTTTGAGTCAGTGGGTCTACTCTGTATAAATCTACAGCGCTATATAAATAAAGCATAATAATAATAATAATAATAATAATAATAATAATACTTCTCTAGTGATGGGATATAATTGGATTTAGGCCCTGGGGAGATGAATTTCACCTTCTTGGCCAGCCCATTTCCTTCCAATCAGCTGGTTAATATTCTTCAACAGCCCTTGTCTGCTAGAAAGCAGGTCATGTTTAAGGGGACACAGTAGCATGCAGTCTGGGTTATCCACTCAGTTTGACGAGACAAGCTGTCTGCTAGCATTGAGGGACTGGTGTGTGGTATTTGAGTAGCATGAATTTTCAACATGAAGAATCACAGCAGATCTCTGCATTTAGGGATTTTCGGCTGTGCTTCAAGAGAGCAAAGCCTGCTTTCAGAGTGATTTAATATAAATGTCTCCAACTTTGCTGTTCAGTAGCTTTGATTTTCAACCTTTTGGTATCCCTGACCTCCAGATAAAATAGATTTATTTCTGCGCATGTGTATGCATACATACACACATGTGCCAAGGGAGGAGAAACAAGGCTACTACTAGTTACCTAGACAAGCCATATGTTGACAGACTTTCCAGCTGCTCTCATTTGCTGCCTTAATTTCAAGTCAAGGTGTGATTCATATACTCCTGACCTCTTTCTCTAAAGAGCGCATTTACATGTATTCAAAATGTATAAATCCCAACAGAGTTGGCAACATTTGGCATTTTTCCTTTGGGGTGGGCGGATAAGTAGACAAGCCAAGTTGTAGATCTTTGTGTCTCTAAATATGTTAAATTCTTTTTTCCCCAATGACCACTTGTGCTTGTTAGCAATCTCACTTGTAATCTTTATTGCCTTCAACTCCTCTCTGCTTCATTTAACATGAAGGATGTGTAGAAGCAGTTTTATTGAGCAATGGCAACTGGTAGCTTCCAGGTCTGTGGACTGCCGAGTCCATGCTAGGTTTTCATCTGAACTTTAAAGGAACGATTCATTTGTTGAACCTATTTTATGGGCAGCATTCAGCATCTTAAAGTTTGGACTAAAACCAGAAGCAGATTCATTGTGAGATGTAAATCTTCACTTGTCTTATTCTCACATGCAAGAACAAATCATTTCAGCCTCAGTGTCTCCACTCCACGAGAATATGCCATTTTCAAGCAGTATTTATGCTTTGGGACTTCATTTGGGAAAATTTATACATGCAAAATAAATGTGGTTCTTTTGAACAGGAATTGTGATGTGGTCAGAAAATATAGTATACTGTGCAAAAAACAGTGTATTTGTGTAGAAAACCATATACTGCTGCATATTGCTTTTTGCAAAGAAAACATGTTTTCTGCCCTAGAAAGTATGTTTTCCGCTCAGCAGTCAGCATATTTATACAAATTACCAACATAAAGTTTGATGAAAGTGTTTGTTATACTGTTTCCGTAGGATCTATATTTGTGAAAGGATCAAGGATCTATATTTGTGAAAATTGCTTAAATTTATGCTTATCTGCATAAAATGGATATGGATTTCTGCACAGAAAACATGTTTTGGAGCTAGAAGATGTGTTTTCTGTACAAAAAAAAGCCACTGTATTTTTGCACACAAATAACTATGTTTTGTGCAAAACCCAATTTCACCTGTTTTAAAATTCTTCTCATCTGTGGAAGTTCAATTCTGCCCTCTCCCCCCCCCCCATGAATAGGAAAAAACGTGGGTGGCAACTGTGGATACTGCAGTCCACAAGAAGCTAGCCCACCAATGCACCAGGTCCACTTTAGTGCTTTTTATGTAGAAAATCTGTTTTCTGCCTCCAAACAGTTTTTCTACATAGAAAAAGAAAACCTATGGTTTAAATAGTATTCCTAGTCCTGAGTAGAGTAGACCCATTGAATCAATGGGAGTTACCTGTGTGTTGACTCAACATTCAACAGTTGAATGGGTCTACTCTAGTTGGAGCTAACAACTGGATGCCAACCTGTGTGTGCAACCAAGGACTGAAACAGACCGGCAGCTTCAGCTGGCTCCAAGCTGGCTTGAGGGTGTTGCGTTTACACGTACCATGCCCCCAAGTCATCCAGAAGTCACACCAGTGATTACATGCCAGGCAGCTCCCAGGCAATTTGAGGGCATGGCATTTAGATGCCACACAGCCCAGAGCTGGTGAAAAGGCTGACTCCAAAGGCCAAGGGGTGGCTTTTTTCTGCCCCAAATAGGAGCAATTTTTTTCCTGCTCCTATTTGGGGCAGACGCTGGCTGGATCAGGGCAGCATATCTGTTTGCCATGGCCCTAATCCAGCCTAAATGGGGTGCCTCCAAGCACCCCATTGGGGCCATCTCTCAGCTAATAAAGTGTGAGAAATCTTATGGCTGCTTTCCTTTTCCATAGTGGGGTGTCTTGCGTGTTGGCATGCCCCTTTTTCTTGGAGATGTTAATATTAACAAATGTATTTTTATATACTTGCGGGAAAGCCACAGCCACTAAAGTTAGAACAAGAAATTAGAAAAATGATCAAACAAGGGCATGAGATACCCTAGGTTAAGTGCATTTCATTCCACAGAAAGCCATAAAAGTGCTCCTCTTTGGCTGAATTGTTGCCTGATGGATTAGACCAGGGATGGAAGGAAATTTCATGGGACCCAGCAGGCTAAATGAAACTTGCATTGCCCCCCCCACACACACACACAAATCAATATGTTGTGAGAAACAAATTCAAAGTTCACAACCAAAAATACATGTATTTCAAAATATGAAGGGCTACAATATCCATATCTTGGGACTCTTTCATACAAGGCTAAATTGGAAGTATAATTTAATGTCAATTCGAATGCAATCATGGGTTTTATGTTATTGCAAATTAACTCTTCGCACGCAAATTCGGGCAAGAGGGAAGCCAATTCGAATGCAATCATGGGTTTTACCTTATTGCGAATTAAAGCTTCGCATGCAAATTCGAGCAGGAGGGGGTTATTTTCGGGTAATGGGAAGTAATTCCGAACGGAGCAGGGGTTCATGTAAATTCGCTAAACAAGCGAATTTACATAAATCCGCATTGGCTCCATTCGGAGTTGGGAGAAATTCCTCCCCGTTTGAAAGAGTCCTTGGAGTAAAAAACACATATGGAGAAATGTGTTTTAATCATTGGGGAAATAGAAAAATTTTGAAAATATATGTGCAGATTAAGAAAAATATATTTTAAATTTTTGCTTGAATGTATCAAGTCTCCCTACCAATAGGAAACATGGATTGTAAGAAAATATGAATGTTACTCCAAGAAATATAATGAAATGATGACTGAGAGATTTTCACAGACCTAGTTTGAACACATTTGTAATTGAGATGTTCTTTGAAATTACAGTTAAAGGTCTGCAATCTGTTAGCAAGATAAGCATAATTCCATTTTTCAGATCATATTCCATTTAACATAATTATGTAAATTTATGCATACTTATGATCTATACATATGAATTTATGGGAAATATTTATTTATAGTGTATTCCTAGACATATTTCTTCAGAAGAACATCCCTTTAACTTTAATAAGGCTGGTTTTCAGCTAAACCGATATACAATTGCAATCCTAAAGACTTTTTGGATGTGCAAGAAATGTCTTTCTTACTCAATGTGGCAAGTTCAGATTTTTTGTATCAATATTTCAATATTCAGTGAATATTTTGTCACTGAGAAAATGTATGGTGTGATTGTTTCAATGCCACGAGCTGCAGTAGGACAGTTTTTGCAACATGGCTTGAAATGGGTAACACAAATCTGCATCATTCATAACTTGCATTTTTATGTTGCTGTTAGAAATAAAAAGTAATAATGCCAGTAGTGCTACTACAAATACATCTACTGTTAGAAGTCCTAATACACTTTTTTTGAAATTGTATTAATCTGTTGCATCACATCAGTTACAAATCACTCTTTTAGCAATGTTAGAGTTTAGTGACAAATAATCAGCAAGGGTAACCTCTCACCAACAGACCTTCTCTTTACTATTTAAGTTCCAATTGCACAATTATAAACCTACTGTTTCAGTGAGAGAGAGAGAAAAATGCTATGCAGTCCTACATATGCCTACTCCAAAGTGAGTTCTATTAACATCAGTAGAGTTTATTACCAATCCCAAAAACACATAACCAGGGGCTTATTTTCACAAAACACTTAACACTGTGATTCCACTTTAACTGCCACAGCAACATTCTGTGGGATTCTGGAGTTTACAGTTTGGTGAGGCAGAGGAACACACTGTCTAAGAAATCTAAATGTCTCTCTGTTGACGCCCAGAACTATGGCAGTTAAAGTGGAATCATAGTGCTATAACTGTATAATGTGAATGAGCCCCAGGTGGGGTGTAGTTCTGAGTAAACAAGGGTAGGATTGTGCTATAAGTCTGATAAAATGACTGGGAATTGGGAAATCTTAACTCTGGCTGCCTGGTGCACTTAGGTTTTTAAAGCATGTGCTGTCTCGCTCTGTAGTGCTAAAGCCTTTTGTATGGAAGAAAAACAGGTTTTACTGTCCCCAACAGCAAAGCTCTTTTTACTGTTACACAGAGAAAATATCATGCTGTTGCTGTTGCCCCAATGCTAGTGCAAATGTCAGAGTAACTTTTTTTTTAAGTGCAGAGTTTAATAAACTTTTTTATCTAAGGTATTTATATCCACTCTTCAGCTAGAAAGGCTCTCCGAGCAGTTTATGTACCATGAAAAGCAAGCGTCTGTAAAACACATATTGACTACATATGCCTCAGGTAGGAGAAACCCCTCTAGAGAAAGGCAGAACTAGTTACTTCTTTTTTTTCTTTTGGGAGAGTTGACGTGAATATATGTCTTATGACTTACCTAGTGACCAGGGGAGAAGCCATTAATGGAGATGTGCATCACACAGTGGGAGTGATTGAACAGCTTTAAAGCCCTAAGGTTAGGAGATGGAAAGAAATATAATAGTAATTATACAGGGTGGGAAAGGGGGAAGATTAATTATGCAGAGGGTTATTATCCTACCTTGATGTAAAAATGAACTCTTAGTAATTAGAACAGAAGCAGGTTTTTTGCCATCCATTTGCTTGAACAGTATTTAACCCATCAGTAGCTAATATTTGATTCCTCAGGTCTACACAGCTATTGGTAGTTACATCATGTTTTCCAGAAACCTCAGGGTTTGACAATGGTTCATAGGAGAGGTCCATAATTTTTTCCCTGCTTTTCTACACAAAAATCTACCCCAAATAGTATATAATGGGAAAAAAACATGAAATAAATATGAAAAAAGCATGGTAGGAGATTAACAGCGTAGCAAAACTCAGAATGAAGCAACAAGCAAGTAAATAAAAACAGTAGAGAGAAGTTATTAAAACTGCTGAACCAGAATAACTACTACTAAGGAAACCATATTTTTACTAGTGTGGATAGTGTGAAGAGGAAGCTGTTCTCTACAATGGTGGTAAACAAAGGCACTTTGTGATATTGTACGACCTGTTTTTCTGCACTGCCTGTGCTTCCCTGTTGCTGGTCATGTGTATAGGTCAAAACTAGCACCTTCAATGTGGCATAACTAAACTGGAAGTACATACAGATGTTTCAAAGCCAATAACACATGACAATTCAAGCACATACCAGACAATAACTTTACCTTTTTGCCCTAGTGCTAGATTCTAAACTTTCTGAGGGCAGCTCTATGTGTAATATGTTACATAATTATAAATGAGAGGTTGTTCAGGCATGGATCTTTGTTACCTGACTGAACAGGTTATCAGCTAACTAACGCAGCTAGATTTAGTCTCAGTTTCTTTTTCCACATCAAATTCTCACTGCAGTCAGACTTCCTGGGCCTGCTAGTCATTAACTGAGGGGTGGAACAGATGGGTATGAAAGAACAGTCCAAGTCCACTTTGGCCAAAAGTGAGTCGGAAACCCACTGTCTGTACAGCCCAGTTCCAAGGCAAGCTGTAGAGGGCTGACGGGCGCTGCTAGGAGGTGGACTATCCCAGCTCCTTTTTGCTCATGTCCTAAGGACCGGAATGTGACCTGTCTGCTCATGCTCTGAAAAAGAGAGGCAGAGGTGGGTGTGATCAGCACAGTGATGAGATCTATGCCCTAACTTCATGTAATTTCCCCTAGTTACCTTCCTAGGTTAAATAAAGAGAACCATATGGAACCCTGATGAGGAATCTCATAAGCCACATAAAGTTTTGTCTGCTAAGGTCTGCTAAGGTGGCAAGTGAAACTGTTCTGGCATAGTACCTTTTCAGGACTCATATGTAAGGTTGTTTTGAACCTGAAGATCACAATTCCCATAGTGGCACCATGATGCTAACACATTCACCTGTTCCCTACTTTTAGCTTTCTGAGTCACAGAAGGGCTAGGATGCTGGTTTATTTATCAGAGGCTTGTGAATATGTTTTTTGTACTTATCATGCCCAGTATTATGAGTGTTCTGCAAAATCCATTGTGCCTTGCTGCTCAGTCAGATTTTACAAAATTGGTTTGGGGGCTACAGCTTGCAAAATCCTTCTTGTGAACTGTGGCATTCTGGGAATGGCAGTCCAAAAAGTAAATTTGCCAAACTGAATTTGCCCACAATATGGCACAATTCACTCCATGCTACTCCTTTTTACAATCCCAGAAGTAGCAGCACAGTCTCCTGGTGGAGTGGCACCTGTGCTGTGTTTGCCAATGAAACCACCAGTATTTAATGACAACAGCATGTCATTGTTTGCAATCCATTGTGTTTAGGCTGCCAGAAACCAAACCGATACAGGGATGATTTAGCAGACATGATTTTGAGTCCATTATAATGCTCCTGGAATAGTGTATCCAGTCTGTCCTAAGCCTCCAAGCAAGATAGCCTTTTGGAGATAAGGCAAAGGTGGCAACACTTGAGTTAATGCATGGAAAGGTCAAGAGGAGAATAATTCACTTTCACCTTGCGACAGAAGGAAAGCTGCTGCGAAAGCTGCCCATTTATTGGCAAGATTATATATAAACACGTAGTTCATATCTCCAGCCGCCACCTCGGCAGACATCCAGCCAGAGCTCTTGTCATCACCTACCTACCTAATCAAGTGGTGGATTATCTTGTCCTGATAAATTGGAGCCAGCATCTACTGGAGAGAGAGGGAAGGAGGATGGGAAGGAGGGAGGGGGAGAAAGAGAGAGGGCGAAAGAAAGAGAAATAAGTCTTAGATGAAGTACTTTGCTAGCCTGTAGCTAATAGGGTAGCAGATGTCTGGATCAAGCCCCTGAGCTTGTAGTGCGCAGCACAACAGAATGATTTGTGTTGAACAGTGTAAATGCCTTCAAAGGAAGACATTACTAAACAGGCACACAGTTAAGCATGATGTATTTGAGTCCAGGGGACAAAGGGGAAACCAAGCCAGTTTAATGGGTATTGTTTCAGAGAGAAATGTGCACAGTCTGTATGGCTGATTTGAACTCATTTGCCCTGGAAGGGACCATTTTTACGAACTGCACTCTTGAGCAATGTGCCAGCGTTTAAAAAGGAAAAGGAAAAGGAAACATGGCACAGCTGAGCATCTTTCCAAAAAAAAAAAAAAAAAGAATCGCAAGCTATAGAGCTGTTAAGACATTGATTCATAGTTCTCAGGGTTTTATGAGTTGATTACTAGCAACTTATTCAGGGTAAATGAACTATTTTCTTCTTCTCAAACCCCATAGAGACAAACCTTAGCATTTACTAAGCATATAACTGTGTGGGATGGATTTATTTAAGCAAAACACAAAGCAGGAGAATTCGCGTTCTGATAAAACAAATCAAGTAGTTTATTTTAGAATTGCATTCCGAAACAATAGCATGGCAGTCATGAAATGATATGCCTCAGGTGTAATATAGAGCCACTGATACAATGCTGGAGGATATTGCTGAAAATGGATTTTGAGTAACTAAAGCTAGTGTCATTTTAATTGAGTTTTAAATTGATTGACATTTATGTTCCCCTTTCATTAAAAAAAAATCTTTTTTTCATTCTGTATTCTGTATCATGAGGCACCTTTAGAGTCTTGTTTGCTGGAAAGTTAGGGTTTAGAGTATGTAAGTAAATAAATAATCACTAGGGCATACTCCATTTGGTTGTGACACTACTACAATCCTGCCAAAGGAAAGGAGCCAATTTAAATCAAAGAGACTTCCATTTAGCTGCATTGTTCGTCTCTTTTCAGGACACTTTCTTGCCATCAGAGAGAGAGGGTAGGCAAAAAAGAGAAAACATACTACCAACACAGAGGACAAAAGAGGGTGCTGATCTGCATAAAATTTGAATATGCTAATTTCTGTGTATAGGTGTGTCTTTAGAAACAATTAGCGCAATTTAAACAAAAACACATCTCATATCCATGGGGGGAATTGCAACCAGGTGACTTGTATGATATCTAAGGGGCTGTACATACAGCCACGAAGGGGTAGCTTCCAGCTGCCCCTTTCCTACCTAGATCGGGGTCGCGGCAACCCAAGCTGGCCTTTCCAGGGCATGAAAAGGAGCCACAAAAGCTCCTTTTTGTGCCCTGGAAAGGGTGTGATAGCCATGGCAGCACTGCTATTTGGCACTCCTTTGGCACTGCGTCGTATGGACACAGTGCTGGAGGAGCTGCCAGTGATGCTGCACGCTGTGTGGAGCGGTGCACGGCACCACAGCACCCTGGAGGTGGAGTCGGGGCATGCGTTGTAAGGACCCTATGCCTCGACTCCACCCCCACACCAGCCCAAAGTGCCAGTCTGTATAGGGCTTATGTTTGCTTTACAGGTGTTAGGTATTCATGGGAGGAACAGGCAACTGCAATATATCTGAGAGCCAATTTTCTTCCCAAGGAGTCACCCTTAGTGCTACATAGCTACATAGGCATGTTCTTTAAGGAGAAAAAAAAGAAGGAAACACAGTGAAGATTCTCAGGAATGTCACAACCACAGGTATTTTGTTTTCATTTCCTTAAAGAGAATGGGCAAATGGAGATGAAGATCAGAACTGTAATGATTTGTATGGTACAAATCATTTTTAAAAAATCCTTCCTGTTACATAGTGTGTGGAAATAATTTTGAGACAGTAAATATGTGAACATTCTATTCATCATTTGAAAGGAAATATTCTATAATTCATTTCCCCATTTTTCAGGGGTGCTGGTGGTGGAGCGGTTTGATGGCCTTCAATCTGTTGTACCAAGTCAAAAATTCTTTCTCCCATATGGCTGTATCCACAGGACCATTGTATGGGGAATTCAGAGAGCCAGAGAAATAACTGGATTTCACATGAATTCAGAATCAATTGAATTTTCACTACTAATTATGTCAAGTTCTTGTTGCTTGCAATACAAGCAACGAGTGCATCTGCTCCCGTTGTAGTCAGAAGATGCTTTATTTATTTTATGTGACATCATATTGTTGGCATTGGAAAGAATATCTTTGTTAAACATGGGCTGAAATAAGCTTCATTGGGGCTCCAGGAATCTGAGAAAAGGTCCAAAATCATTGATGGAAGTACCCATGGCTCAGTGACAGAACACAAATTTTGCATGCACAAGACTCCATGTTTCATCTCCAGTTACAATTTGGACAGACATTTGCCTGAAGGCCTGGAAATCCATTGCCAGTCAGCATACACATGAAGAAGACTGTACCCCAGCCTGCAGTCACCTTGGCTGTTTTTGTAGCCCCTAATACTTGGATCATTTTGTTTCTTGCCAAAATAGCGAAGGGTGAATTGCCACTACTAGAAGTTTCCAGGAGCAACAAATTACCTTTTAAATAGGTTTCACATGTATACACGCACACACCTCACATTGTTTAACATTTGAAAATACATGTTTTTCAAAACCAGAAGTGGATCCTGGTTTGGTTTGGTTGGTTTGTCAGTTTTGGCAGGTTTTGCAATCCCTGAACACTTACAAGGAAAGAATATTGGCATATGGACCTGTCGCCCTAAGTATACACAATACTGTGTTTGTTAGATCACTTGTCTAACTCATAAGGCAGCTTCCTGTGTTCCAATATTGTGCTTTTAAATTTTATATCCAACACGTTTGAACAAACACCATGTGTTTGCCAGTTAAGATTAAAGTAACAGTAAAACCAGCACCTGCATATGTAGTGATGAACTAGATCTCTTGAACATTTGTGAACATCAGTAATCGTAAACCCTTACCCACATTTTTTTAAAAACGACACACTGAGAGTCAGACTATATTGGTTTCCAAGAACCTGTGACCAAATTTCTAAGGGTGTTTATTTCATGTTTGTAGCCTCCATTTTCCCAGTCTCTGCCTTCTCCTGCTGCAGTTTGCTAATTCCATCCCAAGCAGCATCCTGAGCTGGGCTAACATTTGTTTGCTCATCTTTTGTTACGTTTTTTTTTTAATCTCACTTTTCCTCCATTCAGCTCTCCAGCCCTCGACTTCATAACAAACCTATGAGGTAGGTGCTGAGAGGAGGATTAGTCAAAGGTCCTCCAAAGAGTTTCATAGCTCAGTAAGTACTAGAACCCCGATCTTCCTAATTCCACTCAAAAACTCTAACTACTGTTTTATGCTGTGAAGTCCTCCTCCTTTCTCACAGGGAAGCTGATCTAATCTAAATCAGAGGCCTCTGCAATTAAAGAAAAATGTCAGAAGATCCTGTCATAGATTTCTTTTCTGGCTCTGTGGGTGCAAATGTTTGCCAACAGCAATTGCCTAGTTACAATATTTCTATTAGTTTTATTGTGAAAAGTGTCTCCAAAGATACAAGCTGTTCTTGGATCTCACATACAACCTTTAAATTAAATGAAAGATATAAACCCATTGCTATGACTTATTAAACCAGCTGCATTCTGCAAATCCTTCTCACAGCTGTTTTTCCCCCTTCCTTCTAGGGAAATCCCTACATGTGCAATGAATGTGATGCAACCATTGACGAACTGGCACATCCACCCAAATTGATGTTCGATCCCGAAGGAAGACACCCCTACACCTTTTGGCAGTCTACCACTTGGAAGGGTTACCCAAAGCCTCTCCAGGTGAATATCACCCTTTATTGGAACAAAACCATTGAGCTAACGGACAACATAGTCATCACCTTTGAATCTGGCCGCCCAGACCTAATGATCCTGGAGAAATCCCTTGACTATGGTCGGACGTGGCAGCCATATCAGTATTATGCTACCGATTGTTTAGATGCTTTCAACATGGAACCAAAAACAGTGAGGGATTTAACCCAGCAGACAGTCCTAGAAATAATTTGCACAGAAGAATATTCAACGGGGTACATGGCAAACAGTAAAATCCTTCACTTTGAGATTAAGGATAGATTTGCCCTTTTTGCTGGGGCACGGCTACACAATATGGCTTCTCTCTATGGGCAGCTCGACACAACCAAGAACCTAAGAGATTTCTTTACTATCACAGACTTGAGGATAAGACTGCTGAGGCCAGCAACAGGGGAAATATATGTGGATCCACAACATTTGACACGCTACTTTTATGCCATCTCAGACATAAGAGTAGTTGGAAGGTAAGAGAAAACAAGCAACTATGTATACATTTGTATTTGAAATGATGGTATTAATGTTCTCTCTACATGTTCTAAGTATTCTCAGTATATAATTTAACTTGTTATTTGAAATGTCGATCATTCTGTGGAAATCCACTACAAGCATCCAATTTTGTTAATTGGAAACCTAATTAGAACTTAAACTAACCAGCACACCAGATAGAGTTTAGGTCAAGAGTGGCCAGATGTTGAAGAACTACTGCTCCCATCCTATTTGATCATTGTCCCATCTGTATGTGGCCAATGGGAACTGGCGTTCAGCCTTCGAACAGCCATAGGCCCCTCAGCTGTTGGTGATATCATAATCAAATATACCTGTGGATTGGTTAAGGTATCCACAGAAATTTAGCTTGGCAAGCACCAGATCTTAGCACTGAATTATCTTTTTTAAAAAAGATAATTTTTCCTTTTCCTTTTCCAGCTTAACTGCAAATAATTGCAAAAAAAAAAAAAAGAGGCAAGTTGTTTCCTCAGACACAAAATGGGGATTAGCAGCTTCCAGTACTAGCAATATCTATTCATTATCAAGTATTGGAGCCATGGGGAAGATCATTTTGCTACAAGCATAGACTGTTTCTGAAAGTTTGTTTTCTTCCCATGGATGGTTAGGTGGTATGAAAATTGTCCAGCACATAAAAAGGAGAGACAGACTATCTCTAATGAGCTAATAGAAAAAGAGGGCCCAAGTCAAAATGGTCACTAAATGGTTCTTTGTTTGGAAAGAGATATGTCATAACAATGAGTTAAGGTATAATAACCCCATGTGTAGTTTTGGGGCAATACTGTGGAAGACAATCTAAGCTAGGCTGATCATGCAGATTTGGATCAATAAGCCTTTGGCCAATTATGCTGTATGCTGGTCATTTAGGTTTTCTGACAAGGCTGGATTGCTCCTTGTGTAGGAGTAAATTGTCTGATTTTAGTTATGTGTGCAGCATGAGAATTGTAATGGTACAGTGGTCTCTTGCCTTACATGGGGGATCCATTCTGGATCCCCTCACGTGAGGAAAGTTCCAAATTATGGGGCTCGTGCACGCACCATTTCCTTTATGTTGCGCGGCTTTCAGCGTGTATGGGGTGCCTGCATATGACGCGGGTACATTGTACTTTAAAGAGTTAAGTTCAAAAGGGTTTTCAAGATGGCCCCCAGCTGCCTCTTTTACAACTAGATCGGGGCCACAGCAACCGCATGCCACAGCCCCCATCTGGCCTTTCTAGGGTGCAAAAAGGAGCCACAAAAAGCAGCTCCTTTTTGCACCCTGCAAAGGGCACCATAGCCGTGGTGCTACAGCTTTACAGCACTCCTTCGGTGCTGCATCTTGCGGACGCAGCACCAGAGGAGTGCCATGACACTGCACGCCATGCAGTGCAGCACAGCACATGGCATCATGCCACCCTGGGCTTCCTTTGTGTAGACTCTGTGCCCTGACTCTGCCCTCCAGCCAGTCTTTCAGGCCAGATTGTATAGGGCCTGAAAAGCCTTGTCAGATGTCTATAGATAAGCCATTGATATAATGAAAGAGTGGTGGCCATTTCCTAGCCCCATTTAGCCTAGCAAGGGAGGGGACTAGATAGAAACAAACAGTTATGGAAAATCATTTTCTCATCCTGTCTGGGTGGAAACACTACTATAACCAGAGGTTGTTGTCAACAATCATCCACACATGTACTTTTTGGATCTGGTCTAATGGCAGAGTTCTCAGCATTAAATCAGGGCAGTTCTGCTAGAATATTTTAAGCTCTAAACTCAGCAGGGTTTCCACAATTCCTCTGGCAGCTTCATCTATTGAGTGTGGGGTTGTACCCTTAAAAGAAAATCCTTAAGGGTACTTAAGATGTGAAGATGATGGAAGTTATGTATTTTTGAAAATGAAATAAAAATATTTTTTTTAAAAAAATGAATATACTTAAGATCCCTAAATAGCCAAGTTAAAGTTTTATTTCATTCATCACAGTGATGTCACAGACAGTGATGTCTAATAGATGCCTGTGGCACAAATGCAGCTGCTATTCACAGAGTTTGGTAAAGGGAAGAGGTGTGTTTTTCAGTGTGTGGGTGGAAAATGACCTTTTATCAACAACTCAACATGGAGAAGCAAGTGCTGGGAAATGTGATTTCACTACAATAAATGTGTTAAAAGGGATTCAGTAATAATTCCACTGATGGATTTGGTGGTTGTTTCATTTGTTGCTTTACAGTATATCCATCTTTCTTCCAGGGAATTCAAGGTATGGATCTCTTCCCCCTACTTTCTTCTCACAATAACACTGTGAGGTTGGTCAGGCTGACTGAAAATAACTAGAATGATTGGCCTGTGATCAACCAATCAGGTTTATGGCTCATTGTGGATTGGAAACTCGATCTATGAAATCCTAGTCCAACACTCTATCCACTGCAATGCAGTGACTTTCATTTTTACTTATTATCATCTGAATGCTAAACCGACTATACTAATAATGTGGTGTGATTATATATTATATATTTTTTCCATTTATTAATAAATATATTTATTAATTTATGTTATAGTAAGAGGAAATGCTCATACCTGAAACTTTTCTCTACTGAAAGTGAAGGCTTCGGGTAGATTAGTAACTAAACGTTTGTTAAGTATTGCTATGTTATGCTATCTGAGATCCATCAAGCAGATTTGGTGAGCATGTGAGCAATAGAGGGTATGTGTGAAATCCTATTCCATGCTTGGGTGTCCATTTGCATGACCTTGAATAGAACCTCCATCTCTCTTTTTTCCGTGCATAGGCAAAAATTATAAAAATTTCTTTTAAAGGATTTCAGTGAGTTTACAATACAACATGAGATATAAATGTTACAGAAACACCGTGATCTTCCTCTTTTTCCCAGTTCGGTCTAGGGATGCAGATTCCACAGAAGAGATGATGCAGACAAAAGGCCCATAGTAATGAGCCTTTATATATTAAACCGCTGCTATGGAATGCACTCACAAGGAAGGTTGCTTCTCAGAGTAATGGTGTAATGTTTAAAAGCTCATTTAGCTTCTTGTGTAGTGAGATTCACCAGTCTTACGGGGAAATATATATATATCTTCTGTTTAATTTTTAATTCACTGAATTTCAATTAATTGTCTGTTGCTTGGTATTTGCAGAGTCAGGGGACTCAAACTAGAGAGAGCTGTATGGAACAAAATGTTCCTCTACCCAGTTGGTTAATGGCATAAAATAGACATACAATTGGATAATGGTGTCTGATGGCAGGAAGGGGATAAGTGTTCACATTCTCATCACTGGATGCATTGGAAGTGTGTTCAGGTTTTGGTGACATTGTGCAGTGCGTTCATGTTTTAGACTCTGCCTATGTGCTCATGACTTTGATACTTAGTCCTGAAAACACAGAAAAGTATGAATGTGTATTCAAAATATGAACACACTGTACAGTGTGGATAAGGATAAATTGTGTGTAGAACCCTCAGTCTAGCTTCAGAAAATACATGTAGAAACCTAATTGTTTAATACAAGCACTGAATCAAAAGATAGCCTTTTTCTGGGCTATCATTTGTAATTTCCTTTTCCTCCTCCTCAATATAATGAGTAGGTTCTCAGTCGTTTGCAAACGTTAAGTACAACCTGGATGTAATATTGGTAGCTGAATAGGTATAATCAAATGGAGGGGGAACAAACCTGGACGAATGTATTAGAAGAATTCAGTGTCTGGTAGGTGCAGCCATCAGAAAATGATAATTGGTTTTATGATTATGCTTCCATCTTTTGATAGTGTTGAGACTTTGAAGTCTTATGCCCCTTTTCTTAAGTACCAATGTTTTGCTAATAGAGTTGAAAAGAACAGACTTCTGAAGCTAAAGCATGGTTAGTATCCAAACCTAGCAAACACATTTACAGTATTGTTGAGCCAGGTATTTCACCTTTGACACCCACCCATGCCAGAAATATTGTTTGAGAATATTTGCTTCAATCTGGCAATACAGAAAAGGGTAAAGGATTCTACAGCACTTTTTATGGCAGACTTGGCCCATCATCTTCTGTTTCTGCTCTGGACCAGAATTCACAGATTGAACTCCTTGACTGAAAATGAAATCTTATTTTGAACATTGGAGATTGGATGGTATCCTCAAACACCCCTGACATAGTAGACTGGGAGAGGGAGGAATGAAAGAGGTTATGTGACAGTGAAAGTTTTTGAGAAAATAGAAGGGAGAGGTTATTGAGATGGTTTCCAGTATATGTCACACAAGGCCTCACTCTCTCCAGTGATTGAGATAGCCTTGGTGGCCATCATAACCTGAGTAACTGATGTAATTCTACACACCTTAGGCTGTATTATGAAGACTTGTTCCCCACCCTCACCTCTGGTAAACTTAACAGTGACTACACACTAATCTATCTATTCATTTCAGTGCAAATGACTGGTTATCTGTTTACGCAGAAGCATATGGCAGGAAGCAAGTCAGGTCTGAACCTTTCAGCACAGCATCCCAATGAAATAGTTTTCTTAATGAGAAGAAATGTTTCAAATGGGAGGGGGATAATAGCTTGTGCTGTAGTTAACATTCCTTATGGCCTTTCTCTAACACACATTATCAGCTTTTAATTTAAAATGTCAAAACACGGGTAAAATGCCATTAGATTCATAATTGTTATTTAAATACACAGCTATTGTCTAACTAATGAATAGTAATGTTCTTTTGGAGATCCTTTTTATATTTGATGTGGCAGTGTTGCCTTATTTTTACATCTTTTTCTCTCTCTCATTATAAAATGGGAGCAATATGGATATTTTTAAAACAAACATTTGGATCTTTCCCTTACATTAATATTATTTTAGGTTTTGGGAGGTTGAAAGACCATTTCAGGGATATATTAGTGATGACATGTATACCTCATAAAAGCCTATACACATATACAAACCCAAGTAGACACTCCCAATAAATAATAACTTGCATTATGAACCCCTGCCCCCCTCCATTTTCAAGGTGCACCAAACCCCAAACTCAACGAGGCAACTGAGAGAGAAAAAGAGGCAGAAAGAGAGAAACTGCTCTAGAGAGTTTTTTTTAATCAGTAAGCTTCAAAAGAAAAAGAAAAAACACAACCTCTCACAATAATCCCATAGCAAATTGAGTCTAAAAATTAAGTGTGACGATACAAAGAATTTATCTGATGGTGTCGCTTGTTGGCTAAAGTTTCTGGTAATCGGACAGGCATGCGACAAAGGGGTTATCTGCTGTGTAATCCTATCCTAGTAGATTAAATTCACATGAGTTCTTTTTTCCCCCACTTGGCTCGTACTGATAAAATGCCCTTGCAAAGCACCCTTACAACTCATGTGGATCCTTACTTTCTTTCACCGATAAGAGCTTAATCTACTCCCCCCACAAGTAGAGCTTTTGCTCCTGGTTAGTCTTGCTGCTTCAAAGAAGAGAAGACTGTGATACCTCTGTCACTCCACATAAGGAATGGGAGGTTTTTATATTTCAGCTGTCTAACTATTAGAAGGCTCTCCTCATAGGATCCAGGGTTTCCCAGCACCTTTTGGATTATTGCTGACATACCTGGACAAATTGTTTATTAATTCTTTTGGACTTATTTACACAATCTGTTATTCTCAGATGACAAAAACTCCTGCTCACTTCTTCTTTTTAACTCCCATAAGTTAAAGTGCCAAAATTCGCAGATCTAAATTCAAACTGACAAATAAAGTAACTAAAAAGTTAGAGCTTGTTGTCACAGAAGACATTCTCAAGTGTCTACCAGTAGGTAGAATGAGACAGATTTTGGAAAACAGCAGCAGGTTGTTGGCAGAGTGCACTATATGTCAAACATTTGCCTTATGTCCCCTAAGCTAGCCTGCAGCCTTTATGTGGTACACATGTGTTGAAAGTTTTGAAATAAATTTCAACTGCAGGTCCACTTACCTTTTCTATAGTCGACCCTCCGTATCCACAGATTTTTTTTTTTTAATCTATGGATTCAAGCATCCACAGATTTAAAATATTGCAAAAAATATAAATTCCAAAAAGCAAACCTTGATTTTGCCATTTATATAAGGGACACCATTTAATATCACATTATATTTAATAAAACTTGAGCATTCACAGTTTTGGTATCCACAGGGAGTCCTGGAACCAAACCCCCAGCAAATACAATGGCCCACTGTACATAGAAAGGCAGGGGTACACTATCTTGTTCTTTTGGGGTAGCAAAATGTCTTGGATCAGCTTTGCTGTATATTACAAGAAATGTATAATTGTATGTAATGAATCTCTTTGTTTCTAGTTTTGTTTTGTTTTCAAATTTGATAGCCATGCATAGGGATGTGAATTCTAGCTTCCTTCATTTTTCTCCTTGACATCAGCCACTAAAAGACAGTGAGCTTATTTTTGTTGCTGTTATGACTTTTCACAAGTTAATGTTTTTTTCCAAATTTCTATAAGATGTACGGTAGTGGAAAATGAAATGTCTTGTTGTATGAACTAGTAAAAGCAGCAGTTGTGGTGGGGAACTATTATTATTATTATTATTATTATTATTATTATCTTATATCTCACCTTTTTTCCAATATAGGGACTCAAGGCACTGCACATCAAAATGAAAGCAATACAATTAAAAACAATTCAAAAGCATTATAAATGTATAAACATAAAATTTTTAAAGGTAAAATAAGACCTCATGAGACCTGGAACGAGACCTCGAGAAATCTCGCAAGATCTCCCAAAGCCTGCAAGACTTCTGGGTAATGCCACTGGTGCTGGCCTTGAATCATAGAATCATAGGAGTTTATCACATGGGAGGAGTTTCTCTCAATTTTGAAAGAAATGGAAGTGAGGCCAGTTCACAATTGAGTAAATTTGCTAGTTCAGCAAATTTACTTGATTGTGTATTGACACTGCATTGCATTCAGAACTGCCCGAAATTGCCTCCCAGTGCCCGAAATTGTGTGTGATAGTTTCTCACGCAATCACGCAAAACCCCATGATTGTGTTCGGAAAGACTTCTCTTTGCCCGAAAATGTGTGTGATCAGCTTTCACGCAATCACGCGAAACCCCATGATTGCATTCAGATTGCCATTGGATTATACTTCCAATTCCCTTTGTGTGATAAACTCCATAGAATCATAGGCTTGATCTACACGGGCAAAATGAGGCACGATAAGGGGTCGAAGGGGCACCTTTAGGGTTTGGGAGGGTGCAGCATTTACACCCTCCCAAACCCTAAACCATATGGACGCCATCGTTTAAAAATGGTGGCGTCCATACAGGTGCGCCATGATTGTTTTGCGCAGCGTTTAGATACGCGCACCATGACAATAGTGCCGTGGGAGGGCGGCAAGAACACTCTTTCCATGGTGCCCAAAAGAGCTCCTTTAGGGAGCTCTTTTTTTGCGCCAGGTCTTTGGCACGGCTTTCAAACAGCTGCGCCAAAGACCCAGGGAGAAAGGGGCTGTGGCAGCGGCCTCTTTCTCCCCTCGCCTCCGTCGAGGGAAGCAGGGTGCAGTGGGCACCCAGGGCACCAACTGCAGCCTGCTTTGAGGTCGCGGGGAAGCGGCAGTTCTGGAAGTGGAAGTGGCGGGATGGGGCCTCCGAGGCTGCTGGTGCGGCAGTTTGGGCCCCATCTCGCCACTTCTTTTGGGTGGTCTGTATCACCCCATAGAGTTGGAAGAGACCACAAGGGCCATCCAGTCCACCCCCATCCATGCAGGAACTCCCAATTAAAGCATTCCTGACAGATGACATCCCATCCAGCCTCTGCTTAAAGACCTCTAAGGAAGGAGACTCCACTACACTCCGAGAGAGTGTGTTCCAGTGTCAATGACGCCCAACACAATGGGGAACCCTCTGAAAAATGTTAGGGTAGGTCCTTGTATGCTTCCTGTAGCCAGCCAACCTTGTATCTTTGTTGTCAGCCTATCTGCTTTTACTTGTTGTGTGCATAAGCTTACCTTTGCAAAAGGACTAATTTTGCATAGAAAGAGTTTTCTACAATTACATTTTGAATATTGGGGGGAAATTATGAGAGGAAAAAACTGTGACATGTTGGTCTTGTATAAGAGTTGTTGGTCAAGATGCTACATTTTCTTAGCTCCTGGTGTCAATGAAACCTGCCAAAACACTACCTCATAAGCCAGTCAGTGATCCAACAGAAGAATTCCCAACAGCATTGAAGTGCTGGGAAGTGATGGTTGCAGCACACTTTGAGACTGGCAGCTGGAGAAGCCCCTCAGGACCCTGTTGCAGCTGCTTGTCTCAATGTACCCAGTAACTCAGACAGACCCACAATCATCATTTTCCAGCACTGCAGTGTACAGCAAAAATCCTTCAGGTGAGGATCTGCCTGGTTCAAGAGGTAGGTTTTGGGAGTCATATCCAGTCATTAACAACTAATAATGGAAATCTAAAAAGTTATGAGATCATTACGTTTTGCTTATGGCTCTTGTAAATA
The DNA here is from genome assembly GCA_034509955.1 of Urosaurus nigricauda. NCBI lineage: Eukaryota > Metazoa > Chordata > Lepidosauria > Squamata > Phrynosomatidae > Urosaurus > Urosaurus nigricauda. Next base: position 110,112,180 of record JAOEGL010000004.1, read on the forward strand.
CTGAACAGGATGCTAGCCTATGCCTCTTAAACAAAGTGCCGAATGCTGGTAATGTAGTTTCATTGTCCCAAGACAGTAAGAATTTTTCACAACCTCTGACCATGGAACATGTGATCAGAATCAAGATCATAGTGTATGGGCAGCAGGACTTAATCTTTGTATCCTTTGTCACAGTTCCAACAAAAAATGCCTTCTCTCCCCCTCTCTTGGTATTTGCTGTGGGAAAGAACTTGTTGCAGGTAGCAGCTTCCTTCACACAGTTCTCCATTTGACCCCAGAGTCTGTTCCAAGGGGTGTGGAGACTCACTGAAGAATCCCTGGTTATATTGGACTATGTGTGGGTTTTGCCCATATAATTGCAACACCCGCAAAGGACTACACTTGCTCTTAAATTTTGCCATAGAGACTATGCTGTTATTCTCTACTAAGAAGAGAAGCTTTACGTAACCGAATCTAAAGGGATAACGCCAGCACTGCTGTTGGATCTGGGAGCAGAACATGAAAGAACTTAAAAGCAGCAGTAGCAGAATCATTGCACCTGTTTAACTATGTTTTCCATTTTGATTTATAATGAGAGCTTGGATACCCTGTGTACAGACATAACACTTAGCCATGGTTTGCTTGCTTTTTGTTGTGTGTGTGTGTGTGTGTTTCAAGATATGGTTAATCTTAATACATAATTATTGGATAAAGCCACCATAGACTGGTAGGACTGGGGATCATACTAATACAATGTTTGTCTGCAAACCACATTATATCTGCATGCATATATATATATATATATAATATTATATTATACCTGCAGCAAGCAAGCCATAGTTAATACTGTTTGCTGCCTCTTGTTGTTGCGTGCCTTCAAGTCATGGCAACCCTAAGGCAAACCTATAATGGGTTTTTCTTGGCAAGATTTGTTCAAAGGAGGTTTTGCCTTTGTCTTCCTCTGAGACTGAAAGAGTGTGTCTTGCCCATGGTCCACGGGCTTCCATGACCAAGCAGGGATTTGAACTCTAGCCTCCAGAGTTGCAGTCCAACACTTAAACCACTATACCACACTGGTTCACCTGTCTTTTTGCACAATTCCAAGGAGGTTGTACAGGATTTCTTCCTGTAATTACCAGGGGACAGGATTTACTTTGGCCAAAGATGAATTCTGGTTTTCTTATACATTTAGGACCTTAAAGATGTCTTGGGGGGAAAACACACAAATACAATGGTTATCACCAGCTATGGGTTAGTGTAAAGTCTTACTTCGGCCTGTATTGTAAATGCCGAGTCGACTGGAAGCCTAATCTGATTAAAAGGAAGTGCTGATTAATAATAACCTGACAGAAAAGGGAAATGGCTCTGGCACCAAACAGATGTCCTGAATAAAAACCTGAAAAGGCAAATCGAAACAGCTCAATTCACATCTTATGTAAGGGGAAACTTGCAATTGAATTAACTATATTTGAACTGCAGCTGTGCTCGATATCTGCAAAAAGTCTTCTGTCTGCAAAATGCATCTGAAAGCCCAATAATAATCAAACAATCCAGGAAGGAAATAGAGAATTTCTAAATCATGCTATTTGCTTCCAATGGCCTCAGGAGAGGTTAAAAGAAGAAGAAGAAAAAAGGGGGGGGGGATGCTGGAGATTCTGGTATGAAAGCTCTCACACTAAAGATAGCAATTGCACAGAACCCTTCCCATTACATTAAAGCTGGCTAACCTGCCCATTTAATATACAATTTGTTTTCTTATTCAGCTGCATTTTGCTGTGAAATGAGACTAATGTATATTGTAGCAGAGATGAAACCCTGCATTCTCATAATAAACACTTCAGTTCGCCTATTATGGGTTTTTCATTCAACTTCCATTTGCTACCTTTCATTATGTGCTTATTAAGATAATGAAAAAAAGAGGAAATGTGATTGTTAGCAATTTTGGCAGCCCTATTGTATTGCTGTTATTTAAGAAACCTAATAATCCACATAAACTTATTCTTACTTATGAAGGGCTCTGTTTTGCTAAATCAGGGCCATTTTCTCGGGTGAATAACGGACAAGTTCAGTGTGCCAGTACCTTAATTAAAGAGAGCCTCTCTTCATCTTGATCTTGTTTTAATTTACAGGGTGATACTACAATAATATCACTAATGGAAGGTACATTAAAGGGCATCAAGTAGCACTAACTGTATTAAATTATGGCACTTGTGTTAATTAACTTCGGGAGCAAGATGGTCCTAATGGCTAGAAAGGTCCACTAATGCATAAATAAAGTCTAGCTCTGTAAGATTGGAAATGAAAAGAAGGTAGAAGAGGTTTCGTCCATTCTGTTCATTACCAACTATAGAGAGAATTTTTTAAAAAATTAAGTAATGTGAATAACCTTAAGAAAACTTTCCCAATTTTGGTGTTTAAAGAAAAGATAACTTTACAGTCCTGGACTGATCCGCATGTTTTCTCAAGACATTCGATTGGATGGCAGCATAGAAAATGCTCCCACAAATGGGTATTGTGCCCCCAAAACATCGTGATCTCAGTAGGATGTACAACCTAGAGTACTGGGGGCTGCATTGCCTCTCAGAAGTAAACACTAAACCCATGGAAGCTACAGCCTACCCTTACTGTTGCTGTTGTGTGCCTTCAAGTTGATTCTGCTTATAGTGACCCTAAAGCAAACCAATCACAGGGTTGTCTTCACAAAATTTGTTTGGAGGATAGTTTGCCCTTGCCTTCCTCTGACGTTGAGAGAGTGTGACTTGCCCAAGATCACTGGCTGAGTTTCCATGGCTGAGCAGAGATTTCAGCCCTAGTCTCCCACAGTCCAAAATTTCAAATAATTAATGGTCAGTCTCTTACACTCCATTTTAGGCAAGGTTCAGGACCGTATTATGACCTCCCAGCCGCAGGGGTTTCTAGATAAAATGGATTAACTAGATCAATTTCAATCTGGCTTCAGGACTGGTTATGGGACAGAGAGAGCTTTGGTCACCTTGGTGGATGACCTACATAAGGAACTGGACAGGAAAAGTATATTCCTGTTGGTCCTGCTGGACTTCTCAGTGGCTTTCAATACCATTCACCATGTTATCCTTCTGGGCTGCCTCTCTGGGGTGTCTTATTTGAAAAGGTAAACTCAGAAGGTAGTGCTGGGGGACTCACGTTTGGTACCCTGGCCATTGGTCTGTAGGGTCCCTCAGGTTTGGTGTTATCAATATGCTGATGACACCCATCCTTTCCATCTGATTCCAAGGATGCTGTTTCTTCAGTAGACCAGCATTGCCTATCAGTAATAGATTGGATTAGGGCACAACAAATTGAAACTTAATCCAGACAAGACAGAGGTGCTCTGGTCAGTCACTTGTGCTGGATGGGATTACACTCCACTTAAAATCTCAAGTCTGCAGCTTGGGTGTTCTCCTGGACCCAGATCTCAGCCTGGATACCAGGTAATAGCAGTGGCCAGGATTTCATTTGCTAAAACAAATGTGCCAGCTATACCCATTCCTTGAGACATCAGATCTGGCTGTGGTGAAATATGTCTTGATTACATCCTGTTTGAACAAATGCAATGCACTCTACATGGGGCTGCCTTTGGAAACTGTTCAGAAACTTCAGTGGATACAAAATACCATAGTCAGAATGCTGACTGACGCCAGTTGCAGGGAGCATATAACTTCCTTCTTAAAAACAATTCCACCAGTTACCAATGGTAGCCAGACCAAAGTGCTTATCCTGACCTATAACGCTTTATATGATTTGGGTTCAAACTATCTGAAAACTGTATCTCCCTATATGAACCTGCCATAGCTTTAAGATCATCCGGGGATGAGTTTCTGTCAGTCCCATCCCAGGCTCACTTAGTGAAGACATGAGAGAGAGCTTTCTCAGTGGCTGCTCCCAGCCTCTGGAAGGCTGGCCCACTCTGCTTTCCTTTTGCCAGCAGGCAAAGACGTTTTTGTTCCAGCAGGCTTTCAATATGTACTCACTCTTGGAAAGCTTTCGTATTGCAGGGTATAGGTTTATTTATGTTTTTAACTTTTGTATCTTTTGCTATAAATTTTATACTGTTTATAAATGAAATAATTTTGATTGTTTTAAATTTTTTATTGGCATGTCTTTAATCAATTTTATCTATGAGCCACTTTTGGTCCCACTCCGGCAGAAAGGCAGGTAAATAAATAAATAAATATACGGACCACTATACCACACTGGTTCTCCCCTGGTGAGGTGGCAGCAAATCTCATTGCCCTCTTTTGCCTTAAAACAATGTATCAGATACAACAATGGTGGGGAGACCCAGAAAAATGGGCAGAGAACCCATGCAGCAAAAGACTGATGTAGTGCCCTCCCCTAGTTTTTTGTTATGTGGATGAACCACACAGTCCCTTCCTCTTCCTTGGAAGCTTTCACTACTATCCTGAACCACAGTCACAGATTCAAACCAGGTTGTTGAATCTTGTTTGTTTGTTTGTTTTTTTCCTTATGCCATAAATAGGGATGAGTGGATCAAGTCTGTTTCCAGTCCCCTTCACTTTTGCAAATGTTCATTCATTACAGGTAGCCATTCTATTTTACTTCAAAAGACTGATGGATCTATAGTTTCCAGGGTCAGCTTTATCACCCGTCTTATATACAGTGGTCCCCCGGGTTACGAATCCCCCGGGTTACGAATCCCCCGGGGTACGAAACCGGCAGGACCGCGATTGTATCCCCCGGGATCCGAAAGATCCCCCGGGATACAAAAGGAAAAAAGCCGCGCGGCCCCTTTAAATGGCCGCGCGGTCCATTGAAAATAACGGTCCCCCGGGAAACGAAAGCTTCTGGGTTACAAAAGGTAATCCGGAACGGATTACCTTCGTAACCCGGGGGACCACTGTATAGGCACTGTTACAGCTAACCCCCAGTCATTGAGAGTGCAAGTGGTTTGATCAATAGTAGTGAACAAAACAGCTAGAACCCACCAATCTACATTAGACTTGAATACCTCAGCAGGAATATTATCATGGCCAGGCGCTTTTCCTGTTTTAAATCTAGAGATTAGATTTTTGATCTCCAGAGTTAAAACTGGGAGCCATTCCGGCAGATTTTCAACACTGGTGTGAGTCCAGGAACTGCACAGATATTGATTGTACATTTTACTGGAATGTTGTTCTCATCTGCTGGCAGAGATGTGAAATTTTATACTATCTTTACGATTTGGCCAGCCTCTAGATACCACTTTCCAAAATGCAGTTGGATCCTTGTCTCTCGCAGCTTTAATTAAATCCATCCAAGAGTCTCTTTGGGCTTGTGTTTTTATTATTATTATTATTATTTTAATAAGTTTCTTATATTTCTTCTTTAACTCAAACCATTGAGATGGAATGGTTTGCATATTTCCATTTCTGTATTCCCTGTATTTTTCTACAAGTGTTTGTTTTAAGTTAATGCATTCTTGGTCGAACCAATTTTTGATCTACAGAGTATATTAGAGTTCTTGGGTGGGATCTGTTGGATCAAAGAGGTCTTAATTGTAGAGCTTAGCTTTTGGAAAGATTCAAATACGGTATCAGAGGATGTCATTGTTAGTAGTGAGCTGCGTAAAACAAGACATTCTTCTGAATTCAAGATAGTTTTTATATTTTGTTCTGTCTTTAGAGACCATTTGATGCTGCGTGATCTCACCTCTGAGTTCCCAATTGGAGGGTCAGTTTGTTCTACAAAATCTGTCTGTGAGACACAATTTAAAGTTAATACTACAGGTAGATGGTCACTTTCTACACGCTTCTCAATCATACAAGAAGATGTCAAAGAATACAAGTTGTGCGAGACGACAAAGTAGTCAATTATAGAAGTCCCTCGGTTTGTCACAAAAGTATATTCACCCTCATTGTCCCCATCTATGGATCCATTTGCAATGATTAAATTGAATTTATTTGCCAATTGGGTAAGATATAAACCGGCTCAATTACAACCCTTGTCTTTTGATTGTCTAATTGGCAAGTCTAAACCTGGATCTAATTCTGGTTGAGTACGATGAAAGTATGAGTACAGATCCATCTCGTTCCTGCCAATGGGTATTCTTATTTTCTATTGGTAAATGCACTTTTGTAAGAATATAATGTAATATCCTTGTGTTGCATATCAGATTCTCTGTAATTTGTGTTATTTATTTCTGTGCTGGCCAAGTGCCGTAATAAATATTGTATTCTATTCTATTTTATTTCTGAATTAACTTTCTAACAAAAAGTGGCATTGAAATAATATGTTAATCTTTATTTAAGTATTCTATTGCATTGGATTATGCTGGGACGTGTGTATGTGTGTGTATGCAAATACATATTTCAATATATTTTCTCAGAAAATACTCATTTCCTAAATTTATTTTCTTTCAAAACAAGTATTTTTAAAGTGCATTATCCATACTATGTTTTAGCAGTCTAGAACAGTAATGTATACTTTGGAAAGGTGCATAATCTGAAGGATAGCTATGTTTTAATCTGCTCAGTAGTTTAGAAGGGGACGATAATATCGATTTGAATTGCCAAGATCAAATTATCAGGCATCTTTAACTACACTTTTATGAGCTAATGAGTAACTGCTTTCTCAAGGAAGGCTTGTATGTAAGAATGTGAGAAAAGTTATCTTTCTCAATTTCCCTGAAATTTCCCTAGATGTTTGCCCAAATTTCATCGTAAAATTTTGCTGGATTTATCAAAACTCTTTGCTTTCCAAAAATCCTCTGCTGTTTCACCTATAAATATCACAATTGGCCTCAAATGTATTCCTTTACTCACAGTTTTTGTGGGCTTTCCAATAATCCCAATTTGAAACTTGTCTGAAAAATGTGATTAATGTTATGAACTAATCCTGTGTCTGCAATTCCCCATTCTGTGACGTGAGCTTCCACATTATGTTTCTGTATTGCTTTCCCTACTAAAAACATTGGAGCAGATCCAGAAAAACATAGTGCCATTACAAAATGGTGCTATTTGCCTTGCTCGTTTTAATGAGAACTACATGCAGTTTACATAGACTGGATGCTAACAACTGCATTCACATTTCTGTAAAACATTCATTAAAAGTAAGGTATGTACAATACAACATCATTAATCAATACAGTCAAAATAATTAAAATCTGGGATGAGATTCAAACAACCATGAATACGTCAACTACCGTATTTACTCATGTATAAATCAACCTCCTGTATAACTTGAGGGCAGATTTGAGAGCCAGAATTAAGGATTTTTATATGACTTGTGGATAAATCAGGAGTATGGGTAAGGAAGAAAGGATGTTAAGGATGAAGCAAATAAAAATAGTGCCAACGAACTTAGAAAATTCTGGCAGGTGTAGTTATTTGTGCTCACCCTAAAGGCTTGATGGATGAGGAGGGAAATGCAGTAAATGATGGCTGTGTGGGGGAGCCAAACAGATGCTGATGGGGCTAAGAAAATGTGCACCTGTCAAAAAGGATGTAAAGGCAAGAGTTAAGGTACAGTATTCTGGCCTAGTTTCGATATGAAAGTAAAGATCCAAAATAAATTAGTAATATGTGAATAAGCTGCAGAAAGCATGTGACCTATCCACCTCCATAGCCTTCTCTGGTATAATCAAAAAGATATAAGAAGATCCCATTTTCTTTTTAGTTTGGTCACAGTTTAATATAGTCCAAGCCCTAAATTGCAGTTAGTGGAAACAAGTCAACTTTGTAAACTGGGGGTGGATAACAGGTAGCCCTCTAAACATTATTGGGATGTAACTCCTATGAGCCCTCAGAAATGACTGTGCTGGCTAGACTTGCTAAGAGTTGCAATCCAATGACATCTGGAGTGAGGGCCAAATTTTTCCACTCCATTGCTAACAATGGTTTGATCTTGGCTTGTTTCCACTATCCATAGTTAAAGATTAGGTACAGTTTGGCACATCTAAGGCTCATTCCCACTTACTGTATAATTTGCTTTCTGATTCTCCCTTACTCCTAGTTGGAAAACAGTTAAGAAAAGGGAGCTGGGGAGCTCAGATCCAATGGCAGAGGGAGCTTAGATCCAAGGGCAGGGAGAAAGGAAAGGGAGCTGGGAGGCTCAGATCCAAGGGCAAGGAAAATGAAAAGGGGCCTGAGGGAAGGGGAGGCTCAGATCCAAGGGCAGGGAGAATGAAAAGGGGGCTGGAGGCTCAGATCCAAGGAGGCACTATGGCGGTGGTGCTGGAGGTGCAGATGCTGGGGGAGTGTGGGTGGGAGTGGGAGGCTGGGGTGGTGGAGGGCTGTGCTGCTGTGGCTGTGGGTGGCTGGTGGAGGAGGAAGGCAGGAAGGGACCCAGGATGAGGAGGACAACGGGGGGGGGGAGGGACACAGCAGCATGTTTTTTTTTAAGAAAACACTTTATCGATGAATCATTAGAATGGCTGAACAAATACCTGCCCTGTCAAGTAGTTGCTAAACCATTTCAACGATTTACCGATTAATTGTATTTGTTAAAAAACAAACACAGAAACACCCCTGTCACACTGACAGGAACAATTACAGACCAGTATCCTTGCTCCCATTTTTGAGCAAGGTGATCGAGAGAGCAGTCGCCTTCCAACTCCAAGCCGTCTTGCATGAAACCAATTATTTCAATCCATTTCAAACCGGCTTCAGGGCAGGTCATGGAGTTGAGACTGCCATGGTCACACTAGCTGATGACCTCCGCTTGAGCATTGACAGGGGCAGTGTGACCCTGCTGGTGCTCTTGGATCTCTCTGTGGCCTTTGATACTATAGATCACTCCATCCTTTTGGATAGGCTGAGGGAGGTAGGGATCGGAGGCACCGTTCTTCAATGGTTCCGGTCCTTCCTCTCTGGCAGATCCCAAAGGGTGAGGCTCGGGGACAGTAGCTCTTCCAAAATCGAGCTTAATTGTGGCATCCCTCAGGGCTCTATCCTGTCCCCAATGCTATTTAACATTTATATGAAGCTGCTGGGTGAGGTCATTCGGAGGCATGGAGCTCAGTGTCTTCAGTACGCTGATGACACTCAGATATATCTCTCCATGACCAGATCATCAGCACAGACTTCAGATGTCGTCTCTTCTCTTAATGACTGCCTTGCGGCGGTAATGGATTGGATGAGGGGAAACAAATTGAAACTGAATCCAGACAAAACGGAGGTACTAACAGTCACAGGCCCGAAACCAGGCTTGGGAATACAGTCTCCAGTCCTGGACGGGGTCACACTCTCCTCTAAGGACTGTGTTCGCAGCCTGGGGGTACTCCTAGATTCGTCGCTTCACATGACTTGTCAGGTGAATGCGACGGTCAGGAGTGCATGTTATCAGCTTCGGCTGATACGCCAGCTGTGCCCTTTCCTGGACATGAGGGACCTGGAAACTGTGGTACATGCTCTGGTAACCTCACGCCTGGACCTCTGTAATGCGCTCTACATGGGGCTACCTTTGTGCTTAATTCAGAAACTTCAACTGGTCCAAAATATGGCAGCCAGGCTTGTAACTGGAACATCAAGGAGAGAGCACATAACACCAGTGCTCAAGGCTCTCCACTGGCTGCCGATTAGTTTCCAGGCGCACTACAAGGTATTGGTCCTAACCTTTATAGCCCTACATGGCTTGGGTCCATCTTATCTTAGGGACCGCCTCTCCCCATATGAACCCCCCCCCCACACACACACATACACTCCAATCCTCTGGGAGGAACCGGCTACAGCCTGTGAAAACTAGGCTGTCGCAGACCTCCCAGAGGACTTTTTCAGCTACCGCACCCAAGCTTTGGAATGGACTACCGGATGAGATGTGTCTTATAACATCTGCTTTAAAAAAGCTCTGAAGACGCATCTCTTCCAGCAGGCCTTCCCTGAAACCTCCTAGATCCCGGCTCCGAAACGGGACCTATTTTGACCCCTTGCTTGGTGCTATTTTTATCCTCATCTAAGATCTATGAGGATGTATTATGTTTTTAATGTTGTTATGGTTTTAAATTATTACTAATTTAATTTATTTTTAAGCATGGGTGGTTAATGAAGTATTTTAATCTGTGTGTTTTAATTTGCTGTACCGCGCTCCGATTGTGCTCTACAGAGGAGCGGGCTAGAAATAAAGATTTATTATTATTTATTACAAAGGCAGCACTGGAGGGTGGTGACTTCTCCAAAAATCTGGGGAGGGATAGCAAACACAGACTCCTCATCGCTCCCCTCTAACCATTACAACATGAATCAATTCTGATCTGGTGTTCCCACTTATTGGAATTGCATCAGAATTGATTCTGTGGAAAAGAACCTCTGAAAAACTAGTGTCATGATACTCTGAGCTTTTTATGTTTGCTCTGCTTTTTTCTCACTGGAACTGATCAAATGAGGATCGGATTCTGTTTCTAGTGGGAACGAGGGTCATATAGCCCAAATCAGGATTCGAAGCTTTTTGTAGTGGGAACGACCCCCTAGATGACACAACAAATAGGTAATATATCTTGGAAGCAGAAGTGTAGGAAATCCTTTCAACTGTACTAGAGAAAGGAAGAGAAGGAGTGCACCCAGTCTTCTTGTTGATCCTCCTAGCATTAAACCATGGCTCAGAATTACATTTGAATGAGCTCAACGTGAAAGACAATGTGCTGTTCTGTTTGTTCCTTGAGGGAGGAAGGGAAAACATGGAAACTGAGAAGCTTGAAGAGGCATTATTAAAAAGTGTAGAAAGCAGAAAAGGCAAATCACTTGTGTTTTGTGTTTCCTTGCACTCCTTAATTCTGAAGCCATACTCAGGCAATATTGTAACTGTCATTATTTCCTTTGCCTATGCAGCTACAGGGAGAATTCAGATATTTAAGGTTCAGATGAGGAAACTTCCATTGCTGTGGATGACAGTTTGCTCCTGTGAGCTCAGAAGGGAATGTTAAGGTAAAGTCCAGGGACCATTTCCTCAGTTCTTCAATATAAGAACTGCTGCTTTATTCTAAAACTTAAAATATCTTTGAATCCCTTTGCAACACATACTATTAAGCCTTTCATTTTATTTTTATATTCTCCCTCTGCTGGAATCTTCTGTATTTGAGCCCCAGGGCTTTTCAACTGTGTCCCAGCAATAAGAGCAGCTCAGTTTTTGTCCCTCATATTATCAGTTTTAAATTTAATCTACCTCTGAGTCTGAATATGTTACTGTTGCAGAGAGTGGGGGAAAATAATAGTTTATCATGTTTTTCCCTTCAGTCAGCATGCCTATGACTTTACCGTGACTCAAAATGCTCACTGTTCAGAAAATGTTTTGGAACTGCTTAGTTCCCCATTCTGTAGCATATAATATAGTTTGGAAAAACAAAAAAACACCACACTGAATGAATAGTGAGGGATTTGCCTGGAGTTTTTAGTGAAAAGTTTACTTATTTTCAGGTATTTGACAAAAGCTAGAAATAAATAAATAAAAATAAAATTGTTATTTTGTGTATAAGCACAGATAGAGCGAAGCTGGTGAATCTACCCCTTTAAGGGTTCAAAGACTTAGGAGAGACGTGGGTTAGATAAGCCTTTGTTATTCCTAAAGATTCCTAAAGATATAATTAAGTTGAGAATTTTTAAAAATCAGCCCTATTCAAATGGATAGCTTCCATTTGCTTGTGCAACATAATTTTTTCTTGGATCGCACTTTACCAATTAATTATCGTTTGCAATAGTTGGCCAGTTGTGAAAGATGAACATATATATACACACACACATATATATATAGAGAGAGAGAGAGAGAGATGTGGGCATGCTTCCTACAGTCACCAAATGCACAACCTGCCCAGCTTGAGAGCAACAACCAAAATGCTGCTCCCTACCCATCTATTAACATTCTTATTATTAATACTGAAGCTGATTAACATAACAACAATGAGTTAAAAGAGTTGCTCTAGTTTCATGTTTATCAAGAATGTTTATCTTTAAGCTAGAATGCAAATCCTAAAGCCTCCTAATAACAATACATCTACTTCATACTGTTCTGCAAAGATCAGAGAGCCATCGTAGTTTGAAGCATTTAGTTAAAGCACCTGAAGTTTCCTTTATTTACAAGAATACTTGCATAAGCTTCTTTGATTCTTTGGGGACTTTCACCACTGTTTGGAGTGAGTGCATCTAACAATTCTGCCAATTAAATTGCAAGCTTCATTAGCAGAATGGGGGTAAAACAGCTTATGTACTTATGATGTTGTCAGTTAATTCACAATTCCCTGGTGCTGGAAGGAAATCATTCTTTTTATAGCTGTTGCCAATGTCATTTTTTTAAAAAAAAAAAAAATAAGAGTGCTCATCTTTTATAAACATTTCAAAGGCTTTTAAAGGAAGCATCATGAATAAAAATGAATGAATCAGTTCAACATCCATTAGCCAAGGTTAACACAGTTTGAGTATACTCTTCCAGTTTTGGGTAAGTTACTGCTTGGGGTCAAATGGTATTTTTCTCCCCTAGGTTATTTAAATAAGATAAGCTTATTTATTTATTTATTTAAAATAAAATGTGTAGTGTGCCTTTAAGTCATTTCCAACTTATGGCAACCCAAAGGCAAACCTATCATGGGGTTTGTTTGGCAAGACTTGCTCAGAGGAGGTTTGCCATTGCCTTCCCCTGAGGCTGAGAGAATGTCACTTGCCCAAGGTCACCCAGTCAGTTTCATGCCTAAGCAGGAATCAGACCAATTACGTGCACATACAAACTCATTCTTACATATGTATCCCCCATATGTGCCATTTTTAGCAGATCAATTAAAAAAAAACTAAAATAATCTCCCCCCTTCTCTGCCCCAAAATACAACACAAGTGGGCTTTCTAGATTGGCAGGAAAGTGTGACATGAAGTTGCCTTTTCCTTAATGCTTAGCAGCTGCACCACAGCCTTTAGATGGAGCTGCGCTGTTCCGCAGTTTTTAAAAAAGAAGCTGGGAAAACCAGCACCTTTTTAAAGGTGCTTCTCCCCTAAAATGCAAAAAAAAGCATTTTCATGGCACACTTTCCCTTTTTCTCATCTAAAGGCTAGACTTTCATGCAGCCATGAACACACTTCTTTTTGCCAATCTAGAATGCCCTGAGATGTTTAAAATGTTCATCTCAACTGATGTAGTATATCAGTTAAGGGCATGAAGACAGTGTACTGAGTACTAGTGTTGGAGAAGGAACAGTACATGCAAATACTGTCCAACTACCTCGATTTTTAGGGACAGTTCTGATTAAACCTCTGGCATCCCAGTTTTTCAGCTGTTTTTAAAATGTCCCAGTTTCTCTCTCCTCCTCCCAGTTTATCCCTTCAACCTCTGCTTATTTCAGTTGCTGCAAACTGAGTTCAAAGTGCAAAAGTTGTTTGTGCTTAATTAACTTAGCAGACAGGAGAGGATGGATAGTTTCTTGCTCTTACCAGGAGACTCAGGCAAAAGCAAACTGCTGCATCCTTTCCTAGTTTGTCTGTTAATAATTCCCTATTAATAATTTTTGCCATCTTGACAATGCTCTAATGTTGCTTAGCCACATGTGTTCAGGTTTTCGTCTGTGAAATGTTGGAGAGTATGAATAAACTTTCTGTCAATTGTCTGCCCATCCATTTCCCGCTCTCTCTGAGAACTTTATCACACAAGACTTTACAGCTGCTATTAAAACTAAAAAATAATGCCTTTGGCTGCTTTTCTGTCAAAGTGTCCCTTTTCATTGACAAGGAACACCTGTCAATAAGGTCCCAAAAACACTCTTGTAGCACTTATCCTCAAGTGCAATAACCTCTGGTGACAGTTCTGATACTGGGCAGACATCTGATATCAGTATCTCCTCCTTCCCTTCTCCTGCTCCCTATTCCAGAGCAGGTTGGGTTTTTTTAAAAAACTTATTTCATTTTCCCATGCCCCACCCCCTTCTGCCAAAGGAGAAATGCTAGCATTTCCTTGCAAGGAGAGGCTGTCATTTCTCCTTTGGCAGATTGGGGGTTGGAGAAGGCATGCTCGGTAGGGCATAGGGCAAGGAGACAAAGTCAAGAGGAAATTAGGAAGAGATCTTGTCTGGACCCTCAATGGTACAAAAAACCCCTGCTGCACTGTTGAGGAGGGGTGTTGTAATGAAAGCTCCAAATCCAGTAAGTTTTTTGTTCTCTTTTAATAAAGCGACTGTGGCGACACTGAGAGAAGGACAAGGCTCATGTGATAAAGTCCTGAATTACAAAAACCGAATGTGATCTTGGTTTGTTTGAAAGATGGTAATATATGAGACCAGGCTCAACTCCTCCCTGTACTTTCCTCTTTCTTTGCCTGACATATTGGTTTTTTGCTCTCAAATTACCAACCCCACAATTTTCCATTATCATGGCCTAGCATTTGTTTTCAGGACATTTTTGGTGCCCCCGCCCTTTATGTTTCCAATAGAAAGAATGGCATATGGAATTGATTAATCATGGCCAAATGAACCTTACAACACAGTATATAGTACTTTAAGTCTTAAGAAGAAATTCCACCCAATCTTATTGCCTCTAATCCTATCATTCCATTTTAATTAGTTAACTATGCTACCCACAATAGACAAAAACGGTGCAAGCCGAGCCCTGAAAGTGGGAGCAATTCATATTACCAGAAGGATAACAATAAAAGCCCACAGCATTGTCAATAAACTGTACATAATTCTACAAACAAAAAGTACCATTATACTAGGGATAACTTGTACAGGGAATTGAATGCATTACAATCAAAGGGTTCCTGTAAGATATGGATTTGTTTTCCTTGTTTAACTAGTTATTCCCTCCTCATTAAATATAAATATTGTTTATGGACAGCCCAAGAACTGCAGAGAAAAGCAGGCCTCATCTTTATAGTTACTGATTGAAACTGCATTGTATGTACTGGAGGGCAGGGAACAGAGAGCCACATAAAACCTAGTTCTTAAAAGATCTCCTCATAGCTTACTATGTATTGGTTACCTACCAGCAAATACTAAAGTGGAACTCTCATCATTGACTTTTGAAAGTCAACATGTGTGGCAGGGAGAGAAGACCAATGTCATTTGGTGGCAACATTGATCAGTAGGTGGGACCCAGCACTTCAAATATGGCCCGCTGCTCTATACATGGCTGGATTAAGATGTACAGAGGCACTAAGCTATATCCAGTTAAGGGGTTCCATAGCATTAACAAAAATCTACTATTCTAACAAAAAATACAATAATAATATCAATAATGAAATTTTAGATTTGCACTCATAGATGAGGCAAAGATGAAACCTAAAAATAGCAAACTAAAACAAGTTTAGAGCAATAAGCCTGTGTCTTTTATAAGGGTCTGTTTTCTCAGTGTCCTTTGTTTTTGAACCTATAATGCAAAAGTTAAAAATCAAGCCCCAAAGCCCCCGCGTTGTATTTAAAAGCCTCTCATAACTCAAGCTTTGGAATTTCTTTTCACTTCTAGGCAAATCAACAGCTGGTCTGCCCTTTGGCTTGATTTCATTTGTGTCATTAACCCCCTTGTTATTCCTAGTTGCTCTCTGCTATGCTCTAGTGATTCTCTGTATATTTCTTAACATTTTCTCTTCATTCTTTATGGATTGTAACATCATAGAGTTTCCGTGGTAGAAAATTTTTAGAAGGGGGTTTACCATTCCTCACTTTGAGCAGTACTAACACGTATTAGTTGTGGTGACACTGCCACTGTCCCAGGAGATTATCACACCCAGACAAGACAGGGACGGGATCTCTCCCCTATCCTTTTCCCATCATTAACCCATCTCTGACTGTGATAGCTCAAAAGGTTTTCAAATCATAGAGTCAATCCCACAATTAACCCATCCTTTAAGCAGCATTGCAATAACGCAAAGTTTTGTAATTGCAAAATGCCAGCTAATGTCACTTTATTGACAGGTTAATGATGGGTTAATGATGGGATCTGCACAATGTCATCTGTAAGTCTTGCATGATTGCGATCAGTCGTATTTTTCAGACAGGTTAATGTTGAGATCTGCTTGACATCATTTGAAAGTCCTTCCTATGATCACGCAGGAAGGATGGGACAGGAATGGGACAAGGATGGGATAACTCCCGTGTGATAATCTCACCAGAGAGATCCTCCACCAGTGCCACCAGTGCTTGGGACATTTAGTCTAAATCCTTATCAACCCCCCAAAAAACACTGGCATCCTGCCTCCTCCCCTCTGACTCTCCCTTCTCTCAGTACAAGTAATTGCCCCTTCCTATTCCCATCCCACAATCCTGATCATTTGCCCTCTCCCCCATCTCACAGTCATGTGCAGTCTTACAACTCCCATATAGTTTTAGCTATATCTGTGGCTATCTTTTGCTTTCTTTTTCCTCTCTGACTGTTTCTTCTCTGTTTGACTTCCTCTGCTTTTGAAGCAGAGGCATGTTTGGTGGTGGTGACTGTGTTCCTTGCCGGCCTCTCTGACAATCCGCTGCCTCCTTTACATCCCGGCTGGGTGGAAATGCTAGTTGCCCTGAAGGGGGACATGACTGGCAGCAGTTGCAGTAACAGTCCCTGCCTACGTCTTCAGCTGCCCTCAGCCTTTCTTCGCTCCCTGGCGAAGGGTGATGGGTGATCACCTGACTGGGTGATGATTTTGGTTCCCCAGAGCAGGAATTTCCCTAGCAGTAGTGGTGTTCCATGCCACCTTCTCCAACTGCCTTCAGCATCCTTCAACCTCCAAACTAAGTAGCAATAGCAGCCCTCCTAAGCGGAGACTTGGGCTCAGTCAGAAATCAAGAAATCAGAAGAAGAAATCAGAAGAAGACTAGGACTTGGAAGAGTAGTTACGAAGGAACTAGACAAGATCCTGAAGTGTAAAGATACATCATTAAATATTAAAGTTAGGATTGTCCATGCCATTGTATTTTCTATTTCTATGTTGGCTGTGAAACCTGAACAGTGAAGAAAACTGATAGAAAAAAAATCAGCTCATTTAAGATGTTGCATGGCATACAGGGTTCAATTCCCAGCTTGGCCATGAAACCCACTGGGTGACCTTGGACAAGTCACACTCTCTCAGCCTCAGGAGAAGGCAATGGCAAATTTTACTTCTGAACAAATTTTGCCAAGAAAGCCCCATCTAAGGATTTCTAAGTTCATCTAAGGATTTCCATAAGTCTGAAATGATTTGAAGGCACACAACACATGGTGGACAAGAGTTCTGAGAATACTGTGGACTGCTAAAAAGACCAATGGATGGCTCCTAATGCAAATTGGGCCTGAATTCTCCGTTGAAGCAAGGATTACTAAATTCAGGTTGTCATATTTTGGCCATTTCATGAAAAGAAAGGACACACTAGCAAAGACCATAATGCTTGGTAAAGTTGAGGTCAATAGGTAAAGAGGAAGAGACCCCATTAGAGATGGAAGATTCAATCAAGGAAACAAAATAAATGTAAAAGTTTGAGCAAAACAAGAGAACAAATGCCAGCAGAGGGTCAAACCAAATGTAAATGGTTAAACGAATTATTCCCAAATCAGATCTTTTAGACTACATGTCCCAGAGGGCCCAGCCAGTTTGGCCAACTGTCAAGAATTCTGGGACTTGAAGGTCCAAAACATCAGGAGGACCAAAGTTTGGGAATCATTAAACAGCAATTTTGACTGTAACCAAACAGACATCAGAGTAGCCCAAGATAGTGAATGTTTCCATAGACAGTACAAAAATAACCCTCTGTCCAGTCACAAGCTATTCAGTATTTATCACCACTCCTTCAATATATCGAGGAG
The DNA here is from genome assembly GCA_034509955.1 of Urosaurus nigricauda. NCBI lineage: Eukaryota > Metazoa > Chordata > Lepidosauria > Squamata > Phrynosomatidae > Urosaurus > Urosaurus nigricauda. The sequence continues at coordinate 110,129,837 of JAOEGL010000004.1, forward strand.
GGACAAGAGCTTGCAAGTATCATCTTACTTTCCAAAGTATGTCAGGCCCAATATAAATGGGCACTTTAGGGTGCCCTCGTCGTGTGCTAGGGTTGCCCAGATGCAGAGCCAATAGAAGCTCCACAACCCTAGCAGTTGTGCGCAGACCGATGATATCACAAGTGCACAGCAACTAATGGAGCTGGACACTTACAATGTAATGGATATGCCCTATGGCGCTTTTTGCGTCTCAGGTGCAACACAAAAAGGAGCCAGGTTTTTTGGCTCCTTTTTTCCTGCGCACCTGTGACTCTCCACCTGGTTGCTGCGGCGAAGGTGCGCAGGAGAATGAGGTGGCTCTGGACCACCATTTTAGGCAGTCTGTAAAGCCCCATAGATTCATTTAAAAAATGTCTCCTTAAAATGCCTGGCTTCCAATTCATGCAGAGCTTTAATGTTTACCATGGAAAGGGGGAATGGTTCTCATCTGTGCTCCATTTTTAGCTAATGAGATATCTTTTAACTGATACTATTTTGGCAGTGAATTCATTAGATGACCTTAGCCACACCATTATTTTGTGAACATTTCTTGATTCTAGGTCAATTTTGGCTGTAACCAAACATACACCCACACACACACACAACCCCAGAAATAAGAAACACACATCTTTAAATCACCTCTCTGACTCCTCCCACTCCTTCTCATTGTAATCATTTCATTTATATTCCACCTTTCCCCCAAAATCTGGACTCAAAGTGGCTTGCAGATATTAAAACAAATGCAATTAAAAGCACTTCATTTAAAACACTGATTTTAATAAACTCATCCATTCTTTGGGTGCAGTTCTCTAATTCATTATTAGATAAAACTGATCAGACAGGTAAAAGCTTTTCTTTTCTATTCACATTAGATCAGTGTGACATTTACAATGTCCAGGAGAATTATTACTAGCACAAAAATATTGAAGGTAAAAAACTGAACTAAAAGGAACACCTGTGTTCCAAGACAGTGCAGATGATTAATGGTCTGTATGTAACATCTATATATACTGTTTAGGAATTTCCAGAGGAATCTGTCTGGCTAATGTTGGACAGGCATACTGGACTAGATGTAATCTTGCTAAGGCCTTGTAAGGTAGTCCATACTTTTTTGTGAATTTAATCTAAGAGATAAACAGAAAAGGTGCTATTCTTCAAACAATTTTTCAAATGAAGTCCATCTGTGTAGAGCATGTCTTTCATGCTTTGTTTGATTGTAGTTTGCTTGGAGTTATTTGAGTTTGCAGAGACAGAAGGGGAAAAAATAGGATAGATGAACATGTCAGAGTTATAGCTGGCTTTATTGGATTTTAGTTATTCATTTTATATGTCTCTGTGTACATCAAGGTCAGGCAGCAAAACTTTGTAGTGACCTTCAAAATGAATACAACACTTTTCAGTTGAAGTAGTTGTGTTCAGGTGCCAGTCTACAAGAATCAAGTTAAATAACTGGTAGATATCATGCCTAATAGATCCTGGTTCCACTTAGCATTGTAACAGTAGTCCCAGTTCTGGGATGCTGTATGTTCCAGGCTTTCATCTATATTCATTAGCTCCAGATCTATAAATTTAGAACTAATCTGAGGAAAGATAGTATGAAAACAGAAATACTATGTTATAGTTTGATTCAATAAAGGAAACACAGCCCTGAGTTTACAAAACCTAAGCAGGCCTATTGATGACTAGAACTTCTGGAGATCTCTGTTTTATGGGGTGCTATAAGTCAAAACCAACCTGATGAAAAATCTAAACAAAGTCCTATAAATAAATACATATAATCATAGCCTTTGTAAAAGTCACTGGCATCCATCACTTTGGGTGAGAAAACCTTATCCATGGAACCCAGCCACCATGTTCAAAGGGTGTGAAACAACTTTGAGTAGAACAGTTTTATTTACCAATGACATTACATTCTTTTGATCACAATTAATTTAAGATGCAATTAAGTGGAAGTATGTGTATAAAGGAATTATTATTGACATTAGTTGGAGTCCTCTATGGGGTTAGATATGCATGAGCACCATGGTTACAGTGCTACACAATGAATCTTGGCTGCATCCCTCCAATCTCCACTGCAATTGACAGTCTTTTCGATTGGGAAGGAGATGGCTGCCATTTATTAACACACACATTGGTGACTGTTCTCTGGTGCAACAAGGAGAAGCAGAACCCCTGTTGCAATTTCCCCTTACACTAGAGATCTCACAAGTGAGTGGGAATGAGAGGTGATCAATGTCTTTCCAATCAACAAGGGAACACACCCAACTCAATCACAGCAGCTACTTCCCATTAAGTAGGATTGGGAAATTCTAACAGTTTTGGTGTAGCCCCTAAGATAGGAGCTATGTAGGGACTGTGAATATGTAACAATCATAAGTGTGTAATTCCAGGTTACATGTTCATAACTACCATAGAGGATTCCAGCCCATATTTGTGATATATCCAGCCACTCCCTCTTCACTCTTGCAATAGAAATTGGTAGCAATAGTTGTCAAAATATTGCTGGGAGCTCTGTGCAGATGTAGGAATGTAAGATTTGTTTGAACACAGAGACATAGCCCTTCTAATACAGTCAGTAACACACTTTATTAGTACAGTATAAATTTTAAAACTGTAAAGTCATCTTAGCCACCTCTGTACTATTATCATTGCCAATGCATAATTCTCATCTCTCTTGTTTGATATTGCTGGAGGATATCACACTTTATTATAAATTTCATTTGTTTCAGATTGGGAAGGGTAATGATATTGTGATATTTCAAGAAGCAGTAAGTACAATGGAAGGAAACAGATCAAGGTAGCTTCAAGTGTCTGAGGGGTTTCTAATAGAGAGTTAGAGAGAGAGTTTGATCTAGAATATAGCCTGAAATAAATAAATAAATATGGGTGGATGTAGAACCCAAAGCTGTCTCCTAGACTATGAAGTTTATCACACCCATTTCCTCCCCTGTTATGGGAATGGGAAGGGAACGTTCTGGTGCACGTGTAACCGAGATAAACGGATTTCATTGCACGTCAAAACATCCTCAAAAGGGCCCTATTCCATCCCCCCGTGCCAAGCTGTCATCATTCAGTGCTGAGGAGAGCCATTTTTGTCCAATGGAAAACTTCCATCAGACAAAATGGTGCACCTCAGCACTGAATGGGGATGCTTGGCTCCATGAAATGGAATGGAGCCCTTTTGAGGATGTTTTGGTGTGCAATAAAATCCATTTTTTCTTGGTCACGCCCGCACCTGAGCATCCCCTTCCTGTTACCATAACGGGGGGGGGGGGGGGGGAGGCTGTGATAAACTTCTCGATCAGTTAGATTTAAGTTGTATTATTTGCTTCTATTCATAGATAAAAGGAATTGAAATGTTAAGCATAAATTCAAAACAAATGTTACAGAAATTATTTTTGATAATTAGCTATAATCTGGTTCTGGAATAATATTGCAAAAAAATATAATAAATGTAACCCTTTTAAAACCCCAGCCTCCCAAAAGCTGGAAACATTTATAATTGCTAAAATGGCTGTTGCTGGAGGTGTCAAGCTCTTAACTGCTGTCATCTTTCAAATATTCCAGACTTGTCCTAAGAGGGTTTGGGCAAAAAAATTCTGAAAAGGATAAATGATGTAACTAACTATGGGATCCTTAGTACTTGAAAAACTATATTGTTGAGCTAACTAGAGAGAATTGTGCTGGAAGAAGACCTTGGAAGAAATTAATTACTTGCTTATTATCCTTTGCCAACATCATATTGCTGGATTGTGGCAGTCTCCACATGTGTGAATGGTAGGAAAGCATTTGGACAAAAATAGTTTGTAGGAAAGCTGGATATAGATATACATATTCCGTTGCAGTACAAATGTCAGCAGCAATGTTTTCGCTTATGTGATTTCCTTCATTTTGCATAATAAAAATAATAACCTCCCCTCGATCGTCGTGTTTCATATTATCTGGTCCAGCAGCTTCTATTATGTGCGTAAGGCCTGAGCCAGCAGGTAGGAAAATGACATATTTCTCATTCTTTTCTGACTATGTGGAGCCTCAAATGACTTCCCAAGTTCCTTTATGATTCTTCTCCATGAATTTGGAAAGGAAAACTCTGAAGACTCTACCTTTCTAGAGTCAAAAAAGTCTGACTCTGCAGGCCAATATAACAGACCTGTTTTTAGATGATATGTTAATACAATAAGTCTAGTAGAGCAAGCATCAGAAGAGAAGACAGAGAGAGAACACAAAGTTTAAAAAATGCACCAAAGGTAAAGGTAAAGGTATTCCCCATTGACAAGGTTGTCAAGTCGTGTCCAGCCATAGGGGGTGGTGCTCATCTCCATTACTAAGCCAAAGACCCAGCATTATCAGAACTACTCTGTGATCATGTAGCCAGCATGATTGCTCAGAACGCTGTTAACCTTCCCACCAGAGTGGTACCTATTTATCTATTTGTATTTGCTTGCTTTCGAACTGCTAGGTTGGCAGAAGCTGGGACTAGTGATGGGAACTCACCCATCATGTGGCACCCGGGCCTTGAACGGCCAACCTGCTGCTCTTAGAATCATAGAATCATAGAATCATAGAATCATAGAGTTGGAAGAGACCACTAGGGCCATCCAGTCCAACCCCCTGCTATGCAGGAAATCCAAATCAAAGCACCCCTGACAGATGGCCATCCAGCCTCTGTTTAAAGACCTCCAAGGAAGGAGACTCTATCACCTTCCGAGGAAGTGCGTTCCACTGTCGAACAGCCCTTACTGTCAGGAAGTTCTTCCTAATGTTCAGGTGGAATCTCTTTTCCTGTATCTTGCATCCATTGTTCCAGGTCCTGTTCTCTGGAGCAGCAGAAAACAAGCTTGCTCCCTCCTCAATATGACATCCCTTCAAATATTTAAACAGGGCTATCATATCACCTCTTAACCTTCTCTTCTCCAGGCTAAACATCCCCAGCTCCCTAAGTCGTTCCTCGTAGGGCATGGTTTCCAGACCCTTCACCATTTTTGTCGCCCTCCTTTGGACACACTCCAGTTTCTCAATGTCCTTTCTGAATTGTGGCGCCCAGAACTGGACACAATATTCTAGGTGGGGCCTGACCAAAGCAGAATACAGTGGCACTATTACTTCTCTTGATCTAGACACTATACTTCTATTAATGCAGCCCAAAATAGCATTGGCCTTTTTAGCTGCCGCATCACACTGTTGACTCATGTTCAACTTGTGGTCTACTTGGACTCCTAGATCCCTTTCACACGTAGTTTCATTCAGCCAGGTGTCACCCATCCTATATCTGTGCATTTTATTTTTCCGCCCTAAGTGCAATACCTTACATTTCTCTGTATTGAATTTCATTTTGTTAGCTTTGGCCCAGCTTTCTAGTCTATTCAGGTCATTTTGAATCTTGATCCTGTCCTCTGGGGTATTAGCTATTCCCCCTAATTTGGTGTCATCTGCAAATTTGATAAGTATGCTCCCAATTCTGTCATCCAGGTCATTGATAAAGATGTTGAATAGCACTGGGCCGAGGACAGAGCCCTGTGGGACCCCACTGGTCACTTCTCTCCAGGATGAAAAGGAGCCATTGTTGAGCACCCTTTGGGTTCGGCCATTCAACCAATTACAGATCCATTTAACAGTTCCTTTGTCTAGCCCACATTTTACAAGCTTGTTTGCAAGAATGTCATGGGAAACCTTGTCAAAGGCCTTACTGAAATCAAGATATACTATATCCACAGCATTCCCTTCATCTACCAAGCTGGTAATTTTATCAAAGAAAGAGATTAGATTTGTCTGGCATGACTTGTTTCTCTGAAACCCGTGTTGAGTTTTTGTGATTATGGCATTACCATCTAGATGTTCACAGACTCTCTGTTTAATGATCTGCTCCAGAATCTTTCCTAGAACTGATGTCAGACTAACTGGACGATAATTGTTGGGATCCTCTTTTTTCCCCTTTTTGAAGATGGGGACAAGGTTTACCCTTCGCCAGTCTGCTGGGATCTCTCCTGTTCTCCAGGAGTTTTCAAATATGATTGCCAATGGCTCTGATATTACTTTTGCCAGTTCTTTTAATACCCTTGGATGGAGTTCATCTGGTCCCGGAGACTTAAATTCATTTAGATTAACAAGGTGTTCCTCTACTATCTCTTTACTTATTCTGTGCTGAAATTCCCCAATTCTGTTCTCTGCTCCATTATCCTCAGGTTGAGCACCCTTTGCCTTTTCTGAGAAGACTGAGGCAAAGAAGGTGTTGAGTAATTCTGCCTTTTCTCTGTCCCCTGTTAGCATTTTGCCATCTTCTCCACGCAGTGGCCCTACCGTTTCCTTCTTCTTCCTCTTGCTGCGGACATATCCAAAAAAGCCCTTTTTATTGTTCTTAACCTCTCTAGCAAGCCTGAGTTCATTCTGCGCTTTAGCTTTTCTGACTTTACCCCTACACATGCCTGCTATTTCTTTGAATTCCTTTTTCGTGATTTCCCCCTTTTTCCATTTCTTATACATGTTCCGTTTCAAACTTAGCTCGGTTGAAAGTTCCTTAGTCATCCATCCTGGTTTCTTGAGACACCTCCCGTTTTTCTTTCTCACTGGAACTGTTTGAAATTGTGCCTTCAGTATCTCCCTTTTGAGAAAGTCCCATCCGTCCTGAACTCCTTTATCTTTTAGTATTTCTGACCATGGAATCGCCCTCAATACTTCTCTAAGTTTACTGAAATCTGCTCTCCTAAAGTCTAGGATGCGTGTCTGACTCTGCCTGGCTTCTCCTTTCCACTGTATTACAAACTCCAGGAGAACATGGTCACTTCCACCTAATGATCCCACCACTTGCACCCCATTAACCAAGTCCTCCTTGTTGGTTAGGATCAGATCTAAAATAGCTGACCCCCTTGTTGCCTCTTCCACCTTTTGGACCATGAAATTGTCTTCCAGGCAAGTGAGGAATTTGCTAGACCTTGAGGATTTTGCTGAGTTAGACTTCCAGCAAATATCAGGATAGTTGAAGTCGCCTATCACTACTACATCTCTCTTTTCTGACTGTGTGGTCATCTGTTCTAGAAAGATATCATCCAATTCCTCAGTCTGACTTGGGGGTCTGTAGTAGACTCCCACCGTAACACCCTTGTTGTTTCCCTCCCCTTTAATTCTTATCCAGATGCTCTCCACCTGGCTTCCATGATTGATGTCCAGGATCTCTTCACTGGTGTAAATATCTCTGACATATAATGCTATTCCTCCTCCTTTCCTGTTTGGCCTATTTCTCTTAATAAGGTTATACCCCTCTATTTCCACATTCCAATCATGAGACTCATCCCACCAGGTTTCAGTGATGCCTATTATATCATATTTGCCTTGTTGTACTAGGAGTTCGAGTTCATCTTGCTTATTTCCCATGCTCTGTGCATTAGTGTAGAGACATCGCAGACCATGGTTCCCTTTTACTTGCTGCCTGTGCAAGTTTTTTTGCCTCCCACTGTTGGGTCCTTGCACTGTTTGCCTTGTTTCCTCTATGTCAGTTTGACTATTTACGCCATCCCTTTTGCGTTCCTTAATATTGTCTCCCTTCCCCTCGGAACTCAGTTTAAAGCTCTCCTGATCAAGTTCTTGAGACTGTTGGCAAAAACATTTCTTCCAACTGGCGTGAGATGCAACCCGTCTGTTGCAAGAAGTCCCTCCTCATGGAACCGCAGCCCATGATCCAAGAATCCAAATCCTTCTCGGCGGCACCATCTGCGAAGCCAGTTGTTCACCTCTGCTATTTTCCTCTCCCTTCCTGGACCATGCCCTTCAACTGGCAGAAGAGACGAGATGACAACCTGTACATCCATTCCTTTCAGCTTCCTACCAAGCGCCTCGTAATCCCTTTTGATGTTCTGAATGCTGTGTCTTGCAGTATCATTAGTTCCCACGTGGACCAAAAGGAAGGGGTATTGGTCAGTAGGCTTGACCAGTCTTGTCAGCCTCTCTGTCACATCCCGGATCTTTGCACCTGGAAGACAGCACACCTCTCGAGACATCTTGTCAGGCCTACAAATCACTGCTTCTGTACCCCTCAGCAAGGAGTCCCCCACTACGACCACACGCCTCCTCCGAGGCTTAGCAGCGACTGTTCCCTCGGGTGGGACTCTCAGGCTCCCTTGCTCTGTCCCTGAAGTCTGTCCATGCTGCTCTTCTTCATCCTCCTTGATAAGGGAAAGAGCTTCGAATCGATTCTCTAGCTGCAAGCTCCCCGAACAATTCCTTCTTGGTTTACTACTCTTTGTGACATTCCTCCAGCTGTCTGCCTCCTCTGTTTGGCAAGTGACCTCTTCCACCCTAGCATCTTCCTCTGCATGGTACTCATCCAAGATGGTTAGTTCTATTGTGTCCAGGAAATCCTCTTGTTCCCTAATCTGCTGAAGTGTAGCTACTCTGGACTCCAGCTGCTGCACTTTCTCCTCCAAGAGTGCTACCAACTTGCACTTGGTGCATGTGAAGTTCTCCACTACTGTAGGCAAGAAGAGAAACATCCCACAAGAGTTGCAGGTGACTGTGGCAGATCCCTCGTTGTCCATACTGCAAAGTCTTTAGTAATAAATATAACAGTCAATCTACTGGGAATACTTCTTTAGGGATAAGTACTGGCTGCTATCTTACACTTAAAGGGAAGGTTCTGTTTCAATATCTGATTCTAACCTAATGCCACTTGAGCAGATCAGTTAAAGAAAACTAAAATTCTCTGGAAGGTGGTATATAAAGCTAGTCTGCTAGCTCCGCCCCCTTGTGACTCACAGATGTGACTCACAGAAGCTCCTCCCCTTCAGCAACAAGCACACGGTCTCAAGCACACGGTCCCAAAATGGCTGCCAAGCAGCTCCTCTCCTTCTCCTCTCTCTGGCCGGACTGTTCTGGAAGGCTCTGGAAGGTGGTATATAAAGCTAGTCTGCTAGCTCCGCCCCCTTGTGACTCACAGATGTGACTCACAGAAGCTCCTCCCCTTCAGCAACAAGCACACGGTCTCAAGCACACGGTCCCAAAATGGCTGCCAAGCAGCTCCTCTCCTTCTCCTCTCTCTGGCCGGACTGTTCTGGAAGGCTCTGGAAGGTGGTATATAAAGCTAGTCTGCTAGCTCCGCCCCCTTGTGACTCACAGATGTGACTCACAGAAGCTCCTCCCCTTCAGCAACAAGCACACAGTCTCAAGCACACGGTCCCAAAATGGCTGCCAAGCAGCTCCTCTCCTTCTCCTCTCTCTGGCCGGACTGTTCTGGAAGGCTCTGGAAGGTGGTATATAAAGCTAGTCTGCTAGCTCCGCCCCCTTGTGACTCACAGATGTGACTCACAGAAGCTCCTCCCCTTCAGCAACAAGCACACGGTCTCAAGCACACGGTCCCAAAATGGCTGCCAAGCAGCTCCTCTCCTTCTCCTCTCTCTGGCCGGACTGTTCTGGAAGGCTCTGGAAGGTGGTATATAAAGCTAGTCTGCTAGCTCCGCCCCCTTGTGACTCACAGATGTGACTCACAGAAGCTCCTCCCCTTCAGCAACAAGCACACGGTCTCAAGCACACGGTCCCAAAATGGCTGCCAAGCAGCTCCTCTCCTTCTCCTCTCTCTGGCCGGACTGTTCTGGAAGGCTCTGGAAGGTGGTATATAAAGCTAGTCTGTTAGCTCCGCCCCCTTGTGACTTACAGATGTGACTCACAGAAGCTCCTCCCCTTCAGCAACAAGCACACGGTCTCAAGCACACGGTCCCAAAATGGCTGCCAAGCAGCTCCTCTCCTTCTCCTCTCTCTGGCCGGACTGTTCTGGAAGGCTCTGGAAGGTGGTATATAAAGCTAGTCTGCTAGCTCCGCCCCCTTGTGACTCACAGATGTGACTCACAGAAGCTCCTCCCCTTCAGCAACAAGCACACGGTCTCAAGCACACGGTCCCAAAATGGCTGCCAAGCAGCTCCTCTCCTTCTCCTCTCTCTGGCCGGACTCTTAAAATCAACAGAGTCAGCATCTTAACCACTTGAGAAGTACAGTTTGAATATTTGATTCAACAGGCACTAAGGGCTGAAACAGAGTGGTTTGAAGCTGCCTTTTCTGAAGCTGCATTGAAACCCCACAAACTACACTGCCTCCTCCCAAGCTGTCTGGAGTATACATGTCATGACCACACAGTGCAGCTTCAAGTTGTGCCACTGGGTAATTTTTTTTACTCCCCCCCCCCCCCCGGTTGTTATTATTATTATTAGTAGTAGTAGTATTCTGCTTATTTATATCCTGCCTTCTTCCCAGTACATTGACTCAAGGCGGCTAACAAATCAAAGCATAAACATTCAAAATATAAAGTTTAAAAAACAATTAAACAACTCAAACAATTAAAAACATTACATTATTAAAATTTAAAACTGCATCCCTGCACAGCTTCACAGGAGGGAACTGCTTGAGACTGCCATCCCATTGGATGGCCATCCCTGTTTTTGTACAGTGCTCCACTGGGACAGGGCATCGGAGCAGGCGTGTACCCATGCAGATGCCAGCAAGGTACAATAATGCCCCCCTTAACCCCATGCTCCCTCTTTGACTGTCTCTTTTGTGTATGTCACACTTTCTCTTTGGTCCATTGCCAGCCTCACCACTTGGGTACGGCATCTCCATCCCTTTTAAATGAGCTCCTGCAATGGGGCATTTATATGCATAAATAGGGTTAGGGTTAGAATTCACCCTTTTAACCCACTCTGGCAGTGCTGCATTTAGACATATGAGTGAAGGTGCACATTTTCTGGAAGAAGTGGGAAAATTCAGCTTCTTTTTAGTCTGGCCTTTCTCCCTGTACGGCAGCTCGAGAGCAGTTTCTGACCAGCTTCAAGGCTTGCGTCATCTAAACGCCCTACCTGGAAGCCGGCCAGAAGCCTGCTTATTTTGACCATCTGTTTCACCCCTAAGTGAAGTGGATAAGCCTGAAATTCACAATGTGCTGCAACCCTGCTGAATATACTCATAGGAAAATATCATCTGGAAGCTCAAGGAACTATTGCAGAAACAATTAAAAGTTCCACTCCATTTCTGTTAGGAAATATGCAATAGGAAATTGTTCAAACTGGAGGGACAGGATACTTGAGAAATAGGGTATTTGAAAATCCTAATAGACATTAACAAGATACACATGCGCGCGCACACATACACACATGGCTGATTTTCTGGTCAGAATTTAGACCCAGTACAGAACAGTGCTTTGTGCCGGCCTGGGGCCAAAATTAGGGCTCGGTAGGGCGGAACAGTTTCTTCCTTCCAAGCCCTACCACACACCGCGGGTGCCATCTTGGTGTGCCACCATTTACACAGGGCACGCCATGATGACATACACGGGCTCCATGTCCAAATGGCGCGGCACACGAGGGATGTCATAGCGCCACACCAGGGTGCTTATGGCGCCTCTGTAGCAGTGGAAAGAGGAGCTGCATTCCGCGGCTCCTTTTTTGAGCAGATCATTGCCGTGACATGCGGTTGCCATAGCAACGATCCGGGACAGAAAGGGGCAACGTCTCACTGCCCATCTGTACAGCCCCTTAGTTTTCCTCCAGATTTCCAAATTTTCTAATACAGACCTTGCTTCAAAAAAAAAATCAGTTGGCCAGTTCTAAAATCTGGGTAAACTAGACTGAATCATTCACATTAGCTGTCAAAAGGAGATGTAGAAGGATACATTTTGCTCATTTAGTATTTTCAAGGACCTGTAGTAGATATGTCAGTTCTCATTTGCAAGTGTTTCCCCAGATGTCAACAAAGAGAAATTTGTGAACTTGGGGTGGGGCAGAATGTCATTTAGTTCACGTTTTTAATCTGAACCATACTAATTCATAGTTCTTGAACCAAACTGAACTGAACTCTTGTATTTGAAACTGTTGTCCTTCAGTTTCCTCATTATTCTGCATTTTGTGATACATAGATTAGGTGGGAGGACACAGATTAGGTGGGAGGGCATGCAGAGAAAACAGTCCAACCAAAAGGTTTATCTTGTAGATAACTGTTCATACAGATGCATACAAGGAAAATTTGTATATACGAGCACAAATGAATTTTCATCTGCACATTAAGAGAAATGTGCGTACTAAATGCGCATAACATTTTAAATTTAGGTATTTAAACTAAAGTCCAAAACACATTGCAGAAATAATCCAGTTTGAGACTGCTTTAACTGCCCTGGCTCAGTGTAGTTTTGTGAAACATTTAACCTTCTCTGTCAGAGAGCGCTCGCTCAACAATAAACTACAGTTCCCAGGATTCCCTAGCATTGAGCCAGGGCAGTTAAAGAGGTCTTAAACTGGATTATTTCTGCAGTGTGCTTTAGACCTAAGTTATAAACTGAGCAAGAAGGAGTAAACTTGGAATGAAATGTGAATATAATACAAAATAAAATTTGTCCATCTGTCTGCTGAGATAATCTGTAATTCTGCCCTTAATATACTCACCACCACAATGGAACAAGTATAAATCCAGTCTCCTATTTGTAGTCCAGATCCAAATCTAATTAGCTTTGGTAGTGGTGTGTTGGAAATGGGGATGCTGAGGTTCAGATTTAATTGCTGTCAAGCATGTGCATACACGTTATGCAAAAAAACACAGATTTGGCTATATCAAGCACATGTATCTTGAGATGTGTGCTTTCACACCTGAGTAGGCCTTTGCCCCGACTGCATTTGATGTGTTCAGCAACATGTGGCACATAAATTATTACAAAATTAATTGAACTGAAATGCCTGCTAATAAGATAACCATCTGTTTGATGCTGGGAACTTTGTGGGAAAATGCGGTAAGCATGCCTTAAATAAAGCATGGGAATGTTCCTTAGTTATCTGGTAGGGAAAAGCAATGTAGTCCAAATCAGACCAAATATCTCCATTATTATCTGCAACATTACCAAGACATCTCAAACCCTTTTTCATTCCCACATGTGTTATGTATTATGAGAAACAATTTTGCACTGTAGTGTGGTAATGACTTTGAGACCCTATCCTGTGTTGTAGCAGGCCACCACACGGTAGAGTTGTCATTAAGACTCAAAAGTACATTCATTTACTTTAAATAGTCTCTAAATAAATAGAGCTGGCTCATCCACCCCAGCACATCTTTTCATTCACAAATATAATTGGACTCTTCTTCCCCTTTACTGACAGCCTCCAACCCCATGGAAAAAATGGCTAAAATTTTGTAAGTGATACAGCAGTGACATTTTCCTTCCCGATAATGTATTACAGTAGACTCCATCAGGGTGCACTTTCCATCTTGTAATCTCCCCTACAGTATTACTATTAAAGACCTCTCCTTTGCAAGGAAGGGCGAAATCAATTCTCTTGCCCCAGACATACATTAGTGGATGCTGTCACATACCCTCCTAATGAACATTGCTAGACAGACTTGTGAGTGACAGGGTAATGCATTAGGAAATTACCAGTGGGACACATCAGGCTGAAGAATCCAGCTGCCTGAAAAAAATGCCATGATAACCAAGCTATAAAGAAGCTGCTTCTTCTCCCCCTTCTTCCTTGATCATTTTGAAGTGCAAATCACCATCAGAAAACTGTGCACCCCTGTTGCAAGGACAACTATTTGGTTGCCTCTAGGTTGCCCTGCTTTTCCTCCCATCTTCCTCTCCTCAGTTCCACCCCATGCTAAATTAGAAACAAAAAGTGCTGTTGCTAACTCAGAAAACTCCTTTTCCATGGGGAAATAAGGTTGCTTTGCATTGCTATGAGACAAGCAGGACTAGCAAACTGGACCGTCTCTTTACAGGTCATGTGCAATTGTTGAACCATTTGGGGAGCCTGCCATAGGAAGGAGCTGCAGTCCTGAGCTGAGCTTCAGAACTATATATCTGTAGGTGATATGAAGGCTCCCAACGTAGAAGGAATTAGGGGTCATCAAAAACCAGAAAGGTTTTTCTTGTGGCTGAAAAATTGCTGACTCTGGTCAGACTAGCTGAACTACCAGCATGACTCCAGGCCAGTGGTTCCCAAAGTTTAGTCCTCATCTCCCAGTGTTCCTGAGCCAAGCTGTCTGGAGCATCTGGGAGTGTAAGTCCAAAACACCCAGAAGATCAGAGTTTGGGAACCACTGCCTAAACCAATGCTATTCAGTGGTGGTCCATGAACGAGTACCAGATGCTAGTCTTTGAATAGTTTCCAGGAAAGAAAGAAAATGTTGTAGCCAATGGGCACAAATATGGTACCAGTCCCTGGCACACTGGAATAAGTAACTGCTGCTGCTTTCACCATATCAGATAGCTGAGGAAGCCCTGCTCTAGACTGTCAGGTTCCCTCTGTGATGCTGTTGGGGGATGCACTTTGCAATCTATTCAGTGTGAGTTAACAGGCTATTGCACACCATGTAGCTCCATAAGGAGGAGAAGGAGAAAAGTAATAACATAAAGAAGGATGGGTGATCCTCTAAGTCCTGAGCAGCTTGGCCAGAAAGTGTACAAGCCTCAGGCTGAAACTGGCTGACTGATTGATTTAACTTATACCCTCCCTTTTCTGGTGCTAACATACCACCAAGAGTGCTTAGCAACCAATCACAAAGCACCAAAACAGAGAGAATAAAATCCAAGAGAATAACAATTAAAAAACCCAGTTATGACAGATAAAACATTAGGATTAAACTCAAAACACACATTGCGGTTACTGGTGGTGATGTTGTGTGCTCCTTATATGACTGTGTTGCATAGAGGGGTGGGATAAAAATAAATTTTATCATTATTATTATTATTATTATTATTAGCATTTCTGACATATGGTGACCCTAAAATGACTCTACCACACAGTTTTCATGGCAAGATTTATTCAGAAAGGATTAGCCTTTGCCTTCCTTGGTGGCTGAGAGAGTGTGACATGGCCAAGCAGGAAATTGAACCCTGGCTTCCACAGTCATAGTCCAACACCCAAACCACTATATGCTGATTGAAAGAAATGTTCCCTGACTGGGAAATGAAGCTGGGCCATGGCAGTGAGAGTGGCAGATCCTGACAGCAAGACAGGGAAGATTTACATTACTGCTCACTAACTGATTGCTTTAATACCCTGTTTCCCCGAAAAGAAGACATCCCCAGAATATAAGACCTAGTAGAGATTTTGCTGAACTGCTAAATATAAGGCCTCCCTCAAAAGTAAGACCCAGCAAAGTTTTTGTATATAAATATATATACAGTATATAATAAATGTTCATTTTTTTTGTTCAACAATAAATGTGAATTATTCTTCATGGAAAAATAAGACAACCCCTGAAAATAAGGCCTAGTGCATCTTTGGGACAAAAATTAATATAAGACACTGTCTTATTTTCAGGGAAACACGGTAGTATCACAAAAGTCATGGGTGGGCTTGCATGTTTCAGTATTCACAATTGCCACTTTGGCTGTGTAAGGAATTAGAAATTAACTCAGCTTACCACAGGATTTGCCTTCAGATAATATTCTGTCTTTACTATGACTGTACTGACCCAGGTTTTGTATTAAAATTCACTTAACGTTATAGTTTTCAGCATTTGTTTCTAGTCTCAGAATGCAGCTTTGGATTTTTACTATTGCACACATCAAATCCGAGGCTGCTGTTGATCTTCCATTTCTCTGCACAAACTAAACAATAAACCCCCTGTTCCACAGAAGCTACAGAAACCTGGAGCTTTTTTCTAAAAGGGCACAGCACTTGCTGAGAAACACAAGCTTTTTGTATTATGTGTTTCAAAGCCGAAGGAATGGAAGGGATGGGGGCATCTTTTTTGTACCAAAACCAGTTTTCTTTTGTCATCGTACACAAAACTCACTGGAGGGTGCACATATGTTGACAACTCTATTTTGTTTTAGAAGAAAGTCCTCTGAATTTTAGATGGGGGCACACATTTAAGGCACACAGAAACATTCAGGGAAGCAGAGAGTGAATCAGAGTGCATTGGCTAATACTTTAGTATCTGGAAGAAAGGAAACACTAGAGCTTCTGCTTTGAATCTGATGAGGTGATCAGTATTGGTCAGGAGGCAGTAAAGCTTTCAGGAGATAGAGGAGGATTAAAATAAATCAGAATCACTTCCATTTGTTCTATTAATTTTATTGACTTGGAGGACCATTTCAGTTCCCAAAATTCTGTATATTTTTCATATAAGCCACCAGTAACAGGACAACAGTAGGACTGTCGATCATTTCTGACTCAGACAAATCTGATTTGATTAATTAGTTATTTAGTAGTCTAGAACAACCAAGGTATGGAAATGCTGGAGTATTTATTGAAGCCATCAAAAGCTTCTTAGTTTTAACTCCTCCTCTCCTCCCCATCACTGCATCTCTTTCAATTGAGATAAAAGGAGAAGGACTGGTTTGCATATGTTTACATATCACTGAAAGTACACCCCAGATTTCAAATTCCACTGAAAGAAATGTTATACTATCTCACATGCTCTTGGACCTAAGGTCCAGTCTGCAAGAACCAGGATATTCCAGCAGGACCCCAGAGTATCCTGGCCCAAGACCTGCTTCAGCCTTCCCCCATTACAAAAGACCTCTGTTCCAATGCCAGGCATCTGTTCACATGCACACTCTGCTGAGCCATCTGGTGCATCAGCCACCAACGTGGGTCAACACTTTGAGGTGCCCAGGATGATCACATGGCTGCCTTGCTCTGCTGCTGGAGGCAAAGTGAGTAGGCATTAGACTCAGGAGCTTCCACTCTGAATCTGAGGAGGAGGCCCTACATTATTACTCAGTATTGGCCAGGAGTTCCTTAAGAGTCCTTAAGATTCAGGATGATGTGACTTTAGGAAATGTTATGGACCTTTCTGAGGAGCTTACCATTTGGTGTTTGAAATTAGCTCCAGCCTCCGGGGCTGCAGCTGGGACGCAGGATGGAGGCAAGGATAATCTCACACTAAATCACCAGTGAATCACCGGCCACCATCAGCCTGGGTCCAAGCCATGCTCCATCAGCACTTTTGGGAAGTCAGAAAGATTTCCAACTTCCCAAAAGTGCTCATGGAGCATGGTTTGGACCCAGCTGGGACCTGGGAGGCTGGAGCCAATTTAAAACACCAAACGATAAGCTCCTCAGAAAGGTCCATAACATTTCCTAAAGTCACATCATCCTGAATCTTAAGGACTCTTAAGGAACTTCTGGCCAATACTGAGTAATAATTTAGGGCCTCCTCCTCAGATTCAGGGTGGAAGCTTTATTGTTCCAGTTCTTTCAGATTCCATTACCTATCCCAGTTGAACTAATTCTTGGCTAGCCAGTTTCTGGTAGAGCAAAATGTTATTTTTGTCTACATTGCAGTTATGCCAGTTAACAGAGCAGATAGATTTTGAGTTCAGGGCTTTAAATGAAGATGCTTCCAGATCATTTAGGATTAAAATATGCCATGCTATATATTCATCCATACATTTTTCAAAGCATGGATATTTCAGTAACACAACAGGAAAATTATAAACAGATCAAGAGAGAGGGGGGGGGGAGGAAAAGTTGCCCCAAGAGGAATATATGAGACTTGTCTTGAACCGCTGAGGTTCCTAGACAGCTGCTGAGGGTGCAATGAGGCATATGAACAGGTGACAGTGTGACAGCACATTGCATGATGACTTTTGTCAAGTACATTGTCACCATTCTGGATCTGGAGTACATTTGCTTCAGGGAGATTTGCACATCTGTCATATATTTAGATTACTTTCCTTTTATTTTAAAGGAATCACATGCATACAGTTCAGGAGTAGAGTTGAAAGTACAAAAGGAAACCACGTGAGAGGCTAAATGCATGGAAAAATTTCTGAGTGTACATATCAGTGTACTAATTATAGTGTAAATGGTTAGTGTTGTAGTGAAACATACACAGAGACATGACCTCTGGATGGGGAACGTATATATATTTATATACAAAAACTTTGCTAGGCCTTACTTTCAAGGGAGGCCTTATATTTAGCAGTTCAGCAAAACCTCTACTAGGTCTTATTTTCGGGGGATGTCTTATTTTCGGGGAAACAGGGTATTAAAGCAATCAGTAAGTGGCCCCTTAATCTGAATTTGCTGTGAATAGCCTCAATGACACCTTTAATAAGATAGACAAGTGTAGCATATACTTATCTATACTATTTAGTATAGACAAGCCTCAGGGTCACTACAAATCTAGAAACTCCATAACACCTAGGATTTTATTGTATGTGAAGACAAGCCCTTAGATGTATAAATTAAGATTTATTCCAAACGTATAGAACCATTATTTGAAAAAAAAAGTGGCAGGTGACTAGAGGGCTAATTAATTTTTCTTCATGCCTGCCACATTTTTCTACCACTGTCTTTCCCAGTTAGGATTCACTGGTATGTGTTGGACGGAACTAGGAGAAAAGCAATTTGGGCATAGTAGACCAAGGGTGAAATTGTATGGGAAAGGAAAATCAAGCATCTTGTCCATCCTGCTGTTTTTCTTTCCTGAATTACGCAATGACCCCACCTCTTTTTAGATGTTTAGTGGAAAACCAATTTCCCAGTTCAGTGAAGATCCAATTTCAAGATTCAGTTTCTAGTTTGGCCCTACACTAATATGATGGTGCTGGTTATTAGAGCTACTACCTAGTTGCCAGTTGAGTAGAAACAAAGCATCATATGGGTTTGACAAATCAGTTTTGGTAGTGATGCTGCCCTGATATAGTTGCCCATTTTTTTCTTGCCTGTACTTAACAACATTTGTTACAGATTGCAGTAGTGGTATCATGAATTCAACACATTTGATGGATAGAAAAGCAGGAATGCCTTTGCACACAACAAAACAGGAGAAGAACAATAGCAGAAAAACAAAGCTGCTACACTTCCATGTCCCTTTCTCACCATTTTCTGGTAACACAATTCCCTCCTTCATATGCATTACATGAAAGTATGATACAGTATACTGAATGGAGCTGGGGCTTTCTTCTGGTTCTCTTCCCAAGGTCATTTAGTGCTTGTCCCAGCATCTGTATGTTAAATATTGGCATCCACAAATGAAAAGCTATGTGCCTAGTCCTCCATGTGTTCTGCAACCCTATATAATGCTTCCAGGACACACATAGAAAATCCAGGTGTGTGGGCTGTCTTTTACAAACAGCCATGCCTAATAGATAGTCAAAGTGATGGACAGCCAGTCTCATGGGAAGGCTCAGTGAGAATGACACTGGCAAGTTTGCACATTCCTACCTTAAACCTCACAGTAACAGCATATCACTACTTGCAACTTTGCTCCCTGTATAAATTACTATGGTCTTTCATGTACACACGTACCAAACATGAAGTCCTTTTCAATCACAAACTGAAGTCTAGCAAAGATATTTCAAATTATTTTACAACTTCTAAGGATTCTATGCTGCATCAACCTAATATTGTAATTTAGGCCTAAATTAGCATCTCATAATAGCTGTGGTCAGTTTGCGAGCAGATTCCACTGTCACTGTCACAGACTCCACTGTCACTCCATTGCTTTGCCGCCTAATGCATTACCTAATTCCTGCAATCTACTAGCATTTTGGACTTCGGGCTCAGCAAAGAGAATCTTATTTTAGAGCAAAAGCCTAAAGAATGTGTATCTCTCTCCCTCCACCCATATCTGAAATGAAGCATAATACAGAAGCAAATCTCTCTCCTTTTTTCCCCTCTGTCAGCAATGGAAGAATTGTTCTCCAAAGATGCAGTCAAGAACTATTTTTAAAAAGAGCTTTGCCATTGGATTTGTGGATTGCATTTAGTTGAAAATCCTATTGTGCCTAATTTACTGAGAAAACATTGTGAGTTAATAGACTGCATACACTACAAAACAATTAGCAATATTGGCTCAATCTTTGTTGAGCTCTCAGCAGGCTGTCAAATCTATATTACTCTGGATGTTGTTTGGTTGTTTAAAATGGTGGATTGTTTTAATGTTGGGTTTTAAAATTGCTTTTAATCTGCTTTAAGGTTGTTGTTTTTTTTAAAAAAAACTTACATTGTACATCACTATGGGAGTGCCAAGGGGAGAAAAGTTATTCATAAATCTTTTTAATAAATATATATATATCATATATCACTCCTATATAGCATTTCTGCTTAGGTTCATGTATGGATGGTCATTTCTTGAATTACCTCCCCCAAAATGCTTCCTTTGTTTACTATCACAAATTATAGCTAGAACTCTCAGATCACTCCATTTGTGATGCGCTGTATTGCAAGGTGGATACTCTGGGGTCAGGGAACCATCTGCAACCTCATTGTGCTCCCACAACTACCATGTAGGGCAACTGGAAATGACATTTCATTTCCACGGGGCATTCCTGGACCCTGAAACAGCTTTTTAAGACAATATCTGCCTATAGAGAGTGATTTTTCAGTCTCCAAATGGTGGGAGTAGGGTTTGCTGGGGATTTGGGGGAGATCAGGCAATCAGACCCACATGCAGTCTGCATGCCACACAATTATTACTCTTTCTGGAGTGGATTCTGTTGTGAATAATCAGTTGCTGAAATTGAACATTATGTGCAACAATCCCCTTACAGACTTAACTGGTGTAGGTAGATATCCAGCATACCTGTGTTACCCATAGCGACAGTAAATGAACAGATGTGCAAAAGCACAAGATTTGTGGCCAGAACTAACATGAGTCAAAACGAAGCACCTGCATCTTATGGCAGATTCTGAGGGCCATGAAGAAGTCAACACATTACCATTTCTTTATCATGTTTTCTTTCCATTTTGTGCTGAAAACTCTAAAAGGTTTAAGAGAGCAATTTCAGTGGGTGCGTATTTTTCTCACCCCCTGCAGCACTGTGATATGACCATATATACCTTTGTCTGTTGAGAAATGTAAAATATAATAGTCAGTCCCTTAAAGTAGAATAATCAAATTGGTAAGATACAAGCTTAAAAACAACCAGTCCCAGATTCTCCCCACTTCAGAGTCTAGCAGCAAAAATAAGCTTATTTGTCTTTGTAAAACATATAAAGGTAGATTTACTTAGAAATACTGGTACACATTCAAATACATGATCTTATGGAAGACTGAAAGTGAAGAAGAAAATGGCTGTGTGTTAGAGTAATTCAGGAAGAAAGGTGCTGAAAGGGATAAACAGACAGTATGCAGATTAGCAATTAATAAATATACGTGTGGAAAGGTTTCTAATGCCACTATTTTCTACTCACTTATGACAGAACATTCATGTACAGAAATGATGCCCCATATTTTGCCTGCTTATCTTGTTCACAAAAGACATTCTTTAGGGGAAATTGAAACTAGACTTTCCCTATGCTTTCTTATATTGAATGTCATTGTAGAACTTCCTCCCAGACTGAGCAAACAGCAAAGGAGAACAAAGTTTGTTTATGTTTAATTTGCAAATTAACACTTAGACAAGCAGTAATTTTGCTGCAGAAAGTATTTGTTTTTCTGTTGGTGTTATGTACAGTATACATGTTTGTTTGCTATTTCCTGACCTGTTATGAGTGGTTCCCATCCACGATCATTTTATGGCCAGCTTTGAAGCTGTTTGGATTTTGTATATGAAGTAAGGATGTGCCATTTTGTCTTTCTCTACATGTCATACATTTTCACTCTCTGTGGCCTCATTCCCACTACAAAATAAATCATTTTTTAAATCAAATTGATGAAGTGATTTAGTGCCAAATAGATGTTCACACTATTTGAACCATGATCGAAACTACCCATTTCAATTTAATCCACTTTACGTTCACATTCAGCAATTAATTGATTCAACATGGAGTCGCCTCACAAGGGTGACCGCACCACAGGAACCAAATGAAATAGCATGTTCACACTTGCGCTGAATCAATTCATTTCAAAAGAGGTGGGGAATGCTGCAGACCCAGAAGAACTGGTTTAAATTGGTTTAGCACTGCCCCTCCAGCAAACCGTGCCAGAAATTCAATGCAAATGGGAACCAGGGGCATTTAAACCAGTTCAGATCAAGTTTGAAAACTATTTTATTATGTAGTGGGAATGAGACCTGTATTTGGAGCTTTACTCTTACTTTGGAGTGCTGTTCATTTTGTACTAGGTAGATTAAATTTTCGTTTCTACTCTTGTCTCTTTACTCTTGTAATAGATGGATGGATGGACTGACAGGTGGATATTACATACCCAACTAAGGTTAACATGAACAAGTTCAACGTATGATAAAATGACCACTGGCAAGGAATTCAAAGAATACTTGCAAACTTTACATTTTTTTAAAAAAAAACCAGCAGCTTGACACCTTGGAACATCCATTGATAACATTTTTGGGCAGGGTTTTTGCGGCGGTGGGGCAGATCCCAAGATGCAAAGTATATGCAGAATGCAGAAATACTATCATCATCCTGTCCAGCAAGGACAAAAGTGTAGAAATTATTCATTCTTGTGTGAATAAGATAAGTGAAGGTTTGTATCCCTTTCTCTGCCATAGGGAAATTCATACCACAACAAATATGACCCATTGGCCTGATCTAGATGGGCACTTTGCTGTGCGATAAGGGCTTGAAAGTGCACCTTTAGGGTTAGGGAGGGCGCAGCTTTCACACCCTCCCTAACCCTAAAGCAGTTTGCTGCTTCCCCGCGGCCTCTGGAAGCGGTGGGATGGGGCCACGGAGGCTGCCGGTTTGGCAGCCTTGGCCCCATCCCGCTGCTTCCTGGGGCAAGTATGGACAGCTCCTTTTGGGTGGTCTGGAAATCCCCATAATTGCCTTTTTTTCTGCCACACACTAATATTGCTTGCTCACCTGGAATGGCTGTAGCTACAAAGACGAGGAGGCAAAATGAGGGCATTGCCCCACCAATAAGAATTTGGCCTGTCCAATGAAATTTTCCTTCAGTCCTCACATTTCTAGCATTACAAAGAGTGAGATACTGAAAATCACCCACACCCAAAACTCTTATATTTGCTGTCTTCACATTCCCTTGTTAACTTTGACTCCCCTCCCCTTTTTTCAGATGCTAAACTGTTTCTCTAAATGCCAAACTTGAAGCAACTGCAATGCTAGAAATTTGGGGACTGGATGAAAATTTAATTTGCGGGAGGCCGTAGTCTCCTTTCTGAGAACAATGCCATGAATTTTTACACATACACCCATAGCTACAGCCCTGAATATGTTCTTTTGAACGCTATGGAAAAGAATGAATGTCATCTGGTGCCGTTTTCCTCTTTCCTGTGTGGCAAGATTCACCTGCTAAATCCCCCAGTGCCATGCAAATATCAAAGGTGCAGAGGTTGGACTCTCCCCTCCAGTTGCCCTATCTGAGCTTCTTATGCAAAATTTATTAGTCACTTTTCCCTACACTCTCTGTCCAGAAGTGTCTTGCCTTTTTCCTCCCTAATCTTCTGCCACTCAAGCTATCAACTTGGCAAAGGGTGAGGGGAGAGAGGGAAAGGACCCATTGTGTTTTCCTTTCTGATCTAACCCCTTCCAAAGCCTGGCCACACATGCCGCAGGAAGGCCTCAGCTGCACTCTGTCAACTTCTCCCTACAACAGTCTGCCTAAGCCAGTTATTCCCCAGACTGAATTAAGCTTTACTGGACCAGGAAAGGTTTAAGGGTCGTCCCCGTCTTGTTGTTTCACTTGCACAGACCTAGTGTCATGCTTTCCAGTCCTGCATAAGATGCTTACCCCAACTCAGTTTTTCAGATGCAAATTTTCTGTTCTGCACACAAGCTTTTTCTAATCCTTGGGATGGTGGGCTATTCTCATTTGTTTATTTATTTTCAGATTATCTCGGGTATTTTCTTTGTGAGCAGAAGCAGCTTTTGCATTTTTCATTGCTGAGCGTGTCAGGGCAGAGGAAGCCTGAATGACATTTTAAAAAGGGGGGGGGGAGAGGGAGAGGGAGAGCGAAGAGGATTGTGCGAAGGGGGAGAGAAAGCAGGCAAGACAGAGTCAGAAAGGTTCATCCCTAATATAAGCATTGTTTTTGTCAGCAGTATTTCACAATTGGTTTTCCTTTATGACAGTCATAAATTATTTATAACAAGCAATCTATTCCTTAAAATGTTCAGCTGTGTGTTGTTATTGTTGTTGCTGCTGCTTTTGTTGGTGGGCTGATCCCAAATGAAGGGGGGAATGTATTGATTTTAGGCATTTGAAATATAAATGAAGTTGTTTAGATCTTCTAGCAGATGGAATGTTACATCAATTGGATGAAATTCAGAGGCCAGCAGGATGCATCTCACTCACACCCTGCACATAAAGAAAGATAAGGAGAATCCTAAATAAATTGTTTTTAAAAATAAAACAACAACAATTTGTAAATTGTAAATTGTAATCCATTCCCATCTGTCTTTGAGGTAATCAATTGCTGATCACAGGTCAAAAGTCACGACCTATAACATGTTCTCTGGTCTTAGGAGCAAGAGTATGAGAAAGTTTCATTTGAGAAGTAACATAATGAGTGGAAACAAAGTTACTTTGGGTACTAACATCTTCTAATTCCTTCATAAGGAAATTTTAAGGTGTTTTTGGCTACCTTGTGCCAGAAATCTTTCAAGATTCATTTGATTCTCTTATCAGCCCTAAAGGCTTTTCTTAAAATGAACAAAACATAATGAAAAAATAATGAGCAACTCAACACTAGCCTAGATGTCATGGTGATCAAGAATGGTGAAGAAGATGGGACTAATGTTATCTGTACATTCCCAGTAACAACAAAAGAGTATCTGTTTTGGAGGCCCACCTAAAGGAAGCACTGTCTGAAACTCTACTTGGGGTTTTAGTTCATTGAGGAAGGACCTTCCTAATCTTCCATGTCTCCCTGGTAAATGCAGACAAGACATCCTTAGTATTTGCTCCCAAGCTTTGGAACTTGGCTTCCTTGAGAGGGTAGAACAATCCTTTCCTTGTTGGTCTTCTGTCATCAGGTGAAGACTTTTCTATTCCAGTAATCTTTGGGTAATTGATTGTTTTATTGAGAACAGAAGTATTGTCAGTGTGTGGTACAATTGTTTTCTCCCCTTGTCATTGAATTGATATGCTTTAAATTGTGCCTTAATTTTACAGATTAAATTTAATTACATTTTACAGTTTAATTACATTTTTCAAATTACTTTTTGCATATTTTTATCTGTATGAGCAACTCTTTTAAGCTGCTTTTAGTCCCACTTTTATGGAGGGGAAATAGGTAATAAAAACTGTTCTTGTCTCAAGGAACATTTGGCTGAGTTTCAGCACAATAAAATCAGGTCTAAATACTTTAAAGGCAGCAGATCCCATCTATCTTAGAAGATAAGGAGAGTAAGCTATGGTTAGTACTCAGATGGGGGATTGCTAATAAATACTAGGTGCTACAGCCTAGATTTCAGAGGAACGAAACTGGGAAAACTACCTCTGAGTATAGTATTTTTGGCCTAAGAAAACCCTATGAATTAATGGAATTGAATAAGTCAACAGGTGACTTGAAACATATTCAGGGATAGAGTGTTGGCCATATAGCAAAGTACAATAACACTCAAAATCCACCTTTATTCGGCCAACCAAAATGCAGTCAAGACATGATACAATCTTTCAAAGATCCAGTGGCTTCTTCATCATACAGGAGAGAAAAAAATAAAAATGACGATGTTAGTCACAGGCCTGCATTTTGTCAAGATGTTGTTCTATGTTGAGATAGTGTGGAGGGATATCTGAGCAGGCAGGGTCCTCCTCTTTCTGGCCATGCAGCACTTGGAACAAAGCATTCCAAAGTCCAGGAGATAAAATTTGAATTCCATTGGCAACAGAAAGTACTGCCTCTGAGATCCAAGATGTCTCCATCATTTGTGAGGGGGCCTTTGTTAGGCACTGACGCTTCCATGCTTTTGCATTAGGAAAATTTTAGGTGTTGTTTTGGTACAATATACCAAATATAGTCCCAATCTTTTTTTAAAAAAAAAAAAAAGTTGGAGGTGGAAACCTCAAATAATTAAATCCCAGTCCATCTTTAGGAGTCCCCTGTAGCAGCTAAAGTGCAAAATCTTCACATAATTTGAAGGCAACACACAAACCAGAGTCTCCCTGTCCTCATCAGGGGAAAACAGGCCACTAAAGTTCTCTTTACTAGGGGTACAATGCAGCCTCCAAGGAAGAAAGGTCAAGGAGGTATTGCTTATTGATCCACTGAAACCTGAGATCAAGATAAAGAAGTGTCAAAACTTCATCAGTGTTCATCAGTAGAATATAATTGGTCATTGGGTACTGATGGTGTATATTATTATTATTATTATTATTATTATTATTATTATTCCATGCGGTTTATAAGCCAATCTTTTGAGCACTCTTCTCAATTAATTTAGAAGTGAAATTGGGTAGGGTTTTTTAATTGAAATGTCTCATGCTCTCTATTTTTTATATTAATGGTGTGTGTGAATACACATACCTACCTGTGCATGCACATGTAAAATGTGGAATGCATTTTTATATCTTTATATACATTCATATATCTTGATGTAAAAACTTTTTCATCTTGACATACAAATTGAAGCTCTTCATCTTTTTGTTTGGAATGCTATAAAGATGTGTATCACATCAAACACATACAGACCTAATTGATGATACAACTTATTGTTCATATGGAAGATGCAATTCATGATGCACCTCTGCAAGGATACATTTTTTTTCCAGCAACAGATATTTATTTATTTATTTAAAGAGCACAAAGTTCCATCCGCTTGACTTGTGTATACTTCTTTAGTATGCTGTAGAACAATTATTAACGTAACACTAGGTAGCTTGGTAACAGCATAAATGTGACTGAAAAGGAGAAATCTGCCTGTAACATAAGAAGTGAAAACCATACAGTATTACAATTTTGCTAATCCATTCCCCAAAGAATCAATTATTTAATAATAACATTTAATAATAAAAATCCAGAATACCAAATTCCAACTAACCCAATTAGTTGCATTTTGTACAAAACATCATGTTTCTGGGTGGGGCAAAATAGTTTTTCTGTCCACATGAAATGTTCACAAAGAAAGTCCCCCAATGAAATAAATAAAATACAACAATTGTCATATCCTTCCCCAATGAGAACAAGAGACGGGGCATGGCATCCATATGGTGCACACCCCAACAGGCTGGTGTGATACTGCACCACATGGCAAATGGCATCATGGCACTCCTCTAGCAATCTGTCTAGATGACACAGCACCAAAGGAGCACCAAAAACTCACAGTGCTAGCAGCTATGGCTCCCTTTCCACAGCTCAGAAAGGAGCTGCTTTTTCTCAGTCTTTTTTGTGCCATGGAAAGGCGAGATCGGGGCCGCAGTGTTAAGTTGTCAGGGCCCCGATCTGGGGCCAAAAGGGGCGGTCTGTACATCCCCTGAGAAGCTGAGATAAACTCATGAGTTTTGGTTGTTTGAAGGCTTAACATTTAAATTAGCAATGCTTGAGGATACTTGAAGGATTTTATCTTTGTGATTTCTGATAAGAAAATATCTAATCCTCACCTACCTAATTAATATGTGGACCAGAATTTAGCTATCCACCAGATGATTTCTTTTAGAGTCAATGGTTAATGAAGATTTGGGCATGATATTAGTGATCACAATATGTGAAAATAACACAAACAGGGAAACAGATATAGATTTTCACCCATTTTGTGTAATTCTAATTTGGCTGCCACTAAAACAAAGATATTTGGGCTTCTCAGAGGTTCTCCTCCTACTCAGAACTTTTCCCATCCCAAACAATTTTCTGAACATTTACATTCAGAGCAGGAAACAAACAAATTTCAAGTATTAGATTTGTTACCTTTCACATGTCCAACCCCATGCTACTAAATCTCCATGTCAGCAATACTTAATTTACTTTTACCTATTTAACAGATTTCATAGGTAGTAAGCATACCATTAAATGTATAATTATAAAGAATGTGAGGAGTGTGTATAATGCAGTCGAAAGCCAAAACAGACAGCCCAGTAAATCCAGCTTCTGGGCATTACGGGGGCATGGCATTTAGATGCCACACAACCCCAAAACATCTTGAAGCTGTCCACCTGTTTAGACATGGGCAGCTTCAAGACTCTGGTGGCACGGTGTTTATACACTGTACACTGCCAGCTTCAAGATGCTGCGGGGCAGGAAAAGCTGGCTTTTTGCCAGTCAGAAAAGAAGGGAATCTTTGCCGCTCCCTTTTCAGACATCTTCAAGGCAATTTGGGGCTGTAGCGTGTGCTTGTTGCAATCCCAATCCAGCTTCGGCGGGGACAGCTTGAAGCCACCCCTTTGGTGCAGTAAGTTTTACCCTCCAAATTATCCTTTTTAAATTCAACAAGCTTTGGTTTGGGCTGCTTGTTCTAGAATAAGGTTGTACGGTTTCTCCCCAGTTGCTGGAAGCATTTAATACTGTCCTTCTGCACCAGCTCTGCCTGTATTTTCTTGGCATGTCATCTGTTTCCCTCCACCTGTTAACATATGGCTAGTTGAACTTGGCTGAGCAGATATTTTCATAGGACCTGCTGTGAGGGTAATGAATTAGCTGCTCCTTTTATGCATGGACGTTTTCTTTGCTTAAGTGGTCAGTTGGGTTCTTTTACTTTTGTGTCTTTTTTTTTGGAGGGGGGGGGAAATCCCACCTTTTTAGTGAAAACAATTCACTAATTCTCCCTGGGCTGATACAGTCTTTCATTGGAAAGGAGTTTCACATAATTAAAAGTTTCCCTTTTTAAAAAAAAAAAATCCAGTGTAGAAAACTGGATGATGAGGAGGAGGATTATCATGATGATGATTCTGATGCAGATATTTATTTCTATCCCTTCTTTTTCCCATTTTGGGATTTAAAGTGGCTTACAACAAATTAATGTCTTGGAAAAACTATTCAAGATATGGTCAAGCTACACGTTCTGGCTGTGTGCAGTTCATAACTCACACATAATGATAGTGCTTTGATTTCACTGTAGCTGTCATATTTCCATCCTATGACATTCTGGCATTTATTGTTTATAGAGAACTATTTCTCCCTAAAACTTTGTGTCCTCCCCAAGCTACAAAACTTTGGAGTCTATAGGATGCAGCCATGCCAGTTGAAGTAGATTATAGTGCTATGATTAGTGTGTCCAGAATTGGGAATAAACTCTACTTAAGTTAATGGAACTCACTTTGGAATATATATAAGATTGCTTTCTAAATGTTTCTCACTGAAATATATATTTTATAATCGTGCAACTGCAGCCTGCATTGTATAGAGAAAGTCTGTTCGTGAAGGTTGGCCTTGCTGATTTTCACCACCTAACTCTAAAACTGGTCAAAGAATGATTTCCAACTGATGTGGTAGAGTCACCATAAGTCAGAGATGACTTGAAGGCACAATAACAAACAACAAGATGCACCCTCAGTACATGATAGCAGAGCCTAAAAGGGACACTGCCACCTAGATGTTGAGTCTTCATGGATTTCATTTAGCCCATGGCTTAGAGATATTCCTCACAGGAGTTTTGATCATTACCAGAATTCTTAAAAATAACTGTGATCAAGATACTGCACCAAAAAAGTCAAAAAGTGAGGTTGTTTGTTTTTTTCACATTTCTGATCCCCTCCAAAATTTTGTTAGTAAAAAAAAAAGTTTTCTGCAAATGCCTGTGGCTTTTACAAATAAAATATGTGTTTTGTACAAATAAACTGTTTTCAGTACAGTGGGGGAGGACGGGTTGTACAAACATATTGCTCACATTGAAGTTTCAAAGTTTCAAAGAAAGATCAAAAAAGTGAGCAAAAACTCCCATTATCTCTCCCTACAGGGAGACATTGCTAAATTATACATATTTGCAGGCAAACACCGAATAGATGTCCCTACTATCTAGTTCTTCCCTCTCAATACTCTCATTCTAACAAGGAAGTTACCCTCATAAATTGCTTACTCTGGAACTACCTATAATTCATGGAACCGGGGAGAGTGAAACAATGGATATTATTCATAAAGTCCAACAAATCCAATTCAGGGTAACAGACACATTCAGATCTAATTTGCCATGGAGCAGTGAGGAAACCATAAGATCTAAACCACACCACATGGAGTGTTCAGGTCAGCAGTGACTAACATTAAAGCAGACAAGTATGTGTGAAGATGAACAAAGCTGTCAGGCTTCATTTCAATCAGGTTCTTATTTTTCCACTAAGTTGTTTTTCCACTTAAATATTTCTGCTGTGAATTATTAGTATCATCATCATCATCATCATCATCATCATCAGGTTTTCCCTGTACATTTATCAACCATTTTTCCTGTTATTTTTTAAATATTCTTTCAATTAATATTATTTTTACCCCACACAAAATTTCTTTCTTTATTTTATTTTATATTGTAAATTTCTCCTAAGGGTGTGAGAAAATTCATTGCTCATATTTTCCAAAACATAAATATGCATTTTTTGAATACACACATTGCTGCCAGAGGTTTTTCTTTTTAATGTGGTGATACAGTATGGATTTTTATGTATTTGTGAAATTTTCAGTGTAGCTTTGTTGTACAGGTACTCCATGTATTTGCGTTTTGTAGATTTTTACATCGAATGTTTTGGTTTTACAGATTGCATTGCAAATTTTGGAAAAGCATAGCTTTCAAAATATAACAGCATATTCCGGTTTGCTTTCTAATCTGTGAAAATAAAATTTGTTAAGTTCACATTGAAATGTAAACAGAATGAATTTCTCACCAATCTATGTCTGTGCTTGTTTTTGGTTTTTCAAGTGATGGTGGAAGTTGGCACAACGTATCCCAGTTGACCTCCCACATGAGCGATACACATAGATATTGTCATGAGTAAGATAGGTCTCTAAATAGATATTGATCTAACTATTGATATCTAAATGGAGCCTATGGTTGGGAGGAAAGATTGGCTTAACCAATTTCAACTGAGTTGGTGCATCTATTCTATTTGAGACCCACAATCGGATTTGTCCTGATGAATTTACTTCTTCAATGCCAAAGAAGCCTGGGCCCTTTGCACCCTACTTGTGTTCTTCCTGAGGCTGTTGGACCTTGGTCTGTTTGATCCAGCAATTGAGAAAGGGGAGGTAATTGAAAGAGAGAGGAGTTACTCCATACAGAGAAGACTTATGTTGGCCTGTATTTGCATTAAATGGTGTTAACCATTCTGCCTTTGCTTTTTCTTTTGCAAATATTATAGTTTGGAGGTGTTTTTCACATATTGAGGCAGAAAGTTACCTATTCTGAGAACAGCAGCCTCACTCCACACTGCAATGTTTATACTAAATACAGGTTACACCATGCTCTTGGTTTTAAGTGAAAATCATTGTAGATCACAGGGAGCAATCTTTAAAAATCAATGATAAAATTCCTAGCATTTATGTTCTTCCTTTCCTTCTCTCCTCCCAGACAAATATATATTCCACTGCCTGTGGTCTTTATTGAGTCATGCTCTCCCAGGTGAAGGAAAGTCACTGACTGTTTTACTGTTTGTTTGAATGCAGAAATTTCCGGACAAGCTTCCACTTCCTTCCAGTTCCTTGTCCAAACTAGATTGTGATATGGGAGTTCTCGTCAAGTTTGCACATTAAAAAAAAGGGGGGGTGTTTTACCAAAGAAGATTTAAATGTGGAAGTTTATCAATATTGGAGCCAGAAATGTTGTGGATTTTGGAGGGTTTTTTTTTTAATTTTTTTGTTTTTTGGAGGGGGGCGATTTTGGAAGATTTGCATATGCATAAATAGATATCTTGGAGGTGAGACCCAAGTCTAAACATGAACTCCTTTTATGTTTTGTATGCATCTTAGAGATATATGAGATGTAGCCATGCCACTGTAGCTATGTTCCTGATGCAGCGTTTCAGCCTATATCACTACTCCACAAGACTACAAATCCTAACCCTGAAGGTGTTTCAGATGATTTAAGTTTTAACTGCCTGTCGATGGAGTTTATCTCATTGCCTCTGCTCGCATGATAGATGTGGGATGTAACTTTAAGAAGGCAGATCTTACCACATTTCCCCATCACTGGATAGTATGCAGTCCTTATGCAACCTGGGCTTCTGACACAGCTTTTCAAGAACAGAAAAATCTCATTCTTGAAAAGATGTGGGAGAACCCCGGGTTGCAATGGATTGCATGCTGACCATGTGATAAGATCTGGCTTCTTAAAGTTACATCCTGTGTCTATCGTGGGAGCAAAGGCAATGCAAGAAAGTCATGAGGACAGCCAGCCAGCCAGGCAACCAAGATGAGGTTATTCCATAGCTCAGGTAGCACAGCACATAAGCCCCATGTCTTCTTTCTCCATATGCAGAAAGCAGACAACTTGAAGGCTAGCAATCATAGGTGAACTTTGTGCCTGTTCAGTCTGCTGTTCAGGTGCATACAGGTATTCAGGAATTTATAGCTCTCGTTCTTTCTCATCATGGCTTTTAAGATCTGGATTAGATTGGACTGGGTAAGCAAAAGTAACTGTAGGGACTGTACAGATGGGTGGCATGCAGCTACTCCTTTTCAATATGTAGCCAATTGCCACCAACAAACTGGATACTCATTTTACCAACCTCCAAAAGATCGAAGGCTGAGTTAACCCGGAACTCTCTGAGAACGAACTCACAACGTTGTGGCTGCAGTACCGGCATTTAACCACTGCGCCACCAGGGCTCCGTTATTTCTCTCAAAAAATGCCCAACCAGTTCAATCAAATGAACAATCTGAAATATAACCATGTGTATTTCAAGCCTGAAAATATCAGTGCTTTCATTAAAAGATTTACATCCCTCATCACTGCATTCTGGAATTCAGTTCCACTACTTCCTTTATTCACACACTCAGCAGTTTTGATATTCTTCTTATTTGTTGCTTTCCTTGCTTGGTAATGTTTTGTTGCAGTCTGTTCAGGCCACAATACCTGATATCTTGAACTTTGCCAAAAATAGCAACCAGCGTGGTTGGGATGAAGCTTAGAGGATATCAGTAGCTCAAACACATTTGGCTATAATTACTATTTGGGCAGGCATTCATTGTGGAGAGCAATAGAAGGTAAACAATGTTCTGTTTTTCTTTATCCATATATTTTGTCCCTAGACTGTAACAGCCATTTAAGAATAGAATAAACTGCTTGAATGGTGGTGGACTGTCCTTATTTGGAGGTATTTTTTAAAAAGATTAGATAATTGTCAGTTCTTATATAGATGATACAGATGATAGGACCAAACCAGATTTCAACAGAGTTAGATAAAATGCTTCATGGAAGAGAATGTTGACAAACTGTTTACAAACTGCTTTGACTAACAAACTTTGTCCATCCTTATTTGATGACTGTAATATTTATAATGTTGTTTTCTTCAGTGAGCTAGATATAGTATGCATGGCTCTTCTCTTAGCTTTATGCTCACAGCAACCCTATGGAGTAAGTCAGGAGAAAGTGAGAAACAGACTGAATCTCATGGCTCAGTGAGAATGTCCTATTGCAACACCTTCACCACAGTAAAAATGAGTCTGGAAAACCACCTGATGAAAAACAACAGCAGGAAGAGAGTGAGTGCTAGAAGCAGTGCTTTCAGACATTGTTACACCTGCTGTTCCTTGCCAAATTACACTCTGTCCACTTCATTTTAGATGACATGGTGAAGACTCAGGTCTTTCCACACCATCTGATTTTGTGCACACTGATCCCTGCCAGAAGCCCTACAGGCAAAGGAACTGTTATAGATGTCATCCTTTGGAAACTCGTGGCATATTTCTACCTTTCCCCCCACTTTTAGCCACTCTTGCAGCACCCTTAAAATAACCTTAAATAGATTTTGGTCAAAGCATACTCATTAGAGAAAAAAAGCAAGCATTTCTTGCTGGGTGAATTTTGTATAGGCTAGTAATAAATCCAGGATTACATGTTGACAATCTACCTTTTTCTGTAATAACAAGTAAACTCCAGGACACAAAGCCGATTATCTCTGCTTGTTGTGATGGCACCTTTTCCCCCCAATCCAATCTCCTCTTTCTTACCTCTTTTAGTGCTACATTTAATAAAAGATTCATTTTACTAGTGCACTAAACAAAAATGACAAAAGTCTTCTGCAATTATTACAATATTTTAGAGAGGTCCTGTTTGACCTTTGAACAATAATATCCCAAGAACAAATCATGCCAGAAGGCTGAAATGACTTCCTTGTCACTAAATCACTCACTTGTCAATTAATCCCACTGGGAATCAATGAGACTTGCTTATGAACTTCACCATTAAGAACAGTATTCTTGAACATCTTCCCTTACAGCTATTCATAGAAGAGAGATTAAATATGTAACATGTAACTCAAAGAGCAGGGTTTCAACAAGCCTATGTCTCTATGAATTTGGTAACTGAAAGAAGCAAAAAAACAAAACTGATGCGCACCCAATAAAATCCCCAGAAGAAAGTAGAGACACGTCTCAAGATGCTCAATAGATTAATGATTTATTTATTTTAAAAATCACAGTGCTTTTCAGTTTGTATATGCTTTCAAAGGCCTTCTTCAGGGGCTTGTTGTTGTTGTATGGTATATGATGGACAGAGCCTCTTCTGAAGGCAGTGGGTTTACTGAACAACTGACTTTGTAGTTCAGATTTGTAAATTATGTCTTTTGTATTTGGAGAGGAGACATGACTAATAGATTTTCAGTGATTCCCACTTATGTTGGACTCAAGTCAGATTCAAGTTGCTTCAGTGACTCAACTCAGCAATAAATGATACTGTCGACTTTATCACATGGGAGGTAAGCATCCTCCTCCAGTAACCAGAGGAAAGATTATCACACCCTGCGCTTCTCCCGTTCTTGTCCCATTTGTAAAGAGTAATTGTAATGACTAGGCCTCTAGTCATTGGAGGACTTCCCTCAGACAACCAAGGGTTAAACTGAGGGGAGGTACATGCTAATGTGTGGTGACATCATAGCTAATTGGCCAATCAGTGGAGCAAGACCAGTAGGTTCTAGAAGCTTCCAACAGAGGGCTAGAAAAGGCTTCTGAGTCGTTGTGTGGTTGGGCTTTTTCAGATAATCTCTTTGCCACTGGGAGTCTAACCCTTCCCAGTGTGGGCCTGTGCCAAGAGAACAGGCTTCACTCTAGGGATGTGGTTGAATTAGGCCATGAGGCCTAGGCTATTACATCCAGACCCACCAAGGACTGCAGTTTTTCCTCCTGTGTGGGTAGTTAGAAGTGTTTTAGTTAGTGCGTTTAGGCCTTTTGTTATTTTACCTTTTTGGCTTGTCTGAATTTGGCTTGCCTGAACAACTATATGCATACTGTGCCTGCAAGGCCAGGAGGCCTTGCATGAGTTTTACCTTATTGTTTTGTTCTGTTTAGTTGAAATAAGTATTTTCTTTAAAAGTAGCTACTGCCTCTGTACTCCTGTAAATATGCCTCAGCTCAGTTGTTCCTTACTATGGTAGTAAAGGGAAGAAAACTATAAATCTCTAGCAATTCCCAGTGTGTGCTAGAGCGAAGACTTGGAATTCACTGGGTGGTGGCAGCACAACTAAAGGATCTGCTGGGGGCTATGGGCCAAGAACAGGGTTGTTGTTGGCAGCTTGGACCCCGAGAGATCATCACAGTAATGGAGGTGTCATTTGGTATTAACGGAAACTTCCATGAATACCAAATGATGCCCCCATTAACTCTTTACAAATGGGACAAGAATGGGAGAAGCATGCAGGGGCGGGATAATATCTCCCCCCCCCCCCCCGATCACACTGTTAACAGGATTTAATGGCGGTTTTATCACGGGAGGAGGAAACTTGCCTTCTTATGATAATCTTCAATGACTCTACTCAACTCGTGACTTGTATATTTTTAGCAACCAATTTGCTGGTGTCATTCACTTTGACCAGCAGGCAAATTGGTTGCTAAAAGAGCAAGGTATGGGGTAGGAGGAGCCTGAGCTGAGAAAGGAGAAAGACCACAAGATGTCAATAATGGTGGTATCAGCCAAGCAGCTCCTCTCAGAGAGGAAGGAGGTGCCATGGGATCAGCATGGCTCTCGCTTTCCTCTCTGCCCCAGCCCCATGGGGAAGCACAGGCCTCGGAGCAGCTCTCACAAAGCAGCCATTGTGTCCACTGAGCACATCTTCAGCTTCCTCTCCTGTGACAAAACCAGCCAGCTTCACTTGATGCAAGGCCAGCTGGGATGGAGGGAGAGTGGAGGGGGCTGAGGTGGAGGAGAAGGGGGCACAGGAGGGCCTGTGGTTTGGCGACAAAGTGAGAAAGAGGCAAATGTACCTGTGGTTGCCTTGTTTGCCAATTCTCTTTTCTTCCCTTCCTTTTCCACTTCGGTTTACAGGTTATGTTCTCTTCTCAGAATCAAAGTGGAACACTTTTCCAAACTCTTACCTTCCCTCACCAGCAATTTTTGGGCTGAGGACTGGGGTTGGGGTTTGCTTGGCAGGCTCTCACTGCTGCACATGCTTCCAGCGCCAAAGTTCAGACTAAAGCTGATAGCAAATTCACTACCCAATGGTCACCAGATCCACCTGCCTCATCTGCCCAGTCAATTTTAATTAATATTTTTCCCCAATTGCTAAGGTATCACAATAAATTACATTACATTGGTAATAGTACATTTTTATCACTTTGTAGTGTAACTGTATTTTATGGCCAGAACAGACAGCCCGGAAAGGGCGGCTTGAAGCCTCCACTTCAGAAGACCAATTGGGGCCACAGCAACCACACACCGCAGCCCCAATCTGCCTTGAAGCCAGCCAAAACAGGAGTGGCAAAGATCTTCTCCTTTTCTTGCCAGCAAAAAGCTGACTTTCCCAGTGCCATTGAAGCCCAAAGCCGGCTTCATGACACTCCAGCAGTGTGCGGCATGTAAACACTGCATTACCAGAGTGACATGAAGCCACCCACATATACTGGCCAGGGCAGCTTCCGGTAGTTTCCAGATGTGCAGCATCAAAACACCACACCCTGAAGCTGTCTGGACAGTGGCATAAAAGGACCATCTGTTCGGCCCCTTAGTTACTGAAACTAGTTAAACTCTATGCTTTCACTGCTTTGCTCTTTTTTGTACCACTGGCCAGCAACTTGTTCCATTCTGAACAATAGAGGAATTGGCATTTTGTTTATATCTCATTCCCCCTCCTTCCACAAAATGGTATGGAATAACTTTTAAATGTTGTGTTCTTCTGTCAAATAAAGCTCCCTCCCTCACAGCAACACGTTCTTATTTATTTAATAATTTAAAAAGAGAGATTGAATCGATTTATATTCCGGTTTGACTGAATTGTGCCAGACTTTCAACTAACTGACAACATGTGCCCCTAAAATTTTATAGAGCATCTCCTCCACCCTAACAGTGTCATTAATGCCTATGAATGGGATGAAAATTCAAAAATATTTTAAAATGGTCAAAAAATACTTGTCAGTTTAGATGCAGCCTCAGTGATCCCAGTCTAACTGGCATGGCTCCAGCCTATGGAATCCTGGAATTGTACATCTGTGAATTCTCAGTTACATGAAACTGTAACAAGACGACTCCTTAACAGTTCAGGATTTACTTTGTACAAAGTTTGCACTGGATATTTTTATGAAGAAGCTAGCATTTTCTGCTCAGAAGAATTTTCTCTGCTTTTCCTGTGCAAAATTGCCACTTTCAAATTTTGTGCAAAATAAGGCCCAAATTGTGAACAGTCTTCAAAAACAGCACTGTTTTCAAAGAGTTTTTCATAGCATGAAGACAACTGATAAAAGTTTTCATTCCTCCCTTTGAGAATGAAATTAAGGAAGAATTAATTTGCTATCATCTCAAGAGACAAATTTTATCTTATAGTACTATCAAAAACAACCAGAAGACTGAACAACCAGTGGGGTTGCAGGTACCTCTTTTAGGTATATGATTCCCAGCAAGGAACGTATGAGAGGATTGTCCAACACAGGTTAATGTCTTTCGTAAAGCTACTTACAGATTTAAGAAGCTTAAAAACCTTATCCAACTTTAGTCCTTGCTTTGTAAATTAAAAAATAATTTAGCAATGCACATAAATGTTCTAATATTATATTTGCTTTTGGCAAAACAATTATCTTTAATTGCAAATGTTGACTTATCCAGCATTCTCTCCTATCTTTCCATCACCACATTTAAATGGAACCCATAAATTTGCACAGAGCACACCCATAATGTATGGTAGCCTGACAGGATGATCATTCTTCTGAGAGTCTACCTGAAGCTCTTGTGGCATCTTTCAATATTCCTCAGAGGGAATATTCAGAGCTGAAATTTCAAAGCTAAAACTCCTCTATTTGCCTCAGATTTTGCTTTAGACCAGGTGTGGGAAGCATATGTTCTTCCAGAAGTTGCTGGACTACAACTCCCATCAATATAGCCAGTGATGAGGGTTGATCAAAGTTCTTGCTGTTGTTAACCTCCCTCCAGTTGATCTGGCCTTTCCACAGCACAAAAAAAGACCCACAAAAAACTGCTCCTTTTTGTTCCTTGGAAAAGGTGCCTTAGCCACTGGTGCCATGGCTTTAGGACACGCCTTTGGTGCTGCATCATCTAAACACAGTGCCAGAAGAGTGCCATGATGCCGTTAGCCACGTGATGCAGCGCATGGTGTCAAGCTGGCCTGAGGGAGAGCCGGGGCATGCATCATGTGGACTCCATGCTCTGACTCCACCCCCAGCTGGCCTTTTCCACTGGTCTGCACAGCCCCTTAGCTTCCAAAGAAAGTTCAGGCTTGATCTGTTCAAGGACCTATTTGTTTGTCTTCAGAACTACATCTCAAATGAGTTGATTTTCTTTGTTACAGACCAGCAATATCTGTAAAGCCGTATGCTCTCCTTCCTTGCTTTAAGTGGAACTCAAACACATCTATGAGATGTGTAAAACAAACACACCACTTGTTGAAATTCAACTACTACTAGCATGTTTGTTTTTAGTTTTCCAGAAAATGACTTCTCTTTTTCCTGAAAAAGAGGAATAAGAGTGCCTCACTTTTCACTTTAGGCCACACTTTGTTGCTATTATGGAGACAATATAGAGTCCATGTTCCAGCCCTACATATACACCCTTTTTTGGCCACAGCTAAAGATGATGTTATGGGACATAAACCTCATGGGACATGGTGGTTAGTGGTTAACAACCTTGCAGGACACAAGTTATGATGCCAGTTCTGACAACCATAGGATCAGCAATTCAAGGCCCAAGCACCATGTGATGGAGTGAGCTCCCGTTACTAGTCTCAGCTAACGTACCAGTTTGAAAGCATGGACATGCAAGTAGATATATAGGTACCACTTCAGTGGGAAGGTAACAGTGTTCTGTGCAGTCATGCTAGTCATATGACCACCAGAGCTGTCTTCGGACAATGCTGCTCTTCAGCTTAGTAATGGAGATGAGCACCACCCACTATGGTTGGTTACAAATAGACACCTTTAAAGATGATGTATGTTAACTGTTGGAGATCTATATTTTTGAACAGTATTCCTTTATCAAACTCTGGTCCTTGTTTTCCTTTTCATAGAATCATAGTGTTGGAAGAGACCTCAAGAGCAACCTTTCCTGTTGAAGTTGTCCAAGTGTTTGTGGATTCCAATGGCTTCCCTGTGCATTCTGACCTGATAAGTGTAGGCATGGTCTAGAATTTCAGTGTTTTCAAATAGCATTTTGTGTCCAGGATGGTTTATAATGTATTCTGCTGCTGTTGATTTTTCTGGCTGACCCAGTCTGCCGTGTTTCTCATGGTCCTTGATTCATGTTTGGACACTACCTCTACATAGGGACCACCAAACACAGTGTCCAAACACGAATCAAGGAACATGAGAGAACACATTATAAACCATCCTGGGCATAAGATGCTGTTTGGAAACATTGAAATTCTGGACCATGCCAATAACTATCAGGTCAGAATGCACAGGGAAGCCATTGAAATCCACAAGCACTTGGACAACTTCAACAGGAAAGAAGAAGCCTTTAAAGTAAACAAAGTTCAACTACCTGTCCAGCAAAACAGCAAAATTGGGACTCAGCAAATGCAAATGAGAAATCACCCAGGGTCAGGGGCTTTCCCAGCAGACAATGATCACTAAGTAAGCAGACACTTTTGCATATTCTCCCACCCTGAGACTCTGCCATCAACAACAGAACAATACACAGATTAACATGGGAATCACTCCTTCCTACCCAGGGTCAAACTGTATGCATATGTATGTATATGTATGTATGTATGTATGTAACCAATCTCTTCCATGCCAGTATTCTCTGAAGATGCAAGATACAGATGC
Source organism: Urosaurus nigricauda (assembly GCA_034509955.1). Classification (NCBI taxonomy): domain Eukaryota; kingdom Metazoa; phylum Chordata; class Lepidosauria; order Squamata; family Phrynosomatidae; genus Urosaurus; species Urosaurus nigricauda. Next base: position 110,169,969 of record JAOEGL010000004.1, read on the forward strand.
TGGCGAAACGTCAGGAATAAACTCTTTTAGAACATGGCCACATAGCCTGAAAAAACCCACAAAAAACTAAGCATAAAGACAGCAAGTTATTATGATGCAATTCACCAGTCTGTTATACTTCTGAAATGTGGAAAAGCAGACAGAGGAATTAATTTAGTTCACGTTTTATCTTTGCATGCCCATTGTGTCACAGAACCATAGTAACAGAAAGCTGTCTGTAAATTAGACCATTTTTTTCATGACGCTTTAATAATTCCCAACTATCACTGTAATAGTTTTCTCTCTCTCTCTCTCTCTCTCTCTCTCTCTCCCTCCCTCTCTCTTTTTTCTTGAGGAAACAAAATTTGGATGATTTTGAATAAAGGACCAAAGAGAAAGGAAGTTTCTTAACTATTTCCTTATAGATTTTTTTTCATTCCAGATCTCCCCAAACAGCTTTTCAAATTTCCAAACTGATATTTGACGTATGTCTTTATCAACAACTTTACACATTTTGTGCAGTAGGAAAACAGCAGATTCACAGAATTTCTTCTTTTCTTTTTTGACATCATTTGTTCCAGCCTTCAGAATCAGGGAGGGGGCACTCAGAAAACACTGGAAATGTCTTCCAGCTTACCTAGTACTGCTGCTTCTGCTGAGGATAGAAATGACCACCAGAACATGTGATCAACAAGAATGGGCAGCCATTCCAGTCCTCAGTAGAAGTGGCAGCATGCAAATGGTGGCTTCTAAAACAGGCCACCTCTTTTCCCTGTGAAGCTCAGTTTGGAGAAGGGGGATGGTGCAGTTCTTGGACAATCGGATCAGGCCAAATTGGACCCAATTCAGCTGTCCACACACCAAAATGTACACACTGGGGTTTCCAGGAAACACAGGGAATTTCCATGACTTTGATTAGTTCAGAGACAAGTCAGGTTAAGGGCAGAAAGCATGGATCCTACCAGGGAGTAACTTGTTAGCACTGGCTTCTGGATGAATATGGTGTTTTTCACTGGTGTAGACAAGCCCAGAGAGAAACGGACAGAATGCAATCCTGCAGTGCTAGATTCCATCCCATTTTGGCCCTGGCTTCACCCAGCATATGCTGCAAACTTGATTGAACTTCTCCACAGGTCAGTGACAGTTCATAGGAAAAATAGTTTCTGATTCTTGGAATAAAAATTTAGCTTACCTATTATCAACAATTGGTTTTTAACAGGAGTCATACTTCAACAGTGCAGAGCAGAGCAAACTAGCAACAGTGGCTATGTCTAGGGACAATAAACAGTGAATTCATTGACACACACACTAGCTAATATTAATTGCAGCATAACTGTGTCCTTAGGACATTTCAGCTGGTCACCTCAGTTAGCATTCAGGCATAGAACTAAAGATGATCAACACCAGAAAACCTCTCTTACTGCTGCTTTGCAGGAGTGAGATTTCAAATACCTTCCCAGTATCTGGAAGAAAGTGGCTTAGTTGCTAACATGGATGATCACCTGGAATCAGAAAAACCTGTATGGTATTAATCCCAGTTTCTTATCTGTTCTCTATGTTATACTGGCTTGTCTTGCTTTAAAATACTTCTCTTTAGAGTGCTCCACTAATACAGAACTTTTGAGTTATACAGTACAGTGCCATTTTGTTAACCATGCACAGTTGTTTGCAAGTTTGTGCGCTTTTTGTTTCAATGTTGTTTGACAATTTTTGGTTTAAGGTGATATTTGCTTTACGGTGGTGGTCTGGAACCTAGCCCTTCATATTGATGAGGTATGCCTGCGTGGTGTAGTGATTTGAGTGTTGGACTATGATTCTGGACACTAGGGTTCCAATCCCTGCTCAGCTATAGAAAATGGTTGGGCGAACTTGGTTAAATTATATCCTCTCAGCCTCAGGAGAAGGCAAAAGCAAACTCACTCTGAGTGAATCTTGCCAAGAACAACCCATGATAGGGTCACTGAAGGTTAGAATGCCTTGAAGGCACACAACAACAACAACAATGCCCACACTGCTTTACTTCTGATTGCATAAACCCTTGACAATAATTTGCAGAGACCCAAAGTTGTGTATTAAGAAAGAAACATATGGCTCATAGTTAAAAATTTATCAAAGGGCAGCTTTTCTTCACTCTTTTTTCCATAAATAAATTGTCAGCATGAATGCTCCCCACATGTGACTTTGTCTGCTGGTTGACACTTACAAGCAAGTGAATCAAGTTGCTATTAGCAGTTACCTCAGTGATATTTACAGCATTTTAATGTAAGTTACGTAGATGTTAACATAAACTGCAAGGAGCTGAAAAATCCATGGTTTGTGTTTTCACATGAAACCTGAGATCATTCCCTTGCTTGAATATACCATGATGCTTCCTACACATTCAATAACTGTTTGTTTGTTTGTTTGTTTGTTTGTTTTTAAACAAATTCATCATCCTCATCCTCATCCTCATCATTGAGAGAGAGGTATTTCAAAAAGCTTTCTCTGTGAAGGAATGAATGTAGCAAAGATGACTGGCTGGGGATACAACTTTGTCTTTCCCCAAAAGAAGAACTGATGGCAAGGCAAATTATAATTGTGGGTTTTGTGTGCCTGTCATAAACAGCACTTGCAGGTTTTGTCAGCTGGATGATAGGAATCAGCTGAGTTGTAGAAACTGTTAGTACAAAGGTTTCTGGATATGCAACAGTCCAGTGAGTTGGTATTTGCTTTCACCATCATTGCTCTGACAAGATGGCAGTTACAGCAACCAACAAAGAAAGTCTCTATGAATTGTGCTTTGTCATCAAATGTATTAGCTAACAGATGACCTCTTCTCTTCCCCTTGCTAGAACTCCCTCTCTCTTTACAGAGTTTTCAAGTTAGATTAGTTTTAAGGGTATGACCAAACCAATGTTAAGATTTCTACCTCCCCACCACCATAAAACCCTGAAACACTTCATATTTTTATCAAGTGGCTTTCTTTTCTCTTTTGGTAGAAATCTTCTCTACTTATTTCTTAAACAGTGCTCACTGAGTTTGAATGACATTGATTGCCAATGTCATTTTGCTTAGATGTATGTATTTTGCATGTCAGTATGGACCTTATCAGACGTTGGAAATTGGAAGTATAATCCAATGGCAATCCAAACACAATGATGGGGTTTCACATTATTGCAAATTAAAGTATCTCACGCAATTTTGGGCAAAAGGGAGGTCATTCCGAATGAAATCATGGGTTTTACCTTATTGCAAATTAAAGCGTCTCACGCAATTTTGGGCAATGGGGGGGGGTCATTTTCGGGTAATGGGAAGTCATTCTGAACGCATTCCGAACGCAATAGGAATTCACGTGAATTCACTAACCTAGTGAATTCACGTGAATTCTAATTGGCTCCATTCACAATAAAGAGAAATTCCTTCCGTCTGATAAGGTCCTTAGTAAATGATGGGCCTTCTTCTAACATTGTCAGTTCACATGGTCTTTATGGCTGTATTGAGGAGACGTGTAGACTGGTACATTTGAGATGCAGCAGTTTTGAGGAAAGCTGAACTGGGCAGATAAAGAACCAGGAGGGAAAAGGACAGCAAAATTCTTCCCAGCTTTTCCCTAGAAGTAAGGAGTCTGTTTCATCAGCTGGAAGTGACACTTTTTTCTCAGTGGTAACTCCTATCTGTGCATCTCTCTAGATGGTGTACTCACAGGAAGGGAACTATGCACAAACACTTTGGTTTGTAGTCCTAACAAGAGAACAAAATGGCTACAGGGAACCCTGGTGGCTCAGTGGTTAAATGCCAATACTGCAGCCACAAGGTTGTGAATTTGATCCCAGAGGCTCCAAGGTTGACTCAGCCTTCCATCCTTTCATAGGTTGGAAAAATGAGTACCCCGCTTGTTGGGGGCAATTAGCTTACAGATTGTAAACCACTTAGAAAGGACTGAGTTCACGGATAAGTGGCATAGAAATGTACATACAGTACTATTGCTATGGTTATGGCTATTGCTATTGCTGTTACAGATGAACCAGGCAGATGTGATTGCTATGGACGGTACACCCACTGTGTGGGAATGACTGCTAATAAAAAAAATAACCCTGAGAGGAATTGTTGGGAAACCATCCCCCAAAGTGGCAGCATTTGCCAAATTGATTACCTCTTGTGTGTCGTCGTAGCACGTGAGGAAAAGCTATCTATTTATCTGTTTGTCTATTTATTTACATATTTATATCCCACCCTCTATCTGAAGATTTGAGGGTGACACACAATAAAATCAACTTTACCATATTAAAACAACGTAAGCAATAAAATGATTCTAGAAGGTTAAAATCATACCAGAAACTATTGCATGGTAAAGTGGTACCAGCATGGTATTCAGCATGATACCAGCATGGTAAAGTGGTTTCAGTGTTGAACTAGGATCCCAGAAGATCAAGGTTAAAATCCCCTCTTTGAGTGACTTTCTGCAAGTCACTGTCTTTCAGCTTTAGAGGAAAGCAATGGCAAACTTCCTCTGAAATCTTGCCAAGAAAACCCTATCACTGGGTTTCTATAGGTCAGAGAAGACCTGAAGGCACATAACTAACACATCTTCCCATCTAATGAGCTCACGCTGTCTCTGTCCATGCAGACTCCATATAGATGTCATTTTCAGGCAGAGATGTGGAAATCTGTCAAATTCATTTTTCTTGTGTTTCTCAGATTTCCATCACCAACCTTATTCTTCACCAAATTCCATGTTGGATTTTGCGACCCAGTCACAAAAGTCACAGACACTTATTCTTCAGACACAACAAATAGTATGTATATTAGTAGGCAATTTCCTAATTAGGCATTTTTAAGCATCTTGTCTACTGACTAAAGCATACCTGTGTGCTTTTTTTCAAATTTACACACTTTTAACCACATCCAAATTTACTTTCATATAATTTAGAAAGGACGAAGAAACCAATCAAACACTTGTGGTTTTCACCTGATGATGGACACTGTCTGTGCTTTTGTTAAGAATCTTGCAGACCAAATCTTAGATAAATTAATAGGAAAATCTGAATTAATTATTACAGTGACTAATCCAGATTAAATTACCCAGATCAACCAAATGTATACATGGAAACTGAGATGATGATGATGATGATGATGATGATGATGATGATGAATTTGTATCCCAACTTTATTAAAAAGGCACTGTACTGCCAGCCCAAGTTTAGACAGAGAAAACAAAGACCTGGCATTACCCCTTTCAAAGCATTAGGTTTTGCCTCACAATCTTGACATCTTCCTCTGCATTCCTGCTTCCTGGAGCTGACCATATCACAAGTTGTCTGAATAGAACACCACCAACTGCCTTGCTAGACAAATCTACATAGCTGGGTCAGTTAGGGGCAAAACAGACTGCCCCAAAGGAGCAGCTCTGTGCCATCCATTTCAGCACCGAATTGGGCCTGCGGAAACCGCAAGCCATAGCCCCAATCTGGCACTTTGCTGGCACTGAAATGAATAGCAAAATGCCACTCCTTTTAGTGCCAGCAAAAAGATGCCCTTGCCATCACAGCAGCTTTTCGGCACTCCTTTGGCTCAGTGTATCTAAACGCTGCACCAAAGGAGCGCCATGATGCTCCTTCCATGCAGTCTGGCATGTGGCATGACACCAGCATGGGGGCATGTAGCATGTGGTCATCATGCCCTGAAGCCCGCATTAAATGCCGGTCTGTTTAGCACCTTAGACTGCATTTCCCCCAAATTGTGAAATCTTTCCTCTAACATGCTTACCATCTTCCCTATCACTATCACCAGGATTATTTTGGACTATTACTTAGAAGGGGGGGGAGAGAAAGAGATTGCTGTCAAAGTGAATTGAATGCTGTTTTTAGCCCAAAGATGTTCTCTAATTGTGAAATGTAGTCATCATCCTAGGCTCATTTTTATCAACAGCTGGTAAAAAAAACAACTTAATATTTTCTTTTTGAAATCATTGTATTTCCTCTGTTTTCTCTTATCTTGTCATCATAAAAGAAGTAAGCCTAGCTTTTAATCTTTTATTACAGAGGAAAGGATTGGCACTGTGGATCTGATTGAGTACCTGAGGTCTCGTGAAGTAATAGCATGGAGGTTAAATGGGTGTCTGGCGCTGCAAAAAGTTTCAAGCTATTATGGAGATCTAGAAGGTCATTTAGCTTTTGTGCCAGTGTCATGCCAGCATTTGAAGTTGAAATAAGCACCAAGCCTTGTATAACAAAGTGCAGTGAAGCTGGAGATTAAAATGGGAGATTTGAATAATTGTCTGACTTTCCCCAAACCCAAAGGTCCATGGGGTTTGGACAAGTGTTTGATGTTGACCAAGGAGACAATTGACTGGTTTGGATTCTTTGGCATTCCTAAAAAGATCAGAGTGATGTTGAGGATTTAAATAGTTTGCTAACCTTGGCCGAACATTACTGAAGTAAGGTTTGACATCTAGTCAGAGGTTCAATAGGTGTCTGGCCTTGATCATATGGGAACCTAGTGGAATGGCCAGTGATGGATGCTAGCTAGAAATTCTGGGATTTACAATCCAAAAAATAGCTCTGAACCACACCATAGCTGAACAGAAAGGAAAACCCGAGAGACCATAATCTTATCTGTTTTTCCTATTTCCTTTTTTTTTCTTCAAGACTTGCCTCCCAAAATGAGGGCTACTTTCCCTAAAAATGAGTGGCTTTGTTCAATTTGTCTAGTATAGTTAATCCCCTAGTGCTTTCCTTTTTCTTCTCTGGTTCATTCCACTTCTCTTTAGTATTCAGACTAATTTGAAAATGCTAAAAGTCCCTTGACTCCAGGAAAGAGTGGGTCTCTAGACTTCCATCTAGTTAGCAGAGATGTAGGAATCATTTGGAAAGTAAAATTACAAATTATCATAAGAATTTGTATTCTTATGACTGACTGTCACTACAATATTTCTTCACATATATAGGTACCAGTAATGTACTTCTGGGGAAAGCAGTTACCTGAAATTCAACCTAGGAGGGAGGCTCTATTCAAACATATGTGGATTGGGATCAATTTTAAATAAAGTTTCTAAAATACAAGCAAACCAAAATGTCCATTTTAATGGCTGAGCTGATTAATTTAATTAGACCAAGTAATAGTGGAATATGGTTTCCTTTCCAAGATAAGTTGATAGGTGCATCCTATTTTGTTTTGTTTTGTTTTAGTTCAGCGTACTTAGCTTTCAGATGCTAAAATTTTCTCTTTCGTGTGTGCATTCTTCAAACATTCTCTAACCCATTGTTGCATGGGTATTTCTCAGATGAGCTAAGCATCCATCAGCTTCTCTTCTCTATTCATTATGCATCCTTCTCTCCCAGTGCACAAGTCTTTTTCTCTTCTTTTCTTTTAATCTTTGGAATGAATTCTCTCACGGTGACATGCACAGAATTTACTGGAGTAGTTCAATTGCATCTCACTAGATTGATAAAGATATAGAGAATCCCACAATTCAGAAAGCAATGCTGTTCAGTATGCAGCACGAAATGTCATTGCTGTCCTCTATTATCTCTTGAAGAGTGAATCTCTTGCTAAGTTGCTTGGAATCTAAGGTCAAAGAGATACCATGATCACCAAAACAGTGAACTCTCAACAAAAAAACAAACACCAAAAGAATTCTGCATATGCAGTAATATCTGCCTCTAAATAATTATTTCTGTCTGTCCATTGATAATAGATATTTTCCATTTTAAGATGTTGATGAAGTGATAACTTAGTGCTATCAAAGGGAATCTATGCTGCCTACCAGCATCACCAAGCACTGTGGAGAATGTTTGCAAAAATTTCTCATTCTTGACAAAAGAAGCAGTCCCGACATATTGAGATAACCCACTAAGAAATTGCCACTCTCAGAATTTCCATATTTTTCAATTTTATGTCATTTGCACAGAAATTCTCTACAGAAATCTCATCTCATTACCCTTTGTGAACCTAGCACAACTGTGCACACACCTACCCACCCACCCACAGCAAGAACATAAAGACTGGCTGGTTGATAAAAAGACTAAAAAAAATCCATTATTTTCATTTCTAAAAGTCTACACAACAAAGAAGCAGTGATCATAGTTTGCAATGAAATCACTCTCCTATTTGTGTAAAATCTGTTCTTTCAAAGATGAAAGCTCCCATCAACAGCATCAGAAAATATTTCACCATTGCCTAGACTTTAGTGTTTCTCCTTTTCATGAGAGTGAATAAGGCAACAATAGGTTCACATGTTTACCTCAAGCACAGGTTCACTATACTCTTTCCCCACTGCTGTTGGCCATTTTTGTCTTTGTCTTTTTTTCTCTTTTCTTTTCTTTTTCCTCTGGGGTTGGAAATGATGACAAGAAGAGTAACATTTTAAAACCACATTAATAAGCAAACATTGGTCTTCCAAAGAGTTATCTCCCTGGAAGGATAATGAGCTAGATGAATAACAATGTGAAGTAAAATTCAAAGACATAGCTGTGCTGGCCTGTAAAATCAGTATGCAAAGAGATCTTGCAACACCTTTGAGACTAACTGAAAGAAAGGAGCTGGTAGCATGAGCTTTCGTAGACTTGAGTCTAGTTTCTCAGATGCATTCATTTGTTTAATTTCGCTCAAGGATATGAAAGCTGATGCTACCAGCTTCCTTTTTTTCAGTTAGTCTCAAAGATGCTACAAGATCCCTTTGCATAACAAGGTAAAAGAAAGCTACTGGTTGAAAGTTAGTCTTGGGAGTTCCTGGTTGCCCGTACCAGAGTTTGCAAACCTGTCCCCGGGTCATCAATTCTCTGCAAAGATGTGTGTGGCTGTTGAATTTAATTGGAATATTGTTGTTGAATATGCATAGCAGCATTGGCAAGCACTAGAAACAGAGTCTTAATAGCTGTGGTTCCCCAGTTGTGCAATTCCTTCATAAGGAATATCTTTCGGGCCCCTTAGTCACTTGTAAATTGTTGGATTTTTTTTAAAAAAAATCTATTTAAATCTGGTGCCAGGTTTTAAAAAGCAATGTTAGCTTTGTAAATGTTCTAACTGCTTTTATGGTTTCATTATATTTATAAGGATTATGTTTTATGCTCCCTTTCTTTAAGGCTAACTGCCAAAAAAAAAAAACCCACATTTCTGTGAAACACAACCTAATTTTTTATGTAAACATATTTTATTTTATTTTATTTAAAAAAGAGATGTCCACATTCATACAGACTGTAGAGTGCATGTGCAAACAGACAGCTTGAACTGCAAATTTTGTATATTTCTCAGTCAATATGCATAGTCTCCAAGGAGTGCTGGAAAATGAGCACAAGTGCCAGTATTGATTAATGTGTAGACTAGCCAAACAGTATATTGATTTTTAGAGCAGGAACATGATAATGCTGGGGCAGTGCATGAAAGTTTGGAGGAGGAAGAAACCAACTGTAGGCAGTTCACAGTGTCCAGCATTAGATTATCTGTACTGAGAGGGGATTATGCAGATATGTAGACAGTCTCCAGACCTTCCCAAACAAAAGTGTTCAACCACATTCACTCATCAAATGATATCATGCATTCAGCTTGATAGACGCACACTTCAGGGCTCCAAGATTCATCATCATTTTCACTACATCAGCTTGACTACTATTGTGAAGTCAAAAACAAAGTGACACACATGGTACCTTGGTTTCATGCAACTACAACTCTTGGATTCCCCCCTCCCCTCCTATTTGTCTTCTCCATGTTGGGAATTAGAAAGTTCCCAATAAGACTACCATTAGGAAGAGTTAGGCAACTACCTAAGGAAGTATAAGATGTGGGGTAAGGTGGAACAGCAGTAAGCTGTTGAAGGACAGGAATGTGTGTCTCATGTAGTCTGTCCTTCATCCCACAAGTAAGCCTGCTGTCCTGATCTGCCAGTTCAGTTGACCTCAATATGGGGAACAGAAGGGCTGGCTTCAGGTAGCAAACAGTCTTGGACTGGCAATGTCCAAACACAGAGGATTCATGGAACTCCCAATCATGCATTGTATCCTTTTTTCCTGGAAAGGATCAGCTGTGCATACAGAAAGTAGAGTATGAGCCCAAGAAGATCCCTGGTGGTGCAGTGGTTAAATGCCTGTACTGCAGCCACTCACTCACAAGCCATAAGGTTGCAAGTTCAATACCAGCCAGAAGCTCAAGCTCGACTCAGGCTTGCATCCTTCCGAGGTCGCCAAAATGAGTACCCAGATTGTTGGGAGCAATTAGCGTACACTTTGTAAACCGCTTAAGGAGTGCTTAAGTGCACTGATAAGTGGTGTAGAAATATACTTGCTATTGCCATATGTGATTATTAAATAAAGCTTTCCCAAGTATTATTTAGATCTGTGATGTTCATGCTAGTTATCATTATAACATGAAAGGGTGTCGCTGAAAGGCATAATGAAGGCATTGCACCCAAATACTAAATAATAATAATAAATAAAAGTTTTATTTATATCCCGCTTTTTGAATGTGCAATCAAAGCGGCATACAACAGTTAAAATAAAAATGTATACATATACAAATCCCCCACTTAATACAAGATTAAACAATTATAATATTAAAATTCCAACATTAATTAAAACTCTTATTTACACTATTAAAATTAACAATATGCAAGGTTGTCACAGCCAGAGCTACATCAATCAGGAGAGATATTGGGGGGGGTGGGGGTGTCTTTACATGGCCGGGAGCTGTTCTGGGAAGGCCTGTCGGAAGAGATCTGTCTTGATAGCTTTCTTGAAGCTATCTAAGTTGGATATTTGACGTATCTCATCTGGCAGCCCGTTCCATAAGGTGGGAGCAACAGCTGAGAAAGACCTCTGGTCTGGACCGGTTGTAATAGATTCCTCCCAGAGGATCTGAGTGCATGGGGCAGATTATATGGAAGCAGGCGATTCCTTAGATAAGTTGGGCCTAAGCCATGTAGGGCTTTAAAGGTGATCACCAACACCTTGTACTGTGCCCAGAAACTGATGGGCAGCCAGTGGAGTGACTTTAGTATAGGCGTAATATGATCACTATTAGTTGTTCCTGTAATCAGTCTGGCTACCATATTCTGTACCAATTGGAGTTTCCGGACTAGGCACAAGGGTAGCCCCATGTAGAGCGTGTTACAAAAGTTAAGTCACGAGGTTACCAGTGCATGTCCTATGGTTTCGAGGTCTTCCAGTTCCAGGAAAAGGCACAGTTGGCGTATCAGCCAAAGCTGATAACAGGCGCTCTTGACTGTTGCATTCACAGAAGGACCCCCAAACTGTGAACACAGTCCTTTGAGGGGAATGTGAACCCCTCTAGGACAGGAGGTTGCAACCCAATACCTGCTTTAGGAGCACCTACCATAAGTACCTCCATTTTGTCTGGATTCAACTTGAGCTTATTTTCCCTCATCCAGTCCATTACTGCCACAAGACACTGATTGAGGGGAGAAATGCCATCTGTCGTCATTGCTGATGATCAAGACATGGAGAAATATATTTGGGTGTCATCAGCATACTGATAACATCCATAAAATTTTGCCTTCAGTCCCCATTTTTGTGACACTGCAGTAACTTAAACCTTCTGTTGAGTATTCAGGGATCAGGAATGTGGACACAGCAAATACACTAGCTCTAATTTATCCCATTTGTATTTCCAAACTGAGAGCCAGTGGTTTGAGTGTTGGACTATAACTCTGAAGACCAGGACTCAATTCCCTGCTTACCATCATGCCTGCTGGGTGACCTTGGGGAAGGCACACACTCTCAGCCTCAGGGAAAGGCAATGGCAAACCTCATCTGAACAAATTTTGCCAAGAACACCCCATGATAAATTCAAATGAGGGTCGCCATAAGTCAGAAATGACTTGAAAGCACACAACAACAGTTCCAAACCACATGGTAAAGAGGAAGAAAGGAAGTTAGTAAGTCTCTGGTACTACTGGAACATACCAAACTACTTTCTTACATTCCAAACTGTTTTTAAGGAAGTTCTCCTCCAGCTTTTAATGGCCAGTGTTCCTTCCAGTCTTTTCTGCTATTCACCTGGAGATTTCAGAAGCTGGGCTGAGGATCTTTTCCATGCAAATTATGTACTATACAAATGAGTTACAGTGTGTGATGGTGGTCTTTCCTAACTTGCCACTAAGAATTTATTCCTCAAGTGATACTTTATGAATATTTGAACACGAATTCTGGCCAACTATTTCAGGATATTCAAGAACTCCGCAACCCAGACTTTGCAAAGCCTTTGTCCTTTCATCTTTGAATTTGTTGTTGGTAACTCCAATGATAGGAATCAAACAAGTAGGCATGGTGAATTTTTCTTTTTGAACAAATAAATCTTCTCTTTAAAAGCTCTGTGGAGTGAACAAAAGGGAGGGCTGACTGAACAAAAATGCCATGGCACATTAAAGCTGTACAGGATCTATGGTTCAGTAAAGAAGAGAGTGATAGGGAATCTGAAGGCTAGCAATATTTCACTTCAATAAAAGCTTATTCAAAGCTGCAGAGAAAGCATGTAGGACATTCTTCTCAAGTCTATACAGACTAGTACTTCAGAGGATGGCAGATCTAAATGCTTCCCCCTGTCAGATTTTTCTTTCCTATATAGGGAAAGCTTGTACCTCAAGTAGAAGGGCCTGGCCTTTTCCCATACTGCCTGCATTTCTGTGAGCAATAAGCTGGGTTGCTTTTTTTGTTTGTTGTTTCTTGAATTTTTATCACAGCTTTCCACTAAAAATAGCACTCAGGGTGGCTAACAAGCATCATTAAAAGCAATTTGAAACAACAGAACCATGAAAATAATTATAATACACAACACAGTTCATAATTGGCTGGGGAGGGGGGATGTACCTTTGCACCAGTATAGTCAGAACTAGTCGCCAGTCCAAGAGAAGTGCATTTGACAGTCTGGGAGCAACATGAGAGAACGCCATCTCCTCCATGCCTGTCAAATTGACCTCTATGAGGAATAGTCAAGAATGTTTCTAGTTGCAAGAGCCTAGTTGCAAAATGGATAGTCCCTTAGAAAGGCAGATCCCAAGTCATTTGAGGCTCTAAATGTTAAAAGCAGCAAATGTATTGCAGTAGTATACATGTGGTATAACTAAGACGAGAGTGACTGTTAGCAAGCCAGATTGACTCAGGAAAAGTCTTTGCTGATGCACTAAATTGGGCTGTGCAAAATGCATTCCTAACTGTTGCTGCCATCTTGAAATCCAGGGACAACATAAGGTCATAGAGTACTACATGAAAACTACAGAAAAACAGATTCTACCTAAATATTAGGAAGAACTTCCCGACAAGCTCTTTGATAGTGGAATACACTCTCTCAGAGTGTGGTGGAGTCTCCTTCTTTGGAGGTTTTTATAACACCATATTTTGGGGGGTGTTTTGATTGTGGGTTCCTGCATGGCAGGGTGTTGGACTGGATGGCCCTTGTGGTCTCTTCCAGGTCTATGATTCTATCACACGAGGCACTTACCGCACTGGAATCATGGCCCAAACACTTCAGAAGCATGGAGGTGGGATCATCGATCATGCTTCTGAAGTGCGTCCCACTGTTCTTCTGTCAACGAATCATTCATGGAGCAGCCATTTTGTAATAACGGGATGTTACGTTATGCAAAAATAGCTGCTCCATGAATGTTTTGTTGATGAAGAACAGCGAAATGCCTCAATGATGCTTCAGAAGCATGACCAGTGATCCCACCTCCTCACTTCTGAAGTGTTTGGGCCACAATTCCAGTACGGTAAATGCCTTGTGTGATAAGGGCCTATGATTCTATGATTTTTCTAACAATCTAGGGCAAAGCATATCTGTTTGCTGTCCATTTCTCTGTCAAGAAAAGGGACAGCAGAATTAATGCAGTTTGACATGGCTTTAACAGCTCAATGCTATGGAATTTGGGGGTTTATAATTTACCCTTCTGTGTCGGAGAACACTGTTGCCACAACAAACTATAAATCCTAGGATACCATTGAATGGAGCCATGCAGTTAAAATAGTGTCAAACTACATTAATACTGCAGTATGGCAGCAGCGCCCATCAGGAAGAAGATAGGCAGCCATTATGCAATTGACCAATTGAACTAAATTTCTAATTTAAAAAAAGAAGAATGAAAAATTCTTTTCACTTTGAGAAATATTTGTTAGAAATGCACACATAGAAATGTATTTTCTGCATACAAAATACATTATTTCTGCACAGACCATGTATTTCTGCACTGGAACATGATTTCTACACAAGGATATGTTTTCTGCACAGGAAAAATGTTCCTTCCTAGTACAAATCTCTGGCTATGGTGACACATTGCTTGATTACATCTCATATGGATTACTGTAACACATTGTACATGTGGCTGCCTTTGGAAACTGTTTGGAAACTTTAGCAGGTCCAAAATGCTGCAGCCAGGTTGCTGACTAAGGCAGGTTATAGGGATCATATAACCTTCTTGTGGAAAAAGCTCCACTGGATGTTGATCTGTTTCCAGGCAGAATTCTGCATGCTGGCTTTGACCTTTAATGCCCTCCGTGGCTTGGATCCAGGCTATTTCAAAAATCTTATCTCTCTGTATAAGCCTGCTCATACTTTAAGATCTGCAGGGAAAGGCTTTCTTCAGTCCCACCACCATCCCAGGCATATCTGGTGAGGACATGAGAGAGCCTTCTCAGTGGCAGCTCCCAAGTTGCCTTCCCTAGGAAGTTTCCTTCCATAGGAAGGCTTCCTTCCCTAGGAAGGCTGTTTGGCCCCCTCCCTGCTGTTTTTCTGCTGGCAAGGAAATACCTTTTTATTTAAAGAAGGCTTTGTTTTTATTGTATTGCAACAGATAAAGCTTTTAGTGGGGAAGTGTAATGTTATTTTATTATGTTTTAAGTATCTTCTAAAGAGTTTTACCTTGTTATAATGCTGTTTTTAAACTTCTTTTATACCTTGCATCCTTTGCTGAGAGTAAGGCATGATATAAATAAATTAAATAAATAAAAATAAATGCATACATCCATCTTTCAGGAAGATCCATCCCAGAGTAGGTTGGATCTAAATTCCCAAGCCAAGTTTTCTCCTAACCAGCAGCACCTTCTTGTTGTTTAATTTCAGCTTATTCTCCCATATCCAACCAATTATCAAAACCAGGCAATGTTCAAGAGCATTAAATTTTATTGCTGAGTATAGTAAGTATAGTGGTAACATTTTAGTCCAAAACTCTGAATAATGTCTCCCAATGGTCATGAAGGTATTGAATAATACGGGGAGCAGGACAGAATCCTGCAGAGTGTCATATGCTGCCAGAACTACCTTTTGAGAACTATTTGAACCACTGCGATGTGGTGCCCCTGGTGCCAATCCAGCCAGGTAGCCCAGAACAGCTAATGGGGTCATGATCCCATCATCCAGTCCCTGATGTACACCATTGGCCAAGGCAACCTAAGTGTTCTTGGACTCATATCCATAAATGCAGGCATAGGGTGGTATCTGAATGGTCCAGCAAGACTAGCAGACAGCACTATTTGATTTGGTCTATGTTTCTGTTGACATAATGCCATGCACTTGACTGATTCCTCATTCTTAAGAGCCTATAAAACCTGCTTTCTCAAGGTTTCATTCCTCACAGACTCCACTTTCTTGTTCCATTGGTATTTTAATGAAACTGAATGACCATCCAGTATATTTGCTTCTATTTACAAAAGAGTCAGCCATAGAAATCTGTGAGAAAACAGGAGTCAAACACCTCTAATACTTTGCAGAGCCTTGTTTATAGCTCTGTTGAGAAGATTTTTTTCCCCTGCCAATTTTAATTAAAAAGAAAAAGGTGTTTGTTAATATTTGCTGCTAGAGTGAGCTATTATGTAAATTGCATCCACTCAGAGAATGTGATTAGATTTCATGGCAGAAGGATTGTATATAATCTCTGCCTGGTTACCAATCCTCTTTACCATTATTCTGGATTTCTTGAAGCTACCAGAGGTTTGGGTTACCCTAGGGATATATTTGCGGGTTGCCACTTGCTTCAGGTCAGATTTCCCTTAAATGGAAGCCAGCTTTGGCAGCTGTTCATTTGCACTAGCTTTAAAAAAAAAATCTTGCCCATTCCTTGTGCTAGTTGGCTCTAATTACTAGTCACTCCATGGAACGGGTGACAAATGCCCACAGAAGAATGTACTTTCCAACCACCAAATGTCAAATCATTAAGGAAAATAATCAACCAGAGCTGCTAAATACCTGGGCAACTTTCCAGCATCTACTTGACGATGATTGTAAACTGTTTCTGACATCTACTGGAAAGAAATCACAATGCCTTTGTGCAGATTTTTGTTTCATTCCAAAAGTCTCTCTAATTCCTGGAAGAATTGTTATTAAAATAGATTTGGTATGATATGTGGAGAGTGTAATATGTGTCATGTCATTGAGATGGAAATAATGAGTACCATTGCAGGATACAATTTTATTTTACCCATTGTCCTGGAAGTGTCCAAAATTAAAATAATGAGAAATTTAGGCAGTTAAGACTAAAAGATTTTCAGATCATTTTGAGGGGACAAACTCATCCAAGTTAAGTGTTCACTCCCAATATTTACAGTGGGATCATACAGAATTTAATCCTAGGATCCTGTAACATATCTTGTTGAAATCATTGGGGGCTTATTAATTGGTAGACTGGTATAGGACTGCATTCTAAGTTCGCAAGTTGTCACATCAAGCTCTTCCAAGTATGATAATTTCTGTAGCTCTGCCAGGTATGATACGCAAAGCCATCTTATTTTCCAAGTATTGAAATAATAATTTTAAAAAGTGCCTTGCATTGGCTTGCCTGTCAGGAAAAGGATTGTGTAAAATAATGTCGCCTCAATTTGGACACACCACAGAAATAGCGAATGTGCAGCCACCTAGGTGTTGTGTGACTGCAGCAACATCACCTTTATTTATTGGCTACACCAGATTGGGCTGATGAGAGTTGCCATCCAGCAAAATTTGGAGACACACACGTTCCCTAGCCCTGCCATTCAGCGTGTGTGGATAATGCTGAATGAAGGAAGTTTCCTTGTGATACAGTGGGACTTCACCATCCACGGGCTTGCCATTAGTCAGGCTACAGGCTGAGTCTTGTTTGTGCGGAATTCTAAAATCTGAAATACTCCAAAAACCAAAACTTTTTTCATGACTGCTTGAGATAGTGATATCTTTTCCTTCCGGTGTTTCAGTATGCATGAACTTTGTTTCATGCACAAATTTATTTTTAAAATTGTAAAAAAAAAAAAAACCTTTCAGGCTATATGTATAAAATATATATGAAATATAAATGAATTTTGTATTAGACTTGATATCTCATTAAGTACATTTATGCAAATACAGGTATTGCAAAATCCCAAAAAGACATGAAATATGGAACAGCTATGGTACCAAGCATTTTGGATAAGGAAGAGTCAACCTGTATACACTGCCATTTAATCTATTTTGAAAAAAATGAGTAACTATATGAAAAGAATTCTATATTCCATTTTAGGTTTGCACATTTTCCAATCATTTAATTGCCTGTAGCAGTTACAAATTGGCTCCAGATGATCCCACAAGTTTGTAGCAGTCAGGCTAGTAATAATATAAAGTGGGTAATTTGCAAGGCTGTGGTACATACATTCAGATAGACTTCTTCAGCCATATGCCCTTTGGCATGGCCTGGGGATAATAGAAGTTGTAGTCCAACACATATGGACCACACTAGGTTAGGGAAAGCTAGATTAAGGCAAATAATTGTACATCTTCTTCCCCGATTACACTTTACACCCATTTTTCTCAACAATATCCCAGTCTTTCACTGACTTCAGAAGCCCATGTTAATAAACTGACCATAACACTTGCCTTTTTAAACTGAATTGTTAAATTCTAAACATATATATATATATATATATACAGTATATCAAAACATATTTGTCTAGCATTAGGCAGTGGAAAGTGGCTGCCTCAAGCAGCAGATTTTAACTGTCGCAGAAGAGTAGGAAATTATTATTAAATGTGTTATGATAGTGTTTTTACTGCCAGGGGTGAAGGAGAGAGATTTAACAACTTTTCTGCCTCCTGTGTCAAAATAATTTGTCTGGCTTTGAACATTATGGACCTTGACTTCAACGTGTGATGGGAGCAAGTTGCTTTATTGTCTCAGGCAGCAAAATGCCTTGGGCTGGTCCTGTTGTATGTAATAGCAGCAACATTTACTATCAGGCTTGGTGTTTATGAGCTGCTAAGAAGCAGGGCATAGTTATGTTCATCACATGTGACTCCATCTGTTCTTGTTAACATCAAGAAAATGAGTTGAGCAAGAGTCACCATATATTTCTGAATTTGTTTTCATTTCTTCATTTTTGCTTGGTATTTATGTTTTGTTCTGCTTTCAACTGTTGAATTTGTTTTAATTGTTGCTGGTTGTGACAGTGTGCCATGCAAGCTGGTTTGGAGGAAAGAGGACTTTGAAAAGTTACATTACAGCTGCCACTTTATAAAGAACAATGACACTCCCTTTGCAATATAGCTGTAACTTTTAAATATTACTTCTGTGTTGTGTGGGGTTGCTGAATGGTGAAGAAGGAATGTCATGATTCTAGGCTCTGCCCTGTGCTGCTGCCTTATGCTTTGTTTTGAATCTTGGGATGACAAGGTAATTTGGATAAAAAATATATTTAGCATTGAGAGGTTGGCTTTTTACCATCTTAATCATTGTGGAGGAACACAAAAGTAAGAAATTATAACTATAAGTAAACAATTGATTGGGGCATTGGCTATAAGAATAACTAATTACTTTTAAAGTAACTTCCCCAGCTGTGTGAAGAACTCTGTGTTCATACTAACAACCTTTTTTTCCTCCTTTTTTGAAAGTTCCTAATCTGTAGGAGGAAAGAAATATTCAGGCTGCTAGTAACATTTTATTATCCTTCTGTTTCCAGCTGACTCAATCCAATGGTTGCCAACCTATTCCAGGCTGGCAAAAGAACATTGTTCTATGGTGACATGGGTAAAGTGATTCTTTCATACCAAAGACATGGGCCCACCTTTAAAGCAGTTGCTTTCAAATGGGAGCAAGTGCTTTTTGTGTTTTACTGAAGGACACTAACAATACCCTGGCATTGACAGTGATGGTTGGTAGCTTCTGGTGTGTATCTGTTGGAAGCAAAGATGAAATGTTAGGTGAAAAAAAGAAGGATGGCTATTGAAATGTGTAATTTGGTCTTTGAAGTTTCTGTTGTGGAGGAAATCCCATACACCTCCCCCAAAAATGTATATTTGACAGAATATTGATGCAACATTCGTATCCTTGATATAGGGTGGTCAAGGGCCTTACTTATACAGAGAAGAGCCTTATGTTTCAATGATTCTCTTATTTGAAGTCATGTCCAGTCCAGATTCAGTTTAAAATTCAGAAACCACAAGAAGGACACATAGGAGAGACCCAGGAGTGGCATTATTGCCTGGCAAGAGTTAAGCATCTGGACAGCACACTGAACAATAAACACACAGGGCATCCTAACTACAGTTGTCCCAACTATGTACTACATTTGTGTTTAAATTATAGTTGGTGGATTTGTAACTTAAGAGTTACAAATCTATAACTGCTCTGTATTCAATAAGGCGATGTAGTCACAATCATGCTTTTATAGCCATGTCCATAAATGCCCCCCAGCCCAACGTAAGAGCCAGCAGCTGCACTGAGTTGCTTTTCAGGGCGCCAATAGGGTGACATTTCCAGCCTCCTTGCCCCAGTGATCTGGAAGCCAGCTTTTTATGCCTTTCTGTTACAGCCCTTAGTTATACATTTGTAACTAAGGGCCAGAGCAGACAGGCAGGAAAAAGTGGCTTGATCCTGCTTTTTCCAAAAGGTGGGTTGAGCCCCTGCTGTCCACACAGTTCACTCTCGAAATGGGCTGAACATTCACAGACAGACCGCACAATGTGGCATCAAGCCATGATCCTTGGGAATTTTTTTGTTTTTGCGTACCCAGCATTCATGAAGGCTATCATACAAACACACCACCTGCAACCTCCAATTACCTCCCACATCTGGCCCAGATGTAATTGCATTGGATGGCAGCTCCTTTGAATGGCCACACAGTCACACATGTGATGCCTCCGCCTGTACAGCTCATTGGTGTTTCGGTGTGCCAGTGATACATAGGCAAAGCACAATCCTGGAGGCCCCCTTCACCTTCAGTCCCCTTCACCTCATAACCCCCTGTTGGACTGCCTGATTCATGTATGTTATAATGCCATCCATTTTGTTGTTCCATTTTGTTTTCTTTGCCACAGCCCCACACTTGCATCAGAGTATTTATATGCAGGCATGAAGATGCACATTTTCCAAGCTAAACTGGAATATCCAGCTTCTTTTTGCTCTGATTTTTAGCCCCGGAGTGTGGCTTCATTTTGATTTTCACCTGCTTTCAAGGCATGCATCATATAAATGCCCTGCCTCCAAAGCATCTGGAAGCTACTTCATTTTGCCCCTGCATGGGAGATTAGCAATTACTTTTAAATCTGAATGTGCATATCTAATATAGGATGTCCAAAATTTTTGCAAAAATTATGTCCTCTTTTGGAGGAACAGTGCCCACCTAAGTTTAATATCCTTTCTTCCATTATGTTTTACCACAAAGAATCCTGGGAACTCTAGCTTGGAGAGTTACTGAGGGTCTTCTGTGGTCAATCTCCTTTTCATTCATGCCATACATATGCCCACACATTCCCACACCTTCCTATTGCCTCAGCTTTTGGAGAAGCTGGAATTGTAGCTCGGACCATTACAGTAAGTCTGTTATGAAGATTTTCCCTTTAATAGGATTTAGATATATCCATAGCCTAGAAAAGTTAAGGAAAAGGTTTGGACTACAACTGACCATGAGCACTGTACATTGGCCATGCCAGTTGTGGGGTTCTGCGAGTGGTAGTTCACAAAGGTAACTTTTACAAACCCTCTCTGCTATGCCTTGCTGTTCATTTGACCACAGGGCTTACGACACCAGATGATAGATGTTTTGAGATAATTTGTACAGCTGTATCCAACTGTCACAGCACTGATACATGAAAGTAATGTAAAGCACTTCTGGGGGTAGTGGTGGCAGTTAACCACAGTAAGTTCAAAGAAGAACAAGAAGAGCATAGTTGGATTTGTTGTTATCACTGTTGCTGTCATTCAGATGTTTCTTCCCAAAGGCAAATTCTTCTCATTTTATTTGGAGCAAAAACAGACTGAAATGAGATCTCTCCTTGTCATAACACCTTGCCTTTTTCCTTTGTTAGGTGCAAGTGCAACCTTCATGCCACCGGCTGCAGAGAAGAAAACAAAAAGTTGTTATGCGAATGTGAGCACAACACAACAGGTCCAGACTGTGGCAAATGCAAGAAGAATTATCAGGGACGACCTTGGAGCGCAGGCTCATATCTCCCCATTCCTAAGGGCACTGCAAATATCTGTGAGTACTTAACAGCCCAATAGGACAGCCGTCACAATAATAGGTTTTGGATTCAGAGGTAGAAAAATGATATTAACAAAATCTGTGACACGAGTGCAAAACAAACTTAAGATACTATGCTTTCATGGAGTACTAAAACCTTAGAAGTAACTCCAAGTGTGTTCAATGGGAGTTATCCAAAAATAAAGGTAGGTATGCATAAGGTATAGAGGCTAAATGTTAAAACCCCAAGCCTGTTCAAACAGACCAACATAAAAATTAGGACATGTGCTTATGTGTGGCTTTTTACCAAATACACAGTACAATGCTGTGCATATCTATTCAAAGGTCCCAGTGAGTGCAAATGTACTTACTTCCAGTTAAACATGCAGGGAAACCTTTCCCAACTTCACACCATCCAGGTAGGTTGAGCTTCATCTCCAGCATTCCTAGTGTGATCCCTATTAGCTGTGGATATGGGGGAGTTCTGATCCAGATTTGAGATGGGTGGTGTAAAATACTTCAACTGCAGGGGCTAAATTTCCTTCCTGCCACATGCATTATAGCACATACCAAAGTAGCAGTATCATTCGTCCTCCAAAGAGCTAAAAAGAGCATATATATTGTTCTGATAGTTACTAATATCAGACAGATATAATATTCACTTCTCAAATGCAAATACTTCTGAAAAATGAAGAAAAATCTCTCACCATCTTGTCCATCAGGAGTGGGGGGGGGGGGGAATGCGATTTTTCATTCTTCCTCATGTAACTGAGATGACAACTTGCACCTGTAGTCTGAAGTCTCATTGAGATGTCAATAGAGAGATTTTAAGTCTGTTCTTTCATTCTCTTTTTCAAATCAATAGGAGTCATACACATTTAGCTTTGGGGTTGAATCATTTCCATAAGATTGTCCCTTCTACTAATCATGTTGAGAACAGCACAATATAGACTCTACAAAATGAGGACAGGATGTGGTATATAAAGAGAAGAAAGGAGTACTAAAAAGAAATGAATACATAGATCTGTTCTGCCATGCCTGCAAGTGAGCTTTACATTAATTTGAATCCTTGCTAATTTGACTTATGTACCTAAATCCCTCAGAGGAGGAGGGGTAAAGAGCAAACAGAGAATAAGCCATCATCTCTTTTGGGAGTTAAAGTTATTAGCTGCTTTTATTATAAGTCTGCAGTTCTGGCCTGTATGAAAGTAAAAAAGCTGGCCTTGGAAATAACCATTCACTGAAAAGTTATTTTGAAGAAACAGGGTTATGTGCCACAGCTAAATGAAAAGTTTCTTTAAAATGCACAGAGAGAGAGAGCAGCAGCAGCAATAGCAGCAATATACCATGTTCCGAATGTTATCTCACACTTCAAAGCACCAGCTGCAAGGAATCAAACCTCCAAAATGAATATCACAGGAAGCAGGACCTTATCAAGTTTAATGTGAAAGTAATAGACCAAGTAACAAACCATGAAGTGTGGGGGGCATGAAATTATGATAAAATTCCAACCAAGCAATGGGGGAGAAGTAAACCTTCAGAAAAAGGGGGGGCATTTTGTAAGAGCATTAACTTTCAAAAAAAGAAACACTTTGGATCACAGAGTTAATACTTTAAAGCTATGTTCAAGATACATTTGCAAATTCACAGGATTTCTTCCCCCCCCCCCCTTCTCATGCAGAAAATTCACAGCCTCAAAAAGGCTTCTGACCTCACTCAACTTGAACGATGCTTCATATAGAAACACAGTTCTTCTGCATCCATCTTGGTTATATTTCTCAATGGTTACTTGTGTTGAGGGATATCACACATTTTTTTTTCTTTACCTAAGTGTCCAGATTTTTGTTACTAGAGATGGAGTCCTTTACTAATGCAAACCCTTAACCTCTTACTAGAGAGATAACCAGAGAGATAACCAGATCTCCTTAACTTGTTCAAGATATGTTTCACAAAATTACAGGAAATTCTAAGAAGTAGACCTACCCTGATCTGTTTCTGAAGGAATAACAAAATTTTCAAGCAAGAGCATTTTCCTACATCTCTGGTTTTCCACTGAATTTTGAAGAGCTACATTCAAATTTTGGAAGTCTACAGCTTATAGATGAGGGGTGGAATCTGTGGTCCTCCAGATGTTGTTGAAATATGATTTCCAGCCTCCCTAACCATTTCCCATGCTGGCTTCTGGGAGCTGGAGCTCAGCATCTCAAGGGCTAGATTTTTCCATGCTCTGACCTTTAGAGAAACAGTCATCTTCAGCTAGTTGTTGAGTGGGTGTGTACTCCAAAAATGATCATACAAAGCTACTAGTTCCATTGGAAATGGGTAAGTTTCCCCCATTTGCCATTCTTTCTTTGTCTGGTGTGTAACTGATCTATATTAGTCCGACTAATTGGTAGGGAAGTAATAAAGATGAGATTGATCCCCTTAGACATCTGTGGTACAAGGAGTGGAGAGGAATGGAGGAATGGAGGAGTGAAGAAGTAAAATGGGCAAGATCCAGCAGTGACCCACTCCTGTAACAGAGTGATGTCTTCCAACAGGAAATTACACCTCCCTGCTGCACTGTCCCACTTTTTCCAGTCTATTTTGCAGAGTTGAAGACCCTTCCTGAAGAAGATTGTGGAACACAAAGGACTTCAAGAAGAGGAGAAAGTTCTCTGTATGACTGAAAGCTTGGCAATGGGATGCTGAGTATATCCCTCTGACTGCGAGATGTATTTGTGATTTTATCTTTCAGTTTTGGAATGTAAATATACACAGCTTTGCTCTTGCAACTACAATTACCAACCAACTGATCTTATATACCCTCCAACTATCCATATTTGACAAGGGAGGTCCTGAATAATCCTCTGCTGTCCTAGCTTTTTAGCTGCTTTTAAAATATCACAGTTTCTCTCTCCTCTTTCCACTTTCCCCCTTTGTCCTAAGTTACTTCTGTTGCTGCAAACTGAATTCAAAGTACACAAGTAGTTTGCACACAGTTAACTCAGCCGACAGAGGAAACGAGGGCAGAATATTGCCCAAATTGCTGCTGTCTCTTCTAGTTTGTGTTTATTTTGACATCTTGACAAACTTTTACCTGGCCAAACGTGCCCTGCTTTTCATCTGTGAAATGCTGGAAGATTTAATCTTGCACACATAGTCCCAAACAAGTCCCCTCACTTCCGTTCATATAATTCTATTTGATTCCAGTATTTTCAGTTAAAGAAAGGATACTCTTTCAGGGGCAAGCAAATACCCTACTTGACTACTGATGAGAAAACACCCTGTGCATAGGTATTCTAATAAGAAGCTTACTATGCATTGTAAATATCCTTGGAAGAACAAAGCAGTCAACTAGCATAAGGGCTCTATTGTCCAGATGAAATCTCTTTACTGATGCAATTGTGTGAGCTTTAACCTGAAAATAAAAATGCAGTGGTTAGGTTTATTTTTTGGTCTTGATTCTATGGTATAATTTATTAGTTTGACACTGGACATTGTCATTTTAATCATAACAAATAATAAAATATAAACAGTTCTAGATAGCTACTGAGAGTACAGCATATGTAATATTTGAGATATTGGCCCCTGTTAAGAGTATTTATTTATTTATTTTACTTTTTGTCTTTTGCAATCCACAACCAAGTCTTTTTAGTAGCTAAAACAGCCTTTACAAATATGTGAATTATTTCAGTGTTCCTAGGCTAGTGCTGTTTTTGCTGAGGTTTATTTCTATTTATGCAATATTCTCACAACATGAGGAACTGAAATACATGGAGTTAAATATCACATCTTCTCTTTTCCTTTTTGCAAACTACTCATGCATTTTTAGTGCCAACCAAAACTATGTTTGTTCTTGCTGTAAACAGAAGTATGTTCCAATAAAATAAAAAATAAAAAGTAGTGCCCATATTCCTTCCAACTGTATTGTAAGGGGACAGAGCACAAATGTCTATCAGCATAAAAAGCTGATTCAGAGACCACGAAGAAATGCAATTGCTATCAGCAAATGTTGCAAGGCAAGCTAAACATCAGATGTGGGCCTTCTTATACATAGTGAAATGTTTGCTGTTGCCATTGCTAGATTGTGGAATAAAAAATCCAAATAGTAGTCATAGATATAATGAAGGTTCTTGAGAAGAGTGCCTACTCTGTTTATAAATCTCAGTGAATTCTTACTAAAATAACATTTCCAAATAACTTCAGGGTCTGGCATGTATTAATGAATTCTCTCTAGGAACTTCCCATAGCTCATCTGAATGTCATTGAGAAAACCATCTGGAAAAGTGTACTGTTGCACAAGATCCTTATCTTATTGTTCCATCGTGAGATCACTTCAAAGTGAAAAGAAGTGTGAATTGCTGTGCCTAAGCATTGTCACACTTTTTTCTTAAAAAAAAAAAAAAACTTTCCTTGCCACACTTTCCTTCTAATACCAGCAGGTGTTGTTGTTGTTGTAGCTGCTGCTGCTAACTGCCCTCAAGTTGATCTCAACACATAGCAACCCTTTAGATGAGACTTCTCCAGGAAGCCCTGTCCTCCACTGCTTTGCTCAGGTCCTGCAGGCTCATGTCTGTGGTCTGTCTGACTGAGTCCATCCATCTAGATGCGATCTTCCTCTCTTTCCGCTTTCCTCTGCCTAATTTAGTATTATTGTCTTTTCTAATGATTCATGCCTTTTCATGGTGTGGGCCAAGTACAACAATCTCAATTTACTCATCCTAGCTTCTAGGGGACTTTCAGGCTTGATCTATTCTAGAACCCATTTCTTTGTCTTCTTGGCCATCCACATTATCCTCAGCACTCTTCTCCAGCACAACATGTCAAAAGAGTTTATTTTCTTTCTGTTTGTTTTCTCCACTACTCAGTTATCACATCTATACATGGTGATGGGAAATACAATGGTTTACACTAGCCTGGCTTTAGTGTTCAGCGTTATGTCTTGCTCTTTAGGATCTTGTCCATTTTCTTCATCGCTGGCCTTCACAATCCTAGCCTTCTTCTAATTTCTTAACTGCGGTCTCTGTTCTGATTAATGTTTGGACCAAGGTATGGGATTTTTTTTTTTTTTACTGTTTCAGTTTTCTTGTTATGTAGGATGAACACTTGTAGACCTTCCATGGTCATTATTTTTGTACTATTATACTAGCAGGTATAATAATCGATTGCAAGTACTCTTAGTACTTTGATGAACAATTCAAACCTTAGGTCATTTTCTTGAACAGTCTACCATTTGAATATAAACATATCTATCTCTGTGTTCAAAATTTTGTTCAAAATTTTGTTCAAAATTTTGTTCAAAATTCTCACGTATTCATGGATGGCTTCCCAACCTTACCTGACCTTGAGCAAAGGAAAATGGATGAGGCAAATAATTTGAAAGAACAACTTGATTGCATGTCCATGTCCATACAAAGAATATGTATATGAAGTTAACCTAATGAAAATACCAAAGGATTCTCAACAGCTGATCAAAGCATTTTAAGGCGCACAGATTCATTTTCATTATTATATTTTAATTACATTTTTATATTAATATCAAGTATTTTTTTCTTCTTGAAATCAATAAAAAAGTTTGATTCATACACACTTAAGCATATTTTTTCCTGTGAGAATTCAGCAGTATGTATTTTACTGTCTTAAAGAATTTAGTGGGAATGTAATACTGCTTAATATTAGCTGCATCTGTTCATTAATCCGTAGTGTATGATGACCTACTTTTGTTATCAATGCAACAATATAAAATTTCTTACTGTCATGGATGCATGTGCACACCTAACCAAAATTCTTTCTTTTCTTTTCAGGTATGCCCAGTATTTCCAGCATTGGTAGTAAGTAATAAAGAGCAGAATTAGGCCAGCTTTGCTTGTTGTTCAGACTCTGAAAATCTATTTTTCCATTATCTATTTCTGTTCTTTCTAAAACATGTTCTGTGGCAACTGAAGAAATATTTATACAGCATAGATAATTATGTTCAGTGGGATTGCAGCTTCACATATTTCATGCCACTGCATTCAGATTCTGTAATGGCAAATAATGGCAAATTAAGGGATCTCTATCAAACCCAAACTAAATTTTTAAAAGTTTAATCATGTGTGTGCTAAAGAAATAAAGAAGGAATTATATTTTAAAACATAAAAAAGTACACTTGGGTCCAAAACACATTTCAGAAATAATCAATTTGAGACTGCTTTAACTGTCCTTACTCATTGCAAGGAAATTCTGGGAACTGTAGTTTTATGAGAAATTTAGCCTTCTCTGAAAGCTCTACTGCCACAATAAAGTACAGTTCCCTCTCACTGAGCAAGGGCAGTTAAAGCGGTCTCAAACTGGATTATTTCTGTAGTGTGTTTTGGACCAAAGAGACCAATTATATTCCTGTACCGTATATAATAATTGAAAATTAATAAAGATAATAAGAAAGAATAGTTTAGAGTGGAAAAAAATATCTGGTTAATATTTTAAAGCAAAAGAACAACTGGACTAATGGATTCCCAAAAATATTGCCTTTTTTAAAAAAGATGGTTTATATTATTTTACTAATGTTTGCCAATTTAACTTCTACTAATATGTAAAATAAAAGATCTTTTATACTTTGAAACAGACAATGCAATCCTACATATGTTTATCCAGAAACAGGCCCTGCTGAGTTCACTGGGACTTAATCCCAGGTAAATGAGCATAGAATTGCAGTCTAAACTTTTAAAATATTTCAAGATGTAAACATTAGGACCAAGAACAAATTTAGTCATAACCATATTATATATTGTATCTGCAACTAGATTCCATTCGATTTTTTAAAGGGCATATGAACAATTCTACAGGACTGCTAATAAATCAGCTTGTGTTTTTTTTCTTATTGTCTTTGCCTATATTTATCTTCATATTTTCCATAGATCCTGGGTATGCATTCTGCCCTCATTTTACAGCACTTGCCTACCATACATAGTATTGCTTATCTGTATATATTTTTCAAAATATCAATAAGAACTTTCATCTTCCAGCTATCCTGCTTCAAAATATAACCTAGACCCATTGTTTTGCCCAGCTGTAATAAAATCTGGAGCAAGGAAGTAATCTGGAGCAATGGCCTTTTCAGCATTTTTTAAAACAGAATTCTCTTATTCCTAGTTATGATAATTCTCTTTTTTTTCCCCTTGAAATATATATCCATTAGGTAAATATTCCAAAAGTGAAAGGCACTGACTATATTTAAAGGCACTGACTATATTGATTTATATATATCCATCCACAATCTAATCCATATATACATTAATGCTCCAGGATTGTGATAGTCTTAAAAATCTACTTCATCTATTCTTATGAAATTCTTATGACATTCAAAGGTGATTGCATTTAAGGTCATCTCTAGTATTTGTTTAAATATATCCAAGACCTTTAATATTGCCTTCAAAACTGTTTTTGATTGAATCAAAGGGATTCTTTCCCTAGATGACATCCCTAGCAATAAATATAACAGAGTCTTATGATATGCTTGTTTTAATATACCTAAAGGTGTTGCTGAGGGTTTATCATAGCAGTCTATGACTTATTCAAAGAATTTCCCTGAGAGTATGTAAGTAGTGACAGGTACTGTCAAATATCCCTTGCATTGAAACAGTGCCTTGCATATTCCTGCAGTTTGCCCTAGGCGTGTCCAAATAAAAACATTTATAACATTGCCAATATTTTAATGTTTCATGAGATAATTATTAGTTTATTTGATAAAATATCATTATTTTTTCATAAGGCCTTAATTTTAATCAACGTGTTTCTTCTAAAAAGAGAAAGGTGCAAAATATGCAAATATGAGATAGTCAGCTTCTCAAAGTGATTTTCTTTAGCTCTTCCTGTGAGGCAAAAAAACCCAACAACACTCAGAATGTAAGCTTCAGACTCATATTGCAACATTATTATATGCAAGTTCTGTTCAAAAACTGCTGCAGGGGCAGAAAAAATACCGCTGGTTGTTGTTTTTAATGGCAACTTCTCCCACAGTTTCTCCAATTTGTACAGAAGCTATCCAAGGTCCTAGGTCCTATTCTCAAGCACACCAGGAGAGCTCCTGTGCAATGAGGAACTTCTGTTGGAAGAATGACCAAAAGTCAGGAATGGATTCACAACCCCATAGCAGCTGCCTCTGATCTCTTTTCCTTTTTGCACAAACCATAAATATGGAGCACATTTCCCAGTTGTTCTTAAGTTTGTTAAATACCATTTAATTTAACCAGAGAGTTACAGTGCCATTCTTGTTTTCGTTACTTTGAAGAATATCCTTCTTTCTGTCTTCAGTGGGGTCTACTCCCTTCTGTGTTCATGATTTTTCCCTTAGGAAATGCTCAGAATCTATGGGATTTAAATTGGCTGGATTGTGCTTGAATTTTGTGCAGTGCAGGGCCATTATATACACTTTAACAGCCAACAAAAGATTTGCAATACCTGGCATCCAGCTGAAAAGCAATTCCCTAATAATTTAACAGCTGCAATGCTTCTTATAAATGCACGGTCAGGTCTTTCCATTTATAAATCAACTCAGTTTTCCTCCGCTCTTAAATTGGCATAGGGCTGATTTGTTAAGCACCATGCAGTATCAAAACTAGCCTAGGCTGAAATGCAAGTAGTGTTCTGTGTCCATTTTAAATGGAATAGCAGCCATTTTCTCCCTGGGTTTATTGAGTGAAATGATATTAACAAGATGCCAGATAAAAGTCTTCCATTTTTATTCATCAAATTCTTTCTGCCCCAGTGTCTTCTTCAGCACATACATACCTCCAAATGCATAGTAAATGTGATTCTTTTGAAGGCCTGACCATGAATTTGCATTTTTTGTTTGATTCCGGGGGCGGGGGGGGGGGGGAGATGAAAGAAAACCAGGAGAAAAGCTCTATTGTTTCTACACTTTCCAAAAAACTTCATCATAGCTGAACAGAAATGGATAAATGGTAAAAAATAGTTCTTATGCTACAGACTTGCTATTGTCTTGCATGCACTTATGTAGTTGTGACATTCACTTTACACTTCCATATTGCCTTCTTCACCGCATTGCCATCTCTGAGCATCAGCAGATGTTGGCCTTTGGACTCTTAATAGGGAAACTCAAAAAGCTTTGGTTTAATCAGAGGTGATCTGAAAGGATGAGGTTTGGATCGCTTTAAATTTTGACACTTTTTAAATCAGAAGTGAGTGGATAGTATCCCTTTGCTTTTGCTTAAAGGAATTTGCTACAGTTATGCTAGCTATCTACAAAGTTATGAACTCAGTCCATACCAAAGGAAAACTGAAGTCCTCTTGTATGCATTATTTGTTAGTGCCAATAAATGGAAAAGCAACCATTCCTGGTTAATTGGTGGCATTTTCTGCTTTAAGGACTTCAACCAAGAGATCTTCAAATACAAAGCCTTTTTTATGGAATAAAAATAAAATAATTAATCTGTTTAGTTGATTTGTTGGAGAAAATTGATTATCATTCATTAATATAATATTCTTGGAGTATCTTTTGTGGAAATGATAGAAGTCATAAACGATAGAAACAATTATCCAGTGATCCATGTTTTCTGTGTGCATTTGTATACAAGCCTATATCTAGTTGTTAGTACTAAGTAGAGTAGGTGAATTCATGAAACTTACACATATGTTGACTTAACAAGTTTAAATGGGTGTAGTTTATCTTGTTATCTAATGGGATGAACAATTAGATTTAGGCCATATGCAGTATTGTGAATCAAATAGACATAAAGATAGACTGATCAACAGAGATAGATGCACAAACATGCCAAATCCAATTAATAACATGAAGCTGCTTTAATGGATTCTGTGCGATTTCATCTTTTGTCTATGTTAATGCATTATTTGTGTTCATTCCCTGTCATCTGGGAATAGACTATTATCAGGTAGTACATTTAATATTGTTCACTGGAAAATATTGGACTTGGTATATTGGCTTTTGTAGGTCTGGAGCTTTGCTCAGTTTAGTGGGAGGAATGAACACAAAGGGTCCAGCATAAAAAGTATATTTCATTATAATAACTATTCTAGTAACATCAATAAGATTCCAGCAATCAAACCCATGCTCAAGGGAGTATAAAATATGTATATTTTTTCTGTACATATATGTATAATTCTGTATTCTCTTTGATCTCAGAGGATCTTGTATTAAAGCAGCACATCATTAATGTTTGTGTGTAATACAAAGAATGGTCATTTTTTTTAAAAAAAAATCCTTTCTGATCACCCACTGAAATATTAACCAGAGCTTTCCCCATTAAGGTCATTTGTACCTGCTGTTGTCTATCAATTGAGTAATAGGTTCTTTGATAATCTCCAGCTGATTTGATTCCAAAGCGATTTTTTTTCCCAACAGTTTTTTCAGTTCTGGCTGAGAAAAAAAAACTGGTGAGATGGTTAGCAATTAATGAATCCCAAAACCATTTGCAGGATATTGTAAGATTTTATGATAAGTTACTCCTACAAAACACCTTACCATGATTAACCTTAAATGATGACAGTGTAGAACATAGGTCAAAATACTTTTAAGACTGAACACTAGAGATTAAAGATTATTTTTCTTTGCCTTTCTTTTACACATTTTCTGCAATCAACCATTTCAGGCATTCAGGGCAGTTCTCCACATTAAGCAGAATGAAGTGGTAAATTTGTGCACTGGATCACTTCAACCGTAGGTGGGATATCCTATTTCTTCACATTCCCTAATGCAAAAACTCCTGGTATGTAGAAATCTAGGAATTTGTAGAAAGTACTACACAACTATCTTTCTGATGGACCAGTGTGCTATGTACAAGTTGTTTTTCCACACATGGGGGACTTATAAAATATGAGAGAAGTACAACAGTCCAGAATTTTACCCCCACCATCTTCCATCTCATTACCCCCATTCTCTATAAACATATATGTTAGGCCTTAGGGTGCACACACAAACTCATCTCTGGTGTAGCTTAGTTACCTACAAAATGTGGAAAACTGACATTCAACGTGACACCTTGCAGTACATTCTGCCTCCTTGGCCAGGATCTTTCTTTTCTCCTCTGCCTTCCATCTCTATGTTGCCACTGCCTGTCATATCTGTGTAGACAAGCTTTTTGTAGCAGAATAAGGCCAAGTTGCTACATTGCCACTCAGTTTTCTTACTTTTCCTTCTCCTGTGCATTTGCCACATGCCCCGGTAGGAAGATGGCCCAGACTGGAAACCTTGCCATTTAGTAGCAAACTAATCTGTATTCCAGTAAAACCACAATGTTAACTAATTATGCTAAATACTTTGTTAGAAAGAGTACAATTATACAGAAATAGGACTGGCATGATGCACAAATAGCTTGATGGGAGTGATTGCCACCTCTGATGCCTGTTAGTAACAGAAGAGTCAGAGTTTAAAAATAAACAATGCATTGAAGTACAAAACACAAAGTCAGCAGTGTGTTATCTGCTATTGTTTTGTTTTTCTTCTAATTACCCATTTTCAGATTGTGATTTGTACTCAGCCTATCCTCAAAGAGGAGAGTGTTCCATGACACTTTTACATGGCCAGGTGCCTTACAAATATAGGATACTGGATGCTTGAGTTGTGTCCATAGAGAGAGAGAGATTGAGCAGGTAAAAAGCAAGCAGGAACATGAACAGATTCTGCTAGTTCAAAACCAGAACTAGTTCAACATGAGATTCTAAAAACTCAGGCAGAAAAACTTAACCTGATTTTATCACCCTGTTCCGAAGTTAAAAAATCAAATGTGATTGGGGGAAATAAAATAAAAAGTATGCCTTTTACAGACCTTTTAGTTCACCACTCAAGCTAAGCAATGTAACTGGAGCAGCAGTATGAGAGAAGAGGTAAATACTTACATTTCAGGATAGTCAAAAAAAGAATATAAGACACATGTATACCTTTATGTGTCATTGATTGCAAGCTGTTAACCATCTAGACTTGAGAGGTTTTTTTTTAATATAATTGAATCAATGTAAAAAAAGATATTTGAACAGAATCTTCCCACTTCAGAAAGCATATCAAAAGCAATACGGGCACAACCCATATCAGGACTGCTAAGCTTATATAAGAAGATTTCAACCCCTTTATCCCAGTTTAAATCTCTCCCACAGCAACTGGAGCTTACCCAGTGAAGAAAGGATGAATACCTCTTTCTCATGACTGCACTTCAATTATGAACCCATACTGGGTAGATTCTCTGTGAAAACCCTCCATGTCATGTCTCCTTTAGCCATCATATGAAGCATTTGCCCCAGAAGTATGATAATGCTGTCATTCTGCATTACTCTTTGAGGGATGACTATTATTTTAAACAAAACATTGATTACAGGGGAACATTCAGTAGGATAAGACTTGACATTTTTATTTAATTATATCTTGTGTCTAAACTTTGCTCCTTACAACCATGTACACTGAAGCCATCCTCTAAACATTTCGGATCCATACTATATAATGTCTTGGAGCCAAGTTTCCAAATCAGTTTAGTGTGGCGTTAGACAGCAGTTACTTTTTTGAACTCCTAGGATCCATCCAGATTCTAGATTCTGAGTTGTAGTTCCCCCAAAAGTATCTTTTCCAGGTTACTGCTACTAGTTTGGTTTCCAGAGTGATAAATGACAGTTATCGCTCCATTGCAAAATTTATTATAGATTAGCAATCACCAGTTGCTATGGCATCTTACTAGGGAGGCAAGCTGGAAAACAACAATCCCCAGTAATGAGTCACACAGGACAGTGTGGGAGCGGGGTGGGGTGGCAGCAAAAGATAAGTACTTGTCACATAAGAAACCTCTAATTGTACCGAAGGAGAGTTGTCATTAAACATTTGACATGTGGTAAATTAAAAAGGAACAAACTCTCAGACCAAAAGCCAATAGAGGGGATGTCATAACAGAAATAGCTTTGTCTAGCCAGAGCTCAATAGAGCAGTGCTTCTCAGTCTGTCTGGTGGGTGAGGGTGGGAGCAATTGTTTTGCACAAATGTGCCAGGGACCATAATTTATTATTACTGGCTGCAACACATTTTTTTTCCTTTCTGGTAATTCTCCATGAACCATCAACCAGTTACTCATGAAACAGCACCAATCCAGGGACCACCACCTTGATTAGATCTGCTATAGAAGACCCACACCTACCCAGATCTGTCACATGGGTCTTTATTCCAGCACCCACAAAAGACTTTTGCATTTCTGTTTACAAATATTGTGAAAAACTTGTTTTCACCAAAAAGAATGTTTGGGGGTAAAAACTAGCACTTTTTGACAAAATATTGTAATTTGGCATGGGAAAAACTGCACAAAACCCTTACTGAAATGCTTGCCACAGAAGTTCTGACATTTTTGCCACAGAAATTCAGAAATGTGAGATGCTATTGGAAAATGTGCAGAAACTCTTACAGTGTTGTCTAGCTTGGACAAAACCTTTGAACAGTTTTGTTCTTGCCTGCAAGAAATAAATCAGCAAAGAGTTACATCCTTATGGCCTTTTCACCCTCCCAAAGTGTGCTGTTACAGGATTGTTTCAGATCATTCTGGAAAGATCAAAATGACAGCTTTCCAATCATCCACTGCTGTCTACCGTGGCAGGCAAGCAAATGGAAAATGCATCACACAAAAGAGAAGACAAAAGGTGACACATATTCACATATGCTAATATGTATAACTATTAGATGGAAATAGGATTGCCAGGTGAAGTAAGAGACAGGCATCCTGTCCTTTTAATGCATGTGGAGAAGAAGGAATTTTCTAAGAAGCAATATCTACTGAATTTCCCTTTTCAAAAATTTGTCCCTAGCAAACCTAGATGCAAAGTTAAGAAGTATGATAATAATTTACATAGATGTACATTAATTAAGGAAGTAATACTTCCCAAAGTTTCTTTTCAAAGGTAGCAACAAGTAATAACAGCAGTTTTCTTCCTGTTTTGAGAAAGTCTTTGAAAACTATGCAATTTTCAAAGTCTATTTTCACTTCAGGATTCATTCTGAGGGGGGGGGGAGCATGTGGCATTTTCTGCACAGAAAAAAAAGTGTTTGCTGCATGGAAAATAACATATCCATGTAGAAACATTAATTCCTGTGCAGAAAATGTTGTTTTCTCTATAGAAAAAAAGCTGTAATTGAGCATTTGTTCTGCACAACATTCATATGTGGTTTTGCATAGAAAACTATATTTTCTGTGCAGAAGCTAATATTTCAGTGCAGAAATACCAATTCCTCTGCAGAAAATACTACCTTCTATGCAAATCAACCATCTGCAATTTTTTTCACAGAACAAATCCCAAATCACGGCTTTTTTTTTTCCTGTGCAGGAAACAGCATTTTCAGAAATAATATTTTTGCCTGTCCACACAGAAAATGTTGGTTTCTGTGGAAAACAATCACATGTAAATTTTGCACAGAATAAATCCTAAACTGTTAATATTCTAATTTGTCCAAAATTCTTCTCATCAGGCTTTCTCAAAACTCTAAAATATTGTTTATTATTTTTTATATATTTTTAATATTCTTTTCATCTGTAACATTAATTAGATAACTGTTGTCAGGTGACCTACTGTATGTGCCCATTCAGTCCTTCTTTCTGGGTGCTAACTGTTGATGCACACCAACATCTCCCCACCCTTTCTTATGGTTCCTTTCTTATTATCTAAAGATAAAGCTGGACATCAAGTAGACAGTGTTTCACAGACAGCACAGCTTCTAACGGAGGAGTATTCTCTGTAAAGTCAGATGTATGGCCTTCTTTTGAGCAGGCAGATTATGACTTACATGTTGTTTGAGATACCTAGGTAACATCGATTATATTCAGATGTTTCCCTTGGGTGTTATTACTCTTCATTTCAAAAACATAGGCGTGTTAGTCTGGATCAGTATGCAAATCGCATTGCTATTCAAATTAAGGTTGCCTGACAGACCCAAAAAATACGATCGTTTTAAAATATCTTTATGTGCAGAAATCAGCAAGTGATGCATTTTACTAAATGGAGATAAGCATTGCCTTCTTATAATATCGGGATGTCATGTTGCTGTTAAATATTACAATGCCTGAATGAAAAGTTGCCAACCCTATCTCAAATACTCAGACCTGTTAAGATTTCTGTCAGGATGTATTTTTCCACCCTGAAATGTTTGTTTCCCTCCATCTATATATATTTGTTTATGGATATGGATAAAACTCTTTGGGGTGTCTTTTTTTTCTTTCAAAGAAAGCATTGCTTTCAGTGTATCAATACATGTCATGAGGTGTGTGGGAGACAAGCTGTATGTCTTCCTTCCATTTTCTGTGAATAGATCAGCATGCACATGGTACATTTTTTTATATAAATGGAAAATAATTAAAATTGGGAGAAAAGGGCCCAAAGGATTAAGGAGATAAAATGATAGGGCTATGGGTTCCTTTGTGGCTGCACTGTGATCCCAAATATTTCAAACTGTGAGTTTTTCTCTCATCACAGCAGTTTAAGGGACTGAGCTCCAATTTTCTGCATACTTCTTTCTAAGTATTTTCCACTGAGTACATATATACCTTTAAACATAGCCTTAATAATATGGTTGCAGCTGCTATCACTGTGACTGATCTTAGACTACTAGGAGGCATGTTTTAAGACCAGGATTCACCATTGCCCAGTGTAAATTTGTAGTAGCATAGCCAAGCAGGATTTAAACTAGGCAGCAGTGCTTTGGCAATCTCCTTTGGCAAACTCTCAGAAAGTGCATAATAGCACTTACACTGTTTACATTCTCAAAATGACACACTTGCAGTTGTTCGGCACTGACTTTCAGATTGGCCAGGCAGATGCTGAACAACAGTCAGTTCCATGCCCAGCTACACACACTCACAGGTTTTACAGAAGAAAACAGTAAGCTTAATCTTCTTTCTAAAATACATAAAGTAACTTTACTTACAGATTATTTGAGTACATTTAAATACCAGGTCTAATGGAGTGGGAAGAGAAAAGAAAACGACTGCATGTTAGAATGATGCAGGAAGAGAGACTAACAACAAGTCAAACAAGAAGCATGAATATGACCATACAAAGATGGCTAATTCTTAACAGCAGTATCCAACCCTCTCCTTCACAGATGAAAACCAACTCTATGGAGTTTTCTAATCAGCTGAAAGAGATTTTTAGGGCACCCAGGATGCTGCATGAGGCTGAGGATTGCCTTCTACTCATTTCTTCTCATGGATGCAGCTTCCACCAGGACATTCTTGGATTCTGGCCCAGTCACCAGAAGAATTATATGGAATTAGGACCTTGCATTTACTTATAGTAGCTCAGAAGAAGCCATGGCAAAGATAGCAACTGTGCCACAGACATTACATATTAAGGAGTACAATCCCATGCTCAAGTCCCATTTAACTCAACAGAAGTTACTTCTGAGTATCCTATACACCTGAAGGGAGAGTCGCTCCTAGAATGCATCTATACTGTTGAAATAATGCAGTTTGACACTACTCCAAGTGCTGTAGCTCCATCCTATAGAATTGTGGGATTTGTAGTTTTGCAAGGACTTTAGCCTTCTCTGCCAAAGGAGATTATTGCACAACCAATTCCCGCTGGGATACATGTGCGTTATAACCATAACAGACAGATCTCATCAGACAGCCCCGTACCAAGCAGTAGGCAGCCTGTCCAATCCAGGCTTCTCCCACAGCTTTTCAAGAACTGAATTTTCCCATTCTTGAAAAGCTGCGGGAGAAGCCTGGATTGGATACAGGCTTCCTACTGCTCGGTACGGGGCTGTCTGATAAGGTCCATCTGTTATGGTTACAACTTGCATCTATCCTGGCGGGAAATTGGCAGTGTAATAATCTCCACTGAGTGCTGGTACCTCACAAAACTACAAATCCCAGGGGTGTCATACTGCATTATTTCTACATCTCTAGATGCACCTTTAGATAATGCTACTTTAAAATTGTATCCTTAGGATATAGGCTAAAGGGTTTCCCTGAAATTGTCTGTTATGTTCTGAGACTTTTGATTCCTTCAGTGTTGATGTTATAATGCTTTCTCCAATATAATTTGAGTTTGTCTTCATTCAACACAGTCTTGAATAGCAAGTACGTGTTCAAACTAAGGTAAGCTGCTGCTTTCTGTAATTCAAATGCAGGGGATTGCCATTTTTGCTTTAGCACATTTTAATCTGTCCTAGTAATTAGATATCAGTATGTTTTTATTTATGTATATTAGAAGTATTAAAAGTATGAGAAACACCTAGACATTGGGGCGAAACTGACAAAGCCAGATTGGTGCCATGGCAACCACACACCACAGCCCCAACCTGCTTTTTGCTGGGCAAAGAAGGAGCAGCAAACAGCCACTCCTTTTTGTCCTGGCAAAAATCCGGCTTTTCCTAGTGCTCTTGTGCTTTAGAAAGACACTGGCAGTGTGTAAATGCCATGCCACCAGAGCAGCCAGAAGCCAGCTTGAAGCTGGCTTCCAGGCAGCTTGGAATGTGTCATCTGTATGCCATGCCCCCAAGACTCCCAGAAGCCATCTTTTTATGTTGGTCTGTTTCACCCCTTAGTTTTTCCTCTTGGAAACTTGAGGCATTTTCTAGGAGTAGTCATACATTTAGCAATCAAAATCATCCTTAAAGTTTGAAAGAAAGCCCACCAAACAATAAAACACAGTGCTGTTGTATTTTTGAATTCAGATTGGAAAAAAACACTAAAATTACATAAGAAATTTAAAAACCTTTTCAAGTAATGTGGTTTTGTACTTTGAAAGACTTAACTACAGTATACTGTACTAAGGTTTTTGTTTTTATTTTGTTTTGTTTTTTTACTGATCCACTACTAAAATAATGAGACACCAGGAAAAGAAGGAAACAACCATTTTATGCCACATCAGTTGTGCAAGGCTGTCTATTTTGTAAGTCAGAGAACATGGCTTCAGTATAGCTTATGGCCAAAATTATTTTTAAAATATTCCTGAGAGAAGATAGGGCAGACGAAAAATACTTCCATTTTTCTCAATCCCGTCACTTTGGTGCCCTTTGAATTTATGAAAACAGAGTTAATCTCATGTAACAGAAGAATGTGATTCAGCT
Source organism: Urosaurus nigricauda (assembly GCA_034509955.1). Taxonomy (NCBI): domain Eukaryota; kingdom Metazoa; phylum Chordata; class Lepidosauria; order Squamata; family Phrynosomatidae; genus Urosaurus; species Urosaurus nigricauda. The sequence continues at coordinate 110,209,359 of JAOEGL010000004.1, forward strand.
TTCCACTGCCAAAGGTGTGTAGAAAGCCAGCATTTCAGAGTATAGAAAGCTAGCTATGAATACTTCTGCTCCCATATGAGTATTACATGTTCATAGAGGATGCTGTCCTTTTTCCAGTATTGAAACTGGGCTGTGGTAGATGTTTTCTCGACAAGAGGCTTGCAACTTTGTATTAACTTTTTCCTTACCCAGTTATAGGCCTACAGTGGGGATCCTAATAGTAAATGCATGGCATGCAGAAAGCAGGCTCATCTTCCTGCCCCAGTACCATGGCAGAGGAGAGGAATGTGCCTAGAATACTTCAAGAAACAAGTCTTTGTTAGCTCAAAGGGAACGGTGGGCCTAAATTTCAGATGCTTTCTTATGTGGAAGTATGTTGGGCACCTTTTTGTCTTTATCTTCGTGCCAATATAATTACACTGGTATTGGTGGTGCCAGTGTCATAGCTAAGCATAGCTAAGCTTGGAAACTGGGAGTATAGCATGGGAAGTTGTTTCTGTCAAGAGAGTAAATTGCATCTTTGGCTTCCAAACTTCCCAGGAACTACCAAGTCTCCTTTCTGTGGCAGCGGAGATGACTTTCTTTTCCATTCCCCAGTGCTACACACTGCTCCCAAAATGGTGTAGCACAATGTTACACTCAGAGGATTCCACCTAAAATGTCTCATGTTGGATTTGGGCTCGTTTAGATCTTGAGATAATGCATATCTCCAAGGCACCACTATAAATTTTGAAGAAGGAAATGAGAGGAAAAATATTTTCATTTATATGTTATCATACCCAACAGCAATTCACAGACTAAAATACAGACACTGTAAAGTACTTGTAACATTCTTGTTCTCTATATGTTTCTCACACATTCACAAATACACATAGCTCAGGGCTCCTTTCTACCTGCTATACACTGTATTCATTAATAGTTTCTCCCAAACTAGTTTCTGAAGCAAATGTGTCAGTAAACTGGTCATAACAGTTTTCTTCAAAAGGATGATGATGACAGGCAATATTTATGATAGTGCAATATTTATTATAACAGTGGAATGGCAACTCAAAACACATTAAACAATCTTTGCTGTGCTGGATGTGAGGAAAGAAAGATTTTCGGTCGCATTATATGTTATGAACATAAGCTGAGCCATTCTAGGTTGGATGAAAGACCTCTGAATTTGAGCATACTGTTCCCTTCTGGGAACCCCAGAGCTGGGCATAGGTGTAATATCATCTTCCTGATAATATTCCACAGCAACTGGTATGTAGAAGTATACTGTCTTTGATACCAGAGGTAATACGTAGATGTGCTGATATGTTGTTGTTGTTGTTGTTGTTGTTGTTGTTGAGTGCCTTCAAACCATTTTTGACTTATGGTGCCCCCAAGGTGAACCTGTCACTGGGTTTTCTTGGCAAGATTTTGTTCAGAAGGGGTTTTCCTTTGCCTTCTCTGAGGCAAAGAGAATGTGACTTACCCAAGTGGATGTCCATGGCTGAGTGGGAATTTGAATGCTCATCTCCATAGTCCTAGTCCAGTGCTCAAACCACTATACCACACTGGCTCTCATGCTAGATAAATTCACAGAAAATAATGTTGCTGATGTCTACAAGCCATCATGACTAGTAGACATCATTAGCCGTATCTTCTGTCAATTTTTCTAGTCCCTTATGTCGAAGTTCATGGCCATCACTACTTTTTTTAGTAGAAAATCAATATGTGCTGTAAGGAGTATTTCCTTTTACTTGTCCTCCCTCCTGGTAGTGCATTGGAGCCGTTCACAGCCATAACGTTGTGAATTCAATCCCAGGGAGGGCTCCAGAGTCCACTCAATCTTGTATCTTTCCATAGGTCACTAAAATGAGTACCCAGCTTGTTGGAGTCAATTAGATTACACATTATAAACCACTTAGGGGTGCTTAGGTACACTCATAAGCAGTACAGAAATTTACTACTATTTCTGTTGCTTTTGCTACATGGACATCCTAAAGTCTAGCTTAGTTATGTGACTCCCAAGTTGCTGAAAACTATTCACTGTCCCATATTACAGCTCTTTAGAGTCATTTTGAGCTAAGGCTTTTCTAAATCTAACACTTAAGTTCTGACCGTAATTCTGTTGCCCCTGCATTGCCTACATACTCACTGATTTTTCTCTAAATTTTCCCTTCCTGCTTACACATGTGGGGAAGAGAGAGAGAGAGAGAGAGAGAGATGGCAGAATTGTTGAAGTCTCTGCTTGTCTGGGAGAAATAGGGGGAAGGAATGTGGGTATTCAACCTCTCACTCTTGTGAATGGTTGACCAGATGGATAGAGGGAGCCTACAATGCTTCCTTGCATACAGAAAATCTAAGTAAGGCTTATTTGTTACAGGCAGCATGATGCAGTAGTCTAAGAGTTAGACTAGGATTCCAGGAGACCAGGAGTGGAGTCCTCATTCTGCAGTGGAAATCCATCTTGGATGTGCCACATTCTCTCAGTTCAAGATGAAGGCGATGGCAAGCCTCCTTCCAATAAATGGTGCCAAGAAAAATGTACAATAGGATCACCATAAGTCAGAGTCAACCTGAACACATGTAACAGCAACAACATCAAAGGCTTCTTTGCATGCTATCAATTCACTATTGTGTCTTGTATTTTCCTAAAATCTAGACAGGTGTGTGAATACTGTATATACTCATGTATAAGTCTGGAAATTTAGGTCAAAAAATTGACTCCAAAAAACTGAGTCGACTTATCCACGGGTCAATGTAAGTACTGTATCTAAACTCTTATTTAAAGAAGGATCCATCCTCTGGTGAAAAGCAAGAATATAATCTGTCCTGGAAACACTGACTCCCTTTACTCTCTCATCCATCCAGTCTTAAGAATAAGCACAAAGAGTTATGTCTGATGCACTTTTGGAAGTTATTTAACAGTGTTTTGCTTTGCTTCATCCTTTAAATCCTTTCCTATATGCCCCTAAATTTTACTCTCGACTTATCCACATGTCATAGCAAAGCCCATAATTTTGGCCCCAAAACTTGCCCTCGACTTATACATGAGGTCGACTTATAGTCGAGTATATACGGTATTCACCTGGAATAGTGTAACTGGACTGTGTGTCCAGTTCTGGGTACCACAATTCAAGAAGTGTGTGTATAACCTGGTGTGTGTCCAGGGGAGGGCAACTAAAATGGCAAAAGGTCAGCAAGAGGAGGAGGAGGAGAAGGAGGAGGAGGAGTGGTGGTGGTGGTAGTGGTGGTAGTAGTAGTTCAGCAACATATTGAGGACTGAAGGTAGACAGATGCAGCTCCTGCTTTAGTAATGCATGGTGTGCTTGGTGTGATGTCATTCTAAGACCCTTGGAGGAGGAATTGGCAAGACACAAGTTAGGAATAATGCAGTTTGTAAGTGCTATAACTCAAGCCTATTGATTCCTGGGATTTGTAGTTTGACAAGATCTTTAGTACTGGCACCTCACAAAACTACAAATTCCAGGATTCTGTAAAATGAAGCAATGGAAGTTAAAGTGGCACCAAGCTGCATTATTTCTTCTGTATAGATTCCCCTCCCCCCCCCCCCCCCGTTTCCCAGTGCAGTTTGAACACTGCTTCCAAAGCCTGTTAATCCTATCAGAAGCCACTGGAAGAAGAGTTGGAGGTGGAGAGCAACAAAGAACAGGTAGCTAATTATTTTCAGGAACTGAAACAGTGTGAATAATGTTGCAATCAAGTTCCACCTCAGAAAACAAAATGGAAATGAGCCAGACATAATTCATGTTAAACACTAGCAGGTACTACCTCAAAAGATGTTGACACAGAACTGCAAAGTTAGGAGCTTACATTTTCAAATGTTTCAAAAGAAAGGTGATGATTCAAACCTCCAGAGGAAGCTTTAAAAGCCATTTGATTTTGAAGTGTTTCAACATGTAACAAAGGCTGAAATATTGCATGTTCCACAATTTGGAGAGCTTAGGATGTTTTGACCATTATAGTAAGTATATTTTAAAAAAAAAAGCCCAGTGCCACAGCCTCATTTCTGGGCCTAAGCTTGGAGACGTGTGCCAGCATCCCTATTAGTTAATATACATAGTGCCAAAACTAATGCTAAGCCAAAGTATCACTAAAGCAGTGCTGGAAATGAAAATGAAATGCTTTTCTTGTATTGTTGCTTGCAGCCATAGAAAGGGTGAATATCAGCACAGTGAAGAGACAGACCAGTTGTGTATAGGAGAGGGATGTTTGACAGGTTCCCCAGGTGTCTCTTCATTTATGTCTGTGCTTTAGTTCATAGGCTTGTGCACAAGTCTGAAAGAGATGAAAGTATAGCCCAGTTGCTAAGGCTCCCTCTCTTCCCCATGCTATGCTGCAACTCAAAAGCATTTCTCCTGCCTTGTCTAGGCAGAGAACAAAAACTTGTGATCCAACAGATGTTAGATTATAGTGTCTGTTATCCCTGAAAATTGACCATACTATCTGAGACTGATGGAAGCTGACATCTGAACTAAGTCTGTTGTGCCATAGATAGGACTGCCTGAATGAAAACTGGAGGGGGCTCCTGTACCTTTATTGGTTGTTTAGAAAGGGAAAATTTAGCCATTGTTACTTGTTACCTGGCTGCATAGGCAACAGTATACAGAAACCATGCAGAAAATGGGGGTGGGAGAGAGAAGACAGAATATAATGAGGAAGAGGAAATAGTAAAAACTGGGAAGAAAGTCAAAAAGGAAAGTGCAAAGGCAGAATTATAGCTGAATATCTTTTTAAAAATAGATGTCCACAGATTATTTACATAACTTCAAAATACACAATGGAGACAATGAAATAATTAAAGTTTTTCCTTACTTTGGCTTAGTCATAAATCAGAATGATGACTGTAGTCAAGAAATCAGAAGACTAGAATTTGGAAGGGCAGCCATAAAGTGTCAAGGTATATCACTGAATACCAAAACCAGCATATTCTGATTTCTTTATATGGTTGTGAAAGCTGGGCAGTGAAAAAAGCTGAAAAGAATCAATTCATTTGAAATGTGGTGCTGAAGGAGAATTCTGCAGATACCATGGACTGCCAAAATGAATAAATGGATCCAGCCTGAATTCTACCTAGATGCCAAGATAACTAAACTGAGTTGGTCATACTTTCAGCAAAGCATGAGAAGACATGACTTAAGAAGAAAAGACAATAATGTTTTTTTAGTTAGAAGTCAGTAGGAACAGAGGAAAACCACATTGCAGGCTCATCGATTCAGTCAAGGGAGACACAGCTCTGAGTTTGCAAGACCTGAGCAGGGCTGTTGATAAAAAGTGACTTGGAAATCTCTCATTCATACAGTCATCATAAGTCAAAGTTGATGTGTAAGTGAGTAACAACAGCACAGCCATCAAAGGTACAGGAGCCCTCTCCAGGTATCACTCTGGCAACCCTAGCCACAGATCACAGATCACTTGTTAGTCAGATAACACTCCCTCTTTTCTAGCACCATGTTGTCCAGTAAATTACACCATACCGTGCGTGAAAAAAGAGAAGTTGCACCTTCTTGATCAGATAAGGTCAGAGCATGATGTCTTGGCTGTGTGTTTTCCCCTGTCTACAGGCAGGGATCAAATTTCCAATGCCTTCACAAATAAACTGGTGGAAAATAAGCCACATTTGGCTTTGAATTTATTTATTTTTAAAGTGGAGCAGCTGAACATAGACTGAAAATCTTTTCAGCATTGATATGTCCAGTAACTTTTAGACGCAACGGACACACCAGTAACGAAGAGAAGAGCCAGCCAAAGATGGACTTAAAAGAAGCCAGACAGCTTTCCAGTGGAAACTGGTGGTGAGGGTTGGTAGAGCATTAGAAATTAGGGAGGGCCTAAAATCCAGGTTCTCAGCGGAGCAGCCATTTGGAGGTAATGATCTAGAATTCAAAGTGCTATCCCTCATCTTTTTCTTGAGGATTAACATTCAAGATTTGACAAAAAATTAGATCATCAGCCCTATATGCCAGCTTGGGGATGGACCTCTTGCTCACCAGGGACTGCAAGGCTCCTGCCTTCTCTCCAGAAATTTATTGGTACCCCGATACAGCCGGCACTCAATATCCACAGGTTCTCCATCCACAGATTCAAGCAACCATGGCTTGAACATATTCCAAAAATATATACATTCCAAAAAGGAAACCTTGATTTTGCTATTTGTAAATATAAATATATAAAATATATTTTATACCAGTTCACAACACCATTGTATTTAATAGGACTTGAGCATCCATGGATTTTGATATCCACGAAGGGGTGTGTGTATACTGGCACCAAACCCCAGCAGGTACTAAGGACCCACTTTATTTTATAGTAGAATAACGTCCAAAATCCACAAAACAGTGATACCTTTATTCGGACAACCAGTATAACTGTTTTGTGCATTTTGGATCCTATTGTCCTTCCCTATATGGCCAACACAGCTAACCCTGACTAATATTTTATGGTACCCTTAATTTCCAGCAGTGAGGCCCACGTCGTTCTTTGTCATATCGGGGGAAGGCAATCTCGGAACAATTTAATAAATGTCCTGCCACTCTTTTCTTTGCCATCCTCACAATAACCAGACCTGAAACATCTGTAAGGGAAAGCCAGTTGTTGCTTAGCAACTCCGGTATTCATTTTCTTTCCCTGGAAGAGGCCTAAGGGCAGCAGCAATTAGTGTGACCAGATGCAAAGGATTCCTGTGCTTTTAATAGGTGTAGAGAAGAGGGGATTTCAGCAAGTGTAACTTGTCAAACGTGGGTGAGAAAACATCTGCTGGAAATCCCTCTACTATACCATATAGGTGAAAGTATATGAGTCCTATCTTCCCTTGCACCTGGTTCTTCTAATAGCAGTCTAGATCTTGAGGTTCAAGTGCACACAGGTTTCACATCATTATTTGTGAAAAACAAGTCGGCCATTTCTTGATTTCCATAACTGTCTTTAGGAAAGCCATCTGTTCACCATTTTCAGGGTTACAGTCTTCAGCTCTGGGAGAACAAACACATTTCAGATAAGTGCATGGTAATATAGGCACTTACAAGAGAGAGACGAGGAAAAAGGACACGTGCCCCCATGGTATGTAAAAAGGGCAGATAAAATTGCACAGATTGGATCTGATAATATGTGTGAATAGATGCACAGTGAGAAATCATGATTATAATCTCAATAGAAATTCAGTACACAAGGAGAAAGGCAGAATGCTAGTGATCTCTGTTGCCTTTCAGGCTGTTATTCATGTGATGTTTGATGGGCTCCCTGTCAATGTTACATTTTTAAAAAAATTTTAAAATTAGACATGGGACTAATCTCTCCAAATAGAGCAGAGGTAAGGAATGTGTGACTGTCAATATGTTATTGGATTTTCATCATCCCTTACCATTACCACCCACCACCAAAGGGAAAGATTTCTTTTTTAAAAAATCTGATTTTATTTTTTTTTAAAGTATTTTGTGGATTTTTAGCAATGGTTTTTAATTGTTGTAAGCTTCTTGGAGTCTCAGTCTGGGAAAAGGGTGGGATGTCAATAAATTAGTAGGTAGTAGAGGTAATAGTAGTAGTAGTAGTGGTGGTGGTGAAAGAGCCAGCATAGTATAGTGGTTTGAGCATTGGACTATGACTCTGAAGACCAGGGTTCAATCCCAGATGGTGGGATATTAATAAATAAATAATAAATAGGTAATAGTAGTAGGAGTAGTAATGAAAGAGCCAGCATGGTAGTGGTCTGAGTGTTTGATGATAACTCTGAAGACCAAGGTTCAAATCCCAGCTCGGCCATGTAAACCTGCTGGGTGACCTTGGGCAAGTCAAACTCTCACCCTCAGAGGATAGTAATGGTAAAACTCCTGTGAAGAAAACTTGCTGAAGATAGGTGTACCTTAGGATTGCCATAAGTCAGAAATGACTTGAAGACACACAACAAGAGTGTTAGGAGCAGCTGCAGTAGTAGAGGAGTGGGCAGTTCCACAGGGCCCTAAACATTCTCAGCAGGTTGCAATGTCATGTCAACACATTGTATCTAGGTCTTTTTTACTTTGGGAACAGGGAGGCTGAGGGTTATAGGAAACTTGGGAGCTCGACAGGCCGCCCCTTTTCACACCAGATTGGGGCCATGGCAACTTCACGCCATGGCCCTGATCCAGCCTTTAGATGGAGCCATGGTCACATTGCTGTGGCTATGCAGCACTGCTTTGGCGCTAGGTCATATGGACACAGCGCCAGAGGAGCGCCACGATGCCATGCATCACATGTAATGGCACATGGTATTATGGTGCCCTGGGGATGGAGTATGGGTGTGCATCATCTGGACACAACACAACACCCCGATTCCACCCCAAGGCTGGCTTTAATGGCCAGTCTGAAGAGGGCCTTAAGCAAGCAACCAGTTCATTTTTAGTTGCCTTGGGGATGTTTGGAATAAATTGTTTTTCAGCCCAAAAAAGGCCCAGATTTGGAAGGGAGGTCTTGGGGCTTCAAGAGTGTCCCTAGGGCTGGAATCAAAAAATGCAAAGAGGGATCACATGTAGCCATTTACCGATATGAAGAGCAGTCCTTTTCGAAGTAGGACACATGGCCAGCCAGGGGTTGCCAGCTTATAAGTGTGTGTTTTAACAGCTAAGAGGAAATGAGGATGTTTATCTCCATGCTATGAAAGCATTGCCTGTTGGTTACAACATGGCTGCACAATCCACTGGTCTTTCAGCATAAATGCACCCTGTTGTGACCCAAATAACCACGGTCAGGTACAAGTACTTCAGCAAAAGCTGATTGTTGGAGGTGCCATCACTTATTACTGGTATTGCCAATTGTATTGCCTTTTCATCATTTTAGCTTTTATGAACAGATGCCCTTTACTTGTAATTCCATTGGTGAAGCTTTCCCCATTACTCTCTCCACTTCATCTGGTTGAATTCCATCTCCATTCATGCTGTTAAGGGTCACAGAGCCTCTGCCTTTAAAGGGATGAATGTCACACTCCCACTGGTGATGTGTGGCTAGACATAAAATAATAAAGTATGACAGAAGAATGAAGAACTTGGGGCTTTCTAACTTACTAATTCTCTGTAGGCAGCCAGCTCTTAAGAGATAAATTTCTATAAATAAATGAGTTCTAGATTTTTAGATAATTTAGTCAGTGGACCTATGCAGAGCTATCAGTTTGATTTGAGGAGAGCATTCTTTCCATACTTTCAATTTTTTGATTATAGCTGAAAACCTGAAGTTTTTTTCAATAACTTTTCCCCCCAAATAATGTGGGTTGTTCATTTGCTCAGGCAAGAGAATCCCTGCTTTTCTATTCTTCCGAAATGGAAACAAACAGATGGGTTGTGGAAGGTCTGTGGTCAGCTTTTACAGTTAAGTGAAAATAGCCTTTACAACCCTATTTAGAAATAGCAAATCTAGAATTAGTCTTTTCAGGGCTAAGGAGGTGAATTTTTAAAAAAGGAGAATTGATAATCCCCAGCTTTTTTTCTATTGGCAGCTTCTATTTTAATTCTGCTGTGGCAGCTACCATCGGAGGCACTTTTTACCCAAAAAATGTTTCTAACTGGAGTATAGTTCTCAGCCAAAAGGATGTACCAGGGAATTCACCCTTGGCCTGCCCAACGGGTGGGGAGGCTGCTTTGTTTCTAAACCTAGAAAATCATTTTAAAGGGAAAAAACAGTCTTAAGTTCTCATGGTGGACATCATTTATCACGTCTATTTTGTCACTATAGTATGATGTGCTGTTTAGTTATCCAAAAAGTTTGTCTTAGACAGTTCCATGTCTCACTAACAATCACATCTGACTTTGATATTATGCCAGCACAACTAGTTTACACGGTCAAGTAACTTAGGTCCAAAACACACTGCAGAAATAACCCAATTTGATGAGGCCTCTGTAACTGCCCTCGCTCAGTGCTAGGAAATCCTGGGAATTGTAGTTTCTGGTGGCACTAGAGCTCTCGGACAGAGAAGGCTAAATGTCTCACAAATCTACAGTTTCCTTGAGCTAGGGCAGTTAAAGCGGTCTCAAACTGGATTATTTCCTCAATGTGTTTTGGACCTTGGAGATTTATTTTTTAAATCAATTTATTATGAAACCCTAAGGGGGGAAGGAGATAAGGGATAAGGGAAACTCAATGTGCATTATCAACTAGGTAGTCTGGGATAGGCAAAGTATAGCAAATGGGCTGCATGCATCCCTCAAGCCCCTTTTTGCACCCTCACATTATTTATTTTTTTGAAATGTATATTGCAGTTTACTATGGTTGTGAGATGAAACTCAATTATTTTCAAATATATATAATCCTTTTTTATACCTCCCACATTTTTTTGAGTTCTTATATCTGATAGTACACATTATGTGTGTGTATATTTTACCACCAAATATAGTAGTTCCTCAGCCAAGTGATTGTGTAAACCAAAATTAGAAGCATTGATCTCTCTACCATAGACAGCACCAAACTGAATTAATTAGTGCCACCTAGGCTGAAATTTTTGGTGAAGATTTATTGCTTGGTATGTGTTGTGTTTCTGCCTGGCCATACCAAGACAAAAGTGAACCATTAGCCCTGTAGCTGTTAAATATGCAGTGAAGTCCTTTAAAAAATATAGCCAAAACAGAGTTCTCTTGTTCCCTTCATTCATACATTGAACAGATAGAGGAAGGAACATTTCATTTCGACTTTTGTTCTTTCAGTTATCCTTTTCCATTTATTCAAGCCTAACATAGTCCCCAGCTGTATACGGAAGCCTATCAAGGGATAGGAGCAAGAATCAACCCAAACCAATCATCGCATTATCATTGGTAGCTTGTACTCTGGAATCACAAATTTCCATTAAATATATTCAGGGGTAGCTGTGCTGGCCATGCAGCAAAATACAAGGAAATACAAAATCCACAAAACAGTGATCTGGGGGTTGGGCAACTAAAAAGCACAAAATAAGTCATGCAAGCTTTCAAAACCCCACTGGCTAATTCATCAGGTGAAATATGCCGAAATATCAAATAGGGGGAGGAAAACTCCTTCAGGAACAATAAAGTAACTTGCCATGGGGTCCTGGCTGTCTCTGTCCATTGTGAGGCCGAAGGCCCCTTTCTTCACAAAGGACAGAGACAACCAAGGGCCTGAACAGACAGAGGGGAAAAGAAATTATGAGCCGCAATGGCACCAGTCCCTTCCCCTGTCTCTGCACCAGCATGCAGTCCTCACACCTGTACAATAGTTCACACTTTCGGGCCCGAACTGGAGCAAACCAGAGGTTATTTTGCTCTGATGTTTAACCCTGGAATGCAAAAACATCACAGATTCTTCCCATGTTGGCCACATGCATCATTTAAACAGGTAGGTTTTGAAATGGGATGAAACCATGCTTTATCACTTGTGTGGACCACTTGATGCTAATCGAATTTGAATTTTACTGCCTTTTGCCCAGTCCCCACATGACCAAGAAGAGGAGTGCTCTGCCTGCATGGATATCCTCCAGACCAACTTAACTACAACAGAAATAACATCTGATGCATAATGTAGGCTTGTGACTCTAATATCATTACTTTTATATTCCTGTATGATTTTTTAAAAACATCTTTTACCTGATGGAGAAGCCAGTGGAGTTTCCAAAACTTGCATGGTGTAATTTGATGCCTTGTACTTGGTCTAAAAAAGCTTATCACTATTTTGTGGATTTTAGGTTTTGTTGTAAATTGTCCATGGTTGAGTTACAACACTGAATAGATAGGGGAAAGAACAAGGCCAAAACCAGTGATCTCATTTTGACTTCCTAAGGCCCCATTCACACTATGAAATAACCCAGTGTGGAATCTGGGTTATAGGTATTCATAATGCCCCTAACTGCACTCAGTGCATTTGGGGGGGGGGGGGGACACTTGACCCAGTGCATTTGTCACTGGGTCATCTATTGAGTCTTTTTTGCAATGTGACAAGGATCTCGATCTTTGGTAGTGGAAACTACCGATCCGGATCTGTGCTGCTGCATCTTCCTCCCTCCTTCCTCATCTCCTCTTCACATTTCCACCGCCACTGCGCTGCTTCCCCCTTCATTCCTCTTCCTCCTTCCCTCCCCTTTCTTCTCTTCCTGCTTTTTTTTTTTTTTTTTTTTTGGCAAATTTCTTCAGAGGGGGTTTGCCATGGCCATTTTCTGAGGCTGAGAAAGCATAGCTGCTGTTGTCTCACCACCTCTTCCTCCCTTCTCTCCCTTCACCCTGAATGTGAGCAGGAATCAGTACAAAATGCCATTGAGAGATTCGATTGTGGCAAACTGCGCCGTGGAAACCCAATACAAAAATACAGTGTGAATGGGGCCTAAGAAATCCTAAAAGGATCGTCGATTAGTTGGGATTATACACTTGGTAAATATGGTGAGCTAAGCATTTTATAAAAGTATAGTCCCTTAGTTAATGTAATTTTGGAATAATAGCCACCTATTTTAATTGATATATATATATTGCTTTTTGAAAAGGATGCCTGATGGTTAAAAAGAACTTTAAAAACAAGGAGGAAAACATTAATAGGAGATTAAGGTAGCATCTACACTGCAGAATTAATGTAGTTTGACACCTCTTTAACTGGCATGGGTCAATGTTATGAAATGAAAAATTTGTAGTGTTTTGAGCTAGAGGTACTGTATATACTCGTGTATAAGTTAGAAATTTAGGTCAAAAAAACTGATGCAAAAAACCTGAGTCGACTTATCCATGAGTCAATGAAAGTACAGTGGGCCCTCATTATAAGCGGAGGATCCATTCCAGAAACCACCACCCCCGCCCCGTGGATACCAAAATCAGCGTATGCTCAAGTCCTATAGAACTCAATGGTGGTGTGGCCATGTGGCCCTGACTTCATTGAGGACAATGGCGCTGTGCCCCTTCCCCCTCCCTGATGCCAGACTTTCCATTCTGACAGCATCAGGCAAGGGGGAGAACCTCTTCTTCTTCCTCTTCTTCACTCTTCCTCCCACTCTGCTCCTCCTCTTTTTCTTCCCTGTCACCATTGCCGTGGCTCTTTCCTGATTCCTCCTTCTCTTTCCTGACTCTTCCCCCTCCTTCCTCTTAGGGCCAAAACACATTGCAAAAATAATCCATCATGAGACTTCTTTAACTGCCCTGGCTCAATGCTAGGGAATGCTAGGAACTGTAGTTTTTGTTTGTTTGGTTGGTTGGTTTTTGAGACGTCCAGCCTTCTCTGTCAGAGAGCTCTGATACCACAATAAACTACAGTTCTCAGGATTTCCAACACTTAGCCAGGGCAGTTAAGCGGTTTCAAGATGGCTTATTTCTGCAGTCTGTCTCAGCCCTTCTCTTCTTCACTCTTCCTCCTCCTCCTCTTCTTCCTCATCGGCACTGCTGCGGCTCTTCCTCCTCCTACTCTTCCCTTGCCTTTTCCGCCTTCCTCCTCTTCTTCTCCCCCCCTCCGTCACGCTGCCACCACTTGTCCTATTTTTCCTCCTCCTGCTCTTCCTCCTCCTTTTCCTTTTCCCCCTCCTCCTCTTCCCTCACTTTCTCCACCTTTCTCCTCTTCCTCTTCCTGTTCCCCAATCTGTTGCCCTGCTGCTGCTTGTCCTCCTTTTCTTCTTCCTCCTTCCCCCTCCTCTTCCTCTTCTCCACTCTTTCTTGTTCTCCTTCTCCCTCTTCCTTGTCCTCCTCTTCTGCCAATGCCACCCCCCGAAGGCTCTTTCTCCTCCTACTCCTTCTCTTTCCCGTCTCCTCCTCCATCCTCCTCTTCCTCTCCTTTGCTCTTCCTCCACACACAAAAAAAGCTTCATTTATATACTGCTTCATAGTATATAAGGAGTGTCTAAGTGGTTTACAACTGTAAGCTACTTCCCCCAACAATCTGGGTACTCATTTATCGACCTCAGAAGGATGCAAGCCTGAGTCAAGCTTAAGCCCTTTTGCTGGTCTTGAACTCGCAACCTTATGTGAGTGAGTGGCTGCAGCATAGGCTTTTAACCACTGTGCCACCAGGCTCTTCTCCTCCTCCACTTCTTCCCACTGGGTGACCTTGGGCAAGCCACACTCTTTAACCAAGGATAAAATCACCTTAGGATTGCCATAAGTCAGAAACTACTTGAAGGCACACAACAGTCACTGCCCTCATTCCCCAGAGAAGCAGGAGGCTGGTCAGGGTTGGTTGGGACTCCATGCATCCATGCTCACCCAGAGGGACGGAATATAAATAAATATTTATTATTATTTATTATTATTATCCTCCACCTCCTCCTTCTCTTCTTCCTCCTCCTTCTCCTCCTCCTCCTCTTTGCTCTTCCTCCTCCTTTTTCTTCTTCGTCTGCCTCTTCTTCCCCACATCCTCCACTTTCTCCTCCTCCTCTTCCCCCCTCCATTACCCTTTCACCGCTTGTCATCCTTCTCCTTCCTCCTCCTTCCCCTCCTCCTCTCTGCTCTTCCTCCTCCTTTTCCTCATTCTCCTTCTCCCTTCTCCTTCCCCTCCTCTGCCAACACCATCCTCCCTGTGGGCTTGCCATTGTGTATGCTTAAGTCTGTGGATGGCAGACTGTATTGTATTTTAACTCATTTAAAAGAAGGAACAATGTCCTGGTAAAAAGCAAGAGTATAATAGGTGAAGCACCAACCCCCTCTGCTCTCTCATCCATCCAGTCTTAAGAGTAGGCTCAACGAGTTATGTCTGCTGGAATTTTGTAAGTTCTTTGACATTGTTTTGCTTTGCTTCATCCTCTAGATCCTTTGATATATGCCCCTAAATTTTGCCCTTGACTCATCCATGGATCATAGCAAAATCCATAATGTTAGTCCCGAAACTTACCCTCGACTTATATATGAGGTCGACTTATAGTCGAGTATATACAGTACTTCAGTTAAGAGCAACAGGTTACTTTAGAGGGCACAGAGAAGACTCTGTGGTGCATGTATAGCTCTGACCTATAATAACTATCAACCACTCCCATCCTGTCTCTCAATAAAACTTTAAAGCCCATTTAAAGTTAGCCCACATTCTTGCCTTCCTACGACTGAGAAAAACAAAAGCAATCTACCTTCCTTATGACAAGCTACAGTAAGGTCTAGTTTATTTTTTTCTCAGTTTTTAATATGAAGAACTACATGTAGTCATATGTGTTTTATATTCCACAATTGAACATCACAGGAATCTAAACCTGTTCTTTGGGAGGAGGGAGTCACTAAGGGCAGTGTTGCTAAAGCTAAGCAGATCTGTTGTCTGCTTAGTCCTTTGATGGGAGCTCATGTAGGAACCTGACAAATGCCATCTTGAGCTTCCTGGAGGAAATGTGTTATATAAATGTCATAAATGAAAAGCCTTGTCCTTTTCACATTTCCACAATCTCTGCACCATATATATGCATAGTCCCTGTTCTCTCTCCTTTTTTTTAAATGATCTTGTGTTTTTTAAAATGCATTTATATGTTCATAGGTTTCATTTTCCCATTCTAAATTTTTCCCCTTACCTATCCCCCTGCAGTGATCTCAGAACTATTATGTTATTTTCCTGCTGCTCAGGAAAAGAGAGTTCTTAACAAATTGCAATAACTGAATGAGTGGCTATTATATGCCCTGGCTATTAAAGGATTCTGATTGAAGCCTGTTGAGAATGACTCATCTTTTCCAGTTACCTAAAGACTTCACAGGCAGCCTCCAGAAAAAATCTCTGGGTGATTCAGAACCTCCTTTATCCCACAATTTAGGGATGAAATAAAATGGCAAATGTGGAAAAACTGGGTGATGCTCATAGGGGATCCAGCCAAGAATGGGCAAAATACAAAAAGCATGGTGTCTCAAATGAACACCGTGTCTTTTAAGCACAAAAAATCTAACAATTGATACAATGGTATCACAAAGCTTTACATGAACTCAAGGCTGTGCTGAGAGGGAATGGAGCTTTAATCCGTAGTTCAACCAGTTTTGCACCAGGCAAAAAAGAAAGAGAAGTCTCTGTTCAGTGAAATGGGCCTTTGTGGCAAGGCAGGGAAAAATATTAGACAATCACAGTAGCAAATATAATGAACACTGCAAAACCTGTGTATTTACTGCTTAAAACAACGGAAGGCAGAGATTTTATGCCTCAGATCTACAAGTTTTTCAATGTTCATTATACTGTGATTGTCTAATATAGAAAAAGAGTGCACTTTCACCTGCAGCTCCTCTTAATCATGAAACTGATCCATTAATAATAAGCATCTTCCTCAACACAGATTTTCCACTTCAACTGCTTAAATGTTGCAGTCCCAGGCACAAAGTTGTAACTTTTTGAGAACCCAGATATTTCTCTTTCTGGTGACTATGGTTCGAAAATACAAAGAAAATGGAATTTTGTTCATCTTGGGGCGGACCACAGAGGAGCATAGTAAGTTACAGTATATAGAAGGGCAAAGCTACCTGTGGCACTCCATGCTTTGTTGGAGACTGCATCAGTAATATTAGGCTTGGGGAGATTTTAAATGGGATTGCAGCATAAAGGGTGGGAAGGTTTAACCATTCCATACACAAGCTGTAATCTTGGTGACCATGCTGTGATTCAGTGTAAAAAGCATCCTCTTAAACAACCCTGTTTCTAATGCCTATTACTAAAAAAATCTATTTAAAACACTGGAGATCACCTCATTCTCTCTTAACACGCTTTATCCCCGACAGGATAAAGGTGCATTTATTTTTAAAACAGGATTTATTTCATTCACCTATGGCCAGGCAAATGCATTCCAGATGCTAACCAGGTTTATTCTGTAGCTTTTCAAGAATGGGATTTTTCCATTATTGAAAAGGTGCGGGATAAGACCAGCTGGCATCCAGGTTGTAAATGGAATGCATTTGTCTGCCTGTGGGGAAATATAATAAAACCCTTTTCAAAAATAAATGCACCTTTATCCTGTTGGGGATAAGGTGCGTTAAAAGAGAGTACACTAATCTTCAGCGATGTGATTGCTAACAATGCTAACTAATGTCAGTTTCTGCATAGAACTTTCTCAGTCACAAAGACAGTACACACCAATATTTTCTTGAATAAAGTTATATAGCCATACCTAGGATCACAGTTACATGTATCAGCACTGTTTGTGAGAAAACAAAATCAAGATTTTGATTTGAGGGTTTTTTTCTCAGCCCCTCTTGGGAGAAAATTGAACTCTCATGTCAGAACAATGTGTTTCTTGTTCATTTGTTTTGTTTGGGAAGATTTCGTGTTTACAATTGCTGACAAATTCTGTTGAAATTAATTAGAATTACCATCCCCAAACTTCAGATTAATGCTAAGGAGACCATAATTTGAAAACGTTCCTGGAAAGCAAAATGATTGTCAGCCAATGCATGCAATTTGAACAATGACTCTCTGATTTCTGTATGAGACTCTGTAAATTTGACAGATGTATGGACAGATAACTGTCACATCATCTGATTACATTTTTTTTCCCTTTAGTTGCTGTGTACATAAGTACTTTGCTGGATCTGAGAAGGAAAGGAGTGAATTAATAAATTCATGAAAATAAATGGTTTGAGAACTCATCAAACCACTTACTTATAAATGTTGCTTTAAGTTTCAAGAAATTGTCTGATTTCTAATGACACGGCGTAATCTCATATTGTACTATTTTTCTCAAAATATTGATTTCAGTAGAAATGGAAATCCGGTGGCTTTTGCTTTACAGCTGAATATGGGCATGGTGGTCCATCCTGTGAAAATAAGCTCTGTGGGATGATTTGCAAACAGACACTAACACATCAGGGCTAGGTCTCAACTGCTCTTTTGTTACTTGAGGCATACAATACCAAAGTATGAGTGAGCAATTACAGATATCCTACCACAGACAGAATTTTCATTTCAACTTCCTTCCATCCAGCTTGCAGAAAGAAATGTACCTCAAGAGATTTCTATAGTACATAATTATGCATTCAAATGCTGATAGTCCTGGAAATATAATACCCACCACGACCTCACTACAGTATATGAATAGCATTTCAAAGTTCAACAAAGTGTGCAAAGGAAATTGTAGCAGTAGGGCCATTCACAACAAACTTCAAAGAAGGGATACATTCAAAGTTAAATTGCAAAAAGCAATAAACCACATACTAACTAGCAATGTTTGCCTTGTTGGTCAGAATCACCTTTCTTTGGACTAGACCTTTGGTATGGATTCCTTACTCAGTATATTCACCCATGTTAATTTTTGCAGGTGTACCCAAGAAACACATGTCCTGAAAGAACCATTTACTCTCCATAAACAATATATCTGATGAAGAAGGGGCATATTGTATGCTATATTCTATGGAAGCCACTGAATTTCAGAAA
Source organism: Urosaurus nigricauda (assembly GCA_034509955.1). Classification (NCBI taxonomy): domain Eukaryota; kingdom Metazoa; phylum Chordata; class Lepidosauria; order Squamata; family Phrynosomatidae; genus Urosaurus; species Urosaurus nigricauda. Next base: position 110,227,608 of record JAOEGL010000004.1, read on the forward strand.
TCCAGAAATCTATCCTTTCTTGCTATACATATATTAGCATCAGATTTTTACTTTTAAGTGATAAAAGTAAAAAATGTGAAACACACAGAGACACAGAAACAATAAATAAATGTTCATTTAGTGTTTTGGGAATCATCAATTGCTTGTTCTTGTTTAAATGTGGCAGTGATGTATTGTCCAAGTGTCTCATAGACAAAGTCCAGTAATGGATGTTTGTGCTTTATGTTTTTCTCCATACACATCTGTTTAGAAACAAAGTACAACAAAATCTGTCACCAGATGTAAATAACAAATCCTGATTTTTCCCGATATATGCAGCTCCTCCAAAGTTTGATAGGATATGGCCGAATATATCTTCCCTTGGGGTTTCTAACCCAAATCAAGGTAGGATCCTGTAAAATTCCTATAGATCTATAACTTTAACTGCTTTGATAGAATCTCAGGTGTTGGCTAAAAGAATGGAAAAAAAAACATTTTTCCTCTCTTGGGACTAACAAAAAGGCATACTGTCCAAAACAACCTACAGAGAATTATTATCATAAAAATGAATCTTATATGAAAAGGCTTTATGTTAACATGAACATATCATCTTCACTTGAAGTTATAAGCACTTTTATAGCTTAAAATGCAATATAAGTCTCTAGAGAAGATTGAAATTGTATAGGCATTGTCATTTGCATGATAAATAAATTTTGTCTTTGGACTTTCTGAGTACAAGATATTCCCTATGTCTCAATGAAATAATATCTTAATGTCTCTGTGTTCTGCTTTGTTTTCTTAATTGAAATGGATGTTATTTCAGTTGGTATTCAGAGCTGAGGCTGCGCTGAGACAGACTTAACAGTGGTGGTAGCAAACCATCTTCTGAGGCAATTTCTTTGAACAATGCAACATTTTCCGAAAGCTGAGCTTTTCTTTTCTATCTCTCTCTCCCCCCACTTCAGTTTTCTTTTTTCCCCTCCAAGATGTCAGGTCACATTATAGATTGCTTCCCATATTCCCTCTTTCTCTCTCGCTATGTCTTTCTGTCTGTGTTCACACACACATCTGTGCATCTGTGCATGCTTAAAGCTTTACATTTCCACAAATACTGACAGCAGTATTTCTCTCTGAAATCCCTAGTGCATGACTTCCACATCTGAATCCCAATGATATTCACGCACGCAAAAATTTACTGATAGACAGTGGCATGTTGATTATTCCAAAAAGAAATGGAGTGGGTGTGGAATTGAAAGGAAAAAGGTGTTCATGTGTGTGAAAGAGAGAGTGAGTGAGTGTGATTTCCAAGTGTGTGTTCTCACAAGGCTTTTACATAGCAACTTCGTTCAGTTAGGTGTAAACCTGTTTGTTACTTCATGTGGAGTTATCCCATTTGCCTACTTTAAAAGCAAACAATATGGGCCTACAGGTTTCTATCGTTATACACAGGACATTCCTTTTAAACTCTAATGAATACAGATGGAGGATAAAATGAATATAAGAGGATCCAGGAAATAGCTTCTAATCTAAACAAAATGTATTAGCAATTTGTTGGAGAGCTAAATTGGAAAGGCTGCAGTCTTAGCCCTTGATCATAATGATGAAATTGAGACTGCCCTAGATACATACATTACTGACAGCTAGAAGTGCTTTAATCAAAGAGATCCATACTATTTTTTAAAAAAATGCAAGTCCCTTGAAGAGGCATACACAGTAACAAAGGGAAGTGTGGACATCATGCTTGCAGGAATCACTCTGCTTTTTACTAAAACCTTAAAATCCACAAATCAGAGATTATGGGGAAACAATTTGCTTTGAATAGCAAAAGTGAATAGGGCTTATGGTCCTTCAAATCAATTCTGTTTACCCCCCCCCCAAACTTTCTTCATTTCAGCAGTGTAAGGCATGGAGGAGTCATTTTGTTTCTGTTAGTTTACTAACTGGAGTCAGAATGCTTTCGCTATATGCTATGAATCCCATACTGATACTTCCAAATCGACCTTTGCCCATCCCTGCAATAACGGGACATTGCTTCCCATGAAGTTTGGGGCTGGATTCTTGAGAACATTATTATTCAGATTTATTATATAAATAGTTTGCAGTTGGTGATAATGCATTATACAATATTAATGTATCATTTTATTGGATTTTCCTGGTTACAACGGAATTGCAGAAAATCTTAAGCTCTAATAAGACTGCCCAAAGGATCCTAAGCAATACAGATTTCAACACTCTGTGTATTGCTATAATTGTGCTACAGAATACCACTTTGTGTACATTTTTGTCCTTCCCTGCCAAACTGTGAATGCTTTGGCTACTTTGACCATTCCTGTATGCTCGATGTAAGCTATAAACAGAACACAACAGTGGAGAGTATGGCACTGTGAGCTGGACAGTTTGGGATACTACAGAAATGCTCCTGTAAACCTGAATAATGAAAATGTATGCATCCCCCAGTTTCATTCTAGTTCTGGCATTAATAAAAAAGCAGTTTAATAAAAAAAATACAGCACAGCAATAGTCATTGTAGTCATTTTTGCTCCTACCATTATAATATATTACAAAGTGGCTCAAATATTGGCCTTACAGGATTGGCATGTTAAAACTTAGCTAGGGTGTTTAACTAGTGATAATTGCTTGAGTTTGTTCTTTCATTTTGGTTTTGATTGCAGGTTTTATTTCATTTTGTTCAACTGTTCAAAATGTTTTAAATGGGTTTAAAGTTTTTTTAGACTTGTTTTACTGATTGTACGCCACCCTCAGATTTTCAGGTGTAGGGGGTAGGACAGAAATATTGAAATAAATAACTGTTAACATTTACTTTGTTATATCATCCTTCATTCCATAATAGGCTACCCTAATAGGTGGTGTCACATGTAATATGTCCTGTGTGTTATGATTTTCAATCCCTTCTTTATATTCTTGCCAAGATCATATTAAACTGTGTGGTAGATGTTTGTCAGTTCTACTCTTTCAATAGAATGTCATCAGTTTCTTGCAGCACACTGGAGATCCTATCCATATGTTGTTACACCTAATCATTTTGCGGGGAGAATATTGTGTATTTCCTAGACTGACATTTCTCACACTATATTTTAAAAAATGGCCACATTCTTCAATCCTTCATTGGCTAGCACATTGTCTCAGAAATGTAGCCTGCTCAAATGTGTCCATGCTACCTTTACAATTGTGCACATAAGAGCTGTGTAGAGTATGGCTTATCATTTTAAAGCTATTTTTCTGCCTAGATTAGAGCTTCTCCTTTTATCACAGTCTGCCCGATTACTTATAGAACAGTGCTTTCTGGTGGCATCTTAAACTGTATTTTGGGCAATAAAAACATGAAATGCAGCAATCTGCATTTTAAATAATAATAGTAGTAATAATAATAATAATCTTTTAAAATCAATCAACACTTAGTTTGTTCCAGTGCGTAACCTTTTCAATACTTTCTTTCAGTTGCTCCAAAATTAGCTTTGTCTACTGTTTCTTCTGTTCAAGTTGCAGTACCCAAGAGAGGTAGGAATTCTTGCATTCATACAGTGATTTCCTAGCATTTGTTCTGTGTTGTGTAAACAATTGCACTGTATGAATCTGGAATAACTGTGGTGTGTACCTAGAATCATCCCATTAGTGAGAGATGCATATTGAACACAAGTAAAATAATTCAGTAGTGCTGAGGACATGAACCATGAAGGAGATGAATAACTATGATTTCTAGATTGTATCTTTTAAAAAAAAATAGCAGCAACTATTTTTAGCTAAAGTGAAAATGAATAATATTGTAATGGTTTTCAAATGTTTCTAGATTTTAATATTGCTACTAATTTCAAACAATAAGCTAGGAACTGTCATCCAGCAAATCAACGTTGGTCACATCAAAAAGCATTAATACTATGTATGATTTCACACAACAAATATCCAGTCTCTAAAGCATTATATTCAATACACCACATGCACACACACTATGTACTATTTTTTACAGTACTATTTTCTGACATCCAATTCAAAAAGATGGGAAATTATGTTATGCCAGAAAAATCTGCATCTTTGAAGATATTAGAATGACTGGGTGGGTGGGTGCGTGGGTGAATTTGGTGGCAAATTCTTTTCAGTGGGGTTCAACCGATGCATGCAGCCCCTTCATGAGAACGTTTGCTAAACTTATTGAAACTCTTTGGATTTCCCTTGAAAAACTCAAGTGTTTTTCCTAAGAAAGAACCTGCCATTTTTCTTCCCCCAAATTTTGCTTTAAGGAAAACTGCAGTGTAACTCTTGCCATGTCCTGGTGAATTGTGTTCATCCTTTGGATTCTATGTGCACTGAGATCATTTCAATATTTTCTCAAAATAATGGAATCACATTGACATTTTGAAAGCATAGAACAGTTGCCTTGACAGCTCCCAGACAGCCTGTCCCAGCTGAGCATCTGTCATTCATAGACGGGAAGTGGTTTTGCTATTTATTGTTTTGCCTGAGTCTTTTATCTGATTTCTAATTTGTATAGCTAACAGTTCTTGGTATGCCATTAGTCATGGAATGAGAGTGGCCATGGCACACTGCAGGTGGATTAACAAAAAAAGACCTTAGTTTTGCCCCAGGGGGTGGATAATGATGCACAGTGTATATTGTGAAGCTGCAACAAATTACATCTAATGCAGAAGTTTAAGATGATAATGAAAATCAAATTTGTCTCCTATTTTATATCATATAAGGGAAGGTGCTTAGATGTTTGTGTTTGATAAGATGGGGATGGCAACATAAAAATATTTTTCTTATTGTGGAATAATCTTAACTGCATATAAAATATCAAATTGAAACATTTTGGAATAGCAGAGGACTACCTATGAACATTTCAATGCTCTACACTTGCTTTAGCTGGTGAGTACCAGACCATGAAGAGGGAAATGGTGGCTTTTCCAAAAATAGCAAGCTAATTTAAAAGGGCGGAGATGCATCAATACTGGAAGAGATTTATTATACTTGTAATCATTTGTAGCCCTGTGGAAAGCACAGAAAGTAGCCATTTTTAGTCCAGAAAAGTAATGGAAGTGAGTAAAGGGTATTATGATAAAGTGGACTGGTGGGCTGGAGGCAATGCAGAGTAGAGCACTGATCTCCTCTTATTTGTCCAACTCCAGTTTTGAAACCTAGATCCCATTAAGCTGAATGAGCAACAGATGTTGGGTGTCGTGGAAGGGAAACTAATTGTTGGCTCTTTAATTTGTTATTGTTGTACCTTGAGTGGTAGCATGTCTTACTGTGATCAGTCCAGGGCTCTGTAAATTAAATGTGATGGGAATCAGGAAGAAACAAAGGTACTTCTGTAAAAGAATAACACACTGTACATTGAACAAGAGAAAACGGATGCAGAAAATAAACAATAAAAGCAAAAGAAAGTTTACACCATTCCCTCACTGTAATACTGTAAACAACTTCCATGTTATGACAAACATTGTTGAAGGGACACAGGTATAATGCCATACTCCTCATCCCACTATTACCTCAACAGTTATATACATAAAGGAAGAGGTTTGTGCCTACAAGCTATGCTTGCAATAGTCTGTGTTATTACATTGTGAAAGTTCGTGTTATCTCCTGACCACAAAATTTCTGGTATTGATTTCCATAAAAGGCAGCTTTTGCTACCCTGCCTCATGCAACAAAATTCCTTCAGTTTGGCCCAGATTTCCTTCTGAATTATATCCAGTCCTTTGGCTGGAGGTTCCCCATGCCTATACCATGATAATGTCATCTTAAAGCCTATCGCCTTTCAGGTGTGTTTGGAGTCCAGCTTCCAATACCTCTAGCCAGAAGTAGTGAGAGATTATAGGAGTTGTAGCCCAACAGAATCTGTAAGGTCCCGAGTTGACCATCCCACTCCTAGTTCAAGTAGTTGACATCACCAATGCTTCTTCTATGTCTCCGAGGCCCCTTGCATAACATGCCTTATTTACCACTACATCTCCTGTGTAGTACTTCTTTTCGGATCCTCAGCAGCTGCTGCAGCTGAGCTATTCCTGTTTCCCTCATGCAGAGGTGCTGTTAAGCCTTGGCTCCCATGGTCATTGTACTAGTCTTTGTAGTGGAACTACAGAAACTAGTCATCTTAGTAGAAATATCCTCTCTGGCCTCAGTATATCGTTTTGTTGTGGTGGTATAAATATGCTTGTATTATTTCAGCTAGTTAAAAGAAAAATAGAACTTTTAAGTGGTTGAAACAGTTGTTAATCATTTTCCCCCTTGTAACCTACATCCAAATATATATTGATTTTAATAGAGAAGCCCCAATCTAACACAGGTCAAATACTTTTAAGTTTTAAGTGATTTCTGTGGGAGATGAATATACTGTAGGTGTTTAAGGCTAGATTCATATACCCCACTCACCTAAGATTCAATATCACTGAATACAGTATACCTAAGTATCTACTGGGGTTCAGTTCCAGGGCCCCTGTGGACACCAAAATTCATGGATGCTCGAATCCCATTAGTATAATGGAGTAGTAAAATGTTGTCCCTTATATAAAGAGGCAAAATTAAGCTTTGCTTTTTTGGTTTTTTAAGATATATATTTTCAAGCCATGGGTGGATGCACAATCCATGGATACGGGGGGGTGGGGGGGCAGCTGTAGTTGCTCTGTAGGCTGATCTTTAAAATTGGTGGAACTGTATTACTTGATATTGACTGTATTGTGCTCAGTATATTCATTTCACTGATACAATTATAATGGTAGCATCACAATCTGCTTAAGAACTCTCGGTTACTATATTTTATAACCACATCAGTTTTATAGTGGTGTGTCATGGTTGTCACTTACAATGCTTCTGTTACGCTATTTTAGACCTGCACAACACTGTGATCAAATTTTGTACATTATCCCCCGCTCTCTCTTTTTTTAAAAAAAGAATATCTTTTAATTACCTCCTGATTTAAATTTATGAAACAGATTGTTACTCCATGGAAAACCATTTGAATGAATTGCAATATGACTTTATAGTTCGACCAGCATGATCTAGTGTGGGTTTAGTATGACTTTTGCCAGAATGCCAGGAAATGCTTCTAATGCAGCAAAACGTAGAGCCTGTCGGTGTGGGAGAAATTAGTATGTCCCCAATTTAATTGTGGTCATAAATGCATTTGCTGTATTTTATCTTGGATCTAATTCATCTTGGATCTAATGTTTTAAGAGGTCTGAGGCTAACAGTATCCCATAGGTATAACTTGTCGCATTGCAGTGTTGTAATGAGGAAATACCAGCACCATCCACCTCTGCTGGGGTTCTAAATGAACATAAATCCTATCCTGGATAGGATGTGGCATTCTTAGTGCTGACCCAGGTTACAGAATTCCTAGGGGTTGGAGGTTAAAATTAGACAGAGGGGACTGCAGGCTAGTCACAGGAGCACAGCCATGTCCCTCCACTTCTGCTGCCTCTTCCCATAGATCTCCCACTCTCCCATCATGTCTCCCATCAACTACATGAGGCTGTTTATATTCATTTGTTTCTCAGCAAGGTGTAGAAATAAACCATATTCATCTATTGCCTCAAAAGGATGGTGCAGGAAAAATGTGGTTTGGATCTTAATAAGTAGGCAGCTCACCTGCATACAAAACAACATAACTGCCATACGAGATTAGAATACATACCTTTCTTATTCTGCACCAGCTATTCTTTCAGCATTTCATTATTTTTACCACAGGACAGTGGATAGCTTCCAGTGACAGCAGGATCACATGAGTAGTGTCTTCATGGGCCTTGACCTTCTTCACCCCAAGGGTCCCAAGGGAATAAGGTTTTTGCTTCCTTTAGTATCTCAGCAGTATGTTCTGCAAGTACATTTTTTGCCATTACAATATTGCAGTCTCTCCTGTGCAGCCACTATTTTGCCATGTAAAGCATGCATGTGGAAATGGCAAATATGCAACCTCTATGCACTGTGATGCTGTTTGCTATAATTTACTAAACAGGATCGTTCCTATCTCCTTCTTACCAGAGTAGCTTGCAGTGCTTCACATGAAAGACCATGTGTAGGGTATCTGTGATACAGCATGACTAGATTGTATCACATAGTTCTGTACATTATAGTAATGATTTCTATAATGGATATAGATATGGCCAGAAGTCTGTTCACATTTGTCCATTAAGAACTTACAGGAATCTTTATGCATCTATCTCTCTATTTATTCATTTACTGCATTTCCATACTGTCCAACATCCAGACCAGTTTTGAGGTGACATTTGTACAATGCACAAGTATAATTTTTTAAAAAGTAAAATACAAGGCATTTTAAAAGGCACTCAGTTAAAAAAACAAAGTGTAATTAATTAAGCAGGAGACAACAGCTGTAAGGATCTAAAAATGTTGTTTACAGTTTTTTAAAGATATTTTTTTAAAAAATGAAAAGGCCAAAAGAAGAAAATAGGTCATCATCTGATGCTGAAAAGACCATAACAGAGGCATCTCATGAGTACCTCTGGAGAGAGCCTTTCAATAACTGGGATGCCACCACTGAAATGTTTCTTTTCTTTTCTTTTTTTTTTGATTAGACATTTTCATTACCAAGGTATTTTGCAGGCTTCAGAAGAGGACCTTGAGGCCAAAGGTGTGGCTGTTCAGATATCTAAAATCATTGAGTGTTTTAGATATTGATATCAGCTCAGCACCTTTATCTGGAAATGGACTAGAGCCCGCTTCTGGAAAACACTAATGTAGTGTGGATCATATTGTACATATTGTACACTTTTAGATTAGGCAAACCATTTCTGAACTGGTATGACAGCTTAAGCCAAAAAACACTTAATTTTACTCACTGTGTATTGTGCTTCCAGTAGCAATGACAAAACCAAGAGCCCTCCCAGATTAGAAGCCTGACACTATAGGAATGGGGAAGGGCTGTCACAGGGCTCACCAAAATGGGGGTGGGGTGGGGTGGGGAGGATTCAAATAAAACTGTTTGCTCCCACAGACCCCTAGAGTATTTGGGAAGCATTGTGATCCCCTGATCTTGGGCCACTTTAGACCAAAGAGAGGCCTTTTTTTCAAGAAGATGTGACCCAAAAGGTGACTTGGAGATGACTTGCTGTTACCCTTTTGCTTTCTTGGCCCTCATCCAAACCATAAATGAGATTGAGTTTTTATCTATGGATAGACTCTATGTTCTCTGTGTGTACACAAGTAAAAAAAAATGAGTCTTGTTGTTGCGTGTTTGTGATTTGAAGTCAGGAGGAAGAATTACAGAAGTCCTCTCCATGGGTTCTTACATACATTTATTAGATATTGAGCAGGCTGTTGAGTGCATCTAAAAGTCAGGCCAATGCATTGTCACTTTACATATTTCATTTACCTATGTATGCTAATGCTTCACTGAATCCCACACTCAGTAAAATGAACCAGGAATGAATCCCTGCTCAGCAAATCAGATAAAAATCTCTGTCTGCTGCAGAAAGGGCAATTGTTTTCCAACTGTTATTCTTTTCTGTTCCCTTACTATCCCTGGATTTCCCACAGAAACTACAGAAACTAGAGACCAGGTAAATCAGAAAGCTCAATCTGTAGTATTGGACAGATATTGGATAGATAGATCATATAAGTGGTAATTGATAATATCAGATAGATGATCTGCCCCAAAATACTAATTATGTGACATAAATTGCTGAGGTTGACATCTTACAACCTAGACACTGGGCAGTTCATTTGAATCTCTTAATCCAATAGCAGAAGTGGCAGATGCAGGTCCTCCCAACACTTCCATCCTAGACCAGCTGTGATGCCACATGCCATCATATCTAACAAAGCAAGTAAATGAAAACAACATAGCAAAGGATAAGTAAGAGTCACAATTGCTTCCTATCTAACTTCAGAAGGATGAACATGTTGTTGTTCTTGTTAACTGCTGCTAAGTCGATTTCACTTATTGCAAACCCTATGAATGAGAGACCACCAAGTCATTTGGTTATCAACACCTCTGCTCAGGTCTTGCAGCCTCAGGGTTATGGCTTCTTTGACTGAGTCTATCTATCTACAAAGCAGTCTTACTGCCTTCTACCTTCCTTTTCTTACTGCCTTCTATCTTGCCAAGCATTATTATCTTTTCAGGATATGTCGAAAGCACAACAGTCTCAGTTTAATCACTTTGAGAATACCTTAAGTGTATTTGCATTACTGATTAAACATATTTTAGGGGTATTTTATGGGCCTTATTTTTATTTCAGAAAGGAGGGGGAAAGGGACTGGAATAGCAGCACATGTGTGGTTGCTCCCTCTTGCTCCAGTCCTTGTGAAAAATCACCCCAAAGCTTAAACACACTCTCTCTTCATAGCAAATAGCAGCGTTGGGAGTGCATTTCCTCCTTTCCCTGGAACCATAGCACAGTGGAGGATATTCAACCCATATTCCTTGTATACCTTTGTCCCAGTTTTTAAAAAATGCAGAGAGAAAGAAAGAGAGAGAAAGAGAGCATGAGAAATATCATACATGAATATAATATATCATCTAGTTTAGGACTTGAAAGAACTTATATAATGTCTGTGTCATGAGGTTTCCCTTTAAAGAATATTGACTTTGAATTGGCTTAAAGATACAAAGGCAACCTAAACAAGACTTGTACTTTGGACTAGTGGGGCTGTTTTCTCTTCTGAAGTGGTTCTTTTTCCTCTTCCTCCAATAACCCCAACATCCTGAATAGAGCAAAATACGTGCTGCACTTCTTTGATCACACCTAGAACCGCTGTTAGCTGTCCACTTAAAAATCAGAGACATTAACCAGCCAAGATACATTCAGTATTATAATTTTCCAAACAGTTTTTGCACTTGAAAGTTCATGGCCATTAATTATTATTTGGCTTGATAGTTTGCAACCACAATTTTCCTCCAAGAATGAGATGTTAGCCCACTTTGTTACAATTGTAAAGAGGAGGTCTATCTTTGAATAGCAGCACATGTGTAGTTGCCCCCTCTTGCTGCAGTCCTTGCGAAAATCACCCCAAAGCTTAAACACACTCTCTCTTCATACCAAATAGCAGCTTTCAGTCTCCTCCTATATTATTTTCATTACTTTGCTGTCAAGAAGAAGTCATCCTATAGTTGACAGACAGCCACTAAATAGCTAATGGGGAGAAGGGTGAGTATTTAAAAAAAAAGAAAGAAAGAAAGAAACCAGCAGAACAGCTGATCAAAGATATAGCTAGAAGGAAGGATGGAAAGTACAGCTCTTACTCATAAAGCTTCAATTACAAAATTAAATAATTGATGAAAATTGCTTTCTTCTAGGGAGCTCTAGGCTAATGTGATTGGGGTGCTTTGGGTGCTGTTTTCCCCTTCCATGTGTCTTGATGAGTCTGAGAATGGCTTTTATAATTAGACCATTTTCAAGAGCATTTCCCACTGTCATTCAGTCAGGTCATGCGGCTGCTTACCCAAGGATGAGTGCATGCCTTGTCAAGCTTTCCACCACCAGTGAACTTGAACACTTGCTTAAAAAAACTCTTTTCCTGGGTGAAATGTTTGCCACAGTGTCCTGCCTGAAAAATGGGTTTCCTGAAACGTAAGAAGTCCAGGTGGGGAGAATAACTCAATGGCAAGATTTTTGCATAATTTTTGTCATCAGACTTATTCTGTGCAGAAATATACAAATACAATGTGTAAAAATTGTGGCTTTTTGCACAAACCACTGCTTCGAGATTACTTTGTCGGGGGTGGGGGTGCACACAAAGGGCATGCACACAAAATTATATGTATCATTTTGTCTACCAAAAAAAAAAATCTTGCTCAAAATAAACCACATATTGTTTTTTGTAGGGGGAAACCCAGCAAATTGTTTCTGCACCAGCATAATTTCTTCAAATACTTTGGGAGTGTGCACATATCACCAAAAAAAAAAAATCCTTCTCTGAGGCAAGAAAGCTGCAGAAATTATTCACCCTCCTTTGCAAAAATGAAATGGTGAAGTCCCTTGTCTCTGATAGGTAGTCCATTTGTAGCACTTTCATGGGATAGACCATAGGTATGATAAAAGTAGTATTTCTTCTAATTCAGGAAAGCAGAGCATATGGCCCTCCAGATGTTGTTGGACTGTTCCCACAAATCCTCACTATTGGCTACACTAGCTGAGAATAATAATAGGAGTTTTAGTCCAGTAATATCTGTAGGGGCAGGTATTCCTCACCTGGTTATGCACTTAAATTTAATTAGAAATAAAGGCTGGGAATTAACTCAGAGTTATCAGATTGCTATACTAAAACCAGTAAAGGGAGAAGCCTACAGCAAGCTACTAAGATGCTTAGTATATGATTTTGGCAAAAAATATTTCCCATTGAGAGGTAGGTAGATCTTCTATATGCCTTTTAAACATCTTTCTGAGATTATGTTGTACCAGTTCTGTGGTTTGTTCACATCCCTCTGACCCCTGGCAAAGGATAGTTAGGAGAAAGAACTACCCGCATTTGGTCCTTTATTGCTGAGGCATGTGAATACTCGTACTTTGGGCTAGTGAATTAATTGTGATTGATTGAGAGGGACAATTTTCTGTAACTGTGGCTCTCCAGGGATCCCACTGATTGCCAAAAGTGTCAACCAAAAATCTGAAAGTGGCCAGTAGTCCACTTCTTGTTTTTAAAAAACAGGCATTTTTGTTATGTTAAATAGGTCACTGTGGCGTATTGCAAAGGGGGACTGCCATTCCTGAAGGCTTTCAGGAAAAAGGTGGTTCATGGAATCTGGTGGGATCAAAGAATGCATAAGCAGCCTTGGTGGGCCACATGCATCCCCTAGGCAACATCGTGCCCATCGCTACTATGCCTGAACAGGCTTTCAGTCTTGTGGAATAAGTCACAGGTAACATTAATCAGTACTTAGAATCCTGGCTGAAACTCTGGATTTTCTGAGCATCTGTGATCAAGTTATTTTTCCTTAGCCTACCATTGAAATAGTGATAGGCATCTATTGTTTTCTGTTGGCAAGAGGTGATCACTGTTATTTGAATGGTTTGCCTCAATGAAAGATTGTCATTTCCATTCTGCTGAATCTTTCTGATTCTCCTTGATTTCACCATAACAGGCTTCATTCGCACATTAGACTTTTACCTTCATGCACTGAGAATCTGGCACATTGAAGGAAATAGGACCCCAAATACTACAAGAGAAAGGATTGCTTAAGCTGGTAGAGGTATGCACACAAAATATATCCTTCCTTCTTACATTGTCAAACACTTTCAAGAAACATACCCTCAGTTTGATCCACCTGTGATGATGATTTCTGTGAAAACAGTCAGTGTGAACATGTGATGGGAGGCACTGGACATGAAGGTGGAAGGAAAAACTCTTCATATCCTAAGTGGTCATGCCACTCACCTCAGAAGTTTCTCTCTTTTTCCCCCTTGGGACTTTTAAATTTACTCTTTCAAAGATTTCTCTACACAAAAAAGTAACATAGTGCAAGGTTTAGCAAGGATGAAAATAAAATCAAATTTCTAGGGAAATAAAAGAAATTTCATACATGGGACCCCAGCATACAAAGACTAAGAGTCAGTGTAGCCACTGAAAATAAGAATAGACTGCCTGACCCTAATTCTGAGAAGAAAATCATGTGGACCTCCAAAGGTTTCTAGGCTGCATCTGCCAACACGTCTCACCTTTGTTTATTGCTAGCTATAGTTGCTGGGATATACCATCCAAAAACATCTGGACAGTAGCATGCTTCCCACTCTTGTGTTAGGTATTAGGCTAACAGTTACAGTTTTAGTTCACAAATAATTCCAGAGAATCTTCAAAGTCAGCTCCATGTGAAATACATTGAAGCAATCTAACCTGGAGGTTACTTGATTATGGATGGCTTATGACCATGCAGTCTCATTCCTCATTGATAAAATTGTCTGTTGGAAAACACTCCAGTCCACCAGGATCATCTGAACCTCCTGTCGTGAAGCTGGGTCCATTGGCATGCCTAAACTGTAAACCTTATGGTTCAAAGTTGTGTAGTCTCATCCAGAATAAATTACACTATAAAGGACATTATCCTTACAATAAGAAATTTCCTGTAGTGTGTGCAGATAAGAGATTAGTTCACCTGGGTTACTTTTTGTAGGAGACTTCCATAGCATACACTGCTACGCAAAGTGGAAGAAAACCTCAAAACCAGTGAAAGGTTTACAGCTGCAAATGCTTCAGTTTCATTTGCCCTCCTGAATATAAAGCTACTTTCAGTGCTATGTGATGGTTGTCTAGTCATTGTAATCTGCCTGAAAATAGATACCACTTTCATAGCAGTGAAATATCTGTTGTTTTCCATGTATGCTACTGTAACGTTAATAAACATGTTGTGCTGCTCTTCATTCATAATTTGTCCATGCTTCATACTTAGGGGGGAGGAGCATGTGAATTGCTATGACTCTGCTACAGAATACCCTTTGTGTACATTTTTGTTCTTCCTTGCAAGATTGTGAATGCTTCGGCCACTCCAACCGGTGCAGTTACATCGATGTGCTCAGTACATTCATTTGTGTGAGCTGTAAACACAACACTAGAGGGCAGCACTGTGAGTTGTGCAGGCTGGGCTACTACAGAAATGCTTCTGCAAAGCTGGACGATGAAAATGTATGCATAGGTCAGTTTCATTCTAATTCTGGCATTTTGTTCCCTGCCTTTTTTCAGCCGTTCAGATCTTTTTAGTGCATAAGCAAAGCCATTTCCACCCTATTTCTTCTTTCACCAGCTGAGCCAGAAGGAGCTCTCTCCATGGAGCAGATCTGTGTACCTTCCATGCATTCATTTTGAGTCTTGGTCCTCTAGTTTGAATATGTGAATAAGAACTACATCTTACTATGACAGCCCTGGCTAAAGATTGTAGACATTTCTTCCAGGAAAATTGCTGGTTACTCATAGGAAATCACCTGAACACCAAGTTTAGGCTAATGGGACCCAAGCCAGATACAAATGAAGGACCACTACATAATCTGTGAATTGTGAAGTTCTGCTTTATAGGCCTTCAATGAAATATAGTAAGTTTGCACAATTTACAGATTGCAGTCCTCACCTGCTTATGCCAGGATATATAGTAAATTGATGACAGCGTATATTAGTAATGTAATTTTAGCAAATTAAACACATGCTAGGCCAGGTGCTGTCATATCAGGGCAATCTGGTCAGAGGCTATGATGAATTTATTCAATAAAAATATTGGTAATTATTAACTGTGCCTCCTTGTTTAAAAAATAATACCACTGAACACACAGTAATATCTTACTGACCATAGGAGTGTGTCAAGCATGAAGTTCAGCTCCTCAAAATAAATTAATTGACAAAATTTCTAAAAAGATGCCACTACATTTTCACATACGAATCCACAAAAGTGAAAGGTGGAATTAAATTCCACTAGCTACAGTACTTTAGAGAAAGCCACAAAACCTCAAATTTTCTGGAAATCTGCAAGAAATTAATCAAGACCAGCTGCAATAGCCATGTTGCCTAGTTCAGATGTAAACCAGGAGAAGGCCATGGAAACAATTGGCTTCAAATGTGATGAATTTCCTGCAGGTATATAAAGAATGTTTGCAAATGTTCTTATCCGTGAGATTTTTCTTATTTCAGGAATTTTCACTCACAATTTTAGAAAGGTTTGGTTTTGTATGAAAACAATGTTTTTGTGTAAAATGTAGTTAGCATCAAAAAATATCTAAGGGGAGAGGAGTTTTGTACAAAACTATCCTTTTGCAAAATTTTCACTGCAAAGTCACTGCAAAGTCCTGACGAGTTCTTGGGGTGGACAAAGTGCAGCACAAGGCTGTTTTTGTATCCTGTTTCCACACAACCCCACCTATACTCACATCAAAATGGATGTGTGTACATTAAACATCCATGGTGATGTGCATATGGAATATACAGAGTTTCCTATATAGAAGTGTTTTCTGTATGTGGAATCTATACTGAATTAGTTCCAAGCCAACCTATGCAAGTTGCTCAGTGCTCACCAATACAAGTTCTGTAAATGGCATTAAAAGTAAGTATTTGATATTTTTCCATTTTCCTCAAATTTATGGGGGAGGGATTCACGCAGAAGTGTGATGGTAAAAACCCTTCTCCCCACTTGCCATGTCTTCCAAACTTCCAAAACTTTTACAGTGGTTTTATGGGCAACACAGTGTTATTATTGGTGTTGCTGTTAATATTATTGTTGCTGTTGCTATTAATGTTTCATTATTGACATTATTGTCCTACATTTTGATCCATGGGTAGGCCGTTACTCCCATAAGTTCATTAAGTCAAATGGGTTATCATCATCAGTCATCTACTCCAGCTCCTTGCTGACACTCAACCTTCATATGGTACTCACATGCCCATCCTTCTCTTGAGAGAGAATGCCATTTTTTTAAGTGCTAAAGATTCACAGAGTGTAGAGGTTGTTACCTAGAGCACAGTTGGACAAATGTGGTCCTAAAACTACTGTTAGACTGCAGTTCCCATCAACCCTTACCATTGAATATATTGAGGGAAATTGATAACTGTTGCTTCCTGTGACATCTGAATTGCCATAATTTCTTGCATAAGAGTAACAAACATTGTCATCAATTGTTGTTTTGCTCATTAAAGCAACACTGTGTTTTTTGCAGTGATATTTACCATTTTAAAGTTTTATATTGCATTAGAAGTCTTTTGAGGCTGAAAGATGATCCCTAAATGTTCAGATAAATAGTATGGTATAGTACATTAAAAATAGTTTCACTCTGTTTCATTAACTATCAATTTATCTCAAAAATCTTAGTAACTAAAGAGATTCTGTGTTATGGATTGTAAATCTGAAAACCTGGATTAATATTGTTTGTAAACCTTAATTAAAACTACATCTATCCGCCACAGCACATTTTATTACATGCAAAGAAATGCATTGTTAAAGCAACTGAAAGTATTTTTTGTGCAACAAGAGCACTGAACCACCATTATCTGCATTATTAAATATTCTGGGGTGGTAGAGTAAATCCACAAAAATCTAGCTTGTTGTCCCATGCATAACTTTTCAAACATTTTCTTTCATAAAAGAATATAGCCTCAAAAAATATTTGTACACACACGTAGGGGTTGTTCATTCTCCTTTTGATGTGAATTGGAGCAAAGTTAAATCAAAAGTTTGATTCCTTTGAGCTTAATTATGCTGTTCAAATGCTATCTATAGGAAGACACGTGACAAAACAACCACTCAAATTGGCCAGATCAGTACAGTTAACACATATCCCTAGACCAGGCCATTTAAAACAAACACTCATTTGATTGTTACTCTTTGATGTGAACAAGGAACAATGTCTTTTTGATATCAAAGGTATGTAGCCAACTGCAGAGACCTGTGAGAGAAGTAGCTCCTGTTTTTCTATAACCAGGAAGAGTGAAGAGATGTCTGTACTGAACATGTACCCTCTATATGCATAAAGGTGAGGGTTCTCCATAAATTCAGCAGCTCATTAAATCAGAAAGACAAGCATTTGTGCATGGAAGGCTGCTCGATATGAGGGATTCTTTTCTCACTGTTGGATCAACTGGCTATAATGCAAGAATAAACAGATTACGGAGCAACCTGTGGAAGAACTAAAGATAGAGGTTTGGATCTAGACTTAAGAGAGGAGATCATTTCAAATCAATAGGACTGAAGTTAGTTATGACTTGGAATGATAGATCCAGAGTTAGTCAGAGTAGGTCCAGTGAAATCAGTGGGGTTTTGCTTCTTAAGACTTATTTTTCCCCTACTGATTTATAAGTTTCATTTTTGTGTATGACTAAATCTAAATCTAAACCAACTCCGGGACGTGAGTGCACCAATGAATGAGGGATACTGAATGTTGTTGATAATATTTTCTGGGTTTTACACCATTCCCACAGAAAGTACTCAACTCATGCGGTTACAAGACTCGGCTAGAACTCAGCATTTCACTGTTTTCCCCTCTTCTCTCTCCCCTACAGCCCTCTGTGCCATCGAAAAACCTTCTCATTTAGGTTTTCCTACTCACCAAAGCATGTGAAAGTAGGCACTGCAGGGGAGAGAAGTAATAATCCCTTGAGGCTCCTTTGAGAGAGAAAAAAGGAGCCATCCCATTAGATATGGCCTTGTATGTCATTCAGTACATGTTCTTCTGAAAGCAAACACAAACTAAAATGCAAAGCATTTCTGTTGTAGCTGAGGAATAAATAAGGAATACCCATCTGTCAGCTATCATACTCATTTCATGTTTTAAAAATTAAGTAGATTTTGGTCCATAATGACTCAAAACCTTAAGCTGTATTTTGATTAGTATAACAAGTATTTAGGCTGCAATCAGTCATCAAACATTTGCAGCTCTTTTGTAAAATGTCAATGAAGAGTATTATTTGTAATTTACTCTGCAGTGTGACACTGAAAACACATGAAAGCCATATAACGTAGTTCGAAAAGCAATTCCAGTAGAATCTACAAGTCCATCTAGAAAGCCATAAAATGTCGATATCCACATTAGTAATAGAATATATGAATTCAGAAGGGTTAATGGATCTTCTCTGGCTACTATCATTGTTATTGTTTTGCTACACGATCCACACCTATGCACACCTCCTATATACTAAACATGGTACTATGAATTGATTTTGTCCTGAGTTCCAGACAGGTCTAGCTCCATTGTTGGAGCACATTTCTATTGCTAGTCTCCTCTGAATGAACAGAGGATGGATCACCCTGATCCTCCACAAGCATACACAGTTATGGGGAAATCTTTCATGCAAAATGGGTCATAAAGGTCAGGAGCCCTGGTGGTGCAGTGGTTAAATACCTGTACTGCAGCCACTCACTCACAAACCATAAGGTTGCCAGTTCAATCCCTGCTAGGGGGCTCAAGATCAACTCAGGCTTGCATCCTTCCAAGTTCACTGAAATGAGTACCCAGATTGTTGAGGACAATAGCTTACACTTTGTAAACTGCTTAGGGAGTGCTTAAATGCACTGATAAGCAGTAGAGAAATGTTCTTGCTATTGCTATGCATAGCAAACCTTGGGATGTTCATTTTTGGATGACAGTTCTCAGAATAACTCAATAGCCATGCTGGCTTCACTCTTCCGCATATATATGTATCTAGTAAGACTTTTCCCCCTTGATCATAGTCACACTTGGTCCTTTGGCTGCAGCTCCTGCAATTGCTGTAGCTATCCTCTCCCCTGTGTAATCTGATCCATGCTTTTAAAAAAAAACCTCATTTCATTATGGTGGGAGCATGTGATATAGCTGTTCCAAGTCTGAAGAGAAACTGATGCATGAAGTAGAATTTCAGGGAAAGTTTTTACTGGCTCAAGATGCTATGCATCCTAAATATGAGCAACACTTATTTCTTTTAGCCCTTCTTGGAACATTTCAGAATATGCTGTGGAATTCCTTTATCTAATTTGTGATAGAGGAATCACACATGTGGCCACAATAGGGTGCCCCAGCATACAACATATAGACTGATTGGACTTACCAAATGCATGATAACATGCCCAGTCCTAAAAACTTATTTCGCATCTGGTCACAAAATCTGGTCCGCACGAAACACTAGCCTCAAAACACTAGCACTAGACCTGCATCTGCACTTCAGAAATAATCCAGTTTGACATCACTTCACCTGCTGTGGCTCAGTGTGTGGAAGTTGGGGAACTGTAGCTTTGTGGGACATTTAGCCTTCTTTGTCAGAGAGCTCTGGTGCCAAATTGCAATTCTCAGAATTCCATAGCATTGAGCCATGGCTTTTAAAGTAGTGTCAAGCTGGATTATTTCTGCAGTACAGATGCAGACTACATGAAACTTTAGGTGACTCTGACAAAAACAAGTCTTTTTTTGTGTGTCTTGAACCTCTCATGCCTAGGGTGCATCTACACTGTAGAGATAATGCAGTTTAGCACCACTTTAACTCCAATGGCTCCACCCTCTTGAATCCTGTGAAGCACCAGCACTGTTTGGCTGAGAAGGCTAAAGCTCATATAAAATTACAAATCCCAGCATAGAATAAAGCCACAGCATTTAAAGTGCTGTCAACCTGCATTATTTCTTCAGTGTAGATGCATCCCTAATGCATTTAAAAGCAAATTCTGAATGTCGGATTCACTTTGGAATTATCCCCCCTCCCTTTCCCCCCCCCCTTTTATTTGTCTCCTCTGACACATTAGACCATTCCTTGATAATTTCAACAAAGTTTTTTTGATTGACATTGGTAAAGAATCGGCTGGGGGAGGAGATGATGATGATGATGATGATATTGATTCATTTTGGCAAATTACTTCCAATACCTCTTACAGGGTAATCTGATACTTCCCAACTCAAAAATAAGTCCCACTGAGTTTAATCAGGATTATGCCTCAGAAAGTGGTTATGATTGTAGCATTAGGTTCCCCATTCTTCAGAGTTACATTTGTAATTTGTAAGGATTGAAAACCTGAGCAATGATGTAATATTTGCACCTCATAACATTTTCCCCTTCAACTTTTTTCCTGTTTGCAATATTAACTTTCTCTCTCTCTCTCTTTCCTATTTACAATGTTAATATCTTCTCCCCAAAAAAATCCCTCCTGTTTTGTCATTTCTGATCTCAGTGATACTTAATGAAATTCCAGGGAACAATTGTAAATGGGATGATTAAAAGAAAAATAGAGCTGTTCTCCCAGCATGGTCTCTAGATTTAAAAGAAATGCTTGCACTCTTTGCATTTGATAGCAGTTAGACAGGGAAGCTTATTATTAACTTGGAGTCCATATAGCCTCTCTATGCATATTTATCTGCAATAAAAACCAAATGCTTAAAGAAGAAATCCCAGAATTACCATTAAAAAAGGGATAGGAAAGAAAAAAATATATATGGTTAGAAAGAAGATACTGTGACATATGCAAGGTAAGAAATGAGAAAACAAACATTGAGAGGATGCAGCACTTCTGTGAGGGGGGTCGCTTGAGTTACTTTTTTGGTTCTCCCTGAGTTGGTTCGGACTTTTTGAGACCACCTAAATGAACTAAGCTACCACCACCTACTGAATTGATCCCCCTTCCCTAGTAACTCAGTAGGAAGTTAGTTTGCAGTTGCTTTCCATCTCTGATGCTGCAGAGCTTTTCCTCTCCCCAACTCTGGTGAGGAGATTAAACTGAACAAAGGCATGCGGAAGAGGAGTGTAGAGATAGAAGTATCTTTAAAAGAAAAGGCTTTATTTCAAGTAAGAAATCTCCATAGCAGAAGGATGTATCTTAATGTGAACGGCACATAAGGAACACGTAAGAGTTACAGGTTACAGACTGATTAGCTCATTGCAGCCAAGCCAGAAAAATAATAAAAAGTCCCTGATGCGACTAGCTTTTCCCGCCTATCCCAGGTGGATCGAGGTGGGGTTACAGTCCAATAAAACACATACAAAACATATCAATAAAATACAATAACAGTAATAATTCCTTTAAAAACTGACTCATCATTAGATAGCAATAACAATAAAAATTATACAATAATCAAAGTAGTGGAGCAGTCTGTCTTACTTAAGATCAGATGGATAGGCTCACTGGAAGAGATCCATCTTAAGTGCCTTCTTAAATGCCTCCAAGGAGGCAATAAAATGGCTCTCCTCCAGGAGACTATTCCACAATTTTGGAGCGACTAAATGAATGTCCTATTCTACTTACAGGAGATGGGATTTGTAGTCCTTGATGTTTATGGGGGTAGCTAGGAGTTTGGACTCTTTTGTCCAGTCTTGACCAGCTCCACCATGTAGTCCCTTAGTTACAGTTTTTTATTACTCTCATCTCTGTGACACTGGACTCTTTCAAATGGGAGGAATTTCTCCCAATTCCGAATGGAGCCAATGCGGATTCATGTAAATTCGCTTGTTTAGCGAATTTACCTGAACCCCTGCTCCGTTCGGAAGGCATTCGGAATTACTTCTCATTACCCGAAAATAACCCCCCCTTGCCTGAAATCGCGTGAGAAGCTTAAATTCGCAATGACGTTAAACCCATGATTGCATTTGGAGTGACTTCCCTTTTGCCCGAATTTGTGTGAGAAGAATTAATTCGCAATAACGTGAAACCCCAGGATTGCGTTTGGATTGCGTTTGGATTATACTTCCAATTACACGTCTGAAAGAGTCCACTGAATCCCATTAAAATATAAAATATAATTTGACCTCTTCACATTTTTTACCTGGGAAGTAGGCTACCTGTGCTGCCCAAATAATGGGGGAAAAGACACTATCGTAACTTCTGACCCCTAACCTACTTCATATACACACACACACACACAAATACACACACCCAACTGATACTAATAGTCAATCAGAAACTTCCACTCTTGACCATCTCTGGATCCTGAACTAGCTAAATTCAGAAACTGGAGCCAGTGAAATCTAATCCAGGTTTTATGTTGAAGTGTTCTTCCTTCATCACATTTCTTTACCTCTGGCTGTTGGGAAAGCAGAGAGGGGGGGAAGCCAGCTGCAGAAAGCACTGAATGATGTGATCCAAGCTAAAACTGCCACCCCCACCTGCTCAGAGAGCCCATAGCCAGTCTGGACAGTTACAGCATGCAGCCAGATCATCTGAGTGGATTCTGTTTCTTGCCACTTAGCAGCAATGATGGTGAAGGCTTCCTAACTCCAATCTGGATATGCCCATCAAGCCTGTATGTACCCTCCTGATTTCAGACCCCTGTTCAATACATACACCCCACAGGCATACACTTTATTCAACAGGTTAGAGACCAGAACACAACTTCTGCTTTTTGACAATGCCCAGGGCCCTAACTTGTCAAATTAACAGGGGCTTCCTCTATGACCAAAAGTTGTTATCATCTAATTATGAATATATATGATGCTACAGACACACCACACCATCTCCTGCTCTTTACAGTACAGTGGACCCTTGCTCAAGTTCCATTAAATATAATGACATAGCAAAATGGTGTCCCTTATATGAAATGGAAAATCAAGGTTTGATATTTGAAATGTATACTTTTTTTGAACATTTTCAAACCGTGCATGCTTGAATCCATGTATAAAAAAATCCATGGATAAGAAGGGCCGACTCAATTGATATTTTAATATAGTTCAGGGTCTTTGCCAGTTTGATGTTTCACTGGCTACCAGTTCACTTCTGGGTACAATTTAAAGTGCTGATCCTGACTTATAAAACCTTATGCGGCTTAGGTCCGGACTATCTTTCTGTTTAATTAGGCTTTTAATATATAAACTGTCAGCATTTCTGGTTAGTTGTATAACCGTTCATGGTAGCACTTCAAACATCAGCTCTACCTTCTGAACAGAATTTGACACACATGTAATTTTGCAATTTATTATTGCAATGTTTTATCTATCTTTTTAAACTTTGTATGTCTTTTAAATAATTTTATATGTGATTATTTTAATTGTTTTTTTAATTGTTCTGTTTTTTTTAAGTGACTCTTTCTGGGACCAACCTTGGGTCCCACTTTGGGAGAAAAGTGGCGTGCAAATGAAATATATGCATACATACATAAAAATAAATTGTTTGGCAGACTTGCATTACAGTCAAAAGCGACCAAGGCTCCAGAACACTCCAACTTGCCTGTGTAATATCAAATTGGGTATTGTGTAATAACTAAAAAATACATTAATGCTATTGAAATAGTATGCCAATCACTAAAATGCCATTAATAAATTAAGCAAATGTGCCTAAACATAAAGGGAGATGATCTTGCAAATTAGCAGAGTGCATTTCATTGCATCTAGAAAATATGCATTAGTATGCATTGCATCTAGAACTTTACTTACCTATTTTAATAATTTAGAAGAGAAATTACTTGAAGCTTATCGATGTTCTGTGAAATACTAGGCTTTCTAAATGTTCATTATAACAAATCTAAAAATATGAGTTGGAAGCTTGCCGTAGTCAGTTACCTTTGAAGACGTGGGTGATCTCATCCTCTGCTTATTAAAAATGGTACATCCAGAAGGTTGTAAGAATTATAAGAATGAAAGTTAACCTTTAATGCCAAGCTATCAAGACAGAAATCACTTTCAATCTTTTGTCACACATGGCTATTTCTATTCATGGGTGACATGTGGACAGGGTAAGAAAGGTAATCCCTTTACAATCTGGGGGCAAAATGACTCTCTACTCAGTCCACAAACTACCACTTCTTTTTCCGCTTGCTTTTCCTTTGCCACTTACTTTAAAATAACAATAAAAAGGAATCCAAGTTGAAGTTCAGCTGTGGTGGTGCCACAAATGAGATCCAGCTTGGTAGCATGGCTCAATTACAGTATGGGGAATAATTAACATAATACAGTTAAAAATATTAATTAATAAGGATTATTAATTAATATTCATTATTAATGCAAATTAATATTATGCGAATTAATTAACCAGCAGTCGTTTTCTTTATGGTTAAAAGCTGATCATTGTGGGTATCAGTGATGAATTAGTTGTAATCTTGTACCGAGTTCACGTGTGTTGTCTTGTTTCTGCAGAATGTAATTGTAACCGTATTGGCTCAGTCCGAGATCGCTGTAATGAAAAAGGAAAGTGTGAGTGTAAGCAGGGAACAACAGGGCCTAAGTGTGATAAGTGTCTGCGGGGATATTACTGGCACAGCCAGGGCTGTCAATGTAAGTAATTGCCCTACTTCTGCCCTCCCTTCCCCTGCCACTTGATGCCTGTACTTATCTGTGCCAGCATGTATGATGCTTAACAGCAATGCCACTTCTCTTCCTCCTAAAGCTTTCAAAACTCCTTTTTGCTTAAAGATTAAAGAGAGCATTCAAACATAGGCAGTCAAGTGGTGATGCAATCCATTTGTTTCAATATGCTGTTTAGTGTTTGCTCCCCTTCTTTTTACTAATGGTTGGAGTTACCTTATATCTCTGTAATATGTTATATTATAACTTCTATCTCTGCATTGCCAGCTATAAAAAAATGAAATTAGGCGGACGTATCCACCACTGCTAGAGTTTCCAAATGCATACTGGGACAATACCAAATTATACATCCCAATTTCCTTCTGAATTCCATTTTCTGCCAGTATGAGCCTAACACCAAGTATGAGATATGAAAAAGTTGGTTTAAATTCTATGAGACGCATCTATATAGGTGATACCTCTCTAGTTTATTCCGTGTGCTGAGTACATTTACTTGTTAATTGCTCTAACTGAGCATCTTTTTTAGCATGGTATCCAGTGGATTGCCAAGAAAAAATGTTACCTACCAAGCTATCACCTAGTAGAGATGTGACATTTCCCAGTCTCTCAACAACAGTATTATCTCTCCATTTTTAATGCAAACCATGCTTAGTTTTAAACTCAAGTGGACTGTTGGAAGCAAAGTCTGCCCAATAATTGTGGATGTTGTCAACTTCAGTGTAGACATAATTCTAACAATAGCAAATGCTTGAAAGGAGAGGAAGAAGGAATTTTATTATGGAGAGGGAAAAGAAGAAGGGAGAGCAGGAACTGAGCCCAAGGGGCGCTTCCACTATCATAGCCATTGCTCAGGTATCACAAATACACTGGACTAAAATATTGGAGCCAGGCAGGATTTTAATGAGCCCAGTATTTTTGTACTGAAAGACAGGCAGCAAAATCAAACAAACTCTTTAATTAAAAATTAGATGCAACAGTGGAATGTCAGGTAGCTAAAATGCAAATATCCAGTTAAACTTCATCTGCTTCTCTAAGCTTGCAGTAGAAAACTCTATGGCAGAATCAGCTATTTGGAATAAACAATCCATTAGATAAATTTTGCTTGGCTATCCATTAGTGAATTATCAACCAAAGTCTTTGATTTGCTTCCTGTTTGATGCTGTTTGCTTAATGCTAGTGTATTCCCATTTGTGCATTGCTTGTAGTCTTTCTCCATAGTTATTGGTTATTGATTGTGCTGACATTATGTGCATTTTGCTCTACATAGCTAGGAGGCATGCCAGCTCATCTTCATCTTCTGCTATTAGGATACACCCCAAATCTGCAATGGCGTAACAAAGGTCTTTGCCAATGCTAGCTCTGGAATATGTGAGGAGAGGGAAGTTTGTGCAAGTCACTCCTTAAATGAAGAGTTCTCTCAAGCTGCCATGTGCTTCGGGCAAAGTGCTGTAGGAGTTGTTGTTGAACTCTATAGAGTTGTGTAGTACATAGCATAGCTGTGTGAACTGTTATTTGAAAAGTCTTGAGTTCAAATCTCATTTCTGCTATCAAGCCAAGTGATAGCATAGTCTCACTATGGGGAGCAGGGAGCTTCTTATATATTTTTTCTTTTAGCAAAAATTATTAATGAAAATGTCCTGATCGTATTTATATAATTTTATTTTAATGCAAGGATATTGCTTTCTTTTGATGAATAGATCTATAAATCTCTTAGAGATAGTGTGAATATTGTGTAAATACTGCTCCTGCATTCCTAGTACAACTGCTGTACGTTTCACAAAATCAAATACCACAGGCAAAATACCACATTACATTATTTGATATAAGGGCATGATCTCATGAAAATCAAAGCAGTTATGCAAGGGATTGTCATTTTTCTTCATGGAGTTACTGATCTGTGCCTCTCAGTGGGTGGCTGATAAAGAGCTGGCTGGCTGGCCAGCAGGCAGAGAATACCTGAGGGAATGTTGAAGGGGTATCTTCCATCTGATCCATCCTGGCTGGCTATAAGTGAGAGCTATCCATCCTATCAAACTCCATCCACCCTGCCTTGACCTTCTGCTGTTTGGTTTGGCGGGATAATTTAGAGCTAGGTTACCATCTGTTATTATATTATCACAATTGGAATGGTTGTTTGGCATTTGGTTGGGTCTATTTAGGGCAGGGGTAGATTCTGTGTGGGCATCTCCTTGCTTCAGTGATCCCTTTGAAAGACCTTGGGTGTGAAGATATTGCATGGGGGCACTAGCTTGCAACTCACTCAAAATGGAACAGGAGAACACACAATGGAAGATGTTCACAAGCCACCTGTCCAATACATTTCTACAGATACCCACCATGGGTGGACTGAAGATGTGGAGCCCACTGCTCAACAGACATGTTAGCTGATGGCATGGATCCATTGATCTATAAAGTACCAAGGTTCTTACATGAGTGACCAGTAATGCTGTGGCCATTTACCTAAAAATAATATGTCCTGTATTCTTTGTATATGATTTGGCTTCTTGCAATCACCCGCTTTACTGCTGGCCTGGCAACTTGGAGCACAAATAAGTTATAGTTTGTATACTGTTGTTGTCATCGTCATCGTCGTGACAGTCGTTGTCATTGTGTGCCTTCAAGTTGTTTATAACTTCTGGTGAAACTTTCACAGGGTTTTCTTGGTGAGATTTTTTTAGAAGAGGCATGCCTTTTCCTTCCTCTGAGGCTAAGAGAACGTGATTTGCCAAAAGGTCACTCAGTAGGTTTCCATGGCCCACTGAGGTTTTGAACCCTGGCCTCCAGAGTTGGTCCATCACTCAAACCACTACACCACACTGGTTGTATACCGTATGATGCCCATATCCATGGGGGATACATTCCCAGACTTACTGCAGATAGTGAAAACCATGGATAAAAGCGAACGCTGTATTTCCACCAGAAGTTGACCATTGACTCACACTGGACATGAGTAAGTGAAACTGCACGTACCAGTCCTGCAGATAGGGGGACTGTATTTCGGGAATTAATAGTGCTTTCGCTTTGCTTTACACTCTTATCTTTGAATTCTCATCAGTAGAGCTGGAGGAAGGTGCAACTCAATTGCTGAATCTCCCCTAGAATTCTCAATAGAACAGGATTGGTTTCCTAACGTCACTGAGAGTTTCTGAACAGGAAATGTGGTGCCAGATACAAGACATAATGATCTAATGCATTATGTATCTTCTCTTATATGCATGGACTCTATTATGGAAAAGCTTGGCAGAGTTGACCCCAATATAAGGCAAATTTAGGCAATTACTAGGTGTCAAATGTTGACAAGTGGTAGCAAGATATGGAGGAGAAAGTGGTGTGCCAGGTATCCTGCTGCCTTCTGGTACAGTGGAAGGTTGTCCCATTATCAGTGTTGAAGAAAGATTCAACTGCCAGTCCAGTCAGGCTTTGTATGTGGAAGAGTGAAGAATAAGTGAGTGGTACCATCTCATTCTTTTCTTCAGGAAATGAAATGCCTTCGATTAGCCCTGATGTTTAATGTCTCTTTTGATATAAATGGAGGCTCTCTGCATTCCCCAGTCATTTACACACAATTGATGGCACAAAACTGAAACTAAACTATCAGTTTTAAGGTATCAAACCATTTGCTGTGGATTTTCAACATTTTAATTTGTTCTAATCCCAGTTCTTATTTTAGACATGTTAGCCCTTGTATTGTTAAAGCTATAGCTCCTCTCCCAAAGTTTAGCCTTTTGTGGATTCTACAGTTTCAAAGAAAGCTGAAGAGTACCATCTGAGGGATATATGTGTGTATATTGTATATATTTATTGCGCAGCAGCTTCCAAATTAGCATAGCTTGTTTTGGATTCAACCTCAACTAGGCCTTCTATTGATTGATCAGTGCTGGATTCCGGAACCTTTATAATAAAGATTCACTTTCATGTTCACTTCATTTATTTTTCAGGAAATTTATTATGCTAGTACAGAAAATTACAAAAACAGAAACATCTCACTAATGTGTTATAAAGATTCTCTAAAGATTACTTGCATGAGCATGCAAAGCATACAGTCAGTATAAATCCCAGTGGCATAATCCCACTGTATATAAGCCATAGGAATCAAGAGTAAAACAAGTAGTACAGTATACACAAACTTAACATGGACTGACTCTTCCTTATCTAGAATCCTTAAATCCAATATACTCCAAAAAGTAAAACTTTTTTTCATGAGTGGTTGAGACAGAGACATTTTGGCTTTCTTATGGTTCAGTGTACACAACCTTTGTTTCATGCACAAAGTCATTTTAAAAATATTGTATAAAATTACATTCAAGCTATGTGTATAAGGTGCATATGAAGCATAAATGACATTTGTGTTTAGACTTGGGTCCCATCTCCAAAATATCTCATTATGTACATACAGTCGTCCCCCGGGTTACGAAGGTAATCCGTTCCGGGATTACCTTCGTAACCCAGAAGCTTTCGTTTCCCGGGGGACTGCTATTGCAAACGGACCGCGCGGCCGATTTAAAGGGGCCGCGCGGTTTTTTTATTTTGTATCCCGGGGGATCTTTCGGATCCCGGGGGATACTGTAGCAGTCCCGCCAGTTTCGGATCCCGGGGTTTTCGTAACCCGGGGGATTCGTAAGCCGGGGAACCACTGTATATGCAAATGCAGGTATTCTGAAATCCCAAATACCTGTAGTTCCAAGCATTTCAGAGAAGTGAGACTCAGACTTACAGGTTAAGAGAGAACCAGAGAGATTATTTTTTGTTATTTAGGACCAATGGATGGGATGTTTGCCTCCTTTCTGCAGATGGAGGCAGGACTCAACAGCAGGGAAGAACTGGGGGAGAATGGTGGGCATCACAGTCAACTGAGGGTTGAATGCACACTACTCACTACGGGTACATTACTTATTTTGACCTACTACAGTTTTAAATTTGCCCTTCTGTAATATATCCTGATGGAAAAAGATAGCCCAGTGTAAGAGTCAATATTTCATATGACTATACATTCTGAATCTCCTGACAGATATGAGGTGACAACATAAATCTTATTTGACGAAGATCTCGATTTTGCTTACTATTTCAATTTCATGCTAACATTATAAGATAGGACGACCCCATTGAGCCCTCATACTAAGACCTCAAGCAATTTTGTCCTCAGCTTCTGTCACATAAAGTCAAGAGATCTTATTGATTTTCTGTGAGTATGCTTTCAAGGAAAATTTCCAAGTAGGGGGAAAAAAATGAATGTAAGTTGTTATTCAAGGTCAGTTATGGAATTAATCTAACAAGGAGTTGGAGAAACTGTATGGTGGGGGGTGGGAGCATTTCAGCTCCCTGAATCCTCTAGTCAGCCCACCTGAGAGATCTTAGTAAATAAAAACAAATTAAAAAATCTCTGGATAGCCAAAAGCAAAATAATAATAATAATAATTTTTTGAAGGTGCTCCATGAAATGTTAAGGAAAAATAAACAGTTTTAGGAAGTCTTGAAAAATATTCCCATCAATAGCCCACCAAATGTAATTATTAAAGTGCTGGTCTGAGACTTGAGATGTCAGTAGCAGATGATGGCTTCCATGTTATTGAAGTGATCAATCGATTCTTGGTTTTAATCAAACAAATTTTATTTGAGTTACTCAGGGTGCTGAACTTGATCCCTGAGTTTAGCACTTTGGAGTTTATGCTAAAATCCAGAATATATTCCTTGCACCATTGTCTAGGAAACTATAAATCAACACTCTGAGAGAAGTTTAAGATCCTATCTAAAATAATGCAACTCATTGGGTTGTTAGTGCCACTCTCTCTCAGTGTCATACCTTACAGGATTCTAGGCAAGATAAAGTGGAGAGGAGGAAAGCCACATAAGCTTTGCAATAGTGTCATAAAATGTAACCAATAATAAATGAAAAAAAATTTCATGCACAATTATCTTTCCTGTTACGACAGAAATGCTCCATATAAAGACAGGATGTTTATACCAGAAACCTGCAGCTCACTGAAAAGATATATTGGTTGTGTTGTGCTTCCACAAAGTAGAGGAAGGTACTGCTGTGTTCCTACCCTTTCTGTGAAATTATGGAAATGGAAAAATCCAGAATAAGAAATATGTTTTTAAAAACCACATGTTAGCAAGGATCATAAAATGATAGCTGCCTTTTCACATTTGCATTTTACTGGTGTGTTAACTTGATTTTGTACTCCTAGACAGTAAACAGGATCTCGACAAATCTCAACTCAGCAAATAAATAAATCATATCTTTGCACATCAAGGGGTAGTCTGGAGGGACTTCTTTGTTTGATACAAGGCTAAAGGAAGCTATGGGGAAAGGCATCAGAACCTTTTCATTTGGTCTAAAGTTTCACCTGGAGGGAACATGTTGGAAATTGCCACATAAACCAAAATAACAAACAGTTTCTGAGTTTTTCAGTTATAGCACTGATATGTGTTATGTTCATGTGTAGTTATTAACGCATAATTTCCTACGCCACTCAAGCTCATGCCGTAGCAATAAGCTGCTTAATTCACTGGTAGGAAATATGTCACCCTCCAAGTCTTACTGGAATGCAGCACTATCCTTATAGCTCTTACTCTTAACTAACTTCGTTGTTGTCTGCCCTGTGAAGTTTGTTCCATAGGGAGCTTTCCATGGTACTGGATCTTCTGCTTTGCTTATATTACTAGACCTGACTAGAATGTATCCAAAATCTCCCTCCTAGAAAGGAACAGGGAATTAAATGTGATATCAGAGAAAGGCACTGTGGGAATCAGCTCCTATTGATTTCCCACTGAGACACTGTACAAGTTCACACACCCATTTAAATAGATCACCTCCAACTCCACAGCATTGAGGTGCCAAGACGGGCGACAGTGGCTACCACTAAGAAACAATGGTTTGCCCCAAAGCCACTCCATCAATGAGGTGAAATTCATGCCTGGCATTTACTAGCTCAGTCCCATTAATCATGACATGACAATCATTCTAGGTGACTCAGAAGCATGTACTGGCCTCAAAAGAGTATAAAATATGAAGGCATTTGTAGTCTAACCTGTATCATTTCATTCTCCATGTAGAACTGAGCAATCTATTCTTCACCAGTGTTTCAAATTACGCCCTTGTCCCATTGTGCATTACATTTTCCCATTATGCATTACAAAAAAAGGATGAGGATTTTACTGATGTCAGTTCGATCCCAATTAAAGTAAATTGGGGAGACATGAAACATGGCATGTCTGGGATGTTGGGGATCTCAGTGACCCTACGGTGCGTGTTCTCATTGAGCTACACAATAGTCACTTTATCTTGATGCAACGACTTTTTAAAAGACATTAACTATTCAGTGTGATTTCTTTTATGTTTCTTTTATTTCTTTTGATTCTTCTGATTGAAAGGTAAAGTGCATTTGTAAGAGATAAGGGATGTGCAGAACCCCATGGGAGTTGATGTCAGGCACCCAGATAATATGTGTATTCATAATTGGTGCTTCCCCCCCCCCCACCAGCCCCATGAACAGTAATTCTTAATATAATTGTGTGCTTTAATTAAACTGTAGTAATTGTTAAAGCCATCTCTCTTTTAGAGAAAAAAATCATATGGTGCAATGGACTTCTGTTTCATTTAGCCAAATATAAACTAGATGTTTTTATAAACAAAGAAAATAGAATGTTTCTGCTGCTCATGCTATCTGCTGTTGTTGTGACCCAAACCAGCAAGAATGTTTTCATAAGGTGTCTGACACTTGTTGCTTGCAACACTCTTCTTTGTAGAACTGTGATGAGGTGCCAAGACTGCTGAACTTGTGAAGCTGTACTTGTGAGCTTGTTAAGAAATGGATGCCCTTAAACCTTTCAAGTGAAGAAAAAACCTAATAGGGTTATTATATACTGGCTTAATGCCAGCCTGAGCATGAAGTGGGTCCCTAAGACTGATTCATTAAGTTGACTCTGGCCTAAGAGATACATCTGTCTGATCCAGTAAGGATACTCTTATTGAACTGAAGTGAATTATTAACTTCAGTTTGCTACTATCTCATTCTCTCTCCTGCTTTAGTGCAATCAGTTCAAGTGCAATGCTATGCCATGAATGAGGTAATAGGATGCATCATACTAGAAATACATTAAATGGATAATTGTATGATCACAGTAAAGGCAGTTTAATGTGAGTTTTATGGGCTAGCCAAGAGGATATCCCAGACTATGGTTATGTTCAGACATTACTTTTTGGAGAGAGATTGTCAGCTTCCTTCAACTATTTAGCTAGTTACATCAGGGATAAATCCAAGCTCATGTGTGACTTTCATTTTTCTTCTTCAGTTTCATCCAGACCAATTGCACCATGCTAAAGGAAGAGCGTTCAGCTACATAAAAAGTTCCATATTCAATTCATATAATCTCCAGTTGGAAAAATCTTAGGTTACAAAGCCAGAGAAAGACCTTTCTCTGCTTAAAAATGTGGTGAGTACTGTTAGTCAGAATACACACAATTAGGTTAACATTTATTGATGTAGCATGTAAAGGGGGAAAAGGACTAGTGAAATACTTGCACCTACAGAGTTTCAGTCACATTTGCAAACCTTATTGCAAGCTCCTTCTCATGTGTAGGGTTCCTCTCTGAAAATAATGTAAGGGTGTCCAGGGAACCATAATAAAGGTATGCAGTGGTCAAGGCCAGTGTTATAGTTATCTCAATATTGGGACAGTACCCAATATTGTATATAGAGAGTGAGATCCTAGACTGTCCAGTGTTTTGCATGCAGAACTCTGGTATAACTCATCACTCACCATCCTAAGATTCTGCAGGTTTTCAACAGATGATGTTCTCAGATTATGTCTGGCTATGGGGCATAGTTAGACATTTCTCAGATCCCTTGCACTCTCTGCCAACCACAAAATCGCCATTGGGGGGGGCATGGGGGCCATGAGTCCTGGGGAATTGATCATGGGGGGGGGGGGGCTTAGGTCATTGTAGAAGATAGAATATCAGCCTCTACAGTGACCAAAAAAGACATACACATGTATAAGATTAACTTATGCTAGTGCATGTTACTAACAGAATGCCAACTATAATGCGTACAAGGGCGAGGACATATTCCACGTAAGAATGAGCCCATAATATTCTAGACTTTCAGTATACTGTCAATTTTTCAGAGTGAAAATTCAGAACCATTGATAGTCTTCTACCATATTACATTCAGCGACAGGCAATTTACCTAATATTATATCCACAATATTATATCCTTCTCCAAACAAAATCTGCTCGACAAATCCCAAAATGCTGGTGATAAATCACATGGAAGAATTGACAAAAGAGCAATCTGAGGCAAATGCTCACCACATTTTTGGTTTGTCAGCTCCTTTTGGCAAAATTGCATGACAGCTCCTGGCAATTTGTTGCACACACTCCTTAAGAAATGCATGGAAGTTAAACAAGTAGTCTATTTGTTTTTATTTTGTGGGTTTAATTTTTTTAAGTTGTTAATACTTGATGCCTTGGTAATAAATATTTTAATACAAGACTACAGCAAGTGCGTAGACATTCCTCAAAATAAAAATGTAATGTGAGCTTCCAAAGAAAAAGACAGAAATGTCTATTAGGTGCATGAAATAAAACATACCGCTTGATAGCAATTGCCACTTTAATCTATGTTTGAAGGCAAATTTACTGAAGAGAAAGCTTATAATGTCATTAATTGAAATGAATTATTCATTGCTTATTTGAGCAAATGCAAGCAGGGCTGGTGCTTACTGTGAAATGACAGGTGGGAAGGCATTATCATAGAGGTTATTCACCCACTGGAGCTATTCTCTAGATTAAGCTTTGCATGAACGGCTTGCCTCTCACTGTTGTAGAACAGGTAGGGAGAAAAAGGCAGCTGTGTCTAAAGCTGGTACTGAGGCTTGTGAACAAACATTTGTAAGCCTAAGATAAATGAAACCTTCAATAGGACATTCTTAAAAGGTAATGAAGAGAGTTCAGACAGCAAGTGTGGTGTAGTGGTTTACATGTGGGAAAACTAGGACTCTGGAGATTCTGCTCTGCCATGCAAACCCTTTGGGTGACCTTGGGCAAATCACACTCTCTCAGCCTCAGAGAGCCTTGCATTGGCAAGCCCCCTCTGAACAAATTTTGCCAAGAAAACCCTGTGAAAGATTTCCATTTGCATCTTCATAAGTCAGGAATGGCTTGAAAGCAAACAACAACAACAACAACAATAGGTAAAAAGGGAAGCATCTGACATTCCCTCACTTGGTCATGCTGGACTGAACAGATGCCCCTCTGATACAAGTAGACAATTCTTATTATTATTTTTTCTTATATTGTGGGTGTGTGCATGCATACATGCACACACACATGCATGCTTTCAAGCCACCTCATAGCACCTCATGAATTTCCTAGGTTTTCTTAGGCAAGGAATTCTCAGAGATGGTTTTGCCAATTCCTCCCTCTGAAATATATTCTACATTGCCTGGTATTCATTGATGGCCTTCCAACTGAATGCCTACCATTAATTCATGGCTAAAAACTTTACAGTAGACCTGCCTCCCTGGGAAGGACAGATAACAACAACCAAAAATCTGCAAAGAAAAAAGAGAACTCACCAGCTATTCCCCATCCACACATACCAAATTATCCAAAACAACACTGCTAACTAATAGTTGGTCATAACTTGGATGGGTGAGAACAGCTCTACTATACAGCAGGGGGAAGAGGCATGATGTGGGGAGTCAAAGAAGACAGAAATTGGAGTCTGAATTTTACTACAGGATTTTTTAAACTGTTGGCTGAAAAGGAATGCTAGTAACAATGCCATCCTAGGTATGTCTCCTTACAAGAACAAGTGTATTAAAAACTAAGGATGTGCTCCTAGTAACATGCATCTAAGATTTAAGCCCTTTGAACCTAGTGAATCTTGTTGTTGCTGCTGCTGCTGCTGTGTGCCTTCAAGTCATTTCTGACTTAGGCAACTCTAAGGGGAACCTATCACTAAGTTTTCTTGGCAGGATTTGATCAGAGGAGGGTTGCCCTTGTCTCTCTCTGAGGAGGAGAGAGTATGCTTTGCCCAAGGTCACCCAGTAGATTTCCGTGGTCAAGCAGGGATTCAAACCCTGGTCTTCCAATGCCCTAGTCCAGCAGTCAGACCACAACAATTCTGTCTTTTTACCGTACCTTGTTTATCAATAAATATACACAGGATTTAGAAGCATAGATGTGAAGCCATAGACTGCTTATGTTACAGTTGCAGATAATTCTTAATGTCAGTACAAATCTATGGTCTTTCATAAGTGGTTCCAGACAGGGAATTTGTATTAGTTTCACATGATCTTATTAGACAAACACACTAAGACAAACAATTCCTAGTCTATGGAGGACCTTGAGAGAAGACATACACACTGTACCCGGTTCATGTTTTGTTTTTGTTTTAAAAAGATCTTACAGCAAGAGATGATTCAGAAGGGTGTTCTGTTAATGAGATGCTGCATTGGAATGAATTTGGCAGATTATCCATTTTGGTGTCTTGAACTAAACTTCTCTTTTAATCTAAAGGATGTTTGGACTGAAACACTGATTATTAAACAAGTAGAGGGTTGGTTCTGTGTCTGAGAAAATATTTTTTCCCAAGGGATTTGCGGTAAAATAGTTTAATTACTTCCAGTTTTTCCCACCCTCAAGAAAGAAGACTAAGAGCTGGAACAGACCGACAGTAAGCACCGGCTTGGGGGTGTCAGGATGTGTGGCATTTAAATGTACTGATGACATCAGTCTCTTTGAACCCAGTTTCATGCTTCTACTACTAATATCTGAACGTTAAATGTCCCTTGTAGCTACTAATACAAAAGCATTTGAGCTTCGATCCTATACATATTTAACATGGCATCATCCCATTGAATTTACTGGAGCTTATTTTTATGTATAAACTTGTGCTATAGAGTAAAAATGTGGAATGCACTCACACTAGCTCCAGTACAGCAGTTTAATTAAAAATATCATTTTGGCACATACTTAGTAATGTTTGAGGGAAAGAGATCTTATTTGTTGAGTTGACAACACTCAACATGTCAGAATTATTGGCCCAAGGTCAAAGAGCACCCTCCAAAATCATAGCTGTGAGGCTTAGTTTGGCCCACATTCCCAGTTTTGAAAAACTACTGTACAAAAACACACTAACTGCTACATGTGATGTGGTGACGTTGAAGCTTCTCAACATGGAAAGCCTTCAGCCCAATGTGTACAGATTGAATATTCCTTTTCCCAAAATCCAAAATACTCTACAAATTGTCCACATGGATGGCTGAGATAGTGACACCTTTGCTTTCTGTACTATGAACACAAACTTTGTTTCATACACAAAATTATTTTAAAATGTTGTGTATAAAATTACATTCAGGATTTGTGTATAAAGTGTATGTGAAACA
This sequence comes from Urosaurus nigricauda, assembly GCA_034509955.1. Taxonomy (NCBI): domain Eukaryota; kingdom Metazoa; phylum Chordata; class Lepidosauria; order Squamata; family Phrynosomatidae; genus Urosaurus; species Urosaurus nigricauda. Next base: position 110,264,610 of record JAOEGL010000004.1, read on the forward strand.
TTAATGAATTTCATATTTAAACTTGGGTTCCATCTCCAATACATCTCATTGTGTATATGCAAATATTCCAAAATCCAAAAAAATCCAAAATCCAAAACACTTCTGGTCCCAAGCATTTTTGATAAGGGAGATTCAATAGAAATAGAATTTATATTTCTATACCACTTAATAGTGAACTCAGCACTCTAAGCAGTTAACAATCTGAAAGCCAATTGCCCCCCAACAATCTGGGTACTTATTTTACTGACCTATGAAAGGATGGAAGGTTGAGTCAACCTTGGAGCCCTGGGATTGAACTCACAACACTGGCTACAGTACTGCCATTTAACCTCTGCACCGCCAGGGCTCTCTACAGATTCAACCTGTAGATGGTTATTTGAAAGCAGCATTTGAATTGCAGGTTTCTTTGCTTTTGCCAGATCCTAATGATAGTTACCTCCCTCTTTGCCCATTTTGTCCCCAGGCCTGATGATGGATTTTAGACCATCCTGGCAGAATTGGGAAATACTCCTTTTTGGTCTAAATCTCACAGAATCCCTCAGCCAGTAAAGGCACTGGCAATGCTAAAGATGTTTATCATAGGCTTTTCCTGTTTAACTCTTGTTTAACTCTCTTTTAAATCCTGTTTGCCCTCTAGTGTGATAAGGCAGTAAGAGATGGAAGTCCAAAATGGTGGACTACTCCTAAGAAAGTTGTCCTCCAGGATCACAGTTACCAGTATGGCAACTCCTGTCAAACCCACATGCTGGCAGGTCCCACTAAACTGCTGCTTAATAGGTTCCATGAGCTTAGTGGCTGCAGGCAACAGCAAATACAAATGACGAAAAAGACCTGATGTAACTCTATAAAGTGTATTTTACAAAGAGATAGAACTTGTGTTTTCACTGTTAGGCCCCTAAAAGAAAAATCCATACCACAAGGAGAACGTTGGTACTAGTTTTTGTTTTTGTTTTTTAAATCATACTAATGCTGAAAGGAAAAGTATTAAGCTGGGTCATTGCTGCTGCCATCTTTTCCCACTCCGACGTCTTCTATTCTCTGCTTTGTATTTATGGGATCAAAAGGCATTTCAGGAGGAATTATAGTAGCCCTGCAGCTCCACAGCCTGACATTTCTCCTTTCAGAGTCATACCCTTTAATTGGTTTTGTTAAAAATCAACTTTAAAATAATCCTGTTATTGGTCTTAATCAGTCCTCCAGGACCACGTGCCCCAACTTCCCAGAAGATATCCCTCTGAGATAGCTGTCTCTTCAACTCTTCTCTTCATTCTTCCAGCTTCATCCCATTTTGCCTTCCTACAGCCTGTCATCTTTTTCATGTGTTTTCTTAATGTCTTTGGCCCGCCCCCTCCCAGTGCTACTCCGCCTACCCAGTTCCACCGTCAGAGTTGCCAATGAGCTACAGTAAGGGCAGCAAGACATCTTCTGAATGTCCAGCTCCTGGACCAGTTACTACAAAAAGTTCTATCTTCAACATAAAAACAAATCCCCTCAATATGTATTCACATCCTAAGATGAAATGGGCTTCTCTAATTCCTTAACTTCTTTTGACAAGTGTTTAAATTTCTTCCTGTCAGTAGAGAGCCTCACTCAGGGAACTTAATTATGTTATAATCATGTACAGTAATTCAGTTTGTTATTTTCCTGGCCTGAAGCTCTGAAGATTAGAACTCAAACACAACAAATAACATCTGATCATGAAAATCTAAATGTGGGCCCAAAGATATGCCTCCCTCCCTCCCTTTGTAGTTGTCCATTGCATAGGGACTGGAAAGCTATTCCCGCATCTCCTGTCATTTAGGTTTCTTTCTCACTAGCCAATTATAGTACTTTTTATTGTCACTTAAATAGCCATAGTTGCATCCTATAGGAACCTATAATTGAAGTTCGGTGACGCACTAGAATTCTCTTGCTGAGAATTCTAAATACTGCTCTGTAAACTACAGATCCCAGCATTCTATAGAATGGAACCATCGCGGTTTACTGGGAAGTGAAATCATAGGGCTCTTTCACACAGAGGCACTTACCATTGCTAAAATGCCAGCAAAACGTTCCTGAAGCATTCCTGAAGCATGAAGGTGGGATAGCCGGTCACGCTTCTTAATTGTCATTGAGGCATCCCACTTCTCTCCCATTGTCAAAGCATTCATGGAGCAACCATTTCTTAAATAATGGAACTTTCCATTATTCAAGAAATGACTGCTCTGCAAACACTTTGACAATGGAAGAGAAGTGGGATGCCTCAATGACAATTAAGAAGCGCGGCCGGCTATCCCACCTTCATGCTTCAGGAATGCTTCAGGAACGTTTTGCTGATGGTAAGCCTCTGTGTGATAAGGACCATAGTGCTGTAAATGGAAAAGAGACCTCCTATCTAGTTGGGTTGTGATTTAATTACTCAATCTAACAAATTCACTTTAACAATACAGAAATAGATGACTGGTGCATTTAAACAGCATCACAAACTTTTCTCTTATTTGGAATGTGAATTTTACAAAGGTGAATTCAGAGTGTCTGAAATTATAATCTTTGCATTTCAGTAACAAAATTCTGTACCTAAGGCATCCTGAATAACTGTTTTCTACATCAAAGTGTAGGATCCTTTTGATGTAATCTGACCTCAAGTAGATGCAAACTTTTAATATTTATGTGTTAGAGAGCTATATCCTAATACTTTAATATAATTACTGGAGAAGGCCAAACATAGATGCTCAATCAGTGTTATTCTGCGTTATTAAAGGAAAAAATATTATGAATATTTTGGATCATACTGAAGGCTCTTTCACTGAAGACATAAGAAAATGTGTAAATCTTCAATATCGTACCATATTTTAAAGAGCAATGAGTGGGAGACATTTCCAATAAAGCGATTTACTTTCATCATATATTTTACAGTCTTGGAGTGGTAGCTCAGCAATAAATTGTCTGCATTTTCCCTCCTATGAAGCAGATATATGTATATTTTTTTAAAAAACGGGATATCAGCAACATTATGCTTGTAAATCTGCCCTCACCTGTTAGCCTGGTTAATAGAAATGATATTATAATTTTCTTCCACTTCATAACATCCACAGAAAATTTGTTAATTCTTCAAGCTTTGTCAGCCCAAGTCTTGCTCAATTTTTCATATAATTATAAAGCTGTGAGAAGTTACCTCTATCAGGTGTATTGGGGAAACATAGAGCATGTAGTCCCCCAACTAATTTTTACAGGCTCCAAAATTGTAATAAAATGGAGATTTCTACTTCTGAAAGTTTATACTAGAGAAAAAGTCATAACCCTGAACATACTTGCCTGGAAGTAAACAACTATTGCATATTATTGTAGTAAGATAGAGCTCACTTTCCTCCAATGTCTTCCTGTAATACCATAGAAACATTTCAAATACTAGATTTGTATTATCACATGGCTCTTCCCACTTACAGAACTGAGTGTGGGTGAAAATCAGATAGGTGGGACATCTACCACTGGTTCTGCCTCTATGTTTTTGGGCTTGTAATGGCAATGTGGCAACTTGAGATGATATTTTTTAATTTATTTATATTGCTCTTCTATTTAGTAATATATGTTATAGCTTCGAAAGCAAAGATAATGGTATTTACTTAGTGAACGAACCTGTCTTTGGTTGCAAAATACATCTCTGTTAAGGAAAAATATCTTGTTTACCTTCACACATCTGACTGGCTTAAATCAAAGTGTTGTTGCCAATGAATCAATGGATTTTTCATCACATTTGACTTATCATTCAGCAGTTGCCTCAGTGCTGTAAATACCAATGCTGGGACTAGCAATTAGATTTAGGCCACTAAACCCCATACAGTGATTTGTGGTACTTACACCAAGTGTTGGGCTATGGATCACCTCCTGAAATTGAAAACATTACTTTTTTCACCTCACAACTGCCATTATGGGAGGCATTCTCGGAGATGTATCCTAAAAAAATCACTTTTCCAAACTATGCATCTGACCATAGGATAGAACCATAAGGGCAAGTAGTGAATTTCATATTTCTTTAGCAGGGAACAAAATGTAGCCTGGTAAAGACAGGGCATGTGACAGAGAGAGAGAGAGATGAAGGGCTTATATTATTATTGCTTTTCTTTTTTTCTAAGAAGTCTAGCAATGTGACAATTGACACTCTTTTTGCTCTTGCTAATAAAAAACATGCCTTCTGCATGCACACCTCACAGAGAGATCTATTAATAACAATAGTCATTCAGTGCATAGAGCTTGAGATAATGATTTTCTTAGGTTATTATTATACAAGATCTCAAACACAGAGGGGTGATTTACCATCCCTGGTTGGAAGTGCTGCATAAATATCTGAACAAATTTTAGGACAGGTTTTATCATTAGGCAATGTGAGTCCTAATGAAGTGTGGAAAGCAGTGGGAAGATTTGAAGGACAGAGCTGTATGTGCGGCTCAGTCGCTAGCCCGTAAGTAAGGTTCAGATACCAGACCAGGTAGATTCTGTAGGAAGCCACCATCATGTTCTTGCTTCCAAGAGGTTAGCTGGATCCTGATCCTAATTAATACTACCATTACATATAATACATAAATTTTAATACATTTGTATCTTGATCTGAAATTATATCTTGCCTGGGTACACTTGTTGCTGGTGTGTGGCATGATACAATTGAATTGGCTTCCCTGTTAGATCCCTTCAATAAGCATGCTGTGGTTGGGGTGAGACTCGATGAACATCTTGGTGTTATTGTTTTAGTACGTAAATGCAATTTCTGCAATTTGAAGCAAATTTACCTTGCGAAATAAGATCATTTTCAAAAGTATACAGAGCCAGATAATTACTGGGTTACCTTATATTCCCAATATTATTATTATTATCATTATTACTATTAATTTTATTTATATAGTGCTGTAAGTTTACACAGTGCTGTACATACAATCTTATCGTTAGACGGATCCCTGCCCACAGGCTTACAGTCTAAAAGACAACACAAAAGGAAAAGGGGAAGGTGGTGGGAAAGGGGATGAGGTCCAGTGGTTCTTCTCTCCCTGTGATGTTATATACATGTGATGTTTTTTTTTTCCTATAGGGTTAGTGCTGTGTTTCCTGAGTCATACATTATTTGATGGCTCCATATTTCACACTTTTAATTCTTAGTCCAGTTGATATGATAGAGGGCAAATAATAAACTGTCAAATACTGGAGCTTTATCAGACCTCACAAAGGTTATGAGATGCAATTTATGTATTTGCTGAAGCATTCAAATGCACTGAGTACAATATGCAAATTTTGTAAGTGGAAAATTTGTTTCATCTCTAAATATAATCAGAGCCTGCTTGATGGAATCACTGGGTAATTGATCTTTTCCAAGAAAGCTGGTTCACAGGAAGCAAAACCTGATGAATTCACCTCTTAAAATACATCCCTACCAGCTGAGCAAAAATCAGAGAGGAAAATTTAGAAAGTCTCTGCTCTCTCGCTCCCAAAATAACTACCAGTAATTAATCAGACCAATTAATATGTTAATTAATGAATCAATAAGACAAAAGTAGACACATAAGCTGCTATTTTAGGAGGTGCTTTACTTGAGCCATTAACAATTACAAACAGCACAAATGAGTTTCCCACATTACTTGTATCAATCTCTAATCCACTTTCTCACAAGGAATCAAATAGCAACTGAGGCTATGTCTGCACTGCAGAAATAGTGCAGTTTGACACCACTTTAACTGCCATGACTCAGTGCTATAGAATTTTGGGATTTGTAGTTTTGTGAGATATTTAGCCTTCTCTGTCAGAGAGCCCTTGTGCCAGAGCAAACTGGAGATCCAAGGATTACATAGCACTGAGCCTTAGCAGTTAAAGCAGTGTCAAACTGCTTTATTTGTGCAGTGCAGTTGCAGCCTGAATCTTACTTCTACATTGGTATAGGTGGCATCAGACAACAGCAAGCTAAAGTAATGGGCACAGGGCAGTTTGTGTTAAACATACTGCTCTGTCTTCAAGCATCTCACTGGGCATCTTTTGTGTGCAATGACTATTTCACTGCATCAAATAGTATGGCATAACTATTTTGACATTTTTCCTGCAGCTATTCCATATCATTGGTGTTGTTGGCTAGGGACAGGAAAAACGTAAAACAACATGCCATGAGTCAGTTCTGCTAAATGTTATTGCCAGAGGAGTCGTGAATGAAACACCATTCTTACAGTAGTCATGTATAGTCACACTTTCTGTTTCTTCTGATCTAAATCATTCAGTAATGGTTGGGGTTATTCTTTGCTGCTGACATGGTAGTTACGAACATACTGACATAACCATTAAAATCTCTATTTCAGGTAATTTAAAGTTAGGCCATTACATAATTTCAAACTCAAAATAGCTATTTGCACAGATCTTCAAAACAATGATGTCATTTTTCTAAGCCAAAGCAGTGTAAAAATAGATTCAACTTTCAGTGGTAGGTTGTTGGAGGAGGGCTAGTAGCTGAAGAGAAGCAGTAATTAAAGTTTTTAATTGCCAATAATAAACCAGACAGGAATCTAATATCTTTTTTATTGTGTGCAATACAAATCCAAAGGATTTTCTTCAGTTACCCAAATGTGGAATAATTCTGTCCAAAGGATTTCCATAAGCATTTTGCTATGCACAGCAGGTGTCTCACATGAAAATTTACATAACAGACCTGAGTATTCCTTTGGATACATTCTAATCTACTTATTAACATGTGTAAGGCTATGATTTTCCCCCTAACAAATACTGGAGTATACATATAGAGCTCAGCCAGAACAAATTTCTCCTTTAAGGCAGGCATAGGACTTTCAAATGAGGTATTCCACAGAAGGCTCTTCTATACCAACAACACAATTGTATGACTACAATCCTGAATCCTCTATATCTTTTCAAACATCCACAAAATGCTTTGGGTGCACTTATGATGCTTGGCCTTCCGTGGCCATACTATAGGGCTGGATGAAAACATTTTGCTTTCTATGGTAGAATAGCAAATGTTGACCCACATGCCAAAGTCAAGATGTCTAGAACTCAAAGTCAACTAAGCTGTCATGGCACATGAAGCAGAAAATATAAGAAGCATATTTCTGTGGTAATAATAATAATAATAATAATAACAACAACAGCACTATTGTCCTGTCAGTAACAAGTAACAAATGAAATAACATTTTGCTACCTTTTCAGGACACTCAAAATGTGCTGCATACTCAGATATAATGGTAGACTACTAGCCTGCCCATGTGGGATGCTTTTACTATAAGGGAGAGGCTAGCTTTCATATCCTGGGCTATATTGCATGATTATATACTACTACAGGCAATTTTCAGAGAGTTACTCTGAACGATCCCCATTGGAACGAGAGCAGGAGGGAGTTACTGCTATTTTATGGATAACAGGGAGATGATTCCCATTTTTTTCAAGGCATAGTCCTGCTCATGAGACGGAGGGCAAGTAATCACCGTTCAAATTAAACCTCTGAGGAGAAAATAATTGCTGAGAATAGCAAAAGCTGTCTGTTTATATCAAATATCCAAGCCTGTCCCTTTATTATGAATTGTAGATTTAGAAGCAACCCTGGGGACCTCACAAAATAATTTGTGAGTTTTCTAATCAAAAAGCCACCCCATCCACATGCAAGAAACTTTGGTATATATGAGGATATGTTTCTCACTTGGCCAGAGCCAAAACTATTAACAGTTAGTTGTAAAATGTATTCACTGTGTCAAGTTGTTGCTTTTTCAAAGTTTCTTTACATTGGGTTGAGAAACGATTTCATATGCCTGCTTGCTCTGATTCCAATAGCTTATACTTGCCTTCACTGATCTTCTCATATAGCCATGTTTATTGGCTATATTGTACTATAACGTCATTGTATGGACCCTGATTTCATGGAATAACTTATGTGGCTTTTTCTGGAAGGGAAAACCAGTAACCGGGGGGGGGGGGGGGGAGATACTAAAGCAGCAGTTTGGGGAACAGTAATGTTCAACAGGTTTTTTTGAAAGATAAATGTTTACAAAGAGAGCTTCCTATATGTACCACTGGAAAAGAGCCTATGCCTAGCCATATCCTTGAATGAAAAATTAACATGGGTCAAGATGTAGTATATAAAATATTGTAGGGTTTACAATTGCCATTATTTCCCTAACTAAAGACAGGTTAAATCTCCCTTATCCAGAATTCCAAAATCTAAAATATTCTGATCCAAAAATGTCCACATGAACAGCTGAGACAGAGATCGTTATATTTTTACTTTCTGATGGTTCAATGTATGCAAACTTTGTTTTAATGGGGGGGGGGGGGTTCTTAAAATATTGTGCATAAAATTACCTTTAGGCTATGTGTATAAGGTGTGTTCAGAACAAATGAATTTCATGTTTAGCCCTGAGTCCCATCTCCAAAATATCTCATTATGTATATGCAAATATTCCAAAATCCCAAACACTTCTGGTCCCAAGCTTTTTAATGAAGGACACTCAACCTGTATGGGCATAGATGGCAGGACTATTAAAAGTATCCAGAATCCTGTTGGGCAGTTATGCACTTATGACTGTTTCATATTCATGGTTCCTACAGAGTTTCTAGTTTAGGGGATACGTAGGAACCATGAAAGTAACCCAATCCCCACTTACTAGACAGCACCCACTGCAATCAATGGGGGCCTGTTGTCAGTTGGGAAGCAGCTGGCCCACAGTCCCACCCCACTCCCAAGCATGAGAAATCTCTAGTATGGGTCATGAAAAGGGGCAGGACTGTCTTTAGCTGTTTCTTGATCACCTGGTGAACAGACCCCCATCGATGGCAACAGTGGCAGTGACATCTGTCCTGTAAGTGGCGATTGGAAGGATCGGGATGGGAAGGATCAGGATGGGATTCCCAAAAGCAAGGAAACACAAAGCACTATCTAAAAAGGGACTTGTTCTCATGGAAGTCAATAGCTCTGCTCCCCAAAAGTGTGAGATCACAAATCATTGTCCAACACGGGACATGTTGGACAATGATTTGTGATCTCACACTTTTGGGAAGCGGAGCGATGGACTTTGCTCCCTTTCAATCCCTTTCACCTCGAAGATTCTTTGTTGTTATGATTCTATCATACCCTCAGAATATTTTGATGGGATCTGAGATGAACTGGGAAGTAGAAAAGAAGGGAGAGGATTTGATGTCTGGCAGAGACAGCCTTGGAGTGAGGCAAAGGCATCAGAGTGGCAAAGCCAGAAAGGGTCGTTCAGGCCTATTGGTAAGAAAGGAGTCAGAGAGGAAAAGGAAGGCATGGAGGGCAGACAGGTGGTGTCAGAGAACTGTGTCATGTGTAAGTGCCACAGTTAACTCTGAATAGGTTAGTGTTAGTTAATGTCAGTGATGAAGAGAGATCTCCAGATCATGGATTAAGAACCACTGAAATTTATAGCTGGGAAATTGCAGGAGATTTTTAAATACATCCTAAAGCTATAGAAGGGAAACTGGATTTTCTTCTTTATGCAAGACCATTATCATATTTTAAAAACGCAGTTTTCCTATTATTTTCATATCTTTAAACTAAACGTGTGCATCTCCTTCAGCATTTCATTACTGGCTTCATGTCTTTCAATCTGATTGTCCCATTTACTGCTTTCGCCATCCTTCTCCAATTCAATTGTACTGCTTCAAATTACCCTGGCAGCTTCTGGAACTTTATTATGAACAGTCAGATATCCAAGGGTTTATGACATAGTGGAAGCCAAGGAGTCCTTTTCACCCTTAAGAATCTTCTTCCTTGAAGTGCTTGATCTAAATCAGAAAACTGTGCAAGCTTAGTTAACTATTTCCCCCTAAGAAAGATTGGAGGATCTATCCCCACTGGAACAACAGTAATTCTAAAATGGCTAATCCTGGATTTATTTTCAATTTTGTCCATTTTAGAAAGCAATCTCATGTTATCCTCTATCAGACCTGTCAAAATGATACCAGGATGTGGGATTATGATTTCTATCTAGAGGGAGTCCCTACTCATCATTTTGTGCCACGCTGCATACTAGGCTATCCCTCTTTTTTACACCTCTTATGTATTTATTTATTTATTTTCCTGTTATTTCAATATCTACAGGCAGCCACATTTTCACTGTAACTTACCAATGAAACTGATTGTTCAGCATCATAAAATTCTCACCAAGAGGACTCCTGTTATGTTCTTAAATATAGTCCCTTGTTCTCAGTTGCCAGTAAGCACACCCCCTCCACTGTCTACAATTCAGAATGAAGTATGTGATTTCAAAACTGCGAGTTTAGTTGGTCCTGGAAAAAAAAATTGAATAGGAAAACAGAAACTGAATGTTTTGCTCCCTCCATATTTCCCAGGTACAGAATGTGTATGACCTGCTAGAGTCCTATTGCTATTGTACACATTTACCCAAAAGTTCCCCTTTAAAGTTGCTGAAGCCAGGGTTGAAAATTAGTTGTACTCCAAAACTATAAAATTACTGAAAAGCTTTATCAACCAGGGATCTAGTGTAGTTTCAATTGATTATATACAATGTGATCTTACGTATGATAGCATAAAAACCATCAGTGAGTTTGGAGAGCTTGGACATGGAAAACATCAGACTCCACTGCTGAAAGTGTGCATTCAGTGCACATAATCATGACTTCTTTTTAGAGGATTGACTACTATAACAGAAATGTGTTATTCATGTTCATTTTTATGAGGACACATGGCTCAAGTCAATGTAACTAGACTGCCAATAATATTTTAAGGTTTTGGCAGCAGAACGCTTTACCCAAGTGCTAAAGATCTGGGGTTAACCAGGGGAGGCCTCTATGTTAAAGCAGTGGTGAACCAACTCTAAGTTTTAGCCTGGATTAAAAGGTGCTATCCAAAGTACTGAACCATATTCCCAAAATATGTTCAGCACCTTTAAAAATGTGGACTAAAAACTGGAATAGATTCATTACCTCACTGACATAGAAGCTACCAGCTGCTATTACAAACAACAACAAATACACACAATATGTGAAATACTGACCTCCCATGGAGTGTATTACCCATTACAGTGTCAACACCCAAAAATTAGAATTGTGGATCTTTTGTGACTGAATCCACAAGAATGAAGCAAATGGTTTTTAAATCAAGGACACACTCTAAAACTACAAAATTTAATCTGGTTAAGAGAAAGAAGGCTGCTCAAAGGACACTTACAAAGCTGTAGAAAGGGAGGTTATTGTTAGGTGTACATCAACTTAAATTCATAAGCATTTTTCTTGTGAGTTAGCAATGGCTGACCCCATAGTGAAAGGTGGATAAACTGGGGGAGAATCCGATAAAATCCACAGAAGATGCAGGGAAGGCTGTGTGACGCACACAATATTATCATCTAGTATTATGTCAATGCTCTGCATGTATACACACACCAGTTGCTCCAGTTTGTGTCATGATACAGTAAGCTGAGTCATTGTTCCCATTGCATCACATATTAATAAGTGTCCACTAGAGTGGACCCATTGAATCAATGGGATTTTGCTTACATGTTGAGTTACTCATTCAATAATAGTTTCACTAGGTATATTCTAATGGAAACTAATGAAGTGGATTCAGGCCACTGCTATCTTTCTGTCTTCTCTCTCTCTCTCTTCACACACATACCCCAATCTGCATTATTCATAAGTCTCAAAGGAGAAAACCGGCAGTACCTTGTGCAAAGCCATTTTTTTTCCAGTGGATATAAATGGATGTCTTGACCTGTAGAAAATTTCAATATTTTCTTAATTAGCACTTTGGGGAAAGGGTTTTGTTCAAGAATATTAATGCCCCATCAGCAATCAAAATGTGTTTTGGGAGCCAGAAGAACTTGAGAATTTTCTCACCATCTTTGCAGGTGCTTTTGATCATGTGCTGTGATCTGAGCATTTAAGAATACAGATAATGGCCTGGATTCTTTTGCTAGTCCTAACTAGAGTAGACCCCTTGAATGAATGCAGTTTGCCCACATGTTGACTCACCAATCAACAATTGTTTCAAAGGCTCTATTTCAGTTGGAACTAACCAGTAGGATATATTCCAATATATTAGAAGCTTTTAATGTTAGGGTTTACCACAGTTGGTCTCACAGCTGAATAAAACATTATAAAGACATGAAAGACTTTTTAACACATCTATTAAGGGAAAGGAATGACAAACTGCGGTAGGGACACCATATATGAGGGCCCATGTTTTCATTTGTCGTAAATGTGCTAGATGATTTCCATCTATCTGTATTCTGAAGTGAATGATCCACATTGTCCAAATTTATTCACAGATCCGATTTTCAAACTGCCTTCATCAGTTCTACTGTTCCCTTCTAAAAACAAGGAGCAGTGCAAATTTTATCTTTCCTGTTGGTGACTTAAGGGGCTTTCTAGATTGGCAGGAAAGTGTGACATGAAGTTGCCTTTTCCTTAATGCTTAGCAGCCTTTAGATGGAGCTGCGCTGTTCCGCAGTTTTTAAAAAAGAAGCTGGGAAAACCAGCACCTTTTTAAAGGCGCTTCTTCTCCCCTAAAACGCAAAAAAAGTGTTTTCATGGCACACTTTCCCTTTTTCTCATCTAAAGGCTAGACTTTCATGCAGCCATGAACACACTTCTTTTTGCCAATTTAGATCAGGCATTAGACTGGCATAAGGCAATGTGGAATGGCACAGATAGCTGTCTTTGTTGCCAAAGAAACCTGCTTCACTGGTTCCTGAGTTACTTGGGGAGTAGCAGGCAACTTTGTTTTCTCGTCCACTGTCATCCCAGACGTCCACTAGCATTTTATTTTGTCAAGTTCTTCTGGCTCCCAAAACACATTTCTCAAGTTCTTCTGGCTCCCAAAACACATTTTGATTGCTGATGGAGCATTAATATTCTTGAACAAAACCCTTTCCCCAAAGTGCTAATTAAGAAAATATTGAAATTTTCTATAGGTCAAAACATCCATTTATATCCACTGGGAAAAAATGGCTTTGCACAAAGTACTGCCTTGTGTTGCCACCTACGCCACTGCTGTCTGCTATACTAATGTTGTTAAAACTGACAAAAAATGGGAGCAGTGACGTCACCAAGGTTGGTGTCACCCAATGCAGTAACTCATGTTGTCACCCTCTCATTGAACTCCTCCCATACCACACCATTCAGAATCCTTAGTAATGTTTTTGTATTTTTTTTAAAGAAAAAACCTCCTAAGTCATAATTCTCTTACATCCCTAAATGTAATGATGAAAGTTGTGACGAAAACAACTTACAAAATTAAAATTACACTTTTAAATTACAGTATCATAAGCACTGCCTAAATGAAAGATTTGTTAATATGTGATGTTTTTAAAAAATATTTAAAGAATATTGAAAAATTAATTTTCTTTATTAAAAAAAAATATGGGGCCTCACCTTTCTCTTCCTACTGAGTCGAACCCCACTCACACCATCTCTTCAGCATTTTAAAGGGATGCAAGTTAATGTCATCCAGATAATACAGATAATAGTTGTCTAAGGAGCTTATCACATTAACAAATAAGATGTCTGACCTCTTCCAGCTTGAATTCAGGATCCCGGATACCCCTGGATGTTATCATACCTAAAGTGCCACCTATCTAGCTGGGATGCCACAGCCCAGATGCATCCTGGGTTGAAGTCTCACTCAATCACCCAATTTTTGAATCCGGAAGCTCCCCGACTTCAAAAAAGTGCTGGCTGAGTGAGGCTTCGACCCAAGATGCATCCGGGCAACAGCATCCTGGCTAGATAGGCAGCAATTTAGGTACGATAACTGAATATAAGCCAGAAGAGGTAAACTGGCTTATTTGTTAATGCAATAAGCTCCTATGTGTAAAGCCCAAGTTTTTCCATAGCAGTGTTCAAAGTGGGCTTGAAGCCAAACTAATTTTATCCAGGATGCACATGTGATATCATTCCAGATTGTTTTAACTGGTTTTTAACTGCTTGTTTTTAATGGTGAAACTATTTAATATGTTTGTAGCATAGTGGTTAAACTACTGGACTACAACTCTGGAAACCAGGGTTCAATCCTGGCTTGACCATGAAACCTACTGGGTGATCTTGGGCAAGTCGCATTCTCTTAGCCTCAGGGAAAAGGCAATAGGAAAGCCACTCTGAATAAATCATGCCAAGAAATCCCCATGATAGGTTCAACTTAGGGTCGCCATGAGTAGAATCAACAGCAACAACAACAGCAGTCTTTCAGAACTTTTGATATTAAAGAGAGTTTGAATTAGAGCAAGAGAGCTCAGATATGCAACCTATAGCCATCTGTTGTGGCAAATTTGCTAGGTACTGAAAGGAAAATGTTGCTGGTATTCACTCAGAAACTGACACTCCACTTGTTACAGAGCCTAGGGAGTTATCCAGTTAACCATCTGGTCAATGTTCATGGAATCAGTTGCAGTTACTGAGGCCTGGTGATGCTTACTACATGTAAGCTTGATCCCTGCCCATCTTAGCTGATAAAATCTAGTAGAGGTGGAGTAACCCAGTGGGTCCAGGAGTGGTAAATACCTTGTTACGTCAGGAGTAGATGCCTGCTGCCATGAAGGAGGGTTATGCCCTCTCCTGAAGAGGTCCTCCCTAGACCCAGAAATATATGAGAACTGACCAATTGCAAATATCCCTTTTCGGAGAATGGTGCTTAAGGATGTGGTGGCTGGGCAACTTTAGAAGTTCCTGGCTTGTTAGTATAAACCCACTCGATGACCCTGGATAAGTGACACTCTCTTAGCCTCAGAGGATGGCAGTGGCAAACCTCCTCTGAAGAAACTTGCCAAGAAAACCCCATCATAGGTTTGCCTTAGGGTCACCATAAGTTGGAAATGACATGAAGGCACACAGCGACAACAGATATTTTAACAAATAGTAATTGTTCTAATTTTATTTTATTGTAATCTGCCCTTTGGCTAAAGGGCAGGATATAAATATTCAAATAAATAAATACTGAATACAGAGCAGTTATGGATCCATAACTCTAGGTTATGCATCTGTGACTGTAATGCAGAATGCCAGCCAATAAATGTTAATGAAAGAGTTCATCATTTCACTGCAGCACAAAGTAAGTTCAAATAGATAGAGCTGTGAAACAAAAGAGGTGGGACTTTGATATCACCTCATCTAATCTGGAATTTTGTGGGGGGTTTTCAGTGCTTGTGTGAATGGGCCATGATTGTTTTAAGATTAGAAATGAAAACAGAATTCAGGAAATAGTCATGCTGTTCACTTGTGTTGGTTTACTCATTCAAGTAGCAATCATATCTTGAAGCATGTTCTGCTGAACTCTGTGGAGATGGGTTGACATGTTTTATGAGTTGTTTATTTTGTAACCCGCCCTTCCCCAGAAAAACCACAGGTAACCAATGTTTACCATTTACTAAGTGGCAGGAAAGCAGATCAAAGATGCTCATGTGAATCAGCCTGAACATTTCCTAGCAAGTGTGTGTAAGGATCCAGGAATAATAAATATCAGAACAATTTTGTCTCTTACTTTAGCTGTTACTGTTGGCAATAATTTCCCACACTTGAAATCTCATCAGATTTGCTTCATGGTTTATTATTCCTCTTGTTTTATATTTGCAATATAAATATGCCCAATTAGGCTCGTCTTGTGTGCTGCATTAAAGAAGACTAAAATGCAGACATATGGTCATCATCATCGTAATTCCCTGAGCAAGCAGCATTTATTATAACTTAATATGCAGTTGTGACATTTACAGATCAGAAACTGTGGATGCATTTCAGTGTTGTGTCAATGGGTCATAAAAAAATACATTAGTACTGTAAAAGTTATCACAGAAGAAGGTGATGAAGGAGGAGCATGTTTAGATGGTGTCTGTTGGTTGCCCTTGTATTAATTATAGCATGGCATGCTGGAGAGAAACAAGGAGAGTATTATTATTCAGCTCATTTGCATGCACAGATTTACAAGTCAACCATACATCAGAAACAAAGGCCATACTTTCTACACAATTGCAAGGGGAGCAATTCTGCCAAGCACTGCTGTTGTGCATCTTCTGTTAATTTGAAGGGAGCTTGCCCATTATGATTAAGCTGTCAGTTATGAAGGAGTTCCCATTAATATGACTATATAGTCTCAACAACATTTTAGATAGGGATGCTGTGAAAATCAGATAAGTGACTAGAAGAGGGATGAGGTTTAGAGATGATGGTGTCTTTGTACAAGACTGATGATGAAGATGACAACTGGATGAAGAATTAAATCATTTGCTTGTAACAGTCATCATTAGGATCTAATGACCTGTGACAAGCAGGTGACTACTTTTGCAGATGATTGTTCTGGATATTTAGAAAGGCAGAAACATCTATAGGACTAAAAGAATGTGTTTTGTAGTTCTGTTGAACTCTCATCAAGTAAAGCGATGTACACAGTGAATATAATAGGTTAACACCACTGGTGACAAATCACAATAATAAATGAGGCATTCTAATGCAGCAGAGTTGAGCAACCTGTGGTCTTTTCGATGATGGTGGCCTACAATTCCCTTAAGCCCATATTAAGCAGTGAGGAGTAGTCTAACAACATTGGGGAGCTGCAGTCTAACAACATACACAGAGTGCCAAGTTGCCTGCTCCTGTACTATGAGGAGCATTAACAGTGAATTATTATCTTTCCATTATAGTATTGACAACCACAATATGAATGCCTCTTCCTTGCTCGTCCTTCTACCTGGTAAGCAGTCATTGCCCAGGTGTCATGGATTTTGGACACTAATGTACACCATGCAAGATGTGAGCTCCATTACATCAGAGGATGAATTCATGCTGGGTTTTTTATAGGAATTAGTCCTAATTTGTAGGAGTTTTCAAGTGCTGAACCTGTTTTGGGAATGATGTTCAGCACCTCGGATAGTTCCTGGGGAAAAACAGAACTAGATCCTGTAACAACCAGTGCAGAAAAAAATGTTCAGAAGTAAGCGAGCCACCAGCTGCTCCTGAAGACTACTGTTATCTACAAGACTTACTAGATTTAGTATTTAGTTATGGTACAAACTTGTCTGCAGTATTTTCATGCCCCCTTTTGGGGTGGGGGGAGCTACAGTCAATGAACACTGAGCCTTTTCATAAAAGCCTTGATTTCCAGATATTACAAAATTTTCACAACATTCTTGATTTATAGAACTTGTTGTTATTAGCTGCCTTCAAGTCAACCTCAATTTATGGCAACCCCAAGAATGAGAGACCTCCAAGTCATCCTATCATCAACAACTCTGCTCAGGTCTCTCAGACAGGGCTGTGGCTTCCTTCATTGAGTCTATCCATCTAAAATATGGTCTTCCTCTTTTTCTACTGCCCTGCACCTTCCCAAGCATTATTGTCTTTTCTAGTGAGTCAAGTCTTCTCATGATAATGCTTGGAAAGGTACTGAACTCTCCCTAGATGCCAATAATGACACCTCAGTTTAGTCATCTTGGCTTCTAGGGAGACTTCAGGCTTGATTTGCTCTTAAACCCATTTATTTGTCTTATCCTCAGTATCCTCAGAACTCCTAGCACTACATCTCAAATGAATTGATTTTCTTCCTATCAGCTTTCTCCACTGTCCAGCTTTCACAGCCATAGGCAGAAATAGGAAATGCATGGACAATCCTAACTTTATATTCAGTGATAAATCTTTATACTTCATGATCTTATCTAGCTCTTTCATAGATGCCCTTCCAAGTTATAGTTTTGTTCTAATATCTTGACTGAAGTCTCCACTCTGATTAATGGTTGAGCCAAGATATGGAAAATCTTGAACCATTTCAATATCTTCATTGTCTGCTTTAAAGTTATTTAAATCATCTGTGGTCATAATTTATGTTTTCTTAATGTTCAACTGTAAACCTACCTTTGCGCTTTCTTCCTTGACTTTTTTCAATAAACATTCCTAGTCTTTGCTATTTTCTGATAGTAGTATGGTGTCATCTTCATTTCTTAGATTGTTGATGTTCCTTCTTCAGTTTTCTCCCTTCCAATTTTCCTTCCTCCAAATCTAATCCTGTTTCTCCATATTCTGTCCTAACAGTAGCTGCTGACAGTAGGACAGATTACTTTGAATACAGGTTGCACTCAGAATAATAAAATGCTGTGGCACACCCATTTCTTAGGAGCATTCATAGATTTTTGTGATCTATACAATCAAAGTCTTTGCTATAGTGTATAAAGTACAGATTGATTTTCATGTGAAATTTTTTGGTCACACCATTATCCAGCATATATTTGCAATATGATCCCTAGTGCCTGCTCCTTCCCTAAACCTAGTATGGACGTGTGGCATTGTTCACTTTGTATACAATAAGAGCTTTTATTATATAATGTTGACCATCACTTTGGATGCATGAGAAATTAACTGGAAATGCTCAATATACAATCCAATCCCCACAAAAGGGGATTGGAGTGTATATTGAACATTTCCTTTCTTGGCGATTGGAGTGTATATTGATTATTTCCAATCTGTGGACCATTGTTTTGTTTTCCATATTTGTTTACAGATTTTCATTAGAACTAGTGTAGATACTGTTTCTGTAGAATGAAGCAGCTCTGTTAATATGCCACCTATTCTTGGTGATTTACAGATCTACACATATCAAAACAAACCTTCCTTGACTGCCCATTCATTTATGTTCCATTTTCTCTTTGTTTTGGTGCTATCTGGAATACAGGGGTCAATACTTCTTTGGCCTTTATATTAGGTTTAGCAAAAGAGTTTTTAAAAATATGAAGAACTATAAAGAACCAGGAAGGGAAAAATGGGAGAGCATGGGAATTGAATCAGATGACTTACTACAAAAATGAATTCTAAAATGATATCAGATATCAGTCCATCTGGGCAAAGCTCTCCAACATCTTCCCCAGGCCAATTATTTAAGATCAGTCTAACTGAAAATGCAGAAAACTGAACCTGAGAAAGAATAATATGGTAGCAGGGTCTGGTGAACATTCAATTGGGATTCTGAGTGCTTAGCCTAGTTTAAAATAATATATGATAAGAGAAAGAATAGAGATTGGGTGGACAGGGGATGTGAGGTAAGTGGAGTGAGGAGAATGCAAGGAAGAAGTACATTATATGTCAACCTGATTCTATGGTCTAGAATGGTTTAATTGTAATTCATATTTCTTCTATGTAGTTGTCAATAGATATTTTGTTGTTACCACTGGTGTTTTCCTAAACTGTCATCTGTGCCTGGATACTTTTTTAAAAAATTGTAATACAAAATGTGGAGGTGAACTTTAAAATGTGCTGTGCTATATCTTTGTATATTGAGGTACTCACAGGTCACCTAGGGCATGCTTATTTTGCCATGCTACATCCAGTTTGTGCTTTTCTGTTTGCCCTCTGCATATCTGATGGCTTGGTGTAGAGGCCTTGTGACTCATATTAGCTTGCTTCTTTGTTTTTAACAATGTGCTAAATATTTTGTTATGCACATGTTCTGACCTGCATGCTGCAAGTATTGCCTTTTCACAGCATCATCATGATTTTTTAAAATCAGTTTAATGATAATGCTACATGAATCCTCCAAAGAAAGTCACAGTATTTGTGTCTCTTTAACTGGACTAAATACTGACAGTACAGTCCCAGGAAGGTTTACTAAGAAGACAGTCTGTTAAATGGGGCTCATTCCCACACAGAGTGCATATGATGGCCGTCTGGGGCTAGAATCGTCTTGGTACACTAGGTCAATGTAATTATGCCCTCATAAGCAGTGGGGACAGGGGAGAAAAAGCCTGGTACTGCAGCTAGAAAGAAAGGAAGGCAGGCATTGGAAAAATAGACTACTATTACTGGCAGATTTTGTCTGCCTTCCCTCACCACTGCTGCAAAAGCCTGGGAAAATTGCTGGCATAATGCATCAACAACATTCCAGCCTGAAGCATTTGGCTGCAATCTAAAGAAGTCATTTACATGCTCATGGTACTTGAAATTGATGTGGGTGCTCAGAGCACTACACATGTCAAAGAGAGAAACAGCTCCGCTTATGGAATGGGAATGGCTACAGAGAAATATTCAGACTGAATTTCTGATGCATGCATGATTCCCGTACTCCTGTGACAGTGACTTCTTTGGACTGTGCTCACTTTCCCCAGTGTTAGGTTGGCAGTGTGATCACAAGACACATCCGCACAACTATTATAGTTTTCTCTGCATGTTTGATTATTTGGTACAACTCAAAATGGTTTCTTTCAGACTACAATGGAATAATCTCTATGTCAAAAACCAGCATATCAGGGAGAGGACTAGGCTAGTATCCTCCTGTTCAGGGGAAATATAGCAGCAGTGGGAAATGCATGATCTCCTAGATGTCAAATCATGATCTAATCAGCCTTCATCATTGGCTTTGATGACTGGGACTACTCAGAGTTACAATCCAAAATTTTCCCCAGCCTAATGCAAGGAAAGTCTAAAGCCTAATGCAATTTTATTAAACTCTTGGCTTGCCTAAGGAGTCCTGTTTTTCCATATATCTGATCTCCACATTGCAGAAGTGCACAATGCCTCAGCCTAAGTTGGCTTACAGATACAGATACAGATACAGATATGGATCACATCAGGTCCAATGTGGATCGTGCAGACAACTTGCCGGTCTTCCCCATGTTTGGGAGTTTCTAGGGGAAAAGAAGCTGCTTTTTTTCCAGGACATATTTGAACTTTACAGACCGCCCGAAAGGGCAGTCTGGAGCCACCTCTTTTTCCTCCACACCGCCACCATAGCAACCAAACGGAGTGGTGAAGGTGCGGAGGAAAAAGAAGTCTGAAAAACTGGCTCCTTTTTGTGTCGCACCTGCGATGCAAAAAGTGCCATAGGGTGCATCTATGATGTCGCAGGTGTGCAGCGCTGTTTGGTTGCTGTGCACCTGTGACGTCATTGCTCCATCCGCCATCTGTACGGCGCTGCAGAGCGATGATGTCCTGGTCACGTGTTAGAGTTGTGGAGTATCTATTCGCTCTGCTGACGGGCAACCCTAGCGGCCAGGGCACCCAAAAGCGCCCGTTTGTATAGGGCCATTATGTCCCAGATAGTCCCCTATAGCATCAATGGGAATATTAAATGTCCTTAGCAACATGCTGAGGGGTATTCAGTATATATGATAACCATAAGGTACCAAATGTATTTAATATGAGGATTTTAAATTGTTTTACTTTTTATTGTAAACATTTCTAATTTATATTTTTGGAAGTTGCCCTGGATCCCATCTTAGAAGAAAGGCAGCATATAAATGAAGCAAATAAATAAATAAATGCCTTACTGGCCTCATCCCTTAGATACTGATACTTCAGCAAACCACAGCCCTGATAAAAGTTACTATAGCTTTAATACTCAGGGGCTGTGCATATGTTTTGGCCTTCATCCGACTGGTTCTGATTGCATATAACCTAATCAAGAGAGTAGCCAGTGGCCTCTGGGAGCCAGGCTAATCATGCATATTCTCAGAAACGCCTTTACATGCTTTCTCCACTGGGCACAGGACCTCTGATGGGCAATATCTTTCAGCCTAGTCTGTTCACACTGTCTGTGAATATAACCGTTGATCTTAACATGTGAAGGTAAAATTGGGAGTTCTAACAGGGTTTGAATAACACAACAGTGTGTTGGGGAAGTGATAAAGTCATGACTTTATCTTGTAGCATCCTTCCGCTACAGTCCTACATATACTATTTGGACTACAAGTCCCAGAATCCACCTTTCACCATGACCGCTATTCTCTGCCGAGCCATCATTGTAGGTTTTAGTGCAATTACTCCCAAGCAAATGAATTGACTGCTGAAGTATCTTCAAGAGGAAAACCTCAAAATTTCTCCTCTCCCTATCATTGCTTTCCATAACCAATTTACTGATTCTGCTTTTCTTTTTCCTTCCCACTCCATCTTGCAGCAAATGTGTGTGACAATGAACTTCAGATCTGCCAGAATGGAGGAACTTGTGAGAAGAATGTACGTTGCCTGTGCCCACCAGCCTACACTGGTGTACTGTGTGAGAAGCCGAGTTGTGAAGTGGATTCAGAAGTTTGCAACTCCGGGCCAGGGGCATTAACATTACCATGCCTGATACTTCTATTACCACTGATTGTCCCATTGGGATTAAATGGGTTTTTCCTATTCTAGGCTATGCAGCTTCAGAGACATTGACTTCAGACTGCTTTAAAAAAAAATGGGACAAAGGAAAGAAAAACAAAAAGAAAGAGAGGACAACAGAAGCAGCAAGCAAATGCTAACATGTCTTTCAAAAATAAATATAATAATAATAAAGGGGGGGAAGTGTAAAATCTCCATACATATATAGACTTTTAAAAGGCCTAGCTGAACTAAGCCATATCTATCCATTGTGGACAACCCAGCGAGTCAAGACTTACTTTTTGACTCAAGCTTTACATGGACAGCTGCCAATACTATTACTACTAATCACGATACCAGCTGCAAAAGCTTACCCAGGATCGAAAAGGCTTTGGTCGCCACCCCCCTTGGACAGGAATACAATACAATGAAAACCGCAGAACCTTGCTCCTTCAATCTGGTGCGCAACTGTACCTCTTCCCAGTGTGTGGGCCAACCAAATAGAGGCATTCTTTGCTGTCAGTGCATTGTGGGTATAAGGAAATCTGTTTCAAAGCTGCCATATTGGCCTGCTTCAGCCCCCCCCAAATCCCCTTCCAACTGTGCTTTAGTGAACGTTGCTCTGTAACCCTTGTTGGTTGAACAATTTCTTTGTCCAATGTTAGTAATGCACATGTGTATCGGCCCCTCCTCAATAAATCTCAAGCCAGTCATACCCTTGTATATCTTAGAAGCACTGCATCAAGTCAATGCTGTGCTCACCTATTGTACAAGAGTGGCTATAGAACAAAAGAAGAGTGTATTTATCCTTTTGTATTCAAATGAAGTTATTTTTCTTGACTAACGTAAGACGTAGACTTTTTGTATTATTGACAATTTGTGTTAACAGACAATTTATTAATGTACTTTAATCCTAATCAGATAAAGGTGGGGGAGTTAATTTTAATTTCATCCTCTTTCTTTCTTTCTTTCTTTCTTTCCTTCTTTCTTTCTTTCTTTCTTTTTTCTTTCTTTCTTTTTTTTTTTCTTTTTCTTCTCATTTAATTGTGCAGAGATTTCTCTGTATGGGCAACGTGCTGGCATCAAAGAATATCAGTTTACATATTATAGCAAGTGTAATAAGATTCCACCAAAGGACATTCTAAATGTTTTCTTGTTGCTTTAACACTGGAAGATTTAAGAGAATAAAAATTCCTGCGTAAACTATTTCAGGGATTAGTATTGCACTTTCTTAACTGTATTTTACCAGGCGGGTGAAACGGATATTGAAATCCAGAGTTGTGCAGGCACAGCAAAACATATGTAAATCTTCATGTTAAGTCAGTAGAGGCTCCTAAGATGGAAGGAAAATCTCTGTGGGATGCAGAGACAGTTATTAGGAGTGACAAGACTGTGGCAGGCATTGTTTAGACTAGTAGAGAAGTGTGCAAGCTCAGTTCCTTCTAATCAATTCAAGTTACATTGCAGTTCCCCCGGGATGGACAACTTCTGGTGCTCCAAATATTATTGGATAGCAATTCACATCCACCTTAGTGTGCGATGATGGAAGCTATCATCCAAAAATATCTGGAGGGCCAAAATTTGCCATTCATTGCTATATTCGCTTATCTGGAAGTAACTCCACTTGAACATAATTACCTCTGTGTGGAAATTGGTAGACATGCATTTAAAGGCACTGGGAAAAGATTATTATTATTATTTCTATTTCATTAATTTATTCACTAATGCACACAAACTGGTGAAATTTAATATTATGCTACCAGATTTATGCTCATTCCCTTCCTTCCCACTTCAGGCCCCCAAATCCAAAAACTCTCAACTCTCTAATAAATAATAATAATAATAATAACAACAACAACAACATTTATTTATTTAGATCAATCTAGATCAGATTTTAAGACATGAAGACATAGGGTAAATCTTTTCCCCACTCTGATAAGCTGGTGAAAGTTGTTCCACCAGGGAAGGGTGAATGAAAAAAGGCTGGAAAAAAAATCAAAACCATTGTTACATTTTTAATATTACTTCAAAATTCAACGTTTGAACTTGGGAATGAAAACATTACCTCAAATTTCAACATACAGCTCTTTACTGGCTTAATTAAATGAATGATGTCAGCCTACAATGTACTGAAATACCATATGAAGTTATGTATGAAAAAGTGTTGTATGAATAGCACCTGTGTCTGCTCTCAGATTCTGCCAACTTTCACTATTTAATTGTATATGGGCCAAGAGGGTCTCAAGATGGGTGACAAAACATAAACAGCAATGGAAATATGATAGCATGACCAATTGATTGAAACAGTAATAAAAAGAGCTTCAAGTACCATTAAAAACAGCTTTAAACATTTGATCAGCCAAGAGAATACAAAGGTCTTTACATGTTCCTGAAAAGGTTTGTGAAGGTACAGGGAAAGCTTGTAATGGAGTGGTTTAGCTGGATGCCATCACCAAGTAGGTTTTCTCTCCAAAAGTTACCACA
Source organism: Urosaurus nigricauda (assembly GCA_034509955.1). Classification (NCBI taxonomy): domain Eukaryota; kingdom Metazoa; phylum Chordata; class Lepidosauria; order Squamata; family Phrynosomatidae; genus Urosaurus; species Urosaurus nigricauda. Next base: position 110,289,120 of record JAOEGL010000004.1, read on the forward strand.
CTGAGATGGCAAGTGATAGACAACGTCAGTAGAAACGCAGGGTGATGTAGACTCTATTGTTTATTGTAGTGAATCAGAGCAACTGTCAACAACTGTTGTTGATGACCACAGGAAACTATATCTCCAATACTGTCAAACATTGAGAGATACCTATCCGCTACTGACTGCGCCTGCATGTAAGCTGTGAGACAACAGATGTGCTTGCTGATGTTGCAATACCTTTGTATGTCAAGTGAAGATGCTAAATGTCAAGTGTTTGTCAAATATTTGCACAGTGAAATAATAGTTACTGTCAAAATTCTCCCAACAACCATTTCAAAGAGAACATGGCAGGGGTAAATTTATTTTCCTGCACAGCTGCCTGAAATACAGTTGACCCTCTGTATCCAAGATTCAACCATCCATGGCTTGAAAATATTAAAAACGATATAAATTTCAAAAAGCAAACCTTGATTTTTGACATTCTGTATAAGGGACACCATTTTATTATGCCATTGTACTCAGTTGACTTGAGCCTCCATGGATTTTGGTATCTGCAGGAGGCCCTTGAACTAAACCCACAGCAGATACCAAGGGCCCACTGTAGATCTAGGCAGCTTCTATAAATAACAATTGTGTGCTGTGATTGTGTTGATTTTCAGTGTTGGAGAGCAGCAAAGAAGGAGTTCTCTATATTCCCTTCTGTTGTAAGTACTTTAAGGTATACTAACACTTATCATCCCTTTGCCTATGGTTGGGATCTGACTAGATGCAGCAAGAAGGTGATGCTTTTGTATTACAGAATTAGTTAATGGAGAAAGTGAAGTACAACAGGGCACATTGGATGGGGACCAGCACGGCAACAGTATTAACAAGCTTGTACAGCACGAGTCCTCAGCAATCAGAAATCGGGCAAAATCAAAGAAGAACAGCACTTTCACAATAAAACTTTACATTTCTATTCTGGTTCATAGTGAATTCAGCGGTATACAATGTGTTAGCAATTCGTCCCAGCAAGCTGGGTACTCATTTTACCAACCCATGAAAGGATGGAAGGCTCGGAGCACTGTGGGATCAAACTCACAATGTTGTGGCTGCAGTATTGGCATTTAACCACTGCACCCCAGAATATATATATTTTTACTGAATATCTAATCTGTAAACTAGGGCAATTACTCAAGGAGCAAATGGTATAGACTGACCAGCACTAGAAATGGCAACTAATTGATTAGCACTAAAAATGGCAGCTGACTGTCTTACATCACCCATGGCATGATTTCACTATATTCTGTGAGACATCTTCCATCATTTGATTTGTCCAAAGAGTAAGAGATGAATCGCATCCAAAATCTAACATGAAAAGGAAAACAGGTCAGATCTCTGTTGGTCAGTCTGAATTAGAACAGACCCATTGAATTAGTTGTTGTATGATGAGTCAATGGATGAAATCCAGCCTCACCTCAGGATAGCATAACTATCCACATGAGGATGTATGCCATGCCGTATTCTCTCCTCAACTTTTTGAAAAGCTCTTGAAGCCACCTCACATGGTCATTCCATGCTTCATAGGGAGCAGGAAGGCTCAGCTACATAGCCAGACACTAAAAGACGGCAGTGCTGAGACCTGCAGAAAACCCCACCTGCACCAGAGTTGTGGAATGCCAACCTCACAGCACCTGAAAAAAGATATCCACACATGTAAGGAAAGCTTAGGTATGTGTATGCACCTAACAAAATGCTGGCAAATATGTAGCTAAATTTATTTGATTCAGTGGGTCTACTCTAGTTGGACATAAATGCACTTTAGGCCATGCTGTGATTTTTGTGTCTTTTATAAATGTTTTCCAAATGCACATCACTGAATGAGTTCAATTATTGCCATGTTTTGTGCGAAAAGGGTAATCTTGAATTGTAGTCCAGGATGACACAATTGGTCTTCTAAGGTCTGGCTCACAAACTATATACTGCTTTACTAGGGAGCAAACGGGATTTAAACAAGAGTTAAACTAGAGAAAGCCAGGAAATGCCTGATGTTTATCACACAACATTTCCTGGTTTTCTCTAGTTTAACTCTTGTTTAAATCCTGTTTGCCCCGTAGTGTGATAATGCAGTGAGTGTGCATTAAATAATTGAGTCAAAGTGGGGAGGTGGGGAGGTATGGATCTGTATTTAGTCGGAATGTGATCATAAGCTAGAAGGATGGATATGAGATGTAAATGAAAATCTTGGTATGTAAATTACATCTTTGTGAAAATTGATATTCCATGCCTGATGCATTTGCTTTGTAAGTTTGTACATAATCATGGGCCAAAATCCTTTATCATGGTGTACACTATGTAAGTTTACATATACTTAGCTATGTAACAGAGGTGCAGAGAAACCCTATTAGTGAATTGCAAAGACGCATAATGTGACACCATCAAGAGTACCAATGCACATCAGCACTTCCTGGCTAGTGTTCCAGTGCATAATGAAACTGATGTACATTGGCCTTCATGCACATTACTCACTGTGCTGGCTTCCTTACACAGTAACGTTACAGCAGCTCTTTACTGGATACTGACATTATAGAACTGCCCAATTCTAATTCCCACAGATGCGCATCTGCCTATAAAGATGTAAGTCCCCAACATGATTCTGGCCATTGTCTTCAAAATTTTTATCAGTTGACTGCTGTTTATGAAGTTGCTTAAGACATTTTCACTTCTCGTACTATGTATTATTTCATGGCTATTTACAGTTGCTTAAGAAGGAATATATAGGGGAAATTCCAGGGCTCTCTAGTTGAAAGTAAAGACCAATGACAGCTTTTGTAGTTACACTCTACAGTGAAAAAAGTTCTGGCATCAGTCATTCATGTCCCACAACCTTGGCACAATTCATCATTCTGCTATATCACACTAGGCGGCAAACAGGATTTAAATGAGAGTTAAAGGAGAGTTAAACAGGAAATGCCCTATGTTTATCACAGGACATTTCCTGTTTAACTCTCATTTAACTCTTGTTTAAATCCTGTTTGCCCCTTAGTGTGATAAAGCAGATTGTCATCAAAGGTAGGAATATGAACCCATGAGATCACAGTTGTGCCAACAGTAATGGCAATAATTAGACAAGATTAACTGGAAACTTTTGCAGAAGCAACATGTACTACCTATTGATTGATATATATGCCTTTTAAATATGTATTTGCAACACAAATATTATAAATATATTTGGCTCACAATATTATGCATCCAATATAGTGCCCCACAATATTATATAGCATATATTGCATGCACACACACACACACACACACACTAAAGGATACATAACATTGCACAAAATTACACTTGAATAATAATAATAATAATAATAATAATAATAATAATATTTATTTCTAGTCCGCCCCTCTGAACAAGCAGTCGGGGCGGATTACAACAAGGATTAAAACAATATCAAGTAAAATATCCCATCCTTTCCCTTACCACCCCCCCCCCTTAAAAAGATATTAAATCACAATTGAATTAAAACAGTAACTAGCTAAAATAGTAATAAAAACAAGATTAGAGAAAAACGGACCCAGCCAAGGTTATGTAGAAGTAGAAACAGAGAAGGAAGGCTGGAAGAAAAGGCCACTCTAAAGCCTAGATTTGGAGCCGAGGGATGTTTACATTCTCTGGGAAGGCCTGCCGGAAGAGGTGCGTCTTTAGGGCTTTTTAAAAGCCTTCTAAAGATGAAATAAGACTCATCTCATCCAGCAGGTCATTCTACAACCTGGGGGCAACAGCCGAAAAGGCCCTCTGGGAGGTCTGCACCAACCTGGTCTTCATGGGTTGCAGCAAGTTCCTCCCAGAGGACCGAAGTGTGTGGGGGGGTTCATATGGGAAGAGGCGGTCCCTTAGATAAGATGGACCCAAACCAGTAAGGCTTACTCATTTGTTAAGGAGGGTTATTAGAACAAAACTAGAGAATATGTGTGGTGAAGGTAGTGTTATCCCACTTTTCCCCCAGTTTGGGAGTCAAAGTAGTTTACAACAGATTAAAAAATAATTAAAATATACAAAATACAACAGTTTAAAAGTGATTAAACTATCAAAAAATTAAAAAAGAAATTATTTAAATACACATTCACACACCAGCAGATAGAAATATCCAGATTATGGAGGATGGGCCTTATATTATCAGTTCTCAAAGGCCTTAAAGCTATCAAATTGTACTGTGAAAATGTAATTTTATTTGCGGCCCAAAAGGATTTGAAAAGTCTAAGAGAAGGGTCTTTTCAAAATTAAGTGTAACTATCTATCTATTAGTAAGTGTATTTCCTATCATGCGTACTTATGATTTGAAATTTCATTGACATGAAATATTCATACATATCCCGCACTCTTGTCTACCTAAGACAATATATGAACAGCCCCTGTCACATGCTCAGACTCAAAATGGTAGCACAATTTAATTTTTAATAAAGCCAGATTTAGTATTTAGGAAAGTGTCAGAGTGTACAGTGGCAAGGATGGGGAAAGTGCTGCTCTAGCAAATAAAGTTTGTTTTAAAGTATTGCCCAAGGTGTAATAAATTCTTGTTTCTGCCTTTTATTAGCCCAATTACCGTATGTGACAGCGAGAGGCAGAGCAAAAAGCCGAGGCAAAAACACCAACCACAGCAATGTTTCAAAGACAAAGAAAGAATCAAAAGGTGGCAACATGGAGTGAATTTTCTTAGGAGAAAGTTATTCCATTGCACGCAATGCAAATATTTTACACATATAATAGCCTGGAATGGAAAACAATTAATCAGCACAGACAGAACGCCCCGGAGAAACGGGTTATTTTGTTCTCTCCAGGCTGTGTAGTCTTTGAATCAGGGAGCCTGTAGTCTTTGAACCTTCTTTGATAGACTTGCCCCCTTCTCCAGAGAATAATAATTTGGCTGGCAAATACTCCATAGGAACAATCGTCAGGGGAGAAGGCTGTCTTATTGGGTTTTCTTCTCGGAGAGCCAATATAAAGAATGACAATAGCAGCAAAATGGGTGACATTTGGGGAGATTTCCACAACAGTGCAGCTGATGGACTGTTTGTTATTCGCACCACCAGGCTCTTTGGGTGTACAGGAATAAGATAAGGCAAAGATAAATTAAAGTTTTTGGCCGACTGCCAGCTCCAGCCTACACAAAATTGTAGATTTATGCCAGCCGCACACTCGTGACAATAAACAGAAATTTATATTGCAGCCTCACAGAGGAGTGCAAATGCAAATACAGCTGACTGGCACATGGCACCCAGGATTACTTATAATTAAAATGGATTTCTAATATTAAAATGTGGGATTTAGGACGCCTGAAAATATATTAGCACAGAAACACTCCCCCACCCCCACAAAAAAAGTCCTACACAATCTGTATAATTATCAGAAAAAATCATTCCAGACATTGTTGTACATTCAGAGCTCTGCAGAAATGCTCAGGAGCTGGATCACACATGTTGGGTTGAGCAAATTAACTAATTTTGGCCACTTGTTTGCTTTATGAACAAGCTTATGCATAATACAGAACTTTTTACCTTTCATTGTTCAAAGAATATAGCTGGAATCTTTTGTCAGCTTATATTTAATTAAGGGCCCAAACAGACAGGCCAAAATAAAGTTGTTTCGGGTCACTTTGGAGGTATGCTGTTTAAATGATGCATGCATCCTAAGAGGCTGGAAGCCGAGCCAAAGCCAAATGCAGCTTTGGCACAGCTTCTGGATTCTTAAGATGTGTATGTCATTTAAACAGCATACCTCCAAAGTTACCCGAAGCAACTTTATTTTGGCCTGTCTGTTTGAGCCCTAAGTACTTAATTTTTCCTCGCCCAACCCCTCCAAGGCTTGACAGAAGCCTCTTTCAACCATGGTCTGATTCTCAGCAAAATGGACTTCATTCTCCCCATGCAGCTGATGCCTGGTAAAATACCTTTATAGTTGCATTATGATCATGACAATAGTGTCAAATTCATGACTAAGTGGTGATTGTAACAGTTAAGATTAGGTAATTATTACTTAGAAGGTACTTAGCTGAGTACTTAGTTAAATATAAGCTGATATAGGATTCCAACCATAATCTACAGGGAGTTAATACATTATGAATCCAAATGCAGATGGTAATCAAGATAGGTTTCAATTCATTATCATTTTATGGTGTGGTTATGAGAAAACTGTCTTTCTGTGGCCTGCCATACACTTATAGTTCACCGCTCTAAATTGATGTGGTGGTTTTGTTTTGTTTTTTAGAAATATTGAAAGTTTTTGTCTGTCTGTTTTACTTAGACTAGGATATCACAAAGCCTTAAGGGACCATGAACATGGGTTTTGGCCATGCAGGCTGGGGAATTCAGAACCTTGTGGTCCTTTCCCTCCCAAAAGCAAAAAAATAATGAATTAATTTTGGTAACAGCAACATTCCCATTTGGTGGCCTATTCAGCTCCTCTTTTTAAAAAATCTTGTAATTTAGGCCTGGTCTTTTACCTCCCTGTTATAAAGAGAGTTCTCCTCTGCATTTAATGAAGCATTTAGGGGGCGCTTTGACTACCATTTGCAAAATTAGCCCCTCTCCCTGCATGTTTTTTATATAATGGTACCCTCATTGCTACATTAAACAATTCTACTGTAACATCTCCAGGGCTAACCGTGCTGGCCATACAACAAAGTAAAATAAATTCCAAAATTCACAAAATAGTGATACTTTTATTGAGCCAAACAAAATGCACAAAATATATGAATGCACGCATGGCATGCATGGACAGACATTCTTTCACTGCACTTGCAAAAATCTGCTTTAGACCAGATCTTCTTATGTGTTTCTTTTTTTCTCCATTTGTGTAACGAATGTGGCAGTTGTAGAATCACAGAATCATAGAGTTGTGTTTCTGTAGGAGGGAGAATAAAACCTCCAAACATATAATGCCAATGAAAAATCAAGTTTCTAACTCATGTGGAGAGTCTGTTCATTTTTTGTGCAAGAAAAACAAGATATCTCATGTGCTGAATCCAAGTGGGTAAGTAATTCTTGCGTAGGGCTCAAGATTCTTTGACCTACATACAAATCAGGTAAAAAACCCTAGTCAAGGGATTCCCAACAACCCTAGCCATCATAGATAATAGTGATGTATGCTGGGAACTGCAGGCCAACAACATCTGGAAGTCCACATGATTCTCACCCCTGCATTAAATGGTATTGAAATGAGACATTGCTATGATTTTATTGTATTTCTATTGTATGTCAGTCAATTGGGACAAAACACAAAATCATAATTTTTTTCCAGTATTCACATCATTTTTATACATCTCAGTAATGCAGCACAGTTTAACAATATGGTTCATCAAACATATGCTGGTGAGATTTTTTTCCCCTCACTGTAATGTCAAATTTCCTCATACTATGTTTTAGGTAAATTAACATTTTCACTTCCATTTAAGACTTTTTGTTGCTAGGCTTTTTGGAGTTTGTTCTGGCCTAAAATCTGGAACTCATTGAAACCATATTTTACCCCAGGATTCAGACTAGAAAATGACAGTGGAATTAGTCTGGTGTATTTTTGCATTTGTATTTCCAGCCCAAACCCATCAGATGTCTACAGAAACATATGAACTAGGGATTTGCATTTGTGTGTCCTTGTGACTTATTGGGAAATCCACATAATATATTATCATGATCATTTTTTTCATTTGTGAATGTTTTTCCCAACATACTAGCATTATTTTCATTTTAAGGATTATGACAATGGGGAAAAACGTAAATGCTACAGCACTCAAAAGTAATAACAATGGAAATAAACAAGAAAATGAAAAAAAATGTTACATTGCATTTAAATGTGATTATTGACAGATTAATTTTAAAATGTTATCTTTTCTACTTGTCAGGTAAAAAAAATAAGCTGAATCTATTGGCACTTTGGACAATTTCTGCATAGTTCTCTACAGGGATGGCCAAGATTTTACATCATGCTTGTGTTGTGTAAATCTGCTCTCACACAGTTACACAATGGTTGTGCTACACCCACCTCTCCGCTGAATACTGACATTGTACAACCAAATGTATATCCGCTAATATCCCTGCTGGTTGTTCCATTGTGCAATGGGAACACACCTTGGATGTTTCTAGAACATAGTTGAATGAAGGAGTATATTGCAGGTGTTGACAATTAGTTACACACCATTCAAGAATGTAAAAGTAAATGACTAGACTCCTGTTGGTTATTTCCCAATTAGAATAGACCCATTGAATCAACTGTTGAATGGTAAGTCAACATGCAGGTAAATCTAATGTATCTAAGAATAGGATTTAGAACTGTGTGAAGTCGTGACACCTGTTGAACTCCATTTATTCCACCATGAAATGAATACATCCATTGCACAACAGTCAAAAAAGGATAATGGCATGTTTCAGATGTGAATGGTGCCAACAAGATTGTGGCCAATATGTTTAATCTCTTTTCCATAACCAGAGGGGAGAGACTGATAACATGTTGTAACATGTAAAACTCCGAAATTTTCACCTTTACCTACAGCAAATTAAAATGGATGCTTCAGGTTGTTTGCTATAGCTATTTGCCATACAGCTCTGTATCTGAAGAATTAATATTTGAAACTCTGCCATTTTCCAGCTCTTAACTATTACCTGACAAACTGCCATCCTCATAAAAATTATTAATTCCTTTAGAGTCATTTTTATAGTTTGCTCCTTCTAGCTGGTTACCGGAACTAAGGGTGGTATGACATATGCAGTCTGACACATACTCTTTGCCATTTCCACAAATACCTTATTTTGAAAAGGTAGCATAACAGCGTGTGACCATTAACGTGTGGATATATGACCCTTGCTGACTCTACCTCTTCCAACCTTTAGCATTGTTTGTACTCATACCCTCGCCAAATGCTTATTTGTAATCACAATGAATGGAATGGCGAAGACAGTATTCCCTAAGGCATGCTCCCAATCACATCACAGATGGAATCTAAACTAGTTCTCTATTAAGCGTAATATGAGAAGAAATGTTTACATGTGGTTGAAGGAGTTTAAACTTTTTTTAAGGTTAATTGAATCTGAAGCATTTCAGCGGGCAATACGGCAGGGTTGGGAATGACGTTATTTCATAGAGAAGTTTCTTGAGTATGGTGGCAATGTGTTGTTCCTGCCGCACAATATCACATGGGGATTCTTTGTTTGCTGCTGTAGTAGTAATGAGTGTTGCTTCTGCTACATTTCAGAGCCAACAACCTAACTACTTTCCACTTTCCTATGAATAATGGCCATGTACTTCAATGTGTAGTAAGATATTCCAACACATTTAAACAGAGCTGGATGGCCATCTGTCAGGTATGCTTTGATTGAGAGTTCCTGCATGGGAGGGGGTTGGACTGGATGGCCCTTGTGGTCTCTTCCAACTCTGTGATTCTATGGCTGAATATCAGTTTCAAAATAAGATGCTAGGAAATCTGTTTGAAAGGCATAAAAGCTGATAACAGCAAGATTTTCTTTTGAAGTGATCTCATGACATGACACAGCCGCTGCATCCGCACTGCAGAAATAATCCAGTTTGACACCACTTTAATTGCCATGGCTGAATGCTATGGAATTCTGGGAACTGTAGTTTTGTGAAACATTTAGCCTTCTCTGTCAGATGCTCTGGTGCCACAAAAACCTGCAGTTCCAGAATTCCATAACATTGTGCCATGGTAGTCAAAGTGGTGTCAATCTGGATTATTTCTGCATTTGCATTTGCAGCCAGTGAAACCTACATTGGATTACTCTGTAATTTCTTCTTACAGGCATACATTTTTATCCAGAAGACTGATTTTAATTGCTCAGAAGAATAAATGTAAGCATTTGCTTGAATGCTTTCTTAAAATGGAAGCCTGAGCCAATAGAGAATCTGGCATTAGACTTGGCATAAATACACACTGCTTCTTCACATAGCTGAGACCTAATTCATGCTTTCTCCTCATATTTCAAAACTCAACTTGACATTGGTTCTTCAACAACAGCAAGTAGTGATTCAGCTACTGGAGTAATAGTCCCGGTCAAAGGGGTAAAACGATAAAGTAGCCAAACAGGCCAATAATAGGACTATTCACGTTATGTGGCAAAGCTTTTTCTCCAGTTAAGATTTGATTTGTTGCAGCCATCCTCTACATACACACACCTTAACTTGTTTTTTTTCTTCCCTCCACTTCCCTGTCTTTACTTGTCATTCCACTCCTGTAAAAGCTATGCAAACTCAAAGAGTTTTCTTTTTCAAAGTGTCATGGACAAGATATTCTCATGTTTACCCATTTGCAAAGACAACGTTGTTTATCCTTCATCTTCTTCTCATACCGGTTTCATGCTGCAGTGCTTGTGTGCTAGTTTTAAAAAAGCAAGGGCTGTGGCAATCCCTCATTGCTCTGACACAAAATGAATAGGTTAGTTCATAATTAATGCTTTAATCCTGGCTTGGCTTTTCCCTCTTGTCCAAGTGGAAGGAAAAAAAGACAGAAAAAAACTGGGATGGCAAATCCAAAAGTGGCAACATTTAAGATTAACTCATAATTTTATTAACTTCCCATAATTGCGACCGAAATAGGCCATTATTCTGTGATATGTAATTATGGTAATATTCAGACTTGCTGAGGAAAATTAGGGAGATTTCAAAAGTTGAAAAATAAATGACCGTTTTGTTCTTCATGTCATAAAATTTTCCACAACTGTAATTTCCCCCCCTGTTCTTTTTATTAAAGAATGAAGAATTCTGTTGGAAGGGTGATTTATGAAAATGAAATGTGCAAATTCCATTTGTATCTGCATAATCCCTACGATTCCAACACATGCAAGGGTTTATACATTTTTAAAAAATAGCCATCATTTCACAAAGATCATTGGAAAGAGTTGAAGATATTTGTGCCTACAACTCAAAATACTAAAACCCTTCAGAAAGGTAATATAATATCAGCAAAAAGCAACTGCTGAAAAGCACGTGTCATTTTAAAAAACATAAATTCATTTATGTTTATGTTTCACCTTCATGAATAAGGGCACTCGTCGTGAAGAGGAATTTCTACCTACTATATATAGTATATATATAGTAGAGCTAGGAAAAGTGTTACTAGTTGCCATATAGGATGTGAACCTACTTAATACAAGGCACTGCAATACATAAAATCATGGAATAAAATCACCTGGAGGACAATAATGCTGTAATAAAAACAATGCATTTATAAAGAAAGAAAGAATTTACGCACTTATCTATTATTATTTTTAAGTGGCAAAGTATTTACAAATACTTTGTGAAGCATTGAATAATAGCAATACCCTTTCCTTAAAATGGTGGGTGGCATTCGCCTGCTCTCAATCCTTCAGCCGCCCATGATGGACATACTATGTCTGGTATTTCACTTGTTATACAAAATGCTACATTTCATTCTCGGCACTTCTTACTAATCCCTTTCTTCTTTACTCAGGTTATGCCTTGCCTAATTCATGCACTCTGATAAATCCCATATATCTGATACATGGCACAGCTTTGTACATAAATATTAGGGGGTTAAGGATCAGAGGAACCCTTTTCAAAAACCAGAAAAGAAGCCTTTCCGAAATCAGGTGTACATTTCTCAAGGGCACAGTGGAAAGGAAATGGACACATATTTGAGATTCCCTCCTTCATCTGATAGGTGCTACTCAGTGAATAACAGGATAGTAAGGATCTTTGCCAGAAAACTCCATTGCTCATATCTATGTTATTTTTTCCATAGGACTGCTAGCAGAAGAATGCTCTGTTGGTAAGATTTAAATACATGTGAATCCAGTCCAGATAAGCTCTCCTAGTATTTTGCACACCACCAGTAGTGATGGCAACAAGCTGTAGTTGCCCACTTACTGTGAAGTCAAAGATGTATAAGGATATTAAATAAAGAGAGTGGTGCTAAATCCATCTACTACTCTACTACTAGGCTCCAAAACTGATTATTCAGGGCCCCCTTAGATATCCAGCCCACAATGAAGCAATTTCTCTTTTTGTGGATCTGTTCAGTGAAACTCTATTTCCAAAGATGACATAGAAATACAAGAATAAAAGGCATACTAATTGAGCTCATGTCCAGGTGACTAACATTTGCAAAGCTGATTTGGATAGGTCTTTCAACCTTTACATTGTTCCGGATGAAATTTAGAGTTCAGCATTTCTGAACAAACGGGTAAGGAGGAAATCAACAATATGTCTGTGTTATTTTTTTTTTCCAGAGAAACAGGACAGTTATAATGCATTTGACACCTTTCCTGCCATTTTGTCACATGTATTAATGCTTGTGTAATTTGTGCTGTATTAAGCTTTCAAAATTAATGTGTAAAATCTGACACCTGGCAAATAAATTTATTCTCAGTAGCCTAGGATTCTGACACCTTTTGGGTTTTGATGCATGGATATTTCTGCTTCCCAGAAACTTGCTGTTGAAGGACTCTACATTTTGAATGGCCTCATAAATATATATTGAATTTTATCTTCCAACTTGTAAAACCCATTTTCTAGTTGTTTAGGTGGTTTGGGGGCTGGTTAGGAGAAGCAGATTCTAGATGTATTTTTGTTGTATGAGCTAATTAGTCCATAAATCAACATGTCTAACTACAATGCAGATTACCCTAAAGCCAGAACAGACTGAATTGCTGTGCATATAACTGCACTTTAAAGACCTTCTTACCTGTCTCTAATGTGCCCTTCTTCTCAGACTATTAACTTTTCTGTAGCAATTTAGTTAAGTACTCAGTGGTAACTCAGTGGGTTTTTATCCTGCTTCCTAAAATTTCACTGCCTAGAGGGTTACTTTCTCCCACTTCCTTCCTTTCCGTCTAGTTCATTCAGTCTGCTATAAACCCGGACACCGCTCATTTCAGTGATTTTTAAAGTTCATACTCCAGTTCTCCATCACACTGAAATGAATAGTTAAGCTTATTTTTTATTTATAAACCACAAAAGGGGCAAACTATTAAAAGATCATTAAAAAAAAACTGCTGAACTATTTCCATGATCAAAGAATGGTCTTGCTGTTAAAATGCTACAAGGAGGGGGTGAGCAGATGGGCTCTTGTCCTGTTCTTATCTGTAGAGAAGGGAAAATGTCAGCAGGAATAACTATTTTCACTACTGGATGACTAGGCACACCTGATACTGTTGCAAAAAGAAGTGGCTTGCCAGTCACAAACACTCATGCTGTAATAAATCTGTGAGGCTTTAGTACCATGAGATTTCTTTTCTCTCTCTCTCTCTCTCTTTTAAGACACTCATCTTGGTAACTGTTAAAAGTAAGTAAGACTGCAGCCACTCTCTCACAAACCATAAGGTTGCAAGTTCAATACCAGCTAGGGGCTCAGGGTCAACTCAGCCTGGCATCCTTCTGAGGCCACTAAAATGAGAACCCAGTTTGTTGGTGGAAATTAGCTTACAGTTCTAAACTACTTAGAGACTGCTTAGGTGGCATGAAGTGGCACATAAATGAAGCTGCTATTGCCATTGCTATTTGTTTGATGCAATCTAACACAAAGTAGTGCCAAAGTGTTCAAGTGTGCACCTCTCTAGTATTACTGTATCTCCTCACCCATGTTCTCCCTATAAACTGAAACACAGGCAGTGCTGTGATTCTTTCAGCTTCTCCTGTCCTCATGATGACACAAGTGTGGTTCCTTCAACCCATATGTTTTAAAAGATTGGAGGCTCTTTGCCTTTCATTTGCTGAAGTGAGTCTGTTCAGATTTTCTGAAATTTGCCATGTTGGTCACCTAAGTCTTATCCAAATCAGATCAACATCTGTATTCTCCTTAAGTATTCTTACAGCTTGGTCTATCAAGAAATTAAGAGGAGAATGAGTTGCAGCTTTATATTCATATCAATATCTATGGGACCAAACAGACAGGCCAAAATAAAGCTGCTTCGGGTCACTTTGGAGTTATGCTATTTAAATGACACACGCATCTTAAGAGGCTTGAAACTGCCCCAAAGCTGCGCTCCAGTCCTTAGGACTGGAGAGTGGCTTTGGCGCGCCTTCTGGCCTCTTAGGACACATGCATCATTAAACAGCATACCTCCAAAATGACCCGAAGCAGCTTTATTTTGGCCTGCCTGTATGGGTCCTATGTTATCTGTGTTAAAGGAATGAACTTGCTATTCCCAATGACATAGCTTACATAGGCCTTGAAAAGGATAGGTGGATTTTCACCTCTCCTAGAACTATTGCAAAGCACTACAACCCCTCTCCTAGCGTATCTGCTTGCACCTTTCCTGCACCAGCATTTGATTGGTACTAGACAAACAACTTCATATAGCTTACCCCACAAACAAATCTAACTTATCAGCAATTCCCTTATGTCGCAGCAGCCAAGAGATGGACCAGTTTTGCAAAAGCAAAATCTAGTGCTTTGCTAACCAAAACGCTTCTGTTTTATACTCTCCCTAGGCTTTATTCAGACAATCAGCTAAAAGATCGCAACTGTACCCTATTTATATAAACATCTCTCCTTTCCAATCAAAACAAAGATCTTAGATATGACATCACATATTAAGTACAGTTGCATCTTGACTGCCTTCCATCCTGATTGCATCAGCCAATAGCAGTATATAGTTGGGTTTATTATAAGTACAGTCGTTTACTTTCATTTTCTTTTAAGCATTTAAACTCATCTCTATTTATAATCAGATTGGCTGCAGGCCTGGAACTAGCACATGTCTATTCTCAAAACACACCATGATCTAACACACAAGCATTTCAGCTTCAGGGACTTAATGTTGCCAAACACAACACCAAAAATGAGTGCAGCCTGTAACACTGAGAATGGTACAAGATGCAATGATCTTCTCTCCCTCCCTCATCCACCTCAGTCATCAATTTCACATAAACATAGAATTGTAGAGCTGGAAGGATCTTCAAGGACTGTCTAGTCCAACTCTCTGCCAATTGAGGAATTCACAATGAAAGCATCCCTGATGCAAACTCTGAAAATTCTGAATTTATTCCATTGGCAAACTGTTCTCCGGTTTTATTTATTCTTGTTGGCTGCATCCGCACTGCAGAAAGAATCCAGTTTGACACCATTTTAATTGCCATAGCTCACTCCTATGGAATTTTGGGAACTGCAGTTTGTTGTGGCAGCAGAGCTTTCTAAATGTTTCACAAAACTACAATTCCCAGAATTCCACAGCATTGAGCCATGGCAGTTAAAGCGGTGTCAAACTGGATTATTTCTGCAGTGCGGATGCAGCCATTGTTAAGCACGCTCGGATCAATCTTGACCCATGGTGACCCTGTGGATGAGACATCTCCACAGGATATAATCTCCAAGACTCCCTGACCTCCACTGCTCTGCTTAGATCCTGCAAATTCATACCAGAGACCTCCTTAATAGAGTCCATCCATCTAGCACGTGGCCTTCCTCTCTTTTTGCTTCCCTCCACTTTCTCTAGCATTATTGTTTTTTCTTGTGCCTTCTCATGATGTTTCTGAAGTATGGCAGCCTCAGTTTTGTCATCGTTACCTCCTGGGAAATTTCTGGCTTGATCTGCTCTAGGACCCATTTTTATTATTATTATTATTATTATTATTATTATTATTAACCTTTATTTATATAGCACTGTAAATTTACACAATGCTGAACATACAATCTTTTAATTAGATGGTTCCCTGCCCTCAGACTTACAATCTAAAAAGACACGACACAAAAGGAGAAGGGAAAGATGGTGGGGATGGAGATCAGGTCCAGCAGTTCTTCTTTGTCTTTTTGGCTGTTCATGGAGTCCCCAGCACTCTTCTCCAGCACCACATCTCAAATGAATTGATTTTTATTCTATCTTGTCAGGCTGAAAAAAAAAATGTCAATATGTAACCCAAATTCAGTGATGTTGTAACTTCATAAAAGCTGTTTTTTTTCTAGTTTTAGGAATATTAAGCCCCAAAAACTATCCTATTAAAACAAGTAGTAACTGAAGATAGTTTAGACATAACACTGAGAATAAGAGTACAGCAAAAGCCTCCTGCCCCCATTATAAGACCCTTTCGTAACAGTTAACAGCCCAAAACTTGTCTAAATAAAAAGTCTTTTACCTGCTGGCAGAAGGAGAGCAGAAAGGAGTCAGCCTAGTCAACTGTGTGAAAGAATTCTTGGGAACTACCCCCAAGAAAGTTCTTTCTCTTGCCCTCACTAGACATGACTGTGAGGGTGGCTGGATGATGAAAAAGGTGTTACAGGCTTTCAGATAGTATGGCCTTGATCAGTATAGCATTATCAGCAATTTGAACTGTGTCTGGAAACATACTGGAAAAAGTCTCGTAACCAGTGTCTGGAAACAGACTGGTAGCCAGTGAAGCTGGGGAGTTATAGATTCCTTGTATCCAACCACAGTCAACCATTTAAACAATGAATTTTGATCTTCTGATCTAGGGGTATGCCCAAGATACAAACCTGAGTATTTGTGGGAAATGTAAATCCATTCGGGATAGGTTGAATCCCTGTTTCTTTTCTACTGGCCAGAAGGCCCTGTCTCATCTGGATTAATCTTCCATCTGTTCACCCTCATCCTGTCCATGACTGATAGCAGACACACTGAGACAGTTTCATTGGAATTGGATGGAAAGGAGAGATAGGGATTGAGTATCATCAGCATACTGTTAATATCAAAACCCAAAGCCCATTCAACCTCTCATAGTGGTTTCATATGGAGGGAATATGACCTCTGAGGAACCCTACAGGCCAAAGGCCTGGATGTCAAAAAAGAATCCCCCATCACTACCTTCTGAACTTGTCCCTTCCTGAAGGATAAAGGCCACTGTAGAACAATAACCTCTAATCCTATTTCAGAGAGGTGGCTCAAAAGGATACCATGATAATTGTATCAAAAACCATTGAGAAGTCCAGAAGAATCCACAGGGAAACCCCCTTTGACCAGCTCAAATGTAAGTTATCCACCAAGGTGAACAAAGCTGTCTCCATCCCTGAAGCAAGATTAAAATGGATCATTTCCCCAATTCTGAAGAAGCCCTCTCTTGACCCCTCCTCTTTGTCTAGCTATCATCCAATCTCTCTTCTTCCTTTCCTCTCTAAGGTTCTAGAACGGGTAGTCTATTCTCGCTGTCTTGAGTTTCTTGAAGCCAACTCCATCCTGGATCCTTTTCAGTCTGGTTTCCACCCTCAGCACTCTACAGAGACAGCCCTCACCAAGATCTCAAATGACCTCTTACAGGCCAAGGCAAATGGACTCTACTCTATTCTCATTCTTCTAGACTTGTCTGAGCCTTCGACACCGTGGACCACTGTCTCTTGCTTGACTTACTTTCTGACCTCGGGTTCTCCGACTCTGTTCTCAACTGGTTTAAATCTTACTTGTCAGACAGATCTTTTGTCGTGGTCACAGGTGGGCAGACTTCCTCCTCTGTTCCCTTATCTGTTGGAGTTCCCCAGGGCTCTGTCCTAGGTCCCCTTTTGTTCTCTCTATACACATTGTCCCTTGGTAAACTCATCAGTTCTTTTGGTTTCTCCTATCATCTGTATGCTGATGACACTCAGCTCTATCTTTCCATCCCTGACCTTTCACCGGGGCTTGAAAAGCAAGTCTCCTCTTGTTTGGCTGCCATCTCGCAGTGGATGCGGCATCGGCGCTTGAAGCTCAACATGTCTAAGACAGAGCTCCTCATCTTCCCACCTGAGCCCACCCTTCAATACTCCTTTTCTGTTTCTGTTGATGGCATTTCTAACCATCCGGTTCAGCAAGCCCGCAGTCTTGGTTTCATCTTTGATTCCTCTCTGTCGTTTATCCCCCAGATTCAGGCCACCCCCAAGATCTGTAGATTCTCTCTTTACAACATAGCTAAAATCCGTCCATTCCTCTCAGCCTCCACTGCCAAGACTCTGGTCCATGCCCTAGTGGTTTCGCGACTAGATTACTGTAACCTTCTTCTGACAGGTCTTCCTCTATCTCACCTCCATCCTTTAATCTCTATCCAGAACTCAGCTGCACGTATTATCACATCTGCTCGCCGCTTTGCCCATGTTTCTCCCCTCTTGTCCTCCCTTCACTGGCTCCCCTTCCCCTTCCGCATCCAGTACAAGCTTTTGTTACTGACTTTCAAAGCCCTCCATGGACTGGCCCCTCCTTACTTGTCTGACCTTCTTTCTCCTCACACTCCTTCTCGTACCCTCCGTTCCGGAAGTCAGGGTCTCCTGTCCCAGCCAAGGATTTCCACTGCCCTGTCCCGGATTCGTCCTTTCTCACTTGCTGCCCCTCACTCCTGGAACCTTCTTCCCCCACATGCACACCTCATCACTTCCTTAACCAGGTTCAAAACTGAGTTAAAGACTATATTGTTTAGAGAAGCTTTCCCAGATGTGTGACTTTGTCTGGCCCGTTTTAACTGTGCATTACGAAGCCGAGCCCTCTCTCTAGTCCATCTGCATTGGTCCAGGTCTCAGAGGGAGAGAAGAATCACCGGACCTGATACCCTTCCCCATCACCTTTCCCTTCTCCTCTTGTGTCGTGTCTTTTAGATTGTAAGCCTGAGGGCAGGGAACCGTCTAATTATAAGTTTATATGTACAGCACTGTGTAAACCTACAGCGCTATATAAATAAAGGTTAATAATAATAATAATAATAATAGATAATCCACCCAATCCAGGAACCCCGGTAGCTCCAGAATCATAGTCAATAAGGGAATAATGGAGGCTGACCAATAATTTCTTGGTATGAAAGCGTTCAGGAATCAGCTTTTCAGTAAAGGGCTCATTATAGCCTATTGGGCAGAACATATGAAGATCGATCCCAAATTTTGGAAAATGAAGTGAAAACTGCACTCAAAGCAATTGGGAAGAACAAATCCCCAGGAAAAGGTAGCATGCCAATAGAATTGCTACAATCCATACAGTCAACTTCATTTCTAACTAAATGAATCTGCCAACAAATATGGAGAACAAACCAATGGCCTGCAGACTGGAAATTATCAATTTACATTCCTATAGACAAAAAAGGGGGTACAAAAGATTACAGTAACTACAGCACTAATTTCCCATGCAAGTGAGGTCATGCTGATCCTGTACTCAGGATAAGAGGCTGCTATCAGAACTAAATATGGAGAAACAGAATGATTGCAAACTGGCAATAGGATCAGGCAAGGCTTTATACTATCACTCTGTTTATTCAACCTGTATGCATAAAATACCATATGAAGACTTAGAGGAATGAGGAGTGAAGATCTGAGAAATAGACGGGAGAAACATTAACAACCTAAGATATGCAGATGACACCGTACTACTAACAGAAACCAATGAAGACCTGGAGCAATTACTGAAGAAGGTCAAGCAGGAAAGTGCCAGGGTAGGATTAATGTTGAACATTAAGAAAACAAAACTAATGACCATAGAAGATCTGCACAAATTCATCCTTGATAATGAGATAATCAAAACAGTCAGAGTTCCCATACCTTGAATCAAACACTAATCAGAACAGATACTGCAGTCAAGAAATTAGAAGAAGACTAGGAATGGGAAGGGTGGTGTCATGAACACTTTCTTGTTCACTCCTATGTTTCCTGGATGACAGCACCCTGGGCTTTTAGATCCTACTGTTGCCACCACTTTATATATGGTGCGCGAACCGAACCGAACATGATCACCCACCACCTATCTCTACTGAAGCATTGATATCTTTGGTAGCATGTTTCAATAGTTTAACAGAGGCCAAGCGGTATTTCAAAACAAGAATGAAGTTTATTTATAAAATATAAAATAAATTATAAAATATAATTAAAGCTTTGTTTGTCTTATTTCTTAGTTACAAAAGTTCCTTCAAACCTTAACACTACAGCCACTCAGGCAACCTTATCGCCATGTATTATGGCCAAAATCTTCCTTAGAACCTACAGGCTTATACTGAGCCTCCCTTTCCTAGACTCCCTGAAGCCTATCTAGTCCCTACTGGACTTCTCAGACCCTTCCCTGGTCTATCAACTAACCTACAAATGGTCCCTCAGGAACCTTAAGAGCACACCCTCCCTCCGAGGTGTCCCTTTTTTTCAAAACGCCAACAAAATAAAAACACCTTTAGCTCCCTGTTAAGGCTCTTTTATAGCCCTGCCCAGCCAGCTTCTCATTGGCTGGATTTCTGGAGCTTGGTGATTGGCTGTTTCCACAGCCTGCTCACTACACACCTCCCCCCTTTACAAGTGTATTAACGCACATGACCCAACGGTTATGTGAGTTAATGCAACCTTGTTCACAAACATATATTTAACCATACATTCCCACAATCTATAATATCATATACATACAAATTTTATCCATATACATATTACCTTTTATATACATACTTACAGCAATAATTTTATAGACTTGTATCTCTCTGTTATCACTCTTCAAATTGTCTAGAGAGACTGTCTGCCACAACATTTTCTTTCGCCTTCACATACTGGATAGAGTAATCAAAGTCCTGCAAAATCAGACTCCAGCGCAGTAACTTACTGTTATTACCTTTGGTCTGATTTAACCAGCACAAGGGGGAATGATCTGTCCTGATCACGAATTTCCTTCCCCATAAGTATGGTGTAAGGTTTTTTACAGCCCACACTATAGCCATGCATTCCTTCTCAATTGTGGCTAAGAGTTTATCTCTGAGGAAAAGTTTTTTGCTTATATATAGGATCGGATGCATCTGGCCATCCTTACCTTCTTGACTTAACACAGCCCCAAGTCCAACATCCATAGTGACTACAAATGTTTTGGTGTAATCTGGAGTCATCAGTACAGGCGCTGTGGTCATTAGGTGTTTTAACTCTTTGAATGCACTATCACATTTTTCTGTCCATATGACTTTGGCAGGCTTGTCCTTTTTGATTAGGTCAGACAATGGACTTGCGATACTGCTGAAGTTAGGGATGAACTTCCTATAGTATCCTGCTAGTCCTAGGAATGATCATACACCTTTCTTGGAAACTGGAATAGGCCAATTAACTATGGCTTTCACTTTAGAAAATTTTGCCTTGATGGTTCCACTGCCCACACTATAGCCTAAGTACTGGCTCTCTCTTTTACCTACATGACACTTGGAACATTTGATGGTCATTCCACTTTCTTTAAGTCTTTCTAGAACTGTTGTGAGAGGGTGAATACGCTCACTCCAGGAATTACTAAAGATACCTATGTCATCAATGTAAGCTAACACACAATGTTTTAACCCTGTTAAGATGGTGTCAACCAACCGTTGAAAAGTAGAGGGTGCATTCTTCAAACCAACGGGCAACACTGTAAATTCATATAATCCCCTATGTGTAACAAAGGCAGTTTTTATCTGATCCTTAGGACACATGGGTACTTGCCAATATCCTTTGGTCAAGTCTAGTGTGGTGATATACTGTGCCTTTCCCATCTTTTCAATTAGATCCTCTGATCGGGACATAGGATAGTCATCAGTTTGGGTGACTTTATTTAACCACCGTAATCCACACAAAACCTAATAGTATGGTCCGGTTTCTCTACCATTACTACCAGTGATGCCCACGGACTCTGCGATGGTATTATAATTCCCATCTGGAGCATGGTATCAATTTCATTACTGATGCCGTCTGCCACTGGACCAGTTACTCGGTACGGAGATGTAGCAATCAGACTTGCTTCTCCTGTATTAATATGATTCATCATCCCTTTTACCTTTCCTGGTACCTCTGAAAAGATATCTTTAAACTTAACTAACACCTGCATTACCTCCTCTTGTTGCTGAGGAGTTAGAGAAGAGTCAAGAGTAACCTCTTGAACCTTTTCTTTCCCCGCATTTTCCAGTGTCCACCTGGGAATGGCAATCCCTTCATCCTCCATCTCTTTGACAGCATATAACACAAGATTTTCTCTTCTGTGATAGGGCTTTAACATATTCACATGTACCAATTCAATCTCTTTTTCAAACTCTTTCTCTCTCAAAAGCCTCTCATTTTCTTGTGCTATTTCTCTTTCTCTCAAAATCCTATCCTGTTCTTTTTCTTTCAAAATCCTTTCATTTTCTAGTGCCTTTTCTCTTTCTCTCAAAATCCTTTCATTTTCTTTCTCTATCCTGGCCAATTCTATTTCTTTTTTCATTTTCATTTCCTGCTTGATTTTCCACATTTCTAAACTTTCTGTAGGTTCAGACACATCCGTGTCAACACTAACCACCATTTCTTCTGAAATCTCCTCTCCCGCCAACATTTCAACTAATGCTGGGGCTTTGACTTTCTTAGGAGGCATGTTAGCAGTATTTCCTTACAAATACCCAAAACTTTTACCTCAGGAAATACTTTTTTACTTTGCCTCAACGGAACAATAAGAATTCACTTGGCTCTTAAAATAAAATTAGTGATTCCCTACTTTACCAATCACGTTTACCTCAGGAATCACTGTGAATTAACTGTGCCTCTACTACGTATAGAGCTTTTGCTTAAATCTCCAGGTCAAACTAGTGATTCCTTACTTTACCCAGACTTTTCCTCAGGAATCACTTTGACTCAACTGTGCTTTCACCAATTATAGAGATCTTATTTAATCTCAAAGTCAGACCAGTGATTCCTTACTTTACCCAAACTTTTACCTCAATAATCACTTTATGTCTATGAATGAATGAATGAATTTTATTTATTGTCTTTTATGTCTATCTTTACTTCTATTCACTAGTCTCCTACAATACCCAAAGCGTTTACCTCAGAGACTAGTGTTTATATTAATGTTGGCATGGTTGGGTTCCAAGTAATCTCCTACAATTACCCATTTCTATTACCTCAGAGATTACTCCCCTATGGGAATCTGGTATTCCACTCAGACCCCAAACTCTTCAAAGCTCTGGCAACTGGACTTTTTGGATCCCGACACTGCCGCCAAAATATGTCGTGAACCCTTTCTTGTTCTCTCATACGTTTCCTGGATGACAGCACCCTGGGCCTTTTGGATCCCACCACTGCCACCACTCTATCTATATGTGGTGAGAACCAAACTGACGTGATAACCCTCTCTGGTTCGCCCACCACCTATCTCCTACTGAGGCACTGTTATCTTTGGTAGCATGTTTCAATAGTTCAACAGAGGCCAAGCAATATTTCAAAACATGAATGAAGTTTATGTATAAAATAAAGAACTATTGAAATATAATTAAAGCTTTGTCTGTCTTATTCACTAGTTACAAAAGTTCCTTAAACAATAATACTACAGCCACTCAGGCAACTTTATCTTCAGTATCACAACTGACTTGCTATGAGTCTCTCTCCTAGACTCCCTCAAGCCCATCTAGTCCCTTATTGGACTCTTCAGACCCTTCCCTGGTCTATCAACTAACCTATAAATGTTCCCACAGGAAGCCTAAGAGCACACCCTCCCTCCGAGGTGTCCCTTTCCCTCAAAACTCCAACAAAACAAAAGCCCCTTTCGCTCCTTGTCAAGGCTCTTTTATAGCCCTTCCCAGCCAGCTTCTCATTGGCTGGATTCCTGGAGCTCTGTGATTGGCTGTTTCCACGGCCTGCTCACTACAGGTGGCTATGAAGCAGTAACTGGACCTGTATCAACTACAGACGCCAAGTCAGAGCAGACATGAGTGCATTTGTCTCTTAAGCGCTTCTTTTTCTTTAAAAGTCCTCTAGTACTGAGAGGGGGGATACAGAATTTTAGCAAGTGACACTTTTACTCAGCACTAAATCTCCACTGCTCCCTTCTCCCACTGATGTAAGAATAAAGCTAAAATGTTGTTTGGCGAGGCTAGGAGTTCATGAAAGGAAAGCTTGCCAGATGGCAATCTGAAGATTTTCTGT
The DNA here is from genome assembly GCA_034509955.1 of Urosaurus nigricauda. Classification (NCBI taxonomy): domain Eukaryota; kingdom Metazoa; phylum Chordata; class Lepidosauria; order Squamata; family Phrynosomatidae; genus Urosaurus; species Urosaurus nigricauda. Next base: position 110,312,882 of record JAOEGL010000004.1, read on the forward strand.
TTACCTTTAAACCTATTGCTGAATTGGAGGTGAGACAGTGACAGTTTCTTCTGCCCATCTTTTCATCTGCACTCATCCATCTCCTGCAGGACCATGGAGGACTCCAGATGTACAGCACAGCAGGTGGGGCCAGTGGGCAGGTAAAAGGAACAGAAGGGGGGAAATGGTCAATAGAAGTCACAGTTGCCTCATCTCTGGATGTAGCATGAGAGTGAAAGGAAAAGAAGAACCTCCAGCTTGTACCCAGTAACTCCAAATGCCTTAGCGGAGCAAAAGTGTGCACAGCAGTTGGTAAGCAGACTCAGCCTTCTGAACTATCAGGATGCCTGGAGGAGCATTCTAAGTCTTCCCTTTACAAAATGAGAAAGTCAGTATTTATTATAGGAGTGCACTGTGAAAAGAAAAAAAAGATAGAAATCCTAGTTCTATCTAACCAAGGTGGAGAGAAATCATGCTAGCTTCTCCAAAAGATCATGTCTTCTCCATAAAGTTTTTTGAGCGCAGGGAGGGACAGAATTCTTTCTGGTGAAAAGACAAAAATAAATGGTGCCTTCCCCAATATGCCATTTCTTCTTCTACTAGGCATTGTACATTACACTGTGGCAATAACAAAATCCTCTCTTTTCAAATGTTTCCATAGCTTTGGTACTCCCAGTGACAAATGTCTTCATTTTAAAAGCAAGGACAGACATACAGTAGCTTTTAAAAGCAAGGACAAGCTAATGGAGCTGTTTCCACTCGCAGTCTGTTTGCCAGCAGTTGTTGCTGTTGTTCCTACACATTGCACACATGTTAACATTTAGCATTGAGCTATCTTCAGCTGGCACACATTCCATCAGATAAAAAGCATCTTGCCGAGCCCTCCTCCCTCACAGAACCATTATTTATTTATAACATTATTGTTAGACAACTAGACAGCCAACAGGGACTTACCCTTGCTTTCCAATACATACCAAAGGCATTGTTAACCATGTTTCCTTCTCTCCCTCTAGGAACAAGAGCCAGAGGAGGCCAACAGGTTGGGAAATGAAAAGTCTGAGTTCAAAGGCAATTGGTAGCAGGTTTAACCATATCTTTCTTTCTTTCATCATGACCAAAACATCCCATTTCCAATGTAATCTACAAGTGGAATGGTGACCAATTTTCTGCACATTTGTACTGGTTTGGTATATATGAAGGATATCCAAAAGTTGTAATGATCACCTTTAAAAAATTTTTGACAGAAAGTCTGTTTTGATTTGTAGTTGTTAATTTATCTCTATGTAGTCACTATCTAGATTTATACATTTTTCCCAGCGTAGCTTAACCTCCAAATACCTGATATTGTAGAAGTCTGCAGATTGTGCCTTATGAGGGGGTATCGTAAAGTAATAATTATCACCCAGAAGTTATTATGGTATATTGATTAAATTTTGTCAGTGTCATCATTGGTCCCTAAGTGCACATTGCTGAGAAAATCAACTCATTGTGTCCTTTATTTTTGTGACTGGCTGTGCCAGAAATGACTAAAGTGTAAAATCCTTGTGTAGATTTGTGAGATATCTAGCCTTCTCTTTCAGAGTTCTAGTGCCACAACAAACTTCAAATTACAGGCATCCATAGCATGCAGCCATAGCAGTTAAAATGATATCAAACTTGATTTCTTCTGCCGTGCAGGTGCAGCCATAGTTACTAATCCAATGTAGGATTTCAGCCCAAATTTCTATGTACTTAAAATCACATAATACCTAAAAAGTACCTAGAAAGGGTATTTTTAGGCTTTTTAGAGACATTTTCACAGGATTTCTTCAGGTGTTGTGCCATTCTCTTATCTATCCCAAAGATAATTGAATGGGAAGGCCCCACCAAACTACACATCACAGAAGTCAATAGGACGGTACTATCAGATTCAAAATAATAATAATAATAATAATAATAATAATAATAATAATATATTTATTTATACCCCTCTTCAGCCAAAAGGCTATCAGAGTGGCTTACAAATTGTTAATTAGACATATATAAATTGTTAATTAGACATACAAAGTAATATCAAACTGCTATAATTGTGAATATCTCTGGTTTAGAATGCCTGAACCATGGAATGAATATTCCATGACCCTCCACATTTTGTTGGATTGCAACAGCCAGCTTGCCTCACAATTTGTTATCCTGGCTAGGTTTGATTTGAGCCACACAATTCCCACCTTCCTAACCCAATCCAATACACTTTGATACTAACCTTTTTTGTCACAGTTTACTAACAGGACCTCACTGTGTTAACTGTGATAGGGCAGGTGCAAGCAAGATCTTCTTTCTCATGTGGCTAGTGGACTTCCAAGCTAGTTTCTCTGTTTTCTAGAGGCCAAGCAAGTAGGCCATGGAATTGTATACTGGAACCACAGCATAGCTTGTGATCCCTTCTAACTCTGAGGTTCCATGATTCTATGATTATGTTCACTACAATTCAAATACGTTGAAAGACAGGTCATCATTGGAGGCAGGATTAATATGATAGCCCTTTGGTCAATAATGTTTATTGCTTGTGCAGTAATTTGAAGTTCAGATTTGGTCTAACAGAAATGTCAACAATTATATAATTGATTATATTTTTCCAATGCGAATTATCCCTGATGGTTCTCCAAACAATGGTTTGCTGCATATGCCCAAATACTTAATTTTCAATTAAAACTAGTTAAAGCAAAACACATAGGTTTGCTTTAAACTGAATATGGACACGCTGCCTTCATAATTACTTTTCTACTTATTATGAATATATCTGTAAAAATTACATTTTCTAAATATTATGAAAAAGAGTCCTTCAAATGAAAAATATTAAAATACGAGCAAATGGGAAACTTAGACTGTTCAGCTGAGAGAGTGAGCATTCTACAGCTTAATACGGTCAGAGAGATTCACTTTATAAATTCTAGCAGTGTGTCCAAATACTGGACGCAAATACAGGACCCAAGACTGAATACCAACAAGCTGTAGCTGTAGTCCTAGCAAACCGAACCTCAATAAAAAATGACAAATAACGTATACACATATTAAAACAATCCACATCTTAAATTCATCATTTAAAATTCATAATTTAAAAATCATCTGGATAAGCCTGCTAGAAGAGACTGGTTTTGAATGCTGTTTTAAGTTCAGAAAGTGTATTCAGCTATCAAATTTCTTCCGACAGTTTAGGGTCAGCTGAAGAAAAGTTATGAAATAGAGTTATATGTACATAAGGCTTTGGCACCATATTGGGATCTGTGGCCAATCAGCAAGTGAAAGAATGCTAATGATATCAGGATTTCTGTTTTTTGTGGGATTTGGGAGCTATGTTTTTGAAGAATTTATTCCTGATGTTTCACCTGCATCTGTCACTGGCATCTTCAGAGAATGGTGGTATGGAGGTGTGTTGGGTATATATACTTTACTGTGTGACCCTTGGTTAAGAGGAACTGATTCACATGTCAATCTTTGTTTTGGACTTTTGTTGAATAGCAAGGCCTCAGGTTGGGAGGACATGCAAGAAAGATTGTGTCTATTTAACTAGTGATCCATCATCTGCTGGGAAACCTTTGACCCTGAGTGATGTTCATTTGCTTGTGCTGATTCTTGATTTTGGTGTTTTTCAGGACTGGTAGCCAAACTTTGTTTACTTCCAGGGCTTCTTTTTTCCTGTTGAAGTTATCCATATGTTTGTGGATTTCGATGGCTTCCCTGTCCATTCTGACCTGATAGCTGTTGGTGTGGTCCAGAATTTCAGTGTTTTCAAACAGTATTTTTGTGCCCAGGTAGGTTTATAGTGTATTGTGCTACTGCTGATTTTTCTGGCTGGCCCAGTCTGCAATGTCTCTCATGTTCCTTGATTTGCATTTGAACACTGTGTTTGTAGACTTGTCCACAGCTGCATGGTATGTGGTAAACTCCTCTGGCCACGAGAGGATCTCCCCTGTCCTTTGCTGAGCACAGCATTTGCTGGATTTTCTTGGTCAGCCTGTAGATCATTTGGAGGTTGTGTTTTTTTTACCAGTTTCCCTATTCTGTCTGTGACTCCTTTGATGTATGGTAAAAAATACCTTCCCTTTGGGTAGTTGTTTTTTTTTTTTTTACTCCTGTGGGGTTCCCCCCCCCCCCCCCGGGTCTAATGTCTGAGCTGGAGTAACCATTAGCCTATACAGCACAGTTTAGGTGCTTCAGTTCATCTTCCAGGATGTTTGCCACTGTTTTAACTGTCATGACTCCATCCTACAGAATCTTGGGATCTGTAGTTGGGTGAGGCACCAGAGTGCTCTGATAGATCAGGCTGAATACCTCACCAACCTACACATCCCAGAATTCCACAGGATGGAGCCATGACATTTAAAGTGGTGTCAGACTGCTTTATTTCTGCAGTGTGGAAGAGCTGCTATACATCTAAAGTGCAATGAGGTCATATCAAGCCAGCACATTTGTATGGGAGGTTTTATCAGCAGGCACATTCCTGCTACTTCTTCATTGACTGTATGGTGATTCCTATGAACTCCGGAAAGTTTCCACTTAAATTTTGGCCAGAGTCCTGTTGGGGTTTAAAAATGTTTAACTGCCATTACGCTATGCAGTGAATCCTATCCTGATCCCTGCAATCTTCACTTACAGGGAAGCAGGCACTGCAATCAACAAAGGTCTCCACTGTGACAGGCAGAAGCAGAGTCCCTGTGACAATTCTCACTCACGCGAGGGAATGTGCACATGAGGAAGGGAAGGAATATCAGTTATTTGCTTCCGGATTAACAGGGGAACAAACCCTTACTGATCACAGTGGCTACTGTCTGTAAATAGGGACTGAGAGACTTTCATGGTCCCTATACCCCATAGGGATACATAGAGAGCTAGTACAGCACAGTGATTTGAGTGCTGGAGTCTGGAGATCTGGGCTCGCATCCCAGCTCAGCCAGAAAATACACTAGGAGATCTTGGGCAAATCTCACTTTCTCAGACTCAGAGGATGGCAATGGGATACGCCTTCTGAAGAAACTTGCCCCATGATAGGTTCATCTTAGGAACACCATAACAACAACATGTACCCTGTAACTAAATTGATGCATAGGGACCATAGATAACAGGATTCCAGCCAGTGAGTCCACACGGAGTTCTGTTGTATCCATCTGTTGTATTTCTTTGCTGCCACTCCATACTGGAGTACATGGGCATGACAGTGTCATATCATGTGTTTCCAAATAACGTTCCATGGGAAGACTGCCATTTTCGCGGCAAACCTATCCATAGCTGGCTCCATACACTCCATACACTCCACACAGACACACCCATCCTTATTTGTCACTGAAGGAAAAGCTATTGCAGCTTATCATGTATATATTTTGAAGCTCTTAAAAAACTCTGAAGCATACACAGTAAAGATTATAGAGGATAATAATCTTACTGTAAAAGAAAAGGGAAGTGCACTATGTGGTAAAAAGGAATAATTGCAATATTGTTGACCTATAAACAGTAATAGAGTGCAGCATTTGACTGGGTTTCATTCACTAGAAAATGAGAGATTAACAAAAAAGAGGGCAAGGGTCAGAAAAACAATGACATTTCAAGCTCTCTCAAATACATTACCAAACTTTTTTTCCCCATTCAGGCCCAATTCGTCACGTTTGAGCCATTTAAATGAACTTGCTGTGAATCAAATGTATAGCTGAAAGGATAAAATATTTGAGTATGTAATCTGTTTAACTGAGCCCCAGTACTTAAGACTGGGGAGAGAACGAAGAGACTTTAATTTTCTCTAATTTGTCATGCCTTTCAGGAGCATTTGAATGGATGCAGCAAGAAGGTCCCCAATTTGGCAAAAAATTACCACTCACTTTTCCTCATCTTGCACACAACTTGCAGGAGGGTTTTCCTCAACACTCCACCGCTCACGATCAGTCCTAGGCCTTGCTCTGCAGACAATTTTATCAAAAATGTCTATACAGAAAGGGTAGTTTTGTTTTGTTCTGTAAAGTCCCAAAGTACAGGAATGGATAAGGGTGGAGACACACTGCATTGGAGAAACACTGTCCAAGTTCTTTCTGTGTGTTGTGCTCATTTTCTCCCAAATCAGCTCACAAGGAGTGTATCTACACTGTAGATAAAAAATGCAGTTTGACACGACTCTAACTGCCATGGCTCCATCGTACAGAAACTTGGGATTTGAAGTTTTGTGCAACACCAGCACTCTTTGGCAGAGAAGGCTAAAGACCTTGTAAAGCTACAAATCCCAGGATTCCATAGAACAGAGCTACAGAACTTGAAGTGGTGTCAAACTGCATTATTTCTACAATGTAAAGAGTTTATCACATGCATTTTCCAGCCCCATCCGTATACTGGGCAGAATCAGGGTAGAACGGGAGAAAACAGGTTTTCCTGCACACAAAATTACTGCTGCGCTGCCATCTGACCATGATCCATCCCCAGGCAGTGCTCTAGCAGCTGATTTTGGTAAGATGAAAAGCTTTCGTAGTACCAAAATTGGTTGCCAGAGCACTGCTTGGGGATGGATCATGATCAAACGATAGCACAGCAGCAATTTTGTGTTCAGGAAGACCCATTTTCCCCCATTCCAGCCCAATCCCATCCAGTGCATGGATTAGGCTAGAAAATGTGTGTGATAAATTCCTAGATCCACCTAAAGAGGACTGTGTGTGGTGCTACATACACAAAATGAGCACAGAAAACTAAGAGACTGTAGGTCTATCAGCAAATTTCCCAAATAAGGTCCCAGCATTTTAGGCCTCTTTCATCATCAGTCATCCAGTGACATTTTTTTTCTCTATCAATTACACCGTTGTGTAGTTATGTAGTTGAATAGCTATAGCTATGTAGTGTCTCCTGGCCTGATGCTCCCTGCAATCCCCACTTACTGGGGAGGAGCCACTGTGATCAACTGAGATCTGTTCTACTGTCTGTTGGGAAGCAGCTGACTAACATCCCCGTCCCCTGCTATGAACAATCTCCATTGTGATAGGGCAGAAGTAGGGTCTCTGTCACACAGTCGCCTTGAATAGGAGATCATTGAGGGGTAGGAGGGTTTGTTGTTGTGAACTACCCTTGGGATGAAATATTTCCAAGCCCCCTTATCCCCCACTGCTCTGCTCATATCTTGTAGATTCAGGCTCATGACCTCCCTGATTGAATCTAAGCATCTGGTGTGTGGCCTTCCTTTTTTTCTGCCCTTTACATTTTTCTTAGCATTATTGTGTTTTCTAATGAGCCATGCCTTCACGTGATGTGGACAAAGTACAACAGCCTCAATGTATCCATTTTGGCTTCCAGGGAGGACCCATTTGTTTGTCCTTTTGGTTGTCCATGGTATCCTCAGAACTCTTCTCCAGCACCACATCTCAAATGAGTTGATTTTCTTTTTATCCACTTTCTTCACTGTCCACCTCTCACATCTGGTGATGGGGAAGACAATGGATTGGATGAGTCTAACTTGAGTGCTCAATTGTATATCTTTACTCTTTAGCATCTTGTCTATTTCTTTCATCGCTGCTTTTCCCATTCCTAATCTTCTTCATATTTCTTGACTGCAGAGTAGAGACCCCACACAGAGGCACAGACCCTCATCAGTCACAGAAGCTGCTGCCTAGCTGTCTTTAAGTTTCCCCTACACTAGTGAATATGTAGGGATTGTAAATATAAACCAGTTACAAATGCATAACCTAAAGTAACAAGCTTAGTGAATTCAGACAGATTTTTGTTGAGGAGCCAGACTAAATGTGCCAAACAGCTATCAAGCATCAACAGTAGAGGAGGGTGACACTGGCAGAAGATCTCTCAGAGAGAATGGCAGTGGCACCAGAGCTAATGAGTACTTCGGAGAAGGAGACATGGTAAACTTCTTTTGAATGTCTTTTGACATGAAAAACACTATGATAGTGGCTTGGAAGTCAATGTAATTCTAGGCTGCATCAATGTCTAGATCGAGGGAAGTAATCGTACCACTCTATTCTTCTTTTATCAGGCCTCACATGGAACACTGTGTCCAGTTCTGGGCACCATAATTCAAAAAGGATGTTGACAAGCTGGAGTGTATCCAAAAGAGAGCAACCAAAATGATGAAAGGTCTGTAAACCATGCCCTATGAGGAGTGGTGTAGGGAACTGTGTTATGTTTTAGCCTGGAGAAGAGAAGATTAAGGGATGACTTGATAGCCATGTTTAAATATTTGAAGGGTTTTCATATTGAGCATGGATCAAGCTTGTTTTCTGGAGCTTCAGAGAGTAAGAAACAAGTAATGGATTCAAGCTACAGATAAACAGATTCCAGATAAACATTGGGAAGAACTTCTTGATGGTAAGAGCTGTGTGGTATTTGAATATGCTGAGAACATGGAATAGATGCCCACCAAAGCTGCTGGAGAAACATCCGGAATAAACTCTTCTAGAGCACTGCCTCATAGCCCAAAAAGACTACAAAAAATTATGGATGCAAGCCATGAAGGCCTTTGACTTGACATTGGAATATACTGCCTCAGAGAGTGGTGGAGTCTCATTTTTGGGGGGAAGATTTTAAACAAAAGCGGGATGGGCATGTGTCAGGAGCATTTATGTGAAAAGTTTTCCTTTAACCCTTCCCCACATAAAATGGTTGCATAGAGCAGTGGGCTTATGTATCTAATCATTAAAACTAAAGATGCCACTGGTTGAATTTTGAATCCCTGGATCTGCATGTAAAACATCTACCACGGATATTTACACACCCTACATCCTGATTGTGAACGAGGAGGCAAAAGATATTTTACATGCAGCAGCCTATTTGCAGAAAAATGTTCTGCATATGCTGTGCAATTCTCAAAAATTTCAAATTCTATATATTTGATTCCCTGACCAATCTTTATAGCTATCCAGTTATTGCTGTACGTTCAGTGGATCACTGCCCTCTAACTATAAGAAATAGCTCCCTTTTAACTTTTAAGAAATAAGGCATTTGAAGAGTGAGTGCAGTGTACAACTTGGTGGGGTAGAAAGAAAAGACAGGAGCCACCAACAAATTACTGAAAAAATTGTAAGATGAGATCTCAATGCTTTGGGACAATCTTTTCCACCGTGGCAGTTCTTGGATGTATTGGACTCCCACCAGTCTCAGGCAACAGTCCAGTCATGCATTTTGGGGGATGGGGAGGACTGGGTAGAAAAAGGCAGCTTTAAAAGGACAAAAAGAACATCTTAGAAGGAGCCAGTAAAAAAATGTGCTTCCCTAAAGTCAATAGTCCATATGCCTTTTTAAAACACAAATGTTTTAAACAACTATTTAATTGTCAATTTATTAATCGAACTGTTTCAATTGTTAGTATTTGTGTCAGTGAACTAACTGCCAGTTTCTAACATTTAAGATTATCAAGTCAGTTTCTAACATTCCATGCTCTGGATAGAACCATATACACTTTCTTGTTTTCTGGGGAACTTGGAGTGATAAAATAAATAGGTTCAGGAGGATAACTGAAATGATGGTGATGCTGGGAAGACTTTTGTTTGATATCTTATCATGAGCTCACACTATTTTGCAGGACCTGTTTAACAGCTGCATGGAAGTACCAGGGGACGTTGTCCAGGTTTTTGGAATTTGGTGCCACCAATATGTGGGATGACACTCAACACCTTCTTTCTTTCTCATGATAATCCAAAATGGCTCTTGAATGTTTGCATTGTCTGATAATGCTAATGGATTGGATTATGAAAATTAAAACTAAACCCAGAAAAACCAGAGGTAGTCCTATTCACTAGAAAATCAGACAACAAAACTGGAGTTCAGCCTTTCGAGGGGGTTGTCATCTCATTTAAAAATAAGGTTCAAAGTTAGGGAGTGTTCCTAGATTCCCACACAAAGGAATCTCTTAGCAGCTTTAAGACTAACAGAAAGAAAGAAGCGGGTAGTATGAGCTTTTATAGACTTGCATGCTTGCATCTGAGGAAGTAGACTCAATTCTACAAAAGCTCATGCTATCACCTTGTTTTGTTCAGTTTGTCTCACAGGTGCTACAAGGTCCTTTTGCATATTAATTTTCCAGACTAACATGGCTATGTTTTTGAACTCTGCCACCACAGGTGCCCATGGTTTTAATAGTAGCCTAAGTATTTTTGCTTAGCCGAGGGTCATGCACCAGTTGTGTCTGTATGTGAGGTGTCTCATCTGTCATGGTGGCACACACTATTGTGACATCTTGATTGGATTACGACAAAGTTCTTGTGGGTGGGGAGGATTGCCTTTGAAGAACTCTTGGAAACTAGCTGTTTCAAAATACAGCAGCCAAACCGTTGACCAGCTCCAATTACAGAATGCATGCAACTGCTTTGGTCAGGCCCCACCTGGAATACTGTATCCAGTTCTGGGCACCACATTTCAAAAAAGATGTGGAGAAACTGGAGCAGGTCCAAAGGAGGGCAACTAAGATGGTGAAGGGTCTGGAAACCTTGCCCTATGAAGAACGCCTTAGGGAGCTGGGGATGTTTAGCCTGGAGAAGAGAAGGTTAAGAGGTGATATGATAGCCCTGTTTAAATATTTGAAGGGATGTCATATTGAGGAGGGAGCAAGCTTGTTTTCTGCTGCTGCAGAGACTAGAACGTGGAACAATGGATGCAAACTGCAGGAAAAGAGATTCCACCTCAACATTAGGAGGAACTTCCTGACAGTAAGGGCTGTTCGACAGTGGAACACACTCCCTCGGAGTGTGGTGGAGTCTCCTTCCTTGGAGGTCTTTAAGCAGAGGCTGGATGGCCATCTGTCAGGGATGCTTTGACTTGGAGTTCCTGCATGGCAGGGGGTTGGACTGGATGGCCCTTGTGGTCTCTTCCAACTCTATGATTCTATGATTCCCAAATACAATAGTAACACTGGGTGCTGCCAAACTTTTCCTGAACACATATGAAAGTCCCGGTGATGACCTATATTACCATAATGCATTTAGATTGCCCAGAGGACCACCTACTTCCATATGAGCCTGTCCAAGTGTTGAGATCTTCCAGAGAGGCTTTTCTGTCTGCCCTACTAAAGTCTAATCTGTGTTTGGCTGAAATGTAAAAAAGGCAAAATGTAAAATGTAAGTAAAGTGTAAAAGGATATAATTGTATGAAAATGTGTTAGAATTGATATTGTAACATTTTAAAAATACTAATTAAAAAGGAAAGAAATTCAGGGCCAAGGAAAAAAATGGTAAGAAAGGGACTTCTTAGTGCTTGCTTCCAGACTGCAGGACTCCCCATTAAAGGACACTTGTCTAGCACCCTTATTCTCTAGCCCCCATTAACCAGAAATGTTTCTGTTTATATGGTTACATGTCCAATCAGCTCAATTATTTTCTCTATTGATCTGCATTTAACCGTCATTTTACTTTAACAATGTTATAATTGGCTCCCATTTTTATATGCCGTGGCTTGATTTTTAGATGACCATACTGTTTGTTACTTTATTGTGGATTTTACTGCGACTACCTCCTTTGAGAATTTATTATGGAAAGGTGAAATAAGGGGTGGGGGAAGGAAGGGAGACAGACTGATAATGACTGCTCTCTTTCCATGCGCTCGATTTCAAAACTTCCCTCTTGGACAGATAATGCTGACATCTTGTGGCAGCTAGGAACATTACAGACCATTAACCAAACATCTGTATGCCCTCTCAGATGCCAGTAAGCATGCTAATGACCGCATTATCATTTAAACAAAACACAAAACAGTCTGGAGCAGTGTAAGATGCAATTATTTCCCCTAATTAGATCTGGTGGTGGTTTCAGTCCTGGATGCTGATGAGACAAGTTGAAGCGTAATTGGAAGGATTAAAAACGCCGCTATGACTGAATAATCTGGATCTTTGGTTAACTAGATTATATCTTGCCAGGTCTGGAGCATCCTACAACCAACATCTGCAGAGGAGGGGGAGGAAAGGGGGCTCAAAATCAACATCTGGTAAAGGACAAGCACTTTTTGTATGGGAAATAATTTTAGCAAATACTATTTGATCTTTCACAGCACTGCAGGGGAGACTTCAGGGATCCCCTCTTCTGTGCATCTACTAAAAACATAGCTATGCCAGATGTATATATAGATATAGATAAAAATATATTCATTATATTATTGTCATCATTATCTCCACCACCACCATCCTAAATTGCAACCCTACCTCCAACACATCTACAGTTTCTTCTAATAATCTGCTGCCAAAACCATGTATCTGTTATCAACTGATTGCTATAGACAGGCAGAGGTATATATGGCGGGAAAGATATGCCGTAACCAATAAAATATGCATTAACAGAATCACCAATAATTCAAAACAATGTATTTTTCTGTATGGTACCTTCTATTTCCTACATGACTTCTGAAATAGGCACCAGGCTAGGAGAGTACATGAACAGGTGTACATGAGTGAGTACGTGAATGAATGTACAGTGTGGGGTTATCTGGAAAGGACTGTGTGTTTTCATGTTCTCCATCCATTTGCAAGAGTAATGGTCTCTCATTGGGCTTATTATTGGGCTCAAATATAATCAAGCTGTTTTCTGATTTCTTGAGAGGGAGGTTCTGTCAGCTGAGCCCAGTTTAAAATACAGTAGGGTCATTAGACTGTCCTACTTTAAATTAAGGCAGCATATAATTCATTTTTTGGAAATTCAACACACCACACAATGGCCTGAATCCTATTGGTACAAGAGTAGACCCCGCATTGAATCAATTGCTGAATGGTAAATCAACCTTTAAGTAAACCCCATTGATTCAAGTGGTGCCCCTCATTCAATGGATACTTCTACCCCAGTGTCATTGATAATAATCATTCTTCTCAGTGGTTCACTGTTATTTAAAAAGGCAATCCCCCCTTTTGTGTCTTTTAGGAAAGCTTTTACAAGAACTAAGATTTAAACAAATGACAGCTATCTTATTGGGTGGAAGGTATAATAAAAGATAGTGTGTTTACATGGCTGTATAGCAGAAGCAATTATTATTATTATTATTATTATTATTATTATTATTTCTTACCCGCCCCTCTGTCTGAACAATCGGGGCAGGGTACAACAAGGTTAAAAAACAGTTACAATTAAAATAGTTCAACAATCCCATCCCCATCCTCCCACCCCTTAAAATAGAATTAAACTAACAAAGATTAAAACAAGTTAATATAAAATAAAATGAGACAAACACATTAAAACTCACAGTTCATAGCAGCATAAAGTGACATCAAAATGCAGAAGGCCTGGGAATTATCTGGGAAGTTCTAGGAGCCGGGAAGACTATCTGTTGAGGTGTTCATCCTATCCTTGTCCGGCAGAACATTTGTGGTCATAATTTACGACACAATGTAGTGGCTGGCTAATCCAGAATATGGTAACTTGATGAGTTGAAATACATATTGTATCATCTTGCACCATTTGCAAATGACAGCAAAGAAAATTAGAATGGAATCCTTGCATCGGGTGGCATTCGATTGCAAGGGACCTTTATTGCTTGAAAAAGCTTAACTTGGGAAATTCCATGAGTGTTTAAATGCAATGTTAAATTGTGATTTTTTAAATAGTTTGTAAATGCTTTATACTTCAAGAAAACACTTTTATGTAAGAGCTTATATTAATGGACTTTTATTGCATTATATCTTGGGTTTGGCGTTTGGTTGGTTGATTGGTTGCTTGCTTGCAATGGACTGTGGCTGATAGCAATAAAATATTTTGGATTGTTGTCAGATTCAAAGAGTCTGCTCTAGTCGGATCTCCCAATAGGAGTCATGCAACTACTGCTAATAACAGTGACATATCAACAGCTAAAACCCACAGTAGGACTACTCCTATAGACTATTGTGGGCAAAGACAATTAGTTACAACAAGTTGGCTACTTTTCTGGAAATTCATGGCAAAAGTAATGTATTCAGCTCTATGTCAAGATCTAATACAGAAAGGAAAGTGGGATGGGAGTGACAATTACTGAACATAAATTAGAAGAGCACAAATTAAAGGAGTGAAATATAATCAATGGAAATAAAAATTATATATATGTGGCATCAGGTATGCTGGACAGTGAAGGAAGTCACAAGGAAGAAAATCAACTCATTTGAGATGTAGTGCTGGAGAAGAGTTCTACAGATAGAGTGGGCTGCCAAAAGAAAACAAAACAAGACAAAGAAATGGGTTGTAGAGAAAATCAGGCCTGAACTCTCCCCAGAAGCCAAGATAACTAAACAGAGGCTGTCATGCTTATAGCACAAGAAGACACAACTCACTAGAATATGTAATGTTTGATAAGATTTAGGTCAGTAGGAAAAGAGAAAGATCACATTCCAGATGGATAGGCTCCATCAAGGAAGCCATATCCCCGAGTCTGCAAGACCACAGTAAGACTTTTTAGGATAGGGTGATTTGAAGAACTCTTATTCAGAGGGTCACCATACGTCAAAGTTGACATGAAGGCAGCTAACAACAAATAGGTAGAAGGGAATAAGGAGTGTATTGTAAGCCATCTTGGGAGGACTTGAGACTCGATCTTTAACCTAAGGCAGCTTAGTTTCTGAAGGTCTCTGCATATGTGCCTAAGTTGCTTGTTGACTTATGGCAACACCATGAATTCCATAGGATTTTCTTAGGCAAGGAATACTGAGAGATGGTTTTACTATTTCCTTCCTCCTAAAAGTAGCTAACTGGCTCCAATGCAGAGTTTTCCCATAGACCTCTTTACTCAACTCCCAAATAAATATTTGGAAAACACCTATAGAGTGCTAAAGCAATCCATTGTTTTTCTGACTACATATCACTATACTTTCAGTAGCCATTATAAACCCGCATAAAAAGAGTTATTTCATGAAGGGGAAGGGAAAAGTTTGAGCGTAGGGGAAGGAATATGTAGATGGCATAAGCAAACAAATGGAATCAGGGCCCAATGAAATTTTAGGCTTATAATTAGTTCTTCATTGCTCTTTAAACTGCCCAAACACCAGCACGTGCAACTGCTGACAGTTTGACAAAGATCTATGTAGCCTTGCCAGTGCCAAGCAGGCAAATGTCACTTACCTCGTTATTAGAAATCACCCTTGAGCCAACATCGTTCGTCTTTTTGACAAGACAAATGGTTGGGCTTCTGACAATGAATAATTTTCATTTATACTTAAAGATTTTTTTTTGTAAAAAAAAGAAAAAAAGATAAGACTTCTTCAATTAAAGAAAGTGTGCAGAAATGAGACTCCAGATTATTAACTGAGACAATTATGCCTATGTTCAGGTATCTGGGTTATCACTTGGTGGCCTCCAAAGAGTCATTATGAAAGCAGGAAGGGATGTTTATAGCTGCTGTCTCTCAACGTCTGTTGTTATTATGACTGCTGTATGAAGTACATGCTCAGGTCAGTGCCTCTTGAACACCCTGCAGTTACTCTTTATCCTTTGAGTGCCCTATTAATTTGTTATCACATTTCCTTTATGACTTATCTCCATGGAGCTCAGGATGACATCCACAGGCTATTTTGTGCTCTCCTCAATAACAATAATAGGACAAGAGATAGGTATTGTTTTTTTCAAAAAGGGGAGTATGTACTGTTAAAACACAATACTGCAGCATCAAGGCAGTGACTTGTTTCTGCAAATGAGCCACAGGCAGAGCATGAATATAATCTGACATCTGCTCAAATGAATTCTGTTTTAATGGAGTCAACTCTCACATTAATCTGCCAAGTCATGTTGTTGAACAACAAAAGGATGAGCAATATTGATGGAATCAGCCAAAGGCTGTGCAATGAGTTACATGACCTATCAGCTGCTGAACCAATAGTCCTGGTCAAGTGAAACATCTTGTTATGGCTAAGTATAAATATATGGCCATGTTATGGTATAAAGAGACAGATTTATCCATAGTGATGGCTTAGATGACCATTTTAAAAAAAATAAAAATCTGGTTTTCCATCAAATTCATCCCACATTTGCTACTTTAGCACAGCACCCCAGCCATAACAGTCCGAGAGGATTCTAGGACTTGTTCACTGGTACAAAGCATTTATTTCTTGTTTTTCTGTTTTCCAATCACAAGCAACTGATTTTTTTTAAAGATTCAGATAAGAATTGAAGTACAAAATAAGAAAGAAAAACCCCATTAACACTGAAGCATGTCAAAACAGACACAGATTAATTAGTAAACAGCAGGCAGCAAAGATGGAAGGGTGTTCCTATATTGCCAAAGCAATATTTTTCTCTCTTCCTCTTGATTCAATGAAGAAAAATTTACCCATGTTTGTAGCTCCACCCTTGCCCCCATGATGACAGTCAAGTTCAATTTTGTTGTGCATGAAATTGAAACTGATTATAATTAACATTGATATATGATTTCACCCACAATACATGAGAGAAAGGCTACCTATCTATCTGCGTCAGCTCTAATTCGTAAGGAAACTGTAGTAGATGCCTCAAAATTTGATGGAGTCACTCAAGTTGCAGGGCCAAATTTCATGTTAATATTCTAAGCTGTGGCTTCCTGAAAACAAATCAAAAAAGGGGGAAGGGAAGCAGCCATAACTCAATGAGAAACTTCAAACAAAAATCATTGAGAAACTGTGCTAGGCACCTCAATATTTAACAGAATGTTTATGTTAGATAGTGCCCAGTTTCAAGTCAGAAAATCCCAATTGGGGGCTTCATAGAAGGAAAAGGGGGACTACTATAACTAATTAGGATTTTTTAAGGGCTAATAAAAGGAGATGGCTCTACTGAGGTGCAGTGAAGATGAGGAAACAGGAAAGGGTTAAGGCACTGCTGGTAAGATCCTTGAAATTAAAGAAAAGGTAGGAAGGGAGATGGCTCTCTGAGATACTGCTTTCAAGACTGCTGATGTTCCAAAAAAGGTTGAACAGAACAACAGGCAGCACACTGACTCCTTTGGAGTATTAGGTATCGATCCAGGCAGCATCAGTGATGTAGTCTTACTCCAAAAGTCTGAAGTCAAGTCTCTACCTTCAGGTCTCAAGTCATGTTTCAGGTCCTTGCAAGATACTTTCACATCAAGCCTCAAGTCAAGTCTCAAGTCTGAGAGCTATCTTCACCAGAAAAAAAAGGGTGGTGGTGGTGATGATGATGCGTGTGTGTGGAGACCACAAGCACAAAGTTTTAAAAAAATTAAATTATCATTGGCAATTTATCCAGACTGAATATTAGCAAGCTGAGGCCTACTCACTGCACATCGGAGGAGGCTCCTTAAGCGTTTCCTAGGAGCAGCAAGCCAGACTCACCCTGATAGTGTGGGACATGTTTCCCGGAGAGGAACAACAAATGCATTAAGCAATGGGCTTGGGGCAGGGGTCTACAGGAAGTGGGGGCTTCCTTTACAGCAAATGTAAAATACTGTTTCCATCACATAACTAGCAGGCAAAAAGCAGTGGGATGGAAGCATTGCTCAAAGGAAGAACCCCGTTTTCTCTTCTGTAATTTTTTTGGATGAAGTTAGGCCAGCAAGCTGATCATTAAAAATATGCAAGTCAGCCCTGGTGGCGCAGTGGTTAAATGCCTGTACTGCAGCCACTCACTCAAAACCAGAAGGTGGCGAGTTCAAGACCAGCAAAGGGCTGAAGCTTGACTCAGGCTTGCATCCTTCCGAGGTCGCTAAAATGAGTACCCAGATTGTTGGGGGCAAATAGGTTACAATTGTAAATGAAGCTGTTTGTTTAACAAATTGTAAGCCGCTCTGATAGTCTTGGCTGAAGAGCGGGGTATAAATAAAACATTATTATTATATTATTATAAGTCAAGTCAAGTCAGAGCATCATTTATTGTGGAGTGAATTTCAAGTCACTCGACTTGAGTCTGACTTGATTCTGAGTCAACTGAGTTGAGTCTACTTCACTGCCAGCTATACTTCAGCTATTATATAAATATAATTCAGTTTACTAAACAAATTATAAACAAGTGTTGGGATTTATGTTTGAAATGTTCTTAGAAATGTATGATACATTACAAAATTGAATCTTAAAAAAACAAACACGCACACTAACACACACAGCAAATCAACCTATACACCAGCCATTAAACAAGAAATTGACCATTTTATTAATATATTCACATATTTACAAAATATTACAAATTAAAGTAGTGCCCTACCTTACTGCATGGGGATAAGATCTGACAGAGAAAGGGGAGAACATTGGAAGAAGAAGAAAAGAAGCAATGGCTCTGGCACAATAAATCTTTGGTATTTGAAATATTACATGATGCAGCATTTAACTTATTCAACACAGGGCATGAAACAAAGACAACAGACAGCATGGTCCTCACCCGGATCCAGTTCACAGAAGGGGCTCCAGTCTGAGTCGGGTCCCCCATCTCCTTCCCCAAAAAGAAATCCACCAATGCAAAGGGATTCATACTGGATTGCCAGTCACAACCCAGAGATTTTGCCTATCCATTAACCCTAACATGTCAGTAACAGGCTTTGGACCACCTTCCACATTTCCTCCTGCTCCAATAGTTCAGAAAAAAAGTATTGTTGTAACAGGCAGAGGAGAAGTTATGATGTGGGACAAGGCATGGATAGGTAAGTGAGAGCTACAGGTGGTAAACAAAGACAGAATCTCCAAGTTGTAAACTAGCTACCCGACTCTCTTCGTGGGGTGAGGTAGGATGCCTCAATAGAAATAGAAAGGGGGAGGTGTTGAGATATGGCTTGACTTGTCCAACTTCCATTAGCCCCTGAGTTGCAAAAATTAACAGTTAAACAGCGACCTTAGGCTATCTAAACTATTGATCAAAACATTTTGCTGAAAGGATATATTTCTTAATGGTTATTTTCAGCCAATTTTCTCCTCACATATAAACATTGATGATACAGCACAATACAAATCACAGACCTACCAAAAAAACAAAACCAAAAACAAAACCAGGCAATTGCTCCTGACAAAGGAATTTTGCCCACTAATATCAAGTTCATCAGACAAACTTAGTCACTACAGAAAAAAAACAAACACCAAGAAATCTTCCCTAAGACTAAGTTTTAAGGACAGGACATTTTATTAAATACATATCTGGAACCACTTATGAATGCCTGCATCTGGTCCTATAAAAATAATGTTTTCAATAAATTAAATGATTTAATTTTCAATAAAGTCGAAGAGAAGTAGGTATTGGAATTTGCCTCCTCACAAATTCAAGTGTTCCTGTAGAGGCCTATGCCTGAGACTCACTGGATTCCCTTCCTATGTTTTTTGTGAGGCATTAGTTGATGGGCTGATGGGTTGCTTGCATGCTCTTCGCTACTGTTCAAAATCTTGTAAGAATGTAATATTCTATAATTATGTGCTCAAACAAAGTATTCTGTAACTCTGTTCTGCATGACGAAACAGAGGAATGGAACATAATGTCTGTTAGTGTCCCAGAAATTACAAGGCGCTTCCTAATTTGTCTTGATAGCCTGAGAAAGTGAAAATTGCAGATGAAATTATTTTTGGTAGTGATAAAAGAGTAATCGACTGTGCTCAGTGATAAAAGCCAGAGAAAATGACCATTTGTCTAAGAAATAAAATGCAGCTCATTTTCAGAGAGGAGTGTGTGCATGTGCAACATCAGTCATTTGACTTGTTTTTTGTATTTAACAATATTACCTTGTTCAAACAAGTACACAATACTACTTTATGCAGCCTTTGCACCCACTGAGCTGAGTAAGGCAATTGGGGGGGGGGGGGGAACATATCTTGCGCATTAGTAGAAGTTTAGTCATGGCTAGGGAACTAAATCTAAAATTGTGCTCTATGAAAACACAGTATATCTCCTAAATACACAGCATTTGGCACAATACATGGGTGTGTTTAAAAAGCTATTGTCTTGTAAGAAATATCCTCAATTAGAGACCTGCAATGGTAAATTACATTTTTTTTTACTCAACCATATGCTAAGAAAGAATTCACTTTTTCAAATTTGTCCTTTCACAAATCATTTTCAATAAAACTTGTAGACAAGCCAGTTAAAATTATCCTTGAATAAACTCTATATTCTTTTGTATCCACACCCCTACACACACAAATGGCATGCAAAAATAATGTCGAGTTCAGCTTAGCCCAAGAAATTGTGTTTAGAGATTGCAGCCTTGGTGAATGTGAAGTTATTGGCAAGGTTAATTGGTGCTGCTGGGGATTTCAGGTCAAATAATATTGGCCACATGACTATTGGAATGCTTTTTCCCCACTCCATGCAGTGATAAGCAAGGACAGAGTAGGCTCTTAGTGTTAGGTAACAGGAAGGGGGAAGGAGAAAGAAAGAAAGAGAGAGAGAGAGAGAGAGAAGAAAGAAAGAAAGAAAGAAAGAAAGAAAGAAAGAAAGGAAAGTTAGCAAATTGCTACCGATACTTAGTATTCATTGTGGATGGAATGAAATGAAGCTTTTAAAAATAGTCTGTTTGGAAGTGATATTTCAGGAAAAAGAGGTTAGAGTTTTGTACTGGTCCCCAGCGATGGCATGTGGACAGGTTGCTTCTTTGCACAGCTCTGAGTGAGATATTAATCTGTCAACACAGACGTCTTCAGTAATCCCAGTGTTAAGACTTGAGGATTTCAACAGACAGAAGCACTGCCTTTCAAATACTTAAGAAGACAAATAATGCTTTGCAGATGGCTGGATTTCATCGTCCCTGAAGTTTATCATCAAAAGTACCAACTAGATCTGCAAGTCATTCATCCTCTTCTACATAGGTAGATGGAAACCAACCCACCTAAGTGAGAAGAAAAAGAAAAGAAAAAGACACATCATGATTTTAGACTGATACTCCTTCTGCTCAGCAGCACCCTCCACCCAACCTGGGAATTATTAATGTTACTAAAAATGAGGACGACAACCATGCTAACTTTTGTTACAAAGCTTTGAATGTCTCCCCCAACAAAGAGATGCAAGTTAATGATCCGGTGTGAAAAATAACAATTTGAAAAAATAACAATGTGAAAAATAACAATCTGATGAAAGCCAGTGCATTGTAGTGGTTTGAGCGTTGGACTATGACTCTGGAAATCAGGGTTCGGTTCCCCGCTCAGCTATGGAAACCCACTGGGTGACCTTGGGTGAATGACACTCTCAAAACCTCATGACAGGTCTGCCTTTGGTTGCTATAAGTTGGAAACAAATTGAAGGCACAGAATAACAAAAAGGATAAAGGATAAATTCGATGATAGTAGCTAAAACCAAGATCTGCATCTCAGAAAATTAGGTGGTAAATCTGCTAGTACTCTTCAACTGAGGACTTCAAGCACCTGAATGGGCCACATCACAGACAAAATAGACTAAACTACCTTCTCATTAATCAAATGTTAAGGATCAAGGTTTTCTTATGATAGCTTTCTATGTGCCAGGATTTCCTCTCACCCTGCAGTGAAAGAGTCAAGAAATTACTCTGCTGCAAACAGGAGTGTTTTTAATCATTCCAGCCAAAGTGTATTTGTTTTCCTTTTATATATACACCTTACAAAACCAAACCATTACCATGTCCTGAACTGGGCTCTTTATCACTCAGGGTATGAAGCTGATCTACCTATAGATTAATATACTGAGAAAACTGAAACCAACAGCCAACTCTACATGACATACCTTTTGGCAGTGTGGATCTAAATCACTTTCTGAGTGCTTGTTCCAAAGTAGCAATAGCAATAGCAAGTACAGTCAGCCCTCCATTTTCAAAGGGGATCCGTCCCCCCCCCCCACAAGAAAATGGAAAATCACCAATATTCAAGCTCATTGGCTTGAATGGCAGCATGTGTCCATGGGCATGCACCATGGGTGCGCACCCCATTATGTCCCCCCTCCATTTGTCACTCGCACATAAGTGAGGGCACAAATGCAACTGTACATTTCTATACAGCTTATAAGTGCACTTAAGCACTCTCTAAGCAGTTTACAATGTGTGAGCTAATTGCCCCCAACAAACTAGATACTCATTTTAGTAACTTCGGATGGATTCCAAGCTGAGTCAGCCCTGGAGCCTTGGTTGGTATCGAGGCCACAACTTTGTGGCTTGTGAGTGAATGGCTGCAATACTGGCATTTAACCACAGCGCCACCAGTATACTGCAGATGGTCAAAAAATTACCCCAGACCTACCCAACCTACATTTATTGCATCAGTTTTGTCCTTTCTTAGACAGCAGGAATGTTACCGCAAACACCCAAGCTTTTGCAATAACTAGGACTGACTACTCCAATGTGCTTTATGGGGGCTGCACTCAAAGACAGCAAAATCTTGTACCTATAGCTGATTCTTAGTTTCATAATGCTCCCATCCTAGGGTCCATGTTCAATGGAGCAGAGTATCCCACACCAACACAAAGTTGCTTGGACAACCCATGCCGATTTCTGGATCTTCAAGGCTGGAAAGGAGTTTTGCTTTCAACACTTACAAGAAGGCAGGCCATGATAATGCCTTAGAGTGTGGTGGAGTCTCCTTCTTTGGAGGTTTTTAAACAGAGGCTGGATGGCCATCTGTCGGGGTGCTTTGATTGTGTCTTCCTGGTTGGTGTGGATGACCCTTGTGGCCTCTTCCAATTCTATGATTCTATGATCACCTAGGCTGGTCCTACACTGTGGAAATAATGCAGTTTGATATCATTTTACCTGCATGGTTCCATCCTACAGAATCCTGGGATTTGTAGTTTTGTAAGCCACCAATGCTCTTTGGCAGAGAAGGCTAATGACTCTGTAAAACTACAAATCCTAAGATTTCATAGGATGGAGCTACATCGCTTAAAGTGGTATCAAACTACATTATTTCCACAGTGTAGATGCACCCCTAGTGAGCAGATTGGCCAGCTGTACGTTAGAGATAGCCCTTTCCTGTAGATACTGCTTCAAAATGAAAACAGAGGTTCTGGGAGAACAGCACTCCACATGAAAATAGCAGTTCTGGGGGTAGGAGGTTTGCCACAGATACCCAAGATCGACAATAATCTTCCTGCTAAATCACACTGCTGTACATAACCTTCTACAATTATCTTAAAATTTAATTTTTTTTAAAAAAAGTGTATAGAACTCCATTCTAGTTCTATTAATATTGTCCCAATGCTGTTTTAATTTGCTGATTTTTGAGGTCTGCTCCTTTGATTGGCTAAGTATGAATTTTATTTTTCTGACTTTGGTTAGACACGCTGACTGTCTAATCTCAATTCAAAAGTAAGTCCACTTGATTTCAGCCAGATTTAACCCCATATACGTGTCTATTGAGATTGGATCTTAAATGTCAGAAATGTATGATCAAGACACTTTAAATGAAGTGAAAAAATCAAATATTTATGGAAAGTAAATAAAGCCGCATTTTACAACATACTTAACAGGAAAACAAATTTTAAAATAAAACAAAAAACCTACCCTTCCATTCGCTTCACCTCTCCACCAGCCATTGGCACTAATCTTTGTGTAAATTTTGACGACATCTCCTTTGAGTAGGGACAACTCACGCATGTCTCTTGCACAGAAGTCATAGCGGGCAATAGCTATACCAAGGACTTTGGGACTCAGCACTAAAGGTAAATAGAGGAGAGTAATGTTATCAAAAGTGTTCTGATTGAACATCCATTGACTAACATCAGCATTTTTTAAAATCTTATTTACATATGACAGTGGTACAAGTGCAAGCAAAGGTGTTTTTTGATGCAGAAATGCAAGCTGGCTTTATGAAAAAGTGCAAAGGAAACACATGAGATTGACAGTGTTATATATTCTTGTTTGGATTACTTATTCCCATAATAAAACATAAAGAGAAATGTTGATATATAGTGGGCCCTTCTTATTATCTGGAGTTCTGTTCTGCGCACCCCACCCCACCCCCACCACGGATGGCAAAAACCACGGTTTTTAATGGCAGTGCAAGCAGTCACGGCCACTCTCCCATGACTGCATGCACACATGGCCATTAAAGTCAATGGGGCTTGCCATCTGTGGCTGCTCAAATCTGCAGATGGCAAACCTGTGGCTAGGGCAGGTATGCTCTATATATTTTAACAAACATCTTCCTCAATACATGTGACAGCACTGGCTGTGATCCAAAAGGGCCACATAAATCATTTCGCACATATTCTGGGACTTGAAGCAGCCCTCTGGAATTGTAGCCTGTACCTCCCCAAACCTGTTCTGGGATGTCCCAAGTGGCATATGATGTGACACAAAAGGATGAATGGAGAAGGACAGAAACCAACAATAACAACAACACATCAGCACTTGAATCCCAAAATTCTCTCAGGTGGAAATCATTGGATAATGGAAATCAATGAGAGGCCAGAGTTAAAAGTGATGGAGTGAGACATAGGAAATCCATGTTCTAGTCACCACTGAGCACTGAGTAGGAATGTAATTCTTCACTAATAAGTAATATCAGCAATTTTACTTCCTGCAGCAAGAAAGTCTTCAAAAACTGCTCAGTTTTCATAGACTGTTTGCAGTGTGTGACTTATTCCAGGCCAAAATTACACAGGATACAGTATTTCGGTGCAGAAAACAGCATTTTTTTATGCTGGAAATAACATTCTCTGTGCAGAAAAGAATATTTCCGCAGAGAAATATTTTCTGTGAAGAGAAATGCTGTTTCCTGTACAGGATTATGCTCTAGTTGGGGACTTACTGAAATACATTCAAAAATTCACATGTATACCTACAGTATGTGTAAATTTTGCACAGAATAAGCCCATTCTGTGAAAATTCTCCTTGTCAGAATTTTCTAACACATCAGAAACATAAAAAAAACTAGCAACACCACCCTATATTTAGGCCATTTTGGCAGTTTGGGTGACTTTAGGATTTTTTAAACCAAAAAAAAAAAAAAATTAAATGAGGAGGTTGGCGATGTTCTGGGTAGTTTGTCCCTGTTATGGGTAGGGTGGAAGACCATAGCAATGAGTCTACAGCAGTTGATGGGGCATACTGTCCCCGGATTTAGAGTTTGAAGGTGACCACAGTTATCACTTGTTCCTCCCTTCCCATCTCATATGACATTTCTGGCCCCTGTTGCCAACACCAGAAGATACTCTGTTTTTAGTAATGGCCAAACAGGTCCCTTCAACAAAGCCAATAAGCAAGGTATGAACAACAGGGTTTAACGGTGCACATGGATGGAATTTAGTAATCATGCATGAGATTATGAATCAGCCCAAATGTTAAAGGAACCACAAATGACAGAAGAAACACTGCTGAGGAATCAATAATCATCTGTAGCATTATCAGCATTGCAGGCTTCGAGTTGCTCTCCATCCCTATTACAGTTAGGGGCTTATCCCATACATGGTTGTTGTCACTAAAGGTTGGGCCAGTTACTGGTAGAACTAAAATAACATTTAAGCTTCAGCTATTGTTCTCTTGTGGCAGCTTTTCCCATTTCTTTTATATTTCTGAATATATGAGTTGTCTGTCAAAATGCCAGAAGTAAGCAAGGGAGGAGAAACAATGAAACATAAATAAAATAGGTAATACGTAAAACAAAAATCAAACAGAAAAGCAATAAAAGAAACTAAAAGCCCCGGAATACTAATACAAAATAGCACACAGCTTTAAAAAGAGCAGTAACAGGGTTCACATTTGAAAATTAGGCATATACAGTAAGCCCTCTACATTTGCTCGGGTTAGGGGTGCAAAACTCCAGTGAAAGGGGGGAAACCACAAATTAAAAAAAACACTATTTTTTAACTTGTGAGAACTCATCTCTAAGAATCTCTAGGTCTTCCAGTGCAACTTTGTGGTCAACATCCACTGGACTATAAAATCATGCTGGAAGACCTACAAATGCCTAGAGAAGTGTTTTCACTAGGAATCTCCAGGTCCTCCAGCACAACTGTATGATCAACATCTGGTAGAATCATGCTTCTGGAGAACCTAGAGATTTCTAGAGAAAGTATTGTATATTACTCATTAATAATCCAACCTGCAAATGTCAAATCTGAAGATGTGGAGGGCTGGCTGTACTGTACAAACCCAGGTACTCATTTTGTAAAATTCTTCAGTGAAATTTCTCAATACTTAATTTCAAGAGATCTATTAATTACTTTAAAAGATTAGTTTTTGTATTTTTTTGTATTTCAGAAGATTATTTTTTTGACATTTTAAACAAACACATACACCTTAACAGGAACCACTGTAGCGTAGTGATTAGTGTACTCAACCTGGACATGGGATATCAAGGTCTCTTCCAAGTTCTGAGTTTACTGAGCGACTTCAGACCAGTCTATCTCCTCTGAACCTCTTTGATCTCTTAAGGTTGTTGTGAGAAGGAACTAGAACTTGTTTTAATTTGATGCTAGTTTAATTCTATTTTAAGGGGCGGGTGGGTTGGGCATAGGCAATGTATGTTTTATCTTGAAATTTTTAATTGATGTAACCCGCTCTGATTGGATACAGAGGAGCGGACATAATATTATTATTATTATTATTATTATTATAGAATTGTCAGAGTTCAGGCAAGCCAGGTTTTGGCTGTTCCCATCTGAACACCAGAGCAGAAAGTAGCTTTTTCAGATAACCACAAAAGGATTCTTAGATACAAAAACAAGATCAGAATCAGGGAAATTAGGAGCCGTGGCAGTGATTATGGCAATGATGATGATGATGATGATGATGATGATGATGAGGCTACCTTTACTGAGGCCAAATTCTATCACCAAAGCAAAGCTACTTCCGTGAAAAAAAATCATTGACATTCTAATTCTACCCAATCCATTTTTCAATATGCCTTCAGAGACAGCAAGAATAGCTCTTCCCAATTTAAAGCCAGGATATATATTAGAATGCCATCCAAATGAGAAAAATATATAGACAGCTATGATAAAGATCACCATTTATGTTCCAAAATTGCTGCACATGCTTTTGTGTCAAATTTTATTGTAGACTCATGTGGTACCAAAAGGCAATATTTTACACACTACGGCAGTTTTCCCATAACAGGAACAGATACTGTGCTTTGAAAAAAATAATAACTATACACACTTCAGTGACCAAAATTGAAATGCCTAAGATCAAATCATCACCAGAAAAATGAAATATGCCTTATTTTTGTCACTATAGCATCTAATGCATAATCCCTCTTAAGCAGCCTGTAATATGAATATGCTTATAAGACTGCAAAATATTGGGAGGTATGGGGAATGAGGGGAGAGAAAAAACTGCTATTTGATATTGGCTTATATTCTAGTATGTCAAAACTGTTTATCACTGGACAGAGCTGCACATTAAACAAACCCGTCTGCCAGTGGTGTCAAACACTACCACTGTTCCCCTATGTCACTTGGGGAGAAGTACTTCTACTATGACAGGGGGGGAAAGCCACAAGTATTAAAGGTAGGGAGCAACAGGCACTCAAGGGGGTCCAGCCTCAGGGGAAGGCAATGGCAAACCTCCTCTAAACAAATCTTGCCAAGAAAACTCCATGATAAAGTCGCCGTAAGTTGGAAACAACTTGAAAGCAAAGAACAACAACAAGAAGTAATAATGACTTCTGTGTTTCATATCCAGCATACCATTCTATTTTATTAATCCAGGATCTTGTTTCACACCACAGCCACCCAGATGTTTCTGGGAAGATTACAGATAGGACATATGGACAACAGCACTTCCCTGTTGCCTGGCTGTGCCCAGGTTGAGGCCATAAGAAATACATTGGCCATGACTAATTAAAATGGCTGCCAGTGTAGCTGATAAATTCAATACCCTTCTAAATCAAGTGAGCAGATCACATAGCTGTCAAAGACAGGTTAGGGTCCACCATTTTCCTTCCATGGATGGGGAGAAGGTCTCCTGGTGTGTGACAATGAGGGGATCACTTGCCTCATAGGGTCCATTTATACCTGCAGAAGATACCATGTGTATATATGGCAGATGGCAGCAGTAGGCTTAGACCCAGAATGTTTCAAAGGGCATGGCAGAGGTAGGATGTTCTTTGGGCCTCAGATCACCAACATCCTCTCATCTTGCTAGCATGGATCTAGCATATCTAAATATTGCCATCACTCAAATTAATAAAGTTGTTTTTTTAAAAAAAAAAAGCAGGAACAAAGGTAAGACTATAGTTATTTGTAGGACTTTCGGGCTATATGGCCATGTTTTAGAAGAGTTCCTTTCTGACGTTTCGCCAGCATCTGTGGCTGGCATCTTCAGAGAAAAGTAAGACTGCTTGGTCTCTCCTCTACCTCCTGCCCTGGCGAACACAAGCTAAGTGGCAGGGCTCTGGGAGTGGCTGATGATCCATCATAGAATCATAGAACCATAGAGTTGGAAGAGAACACAAGGGTCATCCAATCCAACCCCTGCCATGCAGGAACTCCCAATCAAAGCATCCCCGACAGATGGCCATCCAGCCTCTGCTTAAAAACCTCCAAAGAAGGAGACTCCACTACACTCCGAGGGAGTGTGTTCCACACTTTAGAACACCCTTCCTCTGCCTATTTAATAATGCATTGGCTGAGTAACTTCCTGTTTTTCATTCTTTTTTTCTTCTTTTACTTTCCTAAATCTAATGTTCATCACTAGGTGTCCATGAGTTTTATTTTGATTATGGATAAGGATTCGCCCTGAAGCTTTAATTCTGCAATATGCCACATATGAAATCTGATTGTGGCTCATTAATTAAAATGGTACATTCTCAAAATGCATTTTCTTCTTTATTATTTCATCCAACTGATTCCTGGTATTGAGAACAGGTTTGAGCACTTAGTCCAAGCATCAATGCAGTTGCCTGACTTGTTCAGATCAGAGATCTAAGCAATTAGCCATAAGCAGAGTAACTAACAGATCAGCCAATTGCTGGCTATTTTAACAGTCTTGTAGTGTTCTGTGAAATAAATTAGTTATTTTTGGGGCTTTCTAGATTGGCAAAAAGAAGTGTGTTCATGGCTGCATGAAACTCTAGCCTTTAGATGAGAGAAAGGGAAAGTGTGGCATGAAAACGCTTTTTTTGCGTTTTAGGGGAGAAGAAGCGCCTTTAAAAAGGTGCTGGTTTTCCCAGCTTCTTTTTTAAAAACTGGGGAACAGCGCAGCTCCATCTAAAGGCTGTGGTGCAGCTGCTAAGCATTAAGGAAAAGGCAACTTCATGTCACACTTTCCTGCCAATCTAAAAAGCCCCTTTGATCTGAGAACTTTGTCTTTTTGATACCATTTTCATTTCTCAGCCTCCATTTCTCATAGGACTTTATCACATGGGGGGAAATTGGTAGTTTAAAAGATGATTATCCCATGAAAAACTCACAATCGCAGTTAACACACGATTAACATTTTCACACATGGCACGATAAAAGAGCCATTATACTGGGAATAACCAGGGAATAACCATGCAATAAACAGCAAAAAAATCATTCACAGGATTTTCCCGCGAATGACTTGTTCTTGGTTAATGGATGGTTATTCCTGGAATAACGGCACTTTAATCGCTTTTCATTGCGACCTCGTTTGAAAACCTTTATCATGATTGCACAATTTTCATGGGATATTCCCGGGGAAATGGCGCTTTAATTGCAACGTCATGTGAAAAACTTAATTCCAAATACGTGATTTTCATGGGATAATCACCATTTATACTTCCAATTGTCCCCATGTGATATAATCCATACTCTCCAACATTTTATACATGGAAACCAGGACATGTGTGGCCACGTAACATCAGAGTCTGGTCAAGATGGCAAAAGTTATTAATGAGGATATGAAAAGATATGCTAGGACAAGAGGCAGCAGTTTGCTTTTGCCTGAGTCTAAAGTCTACCCCCTTCTCTCCTTTACCCATGGAATGAATTGGACACAAACCACGTTTGCACTTTGAACTCAGTTTGCAGGAAGTGAAGTAACCTGAAAGCAAAGGAGGAATGGGAGAGGAGGAGAGAAATAGGGACATTTTTAAAGAAGCTGCAAAAGTGGAACCATAAAGAATTGGGACTGTCTCTGCCAGATTAGGACAGTGGGAGGGTATGCATTTCTATCAAAAACTTCCCCATCAGCCTTGCCTAATGTGAGTCCCTACAGATGCCAATGGACACAACTCTCATTATACTTGTTAGTGATGGCCTGATTGGAATTATAGGCTTTCCCTCATTGGGGAAAGCTGCTGGAATACATTTGTGGTTCCATTCTACTGACTCAGTACTGTTTTCATTATTTTAATAAATATTATTATTTATACTGATATAACAGCAGTATTTGCTAATAAATCATAATTATACTGAAAAAAACCATATATGGGTTAATTTTACCCTGAACCTTGTCAATCTAGTAGTACAATCTCCCTGTGTGTCTTATAAACTCCATTCGATATCCTGTATATCCAATGTATTTATAGAATGGAAAGGGATTTTTTTTTACATAAGAAATAAATATTTGTGAAGCTATTAATATGTGTACAATTAAATCTCTATCTTCTGATTTCACTCTCTCTTGTACAGAACAAGTACTATTAATGGATTCAATGACAAAACATAGCCTGTCATATTTGCAATTTCCTCCAAGATACGCAAACATTTCTTAAGAAAAAGTGTGACCAAAAATGTGATCGATATCTGCATCTCCTTACTCACAAACGCAACAAATTTATTCAAACTTCATGGAGCCAGATAGCATCTGCACTATAATGTATAAAACCTTTCTTCATCTTCAATTCTGGCACAGTAATCAAATGTATATATTTCCGAATCCATTTCCAACATTCTAAAGATATATCTTTCTGCAAGTCACTTTCCCCTCACAATTATTAAGAGTTTGTTCCAATTTCCCTAATAACTAGCCCAAGTTACATAGTATTCCTATTTGAAAAATCTTAAACAGTAACATCTCAATTTCTGTAAAAATTCTCGCAAAACCATCTTTTGGAGCAAATGTATAACCATGCTGTACCTACAAGTAATGAAACAGAGAGTTTTTTTCAACTCTGAGGAAAAGTTTTCACCACTTCATACTTACATAGGTTTCGAAATGTTTTAATCTGCCTCCTCTTCCCTTTCCTCCCAGTGTGAGATTTCATAGTTTCTCCCAATTTACTTGCAATCGATTGCTGAGAAGGGGGACAAACCTGGACTGAATGTGCTTTTACATTTTTGCCATTTTAAGGCTCAGGATTTTTAACATAAACCATTGGCCATTCTGAACGAGGATGGTGGGTGATGTAGTCAAACACATCTGGGAGGGCAGCAGGTTAGGGAAGAATTTCTTACACATTTCTAGTAAAGCAGGGTGCCTCCAAAGCTGGAGGTTCACTTTATCCACAAAGAAATGAAATTTTGTACTACGCACAGCTATTTATTGATTGTTTCTTTTTCTAGATTTTGAACCAGAGATGGATAATCTGTAATCATTCATTCTTTCTTGGACTTTAGATCACATTAACCCAACCAACATAGCTAACAGTTAGAGATTATTACATTGGTAGTACAACATGATCTGGCAGATCACATATTCTCTGTACCTGTTTTATTAAACAATTATGCAACCACAGAGACATTTGGTCTCTGCTGAGCTCTACACCTGAATGAACATATATAGCAAGAGGTCATACTCATAGATCTCTTCCAGCTCTTAAAGTCAAGAAAAGAAAACTATGTTCCCCTGAAATAGCAATTTGCAAATGCTTTTTGACACAAGAAAAATACAAATGATAATAAGGAAAACAACAGAAGTGCACAGAAAGAAACAGATGGATTAAAATTAACTTGTAGACAATGTGCATGCAAAATGCTAATGAAAAGATTTTATGCTTTTTAAAATAGAATCAAAGTATTATATGGCAGAATGGGCTTGCAATAAGGTTTTATTTAGGGATGGGACGAATATTTGGATCACAAAGACAATGTTTTTCAGAGTTTGAGGCTGTTTCCAGGGAGGATAATATAATATAATAATTTGAGACCTTCATGGCCATATATTTGACTTAGCTTGGCCTTGGCTGTGTAGCAGTAAGAATTTCATTCAAATTCTGAAAGCTTATTTATTTATTTATTTGATTTATATCCCACTTTTATCCCAAAATGTGATTCAAGGCAGTTATTATGGCAGAATGAATGGGAACACCTTATTCATGAACAGTTCTTGCAAAGCTGGAAGAAAATGTATAACTTGTATAACAAGTTTTAGTGTGATCACCCCATAAAGATGAGCTCCTTTATTCTGAATTTACCTTACATTGTGCAGTACTTAGAAAGTTGTGCTAAAGACCCCCAGCCTTGTAGCTCAGAGGTGTGAACTAGAACTAAGGATGGCTGCAGCCACACTGAAGAAATAATGACATTTGTCACCACTTTAACTGTCATGACTCAATATTATGGAATTCTGAAATCTGTAGTTTTGTGAGATATTTAGCCTTCTCTGTTGGAGAGCTCTGGAGGCAAAACTACAAATCCCAGAAATCAATCACAATGAGCAATGGCAGTTGAAGTGGTGTCAAACTGCATTATTTATTCAGTGCAGATACAGCCCTTGTCATTCTAAATATGGCACCAAACTGGATTTCTCAGGACTGTGCAGTACAGAGCCATGGGGTTCAAGTGGTATCAAACAGCTGTGATGATAAGATAAATTCTTGATCATTCTTACACCAATGCAAGAACTGGTCAGAATTAAGTCGATTTCCCACAGCTAGAACACAATTCTTGTGTTGGGTCAAATCATGTGCATAGAAAGTGTGTGCATGCAGAATCCGTCCCTTCCCTAGCTTGCACTGCTCATGGAAATGCAATATGTGCAAAACAGAAGCATACTGAGAAGTAATATAAAAGCAGTAAAGCAGTACCTGACCAGAAAGGAGTGGAGGAAGGGGGAACAAAGCTGTAGTCTGGAGGAGTTACAAAAGAAAACCCACAGAACAAAGAAGGGGCTTAGAGAAAGAAAGGAAAAGAGAGAGAAGCAAAATGACACATTGAAATACTGGTTTAAAAGAGTAATATCAAAATAGTAATCTTATCACTTTAGTCACTGATAATAAGCAAAGTCTTGAAGAAACTTGGTGGCAGTGTGTTTTTGCCCCTCCCCAGATTCACCAATCTGATCAGAAATACAGAGATTGTGGATTTATTTTTATTCCT
Organism: Urosaurus nigricauda; assembly: GCA_034509955.1. Lineage (NCBI taxonomy): Eukaryota > Metazoa > Chordata > Lepidosauria > Squamata > Phrynosomatidae > Urosaurus > Urosaurus nigricauda. The sequence continues at coordinate 110,345,836 of JAOEGL010000004.1, forward strand.
CCATTTTGATTACTCAATTCCCGCATTCTCTCCTGCACTCAGAACTAGTGTGCACTTAGATTGTGCAAAATGAAACAATTAGGTCTCTGTGCTTCTGCTGGTGTCTCCAAAAAGCTAGCATGGTGTAGCAGTTAGAGAAAAATGTTAAGGTTGCATCTGCACTGAAGAAATAATGCAGTTTCATACTGCTTTAACTGCCATAGCTCAATGCTAGGAATTACATATGTGGGCAAGATGTTTACTCATAACTCTGCTTACTGAGCAGAGAAGCCTTTGTCTGAATGTGGCCTGTTTGACTGCATCTACCCATCTGTCTTGATTATGGTATTGGCTCAGATGGGAAACAAGGGTAGAGACTCACTACTTCACCACTTAACTTTGCTGGTGCTTCTAGTAAAGCAGATTGCAGGACAAACTTTGAACCTTAATCCCAAATTAGCAGGAGATTTGGTACAATGTAATGCAACACTGACTTTACTCTGGCAGCTAATGCACATGTAACTGTCACAGGCTGCAGTAAAGTTCCTAATGGTCATAGCAAGGAAATTAAGCAAGTTATGGCCTCAAGAATATTTTGAACAGAAGTGACCAAGAACTGAGAACCATCCCATCCAATTCAATACTATTTCCACTCCTTTTCCAATGCCTGAGGAAGGAAGACAAGTAGGCCTGATATCAATGGGGCTGTGGACCTGCCCTGAGTGCTAGTATGAATATTTAAAATACTATCTGAAGTGCTGAGCCGTGTCTCTGAAATAGGCTCAGAATTAATTCACTGCTCTAATGGCATTAGACCCATTAGCATCCATTTTAGCTGAGGAAGGAAGACCAAGAGGATCATTTTTTCTTTGAACATTTATGGCACAAAATTGTTTTGGGTTGAGACTGTGGTTCTCAAGTGAACACTTGGTCAACTCCATCTGCTCATGTGAATTAAAAGAAACAAACAAGTTGGCCCCTCTTCTCCTTTCTTTTTTAAAACCCTTTGTTTAGAAATTGAAGATGAAGAGAGAGAGAAAAAAGAAAATGGTGGTTCTTCTAAAAGTGTGGCAGCCTTAGTTCCAGGAAGATAAATTCAAGCCCCTCTTTATCTATAGATTTGAACAGATAAACCTGGCAAGTGAAGCGAAGCCAAGAAGACAGATCTTGTATAAAGGTTTTGAAAGAACATGCTGAATCTTTCCTTAGGCAAACAAACCAGAGAACAGGACAGAATTGTTCTGCTTTCCTGCACAGCCTCTAAGACTGTAAACAAATCCAGTCATTAAGCATCGCAGTTGTGATCTATAAATCATTTTACCCCAAATTGCATTTCTCTGATTTCTTAAAATCTCTTCTGGATCATATTTTCTTTCACTTTAGGAAATCTTATCAGAAATGGGTAAAGTAGGTTACTACAAAGACAAGTCAACAGGACTTCTCTAAAGAAAAAATGGGGGGAAGACTCTCCTGGTTAGTAAGGGTTTAAATAACCATGGCCCAGTACAGACATGCGGGAAGCGCCGTACTCGGGCTGAAACTAGGGTTCGGAATGCTCCCAAACTCTGCCATCATGGTAGCCTCCTGTCCACATGGGGGCTGCCATGATGACACACGTGCCGTACAGCGTCCAGACATCGCTGGCAGGAAGTGGCGTCATGGTGGTGCCCTTTTCTGTTTGCGGCGCCACAAAAAAGAAGCCACTCTAGACAGCTTCTTTTTGGCAGCGCTTCGGTGCTGTAGCGTGTGGGCAAATCAACACAGGGCAAAGACAGGCGGCACACAGCCACCTGTCTGTTCAGCCTCCATATGAACATCAGGGAAAATGGTAAATAACTGCTTTGTGGCTTTTAGAAATCCCTTTCAAACAGAGTCTTGCATGGCACAATACTGGAACCTTTCAAAATAGGGGCAGATTATACATTATTACAGTAAAGTGCAAAGACAGAAGCAACCCACTATCTAACATGACAGACTAATGCTCAAAACTGGGCATTAATTCCATTCAAAATGTGGAGAGAAGTAAATAAACCAGCAGAGCTTCTAAAAAGTAATTCTTTCTTATTTCCATAACACAGTAGTTTATAATGTTGTTGTTGGATAGTGGGAAGAGAAAGAAGAGAGGAAAGTCCTGATTGGTGTTTCAGTGTCTGCAGCCAAACTATTTAACAGCCAGGAGCTTGCTGCATCAATGCACATATTTGTTTACAGTGCCTCTGCAAAGCCATAAAACATAATGGGTAGCATTAGGTGTATTTACTGCTCCAAGATAGATGTGTGGATGATATTTGTGTCTGCTTCTACCTAAGAATTATTAGAATAAAAATAAAATACCAGGAAATCCAAGGAAGCTGTGTAATTTACCTATAAAAAGTGAGACAAAGTGACACAAGAGAAAGAGAGGGAAAACTGTAAGCTGAGAAGGAAGAGCATGGAAAGAGAAATGCAGGGACATTGAAAGCAGAAGCACCAGAGGAATGGCAGCACAAAGGAAAAAACTCAGCTAAGTCCACAGCAAAGCAGTAAAAGTAGTAAAAAAGGAAACAAAAGGGATGAAGAACAAGATAGGAAGGGATTTTTAATTTTAAAAAATTAAGGTTTATTAGGCATTAACTCAGTGGGATTTCTCACTTCTGTAAACAAGCACACTCTATGAGTGTTTTCATATGTGAGGCTTCAGATCTGAGTTTCTCTTGCTATTTATGCCATCTGATGATTCCTGATAATGTGGAGGAGAGTTCTGAAACATAATGCAAACAGATGTTCTAGGCAACACACACATTACATTCACATCTCAGTGATGAAAGAGTAGGCTGGTTTAAGCTTCACAGGTAAGAGTATCTTAAACGTTCTCCTACAAATGAGTCTTTCTAAATGAGAAACAAATGTCTGGGAAATAAGAATAACTAAAGTGGTGAAGCACTAAAATTAGAGAAATGCGATGGGTCCTTCATCACCAGAGCCATGAGTAACTGGAATGTCTACCCTCAGTTTCTGCTAGCTATTACAGTTTTCAGGCGATACAGATGCCTGCAGGGGACAGAGGATGGTAGTTCCATTGCAGTCCCTAGTACAAAGTTAGATTTAGCCCTATTATCCCTAAATTTTCCCCACCAAGTTAAAAAAAATGACAGTTTATTAATCATATCAAAAGTGCAAGAAAAGATTGGTATGTGTGTTTTTGGATCCATGCAAATTAATCATACTCAGACTATCTACTACGCATTTAAAAATACACTGGAGACTGGGATTCTGAATGCCTAAAGCATGATTTGGAGAGAAGCACTTGCCAGGTAAAAATGCTTCATCTTTCCCCAGCTTCTCTTCTATTTATTGATATGTTGCTTGCACCTCTGCCTCCTCGCTCCTTCAGAACAAGACCTCTCTAGCTGAATTTCTTTTGACATCTTTGGTGATGATTCAATCTCCCTACCAAAATCTTCTGCTAAATACATTCGTTGAACCCACAAAGGAAGCTCTGCTTAGAAACAAGCAGCTTTACTGAGACCTGGCTGGGAGATGCCAGCGCTGTAACATGGGCGCAAGCTCTCCCAGCCGGTTACACGGTCAGTGAGCAGATAAGGGAAAGTGGGCGAGGGGGCGGTGTGGCTTTAGTCCATAAAACTAACCTGACCTTGATCAGAAAGCCTGTCCGGAAAACAACCCACATCGAGTGTGTGTACCTTAGCCTGAAGACCAGGGATAGCTTGGGGATTCTGTTGGTATACCGGCCACCCCGTTGCCTAACGGACTCCCTAACCGAGCTGACTCAGCTGGTCTCTGAGTTGCTGTTGGACTCACCCAGACTTTTGGTCTTGGGCGACTTCAACATCCCTCTAGAGACCAGCCCATCCAATCTATCTGGAGCGGCTCGGGAGTTCATGGAATCCATGACAAACATGAACCTATCCCAATTGGTTGACGGGCCTACTCATTGTGCGGGTCATACACTCGATGGGATTTTTAGTACGGAACAGGAGTATCCGTGGGCGGAGGTAACCAAAACCTCCGCATTGTCATGGACGGACCACTTTCTGATCAAGATGGAACTTAAGGCCACTTTCCGCCCCCTCGGGGGTGGCGGACCCATTAGAATGGTCCGCCCTCGAAGGCTGATGGAACCAATTGGCTTCCAGAATGCCTTAGAGGGTTTAATGGTTGGTAGCACCGGCGACTCTACCGAGACCTTGGTGAATACTTGGAACTCCGTCCTTCCCAAGGCCCTCGATACTATCGCTCCTGAGCGTCCTCTCCAACCCGCTCCCAACCGTAAGCCCTGGTTCTCCCAGGAACTCCGGGAGATGAAGCGGGTTGGACGACGACTAGAGCGCAAATGGCGGAAGACTCGGCTCTTGTCCGACAGAACTCGCCATAGGCAGCATCTTCGCGCCTATAGGGAGGCTTTGCGTGCAGCGCAGAGATCCTTCTACTCTGCACGCATTGCGTCTGCAGAGTCCCGTCCAGCGGAGCTGTTTAAGGTGGTGGGGGAGCTGACGCAGGTTCCCCCTGCGCCAAATCCCCTACTTAACCCTACAGTGGCCTGCTGTGACGCATTTAACACCTACTTTGCAGACAAAATCTCTCGGATAAGGGCCGACTTAGACGCCAATGTTTTAGCAGTATCTGTAAATGAGGCACCTAGCAACTCCGTTACTGTTACGTTATTGGATGAGTTTCAATCTGTAAGTACTGATGACGTGGACAAGCTCCTTGGAAGCGTGAGGAAAACAACCTGCCCTCTCGATCCATGTCCATCATGGCTGGTCGTCCAGGGAGGGGACGCATTGAAGACATTCCTTAGGGATGTAATCAATGCGTCCCTCAGGGAAGGCACTGTTCCTTCTTGTCTGAAGGAGGCGGCCGTAAAGCCCCTCCTGAAGAAACCTTCCCTTGATCCCCTGGACCGAAACAACTATAGACCAGTTTCCTTGCTGCCATTTTTAAGCAAGGTGATCGAGAGAGCAGTTGCCTCCCAACTCCAAGCTGTCTTGGATGAAACCGATAATCTCGATCCATTTCAAACCGGCTTCCGGGCAGGATATGGAGTTGAGACTGCCATGGTTGCTCTGACAGATGACCTCCGCTTGAGCATCGATAGGGGTAGTGTGACCCTGTTGGTGCTCTTGGATCTCTCAGCGGCCTTTGACACCATAGATCATGCCATCCTTTTGGACCGGCTGAGAGGGATGGGGATCGGAGGCACCGCCTTACGGTGGTTCCGTTCCTTTCTCTCCGGCAGGACCCAAAGGGTGAGGCTCGGGGACAGCTGCTCCTCCAAAATTGAGCTAAGCTGTGGCATCCCGCAAGGCGCCATTCTGTCCCCGATGCTATTTAATATTTACATGAAGCCGCTGGGTGAGATCATTCGGAGGCATGGAGCTCAGTGTCATCAGTACGCTGATGACACTCAGATATATTTCTCCATGACCAGATCATCTGCTCAGACCTCCGATGGCGTCTCCTCTCTCAATGACTGCCTGGCAGCGGTAATGGATTGGATGAGGGAAAACAGATTGAGACTGAATCCAGACAAAACGGAGGTACTGACAGTCACCGGCCCGAAACCAGGTCTGGGAATACATCTCCCGGTCCTAGATGGAATCACACTATCCTCGAAGGACCCTGTTCGCAGTCTGGGGGTACTCCTAGACTCGTCACTTCACATGACGAGTCAGGTGAATGCGACGGTCAGGAGTGCCTGTTATCAGCTTCGGCTGATACGCCAGCTGCGCCCTTTCCTGGAGATGAGGGATTTGGAAACTGTGGTACACGCTTTGGTCACCTCACGACTAGACTACTGCAACGCGCTCTACATGGGGCTGCCCTTGTACCTAACCCGGAAACTTCAATTGGTTCAAAACATGGCAGCCAGATTAGTTACTGGGACATCTAGGAGAGAACATATAACTCCATTGCTTAAGTCTCTCCACTGGCTGCCAATTAGTTTCCGGGCACAGTACAAGGTGCTGGTTCTAACCTTTAAAGCCCTACATGGCTCGGGCCCATCTTATCTCAGGGACCGCCTCTCCCCGTACGATCCTCCCCGCACACTTCGATCCTCTGGGAGGAACCTACTACAGCCTATCAAGACCAGGCTGGCACAGACCTCCCAGAGGGCCTTCTCTGCGACCGCTCCCAAGCTCTGGAATGGTCTGCCGGATGAGATGCGTCTCATGACATCTTTAGATTGCTTCAAAAAAGCCCTAAAGACGCATCTCTTCCGGCAGGCCTTCCCCTGAAATTTCCTATCTCCGGCTTCGGTTCCAGACTTTGATTTCCTGCTTACTCCCATGTTTCTGATCCCCACTTATGACGTGGCCGCATAAGGAAGGGTTAGGATGCTGTTATATGTTTTTAAATAATTACTGTTTTAATCACTGCCGGTTTAATCTATTTTTAAGGGGTGGGAGGTTTGGAAACGGGTTATGGGATTGTTTTAATCTATGTTTTTTCTTTTACTTGTACCCCGCTCCGAGTGTATGAACAGAGGAGCGGGCTATAAATAAACTATTATTATTATTATTATTATTATTATAAAGGGAATTACTATGAACCTAAACTTCTTCATAGCAATTCCACTTTACTGGCTATGGTTTTAAATCATACAAATAATTCATTTAAGTGCCAAATGCAAGATTAGAATTACATGTTTATTAATTCATGTAGCTGAAAACAGCACAGCCAATGCAAAATGTCTGTTTACAAATCAATTGCTCACTTACATTTTTAATAGATGTTTGAGCGACAATTTGATTTAAGGACAGGCAGTCAGGAAGTCTAACTAGACCTGTTCATAAACTTGTCAGCAGATCTTGATTCTGCTTAGCTGCAGAAAAAAAATCTAGCTAAATGCATTATCATATTAATTGGTTATATGTCAAAAATGCAAAATGGAAGATGTTTTTAACCTACTGCTGTTCTTTTGTTATTAGAATGACAGCAAATGGTAATACTCACAATTGCTACTTGCTCTGTTACTCCTTTGGTCCAGCAAATTTTCACATTCCTTGTATGGGTACTGGAGAGTTGTATCCAAACTTCTGAAGCCTTCTTTGAGGGAATGATGCTTATAATACTCCACGAGTTCCTTGCAGAGAAGATACAGAAACAGATTATAAATTTAATGTGTACTTTCTTCCTCCAATGTTTGGCCACAGAAGTCGAAGGAAGTTTTTTAAAAATTACATTCATTCCACTGGATATGCCAACATACTTCTGAAACAAGATTGGCATTTCTTTTTATTGTTACTGAAGAGATCCTTCAGGACAGATACATGATTAAAGAAATTATTTCACACCACAAGAGAATAAGGTCATCCGCATAAAGAATGTGTGTTTGAGTTACACACAGGTGGCACTGTATATTCATACATTCACAAATGAAACCTTAAGGACGTCTGGACATGTGAGATTGACTTAATTCCCACAAAGAGAAGCTGAAGTATTTCTAAGCTGTACTGTCCAGATTACATCTGAATCTTTTCATGGGAAAAGAAAATATTATCCTGAATATAAAAAACAATCATGCTGGAGACAAAGCTGAAATATTCTTCACCTGTGTACAGAGAAGCATTTAATCATGTGAATCCCCCTGTTGACAGAGGCATCAGTCCAGTCACAAATTTATTACTTCATCTGATATCTGTTGCTACATCTGTACTGCAGAAATAATGCAGTTTGACACCGATTTAACTGCCATGGCTTAGTGCTATGGAATTCTGGGATTGGTAGTTTTGTGAGCTATTTAGCCTTCTCTGTTAAGAGAGCTGTGGTGCCACAACGAGCTACAAAACCCAGGATTCCATACGATGGAGCCAAGACAAAGTGGTGTCAAACTGCATTATTTCTGTAGTGCAGATGCAGCCTGTAAGAAATGTAAGCCTTTGGACATTAACTTGTCCACTCTTTCCTCAGTGAGATTATTACTGTCACTGGAGTCATTCCTTTACCTGTTTTCAAGCTTTTCAACAACTTTTGGAAAAGATTTTTTTCCTAATGGTTGGGAATCTTAGGGATTGACATGGACCCTAGATGTTGCTTGTGGTGTAGCTTTTTTCCTCTAGTAAACTAATCTGGAACAAAGAGACACACCCCAGCCAAAATGGTTGTGAGCCTCCTCTTACATGTACCTATACAAGCATACATGGAAACAGTAGCGTCTACACTGGGAACAAGATGTTAAATGGATAAATTACATTGGTGTGTGTATTTGTTGAAGCAGATAACATAAATTTAACCTGATTTGAATGTTCGCTTGCAGAGAACTATCAAGCTCCATTTTCCTCAAATCTGGAATACCTAATGAAGTTTGTCACATAGCAAATCTAGTGTCTCCAGCCATCTTCTTTACAGTGCAAGTGGAAAAGTTCTCTAATGTTATCTAAATTTTATTTCTAACCTTCCCTACCACTGGCTAACTTGGTTAGCACTTCTAGGACTTGTGATCCAACCTCAGGAGGACCACATCAATCTCAGCACTGGGTCTCAAGTAAGTTTCAGCTGAAAATTTTGTTCATATGATCAGATCACCAGAGCAAGCATCCTTCCATCAGGAATCCACTTATGGCAATTCCTTTTATTGTTTCTTTCAAGTGTTTTGTGCTTTTGCTGTCAGATACGCTTCAGAATTTGATCTTTGTGAATTCTAGTATAAGGGACCTGATTGGCACCTCTCAAATTAATAGGTGGATTAGAATTTAGTTATCCAGTGGTTTTCACAGAGAATCTTCCAGCACCACTATCAGCCTGAAATGCATTTTAAATCTGTCTTTTGAAATGAAAATATGTTTAGAAATAAATATTTTGAGAGGAAATAGGCATTGAAATACCTATTTAAATGCAAATTATCATGTGGATTTAAAATCAATCATTAAGGCAGAAACGGAACAGACTTATGAACAAACACATGCAAAATGGACATGGAAATAGACTCTTTCATCCATCCTTAATTATCATTCTCCATCCGGATCAAAATCCTTCTCCTGCTCCTCACTGCTGTTGTTTGAGGAGTGTGATTCTTCAAAGAATATCATGTATGCACATTGCATGTACAGGGAAATCAGGTGGGAGTTTTTTGAGCCCTAACATTCCTTTCCAAGGAAATCCAGAAGTAATGAGCCCATTCCAAACTAAGCTTACAAAACTTTTTAGTCATCTTTGAGCTTCTCATGTGCTAATATCTTAAAGCATTATCTTTCTTTTGGTGACAGTTATCACTTTATACATTTACATTATGCTGAGGAGTAACCCTGTTAGCCTGTTACAGACAATCCAAAACAACTGCTTTGAGAATGGCCAGCATTAAGATAATTATTATTATCTCTATTTTCTGCATTTCACTTTCTTCTGATCTCACTGTTTAGCTCCTTCCCCACCCTGCAAGCATGCCTAATTTTTTCTCCAACTGAGGATATAATTTATGCATTTGATGAAGTGGACTGTATTCCATAAAAGTTTATACCACAATAAAGTTGTTTATCTTAAAGGTGGCACAAAACTGTTGTTTTTATGTTCCTATTACAAATTATTTTAAACCAAACTTGCTCCAAGCCTCAATCATAAACATGATCCAGAAATTTCTGAACTATGGCTACAATCCAGTCAAATTTAAACACTTAGGTACTATTGAACAGAGAATCAAATGAATGATTAACAAACCTACTGGAGTCAATTTAAAATTTTTAACTTTTGGCTTGTTCACACCTCTATGCATGAGCTCTAAAATGTTGATCTGCAATTATAAGTGAATATATGATCTATAAAAACCCTATCAATCTGACAGAAATTTTGTTACTACTGTTTGTTCTTGCTGCTGCTGCTTCAAATATTGAACCTATCACAACATTATTCATATTTTACATTAATTACTTTAATTTCCAAAATATGCCATTGCATCTATCCTATTGATGGCAAAGTAAAGACTGCCAAAGTTCACACTGGTGCAGGTTTCTGTATGCTCATGATACCTGCTATCAATTCCTGATTTACAAACCCAAAGAGAAGTGTCTATGATAAAAGAAGCTTAAATCCCATTTTAAACAATTATTTGAGTCTTCCAGTTATGCAATTTATATTTTTCACATGCCCCTAGAAGAACAGGACAGATACCTGCCAACCAGCCACTATTTCTTCTATCTAGTTCCCTATTTTGCTTACAAGACTATTTCTAAGTACCGAAGCATCAGATAACAGCAGGTCTTTACCCACAACAGTGGCTGGCTCTCCAACTGGACAGAGAGAGATAAGAAACTCTTTGTATTTAATCAGATGGCATTAGGAGCAGGTCACAGCAGCTTCTCCTGCAATCTTTAAAAGATGTAACCATGTACTTTCTAGAGCCACAACTATGTCAGAAGATGGATGTAAAATAAAATGTGATGACAGAACCCAAGTGTCAGCAAACGGCTGTCAGAGAATCAGCGCATTCAGGGCTTCAATCAAAAAGAGAGAATCATAGTCCATGTCTTCTCCCCATGACAGATATGTTTCTTACCATTTACCAACATTACATTCTCATGCAAAAGCAGACAAGTTGTGACTTCCAAGAGCACACCTGTTCACTCCCCAAGCAATGAAAGCTACACGTTTCTGAGTACAGAGCCCTAAATTTCCTTTGAGAGTCCTTTGAGAGTCAATACATCGCCGAAATAACGTGATTTGACACCACTTTAACATCTGTGGCTCAATGCTATGGAATTCTGGGATTTGTAGTTTAGTGAGGCACCAGCACTCTCTGACAGGGAAGGCTGAATATCTCACAAAACTACAAATTCCAGAATTCTATAGAATTGAGTCATGGCAGTGACAGTGGTGTCAAACACCTATATTTCTGCAGAGTGGCAGCAGCCTAACTGAGCTTGAAACTCACAAAATTGTTTCAGGGTTGTAGAAAATACCTTGCAAAACCACCCTGATAAACTTGGGGGAAGGGAAAGATGAAAACCCAGTGACTGATCCAACACAAATATTAAGACCGTCAGAGAGCAAGAAAAGCCTTGCTAGATCAGGCCAAATACTGATCTAGTCCATCATAATGTTCCCACAATGGTGAACTACTGCTAGGAATGATGCACAATAATTTTGACTAGAAACCTTTCATGGTCCTAATTTACCGTAACCTGAATTTAATGGTTCCTCCTTTTAATCCACCAAAGTAACAAGCTACCAATGCATCTTGCAGCAGTTAATTCTACCTCTTGAGCGCTGAGTCCACAGCCAAAGTCAGAGGTGGCCAAACTGTGACTTTCAAGTCACATGCAGCTCTTTGACATATAATATGTGGCTGACAGAAATATGTTGGCTGAGCTCCTTTTTGCATTACAATTTGTATAAATAAATAAAAAAAAATAAGCTTTATAATTATTTAGCAGGTATAAACTGAGAGTCCACTGGATTAAAATGTGAGTTTAGTGTTCAATGGTGATTAAATATATTTAAGAGTTTAAATCTTTATTTAATGTTAGATTTGAATCAGGGATTAAAGAAATGTTGGATTAGCAAGAATTAAAGAGGAATTGTGCTAGAGAATCAGTAATAGTACAAACCATTGCTCGCATTTTTTTTAGTAGGCATGGCTTGGGATGCTATCGTTTTCTGACTCTACCTGTTAGTTCATGTTTTAGTTCCCCCACCCCTCACACACACACACACACACACACATCTGACAGCTAAGGCACAGTTGTTGTACATTTATGATTTAGCTGGAGGCATACTTGAGTATGCCTCTTAGGTTTGGAAAAGCTGTATTGTGAGGTTTATTTCATATTCAAGGTTCAGGATAACAGCAGATGTTCAACATGTTAGATTTCTCAAAAAGGCCTCCAAACTTTGATGCCCTTTTAACTACCAAAGACCTGTCCTATGAAATCAGGAGATCTATAGTTCCATGAGATACGTAGAAATCTCTGCCAGAGAGCTCTACTTTGTCACCAAATCACAAATTCAACCATTCAGTCAATTCAAAACCACAAATTCAATCATAAATCCAACCATCCTAATTAACATGGTGCTATAACTGTGCTCTGTGAAAGAGACCAAATTTACACTTTTACAAGTTCTATTATTTGCAGAAGATCTTAAACCTAAGTAAATATGCAGAGGATCAGGCCATAAAACCCACTGAGCTTCTGCTTAACATCAGCCATTGTTCCCGCTAAAATACCTTTGAACTTCAAATGATGAGAAATAACCTCCCAAACAATTGTTATAATTTTGGAATAGCTCTTCTAAAGTTGTAAAGTACTTGGTAATCCATCAAAAGGAGGGAGAGAAACAAACAGCCTTGCCATGTATGGTCCTTTTCTTCACTTACTCTTTCCTTTTGAGTTTGACTTTTAGACTCTCAAAGTTCTGGTAGGAATCTGAAATGTTAGAACTCTGAAGTATTTGCTTATTACAAAAGAAGGAAAAGCCAAATTCAATCCTGCATATTCTGTCCTGGGTTTTAAACTTAGGAATCTTTACAAATTCCACTGAGCAAGGATAAGATAAGTAGTCCCACTTTCATCCTGCCTTCAACTTCAGCTTTCTAGAATTTGGATATATGTATGGATCATTAAGAGCCAGTATGGTGTAATGGTTTGAGTGTTGGATTAGGACACTGGGAGACTTGGGTTTGAATCCCTGCTCAGCCATGGAAATCTACTGGATGATCTTGGAAAAGCAAGGGCAAATCCTATGGACAATTCTGTCAAGAAAACCCTGTGATAGGCTCACCATAAGTAAGAAATGATTGAAGGCACAGAACAACAAATAGATCAGCAACCCAAACAAACTCTAAATCCTATCCAAGTTGTCAAGTCATGTTATTCAAGTTGAATTAGAAAGGACAAAATGGACCCTGCCCCAAATTCAGAGAGGCAGTCATCACAGCAGCCTTGGCATTAGATAAGAATGATACTTGATTTGGAGTCCTCTCCCTCTGAATTAGAAAAGAAATCAAATACTCTGACTCTGCAACATAAAACATAGCAAAATGGCAACAGAATCAAGAGAGCCCTTCATCGCAGCTTACATAAAGATTAACTATGCGACAACTTTATCCTTGGAAACTTACTTCAGTCCTTCATTCCTTTACATATGAAATGGTGTTTGGGAGATAAACACCTCCTGGCACAACAAAACAGACACTCTGGAATATGGTTGTGCATATGGTTCATATTGAAGCCACAGAAATAAAGGGGCAGAAAAGGATGCAAAATACAGATTTCATAAAACCATGAAATTGCTTTTACAAGGAGACAGAATATGCAGTCTATTTTCTCTGAATCTTGATTGTATAACTCTAAACAAATCCTTAAGGAGTCACCACATACTAAGAGTTAAGGAATAGGTACAAAGATCAAAGTAAAAGCATAACATCTAATTATTCTGCTCTTTCAAGCCACTGCATTTTGCTTTTTAAAATGAAAACATAGGCCGATTGTTTATTTACTGTAACGTTCTATCTCATCAAAAACTCATCTAGTATTCTATCCAACCATATTAAAGTTTATAAAACCAAAATCAATTAGGGAGCCAAAGCTTCAGTCCAAATGCTGTTATTTATAAAACACAAGAATTGCCTAGCTAGACTCGACAAAGGCCAACTTTGGAATGATCATTATGACTCAAGATCACTTCAGAGACAATAACTTTCATGGCAAACAGGAAACTTTGGCAACCAATAATTCTGTTTATAGAGGGAGGAAACAGGCCATGAGTGGCCAGTGGAACACAGGTGGTGGTGGTGGCAATGCTGATGCATCTAAAGATTGGGGAAGTTACTTTTGGGGGGGACAACAAAAGGAATTTCTCTTGACAATAGATGTATGGAACAAAGAGGGGAAGGATGAATTACACTTTCTTACTACTGCTAGTTTAGACAGGTAATTGGACTGCTCTGAAATCACTCTTGTTATGTTCTTATATATAATACTGATAAGAAATCTAGAATGCATCAGCATCGTTCTACTGTGATTTTTTTTCCAACTTCTATGAAGTGAGATTAAATTAGATCAAGTTAAATGAGATATAAGGAGTGAGGGAAGAAGGAAAAATAAATACATGCTTACCATTAAACTTCTAAATTTCCTATTTTCTGCAATGTGAAAAAAACATTCTCTTGTGAAAATCCTGATGTGCTTCACTTCATTATTGTACCTATGGGCAACAAATAACGTATGAATATAAATGTGTTTTTAATCAGCAAAGATCGATAATTACTTGAGGGCATGCCCCACCACTAGATGAATAAATTCTTAAGACAAAATACAGGCCCTTGCCAGTATACTGTTGACACCTAATTAACAAAACACATTTATTCAGGTCTGGCTGCGAACAGTCTTAATTTAGATTTTAGAAAAACCCTCCCAGCAAGTTATAATTATGGGATCCCATAATAATGGCTGTATTCAAGTTTGCATTGACAAAACAGATTCACATTTAAAAAATAGTAATATTCTTTACACTTATTCACATGCAATTTAAGGGAAAGGAACATATTCTGTTATCCGACTTCAAATGGCATTCAGACTAGTTCTAAACATATTCTAGTTAAAATGCAAATAGACCATTAATCTACTTCATGCTAACTTGTGCCCCAAGTCAGAAGAGCCACTAGTGCAGCTTCCCCAGTGAAGTGATGACTGGCAGAAATTTGGATGCCTGAAAAGGAGAGTGATTGGCTTCAAGGATGTCTAGCATCCCGCTGCATATGTAGAGCTATGGGTTAGTTGTATTTAAAAGCTTCGGTGCCAAAGCAGCATATCTTTACACCCAGCAGGCAGAGGCGTCACAAGGTACTGCCTGCACTGGGTGATACCCCAGAAGACGGGTGACACCTGGTCAGGCCCTCTCTGCCCCCGCTGCCATCATGTCATGTTTTCAAGGGAGGCCACACACACACACACACACACACACACACACGTGTTGTCGTACCCTGTCCTTCTCCTTATGAAGAGGATCAGATGGAATGGGAGGAGGGAGCACACATAGCCTCCTTCAGTGCCGTCCCACCACAACCCATCCTCATGTGGAGAAGGGCAGGATGGGGCAGCACAGACGGAGGTGGCATGTACTGCCCCAGGAAGCCCTACCCCGCAAAACCCCATTTCCAAAGCCCCACCCCTGGAAGCCCCACTCCCTGCACTGGCCGACACCAGCAGGAATTAATTTGTGTAATGTGTTTGTGTGTGTGTGTGTATCTTTGAAAAGTTTTCCTCTCAGAATTAGTGGCCATCCCTCCTTCCTCCAAATCATTCTAACTCTCTAAAGTAATGGTTCCCAATCTTTGGTCCTCCAGATGTTTTCAACTTCAGCTCCCATAATTCCTGAGCGTTGGCCAAGTTGGTTGAGCCTTCTAGGATATGAAGTCCAAAACAAATGGAGGAACAAATTTGCTCTGCACTATAGCATTAATTTTGTATCACAGAATGCAGCAGTGGAAAGGCAAAGAAAGTCCCTGTTTTGGGGGACAGGATCTTAATGGAGGGTGGCCCACTGGCCATGTGTAGCCCTTGGGGCCCTTAGTCCTTCAAACTCCCTTAAATGTCCAATTAAAAAAAAATCAGCTATAAAGGGCTTTTTATTTTAGCCAAAACTGCCTCTAGGGAGCACAGTTTTGCCTGAATGTCTACCCTGAAACAGCTAAAATCATGTGAGATGGTAACTAGAAATGATCAGAATTCACTTCTGCCCCTCTCCAAATACCAGCAGTGCAGCCTACACAGAATCAGGAATTGCCAAAAATGCCCCTTCAGCCCTACTCAAGCCTATCTCTCACTGAACAACTTTTTGTATCCAACCATCAAACATTTAAAAACTTTTATCAACACATCTAGATTTTCATACACATTTTGCAGATGGATGTATAATTTATGGAAATGTAGGTAAAATCTAGATAAGTGAAACTGACAGTCAGAATTGATCATAGGGGTTATCAGCATTTACACATCAATTGCAGCAATAATGATATGAAGAAATGTATTTCCAGGGGGGAAAATTCTCTACTTACTTAATGCTAATGGCATATTCTCCTGATTCTTTCGTCCTACAACGCACTAAGTAAGTGCTATTTACCCGGTTAATAAGTTCAGTCTCAGCTTGCAACCTTTCCATTGTACCTGCATACCTGCAACAAAGTGAGCCTCTTATTAACAACACTGTCCTTCAAAGTGGACCCTAAGGGCATGAGCTTTAAAAGCTCTCAAGTGAACCAACCCACAACCAGAGTTTGGAACTAACACATAATTTTGTGGGCTAATGAGATCATAGGAATGTCTGGTGATGCCATTAAGTGTGTGTGTGTGATGAGCAATATTTACAAGACACTCCTTTAGTGTTGCCATTTTTGAATATTTGGAGGGGGGGGAATAAAGTACATAAAAAGTAATACCTTGAGTTACTTTTTTAAAATTCACAAAGGATGTTTTTATGTTGTGAAGAAATATGGTATAAAAGGTAAATTCCTAAAGTAACATAATAAGTAGGAACAACGTTTCTTTATTGGTATAAGAAATAATATTTTTAGAGGCTTGCCAAATTTATTTTGAAAGAGCATGTTAAGGCATTTTCTGGACTATTTTGATAAGAATTTTCCTGGTGTTTTGCCATTTTCTTAGCAATTGAAAAGTGTTGTTTGAAAAGTGACCAGCAGTGCAACAAATAATGTATTTTCAATATTTCAACAAAAGAACAGATTAGTTTTCAAACAGTGTAATTAGTTAATATTGTTATTATTTTTATTTATTTATTTCTTACAGCCCCTCTGTCTGAACAATTGGGGCAGGGTACAACAAGGTTAAAAAACAGTTACAGTTAAAATAGTTCAACAATCACATCCCCATCCTCCCACCCCTTAAAATAGAATTAAACTAACAAAGATTAAAACAAGTTAATATAAAATAAAATAAGACAAACAAGAGAATATTATGTTTAAAAAGTAACTTTTTAGGCTTTGCCCAGGGCCTTCTGCATGAAAACCTTGTGCTCTACTGCTGAGCCACAGCCCTTCCCTCTGAAAAAGAAGTCAAGGAGATATGCGGAAATATAATTCCTTAATTTCCACATGCACTTAAGCCGGGATCCAGGACAGAATCATCCTTTCACCCATAAACTGAGATTAAGGGAACCTACCAGATGGGGTCGTTCTGGAGTTCTCAAAGCAAGGAAGGGGGTGAAGATTATAGCCCTGATGTGATGGGAAAGTGTGAGCACTTAGGGGCTGTCTATCTCCCTCTTATATTTAGTTTTTAAGCATCAAAACTTTAGCTATCTCTTACTACATCTTTGTATACATAAATCTGGGGGGGGGGTGTCTAAATGTACAGCATGATGTACTTATACACTGTTTTTAGGCAGTGAATATATTTTATTATTACAACAAAATGCCTACTGCTGAAGACTAGAAATCAATCAGTCTAATCAAAACCACAATAATACATGGAGGCTGGAACTACTCACCATGGTTGGGACGAATAGTCCACAGGTTTAGGAACCTAAGATTTGAAAACAAAAGCAAATTCCAATGAAATGTTTTGAATTCTGACCTGCCAAATAAATAGTATTGGTAATAAACAGTATTAGCAAGTTGGGGCTACCATATACGTGTCCTCCTTCTTTTGCTCACATGCATTGACTGACTGCTTCAAACCACAAATCACTATGAGGAATCACTTTAAATACTCCTACTATATGATGGGATCCTTTCTAATATTCCTGACCTTCATTGTATTAAAACAACAATTTTGTCTTCCTTCCCCCACATCTTCTGACAGCTACTTCAACCAAGCCACATGTTCCAGCACCCCAATACAGCTGCCTCACTTTACTAGCCCGTGTCCCATTCTGGGTCTGTCTCCTTTATACATCCCCACCCCTGAGTCACTGTCTCTCTTTCTCTGAATGCTCTTCTGGGCTGACCACCATCCCTTCTCCTAGCAGAGCTCTTGACTGAGCCAAAGAGGTGGCAATAAGAAGGTGGCACTGGTGGGCAAAAGGCAAAATAGCAGCAAACATTTTAAGTATTAAATGTTTGAACATTTTAAAATCTGCTTGGAAAGAAATTTTGTCTGGGAAAGGAAGAACATATGGTAACCCTAGGTGAAGTTCACCAATGGACTTTGCAGATTAAGAGTTCATGCCATCTTCACCATTATCAGCAGCACAATTCAGACAAAGTGAAACTCCTTGCTCTTCAATCCGTTTCAGTGCAAGAATTAAACATGGGCTTAATTTTCAAAGAAGTGACTATATTAGTTCTTTTTTCGGTATAAAAACAACACAGGCATGATATCTAAGGGCAACTGTGGTGCCCTGTAGAAGGTGCATATTGTAAACATGATGCACAACAGCCCCACTGAAACTTTGTTCCTTCCTTCATACTCATACTTTCTCACCAGGCCTAATGAATTGCTAAAGCCTGGGCCACAGGATACTCATAGTTTGCTATTTTGCCAAGCTCCAATTGTTCATTGCCATTGTTTATGAGCTGTTTCACTATAGCTCATGCAGAATTATTGGATTTAATCTGAAGAACTGTTTTATAGTATTTTAATAGTGCATCTAATAAAGCAGTTTGACGCCACTTTAACTGTCATGGCTCCATCCTGTGGAATCCTAGGATTTGTTGCTTAGTGAGATACTCAGCCTGGTCTGTCAGAGAGCTCTCTTGCCTGACCAAACTACAAATCCCAAGATTCTGTAGGATAGAGTCACAGCAGTTAAAGTTGTGTTAAACTCTTTAGTTCTGCAGTGTGGATACACCCAGTGCCCTGGGTGTAATTGCACAAGGGCAAAAGATGAATATTATTTAGTTTGTATTTTAATGAGCCCTTAACTGCAGCTCTTCTAAATAATCCTCTCCTTCCAAGACAGAAACTCTGTGCCTCAAGGGGGAGGCACTTCCAAAGGCATCCCTCAATTTATTTTTTGCTTTATCCTCTCCTATGCGCGCACGCACACACACACAACCTTATGTTAATAAAAAGCTCTTTGGAATCTGGTCCTTCTTGGTCCAAGCATCTACACGATTTCACTCCAGAGTCATGGAAATATACCATTAAGGGCACAGGAAGAAGAAGCATATATAACTCACACTTTACCATAATGTATGTAGTGGCCAAACTACAACACCTGATATGATTGTGCTCTCAAGAATACTACCGCCCCCACAGGACTGTTTGGAGAATCAACAGTATCATTTTCTTATACAAAGCACCAAGAACCCATACCCCAAAAAGAAAAAGAAAAAGAAAGAATGAAAGCAAGTGAATGTAATCTAGAAAATGTGTTGGTTGGGACATATTCCCTACTGCAGATAGAAAAATGCCTATCACTACTATCAGGGAACACAGCATACTATAAATATTCCAGGCCTCCAGACATTTTCATTCAATATTTACTCATCTTGCATTGTGATAAATGTATTTTATGCTGTTTCTAGGCATTTTTATACATACTGGTTGTAAAGGCTGTTATTTAATAACAGTAGTAAGTTATGGTGCTTCAAAGAGTGATAGATATTTTAGTATCTCCAAGTCTTATAGTTTGTCATAACATAATGTTTATATTTTGCCCTTTAGGTGAATGTTAGAATTGCATCAATTTATCTTTCTAGTAACAATGTGTCTCTAATATCCTGAGGATTGATGTTTATTCATACTGCAGATTTATGCAACCCAAATTCTCCCTGATAAGAATGGAACATATTTCACCCCAACCTATATAGCTCATTGATAATTATCACTCCCCTTTCAGACTTTTAAATTCCCATCCACTCTCCTACTTGAATAAAAAAATATGTGCTTGTCACACTTGACAATTTTCATGTGGTATTTGTTGATTGTCTAATGCCACAGCACATTATTTATGTCAGTATATATTTGTGACTGACACATTTTTTCTGTTAGACAGAATTGTTGACTGTTATGGGCCACCACGTGAATCCTTGCCCTTCCTGGCTCCTGAAAGCAGCTAGAGGGGGACTTGCCGAGTGGGTAAGGGGAGTGGTGAATGTCTCACTGCAGTAAGGAAAGTTTCCATCATGTCTAAAGGAAGCTGTGGTGAAGCTGTTACTAAAAAAGCCTTGTTTGATCCCACCAATCTGAATAACTATTGGTCAGTGTCTAATGTTCCATTCTTGACAAAGTTCTGGAGTGAGTGGTGGCCTCCTAGCTCCAGGGCTTTCTGGATAAAACCGATTATTGAGATACATTTAAATCTGGCTTCAAGTCTGGCTATGACACAGAGACAGCTTTGGTTGCCTTGGTCGATGACCTATGAAGGGAACTGGACAGGGAGACTGTGTCCCTGTTGGTTCTGTAGACCTCTCAGTGGTGTTCACTACCATCATCCATGGTATCCTCCTGGGCAGCCTCTCTGCAATGGGACTTGGAGGCATTGTTATGCTGTGGTTCTGGTCTTTCTTGGAGGGGTGAACTCAAAAGCGGCGTGGGGGGGACCTGAGATCCTGAAAGTTGGCCTGTGGAGTCTCAGAGGGTTGTCCCCCATGCTATTTAATCTATATGAAACCGCTGGCAGATGCCAACAGAGTTTTGGGATGTGGTGTCACCAGTATGTGGATGACACCCAATTCTTTCCATCCAATTCAAAGACAACTGTCTCTGTACTGAACCAATGTCTGGTGTCAATAATAGATTAGATGAGGGAAAACAAATTGAAACTTAATCCACACAAGGCAGAAGTGTTCCTGGTCAGATAGAAAACGGGTCAGAAAAGAGGGACTCTGCCCGTGCTGGATAGGGTTACGCTCCCCCTAAAATCTCAGGCTCATAGTTTGGGTGTGCTCCTGGATTCAACTCTTAGCCTGGATGCCCAGGTTTCAGCAGTGGCCAGGAGTGCATTTGCACAGCTAAAACTTGTGCACCAGCTGCGCCTGTTCCTTGAGATGTCAGATCTGGCTACGGTGGCACATGCCTTGATTGAATTCCATTTGGACTACTGTAACTCACTCTATGGGGGACTGCCTTTGGAAACTGTTAAGAAACTTCAGCAGGGTTAAAATACAACAGCTAGAATGCCGATGGGGCCAGTTATAGAAAGCATAAACCTCCCTTGTTAAAACAGTTCCACTGGCTACAGATTCATTTCTAGACACAATTCAAAGTGCTGATCATGACCTATAAAGCCCTACATGGCTTAGGTCAGGACTATCTGAATGATATTATCTCCTCATAAGAATCTGCAAGGGTCCTAAGAGCTATGGGGAAAGGCTTTCTCTCCATCCTGCCACCATCACAGGCTCGCTTGTTGAGGACACAAGAGAGTGCATTCTTGATGGCTGTTCCTCTGGCATGCTCTTCCATGGAAGGCTAGGATGGCCCTTTTCCTGCTTTCTTTTTGCTGGGAGGCAAAGACATTTTTATTTCAGCAGGTTTTTAATATATAGTCATGTCAGGGAGGCTTTTATACAGGGTGTTTGCTTTAGTTATGCTTTTAACTTTTCTATGTTTTATGTAATTTTATACTATTTTTAGCTAGTTGATTTTAATTGTTTTTTATATTTTCATTGTAAAGTTTTTAAATGATTTTATTTGTGAGCTGCCTTAGGTCCGTTTCTGGGAGAAAGGCAGCATAGACATGAAATGAAATGAAATAAATCTCCATTCTGTTAAATGCTGTCCTAGTAAAGACTTGGCAGATCACACTTGCTTCCCTTTTGAAACTGACCAGTCTTGTCAGTTGTATTTTTGCATTTCCTGTGACTTGTTGAGAAAATGGAAAAAACACGCAACCAGTGACAATTTCTCAACAGGTTGTTTCAGAATATCCTCTCGCCCAGGGATGGAGATTTGCCAACCTGTCCTGGATGGGGTCACACTTCCCCTAAAGGACAAAGTTCGCAGTCTGGGCGTGCTCCTGGACTCGTCGCTCCAGCTGACTGCTCAGGTGGATGCGACAGCCAAGAGTGCGTGGTATCAGCTTCGGCTGATACGCCAACTACGTCCCTACCTGGGCAGAGAGGACCTTGAAACATTGATACATTCACTGGTAACCTCTCGACTGGATTTCTGCAATGCGCTGTACATGGGGCAACCTTTGTACCAAGTTCAGAAGCTTCAATTAATCCAGAATGCGGCGGCCAGATTGCTAATGGGGGCATTAAGAACCGATCATATAACCCCCATACTAAAATCTTTGCACTGGCTTCCAGTTTGCTTCCGGGCCCAATACAAAGTGTTGGTTATTACCTATAAAGCCCTACATGGCTTGGGCCCGAGTTACCTGAAGGAACGCCTCCTCCTATACAATCCCTCCCGCACCCTTAGAACATCGGGTAAAATGTTATTAGAAGGAAAGAATACGAGATTGACATCAACCTCGAATAGAGCATTCTCCGTAATCACTCCTAAATTATGGAACAATCTACCGGAAGAGATCCGTCACATTTCTACCTTAGAGGCTTTCAAAAAAGCACTAAAGACGGATCTCTTCCAGCAAGCCTATCCATCTGACCGCCTGTGTTGACCGTGATGGACCAGAGACCTCATTGATGACAGATACAGATGTTCTTTGTTGAAATTGTTCATATGTTAAGTTGCTTTTGTTTTTTTCTTTTTACCTTGTCTTTATTTGTATAGGATGTTTTTAAACTGTATATGATTATATTGTATGTATTTCTATCGATTGGAATCCCGCCTCGATCTAGAAGGAGAGGCGGGAAATATAAATAAATTATTATTATTATATTATTATTATATTATCAAGAATGAGAAATCTATACCTTAACTTGAGCAGATGTGGGGTGAATACTTTTGTCTTAAATTAGGGAATTGAAGCCACTTCTGCTTCTGGTCCATAAAATATATGAGTTTATGAACTTAGCATCATATGAGCTATTCAGTAGAACTTTGCTTACAGACCAAACTACAGAGTGCTGATTTACTTGGTGGCATGCTAAAATATAATGAAAGTATCCACATCTCTGACAGGAAAGAAAGTAAAGAATTCAAGGAAAGGCAAAGCATGCAGACAGATGATTTGATTTGATAGCTTTTTTAGTTTTTGTAAGCATTTCTCGAACCATTATTGTGGTCTAATCTCTCTCTATAACCCAAGGTGACTGTGAAATATATTAGAACTAGAGCATTCTTGCGTCACTTATAAGAATACAGCCAAGTGATTGCACAATGCATTTGCTGTAGGCTTAGAGTGTACTGAATCTGAAAACCAGTTAGATGATTTAACTTACTAAACTTGAAAAGCCATATCTTGTGGAGGTTTATTCATACTTCCAATTTTAAATCTAATAACCAAGACCTTTGCAATTATTTTAAAACAACATTAAGTATAGAATGCAAACACACACAAAAAGCCACTACAAAATAATTAAAATCCCACAAGGCAGTATTAATAAAAAAAAAAACATGGCATGAATCAGGCGAGTTCACTGCAGATATTTTTGTGAAATAATTATACTGATAAACAAAAGTGTATAGTTCTACTTACACATGGGCATGGTTTTACAGCATCACTTGGAAAGTAACCAAGCTCCCGAGTCACCAAATTCCTACCCTACAAAGAGACAACAACATTCCATTAGGAAGAATATTTGTTAATGTGTCTTCAAGTCAACACTGACCTGTGTCAACCCTATCATAGGATTTTTTTGTTTTTTGGATTAATTTATTTAAAACAGGGTTGCCATTGCCATTCTCTAAGCCTGAAAGGGTATGACTTGTCCAAGGTCCTCCAATAGGTTTCATGGCTAAGTGGCGAAACATGATCTTTGAAACATGATCTTCCAGAATCCTAGTTTACAAAGAGTTGCATGCAACATAGGGGACTCTAGTACCAGGCCAGAGACAACAGGGGAAAATAGCCATATACCATTAAAAACCTGAATTCAGCTGTGTACTATTAAAGCTAGTCTTGCAAAAAAAGTACCACATTCATACCTTCAAGTATATTCAACACAGTCTTAATACTTATATCAGTGTATCGGTTTCTACTTGCTAGCATCTAAAGCAATGAGTGCAACTGTAGTGTAATCACTAAGGTCACAAGACATTCCCTCTGGCAAAAAATAGTGTCTCTATGGAAGCTCACACCTTGAGGAAGTAATCCTGTTTTGTGAAGAAGCACATCACATGATGTGCCCAGTGATAGAAGCACTGCTTTCACAAGCAAAAACATTAAGTTCTAACACCCCTGAAGTAACACTGCTGATTAAAACTGTGCAAATCTCTGAAGTCCAAGGATGTCTTTTCTTCCTTTAGCAAAATTAGAGCCCATGTAGCCAACTAGAGAGAAGTAGCAAGTTCCTACAAACTGGACTTTGCTGAATTACCAGAGACTCCTTCAAATGTCATGCAAATATTCCAGAGCAGACAACTGCCAGTTCTCCAGCATCTATGTACAACTCAAATGAGGTATACAGAAAAACAGCATGCCAATAAAGAAGAGCCAGAATCTGATACTCAATCTCTTCAAGCAAAAAATGTCTTATAAGAGGAATATTATTAAATGGAGATTCATCCCTCATATTTTTAAAAACTCAGGCCCCAGACAGGGCTTATCATATTACATTTTTATGCTTATTGTTGCTGTTAACTGCCATCAAGTCAACTTTAATCTCTGGCAACCCTGTAGAGCTCCTAATCACACTAACATCAACATCGCTGCAGTCTTGCGGACTCAGCCTGTAGTTTTCTTCATTGAGTCTATCCACCTGTAAGGTGGCCTTCCTTTCTTTCTACTGCCTTCTACTTTCCCAAGCTTTCTTGTGAGTCATGCCTTCTTATGATATTTCCAAAGTAAGTCTCAGTTTAGTCATCTTGGCTTCTAGAGAGAATTCAGATCTGATTACCCGATTTAATACATTTGGATCCCTCTCACTATAAAAGGGTTCCCACAGAAGTTGCAGTGGTTGGCTCATACCAGCACTATGAATATCTAACTTAAACAGGCAGTAAAATGTCCTAATACAATTTAGTTTGAAAGTCAACAAATGGGAATAAAGAACAAAACTTCAGTGGATTAAACTGAGTTTTCAGTCACTGCTCCAGAACTCTGACTGAAGATGCAATATGGGAACTTTGAAGTTCAGTCTTGTTTTAATCTTTCTGCATTGAGATGTGGTGGCTCAGAGGTTAAGACACTGACTCTAATGGTTGCAAGATTGGCAGGTCGGCAATGTAGCCCAGATGCTACATGAAGGAGTGAGCTTTCGTCACTAGTCACAGCTTCAGCCAAACTAGCAGTTCAAAAGCATGTAAAACTGGAAGTAGATAAATGGTGGAATGGTAACAGCGTTCTGTGTAGTCATGCTGGCCACATGATCACAGAGTCATCTTTGACAATGCTGGCTCTTCGGCTTAGTAATGGAGATGAGCACGGACCCTACAAGACTAGGTACTGTATATACTCATGTATACGTCTAGAAATTTAGGTCAAAAAACCTGAATCGACTTATCTATGGTCAATGTAAGTACTGTATCTTAACTCTTATTTAAAAGAAGGAACTATCCCCTGGTAAAAACCAAGAGTATAATCTGTCCTGGAAGCACTGACCCCCTTTACTCTCTCATCCATCCAGTCTTAAGAATAAGCACAAAGAGTTATGTCTGATGGACTTTTGGAAGTTATTTGACATTGTTTTGCTTTGCTTCATCCTTTAGATCCTTTCCTATATGCCCTTAAATTTTACCCTTGACTTATCCATGGGTCATAGCAAAATCCATAATTTTGGCCCCAAAACTTGCCCTCGACTTATACATGAGGTCAACTTATAGTTGAGTGTATATGGTAATCTTGTCAAGGGAAAACCTTTACCTTTACAATTAATATTACAAAATAATTATACTTTCCCTCCCATACTGGGCCTCTGATCCAGACCAGCCTCCCACATCTACTCTATAGTAAATTGAAGAAAAATAAGATGTAGCTGCTAGCTACCTCTTTAAAGTTATAATAGCTTTAGCCCCACAGCTTGCTCCAATGGGATCATCTGGTGAAAATTAAGTTTGTGTACCAGAAATAAAGTTCTGTTGAACTCAGTAGGATTTGAGTTCCAGGACTGGAAAAAAGGAAGGATATCAATGAAACAGCAACATGTTTTGGAGTGTCTGTTAGACTTGTCAGATGAATCTACACCCAAAATTAACATTAAATTTCAATGACCTCCAATGATCTTGAAGAATTTACATATCAAATGCAAGTGGCACAACGTGGAAGGACACTGGATCAGCATTTGATCCAATACTCCAGTCAGCATTCAGGAAGCAGAATGCATAGTCAAGAGAAGGTGCAAAGACTGCTGCTAAAATGTTGCGCTCTTCTAAAAGTTTGTGAAAGGGGGAAGGAGTAAAACTGAAATAGTGTGCTTTTTTCAAAAGACACTCATGATTTTCCAATGGCTTGTGGGTCATTAGATAAGGCTTATTTGCAAATTAACAGGGGGGTGGGAGTTGCTTTACAGAAATGAGGAGTGCTGAGATAATTAGAACAGATGTAAAAACATTGCTGGTTGAGTATTTTGGAAATTATATCATATATAACTGGAATTTAACCTTGGTGATGATAGATGACTTTTTAAAAAAATACACTAGTATTCACAAGGTACCAATTGCTCACTAAGGGATAAGAAAGCAAAAGGAGACTAGACTAGAAAAGACTAGAAAAGTTGTTTTCACAATGACTTCAAGAAACACAGCTGAAGAACTCAGAGTTTACAGTTTAGTAGTATACAGCCAAATCTACAGAAGGCCTAGATTGACAGTATGGCAGCAAATGAAAATACAATGCAAGAAGATCATAGCTATTGCCATACTGATTCACAATATTTCATGAAATTTCTTTAAAGGATTATCTACTCTCAGTTATTCTCTAGAGGCTGGCTTAGGTTTCTTCTGGCTAGATTTGGCCTGGGCTTGGTTTGCAGGTTTAAGTGCACAGCCAGATACTACAGAGATTTCTGTACTACACTCTTATAGTGCTACAATTCCAGTTTTACTGCTCTGCTGCCTCCTGTTGCATTCTGGGATTTGCAGTTTATGGAGAGGCATTTAGAATGATCAGCCAGAGAACTCTTAGCCATCACTGAACTACAAAGCCAAGAATGCAATAGGAGGCAGCCAGAGAAGTAAATGTGAAATAGCAGCACTGTAAGAGTGTAGTGCAGTAATCTACTACATATAAGGCCTTCTAGGAGCTGACACTTCTTTTACAGAGGATGTATGTCAAGCTAGATAACTGACTGGCTTTAAGAAGATGTCACTGGCCAAGACTCCTACAGAAAAGCAATCTTGTCAAATTGCTTTAGCTCAGCCTTTCCCAATCTGGAACCCTAATGGAAGTTCTTGTTCAACCTATCAGGAAGTCATCAGACTTGGGAAGGCTACTTCAGCTATTACTTCTGGGCCAAGTACTATACCTGCCAAAATAAGCTGTGTGCATCCCCTTTGATGAGTTCAATGATGTCTCCAATCTGGATATGGAGCGGAGGGCCATCATGCGGAGTTGGCTGTGGTACCCCACTATAGTTTCTAATTACTTGCATTTTTGGCAAACCTGAAACATTGGGAGGGAAAGAGGGGGAGAAGGAAATAGAGTTTGGTTAGCGATACAGGATAAATTATTTGGATAGCACATTATTTCATATGAATACATAACTTCAAACCTTCTGAGTGGCAACTCTTACACTGTTTAAACAGAACTTGGGGAAAATGCTTTTTGGTACTGGCCTTGTTGCCTGTGAGGTTCTTCTAATATAGTAAAAAAGTAACTTTTACAGGGTCTCAACTCCCAATTCAGCAGGCCCGTTTTAGAGCCTATCCCACACCCCACCCCTCCAACTCTGCCAGGTATTTTGAGTTTTATGCTGCTGCTTCTTTTGCTGCTATTATGCTGCTCTTACTATGCTGTGTATTGTTATTGATGGTTTCTATACTTTTTAATATGTTATCAGGATTCACTATTTTGTATATTGCTAGGTAATGCAAGCACCATTTGGTTGAAAATAGCAATAGCAGCTTCATTTACAGACCACTTCATATCACCTAAGCAGTCTCTAAGCAGTTTACAACTATAAGCTAACTGCCCCCAACAAGCTGCGTATTCATTTTAGCAACCTAAAGGATGCAAGCCTGAGTCAAGCCTGAGCCCTAGCTGGTACTAAACTCACCAATTTATGGTTTGTGAGTGAGTGGCTGCAGTACAGGCATTTAACCACTGCACCACCAGGACTCTTCTCAAAAGCAGTATATAAATGGAAAAATATACATTTTAAAAATCAAATACAAAATAATAAAAAAACACACACAAAAAGCAACTGATTATGAGACGCAAGGGGGAAATACATGAAACAACCTGACTGTTTTTCCCCAACAAGTTGTTTAGGGTGGAGAAATGGTTGAACATGTTCCAACAGCTCACTGTCTTTGATGCATGAACTGAGTAATGAAAGGAGGAATATTTCTCCCTCCCTGGCCTTTTCTGTATGACTATCGGGGTGAGGGTTGCTCAAGAAAACAATATTTTCCTTTAGGCTGCTGCTTGGTTCATAAAAGCACAGCATGCACAGTTAAATGGAAAAGAATCAATTTTTTCATCAGCTCATTCCTGTCCTATTAATTCTCTCTTGAGGCACTAGTCAATTTCACCGCCATGGATGTTCATCCTTTTTTGAGAGTGTATACAGCTCAGGCCCTGTAAAAATCTATATCTTAAGATTATCGTTCTAATTTTAGAGCAAAAGAGGGGAGGAGTGACAGATGTGATGAAGTAATGCTTTAGACACTCATAGGGAGAAATTCTGCAGGCTTAGCATCAGTCTTATTCACGTCTCGCCAAAAAGGAAAGATGTCCAAGACAACAGGAATCACAAACGACTCCATATTTCTGCTATAATCCTTTGAAAAGAAAATCTCATTTTTCTTAAGTGTTATTGGATTTACACATTAATTCAGCCTTTCAATTGTACTCAACAAGCACAATAACTCCCCTGCAGTACCATCTACAGCAAGTACTAGGTAGACTCTTGAGTGAATTATGATGCTAACAGGGCATCTTCTAACATATGGATATACAACCTCAGCAGGTCTGGGGCTAATTTCCTGATTTTGGGACCCTCTGGGAGCTTCATGGATTGCCAAAAATCAAAGAAATAAAACCACAAGTGGCTGGAAGTTTACTTTGGTTTTGAAAAACTGATTTCTGATGTGAAATGGGAGCTGGAGCTGTGACTTATTTAAAAGGTGGATTGTTGCTCTTAGAGGCTAAGGGGAGAGGCAGTTCACCTTTCATGTCCCCTTCCCCCAAAAAGTGATTGCGGGGGTCTGGGGGTAGGTCAGTGGCTACATATTGAGCACCCCATGTACTAATGCAACCAAAGTCTTTATACACCCATACACATTCTGTTTCTTTTTGAAATAACTCCCCCACTTTAAAAATAGGTACTTCCATGCAAGGTTATGACAATTAATCAAACTGTGTGTTACCCCAAAGTCTAGCCTTCCTATGCACCCCTTCTTTTTGATATCAGTTTGAAATCAGAAGGACATTTTATGCAGTAGATGAGAGGCACCCCAGTGCAGGAAATCATCCATGCCATATACAGACCTTATGTGGAGATCCTGCTGGCTCAACACTGGGGAAGCTGGGGCACTTAGCCAAGATAGATCAACTAAGATCGGAATCAGCATAATCCATTCACTGATAGGGGTGATGGTGGGTGATAGACCTTGGCCTCACACATGAATAGAAGTCCAAGATTACCTCCCTCTGGAAGTGATTACCTCCCTTTGTCAAGGGCCATTCACAGTGATTGCCCAGCCATTTCCTGGTCTATTCTTCCCTACTGGGAACTTCACCTTAATCTCAAAACTGTCCTGTGATAGGATTTGCCCTATAAAGTATACCTGCTCAGGTATATCAATTTGGTCTTGTTTTGAGGTCAAACAGACACTCTATCTCACCTGACTCCTCAGCGCTTAATAATAATAATTATTATTAAGTGTTGAGGAGTCAGGCAAGATACAGACAGAATGTCTGTTTGATCTCAAAATAAGACCAACCAAATTGGTATGCCTGAGCAGGTATACTTTTATAGGGCAAATCCTATCATGGGATTATTATTATTTCTTACTCGTCTCTCCCCATGGATCAAGGCAAAGAAAAACAACAGACAAACTAATATACACTCGGCCCTCCTTATCCACAGATTTTTTTTTTATCCATAGATTCAAGCATCCATGGCTTGAAAAATATTCCCAAAAAATATCAATTCCAAATAGCAAACCTTGATTTTCCATTTTATATAAGGGCCACCATTTTACTATGCCATTGTATTTAATGGGACTTCAGCATCCACAGATTTTGTTATCCACAGGGGATCCTAGAACTAAACCCCACTGGATAACAAGGGCCCACTGTACATTAGTTAAGAACACAACATCAGTTAAAACATACATAGGTTTAAAAGAACAAATCAGACACATACATATTAAAACAATCTTCATTTAAAATTCATAATTTAAAATTTACAATTTTAAAAATCATCTTGCTTGGCCTGCTAAATACAGGCAATGTATTCAGCTGTCAAATCTCTTCCAAATTTGCTAAATCTGCGGAGCCACTTCACCCCCAAAATGGAAACTTTGCTTCTGGAATCAGGTACAGTAACAGCCTTTACAACCCTAAAAATCACTGTCTGCTGCTACTTTTTAAATCGCTGGTTTGTGTGTGTGTGTATATGAAAGTTGATTTCCCCTTTGCTGTTATAGATAAAACTACATTTGGACCTTGCATGCTGGAGTTCTGTTTCTCAGAACCATTATCCACAGGCCTGACACCTGTTTTTAGCTGTCCAAAGCCCTCTCAGCAGCTTCACCTGAGCTAATAAAATTCCCCCCTATTAAATACTGGCCCTCTGGGACCCTGGTATTTTGGGTAACATATATCCAATCCACATTTTGGCAAAAACCATGATTGGTCCATTTATTTGCTGATCAGTTTTAAAAACTGAAGGGGCTTATCCCTAAAAGAATATACTTGTAGTAACAAAACCAACAGAGAATCTTGTGATAAATTCAAAGCTATCAAATGTGTGTTATCAATGTCAGTTCAACCAGGTTCTCTCCCCTGCCCCCTGCTAAATTTACTTCATCCTGATTTTCAATAAAATTTCAAAAAGAAAGTACCGGTAAATATTTTGGTGCACATTTATAGAAAGTGTACATTTTTAATTGAACTTCTCTCCCCCCTCCTCAATATACACATTTTTGTAAGTTATTCCCATTCAAAACAGCAATTTTGTGCCTTACTTTAAATATATGCACTTTAATATCCTCTGTTTCAAATGTATATCTTTGAGGACACACTTTTTAAAATGTAGCCATTTTGTGTTGATTTCAAAATCCTAACTGCATTTCGATTCACATCCAGGACTACAAAGTGAACAAGTTGCACAGAAACACAAATCAAAAGTATTTTTGTAACTATTCTTTGTGAACACAGAACTTTATTAACTCATCTGCCCTTTGTGAGAGCTAAGCAAAGCCATATTTAAGTGTTCCTATTTGCTGAACAAAGGAAGGTCACATCAGGTGATGTTTTACCTGAAACGTTGGCTGTGTGCGTGCAAGACGTGCACAGACTCATTTGGAAGTCATTAAGGAACATATGACCAAGGGTGTAAATGCTGATCTGATGGCAAAAGTGGTAATGTTTTTGAGTCACTGTCAACCCACTGACCTCCCCTGTGATAAGATCGCTGCTTAAAATATTTTACTGAAATCACCACTGTAATGCGGGGAGCAGAATGAGATGTGGCAGCTTTTACAAGGGCAGCTTCTGTTGTGATTATTCTTTAGGGAGGAATGTCCTTTACCTTGCCAAAGGCACAGGTTTGATAGCCTTGGAAGTGCTACAGGACTTTCTGTCGGTTTTTGCTACTATAGGTAGATTCTTTCAGCAACAAGTCTCTTCAACTTTTCAAAATTAGCAGCAAATCAATGACCCAGTCAAGGTTTTGGCCCTTGGGTTGGGTGATTATAGTTTCTCTGTATCAAAAACTAAAGCAAAAGGAAGCAAGCAAACAAGCAGGTATTAAAAACCCAGAATTCTAAACTTGTATCTAGTTGTTGTTGCTGCTGTTGCTGTTGCTGCGCTGGAATTCTTGGCAAACAAGCCAACCGCTGCATTGTGACATAGTTGAACATGCTTGAGCTTAGCAGCCATTACAACAAATTGATTTCACTTCCCCCTTGTATGCCATTTTAAACCATCCTTTTAGCATTTAGGCATACCTAGAGTTGTGTTTTTTTTTTCAGTCTCCTGAACCAGCACAGTTTACAATGGAGTCCAAGGCTGCTACCACACCAAAGAAATAAAGCAGTCTGATACCATTTTAACTTCCATGGCTCAATGCTTTGGAACTCTAGGATTTGTAGTCTGGAGGGGCACCAGAGTCCTCTGGCACAGAAGGCTAAATATCGCACAAAACTACAAATCTTAGAATTCCATAACATTGAGGTTTCATCTGTTTGGCAGAAATAATGCAGTTTGACACCACCTTATCTGCCATGGCTTAATGCTATGGAATTCTGAGATTTGTAATTTTGTGAGCTATTTAGCCTTCTCTGTCAAAGGCATCTGGAGCTGGAACAAACTACAAATCTCAGGATTCCATAGGACTGACCCAAGACAATTAAAGGGGTATCAAACTGGATTATTTCTGCAGTGCCGATGCATCCTTATAGGATTAATGTTCAGTGAACTGTGATGTAAAGATTAAAAATTTTGTCTTTATCTCGACTGACTAGAGAACGTCCTGATATCCAGAGAATGCTCACTGCCTCAAAGCAAACAGACTCTTGGCTTGGACTCACTGAGCAACATGGCAGACTGCAATTCAGCAAAGTGAATGTTAAATTTAGGTGGTCACTTTTTCAGATTCTGATTTTCTGGAGTCAGTTATGCAAAATTAATTGACAATGAACATCAAAATGGCAATGTTGTGTACAGGCATTCTGCCCCCTGCAACAGCCTATATTCTTCCCATACATTCCATTTATGGTCTGAAAAGTTGAATAGTTTTCATTTGCTTGCTTGGTAATGTTCCATTATGATTTAATGACTACTTTTTAATGATAGGCTAAAATATATCTCTTGTACTCTTGTGATTTACTATATATAGTTTTATGTTGTTGCTGAGTAGATATTCCAAAATGGCTATAAATCTTAACTATACATTAGCTTCAGTGCCAAACTGTTCAGTTTGGATGCTGATATCTGGACTGACATGTAAAATAAATTTTTGTTACGGGTAACAATCAGACAACCAATATGGTCCCATGTCCACAGGATTAAACTGCAGCTATAAGGCATGAGCACTAAACTTAGCTCAGAAGTCAATTGTGTGTACATGTGCCTTCAAGTCACTTGTAAACTTAAAATCACAGAATCACAGAGCTGGAAGGATCATCCAGTCAAACATCCTGCCATACGGGAATACACATATTAGATGACTATACAGCCTCTGTTTAAATCCTCCAAAGAAGGAGAGTCCACCACATTCCAAGGGACTGTGTTCCACTGTTGAACAGCTCCTACTGTTAGGAAGATCCTCCTAATGTTGATCTGGAATATCATTTCTGATTGTTTGAACCCATTGTTCTGGGTCCCATTCTCTGGAGCTACATAAAACAAATTTGCTCCATTTTCATTATGATGCACCTTCAAATATTCAAACAGGGTTATCATATTACCTCTTAACCTCTCTGGGATAAACATACCCTGCTCTCTAAGTCTCTCCTAACAGGGCATGGTTTCCAGACCTTTCACCATTTGGGTCACCCTCCTCTGGACATGCTCCAACTTGTCAACATCCTTTTGAAGTGTGATGTCCAGAACTGGATGCAGTATTCCAGGTGAGGTCTGACCAGAGCAGAATAGAGTGATGCTATTACTTCCTTCAGGCTAGACACAAGACTTATGCACAATCCCATAAATTTCATAGGGTTTTATTAGGCAAGGTGTATTCCAGAAGTGGTTTTGCCACTTCCTTCCACTGAAATATAGCCTATATTACCTGGTATTCATTGGCAGTCTCTCATCCAAGTACTAACCAGATCAGACAGGATCTGGTGCCTATGGAAGTATTTTGGCCCAGAAGTCAATTTAAAAAAAATTATTAACAGAAAAGAACAAAACTCTCCTTTCTTCCATTTAAACCTCCCTTTTCAGAAAATGTTTTATAGTACTGAGTTGGCAACTATGTTGTTGTTGTTGTTGTTGTTGTTGTTGTTGTGCCTTCAAGTCATTTCCAACTTATGGCAACTCTAAGGCAACCCTATCATGGGGTTTTCTTTGCAAGATATATTCAGAAGAGCTTTGCCATTGTCTTCCCCTGAGATCATTATGATAGGTGTGTAATATTCCTTCCTGAAAAAAACAAGGAATTTTAGAAATGTTTGTCATGCTGCAATAAAGTTTTTGAAAATTGTTGTTTTTGATTACTATTCGCAGTTCAGTACTTTGTGCAAAAATTGCATGTGCAAAAAATACTGTTTTTTGTCAAAACCATGTGCTATTTTTTGTTTTAGTCCTGAAGTGCAGAGAATTTTGTCAGTCTAAGATTTCTTCTCATCAGGATTGCTCAACATGTTTTTGACCATTTTTTGAATTTTCAATATTCTTCCCATCTCCTACTTCGTGAACAGAATCTTGGATTAGACAGGCCTTTGATCAAATCCATCATGCTTCTTCATATGGTCTTATGTAATGTGGAACATTTAGAGTATATTTTCCTTCACTTCTTAAATTTATTTATTTCATTTATATTCCACTTTTCTCCCAAAATAGGACCCAAATCCTATATGTAAGTTAAAACTAGTTAAAACAATATGTGACACAAAAATTAAGAGCACACCTAACCCAATCAGCTAAAGGCTTATGGTCTTGTTAAATACATAATACAAGACCGTTTCTGATTAAAAGTTGTGTATAGAAAACATAAATAATGCTCCTTGTATCATATTCAATCCGGGTAATGAAAACTGTTCTGCAGATTCATTTTGTTGGTTCTGCTCAGTTATAATATGTATCAAAATATGTTTCACCTTCAAACCCAATGAACATTCATTCTCCATTCTCAAAATATGTTAAAGCCCCTAACGTAAATGGAATATTTCTGACTCATGCACTGCCTGCTCATCTGAGGTTTCAGCATATATAGACATTTGGAAATTGCCTGTATTGATTACAGATACAGAACCAGTGTTTCTGGAAGTAAAATACATTATTCATTATTTTTAAAGTTTTGTTTTGTTTTGTTTTGTTGCTGCTGCTGTTTTTTAGGGGAGAAGAGATACATTATCTTCATCATGTTAACAAGCAGCCAAGCTATGCTACTATAGTAGAGACAGGAACTGGATATAAACTGTGGTATGTTGACAAGTTTAATGGACACTTTTCACTGATTTGTTCTGACTGGGATTTTTTTTATTCAGCTACCCTTCTGTGTATTAATGCAAGGTTCCTGCAAATATTTGAGGCAAAAGAAAAGGGAAATGGAATCCAGCAGCACTTTTGAGAGTTACTTGGTTTATTTCAGCATGAACTTTTGTGGAGATCCATCCACTTCTGAGATGGATTTAAATGGACCAAAATTCATGAAAGCACATGCTGAAATAAACCAGTTAGTCTCCGAGGTGTTGCTGATTTGCTGAATTTTTTCTCCTTTCTCATTTTGTGCTGGAACAGAGTAACATGCCAATCTTCTTGAAATGAGTGAAAATATAAAACTGCTAAATACACAACAAAATACTGAATCCATAATGTTGCGGTGGGGCGAACCCATATTATATTACTTGTATTTTTTTTTCCAAATGCTCTAACTTAAATGCTGTTGAAGACACTACTAGTTTGTTTATTCCAGCCACTAAAGGAATGCATGTGAATCTGGTATGTTGATCACTTGTTCATATACTCTGCATCTACACTGCAGAATTAATACAATTTGACATCACTTTAACTACAATGGCACAATGCTATGGAATTCTTGGATTTGTATTTTCATAAGGTATTTTTTCAGAGAGCTCTGAATATTCCAAGATTCCAAAGGATGGAGCCATGACAATCAAAGCAGTGTCAAACTGCATAAATTATGCAGTGTGACAGCAACCTTATATATAGGAGTGTTGATTTTTTTCAGGATTTCCTACTTCCATTTCATTCCCACTGACTTTCAATTATAGGCCAGGTTTAATCTGAACCAGGGCTTGGAAAGTAGCTTAAATGCCAGTGCTTGAGAAGTAACTTAGACACATGACAGAAATGTCTGAGCACACGCAGAATGCCTTTTCCTCAGTTCCAAGTAATGCTGCTTTCATCCATACACATTTGTAATTAGAAAACAGGGCTATTTGGTAGAGATGCTTGAAGAATTTGTTATTTGTACATTTGTTTGCTTGATACGCACCTCTTGGAACTTATTAACACTATACTAGAACTTACTAACACTAGCTGGATTTCCTACATTGAGCAGTAGTTTGGATTTTATAAACTATGGGGCCCCTTTCAAATCTATGGCTCAATAATTCTATAAAACAGATTTTGAATTTCTAATGTCTTGGCAGTTTAAACTAAACGAAATATTTTGAGAGAATATGTGGAAATAAATACTCATTGAAATATTGTATTTAAATATGAACTTTGAGATGAATTGTTTTAACAAATTTGCAGATGAACATTGAACTAGAAAGGAATAGAATGGAAACCAAGATGAAAATGTGTGTTAAGAGTCATTACACAGAAGAGGATACATTCATCCATCCCTATTTCTAAATATGACTTGGACTTCAGACTGTGAACTATTATTCACGAGAGGTTAATGGTTCATGAAAGAGTACATATGACACAACCCCACTTTACAAGAGACTGTTTTATCTACCTACACTGAAGGCTACTAACCTCATTAAGCACCATGTCAGTGTAGAAACTATGAAAGCTAGGAGAAAAAAAAAAATTAGTGAACATCATGGAGCTTGTATCTATTCAAACTAAAGCTTATAGCCGGCAGGGTGAAAGGTTACATTCCACAAGTAAGGGAGACTTGACTCGGTACAGTCATTCCCCACCATAAATCCAAAAGGAGTAACTAGGCAGGCACCAGCTCACCAGATGACATCAACTGGTTGCTACTTTGAATTATGTTTAAGACTAAGGAAGTCCAGTTTTGATACATGGGCCCCAACAGACAGGCAAAAAAAGCTGGCTTCCACATGGTTTGGGGGCATGGTGTTTAAATGACACATGCTCCTAACCCGCACCAAAGTCGTGCACCCGGGCTGCCTAAGGTGGACCAAATCTGGCCCGGGAAGAAGAGGATCCTTTCTGCTCCTTGCCACAGTCCATTTGGGACTGTGGCAAGGGCCAGATTAGGGCTGTGTGCATGCCACGGCCCCTGCACAAATGACACTGGCGCAGCCCTAATCCAACCTTTCTGGGCGGTCTGTTTCACCCATTAGTGACAAACCAGTTTATCAGGTCTACATTACATATACATATACATATGCTACAAAGTATTAATTAGTTGTGCTGATATACCTAAGTTGATAGATACCGTCAGCCCTCTTTATCCACTAATTCCTTATTCATGGATTCAACCATGATTCTACAGCTGGATAACTTTTTTTAAGGAAAAAATGTATTTTAAAAATCAAACCTTGATTTTACCATTTTATATAAGGAAAACCATTTTACTCTGTATTTAATCGGATTTGATTAACCACAGTGGAATCAAACCCCAGCAGATACCAAGGACCCATTGTACATTATTTAGGGTATCACAGACTAATTTTTTAAAATCTTGCATTTAGTTAGTTTTGCGGAATTCCCATGGACAGTGCTTAGGCTAACTGAAGCCCATGGGTAACTAAACTAACCTTTACTGCAGAAATTATATATGTCTCATCTTGTTGCCTGCTGCTTCCAGCCAAAGAAAACAAGGGAAGGTCATTAGTGGACACACACAATCCTGCCCCTAATGCTCAAGAGAGTTGCCCCAAACCAAAACCAATTAAAAACGCTGTTTTGTCAAGAAGACAAATAGAATTACTCAGTAATTCTATTCCATAATTATGTATAGTCTGTATAGACCCCAACTAGTATTAAATAGATGCCTTTATCTTAAATATTGGCCCTTAACTGAAAGCTGATTCTGTAAGGATGATGACAATATTCCAATTCCCTAACCCTACATATTTAGTATTGGCCATTCCAATAAGCTCATAGTATACCCTTCACAGGAAACCCCTGGTTATGTTAGGTAATGAATAATTATGTGATTTTAAACAAGAGTATGCTTGATTCATATATGTACATGGAAATCTTCTGACAATGGCACCTCACCAACAGCATCCAAAGCAGCCATTGGTTGGTTATTTAATCTTGTCTCCTCAGCCAGCTTTCCTGTTTATGTATCAGCTTTCTGCATGTAGAACAATTTTGTACAGCCTGAAGTCTGAAACTCTGGGACGAAGGAATTACTACTTCATCTGCTGCTTCTGAGCACAAGGACTACAAGAAAAGCTTTTTAAGAAACAGAATGTGTGAAACAGTTGAAAGCATAAACACAGTGTCAACACATTATCTGTGTAAATGTTTTTGGATGTTCTTCTAACACATGGAACACATGATAGGATTGAGCAACATGAATTAAAAAGCATATGGTTGCATTTGCATGAAACTGCACTGCTATCTACAAATCAGTATCAATAGAACCGTCAATGGAACTTTGAGGTGTTTTAAGAATTCTATTTTTTATTTTTCCAATAACTATTATTATTATTATTATTATTATTATTATTAGCATCATTGCCACTACTGCTACCACTACTGCTATTAATATTACAGTGCTCACCTAAGACAGCAAGTGTGGTGTATTGGTGTGAGCGCTGAACTAGCACTTTGGGAGACCAGACTTGAAATCCTCATACAGCCATGGAAACCCACTGGGTGACATGTCACACTCGCTCAGTCACTGAAGAAGGCAAGGTAAACCTCTCTGAAAAAATCTGCCAAGGTTCACCTTAGGATTGCCATAAGTCAGAAATGACTTGAAGGCTCACTATGAAAACAACAAAGAGTTCTTACCTAGCAAACAATTTTGGACTGAGGCTACACTGGTAGCTTACCTTTATATTGATGCATAGCTCTTTTCCATGAGCATAGAGAACTCCAATGTAGTGCCTCCCCACCTTTTAAAAACCACATCCCCTTTTTATAAACATAAAAGCTTCATGCCCTTATTCACTGACAAATTTCTACAAGATTGTTTTCACAAATAGGATTTTTTTGCAAAAAGAAAAAAAACATTTGGGTGCAAAAACACTGCTTTGCATGAATGACAACAATACTAGTTTTCATCAGAACACAGTGTATTTTCCACAAAACAGGTCTGGTGCACAGAAAACAGGAAACCGCCACAATTTTCTGCACAAAAATATTGTTTGTCCCAAAATGCAAAAACCCAAACCTTCTAGAAAACAATTAAAAATAGATGTGCTACTGCATGTGAAAACAAAGTAAGTGAAGACTGATATCCTGAGCTGGCATGTGGAAAACAGATCTGGGAGTGGGAATTAAACCTCCTCTCTTGCAAAAGCAATCGTCCTTAAGACCATCGATTCTTCTCTGCTATTAGTGGCAGAGAGAGAAATACCTTGATTGGGAACTGAAACACTTTGGCAGAATCATTGTCACTGCCACCACCAGATAATTTATTCACCCTGTTTTCTAATCAGCCTCTCTTTATAGAGACTCTAAACAGTCTTCATATGTAAAGACTGGTGGCTACTAAGAAAAAGCTAGGTGTGGGGAGGGGAGGCAACAGAAGACATTTACTCATTACACTGAACCGTGTATCATCAATAATTCAATATTTTATAATGGAATAGCAAATCATAAAAGTATGCTTTTTAAAAAGACATAAAATAAAATAAGCTTATTACTTTGGTCGGCTTATTTTAAAAACTACAAAAATCTCCCATCAGACTATACCTTTATTATGATTAATAAAAAATACACAAAATCATGCACAAGCTTCTGAGATTCCCAGATATTTTCAGTGGGTAAGATGTTACCCCACCCCACCCAAAAAAATTAAGAGGGAAAGAAGGGGGAGATACTTGGCTTGATCTTGATTTAAGTCATAAGACCTGTTTTTAGACTGTACTAGATGCTAGGCAGATTTCCAGTTACCTCCAGGAAGCCTGGAGGCTTGTAAATTAAAGGGAAGAGGGTTTCCTCCCACAAAATAACTGTGGGAAAAGAGGCAATACCCTCCCCTTGATTGTTCCAGAAATCATTCATGTCCAGTACTGTTTGGAAACGCAAAAGCTGATTTTCCCCCAATTTTGGAAATCTCAAATTTGTCACCAACATTAGAATATGCAGATTCCTTGATAGGAAAATATAAGCATAAGAAGCAAGAAACATACAAGTTTTGTAAGAAATATTGCCTTGTTTCTTAGTTCTTCCTCTCTATTTCCCATCTCCTTGTTTTGTCTTTAAAAATTGCCTAGTAAAGAGACATGGAAAACTCAAAAGCTTGCAAATTTCGGAGACACCTGAGTTGACCTAATATAGGTATTTCCCTAATAATGATGTTGGAATGTTTAAGTATAACTCTGAGATATCAGTTTCCTACTCAATTACTCCTAAGGAAAAGAATAACTTTTTTTAGTGCAACTGAACTTTCTTTTGTTGAGTGAGTTCCAGCTGGTAGGCTCAAGTGCACTGCAAATTCCATGAACAGGCCTGCCTGATATTGTGTAGATAGTCACTAGATATTTTGAGATAGTCTCTAGATATTTCTCCATATATAGCTTTTATCTTATAGATAAATTGCACATGATGCAATTAATGTGATAAAGGCTATATAAAGCTACTATATGCAGTGGTGGGAGGAAATGAAGGCTACAGTCCTAATAAGATAAAGGCCACAAAATAGCTATGTTGGGTCCAAGCCATTTAGAAATTTTAGATTTCCAGAACCAAACAGCAACAGCATGGAACTATTCACACTACACAATTCTAGAACTATGGAGATTTTTACACAAAGGCTTGCTGTTGTTAAAGTGATGGCAAAACGCTCCAGAAGCATGAAGGTGTGGGAGCTTGTCATGCTCCTGAAGCATCACTGATGCACACCCTTTCCTATCCTGTTGACAAAGCATTCGCAGAGCAGCCATTTCTTCATAAAGGAAGTTCCCGTTATTGAAGAAATGGCTGCTCTGCAAATGCTTTGTCGACAGGAGAGGAGAGGGAGCGCTTCCATGATGCTTCAGAAGCACGGCTAGCTACCACACCTTCACCCTTCTGAAGCATTTTTCCAGCAATTTAACAACGGTAAGCCTCCATGTGAAAATCCCCTATGATTCAGATTTAATTACCTTGGCAACTTCCTATGGAGTCCTGGGGTTTGTAGTTTGGTGAGATACTCAGTCTCTTTGGCTGAGAATTCTTAATACTCCTTCCTAAATGATAAATCCCAAAATTACATAGGAATCAAATGGAATCACAGTGCTATCATTGTATAGTGCCCTAAGAGATGACCTTGAAACCTTACTTAGGAAGAAAAAAAGGATAGCATTGCTCTTCACATTGTCCACCCTTCCAGGTCTGCCATTTCTGCTGTTGCTAGCTGTGCAGGAGCAGTACTGTTTGTCAACATCTGGACAAGGAGAACCCCAAGAAAATGCTGTAGTGCCAAGAATAACCTCCTCACAGTAATCTAACTCCTGGGGTAATGGGCTACAGAATGAAATTAGCTGAAACTCCTGCACCGCCAAGGGCAGATCCATATAGAAAAGCATTAAAGTAGCCCATTTTAAGTTCCTCCACCCAATAATTTTACTTTTTTTAAATAAAAAATCAGGATTCTTATGAGGCGTGTTCTGCTTTGGAATGCTGTGAGCTGCATCCTTCATGTATAC
Source organism: Urosaurus nigricauda (assembly GCA_034509955.1). NCBI lineage: Eukaryota > Metazoa > Chordata > Lepidosauria > Squamata > Phrynosomatidae > Urosaurus > Urosaurus nigricauda. Next base: position 110,387,751 of record JAOEGL010000004.1, read on the forward strand.
GTGTAGACACAACTGTACAAAACATCAATATGTCACACTATTTATTGCTATCAAATTTGATTCAAATTTCAAGAGTATTGTAAGATATGCAGGTCTACTGCCTAAGTGTAATCCAAAAGGGCCCATTCGTTTGGTTAAATAGTAACCTGAGAAATTAGTGGGAACAAAACAACATTTATAGCATTTCCCTGAAGTCCCTAATAAATTCAGATACCACGTTAAAGATTAATCATACAAAGATTAAATATGATTATGTAACTTAAAGTTTTGGCTGTCCTAGATACATTGTTATGGGGATGACAAAACTCCTAACATGTTTAACACAAAGCCATGATCCAGGCAGTATGGCTGCCCTTGCAATTTGCATAGCGAGAAAAAAGCCACAGTTCATATCAATAATTATTTTTTCTCATCGCCAGCCCAGCAATGAGCCGTGTTGCTCAGGTGGTACAACCACATGGCTCAGGTGGCTGCTATGAAATCCATAGTTCAGTGACCAGCTGCCTGGCTGCCCTTTACTGCCACTGTCTCTGCACTACAATCACAATATAGTCATGACAATGAGAAACAAGGGCCTCATTCCCACTGTGATGTAAACCAGATGGTGATTCGATACAATCCAATTTAAAACACCATGGTTCCCACTTAATCCGAATTGCTGAAGCGATTCAGAAAAGGGGGCTATGGTTTTGACCCATTTAACCCGCGTCAAAAAGACACTGTTTTTTTCAGGGTCTTTTGAGCTGAATCGATTTATTCTGAAAAAATAATTCAAATCTTCCCCAGCAGCCCAGCTTCCCCAGCCTCTCCAACCCAGCCATACTTCCTTCCTTCCTCCCCAGCCATGCCTCCCTCCTTCTGCCACAGCCATACCTCCTTCCACCCTGGCCATGCCTCTCCGCTCTGGCCATCCTCTCTTGTCCCAGCCTTGCCTCTCTGATTGGCGCAAACTGCAGTGGGAATCATGCTCTGATGCTGAACCGAACCATTGATCCAGTTCAGAAGCCAACTCCCAAGTATGTGGGAATAGGCCAAGATGGCCTCAGAAATCTTGTGTTGCCACTGTTTAGACAGAGGTAAAGCCAGCAATCTATGCATGGCCAGGATCCATATTTTTCATAATGCTATGAAGCATGGGATGGAGGATCAAGATGGTCCAAAAACATTCCAGGATTTCTGGTGCTGTTACCAATAATTTCTGTTATGTGCATTCAAGTTGTTTCCAACTTAAGTCTGCTCTAAGGTGAACCTATCACAGAGTTTTCTGAGGGCTGTGACTCACCCAAGATCAGCTGATAGACCCAAATGCACTGCTAGTCAGTCAGTTTTCATGGCCAAGCAGGGATTCAAATCCAGGTCTCCAAAATCACAGTCCAACACTCAAAACCAATAATATCACAGCCCAAACAAAAACTGTGGTAAGTATGGAAAAGAGAGGAGACATCTATCTCAATCAAATGCCTTTTATTTTCCCAATTTGACAGAGCAATGAAGATCAGGGCCCTTCTGGAGTGCAATAAAAGCTCTCCTTACCTGGCCCTTCATATGAAACAAAAAGCAAAGATGTAACTGCAAATATGAATTAAAGGTTAACATGCAGTTTGGTCCTGCTTTCTAGGACAGGATACAGCCACCATTCTGCAAAGTTTCCTCAGCAAGTAAGTTAATAAAGCAATATCCCCCACCCCATCCCACCCCCCGTGAAAGATATGATCATTTAGCCTTCAGTAGCTTTCTAAGGCTTCCTAAGTCTTTGTGGAAGCAACACTTTGAAGCAGCAGTTAAATTACTATTGAATTAAATGAATGAGTCAGCTTTTGGAGGTGAAAAATCCCTTTTGATTTATGTTAAAACTCAGTATCAGTACAATCATCATTATAGCAATCATATTTCTGAGACTGATTCATATAATTAAAAATACCCATGATTATTTCTGAAAATTACTGAAAGGGTTCAAAACTAAAGCATTGGATCAGACTTTTGATTGGAAGACTTGAGCAAATTAATCTCCTTGAGCCTACTCCATCAACTAATTTATACATTCAACACAATCATGTGACACTCTTTTTCTGAGAATTTGCCATATGAGGGCTCAAACCAGGGTTGAAAGAGGACATTTTCCAAGAATGACAAAGAGAAGCTGCCCCAGCTTCTGGAGACTTATGGAATGGAAAGTTTAAAGATGATCTGCACAGAAAAAAATCTCTTAAGTAACAGTACAAAACATCTTTTCAGTTAGAGTCCAAATAATATCCTTCTCCACTAGATCAAACATTTTAAAAATTCCAGTCATAGCTCTTAATCTTTTGACATTTAAGGTGAGTTGGATTGCAGGAATGGTTGCATGTGTGATACAGTGGAGAACTGATGTGGAAAACTCTCTGCAACTGAAAGAGGAACCACAAATAGATAAAGAGAGGCAGAAGAGGCAAGCTTTTAAAACAACACATCACAGTGAATCTGGCTGCTTTGACAAGGATGTAATAGAACAACTCCAAACAACTATGAGAAACCCAACAGTTATTTACAAGGCCGAAAAAATGCCAGTTGTTTACATGAGACCCAAACAGAGCTTGAACAGTTTACTTTTCTGGATGGCATAGTCATGAGGATTCTGGGAGTCATAGTACAAAAAGTAATCAAGCCCACAGTAGGCTTAAACCTGCAGGATTATCATGCAGGCAGCATACTAGTTGGGTGGGTGGGAAGGCAAGTTATCTTTTACGGCAGGGGAAAGACCAGATGCAATAGGCCAGAACAGGTGATTTGGTGCTATAGGACTAAGCCACATCTAAGCAACAAGGGAATTTTACTTCAGCTGCTTTTCTTACCTTCTCCTTGCCCCACTGTAAAACAAACAGTACGTTAGAGAGGAAAGAAGCCTGGATCTGCTTCAGTCTGTCAGCTAGGCTTGGCCCAAGATATTATGCTGCTCTGAAGTGGAGAAAATGGCACCTTCTCTATGGCCCACCAGTACAATACAATATTTCATGGTGAAAATCTTCCAGTTACAAAGACAGTAACATTTGCTACACTTTTACAAGATCCAGAAATTTCTGCCTGAAGCAGTCCTAAGCTGACTATTAGGGTTTGGTATGCCATTGAGTTGTCAGATTTCAAGCCAAGCTGCTATAAACATAAAAATATCAATTGAGAATATGTTTTAATAAATAAATTGTTAAATGTATATTACCAGATGCCTTTGAAGAAACCTGACCAAACTGGGCACTTCAACCCAAGCAAGTTATATCATATATATTCGACTATAAGTCAACTTTATGTATAGGCCGAGGGCAAGATTTGGGGCCAAAATTATAGATTTTGATATGGCCCATGGATAAGTTGGGGGTAAAACTTAGGGTCATGTAATGAAGAATGTAAAGGACAAAGGAAAGGAAAACAACGCCAAAGAACTTGCAAAGGCATAGGTTGCAGGAATGAGACATGCTGGTTCTTGTCCTACAACTCAGAGTGAATGCATCCTTTTTGGGGAGAGGCACTGTAGCTGGCATAACTGCTACAGTTTAAATTATGCTTACAAGCATTAAACAAAAAGATTTGATGGAAAAAAGTATATCAGATGGGGAAACCACAGAGCTAGTTAACTGCTGCTGTTGAGTCATGTCACTTGGCATCTAGTTGGACACACAAGATAACTTCTAACCTGCAAGGCTCAATCTAATTAAGCGCAGCAACCTAACTGTTTGGTTTTAGGCTTGTTTGTTTTTGTTTTTTGTTAACCTTCTGAGCCAGTTTCATTGTGGGACTTAAGCTACATGAACCAAAGGAATAATGGCAGCTATAAAAACAAAATCTGGAACAGAACATGGGTTGCATCATGAATAATTATTGGCCTGGGCCTGTGCAGTCAGATTCCCGTTGTGCCCAGAAGCCTGAATTTAGTGAAGAGATAGCGTTACTCTTTTGGCATCAGGCAATAAATGGGAAGGAAAAAACAGGCTAGGCTGAAAGGAAAAAGAAGGTTAGGTTCTCAAAGAATACAGCATACCTCTGTAATGGAAACATACACTATTAGTAAAGCACTCAAGAAAATACCAAGTAGGTGATACTGCAGCTTCTGAAGAGGCAACCTTGATCTTGGTGGGCATAAATGAGTAGGGAAATTGTGGATATAATTTAAAGTGGATCTTTTAAGATCCCAAAACAGGGCATATATATCTGATTGTTATCAAATTTGTCTGTTACATCTAAATATGACCACTGCATCTCTTTGGCCAACCTTGGCACTGGTCAGAGAACCCACCTGAAATAAGCTAAGCCAAAACTTGGTCTATCACACCATGCAGTCTGGTTTCAGTAATACATAAATTGGTACAAAACACACTGAAGAAATAAACTGCCCTGGCTCAGTTCTAGGGAATCCTGGGAATTGAAGTTTATTATGACACCAGAGCTCTCTGACAGAGAAGTCTGAATGTTTCACAAAACTACAGTTCCCGGAAGTCCCTAGCATTAAGCCAGGGAAGTTAAAGCAGTCTCTAACTGGATTATTTCTGCAGTGTGTTTTGGCCCTACGTTGGCTATTTTCTCCAGGACCCAGGAATCTCAGAGTGTAAATGGTGCATTAGTTGCAGAGAGGGGGAGCAGAAAAGGTTAAGCGTCCATCTTGCCACGCAAATCTCATTCCCAACACCCCTGCTTTGCAACAGAAAATTGAGGACTAGAGTTTTAGAACACAACCTTTCCACACATGGAGCTCAGATGAGATAATCATTCTTCATATCAAAACCTGTCTCTTTCTGTGCATGCACGCACACAAGTCCTTCAATATATGCCCACGGCAACTATGAATTCAAAGTAGCAGCTTATTACTCATAATGAATTATTCACAATTAAGAACACACAACCTAAATCGCAATCTGGACACCTCAAGATTCCTGCTACTCTTAGCTCCCAGGAAAATCAGCAACTGTTAAGAAAAAGCAGGCAGTCTTGCAAGTTTAGGCTCCAAGGTTAAAACTGGTTGCTGCATCGAAGCAGCAAACATTGAGGGAGGAGTTAATCAAAAGCCCGGAGGCTTCTTGAAATGTAAACAAAGTTTATGAGCACCACTTGTAAAAACAAAGCTCCAACATACACTGGGAGTTCGGAGAGTCATATGACTGTACCCTTGAAAATAATGTTAGGAAAGGGATTAGCAGGCCTGACAGGTTCTTTCAGCCTCTGCTGTACAATTCCACAAGATTGAAAAGGTCCTCATCTTGTAAGACAATGCCCTGTTGCAAAAATTGTCTGCACTGAAAACTGGAGGTTCACTGCTAGAACATTACAGCTAGGAGCATTATATTAACAGCTAAGGATGGAAAGAATATTCAGAAATATTCAGAAAATGGTCAAAAATAATGTTTTTCAAGTGTTGAGACCTGATGAGAAGAATTCTGGACTGATGAGAATCCTCATAGTTCGGGACTCCGCACAAAATTTGCAAGTGGTTGTTTTGTGCAGAAAACAACATTTCTGCATGGAAAATAATATTTCAATGAAGAAACGTTAATTGTTGCACAGAAAATGCAGTATTTGGGTATTCATTCTCTGTAAAGTTTGCACACTGTTGATTTGCATAGAAAACAGCATTTCCTGCAAAGACAACAGCATTTTCTATGCAGAAATTAATATTTCTGTGTTGAACTATTATTTTCCACACAGATAATACTGTTTTCTGCACAGACAATACTGTAATTGAGGATTATTCTGCATAAAATAAACATGTGGTTGGTTTGCATAGAAAGCTGGAGGAATTAATACAGTCCACCCTCCATATCCACAAGAAAAGTGGCAGTGGCATCTGCGGATTTTGGTATATATGGGGGGATCCAAAACAGATGTCCCTGCGAATACAATGTGTTCACTGTTATTTCTGCATTGGAATATTATTTTCCACACAAAAGTATGATGTTTTCTGCACCAAATAACTACATGCAAATTTTGCACAAAATAATTGCCACATTGCCAATAGCCTTCAAAAACTTTGTGGTTTTGAAAGACTTTCTTGCAGCAGAAAGAAAATGTTTCCAATTATACATCACTTCCTTTGAGAAGAAACTTTGTGAAGAATTACATCCTTACTAATGGCCAGAGCAAACAGTGAGCCAGTTTCATCACCACAGTAAAGTGTGCCTAGTGCCACCTATGATGGCACAGATGTAGGATTGAAGTTGGTCATGATCTGAGTAAGTAACCCTATTAGTAACCCTATAATGCAGGAAACTGCAACTACAGCAGTATCTAAAAACAACTTACCATGCACTAGTAAGAAACTACTTAAAATAAAGGTTCAAAACAACTGGATAGGATATTGTGTCTCGCCATGCCTGTCACATCACAGCATAATAGTTTTATTTAATCAAAAAGCAAACCAGCTCACATCTATGTATTCTGAGATGGCTTGAGAGTCAGATTCTTGGATTGACAGTACTGTGGTGTTCCAATCCCTCAGAGGAAAAAGCTAGTGCAAACAAAAATCGAGCAGTGGACGTTCAACCTGTTATTCTCCTGTATAAACTCAAAATTTCTCATAATGAAAAAAGGGTGAAACAAACCTGGATCCATGTGCCTGGAGCTCTTTCGAAGTCCATTCGGTCGTTTCTGTGTATTAGAAAAAGCACACATTAGGAGACCTGTTTTAAACCCCTCTCTGGTCCAATTATTGTCCATTTGCAGACACCACTCATGGCTGTACTTCTCACAGCTCACTTTGGAGAGCTGACTGTCAAAAGTCACTCCTTTGACTGTCAGGAAAAGTACCAGCAGTCCCTGCTCAAAACATATTGCTGCCTCAGGCAAAGTCCAAACAGTGCCTACGTCACTCCACTATTCTGAAGAATCTTGCTGCAACACTCAGAAGCGAATTCCTGCCTACCTAACCCCCAGCACTGCCTGAAGCCAGCCACATCACCGAGCTACATGACAAGGACAGCTTTGCCTTATAGATGATGCAAAAAAATCCATTGCTTCTGAAATCTATTTGCACATTTTGACATGTGTAAAATCACGGTACAGCAATTATAGATCAAGCTCACCACATGCAAGGGCCTAATTTTCTCCTCTCACAGAGGGACTTCTCATCATTAAAAGGTCACTCCCAAATTCACTTTGTCTAAACAGTGAGGCTATGGATCAAGAATTGATATCAGGAAAAAAAATTAGAGAAAACTTTTGTTTTGATTGAGCATGGCACATACAACAATGAGCTATCCAGGTGGTGCTATGCTGGAGATCAAAAAAAAAAAAAATATCAGCATGACTGGTTTTGACAGTCCTCCTGCACACTTGGAGAGATGAACAAAGTTTTGTTTTGTTTTTTAAAGGAAGAGGAAGAGAAGGAGGATTTGGCATTCAGAAAGTTAGCCCCATGTTTGTTCTAACTATGACCTCACTAAAAATTGTGCAAGTTTTAATTTGCATACAATTAAAGTCATTCCCATCCTTAAAAGCAAGGCCTCCAAATACTGGGTTTTGTTTACATTGTAAAATTTACAGTAAGAGCCACAGAAAAGTGTAGGGAACTGGTGCAATTGCAATTATAATGAAAAGTAATTTATTATGCCTCTAAGGTAACTTTTAAAAAATGGCAGAAATGGCAGTTCCAAGAAAGTGGACTCTGATTATTTTACATGTTCTGTCCCATCAGTCTCTGAAAACCAGAAGTGTGTATGTCTCTGAAATCCAGAGGAATGAATGCATATATAGATATAGATATTCATACATGTGGGGAAACAGTTATATATAGACGATGATAATTTCTAATCATGCAGAATACTGCCTTCATCTCAGCAGCATAGTATTAAACTGCACTTGCAAAATAATTTGTTTAGATCTGAGCCAACATGAGCACTGATAATAGAAGAACATTAAACCAGTTAGGCCATAATTTGTGCATTTTAGAACATTTTATGACACTAAATATTTGGGTCCCAAATAGTGTCACCTACAGGAGGGGGAGGTAAATTACCTTCACATTTTCTGTTATTTCAAATCTCTCCTACTACCCATGTTAGGATATAAAGTTGATATTCGGAACTCCTTAAAAATGGAAAAAAAAATGTAGATGCTAAATCTTTATCCCAAATTCTGGTATCTGAGGCTGGCAAGGTCATCTGGCATAATGGCAAAAGTGACAACAGCCAAGCCTCCTCCATGGATGTCTATAGAAGTGGGACATTATAAAACACCAGCCTATGATCCCTGGACCCACTACAGAATCTAGAGATAAGCTTCAGATAGGCAGTGCTCACACTGCAGAAATAATCCAGTTTGACATCACTTTGCAATAGCTCAGTGCTATGGAATTCTGGGAACAATAGTTTTGTGAGACATCTGTTAGCGATCTCTGGTACCACAACAAACTAAAATAGCCAGGATTCCACTGCATTGAGCCGTAGCAGTTAAAATGGTATCAAACTGGATTATTTCTGCAGTGTGGATGTAACCATAGTCTGGAAAGCAGGCATTTAAAAAGTTTCCCTTTACTTCCTTTTCATTACCTTTAAAATGGTCTTTGCTGGGGGAAATGGTTTCAAATCAAATTATGTTACTAATGCTTTACTCCACAGGATGCGACTCCATATATTGATTGTACAATGACAGTCAGTATCTACATATGTGCAATGACCACTGTTGCTACGTTATGACATTTTCAATTCAGTAAGACAAACAGAAGGCAAAATTTTGGGTGTACAGGTTTATGTGCATTTTTCAGGGGGAGGAAACTCATCATTTTGCAATACATTCAGAAAGGAGAATATCCAACACCCTCAGAGTCATATGATCAATTGTAAGAAATGTAATATGCAAATCAAGCGCAGGCATTTCAAGCAATGCAGTGAACTTTTCTCAGCCTCTTGGAGCTCTGCAAACATGTATACTTTTGAGGCTATATAATCTCCTTCGAAAGCACACAGTCATCTCATACCTATATATTCTTAGAGCCTGGGTAAAGCTATTTTACACTGTAGAGCAGATATGGTTGGACTGCAAATCCCAGCAATGCTAGCCAGCACAGTTAGTGACGAAGAATGCTGGAAGCTACAGTATAACATCAGGAGGGAAGCATGATTCTCGCTTCCACTAAAGACATATTTTTGAATAGCAATTAAGCAGTAACAATGTAGGTATGCTAATACCAATCTTGTCTGAATCTTTGCAATTGAAGCACCATACAGGTAAAATGCTGAATGTCCCAATACAAAATGATTCATGCATTTATGACTTTTACAGTTTATTAATGATTAACTGATTGTTTTACATAAGAGCCATCCAAGATATGGGAACTCCCAAAGACAGCCATCCAGGGTACACCAGCTCTCTCACTAGTTGAACTCTACTGTTCTCTCTTTTGCATCACCTCTTTAAATGTGGGGCATCACCTCTTTAATGGCATCACCTCTTTAAATGTGGGGCACCCCTTCACAGAGAATGGCGAATCCTATGCAAAACAGGAAAACCTCTTTTTTTTCAAAAGGAAAGATTATTTCTAGTTGAGGATTTCTGACCACCAGTTTAAGGTACCCAGGGATTAATTGCTAATTCCAAGTAAATTCCCTGTGTTGCCACTTCACTTGAGAATATATGGCAAAATGCTGCTGCAAAGGGGGAAGAAGTGTTTTCAACAAAGCTGTAAGACTCCAGTTCATGCTCGACCATCCCCAGTATATATGAAGAATACTCCAATAATTGTGTTGCTCTTAATCATAGCAGGATGTGAAATAATTAGACAACCAAGTAATACGGCCCAAATACCTCTTTCATTTAACTCAATCTCTTCTATTTCAGAGTGGTATAATAAGATACAAAAGAACAAATCCAAAGAAAAGCCAAGAAGATTAATATTGACTTCCTTTCTATCTATGAAGATAATGTTCTGAGATTAACACCATCTCACCGAGTAAGTGCCCATCTACTATTACCATCCAGACACTGTTTTAAAGACTTATTAGGTAGTTCTGCGAGAAGCATTTAGCTTCTTAACTCAACTTTTAGTGGTAGATTATCTGCACCCAGATTGAGAACTGCTGGACTCTGTATCCATATATTACCTCACACTTCAGCTTTAGCTAGGGACATTTAGACCACAAGAAATTCCTCCACTAAATCATGTATTGGCCCATAAACTGATTTAGCTTTCTGTACATTTTCTGCTAATGGTTTTACTAGTTATGAAATCTGAAAAAAACCCATAATAATCCCCTTAAATTATTATTAAAATTAGGACATCATCCAATTTAGCTAGTTAAGTCTCCCTGCTTTCAACATGGTAGCTGTGGGTGCTTCCTCCATGCAGAAATCAGTCGGACATGGTAGTGTTGGATATTCTGCCTCTTTTCTCTCTTTTTAATCTGTGTTTGTCAAAGAAGTTCAAGCGTGAAAGCATGCACAGCTTCATAGATCACAGTAATGACTGCATAAAGGAAGGGGGCTGTCTCTATTATGCTAACAGACAGCTTAATGTCTCATAAAACAAGTCATTTTGAATCAGACCTGAAATCAATGGCACATCAATTCTCAAAAAAAAGGTACACTTACCTCATGCTTCAGGGTCCCATGTTCTGGAACAAAAGTAAAAGTTGGCATGGTCAGTAACTGAACAATCACTCTGTTCAACAGTAAGCCCTTGCTCTCTGATATGGTGAGAATACACGGAACTACATTGTTTTGCTAGCTGATACCTGCTTTATGCTCCAATAGCCTGGGGCTCAGCTAGTTATTTTGCAAATTATGTTCCCTTAGTTTTATTGGCTCAAGTTGAGCAGCTTCAAGTTCCTGCTTACCTCTGTCACATATAAAGTTGTACGTCACATATTTTGGATCCTAAACTTTTCAAAACTGTGTGAAGTCAGTGAAAACTCTCAAAGGTGAGGTTTACAAAGGTGTAAATTTACATTGCAATTTAAATCCAATCTACAGTAGCAAAGATGACAGTTTCTCTTCCAAAAAGAAATACATCTGGAAAGTATTAGGTCAGAGAATGCAAAATCCACATGGATTCTGCATTCTGACATAATGGCCCAATCTAGACGAGCAAAAAGCGGCACGTTTAGGGCTAAAAAGACCGCCTTTAAGGTTAGGGAGGGCGCAGCGTCTACACTCTCCCTAACCCTAAAGCTTATGGACGCCGTCATTTTAAGATGGCAGCACACATACAAACGCGCCGCAAGAGCGTCATCATGTGCGCAGCTGCTAGACGCGCTGCGCACATAATGACGCCTTTACGCCGCGAGAGGGCGCAAAACGCACCCTTTCCATGGTGCAAAAAAGGAGCTCCGAACGGAGCTCCTTTTCAGCGGCGGGTCTTTGCCACGGCTTTTAGATGGCCACAGCAAAGACCCAGGAAGGAAGGGGCCACGGCGGCGGCCCCCTCCTCCCTTCCGTCCTGCCTCCACAAGCGGGGTGCAGCAGGCGCCCAGGGCACCCGCTGCACCCTGCATAGAGGCCGCGGGGAACCGGCAGTTTGCCGCTTCCCTGCGACCTCCAGAAGCGGCGGGATGGGGCCGCTGAGGCTGCCGGTATGGCAGCCTCGGCCCCATCCCGCTGCGTCTGGAGGCGGGTGGAGACTGCCCCAAAGGGGGTGGTCTAAATCAGGCCAATATTCTCTATTTGGCTTTTGCTTTATACATATTTACATACATTTCACACAAGCAACACACACCCACACACTATATATATATATATATATATAGTCAGCCTCTATATCAATGGATTTTTTTATCCACAGGTTCAGGCATCCATGGTTTGAAAATATTTTAAATATATATAGATTCCAAAAAGCATATCTTGATTTTGCCATTTTATACCAGGGAAACCATCTTACTGTGGCAATATATTTAATAGGACTTGAACATCCATGGATTTTGGTATAAGTGGGAGGGTCCTGGAACCAAACGCCAGCAGATACCAAGGGCCCACTATATTAATGTAAGCTAGCATGGTATAATGGTTTGAACACTGCACTGTGACTCTGGAGACCAGAGTTTAAATCCCCACTTAGCCATGGCAACCCACTGGGTGATCTTGGGCTAGTCAGACTCTCTCAGCTTCAGAGGAAGGCAAAGGCAAACTTTCTCTGAGCCAATGTGGCCAAGAAAACCATGTAACAGGGTCGCCTTCGTGTCTCCAAAAATCTGAAACACCTTGAAGGCACACAATAACAAGCTCCTCTAATGTTGACTAAAGTGCAAAAAGAGTTTGAACTGGTTCACATCTGCACAATGGTAATTTGCACATGTGAATTAGCATCACAGCTCCTATGCCACAGACAGAATTTTCATAATGCTTCACATTACATCAGAGTCAATAATATGAGTCCAAAGAACAACACAAATAATTCTGAATCCTGAAGGAAGAGCTAATGCAACTGTAGTGGTTAAGAGTACAGAACTCAGTCATAGAAGGTATAGGTATAAGCCCCTGCTGAGCCATGAAAGTGGTTAACCTTTGGTCAACTAATCTCTCTTGGCTTGACCTAAATCACAAAGTTCTTGTGTGGATAAAGTGGGAAGCAGAAGTGACAGGTATGTTCTTTTGAGCTCATTTAATGAAAAGGGAGATATAAATGCAACTAATGGGTAATAAAGAAATCAACTTATCAAGCAGCAGGTCTCTGCTAATCCAAATTTCAAAGTCAGACTGTGTCACAGAAGTGGATGGAAGGTCCCACTCTGGCTCCACAGATGGTGCTACCGGGAAAGGTTTGGCTTACTGGATCATGATGTGTGGTTTTAATGGAGGGTGACTTTTGGCAAGGGATGGGTTGCACCTCACACCAGCTGGCAGGAATGTTTTTTTTTTCTAAAGGTGTGAAAAATCTGATCAGGAGGGCTTTAATCTGAATTATATCAAGAAGGGAGACAGTATTCTTGAGGGCAGGGGTTCATCGAGTGCTAGAGATAATAGCCCAAATGTTATACAGAGAATAAGCAAATAGCACAAGAACTGAACAGTGGGAGGAAAAAAAACTTCAAAAGGCAGATACGGGGAATCACCATGGTCTTAGATGTCTCTATACTAATGCACAGAGCATGGGAAATGAACAAGATGAACTTGAACTCTTAACACAAGAAAGTAAACATCACTGAAACCTGGTGGGATGTGTCTCATGATTGGAATGCAGTAATAGAGGCATATAAACTATTTCAGAGAAACAGAGCAAACAGGAAGGGAGGTGGAGTAGCATTATACATTAAGGATATGTACACCAGGATCCCACCATTCTGGATAACTATCAGCCAGTCTTTAACATTCCATTTTTGAGTAAGGTTCTGGAGTGAGTGGTGGAGTCCCAGCTCCAGGGTTTTCTGGATGAAATGGGTTATCTAGATCCATTTCAATCTGGCTACAGATCTGGCTATGCCATGGAGACAGCTTTGGTCACCTTGGTAGATGACTATGCAGGGAACTGGACATGGGGAGTGTGTCCTAGTTGGTCCTGCTGGATCTCTCAGCTGCTTTTGATACCATCAACCATGATATCCTGAGCCACCCCACTGAGATGGGACTTAGGGGCACAATGGTTTCAGTGTTTCTTGAAGGGGTGAACTCAGTATGTAGTGTTGCAGGACTCCTGTCTTGAAGGGGTGAACTCAGTAGGTAGTGTTGCGGGACTCCCTGGCCACTGGCCTGTGGATTCCCACAAGGTTCTGTTTTGTCCCCCATATTATTTAACATCTACATGAAATTGCTGAGAGGGGTCATCTGGTGTTCTAGGGGGTGGTATCAACTAGTATGCAGATGGCACCTAACTCTGTCTTTCCTTTCCATCTGACTCCAAGGAAGCTGTCTCTATGCTGAACCAGTGTCTGCTGTCAGTGATAGCAATGGCAATGGAAGAGGGCAAACAAACTGAAACAAAGGGGCTCAACAGATAGGCAGCTCCATGCTGCCTGTCTTTGCCCCCACATCATTTCTGCAGCAACCAAACAGCTTGGCAATGATGCGCTCCCTCCCGGGAGCAAAAAGAAGCTGCCAAAAGCAGCTTCCTGGAAGGGGCTCGATTAGCGTGCTCACATGTCCCAATTGCATCAATTCCAGCCACTGAATAGGCACGCTGCACAGCACATGCAACATCATGGCACCGCCTGTGTGGACAGTGGCAAGCCATGATGGCGGCATCCTCACAAACTAGGGCTGCTGGAGGAAGCCGCAAAGTGCCTGTCCCTACCAGGCCTTAGACCAGACAAGACAGAGGTGATCCTGGTCAGTTGTAAGGCAGATCAGAGAACGGGGACTTTGCCTGTGCTGGATGGGGTTACACTCCCCCTGAAATCTCAGGCTCAAAGAAACAGCTAGCTCATGTAGGGAGAAAGTCAAAAGCTGAATCACAGAACAAGTTCAGGCTTGCAAGAGAGATAAATAACAATAAAATTGGATTTTGTTTGATTTTTTTCGTTGTCTCTAGCAAAAGGAAAAACAAGAAAATGATAGGGCTGTTGCATGGAGAAGATGGTGAAACGCTAACAGGGAACAGAGAAAAGACAGATCTACTTTCGTTGTTTTGGTCTTCTATAAAAAGGAGAACAGTGCTCAACCTGGGGAAAAGGAAGCAGAAATACAGTAGGGGAAATGTGAATGCAAGTGAATTCAAGTCTCTAGGGCCAGATGAATTACATCCATGAGTATTTAAAAAAATTGGCAGAAGTAATCTCAGAAGCACTGTCAATAATCTTTGAAAATATTGTCCCCATCTTCAAAAAAGGGGGAAAAAGAGGACCCAAATAATTACCATCCAGTCAGCCTGACATCAATACCAGGAAAGATTCTAAAGCAGATCATTAAAAAGACAGACTATATGCACTTGGAAAGGAATGTCATCATCACTAAAAGCCAGCATGTTTTGTGTTTTTTTAGAAACAAGCCATGCCAGACAAATTCTGGTTTTGTTTTTGTTTTTGTTTTTTTTAAAAAAAAAGAGTCACAAACTTGGCTAATGAAGAGAATGCTGTAGATGTAGTGTATCATGATTTCAGTAAGGCCTTTGGCAAGGTCCCCTATGACATCCTTGCAAAAAAGCTAGAAAATGTGGGCTAGACAATGTGACTGCTAGGTGGATCTGTAATTGACTGACTGACCGAACCCAAAGGGTACTCAACAATGGCTTATTTTCCTGGAGAAAAGTGACTAACAGGGTGCCACAGGGTCCTGTCCTGGCCCCAGTGCTATTCAGCATCTTTATCAATGACTTTGATGACAATGAATTTGCAGATAACACTTTATTAGGAGGGGTAGCTAATAGCTCAGAGGACAGGATCAGAATTCAAAATGATCTTAATGGATTAGAAAGCTGAGGCAATTAAAATATGAATTTCAAAAGGGAGAAATGCAGGATACTACATTGGGCAATAAAAATGAAATGCACAGATATAGGATGTGTATCACCTGGCTGGAAGGCACTATATGTGAAAAGGATCTAGGAGTCTTAGTGGACCACAAGCTGAATACAGTATCAGTTAGCAATGTGATGTAGCAGCTAAGAAAGCCAATGAAATTCTAGGCTGTATCATTAAGGACATAGTGTTTCGATCAAAGGAAATAATAGTACAACTCTATTCTGCTTTGGTCAGACCTCACCTGGAATATTGTGCCCAGTTTTGGATATTACAATTCAAGAAGGATGTTGACAAGTGGGATTGCGTCCAGAGGAGTGCGACCAAAATGGTAAAAGGTCTCGAAACTATACTCTATGAAGAATGGCTTAGGGAGCTAGGTGTGTTTAGCCCGGAGAAGGTTAAGTTGTGGCATAATAGCCATGTTTAAATATTTGAAGTTATGCCATACTGAGGATGAAGCAAGCTTGTTTTTTGCTGCTCCTGAGGCAAGAACACAGAGCAATGGAGTCAAGCTACAGGAAAAGAGATTCCACCTCAACATTGAGAAGAACTTCCTGATAGTAAAAGACATTCAACAGTGGGACATTCTGCTTTGGAGAGTGGTGGAGTCTCCTGTTTCAGAGGTTTTTATACAAAGGCTGGATGGTTGTCAGCAGTGCTTTGATTGTATATTCCTGCATGGCCGGACAGAGGTTTGAACTGAGTGGCCCTTGTGGTCTCTTCCAACCCTAGGCTTCTAGACTAATCTGATTCTGCGAATAAGCAACATCTCCCTGTATAGAAAAGCATTTTGAATGCAGACCCTTGTTTTAATTAATTTGAGTTAGTTGGCAACATTTGCTTTTGACTGTCAAAGAATCAAATGACAACTGTTAAAGAATCAAATGGTAAGAAGCCAAATGATAAGTCACATAGAGGTGAACCAGCCACAATTTCAGCATTGCAATATGTTCTTTTGTATTTCTATATACAGAACACAGAAGCTGGAATTAAAGTTTAAATGCATGGTGAAGCAGAAAAAGGCAGTCTTGTTCATGTTTGTGCAGAAGGAAGTCCTGGTGTGTTCAAGGGAGCTTAGTCTGTAGAACACGTGTTTGGCAATAGAACCTAAACTTTCTCTTCTTGAAAGGCAATGGGCCATGTTCCCTTAGTGTATGACTTCCAGTTACTCACTGGAGAACGTGAAACAATACTACATGCTGAATATCCCTTATCTGAAAAATCTGAAATCCAAAATACCCCAAAATCCATGACTTTGTAATGGGTTGCTGATACCTTCAATGGTTCAGTGTACACAAACTTTATTTAATGCACAAAATTATTTTTAAAATATTGTAAATAACTGCTGTCATGCTATATGTATAAATAAGATGTATATCAAACATACATGAATTTCTTATTTAGACTGGCCCCATCTCCAAAGTATCTCAGTGTGCATCTGGAAAAAATATCTGAAATCAAAAACACTTCTGATCTCAAGCATTTTAGATAAGGGATATTCGACTTGTATTTGCCATAAATGAAAGCAAACGATAGGGCAGAAACTAAAAAAGAGTAATGTGCACCTCAGAGTGTAGACACTCCTATGAACAAAGTTCAACATGGTATTTTATTTTATTTTTTTAAGTGTACTCAAAGTCATATATTGTCTAGGACATGAGTGAGCCTGCCCTCCATTATGTTTGAATAGCTTATCATGAAATGAATTCCAAGTAAAACCATTTGGCAAGACAAACCATGTAAAGCACATACTGTTTCTACTCATTTCCCAGCAAGTTCCCAGGTGTTTTTCCTCCCAGCCTTTTCTCTCAGTGAAAACTGAAGCACTCCATTTCTAATAATAGCCAACTACCACTGAGCTTCATATTGAATGGATTATGAATGGATTTTCTAATATCGTGCAACACAAACATCAAGATGCTTTTAAAAGTCATTTTTAGGTTATTAGAGATGCCTGGACATTGGATAATAACCCAGACTAAAAATGCTAACCAAACTAAAGAGCTAATTAACAAATAGTGTGACCAAGGAACAACAATAAGGTAAGGTTTCTGTATTATTAGGAGCTGTGCCAAGCTTTGCTTAAGCTGACACAGCTTGTCTTAGCCAGGATGACAAGCCGTATCTCAAGAAATTCCTTTCTGCAAAATTATTAAAAGGAACAGGCGCCCTGTCCCTCCCTGAGTTCAGTCACCCTATTATATGTTAGCAGATTCTTCCGAAATCCTTTTGAGGACATCATATTAAACCATTTCTGTTCAACTGCTAGAGGCAGAGATCACACACAGACAACTGCATGGATTAATGAATTGAATAAATTATCATTTTATATCGTCAAAGATGCAGGATGTTCTTTTCTAGTTTTTATTTCAAACCCCTGGCCTGATTTCCTACAATCCGAAATGCTGTGCTGTTTAAAATGGCCTGATCATGAATGTGCATGGGTTGGTTTATTCCTTATTCCTTTGCCACACACTTTAACTAAAATCTTTACCTATCCCCTGCACCTTCCTGTACAACTTAGGTTATTCCAATATTATACCAGCAGGCAGATACTGTCTTAGATTTTGCCTTTGCTAAGCATCTAATAAATATTAGGTGCTTTACAAATCATTAGCTACAGCTGCACTAAAATACATTCATAGATAATGTTTCCAAGCTAAATTTAGAGGGGGTTTTTTAACTTTCAAAATCCTAAGTGCCTTGAGCCCAAGGTATTTTACATTTCGCCACTTACTACATGGGGTTCCTCATGCAATAAAATCCTCTGATGGGCTCTTCTTTGAATACTTTCCTCTCTTGAAGCATCATAATCTATTACTAGATAGGGCTTTTTTTGTTAGTGGCTCCATTTTGGCCTTTAGTAATGTCATCTCACTTTTGGGTAGTAGATTTCATGGCCTACTTCAAGTCACTGTTCATATGTTAAAGCTTTTGTCAAAACGCTATGCTGACTTTAGAAATTGTTTGTGTATGGATGTGGTGCTGGAGAAGAATGCAGAGGATACGGTGGACAGCCAAAAAGACAAACAGATGGATCCTAGAACAGATCAAGCTAGACCTGGAAGCCATGATAATGAAACTGGGGCTGTCACATTTTAGCACATAATGAGATGGCATGACTCATTAGAAAAGATAATAATGTTAGGAAAGATAGAAGGTAATAGAAAAAGAGGAAGACCACACACCAGATGGCTAGACTCAATCAGAAAAGCCAGTCAGGATCTATGCAAAGCAGTGGGCCACAGGGAGGATCAGAGATATCTCATCCACAGGGTTGCCATGAATTAGGGTTGACACCAAAAGAACAAAAATGTTTTTTTTCGTAATAGATTTTATGAATAAAACCTGTCTTAGGCATATGTGAAGGATAACAAAAACACCACTTCCAGAAAGTTTTTGGAACAGCCAACACCATAGAACCTAAGACTGTTTTTAACTAAACTAAAGATTGGCCAGCAACTAACCATATTAGATAACAGTGAAAAAGAAATTAATATAAAAGGAGCTTTGTTGGATGAGCATGATGGACTATGGCCAATAAGACACTTGTGAAAAACCTCAAAGAGGAAACAAGGCAATGGTCTTTCTCCAGTGTTGTCCCCCAGTGACTAGCATTCATCTGGAAAGTGGCAAA
The DNA here is from genome assembly GCA_034509955.1 of Urosaurus nigricauda. Classification (NCBI taxonomy): domain Eukaryota; kingdom Metazoa; phylum Chordata; class Lepidosauria; order Squamata; family Phrynosomatidae; genus Urosaurus; species Urosaurus nigricauda. Next base: position 110,406,726 of record JAOEGL010000004.1, read on the forward strand.
AAACCATCATGCCTTGTAACCAATGATAGCTTTATCACCTGTATCAGCTAACTCAAAAAGTCTAAATATACCTAGTTTTTTTTATGGGGTCCTCTCTCACAATGTATATCTAGTGTTCCCCTTAGTTTCAGAAGCAATTTGCTATGAGGGGTGACAAACTGGGAAGAGGAGCTGCTGCTTGAGCAAACCCAAAATTGAAAAAAAATAACCTCCTTAATTTGTGCAGAACTAGTTACCGTATGCTGTTCTTTGGATCTTCACCACAACTGGAGAACTAACTGTAGCTCTTGTTCTTTTCCACTACAACAAATTGGCAAAATGCACAATGACTGCAAAATGCAGGTATAATTATGCTTATAAATGACCACTGCAACAGTATCCATGACACAATGAACACAAATTGGAGGGAAATTAAACCTTAATTATATCTAGCAAGTGTTATAGCCTAATTAAAAATTGTATCCCAAACAATAAAAATGACTTACCACCCACATTAGCTCTGCCACAATGGTCTAGTCTTCCCAAACATTCTTTGTGGACTCCAGCTCCACATTTTGAACATAAATAGCCTTGATAGAATGTCCCCCTGTAATATAAATTAGATAATGGGGGATTGGTAGATCAACGTTTTGTACACAACAAAGTAATTGTCATGAAAGAGTTTTTTTTTTAAAAAATTAAAGAAGGCATTTGAAAAAAATGAATCAAGGAAAAATAAACTGGGATACATTTACTAATGGCCCTTTAGCTCTTAGTCACATAATTTCCCGCAGAAAAGTAGATGTGCCCCTATAGAGCTCGGCTAGGCTTCTGAATGGGATAAAATGCATGTAGAACCATTGTTACGGTTGTCTATTTCAGATAATAGAGACTCAACCTATATTTAATTATATTCCTAGATTTAACCTTTGTTCTTAAAACAAAAAAATGTTGGAAATACTTTTGAACTGGGAAGGCACCTGACTCTTTTTTGTTTGTTTTTTTAAAAAACGAAGTAGTAATTGGCATTTTTCTTAGATTCTTCTTGTTCTAGTTGTAAATAAACTTTCATGCTAATGTCAGTTTGAATAAACATCATTCATGGCTTTAAAATCAACACAAGCAGACAACAACACAGCTACTGGTAGCCACTACTCTAGTAACAGAAGATTTGACTGAAGAGGTTTCCTGCAGATTATGCTTTCTCCTATGCTAGACAGTGGAATACAGATTCACCTTTTTTTTTTTCTTTCACGGAAAAGCACTGGATCATCACAATTTCTGAACTACTTTCAGTAACTGAACATATTACAATATAAATACATTTTTAAAGTGCAATAAATCTTTCAGGTGCAATGAAGAAAGAAGAAAGGGCTTATGCGAGGAAAAAAATAACTTTATGGTTCATTAACAATAAAGGCTTCTCAATGTTTTGGGGTATCTGATAGAGTATTGCATTCAGTAATAACCACATGTTGGCTCAAACTGTTGAAGGAACTAAGTTCTATAGTTTTTCATTTCTATTGCCTTTAACGAACAGAAATCTTTTCATGGACAGTTAACCTTCCAATCACCCCTCATTCACAGAGGATCCTCTGTGTTCTCATCTTAGTACAATCCACAAGAGAGGAATTTCTTTTGAACCTCCTAGGGAGCAAACAGGCTGCAAATAAAGACTGTGGCTCACTACAATGAACAAACTGTCAAAATACTAACACTTCAGTAATGGCAGGTAAAACCTTTCGAAAATAGAAGCTGAAAGAAAGAAAGGAAAAAAAATGAAGCCTTAGATCTGATAAAATCATACATGCAGAAGAAATTCATATAGAAAACTTTCATTGCCATCCATTCTAAAGAGACCGACACTTTTGAAGCTCAAGAATCACTTGGCTCTTCAGCAGTGCAAAATGCTTCACAATAATTTACAGACCACCGTGATTATACAGTTCATATCATTTATTTGGGACTCAGCCTAAGTAGGAATAATTATGAACATAACTTTATTTTTTTTCAAAGTTCTGTAAAAGCTTTATTTCCTAAATTACACCTTTTTTTTTTTCAAATTACACCAGAAATCGCACCTTGATTAAAATATAGGAGGAACTCCAGGAGCAATTTTAAAAATTCACATTTTTCTGGTTTCTCTCATAGGTCATAGTTAAATTGATGTGGTTTATCCTGATGCAGAATTATGCATTTTCTTTTACCTGCAAACACCCATCACTGCTCACTACTCTGCACACCAGTGGAAAACACAGAGTCGAAAATCCCATGTTTCCTATCAAATATGCAGTTCTGATATGAGATTTGCACTGATACTGAATTATCCACTTATACAACTACATCTGAATTTCTCGTCCTGCCAATTTTAAAATAGGATACCCATACAGACAAGTTTCAATACGCAATACAATGCTTCTTCCAAACTTTGGTGTGACTACTCAGCCTATTTCACACTTACCTCAGAAGCATCTGGCAGACTTTACAGGATGTTACACGAGTGAAGGTGTGCATTTTGAAGTCATGTGTACTTGTTTCGGCATAACGTGGCCTTATGTTGGACCTTTAAAAAAACAAATGCCCTTATTAACTCACTATCAAGAAATGTTTGCAGAGAAGAGGTAGGGACTGTGAAGAGGTGGAATCTCTTTGCCTGTACATAGCATCCATTGCTCCAGGTCCTATTATCTGGAGCAGCAGAAAATAAGCTTGCTCCACCCTCAATATCACTTAAACAAGGCTATCATATCACCTCTTAACTTTCTCTTCTCCAGGCTGAACATACCCAGCTCCCTAAGTCTCTCTTCATAGGCCATGGTTTCCAGACCTTTCACCATTATGGTTGCCTTCCTCTGGACATGTTCCAGCTTCTCAACATCCCTTCATAACTGCGGTGCCCAAAACTGGACACAGTATTCCAGGTGAGGCCTGACCAAAGCAAAATAGAGTGGCACCATCAATCTAGACACTATACTTCTATTAATGCAGCATTGCCCTTTTTAGCTGCCACATTACAATGTTGACTAATGTTCAATTTGTGGTCTACTTGAACTCCTAGATCCATTTTACATGTACTGTTGTTAAGCCAGGTGTCCATCATCCCATATCTATGCATTTCATTTTTTTCTACCTAATTACAGTACCTTATATGTCTCAGTGATGAAATTCATTTTGTTAGTTTTGGCCCAGCTTTATAATTTATTCAGGTCATTTTGAATTTTGATCATCTTTTCTGGGGTATTAGCTACTCCTTCTAATCTGGCGTGATCTGCAAATTTGATAAGCATGCCCTCTATTCATTCATCTAAATCACTGATAAGACTCATTGATCAAAGTCCCATTAGTCACGATTAATTTGGCCCATATATTTCAGTGATTTTGTGCTAAGTGAATTTAAAAAATTAAAATCAATTTAAATCTCACAACCACCACAATATTGTAGCAGAGATAAACAAGAAACCCTATTGAAATACCAGTAGTGTTCTTCTTCTTCCCTCCCTTTTCCCTCTTCCTTTTCTGACATCTTTTTTAGATAAACCTATCTGTTTTGTTTTTGCTGCAGAAGCATTTGTTTTTGAAGTACAATAAAAATGCTGTACCATATTTACTCGTCTATAAGTCAAGAAATTTATGAACAAAATTGACCTCAAAATCCTGGGTCAACTAATGCCGATGATGGCAGCTCATTCAGTGACAAAGACACACACACACACACACTTTCTTCCTCACTTTCCCTCCATGTCTGGGAATGGGCTGCCCACTCCAAGGAAAAAATGGCTTCAACCAGGGCTCTTTGATGCATTCTTGCTGCATCAGAGAAACAGCCTCTGTCCACTGCTGAAGATCCATCACAGACCTGAGGAGCCTCAAAGTTCCACAGGTCATACCAAAATCCATAACTTTGACCCCAAAACTTACCCTTGACTTATAGATGAGATCAAATTATAGTCAAGTATAAACAATAAATCAATTAACTAATCAGTCAGGGACACATTTGAGACCATTTCTCTGAAGATGCCAGCCACAGATGCTGGCAAAACATCAGAAAGGAACTCTTCTAGAACATGGCCACATAGCCCGAAAGCTCCACAAAAACCATTTTTAATATCCCCTGTTCCTCGGATGTCCAATTAAGTCCAATTGCATGTCAGTAACTTACTGGTTAACCAAAGGAAAGAAAAACAAAAACAAAAAAACAAAAATGTTATCAGCTACTTGTTGTCATTTGCTCCTTTACAGATTTTCCAGCAATAGCTGTATTTGCTGAAATTGTCATCTGCGAACAGACCTGTCTAAATAAGCAATTTGAAATGAACACAGCAGCTGCTAATGGAACACATTACCCTTATGTGTGTGACCTACATGTGCAATTTTTATAATGCCAACATTGATTTCTAGTCACAGTAAAATGTAGCTTGTGTCACAACATGGAACATTTATTTTATAGTTTATTGTTTTGCTTTTATCACATTAACGAGTGAGCAGAAATATTAAAAAGTGCAAAACTACCAAGTAGTACATGGAAAATTAATTTTCTCCTAAGCTCATTAGGCTCATGCGTCACATTTATTCCAGTTAGAAACTTCAGAATGGAAGATGGAAAAGAACATAAACTTTTGTATTCAATTCTTTTTTGGGAATACAACAGCATAGAGGTCAAGAGATGAGAACTGGGTGCATGATCAGTGGGAAAAACAGCTTACATGCAGGAGGTATGCCAGACTGACATGCTCTTAAGTAACAGTTCAAAATATTAAGTCTTGCAAGAGAAATATGTAATATTTAATTTCAGGTCTTTGAACGTTTACACAATTTAAAATGTTCCTTGAAATAGCATAAGTTCTCTGGTACATTTCAGGAAATCCAGTAGCAACTATAATCAATAGCAAAGTCTCCTCCATAACTTGGGTAAGCCAATGGATCTTTTTCAATCTGTTAACCAGGAATAAGGTAAGTATGTAAGTCTAAGAAGATTATCGCACAGCCAAAATAAGTGTACTATCCCCTATGGGATACGGTCACTTTATGGGTTGCTATTGGGTATTGTTGCACACCAAAACACCACCAATGCCGCCAGCAAACTACAACCCATCTCTCAGCCGCACTTAGCCCGCCGATTTTCAAAAATGGGAAGCTCCCGTACTTCAAAATTGGCAGGCTAAGTGCAGCTGGGAGATGGGTTGTAGTCACCCAACAGCATCAGATGTGTGATAACACCCCATACCAACCCATAAGACAACCTTATCATGTCAGGGATAGGATGCTTATTTTGACTGTGCAATAATCTCCTAAGTGTCACTGAAGTAGTAAACCTATATTTCAGGATATATCCACACTTATGAAATCATCCAGTTTTACACTGCTTTAACTGTCATGGTTCAGTGCTATGGAATTCTGGGATTCATACACCCATGAAAACCTTAGTATTACCATAAGTCGGAAACAACTTGAAGATACACAACAATAACAACAACACAGCAACAGCAACAGCAACAACAGGAGAAAGACATACACAGCATGAATCAATGACACGCTTCTTCAACTAGGAATACTAAAATATAGTCTTAAACCTGAATATCACCACCACCTCATCTCCATTCACAGACATATTTCAGTAACAAAGATTCATAAGTGGAAGGCTATTAATTCAAAATAGTTCAGCCTCCTGTCATGCCATCTGAAAACACCTAACTTTAGGGAAAAGTTTCAGATCTCCAAAACCTTTAGCCAATTTATTCACTTCATTTCCAATGAGCCATAGAAAATTAAACTTTAATCACTTCAGTTTACAAATCATTTGTGTTATAAGCAGCCACGTCCAAAATTACCAACAGGTAGACTTGTTAAAAGGTCTCCATGACTGGGCCTGCTCTGTTCCTTAGATCAATATTTAATTTCTCATGTGTGCCCTTTTCCAATTACGCACAGCTCAACCTCAAATGGAGGAGAAGATGAAGGCAAGAAAGAGGCAACAAGCTCCTCTCAGATGATGGAAGGGGATAAGGCCCATTTTCCTCAGGATGTGAAAACAAACCTGATGAGTTTTGAAAAGATGTGCTTTGGGGAGAGTAACAGTCCAAAACAGTGATCTCATTGCCAAACCCACTCTGGCTCATTGCTACTGGAAGTCTTCATGTGCACTTGCACTGTAGACGTAAGGCTGTTTGACACCACTTTAAGTGTTGTAGTGACATCCTATAGAATCCTGAGATTTGTAGTTTTACAAGGTCCTTAGCCTTCTCTGCCAAATAGTACTGGTGCCTCACAAAACTATAAATCTTGGGATTTTGTAGGATAATGCTAGGAGAGTCAAAGTGGTATCAAACTGCATTATTTCTACAGTGTAGATGCAACCTTCCTCATTGGTTTAGCTGACTTCCATATATTCCTTCATTTACCCATGGCTGGGAGATAAGGCCAAAATGCCCCCACAAAAATTACCCAAAAATGCATACCCCACCAACCCCAAAAAACAGAAGAGCCCAGGTGTGTACTTTTATTTTTAAAAAACAGGTATTTCTTCATACTACACAGCATGGGTTGGAGCGAGGTGCTGCAAGCGATTAGAAAAGTGAATTGCCCCTGCTGGCAAGAAATTGTATTATTTATTTCAAATTTGTTTATTTATAGTGGATTCCATATTTATCCAAGTATGGGCAACTCAAAATTTACATTAAGACAAAACACAATAATTAAAAACAATCATTGTTGAAAAACAAGAATTATAATGGGGTGGGGGAGAACGCTACGCCAGGGGGAAAAGCAGTAATTTAAACGAGTTTGAAAGCATTTAAAACATAAAAACGAGAATGAAATTACAACCATTCTCCTTTAAAATGCCCTTCTGCAACAACCAGTTAATAGCCCCAACCAGTCTAAATTTTTAAAACTTTGCCTGCCAAAAGAAGAAAACTAAAGGGTAAGCCCAGCCCTAGCATTCTATAGGAGGAATTTCCTGGAAGAAGCCACCAAGAAGGCCTAAGAAGTATAAACATGGAAGCCAAGAGAGGGGGCCGAAGGCTGCAAAAATAGCACTGAAGGACCACTGGTGGAATCAGGGTTGCATTTTGCCCCTTCACTTTGGCCAAAGCTATTTGGGGGGTGGGGGAGCAGACAAGATGAACCATCCTCTGAACTTTGCCCACCGTCCCAGATACAAGAACTACTGCAGGCTCAATTCTTGCAGTAAAAGAAAATGGACTCTGACCATGTTGTAAGACAGAGAATGAGTGCAAAGAGAAAAAATTCACCCGCCCACCCTTTTTCCTACAAAAGGAAGAAGGAAAATCCTTATCAAAACAATATAATACCGCATTAACCATGGATCTGAAAACTCCTTTCCTCATTTCAATATTTGACCAGGCATTATGCATTGTGTCACAGTAGCTTATACAGTCAAATTATGTGTCACATCTGATGAGACTGAAATAATATGATCTGAAGTGTAAGAGCAAGATGTGTCAAATCATAAATCTTTCCAAGTATTACTTCCTATTGGGAGGGCTTTTAGAAATGTTTCCTCATTTCAATATTCCCCTCATGTCATTTTCATAAAAGGTATTGCCTATCACTGATTAACTTTACAACATTACAGATGCTTTCTAAGAAGGTTTCTTAAGAAGGTTAACTATCAGAACATCAGCTAATTTGCCTTGTGGATATAAGAGAATGATGAAAATGACCAAAAAAATAAAACCCACAAATTATTATGTGCATTGCTGTTATTAACTGCCCTTGCATACGTAAACTTAAATGATTGGAGGTTGAATGTGTAAAGTGTCACCATCAAACAGCATTCACACAGATGTTTAAGGGTACAAAAAAACCCCACATCAGTGTCAGCTCAGCTGGGATACCCACTCTATGTGTTATAATGCTACAGCCACCAAGATTTGAGTTAGTATGTTTGAGTGATACATCACCCAAAATCAAAGCTCCACACCTTTTCCTGAGCTACACAAAAGCTGAAGAGAAAGTAGCCTAGTTAAATGCAATGGCAGCAGGTGGCTTCAGTATCAATAGTGTAGTAAATTTGCTCTGGGATCATTTATTTAATTATTAAAATATTTACATCTTGCCCTATAGCCAAGGATCTCAAAGTAGCATATAATAAAGCCAATATAAACAACTGACACAAGAACACTAATTTAAATAGTCATAGAAATAAATTACACAATTTAACACTTGAAACAAAATGTCTTACAACCAGTTAAAACAGTTTTAGACAATTTAAAACTATACGCAAGCACAAATTTTGGTCCAAGCTTTGGCTAAGCTATCCAAGGATACAGTAACCTATTTCTCCCAAATACAGTGGGCGAGCAAGATGTTATCCACTGGGGTTTGGTTCCAGATAACAAAATCTGTGTATGCTCAGGTCCCACTAAATATAATGGCACAACAAAATGGTGTCCCATATATAAAATGGAAAATCAAGGTTTGCTATTTGGAATTTATACTTTTTGAGAATATTTTCAAGCCGTGTATGCTCTAATCCATGGATAAAAAATCCATGGATAAGGAGGGCCAACTGTAGATTCTGCACTGTTGATAATGCTAAAGTTCTTTCATATGAAAAAAGAAAAGAAAATCCTCCAATCAGAAAAGTAGCACATCAGAGTGAAACTTAGGCTACAACTTGATTCCCAGAGATGCTAGCTTTTCCATTTTTCTACAAAGGAAAACATTCACACATTCATCTCTCCACCCAGCTCTTGAACTAAATCTTTGGAAACATTATATTTCATATTTCTGAAAGCATAGACTTGGGAGTTTATCGTTCAGCCATTTTTGCCTGATCTGGGCACAGGACAGCTTCTGGACTGAATGGGAAAAAACGGGAGTTATTGCACAGAAAAATGCAGACTTTGTCGCAGGACGACCACAACCCATCCCCCAGCCGTGCTTATCCAGCAGATTTTCTGGGATGGAAACCCTCCATATTATCCCCCCCCCCAAAAAAAAACCCACCATTTTTTTCACATTCAGTCTTGATCCCATCCCATGCCCGGATAGTCCAAAAATTGCTGTGATAAACTCCTTGCTTTATGTCACATGGTAGCAGGAGTGCTCTAATGTACTACTGGTGCAGGTTTTATCATTAACATGAAATACAGCATTAAGGGTGAGGGGATGTGCAACTTCTCCAGCCATTGGAAAAAGCTTTTTCAGGAGATTCAGAAAGAAGAACACCAATTGGCTCAACAAGCTTTGAAGCTCTCTTGCATTGGAGAAACCAGTGCACAACATAGTGTCTCCAACCAACCATGCTCAGTGAACCCATCCTTATCTCTAAGACCCCATCTCTTCTTTATTCATCCTAGTGTATGTAGCAATATGAAAATATCTGCTTTGATTTTGTTTTCTTTCTCCAATTCCCAGCTGCATATTTTCCCCTGTTCTTGTTATGTAGTATGTTGAAAGACTTTAGCAGGAAGATGGGGTTTTTTCCCATTATGAAATGTTCTGCCACTTTTTAAAAATGCATTATCATGTATAATACAAAACTGTTGTGAATTTTACATACATTGCCTCAGAAACTAAATCATATTCAAGCACCTTTTTCAATTGCATCCATTTGTTACTCCCTTGCATTTTAAAATGTGTCCTCAGTTTTGTGTGCATTCTTTCTCAAAACTGCCCCACCCCTACCTCTCAGAAAGCCTTTCAAATTTGCCAAGTCTCAAGGCATGTTTCTTCATACAAAAGTCTTAAGAGCCATGAGAAGTGAGACTAAAAAATCCAGAAAATTCCTCCTCCATTTCTTTCTTCAAAATGTGCCCCAATCACAGCCTGTTTTCCCGTTTCCCATCAAGTGGATTGGGACAGGGTTCGGCAGCCACTGCAAATCAGGTATCAATGTGCCAAAGCACACAAAAAAGGGTGCTGTCCATATAATGCTCTAACCTAGATGGCCAGTTGGTGATATCATTGCTTTATAGCCTGACAACATTTGGGAGAATTCATTTGAATTGGCAGTAGGGTGGAGGAGGAATGGATCTTATCTGTTATGCGTAGATGCTTGTTACTGGCACTGAGCCCTGGGGATATTGCAATAAAGATGTAAATTACTATAATTGGACAAGAGGAAAATAATGCTTCTGGAAAGGCAACCCAGTTGATGCTTAACTCCCCCCCCCCCCCCCCCCCAACGTGAGCTAGCGTGTAGGTTTAAAATTTTATTATCAGGAAGACTTGGAGAAAGGCATTTAAAGTTCCTGGGAACCAATATAAAATATAGCACCAGTTTTATGAACCCAGGCAACCTGCTTGTTTGCCAAACTGGGTTAACCCCTTAATTCAGATTATGCCCTCTTGACATGACCAGGGAGCATGGTTTCATTTGTTATCAAAGAGATTATACTAGGAAACAGCAGTACTGTAATCTTTAACAGTCTGTCATTATTCACAGCTCCCAAACACCTCATCCAAATGTTTCAGTGTTTGATAGCTTGTCCAAGGAGGATACATTAGAGAAGGGTTGTGAAGTACAGTACAATGGATTTCATTCTTTTGAGGAGGAATGACATTAAAATCTACTTTCTTGTAAAAGGTCAAGTTCCTAAATATACCGGGGGGGGGGGGACCCTCCACTATCTCCTGCAAAAGCTGTACAATACTAGAAGCCACTTTCTTTTCATATAGTATTTCAGCTAAAATGATGGCTAGGCAAAGCCATTTACCTACCTCATATTTTAACATTAGCTTAAGGTTTCCTGAAATAAGTTTGGGTCTGACATAAACAAGGGCTTCCAAAACTGGGATGGTATTAAATAAAGAAAAGAGAGTCTTACATAAAAATGCAATATGCTAGGCCACCAATTTTATGCTGAGATAATTTCAGTTCTGAGTGGTATAATTAATTGAAAACTCCAAGTATTGGCTTGTATAATCAATAGTTGGATTTTTAGAGCTACAATTAGCAAACTAAGGTATTATGACAGCTATGGCAGTGTAACTTTGAGAAGTTCTTTAAATTAAAGCTTCCAAAGCAGTATCAGTACCTTTCACTGGTACTTGTCCAGTTAGATGGGGATGGGGACAGGATTCTTTGAGAGGCACTGACCTTGCCTATTTTGGCCAATAAAAGCTGCCAGAAGTAGACTCGACAAGTGGATGAAAGAGTGATCAATGCAAATAATGAAATGTACCAGTGCTGTCTTTTGCATTCAGAACCTATAGGTAGGCCAGAATCTAGTAGCAAGGTTGTCTGCAGAGTTTGCATTGGAATCCAGTGAGCTCCATTCATTAGCCACTGGGTTTATATATCCATAGTCATCTCTAACCTAAAATACGCTCTTCCCTCTAAAATGCTGCTTCCAATGAAGAATTTGCAGAGAGCAACGACATCACATCACACACTTCTTTTCCCCCTGAGCTAATGCTTCCCCAACAGCTACTCAATACTGGCCAGACTTCAGCAATTAAAACCCATGCACATTTTCACCTTTCTGTGTGAAGGCCACTGCAGAGTCATTGCTAAAACCCATTACAAACATTTCAATTAAATCTTGAAAAATTGCTTTCCTAGGGCACTTAATTAACAGCTCACCTCCTCCCATCTAGATGCGAAGTAATTTCAATTTAATTAATTTCCTCTCAACAATAAAAGGGAAAAACTATGTATATAAAAGCAGGAAAATTCTTTCTGCCTAAAATTCCAATATAAGGAATACATTTTTTATTGTGTGGGGGCTGGGGATTGTTTTCCTAACACATTTAGCTAAACTTTAGTCCAAACGAAACATTCGTCCAAAAGAATAGTATACTATATATTATACCTGCAGAGTTAGGCCTAGTAAATACAAACTACAGATCACCTAAGAAAATTATTCCTAGAATACATTACATCAAACAATAAGTGGAAGAACTATACAAATGTATGTCCCACTTCCATTTTAAGTACTCCAGACTAGAATATCAAAAATTAGATGACAGGGAAAATAATTCTCATACAAATCCTGGTACAGAAACTTTAAGTTGTTATAGTTCTGTATGTCTGTGGCATAATGGTGTAATTTCATTTCCATTAAGAGACAGCCCAGAGTGTTCATTGATAATCTCCAATTTTCTAGCCAAAATGCAAATACATTTTGGTTCATATTCTTTAAATGTTCTTTAAGTGTCTAAGGTGGTAAGTTTAGACATTTAAACTGACAACCAGGCTAACTGCTGAGTAAACAGACTCCAACCTACTATTAGTCATTTCTCAAATGTGAAGGTTTGCTTCCAGACATTCTGAATTCAGAAACTGGATGACATCAATAGTGGAAGGATTTAGGCAAAAATATTGCCTCACTCAGGAACAGGAAGAATTTATATGGCTAATATAACAAGCATGGAGGTGGAAAACCAACAGTGTTCAGTAGGCAAGGACTGGAAAATACTCTTATTAATTACCATTATTTAGACAAACCAAGAAAATATACTTTGAAGAAGAAGAGAGATAAACAGCTCTTTCTTGGTTTTTCCACCAAATAAATTGTCTCCTGTTTCTCTCCTGGAGAAGTTCTTTGTTTGTTTTGGACTTTCTAGCTGTAGCACAGAAAATAATCTTTGAAGAACAGCATTTAGTGAATTAATCAATCAATCAAGTCTCCATATGTTAATACTCATATATCCCAGATTTGTCACATCAAAGAATATCTACCAGAAAAGCATGTTGCCTAATTAAATTAACTGTATCACAAGTAAACTGTGCTTTTGATCAAGAGAATGCAATTTACTTCTAAGACTTAGCTAGGAAATTTACTTATTTGATCATAGGGTGGCTGCCCTTTTAGAGATTAAAGGATTTAATCTTGCTAGCTTTCTGGATATGTAGTGCATTGTTTCAATCACACTAATGACCATGCTTTATACTCTTTCTTTCTATGGAGGAACAATTCTGGTTCACAATGATTTATTCATGTAACTATATATGGTCTGTAATAACTGGGAGATATGAAGGCACAATTTTTCATTCATACCAATCCTCTGCCGGATAAAGACCTCATCAAACTGCATCCAACTTGTTCTTGACAGGATGTTAAATAACTGGCTTTTTAACCCCACATTAGGCAACTATGGCTTTGCAAGTTACCTTGCCTATTACTAGCCTTTGCAGTTACATTCAGACTTATCAAAAGAATAACCACACACTGTGCTCTGCATATGCAGTACAATATACTCCCAATTTTGTTCTATGCTGAGATGAAATACTAATCAATCAAAACCCAAGCTTGCCAGGTCTGTTACATTTTGTTTGGGAAAATTAGTGACTAAGAAGGCATGGAAGAGGGCAATGTGCCCAGGTGTATTTGGATTTTAAACAAACAGATCTAATTTTAGCCCTTCAGCTCACACCCAAACTAGATGTAGCACACAGTCCTTGATCAAAGGGGACCACAAATTCAAGTGAAAAAACAAAAGGGACAGAGCTGTTTAACTCTTTCACACATGTCATCAAGCTGATGATTTTAGACTTGAAGAATGACATTGAAGAAAAGGTGAAAGAGGGATTTAAAGAAATTAATCAATCTGGAGAAACCAGACTAGCGGTGAAACAGTCAACTATAGAGAGAGTTGGTACTGGAGAGCAGTGTGAGAACTCAGAGAGGTCAGTAGATAATAACATCTACCATGATGAAGAAATGGAGACCAAGGGGCTGTGCAGCCTGTCCCTAAGGGGCAGCCTGCAGGCGCCTCCATTTTCATTGGATTGGGGCTGCGGCAACCACATGCCGCAGCCCTGATCCAGCCTTTCCAGGGGGCAAAAAGGAGCCACAAAAAGCAGCTCCTTTTTGCACCCTGGAAAGGGTGCAATAGTTGCCGTGGTGTGGCTTTGCAGTGGTCCTTCAGCGCCAGAGGAGTGTTGTGATTCCGCGTCCCGTGCAGTGTGAAGTGCAGTGTCACACCACCCTGGCGGCAGAGCCAGAGAATGCGTCCTGGAGACGCTACTCCCCAACTTCGCCCCCAACCCAGCCATTAAGGCTGGTATATTCAGGGGGCCAATTGGAGAGTGGAAGAATTCCCAAAGGTGTTTAGCTAGATAAAGCTATGAGGAAGCTTGACAAGGAAGAAGGAACTGTTGGGCTGAAACAAAGACTATGGGGCAAAGCAGTCTGACAGCTTAGATCAGCCTCTGACTGTTAAAGAAAATGCAACATGGGACATACAGTGGAAGAAATAAAATATGTATGTGAAAGTCACATTGACTAAGCAAAAGCAATTAAGAAGCTACACAGGTGAAAAGGCTAATGTAATTTAGAAGTCCTGGGAGCCAAGGACAAATGGCAAGGACAGAATTATAGAATACATATTGGAAACACCTGAGAATCAAAAAGTGTACAAGGTAATATGATGAAATACTTGGGTTGGACTTAAATATGGGTTGAACAATGTGAACCAATCAGAATGAGTGTAAACACCCACAAGTGGCTATAATAATAACAATGTGTGCCAATGTTTAGTGTGGAGTGGTGTGGAGTAGAGAATAGCTGAGTTGAGCATTGTATAGAGTAGAGTAGATAATGAAATAAAGCAAAGATTGTGTGGTGAAGGGCATTTAGTATATATAGTTAAATAAAGTAGATCTTTTATACAAGTCTACTGTGTTGCCTGGTGTCTTGAGAAAGAGAAGTTACAAGAGCCACCAGAACCAAGGAGACGTTTGGAGACATCTCTGAAAGAGGAGAAGGCTGAGAGAGTTTGTCAAGGTCTTCAGCCTATTCTCTGAAGCTCTGCATGCTTAGAAGAAAGCAATAACCATTGATCAAAGCTGGTCTGCTCTGCTGCACAACGAGGTGGTGAGTTAAAGCAAGAATAAGACTAGCTACAACTCCCATCATCCTTGACACTGACTGCTCCGGCCCCAATCATCTGGGGGCCACAGCAACTGGACAGCCTGCTCTGAAAGTGGGCCGCCACCATACTCCCAAATGAGCCGCCAGCAAGGAGAAGCTTCTTGCTGCTTTTTTATTATTATTTTGTGGCTTTGGACCTTCTTAGGCGCTCTCAGAGCAGCTGAATCAGGGGCATGCATCATCTTTATGCCCCCAAAGCAGCCAGAAGCCAGACTTTTTGACCCGTCTGTTTCAGGCCTTCACTGAATATTTTGATGGACAACAGATAAGAGGTCAAGTTGCTCAGCCATATTATGTTAATAGATTGAAGATGGATGAGTCTGAAGAGGTGATTCAGCAAGAGGTCTACATTCAGGAAGAACAATGTCAAAAAGACATTGTGATAATACATGCTGTTGTTCTGAATTTTTTTCACTTGGGTTATTCTGTATGTTAAATATAAGAAGAAATAAATGTGTTGAGCTGCCTGGTTGAATTTGGTTTGGAAAAATCAGTCTGAAGATTTGATATCTGAAACAGGATATACTAAGAAGAAGTTTATATGGATTTATGAAATACAATAAACAATAAAGTTATGTGGTTTTTCCTTCATATGTAATACAGTACAAAATGTAAATGTTCAATAGAGATATTTTTTATAAAAAATCACACAAATATTAGCAAATAATTAATGCATGATGCAAACAATATTACACTCATCATGTGTAATAATTAATATTACATCCATCAATTATTTTAAAAATATAAATATTAGGAAGAAGTATATATAAAGCATACACACAAAATGAGAAAAAGAGCAAACCAAAACTGACAGGTTCATCTATTCTTAGTAAGGCTCATGTTCATTTTTCTTAGTAAGAACTTCAAATAAGAATTTCACAAGGTGATCCAAATAATTAGAAATTAGTAAGGTGATTCAAATAATTTGAATAACTTATTTCTTTCAAATTCTCTCCAGTAAGGCCCCTCATCATGGTATGAAGGTATGTATCCCTGGACTCTCCAAGACTATGGTAGGGAAGCACAAGCTCTGGCATGTTCAAGTACAATCCCAGTGGCAGACCATATGTCTGCCATTCATGGACTAGCAGAGTTAAACATGAAGAGATTCATCACCAGAAAGCTGGCCACCAGATGACCACTCAGCCAGAAAAAAATAATAAACATAATGAGAGTATGAAACAGTTGCCAACTGCATTCCTGACAGACAGGATCGCAACCCTTCAAGACATCCAAGAGACACTTTGAACTGGTTTAAAAATCACAGAGTGTTTTCAGGAGCAAGTGTGTTACGTAACACTGAATAATAGTAAGACATAAATCTGATCCATCTCTGATGGAGTGGAGTGTGGATTATGAAAGGTTTTGATAGAAATTTATTTTTCCCAGTTCCTCTCAACTGGCTACTGAATTCTTCTATGTCTTTTTATGTTAAAATAGACTAACAGACCAACATGGCTGAACACCTGTTAATTATAGCATGATGGACAATAAAGACTGCTATTATAAACAGATGCCTATGCTACCCAGAATGGCTGACCCACAGAAGAGTCAACCATTGAAGGAGGAGTTTAGGAGACACAATGAGTCAAAGCCATGCTGTATAAATCAAATCATGATACCTCCCAAATGCTGGGAAGGAAAGGTAATTCTTTTTTATGCATAGCTTTAATAGCACTGGGATTTATCTTTGCAACAAAATTGTGATTTCATCAATTTTCATGGCAGGTGAGAGCAGAATGGATGGGGCTAAATATGAGCATCAAAAAGTAGAGCAGGAGCACATCTGTGGTTGTACATGCAGGCACTGATTTTTTCAAAAAACACAGGAAGTCTAAAAGGAAGAATAGTAACTTTCAGTGACAAGTAACCAGTATCCACTCAGAAGTAAGTCCCATTTAGCCTTAGAGGTGTTGCCACATTTTTCCTTTTTGCCCCCCTCTCTCTTTTTTCCTTCTTTCTATGTCCCCAAGAAAGCTTCAATATCTAATTCCATTTGAGAATATAAACCTGAGAAAAATCACAGTTTGGGGGGAGGGGTGACCTATATCTTTCTTGATATATTCTAGATAGATGGGACAGTACAAGAGGGGCATGCACCTTGGCTCCATTTGTTTTTACACTTTGTTCTCTAAGTGTTTGATTAACAAATCAGGTTCAAGTTGACACAGTATGGAAAGCACACATGCATAGCAACATCTTCTGATGTTGATCTCTGACATATTGAATACTAACATATTAAATTAAAGCTATTAATGTTAATATAAATGCCTCTTAAAAGTCTGAGATCTATGCTAAATTCTCTTAACAGCACTTCATGTTTAACACTACAACAGATGTGCGCTTACGTTTGCTTTTATCATGGTGAAATGCATTTGTGCCTGTTAGCTTTTTCAAGAGATGTGCTGTCTCTTCTGTGAAAGTGATCTCTGAAAGAAGTGGTAATACAATCTGTTTTAATTGTGAATAATTCTTTCTTTCTTTCTTTCTTTCTTTCTTTTTTCCAATGAGTGTTATATTGTGCATTTCAGGTGCTGAAGCAGGGGCCTACCAAGGAGAGCATGCACATAAGAGAAAATGAAACAAGGATTCAATTTGCGGGCATAGTAGCTAGCGATTTGAAATAAACTCATCTTGGAAGAAAGGCATGAAAAATTCAGCAAGTGACATGAAGGCACATACATACATACATACATACATATATAGGAATGCTCCAAACCATGTTGTACCTACTATTGATAGTGGCCCAATATGAGCTCAAGGTACTGCTGTAGCATGCAAGAGAGGGAAAGTGTCCAGAGGGTGAGCTATTGTATATAAAGTCCATGTTAATCTGACCAGATTACCTATTAGGGAACTGAGCCACATCAAGTGTGCATACCAGAGTCTGAAAATCAGGGATAGCCTGGGGATTCTGTTAGTGTACCATCCACCCCCTCTCTATCAGACTCCCTAGCTGAGATCATGAACTAGTCTTAAGAGCTGTTGTTGAAGCAGATTTTTGATTCTGGGCAACTTCAACATACCATGCTGGAGGCGAGTTTGTCAAGTGCAGCTCAGGAGTTCATAGTATCCCTGACAAACATGTGCCTATCCCAATTGGTTTCAGGACCTACACATTTCAGCTCAGACCATATGGATCTGTGGCAGAGATCAAGCCCTGGGGAGAGGACAGTGGGATGTTATTGTTGTTGTTGTTGTTACTACAGTTAGCCCTCTACATTTGCAGCTTTGACACTCACATTTTATTCACGAGGTCGTCACCGTGTGCGCATGCACTCCTCCTCCTCCTCCCTCTCAGGCTTCCAGGAAATATGCACCCATCAACCTCACACCTTCTCCAGCCAGCTTCCCACAGCGAGGTATCCCACTGGGTAAAGGAGAGGAGGAAGAGGAGGCATGATCCCCAGCACCCAGTGGAGCAAATCACTCATCCTCTTCCTTCCCCAGTGGGATAGCTGCCTGGGGAAGCCAGTTATCCCACCAGGTAAGAGGCAAGAGCCAGCTCCTCTTCCCCCACCCACCCGTTCCTTTAAATGGCAATTCACAGTTTTTCAACATTCACAGGGGTCTTGTTCTCCTAAGCCCCGCAAATATGGAGGGCCGGCTGTATTACTATTACATACCATGGATAATTCACTTGTTTGTTAGTAAAATGTCTAACAAACAAGGAAGTGGACATGTTTAAATTATTTTGAATTGCTCTATGAATTTTTGTGATGCAAAGCATCAGGAACACTCTCATGTATATGATTAATAAAAGTCATGATTTCCACATCTAGGCCTAGATATTATTTTAAAAAGCAGATAATGCCATAACACTTTGTTTAGAGAGCACCACTTCAGAATCCAAATGAGGACTTGTAGAACTGAATGTTCTTTCAAACCAAATAAACCAAATCCTGCTTTGCACACAGAAACTTAGATACAGAGAGAAGCCTAGATAGACCTTTCCACTTTTAAACCCATGACTTCCTACAACTGAAGTGGTATGTTTCCTTGAATAGGTTCCAGCACCAAGGCATATTAGAATAAACCCTTAATACCTAAAATTGCATCAATGTGAGCAACGTTGTCCATTTAACAGAATTCCTTCCAAGCAAATGTGTCAGATTCAAGGTGAAAGAACTAGTATATCAACAGAAGGAGCTATACTACCAACCCAGAAGGTGTATTACTAAAGATATGTTTGAAAGTGCAGCTCTGCAAGTTACTGCACCAGTATTTTCCTCAGTGTGTCACTGAAGGAGGCTTGGCTGTGTGAGCACACAAAAATGTTTGGTTTTATTTTTAATGGCTTGGAAGAAAGTTGAAATAACCAAGTGGAAAATTATGCTGATAGCAAAATTTTACACAGAGGATTAGGGAGCACTATAAGAAACTGCAGAAAGACCCTAAAGAAATTAGCAAACCAGTCATTGTGACAACTGGTGAAATTCAACCTAAGTGAGTGTTTAAGATATTGCACAATGGATTGAAAGAGAAAACTTATGAAGTCAGCTACATGCTGAGATTACACTTTGATAAATTCCAACTCAAGCATCCAGAGGCTTGAATTTGGTTTTATTTTTAATGGCTTGGAAGCAAGCTACCTGAATGTAATTGTGAATACCTCCATGAAGCCATCTGTTCACCGCACAGCAAAGAAAGTATGCATGCATGCATGCATATATGGTTAGCACAGTGAAAGCATGGTGTCAACTAAAGAATTATTTTACATCTTTGCTCCTTGCATCCTCTCAACAGAGATAACAGGACTAAAATACTAATAATGAGTATCACCACAGTTTATATATGGACTTGATTCAGAATATCACTTTCTCCAACTCCTCATGCTCTAACTATAAAAAAAAAAACATTTTTCACATATATTCTTTAATATTAACCCCTACCATTTAACGTTAACCCCTTCCACTTTGTCTGTCACAGACAAATCTGTTTGCATGATGGACTTCTTGTCTATTTGAGCAGTTTAATCCAGAGAAGAAAAAGACTGATTTGCAGCAGATTGCTGTCCGCTATCTAAGTTTATATGTTTCTTCCCCCACACCCCAGATATATTTCTAAAAGAGGAAGGCACACTAAAGAGCTTTCCACCTAATCTGGTGCAACAGGATTTATGTAAAGGAACCAATTTATAATTCCTATTGGCAATATATAGACATACAAAGCTATCAGCATATATACAGCAAGATTACAAACCAGCAGAGAACTTCAAGAAAGCAGATGACCCCTTTTCAAATGCTGACCTAGAATCGTAACAAAGCTAAATCATGCAAAAGGAGGCTTCCTGATAAGTGAAACTATCCCAGAATGTGGCAATTGAAGAGTTTGGGCTTATTAATGTTGCCAATAAATGTATGATAGTTCAGCCCAAATGCAAATGTCTTCCAATCCTCATCAACTATACAAAGCGAGTTTTGATGATGGCAGACCCATAATTTTAACCCTCATCTAGTCAGATAAAAAAAGCTTCTGCTGTCTGAGAGTCACCTCAATGAGAATTCTAACATACTGCAACATATAAAAAGCCCCATGTCCACAAGAGTGTTTGTGGGTGCAGAATCAATGGCATATTCCACAATATCAAAAAACACAAATACAGAAAACACAGGTCCATAACAAGTGCTATGTTTCTTTTGGGTGGGTATCAGCCCTCCTTTTCTTGCAGCCCTCCTCCCTATCTATCCATCCACTCATCTATCCAACACAATTTCTGAGTTTTAAAAATACTATTGCTACTATCTCCAATTCAAAGTAACATTTTTTTAACCTTCCCCTCAAAATTAGGAGGCATATATAAACAGTAAATAAAAAGTGCTCTTGCTATTTATTTGCAAGAAGACCTAAGGTTAAGAACATCGTGGGACAATTTTTCTATCTCAATAACAAAATAGCATCTGCTAAGGGAAATGTCGCCCAATGAAAGGCTGTTCTTTGTGCCAGCCACTCTACAGACAAGCAGATCATGTCACTTCAATCTTGTAATGGTCCTTGAACACATATTTTCCACACATGGTGTGCTGGTTGCATGTTTTCTCATCCATTATGCTACTGGAGAAGTAGCAACAGAGGAAAAGGAGGCACTGAATATTCCACTGAATAATGCTATTGGACACGGGATTACTGGCATTTCTGTCCTAAGCTTGTGGAAAAAATGTCTTCCACCACATTTTTTCCAGTGTGGAAATATGGTTCAGTTGATATTGTTATCACAATGTAAGCAAGCTGGGATTCTTGTGGTATGGCATCCAGACAGATGTCTCTTTTCAAAAAACATGCCCCAACAATGCAGCAACACCACATTTTTACGCCATGTTTTCCCCGTTTATTTGACATATACTGCTAAAATGGATATTTGTCTCTGCACTTAACCATCTGTTCACCAATGGTTAAATCCAAAAAACCTGTCCAGTTTTCAAAGCTGCTTAATGAACATAGATCACGGTGACATTAAAACTGCTGCCACACTGCTGAATTAATGCAGTTTTAATACTGATTCATCTGTCATGGTTCCATCCTGGGATTTGTAATTTGTCATGGGGCCAGAGCTCTCTGACAGAGAAGGCTAAATCTCCCACAAACTACAAATCCCAGAATTCCATAGCATTGAGCCAGGGCAGTTAAAGCAATGTCAAACTTCACTGAATCTGCAGTATAGATGCAGCCTATGCATCACTTTTGGTGTTATTGGTTGTTAAGCTTCAAATGCCTTGTGAGTTCACAAAATATCTTCGGGCTTCCCACTGTTTCAAAGTGACAGCGGTATGAGACTGGATGCCACCATTCCTCTGTGGCAGGAGCAGTAGGCCAATGTAGGTCTGCGACTCAGTGATGTCAAGGAACATCCTTGGTAAGGTTCTTTTCATCCCGTGACTTTATTACATGCTGTGCATCTCTGTTTGCTTCACAGATTATGTGAATGTTTTCTTGAGGAGCAGTTGAAAGGTTTCTAGCACGGATTGTTTGTCTGCCTCCCTGTGGGTTCCTGGATGATGTTACTGATTGCTTGTACTTACCACCAGCACCCTCACCATGCAGAAAACAGCAAATTAATATGTTAATCTGTACAAACACATACTGATTGATTCTACAGAGAAGTCTAGCTCTGCCAGAGATGACAGAATGCTCCAAACACCACCAAAACTCTAGCTGTAAAAAAACTAAGTGCATGTTTTGAACTTAGTAAACAATAGGTTGTCCATACAGAAAAGGGGGTTTCAAGTCAAAGTTCCTTCTGATCTGTCTCTGTTTCGGCAGGGCAAGCAGGGCAAGCACCCAGCATCTCTGAATCATATTTCAACCACAAAGTAGCACATCCCTCTATGTCACATTGTGTGGGACAAAATAATGTTTGAATGACAAGGCACAACAGATTTTTGGGGTGATTTTGTCCCAGCTATATTTTGTTTCGAGGGGAGAGATTATAAGTGACTGAAACCCAAGGATATTTTTACAACTCTCCAGCTGCCTGCGATGCCTACATTGTAGGTCATTCTATGTGAATTCTACAACAAAAATGACTCTGAGGAACTAAAATGTCCTATCTAACTGTATGAAGTTTAAACATAGTCTTGCCTAATCACATGTAATGGTTTGGGGGATTTAAAGCTCAAAGGAGAGTTCCTTGGATAACTGGTGTTGAACGCTCCCTTGCCAGCAGGCAGAGCCTTTTCACTACGGAAAGAAATAATATTCACAATTATTATTTTTTTCAGATGAAAAATGGGCTTCTCAGCAGTTGGGAAACTCCACTTGGAGAAATAACAGACCAGAGAATATTTTTGTACAATTTTCTCCAAGTATTCAAATATCTCAAAGTGCTGCAGCAGATATAATCTGCAGAGAAAAGCACATGTTTTTTTTAATGCAAAAAAAAAAAACACCCCACTTGTTTTTATCTACAAGAACAGTTCCTCTGCAATTTTGTTGGATGTCTGAGTAAGGGGAGAATACTGCAGAGAAGTATCTATTTTCTACCACAGTGAGGAGGAAAACGACCACAGTTAGTTGTATTCACAAGCAAGGAGGAAATAGTCAAGGGTTTACATCCCTACTTTCCTCCGTGCTTTCATTTTTGCTAGCAAA
The DNA here is from genome assembly GCA_034509955.1 of Urosaurus nigricauda. Lineage (NCBI taxonomy): Eukaryota > Metazoa > Chordata > Lepidosauria > Squamata > Phrynosomatidae > Urosaurus > Urosaurus nigricauda. The sequence goes on from JAOEGL010000004.1 coordinate 110,429,636, forward strand.
TCCCTGTGTGGGGGAGATAGGAGTTACATCATTGGCTATCCTGACAAAGAAGCCCACACATTCCTTTTCTGCTTAAAATTGCATATACCATGTACTCATGACTAGGAAAGGCATATTATATTTCCTATGTGTCCTCAGAATATAGCCTTTAGGAAAGGACAGGACCAGTCCAAGTCTACAGACAGTGTAAGTGGCTGTCTGCCACACGGATGCTCAAGATTTGCTGGATATCCTTCAAGGTGGTTGTTTGGCTTCCCTGATTTTTAAACTACAGGTCTTCAAACAACGTTTTACTTTTCTGCTCCTGAAAAGTATCAAAGACCTAGGAAGGGAAATTTGTCTGCTATTGGCCTATAGTACAGAACTTACCTATATCCACCTCAATGTCACCTAAATCCTTTCCCGTCCTCGCAAAAAACAAAAACAAAAAACAAAAAACAAAAAGGAGAGCTAGCATGATGCAGTAGTTTGAGCATTGGACTATGGAGACGAATCATGGCTCAGCCATGTACATTCACTGAGTGACCATGGACAAGTCACACTCTCTCAGCCTCAGAGGATGGCAATGGCAAATTTCCTCTGAAGAAAACTGCCAGGAAAACCACATGATAGGTTCACCTTAGGGTCATCATAAGTCAGAAGGCACCCAACAACAAACACAATCCACTCACCTATAACCACCTCACTCTCACCTCTAAACCCACAACAGAGCACAAGACACAACACAAACGGGCCTTTGAACTATGTGATAGCCCTCCTCTACTATAAATTAAGGTTACATACCTGTAACTATAAAAGGCAGTGACACACTAGTTGCCCCACAAAAGGAGTGATAGTGACATTCATAATACAATGTAAAACAGTTATACCTTAATTATTACAATAATTACAAGTTAATCATGCTGCCAATTTCTTTCTTTCAGTTAGTCTCAAAGGTGCTACACGATCTCTCTACATACTAAGTAAATTACAAGTTATTAGTAATTTTCAAATTTCTATACTTCTCAGGAGTTTATTATATGACGGAATTTGGGGGTATAATGCAATGGCAATCCGAACGCAATCATGGGGTTTCATGTTATTGTAAATGAGTGTATCTCACGGAATTTTGGGCAATGGGAAGTCATTCCGAACGCAATCATGGGGTTTCATGTAATTGCATATTAGAGTATCTCACACAATTTCAGGCAATGGAGGGTCATTTTCAGGAAATGGGAAGTCATTCTGAATGCATTCCGAATGCAATCAGATTTCATGTAAATTCGCTAAACTAGCAAATTCACGTAATTGCAAATTGGCTTCATTTGCAATTGAGAGAAATTCCTCCCATGTGATAAACTCCTCAGAAAGCCCCAGTAGGCAGACCTACCCATCACTTCCTATGCAACATGCCATGTAAACAATCTTAGAAATTATCTCTAACAAACCAGAAATGCTAACTTTTCTCAGCTGTGTCCTAGTTGTATAGATTGCCACAAAGCAAAGGTGCTCCATATTGAGGGCTGCCACTCATGTGTTTAGTTGTGATGTGGTTTGGCAGTGTGAAGAAGGAACCCATTAGGAATGCATTGGCTGAGACCACTAATCTAATTTTCAATCCTGAACCTAAGCCAAAAGACAGCCCACACAAAAGCCAAACACATTAAGCTACTAAGCCACCAATTCCCTTGATTCTATTTCAGCTGTGATAATCGACAACAACAAATCACCTCCACCAAAGGATGGTTATGAGTGGTGTTGCTTGTTGGCTGATGCCCAACACTTTTTACAAGGCTATGCCGTTTTAATAGTTGACAGCATACGTGCAGGAAAGCAGACAACTGGAAGGCATTAAAAGCTCTAATGTCTTCATCAAAACTGCAGCAGAAGCTAAGCAAATCACTCAGATGATGAATTGTTGGTTCAGTTAAAATGTGCCCAATGCACTTGCTGTGTCATTTGAGCTGCACAATGTATTAAAGCTTCTAGTGGAAATAATCAAGCTCTCACTGTCTCTTTTAGAAAACAGATGATAAAGCAGTAGATTTTGGAAGAGAAGCTCTTAGGCATTCAGAAACACTTTACAATATATCACAAGACCAAATTGGGAGCCACCAGTGCACAGTAGAAACTAAGAGACTAAACTACATTATCAAGAAGCCCACAGTTCAGTGGTATTCAAACTTTTTACCCCTAGGATCCTCCTTTACATCTCCACGCAGATGCCACACCCTCTGCTGCTTGATGTAGTATTTGAACGAAAATATTTTATTTAGTGTGCATATTCACACATTCATGTATATTCATATTTTATCCTTTTATAAGAGCACAACATTGTTCAAATTAGAAAGGTTTTATTTAAGTGCATTCAATATTAAATTGATGCATGTGCAAATTTAACACATAAAAAAGTTTGAGAAGAGGAGGAGGAGGAGAAGGAGGAGGAAGAGGGGAGATCAGAGCCTCCACATCTTGCAGACACCCCCTTGAGCAACTTTTGTGCACCCTGGCAGTCCCACCCCACTATTTGAAAACCACTGCCATAGTTTGAATCTCATGTCTGACATGAATGCACTATGTTGCCCCTCAGACACACCACTCTCTCTCAGCTATCGACCAGCATTGGGGAAGAGGTAGTAATAGCAACCTACACTACAGAGCTGTTGTAAGTATTGCAATATGATTTATACATTTAACTCAGGGGTGGGCAGCTGCGCATGGGCAGCCTCAATTTTTCCATCCAGGAGGGTGTACCGACATGTTTTCCTGCAACCAAAATGCAATGTCACTTCTGGCCTCCCTTTTGGCTCATTTTCTGCCAGTTTTTTTAAAGAATTATTTTGTGTTTGGGGAGCTTTGGAGGGTCAGGGGAAGCAAACAACTATGGCTTGGGCACATAGAAATTGGAAGAATGTGTTTTAAAAGTTAGGCTGGGGACACTGAGGTGCTGAAGTGCTGGATCTAGAGGTTCCAAGGGCTACATGTTGACCATGGGCCTCATTTTGCCCAAACCTGATTTAAATGCTTTACACTTTCAAATTGTATGCCTATTATATTTATATCAATTATATAATTATGAAAATTATAACTATAAGCTAGCGCATCTTAAAGCTTAATAAAATCTTAATAAAAATGGTGAAGGAAACAGGACAGTTTCCAAATATAAGGTGAGCATGGTCAGGAGCAATACCTGTGTTCAAAATGGCACTGGTACATTATATAAAACCTGATGTTTCAGTGGAAACATATGCTTGGGGGGGCTTGAAGAAGCAGTTGAAGCAGAAAAGCAATGGTGAGATATGTGGAGGAGTCTTTTTACATGACATATCTGCTGGATGTAGGTGTGTGTGTAATACTGTGGAAGCTTGGGTTAGGAGAGGGAGCAGAGCATGGAAAAGTTAAATTTTTTACTAAAATTCCCAGACTTCTATCAGGATGGGTAGTGGATTAAGTTTTGAATAACTTTTACCCATTCTGGAGAAGTGGAGAAGAAATAGTTTGGGATGAGCTGGAAATAGTGGTCTGCATGATACCATGGTAGGATGGTTACAGAAATATTATGAAACAGAAGCAAATGGTAAGTAAATTAAAACTAAAAACAATGTTCATCTGATCGTGGCAAGGTCTAGACCAAGTCTCTTGTGTGGAATTCTCCATCTTAGAATTTGGAGGACTTATTGAGAACACCTGATATGTTCAACATAAAATGGCACTATAAATTGAAAGATGATAATAAGCAGAATCATGGAAGTGAAAGACTTGCAATAACAGGAACAGTGACAGTTTATATAGAACTAAGGGAGGAATGAGCCAGCATGGATGGCATATTTGACATTTTGTAAATCCATCTGACACCAAGGTGGAGAGCCAGCACAATGTAGTGGTTTGGGTGTTGGACTAGGATTCTAGAGACCAGGCTTTGAATCCTCCCTTGGCCATGGAAACCCACTGTGTGACCCTGAGCAGGCACACTCTCTCAGCAAGATCCCGTTTTTGAAAAGCCACTGGATAAGCACGGCTGGGATCCAGGCTGCATATGGGTTGCACTTAACAAGCCATGGCTGAGTATGAACACTTGGTTTTAAAATTAAACATGACTGTATCCTTCAAGGAGACATTGCTTTAAATACAAAGTGGTAATCTCCATTGTCTCTGCTCACCAAGAGCAAAGCCAGTGTGCCACAGTGGTTTGATTATCAGACTGGAGCTAGGTTCCAGTCTCCACTCTGCCATAAGACCTTGGGTGACCTTGAGCCAGTCACATCTTTCAGCCTATGATATCTCAGGTTGTTGTCACGACAAAACAGACATCACTTTGAACAATTTAGAAGAAAGCCAGGATATAAATGTAATAAATAAATAAATTAAATAAATAGACAAAAGGGTAAATTCGAATAGAAATTCTACAGCAGGATAACAGAGCAGAGCTTCCAAGTGATGCTCTGGAGGCATGAGGGAAAGAGGTGCTAAAGGTAAAGACTGCTCAGATGTCCTGATTCCACAGTAGTTTTCTTCCTGCAGCTGAAAAACTGGCTTGCAGGATGGAAGCAATAAACTTATTTTCTACTAGGTGGCACATGATATGCTATTAAGGCGGGAAAATTGTAACATTATTTCTCCTATTTAATATTTATCATTACAGCTCTCATAACATAATTGAAAATCTACAGTTTTATATACAGATTAGGCATATCTGTGTAAATCTTCTGTAGATGCATGCAACAAAATATGATATTGGACGACCACCCAGACATAGACATGCATAACACAAGGCTACAGAGCAGCTCCTAGGAATATTTATTTGAATGACTATTGTGGCTTCCATGTGAGTCAGGTAGTGAACCCACTCTGGGCCTTAGTCCAGATTTTAAAGGTGCAATCCAAAGCGTTGGAGCTATTTTGAAAATAGGTTTCCATATTTTGGACAGCTCTTTTAAAGATGTCACTGCAATCGAGAACACTCCTGCAGTATGGAAGCTACCAGCTGACACTACTACTGGGTTGTATTTATTTATTTTGCCCTACATTGCATTCTTCAGAAATCAAAGAAATGGCATGAGGATCCCAGGGGAGAAGGGGTTAATTATATTTTGCCTGCTGAAACAATGGAAGTTGATATAAAATAGCTCCAAAATACATCACATATTTCTTTGAAAGGATTCTGAAACGCTTTTTGCTGTTGTGTTAGAGAGAGAGCAAGGAATCAAATCACTGAAGTAAAATTTAATAAACCAGGAAACCTGATCCATATACCACATAATTAATAAATTAGAAACCACAAAGAAAAAAAAAGCCAACATCCCCATCTCACTTAGTCATACATTTTAGTTTACCAAGGCAATGATAGCAAAATCAGCCTCAATTATGTTAAATATTTATTGCTAAATCCATTAATATTTTCCCTAGATACCAAAGTACTTCAGAGGAAAGGAAAGCACGAAAACATAGCTTAGAGCTCCCTCTTCCTTTCCTTGGAAGAATTTCAGTTTTGCCCTGTAGATAACCTGCTCCAAGGTTCTTTAAGCATGCACATCTGCAATGACTTTGATAGTGTAAATAGTTACTTTGGTAAACAATATTGAAACGCTGCTGGATCAATTCAGTCAGCAAAATTATTGCTGTCTTCAGTGCAAGACTACTTACAATGCCATTTCAAACTGCTCGAGCCACTTTTTCTTCAGATCTTTTGTTTTGCAGTACAGTTCTAGGCCGTTTTGTCCTTGTACATGGATGAGGTAGAAGCCATAAGACCACTGTTGAAATGACAAGAATTTTCAAAGATTATCTATCAAGACTTCACATACAGCAGGGCTGCAAAATGTTTGAAGGCCAAATATTGCTAACTTCATGTTCACATATCAAGGAGAATAACCACTCAGTGCAACACTTTAAAATGTTCATAAGTGCTTTGAACATATTTCAGTGCCTTTATTAAAATTGTGCAGAATAAGGTGTAGAATTCATGCCCTGAATCTAATGCAGCTAATGCAAACCTGCTGGATCAATTGCTGAATGAAGAGTTACTTATGTAACTCTTACAGCTTCACTGGACCTACTCTAGTTGGGAAACTGGATTTAGGCTATGACTGTACCTCTTCAAATTTCTGGTGAGGTCATTTCTGAATGTGACACAGACACAGACCGAAAGACATACACATTCAAATACTCTATAAAATGAAGTAATACAGAGTTACTACATAAACAAATGTGGAGATGGATGGTTGCAAAATTTTAATTTCATGGTTCTGAGAGAGGAGCGGCTTTACCTTTTTATTCTCTTTATCCGTGGTGGGATTGTTGGTTATTTTGTATTCTTGAAGATCAATTATATCCTTCATTTCATAATTATCACCTCGTCGTTTGCAAACAATTACAGCCAGGTCAAATAGAAAGATATGCCTTTGAAAGGAGAAAAATATAACAAGATGCAAGAACTTGGGACTTCCGAGCCAAAATGTTATGACAGAAAATTTCACTTTAAGCATGCCTCAATTCATTTTCAAAAAATATTAAAATTAAAATATTGAAATTAAAGTCAAACCTTGAATTTGAAATTTTGTGTCCAGTTTTGAAAAGTAGAATGTAAGTTGTCGTATAAATGCAGAACCATTCTCTGCATGATTATTCATAAATAAATATCCTTGCTCAATAGGGCTTACTTTCTAGTAAGTATGTTGAGAACTCCACCCTTATATATGTAGGAGGTCACTTAGTAATTTGATTCTTGACAACTGTCAAGTATAAAATGCCATCAGATGTCAGTTATGTGTAATTGCCAGTCTTCCAAAAGCAGTTGTCAAATCCGAAATACCATTGCACATCAGTTGTCAAATACTAAATATCATTGCATGTCAGCTATTAAATAAAGTCAAATATTAAACAGCATTGTTGCATGCCAACTATGACAATGCCAGGAGCAACTTAAGATCGAGGGCAGATTGCCCTTCTGTTTCGCCCTTCTATGGCCCAGCTTTTTGAAGCCTAAAAAGGAACGACTACCTAAAACATTGCCACTAAAGGAGGGTGTCCTTGAGGCTCATAGACTCAGAGGTAAGCAACTGATGGACTGTAAAGCTGAACCCTGCCAGCACCTAAGAAGAATATCAGAGACAGATTCTGAGTATCATCTTTCACTAGGAAAAGAAACTGCTCCCAGGTGATTGGCATCCCTGTGGAAACACATATTATCATTGGTGGATATTTCTGCAAGATTGACAGTGGGCCAGGCAAAGCAACATATAAGAAGAAGAAGCTGAACCATGAAAGAAAGTAGAAGGGGAAGGTTATGAATATGTTTCTGGCTTTCTGCCCCTCCTTATATGATGTAGCAAAAACTGTTTTGTTTTGGTGCTTGGTGATCTTCAGTATAAGCCTTGGTGATTTTTCTGAATCTGGGAAAGATTGAGGACTGTTCTTATAAGAATGTTGACTGGTAGGGGGAGATATGGTGTTGGGATTCAGTTAAACCAGGTAGCCTGAAAAACAATCCAACACTTTGATCTTATTCCCACTGTTTCCTCAGCTGGATAGTTCATGTTTCTTTTACTAGATTACTTTCTGCCCTCCTGGTGCTATTGCTTAATGACAGGCCAATCCAAATTCATATCTCCATTGTTTATTTATTCATCTTACCTGATTCTGCCACCAAGACACAAACTTCTCTCTACTGTGTCCACAGTAGCTCAAAATCAAATTCGAAGGAGTTTGGAAAGGGGAAGATGCAAGGCTGTTGCTTCTTTTATTGGGTTTATCCATCTGGAATGTGATCTTTCTCTTTTCCTACTGCCTTCTACCTTGCCAAGAATCATTGTCTATTCTAGTGAGTCATGTCTTATGATATGGCCAAAGTATGACAGTCTCAGTTTAGTCATCTTGGCTTCTAGGAAGATCTCAGGCTTTATTTGCTCTAGGACCTATTTATTTTTATTTTCAGTACTCCACTGTTTCTGCAGTACCACATTTCAAATTAACTGATTCTCTTCCTGTCAGCTTTCTTCCCTGTCCAGCTTTCACAACTTCTACATAGAAACTGGAAACACAATGGATGGACAATCCTAACTTCAGTATTTAATGATATATCTTAATACTTCTGGATCTTGTCTACTTCATTCAAAGTTGCCCTTCCAAGTCCTAGCCTTCTGATTTCTTGAATGCAGTCCCCATTCTGATTAATGACTGGCCCAAGTTGTTGAACTATTTCAATATCTTCAGTGTCTACTTTAAAACTATGTAAATAACCTGTGGTTATTATTTTATTTTCTTAATGTTTAACTGTATATCTGCCTTTGCACTTTCTTCCTTTACTTTCTTCAGTAATCCTTCCAAGTTTTTGTTTTCTGCTAATTGTATGGTGTCATCGCGCATATCACAAATTGTTGCTGTTCCTTCCTCCAGTTATCACAACCAGAATCTAATCCAGCTTTGCATATGATAGGTTTAGTGTACAAGATAAACAGTTATGGTGATAAAATGCAGCCCTGCCTCACCTCCATGCCAATTGGAAACCACTCTTTCTCCGTATTCTGTCCTAATGCTGGCCTCTTGTCCTACCTACTGGTTACACATCAGGGCAATCAAATGTTGTGGTACATCCATTTCTGATCAAGTCTAGCCAATGCCCTCTACACTTGAACCTACCCCTTCATAAATATAGCAGGGGAAGATGACTGCATGGCATCATGCTTTGTAAGTATTTCTTTGAGAGTCCCAACTGCATTTAAAAAATTGCAATCTAATTGTTCCTGAAGAAAACTTAGCATAGTCTTTGAAGGTTATCAAGTATTAGAGGTGAGTGGCTAACATTCCCTTCCTGGGAAACCTACCTGACAGTGATGTCTGGACAGTTTTATCTTGGATAAAACTGAATATCTAGAACCATATCAATCAGGCTCAAAACATAATTAGAGTTAATACCTTTGCTGTTCTGTGGAATGACAACAATTACCCTGCTGATTCTCCTTAGAAGCTTTTGATGCTTTCAACTGTAGCATCCTACTGGATATCTCTCTAAGATGGCTGTGGGAGCACACTGGGCATTGGTTCCATTACCACTTGGAGGACTGAGTTTTACAGAAATATTGTGTTAGCAATTTATTGTTCATACTTTTGATACTTGTGCTCTGGGGTGTTGGAAGCATCTGTTCTTTTTCCATGATTTTTAGCATCTACATGAAACTACTGGAAAAGATCATCCCAAATTTTGGACTGAGATGTCTTCAATATGTCCATGAGAACCATTCTACCTCTTTTGCAATCAAATCCAGCTGAAGTGGTGGACATTCAGATTCAGACTGTGGATATGGTAATATAGGGGCTACACAGACAACTCAGAAAGGGCGGGCTGGAGGCACCCAGTTTTGCTCCTGAGGGATGCCGCAGCAGCCAAACCATGTGGCATCCCTTCTAAAAGCAGGTTCTCTTTGGTACGCAGCGTGGACACGAGTGTGCCATTGGCACAATGTCGCATGTTGATGACACAAGCACAGCACAGCGACGTGTGGATACTGCACCGCGCTTGCATTATCATGGTGGCCACCATGATGGCGGCACCATTACAACTAGAGTTCAGGAGCATGAAGACTCTGTGTGCTCCCGAACTCTAGTTTCGGCCCCAGGGTGCCAAAAGTGCCTGTTTGTACCAGACCTCACTCAACAGGGTGGAGCCAACTGAGATTAAGTCCAGTGAAGACAGTGATACTGATGGATGTTTTATCAACATAGATGGTTTACATTTAACCTATTATGCAGGAAAAAGCATTCCCTTCAAGAATTAGGTCGACAGCTTGATGACGCTTTTGTATCCACTGTCATTAGACACTCAAGTGATGATTCCTGGAACAGCTTCCAAACACTAGTTCACTTGGCACCTTTTCATCCAGCCAGGACTTTTAAACAAGGTTGCCTTTTAAAAACTACTTTAGCATTCTTTTTTAATATGGGCTGTTAATTGTTTAATCTATGCTTGAAAAAAAATTATGTCATTTTAACTGTTTTCTGATTCATTATTTTTTTAATATTATTTCTTGTTTTACATTTAGCTCTGTAAATCACCCAGTGAACATCTGCTGATGGATAAACAAAATATAAACCAAATAAATAAATGATGGACTTTGGAGTATAATCTGCCAGATGATTTCAAACCATGCAGCTGTGAAATACTGATATTAAATACTGCTGTCTGGTTCTGAAGTCAAGTTTCTGAACAATAAAAGAACATTTCAAAAACAAAAATCCACAAGGAATAATTTTAGTCGGGGAGGCACCTCATCAATAAAACATTATCCTTTGCCCTAAAAAAGGTGGCTCACATTTTATCATTTCCTTTAGGGGACACATGAACTGTGAGGAACAAGAACAGCAGTTACTTCAAAGAAAGGAAGCTGCAGTAATGTGTGTAGCATGATTATCCCAAGTGCTTTCCCAAAGCAGGGTTGCAGATAGCAATTCTGCTGCAAAAGGCACTTTTCCCTTGAGGGGATATATCCTTTTGGTGAAAATTCACTCCCTACTTTTACTGTGTAAAAACAACCCTACAACATCCTAACACGTTTCAACTTTACTCAAAATAAAATCAATAAATAATGTGAAGGTTAGTAAACTACTGTGTAAACCATAGGGTTTTGATACACATGGGTGTATCAAAGACCCCTTCGCACAAATTCAGAAAACTTCTCACCTATCTTGCCTCGCCCGTTTATCCAGAGTTGTTATCCTAATTTCGCCATCACCCTGTGGTCTTCCATAGAGTAACAGTGATTGGTTCTGAAAATGCAGAAACTGCATTAAATATGCAAAGATTGCTGAGAATGTTTGTTGCTTGTCTACAGCCTTGGAGGAAATAGTGGCAGTCACAAAATAGAAACATAATTCAACTATTAAATGTAAATATGGCTGGAAGCAGACGACACACAAACACACCAGACTGGGGACATCTTCCACATGCTTCATACCCTCCCTCACAATGAAACTTCAATACATGCACACTCACACACACATCAAATTTGCCTTTTGGCACTCAATTTCTCACAGCCTCCTCTTCCTCCAGTCCAATACTGCCTTGTGTATCTCTTGTGATCATTTAGATAAACCACTCCAGACTGCAGAGGAGTAGAAGCAAGCAGTAATATCATCCCTTGTGGCCTCGCTATAGCTTTTCACTAGCATCCACCAAACAGCCATGCATCCACTTGTGAATTATAAATTGACTGATTGAGCACTCGCAGGTCAAGTCTCAGCAACAATCAGAGTTCCTTATGTAGCTCTCTAGCCTTGATCTAAATATTTCTGCTCATCAAATGGTCTGTTCCTCTTCTATGCTTCCTGCAAACCTGCTGCTCTTCCCAGTCTCCCCACTGCCCTATTTAATCTGCTTACAGATTCCCTGTACCTTATTCTCTAGTACACTTTGCAAAACCTTGGGTTAGCCTCTGACTTGTAACTGACTACTTCCAAATTGGCTTGAAGTCTCAAAGAAAGTAGCCACTTGAATTGTTGAGAGAAGAAATGCACATTGGCACAGCTCATTTTTGAAAAATACGGTGTACACAAAACAGAATGTACAAGTAAAATGAAACAGACCAAAAAACACAGTATTGAAAAATTGCACACAGATGTGTTTTGTCAATGGGTAGAACACACATAAACCTGGTAAAATGCATAAATAAATGTACACGTTAGGGGGAAAAATGCATTAAGATGTACACATATTTCTGTGCACTGTACTCACACAAACACATACATGTCAATATGAGAACAAGGAGGAAAAGAACAAAATTTTGGTGGGATTCACCTCCCTAGGAGCTCTACCAGTACTCCACCTTGGCTCTGGTCTCAGTCCTGGAGGTTTTGCTCTCCCACCTCTTAATGGGCTATGGCATTTACAGTTCCAGTCTTGACACTAGCCTGGCATTAAACAGACTTTAGCGTTGGCCAACTCCTATTTTTATGAATGAAGGAGCAGCAAGACCTCTGGGATGGAGGGGATTCAGTAAAACCTTACACAAAGATCAGCAAGTAGCACAGGACAAAGACGTACCAAATTCTCTATTGAGGACTGAAACTGTTTAATTTCACGAAGAGTTTCATTATCTCTCTTCACTTCATTTACATATTGCGCCAAGTCCTAAAACACAGGAGAAAAGGAAATCTGAAATATATAAACTATGGGCTTTTTACACCTCATTAATGAAACGGAGCATTGGAAGCCCTTCCCATTCTATGGCAGAAGCAATAAAACTTAAATGTATTAGCATGCATACATTGTACAAGGGATGTGCAAAATGAAACCTGTACTACAACTCCCAGAGTTTCTCTCCATTGGCTATGCTGGCTAGGAGCTCACGGGAACTGTAATCTAACAACACCTACATGACCACTGTTTGTACAAAACATAATCACAGCATTATTTTTCGGACTCCCAGATTCTCCCAGACAGTACGGCTGGTGTAACTTTTCAAAGCTATGTATATAATCAAGGGGATGATTATGCTTCTTTTCCAACCACCATGAAACAAAACATGCCCAGGCACCAGTTTCCCTGATGAAGCAGAGGGAAAAGATGGATAGGCTGCTCGCAAACTGTGTGACAGAAAAGGCAGTGTATTTTATTTTTTAAAAAATCTAGCTTTCCTTTCCATCATTGTATCTTACTTCAAATGGTTAAAAACTAAAGAAGTTCTGAATTAAGGTAATTCTTAGATTTCCCCCAAAAGAATTTTATCTCCTTGATGAATTTTTCCTTCATTCCTCAAATTTCTAGCATTACAGTAACTGAAAACTTCGTCTCTCCACATTCGCGGGGGTTTGGGACACAAGACCTCCGCAAGCATGGGAAAAGGAAAAGGGAAAAGGGAAAAGGGGGAAGAAGGAGGAGGAAGATGGGGGGGAGGAGGAAAGCGCATTCAAGTGGCCTTGACATCACGAATGATCAAAACCACGAGTGGCCAAGCTGTGAATGTCAAGGGACAACTATTCCGTTAGCCATCCATATCCATGGAATCTTTATTCAGAGATTCAACTATCCACAGCTTGAAAATATATATGTACATGTCCCTCCACATTCACTGGGGTTAGGGGCAGTGAATGTAAAATTTCCAGAAATGTTGAAGCCATAGTGGGGGGAAAATCTTCTTCCCATTTTTTTTAGAAAAAACAGAGATTTTTTGGGGGGGGGGGGATTTAAAAAGCAACATTAGGACTTTTTAAAGATTGAAAGTCACTCTGTTAATTTAGCAACATAAGATATGACTGTATACAATCTGATCTGGCATAAAATTATCACAATTGGTATATTGAAATTATTATATTCAAACGATTATTATAAACAGACTTTACTTTTATTTTTTAAAAAAACCATTTATTTGTAACAAATGGAGTAATAATCTCCTGAACTTTGGTTTTGCTAGTTTATGTGGAGCAGGCAATAAATAAATAAATAAACAAACAAACAGAAGAAATCATCAACATATATCTCCTCTCCACAGTATCATATAGACCTAAATCACCCATTTTTAATCACCCTTAAAAAGAATTGGGGGTGAGGCAGAGTGTGTGGAAGAGAGGAGGGACTAAGATTCAATTAACAGGCATACAATTTAATCAGATTCATTTTTCGAGCTCTGGGCCGCATCCAAACTGCAGAAATATTCCAGTTTAACACTACTTTAACTGCCATGGCTCAATGCTAGGGGATCCTGGGCACTGGAGTTTTTTGTGGCACCAAAACTCTCTGACACAGAAGGCTAAATGTCTCATAAAACTACAAATCCCAGAATTCCATAGGACTGAGCCATGACAGTTAAAGTGGTGTTAAACTGCCTTATTTCTGCAGTCCTGGTTATCAGTATCCATTTCAGTACAGTGTATCTGATTCTGCTTTGTTATGTTTGTCATCATCACGGTTACCATGGACGTCTAAACACACACACACACACACACACACACACAGTGCAATTCTACAAACTTGGGGACTGAAGGAAAATTCCCTTTGGGGAGGGAAAATTCTTATTTGGGGGACAATTCCCTCCTTTCCCAAACAGCTATACCACTGGTTTACTCACCAATCTGTTAGTCATACTTACCTTCATAGCGTCCAGTGCCAGTTTCAGATTTGTCTTTTCAGTTAGGTCACTAGTGTGTTTTACCAGCTCCTATAGTGCAGTACATATATAATTACCATCCCTTGCAAGATATTTGCCATTCCCCCTCTCCCAAATGAAGAATTATTGAGTACACTGCAGTGTTTAAAAACAGGGCATTTTTGCCACTGGGAAAAAAATATGAGGAAAATGATACACAGTTTTGAAAAATGATGGATATGGTTGTTTCCATTACTCAAGGTTAGTATCAAGAAGACTGGTCCCTTGCCTCACCATTACCAAGTCTCACAGTCTTAAAAGGAGTCTTCAGATTTATCCCTTAGCTTTTGTATTGTCAAAGTTCTGGAAAATCAATTTTTATTTTATTTGGGTTACAATTCTTTAAAACGTGTCTCAATCCCAGTGTCTCAATCCCAGTTAATTTAATCTAGTCTGATCTAATCATTTATTCACTTTCCTTTAGTTATGGAAATCACAGGTAGAAACAGCTAAAATTACTGTGTCTCAAAGTGCACAGTATCTGAATTTCCACCTGCACCAGTCCCACTAAACTGTCAGATACTGCTGGGGTCCTGATGTCCAGCAGATACTTCCACCCATGATTGCCATGCTGTCTGCTCCTCCTGATTTTTTAATTTTTATTTTAGGAAACTGGTGTGCTGCAAAGTTTGCAAGGTCATGTTTATTTCTAGGCCTGCATCAACACTGAAAGAATAATGCAGTTTGATACTGATTTAACTGTCAAAGCTCCATCCAATGAAAACCTGGGTTTTGTAGTTTGTTGTGGCTCCAGAGCTCTCTAAGAGTGTTAAATATCTTGCAAAACTACAAATCCTAGAATTCCTTAACACTGAGCCATAGCAGTTAAATAAGAGTCAAACAGAATTATTTCTGCAGTGCAGATGCAGCCTAAGAATGCCATTGGGCCCAATAAGCCACAGAAACTTTCTTAGAAAATAAAACTGCAGCTCAGTTCTTAATTTTGAAGCAATGCCCAGCTACACAGAAAGAAGAAAATGGTAAGTGCAAGGGGGAATATCTTGAGATTGACAGAAGATGGTAGAAAGCAAGGAGTAGTACTGAACAATTTTTAGAAAGAACTGAGGAAAGTTTCTAAAACGTCTGGAGGAAGAATTATATTGAGTTGGACAATCCAAGCTGATGTCACCAAAATGAATTCCCACTGGAATCAATTGTATTTTACTAATATATCCAAATGTTAGTATTAGTAATGACTTATAATAACAAGTCATTATGAACTTGTCCCCAGTGATTCCAATAGGGCCAAAGTACAACTAATGTAAGCTCTAGTCCTGTACACACTTGTTAGGGAATAAGCCCTATTAAAAGTGTGGGATTTACATTTGAGCAGACATGCATAGGACTGCATTGCTAGGTTAGAGCCAAGCAATTATCTTAATCATATTCTTCAGAACTTCAAAATGATCTTCTTTACTGCTTAAACCCTTGGGATAATTAACACCTTCTGTCTAGGCTTTTTAAGCATTTCTGTTTCAAGGTGTGTCCCAAATTAACTATGAGACACACCCCACAAGACTTACCTAAGATGGTGGCAAATGAGTAACATACTTAGGGATAAACCAGCATAAAAGGCTGAGATATGAGCCTTTGCAACTGGCTTTCAAAAAAGCATCTTCAGAAGTTGCCAAGGACATGCTACTGCTTTAGAGAAATTGCTCCGGTTTTAAAGACTTGTATTGAGCTCTGCTTCTCCCCCTCCAAAGTATGTACAGTATTTGTATATAAACAGATATTACAAATACAGTAGACACTTCTTTGTCCAAAAAGGAATTGGCCCAAGAAAAATATTTTAAAATAAAATTGTACATTTTCAAAATTTCCCAGAGAACTTCCTTGGAGTCACAACACTGGCAATTGTCAACCTTAGCTTATTTCAGGCAACATGATATACAGAAGAGAGCATGCAGCTCAGCATAAGCAAAACACAGCTTCTAGCGCAGAGAGACACTCTCTTTCAAAATGACATTTTACAAGCATCAGCACTGCCGACAGTCTAATGGACTGATGTGTATCTTTGCAACTGAACTAATGAGTCTCCCAGCACAGCCATCAAACAATATTTATAAGACTCTCTAGCCTTATTATAGGACTAACTGTACATGAGCTACAAGCACCGTGGGTTTTAATAGAAAACGTTCGAAATAAATATGGCTTTATTATAATCCAGCACCAAACAGAAACAGCTTAGAAAATGGTTACAGCGTGCTCTGCTTTGTCAATGGGCCCTTTTGCATTACACAATCAGAGCACTATGACTCCACATTACAAGTCATGGATGCCGCCTATGGAACCTTGGGATTTGCAGTTTATGGAAGGGTCTCTAGAATTATCAGTCTAAGAGCTCCAGTGTCTCACCATATTACAAACTCCAAGATGCCATAGGAGACAGGCATTGCAGTTAACGCTGAACCATAGCACTATGGCTGTATAGTGTGAAAGGGAAAGACGCTTGGGCAAGCACAGCCCTGGGTCCACATGAGACACCCTCTCCCCAAGATTATTTTTGCAGCCCTCAAGCCCTCCAGACCCTGGGCAGTAAAAAAAAATGAATTTCCTCTTCCAGAAGCTTCCAGGAATGGAAATCTCTCCTTCAGTTGGACCACTCTGCCACTGATTAATACTTTTAATACTTTTGGGAGTTTTTCCTCCCAAACCAGAAGGGGAAATCCAGCCATATCCAGCTTTCTTTTTCTAAAATAATAGCATTTTTAGAAGTTCATGTGGCCCCTGTGGCAGAAAATCTCCTCTGGAACCCATTCCTGCCTTAAAAACATCATCTTGGCTTGGAATCAAGTGGTGAATTTATCGGATTATAAAAACAAAGCACCAGGTATTGTTAAATCTAATGACTTCTTGAGCACTAACTTTTAGGGTTGGATTGCATGGCAAATCCTTTCAGCTAAGGGCCTTTCACCTGTGTCTTGGGATGCTGCTAATTCCTAGGGATATGTAGGTAACCATAAGAGCATGTGAAAGCCATGTGGGGTAATGGTTTGACCACTGGACTACGGCCCTAGAAACCAGGGTTTAAATCCATATTCGGCCATGGAAACCCACTAGGTGACCTTGGGCAAACAACATTCTCTCAGCCTCAGTGGAAGGCAAAGGCAAATCCCTCTGAACAAATCTTGGCAAGAAAACCCTGCAATAGCTTCCTCTGAGTGTCGCCATAAGTCAGTAATGACTAGAAGGCACACAGCAAGAATAAATGACATCTTCCACCCCCTCAGCGCTGGTCTAGACATTACATTCATCAAAGCAGCCAAAGTTCTCAGGGCATGTTTACCATCCCACGTTAGGTGAATCATGTAATGCACATTCAAGTGCCAGCAAGAGTCAGGGCTGTGAGGTTTTCATTTCATTGATGTGGATTGTGGGTAGGAAAATTCATCATGTGATGTTTTGACTTGCTCACTGTCTCATATTAAAATGATCTAATATCTAGACCAGAAGTGTGAAAAGGTTGTGAATCACAACTGTCGAAGTTCCACAGCTAGCATGGCCACTGGATTTCTGGACTCTTTTCCAAAAAGGGAATTGGCCTAGGAAGAGCATTTGAAAATAAAACTTTAAACATAGAATTTATTTTGAGCTTTGTCCAGAGAACCTTATTAGAATCATAGCACTTGCAATGTCTACAGTGCATTCCAGTGCATTTTAGGAATGTGATATTTAGAATGGAGAATATGCAGAATATGACAGGAGCTCACCCCATCATGTACTACTCGGGCCTTGAACTGCCAACCTTCCAATCATCAGAATTGGTGTCTTAACCACTAAGCCACCACACCAGCTCTAAGCCACTAAAAAAACTGTACCATAAATTTTATGGTACATAATAATTACACTTGCCAAGCAAGAATCATGGCACACAGCCACATGGGCTACAAGCTGAGTTGTGATAAAAACAAGGCACAAACATGTTCTGCAAATGAAGCTAAGTACCTGGAGGAGTAGATGGTATTTCAGGACTCGCTGCATGGGAACCACAAGAAGATCCCTCAGAGTAAACTTCCCATTATTGGCTCTTTTGGAACACTCCTATTAAGGAAAATAATACAGGCTTCCATATGATATTGGTACAATCTGTACAGCAGAATAACATTCTTGCAATATTCATAAGCAGGGATACAAATTAACTCAAATTACTAGGAAGCTCAGTCATTATGGAGAATGAGTTGGGAGTGCAAAGCTCTGCAATGAGAGAATGGACTGTAGCTCTTCAGATGGCAGGTAAGATATCTTCCCACCTGTACCTCACGACATTCTTTATAACAATCTTCTGCAAGTCGAAAACTATGACAGGAAGGACTGAGCTGATCTACAGTTTTTCTCTTCAATCTGCTGTTTTATTTGTGGTGAGGCAACAGTAATGTTGGCCAGGGAAAGTGTCTTGTTTTTAACAAAGGCACTTTCAAACATGACTTTCCCCCATCTGCTATTTGAAACGTTGTGAGTGACTCAACCATTCACAGCTTAGAACAGTTACTTTTTTTTTCTTTTTTTTTCTTTTTTTTTTCTTTTTTTTTTTTTTGGATCCCAGTTCCAGGAAGCCTATAGCCAACATGGTCAGCATTGATTCTGTGAATTGTAGTCTAAAACTATAACTCTTCTAAGTTCTGTTAGCTTCTGATTATTCTATCACTGCATTTTACATCAGGTACTGGCCAGGACTAGCTTTGTTTAACTCATAGAAGTAAACTGTTAGGCAAAATTTTGAATACAGTTTCCATTGTGATTTATTAAAGGCCTCCAGATACCTCCAGCTTCAATCTAACATCTTCTTTTGTCTTCGAGATATTGTCTAAACAAGATATGGCTGTCTCTACGTGGCTGCAGTATTGCCCATAAATAACCAATCTAGAAGAGAAAGAGAAAAGGAGAGCAAGTAACTAGTCCCCTTAATTACATAAAATAGTTTTGAAAATCACATCTAGTCTGTTCCAGCACCCATACAAGGACTAGCCTTACAACTGGACATATGGAGAAAATTCTATGATCTTGAAAATTGGCTGGTGTACTGCTCAGCAAATTTCCTTTTGCTGTCATGATGGCATATAGTTTGTGCTTTTAAAGACAGGTGGGTCAATCTCCCACAATATTAATTGCTATCGAAGTTATATCTAAAAATCTCCATCCACTCAAAAGTATGTGCTGTAATTTTATGCTGGCTTTTATTAGCCCGAAAAATGTAGCTGCAAGCCTCCTCTTTTTAACAGGGAATTCTTATTGGTATTTGTTATGTTAATGGACAGACTTCAAAGGATGTGATGAATAATACTCAACATTTTAGGATTAGCACCAGATTAATTATACTTAGGCCTTTTATGCTGCAAAAGCAAGCATGACATGCCCATTTACCAGCTTGTCAAATTTATGTTGTGTGAACATTTAAGTCAAGATAATAATATCTCGGCTTAAAAAAACAAGCACCAACAGCCATAAAGATCAGATGGCTTACTTTGACAGATTTTAATAAGCTACAGAAAAGAAAGTACTGTCATTTTAGATTCTCTAGTGCAATAGCATACATTTTCCAGATTTAAAAAAAATATTCTGGAAAAGATAATGATCATTTTATTAGACCTCATTGTAGAGCCAATTGTAAGGGCAAATACATAAAAACAGAGCTGTGCTATGGAAGGGTGTCCCAAAAATGTATTTCAACCCTTCCAGGAATGGTACAGAGCTCTTGGGAACATGGCAAAAAGTTACTTTTCAAAAGTATTTTATTCTCGTTACTTGTAAGAGAGTTTTTAGCATGTGCCCCATTGCTGTTAACCATTCCAATCCTTCAAAGGCAACTCATTGTTATTTGGGGATAGAAAGGGAAACAATCGATTGATTGAAAATAAAACTTGGAAAAATCCTGTCAAAATGCCTTGAAAAATGACTTTAAAGTAATTAGAAAATGTTGTCGTTCTAACCTTTTGTTCAATTTTTTTACATTATTTTTTTTTAAATTAACTTGTGATGCCTTCATTACTGTGGGTGGCAGGACTTCTGTCAGTTCACTATGCTACTTTTATTACTTGTACAATCTGAGAAAAAGTTGTTGTTGTTACTGTTGCTGTCAAAATCATCATCATCTTTATACTCATATTTCACTCAGTGCAGAAAGGCTGGATATAAATAAATTTTATTATAATTATTTATTATTTATCCCAATAATGGGACCAGGGCAGCTCACAAATTACTAAAAGCAGTACGGATTAAAACCATACAAAAACATCTGTTAAAAAGATACAGCCAATTTCTAAAGGCCTGATAGAATAGGAATGTTTTACTAGCCAGGAGAATAAGGGCAAGGAGGGAGCTATCCTGGTCTCTCTAGGGAGGGAATCACAAAGTCTGGGAGCAGTCACTGAGAAGGCCCTCTCGCTTGTTCCCACCATATGAGCCTGAGAAGGTGGTAGGAGAGAAAAACAGACCTCTCCCAAAGATTTTAGTGCTTTATCACGCTCATATAGGGTGATTCAGTCCTTCAAATGAATCACTTCAGAAAGCAGCTGGGAGAGAATTATGGAAAACTGGTGTATTAACAGATGTCCAAGACTCACTGCAGAAATAATCAAGTTTGAGACACTTTTAACTGCCCTGTAGTTTTGTGAGCCATTTAGTCTTCTCTGTCAGAGAGCTGTGGTGCCAGAATGAACCACAATTCCCAGGATTCCCTAGCACTGAGCCAGGGCAGTTAAAGCAGTCTCAAATTGGATTATTTCTGCAGCGTGTTTTGGACCTAACAAACTTTTGATCATGGAGTTTTTGTTTTATTTTTATAATACAGGGCAGCTCAGGAAACTAGAATTAATAATTCCAGCTTCCATTCAGTTGCAAAATCTGTACTTCAAGTTATTTCAGAACTACAAGGATTTGTGATCCAAGCCAGTGGATATGAGACCCATCTGGCTCTGCTTCCTATTTATGAACATCTAAATCTGCTTTAAAAGATAAACAAAGTAGACAAAAGAAAGAGTCAGAATACCAAATATTCCTGATTCATGTGATGAGGTTTCCCTGTCCTGCCACCATCTACTTCCTAGATTCTACTGAGTCTGGTGAGATGCTGAAGGTTAATGTGGAAAAAGTAGATGATTTGGCAAACAAAGGCCCAGGAGAGCAAGGAGAGATTGACAGCACAGTTACAGATTCTTGATTATTTAAGGCCTGGAGAAGAGGATGACCAAGCCAGATTGCTGATGCAGATAATATTTGACATGTGATCACTTTGTCAACATGTGCATTATTGCACCTTGAAATAACAAGATGTGTCATTGTTTATAAAAAGTAGGGCTGATCCTTGCTAAAGAGAACAGTTTAAAAAATATGTTGAGGGAGAAACAGAATGCATATAGCACATTCCATAGCATAATCTTCCATGAAATTCTGTCAACACATTTTTAAAACACCCTGCTATATGCTAACACCACACATGCTATTCTAAGCTTATACTAAGAATTCAGTAACGTTTCTCCAAAAGCACACTGCGTCGCCTCCCTCCAAAAGCACATTGCACAAAACTAATGGGTAAAGGACCATGACCAGCTCAGGACCATGACCAGCTCATGCTCAAAAGAATATTAACAGCTTGCGTTATTAGCAACGTGCAACTTGAAAAACAACAATGCATTGTTACCTTTCTTTGTAGCTAATAAAAACTTGATATAGGTTCTGATCACTTTTGTTTACAATGGACTCATGAATATCATGTGTTAAATTTCTGTGAATTTTCACCAAATCCTGAAAAAAAAAATGCACCCGATAAGCCTTTCTTGATGATGTTTATGCTATCGTGCAAAACCACTGTTTTCAAAAGATTAGATTGTACAATAAAATCACTGGCAAGCTGACTCACACTAGATCAAAGGTACTGTTTCCATAGACATGGAAATGAGGCTTTACAATGTAAACTTCATATAACTGTATTGTGCCTTTTGATCTTCAAGAAGGTACAGTACTGACAACCTGGCATCCTGTTAGTTACACACGCAAGTATAAGCTAGCCTTATGCTATGTATGTCTGTTTATGATCATTGCAGATATTGGTTTTCCCTTCATCTCTGCACAGAGACCAAATTCCCCTGCCCTCGATCTACTGCAGAGCATCCTCATGGCTATACCATCCCGGGGTGGGTGCTGATTGTAGAAGTATATGGCTACTTTCCATGTAGCAAGACACATCAGCTGCTGAGCCCTGCAGAGGAATTTGACAGACCTCAATGGATTATGTAGTAATTTGTTATGGGCACATAATTAGATACATCTACAAACCTCATAATTTCTATCAGATATATAATGGCTGAACAGGGGGCTTCAATCACTTTACAGCAGGTCTGTTTTTCCAGAGACTGAGGTATCAGCAATTTTTTGAAGCCATAACTGTTTCCCAAAGTCCTCCTACCCTGTCTTGCTTTCAGAAATGAGGCAGAGAATATGTGATTGATGAGGATAAAACAGAGGGAGAGAAGGCAACAGTTTTAGGAGGGAAGCATGATGGGCTTGGTGACAGTTCTCCTTCTGCTTCATCCAGCAGTACAGCATGGGCTGCCATTTGGTGAAATATTTTATTTTATTTTTTTAATGGCTAAGGGCCTGAATAGGTAGATGGGGAGTGGACCTCTCTGAATCTGAAGAGGACCTGTAAGACGATATCAGATGTGCACAACACTATGCTTCTGACACCGATGTATCGTTCAGGCACATGAAAGAATTTATGGGAAAAGAGCTGTCCCCCAACACACACACATCCAGGCATTCTGTGTGTTATATGTGAAAATTGCCCAAAATCCCACTGAATTTTTAGGGCAAGGAATTAGGGGGGTGAGGGCTGGCAGGGGCAAAAACAGTGGGGTCCCGGGCTGTTTTGCAGAAACAATGCATGTGTCTTTCTCCTCAAGTTTTGCATAGCATATTGCTGTCTTTCTTGACGTTAACCATGTTTTGGTAGTATTGCATGTAGAAGACCACACAGGCAGGCATTTCCAGGTAAAGCTTGGCTAATCCCTTCATGAAACCTGGTAAGCTTATCTCCAATTGTATTGTGTGTTGTGCCGTTCTGAAATTTGCTTTAGTTAGAATAGAACAGAAGATGTAACTTCAAGGAAACTGTAGAAGAGCAACTCAAAATGCAAAAGAGAAGAACATGATGCTCAAAGAGTGAGATGTAAAACATCACCCCTCAATCTTTCTCCACAGTAACTTTCCATATGTATTTAAAATCATTCTGGAAGTCCATCTAAGCTGAAGAGCAGGGTAAATACAATTCATCTGTTGATAAGGAGTATCTCCAGAACACTCTTTAATCATACCAACTTCACAACTGAAAGTACAGTTACACATCTCAGTAAACTGTATACTGTTCCAATCTTCACAGTAGCCCAAAACAGATATCTGCCTGCACATGCATTACCCTACATTCCCATCTGTGCTGATTATAAGACACTTTCTAAATTTTCTTCGGATAGAAGCAGCAAGCAAGGGAGCAGATAATCAGGACAGCATAAGAGTGAAAACTGAGTCAACATTCAATTCACTAGGCCCATTTGTTTGTTGACAACTCTGAAGCCGAGTAGAAGCCTCTTTGTTTTTCCCATCTGAATCCTGAATTAAGCCTGAATTCTTAAGCACTGTTTTTGTATACATTTGCCACACAGTGTGTGTAAAAAAAACCTCATGCATATGGTCTTTCAAGTCATTACATACAGGAATGTTGATGAACACAGTCTCAAATTCGGATGTTGTTAGAAACCTCTTCAGTGGAACCATAAAAAACTGAAAGAGAAAAAAAACAAATATATGTCAGATGTACATATTTTGCCATACATTTCTGAAACTTTCAATTTCCAGTTTGGGATGACAAGAAGTCATCAGTCTGTGCTTTCACTGATTGTATCTCAACGGTATCACTGCCACTGAAGCTTTGCATAAGAAGTGGCAATTCATACAAACCAGTATTTCCTATATACTGGTAGGGAAGCTTTCCTCTGAATTAAGCTAGAATTGTACATCCACAGTAACACACACTCTATATAGTTTTCTGTAAGCCACAGATCACACAACCCATTCAGGTTTGCATCACTCAAATAGAGATGCAACAGGGTCTCTCCACAGAGTTCAATTTCTGATACATCTGCAACAGAAATGTCTAAATAATACAGCATTCTAAGCAACAGCAGAATTATACTGAAGCTGAACAAAAATTATTCCTCTTCAAATTTGCCAGTTTTGGCAGCATGAGGGTTGTCTTACTACAGAACCACTATTTATTTTTAAATTCATTCTAGCAGCCATAAGAGGAAATAATAGAAAGAGGAATCCACTTGACAGTCAACTTCTTGAGTCTTTCCAACAATGCTAGGAGACACCATATAAGGCCCCACAGAAAAAATGGTACATCATAGCATCTAATTCCCTGGGTGCTTAGGTGGAGTGTGTCGAATAGAGTTGCAAATAGGGTAAGCAGGCTTGAACTTTGGGGTAAAACGTGCTTAGAATTTATATATTTTAAAAATATTATCAAGCAGTGGATGCTTGAAACCATGGATAAAAAAAAATCCATGAATATGGAGAGCCGACTGCATTGATAATATTGCTATATTTATTATGGTACTTTTTAAAAAGAAAAGAATTACATCAAATGCTCTCAAAACCAAAAGTATTTTAACATTTCATCATTTAATCAACACCCTACCCAAGACTAGGATACACATTGTATCTATCCCATTCCTGAAATTTTGCTGCACTCCCTAATCCTCATGTCAGCAAACTGGACAAGTACTGTTCGTCATTTTATGAAGTCACTTTACCTTTTCTATAGACTCCAAAGTTTCTGTGTACTTCTCTTCAGTCTGTTTGATTTCAGAAAGGCAGCAGCTTCTTATGTCATTTTCAGGACATTTCTGCCAAGTCAATAAATTATTATTTGTGGCTGAAATACACATTTATTGTGAAATACTACTGGAACATACTGCTGTAGAAACTGTTAGTGATTTACAACTGCAAAAGTGTTAATATTCAACAATAATGTATCTCCAATTTTATAAACAGTAGGGGGCAGGAAGTTAAGCAAATGGAACAACACAGAAAGTTGTTGTCCAGTACCTATTTATACCTCTTACAAGACCTTCTGTCTCATGATTGGTGTAACTTTCACTATAAAAAAAAAAACTGGTGAAGAAACTAGAATGAATTCAGACTCCACTCACCTCTCAAATTTGACAGTACAGTATCCCTTATCTAAAAACCTGAAATCCAAAATGCTCCAAAATCCAAAACTTTTTGAGTGCCAACATGATGCTTTAAGGCTTCAATTTTGGAATATTTTAGATCTGGATTCTGAAATACAAGTAGCATAGTATATATTATATTTGTGAAGCTGGAGAGACACACAAGGCTGGAGAGAAACACAAGGATCTGTTTAATGATGGGAGGCATGAATTCATGCCAAGCACTATGGGTGGAGTCACAAAATTTCAAAGAAACTTGCATGTCTCTCCAGCCCTGTGTCTCTCTCCAGTCTCATCTCTTTCTCCTGCCTTGCAAATACAAGATGTACTAAACTACTTGTATTCCAAAAAAATCCAAAATATACCCAAAAAAAATTGGGGGGGAGGGGAGAATCTCAACTCCAAAGCACTCTTGGCCCCAAGCATTTCGAACAAGGAATACTCAATCTGTACACAAGTTCATATAATACGAAGGAACATGAACCTCTACCCCAAATGTACTCTCTGCACCCAAAAGGTGCAGCAGAGGGCTATGTTCCAAAGGGTCTTCCCTGTGGTGACTCTGGTTATAGAATGCCTTGCCAAAGGGGCACAACTCATAACTTCACTATTATAATTTTGGTATTAGACCCCCCCCTCAAAAAAAATCCTTGTGCATTTAAACCTGTTTTAGCTCTTCCAAACTGAATGTTGTAAAGAGTTGTCTTGAGTACATTTCATTAAATAAAAATAAATAAATAAATGGTTTTGCCTATGCCAGTCTTTTCAGCCCTTGCATTTGGGCTGCATCAGGTTGGGTTTTTTTAACCGTTGCTACGTTTTACCTTGTTTTTAATATTATTTAAAGATGCTTTGAAAACTTTGGATTGATGTATACTAAATAAATAAATTTAATTCAACATCTGTAAACTAAGACAATTTGGATATGAAAAGAACTAGAGGAATTCATTATTAAGATACCAGTCTCTCAAGTAAGGAAGAAAACATCCCAAACCAATACTGATTATTAAAGGAATGTAAAGCTGATCATTATTTTAATATCTATCTATTTTTTAATTAAATAGGCCATTGAAAGGTATTAAAGGTATCACCCATCCCAAGTTAAGCACCTTTGAGCTCCATTGCCTTCAGTGTGATAGATGCTTAACACACCAACTGAAATCAACAGAACAGAAATGTGCTTAATTGTGCTTGGATAGTGGCTGAAGTGTCTTTAGTACCACTATTTTTTAAGATTCTGTCCGAACTTCAATAATTGTGAATCATACAGGCTGATGGGCGGCTTCTGCTTTCATTAGGTCTTCATAAACTTCTCCACCTTCATCTTCTCCATAAACACAATCATAAAGATCTTCATCATCTTCTACACCAGTTTCACTGTAACACAAAAGAGAAGAACAAACCACAAAATTAAAAATAGGATTTACAGGTAATTTTGAATTTTTACAAACACAAGTTTTAAAACGGCATCTCCCCTCCTTCTCAAGCATGCCCATGAAATGGGATTAGAAGATTTTAGATTAACAGTTTAGCAAGTGGTCCAAACACTAAACAGTGTTTAACCTTCACTGTGTGTAGTGAAAACAAACCATAATATACATAGGCTGCATCTCCACTGCAGAAATATTGCAGCTTGACACTGCTTTAACTGAAGTGGCTCAATGCTATGGAATAGTGGGATTTGTAGTTTTGTGGGATATTTAGCCTTCTCTGTCAGAGACTCTGATGCCACAACAAATCCGAGGGTTCCATGGGATGGAGCCCTGACAGTTAAAGCGGGACCAATCTGCAATACTTCTGCAGTGAAGATGCAGCCACAGTTAAAATTAACCACAATTTGCCCAGCTTTGCACAACCTTCCTAGGAAGGGAATTCCAGGGGACGAAGATAGTCTGTCTTCATCCTCTGGAATTCCCTTCCTTAGACAGTCAGAATAGGTCTCTCCCTATCCTTCTGTCAGCAAATAAAAACTATTTTATTCCAGCAGATTTACAAGGGCTTGTAATAACAGTGTGCTATTCTACTGTTTTTATTCTGGCATTTTTAATATATGTGTTTTAAACAGTTTAAATGTGACAGACAGTTTAATAACCCTTTAAAATGTAACTATCATTAACTATTATTTAATAATATACTATTATTTTTGTATATTTTATCTACTCGTTTTATCTCCCAAGCCCCCCAATATGAACTGAAAGTGATCTGTCAAGCAACTTAAGCAAAAGCTCATCTTACCAGATCAACATTCTCCTTATTATGTTATACTGAAATATACTGTGTGTGTGTGTGTGTAGATATATATATATATATATATATATATATACATACATACATACTGAAATATACTGTATCATGTGTAAGTCTAGAAATTTAGGTTAAAAAATTGACTTAAAAAAATGATTCAACTTATCCATGGGTCAATATAAGTACTGTACTTTAAGTGAAAGACAAGAGTTTAGTCTGCCCTGGAAAGACTGACCCCATTCTACTCTCTGATCCATCCAGCCTTTATTATCAGCACAAATAATTATGCCTGATGGAATTTGTAAGTTATTTGGCATTGTTTTCCTTTGCCTCGTCCTTTACATCCTGCAATCTAAGACAAACTAGAAGAATTCCTGAAAATTATTAGCCTGCCTCTATTTAATCTCAGGACAACTAACCATGTTTTGGTATCATTGTTTTAAGGATCTAGAAAGATGCCAAGACAATTCAAGGTAAATAGCACAATCTAAGAACTCAGCTAAAATACACACAAATTGTGTTTCCTGGATAAAAATCATGATAAATAACCTATAAAAACTGTATATCTTAAGTTAGATACAAGCCCAGAATGAGAAAGGCTATGAGGAAAAGGTATGAATGGGAAGATATGATGTTACCATGAGAAAATTGGAATATATGATCATCAAAAAGGGGAGAAAGGGGCCTGTCCTTTTGTTCTGGTTTTTCTGCACCCCCATCTTCAGTGAGTTAAATATTTCCTATATCCTTCAATGGGTAGATGAGCCTGCCTATCAGTTCCCATCACATTTAGCATCACTAAAAGTGGAAAAGGGCAAGGGGGGGGCTCATAGTTCCTAAAGATGCTCTAATGTCTAAATATGGTAGCTCCTGTCAGGGCAAATTCCAAACCTATTGAAAACTAGACTAAAACAATGTCAGGGTAAGTCAGAGAAATAAACTGCATCCTATTGAAAATTATACTAAAACAATGTCAGGGTAAATCAGAGAAATGATCTGCATCCTTCCTTCAGTTCCGTATCTTTAAACCCTTCTTGTTCTTAAATTCTGATCTTCCATTTAGCTTTAAAATGTAACTCCTCTGGCATCACCTTGTGCATGCCTTTAATGCCAGACAAATTGACAAATTACCCTTCATTCATTCCCTGGATTTTGTGTGAGCTTTCAGCCCTCTTCAACACATGATGGAGTAATTAGGAATGTCTGCCATTGGCTTCACAGTCTTAAGTACAATGCAGTATAACAAGTTCATCAGATTTATATGGTTTGAAAATACAAGTTCTAATAGAGTCGCATATTCTATTATCTCATTTATATAAAAGATACAGTGAAGAAAGCTTGCACACAAAACTATTTTACAACCTACTCAATTAAATCTGGAAGGCCTTTGTAAATGTCTTCATCATTCACACTCTCTTCCGTAGGAAATGGTCTATAGAGAGAAAAGATAAAAGTAAATATTTGCCATAAACAGAATCAACCTGCAAGTTTATTTTTCCTGAGATGTACTATCAAGTATAAATACAGAGAGAAAAAGAGATGATACATATTTAATATGTTATGGAACTGCATGCCTAGCCAGCATGTATACAAGAGACTATCTAAAGGGGCATCTTTTTGCACATCTCCTCTCTTCTCACTGTGCCATGATAAGCCAAGAGGTCTTCAAATAACCACCATCTCCCATTTTGTCATTACTAGGAAATTATGGTTACCAGACTCAAGATCTTAAGCCACCTTTAAACAGAGGTTTTAGAATTTGGGAACAGAAGAAGAAAGGAAGAAGAAAAGAGGCTACATCCACCGGCATACATCTCATTCATATGTCAACGTTAAGTCATCTGATGCATTCACAGTCTTTAATGAACAACTTCATTAAGACCTTGCCACACGGAAGCTTATAAATTCCATGTGCTCATTTCCACTGCTCATCATAAAACAATAGACCCCACATATTTTGATAAATTTGATATAGCCAGGTTTCACAAAGTGAAGTCATCTGCTCTATTGATATGTAAAACCTAGGCTGTGATAATCTCTAAGATTTATTTTGGCTATTCCTCCTCCTAGTAGTAGTAGTAGTTGTTGTTGTTGTTGTTATTTTCAGCTACTGTCAGTGTGGATATACTTCTTGTACTCTAGCTTCTGACTCCACAATGGTATGTATCAATACATATATTGATACTGAACAACAGAATAAGTTTGGTATAAATTAGATCACTCCTTAATTCTATCTTTTTTTTTCCTTACAGCAAAATTTCAGATTTTAGCATAAATTTATCTATTTATGCTACCATTTCATCTGCTCAGCTCATATTTCTCACAAAACCTACTTGTACTATGAAGAAAAATCACAGCCAAAAACATACAACAAATTTATACCTTATCCCAGCAGCTATTGCGATAGGAGTGCGAGAAAGCTTGGATAAGGTTTCAATAACCTGCAGGAGGATATGAAAATATTTGTTAAGTTTTTAACAAAACACATACTTGCAATTGCATCTTAACACATTTGTTACACTACTGTTACATTTTAAAACTTCTGTTCAATGCATTTGTAGACTTCCAGTGCCACTAATCTGAAATGGAAGTGATGGAAATACTGTATATACTCATGTATAAGTCCAGAAATTTTGGCCAAAAAAATTGACCCCAAAAACATGGGTCGACTTATCCATGGGTCAATGTAAAGTCTGTGCATATCTATCTATCTATCATCTATCTATCTATCTATCTATCTATCTATCTGGTCAACTTCTTTTTCTGAGTAGGGAGGCAAAATGCAAGTGCTTTGTCCATCCTTGGAGCACCTAAAAAGAAGCACCAACCATCTCTACTCTCGCATACACAGCCTTTATACAATATTTTATACAATACTTTAAAAATAATATTGTGCATGAAACAAAGTCTGTGTACACTGAACCATCCGAAAGCAAAGGTGCCACTACCTTAGCAGTTATGCCTGCCAGAATTTTGTAAGGTCTTTGGCATTGTTTTCCTTTGCTTCATCTTTTACATCCTTTGTTACATGTCCCTAAGTTTTACCCTCGACTTATCCATGGGTCATACCAAAATGCATAATTTTGGCCCCAAAACCTGCCCTCGACTTATACATGGGGTCGACTTATAGTCGAGTATATACGGTATGCTCCTTCTGAAATCTTGCCAATGTAGTACTTGTAGGGCGCATTCCCACTATGAAATAGAGTGAATTGCCGATCAGTTTAAATAACCCTCGTTCGCATTTGAAACCGGTTCCTGTTGCAATGTCACTGATTCCTGTTGTGATAAAGTGAGGCAAAGGCAAAACCCCCAGTTTTTCCAGACACTAGTTTGTAAGAGGTTCTTTTAAAAATAATCAATTCCGAAGAGTGTTCAACAAGTGGGAACGACAGATCGGAATCGCATCATTCTGGAGGGGAGGGACTAATGGAAACAAAGATTACCAACACAGAGCAAAGCTGAATCAGACATTGCTTTAAAGTGCAAGTGGGAAGTTTCAGATGACCATAGTCACAAACTTTTTCAAGGCCACTTTAAACATTCTATAGAAACATGAAGGTAACTGTGTAACTGCATTTAGTAATTCTTAATTTAGTATTCTTATTACAATAAGTTTCAAGTGCCAAAGAAAAACAATTAGGCTGCAACAATATAGCCATTTACCTGGAGATATGCCACATTGGAGACCAGGGTTTGATTCCCAGCTGAGCCATGAAACCCACTGGGTGATCTTGGGTAAATCACAGGCTCTCAGCCTTAGGGGAAGGCAATGGAAAACATCCTCTGAACAAATCTTCAGAGAAAACCTCATTATAGGTTTGCCTTCTGGTTACCATAAGTAGGAAATTACTTGACGGCACACAACAACAATAACAAGCCCCGTTGAATTACTTTTGACTTACTTCTGAAAAGAGAAGTATAGGACAGCACTATTGGAGAAGCAATGAATTGATCGGGACAACAAAGTGATGTTAAAGTGTAAAAGCAGCTCCAATTTGGGTGGGGTGGATGGGTTGCGATGAAAGGTAGTAGGAACAATAAGCATGTAGGAAAATTGTTTCCCTACTGATAGTTGTAATTCATAATATATTAAGAACTTTGATACACTTTACTGAAGGGGATATTTATTTTTGTCATCACCCTCTACACTGAATTATTCATCTATGCACCGACTGAAGATGCAAAAAGATGTGCACTTTGCATGTAAGCACTGATCCAAAAAGCTTTGCAGTATATCATTTTTTTTCTATCTAACTTGGAAGTGTGAGGAAGGAAATTAGTCTTCATCTCAGCCATGATCTCACTGGATGCATTTAGTCAAGTAACTCGCAGCTACAAAGCTCTCACATTATGATGGAAAGACAAATAATGCCCTGTTTACAAGACAAGTATCTGAGAGGGTCTTTAAATAGCCTAGTGCACAATGCAAGTCTTGTTATTCATCATTGTTTTAAAAGTGGTTAACTAGTTCTTTACAGCTAGATAAGAGGAAGGGAACTTAGCAGAAATTTTGAATAAAAAATAATACATTAAATATTTATGTATTTTTCAATTTTTTATTTATTTTTCTCATACATACTCCTCATTATTAACAAATAAAAATCCACTACTCTGGTTGTTTTTTAAAACTCACCTAGAAATATTCCTTGCATTATTAACAAATAAAATTCTCTCCCTACTCACTGAACCAATAAATTTATTCCTTCTTGTTGCTGTTGTGTTCCTTCAGCAAACCTATCATGGAGTTTTCTTGGCAACATTTGTTCCAAGGGTTTTTGCCTTTGCTGTCCCCAGAAGCTGAGAATGTGTGACTTGTTAAACACCGTCCTATGATTTTCCATGGCTGAATGAGGATTTGAACCCTGGTCTCCAGAGTCCTCATACTTTATTAGTATTAAATTAATATTTATATATAAAGAAAATCTCACTTTTCATTAAATTGATTTGAATATAATATTGGCTATTGAATATAATATTCATTATCCTCTTAAATGCACCAACATTGTTCTTGTGGGGATGGGTGAGAAAAGTAAAAGGCAGTATGATTTTTAATGTAATAAAAATGTATGACATTTAACAAGGAGCATTCAAACAAAATAGGCAAAAGAGCAACTTCAGGAACGAAGCAGTTCTCCCCTTGTGATCAGATAGAATAAAATGACACTAGACTCTCAAAAGGAAAAGAGGAAAGAAATTATTTCTGATCTACCTAGGCACCAAAAGAGGGAGCCATAGGACAAACCATAATTTCCAAAAACGTAAAACATTTTTTTTTAAAAAAGGAGGAAGGGCGGGAGTACTGTACAAGGAATACAGGAGCACTTTTTAATAACAACTTGGTGTTAGCATAGGTGTTCGTGTTATTATTACAGTTTTAAGATATGCCTATTAAGAACCGTATGCAATTAGCATTGGAAGAGACAAGAAATGAAAATACAATTTTAAGGAGTGAGAAAGTGAATAATGTACAGAATGTACAAGGTGTTAATCTGCTTGCTGTGTGGTATTATTCTGCATTAATTCTAAATAATTTAAATTATTAATCTACTACTATGTTCTATTGAGCTCTTAGCTTTTCCAAGCAGAGAAGTCACAAAAGACCTAATATTCAAGCTAAATAAAGTCTAAATCCTCTTGTTGCTCTCGAGAATAGTTCCACTGAATTAAATAGGTTTATACACATATTGTCTCTCCATGCAACAACTGATTCAACAGGTCTAGCTCACGCTAACCAACATGATTCCATCTTACCCTGCCTTTCATTTGCAGTACTAAAATGCTAGAAAGAAGCTTACAATCTAAGGTGCTATGCAGACTGCATAAGCAAATAACTGGCAAGTATTCATATAATTAAAACACTTTGAATCAGTGTAATTATAAACTTCATACAAAGCTTATTTAATTTTTTAAAATTTGCAGACCATTTTTAAACCACCACCCCTCCAAAACCACCTCACAATATAATGCAAAATAAAATGAAACATGAAATCCTACACTGAGAGAAGTATATGTATCATGAAGCTATATATCCCCATGATAACTGTCCGCAAGCCACTCGCAACCAACGCAGTCTTATCCATGTTGTTGGATAGCAAGGGGATCAGCAAAGACACATCCAGCTATTTTCCTATAGCTGGACATGCTGAGATAGATATTCACAGAGACTTTTGAGGGTCCTCAGGACATCCCTACAGGTGATTTCATTACAGTGTGTCAATGTAGTGTCAGTGTGTCAGTGTGTCAACATAGAAATGGCCATGTTGACGAAGATTATGCTACTTACAATATGGGTTTGGGAAGATACTGATCATTGTACGTTCATAACCAAATTCTGACTTTTGTAAGTCTAATGTAAATCCAACTTCTGCCATCTTGATTCATTAAAAGGATGTCAACCCACACTTACAGAAATAAGCACAACTGTTCTTCAAAGGAAAATTAAGTTTTATCTGCAGAAATGAAAGTCGAGCGCAAAATTCATTTATTATCTTTGTATGCAAAATCAAACCATTTCAACAGTTTTCCCCTCCCCACTCAGCAAGATCGGGAAAGAACTTGCACGTTTCCCCACAACTTTGCATATTTCAAAACTTTCTGCAAAAAAATCCATTCTACAAAGGGAGTTCAGTTTTTGTGCAAAAAGCTTCCTAGTTGTTTGTGCAAAAAGGCCATTCATTCATATATTGTGTATTTTGCACTCTATGTGCAAAAAAAAAGGTTTATGCAAAAGAATCAATTTCTTAAATGCAGAAATCATGTTTGTGTACAGAAATCATTTTTGCTCATACAATCAATTTTTGTGCTCAAATTTCTTTTCACAAAAAAAGTCCTGAAATACCCCCCCCCCCCAAAAAAAGCATGTTGCAGAAGGTGACCATTGTGTTGACAGAGTGTGTTGATCTGCTGAGACAACATTTCTTACTATGGATAGGAAAACGTGCAAGCATTCTGTACATACCTAGTGCATATAGTCCAAAAACATGTCCAAATACATCTTTTTTGAAATGGCCACTTAAGTAATTTTGGTACACTTGGTAGAACTTGTGTTGAACAATGCCTTTATTGGATTGCTGAAATGTCACAAATGTGCCGGGGTGCTGTCTTGCTTCTTCACCATCCCCCAAGTTTTTGCACCATCATATGTCCTCAAACACTTGTCATGTTTGGGACATTTCAGTAATCCAGCAAAGGCATTACTCAGCCCTCAATTTCACTTCTGGGCTGTTTTCAGGGTTAGCTATGCATACATACATTATGGTAGTAAAGATTGCAGAACATGGAAAACATTAGCAAGTTCCTTGTTTTCTAGGAAGAAGAGCAGCTGCCATACAAGCTGAAACTGGTAAAAGGCACTCTTGGGAAGCATCCACACAGGATCATTTTACTACAGCAGAACACTGCTATTTTGTGAACAGATGGAAATGAAGTGATAAATTAGATTCTACACAACCAAGGAAATAACACACTATCTTCTTTTTTGCATCCCACAGGACATACCAGTGGGTCAGTCCAATGCGGTATGAGCAATCCTACGTTTTTCCTTTCCTTTTTGAAGTCATGAGAGAACTGAACTTGTACATGTACTTCTACACCCACTTTCAATAGCTTTACTATGAGACCTTGGCAAGCATGCTCACTTTTTGTCCTTTGACTCCAACCGTGGCAATTCTTTCACGTTTGTTTGTTTGTTTGTTTCTCTGTTGTGTTTATTTATTTGTTTTTGCATGTTATTTTATTGCTTCATATTTAAAATACAGAATAAAAAGAAATGAAACAATTACTTCAATTTGTAGACATTATGCTGTCTCGCTTGCAAATTACATTGTATTTATACATGTAGCAGCATATTTAGTTATTACTCAAGGCTGGAAAGTACCTGAGAAACCATTCGTTAGAAATACAGCTTTCATCTTCGTTTGAAAGCAAGGGACAGGGGATTTGGCAGTCAGAAGCAGAGTGTGATGGCTACACGCAGCCTACTAGCCATAGGTTATCAACACATCTTAGAGAAGTTGCTTTTGGGGGAACAGAACTTTTTGCAGGAACACAACTGCTTGAATCCCACAACCAGTAAGGCCAGTAATTGGGAGGCTGTACAGACTGGCATTATACACCGGCCTCGGGACAGAGTGGCAGCACGGATGACGAAGCACCAAAAGGAGCACCAGAAAGTGCTGCCACCATAGCAAAGGCACCTTTACCCCATCTGGAAAAGGCCAGATTAGGGCCGCAGCATATAGTTGCTGCAGCCCCTATCCAGCACTCAAAGGGGCGGCAGCAGGCAGCTCCAAAGGGGTGGTCTGTTTAGCCCCTATGTTGGCTGGAGCTTCTGGAAGCTGCAACCCAAAACTAATATTTCCTGTTTTAGTTCTCAGTCTCTG
Source organism: Urosaurus nigricauda (assembly GCA_034509955.1). NCBI lineage: Eukaryota > Metazoa > Chordata > Lepidosauria > Squamata > Phrynosomatidae > Urosaurus > Urosaurus nigricauda. Next base: position 110,465,606 of record JAOEGL010000004.1, read on the forward strand.
CTCTATCAAGATATTTTATATTTTACCACTATACTTACATATTGCAACACAGGACAGTTTATATATGTACACACATGCACATGTACACACACACACACACCCAATTCCTGCAGATGTTACTCGATATATTCCCAACCCTAGCTTTTCAGTTGTGACAGTCCAACCCCCCACCACCAGTCTTTTTCTGGCTCTCTCTGCTCCTGCCTTATTCCACAAAATACTGCTCCTTCCTTCCATTTCCATCAGATTTGTAACTAAAGCCACTGCACCCTTGTTCAGATGGAATTCCCTGCCACTTAATTCCCGCAGTTTCTGGGACCTTTTCCTAGGCAATCCTTTACTATGTCTCACAAATCCAGTTTTGGTCCCTACAGCATATATATGTTCCATACATTATTTCTCCTAGAATACAAGAGTAGTGTGAACCTGGAAGACCAGTAGCAGCTCCGCAGAACCAGTGTCAAATAATAGAAAACCAAATTATTCTCCTAAGCAAGCAGTCTATACCAGAATTTTTTTGCTGCTAAACACTGCACCATAATTGAAATGTTAAGCCCAACTGGTTAGATACACTATTCAGCAACTTCTTGTCACACTTGTTGGCACAAAACATAATTGCTATTGAATAACACTACAATAATCCATGAATATAATACTTAAGGCTGTAAACAATCGTGTTAAAACTGGGGGGGGGGTCTTGTAGACATGATTTTCTAATTACTAACATCACAGCAGGTTTTCATTCTTCAGCACAGTGTGTGTGGTGCCAAAGATCCTAAAAAGTAGCTCATTTCACAAAAAGTATTGCAATGCATAATTATTTTCCAATATACTGCATTGTTGATTTCTATAAAGAAAACCAACATATTTCTCTAATTATTGTGGCATTTCTTGGGACTTATAAAATATATTTTTCAGCCCCAGATTCGGATTCCTCAAAACCATACTACATAGTCAAATAAACTATGGTTGGGCCAAATCTTCTTTATGTTCATGCCACAAATCACAGAAATCATTGGGGGTTCCTTCAGACTTCTGTTTTATCTTCATTCAAAATTGGTAATCTGAAACATGGTGGTGTAATCATATGACATCAGAGTTTATCTGCATAATTACGAGGTTTTAATTATAAAGTTTTAATTATCACCTTTTTAAAAAATTGATACAAAGTTTGTTTTGATTTGTAGTTGTTAACTTATTTCTATGTAGTCACCATCCAGATTTGCACATTTTTCCAGCGTTTCTTGACCCTCCAGACGCCTGATATTGTAGAAGTGTGCAGATTGCAACTTATGAGGGAGTATCATAAAGTATATATATTGATGAAATTTTGTCCGTGTCACAATTGGTCCCTAAGTGCATGATATTGAGAAAATCAGCTCATTGCATCCTTTATTTTTGTGACAGGCTGTGCCAGAAGTGACTAGTGTAAAATCCTCATAAGGCGCAATCTGCAGACTTCTACAATAACGGTATTCGGAGGGTCGAGGAACGCTGGGGGAAATGTGTCAATCCGGATGGTGACTACGTAGAGATAAATTATCAGCTACAAATCAAGACAAACCTTCTGTTAAAGTTTTTTAAAGGTGATAATTAAAACTTTAGGATACCTCCCTCATAGAGTAGCCAGTAAGTTTCCATGAATTGCCACAGGAAGCAAGCTCTGAATTTACTTATCTGATAGACAAATGTATAAAGCTTTACATACTGGGAACGGTGTGGTGTTCCAGATATTGCTGATGTATAACTTCTAACAGGTCTAGCCAGCACAGCTAATAATGAGGAATACAGCGCACCCGCACCATACGCGGACTCACCATATGCATACTGAAGGTCACACGGATGGTGAACCCTGGAACTTTTAATGGCACACATGTATACCGTGCACATACGTTGGAGTGTGCCACCATAGAAAACACTTTTTTCCCTTATGTGGAGGGGAGGGTCAGGAGAAGATTCCCCTCATATACAGCTCAACATCACCTAAAAGGGCACACAGGTCCCAATCCTAATATCCAAAAATATCTGAAAACCCATATAGGCCAGGATCCACCTGGGTATATCCAATGACACAAGGCAAATCATGGGGAAGGCAATCCACCCCTAACCATCCAATGCAATCCTTGTGTGTCTTCAACATCTGCTCCAGTGAGCTGGGAAGCTCTCCAGAACAGAGTTCCAAGTAGCACATGAGGTGGAGGGACAAAAAGAAGAAGGGAAAGATGCTGCATGGGAAAGGAAATAACCTCCTCCTGAATCTGTGTCAGTGCATGTACCTAGTCTGATCCTGGCCATAGATATCCAGCATATGCTCATCAGCATAAATGTAGAAATAAAATTACCATGAAGTCTTTAACACTGACACCATGGACAGCACTATGAAACCTACAATGCTAATGAAAACCTTGGAGCACTATTGAAATTGCATAAGAGGGGAAATGCTCCATGAATTGGATTGCAAGCACAATCAATCCTAGAAGCATTTTTTAAAAATCCAGAAGGCCACAAATTGCTAATCCCTGCTTTAATCAAAATAAACAATTTCAACTTTTTTCTATTTCATTTTTTAAAATTAAAAAAACCCCGATTTGCTATAACTCAAAAGTCCAGTGCCTGTAAAAGATTTTTTACATTAAAAATTGAACATTTTTAAAAAAAATTATCTCCAATTTTTTTATTAGAAAGAATTATAGTGTATGAATAAAAAATGAAAGGTAAAACATTCTTTTTAAAAAATCCCAGTTTCTATGGCCATTTTCCAGAAGAGATTATCTGATCATCTGTTTCTTGGGTGCTGGGCACAACAGCTAGTCTCGAATGCAGTAAAAACGTGAAAACACGACACAAAGGGAACTGTTATGGTGAAATAGAAGTCTCTATTAGCAAACTACTCAAGATATCTGAAACATTAGTGCTCACAGGATTTCCAGATCTCAGGCCTGGATCCTCTTCCCCAATCCTCAGGTGAGGAATCTCTGGGTAAGAGCCCTGTTATGTAAAGCACTGGAGTTGCCAGGTCACGACGATCCCTGGCCTTAAGTCTTTAGACCCAAAACATGTGACCTAGGAATGACCCATTGTAATGTCACAAGAAGTGGCAATATTACACACGTGATAGATGTGGTGTTTTGAATTCACATAGAATGTTGATTCTTGATGTATTATTCTCACATACACACAAGAAGAAGACTAGGAATAGGAAGGGCAGCCATGAAAGAACTAGATATGATTGTAAATTGCAAACATAAACAACTGAGCACTGAAGTTAGAATCACACCACTGTATTCTTCATCACGATGTACAGATGCAAGAGCTGTACAGTGAAGAAAGCCGACAGAAAGAAAATCATCTCATCACATTGTTTGAGATGTGGTGCAGAAGAGTACTAAGGATACTGTGGACAGCCAAGAAGAAAAGATTGGTCCTTGATCAGATCAAGCCTGAATACTCCCTGGAAGCCAAGATGGTGAAACTGAATACTCCTGGAAGCCAAGATGGAGGATGTCATACTTTGGTCACATCATGAGAAGGCATGACTCACTGGAAAAGACAATAATGCTAAGAAAGGTAAAGGGCAGGGGGGAAAGAGGAGGATGGATAGACTCAATCAAGGAGGTCACAGGCCTGAATTTACAGGACCTAAGTAGAACAGTGGAGAACAGGAGACCTTGGAGATGTCTCATTCACAGGTCACTATGAGTTGGGCCCAGCTCAAGAGCAGTTAGCACGTGCACACACTTGCACACACACACATATATCAGAGCAGAACAAAGAAAACAAAGCAGAACCCTTAATTCTCCAAGAAACGTTTTGAAGGAATTGTCCAGGCTTTTGGCTGTTAAACAGGCCCAACAAAAAAACTTGTTTTGTGGTATAAAAGAAATGCAGACTGAGTGTTCAATCATTAGGCTTTTTGCTCTACAGCAATGACAGGGAAGATGCCAGAATTACTCTAGAGAAAAATGCACATCCTGGGAGGTAAACCACATCATCCATTAAGGTCTATTTATACATCAATGTATTTTTATCTGATGTTACAATTAACTTATGCAGGTTTGGGCATGACGTTATTAAAAGGAAGAGTACAGAAATTTGACTGTGGAGAGATGCCTAGAATTTAGGTGCACATCTGACTCATGCTCTTGAGGAACCTCTAGGAAGAACGAATGCAGCTGCACGAATCCTTAGCACTTTTACTTGACAGTTTCATTCGTTCTTATGAACTGTTTTACCCTCTGATTTCTCTCAAACACACTTATTACAATCTCAGCCTTTTTGCAATAGGAACTGCAAAGCAGTTTGATAATCACATTTGTAAAATGCTTAACTGCATTTTTAAACGTTACTCACCAAACAGTTTTTTAGCCTTTCCAGAAAAAGAATTAACTGTTTTACATTAAGTTTATTTGATTGTGGTCAGAGAAAACTATCTCTGTAACTCAGGGTCACAACTATACAATGTGTGAAGTGAATACTTTTGTGGACATAAATACAATTTTCCTCCTGAAACAGCCCTGACCAAAAAGATAAAACCAAGGTGATTATCACATGTCTATTTTTGCCCAATCCAAGCACGGGCTGGGAACAGGCTTGAACAGGTGAAAACAGATGTTATTACACACCTTTTTGCCCAACTCAGCTGCATCATGTACCTGATCTGGACTCCTGCTGTACCTTTCAAACCTATGATACTACACAGAACACAAGGAGTCTGGATCAGGTATGCAATGCCGCTGAGTTGGGCAAAAATGCATGCAATAAAATCCATTTTCACCCATTCAAGCCCGTGCCCACTTCGTGCCCGGATTGGGCAAAATAGACATGTGATAATCTCCCAAGTCAATGCCATGACATATGGCAGAAGGGATGGGGGGGTCAATTTTTTCTCCCAACCCACCTCTCACTAGTTCTGATGTGGATAGGCATGGGCTATACAATTAATGTTGTCTGGTCATATAAATAATTCCACTAAGCAGAAATAGACATTCTCATGCTACAGGCTCTTTCTCTACCCTTAAATCCACCCAATTTTCTATTTTATCTATTTTCTTCTTCTTTAACTCCTTTTCTAACATTCCTCTCAGGTTCTTTGGAAATTTCCTTTCCATTATTATTAGTGTTATTATTGAATCTTCAGTCATTAACTATTTTTTATATTCACTCCATATTTCTAATATGTTTTTCATAAATGGGTTTCCAATTATCTTCATTTCTTTCTTAGTAAATTCCCTAAAATAAAAGTTTCATACTCTCATTATCTACTTCCTCTGTATCTGTCTAACCAGTCTAAGTCTCCCACCCCTAAAATACCTTCTATAACATATCCCAGTTACAATTCAAGGTGCTAGTTGTCACCTATAAAGCCCTACATGGCCAGCAGATTAAGACCTACCTGTTCACACATGCGTTTAAGGAATTGTTATGAGGACAGGAGGAGATATCGAATAATTTGTTAATGTTTTAATTGTACTGTTCGTAATGTTGTGAAGCCACTCTGAGTGCCACTCTTGGGAAAAGAGCAGGATACAAATAAATATAATAAATAAATAAATAAATAACCGTAAGACTAATGATTATTGAACTTTCTGAGATCAGCAGTTTCAGTTCAGTGCACTGTGGCCAAATATCTTGGTCCAGATTTGTAACAAATCCAATTGAAACAGAATAGAATTCTTCAGTATCTAAGAGAAGCATGCTGGCAATGGGAGCAGACAGGCAGACATCCACACACATATATTCTCTGCGGCGCAGTGCCAGTGGAAACTTCCAACTTTCATACAGCCATTCTAGTAATTAATACCAGTATTAATACCAGTAATAAGACACTCCCGAGGGCTGCTGTAGAAGCAATTAGCCCAAACAGTTTTAATAAAGGAGATGGATAACTAGGCAGGGCGGAAAGCTACTGCGAATAACAATTATCCAACTCTCTAAGGTTAAGACAAGGGGACAGTAAATATAACCATTCTGTCTTCTCGGGCCTTCTCGGCTGTCGCTCCCAGGCTATGGAATGGCCTGCCAGATGAGATGCGTCTTATTACATCTTCTGATTGCTTTAAAAAAGCCTTGAAGACGCATCTCTTCCGGCAGGCCTTCCCAGAAAGTTCTTAACCTCCCGGCTCTGTTTGGGTTAAGCTCTCCCATTAGCATTTTAACATCTTGACCCTGATCTCTATGCAATGGGTTGCCATTTTAAATTGTAATTTTTATTATGTCATTTTAATTGATGTTAGTTTAATTTAATTTTAAGGGGCGGGTGGTTGGGTATGGGTCATGTATATTTTATCTTGCATTTTTTAATTGATGTAACCCGCTCCGATTGGATACAGAGGAGCGGGCTATAAATAAAACATTATTATTATTATTATTATTATTATTATTATTATTATTATTATATCTTGTAAGCTCATCATGAGTGGTAATTAATTGATACTACTGGTATTGTCCGGGAAACCTCTTGAAATAGTATTTAGTGGAACATGAACCAAAGTCGTACATAACTGAATATAGTTTACACTGCAATTGTAGCAGAATGAATTTTCACATGTAAGAAATAAAAGTTTATAATAAGACAACTAAATTTAATGACTGTAAAACTATGGATTATTTCCTACCTATGAAAACTATCTTGAAGAGAAACCTTGGTGAGATTATCTTCTGAAAACCAGTCTTATGGTTTCCTAAAACTGAGAGAGAACCACTAACATCAGTATTTTATGCTGCTTTCTTCCTCCCAGTACAGGGACTCAAGGCAGCTTAAAGTATTTAATAATACTGTTATTGATCATAGTCCAACGTTCAAACCACTACACCACGCTGGCCTCTATTACACAAGTTCTTTTATAGTGTTTATAGATACATTTATTACAGAACAGAAATTTCCTGTTACTACACTTTTCAAAGAAGTAGCTTGTTAGTTTCTTGAAGCCTAAGAAATCAGAAGGGAGGCCAGAAAAAGGAATGTAGCAGCACCTTTAAGACTAACTGGTTTTTATTTCTGCATGAGCTTTCAAGGATATAAACTCACTTCTTTGGGTGCAGTACAGAGTGGTAATAACTCTTTATTGCCTTGAAAGAAATGGGTTTACATCCAGGAAAGCTTGTGCAAAAATAAAAGCCAGTTAGTCTTAAAGATACAGCTACATTCCATTTTTTTTATCCTCCCCCTCCTTTCCTCTTTTTTTCTGTTACTGCACAAATCACAAATATATTGCTTTAAAGGATAGGCTAATATATAGGCATTCAGGAGGACAGCTGTGGAGAGACTAATTGAGGACACTGCCCCAAGTAAAAAGTCTCCCCCCCCCCCAAAAAAAGACAAATTCTCCTTTGTTTTTTGTGGAGCTTTTGGGCTATGTGGTCATGTTCTAGAAGAGTTCATTTCTGACGTTTCACCAGCATCTCTGGCTGGCATCTTCAGAGATGCTGGCGAAACGTCAGAAACAAACACTTCTAGAACATGGCCACATAGCCTGAAAGCTCCACAAAAAAACTATGGATGCCGGCCATGAAAGCCTTCGACTCCAAATTTTCCTTTGGTTCCCAAATATGGAGCATTCCAGAAAGTGAGACTTTAAAAATCATTGTGTGATGTATTTTGCATTCCCTTAGTAAGTTTGCCTGCCCCTTTTTTTCTTTAGATGCTTAAACTAGGTTTCTAAATTTTCAACTGATGTTTTAAATTATTGCATTTGAAATTTGGGGGGGGAAATGTCAGAATTCTTATTTGGGCAGGGTAATGCCCTCATTTTGTCCCCACCCGCCCCCCTGGCTGTAGTCTCACACTCTAGCAGCCTAACAATCAGTTAAGTAAAAGAATAATGAAAGAAAAAAACCATCTGAGGCAGTATTCTTGCACATTTGAATGCAACAGAGAGCAGAAACCTTGGAAACCCTGGACAAAGAGGAAGAGGTAACAGAACAAAGGGCAGCAGAAGCTACAAAAGATGAAGCTTTTATTCAAGTTCATACATTTTAGAAATGTTTGTTTCTTTCTTTGGTGATAGTATTTATGTGTCATTCTACATTGTTCATGATGGCTTCGTAGCACATTCGATGTCGACTTCTAAGGCACAGGATAATGCTGCATTTACATCCAGCTTGTGCATTTTCCACAGGCATCTGCCTGGTCACATGGAAACAGGACACTGGACTAGACAGGTCTAGGGTCTAATGCAATTCCCACTACAATTTGCTCCAAAGCGTCATTCGGGGCATATGACCGTCGTTCCCATTTGAAGCCACTTCTAATCCTAATTTGAGTGATTCCAGGTGGAAAGAAGCAGGGCAAACTCAAAAAAACCAGGATTTCTTGACGCTAGTTTGAAAGTGGTTCTTTTCCGAAGAATCGATTCTGAAGCGTGCGCAATAAGTGGGAATACTAGATCATAGTTCTTTCTGAGGGGAGGGACAAATGGCCGAGGAGTGTGTACCATCCCTCCCCAAAGACACCCTCAGTGCTGGCTTTTTGCTGGCTTTTTGTTTTCTTTTTTTTAAAACAATAGAATAAATTAAAAATCCATTGGTAAAGCAACTACAGAGCACACAAGTCATACGCAGGCACATTTTACATGGCTTCCAGCTTACACTGAAAGCACCACACCATTTCCTAAATGGCACATGCACCTCAGTGTGCTGCGTGCACGAGCCCCTTATTTTCAATGGGGCTCAAGCATAGGTAAACTTGCCTTACGCAGCGGGGTCTGGAATGGATCCCCAACGTAAGGCAAGGGACCACTGTATTTGTTTTACCTATTTTTCAATTAATTCTATTTTTTTTATTAAAAAAAAGTCTCTCACCCTCCTCCTCCTCCCAGGTCCCCTGGCCTTGCCTTGCTCCCTCAGGATTATTCCTGCAGTGTGGATGCAGCCCAAAACAAGCCCCCATGAGGGTTTAAAAGGGGGAAAGCCACTGCCGCTTTCCCCAGGAGCTGGCTGGCTGCACTGCTGCTGCGCTGCCGCCGCTTTCCACAAAACCTGACTGGCCACGCTGCTCCTGCACCTTTGCCACCTTCCCCAAAGCTGGCTGGCCACACTGTTGCTGCACTGCTGCCACTTTCCCAGGAACTGGCTGGCCATGCTGCTGCTGCATCGCCACCGCTTGCCCCAGTGGTGCTGAGGAGGAGTCTGCCGTGATTTGATTGACACATGAGTGGCACAAATGGGGATGACAATCATGGCAAAATAAAGCGATTTCATTGCCACTCAGGAAAAGATCTGCTTTATAATGGGAATGGGGGAAACTTTGAATTTGATTATCAATGCGGAGCAGAGCCGGATCGGGACTCGGAGTATACTGTAAGTGGGAATGACCCCTTATTATTAGATGCAATCAGCCATCACAAATGGGCTGACATACATGTGGTCAGACAGGCCAGAATCTTTGGGATCAACAACTGACAGTCATCTACATGGTTTGGATCCAAGTTACCTACAGGATTGCTGCCTCCTCTATAATCCACCCTGTACACTCATGCTCTGGGGGCCATTTACTTCAACTGGCCATGACTAGACTGGTAACTGGCAATCAGAGGACCTTTCAGTCAGTGGCCCCTAGACTGTGGAATGACCTGCTGGGAGAGATTCAACAGCTAAGCATGCTGTATGAATTTAAAATGGTATCAAAGGCCTGTCCCTTCCAGCAGATCTACCCACTCAACGACCAGATGGTGCAGTGGACATCTCCATCAGTGCTCCCACATTGGATATAGGACAGATCTCCTATAACTTTAATCTTCAAAATATGGTGCAGCAGCACAAGGTACTACAAAGACCCATCAAAATGGACAAAGGTACCCTCACCTTCCAAACACATACTTTCAGTCATTACTTCCATACATGCGAACAAGAACAGAGCTGGACACAGTTTCACACACACTTCTGCCACTCTCCACTTGGGAGGCAAGAGTTGTATTGGGAGTGGATGGCTGTGGTTTGGGTTTGGAAGGTAAAGGGCACAGGTTTATTTATCCCACCTGATGGAGCTTTACAGTACCTTATCTATGATCTATTAAAGATTAAGGTTACAGGAGCCCTTTTCCATATCCTTGCTTGGAAACATGTCTACCTGGACTGAAATGTGTTAAAAGTAAAGGTGATTTATCTTTTACTAACAAAAATTACCGCCTTTTACTAACAAAATATTTATTTTTTACTAACTAAAGTGGGGCAACACTAACATGATGTACTAACTGACATTATAAGATAGAGAAGAGCAGAGTCTCAGCCACAGATGCACAAACAACAAAAAGACTATCACACATAGACAAAGAATACTAAAGATTATAATATCAAAGCAAATGAAGATAATATTTACAATCAATATGGATACCCAATGAATAGGAATATATAGAGAACTAAACAGAATTCCACAACTTAAAAAAGCCAAAAGTACTTTAATCAAATCAAAATACCTGACATTATCTCTGAAAATAATGTTACAAAGAAATCAAGCACAAAGGAGAGGAACATGGAGGAAGGACCATAGCAATCACCACCAGGTTCATTAACCAAGGTTTGTGGGAAAGGAAGGTATTTTATAGGTTGTCATAATACCAAAACCCACAATCAACTGCTTTGTAAATCAAATATATTATATCCATGCTTCCAAAATATATAATGAACCCACACATTGATCCAGAAAACTTTAGTATTTTCGCAATCCTGCCAAAATGTATGACAAATTAATTAATTTTTTTATACACCCACACATGGCTGTGCAGTTTATGTAACTAAGCAGTCAAATTCTCCCTTCTTTGTGCATGTTTATGATCTTGTAACTTTTTACTTCTGAATGAAAGTGTTCCATTTGCAATATACACAAAGAATAATTTAACCCTTTAGATGATTAGGGGAAGCATAAATGCCTCCTGCAAGGAGTATCCTGCATTCCCAAGATACTTTGAAGTCCCTAAAAATTATCTCAGTACCTAACACTGGATTCATACTTTGGAAATAAAACAACAAATTGTAATACGGTCACTTTGTTCATCACAATACAGGTACATTTGCAGGGTAAAACACATGATGAGTTTGAGTACAACCACAACAACTGCAGGGAAGAGATCTACCATCCATTTTAAAAATGACAATCCAAACTAACATCTTACAGAGACACACTACTAGAAATAGCTTGAAGAAAAGCATGCTATCAAATACCATGCAGAGTTAATTTTGTCCATATTGTCAGGAAGAAGAAGATTCTGCAAGGTCAGAGAGTAATGTCTCTACTTCTATCTATCTTTGGAGCTTTATTAAATTATGAGACAGAAACACTGACTCTTTACAAAGACCACCCCACACAAAATAATGGCATTAAAGGGAGGGAAGCATGTCTGAAACCAGATCCAATAACTTGGTAGCACACAGTGAACCTCAGGTTTCACGAACCTCTGCAGTTTGTCTCTTAGCACACACTCTGCCAAGTATTTGTATGATGTAGCAACACAAATCAATTAAGGGAAAGGGGCATTCTGACATATTCATTTTTTCCACAAAATTTAAGGCCAATTGTTTTTTAAATGTAAGCGATCGTACAAGGATGCTCATATGGGCTAAAAAAAATAGCACTTGGGTGGAAATATATGGCAATGTAGGCAGAGGGAAAGAGTCTGAATGGAGATGCAATCCAACAACAGATTTTGTTGGAGGACCATGTGATTCCTCCCCCCCCCAAAAAAAAATTTTTTACAAGTAATGGAGAAATACAATGTGCTCCCCTTCTTTCCTCTCTCCATATGTGTATAACTATCATTCATTCCCGAAGGGAAAAGAATTTAACTGAAGAAAACTGTTTTCAAACACAAAATCCTGTCTATAGACCACAATGCTCCTGTAATGAGGGCACCAGATCCCATTGGATCTTGAAACTTAAGCAGAGTCAGGCCTGATTAGTGCTTGGACGGGAGACCACCAATTAATACCATGTGTTCTAGGCTTTATTTCAGATGAAAACAATGGCAAACCATCCCATGAGGTCACCATAAGTTGAAGACAAGTTGGAAGGACACACATGTGATGCACAAATGTATTCCTCCAGCAGCACAGCAGTGCCTTCACTGTTCTAATAATGGATATTGTGCCATTTATACAATGAATTGGATCTCGCTTGTAATAAACCCACTGTAATAAACCCCTTAAGAGTAATAAACCCACTCAAATCAACTGACCTAATATAAAATAGCTGGCATAGTGGTTTGAGAGTTAGACTACAAATCTGGAGACCAGAATTCAAATGCCCCCTCGGGCATGGAAACCCACTGGGTAGCCTTAGGCAAGTCACAGTCTTGCAGCCTTGGAGAAAGGCGAAGGGAAACTCCTTCTGAACAAATCTTGTCAAGAAAACCCCATGATGCCATGATGCCTTGCCTTAGGATTGTCATAACTCGGAAACAACTTGAAGATACACAACAATGCAAACTAAAGTGGTGACCCATGGAATGTACATAGCTTCCCCCAATGCCTCCCAGTACCCATTTCCCCACACTCAGGCGCACACACACAATCATGTTTTGCTGCTTGTGGAAGACAAAATCATAGCCAATCGTTGATATCTAGTCACTTTTGGTTCTGATTCCCCACATATGCATAATATTTTCAGCATATTTACTTCTTATTAGGCCTCATGCAAGTCACTGTGCAGAAGGCAAAAATGTAGCCCCCTTCTCTTTACAAGTTGCTTATCTCTACTCAAATTGATGTTGCTTTGAGTGCATTTTAGTTCCTGCTAATAAAAGAAAAGAATGCAAGCTCTCATTTCAATGATGACCTACATCTGATTTTTTTTAAACACACATACACACACACTTCTCTTCTGTAATGGCCAAAACAACAAGTAATACCCTGAGGCACTTACAAAGTTTGGTGAAAGCTGGATTAAAATATGCAGGTTTATTTAGCTAATGTCAATTTCCTCCAGTCCATCACATGCAGCAGGCGCCAGCAGAGTTCTGCTAACATATTTTTCACAAATTATAAACTGTGTTTACCTCTCAAGGTGTTACATATTCAAAAAAGTTGAGTTTTGAGGATGATCTGTACATGCTGTTGCTAACTTCCCCACTGCTTTCCTAAACAATTCCCCTGGAGAATGAATTTAACTAAATACATACTGCCACTTTGTCTATTTTAAATAAACAAATTGTAAACCACTGCAGTCAAACACAGCATGGTTTTAATCTGTTTTGCTTAATCTAACTAAAATGTATTTGACACTTAACAGCCTCACACATTAGCTTAATAGTAGATGCTACTTGTTTAATGGCCTTAGATGGTCAATTTCAAGCATAGGCTCTCTAAACGTCTACAGCTTCCATAATTACTGACCACTGGTCATGCAAGGTTGTAGCTAATAGGGCTTCCTGTTCAAACTATATCAAAATAATCCCAAAGTGCAAGAAATTGAGTCGCATCCTGCTTGTACAAGTAATGGCTGAAAGATGTCATATTGCAGTTAAAATATGTCCAGAAAAGCGAGGGGAGGAAATAACTTGTGTTGAATTTTGTTATTATTCTGTACTGCATCCAAAGAATTTATATCTATGAAAATTCTAATAAAAATAAAGAAATCAGTTAGTCTTAAAGATTCTGATACATTCCTTTCCCATCTCTCTTCCTTTTTATGCTACAAGAAACTAAGGCAGGTCTACACTGGTGGTGCAGTGATTAAATGCCTGTACTGCAGCCACTCACTCAAAACCATAAGGTGGCGAGTTCAAGACCAGCAAAGGGCTGAAGCTCGACTCAGGCTTGCATCCTTCCGAGATTGCTAAAATGAGTACCCAGATTGTTGGGGGGCAAATAGCTTACAATTGTAAACCGCTTAGACACTCATTAAGGGTATGAAGCGGTATATAAATGAAGCTGTTCATTTGTTTTGTTTTACACTGACCAGAGCACTGATCAGGCTGCTGCTGGGGTATTCTGGCCCCAGAGCTGCCCAAAATTCCCCGTTACTTCCACAGTCCAGAGTGACACCATGAGCCTGTGCACACATGCATCCCACTATGCTGCCCAGCGCCACTACTGTTAGTACAAGTTGCACCCTCTGAGGTCAAAAACAAGGCACTCAGTGTAAATCACATGTGATCTCAGAGGGAGCAACGCATGCAAGTAGCGGTGGTGCCAGGTAACACAGTGGAACGCTGTGTAAACAACCCAGCATCACTCCAGAGTGCTCTGAATTTTCCTTGAAAATCTGGAGCAAAAAATCTGTTCAATGTGGTTCGAGGCAGGGATGGCCCTCATTCAATGTGGAACTGGCCACATGAAAACAATCTACAGTCAAACCGGGGCTTTGGCCAATTCATTTGGACCATGTACACTTACCCCACCATGGCTACCTCTTTGAAATCTACTTTAGGGACATAGTGTTACTGATGTGCAATGATGCTTCTTTCAAGATTAGAAACACCTGCATATATGATAGCTGCTCTCCCCATGCTAACTTTGTTAACAAACCACATTTTTCATGGTTTAGCAAAACAATCCCTAACTTTTTCAAATGCAAAAGTATGGTAGTCTCTTGAAAGATTCGGTGTTCTCTGCCTAACAAAGTGTTTAGACAACTGGATCTCAGAAGAAATACTTTTTTGCAATGCCTATGTAAAGGTTTTTGGGGTTTTTTTGTTTTTGTTTTGTTTTGGTTTTTTTTGTTTTGTTTTTGTTTTTTTGTTTTTTAGTCACTGTAAATTGTAACTGATTGGTGAAATCCGGCTCTTTAATACATGTGTTTTCCAAGAAAGAAAAACTGTGTGTGCATGTGCTTCAGGAGCTCACAGAATCACTTGAAAACAAGCTCAATGTCCATCCAACACTCTTGCCATCTGTTCTCTCAGCTGGATCACACTGTCCTGCTGCGTCATGGGCAGGATTTCCGTTGCACTGAACAGTTGACAGAGTTTAAATGACTGTGCACTCTGTGGCATTCCCTTAACTGTTCCATTCTTTTCTTTTCCTTCCCCACCCCCGACTTTGTTGTGTCCCTTTTGTCTGAGATGGCAACAGGGACTGTGTACAGAGAAGCACGATGAAAGCTTTCCCAGTATCAGCTGCCTATTCCTCCACCATCTCCTCTTCCTGGAGTAGTAACAATGTTCCAAAAATGACCTTTTAACATATTTTGATGTCATACCGTAAGTAATCAAAACATCTGTTAAGAGCACGTAGTGCAATTAAATATACTAGCTTTCTGGCCTGTTCTGAGCTTTACTTGAACCTTTAGCATAATAAGAAAATGCCACGAGTGTATATTTTAATTTTCCACATTCCAAAACATTCAAAAACATTATTCTGTCCAAAAACATACACTTTTTTTGCATGAAAAAGGTATCAATATATTTACAATATTTATACACCCATCGTCAGCCAAAAAGGCTTCTGTGCAAATTAGCTTAGAATAAAATGTTTCCTGAAACTGCTCTTCTCTTCATGTTTGGAAACACATATGGATTTGGGATGCAGAACTGGTGTTTATTTAATGCAAAATCAAGCAATTTTGTAAAACAAAATCCACATTTTTGAAGAAAAAAAGTTTATGCATGAAGAACATGCTTCTGTGTGAAAAATATGTTTCCAAAAATACATGTCTTTTTCCCTGCAAAAAATTGCTGGTTTTGTGCAAAATACACATTTTCATGCAAAAAAAATACTGTTTTTTGGGGTTTTTTTGGTACAAAATTTCTCTCTACACACTGTCTTTAGGTAAGCTCTTAAATTCCTTTGGCTTTTCTTATCATCTGTATGCTGACGACACCTAGCTGTATCTTTCCATCCCTGAACTTTCC
This sequence comes from Urosaurus nigricauda, assembly GCA_034509955.1. Taxonomy (NCBI): domain Eukaryota; kingdom Metazoa; phylum Chordata; class Lepidosauria; order Squamata; family Phrynosomatidae; genus Urosaurus; species Urosaurus nigricauda. Next base: position 110,481,388 of record JAOEGL010000004.1, read on the forward strand.
TCAGGTCTTGCACAGCAAGTATCTTCTTGCCTTGACGCTATTTCTCACTGGATTCAGCACCGGTGATTAAAGCTCGATATGTCCAAGACTGAGCTTCAAGACTTTGCCTCCAAAGCCTACTGTTCAATACTCCTTTTCAGTTCTTGTCGACATCTCTATTTGCCCTGTGCGGGAATCCTGCAGTTTTGGTTTAATTTTTTATTCCCCCAGTCATATATCCCCCAGATTCAACCTATAGCTAAGACATGCAGATTTTTTCTTTATAACATTGCTAAAATTCGACCTTTTCTTTTGGCCTCCACCACCAAGATTCTAGTCTATGCCTTAGTAGTCTCGCGACTGGATTTCTGCAACCTTATTCTGGTGGGGCTTCTTTTTCATCTCACTCCTTTGATTTCTGTCCAGCATTCAGCTGCACATATCATTATATCGCCTCACCATTACGATCATATCTTTCCTTTGTTGTCATCCCTCCACTGGCTCCCTCTCCCCCTCACCCTCCATATTCATTATAAACTCCTGTTGATCACCTTTAAAGCCCTGCATGGCCTGGCCCTTCCTTATTTATCACATCTTCTTTCCCCATACTTTCTGACTCATGCCTTCCGTTCTGGCAACCAAGGGCTGTTGTCCCAGCTGAGATTTTCTAGTTCTCCAGCTCAGATCTACCCCTTTTCTTTGGCCGCTCCTCACTCCTAGAACCTCCTTCCCCCTCAAGCATGGTTCATCTCCTCTTCACCCAGCTTTAAAACTGAGTTAAAGACCATTCTGTTTAGGGAAGGATTCCCAAACAGAGGGGAATTTTCAATTATAGACTTATTTTGTGCAAAATTCATGTTTACATAGGAAACAGCATCTTCTCTACAGGAAACTGCTTTTTCTGCACAAAAAATAATATGTCTTTGCGGTAAAAAATATTCTGCACAGAAAATCTGGTTTACTTTGCAGAAAATGCTGTTTTCTGTGCAAAAATACCACATGCAGATTTTGTGCATAGTACATCACAACCTGTTCAGTAGTGTTTGAAAACACTGTTTCCAAAGATTTTGCTGGCTGTGGGAAGAAAATTGCTAAAATTAGATATTGCTTCCTTCAAGTATGAATATTAGCAAAGAATTAAATCTCTGTAATCCAGGAGCTATAAGTTCCCCATTTCAGATGTATGTCATCACACAAAAGAGAAAACAGGAAAACAGCTTAGCTAACAAAGAATGAGTCCCCATTACAGAATCTCAAATAAATGCATTCCCTTGGCAGCCTTTTGTGTGGGAGAGAAAACTATTTCAAGATCAACAAGGTAACAGAACTAATCACAAATCCTACAGGACAGGAGGCAGCTTTGACTAATGTTCTGTGATTTAAATAAAGAGAGAGAGTGTAAGTTGTGTTTTTTCAAAGGGGAGCTTGAATTTGAGATTACAAAACTGGTGCAAAAACAGTCACTTCTTAACAATCCTTTTTAACAATCATTCAACAAAGCATCCATTTGAAAAATCATCCTCAATGTAGAAATACATTTGAAAAGATGTCACTGCTGGTAACTTTTGTCCAGAATGGTACGCCAACACAGACCCCTTCCTAATGTGGAAAAGCGTTCAACAAGGAGAAAATGCAGTGGCACCAAGTTCTGAAAAGTTATTACAATCCAGAGCCTACCAATATACCACTTTCCCAATACATAACTTTTCCAAGCAAACTAGTTCCATCATAGAAGTTGCATTCTCCCCTCCTCATTGCCTTGATCTCTCAATACCCACATTTTCAGTATGGAGATCACCAAAAGAGGGGTGACACATGAACTTCTGATGGACAACACATCTTATACAATAGACTGAAGTCCACAATAGCTTATGCAATAAATTTGCTGCTCTAAGGAGGCACCAGATTATTTTCCTATAATATTGTGATATCTGAAATAGCTAAAAGTATAAATTTTATCTTGGGAGAAATCTCACTCTTAGAAGAAAGGTAGAATCTAATTTCAATAGAACAATACAAATAAATGTATTAACTAGTGGGTTGAAAAAACATATGTTATCTACATTAAGCAAGGGAGTCAAACAATTATGCTGAAAGGTTCTTTAGACATTTCCCTCCAGAACAGTCATTGTACATTTTTTTGTGCACACACAGCAGCTCTGCTTAAGAAACAAATGGTTCTCACTCACTGCAAACTGTTCAAGAAGCAAGAAAGTACAAACTGGTAAAACATTTAATCTTTGAGGCTACTTTGAAATAATAGATAGAAAATTCATTGTTTTTGTAATCAGATTCCAGCTCTTGCATAAAAATAGGTGCAACTATATAGTGTAAAGCTCCAATGTTTAAAAAAAAACAACCTCTACTTCATCTTCTTATGGAATAGTAAAAAATGACAGGCTTCTCTAACCACTCTTACATCTGTTGCTGGAGTTTACTGCTATACGGGGAATGATACACAGAAGAATCATATAATTCTACAGCTACCATTCACCACCTGTGAGTTCCACCATCAGGGCTCATAAAAAGCTGTTAACAGCTTCCCTAGAAATCGACAGGAGGAAGAAAATCAAAGTTAAATCTTTCTTTTCATGCAGGGACAAGGAACTCTAGATGTATTTTTGTATGTCAAATGTGTATCGTTATTGTTTGCAAAAAAAAAAAAAAAAAAAAGGCCAAAACTCCTATGTGCTGGGTTCACATTCACTTGCCTGACCTTTTTCTTTGGGTGCCTTAACTGTATTCCTAAATGCTCAACTTTTACAGTTTTGAGTTATTGCAATGCTAGAATTTTGAGATTGAAGAAAAATTTCATTTAGGTGACAAATTCTTATTGAGGGGCAATGTCCTCACTTGCCTCCCTCCCAGTTGCACCCCTGTCCCACATGTCACCCACATAGGAAACAATAAAGAATGAAACTGAATTGAAAACCATCAGCTTGCAAACTATGAAAAGAGAGTCCACATCTCAGGATGCTAGCTGGTACCCAAAAGAACAATTCCCAGCACATACAGTAGTCAGTGTGATCCGTTTGACTTAGTGAATTGTCTGCTTCCATTCTAATAAAATACAGAAGGTTAACTCTAGTAGGCTGAACTATACTGCATCTTTTTAATACAGTTGGCTCTCTGTGTCCACGAATTCTGTATCCACAGATTCAACCATCCATGGCTGCAAATATTAAAAAAAACCTTTTAAAAAAATCCAAAAAGCCATGGCAGTTAAAGTGGTGACAAAATGGATTATTCCTGTACTGCAGATGCAGCCCAAGTTTATCAGCAGACCCAGCAGCTTTTAGACTTTTTTTCCAAAAGAAAAAAATGTGGACATTTTCCCCTTAAAAACATTCTGGAGGTTCAGAAAACTCATTTTTAAAAAATAATTCCAGACCTGTTCCCCAATTCACCACCTACAATTTTATTCAACTTTAGATTGTAACCAAACAGCAACAACAGGTAATTATTGATTAACAATGTAGTAAATAAAGTTATTTCAAATATAGTGGTCCCTTCCTTTACACAGGGGATCTGTTCTGGAACCGCCTCCCTGCGTAAAGGAAATTCCACATATGTTCAAGCCCGATTAAAAATAATGGGGCTTGCGCCCATGGCACACATGTCATTAGCTCTTCCAGGGTGCACCAAGGCTTCTTCCAGCATGAATTTCAGCATATCCTGAAAGCCATGTATGTCGTGCCCGCGTATGATGCAGGAACACTGTATTAATAAACTTTAAAGGGAAGTGTGTATAAATTCATCCTCATGGTATCTGTGATTATGTCTGAAAGCATGTCTTCCAAGGGAAAAATGAGGGTCTTGATACCAGGAGAAATATAAAGCTAAATGGGTAATGGACTTGTACCAAATACACACCACCATTTCATGACCCACTCATGGTGATATTTCTCCAGTAAAAGCTGAGTTTATCCTGAATAAACACCTAAACCTTAATTAATCATTTCCACAATTATTTTAAACATTCAGAGACACTGGAGTTGAAGGATAATATTATAATTACCTTTCCAAAATCACGGACGTCAAACAAGTCAAATGCTTCAAAAAGTTCACTCTTCTTCATCCCAAATGTTTCACAACAGGCTGAAAGGAATGTTCTGATATTCTTCAAACAGAGAAACTAAAAAGGGAAGAAAATAATCATCTTAGTATCCTATCCAATCATCTGTGCAAACAAATAGCTATCATTGAACGCAAACACGACAAAAAGATTAGCACCATTAATATTTTTTCAGTGACATGGTCTTTGTTTTTTAAAAAGCCACAACAGATAGGAAAAAAAAGAAAAAAAAAGAAAAAGAAAAAATCAAAAAAAGAAAAAGAAAAAACAAAAAAAGAAAGAGCTACTTTGGCTCACAGAAAGTTAGTGGAGTGCTTAAATTTTTAATATGACTAACTAACCCCACTGGTGTATAAGGAAGTGTCAAAAACCTCTTTGCCCATCCATGCATTAAAGTAACTTGTGGTTCTCCAGACTTTGTTGAACTGCGATTTCACCATCCATTATCATTGCCTATGCTGATGGCAGATGTAGCCCAAAAACATCTGGAGAATCATAAGTCGCCCACTCATCCATTTAGCCATTGGAGACACACAATTTTTTCACAGATTTTCCAAAGTGGAAATGGAAAATGAGAGGAAGGAGTAATTAAAGATAAACATTTGAATAAAAAATGTTTTCCACATAAGCTTTGAATTTGTTTGCTTACAATCTTGAAATCACATTAAATGTGAGGCATGGTTGTTGTTCTTTCCTCGTCACATATTTCAGTTCAAATAATTTGGGGCTGTTAGGACATGAAAGCATTTTGTTTCAAAAAGGAACATAAAACAAACATTCTAAATCATATAAACTTTATTTAGGGCAAAAATCCAAATTTTTGCAGAAGACTCACTTCACTACATTCAATACCTCATGGCTACCACATTCACCAGTAACTAGATCAGGAGACCCAGCAATGGAGTCCAGTGAAGCCATGTGCCTCCTGGGCCTTGAGTACTTTTAATGCAGCAAAGACCCAGAAAATCATTCCATAAAAACAACTACCATACATCACGAATTTTTACTTGCTTTGGAAAGATATAAATTACCATTAAGTTCATATAAGTGACCTTCATACCCTGAAGGCAATAGATTCCACCTAATCTTGGAAGCCAAGTAAGGTCATCTCTGGTTAGTACTTGGATGAATACCAGGTACAGTTGCCTCTTCACATCCTTGGGAATACCATTCCGGAAAACCCCAGCCCAGCAAAATCTTGGGATCTGAAGTCTCATTGTTCCCAATGCCATGCAATGTGCATATGGCTGCAATGGCATGGCCGCATGCATGCACCGTCATTGGGAAAGGGGCGGGGGCTCAAATTCGTGGATGGCAAGTGAATGGAAGTGGAGTGTATTGTAGGCTATATTTCAGAGGAAGTGACTGGGAAAACCACCTCTGAGAATCCCTCGCCTGAGAAAATCCTGTGAAATTCATGGGGTTGCCATAAATTGACAGGTGGCTTGAAGGCATACACGCACACACACATGCACACACAACACACAAACCATAAAAGTGAAAAGATAATACAGGCTGTTGTTATCATGCACCCTCAAGTTGTTTCTGACTTACAGTGATCATATCACAGGGTTTTCTTACAAAGATTAATTCAGGGGAAGGGTGCTGTCTTTGCCTCTCTCTTAAGCTAAGAGAATGTGACATGTGTAAGGTCACCCAGTGGGTTTCCTTGTGGCCAAGTGGGGATTTGAACCCTGGTCTTTAATGTTGCAATCCAACACTCAAACCACTATACAAGTTGAACACATCTTATCCAGAATTCCAAATTACTCCAAAATTGTCCACATAGATGGCTGAGATAGTGATGCCTTTGCTTTCTAATGGTTCAGTGCACACAAATTTTGTTTCTTGCCCAAAATTATTAAAAATATAATGTATAAAATTACCTTCAGGATAGGTTTATAAGGTATATATGAAACTTAAATTAATGTCATGTTTAGACTTAAGCCCCATCTCTAAGATATTGTAAAATTTATATGCAAATATTCCAAAATCCAAAACACTTCTGGTCCCAAGCATTTCGAATAAGGGCGACTCAGCCTGTACCACATTGGTAGCCCAAGATATCTTTACATTTGAATGAGAAAATCCAAATGTCTTGTACAACAATAGTTAAGATATAATATAACTAAGCAGATAATTTAGCTTATATCCTTTAACAGTATCTTAAAACGAGCTGCCTAAGGCAGGTCACTTAGCCCTGAACAAGGGGAAAGCTTGGGCATAAAGTACTGTATGCAATTAACACATTTTAAGATAACTTTTAAGAGATCCAAAAAAAAAAAAAGTAACAATGCAAGAGCCAGAATGCTTTAGGCACTCACAAGGTGTTGGCCCTGCAAAGTTAGTTATATAACTGCTAAAATGAGCTTTTCCGCACACCTATCCTCATTAAACAGATTCTGCAAATACACACATAGTACGTACAGATGAAACATCACCACAAATGCATATCGCAGAAGCAGAATATACTGTAATGACGCCCCTGAGGATTAGACAATTATGATTTTACAGTTAGTTATGCAGAAGTGAGAACTTGTATGCAACATTTAACGTGGCAAATTAGGATTTTATAACTATCCCCCCTCTTCCAACACCTAATTTGCTTCAAGCAAAGCTACTGCTCTGGAAAACGTATGCTTTCAACAGCTAAAGCATTGCCAGAGGTTGGCAAAGTATTTTACAACTGAGCTTCCTGCCTCCTACACTCTTAATAGGACATCTGTGTCAGTTCTCCTCAGCTTTCCCTCCCTAAACTTTCATTTTCTGCATTCTGAAATAGAATGGAGCACTTTTCTATCTAGGTACCAAGGCATAGTAACCAGATGTCATAACCCTAAAAGGAGAACAAGAGACCATGAAATGTAGGGCGTTCAAAAAATGTGGGACATTAAAAGCAAAATCTTAAAACACGCACAACAATATACATTCATGCTTCTTAGTCATGCTCAAAATGGAGGATATATTGGAATTTCTTCTTCACAGAGGGCTGAAATATAGGATGTGTCCTGGAAAAGGAGAACATCTGTTCGCCCTGTGCCAGATTAATGTAATGTAGGAAATTCTATATTATATTAACATTATCGTACCATTGTCCCACCAACAATAATCTGGACACTCCTTGACAAATCAAGATGGCTGGAGGATATGTTAGTGCACCTCTCCACAGAGAGCAAAAGTGCCATAGTGGTTTGAGCACTGCATTACAACTCTGGAATGGCCTTTGGCAAGTCACATGCTTGCCCAAAGTAAAGGCAAACCCCTCCAAACAAATGCAAAGAAAAACCACTTGACAGGTTCACTAATAGAGTAGCCATATATCGGAAATGATGAGAAAGCACACAACAACAATAACCTCTCCATAACAGACAACATAAACCAAAGGAAAAAACAGCATGCACTATCGGGATAATCCACAAATTAGGCAACTACAAACCAACAAAACAGCCAACGAAGAAATACCCTGATACTGTTTAAACGTTCTCATCATTCTTCTTACACAAACACATACGCCACATCTCTAACACAGGAATATTCTATGCTGAGGTGCTGGTTTTCAGTCTTAATAAGAACAATTTCTATATTTGTCCCTGAGAAAACCCTGCAATTCACAGCAATTTGCTGAAGAAACACTGCAATTTGTAGGGGGTGGTATTCTAGAACTTTCATTAGCAAATTATAAGGCATGCACACTTTTTAACTTAGCCTATTGAATTGCAACTGAATTTAACAAAAGACTGTTTATTGGCACATATGACACTTTGAGAAATTCTTTTTGCGCTCTGTTTTGTAGAGTCCTAATGACAAGCTTTTCGGAGACACTTTGCCCATCGCTAGCACTTCTGATACAAGTGGCACCCTTCGCTGGCTGCTCACTGGCAGGGGAAAACTAAAGATACATAAAAATAATTGGAACTCCAGAAAGGTATTTTTTGAATGACAACATCCAGAATCCTTCATGGCCATGCTGGCTGGAAGTTTTGGAGAGCAGAAGGCTAAAAATGGAAAAATGAAAAGCTCTTGAGAAGTTACATCTGTCTCACAATAAGAACCTAAACAGAGAGTACAGCATTCTTGATATTTTATATCGGGGCTTATGAAGAAACTAGGACATTAACTTGTGCCAAAGTAAAATTGTCTGAAGACAACCCAGCAGAGGAAACTAGAAATATGTCTAGCACCTTTTGCTGTTGTTTTCAACCCCACCTCTTGTTGATTGCCAAATGTGCCACTGACTACTAACTAGTGTATGAGCTGGAACAGAGACCAGTGAAAAAATGATCAAGTTTTGTGCCTATGGCAGCTATGTAATATATCACAGACTCTTCATGAGAGCTTGTAGCAATGAGAAGAGAAGACTCTAAATTTATCTGCTCTTTGCATCATTGGAGAGCCCCTGTGTGACACAACGCTCTATGTCCCTTAAGAGTGCCTTCAGGAGCATGAAACCAACCATTTGTCAACATTTGTCAATCCTGCCTCCATTTGAAAGAGGGACACATCTTTAGTTACAATGCACAAAAGTAATTCTTTTAAACTAACAAGCCTCTTGACAATAGGATGAAATCACACTGTTGCCTGAAAGCGCACTTAGCGTGTTTGGTTTCAGATTTAATGGCTCAATGGCCATCAATTTTATCTTTCAAACAGATTAAAAGGTGACTCTTTTAACAGTTAACCTAACCAGATTAAGAGAACAGATGTGCTATTAATCCTTCCCTTAAAAAACAGCAAAGGACTTGTATTTTCTTTACCATTTTAAGAGAAAAAAAATAAACTTGAGCACCTACAACCTTAAAATGCTAAAAATTGCTGCAAGAATTAACCTATTCCTGAAAGAAAGATTAAAAGGAAAGGAAACCAGAATACTGTTTTGGTTGAAATAGTCTGATTTTTTCTAAAAACAAAAGCAAAAAACACAATCTCCACTAAGGAGGAGGAGGATGTCAACTACAGCAAGCGTTGCTATTTGTCAGGGTAACCCTGAAGAAAAGAATAGATTTTGCCTTATTATCAAAGTATATCATCCTGCTCTATACAATCAGAAAATTTCTGACTTAATTAATGTAGATGGGATTAAAAGCATCAAAGCTGCTAAAGACTTGTGGTGATAATACCTAAACATTTCCTGGTACAGATCAGTTCTCACATCTACTCCTGTTTTGAAAGAAATAAGTTTTAATTTTTAATACAGTATATTCACTTACAAACAACTGTTTTCTACATCAAGAGATGAAAGCCCCAGTAAATCCCCAACAGAATTACAAAATATAAAATAAGTCTATAAAGATAAGCACAGGACAAAGAATGTGCATGTTCCACAGTATTACATGCTACGTATAACATCTTTTAACATTCATCTCTCTACTTTTATTATCTTTTCCAGTGTTTCACTTGAATGTATAGTCAGGTAAAGTCAACCTTACTACTCCACATTAAAAAACAACAACAAACTTCTGTTTTAGTGGAGTGCAACCTCATATTCCAGGCACTCTTCAACTAATGGGTAAACTGCCATTGCTTTATGTAGTGGGGGAAAATTAATGATTTTATCCTTTAAAATTTGGTGTTCAATTCTACTTCTTTAGAATGATTGAGACAAACAAAAAATGAAGCACACAAAATATTAGATGAAGAGGAAGTCAAATGTGGCTTAAACATATTTCTTTTATTATCAGCTGCATAGCTCAGAAATTTTTCTATTCATTTCACATGATAAAGGACAAACAGAATTTTTCCAATTTTCATAGCAGACTGGCTTGCTGGAAGTCTTTAATGGATCAGTCACAATGAGGGGGTAATTTTTAAAAAATAAAATAAAAAACCAATAAACGCAATTACCTGGTTGTTGGTAGGCCTGCTGGAAGTCTAATATTATATTAAATGCTGTCAGTGCTTTCAGCTGTCGGATCTCTTCCAGCAGGTCATTCCACAGTTTGAGGGCAGCAGACAAAAAGGTCCTTTGGGAAACCATTGCCAGTCTAGTCCTGGCCAGCTGGAGCAAACATTTCCCAGAGGACCTGAGGGCACAGGACAGATTGTATGTAAGAAGGTGATCCTATAGGTAACCTGGACCCAAATCATGTAGGTTTTAAAGGTAATAACCAACACTTTGTACTTTGCCAAGAAACTAACTGGTAGTCAGTGAGTGATTTTAAGATTGGTGTGATATGATCACTTCTGGATGTACCTGTAATCAATCTAGGTGCCACATTCTGAACTAGTTGGAGTTTCTGGACTTGGTACAAAGGTAGCCCACTTCAGAGCACATTGCAGAAGTTCAGCCTTGAGTTTACCAATGCATGCACTATCATCCTTAGGTCCTCCAGTTCTAGGAAAGGATGCACTTGGCATATCAGCTGAAGCTGCTAACAGGCACTCCTGACTTGTCACATCTATATGAGCTGACATTTAGAAGGATGGATCCAGGACCACTCCCAAACTGCAAACACAGTCTTTCATGGGGTGCATAATCCCATCCAGAACTGGTTAACACACCACCAGCCCCAGATTAGGACCATTCAGAGGAAACACCTCTGTCTAGTCTGGATTCAGTTTCAAATTCTTTTTCTTCATCCAGCCCATTACCTCTTCCAAGGATTCTTTTAGAGGAGACACAGTAGCCTTAGCTGAAGCTCTTTTTGAAGGTATGGAGAAGTATATTTGGGTGTCTTCAGCGTACTGATAACATGCCACCTCATGCCTGCACATGATCTCTCCCAATGGTTTCATGTAGATGTTGAATAGCATTGAGGATAATATGGCACCTTGTGGTTTGCCATATAACAGCTTTTTGAAGAGCAGCTATTCCCAAGCACCACCATTTGGACTCTGCCTAATACAGCTCTCCTGTGCTGTATTTCTATTGGATGGATAATAGTCATATAACTTTAACCACTAGTTGGCACTAGACTTAGTAGCATCTGGCTGCAGTTTGGAGTTTCCTTTAATGTTCTTATTGGACAAAGAGATAATAAAATTAATGTCTAGCTTCTGGATTGCTGCGTTCTCTAGTCTTCCATGAAAGTAATCAACCACCAAATTCAGATAATCCATATGATATCAACACACAAAATAAAGGGAAGAGCAGGCGGGGGGGGCAGTGGTAACTCTTTTTTTAAAATTCTATTAAGGCTGTTTCAATTCTATTCCAGACAAATCTAACAATTGTATTAAGATTATTTCACTGGGATTACCTTGGACTGCTGTCTCTTTCAATATTTATTCAAAACACTGGCATTAGCTGAAATACCAGTCATACTATACTGGTGGTACTATAGTTGTTGAACGATATATTGATGGTGCTATATTTGTTGAACATTTTTCGTTTCAATTTTTTTTACCATTATTTCCCTTTTAATGCTGGCACATTTATGCAGTATGGAATACAATGTATCTATAAGTAGTCTTTGGGGGCAGTGCTTTAATGGTGTTAGTTGCACTATAAGGCGGGAGTGGGAAGAAGGCAGAAAAGGAAAGACATGGTTAAATGTGGGGCTGGGAGAGGTAGGAGAGTGCTATGGCTAAAGGCAGGTGCCAACCAGGGAAATATCAGAGCAACATAATGTGAAAACAAAAAGCAGGGTTTTTTTTTTCCTTACTCTCAGTTGACCTCATAAAAGATATAATTAAAAATCCTACTTGCATATGAAGCTAACACACCAACCTTTATACATGACGATATATGGTACTTTAATTTGGTTATTGATACCAGACAGAGAGAAGCAGGATACAAACTATACTACCTATGATAGTGTACTACTATAATCTAATAAAGCCTTCCTCTTGTCCCTGCCTTAGTCCTGGATCATCAAGATAAGCTGCATGAAGTCTATCAGCTTCAGAAATACTGCTAAGTGCATGAAGGAAAGAAACACACTATCAAGTACTTTAAGGTGACATTTGCTCTAGGCACAACGTAATAATAATTATTTTATTTTATTTTATTTCTAGTCCGCCCCTGTGAGCAAGCAATCGGGGTGGGTTACAACAAGAGGTTAACCTTGCCCAGTGGATAGAAGTAGTATGTCTTGTACAGAGACAGCATAAAAGTGAAGGCGGAAATGTAGATTAAACTCCCAAAGAAACATCCTACACTCTGTTTTCCATTGGGATAGCACAGAATTGCAGCCATAGCAATAGTTTTTTCATAGGAATGAGAAAACGTTTCAGGCTGGAAAAGCAATAATCTTGTCTCATGGCATGAACTTTGGAGGAATCTAGCATTCATTTTCCTACCTGCAGTGTCTGACCATGGGTTGCAGAAGAGAACACAGAATTGATGTTTATTCAGTATGGCACATCTCAGTGTGCACTGACACAGGAAATGTAAAGAAACCTACTACAGTGAATACTAACCAAAAGTAGATAATTAGACATGAGGCTGGCAGGAACTTGCAGCTGCTGGCAAGCAGAAGGACAAAACTGAACCATGCGTATAATGAATTGCAATGCAAAAAAAAAAAAAAAAAGGAAAGGAAAATGTCACAAAGGCAGAAAAAGATAGCATCACTTCCCTTGTCTTACATCAAAATAAACAGCTTCCAAAGCCAAAGCACAAGGCAACTGAGTAGCATCAGATTTTGCCATATTTTTTCCTGACAAACTTCCAAAGGTAGCTGAAGCATTATCATAACCAGAAATCCAAGTTCTGCCAAGGGAATTCTAAGTGGGTCACGACAGTTTAAATCCCGGGATTCCATAGAATGCAGCCATAGCAATTAAAGTGATATCAAGGTTCTATAATATGGTGTAGTAAATAATATACACTATATATACACTATAATATATATATATATCATATTATATATTATATACACTATAATATATTCTAGTGTGATGGAGACCTTAGATGACAATCACACTCCACAGCCTTAAACGTCTTGAGCCTGATATTCCCAGTTTTTATGCATTTACTGTTCCTGTGGTGTGTCAAATACAAGTCCCAAAGTTTACTCATTTCAACATTTCATCCCAACAGGCTGTTATTGCTGCTGCTATAAACATTATCCTCTTCATCACTGACCACATTTATGCAGGTAGAAACAAGCAGGCCATACTGCTTCCAAAACCAGACTATATATAAAAGGAATAATAACCATCACAATTAAAGTTAAAAGAAACAGAAACACAAGTAGTGACACCACCTGAATATGAAATGCACCACTTCCAGTCAAGGGTTCTGATCAAAGAACCACGTGGTTAGAAAACAGTTAAAGCAAGGAAGATTAAAAACATGAGAAGTCCCCAGTTCTTTGTCTGTAGGGTTCACTTGTTTAGTTTTAGATTTACTCATCTTCTAACTTGTGTTTATTTAAATTGCATAGGCTACAGACAAGCAAAATCTGTGTATTCACAAATATATGCACACACAGCTAAAAAGGAAAGGGAAAAGAAGGATCACATGCTAATTAAAAATATTTTGTTTACAGAGCTAACCATTTCCCCTACAAGTCTTTTCTGACTCTCTCTTTTTCTGCAGCCAAAATAGATTAAATTAGTTCTGCTCTGACAGCACCAATAATTGTCACCACATTCAATAAAAATAGCTGGAAGCACTCTGAATGAACAAAACTGAGATGCCAATGAAACTTTCATTCACCATCCACCCAATGGTCCTACATAAGTCCCAAAGAGCAAGAAAAGAAAAGCAAAGAAGCAGATTGTTAGAACACTTGCATTGTTAGTTGTGCAAATAAGCCCTCTTATATGTTATGCAAAGAGAATGTATGCAGCCATAACAGGAGATTTTTAGACATTTACTTGAGAGAAAAATGTACATAAAAAAAGCAAAGCATTCTATGATCTTTCACTGTTAGTAATCCATTGTCTTTCTTTTTTTCCTTTTAAAACACATTTTACATAGAAGTATTTCTAGAGCATTCATATTATAGAGAATCTGCATAACCATTCAACATTCTTAATTTACTAATTTCTTTCAGCAAATACTAAACTTCAATACATTAGAATACCAGCTGTATTGTGTAAAATATAGAAGAAGGCTTCTATCCTTCTTCAGGTACAAATCACATCAAGATTAGCTGAGCTATCTATAGATGCAAGAGTACAAAATTTAGCATTGTTTTAGGAGAGAAGGGGGAAAGAAATAATTTGAAGGAAGAAGCATGTACTCTTTCAGGCAAGAATCCCTGCTGAGCCCAGGTTTCAAGAGAGTAAATTATCAATCGAATCAAGATTGAGGGTCCGTCACTACGCTATTCTTTCCCTTGCAGCAAGAAAAGTCAACAAAGTACTGGTTTTCCCTTTCACCGTAGTGTCAACATATACATTGCTACATCTTTCCAGTGAGTGAGCAAGTATACATCAGGATTTTCTGATAGAACTTGCATCACATGGCACTTGACACGTGGTATCTGGAGCATCAATATCCTTGAGCCCTCACTGACTGGTGAAAGACGGCAGAGATGGGCTGAGAGGCAAATCCTGCAACTTCATGCCTAATTTTGTTGGGCTGACTGAGCACATGCACACATACCCACATACTGTGAAGTACAGAGCCAAATGTGTGTCCACTGTTTATCCCCAATCTTTATCCTATCTATAAGAGAACAGATTTGGCAGTTGAGGATGATCAAATAACACTATGCCTACTTGGAACAAGTCCACTACATCCTCTTGGAGGTTTCAAGATAGAGGAATTTTGCTCCCGGTCTACGTGTGGAATAGGTTTCAGCATAGAACCATTTGGGAAAGAAACACAGGAAAGAACAATCTATAAAATTAACACAACAAGATTTCCAGCCTGACCAGGGGAAATGAGTCCAGTCTCGAGTGGGCTATTCTTGCAAAAGGAGACCATACTCAGAGTGTGTTAAGAAAACTATCTGTCTTTCTTACAACCAACGTATAGGTTCACAGCCTAATGCTCAGTCTAGCAGAAAACAGCAAGAACTCTTCCCTTCAAATATAGCAGTCCCACATTCTTTGATTCTGAACCTTTCATCAGTCCAGAAAAACTGATTTAAAAAAACCTAAAGAAAATATGCACAAGTTCTGCAGAAGAATTATTATTGGAACAGATCCAACATGTTCAACTGTCTTTAGCTCTTTTTGAAGATTTTCCTTTTTTAAAAAGAGAGAGAACAGTGTTTCTTCTTTTCCGTTGTTCTTTTTCTTACTCCCACTCCCATTTTCTTTTAGAATGAAACTCCCATTTGGAAGCACTGCAAAAGAAAGAGATCTCTTGAAATAGTTCAGAAGATGGACTGGACCACCTCCAACAATAAAAATAACAGTCTGAGGGACTGTTAGCAGAGAACATATGATGTATGGGAGGTCAACCAAACCAATGTGAGAGATGCATGACTGGAAGACACTTGGTTTGGGATTTGGTTTTTGTTTGGGGCTTTAGAGGGGTTGCTTTGCTTGTTTTAACTTCAGAACCAGTTGCTGACATTAGATGAGGGATGCTTAGTTCTTTCCTCTATGTTGTTTCTCCAAGGCTACTCCCATTTTACAAAAACACTCAATCCTGCCATTAGTCCCATGAGGTAGAGAAATACAAGTACAGATCAGCAATCCCTTCATCTGTTTTGAGATTGAAAAAATGTTGGGAAATAGAGCCCAACTGACCAAACAACAGACTTGTCATCCATGGATGGCAAGCCCCATGGGTCCTAGTGACAGTGCATGCACACAGTCATGGTGGCATGGCCATGCATGCATGGCACCATTAAAAACCACAGAACATAAGGGCCCACAGTTTTTGTCATCCACAGGGGAGTCTGGAACGGAACCCACACAGATGCTAAAAGCCAATTGTATCGCCATAAATTTGTCCACTGTGGTCATTAGAAATGTCTACTTCAGCCTTCCCCAAGCTGATATGTTGCCTGGGGGTGATAATTCCAAAACATCTGATAGATCCCAGGTTAAGAAGGGAAGAGATGGGTTACACTCCCCATGAAAACTCAGGTTCGTAGTTTGGGGATATTTATACATTCAGCACTGAGCCTAGAGTCCCAGGTTTTGGCAGTGACCAGGAGTGCATTTGCACAGTTAAAGCTAGTGCACCAACTGTGCCAATTCCTAGAGAAGTCAGATCTGGCCACATTGGTACAGTACATGCCTTGGCTACATCCCATTTGGATTACTGCAGTTCATTCTATGTGAGGCTGCTTTTGAAAAGTGCTCAGAAACTTCATCTGGCCAAAAGAGCTGAAGCCAGGTTGTTAACTGGAACTGACTACAGGGAGCGCACAACTCCCTTGTTGCAACAGCTCCATTGGCTGCTGGTCTGTTTCTGGGTCGAGGAGACAAAATGAAAATGAGATGAGTGAGCTAATACAGTGGGCCCTTGTTATCCACTGGGATTTGATTCCAGGACCTCCTGTGGATACCTAAATCCATGGATCCTCAAGTCCCATTAAATACAATGGCAAGACAAAGCAGGAATAGAGAATGGTTTTTCTTGGTTTTCATGTTTTTTCTGTTGTTTGCTTATCTGGGCTTTGAAAAGATCGAAGAACCCTGGAAACAGCCCACATGGTGCTGGGAGTAGAGAGCTTGTGCAACCCTTACAATTTTGCCATTTATGGCAAAATCAAGGTTTGCATTTTGATATATATATATATATATATATATAGTCTTCAAGCTGTGATTGGTTGAATCCTGTGGACAGAGAATCCATAGATATGGAGGGATGACTGTATGGTGTACTTGGTGGCATTTTGGGATTACATCAATAAGTGTGAAGTCATGGACTCACATCCCTGTTTATCATCAGGCTTACAGAATGCATTTGAGCTCTCTTTGAATGCTCATCAATGGATTTCTGTTGTGAAAACAGCACCCAACCCTGCCTGTCCCCAGTTCTCATCATCCTGAGCTCCTTGGAGGAATAACAGGACATAAATTCATCCATGAAAATACATTTTAACACAATATTTTTCTGTGGAATAAGAATCAAAAGGAAAAACAACACATAAAAATACACGATTGTTAATTGAAGGGAAAAGGAAACCAAATCAGTACAATATTTTGTGAGTACACTCATGATACAGTGCAAGAACAGTCTAAGGAGAAACTCACTAACTATTTCAAATGGTTTAGAAGTGTAGATTGTGTAACCTAAAACACAATTAATGGGGCAACCCATATATGTTTGGTTTAAATATGTAAAAAATGTTGAAGTGTTTCTGTATAAAATAAAAATGAAAACAATGGTGCTATGACCTCTTCCTAAATTGAAATTCCTTGCTAAATTCAAATTCATTTGCAAATCACTCTTCCAGTCCTTTTATATATATCCAGTCCTTTTCCAGGCTATCATTCTCTGAAGATGCCAGCCACTGGTGCTTGTGAAACATCAGAAAGGAACTCTTCTAGAACATGGCCACATAGCCTGAAAGCCCCATAAAAAACTATGGATGCCAGCTACGAAAGTCTTCGACTCCACAGTTTTAGGAGTTACTTGAGGCCTAATGTGAGCAAACACATAACAGGAGAAATGAAACAAAACAAAAAAAAAGGAGAAATGAAAATGGCAAGCAGAGACCTCAGTGAATTTAACTATTATTGTTGCTATTGTGTGTCTTCAAGTTATTTCCAACTTGTGGCGACAATAAGACTAACCTATCATGAGGTTTTCTTGGCAAGATTTCAGAGGTGGTTTGCCATTGCCTTCCCCTGAGGCTGAGAGCATGTGACTTGCTCAAGGTCACCCAGTATGTTTCATGACTCATCTGGGAATTGAACTCTTTCTCTAGAACAGTTCAACACTCAAGCCACTACTTCATGCTAACTATTTAGAAAGTAAAAATAGAATCTATATTTTGCTGCTTCACAATGCAGTTACACATAAATCAGAAGGCAAGAGTCAGGATATTGATTAGTCTGCTAATAATATGTACTTTCAGTTGTGGTGTCTAGAATGTCTGTTGTTGTTGTTTTTTTAAGTTTTTAAATTCATAAAATATTATGCCTGTGGCACAGTAGAGACTACCAACACAGTTGTCAACACCATTGTCATTACTGTTGTCATTAAAAGCTGAAGCAAAACAAAATTTAAAGAAAGAAGAAGAGATGGCTTTATTGTTTCTACTGCTAGTAGTTAAGCCTCTCCTGCAAGGATCTGTTGGGAGAATTTCTCTTCCAGCAATGAAACTGGTCCTTCCGATCTCTATGGATCACAGGCAGTGTGGAGAAAATTCAAGAGGTCATTCACACATAGCTCTCCAAGTGTTCTCACTTGGAGACCCTCCATCAGTTTGAAGGTGGGAGAGGTAGGACCTTGGATTTTGCCCAAACAACTGGTCTGGTCAGACCTCCATTACATTATCTTCAAAGTCTACATATGAACAGCTAGATTAGAAGTTGTGAAGCAAAGATTCATTTATTTACACCTCCAACAACCTCCATACATTGAAATGTACCACAATGACCCTTGTCCAAATCCTCTTCCTAGACCACCTGTTACAGAGGCTTCTCTCAAATATGAATAAAATCACGTGTGTATTACAGTACAGTGGACCCTTGGTATCTGCTGGAGTTTGGTTCCAAGAGCCCCTTAGATACCAAAATCCATGGGTGTACAAGTTCCATTAAATACAATGAATAGTAAAATGGTGACCCTTATATTAAATAGCAAAATAAAAAAAATATTTTTTGTAATATTTTCAAATGCCTGAATTGGTGGATTAAAAATCTGTGGCTACAGAGAGCTGACTGTATTCATTTATAAGCATTGGCTGCCTCTGGCCCAAATGAGGGGAGCACATATCTCAACTAAGAGGTGAATGCACCCCTGCCTCAGATGATGTGCTCCGTCAGTGTTTTTAAACCTACAAATCTGTTACTCAGTATGATGAGAGGGACTTGTTTGTTTTTTAAAGAGGGGCACTATGAAATTAAATCAGCTACCAGGCAGATTCCTTCTGTAATTTTTCAGCCATGCCAGAAGTTGATAATTACCAATGGATACACATGCTATTAAATATCTACAGCTGCAACCCTATGCCCATTTACCTGAGAGTAAGCTCCACCAAGCACAATGTCCCTTACTCCTGAGTAGGAATGGCATGGGATTGTGCCGTACATTTTTTACACTTCACAGCATTCTTTGGGGATTAGAAGTGGCCATTATGGAGCTCATTGATCCCTGCCTCTGCTGTTGCACCAGCTGCCAATCCGCTTTGCATCAAATGTAGTAACAAATGAACAGCTGACATGTTTCTGGTATCAGTCGGAGAGGAAGGAAGCCAGAGAAACTGCTGCTCTTTTGATTACTTAAGAACAGGCAGCCCCAGCCTGAAAGCAGCTGAAATGTTCTGTATCACAGTGTTCAATCTCTGTACTCTTGGGGCTCACTTTACGCCTCTGCTGTACCACTAGCTGCATGCACGCACATAAAAATGAAATAAAACTTAGCAACTGAGGTTACCTCTCAGTATTTCCAGCACAATGTACTCCCATTCTACAACATGCCTCCTCCGTTTTCCAAACAGCAGCCTCTCCTTTATCTGATCGACTGATAAAAACTAAGCACCTAATGTTCCAACACGAAAGCAAGGAGTCCGTGGGCTTTGGGTTAAGACATTTTAATGCAGGTTAAGACATGGATTCGTTCCTGGGAACGTGCAGTGTTGTCAAGTACAGCAAGGTGGAAAACAAAAACACAGAACTAGCCAGGAATGCTCTGAAATATTTTCTTAAATCAGGGTGACCAGACATCCTTGTTTTCCAGGAGATGTCCTACATTTCAGCCTTCTGTCCAGAAGGAATTCCAAAATGTCCTCCATTGTAAGCACACCAAAGAAGCATGAATTTATATTAGTGTTTTTAGCTTTTATTTTGGAACATCCTCCATTTTTCTTGAATGGCCTACATTTTGCTATGTCTTGTCCTCCTTTGCAATTAAGACATCTGGCCACCTTGTCTTAAATTAACATGTGCCTTTTTGTAACTGGTGACAAGTTCTCTTCCCTCTTCATGGAAGGCATTAAGCATGTGATCTGTGCAGTTAGCACTTCACATAGTTGCAGGGGCAACAGAAACAAGTCCCTGACTCCAAGGAATTTACATTTTAAAATAAACAATGAAGAGACAGCATGAGAATGGAGGGATAGAGAAGCAGCCGTATTGACAAACGCTGTAACAAAGCTTTAGTCACAACTCAGAAGCAATTCTTACACATCAGGTAACCTACATTGGGGCAACTCTGGCTTTTTATTTCATTACCACACCCACTTATCAAATGATACTTTCATGTGCCAAATCACACTTTTGACCTCGAATTTGGTAGTACAAACAGCCAAAATTAAAACCATTATCAGCAGAGTGATCCTGTCTCAGGAACAGCTGCTGTCAGTACCTGGCATTTTCTATATTAGTCTTTTCTGCTTCCAGTGAGGAATGGGGGGAGCCCTTTATATATTCTTGATACCTGTTTCTGAAGGTTCAAAGAAAGGTTAGAGGCACCAACTGAGAATACTGACATACAAAAGCACTAAAAGCCCAGTTAAATAATATCCTCCTCTTGGCAGTCCTTTTTTAAGGCATTCACTTTGAAGAGAGTGCCTAGGTTCTTTTACCTATCCAATTAAGAGATGTTTTATCATTTTCTAACTTAGTATGTATGATGATCCTAAATACCCTAGATGCACCAGATCCCATCTGATCCTGAAAACTAAGCAGGGTCAGCTCTGGTTATTACTTTGATGGGAGATGACCAACGAATACCAGGTGCTGTAGGCTATATTTCAGAAGAGTAAGCTGACAAAACTACCTCTGAGTATGCCTTGTCTAAGAAAATCCTGTGAAATACATGGGGTTGTCATAAGGCCACAGGTGACTTGAAGGCACATACACACAATTCAGTATATATAGCTATTTGTTATCATTGTTATTTTTCATCAAGTCAGCTTTGACAGAAGGTGGCCACTTGAATGAGAAACTTCCATGAGCTTCACTCAGGTCTTGCAAACCTAAGGCTATAGCTTCCTTGATATGCTTTTTTATTGTGTTGGTGTTTATATAATATAGATATGCAAATAACATCATGTACAATATTCCTGCAACAATCTTGTAGGTCAGATCAGCATTAACAGCATATTGCACTCAAGACGATTGAGGGAGTGTAGCTTGTTCTACATTCATGACAGAGCTCGGAGAAGGTTTGTTAAGAGCAGCTGGGGCTAGACATGGGAACCTATGACTCTTCCTGTAGTTCTCCAATGTGACGAACTACTAGGACTTCAGCTCAAGCAATTCCTTGGCTTGTGTGAGATTTGCAGGTACTGAACAGAAAATATTAAAGTCAGTGTGCAAACTGTGCAGCCATCCAGATGCTGTTGGACTGCAAGTCCCAGGAGGTCTAGCCAGCATAACCAATGGTGAGGGATGCTGGGAGCTGCATCTGGAGGAACACAACCTGGGCTAGAGATTCTTGGGTCTGAATCCCATTGGTAGTCCCAACTAGAATCAACCCACTGAAGCAATGAGATTTGGAATGTCTTGATGTAAACTTTATCCACTGGGTTGGCTCTATTTGGGACTAACAAATGGAACCAGGGCTTTGTATTTAAGATGGAACTTTGTCTTTGCAAAAACAATCTTCCCAGCTCCTATGCATCCCCATTCCTGGCCTGACTTCCTGGTTCAAATCTTAGCTCAAACCCAGCAACTTATGGCGCAGACTTTCCATTGTTCAGTGAGTACATTGCCAGGAAATCCTATCAGGAATCTCTACACAGCCAGAAGGCAATATTTGTATGCAGGGAGGCATGACACATCTACTCTTCCATGCATATGCACACACCTTCAATTAGGTAGCATCTGATGGTGCCAGCAAAGTTACCCTACCCTCTTCCCTTTTAGTTTGCTTGCACTCAGCTACTCTCCTTTTATTCCATAAAGGCTTTGTCAGATGCCCCAGGCCTGGGTATGAATTTTCAGCCTTTTTCCTTTTTCTGGAAAAAGAGTTGTTTGCCTACTTTATACTGCATGTAGAGGGAAGTTAGATTCCCACTACATCAGGGAGGGTCAGGACGCATGGGTCAAGGAGGGATGGTCAAACCTTACCACAATTTTACAGGAAGGTGTGGAACAAAACCAACTGTCAGCCTGCAAACAGACTGAATAGAACATCATGTCAAGGGTTCGTGAAGAAGTGAATATACAGTAAAGCAATACCAGCACAAAGATCTTCTGTGATATCACCCCATATGCAGCCCTTTTTAACCTACTGAATTCAGTGGAGTTTCTTCCAAGCTATGTGTGCACAAAACTGCAGTGTGATTCACAAACAAGTCACCTTGGAAAGTGGGATTATTACAGAGCCACTAATTTCCTGTCACTGTGGGAAGCCTGGAGACTCCAGAAAACAGTCTTGTCGGCTAGACTTAATTTAAGCCTCATCAATCTTATTGATCTTAAATAAAAGGGAAGAGCTATGGTGACTTTATTTTAAAACAATATATTAGAATTATTTCAGTCCAGAGAGACAATACAGCTGTGGCAAAACTGTCCTGAACATCTACCAGCCATTTCTGAACACTCTAAATCACTTTGAGTCCTTTGCTGAAATGAATTTAGAAAATTTGCAGATGAATACACATTATCACCCACTCATATGCTTACACATAAAAGCTTTTTAAAAAATAATCAAACAGAGCATCATGCTGCTAATCACCACACACTTTTCCTATAAAGATTCATTTCTGTAGCAAACAGATGGTGTTTTCATTGCTTCTACAGCAGTCCTGGTAGACACCAAAATGTAAATTTAGCAAGTCAAAAGTTAGAAGCCAAAAAGTACTGTATGTCTGCAGCACAATTAGAACACAAAAGTGCATGTTATACAGACAAGGCTTTTCAGAATATCTCTGTTTTATACTATTTATAAACCAGCTGTTATTTTCAGACAGAAAAATATGTATTCTGCTCACAATTACAATTTTCCCATCTATAGTCTTAGGCAAAGGTTAATAATTGATCATCTTGAAAATGAGAAGGGCATGAGGAGAACAGTTTGAAACAAAATGAAATTTCCTGGCCTTCCTTCAGATACATAACCACCAGATAAGTAGCAGCAAACAGATGGGTAATCCAAGACAAGGCTGTAGGTGGAGGAAATAGACTGCCTTCTGTATGACAGCATATTCACAAACAGCATGCCTGGTTCATACTGCACACTATGCTATAGTTTAACAAAACAATAATGTACAACAGGAAGTTTCTAGCAAGACTAGAAAAAAGGAGTCTGAAAGCTTTGGCTTCCATTTCTGATTGCCATACCATCCAAAACCAGAAAATTACAGCTGTTTTTAAGTGTGCTTAGCTTGTTGCTGTGTTGTTTAACTACAGTGGGCCCTCCACCTCTGCTGGGGTTAGAGGCACAGGACCTGTGAAAGTGAAAAATCCACAAATTTAAAAAACACCTTTTTTTAACATGAAAGAATCTCTAGGAATCTTTAAGTCCTCCAGTGCAACTCAGTAGACAAAGTCCAGCAGAAGTTGACCATAAATTGCACTGAAGGCCATACAACTGCCTCGAGAAGTGTTTTCTCTAGGGGTCTCTAGGTCCTTCAGTGGAACTCTATGGTCAACTTCTCACAGAGTCGCACTTGAGGACCTAGAAATTCTTAGAGAGAACATATTATGACTTAGTTTAATCTTGTTTTAAAGGGTGGGAGGCGGATATGGACTGTATAGATTGCAATATTTTAACTATATGTTTTTAAATGTTGTACCCTGCCCCGATTGCTCACTCAGAGGGGCAGGTTAGAAATAAATATTATTATATTATTATTAATCAAATCCACAGATACTGTACTCAAGTCAGCAAAAGTCAAAGCTGTAAATGTGGAGGGCCAACTGTATAGTTAAGAATAACCACCATTCCAGAAAATTAAACAAAAATCCACATTTCCTCTCCACACAACTAATATGTTGTAGTGTTCCTCCAAGTCATTCCTGGAATGAGGTGGTAAACATGCCCTGAAAATGTTGGCTTCTTTGATGAATGCAGTGTCTAGGCCAGCTTTGACAGGGTGGAGGATGTCATTTCTGATTTGTACCAATCCAAGTTGAACTTTTTACAGGGTTTTTTTGGCAAGATTTGTTCAGAGGGGCATTCCCTTTGTGTCCCTAAGGACACCCAGGAGGTTTCTATGGCTGAATTTGAAATAAAGACATCCCATACCTTGGATCAAACACTGATCAGAACAGAGACTGCAGCCACAAAATGAGAAGACTAGGAATGGGAAAGGCACCTATGAAAGAATTAGACAAGATCCTAATGACTAAAGATATACACTAAAGTTAGAATGGTCCAAGCCATTGCATTTCCCATCACCATGTATGGATGTGAGAGCTGGACAATGCAACAACACCAAGTAGGACTTGGCTTTCAGCTGCATTCTGGCCCAGTCGGGGTGGAGGGGGCCTTGGCCACCTGAGGGGGTCGCGATACAGATGAGAGTCCCACAGCCACTGCCCAAGCTCCTGCAGGAAGAAGAGGGCAACTCCTGGGAGGAGGAAGCTTTGGCTCCTCATCCTATCAAGTCCTCTGGCATCTACTTCATGAAGTCCAATTATCCCTGATGGTGCAGTGGCCACATGCACACACTGCCATTGGGGACAATGGGATTTGAGCATCCGCAGATTTTGGTATCTGCGGGGGGAGATCCAGAACAGATCCCTATGGATTTCAAGATCCCACTGTACTAGACCTACTAATATAGAGAGTGCATCTACATAGTAGAAATATTCCTCTTTAACAGCACTTACTGCCAAGGTTTCTCCCTACAGAATCCTTGGATTTTATAATTTTGTGAACAAAAGCACTCTTGGCAGAAAAGGCTTAAAAACACTGTAAACCTACAAATCCCAAGATTCCATAGGATGGAGCTACAGTATTTAAAATGGTTCCAAACAGCATTATTTTTATAATGTAGACACCCTCAGAGTGAGGTAAAGAAAATGAACGCACCAGGAAATGGAAAGAGATTTAGGAAGAATGAATTATCAGGAAAACAAAATATCATGAGAAAAGGAGAATAGCAGATAATTCAATCAAAGAAATAATTTCCTTTCTGGACAAAGTTCTTAGAATCTCCAAAACATTTGTGTAAGCTATGAAATCAAGAATCTTTCTACAATTGTCCATCTGTTATCACGAATTGTCAGGCAAACTCCAGCACACTCAGGTCGATGGCACTTTTGTCACTTAGGTAAGCACTGCTCCACCTAAAAATAATGGCACTGGTGGCTTTCCAGATGGAGAAAGTGGTGAGGGACTAGGGGAGTTGTAATCTGACATCTGGAAGGCTGAAGTTGCACATACCTCTCCCTCAGAGAAGTTCCTTTCTTCACCGACCACACTCAACATACTAAAATCATTTTCCAATGTCTTTTATTCCCCCTATTCTCAATAATTTTCCAATAATTAGCAGCACACATCTCGCTCAATTGGCCACAGTTTCCACTGACCATTTCCTGACCACATTCTCTTACCTTGACAGCCTCTATCTTGCAACTTTGTGATGTAAGCATTCCCCATCACACATTACCATTCACTTCCTCTCATGGACATTCTCCTGTAAAGTGATAATGCAATCTCATGCATCTCATGCTTTTCTGACTTCATATTTTCAGGCAAATGACTACGGAATTGCAGCCAAATTGTATTTAGCAACTCTTTCAAAATTCTTTTAAGAGCCTAAGATATTTTCATCTGAAAAACCACCCACAAATTTGCCTTTAGGTGTAATTGCAGTGACAACTCAAAAAAGAAGTATATTATTTCCTGTTCTACAGTCCAAAAATTCTGAGCCATTGAAAGCCAAGTGTTGCCATTTTCATTCCAGAATAATTCATAGTCCATAAAGAACAAAGTACATTGCTCAGCTTAAGACTGTTCATAATATTTTCTATATAATTGTTCACACAATGCTAATATGCGCCTTCCAATAAAGCCCTGATTTCTGTCAACTTCAGCATGCCTTGGACATAAGTTCCACTTGAACTCCACCAAGAAAGATGTTTGGCTAATGAGATTCAAAAAGTCATTTAAAATAAATTAATAAGAATGGAGACGTCACTTCTCAGTAGAAAGGAAGCAACCTTTTTAGCTCAGTTCCAAAGTCCCAAATACTGTATCTTGATCTGGAAGATGATATCACACTTCAGAGCAGATGGCTACTGATGATTATCTGAATTAGGAAGAAACCGATTCCGGATTAAAAAAAGGGAATTGTGTCTGTACCTCTAGCTCTGTTTTTCTTCAATTTGCTTATGGTTATTAGAACAGATAGCCACTAAAATATTTATCTTTCTGTATTTACTATCAAATAAGAGTGCATCTGTATGTGTCCATAGGTGGCTGTCTACATTTCTGACTCTTTATAACAACTTATGTGTATTTATGTACTATCAGAGCCTGACCTACCCTGCTAAAAATTCTAGGAAGAAGAATCTTATGGATCTGCCTTCACTCAGATGCAGAATTTCAACATGGATGAAAATTGATTCTGGAAAGCAGCTTTATCTCTCAAGAACACACTGCTAATATTCTAATTAATGACGACCCACAGCAGATCGGTATCTTGTAAGAGAAAATTAAATGCAATTTCTAATTTGGCTGGGGGTATGTGATCTGATTGAAGATATTACATTCCCTGGTCTGTGCTGGAAACTATTGCTTCCAAAGTTCATAGGTGCACAAACACAGTGAAGGAAAAAAGAGACATTAAAAGTCCAGAGTGTTGTAGTGGTTTGAGTGTTGGACTAGGGCTTTGGAAGACCAGGTTTCAAACCACCCCACTCCACTCATACATCCATGAAACACACAAGGTGATCTGGACAAGTCACACTCTCTCATCCTCAGAAAAAAGCAATGGCAACCCACCCTCTGAAAATATCTTGCCGTAGAATAACAAAAACCACCTTGCCATAAACCAGCATTAACAAGATATAGAGATGAACAAGAAGTTTGTTTGGTTCATGTTTTGATAAGAACATTGCAAAATTCACATTTTAAAAAAAAAGGAAATAGAAGAATTTAATTTAAAAAAACAAATTGGGAGGAAAACAAAATTGACCACCTTGTCCCTCCAGGCAATAAAAAAAAATCTGAGCAATGAG
Organism: Urosaurus nigricauda; assembly: GCA_034509955.1. NCBI lineage: Eukaryota > Metazoa > Chordata > Lepidosauria > Squamata > Phrynosomatidae > Urosaurus > Urosaurus nigricauda. The sequence goes on from JAOEGL010000004.1 coordinate 110,508,545, forward strand.
TTCTTAAGAATGAAAGTGACTTGAATCTCTATGCATTTGAATTATTTTTGAGGAACTGAAATAAGGTTACCAACTTTTCTTTCTGAAAGACTCCTCATCTTTAACCTACAACCAGATTTTTAAAAACAATACAAAACAAAAACTTCCACTGGCTCCCTTTTGACCCTGATGAGAATTCCTGAATATTGTAAAATATAAAAAAATGACTATGGGGCTGTGAAGACTGCCCCTAAGGGACAGCCTGCAGCTGCCTCTTTTAGGGCCAGATTGGGGCCACAGGCACTGCACACCCGATCTTGGCATTTTGCACCCCGGAAAGGGCACCATAGCCACCAGTGTGCAGCTTTTCCATGATCCTTTGGTGCCACATCATGTAAACACAGCACCATAAGAGTGCCATGATGCCGCCCACCATTTGGTGCGGCACACAGCATCATGCCACCATGGGGGCAGAGTCTGGGCATGTGGCATTTGGATGCCATGCCCCGACTCTGCCCCCAGGCCAGCCTTAATGGCCAGTTTGCACAGGCTCTATGCCCATAGGAGTGCTTATGGGTGGAGAATCAAAGATGCAGTCCAGAAAACCCAACAGATCTGTTGGGACAGTTTTTGACTCAACCATGTTTTAGCTGTGTATATGGCAAGTGGTTGAAAATCAGGAACATAAATGTCTGCCTTGCAGGTCTAATTTGTATGAATTCTCTCAAGAAAATATAATTCTAGGAGACTAACTTGTCCTGTCAACCTGGATGAGAGTTAACTACTACATGGCAGGCAGACACAGTGTGGTTCTTTTCATGCTGACAACATAGTTTACTGCTGACTATGCCCACTGTGCATGAGTGAGGATTTTGTTTTTCATTTTGATATGAACTTATCAAATTTATTAAATTTGTTAAATTTTTAAAGGCTTTTCAGCCTTTTTAAAGCCTGCACAGATAGAAAAGGATTTCTCCTGCAGAAATCATCCCTTAGCATATGGTGGACAATGTGAACAGGGGAGAGAAGTAGGAACTGGTATCCTCATGCTCATTCATTAAACTTGAGATAGCTTGCCTGAATAGGATTTGTGTGATTGTGAAGAGCTGGCTACTATGACCCTATGAATGGCTACTACAAGCATCAGGTAGTTTTACTAGAACCACACAAAGGAAATGTACTGGCTGCTGTAGGCTCATTTTTATTTATTAGTTGAATCTACAACTTTCTTTTCCTGTTTTCTCCAATGATCTCAAGGTGACAACTCACAACAAACCTCTAAGAGAGGTTAAGGGGAGAGTGTGCAACCGCCTCAAGGTGACACAGTGAGTTTATGTCTCAGTAGGTACTAGAACCTGAACGTTCCAAGTTCCATATTGTAACAACTACACTAGTTCATCTTAAGCCATTTGATGTGATTAACTGCCAAATTTTTCTTCCGCAAAATGCCAGGGACCAGCAGCATATTTGTGCCCCTTGGCTAAAACTATTTCTTCCTTTCCTGGAAACTTGCCATGGACCAATAGTGGTCTGTTGACCACTGTATTAAACCCACTGGCTCTAAAATCAAACTGTTGGGAGTTATCCCTTTAAGTCCTATACAATCTATAACTTCCATGCTTTAGATATCACCTCCTCTTGTAAGGGAATGAAGCGTTCCCAAACATATCCCGGGAATTGAAGGTACGGGAGACAAAAACCAGACCAACTATTGATTCCAACCAAGGTAGGTTTATTAACCGGCCGGGGGAGACAGCCACCCAACGGTGAAAAAAACTGTTCCACCCTTCTTTGTCTGCACGGATCCTTTATGCACTTGTCAACCAATCAAAGCAGAGAAGCAGAGTTTCTTACTTTTTGTCCAGCAACAGGCTTCTTTCTGATATCTAACCCTCTCACTCTCATTTCACTTTCATTGCTCCACAGACTCTTCCTTACTTAAGAGAGGACTGTTAAGGTATGGAGTCATGGCCTCTCCATGGTAGAATCCACATGAAAGTATATGCTGCAAGTAGAAGTATAACTGTGTATATGGACATGCCTTCAAGTCATCTGTCTTCTTGCAGTGACTCCATGAATTTTATAGAGTTTTCTTAGGCAAGGAACACTCAGAAGTGGTTTTGCCAGTTCCTTCCTCTGAAATATAGCCTACAAGCAACTGACATTTATTGGCAGTCTCCCATCCAAATATTGACCCTGCTTAGCTTCCAAGATACTGTAACTAAATTTTTCTTGCGATTCAGCCACAGTTAGAGCTGGGTTCTCTATTCTTTTCCCTACTCCCTACCCCCAGGGTACAAGCCGTGGACAACCAGAGGGTTTTTAAAAATATATATTTTTTAATATTTTGAATCTCTTACTACTGGGTCTTACTGGCATTTAGGCATGGATAGTATGATATGTTGCTGGGTCTTTAACTATGTTTTTTGTTTTATTATTGTAGATCACAGTGTTTGATTCACATGGTACACCACTTAAAGGCCTCATTCCCACTACATAATAAACCAGTTTGCAAGAGGACCTGAAACAGTTTAAATGGTCCTTGTCCACACTTGCCCGCACAGTTCCCTAACACACTTTGTGAAGAGGGCTCCAGCACTAAACCTATTTAAAGCACTTCTTCAGGGTCCACTGAATTACCCAAGTCTTTTGCAATGAATCAATTCAGCGCTAGTGCAAATGAACTGCAGATCTGAATCAGTTCCCTGTGGCACAGTCAGCCCTGTGACACGACCCCATGTTTAATCAATTCATGTGGATTAAATTGAAATGAGTAAGATTTGTTTGCTGACTCAACAGTGTGAACATCTATTCAGCGCTAAATCGCTTCATCGACTTCGCTCAAAAACTGGTTTATTCTGTAGTGGGAATGAAGCCAAAGCAACATTGTTAGAATACAACACAGTAAACATATCCCAAAATGAAATCATTTAGAAATGTCTTGATGGATAAACCAGGGCTTATCTAACCCAGCCAGATGCAACTCAAGCCTGATGTCCTTCAGATGTGCTGGTCTACAACTCTCATAAACCCCCAGCAAGACAGCTAGTTGAGGATTTATGATAGTTGCAATCGGACACATCTGTAGGCTACAAGAGGCTTATCTAGCCCAGTAATTTCAGGGCATCATCACCTAAAAGGACATTGTAAAGCTAGCCTGGAATGTACCAGGTTATAGAAAATGAAACATCTGGATAACAGCTGGCATTTCTTCTTCTTCCCTCCCGCTACTCAGCTCTTTAGAACTATTACCAAGCCACAACACTTGGATCTGGAGGCACAGAACCTCCAATGACAATTTGTTTGCCTACAATGGCTCCTCTTTCTTTTCTTTATGGCATCTCTGTAGTACTCTGACTATTTCTCTCTTTGCATCATCAACCCTATTACTCATAGGAAACTAAGCTCAGGGAAAAGCAGATCTGTGAAATATACAGCTAAGCTATACACAGAAAGTGAAGCTGCTGGAGCAGACATGTATACACATAAATATATGTCAAAGTAAATTAACATAAATTTATATCCTGCCTTGCCCCTCATACTGGCTGAAAGGCAGAATATAAATAGAATAAAATAAATAAATGGATACCAGAAGGGTAGTTACATTCTAATTTGCTGATTAAGAACATGCACATATCATGTTAGTAGCAGTCCTGTTCCTCACACCCCTCATCTGCTTTAACATACATGATCCTCTCTTATCACCAAAGACTGCTTTCAAATGCAAATAAGCATTCAAGTCTCTTATGGCTTTGATCTAAGTTAATCAATTTCCCAAGGCCTGGTGTACTGCAGGAAGCTGTAGGACCCTTTTGCAATTCAAGCAACCCAGCAAGAGGATTATTCACTTCATTTCCATACTGCACAGCTCTATGGGCAATTCATTTCAAGGAGGTTCTAGGGTCAGTTCAATCATACACCACAAAGAAGGAGCTGTACTAGTAAGATGCAGCAGACCTGTAAGTATTTTTTTTTTTTGTTACATTAGTATCATTGGCTTCAATGGAGGACAAAGCTGGTATGGGATACTATCATGCTGTTCACTGAACCCACATAGATGGCATTGTTGTTGTGAGCTTCGACCCATGGTAACCCTGTGTATGAGACATCTCCAAGTCCTCCTATCTTCCACTGCTCTGCCCAGGTCCTTCAGATTCAAGCCCATGACCTCCCTAATTTAATCCAGCCATCTGATACGCTTTCCTCCTCTCTTTCTACTGACCTCAACTTTTCCTAGCATTATAGTGAGCCCTCTTTTTTTACAAAGGATCCGTTCCAAACTCCCCCTCACCCGTGGATACTAAAATCCATAGATGCTCAAGTTCCATTGTCCCCACTGGCAGTGCATGCACATAGCCATGCCACCATTAGGGACAACCGGACTTCAGGTGAGTTTCCATTGTTCCCAATGGAACAATGCACGTGCCACCACTAGGGACAACACGGGCTTGCCATCTGCGGCTGCTCAGATCCACAGATGGCAAGTCTGCTGTTACCAAGGTTCCAGTGTCTTTTCTAATGAGCCATGCTTTCTCACGATACGGCCAAAGTACAACAGCTTCAATTTGATCATCTTGGCTTCCAGGGAGAGTTCAGGATTGATCTGTTGAAGGACCCATTTGTTTGTCATTTTGGCTGTCCACAGTATTCTCAGCACTCTTCTCCAGCACCACATCTCAAATGAGCTCATTTTCTTTATATCTGCTTTTTCCACTGTCCAGCTCTCACATCCATACTTGATGATGGGGAATACAATGGATTGGATGAGTCTAACTTTAATGTTTTTTATGTTTACTCTTTAGGATCTTGTCTTGTTCTTCCGTGGCTGCCCTTCTCATTCCTAGTCTTCCTCTTATTTCTTGACTGCAGTCTTCTTTCTGATCAATGTTTGATCCAAGGTACAGGAAGTCTTTAAGTACTTCAATTTACTCATTGTCCAGATGAATTTAGGTAGTTCCTTCATGTTCATTATTTTTGTTTTCTTTATGATCAACAACAAGCCTGCCTTTGCACTTTCTCCCTTGACCTTAATCAGTAATTGTTCCAAGTCCCTGATGTTTTCCACTAGTAGTATGGTGTCATCTGCTTATCTTAGACTATTGATGTTCCTTCCTTCCTCCTGTTTTTACTCCTCCTTCCTCTGAGTCTAAATCTGCTCTTCATATGATATTTTCTGCATATAAGATGAATGTGGTAAGGACATTACAGCAGCATGGACCTTATAGCTACAAGAAAGTGGCACCCGTGATGATCCTGTAATCTATGATGTGTGGTTACAGTGGCAAAAAATGAGGGACTTGCTCTGTCAAATGAAATTTTCCTTCACTCCCCAAATGTCTAGCATTGCAGAAAGTGAGACCCTGAAAATCATCCATAACTAGAACTCTTATATTTGCTGTGATCATATTTGTTTGGTAATAGTGCCTGACCCTTTCAATGGATGGGTAAACTTTATTTTTAAAGATTCACCCTAAGGTTTAAGTTACTGCAGTGCTAGAAATTTGGGGAATAAAGGAAAATTTCATTGGGAAGGCAGAATTCTTGCAGGGGGGTCAATAGTCTTATTCCCTTCCCCCCTCGACCCCTACAACTATACTCTTGGTCTACACCAAAATGACCTCACAACCATTATTTCTTTCAGTTGAGTTAATGAATCGTAAGGTGACTTTTCAGGCAGATCTTCATCCACTGCAAGTGGAATTGCTTTAATAAGGACAAACCATCATCAGCAACATAATAAATGGTTGTAAAAATCTCTGTCGGGTGACTATATTGCCATGAAAGCCATGATGCAAATCAGACCTTAGTAATCTGTCTGTCTATCATTCATTCATTCATTCTCTCTCTCTCTCTCTCTCTCTCACACACACACACACACAAAAATACAAATTACTTATAGGATCTTTGTTCACTGAGCAATTAGGAGGATATCCATTCTATTTGAAGGACATCCATTCTATTTGATACTAAAAGCCACCTAACCATGTTTCCAGATGCATGAATATTTTCTGAATGACCCTTTCATCACAATGTCTTCCTCTTAAGGCTGAAAAGACAGCTGGCTTATTTCAATTATAGACTCAATTAAAACCACCTCTCTCAAAGTCATATTCCGGCCTACCAGCTGTGGGCCATTTTTCAAGCACATCCACCATGATGATTTTATGTGCATTCACATATGTGTGCATGTGAACTAACAACTAGAAGCCCATGGGAATTCTCTAGTAGGTCTTCTGCCCTAAAGCATTTTTAGAGTCTCTCTGGGTGCATATATTCATGTACATGTCCAGGTTATTTAAAGGACTGTATCTTCCTGTATGAGCCTGTTAAGATTATCGGAGCATCAGGAGAGACCCTTCTCTCCATCCCACCATGTCCTCAGGATCATTTGGTGGGAACAAAGAAGAGGGCATTCTCGGTGGCTGTTCCCAGATTTAGGAACTCCCTCCCCAGAGAAACCAGGCTGGCCCCATTCTTGCTTTCCTTCCAGCAACTGGTTAAAACATTTTTATGCTGCCAGGCCTTTGCAAATGGTTGAGGTTGGACTCTTAATGCTGTGTGGTGCTGGTTTTGACATTTTTAAAGGTCTGCATATAGTTTTATTTTTATTGTTTAAATGCATTAGTATTTTGAAATGTTTTAATATGTCCAGTTCATAAGCACTTTTATCTTTTTAATTGTATTTTATTCTTTTAATGAGTGATGTGCTTTAATACTAAACTAGTTTTATTCCATTCTAATGCTCACTTTTTATGTTTTTAATTGTTTTGTTCTTTTAATTTATAAACCACCTGTCAGTGGTGTGAGCAATTCTCTACAATAATATGCAATATGTATCTCTGAATCTATGCAAAATAGCCCTAACCACATGTGAGCATGCAGACATAGACACACACTGTGAAACAAGTTGTTAAGAAAATACAACTCTAAAATCAGACTGGATACAGTGTGTATTGAAAATGACACTGAGGAAGCTCAGAAACAAAAGCTGTTTCATTCATTTTGGATATCAAAACACTACATTCTGTGCCAGCAAGCAAACAAGGTTTACATACATAATACAGATTGTAAATATAAAATACATTTTTTAAAAAATCAGTAGTTTTCTTCAGTCTTGCAGATAGGTTAAGTATCAGAATGGAAACTCAGCCTTCATATACAGTAGGCCCTTGTCTTGACTAGAATTTGGTTCTAGGACCCCAATGGATACCAAAATCAATGGATGCTCAAGTCCCATTATAGACAATGGCATAATAAAATGGTGTCCCTTACATAAAATGGCAAAATCAAGGTTTGCTTGGGGGGTGGGGTTTAAAAAATTTCAAGCCATGGATGGTAAAATTCATGGGTGCATGGATACAAATGGCTAACTCTGTAATATTTCACAATGTTCAGAGTACTTCACATACATTTTCTCAACAATCATAACAGTAATGTTGTCAAGTACATAACTGATCTGTTAATCATAGAGGCCAATTCGCTTTCTATTTCTTAAGTTGTACACAAAAAAGAGCATACATCAGGAGTGAACAACTTTGGCCTTCCAGATGATGTTGGACTGCAATTCCCAGTGAAGGTTACTATGATGAGAACTGTAATCCAACAAAATCTTAAAGCTAACCCTCATTCCCAGTGTTTTACATTTATAGACAAAAGTGGTGTATGCACACTTCTATTGAACATTTCTCTCAAATATACTGCAAGCGGATAAGAACTGATGAACTAGGACCACTCTCTTTGCTTATAATATTGCCATATGATATTGTGAACCACCAATTCAGTGTTTAACTGGTCTGGGAAAGACTGAATATAATGAAAAATGAAAAGTTGCGGTTCTGCTGAATGCCTCTTACAAATTAGACCAACCACTTTTACAAATACAGAGAAGATTTCTTGGGAATCAGTTTGTCCTCTGTACCACACATGCATTGCCAGTTTGCCACGATATTGGCACAGAACTGAAGGGACTTTGACAAGAGAAAACGAGGCTCAATTCTAAACCTTGAAAAACTAGAAAACACACTGGATGACTCTGAGCAAATTTCTCAGACCAGCTTACCTCAAGAATACAGTAAGTGTTGATACAATTAGTAGTTCCACATTATACAATTAGGCATCTTTAAATTGTATTTAACTTCACTGTAGTTCTCTACACCAGGCACAAACCCGCAGTTCTTTAAAAAGCAGCAAAGCTGGCATCATCAGCTCTTTCAGGCTGATCTACTAAAGCATGATTTCTTATGATATACACCTTGGATTTTGCTGGCTTTTCCCAGTTGTTGTTGCCTCTAAGTACACCTATTCCATTCTTGTATGAGGCAGCAGTTTCTTGGATCTGTACTAAAACTCTTCTGAAGGTCTGGGGTTTGAACAGGAGGAGGAAATGGTTTGCTGAGATGGTCCTATGGTCTGAAAGACAATTTGCCTTTTCTGTAATTTAAAAAAATAGAGTTGTACTGCTACAGTAGAAAAGTGTCTTTTTACTGATCCACTCTAACTCTAACTCTATATCTCTGAATTTTTAGAAAACCTACTTAAGGGTGGGAATAAAATGTTGCAAGTGTTTCTAGGAATTGACAAAAAAAGAATGTGGGAGAAAAGAAATATCATTTGGATTTAAAACAAAAACAAAAAACTCCAAGAACTATAGCAACAGATACCACATTTGTCCTGTCCAGAGGAAGCCACAGAATGGAAATAAAGAGGAACAGAACTTCTCAAAATACTGTCATGTCACCAAGAATAGGAGATCATAAGATTCCATTATGCTGTTTTTCCAATAGCAAGAAAGCAAAGAAAGAATATGAGAGAAACTAAAAAAAACACAGCTAAACAAAAGAAGGTAGATACTTCAAGATTAAACCACTGCATTCCATTTAAAACAGCATTTCCTTTTTTAAAAAATCCCCAAAGGCAACCTGCAAACCTAGTGTAAACATGTTCCAAGTTTTCTCTCTCCCAAAATCCTCCTACATCCTACAGAATACCATGTCATAGCAAGTTATTGGAAGAAATAAAGCACCACATATCCATTCAGTTCCATCCACAACTTCCTTTCCTAGATCTTATGCTCACTTTAGGTGAGAAGCCAGAATGTGGACTAGACCACTTCATACTAAGAATGAGGTCCATATGCATGAACATTTCTCTAAAACAAAAACCTCCATGCTGTCCTAAATGAAAAGTAGCAAGGTTCAATATTAGCCTTGTCCCAGACCGGAGGAAAGGAGTCATATTTTTCAATGAATAAGCATTTATTCAGACAAATGCTATCACGGTATGAAATGGTATAGAAAAGACAAAGGATTTATCACCCAGTACAAACTACGAGCCAGTTCACACTACACATGCTATGATTCAGCTTTAACTGTCATGACAACATCATATGGAATCCTAGGATTTACAGCTTCTCAAGGGACATTTAGAACTGTCTACAAAGAAGCTTTACCAAATGATACAACCCAGAATTCCATAGGATTTTGCCATGGCAGGTAAAGTGTACTCTTTTGTAATAATAATAAATATATGTTTCACGTAGATGGGTATAACTCTTCCGATGCCATTAAACACTGGGAAGAAAAAGGTTAGAAGTAGAGTTAAGGCATGTGCTGACCAGTTGTTTTTGTATGCAGGGAGAAAAGCAGACAGTGTAGAAGGGACAGGAAACCATCAAGGAAACAGTTACTCATCCTCTTCTTTCACTCTTCCATGCACACTTTTGAGTCACGCTTCCATCCACTATTTTAAGTTTAAATACCCTAATGCAGTATGTACTGTAACATCTAATTTGACCCAGAAACAGAAACTTAGAACTGATTTTACACATGCAACCTCAATGCCCCATCCATCCCCATTCTTTTCTTTATATGCTCTGCAGCCTTCTTTCCTTCTTCCTTTCCACATCCTGCATAGCACGGGGTTGGACTGGATGGCCCTTGTGGTCTCTTCCAACTCTATAATTCTGTGATCCCATGAATCAAACATTTGAAATGTAAAAGGCCAAAGGTTATAGCCAAGGTTTGTAAATTTTTCCTATGGTATACTAAGTCTATCTTCCTCTGCTAATAAAAGCTCTGCTTTCTCTAAATTGTGTGGGTGTCAAAATCTGCTTCCCTGGCAATCAGTTTCAGTCAGATGTTCAGACTGACAAGCAGGAACATGTAATTGCCCTGGCATCATGACAAAGGTTCACATGACAGCCAAGGTCCAGCTGTCTCAATTTATCTTTGCCTGATGCTCAAGAAACTCCAAAACTGTTGTTTTTCTCTTCCTCAATGCTTCATTTTGGAAGGAGGGTGTACTTACTACATGTATTTATTCGTACCTTGGCACACCTTCACTCAGTGTCCTTTCTCTCTTCTTGTTCACCCAGCCCTGCCATTAATGTCCTTCTCCAAATTTAGTTCCTTTCTTCTCTTTCACCTCAGAGAGATGTGTTATCAAATATATTCCCGCATAGTGTCATAACTTTTTCTGCTCAAGCCCAAAACCTATACTATAGTTTGAAATGTTTCTCTGGCTGTTGTGTGACCAGTCAAAATGTCATAAGTGTGGTGCAGTACCTAACATAACTAAAATGAAGATGCGACAATGGTATCTCCCAAACACACACTTTGGATGTTTTTAAATATATATATATTTGCTCTAGAATGCAGATTTAGACAGCTACTTTGATCAAACCTGATATTAAGACATACTGGTACAAACTGGCAAACTTTAACTTTTTTAGAAAATTGCTGATTTGGGTTCATTTTTGCAGGGAATGATATGAAATAAATTCTGAGAATTCTAAATGCTACAAATTATAAACTCAATGTTAGATAAATTCCCCAGTCCTATGATATATTTAACTTTTTGCTTTTTCATTTGTATGAGAAAAGACTATGCTACTATTCAGTTTTCAATGAACGTATTTCTCACACACACACAATCTTGCATGATGCCTCTCTGCGTCCAGTATCTACTGGAATGCTTACAGAAATAGTAAGGGACTGGTGACAAGCCTCTTTCTCTTTCTCCATCCCATATATATTAGGAGAAGTACAAGCTTTGGTATTTGTTAGACACCCTTAGTCTTTATCCCACAATACTCTGTCTTCTCTTTTTCCAATCTTCTTTATCTGTGGTCTTCCTTTCTTTCCACCCTGCTGTTCTCATTCTGTCTTTTCCCCTGCTAACCTATCCCTGCTAACTTTAACATTCCTTATCTTAATGTTTGTTTACCAGATAGTATGATTGTGTATATATGTATATATATATTAACTGTTTGAAAATGTGAATGCCTTGCAGTGGGAAGCAGAATTCAAACAGCTTAGAGGCTTTCTGGAAAAATGAACTTCAAAAGCTTGTCTGCAGCTTTCTATTGCCTTGGTAGAAATAGTTTATAAGCAATGTCTCTTAAATAGAAAATAATTCTCAATTAAATACCCTTCAGTGCCCCACTTTGATATTCATGCCATGTTTAATATGTTTAAGTTCCATGGTCTTGGAAATATGGTGGATAAGGTCATATGCACAGACACACATGTGAAATGTGGGCCTAATTCAAACTGTAGATGTGGTGGTAAACTGTTGCCTCCAGAGAATCACTTCAGACTGCAGAAGGGAAAAATCATGTGACATTTCTCCTTTACAAAGTGGAATTATTATACAGAGAAATGTTGCTTGCCAGAAAAAAAGCCTAGAACTATTCTTGTTAATTTCCACCATGCCCAAGGATTATTAGGGATGCAGTAATACTCTGTAATGCAATTCCATCTGCCATGCAGAAAGGTTGAGACAAGGGAGTTTATCACACTGGGTGCCAATTTTGATGTTAAAATGACATTGAAGTGGTGTTAAAGCAAACTTGAGCCTTCATGAATTTAAAGCAAATTTAAAGTGGAAATAATGTTATTTCGCAATTAACATTCATGCATGATTTTGCAATTAAAGCTATTTCGAATTTACACTTTCTGTAGAGATCTGAATTTGGAAAGATGTGGATTAATCCTCCTTTAAATCTCATCTAACTGTGGGTTTTTCGAGACGTCATGTGAAATAGCGTTGCTTAATCCTCCTTTAAATCTAGTTTAACTGCAGGTTTTTCACAAGGCTGTATGAAATGGTGTCACGTAATTTCGTGATTTATCCGGGATATCTTTGGATTAGCCCCTTGATCTCCTTTGTGTGATAAACTCCAAGGTGTCAGTGGGTGGCTCCCATATCCAGTTTCCGGGCACAGTACAAGGTGTTGGTTTTAACCTTTAAAGCCCTACATGGCTTGGGTCCATCTTATCTAAGGGACCGCCTCTTCCCATACGACCCCCCCCCCCCGCACACTTCGCTCCTCTGGGAGGAACTTGCTGCAACCCATGAAGACCAGGCTGGTGCAGACCTCCCAGAGGGCCTTTTCGGCTGTTGCCCCCAGGTTGTGGAATGACCTGCCGGATGAGATGCGTCTTACTTCATCTTTAGAAGGCTTTAAAAAAGCCCTAAAGACGCACCTCTTCCGGCAGGCCTTCCCAGAGAATGTAAACATCCCCTGGCTCCAAATCTAGGCTTTAGAGTGGCCTTTTCTTCCAGCCTTCCTTCTCTGTTTCTACTTCTACATAACCTTGGCTGGGTCCGTTTTTCTCTAATCTTGTTTTTATTACTATTTTAGATAGTTACTGTTTTAATTCAATTGTGATTTAATCTCTTTTTAAGGGGGGGTGGTAAGGGAAAGGATGGGATATTTTACTTGATATTGTTTTAATCCTTGTTGTAATCCGCCCCGATTGCTTGTTCAGAGGGGCGGATTAGAAATAAATATTATTATTATTATATCAATGGGATGGTGAATCAACTCCAGGTCTTAAAGGAGCCCTTAATTCTTAAGTCCCTTTAATTCTTAATTAGGTTCAGAACCTTGGACACCTCTCTTAAAACAAGCCAAAATCTGAAATGGATTCACTGCCTTGACTCTGTGAGAATTCAAGTTTAAGTCCGATGTAAAAGTTTAATCAAAGCAGGTGGGAATGTGTAGTCCTCCAGATGTTACTGAAATACAGTGTTCATCAGCTCTAGCCAGCAGGGCAAATGATGACAACTGATAGAAGATGCAATCCAACATCATTCAGAAATCCACATGCTCCCCATCTTTACACTTAAAAAAGGAAACATAATCTTCTTGCTGATTTTGTATTTTCAAGAAGGAAATGAAAAAATGGGGTAAGAGCCACCAAATTATTTCCCCCATCTGCTTTATGAGCAATTTGATTTTTTAATGATAGCAAACATTATTGAACAAACACAGAAAAATAGTTGGGCCTCAATGGAGCTACTTTCAAAGCTACTGTTACAAGTATTACTAAACCACACATCCATTATTCAGAACTGCAAACTACAATTCCAAAAGGTCTCTATGTCCTTGCTCAAAATAAATGTACCTTCTGTTCTTCATGATATTCCCCAGCTCCCCATGAAAGGTTTTGAATACAAATATTATTGCAGCTTTATATACATTTTTCCTACTTAGGCTATTTTTTTAAAAAAACTGCTAATCTTTTAAAGAATAGAGCATTTTTGCAATACACATCTGCCATAAAAAGAATTTGAAGGACACAACGTGGAAAGCAATACTGAATTTCTGCTACAATGGAAACAGATACAGGTCTTCTTCCCAAAGAGACTGTCCCAGTTCAAGCAAGAATTTAAGCAGATGTAAAATGCAATGGATGAGCATGAATATGCCTGCCTGCACCTAAACATTGGGCAAAATGGCCATAATTCTCTTGGTGACTTACTCTGGAGTAACCGGGGCTTACAGTAGCATGAGTGCTTTCCCTGATATTACACAAGGAGGTATCCAGTACTTTACTGCACAATGCTCCTTCCTTCCCCTGCTGAACAAAAGTAGCGAAATGGTCATAGCAAAGTCTCATCCATATGACATTAACTGGAGGCAGAATATATTCTTATCCAGGCACTGTCTGACTGTCATCGCACAGCTGGAAAGAAAGGAGCAGTCTCCACCCTACTAGGACTCCCAGCATCACTGGTAGAGCTTCACACTCTATCCCTGTCAAAATAGGATCTCAGCCAATATTTACATACATGTATGCCCTAATTTCCTATGTACATGTTCATTTCCCAGATTTCACAAGTTAAGCACCATGTTGTTCAGGCCTAGTTAATAAACTCCATGCAAATATTACATCAAATCTGTGGTCACCCAGCATACCGAGAAGAAATGCTCTCAAAAATAATCATATTCCCCAATCAAATCACATATAGCCACTACTGCTGAACTAGGAAGAATGAGGCTTCAGTAACAGAGATTGGAAGGCAATAGAAACAGACCACCACCATCAGTCTGGTTTGCATTCCCAAAAGTACCATAGCCAACAGCCTTCAGTGTGGTGAAGGAATCTAAGATGCAACTACCAACCCAGCTGGCTTCTGTATGTAGAATGAAGATGGGCACTATCTTGTCTTTTCCATTCAACAGCAAAATACCTTGAATCAGACATGGCCACAATACTCAGTGCTGGATTACACTAGGAATGGATCATACACATCCCTTAATTTCAGGTTTGGCCTTGTCCTCCTTAAAGCTGGGCCAAATTCAGGATTGCTCACCTCCTTCCCCCAGATAAAGAGGAAAAAGCTTGCCTTAAGGACAGGCACTATGAAAAAAGCTCTCCTCAGTCACTTTCTTCCTTTTGCTGTCTGTTCACATTCGCCAAGCTATTTTTTTTCTTGTAAGGATTCAATGATACAGAGAGGAAAGAGAGATGATTAGGGGATTCAGGAAAAAGTGATATTGGGTTGCTTGACTGGTCCAACAGTCAACAGCTGAAAAATCCATCATGATTTTTCTGATTTCAAACAGTCAAGTAGCACAAACAATGGGTCTTAAGGAGATAGATGTCTGCCTACCAGTGGCACATAAATTCAGTAGGAATGTCACATTTTAATGCTCCCCTGTAAGGAAAGAAAATCCTCCTGAAACAAAGAAAAACAGCAAGTTGGAAAGGGAGGAATGATTGGTTTGATGAACCCCTTTCCTGATATGGTGATAACAACAAACATCATATTTCATAAGAAGCACTTAAACATCCAACTTTCTAGCAGCAGCCAGAAATGGTGCTGCTTGGATCCAGACCTATAGACCTAATGTAATGATTTGTTGGCTGCAGGTGTTTAGGAGGGAGAACCTCTTCTGCCCTCAGAAATGCCTTATGCTGACTGATCTCAGTGATTTCCCAGAATATGCCAGAAACATAGCTCTGCTGCCTAATATCTGCCAGTAAAAGATGTGATAGGGTGGCAAGGACCACCACAGTGCCATCCTTCCCGCTCCTCTGCTACTTCTTACAGAAGGTACCTGCTGCTAGCCCAACCAGTGAGGAGTATCATAAAGACACATGAAGACTAATCTAAAAATCCAGTGCTGTAGCCATGGTAGAAGAGATAGCAGGAGGAAGGCCCAAGTGTAGAAGGGCTATTGGATTTGTCTCTGGCTGGGAAGACTGCTACAAGTGAAAGGAACTGCCAAGCCCCTCCAAAAGGTAAAGACTTGCCCAGAGAGAAGGCAAAGAAACCAAGGCAGGTATCAACAGTAGACTCTCCCCAGGTGTGTGGCTTTCAACTACAAAAGCCAGAGTTGTCCTAACTTTTCCATGCTCCAGAACAACTCTCAGGTTCCACGGAGCTCCAAAGAGTCTCAGGGAAAGCCCCTCTATGCCTCAAAGGGCCCACCTAACTTGCCTGTTGCTCCAGCTGAAGCAAGTGGACCTGCATAAACTTAGCCTCCTCCACAGAAATGACCACACAGAGACCTGAAATGGGAAAGAGGCTGATCCTGCACAGACTTACCCTCAACCTCCTGATCTAAAGACACCAGGTCCAGCCCATGGTCATAGGGGAACAATTCAGAAGATCTGTCCCTCCTTAACAGATGGACCTTTGAGGTCTGCAAAGTTTTGGATAAAATTCTGTGTAGTGGAATTCCTTGGTAGCTCATGGAGCCTCAGGGCTACAACATGCTTTTCGCCAGAGAGAATGTGTGTGGGTTCAAAAAGCAAAAGAGAAGGAAGGAAAGAGCCATGGTATATCAGATCAAAATCTCCTCTAGCCCTGTCACATAACTGAAATGCCAGCACAAAGTTAGGTCAGAGTGAAGTAGTTCTAAGTAAACTCTTGACAGACTTAATATCACAGAGCTTTAAGTTCAAAAACAGCTTCAACTGGCCCTTGGCCATCATTACTAGTTAGGACTGTGCCCCTTTAAAAAGAAATTGGAAGAGACCTCTGAAATTAGAAGTTTATCTGATTAATTCTGGATCTAACACAGCCGGGGGGGGGGGGGATAGCATTTGAATGTACAAACGTTAAACACACTCATAAAATATTTTTATGGGCTAGGCCTTTAGTTAGCACTGTTTTATCCAGTTCAGCTTCTATTGCATCTTTCTAAAGACACCTGCGTACATTTTCTTCGTCTAACAAACTTCTTATCCATGAGGCAATTTTTTTTTAATTACTCTTAAACCTGGAAGCAAAAAATAATTCCAGAGGTAGTTTGCAAGCACAATTCCATCGTTAAAAGGTACATATAATTACATCCTAAAACTAAGTCCACTGCACACTTCAAGATTAAACATAAGGATTTTGCAAAGCCACGAAGTAAACACGATGTAACCTTCCTGTTTAGAAATCTGACAGTCTAACAGACCTCTTTGAAGACAATGTTTCAAAACCGCTTTACAAAGCAGCCAGGCTATGAGTGTTAAAAACATTGACACTGTTTTAAGCCATTTTCCAAAACTAAGGGGCGCAGAAGATAGGTCCAGAAATATGGCAGATTTATGTATGAGCGACAGTAGTTATGCATAAAACCAGCGCTCCCAATTGTTCAAGAAGAGCAGAAACAAAATTACTCCCTTCCTGAGCTTTAAACAAGACCTCATCCCTTGAAGTTAGCTTTTAGGTATGTAAGAGTGAAACACTATTTTTAATCTTAACACCTGGAAACTCCTGCTTCACCCACCTCTTCCCCTGCAAACCTTCTTTGTCCGCACGATTATGCAATTGCTTTTAAGGGCCCAAAATTAAAGGATTTCAAAGGGTTAATTTACATGCATGGAGCACAAGGGACTGTCATGCCAATATATAATGTTGTAATGTGATATATTCTGCAGTAACATTCCTTCATACAACTATTTGAACCCAAGGCAGAGATTGTGACAAGATATTTTTACACAGTGCTCAGAGTTTGCAAATAATTAATTACAAATAACAAATTACAAGTAATTTCCATATCATTTAAAGTACATTATATGAAAATCCACTGAGGGATAACCACATTCTTTGTGCAGTCCAGTGATAACTTTAGTTACTTGCATGACTTCCCTAAACAGCAGAGGTTAACTATCACATGTATTCAAATGCTCACTCACACAGTCCCAACACGCACATGACAATACACAATTACAAGGCAAACAGAAGGAGAATGTGTTCTGTACCCAAAGCCAGACGTTTATAGCAATAGCAATAGCATGTACATTTCTATACTACTACATAGTGAACTCAGCACTCTCCAAGTGGTTTATAATGTGTAAGCCAATTGCCCCCAACAAGCTGGATACTCATTTTACCGACCTATGAAAGGATGGAAGGCTGAGTGGACCTTGGAGCCCTTCTCTAGGATCAAACTTACAACATTGTGGCTTCAGTACCAGCATTTAACCACTGTGCCACCAGGTCTCATGCTTGTTTGTAGCACTCAAGTGTGTTTGTGTTTTAGAAACTGAAGTAACCACTTGGTTGTTTTCAAGAAAGCGAAAGGGATTTTTAAAATTGGAACTGTAACAGTGGGCCCAAACAGATAGGCCAAAATAAAACTGCTTCGGGTCACTTTGGAGGTATGATGTTTAAATGATGCATGCGTCCTAAGTGGTCGGAAGCCATGCTGAAGCCATGCTCCAGTCCTAAGGACTGGAGTGCAGCTTTGGCACAACTTCTGGCCTCTTAAGATGTGTGTGTGTGTGTGTGTCATTTAAACAGCATACCTCCAAAGTGACCCAAAGCAGCTTTATTTTGGCCTGTCTGTTTGGGCCCAGTAACTATCTACTTGAGCCATGGGATTGTAACTCCAATTCCCTTCCCTTCCCTTGAAACCTTTGACCCGGGCTCCGGATTTGACTATGCTTCTCGCCTACTCCCACGTCTCCGACCCTCAACTTATGATGTGGCCACATAAGAAGGGGTCTGGATACACCTATACTGTTTTTAGATCCTACAGTTTTTTAATTTATTGCTGATTTAATTTATTTTTAATGGGTGGGAGGTTGGAATGTGGGTTATGGGATTGTTTTAAATTTAACTTTGTTTTAATTTATGTCTTTTAATATGCTGTATTCTGCTCCGAGTGTTCTTACAGAGGAGCGGATTATAAATAAATTATTATTATTATTATTAATTGTTATTTAAAAGTAACTTCCCATGCTCTGGAGCTTAACCACACCTCAGTGCTATCAGCTCCTGTGAATGACAACAATCTATCCCATTTTGGATATCAGGCGGAGTCAGATATGACAAGACCAAACCTACTAGGACAGAGAAAAAGAATGTGCGGCTCTGTTGATACTGCTGGACTGCAATTCCCATCACTTCTTGCCAACACAGTCATTGTGAGGACAAGAGAAGTTCCAATTCAACAACATCTGGAGATTCCCAGTTTCTGAGCTATGAAAACTAGGCAGCATTCCAGAGTCTGCTCCACGGGAATTTACCTTAAATTACCCTCACCAAAATAAATCTTTTATCATCCTTGGACATATTAGAACATGGCTTCATTCACACAAGTTTATTTTGGAGGTCTGTACAAGCAAGCAGTTCTTTTTCTAGAAACGTACCTTCTTCCAAGTTTCCGACGTAGTCAATATGCCTCAAAATACTTTTTTTTTTTTTTAATGTTTAGCAAAGACATAATTTGACTTGAGGAAATCTGGGGCATAATTCTATGAAATGCACTAGACACTCACAGGAAGCTGGCTACCTTCCAAAGTCACTGAAATAAACTGTAAAGTTCTGTTTCCTCTTTCAGAGAGGCAATTGACAATTTAGAGGGAAAATAACATATTTCCCTACTGATTTTAACATGATGTCAACATAATCACAGTTAAAACTACTTGGGATGCAAACAGTTTACCTGTACTGTATGAAAAATTAAAATAGAGCACACACCAACTTAACAGGGATAAGTAAGGTGATTTTCAAAAACAGACATTAAAATTAAACTAGGGACAGGCAGCAACAAAAATAAGCACTCCAATTTGCCATACTAACAGTTTGATTTTCTCAGAGGGACATCTCCATATGTAAAGTGTATATAGTACATTTTTAAAAAAAAATAGTATGCCCCATTAAACTCAGTGGGACTCAGAGCTTGGAAAAGTTACACTTTTGACTGTAAATCCCAGAATCCCCCAGTCAGCATGACAGTTGGCCACGTTGACTGAAGATTTCTCGGAGTTGCAATCCAAACATTTTTCAGACTCTGACAAAAATTACTTCTGAGTGAACATGCACAAGATCAAGAAATGTCTAAGGTCACTGGCCAGCCTGTTATATGTATGACTTCATTCAGAAAAACTTTGTATATGTGTAGGAGCCAAGCAATGCATATAAAGCTTATCGTATTAATATAAATCCAAACAATAATAACTTTTGAGTTAACAATCTTTGGGCAAAATGTATACCAGAGTGCTTTATTTTTAAAAAGCCAGCGACAACAAATGAGTTACCATTTCTTACTAATTATGCCTAAAATAAACTTTATTAGCTTGGACAGGTAGTATTAATTAGCAGAGTATGAAGACTAGAACGTCATTCATTGTGCTGAAACCATTATAGTTCATTATCCAATCAACATCATTAAATGCTGCCTTTCCACAAACTATGAGAAGCATATCATAGCACTTTAAATGTTTCAGGCGGCTTTCTAACACAGTTGTATTGGTAAGTAGGCATGGCATGCCAAAAAGAGAGAATCATGTGTAAGCTGCCAAGTCCAGACTCTGAATCTAAGCTACATATATATATATATTACAGGCTGTGTGTCCCTCATCCAAAACGCTTGGGACCAGGAGTGTTTTGAATTTCAGATTTTTTCCCGATTTTGGAATTCCTGTGTTTGTATATAGGAAGATAATGAGATATATTGGAGACGGGACCCAAGTTGAAACACAAAATTCATTTATATTTCATATACACCTTATATGCATAGCCTGAAGATTATTTTATACAGTATTTTAAAATCATTTTGTACATAAAACAAAGTTTGTGTGCACCAAACCATGAGAAGGCCCATGTGTTACTATCTCAACCACCAATGAAAAAAGTTTTGGGTTTTGAATATTTCAGATTTTGGAATTCCGGATAAGGGAGACTCAGTCTGTATTAAGTTCTAATGAAATAAACTGGACCTAGGTCCAAAACACATTGCAGAAATAATCCAGTTTGAGACCACTTTAACTGTCCTGGCTCAGTGCTAGAGAACTGTAGTTTATTTTGGCACCAGTGCTCTCTGACAGAGAAAGCCAAATTTCTCACAAAACTACAGTTCCCAGAATTCTCTAGCATTGATCCTGGGCAGTTAAAGCAATCTCAAACTGCTGTGTGTTTTGGACCCTAGATTATCATACAATATTTTAAGGATCAGAGTGGTAAAAAAAAATCACAAGCCATTGGATTCATGACTGTGGACCAAGAAAAACAGTGGCAACTAGCAAATGTATCCTAAACATTAGAGGATAAAACTAATGGCCTCTGGGGGAAAAAGAATAAATCCCTCTACATAAGGAACAACCATCCTGAACGGTTTCACATGTTTTTCAAGTACAAGCAAAGGAAGAAGTTTGTCTTCCAAAAACTTAGTCTTTTGGCAATTTGGAAACAGTAAATGAACAGCACTAATGTAATATATCTATTCAAGAGTAAATCCAATTACATATTCAAAGGATTGGTATAGGATTGGCACAGAAACTGGCCTTGGTGGTTGGAGGATTCTAGGGTTTACTTCTTTAAAAAGTAATTTTTTGCCTTTATGGTGACTCTGCCGTATGGTTGTCTTGGCACAATTTTAGGCAGAAGAGATCTTCCATTGAGTTTCTTTAAGGCTAAGATCGGGTGACATGCCCAAGGCCACCCAGTGGGTTTCCAAGGATGAGCGGGGATTTGAGCCCTTGTCTTCCAGAGTCCTTTCTGCTAAGGTCACTCACAAAGGACAAGAACTGGAGCCTTCAAATGACAAGAGGTGCATTAAACCAACAACTGTGCCATCCAGCAACACTGATGTTCATTTTTCCCAACAGACCTCTCCATCCTCTGCTATGAGAGGGGAGCATACAAAGCACCAGGAGAAAGCCTTCCCTTAGAGGTTATCCTTTGCACAAAAGAGCACTACAGGTGGTAATGTCAACTTGTATGTGGGTCCGGATCACAGCCAATATTAAGGCTGAATTATACATTATACAAATGAGGACATTTTAAACATATGCATAAGGTGCATCCTCAGCACAATGCTTAAAATACATTCACTCTGATAAGGAGCAGCTCATTGTGTTCATTTAAATCAGGGGTGGAGTGTGATTCCCCTCATTCCTCCACACTGGCTTTACTGACCAGGCCTGCTGGGAAATGCAGTCCTACAATATCTGGAGAGCTGTCTAGTTCCCTGATTTAAATGATGCATAAGCATGCTTGAGCACGCCCTTGTGTTACACCCTAAGGTTGCAACAATAAATGAAAAAGGAACAATGAAGGGGTGGAGAACCTTTGGCTTCCACAACTCCCATCAGCCTCACCAAGCATAGTCAATGGTAAGGGATGGTGGGAGTTGCAATCCAGAACATCTGAAAAGCCAAAGGTTCTCCATCAGCTGCCAATGTAGGACAGGTTTCCAAGTAACTATGCAAATACAATCACACTATGGCATGCAGATAGTGCCTGTCCCTGGTACACTGAACGGATGGTAAATGCCAGTCTGTCACATCAGACAGGGAGTAGCACTGGTGAAAAAACTACAGAAAAGTGCTACAGAAAAGTTCAAAAACTTTACATAAAGAGTATGTATTACTGTTGTTATCGCCATCATTATAAAAAAGTTGTCTTGCCAATTTCAGCAGGCTGAAAACTTAAAAGCTAGAAATTGATAGTGTAGAAATATCAGATAAGCAATCCATGGTGAATGCAGAATTCTGTTAACAGCAAAGAGATCTGATACTCAATATAAATGATAAACCCTGAACTGAAGCAGTCAGTAGAAATAAAATGGGCTTAAGGTACCAATCTATTTCTAAGGTACAAACCTAAGTTAGCCACCCCTAAAACTGCCATCCCACAATGTTAAATGCCCTATGTTAAACATAAGGCATTTCCTGTTTAATTCCTGTTTAATTCCTGTTTAAATCCTGTTTGCCCTCTAGTGTGATAAACGCTACAGTTAGTCTTTTCAGGGCCTACACCTGCACTGCAGAAATAACCCAGTTTGACACCACTTTAATTGCCATGGCTCAGTACTATGGAATTCTGGAAAATGTAATTTTGTGAGACATTTAGCCGTCTCTGTCAGGGAGCTCTGATGCCACAACAAACTAAAATTCCCAGAATTCCATAGCACTGAGCCATGGCAGTTAACGTGGTGTCAAACTGGATTATTTCTGCAGTGCGGGTGCAGCCAAAGTCATCTTAAGACTCTGTCCCTGAAGCAAAGGACGGGATTTCCTCTCCGCCTTCCCTTCTGCAGCAAGAGCTTACCGCTCAAGAAGCTTCTCCAAACATAAGCCAACTAGACTGGGAGCTCATCCTGCCAGGCTCTTTCTGGGGGAGTGGGGGAGAACTGAAAACCATTTCTTCCCATTATTGTCCTCTCTGCAGGGGGTTTCAGGGTGTGTGTTGTTGTTGTTGTTTGGAAACCCACCCTACTGTAAGCAAATGGGAAGAAACAGTAAATAATCTCACCCCCTAAAATGGCGGTGCAGCTGTGAATCCACAGCCATCCATTCCCTTTCTCTGAAGATGCCAGCCACAGATGCTGGCGAAACATCAGGAAGATGGCCACATAGCCCAAAGGCCCCACAAAAAAACTATGGATGCCGGCCATGAAAGCCTTCGACTCCACACCAAATGTAGTTTACTCCACGTCACGCAGTGGCTTTCTATGGCTCAGCAGAGATTTGAGCCCTGATCCCTCTGCCCCAGAGCCCCAGTCCAACACTCAAACTGGTCCACCCTCATCCAATGGCACACATTTTTCACACTTCTGGAAGAGGCAATATGTGGGCTGGTACCGCCCTCTGTGGATGGATCTCACCCTACCTCCAGCCTCAGCAGGGGAAATCCACCTTATCGTACAGGCCCTAAGGACACCCTCCAGAGCCCATACAACCGCTCTCTTAATCATTACTAATCTTATCTGACACAGCATCAAAATCCTTTGGTGTTACTGGATTCTTCATGGCTGCCCTGAGTCTGCGGAACACCCTTCCAAGGAAAGCTAGGCAGGTGGCCTCCCTGTTGTCCTTCTGCCAGCAGTCAAATATCTTTTTCATCATCATCATCATCATCATCATCATCATCATCACCACCACCATCACCCAAAGCAGGCTTTTAGCAACTGTAGCTACTGAGGAAAGGAGAGGAAATTTAATGTACATTTAATGTACTTTAGAACTACTTTTACTTCAGCTTCTGTCATTTTACACCTAGGACTATTGTAATCTGCTTTAACATTATAATCAACAGTACTTTAAATTGTGCCAGTTTTTAAATTGTGAACCACTTTGATTCCCAGGTTGGGGAGAGAAAGGCAACATATAGATTACATAAATAAAAAGGACTGTAAAAGAGACCATAGAGAGATCTTGTAAAACAGACCAAACAAGAGAGAGAGAACTACTCTGCACTACATAAATAAAGCAGCTTGACACTGCTTTAACTGCCTAGGCTCAATGCTATGGAATTCCGGGACTTGTAGTTTGGTGAAATAGTTAGCCACCTCTTTCAGAGAGCTCTGGTGCCACAACAAACTACAAATCCCAGGAATCCAGTTAAAGCAGTATCAAACATCATCATTTCAAGAGCACAAATCAGGCTACAGACAGGGAAGACTACCAGGCCTATTCTTATTCCTTTTTGAAATCCAACATAAAGGCAATTGAAGCAAAATCTGTTTTTCCCTTTCTTGTTCATTTTATTTATTTACTGAATTTGTATCCTGCCTTTTCTCCAAAGATGGGATTCAAGGTGGCTTTCTTGCCCCAGGATGGGGAAATTCACTCCAAATATTACTTTTGATAGCAGCATGAGTTTTTGTAGACTCAAGTCCACTTCCTCAGATGCATTTGAGGAAGCAGACTTACCGTATATACTCAACTATAAGTCAACTTCATGTATAAATAAAGGGAAAGATTGGGGGCCAAAATTATGGATTTTAATATGACCCAAGGATAAGCCTAGGGTAAAATTTAGGTGCATGTAGAAAAAGATCTGAAGGATGAAGCTAAGGAAAACAATGCCAAAAAACTTTTTAAAAATTTCAGCAGGTATAACTGTTTGTATTCATACTAAAAGCTGGATGGATGGCAGAATAGAGGGGGGTCATCGCTTCCAGGACAGATTATGCTCTTGCCTTTCACCTGGAGATGGTTCTTTTTTGAAAATAAGACTTAAAGTACAGTATTTACATTGACTCGTGGATAAGTCGACCCAGGTTTTGGGGGTCAATTTTTTGACTGCAATTTCTAGACTTATACATGAGTATATACAGTAAGTCTAGGAAAACTCAGGCTTCCAACTTCTTTCAGCCTCAAAGTTGCTACAAGATCTCTCTATATATTGATTCTACAGACTAACACGTCTACATCTTTGTATACGTTCAATAATAACTTTCTTGTTTCAGGTATCAGTGGACACCCTATACAGCCCAACAGATGCCTTTTTGAGCCTATGTGCAGCACTCTGTTTAAAATCAATGCAGCGGAAGTGTGATCATTCTGGATGAATTGTGTTGATGGCTTCATAGAAGTCACATTTGTTTCTCCCCACCTCCACCACATGACCACCCATCATCCACAAACCCTTTGACAACACAGTGCTCCATTCAAGGCACCAAAGCACATTTTCTAGCCACTCAGCACTGACGTCCCATTGGGTTTCTTGCTGTCGAGAAAAGCAGATTCTGTGCAAAAGCTTGCTCTGAATCTCCTTGTGCGTTTTGTATCAAAAGTGGACAAATCTTTAAACCTTCCAATGAAACCTTCACAAGGAAAGAAGAGCTTCTTTCTTTTATGCTCTGGGGCTTTTTTTTTCCTCCTCCCCTCCCATCTATTGTAATTGAAGATAAGAGTAATGGAGACAGTCAACTTCCTATACGCTTCATTTGAATTGACACAGTTCCTCTTTCTTTTTGGTTCTTCCTTTTTTTATTATTATTATTTTTAAACTGCTGAGCCAAACTAATCCTGGCTGGCTGAGGCAAACAAGATTTTTTTTTCCAAAGTCCAAATAATAACCCACACACTTTGGCTTGCAAAGTAATACACATGTGCGTGCGTGCATATAAAGAGACACAAACAAATATAGTAAATGATATAGCTTCAGTATAGCCCTGTATACATTGCCCTCCATTGTCTACACACCTTATAAATAAAGTACCAATGTCAGGGGACACCCAAATCATTCACATATATGTTATTGTTGCTGTTGTTGTTAACTGTCTTCAAGTCGACCCCGACTCATGGTGACCCCGTGGATGAGACAAGTCCAAGACCCCCTGTCCTCCATTACTCTAAATCCTATACTGTATTTTCATGCCCATGATTCAAGTACGTAAGTAGGAGAAATATTTAAATATTTCAAGTAGCCCTTCCTCACCCCCAAATAGTACAGTGGGCCCTTGTTATCCGCTGGGGTTTGGTTCCAGAACCCGCCGTGGATAACCGAATCCGTGGATGCTCGAGTCCCATTATATACAGAGTGTGGTATCTGACTGGGTTTTGAACTACAGTATTTTAATGCTTTCGTTTATTTTATAATTGAGGGGAATGTTATTACAGTGGGCCCTTGTTATCCGCTGGGGTTTGGTTCCAGGACCCTCTGTGGATAACAAAATCCGTGGATGCTCAAGTCCCATTAAATATAATGGCACAACAAAATGGTGTCCCCTATATAAAATGGAAAATCAAGGTTTGCTATTCGGAATTTATACTTTTTAGGAATATTTTCAAGCCGTGTATGCTCAATTCTGTGGATAAAAAATCTGTGGATAAGCAGGGCCAACTGTATTAGTTAATGTTGCTATGCTATTATTGCTGACTTAGTATTTGTATTGCACTGTTTTTTGTTTTTTGCTGCCGAGAAGAGTCGGATATCTTCAGCTAGATGAATATGTCGTTTTATTCCTAATTATTATTAAGTTACGTATCTTGGATTTTGGATTTTGCATTGCTATGTCTGTATTTTGTATGCTCGCTGTGTATTTTATATTTATTTTAACGATTAGAGGAGTATACTTTGCATTTGTATTTGATTTTTATATTTATTTGACTTGTGTTTTATTCTTTCACTGCTGTAACCCGCCCTGATTCTTCGTGATTGGGCGGGCTATAAATAAATCATTAA
Source organism: Urosaurus nigricauda (assembly GCA_034509955.1). Lineage (NCBI taxonomy): Eukaryota > Metazoa > Chordata > Lepidosauria > Squamata > Phrynosomatidae > Urosaurus > Urosaurus nigricauda. The sequence goes on from JAOEGL010000004.1 coordinate 110,535,173, forward strand.
TAGTAGTAGTAGTAGTAGTATACAATGGGATAGTAAAATGGCAGGATAAAAATATTGCTGTTACTGGTATAAAGGCTGTGTAAATTTACTGGTGTAAATTTACAGTGCTATATAAATAAGGGATAATAATAATAATAATAATAATAGAGAGAAGCTCTCTTCTTATAAATCATCTAATAAATCATTTATTATTACCGACTGCTAACTGTCCTTCTCTCGGTCCGCCCAATTTTTTCCCCAATTTTAGCTAACATCATTTTAATGTTTTTTTAAACACTGTTTATAGATATTGTTTGTTTTTAGCACTTGGATGGGGAGTTGGGATTAGTTTGAATTTTATTGTATTTTTAATGTATTTTTTTATAATTTCTTGTGACTGGGATAGATACAAATAAATCAATTATTATTATTATTATTTTCCAAATCAAGGGTCTTTGATATCCTTCTTTGCGAAAGAGCCAAACTTTACAGAGTAAGTACCAAACATTGGGGGGGGGGGGGTGTAAATAAATACAAGTAGGCTATAAATAAACATAACAATAATAATAATAATAATAATCTGCAAAAGCATTCAAGCACATAGGCAGGGGAGAAATTAAAATTTTATTATTATTATTATCATTATTATTATTATTATTAAACAAGTGACACCCAAAGCCTTCAAGTCCAGGAAATGGAAAATGAAAAGCTTGTCCTCCCTGCTGTCAAATGAAGCCCCTGTTGTTGTTGTTATTGATGATGATGATGATGATGCTTTCTCCAAAAAAAGCAACCAAAGGTCAATAATAACTGATCCCTTTCTTTCCCAAAGAGCTGACTGGAGCTAAATCAGGACCTGCAGCATCTTTTTTATTATTATTATTTTATTTACTCAACATACAATAATATTAAAACCAATCTAACTCTGTCTGGGAACCACATTCCCTCCCTTTGAGAAAGAGCATCTTTTTGCAAACTCTTCCATCAAACGGGGAGAAAGGAGAGCAATAAAGGGGAAAAGCCCAAGGGAACCATCCTGCATTGGAACAAAGGCATTAAGAAGAGGAGGAGGAGGAGGAGGAGGAAAGAGAGAGAGAAAGGGATGGATCCACACTGGAGAGATAACCCGGTTCGATCCCAGGTGATCTCCACTGGGAGAGAGAGAGGCTGACCTGGGACATCTGGGGCCGGAGGTTGATCTCCTTGAGGTTGATGGCTTGGGGCCGGAGGTTGTTGAGGAGCTGGCAGAGGAGGACCCCATCGCGGAGGGTCTGGGCCAAGTCGAACACCTGAGCCCCTTCCCAGGTCACCCGGTGGTGGGCCGGCAGCACCCGGCACCCGATCAGCCACGCCGCGCACTGACGCCAAGGCTCCATAGCAGCAGCACCAGCAGCAGCACCAGCAGTAGCACCGGCACCACACCAACCCCGCACCTCAATCAAAAGGCGGCTCTGCTGATTGCCAGGATTCCCTGCCCCAACTGCCCGCTCCTCTAAGCAGCACCAGAGGCTCAGAGAGAGAGAGAAAGAGACACTGAGACAGAAAGAGAGAGAGAGAGAGAGAGAGAGAGAGAGGCAGCCGCGCCTGCGCCCTTTGCGCCTCTGCTGGCTGCCTCAGGAAGGGACCCTCCTGCTGCTGCTGCCCTCCTCTTTCCTTCTCTCTCTCTCTCTCTCTCTGCCTGCCCAGAGTGCAAAGTAGTAGTAGTAGTAATAAAAATAGTAATAATAATAATAATAATAATGTCAGTCTTCTCTCATTCTCTCTTTCTCTCTCTCTCTCTGCCTGCCCAGGGTGACCTAACTGCAAAATAATAATAGTAGTAGTAGCAGGAGTAGTAATAATAGTAGTAGTAATAACAATAATAATAATAATGTCAGCCCTCTCTCATTCTCTCTCTCTCTCTCTCTCTCTCTCTCTTTCTCTGCCTGCCCAGGTTGTAAAGTAGTAGTAGTAGTAATAATAATAATAACAACAACAACAATAATAATGTCAGCCCTCTCTCATTCTCTCTCTCTCTCTGCCTGCCCAGGGTGACCTAACTGCAAAATAATAATAGTAGTAGTAGCAGGAGTAGTAATAATAATAGTAGTAATAATAATAATAATGTCAGCCCTCTCTCATTCTCTCTCTGCCTGCCCAGGGTGCAAAGTAGTAGTAGTAGTAATAGTAATAATAACAATAATAATAATAATAATAATAATGTCAGCCCTCTCTCATTCTCTCTTTCTCTCTCTCTGCCTGCCCAGGGTGACCTAACTGCAAAATAATAATAGCAGTAGTAGTAGTAGTAATAATGATGATGATGATGATGATGATGATGATGATGATGTCAGTCCTCCCTCATTCTCTCTCTCTCTGCCTGCCCAGGGTGACTTAATTGCAAAATAACAATAGTAGAAGTAGTAGTAGTAGTAGTAGTAATGATGTCAGCCCTCTCTCCTCTGCCTGCCCAGGGTGACCTAACTGCAAAATAATAATAGTAATAGTAATAATAAACAACAATAATGTCAGCCCTTTCAGTCTCTCTCTCTCTCTTTCTCTCTCCTTGCCCATGGTGACCAGATGTCCTAACTAAAAAATAATAAGAGTAAGAATAAGAAAGGCAACTCTTTCTCATTCTTTCTCTCTTTCTCCTTGCCCAGGGTGACTAGATCTCCTAACTGCAAAATAATCATAACAATAGTAAGGAAGGAAGCCTTCTCTAGGATCAAATATTGACCAGAATGGAGACTGCAGTCAAGAAATAAGTCTAGGTCTGGGAAGGGCAGCTATTAAAGAACTGGAAAAGAGCAAAGACATACAACTGAGCTCTAAAGTCAGAATCGTTCAGGCCATTGTATTCCCAATTACCACGGACGGATGCAAAAGCTAGACAGTGAAGGAAGCAGACAGAAAGAAAATCAACTCCTTCGAAATGCGGTACTGGAGAAGAATGCTGAGGATACTATGGACAGCTAAGAAGACAAACAAAGATCAGACCAGAGCTCTCCTTGGAAGCTAAGATGGTCAAGTTGAGACTATCATACTTTGGCCACATAATGAGAAGGCACAGAACATTAGAAAAAGCAATAATGCTAGGAAAGGTAGAGGGTAGAAAAAAGAGAAGAAGACCGCAAACCAGATGGATAGACTCAATCGGGGGGTTATGGGCAAGAGCTTGCAGGATCTGGGCAAGGCAATAGAGGATACAGATTTTTGGAGATGTCTCATCCACAGGGTTGCCATGAGTCGGAGCCGACTCGAGGGCAGATAACAACAACAAAAATAGGTCTTTTGGAAAGACACCCTGTGCTCCTGACCTAACGGCATTCAGTTAAAAGTTGGAGGAACCAAATCTGAGCTTGTCAGAACCCTTGGGAGCTTGAAGATGGACACAAGGAAACTGGTAATGGGGTCAGCAGGCATTTATCTACCCATTTAACAACCCATGGCATGATAAAGGGACTTTGAGGACTCACAATTAATTATGTGAACAGATTTCAGTGAAAAACATTGTTTTGGGGATGCTACAAAGCCCTTTCTAGGGCACCATCCAGGATTGCATTCGGGTACCATTACTTGATGTAGGCCTAGCCTGAGACGTTTTTGTGCCTGAGGTAAAAAAGCGCATGGTATTCTGGATTTCCATCTTCGAGTCACATAATACCGAAGGCTTGGACAAGTTACACGGAAAGAGTAAGCAGAAAATCAATCGCACAACTATTTCTCACCCTTCCTGGCAGCAACAATCCAATCGTAATTAATTTAGGCCTAAATCCAATTGCTAGGCCCAACTAAAGTAGGTGCATTGAATCAAGTGCTGAATGATACCTCCACACTTATCTGAACCGCACGGATTCAAGAGAGCTCCTCTGGTTGAGACTAAAAGGTGGATTTAAGGTGAAATGACTAACAGTTTGCTGCAGTTCTATGGCACATTCCAGGTCTACAGCCTGAAGCAGCCACCTCACTCTGTCTAATGGCACAGTCATCCCTAACCTGATGTTCTCAAGCAGCAGGAATGCATGCATGAGTCAGCCCCAAATCTTCCCTGTATATCTTCAGGTCTCATTGCTTCAGATTTTACACACATTATTCATTTTTATTTAGAAAGTAAAACAATTGCATGTAAGAAAAAAATGAACCAACATGTAGATGATCTCAAGTGGGGTTTTCTTACTGATGTATGAATCTTCCAAAGCAATTGTCTGCAGAAATGTATGCACTCAAATAATCACATGTGAGTTTCACATTGTGATGTGGGTTTCATTTTTCACAATATGTGGGTTTCACATTAACTGTAAACTGGAACTGCCTTCTAATAAGAATTTTGTAATATGTTAACGAAGCCCTCTACACACATGTTCATAGGACCTCTCACCATATTTGGTTCCATAATCCATTTTTTCAGTTTTTCCAGGAAAAAATGCTTTGAAAAAAATGGAGAAAGCTTTTTACCCAAATTTTTCCATCCCCTCCCCGCCAGTCTTTAAAACAGAAATAGAAGTCTAAACACCATAAATAGTTCCATAAATTAGTTTTCAGAAATATTTTCACTAGGAGAAATACATTTATGCTGCTCTTCAATTCTCAGTTCAATACACCGGCAGAAACTAGGCAAGACTAAGAGCTGAACTTTGGAATCTCTCTGTAATGCCAGAACTAAAACTCATCCGTGGAACATGTGAATGGTGTCCTGATATATAAAAGGATGTTATAGATAAACTTAAATAAAATGTGAACAAAAAAACTAGGAGTGTCTGAAACAAATGTTTTGAGCTGTAATCACTTCTTTTGCACAAAAGAAGATGCAAAAAAAAAAGAAAGTAAATAACATGTTATAAATTGATACTTGCTTTTGCAACAGCGATCTTTAAACATGTGGATCAAAAAATAATCTCCAAGGTTTACTATTTTATTTACTTGAAGCAGCAAGGTTTCATGGTAATCCAATAATGTCTGTTCATTTAGTAATTTAAATGCATTATTGCCTTTATGCATCAAAGAAAAATAAACTGAAGTTCTTGGAAATTAAGCAGTATCAGCCCTGGTTAATACTTGGATGGGGGACCATGGATGAATACCAGGTGCTGTAGGCTATATTCCAGAGGAAGAGCATGACAAAAACCACCTCTTAGTATCCCTTGCCTAAGGAAACCCTATGACATTTATAAACCGATAGGCGACCTGAAGGTACATACACACACATCTAGTCTAGAAGATTTCTAGTTCTGGAAGTTGCTCCTTCAAATTTATCCTCACAACAAACCTGAGAATCAAACTATGATGGGAGACAGGGAATGGCTCAAGCTCTAGGTTTACACTGTGTTTCATGGCTGAATTGTGATTCAAAATATAAAATTGCCGTGGCTCTGTTCTAGGGCGTTTATGCTTCCCCCCCCCCCCCCCCGCATGACAGACATATTTTCAACTAGGTAGGGTTTTCCAATGATGTGATAAAATAAAAGACTCCTGTTGAATTTCTATCCAGGTATACTCGTAGAAAGGAGCCATCATGGGGTAGTGATTTGAGCATTGGACTATGACTCTGAAGACCAGGGAATCCCCACTCAGTCATGGAAGCCCATTGGGTGATCCTGGGCATGTTACACTCTCTCATCCTCGGTGGAAGGCAAAGTCAAATCTCTCTGAACAAATCTTACCTTTGATAGGTTCATTATAGGGTCACTATAACTTGGAAACAACAAACAGGCATGAAAATCCTGCCAGTAAAAAGTGGTAGCATTCTGCTTAATTACTGGAGCTTTTATACAAGGCTTATGGGGTTTGTCTTCTAAGGTATAATTATAAGACCCACCCTATGAATACAGGCCTGGTATACAAAGGGACAAAATGAAGTGTCTTCCAGCCACTTTGGAGGTGTGGTATTCAAACAACGCATATCTCCAACCCTGCCCAAAGCTGCTAGGAAGCCACACTCTGCTCCTTTGCACTGCAGCAAAAAGAAGCCAGGATAATCCTGGTGGTGCAGGCTGCATTTTGCAGCTGCAGCCTGCTTTGGGAGCAGGCCATGTGGTCAGCACCATCCCAACCCACTTGCAGTCAGCATAGTCCTGACCTGCTTGTGGCTGGAGTAGACTCAAGCCACTTTTTCACACTCGTCTGCTCCAGACCACAGTCAGCCCCTAGTAACCCAGGGGACTCTCCATTCTGCCCACCCTACCCACAGAGATGCCAAAAACTGTGGCTACACGGCCATAGCTGCATGCATGCACCCCCATTAGGGCCATTATGGTCTACCAGTAGGTCTCCAAATGGCAACCCACAGTTGGGGTGTATGGGCTGTATTAAATATTGGCCATATTCTGTTCAGTGGTACTTACTTCACACTACTTTTGCTTAGGCTTGAGAACATACAGAGCAATCATCTACATGTCTGTATTGTGCAGAGAAAGTATATAGGTCTTGCTCTGTCATAAAGACGGAGCCCAAGCTGTTGCTGTTGTTGCTGTTATATTATTTATGCCTAGCTTTTCCCAAAAAAAATGGAACTCAAAGCAGCTTATAATTTAAAAGGACAATACAATTTTTTTAAAAAAAATCAGAAAGTGAGCATTCAAATAGAATTAAACTATTACACTATTAAAAACACACCACTCACTAAAAGCATAGAATGCAATTAAAAGGATAGAAATTAAATTAAAAACAGTACAATTAAAAGAGAACCAACATGTTCTTTAAAAACTTTCTGTTTTTACAATTTTAGCCTGCCAATAGAAGGATAACAAGGAGGGCCCACTCTGGCCTTCTGGGGAAGGGAGTTCCAGAGTCTAGGGGCAGCTACTAAGAAGGCCCTCTCTCATGTGCCCACCAACCATGCTTGCAATGATGGTGGGACTAAGAGAAGGGCCTCTTCTGATGAACTCAGAGCTCAGGTTCATACAGAGAGAGATGGTCTGCCAAATAGCCTGGACCTGAGCCATACAGGACTTTATAACCAGCACAGTGAATTGTGGGCTCATCCACTGAAGCTGAATAGGGAGAGATTTAAGACAAAGTTGTTGGCAAATACAGTACAATATAGCAAGTATAGCTGTTATCAGCAGGCAACCTTCCCATAAGCAAATGGTTGACTACTACCTATGTGAACAGAATGTTGGACTAGATAAGGCTTTGGCCTGAGCTAATCCATGTCAGCGAGGCATTGAATGTCGTCCAGTTGTTAGTCCAATTTTCCTTGGACGCTACCCAGTATAGTCTCAGACGTTTGGAAAGTTGTTTTAAAGTTCAGGCAAGATCTCAGAATGGCTGTATTAGATGGGAGCTTCTAGAATCCAACATGGCGGCTATGTTCTTTGTTGTAGTGCAGCTTCTACCTCTCTCCTGGCTACAGTGGGACTCTTCAAAATATATACTTTGAGTGTTGCCATGTAGTTACCACAGTTTGATTACCTATGCTGCTTCTAAAATTTTGTTTGTCAAATGGTTGATACTGGATCTGAGAAATTGAGAGAGGAGGGCAGTTTATGGTCACATAACTATACCTGCATTTTTGAGCCAAGTATCGAGTCTCAGAAAGTCTTTGTGCCCTTGAAAATGAGATACTTAAACCGTGGAATTTTCAACATCACAAATCTGTTGAATTTCTATCATCTTCCTCATAATATAATACTTTTTAACAGTCATTTTAAAGTTGCTGTTAAACTTTATTCCCTGCAACACTAACAACATCAGATTCTTGACACTTCCTACTTTCGTTGATTATTTAGTGTCACATGCTCTCTGCATAAAGAATTTTTGCTTCTTTCCATGGACGCTCCATCCAAGTTCAGAACCTTTACAAAGAGGAGTTAGATTGTATTATATACAATGAGCTTTATCAGTACACATTGGGGGCTTTATACAAAGATTAGACACTTTGTGGACAAACAACAACTCACTTGTTCTACATTCTGGTTCCTATCACAATTGTATTCTCCAATTTTCAGCAGCAGTCATTTGTATGGCCCATATGCCCATGAGTTTATTTGCCTTCTCCGCCTGACCAGATTTGTGCAACTGGGCAACAGGGAAGGAGACGTAATAGGAGAAAAAGGAAAGTAACAGACCATATGTAAGGAACCTGCAACTTTCAAGTTTTAAAAAAGGGGTTCTCTCACAATACCATTCCTTTTTTGTGCTTTAAGTATAAGGGTAGCCAAAATGGTGCCTGCCAGATGTGGATGAAATGCAACTTCCAGCAACCCTAGCTAGCAAGCCAAACGACAAACAATAATAAGAGTTGCAATCTAACAACATCTGGAGAGCCACACTTTGCCCATGTTCTAAAGGGACAATGCCTTATTTGTAATATCAACCTTGGCATCAAGCTTCACTTCTATGGATGGGGGGCAGCAGTGGTGGTTTGATAATTAATTTTTTAATTAAAATTAAAATTGGGTTCATGATATGGCAGGACCAGGAATATCCTCCTACCACAGTCTTCAGGAACATCCTAGCAACACTATCAGCATTTCGACAGCTGTGGGAGTGTGATTTTCATCTAGTCCCCTTGCAGAACAAAAAATGTTGAATTTTCACCTCTGGAGTTCCCTTACCACATGTCCAGGTGGTGGTTGTTGTTATTTCATGTTTTATTGATTTCAAACCTTAACAAACTGATCATTATATAACAAAGTCATTGATCATTAAACAACAACAAAAAAGTAAACTAATCACAATCATATAATAAAATATGGATGCTCATGAGGGGAAATGAATGGGCAATCGGTGGTCCCTAATAGTACCATTCATGGTTCAGTGTGTATATAACATTGACCAAATGGTAGTTTCAAATTATGTATATTATGATTAACATACTCAATAAGAAGAAAACATTTCTCAATAAAAGATTTTTGTTCTGCACAACCTTCCGTTAGTCTCAACATATCTAATAATTTTTCCATCAACCAAAGTTTCCAAACTCAATGCCACCAATACCTGATACTTTCCTGTTATTTGATGGCATTACATATAGTATGGCACAAAGAAGCATGAGTTAGCAAAACCATACAAAATATAGCAATAGCTACAGTTTTTCTGTACAAAGCCTGCCATTTGGTAAATAACATCATCGTTACATAATCACTTAATATGCTAATGAAATAATCATGTTATCACTCTTGTACCAAACTTGCTTTTTACCTTGTTTGCCATTGTCGTTCTACTTGTTGTTGCTCTTGTTATTACTACTACTACCACTACTACTGGAAATGTTTACATCAGTCCTTATCACACAAGGGTTTTTGCAGCCCCACTCCAGAGTCACTCTGCATCCATCCAAGTGAATTAACATGAATGTGCATTAAATTATCACACGTGAATGCTATTGCTATGAAGCCATTCCAAAGCCAATCCAAAGTCACTCCACAGTCACTCCAGAATTCAATGAATGTGCATTGAATTATCACATGTGAATGCTGTTACTATGAAGCCAATCCAAAGCCAATCCAAAGTCACACCAGAATTCAGTAACAACCAAATTCACAGAAATCAGTTCCAAGGTCACTTCAGATTCAATCCGAATTGGTCTGGTGTGATAAGGTCCATCTACATCTATTCATGTATGACAAGATCCATGGAGGTAAAATTATTATCTTATTTATTATCTTATATGGCAGCAATAGCTTCTGTGTTGATGTTGTAAAACTCTCTTACTGTCCTGCATAGTCCTTTCCAAACATTAAGATCTTCTTTCAAGATTTTAAATTGTGCCAACATTTTTTAAAATAATTAAACCAAATATAAGCAAAGATTGGTCACCTTTAGCTAATGAAGTAAAATGAGTAACTATGAAAGAGAAAAGCCTTTTAAGTAGAGGCCCTCCAGCTGTGTTACAGCCTTCCCACAAAGGTCCACCTGCCATTACCCCTGCAATCTTTTATGTGTTTTTTTTTCAATTGCTGCTAGTACCCAGCTCCCACTATGTCTCACCATGCCTTTTAAATAACTAAGTGGCCTAGTCTTGTCAGTTTTCAAACCTGTATTTTTAATGTGAGCTACTGCACATTTTGTTACTGTTATTTCATGCTACTTTTAATTTAGTTGTATAGTTTGTTTTTGTGTCAAAATGCTTTTTACATGTTTTTATTGCCAGCTGCCTACAAAATTTTACGTTAAAGCTACATAAAAAGAAATGCAGGAAGACTAGTCAGGGGCCTTTGATGGCTTCCATGTCAGTGGAATGTTTTGCAGATAGTGTTTGTTACCTTGGACAGCTCCTTTAAAGGTCCAAGACTGCATCTCCAGAACCCAAACCTGGACTGGATTCAATGCCTACTGACACAGGAGCCACCAGCCAGGATTGTGTTGGGGGGTGGATTGCCCTTCACTCACACATACACAGAGAGAGAGTTTTGGGTTGTATGATGGGATGGCATGATGGATGTAGCAAGTAAATAGTTAAATGGACTGTTAAATATGGACTGATGGAGCTGGCTATGGGGAGCACACCACTTTCTTGTTGCAACAACTCCAGTGGTTGCCAGCCTGCTTCTGGGCACAATTCAAAGAGCTGGTTTTGACCTGTAAAGTTATTTGAAGGACCATATCTCCCTTTGTGAGCCAACTGGAGCTCTAAGATCATCTGGAGAGGCTCTTCTCACTGTCCCATCACTCTCTCTGGTCTTTTTTTGGTGGGAACAAGGAAGAGGGCCTTGTAAGTGCTCCCAGATTCTAGAACACCCTCCCTATTAAGACCAGGATGGCCCCATCCCTGCTCTCCTTTTAGTGGCAGGTAAAGACGTTCTTGTACCAGCAGGTTTTTGCAAACTGATAGAACGGTGTGCTGTTTTAATTTTAAGGTTTGCATTTTTTAACATCCTCTATTTTAACTCATAACTGTTTTAATTTTTTTAGTTTAATTGTGTTTTTTAATATATATATATATTTACACATTTTAATGTTATATTGTTTTTTAAATTGGCCAAGAGTCAGGAATTCTGAGAGATGAAGTCCAGAACATCTGGAAGACCAATGGAATCACTTGTATAGAGTTTGTACAGAGGAGGGGAACTGCAAAGATGTTTGACAACTAAGGTACCACTTAGTCTAGTCCTTGGAACTCTAGACTTTAGGATATTGGATTATTGTTGTTCTACAGCAGAATGGGCAATTTGTGCCCTCTAAATTTTGTCAGACTGTACCACCCACCATCCCTTGACAACATGCCCAATGGTGAAGCATGGTAGGAACTGTGGTCCTGCAACATCTGAAGAGCCATACACTGCCCATTTCTGCTCTGTACAAAAGGTCAACACTTTGGATAAGTTCTTTGAAAGCCTTTATCTGTTGCTTCTTGTGTTTCTTGGCTGATCTCTATTACTGACAACAAGGTTGAGAGCAAAGCTTTGGTAAACTGTAGAGATTAGGTTTTAGGCTTTCTGAGCATCTGCCCCCTTTCAATGCCATGTCTCATGTAATTTGCATTGTTTCATCCTCATTCTTCAAGGTCTCCTGTGTACATAAGCCTAATGCTTACTGTGACAGTAAACCTGTGTCTCAGCTACACCATTTCACACTTCAAGTGATGGAAAGATTCTTGATGTTGAGAGAAAGGCTGGGGCAGACCATGTATCCTGGCAATGCGAGTTTTCTGTGCAAAGGGAAACTTTATTTGGGTATTGAAGAGCATTCAGACCATATGAGGCACAATCATCTGATAGTCTGAAGTAAATAAATTTTCCAAGTACAGAAATATTTTTTTTAAAAAAAAAAAAAATCTTACGGCAGATTGATGCCCCCCCCCCAACTGGATGTTGATACCTTTTTCTCATCAAAGATGAGAAAATTTGCATATATTTTTCCAGCACTATTGTAAATAAATGTAAATACACAACGATATCATTGTTCCACAGGGTGAGGATTACGGTTGCAAGTAACTTGCAAATTATCCAGCTTTGTGTCTGCCTCTGAAGAAAATGATGTAGACTAATCTAGTGTGCTTTTCTTAAGAAGAGTCTAGCATGCTTTTCACAAGAAGAGATGTATATAAAACAGCCTTGTCAGCTGCCTATTCAGCCTATTCTCAGAAAAAACAAAAGGGAAGAAATTTTCCAGTCTCCCCAGAGAGTTGCTGAAACCATGTGGGTTAACCATGAAGGAAACTTTTATTTATTTTGTTTTTTAAATGGATGTTCGCTATAGCTTTAACTTGAGTTAATTTGCACCCATTATTTTTCCTCACATATCTTGACTAAGGAGCAACTGTGACTTTCCTTTTTTCCATTTAATTTTTTTTCCTTTTTACAGCATGGTCCTGATCAAACCTTGGGAAAGTTAATTTTGGAAGAGGAGGAGAAAACTTATTTATGTGCCACTTTTTTTCCTTTTTCAGAACTCAAAGTAGCTTACAGCACCACAGATACAAATTCACAGTATACAAAAGTTAGAAAGTAATTAAACTATGGAATATTAAAATCAATTTTTAAAAGGCATTCCAGGGGAGGCTCATTGTCAAGGTATGGGGGTCTGATGCATTCTTACATTCATTACACAGCAGTTCAGCTATGTATCCAAAAATGTTTTAGACTCTGACAGAGCAAATAAGATGCAAGATGAAGCAAAAGCAAAGAGGGCTGTGTGCATATAAAATAGAAAACATAGGAAAGGGTTGTGCTTTTCCATACTGAAGTTTAATTGTCCTTTCACTAGTAGTCAAAGACATTTTTATTCAGACAGATTATGGGCTTTTATGATTATTTACTACTGAGATAGATGTTAATCAAGTGCCATGTATTATCGTTGTTCTTATTGTTATTGGTGTGTTTGGACTGATGGGTTTAAAGAGATGGAGCTACTTTGGCCACTTTTGGCAGAGAGTCTCAAAAGAAAGAGCAGTTACCCAAAAGCAACCCAATGTGCTTTGACAGAGGCAGCACAAAACTCCAGAGAAAGCTTAAAAGTCAAGCAAGATCATAGGGAGAATGCAATCTTTCAAATAGCCTGGAGCACCTCAACATTACATGGTAGTAGTTATAGTCCACTGCAACTGACATGAGAACATCCTATATAGACTCCTGGGATTTGCAGTTGAAATGGGTACTTGGATTTCTCAGCCAGGGAGCAATAGTACCTCAACAAACTACAAATCACAGGATTCCATGGGATGCAGCTATGTCAGTTTAAGTGGTAAAACTAGATATTGTAAAAGGGCCTCAGTTGCCATGTTATGTAAGGCAGGAGTGAGAAAGCTTTCACCCTCCAGATGTTTTTGCAGTTTCCATCATCCCCATACAGCATAGCCAATGGTATTCCTAAACATCTGGAAATTGTATTAGTATTATTATTATTATTATTATTATTTATCATCTTACATCCCACCTTTCTCCCAATATAGGGACTCAAGGCAGCAAACAGCAGGTTTAAAACAATATTTAAAAAAACAATGTAAGAGCTGGCCAGATCTGACTTCTCCAGGAACAGGTGAAGTTGGCGCATGAGTTTTAGCTGTGCAAAAGCACTCATGGTCACCACTGATACCTGGGCTTCCAGGCTCAGCACTGAATCCAAAAGTACCCCCAAACTACAAACTTGAGTTTTCAAGGGGAGTGTAACCCCATCTAACACAGGCTGAATCCCCATTCCCAGATCTGTCTTTTGACTGATCAGGAGTACCTCTGTTTTGTCTGGATTAAGCTTCAATTTGTTTGCTCTCATCCAGTTCATTACAGTGGCCAGACAGTAAAAATGCGAGTAGAAATGGTAGTCCTAAACATCTGGAGGGCTAAAGTTTTGCCCACTCATTTAGGCCTTTGGCAATAATAACCAGGACCTTGAATAAAACCAAAAGAAAGCAAACAGCACAGTCACTTTCAGAGTGGATGGTTTTAAAAGATGACCAGGTAGTATCTATCAAAAGGAGGACAGCTGTATTCTACACCAGCTGCAGCTAGACACATACATGTACACACACACACATATATACAAACCATATCAAGTGATTAACATAAAACATTATAAGCATGTTTATAAAAAAAACATGGTGCAGGCAAGCTCCCTTTCAGTGAGATGTCTGCCAGCTGGTCTTTCAGTCAGATACCTACATTGTCCTAAACTTAACATTTAAAAAAAACCTTCTGGTTCTTATACTTTATTTTCAGCAACTGACAGATTCAAATTTAGTGTGCCAGGAACAAATGTATTCAGCATCTGAGACTGTGGCATAAACTGCAGGAAGCTTTTTTACCCCCGTCTTGAGTGAGTGTCTTACTCAGTATTTTCCCAACGTAGTAACAGCACTTCAAAATATCTGCTAAAACAAAACTTCCAGAAGCCCCATTACTAATGGAGGCAGCAGGAGCTCTGCCATATGCCATAATAGTGTGTTGAAGGGTTCAATTTGCACTCTCTTCGGCATTTAACAGTTCCCATATCTGACAGTACTAGCCACCAATCTCAAAAAGATGTTTTGTTCCTTCGTTTCAGTTTAGGTTGTTGGTTTGTCTTTCTACTGAGGCTGTGGGAGAGGGATACACTGCGGGGAGGGAATCTTTGTATATCATTTTGTTTGTTTTATAATAAACTCCAAGCAAATTTTGCTAAGGTGTTATTAAAATGTATTTAATTGTACTTAATTATATCCTACTGCTCTTGTTTTAATATAGTCTGTTCTTACTTGCTGGTTTGCTCACATTTTTGTTTACATATGGGTAATACGTATATAGCTTTTCTTTTGCCTTATGATTTGTTGACTAATAAAGGCTTGGTTGGTTGGTTGATATCATTTTGTTAATATTTCATTCATATTCCCAGCTTTCACAACCAAACAAATGGATATGGGAATGCACACAAGAACTGAGAAGGGACACAGAGTAAATTGCCTCATTTTTCTTTTCTCTCACCCCCCCACCACCACCAAGTTTGGTAGCTCTTAGCTACATATTCACTACCACACACACTTAGGTAAAACAACACAGCACAGAGGTGGTACTATGGCCTTTTAAAAGGTGTTGAATTCTGCCTCCCAATTGTGGCCTTTGTTTCCTGTCCACAATCAACTCACTTCAGCCAGAATAAATATTTTATCTGCCCATCTGCACAGTGTGAAGTTAGTCTATGGATGGGATACCTTACAGGAGGTATGTTCTAAGATTGACACTTGATAACAATAATCACGAGAACAAATATAGAAACCTTCAGTTAGTGCAGAAACCACAGAAATTCATCCCTCTGCTCTTCAGCATAATAGTACCTGTTTCAGTATGCTGGACCTCTTCATAATGGTATACACACACACAACACACACACACACCAAAGAACATAATATGCAGTTTGTAAAGCACCTGTGCATACAAAATTGCAGGGGCAAGACAAATTCCAAAATCAACAAAATATCCAAAATATCCTATTGTAGGATATTGTAATGTGGGCCATTTTCGTTGGTGTAATAAATGTTTAATCATAATATGGATCTGGAATCATAGTTAGTGGTGAAGTTGTTTGAGTGTTGGGCTAGGACTCCAGGAGACCATGGTCTAAATCCCTGCTTAGCCATGGTAACCCATCAGCTGACTTTGGACAAGTCACACCCTCTCAGTCTCAGAGGAAAGCAATGGCAAACTCCATTTGAACAAATTTTGCCAAGCAAACCCTGAGATAGATTCACTTTAGTGTTGCCGTAAGTTGAAAAAACTTGAAGGCACTCAACAAAAATGCACAGTTACCTGGGTGCAAATTCCTATGGACTCAGTAATGCTTACTTTTAGCTATGTAGGTTCATCTTGTAAAAAGCACTGTGCTTTAACAAAGTATTGTCTCTGCCAGCTGAAATGTCAGCTTTAGCTTTCGATTAGACACTCAGTCCTGCAAAGCATGTTAGCACTTAAGCTGCTAGCCTGAAATAGGAACCCCATCAAAGAAAGTGAAAGAATTAACCAAGCTCTGTTTACTCTTTCCTTCAGTCCTTGACTTCCTCTATTCTAATCTACTGCAAACATAAGATATGCTCAAAAGCTTCAGTATTATCTCATTCATTCGCCTCCGGAAGGAGGGTCCATCAGTGACTCTTACGGTATGATAGGTGCAGTATACCAAAATGTACACTACAAACTTCTTTCTCTCAATATCTCTCAAAGATGCTACAATATCCCTTTGCAATGCATATTGATCCAGGCTAGCATCGCGGTGTCTTTTAAGATTACTGCATTGCATTCTCAGAACGTTCTCAGAACAGTACAAAACGGGAGCGGATGGGACTGGAAGTGGTCGTTCCCATTTTGTACCATTCTGAGAATGTTCTGAGAACACAATGTGATAAACCTTTGAATTCTTGTTCTCCAGTAGATGATGTCAGTGCTTTTGCCATGAAAAAGCATCCTAGATATATCACCTTTCTCTGTCATGTATCAGTGTTTGGGAGCAGTATTGCAAAGACAAGAGATGAACCAAAAGCTGGGAAGATTGTAGCAAGGGTAAAAAAAAAATTAGAAACTACTTTGAAAAACTCAACAGAGGTGTACTAGTTGTACCTAGACAGGATGAGATCCTTAGAGGCAACTGTGAAAAGATTTTGTGAAAAGTAAATATAGACAAGAATCCATATTGCTATAAAAGTTTCCCCAAGGTG
Source organism: Urosaurus nigricauda (assembly GCA_034509955.1). NCBI lineage: Eukaryota > Metazoa > Chordata > Lepidosauria > Squamata > Phrynosomatidae > Urosaurus > Urosaurus nigricauda. The sequence continues at coordinate 110,551,695 of JAOEGL010000004.1, forward strand.
CTTTTGAAGATGCTTTACATATGAAAAACAATAAAACTGCTGAGCCAAGCAAGTTAACATTAGGAGAAAGTCAATGGCTGAATTGCATGTTATTTACTGCTGGGTTCTGCTGGAGGAAAAGGAGGTAATTAACCCAGAAATACTGTCAGAATGTACTGTTGTAGTCTTAAATTGCTACCTTATTACAAGCTTAAAGTTTAAAGCCATTTACTGTGGGGGGGGGGAGGGTTTAAACTATCTTTGTCCAGCTCTGCCCTCCACTTGTAAAGATATAGCATTGAATACTGAAGTTAGGATTGCCTATGCCATTGTATTTCCAATTTCTATGTATGGTTCTATGAAAGCTGGACAGGAAAGTGAGCTGTTAGGAAGAAAATCAACTCATGTGAAATGTGATGCTGGAGAAGAGTTGTATGGATGCCATGGACTGTTAAAAAGATAAATAAATGGGTGCTAAAGTAAAGCAAGCCTGAACACTCCCTAGAAGCCAAGATGACTAAACTGAGACAGCTGTACTTTGGGCATATCTTGAGAAGACATGACTCATCAGAAAAAATAATGCTTGGAAAGGAAGAACGTAGTAGGAAAAAAGGAAAACTGCATTCCAGATGGATAGATACACTCAAGGAAGCCAGGGCCATGAATCTGCAAGATCTGAGCAGGGCTGCTGAGGACAGGATGACTTGGAACTCTATCGAGCTGCATAAGTCAAATTCGATTTGATAGCAGTTAACAACAACAGAACACTCTACCTTGCTGTTACACATGGTGTTGTGTTACGTGATGCTGTAACACAGTTATAGCACCATGATTCCAGTTCACCTGTCCACTTCTGGGAATGATTAAGGAATCAGGGAAAGGAACAGAAATTTCTACTTATTTTGCCTCTTTCCTTTAGGTGGCATTATGTATCATGTTTAGAAGGAGAGGCCCAGAGAACAGGCAGCAATGACAGGAGGAAGTAAGGACGGACTACTCGAAAAGCCCCAGCCCTTGTCCAATGGTACCCTCAAAACCTGAGCCAACTTGAATTTCCTAAATGCTCTTTTTTTTTTTTTGTCTGTTGCAGGCACACTAAGCATTTGAGTACATATCCCTGCTGCACATACAACAGAGATGCAAAACTGTGGTCCACATACTGTAACTGTCTTGTTAACCTGTATACCGTGACACTTCTCTTACAGGCCAAGCTATAACCACCACCCAGTTTTTTCAGCCCCCCTTAGAACTTTTGTTTTGATTTGCAGAAATCTGGTAATTTCAAAAGAGATTATGCTCTTCCTATTTTTCTAGTTTGTTTTGATTTCCTGAGGCCCTTTCCTACAACACAGTTATAGCACTATGATTCCTGTTTAAGTGCCATGGCTCCATCCTATATTATGTTTAGTTTTGTAGTTTAGGGAGGCACTGAAGCTCTCAGTGAGAATCATAAATGTTCTTCCCTCAGCTGTAAATCCCAAGATGCCATGGGATGGGATCATAACGGTTAAACAAGAATTGTAAAGCTATAATTGTGTAGCATGAAAAGGATTGCACTGAACTTTGTGAAAGCAGAGTCCTTCAGTCCATGAACAGAGATAAGAGACAATGGGCTGACCATGTAGATTGAGATTGCTCTGTTCATGCTTCACCACCATACTCCAACCATTCCTCTGCCCTGGAAAAAACAAGAAAAGAGAGCATGGGAGAAAGATGTGGAGGACAAAGAGAAGGGAAGAAAGAAGGGGAAAAAGAAGGGAAGAAAGAAGGGGAGAAAGTGCAAGAGTGGGAATGATAAAGAGCAAAGAAAGGGGAAAGACAAAGGGGAAAAGTACAGAATGCTGTTTACTTTTGAATTTGGCCTCATCCACCCTGAGCCTGCATTCTGTACCAAAGATATACATAAACAAATGCAGCCTAAGACTAACTGAGGGTGCGTCTACCCTGTAGAAATAAGGCAGTTTCACACCACTTTAACTGCCATGGTTCCATCCTACAGAATCCTGGGTTTTGTTATTTTGTGAGGCACCAGCCCTCTTTGGCACAGAAGGCTAAAGACTTTCTAAAACTGCCAATTCCAGGATTCCATAGGATGAAACTGCAGCACTCAAAGTCATTTTAAACTGCATTATTTCTACAGTGTAGGTGCACCCAAAGCTTCCCAACTCAAGTCAAACACGTTTTAATGTACCTTTTCCAGATTGTTTAATAGTACTCAATATTATTCTAATATACCCTTTCTTTTAGAAAAACACAATCAAGATATTATGAAATGATTTACCATCAATAATTAAAAAATCCATATGGGATTACTGGTTGTTGTCTTTTAAAGCAAAAGATGTGAATTTACTATTAATAACAAAATCCCATATGAGCTTAAACAGCAAAAGGCAAAAAAAGGACAAGGCTGATAACAGTTGAAACACTTTGTTTGACATTCATGTTGTTCCACTGTGATAGGTGAAACTATCAAGACTAACTGCCTTGGCTTTAATCAAGTCTCTTTCCATTATCTCAACCAAGACAACTTCAAAGCCATGAATAATAAAAAGGGGAAATCAACTGATTATGTGATTATGTCGTCCCTTCTATTAGAAAGCCTAGGGGAAGATTGGTCTTTTCAGAAGCTATTGTGATTATAAAATCAGCCCATATTTAAGTCTTCAGCTTTAGAGGTTTTAGAGCTGATTCATACCAGAACTGCAGTGTGCTATACACAATTCCTACACATACTTTCAAATTCAGATCAGCTGCATGGCTGGAATAAGCATCCAGAATCTGCCTGGCCTGTTGTCCTCCTGGAGCCCTCTGAAGAAAGATTCATTTCAACACACACCACTGTTGCCAAAAGACTCACCTACCAGCCTAGTTGGGTATTGCACATGGAATGGTAGAGGAGCCTTTGCCTCAGGCAACTAAATATTTATTACTGACCCTGGTCAGAATTAGAGATATAAATAATACCCACAAGTTTTCTCATCCTCACTGTAAAAAAGGTGTCTCATCTAAATATCCTGCTTGAGAAAATTGGGGATGCAGGGGGATTCGTTGAACTTTGAGGATCCCCCCCCCCAACTGAAAATTTTGTTTTGCTGGGGGGAACACTTGATTTTTTGCTCAGAAAATTTGGGGGAGGCTGCCTTTGCACAAACTGCTTTCCCCCAAAATCTTCAAATGCAAATAAAAGTGCACAGAATCATATTTCCTTGCAGCAAGCACAAAACTGTTGAAAGTATTAACTCCCACGTGTGAAAACAAACCCCCCAAAAGTGAAAAATTACATCCTAGGGCTTGTCTACATGATTAAATTACTCCTCATTTCAGTCAAAAAGAATACAATTCAGCCACACATGTTTTACAGGAGTCCAGGCTCTTGGGGGGAGGGGCAAAAATTCCTTCAACATCACACAAAAAAGGCTCCACAGTTTTTATCAAAATATCTGCTGAAATCTATGCATTATTACGTGTATGGCCCTTCATCTGCTTCACACGGCTGCGCATTTTCCACAGACAGGGTGATGAACAGATGCAAATAGACGTGAATTTGCACAGGAAAGTGAAGACTATTAACCCTCAATGCAAATGTGTGAAAATTTGGAGCAATTCACAAAATACCCTTGTGTATAGACTAGCCCCTAATTTGAACATCTAGCTTAGTACTATCTACTCTGACATTGTTGCTCCAAGACAACCTCCTCCAATCTGATGCCCTATAGATGCTTTGGACCTCAGTTCCCATCCATGCTTGCCAGCATGGCCAATGGCCAAAGCATCAAAACACAAAAAACATCCGGTTCAGGAAAGCAGCTCCATGGTTTTAGGTATGGTTCTTTGCCTCTTATCCGTTTACCTTAATGTGACTGAATCTGGACTCCACATCTACTGCATTCAAAGCTCCATCACAACAGAGGACTCTTTCAGGCGTGGGAAATTGGAAGTATAATGCAAGGGCAATCCAAACGCAATCCTGGGGTTTCACGTTATTGCGAATTAACTCTTCTCATGCAATTTCGGGCAAAAGGGAAGTCACTCCGAATGCAATCATGGGTTTTGCGTTATTGCGCATTAAAGGTTTTCACGCAATTTCGGGCAAGGGGGGTTATTTTCGGGTACTAGGAAGACATTCTGAACGCCTTCCGAACGCAATGGGGATTCATGTAAATTCGCTAAACTAGCGAATTTACATGAATCCGAATGGGATCCATTCGGATTTGGGAGAAATTCCTCCCGTTTGAAAGAGTCCAGAGACTGTGGCAGCTGAATAGGTCCAGGTGAATGGGGTAGTGAACCTGCTCTAGCTTTTAGTCTGACCTTTACAGTAGCTATTCAAGACCTGCTTTTGGTACAGCAGCATGGAAAATTCATTTAAAGCCTGGATATAAATCTGGAGCAGATTTATTGCTTCACTGACATGGATGTGACAAGCCATCACCGAGAAGCATACATGCTTTAAAAAAAACCCTCCCTGAGGACTTTAGGAGAAGGGCGTCTCAAGTCAACAGGCTATTGGTGGTGCTACCAAAACCTGGCTGGCTCCTGGAAGAAGTTGGCATTGGGATCTGTAATAAAGTGAGGAAAATGTGTGACCACAATATTCAGCTGTTTGGATTTCCTAAGAGCCCATGGGATTATAGTATTTATTATTACAATAACGTATCTGTCTTGCACACAGTTTAATATACTTGCTTAATATTCTTCTTTTTAAAAAAAAAATGCTGAATGGATTTTAAGGAGCCTCATCTGTATTTTTTAGAACACTTCCCTTCTTTCTTAACTCTGCTCCAGCTCTAAAACTATATCATAATGGTTATTGCTCAAGCGGGCTGCTTCCCCTGATGAAGTCAGAACCATTTGTTGAATGGACTGATATTGCCACCAGGCACACAAGATTAGTTCCTTTTACCTAGAACTGCGCTCCCACTAATTAGTAACATTTATATCTGTTGGGGCCAGAGTGAGCATGAGGATCATCACGTAGTTTGCTCTTCTGGCGTGGTTGCTTTTTAAATAAATAGCCAGCGTGGGAGGGTTGTGCTGGACTGAAAGCATGGCACGGCAGGAAAATGAGCTCTAAGCTTTTCCTCCTTACCAAACCTTTCTTCTTATTCCAAACAACAGCTGGAGGAGGTGCCCTCTCCAGCTGCGGATAATAAGCAAGGATGATTTCAATTGGGACCATGTGAAGGGAGGTTAAAGGCCTCCTTTATCATGTTACAGTTGACATTTAGCTCTTGTCCATGAGTACCAGATAGCTGGGTATTTGTGTGTGATTTAAAAAAAAAAAATACTTGACCCTTGAACAAGTATGTGAAAAGACAGGGCTGACCCTACCATTGGGGAAAGGGAAAGACATTACTGTATGCTCCCATTCCATGTACAAATATGATGGGACCAGCTATGGAGACTTATATCAACACTCATGATGGAAGGGTACCCTCTACTGCACCAGGAAAAAAGCTGGTTGGCTTCACGGGGTGTATGGCACATACAGTGGCATCACTAGGGCTGTGTCACTTGCTGCGGTAACTCATGGTGCCACACATTCCCATTGACCTCTTCCCATACTACACCCGTTCAGACTCCTTGTAATTTTTTTTGTACCAATTTACCCATAAATCGTAATTCCCCTATATCACTGAATCTAATGGTAATAGCTGTGACATAAACAACCGGCAAAATTAAAATTATCTTTAAATTACAATATCATACTCACAGAAGAAATGTGTTTACATATACATAGTTTCGTGTGATTAAAGTGAAAATTTGGTAATGCGGGATGTTTTTAAAGAATTTTTTTTAAAAAAATTAAAAATTTAATTTAAAAAAACTGGGGCCTCATCTTTCTCTTCCCAATGACATTCACCCCACTCCCACCATCTCTTCAGCATTTTAAAGAGATACAGGCAAACACCACTGCCTATTTCTGCCAAATACAGATGTTTGAGGAGCAGTGGTGTCACCGCCCCCCCCTTAAGGTGTGGCACCACTGGGCACATATAGTCCCAAATACATCACTGCTACTCCCTCCTAGAAAGAACTAAGGCAACCAACTCACTCTGCTGAATGGTACGGCCTGCCCTGCCCATAGAATTTCCTTCCTGAACTGTCTGCCGGACTGAACATCATTTATAAGTATTATTAGAGGGTTTGAGCAGGTATATTTTACATGGTCATCTTGAAGAACGCTTTATATTCAATGTATGTATATCATACAACATACCTAAGTTTCAAATCAGATTTCATCTAGATCAAATTAAATTCTCGGCATTGAACTGATTGCTCAGGAATGATCCTAATGTGAGTCACAGGAATTCACAAACCCATATTTCAGCACATATTTTGCAAGATGTTCAGTGCTGAAGAATCCTCTTGGGTTAAACATAAACACATCTTTTTTAAAAAATGCACATGTGTTCTTCCTGCAACCTGTTCCCTCTGCTACCTCTTGAATACAAGCCAGGCATTACAGTAATTTAGAAAGTCAAGTTAGCATATGCCACATCCAGATTGTGCTTTCTCCCACCAAGTAAGCTCCAGAGAGGTTGGTGCCCCTCTCCATTCCTTACACACTGTGGTGTCATTGTCAAAAGGAAAGAGTATTAACTCACTGGTAAGCCATATTGCCCTTCTGTATTTTACATCTTATATCAGACGACACTGGGGGGAAAATCACAGCAGGGTTAATAATTTTTTTTTAAAGCAAAAATGGTAGCATAGGTTTCCATCTGTTGTTATACAGTTCCCATGGATGTGCAGGAAATAAAGGGCACTTTCCCTTCTGTTTCATTTCAAGTGCAATTCTATATACACTTTCCTGATTGTCAGTTCCCTTGAAATTCAGCTTGGCTTACATCTGAATACCTTTTATTTATTACATTTTAATCCTACCTGTTTAACACCTTACTAAAAAGAAAAGAGGAGGAGGAGAAGGTGGATGACAATTCATGGCAACTACAAACATATTTTTTAAAATTAAAAATAAATAGTAATACCATTAACATGCTTATCAAAAATGAAAACATTAAAAATCTTTAAAATAATCAATAAAAAGGGTAAAGGATTGATGTTTAAAGTTATTTGCTTTTTTTCTATACACACACACAAGGAAATGGGATGATTGTGGTTTTGTTTGTTTGTTTCTTGAGAAGAAAGAGGTGATGAAATTGCAGTCTTGGTGTAACAGCCTGATAGTAAAGAATCAGCACTTTCTCCTTTCTAGAAAGGAGAATGAATAAAGGAAAAGGAGCAACAACCGGATGTGACTTACTTCAACCTCAACAAATCTTCAAAATCATAGGAAGGCTACTGTCTGCAGTGCAACCTTTCTTGGTACTCCTATTGTGGATGCTTGAGAAATCTGATTTTTACAAATTCCAATATGGATGGAACAGATCCCACCTCCCAGATGAATGCATGAATCAGAACAAAACTACTTGTCATATTTGTCATTTCTCTGAATATTGCAACACTGGTCTTGTTTGGGGGGGATATGCAGCAAAATGCATTTTGGAATGGATGTTTGAAAGTAAATGTATTTTGAGAGAGAACAAGCTAGGACTGGCTTTTTTTAAATGTGCTGAACATTTATGTTGGGATAAGTATACTATGGCTGGAATCCTATCGACTAGTCCCAACTTAAGCAGATGAATTCCATGAACTGTTAAATGATAAGTCAACTCATAGGTAAATTCCATTGAGTCAGTGAATTTATATTAGGTAAGATTAGCAACAGAATCCAAGATATTTATTTATTTATTTATTGTGATTATGACTATATTATAATGTGTGGGATTTTTTAAGTACTATACAACCTCTCAGAAAATGTTGTTATTAGGTGGAGAAAAGAAGCAATTAATACATAGGGATATATATTTTCATTCATATTTCAATGTCCCTTTTTATAACCATCTTTTTAAAAATCAGATTAACATAGGCGAAGGGTAGAATGGGTGTACAAGAACAAATGCGAATGTGGCAACCAGTGGAAAAAGTGTTCTTCCTTGTCTTCTTCTACTCCCCTTGCTCCAGTCAAATACAATGACAGCTTGGCATCATCTTTTCCTTTTCTGAGTAGACTTTCTCCAACCTGTTTTGATGTACAAATGTATGAGTAATTCAAGAATTTCCAGTATAAATTGAGTCCCCCTTATCCAGAATTCTGAAATATGAAATACTCCAAAATACAAAACTTTTTTCATGAGTGGACAAAATCTTTGCTTTCTGATGGTTCAGTCTACATAAACTTTGTTTCGTGCATAAAATTATTTCAAAATATTGTCAAGTTACCTTCAGGCTATGTGCGTAAGGTATATACAAAACAATAATGAATTTTTTGTTTAGATTTGGATCCCACCTCCAAAATATTTCATTATGTATGTCTATGTAAATACAGCTTTTCCAAAATCCAAAACACCTCAGGTCCCAAGCATTTCAGATAAGGGAAACTCAACCTGTACTAATTTCCCTAAGAGGGTCCCAGTGAACAGAACATCTCTTCACCTCTACCAACAGCCTTTGTGTATACTGTCATAGCCCTGTCTTTACAAAAAACCAGCAAGCTTTGCAGCCTCTCTTGGTTTCAAACTCTGCCTTCTCCCATAGCTCTAGGTGGGCTGAATCTCAGTCTCAGCTGGATACCAAATGTGCCCCCTGCAAATTGTTAGTATTTAAACCCCCCCTCATATGCCATAGTTCAGCAACATAAAACTATGGGCTAAACAGACCAGCATAAAACACTGGCATTGGGGTGAAGTGGGGGCATGGCGACCACTTGCTGCACACCCTGACTCGGCCACAATGCCCACCACCTGACTGCACAGCGGGCAATGTCACTCCATTTCTTTGGCGCAGCGTTTAGATATGCTGCCCCAACGAAACCTGAAACCTGAAAGCCATCGCCACCGCAGCAAGGGCAGCTTTTGCCACTCTAAAAAGGAGCTGCATTTTGCTGGTTCTTTTAGGGTTGGCAAAGTGGAATGGGCCTGCAGCATGCAGCTGCTGCAGGCCCCATCCGATGCTGAAATGGGTGGCATCAAGTCGCTGCTTTGGGACCATCAGTTTTGTCCCTATGGGGCTTTACAGACCACCCAAAAAGGGCAGTCTGGCACCACCTCTTTTTCATCCCTACCTTTGCCGCAGCAACCACACGGAGTGGCGAAGGTGCGGACTAAAAAAAAGGAGCCTGAAAAAGCGGCTCCTTTTTGCGTTGCAGTTGTGATGCAAAAAAACAGAAGAAATGCCATAGAGTACCTCTGTGACATTGCAGCTGTACAGCGCCATATGGAAGCCGCACAGCTGCGATGTACTCGTTGTGTACACTGTATATACGGTGCTGTGCAGCAACAATGCCCTCATCACATGCTAAGGTTGCGGGGCGTGTATATGCTCCACTGCTGGGCAACCCTAACACGTGACAAGGGTGCCCCTTAGTGCCCGTATGTATCAGGCCTATGTTACCAATTATATAATATTTTATAAGTCAGCTTTTAAAACAAAATAAGGTTTGTGGAGGGTGTGTTGTAGTCTATTAAAGTAAAAAAATGATTGTGTTTCAAAGCATACAAACAGGAGATTTGCCTGTTCCACAGACAACAGTATCGCTGCTTTATCTGGAGTTAGCAGAAGTGTCAGCATTACCATAATTAGAAAACCATTTGACCTCCACCACATACTCTTTCTTTTTCCCTCTTCCCACACATGACACAACTTCTTTCTCATCCTTTCCTTCTTCCCTGACCTCATTTTGCAAATGAAATTCCTCATTCAGTTTTTCTCTCTGTTTACTCTCTGCCTATGCCAGACTGTCTCTTTTTCTCTTTCCTTTACTGAGCTCCAATTGAAGAGTTGTGAGTCCTACAGAGGGAAGAAGAATCTGGATCAGTGGCCCTGGGAAGAAACAAATCACCTAGTCATGTCTCCAGCCTTGTCTCTAGGTATGGTTAGGAAACTTTTGCCATAATTCTTTTAGGAATATTCACAAACATAAGTCAGTGTTTCATAGCCCGATGCAAAGGTCCCTGGCAGATCTCAGCATATGATGTGCCCAGTCTACCTCTGGCTATGAAGGCATAGCCAGGTACCTTACTGATTCCCATTCATACTCTCACCAGCCACTGAATGATTGTGGAGCAGGGACCTGTCATAGAACAAACAGTGAGTCTTGTTGTGATGAGACAGGAGCCATGGCTTAGTTCCAGCTGCAGAATTCTTCCTCCATGCTCGCTGATGAAGGTTCTCAGATGTAGTGTCTAAAAATACTACTGCAAGCTCCAAACAGATTTTAATTAACTAAATTCATTAATCTGTTTTTTTAAAAAATCTCTCCAAGATATTAAGCCCTAGGGCCCCCTTAGACTAGAGCATTTAAAATGTCAGCTGACTAAGGTTCATGGGCTTGGCACTACTGGTATGTTGAAGAAAGAAACATCATGCACACGACACTGCATTCTTATAGTGCTGCTATTCCACTTTTACTGCTCTGGCTGCCTCCTGTTGCATTCTGGGGTTTGTAGTTCAGTGAGGTCTAAGAGCTCTGGGTGAAAATTCTAAATGCCTCTCCCTAAACAGCAAATTCCAGAATGCAACAGGAGGCAGCCAGAACAGTAAAAGTGGAATAGCAGTATTATATCTCTAAAGACGCATTTCATTAGTAGAGGGTTTTTTTTTTTAACTTACAATGGACAGGAAGTTGTGGTGTCGTTACAATATGGCTCTATCATGCATGGCCACACTATATGCATAGTCACACTCCCCCTAAAATCTCAGGCTCGCAGCTTGAGTGTGCTCCTGGACTCCAGGTCTCAGCAGTGGCCGGGAGTACATTTGCACAATTAAAACTTGTGCACCAGCTGCGTCCGTTCCTTGAGATGTCAGATCTGGCTACATTGGCACATGTTTTGGTTACATCCTGTTTGGACTACTGTAACGCACTCTACATGGGGCTGCCTTTGGAAACTGTTCAGAAACTTTAGCAAGTCCAAAATGCCGCGGCTAGAATGCTGACCAGAGCCAGTTACAGGGAAGATATAACTCTTGTATTGAAACAGTTTCACTGGCTACCAGTTCGTTTCTGAGCCCAATTCAAAGTGCTGGTCATGACCTACAAAGCCCTACACAGCTTAGGTCCAGACTATTTGAGAAACCATATCTGCCCATACGAACCACTGAGAATCCTAAGGTTCTCAGAAGAAGGTTTTCTCTTGGTCCCACCACCATCCCTGGCTCACCTGCTGAGGACACGGGAGAGAGCCTTCTCAGTGTCTACTCCCACCCTGTGGAACTCTCTCCCACGGGAGACTAGGCTGCCCCCCTCACTACCGACCTTTTGCAGACAGGCAAAGACATTTTTATTTTTATTTAAACAGGCCTTTTAAGATCTGGCAGGCTTAGTTTTATTGGGGAATGAGGGGGTTATTCTTAGATTATCAATTTTATCTTTGTACGTTTTAAATTTTATGTTTGTAATTTTTATATTTTTATGATTTTAATTGTACAATTTTAATTGCTGTGTTTTATATTTGTTAGCCACCTTGGGTCCCACTTTGGGTAAAAGGCGGGATAATAATAATAATAATAATAATAATAATAATAATAATAATTTAACATGTAATTCCAAATGGATTGCAAAGAAAAATCTCCCTGGTACTGGCCCTCTGGCTTCTTATGCATCAGGAGGAAAAACTTAGAATATACCTTGTTATATGGTTTCAAGATGGCATTCCTGTGAGAAGCCACCAGATATTGCACAAGCTGCAGTTTCCATGTCATCTTCAAAGACAGTTCCGTGTAGACTGCATTGAGAAACCTAAACGGGAAGTTAGTGGTACATGAACTACTGGGACCAGGTTATCTCTGCCAAGGAATGATCATAGCAGATGGGCCGTCTAAGCTATTGTAAAGCACTCTAAGCCACAGAGGACACTTCAGCCTCCATAGACAAAGATGGAACCAGGAATACTCCAAAGCTACACCTCTCCTCCTTCAGGAGGAGTAAAACCATGTCTAGAACTGGTCACTTACCCAGTTTCCAGACCCAGAAACCAGTGTTTCAAATAGCTTCCATACTGTATGTGTTCACTGATCCTTGGCTGTAAAATCTAAGGTGCTATGATTTATGTTAGGCAGCTGTTGACTCAGCAACTTACATAGAAAAACCTAATGGCAGTGAACCAGTGGGAAAAAATGGACCTAAACTCTGTCGGTACCCCCAGCTAGATTAGACCCTTTCAATCAATGAGCTTTGCCTGTCATTCAGCAGTTGATTCAATGGGTATGCTCCAGCTTGGACTACTATCTGGCTTCAAACCTTTCTCTCCAAGTCCCAACAGGGAGATCATTTTGCATATGCATACTTTTTTTTCCCCTTTAAAGAAACTGGTTCCGCATTGGTTTCGACACCATAACTTGGGTTGATAAAATGAAGAGTCACTAAAAATAACTGGATCAGCATTAACGGGAGAGCACGCAGTATTGTTTTCGTAGCAGTTTTCATAAAATTTGGAAATGTTTTAATATCTGTTTTGATTTAAATGAGGCATGTAACAGATGGTAAAAATGTCAGTCAGTTGGAGGCATGTTTTAGATCTTCTGAATAATGAATAATTTAAAAGGATTTCCCATCCCTCCTTCCTTCCAAATGCCCAAATAGCAGAATCACTCTAATTATCTATGCTTTCCACCTGTTCAAAAAATTCACTGTTCATTATTTGTTATGTAAGCGGTATGGTATAACTAATAGGTCTCATGATGCGCACTATCTTTACTTTTACTGCAGGAGAGCTGGGTAGGTGGTTAACACAAAAAGATATTTCCTAAAATGATGTGAGGCCTTTTCAATCCTTTTCAGAACTTGGAAATTTATTTTTAAAAAGAATGAATATGACATACTGAAGCCATTCATAACTGGCTCACAGAGCATAATTTTACCATTTCTCGCTTGTATTCATTCTTATTAAAAATAATTTTCAAGGTTCTGTGTTCATTCCATTGAGGTTTCAAAACGCACCCTTCATTTCCATAACAAACATCTGGGTAGTACAGGAATCAAATAGCAATGACTTCCAGTAGCTTTAGGTTAGAAGATGCAAAACCTCAGGAGAAAACTCAGCAATCTTCTTAAAGTTTATTTAAGGAACCCATAAAACTAGCTATGGAAGAAGAAAATAGCTCCAGGAAGAATATAAAGTAAACACTGTCTGTGCTTAGATATTAAATGAAAAGCTCGCATTCAAATAATGTCAATAATGTTATTCTACTAGGAAATCTTTTTGGTCTGAAACCGCAGAGTTTGGCCTGGCATGTTACTGAGTTTCTGGCATTCTCATGATTAGACTGCAGTTCTCCACTTACTTACATGGAAATAAATCCCATAGAACTCAAAGGAAGGTTGCTTTTGAATAGGAATATATGAGATGTAGTGTTAGCAAAACTGCAAAACTCACCACCTGCAATTTTTTATTCAGTGTATTGAACTGACGTCTTAGTTCACTTCCACTTCAAATATCTACACTCCATTTCCATTGGTAGCATATAAACTGTTTTGGTTTTGTTTGTTTTTTTACTTTTTAAAGTATCTTTGCAACATGTCCATGCAATACGTGTGTCAGTACTTAGGAAAATGAATGTAGCAATCATGAATTTTAATCTTGCAGCAAATGTGAAGGCAATATGAAAAGTGGATCTACTGAAAAACTTAAAACACAACTTTGTATTTTCCATCATTTGTGTTCCGCGTAATACAGTTGGCTCTTAACCTTATTAATAATAGATTGAGCATGAAGAATGTTTTTTATTTCAAAACCTGAAGACACAAGGAGTGCTATTTCATGGCCTATGCTCTTATGGATCATCTTATTTACAGTGGCAAAAAGTAACTAAATTTACATACTGTAAGCGAACTTTGATATAAATAAATTATTTAATCAATATTCACTTGGAACACCTACAGACATCTCAAAACATTTTGGACTTGGCTCACTTTTGGCTTTCTAAAAAAAAGTGACATAGAAACAGCCAACTGCATCGTTTTCTAAGACTATTAGTAGTGCGAAATTTATTCTGCGCAAAATTTGTAGATGGTATTTTTGTGTGGGGAAAAAAAACATTTGATACACAAGAAATAATATTTTCTGTGCAAGAAATGTTTTCAATGGGGAAATATTGTTTCCTATTCAGGAAGATTTATTCTGGAGATTTATTCTGGGTAAAATTTGTACTTTTTTCACATAAAATAGCAGAATGTTATTGTCTGCCCAGAAAATGTTGCTTTCTGTACAAAAATACCAGCTACATATTTTGCACAGAATAAGTGCCAAACTGCAAGAATCTTGTTGATCCAAGATTCCATTTGCTACTGTTTCCCATTTCTCAAGGAAGCATTTTTAAAAATATTTTTAAAATATACTCCAATTTTCTTTTCACTCCTAGAGCACAACCACTCCTCTCTGCTACCACCATGCTGTGCCCAGTTGCCTGGTTCTATGGGCCAATCTGCCTCCTTGCATTGCGTCTATCCTGGTCTTTACTATTGTCTCAGGAATAAACCAGGTTGACACCACTTAACTGCCATGGAATTCTGTGAATTGTTATTTTTTGTGGCATCAGAACTCTCTGACAGAGAAATTTAAGTGGCCCAATACAGACAGGCAAAAAGGGGCACCCCCGTCACATGTTAGGGTTGCCCGGGAGCAGAGCCAATAGACGCTCCACAACTCTAGCATGTGGCGTGTGGAGCAATGATGTCACAGCTGCGCAGCAGCCAAACAGAGCTGCGCAGCTGCGATATCATGGGGGCACCCTATGCCGCTTTTTGCTTTTTTTCGCATCGCAAGTGCGACACAAAAAGGAGCCGCTTTTTTGGGCTCCTTTTTCCGCCGCACCTTCACTTCATCTGGTTGCTGCGGCGAAGGTGTGCCGGAAAAGGAGGCGGCCTCAGACCGCCCTTTTTGGGCAGTGTGTAAAGCCCCAATATCTCAAAAAACTATGATTCCAAGAATTCCATAGCATTCAGCCATGGGAGTTAAAGTGGATTATTTCTGCAGAATGGATGCAGCCTCAGTATCTGTGAAAGAAAAAGCATGGCTAAAAAGAGGAGTTTGTCTTGAAATCAGGAAACGTTCTCATCATCCTTTGCAAGACTTGCCTTGAGGAACCTACACTGTCATCTGACATCCCTAGAAAGTAAAGCACACATATTAAGTGGTTCAGCTCTTCACCCCCCAATATCAGATTACCATTTTAACATCCTCCTTTTCAACCAAAAATCAACTAATTCAAAAGCAAACATGCCTTCTTTATCCCCAGATTAAATTCTCTCTCAACCTCCATCCTTGATGTTAGAACAATTGGGGTTTGGATAAGACAGAACGTCCTGCAAGTACATTTCTTCTGTTTATTTTCTCCCCATTTTCTATCTTTTGAAATGCATACTCATAAATACCTTTTGAGTATCCATGTAACTAGACCATGGGGCTTTCCAGACCGCCGAACAGGAGCGGTCTGGCACCACCTTTTTTTTTTTTTGCCGCGGAGCTTCACCGCAGCAGCTAGATGCTGCAAAAAAGGAGCAGGCAAACCCTGCTCCTTTTTTGCACCGCAGTTGCGGCTCGATTTCTAGAAGCTGCGCAGTTGCTTCAGTGTGCACACGCATGCCATCTAAAAGCCTTGATGTGATGACACTCGCGTCATCACGTGCTAGGGTTCGTGAGAGTGTGAAAGCTGCGTTCTCACGAACCCTAATGGCGCCGCCCAGGCGCCTTTTAGTGCCCGTCTAGATCGGGGCCATGTGTCCCTGAAAAATTCCTAGGGCTATCAGTCATATAAAGATTTCCCCCCTTCTCAGTCTCCTTCTTTACTTGTATCCCTTTTGCAGATCTCTTCCTCTCCATTGCTTCCCCATCAACAAGATGGTGAGTTAAAGATTGATGCTCTTTCTTTTACCCAGTCTTTTCATTAGCTAGTTAGGATGTATGCTCTCTACATATCAATGTAAAAGCCATTAGTAAACTTTATTCCTAAGTCTGTAACCTGAAACAACCTGCCTTGTTTTATTTTTTGAGTGAGTTTTGGTTCAAGGAAGCAACATCAGACTGAGGCATGCTTTATCTGCTACTCTGCAAAAGATTTTTTTTTCCTAATAGTTTTAGCTTTCATATTTTTCCTAAACAAAGGCTATCACCCTGGGAACTCTAATTTCCAACATTTTTAGTGGCTGTCTCTACACTTTCAAACCCGTTCCCTAGGGAGGCTAGAATGGCATCATCCTTCCTGTTCTTCCTTCATCAGGCAAATACTTTTTTTATTCAAACAGGTTTTTAGAATTAAAGGCTTTAACAAAGGGCTGTAAGTGCTGGATTCTTTTAAATTGTATCATTTAACTTTTAAAATCTTTTTTATGTTTTTAATGTGGTTAATCGTTTGATTCAGTTTTGATATTGACTATTTGTGTTTGTTTAGTTGCAGTCCTTTTAATATGAAAGTCACCTTTGAGTCCCAGCCTTCAGAAAATGATAGATATAAATATATAAATGTAGAAGCTGGCAATGCCTAGAAAACTTTTCACTTGCCTTCAGGTCCTGGGAGGCTTCCAGTATAACACAGACTGCGCCTTGGCTGGGTCCATTTCATTGCCTTTAGTGGAAATGTAGTATCCTAAAAAACCAGTGTTGTCCTGTCAAATCCACATTTTGACAATTTGACATATAACTGATTGTCTAGCAGCCTCTTCATTGAGACTATCCCTACCAATTGGGACAGTTATTGGATATGCTGTATTTCCATAGTTATAATGATCCTATGATTTCACTGAGTTTAAAATGCACAACTGCACATATTCAGATTCCATTCATATCATCCATCATCATCATCATCATCATCATCATCATCATTGCTGGAAAACTGTTCCTCACACATACACAAACGCACAAACCTTATCAAGAATGTATAAAAAGTTTTAAAGCATTGAATGATGAAGGAAGGGAGAAGATAAATGTTAAATAGCATACTGTTCATTATTTGGCAAGGCAGTCCTAATTCATTCTCAGTGGTCTCTTTTCCACCAGCTACTTTTAAAATGTTCTAGTTCCTTTCTCCTTTCTCCACCTTTGACCCTTTGTGCTCAACTTACTTCAATGGCTACAGACTGAGTTCAAAGCACAGAGGTAGTTTGCTCAGGAAAAAGCAATCTGCTGAAGCCTCTCCTAACTTGTGTTTCCTTCTTCTTTAATAACTGTTGACATCTTGACTGCACTCGGATGTCCTTTGGCCCCCTGTGTCCCAGTTTTCAACTGGGAAATGTTGGAGAGTATGTAATATCACATGGCTGGCTAAAAAGGAATCTGTTGCAGCCCTGGTACACAGCTAAATGTCATGGACAGGCTCTTGTCCAGTATGGATCACAGGTTATACAAGTTATGTTGTATTTGAATTGCCTCTTTACATTTGGAAACAGAGAATCATATTCATTAAAATGTAGGTAATCAATAATGACAGCTCCCAGAAAGAAATGGAAATGCAAGGAAACGAATATTAACTAAAACGCATTTGGAAGAATGTTTCCAAAATGGTGTTATTAGGACTGCAACACATCCATTAGTATCAACATAGGGAGTGATCCCTTAATCCCAACCACAATGGCTGCTGAACAGAATATGAAATATATCGTAGGAACCATCTGTGTAACAACTATATATGTAAAACACGCAGATGCATGTAGAAGGAAATCTTCCCTTAGCAGAACATAATCCAGTCAATTAATCTTTTGGTCAACTGGCTTCATGCCATGAGGGATAATACTTGTGATACTAGACATGAAAGCATCTTCAGCACTAATCTCCTTGCTAAATCTCTTCCAAGTGTTGTTTTTCCACAGCAGGAAGGTCTTATTGAGATGCTCAGTTCTGCGGACTAGCAGCTGCTAGATACAGTTTTCATATCTTGAGTTCAGCCTTGAGTTGCAGTGCTAAATAGCTGAAGAAAGTAAGGGATCCCATGGAATGTCTCTCGATGTGTGGAATCACCTCTTTACAAAATATTCCCATGAAAAATGCTACAGGAATGAAATACACATGAGCTGAAGAGGAGTTCATAAACAGGTCCAAAACAGGTGACCCAAAGTTCAACTACATAGTAAAATGAAGGCATACGACTCAAAACAGAATCATACAGCAGTGAGTTCCTAAAGCTCCAAACAGTAAAATGAATAAAGAATGCCCCATTTATCTTTGCCATATCTGGTCACATCTATTAAATCTGGATAGATATATCTATCTCTTATGGCAGCTAATTGCTCAAAATGTTTTAAAGCATCTGGACAACATTTATTTTGCAGAGCAACTAGGTTTCAGAATTTGGAAAATTTATTGTTTCAGAGTACAGCTCCCAACTGGCCATCCTAACTGGAGAATTCAGAGCTGTGTTGCAGAAAAAGGGTCCCCCCCCCCCAAGTTCTGCTATTTACATATGTACTCTAACATTTACTAGGGAGGCTCTTCTCTGGATTCCACAGACTATGAAAGTAAACTCTATGATTAGCAAAAGCTGAATGATATTGTTTTTACAGTGACAGTGCAGCAACCTTGAAATAGCATCCCCAGAGAGACCTGCCAAGCACAATTGCTACTTAGATTTTGATCCCTAGTGAAAACATGTTTATTCTCCAAGCAAATTTAAATGCTGCAGCTTTTGTGATCTTATAAGCCCTCCCGCATTTGAATACCTTGAAATCAGTTGCTTTAGATCAGAAAGATTCAAAATATCAAGCATGATGAATAAGGTACTAATCAAGTTGAACATATAGTCATGGATATCAACTTTTTCTTACAAATATATCAAATATTGTTACAAAAAAAAATAAATCTACAGTATGCAAAAAGTCTACAAATTAAGTTGTCAATTAATTTATGTGCCTTCGGGTCACCTATTGATCTATGGTGACCTCATGAATTCCACAAGGTTTTCTTATGCAAGGAATACTCAGAGGTAATTTGCCATTGCCTTTTCTGAAATATAGCCTACAGCCCGAGCTATTCTTTGCTGGTCTCCCATCCAAGTACTAACCAGGGCTTACCTTACTTAGCTTCCAAGATCAGATGGATTCTTGTGCCTTCTGAATGTTCAGAGCTGTTAGCCACATTTTCACCAAATTTCTATACATATGTTTGTGTCAGTGGCCAGATTTATCTAACCCCATATATATTTCTTTATTGTCGATCAATAAGGTTATATAAATCTGGCACTAACAGAAGACTGTTATAATCTAATGACACAATATATGTGTGGAAATATGACCTGGAAAAAGAAGGTTTTCTTCATTGTTTTTTGTGGGTTTTTCAGGCGGTGTGGCCATGTCCTAGAAGAGTTTATTCCTGATGTTTTGGCAGCATCTGTGGTAATGCCAGCCATCACCACAGATGCTGGCAAAATGTCAGGAATAAACTCTTCTACAACATGGCCACATAGCCCAAAAAAAACCCCACAAAACACTATGGAGCCAGCCATGAAAGCTTTTGACTTTTTCTCCATTGTTTATGAGATTGTTAAAAAGCAAAAGGAAAGTCAATAATAAGGTTTTATTTGACACCTAAATGATGTTTGTTGACTTACTTGAAAGGAGCAGTTTGGAGGGAACTCAGAATGCTACCATTCCATACATCAGTACCTATTAGTCTGTTTTATACAGTGGGCCCTTGGTATCAGCTGGGGTTTGGTTCCAGTACCCATCATGGATACCAAAATCCATGGATGTTCAAGTCCCATTATATACAATGGCATAGTAAAATAGTGTTCCTTATATAAAGTGGCAAAATCAAGGCTTGCTTTTTTTTTAATTTAGATTTGCATTGAATATTTTCAAGCTGTAGAACACTGAATCCATGGATAAAGAATCTCTGGATACAAAGTGCTGACTATGGAGATTATCAGATGCCTCAAAGTAACGGGAAGAAAGTGGGACTCTCTTATCACAATAGTGCAATTGGGGTAAGAATATCAGTCAAGGTTGCACGACATTGCCCTTGTCCTGTCCATGGGGAGGAATTCCCCCATTGCTTTTCATTAACAGGAAACTCACATTATTGAAAAGCATTGGGAGAATTCCTCCCCACAGGTGGGACAAAGACGGGATAATGGTGACATAGTGCAACGTCACCTGATATTCTTGCCCCAATCACACAGTTGTAACGGAAGTGTCCCACTTTGCTCCTGTCACTTTCAAATGTCTGACAATCTTGTATATTAAATAGGAACCCACTCTAAATGCAGAGAATTCTTTCTTCAACGAAATAATTTTTCTCATGTTTTTATACTTTATTATCACACGGCAATAGAAGATAAAATTCTACAGATCTTAATTTGCAACTTTTTCGTACGCTATTTTTTTAGCATGTTAAAGGGAACAGCAGTGGTCAAGTTTCAACTGCAAGTCTTGGTGCGTGATGTAGACATCTTGCTAAAGCTAAGCAGCTCTGAGCCTAGGCAATGCCTGGTTTAGAGATTGCCTGGGAACCTGGTGAATGCCAGTTTGTGCCACTTGGAGGAAAGATGGCATATAAATGTAAACAGTATGTCAATAAAGAATGGGCTATAGTATAGTTACTGAGAGTGTCAACTACATGAACTAAGAAACATCCTGTTCAAGTGCTCATACAGTTGTATCTTCATTTTTCTGACAAAAATCTGTCACCTGAGATGGCTATCTCAGGCTGATGGCAGGCCCATCCCTAGCGAAATACATAATGCAATATCATGTAGAACTTCTCTGTCATGTCCACTCCAGCTACAATGTGTTCATTGCTATACAGAAGGCCAGGAAATCATGTCACACATTTCATGTTAATAGATTTTACCAGAGGGGAGACTAGGACGAGATACAAGTTGCAATATTTGGTCTAGTGTAGTTCCATCCTCATACAATGTCCCTCACAAAGCTGTTGTTGTAAAGATTTGTGGAATATATAAAGTATATTGAATACTCAGCTGCCACAGGGACATTAAATAAACACTACCATGTTTCCCCGAAAATAAGACAGTGTCTTATATTAATTTTTGGTCGCAAAGATGCACTAGGACTTATTTTCAGAGGATGTCTTATTTTTCCATGAAGAAAAATTCACATTTATTGTTGAACAAAAAAAATCAACTTTTATTATATACTGTATATATATTTATATACAAAAACTTGGCTAGGTCTTACTTTCGAGGGAGGCCTTATATTTAGCAATTCATCAAAACCTTTACTAGGTCTTATTTTTTGGAGATGTCTTATTTTCGGGGAAACAGGGTAAGTGTTACGGTCAAATCTTCTGTGAAGAGCATTTGGCCTTTAAATTCCTCCTGCCTTCCAGCTTTTTCCAAAAATGGAGAAAGCAGACATCTGCAGCAAGTCTGTTATCTAATTCGAGATTTTACAATACTACTCTTCATTAACAAAAATGAAAAATATTTGGCTCTAAAATACAGTGCACCTCTTCTGTTTCTACTTTATCATTCTATGAATGATACATGTCTTATAAGTTTGAATATATAGCTAATTACCCTGGGATTATATGTGTAAAAGCAAGATGCAAATTTCTTTCTTTTTTTTTTTCTTTAAAAAACTTTATACCTCAGGGTATGTGCATTCCATACATCCACAAGTTCACTGGAGATATGAAGGATCTGGAAGAAACGGCCAGCCTGCAAGATCTACCTCTCTATACCATTTGAACTGAGAACGAAAACAGTAAAATGCAGTCCTATGACTATCATCTTCAAAAAATTTTTTCTCATGTATGGTTTTTAATGCCTTATCTGATGAAGAAGCCAGTGTCCTTCAAAAGTTTGCAACATGTATATTGTGCATTTTGGTTGGTCCAATAAAGGTAACACTGTTTGGTGGATTTTTTGATGTTATTGGATTTGTTACATGGCCAACATAGCTATCTCTAGATGCTTTCAGGATACAGTTATGTTTGGCAGAACTGTTTTTAGAATGTGGTGTGGATTTGTTCCAAGGTGGTCTGTAAAAGTGGATGAAAAGAAACCAAGGAGAGAATTGCAAAAACCCATTCTAGATATTCCTAGAGACTGGAAAGAGGGAAAGGAAGGACAGAGGCCTCCAGGTGCATGAGAAAAAAGTTTATTAAGCACAAGGGCACTCTTGAACAATCAAATTGGTTATCTGTCTATTCCCATATAAATCTTTGTGCAAGAGCAGGACACCTGAACTTTTATTTTATTTTTGTACTACAGCATCAAGAATCCCCCAGCAGGCATGCCACAGTGCATGCCTGATGAGGATTAGGGACTAGTAGTGCATAGAAGTAACTGTTCAAAGCTCTGCCATCAACACAAACAGAAATGTGTGCAGTACAGTCGAGTTTCCTTGTTTCCAACTATAATAAAATTATCTCCAACAGAAAAGTGCACAGCTTAATTTCCCAATTTAGAGATCATCTTTTACTGCTAGAGAATAGAATGCTGTAAATCTTCTAGCTCACAAATTGGCAATTACTACCCTTTCCTGTTCCATAAGGAAATCTGTCTGGGAAACAGGACAGTTGATCTTTAGAAGTTCTGTTTAACCACATGGTGTCATGTGTAGTGGTTTGAGCATTAACTCTGACTCCAGAGACTCCACACTGGCCATGAAAACCCACTGGGTGAAGTTGGGCAAGTCGCACTGTCTCATAGAATCATAGAGTCATAGAAATTTAGAGTTGGAAGAGACCACAAGGGCCATCCAGTCCAACCCCCTGCTGTGCAGGAACTCCCAATCAAAGCATCTCCGACAGATGGCCATCCAGCCTCTGCTTAAAAACCTCCAAGGAAGGAGACTCCACCACCCTCCGAGGGAGTGTGTTCCACTGTCGAACAGCTCTTACTGTCAGGAAGTTCTTCCTAATGTTGAGGTGGAATCTTTTTTTCCTGCAGTTTGCATCCATTGTTCCGAGTCCTGTTCTCTGGGGCAGCAGAAAACAAGCTTGCTCCCTCCTCAATGTGACATCCCTTCAAGCTTCAGAGGATGACAATGGCAAACTCCCTCTGAAGAAACATGCCAAGAAAACCCTGTGATAAGTTCACCTTAGGTTGTCATAAGCTGGGAATGACTTGAAGGCACACAACTTACACACTCTTTGACTCCATAAGGAAGGCTTTTCAGAAGCCGAATGGAAGTCTTTGTTAAAAAAAAAAATCCCAGTTTGTTGTTTCTAATGAATCAGAGTTCCAAGTCATCTGAACATCATCAGTGGCCAATGGACTGATTTGCCTGGAAGCTAATAGGCTGTGTTGTTCTGTGAGGTTTCTGGGGGGAGGATCTCTCTTGGAGTTGGTTGCAAGACTGTGGCAGAGACACGGGAGTGGCACGTGGTTGCTGAGTGTGTAGCATGCAAGCAATCGTCTACAAGAACTTACTCGACAGTTAGCACTACCTCTTTCCTAATTATTATGGCAGAAACAGAATGTAGTAGCACATCTCCGAAGACAATTATTAGGTTAAGCCAAAAGGCACAAAAATCTGTTCTACTTTTCATGATCTCCAGACCAATGTGGATTTTGAAAATGAACGTATGATTAACATGCCAACAAGGCTATCCTTCACATTTTGAAAGCGCTTAGGGTTGTTATTTGTAGATCACAACTTCCAGAATCACCTGGCTAACACAGCTGGAGTTTAAAATCACACAGCATTCCAAGAGAAGAATTATAGTACAATGTAATTTCACTGGCAGAACTTTGGACTGGTTGGGGTCCCTCCCAGCTCTATGGATCTATATTGTACTGCACTCAGCATATAATTATTGCCATATCCACACACAATGAATTTCTCAATTTCCTAGTTTACTGGTTTACTGTGTGCTGATATGCAAATAAGATGTTTGCTCCACCATTTGCATGGGTGGACAGAATAATCTGCAACATAACAGGTAATTCACAATAACATTTGTTCCTGAGACCATGGCTTGTTGCTCCCGAGCAAGCCAAGACCACAAGCTAGCAACTAGCCAGAATGTATTGTTCCCTCACATGTTCACTTACAGAATTTCACATACAAATTCTATCAGCAAACTAGGATCCCAAGTTCCACCATCATGATAAACTGTCTATTCTTGGCTTACCTATCCATATAAAGACAGAGTTTGATTTAATTTAATACACCAACATATGGTTCATTTTTAATAAATCAGGATAAGATTCATAGGTTATCATTAGATGTGAACATGGGCACCGTGGTCACCTTACCGAAAATGAAAAATACAATGTTCACTTTTAAAATCCGTTACTGTTAGGAACTATTAGAGCCATTAAAATCTTTATTATTAGAAATAATATTATAGTTACAATTTCGTCATTTGGCATAAATTAAACATTAAATATATGTCGTTTCTGTCCAAATGCATGATCTGGGGTATTGGTGAAATGGATATTCAACAACATCTGAATCAGGATTGAAATTTGGAGTTTCCAGCCCCTCATGAACATTGCACAGCTTTCAAGGGGGGGAAGGGATTATGTTGTTTTTCATCCATGGGAAAACCACTCAGTAGAAAAACTTTACAAACAGAAAGCCATATTTTTAAGTGTTGTCTGTGTGCATGCGTGCTGTTCATCTGTTTGTTCAGTGGATAGTGTGCTGTTCCTTACATTTTGAGAGCTGTAGTTCCTGTTCCCATTTTAAAGCAGTTATCCAATTTTAAAGTTGTCCAGTGGGGGTGGGTGACAGTGAATGTGTGAGTGCTCTAGAAAAATAAGGCAGAAAATTATCCCTTCTTTCTACATGCTATCTCCTCATTGTTTTCAGAAGTAATCCCATAATTTTGTAGGCGGAAATGGTATTACAAACAAAGAAAATACAGTAAAATGAAATAAGGCTAAGCAAACCAATGCTTGTGTGACCGAACACATTCTGTCACATTGCCCATTGCCTGATTTAAAAGAGAGAGTGTTCAGAGCTTAGAAAAGTTACTTTGCAGGATACAGAATCCTAAATCATCATAGCCACCTGTTATGCTAGGAGATGTGATCTAAAAAGTAACTTTTTAAATTCTGAAAGAATGGGATCCAGCATTTTCATTCCACTGATTGAATGACTTATACTAGTGAAGTTGAAGGGAGCCTTCCCCCTGAAGCGTTTCATGTACACTCAAAATCTGCAATAAGTTTTCTAGCAGTGCAGGTGGCTACAGTGAGGAGAGAAAGAGAAGAAAGGAAGGTCCCTTTCTGCTAGCAAACATCCACTAGTGCAACATTGAATTGAATGCCAGAGGCATTTATGGTTCCCCGATGGGCACTCCCATCATACTATTGTGTGGAACAAATACAGAACAAATGAATGTTATTTAATAATGTAAGTTATGAAATTAATATTGCATTGTATGAGTATAGTATAGAATATGTAACCATTGCAACTGAATCCCACAGAAATTACTGACACTGGATTTGTTTTCAAATGAGGGTGAAGGCAGGCATAATATAAAAACATAGCCAAAATGCTCAGCTGCCCATTCAGCATGAAATATGTAAGTTTATCACATGGGACTTGGAGAACGGGTATGGAGCAGAACAGAACAGAAAAGGGGAGAAACATATGTTATTGCAGAAGAGAACACCGCCAATGCTGCCAGGAGTCACCAATCTGTTCCCCAACCGTTCCACAGCCGCCAATTTTGAAGAACGATTCTGAACAGTTCTTTGTAAATGCAACCCTGGCCACTACTGAAACCTGGGCATCCAGGCTCAGATTGAAGTCCAGGAGCACACGCAAACTGTGAGATTTCCAACTGTCAGAACAGGGGTCCAGAATCCCAGACAATCAACCAGTCAGCTTTAAGTTGAATAAACAGAACTTTATTGATGCTCCAGGATCAGCAGTACCACACCATTCAGCTTCTTAGCTGAGACTGACCAGTTCCCGCCCAGCACTCTATACATCCCAACCCCGAAAGGGCTGCACCTTCCCCCTTCTCACCAAAGCCCGCGAAAATAGCCCATTCCAGTTATTTTCCATTAGTTTCAATTTCCATTAGTTTCAATTTCCCCCTGGCTCCCCCTTATCTGTACAATTCCCACCAGAAACTGCTTCATACCAGACCTAGAGCAGAGCAGCTCCAAGGTCAGCCGATAAGGCCTCCTGGCACCGTTATGCACTCCTCCCTCCTATCTAGCAACTAACTACACACCCATCATCCCCAACTACAACTACAACCCTATATCTGGAAGAATACTACAAGGATTCTGACACCAACCTCCTTCTGTTATGAAGGAATATATAGGATCCTAGAGGACATGTAGTCTGACCCGTTCAACATCAGCAAATGCCACTCAGCCTGCATCCACACTGGAGAAATAACCCGTTTTGGCACCGCTTTAACTCTTTCTGGCTCAAGGCTATGGAACTCCAACTGCCAGAATTCCATAGCCTTGAGCCAGAAAGAGTTAAAGCAGTGCCAAATGGGTTATTTCTCCAGTGTGGATGCAGGCTGAGTGGCATTTGCTGATGTTGAACGGGTCAGACTACGTGTCCTCTAGGATCCTATATATTCCTTCATAACAGAAGGAGGTTGGACTGGATGGTTTTTGAGGATCCCCCCAACTCTACCATTTCTGGTTGGGGATTCAATCAAAGTTTATTTGTGTTCTTTCAACCCCTGCTCAGCCTCCTTTTGACATGGTAATTGAGTTTGGAATGCAAATTAAATTAGCACCAACACACGTAATTAGCGTAATTATTCGACTTGCCTTTCATTGTCATTCGAGAAATCTGTCAAGAATACTTCTCTAGCTGCTGACAGGGAGAGACAAAATAACCTTTTGAAAATGGGACTTTTGAAATGAATATTTTCTTTAAAATTCTCATTAAGTTCTCAGTGGACGAGAAGAAAAACAAAGGTTTGTCAAATCACTAGCTGTTTCCTACTGCAAAACCCTAAAAATTCCACTATCTCACTTCCACATTTCCATTTCGGTTAGCTCTGTATACTTTTGGAATTGCTATCTTCTTGATGTGATTGCACTCTGCATATTTTCTAAATTCTAAATAAAGAACCTTCTTAATTCACCTGAGACATGGAGTCCTCCTCCGTTAGTACTGGTATACACTGGTATACCAGCCAAAGGTTATCCAAGCCTCTTGCAAAAGCTAATTTCCCCAAAATTTAAAGTAATACTGACAGTTGGTAGGGACCCCCAATCTCCCCACCTGCTCTTTGGGTAACAATGCCATAAATCTAAATGCCTTCCTATTGTCGGTTTTGCCCTGCCTTATGTGTTTATGCAAGCATGCTGCCCCCCCCCCCCCATGTACACTCAATTTTTATTTTTCCTTTTAATCACTGTCTAATAATTTATTTTTAAAAATCGTTCCTTCCCTCAATGTTTTTTAATACTTGATTAACTTAAATTAAATTAAATAGTGATTAAAATTTGCTGATTGACATATTAAATTCTGTGGACACATAAAAAGACAATCAGTTGCCACTGGAATGATAGGCAACAAGACTCAGTGTGGTGTAGTGATTTGATTGTTGGAGTAGAATTTTGGGAGACCTGGGTTCGAATCTTCAGTCAGCCATGGAAAACCAGAGGGTAAACTTGGGCAAGTCACACTCGCCCATTGTTAGAACTTGTGAACTAATCTTGCCAAGAAAACCCTACAGTTGCATTTCCAGAAGCCAGTAATTCACCTGAAGGCACAAAACAGCAATAATAGTAGGCAAGCTTCCCTTAAAACGGTATTCTAAATACACAGACAATTTTAACTAAGAAGGCTTTGTGTCTACTGTAATATTTGAGGGTCAATTTTCTCTGACACCATGTAACATCTGTGAGTCTATTATATGGTATTTATGTCTTTAAATAATATATCTAATAACTGCATTTATTTAATATATGTTTCTTCTAGCTTGGCTCTGAGTCAGTTCTTGTTTTGGTTAACTCCTCTCTTTGGCCTGTTTCTTGATCACTTGACTGAACCCAGAAATCTTGCCATTAATAAACAAAGTCTGAATACTATTCCCACATAGCAACAGGTCTCATTTAGTTTCAACAAGTATTAGAATAGTTGTATCAGGATGGTTGTCATCCAGACTACTGTCCTTACATATTCTATGTTTATCAGTCAGGTTGGTGGCATTTGATTCCAGACATTAATTTAGTTCCTGGCAGATGAAAGGAAGAAGCACTGTTTCTCTAACCAAAGATCTGATTTGTTCCTTTGAATTTTTTACGTGGCTGTTTAATATAACAGAAGGAGAAAACAGAAATGCCAACAAGGGATTCAGTCCTTCTGATCTAAGGCAGGAAATACAGAAAATCATGGTAATATTGTTATAATACTGTTAGTATTCCAGCTTTCACATTCTTCTCATTTCTTGTTTTTAGAACAGTGGAGAAGAGTTAATATACACATTAACACATCAATGTGAATCATTTTATATTTGCAGGCATTCTAATGCTAAATTTGAAATGTTATTGTTATTTGCTGTCAAATCAACTTCAGTCTATGGCAACTTGAAGAACGAGAGATCTCCAAGAATCTCAGTTGTCTTGCAAACTCAGAGTTATGGCTTCCTTAAGAATCAATCCTTTTTTTTCTTTTGTACACCTTCCACTTTGCAAAGCATTATCATCTTTTCCCGTGAGTCACATCATCTCATAATATCTCCAAAGGACAATAACCTCAGTTTAGTCACCTCAGCTTCTAGTGGAAGTTCTTGGCTTGATTTGTTCAAGTTCTCATTCATTTGTCTTTTCAACAGAAAATTGATTTGAAACCACTTGAAATTACAAGACACAGAATTTACTTTTTTTAAAATATGCTGCTTTATTCGAAAATTTGTTACTAAGAACTGGGAGTGTTTTTCTCACTACTGAAGTGTGTGCACTGAACATATATGTCCTATCTATGGTGTTAATACACTATTTTTACTATGCATATTGTTGAGTGAGTCAATATCCTTGCCCTGTACTTGGAGGGATGGTATCCAAAAATTAAATAAATGTGCCTTGATAGTGTAGTGTAGGTATGACCAAGCGGGGAAACCCCAAGCTCCATTGCACAGGATATAAATCGGCAAGGAGAAAGGAATTATTATTATTATCATTATTATTATTATTATTACCCCACTTTTCAGCCCTAAAGGCTATCAGAGCAGCTTACAATTATTATTTTAATTAGACGGTTCCCTGCTCTCAGGCTTACAATCTAAGAAAACACGACACAAAAGGAGAAGGGAATGGTGGTGGGGAAAGGGATCAGGTCCAAAAGTTCTTCTCTCCCTCTGACGCCTGGACCAAGGCAGATGGACTGGAGGAAGGGTTCTGTTTCATAATCTAGGACAGGCCCGACGGAGTATGGCCTGTCCTTTCACTCCCTCCTTGGCCAGATGGTGTTGCCATGGAGGGAAGGCTCTTCAACCTGAGGCCAGGTCCGATGGTGTTGCTAGCCTCTCCTTCACTCCCTTCTAGGTCAGATGATGTTGAACGACTGCAAGGGGCCAGCAAATCTTGCACAATATTTCTTAGAGCTCACACATGAGGCTTTAATCATACAATTATTTATTCTTATGGCAAACCAGCAGCTTTTTTACAAATATGAGTTCTGTATGTTGGGACACTATTGGATGCATGGGTTGAGTTCCCAAGGTATATATCGGGGGGGGGGGGGTAAATAAACAGCTAACATCATTCTTACACTGGACATCTTATGTTTGCTTTCTATAAAGCAGAGTTATATCCTCTTTTTCCAAGACATATCTTCTTTTTCAGAGCTAAAGCCTCTCTATGTGTGAATTTTTTAATTGCCCAGGTCTTCTTACATGGAAGAAGCTAGTAGTAGAGCTTTGAGAAGGTGGAAGACAGACATGCCAGGTTAAAGCAGGATGTGAAAAGGCCTCAGACCAGCCAGCCTCAGTCTCATGGGGGTTATCAAGTGATTCCCTGGCTACCATTTCTTTTGTTGTTATTGCTGGAGCCACCAATCTCCTCCATTCTGCGAGAAGGTGTGTCATGGATGAAGTCAGTTGAGAGGAGAAAGGCATCCCACTTCTATCACCAGGATGGTGCCTGACCACAGGGAAGGATTCTCTTGGTTGTTGGATTGACTCAAGTGAGGAGCGGTGGCTCCTTACAACTGCCTGGAGATTATGGCTTATTTAAAGTGAGTGTTGTCATAGTGATTAGTGGTTGGAAACAGTCAGTAAATGTGCCCTCTTTTTTGCTTTTCAAAATATGGTAACCCTACATAGATCCAGCTTCATACCATCCCTTTTTCTGTCTGTGCTCAGATACCTTTTGTACATGTGGTTGTTTGATGATGCATGTATATTACAGATACACTGGTCATTTAATCTCTAATGTTTTGTGAGCTAACAGGGAACAGTACCTGACTAGACAAACTCGGCAAGGTTAGCAAAGGTTATCAGTTGTCCCATGTGAACACTCTAGAAATTCTATGTATTCTCTTTGTTCCTTACTCTGCCTCAGCCACTATAGGAAATTTATTGTCATTATTGCTGTCGGCATCCCTGCCACAAAGAACTACTCAGTGCTCAAATGACTGTAATTGCTCCAGCAAACATAATGTTGAGCTCCAGTGACTTTCAACTTTGCAGGTCAGATGTTATAAAGAAAGCTTCCTTGTGTAGCAGTAACATGGTTTATAGATGTTCACTAGATTTGACAGAAAAATGAAAATATGGATGGGCCTGTGCAGCATCAAAGTAACCCTTGGTCTGAGGTTTACTGCAGTGCTGAAAATGGCAAGAACAATATTCTGATCCATCAGGGCTGTGAGAGAGAGGAAAAGAGGGTTCAATGGAAGCCAAACTAAAGCAGAAGGTGACCACAGCATCTTCAGCAGGAAACAAGGAGAGAGAAAGAGACAGATGGTCAGAGTCAGCAGCAGTACACTCAAGAAAGGACTTTGTGGTAAGATGTCCAGGGTCCTGTTCAGTAAAATAACCACAAGGAACCCTAAACACAACAGAGCTAGTTTACCACATTTTGAACTAAGCAGAGTAATACATTTAAACAGCCTCCCCACACACCATACAAATATGAAGACAGGAATCTAAAATCACTTAAGTGCTTCATTGAGAATGAAATACCTCAAAACCAGAGGCAGCTTGCAAGGATAGCAGAAGTAGGCTCGGCCCATACATGTGCTATTCTCAGGCCGTTGCCAAATCCCCAGTGACCCAGCAGTGCCCATCACTATTGCCAAAGTCGTATCTACAAAAGGGAATTGGATCGATTACCTTCTTTTTTAAATTCCATAATGCCCTCTCAATCATACTGTGGGGTCAAAATAACAAGCCATCAGACCCCATCTGATCTTGGAAGCTTAGTAGGATTAGCCCTAGTTAGTACTTAGATGGGAAACGGGCAACAAATATCAGGCATTGTAGGTTATATTTCAGAGGAAGGAACTGGTAGTCCATGCCTAAGAAATTCATGGGGTCATTATAAGATGACAGGCATGTTGAAGGCACATACACACACTCATATACATGATTATTGGTTTTGAAGATAATCTGGTATCTTTCCTAACTACTGGAGACAAAGTATGTTCATGAAATGAGGTTACGTACTCATTCAGTTTTTTTAAAATATGAAATGGAGGTATTTATGTATTATGAATTGGATGGATTTTTAAGTTGTTAATTATCTTGTTGAGTCATGCTGTCAATGGAGGCTGTTGACTTCAACATCAATATGCGGTGTATCTGTCCTAGATGTAATTCTGAATTTTAAAGGAGCTATCCAAGGTTCTGAAGCCTTTTTGGCAAAAGGGTTTCGCACCATGTGTCGCTCCTTTAACATTCAGTCTAAAACCCAGAATGGACTGGCCATCAGAGCCATCAGTGCCTATTGTGTTACTGGAGGAAGAAGACATCCCGGGCAAACCACGAAATCCATAAGGCCTTGCTGGGCTTGCAGTAGAGGAGTAGGTGGCGCAGTGATTAAATGCCTGTACAGCGCCCTGGTGGCACAGTGGTTAAATGCCTGTACTGCAGCCACTCACTCAAAACCATAAGGTGGCGAGTTCAAGACCAGGAGTGTACAGTATGGTTGTATGCTGTTTGAAAAGGAGGCTGTCAAGTCTCAATGCAATATATGGAATATTCCCCTGGTGAATTTCCTACCCCCCGTAAGTTTTCTTTGGCCAGAATGACCTCGGAAGGATGCAAGCCTGAGTCGAGCTTCAGCCCTTTGGCTGAAGCTCGACTCAGGCTTGCATCCTTCCGAGGTCGCTAAAATGAGTACCCAGATTGTTGGGGGCCATTAGCTTACAATTGTAAACTGCTTAGATACTCCTTAAGGGTATGAAGCGGTATATAAATGAAGCTGTTTGTTTGTTTTTGTTTTAGGGTAGGAGGAAGCCCTTCCTTTTGCAGTAGAGGTGCCCTTTTCAGCCATTTAGTTTAAAATTCTCTTCTGTTAAAAGCAATGGAAGGAAATAAACTATGCAAGTTCCAGAGTTGGTGAAATTTCCCATCTGTTCCAAGGGATTATTGAGCTGATAAGAGAACAGTCAGCCCTAGTCAGCCCTAGTCCATCCCAGAAACCCCCTTTTTGGATCCTCTGTGGTTGAGCACCACCATTGTGTGGAGGCTTCCGAGGACAGATGTCTACGCAAAATAATCCTACTAGTGTCTAGATCTACCCACCTGAGCCCACGAGATCATGCCCTTAAACAATACTGGTTTGGACTACAGCTCCAAGAATCCCCTTTCATCGTGACTGGAGGAATCTGGGGGCGGTAGTCTAAAGAAATACTTTGCCACACACATACTCACCCACACACAATCACTTACATTCATGAAACATCCAGAAGAGATTTCAGAATTCTAGATCAAAATATAAAGTAGAGAGGAGGAGGTCAGGCTGTTCTAAACACTGAGCTTGTTAGCATTTCAAAGCTAACTCATAGGAATTCTGAAGGTAATTAATGTTGGTGATTATTAATGTGAGGAAAAAATAATCCTGTAAAGCTCTGTGTGCTTCTCTTATTCTTGCCCTATTTAGGTGACGCAAAGACCTCATTCTGGGCAAAGGAAAAGTTACGGGGGGTAGGAAATTCACCAGGGGAATATTCCATATATTGCATTGAGACTTG
The DNA here is from genome assembly GCA_034509955.1 of Urosaurus nigricauda. Taxonomy (NCBI): domain Eukaryota; kingdom Metazoa; phylum Chordata; class Lepidosauria; order Squamata; family Phrynosomatidae; genus Urosaurus; species Urosaurus nigricauda. Next base: position 110,584,765 of record JAOEGL010000004.1, read on the forward strand.
ACAGCCTCCTTTTCAAACAGCATACAACCATACTGTACACTCCTTCCCAAGAAAGCTGATTAATCAAATATGTTATTAATTTGACAGAAACAGGGAATTCCTTCTTGGCTGCACCACCCCTCTGACATGCTCTGAAAAAGCCACTCATCGGTGTTCATGTGCCTTCCATTTTAATAATAATGTTTTAAAACTGGAGTCACTTATATCCCATTGGTTGTTATTGTATCTAGTTTGAGGACCCAGTCAGTCATTTGCATGACAAAGATTGCTTTTGACTGAAATTTTGTAAGTCCTGTTATGTACTCCAGTCAAGCACACAATACATGCCCGATCAAAAATAGCATTTTCTGTCTCAGCAACATTGTTTGTTGAGCTACAATGGACAGATGCAGATGAATGTGTTTGTTTGTTTGGTTTTTACCCTAAGCATACTGGAAATGGAATGGTTGCAGTCCCCATCCCACCACGCTCCTCTATTTTAGCCTACATAAAATTACGCTTCCAAAATAAGTATACCCCTAGACATTTATACAGTAAGTGATTATAGTTATCTGAATGGATTAAAATTATTAGTGTGCCTGCATAGAGAACGATGCTGTAGCTGAAGAGGTATCCCTTGGGCCAAGTCTGCATTATGAAAAGCATAATGTCTGAGATGGTAGAAAATTTTTAAAATCGCTGCTTTAATAATCCTTTGCAAGGTTATTCTGAAAGCAATGTGTATGCCACCATGAGCTTTTTGCAATGAGGTTAGGATACAAATGCGTAGATGGATGAGACTTATACTTCTGCTTTAGCTACATGAATGACTTCAGAAAGCAGACCCATGCCTTCAAACATATCATGGGAAGTCCCTTTAATTGCAAATGGGTCACAAGGGGAGACCAGGACAGAGCTGAACAGTGGCCGCTACTTTTTCTGACAAAAAGCATCTCATTACAGTGAGCATAAATTCAGATCAATTCACCGTGAACAAGAATTCTATACAGTCCTAAGGCACATTTTGGTTCCCTTCCAATTCAGCTGCTCCAGTTTTTAACTCTTTTTGGAATCCTATCTGCCCTTTAAGCATGTCTTTACAAAAACATTTTTATTAATCTTATCATTAATTATGTTACATTTGGGGGGGGGGGAATAAAGAACAGTTGTAAGAAATATAAAACAAAAATGCTGCAGCATTAAGGGAATACCAAATAAATTCTATGGTCAGGGTTACAGGGCCTCTGTAACCAATTTTTAAAATGAGAAAGATGATATAATGTGCATATACATATACATATATATACATATACATATATATATATATATATATATATGCAATCATTTAATTCTCTTGCAGGAATGATGCCTTTTGTACCGTCACAAAAATGGTTTCAAAAGCTCTTTCTCCAAAGAGGCCATTTATACTTAGTATAGGATATCTCACTATATATGTGCACATATATCTGGACTAAATTACTGCACCTGTCAAGTCTGCAGTGTAGCGTGGCTCCATCTAATTATATTGTAAAATGTGTTCATTACAAGGAAATTGCCTTTCCAGTGGGTGGAGGAATCTTTTTTTAAAAAAAAAAAAGATTGTCATGGCCTATAATGCTAACTATATGTTAAAAGTGACAGAGAGACAGAGCTTAGCCTATACGTTTGAGGAATGAGGACAGGGGAAATAGAGACTTTCTTTGCCCTAAAGGGAGTATGGGGCACTGCACACATTACTGTTTGATTTTATTTAGTAAGCCAGGATGATGTTCAAGGTCGATTTTCTTTTTCTAGAAATGGGCCATTGCACAGTGGTAAATGAAAGCACACAGAGCTATCAAGGGCAGGGGTGGGGAGGGGGGGCATAATGTTCTGTGTTGAGACAGGGTAATCCTTTTGGCACAAAGATCTTACATAGCTAAGTTTTTATTCTTGTTTTCAGCGAATGGCCATGAAATGGTGGGATTGCTTGGAATCTGCAGCACAGATCATCATGCCTGCTGGAGCTCAGTACTTTATCACACAAGGCCTGAAAAGTGGAATTAGAGCAGGATAGCAGTTTCTGTGCCTGCACCTTATCATAAGATGCTGTGTCTGTCCAGCAGCTGATCTATAGTCCATCCGTCGCTGGAGTGCTCCTTCTCATTGACAGGCAAAATCCATCAATGCTTCTCAATTCACCATTGATGGACAAAGCAGCTCTGATATACAAAGCAGCTCTGATATACAGGCAGTCACATGGTGGGTGTGATTGTGCTCCTTTCCCCCTCCTCCTTGCTATTCCCAAGTGGGCGATTTTTCTTTGTTCAATTTCTTTCTTGCTTTTTTCCACTTAATGGATTGCCATGATCATACAATTGCTGTAAAAATACAAATAAATACAAATAATATAGACTAAAAGACATGCTGGGAAGGGCATAGGGCTGAGAGGCAGGGCTATGGAGGCTGGCATGGGGAAGACAGAGGCCATGATAAAAGCACCACCACTGTGATTTGGAACAGCTGTGTGAGAATAATTGTCGCCAACACGGTATGTTTGCATTTTTGCATTTTCTAGACTAGATTGTGGCACCTTACAAGCCTCATGTAATAAAGTACTAAGCATTTTCAACCAAAGAAACAGGAAAAGGGGCAGAGAGCAAAGATGGTGTACTACTAGCAGCAAGTCACAATGTTTCTGTTTCTGTTGGTGACATAGTGGTTAGTAATTGACTGGGACTTGGTAGATCCAGAGTTTAGTTCGCTCAACCAGGAAACTCCTGGATGACCTTGGACCAGTCCTCCTTTCTTAGCCTGATCTACTATGCTGCTTTGTTGTAACAATAAAGAATGGAGAAAGAGAGCTATGTACACTGCCTTGAGTTCACAGGAAGGAAGAGCAGGCTATAAATGTAACTAATAGATACATGTCTTTATCATTGTTCTTAGGAAAATACAGCATTGGAGGAGGTTTTCTCTTTGACAAAAAGTCCTACGATCCTTCATGCCCAAACACAGTTTTTAATAGGCTCCTCTGTTGCAAATCCTGATGAAGTGGCTCAAAGAATGAAACCGACGCACTTCCAGAGGTGTGATACAATCCTGCATTTTCTATAAATGCATAGGAAGGATCACAGTTGCAGTAGAAAGTCCACTTATCTTCAACATGTCCAACAGTTGTATATTGATCCAAATGTCTGCGTAGACAAGGACAACTCTTATCATTGGGAAGAGTGAGGCAATTGCTGTGTTAGCCTTTCAATGATTCATCATGTACTCACTGGTCATTCCCTTCTCTTTGAAGACAAAGTTTTGTATTCCACATGACCAATCTGGAATACTAAAATATTCTGCAGTCTTTGGTGTGGTTGAAGACACTGTTCTGTCCATCACCAGTGTCAAAACTTCAGCTGTCAATCCTGTTGCTTCTATATATGGAACTGTCTCCCTCAGACAGCAGAATACCTTGTGCATGGACTCTCCTATACATACAACAATCTATATAATAAATGTATGGATATCTGAGTCATAGAAAGTGTTAGGTATGCTCCTATGCAAGATTTAATTGAATGCCCACACAGGACCAATGAAATATACCATTAAGCATATTTATAATATTATTCATGCTTGCTGTCAATACTAGATGAATGACTTTGGTATCATTTGATGTCTTGGCTACCACTACTCAGAAAATGTAAATGTGCAATTAGTTTTTTAAAAATTTATATAGCAGCTGACAGCTCCTCATGTAAACATTAAAGTAGTACTATTTAGGCTGCATTCCCACTTACAAATAAAGCACTTTGCGAACTGAATTGATGGATCAGTTTGGTAGTGGAGCATGGTTCACACTACATTTGCCCCGATCGCATTTTTTGTGGCACAATAAAATAAAATAACCTACTTGTGGTTCACATTGACAAATGAATCGATTCCAAATGGACTCGCTCCAGCCAGCCAAAGGATAAATTTAAATCAAATCCGTATCTGGTTCACACTTGTGCAGACTCGATTTATCCAAAAAGATGCGGAAAAAATCAGCGTCAAAAAGACATGGGTCAAATGGGTCTAGCGCATGGCCCCTCTCTCTGAATCGCTTCAGCAATTTGGTTCAAGTGTGAACCAGGGTTGTTTAAACCGGTTCAAACCGATTTGAGACCCAGTTTAAAAGGTAGTGGGAATGAGTCTTCATTAGATTGGTTTGAGTGTTGGGCTACAATTTGAGATCAGGGTTTGATTCCCCCCTTGAGCATAAAAACTCAGTGGATGACCTTGGGGAAGTCACACTCTCTCAGCATCAGAAGATGGCAATGACAACCCCCCTCTAAAGAAACTTGCCCACGAAAAATGATAGGGTTACCTTTGGGTCACCATAACTCAAAAATGACTTGGAAGCAGACAAGAACAACTCATTAGATTGCAGAGTGAAACAAAACAATGAAGTCAACTTTTCTTTTATCATTTCAACTGTGTGTGTGTTTTAAGTGCACATAAATGTCTCTCTTCTGTGATCATCTTTAAACATTTCTGAGGGAAGGAAAAAGCAAACAAGACAGCTCAGGGTAATGTGATGCTATATCCATTGGAAGCATTGTTTCGCTCTCTCTTTCTTTTCCTTCCTTAGCAGCTGGCCTGAAGGAACTAAACTTAGCAAGACTGAGGTGTGGGAAACTAGATAGCACATTTTAGAGCCTAAGAGGAAATGCAAGGCTCAATGTGTTTGAGGTTAAGATTAATGCTCAACTTCCTCCAGGCTATTTTAAACAGTGGTAAAGGATGGCGAGCTTTCTTATAACAAAATGACAGATGATCAAAAGGTTGAGTATGATCTGTATGTCAGGCATCCATGCCCCTCTTGTAGCCCTTTACTTGACAGAAGCATTTGAACACGGTGGCTTCTACTTCCTCTCTTCTTTGTTTACCCCAAACATGCCGGTAACTGGGAAAGGCAATGCCTCAGCTGAGAAATGACTGGTGGACTCTGTATGTGCCTGGAAAGGGGAGAGCAGCTGGCTTTGTTTTGGACAAAGTGTGAAATTGTGGGGATTGGGAATACTGCCCTCTCAGGACTGGAAATTATTGTGGAGCGGATGTATTCCTGACTGACTCTCTAAAACACTAAATAGCTTACACCTGCCAAGCCCACCAAACGGAACAGTTAAACTGATGCTATGGTGGGACTACTTTTATCTCAACATTTTCTAGTTCCTTCTAAGGCAAATATGTCTATTAAAATATATATTTTATTTTATATATAGGTTCTTCATTTCTAAATTATTCCAGTTCTGATTCCAATTTCAGAAGGCAAGTCCTAAGCACAAACAGTAATTTTCGTGGTTCATCCCCTTAGCAAAAATAAAATACAATAGTGTCACTAGTTTCAAAATGCTGGGGAAATAGAAATTTCATAATATGCTAAGGAAAAAAAGAGAAAGGAATGGGGGTGGAGGAAACCACTATAAACTCATTATAGGTTATAGTCGTTTGTTTTGTGTAGATCCTTCTTTCTCCCACATATTTTAATAAGAACTGAGAAACTAACAGAGGAATTGGTAAAGAAAATCAGTCTACAGAAATAAAACTTTTTCACACAGCTCTTACAATCCACACAACCATACTAACAAATGAATTCAAGAGACTATGGACGCTATCACACGGAGGAAGCAAGCATCATGAAAACATGATTAAAACGTGGTTAGCATGATCAGGGGAAAGATTAGCACACCCCACGAGTTTCTCCCATTCATGTCCCATGCGTAAACTGTAATGGACGTGTGTTTTGATAGATCCTTCTTCCTCCCACATATTTTAAACAGAAGTTTCCATTACCCAAAGACACATCCAGTTTACCACATTTTAATCACATTTTCATGATGCTTGCCTCCCATGTGATGGAGTCCTATGTGGTGTTAGAGAAAGCTGCTATATATGCTATTTGTGTGGTATATAATGATGTGCTCCTTCCCTTTTCATTTTTGCTATCCTTAATTAATAAAGCAGGAATTATACAATATAAACAATGTTGCTCTTATCTCCCAACTCTCTCTGTATTTCCATCTTTTTCCATATACTATTGTGCAGAGTCATTTCCTGGTAGCCATTGTCTCCTATGTGGCTTCCTCTTGAGTCACTACATTTCTCATCCTGTATGTCCTTCTAACCATCGTATGTAGTTCCAACTACACCGATAAATGTTGGTTTTGCAAATGTGGTGTGTGTCCAACAGGGATGTAACTACAGGAGGGACAAAATGAGGGCACTGCCTCCCTATAAGAATTCTGCACCCCCAAATGAAAATGTCTTTCAGTTTCAACTTCAAGTATTGGAGAGGGTAAGCAATGCAAATCATTTGTGCCTTTCCGTCATGTGTTTGCCTCCCTCCGTGATGTGTCTGCCACTTTGCTTTAGATACCTAAACTATATTTCTAAATGATCCACTGACGTTTTAAGTTACTTTAATGCAAAGAAAAATTTCATTGTGAGTATTAGCATTCCTAACAGAAACAACACCTCCTTCATTCGCTCTCCACCCCATAGATATAGTGCCCAAGATTTCCCATCTCAGAAACTGAGGAGTTACTCCTATCTTAAATGGAAAACATGAATTTAGGCTGCATCCACACTCCAGAAATAATCCAGGTTGAAACCACTATAAGTGCCATGGCTCAATGCTATGGAATTCTGGAAAATGTAGTCTCTGGCAAAGAAGGCTAAATATCTCAAAAAACTGCAGTTCCCAGAATTCCATATCATTGAATCATGACAGTTATAGTGGTGTCAACCTGGATTATTTCTGCAGTGCAGATGCAGCCCTAGTGCTTTCTCTTTACTTTTATTCACATTAAAGGTATTGTCAACAGGATCCACCCAAGAAACACACTTACCATCTGCACACATACTTGAATAAAGGTACATAAAAGTACCTTAAAGCCAGCCAAGTTATTCTGGCACACAAGGCCAAAAAGATCCCATTAACAGTTATTTTCATTCCTGGCAGTAAAAATACAGTAAGAACAAATTCTATTACTAACTATTTGCTGGCATATCGTGACACTGCAAATGTGCTGCCTCAGGTGGCTGCTTCACTCTTTCCAAAAGGAGGAGCAACTGGACCTGCAAACTCGAACAATAATATGAAGGTCCTCTAACAATTATATTAGAGGGCTCACAGCACTATAAATTATAATACCTTACAATGCCCACATTCCTGTTGGCCCACAGCCCTCAGACATAGTCATCCCCCAAGGGAGCCTTTCACATGACACAGTTATACCATAAAGCCTGCTGCCACACTAATTCTGCAGCATAAGCTGCATCCGCATAGCAGAAATAATGCAAATTGGCACTGCTTTAACTGCAGTGGTTCAGTGCTATGGACTTCTGGGAATTACAGTTTTGTGACTTAGCCTTCTCTGTCTATTGCTCTGGTCCCACAACAAACCACAAAAACATCTTTATGGAAATCTGGAATTTGCAATTTGACACTAGAACTCTAGCTGAGAATTTTATGTGCCCTCCCTAAACCGCAAATCCCAGGATTGCCATGGCTATTCAAGCAGGATCATAGTGTTATAATTATGTGAAAAAGCCCAAGGTAGCAGTTTTTTACAGGTCTTGTATAAGAGAGCAAGTTCTAAACGTCTTTGCTTCTCTCCTGAAGATCTAAAATAGCAGATTGAGAGGCTTATTGATCAGGTCTCATATCATTTTGCTGTGTTGTTCCCTGAGGGGAAGTGTCGCCGCTTTGGCTGGCATAGCCAGTCTCTAGATGAAAGATTTGTAATTCATATGCCATTTCTCAAAATGATAATTATATCCATTTAGGTAAATTACAACATAATTATTTCTCAGTGTAAATCATAATTTTCAGCTGGGTTCTGGCCCTTGCAACTCAGGTTCACATACTATTAACCACACTGAAATATTACTAGTTCTGACCATCAGTTGGGTGATTAACTTCAACATCAATAACCTTAAGCCAAACTTTTTCTGCTATGTGAAACAACAAAAGAAAGGTGGGTTATTAAACAGATGGAGCTACAGCACTTAAGGTGGTGTCAGACTGCTTTATTACTACAATGTAGATGCACCCATGATGACAGTAAAGTGAAACACCCTCCCCCCCCCCATGAAGGGGTTTTCTTGGCAAGATTTCTTCAGAGTGGGTTTCTCCTAGGCTGAGAGAATGTGACTTTCTTAAGGTCACCCAGTGGGTTTCTATGGTCAAACAGGGATTTGAACTCTGGTCTCTCAGAGTCCTAGTCCAAAACTCAAATCACTATACCAAACTGGCTTTCATATACCTTATACTATATACAGAGTCAAGAAACTCTTGCTCTTTGTTGTTTATTATCTTCTATGCTGCATGGCATTAGTTTTCCAGGGCTTCATATGCCAGCAGTGAGTAGGGTTTCCCCAATCTCAGGACCTTCTCTGGTCCTCAAGATGAGGGGAAGGAATCTCAGGGAAAGAGTATTGCCATGAAAATTGCATGTATGTAGACATATTTCTCTGTTGTTTGACTTATTTTTGACTTATTTTTTCATTTAATGTCATGCTTTCTGTAACTGTGCTTAATGCTTAATGACATCACTAGGGTCATCCTGTGATGTCACAAGTGGTCAACTGTAGATCTGGTTTGGGCCTTGAAATCTCAAGACTTGGAATAGACCTGACCTGGCAACCATAGACAGAAATAACCTTTGGCATGAAAAACAAGTGCTCTTCCACTGGGAATGTCCCTTTCCTCAGACAGGCAGAAGAATGTCTTTGGGTTTTCTGTACCTTCTGAAACAATATGGAAGAGAGAAGTTGATCTTCTTCATAACACATATCATCCCAATCGCAATCCCTCCACTCCAGGATATATACTGTCGCTCACCAGGTGTCTGAAAAATTAATCTCATCCTCGGTGTTCTATTTTTCTATCCCCCACCCGTAACAGTTTCTGTGTCTCAGCCACAGACATAATTTATAGAAAGACACACAGGTGGATTCTAGATGAAAAAGTCCTCATGCACTGACAGTAAGGGGTCAATCTTTTTCCTTAACAGACTTTCTGCAGTAAGAAAAAAAAGACAGCACAGAAAAACTAGGGAATATTGCAAAAAGAGAACAACAATGTCATAAGCCCTCATAAAATTCAAGGAATTTGGCCCAGAAATGGCATGGTAAAAGTCACATCTGAAACTGATTTCTGGTTTCTTCAGATGTGTTTTCTAACCCTAAGTTCAACTGCCAACAGCATTATGTACATCCTTGAAGTTTACAGGTACCTGTCAGGCAACTATGTGTAATAATCATTTTTATAATCTGAATGAATGAATATATGTATGTACGTACGTGTGTGTGTACTTCTACTTATATACAGAGTCCTCCAAGCTTTGATGTTCCCCAATGTTTGGTATTATTTTTTATTTATCTGATGCCACTTTTGGCTCTGTTGCCATTTACCAGCAAAGTTGGAAAAAGTAATGATAGCCACATTCATTATCCATGTTCGTAAATAGGGTAGCTACTTAATGCATTGCCTGAAAAGGTTAAATGTATTATCCCCAAAAAGAAGACAAAAGACTGATTTCCACAAAAGGCCTATATGCCAATTATCAATTTAGAAATGTTTGCTGTAATTTACATAGAAATGTAATACATCTTGTAACAGCTTTGAGAAAGAGAAAGAAATTTGTAGCATAAGCTTTTGTAGACTGAGGTCCAAAACACACTGCAGAAATTATTCCGTTTGAGACAGCTTTAACAGCCCTGGCTCAATGCTAGAGAATTCTGGGAACTGGAGTTTTGTGAGACATTTAGGCTTCTTTGCTAGAGAGCTCTAGTGACACAATAAACTACAGTTCCCAGGATTTCCTAGCACTGAGCCAGGGCAGTTAAAGCGGTCTCAAACTGGATTATTTCTGCAGTGTGTTTTGGACCTGAGTTTACTTTATCAGATACGTGGAGGGAAGTGCCTATGGACAGACGTTTATACCCATGAATGAGCAAGTGTGTGTGTGAATAGTAATAAAAATGCAAAACTTGTAGACAATAGGTGACAAGTTGGATCAATGGTTGCTGGGAAACAACACTGGAATGAAAGCTTTTGCCTAAAGCCAAGGTGAGTAGATAAGCATATAAAAGATGGAGATGTTCTTGGAATATGGTATGATGCTGGCTTGGAACCAGCAAGGACTAGTAATAAAATGGGCAAGAGAGCCCTCATGATGCTGGGGTATTAACTACCATTATGATATGTGTAGTGTGTCAGGAAACCATTGTTTCTGTTAACCCACTGTTGATGGACTGAAGTTTGTGAATATATCCCAGTTCTGCTGTTTCTCTTCCCATATCCACAAACTCTGTTTGACAAGCATCACCTTATATCCTTACACCAATCTACCACCATGTTCTAGTCATGCCTGATGCTAGTGCCAAACTATATTCAAGAATAAACATGCATATACACAGTGGCCTGCTGAGACTGGCAATATCCGAATCTGATATCCGTACTCTCTAACTTTAAAAGTTTTTTATCAATCAAGTTCATCCAATCCCTCAGACACATGATAACACTCGCCTCATAATATAAACTTATCACCGGGAAGGCCAAACCGCCTCTTTCTTTAGTGTCGCAGAGAATTTTCTGCTTGATTCTCGGCCGCTTGCCTGCCCAGACAAATTGTGCTAATTGTTTTTGCCACTCTTTCAAAATTTTCCCATTTTTAACAATAGGTATACCTTGGAACAAGTACAACAATTTTGGAATAACCACCATTTTGACAGCGGCTATTCTTCCCAACAGGGATAGATTGATTTCTGACCATTTTTTGATTTCATTTTGGATTTCAGTCCATTTCTTTTGATAATTGTTTTTAAACAGTTTTGCATTATTATTTGTTAAGGTTATGCCTAAATATTTAACCTTTTTACACACATTTATCCCAGATCTAGCCATTAGTATATCTTGTTCCTCCTGCTTCATGTTTTTTGTGATAGCTGCTGATTTTTCTATATTGATTTTTAAACCAGAAACCATTTCAAAGGATTTTAGGTGATTGATTAAGCTATCTAAACTTTCTACAGGGTCCTCAAGTGTTATTACAAGGTCATCTGCATAAGCTCTAACCTTTAGGCTTTCTCCTTTGACCTTAACACCTTTAATTTCCTCCTCGTGTCTTATATTAAAGTTTCCAGAACAAGAATAAACAACAATGGTGATATAGGACAGCCTTGTCTGGTCCCTCTATACAGTGAAATAACATCTGTTCTTTGGTCATTAACAATCACTCTCGCTGTTTGTTTTGTGTAGATTGATCTTATCCAATTTATAAATTTTTGGCCAGCTTTTATTCTTGATAGAGTACTAATGATAATTTCCCAGTCAAGGCTGTCAAACGCTTTTTCTAAGTCCAAAAAGATCAGTGCCAGTTTCCTATCACTATGTGCTTCAAAGTGTTCGATGATATCCGTTACAAATCTTAAGTTTTCTTTTAGGTGTCTGTTTGGTAGGAAACCGCACTGATCCCTTTTGATTATTTTTTGTACAACTTTTTTGAGCCTTTGTGCCATTATGTCTGCAAATAACTTATAGTCTATATTAAGTAAAGATATAGGACGGTAGTTCTTAAGTAGTTGTTGATCTTTCCCCTCCTTTGGTATTAGGCTAATGTTTGCTTCTTCCCATGTTGGTGGTAATTCTTGACCGTTAATAGTGTTCATAAGTTCTAACAGTGGTTGATTAATTTCATTCTGGAAAACTTTGTAATATCTAGCCGTGAAGCCATCGGGACCTGGTGCTTTGTCCACCTTAGCTCTCTGTATTGCTTCATTGAGTTCTTTTAAAGAGATTGGTTTGTTTAACTCTTCTGTTTGCTCCTCATTTAAAGTAGGTATTGGGCATTTTTGCAAGTAATTTTCTAAGTCTTGATTAGATATTTCTTTTGGTTGAAAGAGATTTTTGAAATACTTGTGTGTTATCTTTTTTAGGCTCTTCATATCTGTGTAAACATTGTTGCCGTCACTCAGTTTAATTATTGTCTTTTTTTCTTTCATTCTACTGATTCTTTGAGCTAACCAGCGACCTGGTTTATTTGCTTGTTGAAAGTTTTTGATGTTTAAATTTTTCATCTTTTTTGCTAGGTCTTCTGCATTTTCGATGTTATATTGTTTTTGTAAAATCTTTATTTCTTTTATAATGCTTTCTGTATTAGGGTTTTGTTTTAATTCTTCCTCTTTTTTAACTATTTGATTGGTGATTTCTCTTGCTCTACTTTTCCTTTTTGCTATCACTTCACAATGTTTTTTAATAAAAAAAACCCCTTATGACCGCTTTACTTGCTGCCCATACCATTCCAATCTCTGTCTCTTTATGCTGGTTTTCCAAAAAGTAATTTTTGATAGTCAGTTTTGCTTGTTCCACTATTTCTGGTGAGGAGAGCAAATAGTCTTGGAGATGCCATCTGAATTCTGTATTTTCCTTTTTAATTGACAATAAAATTGGATTATGGTCAGAGTATGTTTTTATCAGATTCTCGACGTTTCTAACTTTTGAAGCAAGGGATTTGGAAATAAAAAACATATCAATCCTCGAGAAGGTTTTGTGACGATCTGAAAAAAAAGTAAACTCTCGTTTGTTGCCATGTTTTAGTCTCCATGTTTCAACTAAGTCCATATTATTTAGTATTTTAAAGAAGGAATTTGGTAGTTTACCTTGATTGTCTTTTATTTCTTTTGCTGATAATCTATCCAATTTAGGTTCTATAACCGCATTCCAATCACCACACATTATTATTTTATCCTCTTTATAATCTTGTAACACATTTTTCAAATTTTGATAAAATTTTGCTTTATTATTATTTGGAGCGTAAACAGCTACTAAGACCATTTTTTGTTCATTCAGATTTATTTCTACCGCTATAAAATGTCCTTCTTTGTCTTGAAACAAAAATTTAGACTGGATCTTTTCTGAAACATATATAACTACGCCCTTCTTCTTTTGTTTATTTGCTGTCACATATTCTGCTCCCAGTCTTTTATTCCTCAGTAGTCTTTCATCTTTCTGTTTTATATGTGTCTCCAATAAGCAGAGAATCTCATATTTTTTCTTTCCTAATAGGTGGAACACTTCTCTTCTTTTTGTTTTATCATTTAAGCCTTTTATATTCCAAGATAGAATTCGTAGGTCTTGTGTTTGTTGATGCATCCCTGGTCTCTTTTCCTGGCTTATTTAGCTTTAGCTTTACGCCGTTTTCTTTTAGGCTTACTTGTCTCTTCCTCCCCGATGTTCAGTGTATTTAACCTTTCCAATGATTTTTCTTTCGATTCCTCCTCTTCCTCTGCTTCCAATTCGGATTGTTCGGATACATCAGATGTTTCCTCTTCTTCAGATTCTTTGTTGGCTGATGATTTTGATTCTGCGTCATCCCTTTGCTCTTTGTTCTCTTCCTCCTCTTCCTTCTCATCAATCTCTTTAGCTTGTTCAGGCTTATCTCTCAATTTCTTATTCATCTCTATTTCTTTTTCGTGCCTTTTCCAGAATTCTTTGGCCTTTGGAATTGAGTTGAGTTTTATCCACCTTTGTTTAAAATAAACCGATATTCCTTCAAGTTTTTCCCACTTATATATTATGTTATGTCGGTTCAACTGGTTGGTCAAGAATTTATATCCTTCTCTTTTTTGTAAGATCCTCTTGGGCACATCTTTAAAAATCCTTACCTCCTGTTCTTCAATGATGAGTTTCTCTTGATAGCTTGTTTGCAACAGTTGATCCCGGACATTTTGTCGTAGAAAATAAATAACAATATCTCTCGGCAAACCTTTCTCTCTTGCGATTCTTGAATTAATTCTATAGATTTTATTCGTACTCCAACTCAGTTCCTGTATTGATATATTCATATATTCCGCAAGCACTGGTAGTAGTAGATCATACAAGTTCTCCCCTTTATATTCTTTCACACCTCTCAACTTAAGACAATTTTGTCTCATTTTTTGCTCCTCCAAAGCTTTTAAGTCCATGAGTTTCTCTTTGTCTAGTTCCTGTGTAATCTTTACTTCTCTAACGGTATTTTCCACATAGTCTGCTCTCTCTTCCAATTTCTGGATTCTTTTGGTTGCCTGAGTGATCTCCTTTGTAACAGTTTCTAGGGTTTGTCTAATATCTTTTAGCTCTGCCCTCATGTCTTTCTTTATATCTCCCCTCAGGATCTTTATTTCTTTTGCCAAATTCTGTTCCATATCTAACTTCAGTTTTTTAATTTCCTCTATTACTGATGGTTGTTCCATAGAGTATCTTCTCTGTGAATAACTGGAAGTTTGACTTTGGTGATATGCTTGAGAGCTTGCAGGTCCTCTTCTAGGAGCTGTAGCCATTTTAAATTAATATTATTACCTTGACCAGTTGGGAACAGACTCAGTATTTTATTGTAATGGCACTTTGTTGAATTGAAACAGAGATTAGAGGAGTAGATTGGGAAAGATCCAATTAAGTTCCAGAGGGTGCACTTTCTTGCGCAGATTTCCTTAGTTTAATAGGGATTTCTTAACCAATTGAGTTGGAAAAGACCCGGCTACTTAAGAAGATTCAGTCTTTTTGTAACGACTCAGTAGGTTGGAGAAGACCAATTGAGTTGGAAGAGACCCGGCTGCTTTAGAAGTTCAGTCTTTCTGCAACGGCTCAGTAGGTTGGAAAAGACCAATTAAGTTGGAAGAGACCCGGCTGCTTAAGAAGATTTAGTCTTTTTGTAGCGACTCAGTAGGTTGGAGGAGACCAATTAAGTTGGAAGAGACCCGGCTCTTTAGAGGTTTCAATCTTTTTGCAGCGACTCAGTAGGTTGGAAAAGACCAATTGAGTTGGAAGAGACCCGGCCGCTTTAAGAGATTCAATCTTTTTGCAACAACTCAGTAGGTTGGAAAAGACCAATTGGAGTGGAAGAGTTGGAGGAGATCCGGCTGCTTTAAAAAAATTCAGTCTTTTTGCAGCGGCTCAATAGGTTGGAAGAGACCAATTAAGTTGGAGAAGACCTAACTGCTTAAGAGGTTCAGTCTTTTTTGCAGCGGCTCAGTAGGTTGGAAAAGACCAATAGAGTTGGAAGAAACCTAGCTGTTTTAGCTAATTCAGTCTTTTTACAACCACTTAGTAAGTTGGAAAAGACCTGGTTAGGTTGGAAGAGACATGGCTGCTTTGCAACGACTCAGTGAGTTGGAAAAGAACCAATTGAGTTGGAGGAGACCCGGCTGCTTAAGCGACTCAGTCTTTTTTGCAGCGGCTCGATAGGTTGGAAAAGACCAATAGAGTTGGAAGGAACCTAGTTGCTTTAGCAAAATCAGTCTTTTTACAGCAGCTTAATAGATTGGAAAAGACCCAGTTAAGTTAGAAGAGTCCTGGCTGCTTTAGCAGATTCAGTCTTTTACAGCCGTTTGGTAAGTTGAGAAAGGCCCGGTTGAGTTGAGAGAGACCTGGCTGCTTTAGCAGATTCAGTCTTTTTACAGCAGCTTGGTAAGTTGAGAAGGACCCAATTGAGTTGAAAAAGACCTAGCTGCTTTAGCAAATTCAGTCTTTTTACAGCAGCTTGTTAAATTAAAAAAGGCCCAGTTGAGTTGGAAGAGACCTGGCTGCTTTACAGATTCAGTCTTTTTGTAGCAGCTTGTTAAATTGAAAAAGGCCCAGTTGAGTTGGGAGAGACCCAGCTGCTTTAAGAAAAGCCCAGTTGAGTTGGAAGAGAGATAGCTGCTTGGTAGATTAAATATATTTAAGAAGATTCAGTAAATTAATGAAGTCCAGTTAGTTTAGAAATAGCACAGCTGCTTGTATATCTCAGCGGATTAGAGAGAGTCAAACAGCTGGGGTTGATTAGAACAGAAGGAGCGACCTTCACTGCTCTGGAGGAGGCTTGATAAATTTAATAGGTTGGAGTAGACCCCTTCAGCAGATTAGATACTAGCTCACTTTTTCTTACTTCAGTGTAAGCACATGCTGGTCCAGCAGGCTAATTTATTTTACACATAGAGAGCAGGGAAACAGGGAAACCATTCAGCTAATTCAGTTGAAGAACGAAGGGCAGAGTAATGCACAAACGTAGCCAGCGTTAGTTATTCTGGAAATCTTCATAAAGTTCTCAAACATATGGCTCAGCACACTCCACACTCTCTATCCTTTATATATCTTCCTTCTCTCTTTTCTCAGGTCTATTTCAAGTTCAGTACAAATCAACACTCTGCCAAAATCAAAAGGGAAAGTGGGAAGCAACTTCCCTCCTACCGGCTTGGGCACAAAAGTTTTGGGAGACCAATTCTCTGTGGTGTCTCTCTCCCTCTTCACCCGGTATTCCCAGGGCTTCTTCTATTTATTTTGAAATTAGTATTCTTACTTGCCGCTTCTTTAGAGGTTGGTGTTGGTGTTCCTGCCTGTCCGGCTGCTGCCGCGCCGCTGGGTTTTCGCCCGGTCTCCGCCTGGGCTTGCTCCTCGGCTCCTCAGCTGTCTGGCCCTCTTCGGCACCGCTGTTCTTCCTCCTCCTCTCTACGGGCCCTCTGCCTTCCAGAGCCTCTGCGGGCTCCCCTTGACACCCCCCGATTTATCCAGGGGGATAACTGCTGCTTCTGGGCCCCCGCGTTTTAAAACGGACCCGTTTTTCCTTTGCAGCTGCAGCGCGGAGCGGGCGTCCTCGCGGAGCTCTGCAAGGACGCTCCTCCCACTTCCGCACCAACCCAGGAAGTCCCATAAAGGCAGAACTTGAAGTGCATGCCATGATGCCATTTCTTTTGACCAGACTCTTGTCATGGCTACTGCAAGTCCATTGGAAAGTATGACATTTGAGCAAGAGATGAATTGCAGACCAGTGAGTCTCTTGTTTGTTCAGAGTTCTGTTCAGACCAAACATTTGGCTTTAAAAAAAAAACAATCTCCATACCTGCTAGGACTATTACTTTGTATGGCTCGGTAGACAGGGAATGATTAATGTGGACTGCTTTCTTGTTAAACTGTGTTGTTTTAAAGGCTTCCTTGTAAAAGTAGGTTAGCTGGCGCTCAAGTAAATGGTATGAAACTAGAGAAGGTGACATGCTTTGACAGCCCACCCTGCAAAAATAGGATCAGATAGAAGTTATTTATTAGGTCCTTGTGCACAATAAATTGAACATTTAAAAAAACCAGAACTCTTAGTGAATGTAGAGCTGGGGAGGAAGTATCACCAAGAACACGGCATTTATGGTACCATTTAAAGTTCACTTTAAGCAGGTCCAGGGCATTTTGCTGCTAAAGACAAAACAGAAAAATGCAGCATGCAGTCCCAGTGAAGATGAGACTATCCAAGGCAGGCCACCTATTTCAGCACCACAAAATCCTGTAAGTATCACTTCTTGTGAGTAAAACTGCAAAAACAATATTAATGATAAATCAAAGAACAATTTGCTACCTGACTACATCACCCTTTCTAATGACAGGGCCAACCATCCTCATCTTGCATGCTCAGTACAAAGGCTGTTTCAAAAATGCAAATGGTAATCATTAGGTTTTTCTTTCCTTATTTTGCCTTCCACTTTCTTCAACTATTTCCTATTTGGGGCATTATGTAAACCTGATATTGCTCAGGACAGCCAGAATGGGCCTATGCAACTCTCCAGAATTGGTTTGAAATAACATCAGAAATTATTAATGTTACAGGAAATGCTATACTTTCATCTGTGCTACTGTTCAATCAGGTAGAGGGCAAAATTATAGAACAAATTATTCTACTTTATCTACCACTCACACAAATAAAACATAAACATTAGACACTGTTCACATGCAGACACGAGCTTGCTGTTGGGGCAAAGAGTATGTGAGA
Source organism: Urosaurus nigricauda (assembly GCA_034509955.1). Lineage (NCBI taxonomy): Eukaryota > Metazoa > Chordata > Lepidosauria > Squamata > Phrynosomatidae > Urosaurus > Urosaurus nigricauda. The sequence goes on from JAOEGL010000004.1 coordinate 110,602,536, forward strand.
GAGGGGAAATTGTTAAATAATTCAAATAACAATTTGCGGGGAAATGCAGTATTCCATTAATATTGCAAGTGGAAAACTCTCAACATTTTCAGAAGTACATTTGTGAGTGGAAACTTGTCAAATTCATTTTTAATAGCTGGCATTTCAGTCTATTTTTGCCACCAGAAAATAGCCAAATGGCAAAAGTGTGCTTACTATTTCTAAGGGGCAATAAATCCTTTTCCTTCCCCTATCATCACATAATTTCTGTCATTACTCTCCCACTTGTCTTTTCCCACTTGTTGTACTTTCCTGATCCATATTTCAAATATGAACTCTTAGCTTCCCCCAAGTTCATGAGCAACATGGATTAAATGGGAATCAGCATGTACATTCTAAAAGCTTCTCTTTGTTGTGGTCTTTTATGGATAGAACTTTTTACTCTTTTGTGCTTTTGTTTAGCTGTTATCTAAAGATATTTATGGGCAGAAGATTCTTGTTTAAAGTAACATGGATGGCTTTTTTCCAGCTTGTGCCTACTAGCCTTTCTCAGGTCTAGAAATAGTCTGGAAATGATTGCCTCTGCTTTGTATGAAGACTCCAAAAATCAGAATTCCCAATTGTAGACCACACAGAGAATGTGGGGATATCCTGCTCCCTCTTCTCTCTCCTGGATGCCTGAAATGAGCTGTTCATTTTGGACTCTCCACCTGTCTAGATACAAAATACAAGAGAAATCAAATGGTACTTTGGAATGTAGCCAGCAGATACTGAAGTCCTAAGATTTTTCAGGTGGCAGGAGAAAGGTGAAAAGAGGATTTCCTTTGGAACTGATACTTTTTTGAAGATGAATATTGGCCTACTGCCTCACCCTGATAGCATTGACAATTGACTCTTTTATGTACTGACTCTACATGTCACAGAAAGTCAGTCCTGGGGAAGTCATGTTTGTCCAAGATAGGGAAAACTGTCACCATGTAACTGGCAAATTGTTCTGTCTCGTATTTTTCCAGAGGGCTGAGCAGACAGTTTCATGGAGTGCTTAGAATTACCAGCCAGAAAGCAATAAAACCTCACCAAATTGCAGATCAAAGTACTTATAATGGTGCTGTGTAGATACATCTGAACATGGCACCCTGCAGGTTGAAGGCATATTGATTTTTTTTTAATTCTCCTCCCCCAAATCAGTTACTTACATTCAGCTCTAAATTTATCCCAGGTGCTTACAGCCATTGCTCACATCCTTAGATGATATTGGAAGCAAAAATATCTAATGCAAAATCCTCATGGTTATTTTAATCTAAATATTAGGTTTACAAATCCAGTACCAAAGAAACAGCTTGTTATCAAAGATAACTATTCCTTTATCCTCTTCTTGATTTTTGATAGGCACATTGTAATCCATAAGCTGTTACAAAAGATTACGTAAATTGGGGTGGGAGGCATTTTCAGTTATATTCTGTAGTTTTAGGCTCCTGCTGACAGCATTAATTTTATAAAAGCTGACATAATTTTTCAACTGTTGCCCAGCAGACATCATAATATCTCTCTGTGAACAAAGTTAACCTCAGTTCCATATCTCATGAAATATACATTTATATAAATAGATGGTTTCACTTGAAACAGCTGGGAGTCTTTCCATTTCCGCATTTCTTTTCACAAGCGAGGATTTCTATGAGGAATTGGCAACCGGCAGGCTCAGGGTCAAATCCAGCCCTCTGATGTGCACTGAATTCTCTCTGCCCACCTGCTTTGCTGACACACAAAGGCGAGGTGCAGCAGCAGGAAGCCATCTGTTGTTTCATCCAACCAATGCTAACAGCCGGTGCCAGTTCTGAAAACTAGGATCCAGAACAGTGTGGCCTAATGGCATGGGATAGGGTGTTTCTGGGGTGTTTGTGGGGCTGGCTGGATGTTGGCCATTTGCAGTGACCGTTTAGGAAGTAAGGAGGTTGGTCAAATTTTTACCATATCCTCCAACATTTCACGGATGAAGACCAGGAAATGTGTGACCATGCAACAATTGACTCTGGCCAATGCATTACTAATGAGAGAGAACACACAAACTACAAGAGGCAACAGCAGTTTGCTTTTGTTGGAGCCTACCGGGAAGAGCAAGATTCTTCCCCCTCTTGTCCTCTGCTCTCACTGAGTTAATGTAGTGGAAATTTCAACTCAGTCTGCAGCAAATGAAGTAAGCCAAAAATAAAGGGTGAAAGTACAGTAGAAGAATGAAAAGGAAGCTGGGACATTTTTTAAATTGCTGGGGAAAGTGGGATGACAGGATTGATCAAAACTGCCTCTACCAGTTGAAAGGTATACTTTACCAGGATGTATGTGCAAAGTGAAGATAGACAACAATGGTCCTCCATTTGTTGTTGGCCCACAATTCTCAGGATTCCTCACAATTAGCTACATCACTTAGGCATAGAGCAGTGTTTCTCAATTTTTTTATTCTTGTGACTCCCTTTACATGCAAACATCATGCCTCCCCATTGATGTAGTAGATGGAGAAAAATATTTTGTCTGTTTAGTGTACATATTTTCAGTCACATATTCATATATATTCTTATTTTAACATTTTATAAAGGAAATAGCTCTCCTCCCCCTCCTTCAGACAGAGACGCCAAGTGCCCTCCTTACCTTGCTCTTCTTCTCCAGGACAGAAAAAAGTTGGGGTAATGAGGAGGGGAATACAGGCCTTGAAGTCTCATGCCCTCCTTAAGTAATTCTCACCCCTCACCTGGACTCCTGCCCCACAGTTTGAGAACTACTGGCCTGGAGGACAACATCTAGAGGGCAACATGTTTGCACACCCCTTGTGTAGACCAAGAGATACATCTAACAATGATGCTGCCCTCTTCTCCTCTTGGCCGTCTACCAACCATTTCTTCCTAAAAGACATCTGCCAGTAAAATTGACTGCTGGCAGGGATTTACAACACAACTAGATATATGTTGTGCCTTTACCTTAGGGGTTTAACTACAAAAGGCAATGTATGAATTTAAAAAACAGGTAAACAATTTTGATGTCCATTGAGATTTTTAAGGGCATTTGGAAAGTAATAATGATAATGGTACTAAACAGATTTGGAAGGAACTACATGAGCCATCTAGTTCAACCTCTTGCCATGCAGAAATACACAGCTAAAGCTCTCCTGAAAGATGCTCATTTAAAGACCTCAGAAGAAGGAGAACCCGCCATTTGCTGAGGCAAACTAGACTTTATAATAAACTTTATTTGTATCTCATCCTTTCCCCAGAACTGAGACTCAAGGCTGCTTATAAATGAAAATGACTGCAATATAGTTATAATGTACAAAAGGTCAACATTAAAACTGGCCTGAACTATTAACAATATTAAAAACATAAAGCATGTAATAAAGATGAAAAACACGAACAGTGCAACTGAAACAGTACAACACGCTCTTAAAATGCTCCCCTTGAAAAACATGAGTTCTAAAAGCCTGTCGGAGAATAAAAGTCTGACAAAAAGGCAACAAAGGGGACCATTCTAGTGTTCCTAGGAAGAGAGTTCCAGAGCTTAAGGGCAGCCTTTGAGAAGGGTATGTCTCTTGTTCGCATTGTACCTGTGAAGGAGGTGAAATGGAAAAAGTACCTCTCCTGAGTATCTTGGAGCCCTGGGCAGGCTTATGCAGGACCATGACATTTATCAAATAGCCTAGACCTAAGCTGTTGAGGGTTTTGCAGGTTATGGTCAGCATTTTGAGCAATAATAAAATGACAGCTTTTAAAAGTTTGATTTGGCATGTTGCAGCTGCATGTTCTAGAGCAATACATTATGGGCTTCTGCTTGACTACTCAAGAAAAATGAGCACTGTTCCTGGACCGCTGATAAATCTACACAATGATGTGTGATGCTGAAAGATGGGTGTTCTTTCATTTGCTTTGTATCACTGACCTTCTCTGGGCCACTGCTTGAATGGGCAAAGGCACAAGGTATCGGTACCAGGAAAGATTCTAGAGCAGATCATTAAACAGGGAGTCTGTATTTCAGTAAGGCCTTTGACAAACTTCCCCATGGCATTCTTACAAACAAGCTTGTAGAATGTGGGCTAGACAAGGCAACTGTTACATGGTTGGCCAGCTGAACCCAAAGGGTGCTCAAAAATGGTTCCTTTTTATCCTGGAGAGAAGTGACAAGTGGGGTCCCACACGGCTCTGTCCTGGGCCCAGTGCTATTCATCTTTATAAATGACTTGGATAACAGAATTGGCAGCATACTTATCAAATTTGCAGATGCCACTAAATTAGGAGGGATAGCTAATACCCCAGAGGACAGGATCAAAATTCAATATGACTTGAATAGACTAGAAAGCTGGGCCAAAGCTAACAAAATGAAATTCAACACTGAAAAATGTAAGGTACTGCACTTGGGTGGAAAAATGAAATGCACAGATATAGGATGGGGGGACACCTGGCTGAATGAAATTATGTGAGAAAGAGATCTAGGAGTCCAAGTAGACCATAAATTGAACATAAGTCAACAGTGCGATGCGGCAGCTAAAAAGGCCAATGCAATTTTAGGTTGCATCAATAGAAGTATAATGTCTAGATCAAGGGAAGTAATAGTGCCACTCTACTCTGATTTGGTCAGGCCCCACCTGGAATACTGTGTCCAGTTCTGGGCACCACAATCCAAAAAGGATGTGGAGAAACTGGAGTGTATCCAAAGGAGGGCAACTAAGATGGTGAAGGGTCTGGAAACTGTGCCCTATGAGGAGCGATTTAGGGAGCTGGGGATGTTTAGCCTGGAGAAGAGAAGGTTAAGAAGTGATATAATAGCCCTGTTTAAATACTTGAAGGGATGTCACATTGAGGAGGGAGCTAGCTTGTTTTCTGCTGCTCCAGAGACTAGGACCCGGAACAATGGATGCAAACTGCAGGAAAAGAGATTCCACCTCAACATTAGGAGGAACATCCTGACAGTAAGGGCTGTTTGACAGTGGAACCCACTCCCTCGGAGTGTAGTGGAGTCTCCGTCTTTGGAGGTCTTTAAACAGAGGCTGTATGCCCATCTGTCGGGGATGCTTTGATTGGGAGTTCCTGCATGGCAGGGGTTGGACTGGATGGCCCTTGTGGTCTCTTGCAATTCTATGATTCTAAGAGACATTAAAGTCATGCCCCATTACTCCTGGAACAACCACTTTGGAAAACAAAACAAAAATGGTGAGGATAAACTTTCTAGAAAGAGAAGTTGATTCTCTTTCAATCCCACTCCTGTTTCGTTTTGTTTTGCCTTGGCAAACTCCTTCACTTCAGATCTATCAACTGGCACAGTGGAGTAATCAAAGCTCATGCTTGGTTATTCCCTTGCAGAAATAATTTGGCACAAGCAATGCGGACATGCTTTGTGCTTGCTGTGCATAGAGCAAAGAAGGTCATGAGATGGCCAAGCAATTAGGGAAACAAAACAATCAGAATCCCTTACAGCTAAAACCAAAGCAGATCTAAAATAACAGTCATAATGCCAAAGGATTTATACCTGATTTATGTTAGCTAATGATGCCCCACAGGTATATGATTGATTGATTGATTGATTGACAGGTTCAAAAAAATCAGGGGGGCAAGATCCACCATACTGACCAATATAAAACAGCAGAAATAATATTTACTATTCTGTTATTAAAGATCATTTAATATTCTGTTAAATACAGAATTATATCCATAATGGCTTTTGTCCATAATGCAAAATAATAGCTTCTACCTGTAATGCAAAATACATTCAAGCATTGTTGTTTCTTGAAGTAAAGAGCACATTCTTTTTATTAAAATGGACAAAGGCTAAATTCCTTTTTTAAAAAAATTAAAAATTTGAAAGGAATAATATTTGCCAACCAATTTAATGGGGTATAATAACAAGTAATTCAACTTTTGATCAGCTGGCAACTTCCCATGACAGGCTGAAATGTGCAGTCCTAGCCCTAAAAGTGGCTCTGATCTCCTCTTTTAAATCTCTGTCTCTTGGGACAAACCCAGCTTTCCCTCACCTCCATTCTACAACACATCTGACCAAAGGATAAGTTCAGACATCTATAGCTTAGAGCTTTGACTCTTCTCCACCATGACTCAACTTTAGAGAACATACTGTATAATAATCACCTGGAGGACTCATCATATGTTTAATTTGGATTATTGATTGGCTGGTTTGCATTTCCAAGTCTCTTCCTGGAAGTTCCTGCCCACCACAGAAATATGTTTAATTATACATTCGTCTTTGTCTTTGTGGTTGCTGCCAGGGGGGCATTTGCCTCTATTTATCCTGTATCCCTGGACTGGTTGGTTTGTTTCTGGCAAGCAAAATCTTAACTACTTTATCTTATGCTTTTGTTTTTTTTAAAGTGCTCATGAACTGCTCTCTTGGTTCTTCAGTAAATATGTGCAGTTGGCCTCTGAAATTGATTTTGTTCTTTTGCGTAGCCTGGGATTGATGTTACCTAGACCATCTCATGCAGGCAGCTGTGGTTTTGTGATTAAAGAGCATTTTGTAAAAGGGCCTGCCCTTCTTTGTAAGCATAAACTTCCGTCTAAATTTCTCAAATGTTCAGGTTTGGGTTTAATAATCTCCTGGGCATGGTAGCAAGTACACTTAAGCTGGCAGCTATGGATCTCCTGCAGCATGTCCTACCTCACAGGCATGAAAATGCAGACTCCCATATTTATATTGCAGAGAAATATTATTATGAATTTTCTTTTTATTATTTTATTATTATGAAATGCTGAAAGGTCAGAGATAAAAAGGTTACACCCTGACACCAAAAAGAAAACTTAAGTTGTCACCAAGTGTGCCTCCCTGGGAAAATTTTCCAGTTACAGCATGTCATTTAAGCTCATTGCATGGCACTTGGAGGAACAGGAATGGAACAAGGGGGATATGTGTGTTAACCGCAAGGGAGAATGCCATAGATGTTGCCAGGAGTCCCCAAGCCATTCCCCAGCATTTTTATGGTAGCCAATTTTGAAGAATGATTCAAAATTGTCCTTCAAAATGTCAGGAACAGCTGGGGAATTCCTGGTGGCATCGGCAGCATTCTCCCTTGCACTAACACATTTCCCCCCCATTCCATTCCGTTCTGTTCCGTTCCGTTCCTATTCCTCCAAGTGCCATGCGATAAGCTTAATTTCTAAACCTGCTTTATTTCTAGCAAGACAGGAGAGTTTGGAGAAAGGGTTTCAGAGACAAAAGTAATGGTCAGCCAGGCTCATCTGGGAAAAAGTGTAGCCAGCTTCTGCTTCAGATGGATAGATCAGCCTTTTTAGAACTTATCTCTTGAGAGGGAAAGTATATTAGCCTGCAAGTAATTACTACACAGTCCTCATTGCTCTTTTTATTTATTTATTTTTAAATTATGCCTTTGTTTCAGAAGAACTCAGTGCTAAACTATGTTCACCTGATAGGTAACATGCAGTTATCTGCCTTAATTTTATTTTAATAAATTTCAGATGGGGTGTGATTTCTTACTCAAAATATAGCATGAGAGGAAAAAAGGCTTATCTTCTCCCTGGTGTGATTAAAATAAACACATACATATGACTAGAACCTGTTGGGGAAATAGTCTCATAGGCACTAGTGCTTTTTGTTAGCATTTCAGCCACATTGGGTGGCGATGGTGGTGGTGGTGGTGGGTAAACTTGTTCAGGCCTTGATGGAGAGAAAGAAAAGACCCTCTGCTTCCCACATGTTGCACTTGCACAAGATAACTCCTCTCTATGACTATAATTAATTAAATAAAAAAGAGAGTTAGCCATGCACATTCAGTTTAAAGTTAAGTTTGATTCTTGGTTATTTTTCTATCACTGTTCTGCTGTGCTCACTGTTATGAATACGGTAGCCCTATGCCTGTATTCATGAGTGCCTGCATGCCTTTTTACTCTGTCCTTACTCTCTGTACGCGGAGAGTGAGACTCTCAAAATGAGAGTCTCCTCTACAGACTCTTGTCTCCGGAGAGTGAAGAAAAAGTGGAGCCCTGATTGCAAGGAGAGCAATCCATGCGTAATGGGAGACTCTCCTCTTCAAACTTCCACATGTTATCTTGACATGTGGAGAGCGATGATAGAGAAATGGGCCTGAGAATGGAAATAGAAGGATCAGCAACAGAAGAAGTTTTTGTCAAGGCATGTGAGTGGCGAATCTTTTTTTTAAAAAAGCAAATTTTAAAGTGAGTTTTAGAGATAAGAGATCAGAAATGAGTTCATGAAAATGGAGATCACCTACCAGTCCAGTTGACTTGGGTGCCTGGAATGGGGTAGGCACCATGTTGTCCTTTGCCACAGGAAATAAAATGTCTTAGGGCTGTGGTGACCCTGTGTATGCATGCATGTGCTTTAATCAAAGTTGTATACTGCAACCTACTTTTTTTTTTAGATTAGTTTAACTGCCCAGAGTTCTCGCAAAGAATATGAAGGATTGTGGCTTGTTTAGCTGATTGCTCAGAAATTCTCATCAGTCTTCAGTTCACTGGGTCCTAGCCCCAGTTAAGTATTTAATGTAGCTATGACCTATTTGTTTTTCACATATAGTTTTTTTAAAAGACATGAAGCCACTTTAGATATTACCATTGTAGTGGACAAAGCTTGCAGCAATTTAGTGTGGTATTCTTACTAAAATTGTAAGACTGGAAACAACTCAATGACTGCCTCCATCAGTGCAGCTCTAAAAATACTGGTTAATGCTCTGCTTTGTCTTACTCCTTGTTAGACTGAGGTGTGTAATATATTCATCTCCTTATAGATATTGACCAATTAATCCTTGCAAATCACTCTCCAAAGATAAAAGCGTTACACTAAAGTGAAACATTTATTAACTAAGACAGGGTTAATTCCACAGATAGAAAATGTCAGTTCTTATCATCTGTATCCAAGCTAATCCTGGGATTTATGATGACACAGATGTGTGCAGTCTAGTAAAAAATTAACATGATTGTTTAAAAAGAGGGAGTAAAAGAAGTTCCTTTCCACTGGTTCACTGGAAAATGAGAAGGAAAGAGAGTGTGACGTTGCTGTGATTTATCTTACTTATTGAAATCACCTGCACTCTTAGTAACTGTGGAGTGCATAGCCTCTAAATGTAACAAAGGGAGAAGGTAATGAAAGCTCTCAGCCCCAGTGAAGGAAGGAATCAGCAACATCAGAGGAAGCAATACAGCTGAACAAGGAAAAGTTAAGATGATGAATGAAATTCATCTAAAGGGCTCACAAAGAACATAGCAATCCCACAGATAGAGCAACTCGGTGTAGAGAGTAGATGGAACAAAACAAAAAAACAAAAAAAAATGGGGAGGGGTGACTTTTCTACCTATTCCTCTGCTCCAGTTTCACCCCTTTTGTGAGATTTCAAACACAGATTTGCAAATATACATTTAGCAGGACAAGCAGCTGATGGTGATCTACTGAGAAGTAGTGGTTGGGAGAAAGGTTAAGCATCCCTTTTCCCCTATTGGGTTTTTTTTTATGTTTCATCTCCCCAGCTGCTTTAAGAAGGAAAAAATGCTATGGGTCTGTTGCATACATTTACAATAACATACTGTTCTAGAGGCTGAAGAAAATGCTAGTTTGAAACCTGGGGTGTAATGGAACAGAATCGAAATTTGGAAGAGATTCTACCAATGATATATTTTCACAATTAGGAAAGCCTTGGTCTTCCTCCTGCTGAGCGTGCGTCACATTCATGTACATCACTTGACTTCTCTATACTTTATTGCTATCAGCTGACCAACAAATGTGTGAAATGACTCCACTAATGTGTTTGGTGTTAATGCCATAATGCCATACTAAGACACTATTGAAAGGCAGAAACTGGATTAGAAACAAAAACAGCATTATTTCATATGTTTGCAGTAACAGATACTGATTTTCCATTTATAATCAAAGTTATCACCTGATGCTGTAGTCATCAAGAGATGAATCCACATCTCAAAACCAGCCATTGACCATTAAAAAACACTTCAAAACACAAAACACACAGATTTTCTTTTCTCTTGTACATCTGACCTCACTTACAACTATTTTCTCAGATGTTTCACCACATCTTAAGTATCTGTGAAAGTCCAAAATCCCTCTCCCAAAAAGTCAATCAAGTAGTGCTAAAAACAGAGTGGCAGCTGTTTTTATGTAACTGTGGTTCCTTCTCTCTAAGCTTGTCAGCCGATGTCCAATTTATACCTTTCAGATAGCAGCAGATAGTTCATGAGATTTCATATTCTCTGGTACAAGTAAAAATAAATTTAAATGCTATTGGTTGTTCCAGAAGTATTTAGAATGAATAGTAGGATAGGATAGGACAGGACAGGATAGGGGGAGACATGAAATAATCCCTTTGAAGACTAGGCTCAAGGTGGCTGAGCCCTTCTACTTCTGAAAAAATTAGACCACCAAGACACCTGTGTAGATGAAACTCCTAAAGAATTATCAGTCAGAAATGTACGAAATAATCATTATTGTGATGTTGTTTTCATGATACTCAGAATTTTACTGCCTTCAGCTGGAGGAGGAGGAGGAAGAAGAGAATGCTTGTTTCAATGCCATTAATTGTGTTTTTGTTGTAAAAATGTACCTGAAAGTAGTCCAGATTAATAACAACCTGACTGTCAATGTTGAGGGGGGCATCCACCTTAAAAACATTGCCAAAGACTCTGAAGGAAGCCCTCATCTGATACCAAAAAGGTATAACTCACAATACAAGACAAACCTTCCTGTACAAAGCATTCCAGAGTTGGGGTGCCACAACTGAGATAGCTCTGTCTCTGTTCTCTGAAATAAAGCTATTCTGAACTCCTGGGACAAAAGGTAAGAGTACAAGTGTACAAATTATTAGTACTGTTCCTATAAATATCTTTTTTAAAAAGGAATGTGGTGCATTTCAGCATAATCCTTGAGAATGTAATCCTACATCCACTTACCTAGGAATAAACCTTACTCAGCTGTCACAGTATAGCTTCACACACAATATAAGCCTGCCATTGTAACTTGCATTGTCATTATTGTCATGCGTGATCAGGTTGGCTTCAGGTTATGGTGACCTTGTGAATAAGAGACCTTCAAGATACCCAGTTATTAACAGCTGTGCTTAGGTCTTGCAAATTTAGGGTCATGGCTTCCTTGACTAAGTCAATCCATCTGTAATTGATCTTCCCTTTTTCCTACTGGCTTCCACTTTACCACATGTTACCAACTTTTCTAATTAATCAAATCCTCTTTTGATATGTCTAAAGTATCATGACCTCAGTTTATTCATTTTGGTTTCCAGTGAGTCTATTAAGTTTACCGCACTGCATTCTCAGAATGTTCTCAGAACGGTAAAAATGGGAGCGGATGGGACCAGAAGTGGCCGCTCCTGTTTTGTACCATTCTGAGAACATTCTGAGAACCTTTCTGAGAATGCAATATGGTAAACTTATAGGTTTGATTCATTGTTTTGTATTGCAAACCCAAAACAGAAGAATTTCTTCCAGAAGTGATACCCCTTCATACATGAAATGGGATAACTGTCATTTCAAAATATATAATCTATATACTTATTTTTGTATGCAGTGTACCCCACATACATAAAAGACATATTGACATTTTACAAATAATGCAAAACTGTTCGTACATGAGGTGGGTTGGTAATGTCACAAGCAGTAGCCAATAGATACTCTATGTAGTAGGATTTTCCTGCATATCTACAAATGGAAAAGTTATACAGCCATTTCTATTATTTGTAAGAGCTGGGCCCAGAGCAGGAAAATGGTTCATATGTTTAGAAAGGAGCAAAGCAGCGGCTACTGCTATGAAGACATTATGTTTGTGATCCTCAAGAAGTAATTTCATATCAGCCCAAACCAAGTAGGACAATACATCTGAGTGATTATGAAGTCAGTGCATTCAATTTCCTGTTTTTTCTAATCTTCCAGATTTGTGACATCACCGTGGATTTATTTTTCAGACAGTCTGAATTCCTTCTCTTGCTTTCAGGAAAAATGAAAAGGGCTAGAGATCTTCCCCAAGGCTAAGATGCACATTTTTCAGTGGCTGCTTGACAACAGGAGTAAATGGTTTTTGTTTCAGGAGCTTATGATAAAAGACAGGTACCCTTGGTTCAACAGCTATTTCCAAATCTTTGGGAAGGAAGGTGAAATTATCCTTCATACCTGTTACTTGTCATGATCACAGCCCCCAGCAGGAACCTGCGCTCAACTCCAAGGAAAGAGAGAGAGAGTGGATCCAAGATGGGTGGGTAAGATCATTCAACTAAGGAACCTATCTGAGGGATTCTTGCAATTTTAGTCCAAAAAAGTAACTTTTCAAAATTCTGACAAGAACATAAAATCAACCATGACAGAACTGACTAGCTGTTGTCTTGTTCAGTATTCTATTCCTACAACAGTTAGATACCAGTGGAGGCCAAAAGGATGGATGTAAATTGAATATGACTGTCATGCTCATGTTCTCCTTTAATTGGTACTGATAGGCATAGCATCTTGGATACTAGAGCTAATGTATAGCCATCATGACTACAGAAGCATTTTAGTAGCCTTATCCTCAATGAGTTTCTCTAATCCCCCTTTTTAGAGCCATTCACATTAGCAGCCGTTACTACATCTCCCGGTAAGTAATTCTATAGTTAAACTATGCAGTGTATCAAAACGCTCATATCCAGGAATTCCCAGTACCAACATCAATAAGAGGAAAAAAGAAGCCTAAACCCTTGGACCAATACTGAACAAAAATCTAGTAGCTCAGGCCCTATGTAAATTGGAGTCTCCAATATCTGAAGGCCTTGGTGAATAAAATTAACACTTCATTATTTCCCTTCTCTCTTACTACAGTTGACAATGGGCCTGCCAAAATACTTTCCGGCATTAATAAAGTACCAGTGTGGGGCATTCTAGCATGTCCTAGGCAAGAGGATCCTGGGACAAAAAATAGTGCTGGAGCCTGGTCTAGCTATAGAATGAATCAGAGAAAGGAAACTGCCAGCAAGGAGCTGTCCTTGGTTTTGGAGACAATGACTTGTTTTCTGTTTCTCATTCTTTGTTATATCCGCCACCATCAGCCGGTGACAGACAGGGAATTAATTCATTCTTATCCATACTCTGATCCAGCTCTGCTTTTATTGGCCCAACTATCTACTTTGGTCTTATGTCTAGTGCTCGATATATTACCAACAACAAACAAAAATAGGGCCACACAAATAAAAAGAAGGCCAAGATGATGAGGCCAATAAAGTATAATGATTAATTCCCATGGATTTTGGCTGCCCTTGTATTTTTGATTCAGCTATATTTTGAAATTGCACCTCTGGGTGCCAGCATGTGCTCTGGGGGATGTGATAACCTTTGAAACACCAAAGAGGTGATATTTTGAAGGAGGAAAAGGGCTGTTGGGTCTTTGTTTCTCATGAATTCACCTTAGCTTGAAATTAGTTTTAAGGTACAAATATAATTTAGAAAAATTTAGCCTCCTTGCACTTAGAACAGGGGGAAGTGGGTTTTGGACCTGGGCCCTACACTTTATTGGAAATTTCAAAATCTCTAGCCTCCATAATCAATTGTTAGGGAATCTGAGTTTTATTCTAGCCACATTTGAGGACCAATGATTGGCAACCAAGGGAGGGATGTGTGAGAAAACATCTTGTGATATTCCTGGTCAACAGTCTAGACACTTTGATAATACTGCCCTAAATTCATGAAAGGCTTTGGAAGGAGAAAGAGATCAAAAACAGGTTTCCGTGTAGAATTAGATAGATACTTTTCCATGGCTTTAATTGAAGTCAGAACTAGATTTTTTAAAAAAAACTTTCCACCATCCTCCCTGCCCCGCACTTGCCTTTAACTTTTAATCTTGATGCCAAGAAATTAAACAGGTTAACATTTTTCTAACACAGAGATAAAGCAAAAAGAAAAGCTTCATCTGCAGAATTTTTCCTATTGCACAACTGTTAAAAGGCAGGAACTGGATTAGAAACAAAAACAAAAATAGCATCCCTTGATGGCACTAGCCGTAAGTGTGGGTGAGACAGAAGGGACAAGCAGGGCCTTAAATCTAATCCTGCCAATTTCCCAGCAGGACTGGAGGTGGCCTGTGTGGCTTCTTTTCTCTCAAATCTGTTTGTGGAATTTTTGTTGTCACTATGTGCTTTCAAGTCACTGCTCTATAATTAGTTTTTCATATGGGCTTGGATAGATTTAATTTTTAAAAGTCTTAAAAGATTTTAACATAATTTTAACACAAACAACGTAGTTCACAATCAAATCAGGAAGCAAAGAGACAAAGAGGTGGAAATGCATTTAACTGATACGTAGTAGGGCTCTGACTCTCTAATCCAAACTGTATGCAAAGAAAATTATGAGAAAAGAATAAAATATTATTCTATCATTACAGATCTAATTAATCCTACAAAAATTACTAATAACTCTAGCCACAGACTATTAGATTTCTTATTGCTCAAATAAGAAATTAACAATTTCCAGTTTTTCAAAAAGTCTTCAATTGGCTTATCCTTTAGGCCTGAAACAGACTGGCAGTAAGAGGTGCCTGGGTGGCGCCATTAGGGTTCGGGAATGTGCAGCATTCACACACTCCCGAACCCTACTACATAATGGCACAGGTGCCATTATGTAATGCCATTTAGATGGCGTACGTAATGGCACCACTGTAACTGTGCAGCTGCTAGATGCAGCTGCCCAGTTGTGGCACCGGAAAGACGACCAATGGCGCCTTTTCCCTCAATCGTGCTGCAACTGTGGCGCAAAAAAGGAGTGGGGAAACCCCGCTCCTTTTTTTGCTGCGCAGCTTCACCGCAGCAGCTAGCTGCTGCGGTGAAGTTGCGCTGCAAAAAAAGGTGGTGCCAGACTGCCCCTTTTGGGCGGTCTGTACCGCCCCCCATTGAAAGCACATGAATTTGGCAATTTAGACTAACTCAGCAACTTTAACAATCCATTTTTCCATCATCAGTGCTTCAGTCTATTTCCAAGTTTGAGTAAACAATAGTCCAAAACACACTGCAAAAAAAATCCAGTTTGAGACTGCTTTAAATGCCCAGGCTCAGTGCTAAGATTTTTTTTCAATTAACATATAAGTCTTAAGATCAGAAACTTTTTGTCTTTCTATAAATCCAAGCACATATGAAAAACAGGAGCCCTCTTATCTGGACATCCCCAACATTGGTATGAAGCATTTTGTAACATTTTCAATAGTTTATTTGGGGATAAGATACCATCTACACATCATATTTTACAGGTTTTCTTTTAAATCACAGCACAGAGTACATTTTATGTCTTTGGACCAAATTTTTTCTATACATCCATATGGACATTATGCCCCAAATTTAGGGCTCATCTATCATGTATTCTTTTTCAGGCTCATCTTGCCTCTAGTTTTAACAGAAATTATGGCACAATGGGTTCACTTTAACTGACATGGCCAGCTCCAATGGAATCCGGGGATTTGTAGTGAGCCACACAAGGTACTTGTTCCTAAACTGCAAGTCCTAGGATCTCATAGCATGTTGCCATGGCAATTAAAGTGGAATCTCTATAACTGTATAGTGAGAAAGGACCCAAAACACCTGGGAAGAGAGAACAAACCCCTTAATGCTTTTTTTTAATATATATATTGTCATTGTTGATACCCTTTGTTGTGTATGTCCATTTACTCTTTTGTGTAGCCACTAGGTTATTGATATAGAATGGGGTTTTCTGGCAAATGGATGCATTTCTCACGCTGGAGCAGGAGTACAAACCCCTCATAGTATATATAACATTATTTGGTTCAATTACGTGAAACCCTATGATTGCGTTCAGAATGACTTCCCATTGCCCGAAATTGCATGAGATACGTTATCACGCAATAATGTGAAACCCCATGTTTGTGTCCGGAATGACTTCCCTTTTGCCCGAAATTGCGTGAGATAAGTTATCACGCAATAACCTGAAACCCCATGATTTCTTTCAGATTGCCTTTGGTCCATAGGGTTTCGCGTAACTGCGTAATAACTTATCTCACACAATTTTGGGCAATGGGGGGTTATTTTTGAGTAATGGGAAGTCACTCCGGACGCATTCCAAATGCAACTAGAACTCAAGTAAATTCACTAAATTCGAATTGGCCCCATTCGAAATTGGGAGAAATTCCTCCCATGTGATAAGGTCCTATGTCTCTGTTACATGCTCTGTTGTTACTAATGAATAGCAAATTGTGTTGGGGGGGGGGGGGGAAGGCTGTCTCTAACCAAGCAAAGATCTACAGTCCCTGTGAGAGGGAAGTGATATAATTTAGGATGGCTTGTAGTTCATTTATGGATTTCAGTGGATTTAGTTGGGAACAGTGGTTGTTGTTCAGTCATTGTCTCTTCAGGGCACCGTTCTAGCTGTACTAGATGTTCTTTTTTTCTTTCTTTCTTTGGCCAAAATCGAACGACCCTAAAGGGGTGGCATCGCACCGCACCACCCCTTTATGCGCTGGACTGGGGCTGCAGTGACCACACGCCACAGCCCCGATCTGACCTTTTCCCAGCGCAAAAAGGATTGGCAAAAGGCTGCTCCTTTTTGAACCAGGGAAAGGTTTCCCCTTTTGCCACCGCCATGGATCTTTGCCACTCCTGCGGTATGCAGTGTCTGGTCATTGCACCGCAGGAGCATTTCCACACTGCCCACCATCTGGCCAGGTGGGCAGCATCATGAAGCCAGATTGGGGGCAGAGTTGGGGCATGTGGCGTGTGGTCACCACATCCCCACATCACCCCCAAGCTGGCCCTTATTGCTAGTCTGTTTTGCCCCTAAGTTGGGTATTGCAATTTTAAAATACCTGATTAAACTTCTTCTGTTGTAAGTCTCTTGTCTGACAAACCTGAATGGATAAGGTAGTAGAGTTGGATATAACCAATGGTTTTTGTGGTCAATTCTGATTGGACACCGGAATCATGCAAATATGTGTAACATCAGTGGATTTCCAATGTGATAAATATATGTCTATTTTGTGGTTGCACAGTAGAGTCTAAAATGTGGGCTTGTTGTGGAGCCTACTCTAGGCTCAGGCTGAGCAGGAAAAAAGGAAGACCGTAACACAAGTGGACAGATTCCATCAAGATAGCCACAGTTCTGAATTTGCAAGACCTGAGGAGGGCTGTTGATAAGAGGAAGACTTGCTGGTCTCCCATTCATACAGTCACCATAAAACAAAGTCAACTTGTCATCAATTAATAACACCACAACAATATGTAGAGAACTATGCATTTGTGGTGCACAACAGAGATGCTGATGTGCAAATATACAGATACACATGCATATACAAATCAATGCAACATTTTAAGCAGGATTTTAAAAACATTTTGTGTCTCTCAAAAAAACTGGAAGATTTCAATTAATTAACATGTAAAGCATTCAGATAATGTTTTTCAAAAGTGTTTACAAATGAAGAAAAACAATAAAAATATTGGATGTCCAATGTGTCATAAGCATCCATTTGTCCAAGTAAAAAAAACATAAGGCTTACAAAAACAGGACCGGCTCAGTAAAATGCTACTACCATTTATACCAGTGCAATCTTAGGCTTTGTGATGTGGAGACCAGCAATTTTCCCCCAATGTGCTAGGGACCAGTACCTTCGTTGTACCCATTGGCTACAACTCTTTCTCTGTTGCGTGGAAGCTTGCTGAGACCAGCAGGCAATGGCTTATATACTGGCATCAGTCCACAGATCACCACTGTGAGTAGGACTGATTTAAACAACAGTGCTGTTTGCAAGTACCATTTTACATGCCTGTCTGGCACAAGTCCCATGTCTGCTGTTCTTCTGAAAAGTAATCACGAATATGATTCTACCCTGGAATTATGGTTCTTGGTGGTTTCTAATGAGAACACCATGGCAACTGGAAGAAAACATTAGCTTGGATTCAACAGTTGTCTCTTGAGGATACTTCTTGGAAGAAAGCAGTGTGAGGGGAGAAGCAAATCCCATCATCTCTTCCTACATCCGCTCACTCCAAAAATCTTCTACTGACAGCATACTCTTCTCCCACCTACACAACCAACTTTGCTGAGTAGAAGCCATAATATCAGAGAATGGATCTCAAAAGAGAGGGTTAAAGTCCTTCATCTTACAACTGAGAAGCAGTTTTGATATTTCTGATAACTACATTTTTAGAAGAACAGAATCTTGTCATTTCCCAGGCATCAATGACAGCATGTTTCCTCTAGCCCCTTTGGAGACATATGCATTTAAACTAAGTGTCTGTCAGAGATGTACATGTATCTGACTGTCAAAAATGTATAAACTATCCCTGAAAGGATTTCAGTGTGATGTACATAAAAAAACGCATTTCGTACAATAGAATAATAAAATCTAAAATCTGTACCATAAAATCAAGAGGCACAAAATCTATTTCAATGAATTAAAACACAAATGGTAAATTAAAATTACAGAGGAAATCAAATGTTGTAGCAGGAAGGTTGTAGCCAAAGGACACAAAGAAATGAAGGTACTTATCCCTAGCACATTGGGGAGCGGGATTGGTGGCTTCCCACATCACATAACCTAAGAAGCACTGGTATAAATGGTAGACACTGGAGCAAGGATGACACTGGTGCCAGGCACACCTCTCATGGGAATGTTTCCCAAATCAGGATGCCATTACAGAAAAGGCCTTCTCTTTGTAGCTGATAAATATATAACTTTCACAGAAGGAATATAAGGAAAGCCCTTCTCTGATTATCCTAAGGAACAAGAAGCTTGATTTAGCAAGAAGTACTCCTTTAGATATCTGGTAACTGATGGCTTCATATGAATACTAGAGCATGGGCCTGGTGCCTCCTGTGAAGTGTGGGTTCCTACACTTATGGGATCTTAGACTCCTTGGCCAGAATTCAGTAAGGAACTTATATCTTCATACGTGAACTTATGTATATAGAAAATAAAACTGAGCAGTTTCACAATGTTCATAATCAGCAAGGGGCTGCAATGACATTTACTATATAGAGGAGCCAGAAGTAACTGCTAAGCAACAAGATCCATGTACAGTGGGACCAATATGCATGAAGACATTACCTAGGGAGTGCCGATCGACATCGGTAGAGCCTGATGTGCATTATGATCCTCTTACTCATGCCTTGGTATACATCATCATGAATTGTAGTGACATATAATTCACTAACAGGGTTTCTTAACCCTGCTATGTAGCTAAGTATATGTAAAGTTATGTAACATAGAGCATGATAGAAAATTCTAGACCTGGTTGTTATTTCTAAAGAAAATGTGAGCCTTGAGGATGGGAATAAGTCTAAAGTTAACAAGAACACCAGCTCCAGATTTTGGGAATGGGCAAATCAATGTGAAGGGAAGTCTAAAATTAAAAACAATGCCAGCTCTGGGTGATTGTTTTGTTTTTCTAAGGAGGGCACTCAGTAAAGATCTCTTCTTCCTACCATCAATTCCCTGAATTGCCCAGGAGGAAGGCCAAGACAGAGCAAATGGATGGACCAGGCAAGGAGGTACCAGTGTCAAGGGAAAAACCAAAGAGAAAGAGAAACCAAAAGGGAGAACCAAAGGATTCTGATTATTAACTGTGAGCCTCATACTAAGTGAAGGGCATCTGTCTTTGAATGTGCAACAATGCTCTACTCAGTGCTATTACTAGCTAAGCAAGCTGAGGTTGCAATTTTATATAGTGCTACTTGGCAGTCAATGTTGAAATCAGTGGGATTAATTTCTGAGCCAGACACGAATAGGATTGTACTCTAATTTTTTCACTTTTAATGGAATAAGCAGTATGTACATATGTTTAGGATAATATATTTTGTGGAACTAAAGTGATACATATAAAACTGTTTGTGCTTTCATGTGTAGGAGGGCTATTGGAAACCAAGCAGAGGCAGCTGCTTGAGGCTTTGAGCGAAGGCAGACGTCTTGTCCGGAGCTCAGCCCAGGTTTGTGGCTTTATTCCAAGACCAGGCCCTAGTCCAGCTGGGCCTAGAAAGGAGAGCCAGGAACTATGACGTGAAAAAGTATCAGCTAAAAAAAGGAGGAAGTGATGCAAACTGCATATGTGTGCGCTTGCGTCCATTGCCATATTGCAGCAGAAGTCATCCCACACTCTCCCACCCTGATTGATTTGGCAAGCAGAATTCTAGTTTTACTCTGCACAGATGGTGAAAGACAGCGGGCAAAGGGTGTGAAGCTGGTACTGAGGCACAACAGCTGTTTTCTCTTTCGATGGCTCAGAATATTTAAAGGGACAGCCAGAGGATGCAGTCCAAGTCACACAGGAAGGGATAATAAGGCTCTTCTAAGACAAGAGCAGTTGGCTACTGTTCAGCATCAGGCTTGTCTTTGCTCATTTGTTTATGCCCTTCTTCATCACCTCAGTGCTTGGTGCTGAACAAAAATGGCTACCAAAAATCCATACACGAAATGAAACCAGTGAAAATGAAATAAGAAAAACAGCAAAGACATGAATAGTGTCTATCACAAGCTTAATATGCTGGTGCCTAAAAGAGCCTAAAATAAAGCCACTCAAAAAATGGAACAGAGAACAGTGTTTCTCTAGGAACCATACCCTAAAGGCTCTGCTATGTTGGTAATCAAAATTAACAAATACATAACTGATGAAAAGTAACAACTCTTGACTAGTGATGTCAGGGCTTTTACCTGGGACTTTGTGCATGCGAGGCATATGTCTTGCAATAAGGTGTAGTTTCTTCCCCAACCTCTAGGTCCTAGGTACAAGCCCTAAACAATACAAATGGGTAAGTGTGTGCAAAATTTGCTATGGGAATGCAAGCAAATATCTCTTCTCCACATTCTTGCTACCTGATATAACAATAAAGCTTACATTCACTGAAGAAGTACCAGTGGCTGGAAGGCAAGAACCGCCGATGAGCCTTTGGTTTAAAAGGTCACATCCTTTCTGATGTTAGTGAGGGAGGGAAAGCACAAATACCAGTTCCCTAGCCCTCCACATGTTCATATGGCTGACTGCCTTGAGCTTAAAGAGTGTGCTTTCAAGTGGTTTCAGTGGCCTGTGGGTGAACAGCTAATGGAGCTGTAAAAATAATAGCTTATCATGTGCACCAAAGCACTGGCTCCAGTCCACTGCATTTTATTTCCATGGATTAACTAAGCATGTGCTTTGAGAAAGAAATCGATTATTTTATTATTACTTTCTATTACTGCTAAGCTGAGCTTCCTTCTACCTACCAGTTAATCATTTTGCAATTGCCACCATTGGAGTCAGTGCCCTGAAATAGTAAAACATGGGGTTTAACTGTCATTCTTTCTGCAATAGAGAGATGCTTTTGTGATGCATTTCCCTATATCACCAAAAGAAAGGGGAAAAAACACAGAGTGACTATTTATGGGCAAGGGAGTTGAAATAAAATAGGTAGGAAGAAGAACAATAGACCCACCAGTCCTGAACCGATGGCCTTTAGCTTAATTTCAGATGCCATCAAGCTATTTTCATGTGGGGTGACCATACCCTTCAAAGCCCTGGCTTGGGCATGGCAAGGGACCATCCCAATTATTTGTCTGTTGTCCCAATTTTTCAACGGCATTTAAAATATACCAGTATCTCTCTCTTTCTCCCAGTTTTTCATTAGTTTACTTCAGTAGCTGAAAACTGAGTTCAAAGTGTAAAAGTAGTTTGCATTCAGTTAACTCAGCAGGAAAGAGAGGAGAGGAGGGGTAGAATCATGCCCTTCCCTGTAGGCTCAGGCAGAAGCAAAGAAAGGCATGTGCCCCAAGAGCAGCAAAACCAAGTGTTTTTTTTTTAATTGTAGAATAGGCCATTGCAGGGGCTGGTCTTCCTTGATCAGAAGTTGATCAGAAGTTCGACTCCACTGAGAAAATGCATTTTTTTAAAATCTGCCAAACCTGCCTTTCTTTTGGTAAAGCTATCCGAGAAAGATATGACGGTCTGACAATATGCTGTAGCTACTACTGCAACTAACCACCCAGTTTTGTCTTCCTATATGGGAAATTCAACTGCACCAAAGCATCCTCACGATGCACACCCGACTCTGCCCCCAGGTTGCCCTGATGCCGAACACCACTCCACATGGGGCGTGGCATCATGATGCTCCTCCTGTGCTGCGTCCATACAATGCATAGTCGTGGCAACGCAGTTATGGTGCCGTTTCGAGGGTGCAAAAAGGAACACCTTTTTGCAGCTCCTTTTCACGCCCTCGAAAGGCTGGATCAGGGCTACAGCATTAGGTTGCCATGGCCCTGATCCAGCATGAAAAGGGGCATCTGCAGGCCACCCCTTAGGGGCGGTCTATAGAGTCCCACAGTGACCTTTCACTCTACACCATGATAGTATTTTTGATACCAGTAAGTACTATGGCTCCATCTTCTGGAATCCTGGGCTTTGTAGTTTCATGATGTATATAGAATTCTCACCCAGAAAGGTCTGCTGCCTAACCAAGCTACAAATGCCAAGATTACATAGGGTGTAGCCATGAGAAATAAAGTGGCATCAAAATGCTATATATGGTGCAGCGTGAAATGGCCCATAGAACAGCAGTGTCAAATAAGTGCATAACTTAGTACTGTGAAAGCAAAGTTAGAAAGGGGAGTGACGTATTTTTAGCATGTTTAAGACTAGTCAATTAATTTATTTTAGGATATATTTTAGCATGTCTTTATTTAGTTTTGAAATAAATAAATGATTTAATCTGAAAGCTACTACGGGACTCCTTCTCCTCTCCTGCTTCTTTCATTTTGGTATTGGAAAAGACTAATGTGGCTCTCTCTTTGAAAAATGATTTAGGACTAGTTACGCTCAGAACTGCCTTCCACCCACAGAACTGCCTCCCTGGTGGAATCATAAATGGCTCGGCTGTGATCCGTTCGCTTCCTGACACATAGTCACCCAATGTTGTTAGTTTCACTCAGAAAATTACCCAAAACTAGGATCTGTGGAAAATATTATCCATCTTCATGCTGAAACTCATGTCAAATTTCTTCCTTAAGTTTTCAGTCAGAAATGCTGGTTTTAATGCTCTGAAATGAAAGATTCGGGAGAAACAAAAAAATGTTTTTTCTTTGCCCGTAAGGAATTTACTACTAAATGATGTGGATTAGCTGAGTGCCAAATTGCATGAATTTAGAAAAAAGAATTAAGACAAATTCATGGAGATTAAGATTATCCCTCCTTTCCGGGTACTCGGTGAAGGACCAGAGCAGGTTAGGTGGGCGGGGGGGGGGGGGTGTTGCCTTGGTGCATAAAAACACCTTGTCTCTGACCAGGAACCATGTCCGTCAGACTTCCTATATCGAGTGTATTTACCTGACCCTGAAGGCTAGAGACAGTCTAGGGATTCTGTTGGTGTACCGGCCACCCCGTGCGCTAACAGACTCCCTTAACGAGCTGACACAGTTGGTCTCGGAGCTGGTGTTGGAGTCCCCCAGGCTTTTAGTCCTGGGAGACTTCAACATTCCCTTCGCGGCCAACAAGTTTCCATCTGGTGCAGCTCGGGAATTCATGGATACCATGACAGCCATGGGCCTGTCTCAGCTGGTTTCGGGTCCAACGCATTTCGCGGGGAATACACTCGATTTGGTCTTCTGTACGGATATGGAAACTCCGTGGGCGGAAATTACTAATATTTCCCCCTTGTCATGGACAGATCATTTCCTGGTAGAGGCAAGCATCAAGGCATCAACCCAGATCCCCCCCGGGGGTGGCGGACCTATTAGAATGGTCCACCCTCGAAGGCTGATGGAACCTGATAGGTTCCAAGAAGCCCTAGAGGGGTATATGGTTGGAAGTGATGGCAACACTGTTGATGCCCTAGTTAACACCTGGGATACGGATCTCTCTAGGGCTATACACAGTATCGCTCCCAAGCGCCCTCTCAGGCCTGCTTCCAAAAAGAAGCCCTGGTATACGGAAGATCTCCGGGCAAGGAAGCGGGTCCTGCGACGGATAGAGCACGCCTGGCGGAAACACCAGCGTTTATCCGACAAGGCTCTCCTAGACCTTCTTTTGAAGGACTATGGAGAGGCGATACAAGCAGCTAAGAATTCGTTCTTTGCTGCTCGTGTCACGTCCGCGGAGTCGCGTCCAGCAGAGTTGTTCAGGGTAGTGAGAGAGCTAACTCAGCTCCCTCCTGCCCCGGACCAGATCCTTGAACCTACCAAGGCCTGCTGTGACCGGTTTAACAACTTCTTCGCGGATAAAATCTCTCGGATAAACGAAGGTCTGGACGCCAGAATTGAAGCAGAATCCAGAATAGAGGCGTCTAGAGCTTCCGTTGACTCTGTTGTACTGGATCAGTTTGAGTCTGTCAGTACCAAGGATGTGGACAAGATCCTTAGAAGTGTTCGGAAGACAACCTGCTCTCTCGATCCCTGCCCCTCGTGGCTAGTGGCCCAGGGGGGATCGGCAGTAACCTCGCTGTTACGCCAAATTATTAACACATCTCTGAGGGAGGGACAATTCCTTGACCATCTCAAATTGGCCATAGTAAGACCATTATTGAAAAAGCCCTCCCTCAACCCCCTGGTTCATAATAATTATCGGCCAGTCTCGCTACTGCCATTTTTGGGGAAGGTGATCGAGAGGGCGGTTGCATTCCAACTTCAATCGATCTTGGAGGAAACGGATTTTCTAGATCCATTTCAAACCGGTTTCCGGGCGGGCCATGGGGTTGAGACTGCCATGGTCGCCCTGGTCGATGATCTCCGTCTGGGCATCGACAGGGGTAGCGTGTCCCTGCTGATGCTCTTGGACATCTCAGCGGCTTTCGATACCATCGACCATGGTATCCTTCTGGAGCGCCTGGCGGAGGTGGGTATCGGTGGCACTGCGCTCCAGTGGTTCCGGTCCTACCTCTCTGGGAGGTTCCAGATGGTGCAGCTGGGAGACGTTTGCTCCGATAAGAGGGCCCTTAAATCTGGGGTCCCTCAAGGAGCTATTCTGTCTCCCATGCTTTTCAACATTTACATGAAACCGCTGGGAGAGATCATCCGGAGGCATGGGGCGCGGTGTTATCAGTATGCTGATGACACCCAAATAATTTTCTCTATGTCTCCGACTGATGCAGTGACCAGGGATGGCGTCGCTCCTCTCGTGGCCTGTCTGGAATCGGTAATGGACTGGATGAGGGAAAACAGACTCAGCCTGAATCCAGAGAAAACGGAAGTACTCGTGATAGGTTCTCCCGGCCCAGGGATGGAGGTGGTTCCACCTGTCCTGAACGGGGTCACGCTCCCCGTGAAGGACACTGTACGCAGTCTGGGGGTGCTCCTTGATTCGTCGCTCCATCTTACTTCTCAGGTGGATGCGACGGTCAGGAGCACCTGCTTTCAGCTTCGGCTGATACGCCAGCTGCGTCCCTACCTGGACCGGAGGGACCTTGAAACAGTAGTACACGCTCTGGTAACCTCTCGGTTGGATTTCTGCAATGCGCTCTACATGGGGCAGCCTTTGTACCACACTCGGAAACTTTAATTAGTGCAGAATATGGCAGCCCGGGTCGTCACTGGCGCTCCCAGGACCTCCCACTTAACACCTATATTAAAAGATCTCCATTGGCTGCCTATCCATTTCCGAGCCCAATACAAAGTGCTGGTTATTACTTATAAAGCCCTAAATGGCTTGGGCCCAGAGTACCTGAAGGACCGCCTCTCCCCACACAATCCACCCCGCACTCTTAGATCTTCCGGGCAACAGTTGCTTAGAATTCCAGAGGCCAAATTGTTAACAACCACCAAGAGAGCATTCACCACCGCGGCTCCTAGCCTCTGGAATTCCTTGCCCGTTGAGGTCCGTCTGGCTACCTCCCTTATTTCATTTAAAAAGGGTTTAAAAACATACTTGTTCACACAAGCGTACCCTTAATACCTCCCTTCCCTTGTTGCAACCCCCCTTTATTACTATCATTGTTCCCAGGCCTGATATGTTGTTGTGATATTTATTATATTGTATATGTTTTTAACTGTGTTTTATTAATATTGTA
This sequence comes from Urosaurus nigricauda, assembly GCA_034509955.1. Classification (NCBI taxonomy): domain Eukaryota; kingdom Metazoa; phylum Chordata; class Lepidosauria; order Squamata; family Phrynosomatidae; genus Urosaurus; species Urosaurus nigricauda. The sequence continues at coordinate 110,628,473 of JAOEGL010000004.1, forward strand.
ATGTTATTTTTATGCTGTGCACCGCCCTGATCGCAGGAAGGGCGGTATACAAATAAAGCTTATTATTATTATTATTAATCAGTGGCTACCAGTCATGTTGACTATGTACAGTCAGCTGGCCACATGCACAGATTCATTATCCATGGATTCAACTATCCACAGCTTGAAATTGTTTAAAAAAATACAAATTCCAAAAAGTAAAGCTTGATTTTGCTATTTTATATAAGAGACACCATTTCACTATGTTATTCTATTTAATGGAACTTGAGCATCCATGGATTATGATATCCACAGCAGGTCCTGGAACCAAACCCCAGTGGATACCAAGGGCCCACTGTATGACCTTCAGTATGATGGCAGTACTTATCCATACCACTTGTTAAGGAGCAGGAGCATGATGGTGGTATTGTATTCATATCCTGCTTTTTGCCTTCCAATGAACATGTGGTTGGCCCCTATGAGAACAAATGGCTGGACTAGATTGGTCTTCGGTCTGATCCAGACAGGTTTTGGTTTTTTTAATCAGAATGATGGGAGATTGAAGTTCTGTTGTGGAGATTTTCCCATATGTCTTTTTTGGCTGTAGCCAGAATTTATTTGAACAAAGATTGAAGCCATTATACCAGGCCTTGCAGGTATTGTTGGACCACAGCTTCTATCAGCACTAGGTAGCATAGCCAGTAGTGAAGGGTGATGGGCATTTCTGTGCAATAATGATTCTGAAGTTACCCACACCTGCACCATAACTTTCTCGTATCCAAATATTCTAGCTCTGTATAGACAATGTGAAAGTAGAGGTGTTCAGATTAACACCCCTTCCGTCTTAAGGAGGAGTAATGTCATGTGTGGATGTGTGGATTCTGGTCATCCTTGCTGTTGGCCAAGAAAATTTGGTGAGCCCGAAGGGAGGTTTTGGAGCTCCTCAATGCAAGAGCGGGCCCTGCATAACTATTAACAGATCTTAAGAGTAATGAATGGAAACAGAGTGGCAAGTTATGGAGCGGCAATGACAGATGAACAAAGATACACTTCAAACTTAACAAGTGGGAAGACAGTTACGTTATTTGCTGTTGTTGTAGGGATGTAATTCTTCACAAGTTTTGTTCTCAAAGGAACCAATCAATAATTTAGCAATTTTCTTCCCACTGCAAGAAGGTTTGGGAAGACTGTTCAGTTTTCAATGACTATTTGCAGTTCAGGACTTATTCTGTGCAAAATTGTTTCTGTGGTTTCTTTTGTTTTGTTTTTAGCTCGGAAAAGCATTTTCTTCATAGAAAACAATATTTCTACACATAAATATTTTCTGTGCAAGAAATGCTGTTACTAACAACTTTACCACATGGGGGTGATCTAGCACTTTATTTGTGCTATTCATAGTCACTCAAAAATAACATTAAAACAATTGTTACTGCATTTTCCTGTTAAGAGCCCAACAGTGCTGACTTGGTAGCAAATGTTTATAGTCCTGTTTTTCCTCACAGCATATGTTGGTACCATACTCCTCTCCCTTTTTTCCTCATCCATGCATGAAGAGCGTTCTTCTTCATCCCTGCACCGGAACTATGGTGATGTGGAAGGAGAGGGAGAGAAGGCATGCTGTTGTAGTTACACCCACTTTGCACCACATGATTTCCACAGTTTTGGGACTGCAACAGCAATAGCCATTTGCACATACATAATCATGGAAAAACAGCTATATTGACAGCTATTCATGGGTATTCCTCATTAATGAAAAGTAGTGCCATACTAATGCTCAGATGACACAACACATATAGGAGTAACGATGTTGTGCAATAATAAGGGGAAACTATAAATTATGGCACACCTTACTATTTCATGTAGTGCAACTGAAAGAAGGTATGAATGATTGCCTACTTATATATGAATTGGACTATAATTTAATCTCTCTCTCTCTCTCTGAAGATCTGCTTTATGTTGCTATGACAAAATAATTTTTGGTTGGTGGACAAAGAGTACAGGGCCCCTTCAGTGGAAACACCTCGGGGTTATTCACACTAATAACCCAGTGTGGAAACCGGGTTATTTCAGGGTCATTCACAATGTGCCCAGAATTCACCTGGCGTGGGGTACAGGGGGGCTGGTGAAAAAGCAACTTTACCTGGTGCATTCGGCACCGAGTAACTAACTGCGTCTCTTTGGGTGGGCCGGAGCGATTCGCATTTTCAGTAGTGTGAATGTAGTACCGAATTGATCTGGATTGCCACCATGTTGATCCGAAAGCGGTGCTAGTGTGGATGCTGGACCAGGTTGGAGAGATTTGATTGTGCTAAACGTAGTGTGAACATTGATTTGGTATCACATCACTGCACAGATACGCATTTCCTCAGTACAAAAAAGTGAGTGTGAATGACCCCATCAATTGCGGAACTCTCTTCTTAAAGAAATCAGATTAGTCGGTTCGTCACTTTCCAGTGGACAATAAAAGCTTTGTTTGTTTTTATTCATTTGCTGTTAATGACTGATAGGAAGCTCACAACTGGACTAATCTAATATTAAGTCTTGCTTTGTTTTAAAAGTTTGTTGTTTAACATCTATGAGAGTTTTATATCCCTGCCTTCATGGTGCTCTGGTCAAAACACAAAAGAAAACATTTAAATAAATATAATTAATGAGAGCCAGCATGGTGTAGTGATTTGAGCACGAGACAATGATTCTGGAGACCAGGGTTCAAATCCTGGCTTGGCCATGTAAATCCCCTGGCTGACCTTTTCAAGTCATACTCTCTCACCCACAGAGGATGACAATGGCAAACTCTCTCTAAAGAAACTTGCCAAGAAAACTCTTACAAGTCACCATAAGTCAGAAACAACTTGAACGCACAACAATAACAATAAACAATGGTACAGACAGTTTTTCTAATATTATCCTTATCTAACTAAAGAACAATTTCCTGCTTGACTTTTAAAACCAATGGAGGACATTGCCTTTAGCAATGTAGAACATTATGGAGACTGTAGCAGAGTCCACTACTTGGTTTACAAACTGAGTTGTTATAATTGTTTATATTTCATTTGTAAATTGTTGGATAGCATAGGAAGATATCAGTTCTTTACATTCATTTTGACTTTTTTTCTGATTTGTCCCCTGCTATTCTCAGCCTAGAGCCATCCAAAACTTTTGGCAGAGCCATCCAGACCTTTTGGACTTTGAATTTCATCAGCCAATAGTCAGAGGTGCTGGGAGCTGTAATCCAAAGCACCTGGAGGTCCATAGATTGGCTAAATCTGGTGCAGAATTTAAACAATGTAATGACTTGTTATTTTGATTAAACAAAGAGAAATATCTCAGTGAAAGCCTGGTGAAATCCACTTCACAAAAATGCCAATTTAGATTTTATTTTTGTGATCATTAGTGCTTCTCAGTGTGCCCTTGAGCATGCCTAATGCAGGTCTCCAAACTGCAGCTTTCATTTCCACAGGCAATTTCAACAATTTCAACAACAAAATGGAAATGGAAAGAAAGGCGATGTGGAAATTGTATATGAAGCAGGATTAATGCTTCCACATATTATGTGCTCAGCAAAAGTGAAAATAGGTCTTACGTGCATGCTGATCCCCTCTGCAGAAATGAATAATGGTCAGAGCCCGGAAATTTACACATTAAAAGTAATTTGTTTCTGTTTCTTGTTAAACTGTTTAAAAAGTAAATGTTAGTACTCTTTAAGTTGTTTTAAAAAGAGTGACTTGTTGATTGATCATTATTTTTTTGCTGCATTACAAAGCATTACTCTGCTTGGGGAAAAATATAACCAGAGAAAGTGGCAAAAAAAACCTTGGAAAATTCCTGTCAAAATGTCTAACATGCTCTTTAAATGTGACTTTCTAGAAGTAACTAGAAAATGCTCATCATAGTACACAAATAAAATGTGGGGTAGCTTTTTTAGCCCAACACCATCAGGGACTGACAAGTCGTGGGGAAGAGAAATGAATAAAGTGATGGGCATCAGATGTAGAAGCACACGGATGACTAAGAAAAAAGAGCCGTACAAGATGTTGCAGCATAGAGAGTGGGTTGTTCAAGGTTCCAACCATTGCATGGCATTTCATTGCACTGCATCACCCGTTTCCTTCTGGTTTTCCATACCACAGAAAGAATGCGCATTCATGGCTACTGGGCATGCTCATTTCTCAGTCCCTAGTGGGTTGATCTTGTAGTACTTCTCCCTTAACTCCCCCACCTCTATATGTTAGTAGAGCTGCAAACTTTGATATTCTCCCATGTTGTTATTGTTCATTTATATTCTGCTTTTCTCCTTACATAGAGCTCAAAGGGGCTAACATATTTAAAATCATACAAATTTAAAAACAATTACAAAACAGAAACAGCCGGAGAAAGCTGGAAGACTTCAGACTAGCCCTGAGTGAGGTCAGAATCCTGTGACCACCAGCAAAAAAAAAAAAAGTTTATATGGCAATTGCCTCAACTAAAGAGTTCCCTGTGACAGGCAGAACACTCATATGGACAACTGTCATATTCCAGAGCTGATAACTGTTTTAACACTATCACTAAGAAAATTGTCCTTATGGGCCAATTTGTATGCTACCCAGGAACAGATGAATCAAGTACACTGATAACAGTAGCAAGATCTGTGAGCAGCATAGATCTGAAGATCTTAAAACTCCATAGCCAAAAGTGAAATGATAACAGCTGAGACCTCTCCAGGACCTCAGCAGATCTCATTGCAAGTGTTGACATTTTGCATCTGGCGAGAGGAATGTAGCCTTTTCTGAGACTTCCTTCTCACTGTGAAGCATGGAATGGCCGTTTGGGATGTCTTCAGAAGTTTTACACTAAACTGAGTGTGGGTTGGGTGAAAGAAAGAAAAATACCAGCAGCCCCCAGAGCACCCAAAAAAGGACATTCGGATGTGGAAGGGAAATTTATATGTGCCAATGTCCCTAACAAAATTCCAGCCAATTTTGCACAGAAAACACTGTTTTCAGAGAGAAAAAACACCCTCCACATTTCTGAGCATAAAACCCATGTGTGTATTTCTGTGCAAAATAGTTACCTGAAAAACTTCTCAAAACGTGGATACTGGGAGGATACTTGCAATAATCTTTGCATTCTCCTGCAACCAAGAGGGTACAAAAGAAACTATTCTTTTTTGCACATGGAAAATTAACATCATTTATGCATTTCGTTGCACATGAAGATGAACAAGGCAAAGATTTACATCTTTCTTCAACAGTGAGTAAACACTGAGATGGAGACTTACAATACAACTTGCTATTTTGAAGTGCTGTCACTTCTGTCCACTTTCCCTTCTATTTCTGCATCAAGTTTTCAAAGATATAGCCGTGTTAGTCTGTAGAATCAGTACGTAGAGATCTTGTGGCACCTTTGAAACTAACTGAAAGAAATTGGCAGCATGAGCTTTTGTAGACTTTCACTCTACTTCCTCAGATGTATTTGGTGGAGTGGAAGCCAGGTACAGACATACATATGCCATTGGTATGTGAGGATGTCAACTGACATATATACCGTATGTCTGTACCTGGCTTCCACTTCACCAAATGCATCTGAGGAAGTAGACTGAAGTCTACGAAAGCTCATGCTGCCAATTTCTTTCTTTCAGTGAGTCTCAAAGGTTCTACAAGATCGCTCTATGTACTGCATCAAGCTTTGTTCACCATCATGATGGAGCATCTTGCCTCCCATCTGTCAGCCCATTATGAAAGATAGGAAGGAGTAAAATAGAATTTTGGATACTGTATCTTCAGCCTTATCTGCACAGTTAGTAGAAAAAGCAGTAGATGGCTTGGGTGACAAAATGAACTGCACTGCATTCACTGTAGGTGAAAAAGAGATGAGAAGATGCAGAAGAATGAAACTCAGATTATGGGGGCATGGGTCCAGCTTGCAATGGGTGAAGAAAAACATTTCCTTCACTAGATTTTTCTGCTTGGATTTTTCCAAACTTTCACATCTGTAGGTGGCAGAAACTACCTCTCCATACATACATACATACCTAACATTACTTTGGGGAAAGGTTTTTTTGAGGATGTCTCCACTGGGCCAGTTTTGTGTGCAGAATGGGCCGGTTTTGTTTCTTATTTAGAGTAATATTATTTAAAAGGTGATCCTGCACCTAGAGTCTGGCATAAAACGAAACCTTGCTACTAGCATCTGTTTCATTTCTTCTGGTATCCCAGTCAGAAACCTGATTGTTCTCAGTGTTGTCATATTCTTGTTTTAAGTATAGCATGCCACCTAGTGGAAACATTTTACAATTGGCAATTATAGCTTTTCCGCCATAGTTTTACCTAATGTTGACTGTAAGAAGAACTGATCTTTCCTTCAAATTTCCAGCCATTGAGCTTTCAGTCCATTGGAGATCGCTACATTCTCGAACCTTTTTTATGAGGTATACTTAATAGCCTACTCCATACACCACCTTTTTCCATGGGGTCTGGTTGAGGTTTTAATTGCAACTAAATTGACAACCATCTTTGTATTACACCGTAATTTTGGGTGTTATGGCTTTAGATCGGCAACCAAAAGAATAGATAATAAATTTCAGACATCCAAGCTCCTGAACATTCAATTTTATATTTTCTTAAAAGCTGGAAATTACAAGTTTTAACCAAATGAAAAAGATAACAGCTAAATATTCCAAGGGATTTGAATAAAAACATTGCCCACGGCAGTTAATTGCTGAATCTCAAATATTTTTCCCTACATTTATTGAGGCATAAAAAGAAACTCTGTGAGATCCATAAGACAGAAACAACTACCTGGTCATTCCTACACTTTCTCATGCAAGTACAGTAAATGTTGTATTGCTATAAATTTGTTTGCTGAATAGTCAACGGGGATATGCTCATTCTCCATTATCACTGTAGCTCAGTTTTCCCTAACCTGGTGCTCTCTGGACTAGCAGCTGCTAATGTATTGTCCTCCAGATGCTGCTCAACAGCAACTTCTATCATCCCTCACCTTTGCCTATGTTGGCTAAGGCTGATGAAAACTGCAGCCCAAATATACCAGGAAGGCCACAGATTGCCCACACCTGCTCTAGATGCCTTTGGTTATGACTCCACTCCAGCAGGAGTGAGCACGCATTGGAGGTTGGCAGTCCAGTCTCTATCAGATCCTCAGGGGGCCACAATATCACTCCTGGCAGTGATGTTCTGATTGACCAGAAGTCATTTCTGGGCTAAAACTGTCTTCCTGATAAATATTTTCAGCCAAAAAAAAATATACTGGCTTTCTAGAAAAGACACTCACCCCACAGGTCTGCGTTCAGCCATTGGTCTCCATAATCCCTACTCATCCCTTACACCCAGGCAGAATGACCAATAATAACGGATTCTAAGAGCCTCTGTAGAAAACAACTTGACTGCACCAGTTGGCAAAGACTGCTATAGCTCATCCCATCAATGTTGGAGAGTCCCCTGCCTCAAGCGCAAAGCAGTATAAAACAATGAGGAAATTTACACAAGACAGGATGAGTTAGTGGACAGAACAGAAAAGTTTCCATGGGCATTCAACTTCTCTTTCCTTTTAAGAGCCTCATTCCCACGGCCCCTCTTTTTTCTTTCTTTCTTGTAGTGAATGTAGCTGTTATTTACTAGTGTAGAGGTTGTTTTGATTACCTGTTGGCTATTGCCATGTGCTTTGCATGCTGATGACAGAATAGTACCTTCCCCCAGCTGTGCCACTTTCTTTCTTAATGCTGTTCCATTTACTACCATGAACTATTACCTGCTGTTGCAAGCCCAGCTGGAAGGTAAACAATGACACATCTGTTGCTGTCTGGATTACCTTCCTTATTTTCACACTAGCAGGAACGTTTGCCACCCTACTGTTCTTTAGTTGGTTGACCTGATCCTTCTTGCCTCTTGGAATGACACTCAAAGACCTGCTGTCTTCCATTTTCTAAGGGTTATCCCCAGCAAACCCGAGAGAGCGCATAATTTCAGATTTGGCAGAAAGATGCTCTACAATTACTGTGGAGCACACAGTCCTGCTGACATTACAGCCTGGATTATGTTGCATATGAGACCAGCAGTTCTCTATTTTTAGTTGCAGTGTGCCTGCAAGTCATTTCTGACTGATGGCAACCCAAATGTTAACAGCTTTCTGGGGCTGAGAGTGTGTGCCTCAGCCAAGTGGATTTCCATGATCAAGTAAAGAACTGAACCCTGATCTCAATTACTGTGGTCCAACGGTCAAACCACTACACCACACTGGTTCTGTGCTAGACCCCAAAGACAAAAACACAACTCATAATTAGGTATTCCTACTGTAGTCATTTCCACTTGGAAGATAGTATTAGGCTTCTAAGTTTAGAAGAGTAAACATAATGTACAGTTCTCTTTGGAAACCATTTAAATCAGCAGAATCAATATACAGCACAGTCAATTTGTGCCTATCACAACATGAAAGGTTAGTAAATGAGGGCTTAAAAATGGAATTGCCTATCTGAGCGGCTGAGAAGGGTGCTATTTTGTAGATTACTGAAACAAGTGATACGCTGTATATACTCATGTGTAAGTCTAGAAATGTTATTCAAAAAATTGGCCCAATAAACTAGGGTCAACTTATCCATGGGGTCAGTGTAAAACTACTGTACCTTAAACTCTTATCAAAAAAGGAACCACCTCCTCTTCTGAGTGGGGAAAAGTGACAACTTAATCCAGCACAGAAAGATTTGAATAAGACATTTGTTCATTTTTCTGGGTTAAAATCAGGTGAAATTATCACATCAAAGGCTATGACTGCTGATATAGGGGCTGTGCAGACCACCCCTTTAAAGGCTAGATCAGGGCCGCAGCCCCAATCTGGCCTTTCTGTAGTGCAAAAAGCAGCTTTTTGTGCTTTGGAAAGGGAAGCATAGCCACCACGCCACAGCTTTACAGTGCTTCTTTGGTGCTATGTCATCTAAACACAGTGTGAGAGGAGCACCATGATGCTGCACGGCCTATGGTGTAGTGAATGGCATCACGCTGCCATTTGGGCGGAGGGCGTGCGTCATGGGGATGCTATGGCCCAACTCCTCCCCCAGGCTGGCTTTAATGACCGATATGCAGAGTCTGATAGTCACCGTTTTCTTTTCTTTACCTTTTCATCCTTTTTGACATGTGTACATCCAAATCTGGTTGCCTCTCCCACACATTACACAGCCACCATTTACATAGTTCCCTCCTCATCCATCCAGCCTTTAGGGTGAGCAGTTATACCTGCAGGAATTTTCTAAGTTCTTTAGCATTGTTTTAGTTTGCTTCTTCTTTACACCCTTTGTTACATGCCCCTAAATTTTACCCTTGACTTATAAACCCATTGTATCAAAATACAGAATTTTGGCCCCCAAACCTTCCCCTGACTTGAGGTCAACTTATAGTCAAGTATACATGGTAATACAAATCCAATTATTGTGACGTCACACCATCTACCACTGTTTTTGCATATTAAAGACTGTTTCATACATAGTTGCCTTTATTCCCATTTATTTCTTGGCATGTGATCAACATTAATACTTGATGTTTGGACGCATGAATGTATACAAAGGGTCAATTGAAAAATTGATTCAGCAGAATTAGCTGAACATTTTATTTCAGTAAAGGATGTATGGGAGTCTATGGGCACAGGTAACATAGCACATGTTGCCTTGACTACTTGTAATGATTAAGAAGCAAGAAATTGTGAAATAGGAACAAGTTTAGTACTGTGCCTGTTAGTCTATTCCTTTGAGGACAAGTTTGTCGAAGCTGCCTCCTTAAATAAGCAGTAGAACTTTGTCTCTTATATACCCACTTAATATGACTGCAGCACAACAACCCAGACAACTATAGTGGTATTATGGGGCTGAAATTTTTCCATGGAAAAATATAGCAAACTTGTAGCATTTTCAGAAAATCTTCCATTTACTGTGGAAAATTCACCATCTCACATTTCTGTTACTGATAAGAGCATAATAAAAGTTACTCTTAGCTTCTCAAGGGATGCAATGTTAATCCATTATACAACTGGTTGTCAGTATTTACAATGTCATATAATCAAGCAGAATGCATGCTTCTGCAATGGATCTTTCCCTTCTGTTCCTTTTCCCTGCAGCCCTCTGAATTCCCTAGAAAGTCTTCCCAGGAGGTCAAAGGACCTATGATACCTTGTGCTCTTTGGCTGCAGAAGGGAGAAATTGCCAAAAATCAGAAAACGTGAATGACTGGTACAAGATTGCTCCACTTTATAGAATTCTCCTTTCCACTGCAACCTTTTAAGACAAAGTCCAGAATGTATGGTGGTTACTCTGAGCTTCTGGAGAGGTTGGTTGTGAAGCGCACAAGGCTACAGTGGGAAGGGAAAGATCACCTGGCCAAGCTTGCCTTCCACTCACACAATAGCAGGAACAATGCCACAACCAATGGATATTCAGCTTCAGTGAACACAATCTCCATTATTTTACACTGAGAAAAGGCAATGGCTCAATACTGACCATATACTGATAGATCAGAAGAGGAGATGGAAGGAACTGACGTAAAAGATAAAGAAAATCTTGTAGGGATAGCTATGTAATACAGAGCACTAGTATCTAACAGTGCACAGGATGGAATCCTATTCCAAGAGCTCCAACAGATGGTTTGTCAAAATACCTAAGGCTGTATTTGCTATTCTTTCCCTAAGTGACTTATTAATATATATAAGTGAGTCTGCTATTCAAATGTAAAGTCATTCCCCTCACATGAAGACCAACAAGCAAAGAACAGAATGTTAATCTATTAAATTTAGCCTGCTTTCACCAGAAAAGAAAAGAAAAAATACTGTATCTGTTACTACAGTATTTATTCCCCTAAATTCCAAAGTATGGCCTGAGGAACAGGTATATACCTATGCTGAAGTTAAACAGATCTTTGTTCAGTCAGTACCTTGATGAACTGCCTAACAGTGTAATATACAAGTATGTTGAACTCCACTGGGCAAAATTTCCCAGTTCTGGGGGAAAGGCAGGATCCCCAAGAAATCAAATAAATAAGATATAAGTGCAATGACTACATATCCAACAACTTTTTTAAAAAGAACTTTATCAGTGCCATTACGAAACCTCATTTATTATAAACAGGTATGATTTATAGGTTTACAAAAGATGATCAGCTTTTCTTTCATTAAACTGACCAAAGCATGCACAATTAGAACTCAGTCCTTTGCAGGCACCGAGTAATGGAATCACATTGACTGCATTGTGTCACATATTCTTCCAAGAGTCAAAAATAAATTGGTAACCCCAACATTTTCATAAGGTCACTTACACAAGAAAATAAAATTTGGTTCACATACTACTTAGTATTGCATCAAAACAACATATTTCAAAGGAAATGGTAGAAAAATAAATGCATCAAAAGGCAAATACATTACAAGCAATCTCTTAAAGACATAGCAAGCCTTTCCTTAATTCTTTGGTTTTTATTAACTGCACAGTGTAGGTTTCTATAATAAGACAAAAAACAATGTGATAAAGCTGCCTGTCCTTAAACTATGAGCACTGTCTCCTTGGCACAACCCATCTTAACCCTACTGGAAAGAATAAGGGCTATGTAGAAGCCATGATTTGTAGATTATGCTCACAGTCCGACCCTTACAAACAAACAAAAATTAAAAGCCTATTAAAAGGTGCTTGCTTTACAACCTCTGATTTAAAATGTCATACAATTTTAAAAGTGTTCATTTGGGTTCTCTTTTGTGGAGTGGAGTGTTTGGAGAAATAACATTTGCTCCCTAAGCCAGTCCAAAGACATAGCCAGATGCCCCAACCTATTTATGGATTTTATTTTGTTTTATTTGTAGCCTTGATCAATTTGGACCCAGTTCTTCTACTAAAACAGAGGAAAAGCAACGTTAGAAAGGAAGAGGCCGTTTTAATTGTACCCCACTTCCCTTGATTTTTTTTTTTTTTTTTTTGGCGCCCATATCAAAGTGCTTATCATGCAGAAGCAGATATTTAACATCAATATACAAGACCAACCCACTAACTTTGTAATGGAGTGCTAAAGAAATGCAGACCAAGAGGGAGCAAAAAACACCAATAGCAAATAAATTCTGTTCTAGGTTTTTCCTAGAGACAGCTTGCAGAATCAAACTGTTTCACATCAGCATACAACCATGACAAAAAGAGGCTGGTGTGAACTAGTTGCCATGAGGGAAAAGAAGCCAACAACTATTTTTTTTAAAAAAAAAATGTGGTTATTGGGAAGAACAGCCACAAACGGGAATGGTCAGTGTTTCCTTGCCTATGCTGAAGCAGCTAACAGTCAAAGCACCAGATGATCATATAGTTGCATATTTGAGGGAATTAAGGAATTGGTCCTTAAGGAAGTTCGCAAACTGACTTTTGATTAGCTCATGTAAAGGTCTAGAATAACAAGAAGTGTTTATTCAAGAGGGTACCTGCCAGGCTTCAGTGTAATGTGCCACCTGAATCAGTCTTAGAAGCTCAAACAAGAAACAAATAAATCACGCCAATGCAATTTTCCACATCATCCTCGCGTGTGGGCAGTTTTGTAAAGCTGGGAAGTTGGGACACATCTTGAAGAAAAATTATGAAAGTCATACATTCTGTTAGGCTAAGGAGTGTCTGTAATTAAGCTTTCAGTGATATACTTAACTGAACGGCATGCAGCAGTTTTCCATTTTACAGACACTTTTAAACCTGACAGTTCATTCAAGAAATCTTCATTCCTTTAAAAATCTTGCAATATGCTTGCAAGAGAGGGGTTTTTCAACACAATATTTTCTTGCTTCTCTGGCCTTGTCAACAAGCTGATGGCTTGATTAGTAGTTGCTTAACAGTGATTTTACTAAATTTTGTACCATGATGGGAATGTTCCTTACTACTGTCCATGTAAACAACGTTATTGATTTATCTTAGCCAAAATCCCATGTAATTTGATCTAGAGTTCAAGAGGACAGAAAGGCAGTTTTCCAGTCATCTGCATCCTCTACTACACCATTTAAAAAGGAGAAATTGATGGGTTTCTACACAAATCACATCACTCTTACATCATTTGTGAATTGCATTTGTTAGCTTCAATTATGTGATCAATTATGTGATCAATTAATGATCACATAATCAGATCATTAATTACTTACATTGAAACATTCCCCCAACAAGACAACCACATAATGAAACATAAGTTCAAAATAATAATATTGGGGTTTTTAACATCCCAAGACAGCACTGATACATAAAAGGCCAGGTTTCTGTAGTAAATAAGCAGGCAGCATCAAAAACAGTCTTTGCTTTTTGTTTGAACATTTACAAGTGACATGGAAATTAGCCCATAAGGCACTAAACATTTGTATTCAAATATGACTGAAATATTTGACCAACGGATGCAGTCTCCCAAGAATGTGTTCCACCAGTCAGTTGCAACTAAGTCCCATGGAAGCAAATGAGACTTAAATGTGATTGTCTTCTGATTTAATATGAGCTTTACTCAAGCCTGATTTTAGATACCTCAGGAATGCCCCCCCCCCTATTTAAATTCCTCTAAAATCATTACAAATTGCTGAAAAAGACACTTGTCCAATTCACATTCATTTCACCTCACCAGCACCATAGATTAGAAGTGTTTTGGCAGACTGTAGATCATTTTTCTTAGTAATTTAAGTTACTGGGGAAGGGAAATCGATTGACATATCTAAGAACTAAGCTATTATATTGGTTCTCATTCCAGGACTTTTAAAGAAATGTTTAAGAAAAACTTGTAACACCACTTTTAATATCTCAATTTTCCCATTAAAGAATATAAATACAAAGACTCAGTAAACTCTCCTTTATCTGTGTTATGTAAGGGATGCCACAAATGCAAATCTTAATGATTAAGCACTTCCCATGTCATCTTTAACCTCCTCAAACACGTTTTAGGGAAATTAGAAAAATAAATCTACTTGGCTAGCAGTGAAAATCTTCCAGCATGCAGCTGAATGTGCAATGAAACATTTTTTTCATGATTAAGGTTTAGGGACTTCCTTTTTTTTTTTTTAAGGTACCTGGTTCATGATTGTTTCAGGTTTATGGGCGTTTTCCAGTGAAGGGTTCCCCACAGAATCTTTGCACAGGGGACATCTACTCACTTGTAAACATGATTAAATTTAGCATCCGATAAGGTTTATTTTGATGTACATATTCCATAATAACCTCTGACTTTGCTCCCTTCTTTCAGGCTATTCCCAGGTTCTCCTTCATCTTCTCATATACCACGTAACTGATGCTGACAGCAGGAAGCACCTTCATGAAGTTAGGAGCAATGCCCCTATAAAGTCCCAGGATTCCTTCCTTAGCAATAATCCTTTGGAAGAGAGCAACCATATTTAGCTGAGGGCCACCATCTACCATGGCTATGGAATGATAATGGGAACAGGGGAAGAGAGAGAGAAAAAAGGAGATACTTTTATTTAAAACAATATTTAAAAGTTATTGTCTCACTAACAAAATGTAACACAGCCTCACAACATGGTTTCTTCCCATTATATACACTATTATTCTTCCTTGGGAGTTATGTCAAGTAATGCAGAGAACAAATAATACTCTCAATAAAACAAATATATTAATACAAGCAAGCAGTCATTTAGACATTCCTTTTACACAAAGAAAGTTTTGAGTGAGGTGGTAAACCTGTGTCTTTAATATGCTACATCAGATTGCACACAATCAAATGCAAACATTTCTTTTCCACAAATAAAAACATAATATACAAGGAGAAGTCTTTTTCAAAGACTTCTCCCTAAGATACTAGGTGTGTGTGTGTGTGTGTGTGTGTGTGTGTGAGGAATTTTTTTCCATGTAAAAACATTCAACTGGCTATCTATTTGATGGGCATTACAGAGGTTTGCTACCATATATGCAAGCAGTGACAACTTGGTCTCCATCAAGCATCATAAAGTTTTGGGATAGTTTTGAAAAGTGATGTAATTACTGATGACAGTAATCTAGAGAAATATCTACCAGAAAAGAAAGGGAACTGTGGCCAGACTCTTGGTGGAAAGTATTGGTTTAAAAGTTAGGGCCTTAGAAAGTTGTTCCAGACAGCTATACATTTCCTATAGTGTAATGCCAACACTCACCTTGAGCCTGCATTCGAGTTCGGATAAGGGCAAGAGGATAACTGGCCAACTGGCCACAAGTACTGGATAAAGTACCACATCCCAGCAATACGAGCACCCCAGGGTTGGCTGAGTCTGTAGCATATTTTTCTAGCCATGTTTTCTTCAAAGCCTAACAAAATAAATGGTTTGCAATTAATTGTAAATGATGCAATTAACTGGCATATATTCAAAACCACCAAAGACATGTGTTACTTCATCTTTTTAGTTACTACAAGAGCATTACCACCACCCCAAAGGAATACTATGCAGTACTATACATGACCGTGCAAACAAAGCCAGTACCAGAACATAGCCGGTTTATGTCCATCTAACAGGATGGCAGGTGGGTGCATCAATTTATTAAGGAGCAGCAATAGTGGCAGTGCTCCTCTAGTATGTTCAAGCAATGAGAGCACCAATTAGTGGCTGCAGAACCCACACTGGAGGAGACCAGAACCACTCCTGCTCCCAGCTAACCTGGTCCATCCACCTACACTCAGGTTTGATGGAAATAAACGAAAAGAATAAGAACTGCCCACCCCCTGAGATGGGACAATAGAGGGAACTACAAGTCATCCAACCTGAAGCTTGACCCATTTGGAAAACCTGTTTACCAGAAATGAAGCTGGGATGAGCATACCCATCCCAATCACTGAGCTATCTTTCAGGCTGCCTTCATCACTGGAAAACTGGCTCATCTGTTTCCAGCCATCAGCTAGTTGGGATTAGAATGATGTCTGTTGAACTAGCAGAGAAATTGAAGTCACAGGGATGTTGACAAGCACCATGAAATTACAGCACATGCTAATTATCAGTTATAAACATCACTAATGTAGACTGGAAGAAAATCAGGCAACTCATGTAGTTAGCAAATCAGGGCATTATAGAACAAGACAGCTAATTAAGAATCAAGCAGAGTAGATGGCTGACAGGTAGCATATGCTGCAAAATTATTTCAGCAGGAAACATACTTAAATGCTACTTAGATTAATGTACAGCAATCCTAACAAAAGGTAGCTTAACATAATACAGTACTGGGTTCACATGCCCCCCTCCATTCCCACCTCAAAAGGGGGAATCTCCCTACATATAGAAAACTAGCACGCTTGGGGAAAGCTATACTCAGACAATAGGCATTGCTCCCTATGTATCAGGAAAGACTTAATACATAAAGACAAGGAAAAGCATCATACTCAGATATAAAAATATTAAATAAAATATGATGTAATACACCAACAATAACACTATGGGTGTAGAATCTCTCATTCTCCAGATGTTTTTGAGATACTATTCTCCTTATCATGGATCCATGTTGCCACTGACCACTAATTGCCATTAACCACTACTTCTGAGAAAACCAAACTTTCTGGAAAAACAGAGGTTCCTCACTCAGAACTACACTTATAAAACACTGAAAAATTAATATTATAGTGTAACTATAAGGATATTTTGCTCATGAGAAATATATTAGTCTCTCCCCATTCACGGACATAGAGACTGCGGTCTCACTCCTTCGTGGACGGCAAGCAAGGAAGGAAAAAATGGTGCACGTGCCCGAGATATGCATGAAGTGGCGCGCACAGGTGCACACCATTGTTGTAACTAATGAGAACTCCAATATTTGCATTTTTCCGGATTTGCGACAGGGTCCGGAACGGATCCCCTGCAAATCGGGAGGGACAACTGTATACTAATTTATGAGAATTCTTCCATATTGCCTTCAGCAAATTTAGAACCAAGGATTCCAGGGCAATGTACAGCAAAGAACAAAATAAATTAATTTAAAACCTAATAAAGCATTATAAAATGAATTGTTATTTCATTTATATCGCACTGTGCCTCCAAGGAGCTATGGGTTGTGTGCAGAGGTTAATTCCTTTCATCTATACTAAGGGAAGGTAGAATGTGCAGAGAAGTAGGGCATGCCTATAATACAAACTTAAATTGATTTAAATAGCCTTCTTACCAAGGAACCATGAGAATTATGTTTCTGGGGAAATCCTGCCCACCAAACTACCATTTCTTGGATTCCTGGAATTAGGTCTCCTTCCCCATTGTTTTTTACACATACAATGCCAAAAATTCCACATCACTTCAATATACTGTAAAAACCTATTAGCAGACTTACATTATGCAATTCCTATATTGTATATCGTATAGCACAACATATATATATCAATTATCAGTGTGCATAGGTAACAATCCAACGTGCAAATACAGTGTGCAATTAGCAAAGGAAAGACATAGAAGCAATGTGCATTCACATGCTACTTTTATGTGCTATTGCATGCACAATGGTCCCACATGTACAACTGTGCTTTTGCCACTGTAAGCGAGCTGTAACCATTGCACTTTGTCCAAAAAAAGCACTCCCCATCCACCGTGCAACTTACATCCATGTATTTCACTAACAAGATGCCAAACCCCTGTTCCCTATTACTGTGACACATCAGGATCATCAACTCACCTCATACACTGCCAGGTCTATCCCAGCATAAGGAATTATGCCCAAAATATTGGGAATATAACCTTTGTAAAAGGCCATTACACCTTCTCGTCTTAGGATTTTCTTAGCACAGTCAAACATTCCAGAGTATTGTCCTGTTTTCCCCACAGCTAGTCTGGTCTTTAATACCTAAACAGTTAAGAAAACATCGGATGTTAGTCATGTCTCCAACCAAATGATCCAATCAAAGTATTTTTACATTTAAAAAAATCTGTACCCAAACCATCTTCCAAGACTATTAAGCTGCCTGGGGTTGGGCAAATCTTCCAATGCTTCATGGTTTCCAAAATGCCATCCTGGGCAGAAAAATTGGAAGGGAGGAGCTAAATGAGTTTGGTGTTCTTTTGCCTACTTACTTGTGAAAGCCAGCATGGTTTGAGGGCTGGACTCTGGAGAAGAGGGTCCAGTCCCCAGCTCAGTCATTCAAACCCACTGGGTGACCTTGGGCAACCTCAGCCTCAGAGGAAGGCAATGACAAACCTCCTCTGAACAAAGTTTCCCCATGACAGAGTAACATTATGGTCACGGTAAGCTGGAAACAATGTGAAGGCACACAACAATAATTCTAACCTACAGCGGTTGGAAGAAGCTGGTTAAGTTGAAAGAGTCAGGAAGGAACAGTTTATGGCTCTGTTTTGGGGCAGGAAATGTGAGAGGATGTGAAGCCAGGGCCCCCTTTTGAAGCACAAAAGGGGGCCCTGGAAAAGCCACCTTGAATCATATTCTGGGAGAAAGGCATGCTATAAATCAAACAAGTAATCCAAAACAAATAAATCCAAATAAATTCAATACATAAATAAATAGCTAGTTCCACCTGGAACTTTGGCTGGGGACCTGACAGAGTTGGGGGTCTGGCCACACACCCCTGACATCTGGCTAGCAGGGCTGTGGCAATCCATGCCTCCACCATATTTTAGTTCCCCAACTCTGTGCATTGAAGAAAACGTGGGAAGCTACACAGGGATACTTCTGCAGTTCTGGCCCCTCTTGTGGAACTGTCAAAGAAAGCCAATAGATTGCATTGCCTGTGCACCAAATAGTCTCCTCCATATGTTTGGTTCTGCCAGGACTGTTAGTAAACCTGGAGAGATACTCTGTGTTTTTGTGCCACTGAGGCCTGTAACTGTACTAGAGATGAGGAGAATCCCTGAACAGACTATCTCTGTCCAGAATGGACTGAAAATCAGACAGTATGTTGCATAAGAAGAATGGTCCAGAGTTTGCTATACTTTGGCAGATTTTGGTATTTGAGTGACTGGGTGGGTTTGATGGCTGAGAAATTGTTTTGTTTTGTTTGCTGTAAAGTAACTTTTCCAAGCTCCAATCGACAGCACATAAATCTTTAAAACTGAAAAGCAAATCAAATACTTACCTCCATAGGATAAATAGAAGTCTGTGCTGTTGCCCCAGCTAGGGAACCAGATATAAATCTTTCCATAGTTCCTATCTTTCCCTCTTCATTAACAAACATCTTCTTATACTGAATATTAAAAAAACCACAGAGATATATAAACAATGTATTGATTTCTCGATATAGTCACACACTGCTTACAAAATTATAGTGTGGTAGCATGCATGCAAGCCATACTGGGGTGTGTGAATGCTACTCTGCTTGGCAAATTTCTGCACATGATCAGCTAGCAGCTGTCCCCAGGATGTCCCTTTTGATTCCCAACATCAGGTGTGAAAATCCTGGTTCTGCACTTTTCAATGTGATGTCACTAAGTCACCTGACCCACCATTATCACAACAACCACATCTTAAGAGTTGTTTTTTAAGGTATAAAAATTGATAAAGAATTTTTATCACCCCTTGAAGCAAGCTGATTTTTGAAGGGGTTCACTAATATGCAGGTTGGCTGAAAAGCTAATCTCACCCACTGGCTGGTATGACACCATCCTCAGCATATTTCAAAAGTCATGTAATCATCACTAGCCAGAATTCTGTCACAGACGTAAGCACACGTCTGTTATGCATGTGGATGTCTTTTTCAGGCACTGCAAGGATTGGTCGTCCTTTCTTTTCCTTGAAGTACCCAAAATTTCCTCCCTTTACTGTAGAGTCCCTGAAGCCATTCTGTGTTTCACAGTGAGCAGTCGGGCTATATCCCCATAGCCTGATGCAAAATGATGACATCAGTGCTGAGCTATGCCAGGATCCTCCAGGGCTGAGCACCGCTAAGATCATTTCACATCTAGTTATGGTGATAATGTAACCAGATTTTTCTCTGATCTTGCTTGTTTTTTGTGAAGTACAGAATAGCTGTGCGGTGCTGCTTCAAGGGCTTTTCAGTAGGTTGGGGACGTATATGTCTCAGCACTGAGTAGGTCCGCATACTGATATTTATGCTTGATTGAGGGGATGTTGAATTGTGCCCACTGTTTGTATTATTTTGTAGAAGTGAATGTGACAGGGCCTAGATACCCTAAAGACACTAGATCCTATCTGATCTTAGCAACTAAACAGCCTATAGCTAAAGACAATATTTCAGAGGAAGGCACTAGCAAAACTACTCTGAGCTTTCCTTGCCTAAGAAAACCCTACAAAATTCATGAGGTCACCATAATTCCACAGGTGACCTGAAGAGAAACACGCAGTCAGTATGACACAGATAGACTAGGAAGACTGTCATCAACAAACACCAGTTTAAATATTATCAAGATTCATATTCTTCTCCCCTCTATCCTAAATATGCCACAGAATATCTTGGGGGTGAAGAAGGATTCAAATAGAAGATGAATGTAAATGTGGTGAACTGTAGGTTTTTGGCACCAGGCTCAAATCTCATTCACACACTGATGAGTCCTGGGAAATCATCTGTCTCCACAACCAACGTCTTAAGTTGTTACAAGAGTGAAGAGGTTATCCCATTTATCTCATCCAGATCAACTTGAGGAAAGGCAAGATGACCAACACAAGTTGCAAAATACATTTTATTGCTTTGTATGCTGGAATTTTCCAATTCAAAGAGAACACTGGTATCAGAAAAAGCCAAGACAAGTCAAAATGCTTAGAGTTTCATCATGGGAGGGCATTTCCTTCTAGAGGAGGATTATGTCTTTATATAACTTACTAAAGCTGATTCAGAGGTAAATATAACCCTGAAATCCACAGTGAGACCATCTTACTACAGAACATCTGTAGCTCTCCTTGCAACAGTTCTGTATATGACAGAAGATGGACTTATATATGCTCAGCTTGCCATTAAAAAAAGCTGAAGTGTCCACAGTAATATAACTAAGCTCACAGCACTCACTTTAGCATGCTCAAGTCATGCTGAAATCAAATTTAATTTGCTCAGCATTTGTCTCTTTTAAAATGTAATCCACTTAATAAAATAGATTCACACTCTTTATGGAACTTTTTTCCTGCCCAGCTTCCTGTGTTTAGTATCAATCACCTTGATTTAACATCTTACCCGTTCATATGCCCAGAACTTGATAGCTGTTTCGGGTGCAATTTTAACAACATTAACACCGTTTCCCCTCCAGAGTGAACGGACTCCTCCTTCTTTCACCATCTGCTGCAAACCACCTGCTATGTTCATTTTTCCTTTTGAACCATGAACCTACAGTTATCACAGAAAGCAAAAATAGAATTATTCAAAGTGTTTTCAGGGCTTCAGCAACAGTAAAGCTCTTCTGTGTTTCAAGAGAAGGAAAAGAGTACGCCATCCCTTCAAGATCACATGTCCTGCACTATATTTTACCTTTCCTCACTGATGTCTTAAAGAGAAAATTAAAACTACATTTCCCATTCTCCTCCATTGTTTGTTTTGAATCCCACAACAACTTGAGATAAGCAATTCCAGACAGTTACATCTATCTATCCATTTTTGGTTCTGCAAACACCCAAAGTTCTGAAAGGTTTTGACTAAGGTAATGTGGGCCTTGAAAGGAAAAAGATTCCCCATTTCTTCTAGACATGTTTTCCTGAACATCAATGAACTCAAAGAGACCAATATTTGAGTAGATATCAGACTGTGCTGCAAGTCGCAATCATTCAGATAGTCAGCTTCAGTACATACACTCTCCTGTAGTGTGGTATGACCCCATTTTCATTATTATTAGCACTAGCAGACTCTTAAAAGTAAGAGTATGTTCTTTAAGTTTGCCCATTCATTCTTTGTTTATGGAATTTTCTTTAAAAAATAACTTTTACATATCAAGATTCCATTTTTTTATTCTCTTAGAAAAAACAAGAAAAACTACTGGCTCAAAGTTCTGAAAAACTAGTTCCAAGTGTACTTTGGGCTTTCACTTCTCAAACACTAGCTTGCACATGTGCATAAACACCAGCCATATGGGAAATCTGTTGTTGAAATGCAGGAAACTTCCCTAAGTGATCTGTGATAGAACATGGCACTCTGCTCTTCAGAGTGATGAACCTCCACTATGTTTCATAACATAAACCAGTCTACAGTAGCTTGAAGGCACCCACCTGCATCATGACTTTAAGGCGGTCGAGTGGTGCTGTGCCTGTCCGAGAGACAGCACCAGCAACACCTCCAGACAAAAGCTGCTTCCACCACTGACCAGTCTTTTTCTCTTCTTCTGTGAACTCATCTGGGATAGTTAAACTATCTCCAATGTCCAATACCTGTGAAGATGTAAAGCAAAAAAGAACAAAGGAAACAGCTCTTCAGTTCAAATGTACTGTGTTTCTATGTTATAAAACTTATTCTAAGAACAATTTAATAAAAAGAATGAAGGAAGCATACTTCTCCCTCTGAATTTACATTTAAATTCTCTATATTTAAAACCCACCATTTCAAAAACTGCTCCATCGTCATTAAAAATGATAACAAATTTCTGCCTAGCATATGGCTGTAATAAAGACATTGCATCAGGATATAAGGTGCTTTTCAGACAGTGCTGAAATCCAAATGGTTACAAAGCACAGTTAGACTTTCCTCCAGGCAGCTTTTAGGATTATCAAGCTTAACCTCTCTGCAGCTTCCTAAAAAGATTATTAGTCCAATGACTTGGTAATTCATCCAAGTATTTTTACCTCAATGGAATTATCACATTACTCTTTTCAAAAAGTTAAAAGACACTGTGTGACTTTGCAACATAATCAGTTTGGCAAGGCTATCCCTCTAATTCCTGCCTCCACTCTCTTACTAGCTTGCATGTTTCACGTATCGTTTATTAACATTTTCACAGATACAGGGATTGACTCCACTTCCTTCAATTAGAGTTTGTCACACTTTATTCTTATTATGTGCCCTCATCCACACATGTCAGCTGACATTTATATGCATGTACTCATCTGATATAAAAAAGGTGGTACATACAAACGACACTGAATTTAGATGAATGGGGAGAACTAGCTCAATAACATAAATTAAGATTAAGGGCCAAAATAGACAGTCCCGATAAAGCAGGCCGGGCCTCCTCTGGCGTGATTCACACCAGGGTGGTGGCAACTGCACACACCCTGCCCCAATCCTGCCCGCCCCCATGGTTTTCAGCCAGGTATTTTATCACTCCTTTTTGGCCTGGTTCTATGTAAAAGATAGTAAATATGTATTATATTTACTTATTTTTGTAGAATGTATGTCACAGGCAGGTTTATTTTATCTATTTTAATTGACAGTATGTACAGTGCTGTATAAATTTACAGCACTATATAAATAAAGCTTAATAATAATGATGATGATAATAATAATGGATTACAGATGATCAAATAAGGAGCAGTGGGATAACTACGGAAATGACCCGTTGGCAACTTGAATGCCCAAATTCAATGTGGTTTTCATTATTTCAGAAAAATAAATTCCTACATATTCTTCTAATAAGTGCCAGTTTTCTATGATTTTTGCAATAATAATGATTACTATGTACTGTAAGTGTTCTTTGAAGTGATTGTTCATTTCCAAATACTCAAACCTAGCCTTCCTGAAAGATTTCTTCCAAGAGGATGTAGCCGTTGAAAATAAAAAAAGTTATGTACTTTTGTTTTAAACTTCGTGACTTCTCCACAACTTCATCCGACACTTCTGTTACATCTACAAGGCCCCCATCCATATGGACAGGATTGATTTGCATAGGGGTAGTTCAGACTACGTTATATACCGGTTAGCAAACCAGTTTAAAATCAAGAAGTTCAGACTGAAACCGGTTTTAACACTACTGAATCCGGATCTTGCACATGCGTAGCGGGACAAATCCCTCATAACCCGGTTTCTCCCAAAGCGGAATATTTACCGTTTCTTTTGGGAGAAACCGGTTTGCAGGGAATGTGAACTTGGCTCCGATTATGATCAGGTCAAATTCAGGGGAGGGGAAAAGGCCAGGGGGCGGAACATGCCTCCTCTCCCAGCAAAATCGGGCACTCCAGCATTTTTAAAATGTTTTTACTGTATTTTTTTATTAATTAACTATTGTATTATTTTATTTATTTTATAGTTATTTTATTTATTATTTATTTCATTGTATTTCATTGTATTTCATTGTATTTTATTTATTAGTAATTTTATTGTATTTTATTTTAGTATTTATATATATAGATAGATAGATATATTTTATTATATTTTTTCAGTTTGACAGCTCATGCGCATTCTACGAGGCTCTTTTCCCCTCCGATTTTATGAATGGGGCTATTTAAACTAGAGGGGAAACCCCAGTCCATACATGGATTGAGGTTCCCTTTCAATGTTTAAAGGGCCCCATGCTTAAGCTGTCAAATATTTAAAAGTATTTTTAAAAAAACCCAAGCTTCTTGCGCGGCCAATGGCTGCATCAGATGTCACCATGTCACCATGACATCATTTGATTGACAACCTAGAGGCTCCATCTTTAATCGTTACTTTTTCGTGTATGAGCTTTGTTGGGATAAAATGCACCGGAAAGCACCAATTGGGGCAAAAGGTAGTATGAACTTCTTTCCAGAGAAATTAGGTAATGCCATGCATGATCTCATCCAGATCTAACCAGGGCAAATGGGCTAGTATGAATGGGGCCATAGGTTCTTATGACAAAATTGTTATCATTCTGGCACCGTAATATAGTAGTAATGTTATAGAGGCTATAAGCCTTTAAAACATCAGTTTTGTAATGTTCCATCATGCTGCTCTTTATAGAAATCTTTGTTAAACAAATATCTGTTAAAAAATCTTAAAGAAGAAATAAGGCAATGACTTTTTTAAAATATAAATATCTGAAATAAATATTTTCAGTTTTATCATCCTTTAACCAGAAGACATTTAAGGGTCATTAACTATTATAATAATCTATTTTATGATTTAATTCAGTAGGCCCCAAAAGACATTTTGAATCAACAGTAATAGTAGTTACTGGTAATGTATGCTTTCCAAATGTGTTTAAACAACTGTCTCAGTCTATCAGTCATGCTGATACTTTAATTTTAAAAATTTATATACACTATGCTTCAGATTTCATCTGTACTTTAGGTGCTTTATCAATTCAAGCTGAATCTGATCCTCGAGGCCATGACTGGAAGATTATAGCAATCAAGTACTCATTATTATAACCTCTGTCCCTTATTTGAGGACCAGACAGCTTGACCCTTACAATGCTGGCAGGTGTCCTTTATTATAAGGGATGCCTTCTATTTGAAGGTTGGAAATTTCTTTCTCTGTATAGACTGAACGAGGTATCAAAAAACCCCATACTTTGGGGCATGGGGTCTTCATAAAGAGAAATGTATTATAATTTGTGAATGTGAGCAATATGTTAATTTTACACAGGTTAACTGAAATTAATGTTTTCATTTGGTATCTGGATAGAACAATCTTGTTGTCAGCTGCTTCTTAACTGTCAGCCCTGTACGTCTTGAATTTCAATCGTCCCTCATCGCTGTTTTGAAAATCTGGCAACACTAGTGGAAATCAAGGTGCACAGATAGGATGATGCTGAGGGAATCTACTGAAACACCAGCCAGTCAGGGCCACTGTATATCCCCCGCTCCTCCCTAGAAAAGGGGAGAACAAAGAACATGGCCATGACAACTCTAACAGCCTTCACATGTCAGAAAGAAGGAGACATCACCTTTCTCTCTCAGCCATGTGCAAAGGCTATCAGAATTATCATAGCCACTACCCTCTTACATTTGAATGGAGGATGGAGATGTGTTCTCAGAAAAGAAGCACCAGAATCAAGACTGATCATAATACTTGGTCATAAAAAACAAGAGCAGACTCTAGAGCCATGGGGGGGGGTGCACAGGGAACTGTACAATGGGGAAATGAAGGCAGAAACACGTAAAAAGTGTGTCCCAAGAATGCACATGTGTATTTACATTTCCAAGAACATCTCTTGAAAGTAATGACTAAATTATTAATACAGTGGGCCCTCCATATCTGTGGACTTGCCACCTGCAGATTTAAGCATCCGCAGACAGCAAGCCCATGAGGGGGAGAGACCGCATAGGATGAGAGGAGGAGAAGAAAGGAAGAGGAGGAAGAGGCAGTAGTGTGGCAGCAAGGAAGGGGAGGAGGAGGAAGGGACAGAGGTGGCAGCGGGAGGAGGAGCAAGGGACGGAGGTGGGAAGAGGAGGCAGAGGAAGGGAAAGAGGTGGTAGCGAGGAAGAGGAAATGAAGAAAGGAAGAGAAGGAGGAAGAGGTGAAGGTGGGAACAGGAGGAGGAGAAGAAAGGAAGAAGAAGTGGTGGGGGGCAGGAAGAGGAGAAGGCATAGAGCTCCTCCAAAGTGCCATTGTCCCCAATGGTGGCACGACCACCCCACCACTAAGGTCAATGGAACTTGAACATCCACGGATTTTGGCATCTGCCAAATGTACTGACTACTGCTGACCACTGGTGCTTACCTTCTCCCACAGTGTTTTTGTTATGAGTAATCATATTTTCTACAGTCCTCTCCTCTCTGTGTACTCTCTGTATGTACCTGGCATTCTGGGTAAGAATTTATGTATTGGTAGAGTAGGCAAAAGCTTATATTTTTACTGTATCAAAGCAATATGGAGGGGAGAAGTGAGGCTGAGCTAAATTATGCCTAATAATTAATACTGTATTCCAATATAAAACATATTTGAATAATATAAGAATCAAATTGGGTCTCCCTTATCTTAAATGTTTGGGTCCAGAAGTGCTTTGAATTTTGGCTTTATTTTATTTTAGAATATTTGCATATACATAGTGAGATATCTCAGAGATATGACCCAAGTCTAAACATGGAATTTATGTATGTTTTGTATATACAGCTGTCACTTGCTATCCGCAGGGGACCCGTTCCGGAACCTCCCATGAATAGTAAAAAATGTGGACTTTGAGTCTCATTCTTTTCAATGGGCACATGCATGCCTCCACTTGCATCACCACATGCATGCATGCCCATTGAAAAAGCCAGTGTTTGCCATACACAGAAGCTCAAACCATGGATGGCAAGCCTGCAGTTGGCATGGGCACACTGTACCTTATACACATAACCTGAAGGTAATTTTATACACAATGTTTTAATATTTTTGTGCATGAAATAAAATTTGTGTGCACTGAACTATCAAAAATTAAAAGTGTCAGAGGTGAATCAGACTGTCCCAAAAGGGTGGATTGGGGCCGCCCTGCCGCCGCTTGCCCTGGCGCTGTAGCAACAACACGCCACAGCCTCAACCTGCCTCAAAGCCAGCCCAAATAGCAAAAGAAAATATCCTCTCCTATTTGAGGCAATAAAAAGCAGCCTTAGGTGGCCCCACCCCACCGCAACATCAGAGGAGTATTATTATTATTATTATTATTATTATTATTATTATTTATATAGCACTGTAAGTTCACACAATGCTCTGCATACAATCTTAGAGTTAGACAGATCCCTGCACTCAGGCTTACAGTCTAAAAGACAACACAAAAGGAAAAGGGGAAGGTGGTGGGGAAGGGGATGAGGTCCAGTGGTTCTTCTCTCCCTCTGGGGCCTGGACCAAGGCAGATGGACTGGAGGGAGGGCATGGCTTCTTAATACAAAGTTAAAAGGAGGCATCCTGGGGCAGATGGCACAGTCCTGGGAACACTTCCCTAAATAATATAGTCTTTAAAGTAGTCTTTAGAGTAGCTTCAAGCCCCTCAGGGGCATGCTGAGCAGCTTCCGGGGGGGGGGGGGGCTTCAGGGCATGAGGCATCAAAACATCCCGTCCCCAAGCCAACCAGAAGCCAACTTTTACAGCTAGTCTGTTCAGCCCCTGTCTCAACCAGCCATGTGGAAAATTTTAGATTTTGGAGTATTTTGAATTTGGGAATTCCAGATAAGGAAGACAACATGTACTTCATACACATTCTAAGTAATCTTTATAACCCAGAAGGTAGGCCAGTGTTCTGATCAAGCTCAGAAGTTCTTTCTGACCATAATCCATTCTGATTATATTAAGAGGAGGGTTACTTTTCCAAACCCTTGAATCAGAGAGACAATGGCTTCTTTAGTGTCATATGCTTAGCTACCAGCAGAGGTGCTAATATTTCTTATAAACTTTTAAAAGTTTCTTCTTCCTTTTCTTGAAAAAACAAATGTAGAACAAGCCTACATATAGCAGTGCAATAAAAATGGAAAACATACTCACCGTGGAATGCTTCCAGTAACGAATGATGCCCTGAATGTCTGTAGCTGGATTAAACAAAAAATGGTCCCGCCATTCATTCCAGTCCACTGACATGGTCCCATCAGCATCCATGCTTAAAATTCAAAATGAAACCATCAGCATATCACACATTAATTTACCAACTTTATTGTCTCAAACAAGGGCAAAAAATATTATATGCGCTCTTCACTTGGAATTCTCATCATTATGTTTAGGGACCATTTGTTCTCATTGTGTCCATTTGTTCTGTCTACTGACATGACATATCTATTGTATTAAATATTAGGATTTTTTTTTAAAAAGTCGTTTGCCCTTGCAAAAAACCTGAGAGTGAAATCATCATTACTATTACACACACACACACAGAGAGAGAGCGTGTGTGCCCCAACCACAGTCTTGCCATCCGTGGATTTCAGTACAGTCGTCCCCCGGGTTACGAAGGTAATCCGTTCCGGATTACCTTCGTAACCCGGAAGCTTTCGTTTCCCAGGGGACCGCTTTAGCGGACGGACCGCGCGGCCAATTTAAAGGGGCCGCACGGGTTTTTTTCTTCGGATCCTGGGGGATCTTTCGGATCCCGGGGGATACGTTAGCGGTCCCGCCGGTTTCGTACCCCGGGGTTTTTGTACCCCGGGGGATTCGTAAGCCGGGGGACCACTGTATCTGCAGATGGCAAGCCCCACTGAGTTCGATGGTCCTGGTAGAGCTGCTGCATGCAAGCCACCACTGAATACCATGAGATTTAAGGTCCCATGGTTTTTGCCACCCACGCAGAATGGAACTCCCACAGATAAGAAGTGTCTACTCTGTGTGTGTGTGTGTGTGTGTGTGTATGTGTACAAAATTGAGATGGGGAAATGTTGTTGTTGTTGTTTTCACTAATCAAAGATCACTGAATTTATGCTTTAGGCCTAAAATAAACTTTCTACAGTAAATATGTAAAGCCCATTAAGATCAAATTAATTTTACTAAAGTATGAATCCAGATTTGTAGGTATGGTTTTAAGGGTTTTGAAAAACATTTTAAAACAGTATATGCTATCAACTGTCACCCTTGGGGCCCCTCCACACTACACAGTTATAGTCCTATGAGTCCACTTTAACTACCATGGCCATGTCCTATGAAATTCTGGGATTTGCCATTTAAGGAGGGATATATAAAATTCTCAGCCAGAGAACTCTATTGCCTTACAAAACTGCACAGAATGCTGTCACAGCAATTAAAATGTAATCATAGCACTATAATTGTGAAGTACGAAAGGACCCAAGGAGGAAACGTAGGGCCGGTACAGACAGCACTAAAGGGGCGGCTTGACACTGCCCCTTTGAGCGCCAGATTGGGGCTGCAGCAACTGCATGCTGCAGCCGCGATCTGGTAGTTTTTCAGCTCAAAAAGAAGCTGCAAAATGCCAATCCTTTTTGGGGCGCAAAAACGGTGGCTTTTCCACTGCAGCGCCAGCTTTTTGGTGCTCCCCCAGTGTGCGGTGTATGAACACCACGCCACCAGAGGACCACAATGCTGCCCGCCATCTGGTCAGGGGACAGCATTGTTGTGTGCGTCATCTAAACACCACACCGCCATACTGCTCCCAAGCCAGCGTATTGTACATGTGTGTTCAGGCTCATTGTTAGCTTTGGTTCCCATATTCTCTGCTTCTCTGCATGTAAAATCGTAAACCTCATTAAAGAGGTAGCACCTTACTTTGTTCTTCTGATTTGCTTGTCTTATTTATAGTACTACATCACTGAATCATTGCACATATATTGTTAATCATGTCTTGCTGTTATCTTAACTCTGATTAAGGACACCAACATTTAGCGAAGCAATACTTTACCTTGCCAATCTAAACCATGTTTCCTGAGAACATGTATAATAGAGTGGGAACTGTATAGCCCTCCAGATATTAGACTAAAACACCCATCAGCCCAAGGTATCATTATTATTAGTGAGGGTAACAAGGTTTCCCATCTCTCTGCTGTATAAGATGACACCAGTGAACCTGCTTATCACCATACTCAGAAAACCACCATGTAACATAGCTGGAAGAGAGCCAGTATGGCACAGTGGTTTGAGCATTGGACTACAACTCTGGAACAGGGTTCAAATCCCTACTCAACCATAGAAAATCACTGGATGACCTTGGACAAATCACACTCTCTTAGCCTTGGAGGAAGGCAAAGACAACCCCTCTCTGAACAAATTTTGCCAAGAAGGCACACAACAACAACAGCAATATTAATAACAACAAGCATAGCTGGAGATTTCAGGAGACTGGGAAAATTAAAATCTCTCTTTTTAATCTTCCTGTCCATCTGAAACCTCCCTCTGCCTATCAAGTCCCATACAGCATTTCTAATCTTCCATTCTAAGTTGAATGGTATCCCTATTGTGATGTATCCCAAGATCCAAATATCTTGTTAATCCTCACTTTTAATTAGTATCACTAAATCTGTAATGCTTCTGCAAGTTTCAACCCAGGGTGGATGGTTTTGGAGGTATATTTCACTTTACATTTTTAAAACAACAATATGCAATCACCCTTGCAAGTCCTGCAGGGATGGACAAAATCTAGCACCTGTGGTCATTTTTATCCTTCCTCAGAAATTTGCATCTTTTCATACAAAAACAATAACAAAACAAACCTTGAGTGAAAAAATAGCAAACCACCCTCTCTAGGGTGGTTTTGGCTCTGAAATAGCCTTTTCTGGCAAAAGAAAGTAGAATGTATATTTTTTTTCACGGGCTGTTTAAAACCCAAAACAAGCCCAGAGGGAATAACTAGACTCTGAACATAAAATCAGGCCCCCCAAGGTGCTTCTGTCAGTTTGGGGGACAATTTTTTGTACAGTCAGGATTAAAACATCTAGGAGGCTGCACTCCAGGCCCTGGTGACCTATTCACCTATCCCTGGAATATAGGATGGCCCAGTTAAATATTGTCTCATGACTTCCCATCCTTCCCTTTATCCACCCAGGAATAAAGTATAAGACCTGTCTTATGGATGACTATGACATTTCTAGGATTCCATTGCGCCTGACAACTGTAGCACAAGCTGCCCCATGAAATACTGATGTATCATTATCTTTACTTTTTCACTGGGAAGTGATATCACTACCAATACTCACTACTCACCACCATCCTACCCCAATATGCAGATGGCTTACTTTTTCAAGACTCATATTAGCACTTTATATGGTAACACAGTTTAGGAATCACTCCCTTTACCAGAAAGAGCAATACTGACCTTTGTAGAATCTTTGCGGCTTGCTTTTCTGAAATATCTATACCAAGTATCTTGAGGGACTGAACAATCTCAGAGGCATCAATCTTTCCTTTATAAAGGATAGAGAAAGGGGATAGGGGAGAAACAATATTCTGAAAGACTTTGCAGCTCCAGGTCAATTGCTTCAGATCTAAAAGACTTTTAAGTATTAGTCAGCCCTTCTTATCCACAGATTTTTTTATCCAGATTCAAGCATCCACAGCTTTAAAATATTCAAAAATAGTATATATTCCAAAAGGTAAAGCTTGGTTTTGCCATTTTATATAAGGGAAAACATTTTACTACCCCATTGTATATAACTGGACTTGAGCATCCATGGAATTTGGTATCCACAGTGGCTCCTGGATACCAGGAGATACCAAGGGCTAACTTTAGTATATATTAAAGACAGTCAAGAGAACAGCAGCAAGACTTCCCTACAGTGACAGCAGCTATGAGGGGCTAATATTATTATTATTAACCTTTATTTATATAGCGCTGTAGGTTTACACAGTGCTGTACATATAAACTTATAATTAGACGGTTCCCTGCCCTCAGGCTTACAATCTAAAAGACACGACACAAGAGGAGAAGGGAAAGGTGATGGGGAAGGGTATCAGGTCGGTGATTCTTCTCTCCCTCTGAGGCCTGGACCAATGCAGATGGACTAGAGGGAGGGCTCGGCTTCGTAATGCACAGTTAAAACGGGCCAGACAAAGTCACACATCTGGGAAAGCTTCTCTAAACAATATAGTCTTTAACTCAGTTTTGAACCTGGTTAGGGAAGTGATGAGGCGTGCATGTGGGGGAAGAAGGTTCCAGGAGTGAGGGGCAGCAAGTGAGAAAGGACGAATCCGGGACAAGGCAGTGGAAATCCTTGGCTGGGACAGGAGACCCTGTAGTAGTCATAAGCAGAGCTTTTATACTTTTGTCATCGAAGTCAGTGAAGATTCCCAAATCAAAGTTCATATTCAACATTAATCTTCTCTAAAGTAAAGTCAACCCATTGAAATAAAGACAGCTTTGTTAATCACAATTACCTTAAGTCCCACTGATTTCATAGTGAGATAAGAATTACAGTGGATTTAGCCCTCAAATTTTAATGATTATGTACAGTAATATTAAAAGATGGTTAAGAAATGCATTACATTTATTATATTTATATTCTGTCCTTCTTCCAAGAAGTTCGGATCAGCAAATGTGTTTTATCACCCCCTTTTAACACCCCTCTTAGGTAGGACAAAGGAAGATAGCAACAAGAATAAATTTGAGCATCTTTTTAGTTGCTGTTAATACCACATCCTGGGTGGAATGAGTCAGTCATTACTTAAGTGCTCTACTTCCAAGCCTAGTTATGTGAAAATGAAATCCTCTTTTTATTTAGAATATTTTTATCTTGCCAAGGATTTCAAGACAGTATATGTGGTCCTCCTCCCTCCATTTTCTCTTCACAAAAAAAAACCCTCTGAAGAAGGTTAGGTCAAAAGATAATGACTAGCCTGTGGTTATTCACTGTACTTCCCCTCTCCATGACACACATACACACACTAAATGGAATAGGAAAGCACTACTGGCTTCTAATAGATCAGAACACCTTAATCGGATGTTTCCTGGTGAGCAAACATCCCTCTCCTCTACCTTTCTTAAACAATGAGAAAAGAGGAAGATGTCTCTGAGAACCAAATGAAGAGACCAAGTGGGCCACAACTCCCAATTCTGAATGAACCACTACATCACACTTTCATTTATAAGGTGCAAGCATCTTGTTGATATTCAGAACAAACTTCTAGCAATTGTTCCCTTGAAAGCCCACTGATTTCTTCTTCCTTGGCTAAATGATCTGTTATGGTCATTGTTTGCATGAAAACTAGTGGCTGAGAAATAATCTGGTATACTCTTTCAGCTTATAGGGCTCAACTATGCTTATTTCTCTAAATTTAATGCTGCCCAGGAAAGTCCAAAATAATACTTAAAATGAAGTACTTGCTAACATCTAGTTCTATCACAGTAGCTCATTGGGTATTAACCCCACTGTCCAAGAAGATCAGCATTTCACTACAGCCCTTCTGCCAGTAGATCTTATATCATGGCCTGCTGGCTCATGTGACAGACCTGAATGTTTATGCATAAGCAGTGCATTTTAGATGTTGAAACTTTATAGCAAAAATGCCTCCTTCTCCTACCATAAGAGAACCATAAGGTTTCCCACCATGTTCGGGAAGTAGCGTTTAGATGCCGCAGTAAAGTGAGGAAGTGGCAGACCTGGAAGTCCTGGCAATCCCTGAGTGATCTGCAGTATATCAACAAGGGCCCGAAACAGATGGGCTAAATGATGTGGTTTCCCACCGCGTTCAGTGAGTAGCAATTAGATAAAGCATGCCCTGAACGCAGTGGGAAACTGCACTGGACCCCTGTCATTGGAAAAGAATCAGGCCAAAAAGGAGTGGTAAAAACCTCTCCTTTTCAGCAGTCCAGTTCAGGACTGTGGTGGTGGCCTGGATAAGGACCAGGCACATGTGCTTGCTGTGGACCTGGTGCAAACTGTACTGGCACTGTCTGGCTGCATTTTTTAAATGCAGCTCTCAAAAGAAATATATTTTGTTTAATTTTTGGCTTACGAACAATTAAGAAGGAAAATTTCAACCTACCATCATTGTTTTTGTCCAAACTTTTAAATGCTAATTTCATTTTCTTCTCGTGATCTTTAAGATACTGTGTAAATTCTTCAAAATCCAGTCTGCCATCCTGGTTAGTATCACCAGCTCTGAAAATTTTCTGTTAGAAAAAGGTATATTGAAGAAGTATTAGCAAAGGTGTCCTATAACATTTAAACAACAACTACAAAGACAAAGGAGTCCCATTTTCTAAAAAGTAATTACTTCTGTAGGCCTCTACAGAATTAAATAAAACAAACAAAAAAGCCTGGAAATGTTGATGAATTAAATTAAATCAGCAATTTGACTAAACAGAGTTCTCTTTTTGGACAAGCCACGTGGAAACTTACTATTGAAATATTACAAACACTTGTTCCATTCAACAGGGATGAATATCCTATTGACATCACTGTAGGCTGTAGGTCAGCCATGATGTTAAAGCCTCTAACTACAGCATGTACTAGATATAACTATAATAAACATTGCCTGGCAGAAGAGGCTAGTGATATCATGCTATTAAACACTGATTGCTTACTAGAGGATTTATCAAATGTCTGTTTCTGATGTCACATTTTCTTCACTGGAATGCTTTCAGAATAATTCTTCATGAACTAATACTAGTTATTGAAAAAACTAGCTCATTGTTAACAGACATAGGTTATATCTACACTGCAAAATTAATGCAGTTTGACAACTCTTTAACCACCATGGCTTAATGTTATGGAATTCTGGGATTTGTAGTTTTGTGAGATAGTTCTGAGATATTTAACCTACTCTGTCAGAGAGCCCTGGTGCCACAACAAACCACAAATCCCAGGATTCCCTAGGATGGAGCCATGACAGTTAAAGCAGTGTCAAACTGCATTCTGCAGCATGCCAACAGGAGTAGCTACACTGATAGCAATTGCTACGGTATTAACTGTAGCTAAGATACTAAGCAGCACACACCAACATTTTGCAATGGTTTAAATTAAACATAAACTGGTTATAGAAACTGTTACTAAGCCAAAGCCAACAGCTTTTTCTGTGTCTGATCCCATCAATGAGCAGTGCAATAGGTTCAAAGGCCAATGTTAATTACCCTAATGAAATATTTACATTATGATAGTAAGATATATGCCACTCATGAGTAAACCCAAACCCACTGATAATAGGAGTCATTTCTGTTTCTAAATGTTACTGAACAATATGCTAGCAGTGGTTACCAAAATGTATTCATCATTACAAGGTTCAGTGAATTGAGAAGACTAGTGTCTACTTTTCACTTTTTAATTCAGCATACTAAAACTGTATTACCCTTTTCAGTGTGGTGGTGTGCTCCAAAATATGACCAGTTTCTAAACAGGGCACCAATATCTGAATGCAACCACTCACACCCCTTGCAATTATTTGATCTACAAGTTCTGCTGCTACTCCTAACCAGATAACAGATTGTAACATAGCACACTACTACCAGAAAAGAAAATCTGCATGTAACCAATACATGTAGTACTATAGGTGGTTTGTTAAGAAGAATGTGGTGTAACAAGTTTGGTAACATTAGTAGTAAAAAGCTCTAGGAAAATCAGCTTGCTATTCACTGAAACTAAAGCAACTGTCACTAAACAAACAAGTTGTACTGACTTGGGTGCACCCTATCATTAGTCAGGAGTACCTTTTTGGGAAATACCTACTCTTTTAGGCCAAAATAGCCAAAAAACAAGGTTCAACCTACTCAAAACGTAGGGAAGAAATTTCCTTCATAAAGGCATTCAAAGACATAGCTGTGTTGGTCTGGAAAATCATCATGCAAAGGGATCTCGCAGCAAGGTTCAAGTCTATGAAAGCTGGGGTTACCAACTCCTCTCTTTCAGCAGGTCTCAAAGGTGCTGCAAGATCCCTTTGCATGCTGCTTTATGAGACATTTAGCCTTCTGTCAAGGAGCTCTGGTGCCACAACGCACTACAATTCCCAGAACTGCAGAATGGTAATGAAGTATATGCAAAGGGTTCTTGCAGCACCTTTGGACTCTTTCAGACGTCGGAAATTGGAAGTATAATTTAATGTCAATTCGAATGCAATCATGGGTTTTATGTTATTGCGAATTAAATCTTCGTATGCAATTTCGGGTAAGAGGGAAGCCACTCCGAATGCAATCATGGGTTTTACGTTATTGCGAATTAAAGCTTCGCATGCAATTTCAGGCAGGAGGGGGTTATTTTCGGGTAATGGGAAGTAATTTCGAATGCCTTCCAAACGGAGCAGGGGTTCATGTAAATTCGCTTAACTAGCGAATTTACATGAATCCGCATTGGCTCCATTCGGAGTTGGGAGAAATTCCTCCCGTTTGAAAGAGTCCTTTGAGACTCAATGAAACAGAGGAGTTTATCAGACGGGAGGAACTTCTCTCAATTTCGAATTGAGCCAATCTGAATTCATGTAAATTTGCAAATTTACGTGAATTCTAACCGCGTTTGGAATGTGTTAAGAATGACTTCCCATTGCCTGAAAATAACCCCCATTGCCCGAAATTGTGTGAGATACTCTAATACGCAATAATGTAAAACCCATGATTGCGTTTGGATTGACTTCCCTTTTGCCCGAAATTGTGTGAGATACACGCATACGCAATAACATGAAACCCCATGATTGCATTTGGATTGCCATTAGATTATACCCCCAAATTCCATCGTCTGATAAACTCCAGAGAAGTTGGGAGCTCAAGTCTAGGAAAGCTGAGACTACCAGCTCCTCCCTTTCAATTAGTCTCAAAGGTGCTGCAAGACAATTTTGCATACTTCATCAAGGAAGTGCTTGATCTCAGGTTGGTAACAGAACAAACTACACTTCCCAGGACTCCACAGCACTGAGCCATAGCAGTTAAAGTGGTGCCAAACTGGATTCGTTCTGCAGTGTGGTTGTAGCCTTAGAGAGTTTTTGTTTGTTTGCTTTCTGTTTTTTAGTGCATAAAGGAAGCTGTACAGTTTCTACTACCTGGAAGGGGATAGTGGGGAATGTTGGAGGGGTGGAAGTTGTGTTTGAAGGATGAGGATATTGTGTTGAAAAGGGAGAATGTTGTGCTAGAGGGGTAGGAAGATAGTTTTGAAAGGGATGTTGTACTCGAGGGGGGAATGTTGTGTTGGAGGGGTGGGTTGTTGTGTTGGAAAGGTGGGGATGTTGTGTTGGA
Organism: Urosaurus nigricauda; assembly: GCA_034509955.1. Classification (NCBI taxonomy): domain Eukaryota; kingdom Metazoa; phylum Chordata; class Lepidosauria; order Squamata; family Phrynosomatidae; genus Urosaurus; species Urosaurus nigricauda. The sequence continues at coordinate 110,665,709 of JAOEGL010000004.1, forward strand.
TGAGGGGATTTTATGTTGGAGGGATGTTGCACAGCAGAGAGCAGTGTTGTGTTGGAGGGGAGGGCATATTATATTAGATTAGGGGTGTTGTGTTTTAGGGGTGGGCATATTGGGTTGAGAGGGTGGGGATGTTGTATTGGATGGGGGTGTTGTTTTGGGGGGATTTTTTTGGAGGTGGGAATGTTGTATTGGATGGGGAGTGTTGTGTTGGAGGGGTAGGCATGTTGTGTTGTTGAAAGGGTGGGGGATGTTGTGTTGAAGGGACGGGGATGTTTTATTGGATGGGGGTGTTGTGCTGGAGGTGTGGGGAGAAGTACTGGAGAGAGGGAAAGGTTGTGTTGGAGGGGGGAATGTTGTGTTGTAGAGGTGGGGATGTTGTATTGGATTGGGGTGTTGTGTTGGAGGGGTGGGGATGTTGTTTTGGAAGGGATGTTGTATAGCAGGGAGGAGTGTTGTGTTGGAGGGGTGGGGATGTTGTGTTGGAGGTGGGAATGTTGTACATGTATTGGATGAGGGGATGTTGTGTTGGAGAGAATGTTGTATAGCAGGGAGGAGTGTTGTGTTGAAGGGGTAGGGATGTTGTATTGTATGGGGGTGTTGTGTTGGAGGGGTGAGGATGTTGTATTGGATGAGTGTGTTGTGTTGTAGGGGTAGGGATGTTGTTTTGGAGGGGATGTTGTGTTGGACGAGGGGATGTTGGAGGGGATGTTGTATAGCAGGGAGGAGTGTTGTGTTGGGGGGTGGGGATGCTGTGTTGGGGGTGGGAATGTTGTACTGGATGAGGGGGGGGTGTTGTGTTGGAGAAGATGTTGTATAGCAGGGAGGAGTGTTGTGTGGGAAGGGTGGGGATGTTGTGTTGAAGGAAGGGGTAGGGATGATGTTGTACTGGAGGGAGGGGCATTTGTGTTGATGGGGTGGTGAGGGAAGTTGTGTTGGAGGAGAGATGTATAGGAGGAGGGGGGAGGTTGTTGTTGTGTAACTTGTGTTCGAAAGGGGGGATGTTGTGTTGGCTCAGGCTGTGTGTGTGTGTCTTAATCTTGGCCCTTCCCTCCTGGGCCTGGCCTAGTAGTAGCAGCCCACCTTCTCAGCGTCGTCTCCCAGAGGGAGGCCCAGGGCCTTGAGCCCGGCCTGGAGCTCGGCGATGTCTATCCGCCCGTCCTCGTCCAGGTCCAGCTTCCTGAAGAGGCTCTCGTACCTCCCTTCGGAGGGGGCTTCCACGCAGGAGGCCTCATGGAAGACGAAGCCCCTCAGGAAGGGCAGCAGCATCATGGCGGGCCTGGAAGAAGAGGAGGAGGAGAAGAAGGGAAACAATTAGGCCTCCTCCAAGCCTCTTTCTGGCTTTCTTTCTTTTTCTCCTCAGTTTGGGGCTGTGTCTCTGGGAGGAGCGAGGAGGAAGAGGCCAAGGGCCCACACCCAGCAGCAGCAGGAAAGGAAGAAGGGGCAGAGCCTGCTCCTCCTCCTCCTCAGCCATTTCTATGGCTGCAGAGAAATATAAGCCGGTTTCATACCGCTTTAACTCTCTTTCTGGCTCTTTGCTATGGAATTCTGGGAGTTGGAGTTTGTTGTGGGGCCCTCTGGGCCCCACAACAAACTCCAACTCCCAGAATTCCATAGCAAAGAGCCAGAAAGAGTGTTAAAAGCTATGACCGTGCTCAAAATGGCCCCACAACAAACTCCAACTCCCAGAATTCCATAGCAAAGAGCCAGAAAGAGAGTTAAAAGCTATGACCATGCTCAAAATGGCCCCACAACAAACTCCAACTCCCAGAATTCCATAGCAAAGAGCCAGAAAGAGAGTTAAAAGCTATGACCATGCTCAAAATGGCCCCACAACAAACTCCAACTCCCAGAATTCCATAGCAAAGAGCCAGAAAGAGAGTTAAAAGCTATGACCATGCTCAAAATGGCCCCACAACAAACTCCAACTCCCAGAATTCCATAGCAAAGAGCCAGAAAGAGTGTTAAAAGCTATGACCATGCTCAAAATGGCCCCACAACAAACTCCAACTCCCAGAATTCCATAGCAAAGAGCCAGAAAGAGAGTTAAAAGCTATGACCATGCTCAAAATGGCCCCACAACAAACTCCAACTCCCAGAATTCCATAGCAAAGAGCCAGAAAGAGAGCTAAAAGCTATGACCCAATGCCTTTTAGCCATGCTTAAAATGGAGGGCTTTCAAGAAAAAGGGGGGGGGGGCCTGACCAAAGAAAAGCTAAAAAATAGTGATAGAAGTGTAAACCCATGCTTCTTAGTCATGCTCAGAATGGAGGGGTTTCAAGAAAAAGGGAGGATGTGACCAACAAAAAGCTAAAAAAATAGTCATAGAAATGTAAACCCCATGCTTCTTGGTCATGATTAAGATGGAGGGGTTTCAAGAAAAAGAGAGGAGATGACCAAAGAATACCTGAAAAGAGTTGTGGAAGTGTAAACCCCATGCCTCTTGGTCATGCTCAAAATGGAGGATATTCAAGGAAAAAGGAGGACATGACCAAAGAAAAGCTAAAAAAAAAAAAACAGTCGTGGGGACATAAATCCTTGCTCGGTCATGCTCAGAATGGAGGATATTCAAGGAAAAGGGAGGACATGAACAAAGAAAAGCTAAAGCAAAACACTCATAGGAATCTAAATTCAGGCTTCTTAGCCATGCTCCAAATGGGAAAAAAATGTCTTCATACATTCCTATATGACAGAAGATTGAAATGGAGGACATGGCCTGGAAAAGGAGGATGCCTGGCTACCCTGCATACTGGAGAAGCTGCCTTGAGTTTCACTAGCAACAGGGCATCACTTCTAAGAAAGGAATGGCATTGGATATCAGGAGAGATATAGATACACACATACATACATGTACATTTGCACACACACACGGCAGTGGCATTACTAGGGTTGTGGCCTCCCCAGTGCAGCAACTCATGGCATCACACACACACACTCCTTTGGACTTCTTCTCATACCACACCATATTGATTTTGGTTCTCATATTCCTCATAAATTGTAATTCTAGTGTATCACTGAATGTAATGGTAATAGTTGTCGCAGAAGCAAAACTAGCCAAATTTTAAATTATACCTTTAAGTCACGATATCCTACACACAGTCTAGATGTATTTACGTGTGCATAGTTTCATGTGGGTAAAGGTAAAGTGAAAAAAAAATGGTAAGAGGTAATGTTTTTAAAGGAATGTTTAAAAGAATTTTAAATTGTACCTATTTTTAAAAAATAAAAATTGAATTTTGCATTTTTAAACCTGAGGTCTCTCCTTTCTCCTTCCAATGAGCCTTCTCCCACTCAGACCATCTCTTCAGCGTTTTAAAGGGACACACATAGCCACAGCCTGCTTCTGTCAAAAGGTAGGCATTTGTGAAGCAGTGGTGTCACAGCCCCCTTGGCTGTCACCTGGTGTGACATGCGCCTCCCATTCCTCTCAAATGACACCCCTGACAACACACTTCAGATAGTGTTCTTACCCTGAGACCTAAAAGAAAATTGAGGCCTTGAGAGCCCTGTAAATCTGAGACTACAGTTATGTATATTCAGAATGTGCATGAATCCATGCATGCGTTCTGAGCGTATACCTATTAATAATAACATATGCCCACATTTCAGGTAGTTTTCATGTAAGACCCCAAAAGTACATCTGAACCAGTCTTCCAGTATCTCTCTCTCTCTATCACATGATTGTTGCTAATATGTGTGAGTCATATGCTACCATCTCATCCCTCCAACGTATACCGTTTGTACTATATATAGACAGAAAAGTCTGAGTAATTATTAATGTATTGAAGGAAGTAGTGATAGTCCGCAATAGCTCATACTATCTGAAGTGTAAGACTTTGAGGTGCCACAAGACTAACACTGCTATCCATTCAGGAGCAGAAAATAATGTGATTGTAAAATGTGCATAGCCTACAATCTTACAGAAAACACGCTAATTCACTAACCTCCTAAATTCACCCAGAAAAGCAGGTAAACAAAATCAAATTTCCTGGCACTAATAAAACAAATAGCAAACTCATAATAAGCAGTAATCCAGTTCAGTCTAAAGCTTTCTCTTTTGGTTTATGAAAATTGTACAGTTTTTGGACAAGCATGCTATGATTTCATCCCTCAGAATCCTGGGAACTATAGTTTTATGAAGTACTTAAAATTATCTGACAGGAAACTAATGCTTCAGATGAATGTACTAAACTACAAATACCTAGGGCCTTAGGATAGAGCTGTAACACTTAAAGGAGTGTCAAAGTGCTATAATTGTGCAGTGTGGATATACTCATAATATTTCCATTTGTGAATGTTAACCCTTTTTCATGCTTTGTTCTATTTTAATGTTTGGGATTTTTTTGAAAAATCAATCTTATTTTTAAGATGTTGTTGCGAGTCGTTTTAAGCACAGTCAATATTTAAATGAATAAGAAACTCAGTAAACAGTACATTTTGAATAACGGTGTTCTTTTAATTAATTAGTAATGAAAATAATTAAATAATTGACATAATAATTAAATGATTAACATGTTGAAATGTACATTTATACTCTACATTAAGATACATTTAAATATTGTTCTACTGATATAAGCCGGGAAGACTATCATTCCTTAATATTGAAATAGTGTATTTGATTTTAGAAATCTAAATTTTCCAGCTAGCCTCTGGTGTCCTGAAATTTACTTGTACTGAAGGTAGTAACTAGGAGGGAGCAACTTTCATTTAAGGGGACACTTTCTGTCATGACATGAGCACCCTCCAGGGGCTGCAGAGTGCCAAAAATAAGGAAAAAGGAAAAAGTGGCTAGAAGTCTGCTTCTGATTTGACAGGGGAATGTTTTTTCTGTGTGTATTGAACAGAGTAAAGAAGCTCTGTCATGTATTTAAAAGGTGAATCACTACTGCTTGAAGTTTCCAGGACCATCATTTTACCTTTTTTTTTCCCCTAGAGAGTCTGGGGACCACAAAAGCAGCCTGGAAGGTGTCAAATGTGGCCCTGGCTGCACTTTGCTCCTGCTGTTGCAAAGAGACCATCAACTGCTGTGAGATTTTGTCTTCCTAAAGCACAATCTCAGTGGCTGTTATCGACTGGAAGTATGGTTTCTAAGGCAACACCAGCACCCAAGGGACCGATGCAGCCAGATCAGAATTGCTTTTGCAAAAGATACCTCCTGTTGCCGACATCAATATCAGGAAATCTCTTTTAAAAGTGAACTTGAAATGCTCTTAATTGAAGTTGAGAATCTTATTGCAGTTCACAAATAATGGATTACAAACATGATCTGCCAAAAGATGTATTATCTTTCCTCCAAAAAAAAAACCCAGAACTGTAGGAAAGAAATATGCTTGGGGACTGCTCAGTTTGGACAAACAAATGATGGACATGGAAAGGGTAACCTCCCTGCTTACATACACTCCCACATTTAACAGATGAAAACCAGGACATCAGCAATGTGAGAGCATGATCAGGAAGGAAAAAGTTATTATGAAGAGCATACAAAGCTTGAGAGGCTGTAGTTTCCTTTTGTCTGAGCCTACTAGGAAGGGCAAGATTCCGTCCCCTCTTCTCTCTTCATTGAGTTGAGATCAATCGAGGCAGCTTTTCTGTTTTCTTTGCAACAAAGTAAGCTGAGGACAAGGGGAGAAAATCAGAGAAAGAAAGATAGAAATTGGAATATTTTTAAAGTAACTGCAAAAGTGAAATGACAGAGGGTAAATCAGAACTATCCCTGTCAAATCAGGACAATTGGAAAGTTTGTGCTTACCATTTGTCCGTTCAGATATCACACTTTGCATATTGTTTTGCCTCTTCCAAAAAGGCTATTGGTCCTAATATGTTAGCCATAATATGCAATTTGATACAATGAAAAACTGTACAAACAAGAGACAAATGACACATTTTGCTGAGTGGTGTACTTACAAAGCTTTTCCCGCATTTTTAAAAGGAGACTTCACACATTGTACTTTTAATGGGGACCTAAGTGCACATCTTAGATCCAGAGTGGTGTAATAATTGACACATTGGACTACAATTCTGGAGACAAAAGTTTGAATCCTTGTTCAGGCATGGAAACCTAGTGGCTGACCTTGGGCAACTCTAGCTCAGAGGAAAGCAAAAGCAAACCCCCTCTGAATAAATCTTGCCATGAAAACCCTGTGGTAGGTTCACCTTAGGATAGCCATAAGTCAGAAACTACTTGAAGGCACACAGCACCAACAACAACCACAAAGTGCAATTCTACAAATGTAATGAATGAATATGACAAATCTGTATCTTAAAAGAACATTACCAAGGAAACATGTTCACCCCTCTTTTCACTATAAACTCAAAAACAAACCGAGATTTGAAGGAGCAGACTAGTGCATAACTATCATTTCAGGTATGTCCTCTGTTGTTCCTAAGAATATATTCTAGGAGGTCATAACATCAAGATTAGAGCTACACAAAGTATTTTTTTTTCCATTTATATTTATCATACATCTTAATATGTATGTATTTCTTTCTGAGTTTGCCCCAAATCTCCATGTGATAAAACAAATACATAAATTCTTGCCGCATAATATTAAAGAATACCTAGTCTTAATATGTGAAGCCTCCTTCTGAACTTGGAACAACAACCAGTTTTACCTTTGGTACAGAAGAAATTTGTTGTTGTTAGCTGCCATCCAGTTGACTTTGAATCATGGTGACCCTGTGAATGAGATATTTCCAAGCCCTCCTTTCCTCCACTTCTCTGCTTAAGTCCTACAGACTCAGGCCCATGGCCTCCCTGACTGAATCCATCCATCTGGCATGCGGTCTTCCTCTCTTTCTGATGCCCTCCACCTTTCCCAGGATTGTCTTTTCTAATGATTCGTGTTCTCTTATGATACGGCTAAAATACAACAGCTTCAATTTAATCATCTTGGCTTCCAGGGAGAGTTCAGGCTTGATCTATTCGAGAACCCCCCCCCCTTTTTTTTTTAATGTCTATGGCAGTGGTTCCCAAACTTTGGTTCTCTGGTTGTTTTGTACTTCAGCTCCCAGAAGCTCCAGCCTGCTTGGCCAATGGTCAAGAATTCTGGGAGCTGAAGTCCAAAACATCTGGATGATGGGAATCACTGGTCTACAGTATCCTCATCACTCTTCTCCAGGACCATATCTGCTTTTGTCACTGTCCAGCTCTCACATCCGTATATGGTGATGTACTTCCTGCCCTTCCTGTTCCTAGCCAACCAGAAATTAATATGCCTATCTCATCTGTAATCTGGTACAATATCTGTAAACTGGTACAATATAGTTTCTTTTGGGATGCCTGAATCACATCCCTCTTTGGTTCTTGGTAACTGCTATAGGGAACTAGTTGGGTCTAAGGAATTTGCAGGAGAAGCAGGGCCATCCCTCTCTTTGGGTTCAGTTTGGCAGCTCAGATGTGAGTATGCAAGTAGCAGTGAATTTATCATTCCCTGAACCCTGAGTGGGCTCCCAGCTTTTTACAAGGGAAATGAGAAAAGGAGAGAGAAACTGGGACATTTTAAAAGCCCCTGAAAAGTGGGATGACAGGGGATTAATCAGGGCTGTCCCTGCCACACTGCAACAGTTGGAGGATATGTGTGACTAAGAAATATGAATTAAATAAGTGGATCACTGCATAAAGAGCTTTTGCACAGATACTAAGCCAGTGAATCATTCGTACATCCTATGCCACCTTTTGGTTTTGTTTTGTTTTTTTACCTGAACAAACATTACCTATAGCAGAAAGGATTGCCTTCACCAGTTTTCTAGTTTGGTTAAAGCAGGACAACCTTCTTAAATCATTCAAGTATGACTACTGTTATCAAAATGGAAAACTGCACATTGCAATAGTGCATGACAATGGCTTTAGGGTGGGATCTAACACTAGATTTATTGACCTGTCTTCTGCCGTTCAGTTCTTCCTCTCTCAGAATCATCATTTATTTAGCAGCCATTCCACCTAGCTGAAGTAATAGGAGGATGAAACAGCACAGGAATGTTTCAGCTGGATATGTGTTTTTTCTATGTTCCCAGAATATCCTACATTTTTGTATCTTCATGCTTTGTAAGATTGTAAGTCTGCAGCAAGACATTTAGGCATTATAGACATCTGTTCAGACAGTAAGAAGCAATGGATGACAGTTAATGGTTGTTGGCTGAAGGAACCTGACTGGAAGTTAGTAGGATTTGAACTGGTTGTTCAGGAGACAGAAAGCCATGCTGTGAGTTTGTTGTGAACCTTCAAGGGGTTGCCTAAATCACTTAAACTAAAACTTAAAAGTATTAAGCAAAGGCCACACTCTCCCAGTTTCAAAGGAAGGCAATAGCAAACCCCTTGTGCACAAATTTTGCCAAGAAAACCCTGTGATAGATTCGCCTTAAGATCGCCATGGGTCAGAAACAACTTAAAGGGGAGGAAGAAGAAGAAGAAGAAGAAGAAGAAGAAGAAGAAGAAGAAGAAGAAGAAGAAGAAGAAGACATTGTTTAAACAAGTACCTAAAATTATGTCAAATGCTCAAAGTATGAAGGCAAAGCTTAAATATTTTCACTTGCCATAGCAAAATAACCAAAAGGGCTTTGGAGATCTCTATGATTTTGAGTGTCCTTTACAAAAACTCTATTTAAAATCTAGGACTTAATCAGATGGAGGCAAATTGTTTAAATCATGTGTTAGAGCACATAACACCGGTGCTTAAGTCTCTCCGCTGGCTGCCGATTAGTTTCCGGGCACAGTACAAGGTGTTGGTTTTAACCTTTAAAGACCTACATGGCGTGGGTCTATCCTACCTAAGGGACCACGTCTTCCCGTATGATCCCCCCTGCACACTTCGGTCCTCTGGGAGGAACCTGCTACAGTCTATGAAAACCAGGTTGGTGCAGACCTCCCAGAGGACGTTTTCGGCTGCCACTCCCAAGCTATGGAATGACCTGCCGGATGAGATGCATCTTATTACATCTCTTGATTGCTTTTAAAAAGCCATAAAGATGCATCTCTTCCAGCAGGCCTTCCCAGAAAGTTCTTACCCGTATATACTTGACTATAAGTCAACCTCATGTACAAGTCAAGGGCAGGTTTTGGGGCCAAAATTATGGATTTTGATATGACCCTTGGATAAGTCGAGGGTCAAACTTAGGGGCATCTAGTAATGAAGGATGCAAAGGAAAACAATGCCAACAAATTTGCAAAATTCCAACAGGCATACCTATTTGTGCTCATACTAAAGGCTGGTTGGATGAGAGATTAGAAGGGGGTCAGTGTTTCCAGAGCAGATTAAACTCTTGTCTTTCACCAGGTGACAGTTTCATATTATGATTTAAAGTACAGTATTTACATTGACCCGAGGATAAGTCGAATCAGTTTTTTGGGGGTCAATTTTTTAACCTAAATTTCTAGACTTATACATGAGTATATACAGTAACTCCCGGCTCTGTTAGTGGGTCAAGTTCCCCCCTCAATTTTTAACATCTCGACCCCTGATGCCCATGCAATTGATTGTTCTGTTATGTTTTGGGAATTTTAATTATGTTGTTTTTAACTTTGATGTCAATTTAATCTAATTTTTAAGGGGTGGGTGGTTGGGTATGTCATTGTAAATTTTACCTTTTACCTTGTATTTATAATTGTTGGAACCCGGTCCGGTTGGTTGACAGAGGAGCGGGCTATAAATAAAATATTATTATTATTATTATTATCCAGTTTGAGACCTCTTTAACTGCCCTGGCTCAGTGTTAGGCAATCCTGAGAATTGTAGTTTATTGTGGTACCAGAGTTCTCTGACAGAGGAGGCTAAATGTCTCACAAAACTACAATTCCCAGAATTTCCTAACATTGAGCCAGGGCAGTTAAAGCAGTCTCAAACTGGATGATTTCTGCAATGTATTTTGGATCTTACTTGAAGACACACAGCAACAACAACAAACTCATATTCCAAATGGGTTGATTTCCGGCCTTGGGAAAATAATTTGCGGACATATAGAAGGACATGTATCCCAAGCAAACATGTTCTAAACATTCTGCTTTATCACATTAGGGGGCAAAGAGGATTTAAATGAGAGTTAAACAGGAAATGTCCTATGATAAACATAGGGCATTTCCTGTTTAACTCTTGTTTAAATCCTGTTTGCCCCCTAGTGTGATAAAGCAGAATATTGTTAATTATTCTCTAATCAAAGGAGAATGAATCAGGATATCTTCAATTGTGGAAAAATCTATAGTTACCAGATACAAAGGTGAATGATTCCCTATAACTTGAATGGTTACATGGAATAGAATTTTGCCAAATCCAATTACTTATGAATGGGAAAGAAAAAAATGTATTCACCAAATTCCTCCTCTTCTGAATGGTAATCAAGGATTCAGAAGTCCTATCAATTTTTGTATCTCTTCATCAAGATAATATTCTTATAGTCTTTTAACTCTGCCATACCATGATTATTACTTCAAAATGAAATGTCTGTTTCTTTTATTCTGCTGTTCTTCAGGAGCAAGGTATCTAGACCTAGATTCTAGAGTATACTGCAGTTTTGAGTGGTATAGCTATGCATTCATTTACTGTCACTGCACATAATTTTATGAAACACTGCTAGCATAACATGCAATGCATTGATATTACTGCCAACAACCGATGGATAGAGATGTGACTTGCATGCATGGGTTGACTTATACAGTACAGTATAACACAGTCGTAATCAGTGTGATTCCTATCAGCCTCAATGCTACCCACATCTGACTGTATGTATAACTCTTTTCCCAAGAACACATCCTCCCTGGCTTAATAGTTTTATAAATAAGCTCGATGTAAAACATACATCTTCTAACCAAAAGAAAATGTGGTATCAGGGCATGGATTCACAGATGCCATGTAGCTTATTACCCATCTTGCTCACTTGCTTACATAAGGTTGCCAGCTTCTAAATTGGTCATAATGGCACCTCAGTAGGCAAACATCAGCAGGTTTATTCTCTTGCTGTTAAAATCTTCAGTTGCTGGTTTTTACACACTAGGCTGCAGCACTGCTTCAGGGACGAGATCAGGCCAAAATCATTTCATCTACTCAGCCAACAGATGCGCAAGACTTTCCAGCATATTGAAGGCAATGGAAGTAGGCGTGGGTAGAAATTGCATCTCCTCACTTTGCCTACAATACAGATGATAATTCTCTTGACAGCCTGTTGTGGGATCCTACCATTCCCACCCACTTACTTCAATATATTTATAGTCTGCTTTCTAGGAGGTGCTGCCTTTTAAAATATCTGTTCTTAATAGCACCAGAGAGAAAAGGCAAATCAGATGCAGTTTACAATATAGTGTCTGTACCAGGTGCACCCACTCAAAACCATATTCATCTTTTGTATTGTAACAGTCACATTCTATCCATCAAATCAAATTTGCCCTACTACCTCCAGATAAGTTATCTTAGCCCTACTTTAAGATAAAGCCTGCACCACAGTTCAGCTGGGCTCAGTTATTTTTCACAAAGCTCACAAGGTGGAGTTTATCAGCAGACTACTTGATTCCTGAGATAAAATGCAGCCTGGAAGAGGAGGCAATAGTAGAGACAGACTCTGGATCCCGGCTTCCTAATATCTGTACAAATCTGACAACTGAACTAGGAATGTCAAACATTTCAACACTTCTGCATGAATAAAGAAGGAGCTTGAATAATTCATTATCCTGTACCACAAGATAAGCTTTTGACTATATCTCCATGACACAGAAAACGCCTCTTTTGAAATGCATCAGTACACTTTCTATAAAGCTGTGGTTGCCAATTTGGGGGGCCTGCACCTGCAGCAGGTGCAAGATGGGATTTCAAGGGGTTCAACAAAGAGTGGCTTGTGTACTTGAGTGATGAGTCACAAATCATCACAGCCAGCTGCCAGTGTGCCTTGAGAAGTGGTAGATAGTAGCATAGTAATTTATTCAATTAAAAGGAGAAAAGAACACAATTAACATAAAAGTAAAGTAAGTAACTGTCAAAGTATTGCTATTAAAATCATTATGCAAGATCTGACATAATCAAGATCTGACATAATCATTGTATAAGGTTTTACTCATAAATTCATGATCATGACAGTTTTGTTAAATATTTCAACCCTCTGGACCTCTCAGCTCACCCATTGCCTCTTTTTACACACACACACTAGGCCTACCCATGTCAGTTAAACTCACTCGGCCAGTCCCATGTTTATTCCCGCTTTGTCCAACCAAATACTTTCCTTGTTGCCACTAATTTCCCCATATATAAAGCTAAGGATCACAGGGGAGACGGGAGGTGACATTTGTCCCAAGCGCACTCTGGTCTCCTGCTACCCGAGTCAACAAAGGTGTAAACACTTGAGTACATTTCTCCATATTCTGTTAGCCCAATCAATTTATTTATTCACACTAGCAAGGTGCTAGTTTATTGGCAGTGAAATCAGGCTACACAGTGAAATTAGGCTTCTTCATCCTCAAATGTGATATTATTTTTGTAGAGGTGCAAACATTAATCAAACATTTCCTAGGGGTGTGGGGCATAGCAAAGGTTGGAAACCACAGCTGTGAAGGATTAGTTTTATGTCATATGCTTCAACATGTGATGTTTCTAGGCCAAAATTGAGAATAAGGAACTGAGGGAGTTGTACTCTTGTTACAGTAAACAAAGGGTCAATTAACCCATTCACAACCAATTATGCAAATGAGGCATTTGTGAAAATTTCCAATCAGATTCATTTATTCCAAACAGTCTCAGTCTGCATGCAGAGCTTCAGCCAAAAGTCATCTCATTGACTGAATCCCCCAAACATGGCGCAAACAGTTTTTATTAACCCACAAAATATTCATTGAGCATGCGTAATTTAGCATTCATCCATATATATATCTGTATTATTGTTCAGCTAGTCTAACTGGCAGGCTCTTCTGGCCTGACTTGCAACATCAAGGAATGTCTTTGTAGTAGAAACCTTATCAGCTTGCTAGCTACAGCGACCTTCAGGGAGGCCCGTCTTTCTCTGTGAAGACAAATTCATGCTTAGTTTTCTTCTTCCCCCCCTTCTTGCTCAGCCCACAGCTCAAGCCTAATTCAAAGCACAAGTTTTTCCTTTGCTCTATGGCTGAACTATTGATCATTAATGGGAGAGATTATTGGTTTCATTTGGTTATCAATGGCTTTATTAGTTTTCACCTTAACACTCTGAAAAAAATTTTAGTTGCCCTAAATAGTCCATCTGAATTGTCATGTCTGACCCAAAATGCTGTTTTGCACAAGTCAGTGTCAAACATGGTATCTCTATGCCAAAGACCCCACTGCTAGGAGACTGTAGCCTCTTTGGCTACAAACCCCAATGTGCAGAAGGTACTGTCAATGTTTACAATCCTATTTATTAGGTTTTGTGATTCCTCTTCTATAGCTATGAAACAAAATGTACTCAAAGAACCATTCAAAAGCGATGACTCAGCATGAGCCCTTTCTATTGTTATCCCAACTGAATAAAGAGTGTCATGACACATTCAGTGTCTATACAGCAAAAATCATACTATATTAAGCATACTGTATGTATGTTTGTAGTTATTGCTTCTTTGATTGTGATGCAGTTCTTCATCAACCAAAGTTTTTCAGAAAAGAGGTTCATCTACAGCTGTGCGTGTTGAAACAATAAAGAGAAGGGCGTTGCAGGACCACGCAGGCTAGCACTGCCACTTGTGACAACCATACTTCCCAGTGGTACTGCCAATGATAGAAACACATACTTCATTTAGTGTATGTTCCAAAGCATGTAGGAAAGGACTTTCATTTCCACACACCAGTGTATCATGGTCTCTGTATGAAAGACTTATATTTAAGTATGCATGAAAAATCTTCTTCTATGTCATCTGAATGTGTGGACAAGATGGCCATATTTCTGCTGCACCCATTGGTAGGGCCTCCCTCACATGTTCCCCTGACATGGGAGGAGACAGGGTGGGGAAATGTGAACTTCTGTCTATGGGCCATAGAATATAAACAGAATTGTACTTTCCTAAAGCAGATAAATAAATATATAATAACAGATAAGAAGGAGAAGAGGATCTTTGAGGAAAAGAGATTCCACCTCAACATTAGGAAGAACTTCCCGACAATAAGAGTTGTTCAATGGTGGAACACACTCCTTGGAGAGTAGTGGAGTTTCCTTTTGGAGGTCTTTAAAGAGAGGCTGGATGGCCATCTGCTGGGGGTGCTTTGACTGTGTATTCCTGCATGGCAGGGGGTTGGACAGGATGGCCCTTGTGGTCTCTTCCAGCCCTATGATTCTATAAGATGTGCTTAGTAAGACAATCCATAAGGTTTGTGAATCTGTACACACTTAGCATATTTATGTGGTTTATGCTGCTTGAACTCTTTTGTAGTGATTATATAGATACACTATAAACACAATTATCAGCTTTAAATTACAGAATAACAGCGCTGTTATTTTGTATTGAATATCCATAACACGAATACCTAATCCATTCTAAATCACAGTAAACTGCCTATGGTGCTTCTTTTAAACTTACGCTGAATTCTTCATTCATTCATTCAGGTCTGCTTAAACCATGCTGTTTGCTAATAGATACCACGGTGGAAGTAAAATATGTTTTAATATTTTAATGCCACCGTGGTATTTATTAGCAAACAGTAAAACAACATTATAATAAAACCGTAAAAAACTAGCACAACAGACAATGCATAAGTCAGCTTCTGAACATGGGGTGTGAACATGGAGAAGGCCCTCTTCCTTTTTCCATGCATGGATCTTCCCCTGGTAAATATAGAAAACATAGAAAAATTCCACCTACTTGTTAGACACAAGCAGGTTGGTAGAAGAAGAAGGGCTCTTTTAGGTTTGAGCCCAGGGAGCTTTAAAGGTAAGCACTAGCATCTAAAATTGGTCTCAGACGTTAATAGGTCGCCAATGTTGCTCTCTTTGGGAATCTGTGGAAGATTGTGCTATCTGGCAGCGCTATTTAGAATTCGGGCCATTCATTCTGCCCTAATTGAAGCTTCCAGATTGTCTTTTAGGAAAGTCCCATGTACAAAGCTTTACACTAATTCTTATGCCAGGTTTTCTGGCTGAGGAAGAGCTAAGCTTGTATCTTTTATAGAAATGGGTCTGAAAATTAATCCCTAGCCAGCTTTGCCTCAGCAGGTGCTCTTTTTATATATTTGTTTGCTATACCTCAATCCTCTTGTTGCACAACTGTCCAGTATTCCCTACTATAATATCTTTCTCAATCTGTATTTGTCTTACCAGTATTTCCTTCCTTCCTGCTCCACAGATTTAGCTGCAGCAACTCTTCCTCTTCCCTTATATCTTCAGTTATTTGTAAGTACAAGGTTTCTGTTACAACTGTTATTTTATATTGATGTGATCTGCTTTGATTCCTTTGAGAAAAAGCGGATTATTATTATTATTATTATTATTATTATTATTACATTTTGTTGACTTTACATTCTGATACCCTCTGCTTCCATGGAGGCCAATTCTTAAAATATCATTTTCAGAGGATTTATCCCACCCAGGTATGGAAGGCCCCGATAGGACATGGCAGTTAAAACCTTGACTTTTACTTATTTCCTTCTTGGAATCCAGCTGGTATTATTGCAGAAGAACACTCTACAACTGTAGCAAAATTCCAGAGATAGGAACATTGGGTCTTACCTGTGATATGTTCATTTTCAGCGATGTAGGTGGGAATATCCTGTATCCTGGGTTGATACCGTCTCATTGATCCAAGTAGGCAGGGCTAACAGACTTGAAGGAGTCACCACCAGAGGGAGCAACCCCCACCATCCCTCAGTCAATATTACAGCCGAGGATAGATAACAAACTCAGAGAGCATTAAATGTAAATATAAGCATGATAACTAGAAACTATCACAAACTCAAACTAACAGAAACTAATTAACAACCACCCTTGCAGAGCCAAGGGAAAAAGCCTCCTCAGTTCTGGGTGGGGAGGATATTCCCACCTACATCGCTGAAAATGAACATATCACAGGTAAGACCCAATGTTCCTTTTTCCAGCGATGGAGGTGGGAACATCCTGTATCCTGGGACTTACCAAAGCTTCCCGACCAACGGGTGGGTGAACTGAGGCATATCACCTATGTGAGAACCACAATCTGTGTCTCCCAAAGGAAGCCTATTTTGATTCATGGCAACCCAACAGTGGTGGCATGTAAATGTGGAAAATGAAAGTTATGTCACTATCCTATATTTATCTAAATGGATGGGATTGTTGCTAGTGCAGAGGAAGTAGCTCCACTGTAATGGAGTGATCAACAAGTGATCACCACAGAGATAGCACAATTTTCTTGTAGAATGTTAAGAATGCATCCAAGACAGCCACAATTTAATTAACTCCATTTTTTTTTAAATTGAACTATGACAAAAAGATGATGAATAAATATTAGAAGAAATATTAAAGTCTTTAAGACAAAGTAAAGGAAGGAGAGAAGGAAAACACAGCCTACTCGGATCTGAGGCAGGAAAAAGACTGAGGGATGGTGGGGGTTGCTCCCTCTGGTGGTGACTCCTTCAAGTCTGTTAGCCCTGCCTACTTGGATCAATGAGACGGTATCAACCCAGGATACAGGATGTTCCCACCTCCATCGCTGGAAAATAGATAGTTCTGTAGTGTAAAGTTGCTGGAATATAAAAATTTGAATTGGCAGAATGTATGGTTTCATACAATACATGTTAAATGAGCTGGTGCAGTCTGTATTGATTTCAGTATTTACTTACTGTTCTGTTACTGGTTAGGCTTTCCATCTGTGCAGGCATATGTCCATATGTCCTCAGACTACAAAGATTATCACATGTGACTTGCACGCAAATATCCCCAATGGGGTAGATGTGGTTTATGCTGCTTTAACCGTCAATGACATATCTTACTGCATTCTCCCATGGTTGGGCCATAGGCAGCCTGTATGTAACCCAGGCTTATCATGGGATTTTCCTGATCTTGAAAGGTATCGGACAAGCCTGAATTGCATACTAGCCTGGGTTGTGTACTAGGTTGCATACTGGATGCCTATGGCCCAAACACAGACGGGTGCATAAGATCCATAATTGGGAGAGTGCAGTAAGATCTGTCATTGATGGTTAAACACACATCTATCCTATTGGGGATATTTGTGTGCAAGTCACATGTGATAATCTCCTACATACCTCAGAAGCCCTAGCAAGCATAGCCAATGATGAGAAGTACTTGGAATTGTAATCAAGAGGCATCTGGAGGGTTGTTCCATTTCCAAGCATACCCATGCATATGACGAAATAGGCTCAAGTCTACGAAAGCTCATCCTCCCAGCTTCTTTCTTTCAGTTAGTCTCAAAGGTGCTGCAAGATCCCTTTGCATACTGATTTTCCATACAAACATAGCTATGTCTTTGAACTCTGCTCCATCGTCATCATGTGTCAATTTCAGCTGCCAAACCAATGTACCACACTTCTCTCACCAGCCATGCTCTGTCAGGGTCCTATCAAAGAAACCTATTGCTGCCCATACTTTTTCAAAGTAACTCATCCTATCTATGAGTCAGGAGCTGGCCAGATTTGTTGCAACTCAGAAACATTTGCCACTTTTAACATATCACACAAGGCTGAATCACACAAGACTGTTGTGTAAAGCCCACTGAATATGGCTAGTTTGGGTAGACTGAGCATGGCAGAAGCCATCGCTATACCTTTCTCACAACTTGGCTCTCTCAGAGCTATATGCAATCATCTTAATTTCTCTGGGAACCCTTACTCACAGCATTTAATTATGGGAATAAACAAAATCCTAAGGTTTATTACACATCGTGTGTGTCTATAAATGACAAAGAGAATTGCAAAGCACTCGGAACTAGAGGTGTTACCCACTGTGGAGTCATCAAGAGCCCGAAGTTGGGAGAAGAAGTTAGTTTTTAATCAAATGTAGTACTTTATTGTTCCTTGTGGGAGTAAATAATAACCTTCCACTAAGAAGGGGCAGGGGGGAACACAGTAACTTCAGTCATTGAGAATTCATCCATGCCAGCACAACGCCTTTGGGTTCTCTTTAAGGACAGTGCCAGGACCCAGCAATTGGTACTATCAGGCACATGGTGAGGTTCCTGATCCAACAAAATGAAAGCCCCAGACATACCCCTCTGCTCCTCTACTGCCACTATTTGTTCACCTCGCTTGCTAAGTTAGTCATCACTGACAGGAATCAGGAAAAAGTGTAGAAGCCATCTAGCTCACACTCAAGTAATGAGGACCACTAGGCATTTCCCCAGTGGTCCCTCCAGTCCATTGGTGGTGCCTGTTGTAATTCCTGGCCACACTACAAGATGATGAAATATTAGGAACTGGTTAATTTACCATGAAGGATGTGCAATAGTTATAATAGTGAAAATGAGATTACCTTTGCCTGTTTAGTTCAAAGGTTAGTGAACATTGTTAGCTAGCCTTGCAACATGGATGGGGGAGAAAAATATGCACACTGCCTTGTACTCCTTGGAAGAAAGTATGCTTCCCAACATACCAAGAGATGAGTTTGCAGCCCTGGCGCAGTGCGGAGCGGTTGATGGCACTGCAGTGGTTCTTCCCAGAAGCCTGTGTACTTAGCATGGGATCTGGAAAAGGTAGGATCATGCCAGTCAATAGATTAAAATTATTGGCTGATGGGCAGGACTGCCAGCAGGCTGCTGGCAAGTTTTCACTCAGGTTGGGTACTAGGGTATTTGTTATCTCCCCAGCTGGCAAGGCAAACAATTCCTTTTGTAGTATAGTAATGTTTGTATGGTGGTGGTGGTGGTGGTGGGTGCTTCTCAAGCTTTACTTTCACCACTTGTCAGGTGGTTCAGTATGGGGTCTCAGTCCGAGGAAACAGGCTTGGGTATTCTCAGGACCAACACATTTTGCAGGGCAGTTATGGGACTTGGGGGCTGTGGTGCAGTCTACCTGCCACACCTCTTCCACAAGAGAACTACACAGTGGTACCCACCTATATCGAATCCTGTATCTGTCATCCCTGGGGTCTCCCGACAGTTTGGGAACTGGCTCATCAGCCAGCAATCAGGTTGGACAATGCTAGGATCTAGACCCGTGATGGCACCAATTTTATATGCAGCTATAACCAATAAAGTTTTATGGCCTTGACTTTCCTTGTTTTGTTTCTCTGTGTGTTTTGCGGGTGGCAGCTCAGCAGGACTTATCAATCCACAAGGAGGGATATAAATATGGTAAATAAATAATGCACTAGAACTGTAGGCTTCTTCAACTTTTCTGCAATTAGGTGATCTTTTAATAAGGTGAATAATGATACTAATGGAATCTTTATACTGCTGTATTTTTGCTGAGTTTATTTTCTTAAGATAGTAAGTATCTTACTATTTTAAGACACTTCTCCTTGACTGAAGGTGCGTAATACATTAAGCAATCTATTCTTCTGCCAAGATTTTGGCCAAGAAGGTCATAAGAAGGGTGTGAAGAAAATTTTCCAAGTCACTGATCTGATAATACAAACACATCTCAGCTACAAAGAAAGTGATATATTGAGGAGGTAAATTATTGTACGCTCCTAAGCAGTTAAGCTTTATACAAAAAAGTGATGGTCACAGTTACTGAAGAAAAGCCAGATTATAATTCACATTAGTTGCTGTGAAAACAGAACCAGGGATAGTAATTATTTAAGATAAGGATGACAAAAGAGGATGTACAATGCAATCCTATACCTGATTACTTGGAGGCAGAGGCCTCACTGAGTTTAACAGGCTATTCCCAGGTAAGTGAGTATAATCTTGCAGACAAAATATGGGTGGATGACATTGCATCTGATGAAGTAAACTGAAGTATGAAAGCTTCTGCTACCGACTTCTTTCTCTCAATTAGTCTCAAAGGTTCTACATGATCCCCCTGGACGTTGCTCCTGTGTTATTTAGAACAAGTTCTGTTTTTCTTATGGAGTTTCTACTTTTCTTAACAGGGTTACATGACCAACAAAAATACAGCCCTCCCAAGGATCACCAGCTTAAAAAAAAAAGTAAACAAATCTACAATTGCTTTATAAATCCAGCACACAGTAATGGACTAAGATTTTGCCAGACCGTGGCTCAAATCCCCGCTCAGCCATGGAAATCTACTGGCTGACCTTGGTGAAATCACACTCTCTCACCTTCAGAAGAAAGCAGCAAGGCAATCTTACCAAGGAAAACTTGTGCTAGATTAACATTTATGTCAGCATAAATCAGAAACAACTTGAAGGCACTCCATAACAATTTGAATCAGGTTGGTACTGCAGAAAGAATAATTACTAGGAAAGTTAAAGAAGAAAGTGCAAAGGCAGGATTATTGCTGAACATTAAAGAAACAAAAATAACAAGCATGGAAGATCTACATAAATTCAGCCTAGATAATGAGGAAATCGAAATAGTCAAAAGATTTATTGTACTTTGGATCACGTGTTGAACAGAGACTGCAGTTAAGAAATAAGAAAATTAGAAATGGGAAGGCCAGCCAGGAGAGAACTAGACAAGATCCTTAAAGAGTAAAGATATACAACTGAGCGCTCAAGTTAAAATCACCCAAGCCACTGCATTCCCCATCACCATGTATGGGTGCGAGAGTGAAGTAAGTGGATAGGAAGAAAATGAACTTATCGGAGAAGTGGTGCTGGAGTGCTGAGAATACCATCGATGGCCAAAAAGACAAACAAATGGGTCTTTGAACAGATCAAGTCCGAACTCTCCCTGGAAGCCAAGAGTTTTATCACAAGCGGCTTGTAAGCAGTGATTCCCACAGGAAGGAAGTGACATTTGTGATGCTGATCACACAACACCACTTCCCTCCCGTAACGGCCCCATCCCTGTGTCTTTTTATTTACAGGGGAAATTAGTGAGTGAAAGGCCGATTGCGCACTTCTCCGGGTGCAAAAAGCCATTCCTGTGGCAGAAGCATGATTGGTAGCCATGTGGTATGACTGACCCCTGTCCCCTTTCCCTCTTCCCCCTTCCTTTTAAAATCCCCCCCAACTTTTTTCACACTATTTCGAAGCCCCGACATTTCAAAAAATTGTTTTAAGGGACTAGATGGGGTCTGCAGAGCTCCATAGTTTTGGAAAAAATGTTGGAAAAATATTTTTTAAAAGCTGAAAGGCATGCTGGGCAAAGCATAAGAGAGGGAAGGAGGTGTTTAGGGAGAAGACAGGAACGGAGCACAATGCCGGGAGCATCCTTAGTTCCACAAAAGGAAGAAGTGTGGCGGTGGCTGCTCCTATGCCAGCATGTTAGCATTTTATTTTTGGCATGCACGACCGCAGTGCAAAAGGGGCTGGTGTGATAAGGCCCCAAGATGATCAAATTGAGGCTGTCGTACTTTGGCCACATCATGAGAAGACATGACTCAGTAGAAAATACAGTAATAGTAGGAAAGGTCAAAGGGAGTAGAAAAAGAGGAAGACTGCATGCCAGATGGATAGATTCAATGAGGGAGGTCACAGGACTGAATCTATAGGACCCAAGCAGTGCATTGGAGGACGAGGGGTCTTGGAGATGTCTCATCCACAGGGTCGTCATGAATATGACCAACTCGAGGCCTGTCAACAACTGCAGAGGGAAGAGCCACCATGGTGTAGTGGTTTGACTGTTTGCCTATGGCTTTGGAGCATTGAGTTCCAGCCCCTGCTCAGCCATGGAAACCCCCTGAGTGACCTTGCACAAGCCACACTCTGTCAGCCTCAGAGGGCGGCAATGGCAAACCCCGCGTGAACGGGATGACGTCCTTAACCGCAAAGGAGGACAAGCTGCCTCAAAGTGCAAGGAGACCATGAAATAAAAGCTAAAAACACTCCTATAAATGTACACTCATCCCTCCAGATTTGCAGCTTTGATACATGTGATTATTCATGGATTTGATTAATAACGTTCTCTCTAGGAATATCTAGGTCCTCCAGCGCAACTCTATGGTCAACTTTAACCAAAAGTTGCACTGAAGGACCTAGATATTCCTAGAGAAAATACTCTGCTAGGCCTTTGTAGCTCCTCCAGCGCAGTTCTATGGTCAATGTCTGTCGGATGTTGGCCACAGAGTTGCACTGGAGGACATAGAGTTTTCCCCTCAGGTAAAAACATGTTTTTGTTATTTGTGTTTTTCCCATATTTGTGGGGTTCTTGTGCCCCTAACCCTAGCGAATATAAGTGTAAAACCTATACATGTAATTTGTTTTTTGGTCTGCTTTTGTATCACATATTGTTTTAGCGACTATAAATGTAAGTTCGTGCTCAAAATGGAGGCCATTTTTGAAACTCCTGAAAAAGGAGGACAAGTGTGGTCACCCTTGGGGCCAAGGCAAACCCAAAACCTGTCAACATTGCCAAGGGGGGAAAAAAAACCATGATAAAACTGGGGCAATGTTCATGGGGGGGAAGAGGGTTGCCTTGGCTCAGGGGGTGACTATCAGCCTTGTCCTCCTTTCCCAGGTTCTAAGGGAGGAGGGCTACCATTTTAAGTCACATATATAACAACAACAACCCAAGGGGGAGGGGCTTGTATCCAGGTAACTAGGGCAGGAAGGCTATTGGCGCGGTTCTGAGGGAGGAGCCTCTAACGGTCAGAGTGTGTGAGTGACAGGAGGAGAAGCCCCGCCCCTGGAGAGCAGGGAGAGAGGAGGCGGGCTGGTTTGAAAGGCAGGCACGGGCGGGCTCGGCAAGACGAGTCGAGTCAGAGAAGAAGAAGAAGTCTCTGCGTGGCAGCGCCCCCGCCTCCTTCCAGAAGCGAAGCGGGCGGGCGGGCGATTTCCCCTTCGAATGATTCAATAATCAGCTTCAGATAGAAGCAGCAGCAGCAGCATTGACTGCAATGGAAGAGTCCTCCTCCTCCTCCTCTTGATTGACGTCTCTTTGGTGCTGGCACTGGCGCTGCTGAGTGGCTGAGCTCCCCGTTCCATGGCCTTCATGATGACGATGAGGAAGAAGAAGAAGTTCAAGTTCCGCGTGGAGCTGGAGCTGGACGAGCTCTCCTCGGTGCCCTTCGTCAACGGGATCCTCTTCTGCAAGGTCCGGCTCCTCGACGGAGGGGGAGGAAGAGGAGGCTTCACGGGGGAGTCCTCCAGGTAAGCCCAGGGGGGGGGAGGCTGGCTGCGTCCACACGGGAGAGGTAACCCGGTTTCATCCCGCTTTAACTCTCTCTCTCTCTCCTGACTCACGGCTAGGGGATTCTGGGAGTTGGAGTCTGTTGTGGGGTCCAGGTTGTTGTTGTTGTTGTTGTTAATATCCCCGTGATAAGGTTTCCCTTAGTGTCACCATAAGTCAAGAAATGACATGGAGGCACACAACAACAACAAACATATTATATATATATATATATACACACACACACACACACACACATATATACATACACACACTGTACATACACATTTATTATTATTAATATTAATATCCCAGAGATAGGTTTCCTTTAGTGTCACCACAAGTCAAAAAATGACTTGGAGGCACAGAACAACAACAACAATACACACACACATATATGCACACACTATACATGCATATACTGTATTATTATTATTAATAATAATATCCTCATGATAAGGTTTCCATTAGTGTCACCATAAGTCCAAAAAATGACTTGGAGTCACACAACAACAACAAACATATATTATACACACACACACACACACATATATACACATACACACACTGTACATACACATTTATTATTAATATTAATATCCTAGTGATAGGTTTCCTTTAATGTCACCATAAGTTTAAAAAAAATGACTTGGAGGCACACAACAACAACAACAATACACACACACACATATACACACACTATACATACATATATTATTAATAATAATAATATCCTCATGATAGGTTCCCTTAGTGTCACCATAAGCCCAAAAAAGGCTTGGAGGCACATAACAACAATAACAACAACACACACGTATATATACACATACTGTACATACACATTTGTTGTTGTTGTTGTTGTTAATATCCCCATGATAAGTTTCCCTTGGTGTCACCATAAGGCAAAAAGGGACTTGGACATAACAACAACAAACACACACACACACACATACTGTACATATACAGATTATTATTATTATTATCATCATCATCCCCATGACAGGTTTCTCTTAGTGTCACCATAAGTCCAAAAATGGCTTGGAGACATACAACAACATCAACACACACACACACACACATATATATACACACACTGTACATACACATTTATTATTATTAATATCCCAGTGATAGGTTTCCTTTAGTATCACCACAAGTCAAAAATGATTTGGAGGCACACAACAACAACATATATCTATCTATATGCACACACATATACATTTATTGTTGTTGTTGTTTATTTATATCCTGCCCTTTTCCCAAAACAGGAAAAGAGTGGCTTACAAGATTAAGAACAGTACAGTACTATTTTTTTTTTGAAAGTCACATTAAACAGAACTAAATTATTGTGATGTTAAAACAGAGTGCGTAAAATAACAAAATACGGTTAAAAAGATAAAAGTGGTTAAAATACTGTGAGAGAATTCAACACCCAGCTCGTATATGTTGTTGTTATGTGCCTTCAAATCATTTCCTACTTATGGCAACCATAAAGTGAACCTGTCATGGGGTTTTCTTGCAAGAGTGGCTCATTTCCTTCCCTGGACGTTCAGTGCCCCTATCAATACGATTGATTGATTGATTGATTGATTGAGAGCCAGCCTGGTGTAGTGGTTTGAGTGTTGGACTATGACTGTGGAGATCAGGGTTCAAATCCCCAGTTAAGCTCCTGGGGTGAGTCACATTCTCTCAGCCTCAGGGGATGGCAAGAAAACCTCATGATAAGTTGACATTAGGGTCGCCATAAGTCAAAAATGACTTGGAGGCACACAACAACAACAACAACAACAACAACAGCAGCAGACATAGATACCCTGTTTCCCCGAAAATAAGACATCCCCAAAAAATAAGACCTAGTAAAGGTTTTTCTGAATTGCTAAATATAAGGCCTCCCCCAAAAGTAAGACCTAGCAAAGTTTTTGTATATAAATATATATACAGTGTATAATAAATGTTCATTTTTTGTTCAACAATAAATGTGAATTCTTCTTTCATGAAAAAATAAGACATCCTCAGAAAATAAGACCTAGCACATCTTTGGGAGCAAAAATTAATATAAGACACTGTCTTATTTTCGGGGAAACACGGTATATTTGTTGTACATATGCAACCAAGTCCCAGTGAACTCAGCAGAGTTTATTTCTGAGTACCCAAGTCCTGGTGTAAAAGTAAAGCGCAAGGACAATATTCTTGAACCCGACTAATTCTGAATACACACTTGTGAAGATGATAGCTACAAATATACACACACACTTACATGAATATTTATTGTTGATGTGTGCCTTCGGGTCATTTGTAACTTACGGCGGCCCTAAGGCAAGCCTGTCATGGGGTTTTCTTGGCAAGATTTATTCGGAGGCATTTTGCCATTACCTTCCTCTGAGGCTGAAGAAGTGATGTGTATTCTATATTACATTTATTGTGGTGATTGTTGTTCAGATACTCCCACTCCTGGCCAGGAGGGAAAAACAGTTCCCATTTATTGCAAAAGCACTGAATAAGAGTGATTTTTGTCACTCTCTGGATTTCTCAAGGTACCTGTTAAGGCTGAGTGCTTCTTTTCCTCCATTGACTAGGAGAGATGTGATACTGCAGGCAACACACATTCCTTTTCTCCTTTCCAGATGCAAAATATAAGTGTTCCCATTTCTATAAATGGGATGGGGAGGTATAATTTGTATCTTTCAGATATGAATGAGGCTTGTTGTCAAATATTCCTGCAGTAGGTAATATGTGAGAGGCAGTAGGCAGTGGTTTGGGTCTCTGGAGACCAGAATTCAAATACCCACTTGACCCTGAAAACCCATTGGGTGACCTTGGGTGAGTCACACTCTCTCAGCCTCAACAAATCTTGCCAAAGAAAACCCATGATAGGTTACCATAAGTTTAAAAAATGACTTGAATGCACACAGCAACAACAACAATAGGCAATACATATTACAAAGCACCCACTTTCACATCTTGAAGAATTCAGGCTGTGCAGTTCTTGCCCAGTAACCTATGTCTGTGCAATTGGCAGAGAACAGGATTCCGAGAAACTAGCAAGATTGGTCACTTTGGTTGAAATGAGTAGGCACCAGAAAAAGTAAAGGAACAAAAATGAAATCCCAGTGTAATTATACTGTATACCTATTTACTTCCCAGTGAGCCCTACTGAACTCATCAGAGTTTATTTCTGAGTACCCATGTACTAATGTAAGAATAAAGAGCAAGGACAATACACTTGGATCAAACTAATGGCTTTTTTGTCATAGCAATATGCTGAATAAACACTTGTGGAGATGATAGCAACAATATTTAAAAGTATAAACATATAGTTAGTTGGCTTTCTGGTTCAGAAGGATTATCTGCCTAGGAGTTTCTATTAATAATAATGTATTAATGTAATAATGTATGGATAATAATGGATGTGACTTTCCATTTTTAGTGGTCTCATTAGCTTTAACAGGGTTATTACGAGAATGCAAACTTTCTAGTGTCTGTGAAGTCAAAGGCTTTCATGGCCAGCATCCATAGTTTTTTGTGGGTTTTTCGGGCTATGTGGCCATGTTCTAGGAGAGTTTATTCCTTATGTTTCGCCAGCATCTGCGGCTGGCAACTTCAGCATCTCTTAAATAGGTGTTGTAAATGGGAATCAGTAAGAATAGCTGTGTCTATATAGAACTTTTAAACTAGGATTATAGATAACTCGTGACTTGCAAACAAGCTGCATGCTGGTGCAGCCTTGCTTTACTCTTGTCTGCTAATGCAACTCTTAACCCTAAGATAGTTTGGTTAGTGTTTTCATCTTGCTTGTCACTTTCATCACAAGATAGAATAGCAATCCAGGGTCTGTCCTTGATTTTTGGTTAAAGAACAATAAATTGCTCTTTATTCTTACAATAAATTGTTCTTAACAATAAGAAGAGTGTTTTGAAGGAAAAGGCCATAAATTGCAGTTTGGATAACATAGTAATCCATGCATTGAGAATTTCTACTCCATGGCCCAGAAGTAGACTGCAAAATATTCCACCCAGGCTGTATTTAAATTTTAAATAACATTTTCTTAAGCATCCAAACTGTTAACGTGGACTTTACAGAGATGTGCTAACTGTTGCACTGGGACTTACTACTGGAGACATTGGGGGAACTGAGCTGTGCTTTGAATGCTTGATGTAAAAATATCCTGCTTCCTAAAAATTGCATGCAGCCTTCATAACTTTGCCTTCTCCCCACTTATTCTGTCCTTTCCCTCCCACACACATCAGTCACTCTGCCCATTGCTAGAATGTGGGACTTCAGCATCTCGCAGTTTGGAGTGTGGCCACAAAATGAAAACATTTCCCCATCCCTGGTTTGTTTAGCAGTTGTGCTAGGAAGGAGCGATACAAGTGAGGGCAAATGCATTGCATGCAATAGCATAGCTGTTACCTAGTAGTATGAACCAGAATTATTCTGAATTCAACTTGTGACATGCAAATTGCAGCTGTTACCATCTGTGGCTGCAAACAGGTTTAGTTTTTGGAAGTGTAGTAGCTTACAACAGTGATTCCAGTTCGATTGGTGCAAAGATCCAGGGGGGCAGTGAGAGTGAAAGAAGGCAGCAGGGGGGCTTTTAGTCAAAATATTGGTGTGCAAGAAAGACAAGGCCTTTAGGACCATGGTGGGGGTGAAGGTTGCTTAAACCTTCACAGGGTTTCTTAAAACCACCACACAGCCTCGCAGATTTCTTTGTGTGGTGGTGTTTCTCACTGTTTACCTCCCCACACAAGCTCACTCCCTTAGCCATATCTTTTGATAGTAGTGGCGGTTGGGATATTAGTAGCAGTGGCAGCAGAGGAGAAGTGGCAACTAAAAGAAGCTTTCAAATTTGGGACCCTACATAAGCTTTGTGCGTTTTGCCAGGACTTGGCTGGCAGGTCAGAGTTGCACTGCTGTTTCTTCTTTCTTTCATTGGACAGGCCAGAGAAGAGGTAGTTGAAGATAAGAAACACTGTTTGTGGGCGTGAGACATTTGAAGCTGTATGGAGAAGTCACGTCTCTGGGGAAGGACGGGGAGGAATATCGGGGGTTAGTTCTTGAAAGAGTCTTTGCCTTGGAGCAGCTCCAGTAGTTAAAATCTCTCCCTTTCCTCATCCATGCCAGTCTCTAGGCCAGAGCATGTGGTGTCCATAAGCCCTCTACCCACATTAGCTGCGCCCCTGTCCACCCCGACAAAGAAGGATTGAGATTTCCTCACTGAAGAGAAGCTTCTCCCTTTTGTACCTGGTTACCTTGGGAGCAACAACTGGCAGCGACCACAAGGCCCCTTGCTTGCACTCACCTTTGCCACAAGGCAATGACATCACTAGGAATGGTGTTACCTGCTGCAATAACATATAGTGTCACTCTTCATTAACCTCCTCCACAATTGATCTCCTACCCTACCTGACCATATAGAATCCTTAGTAATTTTTTTTTTTTTTGCATTAATGTTACAGCGTAATAATGCCATATATCACTGAATGTAATGGCAATAGTGGTGACACAAACAGCTTCTAAATAACTTCTTTGTCATCCTAACTGAAGACAGCTGTCTCCCATTCACACAAGAGACTCCAGCTTCGTGAGTGGGATGCCGGAGGAATCCAGGGACTCTTCCTCTTCCTAATTACCATAGCCGAAGGCTGTTGTTAGAACGAGAGACAGCAGCCTCCAGCTTTATAAGTGGGATCAGGAGGAAATCCAGGGATTCTTCCTCCTCTTAATTCCCAAAGCAAGGGGCTCCTGAGGCGGGACGCAGAATTGACACAACAGCCTT
The DNA here is from genome assembly GCA_034509955.1 of Urosaurus nigricauda. Taxonomy (NCBI): domain Eukaryota; kingdom Metazoa; phylum Chordata; class Lepidosauria; order Squamata; family Phrynosomatidae; genus Urosaurus; species Urosaurus nigricauda. Next base: position 110,694,562 of record JAOEGL010000004.1, read on the forward strand.
CTGCTTGGGAGTCAAGAGGATGAAGAATGCTTGGATTCTTCCTGCACTCCACTCCCAAAGCTGGAGGCTCTTGTATCAATGGCAGATAGAAATTTACATTTCTATATCACTTCACAGTGAACTCAGCATTCTCTAAACAGTTTACAATCTGTAAGTCAATTGCCCCCAACAAGCTGGGGTACTCATGTTACCGACCTATGAAAGGATGGAAAGCTGAGTCAACCTGGAGTCCTCTGGGACTGAACTCACAACATTGCAGCTGCAGTACCAACATTTAACCATTGTGCCATCAGTGGGTGACACCATGGCCACCATGCTAGTAATGCCACTGTTGCTCCCTAAATGTCTGCCTTTTGGAAGAAATAAGGTAATAACATACCTTATAAGACACAAAGAGTGGAGTGGGCCAGATAGTGGGACAAACAAGGCCTTTCCTTTCTCTGCTCACTGAACTTCAAACACCCTCTGGGAGAAGAGGAGGAGACATGGCAGTTCTTTCTGGATTGTTCCATCTTGGACCCATGCCATTCCTTCCTCACACTCACTGGCTCCCTGACATTTAAGCAGACATTTAGGAAGCAACAGTGGCATTACTAGGATGGTGGTCATGGTGTCACCCGATGCATCCTGTACTCACCTATACCACTTAGTGATGCCTCTGCCACAAGGCTGGCATGGGTGAGAGGCTTCTCAGTCACTTTTGAGTCATTTCCCAGCCAGTTACTCAGTTGCTGCTCCCAAGTGGCAAAGGGAGCAGCAACTGAAATTGGTTGTTTTGAATATGCAATAGAACAATAGACCTAATACCAAAAATGTACATGGTGGGCCGCGCTAGGGTTGTCCCCCAAGAGAAACAGGAGCAATAGCCTAAAAAAGTATGGGAACCAGGGCTTAGAAGATATTGTCTGCTTTAATGTTTTTCAAATTTTATAAACTTTGAAATTGGGTTATAAAAACCAGCTATATAAAAATGGATTTTTACATTTTGGTTCTCTTGTCTACTGCATTAATTCTGCAGTTTGGCATCAGTGGTATATACCCATCCAAGATGTATCCAGAACCAAACTCTCTGTTCTAACTCAAATTTATATTAGGATTTCTCAGGATATTCTACCCATACTATCTCATCCTTTGTTGAAATGCTGTTGATCTATCCTGCAGCACAATTGCTTCGGATTTAGGGTTGACTTTTTTGGTTGGGTTGTAAAAATCAGGAGTATAAAGTGACAGAGGGAACTTGTTTTGGGGCCATATTACATGCTACATGATTTTAGGTGGATGCCTTTGTATGCATTTCTAATCTTCTGGAATGGAATGGCCCTTTGTTATCTGCAAATGAAGTGAAATATGCCTGAAATGCAGGACTTGTAAAATCCTATCTACCCCTTCCAACCTTTTGTGTATGTTAGGGCTTTCATATGGTATTAAGGATATTTATCTTTTGTACTTCTTGGGTTGCTTTTGTTTGTGTAAACGGGCAGTGCAGGTGAGGAAAGTAATGCTGGAACTAACCATTCCATCGTGTTCTGCAGTGCTGGCATAATATAGTATTGGGTTTTATTATTAGGCTTTGGTCCATAAGTCCTTCTTTCCTGGCACAGTAAACAGACTTAAAGTGATAGTACAGTACTGTATTGTGGGCTAATTATTCTGGGATCCAACCTTCCTCAAATTCAGCGATAAAGGCCGGCATTGGGGCAGAGTGGGGGCATGGCATCAGCACAACGTACACCCGACTGTGCCTCTATGCTGGCGTAATGTCATGTGCCCCACGGCACAGTGGGCGGCATTACAGCATTCCTCTGGCACTGTGTCCAGATGACACAGTGCCAAAGGAGCACAGAAAAGCTGAGGCACCAGTAGCTGTGGCACCCTTTCTGGCCCCTTTTTGCGCCATGAAAAAGCCAGCTGTGGCACACTTTTTGCGGCTCCTTTTTGCTCCATGGAAAAGCCAGATTGAGACTGGCAAAACCACCTCTTAATACAGTGGGCCTTTGGGGTTTGGTCCTGGGAACCCGGGGGGGGGGGGGGATACCAGGATCAATGGATGCTGAAGTCCCATGATATATAATGGGGTAATAAAATGGAAAAACCAAGTTTGCTTTTTGGGAAAAAATTGGGGGAATATTTTCTGGCTGTGGATAGCTGAATCCATGGATGCAGAATCTATGGATACAGAGGCTAGCAGTATTAATGAGGTCACCATAAGTTGGCAGATGACTTGAAGATACACACACACATAAAACATATGAAATGAAACCAACAGGTCAGGTAAGCCTTACTTAAGTAAACAAAGACATTTTGAACGCTTTAAAGACCACTTGACGTTTCTTCCAAAATGCATCCAGGGATGACTTCTTCTTTGACCAACCCTCTATGTGGCCAACCCTATGTGGCCAACCCTTTGACCAACCCTCTGTGTTTTTAAAATGATGTAGGATAGCTAGTGATTAGTAGGCTAATCAGCTTTCACCCTTTTATTTCTGTTTTGCTCTTCATGTTTGCTCAGCAAACTGTTTTCAAGCTCAAACTACTCCATTGTTTCTTGAAGACATGTTGCTTGAACCTAGTAGAGAAAATCTGTGTTTTTTTCTAGCCCTCTTTAGTCATCCTTCCCTGGTCAATGGTATTTCCAAGGAGAAAAGACAAACTGGACAGGTATAAAAAGACTGTATTAAAAGAAACTTCTTAGTGTACACCTGTCTTTTCAGTGCTATTTACATGATAGTCATCTTATATTTGAAATCTATCCTTCCATTCAGAAGCTAACTGCATTGTCTTATAAATAAAAGTATGAAAACTGATGCTATTTCCTGTCAGAGGCACATTTTACTGGCAAATGGCTTGAATTTATTTAGTGCAGCAGAATAAATCCAGCTGTGAAGGATTTGGCTGAATTCCCCTTTGCCATACGCAAGAGAACTGTCAGCTGAATGCTTTTTTGCAAGCAGAAGGCAGAACTGAGTGCCAATTTATGGAAACTTGTGCACCAATACAGAGAAATTAAGTAACAGTTTTGTTGCTGGTAGTTTGCAGATAGTTTTTTCTATGTATGTTATATAAATAAGAGAAGAAAAATTGTCAAATCCCCAATTTCAGAGACTATTATACTTGTTGAATCCTGTATAGAGTTCTGAGAGGAGCATTAGGCTTTAACAATATTTTCCTGTTTATTGCAAGCTTGACTGAATTATTTGCATTTACATTTGCAGGTGGAAGTACTCTAGGCATTACTCTCTGGAATGAAATTGGCTCTTTTTCTTTCTCGAGGGCAGTATTAAATGTATTCATTTTAACAGTCCCTTTACCCCTTGGCACCAATCCTTTTTTTCTCGTTCTGAATGATCAAAATGCATTGTCTAATGCTTTGTTACCATCAGTAATCATATAGTGGAGCAAAATTATGGAGATATTTAAACATACAGTATGTACAATAAATTTAAATGAAAGATATGTGGTTTCTTGTGACTATAGTCTTTATGCATACAGACAACTGCGTGTTTTATTCCAGAAATTAGCAAATGAAAAGAAGCATAATGTCTTGATTTGAAGAGGAATGTTTATGTCCACAGTGTTCTGGAGGTGTCGCATTACAGATATCATCCTATAAAGCATGAGGTCATTTTATCTGTTGTCCCTTCTAAATTAAATATGTGTCCAAATGTAAGCTATGTGCTATCATAATTCTGTCTCCAGGCAGAAATAAAATCAACTTCACATTTGAAATAAAGTCATTTATCTTAACATGAATTAACCACTCTGCTTTGATGCCTGAAAATAAAAATACTAAGCACTGATTATGTTGTTTTGAACACTGAAGTACTGTACTTTGCATATGCTATAAAAGAACTTTAAAAATCGTGGAAAACAAATATTATTCACATACAAATATTATTCACATACTGCAGATAGGGTAAATTCATAGCAGTAAAGTTAAAGTGGAGACACTTTCTCCAGACTTGAAGGATGCTTCAATGCTGTTGAACTTGAGACCTATGTATGGTGTTCTTTGATAATCTAAGATAGTAGATTTTAAAACTGTTGCACCAATGTGAGCAACTTATTCATTATTTTAATAAACTGGATAAGGCAAAATGTCATTTTCAGTGCTTACAATGGGCAGGATGCTGGTAAAATAGCAGAATCCAGTGGGATTTGATCCTGATTCCCACTGCAGCATCCTGTAACTCTGGAAGGGGTTTCAGGAAGCAAGGAAGGAAAGGAGAGGTAATTGCAGCCTCCAGTGACACATTGCATTCAGCCTAGGGTCTTACTGTACATTGCATTTTAAAATGAATTTATTAGTAGATCGATTCTGACGAAACCTTAAATAATGCAAAAGTTTCCACTACAAAAAACAGCTGACTCTCTTTACATGTTAAGCATCTCAAGACAGTACGAGGGGGTATCCAAAAGTTTTAATGATCACCTTTTTAAAAAATTGACAGAAAGTTTGTTTTGATTTGTAGTTGTTAATTTATCTTTATGTAGTCACTGTCTAGATTTATACATTTTTTCCAGCGTGTCTTGACCCTCTGAATACCTGATATTTTAGAAGTCTGCAGATTGCGCCTTACAAGGGGATATCGTAAAGTAATAATTATCACCCGGAAGTTATTATGGCATATTGATGAAATTTTGTCAATGTCATCATTGGTCTCTAAGTGCACATTGGTGAGAAAATCAGATCATTGCGTCCTTTATTTTTGTGACTGGCTCTGCCAGAAGTGACTAAAGTGTAAAATCCTCATCAGGCACAATTTGCAGGCTTCTACAATATCAGGTATTCAGAGGGTCAAGATATGCTGGGGAAAATGTATAAATCTAGATAGTGACTTACATAGAGATAAGTTACCAACTACAAATCAAAACAAACTTTCTGTCAATTTTTTAAAAAGGTGATCATTAAAACTTTTGGATAACCCCTCGTATATATTAGAAGGGATAGCTATTTTGAATGATTTGTCCTGCACTTCGAATGTATGCATTTTGACTCTGCATATATGTGACAAAATGCATTTCAAAGAGTTTAGTCCCATTATTTACTCCTTTCTCATTGAGTGTGCCAGTGACAGGTTTTGGAGAGCCTCTGTGTAAGTTGGTCTCAGTGGGTTTTCATTAGTCAGTAGTACTATGCCAGCCTCACACCAAGTGCAAACTTACTGTGTCACTATAAGTTGATCTTTTTAAAGCACAGCGTGTACAGTGTTAACTAGTATTGGAGACACTACACTTGTCTTGCAAATGTTAACTTGGTTACTATCCTACTAAAATGTTTTACTAGCCTGTCTGCTTCTGCCCTGATGCTCTTAAAAAGAATGGTAGGAAATAAAATAGTTGCTCAAGTCTTAGAGGGTTTGGGCTTCAATTCTGCAGATGCTTACCTGAGAGAGCCCCACTGAATGTAGTAGATTTAGTTTAGAGCATGATTCCCAAACAGTCCAAAACAACTGGAGGACCAGAGTTTGGGAACAACTGGTTTAGAATGACTGTGCATAGAGATGTGTAAAAGGAAGAACAAAAAAGAAAAGCTAGGTATTACAGCTAAAAGTAACAATACACTTGGTCCTCCACATTTCCACCTTTGACTTTTGCAGATTTGATTCTTCACAGATTTGATTAATATGTTCTCTTTAGGAATCTCTAGTTTCTAAAGTGTGACCCTGTGGTCAACATCTGGCAGATGTCCTACTGGAGGACCAGGAGATTCCAAGAGAGAACAGTCCTCCAGGCATTTGTAGGACCTCCAGTACAATTCTGTGGTCAACGTCTGGCAGATGTTGTTCTGGAGGATCTAGAGATTTGTAGAGAGAATAGTTCTCCGGGCATTTGTATGTCCTACAGCACAATTCTACCTTCAGCCTCTTGCAGAAAGACCAGACAAGCTCTCCTTGGTGGAGTTTTTTAGAATCTGGTGCAGCTACTGGGAAAGCTTTCCTAAGAAGCTAAACGTGCATCTGATGCGGAATAAAGGCAATCGTTCTGTGAAATTCCTCACTCTGAAGAACACAGAAGAGATTCAAGGCCCTGAGATAAGGCATTATGTAAGAGAGAGGCCCTGAGATGAGGGACTGTGCAAGAGACACTGTGCAAGAGAGAGGAGCTACTGCTTCAACGAAGAGAGTCACTGACTACTGATTCAAATCAAAATTGGCAGTAACTAGGGGCTAGTCTACACATAAGGTTACTAGGCAAATTGGTGTGTATTTTTGCACATTTGTATTGACATTTGTTTCCTACACAAATGTACATCTATTCACCCTCCATCTGACAAAAATGTGCAACCATCAGAATGCTTGTGGTGGAAACAGATGGCCACATGTGCAATAATGTGCATTTCCGTGGATTCTCTAGTAAAAATGCAAAGTCTTTTTCCACTAAGGCTATCAGAGCAGCTTACAATTATTATTTTTGATTAGACGATTGATTAGACTGAAATTATGACTATGGTATTTTAAACATGTAGACTAGCCTGGTGTCTATATAGCTGTCCTTGAAGTCTCTGTAAGTGCATAAACAAGATTTTGTGAACAGGAAGAGTAAGTAGGACTTTTGTGTCAGTGTTTAACAGGGGAGCTTGAGGGGGAGACCAAGGATGCTGTGTCACGTTCTACACAGGACAGAGAGATATGTGAGTGGTGGAGCTGTTGCAGTGACCTGCAACACACATGTCATTTGTTTTAAATGCCTGGGGATGTAGGTTGAAGAACTAGGCCAAAAGTAACAAAATGAATGTGAACAAGCATAAATCTAAAGAAAAATAGCATGGACAAATGAGTTTTACTTAACTGGACAGCAACATGTGTGAAAAGGATCTAGATCTTTGTAGACCACACTTTAAACAAGAGCCAACACTGTGATGTGCCAAAACTTTTAAAAATGCAAGTCTAGCATCAATAAGATTGTAATATTGTAATATGGAAGTAATAGCACAATGCTATTCTGCTTTTGTCAGATCTCACCGGGAGTAATGTTTCAAGTTCTGGCCATCACAGTGTAATAAGGATATTAATAAAGTGGAATATGTCCAGAGGAGACAACCAAGATCAAATGCAAGCCCCATGCGACAAGATTGTGGGCGCTGAAAATGTTTAGCCTAGAAAAGAGAAGACCAAGGGTTGACATGAGAGCCATCTGTAAGCATCTGTAAGGCAGTTACATGGAAGATACAATGATCGTGTCGGCTACTTCTAAGGATAAGACATGAACAAAAGGATTAAAATTACCAATAAAGAAATTCAGACTAAAGATTAGGAGCTATTTAACATTGGAACAGAATGCCTCAGAAGATGGTGGACTGTCCTTCATTGAAGGTTTTTAAACAGGTTAGATAGCCACTTTGTAGGGATGCTTTAACTGTGGATTCATGTACTGCTAAGTGGTCAACCCTTGGGACCTCTTCCAATTCTATGATTCTAAGTTTGTATTTAAGGTAACTTGGTCCTAAGTTGTTCAGAAGTTTAGGGGCTATAAGCAGCCCCTAAATTGTTTTCCTGCATAGGAAAAGAGTTCCTGAAAATAAGCCATATCCAAGATAAACAGAATAACGCTATAATACTAAACTAGGGGGAAAATTGAAGCTGACTCATCTGATTACAGGATCTCAGATACACAGTCCAATTGTAGGTCAGTCGCACTATTTGTAAAATAAAATAGGTTTCAACCATTCCAGTATGGTTACTGAGAACTCAATTGGTGTTGAACTGAGAATGTTCTGGATAAATGTTTATTTCTAAAGGACCAAATGTTTACTAGAAATAAGCAAATAATGTTTACTGATCTAGAGGGCAATCTCTGGATCAGGTTTGGTTGTGTGGAGCAATTTATACTTGCACAGATGACTAGGAACATTGTAATTTGTAACTTTAAGAAGTTTGTTTCTTGAAGTGATTATCTCCTAAGTATGTTTTGTATGTGACTGGAAGCAAAACTTTATCTTGTTATCTTTGGTAGAACACAGCATGAATGTGTATGTGCCATACATCAGACTTTTATGTGAATGTTTGTGTGAAGTTTTTGCCATAAATTTATCTCTAAATACAAATCCTGAAGTTTAGCTTTAAGTTTTAAAGAACTTATGCGAGAGAGGGGCATATTTATTTTTTGAAAATGAAGAACTTTGCAGCACCTTAAAGACATTTTAATGACATTTTTATGGCACAAGCTTAGTTAGGAGGAATAAAACCCCCGGGTGTGCCTAAAGGGACTCTTTTGCAGTCACAGCATGAAACTGCGAAGTTATAACATAAACTGGAATCACTTTTTTTTTTCTTAATGGTTCTTGATTAGTCAAGCATTTAAAGACTATTCATAGTGCACAGTAAAAATTGCATGCTTAAGACTAATAGGAAGTTGACTCACAATGGAATGTTTGCATCAATATGCTCTTTAGTACAAATGTCAAGTAAGTTGTCATATTTGCACGCTTCCCTGGTAACCAGTCAATATGAATGTCAAAACAGTTGGAGGGGTGGGATTAGTGAATACTACATGTAACCACAATAGGCTGGTTTTAGTTAGATCAGATTGTAAGTGCAGGAAAAGGAACAACGGCTTGAACTTTCAGTGCAGGGAAAGGAAAAACTTGGCTTGTACAGCAGTAAGATTTGATATGAGCTAGGAGTTCACCACAACTGTATTGGGATCTTTTAAGTTATCCTTTATTGCTTTTGATACTTTAGCCTGGTGTATTTACAGTGGACTCTCTACATTTTCTGAGGTTAGGGGTGTAGTTTTAACTATACATTAAGAAGCCCAGCCCTCCTTCCAGTCCATCTGCCTTGGTCCAGGCCCCAGAGGGAGAGAAGAACCACTGGACCTTATCCCCTTCCCACCACCATTCCCTTCTCCTTTTGTGCCATGTCTTTTTAGATTGTAAGTCAGGGAACCGTCTAATTAAAAGATTGTATGTACAGCGCTGTGTAAATTTACAGTGCTATATAAATAAAGGATAATAATAATAATAGTGCAGGACACTCATGAAAGTGGGAAAACAGCCAATAAAAACACTTTTTTAAAATCTGAGATAACACTTCTCTAGGAATCTCTAGGTCATCCAGTGCAAATCTGTGGTCAACATCTGCCAGAAGTTCGCCATAGAATTGTGCTGGAGGACCTACAGATGCCTAGAGAAATGTTCTCTCTAGGAACCTATAGGTCCTCCAGTGCGACTTCTGGCAGACATTGACCGTAGAGTTTTGCTGGAGGACTTAAAGATTCCTAGAGAGAACATATTAATCAAATCTGTGAATAATCCAATCTACAGAAATCAAAGCCACAAATGTGGAGGGCCAACTGTGTATGTTTATAGCCTGACAAATTTATATGGGTCTTTCCTTTAGGTGACGGTGAGGAAAATCTAGTTTGCAATTCTCACCTAATGTGAAATAGGCACCATGCCAGAAAGAATGTCAAAAGATACAGAGATGAACCCTGGCCTTGGTCTGATTTTATTTATCAGTTTTTATAAAGCAATACTTTATCTAAAAGCAGCCCAACCTGTGTTTTTAATTTCTGTCATTAGATTCTTTGTCTCATGGTTCTAAAATTCCAATAGTAATTCCATTGTTGTGTGGGACACAGAGCAGATTAAGTGTGGAAATAACACAAAATACATGGATGTACAGAAGTATTATTTTAAAGGGAAGCACTAGCTTCGTGTCAGCATTAATTTGTGACATTGCCTTTAACTCCTCAGTTCAGTGAAATAGTCCTGCTTGTAGTGTTAATTTCATAACATGTATTTATATTAAAACTGACCTCTCTTCTAGAAAAACAGAATAAATATATAAGTACAAAGTATCATAGAATTGGAAGAGACCACAAGGGTCATCAAGTCCAACCCTCTGCCATACAGGAATACACAGTTAAAGCACCCCCAACAGATGGCTATCCAGCCTCTCTTTTAAAACCTCCAAAGAGGGTGAATCCACCACTCTCCGAGGCAGCTTTTTTCCATTGTCGAACAGCTCTTACTGTCAAGAAGTTTTTCCTAATGTTTAGGTGGAATCTCTTTTGTTTTATGTGGCTAGTTTTAAATTATTTTTTAATGGAATGCAGTCCGGATGTTCCTACTGTCCCACTGTTTCCTGGGTACAGACTGCCAAGGAAATTTCAAACAGAACCTAAAGAATGACATTTTTTCTCGACATGAGAATTCAAGATGTGATCAAGACCTTTCACAGAGCAAAAGAATTCACCAAACCATTAGATGTGCATATAGAAGCTCTGTTTTCTTCCTCGACCTGAATACTGGCTGTCACATTTGTTAGCTGCAGACTCTGAAGCCACTGCTTGTTATAACCTAGATTTCAGCAGCCTCATTATATCAGTTTGTTAAGACTGTCTGCCAGTACAGAAAAACCTGGGATCTTTTTATTATGTCTCTTCCCTACACCTTCAAACTGATACTTTTTTCCCTCCTATTTTCCCTTTCTCCAGAGTTCCTCATTTCTCATTCTCTGTCTGCCTTTATAAAGGAAGCTAATGATTTGTAGGTTGATAGATTTTCATGGATCTATGCAGTTATGCATCATTTTCTTTTGTGTGCTTACCAGCAGGATGTGTTTCCAGAGTAAGCATAACAATTGAGTAATTTAACAAATTAGGATTTACTTCCACTTTTCATGTGTAAGGTAATGACTGAATTAATACTTGGATTTAAATATGCTGCAGCATTTATAATAAAAACCTTACAACTAAGTTTAAACCAGTCCCCACCCTCATGCTACATACATAGTAATAGTTTGCCACCACAGAATCTCACATCATTGATACGCTAATTCTGGTTGCATTTCTAGTTTAAACAAAATGTTGGGCATATGAAATATCATATAAATACTTAGACCTATAACAAATGGGCCAAAAGGAGCAGCTTCCGGCCACTTCAGGGGCCTGATATTCAGATGAATATGTTTCTGACTTGTGGTGACCTTCTCATGGGATTTTTTGCATGTTTGTCATTGCATGCCTTTGAGGCTCTGGGATTGTGGTTAGCCCACGGTCACCCAGTGGATTTCCATGGTAAAGTGGGGATTTGAACTCTGATCTCCATGAGTCCTAATCTTTACACTCAAACAACTGTACTATGATGGCTCTCAACATGCTTACTTTTAGCTTATTATACGTTTTGAAACTCATTCTTCTGCACCATCTCTGCTGTAATGAATAGAAATACTGCAAAACAATAATAATCTAGCCCCTGTCTGGGCTGACTTTGTTAATTTTATTACCGTATATACTCGATTATAGGTTGACCTCATGTATAAGTCGAGGGCAGGTTTTGGGGCCAAAATTACAGATTTTGATATGACCCATGGTTAAGTCGATAAAACCTAGGGATACATAACAAAGGATCTAAAGGATGAAGCAAAGGAAAACAATGATAAAGAACTTACAAAATTTTAGAGGCATAACTGTTTGTTTTAAAGGATGAGAGAATAATGAGGGCGTCAGTGATAACCCGGACAGATTGCACTGTTGCCTTTCATCAGAGGATGGTTCCTTTTTTATATATATAAGAATCAAAGTACAGTACTTAGATTCATTCATAGATAAATTGACTCAAATTTTGGGGGTCAGTTTTTTGACTAAAATTTCTAGACTTATACAGTGAATATATACAGTAGTTTTTCACTTTTCTAAAAATATCCAATTTGTCTGGTTAGTATCTAATGTTTTCTCATTTCTGTGATTTATAGGGAAGTGGTGCAGGCAAACTGTGTTCACTGGAAGAAGAAGTTTTTATTTATGTGTAAAATGAGTGCAAATACCACTACGGGGGTTTTGGATCCCTGCATCTGCAGAGTTTCTGTACGGAAGGTAAAAATGGAAGCTCTTTTCTAATTGTATTGTATTTGTATTGTATTTGTGCTGCAGCATTGTGCCCTCAAAGAAGGAATTTGTGCTGCAACAGTGTTCCCTTAAAGAACTATCAAGGCATACTATCAATTAATTGTATATGACTATTCTAATTATAGTATGATTAGTTATACCTTTCTATTTAGCTTGTATACTTACAGTTTTAAGATTCTGTGTTAATTTTGTGCCCTGCATATTGAGTAATCTCATGTTTACTCTTTTAAAATGTTTTTCACAAACTGAAGTTTTGAAAAAGATGGTCTGGGTGCTAATCTAGAAGGCTCTGGGCAGCTGCTAATACTTCAAGATTTACCATGAAAACCAGACCACATAAGTGATAATGCTTTCCCCACATAAGCCAAGGAAGCTGCTTTGGTCCTAAACAGCTGCTGCCATCAGGAATGGACTGGATGCAGGCAAACAAATCAGTAATGGATTTTTCCTGCCTTCTCCGGCTTCTCTTCACTGCCTGCCCCAAAAGAAGTCACCAAAGAGAGAGAGAGAGAAGGAGGCTATTACTTCCTTCAGGCTTTCTTGGCAAGAACCTTCTGACTCTCAGTGCATGCCAAGAGAAGCTGAAAAAAACACCCATCCCATTTGCTCTCTTTGCGACACCGGGGAAGCCCAAAAGAAGCTGCTGGGGGTGGGGATTGCTTTTTCCAGGCTCTACCGACAAGGATTAAACTCTCATACTCTGGTAGTTTAGTCTGTGCGAGAGAGCCTGAAAGAAACAGGCCTATTTGCTCTCTTGCTGGAGAAGCCCCAAAAGAAGCCATTGAAGAGAGAGAGAAGGATGAATGTTGCTTCCCTCAGTAAAGACTAAGACTCTGGAAGCTTAGTCCATGCCAAGAGATCCTGAAAGAAACACTCACCCCATTTCGTCTATTGGCTGAAGTGGGGGAATCCCCAAAAGGGTGGCTGCCGCCACCATTTTTTTGAGCAAGCCTTGCAAAAACCCAAAATGGCAGCATGGCATACCGCTTTTTTTTTTACAGAAACTTTTTGATTTATAGACAGTCATATAGTATTTTGGATGTATAGTCATAAGTCCAGCCAAGTTTCATCTTCAAACAAGCAATTATTAAACTATAGTTTTGTTGTTGTTTTCCAGGAATTAAAAGGTGGGAAGTCCTATGCAAAGGTAAAAGAACTTAAACGTATAAATGCAATAGTTTGTTGCTTTTTCTTTATGCATTTATATTTTTAGTTTAGAATTGTATTTAGGGTTCTTGTCACTTAAAAGGATGTTCATGTTAAAAAATAATTTTCGGACTAGTTGTATATCACTAAAAAAATGCATGCAGTGTGATAGGCTCCTAAGCTTCTTTGAATCCTTCTTTATCTAAAAACAATGTTTTTCATTATTCTAATGAGAAACCATTTAATTTGCTTTACATTGCCTAAACTGTTAATGAATCTTCCTTATTCTGTGACTTCTAACAGTAATCTTTTGTTTGCAGCTGGGTTTTGCAGACCTCAACCTGGCAGAGTTTGCTGGATCAGGAAACACCACTCGTCGCTGTTTACTGGAAGGTTATGATACCAAAAACACAAGGCAGGACAATTCAATTCTCAAAGTAATTCAGTTTATTGTGGGTTTTTTAATAGATTTTTTTTTAAATAGAGTATTTCTGCTAAACAGAGAAACCAGCATCCATTCTCCCTCCCCTGCCCCAGTAAATAGTGGCATAAAGTGAATGAAAACCTCAGTAATTAAGTTGTCAAAATGTGGAAGTCTGTAAAAAAATTGACTGTCCAAATACAATGCAGTAAAAATCCCACAGAGAATGGAAAATATGTGAGTTTTATGTAACTACAGATGAGATAAAGATGACCTAATTAGAAAAGGCAATTTTTCAAGATCATTTTTATTTACTTGTTATTAGTGAAAATCTGCTAGTTTTGCCTAGGTCATGGCTTGTGATATGGTAAACAGAGAAGATGTAAAAAAAGTTCACTCCTGAACGATGCCAAAGAAATTTGTACTGAAATTTATTGCGTGCGGAAAATCTTTGCTTGTTCCAATCCTTTTCCATCTCAAAAAGCGCCTGTAGTGAATGTAGTGCTTGCTCTTATAGATTTTTGTGAGATACTGAATAAGCAAAAATTCTATGTTCATTGCAGGCTGACCTTGGCCAGACGACAACTGTGTACTTCTACAATTTCTGTAGGCAGAAATGGGATTCAGATTCCTGCCCTGTCCCCACCACCTTGCACCCTAAAAACCTATCCAGGAGCATTGGAAAGCCTCTGGAGCATGCGGTTCTGTTCCACAGAAGTGCACCCTTGAATCCTGGCCATTTCCATAAGGAATTCAGCTGCAAAGCGTTTATCTTATTCATCCATAGCAACTCTGTGCAGTAGGCCAGGGATATGTTGATGTCCTGATTGTATTACTGATTGAATTCTGATTTTATTTTCATTTCTTCTTCTTTCCATACAGGTTTTGATCAGTATGCAACTAATGTCTGGGGATCCATGTTTTAAAACGTAAGTTTATGTTTATAATATATGAGATAAAATTTTATTTACAATGTTATTAGTTAGCTGATGAGTTCTTGAGTAAATTGTAGAAATTCTTTTAATTTTTTAAAATAAAGTTGTGAGGGTCACTAGTTACACAGATGAATCAGTTGCAAACCAGATGTGGCCAAATGCAGAAGAGAGGGGGGGGGCAGTTTTCATTCCCCCCCCCCCCCCGGTGGGCTGCATTAGCACAAAAAAGCCCTAGAAAAATGAGAAAAACTTCATTTTGTGACCACCACCACCCCGCCAAATCCTCTATACAGCTTAAAGCTACTACAAAATTCAACAGTTTTGCTCTCGCAACCCTTCCAAGCTCCACACAGAAAAGCCACAAAAGCCCCAAAATCCAACCAAAATAGAAACAGGAAGCCACACCATTTCTGGTTTCATTTTCAGCTGATTTTCAGCTGATTCCTTTGGCTTTTGGGATATTTCATGGTATGAGGGCTTGGCTGTGGTTTTGAGTCATGCAGGGGACTGGGCACATTTTTTAAAAGAAAACATAGGAGCTTTGATGGCTTCACGTGTGTGGCTCCTCACTTCTGCTCCCACAGATTTGTCTGTCTGTCTATCTGCTACTTCTTTGAGGACAGTATGCCCATCCTATTTATTGCTATTTTGTATTTTCCTGATCTTTCTGAGCTTATAACAAATGTGAAGTGCCTGTTGAGCAGCGCAACCTGAAACCACACCACCTACTACAGTGGTTCCTTGTTATCCGCTGGAGTTTGGTTCCAGGACCCTTCGTGGATAAAAAAGTCCGTGGATGCTCAAGTCCCATTAAATATAATGGCACAACAAAATGGTGTCCCATATATAAAATGGAAAATCAAGGTTTGCTATTTGGAATTTATACTTTTGGGGAATATTTTCAAGTTGTGTATGCTCAAATCCATGAATAAAAAATCTGTGGATAAGGACGGTCAACTGTAGTGAGTTATACAAAATAATAATAATCTAGTCCTGTCGTCCATGACTAAAATAAAAAGCAGAGCTGGAATGGCATTATTGGGCCACCTAAATATAATTTAAAAATCACAAGCTTTGAGGCTTTCAGAGTTCGACCAGGCTTACAAAACTTTAGACCAGCTGTAAAGGCCAATGGACCTGTAGTTACAGGAGTTAAAGGGATGTTGTTGTCAAGTTTCACTTCAGCAGAGGTAGAATCCATTGTCTGTGTCCCTCACTGTAAACCAGGAATGGCCAGCTATGATGGTCACAGGGACCAGTTTTTACTTACACAAACCTATAGTGGATTATACCACTAATTTTTAGCCAAAAGTGTCACCCAGAAGTAATTGGAAGGCCACTTCCTGATTTTGATTCCTGGGTTTTTCAGCCACATTTGGGGGTTGGTGTGGTTTGGATGTTGGGAACGGGTGTGTTCAGATATAAATTACCATTAGACTGTTAGGGGACATTTTTTCATCTTCTAAAATATCTAAAAATTTTGGGGGGGGTCCCCCATTTCAATCACTAATTTGTATACAGTGCGCCTGCTTCATAAGCGGGTACACCATACACAGCTTCCTGTTTATGCGGAAGCCATGTCACATTAAATGAATGGCATGCGCAGTGCCACCACAAGCACAAGCCCCATTCTTTTGAATGGGGTTTGAGCATATGTGGGATTTGCCTTATGCGGGGGGGGGGGGCATTTCCAGAACGGATGCCCCACGTAAGACAAGGTTCCACTGTATGTTGTTCCATATACAAAAGTTTATTTTAGCTTTTTAAGTAAAAAACTGAAGAGATGTAAGAAGAATATAAATATTCTGTTGATTGAAAATCATAACTGGACACAAAATACAAAGGAGATACATTAAGCAGTAAATGTTTAAAAACACCTGCTATATTGATACTGAGGTATCAGATATATTGATACTGAAGTAGAATTTAGTTAGCGCAAACTCTTTTTTCAAAAGAATATGAAATGGCCCAGAAATGGAGCACCCCACCCATTTCTACAGATACACCCACTGAAAAGAAATTTCTGCTCCCCCCCCCCCCCCAAAATTAGTACTCTACAAAGCAAAGAGCGGCAATTCTTTTTTCAAAATGAGGTGCAGTTCCTGACTTGCTTTGCCTGCCAACCCTTCTAAAGAGGTTCTATACAGGCAGAAGTAGACTTCAAGTTTTGTTTGTAGGAGTGCTATGGTCCATGGCAGGTCCCAAACCCCTGGAGTTTGCCTACCTGTGTTATTTGAAGGATGGTGTTCTCCCATAGGAACTTGCCTGTGCTTTGAGGTCTCCTGGGGAGGTCCTTCTCTTTGTCCCACCACCCTCATGGGTACATGTGTAGGAACACAGGAGAGGGCCTCCTTGGGCTCTTCCCAGGTTCTAGAACCTTTCCCAGAGATGTTAGCCTAGCATCCTTCTTGCTATCTTTCTGCAGGCAAGTAAAGTGTTTTGTTTGTTTTTTTGGTTTCATTAGGTCTTGGAAGACTGATTACTCGAGGGGAAGGGGCTTTGCATAATGTGGCAGATTTTTTATTTGCTGTTTTTCTTTTAATGGTTTACGTTTTGAACACATTTTATTTTTGATGGTTTAATTTTATTTTTCACTCTTGTGAGTTGTGAATCTTTAGCTATGTTTGTTTTAACTGGGGGAAAAGTGGCAGTATAAACAAATATAACGACGACGCCGATGATGATGAAAGGTCCAGCTTTATGTTCAAGTCTCTCTTTGATTGCAGGCCTCCATCCACAGGGATGTCTATATCTATTGCTGGAGAACCAGAATCCCTGCAAGAAGACAGAAAAGGTGTAAAGAACACGACATCATCACATCTAGCTATATCAGGTATTAAGCTATACTGTGATAGGGACCTCATTGGAAAAGAGAACATCATTCAAGAAATGAAGAAGGAATGGATGCGAATGTCACTGACCGTATATACTCGACTATAAGTCGACTTCATGTATAAGTCGAGGGCAGGTTTGGGGGCCAAAATTATGGATTTTGATATGACTCGTGGATAAGTCGAGGGTAAAACTCAGTGGCGTATAACAAAGGATGTAAAGGATGAACTAAAGGAAAATGATGCTAAAGATCTTTAAAAATGTTGACAGGCATAACTGTTTGTGATCATCCTAAAGGCTGGATGGATGAGATAGCAGAGGAAGTTGATGCTTCTTTTAGGTGCTCCAATAAGAGATTAAGCTCTCACCTTTCACCAAAGCATGGCTCCCTTTTTGACAAGGGTTAAAGTACAGTATTTATATTGACCCATGGATAAGTCAACCCAAGTTTTTTGGGTCAATTTTTTGCCTAAAATTTCTAGACTTATACATGAGTATATACAGTATGTAACATTTCTTCCTATATTTGACATCAGGGTCTTTTTAAGAAAACTGTTTGGATAACTCAGAGAAATTCCTGAGGTATGATCTTCATATTCAGGAAGAACATTGTGTCATTTCTGCATGTCTGAATTCATTCTCACAGGGGGCCCTTCTTTGTAAAGAGATAGATGCTTTATTATTTGTTTCACCTGAATATGTAGATTAGATCTTAGTCATTAATCTACATATTCAGGTGAAGCAAATAATAAAGCATCTAGCTCTCTACAAAGAAGGGGCTACTGGCTTAGTGGTTGAGACACCAGTTCTGATAATCGGAAGATTGTCAATGTGAAGTCAAAGATTGATCTGATGATCGGAAGATTGGCAGTTCGAGGCCCAATTGCTGCATGATGGGGTGAGCTCCTATCACTAGTCCCAGCTTTTGCCAACCTAGCAGTTTGAAAGCATGCAAGTAGATAGATAATTACCATTTCTCAGTGGGAAGGTAACAGCATTCGGTGCAGTCATACTGGCCACATGACCGTCGGAGCAGTCCTCACGCCATCGCTAGCTCTTCGGCTCAGAAATAGAGATGAGCACCGGTTACAACTAGACATTCATGGGACTACCTTTACCTTTTTACCTTTTCTTAGTTATTTGAATTGAGCTCTGATTTTACAGAAAGGGTGCGAAGCTATAGATAATCTATCACATTGGCCAAAAATCACTTGGTTGTCAACCTGCATTGCATTGATAAGAGGGTATATAACTGAGTTTATCTCTTCACTCGGTCAGGGCACAGTTAAAGACCCAGAGTACTACCAGCAGAAATTATTTCTCTCTCTCTCGCCCATTTCTTCTCTCTCCCTAATGTGTGTGTGTGTGTATGTGTTCTGCCCCAGAAGCAGTCAATCTTTTTGTTTTCATTCTAGCTATTGATAATTTATAAAACTATCAGGGGAATAAAGCAATGAGCATATTTCTTATACAAATATTTATATTTCTTCTGCATGTTACTTACCCATGTGCCATGTTGAAACTTTCTTTTAAAAAAAAAAACCCACAGTAGTCCAAAACACACTGCAGAAATAACCAACTTTGAAACCACTTTGCCTGCCCTAGATTAATGCTAGGGAATTCTGGGAACTGTAGTTTTGTAAGACAGTTGGCTTTCTTTGTCAGATAATTCTGTTACTACAATAAACTACAATTCCCAGGATTCCCTAGCCAGGGAAGTTAAAGTGGTCTGAAACTGGATTGTTTCTGCAGTGTGCCTTGGACCATTGAGAACTATCTACTGAAGAAAGTGGACATTTTCAGCATTTTTTCAAAAAAACAGTATATATACCTCAGGAATCTTGCTTTCTTTGCAGATCTTCCAGCCAAGAGCCCCTCTATCCCAGATGAACTTGGAGCATGTGGACATTCTAGGACTTCCAGCCATGCAAGTCAGCAGTCAAGAGTGTCTGGTAGGAAGTTTATTGATGTAAACTAATGCTGCCCGTAGTAAATTGAAGTATTTCGCACAGATAGTCAACAAGAATAATAAAACTTTACATCTTCATCTGTACAAATTTCTCAAATGGAAAAGTGGTCTACATGTGCTTTTGACATCAGCCTGAAGATAAAGAAGTTAATTTTTTTACTGCATCTCCTTCTCTGTTAGTCTGTCAGGCTGGGAAGGTGACTGTTATGGAGTGGAGTCTCACTGTTCTCTTAAATCAGTGATCAGAGCTAACAGTAACAGTTGTACACAGCCCACTTTCCTAATTGAAAAAGCTAGTGGTGCACAGAAGAACCTGTAGGGGTGGCGCTTTGAGGAGGGAATGAGGCATCACCCGAAATGGTTCAAGAGTAAGATCAGGCCTTTGACTGAACACCTTCCTCTTGAATGCTCTTGGGAAAACAGCTGAGGGGCTACCATGTACCACTCGACTTAATTTATTAAAGGCAACTAAAAGTCATTCAGATTAGGTAAGAGGACTTGGTCAGAGTAGGAGTGGAAAGCATGCAGAAATACAGAAAAATACAAGTATTAATATGAAGCCTTTTCTATTAAGTCTATTATTTCCCCCTAATCTGAAGAACTGATTCTAGCTAACTATTGTTATATACAGTGCTCCCTTCCCTTATGCAAGGGATCCATTCTGGAACCACCACCACCGCCCCGTGTAAGGGGGAAAACATGTATGCTTGTGCCCCATTGAAAATGCTTGAGTGTGTGCATGCTTTCAGCATAAGCTGAAAGCCGCAGATGGGGAATCCGTGTATTGCGCAGGCTCACTGTATTGTTAAAATAACCGCATACTCCTCCCCTGCTTTCATTTCTCTACTCCACTTCTTTCTGTTTCTAGAGTATGATCCCCTTGAGGCATGGACTTGACTTCCTATTCTTTGTAAAATGCCAGATAAATAGATGATGTTGTCTAATATACCATGCCCGGTTTACACTATATGTGTCTCTTGCGTGTATCTAAAATTTGTTATTACATGAATTCCTAATGGATGTCATCAACTGAATTGTCAACAACAACCATACGCCTACACACTATATGCGGCTTCAAGTTTATGCTGAAGCTGCATGATGAGTAAACAAATGGCATGCACGTGCATGGGGCGTGAGCATATGTGGAATTCCCCTTACACAAGGGGGTCCAGAATGGATCCCTCATGTAAGGGAAAACCCCACTGTATTATCCCAGATATTTAAAGATAGAGGAATAAAAGTTACATATTTGAGACAGAAATGGAAATTGAAATACTATCCATCATCTGAGGTATAAGCACTTGCCTTAAACTAGTGGCTGTGAACTGTTCTTTTCTAGGATATAGCACCTGCCACTCAAGGTCATCCAGTATCTCCGAACTCTGCCATAAAAGAAATACCTCTGTGGGAAGTACATCAACTGGTATAAGTAGTATTCTAGAACCATGTGAAGAGACTGAATTACAAAAAAGTGACAATTTGGAGGTGAAAGAGGCAGCTCCAGAAAAAATCAACAGGTATAAGCCTTACGGAAGCCTTTTCCAGTTTGCTTGAGTATTCAGAATTATAAGCTCAAAGTTCTGAAAGTTATTATATTTCTAAATATTTTATAGGCACCCAGTGAAACAGGATTCTGTGGAATCACAGTTGAAAAGGGTTGATGCTACCAGAGTTGATGCAGATGATATTGTTGAAAAAATACTTCAGAGTCAAGACTTCAGTTTGGACTCAAGTGCAGAAGGTATTTAAACCACAGGAGAATAAAAATCTGCTAATCACTGTGATTCCAGAATTTCTTATTGATGATTGTGTGGATCTTGATTTCCTTTATGCAATAATGAGCAAATTCGCTCATCATTTAGTGCTTATTACAGAGACTGTAGAAATAACAGAATTAAAAAAAAAAAGCTCAGCCAGCTGCAAAAGAAGTTTCATAAGCAAATTGTCGCTGAGTGCAAGCAATTGTAAATGAATTTTTAGATGTTATGTTTTGACACCTAACAAACACTCGGAGAATCTAGAAGGAGCAGAATACATCTCCAGTTACATAGGGGAAGTCTGCAGTTTCCACTCATGTCCTCTTCCACCTACAGCCACCCAGACTACATCCTACATTGATCCTTATGGTCGCTTGGATTGGGATTTGTTTTTGTTTGTTTGTTTGTTTGTTTGGTGGGTGCAAGGTGAACTGGGGGAGGCAGAGACCAGAAAGTCCTATTCCATGAGCAGGTTGAATCCAAGTCAAATGTTTTAATTTGCCCATTTTTACTTTTAATGTTTTCTATTTCAGAGGAAGGGCTGAGACTATTTGTAGGTCCTGGAGGGAGTACTGCATTTGGAAGTCATCACTTACCTAACAGGTATGTTTATGGCTATTACGTTCCTTATCTATAATGAACATTGGGAAGGGGATCTGACATTTAATTTTATAAAAATTTAAAATCTGTTCCAAACATGTCAACCATCTGATGTCATTACTGTAAAAATGTTTTAAAATAATTTCAAATAGCTTAGATAACTCCACTATATACCCATACTGTTGAAATAAAAACTGATGATAAAAGGACCTAAATATACTAAAAGCCACAATCCATGTCAGCAAGTGTGCAACCTGGTGTAGAAAGTCCAAAAGGAAAAAAGGATGGGGCAGGGAGCGAAAAACAAATAAGAAATAAGGTTGATTACTGTTCCTATTTCATTTGGTGTGACATGGAAAGAAAGGGGAGGTAAAATACATTACTTGTTCAAATTACAGTGAACATATCTATTTATTAATATAAAATGTCTATAAGCGCAAGACCAGATGTTTGTATGAAATATGAACACGGAAAATATAGACAAGGCAGCTAGGTAAACCAGATCAGAAAGAAACCAAATTTAACTTGTTGCATTTACTTACTAACCTTCTATGAAGATCTACATATGCAGACAACTTGGAGGGACACTTCATACATGACAATTTTCTTGCAAGGGGAAAAAAGACATTCAGGTTTGCAGTCATCCCAGAAAAGGCAAACATGTCCTAATTTTATGTGACAACAACAGATAGCCGAGTCATGAGTATATGGCATAAGCCAAGGCAAAGTTGCAGCAAGCTTTCATCATGCTGTGTGACACAGAGTAATAACCCAGAACCAACCTCTTATATAAGTGGATGAAAAGACTGGTCATGTGTGGGTTAGTGTGGAGTTGGTTGGAGTAACAGTGTATAGTAGTTGGTTGGAAGTTGAGAGAGAGAAGTCGGAGGTGTATATATGCTTTACTGTACACACCATAACTGAAGATAAAGCCTCCAAAACTTTTGATGAACCACTATGTCTGTGAGTCTTCTTTTATGTGTGAAAAGTGTGTCAGAGCATTGCCAATACTGACAGCTGGTATTTTGCTTTTGTGGTTTTCTTTTTCCGCTGCTATAGTATTGTTTAGCTGTATCTGGGTTGGTTTGTCCCCAGACTGTGCCAGTAATTGGCTTTTGCCCTTGCCCCTCTGAAACCTGCATAACACAGTTGAAATTGCTGTTAGCTACCCTCAAGTCAACCCCAACTCATGGTGACCCTATGGATGAGACATTTCCAAGTGCCCCTATCCTCCAGTGCTCTGCTTTAGGTCCTGCAAATCCAGGCCCTTGATCTGTCTGATTGAGTCTATCCATCTAGCATGCTGTCTTCCTCTCATTCTACTTCCTTCCACCTTTCCTAACATCATTGTATTTTCTAGTGAGTCATGTCTTCTCATGATGTGGCCAAAGTACAATCTCAACATTATCATCTTTGCTTCTAAGGCAATTCCAGGCTTGATTCATTCCAGGATTCATTTATTTGTCTTTTTGGCTGTCCATGGTATCCTCAGCACTCTTCTCCAGAACATTTCAAATGAATTATCTTCGTATCCACTTTCTTCGTTGTCCAGAATCCATACATGGTGATGAGGAATACAATGGCTTGGATGATTCTTTAGTATTCATTGTATATCTTTATTCTATAGGATATTGTTTTGTTCCTTTATAGCCACTCTTCCCATTCCTAGTCTTCTTCTTACGGTATTTCCTGACTGCATTCTCCATTCATATCAATGTTTGACCCTAGGTATGGGAACTTTTTTTACTATTTTGATTTCCTCATTGTCTAGGTAGAAATTATGTATTTCTTCTGTGGTCATAATTTCTGTTTTCTTTATGTTCAACATTAAGCCTGCCTTTGCACTCTCATCTTTTACCTACCTTAGCAGTAGTTCCAAGTCTGTGATGTTTTCTGCTAGCACACAATTCAAAAAGGATGTGGAGAAACTGGTGTGTGTCCAAAAATGGTGAAAAGTCTAGAAACCATGCCCTATGAGGAACGACTTAGGGAGCTGTGGATGTTTAGACTGGAGAAGAGAAGGTTAAGAGGTGATATGATAGCCTTGTTTAAATATCTGAATATTGAGGAGGGAGCAAGCTTGTTTTCTACTGCTCCAGAAAACAGGACCCGGAATAATGGATGCAAGCTCCAGGAAAAGAGATTCCACTTCAACATTAGGAGGAACTTCCTGACAGTAAGGGGGGGGTGCTTTGAGTTTCTGCATGGCAGGGGGTTGGAGTGGATGGCCCTTGTGGCCATCCACTCCAACTCTATGATTATATGATTCTACTATGGTATTGTCTGAATATCTTAACTTTGAATGTTCCTTCCTTCTATCTTCACTCCTCCTTCTTCCACGTCTAAACCTGCTTTCCTTATATTTTCCGCATACGATTTGAACAAGTAGGGTGATAGAATGCAACCTTGCCTGAGCACTTTGCCAATTGGGAACCATTCTGTTTCTCTCAATTCTGTTCTGACAGTAGCCTCCTAATTACAGATCAGATGTAGTGGCACTCCCATGTCTCTAAGTGCATTCCATAGCTTTTTCTGATGTATGCAGTCAAAGGCTTTGCTATAAAGCAGACACTGATTTTCTTCTGGAATTCCTTCACATGTTTGCAGTGTGGCCCCTAGTGCCTCTTCCTCTCCTGAACCCTGATTGCACCTCTGGGATTTCTCTCTTTGTATGTTTGGGGTCTCTATTGCAGAATTTTGAGTATAAATTTATTTGCATGGGAGATCAATGCTATAGTCCTATGGTTGAACAGTTGAAATTAGTAAGATTTAAATTCCAGTGAAATCAGTGGAAGATGGATAGCTTAGTTTCCATTTAACTCGGTAGAGCTTAAGTTAAACTGAATCAGTCTGTTCAAGTATGTGTGTTTTGAGAAACTATTTTCTAGATATTTAAAACTTTATTTATTTACAATATTTATCTATTGCCTCAATCCACCAGGATCTCCAAGGCAATGCACAACAGATACAAATTAAAAATATTCACTATACAAATAATAATAATAATAGATTGAAATGACTTTTTAAATGTAGTTAGGCAGACAGACAGATAGGACCAGAAGCTGCCCACTGGAAACTCAAAAGGGTTGGAACCAGCCTTACTTCCCTTAGGAGTTCCACAGTCTGGATGCTGCAGAAGTAACATCTTTTTCACATGTGACTATCCAACCTAGCTTCGTAGGGTGGATCTCTATTTAACATACTGAGAAGAGAACTTGATGTTTCAAGATATACATGACCAGTGCTGAAATCAACAGCCTAACTTCCATATCATCTGAAAAATAAAAATGGATGCTATTACGTTTCCATTTCCATCCCACCCCTTTACTTCCTTTAGCAGCCACTCACGTCAGCACAGAGCATGTTATAGCACGTTTTACTTGACATAGGGGCTAAACAGACGGGCAAAGATAGTTGCTTTCAGGCTGGCTTGAAGGTGTGGTGTTTAGATGATACATGCCTTGAAGCCATCAGGAAAGTGCCCTCTAGGCGCCTTATGAAGAGAAAGGCCATTTCAAAAAGTGGCTTTTTTTCCGCTTCTTCCTGGCTTGAAGCCATGTCATGTGGTCATGACATGAGCACTCCAGCTGCCTTGGGAACTGGTGGTGTGGTTGGTGGGGTTTCAGTGTGGCTTCAGAAAAGGCAGCTTCAAGCTACCTTTTCCTGCCCATCTGTTTTGCCCCATAGATTTTTTTTTTACAGGAGTCATGTAGGTTGTAAGTTGTGACATCAGATTTCTGCTGTATGCATGAATATAAAGTTGCTCTATTCTTTGCTTCTGCTTTTTAACCTTTTTCCTACCTTTTCAGAGTTGGATCAGGAGCATATGAACAAGTAGTGATTAAACGCTAGAACTGATGTAAAATGAGAGAACTCATGGAATTCCAGCACTTGCTTGCTCCTCTACGTTACTGAAGATGGGCTCTTCTGAAATGCCAGCTTACATTGGCCTGAGTTTGGGTTCATCATACTGAAATACCCTCTTCTGTACCTACCTGTGGTATATGGTGGTTTTCTTCTAGTCATTTGCCAGCCATTGTGGACCTGTACATGGGTTTGTTGCATTATCTATATTTAAAGTGAATCATCATTTGAGCAGATAGAACAGATATTTAACTGAACATAGTATGTTTACATTAATTGTCAGTAATAGAAACTCATGCAGTAGTGTGCATTGGTTCAGCTTCATTTTCCTTAAGCCCCCAAGAGTCCGTTTTTAAACACTAAAATTATCATTTTATGGTAAAATTATTTTTGTCAAGACAAAATGAATATAAAATAAAATGTGCTGCTTCAAGAAGTAACTGAGCTAACTATGTTTGGAGAAGCTACTATCAAATATTTCTACATCCTGATAAAGCATTAAGCTGAGCTGCATGTGAGAAGGACAAGTTCAACCACTTTAAGTGACTAGCTCTGGGTAAATTTAAATATGATACAAGCATGTATTGGTTTATTGTTTACAGTATAGCATTCAATGTCAACAAGAAGATTGGGGCCCTTTGGAATTAGCTTTGTGAAATAACTATGAATATTTTAAGGTTGTCATGAATGATATTTGGTCTATACCAAAAAACAAAACAAAACTGCATAGTAGGTGTTAACTGAAACCTCTGTCCTCACTGGACGATTTGTAGTGAAAAGCTTGGTGCATACAGAGTATCAAGTTGACTTAACATTTGAAAGAGTGCCTTGTCCTGAGGAAGGCTCTGAACTATCTTTTATGAAGCTAAGAACAACCAGCGAATAGTTAATTTAACTGCTATTAGTTTAAGCTATCAAAAGAAGCACTTTATTTAGCTATTTTCTTCACCCACATCTAAAAATCAAGCTTTTTTTTTTATTTTGAGGACTGCTGATTGAGATCCAATTAAATGAGGCATATCTGTGGGCAAATAAGATATTATTTCTCCATGTAAGTACCCATTGCAGTTAAAAGGTGTTTGGCCCCATTTTTCTAGAAATATATGCTCTAATGTTTTCTAGAACCTTATACACTGCAGATGTATAGCCAATGCATGAAATAAGCGTCATTTAAAGGTTATGCCAGCTGTGTGGAACGTCCACATGGGTGAATGGTTTGCTAAGTCCCATATTTAACTGGGCCTCATTTTTATCCTTTATCTCACTGAGCTGTTGTTAAGATAGTACTCAATGGAACTTTTGCCAATTAACATCCCTGTGGAAGTTGTGACTAGCGCATTTGTACAAATGGAACAGTGCAGTGTGCCTATGCAACAATTTAAATTGTATTTTCTGACAGCTAAAGCAATTCATTTTATTTTTATAAAAAGGATGTTAAATTTGGGGTGTATGTGAAAAGGCTATAAATAATTTAGAAAGTCAGATATCTGGCTTTGGATGTCACAGACTTTAGCTGCTAGACCACTTTGATTGAAATTTCTGCTTTTTAACTGGTGTATGCAAAACATTTCATATTCTTAGTGGTTCCCAGGAATCAGTGAGTATTCTTTAAGAAATATGAGTTAAGTCTTTTGCAAAATGTTTAAGTCTGAATTTTTAAAATAAATGTCATAACTCCTTTTCCATTTGCTTGAATCATACACATGAATTGTTTAAATGAAAAGTATTACTTCTTTATTATGGTACCAGAAATAACCTTGTTGCCGCTTTATACACCATTTTATCCAGTCTGAACTTGTTCTAATTCAGTATAATCAGAGATTTAATTTTAAAAGCTGCTACTAACATAATTACAAGAATGCACATTTATTTTGACCTATACTTTGAGCTTGCTATTGAAGTCTTTAAAAAGCCACTAAAATAGCGTTTGAATTTATTGAAGGATATTCTAGTTCTGAAAATTGTCAGTCCTGGATAATGATATAGTTGAAGCAATGCTGGCATTGGAAAAATACAAGGGACAAAACAACTGTTACAAGCTGTCTTAATTGGTACAAAAATTATTACATTCATATTACTCTTATGCCCATCATGCTGATAAGTTTTTTTTTCTTTAAATTCCATATGCAAGTTCTATTAATTGCACTTTTGTCAACTGAACTGTTTCAATGAAGTGATTCCAGTTACGTCCCTGGGACATGGGAAATGACCTTCATGTTTATCTATGGCATTAATTTTGTGTAAACTGTACAGTGATGTGCAAAAACATTTTTTAGTAAAGTCAGTGTTTTTTTAGTAAGTATTTGACATACAAGGTGGTCTTACAAATTCAATAAAAGTTTTTGTCTTCAATTTCTATTTGTGAGGTTTTCTTAAATAAGAAAAGAACGGGGGGGGTTCTTGGGGGTGACAAACTATACTGACAATCTGTACTCTTCTGTAAAATTAAGGTGGAAAAAGAATTTTATTTGCATTTCTTACTGAAAAGGTTATCAGGTAGACATAGTATGTTGTCTCATCTAAACTAGAATCACTATATACTTATTAATCTAATTCAGATTATATTCATGCTTTCTGTACATCCATATAAAGATTGTTTGCTTAGAATTACTCTAAATATATTTTGTATATTTTGATTTCTTTTAGACATATTTTGTCTCCCATAGTGCTCACACTGGCACGCAAACATTTTTAGTGTAAAATGACAGTTGCTTGGCACTGATTCATGAGGAACACAAAGTAAAATTAGTGGTATTCCAACAATAACTATAAAATTTACTTCACATAAGATTAATTATAGAAACTGTTGTATGAAGTTATCACTCAAACAATACTATACACTTTTTCCTGAGCAGGCAGTGTTTTGTGTAATTTTGTTCACATGTTTAAGCACCAATTTGAGGCCCCACTTCTTCCCATGTTTTTAGACTACTATTTTTTCCCTCTAATCTCAATTTTCATATTTCTCTGTCTCACCTGCAAAACAGTTTCTATTTCTTATTCTTGTGATAAATTTCCAACCATATAGGTTATCCAGTGAACTGCATTACAAGCAACTGATTTGTAAGTTTAAAAGTGTAATGTGAAATCAAAGGCTTTCACAACCGGCATCCATCTTTTTTTGTGGGTTTTTTGAGCTGTGTAGCCATGTTCTGGAAGTTTGTTTCTTGAACTTTTCGGCTGCATCTGTGGCTGGTATCTTCAGAGGGTGGTGGCATGGAAGTGTGTGGAGTATATATACCTGTGGGACCCTTGTTAGGGAGGAAGTGGTTTACATGTTAATAGTGAAGCTAGTACAGCACACAAACTAACTCCATCACTGACATGTAAACAACCACTTCCTCCCAAACAAGGGTCCCACAGTATATATACTCCACACACTTCCATGCCACCACCCTCTGAAAATGCCAACCACAGATGCAAGCAAAAAGTCAGGAAAAAATATTCCAGAATGCAGCCACACAGCCTGAAAAACTATTTAAGTGTAGTTTATCCATCTACAGCTTTACATTGTGTCAGCACATGGGGATATATATGCATATGTTATAAAGAGCTGGAATAAGAGAACTCATCTTTTCTGTGGCTGCTCCATTTAGTAAAGGGCTATTGCAAACTCTCCCAGCACCTCCTCCTCCCCCCTTCTTCTTCTTCTATTAGTGTGTGTAATCTTGATAGCAGAAGAACTCTTGACCTCCCTTAATTGTAAAAAGCAGCACTACATCTTTATTTTGTTGCAGAAGAGTTGCATGCCAGTGTTCGGCAGGGGACTATGCCACCTCCTGGCTGGATATAGCAAACTGAGCACTCTTTATCACTGGTGATGTGTTGTCTAAATCTCAAAAGAACCTGACTACAGTCACATTGAATGAGCAGCACAAACATTAATTAAAAGAAACCTTATACATACATACATACTGCAGTATTCATACTTAAATATAAAGTCTGTCAAAATTATTTACAAAGTAGTGTTAATGGTAATTGAAAAACAATCCATTTTGTTCTTTCAGTACAATAAAGCCCATGAACATCACATTTTCTGTTGCCAGATACAGATAGTGAAAATTGGTTTCTGACTTTTTTGCATTGCTGTTAGAGTGAGAATAAGTAAAAGCAAGTCCGACTTAATAATGAACATAATGTGGATAATTATAAAGTCTATTTGAAAGCAGAAGTGTCGAGTGTAGGACTCAATACTAGGTCCAACTTGTTTGTTTTGAACCATTAGCTATCTGTGTTGAACTAAAATTCCTTCCATCAGTGAAGTAGTACCATGAACAGGCATTTTTTAAAAGTATGTACTAGTAACTGTGCTCTTCATTTTCATGTTCAGTGTCAATCAGCACTGCTGACCCATCACCACTCAGTGCAATTTTGCCAATTATGAATTTACGAAGTGTTTCAAAGTTCCCACAAAGTTGCTTCACTTTGGGAAAGGAAAAGATTTTTGCAAGAGGTATGGAAACTGTGTTTCCATTAATGAAGGGTTGCATATTTTTATCATCAGGTTCAAATACAGAAGGATATTCCAAATACTTCAGGAAGCTATTACGTGGCTTGAATCGGGATTCTGTTTCAACAGCATCACCGCAATGCTTTTTATATTCAGATTTTTGATGGTCCAACAGTTGCCTCGCAATTATTTGCGCTGTCCAAACTACTTCATTGACTACTGCATTCTGCAAGTACTTCTCCTCTTTAAGGCTTGGATACACAGCTTTGAAAACCTTTGACATGGAGGAAAAACCCAAAACATTTATAAAGCACAATTCAAGTATACAAGAGCACAATTTAAGCGCTATCTCTTTAATCAATATAAGTAATAAACAACAAAATAAGGCTTGAATTCAAACTTGCCCCTAGGTAATTGGGACGACTGTTGCCATTCAAAACAGAAGTAGGATCCAAACAGGTTTCACATTGAGGGAAAGGGATGCTGCAGCTGTTTCCTACAATTCTCCCTTCCTTGGAGCCCCCTATAGTGCTGTTCTGTAAAGAAACAAGGAAGGGGGAGGGAAAATGGAGAAAATTGCTACTTCTCCATCTTCCTCTACTGCAGGGAAGGACAGCTGTGGAGCATGTAGAACCCACTTTTCACCTTCACCCCTCCCAGCAGGCCATAATCCATAAAGTTTTCTTTCGTTTATCAGGGTGTTTTGGGGGGGGGGGGGAGGGGGTTGCAAGAAGATGAGGACTCAGCAATGTACTAATGGTATCCTGTCACCACCAAAGGCCTCTGTGAGTAGCTCTGGACAGACGTCTGGTAACTTGGATGCAGTGATGAAAAGAGTTTGGCCGACTACCAGAAATCCCCTGGATGACAAATGCAGCCTATGGTCTGCAATTTCCCCACACCTGATCAAAATTATGTCAAAATTCAACCCTATGATTCTCTCTACTCTTAAGTCTACAAGAGATAGAACCAAAAGAAGAAACTCCTCACTCAAGGAGCTACTAGGTACTCAAGGAGCTACTAGGGTAAAGCAAAAGCCAACTTTAGGTCTGAAGAGGGGGGTATAAATACAGTACCGATAAATAAATAAACTACAAGTAGCACTGTGTACTAGGGTGAAGCAAAAGACAACTACAAATAGTGCTGTGGCCAATCATACAACTGGACTGCTAAAAGGATGTTCAGCTGCTGATGTGATCAGAGGGGAAAATAAAAGTTTGAACCTACACTACATATATTATGGGAACATGGATTGTGAGAAGCATGAATTAGGGGAAGCTAAACATACTGGTAGTAAAACAAATAGAAAATATAAACATTAACAATACTTGGAGTGAGCAAGCTGAAATGGACAGGAATTGGACATTCTGAATCAGATAACTACACAGGGTTTTACTTAAGAAATGAAAATCTAAGAAGAAATGGGGGTGACACTTATACTGTAGTGAGAAATGTACCAAAGCAGTCAAAGGATATAATGGGCGTCAATAAGACTTCACATAAAAGTCATCAATATAATAATAATCCAAGTTTATGTTCCAATATACAGAGGCAGAAGAAAAAAATAGAAAGATTCCATTTTGGAATCCAGGACAAAATTGATCACACACTAAAACAGGACTTCTTGTTAATCACAGGCAATTGGAATACAAAAGTAGGAAACAGAGCAGAATCAAAAATTGTCGGAATATTTGACCTAGGATCAAAAAATGAAATAGAAAAGCAACTGACTAAATGTTGTGAGGCCAACAATTTGTTCATTGCAAACACATTCTTCAAGCAACCAAAATCACCTGGTGCCAAGATAAAAAAAAACAAACAAACTACAAAATTAGAAAAAGATGGAAAAGCTCCCTTCTCTGCAAAATCAAGACCAGGAGCAGATTGTGATAGAAATCATAAACTGCTCATATCAAAAATGAGAGTAAAGCTAAAGAAGAGCACTAAAGCAACCATAGTGCCAAAATACAACCTGAAGAACATCCCCATAGAGGAGAATGTCAAGATGATGTAAAAATAAGTTTGCACTATTAAGCCTAATTGACAGGGAGACAGAACTCTGGACTGAAAGCCAGGGACATTGCCAGGGAAAAATGCAAAAATACACTCTCTGTAGCCAAAAAGAAAGAGAAACCTCAATGCAAGACAAAGGAAACTCTTCAAGCAGTTAAGGACAAAAGGTATGCTGGCACAAGGGAATAACTTGGAGAAAGAAGGTGTGAAATTGGGAGGATAGAACATCAACAATTTAAGAGATGCAAATCACATCATACTACTAGCAGAAAATAGCAAAGACTTGGAATGATTACTGAAGAAAGTCAAGGAAGAAAATGCAAAGGCAGTTTTACAACTCGACATTAAGAAAATAAAAATAATGACTAAAGATTATTTACATAACTTTACAGCAGACCATGAAGACATTGAAATAGTTCAAGGTTTCCATACTTTGGTCCAGTCATTAATCAGAATGAAGATGGCAGCCAATAAATCAGAACTGGAAGGGCAGCTATAAAAAGACTAGACAAGATCCTGAAAGGTAAACATATCACTGAATATTAAAGTTAGGATGGTCCATGCTGCCATGTTTCCAGTTTCTTATGTATGGTTCTGAATGCTGGACAGTGAAGAAAGCTGATAAGAAGAAAATCAACCCATCTGATAGGTGGTGCTGGAAAAGAGTTCTGTGGATACCATGGAATAATAAAAAGATATATAAATGGGTCCTAGAGCAAATCAAGCCTGAACTCTTCATAGAAGCCAAGATGATTAAACTGAGACTGTCATATTTGACATATTATGAGAAAACATGACTCACTAGAAAAGGCAATAATGCTTGGAAAGGCAGCAAAAGAAGAAGACTACATTCCAGATGAATAGACTTAATGAAGGAAGCCATAGCCCCGAGTTTGTAAGACCTGAGCAGGGGTGTTTGATAGAGGGTGATCAGAAGTTCTCTTATTTCTAAAGTTGCCATAAGTCTAAGTTGACTTGACAGCAGTTAATGACAAACAAAAAAGTGTATATTTTCTTTTATAACCAATTACACCTTTCCTGAAATCCTCCCAGAAGTGCTAACTGGCTTGAAAAGAAAATGTTTGTATGCTGCGTGCCTTCTTTTAAAGCAGAACTGTATGTCTGAAAATATTTTTTGCTGGTGACACAAAAGCGGAAGAGGTTGCAATCCCTTGTATCGGGGATGACAACATACCAAAAAGTTGCCCACCCTGGTGTATAACATTGCATCTGTAAAGGTGTAAATGTCTAAGCAAGAGTAAGCCTTTCCCCCCAAAATTAGATTCAAACCTTACTTAAAACCAATAACCATTATTTAAAAGCCAATAACTTGAAATTAAAATTTCACTTGCAATTAAATTAATTTGAATTAAATATTTAGAATAACATAGTTGATTCTTTTGTTCTACTTTATCCAAGGAAGTGATTATTCAAGCTTAGAGTGGCCTACAGAATTAAGTATTTAAATTCAGACTGTCTAAATTCAATTTTAGCATTATGAAGACTAAACTCACTTAAATGAAGCTTAGATTAGCTGTAATTAACATGTCCAATTCATTTTGATGTGTATACATATGGTTAACACTGGATTTAGCCCTCTGGAAGGAACTTTCAAAGCACACTCTAAAAGCTTTTATGCAGTCCCAAAAAATGGTCCCTCAGGGTGAAGCGAGCCAGCAAAAAGGACCACTGCTGTGGTCCCAAACAGACTGCTGGCAAGAGCACATTTTCACTGCTCCCTTTTGAGCCAACTCTAGCAGCGTCTGCACACTTCAGTAGCATGAAACATGTGAATGCCACACCCCCAAAGCAGCCAGAAGTCACTTTATTTGGTCTGGCCATAATTATCTAAATAGGTCTCCTTCCCATTTAAATGGGAAGAAAATATAATGAGTGACATTCTCCTTCAGGTAAAATGTTAGTCTGGGACATTTAGATCATCTTAATTAACAGCAAAAATTGCTCTCAAACTTTATATCATCTTGATGCCATTGGTTTATACCTCATAAAAAACATTTGTTTGGAAATTCATTTGAAAATTAATAGAATTTCCATCCCAAAAGGTATTTACCACAACTGCAAATCACCAACAAAATTCATTTCATATCGCAGAGGCACAACATTTTTTCTCTCTAATAAAATAGTTCCTCTGTACTAAATTTATTCCATCACCCAGAAGCAAACAATCTACTTACAATTTTATAAACATGATCTTGATATTTCTCAGATTGGGTAGCTTCCACACGCTTTATAAATTTTCTCACAAAAACACCTATTTGTGTACAAAATCCAACATCTTTTCCAGGAGGTGGGATTCCTAATCCAGTAAATTCAACTGTATAATCATAGCGAGCAGCAGTCTCTTGGGCCCTAAGTATGACAAAACACCAAATCATTAAATAAATGTGTCTTAATTATCAAGCATATCCCAAATACCACAGAATATTTTGGGAGAAAGGGGAGTCCTTTGAACAGCCCTGGTGGCGCAGTGGTTAAATGCCTGTACTGCAGCCGCTCACTCAAAACCATAAGGTGGCGAGTTCAAGACCAGCAAAGGGCTGAAGCTCGACTCAGGCTTGCATCCTTCCGAGGCCGCTAAAATGAGTACCCAGATTGTTACAATTGCTTACAATTGTAAACCGCTTAGACACTCAAGGGTATGAAGCGGTATATAAATAAAGCTGTTTGTTTTGTTTGTTTTGTTTGAGTCTATAGCTGGGCATGCATATAGTACAGTTACCTCACTCTAACCATGCATTCCGCATCCTAAAAATTCAGCCTTCCATGCCTTGAAAATATCCAAAAAGCAAATCTTGATTTTGCCATTTTATATAAAAGACACAGTTTTAGTCCTCCATTGTATATAGCAGGACTTGAGCATCCATGGATTTTGGAATCGACGAGGAGTCCTGGAACCAAACCCCAGAGGTACCAAGGGCCCACTGTATTATGATTCACAGTGCTGGGAGTATGAGTGCTGACATAGAGAGCAACACATGCTGCACATACTAGAGAATCCTTGTCATGTAAAGTTTCATGAGCACTGTCAAACTGCTGCTTGCTTATCAAAACCAAGCTGCTCCTCACTTATCAAAAATAAGCCATGAAGGAAGAACAAGTAAGGAAGCCATTTCAGAAAGGAATTAGTTGTATCCCTCATCCTATTACCATTGCTGTACTGATGAGCTGATGCATCTAAAGATTCTGGAAGCAATGACAGGAAATTGCAACTGCCATTTAAATATCCACTTCCTCAGGAGCACCTTCACCAAGGAGCTTATCGTATGTATTATTAAACCAGCTTACCTCTCTCCGGTTTAAGGGTTAATTTGGGCGGCACCCTGATCTTAACATACGCTTTTTACCATTGAAATTGCCACCCGAATACAGCCCAGAGCCATCCCCACTTGCAGAGCCACTCCGGAAGCCATTTTCTTAAATCAGCAATTTTCTTAAACTCACGGATTCAAAAAGAATTAAAAATAGGAGCAGCTCTGCAGGTGGGGACGGACCCGAGCTGTATTCAGGCGGCAATTTCTGTGGTAAAAAGGGTGTGATAAGATCTCTCCATTTAAATTGTAAGCCTAAGGGCAGGGAAATGTCTAATTAACAATTTGTAAGCCGCTCTGATAGCCTTTTGTCTGAAGAGCAGGATATAAATTATTATTATTATCAGTTGCAATTTCCTGTCATTGCTTCCAGAACCTTTGCAATAAGCTCCCAAGATGAAACCAATGGAAAAATGAAAGAAAATGCCACTGTTCCATTTCTCCTCTGGCGTTCCTGCACTAGTAGCTACTAACAACACTCTACTGTATTTTGTTACCAACAAAATGGAACACCTCCACTGACTTGCAAAAAAACAGCTCCATTCTTCAGATTATTAAACAGACACCTGACCAAACAGTCTGAATGTAATGTGTGAACTGACACCAAGTTAACCGTTCTGGAACATGAATATGCTTGGAGATGTTCAAATATTCGTAAGAGCTATGGTGAGGGGAAGACTGGTAATGATGTAGTGGAGATGGGGTGCCACAGATAAAGAGGTTGAGGTAGTAATGTAAAACAGATGGATAGAATTTGGCATTACCTTCCCCAATTACCACCACATCTTCAAATGAGAAGTTTCCCCAGCTCTCTGCCTGTTAATATGTGTATTCAGTGAAAGTATGCGTGTCTTTTCAAAGGTTTGGGAATTCCCATAAGGGAATAAAATAGTTAAAGAGTAAAAGTAGTTTTTTTCCCCCTATTTTGTCACCATCTACTGCAATTTTCAAAATGAAAAGCAAGACAGAATTGGAAATCTCTACAATAAATTTAAAATCATGAAGGCTTGTCAACAATAACACAAACATTTCATTTTACTCCCCACTATGTATCCTAAAATAACCACCAATGTGGTTTAGTTTCTAGAAGCAAATATATTTTCTGGAACATATTTTCTGGAAGCAAACATCTTTCAGTTGGTCTCAAAGGCGCTACAAGATCTCTCCATGAACATATTTTAAAAGTGATTGAACTCACCAGTTTTGAAATTGTGATCGATTCCATTCAAATTTATGATCTGGGTGTCTGAACAATGTTACAATGGGAAGCAAAGGATTAAATTCTGAATTTGGTGTGCTAATTATGATCATAGTTGGAGACATAAAACCAAATACCACTTCTTGAAATTTCTCTAATACATTAGCCTCCAGGTGTTCTATTCTGAAAACAGAAAGACATCACCATTAGTAATATCATGAAACTGAACAGACACAACTATAATGAATAATTCTGAGATTATCTTCTGAAGGAGCTATGTTTCAGACAAAACAATTATCTTTGGGGCGAAACAGACTGCCCAAAAGGGTGAGTTGGGGCTGCCCTGGAGCTGCTCGCCCTGCAGCCGCAGTAAAACAGACACATGTGGCCCCAATCTGCCTTGTTGCCGTGGTCCTGGACAGTTGCTCTGAAAAAATGAAATTATTATTCCTTTTCAGAGAGGCTTTTCCGGGTTGGGGCGGCTTCAGGGCATGCATCATGTGATCACCACACCCCCAGGTTGGCCAGAAGCAAACTTATTTTGCCCATCTTATTAACCCCTTGGTTTTTATATCTAACCATATATAGTTAGCTTACATTTGATGTACTCAGTCTAGTACTATTACTTCTATTACTATTACTATTACTTCAAATTAAGCAATATCTCAGCCAACCTCCTAGATCCTGTTGCCCCTTGAGACACCCTGGAAATTTATATATGCAATATATATGCTTTTCCACTAAATTATGAGCGTTTTCTCATCCCATCCACACTACCCTTGAGCTATGGATTCTCACTGTGTCTCCCTTTTCCATGCACATTTCTCCCTCACTTGCCCCACAATATTAGCTGTACCACACATCAAGTACCTGTACAAAGACTGGATAGTTAAGTCCTAAATTCAGTGATATTAATTTGTGCCATTTCACTTAAGATATTTAGTAAACTTTAGTTTATGAAAAGTTGACTAGGAACAGAAAAGTGAGATTCAGTATATATGCCCCCTTTTAGTGGGATATGTATGTATGTTTTCTAAAGAAAATCTGTAGTTACTTCCTTTTCTAAAAAGTAAATATTTTATTTCAAATACTCACAATTCAATACACGTAATCATATCGAAGCCCAACATACAAGGGTCTTTGAGAGCAACTGAACCCTGATAGAGGATAATTGTGAGGGATCTTTCACTTGGCTGGAGGTAGTCACCAGGAAGGGGAGACAGTCTATGCCTAGAAGCAAGCAACAAGCTGTACAGTACAAAAGAACCCTGAATTCTTCCTCAGATCTTTTTCCTTCAGCTTCTGGTATCTTGTGAATCATTAAGTTCTAAATAATACCAGGTGAAGACATTCACTATGAAATGGCCTTTTGAAAGAAAGACATGCTTAAACTTCTAGTATTTCTTCCCAAAACACTGCCAGGGGAGTGCAACTAGATGATGTGAGATTTCTGAAAAAGCTAAGATATTGACTCTTGGCACATTTTTAGTCTTCACCAGCAACTTCAGTTTTTCTCTACAGTATAGACAGAGGTGACTTATAAAGTCCACAGATGGTAGCAAGATGCATACTTTCAGTTCACTGAATTTACTTTCTTTCCGATTTATCACCATGGTATAAGATCAGATCAGGATACCTATTTCTCATATATATGTATCCTCAAACTTATTCCAATTTTGTCTCCTTGTAGCGTCAATTATGTCTTACTTACTCACTATATACTGCAGAATAAGATGATTTAGGCGTCATTTTTTGTGGAATTCACTCAAACTTAATTTGTCAAGAATGCCACATTTAATTAGTTATATATTGACTATAGACAAAGCTAGCTAAATCAGTATTCTCAACTGTAAAATACACTTTTTAATTTCTATGAAATCATCACCTTAGAAAACATGTGGAAAATGGGCATACACACTGCTGGTCACGTAGTTCTTCCAGCCTCTCAAATGTTCAAGCTAGCTCTCAGTCTTTTGTCAAATTCACAAGAACTTAAGAGTCCTTCCTACTGCTATTGTTCAGAAGAAAAGGAAAAATAAAGCCCCCAATTTTTCTTTCTTCTCCCAATGCAATAATTTATTTTAACTGATGTTTCTAGAACTCAGAAACAGAACTTTAACAAAATAAAGGATAATTTACTTACATTTTTTCCTTCATTACATCTTCACTGATATCTAGTCCCACAAGCACTTCAATGCAATTGCAGAATTTCAGCATCCAGAGTAGCCTGCAGTCAGCACATCCCAAATCAGCCACCTGTCAATTAGTTTCATACAGAAGTACCATAATTAATACTTTCAGGTCATTACAGTATATTCTGTACTAATATTTTTGAAGAAAAAATTACACAGATCCTTAATTCTTAACTTTAAAAAAATTGAATGAGACAGTGCAGAACTGAGATCTAT
The DNA here is from genome assembly GCA_034509955.1 of Urosaurus nigricauda. Lineage (NCBI taxonomy): Eukaryota > Metazoa > Chordata > Lepidosauria > Squamata > Phrynosomatidae > Urosaurus > Urosaurus nigricauda. The sequence continues at coordinate 110,733,337 of JAOEGL010000004.1, forward strand.
ACCAATAGGGGATAATACTTAAGATCCCAGTAGAAAGCTTATTCAATAGAAAGCTAATGGGGGGAGCAGAATGCACATGCTCCAGCTTCATGCCTCTGGTTTATCCAATTTCCTAATTCAGATACAATAAAGAACTCGAAGTTAACACACACCAATCTTTGAAGCAAAAGCAAACACCTGAACAATGACAGACAGAAAGGGATATGGAGTACTTTGTAGCCATTGTGCTCATTTAGAGCTTGATAAACTGTTAGTAAGCCTTCTTACAAAGTTAATTATGGGCTGGAATAGACCGGTGGCTTGGGGGTGTGGCATTTAGACGCCCATACCCCCAAAATATGTTGAAGCCGCCTGGCTGCCTAGATGTGGGTGATTTCACGATGCTCTGGCAGTACAGCATTTACATGCTTCACACTTCCAGAGTGTCATGAAGCCCCAATGGGGCTGCAGCGGGATGGGAAAAGCTGGCTGAAAAAGTAAACCTTTGCTGCTCCCTTTTCATCCAATGACAAGGCGGATTGGGGCTGGGCATGTGTTTGATGCAGCCCCAATCTGTCTTCCACCTGTCTGTTTCATCACTATATCATATATATCCCACATACATATATGGGCTTCCAGCAGTTTTCCATCTAGATTATGAACCAGGTTGCTATTTGCTTAGCTTCAGCAGTGCTGCATCAATTTGCATTCCTAGACTATTTCGTAACACACCTGTTTCATGAAACCTTACATAACCATCCAGCTTATGCCCTAGTTTCATAGTTCACATTTTGACTGGAGCATTCCCCCAATGGTACATGAAATGACACACTCGTCAGGGTAAAGGCTCTATCATGGACCACACTGGAGAGGAGTGGGAAGCTTGTATGTGATGTCCAACCAGGACTGCTTGAATTTCCCCTTGCATTTTCTTTTATATTAGTTTCAGCCATAGTATGTTTTAGTATAGGAAATGTTCATTGTATTAGTTGTGGGAGGAGCTGTAGGAACCCCCTGCTTTTTCCCAGGCTTGGTTTACCCCGGCTGAGCAAGCTCTGGTAGCTAGAGGTTTCAGTTTAGGCAGGCTTTGCTGTGAGCCTGTGTAGAGTTGTCCTTTGGTGGCAAAAAGGCCCAGACAACCGGAAAGGTCATTTCTTACACTTCAGCCAATTTAATTACTAAGAAAAAGTTATCCCAAGCCAGTTAACTGCCATTAACTGGGCCTCAAGTCTATTACTATTTCAGTTGTATTGTCTAGATTTCTGGAATTATGTTCTTTATGTTCTTCACATTTACAGCCATATTTGTGCATTATACTAAAAATGAAGCTTTTCCTATATAGTTAAATAAGCAATACTTGCAGTATTAAATAACTTGCTTTTGGTGTGTTCAAAGATATCCAATGAGTGTTGATTACATTACATTACGCTCATCCCTCCATATTTGCAGCTTTGATATTTGCGGATTTGTTTTTAAAATAATTTTTAAAACATCTTTTTTTTAAAACCATGTTTTTTTAAACCAGGCTTTTTATGCATTAATGTTTTAATGGAAAAAAATGAATCCTATTTATTATATTAATACTGTGAAATAGTAATAGTAGCTAGACTTTTTAAAATATAGATTAATAATCCATTTTAAAAACCAGGAGTGTTTTTTTTCAAAAGTCTTTTGTTTCTAACCAGCCAAACCTGACTATAGCATATATGAGATTTAACTAGTCACAATATATACCCCTCATATAGTGATTTTTGTTTCCTGTATCAGTATTAACACACACATCCCAATATCTGAAAGCTGTACATTCCCCATTCCTGCATGGAAATGCACAGCTAGCTCTATTTCTTGTTATTGTTATGCATCACAAGGCAGCAAGACTGCTCCTTGCAGAATAACACATCTGAAACAGTACGTATAGAGATCTTGTAGTATCTTCCAGACAGTAAGGGCTGTTTGACAGTGGAACACACTCCCTCGGAGTGTAGTGGAGTCTCCTTTCTTAGAGGTCTTTAAGCAGAGGCTGGATGGCCATCTGTCGGGGATGCTTTGATTTGGAGTTCCTGCATGGCAGGGGATTGGACTGGATGGCCCTTGTGGTCTCTTCCAACTCTATGATTTTATGATTCTTTGAGACTAACTGAAAGAAAGAAATTGGCAGCATGAGCTTTTGTAGACATCAGTCTACTTCCTCAGATGCATTTGGATCATCAGATCAAGTCTACTAAAGCTCATGGTGCCAATTTCTTTCTTTCAGTTAGTCTCAAAGGTACTACAAGATCTCTCCACTTACCTTTTCTAGAGACTAACACAGCTATATCTTTGAATTCTACCACATTTGAAAACAGTCACTATTATTTCAAGAGAAAAAAAAAAGAAATATGAATATTGTTAAGAGATGTGTACAAACCTTTTTAGGCTTATGTTTGCTCACTAACTGTTTTATAAACTGGTAGCGTTGTTTGTACAATGGTGGTGTAAATGTCACCTTTGGGCATTCTTCTTTCTGCAGCATTATATCCATTGTCAAAGCTAAAAGCAAAAAAATAATAATAATCCTCCTTAAAATCTATATTCGTAACCATTATTTTGTAGACAGGAATGTATTTTACATTTTTTCTTATTACATGTTGGATTCTTCTTTTACTGAGATTTCACATCTTAGCAACGACACTGTCACTCTGACCTCAATATTTCATTTCTCTATATTCACTTTTTTCACATATTCCACAATTTACTCCATGGAATTGGCCTGCAATGTTTGACAGAGGCATCAAGATTGACTTCTAGCCTCTGATTTAAAATATGTTGCTAACACACTACTAAAAGCATTTGTTTTATTGTTACAGGAATATATGTATGGATTACTACCCTCATTTCCCAAAACATAATTGTTTAAACAGCTAAAAAGGCCTGTAATTTTATTCCTAAGTACCGGTATATGTATTTGAAAGTAGCCATGCTGAAATCAAAAGCTTCTGAATAAAGAAGCCCATGTATAAGATGTATACATTAATTCACAAATTATTAAAAGCTATAACATCAACTCAACTTGCAGCAGATAAGCAATATCACTTTTTAATATAGTGCTCAGGTGCTTCACCTGTTGTGAACAGATTGCTGGTGGGTTTAATCGGCATGACCTACAAAAATGTCCAAAAATGTTTTGACAGAGTTAGTGGTAAGTGCTTTTCACACATATGTCAAATTTTAGGATACTGTTTTATCAACAAGATGCTGTGAATTTATTGAAAAACACAATGTTAAGTGGAAACAGAAGGACATTCTTCTTTGCTGGCTGCAGACAACTCTGCATACAAATAATATAAAGCTGTTAGTACATTTCATCTACCCCATACTATTCAGAAGAAGTACTGTACTCTTCTTATCCCATTTGTCTGCAAAGTCAGAGGCAGACAGTAAAGAAGATTGTTCATCTATTTCCACTTTATTTTTTTCAACCCCTTTTCAGAGATGTTTTCCAGTAAATTCACAGCATATTCTTAATAAGCCAGTTTTCTAAAATGTGGCATAAGAGTATGGAGTAAAAGAAACAATGACCTGCCTAAACACCCTTAAGGCCCCTGATCCCATCTTGTCTTGTAAGCTAAGCATTGCCAGTTCTGGTTAGTACTTGAATGGGAGATCACCCATGAATAGTAGGCTAGCGTTCAGAGAAGTAACTGGTAAACCCGCCTCTTGAGTACGCCTTGCCTAAGAAAACCCTGTGCAATTCATGAGATTGTCATAAGTCAACAGGCAACCTGAACGCACACAAAGAAATTAAATATAAACTGATACATACCACACACTGCAGGTACTGCACCCTCCAAATTAAGAGACTCACTTCTTTCCTGTCTTCACTAGCTCCTTTAAGAGGAGCCTCACTACTCACACATTCAGTAGGTAGGAGCCATGTTCTACCACAAACAGGTGCAGTGCTGATGTCCTAAAAAAAAACCCCAGATGAAATTAAGACTTGCTTTAGAAATATGGGAGACCTTTTCATGGGGGAGCAGGATGTCAAAGCATAAAGTTTACTTCTCTATGTATTAGGCAACTGATCTGAAGCTTCTTTTTTTAATAAAAGCTTTTAAAATGGTTTCTGATCAGCACTACCGTTTCTAATCTCTTCCTTTTTTGTCATAAGGATAAGGATCAGGATCGACTTCAAATGGGAACTAGGGTCGTATACCTCGATTCCTGCTGCGATTTATATTGTAGTGGGAATTAGGCCATGGTTTCACTGTTCTCTCTTTATCATACTAGGGGGCAAACAGGATTTAAACGATAGGTAAACGAGAGTTAAACAGGAAATGCCCTATGTTTATCACAGGACATTTGCTGTTTAACTCTCATTTAACTCTTGTTTAAATCCTGTTTGCCCCCTAGTGTGGTAAAGCAAAGGTCAGCTGAGCATATAATATAAGAGTATATAGTAAGTGTGGACTTATTTCTCAGCTCTGTACAGTCTTCGCCATCAATAGCTCAGAATCCTTCCCCCCTTTTCCTCTTACTAAGGAACATCTTATGGTGACCCTAAGGCAATCCTATCACAGGGGTTTTCTTGCCCTGCTTCTTCAGAGGGAGTTTGCCATGTCCATCCTCAGAGGCTGAGAGAGTGTGACTCACCCAAGGTCACTCAGTGGGTTTCACGGCTGAGATAGGAATCATACCCTGACCAGCTGCAAAGGAGGTCAAGGCACCTCAAAATGTAGGGCAGTCAAGGAAAAATGGAGGACATGAACAAAGAAAAGCTAAAAACACTCAATATAAATGTAAAGTCATACTTCTTAGTCCTGCTCAAAATGGAGGACACTCAAAGAAAAAAAGAGGGCATGACCAAAGAAAAGCTAAAAATACTCAATATAAATGTAATTTCATGGTTTAGTCATGCTCAAAAATTCAAGGAAAAAGGGAAGATATGATCCAAAACACTCAGTGAAAATATAAGTTCATGCTTCTCAGTCATGCTCAAAATGGAGGATGCTCAAGGAAAAGGGAGGACATGATCCAATAAAAGGGTGAAACACTCAGTATAAGTTTATGCTTCTTAGTCATGCCCAAAATGAAGGATATTCAAGGGAAAAGAGAGGACGTGATCAAATTAAAGGTCAGAACTCTCAAGATAATTCCATGTTTCTTAGTCATGCTCAAAATGGAGGACAATCAAGGAAAATGGGAGGGCATGAACAAAGAAAAGCTAAAAACATTCAATAGAAATATAATTTCATACTGAAGTCATGCTCAAAATGGAGGACACTCAAGGGAAAAGGGAGGGCATGAAGTCAGAACTCTCAATATAATTTCATGCTTCTGAGTCATGCTCAAAATGGAGGGCATTTTGGAATTCCTCCTGGGCAGAGGGGTTGGGGGTGGAGGACACGTCCTGGAAAAGGAGGACACCTGGTCACCTTGGTCTTTAAGAGTCCAAGGCTCAAGCCACACTCCACTGGCTCAGTCCCAATGCCTTCATTATCATTAGTCTACCTCCAAATGTTTGCATTCACACACAACAACACCTTCCCCACTAGGCTTTCTTCCACTAGCCCCTGGCAAACTACAATTCCCCCAGACACCTTCCAGCCCTCCTTGAGGCTCTGTTTAACTCTGCAGCAGGGCTCAAGTGGGTCCTCTCAGGCCTCCATCATCTTCCCAACCGCCACAACTGCCCTCCCTCCCAACCAAAAGGCTGTTGGTGGTTGGTTGGTTGCTAGGTTGGCCTTCCCTTCCCTCAAGGGCCTTTGCCACTCCCTCCTTCTTCAGTCCTTCTCCCTCCAAAACAAAATGGGAAGGTCCTCTGTCTCTCCACTCCTCCATTTTCTATAGCAGCCCTTTTTCCCACCTCATGGTTTTGTTTTTGCTGGAGGCAAAGGGACCAGATGTGTCCTCCTAACTGCAGTGGAGGACAAGGCACAGCAAAATGGAGGGCATTCCAAGGAAAAAGGGAGGACATGACCAATGAAAAGTTTTTAAAAAACACACTCATAGGAATGGACATTGGTGCTCTTTGGTCCTGCTCAAAATGGAGGGCATTCAAGAAAAAGGGAGGACATGACCACAGAAGAGTTTAAAAACAGTAATAGAAATGTACATTGTGCTCTTTGGTCCTGCTTAAAATGGAGGGCACTCAAGAAAAAGGGAGGACATGACCAAATAAAAGCTAAAAAAGACACTCATAGGAATGTACATTGGTGTTCCTTGGTCCAGCTCAAAATGGAGGGCATTCAAGAAAAAGGGAGGACATGACCAAATAAAAGCTAAAAAACACTCTCATAGGAATGGACATTGGTGTTCCTTGGTCCTGCTCAAAATGGAGGGCATTCAAGAAAAAGGGAGGACATGACCACAGAAGAGTTAAAAACACTCATAGGAATGTACACTGGTGATCTTTGGTCCAGCTCAAAATGGAGGGCACTCAAGAAAAAGGGAGGACATGACCAAATAAAAGCTAAAAAAGACACTCATAGGAATGTACATTGGTGTTCCTTGGTCCAGCTCAAAATGGAGGGCATTCAAGAAAAAGGGAGGACATGACCAAATAAAAGCTAAAAAACACTCTCATAGGAATGGACATTGGTGTTCCTTGGTCCTGCTCAAAATGGAGGGCATTCAAGAAAAAGGGAGGACATGACCACAGAAGAGTTAAAAACACTCATAGGAATGTACACTGGTGATCTTTGGTCCAGCTCAAAATGGAGGGCACTCAAGAAAAAGGGAGGACATGACCAAATAAAAGCTAAAAAAGACACTCATAGGAATGTACATTGGTGTTCCTTGGTCCAGCTCAAAATGGAGGGCATTCAAGAAAAAGGGAGGACATGACCAAATAAAAGCTAAAAACACTCTCATAGGAATGGACATTGGTGCTCTTTGGTCCTGCTCAAAATGGAGGGCATTCAAGAAAAAGGGAGGACATGACCACAGAAGAGTTAAAAACACTCATAGGAATGTACACTGGTGATCTTTGGTCCAGCTCAAAATGGAGGGCATTCAAGAAAAAGGGAGGACATGACCAACGAATAGCTAAAAAAACCCAGTCATATGGGTCCAAAACACACTGCAGAAATAATCCAGTTTGAGACCACTTTAACTGCCCTGGCTCAGTACAAGGGAATCCTGGGAATTGTAGTCTATTGTGGCACTAGAGCTCTCTGACAGAGAAGGCTAAATGGCTCAGAATAAACCACAGTTCCCATAATTTCCTAGTACTGTACTGAAACAGTGAGGGCAGTTAAAGCCATCTCAAACTGTATTGTTTCTGCAATGTGTTTTGGACTATTGAAATGTAAATTGGTGCCCCTTGGTCCAGCTCAAAATGGAGGGCATTCAAGAAAAAGGGAGGACAGGAGGACTAATGAAAAGCTAAAAAACACTCATAGAAATGTAAAATTGTGCTCCTTGGTCCTGCTCAAAATGGAGAACATTCAAGAAAACGGGAGGACATGCCCAAAGAAAAGCTTTAAAAACAGTAATAGAAATGTCAATTCATGCTTCTTAGTCATGCTCAGAATGGAGGCCATTCAAGAAAAAGAGAGGGCATTATTATTATTATTAAAGTTTATTTATATACCGCCCTTTTATGATTTACATAATCATAAAAACAAGGTAAAAATAAAATAAGTCCTGCCAATGGCTTACAGTCTAAAATTACAAAACATAAAACTTAACATGAACAATTTAAACCAAGTAACTCTAAAACAGTGAACTATGGAGGAGCAATAATCTTCCAGTCTAACCAGTCCAATATATCAGGGTTAGATCTGAAAAGCTTTCATAAACAAGACCATTTTTTTCATTCAGATCAAGTAAAAGCTCAAAACACTCATATAAATGTCAGTTCATGCTTCTGAGGCCTGCTCAAAATGGAGGACCTTTTGGAGTTCCTCCTGGACAGATAACTGAAATGGACGGCATGTCCTGAGAAAGGAGGGCCTCTGGTCGCCCTGGCTGGAGGGAGGGATTCGCCGATAAGCTATTCTGCAATAATCTTATGGCTGAGCAGACCCTATTGAGTTCATTTCACCCTGCGTGTGTGTTTATGTGCCTCCGGTCACCTGTCAGCCCCGTTGTTGTGTGACTTACAGGTCATTAGGGTTACATTTAGGGTTAGGGTTAGATTTAGGGTGAGGGTGAGGGTTAGGGTTTGGCTTACATTAAGGATTAGGGTTAGGGTCAGGTTTAGGGTTAGCGTTAGGTTTTGGGTTAGGGTTAAGTTTAGGGTTAGGGTTACGGTTAGGGCCAGGGTTAGGGTTACATTTAAGGTTAGGATTAGGGTTAGGTTTAGGGTTACGGTTAGATTTAGGGTTAGGGTTAGATATAGAGTTGCATTTAGGGTTAGGGTTAGGGTTACATTTAGGATTAGGGCTTGGGTTACGGTTAGATTTAGGGTTAGGGTTACAGTTAGGGTTACATTTAGGATTGGGGTTTGGTTTAGGCTTAGGGTTAGGTTTACGGTTAGGGTTATGGTGAGGTTTAGGGTTAGATTTAGGGTTAGGGTTTGGTTTAGGTTTAGGTTTAGGGTTACATTTAGGATTAGGGTTAGGATTAGGGTAGGTTTTGGTTTAGGGTTAGGGTGAGTGTTAGGGGTAAAGCTAATTTTAGGGTTAGGAAAAAGGTCAGGGTTAGGGTTAGGATTGTTAATTTTCTGGTAAAAGTGTATTTTTCCATTATACCTTTGTAAAAAGGAGTCTAACAAAACAGGCAATTTTAATTCAATTATTATATTTAATTTTAAAATATCACAATTTTTATTGTATTTTTAATAAATTTATATTATGCTTTTAGGATTTTGCTTCCTATAATTATTTGACAATTAATTTCTTATTTTAAATAAGAATTTAACAAACAAATTTACTTTAATTCATTTTAAGGGTTAGGTTAGATATAAGGTTGCATTTAGGGTTAGGGTAGGGTTAGGGTTACGTTTAGGGTTAGGGTTAGGCTTACGTTTAGGGTTAGGGTGAGGGTGAGGGTTAGGTTTAGATTTAGATTTAGGGTTAGGGTTAAGGTCAGGGGTTAAGGGTTAAGGTTAGGGTTAGGGTTATTAATTTTCCGGCAAAAGTGTAAGTTTTTTCATTCTACCTTTCTAAAAAGGAGTCTGATAAAATAGGCAATTTTCATGTAATTATTATATTTAATTTAAAAATACCACAATTTTTATTGTATTTTTTTAATAATTTATATTATGCTTTTAAGAATTTGCATCCTACAATTATTTTACAATTAATTTCTTGTTTTAACTAACAAATTCACTTTAGGGTTAGGATTAGTGTTAGATTTAGGGTTAGGGTTTGGGTTAGATTTAGGGTTAGGGTTTGATTTAGGGTTAGGGTTAGGGTTACGGTTAGATTTAGGTTTAGCTTTAGGAATAGAGTTTGGTTTAATAATAATAATAATAATAATAATAATAATAATAATCTTTATTTCTAACCCACGCATCTGTAGGACACAATCGGAGCGGGGTACAACAAGATTAAAACATATGAAGTTAAAAATAAATCACAACCCATTTCCAACCACCTGCCACTTAAAATTAAATAATAAAATAATTAAATAATAATTAAATTAAATCAACAATGAATTAAAAACACTAACAGATGAAAAACATTATACATCCTCAGCAGATCTTAGGTGAGGAAAGGAATAGCAGCCAGGTCAGATTTCATTAATAGATCTCAATTTTTGGAGCCGGGATCAGGAGGTTTCAGGGAAGGCCTGCCGGAAGAGATGCGTCTTTAAAGCTTTTTTAAAGCAATCAAGGGATGTTATAAGACTCAACTCATCTGGCAGACCATTCCAAAGCCTGGGAGCGGTACCTGAAAAAGTCTTCTGGGAGGTCTGCGACAGCCTAATTTTCACAGGCTGCAGCAGGTTCCTCTCAGAGGACCGGAGTGTGCGGGGGGGGGGGGTTTCATACGGGGAGAGGCAGTCCCTGAGATAAGATGGACCCAAGCCATGTAAAGCTTTAAAGGTTAAGACCAACACCTTGTACTGTGCCCGGAAACTAATCGGCAACCAGTGGAGAGCTTTAAGCACAGGTGTGATGTGCTCTCTCCTAGATGTACCGCTGACAAGCCTGGCTGCCATGTTTTGAACTAATTGAAGTTTCCGGGCTAGGCACAAGGGTAGCCCCAAGTAGAGTGCATTACAGAAATCCAGGCGTGAGGTTACCAGTGCGTGTACCACAGTTTCCAGGTCCCTCATGTCCAGGAAAGGGCACAGCTGGCGTATCAGCCGAAGCTGATAACAGGCACTCCTGACCGTCGCATTCACCTGACTAGTCATGTGAAGCAACGAATCTAGGAGTACCCCCAGGCTGTGAAGATAGTCCTTGGAGGAGAGTGTGACTCCATCCAGGACTGGAGGCTGTATTCCCAACCCTGGTTTCGGGCCTGTGACTGTCAGTACCTCCATTTTGTCTTGATTAAGCTTCAATCTATTTTTCCTCATCCAATCCATTACTGCTGCAAGGCAGTCATTAAGAGGAGAGACGCCATCTGAAGTTTGTGCTGATGATCTGGACATGGAGAGATATATCTGAGTGCTCCATGCCTCCGAATGATCTCACCCAGCGGCTTCATGTAAATATTGAATAGCATCGGGGACAGGATGGCGCCTTCAGGGACGCCACAATTAAGCTCAATTTTGGAAGAGCAACTGTCCCCGAGCCTCACCCTTTGGGACCTACCAGAGAGAAAGGACCAGAACCACCGAAGAGCAGTGCCCCCAATACCCAACTCTCTGAGCCGATCCAAAAGGATGGAATGATCTATAGTATCAAAAGCCGCAGAGAGATCCAAGAGCACCATCAGGGTCACACTACCCCTGTCGATACTCAAGCGGAGGTCATCGGCCAGAGCAACCATGGCAGTCTCAACTCCATGTCCTGCCCTGAAGCCAGTTTGAAATGTATCTAGATAATCGGCTTCATCCAAGACAGCTTGGAGTTGGAAGGCGACTGCTCTCCCAATCACCTTGCTCAGAAACGGGAGCAAGGACACTGGTTTAGGGTTAGGGTTAGGTTTAAGATTAAGGTTAGGTTTCAGTTTAGGGTTAGGGTTAGGTTAGGGCTAAGGTTAGGGTTAGCGTTAGGAATAAGGTCAGGGTTAGGGTTAGGGTTATTAATTTTCTGCCAAAAGTGTAATTTTTTTCCCATTATACCTTTCTAAAAATGAGTCTGACAAAACAGGCAATTTTAATTAATCGTTATTTTTAATTTAAAAACAGCACAATTTTTATTGTATTTTTAAATAAATTATATTATGCTTTTAGGATTTTACATCCTATAATTATTTAACAATTAATTTCTTATTTTAAATAAGAATTTAACAAGCAAATTTACTTTAATTCATTTTAAGGTTAGGGTTAGGGTTAGATATAAGGTTGCATTTAGGTTTAGGGTTAGGGTTACGTTTAGGGTTAGAGTTAGGATTAGGTTTACAGTTAGGGCTAGGGATAATGTTAGATATAGAGTTGCATTTAGGGTTAGGGTTAGGGTCAGGGTTACATTTCGGGTTAGGATTAGGGTTTTGGTTACATTTAGGATTAGGGTGCCAGTTAAGGTTAGGGTTAGGGTTACGTTTAGGGTTAGAGTTAGGGTTAGGGATAGTGTTAGATATAGAGTTGCATTTAGGGTTAGGGTTAGGGTTACATTTAGGGTTAGGGTTTGGGTTACATTTAGGGTTAGGGTTAGGGTCAGGGTTAGAGTTAGGGTTGTTAATTTTCAGTCAAAAGTGGTGTTTTTTTCATTCTACCTTTCTAAAAAGGAGTCTGATAAAATAAGCAATTTTAATGTAATTATTATATTTAATTTGAAAATACCACAATTTTTATTGTATTTTTTAATAATTTATATTATGCTTCTAGGAATTGGCATCCTTTAATTATTTTATGATTAATTTTGTGTTTTAACAAAGAAATTTAATTTAGGGTTAGGGTCAGGGTTACTTTTAGGGTTAGGGTGAGGGTTAGATTTAGGGTTAGGGTTAGGATTAGAATTAGGGTTAGATTTAGCATTAGGTTTTGGTTTCGGGTTAGAGTTAGAGTTAGGTTTAAGGTTAGGGTTACATTTAGGATTAGGGTTAGGTTTAGCATTAGAGTTAGGTTTTGGTTTAGGGTCAGGGTAGGATTAGGGCTAAAGTTAGGGTTGGGGTTGGGAATAAAGTCAGGGTTAGGGTAAGGGTTATTAATTTTCTGGCAAAATTGTAATTTTTTCCCCATTATACTCTTCTAAAAAGGAGTCTGACAAATTAGGCAATTTTAATTTAATTATTATATATAATTTAAAAATACCAGAATTTTATTGGATTTTTTAATAATTTATATTATGCTTTTAGGATTTTGCATCCTATAATTATTTGACAATTAATTTCTTATTTTAAATAAGAATTTAACAGACAAATTTACTTTAATTCATTTTAAGGTCAGGGTTAGGGTTAGGTTTACGTTTAGGGTTAGGGTTAGGGTTAGATATAAGTTTGCATTTTGGGTTAGGGTTAGGGTTAGATATAGGGTTGCATTTAGTGTTAGGTTTACGTTTAGGGTTAGGGATCGTGTTAGATATAGAGTTGCATTTAGGGTTAGGGTTAGGGTACATTTAGGTTTAGGATTAGGGTTACATTTAGGATTAGGGTTAGGGTTAGGGTTTTTGTTAGATTTAGGGTTAGGGTTAGGGATAGTGTTAGATATAGAGTTGTATTTAGGGTTAGGGTACATTTAGGGTTAGGGTTACATTTAGGATTAGGGTTAGGGTTAGGGTTTGGGTTAGCTTTAGGGTTAGATTTAATGTTACAGTTAGGGTTAGTGTTAGGCTTAGGGGTAGGGGTACATTTAGGGTTAGGGTTAGTTTTAGTTTTATGGTTAGCGTTAGGTTTAGGGTTACATTAAGGATTAGAGTTAGGGTTCGGGTTAGATACAGGGTTGCTTTAGATTTAGGGTTAGATGTAGGATTAGGGTTTGGTTAAGTGTTAGAGTTAGGTTTAGCTCCAGGGTTACATTTAGGATTAGAGTTAGGTTTAGGATTAAGGTCAGGTTTTGGTTTAGGGTTAGGGTTAGGGTAAGGTTAGGGTTAGGAATAAGGTCCGGGTTAGGGTTAGGGTTATTAATTTTCTGGCAAAATTGTAATTTTTTCCCATTATACTTTTCTAAAAAGGAGTCTGACAAAAGAGGCAATTTTAATTTAATTATATTTAATTTCAAAATACCACAATTTTTATTGTATTTTCAAATAATTTATATGATGCTTTTAGGATTTTGCATCCTATAATTATTAGACAATTTCTTATTTTAAATAAGAATTTAAGAAACAAATGTACTTTAATTCATTTTTAGGTTAGGGTTAGGGTTAGGGTTAGGGTTAGGGTTACGTTTAGGGTTAGGGTTAATGATTTGACAAACCAATTTTTTTTCTTTTCATCCATTGAGAACTTTATGAGAATTTTTTTTTAAAAAAATTGTCTCAAAAACCCCGCTTTCAAAAGGTTATGTTTTCTTTCCCTGTCAGCAGCTAGTAGAGAAGTATTCTTGACAAATTTCTTGAATGACAAGAAAAGACAAGTGGAACATTTATGCTATTTACATGAGTTGGTGCTAATTTAATTTGCATTTCAAACTCAATTACCATGTCAAAAGGAGGGTTAGCAGGGGTTGAAAGAACACAAATAAACTTTGATTGAAGCCCCAACAAGAAAGAGTTGGGGGAGTCCTCAAGGACCATCTAGTCCAACCCCCTTTTGTTATTAAGGAATACATGGCTATGGATTTCTGGGAGCTGGAGTATTTTGTGGGGCCCAGAGCTCATGGCTTAACTCTTTTTCTGGCTCTTTTTCTGGCCAGAGCTCAAGGCTGAGCCTTTGCCAACCTTTCCTTGAGGCTGAGAGTGTGTAACTTGCATTTTGAGTTTTCTTGGTTTGTTCAGAGAGTTTGCCTTTGGGACTTGTGTGTGTGTGTGTGCCTTCAAGAGGTTTTTTTTGGGATGTTTGTTCAGAGAGGGTTTGATGTTGCCATCCTCTGAGGCTGAGAGAGTGTGACTTGCCTGAGGGTTTTTTTTTAGGTTTGTTCAGATAGGGTGTGCCTTTGACTTATTCTGAGGCTGAGAGTGTGTGACTTGGTCTAAGCCTTAGACTCTAAAGGTTTTCTCAGAAGATTTGTTCAGAGGGGATTTGCCTTCACCTTCCCTTAAGGCTGAGAGATTGTGACAAGCCCAGTGGGTTTTTTATGCCAAAGGAAGGAATCGAACTTGTTTCTCATCCACCGCTGCCTCCTGTCACACTTCCTCAGATGCATTTAGTCTCAGCAATGCTCCCAAATCTCTATGTCTTTGAATTCTATTATTATTATTATTATCTGAAAGAAAGAGGTTGGCAGCCTCAGATGCATTTAGTCTCAGATGCATTTAGTCTCTTTATTTTTCAAAAATAATAATAATACAAATGCTTATATTATAGAGATCTTGTTGCACCTCTGAACTAAATGCATCTGAGGAAGCAGCTCATGCTGCCAACTTCTTTCTAATAATAATAATAATAATAATAGAATTCAAAGACATTGAGATTTTGGAGCATCCCTTTATTTCTCCATAGACAGGCATACAAAATATTACTTTAGCAAACTAGCTAAGTGAACTTTATTTTCTTTGGTTTTATTGTCATAAACAGATCACCGGAGACCAGTCTGTCTGAGCAATTCCTTCTCTGCTCAATTCTTCTTCTTGGTTGTTTTTCAAAGCAAAAGTGTGAAGTGATCCATCCTGGGGGAAGGAGACTTGTCTCCTTACATCCTGCTGCTTTCTCATCATCATGGATGGTGATGGTTTGGAAACGCTTGATCTTGTTTCATTTAAAGAAAGCCTCTTTAAATACCAAAGTTACAATTTCTTTATTTCTTTATTTATTCTATGATTGCCTTGCTTTTGGGCAAGGAGAACCTCTGACTTCACCATAGAAATTCAATGTGTGACCTTGGGCAAGTCACATGCTCTCAGCTTCAACTTCAGCCTTATCATCCTAGCTATTCCTTCATGGTAGAAGGAGGTTGGACAAGATGATCTTTGGGGGTATCTTCCAATGCTATGTTTTATGCATGACAGAATTCCTGCCATTACACCCCACCCCACCCCTTCTTCTCTTTAGTGAGGGTCACACTCTCTCAGCCTGAGAGATGAGCATGGCCAGCTCTCTCTGCACCTCTCTCATGGTGATGTTAAGGCAAACGTGTCTCAGCCTACAACTTCAACTACAGATGGCATTTGTCCTCTTAATGAATGTCTTAAGGCAGTAATGGACTGGATGAGGAAAAACAGACTAAAACTGAATCCAGACAAAACGGAGGCATTCACAGTAGGGGTCCCTAATTCAGGTATTGTGATACAATCTCCAGTCCTAGACAGGCTCATGCTCCCCTCAACTGTATACGCAGTCTGGGGTGCTCCTAGACCCGTCGCTCCAGACGACAAATCAGGTGAATGTGACGGTCAGAAGTGCTTGTTATCAGCTTCGTCGGATACGCCAGCTGTGCCTTTTCCTGAAACCAGGGGACCTGGAAACTGTGGTACAAGCGCTGGTAACCTCACGACTCAATTTCTGCAATGCACTCTACATGGGGCTACCCTTGTGCTTAGTCCAGAAACTTCAGTTAGTTCAGAACATGGCAGCCAAGTTGGTTACTGGTAAAACCAGACGTGATCATATAACAACCTATTTTAAAATCGCTCCAGTGGCTGCCCATTGATTTCCAGGCACAGTACAAGGTGTTGGTTATCACCTTTAATGACTTGGGTCCAACCTATCTTTGGGACCGCCTCATTCTGTATAATCCACTCAGGTTCTCTCTGGGAGGAATTTATTGCACCCAATAAAAACCAGGCTGACTGGAACCACCCAGAGGACCTTCAACCGCTTCCAGATTATTTAATGGCCTGGCGGTGGAGGAGATCCGTCATAAGACCAGCTAAGGCAGCTTTTAAAAGGCTGTCAAGACGGACCTCTTCCGGCAGGCCTTTCCTGAATAGCAACTCAACCACCAATTGAATTACCCCTGTAATACTGAATGCTTTTAACACATCCGGTTATTTTGGGGTTTTTGTTTTTGGTATATTTTAAAGTGTGATTTTAATAGTTAATCGTTTGATGTTTTAGGGGAGGGTGGGAATTATTGGGACATGGGGTTTGTATGGATATTTGAACTGTAAGCCGTCTCGGTTGTCATTGACCGAGAGACGGGGTGTAAATAAAGTTTTATTATTCTTTATTATTAGGGTGACCCTATCACGGGGGTTTGTCTTGGCAAGTTTCTTCAGAGGAGGCTTGCCATTGCCTTCCCCCTGAGGCTGAGAGAGTGTGACTTGCTCAAGGTCACCCATTGGGTTTCCATGGCTGAGCCGAGGGTTTCCTTAGGCAGGGGATACTCGGTCTGCCAGTCCCTTCCTTTGAACCTAGCCAACAGTACAAGGTATTCAATGGTGGTCTCCCACCAAATATTAACCAAGGTTGATCCTGCTATAATCGGCACACTCCAGATTACAGCTGCTCACCAGTTTAAATGGGCTTGTTCCTTGAGTCCCTTGTTTCCTCCCTGTGACAGCAGCGGTACTTGATTTCCCGACAGCCAATCCCACTTCAGGCTGGCTGTCAGGGCAGGGCTTCTGGGGATGGAGTAGATATAAAAGGCAGGAGTGAGTGACAGACGGTTAACAGTTCAGTTGAAGTTCAGTTGATTGAGTTCAGAGTTCTGTTGAGGGAGTAGAGGGTTTAGTGGGGACGGGAGTTGCCTGCTACTGTTGAATTATTGTAACCATACCACCTTTAAAACTGTTCTACCTAAGCCACATTCTTCGCACACATCATTAAATAAAGTTAAAGTTTGTTTTATTAAATAAAGTTTATTCGATACAAAAGATGCCTCTGCCTGAGGGAATTCACAACTATATAGGCTCATAAAACATGCTACCAAAAATATAAAACTTATAAGAGGAAGACACTGGGGACCCTAGTCCTTAAACATTTGCAATGTATGAATGCTGGGGAAGTGTCACTGATGTGGGGTCTTCTCGTGTCTCATTTCTTTTCATATTGTTTATTCTTGTTTCCTTGTTTATTTTGTGATTTCTTACTTTACCTCAAACTTTCCCTTCAAAAATCACTCAGGGTTCCTGTCGTCTTGTGGATTTTCACTGTATTTCTTTGGTAATCCCTTAATTTACCTCAGTTTTTTACCTTTGGGGTTACAGATTCCACAAAACCTTTACAGCTCCTCTTTCCTCAGATATTTCAGTGGTGACTTTTCAACTCCATTTGTCCTCAACATACATTTGAATAGTCAAGACCTCTCTTTGGCTTTCTCTTCACCAAATAGTTCTCCGCTCAACATCCCTGGCATCAAATATATGTGATCTTGCCTTTCATACTGGCCCTGCAGTTCCAACCTTTGGGCTTCTGTTGTTCATCTTGCCCCTTTCCCCTCTTAATCCCTTCCAAAATTTAGTACCTCAAGATGACCTTCCTTTAAGTGGACCGGAGGCTGCATTGTTTTGGTGGCTTTTCTGTGATATGCGTGACTATACTATCCACCAATTTAATAAGCACAGAGACAGTCTTTTAAAAAACACACACACATAAATTGAAATGTATGAGTGGTTTGAGTGTTGGATTATGACTCCAGAGACCGGGGTTTATTTCTCTTCTCACTGGCTGACTCTCAGCCTCAAGGAAAGGCAATTGTAAGACTTCTCTGAACAAATCTTGCCAAGAAAACCCCATAATAGGTTTGCCATAGGGATGCCATAAACTGGAAATGACTTGAAGGCACCCAACAAAACAAACAGCTAATCAAAAACCATAGGAGTTTATCACATGGGAGGAATTTCTCTCAATTGCAAATGAAGCCAATTAGCGAATTTACTTCAAATCTGATTGTGTTCAGAATGCTTTCAGAATGACTTCCCATTTCCCGAAAATGACCCCCCATTGCCCAAAATTGTGTGAAATACTCTAATACGCAATTAGGTGAAACCCCATGATTGTGTTTGGAATGACTTCCCATTGCCCAAAATTGCGTGAGATACACTCATACACAATTACATGAAACCCCATGATTGCGTTCGGATTGCCATTGCATTATACCCCCAAATTCCATCATATGATAAACTCCATAGTTAGTTCTTTCCACTGACTGTCCTCTCTATTACAATCAGTTCCTTCCTTCCATCTCTACACGTTCATTTCCCTGTTTTCTGCATTCCCAGAACTGTGACTGGCTGGCTTCAACCAGGGTTGCTCAGTTCCTCCCTTCACAACCATCAATAACTTTTTCCAAATGGTGAAATTCTCTATATTTATTTTTTGCACATTTATTTTAAAGTGGGCCCTTGGTATCCGTTGGGGTTTGGTTCTAGGAACCACCGTGGGAAGCAAAATCTATGGATACTCAAGTTCTATTAAATATAATGGCACAGGAAAATGTTCTGCCTTATATGAAATGGTAAAATCAAGATTTGCATTTGGGAATTCATATCTCTGGGGAATAGTTTCAAGCCATGGATGCTTGAATCTATGGACAACAAATCTGTGGATAAGGAAGGCTGTCTGTATTCATAGCCCAAAACAGACCTCAACCTGTATTTCTTCCTCTAAGTGGTTAGGGAATAAATTGTGATGTTTCCTGTGGGATGAAGGGGGTGGCAGCTTCCCTTGTTCTTTTTTCTCCCAGCAGAAAACAACCTTGCTCCATCCTCAAGATGGCATCCCTTCAAATAAGAACCTTGGAAGAACATCTCTTCTCTAGGTTTAAAATACCCAGCTCCCTAAGCCATTCCACATAGGGCATGGTTTCCAGACCTTTCACCATTTTTGTCACCCTCCTTTGTACACACTCCAGCTTATCGACATCCTTCTTGAACTGTGAAGCCCAGAACTGGACACAGTATTCCAATGTGAGGTCTGATTAAAGCAGAATATAGTGGTAGTATTAATTCCCTTGATGTGGACACTATGGGGCGATCTAGACCGCCCAAAAGGGGCAGTCCATGACTGCCCCTTTAAGCAGCGAGATGGGGCCAAGGCTGCCGCACTGGCAGCCTCCACGGCCCCATCTTGCCACTTCTGGAGACCATGGGGAAGCAGCAAACTGCTGCTTCCCCACGGCCTCCAAGCGGGGTGCAGCCGGGGCCCTAGGTGCCCGCTGCACCCTGCTTCCCTCAGCGGGCCTGAAGGGAGGGTCTTTGCCGCGGCTTTTACACAGCCGCAGCAAAGACCCACCCACAAAAAGGAGCTCCGTTTGGAGCTCCTTTTTTGCACCGCAGAAAGGGCACGATTTGCGCCCTCCTGCGGCGCAAAAGCATCATCATGTGCACAGCCAATCTAAAAGCTGCGCACATGATGACGCTTTGACAACGCATCTGTATGGACGCCACCATTTTAAAATGGCATCCATACACTTTAGGGTTAGGTAGGGTCTAAAAGCTGCGCCCTCCCTAACCCTAAGGTTTTCCAGCCCTTATCGCGCGACAAAGTGCCCGTCTAGAATGGGCCTATATTCCTATTGATGCAGCCTAGAATTGCATTGGCTTTCTTAGCTATTGCATCACATTGCTGACTCATGTTCAGCTTGTGGTCCACTAAGTGTCCTAGATCCTTTTCACTTGTAGTCTTGTTAAGCCAGGTGTCCCCCATTCTGTACCTGTGTATTTAATTTTTAATGCCCAACTGTACTATCATACATTTCTCCCTGGTGAAATTTATTTTGTTAGTTTTGTCCCAGCTTTCTAATCTGTTAAGGTCTGTTAGACTTCTGATCCTGTCCTCTGGATTAGCTACCCGTCCTAATTTAGTGGCATCTGCAAATTTGATAAGCATGCCCTCTATTCCATCATCCAAGTCATCGATAAAGATTGTGTATAGCAATGGGCCCAGGATAGAACTCTGTGGCACTTCATTTCTCTCCAAGATAAAGAGGAGCCATTGCTGAGCATCCTTTGGGTTCAGCCAGTCAAACAATTACAAATCCACCTAGCTATCGCTTTGCCTAGCCTACATTTTACTAGCTTGTTCATAAGATTATTGTGGGGGACCTTGTCGAAGGTCTTGACTACTGAAATCAAGATATGTTACATCCACAGCATTCCCTTCATCTAATAAACTTGTGACTCTATTTTAAAAAGTGATAAGTCTGTCATGACTTTTCACAAACCCATGCTGACTTTTAGTGATTACGACATTCTTTTCTAAGTGCCTGCAGACTGTTTGATTCTTCCTCTACAGTCTTTCCCAGTACTGATGTCAAGCTGACTGGGCAGTAATTATTTGTGTCCTTTTTTCCATTTTTTAAAAATTTATTTTTAATTTTTCATTTACTTAATTTTTTTTTGAAGATGGGGACAACATTTGCTCTCCTCCAGTATGCTGGGACCTCTCCTGTTCTCCATTAATTTTCAAAGATTGTTGCCAGAGGTACAGAGATTACTTCTGCCAGTTCTTTTAATGCCCTTGGTTGTAAGTCATCTACCGTAGCCCTGGAGACCTGAATTTGTTTAGAATAGCCAGGTATTCCTGTTCTACCTCTTTACCTATTCTGTGCTGCATTTTCCCCACTGCATCATATGCTCCATTCCCCCCAGGTTGAGCACTGTTCTCCTTTTTAGACAAAACCCAGGCAAAGAAGGTGTTGAGTAGTTCTCTGTTCCCTGTTAAGTCTTTCACCATCTTCTCCACACAGCAGTCCTATCGTCACCTTGTTCTTCCTTTTGCAATGGGCATTACCAAATAGCCATTTTTATTGCTTTTAAGTTCTCTAGCAAGCCTGAGTTAACTCTGTGCTTTAGCTTTTCTGACTTTTTCTACATGAGCTGGTTATTTCATTCTTCTTTGGTGATTTTCTCCTTTTTCTGTTTCTTGCCCATGTCCTTTTTGAGTCTTAAGTCAGTTGAATGTTCTTTAGATATCCATCCTGTATTTTTTTTAAAAACACCTCAATTTTTTCCTCCTCACTGGAACTGTTTGAAATTGTGCCTTCAGTACCTAATTTTTAAAGAAACATTCATTTTTCATGTACCCCTTTCCCTATTAATATCCCTGGCAATGGCATCGCCACGAGTATTTCCAACAATTTTGGGCCAACCAAAATGTATAAAATAGGTGTCACAAGCTTCTGAAACTCCACTGGCTTCTTCATCAGGAAAAGGGGTTAAAAATAACGCAGGAGAAAAAAATGTTATTGTACTTTGCTATATGGCCAGCATGGCTACTTCTGGATGTGTTTTCTGGACATGAAGATAACTATTTTAGCAGCAAAAAAAGAATGAACCAATGGACTGGGACCTTACTATTTGAGGCGTCTACCTCCAACAACAGTAAAACTTTTGTTTTAAATTGGAACTGCAACTGGCATGCTTTTCCTAGCAGCACCTAAAATTTTCTGAATGTACATCTCTCTGAACTGGGAACCTCAATGTGGAGTCCCCTCCAGAGAGTCCTTTGCTCAAAGGTGAAATATGTCACACAGTAAACACCCAGATCAGTAAATACCCAGGTTTACTATAATGCATAATGCCCATAGGCAGAACCTTATGACAAGCAATTCCAACCCAGTGCAATGACAAGCATGGATATGTAGTCTAACAAAAACCCTTCTAGTTTCCCCAAAACTTCTTTACACAATCCACTGGTTAAAATTCACTGTCTGCCTGGTGATACAATTTCAGGGTCATATAAATGCCTTTTAAAGTCAGGCTTGTTGTTGGCACAGGCCCTCCCTCCATGTGCCAACCTGCATTGGTCTGACCTCTGAGGGAAGAGCAGCCAGCATCCTCTCTCTCACTGCCATCCCCCTTTCCTTATGTGACATGTCTTATTTAGACTGTAGGTCTGAGGGCAGGAAACTGTTAATTTAATGATTTGTAAGCCACCCTGGGAGCCTTTTTGGCTGAAGGGCAAGGTATAAATACTCTAAAGTAAATAATAAATGACCAAACAGCTAACCACAAAGGCTAGACAGCTGCAAGATTCCTGTTTCAGCCATTAACTGCAGTTCCAGCAGCAGCTCTTAAGTCGCACCTCACATCAGTAGCACCCCTTCTTCTTTCTTTCTCCTACTTGATCTCTTCATTCCCACTTCACTGCTTTTTCACTCCATAAGTTTGCTACACTCCTCTCCCCCATCCCTAAAAAAGGTTGGGAACACATCTTTACTAAGGACTGAAACAACATGCAGGCATCTGACCTAACATCTCCAATTGTTGTCTTCTTCTCCTGTTTGGTTTGTAACATCTTGCCTGACGAAGAAGCCCATGGAGCTTCGAAAGCTTGCAACAAATATGTGCATTTTGGTTGGCCAATAAAGGTATCACTGATGAGTGATAATAACAACAATAATAATCCTTAGATTGTAAGACTCTGACAGGATTAAATGTTTTGAATTGATTGTATCTGTAAAGTGCCATGTAAACTTAGGGCACTATACAAATAACAACAGCAACAATTCTCAGGCAGATGAAACTACAAACCTCAGGATTCCATGGGAAGGAACTACAGCAGTTGAAGTGGAAATCATGCTCTAATTCTGTAGAGCCAGTATGGCGTAGTAGTTTGAGCACTAGATTATGACTCTGGAAATTAAGGTTCGCTCGGCCACAGAACCCCACGGACCTTCAGCAAGTCACACTCTCTCAGCCTCAGAGTATGGCAATGGCAACTCCCACCTCTGAAGCAACTTGCAAGGAAAGCCCTGTGATAGGTTTGACTTGAAGGCACAGAACACACACATACACACAATTCATTAGTGTGAATGTGCCCCAGGTCTCTGGTGCTTGACCCTCACTGCCAGGTGAAGAGGCAGGTAGCAGGCAAGGCAGCAAAAGAAAAAGCACTGGAAAAGCAGAAGTGTTGGGAAACTGCCTTGCTCTTTGTTCCCTTCACAATCCATACTGACTGTGAAGTGAACTCCATAAATAAACAACTCATATATATGTGTATAGCTTTATTTTAGTTAGGAGCCAACATGGCACAGTGGTTTGAATGTTGGACACCAAGGTTCAAATCTGTGTTTGGACACCAAGGTTCAGATCCCTGCTCAGGGGTGACCCTGGGCGAGTCACACACTCTCAGCTTCAGATGTCAAAGCCATCTGAGGAGGAAACTTGCACAAAAAAACCCTGTAATAAGTTTGCCTTAGGGTTGCCATAAGTCAGAAAGGACTATGAAGGCACACAGCAACCAAGGGCGTTTATTGTGCGGCAAGCAGGGTGACCACAGGTGCTCCTTTTCCAGGACATGTCCTTCACTTCAGCCTTCTCTCTGGGAGGAATTCCAAAGTGTCCTCCATTTTGAGCATGAAAGAGAAGCACGAATTTACATTTCTATGAATGTTTCGTGCTTTGATTTGGTCACATCCACCATTTTCCCTCGAAAGGCCTCCATTTATTTGCGGCGCCTGCTCCTCCTTTGTGTTTACAAGGACCTCTGGGTCCACAATAGGCCCAAAACATGTCGCAGAACTAATCCAGTTTGAGACTGCTTTAACTGCCTTGGCTCAGTGCTAGGGAATTATGGGAACTGTAGCTTTGTGAGACATTGAGCCTTCTCTGTCAGAGAGAGCTCTGGTGCCACAACAAACTACAGTTTCCAGGATTCCCTAGCATTCAGCCAGGGCAGTTAAACTGGTCTATTTCTGCAGTGTATTGGTCCAAAATACATGGATTTATACTCAAGCTTCTTTTTTTTTAACAGTTCTGAGGAATTCTGGGAACTGTAGTGTTAGTGAGACCTTGAGCCTCCTCCCCTGTCAGGCTGCGTTCACACTGGAGAAATAAACCGGTTTATTTCTCCAGTGTGAACGCAGCCTCAGGGACAGAGAGAGCTTTGGTACCAGAATAAACTAAGTAGTCTCAGACTGGATTATTTTCTGCAGTGTGTTTTTGCACCTTAACCCGAAGCCTCTTCTTCATCAGAATCCTCTGCAGTGTGTGCATCCACACTGGAGAAAGAACCTGGTTTAACTCTCTTTCTGGCTCAGGGCTGTGGGATTCTGGGAGGTTAACTTTTAGATTTTTAATTATAAGGTTATATGTGCAGCACTGTGTAAATTTACAGCGCTATATAAAGGTTAATAATAATAATAATAATAATAATAAAACTCTTTCTGGCTCAAGGCTGTGGAATTCTGGGAGGTTAACTCTTTCTGGTTCAAGGCTATGGAGTTCTGGCTTTAACTCTCTTTCTGTCTCAAGGCTATGGAATTCTGGGAGTTGTGGCTCAAGGCTATGGAATTCTGGGAGGTTAACTGTTTCTGGGTCAAGGCTACGGAATTCTGGGAGGTTATCTCTTTCTGGCTCAGGGCTGTGGAATTCTGGGAATTGGAGAGAGGCTGCATCCACACTAGAGGAATAAACCCGGTTTGGGACCGCTTTAACTCTTTGTCTGACTCACTCGCTATGGGATTCTGGGAGTTGGAGTTTGTTGTGGGGCCTTAAGGCCCCACAACAAACTCCAACTCCCAGAATCCCATAGCGAGTGAGTCAGACAAAGAGTTAAAGCGGTATGAAACCGGGTTTATTCCTCTAACGTGGATGCAGCCTCTCTGAGGCGAGAGAGAGAGAGGAGGGGTCGGCCATTTCCCTCCTCCCTCCGCCTCAGCACCCGTGACGTCAGAGCTTCTTTGCGATTGGCTGCCTCCCCAAACGGAAGTGTTCGGGCCTCACTTCCGCGCGGGGGGGGGGGGGGGGCCGCCATCTTGTTGGCGGTTGAGCGGCGAGCAGCTTGGAGGCCGCCTTCTTCCTTTTCCTTCCGAGGCGCCTCTGCCGCCGCGATGGCCAACAACTGCCACCAGGCCCCGCCGCCTCCCCAGCAGCAGCAGCAGCAGCAGCAGCAGCCCCCGGGCTCCCTCCCGCCCCAGATGTCCCCCGGCGGGGTCCTGCTGCTGTCCCCTCCCCCGATGTCCCTCCCTCCGCAGCAAGGCAGCTCCTCCTCCTCCTCCTCCTCGTCGGTGATGCCGGGGAAGGCGCCGTCGTCGTCGTCGTCCGGGAAGCAAGGGAACGTGCTGCCTCTGTGGGGGAACGAGAAGACCATGAACCTGAACCCCATGATCCTGACCAACATCCTCTCCTCGCCCTACTTCAAGGTCCAGCTCTACGAGCTCAAGACCTACCACGAGGTCGTCGACGAGATCTACTTCAAGGTGAGGGGAGGCAAACAGGATTACTAGGATTCCTATCATCATCATCATCATCATTATTAGGGTTTGCTTGTGCCATAGCATATTAATAATGATCATAGTGGTATTAATAATAGTACTACAGTGGGACCTGGGTCTATATGTCCATGGATGTTCAGTCCCCATTATAGGATTATTATTATTATTATTATTATTTAATAATAATAATAATAATTAATAATAATAATATTAATAGTACAGAGGGACCTTGGTACTGTATAGGTCCATGGATCTTCAGTCCTCATTATAGGATAATAATAATAATAATAATAAATATTAATAGTACAGAGGGACCTTGGTATATGTCCATGGATCTTCAGTCCCCATTATGGACCGTAGGATGTTAATAATAATAATGATGATGATGATAATAATAATAATAATAATACAGTGGGACTTTGGTATATGTCTATGGATGTTCAGCCCCCATTATATAGGATAATGATAATAATAAATAATAATAACATTAATAGTAGTATTAATAATACTACAGTGGGACCTTGGTATCCACTGGGGTTCAGTCCCAAGAGCCTCAACCCAATACTAAGGTCCATGAATATACATGGACATATAATGGGATATTAATAGTAATGTAGTAATAATATTAATAATGTGGGCCCTTGGTATCTACTGGGGTTGGGTCCCAAGATCATTATATTCAATACAATAATAATAATAATAATAATAATAATACAGTAGGAGCTTGGTTTCCTCTGGAAGATGGTCCCAAGAGGCCCTCCCCCCAATACCAAAGGCTATGGATGTTCAATTCCCCCTATATACGATTGGATAATAATAATAATAATAATACAGTGGGACCTTGGTATCTGCTCTGGGTTAGTCCCAGTAAGCCCCCCCCCCCAAATACTAAAGTCTATGGAAGTTCAACTCACATTATATACAATAAGATTATTGTTATTATTATTATTATTATTATACAGTGGGACCTTGTTATGGTCTGGAGTTTGGTCCCAAGAGCCCCCCTCCCCCTGATATCAATGTCTATGGATGTTCAATTCCCATTATATACAATTGGATAATAGTAATAATAATAAGGATACGGTGGGACCTTTGTATCCCCTGGGGTTTGGTCCCAAGAGGGCCCCTCTGGATACCAATGTCCATGGATGTTCAATTCCCATTATATACTATTGGATAATAATAATAATAATAATAATGTGGGACCTTGGTATCGGCTGGGGTTTGGTCCCAAGACCATTATATACAACAGGATATTATTAATAATGATGATACAGTGAGCCCTTGGTATCCCCTGGGGTTTGGTCCCAAGAGCCTCCTCCCCCTCCCCCATACTAAAGTCTATGGAAGTTCAACTCTCATTATATACAATAGGATATTATTATTATTATTATTATTATTATTAATACAGTGGGACTTAGGTATCTGCTGGGGTTGGGTCCCAGGAGCCCCTGTGGATACCAAAATCCATTAGTGCTCAAGTCCCATTACATACAATAGTATAATAAAATAGTGTCCCTGATATAAAATGGCAAAATCATGGCTTCCTTTTGCAATGTTCAATAAAATGGAATAATAATAATAATACGGTGGACCCTTGTTACCGGTATCCACCAGGATTTCAGTATACCCTTCCCCTCCAAATACCAAAATCCATGGATGCTCAAGTCCTGTTATATACAGTGGGGTATCATTATTTTTGTTGTTATCATTATTAACAATAATATTACAGGTGAGACCTTGGTATCCACTAGGATTTGATTCCAGAAAAGATCCCACGATACCAAAAACAGTGGATGCTCATGTCCCATTATATACAATGAGGTATTATTATTGTTAATAATAATAATAATTATACTGTATTACAGTGGGCCCTTGGTATCCACTGGAATTTGATTCCAACCCCACCCCAGATACCAAAGTCTATGGAAGCTCAAGTCCCATTATATATAGTGGGGTATTATTGTTAATAATAACATTACAGTGGGCCCTTGGTATCTACTGGGATTTGGTTCCAGGACACACAAACACACACACACCCTGTCCTGGAAAAGGAGGACCTGTGGTCCCCCAGGGCCTTGACCACATTTCTTCTCTTGCTGAACAGAGATATCAAAGTTGGTAGTGGGAGGCTGCAGCCTATTATCACTCTTTTATTATAAATATTACTATGTTTATTTATATCCCGCTTTCCCCCCCAAAAAATTGGGAGTCAAACCAGCTTACAATTACTTTATTTATTTATTTAGATTGTAAGCATGAAGGCAGGGAACCAACTAATTAAATGATTGTATGTACAGTGCTGTGTAAATTTACAGCGCTATATAAATAAAGGTTAATAACAATAATAATTGGGAGTCAAAGCAGTTTACAATTTAAAAGCACAGTACAGTTTAAAAGGTACAAAAGGGACCATTAAAATAGACTTAAACTATTAGATTATTTCAAATGATCTTTTCTTTTTTAAAAAAATACAATTAAAAAGATAAAAGCAGTTAAACACCATACACTTTAAAACAGCACACCACTCCCAGGAATGTGCTTTAAAACTTTCTGCCTAAACCCCAGCCTCAAAATTCTGTTTTGTTTAGATTGAAAAACCATTGGATTACTTTTCTAATAAGAATAAGGCAAGATGAACATCAAATGTTCTGATCAGGTTCTTGTTGCCATCACCAGACGTGAATGAACAGTGAGAACCTGAGGGTTACCAAGAGTTGTTAAAACACACTGGGGAAATAATCCAGTGTGAGACTGCTTTAGCTGCCTTGGCTCAGTGCTAGGGGATCCTGAGAATTGTAGTTTATTGTGGCGCCAGGGCTCTCTGACAGAGAAGGCTAAATGTCTCACAAAACTACAGTTCCCCAGATTCCCTAGCATTGAGCCTGGGCAGTTAAAGTGGTCACAAGATGGATTATTTCTCCATCTTGGACCCTTGTTCCAGTCACCCAAAGATAATATAGATAAACGTGATGTCAGAGGGAAAAGGCTTAGTAGGCCCCTGAGCATTCGCCAACCTTGCTGTCCCTGCTGTGGCATTTTTATTTTAATGGAGCAGACTGACAAGCTGTAAAGTGAGGTGTTGGCTATCTCCACAGTCTTAGTTTCCAAAATTGAGAGGCATTTTTAGAAAACGAAGGGTACATGCAGCTGCCCAAACAAAAGGTAAAGGTGTGGCGAAAGGGCCGTGAGGGAGGAGTAGAGGTACATCTTGCAGAACTAGAGGTGATGAGAACTAAAGGATATGTTTTGCTGGCCCAGCGTATTATGGGTTTTACTTGGGGTTGGAGGAACTGTGTTTGTCTGGTAGCTATGTATGTAGTGTGTGTTTCAAATAAGTGTTTTAAGTTGTATGTGGGTGCTTTGCTTGAATGTCTGTTTTGCTAATCAAAATCAGCATGCCTTCTGTTTAATAGGTATTGTCTTGTGCTTTGTGTGGGAGTAAGTGTGTGATTTTGGCTTTGGGAGCTCAAGTCTCTCCTGTATCTTGTGTTCATTTCCTGGCTAAATTGCATGCCTTAGAGCTGTGTCTGTTTTGCTTTTGTGTTGGAGTAGAAAGCTGTCGGTTCAAAAAGCGGGTTTCTGTTTTGAAGTTCAGACTCACCTCTGCTTTTTACTCAGGTGCTGAAACAATCTATTTTTCCAATAACTTTACCAGTTTGTTTTTCTGGGAATTGGGTCTTTTCTACCTTGTCAAACACAGAAGACTTTTTTGGGAGCAGAATGTTCACAAAGCATGCCAAATGTTTGTACTGGATTGAGAAGCCTAGGAACGATATGTGAAGGAATTTATATATTTATCACATTTCTTTCCCAATATTTTTCTAAAGAATTGAAGCTCTCATACAAATTTCTGCCCTCGATTGTACCCTCCTAACAGTACTGTAATGTAGGTTAGACTGAGGTCCAAAACACAATGCAGAAACAATCCAGTTTGAGACCATTTTAACTGCCCTGGCTCAGTGCTAGGGAGTTCTAGGAGCTGTAGTTTTGTGAGACATTTAGCTTTCTCTGTCAGAAAGCTCTGGTGCCACAATAAACTACAATTCCCAGGATTCCCTAGCACTGAGCCAGCACAGTTAAAGTGGTCTCAAGCTGGATGGTTTCTGTAGTGTGTTTTGGACCTGAGAGATCATCACTGGCCCAGAATTCTATATGGATCTCCCCAATACTAACCTTAATGCTCTGACCACTCCAACACATACATACGTAATATGTTGTAGAGGTTTGATGGACCATCATACCACCACAGCACGTGTTGACTTTAATAATCCTCTGAGCTTTTCATTTGAGGCTTCTTTCTTAATTAATGTGTCAGTCCAAAACAGGATACTAATGTCCAGTGCATTTCTTATGTTGGTAGTAGCATCTGCTTAGTTTAATCTGTGTGGCCTATAGTTGTTCTTCCCATTTCTGACTAGTAGGACCTCTATCATCAAATAAATTAAAATGTTCTGCCTTTGGGGAGATTTCTTCTGAATGTAAAAAATACCTGTTTCTCAAACTGAGAAGTGAACTTTCCCTTTTGTTTTGTTTGTTGGCAGTCCTTGAGACCACCAGAAGGTCTCTGGGGCACAGAAGTTGCTCACCTTGGGCTACTTTGCTCACAAGACATCAGTTATAGAAGAGCTTGCTATGCCCATGTAGGCCTATATAACAGGGATAGGCAAACTCCGTGCTAGTTTTTCATCCTTGGGACTGGCCACAGGCTGCACTGCTCCCCAGAACAGAAATAGAAGTGGACAGAAGCTCACTACTGGACCTATTTAAAATCCTCCTGGAATGTTTTAGGACAAAGAAGGCACAGAGGTGTATTGTGTTTGTATTGTGCAATGTTCTTTCTGTTTAGGGCCAAAGGGGAGCAGTTATTTTCCGTCCGTACATCTCTTTCACCAAGCAATGTAGTTTCTCATTCTAACTCTGAAGATAAGTTAGAAAGTCTGAGTCAAGTGGGAAATAACACTGTGGTTCCTTCATACAGTAGCGTCACCCCTCCTAGAAAATGGCACAGAGCTTATGTGATGGAGAATCACAGCATGTTTTCTCACAAGTAGCATTGGGCTACTCATGTTCCTTCCATAGAATAGGCACAGCACTTCAGTAGCCAGGGTTTCCAAGTTCCCAGAACTTGAGGGTTTCCTTGAGAGATCCTTAGGGATTCTGTGAGAGATTGTAACTAGGAGGAACCCTGCCTTTTAAAGCTGTAGATATAATAATTTTATGCAGGAATTCCCTGAGACCTGAAAATTATCTCAAGAGTATCTCCAGGATAAAAAAGTTGAGAAGTGCTGTCCTGTCCTATGAACAAGGGAAGAGAACCTAAGTCCAGTTTCCATTGAGCTGTTCAGGCTTGCACCAAATAGTCTAGATAATTAGATATTTTAGCAGCTGAGCCCAATGCTGTGTCACATACCATGCTTGAAACTCACAGAACTATTTAGTAGGTAACATAGCAGCCAATTGTTTAACAAAATGAGCTCAGAGTAATGTCAGGGGTCCACTAATGCACTCACCATCGTCCTTTATTTTATATTTGGCAAGCACCTCATCTTTCTCTGAAGCCGGTGATGGATTAGAGTTCTTGCATCAGCTCTCAAAAAAGTGATATGTTTTTCAGTTGCACAACAGGAACAAACCACTGTGCTTAATGTCCAGAATACTATTTGAGGATATATATATATATATAAAAATAGGAACTCAATAGACGGGCGGCTCCGTGCCACCCCTTTGCGCCCCATGTTGTTGCCACAGTAACCAAATGCTACGGCAACAATGCACTCCCTCATGGCGCTGCCCGTGTGGAGGATGACAGTACTGGGCTAGACCAATGGTCTGATTCAACATATTTTCCTACACTATTGCAGCTTTGCTGCCTTAAACCATACATTACATAGTTAAGTAGTATCTCCTTACCAATCCCATGGACTTCTAGGTTTTTTTTACATTGGTTTTAGACTTGGGATAGTCCCTTAGAAGAGCCGGGAGGATAGTAGAATCAGAATGCACTTCAGATTCATCTGAACAGACATCGTAGTGAGTCTTGAATGAGGCACCCAAAGGCTAGAATTTGCTTTAAAACACACACATTGAAAAAATTGTAATTAAAACCTCAATAACTACATCCCGTTGTCTACATGCCTGTCACTTTTATACATAGGCTGAAACAGAAATGCGAGTTTCCTTGTCTTTCCATGTTTTATTGTAGGTAACTTAATGTCTGTGACTATGCTGTTGTTAACTGCATTCAAGCTGACCTCAACTCATGGTGACCCTGTGGATGAGACTTCTTCGAGACTCTCTGTCCTCCACTGCTCTACTTAGGTCCCGCAGACTTAGCCTGTGGCCTCTCTGATTGAGCCATTCATCTGGCATATGGTCTCTGTCTTTCTGCTGCCTTCTACCTTGCCTAGCCTTATTGTCTTTTCTAATGATTCATGCCTTCTCATGATGTGGCCAAAATATGACAGCCTCGATTGAGTCATCCTGGCTTCCAGGGAGAGTTCAGACTTCATACATTCAAGAACTCATGTTTGTCTTCTTGGCAATCTACGTATCCTCAGCACACTTCTCTGGCATATCTCAAATGAGTTATTCTTCTTATCTGCTTTCTTCACCGTTGAGCTCTCACATCCATACATGATGATGGGGAATACGATGGCCTGGACCATCCTCACTTTAGTGTTCAGAATTATATGTTTGCTCTTTAAGATTTTTCTGAGTTCTTTCATATCTGTTGACTATGGCAAAGCCATTAATTCATTTTTATCAGACTATAAGTATACATTTAGCTAGTATGTTTGTGATGAAAATTCGTTTTAACTGTTATTTTCACATGAGACTTGAGAAATCTGATAGAATATTCATAATCCTTTCAAAAATATGATTTAAATAGAAAATACAAGTTCAATAGCATCTTTTATCTGTTTTGTTGGGAACTTGCATGTGTTCTTTTAAAAATTAAGGAAATAAACGTTTATTTCTGAATTTAGCACTTTTGCATTCTCGGTAATCAACTAGTAGTTGTACCTCAGAGGCACATTTTCTTTGGAGGTTCTGTTTTAATTTCATGGCTACAAACCACTGATAGACCTATTTTCTGTGAGTTTGATTGACTTGTTTAATGTCATCTAATTCAGTTGCTGTCATCACTCTACGTGGGGCTACCCTTGTGCCAAATTCGGATACTTCAACTGGTACAAAACATGGCAGCCAGCTAGGTCGTGGGCACATCTAGAGCCGACCACATTAGACCTGTTCTAAAATCTCTTCACTGGCTGCCTATTAGTTTCTGTGCAAGGTACAAGGTATTGGTTATAACCTTTAAAGCCCTACATGGCCTGGGTCCAGACTACTTGCAGGAGTGCCTTTGTCCACATAATCCACCCCACACACTTAGGTCCTCTGGGAAGAACTTGCTCAAACCCAAGAACCTGCAATCCACCATGACCCAGAGGACCTTTTCATCTGCTGCTCCTAGGCTCTGGAACAACCTGCCAGACAAGATCCGTCATTACCAAGAAGCCTTTAAAAAGACCATTGAGACGGATCTCTTCCGGCAGGCCTTTCCAGATTATCCTTTCTAGATTAGCTTCTACTCACTGACATCATTCGCCCTGTCCCCCCCCCCCCCCCGAAAAAGATAATTCTCTCACGTAAATCTAAATGCAATTTTAGCAAATTCCTAATTGGAATTTTTTTTTGGGTTGTTTCTTTTTAATTGTAATTTTATTCTTATGATGTTTTATTGTTAAAATTGTAATCTGCCTTGATTCCCCGGGGAAAAGGTGGAATATAAATAAATTTTGTTGTTGTTGTTGTTGTTATTATTATCACCATCCTGTCCTGTGTTTTGTTCCTCATAGGCATTTTTTTCTTCACTGTTTATAACTGAGATTAATAATCTGCTTTGTGCATATTGACAGTTGATTCCGGAAACTGGTGAAGCAGCAGTCTTCATTTACGTTGGCCGCACAGCTTCTTTTATGTTAATTTATAAATTTAAAATTACAATGAGTTTGATTGATTGGTTTCTTGTTTGTAGGTTACACATGTAGAGCCTTGGGAAAAAGGGAGCAGAAAAACAGCAGGCCAAACAGGGATGTGCGGAGGGGTAAGTAGAAGTACGTGCCTTCTGAATTATTGGAGTTTTCTACATGGTAATTGCACTTGTATGCAACTTCGAACATATGAAACAAATGTTTCACATTTTAATTCATTTAATTAAAATGAGGATTTATTTTTATTGATGACACTGAGTTTTTAAAAATTCATTTATAAATGCTAGGTATCTGAATTAAATTGTCAGTTCTGCTACTTCTTCAAAAAGGCATAATGAAATGAAATTAGTCTTTGACTAACTACTTAAAAATAAGTATGTAGCCCAAAGAAAGAATCACTCTTCTCAATTTTTAATATACTAGTGCTCCAGATTAACTACAGCTATGCCTGCAATGAAGCCCTTATGTTTAGCTGCAAATGGAACATCGTGCATAAATAACTTCTGCTCACATATTGCATGATGTGAAGCAGAAAACCATGGAAACCAGTGGTGTGGGATATGTTTTGCTGTGGAATGAATTGGTAACATAGTGAATAGGGACAATATTAGTTAAGTTGAGCAGTTTCAAGAAGGTAATCAACTTCTCAAGTAGCTGTAACAAAAGTATCTGTACATCTAGTGGAGAATGCTTAAAGTGTTGAAATTAGTACGAAATATAAGTACATTCTAAAATTGTACTCCATGTTATTGAACTGCCATATTTACAAAACGTTAAAGAAAAACAATTTCTACATAAAACTTGGAATTGGTATGAATATTATATTTAATCCATAGTAAAATGTTTCCTAAGTGATGATAATAATTTCAGTTTATATAACTTGGTGGTTTTTTTTAATCAGATCTTTATTGATTTGGGATCTCAACAAATCATCAGAATCATTAGTACAAATATGCACACAGTCCCAAGTTGGCCACAGTGTTGTTTTTCAGTGGAGGGAGAGACTACATTTTCTCCCCACCTGAAAATATTATTGCATACATAGTATGTTGGTGAGGTTTTTCAGCTTCAGAAAATCCTAGTGGTATTATCTACTATTTCAGTACCTGTGACTGAATCAGATAGTCTTAAAGTTTTGAGTTGACGTATGAAGAAAAAGATATATGAATATTTTATGTATTAAGGGAAAAGTAAGACAGACTGATTAGTTGTTTCTTTTTCTGCTAATATTTTAAGGTGCGTGGTGTTGGAACTGGAGGTATAGTGTCTACAGCTTTTTGTCTTCTGTACAAGTTATTTACCCTGAAGCTTACCCGTAAGCAAGTGATGGGACTCATAACGCATACAGACTCCCCATATATTAGGGCACTTGGATTCATGTATATTAGGTAAGCAGCAGTATAATTTGCTCTCAAGTAAATACCTTCACAAAAAATACCACTGATTTACACAGTGTTTTTTGTTTTGTTTGTTTGTTTTGGTACTTGAAGGTACACACAGCCTCCAACAGATTTATGGGACTGGTTTGAATCCTTTCTTGATGATGAGGAGGTATGTCAACAAGGGTAATACTTTGTTTTCTTTTTCTTTTCTTTTCTGATATCTTAAGTAAATAATTGAATTAAATGTCTTTAGATTGTAAAGCATTAAAGAAATACAGATGTAATTTTTAACTTTATATAACGAGCAGTAATATCTTTCTCATCCTTGATGGTGTTTGAGATTGCCATGAGAAAGAATTAAATAGGATTTCTATACCTTCAGAAATAAATGTTGGAAGTGAATTTAATTTATTATGAACCCAAATACTTTGGGGATAAATGCTTTGGAAAACAGAGGCCAAAAGTTTAGAAAACAAACAAAAATCATTCTTGCATTTTTAGCAAAAGTACAAACCAAGCCAAATCAGATAGCAACAAGTAAGTGTCAGTATTTTTAAGAAGGGGAATCAATTGGAGTTGTTGCTATCCAAAGGCATCTGAAGACATCTGCACTCTTAGTGGAGTTGTTTTCAAAAATTCGTGTCAATTGCAGTGATCACTGAAATTTTGAATTGCTATTACATCCTTAACTTTGCAATCATACTTTGGAGGCTCCACAGAGACCTGCTGAAACTTAATTTCTTCCAGAATTAATTCACAATTTTTAATGTGAATTCTCTTTTTATCAATATTCATAACATTCATTGACCATCTTAGATGATGACCATCCTGAGTGCATTATACTTTATAGAACCTACTGAATCTTCTCAGTAGAGATTTGTAGTGTACCTTGTTCTTCTAGTTCCTGTTAGAGTAAAATTCATTATCTCATTTTTTTAAAAGAAAGGTGGCATGTATTTTGACACCACCATCATCCAGCACTACTGAGTGGGTTTTTTAGTTCCTGTCCAAAAAAATTTCTTGACAACTTTTGCTCTGTTTTTCATAAAACTAGGTAAAACTGCAGTAGCACTGAGAGATAATTTCCATGCATTGAAGGTGTGAAAGTAGATCGGTATGCTTTCTCAGTGCATCTGCCTAAATGCTGTTAATGCTTTGACTAATTCACTGATATTCTGAATGTACCTTTGTGGTATTATAATTTAATACATTGTTTTCTTCTTTAGATCTCTGTGCAGCGATTTTATTTGGAAAAAGTGTATATGAGCACTTAAATGTGTGTGAGTGCAAGCAGTTTTACATTTAGATTTTCTCTTCTGTTGTAGATAACAAATCTCACTTTCCTTGTGTGCTTGCACTATAGGTTTGGGCCTGACAATAGCTGACTAACATGTCCTGAGCTGTGAGAGGGCATAGCAAGAAGGCCTTCATGCGGTAATGACCCTTTTCCGAGACAATGGTCATCATGGATTATGCATTTCCAATTATTTGTTCCTTTATTTATTTTTTGCATAACTCTAAATTAGAAACCTCACTGCTTCATGGCAGTTGGTTTGCTATTGCTTCCAATTTAGATGGAGTCCATTATGTACTACAGCCGTTTCTGATCATTTTTAGACAGGAAATGAGGCTACAGTTAGGCCATAGTGTTGAGTTGTGACTGCAGTCCTCAAAATGAGGTTTTAATTTAGAGCAAATTATGTTCCATTTTGTGGAACAGCGTAACAGCAGCATACAAAAGAACTGAGTATGCGATTTCATGCTAATTTGTTAATAAATGGACCCTTTACTATCCAGCAGCAGGATTGGTTTATGCACCTGCATGCATATTCATTAAATCAAAGTCCCAGACTGTAATATACGGCCAAAGGCGAAGGTTACAAGACTTGACATTCTGAGACAACTTATTTACCAGAAAAAAAATCCTTAACCATCATATTTGAAACTTGAAAGATGATAATCAGTGTAGTAGAATTGTTTTTAAAGCAAATAATAGATGGTTTCTCACAATCAGAATTTGTTTTCTGTTTTGTGTTTTCTTTTTGAAGGACCTTGATGTGAAAGCAGGTGGCGGCTGTGTCATGACCATTGGAGAAATGCTGCGTTCCTTCCTTACTAAGCTTGAATGGTTTTCGACATTATTTCCAAGAATTCCTGTACCAGTCCAGAAGAACATTGATCAACAAATAAAAGCCAGACCTAGAAAAATCAAGAAGGATGGCAAGGAGGGACTAGAAGAAGTAGACAGACATGCAGAGCGTAGACGTTCAAGGTTATACATTAACTTTACAAAATGGCTACTTAACAAACAAGTTCTTACTCCAGTGATTTCATGTAGTCAAGATATCCTCTAGTCTTGCAACACTGCTTTCTAAAATAATAGTTGCATTTATATAACATATATAGCTATATAGAATGTTCAGACAGCTTCACATTAACTCAGCAATCCTTACATACTCGTTTGTAAGGATGGCAGTATTGTCTTATAACAGATGAGCTTGTTTAAATTCACCTAGGGTCTTAATTGCTGAAGTGAAAATTAAGCGGGAGATCGGCTGGCAGCAAGCATTCTTGGCTTACTTTATCTAGGGTGGGCTGTCATTTATAATCTGATTTTTCTGTGTTAAGATCCTTTGCTCTACCAGTTTTTTCAAATTACATATAGAAAGGACACAATTGAATATATAATGTTTTGTTAGTCTGTATTAAGTTATCTGAAAATGCACTCTTGCTATACTGGAAAGATTACTTAGTCCAGTATTATTTTCAAGAATCCAAACAACCCGCCGGGGTAAGTGATCCACCAAAAAATGGTTAGTGTTTTGTTAAATGTCCACCCTGCTATAAACTCTGCCAGAAGTAGTGTAGTTACTAACAGATATTGGAGCTGATACTGACATCTATAAATTTGACATACTGTAAAATTAGTACCAATATAGAATAAAATACCAATACAGGTATAGAATTGAAAGGCTGCAAAATAAGGAAAGGATAAATATTTCCTTGGTAGAACCCTTGTTGGTGTAAAAGCTCAATTTCTTAAGCATTTGTTTTCATGTAGGTCTCCAAGGAGGTCCTTGAGTCCCAGGAGGTCACCTAGAAGATCAAGAAGCAGAAGTCGTCATCGAGAAGGCCGTGGTTCATCCAGTTTTGATAGAGAACTGGAAAGGGAAAGGGAGCGGCAGCGGCTAGAACGAGAAGCCAAGGAGAGAGAGCGAGAAAGGCGACAGTCCCGAAGTTCTGATCGGACGTTAGAACGTCGACGAAGTAGAAGTCGAGAGAGGCACAGAAGTCGAAGCCGTGATCAAAAAAGTGACAGAAGAGAGAGGGAAAGGGAGAAAGAAAATGAAAGAAGCAGAAGGAAGGATCGAGATTATGAAAAAGACAGAGGAATTGAAAGGGATAGAGAGCGGTCTAGAGAGAGAGATCGTTCTAGAGAAAAATCAAAAGACCGAAAAAGTAAAAGTGAAATAGATGAAAGGAGGCATAAAGATGAAAAAGATGAAAGGAAACACAGAGATGAGAAAAGAGATTCCAAAAAAGAGAGGAGACATAGCAGAAGCCGAAGTAGGGATCGGAAGCATAGGAGTAGAAGTGTGAGTAGGAATGCTGGCAAGCACAGTAGAAGTAGGAGTAAAGAGAAATCGAGTAAACACAAGAGTGAAAGTAAGGAGAAGTCAAATAAGCGAAGTAGAAGCAGAAGCAGAGGAAGAACTGACAGTAGTGAAAAGTCCCGAAAACGAGACCGTAGCCCCAGTAAAGAGAGATCACGAAAACGTAGTAAAAGCAAAGACCGTTCCCATAAACATGACCACAGTGATAAGGACCACTCAAACAAACATGATCGGAGGAGCCAAAGTACAGAACGAGAGAATCAAGAAAAACAATCTAAAAACAAAGATGAGACTCTATGAATGTTCGGAAGTGGATCACATTGAATCCTATAAATGTTTTGAAACCTTGCTTATTTTTTTTCTTAAAAGTTATGATTGTGCAGTAGTTGATGAGCACTCTTCAACCTCCCTTTAGGCTGCAGATTGTCATTTCCTATTTTGAGTAGGGAAGTGCCTTTGTAATCCCATGAAATGCGTTGACTATTCCAGGCCATTTGTTTAGTTAAATTCATGATGCAAATTTGTTTGTGCATTTTTAAAATTGTTCAAATGTTTCCGAAATGTACAATCTGTACATATGTCCTGAAACTGTTCTAATCCCTTCGGCATGGTTTGCCATGTTGGTTAAATTTGTATACGGCAATAAAACTGCCACTAATTCTACTTTGTTTTATAGATGTGGAATTATGGTTTCTATCTGAATTAGCATGGCTGTGCTTTGCATAATAATATGGCAGAAGCTTTTAAGGATGGGTTTTGAACATGTATTATATCTAAAATATTTATGTGCATTCAACATCCATGAAGGTTGCAGTTCTAGAACTCTTGTGTCCATTTGTACCACTTGTCTTGGAAACCATTTAAAATACAGTTTAATTGTGAAACTCAAGGAAGTATTACATTTAGAGTAGGCTTTCAAAGGAGGTAGCAATTAAAGGCAGGGAATGTGGTTTTCCTGAGGTCTATGTCATAGCTGAGCTTAATGCTGCCTCACTGGGACACTGTTAAGGTTGATACATCTATGTATCATATCCATGTAGACTTTCGGGGTAGGTTGTATTCTTCATGTAAACATTCTTTCAATACAGTATCCCTAGTTTTGTTTAGTTTGTTTTTTATGTGCCGCTGCCCTGTCATTCATAAAGTAACCCTATGATAAACAAAGGTAAAAGAAACTGAGTAAAGGGAGGCCAGAAAGCAAAATAAGGTCAATAAGCAAGCTTCAGGTTCAAGCTTCCAATTATTATATTTTTTACAAATCATTTAAGCAAAACATCTCCATAAAGTTCTTTTTTAATGCATTAATTTTTTAGGAGGACTTGGGAGTACTGCTTGAGTTGAAGAATTTCTCTCTAGCAAGAAAAAAGTAGCTAAATTTTTAAAACACTGGTTACTTGTGAGATAATGTCAAAATGCAGTGTTGGAAGAGAAATCATATCACAAAAGTAATATCTGTTTGGTAGACTTGTTCTAGTGACCTGTATAAGAAATATAAAATCTCTGGAATAAAGACTGGATTAATTTATTTGTGG
This sequence comes from Urosaurus nigricauda, assembly GCA_034509955.1. Classification (NCBI taxonomy): domain Eukaryota; kingdom Metazoa; phylum Chordata; class Lepidosauria; order Squamata; family Phrynosomatidae; genus Urosaurus; species Urosaurus nigricauda. Next base: position 110,773,017 of record JAOEGL010000004.1, read on the forward strand.
CTATCCCCAGTTCATTGCCAGGAAAAATGTCCTTTGAGGCTTGTTTTTCATAAATGATAGAACAGTTCAAAGAGTAAATTACCTCTAGCATACACATTAGACAGGCCAACATGCTAAGTGTGTTATAACTGAGGCATGTACTATAATAAACTTTTTTTTATACCATTTGGTAAATATCCTTTCAGTTCACTGGTGTTTATCAATCTGTTAGATATGCAGGCTTAATGGAGTGAAAATAAGTTGTCCATCCTCATCCAGGAAATATACAAAGAGATGTATTCCAAAATGCATTTTATAGTATCTGGGATTTTTGTTTGCACCCAGCATTTTGGCCCTTTCATTATATTGTGAATAGGCTCTCAATAATGGCTCACTTAGTGGGATCGGTGGGATCAAAACTATTGTGGTTATTACACAGCAGATTAAAAATGACATTTGGTTCTCAAGTTGTGTATGTTGAAGACACTGACTACTTTAAAACGTCTGGAAAGATGAGCAAGAGTGTCATCTCACTGTTACATACTACGTATAAGAATCAATACAAACACCTGAGCCAGACTTAATGGTATCAAAAAAGTAAAAGCTACTGTTTAATTTGCAATGAAATAGTGTGTGTGTGTTTGTGTTTAACCTGTACAATATAGATCACTGATGACAAGGCTGTAGCAGTCACATACAGAGACTGGATAGCCTGAGGGAGCGGAGTGATAGTGGCCAATGGAATTAGAAGGATCATTAAATATTCAGATATTCTTACCCGCTTACTTTAGTCTGCTTTTTCCTGTAGTCCCTGGTGGTGATCTGCACTTCTCCTTCCTCTGTAAATCACTGAGAAATTATATTGAAAAAAAAGTTTGAAGCCAGTCATTTCTGCTTTAGTGGACAGTTGTTTAGTGTTAAATGGGGTTTCACAGTGCCTTTGTTTACAAAATAAAAACTGGGACTCCTGTCACCTTGACAGCTTCCCCATCCAAGATACTCAGGGGCTGTCTTGACTACATGATGGAAACCAGCCTGAATGTCCCAGATGTTTCTATTATTACCGTAATCTGTCTTCTATCTGTAAGATAGAAGACCCAACCCAATAGTGCATTTGGAAGTTAATTTTGTGAAAAAGGACAACTGATGGTCACCTTACCAACCACAAACATTCTGCATGTTCATGTTTAAGTCATTTTTCTCTTTGGGACTAAGAACTCTTTTCCCATAGGCAAGACACTTTTGTTCTAGCTTCTGTTTATTTCTCTTCTGCTTTCTTTTCCTTGAATATTTGAAAGCTGCCATTAAATTATAGGTGCCAGGCTTGCACAGCTTTGAACGAATAGTTCATATCTGTGAGCCATCAAAATATTTAGAGGTGGCTGTTTCAAACTCTGGTCTATAATGCAAGCCTTAGGAATTTTTTAAAATAAAAAGTCCTGGTTATATAATTTGTGCACCTCCTGTTAGGCTTTGTATAGAATAATAATTGAGATTCCAATTTAAAGAGGGTTACATTTCTTTACAAAATAGTAATATTAGGCCTCGTTAAAATTTGAACTTTCTGATTATGAATACTTAAATGACAGTTTAGAAGACATTTTACCTTAAAACAAATTTGACTCATTTGGAAAGGTACTTACCCATTCCTACTGAACTTCCAGAACATGTCACTAGAAAATGAATATGCAAGTTTGAAACTATGATTAGTTTGTGTTTTAGAAGAGGATTTGATACTTATTCAGGAATATACAAGTAGAGAGATGATTCTTTTAAAAATTAAGTGATGGTTCTGGTTTATGATTTTTAAATAATGAGATTAGGTGTTTTAACAACACGAACTGGGAAATGTAGATTACTAAAATTTAAAAGCATGTTGAGTCAAGAACGAATGTAAGATTAAAAATGAATAGGCCTTCAATAGTAATTCTGTGAATAAATATTTGTAGACAAAACCAGAAACTAGATTCAGATGCATCTTCATCTGCAGATATTGGATCTTGATATTACTAGGCAAGCAAACACATTGACAGATCATCCCTACTACACCGACTTTTTGTGTTAACAGGAATCTCTTGGCTGAGTAATGCAATTCAGTTATACTGAAATGCAAACCTGTAATGAAGTACTTGGTGTAGCTCACCAAGATGTTTTGTTTTGTTACTATACAGACTTCATATCTATGCAAATGACGAAAGGTTCTTGCTGTATTATAGATCCACAAATGCCTGAGCATTGCAGTTAACTTCATTAATGTCATAATGTAGAGTTTCCTGTGTATCCATCACCAAATACAGTTCACAGTGGCATAGTGATGGCAGCAGAGATAGTACATCACTCAACAAGTGGAAGATTTTTTTAAGATTTTGCAATTCATATACAATATTTTTACATTGCTCCTCAGGAAGGAGTAGTATTCTAGAAAGTATGCTTCACTGCTGTGCATTCATTTCCCATTGGAACACTGTAGGTGATTACCTGAATATATCTTTTTAGGACAAAATGCAAGTTTTGATCCTTCATCAGTTACAGGTGACACCACAACTGTGTAGACATCTCCACAGGGTATCTCAGTGATATCACAGTAGGTCAGGTCTGTGTTGGGTGTACAGGTGAAATTTCCTTTTGAGCCATACAGATCAGTGCTGTAGTTTATTGATCCTTCAGAAGTACGCCAGTGTATTCGTATGCCATTGTTGCCCAGCCTGTATAGTTGAACCCCAGAAGGGCAGCAGGCACCTGAGAAGGAAAAGGACAGCTTTGTTTTGTTCCATACAGGATAGAGAACATCAAGCTGAAATAGAGTGATCTTTCTGACAGCATAGGCATGGGTTTTCTTTAGAGTTTATGCTATTAAAGTAACTCGGAAATGGTAAATTATCTAGGTCCACAGACAACCATGAAACCCAGGGTGGTTGAGTGTTGGACTAGGACTCTGGGAGACCAAGGTTCAAATTCCTGCTCAGCCTTGGAAGCCTACAGGGTGAATGGGTAAGTTGTATGGTCTTAGCCTCACAGGAAGGCAATGGCAAGACCTTTCTGAAAATCTCATGATAGGGCCACCACAAGTTGCAAATGACTTGAAGGCACACAACAACAACAACAGTGCATAGCCATGAGCATTAAAAAACCTTTAGTATCTTTGAGACAGCTGAAGTAACTGTTTTTTCAAACTCAGTAAAACGAATGGGGTAGTATGCTAAATACAGTACAAGTAAAATTATGCAACAATGTTTGGACTGTTTTAACAGATCTTGGTATCAGGGCCCAGGCTACATTTTCCATCTGTCTGATGAGCTAATCTGGGACATTCAAAAACAGTTCTATTACAGGAGTACACAGCTGTGCTCCTTTGGAAGATTATGACCTACAATCCTATCAGCCTTTGGTAGGATAGTCAGTTTGTGGGAACTAGTCAATGTATGTGGAGAGCCACTGTTGCCCTGCAATAATTTGCTCTTCTGTACCTTCACATTGTTTCTGACGTATGGCGACCCCAAGGCAAACCTATCACACAGTTTTCTTGTTCAGAGGGGGCTTACATTGGAATAAATTACTTTGCAAGATCCTCGTGTAGTTCACTAAACTTTAGGCTTGTGTTCAAATGCATTGGTTGTGATCAACCACTCTTCTAATTAAATTCTTCAGTTTTAGCTTGCTTGCTAAAAGACTTAAGAATCCTAGATTAAACAGGGAAACCATGCAGATGTAGCTGTTAAATAGTTTACATTTATCAGATTATGAACACACAGAGGCTTGGCTCTAGAAAACAACTAAAGGAAAGAAGCTCGTGGAATGGCATGTTTCCGCTTGCTTCTCACCAGTATCCAAGTGTGCTCCATATGAGTTCTTTTTCATACTGATCCAGACAAACACAGCTACAGTACGTCTTTGAACTGTAGAAATACAGTAAAGCTACTTTTCCATATACTTACTAGAAGAGAATCCACTATATGTACAGTTTGATATTAAACCTGTTTCACTAATTGCTTGTACAGACACTGTGTAGTTGGTTCCACATGTGATGCATCCCAGGAGGCAGTAATTCTGGAGCGTGTGGCACCTGGCGTATCCTGTGTGTGATTCCAAAATAGTTACATATGTCTTCGCACCAGTCCCAGTAGACCAGCTAATGTTTGTTACGGACTGTGTCACCTGCGTTACCGTAATATCAACTGGGCAGCAAGGAGCTTAAAAGAAGAAAGATGATTATTGGTTTTGTTTTATTTTAGCGTGATCAAAAGAAAGTTTAAAATAATTTTTTCAGTGCCTAAATGGAACATTAGACTCCCACTTGAAGAAGAAAAAAAGACTCCTACTCATAAATAATTTGCACTGATAGTATTGGTAATTTCTGTAATAATTGCCACCCTCACTTTATCTCGAACATGCCAGTTCCTTCAAATGGCCACTTAAAAAGGCCAAGGAGAACAGTCAGCCTTGTTGGTAGTCAAAGGTGAAAGGTGCAGAGACTACACATTTACAACTAGAGAACAACATTCAGTTTGAATTACTTTCTTTTAAATTAAATTTAAAACATGAGTTGTCTACAATATGTTAAACTGTCTATTTGGCCCACATCAATTTGCTAGCAACATGCAGTGTTTTAGCAGTTCAGTCAATCAGCTAGCTTATACCAGTAAATATATGCATAGCTATAAAATGTCAGTATAGGTTCCTTTGGAACATTACAATAGGTAAAATGACATTTTAAAAAAATTTAAATAGCTAACAGTTGCTAGGGAAGGCTGTTTAAACATTTTCCTTTTCATTGCTGATGTGCCCAGGAATGGGCTTTGATAAGGCTTCCAAAACTATGCAGCACACACCAATGGGGATGGGAGTATTAGTCCTACATTATCTGAATAGGTGTCTTCTCCCATATTCAGATCTAGACCATTTGGTCATTTTCATAAGCTACCATTTAAGTGCCTATGAGAGGGTATTTTCAAGTTATGGACAGATTTTTGGAATTCTTTCTCCAAAAAAGTTAATCTGATACCTGTACTTTAACATTAAGCAAAGACGTTTTGCCTAGGCATTTTAGAATTTAATAAGCTAACACTTGGAGGGAAAAAATATATTGTTACTTTTAAGCTGTTTCCTCAGCACCACCCTCATAACTGTTTCTTACAGAATGGTACTTATTGTGAGTTGCCTTGGGTCACATCATAGGACCCAAGGTGAGATGAAAAATTAAGTAAAAATAAATAACTTGTTGTTGCCATTGTTAACTGCCCTTGCGTCGATCTTGATCCATGGTGACACTGCTGATGAGACATCTCCAGTACCCCCTGTCCTCCACTGCTCTGTTCAGATCCTGCAAGCTCATACTTTTGAACTCTTTTAATAGAGTCCATCCATCTTGCATGTGGCCTTCCTCTCTTTCTACTTCCTTCCACCTTTCCTAACAAATAATACCATAGGCAAAAAATAAATATTATAAAATAAGACTGATATCTAAATGATGGATAGCATTTCTAATCATGTGCAACTTACCAGTTTCTAAAGGGACACTGTAACTAGGCAAACTCTGTCCTGCTTCTGTACTTGCTACAGCACTGACAGAGAACAAGGACCCACAGGGGAGATTGTGGATAGTGCACGAACTTCCAGCGCTTGTGCAATGCCATTTTCCTGCTGCTCCTTTGGCAGTGACTGTATATGTCGCTTCATCATTGTTGGCATGCCAGTGCACATTAATTACAGAAAGAGTATCCTTCGAGACGCTTATTATTTCTGGACTACACGGAGCTGCAATTTTTAAAATGAAGCATATTTTAATTTTACACTTATTCTTGAAGTTTCTGTTGCATTAACACAGTAGCAAAGCATTATGACAAATGTACAGTTGTATTAAAGCCAAATATTGCAAAGGCTGTTGTTTGCTTTCCCTTCTGACATTCTCCATCCAGGAGCTGCTCTCTCAAGAGTCCTTCATCCCACATATGTCACCGTTAGTATGTTTATTTATACTGAAGACTGCCCTAGAATCATTTAAAAACAAAAACCCTAACATATTGCATATAATGCTTATTTCACAATCTACTGCAATGGGCCTAATTCAGTCGTTTTCTAGCTTTTTCCACCTATGACCCCCCTTTAGATCTGCATCAGGTCATTGTCATCCTCCCTAGGTAATTTTAGACCCTGGACATATGAGTCTGTGGATCTCAGTTGTCAAGAACACTGCTAATTTCCTTGCTTTTCAGGCATTTACAGCTACTTCTACATTCTTGACATGTGCAAGGAAATAAACCAAAATGAACCAGAACCCAACAGTGTTGTTCTGTGAACAGAAGTCCATTCATGCAAAGAGGGAAAGGTGGATAATTCCTCCCCCTAAGGAAGTGCCCTCTGCATGTAAAGGGCTAGTAAATATTTGGGTTCTGCAGAAGGTGGTGGGAGGGAAGAGAAAAGAGAAAGTCTTGTGTTGGTAGAAGTTTGTAACTCACTGTCACATGTAATTAAAGAAAGAAGCAAGAAATCTTGAGCAGTCTAGGAATAAAATGGAGCTTGTTGGTATTATAGAAAAACAAATTGACTTGGAAATTAAGCATCATCTTGTTTTACAAGGAAAATACATTGCCTGGCATCCTATTAGTGAATCCTGTTAGTTGCCATCAGAACTCACGTTTGTGTTCATTGTGTAGGTTAGAATTCTGCTCACTTGTATGTCAATTGTATAAGTCGGAATTCTGTTCCAACCACACACTAACCAAACACTAACCAAAACCCGCCGCAAAAGCTCACGTTGTAAGCATCAACAGTACGCACTCACACACACTCCAACATGGCCATTTCTGTGTTGTCAGAGAATGGAGGAAAGAGTAAGGATGTATCCAGCTATTTTCTTGCAGCTGTAAGGACCCCACCCCAGTTTTAAAGTGGACAAATCCTGAAGAATTCTGAATCATGCTATTCCACTGGATTTTCTTTTCCACTTAAAAATGTGTGGGGTAGCAAATGTGCCTAGTTGTGTTATTCGTCGTCAAGTGAGATGTTTTGATACTTCCAACTGGATAACATAGTAGTAATTCACCTTTTCAGCAAAATATTGTAACTTTCCAAATATGTTCTGTATTAGGAAAACATTGCTTGCCGGACTTTAAACTAAAAATATACCTGTTGCCACATGTTTCGATGCACAAGATGTGTTGCTGCCTCTAATTTCACTGAAAGAATAGACAGTGATGTTGTACTGAGTGTTGCACTGCAGGGCAGACAAGGTACATACTGTGGCAGTGTCATTGCATAAGAGCTCATTTGCCCAGTCAACAGCTTTGGTTTCATACATTTCAGCACCACGGACAGGAGACCAGACAATCTGAACTGTGTCACTTGACACAAACACTGGGTTAAAATCGCTGGGACAGCAAGGGGCTAAGGTGAGAAAATAAAAGAGAGATAATATGATTATGATTATTATGAGATAGTATAAATTATTAACAGAATAAATATTTCCCTATGCAGTCCACTTTTATGCAAAAACAGTGGGCAGGGATTTCAAACACGGGGCACTAAGGACCTTTCTCTTGGTACTATCAGAACAGTTTAACAGAGGAAAGAACCTCTTGGCAATCTCTTAGATGCACTTGAGCACCACCTCTGCAGATGGCACTAATACAGGTATCAACATAGTATTTGTAAAACAAGTGCTACAAGAACGTCATTTCAAATGGTTAACTTTGGCTCCTCTGAGCAACACAGCCATCAGGCATAGCTGGACTGCTCCTAGATTGCACAATTTTCTCTGGGTCCCTTGCTTGTCACCAGTCCTAAAAGTTGTGCAAAGACTTAATTGACTTAATCTTTTGAAATCCCCTGAATACCATACTTTACCATGCAGAGCTTTTTTCCAACTTGGTCTAATACCCACACAGATCTATCAAATTATTATGCATAAATAAATGGATGTTCTTACCTGTGGTATAGTTGAATATGTCCCCTAAGGGGCTCTGCCCTGCCTTGTTATAAGCAAAGACACTAATGAAATAGGTGAAACCGCAGTCAGATTGGAAGTGGCATTGAGTATGTGATGTGTTGCAGTGCACCTCCAAGCCATCGTCACTTTTCACAAAGACCACATAATAATCACTGAGGTCAACATCTGACCAGGAAACTTCCAAATTGCCTGGCTCATCCTCTTCAATGGTTATACTTTCTGGAGCACAAGGCACTGCAAAGTCAACATTTGAATAAAAATATTTTAGCACTTTCCCAGAGTTTGGGAAATTACCTTCTAAAAGTAAAGAGCTAAAGTGATTATTCTGAGCCCTTCCACCATGTGGGGACTGGTTCCTGTTGAAGAAGCATTTGAATAAATTACTTTCCCATGTCTTAGAAGTAAGAAAAAAGTTATTTTTAGTCAAAGCATTCTTTACTGTGGTTGGATTTTATTTATTACTTTAAAAAACCTAAATGTTACAAGGTGCTGACATATGGCACAAATATCCTCCTCCCATCCACACTGTCACTTCAGCACCCAAGGAAGATGCAGTATGGGCCAGTTTTGGAACCATGTAATATTCCTCCTGCACCATTTGACAAGGCCACATTCCCTGTCACTTTAAAATCAATTTAAAATCATTTCCCCTGAGAATGGAGTAAAGTTGTTACTTCTTAATTTATGGCCATAATTAAGTTAGTACATGTTGAGACTTCCTTACCTTATCTGGTTCTGAAATCTGAAATATTTCAAAAACCCAAACTTTTTCATGTTTTTTATTTAAAAAAGACATTAATTAGAAGTACCTAGTTATTTCAATGAGTTACACTCAAGCTCTGTTTTTCTCGGTATTTTACAAATCCAAAAACTTGAATGTTAATGTAGGTTTCATGGATCTGATGTGCTTTTTCAAAACATCTGAGTTTACTTAGTAGAAGCTCAAAGTCCAAAGTCTTTGGACTTTGGAGCAGAAGCTTAATTTGCCAATTACAGAGATGGTAGTGCCTCTGGTCAGTAAGTATAACAACACTGATCAGAAGCATAGGTGCCAATCATGAAAACATCTTTATAAAAGTAGAGTACGTGTCTTCAAGTTTTGTTTTATTTTTACTTATAGTAACTCTCATTAATTTTGTAGGAATTTCTTAGACAAAAGAAAGTTGCCACTGCATTTCTCTGAAATCTACTCTACACTACCTGGTATATTTTGGCATACCCACATTCAAAGTACTAACCAGGCCTGATCCTGCTTAAATTTCTGGTGCCTTCATGGTATTTAGGCAACCTATGCCTTTACATTATAACATTAGAGGCAAAAGAGGCATGAAACTGAAATGGTGGGTTCATCCACCACCATCAGCCCTATGATCTTCCATTGGCTGGTTGATGTTAGGGTTGTGACCATACTCCAACATCCAAACACCAATCCCAATCAAAACACTAGGTGCAGCCCTAATATCTATCATTTAGTTGCTTTTTCATTCTACACTTAGTACATGTCTTACAATTTATATCTCCTGATGGTTATTATCAGTTAGTAAATGTATGAAGGCCTGTGTTTCTTCACGCTGTTCATTTCTCCATGGGCCATGAACTCTACTTATTGGTTGCTTACCTGTTTTGAAAGCCATTGCCTCTGTGGGCATGCTGGAACCAGCTTCATTACTTGCTACAATGGACAGGGAATACTCCGTCCCACATTCAAGGGAAAAAATAGTGCAAGAAGTGGATGTTGTACTGCAGTTGAGTTTGGAGAGGCTGCTGTAGGCTGCAATGGTGTACTGAGAGGCACCTTCTGATGGCATGCAAGAAATAGTTGCTCTCAAAGCTCCACTGTCAAAAACCACCTGGACATCTCCTGGTGCACGAGGCCCTATAATGGAAAGAAGACATTTTAAAAGGATTTGAGTACAGATGAGGCTGAATGGCATTTTTAATTCAAACCTTATATGTGTGTTTCTAATTCGAGTATTAAGTTTTGATTTCTGCACATGGTTTAATGTTAGATATTAAGAATGCAAGTGAATAATATTTTCACTCCTTTCATTATCACCACTACTCAGTGAACATTTATTCGGTGGCATTTGTGAGAAATGAACAGTTTTAAAAAAAGGATAAAACAAAAAATAAACACATTTGAGATGTGGTGGTGGAAAAAAGTTCTGAGGATACGTGGATAGCCAAAAAGACAAACAAATGGGTCCTTGAACAGTTCAAGCCTGAAATATCCTTAGAAGCCCAGATGATCAAACTGATCATCTTTGGCCACATCATTTGGCCACATCATGAGAAGACATAATTCATTACAAAAAGACAATAATATTAGGAAAGGTGGTGGGAAGTAGAAAGAGAAGAAGACCGCACACCAGATGGATAGACTCAATCAGGGAGGTCATGGGTCTGAAATTACTGGACCTAAGAAGAGCAGTGGAGGATGGGGACTTGAAGATGTCCCACAAAAGAGGTTGCCATGACTTGTGGTTAACTCATGGGCAATTAAGAATGAACACCACATTTACAACAGCGTAGTCATTCAGACACTTCTCACTTTTAAATCAATGAGCAGTAAATAACCTTTTCTTTTGCCCTTGGGTATATTTACAATACACAATTATACCACTTTGCTACTAGTTTCTCTGTCTCTGTTCTATGGAATCCTGAGATTTGTAGTTTCATTGGGTATTGAGAGTTCTAGGCAAGAAAACTCTAATGCTGTTCAAAGAATGCATTAGAGAATTCTAAGTATGTCACTAAACTGCAAAAGCCAGGATTCCATAGGAATGAGACATGGATGGAGTCAAAATAGTATCAAACTGTTATAATCGAGGTACCCACTTATTTAGCTCTGCATGTCCCTTGTCAAAAGAAACTTGTTTTGCTTTCCAGATTGCCTCTTACTTGTTCTTTGGTTGTAGGTGGAGTCATCCCCAGGTATTCCATTAGCATCCCAAGCATGTGCCTTGATAGTATAGAGAGTTCCTGGGTCTAGGCTTGAAAATATCAAGGAGTCGGTGGTTGTATTTTCTTTCAACATGCCTCCCAAGCCATCTGCTCTCATGATGGAGATGAAGAATCCAACAGCCATATATACAGGTCTCCAGCTCACCACAATATTGTCCTGACTTGGGGAATTTGCTGTCAGGATTGGTGCAGCAAGTACTGTGAAAGAGTCAAAGTGAGTTAGATTTAATAGGATTTCATGTGTGTATGGCCATGGAAAGACTCGGTTAGGTCTAGGTTGGCAGTGCTAAGGATATTCCTCATTTAGTGTTTTGTACACAAGTATAAAACAGATGGACATACTTGTGAAAGGTTATGCATAAATATTTGTGCATGCATAAATAGCTACAATTCAGTCACAATCCCTTTAAAATGTATAGACAAGATTAATATAAGAAGAGGTTCTCAAGGTTCATATAATGGATCTGAAGAAGTAGACTGAAGCCTAGGAAAGCTCATGCTGCCAATTTCTTTCAGTTAGTCTCAAACTTGCTACAAGATCTCGCTACATACTGATTCTACAGACTAACATGGCTATATATTTGAGTTCTACATATAAGAAGAGAGGTAAGGGTAAAGTTTTTTTCCCCAAATAGATGAGGTGCATCTACACTGGAGAAATAATACAATTTGACATTACTTTAAGTGGTATAGCTCCCGCCTATGGAATCATGGGATTTGTAGTTATACAAGATCATTAGCCTTCTCTGCCAAAGAGTGCTGGTACCTTAACAAACAACAAATCCCATGATGCTGTAGGATAGAATCATGGCAGTTAATGTGGTGTCAAACTGCATTGTTTCTACAGTATAGATGCACCCTGGACTTACGTTGCTAATCCCATATATGAATGGGATTTATGTAAATGTTGATTTGCTATTCAACAAATTATTATTAACCTTTATTTATATAGCACTGTAAATTTACTCATTATTCCATGAGTCTACTCTAGCTAAGGCTAGCAATTGGACTTAAGCTCTGGTTAATGTTCTCCAGCAGTTGCTACAGTGAGTCTTGGTATCCACTGGTGTTTGGTCCCAGAACCTCCAGTGGATACCAAAACCCATGAATGTGGGTGAATTAAATACAATGGCATAGAAAAAAAATAATGTTTCTTATATAAAATAGAAAATGAGGATTTGCTTTTTCAAATTTGAATATTTTCATGCAGTGGTTTGTTGAATCCATGGATAAGAATCCATGGATATAGAGGGCAGATTGTTTTTAAAGGTACGTTGTATGAGATCCTAGAAGATACTATGTATCTTCTTGAATTTACTGCCCTTCTTGAATTTGTCTGAATTCCTTTTAATGCCAACTAAGTCATCTGATATTGGTCAACCCTGGTTAGTACTTGGATAGGAGACTGCCAATGAAAACAGGCTGAGTATCCCTTATCCAAAATGCTTGGGATTTTTCAGTGTTTTTTCAGATTTTTTTCAGATTTTGGAATATTTGCATTTTCATAATTAAATACCTTAGAGATGGGACCCAAGTCTAAACACAAAATTCATTCATGTTTCATATACATCATATAAACATAGCCTGAAAGTAATTTTATACAATATTTTTAATAACTTGTTTTTAATAACTGTGCATGAAACAAAGTTTGTGTATAGTGAACCATCAGAAAGCAAAAGTGTCACTTTCTCAACTACTCATGAAACAAGTTTTGGTTTTTGGAATATTTTGGATTTCAGATTTTTGGATAAGTGATACTCTACCTTTACCAGGTGCTGCAGGCTAAGAAACTGGATAACCACCTCACAGTATTCCTTGTCTAAGGAGTTTATCACGCAGGATGAATCCCATGCAGAAACTAAATTCAAACTGAAAACAACCTGCATTTGTCAGATGCGTTGTCATGAGGACATTTTCAGAGGACATTCGGGGTTAACCAGAACAGAAAGTTAAATAAATCCTCATTTGTGGGATGTTTTTCACATGTTTGCAGGAAAGAGAAATAACGCGACAATAACCCAAATGCAAAGTTGTCAAAACCAGCTCCTTCTTACTTTCATTAAATTCTGAAAGTACAAAGGATCTTTCCATTTGGATTATTTTTGCGTTATTTCTCTTTCATGCCAATGCATTTGACAAACAACAACTGGATTTTAAAGTCCCATTTCTGCACAGGATTTTACCAATTCGCCCTCCGTGTGAATAACTCCTAAGAAAACCCTATGAAATTAAAGGGGTCAACATAAATTCACAGGTGACATGAAGGCATGCACACACATATAAGCTGTGGATCATCACTATCATATCCTGTAGAAGTGAATACCAGTTCAAATTCACCTGGTGTCCCATCCATGCCTAACATTTGAGAGTTATCCAATAGGACAGAACCTATACAATCCATAGATTTTAATAAAATTCTGGGATTTTAGTTCAGAGAAAAAATGTGTTTTCCCTCTTGAGCGTAGGGGAGAAACCACTGAGAGATCCAGAATGATCAATATTCCTACTATCTCTTCAATGAAAGATATTCCTTCCTTCCAATCCAAGATTAGAAGTGGGATTTAAAATGATTGAGGAAGGATGTGAAAACAGCTGCAAATGTATCCTTCATATGTAGCATTTGAAGTGGCAAAATGAAAATTAGAAATTACCTGTCTTTGCCTTCTTAGAAAGTGAAGGCTGACTTCTTCCTCCAGCATTTATTGATCGGATGGTGATTTTGTACAGTGTAGCAGCCTTCAGCCCTGTCACTGTGCCTGGTGAATTTGTGACTATTGTTTCAATGAATGACTCTCCATCCTGTGCTGTCAGCAGGTAACTGGATGCCCCTGGGACAGCGGCCCATTCCACTGTGATACTGTTACTCAGTTTTGAATAAGCTTGTTCAATAGTAGGAATCTCAGGAGCTTTAAAAAGAGAAGGGGAGAGGAATCACAATGATTTCAGAACTGGAAAACATGTCAACGTTCAAGGACATGACTTTGTATTGCTGAATGTCATGGACGGTTTCCAACAAACAAATTCAGGAAGTACTTATTTGATGGCTTTCTGTTTCACTCTAATTCTTCTGGTATAACCTGTTTTGGTTTTTTTTAATGGGATAGAGAGCTATGTTTGTTTTGAAAAACTGCATTAATCCTGTTTCTGTTGAGTACATGGTTAGCAGTGATGTTTTCAAGTCTTTTACTCTAACCTTCAAGTTAAGCCTCAAATCTTACATTCAAGTCTCAGGTCAACTCTCCAGTCCTTGCAAGATACTGTGAAGTCTCAAGTTGAGTCTGAAGTCGTGGAGCCAACTTTAACAGAAAAAGGGGAGTAGGGTGCATTTCTCAGAGAGGAACAGCAAACGCATTAGGCAATGGGCTTGAAGAAGGGCTTGAGGCCTACTCAGCAGCCTGTCCCCACTGCACATTGGAGGAGCCTTCTAAAGCTGACTAACACTGCAAGTTACAAGGAGAGTTGAGTCAGTGCATCATTTATTGCCGAGTTGAGTCAACTTAAATCCAACTTGAGTCCAAATTAATTGATCACTGATGAAAAGTGCCTAGAGTAGGGGAGCTTTCCCAATACAATAATTATAGCATTATGATTTCCCTTTTATTGCCATCACAGCATCCTCTAGAATCCTAGGAGTTTGAGGAGGTACTAGATTTGTTTGGCTAAGAATTCTAAATACTCCTCCCTGAACGGCAAGATTCCATAGGATGAACCTTGGCAGTTAAAGTGGAATCATCATGCTATAATAGCTTAGTGTGAAAGACCTTAGAACAGAACGCTGCTCAGGCTTCAGAAAGAACATTGTGTGTTCTTTTATATATTAGTCACTTAGTGACAGGTACTGTCACTCAGCAACTGACTTTACCAGTTAGTTGGATTTTTTTAAAAAGGACAAAAAAAAGGGAGAGGCTGAAAGAAAGCCAAATCTGTCAGCTTTGTGCTTCAACTGTGGAGTCTGTCTTAGCTCCTTTGGGCCTCAAACACGCCTTGCTGAGATTTAAATGAAAACATGGGTAAATGGGATTTCTCCTCATATTTTGCAACAGTACAGACACTGGAGCACTTTCAGTTTCACCCATTAGGAAGCAGAACAATAGAACAGCTAATAATTTCTCTCTAGGATTGCCATACAGAGGACAAATTAGCATTTCCTCTACGTGAGACTGCAGTTACATAGGAGCTACACAGACTGGCATAAAGAGGCAGCATCTGGTGGAGTGGGGGCATAGTGACCACACGCCGCCCACCTTGACCCTACCCCAATGCCACCATTACACTGCCCACCTGACCAGATGGCGGGAAGCATCAAGCCATTTCTGCGACGCAGCAGTGGCAATAGTAGCTTTCTGCTGCTCCTTTTGGAGCCAGCAAATCGCCAGATTGGGGCCATGGCATGCGGTTGCTGCAGCCCCAATCCGACGCACAAAGGGACACCACCCCTTTGGGGCCATCTGTATAGGCCCATAGTCTGTTTTCAAATAGCACTTTGTTATAGCGTCCATTGTGGCAAAACGCATGTGATAGTATCCGGATGCAGCTCAAATAAGAATTCAATTTGGCAGTGGTAAATCACTTTTTAAAGCTGCGTGATAATCTCCTGGCTCTAAAATGTTCTGTTTTCAAAAGGAGAACCATGGAGAAAACCATGGAGGCCGTAATTGACTGTAAATCTGTTCTTGAATCTATCCAGAACAGCCAGTTTCACCTAGGCATAATAGTGAAGTGAATGAGGGAACAAAACTTCAGCTTTAATTAAGAGAAAATGCTCCCACTATGAGAAGTTTAAGAATAATGTGGTAACGCTTTTTAAAAAGGCTGGTGGGAGGAGAAAGATCTTATATACGCAATCTAAAAAGAACAATAACAATAACCAAATAATAGTTCTTTTAAAAAATATACACACACAAGGGCATCCAGACTGTAAGATTGTACCTTGAAACTCTGCAAGCAATTACATAAAAAATAAAAACGGGTTTTGAGAGATATTGGCAGTATTACAGGAGCTGCTCTTCCACAAGCAAGATAAACTGTTTTTGAACAATATTCCCATTGTAGGATGCCAAGACATTCTTTCATTCATTCAGTGGTAGTCAGCCAGTAATTCAGATATGTCCCCCTTTTCCACCATTTGTAATTATGCTTAGCCCTATTTAATAAATGATTATGGTGAGGGATTATTCAGAAATAGGAGGAACAGTAATGAAGAGAGCCCATCCTTCAATTGATGCATTATTTCCTAATACTATTTCAACAAAATCACCCCTGAAATTTCTATCTGTATTCAGATTAGATTTATAGAACTTTGTCCAAGTAAAGACTTAGAATGCAATATACATAGTATTAATTTTAGCTCATTTTAATACAGAAATTATCTGTGGATTTTATTGTCTCATTGGTTTATGCACACATTGAGGGAACTTCAGACTGGATTTAAATGCCACAGAGAGATTCATTGCCTTAAAATGTAGTGGGAACGGTGAATCGATTTTGAATTGATTCACAGATATGAATCTCCCCATGCAGGAAACATAAGTGTGACTGGCTCCACAGCAAACAAACATAAAGGAAAGAAAAGTATAGACTGGGCAGAATGCATTTCAGAGTGTGTTGTTCTTGTTTTTTACTTGTTCACATCAAGAAGGAAAAAGGCCTCAGAGAGACAAAATAAGAATAGCTGAAAAAGAGACTTAGGAAAAACCAAACACAGGATGCTGTCTTGCATATCGTCGGAGTTTTAGGCCATATAGGTCACTGTTTGGTAACTGACTGGCAGCAGTTCTTCAGGATTTCAGGTGTCTTTGATAGAGTCTTTCCCTGCCCTTACTGAAGATGCCAGCAATTTAGCCTTGAGATGTTTTGTTTGCAACTTATGCCCTCTTGATACAAATTATGAGACCATTTTGTGAACTCCCTGCTTAGGGTATTAAAGGGATAAATTTAGGGTATTAGGGTATTAAAGGGATAAATACAGAAAAGAAGATTCTGTATTTGAAATTCCAGAAAAGTAGCAGTATTAATGTATTCATGCTCAAAGCAGGCCACAAGGCCTGCACACAGAAACCAAGCCACAAACAGAGAATGCATTGTTGTTTTGCAGCTCCCAGATGGTGTTGGACCATAACTCCCATAACAACTAGCTAAGGCTAATGGGTATTCAAATTCAGGTACATCTAGAGGACCATATACGTTAATTTCTGGTTTAGGTATTTTTACATTATCATTTATCGCTGGATAAATGAAGGAATTACAGTGAGAAAATCCATACTAACAAGGAAACCTCTTTATACTCTTTACTCAGCCTTTATTCTTTACGCTTTTTACTTTACAATCTCTTTACTCAGCATAAGTCAAGAGATGCTGTTGTCTTCCAGTCTCTATGAAGGCTTCTGTATAAAAGTAAGCAATGACAAGTCTCCACTCTCTGCCTATATCATCATCATCCTCACCCTCATCTCCTTCTTCTCCTGCCTTTTTGGGGCTCAGAGCAGCTTACAAAGTTAGAAAAATTATATCATACAAAAGTTTAAAATACAATTAAATTAAAAACTGATAAAAAACATAATCATTAAAAAGAAGAACAACAAATATAAACAACACAGCACATGAAGAACCCTTCCCCCTGAGCTGTCAGCCCTCGAAGGCCTGCTGAAACAAAAAGATCTTCATCTGCCTAGGAAAGGATAGCAAGAAGGGCATTGATCTAACCTCTCTAGGAGAGGAGTTCCAGGGTGTGGGAGTAGCCACTGAGAATGTCCTCTCCCATGTTCCCACCAGATGTAACTGTGAGGACGGTGAGACAGAAGATCCCAAGATACAGACAGGCTTGTTTAGATGACCTGGACCTGAGCTGTATGGGCCTTTGTAGGTCATAACCAGCACTTTGAACTGTGCCTAAAAATGGACCAGTGGGCAGTGCAAGTGCTGCAACAAGTAAGTGGTGTGCTCCCTGAAACCAGACCTGGTTAACAATCTGCCTGGATCAAACTAAGTTTCCAAAGACTCTTCAAAGGCAGCGCCACATAGAGCATGTTTCAGTAAACCAGATGAATCATAGAATCATAGAATCATAGAGTTGGAAGAGACCACACGGGCCATCCAGTCCAACCCCTGCCATGCAGGAACTCCAAATCAAAGTATCCCTGACAGATGGCCATCCAGCCTCTGCTTAAAGACCTCCAAGGAAGAAGATTCCACTACACTCTGAGGGAGTGTGTTTCGCTGTCGAACAGCCCTTACTGTCAGGAAGTTCCTCCTAATGTTGAGGTGGAATCTCTTTTCCTGCAGTTTGCATCTATTGTTCCGCGCTCTAGTCTCTGGAACAGCAGAAAACAAGCTTCCTCCCTCCTCAATATGAGACCCTTTCAAATACTTAAAGATGGGATATCATTAAGCCATATGTCACTGTGGCCACAACTGAAGTATCAAGGAATGGGCATGTCTGCCACATAGGCCTTACCTGGGTGAATTCACTCCTGGCCACCACCAAAACCTGGATTTCCAGACTCAGGAGTATACCCAAACTGGAAACTTGGGTTTTCAGGGGGAGTGTAACTTCATCCAGCACTCTGCCTTTCTTCTTTCTTGGCCCCCCAAATTTAGAATGAGCAGCATCTGACAATTACAGTCTAACTGATTCAATTTGCTACATACTTTTGCACAAAACAATTAACTGTGAATATGTCATTTGTTGTAATGGAATGACACCATTGGATACCGGCCAAAGATTCCACAAAACCTATTAACTTTTGTATGAGATTGAGGGCATCTCTGGTAGTTTCAAGTAGGTATATATATATATATATATAAAACCGATGCAAATCAACTAATTTTGCAAACCATTTCCTACTAACCTGTTAACTGCATAGTCTGTGCTTCAGCCAGTATAACTCCATTCTTATCAATGGCTTCCACCTTTACAGTGTGGACTGTGTCAGGAGGCAATGGTGTTAGAGTGCCGACAACTGTAACATCAGTGAAATAGGCCAAGAAAGAATGGCCCACTGTGTTCACAGGCGTTGCCATTACTCTATAAGAGAAGGCTCCAGGAAATTTGGACCATCGGATATAAAGACTTCTTGACGTCACATCATACACAGATACAGTGAAACCTGAAAAAAATATATATAGCCAGGAAGATTAAGGTCACATCATCTACCAATGCATTAGATTAAGGTCACATCATCTACCAATGCATTCTACTCAGGAAATTGTTCTGAAAAGGATCTGGAATCTCATAACACTTTTTTTTTCCAGTGTCACATTGAAATTTTCAGCCTCAGCATCTTACCCAGAGCCTAAGTTATAATACGACAATGGTGATAATACTTTCCTTGCAGCATACTTGTAAGATTTATAGTCAAATTAGGTATTACAGGAAATATGTATTCCATGTGATGAACCAGTTTTTCCTCATACAGCAGAAGGAATATTGTTCAAAGATGCATGGCTTTGCAGTCATCAGCAACTTGCAAGTTAAGGTCATTTTTACCTTCCAGTGATCAATCAAAACAAAGAATGTTAAATGAAAAATATGTAGGTGAGGACAATCATATGCTATGACAAACAGAGCTCTCTCATCACCTGAGGGAACACCTTTCCTAAAAATATGTCAAATATGCTGTCTGCTTTTACCTTTACAGTATGATACTGTGAATGTCTATCGACTGAGCCTAATCCTAGGTAAACGTGCATAGAATTTCAACCAAAATCAGACAAAGAAGAACGAGCAGTCATAAGATAAGCGGCATGAGCATTAAGTAGTATTTAATATGCTTAAAACAGAAGGTCAGATCGTATTATTGGCACATCAATATTGTCAAGTGTTACCATGAACTCATATTAAATTTGTGTGCATTTCTCTCACTTTTAACTTATTCTAAGTTAGAATAACAAAATTAAAAGGTCTGAATATATTTTTATTCAATGAGGGAGGGATTGTTAAAAAAATCAATTGTTGGGTTTTTAAAAATCACTTTGACTTAATATTATAATATTAAAATTATTTTATAAAATTATTTTAATATCATTATATTAATCCAAATAATTGTAAATAGTCACAAAAACTAGGTCCTCAAACTTGTAAAATAGTCATATCCAAAGGAATTTTTACCTTTAATTTTTTGGTATTGGAATTACATGAAGGCAGTTAACATATGTATTAGATGCCATGAATATACCTTGGGCATAATTTGTACCCACTGGCCTCTATTTTTATACAACTATGTATTTATAAATTAAAAGGGCAATCTGAGGAAATTTCTCCAATTAAAAGAAATAACTGCAAAAGGAAATACCTTTCAGGTTTTACCTGTGTTAGCAGAAATAATCTGTAAGAGAAGATTTAAAATATAAGTAACTAGGGAGAAATAGACCATACAGAGACATTTCATTTGTTTTTCTAACAATAGACTGCTAAGCGGTTTGCTCGAAAGACAGTCCTTGCATGTTCAATTAGATTTATTCCTTCATAATGACTTTAGCGAGACTACAGCATTATAGACAAGACAGACAACTGCTTTCCTAAACAAAAGTGTGAATAACTACCACATAATGTATCATTTTATTTTGGCTGGTTAAATGTGTAGAGATGTGTTCAGCAATTACAAAGGGATTTGGCGCAGGAATGCAGATCACATTACGAATCAGCTTTCCTTCCTGAGTCTGCCAGTTGACTTAGAAGAGAAAGTTTCTAGTTGTTGACAGACAGGTACACCGATTACAAACATTATTTGGACATGGGTCCCATGATTTTCATTGGATATTCTGCTCCTGTGTACCTCAATATTTAATAAGTGAAATCTGCAAATGCATATTGCTGCTCATCTAAAGTATTGTGATGTTCTTCCAATCCCTACTGATGTGATGGGCATTTTGAGGTCAATGGGGATGCCTTCTAAAGCATCCTCCACTACATTTGTTATTTATTGCTCAGAATTACTGCTGTATCAACATAAAAAAATTTTTTTTTAATGTGCCATTGAACCTTCTGGGGTAAATTTAATTGTTGATTCCAACAAGAGCTGAGACTAGCTGTAAGCGTAAGTGTTCAGTGTTGAACTAGGACAATAGGTTTTGAAAACCCTCTTGCCCATGGATACCCATTGGGTACCCTTGGGCAAGTCACACTCTCTCAGCCTCAGAGGACGGCAATGGCAAACCACTTCTGAACAAATCTTGCCAAGAAAACCCCATGATAGGTTTGCCTTAGGATTACCATAGATTAGCATTCAAAGGCACTCAGCAACAACTCAACCAGAACAGACCCACTGAATCAATGGGCATCTGGTAAAATAAGAATAAATCCCTTTAATTGAATGGTTCTGCTCTTGGGACTAACAAAATTAGGCTTCAGATACACAGCACAATTAAACAGTTTAGTCTATAGCACATTTGGGTTTTTAGAAAATGTATTAGCCATACGAAAAAAATCATAGCAGAAGACAAACTAAGAAATGTTCAAATCCTAAAGCAGATGTGTTTAAATCAGATGACCAGCCTTTCATGATTCTTATAGTACTAGGTAAGCAGTATTCTAATAGAAATAAAAGAATTCAGCAGCAGAAACTAAATTCCATTCTGGTGAATGGATAAAAGAGCCTCTACTTTTAAAAAAACCAATTGTGGCTTGAACTACATGCATTATAGCAAAGTAAAGATGCATTTTTCTCTCGCATTATCTCACAAAAGGTAATATCCAAATAATGCAGAGCAAATAACAAATCAGTAATAATATGAGGTCAATTTATTGCAAGATACTACACTCTGCCCCACTGAACTCTGTAGTCTTCACTGTTTTAAGCCACTAAACTCTATAATCTTCACTGTTTTAAGTAGAAATTTATCTTAAACTAACATGTTTAAAGAAAAACAACATTTTAAATAAAATACAGGATATAAAAAAGGTAAAACAGCAAACATCCGGTGGAATTAATTAATTTACCAGGCATCAACTATAAATAAAGCACTGAATAAAATACTCAAGTAACAAACTTCTTGGACTCACCATTTTAAAACTGATGAGAAATAATCCAGAAAATATGAGACATTTACATCTTCTACCAATCATTTTGCAAGTTAGATTTTAATCACCAATTCATTTATTAATATTACTTATTACGAGACCATCATCCAGAAATAGGGAGAAATCATGTTTCCCCCAAAAAAGTTCTCAGTAAAGTCCTGAAATCAATGAGAGATGGATTCTGTTCTGTAGCTCCTCCTCTGGTCACAAACAGCCTATAAAGGTTGGAGTATAGTTTTGGCATAATACAGAATATATTTCCTTTTTATTTAATTCTACTGGAAGTTCTGGAAGTGTTGTGTTTTTATGCTTTCCATCGGATTGATTTTATTTAATATACAGGGTGTCTCCAAATATGTATATACCCTTAATAGCTTCGTCTTGTGGGAGTACCTTAAAAATAGAGTTTATGGCACAAATACATTTGAAGAATTAAAAATTACAATCGTAGAGAAGTGTTGTGAAATTACAAGAGAAACTTTAAGTGAAGTTTGCAACTCTGTGCTTCAGTGATGTGAGCAGTGCATTGCTGTACAGAGACAACAATCTGATCAACAATTTTATGTAATTTTAAAAATTGTAATTTAAGATGGAATTTGTAACTCTGATTAGATCATTATTATAACATTACTACTTAAGTTTTTTCCTTAGCCTCAAATAATCATTATTGCTACTATTAGCCGTTAAAGGGTGTATACAATTTCAGGGGATGCCCTGTACAGTATTTGCTTTGTGTGAGGTGAAGGAAGGAGAAGATTTCCAACACTCTTTGTATCTGAATATTCACAGATCCCACTAATTCACAAACATGCATAAACATACACATAGAAAAATTACTCAAAACACTCTCCAGGCTACAGGGTGACTCTTTACATTGATTTCATTACATTTCAGATTTTTTCCCTTACCTTTGTGGGTGGGACAAAACATAACACGTGAAACATGAAAATGTCTGCTCAGAATACATTTTCATAGAATCATAGAATCATAGAATCACAGAGTTGGAAGAGACCACAAGGGCCATCCAGTCCAACCCCCTGCCATGCAGGAACTCCAAATCAAAGCATCCCTGACAGGTGGCCATCCAGCCTCTGCTTAAAGACCTCCAAGGAAGGAGACTCCACCACACTCCGAGGAAGTGTGTTCCACTGTCGAACAGCTCTTACTGTCAGGAAGTTCCTCCTAATGTTGAGGTGGAATCTCTTTTCCTGAAAGTTGCATCCATTGCTCCGCGTCCTAGTCTCTGGAGCTGCAGAAAACAAGCTTGCTCCCTCCTCAATATGACATCCTTTCAGATATTTAAAAAGGGCTATCATATCACCTCTTAACCTTCTCTTCTCCAGGCTAAACATCCCCAGCTCCCTAAGGCGTTCCTCATAGGGCATGGTTTCCAGACCCTTCACCATCTTAGTTGCCCTCCTTTGGACTCGCTCCAGTTTCTCCATATCTTTTTTGAATTGTGGTTCCCAGAACTGGACACAGTATTCTAGGTGGAGCCTGACCAAAGCAGAATAGAGTGGCACTATTACTTCCCTTGATCTAGACACTATACTTCTATTGATGCAGCCTAAAATTGCATTGACCTTTTTAGCTGCCGCATCGCACTGTTGACTCATGTTTAACTTATGGTCTACTTGGACTCCTAGATCCCTTTCACATGTAGTTTCATTCAGTCAGGTGCCCCCCATTTTATACCTGTGCATTTCATTTTTCTTCCCTAAGTGCAGAACCTTACATTTCTCTGCGTTGAATTTCATTTTGTTAGCATTGGCCCAGCTTTCTATTCAAGTCATTTTGGATTTTCATCCTGTCCTCTGGGGTATTAGCTACTCCTCCTAGTTTAGTGTCATCTGCAAATTTGATAACTAGGCCCCCAATTCTGTCATCCATGTCATTAATAAAGATGTTGAATAGCACTGGGCCCAGGACAGAGCCCTGTGGGACCCCACTGGTCACTTCTCTCCAGGATGAAAAGGAGCCATTGTTGAGCACCCTTTGAGTTCGGCCAGTCAACCAATTACAAATCCATGTAACAGTTAACTTGTCTAGCCCATATTTTACAAGCTTGTTTGCAACAATGTCATGGGGAACCTTGTCAAAGGCCTTACTGAAATCAAGGTATACTATATCCACAGCATTCCCTTCATCTACCAAGCTGGTAATTTTATATATAAAAAAAAGAGATCAGGTTTGTCTGACATGACTTGTTTCTCTGAAACCCATGTTGACTTTTTGTGATTATGGCATTGCCTTCTAAATGTTCACAGACTCTCTGTTTAATGATCTGCTCTAGAATCTTTCCTGGAATTGATGTCAGACTAACTGGATGGTAATTGTTGGGATCCTCTTTTTTTCCCTTTTTGAAGATGGGGACAACGTTTGCCCTCCTCCAGTCTGCTGGGACTTCCCCTATTCTCCAGGAGTTCTCAAAGATTATCGCCAATGGCTCTGATATTACATTTGCCAGTTCTTTTAATACCCTTGGATGTAGTTCATCTGGTCCTGGAGACTTGTATTCATTTAGGTTAACCAAGTATTTCTGTACTATCTCTTTACTTATTCTGTGCTGAAATTCTCCTATTCTGTCTTCTGCTCCATTATCCTTAGGTTGAGCACCCATTGCCCTTTCTGAGAAGACTGAAGCAAAGAAGGTGAGTAATTCTGCCTTTTCTCTGTCCCCTGTTAGCATTTTGCCATCATCTGCACGCAGTGGCCCAACCAATTCCTTCTTCTTCCTTTTTTTACTTTTTTATCTAAAAGTAATTTCAAAATTTAACAAGAAATGTTATTACACAACAAAATCTCACTGCATAATGAAGCCATCTCCCCATTTGTTACTTTATTTTTGAAACTGAACTTCATTAGGTTCCTGTTACCTCCAAAAGTACAAGACAGAGATGATGACAAGACTCTATAGAGTTTATCATACGACGGAATTTGGGGGTATAATGCAATGGAAATCCAAATGCAATCATGGGGTTTCATGTTGTTGCAAATGAGTGTATCTCATGCAATTTCAGGCACTGGAAAGTCATTCTGAACACAATCATGGGGTTTCACGTAATTGCGTATTAGAGAATCTCACGCAATTTCGGGCAATGGGGGGGGGGGTCATTTTCAGGAAATGGGAAGTCATTCTGAACACATTCTGAACGCAGATTTCACATAAATTCGCTAAACTAGCGAATTCACATAATTGCAAATTGGCTCCATTCGCAATTGAGAGAAATTCCTCCCGTGTGATAAACTCCTACTTGTAACTGGTTATTTCCAAGCTCTGAAGAATAGCCTGAAATTGCATGAGATGCTTTAATTCGAAATAACGTAAAACTCATGATTGCATTCGGAATGACTTCCCTTTTGCCTGAAATTGCGTGAGATACTTTAATTCGCAATAATGTGAAACCCCATGATTGCTTTCGATTGCCATTGGATTGTACTTCCAATTTCCGATGACTGATAAGGTCCCCAGTGTGGTTTGCCATTTGCATTTGCCGAGTCCTGATTTTGCTGTTTTTCAGGACTGGAGGTCAACATTTTGTTCACTTTAAGGGTTTCTTCTTTCCTGTTGCAGTTTTCGAGGTGTTTGTGGATTTAAATGGCTTCCCTCTGCATTCTGACCTGATAGTTGTTGGCATGGTCCAGAATTTCACTGTTTTTTAAACAGCATTTTATGCCCATGGTGGTTTATAACATGTTCTGCTGCTGGTAGTTTTTCTGGCTAACTCAGTCTGCGGTGTCACTTGTGTTCCTTCGTGTTTGAACACTGCGTTTGGTGGTGGTCCCTATGTAAACTTGTCTGCAGCTGCATGGTATGCGGTAAACTAATGTGAAAGGATTGCTCTTGTCCTTCGCTGAGCGCAGCATTTGCTGGATTTTCTTGGTCGGTTTGATATTTCTGTATTATTATTATTTTTTAGTTTTTATTGGTCGTGTCCTCCCTTTTCCTGGAACGTCCTACTGTACTTTGCAGGGCCTTCTTGATCCTCCTTTGTGATGAGGTCACCCTGCCCCTCTTCCTCTGAATAAGGCCCAAAACACACTGCAGGAACAATCCACTTTGAGACCACTTTAACTACCCTGGCTAATTGCTAGGGAATTCTGGGAACTGCAGCTTCATGAAATCTTGTTGTAGCACTTTTTAAAAATAACTAAAGAAAGCAGTTGGCAGCACCAGCTTTCGTAGATTTAAGTCTACTTCCTCAGATGTGAAGCCATTTAGCCTTCTCTGTCAGAAAGAGCTCGGATGCCATAACAAATTCCCAGGATTCCCTGGCACTGAATGAGGGCAGTTAAAGCAGTCTCAAACTGGATTATTTCTGCAGTGTGTATTGGTTCTTACAGTGGTCCCCAAACTGTGCCCTTTAAGAAATGTTGGACTTCAGCTCCCAGAAGCCTTAGCTATGTTGGCCAATAGTCTGGGATTCTGGGAGCTGAACTCCAAAATCTCTTCAAGGGCAGAGTTTGGGGAACACTACTAAATCTCCCTAGGCTGCAGTGGTCCCTATACTGTGCTATTTAAGGCATTTTAGACTCCAGCTCCCAGAATCCCACTCTATTGGCCAACGTGGCTGAGGCTTCTGGGAGCTGAAGTCCAAAAGCCCTTAAAGAGCACAGTTTGGGGTCCACTGCTGCCTAGGGAAAGATTTAGGCCCAGTGGTCCCCAAACTGTGCTCTTTAATGACTTCAGCTCCCAGAGTCCCTCACTATTGGCCAACGTGGCTGAGACTTCTGGGAGCTGAGGTCCACAATCCCTTACAGAGCCCAGTTTGGGGTCCACTGGAATTCCTCCCTAGGTCGTAGTGGTCCCCAAACCGTGCTCTTTCAGAACTTCATCTCCCAGAATCCCACCCTATTGGCCAACGTGGCTGAGGCTTCTGGGAACTGAAGTCCAAAAAAAAAAAAAATCCCTTCAAGAACATAGTCTTGGGATCACTACTACTTCCTAACTAGGCCGCAGTGGCGTCCAAAGGGTGCCCTTGAAGGACTCCATCTCCCAGAGTCCCTCGCTATTGGCCAACGTGGCTGAGGCTTCTGGGAGCTGAAGTCCAAAAGGAAGGCCAGGAGGAGCGGCCATTTTGTGTGTGCTGCCAACACAAACCTCCCCCAGCAGCAGGAGAGGGGGCGTGGCCTGGGGCTAGGGCTAAGGAGGGACTGGGAGGGAGGCTGAATGGCTCCCAGTTAGTTGCTGCTGTTCAGTCAGACTCAGTGCGGATTTTTCTCTCGTCGTCGAGGAGGAGGAAACAAGATGGCGCCGGCTGCTGCTGCTGCGAGCGGCGGAGAGAGGGGACTGAAGAGCCTGGTCTGGCAGAGTGAGTGACTGCTGCCCAGCCCTCCATTTTGAGCACCACTAAGAAGCATAGACATTATTATTATTATTATTATTATTAGCTTTTATTTGGACATGTCCTCCCTATTCCCTGAAGGTCCTCCATTTTGAGCATGACTAAAAAGCATCAATATAATCATTATTTGAGTGTTTTTTCAGCTTTTTAAAATTTGGTCCTGCCCTCCCTTTTTTCCTGAATGCCCTCCATTTTGAGCAGGACCAAAGGGCACCAATGTCCATTCCTATGAGTGTTTTTTTTTTAGCTTTTCTTTGGTCATGTCCTCCCTTTTTCCTTTGAATGCTCTCCATTTTGAGCAGGACTTAAGAAGCCCAAAATTCCATTTCTAGGAGTGTTTGCCTTTTATTTTGCCATGCCCTCCCCTTTTTCCCCCCTTGCCTGTCCTCCATTTTGAGCAGGGCTAAAAACCGTGCATTGGGCATTTCTAGGAGTGCTTTGAGCTTTGCCTTTGGTCCTGCCCTCCTTTTCCCCTGAATGCATTTGTGGTGCCTCATTTGTCCTCTTTTGCAGCTCTGACATTCATCATCATCATCATCTAGTAATGGTTTGGAGACCTTGGACTTCTAGGACACTGCGAGGCAAGGGTTCGAATCCCAGCTCACCCACTGAGATGACCTTGGCCGAGTCACACTCTCTCAGCCTCAGGGGATGGCAAGCCTCGGGGGTTTATTCTGTGAAGGAACCTGCCAACGATAGGCTTCCCGTAAATCGGAAACAGGAGTCGCTGTACATTGACATGAAGGCACTGGACTGTATTCTGATTTTCAAAATATGAGAAGTGAAGGAGTTCCTTCCTAGTCTTATTATTATTATTAATTTTATTTATATAGCACTGTAAATTTACACAGTGCTGTACATACAATCTTATAGTTAGACGGTTATAGTCTTCTTCTCTTCACGCCAGGAAACGCTTTAAAAGCCAAATTGCCGTATACCAGGCTGTTTTTAAAAAGGCCCAGTTTTAGAGAGATGTCTTAAAACAAAATGGCATTGACAAGATATATATATATATATACACACACACACACGCACATATATATATCCTTTGCAAGCCC
This sequence comes from Urosaurus nigricauda, assembly GCA_034509955.1. Lineage (NCBI taxonomy): Eukaryota > Metazoa > Chordata > Lepidosauria > Squamata > Phrynosomatidae > Urosaurus > Urosaurus nigricauda. The sequence continues at coordinate 110,801,325 of JAOEGL010000004.1, forward strand.
AGGGTGGCATACATACCCCCCTCCCAGTGATCAATAATTTTATATAAGGATAATTTTTAGCCATTGGAATAGGCTGGGAAACTGTGAAATAGCCCAAGGTCACAATAAGGGTGGGAAGGGATTTGAACTTGGACTCCTTTCTCTAAATCCGTTCTGGTTTCTGGGAAACAGTTCTGTGTCTGTTGCTAATCTTGGGGAAGAGCAGGGGATTTTGTGTGTATGTGTGTGTGTTAGAAGCCTGGGTTTATTATTAATAGACGCCTGTAAGATGTGCATTTTTGGACCTAGTCTGTGGTGGTGTGTTGTGTGGGCGTTTTACTATAGCAGAAGCGTCTATAATAGAAGAAGGGAGTGGGATTAACTGAAGGAGAAAAGTGCTCGCTGACAGCTGGGAGAGGCAGAATCAGAGGAAGATTTGAACCCAAGTTCTCTTTTCTTTTTGTTGTGAACTTGGCGTTCATCAATTATATCTTGGTCCATCAATTATATCTTTTTTCCCCCTTTTTCTTATTACATTTTTACAAAGAAAAAATATCACATACGCAGTAGCTCATCATTCCCACCATGTTCCATAGATCAAAATTTTCACGCTCCTCTCCTTTTCTCCCATTCTTTTATCCTCACATCACTCCCCCTTGGAAATAGCCCGACTATGTATTTTAATTCAAAGACATAGTCTGGGAAATCAGTCTGCAAAGGGATCGTGTAGCACCTTGGAGACTAAGGGGCTGAACAGACTGCCCATAGCCTTGAGCCAGAAAGAGACAGAGCACTGCCAAACCGGGTTATTTCTCCAGTGTGGATGCAGCCTAGGACTTCCTTTCAGTGTTGGATCAACTACATGCCCAGTCTGGCATTTCCATGGTTCAAAAGGGAGCCACAAAAAGTGGCTCCTTCCTTTTGCGCCATTGAAAGGGCCCTAGCACTAGCAGTGCCACAGCTTTTCAGTGCTCCTTTGGCTCTGTGTCATCTGGACCCAGCACCAGAGGAGCGCCGTGATGGTGCATGCCATGTGGTGGGGTGTGCAGCATCACACTGGCATGGAGGCAGAGTCGGGGACGCCATGCCCTCACTCCTCCCCATGCTAGCCTTTGATGCCAGTCTGTACAGCCCCCCAACTAAAAGAAAGAAGCTGGGAGCATGAGCTTTAGAAGACTTGCCTCTGAGGAAGTAGACTTAAGTCTATGAAAGCTCATGCAACCAGCTTCTTTCCTTCACTTAGGGGAGGATACAGATAGGTGGCTCCATGCCACCCATCTTTGCCCCTCGTCGGCGCCGCACCAGCTGCATGGCACTGCACCACCGTGCTCCCTAAAAAGGAGCTGCTCTAGGTGGCTTCTTTTTAGGGGTGTCATAATGGCACTTGCATGCCATTTGGCAGCTCAGATGCCCATTTGCCATAATGGTGCGCCCTGTGTGGATGGGAGCATGGCAATATGGCGCACGGGGGCCAATAGTAGGGCTGGGCGCATGTGGATGCCCAGCCCTACCAAGTCTGAATTTTGGCCCCAGACCAGTGCAAAGTGCCAGTCTGTACAGGGCCATTGTCTCAAAGATGCTACAAGATCTCTTTGTGTATTTTATATCCACTGTCTTTCAAATGGAAGATAATTTTAATTGTATCCTTTGATTCCTTGTTCCCCTCTATCCAATTCACATGACTGGTTGGTTTTCCCTAATTTCTCTCCATACATCTTAATTTTTCTGACCAATAGATACATATTGCCCTTCATTCTCAAATAAGGACAAACATCATATGCTCCACTACATATTGTTTCCATGTACTGTACATATATCCCACTTTTCCCTCTTTCCAACCGTATTTCTGCCTGTGAAGCTTTTAATAACTGGTTAGTTAGATATTCTTCTTCCTTAAGTAATCCCATTTTTTAATAATCTTTTTTAAACAGAGTACAAGAAATTAATAAAATATTGGGAGAAAAACTGATTTGGAATAAAGAAAACATATAACCATATGATTCCATCACTTATATCTTGACTTAAATTGCAATTGCTGGATTGGTGTAAAGACAAAAAACGAGTCTCACCATCCTGATTTTCACCCTCCTAAATTCCCTGGAAAGAGAGAACATGAATAAAGGACTATAAAAAAGATCTGGGGCTGTATCTGCATTGCGGAAATAATGCAGTTTGACAATACTTTTAACTGTCATGGATGGTGCAAATCTATGGAATTCTGGGATTTGTAGTTTTGTGAGATATTTAGCCTCAGAGAGCTCTGGTGCAAGAGCAAACTACATATCCCAAAATTCTACAGGATGGGGCCACGGCAGTTAAAGTGATGTCAAACTGAATTATTTCTGCAGTCCAGCAACTATCTGTTTTAAGGCGTTAATTTTTAGGACTATTGACTGTCTAAATTATATGCAAACCCTGGGCATTTCCCCACCAAGATTTGCAGAATTATGGTATTTTGGGTGATAATTCTCCCTTTTTGATGGGAGAAACAATATAAATTATATTATTTCTGGCCAGAGGGGCAAAATTTATTGAGTGCATTTCCCAGTTGACTTTCTTTGTTTTCTTCAGAGATTAAGGGGCAGATTACATAGATTATTAAATATGTAGTGGTAGTTGACTCCCTGTCTTTTTTATTCACAAGAAAGTACACAGGTGCCTGATTCAGATCAGGACCACCATTGAAATGAAAGAATGAAAAATCTTTCTACCATTTGTTTGCCTAAATCGAGTCCCATTCTTACACATAGTTTAAGGTTACATTTATATTTAAGACCTCTGATTTCTCTGGATTAACTTTCTTAGCTTTGTACAAGATTGAATTTGATGTGTGCTCCTGCTTTTTGTGGTACAGAATCTTTTTAGGAGTCTGGTTACTTTCTCTGTGTAGTTTTTTTGCAGTGATACAGAGTGCTCCTTTACTCACAGTTGTTTGACCTGTAATAAGGGGGCTCTTGCTGTTGTTTCTGTGCCCACATACGTTTCCTGTTTTTAGGTTTTGTGTGATTTATTGTTTCCTCTTTACTGTGCTGCTCTTGGCTTTGCAGATTTATTATTTTTAGGTGTATAATGATATGGAGGGATTCCACAAGGGTAGAAGTGCAGTCTCCAAGGATAACCCCCTTCTAAGGAGTGGGCTGTGGAGCTGGAGTACAGTACAAACAATTTGCATTTTAATGTTGGAAGTGCAGTCTTAATTGAATAGTGATAGGAAAATGAAACTAAATGAAGCTAACATCTGAGACAGACTGATGGCATTTCAAGAGCTGAGTCAGTTTGCCTACCATGGTTAATAAGGTGAATTTCCTGACAGCTGTGCTTGCTTACAGCATATTATATGGCACTAATACTGGATGATGGGGCATGTAGTCATAAGTTAAGGCTGTTGCTCACATTCCTTTAGTGGGTAACAGGCTGACGGGAAAGGGAGGAGAGGCTGTGTTTCAAAATCGGTCCCACGAGAACGGATAGTTTCAGATGAAAGAAAGGTGATAATTGTAAAAAGGAGAAAAGAGCTTTTTTGATTTTATAGGCGAATGAGTTGTCAGCCTGCTCAAAATTTGAATTACTCTGTGCTTTAATTATACTGTGTTAATGCTGATTTCTCAGTCCTGAAAACATTTGTCTATGGAGAACATGCATGGTTATTGAGTAAAGGTTTTCTTGCTTGCACTACTGAAGCTGGTTTTCTGAACTGAAGTGTTTCTGTACTTGAGCTCTCAAAAATGGAAGATTAAAGTAAGTGGCAATTTGGACTGGAAATAATAGAAAGAGAATTAGTTTTGCCAAGACTTGAACAATTAAAAGGTCTATATGTAAGCCATATTTTAGAAAAGGAGAAATAACTAGAAAAAAAGTTACAATTTGCTTGATAGTACCAGACGTTTTTATAACATATGTAGGCAAAAATTAAATATGATAAATTCTTTGGGGAGAGCCAGAGATGTTTTCAAAATGTTGAAGGAAGAGGCCCCAGAAAGTGGTATTTAAATGGCTGAGAAGGAGAGCCAGAGATGTTTTCAAAATGTTGAAGGAAGAGGCCCCAGAAGGTGGTATTTAAATGGCTGAGAAGCTGTTAAGAGGAAATAATCATAGCAATAAAATATATTTTAACAAAACAACTAAAATGAATTTGAAAATAATTTAATGTAATATAAATGGACTAAAATAATCCCAGAAAAGGGGAAAACATGGTACAGTAGAGTCTCGATTATCCGACATAAACGGGACCGGCTGATAGTCGGATAACCGAAAATGTTGGATAATCCGGAGGGTCCAAGAAAAGGTGGTGGGGCCTGGTGGTGCTCACCACTGCTGCCGCACTTGGGGCCTGTTGTGGGCCCTGTTTTGAGGCCTGGTGGTGAGGTCTGGTGGTGCTTGCCATTGCTGCCGTGCTTGGGGCTTGTTCTTGGGCCTGTTCAGGCTCCTTGCCCATTGCAGCCACCATTTTGGGGGCGTGTTCTAATTCAGACGACGTTGGATAATCCGGAATGTCAGATTACCGAATGTTGGGTAATCGGGACTCTACTGTATTTTAAAAGAAACCCTAAATATGAAATTATTTGTCTTCAAGAGACTCATATAAGAAAAAGAGACTGTACATTTTTGCTGAATAAAAATACAGTATGGGCCAATAAAATGTCATGCAAAGAGCATCATATGAAATATCAGACTAAGATATCATAAAATATCATATGAAGAGCAGGTTTAGATTCAGAAGCAGGAGGAAGGAAGATGAACAATCTAAGATATTTGAATGACACCATACTACTAGCGAAAAACATCATAGCCTTGGAACAATTAGTAAGGAAGGTCAAAGTAGAAAGTGATAAAGCAGGCTTACTGCTGAACATAAAGAAAACAAGATTAAAGGTAACAATAAAGATAAAGACCATGGAGGATCTACATAAATTAAACCAAGACAATGAGGAAATCATTGATTGTTAGAAACAAATATTGATCAGAACGGGGGCTGCAGTCAAGAAATAAGACGATGACTAGGAATGAGAAGGGCAGCTGTGAAAGAACTGGACAAGATTCTAAAGTGTAAGATACACAACTGAGTAATAAAGTTAGACTCATCCAAGCCATTGTATTCCCCATTGCCATGTACAGATGTGAAAGATGAACGGTGAAGAAAGCATATAGGAAGAGAATCAACTCATTTGAGATTGGTGTTGAAAAAGATCGTTGAAGATACTGTGGACAGCCAAAAAGACAACAGATGGGTCCTAGAACAGATCAAGCCTGAATACTCCCTGGAAACCAAGATGATGAAGCTGAGGCTGTCGTGCTTTGGCCACATCAAGAGAAGGCAGGGCTCATTAAAAAAAGACAACAGTGTGAGGAAAGGGAGTAGCAAGAGAGGAAGACTGTGTGACAGATGGCTAGATGCAGTCAGGGAGAGCATGAATCTACAGGACTTGAGCAAGAACAGTGGAGGACAGGGGGTCTTGGAGATGTCTCATCCACAGAGTCGCCATAAGTTGGGGTTGATTTGAAGGCAACCAATGACAGAGTTTGTGTCTACAAGCAAGAATTAAAAAAATAACATCTTCGGTGGCTAAAGAAACTGTCCTCTGGGTGACAGTTGACAATCTAGTTGACAATCTAGGGGACTAAATGTCCCCCATTAACTGTCCCCCAGGTCACATTGATAGAAACAATATGTTAATAACAAAATACTTCAACTCTTATATGAAATGAATTCAAATAGACAATATGACTATTTAGTTGTCCTTCTGCTTTCATGAGGGATCCGTTCTGGACCTCCCTCCCGTGAAAACAGAAAATTGCCAATACGTATTCAAGCCCATTGGCTTGAATGGCAGTGTTCCCCCCATTTTGCCCCCCCCCCCCCATTTGCCTCCCATGAACGTCCAAGAGACACAGACTCCAAGTCTGCGAGAACAGAGGGGCAACTGTATATGTATAACAAAATTTGATAACATTTATGACAATGTAAATACATTACCATTGCAGCAATACTATTACTCTATGACTTATTGATAACCATTTTGCCATTTATTTCTGTGGTGAGTATACATTTCCATGGAAGAAGAAATGTTAATATGTGTAACTCTAGACCTTGTTGATAACTGCACCACACCCTTTCTCCTCTACTTTATTGGGGAATTCTTACAAGCAGTCCATCAACCGTGACACATCCAGAAGTGGCAGAGGTAAATGAGTCTTCAGTGGAATAGCACCATAAGTCAAGTAGAAATCAAGGACGGTTCTTCCTGGGTAGTTGCTGAACTGTTTTGTTTTCGAAACTTACTTCCTCAGTTTATAATGAAGGATTTTCTCGTTTTAGTAAGGAACTGTTGCACTCCTGAGTATATAACCTGCAGCCATATTCTCCTCTCCTCACAAATACCTGAAGTAGGCCACTGAGATTTAGGCTGTTGGCAGGGCAGGAGAGGAGAAGGAAATGGGGTGAATAGCTGGATCTGCAAGCAGTAGTGGCAGCAGCTACTCTAACACTGGGCTGTTGGCAGGAGGGAAGGAAGTGGGGCAGGGAGACGGATCTGCTGGCAGTGGCTTCCGCCACCCCAGTGGTGGGGTTGTGTGAGATGTGGTGGTGTCATGGCAGGAAAGAGAGGTGTGGGGCAGAAAAGGAGACTGTGGTAGGCATGTGTTTGGGCCGTCTCTGCTGGAAAGGGATGTATCTCAGGTAAGTACTAACGTTCCAGTTTGTTCCCCCCCTCCGCCACAATATTCTCAGTTTTTCTTCCCTTGTGCAAAACTGGATGGCTGACTGTACAGTATGAGAACAGCAGCAAGACTGTTGTTTAGTCACACTTGGAAATGTAATGAAACACTGACAGTGGAGGACTAGATTGTTAAAGTTGCTGAGTTAGCCCAAATAGCCAAACTAATGTGGGTTCTAAAGAAAAGCGAATTGAAGACTTTGAATGCTTGGAAACTGTTTATGGACTATTTGAACAATAAGTATTCTTAACAGTGAAATAATCTGTAGCTATGTGAGTAAATTTATGTAGACTTACTTAGTTGACTCTGTAATGGTAGAATATTTTTTCTTTTTATTGTTCTTTGCAATAAAGTCAGGATTGCAGAAGGATCAGAGCCCTACTGTATGTCTTCCCCCCCTTACACTTTTTTCTTTTTCATTTCTTTTTGGGAGAGACCATCTTCTCCACCCCTTTTTTCCCTTCCTCTCCCCCCCCCCCCGTTTCTTTATCTTTGATTACATATTATTTTGATTGGAACTTAGATTGTATTTAAAAATTAATTTTAAAGAGCTTTTTAAAAAAGAAAGAACTAAAGTCAAAATCATTGCAGGTATTCCAGACTAAAGGAATTTGAGATTTTCTGTGATCCGTTGTCATATCTCTTCCATGACTAAAGAAGATTGCATTTATCATCTAGACTTGGGAGAAAGACAGGTCTGCAAGCCATCATCTACCGGGCCGTGGCGAATTTCCAAATAAGAAAAAAGACATTGTAGCCAGTAGGAACAAATACTGGTCCCTGGCACATTTCGGGGTGGGGACCTGCTGGTCTGCCACATCAGATAGTTTGAGAAAAAGTGTTGTAAAGGATATAGAAACCTTTGCCCTTAATAGAATTGTTACATTATTTTGATTATCTTGCTTTGTGTACCTTGACCTTGTTAACGAGTTAAGTGTATAAGGAAATCCTTCTCTATTGTTTCATGAGTCCGTATGGAACTTTATTACACATTGTAATTTAAAGTTGGAGTTCTTTTTAGAGCCAAAAAACAGCAGAGAACAGCAACATGACTCTGATGATGTACTTTTGTAAAATGAAAAAATTAGGGTGGTTTGATTATCACCTTCTTGTCTTCTCATGCTGTTTTCTTATAGTGAACAGAGATCTGTGGTACTAACTTTTTTGTCAGGGGGGTGGGAGTCATTCAAATGATTCAAATAACTTCATTCACACATTCTAAGTTTGTTATTCACACTATGGAACAGCATCTCTCCGCTAACCTCATTTCCCTGCATCGCTGCGAATTCAGTTGCTCACACATGCCGGCACCCTTCCCTTGTCACCTCATGTATATTAGATTATATTGATATTGAGAGTCTTAACTCACTTCATGTAAACACTGGCATCCCTCAGCTGGGCAGAGGCTCCTCTTCCCACCACTCAAGGGGGTCGGTATCCCTTTTTATCTTCCCCCTTTTCCTCTCTCTTTCCCTCTTTTCTCTCCTGGTTTCAGCGGTGGTTGTTCTTCTGGGGAAGGGGCGGCGGTTTCTTGACCACCTCTGCACAAGGCATTGGATCGCACACACACACACACCCCGGCCCTGGCCTTGTGACTCATTTGTCAGCTCGGTATAATTGTCAAATCAGTTGATAAATTACCAAAACAGAAAACAGCAACCTCATATAGTTTTTTTTTTAAAATCAGTCTACATTGTTACCCTGGCACAGCATGTAGTTGACTTTTATGTGGAAAGTATTTTTAAAAAAACTGTTATGGGTCAGAAGGGTAGCTGGAACAAAATCATAGTGTGTATGTGGGGGGAAAGTTTTAACCATTTACCCTTGCCACAAACCCAGTGGGAACTGAAAGTGCTTACTGTTTGCAATGGGAAGAAATCTTAGCTGCTTTTAAAATCTACCAAGTTTGACCCTAAGTTTAGTCAATGAGTTTAGACCTGAAACAGAAAGCTGTCACTTTTGCTTATGTCTTTAAAATATAATGATTGTTAATGACATCACAGTTAAAAAAACAAAACAAAACAGAGAAGCAGAGTCTCTAATTCTTCATTATGTACAGTATATATTGCACTATACTGTAGTAGTTCTGAAATTAAAACATTATCTCTCAAAACAAATACAAGGCAGGGCACACAGGAACATATATTTGTAAGGAAATTATCTGGAAGGGTAATTATGTTTCTTCCCAAATCTAGGAGGCAAAACCCATTGTGTAAAGGTTTCCTTTCTTGATTATTATTAGAATGATGATAGATGGAAAATTTGAATTCAGTATAAGGTATTTTAAAAATCTTTCTGAAGATTGTATTTTAACCTGTGATATTTCTGAAGGCGTAAATAAAACTTTTAAAAACTGAGAAGCAAGCAACAGAAACAGTAAGTGGGGAATTTCTGAAGGAGCTTGTTGGTTTCTCAGAGTTCAGGATGGGAAGTGTACAGTTGAACAGAGAGAAATCAGTAGATGGTTATTTTGCAGTTCTGGACTGTTACTGTACTGGATATGTTATGCATCAATGTCAGTTTAAATTATTTTGCTTACGGTAGTTTGTGAAGAGAGCCAGTGTGGTATAGTGGTTTGAGTGTTGACCTACAACTTTGGGAGACCAAAGATCAACACACACACACACCCTACACAGACTCAGTCATGGAAATCCACTGGCATTCTTGGCGTGATTCACACTCTCTCAGCCTCAAAAGAAGGCAGTGGGGGGAAAAACTCTGAACAATACTTGCCAAGAAAACCCTGTTAGAAGTTTGCTTTAGGGTTACCACAAGTTGGAAAGAACTTGAAAACACAGTGGTCCACGACACCAAGTTTGTGAAGACACCTCCTGATTCTATTGCATTTAGATGTATTTATAACTATTTGTACCACATTTTTTCTTCAGTTCATAGACCAACTGAATAACTTCAGGATTGTTCCTTTCATTCAAATAGTTTATTTGGATTTCAGAGTTTCTGACTCTGAATTGGAACACTAGCACAGATTTTGCAGCTGCCAGAAGCTTATTATGAATGCATTCTTCTGCTTTTCAGTGTGAAGTTTTAAAAGAATGGGACTTGTTTCAGACTTAACTCAAAACCTTGTAAATGAGTCTTCAGGAATTCCTTACAAGACATTCTCTGTCTCTCCACTCTTGGATTGATTTAAGGCAAAGTTTGCTTCTGTCTAAACTGGCAAATAATGTTGTTGCCTTGAAAATCATAGTTCCCAAGTTGGTTGGAATAGCAGGTTGTGGTTTACAGCTGATCATGGAGTGAGCTTAGTGTAATGGTTTGAGCGTTGAATTGTAACCCTGGAGACTAGAGTTGGAATCCCTCCTTAGCCATTGGGAACTCACTGGATGAGCTTGGGCAAGTCACACTCTCTCAGTTTCACAGGAGGGCAATGGCAAGCCCCCTCTGAACACATCCTGCCAAGAAAACCCTGTTAGGAGTTCACCTTAGGGTTGCCATAAATTGAAGGCACAGAATAACAAACAGTGGTTTGCCTCAAAGTAAGCCAGATGAGGAGGTTAAGCTACCTAAGCTTCCTAAATCAGGCTCAAATTAAGTTATTTGACTGAGAAACCAATATGCTTGCATTTATTTATTTATTTTAATTTCTTTTCAGTTTTGCTTCTGGGGTTGTTTCGTTCTCAAGTATTAAAGTTCAGGTCTTTTGGCATCACTTAGCAAAGACATTGCATAAGAATGTATGCAGTTTGAAAAGTGAAATGAGTACATTTGAAGTATGAGGCTCTAACTGCCTACAGCTGGGTAGCTGAAAGCTGTCCTATTGTTACAATATTAGTATTTTAACTTGGAATTTCTTTTTCAGAGCTGAAAACAGCAGTATTTGATGACTGCAGAAAAGAAGAAGAATGGAAGGTAAGGCTAATCTTTGAATTAACTTTAGCACAATTAGTGGTTTACCCATCACTTAAATGGTGTGCTGTGTGTATATTTGTGTGTATATTTACTTCAGATATGTGCCCATATTATAGTCTGGTTTTAAAATCCAATTCAATACCCTAATTAAATTACAGTGCTGGTTGAAAGGGATACATCACAATTGTATGACTAAATTAGTTTCAGCCATGCTTTTAATTCTATTACACATATATGCACAGGTAGCTATATTTTGGCAGTGGAGCATAGAGGTTTGGGTGTTGGGTGTTGGATTTGAACACTGGAGACCAGGGTTCAGATCCTCTCTTGACCCTAGAAACCCACTGGGTGACCTTGGGCAAGTCACATTCTATAGCCTTCAAGGAAGTCAAAGGCAAGAATGCTCTGAACCCTCTTGCCAAGAAAACCCTGTGATGTCACCTTAGGGTCTTCATCTTAAACAACTCGAAGGCATACAGCAACAACAAATGTTTTGGTACCTTAAGGCTTTGAGCAGGTAAGCTTTGAATTCTTTCAATGTTATCTCAAATTCAGGATCAAAAGAAAATGTGAACATACAGATTTGAGAACAAAATATTGTAATTATTTAAAATATTTTGGCCTGTCAAAAAGAATACATGTTCAGAGTTGTATGGGCCTTTGTTTTTATATGCCTTCAGGTCAACTCCAATGTACAGCACCCCTACCATTTTTTTTCTTGAAAAGATTTATTTGGAGGAGAGTTTATGTTGCCCTCCTGCAAGACTGAGAGATTGTGACTTACCCAAGGTTATGGGCCTGTTCTTTTGCAAATTAAATACACTTGTCCCTCCACATTTGTGACTTTGACTTTCGCAGGTTTGATTATTCACTAATTTTATTAATTTGTTCTCTCAAGGAATAGCTAGGTCCTCAAGTGCAACTCTATGGTCAACTTTAACCAGATGTTGCACTGAAGGGCCTAGATGTTCCTATAGAGAACACTGCTAGGCATTTGTAGCTCCTCCAATGCAATTCTGTGGTCAGTGTCTGGCAGATGTTGACCACAGAGTTGCACTGCAGGACCTAGAGCTTCCTAGAGAGGTGTTCTCTCAGTGTTTTTGTTATTTGTGGTTTTTCCACATTCATGGGGGTCCTGTGCACTTAACCCCTGCAGACGTGGAGGGAGGAGTATAATTCAATGCATATATGGTCAGAAATGCAAACCTTTTCCTGGCACAGTGAAAAACATAGTAAAAGTTGTAAAGGTCTCCCTCCTGGCGGGAGAGAGAAAAAGCCAAGCCCTGGTCTGGAGCAGCTTGGAAGGGTGCAAGCGTGCTCCTCCTACTACTCTATCCTGGGTTTTTCTCAGTATTTATGGTTTTTCCATTTTTGCGGGGGTCTTGCGCCCCCTAATCCCCGGAATGTGGAGGGCAGACTGTATTGTTCTTAGGCCATATTTTGTTTTAATCTCTTTTATGACTTGCCTTGGGTCCGATGAAATATGTAGATAAATAGAATTTGTGTGTATGTAGAGCATGTAGATGTGCCCACAGTGTGCATGCAAAATGTATTTTGTATTTGTACACACACAGTATGATTATATATTTGTTTTCGGTTCCTGTTTTCTATGTAAATAAATGAATATTCAAGTAGTTACAACACTGAGATTTCATAATTAAGCTTACCAGTGACTGGATGGCAAAAGCCAGCTTGAATAAAACAGTATGCAATTGGAGCTAGTTCTCTAAAGTGCTACTTTTGTCATTTCTTTTATATAAAGATAATTCTTCTAGATGACTTTACCACAAAGCTTCTGTCATCATGCGGTAAAATGACAGACTTACTAGCAGAAGGGATAACTGGTAAGTACCTAATAAGCTGTCTTTGTAATAATGGAATGTGTGAGAACTCATTTTGCCAGCTGATAAGTTTGCAGGGGATATCCACTGGAAACTTTGTTTTAATTTCTGAAATGCTTCCACTTACCATATTTGTAGGTGATACAGGACTGAGTCAAGACTTAGTGGCTCTTTTATTTCCCCTGAAATTAGTGAGACTTAAGCCATGATTAATTTTTTCATACTGAATTCCATGGATCCAGTGTTAACAGCTTAACTTGGATCTAGCCTATGAACAATAATTGGTACATCAGTCAAGATGTTAATGTTGTGCATTTATTGCAGAACTTCTGTGTCATAGCTAGAAAATCATTAGTCACCTAGATGTTGGTGAACTACAATTCCCACCATCCCTATAAGTATGGCTAATCAGCAGGGATCATGGGAAATATAGTCCAACAACATTCAGAGGGCCTCAGATTCTCCACATCTGTCCTAAATCCTTCATAATTCCAATCCCTTACCATGCCTGATTGTTACGACATTGTTCCTGTCACTTTCTGGCCACTTCTCTACACATATTAAGAAAATATGAGTAGGAAAATTCAAAAGCAGTTGGAGATGATAATATTTTGTGAGAGATTATCAACTGCATTTGGACAGGGAGCAGTGTCAGTCAAGTTTTATAATACCTTAGTCAACCCTTTGTATCCACAGATTCTGTATCCATGGACTCAACCATCCATGGCTTGAAAATATTTTAAAAACATATAAGTTCCAAAAAGCAAACTTTGATGTTACAGTTTCCTCTAAGGAACGCCATTTTACTATGCCACAGTCTTTAATGGACCTTTAGCATCCACAGATTTTGGTATCCACAAGGATCATGGAACCAAACCCCAAGAGCAAGAGCACACTATGCAGATTTAAGTGTTAATGAAGAACTTTAATATATATATAAAAACTGTGTTCTTGACTCTTTTCTTGGTTTCTTCTTCTCCTGCCATTTTGTGTGGTTTAAGACTATTTAAATTAACATCTATCACTCTTACTCAAGAGGCCCACTTTGTCAGCAAGTGTACTATCTGAGCATTTGCAGCATATATGGCTCACCATGCTCCATAGTATTCAGTGGCAGTGCATGCTGACATACTTGCTGATGCAGACGCACCCACTTATTGAAGTATAGAGTATTTAGGGGTTTTTCCCCATTCACCAAACCCCTATGGATGGAAAGGACCCACTGTACTGACAATCTGCAGTTCTGTCCTGCTCAATACTTGAGTTTTGTTTTGCTATTTCTTCATGGATATTTACCCCTTAAAAACAAACAAACAAACAAACAAAACTAATCTGGATCACAGAAAGAGGCAGGCCCAGCTCCACCAGGGCTTGCCTGAAGCAAGAGGACTCTCCCTCCATACCAACTGCCATCCTCTGCCTAGGGAGGGAGAGAAGAGGCAGGCCCAGCTCCACCAGGGCTTGCCTGAGGCAAGAGGACTCTCCCTCCATACCAACTGCCATCCTCTGCCTAGGGAGGGAGAGAAGAGGCAAGCCCAGCTCCACCAGGGCTTGCCTGAGGCAAGAGAACCCTTGTTTATCCACTTTTGTAAACCGCTTTGATCTTTTTTGGAAAGGCGGTATATAAATTAAATAAATAAATAAATAAATAAAAATAAAAAAAGATAGAAAAACACAGAAAGAAAGGTAACCATATTTGCCTGTAATATCCCTTCTCCACTACAAACCTGCAGTTGGAAAATAACATCCATAATAACATTCATAGTTGTAGTAAATGCACAACTTCTGTGATCTTTCTTTCTTTTCTTTCTTATCTTTCACTGTTTGAATGTAGTCCATTTTAAGAACTTGCTGCTTCCAAGTAGATCAGGGCTATAAGTCTTTTCAATGCCACAAGGTGGATTCTATATTACCAGGCATATTGACATATAGATTAACCTTTGCTGACACACATGATTGGTGAGGATAACTGCTATTGATGATACGGTGCACCCAATCCACAGGGGATCCGTTCCAGATCCGCCCCACGGATAGTAAAAAACGCAGGACCTTAAGTCCTGTTCTTCACAATGGCCGCTCACTCCTGCTTGTGCTGCTATGTGCGCATGCGCACATTCAGAAAGCTGGGGCTTGCCGTGGGTACACTGTATTTTGCTTATTTTGAAAGCCATGTGTGATATTGTCCAAACATATCAGCATATAAGTGATTTCTAACATAAAGTGTGAATGTGCAAGGAGATGTAGCCATAAAGCTGTGTTACAGTTTATTGGGCTGGTGGGGATGCTCTCATGTTTCAGTTAGTAGCTGGTGTTAACCCCACTTCTTCCCTCAGTTCGATTTTTCTTCATAGTCCTGTTTCTTTCGGTTAATAAATAAAGGTCATGCTTCCTTACTTTAAGGGTTTTTCCTTTTCAACATGTGGTCCATATTCACCAGTGCTGTCTGATCTCCATGCTGAACAGGGAAGTCCCACACAGTGACCAAACTGGTGAGATCTGCATAGCTCCACTCCACACGCAGTATCTTTCTTGGCTTCATTGCAGGAGGAGAAGTATGATACAACTGCTGCTGTCATGACTGTCTGAAAATGCTAAAAGAGCTAATGAAGATAATCAATAAGCAAACAAATGCCATTTACTTAGCATTGAGCACTTGCTTCTTATTGAGTGGAAAAATTAGATTCTCTCTCACTCTAAGATGAAATGTCAGAGGTCTCCATGTTTAGTATACTATATCCCATTCTTGGGTGCCTATCCTCCTGCCTTTTTGAAGCATTTCAGGGAAATTAAGGGAAACAGACAGCTGCATGTGAACATCTGGAATACTACTGTGGTAAACAAATGGGATTTGCAACCAAAAGTTACAGCATTTCTTCACATTATTGAAGATCTCCTCTTTAGGGTTCCAGCCATCATGGCTGCATATGGATTATATTCTCTCCATTCTCCAGCTACCTCTTCCAAATAATACTCCACACTGCATGGTCCCTAAGGATGCTTAGTTCTCCTGTGGGCTTTTGTGGCGTGGGTAAGCCCTGTGGTTTTATTTATTTATCTATTTATTTATACCTCAGGATGATCCATATGATTTCTGTTTCATCTGTGATCCTGTTTTGGCTCCCCTCCTGTTGGTAATCATAGCATTAGAGGGCACAATGCAATGCTTCTGTGTTAAATGGTTACCATTTGTTTATTTATTGCAATATTTATACCCTGCTCTTCAGCCAGTAGGGCTCTCAGAGTGGCTTACAAATTGTTTATTTGATCCTACCCTCAGGCTTGACACACAAGGAAAAGGGAATGATAGTGGAAGAGGGGATTAAATCTAGCAGATACTTCCTCTTCCTCTCTCTGAAGCCAGGGCAGTGACAGTTGGGATGGAGGAAGGGCTTTTCATCTGTTTCTGGGCCTAGGCATGATGGAGCTATGTCTGTGTCTTCTTTCTCTATCTCTGTGAGGCCAAGAATTGTCCATGATCCGTCAGAAATGTGTAAGCACAGTGAAATGAATTAATTATATAATTTTTCTGCCTGTATAAAATAAAAAGTACAATCATGAAACTAGTTGCAATTTATGTAATCACTGGTTTTTGAAGCTTGGTTCCATGGTATTGTTGAACTATAGTTCCCCGAATTGCTGACTGTGTTGGCTGGGGCTTCTTGGAATTAAACTTCAACATTTGGGGAACCAGCTATGAAAGCTGCTGATGTAAAACTTCATGTTTTCTGAAAGGTGCTGCTATAGTGTTCCTTTGGCTAACAAATACATTCTAAGTTTATTGCTTTTCTTTATTGCCTTTCTTCACATGAAAGCTTGTGTTTTGAAATATGAAAACATGAGAGAAGATAACTCTAGTTTAGTCACTGATTATTTGATTTTCTCATTCTTTTACATAAAAGCTCTCATCAGCCTGGTGCCTTCCAGATCTGCCTCTCTCTTTAACTCCAACCAATGTGTTTGTGTTCAATACTGTTTTACTTAAGCCATAAAGATTTACAACTATATGGGGCATCCAATGGTTCTTCCAGTATCAACTTGTTAAAACTTCACAGCTTAGCTAAAGCATGATGTACCAGATAGTTGTAGTTTCCAGCAGTGTTTTTTTTTCTGTTTCAGTGATTTTTTTTCTGTTTCAGTGATTATTTATTTATTTATTTGGAATATTTGTACACTGCCCTTCTGCTACAAAGGCTCTCAGAGCAGCTTAATAATTTTTAATTAGACAATTCCCTGCCCCCAGGCTTACAGTCTAAAAAGACATGACACAAAAGGAGAAGTCTGGCAGTCTGGAAAGGGATCAAGTCCAGCTGTTTTTTTCTCCCTCTGAGGCCATGGCGATGCATGGTGATTAGTGTTGCAAAGGATATCTTGCCATTTACTTTTTCACTAGCAGTGTGCCAGCTTTTACTGACAAAATCAAGAGTCTACTGCCCAGCTAGGGTAATAGCCCAGTTTAATGGTGTTTATGATGAGGGATGGGGAATCTACATCTCTCCAGGTTCTGATGAACTACCATCCTCATCATGTTTCACCACCAGCCAAGCTGAAGGATGTTTTAGCCAGGCTTATGAGGGCTTGGTTGTAGCTTCTCTCCTTAAGGTGATGCTACATTTTATTTTTAAATATATTATTCTGACTAATTGATACAGCCCTAATTAATAGTGTAGTGCAGTTCTTTTTTCTTTTCCACAAAATGTTATGATTATGTTAACATAGCAGTTGTTTGCCTGTGACTGTGGAATGTGCTTTTATAGAATGTGTTGTACCTCTCTCTTTTTGTTTGGAACTGAATTTTTTAATTGTATGGCATGAGTCATGAATGTCACAGCTATTTTAGGAAAGGCAGATAGAGTCTCTGGAAGCCAGGGAGATTAAATTGAGACGGTCATACTTTGGCCATATCAAAAGGAAAAATGAATAATTAGAAAAGACAGTGGTGATAGGAAAAATGGACAGCAGTAGAAAGAGAAGACGACCACATGAAAAGGAAAAATGAATAATTAGAAAAGACAGTGGTGACAGGAAAAATGGACGGCAGTAGAAAGAGAAGAAGACCACATGGCTAGAGGATACAAGTATGGGCGTGCAGGACCTAAGCAGAGAGGTTGGGGACGGTGATCATGGTGATGTCTCATGCACAGGGTTGCCATGAGTTGAAGTCAACTCAAGGGCAATTAACAACAACAACAGGATACAGTTTCAACAAGTCCAGCTTGAAAAAAGAGCTTTCTTTTTAACAATTATTATATAACTCTTGTTGAGTATTATTTTAAATTTGCTTTTTCAAATCATACTATTAAGAATTTTTAATTCGCTTTTATTTTGTAGTTGTGGAAAATGTTTACAAAAACCGTGAGCCAGTCCCTAACATGAAAGCCATTTATCTTATCACACCTACAACAAAGGTAAGTGTTCTGAAGAAAATAGTGTATCAAGTTGAATTCCATCCTGTCCTTGTAAATGAATTATTGAATTATCTGAAAGTAAAGTACATGCAAGTTACAAGTTTAGTTTTTTGTTTTGTTTTTTTGCTAGAAAAATTGTTGAACAGTCGCCACTTATTCAGTTAATTTTGAGTGCAATGCTGGGCTTATGGAATTCTCTTATGTAGTGGTACTCAATTTTTTACCTTTGGGACCCTCCTTTACATCCAAGTGCAGATATGGCCGGCAGGGGGAACTCAATGTAGTATATGAATAAAAATATTTTACTTATTTAATGTCCATATTTTCATTTGCACATTCATGTATATCCATATTTTAAAATTTTATAAGGAAATAACATTCTTCAAATTAGAACAGTTTTATTTCAGTAAATTCAATATTTAACTCAATGCATGTGTAAACATATATAAAAAGTTTGGGAAGCGGAGGACGAGGATGGATCAAGGCTTCCAAGCCTGGCATCTCTCTTGAGTAACTGTTGCTCCCCTGGGAGTCCTGCCGCACCTTGTGAGAACCACTGCCCTTATGTATATACTTCAGTTAATGTAGTAGATGTGTTTCTTTACTTCTGTAACAGAAATATTGGTACTGTGGCTAGAAACTTAGATAGAATAGGGATAAATTCCAGACCTACAAAAAAGAATAGCAGTTCAACATTTTTCAGCAACCTGTATTCAAAACTGACATTAACATATGATAAGAAGCAGCTAGGTCAGGTAAGCCTTGCATAAGTAAACAAAAACATTTTGAATGTCCTAGAAATCAATAGAAAACTTCTACCAAAATGCATCCTGGGATCATTGTTTTCTTTCAAAGCCTCCACTTTTCTTAAGATATCCATTTTAGTGGTGTAACATATAGGTCTAAGCTTTATCAAGGTGCCAAAGTAGCTGGTAAAGCAGGCTAATTTGCTTTCCCCTTGTCTTTCTGTTTACTCATACATGCCTGGTAAGTGATTCTAAAGGTAGCTGTTTACCTTGCCTGTTCTTGTCTTTAGCAGAATCCCATTATTTCCTGGGTCAAGGTTTATTGCATTTTTTATTGTAGACTTGCTTGCTGCAGCAACCCAGCACTGCAAGTTTATCTTTCTCCAACTCTCCTTCACCGTCCTCCCAATGCCAAGGATGAAAAACAAACAAACAAAAAAAAGCCTTCTAACTGTTTTAGATTGTATGCTATTGGCAGATTTTATGTTGTTTTTGATGAGTCTGTAAAGCTGTGTGCAAAACTTACTGTGCTATATAAATAAAAGATTTTGTAAAAAGGAGCTTTTTAAAAACCAGAGGCTTTGTTAACTGAAGTATGGCCGTATTGCCCTTCTGTATGCTGAAAATCTAGGATACCGTATGATGGGTCTGTGGAGAGCTATAATGGGAGGGCAGATGACAGAATTTGGAGACATCTTGCACAAATGCTTTTTTGTCAATGCGAGGCATCTTGGTCCCAGTGTGGAGGCCCATTTTCACACAAAATACTAAATCATAGTATAGCTCTATGTTTCAGGTTTGCATGATTCTTCCTCCCAGCCCATCCTTTTAGCATATACCAGAAGAAGAGTGCATTGGAAGTAACCACTTTGTTTTTGAATCCCTCTACTACATCCAAACTGAAAGGTTTTATATCCCCCCACTAAGTCAGGATCATAAACCCCTTTTGACTGTGACTTGTTGTATTTTAAACAAACTGTTTTCTCAATTCCATCTTTTAAATATGATATTAGTGTGCAGTGTATGTGTCACTGTCTTCTAGATATATTTCTTCCGAAACTATCTATAGCTATATATGATTTATTTATCAAGATTTTGTCCCCTATAGTAATGAGAATGGCTTTCTTTTGTTCTCTTTGTTTATCTGTGTTTTGGCAATCAATAAAAAGAAATATGTCATCTGTTCAGATTTCAAATTTATTCTGAGTGTTTCTCTACTAGTTACTGTTAGAGTAGTTCTTTTGTAAAAAAAAAAATACTTTATTAAATTGTAAAGCATATCGTCCAACAAAACAGGTACAGTAGTTCTGTTTAGGAACCCAGAGTATTTAAAATATTTTAACTTACTTTAAAATGAAAAGTAGTAACAGATATTTGTAATTAACTAGAATGTACTGTCTTTGTTTTCCAGTCTGTAGATGGACTTATAAATGACTTTGTAAGTAAATCATCTAGCAAGTACAAAGCAGCATATGTTTACTTCACCGACTGTAAGTTTCTTCTGAAGTTGAATTTTGGTACAGTTTGCAAATTTTTGTACCATTTCAAAAAAGGAAGTTTGCAGCATGTCACAACAGCATAACAATTGAAAAAAATGTTCTTTTTCTTCTTAGTTTGTGATGACAAGCTTTTCAACAGAATGAAATCATCTTGTTCAAAAGCTATAAGGCGGTGCAAAGAAATAAATATAAACTTTTTCCCTTATGAAGCACAGGTAAATCTAGTTTTGTATACTTCTGGTTTTAAATGTTGATTTGTCCCCTGAAACCTTTTATATGGTATAACCAGGTCTGTGTGGGAACACAGAAATAATGCTGTATGTAATACTAGATACTAAACTCAGCTTTTTCCAGCGTTGAGGGCGGAGCCATCCTTCATGAGGGTTGGTTCCCCCTGTTTGCTCCAATCAGGCAGGACTATGACTTTTGGGCGTGTCCACCAGGGAAATCCATCCCCCTTGTTTGCCCAGTCTAGTTCCTGCCTTCGCTCCGTCAGGTCGTGTTTTCCTAACTCTCCTTTACTCACAAAACAAAATCTTCTTTATTCTCCTTTTACTCCTTACCTCTTCTCTCTCTGTGAGGGCCGACTAAGGTCCGAAGAGCTAGAGGGCCCAGGCATGTCTGGGGAATCCGGCCATGCTACACAGGCTCTCCACAAGAGGAATGGATCAGCCCTGACCCGGGAGGTGCGGCCTGCAGGCCGCTCGGCGCAGCCGGAGGAGGGATATCCCTTTTCTCCGCGCTTGAAGGCGCCGGACCGCAGGAACCTGTCCCGAAATCGGGAGGGTGCGGTTAGCAAGGAGGACGCGAGAGACCGCAGGAACCTGTCCCGAAATCGGGAGGGTGCGGTTAGCAAGGAGGACGCGAGAGACCGCAGGAACTTGTCCCGAAATCGGGAGGGTGCGGTTAGCAAGGAGGACGCCGAGAGAACTGTGAGTATAAAGCTGCAGTGAGCAGCTCGGGTACCCTGCAGCCTCTCCCTCCCGAACGGTCGCCTCCCTTCTCCTCCTTACTAGCCTTACAGCTGGCGCAATCCTGTATTGCCTTCCAAACGGTCTCCTCTCAGAGAGGGGCCCGTTTTCAGGCTAAGGCCGTGGCAGAGAATTCTTCCCAAGAGTCAGGGTCAGAGGCAGAAAGGACTCAGAGATAAAGGAGGGCCAGGGAATTATCTTCCTCTCCCTCATTCTTCAGATTCTCGAGGGACGCCTTCTCCCCCTTGGAAAGTCATCCCTCCAAGATGGACCCCAAGCTCACTGGAGGGAGCTCAGTGGTCCTTCAGCCCCTGGAGTCGGGCTCACAGAGGGACAGGCTCCTTTACAATCCCAGGAGACCTGGGGAACCCTTTTCTTCTTCTCTCCCCGCCTCCCGCTCTTCCTGGGACGCCATTCCCCATTTGGAGCAGGGCAAATTTCCACCCAAACGTTCCTCCTTGGCTCACAAATTCAAACTCAAAAAAGGCGGGAGCCATGCCAATGCTGCTTCAGGTTTATTCCTCCAAGCATGAACATAACGGAGAGTGCCATCTAAGGCTAAGAAGCAAAAATTATGCTTGCAGTTAAAATCCTCAGATGAGGATGTTCCCTCCAAATCTCAGTCCTCTTCTGCCTCTGAGGGAGAATGGTCTGAGGGGGGCCAGAACACCAGCCCCAGAAGGGTTTTAGGTGGTGAGATGGAGACTCTGACAGACCTTGGCGCGGCTGGAGGACCTGTCCCTGGCCAGATTGCGCCCCACTGCAGACATCAAACCCGGCAAGAGGTTTGGACAGTGGGAGAGAGAGGAGGATGAGGCAGATTTCAAAAGGTGAGTGAGGATTCAATCCTTAATCCTATGTTTGTGGGTTAAGTTTACCTCAGAGGTTTGTTTCTGACTTGCATTGCCAGCTTTGAAGGAGGCTTCAGTTGCTTCAGAGATTCAAATGGAGAGTTTCCCTCCAAAACCAACTGCCTTCTCCTCTCCTTCCTCCAAGATCCACTCAGACTGAAGGGATCAGAGAGGATTAACAAAAGGATTTCCAGGTGCAGGGAGTCTGCTTCTGCCCCATTGTCCCCTGGTCTGAAGGTTTCAATCTCTCCTTGGGGAGAATTTGGCCAAAAAGACATTTATTTATTGTGCTTGCCTTTTTTAAAATAAGAGGCAAAGCTGGAACTGAAGGTGTGGCAGCCATTTTGATTAAGGGCAGCTAGGCAGAAAAGGAAAGGCCTGCTGCTGCTTCTGCTAACTAATATGCCTTTTGTAAAGCAAAGGAAAATAATACCTATAGTTCACTCCTCAGAAGAGGAATGTGATCTGAAAATGAATGAAATAAGAGTTAAAAAATAAAAAAATAAAATAAAAAATAAAGACGAGGGCCTTTCAGTACCTCCTGAAAGCTCCTGAAATCTGTTAGAAGTTTGGGGCTGATGATATTTCATTATTACTGTATTTGTTTATTATTACTATACTTGTTTTATGGTATTATTGTATAAAACAACTTATATATTGGAATTTAATGTCAACTCTGACCAGTTGAAGCTAGAGGATGATCCATCCTGATTTCCTCAGGGAAGGATTTTCCTCCCCCCTCCAAGCCTGGGCCTTCAACACCAAATACTCCATTTCATGCAGATTTTATGAGGATATTAACAAGGCCTCCATAATTTATTATTGTGATTCTAAATCCAATAGCTGTTTACATATATATGGTTACATCTCAGCCCCCTTTGTCATGAGAATCAACAGATGCCACTTGTGGCTGCCAGACTTTATGCTCAACTAAAGGTGTCTCTGCTGTTTCCTTTTTTTCTGGGGCTAAACATGTGTGGCCTAGCCCACTTGTCAAACAAACAAACAAACACTTAAGGTCAAAATAAAGTACTATCAGGGCATTAACTATGGTTAAAGGTAGTGGCTATGTCTGGAGACACTAGCCTAAATGAGATTGGATGTAATCCAAGACCAGTTCAAGGACAGACTTGACTAAAGAACTGACACATAAAAATGCCCATTATAAAAAATATCTAAGATTCTCACCACTTAATGGGGACAAATTGTTTGGAATAAAGTCTGTTGGCTGAGACTAGGAATAATAATAAGACCTCACCATCCTTAAATGTCATCCCTGGTGGCGCAGTGGTTAAATGCCTGTACTGCAGCCACTCACTCAAAACCATAAGGTGGTGAGTTCAAGACCAGCAAAGGGCTGAAGCTCAACTCAGGCTTGCATCCTTCCGAGGTCGCTAAAATGAGTACCCAGATTGTTGGGGGCAAATAGCTTACAATTGTAAACCGCTTAGACACTCCTTATGGGTATGAAGCGGTATATAAATGAAATGAAGCTGTTTGTTAAAATATACTTTGATATATTTTTCTATACCATTCTTATGACTTTTCATTGCCTTCTTAAGGTAGAGGAAGGCAAGCAAACATAGGCTGATATAAAAGTCACAAAATGTCTGATTGATATTGAGGCCATAAAAACATCAACAACAACACCATACTATCTTTCTTATAACAATTGAGTTATAATAATCACAGGTTCAGATGGGAGATTATCCAGACAATTCTGGAGACACATCTCCTCCAAGATGTTCCTGTTTTTTGGGTAGTGGTCTCCTGCCCACAGCCCAAGCTACCACTTTATCACAAATATCTTACCAACCTTTCCATACAAGGTTCTACCATTCAGTCTGTTGTTTCTTCTGTGACATGCACTACACAGATAGACATGTTTTGAAAACAGTGGGACCTTCATATAGACCCATAATTTCAAATGTCCTGATAAGGTCTCATTCTCTCCCATAGGATATATATAAGATGTCGAGTTGTGATTGCTTTCCTATCCAGACATGTTTTTCTGGTAATTTACAAAAAGAACTACCTAGTTCCATTTCAGAACCTGCATCACTTTGGAGTGGTTGTAGACACATTGCTGACCAGTCTACCTGACCAAGCAAAGGGTAAGATCCATGAAGAACACCCTCGAGCAGGTAGGTTGTTCCCAGTTATTGGACCTAGTGTTACTGGTGCACCTACAGTGCCTGATCTGTTTCAGTTAATCATTTGGCATGAACACCATTTCATGCCAGGAGCCTACAGTAGTTCTTCTAGCTGTATCAAAAAACAGATGGTACACATAAATCATCTGTTCTGACATACACTGAATAAATCAAACCTCTTTGAATGGTGGTTTTTGCTGCCAGTTGTAGAGGATTGCCTGATTTAGGCCCTGTTGAAGTTCCACATAAGGTTGGATGCCAGCTTAGGGTGACGGGAAGCATGTTTGTGGCTCCCAATAGCCAAACTCCAGATCCCTCATGTAGATGCTCCGGTCTCGTCTCTCGTGACTTCAGAGGGGCAGGGTTTCCAGAGATCTTCCAGATGTCATGAAACCAGTTCATCTTCCAGTTCACAAAGATCTCCTAACTCAAGGTCAAATACCATATCCAGAACTGGAGTGGTTAAACCTTCACGTGTGGATATTGAAAGACACCTACTGGACATCAGCTCTTCCAATCATACTGTCCCAGAAACTGTCTAATCATTCATATATATGTGTGTGTGTGTGTGTGAGAGAGGGTGTATATATAAAGTTTTGAGAACAGCTTCTCTTATTAAACTTACCACAGTTCACAGATACCCTAACTGGTACCCTCATGTAGTTCTTCGGGCATTAACCAAACCACAGTTTGAATAACTTGACAGAGTTGATATTAAGTTTCTTACCTGGAAGACAGTATTTTTTACTGCTATTACTTCAGCTAGAAGGTTTTCTGAACCAGGAGCACTATCCACAGGAGTGAAATATGCATCTTCTGCGAGGATTCAGTCCTGCTTGACAGGATCCGATGTTCATGACTAAAGTTACCTTCACATTTCATAGAGCACATGATATCATTTTCCCTTCATTCGTTCCTGACCCCAAAAAGGAACTTGAAAAGACTTGGCTCACACTAGATGTAGGCAGAGTTCGGCGTATTTACATCAAACGCACTTATCGTTGGTGCAAATCAGACCTTCTATTTGTCTGTTTGTCTCCTTCGGTCCTACATACCTGGGAAATAAGTTTTTCTTCATCGACCCTGGCTTGATGGATCTGGGCTTGCATCTCTCAGTGTGAGTCGATGACGGGTAATACGCTTCAAGGAAGGGTCAGCGCTCATTCCGCTCACAGTGCTGCCACGCCTGCCGCCCTAACCACTAATGTTCTTCTCTCCAATATTTGCAGGGTGGCCGCATGGTCATCTCCTTCCATATTTATCCGTTGCTGCCGAATCAATGCCTTCCAACTGGCTGGGGCATCATTTGGTAGACGGATCCTTCAGTCCATCCTATAATTCCTTACCTCAGTTCCCACCCATCTAGGGAGCTTTGGTATGTCCCTCATGAAGGATGGCTCCGCCCTCAACGCTGGAAAAACGAACATTGGCTTACCTTGTGAGATGTTTGTTTTCAGCGATGAGGGCGGAGTCATCCTGCCCACCCGTAACTGAGGAATTTTTTCTCGGTGTCGGGGGGTGTTGTAAGGTTACTAGGATCCTTGTTCTAGTGTCTAGAATTGTTATAGTTAAATGGTTAAACTTCCTCTATTTTTGTTAGTATTTTTTCATTGTTATAAACTCTCTCTGCTTGGCTATACATTGACTGGGCAAACAAGGGGGATGGATTTCCCTGGTGGACACGCCCAAAAGTCATAGTCCTGCCTGATTGGAGCAAACAGGGGGAACCAACCCTCATGAAGGATGACTCCGCCCTCATCGCTGAAAACAAACATCTCACAAGGTAAGCCAATGTTCGTTTCTGAGACTGTTGCATTCATTTTAAAGCAAGCTTTAGCTCATGTACGTGTAAAATATGTCTGAAAGCATGAAGCTCATGGCAGCAGAAATCCTAGTTAGATATTGGGCGGAATTATATTTCCAGTGCTTTGTGGTGAGGCTTCAGTACCATGCATAGCTTCGTGCCATTTCCCATAATTAGCAAGACTCTTTTGTAAAAAGGCCATAGATTGCAGAAATAATAAAAAAAGGAAAAGGAAACAATTATGTAGATATATTTAGGGCCAGATATACGGAAGCAACATGCATCTGAGGAAGTAGACTTAAGTCTAGGAAAGCAATTGCTGCCAACTTCTTTCTTTCAGTTAGTCTCAAAAGTGCTACAAGATCTTTCTACATACTGATTCTACAGACTAACACAACTATATCTTTGAATTCTACAACTGTAGATATGCTTTTGGAGATAATATTTTCATTGGCAAGGGAAGTTGTTCTAAGAACAGGAGAATGTTGAATACCAGTAGTAGTTGGTACAATATTGTAGGTAAATGATGACAGTTGTTGTGCTTGAAGTTCATTTTAAAAACATGTCTGTAAATAACATTTGCTATTTGGAGGTATTTTGCTTTCAAATGTGACTAGAAAAATAGAATATTTTGAGCAGTGCATATAATCAAAGGTGGTTTTTTATGCTCACCATGACATTCCAGTTCCTTTTAGAAAACCCTCTTAGATAGCATGACCTCAAAGTGAATTTTTAAAGTGAGTAGGCGTGAATTTTTAAATCTTTAAAATCCAAATGGGTTGTTCAGTGGTCCAGGAATCTGGCTTCTGTAGCTTCTGCCAGTTTTCTATACTATTCAGATGTACTTTAATCTTACATGTTCCTTCCTAGCCCAGTTCCACCCAAAGCATGTTTAATAGGTTATAAACACTGCTAGTCTACAGATGTTCAAAAACCAGAACAAAGAAAATATAGATGCATTATAGCTATTTAGAATTTAATTTTCTGGTCACATGCTGAGACTTTTTTTCTGAATAATTCTAGGTTTCAGGCTTCCTTTCATTGAAGACATTGACATTGCATTGCTCTATTCTCTACTGAAGTTAGTTCTGATTGCCTCAGGCTCCACCATCTGTGCGGGTAGTGAGCAGGTTATACAGTGTTTGTAAGTAAGGAGAAAGTGAAGGATAGTGGCAGAGAAGGAAAGTGGGAACAAGGAGCATATTACCTCAGGTGGACAGAGAAGAGATTTGAGGTAAAAAAAAAAAGGGGGGGGGGGTAACATTAGGCCATGTTGGCTTATATGGTTCTTCTGTGTGCTTTTTAATGAAACAGTCATTCAAAGAGTCTTCTGCCTATATTGCATTCTATTTCTTACAAAAATCTATAATGAAATTATTTCTTCACTTAGGTATTTACTCTTGATGTCCCAAATGCATTCTATCACTGTTATAGTCCCATTGTGGAGAACGCGAATGATACTGTAATGGAACAAATAGCTGAACAAATAGTTACTTTATGTGCTACTTTAGAAGAAAATCCAGGAGTAAGGTACAAAAGGTAGGAGTGGACATTTTGTTTTAAAGTAATGCAGGTGTTCTGAGAGCTCATTGGGTTTCTGAGCATTCTGTTGCCTTGTTTTAAAATGTAAGGAGGCAGTGCATCAAATATGCAGTGGAAGAATCTAGAATAATGTGCTATTATATCTATCTTATGGATTGAAAGAATTTCTGATTTGTTACAAAATTCAGGACTAGGTCTAGCAGAAAGGTAAGTGGGAAAGTGATTTATATGGCAGAGAGAAAATGTGTGTATAAGACAGTTTATTCAGAAGAACTTTAGACTTCTGAAAGGTTTTCTAGTTTAGTATTGTTTAGCCTTTTTCTAAATTCAAGCTCTAAGTGCAAGAAAAGGGAAACTGATTGTAGCTATGTTACTCTTTGTGATAAACCCATAATATTTGGTACAGAGATAACTATTTATTTTACTAAAATATTTGGCTTTTGAACACAAATTGATTTACCACCTAAAGATTAAGCTAGCTGCCAAATGCAACTTCATGTTATCATCCCATAAAATGGCAGTTGGTCTAGAGCCACAGAAGGTTTGGGCATTGTCTTTTACCTATGTCAAAGGAAATAACATTGTGTCAAGCTTTGTCAGTCACAGTAAGAAAACTGCCTGATCTATTTGGACTATATTCCCAAAGTTAACAGATGCATTACTGGAGGTATCCTCAGAACCAAGCATTATACCAGACAGTGTTTCTCTTTCATTGAAAGGTTTGTGTGATTGAACAAGCAATATAAATACAGCAAGAAAAAAGGTGTTTGTATAAAATAATAGTGTGTACTTAATTCCACCAACTACCTACATCTTCAAATATATTAATGTATAGGTTAATTGTACATCTTGCTGGGTAACATATATTTGAGCAAGTGGTGGGTAAAGGAAATAGACAAGATAATGGTTAATACAATCTAATATAACATTTCAACGTAACATATGTGCAGCAAACAGATTGAGCCTCATTTTCTCTTACAATGCAGTTGGGCTATTACTATTTTTAGGATATGATACTCCAATATCCATTCCACACCTCTTTAGTATTTATTAATCAGATTCTATACCAAATTTCATGCTTTTGTCATAATTTTTTGTATTTTTAAGCTA
The DNA here is from genome assembly GCA_034509955.1 of Urosaurus nigricauda. Taxonomy (NCBI): domain Eukaryota; kingdom Metazoa; phylum Chordata; class Lepidosauria; order Squamata; family Phrynosomatidae; genus Urosaurus; species Urosaurus nigricauda. The sequence goes on from JAOEGL010000004.1 coordinate 110,829,810, forward strand.
ATCTGTCCCTCTATAGCTAGTGTTCCTTCCTACTGAGATTTGACCAAGTTAAAAAAAATTAAAAGAGAGGATTGTAGCTCAGTGGTATTGGAGGAATACTTTCTTTCCCTGCAGAAGGTTTGGGTTGAATCCTGGCATTACCAAATGGAATGCAAAAGAGTCCTTTTTGAAACTGTGGAGAACTATTACAGATATGCTGAGGTAGATGGACCAGCCTTCAGACTCAATATAAGTCTGCTTCCCTAGGTAGAAAATATTGACAGATTGAAATCCAGTAGACTTCTTAAAAAGCAAATAAGTGAATAGTGAATACTAGTTTCAAAAATCTAATAATTATTTTTATTTATTAATACTTGTAAATGTCTCCACTCATAAGATTTCAAAGCAATGCATGAACCAAGTTATACATATGGTAAACATCTCTCCTGGAAAGGGGCATGTTGGGGTCGATCCTGCTCCCCCTTGCTTAGCCGGATAGCTGCCTTTCCCCAGCTAGCCATCTGTCCTGGAAAGGGGCGTGGGGGAGGGTTGATCCTCCTCCCCTTTCCAGGACAGGGGAGATAACTTCTTGGGGAAAGGCAGATAACTGCCTTTCCCCAAGCAGCTATCTGTCCTGGAAAGGGGAAGGAGGATAAAACCCTCATGCCCCTTTCCAGGACAGTTAGCTGCCTGAGGAAAGGCAGTTATCTGCCTGAGAAAGAGGTGGAGAGCCTGTTAAAGGACAGGCGGGCAGCAGAAGGAGCATTTGTGAGCTCCTGCTCCTCATCCCTCTCCCATCCATCACTTTAACTGGCTTCCGGGAGGGGGGTATTTGTGGTTTTCGCACATTTCCAGGGGTCTTGTGCCCCTAACCCCTGCGAATGTGGAGGGCCAACTGTATTAACATTATCTATGTAATGGTAGTTTGGAATAAACTGGGAAGTTTTTGAAAAATAGATATGCTTTCAACATGAGTTTAAAACTAAACATGATGGGGAATGTTGGATTTCTGAAGGAAATCCACATAGTGGGTGCTTGATAAAGCTTAACAAGAAAAAAATAGAGTTTCATTTATCAATCACTCTATTGGTAAAATATTTATCTTTGTCTTTTCAGCAAGCCTCTGGATAATGCTAGCAAACTTGCACAACTAGTTGAGAAAAAACTTGAAAATTACTATAAAATGGATGAACGAGGCCAAGTTAAGGTAGAGTGACACTTTAATTTACACTGGGAGAGGAGAGTTCTCTGGAACAGTATCCAAACTCTGGGTCTCTTGTTATTGTGTATATGCAGCAGGAAACAGTGCTATTACTATAGACAGTCTTACCAAAACATTTAGGAATGTGCTGTTTGGAAAACAGATCATGACTCATGGTTTCCTTTTATAAAAAAAAGAAGATAGAATTGTTAAATTGCAAAGAAGAAGCAAGCTATAAAACCTACACTGAACAGAGAACTATACTAGCACTACCAAATCCGTTAAGTTACTTTCAGTAAAATCTTCTTTGGCAGAAGCAGTCTGCCAAGGTATCACTAGGGTTGGTGTCACCAGGTGCAGTAATCCATGGTATCCCCCTCCCCATTGACCTCCTCCTATAGTACACCATACAGGATCCTTAGTAACGTTTTTTGTACTAATGTTGCACATAAGTCATAATATTCCATATATCACTGAATGTATTGCTGATACACTTGGCCCTCCACATTTGTGGTTTTGACTTTTGCGGATTTGATTATTTGTGGTTTTGATTAATATGTTCTCTCTAGGAATCTCTAAGTCATTCCAGTGCAACTCTGCCAGAAGTTGACCATGGGGTTGTGTTGGAGAACCTTGAAGTTCCTAGAGAAAACAGTTCTCTAGGCATTTGTAGGTCTTCCAGCATGATTATATGATCAGCTTATGGCAGTTGGGCATAGAGTTGCACTGGAAGACCTGGAGGTTCTTAGAGAGGTCATATAAAAATAATAGTTTTTTTAATTTGTTGTTTTTCCACATTTACTGGGGACCTTCACCCCTAACTCCAGCAAATGTGGAGGGACAACTGTAATTGTGACATAACCAGCTATCAAAATAAAAATTATCCCTTTAAATTACAATATCATACACACAGCGTAAATGTATTTGCATATACATAGTTTCATGCAATTAAGTAAATATTTTATTGCGGTCATAGACCAGTATAGTTTCATGTGGTTAAAGTAAAAGTTTGATAAAATGTGATGTTTTTAAAGAAAAAATTAAAAAAAATGTTTTAAAAAATGTTAAAAAATTTGAAAGTTGAAATTGTAATTAAAAAAAAAACTGGAAAAAGATTTCTCTTTTCTCCTCCCACTCAGCCTGACCCCACTCATATGATCTCTTTAATCTCTTTAGCATTTGAAATGGACACAGGCAAATGCCACAGCTTGTTTCTGCCAAAACAGAGATGTTCGGGAACAGTGTCACCCCCTCATAGGTGTCACCTGGTGCAGTGTGCATTCCTTGCACACACACACACACACACACACCCCAGTGATGCCACTGGGCAGAAGTAGGATTTGACATGCCATTCCTTCAGTGTGGATTCCTTTGAAGAAATCGGAAAGATTTCCCAGTGAAGGAAAGAGATATCAGAACCTACTATCTTTGACAAAGATCTTAATTGGAATATATTGGGTCAGGAGGTTATTATTTTGAATCTGCTAGAATGAATTGTTCTTTTTTAATGTCAGTTTTATTTCCCTTTTTTGATCCTGCTCTTTTTTATGAAGAGTAGCAAAAGAATAAATCCTATAGATAGGTAGAGATAGAGATAGGATAAAGTTGTATATTAAAGAGCTGAACAGCCCTCTGTCCTTCTGTTTTATTTACCTAAAAGCTAGATCTTCTCTGGTTTTCATTTAAAGGGCAAAACCCATTCCCAGCTGTTAATTATTGATCGTGGCTTTGATCCAGTATCAACTGTGCTTCATGAACTTACCTTTCAAGCAATGGCCTATGATCTGCTACCAATTGAAAACGATACATACAAGCAAGTATAATTTTACCTAGAGCTTTAATACAAGCTCAAATAAGCATGCAGACACCCCAAGATGTTTGAGTGAGCTTACAAATTGTCCTTGAATTGATAATTGTTGACTGAAATATAAAGTCAAAACAAAGAATGTTTATGATAGCAGTCTTAACCTTTCTAAAGGCGAAATTTTGGTGTGTTGTAAGTGGAAATAAGATCTAAATCCCAGTGTTACTCTCAACACTTTTAACACAGCCCAGTGGGTTAATGGGAATTACTTGTGTGTCGACTCAACATTTAGTAACTGATTCAGTGGATCTAGTGTAGTTTGAATTAACCCAATAGTACTGGGATTAATATCTGCTGTTCTGTGAATTTAGGCATGAATAGGTGACAGACCATTCGCTAGAGGCAATTGAAATTCTTGCAGCTGTCCTTCTTAGCTTCTTACTGATCGATTTTTTTAAAAACTAAGGCTGTATTAGATATTTCCTAGTGAGTAAGGGGTGAAACAGACCACCCAAAAAGAGCATATTGGGGCCGCCCCGGAGCTGTTCGCCCTGGAGCCACAGCAGACAGACACACATGGCCCCAATTTGTCCTGGCAGTGCCCAAATAGGAGTGGAAAACATCTGCTTCTTTTTGGGTTGGTAAAGGGCCACCTTAGACAGCCCCAGCACAGCCTCAGGGCAGCTTCCATGCACTCCAGGGGCATGCGATGTCAAAACGCCATGCCCCCAGAGAAGCTTGAAGCTGCCCCTGTCTGGTTTGCTGGGCATCTTTGAGGCGTGCAGCATCAAGACTGCCTGGAAGCCAACATTTCTGGGCTGTCTGTTCGGCCCCTAAGTCATACTAAGCATAGTAAGACTGACTTCTGAATAAAAATATTATGAATGTGCTGCACAAGGTGGAGTTAGAGTGCTTTTCAGTCTGGCATTGTCAAATTTTTTAAAGGTTCTGGTATATCCTTATGCCAAGCAATACTCAGGGCCCTGCAACTCCTCTGTGATACTACATTCTCTTTTTTTGCTTATCTTCATGTCAGCATATACGTAGGCATTATCAAACTGCCTTTGTCTTGTTGATTCTGTGCTTGAATTGCCAGTCTGCTCTTTGCAAGCCAGTACATGCTCTCGCCGTTATGCTGATGGAAATAGCAGAACTTGAAAATGTTGAGTTACAATTATTTAAATATTTATATCCCACCTTCTATCCAGAGATCTCAGGGCAAAGAGAATGCCACAAAGCCAACATTTCAAAAAACAAAAGAAAAGTATTTTTTTACAGGAATAAACTCTTCTAGAACATGGCCACATAGCCCAAAAAACTGGATGCCGGCCATCAAAGCCTTTGAAAAGAAAAGTAATTAGTAGTATAAGTAAGGTAACAAGTTACTGTTTTTATGTAATAGTAACTGGTTATTTTTAGAATTTTGCAACAAATAATAAAACAAATGGCATTTAAGGAGTAACTCTCAAAACTCGGATATTTTTCAAGAGACTGACAAACAAAGTACGAATGTTCCTCTGTTTAGAAGTACTCTTAATATTAAATGATAGTAGGGTGTTTGGCTGGAGACTGCCTTTCCATGGTATAACCTAAAATAATGGTTGATTAAGCTTTGCTTGTTGGAGCTGAAATACTAGTAAAATCTCCTTCAGGATTCAGAAATCCACGCTTTGTCTCATTGTGACTAACATTTTTAAGTGTGTGCAATCCTAATGTTGCAACATAAAATGCCAAGAACCAGCAGTTAGTATTTGTATTTTATTTATGAATTTCCACAGCAAGATTTCAACTTTTAAATTAAACATAGAAGAAAGAGTAACTAATGCATTCAGCCACATCAGAGCCTTACTTGATAGCTAATGCTCTCTTCGATAACCAAGCCATGAACTAACATTTCATTTTTCCCCTCTTGTATTTCTCCTGCTTTCTGGTTGAATCAGTTTATGTGAGTTTCTATGCATATAAACAGTGTTTTGTGACATAGCACTAGTACTCTGTAGTAGTCCTTCGGTTAGTAGGTATCTGCTTAATAACAGTATGTACTGCTAAGCATGTTATAGTTATGTATAAACTAAATTATCCCATTATCTTGAGTCTATTCTGTGATTGCATGTGAAGTCAATATTTGGATTATTTCCCAATGTTAAAATAAAAGGAATTTCTATAACCATGAGGATGTGAAGAAACTCAATTAACATGAAAATTGTTCATGTATGATTAGAATATACACAAGAGGAGGAGAGAGCAAGAGTATAATGCAAATAAATGTTAACACTTAGCTCCTTAGTCTATAACACTTTTATAGCATTCCAACTATACACACACACACACACACACACACACGCATCCTTTCAGCATATCCTTTGTATGTATACTAGGAAGTAAATCCTATTGATGTTGAAAGGATTTATTTCTTAGTATGCCTTATTTATTGTAAACCAGAGATGGCCAAATTATGGCCTTGGAGACATACCTGTATTCCTCCAATCTGTTTTTGTGGCCTGTAATCCCTATAGACTCCCTACACCATCCTTCTTCACACTTCTAGGAAAGAGTTGATTGTCCAGAGCTTGGAATAATAGCCTTGAATATTTTTGTTAATGTCAATGGTTAGCAATTAGAAGGTTAATTTTCTGATATTAACTGTTGAAACAGCTGAAATCAAACTGCATTAATTTGTTACTTGTTAACATTCAGAACAAGTTAAGAGTTAATTTGTGTGACTCGCTGAAAAAGTAGATGGGTGAAAAGTAAAAGGTGGGACAGGTGAGAAAAAAAAATGAGAGCAACAAATGGCAGTGAGATTTAAGACAAACTTCTCAATTATCCAATTTTCCAGTACTGTATATTTGATAAACATCAAGAGGAGTACAGAGGGACTCACTGCAGCTCACCAGCAATAATATAATCTTAATTCATCTTCTCCTGAGGTTCTTCTGTTTTATTATGTCTGTCAGAGTGAGAGCAACCACCTAATAGAAAGTGTAGGCATACTTACACTTCAGTGGGGCAGAAAACTGAGGCAGAAAATTTACTCCAGGGCCTGCTGTTGTTGCCCAGTGCTATTTCAGAAAGAACAACTCTTGGTTGTGTATTTTGTTGTCAGATTCTAGATGCTGTATCAACTAAATGTCTATGCAAAAAATATTCTGTACATATACTTGTATATATTAAAACTCTTTTTTTTCCTGTATATAGGTATAAAACAGAGGGTGCAAGTGGGAAAGAAAGGGAAGCCATCCTAGAGGAAGATGATGACCTCTGGGTGAAAATACGACATAAACATATTGCAGATGTATTGGAGTATGTATGACTTAATCTAGGTGATGTATGTAATTAAGACATGAAATTTTGTGTACATACTTATGTATGCATGTACATTCACTCACTCACTGTAGATAGATTGGGTTTGGCATATTAAATAGAGTTTGATCCAGACTGCATTATAGTTTCTCATTGAATTCAGCGGGAGCTGAATAATTACTAACTTGTCCTACTGATTTGAATGGAAGCCAAATCCAGCTAACACAGGCTTTGGTTCTGTGTTTACTTACCTGGCAGGAAGCCCCACTAAGCTCAGTGGAACTTGCTTTTGACATGACATATGTGGCGTTGGATCCAGTCAGCAAATGCTATGCATATCCTTACAGGAACAATTTCTTTTCAGTTTGATGGGGCTTAATTCCAGGTAAGTGTGGATAAAATTGTAACCTAAGTTAGTTAAACTTAGGGGCGAAACAGACCACCCCTTTGTGCTAGCTTCAGGGCAATGTCAGAGCATGGCGTTTAGACGCCACACAGCTGACACCGTCCCAAAGCCGGCATCATGTCATCCGTCCGACTGCACATGCGCCAGCTTTGTGGTGCTCCAGTGGTGTGGTTTTTACATGCCACAAGAGTGCTGCAAAGCTGCAGCAGCACCGGAAAAGCTGGCTTTTTGCCAGCTCAAAAAGGAGCAACAGTTTAGAACAGTGATAACAATACCTGAGCACTAAACCGTTAACAGTTGCACTATCTATTAAACCTTCCCTTAAGAAAGGTACATCATGAAGCACTCTCCAAAAAGTGACTTGTGCAAATTGAAGTCAATAACTCCACTCCCCTTGCAGCCCTTCCAGTTCATAAGAGTCTTTGATTCTGTCTCAGAATAGGCTTCAGTTGGATGGCTTCTGAAATGAATTGGGAAGCAGAAAAATAACAGAGGGAGGAGGCTTTGAGGTCTGATGGAAAAAGCCTTGGAGTGAGGCAGTGGCGTTGTGCTAAAGCGGGAAAGGGAGGTTCAGGGCTCTTGGTGAGAAAAGAGATAGAGAGGAAGAGGAAGGCAAGTAGGACGTAGGGTGAGCAGGTGGTGGAGGAGAGCTGCGTCATGTGTAAATGGCCCAATTAACTCTGAATAGATTCATGTTAGCTAACATCAGTGCTGAATAATAATAAATAATAATATTTGAAGGGGGGGTGATAGACATCTGATGAAGAGGTGCTGGACACCTTGTGAATCCTCCCTTCCTTTTCTTTCTTTCTTTTCCATCTTCCTTCCCTCCCTGCTTCATTCTCCTCTCTGGGTATTCTCCCTTTCTGAGGAAGAAGGCATAAAAAGCGGAGCTGAAGTGTTTCTGATAGACTGGAGTGCAGACAGTTGGAAAAGAGGGGAGGGAGAAAGAAAAGGGCAAATTCTGGCTGGCTGTGAGCTCCCCGCAGCCTGCCTCTTCCCCGCAGTAGATCAGCCACATGACAGGCAACATTCAGGCCCAGCCAGGCAGCCTACCTGCTTGCCTTGGCTGCTGCCACATTGGTGCTCCACTGAAGGGTGGGTGAGTGGGCTGAGCAGCCTTCAAGCCTTTGTGGAACCCCTGTGAGGACATTGTGGCCCTCTGGGGATCCATGGACCACAGGTTAAGAACCATTATGTTCATCATGGTCAGACCAAAGTAGACCCAGAAAATCTATTCAGTTTCAGTACCAATTCCACTAATTCATCTGGATCAAACCATTTGGGCATCTATTGATTGTGATAAACTTTGGGAATTGATCATGGAAGTGTATGTCTATGTGCCTTCAGGTGAACTGTCAACATATAGTGACTTCATGAATTTCAGAGGGTTTTCTTAAGCAAGGCATATTCAGAGGTGATCTGCAATTTTCTTCTTCTGAAATATAGCCTACAACACCTGGTATTCCTTGCAGTCTCCCATCCAAGTACTAGTACAACTAGGGCTGATACTGATACTGATAGGGAGAGAAGAGGCAGGCCCAGCTCCATCAGGGCTTGCCTGAAGGAAAGGACCCTCCCTCCATGCCAACTGCCATCCTCCGGCTTGGGAGGGAGAGAAGAGGCAGGCCTAGCTCCATCAGGGCTTGCCTGAAGGATATTATTTAGATATTTAATTTATTTGTTTATGTTAATCATGTATGTATTTTGTGTAATTGTTTATCCACTTTTGTAAACCGCTTTGATCTTTTTTGGAAAGGCGGTATATAAATAAATTATTATTATTATTATTATTATTATCTTCTGAGAGTAGACAGCATTTGGTGCCTTCAGGACATTTAGGCCTAATAATGGAAGACATGCATTCAGATCCCTTGTCAGCTATAGAAAGAGTTAAAGTCTTTCCTAAGCACCCCAATTTGGACTTCTTGATCAGGGTTTTGCAACAATTGTGGCCTGATAATATGAAGGAGCAGTGTAAATCCCTATGTATTAAGTAAGTTTTCGCCTAGCCTTGGATCCCCAGATAGTTTTGAACTACAATTCCAAACATCCCCAGCCAGCATTGCTATCAGTCAGGTATTATTGTACTCTAATTGAAGACCTAGGGTTGGAAAAAGCTTGCCTTCAGTGCTGGACAATTTGTCCAATTACAACTTAAAACTGGCTTACAACTTACAACTGTCTGTGCTGACAAGAGCTAGTGGGAGTTCCAGCCCAAGATCTGGAAGGCCATAAATAGCTTATCTCTGTTCTAGATACTTACCCATCTAGCCACCTCATAGTATAGACTCTTAAAAGAGTCTGTGGCCATCATCATTCCTTTTAAAAAGACTTTCCTGGATCCTTGAAATGTCTAATTGGAATTTATTTTCGCGGGGTCAAATTGACAACACCATAGAAATGTACTTCTGCTTATTTCTAATTTAGAAATATTAACAAGACATGGTGTTATATTTCAGGGAGATACCCAAACTTATGAAAGAAGTTTCTTCCAAAAGGAAGGCAACGGAAGGGAAGGTGAGAACTTACTATAATTAAGATAACATCAAATGTTCTTTTAAGTTATTCTCTTTATTAAGTTATAATTTTATAACAGTATTTCAGATGTATTGTGTTATTCTAAAATGTGCTGAAGTTTCCTTGTTGGTATTTACTGGAGCAGAAAATTAAAAATGTTAGTAAGTGTACAGTGCAATTTGTAAATATATGTACTCAGAAACAAAGTCCTGAGGCTTTAATGCTTCTTTTTCCATGTAAGTGTGCAATGAAATGCAATCTTAGTAGATTTCCTAAAGCTAATGATCATAAACTTTGAAAGGTGTGTTGAATGCAATGTATTTTGAGACTGAACTTTTTAACTGTTTTCCCAGCTATCTTTAAGTAACCTGGCTCAGCTCATGAAAAAAATGCCATACTTTCGCAAACAGATTACTAAGGTGAGCAAAACACTGAGGTATGCAGTGCTGTGCGTTTTTGATTTTTTAAAAAACTGCATCTGTCCTGGATCTGTGACTAATTAGTGTTACTGGGTGCAGAGGCGTAAATCCACCATTACATTGGCTGAATTTTGTTCCCTTTCTCTCTCCACTGGCTGAAAACACAGCTCCCTAGAGCTGGTTTTGGGAGTGCACATAGAGTAGTGAGGAGACCAATTATCCCATTTTCTTTGGATTTTGTTGTTCCACCAGCAGTAAACCAATATTTGATATGGCCCAGAATTTTTCCTCTTGGTCCAGGACTAGAGCACTGTACTGGTACAGCAGTGGCCATTGTTTTCCCAAACTAACATTTAGATAAATCTTGGATTTAAACTGAGCAGATAGTTCCATTCACAGATTTGTTGGATTGAACCATGATTCTTTTGATCTCACAAAAGCCAAAAGCAGGGGTTAAAATAGTAGCTTTCTCCTCTTGTTAGGCCTCATCATCTGGGTATCTTGAATATGTTCACATGAAGGTGTCATCGCTGATTGCTTTTGGTTGACCCTAATCTCTATGAATTTGTCCTAAATGTTATGCATATTGTATATGCCAAAAATGGCAATACCACTGAAAAGGACAAATCAATATATGTCTTGCATTTTAGTGTCATGATATGCAGTCATTCCTAAGCATGTTTTATTCAGAAGTGGGTTTAGTTGCAGGACCCCACATGAATACCAAAAACAGTGCATGCTCAAGTCAGTATTTAAAATCTAACATTTGTCTCCCCCTTTCTCCCTTCTCACCACCAAAACTCCATCTGATTTTAAATCCCTTGCTCTCTCCCTTCTAAAGTTTAAAATCTGATGGAGGGCACCTGGTGTCTGGGTCTTGCTACTGCACCCTCCACTATTTCTCTGGGATTGCTTCTTGGCCTGAACCATTTCTTCATTTCAGTCCATAGTTGCTCAGATTCATGGATATTGACGGCTTACTGTTTTTATCTCATTTCAATGAGATTTAGGGGCGAAGCAGACCATTTCTTTGCGCCGCCATTCAGCCAGCTTCAGAGCACAGCATTTTGACGCTACACCCACTGAAGCCACCCAGAAGGCAGCTTCCAGCTGCTCAGCTGCCCACACATGGGCCAGCTTCCAGGGGGCATGGGGGCATAGCAGTTACATGCTGCATGCCCCCGACATGCCAGGAAGCCATTGCAGGGCCCCAGAAGAGCCACTAAAGGTTCTTACAAACTTACATAATGTGTTGGCTGTAGTTACTGTTCTGGCAAATGAACTAGTAAGAGAATCAGGTTCAATTGAGCTGTTAAAGCTTATGCCTTAAAAAAATGTGAAATACGATTCTTAAGGGTAACCCACAGAATATTAGCCTGGATATATGAAACAGTTCTGCCCAGAATCACTTTAGAATTGTACACTTTCTCTTGCTGTGTCATGATAATGTAAAAAAAATTCCTTCTGTTTTGCAGCAAGTAGTGCATCTTAACATAGCAGAAGACTGCATGAATAAGTTTAAGAGTAATGTAGAAAAACTGTGCAAAGTTGAACAGGTATGTGAAACATTCCTCTGTACATTTGTGTTTGATCTAAACAAATACTGTTGGCATTCTGACAGAGGTCCCGTGGGCTACTTCCCTGAAATAAAGTAGAACTTGATTTTAGTGATTATTGACAGCATTATAATACTGGCTAGTATTGCAACTACTGTCATGTTTAGGGGTGAAATACAGCAGTGGTCTTTCCAGCTCAGCAAAAACAGTACAAAGCTATTGCAAGAGGAAGCTGGGGAGGTAGCAGGTGCAGCTGCTTTATTGGGAGAGCCACTAGGCTACTGGTTACAACAGACCCCTTTGATTTCCCAAGGTCCAGTTTCAGTATCTATCTTTTTATTTTATTTTGTTCATTGGAAAGGGCTACGCTTAGGTCTTTCATCATCGAGTTCAGGAGTGAAACTAGAGTAATGACCCAGCATTATTTCTGGGGGGCATGACGGGGGGGACACTGAGGGGCTGTGGAACAGAGAAGATGCAACAGCCTAAATTTATTTTCAACATGGATTTGATGAATTTGCTCTATCTTGCAGTTTAGTACAAGATTAACTGACAATTACATTTGCATGGTTCTGCAGCTGTTAATACTGTCTGATTTTTTTTTTACATGAGAATAATCACAATTGCATCTGAAAAGTGAGGAATACCGTATATACTTGACTATAAGTCGACCTCATGTATAAGTCAAGGGCAGGTTTTGGGGCTGATTTTGATATGACCCGTGGATAAGTTAAGGGTAAAACTTAGGGGCATGTAGCACAGAATCTAAAAGATGAAGCAAAGCAAAATAATGTTAAAGAACTTATAAATTCCAGCAGGCATAGCCCTGTGTGCTTACTCTTAAGGCTGGCTGGATGAAAGAGTAGAGGAGATCGGTTCTTCCAGGACAGATTATACGCTTGTCTTTCACCAGGGGATGGTTCCTTCTTTTAAATAAGAGTTAAGATACAGTACTGACATTGAATTGTAAATAAGTCGACTCAGTTTTTTTAAATCTAAATTTCTAGACTTATACATGAGCATATACAGTAGTTTATTTGAAAAGAGAAGTATGATATGAAATGCCCTTGAAATTTTACCTTCTGAATTAAGGCTAAATGTAGATTATGACAACATTGTAGCTGAAGTTGTAGAATGATCGTTGTGATTTAAGAAGATATCTCTTATGACTAGGATTTGGCTCTAGGAACAGATGCTGAGGGACAGCGAGTGAAAGACTCAATGCAGGTCCTTCTTCCAGTGCTGCTCAATAAAAATCACGACAGCTACGATAAGATAAGAGCCATCCTTCTCTATATCTTCAGCACAAATGGTAAGGTTTAGGTAGCCTGTTGTGTGAAAAAAACCTCTATGCATAGTTTAGTACTGTAAATATATCATGTACTGGCCACAGTTATGGATTTTCATCTGAGCAGAACATACACTCGTCCCTCCACGTTTGCGGATTTGAATTTGCGGATTTGGTTATTTACAGATTTTATTAATATGTTCTTTCTAGGAATTTCTAGGTCCTCCACCGCAACTCTCTGGTCAACTTTAACCAAAAGTTGCACTGAAGGACCTAGAGAGAACACTCCACTAGGCATTTGTAGCTCTTCTAGCACAATTCTGTCGTCAATGTCTGGCAAGTGTTGACTACAGAGTTGCACTGGAGGACCTAGAGATTCCTAGAGATGCGTTTTCTTAGGTAAAAACATAGTGTTTTTTTTATTTGTGTTTTTTCCACATTTATGGGGATCCTGTGCTCCTAACCCCAGTGCATGTGGAGGGATGAATATATTGAGATAAATGCCAGTTCTACTAGCTATTGTAGAAACTGATCTTTTGGAGGTGATGCTTCCAAGTTTATTGTGATGTGCTTGCATGGAGTTATAGAGCTACTTACTCCAGGAAGACAAAATGGTTGAAGCATATTGCTTTGGATATTAAGTAAGCCAATTTAGCTGAAGTCCTGTACCTTGTGGGACTTCCTTTTGAACAGACCTGGGATCGCATTGTCATGGAAGGGAAAGTTTCCCATCCCCTTCTCTCTCTGGCTCTTTTTCAAGAAGTTTAGAGAGGCTGAACAATGTAAAAGGAAGGGAAGGTGGGAAATTGCCCTTCCCCAAATTTCCTGAAGCTAACTAATCTTAGGATCTAAACTTGGGCTATTGCTTTCTTTCCCATCAGCCTCTGGCACCCAGCCTCACATTGTTCATGAGAGCCCCTTGAGGCATTTTAGGAGGCATAGATGACAACGGGGAGGAAGGAAAGGGAAGCATCACATCTTTCTTTAGTTGACTTAGGATCCAATCCATTATGTTCAGGAAATTTTTGTTTGTTTGTTTACTGCAATCCACTGCTGAAAAGATTGGATGAGATTTATAAAGGTTTATTGGCACAGTGCATACGTATTCAGTACAGTTCTGCATGTACAATATAACTTTATAAAAGCCCACCATTGTATTAATATAATCTGCCAACACAATAAGGTTTATCTTTTTGTCGTCCTTCCATAATGTGTCCTGCAGAATTTCCCAGTCCTGGAATAGTTTTTAAGGGCCGATAGGGGGCTGCAGAGGGCAGGGAATCCCTTCTGTGGTACACCTGCTGATGGAGCTGCTTCTATCAGCAGAATAACGTAGTTGGATTCTGCTTTTTTTAATTCTCCTGTGTGCAAATATCAGTAGGTTACTAATTCAAAATGTCACATTTATTTATGTATTTATTTTAAATACTGAAAAGGAACTACTCAAGAGACCTTGGACAAGCTGATCCAAAAAGTACAGATAGAAAATGATAGCGACATGATCAAAAATTGGAAGTACCTTGGTGTACCTATTCTCACCACAGTAAGGATTGCAGCATTTTTTTCCTGGTCACTTTTGTATTAAGTCTTTTATCAATTACTATAATACCATGCTTGTTTTTCTACTTGTTTTCTTGTCTGCTCCCACTTTCATCACTACCATTTGTGTTTTGTACTCCTCTTGCCTTTTGCTTGAATCTTGACCCTTTGCTTGAATTGCCCATGTAGTCCACATTCTGAGATCCCAGATATCAAAATTGGATTAATTTATGCAAATCCAATCAGTCTAGTGTAAATTGTATTATATAATTCTGGCATGGAATAAATTAGAATATTTATACCAAGCTACAATTCAGATTAAGAGCATTAAAATGTAATGATCATATTGTACTAATAGTATTTAATTTACATAAATGATTTTGGAGTGTTGAAAGCGCTTCACATACAATCAGTAACATAATTGGCAAGGAAGCTACTCTGAACTCATATAGTCCAACTCAAGCACTGTAGCCAGATATCTTAACACAAATCTAGACCACCTTAATACCCACCTGTGGGTTAAATTATTTAATTCTGATAGAATTAGTGCAGAGACTAAATTCAATTGCTGAACCCGCTGAATCAGTAGGATGTGTTTTAGTGGTGACCTATCATTTAATAGTTTCGTGGGTTTACTGTGTTTAGGAAGAGCAATTCGGTTTTGGCTTAGGGCTTGGAGTAGCTTCTTCTGGTGTTTGCCTGTTTCTTGAATAATATAAACATTGTTTTGGTTCTAGAAAAATTACCATATATACTTCACTATAGGTCAACCTCGTGTATAAGTTGTGGGCAGGTTTTGGAGCCAAAATTAATGGAATTTGGCATGACCCATGGATATGTCAAGGCCCTGTTTTGCCGTTTATCTGCCTGCCCTCAGTTGCCTATATATCTCCTCAGAAGGTGGATAAGACAGGCAGGCTGGTTGCAAAAACCAAGAGCAGGGAGGTGTCAGAGAGTCTCCATGTGTTTTGAGACTCTAGACAATAATGCTTACTCTCTTGTGTCAAAACTTCAGTGCAATATGGAAAGATGAGATACAATCTGAATGGGAGGCTGCTTCTGCCCACAGATTTTTTTTTCTAAATAGAAATATACATATGTGTATAATTATATGTATAGAAGTGGGATTGAGATTGGGTAGTAGCCTGCTGACATATGCAAAAGTAGTAAGAGTGCCTCTAGATCTCAGCTTATTATCAGATGTGACCATCTCTCCCATGAGAACTACAGATAGACAGAAGATTTGGGAAAGACAGGGCTGGTAATGACTACATATATAATAGTTAGATATCAAGACCACTAAATATTATAGACACTTCTAATGTTTGCCTCACGTTAAAAGTTTTAAAACAGTGTTTTATTTTATAATGTAATTACTAAGTGATATCTCTGCTTTGCCTTGTTACAGTAAAACAGAGCTTGGATGCTAAAGAAAATCCAACTATTCTTTTCCATTATCAGATACAGATTTCTATGATTGTATAAATCTTGTTAATAAAACATGGTAGATTTCACAGAGAGAGAGGTATTGTGAGAGACATAATTAATAATTCTTTTGGACAAAGATGGAGATATTTCTTAACCATTTTTTTTTGTATATAATGCGTTTAGAACTGGTATGTAAAAGATAAATTGATAATATCACTCCTAACAAATTTGCATAGCAAATAGGTTGAATAGAAAACATTCAACTTTAAGAAGAAGGCTGCAGTAAGGAGTTTAAACTTATGTGAAGGAAAGCAAGTAATTAGTTAAATAACTAAGGGGCTCAACAGGCCACCCCTGGAAGCACTGGATTGGGGCCACATCCTCGATCTGGCCTTTCCACTGTGCAAAAAGAAGCTGCAAAAAGCAGCTCCAAGGGAAAGGGCACCCTTGCTGCCATGGCAGTAGCTTTTTGGCACTCCTTTGGAGCAGCGCATTTAAACGCTGCACCAACAGAGCACTGTGATGCCTCCTGCCATGTGGTTGGGCATGCAGTATGACATCGGCATACACCTTGCCCCCATGCTGCCCCCACACCAGCATGTAACGCCAGTCTGTTTAGCCCCTAAATTGACTGTACAATTACCTACAGTGTGACTTTCTGTATTACACTTGTATATTTGGTTTTCTTAGGCAGTAATAAGACTCAGATATGTGTGTTTGTTTGTTTTTTTTGATGCCATTTTTTTTTAAAAAAAAAAGAATTATCTTTGGTTTTTTAGTCTACAACACAACAACGCAAACCATCCAGGAGGGATCGTTCTTCGGAAGAAACATATCAGCTTTCTAGATGGACACCGGTGATTAAGGATATCATGGAGGTAAAATTTCTAGAAAATACTGCTTAGATATAAAGAGAATATTTCAATGCTTCTGAGGAGCGAAACAGACGGCCCTGAAGGGGCGGCGTAATGCCGCCCCTGAGAGACTCAGATTGGGGCTGCGGCAACTGCACACTGCAGCCTCAATCTGACCAGCTTCCACCCCAAATAGGAGCAGAAAAAGTTAGCTTCTATTTGGGGCGGAAAAAAGCTGGCCCTTCACCTCTAGAGCCAGCTTTTTGCCACACCCCAAGTAACCCAGAAAGCGTCCGACGTGTAATTGCCAGTGCGGCTTCTGGGCGACTCGGGCATGGCATATCTAAATGCCACACCCCCAGGCCAGTTGGAAGCCAACTTCACCATTCTCTCTGTTTCAGCCCTAAGTTACATATATGAATATTTAATTAATGCCTCTGTTTTAGTTGCATTTAGACAATCGACCTTTTACTACAAATCGTTTTCTGAAGTAAAAACTGCCTATCTTGCATATAAGTGCAGTCTGCACTTGATACATTTATTCATCTTTTTTTTCCTCCAGTCTGCTATAAAGGATCTCAGGTTGACATATAATAACACCAATTTAAACAGTTTAGAACAGTAAGAATCATGTATATACACTAAAAGCATATTAAACCATTTAATGCTTAAAATGAATTTAAACCACTCGTGTGCAGTTTTCAATGGATATTTTGTTTGTTGATTTGGACAAAATCATTTAAGCTCTAAAAGCTTTAGCAAAAAGCTGTGTTGGTGCCACCTGGTCCTGTAGGGGGAGTAATTCCACAGCAGAAAAGGCTTTCTCCTGTGTGCTTCCCATGTTCCACAGGTGGGACAGAGAGGAAGGCCTCTCCAGCAGAAGTCTATAGAGAGAAATCCCAAGTATTGCAGTTCAAAGCATTTAGGTTACACTGGATCCCATAGCTGCACAAAGTCTGCTGTAGGCTTAAGTTCACCTTCTGCACAACAGTCAAATAGCTCTGAACCCACTAGCGTCAAAAGAGTTAGAAATTTACACTTGCTTGTGTAATGGTTGGCTATTGTAGCTCATTCAGTGTTTTAAATCAGAAAATCCAGCCGTTACATGAAGCAAGTTCTAAGATTTGAGCTAGGAAGAAATGAGTAGTAACGTCTAGGCTTTCTCAGAAAGGTGGATCATTCTTGAAAATCCTAACTTCCATTTCTTTATTAATATGCATGCATAAGGAACCTAGGACGTTTTTGCTGCATATGCAGACCTCATGTCCATGAGCCAGTTAGAAGATATTTGAGAACTTTGAATAAATTCTATTTTAGTTGGCTAAAAGTATCTATTTTTCTTTCAGGATACTATAGAAAATAAACTGGATACAAAAGAGTGGCCTTACTGTTCTCAGTGTCCTGCACCCTGGAATGGTTCAGGAGCAGTGAGGTAAGTGATATTTATTATGTTTCAATAAAGAATATGTTCTAGTATAATTCCTTTTATTTCAAACGGTTATAACTATCTATAACTTGTAGATATGAATAAACAGCATAATAGTTTTTTACGTCTTCATTTACAGTGCTCGCCACAAACCCAAAACGAGCCACCTGGATGACCGGAAGAGTGGATCAAAGCTGATTGTATTTGTCATCGGAGGCATTACATATTCTGAAATGCGCTGTGCATATGAAGTTTCACATGCCTACAAATCTTGTGAAGTTATTATTGGTAAGCCTCTCCCCCTGACATAAAATTTAGGATAGCACTGTAAAAACTGTTTTGCCTCTGAAAAGTTTGTGAATGCCAGTGTTTCTTTCTAAAATTTTAACCATTTACAGCATTACACATTAGAATTAACGTACCAACTCCTACATTATTCTGCCTTTGCATTTTCGAGTACTTCAAGTTTTCAGCAATTTCCTCTCCCATTAGCAACCCACAATTTGTTACTTTCAAAAAATTTTAAGACTACCAACAAGCCACAGTAAGATGTATGCAACAAACTATTTATGGCTTTCTGGTTTATTTTTTTGAAAGGAAAATCTTTTAGAGGAAGAGTAGGCAAATTTGGAAGATGACAGTGGCTTCATTAGCTCCCCCAGGAGACCTTGGAGGGCCACACTCCCATACCTGCTTCTGCAAAAAAAAAAAAAAAAAGTCTTAGTTTTTCCCCCTTTAGGGGACATGGCATAATATTTTGGAGGCTTCTTGGGACCCTAGAGGACATTTTCAGATGAATTTTAAATCCCTTCCCCCCCCCCCCCCCCCCCAGAATTAGTTTTGACTTGAGAGGGCACTAACCAAGGTAGAAACACTCTCTGCACCCCCAAATGTCCTTTTGGAGGATTTTAGAGCAATTTAGAACATTTTTTTTACTCCTTTGAGATACAAAAAAAGCCCTGGAGGGCTATATGTTCTTCGCAGGCTGCAATTTACTCCACATATTTGAGAAGGACTAATGTGAAATGGGGAGAATGAGTGAGCATGTATGCACAAAATTGTTTCACCAATAAACCAGTGCTGTAGTACAGAGTAATTTCAGTTACGCTGGCCCTCGGTATGTGTGTGGGGGTTTGTTCCAGGACCCCCATGGGTTATAAAAACTGTGGATGCTCAAGTCAGTATTTAAAATTTAAAATTACCTGCGATTGACTGCAGTCACACTGAAAAGTTCCAGGGGAGTAGCAGAGGCTGCAGCAGCAAGGCCCCAGGCATGTCTTCTTCCTGCTTTGGCTGCAGTGATTCTGCTCTTTCCTTCAGAAGTGTTAGCTAGTCTGTTCTCAGCAGGAAGAATGATCGCTGGTGCTTGGGACTTGCTACTTGCCATCAAACACACCCTTCAATTGATGGAAATCAAGCTTGGGAAGGAGTTAACAGGGGATGGAGAAGTAGCAAGCACCTGGTGCTTGGGGCTTGCACCAACACTTTCCCCCTTTGCTGATGGAAGTCAGTTCCAGAATTATGCCGTTCTGTCCCTGCTGTGCCAAAGGTTCCAAAAACCTCCATCCACAAACCTGCCTGCCTGCAACAGGCTAAAGTTTCAGGAAGTGATGGAAATCAATCCCAGGAAGGAGTTAACAGGGGAAGGAGAAGTGGCAAGGGTCTGGCATTCAGGGCTTGCCACTGCCACCTGAAGCTCCCCAAGTGATTTTGTACAAGTCATTATTAGAGTAGGGCAGGCTCCTCTGAATAACTCTTGCTCAGAAAACTCTTTATGATCGGGGGATCAGAAACAATTTGACTTTGAATAGATGATCACTGCATTCACACTGCAGAAATAATTCTGGAAACTTTGCCGAAAACCAGAGGTACATTATCCAGGGTAAAGGGTCTTTACCCTAGGGTCAGGCCAGGTCCTCTGGGACCATGTCTGGACAGGGTTGCACTGCATTGTCTAATCTGATGGTGCTAGGGTGGAGGGACACCCGGACCTTTTGGTCCATGTGGACAACCCAACTGACTGTTAAGACTCTGTTTTCATAGAAGCCAAAATTGTGTTTCCTTTAAAAACTTTCGAAGAGTTCAATATGCTATACAAAAAAGTGTGTTTTCATTTTCAAATTTTATTGGCAAATGTTAATTATCACCATTCTTTAAATATTACTTTTTTTAAAAAACAGGTTCTACTCACATCATCACACCCAGAAGACTACTGGATGATATAAAAGCACTTACCATAGCAAAATCGAAGGATACTGTGTATTTTAAGAATGAATAGAAGGTATAATCTTCAAGGATTTTCAGATGTGCTTAACAAAGATATAAAGAACACATAATATAAATATGGACACAATCTAGCCTATGTTAATCTTAAGCTCCATTGATTTCAGGCAAAGAAATGTTAAATATCTTTGTACATTCTACATTGAGATCAGTGGGACTTACATGTTTAGCTTGAATTGGATTGTGCCCTATGTACATATTTTATAAATTAGTGTTATATTTGGGACTGGTTTTTTTTTTATAATTTGAAATCTGCTGCTTTTTTGTTGGGGAAGGAGGTGAAACGTAACAGTGAAGAAATGTATGTAACAACTTGTGTTTTTATATTAATGTAACTGGTTAAAGGTGGCATTTTGCTGTGATGTGTTTAGCGTGGAGAATGTTAATTAAGGAACCCACTATGCTAGAACTTGGAAAACATGTTTGTATATATGTTAATGAGTTTTCAATAATAACAAACAAACTTTCTATCTTGGAAACATGTTTATTTCTAAATGTACTGTATTAAAAGGGCCACAAACGTAGAAGAAAAGTTGTAAATATAAATGTATAGCACAATTTCAAAACTGCAGTATGTTCACGTATGAAATTTAATGGAATGGGTAGAAGCACTTGCAGTGAGGTACAAAATATAAGGTAACCCTTTTCTTGAGAAATTGGAGACAAGTATTGGTTATGTGTTTGGAACTGCATGGATCTTTCTATGGTATATGGGTAAAGGTAATCATGAAAGTACTCAACGTTTTACCTTCAATTAAAAAAAACTCTAAAGAATCTGCTGTCTTTATTGTTTTCTTTAGTGCTTTTCCCAGATTGCTCTAAAAGATAATGCAGTGCAAGGCAACTAGTTAGCTCTTTTTCCTCCCTCACCTTGTAAAACTATATGCATTATTAGACTTTTCCAGATACAGTTCCCTTCCCATCATCCTTTATTGTTGCCAGAAGGATGGAGAGTGATGAGAAGGGGAGGAGAATAAATCTGAGGCAGTTTCTAAAGTGTTTGCAACTACAATCCTGTCTAGCCCAGCATTACTCCTGTTTTCTTCAACTCACTGGCATAGTTGTGTGTAGATTGATTTTCCAGGGTTCTTGTTCATGCAAACAGGAACCTCTTTTCTTTTGATGGTTTGCTTTAGATATGAGGAAAATAATAATGAAAGATGCTGGGGGCTTTTTTTTTCTTGAAACAACCAAGGAGAATAATGCTTGAACATACTCAAAGTTCCTTACATAAGCCAAAAAGCTACAGTAACAGTCGGTTTTATCCAACATTCTGCTACTGGAAAAATTAAAGAGTTGGCAGTCTGCTTCAATGATATGCAAAACTACACCATTATGACAAGCAACACTTCTCCCTCCAGACACTGTTTTGGTATTTTTCATAACATATGTTCATACACAGTGCTGGCTATCCGTGACACTTGACAATGCCTGAATTTTAGCCTTGGCTAAATCTTCTGAAACCACTTGCATCATGTGTTCTGAAGTTTTCTTCAAGCTGTTTGCAGTCTGTATAACATGATCCAAAGTGGAACTTAATATCTGTTAGGACAAAAAGTAATGAAAATTGTTGAACCTTTTATTGAATAATTTGACAGCACAGTTCCTGTAGGTACAAGACTGTCTCTTACCTTGGTATTAATGTCCTCTGTGTGTCGCCTCCTCACCTTACTCGTTGACTGCCTTCCATAAATACTCCTAGGACCCAGGTACTGTGGTGAAAGGATAATGGTGTCATGCGTCCTTGAATAGCGGGTTTGTGGGATATGTAGATTTTGTCTAGAAAATAAAGCATACATGCGAGCGTTTTATGAAGATAAAAACTTACAAATATTACATTCCAAGTTTAATACCTTGAGGAAGGTAACAGGTTCTCTACATGCACATGCACACATGAAAATGCTTAATCCAAAGGCCACAAAGGTTTGTTTTTATGTGAAGTCAAAGGCTTTCATGGCTGGCATCAGTAGTTTTTTGTGGATTTTTTGGGCTATGTGGCCATGTTCTGAAAGAGTTTATTGCTGATGTTTCACCAGCATCTGTGGGTGGCATTCACAGATGCTGGCGAAACATCAGGAATAAATTCCTCCAGAACACAGCAAATAGCCCAAGAAGCCCACAAAAAAACCTGGTTCGTTTTTACTTTGGAGGTTAATATTGCTACAAAGAGAAGGGTAAAATTACACATGGAATTATAACCTACAGCTAGGTGTATAAGTCAGTTGGTTTGTCTCAAACTGATGCTATACTTTACCTGTCACACAGCCTGTCTATAAACTCTTCTGGTTGTTTATCTGCATAAATTCTTTGAAGAACAGTATCTGCCTTTTGTGAAGAAGCTGAAATTTCAAAAATGGTAATTAATAAGGAATATACTAATAAAAAGGCACATCCCTGATTTCAGCTCCAGACATCTGCTCTATGCTGTAAGAGCAAAAGCTGCTGTCATCTAATTACTTAGAAAAGGAATTATTTTTGAAGTAAATGATACAGTCCTTTCTTGGGAGACTGAAGCTTACAAAGAAGTGTGGTCATGTAGTGAAAAGCTTTTGAGTCTCCCATTGTAGGACTGCATCAATCATCATTTTCTTTATTTGGATATCATAAAATGATAGGACAACTGTTGTTTTTGTAAGATTCTACATAATGGTCATACACATACAAACAGTGGAAACGTCATATATTTGACATCTGTAGGCTATCCCATAACAAGGTTCTTTGCGTAGTTCAATAAGTTAAAAAAATTAAAACAAAGCCCATACGATTAAAAAAAACCAAAAATAGAAACCTTACAGCAGACATTTAGAAAAAAATCAATATGAATTATTTTTAAAATTCCTGATGAAGAGGAAAGTATTCAACTGGTACCAGAAAATATGGCACCAGGTGAATGTTTTTGATGTAGCTGTTCTGTATTTGGGACCTGTCTAACAAAGATGTTGTGTCCCTAATGAATATCACCTCTGATTTTATTTGGCGGGTGCACTTGGAGCAGGGCATCTGAGAAAGCTCTTAAGGTGTGTGTAGGCATATTGGGAAGGTTTTTCAGATCATCTGGTCCCAAGCTATTTTAAAAAATCTGATGGCTTAAAATTGTTCTGAAAAGAGCCTAAAACATTTTAGAATCTAGTGGATCTAAGTCCTGGTCAGTAATTATGCAGGTCTCTTTTGCACTAACTAGTTTCTAAAATATATAACATGCTTCATAATAGCCAAAATGGGAGGCCTTGAGAGCTCCATTTAAGTAAGGTCATAGCATGTGTATCAAACAAAACTCAAGTGCATTGAGTGCAGTGGTCACTTAAATCCAAAACACATTGCAGAAATAATCCAGTTTGAGACTGCTTTAACTGTCCTGGCTCAATGCTAAGGAATTCTGTAGCAGTGATGGCAAAGTAGATGAAATAGGATAAATTCTTTGGAGGATTCTATCCTTTTCTTGGCCTCTGCATGCTGGATCATACCTTTTAGACTTCTGCTTTGTTTTAAACTGAGTGTATTTTGATGTTTTCCCCTTGAAGGAAAATATATTTTTTTACCTAGAGGCAACAATAAGACTTTATAAACACTAAATTATCTTTTATTTAATTAGATGCACTGTGGAGTAAAATAAATCTTGAGGAGGATATACCAATTTTACACTCATCACATTCCTTGATATAATTGTGCCTTTGTTATACAGAAATGAGTTGTCCTATGGCCTAAGGCTGTTGAACAGAAATAGAGAAAAGAGAAAGGGAAGAACAACTTTTCTCCCTGTTTAAGTATTCTGAAACTATTTGTGGAAACTACCATATCTTCCAACTGAAAACTGCAAGACTTGTACACCTAAGAATGTGATACAGTAATGCAAAAGTCAAAATTTATGTGTGGTTTAATGCTGAAGTACCAACAGTAATTTGAAAATGAACCTTTGTACTAGATGAGGATGTACTAGATGAGGGAGGACACATGGGAACTTCATTTTTGCTGGTTCTGATAAAACTACCAATACAGGTATTTGAAAAATGTATTCCAGATAGATAGAAAGGAAATGGGGAAAAAATGAATATAGTAGAAACTGAAACTAACAGATTTTTAGTACCGTAAGTTAACATGCCCAGGACTTTGAGTGCTTAACTCTCTATGTTTGAATCCTTGGGTACTCCACCGTGATAGTGCTGAATTAGGGTTGAGCTAGCCAGCTTCCTTCCTGCTCCCCCCCTCCTGCCCTTTAAGGCTCTTTTCAAACTCCAGTAAGTAACAATCCTCTCTGTTGCCCTACCAACTCAAGATTGACCGGTACTCCCATGGATTAGAGATGTCACAGGATACCTGAACTTTCACAAGACACCCTCCTCTCATGACACTTGAGGTGAGCCTTACGTACATAGGAATGTCATTCTACACTCTCAAGTCACCTGAAGAACTGAAAGCAGAAGGACTGCTTGCAAGAGGCATACCCCCGAGGCTACTATGCTGTATACCAAATACTCTAAATGGTCTATTCTAGTGCTTGCTGCTGTGAAATCATGTAGTTTTGAGGCATGATTTGGGGCTGCTTTGCCTGGCAGGTGGGGAGGAGGAGAATATACCAGGGCTACAGCAGCTGCAGACAAATCCCCAGTACTTGATAGTAAGGCCATTTTGCTGTGTACCAAATGCTCGGTGGTTGACTTTAGGGAGCATGGCTAGTACCCGCTCTCAACAAATCAAGGAATATAGGATTTGGGGTATCCTGTACACCCCTATGTAGAACTGGACTTCAAGCTTTTAAATTCAGAACATCCTGTATAATATGATACTCTCCGTTCTGGAAACAGCTCTACCTTAATCTGGCAAGTATAAAAGGGAAAGATTTTGTCTCAGTTATTGCAGAATTTAGCAAAATTCACAAACGTCTTCTTATTCAGCACAAAAGAAAATCAGGCTTAAAGGAAATTGTAATGCAAGTGAAATGATACTGACAGATTTCCCTCCTCATTAAATAAGGAGCATCACACTAGTTTTTGAGAAAGTACTGGCTAGAATAAATACAAGCAGCATTATTTCTGCAAACCTGCATCTATTTATACTGAACAGCCCCACTTAACAAAAGTTTGTCATGTTGTGACTTAACTTGCTCCACTGAAATCAATGGAGGGCTTCAGCACAATTACTTCTAGTTTGATTGGATGCCTGGGATCCAATCCAGATCTAATCACACTTAAATGAACTAATGCAAAAAGCTTTCTTTTGTTTGGGCATGAATAGATGTTAGCCTGCCTAACTGGAATGTGCATCCATTTCAGTGTAATGCATTGTATATAGACCGTATCCTTATGCTGATCTGCATTTGATTGTTCAACTGACTCACTATTTTCATAGCAAAGAATATATACACCAAGCAAGTTTACACACATGGATGTCCTCAAGAAGATAGATATAAAGATGATATTTTACTATTAATTATCTTCAGACTTCCTGACATCAAGTATCATACTCAACCTTGGTTTGGTTGGTTTGCAGCTGCCGTTGATGAGCCATGATTTTTCATTCTGTGTTTCAGGCATGTTTCACTACTTGAACTGTCGAGGCGATCACAGAATGAAGTCTCTTCATCACTACCTAATTCACACACACGTTGCATAAATTAAAACATTTATACATATCTCAACTTTCAGATATGATTCCTTAACATATTTAACCCTTGTATGGCCCAATTAAAATCTGTGACAATTTGACACATCTATTTTAAGTAACTGGAACCACCAAAGTACCGGCACAAACATATTGATTGAGCCATAAAATACTATTGGTAGCCACACAGTAATGCCATGAACTTTGTTGCTGTACTTCCAAGTGGACAACAATATGAGGTTGCTGCTCAGGTTTAAAACAAAAGGTTATGGCTTCCTTATCTACTTGAAAGTAGATACTTTTGAACGAGGGTCTAGAATTTATAGATTTGTTACCCTAATGTACTTTACAAAATGCAGTATGTGCTTGTTTAAGAAGCTCTTCTTTAAAAGTTTCAGGGAATAAAGATGTACGTGCTGTTATTAAAAAAAAAATCTATGAAGTTTTCACTGAGTATGGCTCATAGAATGAATTCAATTTAAAAAATATTGTTAGGGCCCAGATCTGTCTGGATATATATACTCGGCAGTGAAAGAAATATACTCTCAGATCACATTAATCAGTTCTGATTTAATATTTTTCAGGTGTCTATGCAACAGAAGGTAAATTGTGAGACTGAACCTTGCATAAATGAAATTTTGTTTTTTACTGATGTGATGTTGGATACTAAGCACATAGCTGTTAAGAGACATACATAATCCTTTCCTCAACAATTCCATTCTTATATGAAAACAATGGGTGCATTTAATTGTCCCTGATCTCTCACCTATCTGTTCTTTTAGTGCACCCCAGCTTTTATGAAATAGAGATTAGCCTACTACAGAAATTGTAAAAAATGTGGAATATATAGAATAAGGGACTTGATGCAGGAAAGCTGAGATTGTTTGTTCAATGCTTTGAGACAAGCTGATTCCACTTGGCTCCAAATGTTGCAAGTCCTCTCCTTTTGCACACCACATCCTGCTAAAATGTAATAGTTCTAGAACCCCAACTTTTAATAAATCCATCTGTATCCATAAGGGATAATCCAAGCAGGGAGCAGCCACTATATACAAAAACATAACAAAGTCCACTTATAGTAAAAATCATTCTGCCAGAATAACCTGGCAGTTAGATTTAAATATGGGGAAGCATCTGGTCCTTCTTTATATATAAATCAAGATCAGCAGCTGCAAAGGAGAGTGCTTTAAAAGCAGCATACAAATGATATTAAGCCCCTGTGAAACTCTGAAAGATATTGAAAAATGTTTCACCATACTGTTGGAGAGGCTGTATGGCTCAAGGTTCTTACACACACGTGGCTCAAATGTCTTAGGATCAATGTTTTTTGGAATGCTATACTGATGCAGATATCTGACATTATAAAACAACCAGTAAAATTTTGTCCGGCCTTATTATTGTTATCAGTCTTCAGCAAAGCAAATAGTCATCTAAAACACTGGTGACTCATCATATTCCTAATCTCTGCAGCTAGAACTGAAATTGCAAGATGCTGGAAGATGGAGAATTTGTTACTTGAAAACTAGTGGAGAAAGATCTGGGACAGATGGTTGTCAGAAAAACTTTCCTATTCCTTCAAGAACAGATTCCAACAACAACAAAAAGGGCACACACATTCATGGAGGATTGGTATGTTTTTAATGATTATGTCAATAACAATATATCTCATTTTGCTCCACCTTCGTACCAAGCTGGTTTTTGGAAGGACATCTAGGACACTAACCACCCGACTGTGGCAAAATGATCTATGATTTCCCTTTCTGGATCTTTTTACAACTTCAAAAGAATGTATTATTGGGTGGAAATTATTTTTTCTCATTCCCAAGGTCTGTTATTTCTATTGTTTATGTTTGTTATGTGATAAAACCTACTATTTTTTAAAAAAAATCTAAATAAGATATGTTAACTTCTTGAATGTTAACTAAGTACCTGATAAATCAAAATCTGCTGTTTTTCCTTCCAAGAAGATGGAGAACCGTTCACAATCTTTTTCTCTGTTTGTTTTTCTATACTCCATTTTTTTATTTCTGCATTGAAAACAGAGGACTACAGTTAGTATAAAAATGATTAACAGTTCAATCCAATACATACCTACTCAGAAACAAATCCTAATGTGTTCAGTGGTACTTCCTGAAGCATATTAGCACACAATTGCATCTTAAAGCCAAGATCTCGTTTAATATATGGTGGAGTGGAAATCTGCACCAGCATATTTCCAGTGGCCTTATGCTCCACTATACAGTGCCAATGACCAAATATGTGATGGATTTGGGTTTTTTTCTGAGAATTCCCAGGAAGTATCTGGCTGCAGTCACACAACCTGCAAAAGGAACAGTTGTTGCCCTCTCGGACCTCCAGCTATTTCTTTATCTGGGGTGTGCAGCTGGATAGGAAAAGAGTTCTTTGCCCCCCCCCCCCCCTTCAAGCTGGGAGTGTGCATGGGGCAGGGGAAACATTGTGCAAGGACACAGTGGATACCTGCTTCCACAACAATTGAACAAAGATATATGCTGGCAAAATGGAAGGTTAGACCAGAATGTATCACCAGCAGGGGTCTGGCCTGTATTTATAAAGTATATTATGAATATTGGTTTGTTTCTTCACAATATGAATACTGGACTTGTACTTAATTTAGGCATAGTGGTATACATACAAACCTATTGGAAGAACAGGAACATGTCTGTTTACTTGATAATTGTATTTTCAGTCTAGGATGTATAATAATATTATGTTCCTTCGAAGAATTTCCCCATCCTTCTAGAAAACAATGATCTGAAGGATAAGTAGGGCTTCCTGTGAGAAATTTTACATGGGAAACATTGATTAGTGGTTTACTTCTATTATAATTGTTTCATCTCCCCCCTCTTTAATTTTATTAATATTAACAATCATTATTTTACATATAATTTTTTCAATTATTTATCAAAGTGCATGTAGTTCCACATTTATCTTGGTCTACCTTGTTCTTTTGATGTAGTGAGACCAACAGTAGTGGATTCAGGATTGTTTGTGCTGCAGGGATTGGCTGGAGATGGAGATCTCATTTCCCAGTAACTTAAATTTCTGATGAAAGAAAATGAAGATTTGGGACAATGCATACCACGAAGGATCAGCAATTAGCAATGTCACCCCTCAAGGACTGTTTCTGCAATCAATTGCTGAAGTATTTCTCTACAATCTTGAAGATGAGCAATCTCCTAAAAGCTGGAATTTTTGAAAACCTAACAAGTTAAAGGTTAACTTTATTAAAAATGAACTACGACCATATCCTCTGACTTTTTAAAACAAAAAAAAATAACTAAGCACTAGCCCTTTCTGGAAGAGAAGTGCATAATATTATCTCAACTGGCTGCAGTTAATATGTGTTTCCCATTCTTTTTTCATTAATCTAATTCCAACAGACAGTTGGCTTGACTTGTCCACTCTGAAGGGTGTAGCTGTGAAAAATCTACATTAGTTCTGCTAAGTTGTCAGTATTAGGCCATAATGACCACCCCTTTGAAATCAATTTGGGACTGTTCCAAGTTTGAAAAATCTCATTAAAAATCTGCAATTTGATTTTCAGTTCTTTCCTTGAACTGTTACTTTCTTAGGGTCACTCTCATCAGCACATCAGATTGTACACGAGTGCTTCAAACATTATCAGAGATAGCATTGGTAATGGTTCCAAATTAAGATTCAGGGTTTTTTAGGACATAACTGCAATGTTTCATGGAGAATGACTTTGGCTTTGATGTATTACCTGTCATAACTCAAATAATTTCCACTTGTACAAGCAGTGTGGGAACTGGTGTGCGAAGTGGATTTGATATTGCTGAGTGTGACATTAAGCGGACAGTATGATATCAAGACCTCTTATGGGTGCCTTTCTTTTTTGCAGTTTCTAGTAGCACATGGATCCCCCCCCCCCCCGGTCACAGGAAAACCCCTATCCTTGAAAAATACCTTTCTATATTTTCAAGAAATATATACAATGCAGTCAGTAATTTTTTAAAAAAATTGTAGTGTTTTCTTTGACAGCAAGACTAGATACCCACTGTCCAGTTCCGGGTTAGAGGACATTCACTAACTGTAGCTTGAATGTTTCTAAGAAAACTCTTCCTTTGTGCTTGCTAAGTCAAGTGGTATAGTGGAACTGGGGTTCCTAGGTTCAAAGCCCCAGAATGTTTTGATGAGTAGTAACTATGATATCATTGTGGAATCCTCTGTTCCCTCTGAGTTTTGCATCAATCCCCACAGAAGCTGGAGATTTTCTCAACAACAATGCATTGTTGTGCATTGTCCCTCTTGTGATCCAACTTATTTGGGGATGGCTTGGTCTTGAACTGGCAAGACCCATCAGCTTTATAAAAGACCTTCTCTTGGAGGTAATAAAAACTCTTAGAATCTTATTTCTATTAACACAGCCAGTTACCTTTCTGGATACTCTGTGGGACTATAGATACTCTCCCAATGAGAGCCTAGACTTCAACATTTATCGTGATTTAGCTGATTGTTTAAACCAAGGATGGATAACACTGGAGGGCCCAGGGTCAATTTTCCAGGCTGCATAAGCCATGAAAATATGTAGAGGTGGAGTGGGGGAACCAACCACTTCTCGTTTAATTTGGGAGATGGGGGGCATGCTGTGGAGCCTTGTATCCCATTTGTTTGCAGAACTGATACTCCTGGAGGCTTTCAGGAACAGAAAATTGATTTTTTTTGTCTAAACCTGAGTTGTTGTTTTGACAAGGACACATGAGGAGGGTGGTGGGCCACAAAAATAGCCCGGATGGGAGGGAGACTTTACCTATGCCTTGTTTAACCAGAGCCAATGTTACTGCATTATGGTTTGTTTGTCTTTTAAATCTTCAATAAATGTCATCAAGTTGAACACTTACTGTGGCTGGAAGAGATGGCACCCACTACTTTGATTAGGTTGCTGAGATGTCTTCTCCTCCATACAATGGCCTCTGTTCTCTCCATAATTCTCATTTTTATTATGCGCTCCTACAGCAGTCTTTTGTGGAGAATTGCTAATGCTTGAAACCACAGGACTCTGTATGAATTAACCATACAGGAATTAAATAAAACACAATATGTGAACTACAGAGGAACTGCTACATTCATAGCAAGCAAATGATACTGAGGGTGCTCGCTTCACAGTGATTAATTTGAAGGTTTATCAATTCTGCACATTATATCCAGCCAAAAGATCAGGATCACAGAGAATCACTGTGGTTCTTAATTGAAAATGTCATGATTTTATAATGATTCCTCCAATTAAATAACAGGAATCCAGTTGCAAAGCTTCAGTGACCGCATATTTTAATAATTTCTGTGCTCCTCTGGACTAAAGAGTCCTGTGCCTCCTCATCCCTTCCTTCACCCTCCTTCTAATCAACTGCAGTAATTAACACAATATTTTTGAGTGGTGTCTCACTATCTCAGGTAAAAGGGTGTGATCAAAACCAACAATTTGTTCTTTACTAGAGAGTAATAGTTTACCTCAGAACAGCTTGAATAGGAAGATACAGATTTGCAGGAAGTGACTGAAGATGGTATCACGAAAGGTGTAGAATGTGGATTGCACGTTTTATTAATATTCTCTTTGATATCGTCAAGCAACATCCCAAGCTTAAATATTTCTCCTTCCACTTTTCTAAATCCAGTTACAAGATAAAAAGTTAAGTTCTGATATATAATATTTTCTCTTTCCTTCATTATAGTATTATGGATACAACAGTATGGGAAATATATGAAATAGCAAAAACCAATTCAGTTTAAAATATTTAATGTTTAATATTTGATGAACATAGTTGGATCTCCCCCTGGCACTGATCACTAGAATACTGACCAAGAACCACTAGTTACCCAAGAATCTGTGCTAGATGTGTGTGTGTGTGTGTGTATACAGTCATCCCTTCTAATTTGCGGACTTGGAGTCCGCAGTCTCGCTTTTCATGACGGCAAGACAGGGAGGGATTAAAATGGTGTGCAACGCGCATCCATTATAATCAGTGGGCTTTGAATATATGCGAATTTCCATTTTTGCGGGGGAGGGGTCCAGAATTGATTCCCCTGCAAACATGGAGGGACAACTGTGTGTGTGTTTGTCTCTGTGTGTAGATATATAGATATATACACCCTCAACAATGTTGGAAATTGTAATGTAGATAAGATCTCCTGTTATTTAAAATCAGAGGCAAATACCAAAAGCTCTGTGTGTGTGACCATGCACGAGAAAACTTCATAGGCTCACCCACATCAGACACTGATACATATTTATATGTCCACTGAGACATATATGGGCAGGGGTACCACCTTTTTGTTCTAGACTACCCAAGCTTAAATTTCAGTGTATAAGACGAAGCTCCTTCATATACATTCCTGTAAAGTTTGTATCTTCATTTGCACAAATTTCTTGTTTATGTGTGCTCCCATCTCTACCAAATCTGGTAGCATCTATGACCTGTACCCATAGTTTCCTTCTATGTAAATGGTAGGTGGATTAAATGTTCCCTCTTCCGCCTTAAGGCAAAGTAATGTAATGTCAGTTTATGTGTGATGAACTTCTGTTTCACATTTGCACAAATCTTACTGTTCATATACTTAGGAGAATTGCAATGTATCTGAAAAACATACCCACTGCCGTAACACTGAACTAGCAAGTAACAGTGAACTTGTGCATGAACTGTAACACTGAACTAGTGGATGAACCCTTCCTGCATGAACGTAATCTCCCCTTTCAAATGCTCATTAGGAATGCTCATTAGGCTGTTTACCATAAGGGTCCCCCAGTGATGTATTCAAGTCTTTTAATCCAAGTTTCAAGTCACGTCTCAAGTCTGGGAGCCAACTTTTAACAGAAAAAAAGGGGTGGAGTGCGTTTCTTGGAGGAAAGAGCAAGTATGTTAGGCAATGGGCATGAAGCGGGGGTTGGGGTCTGCTTGGCAGCCTGATCCCACTGGAGTCTCCTAAAGCTTTTCAAAAGCTTTAGAAAGATCCTTCCACATCAAGCCCATTGCCTAACGTATTTGCTGATCCTCTCCAAGAAATGTGCCCCACACTTTGGGGGCAGGTCTTGCCTGTTGCTCTAAGTGAATGGCACCAGCAAGACAGTCACTAAAAATACACAAGTCTCAAGTTGAGTCAGTGTATCATTTTTCCCCCCAAGTCAGGTCAAAATCAAGTAACTGAAGTGGCTTAGGTCTGACTTAAGTCCAAGTGTATTGATTCAAGTCTACATCACTGCCCAATATTTGGGAGGATTTCCACATGGACACATGCAATATGAAGAAATCCATAAGTGTTAGAAATTAACATACTCAGTGCTTTTCTAATGTAGGCTGCCCACTTATCTTGGAAGTAAGCATCATTGTTCTAAGTAGACATCATTGTTTCAAGCACATACAGGATTTATAGAATAGCAATATTAACAATGCTGTAAATACACCTTTATTAACAGCTACATTATATATAATTTTTAAAAATAAAGCTTGACCTGTCACGATCAAATTCTACAAAGCTTGTTGAGGAACGCTTATAATTTTGGAGATGTAGAGCACAATGTTTCTCCTTCGTGGTTAAGTAATTTCGTTCCAGTTGATCCAGCTGCCCTTTTAAAAGCTTTAAAAGCTGCACAAAGAAATAGAACATGAATACATAATTTTGTTGTTATTTCGCAGCTTTACAACATATAGTGTGACACTGATAATATCACTAGAGACAGATAGCTTATTCAGTGCTGTCCTTTAAATATGCCATAACAATAGGTGTGACACAAATTAGACAAAACTAACAGCTAAATTAGATTACATTAATCTTTTAAAACTGAGCCCCAATTTTAGATGCTGTCAAAACAAAGAAAGTGCAAGATTCAACAGATGGAACCTATTCCTCAAAGTCAATCATATTTTTTCTCTTAATTTCGGCAGATAAATATTGCTTTTGTTTAATTTAATGCATGTCTTATGAAGGAATTTCACTTGAACACTCTTGCTCGTCAGATTCTATGTCTTCTTCTTTATACAGAAGAACTTCCTGCACAGGTGAACTTTATACAGATGACTTCCTTATGTGCTTCAGAGTAAGTGCATATAATCCAACACTTCATTTAACTTGATGGATTATCATGTTTTTTCAAAAAAATATATCAAGAAATGCACTGACCTGATGGCGTTCTTCAGTTGGCAATACATCTTCTGTCATACATTTAGAAAATATTTCCACCTTTAAGATAAAGAATGCCTGTCACTGTGACTTTCAGCTGACATCAGAAACATGTGTTCCACTAACAAAAAGAAGGCTTAAAATACAAATATCTCATATTACTTTTGCTTTCAGCTCTTCAGTCTGTTCCTTTAACGTTTCAGAAAGACGTCTTTCTTCTGTTACTTGTTGCAACAGGAGACGATTCATGGATGATAGTCTTGCTGCATCAGTTAAAGGTGAGTCCATTTCTCCAGATTGCAATTCTACAAAAAATAATTTAAAAGGACATATGGTGTCTAGTTCAGCATTACTTCCTTAACTGAAAAGAGTTTGTAGGGCATAGTGACAAGCCTATAAAATAGTAGCAAATAATTGTTTGAATAATCCATTTGAATTACCTGAAATAGGTGATTGGGAGGAAGAAAGAATGGGCTTCACAGGAACAGTTATAAGTGGAACTACTGACAACTCAGCAGCTATTCCAGAACCTTGTTCTTTAATGCCATGGCTTGTTCTATGAGAATTTGAGCTTGGGAGTACCTGTTAAAGCATATAGCAATTAACTGTAAAGTATAAAATCTTCCTACTTTCTTCCCTTCTCCAGCATTAAGCAGTCAGAAATAATGACATAGTGACATTAAACAAACAATGTCCAAGATTTATATTATATTATATTATTTAAATACATTGTCCTTTAAAAGGAAATTCCAGGACAAACAGGGCAAAATATGTATATAAAATATAATAAATAGGAATATGTTAAAAGTTCATTCAAAAGACAGGAGAATAATGCTGCTGTTGCTTATCTCTAGCAGAATAACAACAAGCAATGATGTGTGTTTTTAGCATACTGAGGGAACCATTCCTCAGATCTCTGAATTGCTTCTTAAATTTAAATGTTAAAAACCACAGGGGATAATATAGAAACATGCATGCAGGTTCCCCAAAGTGTATATATTATGGGACCCAATAGCTTCAACAACATCTTCTGGAAATGGTATCGTATGAAGTAGACAGAAAAACAACCGCTATAACACTGTGCTCCCAACTCTTAGCCAGAATCTGTAAGGTTGAATTTGTTCTGTCCTTCTCCTACTATAAGTTATTAATCATGGTGTCCAAGGCAAGCTCTGTATGAAAGCCTAGCTTGAAATGCACCCAGACAATCAGTTCAATTGAGATGGACAACACCCTAAAGATGTGATGTCTCTTTACCAACATCACAACAACATAGAACAGGCACAACAGTGTGCTTATATGTATATATTTGGGTAGATCAGCATGAATTTTGCGCTACCAACATTCTAGCCATCTTCTAGCTGGCCTCATTACTTCCAGGTCACTGTCAAAACTAGCTAGGCAAGTTCAGGCTGGCAAAATAAAATAATTAGGAGTGATTATGGCAACAGCCTGAGTCTTTTCAGCATCCCACAGAGCAGCTAGAGCGTTGATGGGAGCACCACCCATGTCAACAGGAAACCTGTGATTTCATCAGCCTCCCAGGGAAGGCCCTTCACTGCAGAAGGCAGAAGCCACTATAACTCAACAGCTCACAAGGATGTCACCATGGCAATGGAATGAAAGAACATTCCCTTCCTCACCACACATTGCACTGTCTTCCCACCCAGATCAAAAATGGACCTCTTATTGGGCTGAAGGTAAACTGTGACAGCCCCATGGTTTCCATAGTTATGAGCTCTCTCTGGCAAGGTACTTCTGATGTAGATGCTGAAATTCCCCAGATTAATTAATCTGGTGTTCTTTGCAGCAGGTCTGATCTTACCACTGTCACCATAACATGGAGACAGTGGGGCAGTGAGGCAATTGGTACATCAGAGAAAACTCCGATCTGTTCCTAGTGCCAGCACCATGGACACTACAAACAGACACTCTGCTGGACAGAAATCATTGATATGGAATATGTATAAACTATAGCAATTCTCTTGAAATCTATTTTGATTTTGCACTAAAGAGGTCAGTTGGACAGTACTGAGTACAGTGGTCCCCCGGTTTACGAATACCCCAGCCTACGAAAACCCCGGTTTAAGAAAGAGCTGGGGCCGGAAAAACGGCCCCGGTTTATGGAAAAAAACCCGGTTAAAAAAAGAAAGCGGCAGGAAATTCAAATGGTGCGGGGGCTGGTTTAAGGGGCCCCGGTTTACGAACTTTTCAGTTTAAGAAAGGGGTGCTGGAACGAATTAATTTCGTAAACCGGGGGACCACTGTACTGAGAACCTTCTTGTTTACCCATTCAGTTCAGTTCAGTACTCTCACTTGCAATTAAACCATACATGGTTGTTTCTTTACTAGGGACTGACTCAGCCTTAACTAACAACACCTTGAAGCTTCAAGGCAAGCTGAGACCATAACTCAAAATGTTAAGGATGGGAGTTAGTCTGGAAGAAAATTTAGGAATATTCATTGTTGGTGATGGACGAAAGCAACTCTTATACAATTGCCAATTGTATTCCCCCAACCCTACTCCAAAAAAGCTGGGTCCAGTGCATCTACTCTAAAAGAAATGGGTGCATCACATATATTAACATAAATAAATAAAGCAGGTAGGTTTATAAACAACAGTATATGAGAAAGCACACTATACAATGCAGTTAATAGCACATAAAATATTTTAGGCTAAGAAAAAGAGCCTTTGAAACAACACATCTGATTTTATATTCCAAGAAACATACCTTAGCATTAAACCTAAGATGATCAATGTGATTCCTAGCCTCAGCGTGTTTTGTCAGCATCTATGATTTTAGCAAATATAATAAAGAGAATAATAATACACATTAAAATCTAAAATAAGCTTTTTCCTCTCAAAGTCATCCCATACCTACTGGTTTGGCTGTTTTATACAGACTGTTGATTAAAATTCAAGCAGCATAGCATAAATCTATATTCGACAGAATGTAACCCAAGAGTTCAAGAGCTGTGAAGAAAATAAAATATGAGGTCGGGCAGGAAAACGTTTAGAGAGAAAGACTAGAAAAGGATTCCAAAAGAGTCTTCCTGACATTTAAGTTAAATTCAGAAGAAGTATAAATTACAACTTAAGCCTATGTTTGGAAAACTCTACCCACAGAGATTGCTTCTAAAGGTGCAAAGAGAAAATTAAATTACAATTAAATACAACCAAGATCATCTCTTATCTACCTCTAGCTGTTGGTCAAGTTCAGCTATTCTCATTTCCTCCTCTTGATTCTTGACTGCCACAGATTCCAAAGAATTCATTGCTTCTAGAACATCTTTCACAATTTCTGATTTACCAAACAAATTTTGGGAAGATTTAGTACTTTTAATTATAGTATTTGGTTTGTTGTTACTATTTCCTTTGGGTATTTTAACCTTAGGAGCAATCTTAGAGAAATCTGGAAGTCGATAATGAACCTGACGATGACTATATTTATGATTATGAGGAGACCCACTCATTTCCATGGAGTGCTTTTGTTCTTGATACTCATCTTCTGGGGTTGAGGTGTAACTTAACTCTTCATTAATTGTGTTTTCTTTCTGAGCTATAAATTGCAAATTATTTTCTTTACAGTCTTTTATCTCACAATTGGGATTAACAACATCATCTATTGGAAACTGCTCAATTTGGATGAAATTCCAACTTTTTTCATCTGAGTCACATCTTAATTTTTGTTCAACATTATTTCCCCCCTCTTCCTTTGGCAAAGATATCCTTGCATTTTCTGAACTCTTAGTTTTATTTATGATCGCTTCATCAAAACTTTCAGTAAATGAGATTTCTGGTATTGTCTCAGAATCAATTAAATGGCATGGACTTGCTAAATCCTCTTTAAGAAAATGACGCAAAAGGACATCTGAAATTTTTGTGTTGGAGATATGTTGATTTCTTCCTGAACTACTAACATCCCAAGTTAGTAATTCCTTCCCTGTTGTCATAGTAAATTCCATGTCATTTTTCCTTGGCAGAGACGACAGGTTTATTTTCTTTTGGGGCAGCTGTGTTTTGAGATCTGGTTTTTCTTGTGAACAAGAGCTCATAGAGGAAGATGTCAAAGTGAAAACATTTTGAGAGGCATTTTCTACAGAAGGAAAATCTTCCAGGTTCTGTGAATCAAATTTGTGTTGATATCTATTTTGTAGATCCCCATCATAAGGCAAATCTTCTTGCTCATCATCAGTATTGTTCTCAGAGTAAAGCATGATCAAATAATGTATTGTTCACTTAGTTTTCATACAGTCAGACTGTCCTTATCTATAATACCTACTCATCGTATTTTGATCATATTCCACATGATGTCCGCTGAATGTCGGCATTCAAATTCTGTAAGATTTAAGATAACACATACACTATATATAGATATGAACAATGAATAACAGCAGCATTATACTAATATTTCTCAATTAAACCTACTTTCTGTGTTCATCTCACATACTCATTAAAATGTATGCAATGGGCCCTACTGAATGGCTAAATTCTAACTTGAGCCAAAAGAAAATTATATTCACCAACAGCTGCATTTTAACTAACTATTTAAATGGCTGGAGATGGTTATAGACAAACCAATGTATTAATAATATGTATGCAGAGATATGCATATGAGGGCCACTTTTTCGTTGAGATTAGTGAAAATTAATGGAGTTCTTGCTTTCCATTTATTGTTGTGTGTCTTTGAGTCCTTTCTGAATTATGGGGACCCTAAGGCAAACCTATTACAGGGTTTTCTTGGCAAGATTTTTTCCAGAGAGGTTTGCTTCTGCATTTCTATGAGGCTGAGAAAATTAATCTTCAAGTTGCCTATCAACTTATGAATTTTATAGGGTTTTCTTAGGCAAGGAACCTAAGATTTAGAGATGGTTTTGCGGTTCCTTCCCTATTCCTATGGCACCTGGGACTTGGTGGTATTCTTCCATCCAAGTAATAACCAGAGCTGACCTTGCTTAGTTTTCAGGATCAGAAAGGATTTAGTGCCTTTAAGGCATTTAGGCCTACAACCTTTACCATACTCCCTAAATATCACTAAATCAATCGAACCTAATTCTCAGGGAGTAAACTTGACCATATTTCCTCAAAACTGGGTTCAATCAAATTTAGTGAGACAGAGGTGCAAGTACACATGATTGGAATTGTGATGGCATGGTATAACATATATGGTGAAGCAAGTATCCCTAAATTCAGTGGGATTTATTTATGAATAGTTTTGCATAGCATAGGCACATTACTTTTTATAAATTTGTTGGCAACATTTCCAACTTTCTCAGATTTGTGAACTCACAAATTTTAATTGGTTACAAAAGCAAACTTACATGACAACAGTCTGAGCCGGTTTTGGATCTAGGTTACACCTTGTTACACGCCCTCTGTTAATTGAGATGTAAACAACAGACAAACTTTAAATACTACTCCCAATATTTTTATTTCAAGGCTTACGTCTTACACATTGATCTTTCTTTCAGTACTTTCGTTCTGGTCACACATTTTCACTTGTTTTTCACTGCATAAACAAAACCCAGAAATAATACTCATACAGAAAAGATAAACAGTTACAACAACAATCCTCTTATACAGTACTTACACACTGCAGGCAAATGTTTGGCTGATTTCCTAGGCAACCAGTAAAGTTAGAGCAAATGAGCTAAAAATTCTTGCACAGCATCGTGTTGTCTACTACCAAACATTTTAAATTCTAAGCCAGATACAGAGACTGTCTTTCCTAGTAGACGTATTTAATTACATTAACTGTAACCTTATCTTGGACACAGCCTGGAAAAGCACAGTAATTTTATAGTTGCAACCACACACCTTGCTATTTATTATTCTAGTTTCACACTGCTATTGTTTGGTGTGATCACAAAGGCAATATAGAATAAAAAAACAGCAAACACCCTTCATTGGAAAGTCAAACTGAGTCTGCTCTCATTTAACACCTAACTTTTATTTTCACTTGGACCTTTGAAAGTATTTAGCACAAGATCATAGAGTTCTTGATACCTCCTATTTTATAAACGTATTTATTCCTCCTGTGCCACAGGGACTTTTAATTATTTATACATCAAGGTCCATGCAAATTAATTATTTACTAATATAATGGTCACCATCTGGAATTGCTTCCTAAGGCCAAGATCAAACATTTGCATCTTGAAAGCTGTACGAATGATCAAGATGAGCAACTCCCAGGGATATTACATAGGCAGAGTTAAGCAGGGAGTTAAGTGAGATGAGATTATTGTCATTTCTGACAGGATCTGAAAATTCCCTAAAAGTATTTTTGTTCATAATTATCTCCTGGTATATTTTGGGCAATTACAATGTTTCGGTAAAGGGCCCTTATGCACAGAGAAGGTCACCTTCTGCAAGCACTGAGAATTAGGTTAAGTTTAATGACAGAACGTAACGCCCAAGCAAGAAACACCAACATTTTAAAAACCTCCCCTCTAGCTCCTTCTCAGGTTCAAGCAGAGGCATGTTCTGCAGCATCCTGCGCAAGCTGATCATGACAGAACTGGAATGTTTCAGCCTACTTGAAAGTAAAAACTTAGTTGTATGTATGTGTTTTACCAGTTTCTGCTTGGTAAAAGGCTGTACTGACATTAGAAGTGCTGAAGCCCCACGGTGGGCCTAAGCAACTATGAGATATGAATAAATTACCCTGTAACCTATGGGATATGAAGGATTCACCCCATAACCTTTCTATGCTACTTATAAGCAGTGCATGACTCTTCTTGTCGTACTGAAGAAAAAGATTAGCAATGAGAATCCCTTGACCCCTAAACTGGAGCCCAAATGCATTTGATGAAGGGGGCTACAGTCCACAAAGTCTTCATGCTATAATAAATGTATTTGCCTTTAAAGGTCCATAGGACCTTGAAAAGTTATGGAGAAAAGCAGGATATACATTAAATTAAATAAAACAAATTGGGTTTTTTTTACCCCTGAAACAAGCTGATATAGTTGCCTCTTTGGAAATTATATTAAACTGGTCATCCTAAAGTAAGCAGCTGAAAAGCATTCTTACAATTTCCAGCTACCGGTACTGTACTAACTAAATTATTATTTTCATGTGGTTGTATCCGTTCTCACATTTCTATTGCAAAGTTCATGTCCTTAAAACTGAATATAAATAATGAATATAACAACAAAGAGCCAGTAAAAGAAATGACTTTATCAACAATAAGGTCTTTGTTTTTGTCATGATGGAATTCTGGTTGTTTGCCAGAATGACTGGTGTGAGATGCAAGAATGGAAAGGATGAAAACTACTGCTTTCATATATTGTCATGGTAATTACACTCTGGCTGCATTCGCACTGCAGAAATAATGCAGTTTGACAACCCTTTATCCGCCATGGCTATATGCTATGGAATTATGAGAACTGTAGTTTTGGAAGACATCTAGCCTTCTCTGTCACAAAGCTCTGGTGCCACAACTAACTACAGATCCTAGAATTCCATAGCATTACGGCATGACAGTTAAAGTAGGGTCAAATTGGATTATTCATGCCATGTGGATGCACTCTACGTGTGACAGGATGCACATTTAATGGAGCCTAAAAATTCATGCAAAATACAAGCCAAGGATTAGAAATAAATGTCTGTCAAATTAAGCAACACACTATCAAGTACACTACACAGTGGGCAGTTCAGGAGAATTATTTTTTATTCCCAAGGAAGCATATAAGAGTGAGCCATCACGGTGTAGCCTGAGCGTTGAATTATGACACTGGGTTCAAATTCCTGCTCAGCCCTGGAAACCCACTGGGTGACCTAGGGCAACTCACACTTTCTCAGCCTCAAAGGTAAACAAAGGCAAGAACCCTCTGTACAAATCTTGCCAAGAAAACCATGCGACACGTTTGCCTTAGGGTTGCCGTAAGTGGGAAACCACTTGAAGGCACACAACAACAACAACATCAATAACAAAGCATGTAAGACTCCATTATAGATCAGGACCATTGCACAGGAGTGGGTGAGATTTAGATATCCTGAAAAATTAGCAACCTCCACTTCTCAAGCTTAGAAAATTTTAAAAAGGGGAAACCTAAGGGGCCCTAAGACACATAAAAACACAGTGACGAAAATATTAAATATTATTACGAGGAAGACATGTGGGACCATAGCCCTTAAATATTTAGGGGTAGTGTATAATAAAGGGTGAAAGCAGATCGGTGTCAATGACCAGGGGCCTTCTAATAAATAAGAAGTAAAAGGTAAGATCAAGGCATACCACTTCCCAAGCGTGGACAATTTTTAAAAAGAGGGAAACCCTGCTTCACTTAGCCCTGATGGAAGGCTTCCTCACTTCTTTATCCTCTGTGTATGAATTTTGAAATAAATGGGGGAGAGTTTCCCTCTCCCATGTGATGGTCCCATTCACATGCTTGATATAGCCTGAATCCTTATTAGCAAAAGGCGTGCTTCATAACCCGCATGGCTAATGGGAAAAGGTAGCTTTCGGTTCCCAGAATCTGTGAGGCCTGCTGAGCGCTTAATACAGTATTTAGCTGCACGCATGTCCCAGATGCACCGTTTCATCTATTCAACATATAGGTTTCTTTTGATGGGTTGCATCAGGCCAACAGGCTTTGTGATAAAACACATTCCACCAGCCGAGTGGGAATTACAGGCGTGTTCCCATCTCCGCCTTTTCTGCCATAAACATATATTTTGACTTATTGCCAAGTTGGCAGCTATAATTATTCTAAACTGTCCTTTGGCCCTAAACTGGAGGAGGGAGACGACAACCTTTTACTTGAAGGCCACGCCTTTTGCTGAAAGTGTTTTCGGTGGATGGGTGGGTTGGGGGGGGGTAGAAGCCTTAGATGTATGGATTAATCTTTTCCATTTACATTGAAGAATTTATGTACATATGCCCTCTTCAGTGTAGATGGATAAGATTTAAACCTCTGCTGTCTGCTGAGATCTAGGATAGGGGTGGAACAGTTTTGGTCCTTCAACCTTTTGGGACCACCTGCCAAAGCCCAAGCCAATATGGCCAAAGGTAAAGGATTTGCAGGAGCTGTAGTTTCAAACATCTTGAGAAGAAGAAAATAATAATTCCCATTTCTAGGTGGTGGTGGTGGTGGTGAAAGTGTAGTTTTGTGAAACATCTAGCCTTCTCTGTCAGAGGTAGCTCTGGTGCCACAATAAACTACAGTTCCCAGGATTCCATAGCACTGAGACAGGACAGTTAAAGCAACTGCAAACTGGATTATTTCTCCTCTCCAGTATGTTTTGGACCTGAGTTTGAACTCACTGGGATTGAACTCACAACCTTATGGCTGCAGTACAGGCATTCAACCACTGTGTCACCAGGGGCTCAATGCTAGGGAATTCTGGGATGTGTAGTTTCTTGCGGCACCAAGAACGGCACCATGAAAACGACAAACCCCAGAATTCCCTGACATTGAGCCATGGCAGTTAAAAGCAGTGTCCAACTGGGTTATTTATGCAGTGTGGAGGATGCAGCCTGGGTAATTTAGGCGGCAATCTATGCTGCAGAATTAATACAGTTTGATGCCACATTTTAATCTACCACGGCTCCACGCTATGGAATTCTGGGATTTGTCATTTTGTGAGATATTTAGCCCCCTCTGCCAAAGCTCTGGTCCTGTGGAATTCTGGGGCTTGTCACTCTGTGAGCTGTTTAGCCTTCCCTGTCAAAAGAGCAACAACAAACTACATATCCCAGATTTCCACAGCATAGAGTCATGGCAGTTAAAGTGACACCGAGCTGCATTAATTCTGCAGTGTGGTAGCAGCCTTATTATTTATTATTTAATTATTATATATAGTACATATAATATATTTTATATATATATATATATATATATATATAATTTATTATTATATTATATATATTATAAATATAATTATTATATATTATTATTTAATATATTATTATTTTATTATTTATTATTTTTATTATATATTATTTATAATGTTATTATAAATAATTATTTATTTATAATAATTATTATTTATTAATATATTATATATAATATATATAATTATTTTATATTATATATATAATTATTATGTATATTATTTTTATATATTATATATTTTATGTATTATATATTTATATACTTGTATTTTTATATATATTATTGTATATTATTTATTATTATAGTATATACTATATATATATATATATATATATTATTTATTATAGTATATGTAATATATGTAATTATTATATATTATTGTTAAATATATCTTTATTATATTAGTATTATTATTCTTTCTTCATTAATATAGTAAATATTATATTACTTTTATATATTATATATTTTATATATTATATATTTATATACTTATATTTTTATTTGTGTTATTATTGTATATATTATTTATCATTATAGCATATATAATATATATACCTGTACTATAATTTGTGTTATTGTATATATTATTTATTATCATTATAGTATATATAATATATATAATTATTATATATATTATTATATATAATGAAGTTATATTATAATATTATATTTATATATATTATATCATTATTATTAAATATATTATTATTATTATTATTATTATTTATTTGTATCCTGCCTTTCTCTATATTGGATATTGTTATCCTCATTTTATTATTATTTATTATTTAATTTCCTTCCCAAGATGGGATTCAAGGAGGCAAGAAGCCACACTCTCTCTCTCAGCCTCAGGAGGAAGGCAATGGCAAGTTGGCAACAAACAACAACCCTCCCTTGATTGAACTGAACTGGTCCAGAAAAAACACCAAAACAGAGGGCGGCCTCGTCCAATCACGATCCGAGTAACGGCCCACGTGACT
This sequence comes from Urosaurus nigricauda, assembly GCA_034509955.1. Classification (NCBI taxonomy): domain Eukaryota; kingdom Metazoa; phylum Chordata; class Lepidosauria; order Squamata; family Phrynosomatidae; genus Urosaurus; species Urosaurus nigricauda. Next base: position 110,874,383 of record JAOEGL010000004.1, read on the forward strand.
CCCGCCGCAAGCAACAACCGTGGACGGAGTTTTAATTAATCGCAGCAGCAGCAGCAGCGTCTCCTCCTCCTCTCCTGCTCCTCCTCGCCTTCCTATTGGCCAACGCGAAAGATGCGCGTGAGGGAGAGGACTGAAGGAAGAGTGGGCGTGGCCTGGGGAGGAACGTGACGTCACTCTATTACAGCCGGGGACGGCCAAGTCTTCAGGGCGCATGCGCTGGGGCGACCGTTGGCTTTCCCCCGCTCGAGGTAAAATGGAGGGGGTCGCGAGATAGATACGGCGACGCTATTGGCTGAGAGGGTTTGGCCACGCCCCTTTCCCTTCCTCCCAGGCTTTTTAATGGAAGGGGGCTCTCTCTTTTCTTCTCATTGGCTGGGAGGAGGAGGGAGAGGTAAGAGGGAGAGGAGGAGGAGGAGGGTCTCTGTCTTTCTCCGTCCCAATGGCCGCTGCTGCTGGGAGGAAAACAAGGGCTGCTTTGAGGTGTGTGAGGCTGCTGGGGCTGGGGCTAAGAGGTGATATGAATAGCCCTGTTTAAATATTTGAAGGGGTGTCACATTGAGGAAGGAGCAAGCTTTTTTTCTGCTGCTCCAGAGATTGGAGATATGAAACAATGGATGCAAATTGCTGGAAAAGAGATTCCAGTTCAATATTAGGAGGGAATTTCCTGAAAGTAAGGGCTGTTCGACAGTGGAACAGGCTGCCTTAAGAGTGTGGTGGGGTCTCCTTCCTTGGAGGTCTTTAAGCAGAGGCTGGATGGCCACCTGTCAATGGGGATGCTTTGATGGAGAGTTCCTGCATGGCAGAATGGGGTTGGACTGGATGGCCCTCCTTGGGGTCTCTTCCAAATCTCTTTATTTCGAATTTCTCTTTATTTCGAATGGAGCCAATTGGAGCCAATTCAAATTGGCATGAATTCGCTAGTTTAGCAAATTTACGTGAATTCCGATTGCGTTCGGAATGCGTTCGGATTGACTTCCCATTGCCCGAAAATGGCCCCCCCATTGCCCGAAATTGCGTGAGATACTCTAATACGCATTAACATAAAACCCATGATTGCGTTCGGAGTGACTTCCCATTGCCCGGAACTGGGTGAGATACTTTAATTCGCAATAATGTGAAACCCCATGATTGTGTTCGGATTACCATTGGATTATACTTCCAATTTCCGACGTCTGATAAACTCCTATGATTCTATGCCCTGGAGTCATGGTGACCCTGTGGATGAGGCTTCTCCAAGACCTTCTCTCCTCCAGGCCCTGCAAATCCAGGCCTGTGACCTCCCTGACTGAGTCCATCTTGGCAGAGCTTGGGCCTCATTTGTCCAAGTACCCACCTAGTTGTCTTTTTGGCTGTCCATGGTATCCTCAAACACATCTCAAATGAATTGATTTTCTTTTTAATCCACATTTTTTCGCTGTCCAGCTCTCACATTCACATACAGTGGTGCGGGATAACACGGCTTTGTACGAGTCTAACTTGAGTCCTCAGCGGTATATCTTTACTCTTTAGGATCTTCTCTAACTCTTTCACGGGAATTTATCATACGACGGAATTTGGGGGTATAATGCAATGGCAATCTGAACGCAATCATTGGGTTTCACATTATTGTGTATGAGTGTATCTCACGCAATTTCGGCCAATGGGAAGTCATTCCGAACACAATCATGGGTTTTACGTTATTTCGTATTAGAGTATCCACTAAATCCACTAAACTAGCGAATTTACTTGAATTCAAATTGGCTCCATTCAAAATTGGGAGAAATTCCTCCCGTGTGATAAACTCCATGACTGTCCTTCCCATTCCTTGTTTTCTTCTTACCTCTTGACTTCAGTCTCTATTCTGATCCCAGTTAGGAGAAATCTTTAACTGTTTTCAATTTCCTCATTGTTTAGTTTTAATTTATGCATCTCCTCTATGGTCATTCTTTTTGTTTTCTTTTTGTCCAGCAGCAATCTTTCTTCCTTGACCTTCCTTGTTGTGTTCCTTGTTGTGTTTTTCTGCTAGTATTATTGTGTCATCCACGTATCTTAGATGGTTGGTATTCCTTCCTCCTAGCTTTACTCCTCCTCCTTCTGAGTCTAAACCTGCTCTTCGCATGATGTTTTCTATGTACAGGTTGAACCAGTGTGGTGATAATAATATGCAGCCTTGCCTACAGCGCAACTAGTCAGGAGCCTCGTGGGTAAGAGTGTGTCTGACTAGCCACCTGCCTATATGCTGCCTATATGGTGCTATACAGTATCTAGTGCAGCAAAAAGGAACGCCGAAATGTCAAAATACAACAAATGTGTATCAGTGAAAACCAAAAAGACCTCTCTACTGTACAAAGCGTTACATGGATTCTCTTGATTCTCATAAGTCGAGCTCTCTGGTAGCCCTTAGTTCCTCCCTCGACTTCTCAGGGTTTGCCAGCATCTCTGTTTTAGACATGCTACTTGTATTGTATCTGTGGCTGTTCAGTGTTTTTAAAATGCTTAGTTGGAAATATCCTGGAATGAACGCGAGAGGCTTTTCTTTGTGTGTTACATTTGCCAAAAAAACTTTTTTGTGTGTCTGAATAGATTTTGTTGGATGGTATGCTCTCTTTTAGAGGCAGTTTCCATCACACTGTTTCATTGTGGAAATGCAGAGAGCATAGGCTGATGCTTGTTTTCCTCCCAGAATGAAATTGCTTGCATATGTGTGTAAAAATGGTTTGGCACTCTTCATGTATTTATACCAAAGTGCTTTCATTTATAATATTTTTTCTTACAGTGTTGTTGAAAGTTAATTTTGAATTCTGGACGAGATGTGTCTTATTACGTCCCTTGACTGCTTTAAAAAAGCTATAAAGATGCATCTCTTCCGGCAGGCCTTCCCTAATTGTGTTTAGTTTTAACTCATTGCTTGTTTAATCTAATTTTAAGGGGTGGGAGGTTGGGTAATGGGTTATTGAATTTTTTATTCTGTGTTTTTTAACTTTGTTGTACCTCGCTCCAATTGCCTGGACAGAGGAGCGGGCTACAAATAAAATTTATCATCATTATTATTATGTGTACAATGTTTTTGAATTGGGATTTTGAATTAGACCATGACAATTTAAAAAAATGTGGGTATAATTTTATATTTTTTAAAATTAAATTTTATTTGCATTAAAATACAAAAAACAAACAAACATTACAAACATTGCAAAAACATCTATCTTCATACATTCAAGTTCTTGCATTACTCATTTACTTCAAATTTCCTTCCTACAAAAAACAAAGAAAAGATTAGAAGATATTTTCAGTATCATTTTATCAGGCATATAAAACTAATTGCAGAGGAAGTATAGAGAGCTAAACTGAATTGCCGTCTATTCAAGAACTGCAAATACAATGCAACAGTGTCCTTTGTCAGCCCCTGAAGTTTTGTACTGGCCGTTAACTCAGCAGATAATGGCTGGGATCGGTGAAAGCCTCACAGTGATTCACAGTGAATCTTAACTAGTGTCCTTCGTCCTAAAGTAGCCTCTTGACTCTCCTTGAAAACTGCTCTCACACATTGGAGGGTCTATTCTGCATGGATGTTTTTCTGCTGAAGGGTGGAGCTCTTCATATCGTGTCCCTATAACTGCTAAAACAATATTTACTGGTAATGTTATTCTTATATTCTCTAAACCAAATAATATCAAGTTATTCAGTGAGGCAAACTGATATCCCCCCCCCCCCAGTTTACCAGGGTCGGGTACTATATTTGTACACACCATTGTCCCATTTACATAGTTTCTTCGAACTGGCACCAGTTTGCAGACCACCACTAACCATCTTTATAAATAGAAGTGCTGACCCATTATAGTTTTAATATGAAAGAAAGGTTTGGCTTTCTAAAAGTACCTGTCTGTGAAAATGATAGCTACATCTTTGAAAATCCATCCCTAAATTCTGGTTACCTTTAATTCTAGTTACCTACTAAACAGGTTTTTATTGTACATACCGGTAGTTAACTAGTGCTGTGTGCTAAGGACTGCAGTATGTAAGCTGAAGAAGAAATGTCTTTTAGTTTCTGGCAGAACACTGTAAGTGCTTTGGTAAGACTCCAGTCCTTTTGATGCTATTTCCATTACTATTTCCAGTAAAAATATCTAACCCGGGGGGGGGGGGAGGGGGTCTTCCTCATTTGCTTAGGAAAATATAATTTTTTCATGTCTACAGGTAAGCTAAGCTTACAGTGTAGTACAGTAGATGAAACCTGGATGGGACTGCTAATATTAAACTGAATTATTAACTCAGTGCATATTTTTATGCTTGATGCATATTTTTAACAAATTAGCTCAACGTGGGCCTTACCTTAGTATTACTACTTACTATTATTTGTTCATCTTAAGCTTCCAAGTATTTTAACAGTCTTTAGCCACCACAAGCCAGCACTCCTTGAAACAAGATTAAGACCATAAAAGCGTTGAGCAGTGTTCTTTTTCATGTTTGTCCTCAGAAGTTTAACAGTACTGTAAAGATCATTGTTTCCATTTTACAATTAAGGAACTGAAACTCAGAAATAGGATTTTACTGTAAGATTTACCTGTAAATTGGTGGTAGAACAACAATTTTAATTTAAAAAAACCCTGTGAGACAAGATTCAGTTGAATGCTGGGGAAGATCCCCTCTCACCCAGTGCAGTAACACTGGACCTTTGCTGAGGACTGTTGTGTAGATAGTAATTGTAGTACTATATTAACAAAGGCAGAGATCCTGGTTATCTTGCTGTTCAAGCTATGTGACAAGTGGAAGCCTGATTTTTGGTTTGGCTCACCAATGCATAGCTATGTCTCTGTGATTTTTACTGTGGTAACTGATTCCTACTTATGCGAACAGGTAAAAAGGATTCTCTTGGTAACACCAAGTAGTCTCAAATTCTGTATGTGATCTAGACTGGGGAAGGGGAAAGTTGTGACCCTCTTGAGGTTGCCCTCTGTCATCAGTCGTAGTAGGTACATGTTGCCCACTTCTATGTTTCAATCAAGTTTCTCCACATTAGAGGTTTGTTGCAGATAACCATGATGAATTGCATCTATTCCTCTCTGCAACCAGAAACAATGAGTATTGGAAAACTGTCGGTGTTCCTTTGCATATTTTTGTGTGAAGATTTTATGCCACAAATTTCTGGTTGAACTGGAAAAATTAATTGATAGCTGTTTATGTAACAATTTTTCTTCATTGAGATAGGGAACATTAATGAGCATAGTGCTAACTTGCAATACATTCAGTGCTAATTTAGGACCAAGCTAGACAAGACATGAATGTGATTTACATACCTTAAAAATAATAAAAATAAATTAAATAGCCCATTGGAGAGAGAATCAAGAGGCCTCAGGAATGCAGAGGCATGGGCAGCAGCAATGTAACTGCTACAAAACTTCCCAGCCCCGTGTTTTAAAGAATCATGTAGCCTGTGGGCCACATCCAATCCTTGGGGTGGCAAGTCACATAGGGCCACCATTTTGATGTGTTGTCAAGTAGGACCCTCCACTGAGCCTTCCAAGCTCCGAGCACCCCATAACATTTTTGGCTAGAGACAACATTTGTTGATCTTTTAAACAATTAAAATGTGGTCATCCTCCACCCCAAAACAGCATTCTCACCCTGAAAACAGCACCCTGAAACAGCAACCTCCCCCCCCCCCCGAAAAGGCAGACCCAAAAGTGACTGGAAGTGGTGCAAGAGTGGTGTGCTGTGACACACACACCCTTCCCCAGTGCTCTGAAAGAGCTGGAAATTGGGGGGTATGGTCATTCAGGCTCTAGCAGTTGTCCACCTGTGTAGAAAAATTTGTCCCCTTCAAAACAAATAGAGAATTTAGACACTGTGTGTGAGGATTTCTTTGGTATCATACCAGAGGAAAAGATGAAACTCCCCCTTTTAACCTGGTGTAGCCTTGTTTTCTGCTGTTCTGCCCTTCTAACGTTTAAAATACTTTCAGGTTCTTGCATTCATACAATTAGGAATCAGATCATTGATAGTTTTGACAGTATTGATAATGCGTGGAATGCTTTCAGACAAGCGTTTTCTATTTTGTGCTCAGAATTAATAAGGTTTCACAGTTTAAGTTACCAAGTTAAAGATTTGTTGTTAGGTGCCTTCGAGTTGGCTTTGATTCATGGCAACCCTGTGAATGAGACATCTCCGTGTCTCCCTATTCTCATACTCTGATCAAGCCCTATAGGTTCAAGCCTGTGGCCTCCCTGATTGAGTTCTTTCATCAGGCATGTGGTCTTCCTCTCCTTCTACTTTCTTAGCATCATTGTCTTTTCTAATGAGTTTTGTCTTCTCTTGATGTGGCTGAAGTACGACAACCTCAGTTTAGTCTTCTTGCCATCCAGGGAGAGTTCAGGTTTCACCTATTCGAGGTCCCATTTGTTAGTCTTTTTTGCCTTCTATAGAATCTTTAGCAATTTTCTCCAGCACCACAGCGCAAATCAGCTGATTTTCTTCCAATCTGCTTTCTTCACTGTCTAGCGCTCATATTTGTACATGGTGGTGGGGAACAAATGACTTAGACAGTTCTGACTTTAATTTTAAGCTGTATATTTTTGCACTTTAGGCTTTTGTCTAGTTCTTTTATAAGTGCCCTTCCTATTCCTAGTCTTCTGATTTCTTGACTGCAGCCGCTGTTCTGATCAGTGTTGGAGCCAAGTTATGAGAAGTCTTTAACTATTTTGATTCCTTTGTTATCTAGGTTGAATTTTGATTCCTTTGTTATCTAGGTTGAATTTATGTAAATCCTCTGTGGTCATTATTTTTGTTTTATGTTTAGGAGTAGGCCTGCCTTTGCACTTTATTCTTTCTCTTTCTTTACTAGCTGTTGCAAATTTATGATTTCCACTACTAGTATGGTGTCATCAGCATATCTTGACATTCCTTCCTCCTATCTTCACACATCCTTCTATCTGTTCGAAGCCTGCTCTTCCTATGATTGCATTTATAAAATATATTACAACATTTGAAACAAATGGGATCCGCAACACAGAGTTGCCAGTGCTCCTCTTCAGAGTACCAGGCAGTCATCTGGTCCTTTCAATTCCTCCTCTTCTCATTCCCTACTCCAAATAGTCAGTAGTCCATGGCTACTGATTGTAGTTAGATTTTATTGGTCTGTGTTAGAGACACCCCCTTATGTTGTTGTTACCTAAGTGTACACCTACATCCAGAGAATCTGAAGATGCCAGCCACAGATGCTGGCGAAACGTCAGAATGGAACTCTTCTAGAACAGGGCCACATAGCCCGAAAGCCCCACAAAAAACTATGGATACCAGCCATGAAAGCCTTCGACTCCCCATATCTATGTCCCAATTCATGCAATTTAACTGGGCAAATGGCTTTTGGAATTTTTCTGTAGTGCCACAGGAATTTTCATTTCCCTCTTTAAAATTCTCTTCCTTGAATCTGATCCTTATAGCTCCAAGTGTAAGACATTGCTGAAGGCTGTGTATACAAATGTTGAGTTTCCAGGTCCCTCAACTATCAAACGTGGAGAAAGTGTTGGAAAGGTATGTAGGGGTCTGGAAAATGAGAAAATATTGTCACTGTGTATGCAGAAAGGCAATGTTTGGAGGATTGCTGCATGCTGTACCACACCCTCAGCATCACTCCTTGTGTGGTAATTAGGCTGAATGAGGAGGTTTCATGGACCAGAAGTTCATAATCACTGCTGAATGAGTAGCAACTTTGGGTTGCTTCTTAGCTCTTGGTAGTCAATCTAGCAAAATGTGGATATATTCCTTCTTGGATTGTCATTGAGAGCTGGTCACCTTGACCAATTTACAAACACATAAAGTAGTTTACTAAAATGATATTTAGGTCTGAAAATATAGTACATGTTTTATATGCAAAAGACGCAAGAGCTGTATTTTTCAAGACTATGAAACATTTTGTTGCTTTTTCTCAGTTTTACTTGTTGGACAGCTTCACATGCTCAGACTGTTTCCCTTGAGCTTACAAATCTTCAAAAGAATGTAGCTAAGGTGGTAGCTTGTACCTGAAGATCAGTGAAGAGGAAAGATGGCTTCCCATCACTTCACTTTTGCAGGTGCCTCTACTCAAAAACTCTTTTGAACACTTAAAGGCTTTCCAGAGTAATGTGGAATGGAACATGGGAGGGTTGCCATGGGAGGGACGAATGGCTAAAAATTGGTTAGTCCTCCATCCAGTTTGTGGCAGTTTACCCTATATATCTCAATATATTTTCAGGGTTGATGTGTGCTGGGTGCTTGGAGGGTTGCAGTCTATTTGTTGTTGTTGTTGTTGTTGTTGTTGATTTATAGCCAGGGCTTGACTCAGTGCAGGATTCTTGTGAGATTAGGTAATCTCAGCTGCCTTGAAATAGGTGGGTTACATGATTGTCCCCCCCCCCCCCAAAGTGACTTGATCTTGAATTGAGTATTTTAGACTTGGATACATTGTTTGTGCAATTGCAGACTACTTTGGTTGAGTCTTGATTTTCTAGATCTGTTTCAATCTGGCATTGGCCGTGATTTTGCCAAGAAACTACAGTTGTCCCTCCACATTTGCAGTTTTGATTAGTTGTGGTTTTGATTATGGTAATATGTTCTTCTTAGGAATCTCTAGGTCCTCCCATCACAACTTTGCCAGAAGCTAACTATAGAGTTGTGCTGGAGAACCTACTGTATATACTCATGTATAAGTCTAGAAATTTAGGTCAAAAAATTGACCCCAAAAACCTGAATCAGCTTATCCACGGGTCAATGTAAGTACTGTATCTTAACTCTTATTTAAAAGAAGGAACCATTCCCTGGTGAAAAGCAAGACTATAATCTGTCCTGGAAGCACTGACCCCCTTTACTCTCTCATCCATCCAGTCCTAAGAATAAGCACAAAGAGCTTATGTCTGATGGACTTTTGGAAGTTATTTGATGTTGTTTTGCTTTGCTTCATCCTAGAGATCCTTTCCTATATGCCTCTAAATTTTACCCTCGACTTATCCACGGGTCATAGCAAAATCCATAATTTTGGCCCCAAAACTTGCCCTCGACTTATACATGAAGTCGACTTATAGTCAAATATATACAGTAGAAATTCCTAGAGAAAACACTTCTCTAGGCATTTGTATGTCCTCCAGTATGATTGTATGATCAACTTCTGGCAGATGTTGACCACAGAGTTGCACCTGGAGATTCCTAGAGTGGTGTACTCTTATGTAAAAGGAATAGCATTTTTTTATTTGCAGTTTTCTACATTCAGTTTGTGCCGGACTGGCTGAAATGGCATCTTTCCTGTGTGTTCCCAGCTCTTCCTATCTGAACAAGATAATGTCAGACTGGGGGTAAAATGGGCCTTTTGGCCCATGCATGCAATCCCCAATGTCTGATAGGGGAGAAGAAGTGAATTCTTATTAGTTCTTTTGGAACTCTGAGCATTGTTCAGTACATAGTACTGTCTATGCAGTGAAAATTAGGAATATCTTATTACCATGGTTTTCCTGTGTATAGGGCTGCTTCCAGAATGTATTGCTAAGGGATTAATACTTGACTCCATTACGTGTTGTCTTGCTGCAAACCCCCCCCCCCCATGTTTTTAAACATATTTTTTTGATTTTGGCAGAGGTCATCTAGTACTTGTTTTGAAGGGACATAAGTATGCTTCTTCCTTGTGGTTTTTGTGACTCACACAAATGGTATTATCTTGTACCTGTGCAGTGCATCTTTTGGAACCTTCCATAGCATTCTTACAACGTTACTTCAAAATCACGCAAAGCAGCAATGGTTCTGAACAAGTGACTGGACGTAGTAATCAATTCTCTGAGGTCAACAAACTGAACTACGATCTCAATGGTATGGGGTTTCTGCAAGTTAATAGTTCATCAGTGTGGGAGAATAACTTATGTTTCTCCTACACGGCATGGTGTTGTGCTTTTGGATGAGGAAAGGTTATAACTTGGCACTGAGAGCTGAAGTTTTGCTGGAAATATATGGAGTGTCTTCCATTCAGTATAGATAGATCAGCGGTGGCTTTTTTGGTCATGGGTAGTCTGACCACAGTTATCCATGTTGTGGTAACCTTCCATCACAATCTCTGTAATAAGTCATATGGGAGCTGCTTTTGAAGATGGTTCAGAAAGCGCAGTTAGGATAAAATGCAACTGGGAAAGTGTGAACTGAAGCCGGCGTTGAAAGTGTTTCACTAGGCCTTCATATATTTTGAAGCTCAAATCAAGGTGACAGCAATATTGTCTCCTCAGATGACAATTAAAGAGAAAATGCCTTGTGTGCAACATTTTAATGAAACCACTATGTAGTAACATAATTCAGATTGTCCTGCTGCAGTTCTTATTTGTTCTGTTGATTTTGATTTTAAGGTTGCTGTTACACAATCACTGGGGAGTAATTCATCTGAGCACTCAGAAATTTAATTTTCAGTGAGCAATCATAGGATTGCACTGACTCCCATTGGAATTGTGTAAAAATATATGTTTGCTGCTTTGTATCAATATTATTATTGTAATACACTTCAAGGCAGAAGAAGGCACAGTTTGTGTTCCTAATCCTGTATCCACAGTGGAAAATGACTTCAAAATTTTGTAGTGTCATTTAAGGCAGTAGTTATACTGATTTCAAAGAATTAATGGTTCTTGTAGGAAAGATAAAGATAGAAACACAAGTTAATACTAACAAAGAGATTTCTAGCAGCATTCTTTTGGATCCTCAAAATCTAACCATCTATTGACCCAGGTTCTCATGCAGTTGTGTCTACTTCATCAGATGCATGGAAATTTGTGTCTTAAAAATTTGTTGATATTTAAGGTTACTACAAGACGCTTCCTTATTTTTGTTGCAGCAGCTTAACCCAGAAACCCTTCTGGAACAGATCAGTGTAGGATTTAGGGAACCAAAGTCAATTTAGGGTTGCAGTACTTCATTTTTTCCCCCTCTAAATAGAGGAACATGGAGTTGATTTTAAGTTGAGTTTCAAAATTATAGTTCGGTTTTATTGCTGAAACCTAGATTTTTGTTGTAATGTACATTAAAGTCTGAAATGATCTTTGCCAAAACAAGTTTTGCTTGTGCCAAACTCATAGTGTTATTAAAGTTGGTCGCACTTTGAAAATAGACTGGAACATATGTAGAGGTGGAACATGGCTGTAATGGCTTTTCTGTCTGTGCTGGAACCAAATAACAGCTTTACATTAGTGATTTATATTTTCTTTCTACCAGTGCTTAGTGTTGAGCAGATTTTTCCATCTAGATCATTCTATTTTGGGGGTTTCGGAAAGATAATTTACTGGTCCCAAAATAACAGGTAACTAAAATTTTGAGTATATAAATGCTCTCAAAACTCTCTTAGCAGTTTCCCAACTATAGATTTTGTAATGGTTATTATATTATTTTCACTTACCACAGAGTAAACCCGTTTGAATTAAATAATAATTATTTCTGATTAAACTTGTGTGGGGTTATGCTGTTGTTGTTTTTACTCATAAAATCCTCAGAAGCCCAAGAGTTACCAGTTTAGTACATTTTTGTGTTAAATGCACATTTTTGATATTTCCTGCTGTTCTGCTTTTGGTGCTTTCATTTAATAGCAAATAGAAAATATTAGTTACCCTTTTTTGGTAAGTTATAATTAAGTAAAAAACATTCACTTACATCATTTTTTTCAAAATGCCCCCTATTTTGAGATTTTGGTAATATGCAAACGTACAGAATTTGTTTTTAAGAAGATGATCACATTTTATTTCCTAGTTCATAGAACTGTCAGTGTGTGAATCCAGAGACATAGAATAATCATAATATAAATATTAACACAATAATGGTTTGTTTTGCTGACACTTCTGGTTATCTATATTTTAAAAATATTTTTTGCTCTTATATCCTGGCTTATGGCTATAGTTCTGATGACAATGAAATGGGAAGAAAGTTCATCTGACTTTTCCTGGATGTACTTATGAGTAGAAGTACTTAGAATCAGGTTGCATATGCAATAATGAAGCATGCATAGTTAGCTTATACAGTAGGCCCTTGATACCCACTGAGATTTGGTTCCAGGACCCCCTTTTGGATAATAAAAATCTGTGAACGCTCAAGTCCCATTAAATACAGTGGTATAATAAAATGGTGTTGCTTATAAAAAATGGCAAAATCAAGGCTTGGTTTTTGGAATTACTGGTATATCTTTTTGGAATATTTTCAAGCCATGAATGGTTAAATCCATGGATAAAGAATCTGTGGATATGGAGGGCTGACTGTATATTTCTCAAGGTATGTCAAGCTTAGTTTGCATAATGCATTAATGTAATAAGAGGAATAATAGTTTTGGGGAGGAGATTTTGATTAGCTATTTATTTCATTTTTTACACGTTATATTATAGTTTTTTTTCATATATTTCAAGCTTTTCCATATCTGATACCTCGATGCACAGGCTTGGATTCATTGGAGAATATTCTGAGCAGAATTGCATTTAAGAGTATTCCAGCCACTGAGAAGTAGGAGAGAGCTGTTTTCATAAGCTGTTTCAGGCAACAACTTTCATTCAAAAGAAAACCCTTCAAATTCAGCAGTATTATTACTGTATTTTCTACTGACATGGCTTTTTGACAACTGAAGGGATCACTTAGCTCCAAGGAACAACCAGTGCAGTAAATTAACTTTCACAGAAGTAGCAATCAATCTACTGTTTTTGAAATGGGGTCTTGTGCCTATGAGATCTTTTTGAGGCTTTTTGCATTGTGAGTTCAAGCTTTTGCCTTCCTTCACCAAACATTCTCCCTTAAATGTCATTAATCACTTCCTGAATAGCCACCTTCATGTCTCTATGATCCTGTGGCTTATCAGTCCATCAGCAATCTGAATCTTTATTTTATAATAATGTTAATGATTTCAGTTTAATCTTAAAAATATTAACTGAAGTTAATGTAGGTAAATTTGCATTTTTAACTTTAAAAAACCCTAGAGCTAAAAACTTAACATACACACACACACACTTACTTATATATTCTGCAGTTACTAGGCCTTGACACTGAGATTTAAGATTTAAAGGCTTTCTCAGATATGTTGGCTTCTAATTTTTGTTGTGCTTAGAAATTTTTTCTGTTATTCTTGAATTAGGAAGGAAAAGAGGGCTTTACTGGGGCTAGTTTTTACCTGTCCTTAGCAATTTTAACAACTCTGGCATTCGAATGAACCTCAGAAAAATGCAGAGATTATTTCTGGAATACTTCCTCTTCTTGTGACCACAGTAATATATAGCATTACTTAGAAAAGGCAACAGCATGTCAGATTATTGTATGGTAGAAAATTGGTATCTTTTTGCTGACACTTCTTATATTTGTGGTGTGGTGACCTTAACCACAGTTAGAGACTTAATCATAGATCTTTTGAATGTTACTATTTTAATGCCGGAATGGTATATGCGTATGTTCTTATTTTAGTTACATATAGTTTAGTTACATATAGTTTTAGTTACACCTCCACAAGAGCTAAGGAACCTTTTCTCTCCCTTGAGGGCTACATTCCCTGGAGCAGAGTCAAATTATACCAACCGTTTTCCTTTGTCACCCAGATCTTTTCCAGTTAATTTATTTGTGCAAATTTATATTTCTATTCTTTCTTCCCTGCTTTCCCTTTTCCCCCTATTCAGTAGCTTTCTCAGCACACTGACTATGTCCTAATTGGAATCTTCTGTTATCATTCCATGTTGTTGTTTCATATATTTCAAGACATCTTCAAGACCCCCTGTCCCCCACTGCTTTGCCCATGTCCTGCCAATTCATGCCCATGACCTTCCTGATTGAATCTATCCATCTAGTGTGTGGCCTTCCTCTCTTTCTCCTGCCATCTACCTTTTCTAGCATTATTTTCTTTTCTAATGAATCATGGCTTCTAATGAGATACGGCCAAAGTGTGACAGCCTTAACTTGATCATTGGTGTCCAGGGGGAGAGAGAGCAGGCTTGATCTGTTCAAGGACCCATTTATTTGCCTTTTAGGCTGTCCATGGTATCCTCAGCACTCTTTCTCAGCATGATGTCTCAAATGTATTGATTTTTTTTCTTATCTGCTTTCTTCACTGTCCATTCCATACCTCCCTCAGTTTCTCTCCCCACCTCCAAATGATTTCTTTGTACTTTTGCACACCTTGCTGTCTGTTCTTTTGTGTAGATGAATAGCCTGCTTTGTACAGGCCCAGAAATGGACCAGCAGCCAGTGTAGTTACTCCAGCGATGGAGTACTGTACTTTTTGTAGCCAGCCTCAGTTAAGAATCTGGCTGCAGCTCTTTGGGCCAGCTAAAGTTTCTGAGCACTTTTCAAAGGCAGCCCCACACAGAGCACATTACAGTAATCCCAATGGGATATAACCAAGGCATGTACCACTGTGGCTAGATCTGACCTCTCCAGGAATTGGCACAGTTGACCTCCTGTGAGTCTGTGGCTTCAGCACTGTGCAAGGCACTCCTGGTCACCGCTGAGACATGGGGCTCCAGGGTTAGTGCTGAATCCAGGAGTACAGTTGGCCCTCTGAATTCATGGATTCTTTATCCATGGATTCAAGCACCCACAGCTTGAAAATATTCAAAAAATATATACAAATTCAAAAAAGCAAGCATTAATTTCGCTATTTCATATAAGTGACAACAGTTTAGTATCCATTGTATTTAATTGGACTTTGGTATCCACAGGGAGTCCTAGAACCAAAACCCGGTGCCTACTGTACTCCCAAACTGCAAACCTAAGCTTCAGTTTGTTTTCCCTCATCCAGTCCATCATAGCTGCCAGGCACTGGTTTTGGACAGAAACATGAATTACCAGTGGCATTTCGTTTAAAACTAACATGGTTAAAAATTGTATGTGAATTTTATAGAAGCAAGGATATGTCAATGTCTACATATGTCTTTTATAACTGAATCATGACCATCTGTCAGGCATACTGAGAGAGGCTTGTTTTTCTGTGTAAAAGAAAATTAGGGAGAATATTAAGGCAGACATAAATAGTATAATATGTCATGTACTGCATTTTATTCTGGGCTTCCTACCAGACCTCAAGGGCTAGCAAGTCTTAGCAAGTACTAGGTTTCAGAAATTACCATCCTGCCTTTCACTAGGCTCATTCATAGACCTTGTATTGGTGACTTTGTTGTCCTAGTATATATGTTCTCCAGTAACCTAAGCTCTGCAATATGTTTGTCATTGGGGAATACATTTGTTTTTACTTGCTGAATTGCATACATAATTGCTTTCTATCTCATTGAGAAATTCTGATTTTGTCCAATAGTATCAATGAGTATCAAGA
This sequence comes from Urosaurus nigricauda, assembly GCA_034509955.1. NCBI lineage: Eukaryota > Metazoa > Chordata > Lepidosauria > Squamata > Phrynosomatidae > Urosaurus > Urosaurus nigricauda. The sequence goes on from JAOEGL010000004.1 coordinate 110,889,642, forward strand.
GTTATGGACACTTGAGACTCCAATTCTTCTGCATGTTTATTTCATATGGGGGAAGGTTTAGGGTTTGATTTTATTGTAACTTTGGTGTATTTTATTGATGTAACCCACCTGGATTCTTTGTGATTGGGAGGGCTAGAAATTATTATTATTATTATTATTATTATTATTATTATATAAAGTCCTGTTTTGTTGGATGGGATTTGCTTGCAAAAAAGAATAAATGGAATTAAAGTTTCACCTTTCATACGAATTACCTGGGTTCCTTGCAAATGTACTCAAAAGATTTTTTGTTGTTGTAGAATTCTCTCTCTTCTCTAAACACATTTCATTCTACAGAGCATGTGACCTGTTTGGGATTAATTTTGGAAATGGTTAACTTAGTCTAATTTAATTGCAAATGAGTCTGTTTCGGTTGTTGCAGTGATAGGTATCTGATGTAAACATTTCTTTCTTGAATACTTAAATCCTGTCTGAATCCAGAAATACAGAGCAGAGCCTGGGAAGCAAGCCTTTTTATTTATTACTTTTTGAGGGTGGGAAGTGGACCCAACTTGTAGCAAATTTCTTCAGAGGGAGTTTGCCTTTCTCTGAGGCTGAGTGTATGACTTCCCTAGGTTATCCAGTATGTTTCCATGTTTCCAGATGCAGTCCAATGCTGAAATGACTACGGGCCTGAAGAGACAGGCCAAAATAAAGCTGCTTCAGGTCACTTTGGAGGCATGCTGTTTAAATGATGCATGCATCCTAAGAGGCTGGAAGCCGCACCAAAGCTACGCTCCAGTCCTAAGGACTTGAGTGCGAATTTGGCACAGCTTTGGGCTTCTTAAGATGCATGCGTCATTTAAACAGCATACCTCAAAAATGACCTGAAGCAACTTCATTTTGGCCTGTCTGTTCGGGCCCTACATCATACTAGCTTCCCAAACTGTGTTAGTCTTTCCAAACTGTGGCTTTCACACTGGATCCTCAGATCATGTACATCTGTTGGGAAGACTGATTCCTGCTTCAAAATGTCTTAATGTTAGCCTTTTGTGAACTGTAGAGGAAACAATTAGTCAGTCAGTGTTTGCTTTATTTAGAGATGCATATTCATTCCTCAATGCCATTTTCTAAGAATGACTAGCATATATATTCAACTATAAGTCGACTTCAGGTTTTGGGGTCAAAATTATGGATTTTGACCTGACCTGTGGATATGTCAAGGGTAAAACTTAGAGGCATGAACAAAGGATCTAAAGGATGAAGCAAAGGAAAACAGTGCCAAAAACCTTACAGAATTTCAGCAGGCATGTTTATGCTTATAATAAAGCCTGGACAGGTGAGAGAATAGAAGGGTGTCAGTGCTTCCAGGAGAGATTATGTTCTTGCCTTTCACCAGGTGATGGTTCCTTTTTAAAATAAGGGTTAAAGTACAGTACTTACATTGACCCATGGATAAGTCTACTCAATTTTCTGGGGTCAATTTTTGACTAAAATTTCTAGACTTATACATGAGTATATACAGTAATTGCAAAGAGGTGGATCCAGAAAAATTCTAAATTCAGCGGCATCTTGTAATGATACTTCAGAATTCTAAGGAAGAATCAATTCATCACAAAATATCAAGATTCAGATGTTTTTCAGTAGCTGCAGAGACACAGTGTCACAGGAGTTGGTATGCTTTTCATAACAATGTTTGACTGTCCCTGCTGAGTAACACATGTATTAAATTCTTCAAGACAGGACTGCAGAATACAAATTTCATGCTAGCTGAATTATATTCATGGCCATTGCCCCCTCCTCCAGTTGTGCTTAGTTGCCCAACATTAAAAATTGAAATTAGTTTTGAGTTTTCATCTCCATTGACTTTGGTGGGATGATCTCTGTGTTAGTCTAACTTCTTCAATGAGATTCTGTGTGAAGTACCTGAAGATATTAATAGCCCAAGTGTCAACTATGAGAAGATAGATCCCTTGAAGGCAAAATTTGATGACAAATGAAAAGCAACTGGAAAGAGAATAGCTTTAGCATTAAGGTTAAGGTGTGTATCAGAAAGTGTGGGGTTTCCGCCAGAGCTACTATTTCTAGAATTTTCCATGGATGTCAGGCTCTCTGCAGATGCAACCTAATTTTGTGAGCCACATATACCATTAAAACAGCCTTTGAAATGTAATGATTTGTGAAGTTCTTGCTATGGAAATGAATGATTGATTTGAATACAGTAGAAACTCATTCGGGGCTTAAAACTTTTTTTTTCTTTTTCTTTTCCTTTTTGCTGTGGAGTAAACATGTTTAAGAATGAGTTAGAATCAACACTGCTAGAAGAAAAATAAAGCAAGCATTGAACAGTGTCTTTTGGCATCTTCAGCTAAAACTGGGCAATGAATGAAACAGTTTATTGTTCTCTTATACTTTTGGCATCTGTCTAGTCTTTAAAAAAACTGTTGCTCCTCTTTGTTTTAAAGGAACATGTGGTGAATGCTCCATATCTGTATTCTTCAAAATTGATGAGAGGTTTGCATATTTTTGTACTTGTGTGTCAGAATTATGTTCACAGTGTAAAGTGAAAAATAGGCTGCAGAGGCCCTTTCTTATAAATACCCTTTTGCTTTCCTTTTTTTGCAAGAACTGTGTTTATTAGTCCTTCTGAGCAATCAAAGAGAGAACCTATGCTTTTTGCATTAATTTTGAATTGTAAGGATAAAAATCAAGCCTGAAATAGATCATCTTATGTTCTCTTTGCAGAAATACAGCTGGCTGAGCAATAGATGCAGACCTTCTTCCTACTCTGAACACTTAAGTGCTATCTGATAATGATTTCTTTTTCTTGCCATGAAAGAAGAGTACTGCAACATAAGCGTGCAGTTTATTAACTCAACGTTATGCCAGAGTGATTGGGACGCTTGGGAAAAAGCACATCTTCATATCCCAATAGTAGTGCTAATTTTTTCTACTCATAATGCAACTGGATGAAAGAAAATGTTTTTTTAAACATGTGTGAAGGTCGTTCGTTTCATGTTCGTTACAGGTAAGCATGTGTACTAATTTTGAATAAGATTTCCTGAAAGTTTATCAAAAGGAGAGTTCCATGGGAATGCTAGAGAAAGATAAATCTGTCATTTTCAATTCCTCATACTTTCTCTCATTTTAGCCATCAATTATATTCCCAATTTATGCATCAATTTTATATTTTAGAAGTTTGCAGAAATGAAAATATTCATGTTCATGTACCTTTCACTGAATGTATTTTATATACATTTATTGTATTGTTTGAAATGTTTTTAACTGTAGATGCTGTACACCGCCCTGATCGCAGGAAGGGCGGTATACAAATAAAAGTAGTTGTTATTATTATTATTATTATTTAAATCTTTCCAAATGTATTCATATTTTTGCAAGCAATTTTTAATTTATTTTTGCATGCTTCACTAAATATGCATTTTGTGCACATCTTTCCCTATAATATGTTTTTTCTGTGCATTTCTTGGCTGATGAACTGTATTCTAAATTTCAGAAGTTTTGAGTTTGGGTATATTTAGACATTCCTCTGCATACATGTAAGTGTAACACAGGATGGTTAATGCAAGTATCTGTTATGGTCTCAATACAGTCGTGTTCTTCACTAGTGCAGAGCATGTCAGAATGTTCCAGAGCTAACGCTGAGCATTTTGGCAGGAGACCACACGTGCTCTCAGTCGCTTCCACCCTTTCCCCTGAGTTCCCTTTTTTTTTAAAACTGCAAAAGCATTTTGGGAGCTCTCTGTTGGTATACTATCTTTGTGAACTGAGCAGTTCTTCTTGCATCTTCATCTTCTCTTTGCTCCTCCTCACTTTCACTGTTGCCATTTTTTTCTTCTGATCTGCTGCTGCTGCTGTGGCATCATTTGTACCTTTTCGTTGTTTCTGAGACCTTACTTAAAAAAATGGGTGGCCTATTGAAATAAAATCTCAAAATCAGATTAACTTTGTAAGTGTGTCACTTGTTTGGATGAGTGAGAGTCATATTGTGGAAAATTATCCACTGCCAACATTTCATTAATCCCTCAAAAAACAGCTTTTCCAGCTGAAAGTCTCCAAAATGGAGTAAAGCCTTCTGGGGTGATCCTCACTGGCATTACAACTTCAGCCACAGCTAAATTTGGAGCACATTTCTGCCTAGCCTTTAGCCTTGGTTTCATGGGCAGCCTTGAAGCTGGAGTCTACTGTACAGCCCTTGTTGGACCATTCCTCAGTACTGATAGAATTGGAATCAACTGCTTTGACATTGAAGGATTGTTCTCTGGATTAAAGCATGAAAAGAAAGTCTTTCAATACCCATCAAGTTAGGAAGAGAAAGAAAATGAAGGAGAGGATGGAACAATCGCCACTCTATTCCACAAATTTACCTGCTAAGTTTTCCCTGGTTTCGAGCACAGCCGTTCTGATGTACCTATGGTCCCTCTTCTCCCTATTCATCAGACAGTTGCTGTGGAGCTAGTTCTTGAAAAAAACTTGACATTCCCTTGATCTCCAGTCAAAGAAGTGCATTATGTGGTTCCTACTCAAAGGGTGCACTGTGTGGTTGCTTACTTGCCCTGCACCATCACTCCTTTAAATCAATGTAGTTTCAGGCTGGATTATGGAGTTCTTGTCACCTTGGTGGATGACGTATGTGGGGAGTGTGCCCCTGTTGATTCTGCTGGACCTTGGCAGCTTTTGATACCGTTGATCGTGGTGCTTTTTGGTTCACCTTACTGGATGGGACTTGTGGACAATATTTCAAAGTGGCTTTGTTTCTTTTTGGAGGGGTGAACCTAGAAGGTGGTGCTGGAGGACTCCGGCTTGACCCACTGTGGCATCGCTCATGGCTCAGTTCTGACCCCCATGCCATTTAACATATATGTGAAACCACTGGGAGAAGTTGTCTGAAGTTTGGTGGTTCAGTGTCCTCAGTATTGTTCCTTTCCACCATAAGCCAAGAAAGCTGTTTTAGTGCTATTTTGGCACTTACTTGAACAGAACAAAAACATTAAGAAGTATGTCTAGATGAGTATTACCTACAGTATGGCTTGCTTTTGACCTAGCAGAGAAACTGCTTCTAGTGCATTTCAAAAGTTTCCGCAAGGGCTGTTGCCACATCTACTGCCTTAACAGTGTTCTGCTACGTGTTACCTGCTAGGCAGCCATATGGGCACAACCTACCACATTCATTCCACTGTAGGCTAGACATTTGAGCCAGGAGGGTGTCCACCTTTAGCTTGGTACCTTTAGCTTGGATTTCTTAAATCAGCAGAGATTCCTGTCCTACTCTGGTAAGTTAGTTACCTAGTCACTCATATGTATGAGTTACAGAAACTACAAATAATAAGAAAAAATAATACTCTGTAACCGTGGCTCTTTGGTCTTATGTAAAGTTGCACAACCTGTCCTCTGTGCTATGGGTCACTGATTTTCCCTCTGCTGCTCTCTGTGCAAACTGTGAATTGGTTAAAAAGGACCTGAGAAGCTTCTGTGTAGTACTGAGGGGTTGGGGCTGGGGCTCCCTCCAAAATGCTCACTTTCAATTCTGGAACCTTCTGATGTGCTCTTTCCCAGTACAGAACAAACCCATTTCACATGTGATTTCTTCAAAGAAATGTATTGTTCCCTTGGAAATGGTTTTATATGTTGGTCCTTCCTAGAATTTGTTCATGCACAGCAAATAGGTGGTCAGATGGGAGTCACTTTCCTGCTGTTCTCCTGGTTTGCTCCTTGCCTCTCTTTTGCTATGCAGTATCTTCTGGTGGTGGTGCTATGTATATGCATTCATCTTTTGAAAAAGAAAGTTAAAATAGCTATCGGATTGCTTAAGGGCTGGATCAACGGAGGGAAATAACCTTGTAGTGGCAACAGCAAAAGTAAGACGCAAAGGATGCGAAGGCAAATCATCCCCTTTCCTCTGTTATTTGTGTTACAAAAGAAATTGTTTTAGAACTATTGGAGCAAGTGCTTAGGGGGGAAAAAGATTAGCTGTATGTGAATTCTGTTGAAACAAATTATACCTTTCTGTAATAGTGTTGCTATACAAGTTTTGGCTTTACTGTGTACAAAAAGCTCTGCAAAGAGGAAAGAGAAAAATCCTATCTGGTGTATTTGCATGCATATGCATAGAGATCTCCAGTGCTCAGCCAGACAGGAACACAACAGTGTGAATGCAGCTGACATTTATTTAGATACCTTTCTAGAGTAGAGCTAATATCACAAAATAAAAAATCTCAGTGTCCTGGATTTGACACTGACATTTGAACTAAATGGCTCTTTCTTCCTATCCATATATACCAATTTGTGCCGTGGGATTTTCTCTTTCTGTCACCACTCCCAGCAGCCTTCTATGCCATCCAAAGCTGGAACAGATTCTGAGGATGTGGGGTAAGATCCTCTAACAGTCCAACAGTTCTACTGATAAAGTGGGAAAATGCTGCTAGCTCCAATCCTGTACTTTTGAGTAGATCTGCATGAAATGGAAAACAAGTGATAGATTTGCCACCATTTGTATTCCTAAGCTTATAAAAAGTTGTGTATATGCACATACTCAGTGAGACATGGAGTCATGCACTTGGATTGAATAAAAAACATCTGAAAGCTAAAGAGGGGAATGAAGAAGACTTACAATAGGTCAACTATGTTTTCACTGAATTTATCAAAAGCATCACGCACACACAGAGTGGAACATGAGACCAAGCACCTAAAATGTAGGAAAAAATATCTTAGTGAGAAGGAAATGATGAAGAAGTGGAAACTTTTAAAACTGGTTTGGAAAATATAAAATTTGTATTTTTGAAGAACAGAAGAACAGAGCGGTTTTGGATTTAGAAAGATGGGACAAAGAGAAAGTATATGGAGATTGCACCTTATATTTTCATTCTCTTTTCCGTCTTGTATCATCTGGTGATTGTACCTCAGCACATGAGGGAAGACAGAAAATGTTGTAAGTGCATAGCAGCCTTCAGTTGCCTCTCTTGGGCATGATTCCATGCCAGACCACCACAGTGGCTTCTCCTACCTCACCAGGAATAATAATAATAATGATAATAATAATAATAATAATTATTATTATTATTATTTCTTACCCGCCCCTCTGAGCGAGCAATGGGGGTGAGGTACAACATGTTAAAAACATATGCAGTTAAAATCCTCCAACATACCCACCTCCCTCCCCTTAAAACAGTATTAAACTAATCATAGTCTTGATTGTTTTAAAGCTCTAAAATACATGATCTTTCAAATTCCCATATAGGCATCCGGATAGGGGACAGGGGGAGGGGTCATCAGACAGTGGGAGATTACTGTCCGGGCAGGCCTGCTGGAAGAGATGCGTCTTGGTCGCTTTTTTAAAGCCTTCCAAGGTTGTAATAAGATGCATCTCATCCGGCAGGTCATTCTACAGCCTGGGAGCAATAGCAGAAAAGGCTATTGGGATGTCTGGGACAACTTAGTTTTTATAGGCTGAAGCAGATTCCTCCCAGAGGACCGAAGTGTACACGGGGGCTCATATGGGCCTCTCTAAGATAGGAAGCCATCGCCTTGAGAATTCCCAAGAGGATATTGGTGCTCAGTCACATCCGTCAATCCCTCCAGTGATGGCTCTCACTGGCGATCCTAAAGAGGTGTCCCATTTGAAGACCAGAGAGCATTCAGATCACCATGGACGCCAGGCTCAGTGGGTGGGGGGCATACTGCATGTGAAAATAAAACACATATTAAAATATTTGAGAAGTTGAAAGAGGCATTTTCTATTTTAAGAAAATGGTTGTAATTAAAGGAGAGTAATTGTGTTAGCTTAGGAGTGTGAAAATTAGACATACTGTACTTAAAAAGTTTCCTATTAAGAGAAGAATAAGTCAACTGTGTAATGCAGAAGGAAAAAAAATTAAAATGAAGCACCAATAATTTATACAAGGACCAAAATATCTGTACTGCGAGTGCATAAACAAATGGCTCCTTTCCCTCCTTTGCTGTCCATAACAATGTATTTGGTTAGTGAATAATGGGTCTGTACAAAACCTCTGGGGGGAAAAAACACAGAATACAAAACTTCTTTCCTGTGACTGTTTCATGAACTTCTAAATGCATATGCCAATCCTTTTGCCACTATCTCTTAACATGTTTAGTATAACATTTGTTTAGGTATAAATGGTTGCAAAGCTCTTTACCCAGCGGCTAATTCTGTTCCTGTAATTAACTGTGGTTATATTCATCTTGATTTTAAGGCCCAGCTTTTAGCTTCATTGCATTGCCTCTAAACAGCTTTTCTTCCCAAAGCTTCTTTGATCATGCTCTTGACTATGGCATACCAAAACCCATTTTCTGCACACTTGAATTATACCTGTCATTATTCTTTTACAACAGTCACGTGCCTTTGCCTTTTGTCTCTCCATGCTTGTAAAGTATGTCCCCTTCCAAAAACACTTCATGTTTTGCCTCTATCTGTTCCTAAGTCATTGCCTTCAAACATATTTTGTAGTTTAAAATCTTCTTTAAAAATAGATTCCAATTCTAATTGTGTGAATTTTTTAAGAGCATGGAAGTTCAAGAAAGCATTATTGAGAATTTATCAAGTTGAGCTATTGGCAGACAGACTCCTACTTATATGTCACTTGAGTGCCATAATTTTTAAATGTCAAGTTAATTGAAAGTGACAGTTAACATGAGGTGCCCGGAGAGAACCTCTTTGGAGGGGATAAGATTAGTTAAGATTACCCAATGGAGTGTGTGTTAAATCTGTTGTTGTGGTGGTATGACATACTGTTGCAATCAATTTTGGTTTTGTCTAAGTCATGTTAGACTACCTTGTGGGACCAAATTGAAAGCAGATGGTGGTTAGCCGATTTTAGGATCTTCTGGACAACAATTGAACAATCCTGCATGTGTTATGGCTAGTCAGTTGGAGACGACAGACTTGTGGAGACTTCCTAGACTGAAGTATAACTTTTATTCTACACAGTTCCTGACCACTAGGCATCCACATTTTTTTACTTCCAAAGCTAAAAATGTCTGTCATATCTTTATGTTTAGGCTGTGGTATGTCAAAGGCTAAAAGGTATAGTATGTTTTCAGTGCTTTCTTTTTACTTGCTAGTTCTCATACAGTAGTTTTGATCAGAAATTTTAAAAGATTCTCTTATACTCTAACAAAGGAAAAGATGTTATATAGTGCATCCGATAGTATTTGAGTTGTCATATAATTTATTGTTGATTAAATCAGTTGCTCTTTCACTGTTTATGATTTTGTGCTTCAATTTCTGTAGTATACATAGGCTATTTTGTAATGACTTTAAAAATAGTTTGTCCTTAGTTCACTAGCCTTAAGTGTAAATGTTGATCAATATCTGTTATACCATAGAACTAACAGTACTTTGTAATGCAAATAAGTTTTCTTACTATGGTTATGAAAAAAATATTTTTTCTATGGAAAAAGGAGATGTGTGGTATGAAGATGTATTAATAAAAATTATGCTGAGAATAAGCTGCTTCTCTCAACAGAAGCCCATCTGACATTGGGAACTTTAAAAATAACTTGATTAGCAGCAGGCAGTGCTAAGCTGTTTTTGTTTTTTTGTTTTTTTGCTTAGAATGTATTTCAAGATAGTAAGATACAGCAAAATATAATGTTATATATTGGATATTGTGGCAGGGCTTGGGGGTTACTGTGTTTAACTATTTATAGTTTATATATTGCCGTCTAGAATTGCTTTTGAAAGAATTGATGTATTAGTATGTAATTTGCCATGTTTTCACCAAAGCATGTGACAAAGCCACTGCCATGATAGCTTGGTTAGCAAACTGGTTATATGCAAGTTGATTATAGTACTATCAGGCACATTTATAGCAAACATTACCCAAATAGTTTCTCATCAAACTGGAGGAAAGTTTCAAGGGATGCTGCAGGGCTCTGTCCTGTGTCCAATACTCTTCAGTATTTTCATTAATGACATAGAATGGAAAACTTGTGACCTTTCAGATTACAGAACTACATAACACATTATTCCTGACCACTGGACCATGCATGGAGTCAGTAATATCTGTTGGATCACAAGTTCTGCTCCATTTAGTCAGTCAGTTGAAAGGCTTACTGTCTCAAAACAGGCAGTTAATACCTTGGAAGATGGGTATAGATTTCCTACGAACTTGATAGAATGAAAAACTGAGCTAAAACCGATGAAATAAAGTGCAGCAGATAGAAATACAAAGTTCTATATGGAGATGGGAATCTAATATAGGAAATGAGATGCTTGGCTCAGCAGTGGTCTATGTGGAAAAGATCCTGGGAGTATAGTTGTTCACAGCCTGAATGTGAGCCAGGTGCAAAAAAGGGCTAATGCTGCATTAATATAATCCTGGTTTCTCAATTACAGTAATAACTGTGTAACTTATTCTGCACGAGGCAGGGCATATTTGGAGTACTTTGTCTAGACAAATTGGATTGGGTTTAGAAGAAGAAAGTAAATATTGTCAGTGATATGAAAAGCAAGTTATGTGAGGCATGGTTGAAGAATTGGGTGTGTTTATCTTGGAAAAGAGAAGACAGAGGAAAGGGGATTTGATGGTACTTTTCATAAACCTTAAATGCTATCATGCAGAAGGCAAGCCTATGCTCTGCAATCTCAGCTAGCCAGACCTGATTTTAAGGGCTTTAGATGTTGGAGGGTAGATTTTAGATGAACAGTAGAAGAAACATCTTAATGGAAAAAGCAATTGTAAGAATGGAAAACAATTGTTCATTCAGAGGGGCGGGTTATAAATAAATATTTATTATTATTATTATTACCATAAGGAAGGGCTTTTGTCTTTATTTTACTCTTGTCCCCTCCTTCAGAGGAAGTCTACAAGCAAAGACTGAACAGTTGTCATCTACAATTGTCTGGGGAGTGAGAATGTATGATCCTCTAGGTGCTATTGAACTGCAGTTCTCACAAATACCTACTATTGGCGATACTTGCTAGGAGTAAAGGGAATTGCAGTAAAACTCCTGGGGGAGGCGTTTCTAAAAGGAACGTTTTATTCTCTTTGCCCGTTTCTTTTTATTCCTTTTATTTTAACAACTCACTTTAAAAAAAAGGCTGTGGTAATATGTCAAATGAGTTTATTTAGTGATAATTGTTGATCTTAACCCACTTATAGGCTGGGATCTTTAGAAGTGCAGGAAAAATAGAGGGAAGGTTTCCATGGTTCATCTTTCCAGAGGAGCCACCCACATATTTGGAACGTTTCTCAATCCAAAACAGTTCAGACGAAGCATGGGGAAATAATTCCTGCTGCTGGATCCTGCCCAGGAATTATATGGTCCAGCTGGCAGGAATTACTGTAGTTTGTTCTCTATGTATAAAAGTCTGGGCCAAGAATAAAATGTAGATGGGAAACCAGGGTTTAGATGTGAAGGTTTGAGTGGGTGAGAGTTGAAAAAGTTGGAGTTCTGAAATTCAAAACAGACCAGCAGGAGTAGAGCTTATACACTGTACCCAAAGGCCTTTATTGCTTTCTCCTTTAAAAATGCTGCATAATATGTGTGAAAATAAGTGATTATTGTATATTGTTAGAGTCATAGCTGATGTTAAAGGAGATTATATTAAATTATGCCTTTCCATGATAGCCAGGCCAGAATCTTGACTATGATAACCAGGCCAGTCACCATTGTATAATGGTTCCAGAATTCATCAGTATTGCTAGCTGTATGTATTTACATCTCTCTCAGCACTAATTCACACATTACTAACTGAATTGTACTGATCTTAGATATGCTTTGTTAACTAATTGTACATTCACAATGCTGGCATTGGGCATTAGACATTAATTACAAAGATAGTCTGCTCATATATTTTGGAGCAATTAGTTTAATTTTTATTTGTAAATGTTATATTTAATCTTATATATGCTTGGGGTTGGTCACCTCTGAAGGCCCAGCATAACAGAGGAAGTGGAAGTATGAGGGATACATATACAGTACCATAGTATCCAGGGATGTCCAAAGCAGATACAGGTAATAGTAGTAGCTTATCTGACTGGGTGCTTTCCCTTATGGGAATGCACTGAAAAGGAGGAACACTCAGGGAGAGGCTTTTTAACCGCCCCCCCCCCCATGCCATTTCTCCACTGTAAACCCTTCATTAGCTCCACAGTAGGGAAAATCACTATAGTATGGCCTGGTGACTTGAGTAGAATATGTACTATATCAGTTTCTTTCACATACAGGCATGCTTAATGTACCACCAAGAGTATATCCAGATACAGATTGTAATACCTTGATTTTACAAACGTATGGGCTGCAAATAAGATGGTTAGGGATGGCATAACCACAGCTTTGTGCTCTAGTGATGTGTACCACTGTACTCTTTGAAACCTTCTAATCGTGGTTAAAATCTTTCAGCAGTTTTATACAGGGTGGGCACATATGAGGGGGTATCCAAAAGTTTTAATGATCACCTTTAAAAAAATTGGACTGAAAGTTTGTTTTGATTTGTAGTTGTTAACTTATCTCTATGTAGTCACCATCCAGATTTACACATTTTCCCCAGTGTTTCTTGACCCTCCAAATACTGTTGTAGAAGTCTGCAGATTGCACCTGACAAGGATTTTGCGCTTCAGTCACTTCTGGCAGAGCCAGTCACAAAATTAAAGGACACAATGAGTTGATTTTCTCAGCAACGTGCCCTTAGGGACCAATAATGACACTGACAAAATTTCATCAATATGCCATAATAACTTCCGGGTGATAATTATTACTTTATGATACCCCCTCGTAAGGCACAATCTGCAGACTTCTACAATATCAGGTATTTGGAGGGAGATGCTTTCTCCAGTAATGTGAAATGGACTTTTACTATTAAATTCTTAAGTAAGAGGCTTGTGAACAGCCATATTGTTTATGGTTGCACAAGCTGAGAGTTCCTGGTAATGGGACGTGTCTGATATTTTCTATTGAAAGAGGGTATTTATTTTAGTGACCTTTGTGTTATGGTGACTAATGTTGGTCGTTAGGCCACCAAACTTTATGGCTGTCAAATTGTTTGCTACCACAGTGTTTACAGAACAAGGGAATGCTGTGTAATATAACTGATCTAATGCACCCAATTAGAACTTAATGTTAGATATGTGATGCAAAACAAACAACTGTTTCAATGTGTGTTTGAAATAAACTTTATGTAGTGTTAATCAAAACTGGTATGTAAGTAACAGCTTTTTATTTAACTTATAATTTCTTTGTATCCTATGTCTGCAGAATGGAAGCTTCTTGCCTGGAGCTTGCTTTAGAAGGAGAACGACTTTGTAAAGCGGGAGACTGTCGAGCTGGTGTATCTTTCTTCGAAGCTGCAGTTCAGGTTGGAACAGAAGACTTAAAAACTCTCAGTGCGATTTACAGCCAGCTGGGCAATGCGTACTTCTACTTGCATGAATATGCAAAAGCTTTGGAATATCACCACCATGATTTAACCCTTGCAAGGTAACTTAACACTGTGATACCTTTAGAATCATCCAGATATGCTGCTGTTTTAAAAGCTTTGTTCAGTAAAATAGTGACCTGAGGTGACTGGGGGCAGGGTGTTAGGTATGATTTTGTCGACAAAAAAACTCTAAAGCTGTGGGTGAAATATGTTATTGGAGAAGTGACGAGAGTAATTGCCAAGGTGCTCAGAGTGATGCTTTCTTCTGAAGAGTCTAACATAGTTTTACTTGGGTGTTGATTTTTAACATGTGTAACTGATTTACCTCCATCTCTGTCAACACCTTTAGCAAAGCAAATTTAGAACAAATATAAAAGATCTGTAATCATTTATATCCTCACACTAAAGCTTACATTGTATTTTTTTGTTTATAGATTGGCTTATTTATAGATTGGTGTATGTTTAGTATCAGTCCAGTTGGCCTTTAACATACATTACTGTCATTTTGCTCTTCTGTGTCCTTTTACTGGGAAATAAATCACACATTGTTCAATTATTTTTATTCCTAGTAAATGCATTTAAGGTTGTAGCCATAGCAATATAGCAGTTGATTATTAATCATTCTTAGATAATAGCAGCCTCAAATTATAGCAGTGTACTGTCTAGGGCTCTCTGTTTGGTTGTTCTGGATGTTACAGCTGTTGAAAAAAGCTTAGGAGTTGGATAACAAACTGCACACCTACTACACTGGTGCTAAAGCAGATGCACAGGGTGTTTATTAACTAGCAAACAAACTGCAGAGTTTTGAATTTGTTGACAAACAAAGCCCTAAAGAACTTAGTGCCAGGCTATGTGATACACCCAATATGATGTAGTGGTTTGAGTGCTGGTTCAAATCCCTGCTTGGCCATTGAAAATGACTGAATGAACTTGTGAAAATCACACTCTTTCAGCCTCAAGAGGAATGCAATGGCAAACCCTTCTGAACAAATCTTACCAAGAAAATCCTATGATAGGTTACTCATAAGGTCACCATACGTTGGAAACATATGAGTCCTGGTGGCGCAGTGGTTAAATGCCTGCACTGCAGCCACTCACTCAAAATCATAAGGTGGCGAGTTCAATACCAGCAAAAGGGCTCAAGCTCAACTCAGGCTTGCATCCTTCAGAGGTTGCTAAAAAGAGTACCCAGATTGTTGGGGGCAAGTAGCTTACAGTTGTAAACCGCTTAGACACTGCTTAGGCGGCTTGAAGTGGTATATAAACGAAGCTGTTTTGTTTTTGTTTGAAACAACTTGAAGGCAAACAACAACAGGGAACAGGGAAAATTGTCTTGCCCAATAAATACCTTTCACATCATGGAGAGAAGCCCTGTTTGTTGCTTTGTGATTGTCATCTGACAATGATCCTTTGTGGTGGTTCCTACTAATTATTTGTGGAGCATCAGCTGAGGCATACTCTAGGTGCTGTTAAAGATACACCTCTTAACCCCCTAACCTTCTGAAACTGAGTATGCTGTTCAGTTAGCAGAGAAATGTGTTTTGAACCTCAAAGTTAAATATTTTAATGTAGTGTTCTAATATTTTGGTTTTAAAATATTTCTAATGGTTGCCTTTTAATTTTTTTCCATTTGTTGTGCACCATTTTAACATACCATCAAATGTAGGAAGTAGTACACAAATTGATTAATACTGTTAGTAATAATAATGTGTCCACTCCCATCACTCCTGACCATTGACCAGCAGGTTGAGGATGATAAGACTTAGCCTGTGATATATACAGCATTCAGGTTGATCTAGGATATAGATCAAAGTGTTGGTTTTGAGTAACAGTGCTTGGGACTGGTGCTCAGATATGTTTGAACTATGATAAACATGAGTTTCCTAATGTGGATGTTACTTAATGGTGAAAATTTCTGCTGAGTAAAATAGAATTGAGCACGCCTTTATTTTAAAAATAAGTACTAGTGGGTGTTTTGTTCGATTTTTAGGACCATAGGAGACCAACTAGGAGAAGCTAAAGCAAGTGGGAATTTAGGAAATACCTTAAAAGTCCTTGGAAATTATGAAGAAGCAATTGTCTGCTGTCAAAGACATCTTGACATTTCCAGAGATCTAAGTGACAAGGTAAGAGTGATTACTGTATTCATCACTATATAGAGAGGAAAAAACCCAACATCACCCATGTTGAAATCTTGCTATAGTTTAAACTATAGCAACTATAATCGGGTGCAAATAGCAGAATGATGCCAGTTTTGTTCCATTACTATAAGCACTCATGATAGACAGATCATTTAATAGGCTGCTGGAGCACTATTTCACACATCCTAGTATAAGTATTTTAAAAATCTTTTTCTCTTTCCACAAACCTCTATAAAATAAACTGGGCATGATATGTGGTGTTTCTCTTTTTACCATTATTCAGCTTGCAGTAAATTTTGTGGGGCAAGCAACCAGCCATCCCTGGTGGAAATTGTGTAGATGCTGAACACTTGATTTCCAGCAAAGAGAGCCCAAGCTTTTAGAAAACATTGTGCTAGGATACATTATATGCTGCAGAATGTTAACTTACACTTAGAAAAATGAATATGCTGTAAGGCTTGTTTTGGATTTCTTTCAAACTTTCAACTTAAGAAGGTGCCAGCTATGAAAGTAAATGAGGACTAGGATTTAGTATAACCGAGTTCTGCATCTCATAACAGAGTTAATGGATTTCAATTTATCTGCTGGATTAAATGGAATAGCCATTTGACATTGCAGAATACTGAGAGAGCCACAACAGGTCAAGTAATTCCCTTGTGCTTGTGAATGTTAATACTGTCTTTAGATTGCATACTTGGACATTCGTAACTAGTAATGTAGGTACTGAAAATTGTATTTGCATGTACAGACTACTTGAGAGGACAGTGCTGAGTTCTTTGTCAAGAACAATGAGTTATTTGCATTTGCAAAGCAGACCTCCTCCCAGACTCTGAAGTCTTCCCAGTATTTCCTTAGAAACCTGGAATCCTAAACAGTTTCCATATGTAGATTATGATATTTTTTTCATTTGCTTGCTTGGGCATTTTGTACTTTTTATGCAATTTAAGATTTTGAAATGTTCCTTAGATTTTATGAAGCCAGATGTAACCTTGAGCACTACTGAGGTCTTATAAGCTTGGAGCTGCTGTAATTTTATATCACACAATGCCTTCACATATTTCAGTATATATCTCAAACATTTTTTAATTTGTATCTGAAAGTGTTCAAAAGGCAATTGTTCACTTCATCATTTTTGTGTGTGTTACAGGTTGGAGAAGCAAGAGCACTTTACAACCTTGGAAACGTGTATCATTCCAAGGGTAAAAGTGTTGCTTGTGCAGGTACGCATGATCCAGGAGAGTTTCCTGAAGATGTTAAAGCTGCATTGCGGAAAGCTGCAGAGTATTATGAGTACGTAACTGTTTTTAAAAATGGAATAATCTTTTCAAATAGAGTTAATGTAATTTAAATTTTGGGATTATTTGTATCATTTTGAAATGTGTTTGTTAAAGAAATTTATAAAATGGAATTTCAGTTTTCTCTCTGAGTAAAATTGCTTGGATTAAAATGTAAAGGAAAAAGGGATATGTCTAAAATCCAATAGACAAAGACGTTCTCCAAAGTCTAAAATTTGTAATTCTTCCTTTATCTGTCCAGTTATAAGAGCAATTTATTTGTTACTAAAGTGCTATGGCTGAATTTCCAGGGATGGAAATATCATCAGTTTTGGAATACCAGCCATAAATGTTATTTACATCCCCTTGCTATATGATTTTAATGCACAGATGATATAGTGAATGGCTCACATCCACTTGATTATAGAAACCATAATGGTTTGTAAGTTTTTATGAATTACCAATGTAATCTCATATTGTACCTGAGGTGGTACTGGAAGCACATGAAGATTTGCACATTGACACTGTCATAATATAGCATTATGAATTGGGAAAGCTGTTTGATGTTTTACCTCGTCTGAACATTTTTCAAAGGATATTTAATAATTACAGAAGCCTTGTTTTAAGGTTGTAAAAACATGACATAGAATGTACCATCAATTGAGAAGAAAGGGATGCAGCCTTCTCAGATGGAAAAGGGCTTCTGCTCAGTACAGTGGGACCTTGGTATGGGGGGGGGGGGGGTCCATTACCAACATTTGTGGATGCTCAAGTCCAGTTGTCCCCAATGGCAGTATGTGCATGTGGCCTCGTTAGGGACAACAGGATTTATCTGAAATCCCCTGCCTTCTGGGCAGGTAGGGGCACTGAGGCAACCTGCTAGGTTGGCCCCACACCCTACCTCAGGGGGGGCGCTCACCTCTGGAATGCTGGGTGATGAGACAAGAAAAGGGAGGGGAAGAGGGAGGAAGAAGATGCCGCCATCAGTACCCTTCCGGTCAAAGCTCAGCCTGGAGTCTGGTGCTGGCTGTGCCAGTCCCAGCGCTGCTGCCCCTCTCCACCCTCAACCTGCCTCCTGGGCTGGCAGCAGGTGAAGGGCACTGCATGAATGGGGCGCCCACTGCCAGCTCCCATGGACAGTGGGACTGCCAGGGCTGTTCCTAATGGTGGTGCAGCCACATGTACATACCACCATTGAGGATACCTGGGGGCTTGCCATCCATGGATGCTGGAATCTGCAGATGACAAGTTACAGTAAGGAGGGCCCACTGTACAGTTATCATTCATACTGACTTTTCAGTCTCAAGTCATTGAGATCTTTTGGCCCTTGGTTTTGTCTGAGTTTTGCATCAGCTTAACCACATCTGATTTTCAACAAAGATGATATGGTTATGAAAGAAGAAAAAGAATAAAATCCTATTTAAGTACTTTAACAAAGCCAAAATAGGAGCAAGTTTGATTTTTGGGTGGGTGAAGTAAAAAAAAAAATACTACTCATAACGTATGTTGTTCCAAGCTATATCATGAGAACAAAATTAATTTAGCAGTATGTTTAAGTAGACCTGGCTGGTGTCATCAGGAACTCTATTTTCTGAATTATGTTAGCACCATGTGCTGTTCTACCTTTCCAAGGTAGTGGATTTATGTAAACGTCTTTGCCATGGAAAAGTCACTAAGAACCTAGTTTTTTGGAATAGTAATAGTAATAATAAAAGATTTTAAAGGCATATTCTTGGTTTGAGATTTTGGATGCCTAATAGCCACCAGAGTCTTGTTTCTTTGTATTAATGTTAATGTCTAGTTAATGTCTAATTGGATGCCACTCCCAAAGGAAATATATTTCTCATTTTGACCATAGCAGATTTTCCCTGGAACATGAGCTTGCACATGAAAAATTTACCAGTCTAAGTTCTTGGCTAACAGAGTATCGCCCAATTCTAAACATGAAGACTAGTGTGTGTAAATCAGTGCTACTGAAACTGATAGTCTGTTAGTTATTGGCTGCTGGTCCTTGGCAATTTTCTAGAAAAGAAAGAAATTGTAGCCAGTGGGCACAAATTTGGTGCTGGTCCCTAGCACATTAGGAAAATAAAAAGTAATTGCTGGGCATTCACATCAGAGAGCCTGAGAAACTTGGATGTAAATGATCTCCACATAGCATAACCTCAGTACAAAGCAAACATTAACAGAAATCAATAATGATTTCCTCAGATTAACTTTTATGCCTTAAACTGAGTTTAAGGAATGGATCATCATGCAGCTGCCATTGAGAAGTTCAGGAAATCAATAAAGCCCTGCTGTTGCAGATTGTGCCACACCTCAGTGTCTTGATCAGGGCCCTTGTAAAGGTGGAAGTATTAAACTCCCAACAAGATTTTGTGTTTCCGCATTCACAAGGGTACTGGCAAAGTTAATCAGTATATTATGGCCATCAGTCAGCAAAGTCAGCCTCATCAAATAGAAGTGCTTTCTTTATAATAACAGGGAAAAAACAATCTTCTTAATTATTAGTTGTATAGCCCTACCTATCAAATTTCAACCATTTTTTTTCTTTCCCTGTTCAATAGGGAGAACTTGAAAATAGTGACAGAACTGGGCGATAGAGCTGCCCAGGGCCGTGCTTATGGAAACCTGGGTAATACTCATTATCTTCTGGGAAACTTCAGGAGTGCTGTCATTGCCCATGAACAGGTACAGCCAAGTATATTTTAGTACTTTCCAGGATACTATATTCTGTTCCTACCATTTAGAAATGCATTGTCTGTTACTCCTAGAGGTACAAATGATGTTTCCTCAGAGTTACTCAGTGTAAAATATCTGCAGAGGTGTGTGTGTATATTTTAAAGAGTCTGAACTCTTTATAAGAAAAAAACTAAAAGTTCTCTGGCCTCTGAGGGAGAGAAGAGTAACTAGGCATAGCTCCATTGTGGCTTGCTGGTGAGAGGCGCTCCCTCTGTGATCCAACAGCTTTGCTCTCTGAGGGAGAAAAGAGCAGCCAGCATTTGCTGGACTTAGTTGCTCTCCCACTGGCATGCTCTTTTTCTTATGGATTTCATTTTGGGAGAAAGGCAGGGTATAAGTGCAATAAATAAGTGGTGAGTTATTTAGAATGTAAGACTGAGAGCAGGAAACTGTCAAATTATTTGTAATCCACCCTGGGAGTCTTTTTGGCTGATGGGGAGGATATAAGTTCTTTCTAAATAAAAAAATAAAGCAACAAAAGCAGAAAGCTGGTGGTCTCAGATATCTGGCAATGCATGCCATGCCTTTACCGTTCTCTTAGCACCAACAAGTATTGGCATGATTGCATAAGCTGAGGGCAGGTTTTGGGGTCAAAATTATGGATTTTGATATAACCCATGGATAAGTTGAGGGTAAAATTTAAAAGCATGTAATGAAAAATCCAAAAGGTGAAGCAAACGAAAACAATGCCAAAGAACGTACAAAATTCCTGCAGGCATAATTGTTTGTGCTCACCCTAAAGGATGAGAGAGTAGAGGAGAACAGTGCTTCCAGGACAGATTATGCTCTTGCCTTTCACCAGGGGATGGTTCTTTTCTTTATAAGAGATAAAGTACAGTACTTACATTGACCCATGGATAAGCTGACTTAGGTTTTGGGAGTCAATTTTTTTACTAAAATTTTTACTCATACATGAATATCTGCAGTAATTTCAGATCTTGTGATTAAAAAAACTTTAATTAGTTAGTGCACCAGATATTACTTCAAGGGCTATGAGTTCGAATTTTGTAGGGCTTGCTGTGGGAGCCTTCCTTCCTTCCTTCCTTCCTTCCTTCCTTCCTTCCTTTCTTTTTTTGAGACACTGTAAAAGGTATCCAGATATCACAGTTTCCTTCAACATTTAATATGAGAACTTTGTTTTTCAGCGACTTTTAATTGCGAAAGAATTTGGTGATAGAGCTGCAGAAAGACGAGCCTACAGTAATCTTGGAAATGCTTATATTTTCCTTGGCGAATTTGAAACTGCTGCTGAATACTACAAGTTAGTCTACTACTTAATACAGTTTCAAATATGACTTCACAAGTAGTGTAATTGTTTCAGTTTACATGATTAAACATGTATCCAAATTGCTTTCTAATAATGGTTTGTGTTGTTATTGTGAACTTCCACTGTATGTTTTTTCATTTTCTAATTCAGGTTGTCTTTAAACGCATGTTCTAGGTTTTTTTAAGCATATGCAAGAGATCTAACTTTCTTTAGAATTATTTTAACGCAACTGAAATTAAAATTTGAGAGCAGTATAAACCACATACTGTTATGCCAATATATTGATTATGATGTTGATAATGTAAATAGAGGTTATATTTAGTTGTTTGTTCTTTTAGGAAGACACTGCAGCTTGCCAGGCAGCTTTCAGACAGGGCTGTAGAGGCGCAGGCTTGTTATAGTCTTGGAAATACATACACCTTACTTCAGGACTATGAAAAAGCCATTGATTATCATCTTAAGCACTTGGCAATTGCGGAAGAACTGAATGATAGGTAAGTCTATGACTATATATTAATTATTTATAGTCTGTATATTAACCAGTACAAATTTATTTTGAATGTATAGCTAGCGCTGGCATTGACATGGACTCATGCTGGTAGTGGGAGATTGTCCCCATTAACTACAAATGCATAAATTCTACTGGTGTGTACCTGTTTCCCATGATACACTTTACTTATAAAGTAAAGACCCTGAGGTCATATGGGATGCACTATTAATACAGTTACTACCCACTTCTATATTGCTTTTCCATGAAATGGCCATAATTAGGATGATAAATAGTCAGTTTATAGCTCAGTTTATCAGAGTTCCATAGGATACAGAAATGCATCAGTGATCAGGCTACTCAGGTAATGTAGGAATGAGTTGTTACTGGTTTCAGCAGTTAGAAAGCTAATGCCTGAAATGTTTTAACAAGTGTGACACTGTTGAACTGTTTTTCAGAATTGGTGAAGGAAGAGCATGCTGGAGTTTAGGGAATGCATACACAGCCCTGGGGAACCATGATCAAGCTATGCATTATGCCGAAAAACACTTAGATATTTCAAGGGAGGTATGTATACATGGATTCATTGCTATGTGCCCTGTGTATCAAAAATTATAAGTATGTACATGTCTGGAAAAAATGGCTACATATATTTTTGATAAAACTGTATCATGTTGTAAATTGGCTAGGAATGCTTTGCTTGCAACTAAGTTAGAAATGGGCAAAAACATAGGAATAGCTGGGCACGATTCTCTTGTTTGATAATGTTTGCACATTTGAAGTCCCCAGTACATTGTCTTCCATATTTGTGCATATTTGTGCAAATATAATTGAAAAGTGTGAAAAGAGTTACAGGTGTCTAATAATCATCTGTTTTCATGGGAACTGATAAGCTTGTGTTCTTTTTTAAAATAAATAAAGTATTGCAGCATAAAATTCCAGGAAAAAGAAGCAAAGCAAAGTAAAATTATTATTCTTTGGGTGATTGCATCCCGAGCCAGGAGTCCAAAAGTTCCAATTCAGTGAAACTTTTGATCCCACTCTCCCTCACACTAGTTTTTCATTTCTAGTCAAGGTGTCATATCTCTCTCTGTTCCTTTATGTAAGAAAATCATATTAAATTTAGGTACTTAAGAATGAGGGCAAGCGTGGCATAGTGGTTTGAGTGTTTGATCTTCTTAAGTCATCACAAAATTGATAAATATAAATCTCTTTGAGCAGTCAGTTTTGCAGGTAGTGGCAACAAATAGATAAAATAGTACCCACCCATAAGGTTGGGCTTAGTTATGTCCCTTGAGTGTGGACTGCTCGGGCAGTCACCCAGAGAATTAGAGGTTTCCATTTACTGTGACTGATCATTCTAGAATGACTGCATGAGCAATCTACCCCCATTTGGGATGTTATTAGTGTTGTAGTAGTCCTACTACTAGTGGTAATAATAGTAATAAATTTAATATTACATATCTTTCTGAATAAGCTTTTAGTGGCAAAGTTTTATAATTAAATTAGTGTGAGGTAACAGTGGCATCAATGTTTTCAACTGAATTAAAACTTTTGGATTTCTCGAGATGTTGGCACAAGGGATTGCATGTGGATTGCTTGTGCAATCATCCAAGAATGATCTTTCACAGTAAGTACCAACCTTTTATTTACCATCTTCTTTTCTCCAGAGTTTCATCACAATTGGTGTCATATACACATTGTAATTTAACAGTCCTTAAAATGCTGAACACTTGGGCCTTGTCTACATGGACCTAAAGCCCATTCCACCTGCCTGCCCACCCCCTTCAGTCTGGCATTGTCCTGTTTGAATGATACACAGCCCAAAACCTTGGTTCTTGCACAGGCAGCCCAGACTACATCCAGCATGCTCCACACTAGAAATGGGGCATAACAAGGTTGCAGTGCAGTAAAAAAAAAAATCTGGTGCTTCAAATCTCTGTGAAGATCTGGAGCCCTTTATCCCTGTGCCATGGCAGCTGTTGCACAGGGGTCCCACTGGGCAACCTGATGCACCAGTCCCTTTGTGAGTCACCAGTTATGAGATCAGAACAAGGCACCTAGAATGTGAGTGTTACTGGGTTCCTCATTCTAACCCCAGAAGTTAGCAACTCACAATGGCAGCATATACACTGGGCAGCCCTGTGGTATGCCTGTGCAGATGGACACTGTGGTGTGGGGACAGAGGCCAAGGTAATGACAGGAAAATAGGGCAGCTGCAAAGCCAGGATACTCTGGGCTGCCCCTGGAGTATCCTAGCCAGTGTTAGACAAGACCTTGGAAATTTCTGAAAATTCTAAAACCTGTCTCGCTAGACTGAGGTAGCTATTTGTGGTTGTTCAGCATAGTTACAGAATGACAAATATTTTTGGTTGCAGGTGGGAGATAAAACTGGAGAACTAACAGCTAAGCTTAACCTCTCAGATCTCCAAATGGTGCTTGGTCTAAGCTTTAGCACAAACAATTCAGTGATGACAGAAAATAACCTGCCAGATAATAGCTTCTGTGGTAAGTGTTTGCTTCCATGATAATGACTGAAATGTGGAGTTGTTCCTTCAGTAAAATAAAAGATCCCTCTTCATTAAAACTTCAATCCTGGGTTGATTCTTGTGATTCCTTCCTCTTCCTTGTACAAATATCTCAATTAGGTTAAACAGAACCCAGGTCCATTATGTGTAATTACAGATTCATACTTGATGGATCTTCTAGGCAACTGGTGGCTGAACACCAGGCAAGTGTGAATATGCTCACCTTGCCAATAATCACTAGTAGGCAGATTGAACTGAAATGTATACAATGGGTAAGATCACACACTATCTCATTACTGCTTTGGCATGTCTTGTCATATTAAAGAGTAGGGTACAAATCTTTCAAAATGAAAAAGAGGAAGCAACGGGTTGTTCAGCAAAAACAAACTAGGGAAAACTGGTCTGGGAAGGTTGTACAGCCACTCCCTGGTTCCTCAGGAAATTGTGCCATTCCAAAGGTTCTGGAATGCCTCTTGGAATGACATGTTTCGGAGTTTGTTTTTTTATTGAAGTGAAAATCTTGGGTTCTTTTTCTGTACCACTCTTGGTATATACCTCCAGTAAGCAGGGAGAAATTATCTTTGAACCAGTGTTACACTCAAAAGCAACTGAAATTTAAAATTTATTATAAGAAAAGATGGTGAAAAACAGTACAGTAGTCCCCCGGGTTACGAATCCCCCGGGGTACGAAAGAGCCGGGGCTGAAAAAACGGCCCCGGGTTACGAAAAAAACCCCGGGTTCCGAAAAAAAAACTGCGCGAAATTCAAATCGCGCCAAGTTTTTCCCTATACTTACAGTGGTCCCCCGGGTTACGAATTTTTTCGGCTTACGAAAGTGGTGCTTGAACGGATTACTTTCGTAACCCGGGGGACCACTGTACATGTTTATAAAACAGTGAGTAATATAAAATATGAGACAATACTAATAATGATTACAGCACAACAACTTCAGCACTATAATGTCTAGCAAATAAGAAAATGAATAGCTAAGGCACAACTACTAAAAGGATCTTGAGAGTGGCATCAGACTTAATTGCTAAAGCAGTTACAGTGAGACTAGCATCAAAGACTGTGTGAGGAAATAGTGAATGAAATAGTATTTGAGACCTAATAAATGGCAACTAGCATTTAAGAAATCAGAACAAATCTCAAACATTAAATACTAGCTTGATCCAGCATCCAAGCTAGTCTAATAAACTTAAGCATTTTAAATTCCCAGCTAAAATAAGGAATATCTATCACTCCTGGAGACAGTTCAGGATTCTTAAATGGTTGCAGCAAAAATGTTTGGCCGGTAAAATTTGAATAGTAAGCTAAGGACAGATTATCTGGCAAAGAAACCCTTCTGTGCCTCTCCGTCTCTCCATCTGCTTTCTAGCTGGGCCTTTATATCAAGTTGCCACCATGCATGACTTTTAAAGAGTTCAGAGATACCTATCACCTCCTTTGATAGTCTTCAAAGCTGTCAATACTTGCTAATAATAAGCTGTGATGTAGATTCTGGTTCCTTATAAAACAAATGATAAATTGCTTGTTGGGATGATGAATGCATGGCCAGCTGGCCAGACTAATTGGTCCAGTGTCCCTTGTCTGA
Source organism: Urosaurus nigricauda (assembly GCA_034509955.1). Lineage (NCBI taxonomy): Eukaryota > Metazoa > Chordata > Lepidosauria > Squamata > Phrynosomatidae > Urosaurus > Urosaurus nigricauda. Next base: position 110,915,050 of record JAOEGL010000004.1, read on the forward strand.
ACCATCTGTTGTGCCTTGCACCCAATTTTACAGATGAGTTTGCTTATCTGGATTTGTTGTAGTAGGTGTGGACTGGTGCCCAGTTCCCCCTTGCTCATTACTTTTAATGAGGAGGACCCTATATCTTAACTGTTTTTCTCTTAGCAGCAAGCCCAGTTGAGTTCTGTTGATCAAGGGAATTCTACCAACTCCAATAGTTTGTGGAGTCTTGTACTAGTAGGATTTGCCATAGAACTGTCCACCACAAGCAGTTCAATTAGGTATTTTCTATCAAAATCCTAGTATCCAAAGATCTTCCTCAGTATCCAGCCAATGATGCCATATATGGATCACCCAACTCTTAATTAAAGCAAAGATTGCATTTTTAGCTCTGGCAGTAGCTTGAAACAAAGTGTAATGAAATTATCAGAGACCCACATACTGAGATCAAACTGATTTACAATAAAGGTAAAATTAATTTAATATAAATCATATTCTGATTCTGGTAATAATAGAAAAAGCTAAATACTCTTCTTTGTTTTTAAAATGAATCTGAATTGGTGTATTAAAAAGTTCTGATTTAGTTACTAGTATCAACAGAAAGACGGACTTTAGTACGCTTGAGAAATAATAACTCTAATATAATAATTCTGTTTCAAGGCACTAGACCACGGGTAGGACGTCGCCACAGTATGGAAAACATGGAGCTTATGAAGCTGACACCTGAGAAGGTTGGTGTGTTGTACATATACAAGAACCTGGATTGTAAAAATAATTCAAATAAGCTCGAATTCAGCTTCCATTGATTTCACTGAAAAGTAATTCTAACTAATGTAGTCTGAATCTAATCTTTAGGTTTTAAAATGCCTCTCTGAATTTAAGCGCACTAGGTGTTTTGTAGAATTTTTCAGATTATACCTTTGCCATAAGGAGACTGTGAAATGTTAAAGAAAATGAATTATCAGTTTTAATTGTATATAAATATAATTAATACAATAATTGGTATAATTAATAATTGTAATTAGTACGTGCCAGTTATCTCTGTAAAAATATAGCAACAAATGTTTTGCTGTATGTATTTGAAGAGGTTGTTCAAATTCATCATAGCAAGGATTAAGTGTAAAGAGAAACTTGCTGGTTAAGAAATGTCGTTTTCTCTTTAAATGTAATGTTACTGATATGGCCAGGCAAAATCATGTTTTTGCTAGACATGAGACCATAGCTTTCAGCTGTATGCTTTTAACTCTGATACTGAATTTGTCATGCACAGTTACCTTTACTGCTCAGTGTTTTGAGTACAATGTATTGAGTGCATTCACATTATACCTTTATTTTTAGTCGCTTATTTCCCTCCTGTGTTCTCTAGTAGTAGCTGCTTTTCGGATGTAGAATATCCAGCTATGCAGGAAACAATTTAGTTGTTTAGCATATATTCGAGTTGTTTAGCATATATTAGATTTAGAATATTTATCCCTGCCTCTTCTTATGAGTGGAGAGTACTTGGCATTATCAGAAGCAATAGTTGGGGTGAAGTGGTGGAAGAAAATTATATCTAAGCAGAACATTACTAAAGATAATTAATGCTGCTGTAATCCAGGCCCTAAATCCATTGCTAGTGAATCAGTGGGATTTACACAATGGGAATGGTAAATGCTGACCTCCCATTCAGGAATCATTACAAGTATATCTCAGTTAACAATGTAGATGAATTATTCCTAGGCATTGAAAGAAAATTTGTTGCCAGAGGTAGAAGTAACATGGGAAGAATAGAGATAAGTACCTACACCAAAAAAATAGAGAGCAGTTCATCGTGTTTCTTCAATTTTTTATTCAAAACAAACAGTATGCACTTGTGAAACAAAACTAGACAGGATCCAATCCAATTAATGTAAAGTGTGGTTAAAAATATCAGGGAACAAGATTTCTTTCCTGAAGGTAGCACTTACGTAGTGAAAAGATTTTCATTCAGATTGTAATAATATCTTGGGGAGATTCTTCTGTCATCCTTCAGAAGAGCAAGGTGAGTTGCAGTGGATACTGCAAGGAAGCAGATACAGTACTACAGAAAGGTACATATTTTGTCTGGACAACAAAATTAAAAATAGCCAGCATTTTGCACAGTGAGAAACTGTCTTTTGGATAGTTTCTTAATATCATGGTTACTTGTTTCCTAGGTTCAGGACTGGAACAGTGAAATATTGGCCAAACAAAAACAACTAGTTTCCAAACCTTCTGCAAAACTACACTTTGTAAATCGATTAAAAGGGAAAAAATACAAAAACATCACTTCAAAGGTTCTTCAGGATGCTAGTAATTCTATTGATCATCGGCTAAGTTCGCAAAAGGTATTTATGGTGAAATGAATTATTTTAGAGCTCTGTCAAAATATAGCATAAATCACAGCTGGAAGATCCTTTTAAGGTATATTAGCTATAATCTGTTTGCTTGATTTTGGAGGAAAGAAGGCTCATAAATATCATGTTGGTCAGGCCAGTTAAAAGTGTAATTGAAGGCACACTTGCTGAAATACTTCCAGTCAAACACAGTCAGTGAAGATCATTCGGACTGGCGTGGAACTTTAAGTTTGAACATTCTGCTGGGTGAGCTAGGATATAGGCATATGAATTTAACTTTCAGTTACAGAACCTCAGATAAGCAGCTCAAATACAGATGTTGCTTTATGTTCAGATAGAACTGTATTAAAACTTTCTTCTTGGGCCAAGTGCTCTCTGCTTTTTGTTCATTAGCTGTTCCCTTCCCTCACCCCTCACTCTGTTTATTTTGATGGAAATCACCAATGAGTCTTAGCATTATTAAAACAATTTCCCCCTATTTTCTTCGTTAATAGCTTTCCCTATATTAGTCCTTACTTATTGATTTTTCTTTTTTAAAGAAAAGCAACTCTGATGTGCCTGGAGATGAAGGGTTTTTTGACTTGTTAAGCCGGTTTCAGAGCAACCGAATGGATGATCAGCGGTATTGTTTCCAGGACAGGAACAGACTAACAGCAACAGTGTCCTCCACACCATCCAGAACAATGAAAAAATGTAATGTATATAACTGAAGCTTCTGAGTGCAATCAGTACATTAACTGCTTTGTATAGGCAGACCCAAGTTGATCCTTACACTTTCTCATTTACTTTGTAGCCTTTTCGATTTCAGTGGTCTCACCCCACACAGATGAATTTCTAGATCTACTTGTTAGCTCTCAGAGCAGACGTCTAGATGATCAGCGAGCCAGTGCCAGCAACTTGCCAGGACTTCGTCTTAACCAACATAACAGTCAATCAGTCCTCGGCCGATTGATGTCTAGCAACAACAGTGAACCAGATGATGACTTCTTTGACATCCTAGTAAAATGCCAGGTGAGTCTTGTCATTGCTTGAATGAACATGTACTGTTTTGAGATTTCCATAAAGCAAATAGGTGCTTCCTTTATAATTCAAAAATTATATAAGGGAAAAAAGGGAAACTAGAAACAAATATCACTATGTAGCCAAGAGCCTAGTTGGGGAATTATACTATTAGCTCAAATTGTGAGATGGGTTGGCTACAACAACCCTGCGAGGTCGCCTCCTGCTGTGTATACCAAGAAGACCGGGGTTCCAAGAAATTGAGCAGAGACAGGCTTGTGTAATTAATATCTACTTTATTAAAGGGGGAAAAAGACACTCACACAATGCACTTACACACACACAAACATACAAGGCTAAGGAAAGTCAGTAGTTAGCATTGGGGATAGTTTGAGGCTTGACTAGGGTGATGCTTACCAAAGTGGAGATTCTCCTCTGGGAATCGAATGAGACAGTGATTTCTGGGACAAGTCCACTCCGCAGTGTGGGTTTGAGCAGCTCTTGTCGGTGTCCAGTTCAGAGATCAGACTGACGTGGAGTATGGAGACCTCATAGACTGGCACACTGAGTGCCTAAAACTGGGGGTTTTTATAGGGGAAAAACCCCTTCTGGCAAAGGTGCTTAATGGCTTGGCTGAAGCCTAGACAAAGGTATTGGATTACTTGGGCATTGTAAACTAAGGCTTTGCATTGTCATGTCTAAGCAAAGTGGTCTGACAACAATCAAGAGGAGATGGTAAATGAGTTAAGTTAATCACTGGCTCATCAATGTGAGACCTAAAACAAAGATATTACTCTTGAAGGTGATGGCTGTCCCATTTAGCAACTCCCAAACCTTTCCGAAGTGTTGTTTTTCAGGGGTCTTGTGAGTATGACTCATCTGCCTACATGACCCACTGCTTTTGGGATTATGGCTGCTAGCCTGGCAGGTCAGTTTGAGGTCATGAAGGAACTCCACACACAGTCCAAAATTTTATATTAAAAGCATATATCGTAACAACTAAAGGAGTATGTACAATAATAATGCAAAAAATAATAATAAATTCAGTGAAGGGCATCTATATGGCCAAAAAAGTTATAAATATGATATTGTGATCTATATACTGTGTATTCCAATGTAAAAAGGATTCTAAGCCTTCAATCCATTGGAAAATGTACTTCCATACATGGAGATGATGTTTAGTGTTGCTACTCAGTCTTTCTGTCTTCAAATCCACAGATACATTACTTTTGAAAATACTGTATGTATTTCATGAATAGTGAAATTTATTTTTTCAGTTGTGGTGTAAAACTTATATAGCTATGTGCAGCAGATACCCAGTCCATTGATACAGTGCAAAAATTCCAACATGAAAGGCATACCTGTCCAGTGTGGCGTACATTTATCCACAGTTGTTTTGCTAATAACTGAAGAGGCACATAGGGAGAGAAAAAACTTATCAGAAAATATGAATGACTAACATTAATGGAAGCAATAATGAAGGCATTTTGGAGGACCTTGCAGATTGTAGTCTAATTACACTACTAGTAGCAAACCTGTGAAAAGAGTAGCTGTGCTGAGGATTTTGAATGTTAATTGTACTACTGCTAGCATTAGTGTAATTTTTTAAAAATTTTAATTAAAGAAATCTGCTCTATGAGAATAAAAAGGAGCTATACAATCTTTTCATGACTTAACATTTATTCCAAGTAGGGATCTCATAGGCTAAGAAGGAAAAGAGTTAGATCTGGCTGCAGTGACACATGTCTCGGTTACATCCTGTTTGGACTACTGGAATGCACTCTACATGGGGCTGCCTTTGGAAACTGTTCAAGAACTTCAGCGTGTGTAAAATGCTGCTGCCAGGATGCTGACTGGGGCCAGTTATAGGGACCACATAACTCTCTTGTTGAAACAGCTTCACTGGCTACAGGTTCATTTCTGGGCACAATTCAAAGTGTTGGTTATGACTTATAAAGCCCTACATAGCTTAGGTCCAGATTATTTGAGAGACCGTATCTCCCCAGATAAACCTGCTAGAGCCTTAAGATCTTCTGGGGAAGGCTTTCTCTCAGTTCCTCCACCATCATAGGCTTGCCTGGTAATGACACGAGAGAGCCTTCTTGGTGGTTGCTCCTGCCCTCTGAAATGCCATTCCACAAGCAGGGCTGGCCTCCTCCTTGCTTGCCTTTCATTGGCAGGTATATACGGCACTGTTCAGGCAGGCTTTTAATGTCTAGTCATGGGATGGGTATTGTGATTTTATTGTGGTTTTAGTGTTTGTAATTTTATATTGTTTTTAGCTGATGTTTTAATAGCTTTATTGCAATATGTTTTTAGAATTGTTATTTTGAGCTGCCTTGGGTCCCTTCAGGCAGGATAGAAAAAATAATAAATAAAGGTATGTTTTATTTTAGTGAAATCAGAAGAGACTGAATTGTAGAACAATGCTATAGTGCAATTTATTTTTAACTGTCTTTTTAGGGTTCTAGATTAGATGATCAAAGGTGTGCACCGCCACCAAACATCACAAAAGGACCAACTGTACCCGATGATGATTTCTTTAGCCTTATTTTGAGATCACAGGGGAAAAGAATGGATGAACAGAGAGTGCTTCTACCCTCCGGTTTGAAGAGGCCAAATTCTACCTAATGGACTTGGAAACCTTCTCAGAAAAAAACAACAGAAACATCAAGGGATTATGCAGTACTGTAATAATTTTTTTCATATGCAGGAAACAATGCCTTTAAGGGAAAAAAAGAAACGGGGATATTTAGAATACTATGTAAATTTACATAGCTTATGGTACAGTCATCACTGCCAGTGCTTAAAATCAGGTGTTTAATGTTTGTAAAGAGTCAACTGTATAGTGTATTGTCCTGTCTCTCTCCCTCTTTCATCTCCTTTTTCTGTAAATATACTTAACTTTGTTTCTTTACGGTGGTAGCGCTTCAGGTACTTTTATCACAAGCTTGTGAAAGTTTTCCTGCTAAAATTATGTAATTGGTAAAACTGTAGAATTAGCTTCCAGGTTTTTCTATCTTTTTGCAGAGGATAAAAGTTCTACAGTTAACAATATTGCTTTTTTTTTTAAAAAAAAAGAAAGAAAAATAAATCTTAATACTGTTTAAACCTGTTTTCTGTGTACCCAGTTATTATGCTGATGCAAACTGAAAGATGCCAATTCAGCTCACATTATGGAAGATGGATTGCATGCTTCATCCAGCCCATACTGTACCTCTCCATTAATAAGAATCCTAAATGGGGTTGATAAACACCAGAGGTTTTTTTAAAAAAGAAATAATGTATTTGTTTAATTCTTAAAACAATTAGCATTCATATCTTTGACCTAGGTTGTTTTTTAAACTATTTATACAATCTGTATTGTAATGTAGCAGCAGTTTAGAGATGGAAGATTATCTTTTTGGTCCTATTCTGCAGGTGCTGTGTAAGAATTATGTACTTGCTGCATCTCAGATATGCCTTGGATTTCTCCAAGTGCAACAATTAAGAGAATTTGGGGAGATGGAGTAAATCTGAATGAAAAGTTTGAATATAAATGCAAGGGACCCCAGGTTGGGATGACCTGAAAATTAATCTGGAAAAAAAAGATGAGGTCTTATGATGAAACTACATCTTTGGATATGTATTGTTACAATACTAATGCTTCTACTCAAAATGGTGATTAAATTAAATCTTATTAATGATTTAAACTTGTGATTTAAATGAAACAGGTCCAACGACGTGGACGTGGACAAGCTTACCGAGGACGTGGACAAGCTCCTTGGAAGTATGGGGAAGACGACCTGCCCTCTCGACCCCTGTCCATCTTGGCTGGTCGTCCAGGGAGGGGATGCATTGAGGGTATTCCTTCGGGATACAATCAATGCGTCCCTTAGGGAGGGCTCTTTACCATCTAGTTTGAAGGAGGCGGTGGTAAAACCCCTCCTGAAGAAGCCCTCCCTCGACCCCCTGGACATGAACAACTACAGACCAGTTTCCTTGCTGCCTTTCTTAAGCAAGGTGATTGAGAGAGCAGTCATCTCCCAACTCCAAGCTGTCTTGGATGAAACCGATTATCTTAATCCATTTCAAACTGGCTTCAGGACAGGACATGGAGTTGAGACTGCCATGGTTGCTCTGACCGATGACCTCCGCCTGAGCATCGACAGGGGTAGTGTGACCCTGCTTGTGCTCTTGGATCTCTCGGTGGCCTTTGATACTATAGATCACTCCATCCTTTTGGATCGGCTGAGGGAGTTGGGGATTGGAGGCACCGCACTCTGGTGGTTCAGGTCCTTCCTCTCCGGCAGATCCCAAAGGATGAGGCTTGGGGACAGTTGCTCTTCAAAGATGGAGTTTAATTGTGGCATCCCTCAGGGCGCTATCCTGTCTCCGATGCTGTTCAATATTTATATGAAGCCGCTGGGTGAGATCTTTCGGAGGCATAGAGCTCAGTACCTTCGTATGCTGACAAAACTCAGATATACCTCTCCATGACAAGATCATCGGCTCAGACTTCAGATGGCATCTTTCCTCTTAATGGCTGTCTTGTGGCAGTAATGGATTGGATGAGGGAAAATAGATTGAAACTAAATCCAGACAAAACAGAGGTACTCACAGTCACAGGACCGAAGCCAGGTCTGGGAATACATCTCCTAGTCCTAGATGGAGTCACACTCTCCTCGACGGACCCTGTTTGCAGTCTGGGGGTACTCTTAGACTCGTCGCTTCACATGACTATCAGGTGAATGCGACGGTCAGGAGTGCTTGTTATCAGCTTTGTCTGATATGCCAGCTGCGCCCTTTCCTGGATCAGAAGGACCTGGAGTCTGTGGTACACGCTTTGGTAACCTCATGATAGGATTTTTGCAATGCGCTCTACTTGGGGCTACCCTTGTGCCTAACTCGGAAACTTCAACTAGTCCAAAACATGGCCAGGCTCATTACCGGAACATCGAGGTGCGAGCACATAACACCAGTGCTTAAGTCCCTCCACTGGCTACCGATTAGTTTCCAGGCGCAGTACAAGGTGTTGGTGTTAACCTTTAAAGCCCTACAGGGCTCGGGTCCATCTTATCTTAGGGACTGCCTCTCCCCGTACAATCCCCCCCCCGCACACTCCGGTCCTCCGGGAGAAATCTACTACAGACTGTGAAAACGAGGCTGTCACGGACCTCCCGGGGGACCTTCTCTGCTGCCGCTCCCAGGCTCTGGAATGACCTTCCGGATGAGATGCGTCTTATTACATCCCTTGAGAGATTTAAAAAAGCTTTAAAGACGCATCTCTTCCGGCAGGCCTTCCCAGAAACGTCTTAACTCCTGGCACTGGCACTGGTTTACGGCAATTGGGACGTGTTTTTCCACCAGTGCCCAGCACTTTATCTACGAAGTTTACATCTACAGGGTCCATAGTATGACTAGCTCCTTTTTATGTTTTATGTATGTAACTGTTTTGGATTTTAATTCGATACTGGTTTAATTCAATTTTAAGGGGTGGGAGGTGGGGCTTTGGGTTATTGGAATTGTTTTATCTTGATGGGTTTTTTAATTATTGTAACCCGCTCCGATTGGTGTCAGAGGAGCGGGCTATAAATAAACCTTATTATTATTATTATTATTATTAACAAAAGTAATTTAACTCAACCTGGTCCTAGGAGTCTTGGAATATTCATTCTTGGAATATATCTTCTACATTTCTTAAATGTCGGGGAGCCTTTTGTTGCAAATAGAAAAGGCTCTGAGTATCAGACATGTGTAAGAACTTTCATAGATGTCACACAAGGTAACAGTACCTATTTTTCTCAAAGTGTGCAACTTGTAACCCAGCAGCCAGTGAGTGGTGAATGGACAGAACTGTACCTTATGTTGCCCTTACAATGATGGTGACTTATGCTCTGGCAATAGTCCTATTGGATCTTGACACTTGTTATCCCTTATCAGCAGGGGTAGGATTAAGGAAGCTTTGGCTTTTTCTGTTTCCATGCAAAGCTGCTGGCTTTTCAAAATTTCATCAAGCCAAAATATGACACTACGAAAGAAACAGCTGTGAGCCATGAGTTAGCAGAAAGGCTCAGCTCATGCTACAACTAAATTGTATTTCTTGAAGATAGTTATAAAACATACAACAAATTATGTAGATCTCATTTGGCAATTTTTTTTATTTTGCTGGTAAATTACAAATACAAAACAGAGCTCCCAGAAGATGCTTTAAAAAATTGTTGAAACATCTGTATGAAATCAAATACTGACTAAACATAATTTAGGTCTTCTAGAAAAAACATGCCTCTATTAATCTAACTAGTATGCAAGAAGATTGTGGAGTTATCAATAAATGACAAAGTAAATTATTTCCCTCAGTTCAAGAACAGTTACATTTTACAGTTTTCAAAGCAGACTTGTTTTTTGTTTTTTTAAAAAAGGTTCCCATGTAAAAATGATGGTCTATCAGGAAGCAGTGTTCCTCTGATTTTGTTCCTGTAATGAGAAGATTTGAATATTGAAAAGGTGCTTTGCCAGATGTATTTTCAAGCTGTAGATTTTCCCTGACTAAATGACTTAAATAAAGCCAGCACCCTGGTATTTTTACAGTAGTATTGGGTAAAACCAGCACAAATGAAGTAGGTACAAGATTTCCCTCTTAGTGTCAGAAGGTTTCCACAGCAGAATTTCCCCACCTCTCTATTCAATATTAGTTGGGTGAAACAGAAGCTGTGAGGAGAGGGAGTGATAACCCAGTTGCAAATACCTAAAAATCAGTATCTAATCTATTGACTTCCAATACAAACTACAGCACTAGATTTCCCCCCTTAAAAGTGCAGGGAAGGCAAGAGTTTGCAGCCGTAATACTGCCGTGTCTATTGCTCTAATTCAGTTACCTCTCTGTTTCCCTCTACTCAAGATGATGTCTAAAGGAAGTAATACTTATCTGTTGGAATTCAGTTTAAAAAAAAAAATCTCAAGGACAAATAAGAACTCAGCTATCAACTCTCTAGATCACCAAGTATGACACTCTACTTTAAAAAATAAATTTAGCTGTAATTACTGAGCTCTTGAAAATGACTCAGTAAGGAAGCAAAGGCAGTATAAACAACCTTTACTGTTGTTGAATGCTGCCAAAGTTACTCACATAGAACTATGCAGCTACTCTTTAAAAAAAATAAGCAGTGCTTTGGTACTGCTGTCTAGATCTTTCCACTTGTTGTTGCAACTGGAAAGGCAGAGTAAGCTAAGCTATAGTTCCACTTTCTGTGCTACACAAGAGATTGTATGTTCAACTTACAGTAAAGCTCAAACTCTCTGTTATCTTGGTGTCTTCTTCCAAGGTACATGAGTTGCTCTCTTTCCTCTTTAATCTTGTTGAATGCAGAGCATCTTCTCTCATCCTCTCATCCGCCTGGATGTTATACTTTATTTCATCTCTGTTGCCTTCTACAGGTTGTTCCATGTGGCAAGATCTGTCTAGTTCATTAGTCTTTCCATCACCCACACTCTGGTCTGTGCCTTTCCCCTCTGTTTTATCTGTAGCTTCATCACTTGGTTTAGCATTTAATCCACTCTATAAGAAGATACCTGTTTTAATGAACTTTGTGGAAAAACAACATTTGCTCATGTAACATCATCAAAAATATTCCACTTTTAGGCAGATGGATCCACAAAAGACTTAACACATGCTAACCTTAAGCCTGAAATGCCTGAAGTGTTTCCAGAGTGAGTCTCTGTCAGTCTAGGACACTGATGCTGTGCTGACCCCACTTCCCAGGTGTACAACAGCAGGTGTGCGTGTGTGAGTTTCCCAGGCACATTTGGTTGTGAAGGTGTGCCTTGGCAAATGTCTAAATGCATCTCTGGAAGGAAGAGCCTGTGACTACAGATAAGGCTGCTTTTTTTCCTAGATGTGTAAGGGCAGATGGAAAATACCCAGGAGTACACTTCGGCGGCTGAGAGAATTGGGCCTAAAAGCACATCAAGGTGAAAGGCGTTGTGCACAAAAACCACAGAAGCATAATGGAGGCTATATGTCATCAAACAGGATTCTAGTTTAGATCTGACGAGTGTGACAACCCACAAAACAGAAGGTCTCAAACTGCAATCAGTAGATCAGCTATATAAATTATGTTAATTCTAGCAAAATCAAGCTATCCGCACTCCTGTAGTGACTTAAAAATACATTTTTCTGACAAATCCTATGCAGACTTACTAGATGAACTTCACTTTTCTTTTTTTCTTGCTCTTTCTCTGAGTGTTCTTCAGAAGACGAACTGCTCTGAAACACAAGGTGAATCAAGATAAATAATGACGACTACAGCCCTATACACATTTACATGGGAGTAAGTCCACTGAACTCAAGCTCACTACAAAGTACGCATGCATAGAACAGTAGTATAGGTCTTATTTAAATCCCCCTCATCAGTCATCTCACTCAGATATATCATTGAATATCACAATTCAGGACTGTCCATGCCATCATATTTCTGATTTCTATGTAAATCTGTAGTAGTAAGAATAATGTTTATAACTGTTTCCACCAAAGTGGAAAGTGAAGTATGAGAACCAATTCACTGGAAGTGTGATGCTGAAGGAGATTGCCAAAAAGACAAATAAACAAATCAAACTTGAACGTTTTCTGGAAGCCAAGGTATCTAAACAGACTGTTGTACTTCAGACTCATCATGAGAAGACATGACTCATTAGAAAAGACAATAATGCTTGGTAATTGTTTCCATGTTGAAATATTGGTAATTTTAAAAGCAGTTCATGAAGTTGAGATCTAACCTCAGGTGATGCTCCACATTGTATTATGGAACATCAAAACTTATCAAACAATTTCCTACAAACAACAGATGTACCAGCATCAAGTATAGTGCTAATCTGCAGAAGGAACTGAATTATTTGCATTACAACCCTATGCTTCTTGGAGGTGAGACAGATACACATGATAACTGCTGGTATTTTGAGGTCTGAACTGAAATTGAGATTTATTCCACTGAAGTCTAAAATTTCTTAAGTTGTGCTGCCTTCTAAATCAACTCCCACACCAAAATGAGATAAAAGTGGGACTGAATGGTCTCCTGTCCATTTTTTCTTCTGAATTACCAGCACAGCCTAGTTTTTATCCTTAGTTTCAATGAATACTTACTCGAAGGCCTGCTGTCCAAATAAGAAATATCCTGCAAAAGGAGCCTTTGCCACATTTACTCTGGGTGTCTGACAGGCCTTCAAGTGACAATCAAAGGCAGCATCTCACATTTGCTGCTTTTGTGATTCATCTAGGAGCAAAAGCTACAGAGCCTAGTATTCAATACTGCAGTTATGGATTTGTAAGCTAGAACTACAGATCTGTGACTGGTCTGCATTCAATAAGACTACACAGTCTTACTGTAAACCCACTCTAGCTCACCTTGAGATCTAACAGGTGGATTGGGAGAAGGAGGTATCTACTAAGCTGGAAGCATGGAGGATGAAGTGTCCACCTGTACTTTTTTTATGAAATATGCTTAATATTCATCTTGCATACTTTTTGTGAGTGTTGAAATTTGGAATATAATTTAATTGCCATTTGGAATATCTACATCTATATCTATATATCTTATGTGGAAGTCAATTTTCTGCAGTATTAACTGAAAGGGTTTAATTTGAATCAAACATCTACATCCCCCTACTTACTTTGACTGTCAACTTGGGCTGTTCCCCTGTTGGGTCATCTAGCATATCACCTGCTCGCAAAACCTCAATGTTGCTTTTGTGATCATCTTTTGTAGGCTGGTGTCTGTTCACTGAAGCATCTCCTCTATCATAAGGTCCTCTTGAGATGCTGCCAGTGTCTCCCATCAAGTAGCCACCCTTTAGTTTTGCACCATTTGGATACAGAATTGATTCTTGTTGTCCACCCCATGGGGGAAGTGGGGGAGGTTGCTGCTTGTCCTGGTAACTTAGTTGCCTTAGTGCAGTAACTGATCTTCCTGCTCCATAGCAAAAAATCTACAGCAGAGAAACAGTTCGTTAACATTTTTGACAAAATTGTGTTTCTATCTTTTATTATGTTAAAGACTACATTATTTTTTTGAAAATAAATAGAACATACACACATAACTTCCCATTAAAACAACAATGGTTTGCAACCTGTTGATTAGCAAGACGTATGTATTTGTAACTATATGGTATTTGTGTTTATTATTGTGGCACTATTGCTGTAGGATGTTTCCGTGTCTCTCCTTCCAGCAATGTATGGTGCAACAATCACTCGTCGCAAGTCCTTGTTGCACATCAAATTCCTGGTTGGAGACATCATCTTGCTCTGTCCTGATCACCTTCATTGCTTGGTGTGGCTGCTGACTGTTAAGGGAGGTTTGGGGAACCAGGATAGGAGATGATATATAGTTATACTTTGTAATTATGTGATTCTGGACCTAATTTTATCAAGAAGTTTCCTATATGAACACCCATCATGCTTTGTCTACATTGTGAGTCATCATTATTGAAAATATGTGGTTGGTTTCTCTAGAATGGTGTCTTCCACAAAATGGAATTATATTGTTAGTTAACTGTATTCATCTGAGTCTCTTAACAGTATGGAGCATGGATTGTGACCGCATATTAATCATTGCTTTTAGGCATGTCCACTCAGTGCCAAAAGTTAGACTATGTTCAGTGTTTCATAATGCTACACTGTATTCACTTTAACACTTTTTTTCTAGCTGACTTATCATGCAGAACAGTTATTATAAACATAATTGTCTCTCCTACCACAAGCTGCTCTCTTATTCCTTTTATGGTACGAGACACAGCTGTGACAGCTATTTTCTCAAGTGGGTCTAAAAGGATGGTTGGGCCCTTACTAGCCTCACTGGTGTTAAATTGTTGTCTAAATTCAAAATAACTTGTATCTCCTTTTGTTATTTTTAATTCATGCAATATACATACCAAAACTGCTCCTGCCATAATGATTAATACTGGAATCTGTAGCAACACTGGGATCTCTTTCATGAGTGCTCTAATAAATTCACCAATACCTTGGCCTATGTGCTTCAATGGCTCTGTTACAAAATTGGTAAAAGTAACAGCCAATGCCTAAAACAAGGGACAACAACACAAATTAGATTTGTGACAGCTTTACTAGGAAAAAAAAGGCTAGGTTAAAAATGGAGAATACCTTTGTTGGAGGAACGAGCAAAATAGGATTTACTAATAGAGTTTCATAATACTTTTGGCAAGGATCATCTTGGAAGGTCCATGAGCTTCTAAGCCATTCTGTAATGAAAAAGCAAGAAACTGTATAGCTATATACAAAACAGTTGTATGGATAAATTAATGATCTTTAAGCTGACTGATACTTAAAAATACTTTTAGGAGCATTTTAGAAAGTAGAATGGGCCCGATAAAGTGGGCTGCAGCCACCTTGGTGCGATTCACACCTGGGCTGCAGCAACCAAACAACCGCAAATGGTTAAGGATTATCTTTAAAAGGAAGAACTTATGAAAAATCTTCAGTAGCATTGTCAATTCAGTGCACTTTTAGGGTGTCAATCACCTGTATTTGGTAGTAGAATTGGTTCTAAGAACTTAAGTTGCCTAAAGTCAATATAGGGGAGAGGATACAATCTGTTTTATCTTCCATTATCTCCCTCTTCTTTCTTCTTTCTGTACTCCTCCCCAACTTGCTACAGCACTTATTCCCTGTTATGTTTTAGTTGTTCCAGAGAGATCCAATTACTAGACTCAAGCTGATTTATAAACAATATTTATTATCAACAGCATATAACAGCATGTATATGCCATATCTTAAAGATAAACATCACCATTTTAAAAATAAATTTCACATGAAAAGGGAAGGTTAAAAAAACTGAAGTGACAAACCACTCACCCATAATACTATCACTCCAGTGGATCTTCTCTGCACAAACTTTATCAAAATTTCCCATTGTAGCCACTTCAGCTTGATGCTGGGCAAAGGCTATCTACAAGAAAAACTACAAAATTTTAATGCTGTAACAAAATCTTTAAATAAATTCCATTTTTGGTCTCTTTCGTTTCAAAATCTGTAGTTCCAATTAAAAAACAAACAAACCTGCAGTTTAAATTCAGTTAAAACGAATCGCTTGGAAATTTAAGTGCTACACTTTCAAAACTACTGAATGCTATTAATACGGTAGAGGTGCACAATATAAACCTTTTCCAATTGCTTTAAAACAGATCATGCCTGAATGGCAGATTACATGGCTTTGAAAACTCAGCTTTCTCTTTCTAGGATAAAACCTTGGATTGCTTAAAGATGGCAGAAGGAAACTGATGCTACAATCTTCAATGTGATTAACCAGGCAGAATGAAAGGAATGTGCTAATGACTGCATATTAATATCTGGACCCTTAAATGTGGCTAAGCTTAACAATGATTTGCAATGCAACAAGCTTATGTTTTTGTTTCAAACAAGCTACACTCAAGATTGCCACAGTTTTTCAAATGTTGTTGAACCCCACAAGCTGTTGTTAACTGAATGTGAAAGCTTTCAAACCCCACAGATGCTGCAGACTGGGAAAAGAAGTTGGAAAGCCTGAAAGGAAGTTACGGTAGGTTTATTCTTATGATAAACTATGGCATATACAGTGTGCCCCCAGTGTCCACTAGGATTTGTCTCAATTTCTTTCCAAGGCGCATACCATGTTTCCCCAAAAATAAGACATCCCAAAAAAATAAGACCTAGTAAAGGTTTTGCTGAATTGTTAAACATAAGGCCTCCCCCGAAATTAAGACCTAGCAAAGTTTCTGTATATAAATATATATACAGTGTATAATAAATGTTCATTTTTTTTGTTCAACAATAAATGTGAATCCTTCTTCATGGAAAAATAAGCCATCCTCTGAAAATAAGACCTAGTGCATCTTTGGGAGCAAATATTAATATAAGACACTGTCTTATTTTCGGGGAAACACAGTAGATATACACCTTCCTGTCTCTTTGCAACACATTCACTGTTTACCTTATATAGATACATCCAGTTCCATCCAAAACTGATGAGAAAACTTATGAACATAACACGTTTTAGCTGTGTAAGCCAACCAATGCGTGTCCACAGTTCTGTAGCGACGATTACTGCAATGCATACTAAACACAGGAGTACCTTTTAGAAAACAAGAGACAAAAAAATATGAATGCAAAACAATTTCAGTTTTACAGCCAAGCTTCTGAAAAAGAAACACCCCTTTAGAAATCGAAACACTTGTTTAAATAATAGGAAAACCCTCAAAATTCACAATAGAATTCACAATAATCAGGCCTGAGAGAAAGGGCTTCCTGAACTGAAATTTAACGATGTTGAATGATCATGAAGTAGTCAAACACTTATTGGATGTTTTTACTCCCATGTAGGCACTATAATCAGGAGCTCTATTAGGAAACCTTTCAGGGCCAGTCAGCTCCATGTGAGTTACAAATTATGCAGCCTCGACATACTGTTAACTGAGTGAATGCACAAAGAGAGTGGATGCATTCAGCCATCAGAAAAATAGCACCACCATCTCAGTTCCCCCCTCCAGGAAGGAGCGGAGCAACTGTAAAACAGTACCTCCAAGTCCCATCCCAGAGAGGCAGTCCAGAGGGATACCACGGTTGATAGTATTGAAAGCTTCTGAGAACTAACAGGGAACTAACCAGCAGAAGAGGGAAACACTAGAACCCTGTCTAATTTCCTGCATAGGTCATCCACCAAGCTATGTTAGAACAATGCCCTTCCAATGTTTTGGCCTATAGTCCCATAAATCCAATCCCGCTTGGCCAATGGTTAAAATGCAAGGAGTTACAGTTCAAAACACCTACCTAGAGGAAAGCAGGTTGCCTGTCCCTGTAAAAGTAACTACAGCTTGGAAAAATTACTGGTTTGGACTACCAATCCCCAGAATTCCCAGTGACAGCACAATGTGGGAGTTTCCGGCAACTGTAGTCTAAAAAGTAATGTTTCCATGGTCTGGTAGTGACTCTGTGTATGTGTGTGTCTTCAAGCTGCCTGTCAAATATGGCAACCCCATAAATTTCTAAGGGTTTTCTTAGGCAAGGAATACTCAGAGGTGGTTATGCCTGTTCCTTCTTCTGAAATATATCCTACAGCACCTGGTACAGTGCCATGAAAAACAACATTATTATCAGAAAATTATCTTACCATGAAAGCAGTATATGGGTCAATTCCAAATGTATCCTCAAACTTCCATTTCCAAGCTTCATAATCATGATGTCTAAAATTAATCAGAATATCACTAAGTGCATCATCTAAAGCAGCTGATTTCCAGCCCTCTTCATTAAGGAATCTGTTAATTTCATTATATGTCTGCTTAGTGAGGATGATTTCAGCATCATAGTGCATATCCCCGGAGCTATCATCAGGCTAAAAGAAAAGAATACAAAACAGCAATTTTGCAAAGGAAAGGAATTTGACAATAAATCCGAGTTGGATGGTTCAGGCACCTCCTGATTTTAGTGCTGTAATGACATCTGACTGGACAAAGAACTGTTAACGCATGGACTAGTCCACAGTATTAGTGCACAATGGGGCTTGTGGTCCCTCTGCTTCCTGTTTACCAAGTCATTCAAGGCATACTATGGGATCTCTGGGTTGTATACAAGCAAAATAAATTTAAACAGTTTAAAATAATTCAAAATTTAAGACAATAAAATAATTTAACTGAGTTAAAATATATTAATTTAACAATCATTGCATAAGGCCCAAAACCAGGTGATTTAGCTTAACAGATTACTATCTGTTACCCTAATATCTAGCGTAAGAGGCAGGTTCTGTTGTTCCAGATTAAGTCTCAGATTGAAAATCAAGTAATGCCTGGAACACCCAGGCCAAAAGAAGCAGCTTCCAAATGCTTTGGGAGTGTGGCATTTAGATGAAACATGCCCTCAAAGTGTCTGGAAGCTACTCTAACCCCATCAAAACCCAAAGTCTCCTCTTGGGACCACAAGCGGCCCACTTTTGGGGGCGGGCTGTGTGGTTGTTGTAGTCCCGGTCTGATCGTGGCGAGAGGCCACTCCTTCCCAACTGTCTGCTTCACCTTTAGTCAAAAGACCAAGATCTATCCTATGAACATATACAGGCTATCTGGGTGGATGTCTAGTTACTTCCAGTTTTCTTCCATATAATTGTGATGGTTAACAGTTTAAAATATATACACCATCAACCATTTACAGTGAATGAATGAATGAATGAATAAAATAAAACATAGGATTGGAATCCAAGGCTGAGTCTCCCTTATCTAGAATTCCAAAATCCAAAATATTCCAAAATTGTCCACATATGTGGCTGAAATGGTGACAACTTTGCTTTCTGATGGTTCAGTGCACACAAACTTTGCTTCATGCACAGAATTATTAAAAACATTATGCATAAAATTACCTTCAGGCTGTGTGTACAAGGTGCATATGAAACATAAATAAATTTCATGTTTAGATTTGCCATCTCCAAGATATCTCATTATGTATATGCATATATTCCAAAATCTGAACAATCCAGAATTCATAACACTTCTAGTTCCAAGAATTTTGGATAAGGGAAACTCAATCTATAACTGAATACTTCATCCTAACAAGTGGTCTCTTGTTAGCTCAAGATCACACTTTACTTTTAGAAAGAGTGCATACACATAACAATAAAAATATTCAACATTTTAATTCAAAATGTAGATACTCACAAGACCAATTCTTCCAGCTTCATTTAAAATCTTATTCAAGTATCTCTTAAAAACATGGATGCTATTGCTTTCATATAACTTGGCTTTATCTTTCCTTTCATAGTCTTCAAGCTACAAAAATAAAGTGTTTGAATATTTATTTCCCTCATAACAATAGTTTAATTCCCACAGTACCTTATCGGACAGACAATATAAAGTCTGTTTTGGCTTGTATATTTCTCAGACAGGCATGGAGGTACTGTTTACTTTCTGTCAAGTCCCAAGTTACCTGCATGAGCATTCAAGATTTTAATGTGCAGGCTCAAAACTGCTTGTCTGTATTACCTGTCCCCCTTCCCCATTAAAAACATTATTTCTTTCTGTTTTAGTGATCTGGCCAAAACAGACACTGAGCTATTTTAGCAATCAGCCCATTAAGCCAAATCCAGCCCAGCAAGCAAGTGTGGCATCCCATCCCACCTCATGACTACTAGAAACTCCAAAACCAGTAAATACTCAAGATTCAGACTGGACAACTGGTGGCCCTCCAGATGTTGTTGAACTCTATCTGAGTCCCAGCCAACATGGCCAGCAGCTAAGGATGGCTGAAGTATGAGTTCAACAACATCAGTAGCCCCACAGATCATACCATCCATGATACTACTTGTGAGTTCAGCTTAATAAGTCACATGTTGTTAAGAACTATTATTTAAAAGGCTTATTTCCTAAAGGATGATTTACACATGGAAATGTTTCTAAGATCTCTAACTATTCAAGATGGGTTTATTATTTATTATTATATTGAAAATATTACTAATTTATGTGTATTTATTGTTTTTGTTGTATGCCTTAAAGTTGTTTCCAATTTGTCATGACCCTATCACAGGGTTATCTTGGCAAGCCTCTTCAGAGGGGGACTGCCATTGCCATTGCCATTGCCATCCTCTGTGACTTGCCCAGTGCTACTCAGTGTGTTTCATCAAGCAGGGATTTGAACCCTGTTCTCCAGAGTCCTAGTCCAATGCTCAAACCACTATACCACACTGTATACCCTCCTCTGAAAATACATTCTCAGATGGCTTACAAAGAAATATTAATAACACCATAAAGCTAAAACATTAAAATTTGCTTGCGGAGAAAAGGCAGGTTGGAACACTGGCCAACATCCAACCGGACTGAGCCTGGCAATAGCCAATGGGAGCTTAGCCAAGAAAAGGTGGGGTCTACTCCCAGGAGCAAGTATAAATAAGGAGCGTATCTGAGTTAGATAGGATCCAGACAGAGCTCTGAGTTAAGAGTTGAAGGTTTATTAGACCTTTAGGGGTTTTAACAGCCAAGGTGGCTGAGGTACACTGCTGAGAGGGGCAGTTAGATACGGATTTTGAGTACACAGGATAAGGACTACGGGAGTCCTTGGTAAATGGTGTCCAGAAAAATCCTGAGAGATTACAGCCTGAGAAAGGCTATGGAAATTACTACAAATCCTTGAGTGGCAGTTGGAACTAAGAGTTCAGGTGTGAGAGTTTAATTAGGGTAACTAGGGAAGTCACAGTTTACCAGAAAAGATATAAAGTTATAAGAGAACAATTACAAAGACAAGCTAAAGGTACTGTCAAACTGTAACAAATAAAGTATTTAAACACCATATCCAATGTGAACACCACTTTTTGTTCTTCTCCTGTATGATTATTGGATCCAATGATCCAATACAGGTATCACTGCTTTGTGGATTTTGGGTGCTGTTGTGTTTTGCTATATGGCCAGCATCGTGACCCCAGATATGTTTTCTGATATCACAATAATATATAGTAGTAGTAGTTGACACTTACCGAGAATGAAGACACAATCCACAACACATGGGTTATTCCCTCATGCCAGCCAGGATCTCAGATTTCTAAACTACTGTTACTATCACTTCACCTCCAACCCTTCTCTCATCTGTTTTCATCTTCTATTCTTGGCAATCAATTAAATAAGTATAAACTTTCATTGCTCCATCTAGATAGCATTTAACCATCTAGATAGCATTTACTTAGATGCTTTTAGCCCCAACAACCTTGGACTGAAGGATATAAACTCCTGAACCATTTAGTCCTTTTCAAGTAAAGTTGTACTGCTCTTTTGACATCCAAGGAATGCCACTTCCATTCCAAAGGATGACCTTAGGTTAGGGCAGAATGTAGCCAAATCCAGCACATGACTTCCTACCTTAGTTTTCAACAACTTTGGCATGAATGTCAGGTCTATAATGAAAGTTAATTTATTTTCATCAAATCTATATAGATTTGGGTTTATAGACAGAGAAGCCAACTCAGAGACTCAACAAGCCAATGTGATTGCTACTGAAAAGAGCATTTTGAATGACACACACCTTAAGGATGTGTTTCAAAAAAAGGCTCAAAAGACTTTGTCAAAGCATTCAACACTAAATTTAAGTCTCAGGAAGGAAATTTGTGCAACATTGGTGGAGCATTCAAAGTTGCACCCCTGAGAAATTGCTAAATATATGTATGCAAAGAATGGTATTTCAGAATCAGAGAGACCTGAAGACAAGGCTGACAACTGTCTTTGTAGCCACAAACCTTTGTTCAATCAATCCTGCATTAAAAAACAGGTCATCTTTCAAGACTACATCATCTAACACCCCAGAATGTTCAACACACCCCTTCAGAAACATCTTCCAAGTGTTCTCATAGATACCTTGAGTGGATCTCCTTTTTGACCTCAAAATAATGTCCATTACAGATGAGGAGTAACCATGAATTTCGGTTTTCCCTCTCAAATTCTAGGTGGCCAATTTCAGCCACCGCAAATCCAGATACGAAACTTGACCTTGTAGCAATAAGTCATTCCTTAGAGGGACACAGAACAGGCTCTCTACAGACATTTCCAGCAACCTTGGAAACCATGGCTAGTAAGGAGCAATCAAAATCACATGTTCTTTTTCCTGTCCTATTTGAACAGCTCTTTCTGCACAATCGGTAGCAGAAGAAAAGCATATCAATTTACTCTAGCCTTAAAATCAACCTCCCAATATTTCAGCCATAATGCTGTCCTATCTGCCACACTCAGGCTGCAATTGCCTTGGCTAAATAAGCCATTGCATCATAGCTGATATCTGCAACATATTGCAGCAGTTTATCTAATCCGCTTAATATGCTTTCAGACCGACACTTTATGGATTTTCCCATTCTTGTTCTAATAATTTTTTTAACATTGCAGGAACAGGAAGTTGCACATCTTGAGAAGGCACTTGCTGTAAGACAGTTGCCAACTGTTTTGTTTTTCTTTACTGCACCAGATTTCTTTGCACAGAGTCTGTATTCAGTAGACTTAAGGCAAATAATACTTTTCACAAATCTTTAAACTGCTCTCTCTCTCTATATATTTTTAAAACCCTTTACTTAGTACTCTCCTTTTCCAAATCCTTTTCTAAGTCCACTTCATATGAATTCGTAACCTCCAATTCTTCTTCTCAATCAGACTCTAAATGTAATTTCTGTACTGGCATTTCCTAATGATGACCTGTTGTAGTATTCCTCCATAGTCTCTAAATGATTTTTTATTTGTTTTGTTTGAATTTTCCTTGAAACTTTAGTTCTACTCTCTCATTCTTCTGTTCTTCTATAACTCTCACTTGCTCTTGACTTGACAGATTTGAACCATGAATTTCATTATGAGAACCAGGATTAATAGCTTGTAATTTATTAAATGTATTTGGATTTGATGTGTCCTGCAACAACAAATTAATTAAACCACTTAAATTATGTATATTGCCTAATTTTTTTAGCTTTATTTAAATTCACTGTGTTAATAATATTATTTAATCCTAATGAACTGACATCTAAATTTTGCTGTTTATTAAACCAACTAATTTCTGCCTGTACTTCTTCTCTAATTAAATCTCTTAACATTTTTAAATTATCTCCTTGTGAATTATTGACATTTTCAGAATTGTTACTAGATCCAGAAGGTTGTATTGAAGTTTGCTGTTTTAGAGATTTAATCTGATACTCCATGCTTGATCAGTCTCCCATAATGCATGCCAAATATTTTAGAAATTGGTTTTGCACACTGATTTCAGGAGTAGTCTCTGGTTGTGTTTGCTTCCTTATATCACTGGACTCAGCCACATTGTCCATCAAAGAATCCTGTTGATCTGTACTAAGTTTTGATTGGTTATTCCCTTTCTTGGAATTAGCCTTCTTTTTCTGTAAGGCTTTTCCAGTTTCAAAACGACAACTGAAAGTTATCTCTACATTTTTGCTCTCCACATTGCCTATGCCAATCTTAATAGGCTCACTAGGTAAGGCTTTTGGTCTTTTACCTGATTCTTACTCTTTTTCACCTTAATGCTCATTTCTATCTCCCTTTCTTTTCTCCCCTGCCTCCTCATGGATTAACCACTGCCAGATTTCAGCCTCACTCTCACTAGACGAGAAGAATATTTTCTTTAGTAGCGACTCCGATCCAGACTTGTATTCTTGTCGCTCACCAGGCTGAATGCTTACATCTTTTATCACTATTACACTATTGATCTCTACAAACTGCTTAATTACAGTCTTGGAGGTTGAAACACCAGAGCCATTTCAATAGCGACTCTGATCCAGGATTGGATCGTGTTGCTTGTCAGGTTGAATACTTAGGTCTTTTATCAGCACTACACTACAGACCTCCACAAACTGGAAAATAAAACTGAGGAGAGAGAGGCAGTTACAACGGTTTAGAATTTTTGAGATCCTGCCTGAACTAGATGACACAAGGGATTAACCATGTGTTGTGGATTGTGTCTTCAGCCTCACAGATAAGGTATTGTATTTTAAAGTGGACCAATAAGCTACAATACCGATTACTTCCTCAATAGTGCTTACAGAAGGTGGGAATATAGATTTAATAGGGAGAAAGTTTCATTGAACCTGAATGGAACTTACTGCTAAGACTTGGACTGAGTGTGCCATTCTGCACCTGTTGATGTCCACAGCAAAACAACAGATTTTATTAGACAAGTGCATTCCAATTGGTTGTGAATATTTATTCCTGTTGTTATTATAAAAATGGAGGATTATCTAGTAATGCACTTCTGATATCAAGATTCAAATTTACATTTATAGATATTTATAAATTAATTTAAGATTATATTAAAATTAAGATTATAGATAAATCATAGCTCAACCCATAAAGTATAAACAATACATAAAATATAAAAAAGTACACATGCAAACCAACCTTCAAAATTAGAGAATCTAATTTTCTTTGACATTGGGAAACATCCACAGTATTTACTTCTGCCACTGCTTCTGTTGACACTTCCTTACTTTCAGAATCATCTTTATTCACCTGCAGTAATTTTAATCACATGTATCTCTTAATATTTTTTTTGTATTATCTATGTAAAGATTATTGGAATTTTTAGATTTGGTTACTTCATTCTGCATATTTTTCAGGAAATACAGAACTAGATAGGAGGAGGAAAAAGACAGAGTGTGCTCATTACAGTTCAACATAGAATGTTGGATCCCAACTTAGCCATGCTTAAAGAAGACCCACTTATTTTAATAGGTCCATTCTAAGTATAATTAAGCTCTGATCTAACCTGTGAATAATGTTGTTTCACCAAGGCCATATAGCTATGTTCATATCCAGAATAATATTTTCCATCTTATCAACAGAGTTCAATACGCACAACTCATGGATGCTTCTCCAGTCCAAAGCTTTCTAAGATTCTAATGTGCGTCAAGATACCCATGTAAGCATGAGTTACTTTGTATTCCCTTCTATGTCAGGGACAGTTTTATGAGTGTGATCTGTTTATGTAAATGTACAGAATGCATATTAGAAGAAATAAGGTAAAGTATTGCTAAGTACTATATGTAGTATATAGTAGAGATATTAAGATAAGTAATCTGTTGGGAGAGTTATGAGCATGTGGAGATGACTTGTGAATGGTTATCAGTTTGAATGTTTTTTGAAAAATGAGCACGCTAGTTTAGTTAAAGATGAGCAGTTTGTTAGGATCAGTTAGACTAACTAAGAGAACAATTTAGAGAGTGGTAGAGGCTGAGAGACTTTCAGCAGTCAGCTTAGTTTTATAAGATTACCACATTGCATTCTCAGAACGTTCTCAGAATGGTACAAAACGGGAGTAGATGGGACCGGAAGTGGCCATTCCCATTTTGTACCGTTCTGAGAACACAATGCTGTAACCTTATTAGTTAGGAAGGAGAGGTACGTGATATGTCTGATATAGATTATATAAATAACATTTATATGGTGATATTTAGGTAAAGGGATACACAGACAGAGTAAAAAGTAAATGTGATTGACTGTGGTAGCAGCCTGAGTAACTGATTGTGCTTTGTAGGTGGTGGCCTGTGGTGGGAAATAAAAGTAATAAAGTTCTGCAAAGGGGGACCACAAAGACAATTAGGGTTGGACTCGATGACCTATCTTTTCTAACATTATGGGGCAAAGCAAACCAGTGGCTAGGAGCATCCTCTGGCAGCTTCAGCTACAATCAGGCCCAGATCGGCCTGGGACTATGGCAACCAGATGGCCCCACTCCTGAAGCAATCTGCCACTGTGGTCCTGAATGAGTCACCACCAGTATTTTACTGTTTCTTTTGCCATGGCTTTGGGCCTCCTTAGGCAGACTTGAAGCAGTTTCCAGAAGCGTCGGGGGCGTTTGTCGTATAAACGTCATGCTCTGAAGCGGTTGTAAGCCATTCTATTTGGCCCATCTGTTTTTGGCCCACAAGTCTATGACTCTACACAGGGGGCCTTTTTCATTTAGGCTTATCTATGAATCTAGATGAGCTCCATAAGTGGTGACAGAAGGTGGGATAAAAGTTTTGAGAAGACCTCACATTTGGTGGGTAATGAGAAAGTGGGGATAAGATGTAATTGTTCTAAAAATGTTCCATTATAAGTTCAAGAATCTGATAAGGGTTCACTTAGGAAGGATTTAGAGAATTTTGACTACATATTGTTTATTTGTTAATGTGTCCAGTGTTATAATAGTAATTAATGATTTTTTAAAAAGAAATTAATAAAGGATAAGTGTATAAATCTTGGGTGGGTTACATGTTTACCTTATAAGGCTTCCTCATTGTCCCTGAAGCTGCATCATAATTCAGCATGTCTGTTGGATCAATCCAGTCATCATCCTGAGCTTCACTCCTTCCTATCAGCAGGACTGCACACAATACCAAAGAAACCAGCATCTTCTGTCAGAAAAATACAACAGGTGGTATTAGTAAAATGCAAGACTCTTTTGGGACCAAGTGAACTACCCAACGGTCTACGTTCTCAAAATTACTTTCTTCTTTCTCTATGGAAGACTATGAGCAATGTGACATGAATGAACAAGCCTGTGCAAAAAGAGCTCCCCTTGCTTTATTTCTTTATACAGATATATGTGTTCCAGAACTGACAGAGTGGGGAGACACATAGCAGGTGTGCAAAGAGGGGAAATAATTCCACTAGTAATGTACATTCAGCAGGTAACTGGGCAGTATGAAAGAATAGCACTTTTATGTTATTTTATATTGTTATACATTGGATTAATAGTGCTGTGATGATCTCCTGTGGTCTAAGCAGCCAAAACAGCGGCCCTGTCTTGGCCCTTAGCCCAGTAGACCCTTGAATTTCCCAGTCTTGCTCTGCCACCACCTAGTGAATTTGATGAATTTCCCTTAACCTACACTGGGACCTGTTAAGGGTTTTCCTTCTACTTATTTACTGATCTACTCTAGCAATAACCGAGTCAGGCCACATGTCAAGGAGTGTCTATTAGTAGATACTTTTTAGGAAATCTTTATTAGACGTAACAAAATAAAAACCAGAAAGATACAACACATACAAGACAGTAAGAATCTTGTAGGTACAATCTTTATAAATAAATAATATTCATTGTATGTAAGCTATTGAAAAATTAATATAATAACCTACACGTTCTATTCTGATATATTTCTATTAATAAAAATTAATTAACTTCCAGGCTCACTAATTGCTGCCACTATCCATCGTTAAACAGCATGCTTCTCTTTCCTCTCCCTTCCAACAGTCCTCCTTCCCAACTGTCCCCACCAACTGTCATTCTGTCTCAGAGGCCTTATATATGCTCCCTACGGAAGCTTCCTGAACAACCCTTGCTTCTGTTCTCTGGTTGGTCTAATGAACCTTCCATAGCAATGATGCCATTCTTTATTTGCATATACCTTTCTCCTGTCTTAACCCTTTACTGTTTGAAGAGTTCTGAAATGACTAGACACCTAGTCATTACAAGTGCGTTGTGCTGTTAATATATATGGGGTTAATGTTCAATGGCTAAATTTCATTCCTTCAAAAAATTTAAAGGGTTTGTAGAAAAGAGAAAGTGAAATCAAATTTGTATTTATAAGTGAGCCAGGCTTTAAAGTAGGTTGATCAATAGAAGAGCTGGAAAAATGTTGAGATGTAGGAACTGAAGTAAAGTAATGAAAGAAGGCTGAAATTAAAATTGATGTTGAAGCAGAAGTGTTACAGGCCAGGCATTTTTGGCTGCCAATGCTGAGCCCTGGGAATACATTTTTAAAGTACAGAAAGTAACCTAGTATAATTTATAGTGTATAGCATATAAGTTTTAATACAGCAGTGACATTCAGACTTTTTACCCTTGGGAGCCCCCTTTACATCTACATGCAAACATTACGCCTCCCCACTCAAGTAGTATATGAATAAAAATATTTTATTCAGTGTGTGTATTTTCATTCACACTTTCTTGTATATTAATATTTTAACCTTTTATAAGGAAATAAGATCATTAAAATTAGATCAGTTTTATTTAAGTACATTTAATATTTAACTCAAAGCATGTGTAAATTTTACACATAAAACAAATTGGGAAAAGGCGAAGCAGGGGAAGAGGACGGACACTGAGCAACTCTCACACACCCCCAGGGGTCCTGCCCCACCATTTGAGAGCTATTGCAATCCAGTGTGTGTGTTGTGTGTATGTATCAGTGGGAGCTTGGCTTCAGTTTAAGGGGAAATGTCTACTCAATTGTCAACAAGGCATGATTGGGAATAAACTACACTGTGGATGTGAGCAGATGTGACCTAAAATAATCTCCTAGCAGGTGATGTGCTAGTTGATGTAATTATGATGGAAGGCAGCCAAAGTGTCCAACCATACTTGAAGCAGCCTCATATTTAAAGATATTTGTTTTGACTGGATAAGTGTAAGTGAGGAACAGCAGGTGCCTTAGTTTTGATCGGATAACTGATATTCTGAGTGAGGCTAAGAAGAGAATAAAAGAAGTCAAGGTAGAGCCACAGGTTAGACTGCCTTCAGCTATGTTACGACAGCTGTAGCAGACTGCTGGACCGTTCCTGACAGACTAATAATCTGCCCAAACATGCTGAAGATGGCTTTGGTGAAGCCCTCATGTAGCTTATACCAAAACAGATTGCTGGATCATGTTCAACTCATGATCAAAATAATCCTAAAGTCCTTTCACACGTATTACTGCTAAGCCATGTACCCTCCATCTTACCGGTGAGTATTTTGTTATTGTGGCCTAAATGTAGAATTTTGCATTTGTCTCTGTTGAATTTCATTCTATTCGTTTCAGCTCAACTTTCCAGTTCATCAAGGTCATTTTGGATTCTGTTCCTGTCTTCCACTGTGTTGGAGATTAAAAGGACGGTCTTCACTTCCAATCAAATGATCAATTAAAAAACAAACACAAACCTCTTATACTAACCTTTATCCAAGATTTAATTTGCAAAATACTGGTAACTAAAACTGATGTTAATCTACTATTACTTTACTGTGATGGAGTCACTGGGCAGATTTGGATTCCTGACAGACGATCTCAGTTCAGGCTGACTGTGAGAGAGGGGCTGCTGGGGAAGGAGTAAATATAAAAGGGAGGAGTGAATATAAAATGGGAAGTCAGTGAAGTTAAGGTAGATGATTTCTGTGTAGTTCAAGGGAGTTCAGTTGAGGGGAAAGTTTAAGAGAGTTGAAAGGAAGTGAAGGAAACTGAGTTGAGAGAAGGATACTGAATGGGAGAGAAAGTGTATTGGAGATTGTAAAGAGGAAACTGTGAAATGCCTGCAACTGTAATATTTATGTAACCTTGGAACTATTCCACCTAGTACCTTCTTAGCAAGCAGATGTTATGTTCAGTAATGTCAATGTTTATTTGTTACAACAGAAGCCTCTCTACCTGTGTGAATTCTAAACCATATAGGTACATACAAACAGGCTACCGAAGATATTAAACTTATAAGAGGAAGACACTTGGGACCCTAGCCCCCTTATACATTTAGGGAAAGTGTATAAAGGATGAATGCAGGGCAGTGTCAATGACCAGGGGCCTTCTAATAAATAAGAAGAAAAAGGTAACCCCAAGGTATAGAGGTCTTGTGTCACAACCAGACACTTAACCAACAATGTATGAAAACAAGACGTCCCCTCTATCATTCTGCCAGCTAAGTGGTTTATTCTGTGGTGACCAGAGCAGGCAGTTTTGTTTATCATTATTATTCGTCTTACAGTATGCAATTTCATGTTTCCTTCACAATGATGCAACAGTACTTCCTAAAAATTTGTGCAAGAGGGGAACTGTTTTTGCTGCGACTATGCTTGTTTTCTTTTTTCTTTTAATGTGAAGATTTTAAAAAGCAGTTTTGGCTTTCTCATGAGAAATTGGAAAAGGCTAATTCATCATAACTTTTTTCAATTATTGGTTATCTACTAACCTTGGTTTTAGGAAATATCCTTGCCTTGTTCCCCCAAACAACCATCATTAAAACTGAACTGGGGATGTTCAGCCTGGAGAAGAGAAGGTTAAGAGGTGATATGATAGCCCTGTTCAAATATTTGAAGGGATGTCATATTGAGGAGGGAGCAAGCTTGTTTTCTGCTGCTGCAGAGACTAGGACGCGGAACAATGGATATAAATTGCAGGAAAAGAGATTCCACCTCAACATTAGGAGGAACTTCCTGACAGTAAGGGCTGTTCGACAGTGGAACACACTCCCTCGGAGCGTAGTGGAGTCTCCTTCCTTGGAGGTCTTTAAGCAGAGGCTGGATGGCCATCTGTCAGGGATGCTTTGATTTGGAGGTCCTGCATGGCAGGGGGTTGGACTAGATGGCCCTTGTGGTCTCTTCCAACTCTATGATTCTATGATTCTATGAACTTGTCACCTCATCTCCACATCCACAAAGTTTTGCATCCCTATGGACATTCTTACACACAGACTGTTATATATACGTGCACCTTTGCATGTTTTTTCTACTTTCTGACCGGGTTAATGTGGTTTTGTGGATTTTTTTCCCCCACTTTAAATCCCGTTTTTGCATGGGAACCTCCCTGTGTGATAAACTCCTATGTTGACAAAGTCAAAAGTTTGTAAATTGCTTTAAATTCTGAAGATGCAATTTAGGAGAATTTTATCAGGAAAACAGAATAGCACAGAAGGGACTCAATGATCTGTGGGAAGAATTGGTTCATAATCCTACATGTTTCTTTATTTCATTCCCAACAGAGCACTCCACATTTGGTGGACAGAAACAACAAGAGGCCACCATGACTGCACACAGATCATAAGATGATCCCAAACAAACACACTCATCCCTAAAATGAGTACTTAGACTGTTGAGGGCAGATTAGCTTATACACCCATCCCTCCATATTTGGGCTTTGATATTTGCGGATCTGATTATTCATGGATTTAATTAATATGTTCTCTCTAGGAATCTATAGGTGCTCCAGAGCAACTCTTAGGTCAACTTTAACCAAAAGTTGCACTGAAGGACCTAGATATTCCTAGAGAGAATATCTAGTGGTCGCGCAGTGGTTAAATGCCTGTACTGCAGCCACTCACTCAAAACCATAAGGTTGCGAGTTCAAGACCAGCAAAGGGCTGAAGCTCGACTCAGGCTTGCATCCTTCCGAGGTCGCTAAAATGAGTACCCAGATTGTTGAGGGGCAAATAGCTTACAATTGTAAACCACTTAGACACTCCTTAAGGGTATGAAGCGGTATATAAATGAAGCTGTTTGTTTGTTTGGTTTCTGCTAGGCCTTTGTAGCTTTTCCAGGGCAGTTCAAGGGTCAGTGTCTGTTGGACGTTGGCCACAGAGTTGCTCTGGAGGACCTAGAGACGCCTAGAGAGGTGTCCTCTCAGGTTAAAAACATGGTGTTTTGGTTATCTGCGGTTTTTCCATATTCACGGGGGTCTTGTGTCCCTAACCCTAGCAAATGTGGAGGGACAAGTGTAGTTGCACAAAATCCACTCTCGATAGCTGGCGGTCACTGCGGCCAAGGAGTAGCAAGTGTAACCCCATCCCTACGCTGTGCTCAAACGCTTCTTCAGATTGTTGTCATAATAAACAGTGGCAACGTGACATTTGAGCGTCCGACTACGACTCCGGAGACCAGGGTTCGACTCCCGGCTCAGCCACGAAACCCACTGGGTGACCTTGGGCCGAGTCACACTCTCTCAGCCTCAGAGAGTAAGGCTGAGGCAAACCCCTCTCTGAACAAAATTTTACAAGAAAACCTCAGTCAGTTAGTCAGTAATGAGTCAAAGGCACACAACAACAAAAACAAGGATTTGGGGGTTGGGGAATTAGAGTACAATTCTCACAGCCCTTTTGCCAGCATGGCTAGGGGATTCTGGGAGTTGTAGTCCAAAAGGCCTGATAATAAAAAATAAAAACAGCCATCATGTCCACCCAGAGAAAGGGGCTTCTTTCACAGTGATGAGGAACACGAAATTTACATTTCTAGGTGTGTTTCTGAGCATTTATTTGGTCGTGGTGCCCTCCCTCCCTCCTCCCCCCTTTAAATTGGAGGTCCTCCATTTTGTTGTTATTAATTGCTGCCCAACCCAACTGCGCATGCGCGCCCCCATCCCTCGCCCCCTCCCCTCGCGCCCACCTTGAAAGAGCCTCACAGTTCCAACCGCCGCCGGCTAACGGTTCCTCTTCTTCATTCAGATGGTTCCAACACCGGGCAGGAGAAGGGCGGAAGTAGACCCGTCCCGGCTTCAACCTCCCCTTCGCCACGCCCCCTCGCATATAATCCTGCAATCCATGCGCTCGGCCATCGACTACTTCAGCCTGTGTCATCATCCTACCCGCTTCTTGGTTGGAAGAGAAGGGCGGAAGTAGGCCCTTTCCCGGCTTCTGACAGCGATCCCCTTAGCCACGCCCCCTCGCCGACTCGCGCAATCCATGCGCTCGGCCATCTACTAATTCAGCCAGCATGGAGCCAGCAGCCAAGGCAGTTACAATAGGGTCAAAACCTGATTGTTTATGCAGCCTTGCCTACTGCGCATGCGCGCCTAGCAAGCAGCAATGGCGGTTTCACCGCCATTGCTGCTTGCTAGGCGCGCATGCGCAGTAGGCAAGGCTGCATAAACAATCAGGTTTTGACCCTATTGTAACTGCCCTGGCTGCAGGGATTTCTGGGAGTTGTAGTTCCTCCCTTGTGCCCCCCCCACACAACCCACTACAGTTCCCAAAATTCAATACCATGGAGGCCAGGGCAGTTTAAAGTGGTGTCAAACTGGATTGTAAAAGGTTGTTAGTAGGAGGAATGGTTCTGCTGCCTCTTGGGTCCAAAACATTACCTCAGAAATAATTATAAAATAATAATAATAATAATCATCCTGTCTGACACTGCTTTATCTGCCCTGGCTCAGTGCTAAGGGGTTCTGGGAAATGTAGTTTTGTGAGACATTGAGCCTTCTCTGACAGAAAGAGAGTTCTGGTGCCAGCCACACACACAAAAAACTACAATTCCCATAATTCCATAGCACATAGTAATGAAAGTGGTCTCAAACTGCATTGTTTCTGCAGTGTGTTTTTGGACCTTTGCCTCTCCAGCCAACTTTTAAAAAAATACATATATTACAAGACAGTCAACTGCATATAATATACACATTTTTATAATACATACACCTTTTTTATAATATACACATTTTTAAAAACCACTTCATCCATCATAAGAGCAAGTTTTGGGAAAATAAACAAACAACCAAATATTTGATCCCTTTCCCTTTGAGGTTTCTCTGGCTTCCAACTTAAGGCCGAGAGCAGGGACCAGAGCGGCTTTCCCACTTCATGTATCACTTGGTTTGGTTTATTTTTGTATAAATAAAATCTGGATGTGCCTGATGCAAGATTGCTTGCTGAGGATTTCTTTGAAATGCCCCCCCCCCCTCTATTTCATGCTTTATTCATGTATTATTTATCTAACCATCTGCTTGATGGTTGCACATGTATGAATATGGGATACTCATCTCCCACAGGAGCCGGTGGGAAAGTTTGCACATTCAGAGGTGGAAAAAGTGCAAGTTAAACCCTCAGTAACCCCCAATAAGTTACAAGGAATCCCCTTCCTACTAAAGAGCAGATGGGGCAATTTTTTTTATTGAGGAGGCCCTCATTTTTATTGCCCTCATTTTGCCCTCCCTCCTGCAGCTTGAGTGCTACATGTGCAGCTGTGTATTTTCAGGACTTTGGTTGTTGCTAATCGCTGTCAAATTAGCTTCGACATATGGCATCCTTATGAACGAGAGACCTCCAAGTTATCCTATCATTTTGGATGGTCTCGTCGCAAGGTGTTCATAGTAAGCCATTCAAATGGAGGCTGAACTTGCTTCAGTCTGCATAGTACTGACAAGTATTAGCTGCAGTTCATATTGCATCTTCCACCAATGCAATGGTTTTCAACCTGTGAGTCGCGACCCCTTTAGGGGGTCGAATGACCCTTTCACACGGGTTGCCTAAGACCGTCGAAAAACACGTATTTCCGATGGTCTTAGGAACCGAGACCATGGGTTGGGAGTCACCACAAGATGAGGAACTGTATTAAAGGGTCATAGCATTAGGAAGGTTGAGAACCATTGCACCAATGTCACCCCACACTGCAGCGACTGCCCAGTAACTTTTTGGCACATTTAGGGCATTATCACACCAGCCCATTTCTCACTGCAGTTACACTTGTAATAATAAAATGGTAACACACTGCTTTCTAGGCAGCTATCACCTCACCTCTCTCATGTATGCGACTTGGCCTGCTGCCACTGCACTATCTTCCTGACCTCTTCCTTAACTCTGCCTGCCTCCCTTATGCCCAGAATGCTTTTAGGTGTGTTTTAATGTACCTTTTCCAAGCAATTCTGGAGCTCTACAGCTGCAGTTTAAGCTTTAAAGTTTTTAAATTTTCATTGAAGCTGCAGAGGTGCAAAGCTCCAGAATTGCAAAGAAAGGGGGGGGGGGAGGAGAAAAATAGGGGGAAGAGAGGAGGGGACACTGACACCACATGATTTGCAATCATGTAACTGCCCTGGGAGTGACATTTTGCACCTGGGGAGTTGTATGATTGCTTGGTCATTCACAGGTTTCCCCATGAATGAAAAGGGATGTGTCGGGGAAAGGGCAGCTATGGGTGTGAGCCTTGTCATGCGATCAGTATGGCCAAAGCCACTTCCTTCCCAGTGTTTTTGCGGTTTAAAAGTTGCATGTGGTAATACCCTTAGTCTGGCTGCTCAGCAAAAGCCTGTCTGGCATGGGAGACCCTGCCAGCAGGACGCAATCCCACCATCACAGAAAGGTAGTGCCAGTTACTGTATCATAAAAATCAGATCTTTTCTCACACAAAGTAGGACAACCAAGATTTGAGGCATGCTACTTCTACAGAAGGCCTGTAAACAGCAGTTTATGCTATACCCAGACAAGGCACTGTGAGTTCCTGACATGATGATGGCTGTGTATCCCTTGCTTGACAGAGGCCAGTCTTCT
Organism: Urosaurus nigricauda; assembly: GCA_034509955.1. Taxonomy (NCBI): domain Eukaryota; kingdom Metazoa; phylum Chordata; class Lepidosauria; order Squamata; family Phrynosomatidae; genus Urosaurus; species Urosaurus nigricauda. Next base: position 110,949,825 of record JAOEGL010000004.1, read on the forward strand.
ATTTGAAGTTATCAGTGTAATAACTTGAATCCTTGGTTCACAGAGAGATGAAGCGGGTTGGACGACGACTAGAGTGCAAATGGCGAAAGACATGACTCTCATCCGACAGAACTCACCATAGGCAGCATCTTTGTGCCCATCAGGAGGCTTTGTGTGCAGCGCGGAAATCTTTCTGCTCTGCACGCATTGCGTCTGCAGAGTCCCATTCAGCAGAGCTGTTCAGGGTGGAGGGGGAGTTGACATAGATTCCTCCTGCGCCAAATCCCCTACTTGACCCTACGACAGCCTGCTGTGACGCGTTTAACACCCACTTTGCAGATAAAATCTTTCGGATAAGAGCCAACTCGTTTGCCAATGTTTCACCAGTGTCCGTAAATGAGGTACCCAGCAACTCTGCTACTGTTATTTTACTGGATGAGTTTCAATCTGTGAGTACTGATGACACGGACAAGCTCCTTGGAAGCGTGAGGAAGACGACTTGCTCTCTCGATCTGTGTCCATCATGGCTGGTTGTCCAGGGAAGGCACACATTGAAGACATTTCTTCGGGATGTAGTCGATGCATGTCTCAGGGAAGGCACTATTCCATCCTGCCTGAAGGAGGCAGCTGTAAAGCCTCTCCTGAAGAAATCTTCCCTTGATCCCCTGGACAGAAAAAACTATAGACCAGTTTCCTTGCTGCCATTTCTAAGCAAGGCGATTGAGAAAGCTGTCGCCTCCCAACTCCAAGCCGTCTTGGATGAAACTGATTATCTTGATCCATTTCAAACAGGCTTCAGGACAGGATATGGTGTTGAAACCACCATGGTTGCTCTGACAGATGACCTCTGCTTGAACATCGACAGGGGGTAGTGTGACCCTGCTGGTGCTCTTGGATCTCTCAGTGGCTTTTGACATGATAGATCACTCCATCCTTTTGGACCAGCTGTGAGAGTTGGGTATCGGGGGCACTGTGCTACAGTGTTTCTGCTCCTTCCTCTCCGGCAGGTCCCAAAGGGTGAGGCTTGGGGTCAGTTCCTCCAAAATCAAGCTTAATTGTGACGTCCCTCAGGGCTCCATCCTGTCCCCGATGCTATTTAACATCTATATGAAGCCGCTGGGTGAGATCATTCGGTGGCATGGAGCGCAGTGTCATCCATATGGTGATGACACTCAAATCTATTTCTCCATGACCAGATCATCTGCTCAGACTTCAGATGGCGTTTCTCCTCTCAATGACTGTCTTGCGTCAGTAATGGATTGGATGAGGGAAAACAGATCGAGGATTAATCCAGACAAAACGGAGGTACTGACAGTCACTGGCCCGAAACCAGGTCTGGGAATACAACTTCCAGTCCTAGATGGAGTCACACTCTCCTTGAAGAACTCTGTTTGCAGTTTGGGGTTACTTCTTGATTCATCGCTCCATATGACTAGTCAGGTGAATGCGTCGGTCAGAAGGGCCTGTTATCAGCTTCGGCTGATATGCCAACTGCGCCCTTTCCTGGATATGAGGGACCTGGAGACTGTGGTACATGCTCTGATTACCTCATGTTTGGATCATTGTAATGCGCTCTACATGGGGCTACCCTTGTGCTTAACCTGGAAACTTCAGCTGGTCCAAAATATGGCAGCCAGGCTTGTTACTGGTACGTCGAGGAGAGAGCATATAACTCCTGTGCTCAGATCTCTCCACTGGCTGCCAATTAGTTTCCAGGCACAGTATAAGGTGTTGGTTTTAACCTTTAAAGCCCTACATGGCTTGGGTCCATCTTATCTTAGGGACCGCCTCTTCCCATATGAGCCCCCTCGCATGCTCCGGTCCTCTGGGAGGAACCTGCCACAGCCCGTGAAGACCAGACTGTCGCAGACCTCTCAGAGGGCCTTTTCCACCATTGCTCCCAGGCTGTGGAACGGCCTGCTGGATGAGATGCGTCTTATTACGACCTTGGACACCTTCAAAAAAGCGACCAAGATGCACCTCTTCCAGCAGGCCTTTCCAGATAGCGGCTAATTCCTCCCAATCTTTAAAGACACCTATCCAGCCTTCACCATCCAGACATTATATACCACCTCTAAGCCGCCCAATTGCTTTGAGCTGAAAGGATTGTATAGTTTTCTGAGTATTGTTTGCTTGCTTTTAAATTTGTTCTAGTTTAATCTCTTTTTAAGTGGTGGGAGGTTGGGATTGGGTTGTAACATTTTAACTGTACTTGTTTTAACTTGTTGTACCCCGCCCCGATTGCTTGTACAGAGGGGCGGGTTATAAAATAATAATAATAATAATAATAATAATTATTATTATTATTATTATTATTATGGCAGAAACCAAGGAACTGCCACCACTTGTGACATATCATTGTGTATATACTTTGGTATGTGTAGTCTATGCAACGTGGTATTGTTACGTATTGTTGGTTTTAATGTATAGGATACGGTCTTAGATAGATTAGAATATCCCCCCCCCCCCCATTAAATAGCAATGTTAGTCTGCCATAGTCTGAAAAAGGAAGGAGGGAGAAGAATCTAGCAGTACCTCTATTTAACTAATTTATTTTACATGAGTTTGTGTGGTGGTTGTCAGCCTGAAGTAGTGGATTGATATCCATGAAAAGTCATGCTAAAATAGATCAGTACATAGAGAGATCTTGTAGCACCTTTGAGACTAACTGAAAGAAAGAAATTAGCAGCATGAGCTTTCGTAGCGGAAGTAGACTGAAGTCTATGAAAGTTCATGCTGCCAATTACTTTCTTTCAGTTAGTCTCAAAGGTGCTACAAGATCTCTCTATGTACTGACTCTACAGACTAACACAGCTATATCTTTGAATTCTAAAATAGATCAGTTAGTCTTAAAAGTGCTGCTAGTTTCTCCCCTGCACACATAAAAAAACCATTTTTATTAAGGTAAGTGATTTAAGAGGAGGTGAGCAGTGGTCCCTAGGGAGTGTGGGGTGTGTAGGCCGCACTAGGTGATGGGTGTGTGTGACCCCACTGCTACTCAAATACTGCTCCTCCCTGGCCTCAGAGGGAGAGAAGAACTGCTTCCCCACTACCATTCTCTTCTCCTTTTGTGCCACGTCTTTTTAGATTGTAAGCTTGAGGGCAGGGAACTGTGTCATTAACAATTTGTAAGCCACTCTGAAAGCATTTCTAAGAGCTGGGTATAAATACAATAAATGAAAATAATAAAAATAATAAATAAACATCTGCCATTGGACAGAAATGGGCTGTGGCATTCGCCTGTGTCAATTTAAAATGCAAAGAGATGGTGTGAGTGGGATGAGGCTTAGTGGGTGGAAAGAGGAAAGCCCCAGTTTTTGATCTGCTCCTTACTTTGTCTTTATTGCATACTAGTTATGTTAGAGATATTTTGATCATGTAATGTTGTTGTTTTAGATTGTACGCCACTTGGCAGGTTTTTATTCTTTTTTCTTATTTTATTTGGCCCTTACTATGTAAAGTGCTGTGCAAACTTTACAGCACTCTATAAATAAATGTTAATAACAAATAATTATGTTTTTAAAATTAATTTTAATAATTTTTTAAAACATCACACTTTACCAAATTTTCACTTCCACCACATGAAACTATGTATGTGTAAATACATTTAGGTTGTGCATATGATACTGTAATTTAAGTACAATTTTAATTTTACATTCATCCCTCCATATTTGCAGCATTGATATTTGCGGCATTGATTACTCGTGGATTTGATTAGTATGTTATCTCTAGGAATCTCTAGGTCCTCCAATGTAACTCTATGGTCAACTTTAACTAAAAGTTACCCTAAGGGGGTTTTCTTTGCAAGATTGTTCAGAGGAGGCTTGCTATTGCCTTCCCCTAGAAAGAATACTCTACTAGGCATTAGTACCGGTAGCTCCTCCTGTGTAGTTCTGTGGTCAGTGTCTGTTGGACATTGACCACAGAGTTGCACTGGAGGACCTAGAGATTCCTAGAGAGGTGTCCTCTCAGATAAAAACCTAGTGTTTTTGTTATTTGCGATTTTTCAATATTCACGGGAGGCTTGTGTGCCCCTAATATTGTGAATATGGAGGGACAAGTGTACTAGTTGTTTAGACGGCCAGTATGGCAGAATGATTTGAGTGCTGGACTACAACTCTGGAGACCTGGGTTTGATTCCCAGCTTGCCTATGAAACCCACTAGTGAACTTGGACAAGTCACATTTTCTCAATCTCAGGGGAAGGCAATAGCAAGCTTCTTCTGAACAATCTTGCAAAGAAAACCTCCTTAGGGTCACCGTACATTGGAAATGACTTGAAGGCACACAACAACAAACAAAGTTGTTTATGTCACAGCTATTACCATTACATTTAGTGATATACCGTAATTACAATAAATGGGTAACAAAAAACATTTCTAAGGATTCTGTATGGTGTGGTATGAGAGGTGGTTGTTGGGGTGTGTGACACCATGAGTTACCTCACCAGGTGACACCAAACCTAGTGATACCACTGGGGGTGAGAGTGTGTTGAATGCTGGAGGTGAATGTTGGTTGCCAGGGAGTCTGTAAGGTGTTTGAAAAGCTGGTGTGTGATTTTGGGGAGACTTAGGACCAGCATAGACACCGCCCCTTGACACCACCCCTTTGATCACCAGATCAGGGCCACGACAACCACATGCTATGGCCTCAATCCAGTGTTTTTCCGGCCCTAAGTCTCCTTTTTGGGATGGAAAAAAAGCTACCCTTTCCACTGCGTCGGCACCTTTTTGGTGCTCCTGTGGTATGTGGCATATAAAGACTGCATTACTGGATATGTTTCTGTATAATAAGTGATCAAAAATCTTTTACTTTCTATTTAATAAAATGACAAATATGTACCTTAAATAGCTGTACTAACTGTCTTAGTTTTACTGATGATATGCATTCAGATACATTTGTGGCTGTAGCTGTAGCAGCCGAACTAGTTGGCATGTCACATCTAGGGGTATGCAGTGGGATGTTGGGAGACAGGTTCCACATAAGGGACCAAAATTGACTATCACAGGTGGTGACAGCTACAGTTGTAGCGGCGAGATACAAACCAAAGTGTGTGATGGAAACCAAAGTGTGTGATGATTACAGAAGAGTGTGTGATTCAAAGAGAAGTGAAGGAATAATGTAAGGATTTTGGCTTTAATGAAAGAAGCAGTGATTCAGATGTGAACCTGAAACAGGAGGGGAAAGTGCAGAGGGACTACACCATAAAGTCCAGACCATGGTGAAGCAGGGAAAAAGAGAAACAATGTCAAATAGACAGAAACAACGCAGTTAGACACAGAGAAACAGAACTCAGAAACAGAACACATGGAAACTCAGCAGATTTGGGCAGGGAAAGCATGCACAAAAGGATAGAAGCATACAGTCTCAAAACTACCAAAAAACCCTACAATTTTTTGTTTATGATGAGTCATAGATATTCCTGTGACACACCCATTTATTTTGGAACAATCGAAATGTGTTCATTATCTACACAATCAAAGACTTTGCTATAATGTGTAAAGTGAAGTTTCTTTGGTGCCCTCCATTAGCCAACATATGTTTGTAATATGATCTATAGTGCCTCTTCCTTTTCTGAACCCAGATTGGATGTCTTGTATTTTTAATTTTTTTACTCCATATATGGTAAAATTATTTGTTGTATTCTTGAGAGCATCCCTATGCTTGCATAATACATTAATGCAAATGTTACATTCTCACTACAATTCTTTTTACCCTCTTTCTTGGAGTCTGGAAAATATATTGAGCATTTTCAGTTTGTGGCACAAGAGTTACAGTATATTTTCCTCCTATCTGACTATGTCTATGTTACAGCAACTTTAAAGTTTCACTGTATTTGAATAGCTGATAATGATATATAATGAAAAGTCAGAATGTAGTGAAACATAACAGTAATATGATTACTGGAAAGAAGCAAAGAAGGTGAAGTTTTTTGTTGAAGAAGTTGCTTTCTAAATTAATCTTTAATGTTTATGGTATTCTGCTAATAGTCCAATGGTAATATAATTAAACAAAGATTAGCTAATATGCTGTGAAAAGGGGAGTACCAGAAGTCCAAACTAATATAATAACAGACCTGAGAGCTTTTACATAAAATCATATGAGAAGGCTAAATTAGTGACCAATCTTTAAGAGTACTTACCATTGTAATTTAAGATGTTGTCCCACACATTGTTTTAAAGTAGCATTCTTAAGATAAGTCAGTACAATGTATTGTATAATCACAAAGTATTTCAGAACAGAAATGCTAAAATAATTTGTCATTTAACTTTCAGGTGTCAGTCTTTATTGAGTTTAAAGCACATATACACTTCAATAGTAACCTCAACTTTTTATGATAGTTAAAAAGATCTTGCTACAGTGCACAGAGTTTATTAATTGGAACCAAACTTAACTGTACTTCAAATAAATAACCTAAATATTTAAGAATTTAATTTGAAAGTAATATAACTTTACAATATGAAAATATAAAACAATACATAAACATAATACTCTAAAAGATATTTAGAAATAAAATTGCAACTCTGTATAATATTGACAGTGCAAAAAAGTTTTATTTTAAAAAAATCCAAATAAGCTTATGAACTGGGAAATCATTTAGTTTTATATTATCATGCATACATAGCATTTCAAGCCATGCTTTTGCCTTTAATATTCTTATGGTATTCTGTATGCACAGTAAGTGGAAAACAGCACATGCAACCAGAAGTTCCTTTGCCATGAAAACATCTGTAATTTCCACTGCTGAAGAAAAAACTTTTCAGTTTGAAATATATTAAAATCTTCAGCAAGGCAAATCGGCTCTGGCAGGAACTTCAGAGAAATCCCTGTCTTCCAACAGACTGCATACACAGTCTTCCTACACATGTGCATAAAAGTTTTGTGGGATCACGACCATACTAATTAAAATTGCTGTACCAATCACACCCAACTACGTGCTTGCGTTCCTACAGTACATTACACAGAGGTATTTTGTTGCATTCAAAAATGTTAATGTCTCTGCAGGTCACCAATGTTCTTTTTCCACCAAAAGCTTAAGTGAAGAACATAATCTAATAAAAACCAGTCCAAGCTGAAAACCAACATATATATATGTAACAGATTGTGATCAAAAGTCAGCCACTACCAAACCACTTTTAGAGTTCATAATTACAGGTATTAAAATTAAAACATGAAATTTTGATACAAAGGAAATTTGACCAGATGTAAGAAACAGTGTTGAACATGGCATACCTAGATTTTTAAATCTATTTTTGTGGCCCTAATGATATTGCAGGTGAGCTTGACAGAACTGTGATTCACTTTTCATTTCTGTAGGAAAAAAACTCATTGAGGCAAAGACGAGGGAATGCAATTAACACTAAACTGTAAACACATAGTTCATCTTACTTTTTGAGTGCACACTGACATTGCAAGAGCTCTTTCAACAGACTTCAGCAACAAGACTACAATAGGTCATAGCAGCATGAGATCATGTGGAAAGCACTGAAAAAATAATACTATAACACACCAACACCTCCTAGCAATAAGGTATGTGTGGAAAGTATCTCTTCTCCATGAGATACTTTCTTGGTCAAATGCTGCTCTTTTTGTAATGCCTAGTTGAACTTTCCAGTCATCCTATGTGTCTGTGCTTTATCTGTACAGTTTACCTCTGAAACACCCCTTTATCCATTATAGGTCCAGAGTCTTACAGTTCTGTCTGCAGAAGAAGACAAAAAGGAAAGATCTTGTGTATGCCATCGGCACTGAATCACTTTGTCTTTATGTTCCCCTACCACCATAGTTGGAAGCTGCTTGGTAAGGTCACCTATAGTAAAAGGGAACAAAATAATTATTACTCAGAATTTACACTATCATCATTCAATTTACTTTTGCATATAAATTGCTTGAATAAGCATTTAATTCAAACCCTTGAAACGCAGTAATTCCAGAGTTTATCTTTGTCTTTATCAAGGAGGAGAGAAGCTGCAGATACGATTTTTCCTTCTCTCTCTGTTTTTTTCTGTTATAGTGCAAACAATGTTGTAATTTACTCTCAGGACTGCAGCTCTGAACATATGAAAAATCACACCAGCAATTATATCCTTGAGCTTCTTAAGTTATCTGAGGCTGAGAGATCTGACCCACTATTTAAAGTTAGTAAAAGAAGGTATGCACTAGTTAGTCATGTTGTTTATTTCCCTGTTTCTTGGTAATTTACGAAGTAGATCAGGAAAGAAACAAGAAAGACTTGTTCATTACTTATTCAGCAGTTCAATTACCTTGCAGGTCTGTAACCTTTATTTTCATATCATAAGATCCAGTGAGGAGATAATGAGCCCCAGGGGAGAAGCGAACAGAACGGACATCACTGGAATGAGGATGGTAACTCTGGACCATTCGTCCACCACGAATATCATAGAGCATACAACTGGAATCCTCCTGACCTGTAGCTAGAAGTCGGCCACTAGGATCTACTGCTACTGAAGCTACAGCACTGCCTGGAAAGGAAAGAGAAAAAAACCATCTGTTAAAATCAATACACAGTCCCTTACACACTGTTTCCATGCTTCAGAATAAAGAATTTGCAGAAAGTCTTATGAAATACAAAAGATCAAAACAAATCCAGAGACTTTCCTAGGTTACGCACACACACACATTAAATGTAAAGGTAAAGGTTTTCCCTTGACAGGAATGTCTAGTTGTAACCAACTGTAGGGAGAAGTGCTAATTTCCGTTATTAAGCTGAAGCACCAGCATTGTCCAAAGATGGCTCTGTGGTCATGTGCCCAGCGTGTCTGCACCGAATGCTATTACCTTCCCACTGAGCTGCGGTACCTCTTTATCTAATTGCATTTGCATGCTTTCGAACTATTTATTGTACAATAATTAACATTTAAGAAGAATATTTTAAATCTATTTCTTCTGTTTTTGCAGAACAGATATTACTAAAAGAACTTGAATGACTTGTGCACACAAAGTGGACTTCTTACTTGTAGCAAACACTGGTTACTGATTCAATTAAGTTATTCTTTTTAGAATCTACCATACCTGTGGCCTTTAAAGAGTATCTCTCTCTCTCTCTCTCTCTCTCTCTCTCTCTCTCTTTTTTTGGAGTAAGTAAGCATTTGTGTAAGTGCCAGATACTGTAACTGATGGGTCGCTAGCCTTTATAAAGAAGCCACTCATCACATAATGTGAAGACAGACCTCCATCTCCTAAGTAACATTTATATTAGTCAGATATTGCAAGAGGTTTTTCTCAGCTCCAGTATCAATAACCTTACCTGTTCCATGAAATGTTGTTCCAACAACCCGAACACAACTGGGTACTCTGAGATCCCAGAATCTCACTGTCTTGTCTTGGGATCCAGAGGCTATCATCCATCCACTCCAGGTATAAAGTGCTAAAATATGACCTGCAGAGAAGGATACTTTTTTACTTATCTTCATTTTCATTTTAAAAAGTAACTATAACTTTTTCACACAACAGAAAGCAATGCACTTTTGCCAGGAACATACAACTGAAGAAAAGAGTAAATTCTACATACAATAAAGGTAGTTGTATGAGATATTTATGATTTTACACAGTAAAGTGTACAATTTGTAGTTCATTCAACAAAACACATATTGGAAGCTTTACAATTTGTAAAGCTGATTACTCAAACAGTAACTAACAAAGCTGAACCAGCAACATACCTGTATGTCCGCTCAAAGCATGAAGACCTTGTCCTCGCTGGCAGTCTGTTGTATAAATATTGCAGTCCCCAGCTCCAGCACTTATTAAGATGGCCCCACCGCTCTCAGGACCTTCCATAAAAGCTAGATCTCTAATAGTTCCATCATGCATGCTGAATTCTAAATCTGGTCCTAAAAGGATGTAAATGAAGAACAGAATGAATCATCATAGCACAAGGTGATGCAGAAATAAAGAGGTCTTGTGACACTATACAAAAATAATCTAGACATTAATTTTGAGACACTTGGAGTAAGTAGATCTGGGAGGAGTGACAGAATGAAAAGTTTTAAAACCATCTTTATTTTAACGAGTAATGTTTTAATACTGTAACAGTTTAATTCTATTTCAGTGTTCACTTCTCTATGTTTTGGTTGTATTCTTTTAAATTGTAAACCTCTCTGAATTCTGGCTTTGGGGGGAAAGTGGGATATAAGCAAACAAATAATAAATAGTAGCAGTAGTAGTTAGCAGGTCATTGAATGATCAAACACTGAATCGGGTCTTGGCAAACTCTAATCACAGAGGGCTCTGTAAAGCTTATGTGGCAGAAGACAGCAACCATGTTATATCAGCATGAGATCAGCATTTTGCTGCTTGCTGTACCCACAGTACAGTGCTGCTCCAGGTCACTGGGCCATGATTTAAATTTTCCACTGTCCTACAGCACTGGAAGGCCAGAGTTACTTTGGGAAATTTATAATGCAGGTCCAGATATTTCTTCAAAGATGGCGTCATCATCATCAATGGATGCCGAGAACCTGGAAACATCCAAGGATGCTGGGCCTGCCCCAATAATTTATTTTTTGTAATCACAGATTTATAGTGATAATATGCCAAACATCTGGTGTGATTTCCATGTACTTTGCCCAATCATTGGTACATTTGCTAGATACAGCTTGTTTTTAACCTGCTACACAAATATACAGCATAACACAGACTCTCCTATTATAGTTTGCTGACATTTCAAGGAGTAATTTCTGTACCTGTAACAAAGATTATGCTGTAAAACCAGAATCCATGAATTAAACATTTCATAAGCAGTGATCCTTGGAAATTTTTCAAGTTAAAATGCAAGTAATATTTTGAGTTCATAACAATTGTACTTGCAAAAAATACTTTTCTTCTCCACTGCCACCCACATTAAGAAATGTCGGAATGGGGAATTGGCACAGAACAGAAACTCTCAGAGTATCTGTGCTATTGGCTGTATTCTGATCTCTAACATTTGTCTGCCAAATAATTATGATATATCATACTTCTAAGTAATACTCTTCTGAAGCTCTCTAAGTCAAATTCATATGATTAAAATTATATATTTTGTCAAGTTTGGAATATTGCACGTTTCTTTGCTCCATTCTTCTTTGTCATTCTCTAATGAAATTTAGTTTGTAAGACTTCAGGGGAAGGACCTGTCTACAGTGCCATGTATATTGATGGATATCAATATAGGCAACATAAGCAACATTATCCATTTACTATTACTGTAGCTGTTATTCAGCATTTAAAGCCACTTCTCTTACCTAAACGAAGCTTTGTAATCCCATGTACAACTAGATGCTCATTGTTGTTGTTTTTTAACTTACATATGATAAAACAATTACTGGTAATACTCACCTGTTGCATTACAGGTTTCTGCATTAAAAGGCAGCACTTTAACATATTTGTCGTTGGAACCAGTAGCTAGCAACTGTCCACAGGGACTCCATGCCACACAATAAATTGATCCTTTGTGATGTTTATTCCGTTTGAAACGAACTACTGGCTGTTTTGGAGTATTACTACCACTAGAAAAATATTTGAAAGATAGGATTATCACACTCCTCTTAGGTATATATATGCATGCACATGTATTAATTGTATTGTGTGTGTGTGTACACATGTGTGCATGTGCATCTGCAACAAAAGCAAATGCCATGGATAGTCTCTGTTTTGGAATAGTTACGAAATAAGAGTATTTTTTGCTAAGTAATGTTAAAATTGAATAGGTACATCTAAAATAAGTATTCATTTTTTTGCATTAAATGAAATATAAGAGCAGAAGTATATCTTGTCATAAAGGCTGGTGTTTGAGGAAGTAAATTAAACTAGAATATACAAAGGGGGACTACAATATGTTCAAAGGTTTCCATTAATAGTTTTAAAGAGCTGTAAAACTGTATGTTTGGGGGGTGGCGTCTATTCCAAAACACTACTTTTTCGTTAGTATACCTTTGAAGTCAGTGAGATTATTTGTGTTATGTAGAAATAGTCAACAATTATTTTGCAAATATTTGTTTTGTATAATTTGGAATAAAAAGTGAGACACTTATTTCTGAAATGTACAGAGAAATAATGTGCATGTCCCATCACGAGTAGAGAGATCAATGGGACTATCCTATGTATAAATATGTATAACAGAATAGTATAAGTAATGGGGGGGGGGGGTGAGCTAGTCTGTTAATGAAGCTAGGTTTCTGGGTTTTCAAGATTATATTTATCCTATGGCAAAACAATATTTTATGTGAGCTATAATCTTTTGATAAGATGAACATTTAATTACAAGAGAGCAGATCACTTTTAGCACTGATGCAGCTAAATCCTACATACTGGATTGGATTGCCAAAGCCCCCTGCAAATTCAAGTGTTGATACTGGAAGAAAGAGCAACATTTCTCTCATTCCTAAAGCCAACCAGCCACTTCTGCTATAATGTTTTAGACAATATAGGTAATTAAAAATGGAATACTAAGAAGAATACTGAAAAGAAACTAGATTTAGGGATTTGTAGATACCATCACAGATTCCCTGATTATACCACTTAGACTTTCACTTGTAGTTTTCGGTGTACAAGCACTATGTATATTGAAATAACAGCTTTTAAAATATTCATGCGTAAAAGCAGCAGAATAATATTAACATTTGGCTGTTGAGCAGCTCAGATGAAAGCAAAATGCTAATAGGGCAACTGAAAGTTAATATAACCAATAAGCTTTGAGTGATAGCAAAGTGTGGTTGTTGTTTTTTTAAAAGTCATGCTGCTGGAAAGTGGTGCTGACATAAGAAGATATGAACAGTGGCAACAGAGGAGCACAACATGGTGGTGGTATATTCAAATAGTTATGCAATAGTCACAGAATAGAAAGCGAAAAAGAAAAGAAAAACCCAAATGATCTGGCAACTCCAAAGTGTTTGTAAGAGGAAATAAATTTACTAGTTACTTTGTTGTCATCTTTACAGAGGAAGAGATCGAAGATCTGCCTAAGTCAAATACCAGTTTTCGAGGAACAGCAGAGGAGGAGCTAAACAGCATATAAGCAAACAGTTATAAAGAGACTAACATACACTTTGCAAATATCCCATGTGAGTAACACACTGATGGCTTTGAAATGTAATATGATAGAGACTGGCTTTTGATGGGTCACTTTAAAAGCAAAACTACACCTGGGTAACATTTTATAAAGCAAACTGCCAATTCACTGAACAAGCAGCATGCCATTTGATATATCCCATCCTGCTAAAACATTTGCCACGCACAACCATTTATTCTGGTTTGCCATGCTTGAAGCCACACAAGATCACAAAAATGAAAACGTTCATGAGGAAGGTGAAAATATTTCTTTGGGTTTCTTGCTTTTTAAACCAAAAACAAAGGAAGCATGACCCTAAAATATTTTTGAGTAATCTCACTGACTTCACTGGAACAGCTTGTGAGTTATTTGTGAAGGCCACTAATATTAGGATTTGCATTCAAAAAATTCCTCATCCATAATAACTGTGCACTCACCTGGTTATTAATAGTAAATATAATTAATTGCCTTTAGACAATCAGATGTAGCTTCGTACACAGAGAGCATGCAAATATTCCTTCCTGCTAACCCCTCCATCCCAAACAGAGATGCAGTGTATCTAATTCATCCTTTCTCTATTCCACTTTCCATAGGCAATGCTAAAACCTGAGATGAGATCCTTGACTGCATGCAGAACAGCTACAGGACCTATGGGAGTGTAAAGGGGTCTCAGATTTCAGGAGGAGAGCAGCTGGGACAGGAGCCTAGCATTCAATTGTTATTTTATCTGCATGGCTGAAGTATTTACTAAATCAAAAGTGTATGGTTTTTCCTTGAGTTCCAGTTTGATCCAATAGAAAGTACTGGGATTGGAATCAAGGTAAGAATTCAACTGTATAATTTCTTAAAAAAAAAAAAAAAGACATCCCGGGAAAGAGTTCTGTTATTACTACACAGAGTCTGGGCTTCATTCAGGGCACACACATTGAAAAGTAGAGAAGGAGGTATGTGTGCTAAAATAATCTCTAACTTGTGCTAGTGCTGTGTGAATTCACTGCCTCCTCTAAACCTTCTAATCAGCACATCAGTAACAATGAAGTGAGGACCATGGAAGAAAATTCCTCCTTGTGTTAAGTCTTCTTTACTTGAGTCCCATTCTACACTGATGACATATTCATTAATAGAATAATGTTAAAATTATTTAGAGTACCCAGTTCATACTAAATATTTCTGTTAAAACTTTAAAGTACTCAAGAACCAAAGTCCTACAACAATCAATCACTGGCAGGTTTAAAAAACAGGAAATGGACAAAATGAACAACAGAAAACCATAGAGCAGATATGGATACAAATGTCTGACGTCAAGTGATGAAAGACAAACAACAGCCCAAGATCAATAATTTTACCCTTACCTTGAGTTTGGAAGGTCTGGATAAGCACACACTCTCAAAGTTTTCGAATTTGAGCCAACAGCATACAGACTGCCACTTGGATGGAAAGCCACAGCTCTGACAGCTTGTGTATCTTCTAGGGTATTGACACAAATGAATTGCTTTTTTGATTTGTCGTCCTGTTGTGTCAAAAGTTACAACACAAGTAACTATTTTTCTATAGTTCTGCATATTTTCAAGAATGCCACAGATAAAATTCTATTGTAACATTACTAGGGAAAAGTTGCATACCCTCTCCACATAACTAATATGGAAAACTCATAATGGATGGGTAACCCTGCTCCCAGATGTCCTTCACTGGATTACAGAATCCAAATGAAGATAACTGTGATATATGCTTACACTTACCTTAAAAATAGGATTTTTCAACCCCTTTCCAAAATATGCACAACAAGATTCAACTAAAATGCTGGAGTCTGGAACATGAATTTTCTGTGGTTACACAAGTGCCTTTCTGTGTCTTCTGTGTATTAAGGATTAGAAATTTATGGCTATCCAGGTATTTGGTGGACTCCAATGCCCATTATTCCCAGCCACAATGGCCAAAAGTTAGGGATGACAGGAAATTCAGTCCAACAACAGGTGGGGGAGTGCTGAAGGTTCACCATCTCTGCATTATGAAGCAATGCCTTCTCCCCAGCAATTGTGTTATATGATTGGAGCATATGTTACATCTAGATTCTTGAAAATATGGAGTGGTTATACAGAAATATGGCTATACCATAATCATACCAGATCTCATCTGATCTTGGAAGCTAATCAGGATCAGCTTTGGTTAGTGATTTAATGGGAGACCACCAGTGAATATCAGGTGCTGTAGGCTATATTTCAGAAGAAGGAATTGGGAAAATCTCTAAGAAAAACTCTATGAAATTGATGAGGTTGCCATAAGGTGACAGGTGACAAAAATGTGTGCGCACACACACACACACACACACCCCCATTCCTGGATAAGAAATACTGATGATGTTGTGTTCTTCCCAGTGTACAATGTCTACAGTATGTCACTAGGTGTCACTACAGTGCACCATCAAACAACACGAAAAAACACCCATTTAGGGTTTTCCTCATCAGACCTGTAAAATCACAACAACAAAAATGAAGTTGTCTTTCATGAGTGCCATACTTAGTCTTGATTCTGCAGCTGTAGTATACTATAGTTGGTATAAATATGTGTGAGAAAAGACCTGAAGTGCACTATTTGGGATAAGCATGTGGACAAATTCTAATGTCTCAAAAATCTTTAATAGTTTTTTACTAACAGGAAAATCCTGGTATCTGCACATGTAAAGAGATGTTTTTCATATCCAAATTCACTGCAGTGTAAGGTGGTATGAAGTCCTACCTCATCACCTCTTGTCCGATTTCCCGGAGAGTCTTCATGTTGTGCCTGAATGGCAGAATGCTCTTGTATTCTATTATAATGCACAAAATTAAATTGAGAAGAATGAGATAAAAACAATCATTTCTCCTTTAAGTGTAAGTAAAATGATAGTTTGAGAATAAAATCATGCAAACAGGAAAGAATAGGAACAGATAAGAAACCTCTAGAGCTTACTGAAATTAGTCTGATCCTTTGGGTATAATAACTTCTCTTCCCCCTCTTTTTAAAGAGACAACTCTCCTATCAAATGATGGCAGGAAGCACAATGTGTTGCACGGAATGTATATTAAATTGATTTACATTTTAATCTCTGTTAATCATCAGTGCTGACATATAAGAAAGTGTTCAGTTACTTACGTTTGGTTTCCATGGACAGGTGATTCTTCAAGGGATGGTATTTGACTAGCCGACCCAAGTTTCTGTGGAGTGCTTGTATTAATGTTTGCATTGTCATTTGCAATTCTCTGACTAGAATCAGGAGGGTGAGATGTATTTCCTTTGCTCCCATTGCAATACTGACTTAGTGTCTGCACGTCATTTCCCAAACTGTCCATGCCCATATTTAACTCCCCTAACTTCTGAATAGACCTGCAGGATATTATTTTTTTAAAAGAAAAAATAGTGTATAAAACATTAATATGCACTGCAGTGTTGCTACCAAGACTATTTCTTTTTGTTTTCAATTTGTTGTTTTCTTCTATACATGTTCACAATTATAGAAAGAAACAACAAATTAACACAAATCTCTAATTATACAGCCATTAAAATATACCATTATAATATAGTGTCAGTGGATGCAATGCATGAAACAGAAAATTGGGGAATTTTGATCTTAAAAAACTAGTTATATTTTACCTTCATACTACCAAACAGACATTTTTGTAGTCACTATTATGAAGAATCCACACAGAACTAAACCTACAAAGTAGGTATTTTACATTGTCACCTCAAGAATTTTAAACCATGTCCCTAAGGTTTAGCCACCAGCCATGTACCTTTTTTAAAATTGTCCCAATCAATCTACTGAATTTTGCCCTTGGGGTACTTTTTTGTCCCACACAATATAATGTATTGGGAGAAAACATGACTGACACCTTTTATGTTTGAACATAATATAGAAAAGCAGGTAAGATGTGAGACCAGTCCCTTGCTCAAAGATAGGAATGCAGCAACTGCATGGTCAAGTAGTCCTATCCAGAAAGGACCAAGAGATAATGTCATGAAAAAGCAGAATGGAAGGAGTTCATGCAGACATTCAAAGACAGTTCACCACAGAGCAGCCAGAAGAATTATTTAGCACCTCGAGCTAAGGAAAAATGAAAGCAAAGTGATAGTGCTAAAAACTGCTCTTCATAGAAAGCAAATTTTTTATGACATAGTTCATGAAACAATTAGAGAACCACAACTTGTATTCAGGGCATGGAGTGAGAGTATCCCTACCAGTGAGGAAGGGGCTGTACATACAGCTCCCCAAGGGGTGGCGAGATGCTGCCCCTTTCCTAGCTGGATCGGGGCTGTGGCAACACTGTGGCTCCAATGTGGCCTTTTGAGGGCGCAAAAAGGAGTGGCAAAAAGCAGCTTCTTTTTGTGCCCTGAAAGGACACTATAGCTATGGTGCTGTGGCTATATGGCACTCCTTCGGTGCTGAGTTATAGGTTTAGTCACAGTCACCATTTACTTACAAATAAAGGCCACTGAAACTGGAGTAAGGCAAGGATTATAGTCTTGATTTTGTTAAACAAAATATAGGCTTACAACTATAAATTTAGCAAAGCTGACCTGTTAAGAAATTGCTCAGTAAGATTCTGGGGTGCATCTGAACCATCCTCCTGGTTTACCCCTCCTTCTAATAACATCTGCTGATACAGCTGCCGTTGTTGTTCCTTCTGTTCTAAGTGCTGTTGGTATCGTAACCGTTGTCTGTAATATTCCTGAAATTGCTCTGTTGAATCACGAAGCTAAACAAGATTGAATATAGTGAATTGTTGTAAAAGCTTTAAATGTAATAACTCTCATTCCATTTTGTTTTCTGCTAATCCCAACAGCTGTTTTTTTTTAAACCAAAGTGGAGAGACATTTTTTTTATCTGTGTAACATAGCCATGAAACCCACTGGGTGACCCTGGGCAAGTCATACTCTCACAGCCTCAGAGGATGCCAAGAAAATTCCATAATAGGGTTGCCTTAGAGTAGACATAAATCAGAAATTACTTGAAGGCACAGAACAACAACAAAATATAGCTGTAAATATTTGGTAGTGTTTGCCTTGCTCCTCACTAGAGAATCATCTGGAAAGTCACATAGACATTATGAAGCTTGCTGAAAGTACATCCAACAATAAAATGCTAACTTAAGAGAAAGACCATATGTAAGATTCCAGAATACAATCTCCTGCAAATACACAAAAAGGGAAATGTACTTCTGTATTTATTAACACAACATGTTAAGTGTTCACTTACCAGCTGAATAAATAAATAAAAACTTGTTTTGTTCAAGTAATCATATATATCAACAATTTGTTAATTGGGTGCAATAAGATATTGCTGTGAAATGGAGAAGCATTCTAAATGTTGGCAATTTTAAGTTACAAAAAACTATAACCTCACTGAGCAAACCAACAACATATTATTCCATATCCTTTCCCACAGCCACAACTTGTCTCATACTGTGCTGAGAAAAGGCAGTCTCAGCCAAAATTAGGAACTATATGCTGTAGTTGCTAAATGCTTTGAAATGATCTCACTCTGGCTACAGATCTACCACCACATTCTATTTCTTTAAGCATTTTCAGAAGGATACCACTTAGCATTGAACAATTTCTATTTTACTGTAAGCTACAAATGGAATTGCCATCAGCAGTTACTGTTTCAGTGATATAATTTTTTTTGTATTTATGAACATGATATATTCATCTACATAGTACAGTAAATGTCACACAGAAAATGTGTTTATTTCTTCCCCTTTCCCCCCAAATTAGGGTCTTTTAAAATGATTTCTAAGACTACCACCACAACTATTTATTTAATTAATCACTGAAGTTACTACTTCAAATGAATGGCAGAGGCAGTGGGTGTCAGTTTTCCATCAATTATTAATGTTTGCCCTCAGCCCCACACCTTCTTCTCCAAATATTGTAGAAAGAGAAATATCAACTGATAGGATTCTGAAGTTCCTTCCTCCTTCTTAAATCCTAGAAACACCGCCTTGCCCTATTATTTTTCTGCTTTCTTTGTTACACTGTTAGAATAAAATAAGCCAATATGAAAAAAAATCC
This sequence comes from Urosaurus nigricauda, assembly GCA_034509955.1. NCBI lineage: Eukaryota > Metazoa > Chordata > Lepidosauria > Squamata > Phrynosomatidae > Urosaurus > Urosaurus nigricauda. Next base: position 110,968,896 of record JAOEGL010000004.1, read on the forward strand.
TCCAGTTTGTCACAGTATCCCACCTGTCTCAAATACCATACCACATTTTAGCACCTGTAAACTTGCAGAAAATTTGTGTCTGCATTTTCAAGTTTCTAGAGTAGAAATATTTAATGGATATCAATATATCATATCATATCATATATCAATATATATCAATATATAACTATATCATAATGGATTGGTTTTATAATTTGGGCTTTTTTGCTTATTCCTCTCCCTGTGAAAGCTCTCTGAAGCGCCGTGTGCCCTCTCTCAAAGGATCCTCTGGAACAGTAGAGCTGGGATGGTGCAGTGAGAGGGGAAACTGGCACAAATGAGGGGCCTTTTACGGATTTCACATTCTCACTAGGATTTGGGTGAAAATCCCCTTGAAACTCAGGGGAGGCTTTCTAGGAGAAGCAGGGAATGTAGTCTGTTGTTGTTGTGTGCCTTCAAGTCATTTCCTACTTATGATGACCCTATCATGATACTCAAGGCTGAGTGTGTTTGGTCCACCCAAGATCACGCAGTGGGTTTCCATGGCTGAGTGGGGAATTGAACCCTGGTCTCCAGAGTTGTAGTCCAGCACTCAAACCATTACACTATACTGGCTGAAAGGAAAGGATAGGAAAATCTTCTTATACTTTGGATCCAACCCACCATGGCAGACAATGTATCGAGGTTTTTTCTCATTGTGGGGCTGATTTCTACACTTCCTGGCTATTTTACGCTGCCCTGTCCCTGTGTTTCAATTTACATGGGTCAAATCTGACTAAATATTTCTAAATATTGGGACTATATATGCTGTGTAACCAAGTATCGCCTCCTGGGAGAAAGGTGGAGCAAAGATTAAATATGATAGATAGATAGATAGATGGCTATTTTTATCAAAAATTATTATTTTTTGTTTGTTTTTGAAACACTGACCACTAGGTTCAAGAAACAGCACAGCAAACACCAGGAGCCCTGGTAGTGCAGTGGTTAAATGCCTGTATTTCAGCCACTCACTCAAAACCATAAGGTTGCAAGTTCAATACCAGCCAGGGCTCAAGCTCAACCCAGGCTTGTATCCTTCCAAGGTTGCTAAAATGAATACCCAACTTGTTGGGGGCAATTAGCTTATAGTTGTAAACCCCTTAAAGGCTGCTTAGTTCAGTATGAAGTGGTATATAAATGAAACTGCTATTGCTATTACTATACAAAAATAAGCTTCCAGATCACCATGGTGTAATGGAGCTCCCATTACAACAGACATTGTTACACCAAACTAATAAAGCAAACCCATTCAAAGGCCCTCATTATCTTGAAGTAAAAATACTCCATTACCTCATTCTTTTCTTGCTTGGCTGGTCCCTGATGCTGTGTTGCATTTGCTGGCTCTTTCTCTGGAACTGAATTCTGGCACACAGTCTCATTGCCAGAGGAGTGCTGAGGATCCACAGGCGTGTCACATCTTTCATGGATAGAGGGGCCAGAAAAAGGAGATTTTAAAGTTTGTAATGTTATGTGCTTTTAAAATATATAATTCATGTTTTGGCAATCAGCTTTAATATATGCCACAACTAAGCTTAGGGTAGAAAAATCTTACTAGAGCTTTCATAACAAGATTTTCCCCCACCCCAGCTCTCCCAAGCTCATGGCCTTTTACTATGAGAACAGATGGTCAGAAGGGAAAACGACACAATAAAAATGATTTAACATTTCAAAATGGAAAGTCTGGAGACATAAAATAAAACAAGAGGCAAAGAATGGGTACTGTTGTGTCTCAAGAAAAATGCAGGAACAAATTGTTCCCTTGGATATAGCAGAGTAAACTGGAGTTTGCCATGTGTCCAAGAATTAAATCCCACAGCAGGATAACGGAAAAAGCATCTCTTCTAGAAGGCGAATAGTCCAGTGAAGAAGTAATAATTGTGGAAGGCCCACCCAGGGAATACTAACAAAAGGAAAGCGAAATGTTCCTCTGGGCTGGAATAGGGATGTCAAGGATACAAAGAAACCATGATACCCAGATTAACCACAATGACGAACTAGCTAGCTTCTAATCTGCCTTCAGAAAATTTGGGAAAAGATACTTTTGGTTAGGTGTGGGCAAAATATGAGCTATGGGTTGCATACAGCTGTCATGGCTATTTTTGTGGTATGGATGGCCCACCACATGGATCAATAACGTTTTTGCCCTTAATGCCCCCTAGGCAGAATGGAGGGTTTTCACCACATTTTGTGGGCACTAAGGGAGAGGCCTTTTTTAAAGTGAACTTCTACTCGCTTTGTCTTTTAAAAAAGACTTATCTTAGTCTTAGCAGTGCCTTTAAATTTAGTGAAAATGCCCCCACAGCCCTTAGCAGGGGTTTGGGGGCAATTTTTATAAATTTATTTGGCGGGTGCAATTTTCCAATGTCTCCTGGGGTGGGGTAATGTGGCCCCCAGCCTTCCAGAGTTGCCCACCCCACTTTAAGTTTTAAAGTCTGAGAGATTCTGAAGCAACCACTCAGAAGTCCCAGCATGTGATAGCAATTATTCTGGAAAATCTAATTCTTTTAGGTACCTAAAAATACCCATTCCCAGTTTAAATCAAAACACTGAATATATAAGGTAATTTAAACTTTAAATCTGATGTGTACACCAGAAATCTATGTGTATTTATTCAGAATCAAGTCAGTAATTTTAGTGGTATCTTCCAGTAACTATGCACAGAATCAAGGTTTCGGCCTCAAAGCAGATCCATTTACCGTATATACTCAACTATATGTCGATCTCATGTATAAGCTCGTATCCAAGCATTCAAAAAGGCCAGAAGCAACACCACAGTGGAGAGAATAGTGGAGATTGGTGCTTCTTTTAAGTTCTCCTAGGATGGAATAAGCTCTTACTTTTTGCCACTCGGAGAGGGAGATTGATCCTGTTTTGAGTTAAGGCACAGCACTTGCATTGACCTGTGGATAAGTTGACTGAGGTTTTTTGGGTCAATTTTTTGATTCAGATTTCTAGACCTGAGTATATACAATAACTGTAAAATTGTTTCTTAGGTGAAAGATTAAATAATAAGTGTTTAACAATGATTCTCCTGCCACTTTTGTCACCTTCTTAGAATCTACAGTTATCACTGTCAACCCGCTCATTTGCTCTCCTCTCCCAGTGAACAATTTGACAATCCAATCATCAGCTCTGGCTGCGATCCATGCTTTCATACAATTAAATAACTTCATATTGGTCTGATGCCGATCTCTGAAGCGGTTAATATTGTTTAAAGCATTTGTACCTTGCAATTTTTACTATAAGCATTCATATTAATTTCCACTAAAACAAATAAACATTCATGGCAAACAGAACCCAAAAAGACACCCTATACCCACACAGCAAAACCAGAAGAAGAAAAAAGCAAACCCACATAAAATATGGTAAGAATACGTTTAGATAATATTATCTCAGTATTTACACCTGAATATGCTAAGAGTGCTTTGCAGTAGTCCAGTACTGAAGTAATCATGATATGTGTCAACCTTTCTCAAAAAAGCTTGTTGGTGCACTAACTAGAGCTGGGCAAAGGCACATTTGACTACTGTTGCCTAAATCTAGACTACAGAATGAGAACAGAATCTGCCATATTCCCACACTTAAAAGAAGCAGGCTTATTGTATACTCAACCTCATACTTAGATCTATGCAACAAAATTTGCTATTGTGAATTGACTGTTTCCCTTGTGATGTAACTATTTGGATAACAGTGTAAGGAATTACAAGCTATACTGTACTTGCCCGATCCGAAAATGCCATAAAATAGGATGAGATACAAATAAATAAATACACCTACAAATGTTGGAGCTGTAATTTATGACGTTAGAAAGATGTCATAGATTCAAACTCATATTAGCCAGAATCTGTGAATTTTCCTTTGTTACTCTGGTACTTGGTTACATTCCAGCCCAATGGGTCCTAACAAAATACATGCAGCTTGGATTCAATGTGCTGCCTCAGTTGCTAAGCAACAAATTTTACGGGCCTGGAAATCCCACTCACCATGTGATATCAATGTCTGGATAGCAAAACTCCTAGAATTGGCTCCTTAAGAATGGGCATGATATATAGGGAGAAATAAGCAGGTGCTACTCTTTTATTCTTCTGCTACATACAGATTTGCATCTGACTTTCCAAGGGCTTGGTGAATTTCATACATTTTGGTATGTATGGTATGCCTAGACATATTTCATTCACACTAGTGGGCATGAAACAATGTGCAGATAGGAGACAATGCATTTTAGCAGTGGGTTTAAACTGATAAAATAGCAATGCCATGAAGAGTAACAGAAGGCTTGCTCAACCAAAGAAATTTAGCAAGAGTACTTAGTAGTGTATAGTAGTGCTGAGAAAGTAATGCTAAAGTAAATTAGAATACCAAAGATTGTGCTACTGTTCTGTCAATGTATCTATCCATCTACTCTTCTTCTTTCCACTTGCAGAGTCAAGACATGCTACTGTTCACACACCCCACATTTCTAAAATAAAAAAGAAAGACATTCTCACATCTTTCCTGCCCCTGTATCATTCAATTCTCACCTGTCTTTTCATTCCAAACTTTTAGATCAACCACTCAGAATTTCTACTCCTTCCAATCTTATCTTGAATGTTTGCACTGAAGCGTTTGCTCTCAGTTTCCCACTAAAACGATCCTCAACAAAATTATCTCATCTCTTTGACAAACCCAGAGGTTTTTACTTTATTTATTCCTTGACTTATTTACTTCCTTTGAATGTTACCTATGCAATTCCTTTTATGTTCTGAGCATCCATGGTTCTAGCCTCAGGCGGCGGCTCCTCTAACCTGGCTAATTATTCACTCAATATTTTCACAGGAGGAAATTTATCTGATTTATTCTCAGTGATATAAACAGACTGAGTCTCCCTTATCTGAAATGCTTGGGACCAGAACTGGTTTTCATTTTGGGTAATTTTAAAATTATGACTATTGTTTTGGAATATCTATGATAGTGTACATAAGTAACGAGATATCTTGGAGATGTGACCCAAGTCTAAACCAAAAATCATTTATGTTTCATATACACCTTATACACATAGCCTGAAAGTAATTTTATTCAATATGTTTTAATTGTATTGATGGAAGCAAAGGTTGTAAATTGCTTAGACACTGCTTAGGTGGTGTAAAGTGGTTTGCTTGACTGTTGTAATCCACTTTGATTCCCCACTGGAAACCTATATATTCCTATAAGGTTGTGTACACTGAGCCATCGAAAAGCAAAGGTGTCACTATCTCAGCCACTAATATTTTTTTGGTGGCTTTTGGAGTATTTTAGATTTTGGAATTCCGGATAAGAGAGACTCAACCTCTAACTCTGTCTACAGGTGACAATAATCAAATCCCATAGCTCTCAATATTATTTACAAGCGTATGCTCACTGAGCAAAAATACACATAAAGCCCATCCAGCACATCCCATCTGGCGCTCTGAATGGCTTGCCTGATAACTTAAACTTGGACATTACACTGTCGTCTTAAATGCAGTATGTACAACACTGAACACATCTTTCCAATATTTTCTCTAGCTTCACTTTCTCTATTCTTTATCATCATCCTTCCTGATAATCAGGAAAAATCTTTATAGTCTTCCCTTTGCTTTCTTCATGTATTCATATAATTCATGTCACTTCTGGCCAATTCCAGCTTCTTAATGAAACCCTGTCCTCTCTGAATTTTTGTTGTTAAGCCATAAGTCTTTCAGCTTTATTCAGCAGTCACTCTCACAATTTGTACCTGGCCACTCTCCTCCTGATACTCCTGCATGGACTCCACAGCCACATGTCCATTCCTGGATCCTGCACAAACTCCTCATCCTCACTTTCAGAACCTTCCATCACTCTCCCCTTGCATGAGTCTGCTGTCATATCCTGTTATGCCCAAATCATTGATTTTCCTTTTTCAGTGCAGCAGAGTTGCTGCCACTAATTTCTAGACTTTCCCCCCTAAAATGTGCATACATTACTCTTTTTGTTTGTTCACTTCTATCTTCATAATATACCTTAGTCCTCAACAGTTTCCCTTTAGTCCCAGCAAAGAGAGGGTTAATTGATTAAGAATGTGAAGAGAGGATAAGGGGTATTAGGTTCTGTCAGGTGAGATTTGGGAGGGAAAACTAATTTGTGGGATAATCATGTTTGGCTTTTGGAAACCCCCAGCTTTCTGTTTTTGATAGTGTTTTTGTATGCTGGCATTTTAAAGTCTATGCACAATTTTCAACTTTTTAAAAATGTGGCTAAGCAGAGCTTACCGCTCAGGTGACTCTTCGTAAATGCTGTGGCAGTCTGTATTCTCCATCATTAGACTTCGAGTAAGATTCTGTACTCCTGGATAATGGAAGTTAGCAAAGGAGTGGGACATGGGAGATGTTTTTGTCCCAAGATCTGTGACACGTTTATCATGATTTGTTAACCCACAGGAGAGTCCATCCAAGGCAGGGTTTAAGGAGCGAGTCATGTAAGCATCAGCAGACTGAGGCCTCCTCATTGGTGATGATGGGTAAGGAGAAAGTTTGCTGATGAGGGGTGTCAAGAGATCAGCATAGGCAGCTTTTGTTGGTTTTAGGAGTTTATCAACATGAATATTAAGCATCTTTTGTTCAAAAGCACAAGAAAAAACAGTAGAGGGCAGATTCTGAAGCCATGACAGCAAACTAAGGTCCAAGTCATCACACCCATTACCACATAAAAGATCAATGCCAAGCAACACTTCACTCTCCGTAATTTCTTCTCCTGTTGCTTTACTCTGACAGAACTCCACACAACATTCATACAACAGCCCCTTCATCACAAGCTGAAATAAACGATTGTTGCTTGCTTTAAAACCAGCTTCACTTAGTTTTCTGTCTGCAGGAATGAACTCTGCCACCATTACACAAGCCTCTTCAAAACAGTGAACTCGTGCAGTGCTGGGATTCCAGTCCTTGAATTCCGCATGGTTGGTGAGACGAGGCAACGTAAGAAGTAAACACAGTTTGCTGTAGTCATCTTTAGAAGGGCAATATTCTTCTAAAGCATGTAGGCACTGCACAGCCTCTTGCATTGTAAATTCCAGCTGGAAAAAAGAACCACTTTGTTAAGTGTAAAACAAACTTACTACAGTAAATGTACCTGCATCAAGATGAATTTACATAAATTCTGCTATTGACTTACCCTAATATCATAGGCATGCTTATAAACTTAACCTATACCTTCATATGACAATATAATTCTTATTCATCTGAAATAAACTCAATGTTCTTATAGTTTTTTCCACCTCCTGTTTCTTTTGCTATGTCTTGTAATCAATAGCTACTAGTCATGATGGCTATATACTATCTTCATCTCAGAGGCCCTATACATCTACATACTAATTACCGGGGAACACAAGCAGGGGGTTGCTATTGCACCCGCATCCTCTTATGTGCTTCACATCTGGTTGGACACTGTGCAAATACAAATCTAGAGTAAATAGGGCTTGGTCTGATCCAGAACAGTTGCTTTTATGTAACTCTTAATATTTACCCGAGTAGGCATTCAGGTCTGAATGACTTTTCATACTTAGATTAAAACTGGAAGCACCTTCATTGTTACACTGACAATATACATACTTATTTTTGAACCATCCCTCATCTCAAATGGGCAGTTACTCTCCTTGCTACTTCAGGCCCGATTAATACTGTCCTCTGATATTGTGTCTTACCCTTTTGCATCATCACTCAGCACTCAGGATTGAGACCGTGTTTTCTGGTAAATCGTGATGTGATTTCCCTCCATAACTATCAGCTGTAGTGCAGGCTGCATCAGGGAATTGCCATGCAGCAATACTACTGTTTCCTACTACTGTCACTGCCCATTTATTTTATTTATGTCTGCCATGCAAGTGCTCTCAGGGTGCTTCACAACTGAAAAAACAAACTATGTAATCAAATAGAAAACAATAACAGCAAGGAAAACAAACAACAAAACCACAATTGTATAGTTAAAACTTTGGGCAAATTAAAAAGGTCTTAACCTGGTGACAAAAGAACATCAGGTTTGGTGCTAGGTGAAGCCTTCATCAGAAGAGCATTCCACAGTTGTATTCCCTGAATGACAAAGCAAAAGTTTCCTTTCAAGAGATCACCCCCCAGCCTCATCTCAGTAAGTAGACTGATCAGGAAAAGGGCCTCTGAGAAATAAATTAAAATTGGCAGAGAGAGGGAAGGATCTGAATTGCATATGACTTCCCTCCTCCAGCTAGTATTATGGCAGACTTACATGCTGAGGCTCATCTTCTGCAGACATTGCATTATTCACACATAAGGCTTCTAAAAATTTCTGTTTCAGTATGATATAACGAAACCTGCACCCAAGAAAATAAAAATCCAAATGAAGTATGAACAGTGATGTGCATCAGCAGGAACTTAAGACAGATTATAGCAGTTAACAGTTACCTCTTTTCCTAGAATCTGGAAAAGAACATATTCTAACATAATTAATACTCTACCATGTAAACATACAATGCCCTGATCATTACAATGAGAGCTTAGTGAAAGCAATGTTAAGCTGTTTCTATTTATGTAATGAAATCTATTTATATAATAAAACTTCAGTGCTATTCTTATGATGTTCATAAGAATTTCAGTAAAATTTCAGTGCAATTCTTTATATGGGCTCATGGGAAAGAAGGCAGTTCTTCTTTCCTGAATAAACAGCAGCAGTTCTTAAAATTAATTTTAAACTATGAAGAATATGAATACAAGCTGAATTACAGGGTGTTAGAAATGGAATAAAGAGGTTTGCAATTGTGTGAGTGGACTTAAATATGCTTCTCTAAATCAGTATCTCTTTTGAGCTATATGTCTCAAGTTTTCCTCAAACTTGTTTCTTCTTGAATACAATGAAAAACCAAGGGAATAAAACATCCCATGAAATCTACTAATATTTTTCCTCTGAGGTTCTTTTTGGTTTCAGTCAATGAAGTATCCTTCTTCTGACACCAAAATTTGCAATTGTTTTTGAACTTTTTACACAGAGATAAATTATAATTTTGTTGAGGCAGAAGATGAAATTTTATCTTGGCCAGTTAAATATTCTCCAAACTATTTGTGCAACATTATTTACACAAATAACTCAAACTTGAATGCATCGAGTACATTCCTTGTGGGTGGTGGTAAAACAGTGTTCGTGGAACAAAAAAATACAAAGTGGCTCCAAATTCTGAATGAAAACTTTGGTGTTTGCATGCATACTCTTGCAGGAATGTGATAAATGAAGGCTGTAATATAATTTTTCTAAAATTATAATACCATTAGGTTGAAGTATTACTGTTAATTTACCTTTTCTTGTCAAATTTGTCCATGCACTCAAGTGGCTGGATGAACTGAAGAATTTCATCCCACTGACCATCAAGGATCAACTGTCTTTAAAAAATTGGAGAGAAAGGTTCTATTAAACTTAAGGGGAAAACCCTAAGCAAACCCTGTCTGTAACTGTAGCAGCTGACCAGTCAGCTTTACAAAGTTAATGCTCTGGAAAGCAGTTAGTAAGATTATCTCCTCATTTAAAAAGATAAAAGTAAAACCTAAATCCTTGTAAATAACATGCCTTTGTAGCAGTACACACTACTCCAAGAATAAATAGCAGATAATCATATTTGGGAAAACTCTCTACAGGGTGCTTTAACATTTAATCATTTTTTCCAAGGTAACCTATTGTTTCCTCAAACAAATAACAAAACTTTAATGCTAAAAAAAGGGAAAGAAACAGCAGAATAGGGCAGAACCATATTACAGTACATGATAATTGTGCACTCTTCTATATGAAATGCATGTCATCATATTCTCTGTGGTTAAAAAGGGCACGCGTGCAATCCTAAGAGAATAGATACAACTGGAAAGCTTTTGGATTCCCCTCCTCCCCACAAAAAAAGGCTGATGGGCAAGTCTTGCAAAGCTTCTTGGACTGGGCAAGTTCACTCCAGTCCAAGGATAAACAGCTTCGGCTATAAGCCATACCTAATTATGCGTTGCAACAAATGTCTACATATGGCACAATTTATTTGTTAAAAGGAAAATTTTAACACACTGTAGTACTTTAGAAAAAGTAATTTCCATCTGTTCTATATTCTACAGCACACTGACAGTTTTGGTCAGTCTTTTCTTTTTGGTATGCACAACCCAATTTCAGTGAGTTCAGAGGCAGAATTTCAGTGCAATTCTTTAAACAGGGAATGCAGCAGAATGGAAGTAATGGAAGGAGCAAATCTACAGGGACATTCCTGGGAACACAGTACTTTGGCTCCCCATCCTGAAGTTAACTGGGTTTCTGCACACAAGCAAAAGAGACCAATGCATGCTAGCATCATAAATTATATCAGAGAATCTGTCGACATTTGGCGTGGAAAATTATTTGGTGCAAATGTAACAAATTGTACATTCACATGGATACAGGGAATGTAGCTATAAACAAAGTAGAACTTGGATGCACATGTAACACCTACATAAAAGCAATATGTAGAGCAATCTTGTAGCACCTTTTAGACTAACTGAAAGAAAGAAGTTGGTAGCATAAGTGTCTGTAGACTAAAGTCTGTTTCCTCAGATGCATCTTATGCATCTGAGGAAGAATGCATCATGCATCTGAGGAAGTAGACTATGGTATACAAAAGCACATGCTGCCAACTTCTTTCTTTCTTTCAGTTAGTCTCAAAGGTGCTCCAAGATCTCTCCACATACTGATTCTACAAACTATGATGGCTGCATCTTTGAATTCTACATAAAAGCAAGTTAGCAATAACCTTACATTTAAATTAAGTTGCATCTAAGCTAGAATAAAGGTGTGTCCAATGCTAACCAAATATACACCAAGCTTCTATTTTACTTCTAATTAAGGAGCTGTATATTACCCTTTCCTGATAGTGCTTGCAACATCCCTTGCAAGATATTTGAACATATGTACCCCACTTCATGGAGGATAGAATAAGTATTTCCTCCTTGACTGAGTACGTAGCATGCTTCTAACAACAAAATAAATTGAAGGCATTTCTTTAATAAGATGCTGAAGAAACTCAGAGAAAGATCAATATGTCAGTAATGGAAATCTAATTCTGCACTGCTGAAGAATTAACTTTTTATTAATCCAAAATTTTGGTAAGCACATAACGTCAATTCAACACATATTTAATGGGAAATATATCACACTAATCTTATTAAAACTTTCAAGTAAATAGGATCAGGCTTAAATATGTCACTGCCTTATACAATGCATGCTATGTCATCTTGTGTTCAATACTTAATCCAAGAGATGTTGCATGGCTCAAAAATATAAACAGAAAAATAAATATGATAATATAGTTATGCTTGTTACCTGTAAAAGATGTACTTCAAATAACTTTAAAACATGTTTCTGTTACATGTCTGCAGGCAAACAAGGTTATAACAAACTTTATTCAACAGAATTTGCTCCCATATTGAAAGAGATAGTGTGACAGAAATAAGGTTAACTTCAAGAAGGATACAAACTGAATCAATAATGTTTCCGCTTACTTTAAAGAACCCTTAACACTAGTTTTTACCTTAAGAAAAGCATATCATCTGAAAATAGTCCATTAATTACTCCACTTTCTTTCTCCAGAGCCAGCATACTGATATGAAGTTTTCTTGAGTTCAAGAAATCCAGTATTAATTTTACTATTTCAGCTTCTTTCACATTCACTGTCTCTTCTGCCGTCATTGTGGAAGACTAGAAAGAAAGAAAGAAAAAAGGTCTAATTTATGCCAGCACATAGACAATGACAAATAGATTTTCCAGTTTCTTTAATTTAAGCATGCTAAAACTTGATGGCGGGCTGAAGCATCAAAACTTATGCAGCTCAATATAGCATCAGTAATACTTCGGCCCAGTTATGCAACTATATGCACAGCTGTCTCTTTGCCTTCATACATAGAGTTATGAACATCAATGGGATATAATGTTTCAGATAACGATGTTCCAGTTTTCAAAAGGGTTCAGTACAGGAATGGGAAGATACGTACTGTGTCCACATTTCCCTAAGAAAATATCTACTTTGGACCTCTAAGACTGGCAATGAAAAAGCCCCCCCCCCCCTTTTGGAACTCTATATATTTTCAAGGATTATGATGTATTTTGGCAAAGAAGAAATGTGCACATAATCATATGCATACATTAAAATCACATATACTTGAAAAATGCACACAGATTTACTTTGATTAATGGGGAAAATGTTTTAAAATGGTGAAAAAATATAAAAGGCATACATTGGGAGAAATGTATATCAAAGTAACACAAACCTCTATGTTGAAAGGAGAAAAAAAATCTTGCAATATACTGATACAGAATTAGGCCAACCAGAGAATGTTAGTAGAATTTTGAGAAAGACAACAAAAACAAAGCTGACAGAATTTTTACATCACGAGATATCAGTAACATAGACTAGTCTTAAATCATTACTTTTAGGGGAAACATCAAGTTGCCTTAAAGGAGAACATTTGGTTGTACAGAAAGTTAAAATTGTGTTTGTTGTGTACCAAAATCTAAAAAACCCCCTGCATTTTAAGATTAATTTTAAACAAAAACAATTGTTCCTTTTTCCAAGGAGTTCTTTGAAATGTCTCATTCACAGTGCCACCATGCGTCAAGGTTGACTTGAAGGCAGTTAACAACACAACAACAAATTATCATTGATTATCAGTATGACTAAAAAAGGTACCAGTCTTGCAAACTGGTACCTAAATTCTATGCATGTCTATCCCTACATTATGTTCCACTAAATCTAAATTTTTCAAGACTTGGAACGTACTATGGCATTTTCTGATTCTTTATGTTCCATTGCAAACCCAAAAATCCAGTGACCAAGCACTACCTACAATTTTGTTTTTATTAGAGAAGCAAATAAGAGAATCAGACAGGGTATGTTCAGTGGTTGATGCATTTCTATAAAATAATCATTCCCCTGGAAAATTCTCCAAAGTGAATTTCTAGAAGCTACTTGCAAGACTTTTCTGTTCAACCTTCCGCCAAAACCGGCAGAGGGAGAAGCAATTACGAAATTATTTACCATTTAGACGATGTAGCTGCTTTTTAATTTTCCACTTGCTTCAAAAATGGAATACCAGTTGAAAGCCATTTGTTGAAAGCCACTTGTTTGTATTCCTTTAATATGTGACAAGGTACAAACAACTAGCATAACATATGTATGTATATTGTGGTAGTCTACCACTTGGCAAATTATTGTCCTGTATCTACTTACTGTAAATCTGTACTTCAAACTAAACCATTTGTACTCTGCAAATAAGCTTTCAACCCACTTATTGAAATGTGATTACAGTAGTTGTTTGAAGTCCCTCTGCACAACTCCTGATCCAGCTCCAGTCTTCTGTAGGTAAAAATTAAAAATGGTTTGTTTCTAATTTCTTACCATAACAACATTTTCATATAAAGGTTTTTTTACAGCCATTTCCCTTTCTGTGAACACACACATATGTATTTGTTAGTTAAGTGGTAAAGGTTTCCCCTTTGACAAGGTTGTCTACTCATGTCCAACTGTAAGGGGCAGTGCTCATCTCCATTACTAAGCCAAGGAAGCCAGTGTCGTAAAAAACAACTCCGTGGTCACGTGGCCAGCGTGGCTACACAGAACGCTGTTACCCTCCCCCACTGAAGTGGTGCCTATTTATCTACTTGGGCTTTTACATGTGTACTGCCAGGTTGACAGAAGCTGGGGCTAGTGACAGGAGCTCACTCCGTCATGTGGCACTTGGGCCTCAAACTGCCAACCTTGCAATTGTCAGAGTCAGCATCTTAGCCAGTGTAAAGATATGCGTACAGTTTACAACATGGCAATGATAGGAGTCAGGGACATGAGTCTTGTGTGATATGGTCCCAAAGTGTGTTCATAGGAAAACAATATTATGAATGCCATCTAAGAGATGGTCATCTACAACGAGGAGTCACCCAAGGGAGTAAACGTCTGTAAATTGATAGTAAAAGCTAATGCTTGTGGTATGCTAAGTATGGAGATTCCTTCTTTGGCATTCGTACAACTATTCCACTTCAGAGCTTGTCTGTTTATTCTCCCCATGGTTGGATGGTTCTCTTGTTTAAAACTGTTTGGCTAGCACAGCAAACAGACTACTAATGAACACTCAGCAGTATAAAATAATGTATCTTTTGTAATTGCAAACTGCTATAGTTTTTGTGTGCCATGATGCAATGGAACCTTGTATCTGAACATAAAGTTATACAATATGCAAAGGTATCTTGTAGCACCTTTGAAACTAACTGTGTGAAGAAACTGTCTTTTGTTACAACTTCTTTCGCACAGTTTCAAAGGTCCTTTGGCACACTAATATTCCAGACCAACACAGCTATGTCTCTGAATAAAGTTGTACAGTATTAGTAAGATCTCCTCCACATGAACCAACCCACACTGATAAATTTCAGATGCACTGGTTCAGTTCTACACAACATTAACTACAAAGCACTTTGGTGTCAGGTGGTAATATTTGTTTGTGCTTATCACCCTGCACGTCTAAACAATCTTGCCAAGAAAACTCTGTGATAGTTTCACCTTAAAGTTGCCATACAGTTGACTTGAAGGTAAACAACAAGAGCTACGTTATGCTATCCTTGTATGAACTGTACTGTACTTAAAAAATAGTGTTATCCATATAAGATGCACATCCAAATGTACATTTACTTGGTATTGATAGTTCCTGATCAACAAGTGATATGTGTGCAGAGGATTGATTCTACGTATGACTCTCCTTCTCATTCTTTGTGTTGTAGTTGTGGCTTCTTTAAAGGTAAGTTGTTAACTCAGGAAAAATTAATGAAAGACAAGTATTAGGACAACTGATGCTGTGTTTACAAATGTCTTGAAATCTCCTGGATGACACAATATCGTCTTCCAGACAGATCTGAACACATGGTATAATATTTCATTATTCATGTCCATCAAATTATGAAGTACTATTAGGGGAGTTAAAAATAAAAGTTGTTTTTCAATAACTTAAAGCCCTTATTATCAGCTTTTGTTTCAAATAAAGAATGCTATGATGAATAAAAATTAAGGGCAACAAAGCATCTTGCGTCATCTAAAAGACTGACATAAGTTTTTCTGGACTACAGACCACTTCGACAGTTTTAAACACAGAATTGTTTTTGTGCCAATAAAATTACCCTGTGGAAATGCTTAGATTTAGTTTCAATGGTTATAAGAGCTTACCCATTTCCCATACTTCTGCAAGCAACACAATATTATGTTTAATCATAGACTGGCAGGGAAAATAGCACCATGTATTTCCAGACAATTCATATTTCATTTTTTCAGCTCTCTCTCACATATCTGAATCCATACATCCGTGTTCAATTACTGTGGTGGCGTGCCCTCAAGTTATTTCTGAACCTACTATGGGGTTTTCTTAGCAAGTTTCTTCAGAGGGGGTTTGTCATTGCCATATCAACCCATGTGGGATACCAGTTGTTGATAGAATCTAGTCTTTGGATTAACAGAATTTCATCACATCACTTCTCATCCATATTTCAGTGACATATATGTGGTAAAAGTAATATCTCCCATATAGCTGGAGGCTTCGGGCAACCAGCTCCATTATGGACTGTAGATGTATATGTGCTGAAGAGTCTGTCTTGCATTAGATGTTAACTCGTACGTATACGTGATGGTGATCATCTCACTTCTGATACTACCCTCAGTGAGCTTAACTGTTGTGTAGAAGAAGGAACTCCAGCAGGTGAACGTTGTCATGCAAAGATACAAAAAGCTGCATGCTGAAATTTTCTCTTCTGACCAGTTTACACGAGGTACAGGTGCACTGTTTTCTTTCTCCGTCTGGTTGCCTTGTAGACATCTAATTTGCAGATAGGCTTCTGTTGATAATGCCATTAAAGCTGTTGCTTGGTGTAAACGAACTCCTAGCAACATACTGTGTATCACATTGGTTTCTACATCAATAGCATGTATAAATATTTAATAAGATTTTATACTGTCTTGGAAAGCGTGTTAATCAAGCTCTTTTAAGTTATAAAAATAATATCTTGCAGTCACATTCAAAATCTAAGAAACTCAGCGGATGGGTTAATTCCTGCATAGTGTCATCATCTAAGAAAAAACAGCCCTCAAAAACATTCAGGATCAATCGGTAAGGAGGAGAGGAGAAATTTAAGAGGTCGTATTTAAAGATTATATAGCTTACTCACTGGTCACCTCTTCGAGATTTCCCTACAGTTCAGGGAGTATCTGTAAGGATCAAATGTCTGTCCCAACTGCTTAATGGGAACAGAAACAATTAGGATGAAATGCATGCAGCTGCCCTGAACAGGGAAAGACATCTCTCTTGTCCAAGGCCTTTGTGGTTTACCCGCCTTCATACAGAGGAATATGTTGTGTATTCATTGATGAACCTCTTTTGTGGGCCAAATGTATTTCCAACTTCCCTCGTTCACATTTGTCAGCCAAGAGCACAAAACAGATTTATGTCCGTCTGTCACTAGACACACTGGAACATGTAATTCTCCTTCTGTATCCTAAAAAGTGGATGTAAGTTAGAGTCAATCCTATAAAATGCAAAATATTTGCATTCTGCAACTTAATTCTGCAAGGCAATACAAGGCAATATTAGCAAGATGTGTATCTGAGCTGAAGACACAACATTAAAAAAGGAAATGAAATATAGCAACTAAGACACAACTGATTTTACTGACCAATATTAAAAGTAAACTAATTCTGAATCTTGTTGTGTGACTTCAAGTCACTTCTGATTTATGGTGATCCTATCTTCTTCACAAGATTGTTCAGATGGGGTTTGCCTTTGTCTTCCTGAGAGAGTCCGAGAGAGTGTGATTTGCCCTAAGTCACTTGGTGGGTTTCCATGCCTGATCCAGTCATAGTCCAATGCTCACACCGCTACACTACACTATTGCTAGTGTCAGATTGAGACATTGTTTTGGTATAACACCAAATGGTATTGTAATGGTACAAATAACACTTTCATCTTTACTACAGTTAATTCAGTATGTTGATCTTGAAAAGTCTGTAGTCAATAGCAAGGCAGTAAGGTGTTGTTTTTTTTAAAATTATTGTACCAGAGAATTGATGAAAGAAAGACTTCAGAGTAGATGATACAAAAAGAATAAAAAAAATTATTTTGTCTGAATTTTAATAACTCAAAAATTGGTCAGTGAAGAAGACAAGGTATATATAAGAAAGATTTACTAAGAATAAAGGATAAACCATCCAGAATATCTCCATGATATAGCTTGTGCTCTTAGCATACCACAGACTGTCAGCACATATGGCCCAAAGCATCAGCAAGTGATCCAAGACTAATACTTGAGAATGACGGATTTAAAATTCCTTTCTTTTTAATATACATTTTTTTACATTTTCAAATGTTCTGCTGATTTTAATTTAGTTGTTTGTGAAAATGGGCATAAACTTCATAATCTAAGATATGAGTGATATTCTAATGGGTTTTCTACCAGTGTTACTAATGGTATATGTTTACCTCAGAGAACAGGTTACACTGTCATATCTGTCTAACTAATTGACACCGATGGAAATAATGAAGATTATGCTTGGTAGGGAGAAACAAGAATCACGTGGCTCTCCAGCTGTTATTGGACTGCAAGTCCCAGCAACCCTAGCCTGCATAAACAACCATGAAGTAAGCTGCCAGTTGCAGCCTAACCTTATCTAGATTGCCACGTGATTCCCAGTCCAATCCCTGTCAAGTTAACTTGCAATTACAGACACTGTTCCTTAAGGCATTCTGATACCATAAGACTTCCCAATACTGTATGAGACACATTATTTGCAATTCAATCCTGTGCAAGTCTACTCAGAAGCAAATCTGATTTAATTCAATTGGACTTACTGCTAGATAAATGAATAGAGAGTTGCAGGTTTACTGCAGCTATTCACAAGGAGCAATATTTTCCTTAAAGGAATAAATTTAAATATGAATTTAAATCAAGAGTAAAAAATGGAGACTGTAGTCAAGAAATCAGAAGACTAGGACTTGGAATGACAGTTACAAAGGTCCTCGTTACATAAGGTCCTCATAGTGTAAAGAAAAATCATAGTGTAAAGAAAAAAATTAAAAAAGAAAGACGTATCGTAGTTAGAATTATCCATGTCATATGGAAAAACCACACACACAAACAAAACAAAAAACAAAACAAAATACTATTCCTTCTACCTGACAGAACACCTCTCTAGGAATCTCCAGGTCCGCCAGTGCAACTTTATGGTCAACACCTGCCAGAGGTTGGTCACAAAATTATTTTATTTTATTATGTATACAAAAATACATTTTCATTATAACAAGGGTCATAGAATCATGATGGAGGACCTACAAATACGTAGAAAAGTGTTTCCTCTAGGAACCTCTAGGTTCTCCAGCACAACAGTATGCTCAACTCCTGGCAGAGTTATGCTGGAAGACCTAGAAATACCTAGAGAGAACATATTAATCAAAACCGCAAATAATCAAATCTGCAAAAGCCAAAGCCACAAATGTGGAGGGCCAACTGTAACGTTAAAGGAAAATAAAAAAAGGAAACCAAAACCAGGAATTGTAATGATCTGATTTGATGCACTGTCTTACATAAAAGTTTTCATCTTACATAGTTTTTAGTCATGCTTTGGGAGACAGTAAATATATGAAAACCTAGTCTAAAACATTTATTCAGCATTGTAAAAAAGAATATTTGACAGTTTATTTTTCTTCATTTTTCTAGGGAAACAGTGGGAGGGGGGGAATGAGGGACATTTTTCCTGATTTCCCCCCAAGTATCTGGGCCTTCACAACTCTAACAAAGACTGCTTATTTTACAGTTATTTGTTATAAAATCATATAGAAATTTAGAGTAATTGTAAATTCATGTCCAATATATGGTAAAAGTCAACAAACAAAAATATTTTTACAAGTATACTTATGTTAACAAAGTAGATATTTCCTGGGCATTACCTCTTTAACTGCTAATTTGGTACCAGATACAAAAATAACACAAAAAGAATAGGCCTAGGTTCCAGCACCAAAGGAAGAAGAAGAAGAAAAAAGGACCAGTCTCAGCAAACATTTTATTCAAAACTGAGAATATGCACGTGCAAAATGAAACAACTAGATCATGTTAGACTTGCATAAATAAACAACCGAACCTTCTAGAGACCATTTGAAGGCATCTTTTCTTACTATTTTCATTTTGGTGGTCACTATAGATCTAGACTTCTTTAATCTGCTGGGAGCAGTTGGTCAGGCAGGCTGATCTGCTCTTCTCTTTTCTCTCTCCATTTTGCTGTTGTTCATATACCCTTAGGTTTTAATTAAGACACATTAGTTTTATCTCCAAAAATGTGTTCCTGTTGGAAAGGTCAACTGCACAATTTTAGTTTGTTTACTTTAGATATCAAGTTTTTCTTGCCAGCATTGGAAAACTGTGGCAGTATCATTGAATATCGGAGATGTGTTGTGTTTCTGTCTTATTTATTTAATGTCCTGCCTTCCTCTCAATATAGGGACTCAAGGTGACTTCTTATCCTTTCTCGTGCAGTCTCAAGTGTCTGCAACCAAAGTCCAATAGGCTGACCACAACATTGTCCTTATTGCTGCATGATTCTACAACTCAAGGATTCATATTGCAACAATACCTTTATTAGGTATTGTTGCAATACCTACACAACATACCTAAGCCAATCCACAAGGAAACAAAAAGGTGTGCACACTTTCTGTCATTTGATCCTAACAAATTGCGTATGATATTGTGTACCTCTGTTCTTTGCAGAGGGTGTTTATTTGTACAAACATACACACAGCGAGCACATGCATTTGTGGATCCCCTCTGGGGAGAGGATGTTATGGCAACTAATAATATGCGCCCACACTTCAGGTTTACCATTAGAGGCTAGGTCCCTAGTTGCCAGCCATTCTTCGGTTAATTAATCAAAGAACAAAGAACAGGTCATTTGTACCAGGAGTAGCAAAATGTGTTTCAGAGCATATAATTTTAAAAGGATAGGAAGCAGATACATTTATATTATGTAAATTTATTCACTATTATTAAGAGAGGTGGGTATGAGACATTCAATATGCAATAAATTGTTGGTTGTTTTTTTTTTTTAATCCTCTAAATTTCTATCCTTACTAAAATATATCATGTCCTTTATTTCCTGTTTTTGTGATGTAGTGGTTTGAGTGCTGACTATGACTCTGGAGACTGGGGTTTGAATCCAAGCTCAGCCGCATAAACTCAGTGGGTGTGTGACTTTGGGCAATTCACACTCATTCAGTCTCATAGGATGGCAATGGCAAACCGCCTCTGAAGAAAATTGCCAAAAAAAAAAAACCCCTCCAAAACCCATTATAGGTTTGCCTCGGGATTGCTGTAAGTTGGAAACGATTTGAAGGGACACAACAACAACAATAACAACAACAAAAACAACAACACAGTATATCATATTCATGTGTTAGAACAATAATTCCACACATACCATAGGTATGAACTGAAAGGCAAGACGTACAGCTAAGGTCCAGGCTATCTGAAATATTGTGTCTCCCTACACAAACCTCCTGCAGGCTTAAGATCCTCAGGGGAAAGCTTTGTCTTGGTCCTGCCACCATCATAGCCCTGAACATGGGCAAATCTTCTCAGTGGCTGCTTTCAGCCTGTGGGATTTCTTCCCACAGGAGGCTAGGCTGGCCACATCGCTGCTCTCCTTTTACCAGCCAACAGAAACCTTTTTATTCAAATAGGCTTTTAATGATTAATTAGTGGTAGGAAGCCTTTTACTGGGGGGCAGGGTTTGGTTTACTGTATTTTTTAATTTTATCTTACTTATTTATTTATTTTAGCTAGTCTTACATTTATTTCAGTTAGTCTTACATTTGTAAGCTACCTTTGGTCCCATGTTGGGAAAAAGGCAGCATATTGAACAAACAAACAAACAAACAAGACTTTGCCCATTCTCTTTATTTTTACCATAAAACACTTAAGGCCATTCCAATCAAATTTAAGTACCTTCACATCAATTAATTATGTGGGAGACAGGGAAAATAAAAGTGTTTTGTTTCAGCACAGATTTTTTGTTTTTACTAAAGTCACACCAGGATAGAGTAAGTAGACTCTGTGACCCATCTTCCTTATTCTCTTCCATCTTAGTAATTATAAATATTCCCTTCTCATGTACTGCTAACCACCTCCAGCTCTATGGCTGTACTAACTGGACTGAACAACAGGAAGATTTAAACCCTTGATAACTCTAATCTCCCTTTTTGAGATAACAGGAGAATAAAAAAAGCATACTCTTTATGCTAGTTCTAAATCATGATTGTTTATCTAACCCCATTCAGGTGCAACACTGTTTGGATGGATCTGATTTAGCCATTTAGAAAAATGCAGCAGAGAGGGAAAGGGGATATAGAAATCAAGACATTCGATATCTCTTAAATAATCCTGCTGTCTTGTTTATAGGAGGAGGTTTATCCTCCTTCAG
The DNA here is from genome assembly GCA_034509955.1 of Urosaurus nigricauda. Lineage (NCBI taxonomy): Eukaryota > Metazoa > Chordata > Lepidosauria > Squamata > Phrynosomatidae > Urosaurus > Urosaurus nigricauda. The sequence continues at coordinate 110,990,401 of JAOEGL010000004.1, forward strand.
TGTGGGTTAATGTATGTAGGATCCAGACATCACATTCACACATGGAAGGAAAGCTCATAATTCCTGGACAGGTTTGGCCTGGCACCTTTCAGTTGACATAGAGTTTATTTTTCTCTTCATAACACAACAGCAAGGATAAAAGCCCTTCACTAGCACACTCAGGTCTTTGTTTCTTCCCCCCAGGGAGCTCACTGTAACACAGTCCTGGAAGGCCCCCTCCTAAGCCATGCACAAACTCGAGCGAGAGAATTCCCAGAAGCTAGATGTCTAGCCTCTTTCTGAAGATTTCTAGAGAAGGTGACAGTCCCCCTAACGCATCTCTCTAGGTAATTGGTTCCATTGCTCAGTCCCTCTTAATGTGAAAAAGTTTCTTCTAATGTTCTATTGGAGTTTATCACTTGGGAGGAATTTCTCTCAATTGCAAATGGAGACAATTCGCAATCACGTGAATTCGCTAGTTTAGCGAATTTACATGAAATCTGATTGCGTTCGGAATGCATTCAGAATGACTTCCCATTTCCCAAAAATGACCCCCCCATTGCCCGAAATTGCGTGAGATACTCTAATATGCAGTTACGTGAAACCCCATGATTGCGTTCGGATTGCCATTGCATTATACCCCCAAATTTCGTCGTATGATAAACTCCATTGAGATCTACCCTCCTGTAACTTAAAATCATTAGACCTGATCCTACCCTCTGGGACAGCAAATCTTTACCATCCTCTCAGTGACAGCCCTTTTAGATATTTAAAGAGCACAATCATGTCACCCCTTAGTCTTCTCTTCACCAGACTGAACATGCCCAACTCAACTCCCTCAAGCTTTCCTCATATTTTTGTTCTCCAAACCTCTTATCATCCTTGTCACCCTACTCTGAACCTGGTCCAACTTGTCTATATCCTTCCTTAAAATATGATGCACAGAAGTGAATGCAGGAAGGCCTGGGGTGCATGAGTAAAGGTGTAATCAAAAGCTTATCATTTTAAAAAATTAGAACAAATTCCACGCCCAACATTCATAACAACATCTTTTGTATATTTAGCTTCTGTAATATACATTCACCCCTCCATGTCTATGGATTCTTCATCTACAGATTCAACCATCCATGGCCTGAAAATATTCCAAAGATATAAATTCCAAAAAGCAAACCTTGATTTTACTATGCCATTGTACATAATGAGAGTTGAGCATCCACAGATTTTGGTACCCACAGGGGTTCCTGGAACCCAAACCCAGGGGATAACAAGGGACCACTGTACTGCTATTCAAGAATCAACCTGAATAAACCATTAGCACATCCCTCCAAAAAACCATGGATGTTCCTAGCATCTTTCACACCAAGGCTAATATCCAACAGCTAGTCCCAAGTTGGGCAGACCCACAAAATGAAAATAACTTATGTAAGTGTTAACAAATCAATTCTCCATTATTTCAGTGGGTCTACTCTAGCTGTGACTTACAATAGCCTGAGGTTATCAACAAACTGGAGTGAACAAAGAGCAAGAGTATTCCATTATTGTCCTGTGCTATTGTATAGTCACTGCACCATCTGCAATGGCTTGTTGTCAGATACGTTCTCAAGTCCACACTCTTTTTATTCAGACTGTATCCATAAGGTGCCATCCTTTATTTATTCAGTCACATAAATGGTTAGTAAATACATGCACACATATACCCTTCGGCCTACCTTTTCTTTCACTGCAGCTCAGTCATGTGAACAAAGGACTGTGACTCTGTTAGGGAAATGTATAGCTGACTCTCTATTCGGCTAAAACAGAACAATCTTGATCTTTTCGGAGTAAGCCTATTCTTTGCAATAAATCACTTGGAGAAAAAGGACTGGAGGGAAGGGGGCTGGGAAGAAACAAAAATAAAGCACTTGCCAGGAGGTAAAGCTCAGAATAAAGGAAGCATCACACCTATTTCCCCACCCAGTGACATTGCAGACCTTTCTTTCAGGCAAGGCTCTCTGTCAAACATGCAAGCGCAGCACAGTAGCTCTTGTCCTGCACCCAAGGTAGTCATAGGTTGCTTATAGTAGCAGGTACTTAAAAAATCCAAGGGAGGCTTGTCCTCTCTGTCAGTGCAGCTACAACAAAGGGAACAGAAAGCGGAGGCATGAGAAGGGGATGTACTAAAACAAATGTCAGCACTTGCCCATAGGGAAACACTGGGGAATACTTGCCCATAGAGAAACCATACTTGGCCATAGGAAAACATTGGGGAATACTTTCCAGTAGGGACATATAGGAGAACACTTGTCCACAGGGAAACATATATTTCCCTATGGGCAAGTATTCCCCAATGTTTCCCTATAGGCAAGCATGGCTTCCCTATGGGCAAGTATTTCCTAATGTTTCCCTGTGGGCAAGTATGGCATCTCTATGGGCAAGTATTCCCCAATGTTTCCCTATGGGCAACTATGGTTTCCCTATGGGCAATGCCTCCCTACTATATGGGCAAGTGTGGTTTTCCCTATGGGCAAGTCCTGTCATTTTAACTTTAACACATCCCCAATGAGAAGAAGCAGGTTAGGGAAATGCAGCCCCATCAGTAGCAAAACAAGTTAGGCAACAAACAAAACAGTCACACACACACACACATCCATCCCTTGTCTGAATATCTGCAAGGCCAAGGAGGAGGACTGGAGGCCAAGGAGGTGGCACTGACTACTGAGCAGCAGCCAGCCAGCCAGCCAGGGACAATAATAATAAGGAGGAAAAGGACACCAAAGGAGGGATATATATATATATATATATATATGTTTCTATAGGAAAGGAAGGGAAGAAGTGAGTCCTCCTTCTTCCCATTCAGTGCCACCTTCTGCCAGGCTTAATTATGCTTCCTGAAGATGGAAGTTAGGGGCCTGAGATCATAATAATAAAATAAAAGAGACTACTACTACTACTCACCTCTCTCTGCAAAGGCTCTATTGCAGAAGTAGCAGCAGGGGGTGCACAAAATGGCTGCCAGTGCCTCACCCACAGAAAGGGAATAATAGAAGGAGGAGGAGGAGGATGCCTAAAGTGTCCTCCTGTTCCTGCTGCTGCTGCTGCTGCTGTCAGGGCCAGGCCCAGCTCCTTCTTCCTTCCCTGCTGCTGCTGCTGCTGCTGCTGGTTGTTGTCAAGTTCTCCTCCTCCTCCAGGCCCTGCCCAGCAGCCTCTGCTGGCAGACTACTCTGCTGCTTCTTAGGAGGAGGAGGAGGAGGAGGTTGAAGGAGTGGCGTCGCCCAGAAAGGAGGAGGAGGAGGAGGACAGGGCTGGATTCTGGCTCACTGCTGGCTCTTTTTGGCAGGGAGGAAGGAGGAGTCCTTGTAGTCCTTGAGGAAAAAGGAGGAGGAGGAGGAGGAGAGATAGGGCCTGGGCTACTAGGATGCTCCAATAGGGAGGAAGGGAGAGGCTTTTTTTGGGTGGGTGGGGTTGGTTCCTTTTTTAAGATCCTCCTCCTCTTTCTCTATTATATGTGGTTGTTGTTGTTGCTGTTGTTAAGGCCTTCCTTTCTTCTTCTGGCTTAACCTCAGTTTGTTGCCATTAGTTTATTGTAAATAAATAAATAATATTATTTATAATAAATAATATTATTGTTTATTATAATAAATTATTATTATTATTATTATTATAAATATTATACTATATAATATTACATAATAATTTATTTTAATAATTTATTTTAATACTTTAATAATAATTTATTATAATAATTTAATATTAATAATAATAATAAATATTATTATTATAAATAATAATATTTATTATTATTTTTATTACTACTACTAATAAATTATTATAATTTAATTATTTAATTATTATTTATAATAATAATTTATTATAAATTATTGTTAAAATTTAATATTATTATTATTTGTTATGTATTATTACATATTATTATTAACATTTAATATTATTATTTAATTATTAATTATTATTACAAATTGTTATTATTAACAGTCAATATTATTATTATTATTTATGTATTATTTATTTTTATAAATTATTATCATTTAGTATTATTAATAATAATTTGTTATAAATTATTGTTATAAATTATTATTAACATTAATATTATTGTTATTTAATTATTATTTCTTATTTATTATTACACATTATTATTATTTGCATTTAATATTATTATTTAATTATTAATTATTAATTGTTATAAATTATTATTAACATAAAATATTATTATTTAATTATTATGTATTATTTATTTTTATAAATTATTATTATTTAGCATTAATAATAATAATTTGTTATAAATTATTGTTATAAATTATTAATAATAATATTTAATTATTTATTATTATATTATTTAGTACTTAGTATTATAAATAAATAATATTTATTATAAATCATTATTATTATTATTATTATTATTATTATCTTATAAACCACCTTTTCCCTAGTATAGAGCCCTGGTGGCGCAGTGGTTAAATGCCTGTACTGCAGCCATTGCCACTCACTCAAACCCACAAGGTTGCGAGTTCAAGACCAGCAAAAGGGCTCAAGCTCGACTCAGGCGTGCATCCTTCTGAGGTTGCTAAAATGAGTAACCAGATTGTTGGGGGCAAGTAGCTTACAGTTGTAAAACACTTAGACACTGCTTAGGCGGTATGAAGCATATATGAAGCTGTTTATAGGGACTCAAGGCTGTAAATCAGAAATGGCTTGGAGGCATGCCACAACATCATCATCATCCAAAGCCTATATTGGGGTTCGTTATGTTTTCGAGCATTAGACTGCGACTCTCTAGCAGTAGCAGTAGCAAGTCACATTTTCTATACCGCTTATAAGTGCACACTTAAACCAGTTGACAATGTGTGAGCTAATTGCCACCACCAGCAAGTTAATAATAATAATAATAATAATAATAATAATAATTTTTATTTACACCCCGCTCTTCAGCCAAGGCTATCAGAGCGGCTCACAATTTGTTAATTAGACCTTTCCCTGCCCAAAGGCTTACAATCTAAAAGACATGACACAAAAGGAGAAGGGAATGGTGGTGAGGAAGGGAGAAAGTCCAGCAGATCTTCTCTCCCTCGGAGGTCTGGACCAAGGCAGATGGACTGGAGAGAGGGCTCTTCTTCCCTTCAGGCAAGGCCTGTTGGAGCTCTGGCTTGCCTTTCTCTCCCTCAAGATGGTGGAGGGAGGGAGGGCTCTTCCTATTTTTAGTGACCTATGGAAGGATGCCAGGCTGAGTGGACCTTGAGCCCCTCTCTGGGACTGAACTCACAACCTTGTGGTTTGTGAGTGAGTGGCTGCACTACAGGCATTTAACCACTGAGCCACCAGGGCTCTAGAGACCAGGGTTTGATTTCTGACACAGCCATGACCTTGGACAAGTCACAGTCTCTCAGCCTCAGGGGAAGGCCAGGGAGAACCTCCTCTGAACAAACCTTGTCCCATTATAGGTTCAGACATAGAACCCAGTGGGTGACTTTGGCCAGGTCATACTCTCTCAGCCTCAGGGGAAGACAAGAGTGAACCTCCCCTGAACGAATCTTGCCAAGAAAATCCCATTATAGGTTCAGCCATGAAACCCACTGGGTGACCTTGAGTGAGTCACACTCTCTCAGCCTCAGGGGAAGGCAAGGGAGAACCTCCTCTGAACAAATTTTTCCAAGAAAACCCTACCATAAATTCAGTCATGGGAACCCAGTGGGTGACCTTGGGTAAATCACACACTCTCAGCCTCAGAGGAAGGTGAGGCAAGGGTGAACCTCCCCTGAACGAATCTTGCCAAGAAAACTGCATTATAGGTTCATCCATTAAACCCACTGGGCAAGTCACACACTCTCAGCTTCATAAAACCCCTTGAAAGGTTTGCTTTAAGGTTGCCATAAGTCGGAAATTACTTGAAGGCTCACAACAACAAAGTGACCCTATCTTTCTGAGGCTGAGAGTGTGTGACTCATCCAAGTGGATTTCCAGGACCAGCAGGGAATTGAACCCTGAACTCCAAAATCGTAGTCAAACCACTACACCAGGCTGGCTCTCTCCAGTATGTGATTACTTTGCGTTTATCATGATTTATTGTTCCTGTGAGACAGTTGTTTTTCTTCCACTCTCATTCTTATAAGAGAATGCCTTAATGGCTGGAATGTGTGGTTTATAAAGGCCTTTCTGGTGAATTTAACGCATGTACAAGCACCTTACAGTGTTGTTGTGTGCTTCGGGTCATATTCAACTTATGGCAACCCTATCGCAGGGTTTTTCGGGGCTGAGAGTGTGTGACTTGCCCAAGGTCACCCAGTGCATTTCCATGGCTGAGTGGGAATTCAAACCCTGGCCTCCAGAGTGGTAGCCCAGTTAAACCACTGGCTCCTGTTTTACAGTATATTTCTTAGCTATTTTGCAGCCAAAGCTCTCAGAGCCACATGCAAGAATTGTATGTGGAAAATAAGATAAATAAAAGTTAATACATTTCAACATAACCTTCTGAACCTACTATAATGAACAAATAAGTTTTTTGCCAGTCATGGAAAAAACAACATAAAGATGCCAGACGAAACTCTCTAGAAATGGAATTGCAGTGATAGGGTGGTGGTTGTTGTTGTGTGCCTTCAAGTCGCTTCCAATTTATGGCGACCCTAAGCCAAACCTATCACAGGGTTTTCTTGGCGAAATTTGTTCAGAGAAGGTTTGCCATTGCCTTCCACTGAGGCTGAGAGAGTGTGACTTGCCCAGTGGGTTTAATAATGGGTGCACTGCTGAAAAGCTCTTTCCCAGGCACACTGCACTTTTTACTTAAGATGGAAGGGAAGGTTGTGGTGTGAATCTTAATACTGAGTCAGGTGAGGAATATCAGAAAGAGGGAATGATGGTCTTCTAGTTACTCTAACTTCTTTAGGCAGCAAGGTCAAATCTCTCTTCGAACCTATGGATGCTTGTAAACTTCAGCTGGCTATTGCTGAATGCTGGATTAGATAAGAGTCTTGGTCTAATCAAGCAAGGCTGTTTTTGTGTTCTTAATCTGTAGTTAACCTTGGAAGGGAAGCAGATTAGTTTGTGCAGTGTGTTCTTCACAGCACCATTTTCTTCTATTGTAATATTGCTTATCCAAGCCATATATCGAGGTGCTTCTGCTCCTTCCCTGATCATAATGTAGTTCCCAAATGGAGCAAGACAAACAGAGTTCCTGCATGTAAAACCAATTGGCTACAAAAGAGAGGCATGGAAAGGGAACAAAGTATTGCCATGTCCAGGGCCAGGCCAACAAATTTTGCTGTCTAAGGCACATAAACTGACCAGTGTCAGCATCAGACTATTTGGGGATTCACAGCAGAACATTTTGCTTTATGATAGATGTTCATAACAGGGCATCACAATACTGGCACTGCCAGGGTGTGTCATGTAGCTGCAGTCATGCAATGAATGTTCAGACTGCAAACTTTACAGATTTCGCCAGTAGCCAGCTAGCATTAACTCTTCCCACATTTTGGGGGAAGGATTGTCCTTGCCTTCCTCTGAGGCTGAGAGTATGTGACTTGTCCTAGGTAACCCAGCAGGTTTCTATGGCCAGCTGGGGATCTGAACCCTGGTCTCCCAGAGTCCTAGTCCAACACTCAAACCACTACACTACAGAGGCTTAAAAAGATCAAGCTAAAACATTAATTTACAAAAAAATTAAAAAGAATTAAACAGCAGTTAACAACCTTTTGTACAAGTAATAACCATTTGAAAGGACATAACTGGAAGTAGTAGAGAGTGGGGGAAAGGGAATAAGGTTAGACTCCCTATTCCGACAGTGCCATAGTCCAATACACATGCGTGCGCACACACACAGAAGTAGACTATCTATGAATCAACTGTTGTGATTGCTTCAGGCCTTTCACTGTCTAGCAGCCCAGTGATGAACGAAAAGGGTGTTGCTTGCTCTTGCTGCGTCCCCAATTTTTTCTTGAATCCTCCATTGTTTCTTTTATCGTTGTCGTTTTGTATGGTACCTATTTCACACTTGGTGTGTCCACACCGCACTACTGTAACACTTTCATTCTACTCCCATTGCCATGGTTCCAACCTATGCCACCCTGGTTTTAGGGTTGACATAAATTGGAAACAACTTGAAGGCACACAACAAAACACACAAGATAGTCCTAGAGATACAACTCTGCTAGAAACACTAAAAATATTTCAACAAGTTCTTTGTTCCAGGCTACTTCACAAAGCTCCAGATTACTCTGGCCAAATGGATACTAGATCACTGCAACTTGGAGCAGCTTGAGCCAACTCACGGGTCTTGAACCAAGGTGCCATCAGCTGGCAAAAGAGAGAAAGAAGTAAACAATGTTGGGAGCTAAGGAAATACTATACATTTTTGTTATGTGCAGTCAAGCCAACTTTGATTTATTATGGAGACCTTGGGAGTGAGACAGCTCAAAAGAGCTGTTCGTAATAGCTCTGCTTAGGGCTTATAAACTCAGGGCTATGGCTTCCTTGATTATCTCAATGTACCTGTAATTCCTTCACATTTGTTGTTGTTGGGTGCTTTTGATACATTTCCAAGTTATGGCAACCACACATATGTCATAGAGTTTTCTTACACTTACCTGTGTTTCATTATTTCCAGAGTCTCATTTGTGTATGTCAGACCAGTTTAAATTTGTGGTGCAGATTTTCTCTTGAATTAGCCTGGTCCTCAATCAGAGATGTGTTTGTGCCATTAGCTAAGCTGCTAATGTTTTCCTTTAACCTGGGGCCACTGAAAAAATCTATTTGATCTATCTGAAAAGTGTCTTTGATCTTTTTGAACTGATCTATTTTCTACATGAGCACTTTCCAACTTGGGGTGCCTGCGCCCCCAGGGAGTGCAAGATTAAAATTCAGGGGGTGCGACAAAGACTGGCTTGTGTCCTTGAGTGACAAGTCATGAGTCATAATTAATTTTTTCTGATTAATTACAGTAGAATCAAATTGGTCATTTTAGATTTGCATTTTATGCACTGATTAAAAAGCTTATTAAAAAATCAGTTTATTCACCTGCAGTATTGTATATGGTCCAAAATCTATGGTCCAAAATTTAGAAATTGGACGTCTTTGTCTTCAAATGTGGTATTCCTTTTGTAGGGGATGTGAACGTTATTTAAACATTTCCTAGGGGCATGGGGCATAAAGGTTCTACTCTATCTATCTATCTTTCAGAAGCACATATTTGTGTGAACATGTCCTTAGCTGTATATTTGCACCCTTTCCCTCAGCACAAAATGTTAAGTGCTGAGGATTCAAAACTGTGTTAATAACAGATCTTTAAATAATCTGTTCCCATCTCACCCTGGCCCTTTCATAAAAAGATGCATTTCTGTGCCTCAGGTTTTTGCTAACATTTTGTTAATAGAACCAATGACTGAGCACATTTCAGAATGTCTTCAAAATAAATAACTTTACACCAGCTACCGAGAACAAAAACTGCTCTGTTTCATGTAGTCACAACAGCTGTCAACAAAGGAGAGTCAGGAGATGATAGGCACTACCCATGTGTCCTATTTTAACCACAGGCTTGTCTTCCAGAAGGACAAAGAACATTATATAATTATGACAAATGTGCAATGGCTGTCATGGTTGGATCGCTTAAGAGTTATGGCAGCCAGTCTGTCTGTAGGTGTGTTCCAATGTGAGATGATGAGCTACGTGCATTTGTAATTTAAGTATGCCAGTGACATTAATATAACCTACAATGATAAGAGAAAACCAGTTAAGATTTTGCTTTAATGAAAAGGCACAAACACATTTAAACCACTAAATTAACGTAGTAATTGGCTGAACCTTTGTTAGCCATGCTCTTCTCCTGTCTGCTGGTAAAATGTACACATACATACGTTATAATTTGTTGTTGTGTGCCTGCAAATTGTTTCTGACTTATGACGACCCAAAGGCAAATCTACCACGGGGTTTTAATAGATAATCATTTCACATTATAAGCAGTTGTGATCACAACTAGAAATTTCCTTTTTTTCAGTTTAACTACAGTACAACTCTTCTCTTTTTCTCTCACAATTACAGCAAAAAATAACAGCATGGTAAATACAGTCACCCCTCCTTTCTTGTGGACTTGAGGTCCGCAGTCTTGGATATTCACAGAGGGGCAATCTGTTTTAGTTTATTTGCTATGGGTGAATTTGAGTGAAGCCTGCGCTCGCTCTTTCCCACCTAGCTGAAGTCCCACCACCCTTAAGCCTCAGTCACCAGTTGGTCCTTGTGGACCGATGACAACTATGCAGGCTCTTGGGAGAGGGCAAGGCAAGACAAAAAGGAAAGTGGCAGCTCCTTACTGCACTGTGGACTCTTTCACACGGGAGGAATTTCTCCCAACTTCGAATGCAGCCAATGCGAATTCACGTGAATTCGCTTGTTTAGCGAATTTACGTGAATCCCCATTGTGTTCGGAAGGCGTTCGGAATGACTTCCCATTACCTGAAAATAACCCCCCCTTGCCCGAAATTGCATGAGAAGCTTTAATTCGCAATAACGTGAAACCCATGATTGCATTCGGAGTGACTTCCCTTTTGCCCGAAATTGCGTGGGATCCTTTAATACGCAATAACGTGAAACCCCATGATTGCATTTGGATTGCCCTTGGATTATACTTCCAATTTCCCACGTCTGAAAGAGTCCTGTGTCACTCTGTACTCCACAAACAGGCTTCTTCAAGTGAGCGTACAGCCTTGCTTGTCTTTGGAGACTGTCCCTGGGGCTTATTTTGTTTTATATCTAGATAGATAGATAGATAGATAGATAGAGATAGATATATGTAGTATGTATGTGTGTGTGTGTGCGTGCATGCACGCACGCACATATATGTGTGTATGTACTGTATATATGATGTATATATGGCTATGTGTGCATATCTGTGAAGGCCAGTGGGATGTAATGGTTGGAGTGTTGGACTAGAAGCCAGGGTCCGAAACCTTCCTTGGCCATTAAACCCGCTGGGTGACTTTGGACTAGTCACACTCTCTCAACTTCAAAGGAAGGCAATGGCAAACCTTCTCTGAACAAATCGTGCTAAGAAAACCCTCTGAAAGGTTCACCTTAGGGTTGCCATAAGTTGGAAATGACTTGAAGGCACACAACATATATATGTGTGTGTGTGTGTGTGTGTGTAATTAGGGAGGGTGTATTTTTATAAAGAATGACAACTATGACATTACAGTAAGAAAAGGAAACAGACACATAACATATCCCCCCCCCCATAAACCAATATAAAATAAATAAGCACAGTAGTGTAAAGGGGATATGCTCTCTGACCTCTAAAGGTATGATATTCCACATTTGGGTTCAACCAGAAAAGAGAAATTAGAGAGTCCATGAAGTAAAACATGAGAGGCAACACTGAGAAATTTAAATTTGGAAAAAGGAAAGAAAACCCACAAATACTCCACAAATTTCTTTAGCCACAATTGGCAACTCCAGCTCATTCAGGCACACTTGCTTCTGATGGTTTACCACACATTCAAGGGTGAGTATATCTGTTATCCTAATACTGGCACATTAGAAAAGGAATTCTAGAAAAATATGTGTTGCATCCTAATTATCCCTTGACGCTTGTATTAGCCACATGGAGCTTGAAGGGCAAAAGTATAAAAGAGATCTTCCTGACGCTTGGCTCAAATTTCCTTTACAAATCTGTATTTAGGGGTAAATTAAAATTTTATTCTGTGAGGTAATCTGAATGATAAATCATATTTTGTCCCATTTTGTCTTTACTTCTCTCCAGTAGTGCTTGTATTTTCCCCCTCTCCATCTTCTGGTTGGGTTGTTCTCAGACACAGTTTGCTTGCCAGTGCTGGGCCTTGGCATCACAGTCTGTCATCAAAACCACATTTTCCTCTATTTTTGTACTGGACGTTTGTGGCTTCTCGCCAGTGCATGCAATTGCCATCTGAGATGAGCCTTCTTGATTCCAGTCTTTCCTCACTTTTTCCACCACTCCAGCACATCTGTTTTAGCCTTACTATATAACAAAACTAACATCTAATTCATAGAGAAAGCCCTGTCTTCCTGTCAGTACGCCCAAGTGGATGGTTCCAAATACTAATTACTTTAATTGCTTTCAATATTTAAAGTGATTAAAAACATGTAATCCCTTAAACGTTTTAATTGAATAAGGCAAGGCACTTTTAAAATTGTATTTTTGGTTAATTATTCTTTGCGCAGAAGAATCAGGAAACATTTAAAGTTCAGAGCACTTTTCTTTAATTGTTTACGTTTTGTTTTTACAGAGAAAGCCAGAACGAATAAACAATGGAGGCAAACTATTATATATAGGGAAAATGTTATATATAGGGAAGACGTTTGTAACAGTATGTTAATGCAGGCATCCCTCTTTTAATAAAGCCTCGGACAGTGAAGCTTCTTGTTGGTAAGTCCTTTTAAATCTGCCCAATCCCCTTTTCCTCATCCTCTGTTTAGTTGAATTCTTTTAGCATCATCAACGTTGGGGGGGACAGTGTTGGGTTGCAGCAGCATGTCAGCAATGAACAGTAAATCCCCTACTTGGTATATCTGAACAGCTGTGTATATTTAGCCTGGAGAAGAGAAGGTTGAGAGGTGATATGATAGACTGGTTTGCTGAATTGCTAAATATAAGGCCTCCCCTGAAAGTAAGACCTAGCAAAGTTTTGTATATAAATATATACACAGTATATAATGAATGTTCAATTTTATGTACACAGTATATAATGAATGTTCAATTTTTTTCTTCAACAATAAATGTGAATTCTTCTTCATGGAAAAATAAGGCATCCCCTGAAAATAAGACCTTGTGCATCTTTGGGAGCAAAAATTAATATAAGACACTGTCTTATTTTTGGGGAAACACGGTACATCTGCATCACCAGCTCCCCCACCATTTTTTTTAAAAAGCATAGATATATAAATCTCACCACCAAAATGTAAAATCATAAGAAAAATGGTGGAAACAGATAAAGCCATCCTTGGATGCATTTTGAAAGTAAGGCTTCCCTGACCTTTTTAATTTGACATGTGCATATTGTTTGGTTTGAATAATAGATTTTCTGAAACATGATGATGATGATGATGATTGTGATGATTTGGTGGTGTATTCTTTCTCTATTACTTTTGCCTCTGGTATCATTTTTTTTCTGTTAAAGAAATAATGCAGAGGAACACATCTACACATCATGGAGAAGTACTCCAAGAACACATCTACTCCACAGACGTATGCCTGTACATGTTACAGTTCTGATTATCAAATCTAAGAGGTTACGAAAGCTGTAAATCAAATAAGCAATTTTTAATTAACATTCTATAAATGGGCTCTACAACACCATGTTACAGCTTGTTCTCAGGTCACTAAAAGGAGTACTACAGTTTAGGGATTCAATCAGTGCAGTGCTGTTTGGGTCTTATTCTGGGATCCTGTTTGAGGGGTTGAAAAGAACAAACTACTCACTCCTCCTCTCCTTTGCCATTCTAGCAATAACTATAGTGTATAGCTTCAGAGGGTTTTGGATCTAAATACTGTGGCTTCAGAAACATTCCTAGTGCGGGGCTTTCTGGGCTTAACACACAGCATCTTTCCCAACTGGTGCCCATTCATAATGTAAAAATGTAGCTGTGATTCCACTCTAATTGTGGTCCATCCTATGAAATTCTGTAATTTGGTAAGGCACTAGAAATCTCTGGCTGAGAATTCTAAATACCCTTCCTGAAACTGCAAATCCCAGAATTCCACAGAAGGAATAATAAGAATCATAGAGTTGGAAGAGACCTATCCAGTCCAACTCCCTGACATGCAGGAATACACAATCACAGCACCCTGCAACAGATGGCCATCTAATGTTGAGGTGGAATCACTTTTCCTATAGTTTGAATCCATTTCTATGTCCTTTTTGTCTCTGAAGCAGCACGAGTCAAGCTTGCTCTATCCTCAACATGACATCAAATATTTAAAGAGGGCTATCATATCACCTCTTAACCTCCTCTTCTCCAGGTTGAAGCCATGGAGTCATAGTGGAATCATAGTGTTATAACTGTGTAGTGTGAAAGGATCCCTTTTCTAATCCAGTGTTCTAATCCAGAACGCTCATGGTGAAGTGATTTGAGTGCTGGATTAGGACTCTGGGGGACCAGGGTTGAAATCCCCTCTACCTCTGTTCTTCATTTTCTTCCTATCACCCCCAATTGACACAGTATTATGCCAGATGTCAGGTTTTCAATCATATAGGCTAGAGGTGGACCCAGGGCTGTTTTTGTGGCCCTTGATCACTGCAGATTCCCCAGAACACCCTTTTTCTGCCCTCCCCCAAAAGGAGAGGTCTATCCAGAAGTAGCCTGGATCAACTTATCTGTGGGTCAATGTTAAGTCCTGTACTTTTACTCTTATTTTTAAAAAGGAATAACCCCCTGGTGAAAAGCAAGAGCACAATCTGTACTGGAAGCATCGATGCCCTTCTGTTCTGTCACCCATCCAACCTTTAGTGTGAGCAGAAACAGTTATGTCTGTTGGACTTTTGTAAGCTCTTTGACATTGCTTTCCTTTGCTTCACCCTTTAGATTTTTTGTTATATGCCCCTAGGTCCTACCCTCGACTTATGCACGGGTCATATCAAAATCTATATTTTTGACCTCAAAACCTGCCCCCGACTTATACACGTTCGACTTATAGTTGAGTATATATGTTAATTTTAAACCAGTTAAAACAGTTTAAACCATTTAAGACTGTGAATAAATTTAAAAAATATAACATCAAACCAGGTAGGTTTTTTTTTTTTTGGTTTTTCTGCTCTGATGAACTCAAAAGCTTGCTTTGTTTCTGGGGTTCCATTTTAACTTAGTGTCTTTTCTGGAATAGCACAACTTCCTTTATTATATATTGCTCTGAAGAGGTTGGTCTTTATCCACCAAATTAAAAACTCTTGAAGTTGGCCTGACTGGAATGTTGTTCACAAATTAGCACCAATTGCTTATAAAGCTTTTAATGATGCTTATACAAAACCTTTCTCATGCAGATTCTTGTACTACTAGTTTCAAGGTATGTCAAAACAACCAGCAATATTGATTGAAGGAATGATAATACACAGCCAAGCGTTTCATACTTCTTTACAATTCAGAGGGCTGTGCTGGGGCATGCAACTCTATAGGGTTTATGCTTTGATCTCGTATGAAATGAAGCGTAATGAAATATTGCTCGATACTGACTGATATATTACCCGATACTGAATTTGTTAAGAGTATCAACTAGATACCCTGTTAATGGATTCGGTGACAGTCTTAGGTATTTCAGGAACACTTCCAGTCATGTTGAAAATATTAACACTTCATGCTTGCAGTGTTTGGTTAAGCAACATTCACTGTGTGGCATGGCATTAAATTGTGAGCTTCCCCATCAGCCAATATTATGGTGTGCAAGAAGGGAATCTCGTGGCATGTTGTTCAACCAGAACATCCTACTATCATTTTGGAGGAAGAAGAGAATTTCTTCCTCCAAAAGACAGAATTTCTTCCTCCAAAAGAGAATGCAAATACTCTTCTGGTGACATCTCTTGCCTGGCATACAGTGCTTATCACAAGGTGTGGTGGGAGAGATTGCAGTCAAGAAAGTAAGGGAAAGATCTCAAATGACCCCCACAAAACAGGACCATCAATAATGAAGAAAACCCACTCCATAAATAAGATATCAAAAACAGAATCTGAGTGTGAGGAAATAGGTTGCCAGTAAAATATTACACCTGAAGAATATTCTTTAGGTATTATATTTTTATTGTAATCTGCTTCTTTTAACTGTACTCGAATTTTGTTTTGAACATTGTATTTACAGTTTCAGCTCAACACTGAAATTCTCAAGAGTGTTTGAAATGGAGTTGCAATGAACTGAAATTCTCAAGTGATTTTTTTGTACCATCAAATACAACTCCTAAGGAATATGCTACATTTGATTATATTGCTTTTAAATTTGCTTTTCAATATTTTATTTACTGAACAGCAGAGGTTTCAGATCAGAAATCTGAATAGAAATCATTAAAATGTGATCACCTTTTATTTTATATATTAAAGTTCTGATAAATTATATAAAACAAATAAAATTTCTGTCTGTTGCAACATCACAATAAATATAGGTTGAATTTCACCAGATTTAGAGAGGATGTCTGGGATGATCTGACTTAACATATAGACAACATGGAATAAACAAAATACACTTTAAGGGTATCTTTATTATTTTTTCCCATTTATACAGAGTTATGTTTAGAAACACAGTTTCTACACTTGCTGGCAAATAGTTCAAGTTAATTTTCCCCCTACATAGAGAGATCTTGTAGTACCTTTGAGACTAACTGAAAGAAATGGGCAGCGTGACCTTTCGTAGACCTCAGACTACTTTGTAAATGAATCTGAGGAAGTAGACTGAAGTCTGTGAAAGCTCATGAGGAAGTAGACTGAAGTCTGTGAAAGCTCATGCTGCCCATTTCTTTCTTTCAGTTACTCTCAAGGGTGCGACAAGATCTCTCTACATATTGATTCTACAAACTAAGATGGCTATATCTTTGAATTCTACCTCTTTCCCTCCCTACTTGGCAGAGTCTCGTCCAGCAGAGCTATTCAGGGTGGTAAAAGATCTAATTCGGCCCCCTTCCACCCTGAATCCATTATTAGAACCAACAAACGCCTGCTGTGACGCTTTTAATGACTTTTTTGTCGATAAGATCTCTCAGATAAGAGCCAATCTAGACACCACTATTAATGCAAAACTATGAGAGAGGCGTCCAGTGACTCCGTGGACTTGATTAAACTGGATCATTTTGAGTTTATAAATACTGAGGAAATGGACAAGCTCCTTGGAAGTGTTAGGAGGACGACGTGCCCTCTTGATCCCTGCCCATCGTGGTTGACAATCCAAGGAGGGGATGTAGTGATGACATTGCTCCAGCTTATTGTCAACACATCCCTCAGGGAGGGCACATTTCCATCAGAATTGAAGCAGGCAGTGGTTAAACCACTTTTGAAAAAGCCCTCCCTGGAACCCTTGATTAAAAATAATTACAGACCAGTATCACTGTTACCATTTTTGGGCAAGGTGATCGAGAGGGCAGTTGCCCTCCAACTCCAAGCTGTCTTGGAAGAAGCCGATTATCTAGACCCATTTCAAACCGGCTTCAGAAGGGGGTACGGAGTTGAGATGGCCATGGTGGCCTTGGTCGATGATCTCCGTCTGGGCATCGACAGGGGAAGTGTGACCCTGTTGATGCTCTTGGACATCTCAGCGGCATTCAATACCGTAGACCACGGTATCCTTCTGGAACGGCTGAAGGGGATAGGAATCGGAGGCACTGCGCTCCAGTGGTTCCGGTCCTACCTCTCAGGCAGATTCCAGATGGTGAAGCTGGGAGACAGCTGCTCTCGTAAAAGGGAGCTGACATCTGGCGTCCCTCAAGTCACCATTCTGTCTCCCATGCTATTTAACATTTACATGAAGCCTCTGGGAGAAAATTATCCGGAGACACGGGGCGCAGTGTTATCAGTATGCTGACGACACACAAATATATTTCTCCATGTCTCCGGCTGCTGCAGTGACCAAGGATGGCATCTCTCCTCTAAACGCCTGCCTGGAGTCGGTAATGGGCTGGATGAGGGAAAATAAACTCAAATTGAATCCAGAGAAAACGGAGGTACTTGTGATAGGATCCCCTTGCCCTGGGATGGAGATCTGTCAACCTGTCCTGGACGGGGTCACGCTTCCCCTAAAGGACAAAGTACGCAGTCTGGGCGTACTCCTGGACTCGTCGCTCCAGCTGACACATCAGGTGGAAGCGACAGCAAGGAGTGCGTGGTATCAGCTTCGGCTGATACGCCAGCTGCGCCCCTACCTGGACAGGAGGGACCTTGAAACATTGGCACATGCACTGGTAACCTCTCATTTAGATTTCTGTAACGCGCTTTACATGGGGCTACCTTTGTACCAAGTCTGGAAGCTGCAGTTAATTCAAAATGCAGCAGCAAGATTATTAACAGGGGCACCAAGATCTGAACACATCACCCCTATGTTAAGATCATTACACTGGCTGCCGATTAGCTTCCGGGCCCAATACAAAGTGTTGGTCATTACCTTTAAAGCCCTATATGGTTCGGGTCCGAGTTACTTGAAGGAGCGCCTCTCCCTACATAATCCGCCCTGCACTCTCAGAACATCAGGGAAGAATTTATTAGATCCCATTAACACAAGATTGATATCATCTTCCCAGAAGTCATTCTCTGTGGCAGCTCCAAAGCTCTGGAATGAATTGCCGGAGGAGATCCGTCTTATTACTTCCTTGGATGCTTTTAAGAAAGCCCTTAAGACGGATCTCTTCCGGCGGGCCTACCCACCTGATCTACTTTGATGGATCATGAATGAACCGACTAAACTAATAACATACACAGTGACACTGCCCAGGAGGACAGTATGATTATACAGTGGTCCCCCGGATTACGAAGGTAATCCGTTCCGGATTACCTTTCGTAACCCGGAAATGTTCGTTTCCCGGGGGACCGCTTTAAGGGATGGACCGTTTTAACCTTGTAATTTTTAACGCTGTTGGAATCCCGCCTCGATCCGAAGGGAGAGGCGGGAAATACAAATAAATATTATTACTACTACTACTACTACTACTACTAAATCTACCATATTTCCCTGCTAATTCTTCAACCATACTATCAAGGATATAGTGTGCATTTCATGGGCATTTTTAGAATCTGGTTAAGTATAAATACTAAGATCATTTAAGAAAGATTGTTATTCATGAACAGTTCACTTGAACATTCTTGGCAGGAACTTAATTTGGCATACTGTGACATGAAAAGCTTTGGCAGACGTCAATTGGCAGAGAAGCTGATGGCTCTTAAAGATGATAGAGTTTGCTGAAGTATGGAAGACTGTAATCAGCAGCTAAGAAAAGAAAGAGGGCAGAAATTAAAAGTGAATTAAAAGTGTCTGCAAGAGTGCTTATATTTAAAACAAACAAACAAAGCAACCAGATGGGGAAAACTTACCAACAGAGTAAATATTCATCAATATCGATTATATACATGCTGCTGTTAGATCATCTTCAGTCTTGATCCCACATTTGAAAAGACATTACTGTTTGCAGCTGAGGATAAAGCTGGAGTCAGTTCCAAAGTATTAGCACCTTTGTAGCAAAAATAGATCCACTGTGCCACAAAAATAGATCCACTGTGCAACAAAAGGGAGGCATCAACATTTTTGAAATAATCTGGTCGTCTCAAGAAGTACATTAAAAAAAAATCAAGCCAAAGGAGGCAATAACAATAAAGACTGAATGTGCTCAATATTCATCACTCTGTTGGAAAGATAACTGGGTGCTGAATGAGATGACTAGAAATGGATGGTGAAGGGACTTGGTCATGATCATGGCCAAAGTCAAAAGGAGGCTTCCAGTGCTGGCAGACGGACAGGAGAGGCTAGCTGAGCAGGAAGATAAAGACTGCAGAGAGTGATAAAGAGAAAAATGAAAATGGAGAGAAAGAGGATAAAGGAAGACATACAAAAGAGTAGAAAGAACTTTCTTTTATTACTTTGGATTGGCTTTGTCCCTCAGAACCTCTTTTCTAGGGATTATCTGCCTTTTTTCTTTTGCAACATGACTATACAAATAATCTCACTCATGCATTCCTGATTTGTTGTTCACACAATTTTTTAAAAATCAGAACTGCATCTCTCCGAGTTCTGTTGCCCACATATGTCAGCACTGTGAATAAAGATTAGCCTATGATACGGATGTATGTAAAACACATTCAAGACATGCAGAGTTTTATCCCAGTTTATCCTGGGTCTATCTGTGTCAGTTATTCACACTGCCAACAATGTGAATCTTTCAGGAAAACTAAATAAACAACAACCTCGGGATCAATTATCCCAGATTTTGTGGGTTCTTTGGCAGCCCCCCCCCCCAACTTAATTGGATGCATTTGAAGTTAATGTGAACAACACAGATTCAACCCACTTTCTACTGAGATTCAACCCACTTTCTACTGAGATTACTTACTTTGATACATTGGAAACCCATTTATGGGAATTAACGTTGCCTCTCAAAGGAGATGGGTAGCAGACCTGTATGTGCTTACGTGGAGGCACCAAGCTGGAAATGTATTAGCAACAGCAAACAAAAGCTATAGACACTGGAATCTGGCATCAACGCACAATAGGATGGCTTACTTTAATAATGTAATCCACAACTTTAGGTTCATGAATCTGATTTTCTTCCACTGTTATATGTTATCTATGTTATCATTTTCAGCAGTCTGGAAAAGGCTAGCCCTGTAGAAGCAGACCATTCACAGAAGTGTAGAAATGTTCTGAATCTTGAGTCATACTTTCTATAAAAGGCAGGATTAAGCCTGACCTCTGTTTGCCAGAGGAGCCTTTGTTTCATCCACTTGTCCATTTTTCTGTGTTGTGTTAGAACAGTTAATGGTACATACCACAGTATAAAATACCCTTTTGTCATTTTGGTCCCCACTAAGAAGTTATTTTTAATGCCACTAGGCACAGAAGTGAGAGATGAACTGTCCACAGAAATAAAGTGGAAAGCACTTTATAGCGGTATACTATACTATAGCGGTAATTCAGTGGTAGATAAAACTCAAGAGGGAGAGGAAATAGAAGCAAAAGCAAAGAGCAGAGGCAGAGGGGAAGGGGAAGAAAATAAAGGGGCAGTCCTGAAGAAACTAAATCTATCACCCGCTGAGAAAGCATACTGCCCCTTTGTAGGCTGGTTTTTCACAGTGCCAGCCCCACCTTTAGGCATTCAAGTGGCACATGCTACGTGGTGGCAACAGATATCTTGCGGGAAAGAACTGTATATTTTGTGCTGTGCCCTGCGCCTAAGCTTGGCTCCTGCCTTCAGATGAAGTGGAGGGTAATGTCCCCTTGCAAGTGTTGAAGGAAGATTAATCAGCCACCCATGACAACATTTGTGCATTAATTTGAGAGTGGGTTCTATCTTGTTCTTTGCCTCACACAGTAAAATGTTTTCGGTTTTCCTGTGCAGAGGGCCAGCGCTCCTCATGATCATAAGCTAGCATGTCCCACAACCACAGGCTCACAATAGCATGCACACCAGGGATACACACAGCCAGATTTTGTTGTGGAGCATCAATTTGTGTGTGTCTGTATACCAGCACAAGGTATCTGGTGGCCAGTGTTGGAGCCAGATCTTGGAAGTCAAGCACACATTGGTGTCTGGGTTCAGTGGCTGGTAATTCTGGTGCCAAGTCTGGTTTCTCATAAGATATGATCTGTCCATAAAGTAACCAACAAATATATTAATAAAGAAAAGAGCTGCAGAGACTGAATTGAGAATGTGTATCAAAGATAAACACAACACAGTTTGGTGCCATGCCTTTTATTTAGATGGAAGGGAAGAACTACACTGTACTAAGTAAGGAGCTATATGACAATATCTTACAGCACAGCATCTGAAGAAAAAGAAGAAAAAGTAGCAATGCTCCACAAAAGTGGACAAGTAAGCACACAAGACACTGTACATTTCTCAACGGACGGTGCCCATTTAAATTATAAATAAACAAGACTTGGCTTTAAACAGCCAAAGCATTAAAAAATCCCAACCCAACAGTCATCCAAAAATACTGGTTCAGTAGTCGCAATGACTGTTGGAGTCTGAACACTGGACACCTGGCCGATACATTAGGATGTTTGGCAAATTCTGTCATATAAACAATTAAAAATACCCCCCCCCCTCTGATGAAAGCACCAGTGTGTTCTGATAATGTAACTGATAAACACTGGGTTTCTTCACAAAAGTCTTCTCTTTACCTAAACAAGATCCTAAGTGAAGATATATTGTCATTAGGAAATTTGCAAGCTTACAAAACAACAACAAAACCCTTGTCCTTGCATTCTTCGTATGTTTGTAAGCTTCTAATCCCAACAGTTTCAGTTTAATTGTATTATTCACATTCTACCTTTAGACACTGCACAGATGTCTTTTTCTGAACTGTAGGCAAAATTCGTAATACATTCAATAATTTAAAGTGGACCCTTCTTGTCACATTTCACAAACCATCCTGTTTGGACAGATGTACATTATTCAGGAGATGGTACACAACTTTAAATTACATTTCTCTTTTAGCAAGAATATGTAGTTTAGTCAAAAACCTTTCATGTGATTTCTGCTTTCATCTACCCCATTTATGTCCTAGTAGCTTTCTCCAACCATAGCTGCACTAGGCTGGTTTTAATTTAGATTTACGTTTACATTGATGTGCAAAATGTTTAGCCTATGCCATTCATTGGAGGATAAGCCTAGACGGTAGAAGGTATAGACTTTCTATCTCCTATACATACATACATACATACTTACATACATATGTATGTATGTACACACACACACACACTGTGTTTATACATAAAATAAAGGATGAGTTAGATATCCTGGTTCATAGACATGCAAACAGTAAGAATCAGCTAGCCACAAATAGATGAGAGTCACATATCTATTAAACAGGAGGGTTGGGGATATTTTTTTTACAGTTTTAACAAATATACATAAATATAGGAACATAAGTTACAGTAAAATATTGACTGCATTTCTGAGAAAATGTTGATAAACAACCCAGATGCATTAATGCCTAAGGCCTTTTAATAATTTAAAAAAATGTTGTTCTCTAAATTATTTAAGGACTTCCCATTCCTGTACATCTATATAAAGAACACAAGCAGACTGTAGTGAAATACTACTTCTCCAAATCAAGCAGGTCAATGGGAGAAGTGAACAGAGATTTCAATACTCCTTTGCAGAACACTTATTAAAGTATATCTTTTAGACAGCTAGTTTAATACTGTCTTTCTGTTCCAACACTTTTCACAACAACGAAACGGAACAAGGTTATCAGTAATT
This sequence comes from Urosaurus nigricauda, assembly GCA_034509955.1. Taxonomy (NCBI): domain Eukaryota; kingdom Metazoa; phylum Chordata; class Lepidosauria; order Squamata; family Phrynosomatidae; genus Urosaurus; species Urosaurus nigricauda. The sequence continues at coordinate 111,013,272 of JAOEGL010000004.1, forward strand.
CAAGTCTTTTCCTGAGAATGAGGTTCTACCTAGTTCCCCTCCCACCCCCAAACTAAGTCTTCTGGTGTACAAACGTTAAGAGAAAAAAACACTCATAAAAATAACAGTAGGTTTCAAGTTAGTATTTCTTTGCCTGCTGAAACATAGCTTAGTAGGATCCTTAAAAAAATGTTAAAAATTTCCAAGCAAAAAATGGCTTTTCTAACATAAAGAGATGTGCAGCCCTTTGTAAATACTGAAAACATGCCCTACTAATTAATTTAAGTAACTGTTGACACTACTATACACTGTAGATCTTTGCCATTCTCAAAATGTTATGTATCCCAATTCATTCTGTTTTTACATTTAATAAAATTAAATCAGTATCTTGTGTATCTATGAAGAATATTTTCTTTGGTCCACATCGTTGGGTAGCATCCTGGTAACATATCAGAATAGCTTTTATAAGTAGATACTCCTAGATAAATTCCTATTTAAGTTTCTCAAAAGGACTCACATGAAATGCACAGTTTTAGCATAGTTACTACTGTTTTGTTTAGAATTCTGAAATGAAGCAACACCTGGACCCATTCCCAGGAGCCACCTTACATGTATGCATGAGTTTAGTAATGCTGCAAGTGTTTAGTAATGATGTTTTATTTGCATGTGTTTCTTAAAACCAGATAGCACTCCTGAGCTACTAATATTTCAGGGTGCTATTTGAAAAGCTGCTTGGGCAGAACTGTAAAGAGGATCCCTGTTTAAAAAAGACAGAGAAAGAAAGGAGAAAAAGCACCAGTGCATACAAAGCTCTCAGTTCATGCTTCCCTAGATAAGGGCCATAGTTGACTTTTAAATATAATGATGTCAGTCTTGCAACAATGGTATACTTTTTGATCCTCTTTGCAGAATGTCAGACATCACATTTTCTGATCAAAATTTAAGACAAGCAAACCACATTTAATCCTGGATATTCTCTACTAGGAAGCTCCCTGAACTTTCCCTTGGATCAAACGAGAGCCAAAAATGTATCGATAACACTATTTCATTGTAAAATAAATTGCCCTTTGTTAACTGTGGGCGCTAACAGTTTAATGACGCAGCAAATCAAGACAGAAATTTCTCTGGTCAAGTTATAACAAGCAAAAGCAAATTCCAAAACAAGCTTAATACACCAAAGTATAAGGCAATACATGTAAAAATGCTTTAATTTCAGTCACTGCAGATTGCAAACATTCAACAATTCAGTGTTTTAAAACCAAAACAAACCCTCTTTAAATGTTGTGTAAGCACATACCTATCTGCATTGGCAACTCAAGCTTTCATAAGCACATGAATGCATGAATCCCTTAAATGTTCATTTGCTATAAGTCTCCAATACTGTGTTTACATTCCAGTTGTATATGATAACAGAGCTTGTTCTTCCAATCTCAGTTCACAATTTTGTTGGCAAATAGGAACCTCTTTTCTGATAGGCAGCAAATAATGAAGTGCAAAGTTTTCCACAACTGTCTTCAGCAAGGCATCCTTCTCCAAAGTCACTATGCTTTTGCAGGAAAGAGTTTTTTCGGTGTTACTGGTCTCTTGCTTTGCCACAAATGGCTGTGAATGGTAATTGCATCGACACTGGCAGAAAGCGTTTTAGCAGGTATGTGACTGAATTGTTTCCTATCAGAGTTGTACTTATACAGCCCTTCAATCATTTTCTTGCTGATGGACTTTGGGCCTATCCCAGTCAATTTACTAATTTCTTCAGTTTCAGGGCAGTACGTATACAAAGATCGGAATTGGCAGCCTGAGTCCCGGAAAAGGATTAGGAAGTTGTTGGCATCTGACTTCTCCATTTCCTTGGGGGAGCCAGGAGAGAATAGAAATAATTAATGTCACATTAATTAAAGTTAAGTTTTAAAAAACTTTTTGGTAATTAAAAGAGGACTCCTTATTTCTTTTTTGTAATACATTTATTAGTGAAATGAGAGAAGTGTGGTCAAAAAGTGCATTTAATTGTATTAAATACAAACACACTGGTGTAGATTCTGTTCTTAGTAAAATTGCAGTAGAGCCACTGAATAAGCTGAATTTACTTATGTGTTAATTCTCCTTTGAACAGCTTATTCAATGGGGGCTATTCTAGTTGAGACTAACCAACAAAATTCCAACCATCATTTTCTGTTTTGGGGAGAGATCAGACAATGAATACATTTTTAATATTTCTATTTGAATTGGGAGGAAACAACTGTAGAGATCACTTACTGGTTACTTTACATGGGGAGGGGACACCATAAATAAGGAGGCAGTACATACCAACATTTCAGGATTAATCTACACACTCTGTTGTACTAGTAAGAATGAAAATTGTGTGATTTTATTGTTGTTCCTGTTTTACATTATAGCGGTACCCCAGTTACCATAATATTTTATGTCCATCTAGCTCCCACCTTTTATTCTTCCTCTGTCTATATGGAATATTTTTAACAGCACTGGCATTGGGAGAACAGTAAAGGAAGGCTGGAGAAATACAGACTTTTGGTGATATTTTTTTTGTGACTTTTGCAACAGAATATCTGCAGAAAACAATTCAATAAAGCTTGAGCTAGGAAAGATTGGGATTGTACTCTATCCAGGTGGTTCCCAACCTTTGGTCCTCCAGATGTTTTGGACGTCTCCTCCCATAATTCCTAACTAGTGGACAAGTTGGCTGGGGTTTCTAGGGTCTGAAGTCCAAAACAAATGGAAGGCCAAAGGTTGGTAATCACTGCCTAGCCGATCCATTGTAGCTGTGTATGTCTGTTGGCAACAGGCAAGGTAAACAGCAGTGGGCTCCAGGACCCTTTACTGAGGATGCATGAACAGGATAAAGGGAGAGCAGATAAGCCTGCTTCACCAACTACCCACAATACTGACCTACAAGCCTTGCCATTAAAATGGAAATGATGAGGAAAGTGTAGGCTGGTGAAAGAAAAAAATTATCCCCAGAGGCATTTTGGTACAAGCTTTTGAGTGGTTTCTAAAAGGTTCAACATGTATTTGTTTACTTCTGCAAAGCTTACCTGATCTGGTTATTTCATTCCACATGCACATATTGTTAGTTTTGGATAAAACATTTGCTGAAATGTGTTGAACTGCTCTTCTTTTGGGAGTTGTAGGAACCTATCCCTATTCTTTCTATAGAAAACATGCCAGGGTAGCTGTGTTGGCCATTTAACAAATACAAACAAAAATCCAACAGTGATACCTTTATTGGCCAACTGTCACGCACAATATACTTGTTGCAAGCTTTTGAAGCTCCATGGGTTTCTTCATCAGGCAAGATGTTACAAACCATATTGCCTTATGAAGAAGCCCATGGAGCTTTGAAAGCTTGCAACAAGTATATTGTGCATGTTGGTTGACCAATAAAGGTATCACTGATGGATATTTATTTCTATTCTTTTTATGTTATTTGTGCTTCTTGTACCACATTTTCTGTTAATTACCTAATGCCCAGGAACATATCCATTTTGTTAACTGAGGTATATCTGTATTTAAATTTGCTACCGTTGTACAGTTTTTAAAATATAAAATAGTAGCACTGAATTGCGCACTGGCATCAGCCATTGTTAAATGAATGGATTAGTGTGGCAAAACTAAGCTTTTGTTTGAATGGTTCTATAAAAGGCATCATTTCTTCCACAGCACAAGGGTAACCTATGGAATCCATAAGTTAGGTAGCTCTAAAGGGAGATTAGATTGATGGATAGAGGATAAAGGTCTCCATCATTAAAAGGGATGATGGATATATTCTGCATTCAGGTTCAGAGGCAGGAAGATTTCAGGTAACAACTGCCAGGAATACGTGACCTGAACAATGCTGTTTCTGCCATGCCCTGGTATGGTCTTCCTAAGAGGGAGTTGGTTGACCAGTCTGGGAAACAGGAGGATGAGCCAGATAGTCCCAATATGATCCAGTAGGATATGTGTTATGCTATAGTATTATGTAGATTTTTTATCCTCTTCTCTCTTGAAGAAAGTTGCTGTATAACTGCAATACAACAGTTATTTATTTTTTAAAAAAGTAATTTCTTCTCCCTCTAATTTCCTGGACATAGTAGTTTAACTGCCATGGCTCAATGCTAAGGAATTCTGTGATTTATACTTTTGTGAGATATTTCTTCTTCTCTTGTCAGGAGAGCTCTGGTACCACAACAAACTACAAATCCGAGGATTCCATAGCATTGAGCCATGGCAGTTAAGCGGTGTCAAACTGCTTTATTTCTGCAGTGTATATGCAGTTGTAATAAAGTGTGATCCTGATGAACAGGATCCTCAAGGTTATTAACCTGGCAAAAACAAGATAAGAGACAAGCGTAGAGCCTGAACAGATTTGCTATATAAGCCCTCCTCCAAGAAAAGTCAAAGAAGGATCATCTTAATGTAGTTTATTCTTCCTTCCAAAGCTGTGGAATACCACTAATTTTGGCCAGGCAGGGTCATCCCACATACCTAGACATTCTGATTGGAAGGGAGAACTGCCATGCCAAAAGGGCTCCACATACTACCTTGGATCTACTAGGGGTCCTCCCAGGCAAGACCATTATTTTCAGACACATTTTGACTCTTGGCAGCTCCTCACTGGTAGCTCACTCTGAGTTTTGGGCCCGATATATCCCCCCCTCCCCAACGAATATCCTGTCTAAGGCACGTGATGGAAATAGAAGAGAACCAATCTGCCTCCTGTCCCATATTAGACTTATTGTTCTTGTTATGTGCCTTCAAGTCACTCCAACACATGGCAAAACTTTAATACGATTTTCTTGGCAAGACTTACACAGAGGAGGTTGACTACTGCCTTCCTGTTAGGCTGAGAGAGTGTGATTTAGCCAAAGCCATGGTTGAGCAGGGCCATGGCATCGGTTAAGTTACACTCTCTTAAATCCAGGGCTGCATTCACACTGCAAATATAATCCAGTTTGATACCACTTTAATTGCCATAGCTCAATGCTATGGAATTCTGAGAAATGCGATGTCAAATGCAAATGTCAAGAAAGGTCTGGTGCAACAACAAACTACAAATCCTAGGATTCCATAGCACTGAGCCATAGCGGTTAATGTAGTGTGAAATTGGATTTTTTCTGCAGTGTGGATGCAGTCATGAATTCAACAGTGTGTGACTTAGCCAAGGCCCTGGCCCTGGCCAGTCATGGCCTTGGCTATATCACATTCTCACAGCCCTATAGGAAGGCAGAAGCTACTCTCATCTGTGTAAAGCTTGCCAAGAAAATCCTACAATAGTGTCTACAATACAGTCAGAGTTGTGGATACAGCCCAGATCTTCCATAAAAGATACCACACACTTAATTTTAATTTGTAAGTTTCTACCTTTTCTCCACTTACAGATTAGCCTTACCTCTAATATTTTATTCTTCTGACCTTCATTTACTTTTCCAGCCAAGCAACAATGAGCTAGGGCATTCTGAATTATGTGCTTGTTGGATTTTGCACTGGGTTCTTTGTAGAGCTTTGGTCCTAGAGAGAGGAAGCGAGACGGGGGGGGGGGGGGGGGGAGAAGAGAGAAAAAGAGAGGTTAATAAAAATAATATAGTTTTAAGGAAGCAAGTCCTAAACACCATGACACATTTTCCACCACAATTAAGATAAACGAGACACTAGAGTTCATGCTGTGAAGCCTATGACTGATATAATATGATGGTTGGAATACAATATGAGAAGCAGACTACAGATGAAGTTTCCCTTATCTAGAATTCCAAAATCCGAAATTCCAATACTTGAAGGCCTTTAAAATGAGTGGCTGAGATAGTGACATCTTTGATTTCTGATGGTTCGATATTCACAAACTTTATTGAAATTTACTTGTAGTTATGTTCTTATAGAAAATTACTATAAAATATTTTTCAGATGGTATTTAATGCCTGATAAAATTGCAAAAAATGTATAAAGGGGGGAATAATAAATACTACAAGTGCCACCAGAAGGTGAGAACATTTTTCCATCTCTGGTGGACCTGTAGTAAAGTAAGGAAAGACTGAGTAAAAATTAACTCTACTATACAAAAGATCTTGGGAGAGGACATAGCCTTTATTTATTGAATGTGACTGACTATGAGAATAAAGTAAAAAGAAGACAGAAAACATTAACATATTATGTGGTTACAGCTGCAAGATTGCTATATGCTAAAAACTGGACAAAAGATAAAACCTGAATATCTCAGAATGGCTGAAAAAGATAATGGACTTGGCAGAACTTGCAAAACTGACCAATTTTGTTAAAGGCAATGATATAAATGGATTCTTGAGTATCTGGAAACCTTTTATGGACTATATAAAATTGAGAGGGGATATAGTGATATTAGGATTCAATATGTAAGCACTATATACTTATCTTTTGGATTTTTTAAAAATTGTTTCCTTTGTAGAATGGATAGGATGTGATATTTAGAGGAATGATAAGATAATAGATATAATCAACTGCAATCTGTATGACTTGAAAGCTCAATACTTACATGTTTATATAGACTATATGTTTAGTATAGGTGGTGGGTGGGTGGGGTTGTAGTATTGTAGGGTTTTTTGAAGTTTTGTTTCTATTTGTGCTTGCTTTCATAGAATCATAGAGTTGGAAGAGACCACAAGGGCCATCCAGTCCAACCCCCTGCCATGCAGGAACTCCTGATCAAAGCATGTTTTTCTTCTTCTTTCATTTCTTTGTTTCTTTTTCTCTTTTGTTTCTAATTTGCTTTTAGACTTGGGTCCCATCACCAAGATATCTCACTATGTATATCCAAATATTCCAAAATCCAAAACACCTCTGGTCCCTTTTATTTTCTATTTTGGATAAGGGAGACTCAACCTGTATTAGCTTTGTGAGGCCTAAAAATATGAGACTGCTATCCCCAACAAGAATGCATAGGGAAAGATTAAATGGTGGAAATAGGACATTTTATTATAGCATATGTATGAACCAGAAACAAAGTAGTTATCATGTTAATAGAAAAGTGTGTAGTTAAATAATGGAGAAACAGCAGTAGAAACAAATCCTGACTCCTCCACTCAAGGAAGCATGTGGATGTGGACTATGTCCTGGGGCCCTAGTGAACTCCAAGATTCCTTGATACAAATATGGCAGCATGAATTTGCTGTCTGAGTGGAAGCCATGGCTAGACCCACTGCAATACTCACAACACAATTCTCCTTAAGTGGATAGCTGATAGAAAACATGAAGGGGTGGGAAGTAGTCCTCCATTATTTCCTAAGTGGGTGCCTGAGTATCCCAAACAGGACAGGATAGTTCATCCCTGTTATCTTTAGGAAGGAGCATTTCAAGCAGTTTTCTTTGAACAAGACCCAAAATACCAACCTGTATATTCTGTTGCAGAAGCCACCGAAGAGGTTGTTGATGCATTTTCCCAGTCCTTCTCCCCGTTACGGCTACCACAACGACTTGGAGATAAAAATCCTTCTGCAGACTCAGACCTAAACATTATATTTAAGCAATGGAAAGGGGGGGGATCAATGTAAAGATTAACAAGAATGCTTTTTAGTGTTAAGATAAAAATAAGCAGACTGCTAACATTTGTTGTTTGTTTTGTTTTTTAAATGGAAATTTAAACCACCCTCTCAAAAGAAACACACTTTGGCTGGGGGCGCATCCTATATTAATTCACACAATGTAGAGATATTCATACCTGAAGAATTTTAGCTTATTTATAGCTGTTGCCACTGAGAAGAGTTAAAATTTAATTAGCCTTCCTAAAATTAATGCTAGTTCCATGTATATGAATTTGTAACATATACCTCAGGAGTGGGGAAAATGTGGCTTATGGGCTGTGTGTGACCCCTGAGGGTTGTTTCTGTGGGCCCTATAGCTCAAACCTTTTTTTAGAAATTATTTGGGGGAGAAATTGCTCTGAAATGTGCCATAAGTATCTTCAAGGATATGTGGAGGCCATTTCCACCACATCTGAAGCCCCAATGGACATCCCAGAGGTCAAAACAAAATTTTGCATAATTTTAGAAAAAAGTTCCGCCTCTCTTCATAATGTCTGAAAGTGCCCTCTTGGGCCCCAGAAAGGCTTCATAACATGCTATGGGACCATAGAGAGCTTTGGAGGGCATTTGGGGCTGAACATTTGATTTTTTTTTTTTTTTTTGGTAGGAGCAAGTATAGTTCAGGGTGTGCTCCTCCAAAGCATACGCAGGAGTGTAGTCTAATTTCATTATATTTCTAAGCCTATTAACATGACCAGGATTATACAGTTCCAGGAATGGTGTCAGGAAAATACTGAATAATATCACCACAGGTGCCGGCTCCCACCCTGTAGCAATACAGTCATGCTATGGCTTGTGATATCAAGTCACTACAAATACATAAGCTATTTGTCCTTTGTGGCCTGTGACTCACCACAGCTTGGAAATTAATACATACAGGCTTATTTTGTGGTCATTGCGTGCCTCCTGACAGTCCCATGAACAGACCCAGCATTTGTATCACTGAGAGAATTTACCAAGAATTCAACAAAAGACAATATCATACTACAGTGGTCCCCCGGGATACGAATCCCCCGGGTTAAGAAAACCCCGGGATCCGAAACCGGCGGGACCAAAAATTATCCCCTGGGATCCGAAGGATCCCCCGGGATCCGAAAAAAAGGGACGTCCCTTTTCCTCCGAGGCCACGCTTCGGAGGAAAAGGGACAGACTCCCATCCCTTTTCCAACGAGGCCAGGCTTCGGGGGACAAGGGACGGACTACCGAAAGGAAGGCCCGATCCACCGGATCGGGCCTTCCTTTCGTTAGGTGCGGAGGCCCAGCCTGGCTTCCCCAGCCAGCCTGGGCCTCCGCGCCTAACGAAAGGAGGCCCGATCCGGCGGGATCGGGCTTCCTTTCGCGTCAGGTGCGGAGGCCCAGCCTGGCTGGGGAAGGGAACCTTCCCTTCCCCAGCCAGACTGGGCCTCCGCGGCTGAGGAAAGGAAGGCCCGATCCGCCGGATCGGACCTTCCCTTCCCCAGCCAGGAGGCCCCCGCGGCTGACGAAAAGAAGGCCCGATCCGCCGGATTGGACCTTCCTTTCCTCAGCCAGGAGGCCCCCGCCAGGCCAGGGGAACGGATTACCTATTTCCTATGGGAAATAGGCCCCGGGTTACGAAATTTTCGGCTTACGAAAAAGGTGCCGGAACGAATTAATTTCGTAACCCGGGGGACCACTGTACACTGTTACAGTGCTATAATTCCAGTGGCTGCCTCCTGTGGAATCCCAGAATTTGCAGGCATGGACTGTCTTCACGATGTCCACACCCAATTTGGCTTTTCTCTCCCTTGAACCAAATTCTAAAACCTTATCTTTTGCTCTGCGTCTCTGCTCTGGGTCTCTGCCCAGCACTGCCACACAATCATAGAATCATAGAGTTGGAAGAGACCACAAGGGCCATCCAGTCCAACCCCCTGCCATTCAGGAACTCCCAGTCAAAGCATCCCTGATAGTTGCTCTGAGGCCAAAACAAGGTGTCCAGTGTCAATAATATGGCTGGGCACCCCAATGTGAACTGAGCAGTGGTGCCAAGTAGTGAACAGGGATTGTGTGGGAAGGCAGCTGTCTGTCATAACTGCAAAGGGAGCACAGATAATGGGAGGAATTCAGGGGAAATTTGGGGCCAGAATACTCTGGGGCCACTCAGGAGTATTCTGGCCAGTAGAGATAAGTCCTGGGTCTGAAGAATTAAGTCATGAATTCTCAAATATGCATTGTTACTGGATCACCACATGAACAGTGTTGGGACAAGCATTTAAACATAATAATTTCTTCCAAATGGAAATACTGGTAATTTAACTGAAGATTTACCTTGGAGTTCTCTTCCCTGACTGTACACTCTCATTGTCTCCTGTGTTCAGTGATGCCAATGAAAGGCTAGACACTGGGGATGGGGGGGAAACAACATCAACAACACAGTCAAGTTGTGAACCTAGATGAATACAAGGAAGTTTAAAAGAATGATGAAACAGAACATGTAATGTTTTTAAAATTAGTTTCAATGCTAGGAAAGTTTCAAAGATTTCTAAAAAATATTTTTGCTTTCTACTGGCCCTATGAATTGTATGTCTGTACACTTATACAGTATATTTTCTCATGCAATAATTATATTATATTTGTATCTTTATACACTGTATGATTGAAGTAGATCAATTCTAAACTGAGGGGTGGCTTAATGCCATTCCTTTGATCGCTGGATCAAGGCTGCGGCAACCACACACTGTGGCCCCAATCCAGCATTCTTCTGTCCCAAAAAGAAGCAGCAAAATGCAGCTCCTTTTTGGGGCAAAGTAAGTGTGGCTTTTCTACTGCGGCACTGGTTTTTCGGCACTCTTGCAACATGTGGTGTCTAAACGCCATGGTGCTGGAGTGCTGCAAAGCTGCCCACCATATGGTCAGGAGGGCAGCATGACGCTGGCTTGGGGGCAGTGTCAAGGCATGCATCATCTAAATGCCACGCTGCTCCCAAGCTGGTGTATTATACCGGTCTGTTTTGTCCCTAAGTTTTCTAAACCTAGGCAACATCAAAGAATAATGGGACACCAAGATGACCCGACCCCCCAGTTAAAGTAGAGATGATACTCTGGTATTAATCTTCTTGTTGTCTCAAATGTAATCTGGACAAGTAAACAGCAACAAAGAACAATGAAGATTTTCATATACGCGTTTACCATTTCCTATTAACTGCTGCTCCCTGAACGATTCAGGGATGCTGGAGTTGAGGGGACGATTCGCTGACATTTAGGATGCGTATCAGGCTTTCAAGCACATGCACTTCGTAAATGTTTTACCAGTGTTTTACCAGCGCTTATTCCACAGTAAGTGCTGGTATGAAAATCTTCAATCTCACACTACACTGTATTAGCACTATTTAGGTTCACTTTAACTGCTGTGGCTGCCTCTGGTGGAATCCTGGGATTTGCAGTTTAGGAAGGGGCATTTAGAATTCTCAGCCAGAGAGCTCTTAGGCATCACTAAACTACCGAACCCAGAATTCCACAGGAGGCGGCCAAAGCAGTTAAAGTGGAATAACTGCATTATAACAGTGTCGTGCACTACTGCCCCTTAAAATGACAACTCCTGATAGCTTCCAAATTGTAATTCATGGATTTCAAAAATCAGCAATTCACCAGGAATGCATTTACCTTTTCTTTTCTACCTAAGGGCAAACAAAACAAAAGACTAGAAGGAAGAATCTAACAGGAGGTTAACTGCACTAACATTTCCCCCAGTTATGGATGCTAGAATAAAAAATATACATGTCATAATATTTCAGTTACTGTACTTAGTTTTGCAACTAAAGCTGGGGTTTTTTTTTAGCATCAATCTCCTTCTTATGTTTATTACCTGGAGGACCTTTGATTGGAGTTTTGGGTGACTCAATATGGTCTCTATGAATAGACTTTGGACGTGGCTTTTTTTGCTTGGATAAGTGGGGGCGGGGTTTGATGACAATGTCCATGTCTTCCATGAGCTTCAGCTGCTTCCGCCTCATGTATTCTTGCTTAATGAACTCTCGCCTTGCTCTTTCATCTTCCTTCTTCTGACGTTCTTCCTCAGACTTCCTCCTTGGAAAATCAACATCACTGTTAGTAAAACTTTACTTCCCTCCCACATACAAAAATATCTGTGATGTTCACAAGGTACAGTTGGCCCTCCACATTTGTGGCTTTGACTTTTGAGGATGTGATTATTTGTGGGTTTGATTAATATGTTCTCTCTAGATCCTCCAGAAAATTTCTGGGGGATGTTGACCATGGAGTTGCACTGGAGGAACTAGAGAGTCCTAGAAAAACACTTTTCTAGACATCTGTAGGTCCTCAACTGGGATTCTATTAATATTCCTTTGTTACATACAATATATATTTTAGAATAACAAAGTGTGCAGTTAAATATAACTTCTATTATATTAATTTTAATGTATACAGCCATGGGTTAATAATTATCCCAAGAATTTTAAGATTAAGGCATCACATCCATTCATTCAAATGTGGCTTTAGACTGAGCCTGGATTATTCACTTGCCACTGTTTGAACAAATCACAGTTTCCTATACTGAGATGCTTCCAAAGATCTCTAGTGACATGTGGAAGAGGGGAGAGGGTGGAGTACCTGAAACCAAGGCCTGCCACAGTTTGTGCATGTACAGGAAAAACTATGCTTTTCTTTTATGTGTGACTCTCACTTGTATTTAGAGAAAGGGAGAGGAAAGTGCAGCCTGCAGATTATATGCAGCCCCATCCATCCCTTTATGCCCCTAAGCCCCCTGAAGACTCCCAAGTACTCTTCCCTTATTTTTTTACATTTTTGCCTAGGTGAGAAAAATTCCCCAAACGTCCCTAATGCCAATGCCATCCCCCCAATTCGTCCCCTCCCCCCTCAAGCCCTCTGGAAATTGACTGTTTGGTTACTTGCAGGAACTATTTTCAGTCAATTTTCATCCCAAAATCAGGAGGTGCAGCCTGTTGTGAACAGGGAAACTGGGGAGCAGCACAACTGCCCACTCCTTATCTAATGACTATGACTATTCTATGGGGACAAATATTCGCCTGTAATCTACCATATATACTCAACTATAAGTAAACTTCATGTATAAGTCAAGGGCAGGTTTTGAGACCAAATTACAGATTTTGATATGACCTCTGAATACACTGAGGGTAAAACCCAGGGGCATGTGACAAAGAACGTAAAAATGAAGCAAAGGAAAACAATGCCAGAGAATTTACAAAATCCCACAGGCATAACTGTTTGTGTTCATCCTAAAGACTGGATGGATGAGAGAGTAGAGAGGCATCAGTGCTTTCGGGACAGATTACGCTCTTGCCGTTCACCAGGGGATGGTTCCTTTTTAAATAAGAGTTAAGATACAGTACTTCCACTGACCCCTTAATAAGTGGACTCAGTTATTCTGGGTGTATTTTCTGACTAAAATTTCTATCCTTATACAATAGTATGTACAGTAGTCAGAAATACATGATGTCCATGGTTCTCCTATGTACAACAGAAATGTTGTTCAGAATATTGTTGAGTATATTATTACTAGTCAACTAGGCTAAAAGTGAAAATGAAATGGTTTTCTGAAAAAAAATGGTTTTATGACAAACATTACTTTTGTGGTGTATTAGTTAAGACTGAGATGGGTGAAATCCAAATCAGGTATCTTTCAGAGACTACTACGGTACCACCTGCAGTTGATCTTACTTTGTTTCTTCTTTCTTAGTTTCCAACTCTGCTTCCAACTGTTGCTTTCGAAGTAAGGTTTCTCTTTCCCTTCTCAATCGCTTCTCCAATAATGCTGCCCGCTTCACTGCCATATCATTTTCAGGCTTTTGGTCATCCTGATTGCAACATTTAAGAAGGAGCAAGTCAAGTGATATTTTAAAATAACTAGCAGACAACATACACAGTAGGTTATGTGAACAATACTAATTAACATTCACATTCTAAGTGAAAAAGATGTCCCAATGCAAAAGACAACTACTAAGCAAATGGAAAATAGCTGAGAAGTTATGCACACCTCAGGATTTTGTTCAGAAATTTTGTGTGTGTGCAAAAATACAGGTTGTTTTTTTTTAAATGTAGAGAAAACTTTTTTGTGGGGAGAAAACGTTTTCTGCACAAAAGCAGTATTTTTGCTCAGTGTATTTTGTGCTAAATACACTGATCTCTACATAAAAATATTCCTTTTGGCACAGAAACCACCACCCTCTTCAAAACCAGGATGAATATATTTTAGCAAATTATATAAATTTACAGGACATTTGAAAATATACCATTTTCTTTGTAGAAAACAAGGTATGGGGAAGGAACTATGTTTTCTGTATAAAGTGCATTAGTTTTGCTTACCCATGAATATTTATTAATTACCATGAATATTTATTAATATAAAATTTCATTTAATATTAATTTGAATATTCAGATTTAATTTAAAATATTATATTACTGCATCATTATTTAAATATTTTTAATATTGGTTTTGTGCAGAAACACAAACCTTTTTCCCCAGAGATTTTCTACACAGAAAAACTGAATGTATTTTTGAACAAAAGTAATTTCCCCAAAATCTCAACATACATGTGCTGCTCAAAAATTCTGCAGAACCCTTCTTTTTTCATAGAGTGAGAGAGAAAAAAGATGAATATTTGTTTTTGCATATGAGAATGAAATAAATAGAGATTTATGACCATAACCCTAGTGTAGCGACTAAAAAGGGTTGGGCTCAACATAAAATTTCAAAAGAACTGGTCTAAATCTACATAGGGAAATTAGGATATGCAAGTCATTTTTCAAATTATATTACTGAGGTATAGTAATCTGCCACACTAGATCTTATGTGGGATCAAGAGATTCCCTAAGTAGACACAGTATGCCTGTGCCACACCCGACTGCAATCTTTCAAAACCATGTGGTCTATTCACCATATTACAGAGAGAAGAGACTATAATCTTATTTTGCAGAAGAAATTAATTTATTAATTGCCTAGCATTAGAAGCAGTTGTTCTATATTGCCTATATACACATATACATACATATCCCACAAAAAAGCTGTAGCGGATGAGGATGTATGCACACTGCAAAAATAAAGCAGTTTGGTACCACACAGTACTATCTAGACTGTGACCATAATCTGTAATATAATGTCAGCTACTAAATACTAAGATCAATACTATTTTGATCCAGAAAAGGTAGCTACTAAAGTACTGGGGGAAGGGCGCACATTTGTATTTTGTAAAAAACCAGTCTCTGACACATCTCTCCCTTTTGTTCAAATTTCCCAAATGTGCAACATTTTGGGGTGTGTGTGTGTTAAATACTACCAAAGAGACTATCGCAGTGACCAAAGTCTAACTCTACTTTTCAGAGGGGCATAACTGGATTCTACCTGGTTTTTTAAAAAATATTTGTTCTAGAAATATCTCATGATGTACTTCTTCACTCACCTTAAAAAAGAATCCACAACACAATTTTTGGTCATCCTCTAACTGTTCTTTGTCACTCTCACCCTCTGATTTCTCTACTGTCTCTTCTGATTTCTCAGGTGGCTTCAAATCTGTGAGGGAAACCTCAATGAGGTTAACTGTTTTAGGGGGAGGCACTGGCAATGCTGGTGGATTCAGAAGCTCTTCACTAGGAGTAAGGCAGACAGTCTCAGTAATGGGCTGCGAGAGGACTTCAGACACGGTAGATTCCAGGGGCTTGACCTGCTGCTCCTCTGGTTTTTGCTCAACCAACTCCTTGGTCGCTTTCTTCCCACTTTCTCTTTCAGTTGCTTCTTCTTTGTCAGGAGCGTCTTCTGTCATACTTTTAACCTCCTTCGAAAGGTTACGTTCACCATCATCTCCAAAACAAACAAACGATCTTGTCTGAATGGATGCCTGACTTGGAGAAAATCGTCTCAGACGAGGAAGACTATCCACTGATCGTGGTGCAGTCAAAGTCCGATTCAAAGGTGTTATTTTCAGATCATTTGGCCTAGGAGTCCTTTGTATTTTAGTAGGGAGGGATGAATTCTTTCTAGAAGATGTCTGTGGAGATTGGTGGGAAGGTCGAGGCGATTCCACAGAAAATGGGGCAATGGGAGGAGATGATCCAGTAAACCTCAAGGAAGACTTGAGTTCCCGAATTTGTTTTTGAGGAGAAGGCTGAGGTGGGGAAATAACCCAAGCCTGCTGCTCCCTCATCTGCATGAGCATCTCTTGCTGAAGGGACAGCCGTTGCATTTCTTGCTGAAGGAAATGCAGAGATGCATTGAGTTTCTCAATAGATTTTGTATATTCCAAAAGGTCACCTTCGTTCACATTTTCTTCTGATGGACTTGCCAAATTACATTGCTTTTCTGTATCCCCTGTAGTGTTTGGGGACTTCAGCCATTTAACCTGGGGTTTTTCACTGCTTGTTTTTATCATCTCTGCAGTCTTGTTTAGTTGTTCACCAGGTTTTTGAACTTCTTTCTCTTTCAAACTTGTGCAGTCAGTAAACACTTTCTCATCCTCTGCTCCAGCTGCCTCCTCTCTGAGTGGTGAAATTCCATCACTTTTCTTTTTCACAACATTAAGGAATGCTGTTCTTCCCATTTTTTGTCTCTGCTTAGTGAAAGCAGCCTCAACCTTCTTCTTCTGGGCTTCAATTGCTCGCCTCTTCTCTTCCAGCTTCATCTTGAGTTGCACCATTTCAGAGGCCAGCAACTGTGTTGTATCTCTCCCCTGAGGAGCAGGGGACTCCTCCGGTATTTGAGCCCAAGAAACCATGTGAGGAATGTTCAATTCAGAACCTTCTGGGGTTGTTTTCTGAGAACTGCTACCACTACTTCTGCTGTCTGTATGATTCAGCTTCTTAAATTTCTGTTCTGCAAAGTTGGTCATTTTAACCCCTGAACTTGAAGATGCACTGCTACCCGCTTGTGATTTGGTGCTAACTGAGCTTGGACAAGGACTCAGTTGCTCCTTCTGGTTGGTACCTCTGCTATCATATTCATGCAGAAATCGAGATGACTCTTCCATATCTGAATCTAGGCTTACAGTGTAATCCCTCAAAGTAGAATCCTCATCCATAGTCTCTGGAATGTCCGAAGGGACGTGGATTCCAGTATCCACTTCTGTATTGTCAGTCATAGGACTAAGGGCACCTTTAGTATCTGCAATAATATCTGGACTATTCTGATTGGATTTTACATTTGAGTTTAGGATGCTCATCTCCTTATTGTGAAGGAAAAACCCATTTGTAATTTGCTCCAGCTGAGTAACACTGGGAGATTTCTCATTATCATGGATAATTTGCAAAGCCTGTTCAATGCTTGGTGCTTCAATCTGATTGCCAAATTCATCGGTAACCAACCTGTTCTGCAGAGCTCCATTTGGTAGGCTGTATGGATTAATTTGGTTGGCATTCCTCTGATTGCTATTGTCCTCTAGACCACCACAAAATTCAACATCCTTTTCTTCTTCAATATCTTCACTTTCATCTTCACCATTCACAGGCTTGAAAGACATGTTCTTTCTAATATGTCTTGGCATACGGTTAGCATTTTGTCCAAGACCTTCATTACTGAGAGATCTAGTAATTCCTCTATTTGGAGTTCTTATATGGATGCTGTCCTCTTTATCAAAAGAAATGTCAAATGAAACTCCATGCACCGAAGACCTAAACAGAATTTTGAAAAACAACAACTGAGAAAACCATTAAACCCAATTCCCAATTTAAAATTAAAATGTTGAAAATATCCTAATATTTTGGAACTGAATAATAGTATTGCTAGCAATAGTAACTTTCCTGTTATAGCATAAATGCTTTCTTCACATTCTATAGGCTAAAAATGAAGTAAAAACAATATCTTATGGTAAAGAATAATAATATCTTGCAGGGTGAGTATCTCTTATCCATAATGATTAGGAACAAAAGTGTTTTGGACTTTTTTGGGCTTTCTTTGGGGAGGGGGATTTTGCAATACTTATATTTGTATGTACACACATAGGCCTAAATACAAAAGTCACTTGTGTTTCCTATATACTGGTATCTTATACACATAGCCTGAAGGTAATTTTATACAATATTTATAATACTTTTGTGCATGAACAAAGTTTGTCTCCACTGAACCATTAGATAGCAATGCTGTCACTTTCTCAGCCACTCATGAAAACATTTTGGATTTTGGAGTATTTTGGATTTTGGAATTCAGATAAGAGAGTCTTTACCTGTGTTACCTTTTTTTCCTAACCCTCAACATATAAATCCTATTGTCCATTCAGCACAAAATTAGCTCTGCGCCAATTTTTGTCCATTCGAAGTTATTGTGAATCTTCCTACCTAGCCTCTTTTTTATGTTACTGAGGGCAAAGAGACTGACCATCATCATTTTTTGTCCTTGCTCTGAATGGGCAAATATATTTATCATCTTTCATTATAGTTCCTGAATGACCACTGGTTTCCCTGATGTGAACAATATTTGCAGAAGAGATTCACTTAATGCACTGTATTCAGAGTTAATTAACATGGTAATATTCCAATATCTATACATATGATAATCTACTGATTTAGACCTGTTAGGTCCCTATGCTAAATGTCTTGCAAGCAAACACTCCCCTCCCACTCCTAGTTCTTATGACATTTATAAGGTTTTTGGTAATCAATCACACCAAAGTAAAAACTCCTTCTTGTTCTCTCAGGGAAATTGATAAATAGAACATGTAAACGCAAAAGCACGAAGTTTTTTCCATATAAAGTGAGCCACAAGGGCATACCTTCAAATGATGAAGAACCTCCATGCATCTGACCATCAAATCTACAGAATAAAATTGTTCAAACAGTGATTGTGGTGCTAAGCTACATGCCAGAAGTGTGTGAATGAGTCCTGGACTTTGATGCTACCATGCATTAAATGTCTTTACCTATAAACATATATGTAAGTGAGATCTACCAACTTGCTCATCTTTCACAAAAAGGGGTATACTGGCCTTGCAAAGGTCTATGCCTATACTCTCCATATGCTAGGTGCTAAGGAGAAGCACTGGCCCAACAAAGGACTTTAGATAGAAGTAAGACTCCAAGATTTGTTTAAATTTACTTTTTAAAGGATATATATATAAATTTACTTTTTAAAGATATATATACACATACATACACACGTGTGTGTGTGTGTGTGCAGTGTGCATGTGTAGTTTTTCTTGAGAGCTTATTTGTTTGCTAAAAATGGTTTGCTAAAAAAAATTCCTACTCAAAGTGGTGGTCTATGGGCCAGTGCTGGTCCACAAGCCATTGACTGCCAGTCTATGGCAACTTTTTATTGGAAAGAAAAAAGAAAGTTGTAGCCAGTGGGGACCAAAATGACACTGGTCCCTGGTACATTAGGGAAAAAGGAACACAGGTCTTCCACATCAGACATTACTATCCTACAGGACGTGGGGTCATTTTAGCCCCTCTTAACCCACTCCAGTCCATGTTAGACTAATCTGGAAGTAAACTGGAAGCCAACTTTTGGTTTACTTCATGGATAGGGAAAAAAAGTATCCTGGACCTAAAATAGTCTAGGGTAGCTGAAAATGTGGTAAAACTGTTCTCCCCGTCCTCTAGGATATAAGAGGCATTTCAAAGCAAAATAATTTTGAAAAATAAAATTGACACAGCATTTAAACACAACGATCCCTTTCACTTTAGAAATTCTGTGCTTGTTTGAAAGAGTATTACAAGCCCGAAGGCTCTGCACTGGGCTTCTCCACCATGTCTGTTGAAATCCACAAATTCTAGTACAGAAAAACGACTTTGCCAAGCTCTAGTTATTACATGCGTGTTCAGGCTGCATGTGAACTTCCAGGATATAATCCCCTTGCAAGACAGAGAAATATTAAATTATGCATGCCTACTTTAAGGCAATAAAGCCCCAAATGACAACACACTTACCTTTTTTCCTTGGGCCATGTCCCTACATATCCATCCATATAAGACATTGATGAAGATCTTCTAATGCCGCCTATTAGAAATCAACACAGAATGCAATGTAATAGACAATACTTCTTTTTTCCCCCTAAGTATTTTAATTAAATAAATTAACTTTTTTTTTTTTAACAAAGAGGTGGATTTCCACTATTGATGGCAATTAAGGCTGACTATTTAAATGCGTGTAGGATATGCCTTTTTGTCTACATTTCATAGAAAAATAACAAAGTAACAGTTCTATTTAGATAACATTTTTATAAAGCAAAATTAAATTATCACTGACTGACATGAAATAATTTAGGAACACAATCATTATATGCTCTTCTACCAAACATATGAGGGGGTATCCAAAAGTTTTAATGATCATCTTTTTAAAAAATTGACAGAAAGTTTGTTTTGATTTGTAGTTGTTAACTTATCTCTATGTAGTCACTATCTAGATTTATACTTTTTCACAGCGTATCTTGACCCTCCGAATACCTGATATTGTAGGAGTCTGCAAATTGCGCCTTACGAGGGGGTATCGTAAAGTAATAATTATCACCTGGAAGTTATTATGGCATATTGATGAAATTTTGTCAGTGCCATCATTGGTCCCTAAGTGCACGTTGCTGAGAAAATCAACTCATTGTGTCCTTTATTTTTGTGACTGGCTCTGCCAGAAGTGACTAAAGTGTAAAATCCTTGTCTGGTGCAATTTGCAGGCTTCTACAATATCAGGTATGTGGAGGATCATGATAAGCTGGGAAAATGTATAAATCTAGATATTGACTAAATAGAAATAAGCTACCAACTACAAATCAGAAGAAACTTTCTGCAGACAATTAATTGTCCAATTTTTTAAAAAAAATTCCTTGTTTAAAAATAGTATTGAAAAAATGGCCTAGAACTAGAGATCTTGTGTACTGCAAAAGAGGGACTTTTACATATCACACTCCTATTATTTGTAAGAAGGAAGCCTTTAAATTTCAATTGGGCATATACCTCCCATTTTAATTGATACCTATCATTAACTTGCCGCCCTGTCCCCAAAACAATTTTTTATGTTAACAATGAAGAACCAGTGTGGTTCACTGAACAGAGTGACCTACCCAGAATGGGAGAACCATGTTTAAAGCATGTTGGCTCATACTAGGTAAAACCTTCAGCATTACCTAACTCACTAGGTTGCTGTATGAGATCATAGGGGTGGAAGAGAGAAGAGAAGCCTGGTTTCTTAGATGGAGGGAATAAAAAATAAATAAATAATACATTCCAAGGTCAAATTTGATCATTCTAAGACATATGTAGCATTGCATGAAAGTAATTTGGGACTCTAGAAAAAACAAAGGTTAGTGGTTTGGGGTATGTGAGAGCAAGTGTCTTTCCACTGAAGGCATAAGAAATACCCTTAGAACATCCAGATTTCAATAAGCTAAAAGCCCAAGGTTTCATTTTTACACTCGTACCTGGAGCAGAGGAATAAGGCTGTTGATGTGCATGGCCGGTGGAAGGAATCTGCTGAGATGGTGCAAAGGTTGGGCCCTGCATACTGAAAAACAAAAACTTGAAGACCTGAGCACTTTAATAAACAAATGCATGTGAAATCAGTGCAAAAATGAATCAGTGCACTTAAAATTATTTATCAAGACTTCAAATCTAGAATTGTAATTTTAATTGATTTGTACCTTGTGAAAGGGCATTCAGTAATACTGTACAGGAGGTCTTTGGTATCCACTGGGGTTTCATTTCAGGACTCCTTGTGGATAACAAAATCCATGGATGCTTAAGTCCCATTAAATACAGTGCCATAGTGAAATAGTGTCCCTTACATAAAATAGCAAAATCAAGGTTTGCTTTTTGGAATATAATATTATATAATACAATTTATTTTTGCCTTCAGTTCAGTCATTGAATTGCATATAATTTCAGAATTGTAAGTAGTTTGTCTGGGAAATATGAAAGAAGCTACTATGAGAGGGTATCATACTTTCTTATATAACAACCACATATACTAGGAAATTTAAAGCCTTTTCTAAATCAGTTATAAATCAAGACTATTAGTCATGTAATGGTTTAAAGTTATGAATTCTATTAAACAGACTTTTAAAAAACAAGCACTTACCAAAGATATTTGGGGCTAGCAGTGTTAGGGTCAACTAAGTGTGTAATTCATATGAAGAAGAGAAATTATAGAGGAAAACAAAGTTCTCCTTCAGATTCTCACAATGTCAGCTGGGCTTTTAAAGAGGTTAAAGGATGCTGTCAGAAAAGCCCATCAGACATGGTGGATTGTGCATGGCCCCTTGTATCCCAGACAAATATTATGAGTGCCTTTACTCAGATAATGTATAAAGGCTAATTGACTTCCCTACTGAATAGAGTGACAGATACTTAAACAAGACATTTGATTCCGCAGGCTTAATTCCACGAATAAATCTATTTGCTGGCTTAGTGAGGAAATGAGACTGAACAAAGAACTATTATGAGTAGTGTTTCTAATGCAGTCACAGTCCCTTCACTCTTATTTAGAAGGATATTGACTTAAAATTTGGAAGAAAGCACTTCAATACAGCTACTGTATATACTCGACTATAAGTCAACCTCATGTATAAGTTGAGAGCAAGCCTGGAGGCAAAAATTATGGATTTTGATATGACTCGTTGACAAGTCAATTGTAAAACTTATGGACATATAGCGAAGGATCAAAAGGATGAAGCAAACCAAAACAATGTCAAAGAACCTACAAAATTCCAGCCACAATGTTTGTGCTCACTTATCACTGGATGGATAAGAGAATAGAGAGGGTTGGTGCTTCCAGGACAGATTATACTCTTGCCTTTCACCAGGGAGTGAGTCCTCCTTTTAAATCAGAGGTAAGATACAGTACTTACATTGACCCATGGATAAGTCAATTTAGGTCTATTTTTGACTTAAATTTCTAGATTTATACATGAATATATACAATAAGCTACATTGCAATGCTGTTTGTATTAGACTGAGGAGGGCAGAAAGTAGACTGAAATTTACTGCTAGATTTCTGGGTAATTGCAATAGATTAGTATGTGTCTTTAAGCCCCAATAGGGTAACAAATTTTAAATCAAAATTAAGAACTTTGCTTTATGGATCCACCCTGTAGATTTGTACTTACACATACAAATTCTCTTGCTACATGGCTCATTCGGTTCAACATGCAATTGGCTCTTCTACCTGAACCAACATATGACTATAGATCTGGGGGATCTTGGCCATCTAATGCAGAATGAACTAGATTCTGCAAGCCTGAAATCTGCCTTACCTAGTTTTAGACTCTGTATTGAGGGTTAACAAGGTCATTGGAGGGTCAGTTGATCAGAAAAAGTTAATCCCCCCAATGGGTAGCCATATTACTCTGTACTCTCAAATACAACAGATATATCTGGGGATATCTACCAGAGTAACAGACCTGCTGGGAACACTCTAGCTGGAGATCTTGCACTGAGTAAGGGCCCCTTCCTACTCTATGCTTCTGTACATACTGTGCCATATTTTTTCACATATAGCAAACTTATTTCTTTGGAGCACTGCTCTGAGAGTCCTCATGCTGCCTAGTTGACTCAGGGATTTTTTTTGTAATTTAGTAATTTTTGCTAAACTCTAGTGATAACATATGATACTTATAAGCAAGAGTTCACGTTGACAGTTATTATAAGGTGTAACAGGATCCTTTGTTGATTTTCATCTATCAAGAGTATGAACACATATAAAACACAGTGATACTTGCCCAAAATATTACAAGTAAGGAAATTAACACAAAAAATGAGAAAAAATATATAACTATTACTGTTTTTCCTCATTTGTAAATGAAAACATTTGGTATCTTTAGAGCTAAGACTGAGCACCATCTCTTCACTTTTCAAAACAGAGTTAAGATATATGTCTTTAATTTGGCTTTTAAAACTGTGAATAGTAGTTTAATTTTGATTTAGTATGTTTCTATATATTTATTGTTTTTATATGAATTATTCTCTATCACCCTGGTGACCTTTACAGAAAGGCAATATATAAACACCATAAATACGTAAATAGGGCTATTTTGGCAGTTTGTCTGGTACTGTGTATTTCTTTTCTCTGCAATACAAAACTGGCAAAATGGTCAGTGTTTAGGCAGATGAGGCCAGTTTCCCAGCCTCTTCAGTTCTTAGGATGCATGGGCATAGATAGCATGAAAAAATGGAGGAGTGCACTGCAAGATACACTTTCTTTATGTGATCTTGTCCTCCAACACTTGGAAAGTGGGAGTGGGTGGATTAAGTGGCCCTTCTTTAAAAATAATTTTTATTATAAGTAAACAACTTAGTGGTTCTTTTAAAAAAGTAAGTTGAATTAAAAAAACTAATATAAGAAAATGAAAATGACAACTGCAAAAAACAACAGGTAGGAAATACATAAAATAGTGCACAACAACCAGATTAACATAAAAACTAGTTTAAAGAATCCAGAATTTGGCACACATGCTTCTAGCCACGTTATATTTTAAGGAGAGAATATTAAGCCAAAAACCACTTATTGTTTTGATGATGATGATGATATTTATTTATATCACACTTTCTCCCGAAAACTGAGCCTCAAAGTGTCTCACAGATTAGTTACAAACCTCATTATAAAGAAGTTAATTACCTGGCTGTCAACTCAGAATCACGTGAACCTTCAGGATAATGTCTTCTATTGGCATTTGTAGCAGAAAGGAAAGAACCTTCTTTTGTAGGTTCAGCTGAAATAAAGGTTTTAGAATGTATAAATTGCAGGGAAATAAAACTTTCTATATAAAAGCCAAAGCACAAATAAATCTTCAACTGGCCCAGCATGTGGCAGCCACGGTACTCATGGAAACAGGGCTGTGTGAAAATATTACTCGCATTTTGGAACATGTGCACTGGTTACCAATATATTTCTAGGTGTGATTTGAAGAACTGGTTTTTATCTCTATTACCTACAGAGTCCCTGGCAGATAAGGTTAATGCAGTGGCTAGAAAAAAGAGGGTTGATTCAGCAGTAGAGCCTTTTCATGGTGATGCCCAATCTGTAGTATATGCTCCCCAACTACCTAGGCTCTTTTGATTGCCAAGTGGAAGATTTTTAAAATTTTCTCAGATATTTTAGAAAATCTGTTGTGTTCTTTTCAAATTATTTTATCCCTGTTGCTGGTTTTATTTATTGATTTAATTTCTATGCCGCCTTTCTCCCAGAAAGGGACCCAAGGCAGCTCACAAATAAAATAACTGCTGTCCAGGAGATTAAGATGTATTGGGCTAAGGCTATTTTAATACCGGTATCATTCTATTGGCACAATATGAAACAGCAAAAATAAATACCTTGAGGACGACCTACAACTCGAGGCTGGACAAACGAAGGCTTCACTACTTCAAACCACCAGAAGAGTTCTGCCATGAACACCAAATAATTGCTCTGTAAAAAGAAATGATAGTTTCAATTGGATTAAAATACAAATAAAAAGAAAGAAACCTTGGTGGGCTTGAAGTGAGAACAAGTCATAAAGTATATCTGCATTGCACAATTAAAGCAGTTTGACACCACTGTTGACATCCATGGCTCTGTCCTACAGAATCCTGTGATTTCTAGTTTGGAGAGGTACCACAGCTGTCTGACAGACCAGGCTGAATACCTCACCAAACTACAAATCCCAGGATTCCACAGGATGGACCCATGGCCATTAAAAGTGGTGTCAAACTACTTTATTTTTGTAGGGTGGAGCTATCCATAACATTATTTCCAGTTTTTCCACTGCCATATCTATTTTGTAGTAAAAGAAGTGATCACTGGTACAAAGGGTGACATGACAGGTAACATTGGCTAGGCTAGAGCCCAAGCAGAAGAAGCAGTGATAGTAAGCAAGAGTGGGTGATGATATCAGTTCTGAGGCAGAGGTGGAAGACTGAAATCCTAGCTGTGCACAATGGGAGGCCATAAGGTAGAACAAGTTTAAATCCAGATCCCCTTTCTCATTTTAGAACTGCAAAGATGGTACACTTTAAACCAGTATTCAGGGCTTATGAGTTCCTTTTGAAGAATGAATAAAAAAAAGTTCATGATACTCGCTGAAACACAAGAACAGCTACTGAGTATATCAATTCACTTATATTCACAAAACAGATAAACTGGATATGACATCTTTCCTCCGTTTTGCCACAAGATGGCAATAAAGGAAAAATTAAAGCATTCATTTTCAGGTGCCACATAAAACCTACCCAGTAATCCTACACACGCACACACACACTACTAAGGAGTATAATTGTGAAACTGTTCTCTGACTTTTACCATTTTATCTTTCCAAATTTAAAAGAAGATATAAGATGGAATATTAGTGAGGAATCTCAACTCAATTATCATAGGTATTAAGAGGCAGCCCATACCCAGTGAGATGTACAGTATATACACAGAGGCTTATGCACACTCTCACTCATGGATCTCCATAAACAAGTCTTCTTGTCTCTCATCTATCATTACAATTTAGTAACGAAGAATTGCTTTGGTAGTCAAAAGGAAGAAGAGAAAGGAAATAATATATTGTTGATCACAGGTGTCTTTGCCTTCCTTGGGTTTCCTTTGAGCAAGGGTTGCCGGGATTGTTCAGAAAAACCACTGTGGGAGCTGAGGCCAAGGCAAAGTTCAGAAGACCCAAAGAGAAATTACCAAAGGCCAAAGTGAAACAAGGAGACTGTACCCAACTGTTTATCTTAGCTATTAACAAACTTTTTTAAAAAAAACCTATGTGAATGTATAGTTGTGTTCTTCACAAAATTAAAAGGGAATTTCAGTCACAGTATAAAATAAATATGTTTGTTGTTGCCGACTTTGTTCTAAACATGGGGAAAGCTTTCTGAATATATAGGTAGAAAAATTTACCTAATTATAAACATCCTAAAATTTAGAAGTATTAATATGCACACGCTACACCCAGGCTAATTATTTGAGACATGTAATAACTGTATTGTGAATTATTTGATAGTCTCAGCATCA
This sequence comes from Urosaurus nigricauda, assembly GCA_034509955.1. Lineage (NCBI taxonomy): Eukaryota > Metazoa > Chordata > Lepidosauria > Squamata > Phrynosomatidae > Urosaurus > Urosaurus nigricauda. The sequence goes on from JAOEGL010000004.1 coordinate 111,039,701, forward strand.
AATGTTCTTGGCCCATTTCTTAATGAATGTAATCTTAAAGGTAATAAAGCCAACTTGCAACTGGCCTTTTGCCAATGCATTTGGCTCTTGTCCCTTCTTTTGTAATATGCTTGACTTTGCTATAAAAGTTTATAATAAACCACATTTCATCCAAACCAAGAAACTATAGTTACCAGCTTTGGGACAAGTCAGGATCCTAAAACAACTTGGAATTGTGGCTTAGGAACCTGGCTTAGGCAGAAGCTGGTAACTACAGCTTCTCAGCACAGATAAAATGACTGAATAAAGACATCCTGGGTCAACCACAGATTGCACAAAGGAAATAGTGAAGGGACCATACATTTAGAGCCCTGGTGGCCCAGTGATGAAATGCCTGTACTCCAGCCACTCACTCACAAAACAAAGGGTTGTGAGTTCAATACTAGCCAGGGGCTCAGGCTCGACTCAGGCTTGCATCCTTCCGAGGTTGCTAAAATGAATACCCAGCTTGCTGGGGGAAATTAGCTTACACTTTGTGTAACCACTTAGTGAGTGCTTAAGTGCACTGATAAGCAGTATAGAAATGTACTTGCTATTGCTATTGCTATGTAGGCAAGCAAATGACAGAAGTGCATACTGTGATCAAAAGGTTACCTCTCATCTTATTAAGCTGAGAGATCATCTGAACATAGTCATTGTCTGCCCACAGCTGAGAACTAGCTTCATGTTGCCATAGTGATCATATACAAGATGCAAATAGTACTGGAAGAGGGAAAATGCCAGCATTTGTATTCAACACATTGACAAGTAAAATAAATAGATGCATACTGAAATGTTTTCCATTTGAGAGAGAAAAGTAGCGATGGTGAGATTACATCAGCATTTTTAAAGGCCAAAGAACCATTGTACAGAATTCTTGCATGTAATAGAAGATGGGATCCCTACTACAGCTGAAGCTCACACAAGAGGTCTGTATTCACCCAGTGGAATGTATCACTTGGTGTGTCAATTTTTCTTTTAAACAGCAACCCCCTCACATCATATATCAAGCTGCTTTTGACATTATATTCAGTTTTAAAATTAAGTTGTAATGCGGCATTGAGGAAAACAAGTTTACAGCACCCTTAGGTATACAGAACCAATTCCACAGTTGTTTTAATCCTGGCCACAGTATTTTTCTCGCCCACCCATTGGTTTATTAGAAATTATTATTTATATGTTACATTTTTTTACCATATTTCAGAATGCAGCGATTTAACACTAGGTGGCAAGCTTGAGACTTCTTGTTTTACTTTACAAATGGTATCTGAGTCTGACCTTGATTTATTTTTCTCCCACTTTCTTTCTTTCAATAGGGTAACCATTCACATAGGCATGGGTAAACTACAGCCCTCCAGAGGTTGCTGGATTACAACTCTCAGCAGTCCTAGCCAGCACAGCCAATTATGGATGATGCAGGGAGCTGAAGTTCAGGAACAACCAGAGGGCCATGCTTTGTTCTTCTATGGATTAACATAATATCAACACACACACACACATACAAACACAGTCACACTAATAGAATAAAAGCATAAATTTCTTCTCTTCCAATACTGAAAGTTAAAGTTAAAGTAATAATTTTAATCTTTCATGCAAAAGATTAAGCACTACATTATGCTTCAGGCTTGTACACATGCACTTTGCTACAGAGACTGAGTGTACTGTGATTCCATACTGTTCCTATCTGGCTGTTTTCAGAATGACACACTTGGAACCTGATGAAGTATCCCCTGGCATTTATGCTATTGTGCGCCACAGGGATCTATGTTATCCTTTCATTTAAGTGAAGTCAATGGGGGATTTTATTTCTTTTAATCAGATTTCAGGTGAGGCCATAAAAGTGCTTAAACTGCCCAAGTCAGTAAAACACTGGGAAATGGCTGAATAACTGAAGTCCAATCCAGACAAAGACAAGAGCTGCTAGTAGCAAGTGGTTTGGATGAAGTTGTTTACTCCTGGGTGCTTTTACTGTTGCAAGACCTTACTACTAAGAACTTACTGCTTTAGCTACACATGAATATGTACTTCACAGATGCCAACCATGAGAAAATAAATTACTAGAAATATAGACAGCTTATATTAATGTGAAGGATGCGGTGGCTTAGTGGTTAAGATACAAATTTTGATGATCAGAAGACTGGAAGGTTGTCAGTTCGAGGCCCAAGTTCTGCATGATGGAGTGAGCTCCTGTCACTAGTCCCAGCTTCTGATAATTTAGCAGTCTGAGAGCATGTAAATGCAAGTAGACAATCAGGTATCACCTTGGTGGGAAGGTAACAGCGTTTGGTGCAGTCATGCCGGCCACATAACCACCAGAGGAGTCCTCGGACAGCTCAGTTCTTCGGCTTAGTAATGGAGATGAGCATCACCCCCTAAAGTCAGATACAACTAGACATTCATGTCAAGGGACTACCTTTACTTTTTATATTAATTAGCTCACATTCACATTCTGTGCATTTCCCTTTCTCTCCCTCCCTTCTCCCTGCCACTCTCCTCCTAAAAACACTTTTGAAATTCAGTAATTTTTTAAAACGCTTTGGCTGACTTGGAAAATAATGTTCAGTCCAGACTTTCCTGGATGGTGCTGCATTCTGAATGAAACAGTAATCAGCTTAAGGGACTGGTTGTTCATATTCCACCTCAGTTGCAGTGGCAGCAAACATAAAGGATGTCAAAAAGGATGTTGAGAAAGTGGAGCGTTAAAATGGTGAAAGTTCTGGAAACCATACCCTACAAGGAATGAGTAAGGGAGGTGGGGATGTGTAGCGTGGAGAAGGTTAAGAGGTGACATGATAGCCCTGTTCAATATTTGAAGGGATGTCATATTGAGGAGGGAGCAAGCTTGTTTTCTGCTGCTCCAGAGAAATGACGCCTCCTGCCCTCAGCAGGCAGGCGCAGTTGCTGCAGGGCGGGGGAGCCCCAAGCCAGCCATTCCTGGCGCGTGGTGCTTCCCGCCAGCAGGAAGCCTGCAGTGTGCCTGCTTCCCGCTGGCGGGAAGACAGCCGTGTGCTCACACTGCTGGGTGCGACCGCTCGGCCCTGGATCCCAGGTTGCCTGAGCAAGCGCAGCAGGGATCGGCCTGGCCATCCCTCCTCCTCCTCCCTTGGTGGCTGCCTCGGGAGGAAGAATGCTTGCTGGTGGGCCTCCAGCAGTGGAGGCATCCTGGGCCAGCGTGGCGGGCGTCGGCCCCGGTCCTTGCTCAGCTCCCCACCCTCCCTCCCTGGGATTGGTGTTGCTTGTCACAACTTGTCTGTTGGACAGCACATGTACTGGATCTGGCGGGCTGGTTTCCGTGCTCGGTAGCACTGGATCGGGAGTCCTTTGGACCCGGGAAACATCACGGTGCAATGTGGCCAACGGTGGGTCACATGGACTTTATCCCGGTGACGAGAGAGGCTTTCCTCCGGTAGCTGCGTAATTGCGCAAGGGCGTTTCGTTGCCTCAAAGTCATCCCGATGCTTGGCATACAAGCAACCTCACATCAGCCCAACCTCGGTGTTGGTGATGTGCAGATCCAACTTTGGGCCAACCCTACCTTTGGTTTTGTTGAAATAAAGTTGTGGCCTTTTCTAATGCCAACCTGTGTCATGTTTTTCTTCGGGTGTACCCGCTTCTGCTGCAACAGGACCTGGAACAATGGATACAAGCTACAGGAAAAAAGATTCCACCTCAACATTAGGAGGAACTTCCTGACAGTAAGGGCTGTTCTACAGTGGAACACACTCCCTTGGAGTGTAGTGGAGTCTCCTTCCTTGGAAGTTGTCAAGCAGAGGCTTGATAGCCATCTCTCGGGAATGCTTTGATTGAGAGTTCCTGCATGGCAGGAGGTTGGACTGCATGGCCCTTGTGCTCTCTTCCAACTGTATGATTGTACGATTCTATAACACCATCTTTCCCTTTCAAAGAAAGAACATGGGCCCTATGCACCTCATTTACCAGTAGAATCCACTTCTGGGAGGCCTTCAGGGACTTAATTCTGCTTTCTAGAAAAGGTGCACACAGGTCCCTTATCCCATAAACTCCATCACAGCAAATTAAATGGTGGGAACAGGGATCAAAGGCTACTGCAAAACCAGTAGAGTTAAAGTACCCACAAGCCAAGTGCCATATGTTCCATACCACATCCAAACAGATCAGATCTTCAGCCTGGGATTCTTTTAGATTTGGCATTATCACTGGCTATCCAGACAGCTTCCCCATGTAATGGACCACCTTTCTTCAGCTAAGGTCTTTAGTCTGCTCTAGCTTAAACAGGGATAGCTAAGTCACATCTTGCTTAGATTGATGCATCTAATTTAGACAACATGGTACATATTCCTTCCTGAAAACCTCAGCTGGTACAAGGTACAACAATAAGATGACTGACTGGGACCAGTTGAAGAGAATGTATCTCATCAGTTTTGAAGTAGTTACCCTAGTTACTGGTCTGGTCCTGAGTCAAATTCAGAGCACATCTTTCTATCTTTAAAGTTCTGAATGTCTTGGAATCTGGGTAACTGGAGGACTGTCTTCTCCTACACAGATCTGGTTAAGATAATTCATATCAGCCCTTCTTCAGGTGTCCCTGCCTTCAGATAACTTATTCCATTTGGCCACTATGGCCCATACGTTGGCCATCATATAGAGTGGGGGAACCAGGTCACCTCTATACACCCTATCTACTCTTTGATGGCGAGTCTGAAGAGGGGAACCTGCTCTGTGCAAATCTTTCCTCCCAAGAGATGGAACCATCACTAATTAAAATTCTGTATCTCATGTGAAACCTACTTAGATCTTCTGTTTTTATGCCAAGACTGTTTTTGTTTACTCTTTTTATTACATGTATAACTGATCTAACTGCTGTTCAAATAAACACAAGCTGTTCCAGACTTTTGCCTAAGATAATCTTAAGATGTAACAGTACTGCAACAAAAAATAGTGCAATCTTTAGAAATCATGGGTCCCAGATGTTTGGCTATGATCTCCCACATTCCCAACCAGCATGAACAACTGAGGAACATGGGCATTCAACTGATCTTGGAGACAAAACAGAATGAATTTACTACTGGTAAAGTTTCTCCCATTAGACCGGGCCTTTTTATGTTATTCCAGGAAGCCTTAAGTGTGAAGAGGCATACATATCTGAAGGTAGCAGAAGGGCAACTTTGAAGTATCATGTGCATCTTGAGAAAATATATGTGGGTTCTCTAAGTGCTTCTTTTCCCACAATAGTCATGGATCCATAAATTACAAGCAAGCATAAGTACTTGATTTTGAAACACACACACAAGCCTAAAAATAACCAAGAGTTTTGTGGTGTTACAAAGATTACACCAAGTTTATTATGGCATTTGCATTTGTAGACCCCACTCCACAGTTCATGCAAATATTAAGATGTCACAAAATTCTTTCTTGTTTTTCTGCAATAGACTATTACAGCTATCTTCCTGAAAATCCTTACAATGGTTCTGGGGTCCTCTTCTATACTTGTTATCTCAGACACAGAGGCATGCCTCCAGGTGCCAAAAGATTTTCACCGCCCATTAAATAAGGCCAGGAAGACTATCTCAAGAAACATGTTTTTGAAAGAGAAACATGGGAAGTATGCCATAGTATGTGCAATTTCCTTCCATAAACAAATGTATTTGGTTAGCCTGCCAGAAATCAGTATATTTATTTTCAAAGGACAAACATTGTTTTGTTGACCCAAGCCTTAGTGTGAAAGAAGGTGTAGCATGAGTTATGGATATTTTACTAGATAAGCCAGATTAAAAAAAAAAAAATACCAGTGGCCTTGTCTCACAGTAAGTGAAGCGTGAGTTAGTGTACCTGATTGCATCTCAATTCTGGCTGACCGACTTTCAAGAAAAGTGCATTCAGACTGGAGCTCCTTCAACATTAATATTTTAGAAGAATGTGATGCACAGCAGATAGAGGAGGTCAGACTCTTCTGCAAGGCCCAGTCACATGGATGTTCCTTTGACCAGCAGTGAATTTGTCAGAGAACCCCTAGAACAGTCTTAAGTAGGACAATGTGTCACAAAGAAGCAGTTAGAAAATGATCCAGTTTCTTCTTTTCTTTGCTGATTCCCTTTGAAAGCAATTAAATCTCAATGGCTAAATATGACCTACTTCAAAGTGTATAATGGAGTACTGCAGATATCAGAAAAATTTACACACACACGTGAATGAATATATAAATCTAATTAAAGACTGTGTGCAGACCTGCTTAAGAATGAACTAAACTTTCAGCCTACTGAGTGAAAGAAGAGGAATGCAGTGTGTTCTTCCAGGAGCCTGATTGTACCCATTTACAGGTCCAGAGATATCAAGGAAGTGGGGAGATACATGAAATTTATTTATATATTGGTTTCACTTATATACCACTTTCCCTCCTCTAAGGAGCACAAAAATAAAACATGTGGCCCTTCGTCCTAGTTTTATTCATTGAAGTAGGCTAACTGGGAGATGGTGGATAGTACAAGGCCACCTACTGAGGGTGATGACTATGAAGGGATATGAACTGGGGTTGCCCCAGTCACGCTTCTTCATTCCCATCACTGCATTTCTCTGGTTCTGTTGCTGGGCCATGTTTGTTTTAGTAGATCACAAATGACACTTTTGAGTGAGTGCATACTCCATTTGCATACCCCATGAATTCCCAGAAGCATTTGCCTCTCCTGTCAGAAAAACCTACAATAAAATGATCTAGGTGCTCCCCAGCAGTGGCATCCCCACATCTGGTTGGGGGGGGGGAATTCCAGCCATGGACTTCCCTGGGGGTTCTGGAGATCCAAGACCAGAAGGATGTTTGTGAGGGCTGGAGCCACGGTCCTGTGGGCCACAGCCATGCTAGCAAGGGGCCTTGGGAGAGCTCAAGAGGGCCTGGGGGAGCACCATTGTGGGGGCAGGGAGTACCAGAACAGTCTGAGGAGAACCTGGGAGGGCCCAAGGAGCACCCACACATGCCCAAGGGAAGCGGAGAAGCCCCTGTGGCATGGAGTAGCGCCCACATGGCCCAAAACAATGTCTGCCAGGGGTGGGGAGATGACCAGGTGTCAGCCCCCTTGTGAGGTGTCACCTGGTGCGGTCTGTATCACCCCACATCCCCCAGTGACACTACTGCTACCCAGCTCCTTGTTGTGCTCTCAGAAACTGACTGCGTACACAAATGCCACTTGTTGGCTCCATGCTCACCAAGCAACGAGGCTTTGATCATTTCTTACTTTCGTCTAATAATTCTCGTCAAATATTAACTGTTTCTTCCCCCTTAACATTGCTCATTTAAAAGGGAGAGAATTGATTTCCCCACCATATAATTTTTATGAGATTATTTTTTTGCCATGAGGGTAAAATTTGAGAATAGGGAATGTTGTTAATGACTCTGTGTTATTTTGGTTAGTCTTAATAAAAGTATTACCATACTGTGGACTCTTCTTCTCCCAACACAGGTAACAGCTAGATTTAATTCTGTGTAACTTTCCATTCAAAATGCATTTATGATAATACACTAAGAGGAGAATTGGGAAATTCAGTGGGTGGGGAAAGCTGGGCCTTCTAGTCCCATTTCTGTGGTTCCTCTGGCCTGCAAGGATATCCCCAAAGCCCTCTGGTCTCTCTAAAATCTTCAAGATTGTACAAAAACTGTACAAAAACATACTGGTACTGGTCTCCTTATTTTAGTCCTTCCCACAATCTTACACACAGAAATGCACACTCTCACACAACTGAATAAGAACGGGAAGAAATATGGTGCAAATACAAGTTTGCTAGCAATGTGCTGGTCCACCTTGTCTCCCCCACACAGTTGCCCATGCCTGCTCACGGTCTTCATTTTCCAACTTGGTATGCTAAAAAGACAGATCAAACAAATCAAGCCTGAAGTCTACTTAGAAACCAAGATGAATAAACTCAGTTTGTCATACTTTGGACATACCATGAGAAGACATGACTCACTAGATTAGGCAATAATGCTTGGTATGGTAGAAGGCTGCAGGAAAAGAGGAAGTCCAAATTACAGATGGATAGACTCAATCAAGGAAGCTATGATTTGGCTTGAGTCTGTGAGACCTGAGCAAGGTTGTTGATGATAGGGTGACTTGGAGGTCTCCCATTCATAGGGACACCATAAGTTGAAGTCCATGTAATAGTAGTTAACAACAACCTTTCAAGGGGAAAGCTGTCCTTTTTAAAGCTGCTGAGTTTCGGGGGTGGGTGGGGAAGGAACCTCTTTATTTCACCTGGCAACCAAAAACTGAACATGGTGAATTAACCCCCTCCTTCCAGCCAACTAATCAGATATGCAGAAAAAAGAGGACGGAGAACAGAAAGAAATCCTTGCTAATGTCTGAATTAGAGAACGTACTCCTGCATGCCCAATATGTGGGCTTACCATCCATGTCTTTAAGCCCCGGAATGGACCCTACAAAGGGCCCACTGTACTTTAAAAATCCAGTTTTAATGGCAGCCTATTTTTGAGTGGGCTTGCTGTAGGTTGAACAGTCACAATTTGTGAACCCTGACTAAACCCATGCAAACCTGTATGTAGGACACATAAATACAGAACCACTACTGATGTTCCTGATGATGTGGTCTTGTTGGCGTGCAGTCTAAATATTGTAAGCATGAATTCTTTCAAATAAACCATCTCCTACCTTGGTTTTGTACTAAACAGATAACTAGGGCCAAACCAGCTTGTCCCGTTTCAATTTTTCATGTCCATGCAAAATATTTAGGAAATGTAAAATGAGCTAATTGGTATTGTATTTAAGGTGCAACCAATTTTTGATTGCTGTTTAGAAAAGTGGGATAAACCACAAATGAGCAAGAACAGCTTGCAGTCATTGAACAGAAATTACCCTGGGTACTGATGATGCTCACTGCACCAAGCCCAAGTGCCAAAGACAGAAATCATATGCGCTGCAGTCTGCATAAACTGCAGATATGATGTAAACCAGCTCCCTGCTAAGAAGTGGTACATTCCTTAGAGGAAGAGCAGTAAAACAAAACAAAGCAAGGACAGCTACATTCCATCAAAATAGTCTGGACAAGCAGCATAAGAAGCAAAGCTAAATCAATATCCCCTCAGCTATAAAAGAAAATTGCATCCCTATATGTGTACTGAAATGCATTCTTTTCACTGATTCAGTGAAACAACCAGAGGTCCTGTCTTTTTGCTTCTCTTTACAGAGTCCATATTCCAGAAATAAAATGTTTTAGCCAACTATATCACTTTGCTGGTCTTAACCACAGGCCAGAACAACACAAAAGCCAACATTTTCAATTACTGGAACAACAAAAAACTAAGAATTATAAGAGTAAGGCAACAAGCCCATTTGACTGCACCCAGCAGATATTCCAGAAAATTTGCCAAGTCCCCTGACAGAATTTTATCCTGTTAAAGAACTGTTGACTTTCACACATACTTAGCAGATCAGCTAAGTGCTTTCTTGTCAATTTTTGATAACCCCTTCTGTGTAGCGTTTACATCTAAGTTAAGTATTTCTGTCAAGAATTCAATCCACAATTGTCTTTTCACAGTGTTCCAAAAACTCTGCTTAACTCTGGTTTGCAAAAAGGAAAGCTCTTGAAATCAAGGAATAAGGCACCTTCAGCCAAGTTCTATTCACATTTATATCCTAATATTCATCAAACAACATCAGCAAAATACATTAGCATAGAATTATGTTTTGTCTTAGAGCTACCAGTTTTTCAACTTTATACACTTTCCTATTAGAAGGGAAAAGGGAAAAGATGTTAATTTGAACAAAGGAAAATCCTCCAAGTTATTTTTTTAATATTGTCTGCAATGTTGCTTACAGGTTTCCTGGTAATGGTGGATTTACGCACACACACAGACACAGAGAGAGAGAGAGAGAGAGAGAGAGAGAGAGAGAGAGATCCTTGTTCAGTACAGTGAAATTTTACTAAGTTTCAGGGAAAAGATACCAACTAAAATGTCTACTTTATAAGCAGTTCTAATACTTCTTCAATACTGAAGCCATATGTACTATTGTGAATAGAGTGGATACCCAGAGGTGCTTTTTTAAAAAATTGTTACTCAAAGCAATTACAAGCATTAGACAAAATTCACTTTTGAATTAGCTATCTGCTTCTCATATTCATTCTAAATTAGGGAGTGGAGATCTGTGACTGTCCAGATTGCAAATCCCATGAGTTCTAGCTACCGGTAGCAGAGCCAGTGGTGAGGGGAGGTGCAGTTCAGCATCATCCCTCTTCAAAGCAGCCACCCTTATTCAGAGAAGGTGACTCATGCACTGGAACACATTACAAAGGTGGACTGGTTTTCTGGCTTAGGTTTATAGAATTTACCTAAAATATATGAGGCAGTGAGAAGGGGGGGGGAATAGAATTCTGTGAACTATAGAGAGAGGCCTGGCACCCAGAAAATGTCAGAATATTGATTTACATACAGCCACCCCCAACCATCCATCCAATGTTTTCTCCTCCAGCATGGCCACATGGGGGATCAGAAGAATTGATTTCTGTTTTCAACTCATAGAATCATAGAATCATAGAGTTGGAAGAGACCACAAGGGCCATCCAGTCCAACCCCCTGCCACACAGGAACTCCCAGTCAAAGCATCCCCGACAGATGGCCATCCAGTCTCTGCTTAAAGACCTCCAAGGACGGAGACTCCACTACACTCCGAGGGAGTGTGTTCCACTGTTGAACAGCCCTTACTGTCAGGAAGTTCCTCCTAATGTTGAGGTGGAATCTCTTTTCCTGGCTTGCATCCATTGTTCCGCGTTCTAGTCTCTGCAGCAGCAGAAAACAAGCTTGCTCCCTCTTCAATATGACATCCCAACTAAATGAGGTTACTGAACAAGTAGCCTTGTGTATAGAGAACTCTATGGAGAACCTGCAAGAATGCACACACTGACCTACAAATTCATCATCCCTGATCATTGGGTATGGTGGCAGGAGCTTAAATCCAGTAATGTATGGAGGGTCTCAATCCTAAGGCAGTGGTTCCAGAATGGATCCTCCAAGAGTTCTGGACCTCAAGTTTCCCAAATTTCTGGCCAAGCTGGCTGGGACTTATGGAAGCTGAAGTCAAAAACAAATGTAGGACCACTGGTTTAGGGAACAAGCCAATTTCAGAGTAACGTTTGTTTACAACCTGGTCTTGTTCCTTAAATCTCAGTTAAACATAAACTCAGTTATTGGTTCAGTCACCTTGAATAACTTTTGATTAGCTGAAAACTGAAGCAAATGCTTCTTTTGAACTTCTCACAGGAAAGGGTGAGTGGGAATTCAAGGCTTGCACTGAACCATATGTTCACTGTCTGATCTGTTAACTTCATTCACTATATCTGAGAAATCTTTTCTCAACCCATGAACAGCTCAATAGTGTTGTCAAGCTGACTACTTCAAGGAATTGGCACTAAATACTAGACCAGTTATAGTCAAACTTTTTACCCTTGGGACCCTCTCTCTTTACATCTACATGTGGAGGCTAGGGCCATACTGGATCCCCGCTGGTCCACACCAGACCCAGGTATGAATAAAAAATGAACACAGAAAAGAGAAAGAAAACTAGAATCAGAAGAAACTAGATATTGTTGTTTTTGGCTTTGAATTTTTTATTGAATATTTTAAAAATATGTATTCAGGTTTACTACCCCACCCCCAGTTAAGTAAAAATAATCCAGTAATGGGAAAACATTCCTGGAATAAGGGGAGGGATGAGATCGCTCCAGAGGGGTAGGAGGGTGCAAAAACATCTTTGGAGCCTACCTGATGTACATAGCCACACTTCACCCACTTCTGAATTAACCCTATCACTGAGAGAATGAGAGAAAACGTCCTCTCAGGATGAGAGAAATGAAGCCACCACTCAGAAATGAACAAACTCAAAATGTCAAGCATGAACAGATACTTCATCGTATTCATCAAGAAACCTAAAACTTAAGCATCTGTGATCTTCCCAAGCACACACATATACAAATATGTGCCTTTCAAAGAAGTCTGAGCAATGTATTTATTCAGATGCAACCATGCCTGCATATTCTTGAATGTCTTTGTACAAAAAGGTAATAGCAACACAGTACTATGAAAATCAAGGTAAACTGAGGCCACAAACAGACCGGCACTTTGTGCCTAGGGCCAGCCTGGGGCCAAAACTATGGCTAGGTAGGGCTGGGTGTCCACACACGCCCAGCCCTACTTTCACAGCCCGTGTGCCATGTTGGTGTGTGCCCATCCACATGGGGTGCACCATGATGATGCATGGGCATCAAAGCACCCAAACGGCAAACCATGCAAGGGCGTCATCATGGTGCGTGAGTGCCATAATGGTGCCCCTTCCAAAAAGCTGCTTTCAGCAGCTCCCGAGAGGAAGAGGACGTTGCTGTGGTGTCTAGTCGACGCAGCAATGATGTGGGGCAAAAAGGGGCAGCTGCAGGCTGCCCGTCTGTCAAGCCGCTTAACCATTTTAGTGCGGAATTTTCCAGGTCTCAGTAGAAAAATTAAAGCAAGCCCTATTAGAATGTTTCGTGGAAGAGGAACATGCAACCTGCAGCCATAATGGTTATGACTGAAACTCAGCAGATTTGCACATGGTTAAGATGATGTCTATGCAGATGAACTTTCTTCTTTCACCCCTGGAGAGAGTGCCTTATTGAAGCATTATATACTTTTGAAATTTGGGAAGGCTTCACCATCGGTTTTTGACACTGCATTCGGAGAAGAGATCAGGAAGCATTTTTTTAAAAAGACCCAATATACCATTGTATATTCTGAATCTCCAAAAAGCACTGGATTAGAGCCACTGTGAGTAGCTGCTGATTTAAAATCTGACTCTATTCTTCTCTACAGGGACAAAACCATGTCTGTAAGGATTTGGCCTTTCTGTCAAAAAGAAAGGTTGAAATACTGCAAAGAGGAGAAGCACAGCAGCAATGGATGAGTTGACCTAATTATGCAGAAAGCTGGTTATAGACTAAACCCACTGGATATGCTGACATCATGAATAAAAATGCTACACTGAAGGTAAAAAATTGTATAAATTAATACTGTAAAAATATTTAATTTAAGGATGGATTTTCCTTTACTGTACATGCTGGTGAGGGGGGATTTGGTAGGGAAGAGTCGAGTCTTTTCCTCATTTCTCTAAAATGATAAAATATTACAATCACAAAAGTATAAAAGGAAACTATGGATATAAGGTCTGTCTTATACTCTCATTTGACAAACTCTGGGAATGGGAACTGTGTGGCTCACAGGATCTGTAGCTCACCAAGGCATCCTGTATTGCTCATTAAAAAATAATTGTAAAAATGGTCAGCCATGACCTCTGGAAGCTTCTTGTGTGCAGATGGATATTCAGGGGCTATTTTGTGTCCCCTAAGTCTGTTTCTGGTTCAAATGAGGCTGTAATCAAAGGGGTGTGTGTCTATGCTTGCTAATTTTGGGGGTAGGTAGAAGATGAGGGGTCCAGATTCTTGGCAGCTGCCTACTCCTGATCTAACCCAACATTATTTAATTAATGTATATCATTCTTTTTTTCTGGACATGGGCTCCCTAGATTTTGCTCTTGACTTATCCACAGGCCATATAAAAATCCATAATTTTGGCCCCCAAACCTGCCCTCAATGTATACATGTGGTCGAGTTATAGTTGATTGTACATGGTAATTCCCTTGGATTGTTCTGTTTACTCTTCTTTCTTAGCGTCAAACATTGTACTAGGCATTTGTTTTGTTTATGCTTTCAGTTGCATATACCCTTCTTACATGCCCATGTGTTATGGTACCATTATACAGTGAGCTCTTAAGTATATGTTGAAATTTGGTTCCAAGAGCTCCCATGGATACCAAAATCCATGGATGCTCAAGTCCCATTAAATATAATTAAATATAATGACACAGCAAAATGGTGTCCCTTATATAAAGTTTGCTTATTGGAATTTATATATATATTTAATTCTATCAATCTGTGGATGGCTGAATCTATGGAGGGCCAACTGTAGTTACAGTGAGCAGAAATATCAATTTTCTGGAAAAGGGAGTTCCTTGCAATATATACTCCTCTCTGTCCTTTATCTTCATGTTAACCAACAAAGGCAAACCAGCCAGATATTATGTCACCTATACAAATATTTATATTGCCACTATATAGAACTCTGTGTTTCATATCACAGAATTTGTACCAATCTTCATCCAAAACTCCCCCCTCCCCCCGCCGGGCCCAGTTTATTTTATTTATATTGCCATACAAATTCATTATAACCTTTCAAGAACAAGAAAGTTGTACAGATTTTTTTTCTTGTCATGAATGCTCTGTCATTGATAAAATTTGGGCAGAGGTCTTTTAAACTAAAAGGCTATTATTGACATTAGAAGAAACAGCGGTGTATGTTATGCAGCTGAAGCCTGCATTTTCTTTGCATATTATAAATTAATCATTATGTAGCAACAGATGTAGCACTCTCTTCCCACGAATCATAAGAAGCAGCTTCTGAAAGTAGGTAAAAATAGCACTACTAAGGAAAAAAAATGACTGTCATTCCTCAAAGTCCATGGTTTATATGTGACAACAAACCAAGGCTTCACTTTCATATGCTCTCCTCCTCTCTCCATGAAAATTCTCTGCTTTCTGTCCTGTCTGCTGCCACACTGCAGAATTAATGCAGTTTGACACTGCTTTAACTGTCATGGCTCAGTCCTTTAGAATCTTTGGATTGGTAGTTTGTTGTGGCACCAGAACTCTCTGACAGAGAAGGCTAAATAAGTATCTCACAAAACTACAAATACCGTAACTCCATAGCAGAGTCATGGCAGTTAAAGTCATGTCTAACTGCAATAAATCTGCAGCATAGATGCAGCCTTTGTTGAAGCAAACTACTTCTCCATCCAAACTGGTAAACTGGGTAAGTTGGCACTTACCCAGTAAACCAGAATCAAACCAGACTTGAATGAGCCAATGTGTAAAGATCATTTCTCAATCTTTCAAGCCAAGATAAGAGCAAATCTTTTGCTTGCCTGCGGATCCTTTTCACCACTACCTTTGCTGTCTCAAATCTCAATAAATTGGCATGCAATCACACTGGCACCTTTGGATGTCTTGGGCTATTTCAAAGTATTGGTACTGACCCATAAACCATTTGATGACTAGTATGTTGTGAGCCAGTGTGACATAGTGGTTTGAGCACTGAACTATAACTTGAGACCAAGGTTAAAATCCTTGACCTTGGGCAAGTTACAATTTCTCAGCCTCAGAATATGGCAAATGGCAAACCCTCTCTGAAGAAACTTGTCAAGAAAACTTTGTGATAGGTACACCTTAGGGTCAAGCATAAGTTGGAAACAACTTGAAGACAAACAGCACAAACACATGAAAAAAGAAACTACTGTACAGTGGTCCCCTGGGTTACGAAAGTAATCCGTTCCAGATTACTTTTCGTAACCCGGAAATTTTCGCAACCCAGGGGACCGCTTTATTTGCCGGACTGCGCAGCAAATTTAAAGGGGCCGCGCGGTTTTTCCTTTCGGATCCCGGGGTTTCATTCGTAAGCTGGGGCCGTTTTTGCAGCCCCGGCTCTTTCGTACCCCGGGGTTTTCGTACCCCGGGGTATTCGTAACCCGGGGGACCACTGTATATACTTGTCTATAGGTCAAGAAATTTATGCCCAAAGATTGACCCCAAAATCCTGGGTCGACCTATATATGGGTCAATATGTAAGTTAATTGCCCCCAACAATCTGGGTACTCATTTTAGTGAACTCGGAAGGATGCAAGCCTGAGTCATCTTGAGCTCTTTTGCTGGTATTGAACTCATAACCTTACGGTTTGTGAGTGGCTGCAGTACAGGTATTTGACCATTGCACCACCAGGGCTATTCTACTCTAGTTCTACTCTAGTTGGGACTAACCAACAAGATGTGAGCCCAATTCAATATTTTTTCATTAAAACGTCCAGCAAGCTTTATTCATAGAAAGCAAACCTTTCTAAATTTCAAACAAGTGTGGCTCAGATGCCAGAAATAGTGACATAAACCATCAGGAAACAGTGACGTGAACCAGAAAATAAAGAACATTTTGACAAGGGTATTGGTCAAGGAAATAATCTCTCAAGAATATATAAAGCATATCCATATGTTTGTACACATATACACACAAATGAAGAGTAAACCTAAACCACAACTGACATGTTAGAATCTTCCAAGTGTTCCAATGAAAGAAAATGCAAAATGCAAAAGATGCACTATCCATAACCCTGTCTATGGAATAAACATCACATGGGAACATGAAGCTATTGCAAGAGGTGTGACTGCACATATCCCTTTCTGTGGCAAACCGAACAAAGACATTGTAACATTTTTTTGTTACCTTTACTGAAGAAGCAGCATAGAGCATATCCTCAAGTGTGAAATGGCAACATCGGTTCAAGTACTCCTGACAAAATTCCTGTATCAGTTGCAGATTATACAAACTGTCAGCCAAAGACATGGTTTCCTTTAAACAGATATCTATAAAACGATGAAAAAAAGAATGTAGGTACTGGATTAATCTGACCCAACAGCCCTCTCTGCAGTGTATTTCATATTTATGTTTAAGCAGTCAGCCTTGACAGGTAAGACAATATGGAACTCAAATTCAGACCCAATGGTTCAGCATGAAAGAAATCTCCTGATTTTGGGAGTTCAGAAATAAGGAAACACTGTAAATCATTTTACAGTCAGTCCTCCGTTTTCGTGGGGGATCACTTTGGGCTCCCCCTGCGAAAATGGAGGCTCGTGCATATTCAAGCCCTATAGACTTGAATGGGGCATGCCCTCGTGCACACACACCATTGAAAATAGCAGAGGTTGCCCCTCCGCAGATATTCAAGATCGTGGATCTCAGATCTGCGGGTTAGGTGGGGTGACTGTAATGCATATCACAGATAATTTTGCTTGTTGCCCAAGCCCGTTCTGGAGTGTATTAACCCAGTCGTTGCAACCTCCTTCTAAAATATATCAAAATTAATCTTTTAATATAACAAACTGTTACATATATAATTATGCACAAATAGAATCACAGTAGATATGTTTGGCTGTCATGATAAACCATCCAGATGAGAAGAAGCTCCAATGAGACTTCATCTTATGTACTCTTCTACACCTTTTCCTCCTCAAGTAGCAGTGAATAGTTTTAAAAGCATTCACTGTGACTAGCTGACGTTTAGCATTATGTCAGAAAAGACGTTAGTCTTAATTATGATTTTCTAAAAAGAAACCAGTTTCATCACTTAAAAAAAAAACTACAATGAACAAAAATGCATCAGATTCAGATGAAATGAGAAGAAACAGATGCAAAAATTCATTTCAAGGGGAAAGGAAATTCTACAGAGTGAAAGTTTACTACTTCCCATTTCTCATCATGATAAGACATGATACACTGTAACGTTTAATGACAGGTAATAACTTATCTATGTCCATTCTGACATTGGCCTTTCTTAGTATATTAACATTTTATACACATTTTTTAAAACTCATTAGTCCAACCAAACTGCCCTGGGCCCTGTCCACACAACACATCCTCCCTTTGTCTTCATGTTGATCAGTCTGGACAATGCAGGACCCAATCCCTGGTTCTGGTGTAAACTATCTGGATGACATATGGCCACTTAAGTACTGAACCTGTGGTATACCATCCTTAATATGGGCAAGGGAAATTGATTTTCATCTTTCTGCATCCTTTGACATTCTATCGCACTCCCACACATGTATAAATATGCTTTATACTTGAACATTTATTATCACTCTGTACTGCATCTGAAGAAATGGGTGTTTATATCCACTGAAGCTCATGTGACTTTTTTCTTTTAAAAAATTCCCAGTCTTCAAAGATGTGGACACATTTCTTTTTCTTTCTTTTCCCCCTCCCCTTTCCTTTCTTCTCTATTTTTTCTCTATTATTTCTTGAGGGAGAGAAAGACAGGCCACCTCCAACAGGCCTTGCCTGAAGGGAAGAAGAGCCCTCCCTCCAGTCCATCTGCCTTGGTCCAGGCCTCTGAGGGAGAGAAGATCTACTGGACATTCCCCCTTCCCCACCACCTCTCCCTTCTCCTTTTGTGTCATGTCGCTTTAAAATGTAAGCCTGAGGGCAGGGAAATGTCTAATTAACAAACTGTAAGCCACTCTGATAGCCTTGGCTGAAGAGCGGGGTATAAATAAAAATTATTATTATTATTAATATGGATTTTGAAAGTCACTTTTTGCTCCAGATCTTCCCAGAGCAATGCTGAAAATATGTTTCCAATGCATTCTACTGTGCCATCTGCCACTGGCAGCAGTACAAATTGCTCCCTCTGAGGTCAGAATGTGATCAATGCTGGGCTTGTTTTCAGCCTCAGAGGGAGTGGCCACCACTAGCTGATGGCACAAAGGGACATTGTAAACAACTGTCCCGCACTGCTCTGGGGAGCCCAGTTAATGGGGGGATTTTGAAGTAGCTTTGGGGCCATAATACCCTGGGGGTTACTCCTGTAATATTTCAGCCTGTGCAAACACAGCATTGGTGTAGGTCATTATTCATGGCTTGGTAAACAATGTAAAGGAAATGGAGAGCTGAATGGCTGGGATTGTGGTGAGGACAAAGGTAGCCATGCTTAGGTGGAGGGAGGTAGAGAGGCATCTGAGTGTTAACTATCGGAAAGGAATGCCAGCTGTTCTGCTGCCAGTGTAGAGGTAGTGGATACCTCTGTGCATGTGTTAGAAGAAGGAAACAACCAACTTCGGCTCAGTTTAACATCCCACCAGGATTTTGGCCAGAGAATGCATGTTGGGGCTAAATGCATCTCTGCCACTCCTCCCTTGCCTTCCCCACATCACTCATCAGTTTTAGCAAAATGATTCTGGACGTCAGGATCCCAAAAGAAGAAATTCTGTCTCAGCATTGTTTAAGAAAACTAAGAAGACAGAATCAAATTGAAATGGACCGTTACTCTCAAATCTTCGGAAAAGTTCCTTTTTGGACTATAACTCCCAGAGGCCTCTAGCCCTCAAGGTCTCTGATTATTCTCTTATAGGCAATGATATTAACATTATGCAGATAGATTGTTCTCACCTTCCAATCGGACTATATCTGGGCAGTAAAAATGAATCAGGGCAGCTAAAGCACAGCCATCTGTACTGTCCTTCAGCAGATTTTCCACCAGTGGAATACAGGGCAGCTGCTTAAGCAGAGCTTGTTCCTTCCTGTATCGAGCCTGTCATGTAAAAAGAGGAGGGGTAAGTCGTAAAAGACACACATTCAGAAACATGTGAAACATATCACGAACAGATTTAAACTACAGATTTTAAAAATCCCATAGCACGAGAGGGGGGGGAGGGAGGGAGGGAGAGAGACTGCTTCCAAACCAGACATATTTCTTTTTTTATTTCTATACTGATTTAGACACAGAAGCAAAACATAGCTTCCTGTTAAAAGGAAAACCCACTGCCAACTCCATTTGGAACTATGCCAGTTTTTAATCAGCCACACACAGAAGTATACGTATTTTAATTTCAACCAGTTGAACACAGGCTCTGTTATTTTAATCCATCAACATGGAATCAAAAATCACACAGTAATCAAGAGAGCAATGAGGAAAATGGAAGGAAAAATGGTTGGACTCAACAACTACTGCCTAAACTAAAGAAAAGTGAGACTAGTTCCTACCACCACCTGAGATGATAAACTACTGGTCATCTTTTTTTGCATTTTGTGATTTCAGGAAACTCACTTGTTCATTCAGTATTGCTATATATATAATTTCATTTACACTAGTAAATTCTGACAGATGTATCAAATGCTGGAAGAATGGCAGATTCCAACAGCAGAACTGATGTCTCCCCTTCCCAGTTCAGCCCACTTTGCATCCCCAAAATCAGCTCTAGAGAGTTGGGAAACCCTCTGGAGACTGGTTTTCAAAAAGCAGAAAGGGCTGCTGTGGGGAGAGGAAGAAAGTTCTGTGGCAACCACTAGCAGATTGCTGGGTTTAACAAAATGTTTCCTTTTATTTTTGGAAACACAATGTTTAATTCAAAATGAAATTAGATGTTTCCAGTCTCTTCCTTGGGCCCATAATGGAAGAAAAGGGAAGGGAGGAGAGGGAAGATGAGTTTGTCTCCAAGGCTGCTAGTCCTCCCCCCCCCCCCCTTCATTGGGACACTGCAGAATCCCTAACATATATTAAATATACCATTAACAGCACCACAGTGTTTGGATAAAACTCTGTTTCAGATAGTACAATCTGGTAAAATACAAAATATTGAACTAAACCATATGAGAAGGGATACTTGATGACTGTCCATGGCTAAATAATTCCTCTTTGTCAGATGGACTTTATTTATTTATTTATTTTACAATGTTCCCATCTATTTTACAAGCACAGCAATATATGCAGGCCCACAATATTGTATTTGACCATTCAAGTTCTCCTTGGACTAAGAAGGCTAACACATGCTTCTTTCTCAAAAACCTTCCAGCTGGGCTTTTTGACTTCTTTATTTTAGCTGTTGTTATTAGACGTTGTACAGCCTAAGGAAGTCTAATATTATATCTGAACTTTCTCCTACACATTAAATGAATTGGAAAGACCCTCTATCAGGATAATAAAACCAAGTGTGACATCGTCCATCACTCTAGGTAGAAGGAAGACAATTTGTGGCCTCCAAG
The DNA here is from genome assembly GCA_034509955.1 of Urosaurus nigricauda. NCBI lineage: Eukaryota > Metazoa > Chordata > Lepidosauria > Squamata > Phrynosomatidae > Urosaurus > Urosaurus nigricauda. The sequence goes on from JAOEGL010000004.1 coordinate 111,060,363, forward strand.
ATGTTGTCAGATTACAACTCCCATCAGCCCTAGCTAGGATAGTCAAAACAGCATGGGTGGATTTGCAGTCCAACAGCATTCTGAGGGACAGAAATTGCTCACCCTCTCTTACCAGTGTTCAAAATAGATCTGCATTTAATTTGGGTTATTTTGACTTACAGTGTTGTAGTAAGCAAAAGAAAAAGAAAAAAATGGCATGAGAAACATAGATTATAGAAAGATTAAAAGAAGGATCACAGTAGGGATGTAATTTTTACTATTTTTGTTCTTCAAGGGAAAAAAATGAGTAATTTTAGCAAACTTCTTCCCAAAGCAAAAAAGTCATTGAAAATTCCAAAAATCTTTGAAGACTTTTTGCAGTTTGGTACTTATTCTATTCAAAATTTACACAGGTTTTTTTTTTGGGGGGGGGGGCTGTGAAAATAGCATTTTCAGCACAGGAAATAGCATTTTTTTCCCTGCAGAAAATGCTACAGTTGGGGAGTTATTCTGTGCAAAGTAAGTCCTAAACTGTAAAGGTTTTCATCACTTTGAATTTGTTCTTGTCACAGTTTCTGACACTCAGTTCAGTTCATTATTGTCATAGACCAGCACTGGATACAAAATAAAAGAAGATAAAAAAGAAGATAAAAACACAGGCTGACACTCAAGAAACATTTTTAAACAATTTTGAATATTTTAAAATATTGTTTCCATCCCTGGATCAAAGACCTACTCTAACAAATATTACATTGTAAACGGAAAATGCAGAATATAATCATTTGTACATCATAGTAACTAACAAGATTATCAAGGACTAATCAACCCATCCTCCTCCTACCTTAAGATAAAGAAATTTACAATGTGGGACATATATTTCTATTACACATTCATTAATTGCTCATTGTGAAAGCTGATGAACTGTAAAACATAGAACTGCTTTAATGGTGTCACATGGACAAAACTGTGTATACTGAAGAAATAAACATGCCTATTGTCTATGATGAGACCATTTATCTAGATGGCTACAGATAAAATATCCTGTTTTTTTTAAAAATCCCCAATATATATTTGTGGATACATCTTTTAAAACAGTATTTCAGTAACTCAAAACTGCAGTGCAGGATCTGAAGAAGGCTAAAGCAACCCCAAAGTATATTTCTGATTTGCTAGCCTGTTCACCAATACCAGGCATGTATCTGCTTTAACCACTAGGAAAAAAAACTGGTTTACCTACTGGAAAAAACTAAGATGACAACTGGCTAGGGGTCTTCTTTTTATCTCCCCTCCCTCATCCAAATAAAGTTTACTAAATGCAAAGATCTAGTAAGCTTTTGGTTCCAGTATTTAAAGTGCTGCACTTTACCCTCCTCCAGTATTTGGAAGCTCAGCTAACATGGTATGTACCATCTAGAAATTTAAGAGATGCAGACAAAGGATTATTGGTGGTTCCACCAATACATATGGCTCTGTCAAGGCTGCAAGCTTTTCAGGATCTGGCTTCGCATTTGTGGAAAAGTCTTCCTTTGCACCTCCAGCAAACACTTCCAGGGTTTTATAAATACACATCATCATTTTTATTATTAAATTGTATTAAATGCAATGATCTATTAGATGCAAACTAATAAAACTAGTTAAATGCATAGTTTTACTAGTTTTAAAAGAAATTCCTCAAGAATTTCTCACTAAAACGAAGACTGCATGGATGGTAAGCTACCCTTTATGTTCTTACTAACCCCTCTAGATTTTAGGAAAATAGAACCAGTGGTTCCGATTTTTACTTTAAGACAAGGTATGCAGGCAGTAAGCACATTGTTTTTAAAGGGGAATCATACTTGTGGAATCATAATTTCCCTCTTTCTTAGTTCCAAGCAAAAATGTTGAGTTTTGGACAACTGGAGGTAGTGATAAAGGAATCTAAGTGAGTAGTCCCCAAAACTGGTTGAAGTTTCCTATCCTTGCTTTATATGAATTCATCAAATAGGTACTGTTCTATCAGTGGATAATTCATTAGCTAACCGGATAGGTGTAAGCCTAAAGACAATATTGATCATTATGTGCAACACGAATTATTTTTTTTAACTTTTACTTTTTATCAGTGCTTCAAAGACTTAACTAGTATATACAATTCTATTTATTAAATTATTAACAAAACTATTTATTTGGAGTACATAAAGTACAGCTTGCAGCATGCATTATCTGAAATGCTTGGAAATCTACAGCATCTGAGCAGAGCAGTGGAGGGACAGGGATGCTTGGAGATGTCTCATCCACAGGGACGCGAGTTGGGTTTGACTTGAGGGTAGTTAACAACAATAACACATTAGTTATTCCTATTTGTATTAAATAGGGATTTTTCTGTCAGTATCGTTGCAGACATTTTATGGCCTGGTTAAACCCCCTTCAAATAAATTCCACGCTATACATACTAAATGCACACTTAGATATTATATGCACACACTTATGGATGCATACACAGTAACAATATAATATGTCAGCTAATTTGGACTTCATCAAAATGGAAACTACAGTGCTCCCAGATTATCAGAAGAGAACTCTGGACAGGAATCTACTGAAAAGTATGGAAGGAGGAAAGAAGAGAGATGTGAAATGTATCACTGGACAAGTATGACATGGGCAGACCCATTGATAAAAAATAACTGCATTGAAATGAAGCATTTGAGAAAACTTACAGGAACCAGTTTCCAAAACCATTTGGAAGGAGACTTCAGAGGAAGCAGCAGGGAAGAAACAGAGCAAAAAGCAAAGGAAAAGTGAGCATTTTGACCAATTTTTTCTTCCTTCATGGTATTTTCAGTTTTATGCAAAAGTAATTATATTTAATTGCATTGTGTGAATACTTTCACCATGTTCATTTATTACAAAGAAGTTATTAATATGAGGATGTTGTGAAAAGAATGACTTACATTTTGGGCTTTTCAGCATTTTTCAACAGAATAATTATCATTCAGAGATAAAGATTTACATAATCATTACCTTTTATTACTAGAATAGTAACACTGTTATTTCTAATCATTTTCTAAGTTAGCAATTAAATGAATGTTAGAATTAATAAGTTTAGATCATCTAAGGTCCAAAACTGCAGAAATAATCAAGTTTGAGACCACTTTAACTGGCTTGGCTCAATGCTAGGGAATCCTAGGAATTGTAGTTTACTTGTGGCACCAGAGCTCTCTGATAGAGAAGGCTACATGTCTCACAAAACTACAGTTCCCAGAATTCCCTAGCATTGAGCCAGGGCAGTTAAAATGGTCTCAAACTGGATTATTTCTGCTTTGTGTTTTGGACATAACTGAAGTAACAGAAAGGAGTAATGTAGAATCAAGAGATTGCATGCAGCTATGCACACCTTTTATAGCAGTTCCTGATCACAACAAAACTGTAATTGTTCAATCTAATGCCAGAAATATACATTCATTAACATATTAAATGCACTTTTAATTAACACACTGAAAATGACGGAGATAAATCTTTTATTTTTAATAAAGAGTTTCTCACTAGTAGTTTGCAATGACAAAATAGCATCCTAAACCACACAACCAGTTATACTCCAGATGTTGCTGAGCTAAACCTTCCATCACCTCTGAGCACTGGTTGGGCCTGATATGATCTGGCTGGGCCTGATGTGAGCTGGAATCCATCATAAGCATAAAGGTCATACATCTTCCCACCCCTCCACTCCACTCCTGTGCTAAACTTTCAGAATAAAGACTGGTAGTAGAAGCTGTACAATATCAGCCATCGTCACCAGCTCTGTAAGGAATCTATTTGGGGGGTATCCAAAAGTGATAATTATCACATTTAAAAAAAATTGTGGTTGTTAACTTATCTCTATGTAGTCACCATCCAGATTTACACATTTCCCCTAGCATGTCTTGACCCTCCAAATACCATTATCGTAGAAGTCTGCAGATCGAGCCTGACAAGGATTTTACACTTACACAGTCAGTCACAAAAATAAAGGACTCAATGAGTTGATTTTCTCAGCAACGTGCACTTAGGGACCAATGATGACACTGACAAAATTTCATCAATATGCCATAATAACTTCCGGGTGATAATTATTACTTTACGATACCCCCTCATAAGGCGCAATCTGCAGACTTCTACAATATCAGGTATTTGGAGGGTCAAGATATGCTGGGGAAAATGTGTAATTCTAGATAGTGACTACATAGAGATAAGTTAACAACTACAAATCAAAACAAACTTTCTGTCAATTTTTTTAAAAGGTGATCATTAAAACTTTTGGATACCCCCTCGTATGTCTGGATGCAAGATTTTGACATGTTTCAGAACTTCTCACTGTACATCCAGGCTATGACAAACATGAAGTATCAGGTAGGTATCACCTCAGAATTCATTGTCTAAGAAAAAAACAATGAAATTCATGGGGTTGCCATCAGTCAACAGGTAACTTGAAGCCATACACATAGACACACAGAAGGATCATGTACCCAGAATTAAGTTCATCAGCACATCTTGTGGGCACCAGGTTGATACACGCTTATGAATGCAACAAAGACAATGGCTTCATAGCATATATTAATACAAGAGTCCTTGCTACTGTGACAAAATGAATCTTCTTACCCAAGGAACTGACTTAGGGTAAGAAGATTTATTACTTTCACATGTCAGCACTAACTAACTACTGTAAAGATCTGAAAGACCTGTACTTGTGGACCAGCTCTTTGAAAATGTAGGACAAGGGACATGATTTGTATCCTCCTGGGTCCTAGTACATTCCATCCCATTCCCACAATTGTGTATATATGTGTTATACCCAAGCATTTATTATCACTCTCTGAGCATTTAAAAAAGTGGATTTATATCAACAAAAACCCGTGAAAAAATAAAATCAGGTATCTTAAAGCTGCTTCTACGTTACTTTTTCCTCTTCCCCACCCTTCCTCTTTCATATAGAACCATGGCACTCCTTTTCCTGCAAATTCAAAAGGGTGGAGGAATTATGTTTTTGTTGTTGTGTGCATTCAAATAATTTCTTATTTATGGCAACCTTAAAGTGAATCTATCACAGAATTTGCAATAGGTGTAGAAATGGTCACTGGCATTTCCTTTGCCAAATTGTTTAGCAACTATTGGGGAACATCAACAACACTGACACTGTCAACAGGCTATTCATAAATGAAATAATCAAAGCAATAACCAGCACTGTTTTACGGTGGACTATCTGCTTTCAGATTATCACAGAAATCATGTTTGAAGTTTTTTCCTCACTGAGCAGAGATAAGAAGAAAAGTTGTAACTCCAGATGAAAGTTAAATGCATAATAAATAACAGTATGCATATTTATATGTAAGAAGGGGGAGGTATAAATTGATGTGATTTAGTCCACTAGTATTCTTTAATCTGACCCAGTTCTGAGTCAGTTAATTACAATCTCCAATGAAGCAAATAATTTAGTTCCCCTGGACAAAACAGCAAACCAATGGGGGGAAGGGGCAAAAAGTGAGAGCAAAGTCATCAGAAGTGACAGCTGTAATTATGTGCCTATGTCAGCAACTTCAGGAAAAACTGGTGCAGGAAAATATTTCTGCTGGATTCCCAGCTGCAAATGGCACAATATAGGAGACAGCAAGGAAGCAGGGAACATACTGTAGCACACTTTGTCATGAAGTACAACGAACTGGATTTTTTTTTTTTTAGGTGGAGTAACAAAAGAATAGATTTCTCTTAAGGCTGAAGAGAAGATTTCTTGAAATCAGCAGCCTAGTGCAATCTGAAGACAATAGATATTGCCAATCAATGGTAAGCAGATATTAGACACTTGGATTAACAGTAGCACAGAGAACACAGTCTATTGTCAAAATTAGGGATAATACTAATTAGGAGCCCTGGTGGTGCAGTGGTTAAATACCTGTACTGCAGCCACTCACTCAAAACCATAAGGTTGCGAATTCAAGACCAGCAAAAGGGCTCAAGCTTGATTTAGGCTTGCATCCTTCTGAGGTCGCTAAAATGAGTACCCAGATTGTTGGGGGCAAATTAGCTTACCGTTGTAAACCGCTTAGACACTGCTTAGGCAGTATGAAACGGTATATAAATGAAGCTTGTTTGTTTGCTTAATGTTTGGCATTTACAATGGCTGCTGTCATTTTCATATTTTGACTGTCACTAGGCAATCATTACTCATTGTAATAAATTAAATTTTGCTTCACTTGCTATTTCAGAGATTTACTTTTTGCACCACTTCCCCCAAACAGATTCTTCTCTATTTCCAAGGAATACAGAGAAAATTTACTAATTTAATTAAAGGAACAATTTTTTTACCAAAAGCTAGGGAAGCCATGGTGCAACTACAATTATGTAAAAATATAGTTGGACAACTGCATTAGTAAGCAGCTGGCACCAGGAAACACTAAATCCATACCACACTGCAATCCCAGCAGCATCTTAGGAGAGGAACATACCATTCCTGATGGCAAAATATGACCTCTATGCTCATTATTTTTTAGTACAGTATCATAACAATATAATTACTGGTACATTAGACTGTAGTGATAGAATACAAGCTGGTGCATACGGAAGGCACACATGTGATTCTTCAGTTCAGTCCATCTTGTGTGGAATACTGTGAAAAGAGTTTTCCTTTGGTGGCATGTTCATAATGAGCAACACACCAAACAAGAGGGTTCTGCCAAAAACTATAAATGAACAGGATATTTACACTTCCCAATATAAAATGACCATTATGTAAAGAAATAACCAAATAACTAGACTCGGGAACAGAAAAGCCAGTGTAATTTCTAAAAGGGTAGCAATACCCCACTGAGAAATGTGCAAAGTGCTAAAAAACAATCAAAATCAAACGGAATTATAATAATAAAAATTCCAAAACCCAAGGCCAGACGCATTTCGACTACAGTCTTCCTCAGTGGCCTATAAGTATACATTATATAAAAAAATATAAATCATAATGACATAATCACTAGTCTCAGATGTATTATATTGCCCTTAAGACTCAATACTCTGCCAGGATTAAGGCAACACACTCGATAGAGCCCTTACCAAACTTGGAAAAAATGTTACATTTGGAACTACATCACCAGACTCTCATAACCAACTTGGCCTCTGGTCATATAGCTAGATGGATTCTGGGAGCTGAAGTTCAAAAGAATAACTTTTGCCAAGCTGTGATTTTTATCACACCACAAAAACATAGGAACACTTCCTTCTTCTATAATGTTCTCAATAAAATGAAATTGGAGCTACTCTTACATGCAAGGCATACCTAAGAAGTTTGGCATTAAGGTTCTATTAGAGAACAAATTTACAACTGTAGATTAACTTCCTTCAGGAAAGAAAGTTATTATTTGCAGTTGTTCTGGATGTTTCTTAAATCTATTTCATCTACCGTATACATACCTTTTGACCACCTGGAGTTTCTACACTATGATGCTCTTTGAGTTTTTGCTCCTGTTCCATGATGTCTTTTAAGTGTTCATTTACCTAAAATATCAAATGAAATAGTTTTAAAAGAGTTTTGCATTTTTGCTGAGCTGGAAGTAGCAGCCAAATGAGTAAGCTATAATTTTCTGTAGAGATTTTTCAATATAATTTTATTATGCCATATATCAAGGATAATTTCAATACCATTATATTATGCAATATATTATCCCACATCATGTCAAGGATATCAAGAATATGCAATAATTTATGAAGAATATGCAATATATCAATAATAATTTCAACCCCAAGAAGATGGATTTCATTAAAATGTATATATTGTACAATGTTAACAAATTTCCAGGGCTTGTTTGCGCGTGCGCTCTCTCTCTGTCTCTCTTTTTGAAGTTTTAGCAAAAATCTTACAAAAGAAACAGGGTTAACCTTTGAAAACTGATTAGTCTCTGCATCCCTCACAGAAGGTTTTTCTAGCCTACTATAGTCAACTTGATCATCTAAAATGATGTTATCTTTATCATATTGGCTTTGTATGATGCCAGACAATGAAAAGCATTCTTGGTGGCTGTGTTACATATGAAATTCCTGCTGTAGGTAGGCATCATTGTTTGGAGAGATTAATATGTATCTATTTATTGGTTCTGATTTGCAGTTTTGATATCAGTTACCACCCACAGCCTTGGGAATTAGGTAGAACAAACATGAATATGTGCATGTGTCTAATAGGTCCATCTGTCAATTGTTAAACCAGCTGCCAACAGCACACTTTAAATTCAGAGAAACACTGGTGTGGCATGACTAAATCCTAATAACTACCAACTGACGCAAAAGGAAATTATAAGGTGTCTAACTAGGTTTCTTCCAGTACTTTACACTATGTGCAACGTTCCACATTATCAGTCACCACATGATAATGCCTCTGGTGACCATGAGGAGACCCAACCTTCCTCCTAGTTTCAGAAACAGACAGGTATTCAGTGACACACAGATCTTTACCAGCTTAACAAAAGGAAGGGTGGCTCCCAACCTCACTCTTGACTTCACTGGAGAAACAGCAAAAGCTCATGAACAAGAGGACAGTAGTGGCAGCTGATGGTTTTCTTGTCAGTGAGAAGTAAATCTGCTCCAGGTTTTGTGTGAACTTCAAAAGATCTATCCAAGGTGCTGAACATTATCCCCAAAGTAAGTTCAGCACCTTTAAAGTGAATCCTGTAGCTGTATTCAGATGCCACAAAAATCCAAATTCCTAGAATTCTGGGATATGGAGAACACTTAGGGACATGACCCAATCACTCATGTTGTGAGAAGTAACAGCAAACCCAGCTATGGACTTTCTGACCAATGTTTACTGTGATGGACAAACCCAGGACTTTGACTTTCTTTTCCCCAGGCAAGCCATAGTCATTAGCCAAGAACTAAACCATGATTTTATTACTCTGGCTTGTTTAGAAAGAGATCAACTACAGTGCCAGTCTGGCTGTCACAGATGAACTTTATAGGTCATCTAGTCCATGATATGCTTACCATTTCCCACTTGCACCAAGAGAAATTAGGCAGCATGCCTCAGTCATAATTCTGGCTTACTGTGGCATTTAAACATAATTATTGTTTATGTGGTAGCAGGGCAATCTTAAAATAACTAGAATCTTTGGAATAATAGCAACATTACCTTCCTCTTAAGAAATTATAGGTTCAACATGTGAGAACATAGCTTGCTCTCCATCTAAACTTTACTACTAACTGATTTTAGTGACCTTCTGTAGTACCTGAGTTACATAACTGCCTTGGGGTGGGGGGGGGGGATCCTATGTTAAATGTGGAGGGTTATTTGTAGCAGATCCTACCTTATTTATCCAGAACATGACAGCATCTTCTATGTCATAGGGTAGGTCTGTGGCTTGGAAGAAGGAGGAATACTGCTGTACACATGCAATCACCTTTTCCACACTGATCATTTCCACAGTATATGCCATCATCAGGGTGTCAATCATAGCCAAATGAGCACTCTGGAAAGAGAGTTTGTTATGGGTATGTTGAGACTGCTTGCCTGAAAAAATTAAGCCATCGTTGTCATTTCCCTAAACAACTGTATGTCTGAAGCAGGTTACATGTTTCATATACATACAAGACCACAAAAAAACCCAACTTTTTCCCCATGGGTAACACTGAAAAATTATTTTAATTACAGATTCACAGAATTGCAATAGGAAGCAATAACTCTGCTTAAATGGTTTACTAAAGAGCACTTTTATGAATCTCCCACCTGTGGTTACCTATGGAAGGAAATAGTTGGTAGTAGTAAAACTTTGCCCTTAGTATTAAAATGCAAATTTGAATATTAAGAAGTACTCAGTAATCCTGCAAGAATGCTAGTATTATTCAGCTCTGTATTATTATTCAAATATTGCAGAATATTGGAGATAATACGTTACGACATATTACTACATTTATAATAAAAGAAAGATCTGTATGAGATGCCTTTATATAGTTTTCTTAATTAACCAGAGGAATCTGGAAGAAGCAACTGGACTTTAAGCTGGACAATGCAAATTCAAATACAATGGGAGTAGGTAAAAATCAAAAATAATTTTAGAGTCCAATTGTACATCTGCAATTCTGTATTTTAAGATACAAGCTAACAATTCACTATCATAAACAGACACAAAGGTGTTTCTTCTCCGTGATTAAATCTCTAGTATTAATGAGTCATCCTCTCTTCGTCATCCTGCTCAAAGTGAAATAAAAGTAAAAGATCAGTTCAATATTGTAATAAAGCTTTTAACAAGACTGGCCATAACAAAAAAACAACTCAAGAACTCTGTAATATTAAAACCATAAAAACCTCAGGCTCAGCAAATAATAAATGCCAGAATAAAAATAACAACAAAAGCACACATATGAAAAATAGTAACAACAAAAGCAGACAACACAGCAGACCAGTGTAAGGAGCCTTATGCCCTACAGATGTTGTGGACTAGAGAATTTCCTCCACTGGCCATGCTTGATGAAGGCTTTGGGAGCAGAAACCCAAAATATCAGGAGAGCAAAACATTCCACAACCCTACAGTTGAACACCAGGCCTTACTTTTCCCCCCAGTGCTTGTAGAAAGCTTTTGACTGTACGCAAAGCTTTGAAAATGTGGTCCTTTCCCTTCCAGTCTCAACGGTAAAGTTCTTTTTATCACTTCATGAGCCTAAATACCCATCTTGAATGTCATTGTGGGAGAAAGGCAGATTGTAAATCCTTGAAATAAATAAATAAAATAAAATACCTATAATATGAATGCAGCCTTTCAGAAAACCTGTAAGGAAAATGCAAAGGGGCAGGGCATTAGCCTTTCTCCCCACCTTAAATTTTTATAGATTTTGGCTTCTAAATAGTGATTTTGGAAGTGTTATTAAAATGTAGTAGTAATAACACCAAGCTGCAATTGGATCTTTTCTAGTTAAAGTTGATCTGCCAAATAATCTCTAAAATAATCTGTAATTACTGCTCGCTTTGTGTGAATTCTAAAAGCTTCAGCCATGCTGGAGATTTAGGTCTGCTTGGTAAGAAGCTTACTGAGTCCTGAAGTACAATTATTCACAAGCACCATGGCTAATGCTTCCTCTGTTTGCTTCCTGTTATTTGGGAATTAGGTGGCTTTGTGAAGAAGATTGTTTAAATAATTCAAACATTATTCTAAAAATAAGAATCTGCCCAGGTCTTCTTACCCAGAATATAGGTATTTAATTTACATTAGAAGATATTAGAATATTTGCTTTGAAGGCACAAGTTTCATTTAGTTAAGGCAATCCAAATTAATCTAGTTGAGGCAATCCAAGTTCATCTGCATACAAGAGAGATCATAGAACATGAAATATGGCTGGTAGGTTACCATTAAGCGAAATATTTACTGGAGAGTTAGAAGTCAACAATTTTTAAAACACTGTTTCTACTAAATCTGAATTATGCATTTTTATTTGGTCAATATTAAAAATGTGATTTTATTAAAAACTGTGCCACAGTAAGTCAGGAACGTGAATTACATTTTTCACTCTTAGCATTTTATCTGGAGTAACAGAATCATTGAGCTGGAAGGGATCTCATGGGTCATCTAGTTTAACCCCTTGCTCAATGTAGGATTTTCAGCAGGTAGCTTTCAGTTTCTTTTTGGAGATGTGCAGAGAAGGAGATGAGACCTCACTACCTCTAGAGGATCTTGGTTCCACTATTGAAATAATCTGACTGTTGAGAAGTTCATTCTAATGTTTAATTGAAAGCTACTTTCCTGTAACGTTAGACCATTAGACACAGTCCTATCCTCTGGGATAGCAGAAAACAGCCCTTGAGGAATTTAAATAGTGCAATCTTGTCACTCACCCCCCAGTCTTCTCTTCACCAAACTGATCATGCCCAGCTCCTTCAACCTTTCCTCATATGTTTTGTCATCCATACCTCTTATCATACTCATTGCCTTTCTCTGAACCTGCTCCAACTTGCCTATATCCTCTTTAAAATGAGGTACCCATATTTGAACGCAGTAATCTAGATGAAGCCTGACTGGCACATATAGAAGGCCTATTACGTCCCTCGTCTTAGAAACTATGCTTCTACTAATGCAGGCTAAAATATCATTCACCTTCTTTGCTGGCTCATCATTAAATGACCTTTACTAAAGTTTTGCATTTCTAGGCACATTCTCACACAGTCTGTCTCAAATCTACCAAAGCTTGTGCTTTCTTTCAGTTAGCCTCAAAAGTGCTACAAGAGCTCTTGGCATACTAATTTTCCAGACTAAAACAGCTATGTCTTTAATTTCTACCCAATTTTCTAGTTTATCTAGGTCCTTTTGAATTCCGTTCCTATCTTCCAATGTTTTATCTTCCAATGTGAATTCTGTTCCTATCTTCCAATGTGTTAGCCATCCCCCACCCCAGTTCTGTGTCACCTGCAAACCTAATAAGATTTCCCTGAAGATATAATAAGATATTACAAAGTCTGATCCACCAAAAAATATTCCTCAACAAGTCCAGAAGAATACAAATGCAAATTACATTTACATTATTTACATTAGAAATTTACATTAGAAATAATGATTTGCATGGCTACAGGGCAGCTAAGGTTCACAGGATCTGGCACTTAACTGTTGCTGGTACTAGATTTTGCCACAGATTCCAAGTACCTGAACCTTAAGAAGTGTCAGGCAGAGATTTAAGCTTTGTCTAAACAGAGGCACCATGGAGTAAGAAATTAGAATGACCCACTGAACAGTGACAAGGCACTGAGCCTACAACAGCTTGGTCCCAAAAATCATGGTAACATTGCCCCCTCACCTCCCAGTGGGCATGGGGGATTTTAGCCAAGAAGGTTTTAATTTGGGCACGGTGTAGAGTCTGTGTGACCCTTCTAGGTCCCACTGAGAGCCAAGAAGGGCCCCAACCCCTGGCAGTATGCATCCTGGCTCTACTTGGAGATGACGACTGATCACGTCATGACTAAATATGGTATGCATATAACCTTTAGGGATGCAGTGGCTTAGTGGTTAAGATGAGAATTCTGATGATCAGAAGATTGGAAGGTTGGCAGTTCGAGGCCCAAGTGTGGCATGATGGGGTGAGCTCCTGTCACTAATTTCAGCTTCTGCCAATCTAGCAGTTTGAAAGCATGCAAATGCAAGTAGATAAATAGGTACCACTTTGATGGGAAGGTAATAGCATTTGGTGCAGTCATGCTGGCCACATGACCACCAGAACAGTCCTGACAACGCTGGCTCTTCAGCTTAGTAACAGAGATTAGCACTGCCCCCTACAGTCGGTTACAATTAAACATTCATGACCTTTATAACCCTTTGAACAGATAAGCTGCATTCTCATCTCCAGATGGTAGCAAACTTTAACTGCACTTTTCCTAAAATTCAGGCAAGAAGTGATGTAGTCCTCCTTACCAAATGACAGATCAACACAGATAACAGGTTTATTAAATGACTACATAAATGCTATAATTCATCTTCTGTTTTGCTTCACTGGATGCTTGTCTCCAAAATAGAGCTGGGTGCATTCAAGTAAGAAGATCAAGAGTATGAGGGATGGAGGAGGAGGGCACAATATTTCTTAAAGTGAAGTGTATAAAAACACCACACACACCAAAGGTGACTGCTAAGGACATTATGAAATGTCATAAAATTAACTAAACACTGCATTCAAATATTCAGTAGTTTGCTTTTACAAGTATACAAAAGCACATATAAATATGGAAAACCACAAGAACAGTTCACTTCTAAACATGCCATGGAATTTTAGCTGTAGAAATCTATGGTTATGTGCACATTAAATGATCTGTCCTTATAAGCAAGACAGCTGTATGGATAAATGCCTATGCATGCATTTTCTTGTAAAAGACTTCCTTTAGGCAATATTTGTTCTTTGAAGGTCAAGCTCAAGGCAAGGCAGAGAAAACTGGGAGGTGTAGATAATACTGCACCTAGCATAAAGTGAGAGTCAGTCACTTTACTGCAAAAGATGCATATTAACGTTATACACAGAGGGAGGACATCCACAATGTCTACATTCTGAATGGGGGAGGAAACATTTGCACTACAAAAAAGCATTACAGAAAAGAGTCTGATACTGTATGTACTGGGTGATAGAATGATATCCTAGGTTGTCAAATCTCTCAAACTATAAACAGGAAGCCCTTGAATTATTCTAAAAAAACATGGCCACTATTTCTATTATCTGTTTAATATTCTGCCTGCAGTCTTCCACTGCAACAAAAAACATAGCAAAGTGAAAATTACAAAGGAATATACAATGGAAGATGTTGCATACCTCATTCATCAATAAAAACATTGCTTGCGTGAGGTTAATTGTAGAATTCTTTATGATCCTGGTGAAACATCGAAGGGATTTCTATTTAGCAAGAATGACATCTGCTATTATTTAGCACATTGGGCTATTTTGTATAAACAATGTAATAAAATAGGTGTGCATATATGCACAGTATGTGCGTGTACACACACACACACACACACACACACCTCTATGTCACTGATATAGCCAACACCACTCTTGCCTATAAAGCATACCATTCCTGGAACTTGAATACAATGTCTAACTTAGAACTGGATTCCCTCAACTTTTAATTGCCAGCAGTTTATACCCTAGATTGTTACCTGCAGAGTTCTAAGGATATCAGAAAACTATCTGCTATATGTACATCTCTTAAGATATACCAGAGTGATCTCTAAAGAAATTACTTCACAAATTGGCAGGCTTGCTTTCCACCTTGGAAGCCTATTACCATGGAAACTACGGTAAATGGGTCTTATGTAACATTACTAATGGTAAGTGCTGATGGTATTTTTCCTTTCCTTTCCTTTTTTTTTTTTTTTTTTTTGGATTACTGGGGGAAACTACAGTATGTTGAAGCTTTATTTTTGTTACTATATGGATTTTCATCAGATGGTGTAAGTATGACTCATCCAAACTTTAAAATAATCAAGGCACAGTAAGGGATGATGATACTTCCTGGTCCCCAAAAAACCAAATAAGTCTGAAATAGAAATGAATGTCAATATTAAAAAGTACCATTAGTGTGTGTGTGTGTGTGTTATGCTACAACTGAATTCCACTTAGAAATGAATGTCTCATTAAAACTGTAGTGCATCTCTTACAGAAATACATTTTCCCCCTGACTTTTTGAGAGTCAGTGGTGCACATTCTGTACCAGAGAGGTTAAAACAAAAAGTGTTAGAGGGAGGAGGTTATATTTCATTAGATAACAAAGAATGTTGCTCACGTATTTTCCCCCACTTAAGTAGTCATTGCAACAGCAACAGAATGGGGCAAAAGAAACCTAAGTTTAACACATGGATCAACATCCAGGTTGAGAAGGCTATTTTGAACAGGCCGATCTATTAGCCAACCACAGAGCAACATGAGACCAGCCAGTGAGAAGCTGGCTGGGCAGGGCTATAAAAGGGCTTTGCAGAGAGTGAAAAGATCTTTTTTTTAATTTTGGGTTTTTTTGAGCGAAAGAGTCACATCGAAGGGAGGGTGTGCTCATAGGGTTCCTGAAGGAACATTTTGATGGTGTTTGGAGACAACAGAGGGGTCTTAAGAGTCCAGAGAGGGACTGGATAGGCTTGAGGGAGTCTAGTAGAGAGAGGCTCAGAACAAGCCAGTGGTTGAAAGGAAGATTTTGGTCTTGGTACTGGAGATAAGATTGCCTGAGTGGCTGTATTGATATTAATACTTTAAAAGAACCTTTTGTAACTAAGCAACAAGACAATTAACAACTTTAAGTCTACATTACAGTTTACTTTTTGTATTATATAAACAAACTTTTATTAGCGTTTGAAATACAACTTGGTCTCCGTGTGAATCAAACCAAGCTACCTAATCTAAGAGAGTCAGAGGTGTTGTGTCATCTTAGAGAGACTTAGTGGTGAAAGATAAGGGGATCACCACATACAATTTTGGAGGCAGTGGTGGGATTAAAAGTCCCATAGGGCTGCCACAGTTGCGAATAGGTGGTGGGTGGACTGAGAGACTGAGAGTTCACCACAAAGGCCAGCTTACCTTATCTCGGAAGGGATGTCATGAAGATTTTTCTGTTTTGAATGGATAATTACATGCTTGCTGCACTAACCTTTACAAAGCGAAACTGGGGTACAAATGACCAGAATATTAGCAAATCTTCCCCCATCCCCTTGCACATGCTTTAATCTAACACACATATAGATCATGTTTCATCTCTAGTTTTACATTTTTGATGAGCAATCAAAAATTTTCCCAACTACAGTTTTTGAAATACAAAACCCAAAGATACTCAGGATTGCCTAATTAATGGTGGTGTTGCTTTTATCTTAAGATGTATATATGTTAGTCTTCTTTGGTGAGGGGTGGTAGTGGCATCCCAATCATCATTTTAGACACCAATGGAACAACTAATTAATATTTGGCAGGAATGGGTCAAGAAGTCAACTTACCTTCATAAAACCTGAAAAATATCTATAACTGGAGGAGGGGTGTGTGTTGACAAACAGCATGCTTAGCTTAGAGGATCTATGAACCTAGGTAATAAAAACAACATCTTCAAAGTAGGATTTATTTGATCTAAATAATAATGAAGTACAGTACTTAATGATTCAAATCACAGTTCGGACCACCAGTGAGAAAGATTCTATTTAATAATCATTTCATCAGAAGTATATTTTTTGTTGTTAACTGCTGTTAAGTCAACTTTGACTTGTGGAGGATCTATGAATGAGAAGCTTCCAAGCTACCTTATTATCTACAGAACTGTTCAGGTCTTGCAGACAAAGGACCATGGTTTCCTTCATTCAGTCTACCCATCTGGAATGTGGTCTTCCTCTTTTCTTACTGCCATCTACTTTGTTAAGCATTATTGCCCTTTCTAGTGAGTCATGCCTTCTCATGATATGTCCAAATTGTGACAATTTCAGCTTGGTCTTCATGGCTTCTAGGGAGTCTTGATTTGCTACAGGATCCATTTACAGTATTTGTCTTTTTAGCAGTCCACAGTATCAAGAGAACTCTTCTCCAGCACCAAACCCCAAATTAATTGATTTTCTTCCTATCAATTTTCTTCAATGTCCAGCTTTCACCACCATACATAGAAATGGAAAATAGAATGGCATGGACAATCCTAACTTCAATATCTAAATATATTTACACTTCATGATTTTGTCTAGTTACTTCATAGCTGCCCTTCCAAGTACATTATTTGCACATTATGTATTTAATATAACCTCAGTATATACTATAGGCTATATACTGGGTATATTTATACTGGTATATAATGCAGCAGAGACCTATTTTGTTATAGTTTGACCAAACTATTTTGAGTCTGAAATTTTTTTAGGGTGCAACATTGGACATAGCTGTCGTTGTTGTTAGTTGCCACCAAACTTCGACTTATGACAGCACTTATGTAAGGTTGTACTGACAAGATTTATTCAGAGGAGTTCTGCCATTATCTTCCTCTTAGGCTACCCAAAGTCACCCAATGCGTTTCCATGGCTGAGCAGGGATTCAATTGTTGGTCTCTTGGAGTCGAAGTCTAACACTCACAACTCTTACAACATTGGACATAGATATATCTTGTTTTTAAACAACAACTTTAGTTCAAAAAGAGGTCCTATGAAGTACTGTTCACAGTAAAATGAGACACTTTTTTAAAGGACAGAAGTTGAAGCACATACGGTACATTATGCTTTTAAATCTTAGCATTACCTGGAATTTGACTGGTTTCTTTCATCTAAGGCTGGTTCTGAAATACTCATGTACTGCAAACTATCTTTATCTTTAGAATATTCTAGATTGCTTCCTAGAATGGCACATTTAGAAAGAGTGCCAGCTTTACATATTCCAAGAAAGCATAAGAGCAACCACCAAGGGAATTTAATTGTTTCTAATAGGTTCTAAAGAGACAAAGCAACAGTACCACACAGCAGGAAGTGATGAGATAGATTCTGTCAGATTGTTTTTTATAGGGAACCAGGTTAGGAGATCTCAGCGGGACATTTCCCAGCCTGCTTCTTAAAACAAATGTATTAGCGACATGAGTGAAAAAGAGATGGACAGGTGAAAAAAATACTTAACAAATTGAAACTTGTGTCCCCTTTGGCCATTACTGTAATACTGGCTTGTCAGACTGATATACTACAGACTAACAGATTTACTATAAAGCTGACCTGCACATTTCCATCTAGTGAATAAGAGGCTGTGACAGGCCAGCACAACTGGCGAGAGTGACAAAAGGGAAAGCCTAGTAACTGGAAAAGAGTTCTAGCAGTGAAATGAGATGGAAGGATTACACCAATACATTGAGGCATCTTACCATTTTAAATAGTAATTAAGTATAAGCCATAATGAAGAACTTATTTGCAAACCAAAAGTTTAATGTTGTTAATGTAAGCTTCTGCCTTGTTCAGGGAATGCTCTTAAATAACACAAGTTGCTTACTCTGTGTGTGTGTGTGTGTGCCCTTCAAGTCATCTGTCAATTTACGGCAATCCCATGAATGTCATAGTTTTTTTAGGCAAGGAATACTCAGAAGTAGTTTTCCTAGTTCCTTCTTTTGAAAGCTAGCCTATAACAGTGTAGGTGATTTCCCATCCAAGTACTAACCATGGCTGACCCAGCGTAGGTGATTTCCCATCCAAGTACTAACCATAGCTGATGGGATCTGATGCCTTTATTTAGGCTTACTGTACTGGTAGTACTTCAGCAATCCCTTCTCTCTCCTGATCTTATCTTAGATTGCTTATTCTAAACTGGAGGAGGAAAAGCCTCATTTAGTTATGGATGCACAAACCTGACATTCTTGTTGGTGAAGAGTGTCTTGTTTCCCACCTGCATTTTCATTTTGTTCAATTTCTGTATTAAGTGTGTATATCCTCCAGCATGATAATTTTATACACATTTTAAAAAAGTATATTCCTTATCAGATGCATTTTCTATATCTATATATTTTTACATTGATTGCAGCATTTGCAAACACGTGCATTTTAGCCGGATCCAGTTTCTTTAATGTCAACGTGTTTGGATATTTGGATATCTGGGCAAGACGAATCTTGTTCTGCTGACAGTTTCAAAATGTGTGAAATGGACATTTACATATTTACAGAAATCCAAATCTTACGGGTTTCTATCCTAACCCTTTGGACAATACAGGTATGTCTAGTTAAAATACTTCAGCCTCCTGAAAGTGTTGCTGTTATATTTGCTCTCTTGTTCCAGCAGAGTGCTGGATTATTTAAAAAGAAATTAACTTCAGGTCAAGTTGCATGCTCAACCACCTTAATGAAACAAATCTTGCATTTGTTGCTGCTGCTCTTTCAAAGCACCTGTCTTCAGCATTCCTGAAAGTAATTTCACAAAGCTTTTAGGGCAAAACTTCATGTGTTTTCAACAGTCAGATTTTAAAAATATGCCTATTTGTTATTGCTGTTGTGTGCCTTCAAGTTGTTTTGATTTATAGAGACCATAAGGCAACCTTATCATGGGGTTTTCTGGGGCTGAGAGTATGTGACTCACCCAAGGTCACCCAACGTGCTTCCTTGGCTGAACAGAGAATCAAACTCTGGTCTCCAGGGCTAGTCCAACACTCAAACCACTATGCCTATTACACTCATATGTAAACACAATGTGTATCTTTTATCTTTTATTTTTTTAAGAATAAAAGTGACACAAAATCGAATAGAGCAACAACACCTTTTTCACCTTCCCTCTCTGTTCTTTTTGCCTAACTCACTTCCAATTCTAAAAGCAAGCTAAGCTTGAAGGAGGAGGCATATGTGGGATAAACCTTCTTTATCCCACATAAGAACCTTTATTCTGAGTTAGATTCATGGTAAACCTAACTTCCTATCATCCCCTTAGATGTTTCCAGAGGCCTTGTCACATCACACAATTATAGCATTATGATTTCACTTTAACTGCCATGGAAACATCCAATGGATTTAACCAGGTGAGGCCTTTATCATCTCTTCTCTAATCCTTTCTAAGGGAGGTGGTAAGGATTAAATCTGAGACCTTCTAGATGCAAGTATTGCACTGTACCAATGAACTATTGCCTCAGGTCTGAAGCAATATATCATGAGAACATATGGAAGATGAAGGCAGAGGATTCGGGTTCCCACAACTGTGTTTCTTTTGGTGTAAAAAAACCCCAACACAACCCATCTTGCATCTTCTCTTCTTGATTACAAGCAAAAAGGCCTTGTCCTGCCTACCTATCATATTTCAGCTTCTAAGGGATATAATGCAAGACTTCTAAGAATTACCTGATTGTGGCAAAGTGAGTTTATTACCGCAGTACTAAGAAATAAAAAGGAAGAAATATTTAGCCAATCCCAGCACTGAGGACGCTGAAAAAAAATCACAATATTGTTGGCTATGGGGAGCACAGGTAATACCATCTTGAATTCCTCAATTAACTGACATTTAAAAAACTGTCCTAAACTAGTTATTAGATCAGTATAGACAGTAACATTCATGAACTACATCCTTCTGCCTTCTTCCCCTTTCATATGCAAATGCTCCCTCCTATCCATTTCAAAGCCAACTATGATGCCGCATTATATTTGCACCCCAATCCCTACTTATGGCTAGCTCAAGTTAGAATTTGCAAATTCTAAAGCTAATCTTGGTTAGGTCCAACTTAGCACAGACATAACTTTGAAAGTTGCAGAGAGGACAATTAATATGTCAGAAGAAAGATGTGTGCAAACCCACAAGGCACTTCCATTTCCACACAAAGGCAGGAGTCTGAGAACTGACTATCCGCAATGGTGTGAAAATATTGGTGTAGACGGTGTAGAGTCAACATGATGTAGTGGTTGCACACTGGACAATGACCCTAGAGACCAAAGTTTGAATCTGTGCTCAGTCATGGAAACCCTCTTGGTAACCTTAGGGTTCTCTCAACTTCAGAGGAAGGCAAAGGCAAACCCGATCTGAACAAATCTTGCCAAGAAAATCCTGTCATAGGCTTGCCTTAGGGTTGTCATAAGTCAGAAATGACTTGAAGGCACACAACAACAATTTTTTAAACAAAAAACAATTTGTATCCCTCATCCACCTCCTGGCAAGCTTTCTGTTTCCACTGACAGCCAAAACATTAGTAAGATTTAGTCATTACTAAGGTGGCTTACTGAAAACTAAGACTATTTCTTCCAAATGTAGTGAAGCAAAGACGAATGTTAACTGTGAACTAGCTAAATCTTCTAAATGAACAAGGGCTGGGCTATTTACACTTTGTGAACAGAGTAGAGTAATTCTCCTTTAGACCCTTGTCCCTTTGAGCATACCTCCTTTCAGGAAAGAGCAAATTGGGACCACCCAATGGAAATTATTTCCCTGCTTTGTCCTTTGAGTAGACCCTCCAAATCCAAAACAGAACTTAAGGGCAAAAATGGCCTCCATAATTTTTAAATTAAATTTTGTTTATTAAAATGACTCACATAAAAAATATCCTCCTAAATATATCTTTTGCATGACAGGCAATAAAATTGGAAAATTTAAACACAAACAACTGGAGCATATACGTCTAATATTATCCCAGAAGGTTTATGAACTGATTTTGTCGATGGTAGTAACACACACCAGCTCAGAGTTGTACACCAACATCACCATAACATAATGGGGGATATAAAGTCAGAGCTAGGCGATATCCTCTGCTGCTTGCCTGCCTTCATCCTTCCTTTAGGAAATACATTAAAAGATATGTTATGATCCTAAGTAATGGATATATGTGAAATCCAATTATTAAATGCAGAGGCATGCTTCCAAATGTCTGGATGTGTCTGCTATTGTACCGTTGTCATTCCAGCTTTTCTTGTACCCTAAACATTTCATTTTCTGCAAGGTTACCTGATTCCTAAATTTATCCTAAAACACACACACACACACACACACACATATCTTCAACAAATAAAGCGCAAACGTATGATTTTATTTTAGTGCCAAAGAATAAAGAACTTCAGATGTATATAACCAGGGACCATACAGACGCTCCCTGAGCCAGATTGAACATCTCCAGTTGTTCTTTGTTGTTGTTTTTAATAGAGGATAAGACAGCTAGAAACCCCACCAGAAAGCTGTTACTAGCAAGTGTAGACAATACTGGGCAAGAAGAAAGAATAATAATAATAATAATAATAATAATAATAATGTTTTATTTATACCCCGCTCTTCAGCCAAGACTATCAGAGCGGCTTACAATTTGTTAAACAAACAGCTTCATTTACAATTGTAAGCTATTTGCCCCCAACAATCTGGGTACTCATTTTAGCGACCTCGGAAGGATGCAAGCCTGAGTCAAGCTTCAGCCCTTTGCTGGTCTTGAACTCGCCACCTTCTGGTTTTGAGTGAGTGGCTGCAGTACAGGCATTTAACCACTGCGCCACCAGGGCTGATCTGTCTTTGCATAATGCACCTTAATAAATATTCCATAAATTTATAAACATAAACATAAATGTTCCATAGGAGTTCTGGACTTGGTATTTCATTTGGCAACTGTGTTTATGGCTTTAATGTTACTATCTGAGAGAAAAAATGATTACCATTTAACAGCAATGCTTATGACTAATCAAGCATTTATCAAGTACATAAGACCCTAGCTCCAACTTTTACACTTTTTATAGTGTTTTAAATCAATTGTATAATTCATAAGCTTTCATCTAATGTTTAATTCTAGCTTCTATAATTTAGCTGTCTTGTCATTTATACAGAAAGTGTTTTTATCAATTTAATTCCAGCTTTAAGTGGTAACTTAGCTGTGATGTCCTAGTTAGGAAAAATAAAGACCAACTAAATTTCATTGGTAGACGCCCTCAGCAAAACACTTGGAATCTATTACTGTATGTAATAATTACAACATGCATTGAACTGTAGCTAATAAAATTCCACTTATATATAAGGTTCAGTGCTTACTGAAAATTAATTAGGCCTCACTAAACACAAAGGTCAACTATTCAGAAGATGATTTAACCTAAATCCATAATCTGCTGCGAATAAGCATTTCTAGATTTAAGAACCTGGAGAAACATGTTCGGACAGACAGACATATTTTTAATACAGGTATATCATTCACCATGCAACATGAGATTAAGAATCCAATCCCAACAAGTGTTGCCTAGCAATCCCTTTTGCCAAAGCACTGCAGTGCACTATTTATAAAGCACTAAGCATTAACATAAAATAAAAATTAAAGGACATGAACTTTGAACTGGTAGCTTTCCCCCACTCAAAATCTCCATCATAAATTCTCTCATACAATATCCTGTATCTATAATGGAGGAATAAGGCTCCTATCATATAGAGTAATTGTAAGTATTAGCAATATAGCATTTGCTATCTGTTGTGATGCCGAAATAAAGCTTTTTAAGCATTTTACTTGAAAAAAAATAATTACTAAGCATTAATATGTCTGATATCATATGCTAGGCAGAAGAGATCAGAAACTTCTCCTTGCTCATTTTAAACTAGTTGCAGTTACTTACAAATGAGAAACTGTGGTTAATTTAAACTGTACTATGGTTTATTGGAGCAAGTCAGGGTCAGAACCCACAGTCCTGATAGAACTATATCAATAAACACTGCTGTCCTATTCATATTTACTTGGGAGTAAGTACAATTAAAAACGAAGTTCATTTTAAACTGTGCTACAAACAAGTCTCTTCTTTACTAGATGTAAGGATAAACTTGGATTAGTTTAAATCTGTAAGTGGGTGCTTCCAATCTCTTCCACTAGTACACACACTGGATGGGAGAAGATAACACCACTATTTAGCTTTATGTCAATAAGACCAGTTAAACCTTGGGCTAAGGCCTAAATACCTTAAAGGTATATGAGATCCCACCTGATCTTGGAAGCTAAGCAGAGTCAGCTCTGGTTAGTACTTGGACTGGAGACTGTCAATGAATACCAGATGCTATGGGCTATATACTTCAGAGAAAGGAACTGGCAAAATCACCTCTTAGTATTTATTGCCTAAAAAACCTTATGAAATTTATGGGGTCATCATAAGTCAACTTACAACTCCCATCAGGCCTAGACAGCATAGCCTCTGGTGGGAAGTTAGGGGTGTAATACAGTCCAAAACATCTAGAGCTTCACAGCTGTCTCCTTAAAACAATAGTGTGTGATTGAGATTGAGGACAGCGCATTTCAAATCTTTACTCAAGTATAAAACTCAGCTGTTGAATTTGGGCCATGTGTTCTCTCTTTTATTCCCACAGGGTTTTTGCAAACAAAACAACAGGGAAAAACCAAGAAATATTCCACCTTGAGTTCCTTGGAAGAAAACAAGAGACAAACCAGCCTGGCTGAGTTGAGAAAGAGGACAAACCAATGATCAAAGGAAGTCTCTTTTTTGGTGTTATATGCACCTTAAAAATGATCATAGGTAAAGTAACCAATTCTTCTACTGAGCTTGCAGCAAATCCTGCCCACAGTCACCACGCTTCACTGCTGGACCACCTATTCTAGGTTTTGCACAGACCTCAGTGGCTCAGTTCTGCAGGACTTATCCAAATAACAATTTTTTAAAAATCAATCAAGTGTTGTATGAATTTTCTTTCAATAAAGACTGTGGAATGGAGAGCTAAGACTGAACATTTTTGCCAGGAGCTAAAATAGGCCTTTTGAAATGGCATGTTATATAATCAAAGAATTCATATCAAGGATATTTTTTAAAATCCACAGGTCTAGGGATTTATTTCAGCTTGTGATGTGGAAATGTTGCTGTAGGATATCAAAATTCATAAAGACAAGTGTCCTCGTAGTTATTTATTCACTCTATTCTCCTATTATTCCTCTATTCTCAATTTACTTGTAATATAGAATGATGCTTAAAATGCAGTTCAATACCTTTTTGGGAAGCTAAACATCTGGCACACAATCAGAACAAATCCCACTGTAATATTGTTAAATAAGAGACCATTAATAAGAAGACAGCATTGCTCATTCTAGTGTAATAGATGGGTAAGTGTGCAGTTCTCCTTTATCAACTGCAGCCAAAGAAACAGTACAAATAACTCTGAGAGAAGCCTAGGAGGAATTTTAGTTTGTATTCCACACTTACACCATCTTCTTCCAAGGAGGAAGCAAAAGCAGAAGAGAACACGCTGTTCCATAAAAGTTTAAAATAGGACCTATTTTTAAAATACATTTCTTTACTAGCAATTCTGGGAATACATAATATCTATATCTGTATCTATATCTATGCATTCTCTGAAGTTCTAACAAATGGAGTTTAGCCGAGCACTACTCCACAAGCTATTGGCTGCCAGTCCACAAGCAATTTCCAAGAAAGAAAGAAGTTGTAGACAATGGGAACAAATATGGTGCTAGTCCTTGGCATATGGCAGAGGGACCCCTACCAGTTCCGCACCTTAGATAACTTAAGAAATATTGGTTTAGCCTACATATGTTAAAACGGTTAGATCCTCAAGATTAACACATCAACCAATTTTCATACCAGTCTGCCTTGGAACCCACTTCAGAGATATTCTCAGAAGGTAGACACAATAAAAGCAATTTTATACTTCATTTACGGCATTTACATCTCTCCTTTCCTCCAGTAAGCTCTAAGTGGTGCGTATACACTGTTCTCCTCCACCTTTTATATATTCACAACACTGTGAAGTAGCTGATGCCAAAAGCTAACAATTGTCTGAAGCAGGACTTGAACCTGGATTTCCCTGCTTCTAATCCCAAACTGACCACAACAATGTAATGGCAGTTATTTATACACTACAGTGCTTTTAGTGTAGGACAATGACTCTGGAGAACTGAGTTTGAATCCCCTATTACCCTTGAAAACCCAGTAGGTGACCCTGAGCAAGTCTCCGCTTCAAAAGATACTGACAAACCACTTCTGACAAACCACTTCTGAACAAATGTTACTAAGAAAACTTTATGATAGTTCACCTTAGGGGTGCAATAATTTGGAAATGACTTGAAGGTGCATACAAATACATACACTCCTTTCCCCAAACTGGAAACTCAAAATGGCTTACAAAGTAGAGAGAATTATAAATAAAACTCCCAATAAATGTTTCTGCATATTTACACAATTCAAAGAAAAATGAGATCTGCAGTCTGTAAAAACTGTGCATATTTAAATCACTCATATGTTCCCTCTTGTTTTACGAGTCATAAAGATGGGCAAGTAGTAATTGCTAAAGCTCAGTCTAAAATACTGGAAAAATTATTCAACCTCCTCTCTGGCCTCTTACGTGTCAGCAGAAAAGACTCACTTATTTTATGGCAGATTTTTATAGTCCTAAAAACTAGTTGTGTTTGTTTGGGAAGGGGAAAAATTGCATTTATCACATGATGTGCATCTTCTGCAGGTCTGTGATGCTCGCCAGCCTTCCTAAACCTACCACTGTCCTCTGTGTCAGAATTTGAAATTAGCTATCCAAGGTGCTGGACCATATTCTCAAAATGTGTTCAACACCTTGGATGGCTTGTTTAATGTTTAAATAACAGAATGGAGACACCACTCTACTGAAGTTTGAACCGCAGCCTAATTGAGAACCTACTTTTTCCTTGCTTATGATGAGTCAGAACTATCTTGCCACTTGTCTCTCCCTGGCAATGCCTTCCAGAGTTCTGCATGCATATCTCAAAATAGACTTTTAGAAAGGTAACCACTGTCAGCATTTTCCTCTTCCAAGGCAAGCTGAAAATGACAAAATAAAGACCTGTGCTGGGGGTGGGTGGGTAGGTTATTAGATAAAATGACGTGACAAAGTAAGCTAAAGAGACTGTTAGAGGACTGGAAGGGTCAAACTCAGAGCATGGAAAAATATTTTTGGACAGCTCCCAGAATTCATCAGCAAGCTTGGCCAAGCTCTGATCAAATGGAAAATGAGTCAAATGACTACACTGCTGCAAGACGCTTCATACCCAAGTATTCCTTAGAAAGCAGGTCCTACAACATAGGACAAACTAGACGAGGTCTTAGAAATGTTTCCAAACTGGTTGCTAAAAATGTATAAAATTCTTCTTCAAGAAGTATTTTATAGAAAAGAAAATCATCAAAAGAGAAATGATAAGCTGGACCAAAGACTTGGGAAGGAGCATTGATTTGGATATCTGGCTATATGCCAGAAGAAAAATATTCCAATTTACTAAGAGCCAAAATGTCAGAGAAAATTATCTAAAAATGGCATATAGATGGTATTTAACACCATCCATTTTAGCTAAAATATACAAAAATAAAGAAAACAAGTGTTGGAAATGCAACAAAGAGGTTGGAAGCTGGTATCATATGTGGTGGCAATGTCCTGAGATTAAAAAACTGTGGGAAGAATTTCATAAAGAAATCTGTCAAATGTTAGAAATCAAGTTTTAAAATTTACCAGAAATCTATTTACTAAATATGACTAACAAAATACAAGATTTACAAGCCAAAAAACACTTGAAAACTTTATTATTTATGTTTACATCAGTTAGAACTCTTGTAGCTCAAAAATGAAAAACAAATGAGCTATCGGTTACAGATGAACAGTTGTTAAAAATTCTAGAATATATAGAATTAGATAGATTAAAAAATAAGATTGGTAAAAGAACGGAAGAGATAACAGGTACAGATACTGATTGAAAAAAATAAAAAATTACTGTAAGAAGAGATGGTCATAAAATACACCACAAAGCCCTAAAACAGCTTAGAGCTTCAATCCATGAAAACAGGCTGTAAGTCACAATAACAAAACATAGTAAGAGAGAACTGTTATGAACTTTTCTTTTTTTTAACTCGAAACCTTGTAGATCAACTTTTTTGAAGTCAAGAAATGGCACATTTTGATAAAGAATGAAGAAGAAACATACTCATCTTGTTGTTGTATATAAGTTGTAAATATGGAAATTCAATAAAATGTAATAATAAAAAAGAAAGAAAGCAGGTCCTAAAACATAAAAGATTGCAAGCTATAAGTGTCCTGCAGATGAAATACATCAAAGATGGAGCACAATCAGCTGGAACAGGAAAATAAACTGAGATGGTGCAAAGCTAATATGCTCTAAGGGGAAGATAGAATATGATTCATTGGGAAATTCCTCTATCATCCACTATATAAATTCCAGATTAGATTTACTTTTTGACTGACACTGCAGGTACTTACTTACCCTGAAACTCTGACATGCCAAAAGTCTTATAAGGGACTTTGTAATTAAGCTGTCATGTGTTCAGATTGTACATATGCATCCATACATGTTTGTGAGAATCTCTGTTCCTATGTTTATTGCTGATCTGTACCCTGGTTTAGGAGTCCTCTTAAATCCAAAGTGCAGATTTGGGGCACATCTATACATAAGCAGAAAGAAGAGATATACATTTGTGTGAAAAACACATGTTCATGGCTCCTGTACCTTTAATGGTTGTGTAGAACTGGGGATTTCAACAGGTGTGGCTTGTCGTGCAACCAGGTAACAAGCAACACCTGCTGAAATTCCCCCTTCTACATAATCATTAAAGGTACAAAGATATCTGAAGTTTTCAGTTTGGCAACCCTAGTTAATAAACTCAACACAGCCTTCATCCAGCAGCAAGTCTGAGGCCAGAGAGTGGTAACATAATACCTAGAGCTGCTTTCCAGCCCACGGATTTGTAACAGGAGACAGCCCTGAAACTCTACATTTAAATTTACAGAAGACCCTCAAATTATTTAATTCTACTGCTGGTAAATCAAAAAAATTTGAAGGCAGAAACAGCAATGTAAATACAGAAAATCCTGAATGAACCCAAGTACATCCCATTGCATGTGAATAATCGTACCTGGGTAGAGATGAGCAATCTAGGTACTGTGTACATGTGTTGCATGTTACATTATGAAAATACCTATGTAGAGTTATACGATCTGTTGACAGCATCTGTATTGAGTATAATCTATGAGCATCTGCCTATCAACCTGAGTTAGTGGCAAAAGCTCATGTTGAAAGTGATAGAAATAGAGGCAAATTTAAACCAAGCAGCAACATGATCAGCACAGAATGTACTTTTTCTTTGAACAAAAACGGCTCTGATTGTCTTATCAACCATTGAAAGTGTTGTAGTGTCATCATAAAGAGCTGTGGCTACAATCATTTTAATGTGCAAATTATTAAAATAGGAATTTGGGAAGTTACCAAAAGCCAGTTAGCAATCTCGGACCAAGAATTGTCTGTACAACGAAAACAGCAAGAACTTCACACACACACCACACACATCATTAGTCATGGCCCATTGTTTGATGTTTGAGTAAGAGAATTTCTCATCTATTATAAATAAATATTTATCATTATTATTTAGCAGTGGTGGGATCTTCCATCAATCCAATATGAAGGCTAATATACATTTCAACAATAGCCTGGTGGCACCCTTCTTAATAAAAAGCAATTAAACACTAACTAATCTTCCTTTCTTGCACTTCTGCTTTCATTTACCCATCTAAAAGCAGTTTCTCGTGCAAATGTTACAACACAAAGAGTATCTGTATATACCGGTACTTATATCCACATATATCTGGTATATGACCTTTCCTTTACAAGAAAGCTAGGCATATGAGGACATATATACATGTACCCATGTATTACCCACTTTTTATATTACTCTGAACACCAAACAGTTGAGCACATGTTTTTCTCTCCACCATCCATCCCAAATTCCAAGTCTGTAACATGGTCCTAAGCAGAATAATATTAAATATAAAAAGCAAATAAACAGAACCAAGCAATTTAATAAACTCTGAAAACTGGCCTAGAAAAAAAGGAATACCAGAAGGCAGAATAATAATGCTCTCACAGAGGTCTTCCATCTAACGTGTACATTCTGTTAAACTTTGTAAGTGCCAGATAAAAAGACAATCCTAAGCGATAATTGCATTATGATAAACCTCCCCCTTCTTTCCTTCTCACTGTAACAACAAAGCTAATTGCTCCTCTGAGAAAAGAGGCACAACCTGCAGGAAACACCCGCTATGGCATAATAATTCTTCCTAATGCAGACTCAAACCTGGATTACCCAAGAGCTTTAGCAGATTTTTTTTGCCTTGCCTTAAGGCTTCTCTAACAGGATAAGTGAAAAAGCATATAACTTATTTAGGCGTTTTAGCCATGACAGGCAGAAAGTCTTAAAAATGTCAACATCCCATAACACTGTAAATAGAAGGTGGGTTTCATTTATGTGTATATCCAGATTCATGCCACCCCTCTGGATCAGCAAGATTGGGAAAGACCTCTCTGTGTATAGGAATTTGGGGTGCTGGACCTACTTCTGCTGTTTAGTAGGCTAACCAGTCCCAGACCTTGGCATCTGGGACTTTGGGACTGGGCTGCTGCCTATACCAGTGAATCCCCACAGTAATTCTCTTGATCAGATGCCATTTTAATTTCTCCCTGTATCTACCATTTTAACTTCCGTATTATGCTTCCCATGAAATGTTCTGGGACATGGTGGAAAATAAACACCTTTACAGCAAGACTAGATCAGTGGCTTAGTGGCAGAGACGGACCCCTTGGCAGCACCCTGAATGAGAACTCGCAATGAGCCTAACACCAGTCTGAGAATGCTGTATGGTGACATTGGGACTGGGTGTGACTCAGTTCAAAGCAGCACCATATTAATAATGCTGTTTCCTATATTTCAACATTTTAAGATGAACTTCTCTCATGCTTAAAAACTAGCATGAGGAGTAGAACACATTTAAAAAGCCAAGTATGCATTTCTCTCAGGATTTGGGAACCATATAGCAAGGGGCATGACTGCTTTCTTTTAGGGAAAAAAACTTTCAAATTACTTTACAATACACATTTTTGCCAACCCCTTCCCAAGGGGTCCACCTCAATTTATAATATCCTTATTTTTCCTTTGCAACAGTCTTATTAAGTAGGTTAGTAGGTGACACAAATGGGTTAGGATCACTGCATAAATTTCAAAGCAGTGTTAGGCTCTGAACCTTAGGCTAAAATGCTATACTAATTTACAGTGCAATCCTAACTTAAGGATGTGCCAGCTGTATGAAGTTAGGAAAAGGAAGAAGCCTCTTGTGTCAGCTGAACTGGCCTTCTGCCATCTGAAGTATTCACAGGCCGGCATAACATCTGCTTTGCCAGCCAATCTCAACCAGCAGAAGAGCCCAAACTAGGCTGAAGGGGTAGAGAGAGGGAATATTCAAAGTTATTCCACATATCTTCCACTAAACCTTCCCAATATTGGAGACAGCCACAATGCTGGCACAAGGTTAGGCCAAAGCAAGATTAGTGTCAATACGTCTAGAACAGGAAGGGTTTGGATTTAACTCAGTTTTAGCTGGCCTTTTGTCAGCTCAGCTAGTTCTTTGCAACCCTGACCATTCAGGATTGTGCTCTTACAAGAAACTGAGCCCCCTGAACTGAATGAGCATTGCCTGTGAACAGACAACATGGCTAAGACTGTCTCCCAATACCCAAACTCAATGCACAGAGTTATTCTTTTTATTCACTGCTTTCTGAATGTATAGAGCACATTTATTTCCTAAGTCAGTGATTCCCAAACTCTGGCCTTCCACGTGTTTTGGATTTCAATTCCTAGAATCCAAGACTATTGGCCAAGATGGCAGAGACCTCTGGGAGCTGTAGTCCAAAACACCTGGAAGACCAGAGTTTGGGCATCACTGTCCTAAGTTATAGTCCTGGACTAAGTTATAGAACTCAGCAAACCCTGCTTCCCACTTTATACAAAATCCTGTATTTCAAGGAACATTACAAAGAGAGCTCCACCTTCATTTCTTCTGAAAATAAGAAAGCTTACTTAAAAGCAAATTAACAGCTGAATGTGACAAGGCACATTTTGGCATGGCATTTTACCACCGTAGTCGCACATTTCTCAATAATGGCAATTCTTTATTAGATGAAATCTATGTATAGAGATACAAATACACAGATCACATAAACTTAATAATAAATTCAATTGTGGACAATTCATTTTTTTAAAAAAAATGAAAGGCCACATCTTAGTACTTTAAAAAAATTAATCACTGTTTTTCCTTCAAAAGAGTGCTCCACAAATTTAAACTTTTGTATAATGGATGGGATTTGAGAAAATGTTGAGCTGATCTAGAAACAGAATCGGTTAAAATATAGTCAGCCCTTGGTATCCGCAGAGGTTTGGCTCCAGGACCCCCACAGATACCAAAATTTGTGGATGTTCAAGTTCCATTAAATACAATGACATACTAAAATTGTGTTCCTTCTTTTTTGGAATTTATATATTTTTAAAATATTTTCAAGCCGTGGATACTTGAATCCGTGGACACAGAGGGCCGAGTGTACACTGAAAGACAGCACGGGAAAAGGATCTGTGCTACTGTTTTGGTTTAAGAAGATACCTTTTTCTGATAAAAGAATATGGAATTGGAATATTGGTCAATCTTAAGCACCACTTTAACTATATACCTGATAAGAATATTTTATTTATTTATTTATTTATGGTATTTATACCCCGCTCTTCAGCCTTAATGGCTATCAGAGTGGCTTACGATTATTAATTTTCATTAGACGGTTCCCTACCCTCAGGCTTACATTCTAAAAAGACACGACACAAAAGGAAAAGGGGATGGTGGTGGGGAAGGGGGTCAGATCCAGTGGTTCCTCTCTCCCTCTGGGGCCTGGACCAAGGCAGATGGCATGGAGGGAGGGCTGTATTTCTTCAGGCAAGCCCTGATGGAGCTGGGCCTGCCTCTTCACTCCTTCCCATATTATATCCAATATAGGCAATTGCGGCTGGCGGGGACGAGAAACAGGGCCTTCTCAGCAGTGGCCCCCCGCCTGAGGAATGCACTTCCAAGTAAGATACAATCAACCCCATCCCTCCTGGCCTTTAGGAAGAAAGTAAAATCATGGTTGTGGGACCAGGCTTTTCGCACATTAATGTAATGCAGCACTTCACTGGGACTGGCTAATGTTGATGGTCCTAAGAACACGGATTACCGCTTTGGGATATGGAAGGATCATATATTGAGATCTTAAACTGTTTGATTGTTAATTATTGTTGATTGTGCTTGTTTTTGACTTGGCTGTATTTATGTTTTAAATTGTATACTGCTGGCATCTAATGATTGCCTTGTAAGCCGCTCTGAGTCCCCCCTTGGGGGTTGAGAAGAGCAGGTTAGAAATACTGTAAATAAATAAATAAATAAGAAAAAGATATTTCTTCTGACAGTACAAGAGAGGAGCACATTCACAGATAATGGCTTATCTAATTTAGGAGCCAAGTCCAGACTCCAGAGGCATTCCCAGGGAATCAATGATCAGGTCTGGCGATGTCATACACACAGACTGACTATGCAGAAAGCTTTTAAATAGTTCCTCCCTTCCCAGGACTGCTGCACTGGTGTGGAACTACTTACACAAAGACATGGCAGAGACCTTCTTACACACGCCCAGCCAACAGTGTGACTGACAGTGTTGCTAGCACAGCACCTCAACAGCCCTCCAGTTGTGTTGTACCATATGTCCTTCTAATCCCCTCCCAAACAGCATAGTTGGCAGGGTGATTATGAGAGATATAGTCTAATACTTGTGGAGCACAACAGACTAGGAAAGGTGACTGCATAACCCATGCCACATACACCAGTGCCACAACCTCTCTCAATGTTGGTAGAATGCAACTTCTCCCTTCCCCAGCTTTGCTACCTAGGGTTGAGGGCGTTGCAGCAGAACAACATCTGGGGCAGGCCACACATTCCCCACACAACCCAGAGAGAATAAGAGAGCACCAGTCAAATTTGTGTGCACCAGTAATCCAGATCCAGATTAGCATTATTTTTTGAAGAGAGCAACTAAAATAAGACATGGCTGGTAAAGATAGTGGCCCTGAAGCATTTAATATAGGTTCCTTACACACTGCTTTACAGGTACATGTGCCAACAGTCAAAATATTTACACTATACTCTCATACCTCTTAAGTTAACTTCAGCAACTGTTCCCATATTAGGAGGAAGTGCTTCTCTGTTGCTATTCCAAAGCGTATTAAGTATCTAGTATTCCCACTCCTACTTAAGCGCCGTGAGTAAGGCGTCTGTCCCTTAACCCTTTTGCTAGACTTCCACCAATTCTTACTTTTTTAAAAAAAGGGTACTGACAAGTTTCATTTGAACAACATTAATGTGCATAATTTATTCTGGGAACAGAAATGTCAATTTGGTGAAAGAGAGAGCATACATACACATAGGCCTGACAGCAACTTGCATCCTGCTGTCTCAACAAGGTTCTTAAATGAAAGGATCTGAACTCACAGGTTCCAATCCCCAAATGCAAAGTTTTTTTTAAACAGTTCTGCAAACGTCTTTATTATGACAGTATGGTAAAAGTCAAAGGTCAGCAGTCCACATCCATGAACACCTTATTTATGCATTCTTTTCTCCACCCCAGAACTCCTTTTTTGTTTTTGTTTTTTTTGGTATGCAAGGTTCTCTTTGCCTTGTTATTTAGAAAGTCTGCTCTCACTTGTGGGAAAGAAATTAGTTATGAGACAGGCCTCAGGCAATTCCCACAATACAGGTATTCAGCACTCCCTGTTTTGCCTCAAACACACCAAAGGATGAAACTTGCAACCCATGCTGATTTTCCTCCAGCCTGTTAGGAAATCCCATGGTACACAGCAGCATGTCAGTAAAGTACATAATAAATAAAGCATGCTCACCATGTAATCCACAACATGTACAACAAACAGGCAGAGATTACAGGTTATATGATCCTTGTATGTCTCATACAGAATTTGTTATTTACTGCTTCTTTCAAGATACAATCCCAGAAAGCCTCAAAACGACAAGTCTCCTTGTGGGAGAAACAGAAGGGAATGCTTTATGTTTGGGTGCAGAAGCTAGTTGGAGTCTACATCATCTCCCTCAGAGACCAGGACAGTCTGGGACTTATTAGGTTAAGTTGCTCTGTGTGAGTTCTTAATGTCAGATGTCCCTCTGTGTTCCAGGAGGTTTTAATAACTACTGTTAGCGAGAGACATCTGTGTACAATGCTGTTTATCATACTGAAGAGAGCCACTGTTGTTCATAAAGCTAAAAACCCAGGTCACAGGATTAGGAAACATATGCTTCAACTAAGGAGATAACTCGATCAGTAACTACTTGGATGAAACCACAAGAGTACAGTTTAGGACTACAGATGAGGAGGCCCAGGGAAAAAAAAGTCTTATTTCTTTTCCAGTGGGAAAATGGGATATGTTAGGAAACACTGGGGGGGGATTTCCAATGAAATATATATTCTTTTGGAATAAGTGAAATTCTTCTTGAGAGAAGGCTCTAATTACTCAAAATGGCAAGAATGGTGAAGTATGTAGATCTATATATAAGACAGTCTGCATCAGGGGTGGACAAACTTAAGAGCCTGGAGGGCTGCACCACCCCCATTTCATTCTGGGTAACCAGAAGTGACACTGCATCAGTGTGACAGTGTGTCACTTCCAGTAATATTTCAGGCCATTCTGGGACGGGGTTCCAGTCTGCTTCAGAGTGGGAAGGTCACCAGAACATCATTTTACACTATCACAAATGCTTTTTTAACAACATTTTTTAAGACAAGAAATGACTTTTTAAGTTCATTTTTTGATGCTCTGTAGCAGACACCTTACAGGTGATTGATGAGATCCCAAAACAGTCTATGGGTCTCACGATATTCACTTTTCTCTACACAAATAGAGAATGATTATTTCTTTAAATACAATGAACATATGGTGCTTGCATGTAGAGGGGGGTATCTTTTGATCATGATGATACACTATTATGGAGTTCAACATTGTGTTACATTTTATATCCAATTGTGCAGCTAGCCTAGACTTTTTGACTATGATGTCAAAATAATAAACTTCATATTGTTTTATTTCAAAATTTGTGGTTTCTATCTCCTTTTTTCCTCCTTCTCAGATGGCAAAAAATAAGTTTATACATGCTTGGTTACCACAGAGTGAAGCACTCTGTAACTCTCCATCTAGTATAGGGTTAATTCACAACTATGCTTGTATAAAATTAAGGGTTTTATATTTTTAAATTCATAAATATGTCGAGTTGCATCACTTCCCACACTAACCAAGTTACAAATAAAGCATTTTTTGTCACTACTTAAGACCAATGATATTCGCAGTACAGCCTGTCCATATAAGTCAGCTGGGAATGGCTGTATACAGATTGAGTTTCCGGAATTCCAAAATCCAGAACATTCCAAAAGCTAAAATTGTGAACATGGGCTGCTGAGATAGTAACACTTTTGCTTTCTGATGGTTCTATATACACAAACTTTGTTTCATGCACAAAATTAAAAAAATATTAGTCGGCCCTTCCCTTACACAGGGGATCCGTTCTGGATCACCCCCATGTAAGGGGAATTCCGCGTATGCTCGAGCCCCATAGAAGTAATGGGGCTCATGGTTGCAGAAATGTGCGCACCATGGTCACGTGCGCCATTACAGCTTCTGAAGCAATGAAGGCTTCTTCCGGCGCGGACCTCCAGCGTATACACTGTATGTATAAAATTACTTAAAGGCTATGTGTATATAAAACATACATGAATTCTCTGTTTAGACTTGGATCCCATCTTCAAGGTATCTCATTATGTACAGTGGGATCTTGGTATCTGAGCATGGAAAGCTGCTCGTTGTCCCCAATGGTAGTGCGTGCATGTGACCGAACCACCATTAGGGACAGCCCCCACTGCCCCCAGTGGCAGCACATGCACACTGCCGTTATCACCAATAGGAAAAATTAGACTTCACCTGAATGGCAGGCTGAGCACAGCGGGGGAAGAAGGCCACCCCCAAGTCAGCCAGCTGCAGTCACCTGTCAAACAAGAAGGCTCAGGGGGAGTGAAGTAGGATCCTGGCACTGGCCTCGGGCCCCAAACTTGGCTTGGATGCCCATATCCTCCTTGCCTTCCTCTGAGGCCAGGTGAGGGGTCCTCTCGGGTGGGCCCAGCTGCTTCTCTGGGGGGCTGAGTGTCATGGTCTTCTGCATCCTTCTTCCCTCCCTCCCTCCCTTCCTTCGACCTGGCAGGTCATCCAGGCCGACCAAGGCCCACCTTGCTGCTCTCACCACTGGTGGGTAGCAGGGGCCTCCTCCACATCCGCCTCCTTCACCTGATGTTCTGTATGTCCCTAATGGTGGCATGACTGCACACATGCACCACATTGTGGCCATCCATAATCTGGGGGCGGGGGGGGGGATCTGAAATCCAAAGCACTTCTGGTCCCAAGTATTTCAGATAAAGGAGACTCAACCTGTACTAGCTAAATCATCGTGGCAGCAGTGGTGGTGATCGCGCATTAGTGGAGTCTCCTTCCTTGGAGGTCTTTAAGCAGAGGCTGGATGGCCATCTGTCAGGGATGCTTTGATTTGGAGTTCCTGCATGGCAGGGGGTTGGACTAGATGGCCCTTGTGGTCTCTTCCAACTCTATGATTCTATGATTCATTATAGAATCAGGCAGGTATTTCATTAAGTACAGAGAAAGTACAGAGAACGGTAGAGAAACAAAAGCAGAGAAAATACTCATTCCTTTTATTCTAATATTTCTACCATTTCCCCTTCTCCCAGACCATCTGTGTCTCAACTAGTCTTTCTGAAGAATACTCTCGGAAGTTAAATATATGAACTGTCACTTTACTTTCTGCAGATCTGCCATTATATTCCTGCATAATTAACAACTCTTTGTAATGGCTTCTGTTTGCATGCATGCACACCTATTCTTTTTTGGTAATTCATTGCAATCATTATAAAAAATCTCAAAATAAATAAATAAATAAAAAGAAACACACATTTGTATTATTCATATGTTTTCATCCTTCACTTTAAAAGTATGAAATCCTTGTCATTAGCCATAGAGTAATAATAATAATAATAAAAAGAAACACACATAAGCCAGTTGTTTTTTCAGAACTTCCCACCCTCAGGGAACCTTTTCCTCAGCTATTCATCTGCCAATGTTGGGTATCTGCCATGATGAGCAACAGAATTGCTGTGCACTGCAAAGAATGCTGCCAATGAACACCCAGTTCATTCTGGGTTTTAAATAAGGTATGCCTGTTATAGCTGTGACCCTGTATCTGTACAGCTCAGGGAAAAATGGTAATAACAGACAAATTGTTTTGGGGAGTAGGATCTCTGGAATAAAATGTTTCCAACTTCTGCAATTTTCTGCCTCCGTAAAAGCACAATGTTACGGGCATTGTGTAATTTGTTTTAACAACTATAGACAAGTCAAGTGGCTTTAATGCTTCTCAACATGGCTAATTTTTAAGGTGGACATAAGCAAAAACTTTAAACTTAAGCTTAGAAATTGTGCTAACATTGCTCAGAATAATGTATCTCGTTTCAGAAAACAAGGTCTAATGCCAACACTCACCATTTGAATTGGTTTCTTGTGCAAGTCTCTCTCCATTACCAGTTTCTCTTGGTCAGTGACATAGAGGCCTTTTTGTGCCAGGGCCTGGATAACAGCATCGTGGCCAAGAAGTGGTTTAGCAGTATCACTCTTCAGAATAAGACTCCCAGCACGACAGTAGAGTTCAGCAGATAGCAGCAAATTAACAACAGGAGGTTTAATATGTTCCTGGTCATATTGATCTGTATAAAATGGTTCTCGAAGCTCCTCTGGTACATTTTCTATAAAGTGAAAAAGATGAACACCTTGAATTTTTTTAAAAAAGATTCTAAATTTCTAGGAAAAATACCTAGACAATGTTTAAATGCATCATAACACACAAGAACAGTACTGTACTACAACTATCATGATGCAGAAGTGCAATTTTCTAGACTCCATAATTTTAATGAAGGGGAACATTCAGCTGAGAAGAGTAGCTTTCACTTCTCATCTCACAAAACTTGACAAGGACTAACTTTGTACTGAGAGGGACGACAATGCCTCCTTTGATTTTTATTTGTACAGTAGCCTATAATTTGCAGCAAATGGAATCTTTTAAGTTGGGCTAGTGACAAATCAAATATTTTGCACACAGACTAAGACCTGCTTTTTAGTAGTTTTGGATCAGCATGCAAATGCAGTCATCAGTAAATGTGGTCCTCATGTAAATTAGCTTCACTTTATAACAGGTTTACCATGTAACACCCCTTCCTAATCTTATGGTTCAACAGATGTGTCATACTGCAACTCCTATAATCAATCCCTAATCACTTTGGCCATTGCTGTATGAGGAGGGTGAGGGTTATAATCTGCCACATCTGAAGGGCCCCAGGTTGAAGAATGCTTCCATAATGTGGTTTGGGATTTATTTATTTTTTAAAGCAAGTTATAGTGAAGCACATCTTCACTGCTCTTCTAAGGTGATAAATTCAATTTGATTGAAACCTAGTTCTAGCTCAGATGGTAAATGTGTGTTTGGGCTATGCAATTTCAGACTGCAGGTGGGATTTGGATGATTTTAACATTGGCATTCCATTAAAAAAAATCTCACAAATAGGAAATTTGTCAAAAGAGAAAGAACTTAGTATTCCTGCAAATGATAAGCTTTCTTTATACAGGTATAGGGTATACCCCAAGACACAGATTTGCCATAAGTAAGGAAAGCCAGAGGGCAGCACAAATGTTTGACATCATGCTGATTTGTTAAGTCTTGTGACTTGATAATTTCAGTTGATTACTGTTGGGAGATAGAGCAGCCTAACCCAAATTATCTTGGGGTCCAAACAACAAATGATGAGCAGAGATCCATAATGAGGACTTCCCTCAGATTTCTCTATGTGTTTAACTTAGAAGGCTTAAGGGGCTTGCTTTGAAGATCAAGGGAGTGGTACTGGGGATGTTTAAACCTTTTCTCAGCATACCTTTTCCCCAGCAAAATAGCCTTCAAACCTGCTATTATATGAAGGAAATGGCATAGGAAAAAATGGGTTAATGACAGACAATATCCTGTTCCATTGCCTCTTTTCTGATCTTCAAAGTAGCTGCAAAAGACTGCCAATTGGTTTTGGGGTTCTTTTTTGGCGAGGTGGTGGTGGTTAAAAATATGAAACATATTTTCTTGTTTGACATCAGGCAGATGCTCAGAACTAACAAAGGAACTGTAAAGTATTGCATGACTTATGAGAAATATCCTTTGACTTTTCAGATATTTTCTCTAACAGAATCCTATCATTTTTATTATAGTGGCAATTTTTGTTTTTTACTGGATTTGCCATACAAAGTACAGGAATTATGAAAGGTAAAAATATTCCAAATTGCATCTGTTTTTTATTCATAACAACATTATTGTACCTTCTGGGAAATGCCAAGATGAGATTAGGCTTCCCATTTCTGAGTGACTCCACTACAATTAACATTGGGTTTTGGAATAAATTCCAAGACTTCCATTGTAAATGGGTATCATACAAGTTAAAAATCTTGTTGTCCTGGGCAGGGCTACCTTGTCACTTAATATTTAGAGTAAGGGGTTAATATATAAAATGTATATAAAATAATAAATATGAGCAACTAGAATGGAACTTTGTGAACTACACAATTTTGAATTTGGAGCATACTCTCATGTAGTGCAGACTTCTGCCAAAATTGCCAGGCAAACATATATGGAGCCAAGCATACCTCCCTCATTCATACAGAAACTGCCCTTTCAAACTAAGCCTGTGCATTTCAAATTTCAAGTGCGCACACTACAGACATGTGATTTTACATTGCTAGGCCCCATTGAGACAGACTGCCCCATCTGTGACAATGGGACCAAACATAAACCTTTAAGTATCACCTGGACATGCACAACATAATAATTGAAGCTGAGGATGACTTCTCCGTTAAGCAGTTTGCAAAAGCTTGCACTTCTGACAAGATGGAAAGTCAGTTACTGGTATCCTATCAGAGCTTGGAAAGTCCCCCCTCCCCCCAGAGAATTCCCCAAATGGCATGGCCATTGGCTCTCGTATGGGACTTCCAAGCTGCATTCCTACAAGAGCAGGCCCAGTACATGACAGTACTGAGAAATTGACATTAGCCAGACCAGTAGTATATCAGAATCAAGGGAAACAACAAAAGAGCATTGGCCACAAGTGCCAGTGAAACCTTAGCAACAGAAGAGACTAACAAAGAGTATTTTCTTCTTTTATCCAATACAGCGGTAGGCAACCTGATGCTGTCCAGATGTGTTGGGCTATATGCATTAGCCCCAGCTACATGGCCTACTGTCATAGAATGTAAATTTTTGTAGCCCAAAACTACAGGAGGGCAGAATGTGATGTATACCTGACTTAATGTGTCAATACTTAAAGGAATATATAAAAGGATTATGGAGTATGTCATAAGCAAACTGCTAAGGTTCATGCAAGTTTTTTAAAATGTAGGGAAATCTGCCCAAACCTATAGGGCCTAGGCCATAAAACTTGATAATTGCAAATACAGTTTAAATGAGATTTTGACATATCCACTAAAGGAAAGAAATACAGCATAATGGAAAACCTATTGCTCCCTACTCCAAATATGATTTTTTTCTGCCAAATAGTTCTGCATCCCATGTTGGCTGATGGAAGGTAAACAAACACATCCAAAATGTAGCATGTTGAAGGATGATGCACTTGAGTACAGCATTGTTAGGTGAGTTAGTGATCGCATAAGGGAAAATGCTAATTGTAAATTACTTGTACATGCAGCTGATGGGGACTGTAGCAAAGAATGCAGAAAAATTCTTAGAGTGTTTGCATAGACTGAATGTCTGCTGCAGGAAATACCGGTAAGTCAAAGGGAGAAGGTATTTGAAACACAAGTTTATTTTGCCACTAATAAAGCAAATTTTTGAACAGCTGTTCTCAGACTTTGGGTCTTCCAGATGTTTTAGACTTCAACTCCCAGAAGCCATCATGGCTAATGATCAGGGAACCTGGGAGCTAAAGTCCAAAAGATCTGGCAAGTGAAATATTGAAAACCACTATGTTAAGAGAAAGTTGGATGAAGAAATTTATTCAACAAGTTCATTTTCAAGAGTATGTAAGAACTGAAAACAAAAGTGCCTGCATCAAATGCCATGTCTGCACCATAGATGTTATACAGCTTTCACTCTGTAGGTGCATACAAGGAAGAGAAAACAGTAAAGCAATTAGATAGGTGAGCAGCTAAGGTCTACATCAAGGTTTTGTTAATTACTGGAATCCAAGGTGAATGACCAAGGTGATGGGAGGCAAGAGAAAGTTCTGTTTTCCTAACTATAAAACCAGGCTCACCTTAAAATCTGGAGATAAACTTAAAAGCCGATTTTTTTTATATAAAGACACCTCCCTTATGGAAAATAGAACTGCCTTTGCAGAGTCTTGCTATGCTTGCTTTGTACACAGGTTTAAAAAATTCTCTCTCTGCTTTTATATGTATATTTACATATACAAAAATATGTTCCTGCATTTTATTTATGGTGTGTTTGTAGGGGTGGAAAGCCCTGTGTGACTGCATTTGAAATAGGTGGTTACACAAAATCTTATTTTCTGCTTGGCTGCCTCTTTACATGAACAGATGGGCACAAGCTGAGAGTAAAAGAAGAATGGTTATCATTTGCCCAAAGCTGGTCTCTATCTATAAAGACATTGAAGAAAAATCAATATGCAGTACAAATTTTACTATGTCAATCAGGATCTCCACCCTTTTAAAATACAGAACACAGCTTTAGGCAATTTCATTATATCAGGGGTGTGGAAGCTATGGTGTGCCAGATGTTTTTAGACTGTAATTCCCACCATTCACACCATGAATTCACTATTCACACTTACAGGGTTTCTCCAACTCTGATTTATGCAGTATACCAGATCTGACTGACTCTCTCTCTCTCTCTCTCTCTCTCTCTCTCTCTATATATATATATATATACTGTATATACTCATGTATAAGTCTAGAAATTTAGGTCAAAAAATTGACCTAAAAAACTTGAGTTGACTTATCCACGGGTCAATGTAAGTACTGCATCTTAACTCTTATTTAAAAGAAGGAACCATCCCCTGATGAAAAGCAAGAGTATAATCTGTCCTGGAAGCACTGACCCCCTTTACTCTCTCATCTATCCAGTCTTAAGAATAAGCACAAAGAGTGATGTCTGATGGACTTTTGGAAGTTATTTGACATTGTTTTGCTTTGCTTCATCCTTTAGATCCTTTCCTATATGCCCCTAAATTTTACCCTCGACTTATCCATGGGTCATAGCAAAATCCATAATTTTGGCCCCAAAACTTGCCCTCGACTTATACATGAGGTCGACTTATAGTCGAGTATATACGGTATATACACTGTATATAAATTTTCCCCTGAAAGCAAAAGAGAAGCTGAGACAAAAAAAGAAAAAGAAATCTGATTTTTTTTTCCATTAGTGGACTTCGTTTCATTCTTACCAGTTTTAAATAAAGGAGATTTTTAAAAAGTCACATTGCAATGAACAATATTCTGAGATAAATTATGAAGGATTACACACATTTCTTTCATAACATATAACTTCATTTGGAGGGGGGGTCATTTCATTACCCTAAAATACATCAGAATACAGCTTCGGGTATGTCAGGGTATTTCTTTTTCTTCTGCTTCAAGAAGGTCAACTTGTTAAAAAAAAAGGGTTTTGCAAAAACACACATCCTTTGACCACTGTTTTGCAGAAGTATTCACCTTTCTTTGACCCCCCCCCCCCCAGTCTGTTGCACTGCAACCCAGAACTGAAATGGATTTACTTAGAATTATTACCACTAGGTGTACATCAGATACTCAACACTGTGAAGACATAAAATATTTTTATTATGGCATAAAAAGTAAGTAAACAGAATGAAATGGAGACTTGTGGTTTGCAAACACATTCATCCCCTGGCTGTGACATGCCTAAATAAGCTTTAGTGCAGACCACTGTCTCCAGACATCACAGAAGTAGAAGAAAATGATGAATTTATGAAAATGCTTCAATTACTTTTAATGACACTAAATTCTGTGCAGCTGCATGTATTATTCCCCCCACCTTGAAGTGTAATCTCTTTTATTACCTTTTTTCTCTATTTATTTTAGTTAATGCTTTTTTAAAACAGTGCTGGTTATAGTGCATAACAGTGATTGATTAATTGATTGATGAAGGGACTCCGTTTGTATGTAATTCCAGTGCCATGTAATCTCAGATTAAATATATTATTAATTAATTAATTAAATTTATATCCAATCTTTATCCCAACATGGGACCCAAACAGAAATGTGTTTATTTCTCAAGGGCCAGAGAGTTTGTTAAAAGAGCATATCAAGAATAAA
This sequence comes from Urosaurus nigricauda, assembly GCA_034509955.1. NCBI lineage: Eukaryota > Metazoa > Chordata > Lepidosauria > Squamata > Phrynosomatidae > Urosaurus > Urosaurus nigricauda. The sequence goes on from JAOEGL010000004.1 coordinate 111,104,528, forward strand.
CAGCTTAACGAAGATCAAAGAGCTATCAAAACAATCCAAAGACCAATCTGTGAAGTAGCACCAATCAGGGCTGAGTTATAAAACAGCATCCCAAGCTATCAACTTTATCATGAAAACCATTAAAAGCATTGTTACAAAATGCAGAATTGCAGTTCATTGATTTGGCTGACAAGGGGCCTCCCTGAGGGCAACCAAGAGGCCAATGGTAACTCTGAAGGAGCTGCATAGATCCAGGGGACAATTCAAACCCAGATGCTCCACCATGCTTGGCTTTAGGGGAAAGTATTGAGCAAACAGGCACTGCAGAAACCAACCCACATCAAGATGTAAAAAGACAGGTAGGAGACTTAGCAAACCTGTGGGGAAATGTTCTGTGGTCTGAGGAAAATAAGATGGAACTTTTTGGCCTTGCCACAGAATTCAATGTATGGCCCAAAGTAAAGAGTACTCATTGCCCTGAGAATACCATCCCTATAGTGAAGCATTGGAGTTTATCATACGATGGAATTTAGGAGTATAATGCAATGGCAATTCAAACACAATCATGGGGTTTCACGTAATTGCGAATGAGTGTAGCTCACGCAATTTCAGGCAATGGGAAGTCATTCCGAACGCAATCATGGGGTTTCACGTAATTGAGTATTAGAGTATCTCACGTAATTTCAGGCAATGGGGGGTCATTTTCAGGAAATGGTAAGTCATTCTGAATGCATTCCGAATGCAATCAGATTTCACATAAATTCGCTAAACTAGTGAATTCACGTAATTGCGAATTGGCTCCATTCGCATTTGAGATAAATTCCTCCTGTGTGATCAACTCCATAGTCATGGCAGCACTATGTTGTGGGACTCTTTTCCTCAGCAGGTATTGAGAAACTGGTCAGGACTGAGGGCAAAATGGATGAACAAAAGATAGGGACATTTTTGGAGGAAACCCTGTTTTAGTCTGAAAGGACCTGAAATTGGGGTCAAAGATCACTTTTCAACAGGTAAGGGATCCTAAATATACAGCCAACATAACACTGGGATGGCTAGGGGGACAAGAACTTCTGTTTTTGAAAACTGGATGGTTTTTAATGTTAAACTGTGCTCCTCTCCCTAGCAGCCTCTTAGAAGATTAATTGCTGCTCCTGAAGGCTTTTCTGGCTATTTTTTTTTTTTTTTTTTTTTTGCCAGAAAAGGGAATTTAGGAGAGTCTAGAGGAGCGGAGGGCCAAAAAACAGTCTTGAAGGAAGCCATGTGTAAGGGACCACATTCTCCCAATTTCCGGAGACAAGTGAAATACAAATACACATGCCCTTGTGTATACAGACAGGTCTAGAAACAGGGAACTCTAGCTGAATTTAAATTCTCTCTTTTGCAGAACATATTCTATAAGTAATCCCATTTTGGTAGATTAAGTTGCTACAATTCAAGGATTTGCCTGGCAAGGGGTATTAATGAGCTAAAATCACTATTAACCCTCTCCAAAAAATAGATATGAAATCAATTAGCAGAATACTACAGAAGCTCTTACTAATGCAACAGAAGTAATAAAAAGAAAATGTACTAACATAAAACACAAATGCTAAAAGTGAAAGAATGTTACTGTTACCTAAATGTTTGCATTAAGAGATGAAAATGAAGTTTATTTACAGTCTTACAAAGTAACAAGAATGGAGATATGGAATATGGAAAATTATTTTGTCCAAATGTCCCTGATCTAAAAAGTATTACAGTTGGCCTTCCATTTTCATGGGTGATCTGTTCTGGACCCAGCCACCTTCGCGAATATGGAGGCTCACACATATTCAAGCCTCATAGGTGTGAATGGGGGGCACCCCCGTGCATGTAGTCTGGGCATGCATGCCACTGCAAATAGCAGAGATCTCCCCTTAGTGGATATTCGAGTTAGGAGGGACGGCTGTATTTTGCTTATGATAAAATGTTTGCTTAAAATAAAAATGTTTCTGCTACAGCTCAAACAGTGGATTTCAGTACTTTTCAATACCAAGTAGAGCACACAGGAATGGGATTAACTGCAGCAGCTGCATGGCACTTCTACACACTTCAGACCCAAGCACCTCAGATGAAGCTCAGTCTCTCTCTTCCTCCCTAATATAGTCCTGAATGAGATGAAAGATTATTTCTGCAGGCATGAAGCATATCTGAGGTTTCTGACACCACATAAAGATCTTTATGGTTTTTCTATATCTTGAAGTAAACCAAAGATAACTTTCACAGTGATTATGAGTCCTTTCAAGTGCTCTCAAACATGCTTTCATCAGCTCCAAGCTTCTCTTGACTCTAGGCTTGTTGTGTTGATTTATCTGATAAATTTATATTCCACCATTTAAATGTGAGCTCAAGGTGGTATACACAGCTCTCCCCCTTCTCACTTTATCCTCAAAACAAACAAGCAGGACAGGCAAAGAGAGAGAGAGAGAATCTGGGAGATATATTGACTAATTCAGACTCACCCAATGAGTGTCATGATTCTGGGTGTGTCTGTGCTACACAGTTATGTTTCATCCCACTTTAACTATCACTGTTCCATCCTATGGAATCCTGAGATTTGTAATTTTGATGAGGTATTTAGAATTGTCTGCTGGAGAGATCGACGACTCATCTACAAATAATTCTAAGGATCTCAACAAACTGCAAATTCCAGGATTCTGTAGGATGACATTGTGGCAGTTAACTACACATCACCTGTGTAGTGTATTCACACCTCTGGTGAGTATCTCAATCTGGATATCACAAATTTTATTCCAACTGGTTGTCCCACTGATTTGGCACACTTCTGAAGTAAAATACTGTATAATTCAAATGATAACTTTCTTAGCTCCAAACACTGGAATGCTAGGGCTCACTCATCTTAACAAATCTAGTGAATAGAACTGAAGAGATTTGGTACCTTATTCACACACTGTATGGAGAAGTGCTTGCATTGGTTTCTCCTGAACCTCAAGCCTATCCATTTCATTGGGATGTCCTTCAAGTTCTTTTATACGAGAGAGAATTTAAAAGTTTATGAAATGATTACAGTTTTGTCCTTCCAGAACACCTTTCTTTTTTGCTAAAGTCTCAGTAACTTTAGCTTTTCATTATGTGAAAGATGCTTCAGCCCTTTGATCATTTTAGTATTCCTATTTGGTATTCTGACAGATCAACACTATTACTTTTGAACTGAAAAGCAGTTTGTGATTTGAGATTAAGAAATAGATAATGAGATGCTCCAGTGGACCAAGTCTCAAATCACTCTTTGAAAAAAAAAAAGGGGGGGGGACTCTTGATTCGTGATGCTATGGATATTTTATACTTAATTTTTAAAAAAATGATCTATGCTTTCATAGGAACAGTAATTGTGCACTGTGGATTTTATTTTGAAATAATATTTTACCAAAATTTTAAGAATTATTCTTAAACCAGCAATTATTCTTGAACCAGCAAATTGTAGGTCTTGCTTCAATTTCACAAAAATAAAAAGCTAATGTTTTAACTAAATGAATGCTCTGCTGGTTTCCCGTTTGTCCCAAAAAATCTCTTGAAGCCTGACTGTAAAGCTGATGTGTAGTATGTAGTGTAGCTATTTGTGTGTGCTGTCTTGTATAATGTTGGTTTAAGATTATCAACTCAAATGAGTAGGGAGGAGGAAGAGAACATCAGGAAGTAATTTGTGTTCCATTTTCAGAAAGCACTGGCCACAAAAAGGCTGAACTCTTCATTATAGTAGCATGGCCTGAGTACATCCTGAAGATGCTTGTAGTAAAAGCAAAGATTTTTCAGTGTGACAAGGATGGCTGGAGGCTTCCATGTCACTGGTGCAGTCATCCATTTTGGTTTTGACTCCAGACATTGAATGAAGTATTGGAAGGGGGGATAGTGTTCAGCACCCTGGATAGCCTCTTTAACTTCTGAAATAGGACCCAGTGCAGAAAAAAAAGCAGATAAGAAGGAAAATCAACTCATTTGAAATGTGGTGCTGAAGAAAAGTGTTAAGGATACCACAGACAGCCAAAAACACAAAGAAATGGGTCCTTGAACAGATCAAGCCTGAAAACTCCCTGGAAGCCAAGATTATCACACTGGGGTTGTCATGCTTTGGCCACATCATGAGAAGGCGTGGTTCATTAGAAAAGACAATAATGTTAGGAAAGGGGGAGGATAGTAGAAAGAGGGGTAGACCAGATGGATAGATTCAATCAGGAAAGTCATGGGCCTGAATTTGCAGGACCTAAGCAGAGAAGTGGAGGAAAGGTTTTTTTTTGGGGGGGGGGGAGATGTCTCATCCACAGGATTGCTATGCATTAGGGTCGACTCAAGGGCAGTTAACAGCAGTAGCAGCAGAGTCAGCACATGCCTGACACAGAAGCTGCAACAGTTACTGCAATGTGCTGTGCTTACACAATGAGGGCAAGGATGGTCTAATTTGCTGCCTATTTCTTGAGGTATGGTGTCTATTGAGTTGCTCAGTGGGCCTCAAGTTGGCATACAGGCAACCTTCTGCCATTCCCTGCCTCATCTTTGCAACCTTAAGTCACACTCCTTTCCTATAACAGTATGCTAAGGGCTCCCATGCACCTCTGCTCTACACAGGACGAAACATTCCCAATGCAAGATGTGATAGAAGTCCTTCTACCTCATGCTGCTAACATAGAAACAATATTTTATGTAGAATGCTGCTTGCAATATAAGCAATAGTTTTAACATCCTGTTTACCCCCAGCGCAGTATTTGGCATAACCATAAAACATGAAATATAATCTTTAAGAATACAAAAAACTGCTAAAACAAAACAAAACAAAACATATAATGTAACCACTACCACTACATAACCTAGGCCAAAAGATTTTACATGGCAAAACCTGTACAAACAGAACTAGATGGTACACAATACAAATGTCTCCTGGTCTTGACAGACATAATGGAAGAAAATGCCGAAGGGCTTCAGAGTAAGAAAACATTCCAGAGTTGTGCCACTGCCACAGAAAAGGCACCATTTCTCATAGTTACTCAGCAAAGTCTCCAAAGACTGCACAGAGAACAAGCCCCTCTGATTTTAATTCTAAGGAAGACCTATATGGGACCAAGCAGTCCCTAAATACCAAAGTTGGATAGAAAATGAGCTGACATAAATAGTCATTGTTGGAATGAGTTGAATCGGCTGGGAAATGGAAAAACTGTGTTTACTTTTAAAAGAGTAAACAAAATACTTTCTTTTAGAGAAACAAATGTGCATAGGGCAGGAGCTTATGATCTGCTGATGGGAAACCCCCACAAAGCAAACTTTCAGGTGATGGAGAGGGAAAAAGAAGATTGTTCCACTCCACTAGTTGACATCCACTAAAATGGCACTGGATTTAAATCACAATGTACTTTGCAATGTTGACAGGATCTCTAAGTCCAATTACAATATGCAAATGAAATTCAAATAATAAAGCAATTATTAGATATAGGTACAAATGTAATTCACTCAGCAGACAAATAAATGAAATGTCAATTTTTAGCATATTTATACAATGGAAATGTGCCCCCCTTTAAAAAAAATCTCAATTTTCCATTTAAATCAGGGATGGGCAACTTTCAATGTTTTAGCTGCAGCTCTCATGATCCTTTATCACTGGCTATGCTGAACAGGAGATGTGGGACAAAAATAGCTGGCAGGCTACAGCTGCCCAACTGTGAACTAAATGAACAAAGGATCTGGACTTACAATGAATGTGGAGTCACCAAGGAAAACACTGTACCAAATGCATTTGTCCCTTAACCTCTAATGTGGCCCTGCTGCAAGGCCTATTACTAGATCTCATCATATAAGGTGTACAGATGGGAGGATATCCTCCCTCAAACATCTCAGATTGAATCTATACAGATCTTTCAAAAAGCAAGAAACAGCTGCACCACATTTAGCTCAGCCTTAATTGGCAACTAGTAAAATTCCAATTTTTTGTATGTCTACTTCCTACAATTACTAGAGTTGTCACATTCTGAACCAACCAAAAATTTCAATCTGTTTACAAGGGTGACCATTATATAGTAGATTATAGCAGTCCAGTTGTTGTTGTTGTAGTTGTGTGCCTTCAAGTGACCCTTGAAGGCAAACCTATCATGGGTTGGAAAGATTTGTTAAGGACGTTCGCCATCACCTTCCCCTGAGGCTATGACTTGCCCATGGTCACCCAGTCAGTTTCATAGGCAAGCAGGGAACTGACCACTGGCCTTCAGAGTCATAGTTCAGCAATCAAACCACTATGCCATGCAGGCTCCACAGCACATATAGGTGGTCTCTTTTAAGAAAGATAAGCAGATGGTCCACAGTGACTATGACTTCTATGTGCAAATACACAAGAAGACCTAGATCCACAGCAGTGAAACACTATGGCCCATTTTAGATTGGCAAAAAGAGGTGTGTTGAAGGCTGCATGAAAGCCCAGCCTTTAGATGAGAAAAAGGGAAAGTGTGCCATGAAAACACTATTTTGGCATTTTAAGGGAGAAGAAGTGCTTTAAAAAGGAGCTGGCCCATTTTACATTGGCAAAAAGAGGTGTGTTGATGGCTGCATGAAAGCCCAGCCTTTAGATGGGAAAAAGGGAAAGTGTGCCATGAAAACACTATTTTGGAGTTTTAGGGGAGAAGTGCCTTTAAAAAGTAGTTTGATTTCCCCACTACTTTTTTAAAGCACCCATTTAAAGGTAGCGATACAAGTGCGGAGGGAGGGAAGGTGCCAAGACAAGAAGAGACCTTCAGAGCCTGGCCAGAGTGTGCCTGCACCTTCCTTCACCTCCTCCCTTTGGCTGAGAGAGTGTGACTTCTAGGGAGACAGCAGGGCACTGGAGGCGCTCAGCCAGGCCAGGGCAAGCTGGCAAGAGGAGGAGGAGAAGGGGAGGGACCTGGAGCACCTCCGCTGCCCTGCTTCCCTGCAAGTCACACTCTCTCAGCCGAAGGGGGGAGGAGAAGGCAGGCCCAGGCACACTCTGGCCAGGCTCCAGGGCTCTCTCCTGGCTGCCTTCCTCCTCCCTTTGGCTGAGAGAGTGTGACTTGCAGGGAAGCAGGGCAGCAGAGGGGCCCCATGTCCCTCTCCTCCTCCTCCTCCTCCTCCTGTTTCCAGCTTGCCCTGGCCCAGCATCAGGAGGACCTGGAGCACCACCACTGCCCTTCCTCCCTGCAAGTCACACTCTCTCAGCCAAAGGGAGGAGGAAGGCAGCAGGGACGGAGGGAGGGAGGGAAGGAGGGAAGGAGCCAGGAAAAGACCCCCAGAGCCTGGCCAGAGCACGCCTGGCCCTCCTGCTTCCTCTTCACAAAGAAAGCTGGAAAAGTAGGACGTGTCCTGACAAAGGAGGACGTGCCTGGTCAACTTGGAAAAGGGGGGCCTCTGCTCAAGAATGGAGGACATATGGGAATCCCTCCTGGACAGAGGGCTGAAACCTCAAGACAACTCAATACTGTATAATGCTCTGACAGAACACAGACTACAACTCCCATGAGCCTTTGCTACCATTTCCCAAGATGCCTTAATTTGCAACAGAAAGCCGACCAGTATGTTCACATGTGATGAATTCTTTCGTATTGACTCTCCATTTTCTTTTTGTGTAGATGCTCTCTTGTCTTGTGTGTGATGAGCTTGTGCGTAATCACGTGCATTTCCGAACTGACCTCACTTTCTCCCCCTTTCGGAATGGTCCTGTACTCCCCCATGTGATAAGCTCCGACTGTATGGTGTACCTGCGCAATTGCGCAATTCGCAGCCAGCAAGGGAAAAAAAATGTTTAAAGCGCGGCTAAATGCCACGTTCCTTGCCACCCATGTAGCTGCTCCGCCTGTGTTTGTAGCGTTTTGACAGCTTCCCATGTAGTTGCTGAGCCACAGAAAAAACCTCAGTCTAGCTGCCCTGTACTTTTTAAATGCACACCTGGGGCTTGCAGTCTAGCTGCTAAGCATTAAGGAAAGTGCAACTTCATGTCACACTTTCCTGCCAATCTAAAAAGCCCCTATGCCTATTTTTTTTACACGGAATACAATCACCATCCAGAACACATACAGTAGGCCCTTGGTATCCACTGGGGCTTGGTTCCAGGCACTCCAGCGGAGACCAAAATCTGTGGGTGCTCAAGTCCTGTTAAATACAATGGCATAGTAAAATGGTGTCTGTTATACGAAATGGCAAAAATCAAGGTTTGCTTTTTGGAATACTCTTGGTTGTCTGAGGGAAGTCCTTCAATGACTAGAGGCCTTGAATCCATGGATAAAAAATCCATGGATATGGAGGGCCACTTGCATTTCTACCTCTTTTCCAGGAAAAAGGGCCACTTGTTATGAGCAACTGTATCATGTCTGGAATGAGTATCAATATATTTATTCAACTACAGTGGTCCCCTGGGTTACGAAAGTAATCCGTTCCGGATTACCTTTCGTAACCCGGAAATTTTCGTTCCCCGGGGGACCGCATTCTTTGACGGACCGCGCGGCAAATTTAAAGGGGCCGCACGGTTTTTTTCTTTCTTAACCCGGGGTTTTATTCGTAAACCGGGGCCGTTTTTGCGGCCCCGGCTCTTTCGTACCCCGGGGGATTCGTAACCCGGGGGACCACTGTATTGATCTTAAGCAGTTATTTAAGGACAAAGCTGCAACAACTGGATCAGGTGGAAAAGAGAAATGCCTATAGGTCGAAAAAACAGGTAAATAAGATTCCCAGAATAAGGAAGCTATTAGAGGCACATTAAGAAATCAGAAGGAAAGTACATTTTTGGTATTAATGCTAAGAAAAAGCTTTAAGAAACTCAGTTTTGTACTGCGGTTTTTACTGATTATGCTGTCCTTCTGTGGGTTTCACTAAATCAGTTAAACTGCTGAATGATGGAAGAAAGACAAAGGTAAACTTTAGCAAACAAAAGCCTATGGTTCAGCTGAATGTGTAACTCTCTAGATGTTGTTGGCAAGCTAATCTTATTACCTCAGTTGCTGATGCATGTTGTGGTGATGGGAATTGAAATGCACCAGCATCTGGAGGGGCAGTTCCTTCACTCTACACCTGATTTAGACACACCTCTAAATCAGATTAACAGAGCTACATATCTCAAGTAAGTGAGAGTGGCTGTGCTGAAATGCTGAAACACATATAGCATTACACCTTCATTAGGGCAACAGCATCAGCAACATGCATCAGCAACCGAGGTCACGAAAGACTATGCGAGCTTTCATGTTCTTTACAGTATTTCATCAAATAAAGGGGAAGGGAAGGAGGAAAGGGCTAGATTTTTAAGATTTCTGCAACTGCATAAACATGCAAAAACTATTCATAGAGTAGAATCCTGTTGGTTAAAGTCCCAATTAGAGCAGACCCATTGAATTGGTGAATGCTGAGCCAAGTTATAGGTAAATCCCACTGATTCAATTACTCAAATTTAGTTAGGACTAACCATAGGATTTAGGCCATAAGAGGAAAAGGCTTTGTTTCAGAAGCAAAAACCTTTATAGCAAACCTGTCAAGACTGGTCAATTTGCTATAGAGATATCTGGAGGTATCGAATTATACACTGTTATTCCCAATGAAAGCTGGTTTTAAAACAAATTTAAGTCCTGATCTGAAGTGACAAGCAAAAATTCACTCTGGTAAAGGAAAACATATAAATTAGAATATGAGACCACCCAAACATAAAGCAAGTGTGATGACTCTTCTGGCTTTGTAGACTCTATACTAGGTACAGCATCAGGAGATGTATGCTTTCTTTTGACAGATAAATGGCAACTTTGAAAAGAGGGCAACTTTAATCAGGAAACCTGAAAGCATTAAACTCTTTCAGCTCTATTCCAGCTCGTAAACTATCCATTATTATTTTTATCTTTTAATAATAATAATAATAATAATAATTTATATTTATATTTCCCGCCTCTCCCCCTGGATCGAGGCGGGATTCCAACAACATAAAGTATAAATCCAATACAATGTATAACAGTTAAAAACATGCAGTGCAATATATTACAATTAAAACATACAAAAGCATTTGCACTCTATTCCATATCTGTCGTCAGTTGGGTCTCATATTATCCAATTGAGATCATCATAGGAGGTCAGGTGGATAGGCTCGCTGGAAGAGATCCGTCTTTAGTGCTTTTTAAAAAGCATCTAAGGTAGTAATGAGACGGATCTCTTCCGGCAAATCATTCCATTTAGAGAGAGAGAGAGAGTTTAAGTCATAAATCTGTTGACATCGTATCTGGGTTTCTCCTCAGATCTTGCAGCTGAACCCTACACAAAGTATGTGACTCAAGCAGCCTTGCAGATGCTGTTCGACAGCAAATCCCAGCAGCCTTACTGCGGAATACAGAAGCTACAATCTAATAACAGGGGGAGGGCTAAATGATTCACATCTCTGTCCAACAGCATATGAAATATAGCCTAATACTCCATGCCAAATATAATCTCAGAAACAAGACTAAGGGCCCAAGAGACGGGCCAAATAAACCAGTTTTCGGCCACTTTGGAGGTGTGCCGTTTAAATGACGCACACGTCCTAAGAGGCTGGAAGCCGCAGTAAAGAGCATGGTTTTGGCGTGACTTCTGACCTCTTAGGACATGAGCGTCATTTAAACAGCACACCTCCAACATGGCCTGAAGCATTTGGCCTGACTGTTCGGGCCCTAAGATTCTAACACCATATCACTATGCTACTAGTGATATATGCCAGAATTAGTAGTATGGCCCCATAAGGAAAAGATAAATGATTCAACCTCTTGTTTGGCTCTAGGAGAAGCAACATCACACTGCAGCCACCATTGTGCTGCCAGTCTGGACCCTAGAGTCACATCCATACTGGCACTGCCCAAAAGAGAGGCAGACAGAATCAAAGTAGTGTCAACAACATGGTCACTTGGCTGGAGAAGGCAGTAAGCTTTCCATAGTTAGACTGAATATTCAGAAGCAGGAATGAGAAACGCCCTTCTATTAAGATTTGCTTTTCAATGTCTACATGGGGGCTGGCCCTGGCAAAAGTTTTATCCTATCCATTACCACTAGACTCCAAGAAGTCTTATATGCAGTTCTGCTGTACTGTACAGTAGCACTGTTGTACAGTGGTACCCCGGGTTACGAATCCCCCGGGGTACGAAAGAGCCGGGGCCGCAAAAACAGCCCCGGTTCCTGAAAAAAAACCCGGGGTATGAAAAAAAAAGCACGGTCCCTTTAAATTTGCCGCGCGGTGCAGCAAAGAAAGCGGTCCCCCGGGTTGCGAAGACTTCCGAGTTACGAAAGGTAATCCGGAACGGATTACTTTCGTAACCCGGGGGACCACTGTAGTTGTTGTTATTTAGCCAATTAATGTTTAACCATTATTTTTAAGGCAAAATAACATGTTTAAATGTTTCTTCACAGAAACATTTTCCAGATTAATAAACTAGACTAAGCAGATCTTGTAGTGGTAGGTATACACTGAGACTATATCCACAGATATTATGACATATTATAATACATATTCAGAACTATCTTATTGGAGCTGTTTAAAATATGCATATTAACAAACTAAATATTTAATTTAATATTGAAGTTGCTATTTATGTATATATTTGAAGGATTTGCATTTCTAAGTCACACACCTTTTTTATTGTATGGTGTTGCATTTTGTTTGTTTATACCCTTCCTCTTTCTCAAAGCCCGATATGAAGCAGTTTACACAATACACAGAAAGAAGTAAAAACAACAACAACATATAAATAAAAGCATTTTAAAAGGCTATTTTAAAAATGCAATGTAATTATTTAGTGGCTTACAAAAGTCAGGTTATAGAACAGGAACTCTCTTCCCCAGCACTACTTTCTATGCCTTCTCCCTCTGGATGGGATGGAGCCAATTTAAAACAGTTCCCCCAAGTTCCAGCCCAACTGATGGTATCAAAAGTCACCAAATTGCTCAGTAGAACAAACAGGGACACATTTCCCTGGTCCAATTCCCAGCATAGGTCATCTGCTAAGGTGACCAAAACCATCTCTGTCCCAAAACTGGCTTTGAAGCCAGATTGAAAGAAATCAGTCTGTCTCATCCAAGAACTCCTGGAGCTGTCATCTTATTGAAAAAATAAACACACACAAAAATGCACCCTAACATGTGCCTTGATAATCTTGTCGAACAAATTATTGTAGCAGACAAATAACTCTGGAGTTAACTCCTTGAAGCAGGATGCTTGAATTCCACTCCTCTTCTGATATAGCTAACAGGCTATGGTAACCCCAGTCATAAAGACCTGCCATATATACTCGTTTATACGTCGAAAAATTTAAGCCCAAAAATGGGCTCCAAAATCCTAGGTAGACGTATACACAGGGCAATACAGTAATACTTCTCTGTGAGCCTTGGGAAAGCTATGGAGAAGGGAGGAAAGAGAGAGAGGAAGGAAATCGGAGGTCTGTGTCTCCTTTTTTACAAGCCATCAGCCTAGGAGAAAGTTGTGGGGAAGGGAAGGAAATCAGAAGTCTGTGTCCCACTATTTTGGGCAGCTGAAGCCACACTGGCTGATTTCTTCCTGGTCTGTTTTTCCAGATCATACTGTAATAAGATGTCTAGCACTTTAATAGTGGCTTCTTCAGATATTACCGTATCTGCCTGCCTGCCCTTTCTGCTTTTTCCTTTTCCTCCACTTGCCATCACTACTGCATCCCTTGGCTTACCCATGACCTCCTTTCATCTTTGCTTCACCCTAATTCTGTTCTCTCATACAGAAATGGCAGACCAACTAAAAATCTCTAGCATTTTGTAACACATAATTTTGTATATCATCATTGTTTTCTTTGAAACTCAACCAATTTTTCAATTGATATCAAAAACTATTGACAAATGATATTATGAAGAAAGACAAAACCCAGGCTACCATATCAGCCACCCTTCCTTTCATCAGCCCTGCCAAAGAGGTATCATGCTACCATACCTTGCAATCACTTTTGCTCATACATTTCAGTACTTCATTCTGCAATTGTCACAAGTTTTGTGGTTATTCCATTCTCGTTTTCTAAACAATTCTATTAATAGATGGGATATCTGAGACACACGTTGCATGAGGAGAAGCTAGGTGTGGAGTGAGCCCTTTTCAAGAGGCCAATTAAACTAAGATTAGCAGGCTGAAAGGTTCATTTAGAACTATGAAAGAAGAAAAGGACCTAACTTGGAAATTTGGCATAAAACTGTCCTCTGAGATCACAGGATGGGGTTGTAGGTGGGTTGCAGACTCTGCTTGTGTAGTTCATTCATTTCATTAATGAAACTTACACACCATGCCTAAAGATACCATGATCTTTTAGGTGTATGGCCTGAGACAGGGGTCAAAAACCTGTGGCCCTCAACATAATTTCAAAATCTCTCTACACATGATCAGTACAGGCTTCCATAGAAGCAACCTGTTCTTTCCTCAACAGCTTGCTAGGAAGGATAGAAGGGGAGAGGACAAGAATAGAGAATGGTAACAAAATGAAAGAATAAAAGGGGTAAAGTTGCTGAATTTGACCCTAGCTCACCAACTACTGACTTAAGTTCTATACACCACAGGAATATAGCCTGAAACAGATTACCTTCAACAGAATGCAGCCCTCAACAGGAAGAAAGAACTAGCTGTTGCCCATCTTGGCCTAAGATAACTATTTCTGCTTTCAACAAACAAACAAACAAAATCAACCCTCTGTGGCTACCTAAAAGCAACTCAATTTATTACGAAATATGCCAGGGTAACCATTGCAACTCCCAACATTCCTCACAACTGGCTGGAGCTGATGGAATCTGCTGCCCAAAAACATATGGAGGGCCACAAGTTGCTCATCCCTAAAAGAGGCATTTACTGGCTGATGTTGTGGCATAAAGTAGCAACCAGTACTGTACTGAGATTATGGGTGTTCCTTCCTTTGTTGTATGAAGGGCAGCAAGGGCAAAGTAACACCATGGGTGACAATGGATGCCTAAAGGGGCTGATAAAGCACATGGGTTTCATGTTTGATACCCCAGCTGTAAGACATGAAGCTCTTGGAGGAAACCACTTTTTTCCAGCATCAAAAATAAGCCAAAAAACTTTCTATTGCCAAGGAAATCATCGTGCTTGTGAGTCTCTAGGTTACATAAATGATGGAACAAAAAAAGAAGTATGGCATATTGGATGGCAAACTGGGAGAGCCATGTTCACATTCCCACTGAAAGGTGAAACTCATTGGTGACTTTGGACCACAGTTGTGAGGATAAAGCAGAGTGTACCTACACTTTTGAAATAATGTAGTTTGATACCACTTTAGGTGATATAGATTTGTAGTTTTATGAGGTCTTTAGTGTTCTCTGCAAGAGTACTAGTGCCTCACAAAACTACAAATCCCAGGAGTTTGTGGGTTGGAGCCATGGCACTTAAACATGGTGCCAAACTGCGTTATGTCTACAGTGTAGAACTTGTGGTGAGGAGGAGAGCCATCTACAGCCCTCTGAGTCCACTGGATATAAAATAATAAATAAATGAGATCAAACAAATCAAGTCACTTCTTTGCCAGTAGAAATTCCAACTCAAGGGTAAAGTGGTAAAGGATGGTTCACAGGAATAGCCACTTCAGATATTAGCTTTAATATTGAGACATAACCCCAAAAGCCATATTAGCACTGTGATAATGGTTTATTATACCTTGATAGTATGTACGAACCATAGTTCTTTTTGTGAAGATGTTATTGAGTTCTCACACCCTCTCTCTTTTTTTTTTTACTTTGTGAAATGTTCTCTGTGTCTTCTAACACAGAGAAGTTGTCAGAACTGTCTTTTCAGCCAAAGACAAAAATCTTCAAAGTTCTGCTCCTTTCAAAGGGGATAATATATTTCAGTCTTTTGTCCTGTAAGTGTTAGGTACTATTTCCTATTATCTTTTTGTGTTAACTTGGAGCCTGATCACAAGTATTCACAACTTAAAGCACTTCACAGTTACACATTATTTTACATGCTGTTGTTGCCAACATTATGTTAGAATCTTATCAGATAATTCATTTTTTATTTTCTCAGACTAATGCTTCTTTTTTCTTTTATGCTTAGAAAAAGTCATACTGTACATTTATTCAAACTCTTTCTACATAAAAGAGTGTTAATTATACTATTTTCATGATAAAGGTTTACTTAAAATAAGAACAGGCCTTAGAGCACAGAAAGTGCAGCCTTAGAACTTGCTCACAAATTCAGATGCATCACTAGATTTCTCTCTACTTCACTACTGTAGTATTTCTTGCTGACCTGGAGCTGAAAATGCAGGAATGCTGTTTCACTCGTTTATCAGATAAGAATGACTTCATCACCTTCACAGTGTTAATTATACTATTTTCATGATTATACCTGAAGAATTAAATGTTACAGAAATAAGGTTATACCATTTCTGAAATTTCCCACACTCAGTCTTTCTCGGATTTCCAGCACATCAACATTTGTGCAATAACTACAAACAGGCTGAAAAATTACGGGTTTGCAAAGCATTCAAAAGTATTATGCAGCTTCCTGAGTTAAAAAACAACAACAACCATTTTGATGGCCAAGTACAATATAAACGACTCATATAGTCCATGCTTCTCACACTATGAGTAACCTGCATACCATGAGGATGATTAAGGCCAACCAACAGAGGCACTTTGAAACCTTTGTACTGACAGTTTCCAAAATGGCCAGTTTAAGAACAAAACAGGAGTCAGACACAGTTTTTCCCTGTTACAATATGCAACAACCCCTTGGCTTCAACTGCAACAGTTGCAGAACTGCAAGTAAGAGGAGAACCTCTTTTTGTTATTCTTCAGGGGTGAAAATGGATTGTTACTTCAACAACCTCTCTTTTTGGGAAAATCCTTTTCAACAACCTCTCTTTTGCAAAAAGATATGGGTTGCTACTTCAGCAACCTTTGTTTTTTGGAAAAACATTTTGAGAAAATGTCAGTTCCAATTATTATTATTTCTTTCCCACCTCTTCTCAAGCTATAATGAAATGCCTCTCACACACACATATCTTTATAAAGAACTAGAGTCAGTCCTATGTATCCACAAATTCTTTATTCATTGAATCAAACATCTATACAACTTGAAAATATTTTTTAAAAATCCCAAAAAGTAAACCTTGATTTTGCTGTTTTATACAAGGGGCTCCCTTTTACTAGGCCATTGTCTATACTGGGACTTGAACATCTACAGATTTTGGTATCCAGGGGGGATCCTGAAACCAAACCTCAGTGGATAGCAAGGGCCCACTGTATTTTTAAAATACAAATATGCAGCTCGTCCAATTAAATATTGCCTGACAGGGCTTTTCTCCTGTCCTTAAAGCTAATCTATCTACTGCAGAGTGACAAGGCCTGAGAGCTTGTCAGCACCATGACAGTCTCTCACCTTTCCAAGTGCATTCAAGGAATTCTCTTTCTGCACCCAGACAAGAGGGGAAATCCACCCTGGCTTATGAAGGGTGACAAGTGTGGCATGAAATCCTCTCTCCCAGGAGCCTCTCTTACTTACTTATCCCATCCCTTCCTCAAAGGACTGCAGGCTTCCTCTCACCCGCCAGAACCTAAGAGCTCTCACAAATGTCTGTTTTCTGGGCCAGCTCTCAAATGGAAAAAACGGCTGTCTATTTTATGAGCTGGAAGAAAGAAAAAAAAAAGAGAGGAGGGAGAGGAAGGAAGGGAAGGCCATCACTATATATATACCCACTGCATTGTAAGTCCTGTATTTTCACTGCGGCACAAACCGAACAGGCACAATCTGACACGACACCATTGAAAAGAAACCTTAACCCCAGTCGTTGTTGTATATATCCCTTCCTGTCCAGACATACACCCAGGGTGACCAAGGGTCCTCCTTTTCCAGGACATGTCCTCCATTTAGACCTTCTATCCAGGAGGAATTCCAAAAAGTCCTCCATTCCAGGCCTAAGAAGCCTGAATCGACATTTTCATGAGTTTTTAAAGCTTTTTATCAGCCTTGTCCTCCCTTTTCCCTGGCATGCCCTCCATTTGGCCATGTCATTGTCCTCCTTGTCCACCCTGACATACAGGCCTGGCATATTTTCCTGACACATTTCCTCAGAGGATGGATGATTCACACTCACACATTCACATTCACACACACCAAGAAACCAGGAATCCCAGATCCTTTTGAGGGGGGGAAGAAGAAAATTGTATAATTTTATACCTGATGTTACGCATTCGTTGTTTTGACAGTTTGCATTTTAACGGCATAACTCGCTGAGTTTTTCTACAGCTTACCTTTTATGACTTTTGAGATTGTACCCCACTGACAGGTCATCTGCTGTTGACGCCTGTCAAGCGCCATGCATATCTACGGTGCTATATAAATAAATATTAATGTTAATAATAAGAAGAATAAGACTAAGAAGAATAGGAGGGTGTTTTCCCAGAGGGTCCCACCTACCTGTCCCAAAAGCTTTGGCCACAAGCCAGGCGAGATTGGAGGCGATTTTGGCTCGGGCGAAGTCGTAATGGTCAAAGGGTTTGATGGCCGGGACAATGAAGGTCTTCCTCAGCTCCTTGGTGTCTGCAGCATCCCCCATTTTCCTTCCTTCCTTCGCCCAACCCTTACCAGGCCCACACAGCCTTTTGCCTTACCTATATTTATATATAGTTAAATCCAATTTTTTTTTACATGATGCTCCTTCCAAAAGACCCCCCCTTTTTTTTAAAAAAAAAAGTCTTTAAAAAATTAAATAATATTCCTAAATTTTTGGTTTTTTTTTTGGAGGAGAAAAGGAGGCTGTCCAAGTGAGGATGGAGGCTGTTTATGAGAATAGATAAGATAGATCTCTCCCCCTCTTTTCTCCAGCTCTTCTTTCTACCTTGCTCCAGAGAAAAGGAGGCTGTCCAAGTGAGGATGGTGTTTATGAGGATTATATATATATATATATCCTTGATTCTCCAGCTCTTCTTTCTGCCTTGCTCCAGAACGTAGAGAAAAGGAGGTTGTCCAAGTGAGGATGGTGTTTATAAGGAGAATATATACATATATATGTGTATATCTATATAGATATAGATATACAGATATATATCTCCCTCTTTCTCCAGCTCTTCTTTCTGCCTTGCTCCATTGAAAAGGAAGCTGTCCAAATAAGAATGGTGTTTATGAATATATATATACTGTATATATATATCACCCTCTTTCTTCAGCTTTTCTTTCTGCCTTGCTCCAGAATGTAGAAGATGTCTTCTTCCTTTCCCCCAAGCCTTTTTTGGGGGGGTCTTGTTTCTTTTCCTTCAAAATAAAATTATAATAAGAAGAATAAGGCTACAGGGAGGTTCCTCTGAGAGAGTATTCTTTGGAAGGGAGAAGAAGGGAGGGTTTTTCCTCTCTCTTTCCAATGCAGAGAAGAAGGAGGAGGAGGAGGAGGAGGAGGGAAAAGGAAGGAAGGCAGAAACTGGGCTGGAAGGGAGGTGGCTGGGAATGGGTTTTCCTGCAGTGGCTAGATGAAAAAGGAGAGGAGGAGGAGGAGAGGGAAAAGAAGGTGTCCAAGGGCTCCAAGAGGCCCCCCAAGGCAGCAGGGTGTGGGTCTGGTCCTCCTCCTGGAGCTCCCCCTTCTTTCCTGGGGCTGCCCTCCAAAGCAGCCAGCTTTTTCCCCCTCCTCTGCTTTTCTGCTGCTGCTGCTGCAATAGGCTGGGAAGGGATTGGGAAGGAAGACCTACCCTGCGCATGCGTGCCCATGGCCTCAAGAAGAAGGGACCCCCCCTTTTTTTGAATGTGGTTGGGGCGGAGCACTGGGGAAGAGGAGGGGGGTGGGAGATACCAAGTCAAGGGGAAAGGGGGGGGGTTGTACATAATATGGGACATCCCTGAGGCTTGGCCACAGCATCAGCATCCTCATCATCCATCAAGCTCCTTTAGGGACTGCCCCAGCAAGATAATTCTTCTAGAATTGTGTGGATTGTTGTGCAGAGAGCTTTTTTTGTAGCACCTTTGAGACTCACTGAAAGAAAGTGTTTGGCAGCATCAGCTTCCCTAGACTTCAGCCTACTTCCTCAGATGCATTATTATTATTATTATTATTATTATTATTATCATCATTGTCACCATCATAATTAATGATGATGGTGGTGAGAATAATAATAATTTTATTTATTTATTTATTTTTAATCATTTATTATTATTTTATTTAGGGTACTGCCTAAATGCAGTGCAGTTGGCCCTCCGCCTTTGTGGCTTTGACTTTTGCACAGATTTGATTGTGTGCGGTTTTGATGAATTGTGCTCTCTCTAGGGATCTCTAGGTCCTCCAGCGCAGTTCGGCTGGAAGTTGACAACAGAGTTGCCCCCCAGTGAACCTGAAAGGGCAGACCTGAGCATAGTTTTGTGGATTAGGCTGGGAAATAGTCACACTGCCATTCATTTATGAGTTGGTGTTTATACCCCTCCTGGTACCTGTCCAACGGTCTTGACTGGTACAGTAGGCCCTTGGTATCTGCTGGGGTTTGGTTCCAAAACCCTCCATGGATACCAAAGTCTGTGGATGCTCCAGTCCCATTAAATACAGTGGCACAGGAAAATGGTGTCCCTTATATAAAAAGGGCAAAATCAAGGTTTGCCATTTGGAATTCATATATTTTTGGAATATTTTCAAGCCGTGGATGATTGAAGCCATGGATAAAGAATCCCTGGATATGGAGGGACGACTGTACTACACTTCAAAAACATGGAGAAATAGCTTTAAATTCATTCTGACAGACATAGCTTGCAGATTCATGGTCTCTCAAGATTTCTGACTCTTGGAATGCTTCCACGACAAATGAAGAACCTGTTCCTAGTTTTGTGAGATATTTGGCTTTCTCTGTCAGAGAGGAGCTCTGGTGCCACAACAAAACTACAAATCCCAAGAATCCATAACATTGAGCCACGGCAGTTAAAAGCGGTGTCAGACGGCATTATTTCTGCAGTGCGGATGCAGCCATGGTGCATAAGAGCTTATGCTGCAATAATATTTGTTAAAATGTATTATGGTACTAATCTTTATGTTGTCTATATTATGAAGATAGCAACTTTAAAAAAAAAAGAAATTAACAGAAGCTCCCAGACAATTGTTTTGTT
This sequence comes from Urosaurus nigricauda, assembly GCA_034509955.1. NCBI lineage: Eukaryota > Metazoa > Chordata > Lepidosauria > Squamata > Phrynosomatidae > Urosaurus > Urosaurus nigricauda. Next base: position 111,124,566 of record JAOEGL010000004.1, read on the forward strand.
TTGAAAAGTACAGTGCAGTCGGAAAGCTCCTGGCTTTGAAAAGTGGCCTCCAAAGCACACCTGGCACCTGAGATGCAGCCAAGCTGCACTCACCAAGCAGAATGAATGGCAAATTATGTGTGATAATTCCCGCCTGCATCCCACAATCCGGCTGCATCCTATTGGGGTGCCGCTGTTTTTTTGTCCATTCGATAAGCTCCTATGACTCTTGAGACCAGAGTTCAAATCCTCACTTGGCCATGGATGCACACTGGCTGACCTTGGGCAATTTGTACTCTCAGCCTCAGAGGAAGACAAAGGTGAACCCCTCTGAACAAGAATAGGGTTGCCTTGGGATCTCCATAAGTCAGAAATGACTTCAAAGCATACACCAGCAGCCCCAAAATTCTGTATAGGATCAGATTGTTTAAATGGAAAGAAGTAGAGTTGGTACGTGCTTTTCCTCCACAAATGGTGGATTGGGAAGTGTGGACTTGGGCTTTGCCGACCCAGTTCTTGGTGTAAAACTGCCAACACAGCTAATGGAGAGGGAAGCGATTCTAACACTAGAATTGGTTTCTGAAATGATTCAAATAAGTGTTATGTAGAGGTTCAAAGGAAGTATGATTCTGGGAGAAGAGAAAGCAAAATATGTGTCACATAATTTTCAGGGTGGGAGGGTCAATACAGAAAGACAATATAACATATCTTCTTGTACAGTGGGTTCTTGTTATCCAGGGCCCCTCGTGGATAACAAAATCTGTGGATCTCAAGTCCCATCAAATATAATAACAAAATGGTGTCCCTTATATAAAATGGAAAATTAAGGTTTGCTATTTGGAATTTATAATTTTTTTGGAATATTTTCAATCTATGGATGCTTGAATCCGTGGTTAAAAAAATCTGTGGATAAGGATGGCTGACTGAAGTACTTGAATATTCTAGCACTGTCATTATACTAAAGTTAATAATCGATGGAGAATTGATACTGGCAGGTATGGTAATCAAAACTGACATAGAAATAGCTTGACTTCCAGGTGTGTTATTGTTGTGTTCCTCCAAGTTGTTTCCAGTTCACTGTGACCCTAAGGTGAACCTATCATGGGGTTTTCTTGGCAAGATTTGTTCTGGGGGGTATGCCTTTGCCTTTCTCTGAGGCTGAGAGTGTGCGACCCAAGGTCACCAGTGAGTTTCATGGTCAAGCAGGGAATTGGAAACTGATCTCCAGAGTCATAGTCCAACATTCAACCCACTGCTCTACACTGGCTCACTTCCAGATGAGTAGAGGATGAGAAACATATTTCTCTAGACTCTTTATATGAACTCCGGTGTAAAGGTCGGTTACAAATACAAGTCTGTTGAATGCTGAAAGCAGGAGATGAATTAAGAAAAAAAATAGATTTATTTTTATTAAATTAAGAAAATTTTAAAGGAAAGAAATAGTGCTAATATTACATGTAACAAAGACCAGCTCGCCTTCTAGCTCCAGATTACAGAACATTTACTAAGGATAATGTCCTGGAATATCTGGAGAAAAAAGACTTATAATGTTGATTTTTCTCACTTGTTCCCAAATACATGACATCATCTTTCTTTAAGAAATCTAATTGGCTGCAGTAAATTCACTTTTCATCCTTGGCTTTAAAAATATGAGAATGTTGTCAGTTGTAAAGTCCCCAAATATAAGACTGGGTAGTGGAATGCTGGCCATTCTGAACTGAGGTCCTGGCCATTGACTGGTCAACACAACACTATGGCTGCTGCCACACTGCAAAATTAATGCTGCTTGACACCAATTTGACTGTCATGGCACCATTCTATGTAATATTGGGATCTGTAGTTTGTTGTGGCACTAGAGGCACAAGAGAAGTCTAAATATCTCAAAAAACTGCAAATTGTATAATTCTATAGCATGGAGCTATGACAAAGTAGTGTCAAACTGCATTAATTCTGCAGTGTAGATGCAGCACTGTGTCTCAACAGTGAACTCATCAAGATGGGTGCTAGATATGCTTAAATAATAATTTTTCGGTAAGCATGTTTCTACTATAAGGTTGGTAAAACCAGAGAATGCTTCCTAGGAAGCAGTTAAGTTCCAGGTGAGCTTGTTTGGACTTTGTGCCAAGTGAGCAGGATTCATGTTGCAAGGGAAAGTCTTAAATTCTTAGAAGACAGTTATATTCTTGAAATAACATTTAATTTATTTGCATTATTGTCATACAGATAGATATTAATGAGATATGTAAGCAAAACATTATGAATATCAAGTGTAAAGGTCCTCCTCCTCCTTGTACTATATTTAAGTTAGCTGTACAATCCTACGGTTTGGTTCAATGGCCTGGATTAAAAAAAGAGAAGAGTGTGTGTGGAATACAGTCACAGTCCACTGTGCTGTAGTGTCAGTATCAGAGAAGGTCAATGGTCCTGGAAAGATTTGGAGATCATTAGGAAGAAGAAATGGCTGCACTGATAAACACTTATTATTATTTTTATTAACCTTTATTTGTATAGCACTGTACATTTACACAGCGCTGAACATACAATCTGTACTTAGACGGTTAGACTTGCTGCCTCCAAGCTTCTTCTGGTCTGCCCTCAGCATGTATGTATTTATTTTAAATTTTTATTTGTTATTCAAATATTTACATCCCACCCTTCACTGTGAGATTTCAGGGCAGTGTACAATTTTAAACACTTCCAGATTAAAACTATGTATAATTTAAACAAGGTAAAAACATATTAGTACTGCAATTGAAACAATTAAAAAAAACTAAACCAATTTAAAACCATGTACTTGTATATTTTGAAGTAAATCAGTCCCCAAAGGCTGCAAGAAAACACCATGTTTTGGCTTGGCACCCAAAAGAAACTGACATTAGCACCAGTTGGATCTCCAAAGGAAGTGCATGCCACAACTGAGGCACCACAAGCAAGAAGGCCTTCTCCCACGCCTTCCCACTTTTTATTGCCTCCACTGACGGGACACAGAGAAGGGCCCCTCATGCAACACTCAGTTCTTGTTCAGGTACATATATAAGGAGAATATAGTGCTCCTTCAAGTATTGAGGTCTCAAGACAGTTAGGGCTTTAAGACTGCATCTGCACTGCAGAAATAATCCAGTCTGGCTGTGACACCACTTTAACTGCCATGGCTCAATGCTGTGGGATTTTGGGAAGTGTAGTGGTGCCACCAGAGCTCTATGACAGAGAAGGCTAAATGTCTCTCAAAACTACAAATCCGAGAATTCCACAGCATTGAGCCAGGGCAGCTAAAGTGGTGTGAGACTGGACTATTTCTACAGTGTGGATCAGCCTTAATGTCATCAGAAGCACCTTGAATTCAGACTTAAATGATCTGGTAACCAATTTCCTTTAAGAAATGCCTCTCCTTTAAGAGTGGCATTACATGCTATCTATATGGTGCTTATTCAGCAATCTTGCTGCTGCATTCTGAGTTGTCTTCATTATCAGTGTGTGGACTACTGTGACCAGGGAGTTTATCAGACGATGGAAATTGGAAGTATAATCTAATGGCAATCCGAACGCAATTATAGGGTTTCATGTTATTGCGTATTAAAGTATCTCACACAATTTCGGGCAAAAGGGAAGTCATTTCGAACACAATCATGGGCTTTACGTTATTGCTTATTAAAGCATCTCACACAATTTTGGGCATTTTTGGGTAATGGGAAGTCATTTTGAATGCATTCCAAACGCAATTGGAATTCATGTAAATTAGCTAAGCTAGCGAATTCATGTGAATTCGAATTGGCTCCAATTGGCTCCATTTGAAATAAAGAGAAATTCCTCCCGTCTGATAAACTCCCATGTTATCACTGTCCAAGAGGCTGCAGCTGGTGCATGAGTCAGAACTGAACTAAATAATAATATCGCCAAACACTCGGGGCTACTGGGGCCACTGGCTTCCAGTGACAAAGATGGGTCTAGGAATACTCCGAAGCTACAATCTGCTTCTTCAGTGGATGTAGAACCCCATCCAGGGCAGGTTGTATATCCAATTCTCAGATTTGAGATCCAGTAATCCATAGCACCTCCATTTTATCAGGATTCAATTTCAGGTTATGTAGAACTGGCCTAGAATTTGTCCTCATTAGAATTTCAATGGGAAGGTAATTAAGGACACAGAATTCAAAGGTCACCTTTTGGCCTTTGCCAGTATTTCTGTTCCCAAGACATCAGGCACCAGAAGTAACAGCAGTGCTGAATGCTGTCTGCTGCTGGAGTGATAGTCATAGGATTTTTATCATCTAGCAAAGCCTGAAAGAAGTGAAGCACAGAATGTTATGGCATTCTTAATCATGATGTTCATACTGAAGGGTATACACTGTTCTTTTCAATGGCAGTTTGCCCTCTGTTTTGTCCTATTGATTTCAATCTCTGAATGTTAGCACCCAAAAAGAATATGAGATTCTGAGATTCATAGATGATAGAATATCTTCTCCAGAACTACCTAGCCAGATAGTACATGGTGCTGAATGTGATGAAGGCACAGTTGCATTCTCTTTCTGATATGCACAATGAGAATGCCATTGCTCATGTAGAAGAAAGAAAAGGGCATCAGAAAAAGCATGCCCATGGTGAAAACACATTGGACCTGAAAACACAGAATGAAAAGGAATTCCAGCAAGGTTAGTTTAACTTTACCAGTTTATTTTGGAATGAAAATAGTGTTGACTGTGACAGGAATGAAGTCTGGTACAAAAACACGTATTATCCAGCTTTTGAAACCCAAGAAGTCTCCAATCTGGATTCACAACAAAAGAATCATAGGACACCTTAAGATAAGACTGTTTTTTCTGTACTGAAGTAGAACAAATGCCTTGTGTGAAGCAGCCTTTATCACAAAGAAGAGTGTAGAACTGAGGTTTATTGCAGCAAACTTAGGAAAAGTTCAAAAACAACACCTGCCTCCCACAGGGTTGGGGACAGCTAGACAAAGTGGAGCCAAGTTAGAATCCGATAGGTAAGTGCAGAGGCAGAGAAGTATGCTGCAGATTTATGACATAATTTGGCAATATCAAATACATCATTGGTAGATCTTGTCAGATACCAAAGTATTATAGATTTTTAGAGCTCTATAAGAGCTAGCATGGTATAGAGCCAGACTATAACTCTGGCGGCCAGGTTTAGAATCCCTGCTCAGCTGTGGAATCCCATTGATTGACCTTTGGCAAGTCACACTATCTCAACCTCAGAGGGAGGAAAATCTGGGCAAGAAAACACTGTGATACATTTGTCTTAGGCTCGCCATAACTTGAAGGCACATAACAACAACAACTACTACTACTTTGGCCAGCTCCAAGCTTGAAGGGCCACTGAAAAACCTACCTTATTTCAATGAGCCCTAGAGTTTCTAGCGATGGTACCAGCAGCAGCATTCAGTGGCCTTGAGCCACCATTTTAGTTTGTCATAAGTCCTATCGGATCTTCAGAATAACATTATCTGGATGGGAGAAAGGACAAGCTTGCCCCATCCTTCCTGGTTGTTCCTGTATTTGCGTGGAGAATGGTAGTCTGAAATAAAAGAGTCTCAATAAAGCATAGAGATTCTCCATGCAATCCAGAAAACAAAAACAGGGTTTCCAATATCATGGGGAAGGCTTCATGTGTATTGCAGGCTCTCCTTTTCAGGCTATCACTCTCCACATTAAGAAAGTGATGATGAGGTTGTGGGGCCAGTCTGTTCTCTCGTGTCTTTATTTTAACCCACTTTTGATGGGGCTGCAATGTTTCCAACACAGCATCATCCTTAGACATTGTGGGACATTAAAATATCAGTTTAAAATGGACAATTATTCTATTTTTAAAGGTTAATTAGCAGAAATTTATATTGTACTCATTCTTGTTGTCTTCTATAATTGTGTATAATGGTTGTTCGCTAAACCACAATAAACTGGTAGTAGTACTGGTACAGGACTGGTAAAGGTCCGGTGTTCCAGGACAGAACCACCTGGTCAAATTTGCAACCCTCTTTTGTTTGGGAAGCCATTATTTATACTAGTTCTCTGGAGCAACAGAAAATTGTATGAAGCACTCATAGTGAATAGTCAAAGGCCATCCATGATTGTGCAGATAGAGGACAAAGTCACTCTCCCAACAAGGTTATCAAATAGTTTTTAAAAAAATCTGCAACAAGGTTAAACACTTAATGCTCCGGGTACCAAGGATGAAATTGGTGTAATTTGAAGCTAGTGAGCTGCATCCTTAGCTATGCCTTGTGGCTGCAGCAGTAAGTCCCCAAATTTTCTACCTGATGACCTGAAATATTTTTGACCAAAGCTGGATCAATCATCCTAAATACACCAAAATCCAGGTTACTACATGAGCTGACTAGTTAATTATTTGGGACAGGAAAATTCTAAAGAGTGCTGGTCAGCCTAAAATCTTGATCCTGATTTGCTTCATGAAGCAGGAACTAATTGAACTTGCAAACTAGAAGCTGTGAAATGTTCTCACCTGAGAGGCTTTGACTGGTCCCTACTTGGTTATTTTTCCACTGTTAAGTAAAAACACTGGCCTTTTTAGTAATTTTTAATTTTATGTCAAACTACCCTGTTTCCCCAAAAATAAGACATCCCCCCAAAATAAGACCTAGTAAAGGTTTTGCTGAATTGCTAAATATAAGGCCTCCCCTGAAAGTAAGACCTAGTGAAGTTTTTGTATATAAATATATATACAGTATATAATAAATGTTCATTTTTTTTGTTCCACAACAAATATGAATTCTTCTTCATGGAAAAATAAGACATCCTCTGAAAATAAGACCTAGCGCATTTTTGGGAGCTAATATACAATATAATAATATAATAAGACTATATTATATATTATATATATATTATATATATATTATATATAATATAATATAATAAGACTGTCTTATTTTGGGGGAAACACAGTAGATTGATGCTGAGTTTGTTAATCTTTTATAATAAAAGAAAAACAAAATATTCTTTTGGTTTAATCCTCTACAATTTATCTGGAAAAAATATTTTTGTAAAGGGCAGCATTTTTTTTAATGCATAGATAATTATAAAAATAGCCCTTTACCCACTATTATTCTGCCTTGAATATGTGTATTTGTGTGTCTGTGTGTATGCGCCTTCAAGTTACCTATTGAGTTATGACGATCCCATGAATTTAATACTGCTTTCTTAGGCAAAGGTTGTTTTCATTGGATGCCACAATATAAAAATAAATCATGTAAAAATCATGTAAAATAAGACAAATGTTGTGCACCTTAACTCAGTTTGCATGCTTTACACATCTTAAAATTCAGCTTTTCTCGGTACAGAATTTGGATTGCATTAATTCAGAATATACTTTCAGCATAAGATACAAATAGTTGATTAACTAGTTGTAACTACTTATAAGTAGATGAGGTAGTTAAGTAACTATTATCAAGTAGTTAAATAACTATTGATAAGTAGTTAAATAACTATAGTTATATAGTTAGTAACTATATTTATATAGTTGGGTGACTTTAGGTATGTAGTTAAATAACTAGTTATAAGTAATTACAATACTTAGCTAACTAGAGGTATAAATAGTTTTATAGTTTTTATACCACTATAATACAGTTAGAGGTTTTTTATACAGTGGGCCCTCCTTATACCCATAGTTATTAACTCTATAACTACATACCTATAGTTATTAACTATATAACTATTGTTATTCAACTATATAGCAATTGTTACTTAACTACTTATCAATAGTTACTTAACTACCTAAATTACTTATAAGTAGTTACAACTACTTACTGAACTGTTTAGCTTTAGTTACTTCACTATATATCTAATTCTTTAAAAATCTGAAAGACAAAAATAAAAAGAAGGATGGTCCCTTGTATAAAAAGGCAAAAATCCAAGCTTGCTTTATGGAAGTTACATTTTTAAACAATCATACCCTCAGATTGCCTCCCCATCTCTCATTTTTTATTTTTCAGCTGTCTCAGCTTGGTTTTTCTGGATGAAATGATCTCACAAGGAGGGACTCCTTTTGCCTCCTTTCGCACAGGGCTGAGAAGTGTTGACTATGGCGAAACTACAGTTTTCTCCCTGACAGTTGACTTCATCATCAGCCACCACTATTGCTGCAGCCCAGTAGCTGCTCCTATATTATTTATGCCTCTTAACTTGCCTCTTATTCCCTTCTTCCTTCCCTCAGCTCTCCTTTTTCTTTCCCTTTTACACTCCTAGATGTAATAAGTTATGTAGTTAAATAACTGCACTTATATGGCTAAAGCTACATATATTGTTATAGTTGTAGTTTGGAGTTACAGTCAGTCCTCCAAGCAGCCACGGTTTGCAGTTTAGAGTTACAGTCTGTCAAACATCCACGGTTTGAAAATATTTTAAAATATTTCCAAAAGCAAACTTTTATCTCATCATTGTATTTAATGGGAATTGACTAGCCTTGGAGTTTGTTTCCATGGAGGGAGGGGTGTCCTGGAACTAAACCCCAGCGGATACAAAGAGCGTACTGTATATTTATATTTATTTTTACTTCCACATTTTATATTTTTAGAATTAGCTATGTTCTTGAGTAATTAACAAACCATCGGTGAGCAGATAAATAACTAATTATATAAAGCACTTAGGAAGTTATATAGTGATAATCATAGTTTTAGAGTTAGATCAGATCCAATCTATACAATTGAAAGCTTTGCTGTAGTCTATGCAACTTTAGTTTAGTGCTATTGTCCTATAGTTGCTGCTATGTTCTGCATCTCCTTTCTTCTGGATTGGTATAGCCATCGAGGATTGGCCACCTCTTTGTGTGCAAAGTGCCATATTATTGTGAATGCAGTCACATCACTAACTATGACAGCAGAAACAGAGTGATATATAATCTGATTGACAGTTTAAAAAAAATCTGAGAATGATAGACTGTGTTCAATATGGAGGCTCCATTTAAATAAATACAGTGGTGTGAATGTCAACAGGGTTAAATTGCAATGCAGATATTCGATTGGACTAGTTGCCACAGTGAATCTCCTTGGATCTCCTCGCTACAAAAACATTAGTGTGAATGTTGCCCAAAGCTTGGCAAGTTACCTTGTAAAAATAAATTGTCCCTTTTATTAATTCTATTGTCTGAAATGTAATTTATTGCTGTTACTCTTTGCAAGAAAGATCTCCATTCCTTCCTAGCAAGGAAAAACAAAATAACTGGGATGTATGTACATGTGTGATCACTATTCCTCCATCAAATGTAATCCTTGTCATTGTTGTTGTGTGCCTCCAAGTCATTTTTGACTTATGGTGACCCTTAGGTTTTCTTGGCAGGTTTCTTCAGAGGGAGTTTGCCACTGCCATCCTCTGAGGCTGAGAGTGTGTGTCTCACCCAAGGTCACCAAGTGTTTTTTTTTTATGCTTGAGTGGGGAATTGAACCCAGATCTCCAGAGTCATAGGAGTTTATCAGACGGGAGGAATTTCTCTCTATTTCAAATGGAGCCAATTCGAATTCACATAAATTCACTAGTTTAGTGAATTTATGTGAATTCTAATTGCGTTCGGAATGCTTTCAGAATGACTTCCCATTGACCGAAAATGACTTCCCATTGCCCGAAATTGCGTGAGATACTCTAATATGCAATAATGTAAAACCCATGATCGCATTTGGAATGATTTCCCTTTTGCCCGAAATTGCGTGAGATATACTCATACGCAATAACGTGAAACCCCATGATTGCATTCAGATTGCCATTGGATTATACTTCCAATTTCCATCATATGATAAACTCTATAGTCCAATGTTCAAACCACTATACCACGCTACATCTTTAGGGATGAAAAAGATGAGCACCCCGGACTTGTATGAATATAACATATTTTAGCACAGAGAATTGTAGAAAGTGTCACTTACTGGTTTTCCTCATATCATGCTATTGTTAGATACAGAGCAGCCAAGCCAAGAAGATGAAAAAGTGGCAGCCACATACATGTTCCTTCAACAGAAGTGGTGGGAGTTGGAAATTGAAGGCAGTTTGTAAGTGCTCCTAAACTTAATAACTCAAGGGAAGGAATATGGCTGAAGAACAGAGAGTGCAGTAACACTTTTAATTGACTTATAGCAGCAAGAGTGGGTTTCCTAAGCAACTGAAGCACTAACAGAATGAAATGACACCTTAATTTATAGGACTGACTTTCTGTGGGTGAGAGAATATTGCAAGCTTTTGATATGTTCAAAAATTTGCTTCATGCAGAATTCTCTGTAGGAAAAAAAACCCTGCATGGCAATACAATATGGAGTTTATCATATGACGGAATTTGGGGGTATAATGCAATGGCAATCCGAATGCAATCATAGGGTTTCACGTTATTGTGTATGAGTGTATCTCACACAATTTCGGGCAATGGGAAGTCATTTTTGGGAAATGGGAAGTCATTCTGAACACATTCCGAATGCAATTAGAATTCACGTAAATTCACTAAACTAGCGAATTTATGTGAATTCGAATTGGCTCCATTTGAAATTGAGAGAAATTCCTCCCATGTGATAAACTCCAACACTCCACAAGGCATAAAAGTCAGATTGCTAGATCTAATACTTATTTGTTGATTTCTTGCATTACTATCTCACCTTGCATCCAGGGAGTTTGAACTGGTTTATGTTGCTGTTGTTGTGCCTTCAAGTCATTTTTGACTTATGGTGAATCCAAGGTGAACCTATAATGGGGTTTTCTTGGCAAGATTTGTTCAGAGAAGGCTTGCTATCTCTTTAGGCTTGCTGATAATAGTTTATTATTTCAATAATCTTCTGAATTGTGAGCTAGAGATCATCATGCCCAATTCTCGACACAAGAGCAGGATCCTGTGATTACCTCCCTCCAAAATTAATAACACAAAATCCAGAATTAACTGGTAAATTAAAAAAAGAAATGTAATCATGGTGCAAGTCTTCAGCTTTCTTTAAAAAACTACAAAAGAATCACATTGTTTTATATGGGTACTGTTGAGACCTCAGCATCTTTGGTCCTTAACATATTTGAGTCTCTCTTATATGAAATTCTGAAATACAAAATAATAATAATAATAAATAATAAATAAAATTTTAATGGATGGCTGTGATAGTGGTACCTTTGGTTTCTGTTGATACAATGGACACCAACTTTATTTCATACACAAAATTATTAAAAATATTGTATAAAATTACCTTCTGACTATGTGTATAGTATAGAAGGTGTATATGAAACATAAATTCATTCTATGCTTAGACTTGGGTCCCATCTCCAGGATATCTCATTATATACGCATAATGCAAAAGTAGGCATTCCAATTTAACATAAATAAATAAAAATAAACAAATTCCAAAATCCAAAATACTGCTGGTCTTAAGCATTTCAGATAAGGGATACGCAACTTGTAATTAAGGCCTCATGAGCAATGCAAAAATAATGCACTTTCACAACATTTTCACAGCCAGCCATGGCTCAATGGTATGGGATTCTGGAATTTGTAGTTACTTGTGGCAACTAGAGCTCTCGGACACAGAAGATTAAACATCTCACAAGCAACAAATCCCAGAATTCCATAGCTTTGAGCAATGGCAGTTAAAGCAGTGTCAAATGGCATTATTTTTGTAGTGCAGATGAGGCCTAAGATGAAAACCGTAGTTAGTTATGGCACCATAGCTCTCTGACAGAGGAGGCACAAAATTACAATTTCCAGAATTCCATAGGATGGAGCCATGACAGTTAAAGTGGTGTCAAACAGGATTATTTATGCAGTGTGGATGCAGCCAAATTTATGGTTGCTATGATTCTACTTCATTCCATCCTATGGAATCCTGGGAATTTGTGGGAAGAGGTACTTAGAGTTCTCAGCCACAAAGCTCTCCAAACTACAATTCCCAGGAGGCCATCAGATACAGCCATGGCAGTTAAAGTGCAATCATAATGTTATAGAGTGTAGTGTAAAGGGGTACTGGGGATAGTCACACTGCAGAAATAATCCATTTTGACACCACTTTAACCGCCATGGCTCAGTGCTATGGGATTCTGTGAACTGTAGTTTGTTGTAGCATCAGAGGTCTCTGACAGAGAAGGCTAAATGTCTCACAAAACTGCCATTCCATAGCATTGAGCCATGGCAGTTAAAGTGGTGTCAAACTGGATTATTCTTGTAGTGTGGATGCAGCCATATAGAACACGGAAACAATTGTGGACTGTGAGAATGAAACAGCAATGACAAGTTAAAGGGGGGAATGAAATAGCCTGGAAAAAAACCTGGGTAGGAGGTATCCTCAACAAAACCACTCCACATTACAACAATCTGGGTCAAGTCTGTAAGAAAACCTCAGAGGACTCTTTCAGACGTCGGGAATTGGAAGTATAATCTAGGGTCAATCCGAACGCAATCATAGGGTTTGACGTTATTGCGAATTAAAGCTTCGCACACAATTTCGGGCAAAAGGGAAGTCAATTCGAATGCAATCATGGGTTTGACGTTATTGCGAATTAAAGCTTCACACTCAATTTTGGGCAAGGAGGGGTCATTTTCGGGAAATGGAGCGTTACTCCGAATTCAATGGGGATTCCCATAAATTCGCTAAACAAGCAAATTTACAGGAATTCGCAAAGGCTCCATTTGAAGTTTGGGAGAAATTCCTCCCGTGTGAAAGAGTCCAGAGAGTACTACCGGTAATACTTTTCTACAACACCTAAATTTGTCTAGGGTCAATTCCAGAACCATCCCACAATTATCCCATTGCCAATAATGGGATATTCATTGCCAATAATGGGATAATTGTGGGATAGTTCTGGAATTGACCCTAGTGTGATAATCTATGACCAGTGAACAGAAGACGTGGCAAGGAACTGTACAAAAAAAAAAAAAGCAGAGATCTAAAGAAGGCATGAGTGTTATTGTGTGCTGTGTGTTTGGGCTTGTGTGCCTTCAAGTCACTTGTTGACTTCTGGCGACCCCATGAATTTCCATAGGTAAGGAATACTCAGAGGGAGTTTATCACACGGGAGGAATTTCTCCCAATTTCGAATTGAGCCAATTCGAATTCATGTAAATTCGCTAGTTTAGCGAATTTATGTGAAATCTAATTGCGTTCGTAATGTGTTCAGAATGACTTCCCATTTCCAGAAAATGACTCCCCATTGCCCGAAATTGCGTGAGATACACTCATACTCAATTACGTGAAGCCCCATGATTGCGTTCGAATTGCCATTGCATTATACCCCCAAATTCCGTCGTATGATAAACTCCATAGTTTATTTGTTGTTGTTGTGTTCCTTCCAGTGGTTAAATGCAATTTGTTTCATAAAAATCAAGCAGCCAGAACCTATTGTAAAGAACAAAATAACTTTCTGGCCTTGCATCGGACAATTTTAGTGCAAAGATTAAGACGCAGCAAGTACTGCAGAATGTCGTGCCACAAGTCCACTTAAAGGATGTTCATGACATGCGGCTGTTAATATAATACTGTAGTGTATAAAAAAGGCAACCCCAAGATGACCCTATCATGGGGTTTTCTTGGCAAGTTTCTTCAGAGGGGGTTTGCCATTGCCATCCCCTGAGGCTGAGAGTGTGTGACTTGCCCAAGGTCATACAGTGGGTTTTCGTGTTCAAGCCAGGATTTGAACCCTGGTTCCCAGAGTCCTAGTCCAATCCGCAAACTACTACACCATATAGCTTACTTATAATCTTAATATCGTTTGACTACTGGTTCAAGTCAACAGTTAGTGGCAATTTCCACACCTAGGAGCAAGAAGGTGGAAAATACACAGGAGTTACTATAAAGGAGTTTACAGGAAAGTAAGTCCTATTAGTTTTCCAGTAAACTGTATAGGACTGGACACAGCTAAGCCATTAACTATCCTTGCTTTTTTTTTTATTTGTCTAAATAGACATTCCTTTTTTCCCCCTGTTTCTTCTAATTTTCACGTTACAACAAATGCATTTCGTTGTGTATATTCTTTTATTTTCTGCCAGTTGCACATTATAACTAGAAATGAGAAGAGTCAGGAAGGAGAAACACCAGTTGGGAAAAGTGCATTTTCCTTGTAATTTTCATTTCTGAACAAATTAAACTCACCCCTTGGAATGGGTAGAGATTTAACTTCTTTCTTATTTTTGTAATTAATTTTTAAAATTAATTTTAAAAAAAAACCACACCCCCCCCCCACAACACTTCTTATTTAAATTCTTTCTTATGAGGAAAATAATAACAACAATTTTTTAAAAAAAAGACAAGATTTATCCAGAGAACAAAACATTGTTTATAGTAAAGTACAACAACACACCAAATCCCCCCAAAAGTGACACATTTATCCGGCCAATCCTAAGGCACAAAATACAAATAATAATAATAATAATAATTATTATTATTATTATTTATAGCCTGCCCAAAACATTGCTTTATAGTAAAATACAACAACACCCCAAATCCCCCAAAAAGTGATGCCTTTATCCGGCCAACCCTAAGGCACAAAATACACATTAATAATAATAATAATAATAATAATTATTATTATTATTATTTATAGCCCGCCCAATCACTAGGAATCTGAGCAGGTTACAAGAGTTAAAATACATAATACATTGAATAAATATATTATTCTGTTTTATTCATATAGTGCTGCCCTCGGGCTTAATATAATACATTGAATAAAATATATTCAATAAAATTATCACTGTTTTGTGGGTTCTCTGGGTGTCATGTCACTGTACTTTGCTATATGGCCAACGAGAGAGTTAGTATGGTGTGTATTGGTTTGAGTGTCGAACTGTGACTCTGGGTTCGAATCCTGGCTCGGCCACGATGACCTTGGTCAAGTCATACTCTCTCAGCCTCAGAGGGTGGCCATGGCAAAAACTTCCCAGGAAACCCCCATGAAAGGTTTGTCATGAGTGCGAAACACAACCACAACAACAATTATAACAACAACAACAACAACTCCAGGGATATGATGGCTTTGAATGAATATGTTTATTTGGTCAATGTCCACCAGCAAAAATGCAAACCCACAATACAAAGTGTAACAATAAACTTCAACAAGTGATACACAATAAAATTTTTTAAAAATAAAATAAAATGTGAGTAATGTAAAAATACACTCTCCTGTGGTTTTATACATTTCACAATTCCATTATTTAATACAAGATTTTAAAATATTTCAAAGCCCAGTACATAAAAGTACAATGGCTTTTGAAATGCTTCTGTAGTACAATAAGAGTACTATAATAAATTAAAATATGATGGCTTTAATATATCAGTGATGTCCAAAACCATTGGCCCTTCAGGTTTTTTTGGACTCCAACTCCCAGAAGCCTCAGCTACTTCGGCCAAAGGCCTCCTGGGATTCTGGGAGCTGAAGTCCAAAAGACCACAGTTTGGACATCATCATCATCACTTTAATGGATTCAAAGGGGGCTCTGTTTGGGGAGTCGAAGGGGAACCGGAAGTGAGAGGGTGTAACGTTTAAGCCTTTCCCCTAGGAATAAGCAAATGGAATCTGAGTTGCGACTGGACGCCTAGAGCGGTCGCAGGAGGGAACAGGCGGAAGTTGCTCCACTTCCGGCTGTAAGGCAGAGATTGGTCCAAGCCTATAGAGCCTATTGCTGTCAGAACGTTGGGAGTAGGCTGGAGTGAGTGGACATTTTGTTTTTCTGGCAGCATTGCTTCCCTTTCTCTCTCTATATATATCTCTTTTTACCCCTGTATCATACACAGATCTGTCACATAATTGCAGATACAGCTCTCCCTTATTATCTGGCATTTATTTTATTTATTTCAAGGGTTCAATGTGTTTGGGATTTGGGATTATTATATTATAAAATAATAATGATAATAATAATAATCCCAAACACATTGAACCCTTGAAATAAATAAAATAAGTGCCATGTATTTATATTTATAATAATAATATATAATTTATATATATATATATATATATATAATATATATATTATTTTATATTTTATAGATATATTTTATATTATTATTATAATATAATAATTATATTTATAAGAATATATAATTATTTTATTTTATTATATATATTATATAATATAATTATAATATTTTTATTTTATTTTATATGTATTATATAATATAATTATTATAATATTATTTTATATTATATAAATATAATTTATATTATTATTATTATTATTAATATCTTATAATATAACAATTATATTTATAAGAATATTATAGAATTATTTTATTATATTATGTATATTATAATATAATTATAATATTATTTTATATTATATAAATATAATTTATATTATTATTATCTTATAATATAATAATTATATTTATAAGAATATATAATTATTTTATTATGATATATTATATAATATAATTATAGTAATATCTTATATTATATAAATATATTTAATATTATTATTATCTTATAATATAGTAATTATATTTATAATATTATAGAATTATTTTATTATTTTATGAATATTATATAATATAATAATAATATTATTTTATATTATATAAATATGTTTTATATTGTTATTATCTTATCTTATAATATAATAATTATATTTATAATAATATTATAGAATTATTTTATTATATTATATATATTATATAATAATAATATTTTATATTATATAAATATATTTTATATTATATTATATAAAATTACATATATATAATAAATTTTATTTATAAAATTTATATACATATATATCTATATAAATAATATATATAATATATAATTATGGTTATTATGATTATTTTGGATTTTGGGATGCCTGTGCTTGCATATACTTGTTGTTTAATAATAATGATGGTGAATAGTAAATAAATTATTATTATTATTAAGCTTTATTTCTATAGCGCTGTCGATTGGCACAGTGCCATACATACAATCATTTGAATTAGATGGTCCCCTGCCTTCATGCTTACAATCTTAAAAAGACGCAACACAAAAGGAGAAGGGAGGGTATGGTGGTAAATAAATGATTTATTTCTATTCCTCCTTTTTCTCGTGGAACCAAAGCAGATTACGACAAGACCATTAGATCCAAAAATAATCATACAGTAAACATAAGCCAGAATACAAAATATAAACCTAATGTCTAAAGCAAGGAATGTATTATATGGAAGAATACAAAGAACAAAGTCCACAGTATCAACATACTAAATTAAAATATACCCTTAACATATTTAATCTAACAAATATCACCTTTCTCCTAGCAGCAAAAAATGCAGTTCAATACAAATACTCGGACAAAAATATTATTAAAAACATAATAGCCATGGTTTTTTTTCGTAAATGATTTAATCTTATGGAATGTTGTTCTTCTACTTCTTTCCTTGCAACTTTCCTTCCTTTTGACTCTTAACTTTATAGTCTGTTATTTTGAATCTTAAGTAATATTTGAGGACAATATGTACTATAATATATATACTATATATATTATATAGGACAATATATACTAGGGCAATATATACTAGGGCAATAATAATACAATAGCAGCAGGAGACCACAATCCCATATACTCCCAAAACATTACATAATAATAATAATAACTCCTTTTCTGGAATATGTCCTCCATTTCAACCTTGTGGAGCAGTGGTTCCCAAACTTTTGCCTTCCAGTTTTTGTTTTTTGTTTTGGACTTCAACTCCAAAAGAAGCCCCAGCAATCTTGGCCAACTCTTAGGAATTCTAGGACCTGAAGTCCAAAATATCTGGAGGACCAAAATTGGTAATCACTGTTCTGGAGGAAGTCTGCAATGCCCTCCATTTTGAGCATGATCAAGAAGTATGAGTTTCCATTTATATTAGTGTTTCCAGCTTTTATTTGATCGTGCCCTACGTTTTTACTTGACTGCCCTACAATTTGTTGTGCTATGTCTTCCTTTGAGGTTGTGAGGACATCTGATCTACCGGTGTTGTGTGCCTCCAAGTCATTTCTGACTTACAGTGACCCCAAGACAATCTTATCGTGGGGTTTGTCTTGGCAGCTTTCTTCAGAGGGGGGTTGTCATTCCCATCCTCTGAGACAGAGAGAGTGACTTGCCCAAGATTACCTAGTGGGCTTCCATGGATAAGTAAGGATTCGAATCCTGTCGTCCAGAGGCTTCATCCTCATTGCAGGAAAAATCTGGGTTGACACCGCTTTAACTGACACTGAATGGAATGGTGATCTCCAGAATTCTAGTCCAATATTCAGTGCTGGCCACATGATAACAGAGTAATCACTGACAAGGCTGGCACGATGGCTTTCATACATGTATTTATGAGATATATTGGAAATGGGACCCATGCCTAAACACAAAATTAGTTTTTGTTTCCTGTACACCTTATAAACAGAGCCTGAAGGTAATTTTGTAGGTAAAGGTAAAGGTATTCCCCATTGACAAGGTTGTCAAGTCGTGTCCGACCATAGGGAGCAGTGCTCATTTCTGCTACTAAGCCAAAATGCCAGCCTTGTCAGAGACTACTCTGTTATCATGTGGCCAGCATGATTGTACAGATACCCACCAGAGTGGTACCTATTTATTTACTTGCATTTGCATGCTTTCGAACTGCTAGGTTGGCAGAAACTGGGACTAGTGATGGGAGCTCACCCCATAATGCGGCACCCCGGTCTTGAATTGCCAACCTTCTGATCTTGCAGTCAACAGAGGCAATGTTTTAAGCCCTTGAGCCACTGCATCCCATTTTGAAAAAAAAAATGTGCACGAAACACATTTTATGTGGATTGAACCATCAGGAAGCAAAAGTGTTACTATCTCAGCTTCCCATGAAAAAGTTTCTGTTTTTGGAATATTTCAGATTTTGGAATCTGGATAAGGGAGACTCAGTGTGAAATTCTTCCTAGATCTGATGAAACGGACTCCAGTTCATGAAAGTATAGATGTATCACAGTAAAAAACTGGTCAAAAAGCTCTTTTTCATAATGATGGTTGTAATTTTCCACTTATGGTAACCCTAAGACCCTATCACTGGGTTTTCTTGGCAGAGAGAATATGAGTTGCCCAAAGTCACCCACTGGGCTTCCATGGCTGAGCTGGGACTTGAGCCCGTGTCCTAGTCCAGTGCTCAAATTGCTACTCCACTTACGCTGATTTTTGTTATTTTGGTTCAAATGAATGAAACTCATGAAAACAGATCTAAAGCATACAAATACAGTAGACATGTCACCTTCTCTCTTTCCCTTTCTGTCTTCACACGGCATGGCCACTTAACTTAGCTATGCTATACAGTTAGCTATTCAGTGATGGTGTACAGGTGAAAACTGTTTTAAGCTTCTAAAATACTTATAATATGTTAAACTGTTAGTTGTGAGGGTAGGGATTTTTGAGCCAAAATGCAATGCAGAAATAAATTGATAAAAAGCACATACGTTGTATTAAAAGCTATCAACAACAACCCAGACAACACTGGTAAAGTAGGGGTAACTATAGGATAGAATGACTTTCCTCCCTCTCTCCTACTGGGAATAAGATTTGGGCAATCTTAAAGAAACAGAATTCTCTTTTTGATTAGGATCCCCCCCCCTTTTTTTTTTTTGACAGAGCATTGACTACTTTATGCTGAAGTGAGATGGTCTGGAATGTCTAATGTAGAGTGACTAGAGCACTTCAGGTATGTTTGGACACCTAGAATTATATATATTTTTAATACTATAAAAAAGACAGCCAGTGAAGGAGGAGGAAATTACATGGAACAAAGCACTGTCATCAATGTTGGTTTAATTACTTGTTCTATGTGTAGAGATTCACCTATTTTAAAGGCTTAAAGAGGATACCTGTAGTGTTAAACACACTAAATTACAATCCCTGTATATTTTATTTTATATTATATGATAGTTTCTGTAAAGTAACCCTCCTTCTCTACTTTTGTCTTTCCCCTGAAAGGAATCCAGTATGAAACCAGACTGATACTGAAAAAAGGGTATATTGGAGTGGGGGTTGGGGACACAAAATATTTTGATTTGATGCAATGATGGTATTTTCAGAAGGGAATAACCTTTTAATCATGAAAGTCTGAGTTGGGGTAAAGAGGATGAATAGCTAATTTGGAACAATTTGCTTAATTCTATAAGGTTTTTAGTGGTCAAACTAGATCTATAAATAGTGGCCTTGAAACAAGAGGTGTATCCTGGGACACTTCTGAACTTTAAGGGAATGATACTTAGGGGAAAAAAGGTGAAACAATTAAATTATCATGAGAGCTGAAGCTTCTGATCAGCCATCACAGTAAATTCTGTACTGTTTATGTTAAGACATTCTAAATCACACATGGTACGGAGGAAGTAGACTAGAGAAACATTTCCAGAAACAGTGCTTATCCACTGGAAGCTGAACTATGAGGCAACCAGGAAAAATAATAAGAGTTATTACTTCACACAGTAAGTTTTAAAATTACAGTGGTCCCCCGGGTTACGAAAGTAATCCGTTCCGGATTACCTTTCGTAACCCGAAAATTTTCGTAACCCGGGGGACCCCCAGGCCTCGGAGGGGAAGGGACGGAAGGCCGTCCCTTTTCCTCCAAAGCCTGGCCTCGGAGGAGAAGGGATGAAAATCTGTCCCTTGTCCTCCGAAGCCTGGCCTCGGAGGAGAAGGGATGAAAGTCTGTCCCTTGTCCTCCGAAGCCTGGCCTTGGAGGAAAAGGGTTGAAAGTCTGTCCCTTTTCCTCCGAAGCCTGGCCTCGGAGGAAAAGGGATGAAAGTCTGTCCCTCGTCCTTCGAAGCCTGGCCTCGGAGGAAAAGGGATGAAAGTCTGTCCCTTGTCCTCCGAAGCCTGGCCTCGGAGGAGAAGGGATGAAAGTCTGTCCCTTTTCCTCCGAAGCCTGGCCTCGGAGGAGAAGGGATGAAAGGCCGTCCCTTGTCCTCCGAAGCCTGGCCTCGGAGGAGAAGGGACGTCCCTTTTTTTCGGATCCCGGGGGATCCTTCGGATCCTGGGGGATACAATCGCGGTCCCGCCGGTTTCGGATCCCGGGGTTTTCTTAACCCGGGGGATTCGTATCCCGGGGGACCACTGTATAGTTTTGTTACTGTTAGATGAACTGATGACCACAGTTTTGGATGGCGTTAAAAAGAGGGTGAATGACCAATTGGGAGGGGTCACATTGGCCCTTCAGGATCTCGTGAAGCACTACACACACTCTGCTTACCCCGAAAACAAAAACAATTCTCACCAATTATTTTTTTTATCAACAGGCCTCCTTAAGGCTCCCTAGGGCCCTTGGGGGACAATTTTGCCACGTTGTGACCCACCCGGGCCATTTTAGGCCTAGGACAGACCTTTTTTCCAACAGGAGGTGAATGGAAGTAGAATGTGGACACCATCCACAGTGAATATGTCCTGGAATATTTAATTAAAGAAAGAAAACTGTTTCTGAAAGAAGGGATAAATCTGTCTTTGAGCTTTCTGCCATACTTGCCTGAATTATGTCAACATTTTGGTTTTTTGTAATTTTTCTATGATTTCATGGCAGGTTGCTGAAGAATGTTCGTTCCAAGATCTCTTAAAGTCAAGAGGAGTGCTGTTGATTTGGAGACCTTTGTAGCTAAAAAAAGCAAGTCCTCTCCAGATGAGTCTTCATTTGAAAAAGCTACAGAGTTCAGAGATGCCAAGTTGGATGTAAGAGACATAACGGCTTCAGAAGACAATTTATTCAAACCAGCGGAAGAGTACACTGAGCCGCAGATCTCTCATGATTCACCAGTGGCCTTTACAGAATCAACTCTGGCAAAGGCCAGTGTTGAGGACTCTTCTCTTGTGGAGGAGCCCATAAAATCTTTCAGTAAAACACAACGCTGGCCACAGCCTGGGGAACCAGTGTGTGTGGTCTGTGGCCGTTACGGGGAGTATATATGTGACAAGACAGATGAAGATGTTTGCAGCTTGGAGTGTAAAGCCAAACACCTTTTACATGTGAGAGAGGAGAATGAAAGCTTGGAACCTGCTAGTATTAATAAAGCAGATCCTCCACCTGGTTTCCTTAATGGTACTTACGTCTATGAAGAAAATGCCTTTGTGTCAAGCCTTCAAGATGAGCAGATTGATAACTTAAAGCAGCAGCTAGGCATAGTTATCCAAGGTGAAGGAGTTGCAAGACCAATAGTAGAATTTGAGCACTGTGGTTTTCCTGATGTTCTGAGCTCCAATTTAAAAAACGCTGGCTATGAAGTTCCAACTCCTGTCCAAATGCAGATGATTCCTGTTGGATTGCAGGGCAGAGATATTGTGGCCACAGCTGACACAGGCTCAGGGAAAACTGCCGCTTTCCTACTTCCTGTTATAATTAAAGCTATGGGAGAGGTAAAGTTCAACCCTACCTGTTCAAAAAGATGTGAGAATTGTGTGTCACTGTCCTATGTGTGTGCCTGAGAACAAAGAAGGCATTTAAGGAAGTTCCTGAAAAACATATTTCATAGGATTTTAGTTGTAGTTATATGGAAAATCTTGAGAAATTATCTTAACAAATTATGTTTTCTTTTAAGATCTGTGTTTCATTGTGTTAATTTGAAAGGAGGGATTAAAATAGCAGGGAAAATAGTTCAGTGATTGGATATGTAAAGGAGGTACAGAATTTGCTAAGATTGTTCCAGTCCACCAAATTAATTTTAAATGGCTGCCTTCCTACCATGCTTTTTCCACACCTCCAGCTCTTCTTGTTTGGCAGTGGAAGTTACAAGGCTTAGGGAAATTTAGTTGGCCAATGACCCAAACAATATTTAATCTGGCAAGAATAGTGGGACTATTAGTTAGAATAGTCTGAGTGGACTGTACAAAGTGAGTGTAAGTGAGAGGATTGTGTACACTTGGAGTAAATGTAATCTTTCACATATTTCTCATTACTGAACTACATTAATGACATGAGAGCGGGAATCCGCTGGTAATCAATAGTCAGAATGAATTTAGGAGCACTGGTGATGACTCCCCAGATAGATTTTAATTGCTGAAAGAATTAAAACTGTGCCACTTTTGTGTGTGTGACATTCAGCAAAAGCGACACAATTTGCAGTTGTATAAAAATATCCTAATAGAGGCATAAATTATACGAGTCCTTTCAAATACAGATAAAGATTGTTGCTGGGTTCCCTTTCTTCTTGTTCCTCACCTACCAGAGGTTGAACTGTTTTAACCGTCTTGGATGTGTTTCGTCTAAACAAAGATACCGTATTACATCCAAAACATTCTCCAAGTTTTTCTAGCCAAGGAAGTGTCTTTACAGTGTGTTTGTAGTGGAAGGGATATCTCTTGCTGTAACCCTTTGGCCGTTGATTTTTGATTCTCTGTAAATTATATGGTATGTAAATAACAATAAATAGTAGTGGATGATTATCTCTGCATATCCAGCAAATGAGCTTGCATGCTGCTATTGTGCATGTGGTGAATTACCGCAGAATGTGTGGATACTATAGATGCCATTGGAGATTATTGTACTGTACTGGGTGTGATATTGGCTGCTACAAAAGTTCTAGATTTTTGATGATTCATTCAGTCATTCATGCTATTGTTTAACATGGCAGCGATCTCATTACATCTGTGACACATTACACTTGGATGTGTGAATGAGTCTTTATAAAATTTCTGTAACAGTTCACTCACTTGCTCTTATTTTTGGGCTTAAAGGCTGAACAGAGTGGGAGAAGACTTCCCCAGTATCTAATGTTACATTCGGACTGTTTGCTGTCATCCCTGCTGACTTCTAGATGAAAAGGATATTGTTGAGCTGGTCTGACACAAACCAACAGCTCTCTTTATGTTTTACTTAGCTGAGAGTTTTATTTGTGAATATGATTTGTGACTTGTAACTCTTCCCCACCCCTTTTTCCTTCTTTAGGCAGAAGCACCATCTGTACTTATTCTGACGCCAACCAGAGAGTTGGCTATCCAAATAGAGAAACAGGCAAAAGAGCTTATGGTTGGACTACCAAACATGAGAACTGTTCTTTTAGTTGGAGGATTGCCATTACCACCTCAGCTTCATCGTTTGAAACAAAATGTTAAGGTGAAATATACTTGCATAATGTGTTCATACTAAAAATAAATATATAATGTTTGGAAACCTCTGCACATAGTAGCCTATACACCAGAATTCCTTCTTCTGGATTCTTGTTAATTAAATGAAGATTTCCCAATTATGATTGGACTTAGTGTCCAAAAAATATTGTACAGGTTGGGCGTCCAGAATTCCAAAATACTTCAGAATTCAAAATTGCCCAGATGGGCGGCTGAGATAGTTACATCTTTGCTTTCTGATGATTCAGTGAAACAAACTTTGTTTCATGCACAAAATTATTTAAAATATTATGTATAAAATTTAGGATATGTTTATATGGTGTATATGAAACATAACTGAATTTTAAGTTTACACCTGGCTCTCATTTCCAAGATCTCTCATTATGTATATGCAAATATTCCAAGTTCCAAATAAATAAATAAATAAATCTGAAATCCAAACACTTCTGGACTCAAGTGTTTTGGATAAGGGAGACTCAGCCTGTACAAACCAATAGGAATATAGTAAAAAGATATCTGGACATGTGTAGGGTTTCTGTCCCTTTCCACAGCTTACCCCCCCCATAAATAAGGTGAAACGTTTAAAGCATAAGTGGTGGTGTCTTTCATGAGCTTGGTCCCCCTGTTGATCTGTCTCTGAAAATTAAATGGCCTGGCACCCTTCCTGGCAACAGCTGAACAACCATTTCACAGGAGGTCATTGAGATATTTTGATGGAACATATCAGGGTAGCTGTGGCTTTCAAAGGATCTTTAGCTGCTGTTGAAACATTGAATTATTGTATAAAGTTATTTCCCTCCACTTTTTCTTTTAGATTATAATAGCAACACCTGGGAGGCTCCTAGAAATTCTAAAGCAAAGCTCTGTTCAACTCCATAATATCAAAGTAGTTGTAGTGGATGAGGTAAGTCTGTATTATGTCTTAGAATCAAAATGTGGGTGGGCATTTCTTAAACAGCAGCTGCAATGCTTGTTTCCACTATGCAAACACATATAGGCCTTGGTAAGCAAGATATATACATTTTTATTCAAAAGTTTCTAGTGTGTAATAAATTTCATATAATAATAATAATACCAGTGACCATGCTATCAGAGTGACTTTTGGAATTGTAGTTCCAAAAACGAACTCTTTTCCAAGCTCTGGCACTGTTACTGAAGCAAATGAAAGTCCTAAACCAGAGTTGGGAAACAGGTGCCCCTATTAGCTAATGTTGGGCCTATCATCAGCCTCAGCCAATCTGGCCAAAATTGAAAGATGATGCAAACTGTAGTTCAACAACACCTTTATCCTTTATTTATATAGCACTGTAAATTTGCACAGTGCTGTACTTACAATCTTAAAATTAGACGGTTCCCTGCCCTCAGGCTTACAATCTAAAAGACACAACACAAAGAGGAGAAGGGAAAGGTGGTGGGAAAGGCGATGGGGTCCAGTGGTTCTTCTCTCCCTCTGGGGCCTGGACCAAGGCAGATGGACTGGAGGGAGGGCTCAGCTTCTTAATACATAGTTAAAATGAGGCATCCTGGGGCAGATGGTACAATCCTGGGAACTCTTCCCTAAACAATATAGTCTTTAACTCAATTTTGAAACTGGTTAGAGAAGTGATGAGGCACACATGTGCGGGAACAAGGTTCCAGGAATGAAGGGAATCAAGTCCTCAAAATTAATTTTTCCATGCTCAAACCTATGCTTTTTGCAAAGTGAAAAGTGGCACTTCGGGCTCTTCTTTCAATGAGTTGTTCTTTCCAGGCTGTAGAGCAGAACCTGAATGGGCTGAGAGTAAATTTGAAGACAGCTGTTCCCTGTTTAGCAGGGAACCTTCATCAATTCTGTGTGTATCAAAGTGAGGCCCTGAAAACAAATGTACAAACTCTGACAGTGCTTTAGTAATTCCTCAAAATATCTATTTATTTTATTAATTCATAATTTTTCTTGTTATGAGTCTCAAGATGGCTTAGAACAGATTAAACAAAGTATAGCTAAAACCTGTTTGATACAAAAGTGTAAGAACCATGAAATATACAGGTATATTAAAAACACTAAATTAAAACAGTTTAAAAATGAGTTGAAACATATTAAAAATGATAAAAGCCTAACATACACCATCAGAAGAAGCTTCTTCCACAGTAAGGTAAGAACCAAAGGCTTGCCTAAATAAAAAGGTCTTTGCCTGCTGCTGGAAAGAGACCAGATGAGTGGGACAATGGGGCCTTCCGTGGGAGGGATTTTGACAATGTGTAAATAGCTGTTGGGGAGACTCTTCTCTGTGTACTCACTAAATGTGTGTGTGATAGTGATGGGACAGAGAGAAAGCCCTCCCTACAAATATATTAAAATTTGCTTAGGTGTATAAAGGAAGATACGGTCTTTCAGACACTCTGTACCCAAGCCATATAGGCCTTTGAAGGTCATAACCAGTGTTAAGGAAAATGCAACATGGGATATACAGTAGAAATCAAATATGTATGTGAAAGTCAAAATGACTAAGCAAAAGCAATTAAGAAGTTACACAGGTGAAAAGGATAATGTAATTTAGAAGTCCTGGAAGCCAAGGACATATGCCAAGGATAAATGACAAGATACATATTAGCAACACCTGAGAGCCAATTAAGGTACAAGACAGTATGATGAAACACTTGGGTTGGACTTAAGTATGGGATGAACATTGTGAACCAATCAGAATGTGTAAAACATCCACAAGTGACTATAAATGATGACACTGTATACCATTGTGTTGTGGAGTAGTGTGGAGTATAGTAGAGAATAGTTGAACTGAGCATTTGTATAGAGTTATATAGCAAAGATTGTATGGTGAAGGGCGTTTAGTGTATATAGTAAAATAAAGTAGATCTTTTGTACAAGTCTACTGTGTTGCCTGGAATCTTGTGAGAAAGAGAAGATACAATCGCTACCAGATCCAAGGAGACGTTTGAAGACATCTCTGAGAGAGGAGTGAGAAGGCTGAAAGAGTTTGTCAAGGTCTTCAGCCTAATCTCAGAAGCTCTGCATGCTTGGAAGAAGCAACAACCACAGATCAAAGCTGGTCTGTTCCGCTGCACAACAAGGTGG
Source organism: Urosaurus nigricauda (assembly GCA_034509955.1). Taxonomy (NCBI): domain Eukaryota; kingdom Metazoa; phylum Chordata; class Lepidosauria; order Squamata; family Phrynosomatidae; genus Urosaurus; species Urosaurus nigricauda. Next base: position 111,151,597 of record JAOEGL010000004.1, read on the forward strand.
TGAGTTCAAGCAAGTATAAGACAAGCTGCAACTCCCATCATCCTTGACATTTCTATTCATGTAAATGAACAGAATTGTAATTGTAAAAAGCCACACCTTTTTCAGTAAATGTGAAGGATTATTTATTTTCTCAGCAATGCTTGTAAAATGAAAATCTGATCCTAATTAGTTCATTTTTTCTCTCTCTTTATTTTAAAGGCTGATACTATGTTAAAGATGGGTTTCCAGCAGCAGGTGTTAGATATTTTAGAAAATATCCCCAGAGACCATCAAACCATCTTGGTGTCTGCCACAATGCCTTTTGGTATCGAGCAGTTGGCAAATCAGCTTCTCCAAAACCCTGTGAAAATAACCATTGGGGAGAAGAACCTGCCATGTTCCAATGTTCGCCAGATTATTTTGTGGGTAGAAGAACCTTCGAAAAAGAAAAAGCTGTTTGAAATACTAAATGTTGGTATTGATGGGAAGGGATCCCTCTTGTTTTGCTTCTACAAATCATGGACAATTGGAAATGGGGGGGGGGGGGCAAAGAATTTGAGATTTTGTTCTTGCTCTTAGTCATCAAATTGGGCCACTATAAATGCATCATTGCAACCACTTTGGTTAACTCCTCTGCTGAATCCTATACAGGTAGAATTCATTATTTAAGTGTTACTTGCAACACTGACTTTATTAGTAGGAGCATAGAATCTGCTTTGTACTGTCAGACCATCAGCCCAACTAGTTCAGTATTGTTATACTGATTAGCATCAGCTCTGCAGGATTTCAAATGAGGTTTTCCAGCTGTACCTGTAAATGCTAGTGACTGAGCCTTAGATTGCCAAACAAAACATGCTCTGTCATTGATCCATGGTCCTGTATAGTACAAAACCTCATACTGGTACTTTGAGCCAGTGATATTGAAAAGCTGTTAGTCCCTGCGCATGGGAGCTTTAATTAAGCTTTTCCTGAACAGCAGCCTTCCCTGTAAAGGGAAAACTGAATATGAAATTCTTTGTTATGCCCTAGTGTCCAACTGTTTAAAAGAAAATACATCAAATCCACTGAGTCAAGAACCTTCTCTGAGAGTCTCATCAATTTATCAGACCATGAGCAAAATACTTAAATCTGGCCTTGCGCCTGGTTAAAAAAAATGAATCCTTATTTTCTACCAGAGTAAAAGGTTATTTCTGATTACTGAATTCTCTTTGGCTTTCTAAAAGTATTGGAAACATTTCCATTGCCCTTCAAATTTGTTAATATTACAGAAGCGTTAATATTACACAAACTTGATGGATCATGTTACTTCACTTATCATTTCCTCGGTTTAATAATATTTAACCTTCCAGTACTTTTGGTATAGAATTTTGAGTGCAGTGATCATGGAGAACAGTGAAGTCAAAGATCAGCCTTTCTTTCAGGGTACTATTAATCCCTCTGGAATCAGTCTTCAGTCCTTTATAGTAATTTTATTAATATTATACTAGCTGTCTCAAGCAGCTATAAGTTGAAATATCTGTATTTGAACTTAAAAGCCATCTCAGAATTTCATAAGTTATTATTTGAAATATGTAATTGCAAAATTGGGCCATGTAATGTAGTTTGGCCTATATAAAATGACTCTTCAGTTGGAAGATGGGGTAGGGTGCTGTGGAAGATAAAATTGAGTTGTAACTGATGTTGGCAAACAATGTTTGCGTTGATATGCAAAAGTAAAGTGTTTTCCTTTGTTTAGGATAAGAAACTTTTCAAGCCTCCAGTGCTGGTATTTGTGGAGTGTAAATTGGGTGCAGATCTTCTGAGTGATGCTGTTCATAAAATCACAGGCTTACAGACAATATCCATGCATGCTGATAAATCACAGATAGAAAGAACTACCATATTACAGGTTTGTAGACATCTGTGACACAGCCATTTTCTAGTTGATTTGTATTCTTGATTATTTGTGCTTCATGTTTATGAAAGGCAGTGCAATTTTTCCTGAGCTTCAGTACTGCAACTAATGTCTCAGTCTATAAACATTCCTTGCCATGCAGTCCTCTGAGATGTTATAAAGCTCTCCCTCTGGCCTTCATCATTCCCTCAAAATTTAGTTGTGTCTGTGATCCAGAAACCTGCTCATTCTGCTGTCATGTAATTCTGGCACCCAGAAGTAATTTAGCATGCATTTCCTAGTAATTGTAGAGCTAGGGCTGGCCCAAGACATTTTGCTGCCTGAAGCAGAATTGGAAGTGGGAGCTCCTCACAAGCCACCTAATGAAGATGTGTAGAATTCAGTTGCCCAAAGCAATTTCTCAGATGAGACAGAAAATCCTAGAAGTACCTCTTCACATCTTGGCAGTAAAAATACAGTGATAGCAAGATCAATAAGTAAAAGCTTCATGCATCCAAAATCTTCCGCATTAGATAGCTGCCTTCCTCTATGCTGCATATTCAGAGAAGATAGTGAAACAGTGGCCAGTCAGAGCTTAGTATTCCTGGAGCTTGGTGGTTAATGTGAAAAAGAGCCATTCCGGATCAGACAAAACTTTCTCTTTAGTTCAGCATTCTTGTGTTCATAATGGTCAATAAGATACCCATAAGGTCATAAATAGCACTTTCCTGTTCTTGTTCCACAGTAACTGGTATTTGGAAACACAAGGACTTTGAGAACAGAGATAATATATAGCCATCATGACTAGTAGTTAACTGTGTTAATAACAGGGTTTCTTGGAGGCCTCTCATTCATAGAGTCACTGTAAGTCAAAGCTAACTTGAGGGCACATAGCAACAAAAAATAGTCCATGAATTTGTTTAATACTTTTTTGACAGCAAATTGGTGGCAATGGTACATCTTGTGGCAGAGAATTGAACTTTATGGTGCTGTGCGGATAAACGCTTCCTCTTATTTGTTCTGAATCATTCTTTTTCCGTGGAGTAACACTACGTTTTAGTATTATGAGTGGATCCCTTCATCTTCTTGTTGTGTGCCTTCAAGTAATTTCTGACTTATAGTGACCCTAAGGCAGACCTATTGTGGGATTTTCTGGGGTTGTGTGTGTGTGACTTGCCCATGGTCACTCAGTATGTTGCCAGTATGGTGTACTGTTTCAGGCTTTGGACTATGACTCTGAAAACCAGGGTTTGATTTCCTATCAGCCAAAAATCCTTTCTTATCCATCATGAGTACAGTGGGGTTCCACCATCAGGTTGTATCAATGCATTATCATATTTGTCATTTTATTTTCAGTTCTTTTTTATTTTAATGATTCTCAGCATGGAATCTGCCTTGAACAATTTTTTGTTGTTGCTGGGTTGCTTTTTGTTGCAGTTTATTCTTGAGTGTTTTAAAATGTACTTGAATATTTACGGCAGCTAGCAAAGTGGATTTCAGGAACCTGAATCAAGAGAGTACATTTGAGAAGTGCTTCAGTTCTGTTAAAATGCTTAGGATTGTTCTTTATGTTTATTGCCCTTTTGCTGTTTTTATTTCTAAAATGTGCTCAGAATTTGTTGCTAGCCTCTTTGTAACTTTTCTGTGATTTAATCTCCTTTGCTGGAAATCCTCTTTTTTAAAAGGTTTGACAAGAAGTCTCAAAAATTACATAATACATGAGTTTTTGCTTCCTTCTTTCCAGCAGTAGGAAAATGGTTACATTGATTCAAAACATTTTTTCAGTTTTTCTGTCTTGTGGTCAAGCAGCAAGACACTCAAAAGGGCTGAAATATTATTTCTCTGTTTTTTGTACTAGGGATTATTCCAAGAGAAGTATGAAGTTGTAGTAAGCACTGGAGTCCTTGGACGTGGACTTGACCTTGTCAGCGTTAAACTGGTGGTAAATTTTGACATGCCATCTAGTATGGATGAATATGTACACCAGGTAAATACATGTCTGTTCGGTATTACTGGGTGTACCTGTATGGCAAGAATAGGGCTATCTAAAATACCTGAAGAGCCAACAATCACAAATAATCCCCAACCAGTATGGCCAGTTATAAAGAATTATGGGAGTTGTAGTCCAAACTGTCTGAAGGGCCAAAGGTTCCTTACCACACTTGGCAGTATAAAAGTAGGGTACGTACCTCACTGTAGCAAAGCAGGGCTCTTTCTTGTGTGAAGGAAGCTGTGATTACGCCCTTCCATCAAACAAACAAACAAGCAAAAACATCTCTGAATCCCACCTTATTAGAAAATTATTGGCCTGTCCCCAATTTCCCTCTTTTTTGGGGCACAGTTCTGAAATATGTCGTGGCTCGCTACTCCAGGGGTTCCTGGATGAAACACATTATCTAGATTTAAGATTATTTCTCTTTCAGTGAATATCCTCTTATATCATTCCTCTTTATTTTCATATCAGGTCTTTCATCTGACATCTTTCATATGTACTTGAACTATTTTATTTATTTTCATATACTGACTGAAATGTTTCCAAAGTACTGCACTGGGGAATGATGTCTATAGCCCCCTCCAAATCATGGAGTGCATTGAGACAAACAGATGTGCCAGGACTCTGAGGATCTCTCCTGCTGTCTGTTCTCGATGTGCCCTGTGACCAGGAGAGTTCTGCAGGCATTTCCCAGTGCTCCAATCTGTTCGTTGTTTGCGGTTGTTAACTTCTCTCAAGTCAATCTCAACCCATGGCAACCCTGTGGATGAGACATCTTCAAGACTCCCTGTTCTCCACTGTTCTGCTTAGTTCCTGCAAACTCATACTCATGACCTCCTTAGTAGAGTCCAGCCATCTAGCATGCAGCTTTCTTCTCTTTCTGCTTCCCTAGCATTATTATTTTTTCCAGTGAGTCATGCCTTCTCATGATGTGTCTGAAGTATGACAGCCTGTTTTGTCATCTTGACTTCCAGGGAGATTTCTGGCTTGATCTGTTCTAAATACTTTGGTTGGGTTACTGCCACACTGCAGTAGTAAGTTTTTGGTTGGTCGGGTTGGCATTGTCAGGGGTAACTAACTACATGGAGATCTGTTTAAAGATCTGGTTCTAATTGAAAAAAATAGATCTATTAGATTTTCTCAATTTTACATGATTTGGCCAACCTTAAGCATTGTTGTTTTTAATTTCTCAGGTTGGAAGAGCAGGTCGTCTTGGTCACAATGGAACAGCAATTACCTTCATTAATAACAACAGCAAGAAACTGTTCTGGGATGTTGTGAAGCGAGTGAAACCTACTGGCACTATTCTCCCACCCCAGTTATTAAACTCTCCCTATCTACATGACCAAAAAAGAAGAGAACAGCAGAGAAATAAGCAGGCTCCAAAGGGACTTGTAACTGGTGACAACCTTATGGACATTATCAGAAAACATGACAAGAGCACTTTTCAGAAGTAACGAGCTATAATTGTATTTGTAAATATAAGTAAATATAAGTCTTTTGCAACTTGTACTGAACACTTATAATTCCTCATAATTCCTTGGCTCTTATCCAGTTAAACACTTTGAAATCCCATTGATTTGGCCGCATAATTAGGCAAGCATTTGAAATCAGTAGGATGTCAGATTTCTTGGCTTCTGTTCAGCTGTGCACAATAATAAATAAATTGTCATATTTTTATTCTGGCACTTTTACAGAATGTCAGAGTAGCGTTTTAATATCCTGCTTTATTCATCTGGCACAGAGATTTACTGCAGGTCATTAGTAAGATTTGTCATCAGTCATTTTATATTTTGGACTGGGATACAAATATGCACTGTCCTATGAACTATGAATGACAACACACCTCTTAAACTGATAGGCTTACTTTCAGTATGTGGAGAAGGAGCAATAAAGAACGTGCATACTTCAAATTAAGGTGCTGCCCAGCATCCCACAAACAATAATACAGTGGTCCCCCGGGTTACGAAAGCGCCAAGTGCTTTCCTATACCTTACAGCGGTTCCCCGAGTTACGAAGGTTTTCGGGTTACGAAAGGGATCCTGGAATGGATTACTTTCGTAACCTGGGGGACCACTGTAAATGGTCTACCTGATAAATCATGTAAAGAAAACCCTCTGATGATTTGCCTTAGGGTTGCCATGAGTAAGAGAAAACTTGACATGAAACAAATCTTTTGAGTTATGACAATGTATGTCTCACATCTGTGTGACATTAAGTCAGAAACATAGGGATAGGGTGGAGGAATGGAACCATAACATCTCAGTATTAGAGGGGCCAATAATCTGACTCTTTATAAAGCAGTCTCACTGCAATTCTTGTCCACTAGAATGTGGAATATTTCATCTCTCCCTTTTGAAGAGAAATAAAACTTGAAAATAAATACTGTGTTGGTTATTAACAGAGCTGGTCTGTAGTCAAATGAGGTGAGGTATCCCCGAAAATTCATGCCACAAAAATACTAATGTGCCACAGATCTTGTGTTTGACTCCATTTTCACAGCAGAGGGCAAAAACAACCCTTCACACTTTCCTTTTACTTTGGTAATACATTTTTATTTATTTATTTATTTTGCTTTGTGGAATTAAAACCCATGCTTTATCCATTTTTGGTTTTGTATCAGGAAAAAAAATCTCCATATATATTTTTGGAAAAAGACTTTCAATGTGAAAGGACAAACATGTTGAACACATCATAGCTTAGTAATAAAAAAAGAACTGTATTCTTATTAACCTTGGTAAATCATGGCTACTTAGTATGAAAGTAACAGGTAATTAACAGATGAAATCTGGCCTAGGTGATATAAATGTCATTGCAATCTCAGTGAGATTGGGAACCCATAAAAAGCATATATATATTTTCTAGTTTTGTGGACAGTTCCATAGATTTCTGTTTTCATTTAAACTTTTATATCCTGTAAAAATACACTGAATTAGCTTGTAGTAGGGGATCCATAACTATTAAAAACTAAGATTACTTTGGGGAGCTTGTCCTTGATCCTACATTCACGTTCTAGTTTTATACAGATGAGTTAGAACATAGAGGACAGCAATATTGGAAAAACAAGAGTGGGGCTGCAGTGGAGGCTACTTCCCGATAGGCCTTGTCTTATAATGGAAAGGGGAAAAATCTAGCATCTTGTGGGTCTTGCAGGTTAGAGGCACTGTATATACTCATGTACAAATCTAGAAATTTTAGTGAATTGAGCCCAAAAAACTGAGTCAATTTATCCATGGGCCAATCTAAGTACTGTACTGTATTTTAATTCTTATTTTAAAAAGGACAGTATAATCTGTCCTGGAAGCACTGGCCTCCCCTCTGCTTTCTCATCCATCAAGCCTTTAGTGTTAGTACAAACAGTTGTGCCTACTGGGATTTGGTAAGTTCTTTGGTGGTGTTTTCCTTTCCTTCATTCTTAGATCTTTTGTTACATGCCACTAAATTTTACCCTCAAGTTATCCACAGGTCATACCAAAGTCAAAAAACTTTTTAGGACCTCAAATGTGCCCTTGACTTATACATGAGGTTGGCTTATAGTTGAGTATATACAGTACTTCTGTGGGTCAGGAAGGCTTTAAGCATTAAGCGTAAGTATAATCCAAATAGCAAAGTTAGTAACCAGTATCAAATAATGTAGACTTCTAGCAGCTCTAGCCAGTGGTGAGGGATCTTCGGCGTTGCAATTCAACAGTGTGTGAAGGACTGTACAATTTCCATGCTGCCAGTAGATGTGGTCTGTGTTACCAAGCTACTTCATAAAGTCACAGCAAGAGTAGGTATTTATTCTATTGTGTAAAAAAATTGGAAATTAGCACAGCAATGAGGTTCCACACACCTGGGATTTATCTCTTGAAAACATTAATTGTGTTAAGGTTTCCAACACACAAATGCAAACCCATAAGGTGAGTTGCTACAGACCCTTCCTGCGTTACCCTTTTGGAAAGATAGTGTAGATAACCTGGTGCCTTATTAGATTTTAGCCTTTTTAGTGTGCTGGTGCGCAAATTCCAGTTAGCTGGAATCCAGTTTCTGGCATCTTCAGCAGAGGTTGCTGGAAGGGTATGCAGGCAGCTTCCTTTTACTGGAGATCAGGCCTTTTAGTAAGTCTGGTAAGATTTTATTTTTTCACCTTCTGTCTATTGATCATGTAACTGAAAGCAGTGATAGAACTTTCAACAAAATCTGAGGAATTACCATAGTTTGCCTTTGTGGCCTAATGCACATAAAAGTAAATTACACAGCTGGGTTTAACTTCTCTGCACTACATAAACACACCAATAAACATACAACTTTCAAATTGTGGGAGTTACTTGCTCCCAATGAATACAAAGCATTCTGAGATTTCTTTAAAATGTATGCAGAAAATACTCATTACAGATGTATTCCTGTAAAATGGGATGGGCTTGTAATAGATTCCATATTAAACTTATTTTGATGCAATGCACTAGAGCTGGGAAAAGGCTAGCCCTTCAAATACTTTTGGATTGCTGGTCGTATTATTCCTTGTCTTTGGTTATCTTGGATAGGGATGCTGGGACGTGATGTGTGAAAATATTAGAAGATCCACAATTTACAGAGGACAGCCATGTGGAGGACACATTCTACAAGTGGAAACAGGCCAGGATTTGTAGGGCCCCCGTCCTACGTTTTCAGGACCTGAAATAAATTCCCAGGACGTGTCCCACATTTCCATAGTAGAGTATAATTTGTGATCATGTTCCTCTACATACATCTTTCTGTGTTCATCCAGGTGTTTTTGACTTGAACTCCCAGAAGTCCCAGCTAGCTTTGCTAAGAGTCAGGAGTTCTGGGAGCTTATGTTCAAAACATCTGGAGGTCCAAAGTTTGGGAAAGGCTGACTTCTAAGACATAGAATTTTCCAACTCTTACTGCTCAGTGGGAACTATAATGGGCTTATAAACACAAAGGCCAACATATTTCCAGGACATGTCCTAAAAGTGGAGAAGAGAAGGGCAATAGATTGGTAGGGCAGTTTTTTACTTGAACTCGCAGAAGCCCCAGCTAGCTTGGCTAAGAGTCATGTGATCTGGGAGCTTATGTTCAAAACATCTGGAGGCCCAAAGTTTAGGAATGGCTGACATCGAAATCATAGTGTTTCCCAATTCTTAGTGGGAACCAGAATCGCTCTAAGGCCAACAGATTTCATGGACATGTCCTACAAGTGCAGAATAGTAAGGCAATCTAGATTTGTAGGACAGCCAAGTGGAGGAGACATCCCACAGGTGGACGTTTCCCAGCATTTGTAGAGCAGGACCCAACAATTGTAGGACCCAACCGAAATTTCCATGACGTCCGACATTGCCACAGCGGACTATAATTCATTACTATGTTCCTCTGCATAGATCTTTTGGTCCTCCATTTTTATTTTTTTTACTTCAGTTTCCAGAAGCCCTAACTAGTTTCTCCAAGAGCCAGGAGTTTTGGGAGCTAAAGTTCAAAAGATCTAGAAGTCTAATGTTTGGGAATGGCTGAGTTCTATGTCACAGAATGTCCCAAGTCTTGTCAGTTTGTGGGAAGCAAAATTGGGCTACGGACTGAAAGGCCAAGGCAGGAGAGAGGGTCCCCCAGGTGTTTTGGACTTCACCTCCCAGAAGCCCCCTAGCCAGTTTGGATGAAGTTAAGATATCCTGGGAGAAAAACATCTTGAAGACCAAAGTTTGGGAACCATTGATTCAAAGATGGGCACTAGGTGACATCCGAAAACAGGGTACATAGGACACCAAAATGCTTTCATGGGAATCATTCTGCGTTATGCCAATGAGACGACCTTTCACCATGATCAGAACTGGCTTTGGAAAGTCCTAGAGGAAGGGCAGGCAAGCCCTGAAGGTGGACTTTATTGTACGCCGTTGTGTGTCATCTTTCTTTCCTTTATCCATTACCAAAATTGCATCTGGGAAGTTCTATGGGATCTTTGGCAAAGCAGTGGGCACCAAGGTGAAGCAACATCCATGGCTGGCTCCCCAGGAGGTTTCTGAGAAAGTGGTCAAGGTGCCACTGCCACCCAAGGGTATATTAAGGATATTTTTTAATAAACAACTATGGAGTTTATCACATGGAGGGCGAATTGGTAAAATTCCTTGCAGAATTTTTTTTAAAAAGTGTATTATTTATCACATACGTCGGCGTGAAAAGACAAATAACATGAAAATCCAAACAGAAAGCTCCTTTGTGCTTTCTGAATTCAGTGAAACTAAAAAGGACCTGGTTTTGATGGCTTTCCATTCAAGTTATTTTTGCATTATTTCTCTGTCACGCAAGCATCTGAAAAACATCCCACAAATGCAGGTGTTTGGGTCAACCCCGAACATCATCTGAAAAACAACCTGTATTTATCTAGGAATGACTGCCTCCTAATTAAAAAAAATATGAAGAGATGGAGAGCCCTATGGTTTCTAAAGTCACACAAAATTTCACCTAAATGGAGGGCAAATGTTGTTCTTTCTGAACTGCTGATACTCCAAGAGAAACATGACCAACTGTATTTGTAAACACAAAAATGAAGCAACAAAAGAAAGAAACAGAAATATTTCCAAGGTTCTGTTTTTTATTGATTTTGCATTATGGTTGTTCTGTCTATTTGCCAGATTCGGTTTGGCAAGTTTTAAAATTATAAGTTTAATTTTATTCCTATGCATCTTCTAAACAGCCTAACAGGTGGCCCCTGCCGGATGCTCAGAGGAAGGCGAAAAACCTCCAGGGTCTCCAGCCAATCTGCCCTGGGGGAAAATTCCTTCCCGACCCCAAAAGTGGTTGACATGCCCAGTGCTACCCTGGGCATGTCGATAAGGGCCTTTCTTATGCAAGCAAATGGTGAAGCTCCTGCCTTCCATCTCTCTGTATAGAAGACATGCTGCCATCCTCCAGGGTCCATCTTGGTCATCAAGGAAAAGCCACTCATAGGGCAGCTATGAAAAAACTAGACAAGATCATCAAATGGAAAGCTACAACACTGAATACTAAAGAAAGCATCATCCATACCATTGCATTTCCCATCACCATCTATGGATATGAGAGATGGACAGTGAAGAGAGATGAGAGAAAGAAAATCATATGAGATGTTGTTTTGGAGAGTGCTGAGGATACCATGGATGGTGAGGAAGACAAACAAATAGGTCCTTGAAAAGCTCAAACCTGAACTTTCTCTAGGAGCCAAGATGGCCAAACTGAGGCTGTCATACTTTGATCACATTATGAAAATGCACGACTTACTAGAGAAGAAAATAATGCTTTGAATGGAAGAGGATAGGAGAAAAAGAGATAGACCACATACCAGATGGATAGAAGCAGTTAGAAGGAGGCTACAGCTCAGAGCCTGAAAAAGCATGCAGAGTGGTTGAGGATGGAGGAGTTTGGAGAGTGTTTCACCTAGGCAGTTAACAACAAGAGTAAGAAAATACATTAATTTTCCGAACATCATAACAGGTAGATGCTGCTGGATGCCCAGAGGAAGGTGAAAACCTCCAGGATCTCCAGCCAATATGCCCTGGAGGAAAATTCTTTCCTGACCCTAAAAATGGCGGTCAGTGCTACCCTGGGCATGTCAGCAAGGACCACAGAGCAGCAACCAGCCAGCTCTTGCTCAGGCCAAACCTATTCCTTCTTATCTTAAGGTTCACAGAATAAGCCATTTTTTGGATGCACCGGATTAATTTCTGGACTTCACTTACCTTACAACAGAAGTTAAATTCCGTTGAGATGTTCTCCATCATTCTTAAATGTTTTGCATTCACAGGATTCATCCTTGTATATCACTTACCTTGTGATAATAACCTTTGAAATGAGTTTGAGGTTGTCTGAATTCACAAATTGCAGCGTTTAGGAAAATGCGTCATTTTGTCCGCTTGATGGCTTCATGCCATCTCCCATGTTTGCAAGATGTGGCATATTGGGAAATCATGCACGGCTGTTGCATGGGATTGATCCAATGAAAGAGGCTTTAGGTGTGAGGGAGGAATACTCACCTGTGTCTCCAGCTACTTTGTGTCTTTGAATGGAGCATAGCTCTTCAACCTTACCTGTTGGTAGGCAATTGCATAAGGAAGATCCCAGAGGAAGAGATGCTGCCTTCTTGGCCTTGGTGATCAGAGATGAAAGAGACTTGACCAGAGCTCCCTCATTCCTTTCATCAGCAGAAGTGGACAATGGATGTGGACCTCAAGCCAAATGGAAACCTAGGAGGCCTGGGTTGAAGTGGATGTGGTTTCTTTTCCTGGCTGGCTTCATAACTTCCTTCCTCAGCTCCAACTTTGTTTCGGAATATCTTCATCCTTTGCATCTTTTTGAAGATCACACTGGATGCTGCAAATCAAAGAAAAGGTAGACAATGAAGTTTATTTCAGTCTTACAAGCAAAAGTGACTACAAGGGAAAGAGATGGAGAAACAGTCAGGAAGGAGGAGGAGTAAGAATTACCTCAATGGGTTTTTAAAAGGCTCTTCAATGCCTTTTGAGGCCCAGCAGCTTCTCTCTTCTCCTAGATATCTTCCCGATCTATTTCATCCATGGAAACAAGCTGTTGCCATATTCCTCCAGGTGTTGGTCCATGGGTTTGATCTGAGACATTGTCATTCATTCTTTAATGTTCTTCATCCACAGGATTTAGTTCTGGAAATCACTTGCCTTGCAACAGTTTCCTTGAAGTTAACTTCTGCTGAGATGTTGTCTGTCGTTCTCAAATGTTCTGCATTCACAGGGCTCATTTCTGCACATCACTTTCATTGTGATGGTTTCCTCTGAAGATGACATCTGTCAAAGTGTTTCCATGAATTTGCAGATTTTCACAATGACCTTGTGAATGACAAATGATGCATGGCTGTTGTATATGATTCATTCAATAAAGGGGTTTTTTGGTGGTGGTGGTGTTGGGGAGGAATACTCACCTGTGTTTTAATGGACTTTCTCTTCAGCTACTTTGTCTCATTGGATGGAGCAGACTTCTTGAAAGTTACTTGTTGTTGGGCAATTGCATGGAGATGAAATGAGAGGAAGAGATCTTGTCGAAGCTTGTCTTCCTGGCCCTGGGGCCGAGACTTGACCAGAGCTCCCTCCTTCCTTCCTTCCTTCCTTCCTTCCTTCCTTCCCCTCCCTCCCTCCCGCCGCAAAAGATGTGGGATGCAGATGTATTCCTTGCTCCAGATGGAAACTTAGGAGGCCTGGATTGGGGATGATATTGTTGCTTTTCCTGGCTGGCTGTTTCCTTCAAGTCTTCCTTCCTCGGCTACATCTTTGGTTAGGAATGTTTTCATCTTATTGGATACTGCAAAGCAAAGACATGAAAGACAATGGAGGCTTACTAGCAAAAGTAACTACAAGAGAAAGAGAAGGAGATAAAGTCAAGGAGGAGGAGGTATAAGAATACCTCAGTGGGATTCTCAAAGGATCTTTGATGTCTTTCAGGCTTGGCTGGTCCTGTCTTCTCCTAGAAATCTTGCTGATGTATTTTGTCAGTGAAAACTGCAATATAAGTGTCTGCCATTTTCCTTCAGGTGTAGGTCCATAGGCTTCTTCTGAGACGTATTAGAAACTCCTCTATGTTCTTGCTTCAAAAAAGCATTATTTCTACACAGGTCATCTCTGGCTGAAGGCATTGCAGCTTTGTTTATGTGTCCACAAGAGTCCCCTGCAAGATAATACAATGATAAATCAGTCATTAAAAAATTGAAATAAGAGGGCTTCCTCTGAGATGTATTAGAAACTTTGGGTTCAAAAAACTTCATTCCTACAAAGGCCGTACCTGGTGATTGCTTGGCTGAAGGTTTTGGAGTGTTGTTTATGTGTCCATAAGAACTCATAAAAGGACTCATCTGGAAGAATCTGAAATTTTACAATGAGAAATCAATTATTCAATCATTGGAAAAATAACAACATAGATGTGCAGCCACAACCATCGGACGAAGTGGGACACCAATGAGCATTTTCCTCTTCATATTTACTTCTTATGAAGGGAATTACATGCAGTGTAGCTTGAATGGAGGTATCCCATCTACCTGAGCAAGGTCCATCTCCTCTGATGTTTAGGGCTAGAACCAGGTGAAGGAGTCCAGAAGCCAACAAGAGCCGGTCTCTTCATTGTGGAGACCAACAACAAAGTCCAACATCTCACCTTCCATGAGATAGAGGAAACTCAAGCGCCATTCACACACTTGGTTTTTTCCTCTAGGATATCCATGTTGCCGCAGCAATGCATATCGGATTTCTTTGTTTCCCTATTTGTTTTGGTTTCACGAGTCTCTATGAGTCAATTTAACCCTGTGTGATTCACGCATGCAATTCTTCCAGGTTAAAGTGGAGCTGCCATTTGAAATGTGCTGCCCCTGCTTAGGAAATCTCTCCCTTCCATTTTGGGAAGGAACAATACAGAGCGATCTGAATCGATTTGATAGCTTGTTCATTCACACTGCCAAGACTGTGGATCTTATGTGTTCGGGGGGGGGGAGGGGGGGACATATCAAATATCCCAAGTAAATTGGATTTTTTTGTCAGCCACCCCACCACTTGTGTAGGCCACCCTGGGATTGGCTAGGAGCATCCTTCAAGGGTCCTTTGGGATGTTGGGATACATTGGCATATCTTGGAAAGAGGCAGGGCAGCAGACGTGCCCCATGTCCCTCTCCTCCTCCTCCTGTTGCCAGCTTACCCTGGCCTAGCTTCAGGACATGGAGCATCTCCAGTACCCTGACTCCCTGCAAGTCACACTCTCTCAGCCGAAGGGGGGAGGCAGCAGGGAGGGAGGGAAGGAGCCAGGAGAGAGCACGCCTGGGCCTTCCTTCTCCTCCTCCCTGCAGCTGAGAGAGTGTGACTTGCAGGGAGACAGGGTACTGGAGGTGCTCAGCCAGGCCAGGGCAAGCTGGCAACAGGAGGAGGAGGAGGAGGAGAGGGACATAATAATAATAATAATAATAATAATAATAATAATTTCTATTCCGCCCCTCTGAACAAGCAATCGGGGCGGAGTACAGCAGAGGTTAAAACAATATCAAGTTAAAATACCCCTTCCTTACCCTTACCACCCTCCCTTAAAAAAGAATTAAATCGCAATAGAGTTAAAAAACATAATAGATTAAAATAGCAATGCACAATAGTAGGGAGCGGACCCAGCTTAGGTTGTATGGAGAAAAATGCAGGAAAAGATTTAAAAAGCCCTTAAAACCTAGGTATGGAGCTGGGGATATTCACATTCTCTGGGAAGGCTTGCCGGAAGAGATGCATCTTTAGGGCTCTTTTAAAGCTTTCTAAAGATGGAATGAGACGCATCTCGTCTGGCAGGTCATTCCACAACTTGGGGGCGACAGCCGAAAAAGCCCTGCCCTGCCCTGCCCTGCCCTGCCCTGCTGCAAGTCACACTCTCTCAGCCAAAGATGGAGAAGGCAGGCCCAGGCACACTCTGGCCAGGCTCCACGGCTCTCTCCTGGCTCCTTCCCTCCAAGGGCCCCTGCTGCCTTCCTCCCCCCCTTGGCTGAGAGAGTGTGACTTGCAGTGGAGGTGCTCCATGTCCTGAACCCGGGACCATGGCAGCAAGCTGCTGGCAACAGGAAGAGGAGGGAGGAGAAAGAGGACGAGGGCCCAGGCTCACTCTGGCCGACCAACCTTCCCTCCTTCTTTCCCTCCCCGCTGCTTTCCTTCTCTCCTTCCTTAACCCCTGAAGCTCAAAGGATCTTGGGAACTGTAGTGGGCTTTTCCACCGAGGGGAATCCACAGCAATCCACACATGCATTCCACACCAGGTAAATGTGAATTGACTGTGCATTTGGGAAGAAAAGGGATTTGTAAAATTCGATTGTTTACCAAATTTGACTTTTGTGAATTGACTCGTCATTGCGTTCGGATTGATGCTGTAATGCGTTCTACGTCATTTGATAGTCTCTTGCGAAGTTACGTGCAACCCCATGATTATCTTTGCATTGATCTTGGACTGACCTTCCAATTTCCTCTGTGTGATAAAGTCCTAAGACTGAAATACCTAGTCTATAGAACTTGGTCAGATGAACTTCATGCGCCTCCAAGTGGAAGATATGATTGGAGGGCAGATGACAGGAGAGACATTGATAGAAACTGCTTAGCATGGTCAGGGAGAGATACTAGCCCAGAGAGGAGAGATTCAGGGGCTGAGATGAGACCTGAGTTTGCAATGACTTTGCAAAAGTGCACTTGGCAGTCTACAGAGGAAGAGTCTGCAGAAGAAGATGTAAAGACGGCTCAACGTTTACAGAGACCGGGGTCCAGTGATACAGCTAGAGAGAGAGAATGTATGCCAGAGATTACAAAAGTTCTGCAGCTGATAAAGAAGAAATATATTGACAATTAAAAGAACTGGTTTTATTAGAAGCAGTTCTAAAAGGGACCAATGATATTTCTAATGTTGAGAGTATAACCTGATTTGATTTAGATGGGCTGGACCTATAAAAATGTGATAACGTATATATGTGATATGGTGAGATGTGTTGTATACCTGATGTCCTCTATATTTTAGATTAATGGTAAGTATAATATCTGATTAGGATTTCATTGACTCACATAACCAAATGGTTACGTGTGTCAATGAACCTGTTGAAGGGTGGAGGGGTGTATGAAGCAGCATGTGACCAGCCAGTGGGAAGCCGACTGGGCAGGGCTATAAAAGGGCCTTGAAGGGAGTGAAAGGGCCTTAGTTTTGGGTTAGTTTTTAGGGAAAGAGTTACACTGAAGGGAGGGTGTACTCTTAGAGTTTCAGAGGGAACATTTTAGTTTTGTTTGGTGACCACGAAAGGGTCTTAAAAAGTCCAGAGAGGGACTGTGTAGGCTTGGGGAGTCTTGTAGGGAAAGGCTCAGAACAAGCCTGTGGTTGAAAGAAAGATTTTGGTCCATGTACCTGAGATAAGATTGCCTGTGTGGCTATAGCAATATTATTATTTTGAAAGGACTTCTTGTATCTACTTAATAAATCAATAGTAACAACTTTGCAATTACTTTAAAGTTTATTTTTATCTTTTTCAATAAACTTTTGTTATTGTTTAGACAACTGCTTGGCCTCCGTTTGAATCAAACCACGCTACCTAATATTAGTGACACAGAGGTGCCGTGCCATCTTATAGAGCAGTGTTAGGGTGAAGTTTGGCAGGAGTCCTTCACATATTTTGGTGGCAGGGGTGGGATTAAAATTCCCATAGGACTGTCACAGTGGAGAATAGGTTGTGGGTGGACCGTGTGTGTCCGATAGTGTTCACCACACCCGTCCTACATTTCCAGGACCCAACCTAAATTTCTATGACATGCCCCACATTGCCACAGCAGAGTATAATTCATGACTGTGTTACACAGATCTTTTCTTGGTCCTCCATTTGTTTTTGACTTCAGTTTCCAAAAACTCTAGCTACCGTAGCTTGTCCAAGAGTCAGGAGTTCTGGGAGCTTATGTTTCAAAAATCTGGAGGTCCAAAGTCTGGGAATGGCTGACTTCTAAGACAGAGAGTTTGCCTTACTTATGAACACAAAGGCCAACACATTTCCAGGACATATCCTACAAGTAGAGAAGAGTAGGGCAATCTTGGTTTGAAACACAGCCATGTGGTGGAGAAGTGTAGATCCTACAGTACCAGGACCTGAGCTTAATTTCCAGGTAACGTCCCACATTTCCATAGTAGAGTAAAATTCATGATCGTGTTCCTCGACATACATCTTGCCATTTTCCTCCAGGTGTTTTCGACTTGAATACCAAGAGGCCCCAGCTAGCTTGACTAAGAGTCAGGAATTCTGGAAGCCTATGTTCAAAACATCTGGAGGTCCAAAGTTTGGGAATGTCTGACGTCTAAATCATAGTGTCTCCCAACTCTTATCGCTTAGTAGGGACCAGAATCGGTCTATGGACTGTAAGGCCAACACATTTACAGGACAAGTGCAGAATAGTAAGGCAATTTAGATTTGTAGGACAGCCATGTGGAGGACATATCATACCGGTGGAGGTTTCCCAGCATTTGTAGAGCACCTGTCCTACAGTTCCAGGACCTGACTTAAATTTCCAGGACACGTCCCACATTGCCACACAAGAGTATAATACTATGTTCCTCTGCATAGATCTTTTCTTGGCCCTCCATTTGTTTTCAACCTCAATTTCCAGAAGCCCTAAATAGCTTATCCAAGAGTCAGAAACTAAAGTTGAAAAGATCTGATGTAACCGATGTAAAAAGAAGCCGTGTAACACAGGTCCTATTTGTGATGTAGAAGGGGTGCCATAAGCGCCCCAGGGTGGCGTTACGATGCCCCTCGTGAGGAGAGCTGTTTGGGTGCTGTGCACAAGGGACATCATCATGGCATGTGCTATCTAGATGGGTGCATGCCAAGATGGCGCCCAGTTACTGAAAGTAGGGTTTTGAGCTTGTAAGCACTCAGCCCTATTGCAGCCCTAGGTCAGGTGCAGGTCAGCATAAAGTGCCGGTTTGTATAGGACCTAAGTTCATCACAGAAGTGGTGCATGTTCTAGAAGGACACATAGAAGGCTATGGTTGAACATTGGCTGAGCAATGCCTTCAGCCCTGGTGGCGCAGTGGTTAAATGCCTGTACTACAGCCACTCACTCAAAACCAGAAGGTGTTGAGTTCAAGACCAGCAAAGGGCTGAAGCTTGACTCAGGCTTGCATCCTTCCGAGGTCGCTAAAATGAGTACCCAGATTGTTGGGGGGCAAATAGCTTACAATTGTAAACCGCTTAGGCACTCCTTAAGGGTATGAAGCGGTATATAAATGAAGCTGTTTTGTTTTTCACATTTCCCATCACTTCGAAGATCAAACACCTACTAAAATTTCCTGCAAAGGAAAGAAATGAAGTTTGCCTCAAGCTTTTAGTCTAAACAATCAGGATTGGAAGAGGAGTGAAGCGGAAAGAGAGACAGGTCTGAATACCTAAACGAATTTCATTCAGTTGAGGCTGAGCTGCTCAGGTCTAAAGGTTTTTGGCCTTCCCTTGAAATGTGTCAGCCGCATTTAAATGTTGAGTGTTCGGGAAGTTGATTCTTGCAGATCTCTTACCTGAGGACCATCCCTTGGATGGGCTTCTGGATCAATTTAACCCATACCTTTCTCCTTCTTCTCAATAATGAATTCATTAGAAAAAACTTCATGTACAGTACTTACAATATATGAAGAAAGAATACTTGGGTTGGAAGTGGCTTCATTCAGATGCTCCCAGCTTGCTCTGATATTGGGCTGACAATCCTACTGACGTCACCCACCTTTGGCAAACACGGTGGAGCATCATTTGCAGCTGCCAAGATGGCAAAGAAGGTACCCAAGTTAGTGAAGGCATTTTGGCACCTGAGGCAGAAAATCCCAGAAAAACAACCACCCTCACTTCTTTTCTAGAAGGAAACCTGGATCGTGTATAAAGACATGAAATGTTCAACCATTCATGGTCCTTCATGCTCAACTGTTAACTGCCTTTCCCTTCTGAATCCTTAACAGCTGCGGAACAAAAGGCGCATCATGTATGCCTTGTGTAGGCCACCCTGGGATTGGTTATGAGCATCTTTAAGGGTCTTTTGGGATGTTGGGATACGTTGACATATCTTGGAAAGAGATACCGTGTTTCCCTGAAAATAAGACATTGCTTCATACCAATTTTTGCTCCCAAAGATGAGCTAGGTCTTATTTTCATGGGATGTCTTATTTTTCCATGAAGAAGAATTCACGTTTATTGTGGAACAAAAAAATAAAATAAAAAATGAACATTTATTATATATAAACTCTGCTAGGTCTTACTTTCAGGGGAGGCCTTATATTTAGCAATTCAGCAAAAGCTCTACTAGGTCTTATTTTATGGGGATGTCTTATTTTTAGGGAAACAGGGTAGACAAGTCTTCAGTCCAGTACATAACCTTAAAACAGAGCCAGGCCATCCATGTTAGGCATGTAGCAAAGTACAGCAACATCCAAATTCCACAAAAGGGTTTACAGTGGATAACATCTTGTTATCCAATGGGGTTTAGTTCCAGGACCCCCTGCTGATTCCAAAATCTATGGATGCTCAAGTCTTATTCAATACAATAGCTGAGTAAAACGGTGTCCCTTACATAAATTGGCAAAATCAAGATTTACTTTTGGGAATTTAGGCTTTTTGGAAGGATATTTTCAAGCTGTGGATGCTTGAATCTGTATTTAAGTAGGGCCAACTGTGTTTTGTGAATTTTGCTTGGTCCAAACAAGGTATCACTGTTTTGTGGACTTGGAATGTTATTGTAAAACACAACTTTGGTTTTCAAAGCACAGAGAGCCCAACCAGTTGCTCTTGCAGGAGTAAACAATGAATCATTTGTTGCCTCCTGATTTACCAGTCTTTAAAGTATTTCTACTCTGGAGTAAATCAAACATTATCGGCAAGAGCTGTTCCCAGATATATTATTGGTGAGACAATTGAAGAAAAAGAGTTCCTAGCAAATAAAAACAAAGAGTTACAAGACTAGCTGGACAATTATAGACAGAAAACTGGCAAGAACAAACACTAAAGAGTGAAGAAAAGCTGGAAATTTATTACATTACATTTTCAGCCAAGTTCTGGCGATGATGTTGATGATAGGATATTTTGTTAGTCCACTATATCTAAGACTGAAAGACCTAGTCTATAGAACTTGGTCAGATGAACTTCATGCGCCTCCAAGTGGAAGATATGATTGGAGGGCAGATGACAGGAGAGACATTCATAGAAACTGCTTAGCATGGTCAGGGAGAGATAATAGCCCAAAGAGGAGAGATCCAGGGGCTGAGATGAGACCTGAGTTTGCAATGACTTTGAAAAAGTACGCTTGGTAGTCTACAGAGGAAGAGTCTGAAGAAGAAGATGTAAAGACAGCTCAATGTTTACAGAGACTGGGGTTCAGTGATGCAGCTAGAGAGAGAGAATGTATGCCAAAGATTTCAAAAGTGTAGTGAAAAGGCCAATCTATCAGCCAATCACGAAGCAGCATGTGACCAGCCAATGGGAAGCTGACTGGGCAGGGCTATAATTGGGCATTGCAGGGAGTGAAAGGAGGGTTAGTTCTGGGTTAGTTTTGAGGGAAAGAGTTATAGCGAAGGAAGGGTGTGCTCTTAGACTTCTTGAGGGAACATTTTAATTTTGTTTGGTGACCACGAAAGGGTCTTAAAGAATCCAAAGAGGGACTGTGTAGGCTTGGGGAGTCTAGTAGGGAGAGGACCAGAACAAGCCAGTTGTTGAAAGAAAGATTTTGGTCCATGTACCTGAGATAAGATTGTCTGTGTGGCTGTAGTAATAATATTATTTTGAAAGGACTTCTTTTATCTACTTAATAAGTCAATAGTAACAACTTTGCAACTACTTTAAAGTTTATTTTTATATTTTTCAATAAACTTTTGTTATAGTTTAGACAACTGCTTGGCCTCCGTTTGAATCAAACCACGCTATGTAATTGCGCGAACGGTCACCACACGCAATTGTGGAAATAAAGTGGTGGGAAATGCATTGTCACTGAAATCCCCAAAGTAAACAGATGTGTGTTAATGCTTTGTTGTGACTGCTTGAATGGAAGGTTTGTACGGCATCATATGAAATAGTTTCATGCAATTACGGGATTTTTCCAGGATATTCATGGGATAAATGTCAGGAAAAGGCATGGTTGTGACCATGAAATGAAATGGCTGTGACCACAAGATGCATGTGTAAACTTAATAATGGAAAGAGGCTAAGCTCCAGTGGCAGGTGTGTGTGGGTTAACTATTGCTAAAATGCACACCTGGGATGGGTGATGCAATGAGCATTTGAACCACCTATATAAGGGAGATGGGAAATGTCTTCATTGTGGGTTTGTTGTGGAGTGGTTTGTTGGTGAATGAGAGATAGAGAATATTTGTGATGGCTGTCCAATACTCAATGTACATATCTTTGTATATACTGAAAATGAAGATTAAAGCCCTCTTATCCAGTGGAGACTAGCAGTGCTGGTACAATATATGCTTTTAATATAAAATTTTGGACTATGTGTGGAGTTCCTTCATGACCTCAAACTGACCTGCCAGGCTAGCAGCCATAATCCCAAAAGCAGTGGGTCATGTAGGCAGATGAGTCATACTCACAAGACCCCTGAAAAACAACACTTTGGAAAGGTTTGGGAGTTGCTAAATGGGACAGCCATCACCTCCAAGAGTAAAATCTTTGTGTTAGGTCTCACATTGATGAGCCAGTGATTAACTTAACTCATCTACCATCTCCTCTTGATTGTTGTCAGACCACTTTGCTTAGACATGACAATGCAAAGCCTTAGTTTACAATGCCCAAGTAATCCAATACCTTTGTCTAGGCTTCAGCCAAGCCATTAAGCACCTTTGCCAGAAGGGGTTTTTCCCCTATAAAAGGTCCCAGTTTTAGGCCCTCAGTGTGCCAGTATATGAGGTCTCCATACTCCATGTCAGTCTGATCTCTGAACTGGACACCGACAAGAGCTGCTCAAACCCATATTGCAGAGTGGACTTGTCTCTGAAATCACTGTCTCATTCAATTCCCAGAGGAGAATCTACACTTTGGTAAGCATCACCCTAGTCAAGCCTCAAACTATCCCCAATGCTAACTACTGACTTTCCTTAGCCTTGTATGTTTGTGTGTGTGTAAGTGCATTGTGTGATTGTCTTTCTCTTTAATAAATTGGACATTAATTAGACAAGCATGTCTGCTCAATTTCTTGGAACCCCGGTCTTCTTGGTATACACAGCGGGAGGCGACCTCGCAGGGTTGTTGTAGCCGACCCATCTCGCAATTTGAACTAATAGTAAAATTCCCCAACTAGGCTCTTGGCTACAGTGCCTGTTTCTTTATTCAGCAAGCAAGGAGCTGAAGGTCATTTGCTGCTGTGAAGGAATTTTTCCTTCCTGGCCTGAAGACTGTTGCAGTTATCTCTCCAGAGACCTTCATCTTGGTGTCCTGTCCACGTGGCTCCGTTCTGTAAGTGGTCGTAGTGGACACAGCGAGTCTCTCTACTTGAGAAACTGTCTGAAAAGAATTATGCTTCTTGGAAGGTGTATATGCAGGCATTACTGATAAAACAGGACTTATGGCAATTTGTTAAACAGGAAGTGGACCTCGAGGATGATGAACAGTTGGCTGGAAGTGAGAAGGCCAGAGCAACAATTGTTTTGGCAATAGAGCCGAGCCAGCTGAATCATATTAGAGATAAGAGGTCAGCGTCTGAAGCCTGGAAAGCTCTTGAAAGTGTAAACCAGCCATCTGGAGCCTTATCTAAAATGCTGTGCAGCAGAAAGTTATATTGCTGTAAGCAACAAGAAGGTGAACCTGTGCTTGTGCATTTAAAGAGGATGCAGGAAAACTTTGCAGAGTGCAGTGAACGTGGCATCCAGATTGAGGAGACACAGAACGCCTTCATACTCCTGAGTAGCCTGATTAGTGAGTGGGAATTCCTCATGTACAATTTTCAGGGAGTGGCCGAAGAAGATTTGAATGTAGACCTCGCGGCATCCAGAATTCTGGAGGAAGTACAGAGGAGAGATTCTGAAGAGAGCTTCAAGGGAGTGACCAGCTGGAGACAACAACCAACCAACCAACCAACCAACCAACCGACGTCCTACTCTGAGGAAGGGAGTGCTGCTGTCTGCAGGACAAGGAGGTGTTTTTCCTGTAGAGAGGCTGGACATTTGGTAAGGAACTGCCCTAAGGCCTCTGCAGCAAAGAAAGGACAGAACTCACAGAAGAAAAGAAAGGACAAGCCCCTTGATGGGAGGTGGTTTGCTACTGCTGTTGAGGGTGTTACTGGTGAGAAGAAGGAAAAGCCTGTCTGGATTTTGGAAAGTGGGTGTTCTCACCATATGACCCCTAATAGGGAAGAACTACAGAGCCCCAAGCCAGCACCAGTGGACACTATAGTATTTGCTAATGGTGATTCTGGCTGTGTACAGGTGCAAGGGTCTGTGCTAATCCCAGGGTTACACAAAGTGTTTGATAATGTATTATGTGCACCTAAGCTCCAAAATAGCCTAGTAAGTGTGACATCTCTGACCTCCGATGGCTATGAGGTCCTTTTCAAAGGGGATGAAGGGATTCTATCCAAAGAGGGAGCAGTGTGTGGTAAAGCCATAAAGAAAAATGCTATTTACCACATTGTGGAGCAGGTGCAATGTGGGAAGGTAAGGAACAAGCCAATGCATGATGGGCGTGCTCATTACTTTCACAGAGTTATGGGCCACATAAGTTTCAAGGGTTTGAACAACCTAGAAAAGATATGCCCAGAGTTCAGGGTGGAAAACTGTGACTGTGCTGTGTGCAAAAAGGTAAAGGTCAAGGCTTACCCTGTGGCAAAGGTCACTAAGCACATTACCCAAAGGCCTTTCCAGGTGGTACATGCAGACCTATCAGGGCCACACCAAGTGAAAAGTCTGGGAGGTTGCAGGTTTACCCTACTCATTCTTGACAGGCATACAAGGTTCTCTTATTTGGCTATGCTTAAAACCAAGAATGAGGCTGCTGATATGATTGGTGGGTCAACTCTATTGAAAGGGAATTTCCCTATAAGGTTGGCACTTTTGTTGCAGACAGAGGTGGGGAATTTCTCGGTTATAATCTGCAGCAATGGTTTGGGCAGAGAGGGATCCAACATAAGATGATGAACCCAGGTTGCCTAGCTGAGGATGGTCTTGTGAAGCGCAGGACTAGCATGATCAACCAGATAAGGGACTTTATGTTGGAGGATTCAAGTGCACCAGCTAATTTGTGGGGAGAAGGCACTAGAACAGCTTATCATATAATTAACAGGTCCTGGTCAGTGCTGTAAATCAAACCCCTTATTTTATTTTGTATGGCAGAGAACTAAACTTAAAATATTTAAGGGTTTTTGGTCAGTTTGCATGTGTTTATTCCTCCTCAGTTCAGGAAGAAGAATGAATCGAAGAGCCAGAGATTACGTTTTGTGGGCTCTGAGAGGAATAAGTACAGGTTCCTGATAGATAGGAACAGGATTTTGTATACAAGGAGTGCTAAATTTGAGACCCATGCTGGGTGGGAGAAAGTGTACCCTGACCAAAATGTATCTGCCAAAAGGAAGGATGTTATGATGGGCAAGAACAGTGGAAGTGGAGGGGTACTTGCATCCAAGGATGAGAAGCCAGAAGTAGTGCAACAACCTGGAGATTCATTTCAGCAGGGCAATTTAAAGGTGCCTTGTACTCCAGAAGAGCCTAGCACGTCCTCAAATATACAGCCAGAGCAAGAACCAGTGGCTGTAAAACAGGAGCGAGTGGAGACACATGGGCAAGACACTCAGGCCAGTGTTAGTGACAGTAACACTAATGGTGGTAAAAAGAAAATCCTGATTCCCATGAGGTCTCAGAAGGGAAAGTTTTTTGTGTTAGAGCAGGCACAAGCCTCTTCTGTGATAGCAGTTAAAGGAGCTGGGAACACTCCAGAAAGGTACAGACAGACATGCACCCAGCAGGAGGGGTGGAAAATAACCAAAGCTCTAAAGTTTGGGGCAGAGTGTGTTCATGGTATGTTTGGTGGTTTGACCAGGCTTGTGGGGCAAAAGAAAACACGGAGTGATAGCACCAGGGAAGCCAGAGCAGGATGTGCCAATGGCATGGGCTATCAAATAGGAAACTATTGTGTGAAAAAATGTAACTCTGAAGCTACAGTTACAAACAAAACCGTTACCTGTAAGGAGACACACAAGAATGACTTACAAGTTAGGTGTCTGCAATGTGTATTGTATAATGTGTGAAGGCCACAATGTGTAAGCAGCATGTATAAATGACAAATAGTACACACCGCATGTCATTTTGAGGGGAATGTCAGGAAATGGCATTGATGTGACCATGAAATGACACGGATGCGACCACAAGATGGAGGTGTAAGGTTAGTAATAGAAAGAGGCTAAGCTCCAGTGGCAGGTGTGTGTGGGTTAACTATTGGTAATATGCACACCTGGGATGGGTGATGCAATGAGCATTTGAACAACCTATATAAGGGAGATGGGAAATGTCTCCATTAAGGATTTGTTGTGGAGTGGTGGTTGGCATAGCAGTTTGTCAGTGAGTGAGAGATAGAGAGTATTTGTGACAGCTGTCCAAACCTCAATGTACATATCTTTGTATATACTGAAAAATAAGATTAAAGCCCTCGTATCGAGTGAAGACTGGTAGTGCCTGTGTATTTATTCAGCAAGGAAGGAGACAAGGTAATTTACTGTTGTTAAGGAACTTTTCCTTCCTGGCCTGAAGACTGTTGTAGTTATCTCTCCAGAGACCTTCTTCTTGGCGTCCTGCCCACTTGGCTCCGTTCTGCAAGTGGTCGTAGTGGACACAGCGAGTCTCTATACGTCCCTAATAATAAATGCCCAATCTCATTAGTCTAATAAACTCCCAAGCCTTAGAGTGTCCCTACTCTTACTGCTTATTGGAAACAAGAAATGGCTTACCAACTCAAGGGCCAAAACATTTCCATGACATGTTGTAAAAGGAGAGAAGAGTAGGGCAATCTAGATTTGTAGGACAGCCATGTCCTACAAATTTTCGATTTCAACTTCTAGAAGCCATAGATAGCTTGCTCGTGATGTTCAAAACATCTGGAGGTCTAAAGTTTGGGAATGGCTGACTTCGAAGGCCTTTATCACACTGGGGCTAATTTTGGCATTAAAGAGAGATTAAAGTCCATTGAAATCATAGCAGAAATAAAGCGAAAATGGAGAGTCAACGCGCGAATGGTCACTACACGCAATTGTGGAAATAAAGCGGTGGGAATTGCATTGTCACTGAAATCCCCAAAGGAAAGAGATGTGTGTTAATGCTTCTTTGTGTCCTCTTGAATGGAAGCTTTGTACGGCGTCATGTGAAATAGTTTCATGTAATCACGGGATTTTTCCAGGATATTCATGGGATAAATGCCCAATCTCTTTCGTATGATAAACTCCTAAGCCATGGAGTGTCCCTTCTCTTATTGTTTATTGGAAACCAGAAGCGGATTAGCAACTGAAAGGCCAACGCATTTCCAGGACATGTCTTACATGTGGAGAAGAGTAGGGCAATCTGGATTTGTAGGACAGCTATGTGGAGGACACATCCCTCCCATCATTTGGAGGGCCCCGACCCAAATTTCTACGACACGCCCCACATTGCCACAGCAGGGTATAATTCATGACTGTGTCCCTCTGAACAGATCTTTTCTTGGTCCTCCATTTGTTTTTGACTTCAATTTCCAGAAACCCTAGCTACCGTACCTTGCTCAAGAGTCAGGAGTTGTGGGAGGTGAGGTTCAAAACATCTGGAGGTCCAAAGTCTGGGAATGGCTGACGTCTAAGAGAGAGAGTTTTCCAACTCTAATTGCTCAGTGGGAACGAGAATGGGCTCATGAACAGAAAGACCAACGCATTTCCAGGA
The DNA here is from genome assembly GCA_034509955.1 of Urosaurus nigricauda. Taxonomy (NCBI): domain Eukaryota; kingdom Metazoa; phylum Chordata; class Lepidosauria; order Squamata; family Phrynosomatidae; genus Urosaurus; species Urosaurus nigricauda. Next base: position 111,178,815 of record JAOEGL010000004.1, read on the forward strand.
TATGTCCTACGAGTGGAGAAGTGTAGGGCAATCTCGATTTTCAGCACAGCCATGTGGCGGAAAAGTGGAGGCAGCCCAGGATTTGTAGGACCCCTGTCCTACATTTTCAGGACCTGAGCTTAATTTCCAGGTCACATCTCCCGTTTCCATAATAGAGTAAAATTCACGATCGTGTTCCTCTACAGACATCTTGCCGTGTTCCTCCAGGTGCTTTGACTTGAACTCCCAGTGGCCCTAGCTAGCTTGGCTCCGCTCCGATTGGTTGACAGAGGAGCAGGCTATAAATAAATCATGTTTGGGTATGGCTGAGTTCTATGTCACAGAGTCTCCCAAGATTTGTCGGTTTGTGGGAAGCAGAATGGGGCTAGGGACTGAAAGGCCAAAGCAGGAGAGATGGTAGAAGTGTCGGAGCCATCCTCCATTGCCACCAGCCGTCCTCCATATGCAGGTGGCATCCTTGATCTCCAGGAAAGGTCCCCCATGTACACAGTAGGTTTAGTTTGTTGTAGAGCAGCAAATTTCTAGGGCCTGCCCTGATGAATGTGTTTTGAGGAGATCCCTGAATGTGTGGGATGCGTGTCAGATTTGTCGGGCAGTGGTAGAGGCAGATGAGATTCCAAGGGGGTATGTTTGGAAGTGTGTAGGATGGTCCTGCATTGGAGGCTGGTTTTTCCTAGGGGAATGAATATCTGTAGGAAGTCGTCCATGTGGAGGCTGGCTCTCCATAGGAAAAAGTAGGCTTGTAGGAGAGTTCTACATGTGGAGGATGGTCCTACGTAGGACATTTCAGGTTTGAAGGACAGTCCTGCACGTGGAGGACAGTCCTAAGTCAGACATTTCAGATTTGGAGGACAGTCCTACAATTGGAGGACAGTCCTACATATGGAGGATGGTCCTACAATTGGAGGACGGTCCTACATTTGGAGGACAGTCCTACGTTTGGAGGACAGTCCATCATTTAGAGAACAGTCCTACGTAGGACATTTCAGGTTTGAAGGACAGTCCTACATGTGGAGGATAGTCCTACGTTGGACTTTTGAGATTTGGAGGACAGTCCTACATGTGGAGGACAGTCCTACGTCAGACATTTGAGATTTCGAGGACAGCCCTACATTTGGAGGATGGTCCTACATTTGGAGTATGGTCCTACAATTGGTGGACAGTCCTACAATTGGTTGAGGGCCAAATTTTGGGAAGGTCTTACTTCTCACTTAGAGAATCTCCCAACTCTTATTGGTTAGTCTGTCTAGGTAGCTTGTTCGCGTTCAAAACATCTGGAGGTCTAAAGTTTAGGGCATGACTGACTTTGAAGGCGTTTATCACACTTCAGGTAATTTTAGCATTAAAGAGAGATTAAAGTACATTTAATATATTCCGGAAATGAAGCGAAAATGGAGAGTAATTGTGGAAACAAAGCGGTGCGATTGCATTGTCACTGAAATCCCCAAAGGAAAGAGATGTGTGTTAATGCTTCCTTTTGACCACTTGAATGGCAGGCTTGTATGGCGTCATGTGAAATAGTTGCATGCAATTACAGGATTTCTCCAGGATATTCATGGGATAAATGCCCAATCTCTTTCGTCTGATAAACTCCTAAGCCACAGTCTCCAAACTCTTATTACTTATTGGGAACCTGCAGTGGCTTAGAAACTCAAAAACTAACACATTTCCAGGACATGTCTTACAAGTGGAGAAGAGTAGGCCAATCTAGATCTTTAGGACAGCCATGTGGAGGACACATCCTACCGATGGTGGCCGCCCAGGATTTGTAGGGCCCCCGGCCTACATTTTCAGGACCTGACCTAAATTTCCATGACAGATCCCACATATATGAATGTGTTCCGCTACATACATCTCTCCTTGTTCCTCTCGGTATTTGTGACTTGAACTCCCAGAAGCCCCAGCTAGCTTGGCTAAGAGTCAGGAATTCTTGGAGTTTATGTTGAAAACATCTGGAGGTCCAACATTTGGGAATTGTTGATGTCTAACAAGTTAATGTCTCTTTTTTTCGAATGGAGCCAATTCGAATTCATGTAAATTCGCTAGTTTAGTGAATTTATGTGAATTCTAATTGTGTTCGGAATGCGTTCAGAATGATTTCCCATTGCCCGAAAATGACTTCCCGTTGCCTGAAATTGCGTGAGATACACTCATACGAAATAATGTGAAACCCCATGATTGCGTTCGGAGTGCCATTGTATTATACTTCCAATTTCCGTCGTCTGATAAACACCAAAGTCATATGAGAACAAATGAGCAAAGGATGCTGTAGCTTAAGCTTTCATAGATATCTGAGGAAGTAGACATCTCCCCAAACATCTACGGATGATTGCTTCCTTAATGAATTTTAAGTCTGAATTAAATACGGTCTTGTTTATGGAAGCATTTCAGGTTTCGGATAATTTTGGACGAGTCAGATTAAGAGTATATTGCTGCTCTGTGGTTTTATATGTTTTAGAGCTGCTTAATGCTAATTTGTTTAATTCTTTATTTTTAAAATGTCATGTTTTGTTTTTAGATTGTACGACGTATGAAGGTTTTGATCTTGTTTTGATGATTATGTAAAGCACCCTGCAAAACTTAACGGTGCGATATAAATAATAATAACTAATACTGATAATGGACAAAGGCCCCATCTCCACTGCAGAATCAATGCAGTTTGACACTGTGCTTTAATGCCCTTGGTAAAATGCTATGGAATTCTGGGATCTGTAGTTCCTTGGGATACTTTAGCCTTCTCTGTCAAGAAAGAGCAAGGTGACCAGATGTCCTCCTAACCACAAAAGAGGACAGGGCACTGCAAAATGGCCTTCCCTGCTTCAATTGTGATTATTTCAAGTGATTTTTAACTATTTTTAAAATAATGTTGTTGTAATCATGTAGTTTAGTTTTAAGGAAAGGGTTAAGGGTTTATATAATTATATTTAATATGTAACTATGTATTGTATCGTGTATTTTCATTGTGTATTTTGTGTGTGTGTGTGTAATTATATCGAGTTATTTTTATTGTTGTAACCCGCCTTGATCCTACAGGAGAGGTGGGCTAAAAATAAATAATAATAATAATAATAATAATAATAATGATGATGATTATTTAGGACATTCAAGGGAAATGTGGGACACGACCAGGAAAAGGCAGGATATAAATAAATTATGTTTTATATATATATATATATATATATATATATATTAAATTATTAAAATATGATATTTATTTTTTATTACAGGATATAAACAAATTATATATATATATATATATATATGTATAATTATATATATATATATATATAATTACTTATAAATTATATATTAAATTATTATAATATATTTATTATTCATTACAGGATATAAATTATATTATATATCATAATATAATTATGTATATATATATATATATATTTAATATTTATACCTGTATTAAATTATTAAAATATATTATTTATTAAGGATATAAATAAATTATATTATATATTATAATATATATATATATATATATATATATAATTATTTATTTATATATATTTAATATATATATATATATTAAAGTATTTATAAATTATATATTAAATTATTAAAATATATTATTTATTATTTATTACTTATTATATTATTTATTATTATTTGTTATTTTATATCTAAATAATAATAATTATATTTATTATTATTATTATTATTTATTAAAAGTAAAAGCATTAATATCCATGTAAATCCATCCTTCTTAGCCATGCTCAAAATGGGAGGACATTTTGGGACAGGTGGCAATAGAGGAGAAGAACATGATGATGTCCTGGAAAAAGGAGGAAAGGTCTGGTAGTGGTGCCACAGCAAACTACAAATCCCAGGTTTGCACAGGATTAAGAGCCATGGGGGACTTAAAAAGAGGGGCCAAAACTGTCTTGTTCCTGCGGTGGAGATTAGGCCCAAGAAGTCTCTTTCCCTCAGTTATTTGGCCTCAAAAAGTCAATTTCTGGAAACATTAAAGGGGGTTCCCATACTTCTAGTGTTTCTTTCCCCTCTCCATTTTGCCTTGGCTCTATAACCCACACAGGAACCAGTCCGCTTGGGAGCCGGAGGTGTGGCTGCAACTTGGCTGTGGCTGCTGCACTTCCCTCTTCCCTCGCCGCCTCGGCCGTTTCAGCCAATAGGAGGCGTCGGCGCGGGATTCGAATGTAGAGGGAGCGATGCCTCTGCATTGACTGTCTGTACTGCACTGCAGTCTGTTGGCTGTTGATCTGGGTTGAGGTAAGTGGCCAGGTGGGGAGGGGTCACTCCCTCTCTAAGGAATGTACCATTTCTCTCTGGAGGGGGGAGTCTCTTGTCTTGTCCCTTTTGGGATTGTGGAGCACCTGAGTCTGTCTAGGGGTGCTTCTCTCTTTCTCCCTGTTTACTGTTAGTTTTAATGCTGGGCACCTCTCTGGCCTTCAACTACTACAAAGCCCATAATCCCCTCCCTAGCCTAGGCTGGCTGGGGTTCATGGGAGCTGATAATAATAATAATGTAATAATAATAAGTTTAATTATAATTATTTTATAATTTAATTATAATTATAATTAAATTGATACCCCCTTATTATTAATATATAATTATATTATATTATATTATATGATTAATATATAATACATATTATATATATTATAAAACATATATAATATATTAATATATTATTATATAAATTGAGCTTATTATTATTATTATAAAATAAAATAAAAAAATTATAAAATAATTTAATTATTTTATAATTTAATTATTTTATTTAATAATAATAATATTATATAATAATATTATATAATAATATTATAATATATTAATAATAAGGGGGTATCAATTTATTTATTAAGAATATGTATTATTCCAATATATTTTAGTCATGTAAGCTGGGGACCTACATTTTGCCCCTTCCCTCCTTTTGTCTACACACTGTAGAAATACTGTATATAAAAATATATTTTATTATATATATATATATATATATATAGTTTAATTTATATATATATATATATATATATAAAATATTACATTTATTATAATTTAATAGGTTTATATAATAATATATTAATAAGTTTAACACGGTTTGACACCGCTTTAACTGCCAGAGCCCCTTCCTGCAGCATCCTGGGGTTTGTAGTTTTGTTTGAGGCACTCCTTTGGCAGAGAAGGAGGCTAATGACTTTGTAAGACTACAAATCCCAGGATTCCATATGATGGAGCCGCAGCACGTGAAGCGGTGTCAAACTGAGTTATTCCTGCAGTGTAGATGCACCCTGTTTTCTTTTGCCGCAGGGGATTCTGCTAGCTTCCCCTTACTGTTCATGAAGGAGCTAAAATTGTGTATGGTATTTTCTTATGTGGCTTTATTTGTTTATTATCTTTCTTAAAATCTCCCCCAAACTATACCAACTCAAGCCGTGCTCCTAATTTTTGTTTTGTTCACACATATTCTATCTATTCTCTTTTGCTTTAGGCTGCACTTGCCATGAAACTCAGTGGGTGACCTGGGGTGGGTCACACTCTCTCAGCCTCAGGGGAAGGCCATGGCAAACCTCCTCCGAACAGGTGACATCTTGTCAGTGAGGTGTGTTTGTGTTGTGATGAGCCTTCGAGTTGTTTCTGACTTATGGTGACCTTAAGGCAAACCTACCATGGCATTTTCTTGGCAAGATTTGTTCAGTGGAAGTTTGCCATTTACCGTGTTTCCCTGAAAATAAGATAATATCTTATATTAATTTTTACTCCCAAAGATGCACTAGGTCTTATTTTCAGGGGATGCCTTATTTTTCCATGAAGAAGAATTCACATTTAATGTTAAATTAAAAAAACTGAACATTTATTATATACTGTATATATGTTTATATACAAAAACCTTGCTAGGTCTTACTTTCGGCGGAGGCCTTATATTTAGCAATTCAGTAAAACCTCTACTACATCTTAATTTCTAGGGATGTCTTATTTTCAGGTAAACAGGATATGTCTGCATAACTTTGAATCCCTGACAGATCAGGACGCAACCCAACTCGCCTCAATCCACCTTTTCAGTCCCTGCAGCTCCTTTCCTTACGTGGCCACTTACTAGCTGGTGGAGAGTAGTAGTGGAGAAGCGTCTAGTTGCTATGTTCCTGGAGCTTAATGCACAATAATGTAATGACATCCTCCTCCAGGGGATTCTTTGGCTGGGAGGTCCCAGAGGCTGTTGTGCATCCATTTATAGGAACATAACTAGGGACTTCTCCACCTCTTTCCTCTAGCCAGTAAACAGCTGTGTTGGAAGTGCTGCAGGGATGAAAAGGTGGTGATGGGGGGTATTTGTCATAGTTCCCCCTGTGCAAAACTTTATGTCTCTGTTCCGATGCAGGATCTTGGACAGGATTTAATTTTTAAAAACTGCATACAGAAATTCAAACTACAGGAAAAGAGATTCCACGGTAACATTAGGAGGGACTATCCTGACACTAAGAGCTTTTCGACAGTGGAACACATTCCCTTGGAGAGTGGTGGAGTCCCCTTCTTTGGGGTTTTTTAAGAAGAGGCTGGATGGCCATCTGTCAGGGGTGTTTTGTGTGTTCCTGCATGGCAGGGGGTGGACTGGACAGCCCTTGTGGTCTCTTCCAGTTGTATGATTCTAAATTATTTAAGCATATCTGTCCTGCCAGGAACACCCAAGGAAGAAAATGTGCATTGCGTATAACGATGTTTTTTTTTTAAAAACAGATCCCATATATTTTTCCTGTGTTATAGAGAAAATAACAGCTGATGGTATCCTTCAGGACAAGCTTTGTACAAGATAATTTCACTCCTGCACTTGCAGCTTTGCTTTATGCCTCAATGCCTATCTATACTGTTCCTAAACAAAGCCACATTACTGTCCTTGGTGGTTCTTCACAAAAGCATCCCCCAGAAACTGCTTGTACCAAAGACAGGTTTGGAAAACCATTTACACCAGACATATCAGAAAATGAGAGAGAGAATTCACTCTCCCAGTCCTTGAATAAGACTAAAGAATTAAACAAGACTTATGTGCTTTCTGCTTGTACGAAGTTGGCTAATGCTTCCCCGGCCCTTACAACTGGAGGCAAGCTGACACTCCAGAGACGAACTGTGACAAGCAGAGAACAATCCAGTATAAATGCAACATGCGATGGCGAAAATACACAGGTAGAAAAAAGACTGACGCTGCAGCGCCGTCTGAGGACTGGATCTACTGAGAAGTCTAAAACAAGTGACACTGGTGATGTTAGAAGAGAAAACACAACTTCATTTCCAGCAAAAACTAACAGAAACGACCCTCCATTTGTTAAGACTGGCCATCAGTCACTTAAAGCCTGCACGGATGTAAAGATAAATCTTGATATGAAAAGCCATGTACCTTTTAGTCAGAATGGTTCAAATGGTTATAGGAGCTACACACCTTTGAAACCCAAGACGATAAGTTCAGAGAGTGAAAACAGGATTCCTAGATCATCACTTTTAACCACAGCAAAACCTGATAGGACACCTGCTGTTAAACAAACAGAAGAAGGGAATTTCAAAAAGGAAAATGTAACTGTAAGCCTGCAAGGTGGGGTTCTTAAAAATGAAAATTTGGAAAGACAGACGCTGCCAAGAAAAGGAATTACAGAAGGAATTAAATTTACTCCTCAAAATGGATCGGTTCAGTATGTTCAGAGTTCTGCTACCCCTACTGTAAAGAATAAGGCATTTTGCCCTCAAATAAAATCATACACTCACAGTAGTAGAAAAGGAAGGTTGCAAGAAAACACCACATCTGTCCACCAAACATCTCTGTTGCAAAAAGATACTCCAAAGAAGAATGTTTGTATTAAAGATGACCCTTTTAAAATTGAAAACAGTAAAGTGACTGTGGCCGTCAGAGTTCGCCCCTTCAGCACCCGGTATGTAACAACAGTTTTTAGGCAATAATTTAGAAATTATTCAAGTTGTTATGTCCTTCTGTGAAGATAAACAATAGCAAAGCATGCTGTACAAAAAAGTCTGTATGATACTACCCAATTTGATTCTGTGGCCTCTAGTGCACCACCTAGTTAATCTCCAGTTTTGCTAATAAAAAGATCGTTGTGTTTCACTTTATATCTGTTTTCAACTTTTGAAAGGATGCTTGTGTTCTTATTAGGCCCTGATCTTATATATCAGTAGGCCCTTTATTTTCAGAGAATGAGAGAAGAGCCATTAATCTTTTCTTGTGCCAGGACGATTGCATCTTATAGTTGTTTTGTTGCATCTAGCGATACTAACAGAATTATACCTATTTCCTCCCTTACCATTCTGGAATGCATATTGTTAACTAGTTCAGCCTTTGACCTTGGACAATGTATCATCAGCAACATTATCATCACCATTATCATTTATATACAACCTTTTCCCTAGTAATGAGACTCAAGATGGCTCATAACTTAATAAAAATAATACAGATTAAAGAGTATACAAAAATCAGTAAAATGTACAAAAATAAAAGTTACTGAAAAACCATCTGTAGAGTTAAAACCATTTAAAATTCATTAAAAGATCATGTAAATTTAAGATTCATTAATTTAGTAAAAAAAATTTTAATGAACAGCACAGCACTTTGTTAAATCATTTCATACTCAATTTCCAGAAGCCTGATGGAATAAGGATGTTTTTATCTGTTGGCAGAAAAAGAGGAAGCAGGGAACCATCCTGGCTTTCCTAGGGCCAGAGTTGCAAAGCTTGGGAGCAGCCACTGAAAAGGCCCTCTTCCTCTCTGATAAAATTATATACTTTTTTCAAACATATGAGAAACCTATGCCCCAAGAAAGTTACAGTCCTAGGTGTAGCTACAATATTGCAAGTTCTACTATTTTATTAAGGCAGATTTGCATCAGAGCCTAACCGTGTCTTAATGAATTACTTTTACTTTGGTCTATTTTAGACATCATTTGTATGAACTCTTAGTGTAATATTGTATCTCAAAACAACAATGCTTCTGAATCAAGGGTCGCGGGTTCCAAAACTGAGTGAACGGAGGGAGGACTGTATTCAGAAGGAATTTAAGTTAAAAAGAAGTCAGTGTTTGGGAATGCTTATTGTTTCTTGCAAGAAAATGGTTTATTTTTCATTTTGCACAGTTCAGACATAACTCATATACCTGTATCAAATCAGAACTCTTCATTTCCTAGAATACCAGCGAAATACATGTAATTATTATAGATTTGTTAGCATATTGTGAACATTCTTAATTTGATACATTTAATTTTACCTCCTGTAAATAATTTTTCTTTCTCCCTTTATTCAGAGAGAAAAATGAAGAAACATTACAGATCATTTCCATGTCTGGGCAGGAGACTGTTGTAAATCATCCAAATACAAAACAAATATATAGCTTCACCTTTGACTTTTCATTTTGGTCTTTCGATAACAGTCATAACTTTGCAAGCCAAGAGATGGTGTATCAGTCCTTGGCAGTTCCTCTCTTAGAAAGGGCCTTTGAAGGATACAATACCTGCCTTTTTGCATATGGACAGACTGGTTCTGGAAAGTCATATACGTAAGTTAGATTGAAAGTTGTTGCTTTTTGGGTTGCACTGAATGTATGCCTTCTTTGTTTTTGTTTTTAAGTGAATGAAATTCTTACCAAAACTGATCCAAGTAAGGAGAAAATTAGCTTGAGACAAATAAGTACCAGATTTCATCTTATCTTGGAAATTACGCAGGATAAGGTACTGTAGTAGTACCTTAGTACTTGATTGGAGACTGCCAATGAATACCAGGTGCAATAAGCTATATTTCAGAGGAAGGAACTGGTAAAACCAGCCCTGAGTAGTCCTTGCCCAAGAAAACCCTATGAAATTTTCATGGGGTTGCCATAAGTGGACAGGTGACTTGAAGGTACGGAGAGAAAAATTGGACAGAAAATTATATTAATCAAACTTTTGTCTAGTGGTAGCTAGGATTATGATAGGCTATAACATGATATTTGATTACCAGAAATCACATGGTCACCAGAGCTCATCACTCAGTGTGGATTGTCTCAAAACCATACAGTTAAGCATAGCTTTGGCTGCATCCGCACTGCAGAAGTAACCCAGTTTGATACTTGTTTAACTGCCATGACTCAGTGCTATGGAATTCTGAGAACTGTAATTATGTCAGATATTTAGCTGCCTCTGTCAGAGAACTCTGGTGCTATAACAAACTACAAATCCCGAAATTCAATCACACTGAGCCATGGCAGTTAAAGTGGTGTCAGGCTGGATTATTTCTGCAGTGTGGATGCAGCCATTATTTACTGAATCTGGAGCATAATTCATAATGTGATACAACTAGTTTGTGTGCTGCAGGATATGTTTAAGCTTTTGCTCCCAACTATCTGAATCCACTTACACGGATCTAGTAATAGGGTTAGAGTTAGTCAATGTGTTGCATATTTTAAAAGATATTTTGTGCTCCTTTTGGAGATATATATATATATATATATATATGAATGAACAAGTAGAGAATTTTGTTGTTGCACTACTTTGCATCTAAGTTGGAGAGAGTAGTTAAATTTTCCCCAGTTGGGCTAATTAATTTGGCTACTCAGTTTCAAAATCATATTAGACTTTACACTATGCTTCAGAACATATTAAGTTTATAGGTTTTTAAAAATAGGATATCTTCTACATATAACTTAGGTTTAAAAAAAAGTATGCATCTGCTTTTGCAGAGTTGAAAACACCATGAACCTATCAATAAAATATTTGTCATTACAGCATGATGGGCTTTGATAATGATGAACGAGGAATAATACCGAGATTCTGTGAAGATCTCTTTAATCGAATAGAAGAAGCAGAAATCCAACAGGTATTGTTATAATATGACCCTATCTGTATTGGACTATATTCTTTACTTCTGGAAAAAGAAAGTTTTGAAACTCTTTATCAGTTTGTATCATTCAAACGGGAGCAGGTTTTTGTCTCCAAACTTCCTAACGGTAGTTCATGCTTTCACTGAGATGCTAAAGATTGTTAGTTTACATATGATGAGAAGTTAGTGTAAATGTGCATTCTACTGTGCATAAAAATAATGTAACCTGGAGTGCTTACTGGTATTATTTAATGTATGTGGTCAAGTAGTTGGTATAAAAATACATTCTGCCTTCAGGACACATACCACTGTGATGTGAGATATTATAAGAGTCATAAATTGGTTAGTGATATCTTAGACACTGTGTGATCTTAAAGCTGCCATTTCTATTTACTAGTGTACCAAGTAGAAAGGGCAGTTTTACGATATCTACAGCACAAGCCAATTACAAATTAACTTCAGAAGTAAAAATAACATTATATTCTGGAACATTTAAAAAGAGTGCTGGCATGCAGAAAAGAGGCTAGAATATCCATATCTCAACTTCAGGCTCTTGGTGCCATGTTCCTAGTTCACAGATTAGCCTTGCAATGTTCATATCTTTGCACTGCTATATTTAAAATTCTGTGGGCTTCTGTTATCAAATGAAGAGATCTGTAAGCAAGAAATAATCAATCTTTGAAAGAATCTACAGTTGATTTTACCTATATTGTGCACAGAAGAACTTGTTTTGAACCTTTGTTGATTATGTGATTTTAGTGAGTGGGATATCGTCTCCATTTGACAATGTACATTTTGTTGTGGTGACAGATCTTCCATCAATGATATCATCTTCTGTAGTTACCCAAGAACCCCCATGGTACTATTTTTAGGCCTCAATTCTCTGGAAAGCCTATTAACATGAACCTGTAGTTGTATATAGTTGTTATTCACCTGGTCAGGAAGGCTGCAAGATGCAGGATTTTGAAGGTGATCCTGTGAGGTTTGCATGGGAGCTGGGTGAACTGGTGGCTAGTTGCTGACAGCACGGAGCTGATTTGTTCATTGCTTTTCTTGAGTAGGCGTGGTAGACAAGAGAACAAAGAATCTATTGGTGTCTATAATCCATGACCTAACTGATCAAGATAGCCTGCTCAGTTTGCCCAGTCCATGTGACTTTTTCATTCCTCCCCACTCTCTAGTGCTCTCCTTGATGCTATTCCATCAAGTAAAAGCAGCTGCCACCATGCTGTATCTAAGAAACCAAGTAACAAGTTTTATTCAAAAGGGTACAAAAACATACTTCTGGTGCTTTTTAATTTAGATTGCTTATCATCTTGAAATGAGCTATTTTGAAGTCTACAATGAAAAAATTCATGATTTGCTCGTCTTCAGCCGTGAAACTGGACAGAAGAAACAACCTGTAAGTTACTCTTTGTGTTTTGCCTAACCTAATATCGGTGTATAGAACAATAATTTTGAATACAATCTAGTCTCATAAAAGGAAGTATATTGACTGAGATCATGTTCAATTTTTGGGGAAGCAGTGTGTTCTGCCAGCTGGAGCATGCTGAATTGGTTCTCACTTTCTGATGGCTGTATCTACATTTTCTTCTTTCATTGATGACTGGCTTTGCAGACAAGGCAGTATACATGGGATATTGACTTTGACCTTTTGAGAACTGATTTCTCAAGTCACCTCTCATATATTGCCTTGGCTCCAAAGCCATGGAGGCAGGCTTTGAAAAAAGAAGATACAGACATCCTATGTCAGGACACACATGTTCAGGCAGTGGTGTGTGAGAACAGAGGGTGGACAGGCTTTCCTTGTATCATTTATTGCTATTTCTTCCTGATCATCTACAGTACTTGTGCAGGAATATACTGCTTGAATATCTACCATATGGCAAAGCAAAATGCTCCTGGAATGGTTCACTCTGCTAATCGTTTGCTCTTATTTATTTATTTCCCTTATATCCCAGCTTTCTCCCAAAATAGGATCCAAGGTGGCTTACAATAAATTTTAAAAAGACCCAACTAAAACATTAATTTAAAAAAAATTAAAAGGGAATTAAACAAATTTTATTTAACAACATGATTGAAACAGCAAAAACACTAAAAAACACTTGAAACATATTTAAAATACAGTTAAAACACAATAAAAGATTGAAACACATAGGATCCTGGCCATTTATTTCCATGGTGTATGCAGTTTCCATTGTTACAAGCTTTGAAACAGTTGTTTATCCATGTATGTCGTGTCATCTTCAACAGAGATATATAATGACCAGCATGTATTTTCTAGGGGGCCATGCAGAGTCTGTGGGAATCTTTCAGTTATTAGATTTGCTCATGGATAAGCAAAATATGTAGCAGCAGGAGTCCATTTAAATGGTATCTACTTGCACTGGAGGATTGCATTTTCTCTCTTCTGTTGTTCTAATATACTGTGGTGTAGTGGTTTGAGCAGTGCACTACAACTCTGGGGACCAGGATTCAGTTCCCCGCTAAGTCATGGAAACCCACTGGGGGACCTTGGGCAAGTCACACACTCTCAGCCCCAGAAAACCCTGCAATAGGGCCACCTTAGGGTCGCCATAAGGTGGAAGTGACTTGAAGGCACACAACAACCTCCCATCCCACTTTGCCTGATGTGATTCTTATGGTGAACAGCTCTGACTAGTTTTACTGGTTTTTAAATAAAATATAGTGTGAATAGTTTGTTTCAATAATTTTTTCAAATTTTGTATTGTGGGCTGGAGCATTGTGCTTTTTGAACAATTTTATGAGTGATTCATATCTCCGATCAACATTGTCTTTTCTGATTAACAGCTTCGTGTAAGGGAACATCCAGTCTTTGGACCATATGTGGAAGACCTGACAGTGTAAGTGTTCATGTCTGTGAACTTCTTCCAAAAATGTCTCTCTGCTGACCTACATCATGACTTGTTTGTTATTAACATTAGAAGACTATAGTTGAGGAACCTGTAGGGTTTTTTTTAAAAAAAGTTGGTCCTTTCCTCAACACCTTACCACTTTGCACTGCTATGGTACCTTGAAAACACCCAATCTTCTCTGATTTTGGAAGCTAAGCAGGGTTGGTCAGGTTAGTATTTGGATGGGAGACCACATGGAAATACAAGGGATCTCCCATTAAGGCTAAGGCAGAAGCCTGACTGAAATCCTGGAGAGATGCTAACAGTCAGAGCTGAAAATATTGGGCAAGGTGGACCAATGCTGTCACCCAGCATAAGTAGCTTCCTATGTAGCTATGCTTCTCACCCATACTTCACCTTGGTCCTACACTGATTGCCCCTCAAACTTATATTTTTTTCACCCACCATCCATCGCAGACTGTTCTGAAGCCATTCTTCAGCCTCTGTGCTCTTTATGTTCAGGGCCTCATTCCAATATGACATTAACAGAGTGAAAATCACCACTGGCAAAGCTGCGTTGGATCACATAGATGCATAAGTCATTGAATCCAAAGTTGTGTACAGCTTTTAAAAGTGGCTGTTGAACTTCTTGCACAAGTGCTTGCACTATCTATTGTAAACTGCTTCAGTAATGGTATTGGATGGCAACTTTGCACTAACTCTGAAAATGGACAGCTGCTAGTAAATGGACCTTGTGCTAGGATAATGATGTTGTTGGATACAGGTTCAGTAGTTCATCTTACTCAGTTTTTCAGGCCCCAGATATAAATTCAGGTACAATTCCATCCAAATACTCAGTCTTTCATTTTATCATAAAATGAATCAGTGCTGCTCATTCTAACAATTTGTAATGTCATTTCCTTGTTATCACAAACACAATAAAGCAGGTATTCCAGGTAACGTCTAATAATCCCATAAGTATGGTCTTCCATTCTTGTGGGCATATATTCCTGAGCCATGATACTGCTTGATCTCTGTGTGTAATCAATTGCTGAGTGATCTGTTAAAGATATTTGGTGTTTAAGCACACGCTTGGTCGGATTTGGCCTATGTGGAGTTCAATTTTTTTCCACAATAGTTAAAATTATTATTATTTCCTTCTAGGAATGTTGTTACTTCTTATTCAGATATCCAGGTAAGAGTATATTGTATAGTTGGAATTATAAATGTGTCTTTCAAGTGCAAGGTAAAATTTTGTTCAGTGACTAGAAAGAAAAGATAGAGCAATGGAGAAAGTAGTCCTGATATCTTCCCTGTTTTTGTACATGTTACAGTATTAACACAATTGAGGTGGCAGTATAGCACTAGAAGCCTGGTATTGTACATTTTACAGTATTAACACAGTTGGAGTGGCAGTTAGTATAGCACCAGAAGCCTGGTATTAACAGAAGAAACTTGTCACATCACTATGTCATACTGAAGCCTCCGTTTAGAATTATCAAAAACATTAACAAAAATTTCAAGATTGGGCAAAGTGCAGTGCTTGGGCCACATGCAGGGTCTTCCGAGGACAAAAAAAAGAAAAAAAAAAAAGAAAAAAAAAAGAAAAGAAAGTTTAACAACAACAACAACAAAAGGTTTAATTTTTCCAACATGCTCTCAAATGCTCTCTAGGAAATTTATAGGGTATTTTCACCCTTTTCAACCCATCCAGGCCTCCCAGGAGTGAAAAACATTTTTTGCAAAATTAATTTAAAAAACGTTTTGTTCTAAAATGTTCACTGGTGCCATGGTGTATTCTCAGCACTCTCTGCAGGCCCCCTGGGGCAATTTATGCCCAAGAGAAGCCTGTTTTTTGAAACCTTAAACATGTTGAAAATCGCTCTGTAGCCCTTAGAGGCATCTGGGGACAAACTTTTTTTTTTAGAGGGGGCAGGGGCCCAGGCACCCCTCGAAAGTCTCCCCTAAGCTTCCACACCTGTCCACCTCTGATTTACACTCATTTTTTTAAAAAAATTATTTGACGAAGTTATTTTTTAACTGTCAGAAGTGATTAACAGCAGTTTAGAACCCAAGTTCAATAGGAAATAAACAGAAAACCACAAACTAGTTTTACAAAAGAAATCAAAAGTACCATGCTATTTTTGAAGTTGAAGCTCAGAGAGAAAAGCTAATTGGGGTGAGCTTTTGGGATGTGATTCTACTAGTTCTACAAACATAAAACAACATATGTGCACTTGAAATAAATTAAATTAATTAAATTAATTAATTAATTAAATTAAAGGTGAATATAGGCCCGTGCTCAGGGATGGACGGTGGCTCCCATTTGAGCAGGGTAGTACATCACCTCTGGGTTTTAGCCTGAACTTTAAAGGAGCTATCCAAGGTGCTGGATTTATGAATTAAAATCTGGAATGAATTCACGCCTCCACTCTCATGGAAACTTCCAACTGTCACTGTCCTTGTTAGTAGGTCTACAGCAACACAGGCAGCCTATGTGCTCCAAAATGAAACCTTGCACACCTCCCTTAGGAGTATTTAGCAGCTTTGCTCCAGGATCCTGGCATGTGGGTTATTGCTGGGAAAAGTATGAGAAGAGCTACATGCAGGGACTTGGTGAAGGATGAGCATCTGGGAGAGGCAAAGAAGATGTGGGCTTGGAATGTATGTTCAGCAAATCATCATCATCAGTCATCATAATCATTTCTTATGTGCCTCTCCCCATGGATCACGGTGGGGAGCAACAAGAGACCCACAAATACACAACATCAGTTAAAAAACAACATCAGATAAAAATACACATCAATTTAAAAGAATAAACAAGGTACATACATATTAAAACAATCTACATTTAAAATTTATCAGTTAAAATTACAATTTAAAAGTCCTTAGGATAGGCTTACCGGAAGAGACCAGACAATATGGCAGGAACCTAGCTAACAGAGAAGGACAATACTGTACTAGTTTATTAGACAGGGGTGAGAAGACTGTGGTCCTTCAGAAGTTTTGGACTTTGATTCCCAGAAGCCCCCATCAGGGATTATGGAAATTGTCATTCATTATATCCAGAGGGTAAGAGTGTCTGAATCTCAAAGTGTCTGAATCTCTCTTTATTCTTCATCAGAGCTGGCTCCAGTTAGGAAATAAGCGCAGAGCTACTGCGGCCACAGGCATGAATGACAAGAGTTCTCGATCTCATTCTGTTTTCACCCTGGTGATGACACAAACAAAGGTTTGGAAACAAATGAATTTATGCTGAAAATCATTACGAGATATAAATATGGTTATTGATTATAATATTTTCTAAAATAATTAAATAAACAACATGGAAGCTCAGTATTACAGAATGGGGGAGAATCTGTTTTAATGGCAAAGATGCAAGTATATCCAATTGTAATGGAAGTAATGATAGAAGGAATTAGGATAACAATTATCATTGTAAATATAAATGTGATGTTTATTAGAATGGTATTGGACTTGTTATATATCAATATTGTTATGTTACATGTTGATATTGTTTTATGTTATATGTTGGTATTGTATATCTTTGTAAAATAAAACAATTTTTTTTAAAAAAAGGTTTGGAAACAAATGAATTTATAAGCATTCAAAAATTGGGTAAAATAACTCTTCCCATCCCCGTTCCATGTTGTATAAAAGAATCTTAGTTTCTTTTAGTAGAAAAATATGCAGCAGACATGAAGTAGATAGTTGAACTGTTTATATACTGTTTAATTCATAGCAAATCATGGGAAAGCACGACAATATAAGTGTTTTTATGTGTCCCAGGGTGTATTCACACTGCAAATTAAAGTAGTTTGACACCACTTTAACTGCCATGAGACCATCCTATAGAATCTTGGGAGTTATAGTTTGTTAAGGTATTCAGCTAGTGTGTCAGAGAGCTCTGGTACCCGGCACCAAACTACAAATCCCAGGATTCTGTAAGATAAAGTCAATGGCAGGTAAAGTGGTGTCAAACTTTTAGTTCTGCAGTGTGGATACACCCCAGTAAATTGAATCCAGTGGTGACAGGCATGAAATTAATGACATTTGATATGTACTAAAGTGCTCTCCTGCCTACATATCCGAACTTTTGGTGGAACCACCTATGGATAAAATATGTAAAAACTAAAAAAACAAAAACAAAAAACAAAACAGTATATAACATGGCCAATTGCAAACCATGAAAAGGCCTAGTAGCAGATGCTATTGCTATCTTGGTTCATGACATTTTAGGATGTTAGGACAGAAATGATGCAGGATTTTTTTAAAGATTACTAAAAATATAAGATGATCTGTGGAGTTACTTTGAGCTGATTTCATAGACTGCAGGTTAGACAGAGGTGTCTAATCATGTTTGTTTTGTTTCAGACAGATATTGTGGAAAAGGAAGAACATGAACATAGAATTATCAGTCGTGTTAATCTAATAGACCTAGCAGGTAGCGAACGTTGCTCTGCAGCTCGGACTAGTGGAGAAAGATTGAAGGTAAAAAGTAAAACGTACTCTGTTGAGTGCCAGAAAACTCTCCAGTGGAATAAGTTTCTCTGTTGGTCTCCATGCCACACAAACCTTGCTATAGTACATATTGTAATGTGGCATATAAAGTACAGCAAACAAATGAATACAGATCCATCTTACATAGCAATGATGAGGAACATGTGGCCCTCCAGATATTGTTGGCACCTGTTTCCTATCATTTGTATCCAATCTGAGTGAATAGAAGAGGAGTGGGCAATTGCATCAAGTCTGGACATCATTTTTGCGCCCCAGGACCATCTGGGGTAAACATTGTGGTATAGTGGTTCTGTTGTGGGAGATAAAGATATGAAGCAGGTGTTGCATGTCACACAACAAAGTAGAAGCAACTCATGATCAAATTCTCTGTTCTAGGCAACCATTAAGGGTCTAGGATCTGTCTCCAGTTTTCAACCTTGCAACTCCAATTTTAAAGGATGTGCTGAATTTTTTAAATTTAAAAATTATTTACTATTATTGAGATATTTTAAAATGTGTGTTTAGTATTATAACTAGTTTCTTTGCATTTGAGCTTTTATAACTTAAATAAGTTGTATGCTAATTATAGGGCAAATAAAATTTTGGGTCCCACTGGTTGTTTCTTTCTTCCTTTCTCTAGGAAGGTGTGAGTATAAACAAATCCCTTTTGACTTTGGGGAAAGTTATTTCTGCTCTCTCAGAGCAAAATCAAAGCAGGACGAAGGTATTCATTCCATACCGTGAATCTGTGCTTACATGGTATGTACATATTTTATGTATCATAAGTTTTTTATAGAGATTTTTAATAAGAAACTGCCCTGGTTTTTGTTTTTCATGTTAATGCATGTTTTAAGCTGTTTTAAATGTTATTGTTAATTTAACTACCTTTCAGTGATAAGCTTTTGCAAGTTTCTATCATCATTCTATTTGTTTTAAATTGTAAACTGGCTTGCATCCCTGTTATGGAGAAAAGGCAAAATATAAATAAAGAGAATGACTGAATGTAATGAGCAAAAAAACACCTATCCTGATTCAAACCTTTGGTGATAGATAGCATGGAACTGCGGATGTATTCAGCTTTTTATTGTTCTAATCTTCCTTTAAATTTTTTTGTTCCATAATATTTACTTTGAGCTCAGTGAGTTTCCTGGGAGAATGAAGTGTTCTGCTATTGGTTTTTTGTGTATTGCCATCTGTTATGTCACAGTAAATAAAATAAAAAAAAAGAATTAAAGAAATTCATTCTTTTGCATAGAGATTTTTTCTGCTTCTATTCAGAATAGAGAAGATCATTGCTGACAGAGAACAGTGTATATCACATTATAATATGGGTGAGTTGCATGGGAACCTCCAGATGAGGTGGTGCAACTTCTGTTACTCTTCACCATTGGCTATGCTTGATAGGGCTGATAGGAGCTGCAGTCCAAAAACATCTAGAGGGTCCCATGAATATCAAATTATGAGCAATCTCAGCCTCAAGGAAGGCAATGGCAAACCTCCTCTGGCCAAATCCTGCCAAGAAAAGCCCATGATAGGTTTGCCTTAGGGTCGCCATAAGTCTGAAATGACTTGAAGACACACAACAACAACAACAACAGCAAATGAATCTCATCCCTGCATTAGGACATGGGGAACCCTTGAAGTTGTGTATTATGTTGTTAGGTTGTGTAATGATGTTGCGTAGTAGATTATAGGAACAGTATTGGCATCTGAATTTATTGCAAGATCTTGTCACTGTGTCGGGAGGTATGTTGTTTGGCTTGACAGGAAAAAAATCATTTATCTTTATTATGTCTCTCTGCTAATGAAGGCTGTTAAAAGAAAGCCTGGGTGGAAATTCAAAAACGACTATGATTGCCACAGTAAGCCCTGCTGCCAAAAATGTAGAGGAAACGCTTAGTACTCTTCGATATGCTAGGCAAGCATGTTTCATAGTCAACATTGCCAAAGTAAATGAAGACATCAATGCTAAGTTAATTCAAGGTAAGCATGATAGTATTTTTTTTTCTTACTGTGAAGGGCCATTTCATATCATGTGTTAAAACATATCCAAAGAATAGAGAGCATGCAGGGTGGAACTGGAAATTTATCTGCAATAATTCACAAATGAAACTTGTATATGTAACGCACCAGAGGTGCAAATATCTTTGTTTTTATATGCTAATATCATACATTTGCTTCTGTGCATTGACAGCTACAGAGGCTTTCTGTTAAAAGAAAGAATATAGTGTATCCTTTAAAGCTGTGCAGTGAAAGTAATCTCCTGCCAGCTCAAAGGAGACTTCCATTCACAGCTCCCTGAAAACTGTACCTGTTTTATGTTTTTGCATGTACTGTTCACATTTCCACACCTGAATGACCAGACATTTGAAAAAACAAAGTACTTAGATCTGAATTCTCTTGGTGGTTTCCACTAGAGTGGATTCAGTAAATGATTGGGATTTATGTTAGTGTTGACACACCATTCAATAATTTTTAAAAAAGAGTTTATTCTAGTTGGGACTATCCTAATAGAGTAGGCTTTAGACCATAGTTTTTACTAAGTGGGCAAGTAGAATCATTAAATGCACAAACATGGCAGCTTCAATAAAGGGTACAGATGTGGACACTTAAATTCCATTGAAATCAGCTAATTCTGTCCTGGGCTGTGTTTTCTATTATGTTATCTTCTCTCTGTTTTATACCCATGCAGCACAATACTATGCATCCTTGTTGTCTGGAAGGCAATTCCCAAGAATTCAGTTGGCTTTAACTTCTCAATAAGAGTGCTTAAGATTTCAGCTTCAGTATGAGTCTCTAGGCTGATATTTTTTAAACAAACAAACAAACAAGCAAACAGTTTTCTCTCAGTTGAGGGGGAGAATATATTGGACTTGATACAAATAACCAAAACTGCATGTTAGCACAGTTTAGTAAAAATGCACAAGAGCTTTTCTAGTATTACAACATGTTATATAATATAGTGACTGCATTTCCTCGGAGCAGTAAACTAGTTTAGTGTTACACTGATAAGCCTATAAGAGTCTCAAGATCTCATGCTCCCCTTTCCTTTTGAGATTGGGGTGGCAAGGATTTTAGAAGCTTCCATTTCCATTTTCTTAAAAATTGAATCAGTTTAATATTACTTTTGAATCTTGAACTGCCTGTGAGTAGTAATAGGTATCATTTACTACAACAATCCAGCTTCATAAGCCTTTGAACAAAACTGTCTTATTTTAGTAATCCATAGCTAAGACTAACCACAGTTTGTCCATGTTCTGCAGTTAGTTAAAAACAGGACCATAAATTTGCAAGCATCTTTTTACAGCTGCAGCTGCACGAAGAGAGAAGAGTCTTGAAGCTGAAGATTTAGTATTTCATTTGAATAAGGCTATTTGTTTTTCTTTTTTTCTTTGGATTTAGTTTCACTTTTCTTTTGATAAATGTTTGTGTGAGATTACCATAGTCCTTCTATGAACAGAGCCACCTTTTGCATGCCAAGAGTACCTTACTATGTAATTTCTTGCATCTCATAGCTGTTTCTTATAATGCAGTAGTTCCCAACCTTTTCTGTGCCCCACACCCCTAGGAAATGTTTTGATTACTGTATACACTTGACTATAAGTTGACCTCATGTATAAGTTGAGGGCGTGTTTTGGGGGCCAAAATTATGGATTTTGATTTGACCCGTGGATAAGTTGAGGGTAAAATTTATGGGTGTGTAACAAAGAATAAAGGATAAAGCAAAGGAAAATGGTGCCGAAGAATTCACAAAATTCTAGCTGGTATTTCTGCTTGTGCTGACACTACATGGTCAGTGCTTCCTTTTACCAGGTGATCGTTCCTTTTATAAAAAACAAGAGTTAAAGTACAGTCCTTACATTGACCCATGGATAAGTCAGCTCAGGTTTTTTGGGTCAATTGTTTGACTAAAATTTTTTGGTTTATACAAGAGTGTATACAGTAATGTTCACATCCCCTACAAAAATAATGCCACATTTGAAGATGAAGGAGTCTAATTTCTAAATTGTGAACCACAAATTGAACCACATATGATACTATGGGTGAACAAATTGAACATTTAAAAAATAAGCTTTTAACTCAGTGTATAAAATGCAAACCTAAATTGAGCAATTAGATTCTAATTTATTCAGAAAAAAATGTAAACAGTAAAATCAATCCCAACTGTGAACATAAAATTCAATGATTTCTTTGCTCCTACTTCTTAATCATGATTTTGTCAAAATGTGGAAATTCCTTGCTGACCGCGATCCACATGTCTGTCTGTGGATTCAGGTGATTTCTAGATTTTGTCTTGGCTGACAAAAGAGAACTGAATCCAGATTCACACAAGTATCTTTGTTGCCCCTCTTGAAATACCATTTATACCACATCTGAGGGTATGGGCACCCCAGGTTGGAAACCCCTGTTATAATGAAATGACTTTGCACCAAAATCTTTAAATATAGAAGTTATTGTTTTGACTCATTAATGGACCTTTTTGCCAAATATAGAATTGAAAGCTGAAATTGAGAAACTGAAATTGGCTCAAAAGAATCTGCAGAATGTTGATCCTGAAAAGCAGAGACTTTATGTTCAAGAAATAACATCCCTAAGAATGAAACTACACCAACAAGAAAGAGAGATGGCTGAAATGCAAAGGTAAGAGTGCTGTATATGCTTGACTATAAGTCGATTTCATGTATAAGTTGAGGGCAGGTTTTGGAGCAAAAATAGAGAATTTTTACATGATCCATGGATAAGTCGAAGGTACAACTTAGGATCTGCTTTCCTGCCTGTCCATCTGCCTTTGGTTGTCTACAGCTGGTCCATTTATCTTTTCACAGAAGGTGGAGAGGAGAAAAAGACAAGGGGGTGACTGCAAACAATTGCGGGAGGCAGCCAGGGTGGGGAACAGGCTTGAGGGGCAAATGCTTGCCGCCGCCGCTCCTCCTCCTCCTCCTCCTCCTCCTCCTCCTCCTCTGCCCAGGTCTCCTGGTAGGACATCCAGGCTGGGGAAGAGACTTGATACCATATTGACCTGTGTATAAGTCAACCCAGGATTCTAGGCTAGTTTTCTTGCATACATCTTTTGACCTATAGACAAGTATATGGTATGTGTGATCTTCTGGGTAATGTGAATTATGAATGGAAACTCCCTTCCACCCCAGTTATGTACATATTAATAAAATACAATTAAAATGCAGTCTGTTTAGTTAGTCTGTTTAGGTGCAGTCTGTGCATAAATGGATAGATATGAGTTACATGGAATTGGATCCAGTCAGTTAGTTGCAATTAAGTCCCTCCTGAAATTAATGGAAAATCAGTTTTGGATGGCTTTTCACATTAATTCTAGTGGGAGCCAATTCTGGGTAATGTTTTGTTTTTATTTTGTTTCATGAATAAAAGCATACTGATTTTTATTAAAGAATTCAGAGACATAGTGTTAGTCTGGAATATCAGTATGCAAAGGGATCTTGAGGTACTTACTACCTGTAGCACACTCCATGCATCTGAGGAAGTAGACCAAGTCAACAAAAGCTTATGCTATGGTTGATCTCAAAAGTGCTAAGATCTCTTTCCATACTTTTATTAAAGAAGTGTTATTTCTGTACCTAGTCCTTAAATATTAGCACATTTAGGAAGTAAGCCATGACTACATATTCTGTGGAAATCTCCAGTTGTGGAAATTCCTTTGCAACAATGCTTAGTTAATATTAATGGTAGCTATTGTCTAGGAGTACTATTTATTTTGTTGCAGTTAAATTGATTATTTATATTTCAATAAATGGATCAACTTTAGAATGACCCTTGCAAAATAATATGACTATTTGGTGACACTCAACCACTCTCTTCTCTCTGATAAAAAAGGGCCTGGAAAGAAAAACTTGAACAAGCAGAAAAAAAGAAATTCGAGGAAACAATGGAGTTACAGGTACCAACATTTAAGTAAATATAGGTGTTGATGCAAAATACTGATTTTTTCCTGTTTCCATTCTTTACCAGTATTATACTCCTAAATGCAGCAAGCAAACAGACAAATCAACTTTAGGTCTTCCAAAAGAATCTCTCATTTTCTGACTGCTTCATTTTAGAAAGCTGGCATTACGTTCAAGGTGGACAACAGTTTACCTAATCTGGTCAATCTCAACGAAGATCCCCAGCTCTCTGAGATGTTGCTGTACATGATTAAGGAAGGACAAACAACAGTTGGGAGGTGCAAGCCAAATTCACATCATGACATTCAGCTCTCTGGTATCTTAATAGCTGATGATCATTGGTATGTGTTTATTTAAATAAATGATGAGACTTAAATTGTTGTGGAGTACAATTTTTTTTTTGTAAAGGCAACAAAGCGTAGGACTGTTGAAATACATATGAGCATGAGACAATGCCTAAATACCACAAAGGTACTAAAGCCTGTTGCATCTTGCAAGCTAAACAGGTTCAGCCTTGGTTGATGCTTGGATGGGAGACTGCCAACAAGTGCCAGGTGCTCTAGGTTATATTTCAGAGGAAGGAACTGACAAAACCACTGAATTACAAATGGAACCAAATTACAAATTGAGTATTTAGAATGGTGGCTGGGATTAATTAATGAAGGGCTAAATATTTGATGTCAGCTACTGATCAGAGCTAAAGGAAGTGTCCATGATTACACATTGTATGCTTCTTGGTATCAGTTTTCTGGGGGCAGCAATAATAGAGGGACAGTACCTTTTAAGCTAGGATCATCACTGGCTACTAGTCAAGTTGGCTATAAATTACCTCTGTATCAGAGGCAGCATTGTATTATATATCAGTTGTAGTGGAACATGTAATAGTGATGGGGCATACATGTTCAGATGGTGAAATAAGTAGCTTGTGATAGTGATGCGGCATTCATGTTCAGATGGTGATATAAGTAGCTAGTTGTTGACCTTGTCAATGTAAGTACTTTGGTTAGACCCAGGAGGCTTTTTCTTATGCCATACTTGTGGATTTCCTAGAAAAATCTTGTTGGCTACTGTGAGAAAGGATGCTAGACTATATGATGTTATTGCTTGATAGAGCATTGCAGCTCTTAGGCTCATCCAGTATCTTTGTAACAAGTAAAAAGCTTTTTAAAATCCCATTCATTTCAACTATCTTAGTTGCTCTGCTGCAGTGTGTGTAATAGCTATGATTGTAAGAACAGTGAAGCTAGTTTCTTGAATTTCAGGAAGCAAAGGCCTCAGTCTCCCTTCAGTCCCCTCTGCCTTGCCGTGAACACCAGCTTCTCACAATAGCTGAAAGAGTGGATAGTCTCAAAAGAAGAGTCTGACATAATAAAGAATAAACAAAAAATCTACTGGGGTAGTAATCAACTCTGTGGATCCTGGCATTTGGGCATTTCCTAAAAGGAATATGTATTTTCTCATTGTAAAGCTTTGTTGTTATAACAGAATCTTTCTTTTTGTAGCATTATCAGACATGTGGATGGTGCTGTAAGTATTATCCCCCAGGAAGACGCAAAGACATACGTTAATGGGAAATGCATTTTGGGCCCTACAAATCTCCGTCATGTAAGTTGACTGGACAGATTAATTTGCATGTACATTTTGACACAGAAATTTAAAATCCCATGCATTTTATTCAATTTATAGTGGACTGTGGATGGTTCCAGGGGATACAACTTGATATCACTGATTAATATCTTCTGAATCTTACAGGGTGACCGGATCATTCTTGGAGGAGATCATTATTTTCGGTTTAATCATCCAGTAGAAGTTCACAAAATGAAAAGTGGAGCTGCTGCTCCTGAGGATGGCCCAAAAGATTTTGAATTTGCAAAAAATGAATTGCTGGCTGCACAAAGGGCTCAGTGAGTAGTAATAAATAATGTGACTTAAGTGGTAACTGTTTCTTCTTGCCCATGACACAATTGTTAAATGCCAGTTTTTCAAATGTACAGCCATATACAAATTGAAAAGATCAAATGTCATGTTCATTTTTTTATAGGCTAGAGGTAAAATATGCCAGTAAGGTGTACGTTTCAATATGAAATATGTTTTATAGTCTTTCTAGTCAATATTTTGAAATCCATTGAGCACTGAATTTAAGGTTAGGCTGTTTAACAATACTTACACACCATTTTTCCATACATGTCAAAAAGATGGTGTAGAAAAATTCAAATAAGAATAATAATGTTTACATGCATGAAACAATGAAACCATCTTTAAACACTGAAGCAACCTTCAAAACACTAATCAGAATTTAAAAAGAGAAAAGTCTTTTCTAAAAAGCTGAAAAGATGAACATTGATCTTCATCCTTTACTTTTGCATGTATGCCCAATAAAAAGCCTCTGAAAGCAGAGGTGGACTAGGCAGGGGGTGTCTTCAAAAGAGATTCTGTCTTGTGGATCTTAATACGTGAACAGGCTCAGAACAAGACTATCATATTACAGTACTTTATGCTGAAAGACCTGTGCTGGTTGCCAGTAGCTTCCTGGGCCAAATTCTAGGAATTGGTTTTACTCTTTAGGGCTTGCTTATCTAAGGGATTCTTGGTCTTATTATAGACTTGTTCAGATGCTATGTTGGTTCAGATCACAACTCCCTTTCAAGAGTTGCAGAACCTTATCGTATTAACTTTTATAACCGTTTTGAGGATGGGAACCAGACTCATGGGGGCACGCATGAACGCATTTTACCGCACACGCATGGGTCCACAAAGAGGCCCCGTTCCAGCACCCGTCCCTGTCTCGTGCCGAGAAGTGTTAAATCTTCTGCGTGGAAGACTTCCATCCGGCCAAAATGGCGCCCGCCGGCACTGAACAGGGACAGCTTGGAGACGGGTGCTGGAACGGGGCCTCTTTGTGGATGCTTGTGTGTGCGGTAAAATGTGTTCACTCTCGCCCCGTTCCCGTCCCCAAAACGGTTTGACAAATCCATGAGATAAAGTCCGCAGTCAGCTTCCATTCTCACTGCTCTTAGAAAGGGTGTGAAGCCCCATCTTATTAACTGGACTTTTAATCTATCCTGATGATTATTGGGAAGATTTGAATAGTTTTATTGATTAATTTTGCAATGTTGGTTAGCCACTTTCAGCACTGTTTTTAAGGCTATTTGTGGACTCCCTCTGCTGAAGAATTTGACTGTATTTCAGGCGAGTAGTATTGGCAAAAAACCTACTGTCCCCAGGGGCTGCACAACTTTTAAAAACTGAAGTGCATGAGGTCCCTGAGAGCTTTTTAAATTTCAGAGTAAGTGGTAATGTCATTGCTGTTGTAGCAGTGAATTCAGAGGAGGTGGGACATGATCTTAGATGGTGGTCTATTATAGCCTTCTGGCTCCCAGAAGTTGCCCGTCTCTGCTCTAGAAGTTGCCCATCCCTGCCTTTTCTTATCTCTAAAACTTTTCCCTGAAAACAAAATTCTATTTCACCATCTAACACAAATGCTACTGTTCTACAGCAAAACAGACATGCTGTGAGAGACAAGAATTGTATTGTCAAGTTCTTCATTTGTTCTTTAGTTATGTGAGTCTGCTCATGCCTTTGAATAGTGATATTTAAACTTAACAAACAAATACCTTACTGTAGTCCCCCCCCCCCACAAAAAAGGGGGTATTTAGCCCCTAGTTTTGTTTGTAATTTTGATGGGAGGATTGTTAAGCATAACAATTGGGAAAAACTTTTATGGAAAAGTGCTGTGTTAATCATATACAGATATATATTCTCTCTCTCTGCTCTTTCTGTTTGGTGTCTTCCTATGTAAAAATGGTGTGAAACAGTTATTTCATTTTCTGTCTGAATTATAGTATTTATGTTGTTTTTAAAAATGCTCTTAGACTTGAATCAGAAATAGAAGAAGCAAAGCTGAAAGCTAAGGAAGAAATGATGCAAGGAATACAGATTGCAAAAGAAATGGCCCAAGAAGAACTTTATTGTCAGCAGAAAAATTATGAGACCCAGATAAAATCATTAGAAACACAGTTGGTAAGTCATTGCAGAATATTTTACAGTGAATGGTCTTGATCCTACTGTAGCTGCATGCACATGAAATGACTCTTAGTGGGAGAATCCAGTAGTGCAATGGGTAGTTTTTAATGTGTTTCATTGTTTTAAACCAATGTTTTAAGTGGTTTGTATTTAATGTTTTTTTTTTTAAAAAAAAATTCAGAATGATTTTAGCTGCATTGTTTTAATGTAAGGTGTGAGATGCTTTAATTTCCTTATGGAAGAAAAGTGGGATATAAATGAATAAATAAATAAATATCACATGTTCAGAGAAGAAGAAATTTATTATTATTGACCTTTATTTGTGTAGTGCTGTAAATTTACACAGCGCTGAAAAAATCCATACATAATACATAAATAAAGCTAAAGTTAACTCAATTAAACCATGCTACACTAAAATAATACTATAATACACTACTAAAACAATAAGCTATTACAACAAACCCTACCTAACTAAAGACGGGACAGCTAGAACTGATTTGGAGTTATATACAACCTATACATCATTTTATACATATTCTTCCAGATTACTTCATTGTTGTGTGTCTTCAAGTTGTTTCTGGTTTATGGCAATCCAATTTACTTTAGAATTCATTTTCTGTCTCCAAATTCAAAAAATATTTATACCTTTTTTAAATTACATGGTCATCATCCTGGCACAATTCTAAACAGAAATAATTTTCTCCAGCCTCTTTGATTAAATCTTGCTTATATTGCTTAAATCTCTGAATAAGCTGTGAGACTAACCATTTACTCCCAGTGCAGTCTATAGATCCAAAAAAGCCATCCCATTCTTCTCAATGTTATCTTTTGCACCCTCCTGCTCAGCAAGTTTCAATGTTACCAAGACTAACTCATCAATAAATAAGTAAGACATCTTATATCTTCTAAAATTACAATTACTTTAGAATTTTCCATTTAAAACTTTATTAAGCCATGTTCCTGTAAAGTTTTTTTTATAATGAAGTCTTGGAAATAGCATTTATTTTCTCAGATACAGTCGGTCCTTGGTATCCATGAGGGATCCGTTCCGGATCCCCCCCCCCCCCCCGAGGATACCAAAATCTGTGGTTGCTCAAGCCTATGTTGTCTCCAATGGCAGCGTGTGCTCATGGCTCAACCACCATTAGGAACAGCCCCTGTTGTCCTGTGGTAGTACATACACGTGGCCACACTGCCATTAGGGACAACAGAAGTTAATGGCGACGTGGCAGTGTGCATGCACCGCTACAGGATAATGGAGGCTGTCTCTAATGGCAGCATGGCCAAGGGCATGCGCCGCCCTTGGGAACAATGTGGGCTTGGCATCTACAGATTCTCAGATCCGTGGATGACAAATCCACAGATACGGTATTGTTTACAGAAAGAAGGCAACTCACCAAGGGCTCAGTTTCACCTCTGGTTGGAAGAACTCTCTTACTTATAAATTAGGTATTTTAAAAAATTTATTAAGAAACTTTATTATTAAAAAAGATAATTAAGGGAAAAAAAGAAAAAATAAACTATAAAATTACATACAAATAAATACACAATTGTATACAGACTGGTTAGCAGGGGATCATTACATTTTGTAAATTCATATAATTATCTTCATTAATTAAGTCCTATATGCATGTCTAATCTTTCAATTAATTATAATAATACTACTTAAATGTTACTATTTTCTTATCCATTCATTGTACTGAATATTTATATTATATTATATATACTTAATATTACCCCAGTATCTTAGTACACAATATACACAAACACATCAACTCTAAAATATATCCATTCATTCATTTTCCTTCCTTATTTACATTTTTACTTACAATAGTACCTATTATCTTTTTCTTCCATTTTCACACATTTGCATTTACTCAGTCACAGCCTTACTGTATGAAGTATTCTTTTTTCGCTCTAAGATTTTACTTATTTCTCACATTTATGAAGGCTTTATCCTTTACTTACCTGGCAGGGGAGACACCATGATCACGAAGGGTAAATTAGGTAATTTAAAGTGATTAAGAAACTGAGGGTCTTCACAGGTTCAGTGTCTGTAAAGCCTAACTTAGGTACCTGAGCTTGATGTTGCTTCCAAGTGCCCCCCCGCCACTGCCCAACTCGCTTCAGACCACTATGGTCTCCTTGTAAAGAATGTGTATTTTGGAACACGCATGAGCAATCTCATACTATGTCCTTGTCTTGAGTGAGCTTTGCGAGCTGGAACTCACCTCTTAGCTGACTTTTTCTGCTTCCAAAGCTTTCCTTGTTTTGGAGCATGACTCAGGGATGTCAACACACCATAATCCTCATTTGGACTTCAACCTTTTTATTTGTACCAAATTCACGGGAGAACCTAATTTTTAAACCTAGCATGATCCTTGACTTTGTCATACCAGAAAGAACTATTCCAGCCAAATATTTGAAAATATTCAACACAGTTCCTACATTGTTTCTTAATTGGATTTTTGAAAAGAATCCATTCTGATCCTCATGGATATTCAGAGAGATATAGTTTCTGAGTCTATTTGCCAGAACTGTAGTAATAATATAGTCATTGTTTAATAAAGAGGTACTGTAGGTCTGTAATTCTTTGTAGGTGTCTCTAGCTGAGAATTCATAAAAACTTCAGCAAATTATAAATTTTAGGATTATGTAGGATGGTTCTGTTTCATCCTTTTCTTCCTGAAATTTGCCTGTACAGTTCAGAAAGATTTTATTCTTTTAGCCTTACACGATGCTCTGGCCATTATAGGTTAACATAAATGATTAGTAGCCTCAACAGGCCAGTTCATCTCCTTTCTTCCCTTTCAACAAATTCTCCAGTGCTCTTGATCTTCTATGGCTTCTGTAGAACAGTGTGAGTCTTTGGTCCTCATTCAGAAATTTTAAACATCTTCCATTGTAACAAAAGGTTCTCTCCCATGCTGCCTTCCGTAGTTGTTGGCAGCATGGGTATTGATGGGTATCAGATCACAACACATGTGATCTAAGTGAACAGAAAGTTGGCAAGGTCACTTTAGAACATACAAATAAATATATTTCTTTATAATTGAAGAGGTCTGCAAGTATGCATAAATCACTACCTGTTTGTGGGAGGCACATTTTTCTGACGGGCATATAAGCAAAGCATTTTCATCAAGTATTAGAATCATATGGGGGAAATGGATGGAACCTTTTTTTTTTAAAGAGATCTATTTTATGCACACACACACACACTCACTGCTTGTTTTGTGGCAGTGGGTTTGCTGGAATATAGACTGTCTTTATTGGTACATATTATTCACTCTCCCTTGTGTTTTGTTAGCAAGAAGAATCCCGTAGGAAACAACTGCAGGAAATGAATAATCAAATGGCTGCAAACAAAATTCAAGAGTTGGAGAAAGCAAAGCGAGACCTTGAACTAGAGGTACATTTCAACAAGAGGCGTTTGGAAATGGAGACATTGGCTGCCAGAGAGGTAAATTTAAAAATAAAACCGCAGAACCCAGCATCTTGTCTCATCAATTGGACAATGTACCTTGATACAGTACGGCTTCACTAAATTCTGTGCAGCATGACTTCAAGTGTCCTCTGGCTTTCCCCTTTCATGAAATTGGCTGATATTTGGCAAATGAGATTTTGCATAACTTGGATGCAGTGCTGATGTTCTAGTCAGAATTAGGCCACTAAAAGGCTTATCCTGAGGCTGTTCTGGGTAAAGCATTCTGTGGAAGGTCAAATATTTGGGATCTTATTGAAAAGAACAGAGACAGCTTTAAAAATTATTCTTGGCAAGAATTAAAGAAAAAGCTTTATATCTCTTCCTGTGAATTTAGCTTAGGAATTTAACCTAGGAGTAATCATTTTAGGTGTGCAGTAAGATCAGGATTGGGAGCTCAAAGACTTGGACCTGCCACCTCCCTGCTACTTCCCAACATTTCTCTCTTGCTTCTCCCAGCTAGTTTTGGAGGAAAGATGTGAGGGCAAGTATAAGTCATTTAATAAGGGGCCCTTTCACACTACACAATTATAGCAATGTTATGCAAAGAGTCTGTGGCTATTATTTTTGTCTTCTTAATATTATGTTGTAATACAGGAAAAATAGAAATAGCATTAAGGGTTAGCCATCAACATCACCTACTTCTCTTCTTTTTTTTCTTCCTTTCCTTTCCTTCTCCTTCTCAGTTTGTTGATTCTGGTTTTGTTCTGTACTTGTTATAGACATCTTTCCCTATGTTTAGTGAATTGGTTGTATTTTATTTAAAATGATATGTTTGGTAAAATGCTGTTTTTTTTTTTTTTTAAAATAGCCAGTGTTAGTTGCAAAATGCATTGGGCACAGTCCACTGTGATACTGCACATCTAAACTAAACTAAACTAAAGTAAATTTAATTATGATCACATTAAAGAAAAGAAAAAAACTGAAAATTTACATGGCTGAAGCAGATCAACAACTGTCTAATTCTGTTATCAGTCAGATACCTCTGGACAGTTTATAAAATGAAGGCTGTTTTCACGTTTTCTTTCCATCATTGGTATTGAAACATGGAGGCAGAGTCCTTCAGGTCAGATAATTATTGTTTTGATTAGTTATTTGTTCTTGAAATTAAATTAATGATTCTGTGCCTAACCACTTCCACCCCTTTCCTAAAGTGTGAATAATTGATGGATCATTTCATTATTATTGTTGTATCCATTCAAATGCAGACTTTTTCAATGTATACTTTTCATGCATTTTAAGGCAAGGTAAGTTTGATTTAATTTAGGATAGAGTAGAAGTCTGGTATAGAAATGCAAGAACTAAAAACTACGTTATTGAAATAGCATATCTACTTTTTAAAAGCTTTTTTGCTTTCTCAGAAAAAGCTCATAATCTTTGTTTTGTGTTAGGTTTTAGAAGATCATGCAATTCGGCATGCCAAGATTCTTGAAGCGTTGGAAGCTGAGAAGCAGAAAATTGCTCAGGAAGTACAAACTCTCCAACAAAATCGAGGAAATAGAAAAAAGGGTACTAATTTATTTTATAATGCATCTACTTATATTGTGATTGCTGCCAAATAAATATTAACGGATTTATATTAATAACTTTATCTTTTGCCTGAAACAGGCCTTGGAAAGGATTTATGTATTGAAAATATGTCATTTCCTCACAATAATTAGAAAAAGTGTGCAGTTGGCCTGTGTTATCCACATATTTCTTTAATCCATGGATTCAAGCATCCACGGCTTAAAATAATTTTTAAAAAGTATAAATTTCAAATAGCAAACATTGATTTTCCATTTTATATAAGGGGCATCATTTTGCAATGCCATTATATTTAATGGAACTTGAGCATCCACTGATTTTGTTATCTACCGGAGATCCTGGAACCAAACCCTGGATAACAACTTTTGGACCTGATCCCCTTTCCCACCACCATTCCCTTCTCCTTTTGTGTCGTGTCTTCTTAGAATGTAAGCCTGAGGGCAGGGAACCATCTGGTTGAAATAATAATTGTAAGCCGCTCTGATAGCTTTTATAACTGAAGAGCGGGGTATAAATAAATAAATATTATTATTATAAAAATATTAACAAGGACCCACTATATATTGAATTTACAGAGATTAAAGGGCAGCCCTTCTTTGCATCTCTTCTCCATTCATGATACTCCATTCACTATTGCATGGCCTGCCTTTCACAGTTCTCAGAAGAAAGCCCCACAGAATTCAATGGTCCTTACTCATTGTAAGTGTGTTTAGGGTAACAGCTCTTTTCCAACCATGTTCTAAGAAGAGATTTATCTGGGTGTGGTGCTTGCATAAAATAGTGGGTGCAAACACACCACTGTTTTAAAGATTCAGATGGACTTAAATTCATATATAGGTAGGGTTTCCCTCCATATAAGATTTTATTTATGTTAGTTCTACACATAGAAGCAATTGTAAGATCTATGTGGGCTGCGCAGTATATATGGCAGGTATTGCACTTTTCATTTCTAAAGAAGCATCTCTTGTTTATCTGCAGAATGGCTAATCTCTGGTGAAGGTCTTGTCTGCACTGACCACGTCTGGGGCCAGTTCAGAGCATTATACTCTGCAACTGGTCCCTGATTGGCCATGATGGTGGCTGCATGCAATGGGCTGAACCTGGTGTGGCAACACAACATTGTATGCACAGGCCAACCAAGCTGACACCGCATCAGCACAGCTGGCCCATCCCCTGTCCTTAGAGGTGCTTCTACTGCTTCTATACTTTCAGAGCTCCATGGACAGGCCTCCTGCTGCACCACTGCTTCTCCTGAGGATGAGCCTGCCCATACGATCAACAAGAAGAGAGGGTAGAGGGACTCCCCAGTCACATGGTTGGGCAGACTGGCATATGAACAGCTGGCTCAACGCAAATAGGGCCCAATCCAGCTGTCTGTATGCTACAAAACCTTGGGGATTTATCCAACTTTGCCAACTTCAGGGCAAAGTCAGGTTAATGGGGAAAAGCTGCCTTATTTGCCAGAGGTTGTTGTGCGTTCCAGGTCAGATCCTTTAGGTCAGTAGAGAATCCAGAAGTAGATTCCTGAAAAGTTAAAAGAAACATACACAAGTAGAAGGCATGTAATTGGATCCAAATATTGGATACTCCATGCAACCAGGGAAGTGGCTATTTGTACATGAAAGCTCATGCTGTATTAAATCTTCATTTTAAATTTAATCTTAAAGATGCCATGCAGCTAGTGTTTTGGACACACAGGTCTTCTCATTTTCTCAGTGATCCCAGAAGAATGGCAGAACTGATTTTTGTGTTCATGGTGGGTGTCCCTGCTCCAATGCTGAAAACCATTAAAGCTTTGAGAGTAGCCACTGAATCAGCAGGCAGAGATGGACAATAGGAAGTGTATAGAAGTGTGAGTGACCCAGAATTAGAGCCATTTTGTCATTGAGGGATATGTTACACTGGTGGCTGAACGCAGGTTTTTTACTTACCAAGGAAGTGCCTCTCAGAAAGGAGCAGACTTGAGTGTTCATGGACACAAGATCTTGCTCTTACTTGGATCTTACTCTTTGCTGTATCTTTTGCCATATATGTAAAATCTGGTAAACCTTTAAGTTGGTTAATTCCAAAATTACATACCATGATGATTCTATTATAAATAACAATTTTAAAAATAATTTTAGTGGTTGCTAATTCACTCTTTGCATAAATATTGTCTGTCTGTCTGTCTATTAATATGTTCTTTCTCCATTAAAAAATATTGAGCAGAGCCAAACTGGAATTCTTTGAAACTATCCATGATGATCAAAGAGGCCAATACTATTAGCAGTAAACTGGAGAAGCACAGTGTGTTTTGTAGGTACGTATTTGAACTAAAATATTAGAAGCTGTGCTCTGTTTGTTTAATGATTAAATTAAGATAGCTTTTGTCTTTTTTTTTTTTAAATCAAACCAACTGATTTTGTCCTTGAGGACAAAATTTAAATGTTTAATGAAATTCAGCAACATCTTAATATTTCTGAAAACGCTGCTGTAATGCTCTTGGCTAGTTGCCGGGTTTTTGTTTCAACTTTAGCGCCTATTTGTTAGATACGTATTTGTCCTTGCTTTCTTTGAGTAAAATAAAATCTCTCTTCCTCCATCAAATTTTCAGTCATTAGGGGATCACATATTTTTTGTTTTGTTTTTTTGGTACTTTCTGTTCCAGCAGTGAATTCATGGGTTATTTTTTTTTCTTTTTGTTTTAATCAGACATGATGGAATGGATAAAGAAAATGGCATTGGCCCTTGTGTTCAGGTCCGTAATATTAGGTTGGGTGTTACAACTTTCTGGAGCATGGAAAAGTTTGAAGAAAAGCTGGCTGCCATGAAAGAAGTCTATGAGGTCTGTTTAAGAATTACATTTAAAACATCCTATTACTTACAAATCTTCCTAATATTCTAGAAAAGCACTTCCAGAATTCTCCTGTGTGAATCTGGATTTAGAGCTGCCACCCCCACAGAAGTCCCTGTCCAGCTTGCTAACATGATGTTCGGAGATACGTCACTAGTGGACCTGGAAGTGAGCATTTGGCATTGCCACCACCAAAATAAAAATTCTGCCCCAATGATTCCCCGCCCCCCCCCCTTCAGTCCTTAAGTTCCTAGCACTGAAATAACTTAAAACTTCATTTGAACATTTAGAAATACAGTTTAGGCATCTAAAGAAAAAGAGCAAAAAAATCATGAAAGGAACAAGAAAACAGCAAATATAAAGAGTTCTAAGAGTGAACAGTTTTCAGTGTTTTAATCTTAGTAATGCTAGAAATCGGGGGACTGAAAGAAAATTTCATTTGGAGTGGCAGAATTGTTACCTGCTAGGACTAGTAGTACTTTCATTTTGCCTCCCAGAGTTACATCTCTGTGGCCCGCTTACAGAGCAATCCGGGGATGTTTGGGAGACAGCCAGCCATAAAAAAATGAAGAGAAAAGGGTAATGGATGCAGGGAAATGAAAGCAAGCAAGAAAGGGGGCTGAGAAAAAGGAAGAGTATTAAGTAGTAGAAGAACAGGAAAGGAAGGGTGCGGAGATATGTGAAGGCCTTCACGGCCAGCATCCATAGCTTTTTGTGAGTTTTTCAGGCTATGAGGCCATGTTCTAGAAGAGTTTCTTCTTCTAGAAAAGTTTGAAAAGTGTGGAGATAAACCATCAAAAGTTAGAAAAGTAGGCCCAGGAGAGAGGGAAGGTCCTGGCAGGCAAGTCAGTGTTCTGAATGCCCAAGTGGAGGACTTTGACTCAGGGAGAGGTAAAGCTGAACTACCATTTCAGGAACTTTGGTCTCTATCCTGAAGTTAGTGCCTGAGCAATACCTATTTCTCTCCTGTTGTCTGAAGCTGTATATTCAGACCAGTCCCCCCCCCCCCTTTTTTTGAATAGCCATGTACATTGATTTTTGACTGGCCTCATGGAAGGAGCAAGCATTAGAACCAGTGATAGCCAAAAAAATGAAAGATTCATTAAGGGGCGAAACAGAAGGGCAGGAAAAATTGGCTTGAAGCTGCCTTTTCTGAAGCCACATTGAAACCCCACCAACCCCACTGCCTGCTCCCAAGGTGGCTAGAGTGCACATGTCATGGCACGGCTTGAAGCTGTGCTACAACTGCCATCCCATTGCATGGCAGTCCCTGTGAATCTGCACACATTCACATGTGCAGCATTTCACCAGGACAGGGCATCAGAGCAGAGGTGTGCCCATGCATATGCTTGCAAGGTACAATAATTCCCCTTCACCCTATGTCCCCTCTGACTATCTGTTCTGTGTATGTTTACTCACCTCCATGAGAGGTGTCACAATTTCTTTTTTGGGTATTGCCACCCTCACCACTTGGGTATGGCACCTCAGTCCCTTCTAAATACACTCCTGTTGTGGAGCGTTTTGCATGTACAACTAGGTTTAGGGTTTGGAGAGTGCCTCGTTAGAGGTGCCCTGGCATCAGTGCATTTATACGTACATGTAAAGGTGCGTACTTTCCGGGAAGAAGTGGAAAAATCCACTTCCTTTTTAGTCCAGCTTTCCTCCCCTGTAGCACTGCTTGGGTGTGCTTTCCGACTGGCTTCAAGTTGTGCGTCGTGACTGTCTGTTTCACCTCTGATTGAGTTGCTTGTCATGATTTGTGAGTTATATAAGGAACACACTACTGTGTCTCCTTCATGAGGGCATAGGATGTGCTCTTGCAATACAGTGGTCCCCCGGGTTACGAAAACCCCGGGGTACAAAAGAGCCGAGGCCGGAAAAACAGCCCCGGCTTGTGAAAAAAAACCCGGGTTACGATAGTAAAAAAAGCGCCAGCCCTTTAAATTTGGCACGCGGCGCTACAGACAAAGCGGCCCCCCGGGTTGCGAAGACTTCCGGGTTACGAAAGGTAATCCAGAACGGATTACTTTCGTAACCCGGGGGACCACTGTACATGAAATTTTCCTTTCTTGTCAAGCTTTGTAGGAAAGTGTATTGCTTGTCATGCATCAGACTATGATGCTAAACTACTGATACAACAAATAGACTGTTTTGTTTTTGTGAGTGCCAGCCTGTTTTTTTTAAGCAAATATATTGCTGAGGTGTTTATCTTTAAAAAGTGCTGACAACTTAAATATAAGCTGTTTCTTCATTTCGATTATATACTGTGGAGGCTTGGATTTAATTTAGTCTCATGATATGACAGAAAAGTTTTAGGTGACATTTTAACCTGGCTAGAGACAGGAGTACAAACCTTTGGAATGGATAGATATTCATTATGATTTAAAGTGTGAAGATTATGAAAAGAGCAGTTATATTAATATGGAAGGCTTTCATGGCCGGCATCCATAGTTTTTTGTGGAGCTTTCGGGCTATGTGGCCATGTTCTAGAAAAGTTCCTTTCTGACTTTTCGCCAGCATCTGTGGCTGGCATCTTCAAAGAATGATAGCCTGGAAAAGGATTGGATATATATCCTGTGTAACCCTGGGAAGGAAGGAGTAATTTGCAAATGTATTTTTCTGTTGCTAATGGCAGTCCTCAGGGTGGGAGGATATGCAAACAAGAATTAATGTCTGCTAACTGGTGCTCATTGTCTGCTGGGAATCCCCTGGCCTTAGGCTGTAGCTCATTTGCATAGGTTGAGTCTTGACCTTGCTGTCCTTCAGGACTGGTAGCCAAGCCTTGTTTACCCTCAGGGTTTCCTCTTTCCTGTTGAAAATGTCCAGGTGTTTATGGATTTCAATGGCCTCCCTGTGCATTCTGACATGGTAGTTGTTGGCATGGTCCAGAATTTCAGTGCTTTCAAACAGCATTTTATGCCCAGGATGGTTTATAGCATGTTCTGCTACTGCTGATTTTTCCAGTTGACCCAGTCTGCAGTGTCCCTCATGTTCCTTGATTCTTGTCTGCACGCTGTGTTTTGGTGGTCCCTATGTAGACCTGTCACATTAATAATTTGCTGAGTGCTTTCTTTTATTTGAAATATGAGAAAACTCCTCACTAAAATTGAGCCCAATGTTTTTTTTTCTCTTTTTCCCCCAGACAAACAATACCAGCAAATTTGATGACATTTTTAATGATCCTACTGATGAATGGGAACCTGATTTTTTAAATACATCAATTTCTTCATTTTCTACAAAAAGGTAAAACATTTTCTTTAAAATTCTTTCTTTCTATGAAAATAGGGAAAGATTTCTTAGTAAAGATATACTAATAGTGAATAGAAAGTAACCACATGGATAGTTACAGGTAATGTAAGTCTGCCAGTATCTACACCCACAAGGAAGAAAAAGAAGGCAAAATGTTATATATGTAATAATAAGAAGATGATTAGCTATAACCCAGACAGGAACAAGGAGGATGTATATATGAGGAGTGTCTTCCTAAGACCATTTTACTTCATCTTCATTATGGGGCAGCCAAGATTGTTATCGGGTTGTATAAGCACAAATACAAGGGGGTATCATAAAGTTTTAATGATCAGCTTTAAAAAAAATTGACAGAAAGTTTGTTTTGATTTGTAGTTGTTAACTTATCTCTATGTAGTCACCATCCAGATTTACACATTTTCCCCAGTGTTTCTTGACCCTCCAAATACAACTACAGATCAAAACAAACAAATCAAAACAAACTTTCTGTCAATTTTTTAAAAAGGCAATCATTAAAACTTTACGATACCCCCTCGTATATTTACAAAGGGATGGTTTCCAGTGTCTTAAAATTTTTGCTGTACATATCTTGCATAGTAAATGTAAGTAAATAACACATATTTTTAAACAAACAAACAAACATAGATGTAAACACGTTTAAGCATGAATTCTAGAAATGCAATGGTAGTCCTATGCAATGAGAGAAAGGTGGGATATAAATAAAATAATAAATAAATAATATCTTAATTCTTCCTCAATGTCAGGAGAAGTAGAAGTCTGAGAAAGAGCAAGCGGATTTCTGGGTGTTTGTCTGAGATAAAGCTGAGAGTCCACAGCTCTTACTTACCAGGTGTGTTTGTACGTGTATTTATACATCTCTGCTCTTCACATGGCCATCATGGTGTAGTGGTTTGAATGCTGGACTAAAACTTTAAGAGACCAGGGTTCAAATTTCCACTTAGTCATGGTAATGCTTTGGATGACCTTGGGCAGGTCATACTCTCCCAGTCTTAGAAAAGAAGACATTGGCAAAGTTCGTCTGAATAAATCTTGCCAAGAAAACCATATAATAGGGTCTCCACAAGTCAAAGTTAACTTGATGGCACATACAGTAGCAAGAAACTTCTCACTAGCTTTTAAATGTTGCATTTATTTTCAGTATTGTGACTTTCCTTACAAAAAATACCCAAAGAATAAATAATTTGTATTAAATGTATAGCAGGGGCAGTATGACTGTAGACCCCCAGATCCTCCAGGAACTTCCAGCCACCCCAGTCTACCTTCTGGTTTTGAAATGTGGGTATTTTTTTTTTAAAAAAGGTTAAATATTGTATACCCTTTGCAATTTATTTTAAAAGCTAATTGCTGCCCCTGCAGTTTTTAAGGTGTATCAGTTCACTGTTTTTGGGTAGCCATTAAAAGGACCTCTCAGAAAGCTTGAGGAACACAATAACAAGCCTTGGGAGCCATATTCAGTTTTAGGGCCACATTTTGCTTACCTTTGGCAGAGAGAATAACATTCTTTCATATATCCCTCTTTCAAGTTGAATTTCTTTTTCTTTTTTTCAACAACAACATCTCTCAATCTTTATTGCTTTTAGCCAATGGCCAATGCAAAACCAAAATAATAAAACAGTACACATAAAATAATA
This sequence comes from Urosaurus nigricauda, assembly GCA_034509955.1. Classification (NCBI taxonomy): domain Eukaryota; kingdom Metazoa; phylum Chordata; class Lepidosauria; order Squamata; family Phrynosomatidae; genus Urosaurus; species Urosaurus nigricauda. The sequence goes on from JAOEGL010000004.1 coordinate 111,219,669, forward strand.
AAACAGGACACATAAAATTTCCATAAAACCAGTATACAATAAATTGTATTAGATAACAGGAGTTTTGCATTAACAATTATGGATCTTTCTTTCTTTCTTTCTTTCTTTCTTTCTTTCTTTCAGCAGCTAGCAAATCTGATATAGGTTTCTGTTTTTTTATAATGGTGGTTAGGTATTTAAAAAGATTATGTAAGGGATCACCAGATTATTTGTTTATTTATTTGTCTAGTTTTATTGGTTTTATTCCTGAAACTGTTCTGTACCCCAGGGTCAACAAATAATCTAGCCAGCCTAGGCTCAGATCCACCTGAATCTTTCCTGCCCAGCATTTGTAAGGAATTGATTAATTCAGCTTTGGATGTGTTCAGACATACTCATGAAGAAGAGGAGAACATGGCACAAAGCCTTTTGGAGAGACTCTTTACAATTCATACTGGAGTCATTGCTCTGACGAAGGCTTATGAGCAAGCTGAAGAAAGTCAAGAAAACTGTAAGCTCTACTTTGTTCCCAAATCTGTGCACTGATTCTCATACAGTTTATTTGTAACTAACTGGAAACATATACTCCTTTGCCAAAATAATTTGTCTTCTAATTAATTTTTTCCTCTGTGGTTTAGTTTTTGTGACTGATCAAGCTGCTCAGTCCAGCAGCATCAGGATTACCTCAACTTTTGAGCAGATTATACTTCTAACCAAGCACTGGGCAAACTGTTTCCGAAAAAATGACGAGTTTGTAAAAATTTATGACGAAATAAGGGAGGATGTGAAATGTTTGGGAGGATATCTGCAACTGCTCTTGCAGGTAAGGGATCTAAGTGTAAAAATCCTTTAAAAATGAAAAATAACTGAAAGTACTGGCTAAACCTTCATTATCTGTTTGTGTATCATAAATATTGTGATTGTCATGGTAGGGATGCTGAATTAGTAACCCAGTTCATACTGTTTTTACAAGATGAACTAGAATGAGTGATAAAGGGCATGAAACAAACATTCCCTAATACTTATTTATTTATTTATTTATTTTTGTCTCAGGCTGGTGGTTCAGATTTGTCATTAGTGGTAGCAGAGGCACAAAAGAAAATACAAGAGACGTTGAAAGACATTGTGAAATATATAGGGCACTTGGCAGCACTTTCTGGCTCTGACTTGCATTTTGAGGTGGAAAACAGTGGAGACGCAAGTGTTCCAAAGGTATAATGATTGTCTGTGTATGCAAAATTTATTAGATTGAGTAATTAGCAGGAGCCTAATCAGTCAGTGGAAGTGCAACTTAAGAGTACTCTTTGACTGTGAAGCTATTTTGGTACTGGTTGCTGTTATCAAAGGAAATGGAAAGAGAAATATTAAGGAATGACTTTCCTGTCAGCAGTTTCTTACAATAACAGACCTCCACCAAAGTCTTACACTTCCTTCACTATCTCAGAAAAGCACTTAGGCTATATGGTTTAATGATCAAATTTATTTAAATTTAAGCCAATAAATGATAGCGATATTAATGTTATCATGTAACTGTTGTAAATGGATTAGGATATAATTCATTAGTTAATTTTATACAACTTTAAAAATAATGTTCTGCCTGAAAAACCTTTGTATGCATTGCACCATCAGAAAGCAAAGATGTCAATAACTTAGTCACCTATGAAAAAAAGTTTTGGATTTTTGAACCTTTCAGATTTTGGATTTTTGAATAAGGGATTCTCAACCTGTACAATATAAAGTAAAGGAGAATAGATAAAACAATACGGAGCACAAAAGTTAAATCTAAATAAAGCATACATAACAATTAAAACACTACTTTTAAGACATGTCAAGTGTTTTAACTGTTTTAAGGCCTTAAAACAGTTAAAACATTTCAAATACATGTTTCATACTTAAAAAACAGCACACCTAGTATCATATTCCTCTGCCCTGGTTAGATAAGGCTGAAAGCCTGTTTAAACAGAAAGCTCTTTGCCTGCTGGTGAAAAAACAGCAGAGAGAGGCACATTTAACTTCCCCCAATGACTAATTGTTCTCTGTCTAATTGTTTGTATTAATAATAGAAATTTTGTGTACCTTATGCGGATATTTAAATATGATGAAAGATAGTATGTAAATGTTTTTATTAAATAAATATTCTATTTAAAAGTGTCATTAAACTGAGACTTTAATTCAGTTTTTGTCAAGTTGTCAGTCACTTGTGCATTTAAAAAATCTTCTCTTTTCAGAAGCTTTTCATGTCAGACATCTATGATGGAATGGATGCAGGATTATCACAACTCTTAGACTGTATACAGAAGACATCCAAAATAATGCAGAATGAACTCTTAAAATGGTACCCACAAAATGAGGTGATCTGTAGATCATTACATACTCTTTTAGACATGAAAAGGGAAACACATTTTAAACTGTAAATCTCCCTAATAGTGTTAAGACAATCTTTGTTATCATTTTTTCTGTAAAATCATGGGCTATGTTGGTTATTCTTATATACATAATTGTGTGCAGAATTTGCTACCATTTGTGACTTGCCTACCTTATTGTGACATGTCCTTACACCATGCAAAAACATATATCCATTTGGGCACGTGAGGGTGAAACTACCAATTACTCAAACTGCTCACTTAGGGGCTAAACAGACAGGCAAAAAGAGGTGCTTTCAGGCTGGCTTGAAGGCGTGGTGTTTAGATGACACATGCCTTGAAGCCAGAAGAAAAGTGCCCTCTAGGCGCCTTATGCAGAGAAAAGCCATTTCAAAAAGAAGCAGGTTTTTCCCACTTCTTCCTGGCTTGAAGCCATGTCATGTGGTAATGACATGAACACTCCAGCTCCCTTGGGAGCTGGCGGTGCGGTTGGTGGAGTTTCAATGTGGCTTCAGAAAAGGCAGCTTTTTCTGCCCATCTGTTTTGCCCCTTAGTACACCAGAAAAAAAGTTTGTAAAATGATATCTGTTAAAATAGCAGATATAAAAGTGTCTTTGGAATGCTTTCAATAATATTTCACTGTTCTGTGTTTTTAGTTTGTTTTCACTGACTTTTTAAAAATTATACTTTTTTAGGTGATTCATTCATCAGTGCATTATTGCTTCCTAGAAATGCTTTAACACAAAACATGTGTAGGGCTACCTTTTTGCAGTCTGGACCACATTCCTTCAAGGGGAAGTAGTTAGGAGCAGTGTATATGGTTGAAGCCAAACATGAACAGGACACCCTGTCCCTTTCTTTCTTTCTTCCTTTCTTTCTTTCTTTCTTTCTTTCTCTCTCTCTCTCTCTCTCTCTCTTTCTTTTTTTCTTTTTTTCTGCCATTCATAATCTATTTTCTTTCTAAGATACACAAACCCTCACCTCATCCATGCATTCTTATACTCTTAATCATATATGTAGCACATATTTGAGTAATATCTGATTTCTCTCTTCGCTTATTCATTAACTCTCACTCTCTCTCATGGATAAACACTCTCTCGCTTTTATTCTCATATACAGTCATTTGCATAGGTTCCTTGCCATCTATTCATTTACTTGTTTGCTTTCATCACTCTCTCTCCACATTCATATCTTCTTGTTGAGTGCCTTCAAGTTGTTTCTGACTTCTGGTGAAATTAAGGTGAACCTATCATTCGGTTTTCTTGGCAAGATTCTTCAGAGGGGAATTGCCATTGTCACCTTTTGAAGGTGAGAGAGTGTGACTTACCAAGGTCACCTCACTGGGTTTACATGGCCAAATCAGGAATTGAGACCTGGTCATAGTCCAGCACTCTAACCACTACACCATGTTGGCTCCCATTCATATCTACCTCTTTTTTTATCATTCTCTCAGAACAGAGTAAAAGTGAACACAGGTAGTAGAAAGGTTAAAAGCAGAAGGCAACCAAATCTCAAATTGAAGCATTCCATAAAATGAGATACAATCCATGGGAACATATACAAAATAAACATGTTATTTTCAAAGTGCCAAAGGCAAGAGACTAACACCTTTACTGAGCTGGAGGTTTTTACAACTAGTGTAATTCTTCTTGTAACTTTACCATGGGTATACACTTATCTTTCCCCAACAAGAAAGTACAATGTTATATTTGTTTGTAAAACAGAACACAGCACCACTACATTTCATGTTGAATACTGTGATGTCTGGTTTTTATGCATCAACCCAAATATTTGTATGTCTTGGCTTATCTAACCAAGTGTTGGGACAAATCTGACATAATTTTCAACGCGTAACATTTCCTTTTCAGGTTCAGAATCAAATAAAGGATAAAGCTATGGCATTGGCAAAATTCCTTGAGAATATTGTATCAGATTGTAAAAAGGTAAATCAAATTACTTATTCAGTTAAATTTTCACACAGTAGAGTAAGTTAACTACAGTCTCTTAGCAATGCTAGTAGGTTAGTTACTGATCTATGCTATCTTCATAAAAAGGAGAAAGGAAGATGGAGGGAAAAAATGTGGTGGTACCTCTAAGATTAACTGTTTTTTTTCCCCTTTTTGCATGAGCTTTTGTGGATATAAACCTATTTGTTTGAATAAATACTCAGGTATAAAGCATTACATTACACCGTATTGTATATATTTATTTTGGTCAATGACCAGTAAAATATTTCATAGAATCATAGAGTTGGAATAGACCACAAGGACTGCATGGTCCAACCCCCTGCCATGCAGGAACTCATAATCAAAACACACCTGACAAATGATCATCCAGCCTCTGATTAAAAAACATTCAAAAGAGGAGACCCCACCACACTCCAAAGGAGCGTGTTCTACTGTTAAATAGCTCTTACTGTCAGGAAGTTCTTCCTAATGTTGAGATGGTAGTTTGAATCCATTGCTCCGAGTCCTATTCTCTCAAGCTGCAGAAAACAGACTTGCTCCATCCTCAACATGACATCCCTTCAGATATTTTAACAGGGCTATTTACACAGTTGTGGGAGTAGAGTGGAATGTAAGGATCAAGAAAGATGCAAATCAAGACCCTTAACCTAAATTTTGAAAGGATTGAATAATATGATACAGGTCTTTTAGATCTTTCCTGTGCTCAGTTGGTGTTGATGTGTGAAAACAGTAAATCTGCTTACGAAAAGTCAGTTTTCCAGCGTTCAAGACTCTCTCTCAGAAGATTCCTTTTGTTCTAGGTGCAGTACTGAGGAGTCTTGTATTATATATGCAGTGTGCCATGAAGCCATTGTCCTTGTTCATACATTTGCTATTAGAATTTGTGACTATAATTTAATTCAGCTGTTTCACTTTCTAGTCTTCCTTTATAATCTCCTTGTATTGCCATTTCTAATGTCAGATTTGTGTCCGTTAATCCTCTTGTGTAGAAACTGTCCAATGTACAGTGCAAAGGGCCATTGCTGGCCTGGGATGGCATTTATCACATTGGAGGAAAAGCAAATAAATGTACCTCTGATGTTGTGAGTGATGCTATTGGTCCCTGTAATATTGCATCCAGAGTAGATGTGGGAACTGAGTTGGTGCCTGGGTTAATGGCAGGGTCTTGTCCTTGCATTATCATCCCTGTTATGTACCCTGTTATAAGTGAGTAGTTTATGATTTGGAGATTGTCTGTAGGCCAATAAAGGTCTGCCTCCCTGAGCCTGTGAGAGGGCTGTGTTTATCTCCAGAACTGGTTGCAACTAGTTGTCGATGTGTTTGAGTGGGCTCACTAGGGCAGTAGGTGATCACTAGGTATGCTACCTTCAGGATTTCTGCTGTTTACTGGTTCTGAAAAAAATATTATCAACACAGAGAGGCGTAACAAATCTATTGAGAGAAGAATCCATTGACCATGAGCTAAAGAAAGCTGCAAGAAGAGCTGTTGAACTGTTGGAATTACATCATTGTCTAGATCAAGTCTTCCAGATGGTTACTTCTTCATTACAAGGTATGTTGTTCATATATTCTGTCATCCTTCAATATCACTTTTAAGAGTATGATTAAAATATCTAACTCTTAGTGCAGGAGTTTTATGCTTTGTCATACTGGAATTTTGCCAGTATGATCTTTTAAAAAAGCAACATGTTTCTTCTCTTCCTGAGCAATAGTTGAGGGGGAAAAATCATGCATTATCTCTATGGCAATGTTGGAGAACATTTGCATTGGATGGTATGAATCTCTTTGCCATAAAGATTCATTCCATCTTATGCCACAGAACAGTGATTCCCAAACTTTAGTCCTACAGGTGTTTTGAATTTCAATTTCCAGAAGCCCCAGCCCCCTTGGCTAACACTCAGGGAATCTGGGAGCTGAATTCCAAAACATTTAGAGGATCAAAATTTGGGAACCACTGCCATAGAGGCTGTGGTGACTCTTAAACCTTTTTTGGTATTTCAAATTCTGACCAGGTTGGGTGAGCACTGCTTTGCTTGTATATAAATCACTTCAAGAACCAAGAAGAAAAAGGTCTTGGTTTCCATGATATTTCTTTATATAAAATCTTTAGAAGTATGTTACTTCCCTCTTTTAGAATTCTTCACTTCTCAGTATTTGCTGATTATTTTGGCACACAGCCACAGGTGGTCATCCTCTGCATACAGCTTTAACATTAATGCATTATATTAATGGTTTGGTGTGCTCAAAAGACCACAGATTGAAATCCATCTGTCTTTGATAGCAGTGAGCAAGCTCTGTTTCAGATGAGTGTCATGCTATAAAATGAGAGGGGAAAGTGTGGCCTTAACCTCTTTTGTGGTCGTATGAGCTCATCTATATCCCCTAGACTCTTCCTCAAGTTATAGGTAATCTTCATAGCCACATTGGTCCAACGGCACTCAAAACTCTAGTAAAAGAAAGAACCAGATAATGTTTGAAATATTTTTAGTGATTTAAATTGTTTGCTGTGATTTTAATCAGAGAGAGAGAAAAAAAACCTTGGCATGCCACAATCCAATGAAATATATTCCTTGTGAATTCTTTCCTGTGCCTATAAATATGTGTGAACATCCAGCATTAACCAGCCAGGTGGCCTGAACTCCAGAATCTTTGATTTCTGTAGCTTTCATGATAATTTTCATGGGTTTCTCTTTTAGCACAGATGTTGCTAGTTGGTGACTGATTGTCACCTTGAAAAATCCACATTAAAGCCGTGCAAGTGCAATAGGTAGATAGGCCTGAATCCTTAGGTATCTGCCAGGAATTCAGAGAAACCAATGTTTTTATGACAGCTTAAAGGCTTGTGTTTTGAAAAGTGTATAAAAATGATTTCGGCATGAACAGCTTGCATCTATTCTGATTTTCTGAATGACTCAAAACTCCCCGATAGTCGATTTTAATGTAATGCCAGTGGTTGGTGCAGAGGAAACCAGGCCTAGGGCTCCGCCTTGTGGTACATATTATACCAGCATGTTGCTGTGTGCCTTCAAGTTGTTTCCAACTTATGGCGACCCTAAAGAGAATCTGTCATGGGTTTTTCTTGGCATGTCTCTTTCAGAGGGGGTTTGCCATTCCCATCCACTGAGGCTGAGAGAATGTGACTATCCCAAAGCCATCTAGTGGGTTTACATAACGTGAGCTGGGATTTGAACCAATGCTCAAACCACTACACCATGCTGGCTCTTATAACAACATAAAACAAAACCTTTTAAACATTTTCCAATGAGAAAGGGGCTTTAAAAAACCCTTTAAAAAGTGCTGTAAGTCAGAAGTATGTAGTCTACTTTTTTCTTTGTTGAATCCTCAAATAATGCACAAATTATTTAACTGCTTTAAAACTACAATTATTAAATTAAAAATTTAATTTTGTTTCCACAGCTTCATGCAGAAATACAAGTCCACTCAGGTATTTTGTAGAGAAGATTTGCATCTTAGCTGGAAATTTTAATACTTTCTGCATTCCATCCCCTTCATCTATTGGTTCAGCAGACAATCCTATCCAGCGAATCTCAGAACTTCTTGTGAACCAAAACGAATTGGATTCTGTAGCAAAGTCACTTATTATAAGTTTTGAACTTGAACATGGACAGAATGCATTGAAACTTCAGGATGGTAGTATGCTACATATTCAGTCTGATGGGAAACAACTTGAAAACGGTGATGCTACAAACTTTTGGGAACAGAAGGAAATTCCAAAATGTAAACTTTGGTCTGTGCCTGAAAGCTTAGGACCATCTTCGCCCAGTGGAATACATTGGGTATAAAATATTGTTAATTTGTGTAATGCAGGGAATAGGACACAATGTGATGGTCATGTCAGCCATTCTGTTACCATCATAAAAGTAAATATCTTTAGAGACTTGAAATGAGGACACATATGGCCAGTTCACTTACTTTCCAAATGAAAACTGGAAAGGGCTCATGTGCCTTTAATGGTTGTGTAGAAGAGGGAATTCCTTCTACAAGATGTTACTTGTCATTCAACCAGGTAGCAAGCACTATATGTTGAGAATCCCTCTTCTACACAATCATTAAAGATACAGGAACCCTCACTAGTTTTTGATCTACTAACCCTATTGCCTAGCCACAATTGTCCTTGAGGTCATATGGACTGAGTGCATGTGATTCTTCTACCCTTGGCATATAAAGACATGGTGTGAATTGAGTGCTCTCTTCATACCCAGGGTTGTTTAAGTGGAGGTCCAGTTCATCTGATTCTTCCTTTGAAAATGATAAAGGCATGAATACTCTGGGGAAGATATGTGCTATGTGGGTTGGTGGATAGATAGAAAGTGCCTCTACTTGGTCCTTGTCCCATGGAATGAGGACTTTAATTTTGATAGAACAATAAATTCCCTTAGGATGTGTGGGAATTCAGAAAATCCAGAGTTTAAGCTAATACATTCTTCATAAATAAAGTAAGCTCATTCTATAGCCACAATGGCACAATAAAACGGGCAGTATGGACTTTGCGGGTCACCTTTCTTAGCTGTTGAATCTATGGATGTTCAATGCAGTAGATAGTTGCATTATTTATTTCTTTTTAACAAGGACAAATCTATTTATTATCCTTCCCTCCCCCCCCCTTTTTTTTTTTTTGGTGTGTGTGTGTGGGGGGGGAGAGAATAGTTCTTTGTGTGTCAATTTTCTAATTTGGTAGTGTTTTTGAAGGCTCCCTCAAACTTCAGGCATGGTTTTCTTGGTCACACAAATGGCTACATTAGGAAGCCAGTGGAAAGCCTGCACAGGGACCACTTGATCCCAGTTGACACATGATTAAACTAAGTATGAAAAGTACACTAAATTACTGTAAGAGAGTCCTGTCATATCAGGGCTTGGTTTTATTTAAAGAAAAATGGAGGCTGTTTTCGTATGTCATAGACTTCTTCAGCTTGAATTTGAGTATATATCTTTCCTTGTCATTTGTATGCTGCAATTGTTTGAAAGGGGTGAAATATTTAATTCTTTCTAGCACTGTGTTGCTAGAACAATTATGGCTTGCCAAAGATGGTCAGAGAATTTTCCATTTAATGGTGTTCAAACACAGCTTGAAAAGCTTTTTTTTTGGCTACATCTTGCAGAATCTCTGAGACAGTATAACCAATTCATACTGGCTGTGGGATTCTGGGAGCCATAGTCATACCAATTCCCTCCTCTTAAGCTCTGTATATACAGTCCAACAGAAACTGTTTATCATTCATTTGGAAGGCTTGATATGATCCTTGGCCTTACAGAATTATTGAATTTTTTAAAAAAATAAATCCAATATTACAGTCTTAGTTTTCATCTTTCTCTAATAACATCAGATTTGACAGAAGCTTGAAAATGTAATTGTGCTTGTAATCATGTATATGCTTATGTATCTACCTGCACATCTATGTATATATAATGCTTATGAAAATTATCTACAAACTGAACAGTTTGTACAAATAGTTTAAGGAAAATGCAATATAATTGTTTTCATTTTAATTATAATTGCTGGGCCCCTGTATATTGAGCAATCCTTTTTAAAAGCGTATGTTAAAAGTATTCTGAAGCTGTACAAAGACTTATTAGAGCATGTATATCTTAAGAAATCTTTATTAATTTATATTTTGGTGCTCTTTTTGTATTGATTTGTTATTTTCAACAATAAACTTTTGTAGTTCATTCCTGTGCTGTCAGGTATCAGGATTTTGCTACCGGCTGGAATATATATTGCTGCTCTCTACAGGGAGTGCCAGGCTGGGAACCAAATATGGTTCATAGTTTGGTTTTTCACACGCATTTTCGGGCAAAGGAAAGTCCTTCCGAACGCAATCATGGGGTTTCACGTTATTGCATGAGAAACTATCACATGCAATTTTGGGCACTGGGAGGCAATTTTGAGCAGTTCCGATTGTGATGCGGCATCAATATGCAATCACGTAAATTCGCTGAACTAGTGAATTCACTCAATTGCAAGCTGGCCCCACTTTCATTTCTTTCGAAATTGAGAGAAATTCCTCCCGTGTGATAACGTCCCTAGTTCAGTGCTACTCAGTGATGGACCATGGACTTGTGGTAGTCCCTTAGGCATTGGCTTCTGGTGGCGCAGTGGTTCAATGCTGGCAATAGCAAGTACATTTCTATACTGTTTATCAGTAAACCAGCACTCCCTAAGCTTGTTGGGGGCAATTGGTTTACACAATGAAAACTGCTTAGGGAGTGCTGGCTCACTGATAAGCAGTATAGAAATGTACTTGCTATTTCTATTGCTCCCTGGTTTCCAGGAAAGAAACAATTGTAGCTAATGGTCACAAATATGGTACTTGTCTCTGTAACACTGAAAAATAAAATAATACCGTCAGCCCTCCATATCCACAGATTTTTTAATCCATGGATTCAAGCATCCACAGCTTGAAAATATTTTTAAAATTCCAAAAAACAAACCTTGATTTTGACATTTTATATAAGGGACACTGTTTTACTATGCCACTGTATTTAATGGGACTGGCGCATCCCTGGATTTTGGTATCCATGGGGTGTCCTGAAACAAAATCCTAGTAGATACCAAGGACCCACTGTAATTGCTGATGAAATAATTTGGGAAGCACTGACCTAGTGAGTTTCCAGGCTCTGTTAGTTTTCAACTCATATAGTACCGGGCTTGGTTCATTAAAAAACTGACGTTGGCTCTCTAGCTGCTGAGCTTGGCCACACCATTAGTTCTGTTCAAGTTGTAAATGATTTTTGCTGCTAACTGTAATATTTTATGGTGTTCATTCCATATATCTAGCTACCAATTTATGGCTAGAGACTCCAAACCTTGTGTCTTAACACACCTTAGTAGGTGTCACAGAAAATTTGTTTCCATTTTTAGTTGTTTCGAAATGCATAATACTATAGCTTTGTTGAATTCAGAGTGTTCAGCTGGGAGATTTCAGGAAGTAATATGTTCTGTGTAGCACTATAACATGCATACACTTAAAAAAAAATAAACCAATCAGATTTTTGGGGATAGGGTGATAAAATATGCCCTTTCCATAGAATGCTAAATACAATATAAGTGGTTGGATATTGACATCCACAGGTAAGAGAGAGAATTGCAGTGGTCTCACTCTACCAAACACATGCTTAGTTTTGTTACCGTGGCTTGTATACTGGGCTCGTTCACTTTCTTATCTATTTACGAATATAATTATTTCAGACATTTTGGGAACAATGAAGCTAATTCTGTTAGATGGCTAAATCTCTTAGAGTTTATTGTTCAGGAACATGTACAGGCAAGGAAAACATTGGACATGACTTGGTAAATTCCTGTTTGAATTTAACAGTATTGCTCACCACTGCATGCTGCTGTAAAGTAGAAAACAGAGTGCAGCATTTTAATTCTACATCTCTGAACAATTTTTGAACTCAGTTAACAAAGTAGATGCAATCCTTAGCACAACTTAATAATATTTATTTAAAATGCCCTTTTCACATCAGAACATATATAATCACCATACTATAAAATGCTAAAATACTAAAAAATATACTAATATGCTAAAACTAAAAACACAACCCACATCAATCACTACCCATCTTGGCCACTTTAAGCATGCTCAGCAACTTAATCCAACAAATCGAAGAGAAAAGTCTTCAGTCCTTTACAAAAGCTGATCAGATCCTCCTCCAGCTGGAGGTGCAAAAGAAGACTGTTCCACAAATGCAGAGCCAGATCCTGAAAGGCTCGCAGCCCTGACAGAGTCATATAAATTGGTGGAACCAGCAATAATCCTTTGTCTGCAAATCTTAAATTTCTAAATGGTACATATGTTAGCCAAGCCGCCTAATATTCAGGTGCAGGAGCTTGAATACCAGGACCAAAACCTTATAATGAGCCCTGGCCCGAGTTGGAAGCCAATGGAGGTATCCACAAAGGGAAGAGACATGTATTTGGGGAGATTTAAGACAACTCAGACACCACTGTACTGTACTTCTTTAACAGAGCATTTGCTATTACACAGAAGGAAAGAGATTGGGTTTCTACACCGCAAAAAATCAAGGGCAGTTGAACATGTTTCCACAAACTTTATTCAAAACTCACAACAAGCACATATGAAATGGAACAACCTTGCATTATTAATCCAAAACATTTTGAACCTTCTCAAGACTACTTGAAGGAATGCATCCAGTGATTACATTTCTTTTCACGGGCCTCTACTTTTCTTATGATTTATATGTTGGTAGTGAAATTTATAGATCAATGATTTTTAACATTCTGTTGCTGTGTGTTAGGGAATGAGTGGGTTTGCTCTTGCTATTTGTCTCTGTTTTGCTGATCATGCATGCTTAGCAACAACATTGAAAGTTTGTGTCTTCCCAGCCCTATCTAGACAGAGGACTAGGACGAAAAGCAAGGGGGACTGTGGGAGCTAAAATGTCTGTAAAAAGAAGCTTCAGTAAGAGGTTTTGTTAACTGAGGTGTGACTGTAGTGTGTGTTTGAATCCAATGGTAGTGTCATGAGCAATGCCTTAGTGCTGCTAACACCTGTGGTGGTGAACCAAACGTGATAACCCCTCTCTTGTTCGCCCTCCACCTATCTCCTACTGAGGCACTGATATCTTTGGTAGTGTGTTTCAATAGTTTAACAGAGGCCAAGTAGTATTTCAAAAGATTAATAAAGTTTATTAATAAAATAAGTAAATTATGAAATATAATTAAAGCTTTGTCTTTTTTCTTAGTTACAGAAGTTCCTTAAACAAATATACTACAGCCACTCAGGCAACCTTATCTCCGGTTATAAGGCCAAAATCTTCCTTAAAACCTACAGGCTTATACTGAGCCTCTCTTCCCTAGACTCCCTCAAGCCTATCCTACTGGACTTCTCAGACCCTTCCCTGGTCTATAAACTAACCTATAAATGTTCCCACAGGAACCCTAAGAGCACACCCTCCCTATGAAGTGTCTCTTCCCTTCAAAACTCCGACAACAAAAACCCACTTTCTCTCCCTGTCAAGGCTCTTTTATAGCCCTGCCCAGCCAGCTTCTCATTGGCTGGACATCTGGAGCTCGGTGATTGGCTGTTTCCATGGCCTGCTCACTACAACACCTTTGCCTTAAGGTATGATGTTGCCACTGTCCTGTTATTCTCTTATCCATGACTTGAAAGTGTTTCTTTTTACTTGCCCAAAACTTCAGTTAATGACTGCCTTTCCCACAACTACCCTGTTTTAATTTGCAGTGCAAAAGTTAAATTTGACTTTAAAGGCGATTTTGGGCACAGTCAGGGTTACTGGGCATGCTGTGGGTGGGGAAATGTGGTCAGGAAATGTGATCTTTTCGGATTGATTTCCTTTGTTCTAAAGTACTTGGTCATTTATGATGGTAAAGATAGCTGTGCTCAGCTGATTATTTCAAATATGAGACTGGGAATTCCAAATTAGCAGTGGTGACATTCAAAATAGTTAAGAGCTCATTCTAGAGGATCTGGCCCTTCCCTCCCTCTGACTGTCTTATGCTTCAGCCATTAATTGACCCAGGAAGCAGGTGGTTGAAGTGCAAGAGTTGTTGGGTAGTTAACCTAATCCAAGTGAGTCACGGGTTCTTCTTCGTGGTCTCTGTGCCTCACACAATAGGGTTTGCGCCTGCGCAGAAGCTCCATTCGGAATGCTGAAAAACTGAGCAGATTGGCGGGAGCCCCGCCCCTCCCATTCCCTGAGCATGCCCAATCCCGCCAATCTAGCTCCTCCTTCAGTTCTCTTTCGTCCGCCGCAAGAGTAACATCTCCTTCGGAGTGCTCTTCATCGCGACGAAAGCTGAGTAGCTAGACTCTGTCTATTTCTTTTTATTTTACTTTATTTTACTTTATTTTTGTTCTTTTTCGTTTTCTCCCATTTTTTTCCTTGAGCTGCCCCTTTTTTGTCGGAACTCGAGGGTTTTGGCCCGGACGGGCCCCTCACGATCGGACCGGCCTCTTATGGCCGCCCCGTTCAAGAAATGTTCCAACTGTGGCGGTAAAATCCCGGTTGTGGATGGACACTCGAAGTGCATTTTCTGCTTAGGCAGTTCCCACATTCCGGAGAAATGCAAGCATTGCAAGGCTTTTAATCCCGCCACACTCCGCCAACGAGCAGACCGGCTCAAGGCCCACTTGTGGGAGAAGGCCCTCTCGGTCTCCCACTCCTCGGACCCGTCCACGGACCCCTTAGGACGTCTTCCAATCTCTAAGTTCCCGAGGATCCCGAAAATCAAAAAACCGACCTCGACGTCGACGTCGACCTCGACCCCGACGGAGCCCTCCTCGACGCCGGCCTCGGCCACGACTACTATGCCTCACCCTGAAGGGCAACACAGGGAGCACAAGAAGCGGCCTCCTCCCATCGAGCTGGAGAAGCCGAAAGCAAAAAAGCATAAGCATAAGGAGGTCCTCACTTCGGTTGCCTCGGCGGCTGCCCAGGCAGACCTGGCCATGTCTTTTCTTAGACAGCCTTCGGCCATTGACCTCTCAGTCCCGGCCCCGGTCACTGTACTAGACTCGGCGCCGGAGACTCTGGAACCCGCATTTCAGCCTGCATCCACCCAGGTCCTCGCCCCTACGGGGACGGTCTCGACCTCGGCCTCTACTGTCTCGCCGATTTCGGCTCCGACCTCTGTACCACCGAAGGAAATCCTAGCCTCTTCGGAGCGTATTTACAGGCTGCGGTTCCCATCTCCTCCACCCCGGAAGTCTCCGGAGCCATTTGAGGAGCACTACTTCGACTCGCCCCACTCGTCGGCCTCCTTTTTGGCGCGACATCGGGCTGAATCATATTGGAGAGAGCGCCATCCGTCCTATCGCTCCTACTCTCCTTCGTACCGGGATCGGTACCATGTTCGTGACCTCCACGTCGGAGACTTCTCACGATCTCGATCTCGATCTCGCTCGCCCTCTCGGTCCCGGACCGAATACAGAGCCATATCTCCTCCACCGGCCTCGACAGCTACGGTGTCGAAACCTCCGGAATCGAGCGCCAGTATGACCGTCTCGGCCTCAGCTACCGCTACTATTTCGACGTCGGTGGTCTCCGCTCCGATCAGCTACGCGGACGCCTCGACGTCGACCTTCTGTACGGCGCCGACACAGCCCTATGTGGATCCGCAGTTGCCAGCCTCCCAGTCTACGGAGGAGTCTACGGGAGAGACGGACAACCGTCCTGACTCCCCACAGCCTGCCATTTCCTCTCCCAATGAGGAAGTTGAGGACCAAACACCGGGCTCGCCTGTCGAAGACCTCCATCTCTTTACTGGAATCGTCGACAGGATGGCTAGGCAGTAGGCCTCCAGACGGCGCAGATGGCCCAGCCCCCTAGGGACCCCATCGATGGCCTCGTGGTACGTCCCCAGCAACCAGCGGTCATTCCATTCTTGCCTTCTTTCTCGGACATTATGGTGGCCTCTTGGACCAAGCCGGCCTCGACGCCACCCGCTTCTAAGAAGCTTGACTCGTTGTACCGGGTACAGTCGGATACGGCGCCATTCTTGTTCACCCACCCAGCTCCCAACTCTCTCGTGGTGGAATCTACTTGCAAGTCTACAGGCAAGTCCCATTCTGCCCCCGTGGACAAAGATGGCAGAAGGATGGACATCTTTGGTCGGCGTTTCTATTCATCTGCAGTGCTGGCAGCAAAGGTCGCCAATATGCAAGGTTGCATGGCCGGCTATCAGAAGTTTTTGTGGGACCGTGTGGCTGCTTTCATTCCCTACCTGCCTCAGGCACAACAAGAGGCAGCTCAGGAATTCTACGCTGAAGCACTCTCCCTCATTGCCCAGGAAGTGCACTCAGCTAGACATGTCATGGACTGTTCTGCGAAAGTGATGGCCGGTGCAGTGGCACTCCGCTGTTTCGCCTGGTTGAGGTCTACTTCTCTCTCCGAGGAGGCTAAGTCCAAAATTGAAGATCTTCCTTTCGATGGTGAAGGTCTATTCGCTGCTAAGACTGACGAATCCCTGGACACCATGGCCAAGGCTCGTCTGAACGGGAAGAGGCTTGGGCTGACACCTAGCAAGCCAGTCGTGTTTGGCGCCAAAGGCCATACGACCCTGGTTTCACCCGCTCTCGTTCGGCTCCGTCCTCCACTTATAGGACCCAGCCTTACAACAGGAGGCCTTACAGACAGCCTCAACAGCAGCAACAACAGCAGCAACAGCAAAGGCAAGGTCAGCAGCGTCAGCAGCAACAGCCTTCTAGAAAGCCATCCTCCAAGTCGCACTTTTGACGGGCTCTTGGAGGCGACACCCAATTTTTGTTTGCCAGTCTCCCTTTCCTCAGTCCCCAGACTTCACCATTTCTACGAGAACTGGTCCAGGATCACCACGGACTCCTGGGTGCTTACCATCATCCGCTTGGGATACGCCATAGAGTTCTCAAGTATTCCACCAAATGGCGTTTTCTGTTCCACTCCCTCCTCTCCTCCTCTTCTGGAGGAGATTTCCTCCCTTCTCGACAAAGGAGCCATACAACGTGTTCCACCGTGCTTCAAACACCAAGGCTTCTAATCCAGGTACTTCACAGTTCCGAAAAGAGGAGGAGGTCTCCGCCCCATCTTGGATCTGAGAGGCGTCAACTCATACATCACGATTCGCAAGTTCAAGATGGTGACTCTCCAATCCATCTTGCCGTTCCTGCACCAAGGGGACTGGTTTGCATCCATAGACCTAAAGGATGCTTACTTCCACATCAGCATCAGGAAGTATGTCCGTTTCGCCATAGATGGAGATCTCTATCAATATACCGTTCTTCCTTTCGGCCTCTCTACCGCTCCTCGAGTGTTCACAAAGTGCATGGCGGTGGTCATCTCTCACTTTCGTCTCCAAGGAATAAAGATTTTTCCTTACCTCGACGACTGGCTTCTGGTGTCGTCCTCCAAGACACAACTGTACAAAGACGTCCAGTACACTCTGGATCTGCTGGCAGACCTGGGACTCAAAGTCAACCTGCCAAAATCCATTCTCCACCCTGTGAGGGTGATAGACTATATAGGCACGTCCCTGGACTCTGTGATGGGTCGAGCCTACCTTCCCACCAGACGGGCGGAGGCCCTCTGGGAACAGCTGCGGTCTGTCCTTCACTCTCACCGTCCGTCAGCAAAGGACATTCAGAGGCTGCTAGGCCACCTGGCCTCAACGACAGCGGTGACCTACCTGGCTCGTCTCAGGCTCAGGCCTCTCCAAGCTTGGTTCCTGGCTGCCTTCGATCACTTGAGGGACAATCCGTCCAAGAGACTCTTGTTGCCACCTCATGTCAGAGACTCTCTCAGGTGGTGGATGTCTCCCTCCAACATCCTCAAGGGGATGCCCTTCCAAACGCCAGAACCGTCCAGGATGGTCACTACAGACGCGTCCATGTCAGGATGGGGCGCACATCTCAACGGCTTGTGTGTGCAGGGACAGTGGTCTGCACAGGAGGCAGAACTGCACATAAATGCCTTGGAACTGTTGGCAGTCATCAAAGCCTTCAGGGCATTCGAAAATCATCTCCTCCACAGAGTTGTGCAGGTAGTATCAGACAACACAACCACTGTCTGGTACATCAACAAGCAAGGAGGAACTCACTCTCCAGTCCTCTTGCGTCTCTCCCAGCAGCTGTGGACGTGGTGCCACCACCGATCCATTCACCCAGTGGCCATTCACTTGGCAGGAAAGGACAATGTGCTGGCAGACTCTCTCAGCAGGGACAAGGTGCTGCAGCACGAATGGACTCTGTCGAGCCCAGCCTTCAACCTCCTGACGTCTCGTTGGGGAATTCCCTCAGTGGACCTGTTTGCCACACCGGAGAACGCCCAGTGCCAGGCATTCTACACCAGAGCTGGCAAAGGACGAGGATCCTTGGGGGACGCCTTCCTTTGCAGTTGGAGTCGAGACCTCCTGTATGCATTTCCCCCCTTTCCTCTGATCTCCAGGACGGTGACCAAGATGGCCAGGGACCGGTCCAACGCCATACTGTTGACTCCGTTCTGGCCCAGACAACCCTGGTTCACTCCTCTTCTTCATTTGGCCGAGGGCCAATACTTCCACCTGCCGAAGTGGCCAGACCTGTTGTCCCACTCCAATGGAGCGGTCCTGCACCCGGACTTGGTCAATCTACGGATGACGGCGTGGAGGATCCAGCCATAGAGTCTCCTGACTTGCTCAGGGTCCTGTCTGCCTCGAGAAAGGACTCCACCAAGAGATCCTATGCATATAAGTGGAAGCGTTTCTGTGCCTTCGCGGAGGCTAGGTCTGAACCTTCCTCACCTGTGAGCCTTAGTACTGCTTTGCATTTTCTGCTGCACCTCAGGGATCAAGGCCTGGCCTTCTCTTCCCTCAAGGTCTACTTGTCGGCTATTGTAGCCAACCAGCCACCCGGCTCACGATCAGCTCGCCTCTTCACGTCACCCACGTTAAAGAGGTTCTTCAAGGGACTACATCACCTTTATCCACCGTTGCCACCACTGGCTCCGGCCTGGTCTCTCTCTCTGGTGCTTACACAGCTTACGAGACCTCCATTTGAGCCCTTGGGCTCTGCTTCCTTGAGACTGCTGACACTCAAAGTGTCTTTTCTTGTGGCCATAACTTCAGCCAGACGTGCTTCTGAACTGACAGCCCTACGCTCAGATGAGCCGTACTTGACTTTTCATAGGGACAAGGTGGTCCTCAGACCGGACATTTCCTTCCTCCCTAAAGTGGTTTCTCAGTTTCACCTCTCCCAGGAGATTGTGCTTCCTAATTTTTATCCAGATCCTTCTTCGCCTCTGGAAAAGACTATGCACACCCTGGATGTTCGCCGTGCTTTGGCTTTTTATGTTCAGCGTTCTCAAGAGTTCAGATTATCCAATAAACTGTTTATTTGTTATGGTGGTGCCAGGAAAGGCAACCCAGTTTCATCACAACGGTTTGCAAAATGGATTGCTCAAACCATTTCTTTAGCTTATGAACTGGCTAAACGCCCTCCCCCGGTTGGTGTTCGTGCCCATTCCACCAGGGCTACGGCTTCATCTGCTGCCTTCCTCAGAGGTGTTCCACTGCCAGAGGTTTGCAAGGCGGCCACGTGGTCTCAACCATCCACGTTTGTGAAGCATTACCGGCTGGACTGCAGGTCCCGGAGAGATGCCAGTTTTGGTCGTGCTGTTCTTTCATCGATCTTGCAGTGACCTTCCCACCTCCATAGGTAAGCTTTTCAGTCACCCTATTGTGTGAGGCACAGAGACCACGAAGAAGAAGTACAGGTTGCTTACCTGTAACTGTGTTTCTTCGAGTGGTCATCTGTGCCCTCACACAAATCCCGCCCTACCTCCCCTTGGTCAGGTCCCTGCCTTTTTTGCGGCGGACTTGAACTGAAGGAGGAGCTAGATTGGCGGGATTGGGCATGCTCAGGGAATGGGAGGGGCGGGGCTCCCGCCAATCTGCTCAGCTTTTCAGCATTCCGAATGGAGCTTCTGCGCAGGCGCAAACCCTATTGTGTGAGGGCACAGATGACCACTCGAAGAAACACAGTTACAGGTAAGCAACCTGTACTTATCTAAACAAGATGAAGGTAGTACTGCCAGTCACCTAGATGAGATGATTGCAAGCAAAAAAGATGCCCTGTAACTGTTGATATAAGCAGCTGTCTGAAGACACCAGGTGCTTAATTAGTCAGCATCTCCTGTTTAACAGCCACTGGAATCTGTGTAATCTTTCCTTCTCTATTTGATGATCTGAAAAGTGTCTTCCATCCTGTGGAGCAGAGCCCTCCACTGCCAACCCCCCACCAGTTGCTCAGACTCAAGACACCACTGTCATCAGGAGCTATATATTCCTGAACATCTTACCCCTCTGAATCTTCCAACTCCAGAGTGTGAGTTGATACTGACCTCTATGTCCTCCTCATCCACACCAGTCTTTTCCACCTTCTTGAATACCAGGTGCAGGCAAATTGGCTGAATGACACCACTGCAAATTACTTCACAGTTAAATGGGATTCTGAAAGATGTAGTCAAAAAGACAACATTTTCAAGTTTTGAATACATTTTCATTACATTATCATTGTCTTCTGAGAGATGTGGTAATATCAGTTAATCTCCTCCTCCTCTTTCTGCCCTCATCTCTCTCAGAGAGCTTTTTGGATAATAAATGCTCTTTTGCTTGCTTGCTTGCTTCTTTACACTGGGAACAGCTGGGCCCCTTTCTTATTCCAAAAGCTGAGCATTGTTTGAACACTTTCACCATGTTGCATGCCCTTTGTTGGTTTTGTCTGGATTAGCGGCAATTTGATTGGGGTTCAGTTTAGAGCCGCTGAAATAGAAAACATTTGATTTTTGTTTTGATTTGTTGGACCCACTACCTCGATGTTCACTTTTATTTTTGTCTTATGCAGGAAAGTAGTGTTTTTAAGGAACAGAATTTGGATAGTCATAATAAAAAACCCAGCAAAACTATCCCTTTCTGTTACGGGGATATTAGTCAATGCTTAGAAGCCTGAGGGTGTCTAGTTAAGTTTCTTTTTTTTAAAAAAAATACTGGAGTGCAGCTGTTCTTCCTTAAAAAATTAAGTTTGCAGCCACAAAAGTTCAATCCTGGAAAAAATTACTGGGAAATGCAAGGATAGTGATGTCATGTATTTGTTTTAATGCTTATACATTCAAGGGAAAGGCATTCATCTGCTTTTATTTCAAGTCATTTTGAAGTAAAATCCGTTTCCTTTTTGGCAAGTCTAGCATGAGCGTTTTTAAACTTAAAAATGGGTACTTCTAATTAATGTAGAACTATTCAATGGTTATGTTTCTTTAATGATAATTGCATGGTACTGAGTATAGCTTACAGCTATATTCACCAGCATCTTCTACACAAGCCAAAAAGGGCCCCAAATCCCACCACAGTGGACAATGAATATTAAGGTTTTTCAGAACATAGGTGGAAGCTGTATTCTGTAGAGAAAGGTTTATGTAGTTTAATTGTCTGGTCCTGGAGTTTTTCTGTTGTTAATATGAGCTGCTGAGCATGATTAAATACTGCACTGGAAAGGGAAACACCACTGATGCTATATCTCTCTGTCTATATCTATATCTATTGCATTGGCTGATCAAACTTCACAGCTTCAGTCCTTCAAAAGATTTCTAGAAATCTGATATTCAATGCCAATCTTTATATTTAAAACCAAATGCTCTAGCTAATCAATTTAACACTTTAACCAAAACGGTTCAGGAACTCACTTGGTCACACAGTGCTGACCAAGGCCTTGGCTGCATGCAGAGCTGGGTATGGAGCACACTATTGTCCCTTGGTTAGAAAGGCTGTGGAGACAGGACCCTTCAGACAAATTGTATTAAAGCTTAAGGATTGCCTGCTTCTCAAATAGGTAAATCTTGACAATCCCATTCACAGCAGCAGGTTCAAACTCAAGATCAGATGCCTTCTCAGTTATTTGCCTCTTTATAGAGTCCAGTGGCTGGCTGCAATAAAGGTTCTTTAGTTTAGAATCTCTCCACAAGTTACTTGGCCTTCTTTGACTGGAAGGTGATCAAAATTGCTAAATCATTTTTGGTGGATGGATCTATGACTTTACCATCATAACAGCTTTTGATTTCTCCTCTGGCATGGGTCAGATTTTGTTGTGTTCTTCCCCCATTTTCTACACTACTGATCTTTCTTTTTCCCTTTCTTTATCCAGTTCTTTTGCCTCTGCTTCTACCTTCTATAACCCATTTGATGAATTATTCTTTTTAAGGGGTATTTTCCTAGGTTGCTGTAAACATACTGTCTTGTACCCCCCTATTAAAGAAACCTTCCTTGATTCCTTTCCTTTGTGCTAATTAATGTTCTGTGTCTCTTCTCCCATTTCTTTCTAAAATCTTAAAGCTAGAGGCTTTCCCCCAATTGACTACATATGATTCCTTTGACCCATTTCAGGGTTTCACAAAGATCACTCTTGTATAGTAAATGATATTCTAATGGCTAAGGCTCAGCATCAGACATCTGTATTGCTCCTGTTGGATCCTTCTGCAGCTTTGACATCAGCTTTTACTATTATGGTTAAAGGGAATAAAGGGAAATACTTTCTCTTGGTTTAAATCTTTTTGTCTGAACATTCCTCCTTTGTTTCATTTCAGGGATCTATGTCAAAAGCTTTTCCAATAACTGTGGGGATGTCCCAAAGATCTGTTTTGGTTCCACTTACTTTGGTTCTACTTACTTTACTCCCTGTTGGATTTTTTTTTAATTTCAAATTTTGGTTTTCTGTATCATATTTATGCATATGACACACAGATTTTCTAGAGTTTTAAATCAATTGATGCTTCTGTGTAGAAGTTCATGAGGGACTGCCTGTTAAGTGTTTGTTTGTAGATGACCATCCACTATCTGAAGCTGAAGATAGAAAAAATGGAGATCTTGGTGTTTTGGCCTGACTGTCTAGTAATTCCTCTTTCATTCCTTTGACTGTGTTTGCAAGGTTGCACAGTGGTTCCTATTTAGGTTGCCACAAAGCTCATGACAACAGCAAAGGCATGTAATTTCTAACTCCTATACATCTGAAGGATCTAACTGACTGCTGAGACTGTGTATTGTTGTTGTTGTTGTTATTATTATTAACCTTTATTTATATAGTGCTGTAAATTTACACAGTGCTGTACATACAATCTTAAATTAGACAGATCCCTGCCCTCAGGCTTACAGTCTAAAAGAGACAACACAAAAGGAAGAGGGGAAGGTGAATGGAAAGGGGGTGAGGTCCGGTGGTTCTTCTCTCCCTCTGGGGCCAGGACCAAGGCAGATGGACTGGAGGGAGGGCATGGCTTCTTAATACAAAGTTAAAAGGAGGCATCCTGGGGCAGATGGCACAGTCCTGGGAACACTTCCCTAAATAATATAGTCTTTAACTCAATTTTGAACCTGGTTAGGGAAGTGATGAGGCACACATGTGGGGGAAGAAGGTTCCAGGAATGAGGGGCAGCAAGTGAGAAGGGACGAATCCAGGACGGGGCAGTGGAAATCCTTGGCTGGGACAGGAGACCTTGACTACCAGAACGGAGGGTACGAGAAGGAGTGTGAGGAGAAAGAAGTTCAGACAAGTAAGGAGGGGCCAGTCCGTGGAGGGCTTTGAAAGTCAACAACAAAAGCTTGTACTGGATGCGGAAGTGGAAGGGGAGCCAGTGAAGGGAGGATAAAAGAGGAGAAACATGGTCAAAGCGGCGAGCGGATGTGATAATACGCGCAGCTGAGTTCTGGACAGAGATTAAAGGATGGAGATGAGAGAGAGGAAGTCCTGTCAGAAGGAGGTTACAATAATCTAGTCGCGATACCACTAGGGCATGGACCAGAGTCTTGGCGGTGGAGGCTGAGAGGAAAGAACAGATTTTAGCAATGTTGTAAAGGGAGAATCTACAGGTCTTGGCAGTGGCCTGAATCTGGGGAGTAAATGACAGCGAGGAATCAAAAATGAAGCCAAGACTGTGGGCTTGCTCATATCTGCTTGTCCAGGCTTTGGTTATGTCGTACCTGGATTATTGTTATAGGCTACTGGTGCATTTGGCTTCTTGATCTTGTTTCCGTCTGTCCTTAATTCAGAACAGTGTTATCCAACTTGTTTTAAAGCTCCCTAAATATTTACATGTTTCTCCTCTCCTGTCCCTCAGCATAGAGCCCTTTACTGGCTACCAGTTTGGGCCAAGGCCTGTTTCAGACTTTTGGTTCTTATATTTAGGACTCTGCATCTACTCTCCTCATTATCTGGCAGCTTGGCTAGCATGGTATGCACCATCTAGGAATTTAAAGCAAGGGATTATTGTTTGCTCCACTGATGCTTGCATGTGGCTCTAGCAAGGCTGCGAGCTGGCTCTGCATCTGTGGAATGGTCTTCCTTTGGACCTCAGGCTAGAGAAGGATCTCACTCATTTTCATAAGGGGTTGCAGACCTTCATCTTTGGGCCTGAACAGACAGGCCAAAATAAAGCTGCTTTGGGTCACTTTGGAGGTATACTGTTTAAATGATGCAAGCATCCTAAGAGGCTGGAAGCCATGCCAAAGCCATGCTCCCATCCTAAAGACTGGAGCACAGCTTTGGTGCAGCTTCTGGCCTCTTAAGATGCATGTGTCATTTAAACAGCATACTTCCAAAGTGACCCAAAGCAGCTTTATTTTGGCCTGTCTGTCTCGGCCCAGTGATTCACTGGTTTAAGCTGCAGAGTTGTGCCTGAAGTTGGGATGGGTAGTGGCTGGTGGGATATTGAGGAGTTTATGTATATTTATAGTGCAATTTTTCTTTGTCTTTGTCTCTGACTGTATAGGTTTGATGTCCTTCTCTTTGATGGATAGGGCACTATAAATAAACATTATCATTATTAAAAGAGAAAGCTCCCCACCCCCAATTCATTTTATATGAAGATACAACAGTGAAATTGAAACATTTTTATACCATAAGTGGGCAACCACAATTTGACTGGCATAAAAATAAACAATTTTAAACAAGTTTATTGAAGGCAAGGGAGAGGTCATTTATATAGCTTAGAATGTCACACTGTTTTTCAGTAGTTTAGAGATGCACTCAACAAATAAAAAATACAGCTAGATCATAATTAATTTTCTAAATAGTTTAGCAAGATAATCAACCTCTCCATGTACAAACAAACTCAAACAACAACCATACCCTACTATGTCTTGGTAAGTGTTTTGATTTTAATCTGAATGGCAAAATACCTAAGAAACAAAATGGAAATATGCATATTATGGGTTGTGCTTCAGGTAAGTTTTGAAAAAAACAAACCCAAACAAACCAACTTTACGTTTCTTGCATTCTTCCAATAGTATGTAGTTTCTACTTTTTCCACAAGATGGAAGTATTTCACAATGCTATTACTGTACAATCTGTTGGGTTGTAAAGGCTTGATCAATATCACCCAAGGTGTGAAAGGAAACAGTGCTCAAGAAAAATAATATTTTCTCAACAGACACCAGAATAGTAGTTCTTGCATTAAAAATGAACTTGCAGAAAAACAAACAAGCAAATATTAATAAAAAAATGATTAGCTTTTGTATTGCAATGCTTACAGCACTTGAAGCAACCCTACGAATGAGAAACTTGAAAGACACCCTGTTATTAACAGACCTGCTAAGAACTTTGAAACTTAGGGCTGTGAGAAGTTGAAGGGTTTCACATCTCGCATCCATAGTTGTTGTAGTTTTTTTGTTTTTTGTTTTTGGTAGGTTTTTCAGGCTATGTGGCCATGTTCTGGAAAAATTCATTCCTGATGTTTCTCCTGCATCTGTGGCTGGCATCTTCAGAAGGTGGTGGCATGGAAGTGAGTGGGCTATATATACTATGTGACCCTTGGTTGGGAGGAAGTGATTTATATGTTAATATGTGTGTTGGTCTGTTGTTGAATGGCAAAGCCTCAGGGTGGGAGGATATGCAGGAGAATATGTGTGTCTATTCAATTAGCAGTCCATTGTTTGTGGGGATACCCACTGACCCTGGGTGATGTTCATTTGCATGTGTTGAGACTTGATTTTGGTGTTTTTCAGGACTGGTAGCCAAACTTTGTTTACTTTCAGAGTTTCCTCTTTCCTGTTGAAGTTGTCCACGTTTTTGTGGATTTCAATGGCCTCCCTATGCATTCTGACCTAATAGTTGTTGGCATGGTCCAGAATTTCAAGGAACACTAGAGACACTGCAGTCTGAGCCAGCCAGAAAAAATCAGCAGTAGCAGAACATGTTATAAACCAACCTGGGCATAAAATGCTATTTGAAAACATTGAAATTCCAGGGTCATAATCCCAACAGTCAAACCATTACGCCACCCTGGCTCTCTGTGGTTCCTAGACAAGGGCTTTAAAATTAATCATAGAGTTGGAAAATATCACAAGGGCCCATCCAAACTCTGTTTAAAGACTTCCCCCAAAAGGAGAGTGCCCCTTCTTCTGAATCGGTCAATTTCATGGCTCTTACTGTCAGAAAGTTTTTCCTAAACTTTAGCTCGGATCTCTTTTCCTGTAATTGGTTGACTGACTAAAGCCGAAGAATGCTCACCAACGGCTCCATCCTGGACAGAGGTTATGGGGTGCCACAGGGCTCTGTCCTGAGCCCAGTGCTATACAACATCTTTATCAATGACTTAGATGATGAAATAGAGACTAAATCATAGTTACCAAATTAGAGGACATAAATAATACCCAGAAAACAGGATGAAAATTCAAAATGATATTAACAGATTAGAGAGTTGGGCTTAAACTAACAAAATGGATTTTAACAGGGAGAAATGTAAGGGGCTACACTTGGAAAAAAAATGAAAGGGTCAGATATAGGATGGGTGACACTTGACAACAGTACATGCAAAAGGGAAAATGGGAGTCTTAGTAAACCATAAACCGAACGTGAGTCAACAGTGTGATGTAACAGCTAAAAAAGTTAATACGGTTCTAGGCAGCATCAATAGGAGTGTAATGTCTAGGTTTAGGGATGTAATAGTATCACACTATTCTGTTTTGGTCAGACCTCACCTGGAATACTGTGTTCAATTCTGGGTTACCCCAATTCAAGAGGGATATTGACAAGCTGGAGTGTATTCAATGGTGGGCATCCAAAATGGTGAAAGGTTTGGAAACCATATCCTATGAGGAGAGGCTCAGGGGACTGGGTATGTTTAGCTTAGGAAAGAGAAAGTTAAGAGGTAACATGATACCCAATGTGTTATCTGAAGGTGGCACCAAGTTTAAAAGATATTTCTGATTTTAGACAAAGTCTTTATTTTTCCATGTGCCAGTTTGTGAAACCCTTCCTAAAACAATAAAAAGATGTAAAGTAAGCAGTCAGCAGGTGCACCTTGAGAAAATTAGACTGTATGAGTTGTCCATCCAATGCCAAAACTACACCTTACACACAAATGTATATAAGAAAATTTCAAAAGAGACAGTTTCGAAGGAAATGAAATTTTTACAGTGGAGACAGGGGAATTTCTGACAGGAAATTCTCATAGACAAGCCTCTTCTTCATCAGAAGTTGTCACTGATACTTTTTGTGGGTCACTTTTATCAAGATCTACTGGTGTAGCTAGCTCTTTTACTTCTCATAAAGTTTTAGTTTTAGCAGGTTGATGATTTCTACAAAATTTATTACCAGAGTACTGAGGGTGTTTCTTCCCATTTTGATTAATCTTTTCAAATTGCAAACTGACTGGTGTCCTAGAGAGTGTCCTTCTGAGCACTAATTTTCAGTGCCAGAATAGCTGAAGGCAGCATGTCCTCTTCGTAAGCGAGCCACAAGCTCAGTTGACAACTGGAATGACAAAACGTTCCACAGAGTTTATATTGATGTGACCATAAGCTGACTGGTCTGGTTGAGAGCAGCATAAAGATAAAGATGTCTGCTGATATAAAAATATATCATATATATATATATATATATACACACACATATGGGGCAAATTGCGGTACTTTCCTTAACAACCCCTTTTGCACATCATCTATATAAGAACAGTTGGATCAGACCAAAGACCTGTCTAGTCAAGCATTTTGTTCATACTGTACAGGGATATAAACGAAAAGATGCCCCACTACTCCTCTTCCTAGGCGCCTGAGAGTCCCTCCAGATGAAAAAAAGAAACTTTCTGAAATGCTCAGATTTTGTTCCTGTGCAAACCAATTTTATTTTGGAGATCATTCTAAAGTATTTCCTGGGAATTCCTGGCATTACCAAGGACTTTTCAGCCCTACTTCCAAGGTCAGTTTAAATTAAACCATTTAAACTGGGTTAATTTCTGAAACGAAACGTACTGTATCTCTGCTTGGCTGTCTGTGTCATCACAGAACTGGATAAAATGGCCACCACTAGTAAACACAGTTATTGTTTCCAGGACAAAAGTCAACAGGGCTCAAGAGAGGAAAAGAGGAATGTTTGCGTCAAAACAAAATGATCCTAATGCTTAACTGGTGTAATATTGTTAAAGCACTTTAGCACATTGACTAACTCTTGAATAGTAATGAAGAAGGCTCAGTGGAAATTGGTGAAAATCAATCTCTGAAATATTGCACTGACCTAGATGTGATGTATGATCAGTGGGACAGGCAGGAGGAAAAAGATAAGGGAGTGGACAATCCAGAATATTTCAAGAATGCAAATTTGGGAATGGTAAAATGAGAACAAAAAGAACTGGAAACTCTTGATACTTCTAGAGCCTTTTCTCCCTTCTGGATAAGCCCTGAATTGCTGATAGCTTTATCCTCCAAGTTTTGGTCCATCCTCCTTTAAATAATCTGTAATCTGTAAATCCTGTTACACGTATATCCCAGTCAATGAAGTAGATGTGCTCCTGGACTTGACTTCTTTAACAGAATATTTGTTATCCCAGGCAGAAATAATGGGGATAGAACAGAGATGGTTCAAAATGTTTCAGCAAAATTTTTAGTCAAAACTAATGTGCACATATAAAATTAAACAACCAGGCAAGGTAAAAAACAAAACAAAACACATTTTGAATCTTCTAGAGACCACCTGAAAACTTGTCCCAAAATTTGTCCAGGGATTATTCACCACTTGTTAACCAGCTGTGATCCAGGGAGTGATGCAAAACACATTCTAGTTCTAATTTGTCTCTCTTTATTCACCTTCTTCAGATCACCCTAACCTCAAACATTGTCATCTTTTCTGGCTGGACAGCTGCTCCAGCTTCTTGGTCGTTTGGGTTGCCTCTTTCTGCAATGCAAATGGGAAACAGCCACCTCCAAGCATTGCTACAAGTGGTATTGGTTGGGCTTTTATGCTAATAACATATACTACATCTTCTAGACTTTGGCTTAGATATACAATATATAAGTAACAAATTTGCCTCAAATTCTGTATTTCAGACTAATAGCACAAAAATTTCACAGGAATTTTCTCTAGTCTCACTCCTGAACCCTATCTCCTGTCTCTGCCCTCACTGTTTAGCCATTGTAGGCTCCCCCCCCCCCAATGGCATGCAATGGCTGGAGGAGAGCAGGAGGTGTAGCCTGTCGGGGTCCTCTGAATGTTTTGGTGGATGCTGTAATCATTTTATACCTGGTTAGAGGGACATAGCCAGATGTTTCTTCAATGCTCCCACTCTCTCCCAGCCTCTGAATGGCTATGGGCAGTGGGACAACTATGGAGAAATGGTGAGTCACATGTGGGCTTTGGTTGTTGTGCAAGGAAGAGAATAATACTAATCTCCAGTCTATACTAACCCCCATAAACATAGGTATATGTTTAACCTACTCTTCTGTATGTCAATAACTGAAAGCCTGTAAAAAGATCTGTAACTGATCAAAATTCATTATAATTTCTGGCTTTCTTCTTTATACTCCAGAACTAAGATCTAATAACCACATCTCCCCACTAATTAATCTCCTTCTATTTTTCTCTGTATTGATGCTCATCTTATAGATGTTGTTCGTGGTCACAACCATCTGCACTACATCTTTTCCCATGCCAATAGAGCTGAGATTATCACACTAGGGTCAATTCCGGAACCATCCCACAGTGATTCCATTACCATCCCACAATTATCCCATTGCCAATAATGGGATATTCATTGCCAATAATGGGATAATTGTGGGATGGTTCTGGAATTGACCCTCATGTGAGTGCTCACTAGGGAGCAATGATGATGATGACCAACAGAAATGCTTAACTGTCTTTCCTTGAACAGCACGCAGCATACTGTTCCACATTCGTCTTGCTGAGGCTCTTACAGTTTCAAAAGCACGTGGTTTGAGAAACACAAGCCAAAGCTACCATAGGTCAATGCAAATAGGATTGCACTTTGTTCTCCTGACCACAATGCTGAAGAAATTTAAAATTCTCAAGGCCTGAAGTCCTGTCCGTTGTTTCTTGGAAGGCAGTCCCAGTGAACTCAAGAGGGCTTACTTTTGGGAATAAATATGTACTGTATAAGATTGCACTGAGTTTATCATAAGCCACTTCAGTCAACAGCAAGAACATCTGGTCCTCTGGTCCAAACTAAGTGTTCGTTGCCCAAGGGAACTTTCACTCTAAATTATAAAAGCCACTAGCAGAGCTTGTCCATGCTTGCTGGGTGATTCTGGGCACTGTAGTCCACAAGAGTAACATTAGTGAGCTCTGTTATACATAAATTAATTTTTTCCAAAACACAGATGGGTCTCCTATGGTTCTAATGTGCAATGAAATACCTGTGTAAGTGATACAATTGTTGCTGACCTATGACTGAGTGCTGTGTTGGAGTGCTTATTCATTCCTACAAATGCCAGCTGAGTCCGTGGTTCTGCAAGCACGGGTTTTCGTCCATAAATTACCTAATAAATGTTGCAGAGTAGTAAAAACAGCATGAATTTGCAATACCATCTTTACAAAATGCTTGAAACAATTCTGAGGGATGAGTAATGTCCCATAATTGCCACAACATGAATCCACCTCTTCCTAAAGCCAAGTGTTTTCTTTCCCCAGTCTCTCACCCTAAAAAGCTGCAAATATAAATGTGCAAATAAGGGATCATAACTGAGCTAATAAACAGGCAGTTAAGTGGATAATTATCTTGAAATTATGTTTTGAGGCTAGAGATTTAATTATGAAATTTAAAACAGTAAAAACAACAACACTGTTTATAGTCTGGAAGAAGAAGGCTGTATTAAAGTTACCTCTTATAATAACCCATTGTTCGTTTTGGATGATTCCAGGGTTACCGTAAGCATTATTTATTTCTCCAAAGTATTGTCAAGGATCCAGGTTTCAGTTATGTTCATTTGTTTAATGTGTAAATGAACCACCACAGATCAAACAAAAGTTTTGTAACACTCCATTGATCTCAAGTATATTATTATTTATTTAGGTAGTGTCACTGGTGTGCATGGTGCATTAATGCAATTCAGAAGGGTTGCTTCCTGTCCCAAGGAAATTGCAACTTAACATTCAACCTGTTAAGAGGAGAAGCAAGAGGAAATGGAGGGAAGGGGAGGCAGGGAAAAAATACAATTGTTTTTGTAACTTAAGCTCAGTTACTATTCAGTGAGACAAGAGGAGGACTAAGGCAAAAGCCATAATGGAAATGGTGGAGTTTTATCCATGCTTGCTTGGGGATTCTGTCATCTGAACAAGAATCTTTTCCAAACTCTAGTTTTGAGGAGAGATTTGATAAAATAATAGAGTTGCCATCACACAGGTATTTTGAAGGGCAGATCTAAGCATAAAAGAGATCAGATAAGGAAGGGCAGAGCCCTTTGAAAGGACCGGGAGACCTTTGGACAGCTGGAGAACAGAACTGGTAGAGAACAACCAGGGATATAAGGTTAGACAGAGCAGGAGTGAGGCGTTGAATGAAAGGCCAAGGGGCATGGGCCGGACTTTTCAGTGGAATCTATATGTGTAGCTGCAAGGTATCAAATATTGAACCACTGCAAATGCACATGTGAACTTCATAAAAGTAATTCCTTGCTCTGGTTTGAGAAAAATACAGGTTTGCCTACAATGGCTTAAGTCAAACATACTGTAAATACTCATGTATAAGTCTAGAAATTTTGATCAAATAATTGATCCCCAAAACTTGAGCCAACTTATCCATGGGTCAATGTAGATACTGTACTTTAACTCTTATTTTTTTTAAAAAGGACCATTCCCTGGTGAAAGGCAAGAGTGAAATCTGTTTTGTTAGCACTAAACCTCTTATCCTCTCTTATCCATCCAACCTTTGGGGAGCGCCCAAGCAGTTATGCCTGCTGGAATTTTGTAAGTTATTTGGCATTGTTTTCATTTGCTTCATCTTTTAAATTCTTTGCTACATACCCCTAGGTTTTACCCTCAACTTATCCATGGCTCATAAAAAAATCCATAACTCTGGCCCCGACACCTGCCCTTGACTTATACATAAGGCCGACTTATAGTCGGGTATATATGGTAAGATCCAAGATAGCAGGCAATGCAAGAACTACTAGCCAAATGGCTAGAGATCCAGCAACAAGGCATATTTTTTTTTAAAAAAACAACAGAATACTGTATTCTCAGTTCTGGAAAACTCAGTGGAAAGCCAGAAAGCATAGTGATAGGCATCAGGATGATTGCCAGAAGAACAGGTGTGGGGTTTTGTGATGGGTCTACTGCTAATGCAATCCATATTTTGATTAAGTGAGTTGACCTCTTGAATAGTCCTGGGACTGGGAAAAAATAACTACCAAAAGCAGTTCTAGAGCTAGGAAGTAATAAGTAATGAACAACTAATTTTACATGATTAATTCCTCTCATACTAATAATGTTATAACTGTACTACAATTGCAACTTAAGAAGGAGTAATGTGGGTTCTTTTGTGGTGTAACTTTTTTGTGACTTTTATAGGTATGGGATTTGGCCTCACTGAGAGTTGGAAGTGCTGGCTTGGTTAAGTCTTATGCTGATGCCTCATATTCTGTTGGTGATGAAAAGATGGATGGGAGAAGCATGTTTTGTACCACAGGCCAGCCACTTGTAGCACTCAGATGTTTTAAGGTAATGAAAAAGCAATTATTTCAATTTTGCTGAGGAAATAGAAAAATAAAGAATTACTCTTAAAACAAAAACTATGACAATGAAATAATTGGTAACACTATTTTGAAATTATAAATGTACCTAATTTCTTTTAAAATAACTTTGCAGAGTTGTAGTAACTATGGTTATAGTAAGCTGCAAGATGTGTCTCCTTGCTTTGCAGTGGGATGATTACCTTCCTGCTTTGTGTGTGACAAGGACAGGAACAGAACTGCATGGGTGTTGTACAATACTTTTGTAGACCAGATTGTCCACTGCCTTGTCCAACACTTTTGAATCTATATAATGAGTCAACATCCCAAATTTTGGATTCTGGACTACACAATTGAAAAGAGACAATAATCTTTAAGAAAGCAATATTCTAAGGACATTACTGTCTGATGTATGCACACAATTCTTTTCTTTACTGTACTCTTTCCTAAAATACCTTCCCCGGAACCTACTGTACTAGATAATTACAGACCAGTCTCGAAGCTTCCATTTCTGGGCAAGGTGATGAGTGAATGGTGGCTTCCCAACTCCAGGTCTTCCTGGATGAGATAGATTATCTAGATCCATGTCAGTCTGGTTTAGGCCTGGTTATGGAACAGAAACAGCTTTGGTTGCCTTGGTGAACGATCTACACAGAGAACAAGACAGGGGAAGTGTGTCCCTGTTGGTTTTGCTGGACCTCTCAGTGGCTTTCAATACTATCAACCATGGTATCCTTCTGAGTCGCCTCTCTAGGATGGGGCTTGGAAGTACTGTTCTACAGTAGCTCTGTTCTTTCCTGGAGGGATGCTATCAGAAGGTGGTGCTGGAGGGTTCCTGTTTGACTCCTTGGCCATTGGCTTGTGGGGTCCCTAAAGGGCTCAGTATTGTCCCCTATGCTATTTAACATCTACATGAAACTGCTGGGAGAGCTTGTCCAGAGTTTTTGATTAAGGTGTCACCTGTACACTGATGATACCCAGCTCTATCACTCTTCTCCAACTAATTCCAAGGAAGCTGTTCCTGTGCTAAACTAATGTCTGGCTGCTGTAATGGACTGGATGCAGGCAAACAAATTGAGGCTTAAGCCAGACAAGACAGAAGTGCTTCTGGTCAGCTGAAAGACAGATCTGGTAATAGGGATTCAGCCTGTGTTAGATGGAGTTGCACTCCCCCTGAAAACTCAGGTTTGTAGTTTGGGGGTACTTCTGGATTCAGTGCTGCACCTGGAAGCGCAGGTATCAGTGGTGATCAGGAGTGCTTTTGCTAAAACTTGTGTGCTTATGCGCCAACTGCGCCCATTCCTGGAAAAGTGAGATCTGGCCACAGTGGTACATGTCTTGGTTACATCTTGTTTGGATTACTGTAATGCAGTCTACGTGGGGCCACCTTTGAAAAGTGCTCAGAAACCATCTGTATTGGCCCAATATTAAGTAAACATTAAGCTGGAATAAAGAGCTGCAACCAGGCAGTTAACTGGAGCTGGCTACAGGAAGTGCACAACTTCCTTGTTGCGATAGCTCCATTGCCTGCCAGTCCATTTCCAGGCACAATTCAAACTGCTGGTCATGACCTATAAAATCCTATACAGCTTGAGTCCAGGTTATTTGAATTATCGTATCTCCCTGTATGAACCCGTTAGAATGTTGAGATCATCTGGAGAGGCCCTTTCCTCTGTTCCACCACCATCTCAGGCTTGTTTGGTGGGAACAGCCCTGTATCAGCCCTGGTGGCGCAGTGGTTAAATGCCTGTACTGCAGCCACTCACTCAAAACCATAAGGTGGCGAGTTCAAGACCAGCAAAGGGCTGAAGCTCGACTCAGGCTTGCATCCTTCCGAGGTCGCTAAAATGAGTACCCAGATTGTTGGGGGCAAATAGCTTACAATTGTAAATGAAGCTGTTTGTTTAACAAATTGTAAGCCGCTCTGATAGTCTTGGCTGAAGAGCGGGGTATAAATAAAACTTATTATTATTATTATTATTATTAACAACAACAACAACAACAACAACAATATTAATACAGATTTATTTGTAGCCCACCCAATCACATGGAATCTGGGCGGGTTACAACAATAGAAGAGTACAGTAAAATACAATACAATTCAAACAAATCAAAATAAAACTTTAAAACAATAAACTCATAATTAATCCCTTCCGAACCTCCTACCATGTTTTCCCCAAAATAAGACAGTGTCTTATATTAATTTTTGCTCCCAAAGATGCAGTAAGTCTTATTTTCAGTGAATGTCTTATTTTATCCATGAAGAAGAATTCACATTTATTGTTGAACCAAAAAAATGAACATTTATTATATACTGTATATATATTTATATACAAAAACTTTGCTAGGTCTTACTTTCGGGGTGGCTTTATATTTAACAATTCAGCAAAACCTCTACTAGGTCTTATTTTTTGGAGATGTCTTATTTTCAGGGAAACAGGGTACACAACTCCTAGCAAAACAATGGGGCTGTACAGACAGCCCTGAAAGGGACAGCCTGTAGCCACCCCTGGAAATGGTGGATTGGGGCCAGGGCAGCCTCACTGGCAGCCCTGCGGCCCCAATCTGGAGTTTTTCCAGACCACGGAGAAGTGGCAAAATGGTACAGAAAAGGGGTGTCTTTGGGGCTTCAAGCCCCTGGATACTTTGACAGCCACAGCCCCTTTCTCCTCGGCATCATTCCTGTGGCCGTTTGGTTGCTGCAGGAACCATGCATGCTCCGAAAATGAGCTGCCTAGAGCAGCTCCTTGTTTGCGGCGCCGCAACCAGGAAGTGGCACCATTATGACGCCACTTCCTATGCGTGACGTGTAGTTGTTGCGTGGTGCCGCCGGGAGGCTGCCATGAGGCTGGTGTGATCCCGTGCTAGGGTTAGGGAGTGTGTGGATGGTGCGTGCTCCCTAACCCTAGTATTGCTGCAGCCATGCCACTTAATGGTTGTCTGTACTGGCCCAATATTAAGTAAATTAAAAATAGAAACATAACATAGTACCAAGATAAAAGAAAAGGGAGAAAAAATGGAAAATGCAAAATACAAAATACAATGCATAGCATAATAATAATTAAAGTATAACATACCATATAACAAACTAATAATAATCAGCTCTACCTAGAAAAAGAAAAAGGACCTTCTCAGTGGCTGCTCCCAAGCTTTGGAACTCCCTTCCTAGAGGGGTCAGGATGGTTCCATCTTTGCTTTCTTTTCGACATCAGATAAAAACACCTGGCTTTCAAATTTTGACATGGATGCTGTCCTTTAAAAAACCTTTAACTTGAGGACATTGTATAATAAAATGTATTTTTAGAAACAACTGCACCACTAATGTGCCATCTTCCATAATCTGAAAATAACTGTTGTCTGTCCGCAGCCCATTATTCAGTGTATTCAGTTTCAACTGTGTTGGCAGTGCTCGGTGTGTAATCACTGGCGTATATTTTTGTGATATTATTTTCATAGCTTGATCCCAGAGTCTTAATTAATTTCCTTACATACCCCTAGGATATATTTTTAATGACTCTCTTCATTCTGGCTGGGGTAAAGGTTAGCTTGTAATTTAGTCACAGTAAACAGATGGGATTTAGGCTGCCTACAATGAAAAGTCTGTAGCAACACGTACAACAAAGTCAGACAAGCGCCTCTTGTGTGAAAATTAAATGAGACATTTTAGAAAGAAACGGCGTGTGGGACAAAAGAATCCTGCAAGGCAAGAGACACACACACACACACATATATATATATATATTAAAAAACCAAAAGCCAAAAATCAAACTCCTAAGTATTATATCAATACTTCTGCTATTAGTGGGTAGCATTTCCTCTGTCGTTTCCTCAGATGAACAGTTTTTAAAGTGGATTACAAGGCTGAGCAGTCAGTTTTTTGAGAGTTGGAGTGTGGTAGACTTGGTGGGCCTGCTGAGATTGGAATTGATTAATGGGTGTTGTGATAAGCTAGGAAACAGATCAGTGGCAGCTTATCCTGCTTTCAGCTGTCACAGCTGTGCCTCTTCACTCTTCTTCTAACCCTATCGCACTCTCCGGCAGCCTTTAAAGTACCTCTTACCCGCTGGAATATTTTTGGCAAATCATTTAATCAGATGCCAAGATACCCCAGAAACAGCTGGTTCTTTGGAAATTTGCTTCAGGCTGACATATTTGGTATGGGTATATTGCTTGCAGCGATTCCTCCCTATGGAAGCAGTGAAGAGGAGCATTGGGGACCTGAGGATGGAGTTCTATCAAAATAGTTTAGTATAGGTGGCAGTCCAAAGGACAGGTGCTGGTTCTGTTTGTTGAATATAATATAATATAATATAATATGATACAATATAATATAAACGAGTCCCACTCGAAAGTACATCAGTCCATTTGCACATGTGAACTACATCCACTGAAAACTAGTCTGAAGCAAAGCTTGGGAAAAAAAGTTACTTCTTTGGGACACAGCTGTTTGGATCAGCATGATCAATGGCTGTTTCAGGTAGGGGGTTTTAGTATATGCACACTCGCCAGTGTCTCACAGCTGAAAACTAGAAAAACAAGCAATATCTATCTCAGTGTGGTAAAGATGGCAAAACAGAGGAAGAATATACAAGCAGGGAGAGGTTGAAGGAGTTTGCTTTTGCCTGCACTTACTGGGTCGAGCAAAGCCCTTCCTCTTCCTCTCCTCTCCCCTGTGTTAGTGCATACAAGCTACTTTTGACTTTGAACTCTTTTTGTAGCAGTTAAAATAATCTCGGAGCAAAAGTCCTAAGTGGGAGGAGGACAGAGAAACTGGGACATTTTAAAAACAGCTGAAAAAGTGGGATGGTATAGAATTGATTGAGACTGTCCCTGCTGAACTGGAACAATTGGAGGGCATGGAACTGTAGTCCCAAAAGAAACTTTCCCAAGTTCTGGTTTGAACAGATATGAATGTTCACTGGTAGTTGTTGTGTGTTGATTGTTTCACCAGCATCATCACCACTGTAAAGAAGTGACAGCTAAGTTCACAGTGAAGCTTAATCAATAACATCCAAACAATGATACCTTTATTGGAACAACCAAAATGCACAATTGCATGTCGCAAGCTTTCAAAGTCACACTGGCTTCTTCATCAGGCAAACAGGAGAAAGAAATTGAAGATGTTAGTCCTAGGCCTGCATTTTCTCTTTCTGGTTTTAGTTCAGATTGTAGGGAGGGCTATCTGCAGGATGGCACCTCCTCCTCTGACCATGTGGTCACTGGGAGATTTCACGGTTTCAGGGCCTTTTAGAAAAAATACCACCATGACTGTAGCTACAAGACGGGCAAACTGAGGGCATTGCCACACAGTAAGAATTTTATTTTTATTTTGGGGAGCAGTGCCCTCATTTTGGTCCATACAGAGCTGCAGCCCTGATTATACCCCTTTGGAAGGAGAAGCACCTTCAGTGTGCCCCATCTTTCTTTTTAAAAAGTTATTTATGGTATCTATCTATTCCTTTCTTTATGATAGTTGATTGTGCTTATTATAGTGCCCCTTTGCTAAGATAATTATATGATAAGTTCACCTTCGGGTTGCCAAAAGTAAAAAAAGAAAAGAAAAAAGAATTGAAAGCACACAACGTACATACTTATGATGTTCATAATATCTGTAGTGATTATAGTGCTGTAAATGATGCTTCCAAATAAAGCCATTAAAAAAACAACAACTCTAGAATGAATGGCATTCAACTGGAAACTGAAAAAGAAACACACTTTGGAAATGGGTGGGGGTGGAAAGGTTGGAGATATTTAATTGCTGTTCCCTGATCCATCTCATTGAAGATAGTACGTTCAAGAAGACCCAGGGTGGCCACCCAGCTTGCCCTAAAGTTAATTCTGCAGCTATTATAGTGTGGACCACTTCCTCAATGAGCAATTGGCTGAGTACCCTATGTAAGCCATCCTGAATTCTCTGGAAAGAAAGTGAGCCATAAATGTATGACATAATAGTAGGATGAGAAAAAGCTGAGTAGACTGATATATGCAGATGCAAACCCATCTTACGCCTACATCCTTCTTCTCCTTTGCCTTCCCTTTCTTATTCTTGGTTGTGAGAGAGGTTAGAATTCTCTTTCTTCTTCATGCACTAATGAACACCCCCTGAAACCCCACTTACCTCCTGTACCCATCCCCTGGCCGATGGAAAGTAGGGGACAGAGAAGCCCCTGGCTGTTAAACTATGGCCAGATGTACAATTGTGGGGTAATTTAAGTTTCCTAAGGCTACAGCCTTTGCTGCGGAGACAAAAATATTTTAATATCAAAACTACCAAAGCCAAGCCAGTTAGGGTCTAGCTTTAAACCAGTAGAGTAGCAGAGAATGGTTCTTTGTCTAATTATGCTTTTCTAAGAACTGAGACTGACTCAGAAACAACAAACACATAGCTTGTAGTTAAAAACAAAAGTTTACTAATGGCTTTAATCTATATTTACATAGAAGCTATATCCTAATCTAGCTAGTGAATAGTTCAGGTAAAAGAAATATTTATCTCACCTAAGAAAGTGGAGAGACCAGGAAGATGGAAACACAACAGCTCAGTTGAAAATATTTTGAGAGAATGTCAGTTAGTCCCAGAAGGTGAGTGACCTAAGTCATATGATTAGTTTGAATGAGAGAGATAGAGAGAGAGGAGAGTTTGCATGCAGGAATTCCCTTTCTATCTAAGATGTAAGCAAGAGAATGCAAAAATCTTCCAACAACAATGTTGAAGGCATCTTCTTGGACATTCTCGAGATCTTCTGAGGTCCTGGATGAAGACATAGTCATTGTGCATCTGGCTATAGTCATATAATCAGACACTTCTCCACTGTCCTCCACTCTTATGCCCTAATACATGGCTATGGAAGGGGTAACTAAAAATTAAGTAACTAAGGAGTAACTAAAAATTAAGGACATGATCCATGTGACAATCTGCAACTTTGACATTCCATTGGTTTTCATGGAAAAAGCTGCGCTAACCAAAATTAATGGGAATTGTATTTTGGACCTTCATCTTGGCTGGATTGCACCCTAAAAGTTTCATCAAGTGCTCCAAGCCATCCTCCAGTTAATTCAGACTGAGTAAAGCTTGTTTTCTCTTTGTCACTAAAGACTTTTGTTGCTGTTATAAAGGGCAGTGTCAGAAAATGTGGGTATTTTCCAGGAAGAATGCTAGTTTTTCCATAGCGTATGCTAACACTTATATATGACAAAGCCTACTTTAGTTATTTGTAGCTGAGCAAGACATGTTTGATGGAAAACTATTTCTGCATCAAACAAGCGAATAAATCTTGGGCTTTAAAGAAAAGTAAAAAGAACACTACTTTACAAAACATATCTAAGAACCTTTGTGTTTCAAAATCAAGCTATTTATTTATTCAACTATAATACCATGTGTCAGCCATGGCTTGTAATGTCTTCTGTCATATAAAAGCAAACAAAGTCATGTTACATTAATGACTTGTCTGAGATCATATGACTGACTGGTTATAATTCCATGCCCTTTTGCTATTAAAAACATGACCCTGAATGTTAAACAGCATTTGAATAAAAAGCACCTATGCTCTGGACATGGTTAAAAAAGCTCATAATATTATTTATGATTTTGTTGTTTCTACTGTGTGTGTTTGACTCATATCTCATGCTGCCTATGAATGTCATTGAAACCGGATAGAAATACAGTGTTTTAAAGTAATTTTTAAACAGATGTGTAGCACAACTGCATAGATATTTACTCAGAATTGAGTTGCACTGTGATCATTGTGTGTTCCTTCCAAGTAAGGGCACATAGGATCACAGCCTTAGGGTTTTCAAGTTCTTAAAAATATCAAAATCAACAAACTCAGTTTACAAAGGGCAAAATTATGATGACTATATACCCTCTCTTTTCTGTACCCTTAGGGCCTAACTACACATTGACCACATTTGATCAGCGTGACAAGCTGTGGAATGCATTGTTGAAATCTGGCTCACTATGATGTGTAAATCAACATCCTTCAACAAGCCATGGTTTGTTAACAAGTTACAAACCATAAGCTGAATTTATGCTTTGTTAGTGGTTTATGAACACTAGCTTGTTTAGACCATTAGTTGTTGTGATGTCTAAACCATTATTTTGATTTGTTTTCCTAGCTGCCTGTTCTGTAGAAAGACAGAGGCAGGGAAGTCAAGACACACTTTGTTGGGTTGCTAGCTGTGCAATTCAGGCCCTAAACAATAAACCACCGTTTCATAGGACCGTGGCATTAATCTCCCATGCAAGTAAAACTATGCTCAATATTTTGCTGCACAGACTCCAACCAAACATGGAGAGAGAAATCCCAGAGGTCCAAGCAGGATTCAGGAAAGGGAGAGGCACTAGGGCCCATATTGCAAACATAAGATAGCTAATGCAATGCACCAGCGAATTCCTAAAGAAAACCAGTATGTCCTTTATAGACTACAGCAAAGAATTTGACTGTATAGATCACTACAAGTTATGGTTGGCTCTAAAAGTTATGGGAGTGCCACTACATTTGATAGTCCTGATGAGAAATCTGTACTCAGAGCAACAGAATAGAATTTGGAGAAACAGATTGGTTCCTAATTGGCAAAGAGGTCAAACAAAGATGCATTTTATTACCATACTTGTTTACCCTGTATGCAGAAAACATAACAAGAATAGCAGGTTTAAATTCAGAAGGTGGAGGAGTGAAGATAGAAGGAAGGAACACCAACAATTTTAGATATGCAGACGACACCATATTACTAGCGGAAAACATCACATATTTAGAACAATTATTAAAGACAGTCAAAGATGAAAGTGCAAAGTGAAATGCTGAACAGTAAGAAAACAAAAACAATGATCATGTGAGAAATACATAACTTCAACCTAGACAATGAAGAAATTGAAATAGACTTCCATACCTAGGATCAAACATTAATCAGAATGGTGACTGCAGCCAAGAAATAAGAAGATGACCAGGGATGTAAGGACAGCTATGGAAAAACTAGATAATATCCTGAAGAATAAAGTCATACAACTGAGCACTAAAGTCAGAATCGTCTAAGCCATAGCCCTTTGTGGCTTGGGTCCATCCTATCTTAAGGACCGCCTCTTCCCGTATGACCCCCCCCCACACACACTGCGATCCTCTGGGAGGAAAATGCTAAAGCCTATTAAAACCAGGATGGTGCAGGCCTCCCAGAGGACCTTTTCAGCGGTCACCACTAAGCTATGGAATGACCTGCCGGATGAGATGTGTCTTATTCCATCCTTTGATGGCTTCAAAAAAGCCCTAAAGATGCATCTCTTTCAGCAGGCCTTCCCGGAAAATCTTTGACAGCTCTCGGCTCCAAATTTTGGTTGTAGAGATTCCAGCCTCTGCCCACCCACACAGCTCAAGGACTCTCAGTTGATAATGTTGATATTGTTTACTGTATGCTATGTTTTAACTTGTTGTTTGATTTAATCCTTTTTTAGGGGGAGGCGGGGATGGGATCCAATGTTTTAACTGCTGTCATTTTAACTCTCTTCTGTAACCCTCCCCAATTGCTCATTCAGAGGGGTGGGCTAGAAATAAAACTTCTCCTTCCTCCTCCTCCTCCTCCTCCTCCTCCTCCTCCTCCTCCTCCTCCTCCTCCTTCTTCTTCCTCCCTATCACTATCTCTGGGTGTGAGAGCTAGACAGTGAAAAATACAAATAGGAAAAAAAACAAACCCTCATTTGAGATGTGCTACTGATGAAGAGTGCTGAGGATACCGTGGACAGCCAAAAAGACAAACAATGGGTCCTTGAACAGATTAAGCCAGCACTTCCCCCTGGAAGCTAAGTTGATGAAAGTGAGGCTATTGTACTTTGGCCGCATCATGAGAAGGCAAGACTGATTAGAAAATGGTAGGAAAGGTAGAGGATAGTAGAATGAGAGAAAGACTGCACACCAGATGATTAGACTTAATCAGGGAGGTCATAGACCTGAACCAACAAGACCTAAGCAGAGCAGTGGAGGATTGTGGAGCTTGGAGATGTCTCGTTTACAGGATCATCATGAGTTGAGGGCAGTTACCAACAACAACACCAACACAAACAATGGCTTATTGTGACCATGTCCAGAATGTAGTGTCATTTTTTTTTCTACAGTAAGGATAGTAGTTGGGTTTGTGTGATAATTTTGAATGGAAAAATAGCCAGTACAGGAAGAGGTGAAACATTACATGTCTTAACCAGCCTACTTCAAGAAGTTATTAAGAATGCCGTATAATATGTAATTTAATCCGAAGACCTTTAAACATTGTTTTCCTAGTGAGTAAGTGGTTCTCAAAAGAGTATCTCTAATTGGAAAGTGCAGCCTACATGCCACATTAAACCTCCACCTTATCTTTGTGGCTTCAGACTACTGCATCCATCTTTTACAAATGGGTCAACATTCCCCCAAACAACCACCAAAACACAGAGGTTTCACTTTTGAGTCTC
This sequence comes from Urosaurus nigricauda, assembly GCA_034509955.1. Lineage (NCBI taxonomy): Eukaryota > Metazoa > Chordata > Lepidosauria > Squamata > Phrynosomatidae > Urosaurus > Urosaurus nigricauda. The sequence continues at coordinate 111,262,863 of JAOEGL010000004.1, forward strand.
TAGCTGTCAGCACCTCCATAAATGGCTGAAAATCAGTTGAAAAAACAGAAAGTGGAAACCAGATTTCCCTTTAACTGTAGGCCACATTTATGTGTGATTTGTGGGTGAAAACATGGATGTATATTTCTTAAATGAATGCATGTAATGTACACATTCACATTAGTTAAATTAAGATTTTAGCTTAGAGTTTGACAAACGAATACAGAAAATTTCATGTTTGTTCATGGGAAACACAGATGTTTGCTTTTCAGTATTTAGGATCATCAAGAGAAGGAATATTCTTTATGAGTTCTCATTCATGGACTTCTGTCCTTCCTGCCCCCTCTCCCCCCTCCTGCTCCTCCAAGAGAAAGTGTCCACTTTGGGATAATTTCCTTCATCGGGAACAGCTTTAATTCTCTTCAACAAGTGTTTACGGGAAAGTGTTGATGCTTATTAATCTGTTTCTTGTCTTACAAGTGTGCTTGTGCATGATTTGTGGCAAAACTGGCATTTCTGATAGCTCTCAATGTATGCTGCATGGCACTACAAGACAGTTACATTGAACAGATGTGGTTTGGAATTGTTGTTCTTTGTAATTACCCTCATTAAGTGAAAGCGCCTGTCAATCAACTGTGCACTTTGGGCACACCAATCACTTGCAAGAGATTTACATTTGTATTTTCTTATGCTTGTAATGTAAAGTTTAGCTTTTTAAAAAATGGAGTCTGGAATTTAATAATTTGGCAAACATAAAAATGTTAGTTCCTTTGAACAAGCAAATATCGACTGGTTCCACTTTTTCTTCAAGGCATTTATTTTCATTACGGGCTGCAATTGCGCATCCTGCGTGGCATGGCTCCTTGAGAAGAAAGCCAGATTTTGTTTATAGTTATATTTCCAAGACCCACAATAGTATATTACTGTTATAATTGCAACATTTAACACTTAACATTCTTGTTTCTTTTGATTAGTTACTTAAAAAAAATAGAATGCTATGAGGGAGTATCGAAAAGTTTTAATGATCACCTTTTTTAAAAAATTGACAGAAAGTTTGTTTTGATTTGTAGTTGTTAACTTATCCCTATGTAGTCACTATCTAGATTTATACATTTTCCCCAGGGTATCTTGACCCTCTGAATACCTGATATTGTAGAATCCTGCAGTTTGCACCTGATGAGGATTTTACACTTTAGTCACTTCTGGCACAGCCAGTCACAAAAATAAAGGATGCAATGAGCTGATTTTCTCAGCAACGTGCACTTAGGGACCAATGATGACAATGACAAAATTTCATCAATATGCCATAATAATTTCCGGGTGGTAATTATTACTTTACGATACCCCCTCGTAAGGAGCAATCTGCAGACTTCTACAATATCTTGTACATGCTGCTGGCCTGTGATTCAACACTCCTATTATCCACTTTACTGCAGGAACATCACTAGCGGGGGTGCAAGGGGTTCAGGCTGCACCAGATGACACCGTAAAGTGACTGACACCACTGCTGTCCAAACATCTGCCTTTGGGAAGTGGAGTTCACTTGTGTCCTTTAAAACACTGAAAAGATGGTGTGAGTAGGGTGAGGAAGACCCAGGTTTATTTTTAAACATTAAATGTTAAATTTTAAAATTTTAAAAGGATTTTAAAGATTTAAATTTTTATTTATAATTAAAAAAAAATCTTTTAAACTGTTCTGTAAAAATATCACATCTTTCCAGAGTTTCACTTTAAACACATGAAACTATGCACATGTAAGTATATTTAGGCCATGCATATGATATTGTAGTTTAAAGGTATACTTTCAGTTTTTGCTAGTTGTTTATGTTACAGCTATTTACCATTACATTCAGTGTGATATATGGGAATTATAATTTATGAGTAACATGAGCACAAAAAACATTACAGTAGTAAGGATTCTGTATGGGGTGGTAATGGGAGGAGGCCAATGAGGAGGTGACACCATGAGTTACCACACCAGCTCCTTTTTCACACTAGGGGACAAACAGGATTTAAATGAGAGTTAAACAAGAGTTAAACAGCAAATGTCCTGTGACAAACATAGGGCATTTCTTGTTTAACTCTCATTTAAATCCTGTTCGCCCCCTAGTGTGATAAAGCAATTGGTGACCCCTCTCCTAGTGACACTACTGCCTAACTGCTTTATCACACTAGGAGGCAAACAGGATTTAAACGACAGTTAAACAGGAAATGCCCTATTATAAATATCAGGCATTTCTTGTTTAACCCTCGTTTAACTCTTGTTTAAATCCTGTTTGCCCCCTAGTGTGATAAAGCAGTTACTGTAATCTTAACACTCACAACAGAGCATGAGGCGGCAGTGTGACAGCCAGCATGAGCTAGCTTTTGAGCTGGTACTTGAGCTCATATGTGGTATTTCTCTTCCATCATTTAGTTAGAGCATACCTCTTTAATTATAGAAGTCTCTCAGCTATTTGTTGCCCTTCAAATGGAGTGCAGTTATGCCTTTTAAAGTTACAACTGTAACATCATGTAGATATGTATAACCTAGTTACTGGGAAAGGAAAACATTACAAATGCTTGTAATTAGTTATATAAAACATAATCCTCCAGTCTGATGACATCTAAGGTTTCACTATGAAAGTCCATACAACATGCTAGCAAAACCGTGAGATCCATTTTCAAGTTCAAAAGTGTAGCACAACGTACCATGTAGGTAGAGTAAGAAGTATTCTCTAGTATGAGGTACGCAGTTAAAGACAAACCAGTGCCTGATGGCTACTTTATTAGTGAAGGGAGTGTCTGACTCAGCCTTCAGAAGAAGAAACCTAAAATACATGCTGCTGGAATAAACAGGAAAATGAGGATCCATGCAGAACAATTTCCATAGCTTCTTTATAAAACAACAATTAGCACTTCCTTTACTCTCATGGCCTGTGCTGGATGGCATTGCTCCAAGCAGACTCACACCTCACCTGGATACATTTCCACACATACATTTTCTTTGTATGGCCAATAGAGCTTGAAGATAATTTTCATTTGAACTGTAGAGTGTAGCTTGTGTTTGACATGCCTTATTTAAAAATAACCAACGTGAGTAAAACAAGTTTGCGTTTTAGCCCTGCTTGATGAAGTATGTGACATTTCTCTTCTACTACTGAGACAACACCTTGTAACTATATACAAAATTTAGTGTTACATCACAAAAGGGATGGAGTTGTCTCTCATTAGGATAGTCATAATGAAATGTAGTTCTGTCTCCTTCCAAAAAAAGGAAGGAAGGAAGGAAGGAAGGAAGGAAAAGAAAGAAAGAAAAAGAAAGAAAGAAAGAAAGAAAGAAAGATTACTTCCATGTTGTCAGTTCTTTTCAGCTTTACTTGGGGATGCCAGAGGCTGAATTTGAAGCCATCAGTACACAAAGCAAGTACTCCCAATTGAGTAACAATGGGGCTTTCTAGATTGGCAGGAAAGTGTGACATGAAGTTGCCTTTTCCTTAATGCTTAGCAGCTGCACCACAGCCTTTAGAGGGAGCTGCGCTGTTCCGCAGTTTTTAAAAAAGAAGCTGGGAAAACCAGCACTTTTTAAAAAGGCGCTTCTTCTCCCCTAAAACGCAAAAAAAAAAAAAAAAAAAAAAAGTGTTTTCATGGCACACTTTCCCTTTTTCTCATCTAAAGGCTAGAGTTTCATGCAGCCATGAACACACCTCTTTTTGCCAATCTAGATCAGGCCAATGGTTAGATCCTTCTACTTTCAAGACCATCAGATTCTCTCTCTCTCTCTCTCTCTCTCTGTGTGTGTGTGTGTATAAACTAATTGTTCGCTTTCACCAAGAAGCCCTGGAAAATAGATTAGAATTATCAGTGCCTCCCTGAAACTACAAATCCATGAATATTTTTGGGGAGAGGGGAAGCTGTGATAGTTAAACTTGCAGAAAACTGTTGGAATTTCAACATTTGGAGAAGCTTTCTATGAAGATGCATCCAACTGAAGCTCTCTATTGATATTTGTTTTGAAACAAATGAATTCATAAAGTAGATTGTACCAGCTGGCCATCTATGAGTTCAATGAAACTGTTTACATATATTGTACACACCTGCAAACCTCAATATCTGCAGTCCAAGACTTTTCTTTTTCTAATTTGTTTGACTGTATATACAGAAGCCTATACATGCTTGGATGTAGACCTGCGGGCTCCATGCTACAAAAATTATGACTACAAAAGTGCAGAGGTTGGAGGAAAGGCCAGTGGAATAACTCTGAGTATTGCCTTCTGCACATTTGGTTGTTTAACAGTGAATACCAATAAAGGGTTTGATGTCTCAATTGTGATAAAATCAGGAGATTCATCTGAATTCGGATTGTGGATATCAACTTGAATGAATCACTATGTCCGGAGGACATCCTTCTTATTTACCTTTCGTCAGTGTGTGGTGAAGAAGGGCAGAGATATTTTGTAATTTGGAAAGGTTACTTTTTTGGATTACAACTCTCAGATTCCACCAGCTGGCCTGGTCATTGGCTATTCTGGCTGTTGGAGTCACCTCATGTGAACATGTCTTTCTTGGCTCTCAGTACTGGAGAATACCTTTGATTCTACACCCATAAGCACTTCTGTGAACAAGAGGTGTTTTAATATCTCACAATAAATTGGATTCTTACTCTGGTTGGAAAACATCCTTAGATTAAGATAACCCAATGGATGTTTTTCTTTGCCTGGATTGCTTGGAAGACACATTACAAACTGGACAATTGAGCCAGATCACAATAAAAGAATGTTGCTGGTGAATTGAAAAAAGAAGCAGCAGATAGTGGTGTGCTAGTTTTCAGATAAAATGTGTCCACCCTGATGTTACGAAAGGATGTTCCAAGGACAACTTCAACTGGTGATCTATGCTATTTGGGAACATGCTGTATTCTTCTCTCACCCTTTTTCACGCAATATCATATTGTTTCAGCTAAAGACTAAACAAAATGAATAAATAAATGACTACTACACTTCCCTTTGCCACCTTTGTCACTATTCTGTTACCCTCATATAATTCTTTAAACTTGTGATGCAATGTGTTACTGGTATGCGAGTGTGTGACATACATGAACATGAACAACTACAGTTGCCTGCATTTTTTTGATTCTAACTGGGGACATAGCTTTGGGGACTGTCATGCCAAGTGCAAATACTTCAAGATTTGCCACTATGACACTGCCTGTGCCTCTGTTTTCTCTCCTTGTAGGACAAACAGCTGCTGGGAGGGCAATGTTTGGATCAGGAAGCCATACCAAGAGAAAAGGTTACATTTCCTCTACCCCAGCACGCTGCTGAGATCAAAACTAGAGCCTCCTGGAGCTGATTTAATTTTAATTTTTTTAGAAAAGAGAAAACTTCAGGAGATTGGATTATAGACCTTCTACGTCACAACTGTTTAAATTTGTCAGTGAAGCAATAAATTGCAAACATTTCTTTTAAACTTAAAACGTCTTTTAATTTTTTTTGGTATTATCATTTTAATTATTTCTGGCATCGGGGATACATATGTTATGTGCAAATGTGCACTATGGACCCATGATGCCCTTTTTAGTATGAAACACAACTGGAGAACAGCAATTAACTCTTTCTCCACCGTTTTTCTAATACTCCCCTCCAATCTATGGGTTTCAAATCATTTGATTTAGAAAGAGTATGCAAAACCAAACCAAAGTGCTTGCCTTGCCATATATAAGTAAGTAGTTTCCCCGAGTGATTTCTGCCTAGATTTATTTTTGTAATGTTTAATCCCTGACAATCCTAGGCATTGCTAAATAAGATCCTTGTCTCAAAGTCTGGAGAATTCTTTCCACACCAGGGGTGGGAATAGTGTGGCCCATGGGCCACATGAGACCTCCAAACTTCATTTTTCTGGTTCCCCAAAGGGCCCTGGCACTCCCCCTAAAGTGCCCTACTATGACTCAGTATGGGAGCATTTACTATGTTTTTAGATTAGGACAACTTTGTCTTCCTCTTATCAGGCTAAGCTAAATAGTGACTAATTTTCCTATTCAACATAAAAAGGGAATAAAAAAGTAGACTGGGAACCTTTGAAATACAAAGAGCAAGCAATCCTTTGGGTTAGAGGGAGATAGACATGGGGAAATCCTGTGAATGATTTGTTGCTGTTTATTGCCTGGTTATTCCCTCATTATTCCTGGAATAATTGCTCTTCAAGCTCTGTGTATGTGGAAATCTTTAATCGTGACTGTAATTTTCATGGGTTAATCACTGGTTAAACTCCCGATTTTCCCCATGTCCAGAGAGAATCAGTATTAGTATTTAAAGCCATTTGAATTAGGCCTATCTGTGCAATTCATGCAATGAATTGTAAACTGCCTTGGGTTCTATGCCAGGAGAAAAGCAGGGTGTAAAACAAACAAACAAACAATCAAAGGATGAATAAATAACAGTCAATGTTACTAGGAGGAAGTGTAACATTGCTCCAATCCAGCTTTGGGTTCCAAAAAGACATTATCTGAGAGAGATTAATGACTGGGATAACCCAATTTGCTTGGATTCATGGCCTGCTCTGGCTCTATAGTGGTAGTTTTCCTGTTTGCCATATCCAATTTCCACCATTTCCCTTGTTTTCCCCATCTAAACCACATCCTGAAGCTAATATAAGCCTGTTACTGGGAGTCAGGAGTCATTTTTGTTTTATTACATTTTATTTTTTTCCATGTTGGACAGCGTGCGCTGGGGGGGGGGTATTTAGATCCATAAACTGTCATATGGGAAAATGCTTCTATCTACACAATATCAATTACTTCATTTTTCCTTGTGGGGATGAATGATTACAGTAGTTTTTCTCCCTACTTCAGGAGAAGAATGTCCCAAAATGTTGCAGAGGAATTATGCTGCATAGAAAAGCATGACTTTTTTTTTTAAAAAATGCACAAAAACCTGTTTTCTGTGCAGAAAAATAGACTGTGCAAGAAACAGTTTGTGCGTGGGTGTGTGAGTGTGCAGGAAATAGGGTTGTGCACAGAAACCCCATGATTTTTTTCCCCATACAGAACAATTCTTTTGCAACACTTCAGGACATTTGAAAACATGGAACACCCCCCCCTCTTAAAGTTGACTGATCCAACTGTGACACAGTTTTGGTCCTGACTGTTTTGTTGAACAAGCACCTACTGCTTTTGCGGCTAAAGTGCAAAATGTTCTCCGGTTCTGATTTTATCTTTTACACTGTCTGTCTAGTGTTTAGACGGGTTATGTTTCATGCACTAGAGGGTTGTGAAAGGTGTTTAGGTTTATTGAGGACAAGATAATTCTTAGAAGAGAAAATTTACAGTATAAGAAATGGAAACCTCTGGAACACACTGGTTTTTGAGGACAGAAATGCTTCCAGGGTAGATTTTTAATGTACAATCATTGCACAAAATTCCAAGACATTCCTGTCTTCTCTTCCTGACTTATTCTTACTTCAAAAAAATCTGTTAAAGAGAATAAGACAGAAGAGCAGCACAATGTCTTTTGACTGGTAGCCTTAGGATGAACATAAATGACAACTCCGATGTAACTGTCATTTATATTGTTATTGGTGAAAGGAACTAATTACAAGCATCTAGTTATTTGTAATTCATTCCTTTCACCAAAAGCAAAGGTACAAATTATAATTTCATCACAGCTGTAATGTAGCAAGGGACAATTTTACTTCCCCCCTCCCTTGCCGGATTGTATGTTTGGGTTACTTTTATTGTTACAGGAGTGTGGTCTCTTTGAATGGCAGAGGGGAAAAAAAGCATATCATTCCTGTGAAACTTGAATGCTCTAGTCATTCACTTTTACAATGCCTGTTGAAACAGAAATGTTTTCACCTGCTGATGGAATGACAAGGAACAAGGAAGCCTGTCTGTCCTTGCTAGAAAGGGAATTCAAGAGCTAAGATCAGTCACATTAATTCTCCCCACTGCAGAATTAATCCAGTTTGATAGCACTTTAATGCCATGGATCAATGCTATGGAATTTTGGGATATGTTATTTTGTGAGATATTTATACTTCTCTGGCTCTGGTGCCAAAAACAAACTACAAATCCTAGGATTCACTTGAATTGAAGTGTGACAATTAAAGCAGTGTCATACTGTATTAATTCTGACGTGTGGCAGCAACCTAAGAGGGGGGGTGTTTCTCCTCCTCCCCCTCCCTCCTTTCTTAAAAATTAGACAGACTAACATGACTATTTCTTTGAAAATTGTTCATACTGCATCCTATGCTGTTTCATCTTTTGTTGTGGGTGTTGAAGTGATAACAAGCTACATTGGAGGAAAGTTTGTATTTTGAACCAAAGGCCAGTGGCTTGCAGCATTCAGATGTTTTATACAAGTTAAAATGTGACCATTTCTCTATGAGGAATGAAAAAGTAACTGTTGCAGTAACTAATTTTGTAGGAAGGGCTTTGGGGCAACAACGAGTCATTTTTAAAGTGTAACTTTCCAAGTTTTGGCTTGGAGCAATTTCTCCAAAAGCATCGTCAGACGCATGTTTAATGGCAAGATAATTTTATATGCTGCAAACAAGCAGTTAGAAAATTAGGCACGATTAATACAGGAGTATAAAACTGAACAAAGCCTGTCACTATGAGGTAAACAGAACAAAATTTGAAGGTAATGGATGCATTCCTGTGTAGTTAGTTCCCAATGTCACAGGACAGTTCTCAATGCACTTCAGTGCCGGGGGAAATCCCTCATGAACTATTTGCTCAGACACACAAATACTGTCTTGCTTCCTCTGTTTGGCAAAAGGGAGACGTCTCAAATCCCCTGTTTCTTAATGGCAGATAGAAGGTAGCAATTATGTATTAAATACCATCAAATAATAATAATAATAATAATAATAATAATAATAATAATAATTTATTTGTGTCCCACTTCTCCAAATGAGAAAAAAAGCAGCTTACATGAAAAAGCCATAAAATACATGTCCCAAACCCTCCCTAACTCTCCCATCCACAATAAAATACAATTAAATTATTAGGCAATTGTTAAACCAATTATTAAAACAGAGGAGAGGGAGTTAGAGCAATATTCAAATGAATGAATGCAAGGATCTTAATCTGGAAAGGCCTGCCGGAAGAGATATGTCTTGACTGCCTTTTTAATCTCTGCCTGTGGATACTGTGTATCAAATATATAGATAGATCTTGTAGCACCTTTGTGACTAACAGAAAGAAAGAAGCTGGCAGCATGAGCTTTCGTAGACTTCAGTCTACTTCCGCAGATGCTTTTGAATCTGAAATACTGTGAGATACACCTTACAAAGACAATGAACTCTGTCTTGGGACCTAAGCATGGATGGTAAGAGAGATACACTTTGCTAGGCCTTGGATATCCAGGGGTCTCCAGCCCAGGCTGTAATCCCATTAGCACAAGGAAAGAAAGAGAGGGCAATCTGTAGAACATCTTATGCAAATCCCATCCACACTGCATTCATACATGCATTGTGAGATTCGCTGGAGACCACTGAAATTGTTAAGTACCAAAGAAAGATCAATCTGTACAATGGGTTGTGGGCACAGGCATTGCCAAGAGTGTGCTTGTGCAGTTGAAATTGAAGTCTGAGATGCCAAGAGAGGCTTATATTTCCTTATGGGACATACTCATTTAAGGGCTGCCTATCCCAGAGCTCCTAGTGAAGTGAAACAATGAAGGGAAAAACAAAGCACCACAATAATTAGGGAAAGTGATCCCCGAGGGAGTGGAAGCCAGTGTCGGTGGTGGGATTTATGAAATCAAAAATTATGTTTCTGAATTGCGATCACATCAGTGCACACGAATGCACATGCATCATATTTCCATGTCTGGGTATAAACACAATTCATGAGATTGTATTTATTGACTGGAATCATGGTATGTGGAAGGGGGCCTTCCACATACAAAAAGGGGGATATTTTGAAATTTTTTTATGTTTTTATGTTTGAACGCTGAGCTGTTTCTTATAATATTTTACATTTGTACTGAACATTTTACATATCCAAAGGACTTCACAAGCAGTTGACAATTTCATGTTCAGTGTCTAATTATGTTACTAAAGTAACCTCCATTTTAACAATTTCGGTAATGTTTTTAGTTTTTTTTTTTTTTTAAAGATACTTGGAAAAATTAAAGAGGAAAAATAACTTCATATTTCAAAATCATGTGACAGATAGAGACTGAGGAAACAAATACGAGACGATGTTCATAAAGTGTTGATATGCATTAGCTGTTCTATAACAATCTCTGTTATATTAATTAGACATCATGGCCATAGTTATTAGTACCTTTCATTTCTCCTTATTCTGTTTTGTGAGTGCGGAGCCATAGTTTAATTCATGTGGAATGTTGCACTTACTCAAATATGACTGCCTCAAAATATGTACCGGATATCTTGTGTTGAGAATAGTGAAAACGATGTAAAAATCAACACAGTAGGGCCACTGTCCCCTCCTGGGGTGCATATATAACTCCCATTAATGTTAATGAGAATTATGGAAATATAGCCAAAGGAGAATATAGCCCAATATATGTTTTATGTACTGGATATTAACATCTTTGCCAGACATATAGGTGCTCTTGGACATGGTATATAAAATAAAGATGCACAAAGGACTCACCCAGGGCAGTGACATTTCTTTTGTTGTGTCTATATTGTTCCCCTTGGAGTATAATTAATTCCTTCTCACAAGCCTTTTCCTTTCCTTTCTGTTCCTTTTCTTTTGGTAGAATTTAGATTCCTGCCAGCATATAATCAACAGTAGTTGGAAAAGACTGAAAAAACATTTGATAGCCTCCTGCCCCCAGCATGCCCAATATCGCTCTTAATAGGCATTTTTGCTTGAGTTGGAAATCTTTTCTTCCCTTTCCTATAAAACAGAACATGACAATTTCTGTGTGTGTATATGTGTGTTTGTTTACTCAGAGCACTGTAATTATTTTTAGGGATCCCTCCAGGACCCTGATTACTATTTTAATATCCTTGATCCAGGCAACGAGGCAGTTTGAGGGTAGATGGGAATGAAGGTTTGGGAATGTGTATTTTCAATGTTGTAAGCTGCCCCGATTGCGTTTTGTAGAGGGGTGGGATATCAATAAATTTATTATTATTATACTATGATGATGATGTGTTTCAAAATTAGAAAGGTCCTTCTCCCTGTTCCCCTTACCTAGTCCTCCCTCCCTTCTCAAAGGATAACAGTAGTTGACAATAACAGGACCACAGGAAGAGATGAAATCCTATATTTAGAATTTTTTTTTTTTTTTAAAAAAAAACATGTTCTGTTTAAATGTGTGCACATCCTCCTGGCTGGAACATCTGTTTCTAACTCGTTGTTCCTCTTGGCTGCTTTTCAATTGGATTTCCTCGAGCAGGTCCAAAGCTTGTCACCTTAGCCAGGGTCTGTTAGCTATCACCACTGGGCCCACATTAAGTAGGAGGTTCAGGGCTAAGCTAATAACTCTTCTGCCTTTCTGACTGATCACAGCATTTCTCGCTATGGCTACTTATCATGCTAGGCTCCGTCCTCAGGGAGGTTATCTTCTTTGTCTATACCTCTGGGTAGAAATTGTCCATTTTCCATCTCCTCCCCCCCCCCCCACCTCTTCCCTGCCACTGTGGATCCTAAGATTGCATGTAGAAATACTGAGAGCATTGCTGCTTGTAAGGAGCCACTGTTTGATCCTTGTCTTGCTGTTTACAAGCCACTCGAGCCCAAATAGTGCTACCTTTTACATCTAAATTGCTCCTGTGCCTATTTCCTCCCTCCCCTTTTCGCTCCATGGCTGCTTATTTTTCTGAGCACAGATTATATCCAGGAGAAAATGGAGTGTCTGTGCAAAGAGAACTTGTCTTTCAGTTCTCATAGCTTGTAAAACTTCTCAGTAATACTCTGCCTGCACCTTCAATAGGGTTTTGCTTTTATTCTATAGACCTCTTAATTTTATGGCAGGCCTTTCCGGATAGCGGCTAATTCCTCCCTGGTCTGTAAAGACACCTATCCAGCCTCCCCCGGCCAGACATCATATACCACCTCTAAGCTGCCCAAATATTCTGATTTGAATATATTGTATTGTTTACTGTGTATTGTCACTTGTTTTTAAATGTGTTCTAGTTTAGTCTCTTTTTAAGGGGTGGGAGGTAGGGATTGGGTTGTAACATTTTAACTGTACTTGTTTTTAACTTGTTGTACCCTGCCCCAATTGCTCACACAGAGGGGCGGGTTATAAATAAATAAATAAATAAATAAATATTATTTGGATTTCCTTCTCTCTGCCTTTCTTGCTTGGCTTCTTACGTTCCTTCCAGGTGTTCTTCATTTCTGTTGAGTCAGCTTTGACTTATAGCAGTCGTAGGAACAAGAGACCTCCAAGACACCCTCCTATTAACAACAGTGTCATGGAGGTCTCTTGTTCCTACAACTGCTATAAGTCAAAGCTGACTCAACAGAAATGAAGAACGCCTGGAAAAATCAGAGCTGTGGGTTCCTTTATTGAATCTACTCAACAGTGTTGTCTTCCTCTTTTCCTACTGTCTTCAGTTTTAGCATACATTATAGTCTTTTCTGACAAGTTATTTCATGATATGTCCAAAGTATGATAGTCTCTGTTTAGTCATATTGGCTTCCATGGAGAATTCAGTCCTGATCTGTTTTGGATGTGTGGGAAAGTGCCTTCAAATTGCTGGTTGAATTATGGTGACTTCATTAATTTCATAGGCCCTTATCACATGAGAGGAACTGGAAGTATAACCCAGGGGAATTCTGAATGCAATCATGGGGTTTCATGTTATTGCGTGAGAGATTATCTCACACAACCACTGGCTGTCCGAACACACTCCGAACGCAATCATGGGGTTTCACGTAACTGTGTAAGAGATTATTACATTCGATCGCTGGCAGTCTGACCCCACTCTGAACGCAATCCAAAAGTAACCAAATTTGGTGAACTAGCGGCTTTACAAATCCTCTTCGCAGGCTATATTTTCCCGGGCAATCTTTTCTTTCAAATTTGAGAGGAATTGAGAGCAACTCCTCCTGTGTGATAGCCTTTCATGTAACTGTGTTCATTTCTGAATTGACCTCGCTATCTTTTCTTTTGAAATTGAGGGGAATCCCTCCCAAATGATAAGGTCCATAGAGTTTTCTTAGGAAGGAGGTGGGCTGCCATTGCCTTTCTCTGAAGTATAGGCTACAGCACTTGGTAGTCTTTGGTTGGTTCTCCATCCAAGTACTAACCAACTCTGATCCTCTTAGCTTCTAAGATAGGATCTGGTGCCTTCAAGATATTTAATCATACTCATTCTAGGATCCATTTATTTGTCTTTTCTGGTAGTCAATGGCACAGAAGAACTTTCCTCCAGTACCACGTTTCAGATGAATTGATTCCTTTCCTGTCAGCTTTCCTCACTGTCCAATTTTCACAATCAAACATGGCTGGCTGTTGTTAACATAGATTATATTGCATTGTTTAAAAAATTGACTTACCTCTCCCATTTTGTAGTTTCATTTGGGATGCAGCCGGGTATTATCACATGGATTTTGCTGCTGTCTCTGCCTCCTGACTGCATCCAGGTAAAAATCTGGCTAAAATCTGCCCACAACTGGCTTCTTTTCACTTTCAGGATCTTCCCAGCTTTGGAAATCAGCCAGCTGAGGGTGGATTGTAGTTGGATTTTTGCCTGGATGCAGATGGAAGGTGGTAACAACAGCAAAATCCATGCAGTAATACCTAGTTGCATCTTGAATGAGACTACAAAAGTCACATTTTTAAACAATGCAACAACGTCCTGAAACAAACAAGCAGACCAGATAGCCTGTGTTCCTTGTCAATAAATACAGATGTGCACAGCAGCATTTTTGGTTTTCAAAAAGATTGGACATAAAATCATAGAGCTGAAAGGGGACCAATGGACCATGGAGTCCAACCTCCTGCTCCATGCAAGATTTCCAGCTAAAGCATTCCCACCAGGTAGCTGTCCAGCCTCTTTTTGAAGATGTCCAGAGAAGGACATCCCACAACCTTTCTAGGCAACTGGCCCAGTTGCAAAATTGCTCTTACTATCAAGGCATTCCTTCAAATCAAATCTAATCAGTTCCTTCAATCAAAATCTACCCTCCTATAACTTACTCGATTAGATCTGATTCCACCCTTTTTGCACAGCAGAGAGCAAGCCTGGATCATGATATTATTTTAGTATTTTATTTTGTTGGAAAGGGATGGTCTTTCCCCCTTGGAAAAAATGTGAAAATTTATCATACTAAATAACTTTGCTCACTTATTTTATCAATATGGCATGGGGGGCATTTGGCAGTGAAACCCAGGAATGAAAGGGCATGCAAAGAAAAGACATGAGGCAGTTAGAATCATAGAATCATAGAATCACAAAGTTGGAAGAGACCTCAAGGGCCATCCAGTCCAACCCCCCTGCCATGCAGGAACTCTCCATCAAAGCATCCCTGACAGAAGGAAGGAGACTCCAATACACTCCGAGGGAGTGTGTTCCACTGTTGAACAGCCCTTACTGTCTCTTTTCCTGCAGTTTGCATCTATCTTTCTAGTCTCTGGAGCAGCAGAAAATAAGATTGCTCCCCCCTCAATATGACATCCCTTCAAATATTTAAACAGGGCTATCATATCACCTCTTAACCTTCTCTTCTCCAGGTTAAACATCCCCAGCTCCCTAAGTCATTCCTCATAGGGCATGACTTCCAGACCCTTCACCATCTTAGTTGCCCTCCTTTGCTCCAGTTTCTCCACATCTTTTTTGAATTGTGGTGCCCAGAACTGGACACAGTATGCCAGGTGGGGCCTGACCAAGACAGAGTAGAGTGGGGCTTTTACTTCCCTGGACCTAGACACTATAGTTCTATTGATGCAACCTAAAATTGCATTGGCCTTTTTAGCTGCCGCATCGCACTGTTGACTCATGTTCAGCTTATGGTCTACTTGGACTCCTAGATCCCTTTCACATGTGGTCTCATTCAGCCAGGTGTCTCCCATCCTATATCTGTGCATTTCATTTTTCCATCCTAGTTAAAGATATGATGAAAGGGAGGAGTCTGGGAGGAAAATTTCACAGAGAGAGAAGAAAGAATTTTTTTTACTGAGTTTGTTAATAATCTCCCAACACTTTGCTAGTATTGCTGGAAGACATATCCCTCAACTATCCTAGTTTGGCAGAGACAGTCCTAATTAATCCTCTGTCATAGCACTTTTTCATCTGTCTTTACAATACCCCCCTCCTCCTCTTCCTCCTCCTCCTTTCACCCTTCATCTTCAGTTTACTTCAATTACCGCGTTTCCTGGAAATTAAGAAAGTGTCCTATATTATTTTTTGCTCCCAAAGAATCTTATCAGACGTCAGAAATTGGAAGTATAATCCAATGGCAATCTGAACACGACCATGAGGTTTTACCTTATTGCGAATTAAAGCATCTCACGCAATTTCGGGCAAGGGGGGGGGAGTCATTTTTGGGTAATGGGAAGTCAATCTGAACGCATTCCGAATGCAATTGGAATTCACGTGAATTCGCTAAACTAGTGAATTCACGTTTATTTGAATTGGCTCCATTCGCAATAAAGAGAAATTCCTCCTATCTGATAAGGTCCAAAGATGTGCTAGGTCTTATTTTCAGAGGATGTCTTGTTTTTCTATAAAGAAGAATTCACATTTATTGTTGAACAAAAAAATATGTTATATACTGTATATATATATATATATATATATTATAAAAAACTTTGCTAGGTCTTACTTTTGGAGGAGGCCTTATATTTAGCAATTCAGCAAAACCTCTACTAGGTCTTATTTTCAGGGGATGTCTTATTTTAGGGGAATTGCAAACTTCAGTTCAAAGTGCAAATATAGTCTACAATGAATTAATTCCATGGGAGGAAAGGAGGGGCAGAACTTTACCCTTCCCAGTAGGCTCAGGTAAAAGCAAACTGCTGCAACATCTCCTAACTTCTTTTTCTACCTAATTAATATTTCCTCCACTCCTCTCCACGATTCTGAGATATTTGAATTAATAGGGACTGTCCTTGACAAATCAGGAGAGTTGGAGGGCATGTGGCTGTTAACGTCAGGGCAAGCTTTTCGAATGAAGCAACTCACACCTCCTCTTCACCTTTCTTTATTGCTATTTGGGGGGGGGGGGGAGCTCACATCACCCTCACCCAAGCTTCCTAGGCACTCTCCCTTCGAAGATACTTTGGTTCCAAAACACTATCTCACAGGTGAAAGGACGTTGTCAGAACTTCATAATCCCCGCCCAGCAAAGAAATACCCTGATTTAATAATTATAAATGACTGTCTTTATCCTCTTTCCTTCCTTCCTGCATCTGGAACCCCATGGGGAAAATGCAGGGAAAGGGAGAAAGAAACAGTAATGAAAAAGGAAAATTAATAGTAGGGAAAAGGCTTAACTGCCCAGTCTTTATATCCCCCCCTGCTTCCAGTCTGCTGCTCAATTCTCTTCATATAAGAGATAGTAAGTTGCTTGGAGTTTGAACTTCTGGTTGTAAATTTTATCAATATGGGTGAAATTCTTACCCGTTTTGAAGCAGAGTTGAGCCTTATTTGCTATATATGTCCAAAAGGCCACATTAATAATTTATAGCAAAGTTGGAAAACTGTGGCCTTTCAATTTTTATTATTATTATTATTATTATTATTATTATTATTATTATTTTGCCTACAACTCTTATAAGCCCTAACAGGTAGTCCTTATAGGAGTTCCTATTTGTGATCTCTGGAGGGACATAGTTGCCCACCTTTGGTTTGTAACATTAGTCAATTTGCAGAACCAGTGAGACCACCAAAGTTTCTGGGGCTGCTAAGAAGAGCTATAACTCAGTACAAATACCAGGGCAGCCTCCTCACATTGTCTCAATGCTGTGTTAATGGAAGCTATAGCCCCCAGACCTTTGGAAAGTATACAGTTTTTGAGGGCTATCCTAGAACATTTGAAGAGCAGCCCCCTCTCCAAGAAGGGTGTATCTTACCAACTAAATGCACTCCAAAGGAAAAATTATCCACCAGGATATTGTGTGTTCAATAGGTGGGTGGTTACTAGGGATCAAATCAATTAATGTTAATTTAAGGAAGCATCTTCGAGACTGTCACATTCACTCTTGAATCAAAACTAACATTGTTTGTGTTTATTTGCTTTCAAGTAGCCTGTCAGCTTATGGTGACTCCATGAATTTCATAGAGATTTCTTAATCAAGGCATACTCAGAGCTTACTGCTATTCCTACCTTTGAAATATAGCATACAGCACTTGGTAGTTTCCCATCCAAGTACTAACCATATTATATTAGATTCCCATATCAGATGGGATCTGATGTCTTTAGGCTATTTAGCCTCTAGCTGACCAAGCTTAGAGATGTGTCACCTTCACACTATAGCATTCCCAGTACATCGCTATATCAAAAAATATATTTACCAAATATTTTCATTAGCTATCTTAAAACTTTATTCATAGGTAAATGGGCTTTTATAGAAAAAGAAAAACGATAAAGCAAGAGAAAACGATCAAAAGCAATTTCAATTGCATCAAGTGATTGTTGATGCAATTTTGTTAAAATAAAAAGAAATCCATTATAACCTACATCAAATTTGAAACAGTACAGGAGAAAAGTATGAAAAACTCTTTTTAAAACAACAACAGTGGGTTAGTTCTGGAAGCCTGACAGAATTTTGAAAATGACTTTAACAGTATATATATGATACCCACAGAGAGGATCAGCTCTGTTCACCTGTTTGGACAACTGACAACACCGGCAGAAACATGTACAGGTGCTTCTAGACTTCTTTTTGCCTGTATTTGTTGTAAAGCATCAAAATGTGCATTATGATTACCAAGGAGACATTGCCTCTCAAAGGCTTTCCACCCTAGCTGCCATGTCTAAATGTAGCTGCCATGTGGACTGGCATTATCAAATCTCCACAAACCACAGCTTCATCTCATGTTTCCATCAGCCACAGAGGAGGAATTTGTGGCTTACAGCCAATCCACTACAGGACACATTTTTAGAAGTTATATGGCTGGGACACAGAGCTGGCTTACTGTCAGGTGGCCAGTTTTATTATGTGGCAACGAAATGGGTGTAAATGATCACATCCCCTGCACACTACAGCCTCTGTCCATGACGCTCACTGATATAACTGTTTTGTACATGCTGATGCCAAAATGAATGGACTTTTAATGGGGTTTTGGCATGGATTTGTGAATGTTCTAATGCACATGTGTACATAGCATCACATTGTTTTATGTACCACATCCTGTTGCTTTCAGATACTTCTAGCTCAGACTATGTGTTATGTAGGAGCATTGGATGAGGGAGAGAAGACTGAAGGGAAAAGGTATTAATAGGCCAATAATGATATGAAGTTTATTTGAGGGGTGAAGTAAAACTTAATGGTTCATAAACAGTGAATCCATTATGTTTTTAATACTCAGGTTATATTAACACCATATAACAACTTTATTGTACCATTAGTACCACTTAATTCTGGGCTCATCTTAGAAATAAACATTCTAGATTTTTTTTTTCAGAATTAAATTTCTAAATATAGTTCCTAAAAAAAATAAATATTGTGTATGATTGTGTGGCTGATTGGACACAAAGAGTCTCCTGTTTGTTTTATTGTTCTGTTAATGCAAGACTTCTTAAATGTTAATTTTATTTTTTCAAAGACCATGTCAAGGAGAAAATGTCAGATATTAAGGCAGAGGGAATTTCATCCTGAAGTCATTCCATCCTATTAATCATAGTTGTTATGTTAAAGGCATAAAATGTGGAACAGTTTGTTAAATGCTCAGTTATAATCATTACCAAATTCCTGAACATTAATCTTCAAAATGTACAGTAGGATTGCAACATAGGATTTGGAAGAAGTACTGAACTTGAGTATTAGCTGCAGAGCAGTTGTATACCTGGCAGGTCAGGAGTGGAAGGTGAAGGATCTGAAAAATAATGGCTGAACCACAATGGAGTATTCGGATTATGTTATATGGGCAAGAGAGACAAGGCCTAAATATTATTAGTTCTCACTAGAGCAGAGTCATTGAATCAATGGGATTTATTTAATGTGTTGATTCACCATTCAACAAGCCTATTGTAGCTGAGACTAACCAACAGAATGCTAGCCTGAATCTGGAGTATTTCCATTTTCACAGCCAAGCATTGACATATCTGACAGAAAAAAACAGTACCAGTACCAGCAAAATACTGGTGAAACGTTAAGTAACATTAACAAGAATGAAGGTGTATTCAAACGCTGCAAAACCTATATGTATGATGATAATGAATATTTCATACTCTTCTTGTTGCTTTGGAAGGTTAAGTAGAATGTGCTAAAATATTTGCCATTAATGTGCTTTAATTATTCGAAAGAGATCTGCATTGATGTTGTTTTTAATAATTCATTTCTACCTTCAGGTCATTATAAAATAAATACCTGCGTGGGGTGGTAGCCTTTTCAGCAATGATTAATGATAATGTAGCATCCCCAAATGGTATGATAATCCTGTCACATATTGTCTTAAGTCTTCTCATCAGTGTAACATGGTAATGGGAAAAAAAAACATCCCACAACTGTTAATAAATTGATGTTATAAAAACTAGACTTGGTGATCTTCGATTTTTGCTTTACCATGCAGTCCTGTAATGGTCAACTTGTTATTTTGCATGTTTGTCACATTTATATCCTGCTTTTCCTCCGAACAGATTACGCTTCCAGTATATAGTCCTCATCATCATTTTTATTTTCACAACATCCCAGTAAGGTAGGTTAGGCTAAGAGATTGTGTCTGGCCCAAGGTCATCCAACAGGCTTTATGACTTAGTAGGATTCGGAACCTGGATTTCCCTAGTTCTGCTCAAGCACTCTTAATCATTATAACAAATTGGCTTTGTAGCTTCCATGACCAGTTACACTCATGAAACTGCCCAAATATTCTGCTGGGCAATTACATTGGATCCTTGATTTTTGTGGGGGCTCTGTTCTGGACTGCAGGCCCTGAAGTCCTTTTGTTTTCAATGGTGGCATGCTCCTGCACACTGCACTGTGCATGCGGCATGAGTGTTAGCACCATTCATTTAACAGGGGCTCAATGTCCGCATGACGTCAAGCCCACATATGGCAAGCCCACTTCTGGCACAGTGCGCTGTATATCTTTTTTTTTCTTTTTTTTTTTTTTACAGATGAAGCACGGCTGAATATCCCTTTAGGCACCCAAGTAAAGTAACAATATGCTGCAGATCTCTCTGATAATGTTAGGTTTTGAGACATTTTCCTGGCCCTCATTCCCACTACCATTTGAACCAGATTACAAATTGGTTTGAACCAGTTCAAACAATCCTGGATCCCATTTAATCCAAATCGCTAAAGCAATTCTGAGAGGGGGGGGCATGCTCCAGACCCATTTAATCCATGTCTTTTTGATACTGATTTCCCCCCATTTTTTTTTAATAAATCAATTCCGTACAAGTGTGAACTACAAGAGGTTCGGAATTGATTCTGATTTCCTTTTTGGCTGGCTGGAACCGAATCAAAAATGACAGAAAATGCAATCCGGGCAAGTGTAGTGTAAACCATGATCGATGCATCATTTCGGATCACACACCAATTTATCTGTAAGTGGGAATAAGGCCCTGGTTGGCACCATCCCATACTCTCCAACTTTTTACAGATGAAAACTGGGACAAGCAATATCAGAATGTGTTGAAGAAGGTAAACATTATTTCTAAGGAATGACACACAAGCTGGGAGAAACTGTAGCATTTTCCTTTTGCCTGAGTCTACTAGGAAAGGCAAGGTCCCACTCTCCTCTCTTCTCCCTCTGCTGAGTTTATTATACTTTCAACTCAGTTTGCTTTGGGAAAGTGGGAGGAGAGAGAGAAACTGGGACATGTAAAAGCAGATGGAAAAGTGGGATAGCAGAGGATTAACTGTCCCTGCCAAATCAGGACAGTTGTATGGTATATTATTCTTTCCATAATTCTTTGCTACACTATTATAGCAGTATTATTCTACTTTTACTGCTACGTCTGCCTCCTGTGGAATCGTGGCATTTGCAGTTTAGGGAGGTGCATTTAGAATTCTAAGCCAGGGACCTCTTAGGTCTCGCTAAACTACAAATCCCCAAATGCCATATGAGACA
This sequence comes from Urosaurus nigricauda, assembly GCA_034509955.1. Taxonomy (NCBI): domain Eukaryota; kingdom Metazoa; phylum Chordata; class Lepidosauria; order Squamata; family Phrynosomatidae; genus Urosaurus; species Urosaurus nigricauda. Next base: position 111,283,992 of record JAOEGL010000004.1, read on the forward strand.
GCCATAGTGATAAAAGTGGAACAATAGCACTATAACAGTATAGTGTGGTCTTATCTCTGTTTCAAGTCACATCAGGAGTGGCACTGGCTGGTTCCAATGTGATATGGAGTGGGCATAAGCTTGTCTACAGACAAACGTGATTCAGAGGAAATTGGCTTTTTTGCAGGCCCATCACCAAACCTCTATAAACTCCGCTGAAAAAGGATTCACATGTTTTACAGGAGTATCCAAGAGGTGGCACCTCATGAAACATGTGGTAGGCCATCCGCTTTGCATGACTACAGATTTTTGGCAGAGGGAGGGTAAATACTGCAAAATTGCACAGGAAAGTGAAGACAATTAAGAGTTGATGCAAATGTGTGAAAATCCTCAGCAATTCCTATAATACGCTTAAGTGTCAACAAGCCCCAGGAAGGGGTCAGATGCAATCTGGGAGCTGCCAGTTGGCTACCCCTGCACAAGCTGCTTAAGATATGCACTTTCAAATGGATTTGTTTCTCTTGCTCCTTGACTTTGGTATTTGCTGAACTTCCATTTATGCTGTTGTTCAATTAGCATTTTGTAAACTGAAATGTAAGCACCGTATCTGAGGACTGAGTATGACAGAGGAGTGATTTGTATTATAGGAGACTGGGAGCTTTCCAATGAAGCGTGTAAAAGCAGTTCATTAAAATGTTTATGTGCTTGGATGCTTAATGCAAAGAAAGCTTTACTGCTGCCTTATAAAACCTTGGCAACTGTGGGGCTGAAGGCAGATCTGTGCATTGGAAATAAATAAGAAATTTATTTCAACCCCGTTGTGAGTTTCTACAAAAAACAAACAAGAGCATCCTCACAGGCTTGTGTTCTTCTATCAAGCTAAGAGGCAACTGATTTTGGCCTTTTGCAGTTAGCAATTCTGCTTCATGAGGAAAAGTTGCACTAGAGACCATGGTTAGAGCCAGGCTTTGGTCGCCTTGATTGATCTCAAAGGGGTGGGGTATAAATTATTATTATTATTATTATTATTATTATTATTAATTATTATTATTTATTGTAGACTTGCCTGGCCAGGACCCTGTTCCAAGCAAGTTGTGCTAGTTACTTACACAATGTACAGCCTGAATCTGATGACAGTTGGCCCTCCACATTTGTGGCTTTGACTTTTGTAGATTTGATTAATCTGTTCTCTCTAGGAATCTCTAGGTCCTCCAGGTCAACTCTGCCAGAGGTTGACCATAGAGTTGCCCTGGAGGACCTAGAAATTCCTAGAGGTAACACTTCTCTGGGCATTTGTAGGTCCTCCAGCATGATTCTATGATCGGCTTCTGGCAGATGCTGTCCACAGAGTTGCACTGAAGGACCTGGAGAGTCCTAGAAAAGTGTTCCTGCATGTAAAAAGAATAGTGGTTTTTATTTTTCTGATTTTGCCACATTCACCTCTAGCTCCAGTGTATGTGGGAAGACTACTGTATTCAAAGGGCATCATGTTGCCCTCCAGCGGAGTTGGATTGCCAGTCCCAGCAGTCCTAGTTAGCATAGCCAGTGGTGAGAAATACTGGAGTTTATCACATAGGAGGAATTTCTCTCAATTGTGAATGGAGCCAATTTGCAATTAAGTGAATTTGCTAGTTTAGCAAATTTACGTGAAATCTGATTGCATTCAGAATGCGTTCAGAATGACTTCCCATTTCCTGAAAATGACCCCCCATTGCCTGAAATTGCATGAGATACTCTAATACGCAATTACATGAAAGTCCATGATTGCGTTCGGAATGACTTCCCATTGCCCGAAATTGCGTGAGATACTCTAATACACAATTATGTGAAACCCCATGATTGCGTTCAGAATGACTTCCCCTTGCCCAAGATTGCATGAGATACTCTAATACACAATTACATGAAACCCCATGATTGTGTTCGGATTGCCATTGAACAAGAACACATTATACCCCCAAATTCCATCGTATGATAAACTCCACTGAGAACTACATCAGGAGGGCTCTATGATTCTCCACATCTGTTGTTGTTAGTCCCAATTAGAGTAAACCAGTTGGTTAAATGGGATTTATCTAAATACTAAATAGGTTGAAGAATATTCTCTGGAATTAGGTGCACACTGATCACACAGCAACAGTTTGAATAGAGAGGGAAATGAATTAACCACACTTATGAAATAAGTGTGTGTCAATTCATAGTATCAGGTGTGACCTGAGAGGCTTAGTCATTCACCTTACCACACATGAAGGACATTAAGGCCAGTACAGGCTGATAATACTGCAATGAATTTTAATATTCCTGTGTTGTGCTCCAAGACTGTGGTGGAAGCGAAACTTAACCCCAGTTTCAGAAGAACTAGAAATAAAGGGTGTTTTAAAGTGCCTGTTGCCAGACCAGGCATCAAGTTTCTAAATGACCACTCTCTTCCCATCCTTCTTGAATGAACATGGACCATCAATTTCTTTGTACGATGAAGGGAATGTAAAGCAGTGGTTTAGCATCCTATACATTATCTTGCTTTTATGGTTACAAATAGAGCACTTATGTGCATTGACCCATGTCTCATACCGGTTATCGGTAGCCAGATTCAGGTCATTGTTCCAACAGTGTTATTAGGGCCTTAAAATGAAATCTGGTCCCAAATTTATCTAATGCAATTACATGATTGGGACAATTTTGTTGTTCTTGTGTGTTGTGGAAGAACCCAGCGTGGCAGCGGTTGGAAAGACTGGAATGAAACATTGTGTGTATGAAACCCAAATACATTGTTCATAAAGGATCAAATCCCAGAAATAATTATCTTTGTTTTTATTTACTTAATATTCACCCTTTCTATTTGCAAATGTTAAGCCTTATTTTAAGAGAGGAGAAAATCCAGTTCCTTTCCTCTCTGGATTTCCAGAGCTCTAATTGCAAACTTAAACCGCCCCTAGTCCTGCAGCATATCAACTTGATGTCTATAATTGATGGGCAAACATTTTTTACAGCCTGCTAAATGGTGAGACTAAAATATTATATATATATGATACTGATTAAAGTACTTTTGTACAAAGGGGTCAGAGACATTAGGAAGTTAAAAGGGAGTGTGAGCATTGGTTTTGCACTTTTAACCTGCGTACTTGCAGCATTTCCATAATTGATGCCACATGCTGCCTTTAAAAGTATTTCTTGTCAATTTTCAAATTGCAAAATTCAAATTTATTTAGAAAGCAATGCATTTCTGCACTTGGACACTACACAGAATGCCGAGCAAGGTAGATTGAAGGTTTTCTAATAGCGGTGTTTGCAAAGAGAGCAATTTGAAGGGCCACGGTAGCTTATAATTGTCTGACCTGATATCAGATCTTTAGGTGTAAAAAAAAAAAAAAAAAGTCCCAGGTTAATAGTAAATCTGAAATGGATTAAAATGGACCTCAAATGATAATTGCTACATAATTTTGTTTAGGTTGTAATTTGTGGTGTTATTTTTATGGCTGACATGAGACATAATATGTTTTCAGGGTTTTGCAATTGCCAGCCGACAAATGGAATCTGTCACAAGGTATTTGCAGCTTCCCCCTTGTGAGGGGTGTAATGCTCTGGAGTACAAGTGCATTCTGCAAATTATTTAGGATAGAGATCCGTGAAATATCTCCCTAACAAGGTCATAATAACTGGGGTCATATGCAGTATAGCAAGAGCCTTTTCTGCTTATTATTATCCAACAGCAGCTTATACATGATTTTGGATGGTTATCTAGTTCTTTCTATAATGAAAGAGGGACAGCTACAGAAACACACTGGCAATGATGGAAGTCCTGGAAAATAAAAGCTAAAATCTAGAAAACATGTTGTTGTTGTAGTTGTGTGCCTTCAAATTATTTCCAGTTTATGGCGACCCCAAGGCGAAACTATCACAAGGTTTCCAAGGGCTGAGAGGGTGTGACTCACCCAAACCACTACACTTAAGTCAAATTTTTGACTCTAACATGAATGAGATATGAATTAGCTAATATCTTGGGGTAGCGTCATATCCCCTGAATGAGAAATCCAGTCCACAAACTAGCTGAGTACCCTGCACATACTCAAAATAATACACTCTAGCCCAACAGGTTCTAGATCCAAAGCAGCAGGAATCATTTTTGGTCATAGATGGAACTATCTGGTAGTTGGTCCCATTCATATACTATTGACATAAGACAATAGTGACTAAAAGATAGCAGCAGTCAAATTTCTTTAGTCAATTTTCAGTTCTCAGATTTCTTTCCTTTTTTCTGTCTTTTTGAAAAACCAATTAACTATAGTGCTAATTAAGCACCGCAGTAATTTGTTTCAGAGAGTTACCTTGCCAAATACAACCTGTCTTGAGGAAATGTTTCCACCCATAGGAGGAAAACTTTATGTACAAGAGATGTTACCATAGAGTAATACCGTAAAGTATTACTTATAGCACTGGACTTGGAAACCTATGCTCCATCTAATGTTGATGAATTGGGACTGATCAGAACTGGAATCAACTCTTCTGCCCCATTTTTTTTCTTTGCCCTTTCAAGTAGTAAAAATATCCCTCTTCTCTTCTTATTTTTGATTTTTGAAGTTGAAGTGGGGTGTTTGGAGCTTTGATAAATACAATATAGACACTTGTAGAAATCAGTTTCAGGTCTCTCCCACATCTACTGAAGAATTAATTTATCAAAACAGCTGAAGCAGAAACTTATAATAATAATAAAAGCTTTATTTATATAAACTTGTATTATATATTTATTTTACAACAGTTTGAAACACATTTTAAATAGGCCCTATTTAATAGGTGCTAAACAGGGTCAGCTCTGGTTAGTACTTGAATGGAAGACTGCCATTGAATATGTGGTGCTGTTAGGCTATATTTCAGAGGAAGGAACTGGTAAAACCACCTCTGAGGATTCCTTGCCTAAGAAAACCCTATGAAATTCATAGGGTCATCATATGTCAACAGGTAACATGAAGGCACATATACAAACGTGGAACTCATCCATCTTCCACAAATTATTTTCCCTAAAACTCCTCCCTCTTGAGCTCAACATTAAGCAAAACAAAACTTAGAAAATAATATCAAGAATGACTACAGGATATAGTGATACGAAATAAGTATTTGGAGTTTCCCCCCGCCATCAATAATGGCAGAAATATTTAACCAGCAGCTCTTTGGAACTGAGATGTAGACAGAGGAGAATTGTCTTGAATGCTCTGAAACACATCAGCCTATCACATCAATGATACAAACTGTAAGAATGTTTCTAATTGTTAACTGTTTATAATGCTTGGAAGATTTTCAAGTTATCAGTTATTTGTATAAATAGTCCTTAGCATTTAGTCTTTTAAGAGATGTATATGAATCAAACAAGGGGATCCAGCAATGCCTAGAGAGAACAAAGCTTTTACATATAATAGTAAGAATAAGGAGGAGGAGGAGGAATTGAATATGCATCCTTTCCAAACTGGTATTTTCCAGATATCTTAGGTTACAATTTCTATTATCCTCACCCAGCACCTGGAGTGTGGAGACTCTGTTTTATACTCATGTAAAGCATATACATACATAGGGCCCTCTCATGCTGTCCAGAAAATAAATATCTCTGTCTTTGGGCTATAGTAGGGATGGGCTATAGTAAGCCAAAATTGTTTGCTTGTTCTTGTATTTTCCTTTCCCTGACATAGGATCTTCATGGCTGCAGAACAGGCCATGAACAAAAAATAAATCACGAAACCAGCAGACAGGAGCTAGGTGGAAGTTTGCCCAAAGTTAGGAGTGAAGAATAATCAGGGATACAGGAACATCGCAGAAGAACTCTGGAAGACCTTTTTTTTTTTAAAAAAGATATGATTCCATATTTTTTTCCTGAAGATGCTCAGCTGGTGTGCTAAGACTTGTCTGCATTTTAGATCAAATTTGTGTGGTTTCCTTTAGGCTTCAGTTTGTTTTAGTTTGCCTTCAGGTGGCTCAGAGAGTTTAGAAAAACAATAGTGAATAAAAGATATCTGTTCTTCAGTGGCACGGTAGCTATATCTGTGTTATTGAGATGAACATTTTGCATATAGGTCTGCAAGTATGATGTGGAAAACCATGCACAAACTTCGGTTTATTGAAATTGCATGCAGATCCAGCTTCACATTATTGCTGGGAATATGACTGGAATGCCAGACAACTAAAATACTGGATTAGAAATGTATTATTTTACAGTGTTGTCAATGTTCCACAAGCAATGTACAACTAGCTATGCAACCTTTATGAAAGTGGGTCTTATTATCTATTATTTTATTTTATGGATTTGTTTTGCTTCCAGAATTGTACGGTGTGATAGCAATTTTAGAGCTCTCATTTAACTGCACTGATAAGGGTGTCAAAGCCTTGAGTATCTACCGCAACCTGAAAAGTGGGTAGTGATAAGTGCTTATGAGTTTGAAAAATAAATAAGAATGAATAATTATAGATAATCTGTCATCAAGACACAAAATGATACAAACACTTACATATGGAATGTATCAGATATGTCCATGACATCAAGTTGATATTTATCAGTTTTACTATACATAGTAAATTGGGCAAGGAAATTGCTAAGAATACTAAATGGTAAAAATAAAATATTTGTGGGGCATTTATTTTTTCATCATCATCATCATCATCATCATCATCATCATCATCATCATCGCTCTATTTTTAAGAAAATGAAACAAAGTAGGTACATGTACCACAGACATAAATACTTTAAAATTCAAAATAAGCAGATTATAAAGGCTAGTTTATTTTTTCTCTGTGTATTGTGTACTGTGTAGCTATTTACATGAGTCGAAAATTAGTTATAATTTCTGTTGAATAATATCCAGATCAGAAGCTCATCAGTTCAGTCACTATGGGCTTTGGCAGAAGTTTCATTTAAGGGACAAGCATGCTGAAGTTAGAAACATGTTTGTGTCTTTTTTTTTTTTTCATGAATAGCCCATGTCTATTCTCTATGAAATTGATGTCAAAAAAGTATTATATATTTTCTGTGGGAAATAGAAGGCTGCCCTCTACTATCCTTGTCAGGTCGTCGTATCCTTTTAATCATACTTTTCATTTCAGTACATTGAAATTTCCGTTACCAAGGACAACATCATAAATAAAAGTGTTTGTGAAATTTTTACCTGCAGCTTCCTAACTTTGTGCATTAAGCATGAGACTAGCAGAGAGGTGGTCAAATGTGAAAATTTATAATCATTTATTACGTACGGCTGAAGCGAGAAGGGAATAAAAGCGTGAAGGCATACATCTATAAACTGGAGCAGAAAAGCTTAAATGAAAAGTAAAGTGAATTTCTGTGTCTTGTCATAAAGTAATGAGAAGCTAGAGCTTTTATTCATAGCAACCCAAGATGCATTTACTCTCAATCTAGCTTTAGCAGTAAATGCTCCCCTGATGTATTGCTTCGGACTTACAAAGAAATATTTGTGCTCTACATAATCGTATAGTTAGGAGAATTACTGCATGGTTGAGAAGATTCTATAAAGGTTTATAGCTGGTGATGTTACTGTAATTTAATCGTGATGTAGCTAATGTAGTACTTTAATATCACAAGTTACTTTTTTATTTACCATTTATTAGTAACTGACAGAGTCAATCATCACTACATCATAAACAAATCACAGAGAATTCTGTCGGAGCCCTACAATCTTGGAATGGATGTACTGCAGTGTTTTTATCAAAAGCACTCCGTAATGAGTTAACCATGAAATTATTACTTAACTGAGTAACCGTATAAGTCAGGCTTCTTGTTCTCACTCCATTGGCCACAGAAAACCCTGGCGCATGGTTTACTCAATGAATACAATTAGTACTGTGGGTGGTGCAAACCACACCAAAACATCTTGTCAATCCATTATTGGTAATGCTGAGAGATGTCAGGTCAGAAATATTAAGCATGCTCCAGTGAAGAAGACTTTTTAGACTCCCCTTAGCAGTTGGATAGGTAGCTACTGCCATGCTTTTAGGAAGAAGAAAGTGTGGCTGAAATATTAATAATACTACATCCTTGATTGGGGAATCTCCAAATGCTGCTTAGGACCCATTCAATATTGGGACCTTTGAATTATACTATTAAGGGACAGGTATTGCAGTGTTGGGCCAATCCCATTGCTGACATTTCAAAGTATCTCTCCTCTTTGCTATGAACTTGTTTAGGGAGGTAATAATGGTAGGTGGGACAGAAATGGAGAATGTCCAGCCTTGATGTAAGATCCACAGGAAAGAGGTGAACTTGTAGAATGGAGGGAACTGGCATAAGAATTTTGTTTGGTTCTTTGCTTGGGAAGTTGTTTTGTCTGGGTTGGAAAGGTGGGCATTGAGTGACAGTAGGAGGACATTTCATTGGAAAATTATTTTACAGTGAAATGCTTTGCCGGTTTACTTTGAGATAAATCCCACTGAATTCAGTGGCCTTTATTAGCAGTTAAGGGTATATATGGTTGCACTCTTAATTTCTAAAATATGTACCAGAAGAATGGGATAGAAGCAGGAAATGTGTAATTTGTGAACTCGTGAGTGGAGGGAAAGAAGCTCATTTGATTACTAGAACCTATTTCTTGGAAAATTCTGCATCTTAAGCCTAGTGGTAGGGATGCTGATGTAGTACTGAGATAAATACAGGGCTTGGGAAAGTTACTTTTTGGATCATTGTGGAGACAACAGGTCAATTAGAACCTTGGCAATAGCCAATGGGAGCAGAACCAAGAAAAGGTGGGGCTGCTCCCAAGAGCGAGTATAAAAAGAGGGACAGAGCAGTGTTTGGAGCTAGTTAGGGTTGATGTTTATTGTGCTCTGAGAGGTGAAGAGCCATTGAGGCTAGGATAGGCTGCTGTGAGGGGCAGTTAGGAAGGTTTTAGACATTCAGGAAAGGGACCAAGAATGTCCTTAATAAAGTTATTATAGTGTCCTGTGGGAGATATAGTACCTCATTGCACAGAGGCACTTATGTGGGTAAATGTTCCTGAACTGTTGCAGAAGTGCGAAAGTGTGCTCATCGTCACTGCTAATTGAATATCCCATTATTCAAAAAAATGGCTTCTCCATGAACGCTTTGACAACGGAAGAAAAGTGGCTCACCTCAATGACATTTGAGAAGTGCGATGGACGATCACACCCTCGCACTTCTGCAACAGTTCAGGAACATTTTACTCACGGTAAGGGGTCTGTGTGATAAGCCCCATGGTGCTTGGTGACAAGTGGAGTCACAGTTAACTGAAAGGGTTAAAGGAAACAAAAGATCAAAAAAGGTTCTAAGAGTCTTAGTTTATAAGGAAACATATATGAAGTTGTAAGGAAACAATTACAGAAATAAGATAAAGAACCGTCAGACTGTGTATCTACTGAAGCATTTAAACACTGTATCCATTATGAACACCATCCACTAAAGAGATACTGTATTCAGCCTGATTTGTACATAAACCTATTACTATGTTTCAACAGCAGCTGTCTGGAGTGATTTCAGAAGTAGTTTAAAAACACTACCAACATTAAGAAAAGTCTTTTAGATTTGGGACACATTATATGGTGGGATAGTGGCCATCATCTTGACATAATTGGTGGCAGAGGTGGCATACATTAAAAAGTAGTGAAAGGTTTTGACAGATTTTGGCAGAGCCACATTGTCACTGTGACAATGACTGTTCCCAGTCAGTCTACCATTGGCCATGCTTGATGATGGAATCTGGCAGTTGTAGTTCAAAAAAGTAACTTTTCAAAGTCACTGTACATATAAACCATAATTCCCATATACCACTGAATATAATGTTAATAGTTGTGACATAAACAACTAGCAAAATTAAAATTATACCTTCAAATTACAATATCATATGCACAACCTAAATGCATTTATATATACACAGTGAAGATTTGGTTAAAATGTAATGTTTTTAAAGAAAATTTTAAAAGAATAAATTTTTAAAAAGTTTTTAATTTAAAAAATTTAAATGGTGACTTTAAAATTTTTAATTTTATAAAATTGTGGGGCCTCTCCTTTCTCCTCTCATGGAGCTTCACCCCACTCCCACCATCTTTTAAAACATTTTAAAGGAAAGCAGATGAATAGCACAGCCTCTTTCTGCCAAAATGTAGGTGTTTGAGGAGCAGTGGTGTCACCCTCCCTTTAGAGTATCACCCGGTCCGGTCCACACACGCTGTACTCTCCATAGTGAAGATCATCATACCAGTGCTTACTGTAAGTGCTGATAAAATGCCTGTAAAACGTCAGGGAAGTGCTGTGTATGAAAGCCTGACACACTTCCCAGGTGACAGGGAATTGTTCCCTTGTCCCCAGCATCTCTGAATCGTTCGGGAGCAGCTATTTCCCATTAATGCAAAGTTTTCGTTCATAGGAAATTGCTGCTCCATGAACAATTCAGGGACACTGGAAATGAGGGGATGATTCCCTGTCGTTTGGGAAGCGTGTCAGGGTTTCATGCACAAACACTTCCCTGACGTTTCAGTGGTGTTTTATCAGCACTTACCCTACGAGAAGTGCTGGTATGAAAATAAATTTCAGTGATGCCACGGGCTATAATGAGGATTTCTTGGCAAGATTTGTTCACAGGGGATTTACCATTATCTTCCTCTGAGGCTGTTATGGTGTGACTTCCAACTAGAATAAACCTACTGAATCAATGGGAATATGGGAATTCAATTATGTTAATAACATTGTCTCAGTAGTAGTTTTTTATTTGGGGTTAGGAATTGGATTTACCCCATGGAGTGGGAAAGGATGGTGTTCATGAGAACCTTGGATATAGGCTGGGATAGAAATACAGTAGTAAACAAATAAATACACCGTTTCAGCCACTCATATCTCTAAAGTGTGTCCACTGGCTGTCAGAAATGCATGTCTATTTGTTAACTTTAACATGTGTTTATTGAAGAAAAAATGCTCTTGAGTGCTGTACATCTAAAAAACAAAACAAAACACCCAAACCCTGGTGTATCAGTTGTAGCATTTTTGTTGCTTCATGGCAATTTTTATTCTTTGGCTCTTCCTTAATGCCCATGGCTTTTGGAATAACTTATCACCCCAAGCTTTTCTTTTAAAGAAAACCAGCCAAAGTGTGCGAACCAGGGAGGGGGAAAGATGTTACAGGTGATTAATAGCTACCTCTTTTTTTTTTTAAACACAGAAACCTACGAAGTGAAATTGATTTTGAACTAGGAACACCTTCCCATCTTACCAATGATGAGAAGCTGCCTCCTTCTTTTCTCCTCATGCCGTATGTGTGTCCATGTTACACAGTGAGTAGTAGGTCATGGAGCTCTGCACAAGATTCCTGTGTCCTGCAAGTGAGTTTTTCAACATACCATCTGATAATTACTGAAACAGCAGTGAAGTGACGAAGAGAATCAGCTATATGAGAATAAATTGTGAAATCACCCAGAGGCTCAAAGTTCAAACCTTTCCTCAGCAATGAACTCATTAGGACGGGAGACAGAATATGCAAAAAGTATGGGAAAAGAATTCATGTAGGCAGGGAATGGTGACAGGAAAGGCACTATTCCGGGCCAGACCCGTTTTGTTGCAAATGATGCCCTTCCCTCAAGCTAAGATACCCAAAGATAAGCAAATAATTGTAGAAACCAGGGCAGAAAACCCTGTAAGTGCAGCCTTGAATGCAAACTCAATAGCTTTTCTGTTTTACATTCAAGCATATATTCATGTCTGTTGAGGAAAGGAGTGTAAATGGGTCAGGACAGGGGACAAGATGTCATTTGCAGCACTTAGAAAAGTGAAATCGCCCATGCCTGTCACCTATCATAAGCTTTACGCACACCTTAACAAAATATCAAAGACCAGGTTAACTTTTAATCTAGCTTTATCTTACAGATGTCAAACATCCAGGAACAAAATGCAATATAGTTGGAAATTTTCTCACTATCAAACAGTTGCCAACATGCTACCGTGTTTCCCTGAAAATAAGACAGTGTCTTATATTAATTTTTGCTCCCAAAGATACGCTAGGTCTTATTTTCAGGGGATGTCTTATTTTTCCATTAAGAAGAATTCACATATATTGTTGAAGAAAAAATTTTTTTTGAACTTTGTGGCAGAAGAACATGTCAAGTACACACGTTCAGAGCATTGCTACTGTGCTTCTTTATATTTATTTGTAACATTTATGTCCTGCTTTTCCTCCAAGGACACCAAGGACAGTATACATGGTATTCTTTTTCATTTCCTGCAAGAATCTTCTGAGCAAATTGAGCCAGAAAGAGTGTAATGAATAATTTCACTCTAATTAATTAATCATGCAATGAATAATTTCACTCTAGAGTTAAGTTATTGACAACTTCTTACTTAAGAAAATTACTTTAGTTAAAAAAAAATAATTTTAATTAATTTTCGATTTTCATTAGAAAATCTCTAACTCTACTGATAACTTTATTAGTTTTAATGAGTCAATTGCTATCTTTACTACAACCTATGTGCTCCCAATGCTTGTATACCATTCTCTTTTAGGTTATTGGTGAGGATTCCCAATCCATATTATTGTGAACTGCACAATGTCATATTATTATTATTATTATTATTATTATTATTATTTATATAGGGCTGTAAATTTACACAGTGCTGTACATATAATCTTAAATTAGACAGATTTCATCACATTTTCTGTAACCTTAGGTGCATTTACACTGTGGAAATAACACAGTTTTATACCACTTTAAGTGCTGTAGCTCCATGTTATGAAATCCTGGGATTTGCAGTTTTACAAGGTCTTTAGCTTTCTCTGCCGAAGAGTGCTGGTGCCTCACAAAAATACAAATCCCAGGATTCCGTAGGATGGAACCATGGCTGCTAAAGTGCGTTATTTCCAAAGTGGCTGAATCTGCACTGTAGAAATAATGCAGTTTAATACTGCTTTAACTGTCATAGCTCAATGGTATGGAAACCTGGGATTTGTAGTTTTGTGAAACATTTAGCCTTATCTGTCAGAGACCACTGGTGCCACAGCAAACTACAAATCGCAGGATTTCATAGGATGGAGTCATGGCAGTTAAAGCAGTTTCAAGCTGCATTAATTTTTCAGGGCCAGTGTAAATGTACCCCTTGTACAACTTATTGTAGCTTTCAGTTCTTGTACAAAACTTTGAGGTGTAAAGTTTAAGATCAAACTTGTAAAACGTATGGGCTCCCCCCCCCCCATTCTTCTTTCTATGTAGTTTTTTTGAAAAAAAGATTTTTTTGATTGTCAAAATGATGATGGAGAGTTCCTGCATGGCAGGGGTTGGACTGGATGGCCCTTGTGGTCTCTTCCAACTCTATGATTCTATGATTCTAATTCCTCATTAGCTTGATTAGTAAGAGCCTGCATTTGAGAATAGTGACCAGGTCTGCTTTTACACATAGATCAAGCTAGAGTATGGCCAGAAATGATAAAATGGTTTAAACCTTCATCAGGAAGAACTTTTGATATAATTTCCTGTGATCTTTGCTGTATAATTTGTATAAATAAAATGACAAATATTTTCCTAATCTAAGCAGGGATTTTTTTTTTTTTTTTAAAAAAGATTTGATGTGAAGAATGCTAAGGCAAAACATGCCTTCACATTTGTTCGTGGAATAAATGAGCCTAATGAATTCAGTGTGTCTTCATGTAAAGTATTATCTTTCTTTGTCTGTCTCCCCATGCTGTATGAACATAACGGTAAGTATCTTTCAGTGTAGGAACTTATTTCTCTAATAAACAGTTTTATTATGTTGTTAATATTAGATGCAGACATTAAAGTGATATTTATTTGTTCATATCAATAGTTTATTTGCCGAGGATGAAATCCTGATTTTGTATGTTTCCTTCCTGTTTTATTTTTAGTAATTGAAAAATGTAAACATTAAAGTTGGAGCTGTCAACTGCTACGAGGCTTTCAAGTGTCTTAAATGTCTTATTTTTAACTGATTGGACAATTAACATACAATTAAAATACGTATTGCAGCATCCAAGCGCAAGTTAACATTTTGAGACTATCTAATCAACCTAACCATTTTTTTAAAAGAATGGCAAATTACTTCTTCTTTGAGATGAAATGTTAAAGATGATATTTCAAGGAAAAGAAGCAGGGAAATACAGTAGTTTGGAAACAAAGACTCACAATTTGCTCCTACATATTCCTTGAAAAGAATGAGATCAATTTCTTATGAGTGTCTTCAGTTTGCTGCCACTTAAGTCTATTTCGTACAATGCCCTGCCTGCCTGCACCCAGCTTGTGTGTTCTTCCTCATTACTAACTTTTGCCATTATGACCACACTCAAACGTGATGAGTAAAAATAACGCAAGAAATTGTATTATATTGAGTCAAACCATTGATCTGTCTATCCTGGTATTACCTTTTTGGACCACAACTCCGGGGTTATGCAGGCTAGTAGATTCTGAGACTTGTCACCTTAAAATGTAAGTCTTCCAAGGCATGGGACCTTAATACTTGAGGGATACTTGCTACTCTTCCTATATACACCTGCCTAAGAACTGAGATCTTGTGGTGAGGCCCTGTTCCATCATAGAGACGTGAGAAATAACCTTCTCTCCTGTGGTGCTCCATTTATGAAATAATGCCCTCTCTTTATTTTTTTTTAACTTTTTTTGAATTTTTAAAATTAATTCTTTATAACAAAACATACAGCAAAGAAGCATATATTAAATATTAAACTGAAATGCCCCCTCTTTGAAGGCCTCGTTGCAAAGTGTCTGTCCCTTGAAGGCCTGGCCAGTTTGGATCTCTTTCAGGCACCATGTTAAAATATGGCTTTTTTTTTTTTTAAATAGCCTTTGGGTCCTAATCTTGTTACTTCCAATAGTGTACATGTACACATGGTTTTAACTGTTTTAGTCTTTTCTGCTGTTTTAACCTGGTGAATTTATTTAATATGTTTTTATCCTGTTTAAATTATTCTTTTTTAAAAAAAAAAAATCTGGAATTGTTTTAAAGTGTTTATAATATTTTAATTCAAAGGCATAGCCACGATAGTCTGGAATGTCAGTTTGCAAAGGCATCTTGTATCACGTTTGAGAATAACTATTTGAAAGGAGTTGTAGCATGAGCTTTTGTAGATAAGGGTTACATTCACACTGCAGAATTAATCCAGTTTGAGGCCAGTTTAACTGCCATGGCTCAATGCTATAGAATTCTAGGAATTGTATTTTTTTGTGACATTTAGCCTTCTCTGTCGGAGAACTCTGGTGCCCTCCACACCACCTAGTATTGTGCATTCATTGCCTTTTGAATCAAGACCCATTCACGGCTTATAAAGTGTTGTATGGCTCACAGGGACCAGGCTATGAAGGATGGTACATTCCCATATGAGCCTTTCTGAGCTGTAAGATCCTCAAGGAAAGCACTTCTCTCTATCCCACCACTTTCGCCAGCAGGCTTGGTGGAAATGTGGTAGGGGGCCCTTTCCTGTGGTGGCTCCCACACTTTGGAACTCTATCCCAAGGGATGTTAGGATGGATCTTTCCTTGCTGCCTTTTTGGAAACAGGTTTTTGTTGCTGTTGCTGGTGCTAACAACCCTCGAGTTGATCTCGACTCATGGCGACCCTGTGGATGTGCCATCTCCAAGACTCCCTATCTTCCACTACTTTTCTTAGTTTTTGCACATTCATACCTGTGACCTCATTAAGATCTTTTTTATTCCAGCAAGCCTTTCAGAATTGATTGTTCGCAACAGAAGGGTTTTTATGGTGCTGTACTGTTTTTAATATTCGTTTTAAAGGAACGTTTTAAAGGGTTTAAAATTCTGCTGTGAGAGTTAATATTATTTTTTTTCTAATCTGTCCCATGTTTTTAATGACAGGTACTTTCACTGTAATTTTCATTGATAGGTAGGTACTGTTATTGAAATTGCTTGTAATTTTTTGTAAGTTGCTTTGAGTCCCAATCTGGGTAAAAAGCCCAATATAAGTGATAGTGATGATTATGGTTCATGGTGGTTTTTTTCTTTATTGGGTTGCCCATCTAGTAATGACTATGAAGTGGAGAAGCTGTACATTGTAAAAACATGTCTTTGGCTATAACTTCAGCCTACAAAACTATTTTGGCATCTTTTCTTCAGAACCTTCAGCTTTCATCTTTGGTGGACATAGTGGTGCCTTGAGGAACAAATGGGAGTGGGGGTAGTCTGCTGTCCACTGGCTCACCATTTAATATGTGAATACTTCTTTTTAAACCATACCAATATTGCTCTGAAACTGGTTAAGGGCACATTTTGTTATTAATTCTTTTCTGCAACCCCCCCCCCCCCCAAAAAAAGATCACGTGGAGCTATGCACAATGGGATATCTTTGCTGCTCCACAAATGGGAGAAAAAAGAGCAGTGGCACTGAGAAGAAGAAGGAATATTAGCAATAGCATGTCCTTTCATGTAGCCTTTAAGAAGTGATGGAAAGGGGAAGGCCAGTGAATGACTTTTCCCCATCAGTCTCCCACTTTCTGCTATAAATAATGAAGCAGAGTGAATTCAGTGCCCCCACCCGATTTCTTTTAATTGACAGAAATAAATTTGGAAATGTCCAAATTTCTAAAATTATTCTCTTTCTTCCTTTTCCTTTGCCCCCCGCTTAAAAACTGCTCAGAAGCTAACAATGTTATAATAATATAATGTCTATACCGAAGTACCATATATACTCGACTATACATCAACCTTATTTATAAGTTGAGGATAGGTTTCGGAGTCAAAATTATGGATTTTGATCAGATCCATAGAAGTCAAGGGTAAAATTTAGGGGCATATAACAAAGGATATAAAGCATGAAGGAAAGAAAAAAATGCCAGAGAACTTACAAAATTCTACCAATCATGTGTTCACGCAAAGCCTGGATGGATGAGAGAGTAGAGGAGAGTCAGTGCTTCCAGGACAGATTAAACTCTTGCCTTTCACCAGAGGATGGTTCCTTTTAAAAAGTAAAGTACAATATTTACATTGGCCCATGGTTAAGTTGATTCAGGGTTTTTGGATCAAATTTTTGACTAAAATTTATAGACATATACATGATTAGATACAGTGAATCACATTGTCTTCAGTGGTTCCTACACCTGGGTAAGTGAGCATTGGAAAGTGCTTTCCAAGTAAAGATGTAAAAGCACCAGATCTCATCTGATCTTGAAGCTAAGCTGGATTAACTGTGGTTAGTACTTAGAGGTGAGACAACAAATGAATACTAGGTGCTGTAAATTATATTTCAGAACAAGGAACACTCAAAAGCACCTCTTGGTATTCCTTGCCTAAGAAAAACCCTATTGCAATTCATGGGGTCGCCACAAGTCGACAGGTGATGTGAAGGCACTGAGCCAAGGAATAGAAAATCTTAAACTATTTCAATGTCTCCATCATCTTCTTTAAAGTTATGTGCATCATCTGTGGTCATCATTCTTGTTCTCTTAATTTTCAGCTGTAAATCTGCCTTTGTACTCTCTTCCTTGACTTTCTTCAGTGATCGTTTCAAGTCTTGGCTGTTTTCTGCTATTATGCAGATATTCTAGATCAATCAATAACATTTACCAAACTCTTGCAAGCACCTTCATTTGCCACCATGGCTTTGGGCGCCTTCCTTTGATGGTGTAATGTTTAGTTTGACCCTGCATCTGCAATCTCTTCAGCCCTTGCTTCCAAGTAAAGGTGCAAAGAACTAGGTTACAATAGGCATAGAACAAAACATGAAGAACTGGTCTCTGAGCTGACTAATTTGGAATATTTTTTAAAGTTATAGAAACTTCTAGCTTATCTTTATAAAATGAGTAAATGGGCTACAAGGTAATTACTTTGCCAGACATTTAAGGATATGTAAACAGATGCTGAATAACTGTTGCAAATGATCTGGGATGAAGTGTCCGTATTACATTGTTCAAACCTGTGGGGTAACATATTATTCAGGTGAATTTTTTCCCCTTTTAGCTTGTTAAGCCCCAATGGCTGTGAAGCGACACAAAGTTTTGAAAGTTGAAGTTAAACAAAGAAACTGGTTTGCAGATTCCTGCAAAACATAGTAGGTTTAACTGTAAACCTTCATGCCCAAAGCTTCAGTTGAGGATAGGTGTTGACATAGTTGGAACCATTCTAGAGAGCTTACAGAAGCAGCTTACACATTATCAGGGCTATTGCAGTGTTAAAGTTATTTTAATGAGTATCACCTCCTTGTTTTTAATGGTTGCAGATGTCCCAGTGTGTCTTTTATCATTCTCAACACAACACGAGTCAGCCCATGTTGTGTCCTGGCCAATCAAGAAATTACTCCAGACAACAGAAATGTGAGTTGACACATAATGGGCACTCTGGGTGAAAACACCCCTTGGATTAATTAATTGGTTATTATTGCCAAATCCCACTGAGCGCTCTGATCTTGTAAATATCTAACTGCAAAGTACATCTTATAATAAAACATTCTCCCTTAAAAAGCAACCTTTACAAGAGAGAATTTTAGAAGGCTTGAGTGCTGTAAGAAGTTGTCTCACAAGTTGGGAATGTCTAGCCAATGCCAGTGTGGTTGAATCACAACTTTCTCATCTCTCATCACTGGTATCCTAGCTAGATCTGATGGGAATTTCAGTCCAGTCCTGCCACATCGGCCCAATATATTCCCTGCCTTTGATGAAAAGCAAACTTTTTAAAGGTACTCAAGTTTTCTTTCTATTTAGTATGGCACCTGTATCTACCATTATTCTAGTATAGGTTTACTAATCTATTGTTCCAAAGTCAACAGCCTTATTCTGTGTAGGTTAACTTGGAGGTCCGTACCATTACATCCAATAGGTCCTGCTCTCAAGCCTATGTGTTCATAGGATTGCAATCTGAATTCACTAATTTCACCAAACGTGGTCAATTGTATAATAATGATTGCCACTATTCTCCTCGTTAATTGCAATGACATTAACTTTTAATTCCGTGTCTGATATATTTTGGAGGGTTTTATTACTACTTAATCAGAAAGCTGTAAACTGTTCATAAAGCAAAACTTCAGTAAGAAAGGTAGATAGGAAAATTTATACTGACAAGAGCTTAGAGCAACAAAAGCTATTTGAGAGGTGGATTGAGATTTAAAATGTTTTTGAAAAATAGCCTTTAAACCTGAGAATGCTTCTCAGTGCAATTCTATGTACTTAATTCAGCCTAGGCAAATTAATAATAATAATATTTATTATTATGGCACTTGGCCAGCACAAAAATGCCTAGGCAAATTCAGTTTTGGGAAGAAAGTATAGATACCAATTCCCTGTGAATGTTCCTTGTGCACTTTAATCCCAATGAATGAAATGAATGTTATGACATAACATGGCATCCATTGGTGAAGCTTAATGGTTAAATCCTATGCATATTTACTCAGGAGGACACCAATAGGGTGCCTGGGTATACGCTAATATCTTGATACTGAATGCAATGAAGATAGTCATTGCAAACAGCTTCATCTGTTTAAGGTCCAAAATGCACTGCAGAAATAATCTAGTCTGAGACCACTTTCACTGTCCTGGCTCAGTGCTAGGGAAGCCTGGGAATTGTAGTTTATTGTGGCACCCAAACTCCCTGACAGAGAAGGCTAAATGTCTCACAAAACTACAGTTCCCAGAATTTACTAGCACTGAGCCATGACAGTGAAAGCGGTCTCAAACTGGATTATTTCTGCAGTGTGTTTTGGACCATAGAGAGATCTGAGGGGAACGGGGAGATCTTCCATGCATTATTGCAATCCCATACCTATGCAATTCCTGTTTAACTCAATGGGACTTACTTTAAATACACAGGCGTAGGATTGTACTGTATAATGTTGTTCTTCAATGTACATACACTTTGCTTCATTTATATTATAAACTTTCTAATATTCATGATAGAATTTGCCTCCCCCCCCCCCCAAAAAAAAACACATCCAAAATGGGAGAGATAGGAAAGAATAACATAATAATGTTATGGGCTAATCTTCGTAGGGTTTTTTTAGTTAGAATATACTGTTGTCAACTGGCAAACTGTCAACTGGGCCTCTAGATGCAAGACAGCAGTGCTGTTTTCAAATAAGGATAACATTGTCGGGGGCAAATGTCTAAAATTTCTGCAAAAATGCCTTCTGGGACTAGAGATGGTTCTACAGAATTTTCTTCAGATTATTATCGCTTGAAGTGATTGAAAAAATATATATACTGTATTAATGTCTAAACTGAGTCCAGATTTCTGATGCATATAGCTGACTGATTCCGTCTTTGTTTTTAGAAAATATGTACATTGTACTGTTACAGCTTGGGTAGATATAGCACAGAAAATCAAATGTCGTATAATGGAAGATAGGCAGTTGGCAATGGGGCTTTGAATTAATGATACTAGTCTCATTTCATGTGTGTATAAAAACCGAGAATGTTAAAATAAATAGAAAGACTTGATTAAAATGTTGGAGTTTTAAGCAAAGCATCAACAACCTGCTAGTGTATGTTTTAAACTATTATGTTATTTGCTTATGTTTAAATAGATGTAGCACCATTTTACAAAAGACTTTGTCCTCAAGTGTACACAGCAGATACTCGGCACAATGAATTCAACCTGTTTTCCTTTTTACTTGCAAATCATCCATCGTCTGTTTATTCTAGGGTTGCTAGAATCTAATTGTAATCTTTGGAAACTAAAATTTGGGAAGTGTGTCTTTCCTGAAAATCCGTTAGTTTTTAATGCTTTTTTAATTTGAATAGAGAAAACAATGAAGTGAGAGGAAAAAAGCAGGCTGTGTTAATCACCCTTCTTAATTGTAAAAACTCTGAAATATTTTAATATATCAACAAGCAAGTCATACAAGCGCCGTTTAATACATATTTAAATAGTATGTGCCCCTGTATCTCATGAGATGCAAAACTGGAACACTTCACCAAGTATTTAAAAAATCCAAATATCTGCCTGCTGTTTAATTTTTTATTTTTTTTAAAAAATAACTGTTTTTAATGTTTCATAATGCACACATTCAGGACTATTTAGCGATCACATGCATTTTTCTAATTAACATTCCAGGGTTTTGATGACTTTAAAGCCAAATTGTTCAGCAGCAGCACAAGTGTGGAAGGCAGCGTACTCCCACGCTATCAAATAAACGCTCAAGGTACAGCTTATAATGTTGAAAAATAGAAAAATAAATTGACCTTGATGAAGTGTGTCTTCTTTTGTCTGTTCCCAGGAAAGTTTATTTCAGGTATTTCTACTGCTGAAATGATTAGAGTTAACAGCTTTTTCCCTCCATTTTATTTTACAGGGTCTCTTCATCTTCCTGATATATGGGGTGTACAACACAGAGGTAAGTCTGCTTAGAGTATCTCAAGGCTGACAGAGTGAATGAGAGAAATGACAGGTTTCTTATCTTGATAACTGAGGGACAAAGTTGGCTTTCCATATGAGTGTCCTACTGCCCTTCATGCTTGGACTAGCTTATATGCATCCCGGCTTACCATTAAACACATACACCCTGAATAAAGGGACAGACTCATTTCTCATAGACATTGACTAATATTTTACTGCTGCTTTAAGTTTTTTGAATTCCTGGGCTTTCTTTTTAACACTTCGCTACACCTGACAGTCTTAAAAACTTCCCCTCAAATCAGGTTATCGTTTATATGCAGTAAAAAGATGAAGTTTCCCGTACTGTTTAAGAGGGGGAGTGGGGTGGGGTTACACTGATATTGCCACAAAAGTGTAAAAAGTAACTGTGCCAAACAGCATGCAAATTGGCCAGGATGCATTGCACTTGAGCTGGCCCTGTTTTGTATATGTTATAGATTGCTTGTTTTCTTCATTCAGTGTTTTGGAACAAAAGTTAAAGCCATGTTTAATTTGATTAAAATAAACCTGGTAGCTTGTTTAGCAGGAGACAACAAAGAGGCGAATGGGAGAAGGAAAACTGATGCTACTATTCTGATCATCTTTATGATTACTTGAAATAAGAAGTAGTGACACAAAGCTGAAGTGGAGTTATCGCCAAGTAACTATAAGCATAACCTAATTTTTAAATTTTTAAACAAATAAATTTGGTTAGCTTGTAGTAATGAAGGGAGTTTTGTGGCTCACGCCGAGGGAACGTTTGCACGGATGAAAACATAAGTTTTTTTTAACAAATCTGAATTCAGAGTTCTTGTTTGCTCCGAGAGAAAGTTTATCTAGCATTTCTAGATATAGTTAATTTCAGTGACTTTCAGTTTCAGAACTGCAAATTTATTTAGTGGAGGCACATCTGTCTCGGAAGAAATCATTCCCAAAAGCTATTATTCCAAGTGTCCCCTCAAGGGTTTATATATATATATTGCCAAGTGCCTCAAGTGCTTGTGGGTGTGTAATTAATTTGCAAGAAACGACACACACTTTTTCTTTTTAAGACAGCACTCGGATGCAGTTTGTCCATTTAAGGGCAAACCCAGAACTGTGGATTCTTTTTCTTATGGATCAACTTTGCTACCTTTGTTTTAATACAGGTATTATTTTTAGCTGCCAGCAAGGACATCAGTTTGAACGTGATTCTCTGGGCTCGATTTTCATTTCTAGTTAGCGATTAAGTAGCTAGACGCCAATGCAGATTTCCCTCCCATTTATAAGTAATTTGATAAAATAATAAATTTATTAGGCCCATATCTAGAAATTTTGTGTGAACAGGACGAAGGATATATGTAGTGGTTTGTGCATTTTTATATACATAAATCAATGCGGAACAGGTAGAACCTAAATTGGAGCCCCAAACATAGACAAATATAATTAAATGCTTTTTAATTTTAATAACATTATGCTCAGCTCATACTAACAAATTGTGTCTAGTGCTTGTTTCTTATTCCAGTGCTTTTGCAGTCATTAGCCAGCACAGTGGAAAGAAGAAGCAAGTCCAGCGTCATAATTAACAATTTGCACAGATCTTATTATCTTTTCTATCAAACATGAAAGAAAAATGCATATTGAACATTCAGCGATGTGAACAGCAGTGAACTGGAAGAATCAAGGTCTCCTTTTGGTCATGGGGCAGATAAAGTCATACAAAGAAACACGATAATAAAAGAATGCCTGCTCACGATAGTGATAGACTCAAAGTTTTGAATGGTTGGATTTCACACAATTGGCGTACAATAAATGTGTATAATACAGCCTCTGGATAATGTATTTATTTTTCTTTAGAAGGCTCGAGATTAGAAAAACAAAAGCACACGTTTTTGTTTTTCAAATCTCAAGCCCTCTAAAGAAAAAATAAATAAATTTTGAAGCACAAGTTGTGCTTTAGACGTGGAGCTATTTGAGCAGAAATATATCTGAAATTGTGAGAAACAATAAAGGACGTTACAGAATCACATAATTTATAATTAAATGTATCCCCCCCCCCGAAGATGTATTTTATTATAATATTAAAAGGGACAAATATACATGTTGATATAAGTGTTCCACTTTTTAAATTTCTAGCATCACATACTTTTGGAAAGAGAAAGGCTTCTGCACCAGCAACAAGGGTAAAAAATGTTCTTAATATTGCCTGATGATTGCCTTAACGTTGCATCAGCTTGAAATATATTGTAATATATTGTATATATTGTATCTGTATTGAAGATTATTGAAGATTGTTCGTTGAAGATTGTTAATATTCATTTTTGTTGATATTCAGCTCATTGAAGATTGTTACTATTCACTACCAACTTTTATTTCATTTTAATTAGAGGCTCCCTTTACTATGCATCCTTCCTGGACTACAGCGGAGATAACTTTTAAAAGTACAGGAGGGCAAGGAACACAATTAATAGAAAAGATATACTTTTTAAAACTATAGATAAATGGATATATTCATTTACGCTGCCACAACATTTGCGATCTGGAGATAATCCAGCACTGCAGGGTTTCTAGTTCCAAAATGTACATTGTATTCAGCTATATGAAACTGTTTCTGAATAGAAAGGTGTGTGCGATTAATTTTGTGTGTGGTTGGACGTGGCATTTACTTTTATAGCTCTGATATATATATATATATATATATATTAAACAGGCATGCTTATGAAATGAATGGACAACGCTTGAATAAGTGAAAGGAACTTCACTTGTTTGTTTTTAAAATTTTTATATTTATACATTTGAATGCTTTTGTATTGTTTTTAAATGGAATTGTTTTGAATTTGCTGTTTGCTGCCTTGAGTCCCTGTAGTGAGTGGGAGAAAGGTGAGAGAGATAACAACAACTTGATTTAAAGTTATGTAATAATAATAATAATACTTAAAATATTTAATAATACAGTGGGCCCTTGGTATCCGCTGGGGTTTGCTTCCAGGAACCAAAATCTGTAGATGCTCATCCCATTTTATTTTATTTTTTTATTTAGAGTATTTATTCCCCGCTCTTCATCCACAAAGGCTCTCAGACAATTATTATTATTTTTAATTAGATGGTTAAATACAATGGCATAGCAAAATAGCATCCCTTATATAAAATGGTGGAATCAAGGTTTGCTTATTGGAATTTTAAAAAATATTTTCAAACCGCAGATGCTTGAATCTGTGGATAAAAAAAAATCCGTAGATATGGAGGACTCCCAATAACAACAACAACAACAACAACAACAGACTAGTTTGGGTTGTTGCAGCAAAACCAAGAAAGAATCCATGAAAGGGGAATGCGATAGTCTCCACACAAAAGCATAATATACAAAAACATGGTCTAATAGGAGTTTTTATGGAGTGCACAAAAAAAGCCAAGTTGATTCAACCAACAGCAGCTACACAACTCATCCTAAACCCATCACTGATCAGCTTATCCTGCCTTTGGAAAGCCTTTGGAGGGAGAGGAGGATTTCACAACAACAAGGTCCCTTGTGACTCTGCTCTGGTCTTGCCCAAGACTGGCCTAGTCATTCATTGCAATTCAGGAAGCATTTGGACAGTCTTTCTCTGTTCCTCACCTCTCCACAACCTCCACACTGGAGGAATAACTCTGTTTGGCACCGCTTTAACCCTTTGTCTGGCTCAAGGCTATGGAATTCTGGGAGCTGGAGGGCCCACAACAAACTCCAGCTCCCAGAATTCCATAGCCTTGAGCCAGACAAAGGGTTAAAGCGGTGCCAAACAGGGTTATTCCTCCAGTGTGGATGCAACCCATGCAATTCTAGGAACTGTAGTGTGTTGTGGTGGCTAATCTAT
This sequence comes from Urosaurus nigricauda, assembly GCA_034509955.1. Lineage (NCBI taxonomy): Eukaryota > Metazoa > Chordata > Lepidosauria > Squamata > Phrynosomatidae > Urosaurus > Urosaurus nigricauda. The sequence continues at coordinate 111,309,107 of JAOEGL010000004.1, forward strand.
ATGGCAAAGGCTGTAGGAGCCAGCAGCGTGCCAATTCATGGTGACCCTCTTCTGGGGTTTTCTTGGCAAGGTTTCTTCTTCAGAGGAGGTTTGCCCTTGCCTTCCTCTGAGGCTGAGAGAGTGTGACTCGCCCAAGGTCACCCAGTGGGTTTCATGGAAGAATGGGGAACTGAACCCTGGTCTTCAGAGTCTTAGTCCAAAGCTCAAACCACTAAGCCACTCTGGCTCTCCCTCTTGTGTGTGTGTATTATGTATGCATGCGTTTGCATACATATATGTGTGTATACATGTGTATGCATATGTGTATATATATGTGTGTGTGTGTGTGTGAGGGTGTACATATATATATGTTTGTATGTATATTCATATGTGTTTATATGTGTGTGTCTATATATATATATGTTTGTATCTATACACATGTGTGTGTGTATATATATATATATATATTCATGATGTATATATGTGTGTATCTGTATATGTTTTTATCTATACCTATTATATAGAGAGTTTGTATGTATGTATATTCATGATGTATATATATATGTGTGTGTGTGTATATATATATGTTTGTATCTATACATATGCATATATATAGTCTGTCTGTATGTATATTCTTGATGTAAAAATGTGTGTCTGTAAATATATGTATATATATATATGTTTGTATCATACATGTGTTTTTATATATATATAGTTTGTAAGTGTATATTCATGATGTATATATGTGTGTGTCTGTATATATGTTTGTATCTATACATATGTATATATATATATATATATAGTTTGTATGTATGTATATTCATGATGTATATATGTGTCTGTATATATGTTTGTATCTATACATATTATATATAGTTTGTATGTATGTATATTCATGATGTGTATATGTCTGTCTCTCTGTGTATATATATATTAGTTTGTATATATGTATATTCATGATGTATATATGTCTGTGTCTATATATATGTGTGTGTGTGTTTGTATGTATACATATGGGTATACATGTCTGTATATATGTGTGTGTGTATATCTGTTTGTACATAATGTATGCCTGTGTTCCTATGTATCTGCACCCACAGACAAAGAGTGTAGGCTTTGTGCCTGGGATGAAAGTGTCCCCTTTATGGGCTTGAGCCCATCCACAGAGGGGCAACAACAACAACAACACAACTGCCTTTAATTCTTCTCCACAGTTATTGTGAGGGGCTGAGGAGGAGAGGAGCCCCTTCTTCTTCCCTCAGAAGAAGGGGCTCCTCTAACCCTTGAAGGGAGGGGGAGTGAGTGTGACTGGGGGGGGGTCCCTTGTGCGCATGCGCAGTCCCTTCTCAGTCATCATCTTAGTCCCCTCACAGACAGACAGGCGGACGACATCCTTTCCCGGCGTACCCCGCGCGGGGGCGGCGCATGCGCAGTGGAGGCGGCGGAGGCCTGGGTGGGGAGGGGGCTGCAAGAAGAGGAGGAGGAGGAGGAGGAGGGGGAGGGGGCTAATTCCATTGTGGCGGTGGAGAGGACCGATATTATTTATCTCCACCGGAGGAGGAGGAGGAGGAAGAAGAAGAGGAGGAGTACGGTGGCCGGGTGGGGCCTAAAAAAACCAGCCTTCGCTAAAGAAAGAAGAAAAAGGATGCGCCTTTGAGGGGGTGAGTGAGAAAGAAGAAAAAGAGGGACTGCAAGGCCTCCTCCTCCTCCTCCTCCTTGAGGGACCATGAAGCTCGGCTCCTCCTCTTCTTCTTCTTCCAAGAGGGCCTCCCCTTCTTCTATGGAGCCCCCTCCTCCTTCCTCTTCTTCTTCTTCTTCTTCCTCCTCCTCCTCCTCCTCCTCCTCTTCCTCGTCCCCCTTCTCCTCCAGCCTGGTCATGTTCAACCACCGCCTGCCTCCAGTCACCAGCTTCACCCGCCCAGCAACAGCAGCCACTCAGCAGCACCAGCACCAGCACCACCACCCAGGGATCTCCTCCTCGACCTCTTCCTCCTCGACTTCTAATGCGAATGCTGCTCAGTCTCCAGGCCCTCCTCACCCTCCTCACCCTCCTCAGGGCATGACTTTCAAGAAGGAGCCAATGGGGGGCTTCCCACTCATCCCAACCACCACAACAGCACCACCATCTTCTTCTTCATCCTCCTCTTCATCCTCTTCCCAAAGGAGCCCTTGGGGCTTCTTCCACTCCTTGGTCAACATCAAGCAGGAGAAGCCCAGCGAGCAAGACGATCACCACCACCACCAACACCACCACCACCACCATTACGGGGGTCTCTTTGGCATCGCCGGGGAGGAGAGGCACCCCGCTTTGGGGGGTCCCGGAGGAGGCGTCACGGCGGAAGGGAGCGTGATCCAAGACCCCCTCGGCCTCTTCCACCACCTCCACCATCACCCGCACCTGGGACTCCGCGCCGGAGGGGAGGCGGAGGAGCCCAAGGCAGACCTCCAGCAGGCCAGGAAGGCGAAGAGGCCAAAGTTGGAAACTCAGGGAACCAAAGCCAAGAGGAAGACCCCCAACGGCGGCGGCGGCGTCTCATCCAGGACCCTGGCGTCGTCGTTGGGGGACGGTGACGCCGCCGCCGCGGCGTTGGCCGCCAACCAGAAACCTCACGTCTGCGAACACTGCAGCGCCGCCTTCCGGAGCTCCTACCACCTGCGCCGCCACGTGCTCATCCACACCGGCGAGAGGCCTTACCAGTGCGGCCAGTGCAACATGGGCTTCATCCAGAAGTACCTGCTCCAGAGGCACGAGAAGATCCACAGCCGGGAGAAGCCCTTCGGGTGCGACCAGTGCAGCATGAAGTTCATCCAGAAGTACCACATGGAGAGGCACAAGAGGACGCACAGCGGAGAAAAGCCATACAAATGTGAAACCTGTCAGCAGTATTTTTCGAGGACCGACAGACTGTTGAAGCACAGGCGTACCTGCGGAGAAGCCATAGGGAAAGCGGGCGCTGGAATGGATCCCGGGCCGTCAAACCACGGCATGGGCGGCCTGTCTATGCTGTCTCAGGGAAATACGGGCTCGTCGAGGAGGAAAAGCAAAGCGAAATGCGTGTCGGCCGAAAACAAAGAGCATAAGCCGAGTCCGAAGGCGTTGGATGCTCAGATGGCACCGAATATGACCTTGCAGAATTATGCAGTGGAGTTTCCCATAGTGTCTTCCGGCGGTGGCTTGATCGGCCCCGGGATAGAAGAGTTGCAGAAAAAGGTGCCAAAATTAGTCTTTAAAAAAGGAAACAGGAAAGGCACGGACAAGAGTTTTCTGAACTTTGTGTCGCCGTTACCAGACCTGCTTGGTCAAAAACCCTTGTCTGGAAAACCAGGCGGCTCGCTAGGCATCGTCGCAAACAGCGGCGTCGACGCGATTGGACTTCTCCAAGCTGCAAGTGGTAAACCGGGTCAGTTGAGTAGCAATTACGATGATGCCATGCAGTTTTCAAAGAAAAGAAGGTATCTCCAAACTGCCAGCAGCAACAGTGCCTTTTCTATAAACGTTGGGCATATGGCCTCCCAACCGTCTGTTATTCAGTCTGCAGGTGTAAGTGTTATGGACAGCGAAACCCCGTTATCCCTCATTGACTCATCCTCTCTCAATGCTGACATCAAATCTTGTCACGACAAGTCTGGCATTCCCGACGAAGTCTTGCAAAGTCTTCTAGAGCAGTACTCTCACAAATCAGAAGGCCAGAAAGAAGATCCCTTCAATATCCCTGAACAGCGGGTGGACTTGCATGCTTCAGGAGAACATTCGGAGATGGTTCAGGAGGACAACCTGAGCCCAAGCCCCCAGACTTCTTCAAATGACAAAACAAGCATGTTGCAAGAATACTCAAAATACCTCCAACATGCTTTTGAAAGAACAACCAACAGTGCTGGTTTTGCTTTTGGACCTAGTTTCCAATTTGTCAGTTTGTCTTCGAGCCTTCACAACCATTCTTTGTTTCAAGACAAACAAATATACACTACGTCTCCACTTGAGTGTGGTTTCAGCCAATCTGTTACCTCAGTGTTGCCATCTGCATTGTCAAAGCCTCCTTTTGGGATGTTGCTTGGATCTCAGCCAGGTTTTTATTTATCTGCTTTGGAGGCAACCCATCAACAGTTGACTCCTTCGCAAGAACTAGATGATCTGATAGACTCCCAGAAAAACGTCGACGCTTCATCAGGCTATCAGTCGACCCCTCAAAAACTGAATAGCCAGAAAGATCAAAAATCCCTAGAATCTTCAACAAGCTTTCCAATTCCATCTCAGGAGCTAGCTAACCAGATAGATCCTCAGAAGGACCTAGAGCATCGAGCAACATATCAGATAGAAACCTTTGCACAAGCATTTGGTTCTCAGTTTAAGACGGGCAGCAGGGTGCCAATGACTTTCATTGCTAACTCTAATGGGGAAGTGGACCATAGAGTGAGGACTTCAGTATCAGATTTCTCAGGGTATACAAATATAATGTCTGATGTAAGTGAGCCATGTAGTACAAGAGTAAAGACCCCAACTAGCCAAAGCTACAGGTAAAATGCCAAGTGTGACTAGGCTTTGCGGTGGTCTTAATGTATTAGTTTTATTTTGATAACACTGCCATTGGAATGTTTCTACGTGAACCTAATACAAATAATGTAACGCGCCCTTTCAATGCAACTTTTCATATTTTAGTTTTTGTTAATGGAATTTTACATCAGTTTGTATTATGATTTTTAATCGGATCAATAAGAGTCGATAGTTTGCATTTTTGTGTTTACGTGACAGTGTTTAGCAATCAAACTTACATATTTAGATTGTCAGGGAATAGCCCAAAAGTTGCAAACGCAAAAAAAGAAGAAAAAAAAACCCGACGGAAAATTTTAAAAAAAATAACAAAAAAACTTTTGTTCCTAGGATTAAGGTTTATTTTAATTGCTTTACTCTCAGGAAAATGTAATGAAGCAAGGAGATTCTGTACATTGTTGGTGTATTTGAATTTCCAATTTACAAATAAGTGGCAAATCTACTTCACCATTTAACAAAGGGATCTAAGACATTAGAAGATGCTGTTTCATATCTGGGTGATAAAAATTTCTGAGAATTTGGCTACCTAAAGCTTGTTTATAGTGATTAATGTACTTTTTTTTATTTCTTCTTCCAGATGATGATGCTCATTCCAGACTGGTGGGGTAGATAATCTCAGATCCTTGATATGAGCCTGGAATGATAGCTTTAATAAATACAATAATGTCCATCCCTTATTCCACCTCCCTTAAAGATTTTTAATTCTGTAAAGAGAATTTAGTTGCGTAACCTACAAAGAGAATTTAAACAGGCAGTGTGATGTCCTTAGAACCCCAAACTAAAATAACAATAATAATTTATATAAATTTTGGGATGCATTATTTATTAAAATGTCCTCCCCACGGTTGATATCCTCCTCCGCCTCTCCTAACAAATATTCCTATTTTGTGTCTTAGGTCTCTTCCTTTATCAGCTTCTCTGCACCAAGTTCATGTTCCATGCTTTGGAGTCCTTTTCTTTTCACTTTAGCTTAACAGCTGGATTTTAAAAGACATTTACATTCCAGAAGTTTGCATAACTTATTATGTGTTTTCTGATGTTTCGTGGCATCAAAGGTAGACCATTTGAAAAAGCAAAGAAAAGAATGCCATTTAATGTAAACAGCCATAAAGGTTTCCACACAAAATCCAAGAAGATGGAATGGTTTAATTGTACATAGAGAGGCCCTCCAACTAGCAGTGGGGTCTACTAGCTTAGTCATCCATATCCACAGGCAGTCTTTATGTATTTTAGGGCCTAAAGGGTTATATCTACATGTGGTTACAGTACAAGGATGCAAGAAGGACATTTTGTAGGCTTAGGTCTTAAGACTTCACTTCCATTCAGAGGTTGGCCTAAATGTGTGAACTGTGTAACCAATTCTGTTGGGGTTGTTGTAGCCAGAATCTTTCCAAGGAATTGTTGCTCAAATTCATGTATATTTTGTGGTACATTATTTATGATACGTGAATCTTGATTAGAGCCTGTGGAGCCACAGCAACCTGCTAGAAACCTAGTGGCTATTTTCAAACTGCTAAAAAGCAGTTGCACTGCCCAGAATTACTTTTTTTGTTTTTTGCAGATGTATTTCCCCCCCCCCCCCCCCGATTAGTTTTTTTAAAATGTAATTTTGGTGATGCTTATGCAGATTTTAAAAATGTACTGTTGGTGATGTTTCTGTCTTACGTACTTTCTGAAGGCAGAAAAGTACCAGTGGTTGTTTGCAGTCTTGTGTAATTGGCCTATTGCAGGCTTCCATGTATAATAAAGTAATTTACATTGTACAAGTGTAAAACACTTCTGTTACAAAGATGCTGTTGTAAGAACGATGACATTTCTAAATTGTTAAAAGTCAAACATACCAGTTTTCTCTCTACCCTGCCCACCAAAACAACCTGAACACTGTTTCACCCAATGACTCGCCACCTTACTCCTAAAGCATAATTAATTGTATTCCACTTTAATATACATGATTATGTATTTCTCATTTTTCAAATTATTCCTGTTAATTTCCCCTGCTATCCAGGTACAGAGCACAACTTAGCATCAAGGGATGTACTGCGTTTTAACCACTGTGTTAGTTCTACTATTGGTTTCCTTTTTCTTTGGTTTGGGGGCATTTTATTCCACAGTGGTTATGATTTACCTTTTTTTTTAAATACTATGTGTACTGGATAGTGTGTATTTTCTGGGATTATTTGCTTTAGACTGTGACCAATTAATAACTGTATTTGAGAAAAATCTAAGGAAGAAAGAAAAGGCTGTTGTGTGATCTGCCGAGTTACACTTCTGGCTTTATCAAAATTCCATAAAATGTTTTAAACAAAATTGCTGGAACAATAGAAGATGAATTAACTTGCTTGCTTTTAAAGGTATTTTTATTGTAAAACTTCAGGTGAACAATAAAAACCACTCTTTTTCGTTAACTTTGGGATTTAAAGATTTCTCTTACTGAGACACGTCATTTGGAGATGTTATTTGAATTAATGGTTTTCATGTTTTTGATACCTTTTATTCTAATGTCAGACACATTTCTGTGCTTGGAATTTTAGTGATATTTAGCAGGTAATTATGTGTTTACTCCGACTAAAATTTGTTGATTCCTAGCTGCCATAGGAACCTGTTGAAGAGTGAGATAGAACACATAATAAAGTAATAATACTGCTACCTACCTAGCTGTGAAGATAACAAGTGAAGGTTTCTTCATGTGGATGATTTAGGTTGATTGGGAACTGCATGAATACAGTGAGGTTTCCTCCCACTTCAGATCCAGTAGCAAGCCTATAGGAACAAAATCCATGGTTAAATTCTCAGATACCAGTCATTTAGTATATGACAAGAGACACCAGATATCTGGAAATTCTGAATCCATGGAGTGTGTTCTCTGCTTGTCAGAGGGAAATAATAGGAGGGAAATTTGAAACAAGCACTGCTTATTCTCATATCAAACTTTACTACTTTCGCAACATAAAATGACATACATAATTTAGAGTATATGAAATTAAAAATATAATGAAATTAGTTTTGTATAAGAAAAGGTGTAAATATATCTTGTACTAAACAGAGAGCTGGAAATGGCTTCACTCTTGGCACATGCGTCTTAACATTCTGTAATCTGAGAAGTAGTGAAAAATGAAGACAACCCGCAAATTTCATAACAAAACGGTATTTTCAGACAGAAAGTATCACAGTTTAAAGGACTAGCCTAGCAGCATGTTTTGATATGAAATAAAATTCAGTGTTGAGAATCTTTAACTTGGATAGTGTGTATCGCAGGCAATGGAGCTACAATAGTTCCACATGTATTGTATCAAGTTCACTAATGCAGGTCTGGTTTGGTGCAGATACAGTTATCTTGAAATGCACATAAATGTGCAATGCATGCACAGGAAAGATTGTTCTCTGATTGTGAAGACTGTCACATGCAAGTCTTCATGCTATACAGTTTCTGGCATTTTGGATCAGTAAAACATGGTCTTAAAAAAACGTTTAATTAATTCCAAAAGAAACAGAAGGGGCACAGAGACTTTAGCTCTTTAAAAGATTTTCAGCATATACCATCTCAAGTTATTTGACATAGTCATCCACTGGGATGATGTACATGGCATTTAATGCTGAAACTGACAGTCAAGTATTATGAGTGACCAGTTAACTTGTGCCAGAGATCCTTAAATGTAATCAAATATTAGAGGAAGGGTTTGTGGTAGAGTCTTCTATTTAAAGGGGGAAAATAAAACGATTTCAAAATCATACCAAGTTAATTTTGCCATTGGTCCAAAACACACTTCAGAAATAATCCAGTTTGAGACCGCCTTAACTGTTTTGGCTCAGCGCTAGGCAATCCTGGGAATTGTAGCTTGTGGTACGAGAGCTCTCTGACAGAGGAGGCTAAATGTCTCACAAAATTACAATTCCCAGGACTCCCTAGCATTGAGCCAGGGCAGGTAAAGCAGTGTGTTTTGGACCATAGTTAGCAGTAGTACATATATCATGGAGGTTGTTTTAGTTTATTCATGATCATATGATCACTTATAAAATTCCTCACCTGTATTGTAATCTTCACAGTTTTGTTTTGTATTAAAAAAAAGATCAGTTTTCCATTTTAAAAATGCTCATGGTTTACAACTGATAGTGAAACAAAACATAGCAAGAAAATCCATAATTAAAGAAGATGGAGGACAGCTGATGAATATATGATTCAAATCTCCCATTAGTATGTGACTTTGCTAAGACCAGCATGTGTATTAAGCAGTAGAAGCAAGATTTCAGTTCTACATTTCCTCAGTGAGAGGTTACTTAGAGCTTACTCTCTAAGAATGCAGGCTCAAAGAAATCTGGAAGGAAGCCCCACGAAGGCTGCATCCAAAATAATCCAGTTAAACACCAGTTTAACTGCCAGGGCTCAATGCTATGGAATTCTGGGAACTGTGGCCTTGTGAAACATTTAGTCGCCTCTGTCAGAGAGCTCTAGTGCCACAACAAAGTACAATTCCAAGGATTCTGTAGCATTGAGCCATGGCAGTTGAAGTGGTTGGTGTTAGACAGGATTATTTCTGCAGTGCAGATGTAGACTCGATACAAATGTATAGATTTCTAGCAGTTGGCAGTGTTAACACCTACTTAAACCTGCAGCATATTTCTGTAAAATCAAAATTACAGGTCTTTAAGGTGCCAAAAAAGCTACTTGTCCCTCCCCCCCCCCCCCGGCAATAGATGAATCTATTACAGATCTGGAAATATTTGTAAATTGGCACTCACATGTATGGTTACCCTTTTTAATTCAACATCATTTAAACTCAACTTCACATCAAATAAGAGGCTTTCTTTAATGGGTAAAAAGGAAATTCAGCTTTCTATTGTTAGTATAGATACAAGAATAGCATGGGTATAAAAGTGATGATAATGTCAGAAATTGGAATTTGAAGACTACTGTAGTGAAAATCTGTGCAAATGTTCTTCAGTATCTAGTAATCTTTGAAAGCAAATTTCTTTCAATGTGTGGTTAGACTTTCAGGTAACTGTGACGGTGGTGGGTTTCCTCTAAAATATGTGAATGGTGACAGTCAAAAATCACTGTAAACTCAAATTTATGTCTTTGTGTTATTAAATGGTTGAATTGTTTAGGCTATAGTAGGAAACAAAAAGGAAATTTTGAGGCAAAATCATCAAGGCTTTTACAGGCATTGGAAAAAAGTTTGCTTCCACCTTTCTAGTGGCGGTTTCTCTTTGGTTTTGTTCTGACCAATTCAGAATATAATCTAGCTATAGCACTTCTTTGAAGGAATAGTTGAAATAATACCTTCACTGCTCTACTTTATGTTCCAGTCATAAAAATACCAGAAGCATGTGCAGAATTGCTTTAAATAGTTGAATGACACTTGAGAATATTATAAATTGGAACGGCCCTGAAAAAGATCCACTGTGATCTGCTTTGAAAAGAGGAGGCATCATTTAAAGGTTAATTGCCTCGGCTTTTTACTGGTGAATGTACATCAGCAGTAATTGGAGGGTTTAAAAGTGCCAGTCCCCAAACAATCAAAATGGGAAACGGAAGACTTGTTGATCTCAAAAGGTAGTGATCAGCTGGCTACAGACAGCAAATGCTTTTCTTTAGGCTTTTAGGTCAAGCTTTTGTGATGCCAACATCCACTTGCTTCTGTTTTGGCTTCTGATACTTTTGATTGCCAGTCGAGAACCAATGTGGTGGTTTGGGTGTTGAACTATGATGCTGGAGATCAGGATTCAATTCGCTGCTCTGCTGTGGAAATCCACTGGGTGACCTTGGCTGAGCCGCACATTTTCAGCCCCTGAAAACCCCGTGATAGGTTTACCTTAGGGTAACCGTAAGTCAGAAATGCAACAACGACAAACTTTTGATTGCAGAAAATATCACGTATGAATAGCAGGTGACTATAATAAATCCGGTGTGGCCAGCTTCAGGCATGTATGGAACAGGTAGCATTCCCCAGAAAAGTGAACAGAGATTACAGTAGAGAAAGGCTTCTGGTTGGCAGAGGAGAGATGAGGTGCTTCATCTCTTCTCTGTGCCGGCACAAAAACCAGGCAAGCTGATGGAAGCAGGAGAGTGGATGGAAATGCAGAGCTCTCCCCTCTTTGCTTATCTTAGCGATGTAGGTATTTATGCCCTCCACTCTGCTATACTGCCCAAGGGGAGTTTAAAAATCAAAAGAAATAACAATTGCAAAAAGAGAGGTAAAATATATATAAGGAATTGGAATAAAATTACACAATAGCTAGAATTAAAGCACTTTAAAACAGATTGATTCAAAAGACAGAAGACACCATAAACAGCATACCACTGAAAGCCCTTGTAGTCAATTCCTGAAAGGTGTGTCAGGGGAAAATAAAATGTTTGCTTGCCAAAATCAAAACAAGGATGGAGCCATCCTGATGCCTCTCTAAAGAGAGAGTTTCAAAAGTCTGAGAACAGCCATTGCAGAACTGGTACTTCTGGTGCCTAGAGGGGTGGTGGGCCTCCTTCTCTGGACCTCTGCAAAAAGAGGCTGGAGATGCTTTAGCTGGAGATCCTGCACTGAGCAGGGGACTGGATGACCCATCCTCCTAGATCCTTGCAGCTCTGTATGATTGTACAATTCTTTTTAATGACAAGAGGTTTAAGGCTTAAATATCAGCTTTGATGGAATATTTTACAATCATTGGGGGTACAGGGAGAGATTAAGTCTTAAGTGTGTTTTTTTTTAATTTTAATTTTATTACTCCTTTTAAAAAGTGTTTCCACCTGTTTTTAAACAGTGCTCTTATCTCTGTGTTGGTGACTTTTGGGCTGTTGTAAAGAAAACAAAATAATACTGTACGGATTCTTTGATTCTGTGAAAGGATCTAGCAGGGCGAGAGGCTCGTAAACACCAGTGGGAGCCACCATCCAGTTCTCTTTCCCTGGTCATAAAGGGGGAAAGGGAGGCAGAAGTCGAAGAGGATGTTTGAGATATGGACTGAGAGCTGCTTTCTTGTGGGCTGAGTGAATTTCTCAAGCTTCCGTCATCACCTCTGTCTACCTCTTCCTACACTTATCCATAGGACTAGGTTGAGGAAGTGAATTCGGCAACTCACCAGAGTATCCTTGCTACAGAGTAGGCTCCAGAAAAAAAAAGTCTGCTTATTTCTGCTATGGAGCTGTATTTGATGATTCTAAGTAAGTTTAAGATGCCATTGTTGGATGACAGAAGAAAACAGGATTCAGGCTCCCCCAAACATTTTCTGGTTGCTAATATTTAGTTGGGCTGGTTGAGACTATTTCAGGGTGAACACAAAAATGTCAACCTCATATCCTCCAACGGTCCCAGTTTCGCAAGGGTGGTCCCAATTATGTCATTGCACTCTTTCAACTGCTTTTAATTCGTACCAGTTTCTTTCTCCTCCTCCCACTCTTGTCTCCAGCTTACTTCAGTTATTACAAACAGACTTCTAAATGCAAAAGTAGTTTGAATACAGTTAACCCAGAAGTGGGAGAGGGGAGAAAGTGAACAGAAGTTATTTTGCACATCCCAGTAAGCTCAAACAAAAGCAAACTTTAGCAGCCTTTCCTTGCTTGCTTGGTCTTCCTCAGTAACTTTTGCCACCATGAACCCATTTTGATACTGCTTGGACTCATGTGTCTTGGTTTTCATCTGTGAAATGTTGAAAGATATTCAGCAATTGTTTTCTTTTTCTTCCCATCTAAGGCTTTACCAGTTGCTACTCCCTGGATGTGCAACTCCCTTCCAATGAAAGTTAGATGACTCTTTGTTTTCCCTCTACCAGCAGGCAAAGATCTTTTGAAGTTTTTAACAACTAGCTAGCAACCGTGAAGGGGTCTGTTTACACAAACTGCTGTTTAAGAAGTGCTGCATGAGAAGCTGCCTCTGCACTGCAGAAATAATCCAGTTTGACATCACTTTAACTGCCGTGGATCAATTCTACAGAATTCTGGGATTTGTAGTTTTGAGAGATATTTAGCGTTCTCTGTCAGAGACCTCTGGTGTTACAACAAACTCCAAATCACAAGATCCACAGGATGGAACCATGGCAGTTAAAGCGACCCAAATCTGCATTAATTCTGCAGTGTGGGTGCAGCTAGGAAGTGGGCCCTGTACTGGGAAAAAGGTGGGATGTAAATGAGATAAGATAGGATACTTTTTATTGGTCTGCTTGGAAATCGCTTTGTAAAATAATTGTTCTTGGTACTGTATAGGATGTTTAATTGTGTTTTTGATATCATTTTTTTACATTTTAATTTGTGCCTGTTTTTAAAAAAAATCTTACTGTGATTTTTGAGTCCCAATTTTCAGAGAAAAGCAGGCTATATAAAATAAAAATAAGTAGGGCCCAGGTGTGGCAAGCAGTGATCTTGCCAGATCAACAAATTGAACAAGAAAGGTCCAAAAACACACTGCAGAAATATTCTAGTTTGAAACCACTTTAACTGTTCTGGCTGAATGCAATGGAATTCTAGGAACGGTAGTTTTGTGAGACATTTAGCCTTTTCTGTCAGAGAGTTCTGGTGCCACAACAAACTACAATTCCCAGGTTTCCCTAACACTGAACCAGGACAGTTAAAGTGGTTTCAAACTGGAATATTTCTGCAATGTGTTTTGGTCCAAAGAGAACCTGAGCTATATAGATTATTGGGATAGATACAGAGGGAGGTCTGAATGGCTGAATTCAGCAGGAAGAGAATTCTTCAAAATACCTATTGGGTGTTCCCTTTTGTGCCATTGATTTCTCATCTGCTTTTCAATAATAGTCTATTTTATGAATACATATTTTCTGTTCCTTATTTTTGTTTGCAGGCATCAGAATCGTTACTCTTATGCTTATACTACAGTTGGCTTTTTCAGAAAGATCAGAATGCTAGTAATACTCCTCTCCCTTCTTTAATTCTGTTGCAATTACATTCTGCGAAGCCTGGTCATATTATCTCATATCCTGCCTTTGTGAACTTCATGGTATGTGGTCTGCTGGTGAAATCCACAAGCACATCATAGTGAATCATCTGGTAAGCTGATCATCTGTTGTTGTTTTTGTTGCATGCCCGATAACATTTCACAGATGAAAAGTGGGACATGTGTTGCCAAGCAACATCAGTGTGAGGTTGAGATGTCAAAAGGTATTAAAGAGGAGGAATGCACAAGCTGGGAGAGGCTGCTGCAGTTTGCTTTTGCCTGAGTCTAGTGGAAAGGGCAAGATTCTGCCCATCTTGTCCTCTTCTCCCTGCTGAGTTTATTGCATAGAAACTACTTTTGTGTGTTGAACTCAGTTTGCAGCAGTGAAAGTAAGCCGAGGAAAGAGGAGAGAGAAACTGGGACATTTTACAAACATAAGTGGGTTGACAAAGGACAAATCAGGACTGATCTTGTTAAACTGGGATAGTTATTTTTTTGGGGGGGGGGGGGATATATTGTCCATTTATTCATTCACTCACTCCCCAAAACTGGGACTCAAGGCGGCTTTCAAAAATTGAAACAAACGCAGATAAAAGCACATACAAAAGCATAAAACATGCAAAATATTATTGTTAAAATGCAATTAATCTCTACAATTAAAGCCTTTTTGGCAACTACATTAAAAAGATAAAAATCAATTAAAGATGCAAGTAAATAAAATATCACACTATTAAAAGCCCTTGCAATTGGTTCTTAAAAATTTTCAGAATAGAAATGTTTTAGTTGCTTATGGGAGGATGGAGCCCCCCTAGTCTCCCTAGGAAGGAGTTCCAAGCCCCGGGAACATCTACTGAGATGGAGAAGGGCCTCCCCCAAAGATCTTAAGAATTGAGTAGGCACTTATACAAAAGTATGGTTCTTCAGAGGACTTTATAGATAATAACTAGCACATTCAATTATTCCTAGAAATGGACCAATAATCAATGGAGTTGTTGAAGCAAGGGAATCGTATCCTCCCTGTAACATCTCCAGTTAGTAGCATAGCTGCTGGTTTTTGGACCAACTGAAGTTTCTGAATAGTTTTCAAAGGTAGCCTAATGTAAAATATATCACCATAATCTCAAAGGGATGTTACTAATGTGTTTATCACTGTAGACAGACCAGATGCTTGCAGAAAAAGGTGTAGCTACTGCACTAACTGTCTAAATGCAGTCTTGGCCACTTCAGAAACCTGGCCATCCAGGGTCAGGGCTGAATCCAGGAGTATGCTGAAACAGCAAATCTGTGGCTTCAGGGCGAGTGTAAATTTATCTATCACTACTATTGAAAAGCAGTGGCCTCACTAGCTGGAGGGTGTCACTTGGAAGAGTGCACGTTTGCCCCTTCTCTCTTCAGTCAGGCTTCTTCCCTGACCCCAAGGAGAAAACCTGGTGAAAGAGCAGTTGGAAAGGCATGCATTTACCCCTCCTCACCTTTTGTTGGGCTTGCACTGAAGGGGGAGGAGGGTCGAACCAGGTGTCACCCCTCCTCTGAAGTGTCATCTGGTGAGGTCTGCACCCCCCATTACGTCACTGCTTAAAAGGCACCTACCACATTGCACTGGTCTTTCCATTAGCAGAATGAGGCAGCACCCTCAGTTGGAAGATGCTGCAGCCGGTAGTGAAAGACCCCAAATCATTCCTTTGGAGGTCTGCCCAATGCCTTGTGTTGGAGGACAAGGCTGTGTATGCTTCCACATCCCTAACCAGCCAGCTGTCCTAAATACTGGTGGACAATGAACTAACTTGATATCTGCTGGAGTTTGGTTCTAGAACCCCCATGGATACCAAAATCCATGGATGCTCAAGCCCCATTAAATATAATGGATAGTAAAATTGTGACCCTAATCTAAAATGGCCAAATTAGGATTTGCTGTTTGGAATTTATATGTGTGTGTATATGTATGTATGTATGTTGTATATGTATATGTATATATATATGAAAATATTTTCAAGCCATGGATGCTTGAATCTGTGGATAAAAAAAATCCGTGGATACAGAGGGCTGATTGTATTTATCTGGCAGATCCACACTGCACAATTACAGCAGTTTGACATTACCTTATTAGCCATGGCTCCATCCTATGGAATGTTGGGATTTGTAGTTATGTAGCGCTTATAATTCTTTGCTAAAAATCTCAGCCACTCTCATTTAGGGGAGTCCACTAAACCTCTCTAGCAGAAAGAATGCTATGTCCTTAGCTAAACTACAGTCCCAGCTTTCCATAGAGCGGAACCATCCATGGCAGTTAAGGTGGTATCAAACTGCTGTAATTCTGCAATGTAGTCATATCCCCATTCCTTTTTAGAAGCTCCTTGTGCCTGCTGACACTGTAGACATCTGGTGTCAGTGCAGTCTCGGCTACAAACCTCAGCCAATAACATTCGTTTCTGCATTTTGAGAGTCTGTAAATAATTGTTCTCTGTTTACTGTCCTTTCTCAGCTATTGGGTTCAGTCTTGTTTTCCTTCTTTCACAAGACAGATATCCCATCACCAGATTAATTACATTGGTTGATTGATACATGATACCTTGGATTTCTTGTAAAATAATATCTGTTGTATTATATTCTTTCCTATTTTTAATTTCAAAAACATGAATTAATTTGAAATATGCAGAAACGCTTGGAACAGGATGATAATAATGGAATAGACTCATGTGATTTTTTTGTTTGTGAATTTGAATGATAGCTTTAAATTCTAATACTCACAGATCCAATGGACAATTCCAAAGTGGACAATGACCTTTGTTTCCTCCACCCCTTTGGCTTCTTTTTCATCTTTGCCCTCTCTGCTCTACAACTATATAAAAATATTTCACCTGAGCATTCTTAATATAAATATTTGGCTTTAATATCTTTTCTATGTTATAATAGTCTAGAGGGAATTTAACTCAGTTAATCATCTCTTGAAAGGCTAGAGCCTCACACATTTATGAGATTGCAATCAAATTCTGAGCAGGTGAGTTCAAAACTGACTTGCAGAGATGGAGGCTACTTTCTGCACTAGAGAACATATTTATATTTTATTTCCATCTAGACCTCCATCCAATTCAATTTCTTTTCAGTGGTACATGGTAAGTTCAATAGAGTGTTAAAGGCCAAAATATTTTGCACTAGAGGCATAGATTAATCTTGATGTCGGAAGATGGAGCCTGTTTCCAAAATGGATTTTGTTCATATCTTTATGTTTTGTTTCTTTATTCTTTTTCTTTATTATTTATTCTTATTACTTTCTTATTTATTTATTTATTTATTTATTATTAAATAATATTTTTATTCTTTTGTCTATATCTTTACCATGCTTCCCTGAAAATAAGACAGTGTCTTATATTTCTTTTTCCTCCCAAAGATGCGCTAGGTCTTATTTTCAGGGGATGTCTTATTTTACCATGAAAATTCATATTTATTGTTGAACAACAACAACAACAAAAGAACATTTATTATATACTGTATATATATTTATATACAAAAACTTTGCTAGTCTCACTTTCGGGGGAGGCCTTATATTTAGCAATTCAGCAAAACCTCTACTAGGTCTTATTTTCAAGGAAACAGGGTAGTAGAGAGTCTACTGGATAAGATGCCCTTTCTGGATTCTAACTTGACAACTATTTTTTTTTTAACCAGAATTACTTTCCTCAAGAAATCTGAAAGATGGCTGCATTAGTTAGGAATCTTGCAGCACCTTTGTGAGTAACTGTGTAAAAGCAGTTGTATCATAAGCTTTCATAGACTCTCAGCCTCAGCGGAAGGCAAATCTCTGAACAAATTTTGCTGAGAAAACCCTGTGAGAGCTTCATCTTAGGGTCACCATAAGTCAGAAACAATTTGAAGGTACACAACAGCAGCAGCAGCAGCAGCAGCAAGGATAACTTGCATATGTAAAACTGTTTCCTTCCCTTCAGCAGTATTGACTAGGTTGGGGCATCCGTCATATTTTGAGTTTCAA
The DNA here is from genome assembly GCA_034509955.1 of Urosaurus nigricauda. NCBI lineage: Eukaryota > Metazoa > Chordata > Lepidosauria > Squamata > Phrynosomatidae > Urosaurus > Urosaurus nigricauda. The sequence goes on from JAOEGL010000004.1 coordinate 111,326,505, forward strand.
GTCCTTTAGAACAGAGCCAGCCCCAGGTTTGAAGGGGCTGTGAACATGATTTTCTCTAAATAAGCCTTTCCTCTCCCATGGACCCCAATTGTCTTCTGTAGAGATAGGGGCAGGCTGCTATGGATAGCAATAGGAATGTTCTCAGGAATGCTTTAAAAAGAGAATTGCTTTTTACTGTGGCTAGATTCATCTGCAAGAGTTACTGTGAGGGTTGGTCTGAAAAATGGTGAAATGTGAGTTTAAGGCTGACATCAGTGGGTATACATATATATCTACATTGTGCAATTATAGCAGTTTGATAACACTTTCACTATTCTGGGTTAATTCTACAGAACTGTGGGATTTGTAGTTGGATGAGGTACTCAGAATTCTCTGTTAGAGAGCTCTAGTCTACTTCCACAAACAAGATTACTAGCTCTCTCTGGCAATGGATTCCAAGTTGTTCACTATACGTACTACAAATCCCAATACACTCATCCTTCCACATTTGCTGGGTTTAGGACCACAGAACGCCCAGTGAATGTGAAAAAGCTGCAAATAACAAAAATGCTAAGAACATTAGAGGAGCGGGCTATAAATAAACATTATTATTATTATTATTATTATTATTATCTCTAGGAATCTTTAGGTCGTCCAGTGCAACTCTGTGGTCAACATCTGCCAGACATTGACCATAGAATTGTGCCAGAGGAGCTACAAATGCCTAGCAGAGTGTTCTCTCTAAGAATCTCTTCTAGGTCCTTCAGTGCGACTTTTGGTTAAAGTTGACCACAGAGTTGCACTGGAGAACCCAGATAATCCTAGAAAGAATATATTAATAAAATCCGTGAATAATCAAATCCGCAAAAGGCAAATCCACAAATGTGGAGGGATGAGTGTATTTGGTAGGAAGGAGTCATAGGTGTTAAAAGTGGCGTCCAAGTGCTATAATTATGAAGTGTGGAAATCCTCAGTGTTGCACTCTTATGAGAGCTTAAAATGGTTAAAAAAACCCAATGTTTCAATGCTCTCTGTATATATATGTCTTCTCTGTGTGTGGAAAAATGGCTATGATCCAGCGGAAGAGACATTTGTACTGAATTGGTTGAATCTGGATAATGCATCCTAGGGTGTACATCCACAGCTTGGGCCACAAATTGTTAAGCAAGACTAATTGTCTACAACTGGATGATAATATTGAAAACGAAGTACAATTTTTGTTATTCTTATTTCAATTATATATGCCTGTATTATGTGAAAGTAAACCCTGAGGGAACTGTATCTGTCTAAGGGCCGATCTTGTCCCTTTCATTTGTATATGTGTGTGTATGTGTATGTGTGACAGGCAAAGTTTCCGGAATGGTTTTTTTGTAATTTAATTTATCTCCTCTCATTGTAATTCAACTTTTTATACACACAACTGTTTTGTTCATTAGTATTCTTTTCTTTGAATCTAAAGTGTAACAGTCTTTCTATGAATGATTGTGCAGTCATGACACAGCTGAGGTGAAGATTTAGCTTCAAATAAATCATTTCCACATTCTTGCTTAAGTGGCTATTTTAGAGTAGGGAAACACATTTTCTATGGGGATGTAATACTGCAATTTCCTTGACCCAAGGTCTGAACAATTTTTGAGCAATGTGGGTTTATAGTAGTTAGTTTAACCACTAGCACCCACACCAAAAAAACCCTCCCAAACAATTGTAAATAAAAATTCCCCTGGCTGCAAATGAAGAATTTTTTGTAAATTCTTCTTACAAATACAGTCTAAGATGCCATTTAATATGTCAATCTCTATGATCTGGAATTAGACAGAGATTTTTACTTAGGGAAGATCCAGTGAAATTGGTGGGACATAGATTTTGGGATGAGATTCAGGAAAGAACAAGTAGAAGACTGCACCATTTCAAGCAAGACAGGGAAGCAAGAACCAGCATTGGACCTTATCAGACTGGAGGAATTTCTCTTTATTGCGAATGGAGCCAATTCGAATTCACATGAATTCGCTAGTTTAGCGAATTCATGTGAATTCCCATTGCATTCGGAATGCATTCAGAATGACTTCCCATTACCTGAAAATGACCCCCCCCCCATTGCCCAAAATTGCGTGAGATGCTTTAATTCGCAAGAACGTAAAACCCATGATTGTGTTCAGAATGACTTCCCTTTTGCCCGAAATTGCGTGAGATACTTTAATTCGCAATAATATGAAACCCCATGATTGCGTTCGGATTGCCATTAGATTATACTTCCAATTTCCGACGTCTGATATGGTCCATTGTGAGCTTTCCTGTTGCACACACATTCATAGCATCCCTTCCAAATGTTCTGGCAAGGATTGTTCTGATTAATCCTTGGTCATCTCACTCTTTCAGCACTTTAAAAATATCCCAGCTTTTCTTCCCTTCTCCCACTGTCCCCTTGTCCTCAGCTTCCTTCAGTTGTTACAAACTGACTTCTGTTGGAAGATACTAGATAGGGATTTACTGCATGCAAACTCTCCTCTCTCTCATTCAAGCTAACCATGTGATTTAGGTCACTCCCCTTATTGGGACACAGATATTCTCTCCCAAGATTTTCAGCTGAACTGTTGCTTTTCCATCTTCCTCCCCTCTCCTCTTTCTTTGGAAAGATGGTGACAGATAACGATTTTCTTTTTACCTATTTATTCACTAGCTAGAGTTGGATATAACTTTTATGTAAATATAGATTAAAGCCATTAGTAAACTTTTGTTTGAATATTACCCCTATGTCAAATTTTGCAGTGGCCTGGCATTGCTGAGATGATGGAGCTGAGTTGTATGAAAGATCAAGCACAAATTGAAATGATTCTTCCCTAACAGTAAAGTATCCAGTGCAGCCATTTTCTTGACAAAACTGCTTCTGGAGTATGAGCCAGAAAATGAACTGATTCCTTTCCCTGTGTCCCCTACTACCCTAGATTAAAAAACCCATTTCTAAAGGCTGGTAAACACTCAGGAGTTTATCATATGACGGAATTTGGGGGTATAATGCAAAGGCAATCCGAACACAATCATGGGGTTTCATGTAATTGCATACAAGTGTATCTGACACAATTTCGGGCAATGGGGGGGGGGTCATTTTCGGGAAATGGGAAGTCATTCTGAACTCATTCCGAACACAATTAGAATTCATGTAAATTCACTAGTTTAACGAATTTATGTGAATTTGAATTGGTTCCATCCAAAATTGGGAGAAATTCCTCCCGTGTGATAAACTCCTCAGAATAGTAGGAGCGGGGGGGGGGGGGGGGGAGAAAGTGCTATTGGATATAGGATGATGTATCTTCTTTTATAACAGTAAAAATAAATTTAATAAAAGGACTAGACACTTCTGCCAGTTTAGCCATGTTGGCTGAGGTTAATGGAACAGTAGGTGCGAGAAACCTTCTTCAGCTGATACTTAAAATATTTTTTCAAACGAATGGGTAAAAGGTGCTTGTTCAAGCTTTTGACGGGTGGTAGCTAGTGAATACACTTATAAGTCAGAGCGAAAGCTAAGCCTTTAGCCTGCCTACATAACTAAAGAAATGGATAAAATCAGAGAAGCTACATAACTAGAGAAGTGGGAAATTTGTTTTATAACTGAATTGAAACATATACAGTACTGCCTACTTCGGGGGAAACAGGTACTGTTTTAGATGTTATATCCAAATAGGCATTACAAAAATGTCAAAAAAATCTCTAGTTCTTTCACCTATAAAAGCAATTACCATTAAGTTTCCTATCGTTTGCCAGAGTGGAAAACAGTAACAAAATAAAATCAAAATGGCATGGTTACTAATGAGAAGAAACATCACAAAAAATGGCATGGTTACTAATGAGAAGAAACATCACAAAAAATGTTTGTTACACAATGATTACAATTGTTGCTCTTACAATTGTTTAACATATCTTTCTCTCACTTGTTCTCATTCAGTGGGAAACCTATTCAAAATAAATGCAGCATTTTCAAAACACCTTGGCCTTGAAAGGCTCAGAGAGGTAGACATGCAAACAGATATATAACCAGGAGAGAGCTTTAAAGTGTGTCAGTATAAGATTATTATTGTTATTATTATTATTATTTTTATTAGCTATTCAAATAGCTTGTAAGTCCCGTTTTTATCAACTAACGAAGACACAATATTGTGTAGTCCTACTTATTTCCTTCCAAAGCCAAAAGCTGTTTTTGTGATGGCTAGAGAATGCAGAGCAAACATGTAAATGTAAAAATGCATTTTCATTAGGGCTATTTGATGAAGAACAATGCATTATTATGATTTTATAATTATGCTTTACATTTTATGGGCTTAGTGGAATAAATTATGTGGCTTTCCTGGATCTTAAATAGCATTGTTTCACATAAGACACACACAGCTGGAAGAAATTAGGAAGACCTCTCTCTCTCTTTCTCTCTACTCCCCTTTCGGGAGGAATCTTTATATAAAATTGTTGCCTGATCCTGTGCCTGTTTACACTGAATGCAATGGGACTTACCCCCAATTATGTGTATATAAGATTGCAGTCTTAATTGCACTCCTTCTTTCTATGACTTATCCACAGTCAGGAAATCAAGAGAACATGAGCTGTAGTTGTATGAGAAAATATGCCAGCAAAGAAAGATCTGAAAAAAAGGCTCCGGTTCAGGTCTGCTTCCTTCTGCACAGAATGCACAGACCTTGCTTTGAATCCCTGTGCATTCGACCATGGGTGATGTTGAATTAAGGTTGCCATCTCTCTCTTTCTCTGTCTCTTATGACAAGTTCTCCATCTTTAACAACTAAATGGCAGGCAAGTTTAGCATGATCCTTTGTGATCTCTGTTGAATTTGACCAGTGCAGATGGCTGAGAATTTCATTTGATTCCCTTTTGATAACAGCTCCCCAAAATGTATAGAGTTCTTTCCACTGGATGGAAAGAAATTGAGATTTTGACAAATGTGGGACAAAGCAAAGATAACAGGCTTATCAAGCCCTGTTCTGACAATACTGAGCTAGATGGACCCACAACCTAATATGATAAGGCAGCTTCTTAATTGATGTTGGACACTTTATTTTTTCTTTTCTGTGTGCCCTGCAGAGAAGTGCTACTCTTGCTTTGGTACTGCCTCTTTCACTATTGGCTTTGACCTTTTACATATAACAACTCTCATAGAGCTTGGTAGAGTTGCTTTTTGGGATGTTGTGGTTGTTCTGTGCCTTCAAGTTGTTTCTGACTCATGATGACCCTAAGACCATACTGTGGAATCCTAGAATCATAGAGTTGAAAGAGACTTCAAGGGTCATCCAGTCCATCCTCTGCCATGCAGGAACTCACAATCCAAGCACCCTGACAGATGGTCATCCAGCCTCTGTTTAAAAACCTCCAAAGAAGGAGACTCCACCACCCTTCAATAGAGTGTGTTCCACTGTCAAACAGCTCTTGCGGTCAGAACATTCTGGGAATTTGCTGCAGCGCTAGACCTCTCTGATAGAGGAGGCTAAAGATCTCACAAGGCTACAAATCCCAGAATTCCTTAGCATTGAGCCATGGCAGTTAAACAGCAGTAAAGAGTTTCAACGCAAAGTGTTTTAAGAGCAATAGTGGCTATCAACAAAAATATGGGCCCTACAACAAATCAGGTCTGAACTCTCCCTAGAAGCCAGGATGACTAAACTGAGACTGTTTGAACATATCAGGAGATGACATGACTCACTGGACAAAACGGTAATGTTTTGCATAGTGTAAGGCAGCAATAAAAGGAGAAATATGCATTACATGTGGATTGACTCACTTTATGAGTTTGCAGGACCTAAGCAAGGGCAACTGATGACCATAGAATCATAGAATCATAGAGTTGGAAGAGACCACAAGGGCCATCCAGTCCAACCCCCTGCCATGCAGGAACTCCAAGTCAAAGCATCCCTGACAGATGGCCATCCAGCCTCTGCTTAAAGACCCCTAAGGAAGGAGACTCCACTACACTCCGAGGGAGTGTGTTCCACTGTCGAACAGCCCTTACTGTCAGGAAGTTCCTCCTAATGTTGAGGTGGAATCTCTTTTCCTGCAGTTTGCATCCATTGTTCCGCGTTCTAGTCTCTGCAGCAGCAGAAAACAAGCTTGCTCCCTCCTCAATATGACATCCCTTCAAATATTTAAACAGGGCTATCATATCACCTCTTAACCTTCTCTTCTCCAGGCTAAACATCCCCAGCTCCCCCTTGGAGGTCTCTCATACATAAAGTTGCCATAAGTTTAATTCATCTTGATGGAAATAGCAAATGTGGGGCACAGTATTTGTAAATGCATTATTAAATAGGTTTTATCTCTTTTGGCACAGAAAAAAGTGAGTAGGCAGGACAAGCACAGCTTAGTGAGATCAATGGCCAGTCCACCCCTGCTTTGAATGCCAGAGAGATGTCTGGGGAGGTGACTGCATCACCCTACTCTTGTTTTAAACAATGAGTTTGATGCATCTCATATCCACTCTTAAGAAATTGAGCTATGCAGTTGTTTCTGACAATAGCCACACAGTACGCTTTAGACAGACGTAAGCCATCTTGTAAAAATAAAAATGAAGGTGTCCCGCAACTTGCATAGTGGTGTTCGTCCCAAAATGAACCTTAGCATACCCTAAATGTTCAAGTTGGAAAATTCAGGCTGCAGCTAGAAAATAACTGATGACCTGATGCTCCACATTCTTCCTCAACCTGGTGGGGGGTTTTCAGCCTTGCCCCCCTCCTACTGCACAACATGGAGTTGATAATACAAGGTCATCATCACCATTCCAAAGTAGCAGTGTGCATTTTTGGAACATTTGATCATTATTATGAAGCAAAGACTGCATGAATTTTCCTGGTGTCCCCTCCCATTTCAGCACTGGCATGGTGCTTGTAGTCAGTGACTTTATCTCTAAATGTCAAAGTAGCAGTATTAAAAGAGATAGCCATGCTACTCTGGGCCAAACCATAGTGGCCAAAAATGCTGGCTACAGGGTGGTGTGGGGGTATGGCGTATGAACGCCGCACATCCAAACACTGCCCCCAAGCTGGCATCAAACCATCTTGCTGACCACACAGAGGGCAGAGTCACAGTGTTTCTGCAGTATGGTGTTTACATGCGCCGTGCCGCAGAAATGCGAAAAAACTGCTGCCGTGGCGGAAAGGGTGCCTTTTTTCGGCCCTCCAAACCAGTGGCATTTTGCCACTTTTTTGTGTTGGAAAAATGCCAGATTGGAGGCATGGTGTGCAATTGCCATGGCCCCAATCCAGGGTTCAAGGGGGCGGCATTAAACCACCCCTTCATGGCCCTCTATTTCAGCATAAAATATATATAGAAAAGAGTTCTGCATCACCTTTGAGACTATTTGAGAGAAATACATTTTTAGCATAAACTCTCATGGACCTGTCTGCTTCCTTTGATGAAGTGGACTGAAGTCCCTGAAAGCTCATGCTACAAATTTCTTTTTCTCAGTCTCAAAGAGGCTACAGAATTCTTTTATATAGGTTGAATATCCCTTATCCAGAATTCTGAAATCTGAAATACTCCAAAGTCATCCACATGGGTGGCTGAGATATTGACCTCTTTGTTTTCTGATGATTCAGTGTACTCTAATTTGTTTCCTTGCATTTTCAATATTTTGAAAATATTACGTATAAAATTACCTTCAGGCTATGTGTATATGATGTATATGAAACATAAATGAATTTCATCTTTGGACATGGGTCTCATGTCCCTAAGTAAGATCTAGTTTCTACGAATGATGTCAGTAGCATACGAAAAGTACAACACGATAAACAGCAGAAAGTTGTTTTACTTTCTATAAGTAATGTGTTTTTTTTACTGGTACATGTTACAGAATTTCAAAATCAGTCAGTTGCCATTAATTCACTACAATATCTGGACAGTACTTGTTATACATTGTTCAACTTGTGGTTTTTCTATTATTTGTGTTTCTTTTTAAAAGAAAAATTCTTAAGATAGATAAGAGAATGGCATAAAAACACACAATCCCTCTCAAAGTATCTCGAAAATGCCTTTGAAAACAAATGTTGAAATGAACTAAAAGCCATTATTTGTCATGTCAGTCATGCCACTCTTGATGATTTCATTGCTTTTGAAATGTAATTTTTACACCCTTATTATCTCAAAAGGTAGGTACTTGTAGGTAGTTAGGTTATTTCTAAACTGTATTTTGAGATTACAACACCCAGGATCCTCAGCCAATTGTGCAGTGCTACAGATTGAGAGGGAGTTGTAGTCCTCAAAGTAACTTTCCAGGCCCTGTATTTGAACTTCAAATTGGTGGGGTGAAAATATTTTAATAGAAAAGATGATGGGGAAAGAACGAGCTAGCCCTGAAGTCCCTCTCCTGGGGATATTCAAGGTGAGGTAGCAAATAAACAAAGCGATCTTGAGCATTTTAAAAACATACAAGAAGAAACATGCTGGAATAACTATATCACTAACTATAGCAGTGTTCACAATATGCAGCAAACATGGGGTTCAATTTTTCTTTTACATAGTTCATAATTAGTTTTCCCTTACGATGATTATTAGGAATCTTAGGTGAACACAGTCAGTCTGTCTCATCTGCGTGTGGCCAATGGATTTGCATCACAGCAAGACATTTCTCAAATGAATAAGAACATCACAGTTTGATTCTAGGGGGATTTGGCCGTTGGTGCAGAATAATGCCTGTGGTTGAACTTCTGCAGTTGTTCCCAATGGGTTTCTTTTATTGTTCTCTTCCTCAAAACCCATGCATTTTATAGCTGAAGCCATTGTTATGCTATCTGATTTATCAGCTCAGGAATCCTCTTTTTTTAAAAAAACCCTCCTGATTGCTTGAGTGAATTCTGCTGTAAAGGCGATGACCTTACGATGGTTGAGCACTAACCTAATGATAAGATCCAGAGTTAACACCCTCATTTGTTTTTCCACGGGGCTATCATGTTAAGCATATTAATTGGCCACATGCTCACCCTACAGAACAGGGGAAGAAAACCATGTTCACCCATGGCTGGAGTGAGTTACAACAGTATTTCTGTAGTTAGAAAAGTATTTAATTAGCAGTGCACATTTTTAGAATACTTTACACAAATAAACCATCTCCGTTTGCTAGCTCCTTTGAAAAATTCACAGCAATGGCAAGGCAAATTCGAGGAGCAAACATTTTTCTCCACGTCTCTGACTAATCCTGCAGTCGATGCAAGCATACGACATAATTTTTCCTGAAATCTCCAGGTTTTGTCCCCATGTCCCTCTACTTGATGTCAACAGCTCACAAACTGTAAAGAAGTGGGTGACACTATTTAACAAATATAAGAAATGACAATGAGAAAACAACCCAGTAGGAGCCAGAATTTATTTTTATTCCTTTCTTGAAAAATAGAAAAGGATATTGTAGCCTTGCTGGTAGCTTTGAGTGTGTTATGTGCTTTCAAGTTGACTCTGATTTATTTCAATTCTGTTCTAGAGTTTTGTTGGTAAGAATTCTTCACAAGAGGTTTGCTGATGCCTTTTTCTGAGGCTGAGAAAATGTGACTTGCCTGAGGTCATCCAGTGGGTTTCTGTGGCTTAGCTGGGATTCAAGCCCTTATCTCCCAGAGATGATGCCTGAGACTCAAACCACTACAGCAATCTGAAAGGTTTTAAGTATTTCTCAGTAATGTAATGAGCCCCAAGTATTCTGAGACTGCTCACTTGGGTGACCAATTTTTATTTTCATTTTTAATTGTAACCTGCTTCCATGTTTTTATAGTTACACTTTTGTAGGAATTAAGATGAAGCTTTTACTGCTACTCTTATCTTCATACCAGAAGGAATATTTGTTGCTGCTAAAGGACATACAATCAGGGCCCATAAAAAGTTGGCAGTAGCATGTCTTCATGGAAAACTTGGCCTGCTCCTGATGTTTACTCGGTTTATCACACAAGGGGGGCAAACAGGATTTAAACGAGAGTTAAACAAGAATTAAACAGGAAATGCCTTATGTTTAACATAGGACATTTCCTGTTTAATTCCCATTTAAATCCTGTTTGCCCCCTGTTTACCCCCTAGTGTGATAAATGGGAGAAGAGCATAGAATCAAAGAGTTGGAAGAGACCACAAGGGCCATCCAGTCCAACCCCTTGCCATGCAGGAACTCCCAGTCAAGGCATCCCTGACAGATGGCCATCCACCCTCTGCTTAAAGACCTCCAGGTACGGAGACTCCACTACACTCCGAGGGAGTGTGCTCCACTGTCGAACAGCCCTTACTGTCAGGAAGTTCCTCCTAATGTTGAGGTGGAATCTCTTTTCCTGGAGCTTGCATCCATTGTTCCGCGTTCTAGTCTCTGCAGCAGCAGAAAACAAGCTTGCTCCCTCCTCAATATGACTTCAAATATTTGAACAGGGCTATCATATCACCTTTTAACCTTCTCTTCTCCAGGCTAAACATCCCCAGCTCCCTAAGTCGTTCTTCATAGGGCATGGTTTCCAGACCCTTCACCATCTTAGTTGCCCTCCTTTGGACTTGCTCCAGTTTCTCCACATCCTTTTTGAATTGTGGACACAGAACTGGACACAGTATTCCAGGTGGTGCCTGACCAAAGCAGAATAGAGCAGCACTATTACTTCCCTTGATCTAGACACTATACTTCTATTGATGCAGCCTAAAATTGCATTGGCCTTTTTAGCTGCCGCAACGCACTGTTGACTCATGTTCAACTTATGGTCTACTTGGACTCCTAGATCCCTTTCACACATAGTTTTATTCAGCCAGATGTCCCCCATCCTATATCTGTGCATTTCATTTTTGCACCCTAAGTGCAGTACCTTACATTTCTCCACATTGAATTTCATTTTGTTAGCGTTGGCCCAGCTTTCTAGTCTATTCAGGTCATTTTGAATTTCAATCCTGTCTTCTAGAGTATTGCCTACTCCTCCTAATTTGGTGTCATCTGCAAATTTGATAAGTATGCCCCCAATTCTGTCCTCCAAGTCATTAATAAAGATGTTGAATAGGACTGGGCCCAGGACAGAACCCTGTGGGACTCCACTGGTCACTTCTTTCCAGGTTGAAAAGGAGCCATTGTTGAGCACCCTTTGAGTTCGGCCAGTCAACCAGTTACAAATCCATGTAACAGTTACCTTGTCTATCCCACATTTTACAAGCTTGTTTGCAAGAATGTCATGGGGAACCTTGTCAAAGGCCTCAAAACTGAAAGTCCAGTATCTGGGACTCAGTGATTGCACAAGGATCCTTGCACCTTGTTTGTTTGTTTGTTTGCATTTTCACCTTTACTGCACGTTGGGACTTCTGGCCTATTCATAGTTATAAGACAATCATAGTGTGGATCCTGTGGGATAATCTTCCCTGTACAGCAGTGTTTCTGAGGCTAACTTATATTGGACTGGCCATTCCCCCCACCCCAAATGTGCCAGTGATTGGTACAATTTTTGTCCTCATTGAATACAACTGTTTCTTTCTTTCTTGGGAACTTGCTGTGAACTAGCAGCCAAAGAGCTTTTGTATTACCATTGGTCCATGGACTGTCACTTTGCGTAGTGCAGCTCTACAGCATGTCATGCCTTAATACAGGCTTGTTTTAGCAATAGTTTCAATCTTTTCATTTTGGCTCTCCCCCCCCCCCCCCAGTCATGAGCTATTTGGAATGCTCTCGTATTTTTGTTGCATTTTTGTTGTATGTTGTTAATTTTTCGTTGCATTTATGGCAATGGGAAATGGTGTAGAGGACTTCTTCTACAGAAATACAATAACAGTATTTCAGCAGATTTGGGTTACAGAAATGGGAAGGTTTTATGTTGCTTTTTTGCCTGCTCAGCATTGATAAAGACCCAAAAGATGTCACTGGCCAATCTTATCTCCTTATAAGTCATACTTCTGCAGGGCATTTCAGGACATCTGTTTAGTACTTTCCACTAATCAAGGATAGAAATATCCCTGATTCTTCCTAAGCAAAACAAATAATAGGCCTTTGGTTCAACAAATGAAAAAAGCAAAGACTGAAGTGAACAATGATGTCTTTTAATAGAATAACTTTTTTTAATTAAAAAAAAAAAGAATTGCATGCATCTGTTGATATTTTGTTAAAAGAAAATGGAAAAAATTCTACCTAAGAACTGCTTTGCATGATCAGTTGCCAGCCAGAGCAGTCCTGTGCCTATTTACTCAGAAGTAATTGCCAGTGTGTTTAGAAAAGCTTTATTCCCCATAAGTGTGCATAGGGTCGCAGCTGTCCTCTAGCACTGCCTTCAACAATGTCTTGCCTGGTTTCTTTTGAAGCTCACAGACAATGTGGTGATGGCTATGTCAAGTTATTTATTCAATTAGTCACCATCTAACTCATGTTCTCGGGCCAAAGGACGATTTATCCCAAGCATCTCTGAGGTATGACTGTGAGTCATCACAATGCTTTGAGAACAAAGGAATGGTCTGGGTAGGCTGGAATGTTGATTCACTTACAGTCCAAAGGGAGGAACTCAGAGATAGGGCTTTGAGAAGAAAGTCCAGATCTTTTGGAATCAGGAGGGTAAAAATGTAAATGACCTCTTGAATCATGCAAAGTATGTCAGTCCCTAGTACAGCTCTGAAAGGACCAGAAACTCCCCAGGCAGTCTCTTGATTCTGTGAACAACCAACAGTGCTCTACTCCATGAGTCATGCTTACATGGGAAGTTAGGTCTTAGAATATCAGGCACGTCAGAGACTTAAGAGAGTTCAGAAGACATTTGCTGAAACCTTAGGGGTTCTATGATCCTATCTATGAACCAGGAGGATGCATAGAATGATAGATTCATATGAGTTTATCACACACCTGGACTTCCGCGATGCTCCTGTTGCCCAAACGTCACCTGGTGAGATCGCTCATGGCACTATTAAAGTGGAACACTTCCATTTTCATCATGGAAGTGTTATCATAATTGTTAGGAAAAGGGCCCTTTTTTAAATAACGATTTGATCCGTCATTAAAAAGGGGCCCTTTTTCTAACAATTACCCTAATGCTTCCATGACAAAAATTGAAGTGCAAACGCCATGAGGGATCCCAGCAGGAGGCTCCTGTTGCAGATTGGTGATGGGAGCATCGCAGAAGGCAAGGTGTGTGATAAACTCCATAGAGTTATCCAATGCAACCCCCTGCAGTGCCGGGACACACAATCAAAGCATATCCAACAAATGGCCATCCTGCCTCTGTTTAAAAACCTCCAAGGAAGGAGACCCCACCACTTTCCGATGCAGCTTATTCCACTGTCAAAAAGTTTAGAGATCTCATGCCCCAGAGACAGAGTTATAATGAATATGTTCTTGACTCCTCTAGGCATCACCTATGAGATCTGTCTGGCTGCATGGCTCTTATGGGTGGCTGTAGACAAAGGATAGGGAAGCTGCTGCTTCACTGCAGAATTAATGCAGTTTGACACTGCTTTAACTGTCTTGGCTCCATCCTATGGAATCCTGGGATTCATAGTTTGTTATGACACCAGTGCTCTGACAGAGGAGGCTGAATATCTCACAAAACTACACACCCCAGAATTCCATAACATTGAGCCATGGCAGTTAAAGTGGCATCGAATGGCATTAATTATGCAGTTTAGATTAGCCTTTGACTTCAACTACGTTTAGCCTCACCCAGTATACTAAAAGACTGTGAATTGTAATCCAAAATACTTGCAAAGCCAAGCAGTCCCCATCTCTGTTGTAAAAGCCTTTGTGCCAATCCACAATGTACTCCTTTCTTTTGAGGATGGCAACCTCACCTCTGGCTTCTGGAAGTGGTAGTCCACTTTTTCACAATCTGGATTGTCTGGTGTGAAGGACGGGATTATCTCTTGTCTGTCTGCTTGCTTTGATAATGTCTGGGTTTAGTATGTTAATCACAGATCTCATGTAGCCTTGCCCCTAGATATGTAGGTTGCTTTCTATATGCTCACAATTGCTGGGGCCCCATGGTGACTTTAAGGAAAAGGGCTTCTTCTCATGCAAAATATAACTGAATCTTCAGTGGAATCTTAAATGGCACAATTCTTAGCATGTTTACTAAAAAAATAATTAATATGCTTTCAGAGAATACATGTTTTGGATGGTAGCATTAATATGAAATACACAAGTATTTCTCCTTCAGAAATCTAATATGTGGGACAAAGTTTATCCCCACCAAAAGAACGCTGCAACACCTCTGTTCCCCAATATTTTTTTCCTGGCTATCTTTTCTTGATAAGAATTCATTATCATTGCTATTCTTTCTATCTCCTCCCAGTCTTAGGGATTTTACTTCAATAAGGACCACAGGTTTGTTTTCAAATGCTGTTAATGTGGGGTTCAAATTTCTTTTGGTTGTTGTTGCTACTTAGCTGTTCTGCTCACTTCCAAATTATTATGGGTCCAAATAGCCTGTAGACAATTAAGCATAATGGTTGGATCCAGGCTTAATCCATTCTTATTGAAATCAGTAGGTTATGACAAATTAAAGTTTCATTGATTTCAGTAGGTCTACTTTAGGAATGACAAGTCTGGATCCAACCCTCTCAAAATAATATTAATAATTATTAATATTTATTTGCTTACTTTATTTGCTTACCTTTTTTTGGTCTTTGCATCTTAATCATGTTTATTGTAAAGGCATTATGCCTTCAGTTCTCTTGATAACTCCCACTAACAGCAAAAACTCTGATCATCATTCAAATGGCAACTTTCATGTAACCTTCTTAAGTAGTGCTTTCTTTATTCTTTGCAAGGCCCAAGGAACTGAGTATGTCCTCAGGCATTCCTTTCAGTTTGCATGTTAGCTCACTGAATAGCTAGATTAATGCAAAGGAAATGGCTCCCATGGAAACTTCTCAACTTCTTTGCCAGTCTCTATGGACATTTCTCTGGGGCCACAAGTCTGATTATTATTAGTCCAGAATACCACTTTGACTCCAATTGTTTTACTCAAGAAATCCTTTGCACGTACATGAATGTTGAAATGTTCTTTCCAGAGACATGTCCCATCAGGCTTTGTCTGAATATAAAACAGTGGCAGGTGTGTATTTATTGAAACATAATGTAGATCTTATTGAAAGTGTGTTCTTCCCCGCCACAGTGGAAGGAGCATGGTTGTAGTTTGTATGGCCACTTTATGCCTTATGTTCCACCCATGCGACAATGGACCGTTGCTACCACACAACCTTTTATAATCTGTTCATTCTTAATTAGAGGGCATTTCTTTCAACCATTTGCCATGTTAAACGCATGTGTACGTATTCTTAAAAACCATGTACTTTATTGCACCTCTCTTTACAGCTACCAGAAAACTACTGTTTGGCACCACGAAGAGGATTTCAATACTCATCTGGGAGGCACTCAGTTCATGGATGTGCCCTGCATGGCCTAAGTTAATGTCATGATACCACCCAAATGCTATAGGTAATTTGAAGACACATACACACACAGAGTAGCTGAGGTTAGGTACAGCTCTCTTAATATTGCTGAGGTGCAATCTCCAGTATTCCTCACCATTAGCTAAGCAGTCTTCGGTTGCTGGGAACTCAACAGCATCTGGTGAGATGCATCATGACCATCCACATGGATAGCAGCACTAACCACGATTCCTCTTCTACACTAGATTTTGAAACAACTGTTTGAAGTAGATTTTCAAGCAGTGGTTATGAGAGATATTGGTTGCTATCAACCATGGTTTGTATCAACATATATAAATACATATTTGAGAAAGAAGAGTGTTTCCTGTCCCACCATTTATTTTGAAATGATTTCTAGCAAGTGAAATGAGTTACCACATTATAATGTTTTACTTCCTCCAGTTTGAAATTTAAAGGAACTTAAAAATGAACCAACTGAGAATGTTTCCTTCCAAAGGGAGATAAATAATCCAACAACAGAAACACTTGGTGCTTTTAGGAGAGCACAAGAGAAGTCTTTGACATCAGAATTCTATGCAAAACACATGCAAAGTTGGGACTCCAAGAAACAGCCCCAGAAGTACCTTAATCCTTTCATCGACAACTGCACTATTGGGTTACACAGTTTTAATCCCAGAGGAGTTGTCTCTTGACATTAAACTGTCCAAATAGTATTTATATCTGCTGCTGCCTTGCAAGATCACTTAACCCTGCACAGCAGTTTAAAAGTAGTTAATGACAGCCCCAGCTTGACTTGCCCCTTATGAATGATCACATAAGTTCGACCTGTGCTGTCATGGTTTATGGAGGAAGGCAGTTTGTCCATACCCTGCTGCTTCAGCCCCAGCAGGTAATTTGAAATGAAATGAGACAGTTTCTACAAGCAGATTGATTTGGGAATCTTGCCTGTTCTTCCCTTTGACCCTTGACAAGTTGACACTACAAAGATTGTGACTTTAAAAAATGATTGGGTGCAAATACATTTAGGTAGATGATTTACCGCGTGTTAAAGCAAGGACAGTGCGTTCAGAGCAAAGCTGTGAGGGAAGGTAATTGTGAACTTTTAACAACTCATGTTTTATGTTTCTATATTTCATTAATTATCTGACCGGATGAATCTCTTGATCAAAAGAATAGACTGTTGTGCAACGTCCAGCAGGATCCACTTGTGAGACCTTGAAAAAGCTCAAAATCAGATCATTAGCTAACAAAGGAATTTGCGAGTGGTCCGTTAAAACACCACTTTGCACATATCTCCTATAGCTGCTCTCTTAATCTTGGCTGAAGCCTATTGCATTCAGCTGGTTGGAAGAGATTGCAGAGCTGAAAAGCAAGGATTAAGTCTGGAGGAATGCACAGTGAGCTGTTGTTTGAAAATGTGAACCCTGCCTATGACTCACTTTCTAGTTCCTTTCACCAAAATCTTTTAGAAAAACACATCATTGATCTATCTCACGGTCCAGTGTTGGCAAAAATGTGTGGCAACAACTTTCCAGGATTTAAGGCAGGATTCTTTCATAGACCTACCTAAAATGCTGGGGACTGAATCTAAGATCATCTACAGGCAAATCATTTACTCTGTGACTGAGGTATAGCCCCTAACTTTCAAAACTGGGCATGAAAAAAAAATCACAGGAAGTTAAGTGATAAATGCTGGAATGAAATAAACACGAATAAATATTTTCTTTTAGTTAGGTAATAATAGATCAGCGGGCAAGCCCGTATCTGAATGCAAAAGGTCCCAGGTTCACTACTGGCTATATTGGTTAGGGCTACTGGGAAATACAGCCCAAGAACATCTGAATAGCCACATTGTTTCTTCTCCCTTGTCCTAGGGGGCCACTGCTGTTCAGTATAGGCAATGCTGATTTACATTGATCTTTATATTTTGTTTTAATTGTACTTTGTTTTAAATAGTTGTGATCTGCTTTGAATCCTGTGCTGGGAGAAAAGTGCAGTATAAAATAGATAGATAGATAGATAGATAGATAGATATAGATCCACAGTTTCAAAATACAGTTGTTTCCAATATTCTATACATAGATGTATGTGTGTATCTGTGTGTGTCTATGGCGTGATACAGATGGCCCGAAAGGGTCATCCCTACGCCGTGATTAGGGCTGGGGAGCGTGCAGCATTTGCATGCTCCTCAACCCTAGCACGTAATCACGCCTGTGTCATTATGTAACACTGTTTAGAAGAGGTGCGTAATGACGACGCCACAACTGCGCAGCTTCTAGACGGAACTGCGCAGTTGCAGTGCCTAAAGGCGCCCATTGGCACCTTTTCAGTTTATTGTGCTGCAGCTGCATCTCCCTATATATCTATGTGTGCATGAGATGTAACATTAAATCGGAGCATAGGAAGCTGCCTCATACAGAGAGATCATTGATCTATCTCACCCAGTGTTGTAAAAATTGTGTGGCAGACAAGATAGGAGGAGGAAGATCCATCTCCCTAACAAAGGCCAAAAAGAGTGTGAGACTGTGTTCGTCCCAATGCATCCAGCACACCTCTCCGAGTTTTGTTGAACAAGTTGAACGCTACTGTCCTGGGACCAGTGCTACTCAACATCTTTATCAATGACTTGGCTGACAGAATTAGGGGCATAATTATCAAATTTGCAGATGACACCAAATTAGGAGGAGCAGCTAATGCCCCAAAGGACAGGATCAAAATTCAAAATGACCTTAATAGATTAGAAAGCTGGGCCAAAGATAACAAAATGATATTCAACACAGAAAAAATGTAAGGTACTGCACTTAGGGCGGAAAAACAAAATGCATAGATATAGGATGGGGGACACCTGGGTTAAGGAGGCTACATGTGAAAGGGATCTAGGAGTCCAAGTAGACCATAAGTTGAACATGAGTCAACAGTGTGATGCGGCAGCTAAAAAGGTCAATGCAATTTTAGGCTGCATCAATAGAAGTATAGTGTCTAGATCAAGGGAAGTAATAGTGCCACTTTATTCTGCTTTGGTCAGGCCCCACCTGAAATACTGTGTCCAGTTCTGGGCACCACAATTCAAGAAGGGTGTTGATAAACTGGAGCGTGTCCAAAGGAAGGAGACAAAAATGAAGTTCTGGAAACCATGCCCTATGAAGAATGACTTGGGGAGATGGGGATGTTTAGCCTGGAGCAGAGAAGGTTAAGAGGTGATATGATAGAGCTGTTTAAATATTTGAAGAGATGTTATATTGAGGAGGGCGCAAGCTTGTTTTCTGCTGCTCCAGAGAACAGGACCCGGAACAATGGATGCAAGCTACAAGGAAAAGAGATTCCACCTCAACATTAGGAGAGACTTCCTGACAGTAAGGGCTGTTTGACAGTGGAACACACTCCCTTGAAGAGTGGTGGAGTCTCCTTCCTTGGAAGTCTTTAAACAGAGGCTGGATGACCATCTGTCAGGGATGTTTGGACTGAGAGTTCCTGCATGGCAGGGGGTTGGACTGGATGGCCCTTGTGGTCTCTTCCAACTCTTTGATTTTAGGATTCTGTGTGGCTTCAAGTTGCAATTTGACTTCTGGCAGCCCCATGAATTTCATATGGTTGTCTTAGACGAGGAATATTCCCCTCAGCAAAACTGGTGTAAGAGAAGCTTAATTACTTTGCTGAAATCTATGGGACTTCAGAGGGTTAGCTCCTTCTAATGTTGTACTGTGGTTGTTGCTTCCAAATCCTGATCTGGGTTTTTTTGTGTGCCACTTGTGAGGGACAGCTAGAGCGAGTGAGTTGCATGGGTATGTCACTGAAATCAATATGAAAATTTATTCATGGGTATGTTAAGCATCATGGCATTATCCTGCAAATACGTTTTACACCTTAAACCATTTCCAGTAGACAAGAGAAGGCTAAATACAGCCTATGGCCAAACCAACCAACCAACCAACCAAACAAACAAACAGCTTCATTTATATACCACTCCATACTGCCTAAGCAGTGTCTAAGTGGTTTAGAACTGTAAGCTACTTGCCCCCAACAATCTGGGTACTCATTTTAGCGACCTCGGAAGGATTCAAGCCTGAGTCGAGCTTGAGCCCTTTTGCTGGTATTGAACTCTTAACCTTATGGTTTTGAGTGAGTGGCTGCAGTACAGGCATTTAACCACTGCGCCACCAGGGCTCTGGGCCACAACTGGACCCTAAGGCTGTTTTTTTTTTTTTGGTCTCCCACATCTTCCAAATGTGCTGCCCAATTTCAGTGGCAAATTGCTAATAGCCATTAAAGCAAATAGAAAATTACAGTAAATACATTATAGAACAGAGGTGGGAAAAGTACAGACTTTTCCATTTTGGGGCCATTTTGGGGCCCCTGAAGATCTCCAAATTTCGGAAGTGTTTCGCCCAAATGGTCCCAAACCACTGCTGAATGTGACAGTTATGCCCCATGCTCCCATATCCTCCTGAAGTCTCCCAAAACAGCCAAAGTTCACCCAGAAAGAGAAACCAGAAGTGATGTGATAACACTTCCAGTCACATTAGGAGAGCTGATATGTCCCTCACAGAGAATGCATCATGAATTTTCTCTAGTGGGTGTCCTCATCTCTTCATCTTAGGAAGAAGAGTGAGGGGTGAGGGCATGAGGCATACCTAAGGTAAGAGGAACTGCCCTCTCCTACTGAAGAGGGGAAAAAGTCCTGTGGAAGGCACCAGTTGAATTTTCCCCACTACAGATATTTTAAAAATAATTTTAATATACTTAACAGGGGTTGTACAAATAGTTTCAAGCTCATCTTTCAAAAAGTATGGGATTTGCTTATCCAGTCGATTTAAGAATGCGTTGCACAAGGATTGTGCAGATGTCATTGTGATACACATATATACTAATACCAAGTTGTTTCTTCTGCCTCACAGGCCATATATTACCTAAAAAGTAATGGGAGACAAAGGGAAGGAGAAAGAAAGACTTTTCAATAGAGCAAGTAGATTTTGTTCTCATAATATAAGGGTTGTCACCAGAGAGTGCACAGCATTAAATTTACGCTTAAAAAAACTTAATTTTTTTTAAAAAAAATCCTTTTGAAATGAATTACCCCACGTTTCTTTATAAAATAAACCCAGAGAAGCTAACCAAAATGAATAAAAAATACCACAGCAAACAATTCTGTTGTACTTATTTATAATAATTTTTACTAGTATTTAATTGCTACCAAGGTTTCCAGAAATAAATTGAAGTATCACATTTTGGCATCATTTTAAACAAGAAATATTTTATTGATCAAGTAACCACTCACTTAGAAATGAATGCAACATTTGTAGTATACTTGCGTATGAACTATATGAATATTATTGTAAGACTTTTTTAAAAAAAATCCCCATTTAATTCAAAAGATTGTGGCTGTAGTATTATTTTTGAAGGACCCTTCATTTCTTTTCGAAAAACCCTGCAACCTCAATACCACACTGGCATCATTTTAAATTATTTACTACTCTTTCCATTCATATTTCCATTGAACTATGTTAAAAATATTTTGCTGGAATGTTTCTTTATGTTGTCCATTGGGTTTAATAGACGTGCCGTTTAATAAGCTCTCTACCTGTAAGGATAGAGTATTTGACCTCTGTGACCTGCCACTGGTAGACATAGTATAAGATTGCTTTGTGAAATAAAGCTGTCGGTAACATCAACAAAATAAAAAATGATCGTATTCCAATACTCTCTGCTGAGTACTATGACAGCACTGAAATATGGAATAAAATTGAAAGTAGATTAGTTTTGGGCCCTAAGTCATGCTTTGACAAGATATAAGAGAAGAGAACATATCTTTGAACTTTTAGTTTTAAAGTTTTTTAATGAAAATATTTATCATTTTGTAAGGTTCGTTCTTTCTTTATCACAGCCAGACTGTATAACCTTAAAACAATCCATTCTGTTATTGTGAGGGATATAAATACTGGGCTATCTTTTATATTAAATAGCATAAAGGATACATGCACAGCGTGGAATAGCGTGACACCCATATCAGTAAAGGGGTGTCATGTTAATAATCATCATAATAAAAAAGCTTATTGGGGAGGTTGGAAAATCAGTCATTAATAAGCCACATATTTTAAACTATGTAGAGCATGTAAAGTATGCGAGACAGGGAGGCCGCCTTTGCCGTATTTCCTTCTTGCTCTCTGCAATGTTTGAGATTGGAAGCGATAGGTTGTATGTATGTTTGTATGTATGTATATATGGATAGATGCCTGGCGGGATTGAATCCTTTGGGCAAAATGATATATATTATTTTTCAATACATTTGCAAATGCTTTCATTTCAAGAAAGATTATCTGAGATCCTTTACTACTTGGTGCAGGGTTGCTACTCCGCAGCTCCTGTTAATTCAAAGGGGTTTGCTCTGGTGATTTTGCACTTTCCGTTGGACAGACGGTATGATTCAGTCTAAAATTTCCTTAGCCTAAAATATTATGAAACTGATTTAATCAGACTGATTTAGGGTGTAATCTTAAGGGTGAGCAGGGAGATAAAGTGCTTCAATCTCAGGGGCTCTTTCCTGCTAGGCAGCCAGTAGGGTGGAAATATCAGTAAAACCATTTTTTTTTTTTTGGCTTGAATGCAAACGTGGTGTAGTGGTTTGAGTGTTAGAATATGACCCTGGAGAGCAGGGTTCAAATCTATTCCTCACTCAGCCATGAAAACCCTGACTTTGGGCAAGTCACATTCTCTCAACCTCAGATAAGGCCAAAGGCAAACCTCCTCTGAACAAATCATGCCAAGAAACTGCATGAGAGGTTTGCTTAGGATTGCTGTAAGCCGGAAATGATTTGAAGGCAAACAGTAACAAAAATTCCCTCGTTTCCAATTTTTACTGGAAAAAAGCTGTGCTCTTAGATGTACCTAAATTTGACTCCACATTGGGAATGTAGCGAGTGGCGTGTTGCTGAGATTTCGCTTTCCTGGTATCACACCCAACAATTGTCTTAACAAAAAGGAGGATATAAATAAAATTTTTATTTATAGTTTATTTTAACAAGCTTCATTACCTGTATCCAAGGCCAGATTTCCAATAGGACAGGACTCATATTCAGGGGTAACCATGTTGGCCATGCAGCAAATGTTGAAAATATATCGTGCAAGCTTTTGAACCTTCGCTGGCTTCTTCATCAGGCAAAGATGTTAAAAACCATACTGCTCCTCTGGTGGATAGGAGGATCTAGCAAGAGGGAGGTAGCGCTGGATTCCCCACCTTGTCCTGAGAATGGAAATTGTGCAACGTTACTGAAGAGAGGGGAACCTCTGCCCATTCCTATGGCCCTGGGATGCATTTCTGAGGTAATAGAATACAAGGGGATATCCAAAACCTTTAATGATCACCTTAAAAAAATTGACAGAAAGTTTGTTTTGATTTGCAGTTGTTAACTTATCTCTGTGTAGTCACTATCTAGATTTATACATTTTTCCCAACGTATCTTGACCCTCCAAATACCTGATATTGTAGAAGTCTGCAGATTGCACCTTACGAGGGGGTATCGTGAAGTAATAATTATCACCCGGAAGTTATTATGCCATATTGATGAAATTTTGTCAGTGTCATCATTGGTCCCTAAGTGCACGTTGCTGAGAAAATCAGCTCATTGCATCCTTTATTTTTGTGATTGGCTGTGCCAGAAGTGACTAGAATCATAGAATCATAGAAATTTAGAGTTGGAAGAGACCACAAGGGCCATCCAGTCCAATCCCCTGCCATGCAGGAACTCCCAATCAAAGCATCCCCGACAGATGGCCATCCAGCCTCTGCTTAAAACCTCCAAGGAAGGAGACTCCACCACCCTCCGAGGGAGTGTGTTCCACTGTCGAACTGCCCTTACTGTCAGGAAGTTCCTCCTAATAAAGTGTAAAACCCTTGTCAGGCACAATCTGCAGACTTCTACAATATTGGGAGCCCAAAAATATCACTGTGGCCCCGATCCAACCTTTGGAGAGTGCAAAAAAGAGCTGCAAAACCTGCTCCTTTATGCGCCCTCTAAAGGGCACCATAGCTGCTGCGGCATGGCTGTATGGTGCCCCTTCAGTGCTGCATCATTTGGACACAGCAGCAGAGGTGCACCATAATGCCGTGTGTGGCACGCAGCATCATGGCACCCTGGGGCAGAGTTAGGGC
Source organism: Urosaurus nigricauda (assembly GCA_034509955.1). Classification (NCBI taxonomy): domain Eukaryota; kingdom Metazoa; phylum Chordata; class Lepidosauria; order Squamata; family Phrynosomatidae; genus Urosaurus; species Urosaurus nigricauda. The sequence continues at coordinate 111,349,978 of JAOEGL010000004.1, forward strand.
ATGCATCATCAGAACGCTGCACCCTGACTCTGTCCACAGGCCGGCCTTTCAGCCATTCTGTATAGGGCCAAAGTTCGCATATAGTTTGTTTCTTCATCTGTTTATTTTATGTTTTGCAGTTGATATTTCCACATTAATTACATCAGTTTCTTAAAAGTTTCTTCTTTATTCCCCATGTTTCTTCCCAGTAGTCTAAGATTGGAGACCACCCTCTTTCAACTTTTGACATTGATCTGCTATTAATTGTACAGGGAAGCCTGTCCATTTCTCTTATCTCTCTTACTTTTTGTGCCCAGCCTTTGATCTTTGGAGGTTCTTCCAATTTCCACCTTTTGGCTAATGATAATCTGGCAGCAGTGATTGAGTAGAGTAGTATTTGCCAATATTTATTTTCATGATTTGCTTTTAGAGTTGATGTTATGTTCAGCAAGCAGAGTTCCGGTTCCATGGGAAACTGTATCTTAAATATTTTCTGTATTATCATGTGATTTTTTTGACACACAAACACACACACACATATATATAATTTTTGCACACAGTCACCACATATGGTACAACATGCCTATTTCTTTATGACACCTCTGGTATTATTGTCTTTTCCAGTGAATAGTGTCTCCTCATGATGTGTCCGAAGTACGACAGCCTCAGTTTGGTCATCTTGGGAGGTTTCTGGCTTGATCTGTTGATCTGCTCTAGGATCCATTTGTTTGTCTTTTTGGCTGTCCACAGAATTCTTAGCACTCTTCTCCAGCACGACATCTCAAATGAATGGATTTTCTTCCTATCTTCTTTCTTAACTGTCCAGCTCTCACATCCATACATAGTAACAGAGAATAGAATGGCTTGTATGATTCTAACTTTTTCGCTCAATTGTATATCTTTGCATTTCTAGTTCTTTCATAGCTGCTCTCTCCATACTTAATCTTCTTCTGATTTCCTGACTACAGTCCTTGTTCCCATCAATGTTTGATCCCAGGTATGAGGACTCTAGCTATTTCTATTTCCTCATTGTCTAGGTTATATACGTGTAGATTCTTCATGGTCATTATTTTTGTTTATGTTCAGCAGTAAGCCTGTATTTGAATTTTCTTCTCAGATCTTGCTTAGCAGCTATTACCAACCATGTTTATTCTGAATGTGGCATAATTATTTACATTGTAAATATTTCTTTGTTGGTGCCCTTTTTCTGCCCTCCTAGTTCTTCTGGCCTGCTCTAACTTTATTAAAGGTATTTATCTAATTGCCTACCAGCCTACCAGCAGGAGCCCTTTCACACTACACAATTATAGCAACATGATTGCACTTCAAGTGTCATTGCTGCATCCTTTGGAATCCTGGGATTTGTTGTTTGATGAAAGGCACCACAGCTCTCTGAGTGAGAATTCTAAATACCACTCCCTCAATGGCAAGTCTCACTACCCCCTAGGATGGAGCCATGGCAGTTAAAGTGAACCATAATGATATAATTATATAATATGAAGGGGCCCAGGGGTTTGAATACAATGAACACTGTAACTAAAACACTTTTGAAACTCCTTTTAAAAGAATTTTGAAATCTAAGTCTTAACGTCTAAAGTTGGAAAGCTCCCGACTTTGAAAAATGGCTGCCGAAATGAGTTTAGGGACCAGTATTGGAGTCGGGCTGTACCCGGATGGTGGTTTTGGGGAGAAAAGCCGTGCGATAACAGCAGGGTACAGCCCAAATAAAGCTTGAATTCAGCAGTAGTAAGATGCTTTTTTTCAGCGGTCCAATAATCCAAGAGAGGCACACATTATGTAGTAGCAAGAAGTGTCTCATGGGGCAGAAACTGTGTAGTAGTAAGAAGATATTGGAGTTGTTGTATGCTCATTGGCCCACCCCGTGCCCACTAAGTCTTCATACAATCTTCAGGTCTAGCGAATAATCTTGTCTCATTTTGAAGAGAGATTCATCTGCTGGTCCATGTTGGTATTGTAACTGAAATAGAGAGGGTGCCATCCTACCTTTCACTCCTTCAACAAGACTGCAAATTGGCAACAGAGGTAGGCTGAATCTTGTTGGCAGGGCAGCTTTTACTCCCATCCTCCCTGACATCGACTTATCTGTTAGCCTTTTCTTCTGACTCTATTGCTCCCTGCTCCTTGTATTTATGTTGGCAAATAGGATCTTGATTCACTATTCCAGGCCTATTTCTTTCACAAGTCTTTTTGAGTGGGCTGCTGATATTGGGTATTTCATCAAGGGTCATGATAAGATATCTCATACTGAAAAACAAAATTTTAATTTCCTATTGAGCCAATGTAGTGTAGTGGTTTGAATGTTGAACTCAAACTCTGTGAGACCATGTTTTGAATCCCCACTCAGCCATGGGTGACCTTGTGGAATTCATATGTTCTCCGCCTTAGAAAAACACCATGGTAAACCTCCTCATAAGAAATCTTGGCAAAACTATAGAGCTTATCGCTCAGCATTTTAAACCAGCTCCAGCCTCCTAGGCTGGAGCAGGGATACAGGATGGAGGCAGGGATTATTTCAAACTAAATCACTGTCAAAATGCTGGTGCCATCAGCCTGGGTCCCAGCCGTGCTTGGCCAGCACTTCTGACTTGGCCAGTACTTCCACTGGCGGAGCATGGCTTGGACTCAGCTGGGATTCGGGCTGATGGTGGCTAGCGGTTCAGTGGCGATTTAGAGTGCAATAATCTCCACCTCCATCTTGCTTCCAGGCTCAAGCCCAGGAGGCTGCAGCCGGTTTAAAATACTGAATGATAGGCTCCATAGATGGGGTTTCCATAGGTTGAAGTCAACTTGAAGGCACACAACAACTACTCCAACAAAATGTTGCATTAATTCCAATTATCCTCCAACCAACATGGCCAAGTTGTAGGTTTGATCACACTCCCATGACAGAGTCCTCTACACTTCTTTATCCTAATTATTCTACTAGATCTCAGGGGCCTGCATCCTGGTGAAAAGGCAATTTTTCATAAGGGAAGCAGCTGTGTGGCTAGTTTAAACAGGATTGGCTGCATGGGTTCTCCTGTACAGTTTTCCAAGACTTTGACTGCAAAGAATACCTCCATTGCCCTGTAAAAAAAGTCAGTAACTGGAATTCTTTAAAATTCAGTTCAGCTTAAATTATTTTATTTGATCTTACCTCATCATACTTTCCATGACTGAGCTCAATGAGAGGTTGGGCCAAAGTTTATTATATGTTGATTTGCAAAGTCCACCAATAAGTTGCACGTGTGACTGACCTATTTCTGATTAATAATTTCTGGAATATTTGTGTCATTCGTCCGGAATTCCCAAATAATAATTGGGAATGAATAATCTCCTGCAGAATTATTTCACTTCTTTGTCTGGGAGTCAGAACCTAGTGGTGAGACGTCTGATAACTAGCTCTAAGTACACTTCCTTATTTATTTTCTTTGAATATCAATGATTTTACGTTATCTTCTATGTGTGTGCATTTATGTACACATGTCTGCTTGAATAATTTGTCTCCCGAAGCAGTGCTACCCTGCCGAACACCAAAAGCAGGAACTGAACAATTTTGTACCTCCTCACAGTTTGATGTTTCAGTTGCTGGGATCCTATATCTTAATTAATGTGAAGCAATTATTATTATTAAGCAATTATTTTCTTGGATATTGACTACTAGTGGAGGGGAAAAAGAGATGACTTGCATGCCACCTTTCTCTGTAGCACTAGTAATGCAGATGGCCAAGAGATGGCAGCACTATCTCCATTGTCATTGCCCCATCTGATTATATTTGCTCTTCTGTACATGTACGGGAGAAAAAAGAATTCAGATAAAGCTTTTCATCAGTGACCAGTAAGAGGAGAAAAAGCAACACTTGTATATTTCATCTGTTCAGAACACATTGACTTACATTTGTTTATATAATTTATTAGAGATTTCTTTTTGTTAAAGCAATGTTTTATAGTCTATACATAGATGTCCATACAACTTTAACTTGTGTGATTGTATGTAAACACATTAATGTAATAGAAAGCTATATTGCTGTAAAAAAAAAAACATGGAAAGAAGGAAAACATTTCTAGCATTTTTTCATTAGCTATTCATTCACTATTCTCCGGTGAACAGTTGATTTGACAAGTAGTAACAGTTTTATATATTTGTTTTGTCATTTATTTTATAAATGCATAATGAAAAACACATTTTGAAAGAAAGTTTCGACATTTCGAACTGGAGTTGGTTGGTGTGCCTTTTTCTTTTACCATATAGGTGGGATTTAACCTAAGCTATATCTTCTGGTCTGATCTGCTGAGACATTTCCCAGGGTAGAAACTAAAATCTCCAAGACTCTACTAGCAGATTTTCCAAATACTGACACAGCACAGACAAAGAAAGGCCCCTGCACCTTTAATAAAGTCTAGGAAGACAAGGTCTCATGCACCTTTAATAAACCAAACACAAAATACAGTCAAGCTGCACTTGTTAAAGATTCAGGTTGTCCATGCTTCATTCTATCTGGGCATCCTAGTTCAATGTTATACATTCATAGCCATAGAAAGATGGAATATACGAATTCACACAGGATGGTGGGTTTATTTTTACCATTCCCTCCTACTCCAAACTGAGAATGAATATATATATATCAATGTGGTGTAGTGGGAGACCAGGATCTGAAATCAAATTCAGTCATGGAAACCCACTGATTGATCTTGGGCAAGCCATACCCTTTAAGATGCAGAGGAAAGCAATGGGAAACCTTCTCTGATTAAATCTTGTCAAGATAACCCCAAGATATATTTGCTTTAGGGTTGCTATGTCAGAAACAATTTGAAGTCACACAACAACAAATGTATATTTCTAATTATAGCTCTGTCTGTCTGTCTATTTATCTAGCAATAGCATCTATCTATCTGTCTATCTATCTATCTATCTATCTATCTATCATCTTCCAAGCTCTGTTTTAAATTAGTCCATATATATTTGTTGATCCACATACTAGAGAAAAATAAGAGAATGTTATTCTGCTTTCGGTCTATCAGCCTAGACTAAAAATATGTTGTACATACTCAGCTTGTAACCCTCCATGGGAATTTCTGTGACAGTGGCCTTCCCTGGATTTGCACTCCTTTTACTAAGATTTTTATTGGCATGTGTAATATTGAATGTCTATGAAATATACAGCTTGAACACAGGTGGAAGCTCAGCCTAAATATTCCAATAGGCAACGGACATGCAATGCTTCTGTGTCAGTTCTCCAGGAAGGTATCCAGGACCACAGAAATGCTGCTAGCATGCAACGTCTAAAATTCAGCTTGCTGTCAGTGTCTTAAAATGTTATTTGTCTTTTTGGTTTTTTTTTAAATACAGATACCTAGATCGTGATATTTAGCTGGAAGATGTGGAGTTTGCCTATTTGAGTTTTTCTTCCCCATTCAAAACTCACCTCAACCACAAATTCATCAAGCAAATTACTTCCTCTCAGCCTCTGTCCTCCTACCAGGAGGCAAACACACATTTATTCTAATAGACTTAGAAAGGATGTTTTAAAAGAGAGTCTGAAAAAGCTGCATCTTTTCACCCTATCTATTTAAGTTACATGCTGAAAATATCATAGGAAAAGCAGGACTAGAATCATTAGAATCATAGAACTTTAGAGTTGGAAGAGACCACAAGGGCCATCCAGTCCAACCCCCTGCCGTGCAGGAACTCCCAATCAAAGCATACCCGACAGATGGCCATCCAGCCTCTGCTTAAAAACCTCCAAGGAAGGAGACTCCACCACCCTCTGAGGGAGTGTGTTCCACTGTCGAACAGTCCTTACTGTCAGGAAGTTCTTCCTAATGTTGAGGTGGAATCTTTTTTTCCTGCAGTTTGCTTCCATTGTTCCGAGTCCCTAGATTTGGTGGAAGGAGGTGTGAAAACTAGAGGAAGAAACATCAACAACTGAAACTATGCAGATGACACCATATTACTAGCAGAAAATAGCAGTCTTGGAATGATTACTGAAGAAAGTCAAGACAGAAGTGCAAAGGCAGTTATACAGATAAACATTAAGGAAACAAAGATAATGAACACAGATGATTTACATAACTTTAAAGCAAAAAATGAAGACATTTAAATAGTTCAAGATTTTCCATACCTTCTTGGCTCAGTCATTAATCAGAATGTAGACTGTGGTCAAGAAATCAGAAGAAGACTAGAACTTGGAAAGGCAGGAAGGAACTAAACAAGATTCCAAAGTGTAAAGATATATCATTGAATACTAAAGTTAGGATTGTGCCTGCCATGGTATTTCCCCTTTTTTATGTATGGTTGTGAAAGCTGGACAGTGGAGAAAGCTCATAGGAAGAAAATCAACTCATCTGAGGTGTTGTGCTGGAGAAGAGTTCTACTGATAATGTAGACTACTAAAAATTGAGGACCTAAATAAATGGGCCCTAGAGCAAATTAAACCTGAACTCTATGTAGAAGCCAAGATGTTGAAGCTGAGGCTGACATATGTTGGTCACATCATGAGAAGATATGACTCACTAGAAAAGACCATGATGTTTGGCAAGGTAGAAGGCAGTAGGAATAGAGAAAGACCACATACCAGATGGACTGACTCAAAAATAGACTTAACATCTCTGAGTCTGTAAGATCTGAGCAGGGCTGTTGATAAGGTGGCTTGGAGATCTTTCATTCATAGAGCTGTCATAAGGCGAAGTTGACTTCATGGTGGTTAACAACAACAACAAAATTATTTTTATTGTTTTAACTGTACTTTTTGAAACAACTTTTAACCATTTTTAACTGTGTGTTTCATATTGTTTTGAAAGGTGTTCGTATTTTAATGCCATTTTAATGTTGATCATTTGTATATTTTCACTGTATGCCATATTTAGTTCCACTTTGGGGGGAAAAGGTAGCGTATAAATAAATTTTATAAGGATAAGAGTAATACTAACCAAGCCTCTGTAGAACAGGGGTAATTATTTTTACCTGCCATACAAGGCTGGGTGAAGATTATGTAAAATATTGGTGAAGCATTTTGAATGCTCTACTTGTAGCTTCTGCTATTATACAGTAGTTCAGCAGCTACTTTCTAGATCATTAATCTGACCAATTGGGCAGTAAAAAAACAATATCAAACTACTGGGATTCTTTAATTAACAGAGAGAGAGAGAGAGAGAGAGAGAAAGAGAGCTTTACTCCCTTTTGTTTTTCCTCATCTCATATATTACCAATTCTGGAATACAGCCATCTTGACAAGCTCTACCAGGTCTATAAAACTAACATCTCAAAGCACCGTACCATACTTTGGCCATTTTCTAAGTTAACTTTGACAGGAGCTAATACAATCTTCAAAAACATCGTAAACTTTGTCCCAGAGCTGACACACCACTGCTGCTTGGTGCATTACAGAAGCGTATCCGGAGTGGTGGAAACATATCTAGTGCTGGTTAGATATATGCCTTTTTGTCATCACCTCCAGACACTATCTTTCAATTAGACTTTTTAAAAAAAATAGAAGAAGAAGTTGTGAAAAAAGAAATAGCTACTGGAAAGTAACTGCTGGAAATGTCCTTTGGTGTTGCCATATGTAGGTTCGTTCTGTTGCAGTTAACACGACCATGATGTAACCTCGGTGACTGAGCCTCCTGGTTGCTCAGCAGTGGTGTGAGTGTTTGCATTGCCATTTAGGAAACCAGTATTCATTCATCATCATGGCTGTGATCCCAGGTCAAGTGGGGTTGAAGCTACAAAGGAAACAAGTTCATTCAGCCCCAGAGGGACACTGTGTTTCACGTTGCTCAAGAGTGTCCTCGGATTTTCAACAAGTATAATGTATTTTATTATTGTTCTCTCTAGAGGGCAGGTGCGGGAATATGTGCAGATGATCTGTTAGATTAATTTTTTTTCTTACTTTTAAGAAGCAAGAACTATTTCCTGTCTTTCTAAAAAAAAAAAAAATCTGCATTATGAACAGACCTTTAGAATACAAATTACAGATGGGAGGAAGGACACACACACACACACAAACATTCACTTTCCTAAACAGGAAGATCATAATGTTACATTGGAAGCCCAATATTCAGAAAGCAAAATGAGCCTCTTCAGAACAGAACAGAAAAATATTCTGGCTCTCCTTCCAACCAAATGTATTGACTCGGGCAATTACATTTCTGTGGATGATCTCAAAACTTGGGCAGACTCATACAGTTGAGTGTGGCGCTTCCAATGCTCAGGTCATAAAATATAAATGGCATTAACACTGAAATCAAGTTGTGCTCTTCTGAAACAACTGTATTGGACCTCTTGCAAGAGGAATGAAATGAATGAAGAGGAATGAAAACAATGAAAACAGAGAGGTCCAATGCAGTTGTTTCAAAAGAGCGCGACTTGATTTCAATGTTTTCTCCAAGTCAGCAAAATAGCTCTAGCATTTTTTTAAAAGATGTTTTTTATAGGCAGGCCAACACAGAGTATATTCAAATAGTCTAATCATAATGCAATCAAGATATGTGTTGTCATAACTGGATCTGCTTTCTCTAAGGATGACAGAGGTAGTGCATCAGCTTTGAAGTTTGGAGCATTGTTTCTAAAAAGCACCCCTGCCTGTTACTTTTGGAAAGACAGCTTCTCATCTCCTCACCCCAAAGTAATGTTATCAGGCATTGCATTGTGTGAAAATAATGACTAATTCTATGGTTAGAATCTAAAAACTAGAGCAGACGTATTCAATACATTGTTGAATGGTAAGCTGACACATAAATCCCATTGATTTAGTGTGTCTAAGTAGGACTAGCAACAGAACCCAACATTTTTATACACCATTGGGAAAGTCACATTCTTCAGCCTTAGAGGCTGTATCCTCACTGCAGAAATAATCTATTTTGACGCCATTTTAGTTGCCATGGCTTAATGCTATGGAATTCTGAGACTTGTAGTTTGTTGTGGCAACAAGCTCTCTGGCAGAGAAGGCTAAATCTCTCATGAAACTACAGTTCACAGAATTCAACAGCATTGAGCCACAGCAGTTAAAGTGGTGTCAAACTGGAATATTTCTGCAGTGAGGCTGCAGCATATAAGGCTGAAAAAATGTGACTTTCCCAATAGTGTATATGGTATAATGGTGCAGATGCAGCCATGGGAAGGCATTGGCAAGCATCCTCTGGATAAATAATGCTAAACAAAGAAACAAACAAACAAACCAAAACTCTCAGGTTCAGTTTAAAGGCATATGACAACTGTTTATTCCCCTCACCCTCCCTTTCCTCATAATGTGCTTTTGGTAATAGTATTGCTGTTAATACTTTATTTCTCAGCTTTGCATTGGGCTAAACTGAAGCAATGGGCAAACTTTCAATTGCCAATGACATTGAGCCTCTGGTGTTAGGGTCCAGAGATTGTCTGAGGCAATGAGGAGTGGGGCAGATGCTGGAACTTTACGGCTCAGTGCTTCTCTTCTTAGCACCAGTCCAAGTGCCGTTGTGCCACTCATACTAGTAAAATCATGCGATGGGAAGAAACAAACAAGAACAATATTGGACAGAGGACCTTTTGCCTAGGGCCCCCTCATACCCTGCTCTAGCCATAGCCCTGGCCCCGTACACAAATCTTTTACACATTTCTTTTGTGTTTTAAAATCCTTTGCTATTGTAAATGGGCGATGACAGGAAGTGTCAGAACTGATAAGGAGGCAGAGAAACAGCTTTATTTCTCACTGTCTTGGAATGTCTAGAAGAAAAGGCAAAATCTCAGGATTGCTTGCAATATACCAGTTCTGGTAAGCCAAAGAAATAGTTATTTTATTATACTGATCTGGCAGGGACAGTTCCAATTAATCTACTGCCGTGCCACATTTCCAGCTCTTTTTAAAATGCCCCCGTTTCCCCTCTTTGCCCTTAATTTATTTCAGCACAGTAAAATGAATTCAAAGTGTAAAGTTAGTTTGACCTCAATGAGCTCAGAAGGGAGGAGGTGAGAGGAAAAGGCAGAATCTTGCCTTTCCCAGGAGGATGGGGCAAAAGCAAACAGTTGCAGGATTTTTCTGATTTGCGTGTGCATCATCATTAATAATTGTTACTATCTTCACTACACTCTGATATTGCCTGGCCACATGTGTCTCAGCAAGGTAGCTGCCTCAGCCAGGAGACATGAAAGAGCAGCAGATTGTAAGTTATTTTACTTCATTTGTGTATGTCTTTAGTAGCTGAGAGGTACCTGTATAAAATCCTGCTGCCTAAGCCAAAATTGCCTTGTTGGTTTGAGTGGGATGCACCTTAACTTGAGTGGATGGGAATACTGCTTGCTGCTTTGCCTTGGGCAGCAAAATATTTTGGGCCTAAGACTGTCTACAAGAAAGAAATGTGTCCAGGGAAGGGAATCCAAAATGATCAAAGATCTAGACATCAAGCCTTATGGGAACAACTTAGGGAGCTGGTTGTGTCTTTGAGAAGACTTGAGAGGTGACATGATAGCTATCTTTAAATTCTAAAAGGATGCAATGTAGAAGATGGAGTCAGCTTATTTTCTGCTGCTCCAGAGACTAGAACAAACCAGTGGATTCAAATTACAAGAAAATAGATTCTACCCAAACATTGGGAAAAACTTTGTTGCTGTAAAAGCTGTTCGACAGTGGAATAGGGTGCCTTAGAGGGTGTTGGAAGCTCTATCTTTGGAGGTCTTTAAAAAGAGGTTGGGCACCTTTTACATGAGCTTTAGTTGAGTGTTCCTGGCAGGAGGTTGGAATAGATGGCCTTTATCGTTCCTTCTGACTCTTTGTTGTTGATGAGGTTGTGTTGTTACTGTGTGCCTCCATCATTTTTGACTTATAGCGACCCAAAGGCCCTATAATAGGGAAAACCCTATCATAGGGTTTTCTTGGCAAATTTCTTCAGAGGTGATTTGCTGTTGCCATCCTCTGAGGCAGAGAGAGTGTGACTTGTCCAAGGTCAGCCAGTGGGGTTTGGTGCTCAAGCAGGTAATCGAACCCTGGTTTCCAGAGTCCTTTGATTCTATTATTTTAAGCTTGTCACTTAGCTTCTAAATGGTGACGCTGGCACTAATTTACATTGATAAAATACTCTCTGAGTAAACAAGGATGTTTAAAGCTCAGCAGGTGAGGTGTGCGGATTAAACATAGTATGCCTGATGACTTCAAGAGAGTTTAATGGACTCCCTACTGTGGCCAGCAATGTTGGGAAGGGAATTGTAATTGGAGAGTCTGTATAGTAGTTGGTTTCTGGATCTTGTCACACCAGGTAAGTAGACTGATTTTACAGCATACAGAGTATTCCCAAGGGCAGCAGAATTTGAAGGAAATGGTTCCAGACGACTGAGCATGGTTCATTTGGTTCACTTTGTTGGAATTACGGTGAGGCAGTAACTGAAATCTACTCTAATGAAAAACCTTAAGGGTAAAATGTGTGGTTGCTAGAACAGAGAGGGCTGTGCAGGGTAGGGATCTGAAAATCCAAAACAGCTTTTCTGAAAACAAGTCTCCATTTCTGAAACAGTTGTTGACATATTTTTTCCCCTTTCTAATGCATTTCTGATGAGAGAGAAAGTGAAGTTGCATCTGCACAGAACTTTGATTGTGACTTTTTAAAGAAAAAGCCTTTATATCACTCATTGAGGCATAAAAGTGACCCATTAGTTCCTCACTGCAAGCAGTCAAGCCACAATAGGAAGCGTGGCTACCAGCCAGCCACACTTCAGGTATGTTTTGTGAATGAATAATATGATGCCACATCTTGTTGCACTGAGCGTCAGCATGGTGTAGCGGTTTAAGCCTTAAGTGTAGTGGTTCAGATCTCAGCATGGCCATGGAAACCCACTGGGTGAGTCTGGGCAACTCACACTCTCTCAGCCTCGGAGGGTGACAGTGGCAAAATCCCTCTGCACAAATCTTGCCACGAAAACCCCATGAGACGTTCACCTTAGGGTTGCCAAAAATTGGAAATGACTTGAAATGCACAACAACAACTTGTTGCATTGTTTCTCTCCATGCTTGGAAATGGGAGGATCAATATGGAAACAGCAGACTTGGGGCTAATGTACAAGTAAGAGTATTTTGTGAATAGTTGCAGATTTTCACGTATTGTCATTGACGATTAATTGCATATATTTCTGTCTATTCACCCTCCCTCTGCACAGATTTCCAAATTCATGTAAAGCAGACGGATGGCCATTTGCTTGATAATGTGCATTTCTGTGGATTTCCACTGATACTCAGGTAAAAACCATAAAGCTCTTTTCTGGGAAGTTTAAGGGTCTCTGCAAAAGCCCAAACTTCTGTGAATCATGTGTGGTCGGACCACATTCTATTTGACTAGAATTAGAAGTGTTTTAATCATGTAGATAACCGCATGGTCCTCCAGCTCTTTTGTAGATAGAAACCTTTTCTCAAGGAAACATTAGGAACTCCACCTATCACTTTGCATAAGTTTAGTAGCAACAGTCTTTCTGACTTTCCCAACAAGGAATAACAATATGTAAACTTTACTTATTTAACTTTGCCAGTCATTACATCACACACACACATCATTATGATCTTGTTACCCAAAAGTAACTCATTACTGATAATGTTGTTATTTGCTGCATGTTATAAGTAACATGTTTGTGAACTTTGAAGGTCACTGTGTGTATATGTTTGCATACATGTATAAGTACATTCAAGAAATTGTAGTGTAGATAACATAAAATTAGGATATTATGGAGTCCCAGCATAAACTTGAAGAAAATGGTATCTTTAAATCTTTTCCCTAGTTAAGCAAATAAATACTAAAAACGGACCCCTTTAGGTGGTGCTTGAAGGTTCAGAAACTGAGCAGACCAATCCTCTCACCCCCAGCAACAAGTTATAATATATCCAGGCTTTGATAAAGCTGCTGTTTTGGGCTACATTTCCCAGAATCTGCCAGCCAGTATGGCTACAGAATACAGTCACCCCTCCTTTCTTGCGGACTTGAGGTCCATGGTCTTAGATATTTGTGGAAGGGCGACCTCCTTTATTGTCAATGGGGTGCCCCCCTGCGGCTCATGCCCTGTGAGCACTTGCGGGCATCCACCCTATTCAAGCCTATGGGCTTGAATATCACTGAGTCTCCATTTTTGTGGGAGGGTTCGGAACGGATCCCATACGAAAACGGAGTGCTGACTGTACATTCATATCTCAAGGTATTTTGAAAAGGGATGAATGATATAAATTTAATATCCATTGTTATCTGTTTCTGTGGGTTTTGGTATTGGCTGTCTGTCATCTTTTCATTCCACCTTTCCTTTAAGGCACTATATATAAGATTATCCTTACTTCGTCTAGTACTTTGGGGGATGCAGGAATGCAAGTCAGTTCAAAGCGACCCAGTAAAACTCATGGTTGAGTGAACATTTGAATTCAGATTCCCCTGTGCCAAGTCTAACCCTGTATCCAATAAAATATCCTTTCTCTTACCAGTTTTAGTTTGCATGAATTTGCTGAAAATCAAACAAAACCAAAAGCATATTTTTATTTTTGATTATTGAGGACTGCATCCTGTTTTCTCAAATACTCTTGTTTCCATGAAGGGGACAAGGATATATTGACAAAAACAATATTTCAGCTAATTAATCAATCTTGAAAGCTGCTGTTTATTTTTTGGAAATATTTGGCACCTAAGGAGAAGAGAATCAAAGCAGATAATATTTTTTTTCCCTCATACACCCAGACTGATTGAAAAGTCCTAGATTTTGCTTTTGTTCTTTCCTTTTAATATACATTTTTAAGGAATGTTAATTATTTGCATAAGGAAGAATAGCCCTTCTAGATATACAGGTAAGTGCTTGATGTTAAAGAAAATGAACAAGCAAAATCTCATTTTATATAACTGCTAACCCAGAAATCTCATTTTATATAACTGCTAGGAGAGGCTTCTGGCCATACCTTCCTCAAGGTAAACCTGTGCTTCTCTGTGTGCCTTTTGATTGGGTAAGACCTTAAAATTTGAATTTGTGAGCCATTTCATTGGTTCATTGGGGAGGAGGAAAGAGAAATCTCATTTTATATAACTGCTAGGAGAGGCTTCTGGCCATACCTTCCTCAAGGTAAACCTGTGCTTCTCTGTGTGCCTTTTGATTGGGTAAGACCTTAAAATTTGAATTTGTGAGCCATTTCATTGGTTCATTGGGGAGGAGGAAAGAGAAATCTCATTTTATATAACTGCTAGGAGAGGCTTCTGGCCATACCTTCCTCAAGGTAAACCTGTGCTTCTCTGTGTGCCTTTTGATTGGGTAAGACCTTAAAATTTGAATTTGTGAGCCATTTCATTGGTTCATTGGGGAGGAGGAAAGAGAAATCTCATTTTAGGAGAGGCTAGGAGAGGCTTCTGGCCATACCTTCCTCAAGGTAAACCTGTGCTTTTTTCTTTTCATACTCATTTTTATATTTGATAGCCAAGGCAGGGGGGAAGTACAGAGGAGAAGGTAGCCTGAACACAGTGAGGACAAACTCATTCAATATTTATACTTTTCTTCCCACTATTCCCTTAAGGGGCTGTGGGGATTCAGAGGAAGTGAATCAGGGACTTGCCTCTAGAAGGAGCTAGCAGCCAGGAACTTTCTAGATACCTATAGGCCCAGTTGATTGAGCTCACTAACAGAGCTTGGGGACAAAGGCCAGCCACACAGGGATTTTTTACACTGGTGTTTTACAGGAGAAGCCCACAGTCTTGTTTCATTGCCTCCTTAAGACTTCTCACTATGGACACTGAGGGACCTGCAGCAGTCACCTGCAACACCTGTGGGATGTTTGTCTTCTTGCCTATAGATGTGGGGAACTTCACCTGCACCAAGTGCAAGTTGGTAGCCCTCTTAGAAGGAAGAGTTCAGCAGTTGGAGGCCCAGGTGTCAACACTTCAGCATCACAGAGAGCAGGAGGTTCTCTTGAACAGAAAGGACCAGATGGTCCTGGACAGGAAACACACAGAGAAAGTTGCTGAGGAAGAAGAGGTCACTTCACACACAAAAGAAGGAGATGGTTGGAGGAAAGTTACACGCAGAAGTAGGGAAACCACGGTTCGTTCTGTGAGCTTGCAGCTACAGAATCACTTTGAATCTCTCTCTGTTATCAGAGATGATGAGGAAAAGCAGCAGAGACAGACATCAGGGACAGAGCAGGGGAGACTGAGAGTACCACGAAAGGGAACAGCCGCTGCTAAGCCTCGGAGGAGGCGTGTGGTGGTTGTGGGGGACTCCTTGCTGAGGGGTACAGAAGCAGTGGTTTGTGGGCCTGACAAGATGTCTCGGGAGGTGTGTTGTCTCCCTGGGGCAAAGATCCATCATGTAACTGAGAGGCTGACAAGACTTGTCAAGCCTACTGATCAACACCCCTTTCTTCTGGTTCATGTGGGAACCAATGATACTGCAAGGCACAGCCTTCAGAATATCATAAGGGATTATGAGGCTCTAGGAAGGAAGCTGAAAGAGATGGATGCACAGGTTGTCATATCATCTCTTCTCCCAGTAGAAAGGCATGGTCCAGGAAGGGAGAAGAAAATAGCAGAGGTGAATAACTGGCTCCGTAGATGGTGCCGCCAAGAACAGTTTGGATTCTTGGATCATGGGCTGCGGTTCCATGAGGAGGGACTTCTGGCAAGGGATGGGCTGCATCTCACACCAGTTGGCAAAAACATTTTTGCCAAAAGTCTCAAAAATCTGATCAGGAGGGCTTTAAACTGAGTTATATGGGGGAGGGAGACATTATTTTGGAAGGCAAAAGGGCTGGAGAAAATAATCAAACTGACATAGAGGGAACAAGGCAAACAGTGCAAGGACCCAACAGTGGGAAGCAAAAAAATTTGCACAGGCAGCAAGTAAAGGGAACACATGTTCTTAGATGTCTCTACACTAATGCACAGAGTATGGGAAATAAACAGGATGAACTCGAACTCCTAGCACAACAGAGCAAATATGATATAATAGGCATCACTGAAACCTGGTGGGATGAGTCTCATGACTGGAATGTAGAAATAGAGGGATATAACCTTTTTAAGAGAAACAGGCCAAACAGGAAAGGAGGAGGAATAGCATTATATGTCAGGGATATTTACACCAGTGAAGAGATCCAGGAAGTCAATACTGGAAGCCAGGTGGAGAGCATCTGGATAAACATTAAAGGAGAGGGAAACAACAGGGATGTTACTGTGGGAGACTACTACAGACCCCCTACTCAGGCAGAGGAATTGGATGATGCCTTTCTAGAACAGATGAGCACACACTCAGAAAGGAGAGATGTAGTAGTGATGGGGGACTTCAACTATCCGGATATTTGCTGGAAGTCAAACTCAGCCAAATCCTCAAGGTCTAGCAAATTCCTCACTTGCCTGGAAGACAATTTCATTGTCCAAAAGGTGGAAGAGACAACAAGGGGATCAACTATTTTAGATCTGATCTTAACCAACAGGGATGACCTAGTCAATGGGGTGCAAGTGGTTGGATCCTTAGGGGGAAGCGACCATATTCTCCTGGAGTTTGTTATACAGCGGAAAGGGGAAGCCAGGCATAGTCAGACACGCATTCTAGACTTTAGGAGAGCTGATTTCAATAAACTTAGAGAAATACTGGGGGAGATCCCATGGTCAAGAAAACTAAAAGAGAAGGGAGTTCAAGACGGATGGGAGTTTCTCAAAAAGGAGATACTGAAGGCGCAATTTCAAACAGTTCCAATGAGGAAGAAAAATGGGAGGTGTCTCAAGAAGCCAGGATGGATGACTAAGGAACTTTCAACTGAGATAAGCCTTAAACAGAACATGTATAAGAAATGGAAAAATGGGGAAATCACGAAAGAGGAATTCAAACAAATAGCCAGCACATGTAGGGGTAAAGTCAGAAAAGCTAAAGCACAGAATGAACTCAGGCTGGCTAGAGAGGTTAAGAACAACAAAAAGGGCTTTTTTGGGTATGTCCGAAGCAAAAGGAAGAAGAAGGAAACAGTAGGGCCACTGCGTGCAGAAGATGGCAAAATGCTCAAAGATGACAAAGAAAAGGCAGAATTACTCAACACCTTCTTTGCTTCAGTCTTCTCAGAAAAGGCAAAGGGTGGTCAACCTAAGGATAATGGAGCAGAAGACAGAATAGGGGAATCTCAGCACAGAATAAGTAAAGAGATAGTACAGGAATACCTGGTTAACCTAAATGAATATAAATCTCCAGGACCAGATGAACTACATCCTAGAGTATTAAAAGAACTGGCGAATGTAATATCGGAACCATTGGCAATAATCTTTGAGAACTCCTGGAGAACAGGAGAAGTCCCAGCAGACTGGAGGAGGGCAAACGTTGTGCCCATCTTCAAAAAGGGGAAAAAAGAGGATCCCAACAATTATCGTCCAGTTAGTCTGACATCAATTCCAGGAAAGATTCTAGAGCAGATCATTAAGCAGAGAGTCTGTGAACATTTAGAGGCCAATGCCATAATCACAAAAAGCCAACATGGGTTTCAGAGAAACAAGTCTTGCCAGACAAATCTGATCTCTTTTTTTGATAAAATTACCAGTTTGGTAGATGAAGGGAATGCTGTGGATATAGTATATCTTGATTTCAGTAAGGCCTTTGACAAGGTTCCCCATGACATTCTTGCAAACAAGCTCGTAAAATGTGGGCTAGACAAGGTAACCATTACATGGATTTGTAACTGGTTGACTGACCGAACTCAAAGGGTGCTCAACAATGGCTCCCTTTCATCCTGGAAAGAAGTGACCAGTGGGGTCCCACAGGGTTCTGTCCTGGGCCCAGTGCTATTCAATATCTTTATTAATGACTTGGATGACAGAATTGGGGGCATACTTATCAAATTTGCAGATGACACCAAATTAGGAGGAGTAGCCAATACTCCAGAAGACAGGATTGAAATTCAGAATGACCTGAATAGACTAGAAAGCTGGGCCAACGCTAACAAAATGAAATTCAATGCGGAGAAATGTAAGGTTCTGCACCTAGGGAGGAAAAATGAAATGCACAGATATAGGATGGGGGACATCTGGCTGAATGAAACTATGTGTGAAAGGGATCTAGGAGTCCAAGTAGACCATAAGTTGAACATGAGTCAGCAGTGTGATGCAGCAGCTAAAAAGGCCAATGCTATTTTAGGTTGCATCAATAGAAGTATAGTGTCTAGATCAAAGGAAGTAATAGTGCCTCTCTATTCTGCTTTGGTGAGGCCCCACCTGGAATACTGTGTCCAGTTCTGGGCACCACAATTCAAAAAGGATGTGGAAAAACTGGAGCGGGTCCAAAGGAGGGCAACTAAGATGGTGAAGGGTCTGGAAACCATGCCCTATGAGGAACGACTTAGAGAGCTGGGGATGTTTAGCCTGGAGAAGAGAAGGTTAAGAGGTGATATGATAGCCCTGTTCAAATATTTGAAGGGATGTCATATTGAGGAGGGAGCAGGCTTGTTTTCTGCTGCTCCAGAGACCAGAACGCGGAGCAATGGATGCAAGCTGCAGGAAAAGAGATTCCACCTCAACATTAGGAGGAACTTCCTGACAGTAAGGGCTGTTCGACGGTGGAACACACTCCCTCGGAGTGTGGTAGAGTCTCCATCCTTGGAGGTCTTTAAGCAGAGGCTGGATAGCCATCTGTCGGGGATGCTTTGACTGGGAGTTCCTGCATGGCAGGGGGTTGGACTGGATGGCCCTTGTGGTCTCTTCCAACTCTATGATTCTATGATTCTATGATTCTATGATTCTATGAAAATGCAAATAAGGATATGGATGAGATATTTCTGAAGCAGGAGATGTCAGAGATTGGCACACATGGTTATCGATTCTTCTCCAGAGAATTCCACTATTGAAAAAATAAAGAGGAAATTTCAGGGCAGTTATGTGAATCTTTACAGGTCCCTGGTGAAGTGAAGGGCTTCTTTTTTAAATAAAATGTTCTCTGCATTTCCCCCTGGCTCATTGAATACTGAATCTGATCAAGGAACAAAATTGAATATAATAGAAATCGGTTTTCATGGCTGCTTTATTCGTTTAATAAAATGGAGTGTTTGTGAATGGACTTTCCTTGGAATGAACTATTTTTATGGTAAATGGGTGAGCATTTGAATAGACTGGAGAGATAGATAATGCTACTTGTAATGATGCCTGTGACCGATGATGGCACATGTCGAATTTTAAATAAATTTAGTGCTCTGGAAATGTGCTAGATTGCCAGTGACTGAAATTGCTCTGTTTACCTAAGTAGGACCAACAGGAGTGCCTGATTTTCCTTACTGACTTGCTCATTTCCACTGAATAGGATAGAGTACACTGCAAAAGCAAAAATTAGCTGCTTACCTAGGAAGCTATCTATTTGCTTTTACAGTGAGTCAGACCGTGGGTCCACAGCTGGAGTTCACATCAGTGGCATGCCTAGTATATTGGACAGCAGCATGAATCATTATTTTAATACCACCCTCTTCTCCTCAACAGCCTTTTATGGATCTGGTGGGCCTGTTGGCAGGGTGGCAAAGGGAGGAGACTCTCTTTACTTCCTAGCCAGCAGAATACATTTCCATCACCTCCTGATGTGTCACTCAGTGTGGTTTGTAGTCTCACATCCCCCTAGTGATGCTCCTGATTCACAACAGACTATGCTTATTGGGAGTAGCTCTCCAGGGTTTCTGGGCTTTCTCCCTACAAAGCATATGGGCCACTGCTGAGGCATAACTCCTCCATTTCTAAGGAGTGTAATTCTGTTTGGAAATATAGTTCACTGAACTTGGTGCTTCTATAGAAATATAACAAGTACATATCTATACTGCTTATCAGTGTACTTAAACACTTCCTATGCTAATTGCCCCCGACAAGCTGGGTTTTAGCAACCTACGGAAGGATGCAAGGCTCCTGGGCTATCCAGGGGCATGAAGCCCTTTTCCAGCCAAAAGAGAAATGGCATCTTGTCGCTTCTCTTTGGGCTGGAAAAAAGCTGGATTGGGGCTACAGGGGTTGCCAGCAAGGCTGCCCTGGCCCCAGTCTGGCATAGAAAGGGAAGGAGCTGCTTTTCAGCACTCCTCATTGCTGCGCAGCTGCACTGTGCCATTTGCTTGCTGCTGCACAGTGGTGCAGCAAAGAAGGATGGCTCCAGCCCACCTTTTCCAGGTGGTCTGTCGAGCCCCATAATGGTTTTTTTTTTTTTTTGCATTCTGCCCTGACAATATCCCTTCAGTCCAGAGTATCTTCAGCTAATGATGCATACTTTAAAAAATTAATATAGGAAAAGAGAATGCAATTAAGATATTAAAGAACCTTCTGGGTGTTATAAGGTGTATATTGATTTAAGTATGAACCACTCTGAAAGTAGGTATATGAAAAATTTTGAGTTTGTAAATCCATTTTCCCAAGCTTTACTGGAGCTGCAGACATTTACAGAAAATCCTGTCTATTCAACATCATAGTAGTTTCATTTATACTTCCACTTACAGTGTTTCATTTATACTTTATGAGAACCATGTTGCTTCAATGTTTTTTTCTCTGAAGATGCCAGCCACAGATGCTGGTGAAACATCAGAAAGGAACTATTCTAGAACATGTCCACTTAGCCCGAAAGCCCTACAAAAAACATGTTGCTTCAGCTAGAGCCAGTGTAGTTTGAATGTTGAACTATGATGCCTGGAGACCAGGGTTCAATTCCCAGCTTGCCCATGAAACCCACTGCTGACCTTGTGCAAGTCACATGCTCTCAGCCTCGGGGGAATGCAATGGCAAACTTGCTCTGAACAAATTAAAACCCCATGGTAGGTTTGCCTCAGGGTTACTGTAAGTTGGAAATGACTTGAAGGCACAACACCACCGCAACAACAAAGCCTCTGGATAAAACTTGGATGAGTTTTAGCTATTTTGTGTTGTGGCTTTTATAGCCTTAAAACTATACACTCTAAAGAAGTATTATATTGCATGCATAAGAGGATCCCTTAGGAGTAAGTTTGAAGGCACAACACCACCGCAACAACAAAGCCTCTGGATAAAACTTGGATGAGTTTTAGCTATTTTGTGTTGTGGCTTTTATAGCCTTAAAACTATACACTCTAAAGAAGTATTATATTGCATGCATAAGAGGATCCCTTAGGAGTAAGTCCCATTGAGATCAGTTGGTAGGGTTAACATATAGTTGAATGTGCAGGTTTACTGTTTCCAAAGTCTAAATTCAAACTTGGCTATTTGTTACCTTCAGCCATGTGTATGTTGCACCATATATACTTGGATTTCAGCACTCCTGACCACTAGTCCAGATGGCTGGGACTGATAGGAGTTGGAGTTCCCTATCCCCTATTTCCCTATCCGCATAAGTATTTTCCTAAATCTTATTCTGTAGACCTTTGCAAAAATTCACAAAACAGAAATGGTAGAGTATGAAATACTTAGGAATAAATACACAATGCCTCAAAAAGAACAAAAAGTGGATTTCAGAAATTGTACAGCTGCTTTAGTACAATGTTCCACTCCAGTGAAACTGCAAGTTCTGAGCAGGATTTTCTGCTTTTAACAAATTTTGCTGTAACCCTTATTGAAACTGCCAATTTCATTCCTCTGAGGGCATCCAAAGTCCATCAGATGCTAATAGTGTTCAGTCACCACTGAGGCAGGCTGGCTAAGAACCAGTGATCCAGAGGGAAAAAGAAAAAAAAAAAAGAGAGAGAGTCTTTGTAGCCCATCGCCAGCCTCCTGGAGCCACCCAGTCTTCCATTGTGCACTCATCTTTCTGCTCTCAGAGCCCTCATAAGTTAATCTTTCTTCTCCTATGTCTAATGTGATAATCTTTCTTCTCCTACATATCTGCCTTTGACTTCCTTGACAGTAGGGCTGACAAACACCCTCCACAGTCCCCCCAACCCCCATTGCACAGAAATATTAGTCAGGTGCAGATGGAAGTAAAGTTGATATATAAAAATAAAAAAAGACAGTGGCTCGGAAACTCCTTTGTATTAACCTTTTGCACCAGCAAATAGTTCTCTGAGTGTGTTTTTAAACTACTCGTTCGGATATTGGGAAGGTCGCTGGCAGGCGGGCAGGATGACAAACTGTGCAGCTGGTGTGCAAGAACCAGAAGGGGAATTTATCCTAATAGTGGATAAAGTAGGAGAAAAGACATCTAAAATCTTTACCCAAGGGATGGGTATGTTCCAAGTTCTCAGGGCATAATTTTGTATCTTAGGTACAACATGCTGTACCCCTTCCCAATATGCATTTTCTTTCATGTCCCATCAAAAAACAGGAAACATTTTTGGGGGTTATGCTGCCAATCCAGCTGATATGGGCAGCTATCTGCTGATGCCAAGCTACCTTTGGTATCAATCTGTCTTAGGGCATGTGCAGCCAGCAGGGGGCTTAGGGACATGACTAGACAGCACACTCGTTTCCTCATAATGTGTTTGTGGGATCTGTATAAAGATGGCTTACAATTACACAAGATGAGCAATACAGTGCAAACATACAATTTGCTGCAAATCACATATCTCTGTGCCCACAGAAATTTAGTTTAGCTTGCATTTCAATTAAAACAGAAAATATTTAACACATTCCCAAAGTTCTTTCCTCTCAACACTCATAGAAAAGAATGAAGTTCTTGCAAAGTTTCCACTAATTTCTGCAGTAAGTAAACTAACTATGCAACACTTCACAGCCTCTCACATTATGAGAAGTTTCCAAATATATTTTAAAACAAAAATAAACAGCAAGCAAAAATAGTCTTGGCCTAATACACTTCTTCATTTTTGAAATGACATTGGGGCCTCTGATATTTGGCATAGTTTGGGGCTTTAGTATGTCTTTAACCAAGGCCTGGCTGAAAATAAAATCCCACCTAGCATTCCGTTTATTGACAATCCAACTCTTTGGTACTACACTCACCAGATGTGATTACTGACAGTGGCATATAACTAACACAGGCCTGGTACACAACTGTGTCCCAGTAACTATCAGCTTCTGCATCAGAGGTGGTGGGCTTGAGGACAGGGTTCACTGTTGAGTCCTTTCCAGTGGTGTCCCTAATGTTGGTGTCACCCACGGCGAGTGTTTGGGGTTGTTTGGGGCCCCTGACACCCACCCAGAGCTGCCAAGGGGGAAGCAGCCAGGTGAGTGAGGACTGGGGAAGGTGGAAAGGGTGCACGTCCATGTACCTCTTCTTTCCCAGTGTCTTTTCTGGCCCAGGTGAGCCAGCCAAGGCAACAGAGAAGGAGGGTGAGCATGCATGTACCCCTCCCTCCTTCACCGTTGCTTTGGCTTACTTGGCCCAGAGTGCCCACAGCAGGGAAGGAGGGAGAGGTGTGTGATCATTCCTCCTTTTCTGCTGCCTTGGCTGCTTTGAGAGCCAAGGCAGCAGGGAAGAAGTGGCAGGTCCGAGCAGCAGTAGCACCCCCCTCCGCAGTGGGAAGAAGAACCAATTGGGTGTCACTCTTCCTCAGATGAGTGTGGTATGGTCCATACTCCTTAAGCCCCTCATGTGATGCCACTGGGCCTCTCCATCACTGTTCTTTGATATAGCACTGAAGAAATTCTGCAAAGGCGCAATTGAGAGTTCTTAGCATACTATTTATCATGTGCTTCCTTTCTGCACACTTCAATGAGTGGGCTGTGTATGCTGGGGGGGACGGGACAGGCCAGTGTCTGTGGGCCAGCTCCTACCTTCCATTTGGATGTAGGGATATCCAAATGGAGTCATAGAAGTGGAAGTGACAGGTTAGAACTACAGTTGGCCTTCCATATCTGTGGATTCTGCATCCACTGATTCAGCCGTCCACTGCTTGAAAATATTTTTTTTTTAAAAAAGGAAATGTTGCCATTTTATATAATGGACATCATTTTACTACATTACAGTACAGAATGGAGCTTGTGCACCCATGGATTTTGGTATTCACAGGAAGTCCTGGAACCAAATCCCAGTGGATAACAAGGGTCCCCTGTACACCTTTGGTAACGAGAGTGCAACCAAGTAACACTTCAAAAGTAACATAATGAGTAGGAAATACATTATTCTAAAAACAAATAATGTTTTCTAGTTACTTTTGTGAAAGTTACTTTTAAGGCCTAAATACATTTGCTAGTCCCAACAAGAGTAGACCTGTTGAATCAACTGTATTTATGTAACTGTTGACTTGCCATTTAGGAATTGATCTGATGGGTCTACTTTAGCTTAGTCTGGTAATTGGATTTACCACAAAAAGCATTTTTAAAGGGATGTGACATGAATTTTTCAGGTTTTATACCATTCTTTTATCAGTGCTAGAGTTATAGTTGCACTGTATATTTGTATCACTTTGATCCCACTTTAACCATGAGGGTTCCATTCTGTGGAACTGGGATTTCTAGTGTGGTGAGGTACTCAGAATCCACTGAGATCTCTTTAGCAGATCTCTTTAGCAGATAATTTTAAATATGTTGCCAAACTAGAATTCCTGGGATTCTATAAGTTAGAGTTGTGACAGTTCAAGTGGTATGAAACTGATATAACTCTGAAGTGCACATAGACCACTGAAGTTTTTTTGTATGTATAAAAAAAGTAAAGTAATAGAAAATCATTCTAGTATGTAACAGCAGTGAATTACTTTTTAAAAACACTATAACAAACAATAGGAGCAAATTACTTAAAAATAATGTGTCAAGTTCTGGTTATATTTCTAAGTCTGAAAATGAGAAAAATGAACATTGAATTGCCAAAATGTATGACAGAATGCTTATCTTATAATACAGCACAGCACAGTATGAGACATACTGAAAGGAAAAGATATTCAGTACAAATATTTCTTGTCAGACTTTTTCTTGTAATTGGGATGCTTTAGATTGTGTGGGTCCCAATTTTTCAGTGTTTAGTGTGGGCTAACAACTGTGAGATGCGTAACATTCTAGTCAATGAGCTAAAGCAAATCTGACATTCCCTTCCCTTCTCTTCTCTGTTGCATTATGTGATTTATCTTTTCAGAAACACTTACTACTTATCTTTATTGTTTTTAATACTGCCCTGGAGAATAAACATTTTATTTTCGCAAACAATCTCCAGAAATAGATTTTTTTCCTTGTTGTTACTGAAAGCAGTTTGTTTTTAATAATACACATTGACTTTTAGAGCCTGATTCCTTATGGAACCATAAAATGCAAGCCAATCCCAGCATCTGACTTCCTCTCTTTGTCAACTTTTTACCAGATGTGCTGGACTGTCTGCATGTAACTGATCAACTTCTGAAAACAAAGTACACTGCGAAGAATGTAAAAATTCACTCGCTAGTGCATCTAGTCTAGCACCCTGTGGTTAGCAGGATGTTCTTGGAAGTCTACCAGAAGGTATGATGGATGTTGCCACCCACTGTTATTTATCCTGGCTGTTGGCAATTCAAGATATACTTCTTTTGAACATGGAGCTTCCATTTTTTGCTATGACATTATACTCCTATCTTAGAACTTATGATGTACAGTTGTTTTGACTTTATAAGAGGATAAAGGCAGATGCTGTGCATAATATCCATGATTAATAGATGATATTAACAGAGTTTGAAAAAGTTTTTTGTCTTTTTTGTGTCTCTTTTTGTATGGCAGTGACCATGCTGCTTGGGGGAATTTTGGTAACTGCAGCCCTCCAAATAACTTCTCCATGCTGTGCTTATTTATACTAAGGAGAAGGAGGTGATGATTTTGAGTAGGGTCAGAAATCAACCTCAAATTTCCTCCATCAGCATTCAAAGTCATAGGATGGTTGCATATCTTTCCAGGTTGCTTCCTGTGGTTGAGATCTGCCAGTCAGTTTTTGCAAGCTTTGCTTGCTGTTAGATACTTTATTCCCTACTCCAACCATGTCTTCCAGGGACATCCTGAATTTTCTGTGTGTCAGGCTTCCCTTGAGGTTTTTTAAGGAACTGCCCTGCTTTTCCAGCTCTCTAAGGATACATCTACACTGACAAGAAAATCCAGCTTACTTTTGGAATAGTCCAAACTGCAGAAACCACAGGCTTGTCCACACGTAAAAGGTAAGTTTGGTAGAACTATCCATACAGTTCTTCCTTTCAGACATATACCTGTTTGATAAATCGCAGAACATGTGGCCACACAGCTATGGCTACTCTGGGTTTGTTTTTCTAATGTACATATTTCTGAACTCCTCCTCCTGGCCTTACACCGATGCCGCTGTGGTGCACAGTCGACACATACACATGAACATCTGGATTTTCCACTCAAAATCAGAATAAATCCCTACATTTCCCCATCTAGATTAAAGCTCTGAGGTTATGAAAAGGCCCAGATTTGGCCCAAATCATTCCATACATTGGACAGCTTGCTGTCAAAATGAAGTGAGACTGTTTTATTTGGCCTGTGTAGACATGTCTCAGTGGGAAGACAAATACCACAATAAGCAATACTGGAGAGTGAATTAGAACATAGGCATTGTATGCATGTCCTACTTGTACAGTGTTGATGCACCAAAAGCCAGGAGTGAGAGAAAGGGACAAGGGAGAGTGAGAGTGGGTGCATGCAGTGAGGTGTAACTTTTTGTATTTACATGTGTGAATGGCAGTGTGTAATCCATAAATGAGATGTGAAATAAGGATAGCATATGGGCATAATAATGGATAGAGGAACAACCTGGACTGGAGAACAGAATTTTGGACTTGCGATAGACCATTGCCTATGCTTCCAAGCATCCAGTTTTACTTTTACATAGTCTAACCATAAATTTATATCCCCATAAACAGATGGATACATTCATTTCCACCCTGTTCTTTCCTCTGGTTTATAGTGGAGGAAAGGTGTGCGTGTGAATGCATTGTACATGGAGGACTATTGTGAAAAGACACATGGGTATGTTTTAACAGGTCTGCAGTTTTTCTATTTTTATTTCCTGTATTTTTGTATGCTGCTTTGAGTATTTTTTTCAGCAGGGGATAAGGGATCTGAATGTCTGACATGAAAGGACATAGAAAAAGGATAGTCAATCTGTGACACAAGCACTTAATGAAAGAGAGGAATCTGTGTGATTTGGCACACAATTTAGGAGAGCAGTCATACACATGTAGAAATTGTGTCCACAAGTATGTGAAGTCTGTGTGAATGTGGTGGAGGCCAGGATATCTTTGTGAATGTGTTTTTATTGGTTTTTGCTGCTATATTGTTGTTGTTGTTGCTTGTTTGTTTCTTGCCCATTTGCACAATTTCCCACTCATTCCCACAATTTCCCACAATTCTCTCATCCCATTCACATAATCTCTTGTTTTGTGCCTTCAAATCGTTTCCAGCTCACAGTGACACCAAGGCAACCTATCATGAGGTTTTCTTGACAAGATTTGCCTTTGCCTTCCTCCCAGTGGGTTTCCATGGCCTAGTGGGGATTCAAATCCTGATCTCCAAAGTCATAGTCCAATGCTCAGACCACAACACTACGCTGGTGTAGTGGTCCCCAAATATTTTTTCCAGTTTTTCTTTCTTTTCTCATTTGTTGATCTCCCTTAAATTTCATCGATGCAGCCTTTTCTGCCTAAGGCCTTCTTGAATTGATTGCTCTTCTGCCTACTTCTTTGACAACCCTCCCTCCCATTCTTTTCTTTTGTTTCCACGTTCTTCCTTTTTCCTGTTTTTTCCCCCAATTTTTGGTGTCCTTGAATCTTCTTCCATTCTAACTTTTCTGCCTGCCTTGTGGGAGGCTAGTTGGATAGATTTGAACAATCTTCTTCTAATATAGATGTCTTAATGGACCAACAAAGGAGATGTTCTGACTGTGGATAGACTTGATAATTTAGCACTCAGATGCATTATATTTGAGACCTGCAGTCAGATGCTGCAGACAAAAAGTGAAGGATGGCACGGAGGCATGTAAATGAATAATAATTCCACAGTTCAGAGTATTTTAAACTCTGGCTGTTTAACTATTATCATTCTAGATTTATATAAAATGATCAATTGGTACTACTTTGAATATATAATGAACTTGCTGAAGGGGTTTTCTGCTGGGACATAGGATTTAGAATGCACTTTAGGTTCATTTCCAAGGTTTGAAGGGCCTCCTGCACTTCTCTCGGAATTAATAGCATTTGTGTTTCCTTCTTGCTCCCTGTACTTGCTCTCCCTTTCCAGCTGTAATAATGTTATCTGTGCATGTATTTAAAAAGATTATTTTGCAAAATTTGCCTGTAAGGACCGTTGTGATTCATTGGAAGGTTCTCCTCCTTCATTTGCATACAAAATGAGATTGTGCTTACATTGAAAGAACTTGCTTTTTAAATTGTTAGTATGCTATGCTTATGTATGACAAATGAGAAGCTTGCATATCTGATGAAGCAGCACTGTTAGAAGGAATGTGATCCTTTGTGACGGATCAGGATCAAGCTTTGGAGACACTCTTAAATCCATCTTTGTCATGGCACAGTTAACTTCAATGGCTTATGTGAGAAAAAGGATATCTCCCAAGCTGTTAGCCCTATTGAGGGGGAAAAACCATGAAGACTAGATCTGTTAGGAAGTAGCTTCCTCAGGAGAGTTTAGCAGATTAACATGCCTTGATCCTTGCTACTTCCCTGGTTGAGACTGACAATAATAATAACAACAACAACAACAACAACAACAACTATGTCACACTTGCTTTTGAAGAGCTTTACTAATTGTTTTTAGAATGCACATCACTTGAGGTATCTACACCTTAACTAATGTAAAGATTAGATAAAAGGAAGAACTCAAGTGAGCTTTCAACTTGTCATTTTGTTGAGTTGAGAGCAAAGGAAAGAGAAAAGTGACAGTAGTAGACAGATGGGGAAAGTTTTGATATACATTTTACCTTCAAGTCCAATGGTTTAGTTGCCTAGATATACAAAATACTTATGACCATGCATTGCAATACATATAAGAGCAAATGGTGAAATGTGAGCTATATTCAGGATGAGTATAAGCATGCAAGGGGCCCTGTACTATCTAAGATCCCTAATTGCTCCAATAGCAGCGAAGGGAGAGTGAATGCTTGATTTTTTCCAATAGCTTAGAGCCCCTTTTATCATTTGATAACATCTGATATACTAGCTATGTTCCTACCTTTGTAGGGGTAGCCTTGTAATATTCATCATGCTCTGGTAACCTGTTTGCATTACTGCAATGTGTTGTGCATTGGCCTGTCTTTGAAAACAGTTGAGTAACTTCCATTAGTACTATTTTTTAAAAAACGAAAGTACTATAAGGTGGTGTTTATACTGTTAATGGGACTGGCTGCATACAATTCTATTCCACCATCAGCACTGAACAGTGGTTAATTTCAAGGGTGAATTCAAAGCGCTGGTTTTGACCTTTAAAACCTGCGGGGCAAGGTTTCTTACCTACTTTTACTAACCCAAGGTGAAGAAGGTCTTTGTAATGTTGGCACTCCTTATTTGAAAAGCTCTCCACAGCTGGGTTTAGCTGGTTTCCATGTTAATGATAATATGACGTTTTCAATGCCAAGTGATGTTTTCTTTTATTTTCTCGACCATTGTAGGAATGATTTTTAGTGCGTTTAGATCTTAGCAATCTACTATTTTGTTTTGTTTTTACTTTGCTTTTATGTAGGAGTGTGCATTAACTGTGAAATTCAATTGGGACCCTGATGCTGACCTTCAGAAAATACCCCACTCCGCTTGGACCAATGTGGAGCCAATCCAGGTCAACTGGATTCTTGAATATAAATGAATAGTTTCTCTACATGGGCAAAATGAAATGGTCTCTCTTCATTTTGACTGTGAGCAGTCCAGATGACATACGAGAAGATTCAAGCTGAATCTGGGCCTTTTCAGCACCTCAAGGCTTTAATCCAGAGGGAAAAAAGAAGTGATTTACTCCAGATTAAAGGTAAAATTCAGCCCCTTGCCATGCAGGAACTCTCAATCAAAGCATCCCTGACAGGTGGCCATCCAGCCTCTGCTTCCCGACACAGCAAGCCAGAAGGGATGTGTTTGGCCCTCCTCTCACCATAGGACACCTCTTTTGTGGTATCACTCAGTGTGGTCTGCCACACCTCCTAGTGATGCCGCTGATTACAGCAGGATAGCAGCATCTGTGGCCATACCATATCTCATGACGCTGTGCCTATCCTTTAGCTACTTCCACTTCTGTCCATTCCTGGTGTGCTCCTTTTGATTGATGGGCAAAACCTGTCAATGCCTCCCAGTTGTGCTGTTTTACCACTATTGATTCACGTGCGATAAGTTCCTCCTGCTGCAATTCTAATTTACATGGTGCAAATAGATGTGATTCTTCTCCTCTCCCTCTCCCCCTCACTATTCCCAAACAATCTTTTTTTTCATCCCTCCCCAAAATTTATTTTCTTTAAAAAAAGTCATCAGTTACTGGGACCATGCAGTTGAAAATTAAAAACAATTAAAAATACAGACTGAAAGGCATGCTGGTGAGCATGGCATAGAGCAGGAAGGTGGGGTCGTGAAGGTCCGCATGCAGAACACAGAGCCAGGACTATAGCAGTCCATGGCTCACGTGAAGAGCTCTGTGAAAATGACTGTCCCCAAATCATTATGTTTGTGTTTCCTAAACTAATGTGATTGTGGTGTCTTTAGCAGCCTGATGTGACAGTCTTCTATTGATGATGGAATAGTTGCACAGTGGTTTTTGACTGAAACTACTGGACTCCTCCATCTGCAATCATCCCACTGAGGAAGCATTCCTTGTAGCTGCCAGAACATGGCAAAATGTTGGGACTACAACACTCCAAGCTGGGAACTGACACATTACAAATAATGTGTTCTTATAAGCTGGCCTGAAGCCGTAATAAATTCATTCATTCAAATAATGTAGTCACCTGTAATGGATTATTTTTCTTGGTGGTGAGGGCAGAATAAAGTTATGTTTGAAAAGTAGCATAGCAAGTCGGAAGGAAACTTTCCCATTACAACACTTTCTAGTTACTTTTTAATGTTAACTTTTCAAAGGCATTTTTAGATTTCTAACAGGCATTCTAATGGTAATTTCTTATAGTTCCTAACTTGTTTTTTTAAAGTAGTGAAACAGTAATAAAAAGTAATGAATAATGTAATGATTTACTTATTGAACATTGTCATATGTATTGACAGTGAGTTATTTTACAGGGATGGTAATTCAAGGGTGAGCATTGCTTCTCCCAAGTCTATTTTTGCTTCCAGGACAACCTGGATTGCCCTTTTCTGGCAAAAAAAAGATGATCACCTCTAAAAAGAGCAGTGATTCACCTTTGATGTAAGCTTAAGATGCCCCAAAGGCTGGTCTTCGAAAGCAGAAGTGGACTTCCAACACCATGCTTGTTTCTTAATTTTATTATTATTATTCTGGAGGGGATATATGTATATATATATTTTGTGATCTGTGCAACCCCTGGAAAGTCGATAGATCCATCTCTCTTGTAAAGTGTAATGGCTATGAATCATGTCTCCAAATTAATTTTCCAAGCTCTTAGAGCTTCTGGTGACCTCACTGGCCAGGAGATTCTGGGAGTTGTTCCAAAAGTAACATTTTCAAACTCTGATCATTGCTGTTCATTAGTGGAACTCTCTTCCACTAGAAGTCAATTATGATCCTCCTATTCTTTGATAAATACTGCAAAAACTGCAACTTGTGCTGGAGTTTTAGCAGCAAGAGTGAAGAAGGCATTCTAAAATATTTTAACGTTTGAATTAGATGGTTGTTGTTGTGTGATTTCAAGTTATTGTGACCTTAAGTTCAATTAAAATATATAACTGTTAATTCAGGGCCCACATTTGAATATCTTGTTTGACAATCTTGTTTGAATTTTCTGCAGAGATAGACAGGTGAACATTGACCGTTACTCAAATGTGAATATCAGGATTAACTTGTGTGTGTTCAAAAAGTGAAGAAACATATCTTTTTTTTAGGGGGTTGTCTCAAGAAATTCAGGAGGGATTATTATACTGTTATGTGAATACTGACACTGACCAAATTTTCAGCAGTAATTGTAACATATGCAAAGATTGGTTAGAATTTTTAAAAGGATTTATTTCATTGGATCTTAAAATGTTGCCAATGGTTTTGAGTTTTGGGAAGACTCGGAACAGAAATTGAAAATAAATGGTTAAAAAATCGCTTCTCACATGAAATAGTTTTCAACTTTGCCCGCGGGATTTGTTTCAGATAGTGCCTTGCTGCTTTGCATACTATGTACACATCTTTCGCTGCTGATTTCACATGTGTGGTGCAACCGACATTGCACTTAACTATGGAAAAAAGTGGGATGGTTCTCTGTGGAGTTTGGTTTCTGAAATGCTTTGGTTTGACTCTTATGAGTCTTGAGTGTCATTCCAGCTCCAGTAAGTAATGCCAGTAGCACAGGTAGATGGATCTGACAGGGCTGAGAACTAACAGCGTGTCAGACGCTTTTCTCCAATGAAGGCTATAGATCAGAGCTAGGAATCTGCTGGAGCCGGAGTGGGTGACAAGGGAATAACATCCCTTTCTCTTCCATCGACAGGGGTAATAACTCCTGGCTCTCTGGGGACAGATTGTAAAAGCCAATAGCTAGGAGCTATGAAGCAGGGAGGGTAGAAGAATTGAAAATTAAAGAGGGAGTGAAAATTTGGTGTAAGGCTTTACTGAGAGGTTGGAATAAAACATCAAATGTCACGCATTTAATTGCCTTATTGTTGATGTAGGGGGGGTCTTGAAATTTTAATTTTTATGACATTAAACAGCCTAGTTAAAATGATTAACTAACACAAACTATATTTGTGGTGGGTATAATATATATATATTTATATATATTGAGGTTTTACATCTATGACTAGCTTTTATGTACTGTCTTCTCTTACTTGTTGAAATAGAATACTATTTTCAGAACTAATGCAAATGTTAATTCAAAGTTCCTGAAAGGAAAATTTCCATGTTTGTGTCTATGTATATATGCTGCATGGCACACTCTGTGTATACAATATACAGTGTGCCAAATGTATTTAAAAATGTACTCTCATATTTTATTTATACCAGTGTAACCATCAATTTTACTTTCATTTCAAGGAATCCACACAAACCATTGAAACACCAACCCTGATTTTAAACATTTGAATCATATTTTACTATATACAAATTGAAAGATTTAAACTGCAGCACAAAATTAGTTGGTTAATTCATTACAAAATATTCAACAACAATTTATGTTGTTCATCAAAATGTAGTTAAGAAACAGCCTTCAAATTACTCATCTCTGGAGTAATCTTGTTGACTTAAATAGGGAGTTTGAGATTTTCATCTTAATTTCCTGCAAGTCTGTATTTTTAAAAGAATAGGTAAGATTTTTAATGTTAAATTTCCATCCCAGCTAATAAAGTACGGGTGTATTAAAAACAACAATGTAATAATATATCTGGTGTAGTTTTGTATTTATTGTATTACAGAAGAATATAATGTCTTCAACAAACAAAATACTTCAAACAAAGTCTCTCATATTGGTTTTATCCTAAATAGTGTAAGAATCTCTTAAAATTTGTATTTTTATTACTGTAATCCAGATACTGTAATGAGCAGATGTTAATGTCCATGTATAGGCATGTTAAAAATTTGAATCATGCTCCCTGATTTTGGAACTGTCCCATTTCTTTCAGGTCATTTACTTAAGGGTAAACAATGGCCACAGCAGATGCTTACAACAGAAAAGACAGAAGATAGAACAAAGCTGCAATAATCAGTCCAGCATCGCCAGTAGCTGAAAATAAGAAGTGATGTGCTCAAAGGTTATCTTTGTTATATGCGATGTACTTACTTAGTTTTTAAAAGTGCGACTGGTGTTTAGTTAAATCTTTTACAGACTCAGTTCACTGAAGGTGACAGAAGTACTCACTTGAGCTCAATGAGAAGTAGACATGACAGTAAATTTCTCAGTCCCAGACAGGGGATCTTGTTATAGGAGTCAGTATGGGGGTCAGGGCAGAGCCTGTTGATGATTGAGGAAAAGAGAAGTAAATTCATTCTGCTTCAGGCACTTTGTCAAGTGCCAGTAGCTTACCATTGAGAACTAGTCACCCGTTCGAGTCTTACAGCCCTAGAGGTCACTCATTTGATATAAATCATAGCACTGCATGGGCTCAGCAGCCCATTGCCATCCGGGATGAAAATAAAAAAGAGGAATGCAGCCTTCTGAATGGAAATGACTGCAAACGTCTCCACCACATGTTGCTGTTTAATGCAATATGCGGCTCCATATTGATCTCCAGAATCAAGTTGTTAAAATGAGCAGGCTCTTTTTTTTTTTTTTTGGCGGTGTTGTTGTTGTTTATTGGAATGAAGCAATTAAATGGTTCAGTTATGCTAGACCTTACCTTTTCTGATGAAAACTATTGATTTCTTGCCACAGCTTTATAAGCGACAATGTTTTTGATTACTCTTGACAAACCTCCTTGGAGTGTTAATTAAAATTGTACCAGATGAGCAGGTGTGGGAGATCATTAGATTGCCCGGATCACGCACCACACTTCATATTCTGCAGCCTTGCATAATGAATAGGGCACAAGAGGGGAAAAACAATATCTTAATCAGCAGAATTAGCATCTTCACTTTAAAAAAAAATAACCACCCCATAACCAACTAGGTGGCATTCAGTTTTACAGCACTGACATCTATCAGCTGTTGAGGAACTTTGGTGTCACTGAAGATACTTTCTCTTTGATAATATTAATTTTTTTTCCAAAAGGCAAGTCTAGTCTCCTTTATCTATTTTTTGAAGTGTAAAATACAGTAGCATACTGGAAAGACAAGAGACTGGCATGCAAATAAACTTAGGGCAGATGAAGCCACAAACCCAGTAATCTTATTTGTGTAAATGGCATTTTGCCACCCGAAACATTTTTAAAACATGTATCTCACAGACCTGTTCTATTCTTCAGTTCCTTAACTACCTGTTTTTGATTCCTATCTCATGAAAGAGAATAGACGTAACTATTTTTTTGGAATTCTTCCATTTAAGGGGGGCACTTTAATACTCTTTTAAAACTTTTCAAAAACATTATGACTATAGTCCTATAGTCCTATGCACACCATGTGCATGTTTGTGAAAATACACTCAATCTGTCTGTCTGATCTATCATCCCTCCCAGATCTTACACATGGAATCATGCCTAGCACCAAGCTGTTTCACAATTACATTATGCTCAGTGTTTTTCAGATAGTATCTGGTATTAAAAAATCTAACACTGAATCATGACCGGAATTAAGGCATTGGTGATAAACATTTGTTGAATTAGAGCTTTGCATTCACAGTTAAGCCCACAAGATGAACTGGGAAAGGAATGCAGAGGGAAAGAAAGGAGGAAGAAAGAATGAAAGAGAATTAGAGAAGAAGAGCATCAAGCACAGAGTTGAATTTTGGAGTGATGTAGGGATGTGTGTAGAACATCTGCTCACAAAGTACCTGCCTTGTAAGTAAATGGGAAGCTTCAGCTTCCATTAATTTGACTGCTATACACTAGTCAGAAGTAACAATAATCCTGTGTGATGTGCTTGCTGTGCAGGCGATTAGAACAGACAATTTGGAACTGCCGTGTACTAATTTATACTGTAAGCAACCCTCACATGAACTGAAGAAGCATGAGATTCTGCAGAAGAGTTTTTGTTTCAGTATTAGCAGATGTGGACAATTCCACCCTGAAACAGAAAGTAGAGATGTGCCCACATTCCTTTACACGAGTCGTCCCCATAAAGAGGCATAATAGTTTTCTTTTGGACTGGTAATTTAGTTTCCATTACCATTTGATCTTTGTTAAAATATTAATACGCTCGTCAGACTTGACTGGAATTTAAAAACTAAAGTAATGTCTTATGCTCTTATATATAATGTATTGAACAACCTTCATTTTCTCAGAATTTCAGATAACACACAAACTAACTCATTAATTCCTACAACTGAAGTTCCTTAAAAGGGAACCAACATTTGCAAACATTTTTAGTCCAGAGAGTAATTAAGATTTCTGAGGCTGTATCTGCACTGCAGAAATAATTCACATTGACATCATTTTCACTGTCAATGCTGAGTGCAGTGGAATTCTGGCAATTGTAGTTTTGTGAGACATTTAGTCTTTGTTGTCAGAGAGCTCTGGTGCCACACCAAACTACAGTTCCCAGGCTTCCTTAGCATTCAGCTATGGCAGTTAAAATGGTGTCAACCTGGATTATTTCTGCTGTGTGGATGCAGCCCTAGTTATTTACTTTGCATTGTTCGGGCCAATGAAAGAGAAAACGTGATGTTATGAATAAAGTGACATAAATGCTTAAGAGTGGCCACTTACACATCACAGTAATGTCTTTCTGTTGTGACTGTTTTACAAGGATCAGAGAACCCTATACAATTTTCAGATTTTCAGAGTGTGTGAGAAGCAGAATACACCTTCAGCAACTGAAGGCTGCTGTATCAAATCAGGTCACACACTTTTCTACTTCTAAGAAGGAGAATAATATGAAGGGGGTGGCAGGCACCCTAGCAGGGTTACTGGCAGTACCTTTTTAGGGACTGGAATGAAAGCCTTGGTCCACTTGCTTCCTTTCTTAAAACAGTCCCTCTGGAAAACACCCAGCAGCGGATGCTTTCTGAGTTGCCGAGAAGAACTTTGTCAAAGTTTGCCTAACCCTCAAAAACAGTCAAAGTTAATCTCTCCTTTCATTATTAAAAGAGAGAGAGAGAGAGAAAAGAAGCAAGCCGGAGGATTTTGGCACAAAGCCATTAAGGATGCAGGTGATGCTGTAGCCGCCTGACAGAAAATTTCACAAAACAGTAAATGTTCTCCTGAGGGTCCCCTCAAATGGGCTGCGGCACTTTTCTTGTACTTAACATATATCAACTGTCACCCAACAGCAGTCAGTGTTGAACCGAGCACAATGGAACATCCAGATGGGCTAAACAAAGTGAACAA
This sequence comes from Urosaurus nigricauda, assembly GCA_034509955.1. Taxonomy (NCBI): domain Eukaryota; kingdom Metazoa; phylum Chordata; class Lepidosauria; order Squamata; family Phrynosomatidae; genus Urosaurus; species Urosaurus nigricauda. The sequence continues at coordinate 111,386,778 of JAOEGL010000004.1, forward strand.
ATGTTCAATGCTATTAAAAGCTGTTTACATCAACTTCCAGTATTTCATGTGGTGAAGTTTATATTGTGTCACCTCAGAGCTGCTTAGCTCCATCCTCTGCCTGCCATACGCTTTTGTAAACTATTGTTGCTCCTGTGCTAAAATAGCGGTATGAAAATGCTTTCGCTGTACGTGCTACTGAGCATTAAAAACAGCCGGAAATGGCTCACTCTGCCCTTTCTGGTTTCTCTCAAATATTTTCCAATGATTCCCTCTCTTCAGTATCACTGAGCAAAGCCTTATGGCCCGATCGTTCTCCTAACTTAATGCTATAGCATATGTACTGTCCAGCCCTTTTATCATATAGCAGAGGTTCTCACAGGCTGAGCTGGGAAGTTAGGTGCCGCCTGCAGAGAAAGAAGAAGAAACTAGAAGGAGAGTAAATGGAAATGAATGCAAATGAAAGTCTGAAAGAGCTGTTGGATATGTGGTTTGTGGATAAGAGTAGCTCATCTTCCAAACAATTTCCTAGTTTGTAGGTTTTTTCATCTGTGAGAGCATGGGAACACTTTTTTAGACTATAACTTTCAAAATTCCCAGCAAACATGGTTACTGGGAACTGTTCTCCATAGAGTACCTTTTCTAAACTCTTAGGAAGTACTGTGTTTAGAAACTTGAGTGAATATCCTTTATTGCTGATTTCTCTAGTAATCCAAATTAAGTGATGTAAACTTTCCCTAGGATGTGAAGTGGTCTAAACTTTCCTGAGGCCTGGGTTTATTCCACCCACCGATTCGAATCGGAATCTGCCCTGGTTCCCACTGACATCTCAGCCCGAGGAGCAGCTGGCATATCCCTGGCCCAGCCTCCTTATTGGCTTCTTTGGCCACTGACCAGCTTCCTTGGGCTTTTTAAAAAAATTCCTATGGCTGGGGAGTCTGGAAGGATGTCGTAGATTCTCTAAACTCCTTGTGAACTCCTTCCCAGCTTTCCCCCGGCTTCTCTGCAACCTCCTTCTGGCCTCCTCGGCTGCGGTAAATTTAAAAAAAGGCCGCAGCGAAGCTGGTCAGTGGCCAAAGAAGCTGGTAAAGAGGGTGGGCAGGGGATTTTGGGGCCAGGCATTGCCAGAGACAGGCCGGGCCATCAAGCTGCCCCCAGCCACTGAACCGATTCCTGAAACCAGCGCAAACATAGTGGGAACCTCGGTTCAGGTAAGTGGGAATGAGTCCCAAGGCTGATTCTCTGATTTGGAAAGACCACAAAGATTTTGAAGCTTGTCTGGGCTGGATTTTGTCGGTCTTGGACAAGAATAGCCTTTACTCAGACTCTACTCAGACTTTGCACCTACTCAAGATCTAATAATAAAAATATGAGCACTGGTGCCTCAGACTTTCCAGACTTTCCAGCAGATTAAAGCAAAATCAGAGCAGGAATGTGTAAGGACAGTGCAAAGATTAGAAGAAGGGCAGCAACTGTGATAAAGTTAAAATGATCTGAATCGAAAACAAGAGTTTGTGTGCATCAGAGTATGGAAAAAGTACTTGTCTGTACTACAGGTCCCCAAATCTCCCATGCTAGCTGGCGATTTCTAGGACTTGCTGTCCATACAAATAATGTTTCCAAAGTCTAGTCTGTTTAGATGTACTGTTCAATACAATTCTGTTTATTCCTGCTCATTAAATAGGATAAATCCACTCTGGGTTAAGCAGGCTCTATTTGCTGCCACTTGTTTTCTGTAAGGTGTCCACATATTGGATTGTTGCACAGGCTCAGTATTCATGCTTGAGAGAGGTCAGCCCTCGAGCTTTTTCATGAGCCCTTGGAAGCAGATTGACAGTCCAAAGGCAAGCTGCTTCACTTCCTGTTTATGCTGGTGGCAGGTTACATATCCGGACTTACTTGCCTTCATCTGCAGGTTTTTCCATACTCCCCAGGAGATTCCTTCCTTAAAATGGGTTCTTATTATTTATGCAAGATGCTGGAATTTTGAAAATTCCTGTTTTACTTAATGTACGCACTACACAGTCTTAGCGCCAGGCAGATGATGCTACAAAAGGGCAATTTTAAAGATCAAATGTATTACATATGAGCAAAGAGGGCATTCAATCTAGCAAGTTGATTTCCTGGTTTACTTCCTTTCACACAAACGTCTTGCAAACAGACCTAAAGTTGCAAGCTGTTGTCTCTGTTGGTGATACTTCTGCCCCTAACCCCAAGTCCATTTCTAGGATTGGACAGAGAAAATTATTTTTTTCCCTTTTGCTCCTTGAATTTAATTTTTGCTGACACCATGAGACTTTAAAATAAACAGGCCACCTTGATCAGTCATTCACTCTACCATATTGTGGTGATCACCTCTGCCACTATTGCCAATAGTATAATGTTCACAGTGCAGAGGCAGGGAAACAATGATGCTGGAAAGTGAATTTTCTATCATAATCATAATCATAATCATCATTCAGTATACGTCAATAATACACCACAAAGCTGATATGTTATTATTCAATTCTTCTATTACTAAAAATGACACCAACATTTACACAACAGTTACACATAGTTATTTAACTATCGGTGTCATTTCAATATAAGAATTGAATTAAAACAAATAGGCTTGGGCTGCATCTGTGCTGCAGAAATAATCCAGTTTAAGACCACTTTAATGCCATGGTTCCATGCTATGGAATTTTGGGAACTGTAGTTTTGTGAGATATTTAACCTTCTCTGTCAGAGAGTCCTGGTGCCACAATAAACTACAATTCTCAGAATTCCATAGCACTGATCCATGGCAGTTAAAGTGGTGTGCAATTGTATCTTTCCCTGGACATTATTTAGAGTATTTCTGTTTTGGATATTACTCTCCAAGATGTTCCAAGCTAGGAGAAGATGCAGTAGTTTGTTTTTGCCTGAGCCTTCTGGGAAGGGAAAGATTCTGCCCCTTCGTCTCTCTTCTGTTAGGTCCACATGCAAACTACTTTTGCATTTTGAATCCACTTTGCAGCAACTGAAGGGTGAAAGTGGGAGGAGGAGAGAGAAACTTGGATATTTTAAAAGCAGCTGGAACAACAGAGGATTAATAAAGACTATCCCTGCCAAATTGGGGCAGTTGGAGGATCTGAAATGTGGTTAATTGATACATATGTATGCTCCATTGATTCAATGGGCTTACACCTGTGGAGACCAGCAGTTGGATTTAGGCTAGGTTTCAATATGGGTGCAGATCAACATATTTTGGCTTAAAAGCTGCAATAAAATCAGTTTGTTTATTCACTGCTTAATTTGCCTTCCACTTGTCCCTTTTCCTCTGCTCTTTACACCTAGATGAGGAAGTCACACCAGTGAATTGTCATGTTTCAACAATTGTGGGTCTTTGTACGTTTAACCTTGTCACTGTTTGAACTATAGAACAGATCTGTATCAGTTTTGCATGTGTTTGTATATATGCCCACTGTGTATGTGGGAATGTGAAAAAAGAGATCCAAGGAGAGGGAGAGGGAGTTGTTTCCAAGTTCTGGCCTTCATTGATGTATTGTGTGCAGACTCTCTACAACGTAATTACTTTTACCTTTTCTGAAAATAAAAACCCACCCAAGCAATTTTGGGAAAGTGTGGGTTCAAAGGTAGGATACAAAGATAGGATACACATTTTTCCTTTCATTATTTCTTCCATGGCTACATGGCAGCATTGAATTTCATATATGCATGAACAGATATTGATAAATACTGACTTTTTCTTTTGTTGGATAGCTTATTTTCCAGTACTAGTGTACATTCAACACAGAAAGCCACATCATTTTGTCTAGGGTGATAACATGCCATCCTAAGAGCTTTGGTGATCCTAATTTTTTCAAGTAAGGGGTACTCTCTTTTACTTTGCGTGAACAAATAGTATTTGTTGCCTGGAAACTGGGTTTGGGGAGGGTTTAGGGGGGGATATTATTTTAAGGATTTTAAGCCTAGGGGAAGGGTGTGTCAACATATGAAGGGGTGAGTAAGGATAGGTTATCCCCTACATTAAAAGGTTAGGATGGCTATCATTCATTGCATGCAATCATACTTTGCAGAAACTGAAAGTTTCATTAATATGGTCCACAGTATTCAGGTTTGGAAACTCAGAATTAAATTGTATGAAGTGGAATGAAAAGCCAATATAGATCTGCAAAATGCGTAAAGCAAAGCGTTAAAGACAACTATTTAAATAGCCTAAGGGGTCATTTCAGATTCAAGATTTTAGATGCTAATTTGGAAAATCTAGAATAAAACATCCCCAGCAAACAACTGGGCAAGAGTAGGCCGCAAGACAAGGTGGAGGAGAAAAGCAAGGGATTAATGAGCAAATGTAATTGAATATGCCATGCCAAAGGATTTCTATGTTTAAAGTGTTTTTGGAACAGCAACAAAAAGTCAGATGTTAAAAATTACACTGTCATCAAGTAGTGTACATACGGCCAAATACTTCCACTGTGTATATTAAATATGAGGGCAATCCACCAGTGAGCAAAGGTGTGACATTTGAAGCCCTGACCCTTTGCACAGAGTAAATAGCCTCTGGCAAAGGTACCACAAGGAGTGATTTTTGAATAAATAATTCAGCTGTCTGCAGTGCAAATGCCAAAGGTAGCACTGTATACAGAGGAGAATTGTCAGGAGTAACTATATCAACTGTAGCAAATTTTGGTGTTTAGTTTTGTTTTATGTTTCTGGCTTTTCTGCCATTTGAACAGAACAATATCTTGGCATTTGATGGCTGATGAGAAAGCCCTAAAGACTTCCCTGGACACACAAACGTTGGTGCATCTTTGTAGCTAGAGACGTTTGAGAGAGTCTGAGACCAGAGCTTCAGAAATGTAACTTTTTTTTGGGGGGGGAGGGGAATGCAATCTCCCAAATCATAGTCATGATTTGATTGTGCATACTGACTGGTATTCTGGGAGTAGTAATCCAAATGTTACTTTTCCTCAGCTGTCTATTTTGTTGTTAGCTTCTTGGAAGAAATATGGGGTGTAATAATGTAAGGGAGAACACTGGAACTTCCACATTCACTGGGGCTAGGTTCACAAGACCCCTGTGAAAGTGGAAAAAAACTCCAATAAGAAAACACTACTTTTTAAATGTGAGAGGCCACCTCTCTAGGAATCTCTCAGTCTTCCAGCACAACTCTGTGGTCATCATCTCCCAAAAAGAGACCATAGAATAATGCCGGAGGACCTAGGAATGCCTAGAGTAGTGTTTTTGCTAGTAATCTCTAGATCCTTCAACACAACTCTATGGCCAATTTCCAGCAGAATTTCTCTGGAGGAGCTAGGGATTTCTAGAGAGGACATATTAATCAAATCTAGAAATAATCAAAACCACAAACGTCAAAGCTGGAAATGTGAGGGCCGACTGTACTTTTAGTTTAACTAAGGAGTTTATCACATGGGAGGAATTTCTCCCAATTTCGAATTGAGACAATGCGAATTCACGTAAATTCGATAGTTTAGCGAATTTATGTGAAATTTAATTGTGTTCGGTATGCATTCAGAATGACTTCCCATTTCCCAAAAATGACTCCCATTTCCCCGAAAATGATCCCATTTGCTTGAAATTGCATGAGATATTATTATACGCATTAATGTAAAACCTATGATTGCATTCGGAATGACTTCCCTTTTGCCCGAAATTGCATGAGATACATTCATACGCAATTACGTGAAACCCCATGATTGTGTTTGGATATACCCCCAAATTCCATCGTATGATAAACTCCTAAGAAAATTTACATCAACTGTCTAGAATTCCTGTTCATTTTAATAGCTATTGCTTGGAGCAGTACTACTTGAAGTGGAGGTCTGTGGATCAGCACTGGTCCATGAGTTATTGAGCGCTGGTCCCTAGACAGCTTTCAGGGAAGAAAGAAACGGTTGTAATCAGTAGGAACAAATATTGTGCTGGTCCCTGGCACACTGGCTTCTTTCAGAAAGTGGAATTACATAGGAAAAATTGGCTTCTATTTTCATGGTATTCCTCTCACATAAGTGCTTGAATGTCCAGGTTTTGTTGTTATTGTTGTGTGCCTTCAAATTGTTTCCGACTTATGGTGACACTAAGGCGATCCTATCATGGGGTTTTCTTGGCAAGATTTGTCCTGAGGAGGCTTGCTATTGCCTTCCCCTGAGGCTGAGAGCATGTGACTTGCCCAAGGTAACCCAGTGTGATTCATGGCCAAGCTGGGAATCAAACTCTGATTTCCAGAGATGTAGTCCAACACTCAAACCACTACGCCATGCTGGCTCTTTACATCTTTTTTTATTTTCCATAATGTACTAATGAAAAGTTGCTTTTCCTTGGTCTTTGCAGGTCCACTTAGAATGGTCTGCATGTCTACTCTGCATGCAGTCCTCTGCGTGTCTACTCAGAAATAAATCCCAATGAGTCAATGGCTTTCCTAGACTTGTGTGCATAGCATTTTAGTGTTAAATGTATAACTTTAAAGAGGCACATTTAACATCCTTTGTGGTCAAAGCTGTGTAAGAGATGTTTCCATGCTAGAAGACGTAGCATCAGTTTTATTGGTGGAATCAAGGTTGCTTTGGCAGCTGTACCGCATTGACAAGAGACATGTTTTTGCAATCTGTTTTGTTCACATATTGGTTGATCTGCCTCAGCCAGTCCTGATGATAAGAAGGAGAAGTAGCTCCCACTGTATGGTTCCTCATTAGCTGTCTTCAAGAAAGGGGATGAAGTAAGGAGAAAGAGGACGTGGAGCAACAGCAGGTAGTGACAGTGGTTGTGACAGTGTAGCTTCACTGAGGAAAGAGCTCCCAGGCTTCCACAGGCAAAGCTCCTCCGTTTCATGCATCTCTTCTGAACTGTTATTTAGTGCGTTACTGCTCAGTCCATTGAAGAATTTTGAGAAACACCTTTCTTTAGTTAAAGGACTTTTTGGCCGTTTTGCAGAATTTAAATTCCAGTAAAGTAATATAGCCAAGTATAAAGTGGAAATAATTGAGCATATCAACATTTAATTTTAATTATAAACATTTTAATGGTTTTGGTTCACATATACACCTGTTACTTCATGAGATCAATTACAGAATCATAGATTTGAAAGGGAGAGCCAGCATGACATAGTAGTTTAAGTGTTGGACTATGGCTCTGGAGACGAGTTCAATTCCCAGCTCGGGCATAAAACTTACTGGGTGACCTTGAGCAGGTCACATGTTCTCAGCCTCAGAGAAAGGCAACAGCAAATTTCCTCTGAACAAATCTTGCCAAGAAACCCCCATGATAGAGTCACTATAAGTCAGAAATGACTTGAAAGCATGCAACAACAAGAAGAAGAACAAGAACAAGAACAGACTTAAAAGGGCCTGCTAGTTCAATCTATTCCTGGGCTGCAGGAATATACAACTAAAGCACTGCTAAACTATGGCAGACAATGACTAAGATGTTACAATATAAATTATGCAAACCAGTCGCAAACACAGGACTTTTCAGGCTAAAAACATGCTTTTTGGTGTGCTTAATGACCGTGTAACTTGAAGTGATATTCCATGGCAGTCAGTAGGTATTCATTTCAGTCCTATTTGCATTGCTTCTTGGAAAAAAAAATTATATGCACACCGGGAAATTCATGACAGCACAATGAAGAGTCCATCATATTAAAGAGAATGAGGTGTCCGTGTGTGTATAGGACTCCAGAGGCTGTTCTGATTGTGACCCCTGTGTTTTGGATTGCTCAGGAAAAGAATAATTATTCAAGCCTAATGACTACAATCTTATCTTAAAAGATGCTTCTAATGAATTTAGAGTAGCTTCCAAATATAAATTTAAGGGCTATCTTTTGTTTAAATAATCTTTGATTGATCACCTGAGATTTAAGAGATTGAAGCATTAATAATTACATTTAAATAACTCTGCATGTTACCAAACCATTAATACAGATGACTTTTGAGATGTGGAAGATGATGTGAACAAAGTTCAATAAAAAGAACAACTCATCAGACAGAATGCAGTGTTTAATATTCTCTTTCTCATTATCTGGTACAATAATACACCAGAACCAAAACAGCCAAAATACCAAACTAACAAAATACTTGTAAGTATAATCTCAGCTCAGAGTCCAAACATGTTAGTATTTGTTCTCATTATGGCTTTACTCTATTAATCTTCTCATTAAATAGATGCTTTAATATATGATTTTTTTTCACTGGCATTTTTTTGATGATATCATTGTAACTTTTAGGCTGGGGAGAGTTTTCTATAATTAAGGATGAAAACTTTTCATATCGCTCCACTTTGATTTATAAAAAAAGAGAAGATTAAATTTTGAAGGATTTTATTAGTCCAAGAGCAGTATTCCACATAATGTAATTGACACATGGTATCTGCCCAGAAACGATGTAATAAAAAGGGCAAGGTGATGGGGACATGTAGGAGATTGAAAAAGTTAAAAAAACACAAACTTCACCCTATTATCAGTTGTTACCACTAGCTTAACTCTCATTTATTTCATTTAAAAGATATATGCATTCATTCCCAAATGGCCTAAATACCCTAAAGGCACCAGATCCTGGCTGATTTTGGAAGCTAAGAGGATCAGCCCTAGTTAGTTCTTGGATGGGAGACTATCAACAATATCTGGTGCTGTGGGCTGTATTTTACAGAAAGAAACTGGAATAACAACCTTTGAGTACTCTTTGCCTAAGAAAACCCTATGAAATTCAAGGGGTTGCTATCAGTCTACAGGTACGTACACATGCACACATTCATTCCCAGTCAAATAAATATGATTTTCATCTTGGTTTGCAATAACATGACCAATAAAATACAATAATAAATTAGTATAGAACAATAGGCAAGATTAAAAATGATCACGATCATAGACTAGTGATTAAAACACCCTGGGTTTTTTTTAAAAAGGTGTTTCCTTGATGTCACACTTTCTCAGCTTCAGAGAAATCAAAGGCCAATCTCTTTGAAGAAATCTTACAAAAGAAATCTAGGATAGGATTGCCATATGTTGGAATTGATTTATGAGACATAATTTAAATTTCTCAACACTCTTTTTGCAAATTTTGAATGGTTGACCACCTCATTTCTGACACATTTCAGAGTCTGGAAGAGATATTCTTTGAGGCTACACATGCCAGAATCTTTCAGCCAGCATGACCACGACCTGACTTTTGGGGGGATTTGTAGTCCAACAAAGCAGTTGTTTCAGTGGCTCTGCTCTCCAATGGCTCATATATTTGGGAAACAGCAAGCCTGAGATAGAGTAAATCTACGCTGTAGAAATAATGCAGTTTGACACAACTGGAACTGCCATGGCTCCGTCCTACAGAATCCTGGGATTTCTAGTTTATTGATTCAGCAGCACTCTTTGGCAGAGAAGGCTGAAGACCTTGTAAAACTATAAACCTCAGGATTCCAAAGGATGGAGCTACAGTGCATATAGTGGTGTCAACTGTCTTCTTTCTACAGTGTAGATGCACTCATAGAAATTTTTTTCATCCCAAAGTATTTCCTGGGAACTTCCAGCATGAGCAAAGATGCTTTATTCCTATTTCACAGATGAATTTAAATTAGCCCAATATTTTCTGAAATGAAATGTATCTCTATGTAGCTATGGTATCTGTTTGTATTACCATATATAGTCGACTATAAGTCAACCTCATGTATAAGTTGAGGGGCCAGAATTATGGATTTTGGAATGTCTTGTGGATAAAACTTAGCATAACTTAACAAATCTAAAGTAGGAAGCAAAGGAAAACAATGTCAAAGAATTTACAGAATTCCACTAGGCATAACTGTCTGTGCTCACACTAAAAGCTGAATGAAAGAGAGTTTTGGGGGGGGGGGGCAGTGCTTCCAGGACATATTATGTTCTGGAAGTTAAAGTACAGTACTTATATTAACACATGGATAAGTCATCTCAGGTCTTTGGGATCATTTTTTGACTAAAATTTCTAGACTTTTACATGAATATATTCAGTATTCTAAACTAAGTAAGATGGCTTCCAACAGTAAACAGTTATTGTCTCCAGGACACATACTCCACGGAAGTCATGACAGGGAAAGATGAATGTTTGTATCAAAACAAAATTAAAGCACTTTGGCACAGACTATGGGGCAGACAGGTTAGAATAGCATGGAGTCTACCTTTCCTATTCTGGCCTTCGTGCTCACCCAGGTCAGCATGTAGATGGAGAGATATTTGCACAACTCTTCATGTGCTGATCTTGGACCCATTACCAGCATGCACACCTTACCTTTCCACACTGTCGCTTGTGCTCAGGAGCCTCCCATCAGCACATCAGACACGGAAATGGTGTGCCTAGCTGCAATGATACAACAAGGTAAGTGTATAGGGCTGTCTAAATGTTGGGGTTTGCAACGGAGTTTCCAGGAAACTCTGTGGCAAACCAGGGGTCAAATTCCCGCAGGGTAAAAGCTGTTTACCCTTGGATTGAGCTGGATCTAATAGATCTGCATTTGATCTGGCAGGATAGGGCTCAATCCTGCCCCTGGGATTTTGGCCTACATCATCTGAATTGGACGACATGAGGCCAAGGGAACACAGACCTTTTCGCTTGTGTGAAGAACCGCTGTAACTCCTAAATAATAATAATAAGGAAGCCTCAGTGAAAAATTGGTGAAAATCTATTTGCGAAATGTCACCTAAGTCTAGATGTGATACGTGATCAACGGAGGGAGGAAGGAAGAGCACAAAAGAGGAGGCAATGAGAGAAACACGGTTTCGATAAAAACCTCACAATATGCTGATAAAATCCGAACAAAAAAGATCTGAAAACTCTTCTTCCACCGGTTTGTTCCTTTCATGACTTTCTACCCGGAAATATTTGTGAGGGTGGTTTTTAAGAACAGCTTGCAAAATACAGTTTTTATTGTTAAAAGGAGCTTTGAAGCTAACTATTAACAAATTAATTCTGATCCTTCCCTTTCTTTCCTCCCCCTGTCCATGTGTCACAACACTTATAGTTCTGCTCTAATGAGGAGGTGTGATGCCTCTTTAAAAGCAGCTCAAAAGAAAACAAACACATCTTCTGAGTCTGCCAAGCAAGTGAAGAGAGACAGATTAATTTTGTTTTGTACATCAAAGAGTTCCTTTTATTTTATTTTTTTAATTTTTAATTTTAAAGAAACTCTTTCATCAGTGGCAGAGTGGCACCTACGCCCTGTGGCATGGAAAATGTGATTTGTATTCTCAACTTGGTACAATGTGAAAAAGTTGATGGACGATAACAATAATGTTGGTTTCCGTTCTAATTTTGGATTCTTTTATAGAAAGAAACCACAGTCATTAATTTGCAACATCTGAAGTGGTTAGTTCTGGCCATTGATGATGATGATGATGATAATTTGAATGGTGTCCAACTAATTTTTGGGGGGTGGTGGTGGTATCTATTTTCTTCACGGTAAAAGACAAGTCTTCAATTTATTTTTCCAGCTGTTCTGAAGACATGGTGTCAACTGTGATGCTTTATGACTTTAATATCTGATAATCTTATATTTGGAAATTTTGTCTATGTAAGATTGTTTAAACCTTAAGTGTTCTTTGAACATGTGGGGTGTTTTGGACTTTAGTTGCAATGACTAATGGCTAGTATAGATACATTTCTATCATTTGTCTATCTCAGTCATCTATCATCTTTTCAAAATTGCTTTCTAACTAAACCTGATTTCTTGAGAGGCACTGAACATTTCTAGTGAACCAATATAGTTTTTGTTTATACCCTTGTATGTATCCATTATTATCAGATTTTGTTCCTAAATTTTCAAAAATAATGTTTGGTCATCAAGTTTATAACAAACTTCTTGGGGTCCCCCAGTTATTCCAAACCACTGGAAAACAATGCAATTTCCCCCCTAATTGACTTAATTATGAGAGATATGATGTAATATAATACATAGATAAACAAGTGTTACTAAGAGGAAGGTCCAAAACACACTGCAGAAATAATCCAGTTCAAGACCACTTTAACTTTCCTGGCTCAATGCTAAGGAGTCCAGGGAACTGTAGTTTTGTGAGACTTTTAGACTTCTCTGCCAGAGAGCTTTAGTGCCACAATACACTACAATTTCCAGGATTCCCTATAACCGAGTCACGTCTCAAACTGGATTATTTCTGCAGTGTGTTTTGGACCTAAATTAACAACTGAATGTTTTCCAAGATATGAAGGAGAGGTGGAATATGCAGATTATAAAGACTGTAGAAGATTGAAGAATGTGCGGAATGTTATATGTCATTTTTGTTTTAATTATAATGTATGTCATGTAAACTTAAGAAAGTTATTTTTTAAAAAAATGATAACTCAGTGTAAACCCATTTGAACTCAGAGGAATCTATTTCTAAATGGATATAAGACTGTGAATTTAGAAGAGACATCTCTTCTAAGTACATTATTGTACTTTGCTTTCCACATCACCGTTCTGGTTGATTGTTTTGTGTCATTTTGCTAAGGCTTTAGTATTAAGTTCATAAGCATCGCAATGCCTGTAGCTAGAAGCAGACTGTTCATTTGTTGTAGTAACATCTTCCCTTCAGACTTTGGGATAAATAGACTCCTCCGTTTACCACTTTCATGTGTGTGAGGAACAGCCCATAACATGATTGAACTCCATTGATTTTTCATAAAAGTTTAATAAGACGATACAGGTCAAAAGCTTTGCAAAATTTGCAATAAATTTTGGTGGCTATCAGAACTAGACTTTGCAGAGAAAGCTGACAGAAGAGGAGTGAAAGTAGTGGCTAAAACTGTGACAGTAATGAGCACTGCAAAACCTTTTGATCCATCCTTTTAAGGATTGAAAGTCTTTTGCATTGACTGTTTCTTCTCATCAAATTATATTCTTTCCTCTAGAATTTTGGCTCATAATATAAAGGCCTAACCCTATGTGCAACTTAAGAAAACACACTGAATCGATGGTTGAATTGTGAGTCAATACATTCAGTGGTCCTACTTTAGTTGGGAAATCTGGTCATTATGTGTTGCTTTTCAATGACATTCATTTTTTTAAAAAAAATCCAGCAACTTTCTAACAGAATGAGCTGGTGTTTGAGAAAGACAGGTCCAAAAATAGTCAAATTATATGTAACTAAATGATTGAAATAAATACCCTCCAAAATCTAGTGTTAGAACTGGGTTGGTTCACCCTGCATAATGATAGTCCTTCATCCTAACAGATTTGAAATGTGCCTGTGTTTTATTCAAAGTGAAGCATCTGGGGAGTCTTCCCCAACTTCATGCCCTTCAGTTTGTTTAGGCTACAACAACCATAATCCTTCATCATTAATTATGCTAGCACATGATAGGAATAATAGTATAAAACTCTTAGCAGGCCCTATGTAGGGGAAGGCTTGCTTATACATTATGACTGCCACTTGAGGCCTCTTTTAAATAACTCTGTATGGAGAAAGTTATTCCATACCAGCTGCATATGCACTGTAGAAAGAAGCCAATTTGACAATGCTTTAACTGCCATAACTCCATGCTATGGAATCCTGGGTTTTGTAGTTTTGTGAGACATTTAGCCTTCTGTGTCAGAGAGTTCTGGTGATAGAACAAACTACAAAGCCTAGGATTCCATAGCATGAAACCATAGCAGTTAAAGTTGTGTCAAACCGTTATTTCTGCAGTGCAGAAATAATGACCCATTTGGATAAAGTGATACACTGCATTGTTTGGTCAACTTTTCTAGGCTAGTTTAAATGTCAACCAAAAATAAAAGGGAGGGGGAGGAGGGAGAAATGGCTTTCTGGGACAGAGAAAGATATTGATCCATATACACAGGTTTGTGATGATGATCATTCAGGGTTCCAGATCATATGAAGCTGTTATACTTGGAAAACACAAGTGGTTGGTAGATCCCATGTTAGTTGGATAGTCAATTCCCTTCCATTTAAAGAAACAATCTAACTTGAATCAATTTAGAAAAATGGTTCAATACCTTCAAAATCTCCTTTAAAAGTCATCCAAAACTGGGAGAAGATTCAATGCCCCACTGATATGGGACCATTAGTGGCCACAAGTAAAGCTGTAAAGTACCAAAGAATACAATTTAGACTTTCTTGACTAACAAAGGTTGAGGGTAAGTGTGAAAGGACATGGGAGAACAGGCCAGCAAATACCGTCCCACTCTGCAACTCCATACTTTTAATGTACAGTAGAATGGATATCTAGTATAGCTGCAAACTTTTGCCTACCAGATAGTTTTTCTAAAATCACAAGCAATCCTTTCCTATTGGCCATACTAGCTGGGGTTTCTAGGAGTGGAAGTCCAAAGCATTTGAAAAGCCAAGGATTCTGGACTCCTGACCAAGAGTGATATTAAAAATGGTTTTAATGTGTCTAAAATAAACATCTTCCAAGTCCCATTTTCAGATTTAATTGCTCTCCATTTCTCAGCACTGTAGCATTTCCTTCTAGACGGCTTGGATATGAAAATTATCACTTCTAAGAATATTCTTGAAATATTGGATGACAACAGCTGGTGGGGTTCAGACTTGGAACTTTCTTAAAGAGATTATTGTTGGCCAGTCTTTCATTTTAAGGTACCTAGCATCTGAGCTGGGCCTTAGCCCTTGTGACCAGTGCTAGTTTGCAGTTTCCTGAATGATCTGCCAAACAAGCACAGATGCAGATAGTAAGAACATTTCACTTACTGATAACAATGATGCTGGAGTGATGTCCCTTTCCGACATCTACTCAGAAACCATGTCAGTCTTTGCAGAAAACGGCATGTTGCAGAAAACAACCCATAAACAAGCAGAGGATACAGCACCAGCAGGAAGGAAGGCCAAGAACAGACAAAAAGGAAACCCCTTCTTTTGCTGGTAGATGTTGATTATGTTTGCAAAAGTCTGAGCATGTTTTGCAAAAAGTGGGAAAGGAATGGCCTTGAAAACATCACGCTATTTCACATTTATAGAGGTAGCTTTATGGTGCGCTGAAAGTATTGATGGAAAGTTGCTTTCTGATTACCCATCAGGACAGTTTTGCCTTAAAGTGTTGCCTGATTAGAGTACAGGATTTGACAAAAGTATGACTGTATTTCTTTAGTAGCGGGTGATGGTTTCCTAAATCAGCAACTTGCCACAGGGTGGTGTCAGAGATGGGTGCATGGCTGAAAATGTGAAAGATAAGAGCTCTTTTTTGTGTGTGAGTCAGTGAGTCTCTGGCAATCTGATGTGGGGTACAAGGAACACCTTCTTTTTAAAGAATGGTCATGCTTTGCTCTACTTCAGAGCATGGAATTTAAAAAAAATTCATCACCCCTAATCTGTCAACATTTTCAACAACTGATTTTAAAATTAATTATTTAACTGCTTAGAATTCCAATGACGTTAGTTTAAAATTTCTCCTCACTTTCATATGTCATGGGGCATATTAGTACATGTAAATGCTATTTTTAAATCTAATCATTTAACAATCAAAAATATATTAAGTTTTACTGAATTTTCTTTATGGATCAGTGTTACCAAATTAACTTTTGATTTAATGATATTGTGTTGACAAACTCTGATCTGATGGCCTAATGACTTTTTAATATATAATCTTACATTTCCAGTGATGGGTCATCTGAAGGAACCAGCCTTCACTCCTCAGATGTCCTGGGGTAAATATTTTCAGTTGTGGAATTACAAACTTAAATAAAGCATTTCTATTTTTTTTTTTTTAAGTGAGAGAAGTGAATACGGGGTGGTTTGAAAAGACTGACCTGATTGGTTTGGGGCCATGGTTCCATGTCTTGTGGTCCTGCCAGCCAATTCTTGAGAAGCTTCCCAAAGAAAGATGATAAGTGCTTTCTGGCCCGGATGTTTGAACACTGAAGATAAACTTGTACCTTTAAAATCCTTCCAAGCATCACTGGCTTACACTTGTTCTTTACTTGATCCTTTACACTGCCTGCTAGACCATCTGGTGTATTGCACATCATGTGTCCTGTTCAATGAAACAATGGGATGATAATAATAATAATTTATATTCTGCCCCTCTACAATATGCAATCGGGTGGCTTTATAAATATTTTTAATATACAAGACAAAGATCAAACTGGATCTCTTTAAGCTTGGAGACCTTCCTCTTTGCAACACAGATAAAGTGGGGGAGTTCAACAGGAGCAACTGCAACATATCACTGTGCTAACTGCCTTTGAATCAGCCTTGACTTATGGCGAGCCTATAAATGAAATATCTCCAATATCTCCACCCTGTTGTCAATAACCCTGTTGAGATCCTGCAAACCCAGGGCCATGGCTTCCTTGATTCAGTCTATCCATTTGAAATGTGGTCTTCCTCTTTTCCTGCTACCTTCTACCTTACCAAACATTCTTTTCTTTTCTATTGTCTTTTCAGTCATGTCTTCTCATGATATGGCCAAAGTACAACAGCCTCAGTTTAGTCCTTCTGGCTTCTAGGAAGAGTTCAGGCTTGATTTGTTCGAGGACTCATTTATTGGTCTTTTTAGCACTCCACAGTATCTGCAGAACTCCTCCAGTACCACATATCAAATGAAGTGATTTTCTTCCTATCAACTTTCTTCCCCACCCAGCTCTCATGTCCATATATGAGATGAGATGGGAAATAAAATTGCATAGGTAACCCTAACTTTAGTATTTGCACTTGAAGTCCTTGTCTTTCATAGCTGTCCTTTTAAGCCCTAGTCTTCTTCTGATTTCTTGACTGTAATCTCCATTCTGACTGATGGATGTACCAGCCACAGTAGCTAAAGGGGATGTAAAGAGCCTAGACATGGGAAATCTTTACCTATTTTGATTTCTACCCTTAAATTGGCCAGTAGCATAGTGATATCTTTTAAAGCACAAGTCCTCATCCTCCTCATAGCCATGCACTGAAGAAGAACCCCAAATGTAGGCATTTCTGTTGATTCATTTGAAAAAAACTAACTAGTTCTAAGAGTTTTCATCTTTACCAGGAGCAGGTCTGTTGTAAAGGTAATAGATCTTAATGGCCTATAAAACTAAGCTAGTCCAAAATAATTTGTGTTGTGATGACGATACCCTATGTATTATTTCTAAGAGCATAACCTTTTTCCTGCTCCTACTGTGATGATTGTAGCTAAGCTTAGAGGGAAATTTCCAATTTTCATGGGCTCAGCTTCAGGCAAATGAAAAGGGCTGTGTGCCAGTCTCCAGGCTCAGCTCGCTACCATTTACAGTGTTTCATTTATCATTTGCTGCAACTTCCTCCTTTCCTCCCATCTCCTGTGGCACCAGAACTCACCCTCCACTCTGCTCTGCTTCCATGTATGGCCAGAAGAAGTAGGCTAGACTAAATGTTCCTCATTTTATGTCCCTAATTCCATAATAATCCTTTCATTTCTTCTTGATCTGGGAACATTCCCTTTAGCTACTGTGGCTGGTACTTAATGCTTACTAATTACTGATATCATTAGGGCTCAGGTTTTGGTCCATAAACCTCAGCACCCAGAACCATCCTCAACTTAGCACCCTAAATGTGACATCATACTTGGAGTCTTGGACTCCATGTTTTAACTTAGGGGCCTTTCATTTGGAAATGTTTGGGAAGAAGAGCAGTAGATGTGATTATTATGACTTGCCTCTTAAAAGTGATTCTAGAAATAAATCTCTGAACAATTTTACTTGTTGTATAATTGTGTTTGACAGTCTATGCAACCTTGCTAGGCCTCTAGAAGATGCTTCCTTGCATTGTATTCCATGGCAGATCAACTCACAGCCTGATGGATGGTTACAAGGATAAGAAGTCAGCTAATATGCAAGTCTATGTGCAGCACGAGACTTGCTTTTTATATGTATTTTTTTTTTTAAAAAAACCAAACCCAGATGTAGTCATACTTATTCCTTTTCTTCTTCTGGGTTTTGGAAATATGAAATAAGGTTTTCCTGGAAGAATTAAGTTTTGTCACTAATCCAGGCCTATTTGATTCAATATAGTAAATGCATTCCACTTTCCAAATGCATTATCTTGTTTCAGGATTATTTACTTATTTTTAGATACTACATCTAAGTGTCCCATTCTATTTATTATTGTAAAAAAGAGGTTCAAATGCAGAGACCCAGGAAATTCAAGGATTTGGTGGGGACAGGGTTTAGAGGGTCAGAGGATGATGCCATCTTTTGATCATATACATCATTTGCCACCTAAGGCTGGCTCCCTCAGTTGCACCATTGTCTCCCACCTAGAACTGGAGATTTGGACCTAAGCCTTGAGATCTTGCAACCCTACTATTCTATATTTTCCACAGTAAGATTATTTTCTCTTTTAGGAAAAAAAAAGATAGAGAAAGTAAAGAGTAAAAAGTCCCTCTGTCATCTGATGTGATGGCAACAGCCTTTAACATTCCAAGAAAGCTCCATGAAGGCAAAGCAAGTCAGACTGATGTTGAACCATTACAAATAAAGTTAAATGGGAATAGGGCTGTATAGGACTAACTGCCATTTCCATGTGATTATTGTCCTGGTCACACACAGTTGGATGGCTTGGCTCAGACCCATTGTCACTAATCCAACCTCTGATTCAGTCATTTCCCAAGCATCTAAGGTGAAGGACATCATTGAGCATGTTATGAGCAATGTCATAACATGCTCGTTTTCATGCTGAAATAGCTTTGCCTTAATGTCAAAACATATTTCTTTTCACGTTGAAATAGCTTATCATGTCTCCTAAGGCATTTCCTCTTGAGCAACCTTAGGAAACAGCAAAAACCATATGGGGAGTGGGAAAGACCACTGCAAGAATGATCCAAAGAACAGGTGCTGGATTCAAGAAGTTAACCAGATCTAACCACTCAGAACCTTATGTAAGCCAATGTGAATTGTTTGCAATTGTTTTTGCGGGTGGTGAGGAGGTGACATGAATCCCTATGGTTTCACTTTGCCTACTACTGGTGCAATGATATTTTTCACAACATCTGCTGGGAAACATCCTGATCCGAAGTGCTGTATTTAAAAAAGTTAATATGTGAAACAAAAGACAGTTTTTTTTTTTTTTAAAAAAAATATGACTTTTCACTAGATTTAGTGGGAGAAATGAAACTCATTTCAAACTATGCTGGAATATTAGCTTGCTATAAAATGTGGGGTATTCCTGGAACTATATTGTAGATTGGTGGCGATGTCTTCATTAAACCATTTTCTAAAGGTCAATTAAACTTTTCATTTAGTTGTTGTCACCAAAGATGAATATACTATCATGTTAAAATTTAAGTCTTTTTAACTCATGGGAATGATCATTTTATTTTTAAATGTTAAATGAACACCTACTGAAATTTTAAGTAAACTGAAAAAACCCTCAACCCTAACAAAACTTGTCTTGATCTTTCTAGGTGTTGCTATGTATTTGAGTAATATGTTGTCAAACCTACAGCATTCCTAAGATGTATTAAACTAATATTTCATAAGAATGCCACAGCCTTGATGATGTATTAATGTAATACATCGTTAAGGTGCCATTGCTCTTATGACATATAGCTCCAAATATTCCCATACTGGGTTGAAGCACTTCCTAGGCCATCTAGATTTGCTAGATCTGGGAAGGCAGAAATTGTTTCTTAGAGCTAATGTGCTCATTTCTTTATATTTTGGAAAGGAGGAGGACGGATAAAAGACAATTAAATTGGATTTACCTGAAGGAAATCAATGGCATATACAATTTTCATGAAATCAAAATAAGAAGCACTTGATCTAAGGCCCTTACCATATCATATTGTTATACCATCACAGCTATTGTTTGGGCCTGCTTTTGTCTTAGCCTTATCATACATAGTTATGGCTCCCCCAGTGCTGTTGTGCTACCGTATGTAGTTGTTAGGAATGTGATTTTTTTTAATACTGAAAATAATCTTTTCATGACCTTCCCTTCCCTGCTATGATTCAGGAGCCAGTTTGAGTGTGGATGTCTCATTCCACTTCATTGTAACGACAATCGATTAGTGGGTGCAGTGTGGGTATGATCTGGTTGTCCTTCCCTTGGGAATTTCCAAGGAAATCTTCAGAAGGGAAATTTTAGGCTCCTTCCAGTGCTTAGGTGGGGAGATCAAAACTTCCAGAGAGAATAGCTGTGTTTTCTGTGGCCTATCCTTTTGGAAACTTTTCAGATCTCCTCCCCCCTCCCCATTTGTAAGATATAAATGTTATAGAGTGATAACATGCAGTCCTGAGCTGTTAACCATTTTGTTCAGTTTTGGACAGTGTATAACTCCCTTGTTCAAACAGCTGGCTAAAAATTTGTTTCTGGACACAATTCAGAATGCTGGTGATGATCTATAAAGCCATACACAATTATAGTACTGTTGTTCAGTGGTGTGACTGTGCAGGTTTTTGCTCATGGATTAGTGTTCTGCTCCTAATTCCCACCTACCTGTTAAACTGGGTGCCGAACCGAATCTATGATTCAGTTTGGCCCCAAATATGGTTCCCACTATCTTTGCATCAGAACAAGACCGGTGCTGGAGAGGCTGAGCGAAGGCCTGTGTGGAGAGGCCAGGCTGTGGGGAGGAGAAGGCCAGGCCACATGGCAGAGAGGCAGGCTGGGCCGGGAGGATGGAGAAGGAAGGCCGGGGAGAAGGCCGGGGATGGAGGGAGGCATGGCTGGGGTGGGGAGGCCGAAGAAAAGCCGCTGCCAGTGGGAACCAGGGCGGATTTGAATCCGCCTGGTTCCCACTTGGGCTGAATCGATTTATTTCTAAATACATTCAGCCCCTCAAACACCTCATTTTGCCAGCGTCTTTTTGAAACAGGTTAAATGGGTAAAAAACATGCCCCTCCTTTCCAAATTGCTTCAGCGATTCAAATTAAATGGGAACCATGGTGGTTTAAAAAGAATCATTTAGAATCACGATCTGGTTTAAACCATCGTGAGAATTAGGCACTGGTTGCCAAAGGTGGGTACTTTTTAAGTAGATCGGGGGAATCTTTGAATAAAGGAAACAGAAGGGCTTTTGAACTACTTTGTGTTCAGTAGCATCAGATGGCTTCTGTCCCAGTGAAAACCACTTTGTATTTTAACTTGAACTTTAAAGCATCCATTCAAGATGCTGCATCCTGTCTACAAAAGTTCAGCCCCATGGAAAGCTCCTTTAGAGTTCATACTAAAGCCTGGACTCACTGCACCATTGACATGGAAACTACCAGATGCCAGGGAATGAGTGCATGGAAACCCATTCCTGTTCACTGATATTATGCACTGATATTATGGAATGGAGGCAGGTTGAGGAAATACTCCAACTCTGGAGCTATGATACCTATGATACTATAGATTTCTCTGTAAGAGGTCACAGAGAACAATGGGAGGTGGGCAATAAACCTCAGCATAAAGATTCCACTTCTTCTGCCCTACCAACATAACCTTGGCCTGGCTTTTGATTTGCTACTTCATCTGCCTTAGATTCTTATTCCCATCTCACTGTGGGATGGATCGAACCATAAAAATCTTCAGGGCTGTTGTACATTGTATGCTTGTTGTATAGTTGTCTCTGAACAATCTTCCAGAACCTGTGGGCTGGTTGCATGTTAGATGATACTATGTGTATACCAGAGGAACAGCCTTGCTCTTGGTGGTGGCATTGATCATGTTTCCACTTCTTCTGAAGCAAGAACGGAGCATGTTGTTCCTGTCATTCCTGTGACATCTCTACTCATGTTAGACTTATGGGAACCCAAAAGTGCATACATGGCACTCTTCCTCTGATTCTTCAAAGATGTACTTTTTGCCTGCTGTGTGCAAAATTAAACTTCTAAACCAGCTTTATAAATCAATGTCTATAAGGCTCTCTTTGTCATACCTGAGATACTTCCCTCTGGAATGCTTAGAAAATGAGTTTTTTATTTCTTTAAAAGGCTTCCTAGTCCCTTGTAGGTATCTCTACCTTGAATGTATACGATTTTCTCAGTTCCAACTGTTTCACTGTTATAGTTTTGTTTATACTCAGCCTGAGGGAGAGGGACAGTCTTTGGCAGACTTCTTTTTTTAATCATAAGGAAGCAGACAGGGAGGGGGACACCTGCGATTCAGAAGATGAAGAAGGGAAGAAAAAAAGATGTCTTAGCTTTTTAGTTTTCTTAGATTTTCAATCTTTCTTAGATTCTCTCCCATTCCATTTTTTCCTCCTTCATGGCACACCTTTGTAAATATCTGAGCAGATTTCTGCCAATGCACTCTCTCTCTCTCTCTCGGTGTGTGTGTATGTGATGGCTCCTGAGAGCCTTGTTTGGTTTTGACAGCAACTCAAGGAGGGTGGTGGCGTTTACAAGTAGCTGTGATAGGTCACAGACAGCTCTGACAGCTCTGACATTTACTGTGGAGAAGCAGTTCTCCAGCCGAACAGATGCTTCTCCCTGATTCTCTTTGATCACTACATGGCTGCTTAAAGAGCTGCCACCGCTGTGTGTCATTTTCATTACAGAGGTGGACAACTTGTGATATCAAGTGGCTGCTGCTTGGATTGAAATGGGCAGTCGGCCTTACATGGGGAGTGAGGCCTCTTCTTGGGGCATGTGCTAGACATAATAGGAATACTTTTAAAACGCCTTCTTCCTCAAGATCTAGTTTCTTGTGGGTTGCTTTAGGAGGTAAGAACACAGATTAACAAAACAAACTTTTTGGGAAAGTTGACGGACCTCCCGAAGCTAAGGAAACAAACAATCATGCTGCTCTCCCAATCCCCCCATCCCTTGCAGTATTACTTGCAGAATGAAAAATTCAGCACGTAAGTATTGTTTACACACTTTTAGAATAAAGGGTGTGTGTGTGTTCCATTTTTTTGCCTTCTTCAAACATCTTAGGACGCTCTCCAAACTTGAGACTCAATTAAAAAAAATTATGATCAAAATAAAATAAAATAATTGGAACGTTGCCCAAACCACTGGGAAAATACATGAAAATGCAGTGGTAGGGCTTTATTTGCTCCCTCAGAATTTCCCAAATTGGAAATAGGGCAAAGATTGCCCAAGAATAAGTGTAATACAAACCAGAAATGACAGGAAGTTGTGTTTTACCCTTATTTTCAGTGAATACAGTTGGAGGAGCAGGGTGACCCCCCCCCCCAATAGAGACCCCTGTGTACCCATGTATTAGTTATTGCAGGAGAAGTAGTAATAGATAACCCAATAAACAGCAATAAAAAAATGGTGTGAACCCATTTTAGTCCTGCAATGTCAATGAGACCTACAGCATAATCACATGCAGTTTTATTTATTTACTCAAATTATACATACATGGATGATAACACGAGCCGTGGAATATTTCTGGAATGAACTGGGAAAGAAGAGAAAGTAAACTGTACCTCTTTCCCCCTGGAGCAATTGGACTCCTTGAATCATTGGTAATCCAGCACTTTCTTGAAAATTGTTCCTTGCTCCTGGCCCAGTTGTCCGCCTCTCTTTTAGAACATGGCCATCAGTGCTGGAGTTACACACAGGATTAAACCAGGATACAGTTTACAGCAAGTAGGTTCAACTACCATGAGTGCAATGGGCAAACTATGCAAAGGAACACATGACAAAATGGGAGTCCACTTCTGCCTTTGCTAAACAGTACAGGGTGGGCGGGCAGTGGTGGTCTATTTAAATATTGATTTAAATGTTCCCAGGGGCTTTTGGGGAAGGCAGTTTGTTTTTATTTGTTTTGATCTTAAAGCCAAAGGATTTCCTTGGGAATCTGTAGGTATTGGAGGCCACAAAAACTGCATTGAAGAAAGGATGGCTTGCATGGGTTGGGATAGATCCCTGGTTTAGCGACCCCTCAGAATTGGAGGAACCTCTGAACATAATAAATATATCTACATTTCCTGTTTTAGATAAGTGTTAGAATAATACATTTTTTAAAATAATGCCACAATGCCAGTTAAACCCGTCATCGGTGAGAGCATCAACATTCTTTAAAAAATAAGTTCATGTTGGTGCTTTCATGTTAAAAATATTTTTAAAATCATACAGATTTTAATTTTTTTTTTTAAAAAAAAAATCGGTCAAGAATAAGTGTAATACAAACCAGAAATGTCTGGAAGCCTCGGCATGTCTTAATACAGCCTGATCTTTCTCATCTGACCCTTGAGATAAAAAACCAGCAAAGTCAGCCTTATAATAATAGGGTTAGAAGCAATGTATGGATCCAGAGAGTCAGTTTGGGCCTGCCCAAAGATCTGGATGTGTCTTTGAAAAATGTTGACTTCTTTTCTTTTGTGAACTTCAGACAACTTTTTTTTCCAGACACAATGAAATTTTGTGAATTTCATGACAACTCCATCTATTGAAATTCCCCCCAGTTTTTAAATCAGGCTTACAAGCCAGCCTAAGAAGGTCTGGCTATTCAAGAAAGTGAAGCCCAAAGTCATGGCTAGTTCCAGAGGTAGATCCAAATATGAGACAGTTCCCAAAACCCTGGTGGTGTTAGGGAGCCTTGAGGACATCTGAGGAAGCTTCACGGAAACTTCAAACAAAGGCTTAACATGGTCTTCGCTTAATGTAAGACTGGAGAATCTATCCTTTAGATGCATCATTAGCAAATGGTATAAAATCACACATCAGATAGCAATGATAAATGAAAAAACTTTCTCCAAATTGCTGGCATGGATGTGGTCAAAAGGGAACTCATATGTGGTGGGAGTGCCTCTGTGTATAAAATGTTTGATTATATGTTACGCAAGAGATAAAATTTTCTCTGATGGGGAGAAACTTTCAATTTGATAATTGTTTAACTCTGAGAAAATTCAGATTGAATAAAAGAGATTACATATTTTAAAAATCTGTTAAGGGTCATACATGTTGTAATTGCACTGGGATGGAAAAATAAACAATCTTGGGGGAAAATATTGGTCATGTTACATTGCAGAATATCTTTTATTTGAATATTTAAGGGAAAGAAAAGAAAGATATAATGGTCAAATAAACAAAATTGTCTGGTTGGGAAAAATGGGGTTGCTCGGTTGAGAAAGATAAAGCTGAAAAGGGGCACAACGAAGTTAGAAAAATTATTAATAAGATATTCCGCATTATTACTAATTTACTTGGCCATAGCCGGGGGGGGGGGGGGGAAGGGGGAGTGAAAAGTATTTGATCTAATAATGATAATATTTTGTGAAGTTTTATTATATGTGTTGTATTGTGGACCATAAAACTTATAAATAAATTAAAAGAAAAGACAAAGCCTCTAGGAGACTTTTTCTTTCAGATGTAAAATCTGATAAGATATTTGATATTCTGCCAGTTTGTCAGAAATTAAATAATACTGCATGTCCAATATTAATTCTCCAATACTAAACAGAAGATACTACCAGATATGAAATACCCCCAAATGTCAAATACTGTATGAATATAATCAACAAGAAAACACTACCAAATGGTGTAATGGTGCATAAGCTCTATGAGTGTGCAGGATTGGCGATGTTCATGTAGATCACCATCCTGTCCTTAACCTCCCATATGTACTGTACTGGACTACATCTCCCATCTTCCTCAGTTTGCATGGCCACGTCAGGTTGGAGTAAGGCTGACCTAGGATATCCTGCAGCCATGGCTGACTCCTGTATCACCAGATGCTTCAGTATCAATATAACCATTCATCAGAGTTATGTTATGCCAGATCAAGGCTTCAGCAAACTTGGATAGGGTGACATTTTGTTTATAGTGAAAGAGGTGAAGACTTCCAAATTGTTTCCATACTTTGAAACAGATGACTTTTTTTTTTTTTAACAACTACAGCCTATCACAGCCCACATCAGTTTATAGTTACATTATTTCATTGAGCGGGTGTGCTAGGAAAAGGCTGTGCAACACAAACATATATATTTTTCCTTTTAAAAAATCTGCTATGGAACAATATTCTCGTACATGTGTGAAGAAGATCTGTTTAATCTTATAACATCATATAGCCTTAATTATCTCATTTGGGTTCTGCAGTAAAGTCTAAATGGAATAATGAAACATATTTTACTATTTCTTCAACAATGTGGTGTTTTATTTCTATCATCTGTACACACTGGGTTAAGCAAAACATTGTATGCCGGATACAAATTAACAGCAGTGTCACATAATGAATCTAAAATGAATATATTACCACCATTTCAGGCTTTGGCAATACAGGTTGAGTCTTCCGTATCCAAAATGCTTGGGATCAGAAGTGTTTTGGATTTTGGAACGTTTGCATATACATAATGAGACATCTTGGAGATGAGACCCAGGTTTAAACATGAAATTCATTTGTTTTTATACATCTTATATACATTGCCTGAAGGTAATTTTATACACAATATTTTAAATAATTGTGTGCATGAACCAAAGTTTGCAAACACTGAACCATCAAAAAGAAAATTTCACTATTTCTGCCATATATGTAGACAAATTTGGATTATGGAGTATTCCAAATAAGGGGTGCTCAGTGTATACTCTCACATCCCTTCTTTGCTGCTTACAGCTCTTTATAACTTCCAACTCGCAATTCAAGGCTGTTGAATGATGCTCAGCTTGATGGTCAAAAAAGGTATGAAAGGGCAACAACTTATTGATTCTTTGATATATTATGTTTGCAATTTTGCTTCTGGAAAGTGGGTATAGAAAAGAGGTGCCTGCAAGAACTTTTGCTTCAGATGCAAAAATGCCTTGACAGGGATGGAGACATTCATGTCAGTGTTGTGGTGAATCTGTTCTGGGATCTATTGTACTTCAAAGGTACTGTCCAAGGTGCTGAACCTATTTTGTGGATGAGAGTTCAGTACCAAGGACTAGCTTCTTCAAAGTCTGGAATAAACTATCAAGAGTGGATTCACTGTGTGCTTGACATGAAAGCTATCAGATGCTACTGTAGTTTTGGGTGCTAAGCTCATTGACTTTGGAAATTGGGGGGATGCCATTGATGCTGTGCCTCAGGCAGCTATATGTCTTGAGCTGTCCATGGCCAGAATTGGCAGTGGGATGGGACAGGGTCATTGCATGGATTTGGCTTTGGAGGCCATTTCTGCTTTGAATCATCAACACTACTCTTAATCTGCATCTCTTTCTTCAACTGTTTTGCAATGGGCCCTTAGTATCCACTGAGGTTTTGTTCCCCTGTGGATACCAAAATCTATGGATGCACAAGTTGCATTAAATACAATGGCATATTAAAATGGTGCTGTATCTGTTGAAACTGTGGATAAAGAATTTGTGGGTATGGAGGGCTGACTGTATAATGGTTCATTTAGCCAAGTAATGTACATTCTGGACAGCAGTTGCTCTCCAGGTCTCCCAGGGTCTCCTTTTTCAGTCCCATCATCCTTTTCAGTGGAGAAGCCAGGGGTTTAAGTTGGGATCATCTCTGTACAATGCTGCTGGTGTCATTCATTTGGAGCTAAATCCAGTGTGTCTGTGTTGGATGGATGCTGCTTATTTGGTTATGCTTGACCCTTTGGGAGGGGTAAACACACAGAACAATTGTAACAGTTTAATATCACTTTTATTGTCATGGCCCTCTCTAGCAGCAAATTCTTATAACCTAATAGCAATAGCAAAATTGCAAATTCCGGGATTCCAAGTGATGCAGCCATAACTGTTAAAGTGGCATCAAAGTGCTATAATTGTGTACTGTAGATACACCCCTAGTGTTCTGCCAGTGCAACTCCCCTGCTGAAACCTGCTGTAAGAATTGTTCTGTATTAAATCTCATTGGAAACGTTTGGAACAAAGGGCTGTAGACATTTATATGGATAGATCTTTCTGTGCATCAATGTTGTCTTCTGCTTCTAGTTGAAGAATTGATTTAATTATTAGTATGTTTCTCAACATTTTTGAAACAGTGAGTTTATCATAAAAACAATTTTAAAATGATCGGAATGGCCATATCAATATTTATTGAAATACTGGAAATAAAAATCCATTGGCGTGGAGAAAATTCCTGGCAAGAACTGACATGAAACAACTTGAACTTCACATATACAGTAAGAGAACTTTCAACAAATAACTGCACATTCTAAAAGGGTTGCATGGATTCAAAAGCCAGGCAGCTGCAGAACATATTTGTCTTTACAAATATTCAGACACTACAGATTGTCTGGTTACAAACACTGAACAACTATAAGAAACCAGCCAAAGCCAAAACTTTTGTATTTTAGTCTGCTTTTACTAATATGTAATCAATAAAGCAATTGTAAGTAAATGTCTTATTACAAAGTGGTTAGCAGTTAACATTCATTTTGCAAACTGGGAAAACTGGAGGGATTCCTGGAATCCACATATATTGGCTACTGTATATCCTACTATTTCTACTAATCATTCATCGCCTTTAACATCCTTACGTTAATGAGTTGATTTTATCCAAAGAGAATTGTGCTTTGCTAGTTATTATGTTTTCAGTGAAATGTTGCCATAATGTCTCAAAAGAACAACAAGTGAAGGGGTTTGTGAAATGCAGACAAGTGTTACCTTTAATTGACACTGACACTAACTTGATTTCTACATTTTTTTTAAAAAAAGCTATGTTGCCGCTTGTATTGAATATATAGCTTGAAGTTTTCTCAAAGATTCTGAAGACCGAATTGATGGTGTGGGGGGAAAAAAAAGTTGGCCATACTTGGCTTTTCTAAGTGTGGTGACCCCACCAATTGGCTAATGCAAATGTTAGAATCCAGGGTCTGTTTTTCAAATGGTTGCTTTTCTGAGGACATATAAAAAGTGGTCTTACACACCCTAGCTCATAAAAATGCTACCGATACTGTTTCACCAATATTCTTAGGCTGTTGGTGACAATGACCGTCCTACCCAGAGCTTCGAAAATATACTTTAATTGTAGAAGCCCCAACCACTTTGGCCACTGGCATTCTGGGGCCTGTAAGTCTTTAAAAAATTCTCTAAGTTCTGAGCTTATTATTGGTTAGGGTGAGACAGAAAGATTTTTGGGGTCCCATTAAAGACCAGCAAATTGTGAATTGTTTATTTTCTTAGAGGCTAGGAGTCAAAGAACACAATGCTATCCATGTTCTGTAGGCCCATTAACATCACTCAGTTATAGTGTTATAGCTCTGCCTTAAATGCCATGGCTGCATCCTATGGCATCCTGCAGTTTGCAGTGTGCTGGAGCTGATGGCTGAGTTATGTGAGTTCATATGTTAGTTTGAAATTGACTGAATTTCTTTCCCTTCTCTAGTCCTGGAGGAGCAGATGTAGAGGGGTATCTATGGGGGTGGGGAGGACAAAATGGGGATACTGAGCCTCAAATAAGAATTCCGACCCCAATGACATTTTCATTCAGTCACCAAACGTCTAGCTTTGCAGAAAGCAAGACATTGAAAATTCTCCACATAGAGAATACATATATTTGCTGTGTCTGCATTCCCTTGGTCACCTCGCCCCCTCTTTATTTTTGGGGGGAGGATGCATAAACTGTATTTCTAAAGGCTCAACTAAATGTTTAAGTTAATTTAATGTTAGAAAGTTGGGGACTGCAGGAGAATTCATTGAGAAGAGCAGAATTCTTATTTAGACGGTGGAACCCCCACTACACCTTTGAGCAATACCTTTTTGTATCAGGGCAGCTCTCTCTTTCTCTGTCCCTCTTCCAACCTCGCAGCTTGCCTAGATTCACATGTAAAAAGAACCTTGGACCAAATGAACATGGTGATAAAATACTTTGTTCTATACAAATGAAATAAATGTTGTCTTTGGTATACAATGTCCACTGCTTGGAAAAGAATGCTCGCATAACAACGCACCTCTCCAGGTTCACATGAAACAATGGAAGGTGCAAATCACAAAATTTACAATAGAATTTAAATAAACTACATTTAGGCGTATGAAGATTTACAGACATTTAATCAAGCAAATGATCTTAAACTGTAAAGACCCTTGTATGTCCCTGAACTATGAGCTATAACTTGAAGACATGCTGTAATAAACACATATATTTGGCTTTTTTTTATTATTCTGGCTATATTTTTTTTTAATATAAAGATGAAACCAAGGAACAATAAATTAGCATCATAATTGTCTACAATGAAAACTGTGATATACAATATAAATAAACTATTTAAAAGCCAGCAATCTTCGTGAAAACAAAACAAAATCCAGACAAACAAAGCTAAGGGAGCAGAGGTTCTATACAGTTTCTACAAATGATTGTGCAGCCAATAATCTAAAAATAAAAAAAACAACAAATTAAAGTGTAAATGGGATTCCCTTTTTTGATTTTAGTGTCTCACGACATACAGTAATTAAGTACTGGTAAAACAAATTACCAATCAGAAAGCAACATTAAGGAAATCACGGCTTTGCAACATCATCACAGTTCCCCGTGCCCTCCCTAGGAACTAACAAATGTAAACATGACAATCTTTTTTTTTTCTTTTTTGAAAAAAAAAAGTAAAGTATTAATACTTCCCCCATCCCAAACATGTTGATCTACATCTGTACAGTTACCATTCAGAATTCTGAAATAAGGCAAAGCTTTCATCATTGTGGCACTACATGTTATAATACTGATAACTTTGTTTTGGATAGAGAGAAATGTTATTTGTCTTTCTTTAATGTTTGTTCTACAGCAGACTTTGGTCGGCATCGACATGGCAGGGTTACACTTCTGTCCTCAAAAGATTTCTGCTTTGGAATTACTTGTTTAAATTACATTTTTTTTTTGTTCCAAAGGCTGTCTAAAACATGGATTTTTCTTCAAACTAGTGGTCATGCTAACCAGCTTGCTTGTCTTCATCAGCGTATACAGTTTGATATCTTTTTCTTGCATAGGTAAAAGCATTTTGTCTATTGTCATTTTACTACCTACAGTTTGACCCAGAAGTTAGTTAAAGTTGAACTACTTGAATCTCAGGTGCTGGGCAAGGAAAACCATGTTGGGGTAAGGTGGCTGCTACATTGATACAAGGGAATGTGTGACTGTTGAATGCATTGCATTCTTCCCTTGAACAGCTGTAGTCCCCGATATATAGACTGTGAAGGCTGTCAAATTTTCAAAAATATGAGAGTATTTCCTCCTTGGGCTAGGCCAGACTTATGCATCCAAGAGGCAGAAATGTTGGCCCCTTTAACATGTCAGATTAAAGCCTGGGATGGATTCGCCAGCTGTACAGACCCCGGTACAGTGAAGGCATAAAGAGATGACATTTTATTTATTTTAAAATTTTGTTTTAGCATTTGTTCTTCACCTCTCAGTCTGATGGGGCTCCTGAGGTTGATGTATAGTAAATAAAAATAGGCGAAAAAAGAAAAAAGAAAAGAGAAAGCATGTCAGAATCCTGTTGTTACAAATGTGTAACCTATGAACCCATGACTATTTTGGTGTTTCTTTTCATCCCTATATAGCCTCTGCTTGTGGGATACAGATAAACCTCCAGTTCGTATTTACTGGGCAGCAGCTGCTGTGATCAATGGGAGTCTGTTCCCCAGCTGATCAGGAAGCAGCTGCCTGATAGTTCCCTCATACGAACCATCTCTGGCCTAAAGGGGAATTACAACAGGACTTACTTTTGGCTGTCTTACCATAGGTTACTCATGTAAGGGGGTGGGAACATCATTCACCTTCTTCCTGAATGACAGGAGACTAGACCCCCATCTATTGCAGAAGCTGCTGCCCAGTCATTGATAATGGGGGGGGGGGGGGATCAAGATGTAGCATCGTAGCTATGGTGTCTGTACATTCATAACTCCCCAGCAGGATTCCGGCCAAACTCTTTTAAAATTGATTAAAACAATGTTTTAAACAGCACTTAAAACTTTCACAAAGGCCACTTGGTCTTAAAGACCAAAGGCTGTATGAAGCAGTCCAGGCTTCGGGGGCTGCCCTTGGCACAGCCAGAGTTCAATTTGGTTAAATATGGTTAGAGTCATAGAAATTTGGCAAGTAATTAGAGGAGCCCGGCGACAACCAATTTGTGTCAGGCTGCTTCTGAAGCTGTATCTCTTACCAATACCTGGCACTCTTGGCCAGCTGATGGCAACAAAAGGCTCTGGCAGGGCAAGTCATCATGGGAGCCTTCCCTGAAACAGTAATGGTGAGCCTTTAGATACTGTTGAACTGTAACTGTCATGGCTCCTCACTTCTGGCCATTTTCACTAGGATGATGACAACTGCTAAGAACAGACCATTCATTCCAGTCTTTAAGATACCATTTTAAATTTCACACAATACTATCCTGATGTAGTGTCTCTTCATGGCCTCATGTGAGTTTTAAAAATAGCAGCTCATATCAATGCCTTTTAACTTGATTGGTGACACTGCATAGGCCTATGCTAATTCGCAAGTCATCTTCAGGTGACAGACATTTTCTGTCCCTTATGCTCATAGAGATACTCACAGGACATGGTGGAGGTCACAGGGCACAAGGTTAGGAGAGTATAATTTGAGGTTATGTGAATAAAGTTACCTTTTGAAATCCAAGTAATTCACAGTAACTAGGTTGCAGGTCAAATGTGGCAGATCAAGAGATGCTACCACTTGAAATCACTAAGAAGAAATACTGATTTATTTCAAGATGATGTCCAAGAAACTGAGTAGTATCCACAAGCTTATTTGGCACTAAAAGCTTTGAGAAGCCATTCCAGCAACGCCCGAGCCAATGCATTGGAAAAATGGTCCACTGATGTTCAATTTGGATCACCTTAATTCCAACACTTGAAGCCATTTCTTCTTCCCTTACTGGAAGAAGAATATTGCCTAGCTGAATGACATGAACACAATGGCAAAAAACAAACTTTGGACACACACAAAAACCATGTCACATTAATCTTATGACCAGATTTCCCCCCACATTAACCATATTTGCAGGCCTGAGTCACAGACAGTCCAAAAAAACCAGAACAAAAAACAAAACAAAACCCAACAACCCAGGCTTTATTTGTTTGTTTTGGTGGTGCTACTAAGTATACATACTATGAAAGTGACCTACACCAGATCTTTAATACAGATTGGTGTCATCCTTTCTTTCTGGAGGAGAAATAAGAATTCAGTCCTTGGAAGGATGATAAAGGATGGCTGCCATTTTGCATCCTTTAGAGGAGTTTTCAGTCCTGCTAACCAATGAAGGGATGTAGCTCATACAGATCCCCTTGATCCATTAGCTGAGTAATACAGATAAGACTTGATCCTACATTTCTCCATAATGGTAATTGGCAATGTTTTAACTTACAAGAATCAAAAGTTCTGTTCCATTTCATTTCATCTGACATTGTCAATGGTGCTCATATCTGTTCACAATCTCCTTTCACTCTGATGATAAAAAGTCCAATGTAAGTTCCTCTGGGGAGACTCTGTAGTGTTTGATTCACAGTTTTGCAATACAAATACCCTGATACATCACTTATTTACTATTAAGTATTTGATTATTATATCATTTTAATTTTTAATCTTTGTTTCTGCAAAGTTCCTTCAAACCAAGTTCTTTTAATTAGTATTGCTCGGAGCAGTTCAGAGTAATCCTCCCCCCTTTCTTTTCTGAAAAACAGAAACTGTGTAAAAGGATATAATTTATGCTCTCTTTGCATGCAGCATTTCAATGAGGAGGTTATTACATGGCACATCCCCGTTCAGGTGTTTGTAATAGAGGTATTCTTCTGCTTGCATACTGATCCCTCGTATTTCTGGAAGTCTCAGGAGAAGCTGCCCAAATTTGTCTGTCTGCTGTGGATAGTTGCACAATGTGTAGTCCAGCAAAGCAGCGTTCACTTGTTCTTGCACACCTTCTACCAGTTGAAAGTTCTCTAGGTTTTTGACATCTAAATAAAAGGTTTGTTTTTGAATTAAAAAAGAAGGAACACACAGAATTAGAACATTTTAAAAAAAATTTCTTTAAAAAGACACATTTTAATTCTTGTTTACTAAAATGGCGTTTCACTTAAGGACTACATTTTCATCTTGACAAAAGAATGCTTTACATGCTGTTGAATATTCAGCTAAATCCCTCTGCCACATTTCTAGGGGAAATGATCACAGTGAAGTTTTAGCAAAGTGTCTTGTTGAAATTCTGCATATACCTCAGATCAATTAGACACCAATGGATTTTGAGCAAGGTCAACTCTTTTTTTTCTCCACATATCTTATGGAAGGAAAGGTTGAAGATTCCTAATATACAGGACTGTGATATATTGCCAGCAAATGAGTCCCCAGAGGAAGGTGTAGCTTTAACCTGCCATATTACACAATTCATATAATTCTGTATTAATTTTTCTGACCCAAGGTGAAATCTCTGTCCAGGGTATGGTGTAGTTAATTCTAATAAAAAATGACAGTGTTCCTGTTTCTTTTTGACATTTTCAAAATTATTCTGAAAGCCTTTGACTTGTCTACCTTATGCTAATGGACCATCTGGTACACTCCAGTGACTGCCAAAATAACCTGCCTAACCCAAAATCCTCCAAAATATATTTTTCCGTTTTTACAATTTCTCTCCCCTTCACCTCAAATGGAAACGGTTGTCCTTTAGGCAGATTGACAAGAACATTGTATGTTTTTGAATGCTAATATATTTTCTTTTCTTTGTTATTTGATGGTTTTCACTATCTGGAGGCAACACAGTAGAGTATGCCTCTACTCACTTCCTTTTTAATTGTGGGCAGAAAAGTAATGCCAGAGAAGTACCTACAGAGTAATAATAATAATAATAATAATAATAATAATAATAATAATAATAGTTTATTTATAGCCCGCTCCTCTAATAAATACTCGGTGCGGGGTACAGCAGAATAAAAAGATACAGAGTAAAAACAACAATCACATCCCACCCCAACCACCCCCTTTAAAACTGAATTAAATCTAGACAGTTTAAAATTAACATAGAATGTTATATGCTGAAGCGTCTAATTCCCTCAAAGCGATTCAGGGTTTCTGAAGGCCTGAACACAGACAGACTTGAGAGAGAGATGTCTGTCTAATAATGGTTATTCCAGGGTCAACATGGAGCAGACCCTGTGATTTTATGTATCAGTGGAGTCTCTCCTACAGTTTCAGTCACTGGTGCCATCAAGGTAGGAGGGTATCCAAAAGTATCAGGACTGGATCACTGCATGTTAGAAAATAAGCAAATACACCTTAGCACCTCCAAGAATCCCCCTTCCAGAAAATCTTTCAGTCCAGAATGCAAAAATAAACTGCACTACTGTTTTAAAAGCAGAGATACATGTTTCTGATCTTATCCCTGCATTTCCAGCTCAGCATTGTATCTCTTCTGTCTCTGGTTAGGAAACCAATCCATCCCCCTGGAAGAACACCTGTGCCTGCACCTGGGGGCAAGAGAAAGAGTGGAGAGGATAGATGGGTCATGACCAAAGGTTTAAGGGAGTTTAATCAGATGATGGACTCCACAGCAATGGGAATATGAGCCATTTGTTTGAAGCCATTCTCACTGAACTAACCTGCTCTATGATGCAGTGGAAAATAACCACCCTGCAACCTGGGAATATGTTTCTAGCGGCACTAAAAACCAGTCACTTCAGACAAATTCTTATACAACAGGATTTAAGTAATTCACAGCAACACAGCTTGCAGACTCAAAAATGGTCACTGTGGTAACTGCTTGCAACAGGATGGACGGGGTCCAGTTTGTGGATTTCTGCTGATGGAAAAGTGGAATCCAGTAGACTTATTAGGGAGCGATCTCCCTTCCCTACTGCAAGCTCTCTTCTGTAGAACCTCTGAAGCAATGGGAAATTTCAGATTCTGGTTTGGGGTGGTGTGGAGGACTGTAGATATGGAAGGGGAAAAGAATGTTCTCTTGTAACCACCTGCCCATTGTCAAATTTAGCCCTTTGTTAATGCTTCATTACATTATGCAAATTCTTCACACTTATTGGTAAAGCCATTTTGCCATGTGTATGGTATTTCAGCATGGATTCAAAACAAAACAAAACAAAACCTCAGAAATAAAATTACTTATTCAATTCATCCTAACTTTTCACCTTTCTTTGATACCAATTGTTAAGTGTATTTATGAAATGATGGCATAAATCTCAGAACAAACAGAGACTGGCTGTGGAGGTATTTGGTCTGAAGGTATTCTTCATTCATAAAGTATTGGGTGCCTTTGCGATCACATAACCAGACTTGAGGCTAATACCATTAGTTCTGTAGCCATTGATAATAAATGAGAAAGCAAAGCCATATCTAGGAAAGGAAGAAAAAAAAAATCCTCGCCACCCCTCAGGAGATGATTATGAAAGCTGAAATGCCTGATGGAGATTCCAGTTATGTTCCCCAACAGGCCAGTTCCACACTGGAATTTATGCAAAATTTGATCATGAAAATGTATGGCTTTTTAATAAAGTGACTTCTCCAAGTCTGGTGTATAAAAACAAGCAAAGTGGTGAGAGAAAATATACAAGACTAACAATGAAGGGAAAATATTAAATAAATTATTGCTCTCAAAATACTTCTAGTATCTCTCACACAGACTTCAAGAATGAGGCAAAAATCACAATTCAGTGTGTCCTGCTAGACACTGCATTTAAAAATAATGACACCTATAATAGGTTATGCATTAAAAGGCATATTGAACAATCACTTTGATTTCTTTTTCATTTTAAGGAGGAGGGAGAAAAAAAAAGAAATCTCATTTATAGATACTTTAAAAAATATTTTAAATGCACCTAAAGCAGTAGAGGCATTTGATTTATTTATAGGAAATTATTTACCTTCTGGGGGGTGGGAAGTCTGTGAAAAACTAGTGAGACATACTGGGGGAATACAAATGCATTGCCAGCAGAAATCTGTTGATGTCAGTGGTGTCATGAAATCAGATCCGAAACTTTTAACAAGACAACCTTTGGACTTTAAAACACCTGCTTTTTTCCCTTGCATCCAGGTTCCTGATACATCTGAAGACAGAAAGGGAAGAGTCCCAGTGCCTAAACATAATCTACAAAATCAGCATTTCCAAGTTCTGAAAGACTTGTACAATTAGAATGGGTGGAATTTGCTGCCTTCTTCCTTTGCACCCTTCTAATTCTAACTACAAGAGGGTGTGTGTATGTGTGTGTGTGTAGGGGGGGGGGACATTTTGTGTTGCTGCTGTAAGTACCAATCTCTTATCTCTTCCACTTTATTCACTCAGGGACTAATTACCAACTTTTTATATGAAACAGCCTTACTGTGTGCTCACAGTGGGGCATGTCTTTTTTCCCATCCTTATTGGAGAGTAAACCCTGAGGTCTTACGGAATACATTATAATTTTTTACGAGCACTTGCAGTAGCAGTTCTGTCAAACACAGAATTTGTCTCCTCTAGAGTTTACTTCTGAAGATAAAGATTATTATTTTTAGAGGTGCCACTGCTGGTTGTGTAGTCACTCTAAAGGTCTGTCAGCATTCCTTTAAAATTCCAGTTTTCAATGGTTTATCCCTCTGCCCAGAAACAAAAATTTTAGTCCAAACTTTGCATACAAAATTCAGCTTGAAAAGATTATGTTTGCATTTAAAAAAATTGGGTCTGGCCTTTGGAGGGGAGAAATATAAAAATATTTAGGTTTCCTAGAGACTTCCCCCTCTTCTCATATTTGAGGCATGAAACACTGAAATTTGGTGCACGATTAGTCTATAGAGGACCCATCCTGGTTTGGGGATTTTGAAAAAAATAAATGAAAGGGAATGAGAGATTTAACTTTGAAAAGGGGTTACTAGGCAGGAGCTGCGTAAGTACTTTTCAAAGAAAGTTAATTTATTTTCATTGCATAGCTTGGATGTTTTGCCTGGGTGCTTTAACTAAACACATGACAGGCAAGTTCCTGTGCCTTCCTTCTTGTTGCAGTGGCAAAACTGGGCCTTTTGCATGGCCAATTTAGAGCAGGCCCACATAGGAAGTACAAGAGGTAAACTCTGACCAACAACAAGCAATGCCAATTGCCAAAGGAATGTTGCTATGTTGTTAGGCTAGGAACATATGCATTGCCCCACGCTGAAGAAATTCATCACCAAAAAAGAAGTTACAAGTTTTGTATATGAAGGCTGGAACCTATGGGTAACCCCCCAACTAACTGAATAAAATATTAAATGGTGAGTCAATATGTACGTGAATCACATTTATTCAATTTATCTGTTCCAGTTTGGACTAAGAGTAGAATTTGGGCCAAAAGGTACATGCTGATTTATACATGGAAACACGCAATATTAGAAAACAGTAATATAAGTTAGGTCACATCAGTGGGGAAGACTGTGACCAAGTGTCCTGAGCTCAGGGGCTAACTCTTAATGGACAACTTCAAGGCCCCTGCTCTCCCTTCCTATGAATCTGTATCTTTAAACTTAGCTTAAAAGTGGACTCCACGTGATGTCTATGAGCAGAGGACTTTTCTTGCTAAAGTAGGACCAGAATTTGGAGGAGTTATCTTCAGAGAGTTCAGCTTCCAAATCTCCAGCCAGTGTTGGGTGTCCATTTCAGTACAGTGGGAATCCATTTTGGGTTTTAGTTCAAAGTGTAAAGGAGCGATTCAAGGCAAGAAACCTATTTTCAACTTCTTGTCCCAACCCCTTTAAAGGTCAGAGGAAAACCCCGAGTGGATTTACCACCTCACTGACATGGAAGCTACTAGCCACCACTTTTCTAACAATGAGTAGGCATTCTCAGTGTTAACTGTTGCTCCCATGAGATTATCTGAATGGAAAGATTCGATTCACACTGTGGCATCAAGTAATGCCATGCACTGTAATTGGACCATTTCAGACAACAGACTCCAGGAAGAGCTCTAGCCATAGTGCTTTTCAGTGGCATCAATTCACATATGCATCTGTAGTACAGCATGATGATCCCCCCACCCTTTCTGCAATCATTTTAGAAGAGCTGAGAAGAAGCTTCTCCTCTGGGATGTTTTTTTCAGCATTCCTTGCTATACAGTGTTCATTCATTCATTTCAGTTGCTCTTAATACCAGGTGCCCTCTACCCATCTTCATGTAACCAAACTCATTGGGAATGTACTGCATATGGCATCCTCATGTTCATCCCATGATGCCTGCTTAGTGTGACCATCAGCATGGTTAATTTAGGAAATCAGCAGAGGGGGGAAATATGCTGACCCTACAACGGCCAGGGGCAAAAATGTCTCTGAATATATATTTTGAAAGTGGAGTATTTTAATCTTGCCCTTACATGCTTTTTTTGAACTGAAATTAAGTGTTGGTGAATATTTGATGATACCTATTCATATGGACATGTGGTAATAAAACAGAGACACAGCAGAAAGCAGAGCAGATTTGGACTACAACTCCCATAATCATTCACCATTGGCTGTGCTGGCCTAGGCCTGATCAGAGTTGAAGTCTAACAACAACATGAATAGGGCTAAATTTTTCTCATTGAGCATATCAACTATCAGTTTTAAAAAAAAATAAAAAAATATTAAGGCCCAATAGACCCTCTCTGCCTCGATAAATTCTAATGCAGGGGTTCCCAAATGTTGATCCTCCATGTATTTTGGTCTTCAAATCCCAGAAGCCTCAGTCACCATGGCCAAAAGCTAAGAATCCTGAGAGTTGAAGTCCAAAACACCTGGAAGATCAAAGTTTGGGAACCACTGTTAATGTATATAATCCATTCTGTTAACCACATGTTGCCTGTATTGCTTGCCCATAGCTCATGATTCTCCGCTCACACTGTGGCTGAATCTGTACTGCGGACATAAAAGAATTTGACATCACTTTTACTACCATGGCTCCAGCCTATGGAATGCTGGGATTTGTAGTTTGTTGTGGCGCCAGAGCTCTCTGAAGGAGAAAAACTAAGTATCTCACAAAACTATAAATTCCACAATTCTACAGCATTGCACAGTGGTAGTTAAAGTGGTGCCAACCTGCATTATTTCTGCAGTGAAGATTCAGCCACTGGTGGGAGTCACCCCTGGTTGTTGTAAAAATTAGGTGCAGTAATAGACCCAGGATCTGCAGTAAGCCTGGAAAAGTAACATTTGGACTACAACTCTTGCAATCCCCCAGTCAGCCTTGGGTTAAAAAGGAACTTTTCTATGATGTTCCTCAGCATTGGCACAACTCATCTACCACACAAACTGTGTTCTTCCAACATCAACAATAAACTACTATGAACTAGGCAATGGCTTTGCATTTTGTCAAAAGAGAGGATTTTGAAGAATCTTAATGAAGAACAATGATGACTGAACACAAGTTCATTAGAGTCAAGAAATCATGTTGGAGTCAGGATGGACACAAAGAGCCACAGATATTTTTGGCACTGAAGTGATGTATGCCAAAACAGGATCCAGGCATGAGTAAAAGGGAACACTTTTCTTCCACGTGGGTCATCATCTAGGCAATTTCTTTACAAACTGCCATGACAGGCCTCCAAATTTAGCTTCCTGGGATGAACCACAAGCATTTTCTGTATAAAGGATCTATTCAGATGAAATATCTTCACATGTAGGTAGCCATGGAGGTAATGGAAAACATAAGGAAGCAAAAGGACTGTCAGAAGTGGATCTCACATGGACCTCTCATGTCATAGACTC
Organism: Urosaurus nigricauda; assembly: GCA_034509955.1. NCBI lineage: Eukaryota > Metazoa > Chordata > Lepidosauria > Squamata > Phrynosomatidae > Urosaurus > Urosaurus nigricauda. The sequence continues at coordinate 111,427,174 of JAOEGL010000004.1, forward strand.
ACATGACTGGTGTTATCCTTTCCCTGTTTGGGAACAGGGTTATTCAATACTTGACCAAGATAAGAAAGGGCAATGTTCCTTGATAATTGATCATGTGACATGCAATTATGCCACAGAATCATATTATCTGGCAGCGATACAATGTGTAAACTTGCCTTTCAGAGACCTAAGACCTTTGATAAAACACACCCCATTGTTCTTAGCCTATTAGTATTTTAACAGCAATTCTCCCTTGTTTGGTAAAGTATAACCTTCTCATCTGAATATAATCTCTGTGGTGGAGTAAATAACTTGAAACCCTTGGCATATTTTCAAAACCTGTCTTCAAGTGACCAGTTCCAACCACAAGAGTGACCTGTCCCTTTTCCAAAAGCCTGCATGCCAGGGAAGAAAGGAGAGACACACAGAGAGAAAGAGTGGCCAGAAAGAAAACTGGATGGGCCTACCTATTTTTGATTCAGGCATCATCCTACCACCCACCACCAGCATTTATTTATTTGTTTGATTGATTTATATCCTGCCTTTCTCCCAAAATGAGATTTAAGGTGCCCCCTAGTAGATTAGCCCTGTGGGAATGTGACCCTCTAATCATCATCATCATCATCATCATCATCTGCATATGCCCTATGAAACTTAGGCAATATTTTTCTACGTGTCCTATGCATCTCCATAGGACATCTCATTTCCTTTCCTTGAAAATGGAGACCTTCCTCCTATGCTTATTACATCAAATGTGATCAGTGTGTATCCACAATACATACTTATCACATTCTGATTCCACTTTAACAATCACGGCTCCAGCCCATGGAATCTTGGGATCTATAGTTTGGTGAGAGACCTCTTAATTTAATCACACCACACACAGTTACAGCACTATATTTTCACTTCAACTGCCGTGGCAACATCCTATGGACATCTGGCACCAGAAGTTCTGTAACAGTCGCTACAGCTCTCTGGCTGAGAATTCTACATACCCATTCTGGAACTGCAAATGACAGGATTCCATAGAATGTTGCCTTGTTAGGGAAAGCAGAATCATAGTGACAGAAATGCATAGTGTGAAAGGTCCCTTAGAACTATCTTCTACAGTGCTCTAACTCCCTTCCTTAAACAACAGTAGAGGATTTTCATCAACTGCCAAAACAGCCAAACAAAACAAAACCAGTTGGTCAGAGACCTGGTGAAATAACTCATGATGTTACCCTCTCCCACATAAACCTCCTCCCCTACCAGACCAAACAGAATCCTAAGTCATGTTTTTTGTACTAACATTACACCTTTGTATTTCTATATATCACTGAATGTGATGGCAGTAGTTGTGATAGAAACAACTCCTAAACAACATCTTTGTCCTCCTAACTAGTTAAGCTGGAGGCTGCTGTCTCCCATTCATACAAGAAACTCCAGCTTTGGGAATTAAGTGCGGGAGGAATCCAGGGATTCTTCATCCTCTTAATTTCTAAAGCAGAAGGCTGTTGTTGGAATAGGAGACAGGAGCCTTCAGCTTCATGAGTGGGGTGTAGGAGGAATACAGGGAGTTTGTTTCTGAAGTTAGGAGGACAAAGAATGCCCGGATCCCTCCTGCGCCCCATTCCTCTCTCCCAGCTCCCATTGACACAACAGCCTTCTGCTCCAGGAAGAGGAGGAAGAATCCCTGGATTCCTCCTATACCTCAGTCCTAAAGCCTTTTCCCGTTCACACACATCAGCCTCCTGCTTTGGGAGTTAGAAGGCTGAAGAATCTCTGGATTCATCCTGTACCCTACTCCCAAAACTGGAGACTGCTGTCTCCCATTCATACAAGAGCTTCCAACTTCATTAGTGGAATGCAGGAGGAATCAAGGGATTGCCCTCTTCTTAACTCCCAAAGCAGAAGGCTGATATGTAAATGGCATCTGTTCCAGTTCTTGAGACAGTAAGCAGAATTGACACAACAGCCTTCTCTTTGGGGAGTTAAGAGGATGAAGAATAGCTGGATTTCTCCTGCACTCCACTCCTGAAGCTTTAGGTTCTTGTGTCAATGACAGACAGCAGCCTTCCTCACAGTCACCCGCTCCCTGCTTCTTCTTCTCTCACATACTCCCAGGCCACACTAGGAGGATGGAAGAACTCAAAAAGTCCTGTCTCCCCCTCTTCTCCCACAGGGTGTTTGAAACTCAGTGGGAAGAGAAAGGAGAGGTCTCATTTGTCCCACTTTCTGGCCACACCTTCTCTTCTCCTGAGCTCCTGGTATCGTACAAGGTATGTTAATGCTATCCCCTATTTCTTCCAAAAGGAAGCTACAATGGCATTGCTAGGCTCGTGGTCATAGTGTCACCCCACTTTTGGTGTCACCCGGTATGGCCTGCGCCCCCAACACCCCTTAGTGACACCTCTGCCACAAGGTCAACACGGGCGAGAGGCTTCTCAGTCACTGCTCAGCCAGCTACCTGGCTGCTGCTCCCAGGGTGACTGGGAAGCAAAGGGAGCAGCAATTGAGATTGATTGTTTTGAATGTACAGTAGATCAGTAAACCTAATATCAAGAAATACACCTTGGTGTGCGCTATCAAGAGTAAAGATGCAAAAAAAGTTTGGGGACCACCACTTCTTTTGCAGAGTTGTGCTACAACTTCTTTTGCAGAGTTAGGGACTTGACAGAGGGGCAGCTAAATGCTGCCCCTGTATGCCCCAGATCGATGCCGCAGCAGCCACACATTGCGGCACCGACCTGCAGCTTCCTGGAAGGGGCGTCATTGGTGCTCTCAAGCACCATGATGATGCACCTTCCAGTCAGTGCTGTTTGGGTGCTGCGCCTTCCATGCATTATCATGGCACACCCCATGTAAATGGGTGTGCCATGATGGCACCCAGGCAGTGAACTAAGGTTCTCTGCCATGTGGATGCTGAACCCTAGTCTGCGTAGAGGCCAGCATAAACTGCTGACCTATACGGGGCCTTATTCTAAAAGTTGCTACAAGATCCCTTTGCATACTGATATTTCAGACCAGCACGGATATGTCCCTGGATTCTAGTTACTGTTAGATGGTTTTCAGAAGAAGGGCCCAAAGGAGCCAAGACAAACAAGACAATGATAATACTGGGGCAACCACTTCCACAACATAACATTATGGAAGTGGTCTGAGATCCCTTTGGTGTAAGTTGCCTTTCTGCTCACCCCCAGTGCCGCTTTCTCTAGAACTCCCTGGAACACTTTTAAGGCTTTTGTGTGAAGAAGAGAGTGGTCTTCTCCTGACAAAGGAGCCAAGAGAACAGCAAAGGAACATGGCCCTAGAATTCTGATAGGATGAACAGAGCAATGCATTTTAAACTTTTCAAAATAAATAAGAGGTGAAGAATGCGAATGAACAAAACAGTTGGTTAGCAAACAGCATTTTCTGCATTTTTAAAAACAGAGCACAGTGTTACCTATTTGAGGGTCATGCAACAAGGGAGGAAAAAAATGATTTCCATATGTGTATGTGTTTTATTAAAAACAACAACAACCTCAAGTCAATCAGTGAACAAACTGGGACAAGGAGAGTACTGGTTCCTCAAACTTTTATGATTGACCTAAAATGAAATATAGCAGAGTAATTTTCTGTCACTCTCTTTACTGTGTAGACATAAAATATTTTAAAGTTCACTGGAGTGTCAGATAATGGATACATTGTTGTGGAAGTTCAGCCTTTTTAAAGTGCATTACAACAAGCAGTGTGTTTCATTCATGCAGAAATAATAGGTTAGGCTCAATGATATTTTCTTTTAAATGCAAGATAAGATGCTTACATAGTAAGGGAATGCTGGAATTATCAGTGTGAATCCCATTTCAGTTTCTAACTATTAAGAATAGCTCGAATGACAATTTGTTACAGACCAGTTCACAACTCAAATAAAAGCACATTTTACAACATTTTATGGCATCAGGCTGCCAGGTGTATTATTTAGAATTATGTTTCTCTTCCCGCTCTCTGTCTCCCTCTCTCTCTTCCCTTTTTCCAGGCATGTAAAATGGTAGCTTCCTGCACAGCAGAACGGCTATGCCTTCTTTCTTTTGCTATATTAGAAAACCTTTGAACCAGGAACAATGTCTTTTGACATACAGAGATGGGTGTTTGGGGCTGTCTTCTGTGACAAATCACTACAGATCCTAGTGCAGTGAGTATGTGTCGAGATTCAGAGTGGGGACTTGTTTTCTATTCCAGGGCTCAGCATTTTGAATGTGGGAAGAAATCTTAAAGATGAGATTACCTAGACAGACCAGCCTCAGCCCTACCATTAGATGTGAGGTAGATACTTGGGCAGCAAGCAAGTCGTGAAAGGGCAGCAAATTGATAGTTAATTTAGTAGGACTGTTGTTGTTGTTTTTTACTTCCAGGAATAGTGGTATGGTGCTCAGATGTCTCTGAGATTGCAAAATGCAAAAATAACTTGACTGATCTATGAACAATGACTTTTGGGGAGAAGGTATTTGCTGTTGTGCTTCTCTTCTGTCAGCTCTGGTTCAGGGCTCTTTTCTTTTATCACTAAGAGAAAAAGGTTCATTCCGACAAAGTCCATAAATGGAACTGCTCCTTGTGATTACATAGAGGTATCTTCTTCTCTAAAGTAAAGTATGTCATTATCACTGAGGGATTTTCCCAGGTTCATTAGAGCAGTGCTACTCAAAGTGGTGGTCCACAGATTATTGCTGGCCCACCAGCCCCTGGTTGCCAATCACTGAAAAGTTTCTAGGAAATAAAGAAACAGTTGTAGCCAATGGTCTTAGACATAGTACTGGCCTCTGGCATTTTGGACAAAAATGCCACCTCTATCCCCTGAGATCACTTGACATGTAATGTATTAGGGGTCTTGATCTCTGCATGGAACCCGCAAAGAGAGGGCAAGGAATCTCCTTTAACCTCAAAGCCAAACCTAATTCCAGAGCAATTTTTAGGGGATGTATTCTCTTAATGGGTAGGGCCATTTAACTTAAAGCTTTTATTGCCAATAACTAAGACTTTAAATGGGAAAAGTCCATATAAATGTTGATAAACTACTAAAGATGGTGTCATAGGGAAGCCTACAAAGTGGATTGGCAACCTATCAGGAAGCTAGATTTGGCCCTAAAGCTCAACCTTTCCCCAACCTACACTAAAGTAAATGTTCCCCCACTTTCCCACTTCAAAAAACTTATTTCACATATAAAAGTAACTTCTGGCTATTTCTGAGGAACAGTCCAACGAAAAAGCCACAGCAGCTTCTTCAAAAGTGGCAAATGTTAACTGGTGGCATAAAAAGAAATAGAGTTCCCCTCTTTCTTACTGGAGAAAGGAATATATATTTACTACGGTTAAATACAGGTTTGCAATTCTTATATAAAACCCAGGAGTCAAACCGTATATGTGTGTGTTTATGTGCCTTCAAGTCACCTTTCGACTTATGGCAGCTGCAGGAATTTTATAGAGTTTTCTTAGGCAAAGAATACTTATAAGTGGTTTTGCCAGTTCCTTCCTCTGAAATATAGTTTACAGCATATGGTATTCATTGGTGATCTCCCCTCCAAGTACTAGCCAGTGCTGATCCTATTTAGTTTCCAACATCAGATGGGATCTGGTGGCTTTAGGGTATTTATGCTAAGACCAATACATTTATAAAATTAACCTATATCCACCAAATGGGTAAAATCCACAAACATTAACACATTTTTTTTCCCTGGGGGTGGCAGGATTCTGTAATTACTTTAAAAATATTTATACCTCGGTCTCTTCTTTTTGCTTCTGTGAGTACTTTCTTCCTGAAGTTTTGTTACATTATTAGAATAAGATATGTGTTTTAGTTTGTTCAGGTCACAAGTCCAGACTATGAATAAACCAGTGTTATCATATGAAAAAGAATTAAGCAGGCAGATCCAAGTGGGGATATATTAAGCCAAATTTTAAGCTCCAGTTCTTGAATTTAGCTGTTGCTAGATGTCTGGCTTGCCTCAGGACAAATTCAGCTAATCGAATGAGGAAAACAGCCTCAGGTATGATGAAAATTACAAGAGATCTCGGTCGAACACTTCTTGTTATAAATATTAGCTTAAAGGCATGATTTTGGTCTCTGAAATGTGGATGATGTTTGCATGTAATTATGGCATTTCAAGCTTTTACAAGCTTGCTCAGAAATGTTAGCTTAGCTAATTATTTCATGACAGTTGGCTGGGATACTGGGGACCCTACTAAAGCATTACAGGTGATTCTACTCCAGCATACAGGACAAGACCCTATGAGAAGTTTTTGCTAAGCTACAGGTATTGAGAGAACTATATAATAGATAGCATGCACATGCATGTGGAAAGGAGCACTCTGTTTCCTTTCTGCATTTAGTCTTCAGACAGATCCATGAATAAGCTTTGGACTGAATGCTGACTTCTATACCCTTTGATCTAGCTTTAGTTTTATTTATTTTTTTCCTTAATATATCTGCTCAAACATTTGTTTGAATATGCTTCGCAGGGTGTTCCTTGAAGCCCTTCGCCGATATCAGGCAGAGGAAATAGCTTGTGACTGACATGTTACTGTCTGGCCCTTTGACATTTTTGAAAGGTTTTTAAAGCACCTTTTATATTTTAAAACTTGATCAGAGAAGGTATGGCAGATGGGTTTTAATTGATACAATGCTCATCCAACGAGGGATAGCTCTGGGGTTTAAAAAAATATCCCAGAGGGGAATCACTGCCCCAATGACATGGCATGAAAGCCACCAGATGCCACTCCCCTAACCTCAAAGAGTTACCCCTCTGGTACAATGCATTGGGACACATAAGTAGCTTACAGATATCTAAGATGACGTGTCTGGCAACAGGCAAACAGTGAATAATAATAATAATAATAAAGTTTATTTATAGCCCGCTCCTCTAATTAAATACTCGGAGCGGGGTACAGCAAAATAAAAAGATACAGAGTAAAAACAACGATCACATCCCACCCCAACCACCCCCCCCCCTTAAAACTGAATTAAATCTAGACAGTTTAAAATTAAAGTGCAAGCTCAAGTGATCTGGATAACTATATTTGTCAATGTAGCACATGGAATTCTGTATCTGAAACATGCCTGGTGCTAGGGTCTAACATATACGTTGCTCCAGGGGGATCCTGTTGCTACTGCTGCTGCTCATTTTTCTTCCTTACAGTCAAAGGGTTACATTATCTGACACCAGCCAAACTATTTTGACAAAAAAATCCCACGAACACTTCACACCGTCCCTGGCACTAAAACTGGAAATTAAATAACTAAAATCTGCTCCTCTACATAATGGTAGGGCTGGCTCCAGAAAAAGAAAGTCAATGTAAAACAAGTTTAGAACTCTAGCACAGTGATTTTCAATCTTTGATCCTCAGGTCTTTTGACTTCAGGTCTGAGGATCCCTGATCATTAGCCAAGGTGTCTGGGTCATCTGGGAGTCAAACCTCAAATAAATGGAGGACTGGAGGCTGAGAACCAATGCTTTAGTGCAAAAACTTCCTATTCTTGATGCAAGCCTTGGATTTAAGCCATTGACAAGGATCACATGATGCCGCTTTTCTGTTGCCCTGATCACTGTTGCTTACCAAAGTTCACAGCCTTTGGGTTATTGCTCTATTCATTGTGGCCTAAAGGGTATATTTGAGACACTGTGCAAAGTTAAAATGCACAGTTCAACACATGTGAACGTACCAGAGGGAGTATTTCCTGTTTAGCCTTGTTTTGTTTTGGAATTCATATCTTACAGAAGGAAAGACAGATTGGTCTTGTTACCCGCCTTGGGGAAGAACTGCTAGCTAGGCGAGCCTGACTGGAAGTCCTGGTTGTGTCCCAAATCTGAAATGCTTGATGTTTCAAATTCAGACATCTTTCATTTGGGCCAAAATAACAGACATTTATTGTGTACCTTGCAGTCAGTGACTATTTAACAGCTAGAGACTCTCACAGCATGGTCCTCTTTTACTTTATGTGCTCAGTAATGAAAGTCCACTATTGATTTTTCTGTAGCTGCTTGTAACTATTATAGTTGATACATCAATAGAAAAGGAAAGCACAATGTTTCATAGGAGGCAGAAAATCAGAGAATACACCATGCCAGGACAGTAAATCATGCCATAATCTCTGGAATTGATAGATGGTTACTGCTAACTTGAAACCCATGGCTTTTTTTTAAGGCTGACCTATAATCATGCAATATGTCCTAACAGAGTGAATGCCTGTAATAGCGCTAAAGGATACAACACAATGTTTCATTGTTGTTTTTGTTTAAAGGTGACCAAAAACAGGTCCGTTTCATAGAGGAAAGATTGATTTCCTATTATGATTGTATACATTGCACTTGAAAAGGGAGGAATGGAAAGAGAAATTGGGTGGAATATGGGTTTGCTTTCAGTACCATTGGGTACAGAAGAAGCCAATCAGTTCATCAATTGCTAGTTAAATCTACCGATTTGAATTTACATTTTGATGGATGTTGTGAATAGGAACTGAATGATCCCTAGTTCAAAAAGGTTAACTGAGAAGACACTTCCGCTCATTCCAAAAGCTGCATCTTGCTCTCCTCTTGCAACTGGGTCCATAGATGCATTGCTATGTGCAGAATGGACTGCAGTTCTTTGAAATGTGCTGCTGTTATTGTGGAAATGGCTGCTCCTTTATGACTGTAGGGCATGCAAGTGCATGCACAATTTAATTGGTAAATTCATTAGTATGGAGTGGTCCTCAGTAATCCCGGGAACCCAGTCCAGTGTACTCTTATAGCTCTTGTACACAAAGGCTACTTCACTGGATTTCATGGAGAATCCCTGCAGTCTTGCATTCTGCAAGAGAGAGGTCAGAGGCAGCCCCTGTCAGTGAGCTCTTTTCTGTCATTTTTGGAGCTATTAATTTCTGGACATGGTGACTTCTTGGATCTACACTAAAAGGTTTTATTAAAGCAGTGGATGTGGTTTGGTGAAGTTAAGATATAGCTCTGGGTTTTTGAATATTTGTTTTGTATTTTTATTTTTTTTCCTTAGAGTTATAGTGTTTTAATATTTCAGTACAGAAACACTATTTTACTGATGGGCTATGATATTTTCTTTCAGCTAGTATCAAAGGTGCTACAAGATGCCTTTGCATACTATGATGCTGTAACTCTAAAATAATTTTTTAAAAGGAGAAAAAGGTGGGTGGGTGGGAAAAGAAGAATGAATGAAGAATTTCCTTTACTTTTAACTTTTCCCACTGCACATCTTGAAATCTTCCAGCATGCAAACACTGTAGCCTATATCAAGATACACATCACTGAGGGAGCGGCCAAAATCCCAGACATGGACCACAACAAGAAATGGTGCCTCTCAGGTCTCTTTTGATCTCCTATATCTTGGGATTAAAAATAAATAAATAAATAAATGGGAAAGTAGAAATAAAAAGTTGTAGCTGTTACTAGGAAAACAAAAATCAAGAATGGCAATATTTGTTCTACCTGTTTTCTTCCCATGTCAGCATGAAAGTTTGGTAGTTTGGGATGTTCTAGGATTTTCTTCATGAAAAGAAAATAATAATTGTCCAGAAGAGAACTGGAAGGTGGATTCCTTCAGGGTTTTTGCATCTTTAAGCTTAGTGGCCTTATGCAGAGCCATATTCTGGAGCATCAACCTGTAGAACAGTTATGCCTGAACCCTAAATTGGGGTTCACCTTAAGTATGCATTGTTTATATTAAACACAGTGGTTTCAAACTGGCTTGTTTCAGATACACTATAGTTAAGATTAACCACTTTGGGGAGTTGGGTTCAGACAGCCTAACAAGCAATGGTGAATGAAAGACAGAAACAAAAGTAATGTAGAAGCTGCCATAATATTCTGTATTATGGTTGCATTATTGACCCTCTGTTAGGATCTGGAAGGTACAATAGTAGCTTTTGTTCAGCAAAGTGCTTAAAAAGAGCTGAAATTTGTATAGCATCAGAAACCTGCAAGACTGGTAAATCAGGCAATAAGTCACAAAATTATAATAATTATTTTGATAGTACATGGGACGAAAGCTCATGGTATAGAGATGTGAACCTCTGAAGGTCAGGACTTGGTTGAACCATTCTCCTCAATTTCTGCTCTTGAGAAACAATGTAGGTATATCATTGAAGTGTTGGTGCTCATTCCTCTCCCTTTCTTCAGCCTAGACTGAACAAACTGCAGAGACACATGAGAGCAATGAGGCCATGTTTCTAGCTGGCAGTCCTTGTCACCTGTGGATTAAAAGTCTTGTCTGCAATATGTTGAGTGCTTCTATATGTATTGTTGATTCCTCAAGGTATCTTATAAAGACATTTAGTATAGTGGTGTCTGAACTACACCATTGCTTTGTGTAATATCAAAAGTTAACTCAATTTCCTCTGCCTCAGGTGTCCTTGGCCTTGCAAAATAGATAGGTAATACACCCGCTAAACTGGAGACCTTTTTATCAATTCACACTTTACATGGCATATGTATTGACTTTTATTTTTAGTGATAAGCTCACAGAGAATGAAGCTCAATTTGTAAACACAAAGGCGGTGTATGCCATGGAGCCAAAGGCAATGAGGGCTCCATAATAATGCCTGCTGCATGTTCCAACCATATAGTTGGACACAAAATGTGGAAATAGGAAAAACTGTGCAGTTGGAATACTGATAGACAGACAATTGGAGAAAAAATAGGAGGAAACTATACACATGTTCTGCATTGAAGACATGGACTTACCATCAGGGAATCATTGGAGAAACGTTAAGGAAGCGTGTGTGTTTGTAACCCTGAAGTGCTCCCCCAGCGTCAGGGAATCGTGAGCTCCCTATAGCGTCCTGGAATCGTTCAGGGAGAGTGATTTTTTTATTAACGCAAGGTCACTCTCCCTGAACAATTCCAGGATGCTATAGGGAGCTCACGATTCCCTGACGCTGGGTAAGCACTTCAGGGTTACACATGCACACGCTTCCTTAACATTTCCCCAGCCATTCCCTGACGGTAAGTCCATGTGTCTGGAAACAGTGCTTTTGCATATGTGTATGCTCCAGAAAATGTATAAGAGCATGAACAAAAATCCTTGCAGGAACTTTAAAAACACGCAAGGACTATTGTGAATCCACAGTAAAAACAAAGACTCAAACCACAATTTGAGAGGTGGTGACAGCTGAAATATGATGATACAGCAAGAACAGAGAAACAGATCTTGAAGTGTTTGGGGGATTTTAAAATTATTGTTATTTTACAACGCTATCTTTAGGAGTTTTTGTATTTTAGGAACAAAAGTGGAACTTAAAAAGTAACAAGAAATTTAACAAGTAATAGAAAGCTTACATTTTAATGTTAATGGAAACAAGTTTCTTTTGGGACATTGTGATCAGTTTCCAAGCTTTACGCTTCAGATGGCCTTCAAACAGAGGATCCTCTTCAGTAACATTTGACACATAGGGCTATTCTAGAAACACTTAATGGAATAGTGATAAACTCATAAAATCCTTCATAAAGTGTCAAATTAGCATGCATGAGCAATGGTTATTGCTGTGTTATTGAATTAAGGGAGATTAATAAATGAGTAAGAATACTAAGGGAAAGGTGCCTCTGAGATATTGGACTCTTTCAAACGGGGAGGAATTTCTCCCAGCTCCGAATGGAGCCAATGCGGATTCATGTAAATTCGCTTGTTTAGTGAATTTACATGAACCCCTGCTCCGTTCGGAATTACTTCCCATTACCCGAAATTAACCCCCTCCTGCCCGAATTTGCATGCGAAGCTTTAATTCGCAATAAGGTAAAACCCATGATTGCATTCGAATTGGCTTCCCTCCTGCCCGAATTTGCATGTGAAGAGTTAATTTGCAATAACATAAAACCCATGATTGCATTCGAATTGACCTTAAATTATACTTCCAATTTAGCCTTGTATGAAAGAGTCCATTGTCATTGTACCTTCAAGTTGATTCCAACTGATGGCAAGTGTAAGGTGAACTTATCACAGGGTTTTCTTGACAAGATTTGTTCAGAGGGGAGTTTGCCTTTGCTTTGCCTTCCCTCTGAGCCTGAGGGAATATGACTTGCGTAAAGTCAACCATGGCTGAGGAGGAATTCAAATTCTGGTCCCTGGAGTTGTAATCTAGCACTCAAACCATCATGCCACAATGGCTGTCTGATATACTGTAGGATTTGCTGTCTCCTGTATTAGGCTGCTGCAAGCTCCATTAATCAATACACTATAAATGTGTGTGTGTGTGTGTGTGTGTGTGTGTGTGTACACTCTAGAGTGGTATTATATCACCCTGTAAAATAGACATCATTATCAACTGACAATTGTCAATTCAGACATCACACAAAACCACATGCAAAACAGTAGTAGTAGTAGTAGTAGTAGTTGTGTGCCTTCAAGTCATTTTCAACTTATGGTGACCCTAAGGTGGCCCTATTATTGGGTTTTGTTGGCAGGATTTGTTCAACGAAGGTTTGCCATTGCCTTTCCCTGAGACTAAGAACATGTGACTTGACCATGATCATCCAGGAGGTTTAATGGCTGAGCAGGAAATCAAACCCTGGTCTCCGGGGTTGTAGTCCAACACTCAAACCAATATATCATGCACAAAATTCACTTCAAATCACAATTTGGAATTTGAAAGTTCTCTTCAGAACACAATTTCCAATCCTAGCTTGCTGGCCCATTACAAGTCATGGTTTGTTAACTAAGGTGCCATGCTACAATTGAATTTCTTTAAAACAAAGCTTTGTGCTTTCATCGTTTGATTCAGAAGTGAGCAACTGTAGCCCCCCAGCTTTGCAGTTTTGAGACTACAGCTCCCTCTCATGTTCAGGCCACTGGTGTGAGCTCACGGGAGAAGCAATGGAAGCACAAAAACATGGATAATTCCAAGTACACATCTAACCCTGAAAATAGAGCTGAACTGTGGCCTTTTATATTGCTGGGCACAAAACTACTCCTTCCAAGCCCAACTTGATAGGAAGCCTTCAATGGACAACACTCTGGACTGCAATCTGACCATTTGTTTCCTCTCCAGGAGCTGGTTATGCTGCTGCTATTGGCACTATAACTCTTGGGACAGTAGAGCTTCTGAAGGTGTACAACTAGTCCCAGTGGAAGAGGTAGCAAGGTGGGCCATGACAAGTTGGCCTCAGGTTCAGGGGGTGCTGGATCTGGCTAGTTCTGGTGTTGCATCAGATCTGACTGGCTCAAGGTGGGACCTGGGCCAATGTTTTCTCCACTGAGTCCATGTCCATATCACTGCTAAATACACTGTAGTTCAGACAATGAGCTATGATCAGTGTATTCAGTAATGAATGCAGAGGATGGTCTTAGGCTAGCTCCCCCTCAGCTTGCCTGCAATGAGGAATACATAATAATGGCATAAGAAAAATAACGGCTGAATACGCACTGTGGAAATAATCCAAGCTGACACTACTTTAACTGCTATGGCACGATGCTAGGAATTCTGGGAATTGTACTTAGCCTCTTCTGTCAGAGAATTCTGGTGCCACAACAAACTATAACTCCCAGAATTACATAGCACTGAGCCATGGTAACTGAAGTGGTGTCAAGATGTATTATTTCTGGAGTATGGATGCAGCCTTAGAGAGCTAAACTAATAGGTAGCCCCATGAAGACACCCAAAGAAATATACGGTATATATATATATATATATATATAGAGAGAGAGAGAGAGAGAGAGAGATGAGACAGCCACTCCTGTAAAGGTGAATATGAATGTCACCACAGAGGAAGATATATCTTAGAGTGTGTCCATCTGACACAAGAAAAGTGTGAGATTCTTCCACCATCATCACACTGATAATGGCTGAAGAGTCTATTGTTGAGGTAGAGTTTGTTTGAAACATGCTGTTTTCATAGGTAATATCAAATCATAGTTTGACATCTTTTTCTTATGATCAGAAATGACAAACTTCCCATTGCCTAGAATCTGATTTAATTACTGATTCCTCCCTTCCTGTCTCATCAGCATTCTAATGGCCAATATTTAGTATAAATGGTGACTATATATTCTTCTTCTTCTTGACAGGTTAGATCTGTTAGAGTTTGGCTACTGGAAGAGGACATAAACACCATCTTGAATTATTCAGACTTTTCATCTGACTGTGAAAAATGAATGCCATTACACTGAAAAGAGAACAATTAATAAAAGTAATTAAAGCTAACTGGATAAATATTTTGTCAGAAATCATTGTGTATGGGGAAAAAGATGTGCTTAACTAACCACACTCCCATCCATTACTGTTAGCTGCCCTCCTGTAATAAATATTATTCACTTCTTCCTCTTTATAAATGCATATTGATTGGATTTAAACTCTGAACTCAAAATGAGTTATATCTGGCCATTGCTAAACTGCTTTGCTCACTACAAAAAAAATTCCTACATACCACCTATTATACTACTTTAATTAAGACAAGAGTCAGCTTTATGTACAATTATTTGCTTCTGCCAACTCTCTGTGGTGTAAATATTGAACAATCACCTCCCTTGAATGCTAATCAATCCTTTCTGAATTCCAAGCATTTCCATAAATTTCAGGAAATGCTTGGAATAGTGTGTATTTTCAGGCATCAACCTTCAGTATACCTTCAAAGACATAGCCATTCAATATATGTGTTACTCAAAACTAGAGTCTGAGATATGTGCATCTGTTTGGCAAGCTTGTAGCACCCCATTTTTTTTTTCAAATTAAAATATTATGCCAGGAAAGTTAAAGCATGCCTTCATGGTGAAAAATAATAAAAAACAAACAAACCTAGGAGAGTCTTCTGATTTATATTAGTTAAGCAGGTAAAGTCTAATAAAAAAAGAGACTACATTGCTATTACTGCATTATTATTGACACAATTTTTGTTATGTTTTATTTATGTAGATAATTGGCGCTGCCTGACTCAGTGGGCCAGCAAGGGTTGCTGCGCAGTCCGGGATGCCAACGGCTGGCTTCCCACGGCGTCCTCGTCCCAGCAGCCAGTGGGAGGGCGGGCTCACCTCCCATTGGCTGCTGCTTTGTGCGGGAAGGGAGCCCGCCTTTTTCTTCTGGGACTACATGTCCCAGGCTCCCTTTGGGCATGGCGGCGCCACCCGATTGGCTGTTGGGGGCCCACCTCACCCCCTGATTGGTGGAGGCCTGATGGAGGGCGGTGCCTCCGTCCTCCTGGGCCTGCCATTGGTTGGCGGGCCTATTTAAGGCCACGGCAGGCGTGTGACGGTGCCAGTGTTAGCTTCGGCTCTACCTCCCTCCCTCCCTTTGGGGAGTTGTTTGTCACAACTCTTGAGGGGAGGCAGCATAGGTCTGGATCTCCAGTGAGGGGTTTCCAGGGCTCTCTGGCACTGGATCGGGAATCATCGTGACCCGGGTGGAAGGCGCGGAACGGGTGGCCAGTGTGGGGGCCACAGTCGTTGTACACCCGGTGACTAGAGTGCCTTGCAATTCTATTTTAGGCAGCACAGTTGCATAACTGCGCCACAGGGTGGGGCTTGGCACCTACGCCATCCTGATGCTTGGTCTTACAAGCAACCATACATCATACAACCACTGGGGTTGCAAATGTCCAGATCCAGACCTTATGCTTTGAGCCAACCCTTTATATTTCATGATCTATCTACTGTGTTCCATTTGTGGTTTGTTCATTAAAGTTGTGGCCATTTTTCCTCCAGCCATGTCTCCTGTGCTTATTGGTGCCCGGCCTGCACAAAAAGACATAAACCTGAATGCACCTTTAGCCCTAACTACAGTAGAGCCACTGATTTATCTATGTGTTGACTCACTATTAATCAATATGCAAAAAATACTGTACACAGAGAAGCTTGGAATAAGAAGCAAGAGGAGTGAAGACAGGTGGAAGGAACAGAAACAATGACCTGGAGCATTTACTGAAGAAGGTAGAAGAGGAAAGTGCCAAGGCTGGATTAATGCTGAGCATACCCCGCTCCCCAAATAATGACCACAAAATATCTACAAGAATCCACCCTAGACAACAAGAAAATTGAAATAGTGAAAGAGTTCCCATGCCTTGGTTCAAACATTGATCAGAATGGAGGCTGCAGCAGAAGAATCAGTAGAAGACTAGAATTGGGAAGGGCTGCTATGAAAAACTGGACATGTTCACAAAATGTAAAGACATAATTCTGAACACCAAATTGAGGATCATCCAAGCCATTTTATTTCCCATCACCAAGCATGGAAGCAAGAGTTGGATAGTAAAAAATAAAAATAAAAGAGAATAGGAAGAAAATCAATTTATTTGGAATGTAGTGCTGGAGAAGAGTACTGAGAATAAAATGGACAGCTAAAAAGACAGACAAATGGGTTCTAAAACAGATCATGCCTGAACTCTCTTGGGAAGCCAAGATAATTAAATTGAGGCTTTCATATTTTGGCCACATCATGAGGAAAAAAAATGTCATTAGAAAACACAATAATGTAGGAAAGGTAAGGGCAGCAGAAAAAGAGGAAGACTGCATGCTAGATGGATAGACTCTATCAGGGAGGGCACAGGACCTAAGCAGGGAAGTATTTGTAATAGTGCCACTCTATTCTGCTTTGGTCAGGCCTCACCTGGAATACTGTGTGCAGTTCTGGGCACCACAATTCAAAAAGGATGTTAACAAGCTGGAATGTGCCCAGAGGAGGGCAATCAAAATGGTGAAGGGTCTGGGAACCATACCTTACAAGGAGAGACTTAGAGAGCTGGGTACGTTTAGCCTGAAGGAGAGATGGTTAAGAGGTGATATGATAGCCCTGTATAAGTATTTAAAGGGGTGCCGTTTTGAGGATAGAGCAAGCTTGTTTTCTGCTGATCCAGAGAATAGGACACAGAACAATGGATGCAAACTACAAGAAAAGCAATTCCACCTAAACATTAGGAGGAATGTCCTGACAGTAAGAGCTGTTCAACAATGGAACACACTCCCCCAGAGAGAGGTGGAGTCTTCTTCTTTGGAGGTTTTCAAACAGAGGCTGGATGGTCATCTGTTGGGGGTGCTTTGATTGTGAGTTCCTGCATGGCAGGGGGTCGGACTGGATGGCCTTGTGATTTCCTCCAATTCTATGATTCTATGATATGGAAGAAATATGGGGTATAAATGAAATAAATAAAATATAAATAAAACAAAGTAAAATAACTATGTAATAATAATAATAAATAATAAAATAATAATAATAATAATAATAATAATAATAATAATAATTTCTATTCTGCCCCTCTGAACAAGCAATCAGGGCGGAGTACAGTATGTAGTTGGGTACAGGAGGTTTGATATTTAACCCTGATGCTGGTTCTGTCCCAGCCTGGTGAGAATAATGGTATCATGTTCACCAGAATTGGAAATGCTGTTAATCTTTTGCCATTTGGGTAGGAAGGGAGCAGCCCTTTGTTTCTGGGCAAGGCTTTCAAAGGTATATTTGAGTATTGTTTATACATGTTCAAAGCATATGTAATGTTGGCTTCCCCCTCTATGAGCCCCATGTCTAGTTTATCTCTTGGTTGTCCTAAGGTGCTATTTGCCCTCCAGACTTTGACAATAGTAGTTGTTAGTAAAATGAAAATGATAGGTTACTGAGATTTCTCCATGGTCCATACTGCAGATATGTAGAGTCACAGCAGGATTAAGCACCATTGAATGAAATAAGACCTACGTTTGAGTAAACATGGATAGAATTGAGCTTAACTCTTACAGATAGAACCAGATACTCTTTACCTTTTCAACGGACCACACCTTTTGAAATATGCCATGATATAGAGCCTTGATAATTTGCTTTTTGGACTACAATACTCAGGATTTCTCAGCCAGTATGGCCAGTGGCCAATAGTCCAAAGAAGGAAAAAAAAGGGAGGGGGGATAGGAAAGAAAAACTTTTCAAGTTATGATAAAGAATGAAATCTCATGTTAAGCAGGCCTGGATTGTTACTGCTCAGTTTATTCATTTTGTGTTTTTACGTTATGTAACAGGAGAAAAGTTCTTTCCTTTTGGGTGGAAGATACCAAAGTTACAGAAAGGATGTTCAATAGAGAACTTAAAATGAATTTTAAAATGAATCGATGAATAAGTGAATAAAACTTTTAACAAAGGAAAATGAATGGCAAATGAAATGCATCTCCCCAGACATAGGAAGAGCAATATGGGAGATATGTAAAAATATGTAAATTAGATTAATTTACATCATTTAAAAGTAGAGACGTGGGCTGTCCCAGCTACACAATTTAGTGCCTTATGATTCAAAATGGTAAATAGTAAATGGAAGGATGCACGCAACCTCTGGCAAAAAAGAAAGAAAAAAAAGAAGAAAGAAAGAAAGAAAGAAAAGGGTTGTGATGTAGCCTGAATACAACCCAAGGCTTTCTTTGCTTTCAGTAAGAGCTCTGTTGTTTGCCATACATAATGATTAAATGTTTACCATTTCTACAAGTCCCAGTTGTCTCTTGTTAAGTGAGACGTGGGATCAATAGTTGCTCTGCAATTATTTGCCCATTGATAAAGCCTTCATTTCTTAAATGAAGTACATTTATCTGTGGTCTTGACAGTGATAGGAGAACAGAACCCATCAGTCGCTGCCTATTCTAGCATTAAGCTCAGTAGACAGACAAGTGACTGGACATGGGTCAAATGATGTCTAACTTTCTTCCTATTGGCATTTCACTTTACAAACTGTTCAGATGGAAGCCCTGACAAATCACCCCTGCTGAGTTGGAGTAATGAAAGCTAGCAGGACAAATGGAAAGTTTTGCTAAAAAGAAAACAATGACTGGATTGCAGTTGATATGGCTGGGACCGAGCGAAATCAGGCACAGTAAACAAGGTAGAGGTCAGGACAGGAGCACCTTCAACTTCTGTTAAATAGGTATGTAGAAAGATGAGCGCATGCATACAACACACACGCACGCACGCACGCACACACACACACACACACAAACAGCACACAGACACAGTATAAACTTTGAAAAAAAAATACAAGTGCAGTTTATGTAATTCTGCTTGGGTTGGATGGGTGTTTCTGTCCTTCATTTACAGTGGCAATGTTTTAAAAATTGCAGTTCTCAGTATGCTTTTCAAAAAGAAGTCAAAGCTAGAGTGAATAGATTTACAACAAGATCAGGGATGCTTAAGCACCATTCTTCAAGAAATCTTGTTACCTTGCAAAATTCAAAAGTAACCCCACTGAGTTCAATGAGACATACTTCCAAGTATGCATCTAGGATTGCAGACTTGTTGGCTTTCCTCAATATATTGCCCAAGTACTTCAATTCCTGCTTTAAGCAAATTATGGTGGTAATCTAGGAGTGTCTGCAAAGAATTTATGAATTCATAAACGTTTATGAGACTGATTTACATTTCACAGCACATCACAGTTGTTCCACTTGACCAAAAAACTGTACATATGGTTTGGACTTCCTTTTATGTTGAAGGAATCATGATGCAAGACTGAACAAATGTAAGAGAAATGGAATATTTCTACTGAGATGTCAAAAAAATCAATTCTACTTTTAAAAAAACACATTTGTTTTATAACAGTTATCAAAATTCAAATATTGATAATCTGATATTTTAACTTTTTGGGGTTGTGTACCTTCAAATCATTTTTGACTTATGGTTACCTTAAGGGAAATATCACAGGGTTTACTGGGCAAGCTTTATTCAGAAGGAAGTTGCTATTCTCATCATGAGGCTGAGAGAGTGTGACTTGCCCAAAGTCACCCAGCTGGTTTCCATGGCCGAGTGGGGAGTCAAACCCTGGTTTTCCAGAGCCCTAATTCAATATTCAAACCACTACACCACACTGGATCCGAAATTTTAGCTAGGTAAGTTTAATTATCATTTCTGATTGTGATGAACTGGCTATTTATTTTTATTTATTTATTTTTTGTTATTCATTTATATTTCTGTATGGATCATGCAGAACTCAGTTGCATTTCTCAAGAAAATTAAGCATGAATTGGACATTCGACTAAAAAACAAACGTGAAATGATCCCAACACATTATTGACAATAACTTTTCCCTCTTCCCTAAACCACATAAAATTGATAATGGTTCAGGAAAAAAATGTGGAACAACATTTTCTTGTGAGTTACTTAAGAACAACAGAGTTCTAACTGGTTATAAATCCCACTATTTGTCACTGGAGCAAACCTTTGTTTGGATGGCACCCAGCCAATCTGACTCACAATGTAGGTGCATAGATGCCCTCAAATTACCTGTTGACTTGTGGTGACCCCATGAATTTCATAGGGTTTTCTTTGTCAAAGAATACTCACAGGCAGTTTTGCCAGTTCCTTTCTCTGAATTATAGCCTACAGTACCTGGTATTCATTGGAAGACTCCCATCCAAGTACTAACCAGGGCTGAACTTGCTTTGCTTCCATGATCAGATGGGATCTTGTTGGCTTTTCATGGATTATGGTTAAATATTCTATTCATTTCAGTATAGGAGGAAATCGCCCCAAACAAAAGAACAGAACGCTCTTCCAAACTGATCTAAAACAGTGTGAATTCTCACAACATATCTCATTAGGTTTTGCCAATTGTTATGTCCTCCATGTCCGCTTCATTTATTTTTGGGGTTGTTGTAGTAATTTCTTGGATCTGCACTAAAGCTCTACCAAAGGTTACAAAAACAAACAAACCTCAAAGGTGGTTTATTGGGGTCATTCTATAAATTGAAGGGCAAATTTTATCCTCTTTTTCCCCCTTAAAAAACATCTTTTAAGGTTGTAATGTTACAGTGCAAAGTGTCATTTGACTGATATGGAAAGTTCTTGACCATCTGCATTATAGATGGTAAGAAAGATGCAACCACTTTCCCAAATGACTATCTTGGTCATTTTGTGACTGGTGTACTGTAATAAGCTCTGTGTGGGTCTGCCTATGAAGAACGTTTAGAAGCCATAGTTAGTTCCATACTGTTGCACAGAACATATTGTTCCCCCTTTTTGGCTTCGAGGTGAATCTACATTGTAGAAATAATGCAGTTTTAATACCACTTAAGCTGACATGGCGCCATCCCACAGAATCCTGGGATCTGTAGCATTGTGAGGCACCAGCACTCATTGGCAGAGAAGACAAAAGACCTTGTAAGACTACAAACCCCAGGATTCCATATGAGGAACAACAGCACTTAAAGTGGTGTCAAACTGCATTATTTCTACAGTGTAAATGCATCCCTGGTGCTCCTGAGGCCCAAGTCGAAATAGAATTATTTATTTTTAAAGATCTAAATAATCTTGACCACCTAAGGACTGTATTTTCTCCATTTGAATTTACAGTAATCTAGATTATTGAGGACTCCCTGTTTTGTGTGTCCTTGCCATCAGATGCCATCAGTAAAATGTAACAGGGCCTTCCTGCAGATGGTGCCAAGATTGGGGAATTCATGCAGCTCACAAATGAATACAGTCCAGGTAGGAAGCCATGATGGTATTATTTCTGTCTAGTTGGAAATTTGGCCATTGTTTTTAAGCTTTGGGCCTTTCATCCTTTTGGGTTATCTCTTGTAGTTTTATTGGTCATTTTATTTTCTGTTTAACTATTTAAACTATTACCTGTTTAACTATTATTTTTGATCTCATTTTGTTTGTTCTATATTGTTCTTAGTTCTCATATAGACTTGGTAGGAAGGTGGGATGTACATTTTTGAGCTGAATAAAGTACCCTGTAAGTACTGCACATGAGAGCTCTTTTCTAAATGCTGACGTATGCTCTCTACTCACTGTTTGAAACAAAGCCTCATCTCCTTTGCCACCGAGCCTAAAATATCAGGACAGGGAACAGTAGATATTCTAAACGAATGCAAAGTACTTGAAGCAGCTGATGAAAGTGATCAAACGTAAAAACTGTTTAAAGTAAACGTGAGCATTTTTCAAATGTAATTCAGATATTCAGCTAATTTAAAATCCCACTGAAGTGTGAAGGATTGCTTTAAATATTTCATCACAGAGCAGGCTACATGACTCCTTAGACGTTTTGGCACTGCTGCCTAATGTGAGTGAAAATATGGCACATGCAAAACGAAGGTAAGAGATGTCTTACTGTCCATACAGTTAATCTAAAAACAAACAATGAATTCGTGCAAAGGCAGCCTTTTCTGACCTGATTCTCAACATTTATGAAGATGCAATTCCAGACTTTGGAAGATCCCAAGGGTAGTTGATCCTAGTTTCTTTTAAAAAGGATTTGTCTATATATGCTTGGTGAGAATATATATTATTTTTTTTTAAAAAAATTATGTGCCTTTATATATGTTTTACATCCTTTTAACACATCTTTAAGGTATTTGTGGGTGCAACATTATGTTGCATACTGGAGTGGCACAGATTTTGTTCAAATATTAATAAACCTGTGGTCAGGGGTGACTCTAGCAGTGGACAGATTGATCTGATTGCTTAAAGGTAGTTAGTTCTGGTTATTAAGAGTAATTTGTTGCTCCAATTGTTAACAGTTTTGGAAAGTAATGTTTTATTTTCCATTTTCTCAAAAGTAATTAATATGGGCACCTCTGTGGGACTAGAATATCAGAGACATAAATGTGTTAGTTTGGAAAATCAGTACGCAAAGGGATCTTGCAGCACCTTTGAGACTAACTGAGCAAAAGAAGTTGTAGCATGAACTTTTGTAGTTTTGGTCTACTTCCTTAGGTGCATGGACTGAACATGCTACATGCTACAACTTCTTTCCATAATTAGTCTCAAAGATGCTGCAGAATATTTGTCTATGGATATCTTAGTTATTTTTGAAAAAAAAATTGAGGGTTACCAGTGGCTTATGGTACAAATCTATTCTTACTTCCATCAACCTTTTTATCAGACAGAGCAAAAAGTTGCATCAGAGTGTAAGGCAATAGCACAAGCCAGGATTTGAACCATATAAACTTTCCTCCTTCAACATTTAGTCTCTACAGATTCAGAGGGTTTGCTCTGCTTGACATTAACAAATGGATTTAGGCATAATTTCTTAAAACTGACCTGATGAACCTCTTATGAATTTACACCTGTCTTTTAGGCCACAGGGCGGGGTGGGGGGTGGGGTGGGGGGTACAACAAGAAAAAGTCATCATGTAGCACAATATTTCATAGTCATATATAACAGCATTTCTATTTCAAATTACCTTATGTTCCTTTTTTTTTAATCCACAATAACTATCTGCCTCTCCATGCGGCTGTCAGTACCATACTTAATCAATGGAGAAGGAAGGGTTATAGTAACCACTTAATATCCCTTTTCACTGTGTTTTGGATTGCTACCCCAAGATCATATTAGCTAGCTACTTTCAGCGGGATGGTGAATCTGCTCTGGATTTTAGCCCAAATGCTAATTGAACTATCCAAGTTACTGAAGCCCATCCTCCAAAATAGGGAATATTCTCCAAACCACAGACGTGGGAGCTACCAACTACCACTGGCTATAAGCATTTGCCACAAACCTGGAACTTGGTCTAAATAGCCCCACAAAGCAGAAGGCTTAGTACATATTACTCCACCCATCAATAAGTGGATGAAGATCTGAAGGAGATACTATGTTGGATTTGAATTCTTGAGAGGTCTTCTTTTCTGTGGGTTTCCACTTGTATCAACTGACTTTTATGAAACAGGTGCCCCACTGTTTTGAGTCTTAATGACCCCTCAAAAGCCATAATTCCTAGAGGATCTGATGTATTGCGCCATAATACTGATTCTAGGTAAAGCCTATAAGAAAGAAAATATTTGCCACTGTACCTGGATTGTTGAACTGCCTGTGTAATCTTAACAGGCATATCACAGTGTCTCGCCTTGTGTATTCTATTACTATGGTATCTTTTTAATTATAACTTTCCCCTTAGAATTTTCAATACAGGAAGATGATAAAACTATGATAAAAGACTTTCCTGAGCTTTAATCCATTTTCTAAGGAAGTCCAATACTGATGTGGCCCAAGAAAAGCTTCTGTCTGAGGCAAAAGATAATATCCTCCTTTCCTGTCATATGTCATATAAGAACCAACCTGATGTGTGGGATCTCACACCTCACATTGTTAACCAGTGCCACCAAAATGAGAAAAAAGATCAAACAAAGTGAGTCTTAAGCTCCCAGATCAGGGCCGGAAGAAGACATTTTGCTGCCTGCAGTGAAGCAGACGATGGCACCCCTTTCTCATTCCATATAAAGAAGATGACTTGGTTGGCAATCTAATCCACAAGTCTTGATGGAACAGGATAGTATAGGAGTACTGGAAAGGTTGTGTAGTATATGCAGCTCTATTCTCTAATGGAAGGAGAATCCAAAGCTTCCAGTGCTGCCCCACAGCAGATACGTCAGTGGTTTCCTTATTCTCCCTGATGTTAAGGCTGGATCAGGCCTAATGTTAAGGCTGAATCTTAAATGAGGGCTGCTTATAATGGAATCTCTTCTACCACCAATAGGTGGAAAATAAGAAAACAGCATGATAAAGGCATGATCTAAGTAATTATTAAATAATAAGAGTACTTACCTAAACTGAATAGCACCAAAAATTTGAGACACACGAACTCCCGTAGATCAAACTGCAGAGATCGTAGTTTTGCTACCAGCTCCTGTGCATGACTCATTAGGTTGTTGAGGGTGGCTCCAGCTTGAGATGCAATTACTGAGTAATCCACCTGTAAGAGAGTATCAGGTAGACCATCATAACCAGGTAATACTACCATTATATCCTCCCCCCTTCTCCTCCTCATTATTTTGCATTTGTTTTCCCATTTTCTTACTTGCTTAGCATACTTGTGTTAGACTGATTCATGTTTGTTTTCTGAACATACTTGAGTTTATACAGATTGATCTAGATCTTGTAGGATTAACGGGTAGGGGAGGCCATTTTCATAGCAGCTGAGGGTTGTTTTTTTTTAAAGCTCCTCTCTCATCCCAGTTTCCATCAAGATGTTGTCTCACTATGCTTTATTTTTTTATTTACCGTATATCTCCTTTTTCTCCAGGATGGTATATGAATACTGGAGTACTTCTCTTATTTAGAAGAACTTAGGCACATTGATTTCTCTCACATATTTCATATCATGTTTAAGTCCACTTACCTGATAGTGGGGGCTGAGTTTATCTATTAGCAGAGTCACAGGGCTGCCTCAGGCAGCAGGTTTGAGGTGTTGTTAAATTGTAATTACTGCATTTTTACTGCCAGGATGGGGACAGGGGTTTGCGGGATTTTCAATCTCATTTGAGGAAACAACTTGGTTGGCCTCTGGGTGTGTGTGTGTGTGTGGTGGGGAGGTAGCACCTTTTGCTATTCTTCTACCTCAGGTGGGGAAATGCCTTGGGTTATCCCTGGTAGCAGGGCTGTTGTGAGAACAAACTGGGTTAACATCATACATATCCTACTCAGTAACTATATGACAGAGTGGGATACTAACAGGATGTCCTTTGATATGCATTGTTGTTGTTGTTGCTAACTGCCATCCAGTTAATCTTGACCCATGGCAACCCTGTGGATGGGACATCTCCCAGACTTCCTGTCCATCACTGCTCTGCTTAGTTCCTGCAAACTTCTACTCGTGACCTCCTTAATAGAGTCCATCCATCTAACATGCAGCCTTCCTCTCTTTCTGCTTCAGTCCACATTTCCTAGCATTATTGTTTTTTTTCCAATAAGTCATGTCTTCTCATGATGTGCACGAAATATAAGAACCTCAGTTTTGTCACTTTGGCTGCAAGGGAGATTTCTGGCTTGATCTGCTCATGGACCCATTTGTTTGTCATTTTGGCTGTCCAAAAAAATCCTCAGTGCTCTTCTCCAGCACCACATCTAAAATGAATTTATTTTCTTCCTATCTTATTTCTTATCTGTCCAGCTCTCACATCCATACATGGTAACAGAGAATACAATGCCGTGTATGATCTCCCTGTGCACAGTGCAACAAGTATTAGCTATGGTGTCACTCTTGTTCTCTCCCACCACTACTGGTGCTGCCCAGTAGCTGTTTTGATATGTCTACACATGCACAAAATAATACATTGAACTCTCCTTGATTGATGCTGTTTGCTGCCAAAAAGCTCACATTATTTCTTCCGCTGATTTTTTTTCCTATTGATCTGTGGTACTGATTGTTTTATTGAATGTTTACTTTCAATGGAAACAAAGTTCTGATAAGTGACAGAACAATTGTTTACAAATTTACTCAGACATTAAGTCTTTCAGTGTTCAGTCCACCCTTTGGCTTGACCTAACCCAGATGGTCAGGATTACTGAGAGACATTTTGGTAGATATTCTGAAAGTGTCAATCAGTTTGCGTAAACTCAACTATGCATAAAGAAGCTCCAGTTAATGTCTCTTCAAGTAGGTCTACTGGGTGAATGAGTGTTTATACTGAAGTGAATACTAAGAACTCTGCTTATTCTATGGGCTACTCTGAAAAAAGAAAATGCAGTCTTTTGTGCTAATATACAGCTCAAAATGAATGATTTAAAATCAAGGGAGAAAATGGACTGAGGGGTTCTTCAAACCAACCATTAAGGCTGGCCTGGGGGTGGAGTCGGGGTGTCACATTGTGTCCACATGATGCACTCCCCAACTCCGCCCCCAGGGCGCTGTGATGCCATGTGCCACTCCAGATGGTGCATGGCGCCATGGTGATCCTCTGGTGCTGTGTCCATGTGACAGCACTGTATAGCCACAGTGCTGCAGCTATCGTGCTCTGGAAAGGCTGGACTGGGGTTGCGGTGTGCAGTTGCCATGGCCCCAATCCAGCTAGGAAAGGGGCAGTGTTGCATTGTCCCTTAGGGGCCGTGTGTACAGTTTTAATAACTAATTCAACCCACAGGAAAAAAAAATTATGAAGACATTTAAGACATTTGAACTACTTGATTGTAGCTCACGTTCTTAGGATAATTTCATATCTTGCATGGCAATAACTCACATATGTAACCAGACATCAATTCAAAAGGGAATTGTAGTCAAACTCACCTGAAGTACCTGTAAGTTGACACATTTGCACTTTACATTTTTCTACACTTTATTAAAAAGTGAAACTTAAAAATTATGGGTCTGAAATTGTGTAAACAGTCTGTGCTGGATGGGGCTGCACATCCCCTGAAGGAGCAGGTATGTAGCTTGGGAGTGCTCCTGGATCCATCCCTGTCACTGGAGGTCTAAGTGAACTCTGTTGGAGTGCTTGGTGCCAGGTTTGACTTGTGCACCAGCTACAGCCTTTCCTGGATAGAAATAACCTAGCCACTGTAGTCCATATGCTGGTAACCTCCTGTCTAGACTACTGTAATGTGATGTACATTGAAGAAGACTTAGAAACTGCTGCTAGAGCAAAATTCAGATATCATATAGACAGAATATCATATATCATATAGACAGAATGTAATGCCAGTCATAATTACACTGGCTGCCAATATATTTCTGGTCTGAATTTATAGTTCTCTACATTTAATATATCTATATTCACTGTACTTCAGCTCCAAAGACAAAAGATTTTAAAGAATCAATCTGAAATAACTTATTATAACTATGCCATTTCAACTACTCTAGTGCTAATTTGGTGTATATAGCAAATCACTACACAAATATACAGCATAGTCATTTTCAAGGCAGTGTCTCATATCTTTCTAAACTAGGGATGGACAAAGTTTGGCCCTCCAAATGTTGCAGTTGCATTGCAACATCCATGTACTTTAGCCAACACAGCTGACGTTGGGGAATGCTGAGTCCAACAACATTTGAAGGGGTTGATTTTGTTCACCTTCATTCACCAAGGCCTTCTTGTTGGTCACTCCCATGGTTTGTAACTCCCTGCTAAGGGTGACTATGGGGCGAAATAGGCCGACAGCTTGGAGCGACCTCTGGCTGCTCCAACCCCAGTTGGCGTCAGCCCCCAATCGGCTTGAGATTGTGGTAACTGGATGCCACAGTTCTGGAGCCAGCCACTGGTGTGGCTCTGAATGAGCCACTGGCAAGGAGTGCTCCTTTTTTGGCTGGCTTTGGGCCACCTTAGGTGGCCACAGGGTGCCTTCTGAGTAATCTGGGGGCATGCCTCATCTGCATGCCCCGCTCCCAAAGCAGATGAAAGCTGCTCTTTCCTGCCTGTTTATTTCAGACCATTGTTGGCTCCTTCTCTGTAATAATTTTTTAAAGTAAGTGAGGGCTTTTATTTTTTCCTATCAGACCTCTGACATGTGAGTCAGAATTAAAGCTGTTCATGAAGCAGCTTTAATTTCCTGGGTCCTGGTTTTCTCTTTCTTGTTTTACTTTTAAGTGTGTTTTTAACTGATTAGCTATTATGTTAAAATTTTAATCAAGTTCTTTTTAAAAATTCTGTATTCTAATGTTCTTAACGCTTTGAACACTTTTTAGGTAGATGGTAGAAACAGTGGTTTGAGTGTTGGACTATGACTCTGGAGAACACAGTTTGATTCCCAGCTTGGCCATGAAACTACTGGGTGATCCTGGGCAAGTCATATTCTTTCAGCCTTATATCAAGTCAATGGCAAGCCTCCTCTGAATAAATCTTTCCAAAAAAACCCCATGAGAGATACACCTTAGGATCATCATAATTTGGAAATGACTTGAAAGCACATAAAAATGAGTATAAATAAATAATTTTTAAAAATATGTGATTTCAATCTGAAAATCTCTAGAAGTGAATTGGGGTTATGGTCCTTTTTGTTGACCCCCCTAAATTTGAAAAGCAGGCAAAGACATCAAGTTTATGGAGTGATTATAGCTAACTCACATTTTAGAATGATGCTCACAAATGCAGAGTACTACTCCCAGGTTCTTTCTCAGCCAAAGGCTGAATCACCTTTCTAGTATATGAATTACAGGAAAACCCTACTTGTAACTGTATCTGTGGAAATTGCCATTTTTACAACCCCACACAAGGATAGTAACCAGCTTATTGTTATGGAACAGCCTGATTGCTGCAAAGACATCTCACTCACAGCCAAATTTCCCCTCTGTGATTTGTTGGAGAAAGTGTGTGTGTATGTGGGAGGGGGAATCCCTTGGAGAGGTAACCAACTGTAGTTTCTGGAAGAGAGAAAAGATTATCTTGGGTTCATAATAATAAGTTAAGATGTTCAGATGGATCTCATGAATATCAGTTGTGCTTGTTCTACTGCGATGATAACATAATGGGAAACCCCAATAGATAGATTCTCCCACCCTCCCTGCTGGAGGGCTCTCAGGAAACTAGCTCCTCTTTCAGAGGCATTTAATATTTGCAGAACCAGCAAATTTGTCTGGGAGGCAAGTCTTCATCTGCCACTCACCCTGAGCCGACTGTATTAAATTTTTATATTTATTGACATTTCATTACCATAATTGACTGCACTTGGTTCCCTAGTAGAAGGCACAGGGATGCCTCCTAAGCAGGAGAATTGGTCCCTGGAGTCGGATTTGCAATTAAAAACAAGGCAGAATGGATTTTTTTTATTGTGTAAATATGATGAGTTGAATTTTCAGCTTTAACTAGAGAATACTGAACACCAAGGAAACCTTTTTCACGAGTGAGCAAAATTATGAGTCAGTGGAAAGACGACCCCCAAAGGTGTCAATCAGTTTATATAAACTCAACTGTGCATGAAAAAGCCCCAGTTAATTTCTCTTCAAGTGGGGCTACAGGGGTGGGCAAACTCTTGTTATTAAAGTGAATATTATAATCTTTTCATAGTCTGTGGGCTAGTTGAGTTTGAAAGGGGGAAAATGGGGAGCTAATATACAGCTCAAAATGAATGATTTAAAATCCTGGGAGAAAATGTGGACTGAGGTCTGAAACAGATGGGCCGCATTCAGGGCATAGCATTTACATGATGCACACCCTGAATATGGAGGGAAACCATGCCAGACCCATGTCATTGTTGAAGAACCAGGCTGGGAGTGGTGAAAACCACTCCTTTTTGGTGGTTTGGTTTAGGACCATGGTGGTACCCTGGACTGGGCTGGGCATGTGCAGTTGCTGTGGCCCCGGTGCAAATGGTGTTTTTCAGCCTGTCTGTTTCAGGCATAAATTTTAATGACAGATTCCACCTATAGAAAGATAGTATCAGACATTAATTGAGGGTGTCCTTAATAAGTAACATTTATGATGATATGATCACCATTGTTGTTGCCCCCCCCCCCCCCCCATAATCATGAGCAAGACAGTTCAAGTATGGCCTATAGAAGGTACCAGGTGCCCTACCTAGCATCTTTAGGAAGGTATGGGGTAAAAATAGTTACATCCAAACTTCTAGGAGATCCAAGGCCCCTGGACCTGACATTTATCATTTTAAAGCCAATCTTTAGACCCCCCCCCCCCCAAATACCCTCATACCATCTCAAAACATAGGGACATGTATGTGATGCTATGTAAGCTGCGCCTGAAGTTTGGCACACTGGACCCAGACAGCAGAGCTCCCCCCTCCCCATGTGTTGAAAGCCACGTAATAGATTTATTGCTGTGAAGGGTACCAAGCTTTCATTCCCTTAGTTTCATTTTTATTTTCTGTGATATACGGTAACTTTTAAAGTTTTCCTATGCATCCTTTAAATGAAACCAATTCTGTTTGACCAGCAGCAGGACTATTATAAGTGAATGTACATCTCCACAGCTCTCTCATATCTGACAATCCATTATTTTTCTCTGGCTCTAAAAGCCATTGATCCATGTTGCAGAAATGACTGAAACAGTGGCATTGCAGCCACAGAGTACAAACTACTTTTGCATGTTGCACAGTTTGTAGTAATTATAGCAAGCTGAGGATAAATGGGGAAAGTGGGAGGAGAAAGAAACTAGGGCATTTTAAAAGAGAATGAAAAGTAGGCTGGCAGAGGATTAACTGGGTCTGTCCCTGCTAAATCAGGACAGTTGAAGGGTAATGCAATCAAACTATATAGCTACATGCTGTGGCTATGTGGTAAGGATATAGTCTCCATACCTAATGTGGTTGTTAAGTCAGAGAAGCAAGGAGGACATCTACCATTAGGCAGAAGGCAGTAGTTACTTCAGGTAGCTGATGTGGCATACTGAGTAAAGGGCAGCAAATTATTAGTGTTTGCAATAGTCAGAATATGCCAGGAGCAGCCCAGAGTATTCTGGCCCCAGAGCTGCCCCTACTCTGTTCCCGTGTTACCCAGGCATTCCCATTATGATGCTGGGCATCTGCTTAAATGTGTGTCCTACCCGCTGCTGCTGCTGGCAAGAGTCTCTTGCTCTGAGGTCACATCAAGTTGCCCAGCCTTAATCACATGGACAAGTGATTGGCAGTAGCGATGGTGGCATAGCAGCACATAGTCTACACAACTACCCTGTGCTTCAGTGGAAGGCTGTGGATCTTCCAGGAAGAGTGGGAGCAAAATGTGAGTTTTAAAATTGCATTCAAAGGATGTATGACTCCCTGCTGAGACATCAGAGTGAGGGGGGGGGGGTTTGCATGTGTAGACAGGGTCTTTGTAGTCCTTTTTGAAGGGCTGGATGCCAGCTAACATTACCATTGCAAAACCCTAATCCCTGCAAAATTTAATCTCCCAAGGATTACAGTGGGCCTTTGGTATCCTCTGTGGTTTGGTTAAAGGATCTCCTGTGGATACCAAGACACATGGATGTTCAAGTCCCATTAAATACAATGACACAGTAAAATAATATCCCTTATACAAATTGCAAAATCAAGGCTTGCTTTTTAAAATGTATATATTTTCTGAATATTTTCAAGCTGTGGGTGCTTGAATCTGTGGATAAAGAATCTGTGGTTATGGAGGGCCCACTGTACTTACAAAGGTGATAATGAAAGTTAATATGGTAACTGCAAAGGTTTATTTGAGGGATGGGAGGGGGAAAAAGCTAACATTTTGCTAGAACACAAGTCTGCATTTATTAGAAGTTAGGAGAAATGTAAGTGGATATTGAATGGCATTTGCTTTCAGTTCTGTGAATGATTAAAGTTAATGACCCATGTTCTTAATTAGAACTTAGTCTTCACATATATTTATCTCTCTTTTTAATTGTGTCTGAATCTTTTTGTTTTATGTTGGATTATTATTTATTGAATGATAGTAGTAGGACAAGGTGCTGCCTCAGTTTTTTTAAATCTGGTCTCAGCACTGGTGCAATTTCACACATCATGGTGTTGTACACCGACAGTGCTTGATCACATGTCCCAAGATGAGAGCACAAGGGAATTAACACAGGATCTTTAGGGATCTTTCTCCCTTCCAGCAACCATGTAAACAATTGCACTGTCAGTAAAACTAATTTAGGTCTCTACCAATTCAGATTGTGCATTATTACTAACTATGAACATTTTATGCTGATTATGTAGATGACTGCAAATTAAATTTTATCTACAAAGATAATTCTTTAAATTTTATCTACAAAGATAATTCTTTAAAAAGAATACTCTTTTTTTCCAAAGAGTATTTTTGGACATGAGGTGAACAAAGAACTTTAGCAGTTAAGAATGAAAAGAGGTTCAAAGAGAACAGGCATAGTAAAATCTATTTTCATTACATTAATCAAAATTGTGATGAGTTATACAATACATGACAGCTGTCATTTTAACATGACACACCAATAATAGAAGATAATGAATTAAGTTGCAAGCAGACCTTTCCCTCAGGATGATGTTATAGAGGTTGCTAATTAGTTCTAATATGCAGACAGAAAAAAATTGATAACTCTTCAAAATGCTATAAAAACAGTGTACACAATTATGGACCATTGATGTATTATGAAATATTGGTGAGGAAATGTATTTGCAGCTTACTATTCTTGTTACTTCTTCCTCAGTGAACACCATAGGTAGGAATTATGTGGCCCTCCAGATATTGCTGAATTACAGTTTCCAACATCCCCATCAATAACTGTACTTACCTTCTACAATCTACACTGTCCATACAGTCATAGGGGGTAATATGACATAACATGCACAGGGAAGCAGGCATGTCTGTGTGCATCCATTCATATCTGGATGCAAACACCATTCCTGATCCTTTCCCCACCCCCAGTGATGTTCAGGTGTGCATGGTTTCAAATCACCTGTTCATTTACAGTTACCCCATGATTTATGGCAACCCCATTTAGAAGGCAATGCCATAATCACAAAAAGTCAACATGGGTTTTCAGAGAAACAAGTCATGCCAGACAAATCTGATGTCTTTTTTTGATAAAATTACCAGCTTAGTAGATGAAGGGAATACTGTGGGTATAGTATATCTTGATTTCAGTAAGGCCTTTGACAAGGTTCCCATGACAGTCTTGCAAACAAGCTTGTAAAATGTGGGCTAGACAAAGTAACTGTTACATGGATTTGTATTTGGCTGGCTACACTCAAAGGGTGCTCAACAATGGCTCCTTTTCATCCTGGAGAGGAGTGACAAGTGGGGTGCCACAGGGTTCTGTCCTGAGCCCAGTGCTATTCAACATCTTTATCAATGATTTGGATGACAGAATTATCAAATTTGCAGATGACACCAAATTAGGAGGAGTAACTAATACTCCAGAGGACAGGGTCAAAATTCAAAATGACCTGAATAGACTAGAAAGCTGGGCCAAAGATAACAAAGTGAACTTCAATACACAGAAATGTAAAGCGCTGCACTTAGGGCGGAAAAACAAAATGCATAGATATAGGATGGGGGATACCTGGCTAAATGAGACTATGTGTGAAAGGGATCTAGGAGTCCAAGTAGATCACAAGTTGAACATGAGTCAAGAGTGCGATGTGGCAGCTAAAAAGTTCAATGCAATTTTAGGCTGCATCAATAGGAGTATAGTTTCTAGATCAAGGGAAGTTATAGTGCCACTCTATTCTGCTTTGGTCAGGCCCCACTTGGAATACTGTGTCTAGTTCTGGACACCACAATTCAAAAAGGACATTGTGAAACTGGAGCATGTCCAAAGGAGGATGACTAAAATGGTTAAGGGTCTTGAAACCATGCCCTATGAGGAATGCCTTAGGGAGCTGGGGATGTTTAGCCTGGAGAAGAGAAGGTTAAGAGGTTTTAGAAGGTATGTCATATGTCATATTCAGGCGGGAGCAAGCCTGTTTTGTGTGGCTCCAGAGACTCGGATCCGGAACAATGGATGCAAACTGCAATTCCAGCTCAACATTAGGAGGAACTTCCTGACAGTAAGGGCTGTTCAACAGTGGAACAAACTCACTCGGAGAGTGGTGTAGTCTCCCTCTTTGGAGGTACTTAAAAAGAGGCTGGATGGAAATCTGTTGGGGGTGCTTTGATTGTAAGTTCCTGCATGGTGGGGGGGGGGTCAGACTGGGTGGCCTTGTGGTTTTTTTTCCAATTCTATGATTCTATGAGATGGAAGAAACATGGGGTATAAATGAAATAAACAAAATATAAATAAAACAAAGTAAAATATCAAAACAAGAGGTTTGATATTTAACCCCGATACTGGTTCTGTCCCAGCCTGGTGAGAATAATGGTATCATGTTCACCAGAACTGGAAATGCCATTAATCTTTTGCCATTTGGTAGGAAGGGAAGGTTTATTTGAGTCTTGTTTACACATGTTCAAAGCATATGTAATGTTGGCTTCCCCCTCTATCAGCCCCATGTCTAGTTAATCTCTTGGTTGTCCTAAGGTGCTATTTGCCCTCCAGACTTTGAGTAGTTGCCTTACTCCAGTGATAGGGCTGGCCCTCCTAGTTACTTCAACATTTTTTCCTCGTCCACTCAGACTGAGGAAAGGAGTTATGAGAATTGATATGGAGAAGACTAGGAATGCTTAGTCCTATATTGTGGCATTTATATAGCCTCAATAGATCTCGTGACTGTGCAGTACAGTGTTCTGGATTCAGCAGCAGTTATGGTCACTTAGTAATCCAAAATAACAATTTTAATTTAAGATATGCTAAAGAACAAAACTATTTTAGTTCTAAAAATATTACTTTTTGATAAGAAAGTATTTTTGCAGATTTTATTTATACTCATATTACCTATTTTGGGGTTTGAAATTGTATATATATATTTAATTGCTTTCATAATGTAACTTTCAGAGCTCTTGTTGGCTATATGTTGAGCTGGATGAAGCATGTGGTTTTAACTCATACCTGTAAATTAATCTAATTTTTTTCTAATTATGTGCTGTCTTCATATCAAACAATGATGAATGTTTCATTATACATTTAAATATACATTATAAATATGTACATATAGTTAAATCTATTCCACATTTAAAGGCGAATAAGGGAATTTTGGATATTTCCAAGAACTTTAATATACCAGAACTGTAAGAGTTGGGGAAAAACAAACAAACATTCAAACCACACATGTTCCATTAAACCACAGTCCTAATACAGTTAAACCTCAACTATTGAGACTGCCTTCCCCACAGCAGAAATCAAATTTTACTTAAAACTGCAGGCTTGCCCATGTTGTAGCCCACCAAGCCACACACAGCTCATCTGCCAGGAGCAGTGGCTAACCAGGGAGAAGATAAATGGCCTGGGTTTGTTGACAATGTTGTTGTTGACATACAAACCCAGCACTAACACTCCTGGTGAGACAAGGCAAGACTGATGCCTAAGACATTAGATTTAGGGTATATCATAAACATAGTCTGGAATAAGAAGCAGCAGGTTAATATCAGTACCTGTGGATGCAGAATCTGTGGAAATGGAGGGCTCACTATACTTGGAAATGAGATAAAGAGAGTGAAAACAAACTTCATCTCCACATTAACATAACATATGGAATGATAGTAGGGCTTTCTTTGGCGAATGCATGTAATGTAATTTGGCGAATGCATGTAATTTTCTAGTTATTTTGAAAGTCATGTTTAGACATTTAGAAGAAAGCTTAGAAATAATGAGTTGCACATAATATAATTAACTGTAACTAGTTAACTTATTCTAGTTAACTAGTTAGCTTCATCTGCACAGCACACCACCAAAGTGGCTGGAAGTTGGTTCATTTGGCCTGTGTGTTTTGGGCCAAAGCTACAATTCCAAAGTAATGCAACAAGTAAGACAGAAGTTACTTTAGTGGTACAGTGAGTAATTTCTAATTCCTCAGCGTAGCACTAAAGTGGTACGTAAGGGCATTTGAAGAGCATTTAAAGATTTTTTTTTAAAGTTAAGTCTCATTTTTCACATTTTATGCTGTTTTGTTATTAATCTCGTATTTTCAAGCGCTCAAAGCAACATAAAGTAACAACAAAAAACCCAAAAAAACCTAAAAATAAAAATTATGCAACAAATAATAGGACAATTGTCTTTTCAACATTGTACAGTGTAATGACTATTGATTATTCAAATATTAATAATGAGTTGTTTTTTAAAAGTAACTTTCCAAGCTTGGATTTAATGACATTTGAAGATGGCATTGAAAAAAAATACCGTTCCCTTATTAATCTTTTTAAAAAGTAATGAAAAATGTAACATAAGTTACATTTGTAACATAAGTTACACAATGAAAATGAAAATGTAACATAAGTTAATTCTCAAAAATTGTAAAGAGCAACAACAATGAATTTCAGCCCTCTTTCCCATTACAAGTGATGACAGCAAATTATTTTTAAAAAGTAACTTTCCAAGCTCTTACCACAAAAGTACAACTTTTAAGGGAGGTACTGAGGTGCTTATGAGTTTGCCTGCCTCATGCCATAGCACAGAATCCTGAATTTGTAGTTTTGTGAGGCACTAGCACACTTTGGCAGACAAGGCACACTTTGGCACATTTTTTCAGACTCCATAAAACTACAAATCCCAGGCTTCCATAGGCTTGTGTTCAGCACTTAAAGTGGCATCAGACTGCATTATTTCTGCAGTATAGATGCACCAAAGAAAGCACTTCAACATTTTGAAGAGTGTGGGAGAGGGCACCATTTGCTATCCTGCATCTTGCAGTTTCACCCTGTGCAAATTTGAACTACAGTCTATACTTAAATAATGTCTATGGTCCAAAACACACTGCAGAAATAATCCAGTTTGAGACCACTTCAACTGCCCTAGCAGCTCAGTGCTAGGAATTTCTGGGAACTGTAGTTTTGTGAGATATTTAGCCTTCTCTTTCAAAGAGCTCTGGTGCCAAAATAAACTACAGTTCATTGGATTCCCTAGCACAGAGCACTGAGCCAGGACAGTCCTTCAACTGGATTATTTCTGCAGTGTGTTTTGGACTTAAATCAGTCCTTGAGGAAAGTAGGATCAGGATTTAGGGACCGGCAGCCAGGCAATGACCACATGTGGTGTGAGGCTTGAGAGGGCATCTCTCATAGTTATCCCTTCAGCTCTCAATTCGACAGCTGAAACAAGTGGTTTCAAGCAGTTCATCTTCACTTGTAAAGCCAGCAGAAATGTTCTACATGGACTGCCTTGCATTTGGTTTCACTGGGGTATTTCATAGTGCTATAATAATGTAGTGTGAAAGTGCCCTCAATCAGTGGTATTTTCTTCCCACAAAGAGAATTAGAGGGTATAAAGATGTCCTAAATTCACAAGAGTTTTGTTGTGACTGCAGAATCAAGAGTATATTTGGCAGTACTCAAACATCCAGAGCCATAAAATACATGCTCATGAGGTACAACATTTCTATGTTTAGCTGTTGTCAGCCTTCTTTGTTTGGGGAAAAAAAACAACCAACCAACAGTCTCTGTATCTTAAAATACTGGCTATGTATTTTATCTATGGTCTTTATAACAAAATCCATAAAAGATGGCAGCCCAAGGCAGCCCAAATGCACATGGGCTGACTGGCATGGCCCAGCTTCAAGCTGCACCACTGGGTAATTTTTTTGTTTCCTCCTCACCATGCATACAGTATGCACAAACACACCACCAGCAGCTGCCTGCTGCCCAGATGTCATTCCATTGGATGGCTGTCCCTTTGATTGGCCACACAATCACACCTGTGACCCTATAGTACAGAAGCATAATTGTGTCTAGTAAAAAACTGGAAAAGCACAAGTCATAGAGATTCCATCCCAAATGCCCCCTTCACCCCATGCTCCTCTGTTGGACTGTCTGGTTTGTGTATATTATACTTATATCCATTGGAAGTGTCATACCTTCAATTTTTTGCATTGCCAACCCAAATGCTGGCTCCGTCCTTTTTAAATGCGCACCCGCACCCGTGTGTTTATATTCATCTTTCGGGGTTAGGGTTAGGCTAAATTGCTCCTTTAGAACGACTCTTGTGTTGGGACAGTTATATGCAGGGTTGAAGGTACACATTTTCTGGGCTAAGTTGGAATATCCTGGGTTCTTTTTGCTCCATTTTTTAACCCAGGAGCATGGCTATAATCCAGTTTCCACCTACTTGGAGGTGTGCATCATTTTAACACCTTGTTTTCAAGGCAGGTGGAAACTGCTTAATTTGGCCCATCTGTTTCACCCTTCAAAGAAATGGTCCGGTTAGTTGGGAGATACATGAAAGTAAATAGGTCCTTTAAAAATATGCATATGTACCTAACTATTTGAGACCCAGCTTGGTGTAGTGGTTTGAGTGTTGGGTTAGGGCACAGCGAGACCAGGTTTCAAATCTCTGCTCAGCCATGGAAACACACTGGGTGACCTTGATCAAGTCAAATGCTCAGTTGCTGAGGAAAGTAAAGGCAACCCCCCTCGAAACAAACCAAGAAAACCCCATGGTAGGTTTGTTTTAAGGTTATATAAGTAACAAATGATTTGAAGGCACACAACAACAAGAAGAACCTATGGGTGTGGGGGACCTTGGAACCATAACCTTGCAAGTAACAAACTACATTTAAAGTAACGTCCAAGCTCTGAGATCAAGGTAACAGAAGATAGCAATCATGATAAGTGTACTAATTGCAGCCTGGAGGAAATTTAAGTTTTTTTAAGTGTAGAAATCAAAACAAGTGAAAACTAAAAACTGACATACAGGAGGGGAACCCTGAGGCAAAACTGTGCTTTTGTCAAAGAGGAATTCAATCCCTGTTCTTCTATGATGCCTGGATGAAAAATGCACTTTATTTCCTTTTTAAATTGCAATGATTATTGCTGATGAATAATCATCAGCAATAATAAGAAAAAAATGAAGGAAGAGAAAGGAAAACGGTGAGTAATGGCAAACCTAGTTTGAAGGAAGTGCTGAAGGATTAAATCATAATTCTTTCTGTAAGAGCTGGTATCTAGATTTTCTTATCTCTTCTGACCCTCATCTTTCCTTTTTTATTTACTAAACTGTAATTTCTAAGAAGATTATATATGATGACCAAATGAATATGAAATCTGTGGGCATTCAAGGTTACAGTGACAAATGGAAATATAAAGGCAGTTAGGTTCTGAGATTGCTTGACAAGGCAGGGTCAGAAATGGAGCCACTCCAAGTTAGACAGGATTTCAGTTTAATCTGGGACTATCACGACCTAGCAAAAATAAAATATATTTTTTTCCAGAGACCTCTCATGATGTGCAGTCAATGTGCTTGAACTGCTTACTATTTAAACATGATGAAATGCTCCACTATCTCTTTGCAACCCATGCTCAATTATGCAAAGACAATACAGGGTTCATGGAGTTCAGAAATTACCTGGCACAGAACCACATGGAAGAAATCAGACTTCAGAACTGCTTAACTTTGACCAGAGTATTCTTGTGGATTCATGTGCATTAACCTACCTCACCACCTCACATGTAAATCTTTCTCCCTGGTGAACAGGACATTTGACTATCTATACAAAGGAGTAACCAACATGGTTTAAATTAGGGCTAAGGTTGTATATGGAAGTTTGGGATAGCAACTGAATCATGCGGACTGCAGTTAAAACAAGCAACTATTTCCTCAATATGTCTATGGATGAAAGCAGTTTAACTTTCAGCTACTTAAATGCCAGTGGACCATCATTTGGTTTCACTTTGAATCAGAAATAAAATGCACCAAATGCATTCTGCCTTCCCATGACACTGTACATTCTTTTCCATTAGAGCTGAAATACATTTTCAAAGGGCACGGTTTTGATTTAATTTGCCTTGTCACTCTCATTTACTTTGCCTCACTCTAGGAAATTATAAATGAAACACGGCCACCAAGCAGCAGGGAGTTCTCTTAGATCAACCCGTCAAAATGAGAGTCAGCTGCCCAGTGTGCCTAGTCACACCCATTATCCAGGGACTCCTTCAATGTAAGTGCGAGAATGTGCAAGAAATGAATTTTATGGAAACTTGTGTGAGACTGTAGGGATAGTGTCTGAAGTTTTTAAGAAAAAGTTTAACTTTTAGTTGTTTCTGTTTCCCTATTTTAGATGGGCTTTTGCAGGTGGAGGAGGTCATTTTGTTATCTTGAGGGGAAGAGCAAGACAGAATGGCCACCACCACATTGGGAGTGCTCCTGGACTTGTCTCTTCAGATGTCAGCACAGAGAGATGCGACAACCAGGAGTGGTTGTTATCAGCTTTGGCTGCTACGCCAGCTGTGATCCTTCCTGGAGCCTGGGGACCTAAAAACTGTGGTACATTCGCTGGTAACCTCACAACTTGACTTATGTAATGCACTTTACTTGGGGATAGCCTTGTGTCTAGTTCGGAATCTTCAATTGGTTCAAAATATGGCAGTCAGGCTGGTCACCAGAAAATCTAGAGGTGACCACATAACACTGGTTTAAAAACCTTGGCTGCCTATTAGTTTCCGGCCACAGTACAAGGTGTTGGTGATAACCTTTAAAGCCCTTCATGGCTTGGGTCCAGCATACCTTTTTTTTGAAAGTCAGGGCACATTTATTCTGTAGAAATAATGCAGTTTGACACCACTTTAACTGTTGTTGGTCCATCCTATGGAATTTAGGATTTGAAGTTTTACAAGGTCTTTAGCTTTTTCTGCCAAAGAGTGCTGATGCCTCATAAACCTACAATTCCCAGTATTCCCAGTAGGTTGGAGCCATGACAGTTAAGGTGTTATCAAACTGCATTATATCTATAGTGTAGATGCACCCATAATAAGCAAGACTTTACTTCACTAGGACAGCCTCATTCAACAGATATAAGGGCTGCCAGCTAGTTTAGGGGTGCAGGGTAGATTCAGGCTGCTCCTGCTGCCCCATTTCCAAGTATCTGGCACATGTCTAAGGATAGACCTAGTACTGTTTTCTCTCCCCAAACCTCTCCCTGCATTCCCAACAAACCAAAGTGCTCACATAGACATAAACCTTATTGATCATCCCAGATAAAGTAGATCATTAAGATCCTCTGGGAAGAATCTGCTTCAACTCAAAAAATCCAGACTGACCACTGTAACCCAGAGGGCCTTTTCAACTGCCGCTCCAAAGCTATGGAATGACCTGCCAGAGGAGATCCGCCACATTATCACTCTTACAGCCTTCAAGAAGGCTGTTAAGATGGATCTCTTCTGGAAGGTCTTTCCAGACTAGCCTCCCCCCCCCCCCATGAATATGGATGCCCCCGTCTGCCTTGCAAACATATTTTTTGCCTTATCTGGTTCTTACCCCTATTTTAGCTGTTTTTCCCCAGTTTATAATTTTTTTAAACTTACATTGTAATATATTTTATATTGTTTTCTTTTTATGATGAGGAAGGGGTGGGTGGGAAGGGAATTATTTTTAAACTGTGATTGACCTTGATGTACTGTTTTTACTGGGGGTTTTCCCCGATGCTGTAACCCACCTTGATTCCTCATGAAAAGGTGGGCAATAAATAAATAAATAAATAAATAAATATTATTTGTTTAATGGTGAGTCAAATTTAGGTAAACCTCATTGATTCAATAGGTCTACCCTAGTTGGGATTATTGAAAGAATTCTGGTCACTGATCTATTATGTCAGCTCCCTTCGTAGGGAAAGGAATACACATTGGTTGGAATCTTGTTGGTAACAGATATGTGTGTACTTTGAGCACTACTACTCCCAGAGGCACTAGCTAGCTTTGCCAATAGTGAGGAATGCTGAGAACTGCAGTCTAACAATGTCTGGACAATTGTATGATTCCCATCCCCTGCCTAAAGATCAGATTAATAACAAAATCAGTGTTTTTATCCACAAACTCACTTGTTGTCCAGTGACTAGAAGGATGGATCCTTCTTTTCCATGTACCACTTGCCGATAAATATGATCTAGAATTAACAGTTCACTCCAGCAGTTCTGAAGGAGCTTCATTTGGTCATCAACCTATAGAGAAAGAAATAAAATGAAAATTACAGCATAATGACATCTGAATTCTCTAAAAAAGCAAAATTCTTATACACCCTTTCAACATTACAGGAATGCTCTAGGTTTTTCTTGTGCCACTGTCATTTTTGCTTACTCAGCTAAAAGAGCATTTATTTAGAACCCGGAAAGTTTAAATTTTGGGCTACAGTTCCCAGAATCTAATACTCTTGTTTGGCTGGGGGATTCTAGGAGCCACAGCTCAAAATGTTACTTTTTAAAGCTCTTGTAGGCTTTTAAATATTAGAGGAGTACCATGGGTTGAATCAATGGAAAAGCAGTTCCCATAGGATTAATGTCATATTTAAGGATACTATTTCCAATTGTGTGTCTTTGATATATGCTGATGAATGAATGGTTTGACCTTTGAAGAGTGTTTGGAAATTTCAGCTGGTCCAAAGAGCTGCAGCCAGGCTGTTAACTGCAGGAGGTTACAGAGACCACACAACACCCCCGTTGAAACAGCTCCATTGGCTATTTTCAGGTACAATTCTAAGTGCTGGTTATGACCTATAAAGCCCTATATGGCTTAGGTCTATGCTATTTGGCAGACCGTATACCCCAGTATGAACCAGCCTAGGCTCTGAGATCCTCTGGAGAGGTCCTTCTCTCCATCCCACCACCATCACAAGCATGGTTGGTGGGAATGCGACAGAGGGCCTTCTTGGTGGTTGCCCCAAGGCTCTGGAACTCCCTTCCCAGGGAAGCCAGAATGGCTCTGTCCTTGTTGGCCTTCCACCGCCAGTCTAAGTACTACCTGTTCAGATAGGCTTTTAAAACAGAAAATTTGTAAACCACTGGCTTGGGATGTTGTTTCATTTTAAAATGTGTTATACAGCTTTATCTTTTAAAATTTATTTTATTCTTTTAATAGCTATCTATTTTAACATTGTAATACTGTAATTTAATTCCTTTTTAATGCACCTCTATCCTATGTTTTAATTGCATTGTTCTTTTAATATTGTTAAGCTGTTGTGAGCTCCAGTTCTGGGAAAAGAGCGGGATACAAATAAATAAATAAATAATATAGCATGGGGCTGTACAGATGGGTGGCGAGATACCATCCCTTTTGGCCCCAGATTGGGGCTGCGGCAACAGCACGCCACAGCCTCTGCAGGGAGCAAAAAGAAGTCGCAAAAAAGGGCTTCTTTTTAGGGTTAGGGGTGAGGCATGTGGTTGCCCCATCCCCAACCCAGTGGTTCCAGGGGCAGCATACAGCCAGCCCTTATGGGCTGTCTGTACAACCCCTCCTTATGGGCTGTCTGTACAGCCCCTTTAGATCCCTGGAAGGGGCATCATAGCCGCAATGGGGCAGCATCATGATGCCCCTTCCGTGCTGCGCCGTTTGAAGGGCACACAGTGTCATGGCATGATGGGGGTGGAGTCACGGCGTGTGGATGCTGCACTGTGGCTCTGCCCACAGACTGGCACAAAGTGCCGGTCTGTATTGGATCCATGTTGATGTTGCTGCTGCTGCGGCTGCAATATGGAGTACTACTGTTCGCCAGTCAGCCTGATTCCTTTGTAACTGAACATGTTCAGTCTTCACAAGTCTCTTATGCACTGCATTAAGATATCTTTATTCTAGATTTCAATATTTCTGCCAACTTCAGATTTTCTCAAGTCTTTTGATAACCTTACTAATGTGGATAGTGTTATTTTGGCTAGATAAGCAATGACTTTGATGATGAATATTGGAAATTGGTTTCTTATCTTTGAAAAAATAAATGCTCTGTCTTTTCCCAAAATAGCCTGGGGGAGCTCACCTACCAACATCAACAATAAAACACAAAAAGCACTATAATTCTATTACAAAAATGAGACAGCATAAAACCAGTGAGATAATAAATTATGTTCTATAATACAGCAGCAAAAACCTGAATGACACTGTACAAAAGCAGCATAAAACAATATCAGTAAAACAACTACAGTAATACTGTACATACAAACTTTCATTTTGTTATGTCAGAAGGCCTTATTGAAAAGAATGGATGAGGACAAGATGAATTGCTGGAAAAAATATCTTGTGCACATACACAATGTAAACACACTAAGCACTGGTTTGCAAAACTGATGGAAACAACAGAATAAGCAAGATTTTTTGTCAATCTATAGCATGCTTTGATTTTTGGTAGGCTCTTTGCCTATTGCAATAAAGCCATTTCTAGTTTTGTTTGGTAAACTGCTTAATCTCTCATTTCAAACAGAAAAGTGCAAAATGG
The DNA here is from genome assembly GCA_034509955.1 of Urosaurus nigricauda. Classification (NCBI taxonomy): domain Eukaryota; kingdom Metazoa; phylum Chordata; class Lepidosauria; order Squamata; family Phrynosomatidae; genus Urosaurus; species Urosaurus nigricauda. The sequence continues at coordinate 111,471,440 of JAOEGL010000004.1, forward strand.
AAAGGTAAAATTGGTATCATTTGGAATTAAAGTTCTATGAATTAAAAGTAGGCAAGTAAAAAGACCCCAGTTCATACATGAAAATTCTTTATATGAACACAGTAAATGCAATTATTATTGGATATCCCAACAAAGTGAGCAAATGAATGAAAGAAAAACAACAATGCGAAATTATCATTGACATAAGGCAGACTTTTCCAAACTAGTGCATTCCATCCTAGTGTTCAAATATTAACTCCATAATTTTCCAGTGGCCATAGTGGGAGAGGACGATGGAATTTACACGACGATGTAAATTTACATCTGGAGGCCATTAAGGAATATAGTAGCCACCATTTCCCTACAATTTGCAGAAGTAATGATGAAAATCAAGTTGGAGTGAAACAAGTACAAAATGAAATACTTTTCAGAAGAAAAAATGCAACTCAGAGAATTTTTCAAGAATGGAGAATGAAACACTGCTTCTCACACATCTATAATAGCCAATAACAAATATATTTATGGTACAGTGGGCCCTTGGTATCCACTGGGATTTGGTTCCAGGACCCCCTGTGGATACCAAAATTCGTGGATGCTCGAGTCCCATTAAACACAAAGGAATAGCAAAGTGGTGTCTCTTATATAAAATGGCAAAATCAATATTTGCTTATTGGAATTTATATATTTTTAAAATATTGTCAACCAGTGGATGCTTGAATCCATGGTTAAAAAATCCTTGGATAAGAAGGGCCAACTGTATCTTAAAGACGCTCACATTCCTTCTGGAATATTTGTAGACTACAGAGGGATGTTGTAATAGCCTCAAGCATAGTTTTCCTGATGTCAGTGACACTGTAACTGATAAATGATAAAAAGATTAAGATTTGAGTTCACTCTGACATTTGGCTATAGGTCAGTAGGGTACTTTTGTAGGAGAGCACCTAATTTGCATGGAGAAATCCCAGGTATATTACACAGACCTTCAAGAAGGGCTAGGAAAGACTCTTGCTGAACCCTCCAGAGAGCCAATTGATGAATTAATGGTCACCCTTCCCATGCTCAGATTTCAATGGAGTTTTGGGGAAGATTGACAGTGAAGTTAGAAAACCAGAAGATTGACAATGAAGTTAGAAAACCAGATCTCTTTTTCAATATATTCAAGATCAGATTATAAAAACCAGAACCAAAACCACCTGTATACTGGAAATTGCTTGAAGGACGCGACAACAACAATAAATGTGCATTCCGTCTGCATAGGCAAAAGCATTTTTTTAAAATAAAAATTGACATTGTCTTTATATTACTGCAGGTAAAAATAACACAGGGAGATATTTCTTTGACTTTTTTTATATATGCCTAAATTTTCCAGTATGCACCTTCTCTTCACAGAACTTATCCTTGTTATATTATTTCGCTAATATGCATATTCCCAGAACTGCTGTAGCTATTTGGTTGTTGCTAGTTAAGACCGAGAAACAACTAGGCAAGTCCTTCTTCCATTGATGTACAAAGCAAACAAACCATGGGCGGGCATTAAGATAAGAATATTCACTTCCATAGATTTCCTTTATTCCTGCATATGTCTTTTTTTGGGTCTTGCAGAAGCTGGAGTTCCCTTCCCCCTTCCACAGTACCATACCCTGTGCCCCCCCTCCAACTGATTTACTATATGGCTTTTGAAGCTGCAGGGCCATTTTGTGCCTTATGAGAAGGAGGCAAGATGAGAAAAGCATCCGACTATCTTCCCATAGGTATGTGTGTAAAGATTCCAACAGTGCTGATACCCTGAGAGGATCCTGGTGGATCTTAGCACTTCTGTAACCATTTTGCTTCTGGTTTCAGGGACACAGCCAGATGTTCTCATAAGCAGAACTACTGTGCTTCACTGATCCATACCGGATTGTATGGCCAATGTTGCCATTTTGACATGTCATGGTGGCTAGAGGATTCTGGAAGTAATAGTCCAAAAAGTAACTTTTACAAGCTCTGCCTGTGACAGTGACATTTAGTTTAATGAAATGATAAACCCAGTGCGCTAATCTCCCATGAGAATTCGTTTCTGCTTAGATCAAACAGCAAGGTTGGGTCTATTTCTTCTTTTCATTTTCTTTTTTAGCTCTTCATGACTTTGCCCTGGCTATATTTATCTCTTGTGCTAACAAAGTTACCTGTTATTGGGGGGGGGGGGGGGGGGAGACTGCAGTCCCAACCAGTTGAAAAATTTTAGGCCCCAAATCCTCAGCACCATTTCCACAAATGTTATAATCTTGGTTTCACTTATAATATTGTGTTTATTTCTTGTCACCATCATTTTACTAGAAGGTTGTACAATAGATTAAAAAAAAGATTGTGCATTTACAACAGGTAGTAGAAAGGTTAGAATTTGAAATAAGAAGAGTTACTCTATCTATTTTCCCAAAGAATGTATGGGAACAAAATTAGAGGGGTGTATGTGTGTGTGTGTGTTTGAAATAGTTCTTTTTCAAGACCAGGTAATCAGTATCACCAAGGCAATTACTGGAAATCATTGGGGTAGAAATAATTGGGTTAGAAATATATTACACAAAGCACATGAGAAGGAGAGCTAATGTTTCCTTCTTAGTCGCAACCCTCCCTACTACATAAAATTCCACTTTTCCAGTGTTTGTAGGTACCCTTCCAAGATACACAAAGGACTGTGTAATGAAGACTTGGAAATACTGCACCACAGTTTTGTGGATCACTGTTTTTAATGTTTTTGGTGTCTTTTACCTTTTAACAATTTTTCTCTGCTGCCATTCCAAAAATATCACAACAAATCAAACAAAACAATAATAAACCCCAAAACATAAAAATATCACATTCAGACATAATAGCGCTATAACACACCACATTGTTATAGTGCTATTGTTCCATTTTAACTGTCCTAGCAACTTCACATGGAATCCTGGGATCTGTGGTTTAGTTACTGTGAGTACGGGGCCACTGAGACAGGCCCTCCCTTGTAACATACTCACATACTATCTTCTGCCTTGAATACCTCATCTCATTTTGCGAAGTATGTATTAAGATAAGGACATACACACTCCATGGTATTTTATTTATTTATTTACTTATTTATTTACTATTTTGCCTTTTTCCAAAACAGCTTATCAATAAATTAAAAAGCATATCACTAACAATTCACAAGATAGAAAAATACGGGGCTCAACAGACGGCCCCTTAGGGGTGACTCAGTGCTGCCCCTTGTCTCGCTGGATCGGGGACGTGGCAACTGCATGCTGTGGCCCTGATCTGGCCTTTCCACAATGCAAAAGCAGCTCCCTTTTGTGCCATGGAAGGGGCACCCAAGCTGCAGCAGTGGTGGCTTTTTGGCACTTCTTTCTCACAACGCTTCTTGGGCACCAACAGAGCACTTTGATGCCCCCCACCACGTGGTTGGGTGCATGGCATGATGCCACTGTGGGGATGGCTGGCATGCATACACCACTGCCACCGCACTGGTGTATAACACCAGTCTGTAGAGGCTCTGTGTGAATTAAAAGTGTGTTCCAGGGTGTTAGCCCTTCCTGGGAAAATATGAAAACTAAAATTGTTAAGATTCAGCCTTCTTTTAGCACAGTAGTAGAATAAAGGATGTCTATGGTTACCTTAAAATCCATGTGGGCCTGGATTTTCCAGATTTGCAGTGCCCTGGGCTTGTCTACACTGTTACTAAGGTCACTGAGGCAAATCGTAGCACATTCCACTTAAGAGGTCACTTCGTAGTAAAATGGTGATCCACAAGCCAGTTTCACTTAATTATTTTCAGCCACACATCTGTGGCCTCTCCACTTTCATTTTTTTGTCCTTCAAGCATGAAAACATGCATTTCTGCACATACAACCTAGCATTTATACTGGTATCTAGTTATGAGCATAAACAGATTTTAAAAATGGCAGCTTAACCACTTGAACTTCCCCGAGTCTTTTGGAAATGATCACTTCCTGGTGGGAACAATCATGTGACCGATGGTGTCTTTCTGCCCTACCCCACATCACCCCACAAAACAAGTTCCTCCCTCTACTATAAGTGCAAATATGACAATCACACATCTGCTCATCCAAAATTTCTTCTCATATCAGAAAAAATGGGTTCCTTTTTTATGCTAGCTAAAACCCTTAGGCTCCTCAAAACCCTTCACCTTCAGTGAATAGGATAAAATGTTGTGCAACTGGATCACCTCCAATTCTGGCTATATCCTCTGAAACTGACTCAGAATAAACAAGTCAAGTTAAAAACTTAAGTTACAAACTTAAAATTTTTTTTGTTGTTGTGTGCCTTCAAGTCATTTCTGACTTATGGTGACCCTAAGGCAAATTTAATAATGTTTTTTTTTTTCTCTGCACGTTTCTTCAGAGAGGGTTTGCCATTGCCGTCTTCTGAGGCTGAGAGAGTGTGACTTGCCCCTGGTCACCCAGTGGGTTCACATGGCTGAACAGTGATTCAAATCCTGTTCTCCAGAGTATAGTCCAACGCCCAAACCACTACACCACGCTGGCTCAGAAAAAAGTTTACTAATGTCTTTTACATTTACATAAGTATAGAGTGCCTACATCCTAACTAGCTAATGGAAATATGGGGTGTGTGTGTGTGTTTAAAAAGTGCTCCACTCTTTAACTCACCATCTTGCAGATTAAAGGACAAACATTACGAGGAAGCCTGGAGATCAGAGTAAACTTTTGAGACAGAGAAGGAGAGTCATTACATGACCAATGGCCCTAAAAGCTTTCCAAGATCACATGACCTAGTTACTTAGGTACACAAAGGTATTTGTGACCATGCATTTCAATGGACAGGAGACCAAATGGAGAGCCTTTAGGTGAGAAAGTGGAAGAGTTTCCCCATGCAGGCAAGTTGGTCCTACCTAAACCTCAATTGCACTAACAGCAAGGATGTGTGTGTGAGGGAGAGTGCTGGATTATTCCAATGAAAAATTATGACAAGATTAAACCAAATTAAAACATTAATAATTTCAAACAGTAAAATATGTTTAAAACAGCTGGATGCAAAAATGTTTCTAGAAAACATCTGGCTCAACCACAGGCAGCAATTCTAGAAACCCCTAATTTATCTTGCATTGGGGGATTTTTTAAGAAAAAAGGTTCTGAACGTCATCAACATACTTCCAAGGCTTGCCTCCTCTTCCCTAGTCAGTATCACCTCATTAGGAAGCCAATGCTGTGCAAACAGTGTGAAACAGCCAAGTCAGAATAAACAATTGCTGCTCTGCTCCTGCTGTTTTACACAAGATTCATAAATGTAGCAAAACCAAAGCGCAATGCAACCTCTTTAGCTCAGCTGTTTAACTCGGGGCTAGCATGGAGGTTCAGTGTGGTACATTGTGAAGTTCCTGCATGTGATGAAGAGATGGGATGCCTCTTGCAGACACTCCTTAGATATTAAGGCTGAAGAAAGTGACTTCTATTGAAGCTAGAACATTTACAACTCCACCAGCTATGGATATAGTTGTCGCTGGTGACTTCCTTCCATCTCTGTCGGGTGCTGAATTCACCCTGTCAGTTAGTCTGAATAAAAGAGCTATCCAAGTGCTGAACCCTTTCCCCAAATGGGGTTGAAAGAATTTTATTTGGACTAAACTCAGAGTACATCGACTATCCCATTGACGTGGAAGCCATCAGACACAACTGCACTAATATCTTTTATATCAGCAAAGAAGAAACAAACACTTGAAAGGAAAAAAAAACATTTAAGGAAAAATGCTTTCAGTAAACATCTTTTTCAGTGGATTCCTTTGGAAACAAATCAACAAAACCCACTTTACATTAGAAGGTTTTCTTTTAAGTTGCGGTGAGACATCAATTTGCTTTGAAAGCTTATCTTTCCCATACAGTGCTCTAAAATAAGTAAAAGCTTGGGGATAGTTCACATAAAACAGCCTTCCTCATCTATGTTGGACTACAACTCCTACGATCCACCATTGGGTGAGGATTTTGAAGATTGTAGTCCAACACGCCGGGTTGAAGAGGGGTGATTTCATCTAAGGATTTCCATAAAAGCTAATGCCATAATAAATGTAGATTTGTAGTGCTTAACACATTGCAAGACTCAATTTTTGCTGCTTATGCTGCAACAGACTATCTTGGGTCTGTTTTCTCCGGATCATGTCCATACACTTGGGCTTGGGCTCCATTTTTCTATATACCTAGTACTTGATTTTTCTAGCCCTGTGTTTGAGAGTTGAATGCATCAGCTGACACCACTGATCATTTGAGGTTCTATATATGGGATTAAATCTGTGATGGCCACCACCTGATGTCCCGGTCATCAAGTATACCTGCATATGAGCTCTAACCTCTGATGTCTGACAGCTCAACATTCAAATTTACCTCATTGAAGTAGGTGAACTAATTTCATTAAACTGGAGAAGTGATCCTAAGCTCTGTCACAGCCTATTCTTATGTACTGGTCAAAAATACATTGCCTTAGGGAATAAGAATATATAGGGCTAAATTTGTCAATGAACATAGGATAAAAGTTCCAGAGTAGTAGTATCTCACAGAACAATAAGAGGCAAGGGTCATATCATCCTGCAGTGGACCCAGTCCAAGAGTCAACCATGGTCCCAGGTAAATTTAGGCTAAGGTTTTGACTGGGTACAAATCAGGTAAACCCAAAAACCTTGCCAGTGCCCATGCCATTGTGGACTTCCACATTCATTAATAGTTAATTGGGATAAGAGGGTTGTTTTTTTTTTGAACTATAGGGAAAGATACAGCCATTATTTATCTTCCTCTAATCCCCCAGCATGCCTTGTGCTGATTATTCTTTTTGCATATATCTGCGCTCTTTAGCTTTTTGAATATATCTCTGCTCTTTAATGCAAATGTCTTCCTGAAAGGGTGGAAGGAGGTATATTGCAGCCAAGATGGGCCTCTCCACAAGCCAAGCAGGCTTTGAGCAGCACTTTCTTTACAACAGCACATTTGCTACGGCAGCAAGCGAGTGGTTAGTTCTCTTTCAAGGGCCATCTTGTTATAGATACTGCTGCTGCCTTGCAAAAGGGGGAGTGGAGAGGCAGAGGTAGCTGGTTTGGCAGAAGATGTAAAAGACAGTGCTACCCAAAGCTGTAGTCCATGGACTGGTGCTGGTCCACAAACCATTGGCTGTTTGTCTAGAGAGTTTCTAGGAAATAAAAAACACTTATCACAAGTGAACTCAATTATAACACCAGTGTCTGATACAATTAAAAAACCCCATGTCCTCACATCGGATAGCCTATAAAGAACTGGTATAAGAGATGCTGAGGGACAACAGTACTTTGAGCTAGGCTGTGGAAGTGGTCCCTGGATAAATGGAGCTTGGACTTAGTCTATAAAGTCTATACCTCCCAGCCACCACTGCCTTGGCAATTCTGGTTTGTGGATTCTAGAAGTTATGGTCAAAAAAGAAATGGATGAATAAATGGGCAGATCATCAGGCCTGAGGGTTTACTGTAGTGCCAATTCACTTACTGTTTGACAGTCTACAGTCAAGGAACATGGGTGCAGAACAGAGGCTTTGGATCTGCTACTTGAAGGGAGATATATGTTTCTTGTGGATCCTCTGTATAAGGATAGAAGGCAAGTAATCTCTGGCACAACATTCCATGACACTATGATGCCTCATCCTGCTGCTGAAGTCCCTACCAATTGTTTCTCATACCATTTTCATCTACTCATCTGATTCGGGGTGCTGTTCCATAGCATATTCAAGTCAGTCTTCTATTTCTGAGATTCACAGAGGTGTTAGAATCATGGAATCATCGAACTGGAAGAGACCACAAGGACCATCCACTCCAAGCCCTGGTCGTGCACAAGCAAAGCATTCCTGACAGATGGCCATCCATCCTCTATTTTAAAACCTTCAAAGAAGGAGACTCCAGTGGTCTCTTTGAGGAAGTGTGTTCCACTGTTTGAACAGCTCTTACTATCAGGAAATTCTTCCAAATGTTTAGGTAGCATCTTTTTCATTGCTCTGCGTCTTAGTCTCTGGAGCACCAGAAAATAAACTTTCTCCATTCTCAGTGTGGCATAGCTTCAAATATTTAAACATGGCTATCGTGTCACCCCTTAACCTTCTCTTCTCCAGGCTAAACATAACCAGCTCCCTAAGCTGCTCCTCATAAGACATAATTTCCAGACCTATTGACATCTTGGTCACCCTCCTTTGGACATGCTCCAAGCTTATCAACATCTTTCTTGAATTATGATGCCCTGAACTGGATACGATATACCAGTTGAGGTCTGACCAAAGCAGAATACAGTGGTACTATTACTTCTCTTGATCTGGACACTATACTCCTATTGACAGAGCCTAGAATTGCTCTGGTTTTCTGAGCTGCTTGCTGACTCATGTTCAGCCTATGATCCACTAAGATTCCTTGATCCTTTCACCATGGACTGCCATCAAGCCAGCTGCCCTCCCCCCAATCCTATATCTGTGCATTTCATTTTCACTGCCTAAGAGTAACATCCTATATTGTTCTCTGTTGAAATTCATTTTGTTAGTTTTGGCTCAGCTTCCTAATCTATTAAGGTCATTTTGAATTCTGAGTCTGTTCTCTGGGGTATTAGTTACTCTTCCTAATTTGGTGTAATCTGCAAATTAGATAAGTATGTCCTCTATTCCTCCATCCAACTCATTGATAAAGGTGTTGAATAGCATAGGGTCCAGGACAGACCCCTGTGGCACTCTGTCACTTCTCTCCACATGAGGAGGAGCCATTGTTGAATACTTTTGGGGTTTGGCCCCACAACCAATTAAAAATCCACCTAACATTAGCACTGTCTAGCCCACATTTTACTCACTTTTTTATTTTTTATTTTTGATAGGAGATCTTGTCAAAGGCCTTACTGAAATCATCCATAGCATTAATATTAATGCAATCATTCCACCATTATTTCCCTCCAAATATCAGATATTTACTGTCAAAGTCTTAAAATAACATTGTCCATGTACATTTCTCTAATTCCATTCACTTCCACTATTTGGAATGGGTAAGAAATGTGTTCAGACAGCATTTTGATAAAATTTTGCTCCATTCGCCCTCCTGAAACCAATCCCAAGCAATGTAATTCTCACAAGAGAGAAAGACATCACACATGCTTTAAAAATGCATGCATTTCAAACATGCAAACAAATTCATTTAAGTCAATAAGAGAATACATATTAAAATGCAAAAATGTATATGACTCTGCACATGCACATGTGTGTAAAATTCACAGTCTATGGCTCTAAGTTTGAATAAGAGGTAGAAATTGGATAAAGCTTGATGAATCTCAAAGTAGAACCACACTACATAGCTGCACAACATAGCTGTGACTCCATGCTATGGAATCCTGGGATTTATCATTCAGTGAGATACTTAGAATTCTCTGGTTTTGTTTAGGGGGGTACTATAGAGAGAAAGGGTAATCATTGTGACTCTCTTGATGTTCTTCAACTGCTACTCCCAGCACTCCTTGTCACTGGTTGTGCTTCTCAGGGCTGCAAGGAACCGTAGTTTAACAACCTTTTAAAAGACTCAAAATCCTCACCTCTGCTCTATAATAGGGAAATATAAGTACCTCACCAAACTACAGATCTCAGGATTCTGTACAATAGAATCAGCAGTTAAAATTGGATGAGCCAGTATAACTATGTAGTGTAGATACACTTTAGCAGATTCATCCTTTCTTATCTGTCAATCACTCTTGGTGTTTTGGAGAGGTTTTGGAATGTTTTCTTTTTAAAAGATCAACTCAATCCCACCTTCTACTAAGTACCATACAGGGTCACCTGTTACCACTGCCATCACATGAAGAACATACATATACAAACTAAAGTTGCACAGGTAATGATGAATGCCCGGGGGGGGGGGGGAGGAATTATGTCATTGCTCCCAAAAATAAAACTTTTTCCCCCTTCCCACAAATTTTGTCTTCAGTCCCCAAATTTCTAGCATTGAAGTGAGTGAGGCACAGAAAATTGCTTGTAGCTAGAACACTGTATTATATTCCCTTGGTAACTTTGCCTGACCCTTTCGTTTAGGTTGTTGCTGCTGCTGCTGCTGTTGTGTGCCTTCAAGTCATTTATGGCAATTCTAAGGCAAACCTGTCATGGAGCCTTGGCAAGATTTGTTCAGAGGGGGTTTGCATTTGCGTTCCTTTGGGTCTGAGAGAGTATGAATTGCCCAAGATCATCCAGTGGATTTCTATGGCCCAGTGGGAATTTGAAACATGGTCTCCACAGTCATAGTTCAAGGCTCAAACCATGTTGGCTCTCATTTGGATGCCCAAACTATATTTCTAAATGTTCAAAAGAAATTTTAAATTATTGTAATGCTTGAAATTTGGGGTGCTGAAGGAAAATGTTTTTGGGGTATCATACCCTTATATTGCCCTCTCAATAGTTACACCCTGTTTTTTTACAGACATATGTCTCATTGTTTATTGTGCATTTGTGAGTTCCTTGTTTTCAAATCTGAACCAAATCCAAATGCTAAAACCTAGCTAGAGCAGACCCCTGACATCACTGGAATGTGTAAGAATTGACCTACCAAATTTCCATTCATTTAATGCCAGGGTGGGAAAAGTGTGGGCCTCCAGATCTGAATTGCAGACCCTAGCGTTCCTCACCATTGGCTATGCTGGCTAGGGAACTGCTGAGAGTTGCAGCCCAAAACATCTGGAAGGCTGTACGATTCCGGTTCCTGACTGAGTGGGTTAGCATTCATTGGAAGTGGCAATTCTTTATTTTAGCAGAACCTGTTTCTGATTAAGTATGCTTTGCAAGGCAACCAAACTGTATGCTAATAATATCACCATGATGAGAAGTTAATGGAACTACAATCTGACATCTAAAATTGTAATGTGACTGAGCAAAAAAAAAACAAAAGCGATGGTGACAAAGTGCCCTCTGCTGTCTGGTGAAGGAGGAAAGGAAGTAGGAGTTCATGCCAGGAACAGAAAATGACCCAGTCCCACAAGGGGGTCCAGTGTGATGACCCAGAGATAGTGGTGGTGTTTGCTACTACTGCTTCAGACAGGCCACTAGTCATCTGTTTGAAGGTACCAGACTCGGATGTGATTTCTCAAGAACAGATTATCAGGAGATAGGAAGTATCCCTGGAGAAGAGGTACAACTGGAGAGCATATAGTTTTCCGTGTCCTCCAAAACTTTACAAATGCAGCTAAGAAAGTAAACAGTATCTTAGCTTAATGATGAAGAACTCAGTGTCAGTCTACAGGAAACCCAGAAGATCCACAATTAAAGACTCCTGCACATTTTCAATGACAGAATTGGCCTGGGGTTTCAAGAAGCTTCATCCTTGCCACTGACCTGGATTTCACATTAAAGTGAAGCAGAAATGGCTACAGAAAGGTGGCACATGATCCAGAATTTAGTCTGAATTTTAAGAGGTTTATCCAAGGTGCCTAACCTTATCCTGCAAAATAGTTTCAGTACCTTGGATAGCTGAGTTAAAGTTCAGGCTAAAATCCAGAGTGGGTTCACCTCCCTAGTGACACAGGACTACCAACTGCCATTGCTTCTCAGGCCAATATTACTCAACCCTTAATGTCTGGCAACAACGTAATTTGCTGGAGTCATGTCATGCCTTCCTATATTTGTAATTAGAATGATATCAACCAAATTGCATGGAATTATACTGAAATCCAGAAAGCCAGAACTAGCCCCTAGATGTAAGGTCTTTACAATTTCTCCAAGCCTGCTGGACCTTGTACCATAATGTACCAGAAACTGCAGGTATCCAGTGGACATTGTTGTAGCTTCCAAGAAAGGGGAGCAGACAAGGATGTTTGGGCAGGGATACTGACAGAGATCCAATGGACATAAGGAATGCTGTTCTTGAAGCCTTGCTCAATAATTTGAGTGACCAAACAGGTTTAGAATCATAGAATCATAGAATCATAGAGTTGGAAGAGACCACAAGGGCCATCCAGTCCAACCCCCTGCCATGCAGGAACTCCAAGTCAAAGCATCCCTGACAGATGGCCATCCAGCCTCTGCTTAAAGACCCCTAAGGAAGGAGACTCCACTACACTCCGAGGGAGTGCGTTCCACTGTCGAACAGCCCTTACTGTCAGGAAGTTCCTCCTAATGTTGAGGTGGAATCTCTTTTCCTGCAGTTTGCATCCATTGTTCCGCGTTCTAGTCTCTGCAGCAGCAGAAAACAAGCTTGCTCCCTCCTCAATATGACATCCCTTCAAATATTTAAACAGGGCTATCATATCACCTCTTAACCTTCTCTTCTCCAGGCTAAACATCCCCAGCTCCCTAAGGCGTTCTTCATAGGGCAAGGTTTCCAGACCCTTCACCATCTTAGTTGCCCTCCTTTGGACATGCTCCAGTTTCTCCACATCTTTTTTGAATTGTGGTGCCCAGAACTGGACACAGTATTCCAGGTGGGGCCTGACCAAAGCAGAATAGAGTGGCACTATAACTTCCCTTGATCTAGAAACTATACTTCTATTGATGCAGCCTAAAATTGCATTGGCTTTTTTAGCTGCCGCATCACACTGTTGACTCATGTTCAGCTTATGGTCTACTTGGACTCCTAGATCCCTTTCACATGTGGTCTCGTTCAGCCAGGTGTCCCCCATCCTATATCTGTGCATTTCATTTTTCCGCCCTAAGTGCAGAACCTTACATTTCTCCGTATTGAATTTCATTTTGTTAGCACTGGCCCAGCTTTCTAGTCTATTCAGGTCATTTTGAATTTTGATCCTGTCCTCTGGGGTATTAGCTACTCCTCCCAGTTTAGTGTCATCTGCAAATTTGATAAGTATGCCACCAATTCTGTCATCCAAATCATTAATAAAGATGTTGAATAGCACTGGGCCCAGGACAGAGCCCTGTGGGACCCCACTGGTCACTTCTCTCCAGGATGAAAAGGAGCCATTGTTGAGCACCCTTTGAGTTCGGCCAGTCAACCAATTACAAATCCATGTAACAGTTAACTTGTCTAGCCCACATTCTTCAAGCTTGTTTGCAAGAATGTCATGGGGAACCTTGTCAAAGGCCTTACTGAAATCGAGGTATACTATATCCACAGCATTCCCTTCATCTACCAAGCTGGTAATTTTATCAAAAAAAGAGATCAGGTTCGTTTGGCATGACTTCTTTTTCTGAAACCCATGTTGGCTTTTTGTGATTATGGCATTGGCTTCTAAATGTTCGCAGACTCTCTGCTTAATGATCTGCTCTAGCACCTTTCCTGGAATTGATGTCAGACTAACTGGACGATAATTGTTGGGATCCTCTTTTTTTCCCTTTTTGAAGATGGGGACAACGTTTGCCCTCCTCCAGTCTTCTGGGACTTCTCCTGTTCTCCAGGAGTTCTCAAAGATTATTGCCAATGGCTCTGATATTACATTTGCTAGTTCTTTTAATACTCTAGGATGTAGTTCATCTGGTCCTGGAGATTTATATTCATTTAGGTTAACCAGGAATTCCTGTACTACCTCTTTACTTATTCTGTGCTGAATTTCCTCTATTCTGTCTCCTGTTCCATTATCCTTAGGTTGAGCACCCTTTGCCTTTTCTGAGAAGACTGAAGCAAAGAAGGTGTTGAGTAATTCTGCCTTTTCTCTGTCTCCTGTGAGCATTTTGCCATCTTCTGCACGCAGTGGCCCTACTGTTTCCTTCTTCTTCCTTTTGCTGCGGACATATCCAAAAAAGCCCTTTTTATTGTTCTTAACCTCTCTAGCAAGCCTGAGTTCATTCTGCGCTTTAGCTTTTCTGACTTTACCCCTACATGTGCTGGCTATTTGTTTAAATTCCTCTTTCGTGATTTCTCCATTTTTCCATTTCTTATACATGTTCCGTTTAAAACTTAGCTCATTTGAAAGTTCCTTAGTCATCCATCCTGGCTTCTTGAGACATCTTCCATTTTTCTTCCTCATTGGAACTGTTTGAAATTGTGCCTTCAATATCTCCCTTTTGAGAAACTCCCATCCGTCTTGAACTCCCTTTTCTTTTAGTATTCCTGACCATGGGATCACTCCCAGTATTTCTCTAAGTTTATTGAAATCAGCTCTCCTAAAGTCTAGAGTGCATGTCTGACTATGCCTAGCTTCTCCCTTCCACTGCATAACAAACTCCAGGAGAACATGGTCACTTCCACCTAAGGATCCAACCACTTGCACCCCATCAACTAGGTCTTCCCTGTTGGTTAAGATCAGATCTAAAATGGCTGATCCCCTTGTTGCCTCTTCCACCTTTTGGACAATGAAGTTGTCTTCCAGGCAAGTGAGAAATTTGCTAGACTTTGAGGATTTGGCTGAGTTTGACTTCCAGCAAATATCCGGATAGTTGAAGTCCCCCATCACTACTACATCTCTCCTTCCTGATTGTGTGGTCATCTGTTCTAGAAAGGCATCATCCAATTCCTCTGCCTGAGTTGGGGGTCTGTAGTAGACTCCCACAGTAACATCCCTGTTGTTTCCCTCTCCTTTAATTTTTATCCAGATGCTCTCCACCTGGCTTCCAGTATTGACTTCCTGCATCTCTTCACTGGTGTATATATCCCTGACATATAATGCTATTCCTCCTCCTTTCCTGCTTGGCCTGTTTCTCTTAAAAAGGTTATACCCCTCTATTTCTACATTCCAATCATGAGACTCATCCCACCAGGTTTCAGTGATGCCTATTATATCATATTTCCCTTGTTGTGCTAGGAGTTCAAGTTCATCCTGCTTATTTCCCATACTCTGTGCATTAGTGTAGAGACATTTAAGACCATGTGTCCTCTTTACTTGCTGCTTTTGCACATTTTTTTGCCTCCTACTGTTGGGTCCTTGCACTGTTTGCCTTGTTCCCTCTATGCCACTTGGACTATTCTCTCCATCCCTTTTGCCTTCCAGTATAATGTCTCCCTCCCCCACATAACTCAGTTTAAAGCCCTCCTGATCAGATTCTTCAGACTGTTGGCAAAAACGTTTTTGCCAACTGGCGTGAGATGCAGTCCATCCCTTGCCAGAAGTCCCTCCTCATGGAACCGCAGCCCATGATCCAAGAATCCAAACTGTTCTTGGCGGCACCATCTACGGAGCCAGTTATTCACCTCTGCTATTTTCCTCTCCCTTCCTGGACCATGCCCTTCTACCGGGAGTAGAGATGAGATGACAACCTGTGCATCCATCTCTTTCAGCTTCCTTCCCAGAGCCTCATAATCCCTTTTGATATTCTGAAGGCTGTGCCTTGCAGTATCATTGGTTCCCACATGAACCAAAAGAAGGGGATAACGGTCAGTAGGCTTGACAAGTCTTGTCAGCCTCTCCGTCACATGATGGATCTTTGCCCCAGGGAGACAACACACCTCCCGAGACATCTTGTCAGGCCCACAAACCACTGCTTCTGTACCCCTCAGCAAGGAGTCCCCCACCACGACCACGCGCCTCCTCCGAGGCTTAGCAGTGGCTGTTCCTTTTCGTGATACTCTCAGGCTCCCCTGCTCTGTCCCTGATGTCTGTCCCTGCTGCTTTTCCTCATCATCTCTGACAACAGAGAGAGATTCAAAGCGATTCTGCAGCTGCAAGCAGCTCACAGAACGTTCCCTGGTTTCCTTACTTCTGTGTGTGACCTTCCTCCAAGCATCTACCTCTGTTGTATGTGGAGTGACCTCCTCCACCCCAACAACTTCCTCTCTCTGTTTCCCACCCAAGACATTCTGGTCTGATCTGTTCAGGAGATTCTCCTGCTCTCTATGATGCTGGAGTGCAGATATCTGCTCCTCTAGCTGCTGTACTTTCTCTTCCAAGAGGGCTACCAACTTGCACTTGTGGCAGGTGTAGTTCGCCACCTCTGTAGGCAAGAAGACAAACATCCCACAAGTGTTGCAGGTGACTGCTGCAGGGCCTTCAGTGTCCATACTGAGAAATCTTAAGGAGGCACTGAAACAAGACTGTGGGCTTCCCTTGCTAGACTTGGCCTTTGTTCCCAAGCTCTGTCACTGAGTTCAAGTCACGGGGCCTATAGTTATGTAGAGAGCTCCTGGCTAAAAGCTCCTTCCAAAGGCAAGTCTCTGATTCACTTCCTCTGATGCTTCAGGCCGGCTCCTCTTCTATTCTCTAAACACCTCCTTGACTAGATAAAAAAAAATAAAAAATCAAAATTCGTGCGCCGTTAGGCGCGCGCTTCTGCTAGCCTTGAGTAGCCTTAAGTAGCCTCCCAGCACTGGCTCCCAGAATGCAATGGCTCAAGTGAAAATTAAATTAGATCTCACCCAAGCACATGGACTACAGCCTCCTCCTTTTCTTTCTCCTCCTTAAAGGAAATGCAGCTTCTGCTAGCCTGCTAGCCTTGGCTCAAGTGTAAATTAAATTAGATCTCACCCAAGCACATGGACTACAGCCTCCTCCTTTTCTTTCTCCTCCTTAAAGGAAATGCAGCTTCTGCTAGCCTGCTAGCCTTGGCTCAAGTGTAAATTAAATTAGATCTCACCCAAGCACATGGACTACAGCCTCCTCCTTTTCTTTCTCCTCCTTAAAGGAAATGCAGCTTCTGCTAGCCTGCTAGCCTTGGCTCAAGTGTAAATTAAATTAGATCTCACCCAAGCACATGGACTACAGCCTCCTCCTTTTCTTTCTCCTCCTTAAAGGAAATGCAGCTTCTGCTAGCCTTGAGTAGCCTTAAGTAGCCTCCCAGCACTGGCTCCCAGAATGCTGGATGGCAACCCTTACTGTTTACTGTGCTAACCATGCATAATGGGGGCTGCAGTCAAATAAAATCTGGAGCACTATGCATGCACTTCCATAATCTACATGGAAGTCACTTCCACATTGATCCAGAAACACAACCTCTTGATGTACATTGGTCTTTAACAAAATACATATTAGCTGTCACTAGAAGGAGAGAGGCAAGCGAGTGTTGTAGTTGTGGAAAAAAAAATTGGGATGTGAAAAAAAATCTTCCCAGTCCCAGCATGTTGTTTGAGTTCTTACTGCCAGTGTTAACATAAAGCACTAAGTGCCTTTTTTATTGCATTTTGTTCCATTTTTACCAAACAGCTTGAATCCAACGTATCTGAAGGGCACTAGATTCAAACAGCTATATTGGCTACCAGTCCTGTTTCCAGGCAGAATTCAAAGTGCTGGTTTTGACCCTTAAATCCCTACACAGTTTGGGCTAGACAATTTGAAAGACCATCCTTATAAAAACCAGCATTTGCCTTAAGATCTGCAGGGGAGGGCTTCTCTCAGTTCCACTATCTTTGCAGGTACAATTGTTGTAGATAAGAGAGAGAGAAAGCCTTCTCCATGGCTGCTCCCATGCTGTGGAACTCCCTTCTACAAGAGCTCCAGGTAGCTCCCTCCCTGCTCTTTTTCTGCTAGCAGGTGCAGACATTTTTGTTTAAGGAGGCATTTGGTGACAGCAGATAGAACTTTTAATGGGTGGTGGTGGTGGTGGTGTTTTATTTCATCGTGTTTTAATGCCTTTTGATGCTGCTTTATCTTGTGTTTTAAAATTAGTTAGTTAAATTGTATTTAACTTTTATATTAAGAGTTTATTAAAAACTGTATTGTGTTTTAAAGATGTTGTACACTGCCTTGGGTCCCATACTGACAGAAAGGTGGGATAGAAATTGAATGAATAAATGATAGTCAGTCTCTAAGGGAACAATCTTAACCAAGAGCAATCTGAACCTATCCAGTTTATCTCCTCATTCCTTCAGTGATTCAATAGGGTTTCTGAACTCCTGAAGAGTAGACAAACATAAATTCTCAGCATTTCCCGCAAACTTACAGATGGTTTCTAAGTGGAAAAAAAATAAGGTCATAACTGAGTATTTGGATTATGCAAATCATCAAACACAATGCCTGGCATTTTAAAACTGGTTTTTACGTGGAGTGTGTGTGTGTGTTTAGTTTTGTTTTTGCTTTGCATACTACATCACATGTAGGTGATTCATATTTGACACTCAGCATTATTTCTGATGAATTATGAATGTAATTTCCAGGGGTTCTCTTCATTCTTTTATCCTTTTTTAAATGTTAAAAAGGCAGGTGTTTTGGTTTTTTAAAATTCTTGCTGAAAACCTGATAACACAGGAACTGTTCAGTGTCAAATTGATGACAAACGTGTTTTTGAAGAAATGCTCTGCAAGCATCTTTCTAAGAAACCCTGATACTCAAAGCTATAGCTCAGTTGTGCAATTGTTACCTACCTCATCTTGCCACCCCCAACTTAAATACTTTTTTGTGAAAGTAAGTTTCATTAACATAAAGAGGACTTAGACCTGAGCTATTCAAACAAAACAGTCACATGCTGAACAGCTCTTGACTGCTGGAATTCTGTTAACTCAGAATAAAGATGCGGGATCATGGGCTTGGAAATCTTCCTGCAAAACAAAGGAGAAAAACAACCCTGCAACCCACATGAAGAAACTTAGTAATACTAAAAGCAGACCCCTTGAAATCATTGGAATATAAATTAGTCATAGCTAGCTAATATGCTCCACTGATTTTAAGGGTGTAGTCTAAACATGATTAAGTCTAGGTCCAATGCAATACATTTATGAATAAAATTTACTGTGTAGAACAGGGGTGAGCAAATGTGGGGGTAGGGGCCATGTACCACCCTGCACATGCCTAGCACACACCACTGGTATGTTGCACACCAGAGGCAATGTAAAATCTCTCCCTGAAATTTTTTCAGCCACTTTTTTTTATTGGGGGGAGGGTTGGAGGAAGCAACCTGCCACACTTGCAGATTGTTTGGGGGACTTTAGGAGTTTTCAGTAAAATAAATGCTTGAATCATTTGGGTGGCTTCCTAAGGTTTTCAGGGGCCACATTTAGAGGTCCCAAGTGCTGCATGTGGCCCAAATGCTGCACTTTTCAACCCAACTGAATTGTGAGATCATGAACTTTATTGGAATAAATATGGCTCAGATCGGAATTCTGGCTTGCCTTTATGTTATTATTTATGCGCAAAGAGCACTCTGCCTCATCATTCTTCCAAACAGCTTGCCAAGTACACTGCTGTTATGCCCATATCACAGATAGAAAAACTGAGACCATGTTGGGTGATGACTTGCTCAAGGTTAAACAGCGAATCCCAAATGAACACAATGTTCTCAGCTAGAAGCTGAAAAAAGACATTTTCTTCGAGTAATCAAAATATCCCAGTAACCGTTTAGGACGTGTCATTCTGACTTTTGCCGTTTCTTAAACAAACAACAGGATTGGCATATTTCTTCTTTCATCATCACGGGTAGTCAAGCTTGTTGATTTTGCCACCCAAGAAAGAGTGGCAGCCGGTGGCTTGCCAGTTGGGGAAGGGAGCAGTGAATCTGTTCCACATTTTAGTCTAAACTTTAAAGGTGCTCCCTGACCTGCTGAAACTATTTTGGGGGATGAGGTTCAGCAACATGACATTTAAAAGTTCAGACATGACATGGAAGCAACCAACTGTCGGAGTCAACAAAGCAAGATTGGATCTGGTTGTGATTGTTTTTTACTGGAGTCTGGGGCTGTTTATGACCTACACCAAGCTGCTCCAAGCTGGCATCCTATTCCAAAAGCCTAAGATGACATACTGGAACCTATCTAATTGCTAAAATGGTGGCTAGGAGATTCTAGGAGCTGAGGTCAAAAGACTTGAATACATCACTGGTTTTTAACAGAGCCCATGTGTCTGTTGCAAAATATATTTGGGGTGACTGATCAAAAACTAAAAAAAATCTGTTAACATGTACATTCATTCTTGTGCCAAATATTATTCTTCAGCTAAAATTTATTGATTATAATTATGCAAATAAACAGTACAGTTTCAATAGTAGCAGTTATTTATGTGAATTTACATGTAGTAATTGTTTTCTACAGTGTGAATAACATTCTCAAATGCCACTCAGTGCTGATTTCCTTATTGCTGTCCCTACCCTTGTGCCTTCAGACAGACACAAAACATGGTGAAGTTGTTGTGCACTTATGAGTTATAAAGTGATGCCTGGTTAAATTTCATTGATTTCAGTGCTGGTTATGATGACCCATGAAGCTCAGGTCTGTTTTTCCAAAGGACCATATTGTCTCATATAAACTTGCCTGTGAGATTTTCTGAGAAAACCATTATCTCTGTCCCATCTCCACTCTGACCGACAGATAGATGAGGAAAGGGTTCACAAGCTTAAGGTAAATGAATAGTTTTGCCGCCATTCACCAATGTTAGTTCCATCTTTTTGCTGTTTTATGAAACAAACACATTCCTGCAAAGAAATTTCTCAACTTCCAAAACAGTGTAATTCAAAATTGCCAAAAATAATATCCATTGCTTTCGGACTGAAAGATACAAGAGAAGGAGAGTGCTATACATCTCGAGAAACATTACAGACACAAGCCAGTAACACAAAGGCAGCCTTAGGAGCTGCAAGAATACTATAATTCATTAAGGGAAAAATGCAATTTCCCTGAAATAGCAGATGTGCTAGCAGAAAGTGGGGTGTGGGACGATGTTGAAATGTTAGGGTCTATAATAATAATAAACACAGACAACACATTTTGCACAATGAAACGATTTGTTTTGCAAGGCTTGCTTGTTTTCTAAAATTTACAGTGAGAACAAAAGGTAAATATTTTACTCATACTTTACTGAACTCTATTCGAAGAATAGCTGGAAGAACAATGAAATAATTGTAATTGGTACATTGTCAAGCAATTGAAAAGCACAGAATAATGTTTGAAATGGCAAAACACCAGTGACTTCTAGATGTCAATAGAGATTTTATAATCAAAATCATTAATAGTCTATTGCCCATTGCATAATTATTGGTACAAGATACCTTTGAATATATTCACTGCTGGTGTTTTAAAATACTCTCTCTTGTCCACCTCTTTTCTGTTTTTAGGCACACATCAGTATAGGCTGTATGCATTCCTCAACCCATTGCCTGCCCTGTTTATTGGATTAAAGATCCCATATACTAGCTAGCATGCCCTTTGGCAAGCAGGGAAACAAACTGGGAAGCTGTATTCAGCTATGTGTGACCACAGCTTCCTGCTATGTGAAAATGGAATGATCATGAACAGCTTCCAAATAAACTACAATATGAAGCCATTGTTTACAGTTAGCTTGCAAAACCTGGCTTGTTTGGAAGCCATTGTAGTGAGCAGGCCGTGGAAACAGCCAATCACAGAGCTCCCTTAACTTATCTCCAGTCTTAAGGCCAAAATCTTCCCTAAAACCTACAGGCTTATACTGAGCCTCTCTTCCCTAGACTCCCTCAAGCCTATCTAGTCCCTACTGGACTTCTCAGACCCTTCCCTGGTCTATCAACTAACCTACAAATGTTCCCTCAGGAACCCTAAGAGCACAACCTCCCTCCTAGGTGTCCCTTTCCTTCAAAACTCCAACAAAATAAACCCACTTTTTCTCTCTGTCAAGGCTCTTTTATAGCCCTGCCCAGCCAGCTTCTCATTGGCTGGACTTCTGGAGCTCTGTGATTGGCTGTTTCCACAGCCTGCTCACTACAGCCATTAACCAATTAACTTTGTGACTTGATTAACTATCATTAACATTGTGACTTGATTATCCGCATATGTGAATGGAATGGCTGAAGCATATAGAAGAGGCTACAAGGAGCTCAGGCATATTTTTTATTAAACCAAACATTTTCTTGTAATGCTTTGTGTTTGTGTTAAAATGCATAGAACGAGGGCTTAAATCCAATCACGGTCCTATCAGAGCAAGAAAAACTTACTTTCTTGGATTAAAGAATCCAACAGAGCTAAGGGGAGTTGTAGTCCAACAAAGTAAGTCTTCCACATTCTGGCCCTATCTGAGTAGGGTTGGTTGTGACCAACAAGTTTCCCATTTATTTCAATAGATATCCTTTGGCCTAATATTACTCCACCCCCCCTCCCATTACTCACAGTTCTTTCAGTTACCCAAACTGTGGTAACTATTTCTCTTCAAAAAATGACAAGGTACTCCATGGATAACAAATAGGGTGACCTTAAGCAAGTCACAGTCTCTCAGTCTCAGAGGATGGCAATGGCAAACCTCCTCTGAAGAAACCTGCTGAGAAGATCCTATGATAGGTTCACCTTAAGATCACCATAAGTAAAAAAAAAAAAAAAATGACTTGAAGGCACACAACACTGTTAAAAGGTAATTATCCTATAGCTATTCCTGCCAAGGAAAGGATGAAATCTAACCTCTTATGACAAAGAGGCACGACAAAACAGCAGACAAATTTGTGGGAGACATTGGGAGCTGCAAACCAAAGACTGACTTAAGTGGACCATGTTTTAAATTCATTTGGACTTATTTGGACTTAGTTTGTAAATCTCAAAAAAAAAAAAATCTTCTTTTCCTCACCCCATTCCATTGGTCTACAACTGCATCTGAGTTCCTGATATAATGGCTAAAACAAAATAGAAACTGCTCTAGTTTCAGAATATGCAGTGCGGAGGAAGAAGAGCTAAGGACCTCATGGATGAAGAAATAGCTTCTTTCCACCCTCCACATGCACTTAATGAATTGCCATCAAGTTCAGGGTTGATTTGCAAGAAGGACCATTCATTTGTCTCTTCAGTAATTCATTGTATCTGTAGAACTCTCCTCCAGCACTTTGAAAATGAGTTGATTCTCTTCCTGTTAACTTTTGTCATTGTCCAGATTTCATAATTATACATAGAAATCAGAAATATGATTTCTTGCATGATCCTGACTGGTATTTCCCTTCAAGTCATTTCTGACTTATGGAGACCTTAAGGTGATCCTATCATTGGATTTTCTTAGTAAGATTTGTTCAGGGGAGGCTTGCCATTGCCTTGCCCTTGAGGCTGAGAGCATGTAACTTACCAGGGTCTCTTAGTGGGTTTCATGGCCTAGTGAGGAATCGAACCCTGTAGTCCAATGAGCATTGTAGTCCAATGCCCAAACCATTAGGCCACATCTTTACACTTGGGGATCTTATTTAGTTTCTTCACAGCTGCCCTTCCAAATCTAATCTTCTTTTGATTTCAGGACTACAGTCTCTCGTTGGATTTATGACTGAACAAACATACAGTAAGTATACTCCTTCTGTATTTGTCCTGCTGCTACCTAATAGTGGCGTTCTTATAAAGTGAATACTAAACATTGCCCTACCTTTTAGATTGTAAGCCCGAGGGCAGGGATCCATCTAATTATAAGATTGTATGTACAGCACTGTGTACATTTACAGCGCTATATAAAATAAATAAATAAATAAATAAATAATACCATAATTTTATAAAATAGAGAGAGGGAATGATTTCATTCCTTGTTACAATTAGGTCAACATGCATTTAAGAGATTTTAGTTATTTTTTCTAGTTCTCTTGCCTGAAGAGAGAAGTGTTCAAATGTTGCCTAAAGTGTTGATGGACATTACAAAATACAATTATTTTTTTTCTCTCTGCTCTTGTAGGAATGAAGGGACACCAAACCCAGCACATTGGTTCTCCACAGCCATTCACTTATGATCTGGGATTGACTAAACGTCATTGAGCTCATTCATTAGGAATGCAGTCAGCATTTGTGGGACAACAGCAATATGAAAGCAAGCAACATGGAATGCAGTGTGATCACAAAACACACTTTAACTTTGCATCTGTCTATATTTCCTTTTCTGCATGCAGGAATCACTATTTTATCTGTAACTCTTGCACAACTAATCCAAATCCAGTTCTGAAATATTAGGCACCTTGTTTTCAGGGCTCTTATGTTGCAACACTTTTATATACAGACCATTCCACTGCAGCAGTGAAAGCTTCTCTTGTTCTTGTCCCCAAACAGAATTCTCCAAGTCAGAAGTCTGTCAGTATTTTTTCACATTTGAGCTAATCAAGCGGCAAAAGGAAGTGCCAATGAGTTATTCAATCGATACGGTGAAGTATGGAGATTGATCTTATCCCAGAGCAACTGCATTAACAGCCCAGAAAGAGGGTGACCCCTGCCCTGCAGTGCAAATTATCTGCAGTACAACAAACTCTGTATCTGAATGAAAACCTCTAATTTCTGCTCTTCACAAATCTGCTTTATTGTGGAGAAGTATACATAAAGACAAAAGAGGATTAAAGAAAATACAAGTTTGGTGTCTCACGATCATCCTTCAGATTGTCCTACATATGCATTAGTCACTAAAGGCTCACTTTTATCTAAAGGGATGGGTGTGCGTGCGGGTATGAATTGCTAAAAAAAATTAGGGTCTCTTTTTTGTTGCTCCTTCCTAATGGCCTCTGACATTTTATTTTTCTTTTTTTTTTTTAAAAAAAAATAATAATATCTTCAATGATAGAATCGGAAGACATTTTGGTGGGATTCTCTTCAGATAGAACTATGATGGTAAATAATGGGTACTTCTCTTTTTCTCTTTAGAATTATATTGCCTATAAAAGCACAGCAGTCGATATCCCTGGATGATCATAATCCAGGTTGGACATTTCTTAACTTGTAATGGGACCCAATTTTACAATCAATTGATGCCAAAGCTTAGAACAGGTTGTACTTGAGCACAATCCAAATGAGATGGCTGGAAATGTTGGAAGGTACCCTTTCACAAGCAGGCTACAACCCTGCACCTTGGTATATAGGCTGTTTTCAAGAGTCTGCACGCAATGGCTCATAAAATTACTTCAGTTTTATAAGACAGCACTTGAAAGATTGAAGCTCCCTTTTGACCTTTTGTTGTTTTAACCACTATGGTTGGAGTATGGAAGTAACAAGTTATAAATAATGCAGTTATTTTTTTGTGCGTTTGTAAAAATTAGTTACAAAGTTGCAAAAGTAGCGTAAAGAGTGGATCTGTGCTTTATGTTTTCTGGTTACTTTTTTCCCGGTGACTTGTAAAAAGCATTGTAGGGTAAGAAATGTTCAAGTTTTATGCCATTATGCAACACATTTTTAAAAAGAAATCAGTAAAAACCAAGGAAGAGTAAAAAAACAAACCCACAATAATGCAACACATTTTAAAAAAGAAAGTAGTAAAAACCAAGGAAGAGTTAAAAAAAAAAACCACCCCACAATAATGCAATACACTTTTTTTTTTTTAAAAAAAGAAATCAACATGTAACAAAAACAGCAACATTTTTAAACACTGTAGTGAGCAATGAGGATTAGCTATTATTAAAAGGACCTTTCCAAGTGTTAAGCAAGGCCAATTGCAAAGGACGACGAACGGGACTCATTAAGATTCTGAGATCTGGTGCAAAATGTGTGGAGGGCCAATGGTCCCCCAGTCTTTGTCTAATGGGTGGTTTGGAGATGCTTTTTGAATTTGGGAGTCAAAATTCACCTAGAGACCACTGAACTCCTAGATTTAAAAATCTAGTTAAACAAAACATGTCCGTCTCAGTTTCTACACACTTAAAGGTCAGGGCAATCTGTAAGGAACAGATGTAGAGTTCTTGGTTGCTTAGCCCAGTAACCTCTGGACATTTTTGTAAGGGTTATGAAACTTGACTTCATCTCCTGTTGTGATAACTGTTATTTCTCACTTTTCTTTATTGGGCACAACTCTTGTGGGAGGTGTACACACTGAATCCCCACCTATATTCATCCGGTCACTGTTTGAGACCCACTCAACTTAGCTTAACTTTGGTATGACCGTGTACATACTTTGTGGTCTGGAAAACTCATATTTTTATATTTTGATTTTTCTCAATTCCTGCTTCATTTACAATCTCTGGTGACTAGACATCTTTGGTATAAAACACCGTTTTTAATACTTGCTTTTTATTATACCAAAATGTCTTTATCCTTCAGTGTATAATTAAATCAATGAATTAGAGGAAGGTTACTAAAAAAGGATTAATGCATTTTTAATGACATGGAATGATATAACTTCTGTTATTCACTAAGAATAATGGCAGATCTATCAGGTTTGTACAGATAAGAGCTTGGTGAGTTTATCTGAAAGCCTACATAATGGCTCTCATTTAGCTGTAAGTGAGAAGGGAGAAAAGCCATAGATATCCCATTTAGCTTTACAATTCATTATTTATTTATATGGTCTCCTTTCCACCTTATGACCAGTTCACATGCCTAAACAAAGAAATGAAAATTTGTTTAATAAATATACATGATTTATTCTCCTTAATAATATGCATTTTAAGACACCACTCTTGCAGAATCAAGACAGAGATGCTAAGTTGCTCAGACAGCACCACAGGGATTTGGATTTGAACTCTTGGGTTATTACACAAGAGAACAGTGTGCTCTAATGATGAAAAATATTTAATTTGTACACAATTTGTGTCCCTTGTCTGTGCAAAAATTTTCTGCCATGCTGTTGACTATAGGCAGTCTTTTTGAACAGAATAACCAGCTATCAATAGGGTAATTGTTAACATTAACATAGCACTTCGGAGTGTTTGAATTATATCTCATATAGCAGGGATGAGTCACCTTTGTTGCTCAGATGTGCAGACCAGCTCTTCAAATCCCCATCTAACAGTAAAGCATTATGAAAACTGTAGTTTAAAATATTTGGAGGCCCGCAGCTGGGCTCATCTTTGACATCTTTCTTGGTAGCTGAGTGCATCCTCCTGAATTTACAGTACTAAAGCTCTCTGGCAGAAAAGTCAAAGTACTTCACCAAACACAGATCCTATAAGTCCATAGGGTGAAGCCAAGGCAGTTAAAATGGAATCAAACTGTGCAGTGTAGATACGCTCTTACACTGAAAGAAGTATATTGGAAAGAAGAAGAAAAAAAGATATACTGTGCCTCATTTGCTTTACCTTACAATGATTTGCTACTCTACACAATTTCCCCTCAATTCCAGTTCTCATTTTGTTACTAGATGTGAGAGAGGTAGGAAAACAGTGCCATGTAAAGCATTATGGTGTCAGTGAGGTATGACAGAGGAGAGATTGGGATTTACTCCCCTCTCTCATGCACATATTCTCCCATTTGTGTGAAAAGGAGGCCTGATACCTTTTGCTCTCTATGCAGACAGGCAAAACCAGTGCTTAAGATCAATGGGACCTGCTGGCTTCCACATCGGGGGGGGGGGGGGGGAGGGGGGGAGGGCGCTTTGAAACCACTCTGGATTTTTACCTGAATTGTCCAAAGTACAGGATCTGTTTTGGAGAAAAGGCTAAGCACCATGGGCAGATGTAAGTATGTATGCATCTAGATTTGCCCCAGGCATATACAGAACTACAGTCATCCCTCCATTTTCATGGGGAAACTGGATTCTGTTGTCAGCTAACAGCAAACATCTTGGAAGGGATGGACAGGAAAGCCATAAACTAATTAAGCAAGCCTGACATGACAGAAGACTGACTGGACTAATCAATTATTCAGATGAACATTATATACCTAAATCTGGGAATTCGTTTTCCCATAAGTAAAGTCCCCAAATAACAAGCCCTCCACTCCCAAATATGAATATGTGAGTTGATAGAACCAACCCAATTACAGCTACTTCCCAGGGCTTGCTCCAAGACTCCAGGGCCCTGACCCAGCGATGGAGTGGGCAAGAGGGTGGGGAGACACATGCAGGATTTCTGTACAGAGATGACTCCCTCCCCCACCACTACCACATTGACAAGAATATACTTGAGATATGGCTTAAGAAAGCAGCAAGCAGAACATGGTGCATTGGTCTTGAGTTATGTCCTACAGGAACACAGGCCTTATCTGCACTAGCTAGGAAACACCATGAGCAGCCCAGAGTATCCTGTCCTTACAGCTAACCCAACCTGTCATTGTTACCTCATTCTCTGTTCCCGTGCCATGATGGCTGTCTATCTGGTTATCCCACTGGGCTGCCCAGTGTGTCTGCTACAGAGTACTCCCTTGTGAGGACCAAGTGAGATTCTCAGCTCTGGTCACAGGCTGGGCCTCTCATTCAGACCTAAGAATAAGTGACCTGCAGCAGTGACAGGCATGCTATAGCTATAGCTATAACTATAATGGACTATAATTGCAGTAACGTTGCAAACTTTGCAGATGTCAAGGACTGAAGCTGGAGCCTTCGGTCTGGGAAGCATGAACTCTGCCACTGAGCTATGGATCTCTCCATAACTGAGCTATGGATCCCCAGGGAATTTTCTTTAGTTAGTTTTTAAATTTTTTTGCCTCGATGCCTCACCAAAAAGACTACACCACATGGGGCATTTCTAGTACCTGATATGCTACAATGTTACAACTTGGATGGTCTGTGCTCAGCTGGGTAGATCACCAGTTTTGCAGGCCATGAATTTGGGGTTTGAACTTGCAGCCAGTTTCCAATAGGGGGAAGCCTTTGCAAAAGGCAGAGGGAGATGGAAGCCTCTGGTGACAGGAGTTCTGTGGGACATGGCAAGATTTGAGAGGATGGAGCTCTTGGTGCTAAGGGGAATGTCCTGAGCCCGCTAAATTAACCTGTTGCCATATGATGCAGTAGCATATGCTGACCCACCAGCAGTATTGACGTAACATTCAACTCTTGGTCTGAGCACTTCAGTATGTGCAATAGGAGGGGGCTCTGTTTTTGTCCTTTTTTTCAGGGAAATGTTTGGGGCTAGACCTGGTTCCCACCACCTCAAGCTAGAGATTGAAGAGGACAAAAGATAGCTGGCCGTACCCCACTGTACTTGATGACCTCCATCCCAGCAGCTCTAGCCCTTTTTAGTATCTCCCTCTGATCTTCTGCTCAGAGGCAGGTTGGGTGTGAGTGAAGGTTCTCTACAATCCCCCTCCTCTCCTGCTGAGCTGGATGAGCCCCTTGAGACCTCCTTTAATCCAAAACAACCTGTTGCCACTACCCAATGATTAACCAGCTACACCTTAGTAATGCATTGGGACATTCCTGGGACTTCTACTGCTATTTGTCAATCCAGCAAGGAACTAGCGGAGCTAAGGAGTGTGAAAAAGGAGTGCAAAGAGGCAGAGTACTTAAGGGACAATTTTATTCATGGCTTGGGTCCAGCTTACTTGCGAGAGCTCCTTTCTCCGTACAATCCATCATGCACACTCAGGTCCTCTGGGAAGGATCTACTGCAGCCAAAGAAGACCACGCTGACTACGGTTTCCCAGAGGGCCTTTTCATCTGCCGCTTCTAAAGTATGGAATGACCTGCTGGAGGAGATCCGTCTTATCACCATTCTTGATGCCTTTTAAAAAGGTTATCAAGATGGATCTCTTCCTGCAGGCTTTCCCAGACTGACTGAGCTCCCCCCCCCCATTACTACTTTACCACATACTTTAATACAAACAGTTTCTCTCTGCCGCAAACTAACTCACTCCAATTCACCTGTTTTAACTATTCTTAATCTGTATTTTTATTGTTATTGTTTTTGCTTATGGTGAAAGGATAGGGGATTATGTATTGTGGGTATATTTTTATTATGTATTTCATTGTATTAATTATGCTACTGTAACCTGTCTCGGCCTGTAGGGAGAGGTGGGATATAAATAAAATATTATTATTATTTTATTATTATTCTAATGAAGGAATGTTAGAGAAAAAGAAGATCACTACATGGAGGACAAACTGGTTCTATAGGCACAAACATAAAAGTATAAATTAAAGATTACAACACATTAACATAAGCCCAAACCTGTTGCCTCTTAGTAGTAGGGAGAGAGGCCCATAGGCCAAGGCCTTGCTCCTCTCCCTCAGGCCTTCTTGCTCACTTCATCTATGCATGTACTATCAGATTTTCTCTCCAACAGCCCATCTCAGAGGACAGTTGCCCTCTGTTATTCTTCTTATAAAGAATAGCACCTCTCCCATAGTTAACTCTTTGTTATCTGGGGAGGTGGCCCTAATAAATGGAGGGACTCCCATTTATCACAGGGGGATAAAATCAGTTTTGCCAATATGGAATAAAGCAGTATACATATAAAACATGTGGAGATTGTTTGTAGCAGGCAATGCAGCAGTAAGGATGATGGAGCAATTCCCAAACCAAGATTCTTTATCGAGATGTATAGGCAATTCTGCTGGAGTACCGGAAGCTCTGCTGGGTCAAGAGGATCACCCCCCTGGGATGGAGTGGCTTTAGGCATCACCTCTGGCTGTGTCCTAACTGGCGTGATCAAGGCTAGAGTCTCAGAGTCAATGGCACCTGCCTTTTCCACTTTTCAAATGGAAAATGCGGTGTTGCAAATCCTCCCTTACCCTAGAAGCATATATCTCCTGGGAAAGTCATAGTACAATGTGTTTGTGTGTGTATGTGGCAGTAGCATCCCCTCTGTACCCAGTGGTGGCTCTGGAGCATTTGTTCCAATTGCACCTATGATCATCTAGACTGGAGTGGGGAGGACAAAGCCAACAGGTGTGATCACTTTCTACTTCACACACTAGCTTTCTGCATGGAAATTATCTGTGAGAAGAGGGCTACTCTTGTTTAACAAGAGATTTAAATTTGCTGTTGATACTTCTGAAAATTCCACTATCGTATCTACAAAAGGAAGAGGGGAGGTAGAAATAGGTAATCACATTTGTTTAATATTATTTTAAAATATAGTTTTGAAGAGATGCATGGAAAAGGCATTTTCATTCTGCGCTGGGGGAGGGATTCCTACTGGGCTCTTAACCAGATGTCAGCAACACAGAGATCAGAAATAGCTGGGGCCAGACACCTGCTGACAAACAGTGACAAATTCCACTGACACAACAGTGACCCCCTATTTGTCAAGATTTAATTAAGGGTATAATTAAGTCAGTGGAACAGAACACTAATGAGTGGGCTTTTTAATATGGGTAATTACACCTAAGAATACAAAGTAAGACAGGGCTCTAAATATATCATTAAAATGAACACCACAGAATGACAAACAGAGCGTAAAGCATGTCTTTCCTATAGAAGAATGGGGGCTAGCTTTGACAAAGCACCTGCATTCGAAGGAAGCTGGTTTGGTAGCACTTCCCAAATCAACAATTCACGACATTTCCCTAGGATTTTTGCCTCCCACCCTACATAAAATCTTGATCACATCTTGCCAAACCTGCTTCCAGCTATGATACTAATGATGTAAAGAAAATACCCATTTTTAAAGGAAAGCAGCAGCTTCACTCAGTGCAACAAAGTTGATGGATTTTGTTATTTACTGGTCATTATCAAGAATTTGAGAAGCTAAGAGATGCTATAATGTCCCTCAGTTTTCCACGGTTGTCGTTACTGTTGTTGTTTGGTTCTGTCAAGTCATTTCTGATATGGTGACCCTAAGGTGACCCTATCACTGGTTTTTCTTGGCAGAATTTGTACAGAGGGGGTTTGCCTTTCCCTCCCTCTGACAGTGTGACTTGCCTGTGGTCACAAATAGGATTCCATGGCCAAGTGGGGTCTCCAGAGTCATAGTCCGATACTCAAACCACTACACCATGGTCTGATACACTATATGTTTTACAATTCAGGGAGATTTTGGGATGTGTGTGTGACTATCTCTCTTGTATTAGGCTGTTGCATGCTGCATTAATCAACAGACAATAGTAAGGCCTAGGGATGGACTACACTCTAGTTTTCCTTAGTGACTGTTATGTCCAGGAATTCAAAGACGTAGGTGTGTTAGTCTGTAGAATCAGTATGTAGAGATCTTGTAGCACCTTTGAGACTAATTGAAAGAAAGTTTTTGTAGATTCTTTTGAGGAGAGGAAGGCGACAAGACTACCCAGAGATAATGATTTTGGTGGCAGTGCTGGAACACTGAATTCGGCCACAAAGTCCTTCATATTTCCATCCTTTACAAGTAAAAGACATTTGTATGCTCACAAGTAAAGGTAAAAAAAAAAAAATCAATCAACAAACAACCACTGAAGTACTATTAAAAAAATCTTGAGAGTGAACATCTGGTGTATGTCAACATTCTTTGTTTGCCATTTGTGACTCACAGCATGAAAGAGAATGGGACAATGTGGATGAAGTGGGGCATATCTTTGAAAAATAAAGATATAAATCATTAACCACAACAGGAATAGCTATACTTCTGTTGTGACAAATATTTCAATTAACATAGGCATGAATGATCATGTGAGATGCTGAATGATGTGACCATTCTTGTGTTAGATTTGTAGCCCTCTTTTCCAAGGAGCGTTGGGTGGTATGCAAGAGTTTATCTCATTTTATAGACATAACAAACTTTTTAGGTAGATTAGAGATAGCAAGTTACACAAGGTTTTCCAATGAGACCTGATTCACACTTGACATGTCACATGCATCTGTGTATGATATCTTGTCATTTGATTAGTTTTTGGGATAATAAGCATGATTACAAGACACATATCTTCAAACTCACAATTAAGCTTTAGAGGGAATCCAGTCATTCATAGCTCTATTCATGTTTTATCATAGCCTAGTTCTTACAAACATATGGTTTATGTTTCAGTGGTTATCATCACTTCAGGCTGAGGGTGAAGCTCACATTATAGGATTCTGCTCCACTTAGAAAAAGTCCCTACTGGTCACAGAAAACCATCCATAACCAAGTGATGGTAGAATGAGTCTATGAGTTTCATTCTACCATTGCTCAGTTATAGATGGGTTCAACAAGTTGTTGCATTAGATCTTCTTAAAATTGACTTTCCAAGCTTTGACATGAAGCCCGTATGCTTATTGGTAGGGAAAGTAGCAAGACACCCCCACTACTCTGGTCTTGGTTCAGATTCAGGGACCTGTGACTTCAGTTTGTGAAATAAATAATTGTGAAATAAATAATTATGCATGAAGCAAAGGGTAGTGCAATGCTCCTTCAGCTTTAGTCTAGTTGTTAATTTTTGTCTCTGGATGAATTCCAAATGTTACAATCTGAGGATGCAGACTGTATGTTGTGATTTGGTTAATCCATTTATTCGTGCTTGCTCCATTCCTGGCTGATTATATCTAGCCAGAAAGGAATCCATGCTTGGATTCAAGACATGATAAATGCTTCGCTGAGAGGGAAGGTATCTTCTGACCTTTCAAAGGAGGATACTGTGAGAAAATCTCATTGGAACTTATTTTTCCTTCCACTGCTATCCAAAGAGCAAATCTCTCTCTCTCTCTCTCTCTTTGTGTGGTTGCACCAGTACACTGAGAGAGTGATGGAAGATATATGTGTGAGATCACTCGGCACCATTCAATAAATCTGACAATGATATCAACTGGAGCAGTTGTCTGGGTCAATCAACTGAAAGTCAGACTAGACAAGACGGGTGTGATATCGGCTGGTGTCTTACCAAAGAAGTCTGCTCTGGTGGTGTTGTACTCTATCCCAGACAGCAATTGTGCATTTTGGGGAAGATCTTAGATTCATCACAGCTCCCAGATTTGCAGTGAACTTCAATGGGTTGTTGTGCTTTTGAGCCAAATTTAATTGTATCTGCTGTTTAGTACAGGTGATCTGGCCACAAACATGCATCTTCAGGTAACAGCTAAACTAGATGACTATGGGGCTTTAGAGACTGCCCAAAAAGGGAAGTCTGTAGCCGCCCCTTTGAGCAGTGGATTGTGGTCAGGGCAGCCTCACTGGCTGCCCCAGAGGCCCCAATCTGCCGCTTTTCCAGAGGCAAAACACACCTTCTCCATGGTCTGGAAAGGGCTATCCTTGGGGTATGAAGCCCCAAGGACAGCCTGACCAGTGGAGGCAAGAGAGAAAGAGGTCTCCTGGCCCCTTTCTCCCTCGCTTTGTTCCCACGGCAATCTGGTAGACGTGGGAACAAAGCGCTTCCGGAAAAGGAGCTCCATTTCGGAGCTCCTTTCAGCACTGCAGCGGCGCCATGACGTCAGGCGCGTGCCAGTCCATCTGGATGCGGTGCGTGCCAAGACGTCATCACAGTGCACGTGTATGGACGGCAACATTTAAGAATGGCTCCAACCAGACGTGTTAGGCACGCTCCCCAGCCCTATTCACACTGCAGGGACGGCCCAAAGGGGCCGCCTATACCACACCTATAATAGCTATCTGTGAAAACTGCCTAGAAACTCCATCTGATTGAGAAGATGATTACTAGTCTATTACCTGGAGCCAACTATTTCAACCACATCACACCAATATTAGAAGACCTCCAAAGTCACTCATCCCCCCCCCCCCGATCCAATTCAAATTATTGATTTTAGCCATCAAACCCTAAAACAGTTTAGGTGTCTGTCAGACAACTCTCTTCCACACAAACAAGTTTGCTCACACTGGGGCGATCTAGACTGCTCAAAAGGGGCGGTCCGTGACCGCCCCTTTAAGCGCCAGGATGGGGCCGAGGCTGCTGCACTGGCAGCCTCCACAGCCCCATCCCGCCGCCTCTGGAGGCTGCGGGGAAGCAGCAAACTGGAGCTCCATTTGGAGCTCCTTTTTTGCACCGCGGAAAGGGAACGATTTGTGCCCTCCCACGGCGCAAAGGCATCATGGCGTGCATAGCCTGTCTAAACGCTGGCATGTTCATGGTGTGTTCGTATGGACACCGCCATTTAATAATGGTGGCACCCATACGTGCTAGGGTTCGGGAGGGTGTGAAAGCTACGCCCTCCCGAACCCTATTCGCGCTGCTTTGGGCCCTAGATGCGCCTCTTTTGGCGCGTCTAGATCGGCCCAATGAGCTTTTGTAGAGACCCTTCTCTAGCTACCTTATATTTAGAAGTCATGTAAGCAGAGAGGGCCTTCTAAGTGGCGACACCTGTATTAAAGGATTCCATTTCCATTTGTTCTACTGGTGCAAGACAACATGCATTGTGTTATCATGAACTTTAGTAGCTTTTTAATGACATTGAAAGTAAAAGTACACCAACTTTCATGATTTTATTGGCATATAATCATTGTTTTATCTTCTATTCCTTATCATATACCCTCTAACTGCCCCAAACAGTCACCTGGCACTTTTTCTGCTGTTTTTCAAATAACTCAGTTTTTCTCCTCCCTCTCCTCCTTTGCCCTCAGCTCACTTCAGTTGCTGCAAACTGAATTCAAAGTGCACAAGTAATTTATTAACTCAGCAGGCAGGAGAGAACAGAAGGGAGCAGAATCTTTTCTTTCCCAGGAGGCTCAGGCAAAAGCAGAAAGCTTAATCCTCTCCTAGCTTGTGTGTTATTCCTTATCAATATCCTTCGATATGTTATCATTTTTAACTGAGGGTGGCTTTGGGGGGGGGATGTCACAGCATATTACACAATGTTTTCAGTGTAAGCCCCTTGAGGTTATTTGGGGATTATGATGTCTGGAAGTAAATAGAACAGATGAACAAATACATGCACAATGCCCATTTGTTGTCCTGTTTAAATCAGACTCAGTATGTTTCACCAAAACCTTGAAATTATGGGAATCTTGATGGGAAGAGCAGAGCATGGTCAATGAAAAACAATAATAATTAAAAACGACCTGTAAGACTAAGAAGTTGGTTCCCACACCTTCCCACCATTAGAGAGATTTGTGATATGAACAACTCTTTTCTATTTTCCGCAATAGGTAAGAATGTTATTTTTTAAAATCTTTTTTTATAGTACTGAGAAACCAGCTGTTCTGCTGAGATTATACTACCGTCTCCCAGCTGGTAACATATACTTCATGACAGCCTTTTATCCTTTATCAAAGCAACAAGTCAAAAAGCAGATTCTCCTGATCTCTAACACCCTCTCTTCTGTTCTCTCTGTAGAATTTTGGATGCTAAATCTTCCTGTTTAACAAGCCCTCGGATTTCCTTGCTGCTGCTGTTGTCGGCTCTAAGGATGTCTCTCAAGTCTTTAGCCTGCTTGTCTAACCCAAACTCAGCAGAATTCCATGGGAATGGAGAATCATTTGTTTTTTCACTAAACATTATCAGGGAGAGGGAGAGGAAAAGGCAAGATATAATCCTACTCCAATGGCAATCCAAGTGTGTTTTTCCAATGATTGTAGCAGAAGTAATATCTAAAGAGATGTGTAACACTGTACGTATCTCTCTCTTTGAAGTTGATTGCAGCTTCAACCTCATGTTATCATCTTGCACATTATTATCTCTTAACAACCAGCATAAAACAAAACCAAACACAAGCATGTCCAGAGGACACAAAGAGCATCTCTTTGTGGAAGACTGCTGCATGATGCTTTGGTGCTTAACAGGTAACAAATTATCCAGCATTTCACAAACACACCTCACAAAGTTCTGAACCAAGGTGGGTTAGTAATATGACTGTTAACAGTTTATTTAGCTTAGAATCTTGAGTAGTTTAATTCATGATGCATCTGACTGTATTCATCGCTAAAGTGCTACAACTCAAACTCAGCAGATTATTGTACAGCTAAATAAAGCATCTTATGACTGCCAAATTCAATCTTCATTCGGGCTGTACGCTGGTGTTATTGCACGGTTTTTCTCCTCAAAACTACCATCCGGGTACAGCCCGGCTCCAATGGAGGGGCTCCGAACTCGCTTCGGTGACCATTTTTCAAAGTTGGTAGCTTTCTGACTTTGAAAAATGGCCACCGAAGTGAGTTCAGCGATTGGCATTGGAGTTGGGCTGTACCCAGGAGACGGTTTTGAGGAGAAAAGTGGTGCAATAACACCAGCGTGCAGCCCATATGAAGATTGAATTTGGCAACAGTAAGATGCTTTATTTAGCTGTGCGATAATCCCCACGTTCAGCAACATTTCATGTCTGGAATCTGGACAAGATACTATGGTATGTTGAGGATAGGAATGAGGAGAAGCAAGTCGCTGGAATGTTCTATCCTTGCTCTAAATTGACATTGCATGGTTACAGACTTTCATTTCACTACATGACTCCATGCTATGGAACAGCAGGATCTGTGGTTTGTGGAACACTTTGTCCTCAAGTAGATGGGCAGCTTGGAGCAGCCTCTGAGCAGTAAAGGACTGTGGTGACCAGATGCCATGGTCCTAAGGCAAGGAGTGCTTTTTTATGGTTCTTTTGCGGCTGGGTTTGGGTCACTTTAGGTGGCCACAGAGTGGCTTGAGCCTAATCCGGGGGCATGTGTCATTTGAAGGCCACATCACTGCATCAGTTCGACAGCAGCACTTTTGGTCTGTCTCTTTCGGGCTTTTGATTTCTTTATAGAGAGTTAGCAGAACTTTCTAGCAGAGAATTCCAAATACCTCACCAAACACAAATCTCTGTGCAGGTACACAATCCACTTGTATAAGGCACAGAGAGCACAAAGAAAAACTCAGGATGCCACGGCAAAGGAGTAATAAATTGCTATAATGTACATGGGGACATTGTATACTAACATGAAGGTGAATTTTCATGTGGGTTAAAAAAGAATTGCAGAGTGATATAGAAATCAGGTGGAAGGAACTTTTGATTGAAAACGTCCAAAGAGGACACTGAGTCATCCACTGGAAACCAGAAAACAGAAGCTGTCTCTGAAGAAGATGAAGAATATAGTACTGAGAAACAAAATAATGACAACAGAAAAATAACCTGTGATATGGATTTTCAGACAGCTTTCTCTGCATGGATCTGGAGAACACCTCTCTCACTATCATCACCATCATGATCAACACGATCACTGCCACCACTATTACCATCATTTCTGTTGGGCTAAACTGGGATCAATAGCATCATGTTTTGTGAAAGAGGTTTGTGAGACACTGAGAAAAGAGCATGATAGAATGAAGATAGTATGCATTTGATTGGTGGACTATGCCCATGTTTGAAAACTTAGGTGACATGTTTGTAAGAGAGAGGGCAATCAGACTTTCTCCTAAGTTCTGAAAATGATCCATGCTGTCATATATATAAATTACATCATGCAATTTGCTGAGCAACAGAGGCCAGTCAGAAAAGTCAACACTGAGAAGAGTTTACAATTAAAATCCCAGCAATTAATGAAATTCATTAGAGATGGAGAAAAAAGGAAGGAGGAATGAAAAGATCCCAACAGAAAAAGAAGGCAAAGGGATGAAATAAAGGTATGAACATCTGTTTCCACTCTGACGCACAGGACAGCTATCTGTGGTCCAATCCACACTTCAGAAACAATACAGTTTGACACCACTTTAACTTCTCGGGCTCAGTGCTAGGGAATCCTGGGAATTGTAGTTTATTTGGCAACAGAGCTCTCTGACAGAGAAGGCTAAAACTACAGTGCCTAGAATTCCCTAGCAGTGAGTCAGGGTAGTTAAAGTGGTGTCAAACTGGATTATTTGTGAAATGTGGATTGGAATTATGATATATCCTCTGTACTGTATTTCTACTTCAGGATCACAGAAATAAATTTAATGAACTTAGACTAAACTAGCTGCAGCATGAATGTAATGATCCTCTTAGTGCCTGTCATTTTGTGTGTAGTACGGACCAGTGATACACCAGATCCCAGGGGGTTCATCTGCTTCCCTATCAAATCTAGGTATCAAATTTTAATATTATGGAGAGTAATATTAACAAAGCAGTACAAGGAAAAAACTGGTGACTGAATCTAGATGTGTTCAAGCCAAGTTTTATGAGATGGTCACCTCCTGCTCTAATAATTTTTATCTAATATACTGACATTTCCCTAAACTAGCCTTCCTCAATTTGGCAACCTTTAGATTTGGGATTTGGCCACAAACCCCATATTCTCCGATGCTAGCTGAGGAAGATGATGAATTGTAGATCGTCATATGTGGGAGGTACTAGGCTCAGGAAGGCTGCCCCAGACAATATTTACTGTCGTTTTCCAAACAATATATAATAATGCAAGAAACACAAGCTGCGCAAGATATCAGCCTTTCTGCAGGTCAATGTGCATAACACAGAAACATTTAGATTGGATAGGTCGGTTTATCTACTGGCAATTAAAAAGGTAAAGGTAGTCCATTGAAATGAATATCTAGTTGTAATCGACTGTAGGGGGTGAGGCTCATCTCCATTTCTAAGCCAAAGAGTCAGCGTTGTCTGAGGACTGCTCTGGTGGTCATGTGGCCAGCATGACTGCACCAAATTTGTTGTTACCTTTCCACTGAGAAGTGGTACCTTCACGCTTTCAAACTGCTCGGTTGGCAGAAGCTGGGACTAGTGCCAGGAGCTCCATTACAATAATTAGAAAAGCATGAACTGAAAGATGCAACTTCTCATATTAAAATGAACTTGGGGTTTGTTCTGGGATAGGGATGGGAAATGTGTGGCCCTCCAGAGGTTGTTGGAATGCATTTCTCATATGCAGAAGTAATGCTGAAAGATTAAGAAAGCTGCAGCCCAGCAACATCTGTTGACCACCCCTGTTGTAAAACAACATCCCAGTGAATATGCAAGGAAACAAATTTCTACAGATGCCCCCTTGGAATAGTTAACCAAGATGAATTGGGTTTATTTATCGATACATGTCAGGGGATAATAGATTGGCAGGAAGAACTTAGATATCCTCATTTGGGTTCTGAAAATGTTGACAGAGCTTATTTTAAATTTTGACCTATTCTCTTTAAATCTACCAAAATGATGACCAAGTTGGCACTCGATTATCATGCCACCCAGCAAGTAAGTTCTTGTGTAGTTCAGTGCCCTGTGGCCTTTGCACTCAAATCATGTTTCCTGTCAGTGCGATCTTTGCAGCTGAAGGATTTATCTGTAAATGTACCTTGTTAACAACTTCTTCCTGAAAACGTCAAGCAGAACAGTGATCATCTACTAACACAATCTAGAACAGGAATCTCCAATGGGTGCTGCTAGATAGTGTGGGATGTGACCATTTTTACGAGGGAAAAGAAGATACTGTCTTACATACTCCATTTTAGCATGGGGCACTTTTAAATTTAGGGGTCTGCTTTTTAATAAAGTGTTTTGGCATGGATTTCATATTTTTAAAGTAAAATGAACCAATTTTTTTTAAAAGTCCTTTTTTAGTTCAGGTTTTAAAAAAGGTATGTGTAGAACAGCATGGTGTGACTTTATATTTTTAACAACTCTGCATCAATTGTCCTTTCCCCCCCCCCCCTTTTTTGGACAGATTTTAAACAGTTCACCTTTCAGATAAAGTGAGTTGTTGGAGGAATGATCCACCCACTCTGTAAAAGTGTGCAGGATGGTGGTTGCAGAGGAAGAGGAGATACTGTATTCTCCAATGTAATGGTACTCCCCTATAAACAGCAGCCAATGTAGTTATTTAAAATGATGGTAGCTATTTGGAAGTTCCAAAAATTCAAAGAGTTTTTCCAGAACAGGGTTTTCTGAGAGAACTAAAATGATCACTGCACCAATTTCTCATCCTCTCAGAAGAATTTTGAGTCACCCATGAACTATCACTAAAACAAACCTGTTAATTTTCAAGTGAATGAAACATCTGTGAAATGTTGCTCACCAATATGGCTTAACTGGGGTGTAGATATGAGGATGGGGTCATAAATGAATGCTTTGCCCCCTGGCCAACACAGTTACACCTAGATGTTTTTTCTAAAAATGTAAATGATTCACAAAACCAGTTATGCTTGAATTTTAGCTGAGTTATGATCCAGTCCTAGACCTTGCATCAGAAAATGAGTGTACAGGTTGGACTGTAGTGTGCTGGCCTTGCACAAAGCCAAGAAATATGGCACACTGTTGGCATTACAGTGATGTCACACAAAAAGGTAATATTTGGGGCATCAAAAGAAGATCAAGCTATCACAAAACTGCAGGATATGTCTCCATTCCAGCTTGTCCTACTTTTAGTATGGCACAACGTAGCAAATCTGAAGGAATCTCTTGAGGAAAAGGGACATGCGATAATCAGTTCAGAGCTCCTCTTTGTATGGTGGGATGTAAGCATACATCCCTTCCACCTTACACACAACTGTACACATCAGGTGAGCGCTCGGTAGAGCAATGTAATACAGTGGGATTCTTTAGAATTAAAAAAGAGGGGAAACAAAAGATCTTTGTGGTTGGATTATTATGATGTGTGTGCCTATCATTTGTCATGTATGTGTTGAAGGGCTGATTCCCTTCACCACAAAGTATGGTGCTGGTTTGTTAAATATTTGAATGGGATCCCTAGGTCAGCATCATGCCTTGTTTTTATGGACCTGTATTGGCTTCATTCAGTGCTATACCTCAGAAGTAGGAAACATGTGTTCCTCTAGAAGCTGTTGAACAGCAAGCCCTAGTCAACACAGTAAATAGTGAGGGATGTTGGGAACTAAGTCAAACAACATCTGGATTGCCACATGATTCCTATCCCTTCTGTAGACATTCATTTCACTAGGGCTGCATCTGCATTGCAGAAATAATGTGGTTTGACACCACTTTAACTGCTGTGGCTTAATGTTATGTAATTCAGGGATTTGTAGGTTTGTGAAATATTTAGCCTTCTCTGTCTGGTGCCAGAACAAACTACATATCCCAGAATTCCATAGCGCTGAGTCATGGCCGCTTAGGCAGTGTCAAATTGCATTATTTCTGCAGTGGAGATGTAGCTTACGTGTAGGATGAGAAGAGCATCTAGTTCCCCGATTAAAGGCCCATGCAGTTGCTAGAAATGCAACAAACATTCAACTCCACCTCTGAACTTCATGGCAGTATTAAGTAAGTTAGGCTGGTTTCCACGTTTTGAGCTTTTGGAACACAG
The DNA here is from genome assembly GCA_034509955.1 of Urosaurus nigricauda. NCBI lineage: Eukaryota > Metazoa > Chordata > Lepidosauria > Squamata > Phrynosomatidae > Urosaurus > Urosaurus nigricauda. The sequence goes on from JAOEGL010000004.1 coordinate 111,512,820, forward strand.
CTAAAATGTCGTCGTTCTGCATGGCCTTTAGTGACTGAAATCAGTCTGTCTTTTTTAACTGTTTAAAATACGGACTATTTTTAATTTTTTAAAAAAATCTTATTTTTAAAAAAGTTTTTATCTCTGTACTGTTTTAAATATATTCACTGCTGCGAATTGCCTTGGTGGGCTGAAAGGCAATATATGGATACTTTTAAATAAATAAATAAATAATCCTCAAGGGAACGGAACAGGGATGATGCTGGCGGGGGGGGGGGGGGCTCAGTGCTGACATGGTGCAAAGAAAATTTCTGCGGATCTCATCTATGGTGCAAAGTAGAATTAGAGCTGGCCTGATGAGTTGGACACACTGCATAACTGCCATGGGAACTTTTCAGCGGGGGCTGAAAAGAAAGTGATGGCTCAATGTTGTTTGAATGCACTGTCTGCAGTGAACTACAGCAAAAAAACAGACAATCGCCTCCCACCCACCCCCCCAAAAAACAACACGCACACACACACACACACACACAAAACAAAAGGCCAGTAACATTGAGATAAGGGTAGATGATTGGGCACTGCCAAGATGTTTTGGATCACAACCCAAATAGACAACCCCTCAGAGATACAGAAGACATTGCCCAATACTGCAGCCTAAGTAGCCTTAACCTTTTGCCCCTAACATTTTACAGGCTGTTTGGATAATAATTTCAAAAATAAACTTCTTGCAAAAGTCAGTCTCTCTCTTTGACATCCTTTTGTTCTCAATAAAAAAAAAAAAATCAATAGAACTGGGCTCAACTGTTACCAAGCACTACAAATACCGTAAACATAGTAAGAACAACTTGGGAAAACTATAAATGGGTGTGTGTTCTGAAGTCACATTTCACCCAGAATGGTATTTATCCCAGAACCAGGGCTTGGTCTGACTAGTCACATTAAAAAAGAGAGAAAAGAAGATAGAGCAGTAGTTGTCCAATCTGGAGGATGTATGAGTATTTACACCAGCTCTAAAACTCTTTTTTTTGCACAAGCAAAGGTCACTAGAAAGGTTTTTATTAAAAGATTCCCCCCCCCCCTCACATGCACGTATGTGTGCGCACACATGCGCACACACAATTGATTCCTAACATTGTTTCTGTTTTCCTTTTGCAAGGCCACCCCTTATCAAGTTATGTATGAATGAACAGAAGGGCCTTTCATCCCAGCTAACCCCCTCCTCCCAAACTTGCCTTAGCGGCTCAAAAGAAATGACTAAAATAGCCACGACAAAAAAATCCAGCTTGCAGCCTGCCAGAAGACCCGCACACGTCCCCATCCTTAAAGGCATGTGAAAGGTTGGAGAGCTCAGCAAAAATTTTATGTGCGGGAGCAGGCCCAAGGAAAACTCGCACGCCATAACCCATCGTGGACAGAGGATCATCTATCAGCAGACAAATGCAGGATCTCCAGAATGTCTCTCCTCAAATGAAATAATATATCTTTGAAAGCCAATGCCTGTTTTAGGCCCGAGGCCCATATATCAAGCCTGAGAGGCTTGTGGATACGCTCCAGGGCCATTAACCTTCCACCTGTTTCCCCTTGTCCTTCAGGATGAGACCCTGCCCTTGATTTTACTCCCATCCCTTGTTCATCTTCCGACAGAGTGCAAATGTAAAGTAGAGGGCCTGCGGAATAATTCAAAGGCAATGGACCAGGGACATGGTTACAAATCTCTGCCACTGAGGCTGTGACTTACGCAGGCAGTTTGTCACACATGAGCCAGGTGACCTCTATGACATAACAGAGAAAAATATTGCCAGAGATCAAAAGAGGAGGCTCACAGCAGCCCGGTGGTGGCTAACTTGGCAGTATGTGCGTGTTGCAAAGCAAGATGAGACAAGATCTGAAAATGTCCCTTTTCCCAATCACTTTCACACACCAATCAGTCCTTTACGAAAGCTGGAAAAGCTGTTCCTAGCCGCAGATCCTTACATATTGCAAAATGGATAGTTTTGTGGATAAGGTAAGGATAGAGGTTCCCAATAAGCTTTTTTGAATTTTTTTTAAATAAAAGATACATATTAATACTGATCTGGCTGGCAACTTTTCCCCCCATCTTTCCACTCTTCACATACCCCCCACCCCCATTTTGGAATCATATCCAGCAATGTTTCATAAGTGAAAATCTGGTTTACTTATTAACCGTCTTGCATTCTCAGACCAAAGATCATTGCTTGGGGTGTGTGCGTGCGCGCACACACACACACAAACAAATGCATGCACACACGCAGAGTTTTGAAGGCTCTTCTTCTTTTGTGGCAAGTTATATTAATTTACTCTACAGAGTTTATCACAGGGGAGGAATTTCTCTCAATTTCGAAAGAAATGGAAGTGAGGCCATTTCAGAATTGAGTAAATTCGCTAGTTCAGCGAATTTACGTGATTGCGTATTGACACTGCATTGCATTCAGAACTGCCTGAAATTGCCTCCCAGTGCCCAAAATTGTGTGTGATAGTTTCTCACACAATCACGCGAAACCCCATGATTGTGTTCGAAAGGACTTCTCTTTGCCCGAAAATGTGTGTGATCAGCTTTCACGCAATCACGCAAAACCCCATGATTGCATTCAGATTGCCATTGGATTATACTTCCAATTCCCTTCGTGTGATAAACTCCTACAACACTTACCCTGCAAAGGCTTCTAAATCAGTGTGGATGATGAGTGGGTTCTGAAGGTTTTGGGTTTTTTAAAAATAATTTAACTTCATGGAAGTATCTGATGATACTTCTAGCATGGCTATCATACATTCAGCAACATTTCCTTTACTGAATTGCATCAAGGAAGGAAGAGGAAAGAAACGCGGTGGTATTTTGGATCTATATAAATACACATTTACCTGAATGTACATTCAACCCATCTGTGTATCCCTTTGCACTGAAGATGTGTACAGCTATAAAGTCCTCATCTCGGCACTTCACAAACATTTTCTGGCCTGTGCCAAGTTCCACCTTGGTCATTTCCTTTACATAGGAACTGCTTGTTTCTTTGTTTGCATATTCTGCATATTTTTATTCACATTTGTGTGCTTTTGTGCTTGGTTTAAACTTTATACAGTTTTGAAGCACCTCCCTGATTAAAGTGTGTCTAAACACAGTGTTTTGTGCACATCTGAAATATAGTCTAAAGACACCTTTCAAATGTACTGTATATAATAATAATAATAATAATAATAATAATAGTTTATTTATAGCCCGCTCCTCTGTTCATACACTCGGAGCGGGGTACAAGTAAAAGAAAAAACATAGATTAAAACAATCCCATAACCCGTTTCCAAACCTCCCACCCCTTGAAAATAGATTAAACCGGCAGTGATTAAAACAGTAATTATTTAAAAACATATAAAACATTTAAAAACATACTGTATACCTTTTCTCAAATGTAGCCATCCCTCAAGGTGCAGTTTTCAGAGTACAGCTTGTATCTGGCCTATAGATAGTTTAAAAAATGGACAAGAAATCCACAAAAAGGTATTTGGAGTGGATCCTACCATTCAGCGGTGATACTTTTGGAGGGGGGCTCTGATAACTTTAAAAAATTCTAAAGTGTGACTATATACAATGGTGCCTGGCCCCTGAAGGGGGAGGAGGCAGGAGACAATTTTTCCACCCACCCCTCATGGGTTGCACTGCTATACCTGAGATGACTGCAAATGATCTTGTATCACTTCCCGTTTTGATTTTGTCTTGTTTTTGGCTTTCGGGACCCTTGTAGGGGGCTCATAGAGATCCAAGGTGCGGCCTTTTGCAGCAGTTTTGAGACACTTTCAGAGGCTCTTTGGAAAACAAAATCCTCCAAATTAAAAACTATTGGGGGGGGGTTCTGAAGAATTTGGGAGGGACTTCTGAGAACTTCAGAGGCTCCTCTTTGGAGCTGCATCCAGCTCACAAACTGTACTGTGCTCACCACTGCTGTAGAGCACCCCCATTTTGAAAAGACATGGGCAGCATTCTTTCCACAAGACAACAAGTCATGTACGAAAATGGGGGCTGGCCCTGGGAAATAGGGAAAATTGGACTGTATGTACTCTCAAATAGGACATTCTTAATATCCACTCATTTGGAAATGATTACTTAGACAAATGAGCACTAACCATGGTTTGGCTTCTCCTCTGAGAATTGCAGCACTAGAGTTACTTACTCAATCATAATTGCTATAAATTGTTCTTTCTCTAATTAATTTATGCTATTCCATGTCCCCCTCCTGATAATCTCAGGGGAACCCACGGTAGAGGACACTGGGATGTATGCCATTTGACTTGCCCATGCATGGGAGAAAGATGTTAGGCAGACTTGTCCAAGGCCAGTGAATACATATTTTTCTCTGATCTAATACTTATGCTGCATTCATGTATCAATTTGAGCCCAAAATTCTGGTGTATTTATTTACTTATTAGTTTATATCCTACTTTTCCCTCAAAATGGGATTAACTGGGATGCTATTTCAAGAAAGTCATTTACCAGTCATTGCTGGTTTGCAAGAATGCAAACTAGAAATGGATAGTAATAGATAGTTTCACATAGCATCCAGACCTAGAATTATAGTTTAGCAAGCCTGATAAACTGGGATTCACAAGCAAACAACAAACCCTGATTGCCAAAAACATCACACAAAAAAAGCTTTTGCTTTGTAGTTGTTTCTCCATTCTAGCGAAGGGAAGAAGAGTACAATGAGAGCAAATAGACTTTGGGCATCAACAATAATTCATTCATGGTTTATTAACTCAGATTTTTTGGCTTAAAGTGACATGCAGGCACAATCAAACTGGCCATCACATTTTAATGGCCTCCTTTTGGCCTTCCGACACTGTTAGAAAATAGCTTAACAATATCTGGATATGTTGTATTCCTTCAAATCATATGGTGACCTAAGGTAAACCCATCACAGAGTTTTTTTGACAAGCTTTGTTCGGAGGGGTTTTACTTTTCCCTTCCTCTGAGGCTGAGAGAGTGTGGGCTGGAGCAGATGGGCAGGAAAAAGCAGCTCAATCCTGCTTTTTTCAGAAGTGGACTGAAACCCCACTGCCCACACAGCCCACTCACAACGTGGACTGAATACTCACAGCCTTATCACATGGCCACACAGCAGGATATTTTTGTGGTTGTGCACCATACAAGTGCACCATTACACAAACACACTGCCTGTGACCTCGAATTACATCCTGACTCTGCCCAGATGTGAACCCATTGCATCCACCCCTTTGATTGGCCATACAGTTGCATGTGCTATGCCCCACCAGTATAGGGCATTGGTGCATCATCAGTGTGTGAGTGATATACTGGTAAAGCACCATCATGGATGTCACCCATACATGCCCCCTTCACCCCCCCTTCACCCAATGCCCCCCTGTTGGAATGTCTGGTTTGTGTATGTTGTAACTCACCCATTGAACCTGTCACACTTTCATTTCTTTGCTTTGCTTCTGCCCTTCACTTGCATCAGGCTATTTATATGCAGCCACAATGATGTGCATTTTACGCTTTGAATTGGACTATCCCAGCTTCTTTTTGCTCTGGTTTTTAACACCAGAGCCCAGCTTCAGTCCTGTTCCCAGCCCCTTTCAAGGTGTGTGTCGTGTAAATTTGCGACCTTCAAAGTGGCTGGAAAATGCTTTATTTTGCCCATCTTTTTTATCCCTGTGACTTGCCAAAGGTCACTCAGTGGGTTTCCATGACCAAGATCACCCAGTGGGTTCGAACCCTGGTCTCCAGATTCATAGTCCAATGCTCAAAAACCACTACATCATGCTGGCTCTCATCATTATAGCATGCTGGCTCTCATATATTTAATAAACAAAATGACATTATTACTTAGTGCAACTCATAATTACATAACTGCACAACTAACAGTGAAAGAAGAGAGGGAGGAATGTATCTTGGTGAATTATTTGACTGAACATAGTCCAGTTTAGGCAGCAGCCTTACCATGTAATGTATGAGCAGGAACAAATAATACTTAATAATTGAAAACAACACTTGATATAAAAAAGCAACAATTTTCAAATATATGTTCTTGTTATGAAATATAATCCCAACTGAAATTGTATCGTGTTTTCATTCTCAAAATTATTTGTTTCCCCCCAGAAAATAGGATGTGGCTATAAATAAATGCATCCGAATGGATCAATTAACCTCATAGTTTAGGACTAGACCACAATACTCCCAATGAATTCTTAACAGAATGGGTTTTGTTTTTTAAATTGTGCAGACCACTGCAATTAAACACATGAGTGAAAAAGTTAATATATAGCACATTTCTGATTTAACAAACTCATGGTCACTGTAAAAGAAACAAACTTGAATCAGAATGAATTTCTACTTTTGATTCATCAATTCATGTTATATGGTGCACATGACACTTCCCAGCTGTTTTGTACATTCACTATTACTTTGTACACTCAGTGTTTCTCTGTTGGGTGCAGATGAAAGAACAAGGTCCAACACAACTCCCACATCCCTGCTGTGACTTAATGACTTGTCTGGTATGGACATTTAATTTTTTTTTCCTTTTTCATAAATTATAACCTTTCCTTAGAAATGCATGATGAGGAAGTGTAAATTCTAAACGGAACTGTCATAACTTCAATCTGATTCACTTAAGAACATGAAAGTATGGGTCAAACTAAATGAGACACTGGAGATTCAGAGATATTTTTTATAAAAAAGCCACCCTCCACTCCCATTTGAATTAGGGAGAATGTGGCAGACTCTTTTAAAAAGTGATTTTCTGTGTAACTCATTGCAAAGTTAACAAAGCTAACTCATCACTGTCAAAGTTGTGTTGGGGATTGTAGCTCATCACACTGCATTATGGTATGTATCACTATTTAGTTCTTTTTTTTGAAAATAAGTATATATAAAGGAGTAAGACAATGGAGTAAATTTTGGGAAACAATCCGGTCAAAATGCCCACCAAGGTATTTTTAGCTCACCAAAAGTAACATGAAAAATGTTGTTCATGACACAGCCAAAGTATAAGGGGGAATGTTGTTATATCCTTGCAACCCTCAAAACTAACAAAATACTGTTAGTTGCAATACACTACTGAAAACCTTTATTTGCAACCCTTTTTCTTCTGCTCCACTTTCCCAGTTTAAACTGCCCTCCACAAAGATGTTGTTTCTAGCATTAGGGAAAATATACCCATATGGAAAACTTTCTGCATGAACAGAAAAAGGTGGAATTTACATCAGAAAAATGTCATTGGGAAACCAATGAAAAGAAATCCCGCCCCATTCCATGATCCTTGTGCAAACTGTACCTGAGGCTGCATCCACTGAAGAAATGAAGCTTCTATAATAATCTAGTTTGGCACTGCTTTAACTGCCACGGCTCCCTCTATGGAACAAGCTACCATTCCCAGAATTCCATAGCAGGGAGCCATGGCAGTTAAAGCGGTGTCAAACCGGATTATTTCTCCAGTGTAGATGAAGCCCAAGTTTATTTTTTTAAAAAACCCAGCAAAGAGATGGAGATATGCTTACAGATCTCCAGTATATTGTCCAGGAGCATCCCAAGACATTTTTCTGGCTGAAGCAGAGTACCAAATTGTGCCCCATGGTACTCTGTCCACTAAGGTCAAAGTATGCAGTACCCAAACCAGCACATAAACAGCAACAAACCCTCCACAACAACAACTAATAATAATAATAATAATAATGAATATTAAGTGTCTAAATGAAATACCAACACAAGCTAAATATTAAATTAAATACAGTATCCTGAGATGGCATATCCAAACACTTTCAAGGTAAGGTTGGCTTTGAGTCTGTCTGTTTTGCCTTGAGAATGTGCTAATGCAAACTCCAATTCTCCTTTTGTTATTTATTTGTTTCTTTGGCGCAGGGGTGGGGAAAGTGCACTCCAGGAACTACCTCAGCTGGGTGTTCCACATTAAAAAGATAACAGAGAAGGCCATGATATTGTTCTCATTCACTGAACCTTGGCAATTTGTAATACAGATTTCCTCAAAGCTTTCAAAGCATAGGGGTCTTGTTGAAGACACCATGAGAGGAAGTACGGGGAGAATAAAGCATGATCCAGCCAGAGCAGAGCACTTGAAAGTCCAATTCATTTCAATGGGAATCAGTTAGTTGAAAGGAATGGTAAGTTGTGTGTGCCCTTATTATTTTGTGCCATAACTGTAATTTTAGTGGGCAGCCAAGCTCTTCATGTATGCTCGCATAATTCAAAAGGCCTTATAGGAATATTCACAAAATTGAAATAGATTTGGAAATCTTTCGTGAACAGAATGAAAACAGACACCTCAATAAACCCAACCATGTAAATTCAGCTTTAAGATGACCTTCACCTCTTCAAACGTTTTGATTTGAAGCTCTTGCAAGGTTAGGAGATGAAAGCCTTAAAGCCACCTCCCTCTTACCTGAGCTGATATTTACTCAGTCATGAGGGGAGAATATTCTACAAGTACTCACTTTTAGTTCAAGCTCTATAATAATTGTTCATTTTCTACAGCCAGTGAAAGCTTATTCTAGAAATTTATTTTTCTCGGTCAGTTTCAAAGTTGCTAGATGATTCTTTCATATTATTTCATTTTGAAACAGTCAAACAATAAGTATGGCTGCATCTGCAATGCAGAAATAATGTAGATCCATACTGCTTTAACTGCCATGGCTCAATGCTATGGAACAGTGGGAATGCAGTAGTTGAAATCTCTACACACTTTTTTTTTGGTTGGAAATCAGTATGATTCAACTTAACTCATACCATGTAATGTATAACTTTAGTTTAAGAGAGGACAGTACAGTTGTTAAAAAAAGAAAAGAAAAAAGTGTCTTCCTTCCTCTTCAAATTCCAGCTTGAGATCTGATTAGCCAGCTCTTGAATATAGTATTTTATATTGTCTGAAAGCAACACATTCTAACACATAAGGTCACCCAGTGTTGTCACTGCAGTTGTGGAAATGTTTTATGGTAATAGTATAGAAGCATCACAGGCATGCAATATTCAGGGAGTAGGTTGTCATACAGTTAAAAAACAAAAACAAATAATATTTAGCTGCATTTGGTTCTAGACCTTAAAGAGAAAAAAGAGCAAAGGTTCAGTGCAGTGCATAAGAACACTTGCAGGGCAGAAGGGGGCACCGTGCCAAGAAAACACACAGAGACAACATATGGAAGAAAAAGGCTACAACTTTATTAACTACAGCTGACAAGTGGGGTTGGCCCGAAGCATGGGTCAGGATTTGGCATCGACCAACCTGACTGTTGATCGATGATCCAATATTGCCCGGTAATGGCTGAGCCCTGGGGTGACAAAGAGGAGGGCCTCTGGGCCTCTGTGACCCCCTGACCCTTGTAACCAATGGATGCTGAATAAGTGGTACACCCCCACATTGGTGCCTCCTTCCCCATGTCCCAATGTGACTCTCAATAACCAGTGCTCCACAGAACTGATAGCCATGCCCACCAGGTCCAAGACCCATCTGCCACCCCCAAAAGTTGTGACACCACCACCCACAGTTGCATCCCAAGGCAGCCCTAGGTGGGAGGGTTGGGAGATCTGAGCCCGACTGGTGAGTCCGGCTAGGCCATGTGGCCTTAAATAGGCCATACCCAGCAAGCCTTGCAGCTGGAAGTCCTCCCCCTTCTGGCCCAACCCTCAGCCACCTCTGGCTCCCAAGCCATGCTGGGAATTGTAATTCCCAACTCGGGCCGGAAGTTGCACCTCCTGGCGACCAACACAGCCAATCCAGGCCGTTCCTGGGGCCCCGGTGCAGTCTGGGAAGGCAAGACACTGGGGCTGATCACAGGCAAGCCACAGTGGCTCCAGCCACTCCACAGTGCCTTGCAAACCGACCGACTGGGGGAATTGGGTGGCCGGGCGTCCCTGCAAACTATGATCCCAAAAAAATAAAGAGTCAGTGCTGGGAATGACAACTTAACACTCCTTTACCCTGCTTCCTTCACCCATTGCTCGAGAGAATCGCTTTTATTCTAATCTTGCCATCACTAACCATCATAGATGTTGTCTGATCTTGGAAGCTAAGCAGGGTCAGGTCTGGTTAGTACTTGGATGTGAGACCTCCAATGAATACCAGATCTATAGGATGTGTTTCAGAGGAAAGAACTGGTGAAAATACATCTGAGTATTCCTTGCCTAAAAAACCCTAAGAAATTCATGGGGGTCACCATAGGTTGATAGGTGACTTGAAGGCACATACGCACAGAGTAGCTGAGGGTAAGTACAGCTCTCCTGATATTGCTGTGGTGCAGTCTCCAGCATTCCTCACTCTTGGCTAAGCTGGCTAGGGCTGCTGGGAACTGCAGTACAACAATGGCTGGTGGGCTGGGTCATACCCTCACCATACCTACCTACATGCACACTAGTGCTAACCACAGTTTCCCTTCTAAACAAAATTTTGAAGTAATGGCTTAAAATAGACCTATATATAGTCATCTTAACATATATAAAATCATCAACAATGGCTAATGCTAAAAAAAAAAAGGAGGGGGAGGAGGGGAAAATGTCCTCCTGGAAGAAAAGAGGAAGCGGGAGGAAGTATCTAATTTCCAAGGATGGATCTCAATTTGCAAATCAGGGTTTGAGGGAAGTCAGTCTTATATTTGTTTCAGGCCACATTTACACACTCGGAAGTATATGCCTTCAAGAGCGCAATCTCACTCTGTTATACAAGCAGTGTGTGTTTATTTATTCTATTCTTACCACAAATGAAAACAGAAAGTGAAGCAGGGAACTGGCTGCCTAAAGGAAATCGTTTAATGAAACCACCATTTACTGTTAACAATATGCCTTGAGATTATGTCCAACATTATAAAGGTTTCTGGAAACCCAATGAGCCTTCAGAAATGAATGATGTGGAATCTCAAGACATACACATACACACACACACACACACAGAGCAAATCAATTCTTTCATTGCCTTTCAAGTATCCTATATTAAATTTTAAGCTATGTCAGACTATACTAAACTTGACTAAAAAGAAAGTATATGGCTCAAGGTATCTAGCCTAAGGTAATGTATATCATAAAACAGGCATTATTATTTTACCCTTTTTAAATAAATCCTTTTTAAAACTCTTTTTAAAGAAACAAAAATGCATCAAAATGTTTTTTGACTTTAAAATTATTTTATTCAAGCCTGTGCTTTGGAACTATAATTAAATGTTTTTAAAACCTTTTGTTAAGTTCTGAAACATGACCATATTCAAACATAACAATATAATCTTAATATCCATTGCATTCACTGGAACATGATGGTTGATGTTGTCAGATGCTCTGTTTTACAATCAAATCAGCCACTGAATTAGGTAGAGATCTTGGATTTAAGCTGTTGTAATAATAATAATAATAATAATAATAATAATAATAATTTTACTTAAACTAGATATGATCCAAAAAATTCCATGGAGAGATGGCAGAATAACAATTACAACAGGATTCTGTATGTGAAATGAGATTTATACCTAGAACTTCCCTTATGTATCCTGTTAATTTTCTCATTTCCAAAATTATCTTTGTGGGTATAAAAATGGATGTCAGTTTTGTGAGCGCAGTTTTCTGCGTACAGCTAAATATATTGATTAATTTTTTAGGGATATTTTTTAACACTCATAAGCAAATTGAATTTATTTCTCTAATGTACACAGGAAAAAATCAGGTTATTATCTTGGTCAATGGCTTAGAAGGAAATAATTTAAACATCAACAACACAAATATAGTTTTATGAAAACCCTATCAGTTTGCTAAGAATGTGCTTAAGTTGGGTGAAATTATTTCATAATAATTCTGAAAACACAGGGAATTGGACAAATGTAGAAGTAAATCTGGCAAAAATAAATGTCAAATGCCAAATAACACTAAATTCTCTGCACTGCATTTTAGATGTTAAATTCACTTCCGAGTAATCCTTTTGATCTTAAAAACAGCTTATCTTAAAAACATTGTTCCATGCAACTATTGCTCCCTGTCCATCTGAGCAACCGTGAGCAAAAAAGTTTCATTAGCGCAATACCTCCTGACTGCAAAGTGTTTCAAGAGCAAATACAAGATAAAAGAAATATAAAACTTTGGTGACATGATTCCCCCCCCCTTTGCCCCCACTGTTACATTCTTTTCTGTCCACAAACAATTTCCATTGGGAAAAGTGCCACATAATATTGACAGCGACAACAAATTGTATAGCCTGGTGAACATCTGTTTCCGATCCGCTCACCAATCTTTGCAGGTTGCCTGCTTAGGAGTGAGTTGGTCTCCAAAAGCTGTCCAGCCACAAAGGAACTGGAAATTGCTGGGATAGAAAGGAGAAGCTTTATTATTGGAACACAGGAAAGCTTTATCACCCTGCTGGGATGTTCTGTATCTTCTTTTTTTGAGTGATCAGATTGGAAATAGGGTCAAGTTAGTAGAGACTAGCCCTCTGGAACATTGTTTCTAATAAAAGTAGAGAGAGAGAGAGAGAGAGAAACAGCTTCTGGTGCAAAGCATAGCTGAATATCCAAACAAATTTGAATGCAAAATTTTGTTACACAAACAACATTTATGTCTCAGCTTGCCCTGTACCGGGATGACCAAAAACCTACAAAAAAAGCTGTTCCTTAATCCTTAATGGTTAGGACAGGCAGCAACTGGAAAATAGGGAAGGGAAGGCACTCTACACATGCTTAAAGTCATTTGTCTTATGTATTATTATCTCAAATCTGCTTTAAAGAAGATGCATGCATAGGCATGTTCCTAAATGGGAGGAAAAAGTGATAAAAGGATACAAGACCATGATCTATGATGGTTACTGGAAAAATTCACAATTTTCTACCACTGACTCTGAATCCACACTACTGCTATGTAAATGTGAGCTATTGCCAGAGCTTGGAAAATCTACGTTTTGCACTACATTTCCCAGAATCTGCCAGATACAAATATCCCAAGACCCATGAAAGCCAACAGACCCAACTGACAGCAGCCAGTGACAGAACAAAGATTGATGTTGCCTTCAAATCTGACACCCTCGTAGGCTGATATTTCCTCTGTTTAGCAAACAGGCCTGTTAAGGAATTTCCTTGGCAAAGCGACAACATGGAAACATCCTTCATCCCCCCACAGAACTCATGAGCCAGCTAAAAACCATTTCCTATGCTATGGCAACAATATCTGCGTAAGGTTAAACAAGACGTTTCATACCATCCCTTACTTGGGCCACCATCATATCTATTTCTGGACATCTTCTTTTGTTCAACCTTTGCTAATAATAGTGACCTAGCTGAGGTGGTATTTATAGTTCTTTAAAGACTTGTTGTCTGAGTTTTCAGAACACTTTATTCATGTATATTTCCTGTGTTTATTGTTACCTTACTGGTTTTTTTCTAAAGTCATCATTAAACGTCCCTGATCCAAGATTTTTATTTAGCAACAGATTATGAAAGAAACCTTTCCTCCACCAAAGCAGCAAGCTGGGTTTAGTCAGAAGCCTTGCCCTCTGAGCCTGCTCCCCTTAACTTAGAAGTATCTCTTTTCAGTGAAACTGCCTCCTAGACAATTTATTAGGTAAGTCCTCTGATCCAGAAAATTCTGCCAAGAGGTGAGAAGTATTTTGCCACTCTTGCTTCTATTCAGATTTCTTATTAGGTAAGGATATATTGCAAAAGTCTCACCATTTGGCTGAAAGGTGCAAGGCTCATGGTTTACCCAAATGATTCCATGAAGGCCTAAAATGTTCGCTGGTCACCACATTTGTGCACATCTGCATTCATGTCATCCATGTGCCTCATTAATGTGTGACCGAAAAGAGAACAGAGCCAATCCAAGGTCTAACTGAGTGCAGACTATCTTTTTGGACAAAGTATACAACATTAGTATGAGCTAGTGCCACACCAGTGAACATGACAAGACATTTATAGCCGTTCCCTGGCATGTCATGATTTGATTTTGTATCTTGTTAGGTGAATCCAGGTAGAGGCACTAATGTAACGTGGAAAAGGCAAGAGACAAAGCATCTTTATCTCTATGTTCTCATCAGATTAACTCCTATTTATATACAAATACCCCACAAACCACTATTACCCTGGGCCATTTCACAATACACAGATTCTGGGAATTGCAGTTTAGGGAGAGGCAGTTATAATCCTTAGCCAGAGAGCTCTGATGCCTCACCAAACTACAAACCACAGGATTCTATTAGGATCCAACCATTTCCTTTAAAGCAGAATCACAGTGCTATAAATGTATAGTGTGAAAAGGTCCCTTACCAACTTACTATTAGACTATGAATTGCCATCTATACCAATTTCTTATTTCTTTGAAACACTTGTTAGTTGCTTTTCAGCTATCCTGTTATCCAGACAAAATATTTTTTTAAAAAAACACACACTATAAAACCAAGCAAATAACATTAGGTAGTAAAAGTGTGTCATAAAAATTCTGTTAAAAAAGAACACCTTTAAACGACTGAGTAAATTAAAAAAAATGTTTTCACTAGGCATCACATAAATAAACAGAAGCATGTGAAATGCATCTAGGATGAAAATAATGCTGAATAATCATACAGACAGACATGTACACACACAGTTGTCTAGCAGTGTTACTGTTCCTTGTATTATTTGAAATTTATTAAGTATTATTTGAAACTGTTGAAAAATAGTTTTCAGAGATCGCCATGCAGATATAGCTTCTGCTGGCCGCTGCATTGCTACAGTTGCCTCTTTTGAATAATACAAGCTGTTAATGCCATAGGTAATGTTGCATACGAACTGCATATGCTAGATGAAGCACAACATATTAAGAACTTGTTCCTGAACTTTGTGTGTTTCTCTTTTCTACTTGCCACCCTGTTTTCCTTTTGTCTCTGTGTTAGTGTATGCTTTAACAACTGTAAGCCTGAGGGCAAGAACTATTTTTCTTGGTTTTTTAAGAAGTGTATCAGCGACTTCAGAGAACTCTTCCAGCTGTCCACTAGAATATAAATGCTGTATTTTTTAAAAAAAAGGAAAAGCAGACTCAGGAAATGTTTTTGGACTATAACTCCCATCATCCCAGCCAGCAAAGCCAATGAAATCACACTTTCCCCCTTCCTGTAGTGAAAGTATTAAATAAGAAATGAGCATCATTATTGTTACTTATTTTTGTCTCTGAGTTGATCATTTAGGGATCAAATATCTTCTCTCAGCTTTGGTCCAGAGGTGTCAAGCTGCCAATCACCTAATTTTACTTCTACATATTTTACACACAGACACACACACACAGACACAGCTTTTCTGAATTCACTTTTATCTGTGAAACACTTCTCTTTCAACATGTTTGAGCTTCCAAGCTTGAGAGAAATGAGACATGATAACAAAAAGGGTCTTCTGACCAGAAACATATCACATCTAGTCCAACATTCTGCTTCCAGGGAAATGTTCTGGACAGCCTTACAAGTTGGATACACAAGTACCATTGTGCCATGCAACTATTGTCCCCACCTGATGAGCAACCATGAGCAAAAAGGTTTCCTTAGCGCTACACCTCCTGACTGCAAAGTCTTCCAAGAGCAAATACAGTAAGGACATAATCCACAAGTATTTTCGTGACCCTCTTTGAAACAAACCAGAGACGTAAAAGAGTGAAGTAACACACACACACGGCTCACATTCATTGGAATAGACTATGCTCCAGAAAGCTGCCTCCTGGCTTTTCATTTTACGTTGATTGTGTTCGGATCATGTATCCAGCGTTTACAATGAGGCAAGGCAATGGCCATAAAGTAAGACAGAGCCTACAATCCATTTTTTTCACTGTTCACATTAAATAAAACTGCCATCCTTTGCACATGACATGGCTTTGCTAAATGGATTTGGGCACGCTGCAAATTTCATCTTCACATCTACACCTTTCATAGGCAGTTCAGTTAAACATTTGCTAGAATATTCATATTACTTTTTATTTTTAAGACCCACTGAAATAAAGGGAATCCTATACATGTAATTTAACCTTCTTTTCAGCAGTCCTCTTGAAACCAGACTTTCAGGGGATTTTTCTATATAATGACGGAGAATGAATTTGCTAAGCATGGATCATAATGTGGTCAAAATGACCTATTCACACACAACACAAGAGGACAGAATCAGCACACTTAGTGGAACCTCAGACACCTCAGTTATAAATGAGGATGTTCATTGTCTAGAGAACGGTGTCTGACTGGTGGCAACGGAAAATGGTAGAATGGAATGGACTAACATGAGAAAGACATGGCTAGTATCTTGAACTGGAGCAATCCATAAATTAGGGATTTTGCTGCGGAAATATAGGTCCTATTCATTCATTTAATTTACATCCACCTTTCCCCCCATGGAACTCTAGGAAGCACAGTTTGAGATCACCAGCAATTTGACATCCTACTTCTGATAATAACAAAGGCGTGTTTAACCCCAGCAAGATTGTTATATCATGTGTCTTGAGACTATGTGTTAGTAATGCTCCTGAAAACCTGCAGCCTGCTGTCCTGCTTTCTCTCATAGCCTTCTCATCCTTTAGTTGTGGTAATAATGGTGGTAGGACATTTGGAAAGCCTATTCTCTATAGTGAGATTTTGCTGGGAAAGGACCCTTTCTTTCAGCAATACTATGTAATACAGAAAGATGTAGGTTCCATGAGAAATTCTACAACAGTAATCGCAGAAGTGATCTTAACTTTCCTCCCCTAACCAGAGTTGCCAGCTACTGTTGAAGCAACATTTCCCTGAGTACCTGTTGGCTGTTCAGGAAAAGACAAGATGGCACAAAGTGACAAAAATGGATTACAGGGATTCATCTGTATTACATCAACGGCAAACCAGAAGAAAACCTAATAGTGGTGGCAGTAAACAGGGACAGGACTCCTGTACCTTTCAAATTTGTGTACAGCAGAAGAAGGAATTTTAGTCAGCACAGTGACACTTCTCCTCACTGTGTTTAATGGCCAAAAAAGAAGAACTTTCCCAAGTGCTGCCTAGTCCACATTTTGAAATTGAAGACTTTGAGAGTCAAAAGGGTTCCAAAGGATCACTTTGAGACATTCGTCCAGGATCAAATGGTTTTACATGTTCAGGAGATCTAGCAGATACTTTTACAACTTTCACTGAAACTTTCTCAGAAGGAATATTCCACATCCTCTTGTGTCACCCACTTCTGTGGATGAGTGGTTCACAAAACTAGTCCTCTTGCCTTGACAGAAATCTACCTTCCCTTGTTTAAACCTTTGGTTCCTGTCCTCAGTGGAATGCAGAAACAGTGCTTTCACTATTTAAATCCTGACATCCCTTCCTCAAACTGTCTCTGTTCCATCCCATGTTATTTCTACAAGCCAGAAATACCTGAAACCTTCAAATCTTGAATGTGAATTCACTTCTGAACTTATCATTAGACATAAGTCAGCTTTGCAGGACTGGCACAAGACATTTTGCTGCCCAGAAGATAGGGCCTTCTGCTACTTCAATGTAGAGAAGCTAAATGTACTAGCACTTGAATTTTACTTTAATTCTGGTATCTGGATAGTATCCTCCACTACACTTGGTCCTACTTACCCCAGCCAACCCCACCCCAAGCCCCCACAGATAGGATCTGGGCATACACTTCAGTAGCCAACCCAGGGACATGTTGCTTTAACGAAAAGAAATGTTTTTGCAAGGGCTATGACACACCGTCAGGTTTCTTTGTCCAATAAGGGCAGCCAATCAAATTTCAACCTGATACACGCTTCCCTTCACCAGTTACTCTTCTCTCATGTATAAACTACACCTGTGGAGTACAATATTATGCTCTCCTCATCCATTAGAAATATAATATCTACAAATTGTTGCGGAGCTCCTGGAATCTCACTAAATGAGACACTGAACAAAAGAATGCCCCTCCCCCCCCCCATTTCAATGCATACCAGATCTACAAGAGAGGTTAGCATCGAACATTTGGGTACAATGCACACACACTATTCTGTGCTGCAGCCTGGAGGTGTGGGATCCAAATTCTATCTGGTGTTATAAATAATGATGCCATGCATGTTTTCCTTCAGTGAGCTGTATTGTCTGGGGACAAAATGGCTGCTACTCGTATCTCACATCAAACAACAAGGTAACCGTGGACAATTTTTCTCCTGGGCATACAACTGCTACAATATCTTAATATGCTTTGGTTTTCCCCCCACTTTGAGAGCCATCCCATGATATTTTAGTGCCTGAAGATAAGAGAAATATGATCTCTGTTCTACATACAGTAGCTAGCTGGACTGGCAGATGAAGATAAATTTTGCTTTCACACTGTTGATAGGAAAGTGTCTTCCACTGAATCTGAGGGTAGCAGCCTAACTTAGAAGTCACAGCACAATATGCATGCAACTTTGTCCTTAAACACCTTGCCACTGTTCTCTACTCTCCTCACATACACAGCTTCACATGTTAATACTGTCTCACCTGCATGTTTCTGTATATCAGTAGTCTACACTTCACCTGCATCAACCCTCTGCTGTTTCTGAGGAGTACACAAATTGGTGAAAGATCTGAAAAAAGGAAAGATCCTCTCTTGCAGCAAACATTCTTACTTATTTCCAACACTACCATCCTAGACAGCTGTCTACAATCACCACTGTAAGACCAACCATTTAAGGAATGCCTTAGAACAGCTCCCCAGAGTCTCCCATTTTTGAAGTTTTGATCTGCAGAATTGTAGAACAGAGGCCATATTTTGTGTTACTCCTTGTTTACAAAAAGATGATGACTAGCAGGACAGGCTCCCTGTTCATTATTGTGGTATGATAGTGACTTTTGATCAAAGAACAGTCAGTGGTTATAAGCTGCCCTAGGCAAAAGGACAAAATGTGCATTCTGACTATAAAGCCTGAGTTCATGTTCACGTCATATTAAAACAACTGTATGACATACCTTAAGTTCTCTGAAGAAAATGCTACCCCTGGCCCACTCGACAATCGAGAAGAGGGTTTGGTCAGCCATTTTACACATCAGCCCAAAGGTATTGAGCTTTTCATGTTTGCTTCGGTTGGCTTGTTCTTGCTGTAAGTATGCCATGATCTTTGCCTGGACCTGTGGCTCATCTGGTTCACACTTCAAGAGTTCTAAGATCAGATGAGGAATACTTGCCGGCGAGCTTGTCTGATGGTATCCATCCATGTAAGAATAGCCCATGATGGACTCTGGGGAGCTAGTGTAAGGATCGGGGTACTCAGACTTGATAGCACGGCTTGGAAAGTGACCGTAGGTCTGGTAACCTTGGATGCTGCCATGTGGTGGCATGGTCATGCTAATGGGAGAGGTGACAAAGGGACTCCGGTCATAGTCCGCAGGAGGCAAGGCGGTATGGTTGAGAGGTAGGCCTTTGGAGACAGAATGGATATTCTGGATGGCCGAGGAGATGGTTAGGTCAGTGGGCATTGCTTGGATTACCTGAGTCATGGCTTCCAACTTGAGTCCATTTGCTCGGATGAGAGCTTTCTTCTGCTGCTTCAGTGCCCTGTCTCTCTTGTACATTGGTCCAAACTTGTTTCGACCCCCACGCATCCGGTCAGCTCTCACAGCTGTTGAAAGTGGAGGTAACAAACAAACAAAAAGGACACGTGTTAAACCTGCGGTGGTGAAACAAATGGATACTCATTTGAAAATTCTCATTTTTAAGATAGCAATCTCCTAATTTATTTATTTACATTTATGTCCTATTTTGAGTGGGGTCAAAGCATTATGCATGGCTCTTCCCCTCACTTTGTCCTCAAAACAACCACATTAACTCAGTCAGACTGAAAAAAAAATGACTGCTTCAAGAGCACCAATTAAGCTTCAGGGCTCAGCAAAGACTAGAACTTGCATCTTACAAATGCCAGTACAGCACCCTAACCACTACACCTCACTCACCAGCTCTCACTTCCTCTCTCACTAGTTGTTCCTTTTGAATAAACAGGTCAGTGCTTGGGGAGTATTCATTGGTCTATCTTTTCAATTAGGGTTACCTTCATTCACATCATGGAACAGCTCTACCAGCTCAGACTAATTCACTAGCTACTTCCCTGCCTGATTTATGTGATCGATATCCTTAGTAATGCAATGGAAGCAGACCAGAAACTACAGTTACTCTGTACCACCATGACATGGCTATTTACTGGGACTGAGTGTTACAGTCATATTACACCCATGTTATACCAACTACAGTGGCTTCCAGTTTTCCCTAGCCTCCATCTGTAGTGCTTCCCTCTGTATACACCTGCCTATACACTAACACCCTTCTTTGGCTCTATCTGAAGTTTGATGGGTGACTACAGAGGAAACAGTCTATAAGCTGCCACCCTGATTATGTTGCAGAAGGCTCTCCTTATGTCTACCTTTATGTTGTTATGTCAGCATGAAGCATTTTCCTTGTTCTTTTAGTCAATTTATTATTATTATTATTATTATTATTATTATTTATTATTATTACTATTATTATTAACCTTTATTTATATAACACTGTAAATTTGCACATAAATTTGCAATTTATTGCTAGTGTATGTATATTTGTGCATATTTATACACAAATCCTTTCAGAAACTAATATAATTATTGTTACATTACATGTACAATACAATAATATTCTGTGAGGAACTATTGCAATGAAATGGTGTTGTATGAACTTATCAGCATCTTTCCTGTTATTTGATTTGATCCAAATATATTTTCTCTCTCAGAGGCAGGAGAGAGAGAAATGCCTTGGCATAATCCTGTAAAGGTTCACCACACTAAACTACCCATTAAGTCCAGTCCAAGAAAACCATTAACCTCTTGCCAATGTCAAGAGGATCCCAAAGTGCTTAATAAGGGATGGCTTGTCACGTCCAGCATTTTTAAGCACCACTTTTAATAAAACTTGGTCTTGTTTTGATGCTGAATGCAGCCTATCAAAGGGGTACTGTCTTAAATGGCTTTCTAAGTTCTGGTTCTTGTAACTGTTTGAAAATAAGAAGTTTACAGATCTTCCTGATGAGGAAATGAAACCACTATTAAACTGAAAGGCAGTGGTGTATAGTTCTTTGAGTGCTGCACTCCTGGAGAACAGAGTTTGAATCCCTGCTGAGCCATGGAAGCCCACTGAGTGAGCCTTCACATCACACTCTCTCAGCCTCAGATGAAGGAAATAGCAAATCCCTCAGAACAAATCTCATTGAGAAAAACCCGGGACAGAATTGCTATTAGTTGGAGAAAACTTGAAGGCACACAACAACAACAACACCATTAGTTTCCCTTAACTGTGGGCCACAAACATTCAAGGAATACTGTACTTTGTTTTTTCTCCTCACCCCCACCATCCCAGCTTCTGGAAACATTTCCAGATAAGTCATAGACAGCCAGGTGTCTCTGAAAATGCAACAGTTAATGCCCCTCAGCTCATAATACAATGAAGCTTGGAAAGGAGTCACAGAAGTGCTCCCCCGCCAACAGTTCAGTTGGTCTCAGTTGGAGCAACGTGTCGCAAAAGCATATTTTGAAAGCAGCAGTGAGCAGGTCTCACTCTGCCTATCCTTCCCACTGGCAATTAGATAGGAAGAAGGGCCTTTGACAGCTTGGTGACATGCTGCGATGGCTGGAGGTGACGTTCCTAAGCTTTTATCTTAAGGATTAGCCTGCCATTAAAAATGTATTAGATGTTTCTAGGTACACAGAAAGCCATGCATTATCATAAAGATGTGTTAACAATTAATGATTTCTGCCTAAACTGTAATTTATGAACTCGGATTTAAGATCATGTATCACCACAGAAGAAACACGCATATAAATGTCATGAGCATTTATGATTATGAGAGCACATGATTCTTCCTGTTCTGCTGATAAGAAAAGAGAAGTGGGTTCTGGGGCAACAAGAGAGGGATAGTAAGACAATATTTAACTCTTTTTTTAAAAAAAGGATTATGAGAAACACCACATTAGTGCCTTGCTATAGGAAAATTAAATTGTCTGGGACAATTTATTAACCAACTACATTACACACCATTCCTTTTAAGACTGTTATAATGTAATTAAATACTGTTGGTCAATTTCTGATTGTTGCACTTTTGTAAAATCAGGTGCATTCATCCTCCCAATTAACCAGGCTTTCTCCAATGTGGGTGTATTTTCAAGACTGTCACAGGTTAAGTTATAATAATGCAAAGTGAATTCTTCCATCAATTATTGTATCACAACTGTAGCCAGTGCAATAAGCATGTAAGTAAGTATTTGATTGGAAAACAGTACTGAAAGCTACAACTACAACCTTGTTTTGTTTACACCAGAATTTTCTGGGCTCCCTTTCTTACTTCAGTCCGTTGTTTCCTCTGAAACCAGAGCTTTGGAAAATTCAGTTTTTGGATCACAACTCCCAGAATCCCCAGACAGCATGACAGTTGCCTGTACTGGCTAAAGTTGGGTAATCTGGAAGTTGTAGCCACAAAAGACTAATGTGTCTAATTTCTTCCAAATGCAACAGTCTCAAAGTTTGTGTGGCCTTGAGAGCAGCAGTCACTTTACAGTAATGGACTACAACGGGAAGGGAAAATGTGACACTTCAACAGGTATGCATAGAAATACTTTGCAAGCATCACAGGAGAGTCGCTTTTCTTTCTAACATTTCTGTAAAGGTTGTCAAAAATGTCCAAGAAGAAACTGATATTGAATTCAATGAACTGTTACACATTTCTAACCTAGTTTTTAAATGTGACTCGTAATCTTCAAAAACAATTCATCAATAATCTAAGAAGGACTAAAGCTGGATGATAGAACTAAACTGGCATAAGGTAGAGCAGGGTTTCCTACTGATTCTGTTAGATTTTCAGTAAAATGGCAAGGATTTTTATATGCAGTGGTTGAACAACTACTGCAACAAAATGACCTCTTCCCTCAAATGGTACTATAGATTTTAAGAAAGTTGGACACGATCAGGGGCACATTTATCTGTGGCTGGACTGGGAGCTCTTTTCATTTCTGGGAAACAGAACCAGATTCTGTCCCAAACTGCTTGAATACTAAGAGTGGGTCTTTTGCGAAAGGCTCTGTCCATGGGTCCTAGTTTAAAAAGGAAAGCCAAGGAGAACTACGTGGTGAAGGTGAAGAATCAGTCTGTAGATTCTCCCCCACAAAGTCTCCCTGACCTTGTACAAGGGCAGGGAGGCTTTGTCGCAAGAATCTATGGACTGATCTTTCACCTCCACCATGTGGTTCTCTCTTGCAAATTTTTCCTTCAACAAGTGGTCGTTTGAAGAAGGTAGGATGTCTGAAGGGTCCTGGGGTGGGAAATGACCTTGTGGGATGAATTTGCAGAAGCGGTGTGGGCAACATGAGAGGTTTCAGCACTGTTTTTCCTGCACATCCCCTTGCCCCTGCAATCATGTTGTCTTGGGGAATGCAGTTTCTTAAATGTGCATGTCATAAGATAACTTTGATTTCCATTCTGTTATAGTCTACAGAATACAGTTTAGGCTTCCACTGTTCTATGGATTTAAAAACAATATTGGCTTAAGTGCCTTTTTGTAGAAATAGGTGGGATGAGCAGTTTGCTGAGATAGTATGTTATGATGTACTTTGTGTGTGTGTGTGTATGCGTGTGTGCATGCCTTCAAGTCACCCATTGATTTATGGTGATGCCATTAATTTCATAAGGCTTTCTAAAGAATACTCAGAAGTGGTTTGCCATTGTTTTCCCCGAAAATACAGGCTACAGCACACGGTATTCCTTGGTGGTTCCCCATCCAAGTGGTAACCTCTACTGTTCTTGCTTAGCTTCCACAAGATAGTACTTGGTGCCTTCAGGGTATTTAGGCCGTTGTACTGTATATAGATCTATATATAATGAGAAGATTAAAAAGAGATGAAGTCCTATGTGCTGTGTAATGTACTGATGTGTATTACTTAGAAGGTCCACTTTGATTGAAGAGGAAGACTGTAACTCCAGAGGTTTCGGATATTTGATATGCATATATTTATATCTATAATAGAAACTATTGAATTTTTAAGAAATTAAAATTTTATAGGTAGTTTATGTGTTGTCTCAATACCACAATTATAGGAAATGTGTATTTTATAATAGCCTCTGAAGAACGCCAGTTGGTAATAATGCTGAAACACATTGAAATTTTTAAGAAATAAAAGGTTTTGGACCATCACACAGCATGTGAGAATTTGACTCCTTCCATTCTCCTCCTGTGAATATGTGCTTTCCAGTTTTTTGTTGTGATCTTTACATAAGATAATAATATGAACTTAAAACACATTTAAATAAACTGGGATATTATTTTTAAAATATTGATACTGGTGTCTTTTTGAGATACTAAAAAAGTATGTGATAGCTTACAATTAAGCGAATATAAGCTACCTCCTCACTGTTAAGATGGGGAACACAAGCCATCCATACTAGAACCAAGATAGCTTCAAAAACAAAGAAGTATGTCCTAAACAATCAGGCAAAATTGGTTTTATATTATTGGGCGTTATGTTATGAATCTATTGACTGCAGTTATTACAATATTGTATTTGAGTTTAACACACTTCTAAAACCCTGATAAAAGGCAAAATCATATAGTGTGCAACCCTAAGTAAGTTTATTTAGAAATATATTATATTGACTTTGGTGGTGTTTCCTCCCCAATATTCATGTGTACAATGGTATTGTTAAATGTCAATGAACAGTAAAACTACATTATATATTCAAAGTTAACTGTGGAATCCACCACAAATAAAACCAATGTATGGGGATATGCATCTAAAGAGGTTAAGGTTCCATCACTTGTACCTGAAATTCTGAAAATGAATCAAAAATTATGTACAGCATTCCCTGAAAACTATGACCTAATTGAGGGGAAAAAATGTACAGACTGTCAGATAAAGTATTGCACAAAATATGGTAAATGTGGAGTCACATCACTAGCCAGTGTTAAAACACAATGGACACTTCTTTGGGGCTAATTAATCCCTTGCAAAGTGTTACCAAGATTTTTGTGATAGCAAGGGTTATTTGTGGGAGGGGAGGGGACGGGTTAAAAAGGGAAAAAAAATAATAATAATGTGTCCCTGAATTTCTGTTTTGTGCTACTTTGTTTCTGGGGTGCAATGAATAATAGATTTCCAGCCATTCAAATGGTAATTTGCTAGGAGTAAAAGAATGCAAGGGGATGCAATTCTTAGCCTGTATCTGTGACTTTTAAAAAGTGGCCACTGGCTATGTACTCAAACTTCAGTGCTAAGAGTTTAGAAGGGGAGTTGTCTAGCATAACAAGAATTTGGGATCCTGTATGTTCTGTTGAGTAGTATATTGTTTAGCATTTCTATTTCATTTAGTAAAACCTGAAACCCAGTCCAAGATTTTTTACATTTTTTTCTTGGTTTATTTTAAAATAAAAAAATATATAAATACAGTATATAAGTTGAGCTCTTCCAGAACACAGAACAAAAGTAAAAACTGTGAAATCCTAGTCATACTTCCAATGTCTGTTTCATCAATGATTAGCTCAATTGCACAATTGCTACTGATAACTAAGAGTGTCCAGTGATGCTTGAGAAATATACCGATCTCTAATGAGGTTTTGTATTCCACACACTTAGATATAGCCAGAATGGTTGCTGTAGGAATAGTTATCACCACCCCACTCAATAATTTATTATATCTACTCTTGATTTAATTCTCTGTTAAAGAGAATCAATTTTATTTTGTTCAAGTATTTATGGTTAGCGCAACTGCTCTGCGTTCTTCTGGTATGCTGTAATCGGAGATTTATACTTGTAACCTGCTGGCATATGGTGTACATTTAATGTAGCTTTCAAATATCAGAGAATCCCATCTTGGGCAAAAGGCAGGATATAAGTCCCATGAATAAATAAGCAAACAAATAAGCAAACCAAAGGTAATTTGAGGGCAGGGAGTGATTCCATAAGCTCCAAGTGTTTGGCCAACCTTATGGGATCATGGGAGACAGCAACAAATGGCAGCAATTTCAATAACTGAAAATGTAAATAATAATGCACATATAAAAACTAAGAATTTTTTTACACATTATGCCTTCAATCAGCTGTCAGTCCTGCTTAGAATAAACCCACTGAACTTGATGGGACCTTTATTAGTTGAAACTAATGAGTTCATACTTTCAGTGGGTTTATTGCAAGTAGGACTGAGGCTGTGATGCATGTTATGCAGATAGGGGCATGAGTTATGCCTTACCTTCCAACTTCATCCCGACACTAAGACATTTCTGAAACCGACAGTACGGACAACGCTTCCTTTGAGTTTTGTCAATCTGGCAGCTTTGATTTTCTATACAAGTGTACCTTTTGTTGTTCTGGACTGTCCGTTTAAAGAATCCCTGTTTTTTTAAAAAAATAGATATCAAAGACACACCCATGTTGTTTTCCAAGCATTTTTTTTTTTTTTTGGGCATTCCAAAAACCTTTGCCAAACACATTTCTCCATTCACATGGTGCCAACTGGGCACTTACAAAGTGGTTGGTTTCCTTCTAGAATTCTAGAAAAACAACCCTGAACAGGCCAAAAGACAAAATACTTTCTGGGGCTAGTCTCTATTGATATTGATACACCTCAGATGTTGGTGGTGAGGCATCCACATCCTATTCCTAGTCTATAATCTTTACAAGAGGCTTTCCAGTTATTTCTTCATAGGCATTTTTAGAGGCTGGATGCAGATTTATTTTATTTTTCAAAAAAGCACTTTCAGAAGATGCAAGGGAAAGATCATGCATGCCCACATTTGGGTGTGATGCCTTATTTTCTCAGCGTGAAATGAAACAAAGCCAAACTACTTGCAAAATCAACAACAAGTATGGTGACAATTTTATGAGGTCCAACAAATGTATTACATTATGAGCATAGTACTGTTGGTTTTTTTTTTTTTTAAAATACCCAATGGAAAAAATGTGCTCATTCTTCCTCTGTCCATCTGTACCTGGCTGCCCCATTTTTGGTGATCTCGCCTTCCACTCTTCCTCACTTTAATGCCTCCTCTTTGAGCACTAGCTAAATTTAAAGTGTACACTCCTTGCGGCCGAGACTGTACCTAAATGTTCATTTCTTTACAGAATAGTACAGTTGGATGTCCACATCAATGGATTCTTTATCCACAGAGCATCCATGGCTTGAAAATATTTTTTAAAAATATATAAATTCCAAAAAGCAAACCTTGATTTTTTTTCCATTTTATATAAGGGACACCATTTTACTATGCCACCATATTGAATAGGACTTGAGCTTTTAGCTTTTAGTATCCATGGGGGTCCTGGAACCAAACCCCAGAAGATACCAAGGCCCACTATACTGCTTTTTTAAAATACAGGTATGCTACATAATTTTTTTTTTCTTGCATAATAATATTTTTTTAAAAACCACATTGTATTATACAGCATAGATATTTTCATTCTCATAAATCTTTATGACAACATATAGAAAAACTACACACACTTACATGAGGAGTAATGGTGCAACATTTTATGGACAATTATCTGGGAATTATTCCATTTAACACAAAGGGTGGACATACATGGGATTGTGGTGTATGTACTGGACTGAACTGGGCTTTCCTCTGAGTAAACATTCACGGGGGTCATCTACTATTACTATTATGTTTCTAGACAGTGCTAAAATTGTGTGTGACTCATCCAACTAAATGCTTTCGATTCTGTTGCTTCAGAAGAGCTACACAATAATATGCTTTGGATACATTTTAATCACCACATCATTGGCACATTTCATTCAGAAAATACTATTCTTTTACACTTTTACATTCTTTAAATGTTATCTTCAAATCAAAAAAAATGGCTGATTTTTTCCTCTCTGACAGTATAGGATCGGCCTACAATTCTGAATGTGTTTATAATTTTGACCCCCCGGCACATCTGCATCAAAATAAAAGGCACGAAGAAAGATATTCTTCATAGTGATGTATGATGTTTTAAAATCATTGCATTGATTTCCACTTGATCACCCTCCTAATAAATACTGACATCAAGTGTGTGTGTGTGTCTACGTGTGTGTTGTGTTGCAAAAGCAATAAGAAGAATGACCAGGGAATTTTACATTTGCATCCTGAAAGATGAGAAACTTGAAACAGTTGCCTCCAATGCCGTCACCCTCAAATTTATCAGGCACGATGTACAGGAACAATAATGCTCAATGTATATAAATCAACTAAAATCAATATTGAGGACAGCGAGGAACGGAAGCCCCTCGACAACTACATCACTTCGCGACAACCAAATATTTAAAGGCAGTAAATACAGCCACCCTATCCAGAACACCCCAGTGTTGTTTAAAAAGAGAGCGCTTTCCTGTTTTTTACAAAACTTCAGCCTTACAAGAAGAAACTTGGGGATAAGTCCCCAATATTTAGCTGTCAAAAGAATCAGAAGTGTGGCAATCAAACCTTGCAGCTTTCACAAGTGAGAAGTCCATAGTGATATCCAGAGACTTTATCTCCACATACTGGACACAGTTCTTCGAGATCTTCATCGTAGGAATAATTCACCATCTTAAACTGAGACACTGCAAAGAAGAAGTAGCAGAAAAAAAGAGGGGGAGCACTCAGTGAGAATGCAGGCAAATGCTTTCACCAAGTCATTTGATTCATAGGTTCTCTGCTGAAAAAACAGTTCCAGGAGATGCACAGTTTTTACTCACAGTCTCCCTTTGCATACCCAAAGTGGAAAGGAATTTATTTTTTAATCATCAGCAACACCAAACAAGAAGTTATATATGTACTAGATAGCTCCAGCACTATACGCAAGACAAGCAACTTCTCTTTCCAGTCTGCAAATGGATCATCTTGCGGCACCTTTTGAGAGTAGACTGACTAGGCAGAAGAAGTTTCTAGTATAAGCTTTTGCACAGAATCTCAGGCTTTTTTTACTCTCAAAGGTGCAATAAGATCTTTGAAATTAACTATGCAGAAGAAATTGTAGTATATAAGCTTTTGCACAAAATCTCAGGCTACAACTTTTTCCACACCGTGAGTCTCAAACGTGCAACAAGATCTTGGAAACTAACTATGCAGAAGAGGTTGTAGTAGATAAGCTTTTGCACAAAATCTTAGCTACAACTTTTCACTCTCAAAGGTGCAACAAGATCTTGGAAATTAACTATGTAGAAGAAATTGTAGTATATAAGCTTTTGCACAAAATCTTAGGCTACAACTTTTCACTCTGAAAGGTGCAATAAGATCTTGGAAATTAACTATGCAGAAGAAATTGTAGTATAAGCTTTTGCACAAAATCTTAGGCTACAACTTTTCACTCTCAAAGGTGCAATAAGATCTTGGAAATTAACTATGCAGAAGAAATTGTAGTATATAAGCTTTTGCACAAAATCTTAGGCTACAACTTCTTATTCTCAAAAGTGCAATAATATCTTGGAAAGTAACTATGCAGAAGAGGTTGCAGTATATAAGCTTTTGCACAAAAATCTTAGCTACAACATTTTACTCCCAAAGGTGCAACAAGATCTTGGAAATTGACTATGCAGAAGAAATTGTAGCATAAGTTTTTGCACAAAATCTTAGCTCCAACTTTTTAGTCTGGAAGGTGCAACAAGATCCCCAGCAAACTGTTATTCCAGACGATCACGGCTATGTCTCTGAATCCTCTTTTCAGGTTGAATTTTGTGTGGACGAAATTGAGCAAATCCACTCCCGCAAAAGCAGCACTTTTGAGAGTGTCTCTCCCCCCCCCCCCCCAGTTTACTTTTTCTTAACCCAACAAAACCTCTTCCTCAAAATACTGTCCCTTCCAGCTCCTTCCTCTAAAGGTTTACTCAGGAGAAAAACCCCATTCAAAGGCAACATGCCCCAAGTAAACCTTTACAATACAATACAATATTGCAATATTGCAATATTGCAATATTGTATTGTATTGTATACCTTTACACTGCAGCCTGAGATGCCTTCAACTTCTTATTCGTTTGAAGAAATATATATACCTGTATATATATATATATATATCCTCGTTTATCCTTTTTTTAAAAAAAATGTACATATGCTATAAATGAATATTATTGTTGTTGTTATTTATTTAGCATAATTAAAAATGCAAATTTCGTTGGGGGAAATTTCAAAGAGGAGAAGGCAGAGATGGTGGTTGAAGTTAAAATAGGAACTTTTGTCTCACTTTCCAAAGTTAGGAGCCAGTGTTTTTTTTTGGGGGGGGGGGGGGGATATATATTTCCCATATTTCCTTAACCTCCATTTCAAACTCCCAAAGAGCAGGAGCTGAAAAGCAAAGCCTTCTCTAACAGAATTCAGAAATTAAGAAAGAAAGAAAGAGAAAGAAAGAGTTCATATTATATCCCCCAATTTTCTCTTTTTATTTTTTAAAAAGACAAATTTTGGGGGATATAATATAAACTCTCTCTCTCTCTCTCTCTCTGTCTCTTTCTCTCCCTTTCTTTTTCTTTCTTCTTTCCACACTGAATCCACACTGCGGAAATAACCCGGGTTGGCACGGCTTTAAATGTCCTGATATTTATTTATTTATTGGAAACAAACTTCGTTTTATTTTGCCTCAGTCGCCTCAGATAAAGAACACAGCACTCCTTGGATTTTGACAAGACCTTTATTTATGTTGTTGTTGTTGTTGTTGTTGTTGTTATTATTATTATCATTTTGCTTTCCGCGTTTGAGGTAATTTCCTCTCAGACTTGAGCAGTTTTAGAACTGCTTGGGCTTTTTTTGGACTTTTCTGAGGGAAAAGGCTTAATTCAGAAAAAAGTTTTCCCGCGCTCGGCTCGCAAGAAAGAACAACCCACCGCCGCCTCTTTGAAAATAAAAATAAAATAATAAAATAAAAATAAAATAATAATAAAATAATAAAATAATAATAAAAATGTGGTGGGCGAAAAGACATTCCCAGCAATGGTGCCTGGAAAAAAATGAATAGGGAAATCTGTCTCTCTTCAGGGTCTATCCATTCTACCAATAATAATAATAATAATAATAATAGTAATAATAAAATAAAATAAATGACCCCCCTCCTCCCTCCCTGAGGCGAAAAGCAACCCTGAGAGAGGAAAGGGGAAAGAAAAAGCTTGTCCCAAAGAGGAGAGAAAGCAAACTTCTGCTCCCCCCCAAAAAAGCAGAGGAATAGATTATTATAATAATACTATAGCCAACCCCGAAAAGAATAGGATGAGAAAATGGGGGTTGGGATATGTGGCCAAGATGGGTAGGAAAGTGAGGGGCAAAGATGGGGGACCCTCTTTTTTTTCCCCCAATTCAAAAAAGAGACCCCTCAGCAGAGAGACCAAGGAGGGAAAGAAAAGCCCGCCTTTTTTTGGCAGCGCTTTAACTCTTTTTCTGGCTCAAGGCTATGGAATTCTGGGAGTTGGAGTTTGTTGTGGGGTCCAGAGCGGAGCGGAGCTCCGCTCTGGACCCCACAACAAACTCCAACTCCCAGAATTCCATAGCCTTGAGCCAGAAAAAGAGTTAACGCGCTGCCAAATCGGGTTATTCCTCCGATGTGAGCCCTTCAGGAAAAGATGATGATGATGATGATGATGATGATGATGATGATGATGATGATGATGGGAAACAGGAGACACTTGCTTCAATCGGAAGGAAAGTCGTGGCATGCCTCCCAGCCCTTTCCGACATCGGCCGGCCCTAACTTGACATATATATATATATATAATCCCCCGTTTTCTTCCAAACCTTCCTTCCCTCTCAAAGTCGGAGATCCTCAATAAATTTTCATCACCCAGCCAGGATTTGAACCCTGATCTCCAGGAGCAATAGTCCAACACAGTCAAGGACACTCCTGCTCCAAGATTGAACCTTTTTTGCCTCACAACTTTGTCAAAATCAGCCAAAACTATGGAATGACCTGCCGGAGGAGATCCGTCAAAGTGATCCTTCGAAAAGACGGATCTCTTCTGGCAGGCCTTCCCCCCCCCGCCCCAGATTGATTTCTCCAACAAGAGTTAAAGCGCTGCCAAACCGGGTTATTCCTCCAGTCTGGACGCAGCCGGATTACAACTTTATGCAGCATCCCTTCCAACATCGATCTCCCTTTGAAAATAATGAATGTGAATAAACTGGGGAAATGTCAACCTGAGGCCATTGCTTTCTTTAATAAGGATTCTGCCCCTGTCTTTCTTTCTTTCTTTCTTTCTTTCTTTCATTCCTTCGCTTCGCCGATGTCTAGCCCTGCCTTGCCTTTATAGCTGAGAAATAGAAACAGATCTAATAGAAATAGATCTGACACAGAGGAAAGCAAAGTGAACTGGACCGACACACACACACACGCCTTACAGAAATAACCCAGTTTCAGACCGGTTCAAGGCTAGGGAATGGTACGGAACTCTCATCCGGTTCGACGCCGCTTTGACTGCCGTGGCTCCGCGCTGTGGAATTCTGGGAAGCGCGGCTTCGTGTTCACATTGGATCCTTGAAAAGGAGCATCCTGCTTCCGAGTGCGTCGGGGGTTCAGTTTCTAAGCGCTTTGAGCCAGCGCTGGCTTCGAATCGAGGGGTCTAGGTCACACTCTCTCAGCCTCAGAGGACAAGAACCCTAGCCCCAGGAAAACCCGGGCAAGAGCTTTATTTTAAGGGTCGCCAGGGGAAAGTCGGAAAGGCACCCGACAATTCTTTCCTTGCGGAGATCGCTCGGAAAGAAGCCCGAACTAACCCCGTCCGAGGAGACCAAGGAAAGGGCAAGGGGTGCGCTGTACTAGGAGAGGGCCGAACTAGATCTCCCTCTAAGCGCAGGGACGGGAGACGAATCAGCTCCCGTGGGCTGCGTGCGGGACAGGCAGAGAAATCCTCCAGTCTGGCACGACTGACTTGAACGGGCATGGCTTGGCTCCATGGCACGGACTTCTGGGAATTGTAGTTTGTTAGGGGAAGAGAGAGAGAGATCCCTGGCTTCCACTTTATCAGCCTTTCCTCTCTTCCTAACCTAAATCGGGCTAAGAGGAAGACATTGGACCGAAGGAGGTGCTGAAGAAGAGCGGCCCCGATCATTGAAAGAGGAAGGAAGGAAGGAAGGCTCTTCTTTCCTCCCTGACGAAGCTCCCTGTGGGAGCCAGAAGCTGGCCACCATCCCTCCCTTGAGTTGAGAAAGACAGAAAGGGAAAAGAGCCAAAGAGCGAAAAACTTTCCGAGCATCTTTCTCTTGGGGATCCAGGGATCAAGCTCGCTCCCAAGGCGCTTCGAAAGCGCTTACCTTGCATGTTGTCCGGCCTGGGTCCCCGTTCCCCATTCGCTCGGGCCAGTCCCAGGGCTTCCGTCTCCACTTTGGGCAGCATGACCCAAGCCCCGGCCCCGCTCCCAAGAAGAAGAAGAAGCAGAAGCAGAAGCAGAAGAGGCGCTCGATGCTTCTGCCTCCTCCTCCTCCTCCTCCTCCTCCTCCTCCCGAAGCCGGAGGAGGATGGAAGGGATGGGAGGACTGGAAGGAGGCAGCAGCATCGGCAGGCAGCCCCGACGACGGGGGGTGGGGGTGGGTGGGAGGAGGCTCCGGGGCTGCATCGGGGGAAGGGCCCGGCCTCCCCGGCCTATCAGGAGGGAGGAGAGCCGCCCGGCCCTGGCCCTCCTCCTCCTCCTCCCGTTTGGCAAGGGATCGGGAGGCAAAGGGGGAGCCTCCCTTCCCTCTCCCTCCCTCGCACAGCCCCAAGGACTTTGCCTCAGGAGGGAAAGACAAGGGGGGGGGGGAAACCCACCCTCCTCCTCCTCTTCCTCCTCTCCCTCCTTCCCCCTCTCCTCCTCTTCTTCTTTCTCCTTCTCTTCCTCCTCTTCTTCCTCTTGTTGGGACAGCGCTGTGTAAATTTACAGAGCTATTTCAATAAAGGTCAATAATAATAATAATAATCTTCCTCCTCCTCTTCTTCCTCCTCCTCATTCTCTTCTTCCTCTTCTTCCCTTTCCTCTTCCTCCTCCTCTTCCTCCTCTTCCTCTTCCACCTCTTCCTCTTCCTCCTTCTCTTCCGCTTCTTCCTCTTCTTCCTCCTTCACTTCTTCCCCTTCCTCCTCCTCATTCTCTTCTTCCTCTCCTTCTCCTTCTCCTTCCTCCCCCTCTCCTTCCTCCTCTTCTTCCCTTTATTCTTCCTCCTCTTCCTCTATTTCCTCCTCCTCCTCCTCATTCTCTTCCTCCTCTTCCTTCTCCTTCTTCTGGGGTCGCAAAAGAATAGAGGACTCCGCCGGGCGAAACCTGAACCCACACAAGGCTGCATCTACACTCCAAAATCAACCGATTTGGCACCACTTTTGCACTGCCGCGGAATGCTGGGAAGCAGAGTTGGTGGCGGCCTCAGAGCTCCGCTCTCCTTCCCAGCGTTCCATAGCGCTTGAGCCTGGGGAGTTCAAGCGGTGCCAGACCGGGTTATTTCTGGAGTGCTGATGCAGCCGGAGTTCCCTCAGAGCGTTCACTGAGCACACTGGAGGGATAACCCGTTTTGGCAGCGCTTTAACTCTCTTTCTGGCTCAAGGCTATGGAATTCTGGGGAGTTGGAGTTTGTGGTGGGCCAGACTCACACCGGCAGGAAAAGAAAATAATCCAGCTTGACACCGCTTTAAATGCCAGGGCTCAATGATTAGCAATTCTGGGGTGTCCAGTTTTGTGTGAGACAGTTACCCTTCTCTGTCAGAGACCCCTGCTTCCCCCACAAACCACAATTCCCAGCATTCCATAGCACTGAGCCAGGGGAGTTAAAGCGGTTTCAACAGGGGTTATTTCCTCAGCGCGGACGCAGCCAATCAAGGCATAATAGAGATAGCCAGAAAGAAGTGGACTTTCTATGGCTTTCGAGGAGGGATTCCAGGCGTCCCTGGAAAGCAATGGGACTCGAAAAGGGGTCAATTTTAAGGAGGTGGATCGTGTCCTGCCGGGTCACAAAACCCACAAACACACAACCTTCCTTCCATCTGAACTTTCTCAAGTCACTGGAAATACAAAATACAAAAGGCAGATCCTCCCTTTTCGCGTTGTCTGCCTTTAAATTCCTTATTTTGTAAATGCATCCAGAGAGAAGAAGTCCCCCAAGTTTAAACCGGGATTTGAACCCAGATTTCAAATGAGAAAGAACCACCAAACGGCACAAAATGCGAACGTCGCAAAATGCGACTTGATACGCACTGCAGAATTAATCCTGTTTGAGAGCACTTGAAGCGCCACGGGTCAATGCTATGGAATTCTGGGAATGGTAGTTTGTTGTGGCACCGGAGCTCCGCTCCGGTGCCACAACAAACTACCATTCCCAGAATTCCATAGCATTGACCCGTGGCGCTTCAAGTGCTCTCAAACCGGATTAATTCAGCAGTGCAGATGCAGGGCAATGGGATGCGAATCCCCTTCCAGCCTCCTTGGGACAGATCCCTTCCCTTCCTTCTTTTATTTCCAGAAATAACTTCGTTTCTAAAAACCAAAGACTTGGGACTTTTCAAAACGAGGGTTTTAAAGGGGGCTCCTGGTTTTAGGAAAGGCTTTTCTCATTCTCATGAGCTGCTGGTGAGGGTTTGGGGGGAAAAAGATAAGGAAGATAATTTCCGAGAAGGAAGGCACGATATATTGGGCATCGCTGGCTTTAGCGAGGCACTTTTGGACAAAGAAACTTTTTACAAAGAAAGTCCTGTCCTCCGTTTTTGGTTGCGAAGAAACAAAAGCTGGTGCTTTTAATGGAACAGATGTCTGTCTCTTCCTCCCTCCCTCCTTCCTTCCTTCCTTCCTTCCTTCCCTTTTTCTTTCTTTCCTTCCTTCCCTCCTTCTTTCCTTCCTTCCTTCTCTCCTTCCTTCCTTCCTTCCTTCCTTCCTCCCCTCCCTCCCTACTTCCTTCCTTCCTTCCTTCCTTCCTTCCCTCTTTCTTTCTTTCTTTCTTTCTTTCCTTCCTTCCTTCCTTCCTTCCTTCCTTCTCTCCTTCCTTCCTTCCTTCCTTCCTTCCAAAGTAGACCCTCTAAACTATCCGCACTGCAGCAAGAATCCGGTTTGACGCCCCTTTATTAACCGCCATGGCTCAATTTACAGTCTTAACAGTCTCCAGAAACCCTCTGCATGGAGCCATGGCAGTTAAAGCGGTGTCCAACCGGATGATTTCAGCCGTCCAGATGCAGCCCGGGCTTTCCTTCGCCGTCCTCCTCCTGCCACACTCTCTGGTCCTTATCGAGCCCTTTCCGACGTATGACGACCTTGCGGTCTTCTTGGCAGGATTTGTTCAGAGGAGGTTTCCTCTGAGGCTGAGAGAGTGTGACCCCAAGGCTGAGCGGGGATCCGAACCCTTGTCCCCAGAGTCCTAGTCCAAATCACTTGCATCACTCTAGTTCTGGATCCACAAAACGTTTGAGATTACATTTTTTAAACGTTGACAGTCCCATCCAAGGACCTGAGCTTTGGTCTTCTAGGTGTTTTGGACTTCAGCTCCCAGAATCCCCTGCCAACTTGGCTGACTGTCAGGAATCCTGGGAGCTGACGTCTAACCCATCTGGAGGACCAAAGTTTGGCCATCACTGATCAATCACTGATCAATCAATTGGTCTGTCGGTTCATCATTCCATAGCCTTGAGCCAGAAAGAGTTAAAGCGGTGCCAAACCGGGTTGTTTCTCCAGTGTGGATGCAGCCAAAGACTGTTTTGATGTCTTCACGATCTAGTGTATCCAGTGGGTTTCCATGTCCAGAGTCGCAATCTGTCTATCTATCTATCCATCAATCCAGATTTGCTTGTTTATGCCGCCTTTCTCCCAGCAAGGGACTCAAGGCGGTTGAACAAAATGCGGTTTTGACTTTGGCTAAAACGACACCAGAAGCAGCCGATCCTCTCTTCTCTCTCTCTCTCTCTGGATAGAAATAGTTTTTCTTTCAAAGTCACACACCGGGAATAAAAGAATTGCGATCCCTAACGCGGTTTATAGGGCTTTCAGATTTGGACTAAAGGCTGCGCCGCATTGGCAGAAATAATCCCAATTGACACCGCTTTAACTGCTGTGGCTCAATGCTGGGGGATTCTGGGAGCTGTAGCTTGGCCCTCTCTGACCCAAGACTACAGTTCCCAGATTTCCATCCCCTAAAGCGGTGTCATCTTGGATTATTTCTGTCATCCGGCAATTACTGACAGCTATATATATATATATATATATATTCCTCCTTTTATCCCTTGCCTCTCTCTTCCTTCCATCTTCTTGAAATTTATGTCCCTCCAGCTCCTTTCTGGTGCTGCACAACCAACAACAATTCCCAGAATTCCATAGCATGGAATCATGGCGTTAAATTGGTGTCAAACCAGATTATTGCTGCCCCTGGGAGACAAATGCACTGAACATGCAAAATAAAATAAAATAAAATAAAAGAATAATAAAATGCAGAGGATTGCTTTTTCTTGGCTAATGCTCCTCTGCCAACGACTGAGATGCTTTAACTGCCATGGCTCAATGCTATGACACCCTGGGATTTGTAGTTCTGTAAGGCATTTAGCTTTCTCTGACAGAGCTCGGCTGCCACACCAATCCCAGGACTCCCTGTCTCCTTTTTTCATAAAGATGAATCCGAGTTTGGCCAGCCCTCCCCTCTTTTTGGGGGGGACTACAACTTCCAGAACCCAGCCATGGCAGTTAAAGTGGTG
Source organism: Urosaurus nigricauda (assembly GCA_034509955.1). Classification (NCBI taxonomy): domain Eukaryota; kingdom Metazoa; phylum Chordata; class Lepidosauria; order Squamata; family Phrynosomatidae; genus Urosaurus; species Urosaurus nigricauda. The sequence goes on from JAOEGL010000004.1 coordinate 111,550,358, forward strand.
CCAAACCGCATTAATCCTCCAGTGTGGCAGTCCAAGTGGAGAGAAATGGATCTTAGTGGCTTATCTTGGGGTAGCATCTGCACTGTAGAAACAATGCAGTTTGGCACCTCTTCATCTTCCAGAATCCTGGGATTTGTAGTTTGGTGAGGTCCTGGCCCTCTTTGGAAAGAGAAGGCCAAAGGCTTTGCAAAGCTACCAAAGTCAGGAGGAGGGAGCTTACGGCACTTAAAGCGGTGTCAAAGCGCATCGTTTCTAGAGTGTAGATCCACCCACCCGAAGTGAGATAATAAGAGCATAGTATACAATGTTGTGAAAGTTGAGGGAAAATCTAACACACACAAATCACACACACACACACACACACACGAGAGCCAGTGTGGTGTAATGGTTTCAGGGCTGGATTAGGACTCAAGAGACCCTTGGGCAGGAAGTCACACTCTCTCAGCCTCAGGGGAAGGCAACTGGCAAACCTCCTCTGAACAAATGCCAGTTCCTTCCTTTGAAATCTAGTCGACAGCGCCTGGTATCCCTCGGCGGTCTCCCATCCAAGGGCTAACCAAGTCTAACTCTGCTTAGCTTCCAAGATCAGACATCTTCCAAAACATGCATCTGAAGAAGCAGGTTGAAGTCAAGCTCGGGCTACTAACTTTTTTTCTTGCAGGGAGACTCCAAGGTGCTGCCAAGATCCTTTGGCATACTGGGTTTTCCAGACTAACATGGCTATGGCCAACCCTAAGGCGAAGCTATCAAGGGGTTTTCTTGGCAAGATTTGTTCAGAGGAGGTTTGCCATTGCCCTCCTCTGAGGCTGAGAGAGTGTGACTTGCCCAAGGTGAGCTGGGAATGGAACCCTGGTCTCTAGAGTAAACAGTCCAACAGTGAAACCGCTACTCTACTCTGGCTCCCATATATGAACATATACATTTTATTGAAACTGTATTTTAAATATGCTTTAAGTGTTTTTAGTGTTTCAGCTGGTTTAATCATTTTGCAAGTAATGTTGATATTCAATTCTTTTATAACTTTTGTAAATTAATGTTTTAGTTGGATCTTTTTTTAAAAAAATTATTGTACAGCAGGCCCTTGTTATTCGCTGGGGTTTGGTTCCAGCCCCCTCCGTGGATAACGAAATCCGTGGATGTTCAAGTCCCATTCAATATAATGGCACAAAAAAAATGGTGTCCCATATATAAAATGGAAAACCAAAGGTTTGCTATTCGGAATTTATACTTTGGGGGAATATTTTCAAGCCGTGTACGCTCAAATCCGTGGATAAAAAAAATCCATGGATAAGGAGGGCCAACTGTAATTTACTTTGGGCCCAGTTTGGGGAGAAAGGCTGGATATAAGAGAATTAAATAAAGAAATAAATAAAATTCCTTCACTGCACCCCCCTCCCCCCCAAACTAGATGGCACTTCAACGTTTAACAGCAGGTTTCTATACATGTCTCCTTAGAAAATCAGTTTCATTTATAGCCTAAGAGGTTTTGCCCCCAGATGACCTCTACTTCCATCAAAGCCAAGGCAAGCAGGATTGCACAGCCTAATGCCAGGAAAGTTACTTCAAAAAGTAATTAGTTACACATTTAGTTCCAAGATCCCAAATAGTTACATTTATAGTTACCGTTGCTAAAAAGAGACTCATCAGGACTACTATAAAATATTTGCTTTTAGTTCAACCTGAAATCCACTGGTTTCTGGTACAAAATAGTCAGGTGATGGATGAAACACTACAATTATTCAGTAACCAAAGCAGTGAGAGTTGCTTTGCAAAAAGAGTGAAGTGATCCCTCATTACGTTTCAATAGTTATGTAACTTAGGTCTTAGTGGCTGTAAAAGGCGATCACAAGAAGTTATTTGTAACTACTTACTTTCAGGCAACGTCTATGGAGGAATACCTAGCCACACGATTCTGGGAGTAAATGCTACCGAACACAATGATGGGACGTAATTTTTATGCCCTTAGAAAATATTTTTATTCAACAGTATTTTTATGACATTCACTTCCACCCCATTATAAAATTAGAGCTTAGTCTGCAGCCTTACTTGGGAAGAAACCCTATTTGAAAAAAAACACAGAAACAGGACTGGGCTTCATGTTTCTTTAATTTTCATTGGACTGATTGTCAAATAAATCTACAAAAATGAGTTGGGACTAGTATCACAATCTCATGAGTCTTTATCCAGAAATCGGTAGCATTGATTTCAGTGGAACTTAATTCCAAATCAAAGTGTGTAGAATTGCAACCGGAGTAGGTTCCATGTTAGTCTGAAATGTAAAGGGACTGTCCAAGGTGCTGAACCTATTTAGGGATAGGATTTGTGACCTTGGATACCTCCTTTAAAGACAGTGTATTAGATAACTCCTAGAATATAATTCAGACTTCCATATGAGAATGGAGCATGGTGGGTTAGTATTATGGTCTCTGTGCTGGATATATTGCCACCAATGGTACCACCTTTCCATGGTGGGGACTGAATGTTCCTGAGAGGCAAGAAACTATGGAGTTTATCAGACGAGAGGAATTTCTCTCTATTTCGAATGGAGCCAATTCGAATTCACGTAAATTCGCTAGTTTAGCAAATTTACATGAATTCTAATTGCATTTGGAATGCATTCAGAATGACTTCCCATTACCCGAAAATAACCCCCATTGCCCGAAATTGCATGAGATACTCTAATACACAATAATGTAAAACCCATGATTGCCTTTGGAATGACTTCCTTTTTTGCACGAAATTGCATGAGATACACTCATACGCAATAACATGAAACCCCATGATTGTGTTCAGATTGCCATTGGATTGTACTTCCAATTTCCATCATCTGATAAACTCCTATGCTAATGGTAGCAGTGCCACTGGTAAGGCTTCCCATATTGAACAGGCTTTTTCTGAGGAGCCAGACTAAATGTGCCAAACAGCTACTGGGCAGTAGGAGGGGGGTGACACTGGTGGAAGATCTCTCAGAAGCAACAGTAGTGGCACCATGTTACTACTGTATTACACAGAAGGAGGCACTGGCAAACTTCCTTTTGAAGATCTTTTACTACAAAAACTCTATGATGAGACAACCCAAAACGAAACAAGAGATCTTGCCAGAAAATTAGACTCCCAGGTCATATAGCATTCACTGAGAAACTGGGGTGGAGCAGAGGACAACTACAAGGAGCACTGTGGCAAATGATGCAACTGAACTCAAGCTGAAAGGATGCTGAGTTGTTGACATGCTCAGAAGTGAAAGGAAAATCTGAAGCTGCAGAACGCATATTATAAGAACATGAAGTGTCAGAAGCATGAATTGGGGGAAGGCAGACATAGTGGATTACTGGACAGCCCTATCTTATAGTACTGGCTGCCTCCACTCGCTGCCTCCACTCGCTGCCTCCCATTGCATTCAGAGGTTTGTAGTTCAATGAGGCCTAAGAGCTCTCTGGCTGAGAATTCTAAATGCCCTTCCCTAAACTGCAAATCCCAGAATGTAACAGGAGGTAGCCAAAGCAGTAAAAGTGGAATAGCAGCCCAATAAGAGTGTAGTGCGGTAATTTACATCGTAAAACAGGAAATGGAATGTCTAAGCATTGCAGTACTTGGAGTGAGTGAGCTAAAGTGGACAGGAATGTGACATTTTGAGTCATATAATTAATCAGTATTTTTATTCAGGAAATGAAAAGTGAAGAAGAAACGGGTTGGCATTAATAGTGAGTAGAGATGTAGCAAAAGCAGCCAAAGGACATGATGCAAAGCCCAACTGAATCACATCAGTAAGGCTTCAGGGAAAACCTATCAATATAACGATAATCCAAGCTTATGCTTCAACTAAGGGGCAGAAGAAAAAGAAATTGTACTGGAGTCCAGGTGGAAATTGATCATCCACCGAAACAGGATTTCTTGTTAAACATAGGCCACTGGAATACAAAAATAAGAAACAGAGTAGAATCAAAGATTGTAGGAAAATTTAGCCTAGGATCAAGACAAGAAGCAGGAGGCTGATTGGATTTTGTGAAGTCAACATTTTGTTCAGTGCAAACACATTATTCAAGCAACCCAAGAAGTGACTGTATACATGTATATCACCTGATGGCTAGTGTAGAAATCACATAGATTGCATAATTGGAAGCAGAAGCTGGAGAAGCTCCATTGTCTCTGGCTTAAGCTATACAGTGTGTTCATGACATCAGGCAAAGTTTGAAGAAGGGACTTGGTTATTATAATAAATTGGTATTTCAGAGTCTATCAACAGTAGTATATGCTGTTAACCCAGACCTGCCCACCTTGCCCTTTAGTCATGCCCACCTGCAGCATGTGGCCCCCAATTCACCACCCGTCCACCCAGAATGAAAAGATAGCCAATTACTCATCTACTTTGCCCTAATTGTTAGTCCCATTGTAGTAATGACATTTAGAATAATGTTGAGTTGCCATGCGTGGGCCAACTCTTGTTGAGATTAAGAATTGTGTTTAGGCCATTGTGCTTTACAAGGTAAAATAAGCCAAAGCATCGTCTTGAATCATTTTGGGGAGCAAGGCAATAGATGAATTTCAAAGCAAATAAATAAATGTAGGCTCCTATCCCTAGAAGCCTGAAGTCTAAATTCCCCTGCTCAACCACTAGTTGTAGTCTCATCTACTGCTCTTGCAAAAGGGTGATGTGAATTAAAACTTGGAAAAGTCACTTTTGGGGGCTACAACTCAACCCAAAGTTGCTCGGGAGATATTTTGGGAGCTATAATCAAAACAAGAAAAGAAAAGAAAAAAACAGTAACATTTCTAAGTTGTGATGTTAAGACCTTTCTGTTACTGACTGATGCTTCAGTATTAGGTGATGGCAATAAATGTTAAACAAACTTCAAAATTTCATAGCTGGGAGTGACAGGTGCCTCACTTTCTCTTTCCAGCTAGGCCAGTTTTTCAAGTTGGTGCCCTTGTTCACCCCTTTGGTCAAACATACCAAACTCCTAAACTTTATATTGTCAGGAAGCTAGTGTTTTTATAAGGGGTGCGGGAAAAAAATACAGTTCAGAAAGTGATTTTTATACAGAACCCATTAAACTCTTCGGAACTTCAGGTGGCTGCTGGGGAACTGAGACATTCTCTCTCACTGCATTGGGGCCACTACCATGAGTTTTGTGCGGAGACAAAAGATGAAGCGAATTGTAAGATAAGACGTGAATGAAGATTTTTCTTCTGTACTTTCTGTTTTCAAATACATTGGTGGGGAAGGTATCAAATGTGGTATAGAAGGGAATACCCTACACAGCACCCACTGACCAATCCCTACCTGAAGTCTCCTGGCCTGGTTTCTTTCTTTTTATGCTATCATTGCCAAGGAGAATAAGCAGTTTTTTCTTTTTGGGAGCTGGTGCTAATTTGGTTCAGAGGGACCCACAGGTGAATAGATGATGGCAACAGGGGTGAGTTATTAGGCTGGCATAGGAAAATGCAGCCCTCCAGATGATGTACAGTCTAAGGCTGCTGGAGGCTGCAGTCCAGTAGCATCTGGAAGGCTGCCCCTGCATCAGATAGAGAGAGGTGGCTAGTTGATGTCAAGAGCAATGGCTGGATGGTGGAGCTGTGACTACCATAAGTCTTGCGTTGTGTCTCCCAAGTTACTGTACTGCCCCCAGGTGCATCAGATCAGTAGTGGTCCATGAACTAGTTTGTGAGCCATTGGCTGTCAGCCTTCAGTGAACTTTGAGAACAGAACGCAACAGTTGAAGTCAATGGGCACAAATATGATTCCAGTCCCTGACTATTGGGTGGGAAACGTTGGTCTCCTACATCATCTTAAGAAGCACTACGCTGGAAGATCCTGCCAGTAATGAAATAAGATACAGTACAGGTGCCAGCCTGCTCAACTTCTTGTCCTTTGCCTTAGGTCTCACAATGTAATATACCAGCCCTGGGTTTGCCCTCTAATAGAAGACACTAACACTATGCCAAGTCATTGGCTCAGTTTCAGTTTCCCAAGCATCAAACTCAGGGTAGAAGGAATTGAACCACATAAGCCTTGGTTTTTAGTGGAAATAAAAATTTAAAAAATTAGCTTTTAATATGTTGACAGCAAAGATGTCTTTTCTTTGGGCAGAATTTTAATCAGAACGAATATGTATGTAAATATAGCACTTAGAGGACTCTGTTGCCCTCAGTTCAGTCTTCATTTCAAAGAGTTACTGAAATAACAAAGGAACAAAAATGCAGGGTTGATGAAACTTGCTATGGGTCACCTTCTAATGAGACTGAGACAAGAACCTTCCTACTCAAAGGCTTCTGACTGATTGATATTATGCTATTCCAGGATATATATCCATACTGCAAAGTATATTAACATCCACAATCCACAAAACAGCTATACTTCTACTACTGGGACAGCCACAATGCACAAAATGCAAGCTTTTGAAGCCCCACTAACGTTTTCATCAAGTTATAACTGGGGGACTGTAGAGAAGAGCTAGTGCACCCAATGATAGTGCCACTTCTTTGGAGGGCTGTCTCAAGGAATTTTGCTGCCTGAGGTGCAAAAGCTAATGTGTGCCCGACCCATAACAAAATGCCTGAAATTTCAGGATCATCGAGTTGTTTTGCATTTGAGGCAGTCAATCATAGGAACATTTTTCTCTCTCCATTGAAAGAGAAATGTAACAGTATGAAATTAAATGGCAATCAGTTTGCTGCTCTTTCATGACACTCCAAATCAGCTGCCTCATGCAGCTGCCTTACTCTGCCTAACAGTAGGGATGGCCCTTTTCCTGAGGGCAAACAACATGCTTAGCAGACCCACCTCCAACTGACTTAACAAACCAACCAAATAACAGGCTAAGAACTGGGGCTTGGATTCATATTATTTGTTTTAAAATGTTATCTGACAGTTTCCAAGTTTAAAAACCTATGGGAGGTATTGTGCAACTAAATCATGACATTATAATTAAACACAGCTAAGCTCGCATGAAATGGAAACACATTTCTTTCTCTTTTTTTGATGGCGCAACAGTGGTTATAAAAATAATCCCATAGATGCACATCACATTTCCAGATCACAGACCTCAAACTGATCTAAACAGAATAAAATTTCTCTCTGTAAGAAGAAGCTGGAGGTAGTACAGCAGGAAAGGTACTAGCATATGCCTCTGCTAATCAGTAGGGTTTTCCCAAAATATATTGAATTTATGGCAAATTAGGGCCCAAACAGACAGGCCAAAATAAAGCTGCTTTGGGTCACTTTGGAGGTATGCTGTTTAAATGATGTATGCGTCCTAAGAGGCTGGAAGCTGTGCCAAAGCCATAGCATGGCTTTGGCACAGCTTCTGGCCTCTTAAGATGTGTGTGTCATTTAAACAGCATACCTCCACAGTAACCCAAATCAGCTTTATTTTGAATGTGGATTCGAAAAAAACTATAGCTTTATTTTGGCCCGTCTGCTTGGTCTCTTAGTTTTACCGCTCCATTATATTGAGGTTCTATGCTTGTGTCTTCCTGCATATGGCAGACAGTCAAAAGGACCCACTCTTTCGATAGAAATAACACATAATTCACAAACCGTCTAATTTTAAGATTGTATGTACAGCACTGTGTAAATTTACAGTACTATATAAAGGTTAACAACAACAACAACAACGGGAATTCATTGGTATGACATAGAATTTTAGCTTTATAAAAAGAAAAATTATTGAAGGAAACGGAAAGTCTTACCTTTATAAATGTGGAAGATACTGAGGGGCAGTAGTGATAGCTCTTGGCAGGTTATAGCTACTGGGGAACAAAATAGGGGCATTTCCCCTCCAAATAAATTTTTCCCCTGCCCTATAAAATCTTCCATCACTCCCCAAATTTTTAGCACTACAAAGCACAGTCTGGGCACCAAAAATCTTGCATTTCCTATATATACACTCCCTTGCTAACTTTTGCCTGCTCCCTTTCTTTGGATGCTTAAACTGTGTTTCTGTATTTCTAAAGGCTCAGATGTAGTTTTAAGTTACTGCAATGCTAGAAATTTGGGAACTAAAGGAAAATTTCTTGGTGGAGAAGAATTCTTATTGGGGGGGGGGGAGCAATGTTCTCATTTCCCCTCTCTCATAACTACACCTCTGCCTTCTAACCATTCCTCATAAGCAACCAACTACTCCCCTCCATCAGATGAGTTTTGTATACTGCTCAGCCTGTCTTTGGCCCCTTAAATTTGCCTGTTGCTGAAACACCATTCAGCTGCCAATCTAATTTGCTATTGTGCATGGAATTGGTTGAATTTGCGGAAAGCGAATCTTGTTTGGCTAGGTGTTGGGAAAACAAATCATTGCGTATTGACTATGATCATTAAGTGGAGACTCCAGATCCAGCAACAGTATACCTTTGAATCCCAAATGCCAAGATCCCAAAATGGTGGAGGGAGATGCTGCATTTATAGCCAGGATGAGAATAATCTAGAAGCATCTGGAGGTTGATAGCCAGTGTGGAGTAGTGGTTTAAGTGCTGGACTATGACTCTGGAGACTGTTTGATTCCCCACTTGGTCATGGAAAACCTTTGGGGATCTTGGCCAAGTCAGACACTTTTAGCCCTAGAAAACCCAGTGATAGTTTTGCTTTAGCATTGCTGTAAGGTGGAAATGGCTTGAAGGCACACAATAGCAATCTGGAGGTATAATGCCCTGAATGGATGCTTGGTTTGATAGAGCTGGGACAGAGTTTGAATATTGCTCTTCAAATTCTGAGCTAGAAAGAGCTTGGAAACATTACTTTTTTTGGGACTGCAACATATCCATATCGGTGGAGAGGCTTTTGGAATTGGTATCCAAAGAAGTAACATTTTCATGCTCTGGTTCTTATGCCATATTGGGCTCTGTCATACACAGCTGCTTTTGTACACAGCTGCTCAACCCACGGGGGAGTTATATTTGATCATCAGTTATTTTACAGCACCTAGCATAGATATGTCATCAATACAGGTCTCCAGATGTTGGACTGCATTGTAATTCCCACTATTCCTTACCTATGACTGCTCTCACAGCACCTGGAAGCATGATTCCCACATAGTGTATTGTGGGAAGTAAGCAAGATGTTAAATAATGATTGTAGGAGCACCCAGGTGTAACATTGTCTATATCTGATCTTCAGATATTTCTACCTTTGCTTGGTGTGGTGTACTATCTGTGTAAGGTGGTATGACCACTGTTTATAAATCTCTCCCCCACCATCCCAATGATCAGAATCATTTTCTTTTTGTGTATTTCCTCTTGTATCTCCTATAGCTAAAGAAAAATAAAGATGCACGGTGAGATCTTCCTTCAGAGTTTAATCACAAAGACGAGTCCAATACAAAATATTTAGTTTTATTAGCCATGGACCATTTTAAACAAACTCTGGAAGAGGTGGAGGAGAAGCAGGAGGAGGAGGAGGAGGAGGAGAAGGAGGAAATTTTACTCTAAATGTTCACCATCTCATTGGGATAAATCCACTGGTAGTTTCAACTAGAAGAGACCCACTGAAAGGAATAGAACTTAGTAGTCACCATTTATGTAGGACTCATTCATTTCAACAGGTCTACCTTTATTGGGATGACTAGTGAATATAAATAACGTTTGTGCCTTCAAAATGCTTGTCAGCCTATGACAAGCCTATGGATTTCTTGGGGTTTTCTTAAACAAAGATTACTCAGGGATGATTTGCAATTGCCTTCTACTGAGTATAGCTTGCAGCTCCTGGTATTGCTTTGGGTATCTTCTTTCCAAGTATTAATCAGGCCTGGTCCTGTGGATTTATTTGATTTTTTTTTATCATCCTAAAAATTTAAACCCAATGTCTATTTCAACTGAGTTTCTCTAGTATCAATCATCTACTTCAGAACGCCAGTCCCCCCAGCCCAAAAATGCCATGTTGTTGCCTGCCCACAGCTTGCTATTTGCATGGATGCTGCTGAGGTTCACCCTGGTGAAGTTTTGATGGGGCAAAAGAAGAAGAATGTCCTCAAAATAAATGTCTGTCCCCCTCCGCAATGAAAAAGTCCTCCAGTTCCTATATTCCTAGCACTGCAGAAAGTAAGACATTGACAAGACATAAGACTCATATTTGCTGTGTTTGCATTCCCTTGGACAGTTGGCCTACCTCTTTCCTTTGTAAGCCTAATCCTTATTTTTAAATGTTCAACTGAAGTTTAAAGTGACTATATTGCTTGAAATTTGGGAACCTGAAGGACATTTTCATGGTGGGGGGTGGAAAGAAATTTATTTGTGGGAGAATGCCTTCACTTTGCCCCTCACCCTATAGATACACCTCTGAGTTCACATATTAAATAGTATCCAGACAGGCCTTCGTTGTTGAAAACATTTTGCTGCCTGCCTTAAAGCCATGGTACATAGTTTTCAAGGCTATGTAACCTTTTTTTAAATTTATTTCCCCAAGGAAATAAAACCACAAAACCAACACTCACCATTTCCCTGACAATAAAAATATAACAACTATTCATTAATCAAACATGATTTTTAGTCTTTTCATGATACTCAATATCTGTTGCCTTAAGCAGTTGTCTCACTGTGCCTATGACCCTATGTTTAAACATCCACACACCCAAGCCATTAAAAATGTGTTATTAAAATAGCTAACATCTTTTGCCAGTCTAGCATATTCTGTGATTGAACTATTTCAGTTGTCTGTTAGAGGTGGAGACACATGCTACAAGTGCCAAGAAACATGACAATCAGACTTTGCACAGAGCATTAGAAAGTGCGCATTTTTGAACTGTGTTACAGTCTTCACTGCTGTCCATTTTTGCATATGTAAATTCCACATTCTATACCCTATAGAATCTATAGATTGTTGTGATGTGATCTATAGATTTTTCCCCCCCCTTTCGCAAAAACTCTATGCAGTATGAGCCTAATGTGTGTTTACTCAGAAGTGAACCCTGTTACTCAGGTTTACATCTGAATAATGAAGCATAGGACTGAGGTGCACAACATCTATATAAAAAGGAGTGTACTGAAATCCTTGGTATTTTATGAGTTTCCTTCCATTTGATACACTGTTGTTGACAATAAAAGTCTAAGTAAGAGGGGAAAGTACAATTTCTTCTCATTTGGATGAGAAGGCAGGAAGGCAAAATAATGGCAGCTCATTCATTTTTATTGAGATCAGCTCTTCATGAAAGTACAAATGCTTAATGGGGTTAATACCTAAGTTTTCAACAAGAGCAGTTAGAGCTGGAAGTGCAGTTTAAGAGCATGGTGGATCAAGTCTTGTAGGAAAACACAAAGGAACCCTGCTGCTTGTAAAATCCTCAATATTCTCTTGAGACTTTTGCTTTCTGTTTGATTTGGATGTGTAGGTATTATATTGAACAAGCACATACATAGCTTGGTTATTCTTGTGTAAGAAGCACACTAACTTTTAAAAACCTGCTTCTAAAAGGGCCATTCTATTTCCATTTACTGAGGCATAAGTCTCACGGTGTCCAGTGAAGCTTAGATGTAGGTAGCCTCACAGGATACGATAGTATCAAAAAGCATGGATTTGCTTGCAGTAGGGTAAAAAGTAACAATATAGTCTTAGGAGTTTATCAGACGGGAGGAATTTCTCTTTATTTCCAATGGAGCCAATTGGAGACAATTCAAATTCACGTGAATTCGCTAGTTTAGCAAATTTACGTGAATTCCAATTGCATTCAGAATGCATTCAGAATGACTTCCCATTACCCGAAAATGACTGCCCGTTGCCCAAAATTGCGTGAGATGCTTTAATGCGAAATAATGTAAAACCCATGATTGTGTTCAGAATGACTTCCCTTTTGCCCAAAATAGTGTGATATACTTTAATACGCAATAACGTGAAACCCTATGATTGCGTTCGGATTGCCATTAGATTATACTTCCAATTTCTGTCATCTGATAAACTCCCTAGGCATATTATCTTGCAAGTAGGTGTTCAGGGGCTTTTGCGCTGAAATTCAGTGTGCCCATTTTTGTTATATTTTTTTTCTGTAATTCCACTAGTATCATATAAATGAAATAGTGATTGACGCATGGTAAATCCTCATATTTTCCCCTTGATGTCAACAGGAGAAGGGTTTTTCCACAAACTCAAAAGTGTTGCAAAATTTTTTGGTTTGTTTGTTTGGGGGAGCAAACCTAGCTGATAGCTGCAAATGATTAAGCCAAGAATGTAAGCAAGTCTTCAATGGAAAGGGAGACTCTATAGATATGTTAATCTGCATCTATCCAATGTCCAGAATTGATTTATTCCGGAAATGTCAGCATTGGGAAATTTCATTGAGGTTAAACTGACGTGGAGGCTGGATAAATGGTTAAACAGGGAACAAAAGTTGGTAGTGAAATTATACCTAGAGTAGGACAAAAAGCAGCAGAGGCTTAAACAATAGATCAATATAAGTGATATTATGAAATGTTGGACTAAAAATACTATGATACTGTCTTGTTTTTTTTTATTCTCACCTCATTTTTCATCAGCTGAAAGCACTTCCTGTATTATTAGTAATATCTGAACAAATATGTACTTGACTTAAGATTTAAAAGATCACTAGCATACAAAAATTATTAATCTTTTGGATTTTGTCAAGCAACCTTTTCCAAATGTCCATCATAGTTTCTGTTTTTTCCTACACTACTGAAAATGCATTATCTATTTTGGTACAAATCTCAATTTAATACCTTCATAATTAAAAATGATAGTATCCAGTACAATATCTAATTCTTTGTTTCTGTTTTTTTTAAGCTCATTATTACACAATTCTCTTGATAAGCATAATTTAGCCTCAATTAAACACTTTAAAGTCCTATTTACTCAAATGAAAGAGACAGAAGGATATGATTAATTCTCCCATTGAATGAAGCAGAACTTCAAAGTACTTAATGTGGGTTACATCATGCCCTTAATAAATATATGACATCTGGAGGAAAATCTGCTACTTCGGTCCTCAGTGTGTTTACCTTGCAATTTTAAATTTACTCACAATTTGTGTACACGTGTATTTACTTTCCAAAGCATACATTATATAATGCTAATTAGCGTGAAATGTCTTTGCTAATGGTGATTTTAGTACGATAAGGCTCAGATTTGATTCTGTTGGACATGAATATCAAACGAGACAGACAAAAACAATTCTTACTTACCACCTGGAAGAAGTCCATGTTTTATAGGTTCCGGTGTGTTACGGGTATCCGAAGTAGAAGACATAATTAAGCGGAAATATATAGTGCCCTTGGGTTACAGGTATACAGCATTGAGCACAGCAAAAGGTGAGGCTTGTAAACTTCTCTGGCCTTGGGACAGAGGCTACAGTAACCTTCAGTGAAAGTCAGGGAGCAGTCCATCAACAGCATGCATGCGTGCGCACACACACACATACACACACCGCACACACATCCAGTAATTCAGAAAGTAACAGGCCAGTCTTTCAATGGACTCTGTACTTTTTCCAGCATTAGTGACCCTCAGTAAACCAGCCATGCCATTTCATGATGGTCTCTAATCAGAAGAATCGGGAGTTGGGATAGGCTCGGCCTGGTCACGTGACTCCATACAAGTTTGATAAGAAGACCCTGTTATAAAGTGACAGCAAAAAAAGAGATAAGAACTCTTGGCAGATAAGGACAGAGAAATGATTAACTCCAGACTGAAGAGGTGCTATGAAGCAGAGAGAGAGAGAGAAAGAGAGGGAAGGCTATAAACTTGTGGGGTGTGTGTATGTGTCAGAAGATCATACCGAAGAGATAGCTCCCCCCTCTCACATTGCAAAGTAAAGGGTAACACCTATAAACTTATGTTTGTGACCTGGCCTCTCGATGTCATCATCTCTTTACAGAGTGGACAACAACCGTGAGCTCTTTGGGCTTCTGTAAATACCGCTGGAAGGCAGAATAAGCAAACATTCATCCCTTAAACCAGGCCTTCCAACAGATTTATTGTTCTACATCCCATAGCAATACCATGGGACAAGCCCATGGTGATTTTCTGTCTGACACAAACATTTTATTGTACCTACTCATTAGACAGGAGCCTAACCCCGGCTTGTTTGTCCAATAGTCACCAGTTAAAAGTGTAAACTATTCTTTTCTTCAATAGCTTAAGTCTTTTATTGCAGGGGCAGATATGATTATCCTGGGAAAATAATGGCTCACTCACAGTTGGGGTGCCTTAAAAAAGTCTGACTAGAATGAGCAAAGTTTCTCCTTCAAGTGTCATAAACAACTAACGAGAAGGACTCAGTAGTTGAATTCTGTCTAAATTTCAGGACCATAAGACATTTACATGATCTGTTCATAATCTTGCATGTATCTGCTTACAAGCGAGGCCCTGTGGGATTTAGGACCAGGTTATGTATAAGATTGCTCCTGGTCTTGGAAGGTAGTACTTGCTTGGGACTTTGAGTTACAAAGGTCTGTCACAATTCAGTCCTGCCTAGCTTTCATTTCATCTAGGAACCAGTTGTGACACCACTATGTACCTGAAGCCCTAATATGGAGTAAAATAACACTGTAGGAGCATTTACACTATGGAAATAATGCGGTTTGACACCACTTTCACTGACATGGAGAGATCCTATAAAACCCTGGGGTTTGTAGTTTTGTGAGGCACAAGCACTCTTTGGTAGAGAAGGGTAAAGACCTTGTAAATCTACAAATCCCAGGATGGTATGGGATGGAAACTACAGCACATAATGTGGTGTCAAAGTGCATTATTTCTACAATGTTTTCAACATTAAAATGTAGTGAGAATTATATTTAAATTTCCCCCCTCCCCACCCAGATATAATGGCTTTCCAGATGTTGGGAGTTTAACTTCCACTTGTCACTGCCGTATCCTGAGGTGAACGTAGATGCAGAGTATTGAGTATTTATTAGCTGACAAAATCGTCCAGGAACTTGTGCATTCTTATGGCATGCCAGGGCAGTATCTATTTCATGACAGGTGGTTGTTCAACATGACTACACTCTGCATTTGGACATTATGCACTATGCAGGTTTTGTTCCTACTGTTCTGACTAATGAAGGCAATTGTGGGAAACTTGCAAGCTGTCCAGTCCATAGTTCTGTATTTGCAGTTTCAGTGTACAGATATCCCAAAAGAAAAGGTGTCTTTTTCCCCCAGCATGCCATCCACTCTTTGCTTAAGCAGTGAGCCTGGAATGTATGAAGCTGCTCTGTAAAAATTTCCTTATTGTCAGCGACTGAACAATCAATAGATGGTTTTATGTCTTTTCTGTATTTCAGGGAGAAGCAGAATTGAAACTTGCAGAATCTGTTTTATTTCTACCAGTTCTGATCCTTCCATTAGGCAAGGTAGGAAGTTGCCTTAGGCAAGGGATTTTTGGTATCATGAAAAGGCAACACATTTAATATTAAATATTTTATAGTTCTTGTTGTTTTTACACATCTAGAGATAGCGTAGCAGTGCCTGGCTGGGTTTAGATAATATATACCTTGATGTGAGGTGTGGGTGGGATATTCTGCTCTGCCTAAATCAGCAAAAATATTTTATGTCAACTCTGTTTAAAAAAGTATTATTAGAAGCTTCAGGAGCAACCAAATAGAACCAGAGCAAAATAGTGACTGAAGGGTACATCTCCATCCTGGTCATTTTACGTGTGCTTGACATTTGTTTTCAGTAGCAGAACTGCATTCACAGCACAATCACTCCATAATAACTTCATTTTAGCAGTCTAGTTGACCTCACATCCCTATGCATGATTATGGGGGTGTGAGCAGAACTCAGCAAAAGTTACCTTTGGACTACAACTCCCACAATCCTTCAGGCAGCACGACCACTTGTCACGTTCGTAGTGGTAGATATCCTGGAAGTTGGAGGCTGGAATCTATGTTCTGAAACTAAGTCCCAGACTTACTGTTTCCCTGGATAGATTGCACTATGAAGGTGGAGAGGATGACCTTTAGCTGTTGCTAAAGATCAGTCAGAAACCTTTGCACTGGGGTGGACAATTGTGATCCTCCAGATGTTTTTTGAAAAACAGTCATAATCCTTCATAATTGCCTATGATGCCTAAGGCTGCTGGGATTTGTAGCCCCCCGCTAAAAAAAAATCTGGAGATTCACAGTTGCCCACCTCTGTCTTTGCTGATCTATTGCAAAACATCCAAAAGTCTACCTTTTATTCCCCCAGAGCTGTACATTATTCTCTGATTTGTTTGGTAATGTAGTAAGATTAAGAGATGGAATGCTTGTCCAGATAGACATTTAGGCTGATTTAGTATTGCTGGTTAGACTTTACCATTCATAAAGTCAATTAATTATAAGGCTATTGGTGGCATTATGTGGTGAACAGGCTTAATGTCCAGTATCTGTAGGCAGGGAACTGACATTTTACACAGACAAAGGTTACTTGTATAAGCGGCAACAAGCACTTGTGTCCTTAAGTTCTAAAGACTTCTGCTGTAACTGCCTGCCTTTGAATGACTCCTCAGTCCAACTTATTGGCATGTGAAGAAAAATGATATTAATGAGCTACATTAGCGCTTATCTGGAAGGCTCATTTGCTAGAAATGACTGCTTTGCAGATCACACTGTGAGAAAATGCCAGATTTTTGTTTTTTCCTCTCTCTCTCTCTCTCCCTTTTTTCATTAAACAGACAAGGGGTGGAAAAGAATTCGTATTTACGGAACAAGTAAGAGGTGTTTAGATACCACCAAGATGTGATGGCAGGAAAACACAGCCAAGTCTTAGTCAATAATAAAACAGAAATCTTCACACAGTGGACCAGCAGGCCTTACAATAGTTTGTCTTCATCCATACATGTGCTAAAATAGTTGTGGGAAACCTTTGGTCCTCCTGAATGCCAACTGTCATGAGTTCCAGTCAGTGTGGCTCATAGGCAGGTATGGTGTGAGCTGCAGTCCAACAATGTTGGAAAGCATGGGATTTCCACTCTTATCCCTAAAGCTCCAGTTAGTAAATTTCATCAGGGTTGGGAAACATATGCCCCCTCAAATGTTGATGAACTCTTACTCCTGGCAACCTTCACCAATAGCCAGGTTGAAAGCTGCTATGATACAGATGAGGAAAATATATCTTGTCCCTTTTTTGTAGTCCCCAACCTTTCCCTTTTCCCCCCAGGTGAAATCACCCCTGGGAGAGCAAAATTGCCCCCAAATGTATTGGCCTACCAATACTCTGGACCTTATCAGACAGGAGGAATTTCTCTTTATTGCGAATGGAGCCAATCTGAATTCACATGAATTTGCTAGTTTAGCGAATTCACGTGAATTCCTATAGCGTTCAGAATGCGTTCAGAATGACTTTTCATTACCCGAAAATGACCCCCCCCACTGCCCGAAATTGCATGAGATGCTTTAATTTGAAATAACATAAAAGCCATGATTGCATTCGGAATGACTTCCCTTTTGCCCAAAATTGCGTGAGATACTTTAATTCGCAATAATGTGAAACCCCATGATTATGTTTGGATTGCCATTGGATTATACTTCCAATTTCCGATGTCTGATAAGGTCCTCTGTGATGCTCAAGTTCAAACCTAGAAGCCTCAAATTGTGGCTTGTATCTATCCAGATGTGATCAACTGCAATCTCCATTATATATGGAGGGGCTTGCTAGTTGCGGATGATGGTTCCTACAATCCAATATATCCAAAAGTTTACAGGTTCAGGAAAACTGTGTATTGAAAGCTAATCTGGGAGTGGGGGAGTATAGGGAGCTTGGTGATGAAAATAATTAAGTGGGATTTCAGAGCTGCAAATATTTAAAAGGTACAGCAGCACACCATCCATCATAGAGAGCTTGCATCACTTAAAAGTTATGTTGTTTAGCTTTATGGGAATCTTATTTGGAATGTGAGAAACATAGCACCTGGAATAAGAAATAACCAATCACATGAAGTACTGCTATGTTCAGGCAAACATTGGAAAGTTCTAGTAATCAAACAAGAGACTAGTCCGTCACCACTTTGCAACAGATTTGTTACAATCGTATCCCCCCCCCCCCCAAATAGGAACTAAATAGATTTTAGACACCATTCAGACTTGCTAATTCTAAGCCAGTTTCGTGAAATCCTTTCACTAATTTGTTGAATCTAACCACATTGAAAATGCACTTTGAATTTAACTGCATTAAAATGCCAACATTTTTAGTGCCCTGACCCTGGCAATTCTCTAGATGATGATGGTGATGATGATAATTATTTCTATCTGGTTTTCCCCTCAGATTGAGACACAAAGTGGCTTACACTGATTGAAAAAAAAATTGCTTAAAACCTACAAAATGCAAAAGTTAAAACACCATTAAAAAATCAGAAAAAAATGAGAAAATACTGTATGTGAACATAGAGATTACATACATAGAGATTATAAAGATTACATGCATGCATACAACACACACATAACAGGAACAGCTCTTTTTTTTTTTTTTTAAAGTGAGTCTAATGTGGATAAATTGAAGGAACAGAAATATTTTTTCTAGGGAGGAATGAGAGAGAACATGATGAAGAGGTCCTTCATTATCAGAAATATGTAACTGAAAATAGGGACATGGTCTTCTTAATAGTTACTCTCTCCTACTTGCGGTTGCACCCATTTTTGGTGGTATTAAGTTCATGGCAAAGCCTTTTCTTTTCAGATTTTTTTTTTTTTTTGCTGTATGCTGCTTTACTTGTATAATTCTTAAACTTTTGAAGCCTGGTGGCATGTTCCCATCTCTTAATAGTCCTAGAAATGGACATCGTTTGTTGTGTTCAGATCCGCTAACTATGTTCCTTTTATTTCAGTGGGAATGGCGCTTACCAAAAAGTCATGATGGGAATGGAACAGAGATTGAGCTTAATCTCCACTACCACCCACTGGATAAATGGGCTTCAAAATCTCTTTCTCCTCTTTGCTGCCCACTCCCATATTACTACTCAATCTCCCTCTGAGGTGGCAGTGGGCAGTAAGTGTAAACAGAAGGAGGTGGGAGTGCTAGTGGTAGCAAAGGAGGAACACTATGATCTGACACTAGCCTACACGTATCTGCCTGTCTTTGGTGGGGTGATGAGAGCACCATATTATGCTAGCATCCCTCATGGTTTAAGGGGCTCTTGTTGAGGATATTTTGCTTGAAGACTCCCCCTAAACTCTTGAGTTAATACTGCATTCATTTAAGTGATATCAGCCCAATGGCTCCTTTACCATCTTGCTTTGCACTGCGGAGTTTATGCAATTATACCTAGGCTTCTTCTGAGTGTAATCAATAGCTGTTTATTTAATGAAGCCAGGGCTCATGTATGTGCTTTTAGCGTTGAACTAATGAGCTTTTCCAGTGGGAATCTGTTTTATTTTCATTCTTGAAATTCTCCCTATCTTGGTGTTGTTATCCGGCATTCCAAGATTAACACAGCGAGGCAGATTTTGCTCTCTCTGGAGGCTTAACGTGAAGGGGGAAATGGCTCTGATTCCATTAGTTAAAAATAGGTTAATTGGTTGTGACTGTATCAGATGGGAAATGATGGAAAAGACTGAAAGCATATTTTCTTTGGATCAGACTCTATGCACAAACTCTATACAAGACAAACATAAACTAGCAGCCACCTAGGGCCAAATTCCCTCTCCTACTTTCTTGAACTCTTGGGCTCACACTACTGGATGAACTACTGTGAATGCACAGGATGTTCAGAAATATTCTGACTGCTGAATGGGAAAGGTTGGACATAGCATGCAGCCTTAGCCAGCACAGCCAATGGTGAGGAATGCTGGAAGTTGAAGCTCAGCCACATCTGAAGAGACACAAAGTACACCTCTATTCTACCTAGTGGTGGCTGGTGACTTCCATATCAATGGGGCAAGGAATCTGTGCCTGGTTTTGGTCTGAACTTTGAAAAAGCTATCCAAGATCCTGAGACTTATCTCTGAAATAAATCCAGAGCCTTAGATTGTCCCTTCAAAGTTTAGATTAAACCCTCAATTCACTATCCTATCATCAGCTACCACCTCCCTCTGGCAAGTGCTAAAGGAATTGTAGAATGGGTTTATATTTCATTGTAAAAATCAGATTATATGTTCGTACATGGGCATGAATTGTATATTTATATATATAGAAGTTATGCCTTCAATTTACACAGCAACATGAAAAATAGTGTAAGAAAAAGTCCTCTGGATAACAGTTGCCAACTTAGTCCTGGCTGACTGAAGTAAGTGTTCCCCAGAGGACCTGAGTATACAGGGTGGATGATATGCAACAAGGCAGTCTTGCAGGTGACCTGGACCCAAACCATGTAGGGTTCTAAAGGTAACCATCGACACTTTGCACCTTGCCCATAAACTAATTGGCAGCATGTGGAGTGATTTTAATAATGGTGTGATATAATCACTCCTGGATGTACCAGTAACCAATCTGGCTGCCATGTTTTGAACTAATATGTTTCCAAATGTGGTACAGGGGTAGGCCAATGTACAGCACATTCAAGAAGTTTTGCTCTTTTTTATCACCCATTTATTTATTTATCCCCACAACAACCCTGTGAAAAAGATCAGGTTGAGAGTGCTGGATCCAAAGTCATTCAATGAGTTTTGTGGCTTAATGACATGATGATAGTATTATAGCCATAGAGCAGCTTTGCATTAGAGTTATAGACCGGCCTCATGGCTTAAATGGGGACTTAAACTGGATTCTTCCAATTGTCAGCCTAGTGCTCTAACCAGAACACATTGGTTCTCTAGATTCTTTGGAATGGAGAATATTGTTGCAGCAAGATATCATTCTGTGCCTGCTGCCAATTGCACTTCCCAAATTTGATTAAATTAATGCAAATTCAGTGTGTAAACAAGCCCCCAAGAACAACAAAAATGTGTCTGTGGAATGGAGAGACATTTATTTTTCTGTTTTATTTTTTTATGGCATCATTTTGAAAAAGCTCATTTGGGGCTGCAGCTGCACTGCAAAAATAATCCAGTTTGACACCACTTTAACTACCATGATCTACCATGCTATGGAATTCTGGGAACTGTAGTTTTGTGATACATTTAGCCTTCTTTGCTAAAGTGGTGTCAAACTGGATTATTTCTGCAGTGCAGATGCAGCCTATGTCAAGAGAAGGAAAGGGGAAATCCAAGTAGATATCTGGAGAAATTGTTTCTTTAAAATTATATTTGGAGTTTTAGATTGCTAGATTCCTGTCTTTCAAAACATGATGGCTTCCACATATTCAACCTGAATCTTATGACATTACAGCCAAGACCATTGGAAACAATAGTAAATAATTTACAGTATTTTAATGTCATCATCATCATCATCATCATCATCATCATCATCGTCGTGGGATGTGTCATGTTATCAATGATATTTCACACATTTCTAGATTCCTGGATTGAATCCAGATCAGTTATGCTCCAAAGATCTAGTGCGTAGCACCTTATAGACTGTGAAAGTGGTGATAATAATACCATTTGCATGCCTCACCTCCCACACAAGAGTGTGCAAACTGCTGAGGTTTTCTCTGAGTTCTGTGTCATTCTTTAACACAGACCAGGCCAATTTCCCATAAGCTCTGTGTCATTTGAAAGCTCAATTATTCCCGAACCCAGGGCTGCCGAAATTTACCAAGAGGCATCTAGCTGCTGTCTAGTCTATTGAGATACCAAAATGTTATTCTGTAATGTATTGTTTGTGTTTTGACGCTGTAGGTTCCCAGAGGCTCAGGACCTCTGAAATACTAAAATACTGGGTATTTTAACCTTCCTCCACTGCACAGCCTGGCCTGAACCCACTAAAGTTGTTACCTCACTGCTTAGAAATCTAGATAATTTTTAAAAAGGTAAGTAAATGTTGTTTATCATTGTGGATTAAGATCGTAACGTCTCTGTGCCTTCCATTCATCAGATAGCTTAATCCCATCATAAATACACAAATTTCTGTCACAGACAACTGTGTTCCAAAGGGGGCACATCACACCATATCTGGAGGCTCAAGAAAAAATGCCTCAGAATGAAGGTAATATGTAATATTTGAGAATCATATCTATATCTGTGTCTAATATATATATATATACTGCCATCCTAGATGGATCCTGCTGTGTCCCCCCACCCCCCGAGTTTACAGAAAGTGAAGAAAGATTTAGAGACTCCCTTGTAAAGAATGGGTCTCCAGGTGATTTGATAATGAGTTAGGTGTTCTATGCTTTATCTTCTTGGATCTGATCACCAGCAAATGTTGAAAGTGGCTGCTACGTGATGGTACTTTGTACTTTGCCTTAAGTCTCTGTTGCTTTGACACCATTGTTTCGATAAGCCATTTAGGGTATTTTGAGTCGCTCTGATGGCATAACACAGACCTCAAGTCATTAAAACACACAAACTGCATATTGTGCCCTTATAGGCCGTTGAAACGTTGTGATGGAAAGAAGCTGATTTGCTGCTTTCCCAATGCTGTATCAGACATGCCAAACTGTACCCAGACCCCCCACATTCCAGCCAAATCTGGCAATGGGGTTGCTTTCCATTGGGCAACAATGAGAGCTATAAGACCCACCATTCCTAATTTATATAGTGTGATAAAGTCAATCTTTCCCAGGGGAAAATGAGACCCAGGAAAGCACTTCCTGGCTATTATTGAATACATCAATAAAGAAATGGTGTGTGTGTCCCTATCGCTGTCAGTTTTTCTCTTTGTGACCCAGTAATGTGGGATTGTGAACTATGCCTGGAAATAGTGAGCTGCAGATAATAGTAATCTGGAACAAGTTACTTCATGGATAGTTGGATGGACGGGTTAAATGAAGGTGGAATAAAATTACAGTGATTAACACGTGTAAAGTTTTGGTGTTGCAAATAACATTTTCTAGTTACTTTTCTATTTTTAAGTAAATGATTTCTATTTGAGCTCAGCACATAATTTTTTTTCCATAAAAAGATACACATACCTCCAATCATCCAAACTCCTTGGATTACAAAACAGTTACTTTTCAAAAGTCAAATTTAAAGGGCATTTTAGAGGCATTATGGCTGCATCCACATTGCAGAAATAATCGAGTTCGACACTGTTTTAACTGCCATGGCTCAATGTTCCATCGCCACAACAAGCTACCATTCCCAGAATTCCATAGCATTGAGCCATGGCCGTTAAAGCAGCATCAAACTGGATTATTTCTGCAGTGTGTATGCAGCCTATGAGAACTTTGAAACTGCAAAGAATTGTGGAGTATAATGATTGATTCGCACAAAATAACTGTAGACGACCGAGCTTGGGCAGACACTGCATCTTGCATCAGCTCTGCTTCAGGCCCAGTGCTGGACCCCACTCTTTCTGGGGGTTGCAGTTAAGTTCTGGAACAAGGAGAACGAATATAGTAGATCCATTTCTAGGTGTTAGTTTTTCCTGGAAAAGGCATATTAATTATGTGGGTTGAAACAATGCCAGTAGTGAGGGCTATTTCTGTCCAAAGTAGTCCTGACCTCTTTGCACACAAGTACTGCCTGCTGTTTTTGTTGCTGGTTAAATGTGTGTGTGTGTTTAAAATAATGAGATTAACATGAAAAAAGTGTTTAAACACAGATATGATCCTGAGCTCATTTGATCTCATGGTGGAGGAACCACCTTGCAACTGGGTTTCCTGAACACCTGCACTACATTGTAGACTTATTTCACCATGTTAGCCCAAGAGACTGAAACACACAAAGCTTTAATGGGGGCTTACTGTATAAAATAGCAAGGGTTTGCCCTCCTCAACAGATGTTTACATACTGTTGTAATTTGTAATGAAGAGCAATATTGCCAGTTTATGAATGTGGAAATCCCTTAGCCCAGAGCCCTCAATAGCTCAGTGTTTATTCATAGGGAAATAGAGACGGTGGAAAGGCACTGATGGGTACAGAAATGTCAGTCAATAATCTTCCTCTTGCACCCAGGGCTGGTGTCAGTCAGTACCCAGCATTCATGGGCAATGTTGGGGTCCCTGTGCCTCCCCCCCCAAAAAAACTTCCAATCTATATGGCTTCTGATTATCATGTACCATGAGAAACACATGCATAAATGTTTTCTGTTGTTGTTGTTGTTGTTGTTAATTTCCTTTGCATTGATTTCAATCCATGGTGACCCAATGGATGAGACATCTCCAGCCCCTCCTGTCATCTTCTGCTCTGCCCAGCTCTTGCAGACTCTTTGGAGCTTTCTAGATTGGCAGGAAAGGGTGACATGAAGTTGCCTTTTCCTTAATACATAGCAGCTGCACTGCAAGTCCCAGGTGTGTAATAGAAAGGCATAGGGCAGCTACACTGAGGAGGTGTGGGGACGACTTATCTGAAGTCTTTTCTGTTGCTCAGCAACTACATTGGAAGCTGTCAGGATGCTAGAAACACAGACGGAGCAGCTGCACGGGTGGCAATGAATGGGGCCTTTGGCCGCACTGAACCTTTAATATTTTTGTTGTTGTTGTTGCTGGCTGCGAACTGCACAGTTGCACCAGTACATCATACAGGCAATTGTATTGCCAGCTGCGAACTGTGCAGTTGCGCAGGTACATCACACATGAACTGTGCAGTTATGAAGATCTGCCAAATTACCATTGTGGTTTTGCTTCCCTTTTTAAAGTGCGCAGTTGCATCAGTGCACCATGAATAACCCCATTATTATTATTATTATTATTATTACCCCACCCCTTTGAGATCAATCGAGGCAGCTTAAAAAATTAAAACACTATTACATCAATATAACAAACTGCATCCCTCCCCCCTTAAAAAGATATTAAATCCGTTACGATTTAAGTTTGTGAATAAACTTCTTTATTTTATGAATGAATTGATATTTTATGTGGAGTTGCATAACAGTTACAGCATCCCAGAGTCCCTACTGCACATGTCTAGGGTTTGGATTAGAGCTGGAACTAGGGTTTGGGAGCTTTAAAAAACTGCACAGTTGCACTGCAGCATTTAGACACAGCTGCACTGTTACACCCTTTTAAAAAAGAAGCTGGGAAAAGCAGCTCCTTTTTAAAGCTGCTTTTTCCCCACTAAAATGAAAAAGAAGTGCGTTCATGCCACACTTTCAGTGTGGGTCATCTAAAAGCTACACTTTCATGCAGCCATGAACACACCCCAGTCTAGATCAGCCCATAGTCTCTTTAATAAAGTCCATCCATCTAGCACGTGGCCTTCCTCTCTGTCTACTTCCTTCCACCTTTCCTAACATTATTGTTTTTTTCCATTGATTGATTCAAGAAAATCTCATAATACTTATGGCTTTACAGTTGCCATAAGTCAAAAACAACTTGAAGGCACACAAGAATAACAAAGAATGCAAGGTGCCAATTTCAGCTGCGGATTCAACTAGATATTTGATGATAAATTCAGGTCTAGGTGCGAGAAAACCTGTTTCCTATATGCAAATCTTTTGCAGCGGCCAAACTAAAACAGTTATACCCAGCACAGAGAGGACCATGCTGCATACCTACCTTCCACACAGGTGTTTAAGGGGCCTTTCAGAAAAAGAGGACCTGGCCGCTCTAATTCAACACAGACATGTCGAGATCCAAACTCAGACTCTTAAGGGTTAGGCACTCAGAACCCCAAGCTAGAATGGAAGAATCTATCAGATATGGTTTCTCCTACATACAGTTTTAAAATCTCTAATCCTTTTATCTTCAATAGGAAGGAATTTTGAAAAAATTGTTAAATATTTCAAATAAAAAAAGGGGAACTGAACTGAAATTCAGACTCATCCAAAAGTGGAGCATGAATTCCTAATATTTTTCACTGTCTCCTGCTTTTTGTCTACAATTGACCTGCTCACCACCAGAATTCTGAATCTATGCTTGTTATATTGCAGGAAAAGCAACTAAAGAGAGGGGAGTTTCAGGAGTCAAAAATGGGAAGAAGGATTAAAACCTCCCCTTCCACAGCCACTCTGCTGGAAATAGTGTCTCATCCCTGATGAGATGGTTTGCAAAATAATAATAATAATAAAATAATAATATTAATAATAGTTTTTATTTCCTGTCTCTCCTGTCGGATTGAGGCGGGACTGCATCAATAGTGGAGAATACTGGAGAACACCTTTATTCCAAGATTCAGTCTGTCGTTCAGTGTCTTGTCTACCTTTTAGAGATTGGGTTTGTGCTGAATTAATCACTCCTTTGGAAGTTGGCATTTGCAATACCCACTTTGCTGAAAACAAGCCCATTTTAAAGTGTGTACACATCAGTATAAGGTAAATTTCCAATTTTAATTTTTTTTGGAGCCATGTGCAAGAGACTCCAGGGAATGGTGTCTGCTGTCTGCAGGAGTTATCTTTTTGATGAATCAGACACCTTATTTGTACCTCTGCATTTGACAGGCATGTTTTAATAAGGTCTTGAACTGCTTACTGTGTCTTTATGTACCTTCCCTTTTAGCAGCTGTAACAATGGTGCTGCTCATCTTGTATTAATGGCATGACAAATAGCAGGTTTAAACATTAACTTGTTAAGGACATTTTTAAAGTGAATTTGGCTAGAACGATAGCATTACAGACGAAAACATAAGACTGAATCAAATGCCGTGCATTTATTTTAAAAACCCAGGAGATATAAAAGGAGTTATTTATGAAGCACACTCAGATATTTGTTTTTGAACATATTACATACTGTATTGTGTAAATTAAGTCTGTAGTCAATACATCAGTATATGAAAATATGTACATAATTTGTAAATAAACAATATGAAAAATGATTTGTATTGATTATATAAATAGCAAATAAACCATGTACAGTATATGATATTTCACTGCATAAGAATAAAATTTCCATATTTGGTACTTTACAAATGTAAACCTTTTTCCTATTTTCTGATGATAATAATAATAATAATAATAATAATAATTTATTTATAACCCGCTCCTCTGTATTATTATTATTGTACTGTATCTTTGAAATGGTAAACCTTAGGGCAAAAAGGTGCAGTGATGTGTGTATCCATTTAGGTATCCATTTATGTGTGTCTTAACTGATCTGTAAGTTGCTTTGCAGCCATAAAACCCATGATGGGTTCACCTTAGGGTTGCCAAAACCCGAAAATTATTTAAAGGCACACCACCACCAAAACAAGCTGCTTTGGGCCTTTTTTTGGGGGGGGGGGGGTGAACAGTGTGATAGAACAGCTTAGATTCCTACTATAAACTCTGCTTCAAGAAACACAAAATGAACATGTACTCAAAACAAAATCCCGAAATTTCCCCATATTTGCAAAAGCACTTGGACCATATTTGATTGTTGCTGTTTGTTTTAAGCCAAACCTGGAAATGGTAGGCTATTGGTGACACATTCCTTCAAAATTTTCACATGTTCAATCAATACATTAGGGGCGGGAAGCAAATGTCTCTCCAGACCAACATCCTTATCATTGGTTATGCTAGCTGGCACTGTTAGGAGTTGCAGTCCAACAAAATCAAGAAGGATGCATGATTTGTATCTGAAATACACTGAAAAAAGGACCAGGACCTCAACTGGCTAATGCAATTTTCTGCGAACAAGTGTGGTATAGTGGTTTGAGTGTTGGACATTGATTCTGGAGACCAGGGCTTGAATCACTGGGTGACCTTGAGCAAGTCGCACGTTCTCAATCTCAGAGGAAGACAAAGGAAAACTCCATCTGAACTAATCTTGCCCAGAAAACCTCATGATAGCTTCAATTTAGGTTCAACATAAGTGAGGAATTATTTGAAGGCACACAACAATGTTTTACCTGTGTTTCATTTTTGTAAGATTTTAAATAGGTTTTATAATGTTTTAATGTGGTGATTTAAAAATTGGTTTTATAACTTTTTGGAAACATTTTGAATTTGTTGTCCTGGAAGCCACTTTGTGTCCTTTCCTCAAAGAAAAATGGCATATAAATAAAGTAAATAAAGTAAGAATGCCAGTGGGATTCTGGAAAGCATGACAAAATAGAAACAGCTCTTCACATGCCTAGTGTCTTAACAATGAAGTGGATAATTCCAATAAGAAAGACTAGGAAAAGGAATCTTAAAGCATTTCCAATTTTATTTTCTTTGATGTGATTTATTTTACCATTAAATAATCACAGATCAACATTGGTTTTTGCCTCTGTTTCCAGTGCGTTATAACTATTTTTAATGTTAACATTGTATTTGCATTATGTCTTCTTTTCAACTGTGGAACTCAAGATGGTGTGTGTGCGTGTGCATGTGTGTGATGGTGAATGCAGACATCCAAAGTGGTCTTCTATCCAGGCACTGACCAGATGCTGATCCTCTTAAATTCAATAATTTTTAGACATAATGTACCTTGTAGCTATGGCTTCATCCCAGTTTGTTCACATAAAATCCCACCATTGTAGAATTGGAAGGCATCTCAGAGATAATCTAGTGCAACATCCTGCTGATACAGGAAATCCACAGCTAAAGGATCCCTGAGAGTCAATAGAGGCTTTTACTGTACTGTTAATATTGGATGTATGCAGAACAGTTCCAGGCATAAGGAGCAGAGTGGAAAAGAAGACATAGTCATTTCAGGGAGCAAAAGACTTTTGAAGAGCCAAGGGTGGTGGACCTGGCTGTAAAAATGGAGAAATATCTGGAAAGGGAAGTCTATGTAGGATTCAAAGTATGGACAAGACATGTGCACAGGATCTGAGCAAACAAGAAATCAATGTAAGGAGATAAAAAAAAAAGTGTCACATATTCACACCACCATGAGAGGAAAGTTTTGCAGTGAAGTGCGTGATGGATGAAGGCAATGGTGGCAGTGAAGAAATTCTCTGTCACCACTGCATCTGCACAGTGTTGTCCAGAGGAGCTTTCCCAAGTGATTAGAGGCCTTTTATATTCTGGCCCACAAGAATGAAATAAAGATGATTCAACAGCTCACTGTGAAGAATTTGCAAGACATTTTGCAGACAAAAGTGTTTGGATTCTCTCTGGCTTGGATGCTGTAGTTGAAACAGGTCCAGTGGATGTAATCTTAGTGACTCTTTGTCCTGGGTTGCTGGATAAGTTTCATTTTGTGCAGCCTGAGAATGTGGACAGGATCCATGGAGAAGTGAGGGCTACCATGTGCATACTAGATCTTTGTCCTTTCTGGCTTCTGAAAGCAGCTAGAGAGGGACTGGCTGAATGGGTAAGTGGAGTGGCGAATGCTTCACTGCAGCAAGGCAGATTTCCATCCGGCCTAAAGGAGTCTGTGATGAGGCCATTACTCAAAAAGACCTCCCTGGATGCCATCATTCTCAATAACCGTCATCCAATATCTAATGTGCCATTCTTGGGCAAGGTTCTGAAGTGAGTGGTGGCCTCCCAGCTCTGGGGCTTCTGGATAAAACAGATTATCTAGATCAATTTCAGTCTGGCTTCATACCTGACTATGGGATGGAGACAGGTTTGGTTGCCTATGCAAATGAGAAACAGCCTAAGGTCAGGGGATTCCCAGCAGACAATGAGCACCAATTAGCAGACATTAATCCTTGTTTGCATATCCTCCCACCCTGAGGACTGCCATTAACAACAGAGCAATACATTTGCAAGTTACTCCTTCCTTCCCAGGGTCATACAGGATATATATCTCCAATCGTTTTCCAGGCTATCATTCTCTGAAGATGCCAGCCACAGATAGAAACTCTTCTAGAACATGGCCACATAGCCTGAAAGCTCCATAAAAAACTACGGATGCCGGCCATGAAAGGCTTCGACTCCACAGGTTTGGTTGCCTTGGTGGATAACTTATGCAGGGAACTGGATGGGAGGACGTGTCCCTGTTGGTCGTACTGGACTTCTCAGTGGCTTTCAGTATCATTGAACAAGGTATTCTTCTGGGTTACTTCTCGGAGACAGGACTTGGGGGCATTGTTATGCTGTGGTTCTGGTTTTTCTTACAGTTGTAGACCGCTGAGACACTGCTTAGGCGGTATGAAGCGGTATATAAATGAAGCTGTTTGTTTTTGTTTTTGTTTGTTTTCTTGGAGGGGCAAATTCAGAAGGTGGTGTTGGGAGACTCCTGCTTTACCTTCTCACCATTGGTCTGTGAGGTCCCTCAGGGTTTTTTTCTGTCCCTCATGCTGAGAGTGGTGATCTGGAGATTTGGGGTGTGATGTCACCAGTACATAGATGACACCCAACTCAATCTTCTCTTCCCATCTGATTCCAAGGAAGCTGTTTCTATACTGGACCAATGTCTGTTGTCAGTGATGGGCTGGCTGAGGGCAAATAAACTGAAACCTAATCCAGGCAAGGCAGAGGTGCTCCTGGTCAATCATAAGGCAGATCAGGGAATAGGGATTCTGCCTGTGCTGGATGGGGTTACACTCCTCCTGAAATCTCAGGATCACAGCTTGAATGTTCTCCTGGACTCATCTCTGAGCGTGGATGCCCAGGTTTGAACAGTGGCCAGAAGTGTATTCGCAAAGTGCCAAGTGCACCTGTTCTTTGAGATGTCAGATCTGGCTACAGTGACACATGCCTTGATTACATCCCATTTGGACTACCATAACACACTCTGTGTGAGGCTGCCTTTGGAAACTATTCAGAAACTCTAGCAGGTGCAAATCACCACAGCTAGAATGCTGACCCGGGCCAGTTACAGGGAATATATAATTCACTTTTTGAAACAGCATTACTGGCTACGGGTTCATTTCTGGGCACAATTCAAAGAGCTGGTCATCACCTATAAAGCCCTGTACAGCTTAGGTCCAGACTATTTGAGAGACTGCATCTTCCCCTATGAACCTGTTAGAGGCCTAAGATCTTTTGGGAAAGGCTTTCTCTTGGTCCCACCACCATCCCAGGCTTGTTTGGTGAGGACACGAGAGAGAACCTTCTCACTAGCTGTTCCCAACTCCCTTCTGTGGGAGGCTAGGAATTTCACAGGCAAGCATATAACATATAATCAGGACGGGTGATTTTTACATGGATGTGTATATTAGTGATGTTTTTAATTTTGTATTTTTTTGGTCAATTTTATATTATTTTAACTAGATAATTTTAATTGTTTTAAAATTTTTATTGTGTTGTTTTATTAATGTTTTATCTTTTGAGCCACTTTGGTTCCCTTTTTGCAAGAAAGGTGGCATAGAAGTGAAATAAATAAAAATAAAATAATAAATAAAATATATGAAAATAAGTAGCCAAAGATTAGAGGGGAAAAGATAGTAGCTGTCTACCTGGCCCTTGGTATGAGGGGATTCACACTAGACTTCTACAAATGGCCACTTTCTAGATGTGTTGGACTACAAATCCCATTATCACCAGCTAGCATGACCATGTAGCCTGAGGATAAAGGAACTTATAGTCCAATACATCTGGAGATGTCAGAATGGAGGAGGCTGATCTATGTCATCAATCTAGGGAAAAAATGTAATAATAATAATAATAAAATTTATTTATATCTCCCGCCTCTCCCTATGGATCAAGGCGGGCTTACAACATGATAAAATACAAGACAATAAAATCACAATTAAAACAATATTGCATTAAAAACAACATATTATGTCATGGGGCCTATAACTTCAGGGGAAGTACCATACGGGAGAGTTAGATGAGATCAGGTGGATATGCCAGCCGGAAGAGATCCGTCTTCAGCGCTTTTTAAAGACAATTGTGAATTTTTATTGTAGATGGCAGCAGTAGGAGCATGAAAATTCAAAATATCTATTGGTTTGCTTTCAAAGAAAAGAAAAGAAAAGAATTGCTGCAATTTAAAATATGAAAGTGAACCAAATTGGAGTCCTTGGGAGAAATGTGCAAAAAAGAAAATCCCAGGGGAAGGCAATATGGTATTTTGTTATACATTATTTATTTACCTAGCTTGATTGTCACCAAAGCGGTATGCTCAATACAGTTCTTTAGATGACACCTATTTGGTGTGTAATTGATATATCAATTTATCAATTAAATGCAGCTAATTTGTTCATTAGCAAGACTTCAATAGCATGCATTTTAAAAGCAATTGAAAGCAGAGCAATATAACTTGCCCTTTAATTCAAAATGCTATCACTCACACTATGAATATTCCCTTTTTCATTTGCCCCACCTGCCAAAACGTGTCATTTTTCATATGAGGTAAACTATTATGGGAGATTGTATAAATCACAGATGGTAGATTAATGCTTGCAATAAATAACAATTAAAAATTCACAATTGTCTTAAAATATGGAAATCGAAATGGGCTACAAATTCACAAGCATGTAATCATATTTGAATGGCTTGATTCAACTATGCCTGTTTGTAAAATAATGCATTGATGACATGGTCTGTTCAAATAATATCTACAGCATGTCTTCTCAGAAGAAAAAGTCCCATTGACCTCAGTAGGACTTACCTGCTGGGGAGCAGCTTCACTGTGGAAATAATGCAGTTTGACACCACTTTAACTGCCATGGCTCCATCCTATGGAATCCTGGGATTTGTAGTTTTGTGAGGCACTCATACTCTTTGGCAGAGAAGGCCAAAGACTTTATAAAACAATAAATCCTAGGATTCCATAAACTGGAGCTACAGCTCTTAAAGTGGTGTCAAACTGCATTATTTCTACAGTGTAGATGCACGATAAGTCAGTGTGCTTGATTGCCACCTAAACAACAAAGCAACTTCCATGAAAGCTCATGCTAAAATAATTTGATTCATCTTGAAGATACCAAGGTTATGCTCAAAGAGTAAAATGTGGCTACCCCTTGCCCCAAGCCAGGAGTCCCTAAATGTCAGGCCATGTTCATTTATGCTTTCAAAATGTGCTCCTAGATCAACAAAACAAATGGCTATGGGCATTGCAATCTGCACTTCAGAGGTGGGAAGTAACACATTCCCAGCAACGTATTACCTAAAAAAAAGTTACACTTGGAACAGCTGGGGTGCAACATTATTACATTTCATCAGCAACATAATGAACAACAGTGGGTTTATTTTATTCCTCAAAAGATAACCAGTGGGGTGAGTTACTTTTTCAACAGTACAGTGAACAACAAAAATGGGTTTACATTTCAAATGCAGCAACAGAAATAAATTACTTTTAAAAAGTAGCTTTTCAGGCTGTACTGTATCACAGTGTTCCATGGTTCTTTTTGCACCTGTATCTATATAGCATTGCACAAAACTTGGAAAAATTACTTCTTTTCCAAGCTATTAAAATGCAGACCTACAACTGCGATAGGCAGCATAGTGCCATCCAGGAAATGCTGGTCTGCGGCTATTATCAGCCCTAGCTAACATAGCCAATGGCGAAGGATGCTGGGAGCTGCAGTCCAACTATATATGGAGGGCCATACGTTGTTTACCTCTGATCTGAGCACTGAGCATCTACACTTAGTCCAAGCAGAATCCTGATTCAGCAAGGACATTCTTATGATGAAACTGTATTTGCATACCTATCTTCCTTTCTGGATAAGGGCAAAAGTCTTTCTAATACTTGTTGCTCACCTTCCACCTTATCTCTGTTCATGCTTTAAAATTTACCTCTTTAACACTCTAAACAATGGTATTCCAAATGAGATCAGGATGTAATGATCTCACTCCATCCATTAGCTTTTGTCCTAGCAGCTGTGTTGGCAAGAGTGGAAAGGAAAAATTGTGTTTCCCAAGATAGTGGTTCTTATTATTATTTTGTAAACTGGGAGCATAATGAGAGCATTCCAATGTCTTGAGTGACTAAAGAGCATTGCAGAAAAGCTTGTAAGATGTTAGCCAGGGAATCACTACTTGTTTTCAGAGCTCAGAAAAATACTTTGAAAAGTACAGTAATTAAATGAAATCCAAGGAAGGATCCCTGCTAAGCAAGTTATGCTGCTGTTACAATTTGAAAGCGATTGTTACATTTCTTGTTATTTAACTGTAACTGTAGTCTGAGTTTGCAGTCACACTGTTACTCTGTATGTCAAAGGCTAAAAGCTGTTTCCCTGGGATACAAAATATAACCTAAGTACCAAACCTGTATACCCACTATAACTAGAAAAATAAAATATTACAATTACATTACAAAAAGAGGGAAATTATCATTTGTTATGTTGCAATCAAAATGTATTTTAGTTACATTGTAGCTACTGTAAGATGGAATCGATTAGTTAAAGTTTCAAAGTAACTCATTCCTTTGAAACTCTGCTTGGTTTGTTCTTTCATATTAATTTTTATTAGTTTACTTGGAATACAAACACAAAACAACCACACACATATAAACACAAAACAAACATGAATACACCACCATATGACAAAACAGATTATATTCAAAAGAAATTCTCTCAAAGATAGAATCATTTTCCATCAAAGTATTCCCCCCCCCCAAAATTTCTTCTTTTGCAGTGAATAATCTCGAACCTTCATTTACCCCCAAAGTAAGGTATCAGGGATCCCATAACAAATCTTTACAATATTTTTGCTAAAATCTCAGTGGTCTTGGGGTAGCAGATATATTATTTATAAAGGCAATGAATGGCTGCCATATCTCAACAAACATGTCTATTATAATTTCCTCTCTTACAAGTTTACACTTAACTGTTAACTTTTCCTTTAATTACAGATTCCAAGAAGAGTTTGAGAGTATCAAAGTGTTTTGGGAAACCTACGTCATCTGTTTCTTCCACTAAGTTTTTATCTTTTTTAAAAAAGCAAAGTTGTATTTATTTTCAACAGGTTTCGCGGATATCTACATGGAATCACTGGGTGAGATCATCCAGAGGCATGGGGTGGGATGCTATCAGTATGCTGATGGCACCCAAATATATTTCTCCATTCATTCAAAAGCAGCCTCAGCCAAAGACAGTGTATCTGAATAAATCTGGAGGAGGTAATGGGCTTGATGAAGGAAAACCAACGGAAACTGAATCCAGACAAGACAGAGGTACTTATTATTAAGAGTCATAATTTGGGCCTGGAGGTGTGTTAACTAGTTCTGGATAGAGCCACACTCCGCATGAAAGATTGTGCAGCTCTCGTGAGAGTCTCTCCAAATGTCAGCACAGATAGATGCAATGGTTCAACTGGCTAGGACTAGACTGGCAACCATAATCCAGAGCACCTTATTGTCAGCTACCCCAGATTGGAATAACCTGCCAGGAGAGTCTGAATTTAAAATAGTATTAAAGACCTATCTCTTCCAGCCTACACAGTCAATTTTAAACTATACATTTTAAACTGGTATATTTTTTTTTAATTTTATGTTTGGGGGATTTTAATGAGTAATGGTCATTTTAACCCTATCTTTCTGTGTCTCAATTTATGTGTTCAAATTATTTAATGTGTTTAGTTGTATATTGTATTTTAATTTATGTTGTATCTAACCTTGACCCCTTGGGGAGAGGTAAGAAATAAAAGTATAACAACAACAACGACATATTAATCGATGATCCCAGATCTTGAATAATTTATTTTAATGCAAGAGAAATTGCCAAATTTATCAAATATTAAGTCTTGAGCTGGATTCTGCACAATAAAATCATATCATTTGCACAAAGATCTATGCCATGCACTCTGATTAATTCTAACATGTGGTATCTTTGGAGAAATTCTAATTGCCTCTGTTATTTTACTCTATAGGAATAGCAAAAAACAGTGGTAACAATGGGCATTCTTGTCTTGCATTCCCTTTTAGTATGAGTGATATGGAATCTATTTTATTTGTATGAATATATGTATAACCCCCCCCCCCCCGGATTGTATAGTTGAAATAAAATATTTACCATAGCCAGATTTTTCATAAAATTAAAATAGATAAGATTAATTCAAGCAGCTGAAAACTTTTAATACATCCAATTGTAAAACAGAGACAGGCATTTAAGAAGATTTGCTATAGAAAACAATATTAAGAGCTCTTCTCACTGTTCCCAGTAATTACCTATTAGGAATGAACCCTACTTGATCTGAAAATATTAAAATTAAAATGTCCATATCTTGAGGGATATAGGTCTAAAGCATTTGTTTAGAATTTCAACCAGGTTTTAGTATTGTTATAAGTCAAGCCTGATACCAACTACTAGGAACTTTATATTCAAGATGCCATTGAAAAGAGATTTAAGAGAGGAGCTAATAATGTATAAGATTCAGCAGATATACTGTTTCTCTTTGATGTCCTACCATGCTTATGACATCATCAATTTCATAATTTATGATATATTTATTTAATTCATATTTAGTTTTATATATATTTATGACTTGCTACATGTATTTGGTATGTGAAAGTGTTAAGAATTAATCCATATTTAACTTTAATTGACAATTTGAATAACACAATTCATTATAAAATAAATTTGATTTATTATGATATTTTTGGGAAAGTTAAGATCAATCCACTCTTGCTCTTAATAATCAGTATACAACTTGATTGGTTACTTTTAAAATTAACCAGGAAAAAAGTTGAGAATTTGTATTACTACATTCATTATTTCTTCTCAGAAACACATAGGATCTCAAGAGGAGCATCTCTTTCTGTCTTGGTGTGATCTAATAAAGGCATCACTGTTTTGTGAATATAGGATGTTATTGTACTTTGGATAAATGAATAAGAATAAACCAAAAGTCTATAATTCTGCTTTCTTTTTCTTAAATTATTCTAAGATTTCCCTTTTTTCTAGTTGTTTTGTTCTCTTTTGTGAGAAATTCAGTATGTTTTATCAATTCCTTCATCAAAACTCTGCTTGTTTTAATTTCAGTTGGCAGTGGTCATTGAAATCCCACAAGACTGACCACGACACCAGAAGTTTCATGTTAGTGAAAGCTTGTAAGATCACTACTTGTCTTGAAAGCTACTCTTTATTGTCTTGTAGAGAGATCTTGTAGGACCTTTGAGACTGAAAGAAAGAAGTTGACAGCATGAGCTTTCACAGACTTAACTCTGCTTCCTCTATGATTGTACCAAATGCATCTGAGGAAGTAGATTGAAGTCTGTGAAAGCTCATGCTGCTAACTTCTTTCCTTCAGTTAGTCTCAAAGGTGCTACAAGATCTCTCCACATACTGATTTTACAGACTAATGTGGCTATATCTTTGAATTCTACTTCTTTTCTTGTTATTTAATTGGATCTGTAGTGTGTGTTTGCAGCCATGTTATCACTCTGGCTTGGCCAGATCCAGCTTTTGGATCTGTCCACCCAACTGGTTCCCATAATGGGCTGATATCATCAGCTCTGCCATTACATTCCCTTCTTCTGTTCTAGTCCCAGTCCAGTTAAAAGGAAGTATGCGTCCTGCTGAAAGGCATGGGTATGTGCCCACTGCTGCAGTATTTTCCCTTCCCCAATGCATGTGCACAAATGTACATCAGCATTGTGGGAAGGCAGCAATTACGTCCCTTGTCCAATTCATCCACAATTCCATTGGATACACCTCAGGGCCAGCCAGGATCAAGGAGATTCACCCACTTGCTGATGTTTGTCATTGCCATCCCTTAATTGGTGGGTAGTCCACAAGCTCAAGGGATTCTCCAGCATTTCTAGAGCAACCAGAGCAACCAGAGAATCATGCTGGAGCATGGATTAGACTCATTTTGCCCATTTTATGCAGCACATATGACAACGTATATAGTTTATTTGTACTGTGTATGCTGTCCCCCCCCCTTAGATGTGCATTTCTTCCATTTTATTATTTCTTCTTTTTTTAACATTGCAGCTACCCATAGAACTTGGAAAATTACCATTAAGGGAGCCCTGGTGATGCCAGTACTGCAGCCACAAGGTTGTGAGTTCAGTCCCTGAGGGCTTCAGGTTGACTCAGCCTTCCATCTTTTTGTAGGTCGGTAATACCCAGCATGTCGTGGGCAATTGGTTTACAGATTGTAAACCACAGAGAGTGCTGAATTCACTATGAAGTGGTATAGAAAGGTAAATGGTACTGCTGTTAGGAAAATTAATGTAACAAAGTTCTGGAGCCATCCACAATAAAGTAGAGAATGGATCAAACTTTTAAAATCTCAGGTATTTTCTGTCTCAAATATGAATAAGTGTGCAGAGTTTGGTAAATCTTTATCAAACATGTAATGAAATGAAATCCTGACATATCTCTAATCTTAAACTACTACCATGTCATGTGAGATCAACAGAATGTAAGGGATGCAGTCAGTCATGACTTTCTGAATTGTCATTAGGCCTATTGCATGTTCACACAATAGCAGTATCTTTCTTGAAGTGACATCACTTTGTAGCTTCTTTCTCTCTATCTACCCTTCTGTGTGAAAAAGCTGCTTTAGATGGGCTAGAGAGATTTTTCTTTCCTTTTTTTTTTGTGCCTTACTGCAGAGCCATAAACCTTATCTCTGCAAATAACATAAAAACTGGCTAATGATCACCAATCTTATTTTCTTTTCTTACCAGGGATGGGCTTGGGGAGGGGAAAAATGCTATTTCTTTCAAGAGTCTTGAAAGTGTCTTAGAGAAAACAGACTTCTCTGTGAATCAATAAAGATAAGCAGTTCTTAGGAAACCTCACCACACCTAAGTGGGTAATCCTTATGAACCATGTCAAGCGTTTATATATTTAGATCGGGCATTCCTATCTTTACCCTTGCATAACTCAGGGAAAATGAATAGAAATCAGTCCTACATTAAGACCGCAGCAGATTCAGAAGGGATAGGAACAGGTTGTGGCTCTATTGAAGTTGAGTGTTGTCAGCTGGAGACAGCTCTATGTGTGTGTGTGTATGTGTATACAGGCACAAGAGTGCAGCTGCAAATGCAATTTAAATTCCATTAAATCATGCAGATGGTTCTCTTACATATGGCAAAGGGTTAAAGGAACAGTACTGAAGTGGTAGGGCTCACATAAAGCAAAGATGCATGAAGGAATGAGAAGCAGACACACGTATACACATAGACACTGTAGATTTTATTGATGTAAAATAGTTTTTAACCTGAGGTAATGTTATACCGATTTTATTGTACTGTACTTTTATTATGTTGTAATCCCGCCTCGATCCATAGGGAGAGGCGGGAGGTATAAATAATTTATTATTATTATTATTATTATTATTTACACAATGCTCAGTGTGAGAACAGTGAACACTATTTCTATGCATCTTGTGTTCACCCGGGAAAAAAAAATCTTCTTTATTTGAAAGAAACCCCAGTCTCGTTCAAAATATGTTACAATAAAAAATGTGAACTGGGGATAGGTGTTAGACTCTGCATTCCTTCTGCTTCTAACCCCCTTGTTTTCATCAGCTGATTCAATTATTTTATTACTTGTACTTCTTATATCTCACTTTGGCTCATGTGAGCTCAAGGCTATGTATGTGGTTGTCATTTCCTTCCCATCTAATTCTTATAACAAGCCAGCAAAGTAGATCAGGCAAGGAGAGAGCCGTTAGCCCAAGATCACCAAGTGATTTGCACAGGACTTGAATCTGGATCTAGAGTGTATCTTCATTACACACTTGTAGTCATTTGAAACCACTTTAGTTGCCATGGCTTTTATCAAATTCCATGATTTCTTAGGATGGAACCATGACTGTGAAAGTAGTATAAAAGCACCGTAAGTGAGTATTATAGGTCCAGTCTAGCACTGTAACCACTACGACACATGGGTTGTCAAGCTTGATATTGGAACAGAGCTTATGGGCATTGTCTAGAGGGGGACTGAATGGGCAATACATCGTAATGACAATGGGACACAAAGTAAAATGAATGGCATGCCATGGTGGAGGGTGGGGCAACTTGATACAAGATAGCTTGTTTTGTCAACACTCCAGTAGCCTTATTGTATGCGGAGGAAAAAAGCTGAAATGGATTGGGAGAATAGCAGCTTTCTTCATGTCTCTCTGCGTGATGTTGTAGCACTTCTTTTTCAAAGGGAGACCATTGTAAAAGTGTATCTTTTGTAATGCTGGAAAAAGGCATGCTTTTATGACCGAATCCCTTGGGAAGAGAACAGAAGTGCTAAAAAAGCATACAGAGAGGTATGGAGAAAGCCACTACCTGTACACTCCTGCTCCCTTTCGGTTTTCTTTGTTCATGCAATAAGATCCAGGGCAACCCCCCCAGATCTTCTTGTATAGTTAGAGCTTACACTGTCCAGGACACTTCAGGTCCATTGTTCTAGCAATCCTTGCAATGGGGCTGGGTAATTGTGGTGGACTGAGCAACAGTTTTGTGGCCCTGGAACCTCTGGGGCCTTCTGGAGCTACATAAACATTCAAAATTGACAAAGAAATAATAATAAAAAGAACTTGGTTTTGAAAATGTATAAAAATGCTAAGCAGTGTGTGTGTGTGTGTGTAGCAGCATTGTGGTGGAGGGTGAAGCAGCCTATAACCTATTAAAAAGGTGAAATAAATAAATAAATAATAATAATATCATCATAAAAAATGCTCTTACAGGATTAAAAAGTCACTGTAGTTTTGAACAGAACAAAAGTGGTCTGGGGTCCTACAACTACACTTTGGCCACCCTTGTCTTACTATAACCTTATTGTGAGATCTGGGACCAGCATCAGGCATTCTCAGGCAGCTACTAAAAGCTACTAAAAACCCAGCATCCTACAAAAATAGAGTTTTAGTCACATTTGACTTTGAGTGTCTCACATGTGAGTCTGTAATGCTAGAAAGTTGGGAATTGCCAATAGATTTTGCAGATTGCAGATGGAAATATTATTCTATAGGTTACAGTGACTTGCCTAAGGTTATCTAGAAAGCCCACAGCACTTCTCAGCTCCAATGTCTTAGTCCCTGTGCTTCATTTCCAATCATTAGGAGCCTAGTCACACTACACAGTTATGGTGCAATTATACCACTTTAACTGTCATGACTCCATCCTATGGAATCCTGTTGAGGTACTGAGGCAGTCAGGATGAGAATTATAAATACCCTTCCTAAAGTGCCAGTCCTCTGATTCCATTGAACAGAACCACAGCACTTAAAGTGGACTAATAGCACAATAATTGTGTTGTCTGAATGGGCTTCAAGTCTATTTTATGCCTTAGAACTGACAGGTCCTGCTCTGCTATTAGGAGCTAACATTGTGCCTGCCCCATCCTTCCTCCTGACTCACTTGACTCTTCTGATCCCTTGCAAGACAGGATAGTGTGTCCCACCCTATGGTCCTTCTTCCCCTCTAACTGTTCTGTCACTCTGGAATATGGTGGAGGATCCTGACGGATTGCCAAAGTTGAAGCCACATTCAGCTGCCAGTCTGATCACTTTCTGCACAAAGAATGATGAGTCCCATCTTCTTGTTCACCCCAAGCAGCAAAATAGCTTGGGCTGTCTCTGAAACTGGTGATATACTTTCCAAACTTAGGCTGCTGCCACACTGCAGAATTAATGTCGTTTGACACTACTTTAACTGCCATGCCCAAAACCTATAGGATGATGGGATTTGCAGTTTTTGTGGCACCAGAGCTGTCTGACAGAGAAGGATATCTATCTTACAAAACTGAAAAATAGCATTGTGCAATAGCAGGTAAAGCAGTGTCAAACTGCATTAATTCTGTCATGTAGATGCAGCCTTAGTCATACATCAGCAAAGAATTCCTCAAAGATTTCTTGAACTTCCTCTGAATACATGTATAGAATGCCAGGTAAAGAAATGATATTTGTTTTTACATGAATGCCGTAACACAGATATACCTCAACATTTTATAAATGAGGGTATATCTCTCATTCAGGGTTTGAAATACTTGGCGTCCAAGCTAATGTTCTTTAATCTAATCTGGGGTAACTGAGGAATTAACACAATGAGCAAACAACCAGAGTGTAAAAAAAGCCTAGTCATTGTTATTTTGGCTTGAGTATATTGTCTTTTACGCTAATCTTCAAGTACTACAAGCTTCTTTGTTAGATTTTGTGTATGACCTGTTAATCAGTGTCTTGGCATCCTCCCACCAGTCAGGCAAGCAATAGACTTTCTCTTCCTATAAGATAGAGTTGGGTGATAGGTGCTGTCAACCCCGTTCTGCTTTTACATTAGACGTGAAAAATGTGTGGCTGATGCTGGTTTCATGACTTGGTGGCTGTCTGGTCATCATAGTGAGAATGGGCCCTTCCTTGAGTATATCTATGTACTTTGACTCCCTCCACCTCACTATGGTTGCTGCTGCCCATTTGCTTGAGGCACATCCTCTAGGCTTAGTCAACACCATCTCCCAGAACAGGAGTCAAAAACATCTCCCAGGATGAAAGCAGCTGACCTCTTCTCCACGTTCATGGTCCTGCTTGCAGTTGGACAGAAAGTAGCACAAATGTAACTTGTAAACTAATTCCCAGTAATTATTAATTGTAAAGTAATGCCCAGTAGTTAACTGTGGCCAGCAAAAAAGACCTCTCTGTAAAAGTCCATACTATTTTTTAAACATGCTTAAATCCTGGAAATGAAAGATTTAAGCCAAGGTGAAGATTGTGACCCCCTCCAGATAGTGTTGGACTACAACTAACCATCAGCCCTAACCAGCATTGCCCCTTAACTTAAATATATCATATGCATTTTAAAAAATAAATTGAACATAAACATCTATGGTCTTCCATAGCAGTACACCAAAAGTGAAGAAAAGAGAGAGAGAGAAAAGAAAAGAAAGAAGAAAGAAGAAAAGAAGAAAAGAACAGATTTATTACTGTTGTATTCCTGGATATGTTTGCTAAGAAAGGAATTTTCATATTCCTAATGGAATTTCTTCCCAATAAAGCATGTATAGGTCGCGGTATTGTGTTTTGAGACTATGGAGATTATCACACAGTTTAAAAAGTTGATTTACTTCTACCAAATTGAATTCTAATTTGGACTGCATCCGGATATTATCACACACATTTTGTTCCTGATGCAGCCGGCTGGGTGCAGCCTGGGTAACTTCCGGCTAGAATTCGAGCTCAGCTGGCCTCTTTTCAAGCCAGGAGCTTCATGGCTTTGCAAATTGGCCATCTGAGCTTGGATTTTAGCTGGAAGTTCCCCGGGCTGCACCTAGCCGGTGGCATCAGCGACAAAACGCGTACTATAGAATCCAGATGCAGTCTGAATTAGAATTCAATTTGGCAGTGGTAAATCACTTTTTAAAGTTGTGCAATAATCTCCTGCGACTCTGGAGCTCAGGGTTCAATTCCTGCTCAGTCATAGAAACCTCCTGGGTAACCTTGGGTAAGTCACACATTCTCAGCCCCCGAAAACCCATGATAGGATTGCTTTAAGACTGTCATAAACCAGAAATTACTTAAAGGCACACAACAACAACAATAATAACAGAAGTGTTATGGAATTGCAACCTTACAGTTTTTTCTTTTGTTTTTGTGCTATTGTACAATGTATGATACAATGGGCCCTTGGGTTTAGTTCCAGGATCCCTAATGGATACCAGAATCTGTGGATGCTGAAGTTCCATTATATACAATGATGTAGTGTAATGGCCTCCCTTATATAAAATAGCGAAATGCTTTTTGGAATTTACATATTTTTTCAATATTTTCAAGCCATCCATGGTTGAATCTGTGAATAAAGAATCTGTGGATATGGAGGGTCAACTGTACTTTGAGACTTTTTATAAAATGGTTCCTAAAGCATTTCATAACCCCCCCCCCAAAGCCATAACATTATGATGTGCATTTACTCAGACATGTTTTCCCTAGAGCCAAGGCACGTGAGACAGTATCACTTGGTGCAGAAAGACCTGTTCTCGAGTGACTACCCCACACTATTTGCCTTAATGGAAGCACTGTGGTTAATTTTGCCTATCCAAGGATAAAGAGAGGCATGGGGTTGGCAGACCTTTCAAAAAGCTTCATTGGCCCCTTTCCCTGCTAGTGCCAATGTCCCCTTTCCCTGCTAGTGCCAATCACAATCACAGTGACAGTGGGTGGCTGGTGGTGACAGAGGGAGAGAGGGAAGGAGATGCAAAGGGCAGCTGCTGCCATGGAGGGGGGTATCTTCGACCTTATCCCAGTGGTGTTCCCATGCCTGGTGTATGTGGGGGCTGCAAGGGGGAAGGTGGTGGCCAAAAGGGTACACTCATCCTTTCTCTTTCCCATTGGTGGATCCTCTTCCTGAGGAATGAGCTGCCTCCACGGCAAAGCTGGAGGGGTGCACTTGCCCTTATTACCTCACAGCAGCAGGAGGACCCAACAAGGTGTCACCCCTCATCTGAGCCGTCACCTGGTGTGGGCTGCACCCCGACACTCCCTAGTGATACCACTGTGTCCTG
This sequence comes from Urosaurus nigricauda, assembly GCA_034509955.1. NCBI lineage: Eukaryota > Metazoa > Chordata > Lepidosauria > Squamata > Phrynosomatidae > Urosaurus > Urosaurus nigricauda. Next base: position 111,594,371 of record JAOEGL010000004.1, read on the forward strand.
CCTCCAAAACTGCTAACTGCGACAAGGATCTCTCTCTCTCTGAATCTCTCTTATGAAAGACCATTCCAGGGAAATGGGAAATCTAGCCTAAACAATACTCACCCTTTTGGTGAGGCAACCACCAGGTCTGATCCAGGTATTCTAGTCTCAAGGCCTTATAAACAGACCAGAAACAATATTGTAAATCTTCTGCTGAGCTTGCTCAACAAACACACTGTCAGAAGGGGAAAGAAATGTTTCTATATTGGCCCTCCAAAACAGGATCAGTCATTTATTACAAAACACTTTTTAAAAGATCTCCTGAAAAGGCACTGCAAAGTTAATTCTGACATGTCACCTTCAAAACTATGGAAAAAATTAAGCAGGCAATACTGTAGAGATGACCTCACAGCAGCAACATCAGCTGAGTCAGGGTGGAAAAAACAGCCATGTAACTCTGACTTTAAAATGAGCTTTAGCCATAGATGGGTTATTTTCATTAAGATAGTACATTAATAATACACTGAAACCAAGTGAAGCTATAGGAGTAAATTCAGGCTCTCCATTAGCATAAGGGATGAATAATCTTTGTTGTAAAGTCAAAGATCTTTATTACAGTCATAGACCAGCATGAAAAGGGCAGAACAGAATCAATTCGAATATCTCAAAAACATAGAAAAGGGGGAGTTAAATACATATAAACATGTATATGTCATGTAAAATACTATACCAACATGTTTTCTGACATATTACAAAATACAGCTAGGTATTAATGGTTCTAGTCTAGTGATGGCAAACTTTTTGGAGACTGAGTGTCCAAACTCAATGGGGGGGGGGGGGACTTCTGCGGGTGGACCATAGGCTCACCACCATAGGTTCACCACTACAGTTCTAGTCCATGGTACAAGTCATCAGCTAACTAATTTTAATTTAATGGATGTGAGGGTGATCTGACTGCAACACCTGTCATGCTATAGATTCGACTGATATGGCTGGCAAGGCAAGTGTCTAGGGTTGATATGACTGATCTGGCTGGCTAGGCGAGTGTCCCTTTTCTTCCTCACTGCTTTATGTGCATCCCGTCTAAGGCTGTGCACACTTTGGAGGAGGATGACCATGCTTGATAGAAGAAGTGTGCCATTCTTCAGTCAAGGGATATGATAGTTGTCCTCCCCTGCTAGAACCTCCAAACAAGCTCAATCTTTCTTGTATGATTCTCATCAAGGGCAGATAGAATACAATCATATGAATCTTTATTTAGAAGTAAGTCCCATTGAATTAAGTGGATTTCACTTCCAGGTACCTGCATGTAAGACTGAAGTCCTAATAAGATAATGGTTAGGTTTTGAGATTTGAATTTACGAGATTATCACACGTGATTTATCCTGTTTTATCCCTGACAGGATAGACGCACATTTAACTATCAATGATGGATCTTAACACATTCTCCTGTAGCCAGGTATATGCAGCCCATGTATAACCCATGCTTGTTCCATGGCTTTTAAAAATGGGATTTTCCCATCCTTGAAAAGCCATGGAATAAGCCTGGGTTGCATATGAGCTGCATACACCTGACCACATAGGAATGTGGTAAGATCCATCATTGATAATTAAAGGTGTGTCTATCCCATTGGGGATAAGACAGGATAAGTCATGTGTAATAATCTCTTTACAATCTCCCAGTGATAGGTTGTGATTTTGGCCACTATATACTTAATATGTAATTTCACTTTTTTGCAGATTGGATTTTTGGTAACCTCAAGTTTAATTCATCAGAGTTATGAATACCTATGAATAAGTATTGTGAATTCTAGTAAATTCTTAGATAAAACAAACCAGAGAAAATTTCACAGTCATCTGCACCTGCCAAATTCAAGAGATATACCTGTCTACCATGTAGCTGTTAAAGATATAGCAATCACATTGCAATACAAAAAACATTTTTATATACTAAGGATTCAAAATCAAACTTTGAAAGCTAAGCACTGAAATCTCCCTGGATAGACAATATTCAATTTGAAAACAATGGCCTATTCTAGATTGGCAAAAAGAAGTGTGTTCATGGCTGCATGAAACTCTAGCCTTTAGATGAGAAAAAGGGAAAGTGTGCCATGAAAAAGCTTTTTTTGTGTTTTAGGGGAGAAGAAGTGCCTTTAAAAAGGTGCTGGTTTTCCCAGCTTCTTTTTTAAAAACTGCGGAACAGCACAGCTCCATCTAAAGGCTGTGGTGCAGCTGCTAAGCATTAAGGAAAAGGCAACTTCATGTCACACTTTCCTGCCAATCTAGAAAGCCCCAAAGTTTTCTTTTAAATTCATGAAGATATGTGTGCATTTGTTAAAGTTCTTACAGAAAAGCAAACTAAACCAAATACTCATCCATCCCTACTTAGCGGATGAATTGAATCCTACATTCTACATACTTTACTGTGATTGTGGGCAGTTTCATATGATTTTTAGATGCCCACCTGACACTCATTTGGTTGCATTGGTTTTCTGCTTGTCTGCACATGCAGGAAATAATTCAGTTTGAGACTTCTTTAATTGCCCTGGCTCAGTGCTAGGAAATTCTGGGAACTGTAGTTTTGTGAGACATTTAGCCTTCTCTGTCAGAGAGTTCATCATAAACTACAATTCCCAGGATTTCCTAGCACTGAGACAGGGCAGTTAAAGCAGTCACAAACTGGATTATTTCTGCAATATGTTTTGGACCTTAGTCACGATTCACTTTAGCTTTTGAGAAGCAATGACATTCTAATATTTAAAAGTAGTTAAAGTGAGGTGTGCAAAGTGTAACACTCCAGATGTTATTGAACTGCAACTCCTAGCAAGCTTATAGGGACGGATCATGAGAGCTGTAGTCCAAAAATACCTGGAGGACCACAGATTGGTGAGCCATGGATTAGGTATTTAGATATTGCTGTATTTTTACAATTATCAATATATGTGTGTGTGTGTGTCTATAGATCAATATGTCTATAGATATATACAAAAAAAGGAGACACAGATATTTATTGATAGAGAGGATAGATAGATAGAGAGATAGATAGAAAGTAATACTATGGGACCCGCACATTTGCTGGGGTTAGGGGCATGGGCCCCTATGAAAGTAAAAAATAATAATATTGCAATTTAAAAAAAAACTATTTTTTTAACTTGAGAGAACACCCCCCTAGGGCCTCAAACAGACAGGCCAAAAGGGCTGCCATTGTGCCACATTGAGGGCATGGCATTTACACGATGCAGACCCCAAACATGGCTGGAAGCCGTGCCAAGCCTGTCCCATATTGGAATAGCCAGGCCAAAAAGGAATGGAAAAAATCTGCTCCTTTTCAGTGGCCTGGTTCAGAAGCATGTTGGTGGCCTGGTTCAGGACCAGGCACATGTGGTTGCTGTGGTCCTGGTGTGATCGCAGTGGTCTGGTCCTGGTATGGACCTTTTTGTTTGAGGTATAGGAATCTCTAGGTCCTTCAGTGCAACTCCATAGTCAACATTCACCAGAAGTTGACCAGAGATTCATGCTGGAGGATCTGCAAATGCCTAGAGCGGTATTTTCTCTATGAATCTCTAGGTCATCACAACTCTATGGTCAACTCCCAAAAGGGTTGTGCTGGAGGAGCTAGAGATTAATAGAGATAATATATTACTCAAATCCGTGAATAATCAAATTTCAATAATCGCTGTTGCAAATACGGAGGGCTGACTGTAGATAAGTAGAACTGAATTCTATTGTACAGTCAGCCCTCCTTACCCATAGATTTTTTAATCCATGGATTCAAGTGTCCATAGATTGAAAATATTCAAAAAATTATAAATTCCAAATAGCAGACCTTGATTTTCCATTTTATATAAGGGACACCATTTTGCTTATGCCATTATATTTAATGGGACATGAGCATCCATGGATTTTGTTAACCACAGGTGTCCTGGAACCAAACCCTAGAGGATAACAAGGATCCACTGTACTACTATATCTGACTCTTTACCAAGTAACTATTCATTTAATAGATCTATCCTGTTTGGGACTAATAACTGGAATTTAGCAATACAGATGTGAGGATATAACATTGTGATATTCTGAGAACATTGAATAAACATTGCATTATTCTGTGCCAGTCTTAATTCCATACTTACTTTTGTTTTCTCAGTAGCAGTCAAATGCAGTTGATTCTGGCAAGCAAAGTTGGTTCTCAAAAATACTTAACTCTTGCTATCACATTCAGTAAATTTCTAGAATACATGCATGATGCTTCAGATAACATGAGAAATCTTACACTGTGGATCATTTCAACCTGGAAATGAACAAAGTTCTTCTGACACCATTGCGTTTCAGGGCAATTGTTGGCAATTTGCTCCTTTCTGTTTGTAGAAAGAAAGTAATAAATCTGTCACTTGGGGAAAAATCAGGCTGTGACCTAAAGGAGGAAGCAAATTGTGGCTTCAGGTAAAAAAAAAGAGTATCTTATCTAGGGGGGTCATTTATCACGATAACAAAATTGCTGGTGCTCTTCAAGCAGACAATAAGGAAAAGCTTGGTAAGCAAAATCAAGTAAAGTTAGAACCAAATATTTTAAAGAGATCAATTCTTTCCAGATTTGCAAACAGCCATCATATTCCATAATTTAGAATCAATACAGTTGCCTATTTGTTCCTGAAAACAAGATTATTGATATTTTCTTTACAAAAAGACAAGGGATACTATAAATAACCCTTAGCATAATCCATGATCTTTTAAGATACCGCACCATAGCTGCAAGAAGGGAACCCTAAAGAGTGTGACAGTGGATGGGGACCTTCCTATTTGAGATTTTGACTTCCAACAAAGGTAAAACAATTTTTTTCTTCTTAAATTTGGACTGGATTCGCATGTTTTAGCTCAACGACACCTAAAATATTCCTGATGTAAAAACAAGGAGACTTCTTGTGAAATATATTGCCCTCTGTCTACAAAGAGGCCTGTGGCCTTACAAGGATGGAGACATATTGGATTGCAAGGGAAGAGTTTGTGTTGAGATGCAAATGGATGTTAAAATTTCCTGGACTTTGAAAATAATCCAGTTACCACATGGCCAGAAGGAGAAGGGGCCAGCCTGCAAGAGATGTCCCCCATACTATTTGAACTAAGAACCAGCAGAATGCAAGTCTATGACTAACATCTTCATTTCCCCCCCTCCTGTTTGGTTTGTAACACTTTGTCTGATGAAGAAGCCAGCGAAGCTTCGAAAGCTTGCAACATGCATATTGTGCATTTTGGTTGGCCAATAAAGGTATCACTGTTTGGTGGATTTTTGTTTGAATAATCCATGATGCTTACAATTCGTCATGCTTCAAATCGACTAATGGTTAATATACTTTTTCCAAACATTGATAGCTTAATTAGGATACATAAATGGATGTGGACAGGGCTTTCCAGCCCAGTCCAAAACCTGAGACTGAATCCTTGTGAAAAGAGTGAGCAAGAGAAAACAAAAGGCACACAAATTGCAAAACTTGGAAGAATTACTTTTTTGGACTGAAATGTCATGATACCTCAGACAGCATGACCAGTCAACCTGCTGGCTGGTGGGTGCTGGGAACTGGAGTCCAGACAGATCATTTATCCAGTCTTTGAAATGGCACTTGGAATGGGATGTGACAGAATAACTTCCATTCCCCTTGCTTTCCATTTCTCACTGAAGAGTTGATCTGTAGGAAGCCAGCTTTTATTTGAAAGGACTCCGTAGTCAGATTGTACTGAGTAAAACCAAGGATGTACAAAGTGATCTTGACTGTTGCTGTTGTTGACCATAGTTGTATTATGTAGCACCATCATTAAAGGACTTCTCTCCTGGAGAAGATTTTTTTTGTTTGCTAGGAAGCCTATAACAAACCTGGCTTAGCTGCTAGATAGACACATATTTTTCTTGGTTGTGTGTATCAACATTTGGAATACTTGATTCAGCTTGGTCAAGTTATTTTTTCCAGCTATTTATAGAAATAGCTCTGCTTGCATTGTGCATTGAAGACTGGCATTTAGATGAGCTTTGGATAAGCGGATAATCAATCATATCTGGATAATAGACATCAGTGTTATTGCTCTGCAAGGTTTACACTCTTTGATTTACGCAAGTAGATTGTTTTTTATGGTGCCTTAAGAATATTTGTGACCAAATAATGTTTTTACAACCCAGCCCCAAAGACAAAGCCATTATTTCTTTTCAATCCATCGATCAACTGTATGATTAAGTCTGTACTTATCTTGAGCTTGTTCCAAAAAAAACTTAACTGAAGGTTGTGCTTGATTCCCCTTTTATTGCCATTCACACCAGATTAGCTCATATTCCACTATAAATTAGATTTTAAAAATTAGTTTGCAGTATTTAATAAGGACATTGGCATTTGCTTCTGTTTCCATTGATGAAAATTGTTGCAGAATAGGGATGGGCAAAGTGCTGCTCTTCAGATATGGTTGTACTACAGCTCCCCAAATTCCTTATACTTGGATATGCTTGCTATGCAACAAATGAAAGTTGTGATTCAATAACACCTGGGGGGCTGCATTTTGCCAGCCCATTCTGTGGACCTTTAATAGCATGGTGTGCATCTACACTGTAGAAATAATGCAATTTGACATCAATTTAACTGTTGTAGATCCAGCCTATGGAATCCTGGGATTAATGCTTTTATAAGGTTTTTAGCCTTCTCTGCCAAAGAGTGCTGGTGCCTCACAAAATTACAAAACCCACAATTCTGTAGGATGGAGCCACAACAGTTGAAGTGGTGTCAAACTACATTATTTCTGCAGTGTAGATGCGCCCTTGGTCTTTAAAAAAAATGCCTGAAATAGCTAAACATCTCTGTTGTGATGCAGCAAAGGGATTTTGCATAATGTTGGAGCTGGAGTTGATGTTTATGGGTGCTTTGGCTGGGCTACCATAATGATGCAGAGGGGTGAGATTGGCTAAGAATTTCTGGCTGTACTTGACAGATTTTTGATTCTGTAGAGGCGCAGGCCAGGATGTAATGAATTTGAGAGAGGTATAGACTTAATTGAAAAGATGTCCCATGAGGGAGGAAATGGGACTATGAAAAGACAGTTAGGAAATATTCATAAAGCTGGCCCCAAAGATGCTGCTGTCTGACACAAAAGAGAAGATGGCATTCCCCATCCCACCATATCCCATCCCATGCACAGAAGCTGAACAGAGAAGCAATTGAATCTTATTTCAGTGTGATGATGGGACAATGCCTTCTACCTCACATGAAGACAGAAGGCTAATTCAAGGCATGATGACAGGTTGTTTGGCACACACACTAATCTCTTCTGAAACTTTGCTATGCAAGTCTCCAGTACCTTCCACTTGAGACAGGTGGTATCTCGTGCAGCCTACTGATAGTAGTAGCTCAGAAGAAGAAAAAGCAAAAGCAAAAGTGAAGGCCAGGTTAGTGATCTGAGAAGGCAAAGAAAATTATTACCAAATAAGGGAAAAAAAAAAGGAAAAAAGAAAGGACAAACAGGAGAGATGTGCATGGTCAGAAATTGCAGGGAGGGGAAAGTAATTCACATATTGATTTGAATTCACTGACATCAAAGCAGTCATGTGTGAAAACTCTGAGCCAGAACCCTTGAAAAGTGTAATGGCAAATTAATTCTATTGGTGTGTATTATTATTAAAAGTAGTATTATTAGTATTATTATCATTGTTGCTGCTGCTGCTCTTGGTGGTGGTGGTGGTTTGTAGGAGGACCACTCATTTTATAGTGTTAGACCTTTTCTCTGGTAACTCTTGGGGAAGGTGGATGACCATTGTGAAAAGAAGTCTGGGAAAAAAAAAGAATATTGGCCAAGGAGCAGAGGGGGCTTTTTTCATTGCCGGCATGGGTTCATCTGGTTTGGCTTCTTTGATAAGATAAAAGAGGAAGACACTGTAAATGCAAACAAGGTTCCTGTGTCTATAAAATACACAACCAGCATGCAGTAAAGATGTGTCCATATTGTTTCTGTCCTTGCAGAAAGCCACATTGTAACTCAAAGAGAACTCCATGTTCCTTGATGCAATGTCAGGCAAGCATATTAGTCAAGTATTTTATCTCACTGGCTCTGTTTTAATCTGTAATAGTGGACATGCTATTCTAATACCCTTCTCTTGACTAGATTGGTCCTCACATACTGTTTCCTCTCTCTGAAGAGTGTCATCTCATAATAAGAACATTCTAGGAAAAGCAAAACCAAACATGGAAAAGATGTTTTGTTAAGAACCAGAGCATGGAAATTTACTTTCAGAAAAGAAATACCACAATATAGTTCCAAGGCCTAGAAGGACCCCCAATGCTTTCCTTTCCTTTAAATAAAATAAAATAAAAAATAGCTAGCAGAGTCATGTAGGCTGAGGAGTACAAAGCACACTTTCCTCCCATCCCACCTTGTCTCATTACCTAAAACAGATGATAATGTGATATTCCTCCTCCACTGTTTCCTGAGACCATGCCCACATAACTATAAAGGTAACTCAAAAGTTATAGAAAAGAAATCAATTTATCTTTCCTCAAGTTGCAGTTACAGCTGAAACAGAAGCCCACTTCTGGGCATCTTGGTAGTGCAGTATTTACAGGCCACATGCTCCAAAGCCACCCAGAAGCCATCTGGCTTCCCAGATGTGGGAGGCTTCAAGATGCTCCAGTAGCACAGCGTTTAACTGCCGCATGCCACCGGAGCATCTTGAAGCTGCCTTGGGGCTGCAGTATGGTCAGAAAAGGTGACACTTTCATGGCCCAAATAGAAGCAAATATTTTCCATTCCTATTTGGGCTGGGTTTAGGGAAAACTGAGCTGCTGCATGCATCTTTAGTGGGGGCAGCTTCAAGCTGCCCCTTCCTGGCCATCTCTTCTGGTCCAAGTTATGCTTCATTACTGGAAAAATAAAACCTTTCTCTCCCCCACCTTCTCTTTCCTTATTCATTTATAGATACCGTGTTTTCCCGAAAATAAGTCAGTGACTTATATTAATTTTTGCTCCCAAAGGTGCACTATCGGTAGTTCTTATTTTCAGGGGCTGTCTTATTTTTCCATGAAGATGAAATTCACATTTATTGTTGAAAAAAAAAATTTGAACATTTATTATATACTGTATATATATTTATATACAAAAAACTTTGCTAAGTCTTACTTTCAGGAGAGGCCTTATATTTAGCAATTTAGCAAAACCTTTACTAGGTCTTATTTTCTGGGGATTTCCTATTTTCAGGGAAACAGAGTAGTCCTTTCCTAAAAACTGTGATCCAAGGTAGCTTACAGAAACTAAAACAAATACACATAAAAGCCCACACAAAGTTATAAGTAAAAAACATACAACATATTATTAACATGCAGCCAAACTATCCTTAGAATTAGCTATTTTAAACACATGCATTAAAAAGATGACAGATAAAACAACACACTGTTAAATGTCCTTACTGTCCATTCCTAAAACCCTGTTGGAGTATAACAGTTTTCACTTGCTAATGGAAAGATAGCAAGGAGAGACCCATTTTAGCCTCCCTAGGGTGGGGATTCCAAATCCTGGGAGCATCTTATTTGTAATTAGTTGCCATTATTTATAACTTTTTATAAATGGTTACTTCCAAGTTTGTGAACAGGCTTGACATTTGTTCTACTGGAAGTAAAAGAGCCAAGATCCTCAAGCAGAATCCACCTGAACTTTCTTTGAATTATTGCCAACATGTTTACCTCTTATGTTGTGAATGCAAAAAGTATATTTCTGCTGGGAAGAGAAACATGATACTGTCAAAGCAATGGTATCACTAGGGTTGGTGTCACCCCAGTGGGGTAACTCATGCTGTGACCCCCAACTGTGGAGTCACCAGGCCAATATAAGCTCAGGACTAGACTGGATTGCTATGGATGAGAAGGTTTCTGGTCCACTTTTTGTTGACGATGGTGGACTGGGATACCTGAAGGGGCTGTCCATGTCCCAACTTGTTTTAGTCTACCTGCCTTGTTTGCACTTCCTGAAAGGGACTAAATGTGTTTTTTCCCCAGCTGAAAAATTACTTTTTTGCCCAGAGACTACTTTTATTTCCAGGGTCCTTTGGAGAGGTGCTGTGGGGAGGCAGGTGAATACACTATAAATAAGTGCAAGGAGACTACCAGTGATACTGCAAAACAGGGATACAGCAAGAGTATGAGAATTAAACCATTGTTAAAGTTCCATGGCACTATAGAAGATGGAACAAAAAGCAGTCTTGAAAATAGGATGTCTCTCTTCACTTTAGAAAAGTGAGCAGGAGAGCCTTTTCATGGGAAACAGCGTTGTTGCTGTGGGGAAGTGAAGATAAACAAAACATAGCCAGCAAAAATGTAAATTTGAAGAATAGGAAATGCAAAAAAATCTCATGGGAGGGAACTGTGATTTGTGATATTTGGTATCACAGGGTGAGTCCACTAGGTGGTTACCCGACCTTCTTTAAATGAAAAGAAATGTAGAGGCTAAAATTATTGAGATTCAGAACAGCACTGGTGACTATGGAAATACATCCGATTGCATGGGATGCAGAATCATGCAAACCTATCCAAAAGTGATGGTTTCAGCTGGTGGTGAGGGAAGGAAAGTTCTCATACTAATGAGATCATATTGTGCTTGTTTATACAGCTGAAAAGCCAGCCATTTCCATTTTTAATATTTCTGATATATTTACAGTTGTTATCACTTTTTCAGATCTGAGCCACTCATTTTACAGGCACACATTGCCTTTGAAGAAGTTGGCATTTACGGTTCCATTGCAGCCACAAGAATGAGAAGTCATTACCTTAGTTTCTAATAAAATAAAATAAAATAAAAATCCAAAGTGTTTTATTACATATCTGTTAGGCCAAACATTAGTATGCACCAATAACTGAGATTAAAAACATGGACATATTCCAACAAAAATTAATTGAGACTGAGAGTGGCTTTTTACATTACACTGATACAAAGGAACAGGAAGCGCAAGTGCCTCATGCTTCCGGTTCTTCCACCTCATTGTTATTGTGATGTCAAAAATAATCCTTATGTATCTTGCACATAATGGGAGAAGTATACACATTTTCTTCTATAGTCACTGCTCCTTCTAATAAGTAGTGAGTGGCAACATAATTGTAGTAAAAAGTCAGTCAGGGAAGAACGAGAGGGAAATATCTGTTTTCTTAGAGGATAAACAAGTCTTGGTCTTTTTTTTTTTAAAAAAGTTTTAAATGTTAAAAAAACTTGCAAATTTTTTTAGTCCAATTGGGACTGAACATACTTAGTAGCCAAAGAAAATTATTTATTCCTCTCAAGAGAAAAGTGGGAGAAAGGAGATGAAATGGTCTGCTGGAACGAGACCATTGCTATTAGGATGTATCTTTTGTTGGTGGTTTCATTTCATACTTGAGGATGATGCAGAGGAACAGGAAACATGACACAGTTAAGCTTCCTGTTCCTTTTCTCACAGTGATATGTGAAATGCAGTTCTGAAAGCCTGAATGTCCTACTGAAAGCAATGGAATAGGATGAATGGCATACAATGAATTTGACAGAAAAACGTGTACACTGGTATTTGAATGTCCATATTTTTCCAAGTTACTTTACTCCTGGAAGGAGGTTAGCTGCTATAAATGGTTTTGTTCGATATTTTTTTTTTGCTTGAAGGCCAAAGATCAGAGATCACAAGTGATGTATGTTATAAGACAAAATATTTGATAATGGAACTAGATACGGGAAACTTGACTAGCACTAACATTTCAGTTTCGCTCTCTTCCTCCCAATTTTCTTCTTTGTCCTTGGCTTACTTCAATTGCTGCAAACTGAATTCAAAGTGCAAAAGTAAGTTTGCACTCAATTAATATTGGGGGGAGAAGGGAGCAGAATCTTTCCCTACCCTATAGACTCAGGTAAAAGCAAACTGCTGTAGACTTTCACAGTTTGTGTGTTCCTCCTCATCAATAACTTTTGCCATCTTGATCATGCTTTGATATTGTTTGGCCACATATGTCCTGGCTTTCCCCTGAGATATGTTGGAGCATATAGGCTACAGCACTTCAAATGGCAGGATGTGGAATTTTTTTTAAATAAACCAAACTCACTCTATATCCAGCCACTATTAATGTTGCCATAGAACAATTGGTTTTAGATATTGCTTGTTGTATTGTTAATTTGTTTTTGATCTGTGTTAATTTAATCCTATTTTAAGGGACTGGGTTGAAGTAATTTTAACTGTAATAGTTTTTACTCTGTTGTACCCCGCCCCATTTGCTTGCTCAGAGGGGCATGTTATAAATTAAATAATAATAATAATAATAATAATAATAATAAGGAAGGCATTGGTCCTTGGGATCACAGGACACAGAATGTTACAGTAGAAGAATTATGGTGTAGCTTTCTTTCTGACAGTCCAGTTTAGTTCATATTGAGGGGAGGGGGGTCTATTTTTTTAAAAAAGAAATTACCATGAAACATTCAGACATTCTTTTTTCCTATTTGCAGTTTGGTACAGTCTAAGAATAATTTTCCAAGTGGATATACTGTTTGTACAGCTAGCCCAATGTCTAAAATTTGTTGGTATACTCAGTGCTAGATTTATACATAGGATAAGATAACTACAGTTTGGGCCTCAGATTGTAAGGGCAAAACTAACAAGCCAAACCCTATTAGAATAACAGAATGCTATGGGGACTTCCTAAACAGACCTCAACATGCCTTAATCCAGTCCTGGGTTTACCAGTGACATTGCTTCACTGAAGTCCATCCTAGTCTAGAAGTCACTGTGAAGCTTTCTCTCATTTTCTTGTTCCTTTAATTGTTTTTTCGCACATGTGATCTCACCATTTGTCTATGCCATAGAACAGGAACTCAGCTTCGGTTTATTAAACTTGCTCTGTGGAGTCATAGGAAAGGTTGGGGAAAAAAATGACAGCTTTAGGAGATCATGACACAGCATGTGCCACACATCAGGCTGATCAGCTTTGCCCCTTGCTCATGTTGTGTTACAGTCTGATGAAGAAAACAATCAGAGAGAACACGGTTAAAGTAACTACGAGCCATTCGGAGCCACACCATGTACAGCCATAAATTTGCTAGGACAGTTATTACAGTTATCTCCTCAACAATTACATACTGGATGGCTCTGCAAATGACGGCTTCACTGGATGCTGATAATTTGAAATGGTTTTGTAAGAAATAGGAAAGGGTGAGGAAGGGAAGACACAAAGGAGATGTGGACAACTGGTTCTGCCTTACTTTCCACTACGTTTTGTGAAGAGGAAAAATTAGCTGGGCTTTGGATTCAAGAACATCTCATTTCACTAATCTTCCTTTCTCCTGGCTCTTGCTTCCATTCCATTCTAGTCCTCTGCATCCACTGCAGATTAATTTCATAGCAGTGGCCCTACCATATGCTGAGAAATGGCAGTAGTGTGTCAGAGGAGAGAGCTGTATTCCACACAGCCAGACCCACAGTGTGTCCCCACCTTACACTAGCCTTCAAGTGCTGGAGACTGTGCTGCTGTCCCACCAGAAATGTTGAATCTATATAGAAAAAAAAGTGGGAGGAAGACTCTAACATTGCCTTTCAGACTAAATGATTTATTTCACTCAAAGACATAGCCATGTCAGTCTGGAAAATCTATATGCAAAGGGATCTTGCAGCACATTTGAGACTAATTGAATACAAGAAGCTGAAAGCATGAGCTTTCATAGACGTGAGCCTATTTCCTCAGCTGCATTTGGTGGGTCTCCAACAAATGCAGCTGAGGAAGTAGGCTCAAGTCTACGAAAGCTCTTGCTACCAACTTCTTTTATTTCGTCTCAAAAGTGCTGCAAGATCTCTTTGCATACTAATTTGTTTTACATGAGCTTTCATGATTTTCAGTCCACCTGTCCACATGCACTGATGGATTGTAATATAGAAGCCACAGGTATGTAAGCACAGTTACATAGTTGTAGGGCTGGGATCAGAGTGGAATGGGTTAGAGGAATATATAAATTGTGGCACTGGCCATAAACAGGTCTGTCGGGCAGCTGGACTATTAGTCTTGAGGTGTCGAACTTATACATTCTGCTTACCTGAACTTTAGTACCCTTGAATAAGACACATTTCTTACATGTGCAACCTTTGTTACCCATAGGATAAAGGCAATGGAGAAGATAAAAAGGCTTGCATATAATAATAATAATAATAATAATAATAATAATAATAATGTTTATTTATAGAATCATAGAATCATAGAAATTTAGAGTTGGAAGAGACCACAAGGGCCATCCAGTCCAACCCTCTGCCATGCAGGAACTCCCAATCAAAGCATCTCCGACAGATGGCCATCCAGCCTCTGCTTAAAAACCTCCAAGGAAGGAGACTCCACCACCCTCCGAGGGAGTGTGTTCCACTGTCGAACAGCCCTTACTGTCAGGAAGTTCTTCCTAATGTTGAGGTGGAATCTCTTTTCCTGCAGTTTGCATCCATTGTTCCGAGTCCTGATCTCTGGAGCAGCAGAAAACAAGCTTGCTCCCTCCTCAATGTGACATCCCTTCAAGTATTTAAACAGGGCGATCATATCACCTCTTAACCTTCTCTTCTCCAGGCTAAACATCCCTGGCTCCCTAAAGCGTTCTTCATAGGCAAGGTTTCCAGACCCTTCACCATTTTAGTCGCCCTCCTTTGGACATGCTCCAGTTTCTCCACATCCTTTTTGAATTGTGGTGCCCAGAACTGGACACAGTATTCCAGGTGGGGCCTGACCAATGCAGAATAGAGTGGCACTATTACTTCCCTTGATCTAGACACTATACTTCTATTGATGCAACCTAAAATTGCATTGGCCTTTTTAGCTGCTGCATCACACTGTTGACTCATGTCCAATAGGAGTGGGTTACAATAATTAAAAAAATAAATCAAGATAAAACCATTCCAATAACCCAAAGCCCCACCTCCCACCCCTTAAAATTGAATTAAACCAGTATAGAATTAAAATCCAAAACAGTTGCATACATACAACATAAAACATAAAAAGCAGCTAGTCATACTATGGACCCTGTAGATGTAAACTTTGTAGATAAAGTGCTGGGAGCTGGTGGAAGAACACGTCCCAATTGCCGTAAACCATTGCCAGGGCCAGGAGTTAAGATGTTTCTGGGAAGGCCTGCTGGAAGAAATGTGTCTTTAAAGCTTTTTTAAAGCTCTCAATGGATGTAATAAGACGCATCTCATCCGGCAGGTCACTCCATAGCCTGGGAGCGGCAGCAGAGAAGGTCCCCCGGGAGGTCTGTGACAGCCTCGTTTTCAAAGGCTATAGTAGATTTCTCCCGGAGGACCGGAGTGTGCTGGGGGGGGATTGTACGGGGAGAGGCGGTCCCTAAGATAAGATGGACCCGAGCCCTGTAGGGCTTTAAAGGTTAAAACCAACACCTTGTACTGCACCCAGAAACTAATCGGTAGCCAGTGGAGGGACTTAAGCACTGGTGTTATGTGCTCACACCTCATATACACAGAACTAGAAAAGAACTAGTTTAATGCCAAGCCAAATTGGAAGAGATATAAATGATAACTGCCCTCTATGGCTGTTAGAGCCAAGATGTCAGTTTCCTCTTCAAGTTCTTGCACAAAAAAGGCCCCCAAGGTAATGCACAACAATAAAAGCATTTAAAACAATACAGAGATATATTTTTTAAAAAACAACTTTTAAAGAACTTTTCAAAACAATCTTTAAAAAGTCATTAGAAATAATTTCAAAACAAACAAAACATACAAGGCAATTTCAAACATCAAAGTCATATGGAACAACACTGTTTCAGCTGCATGTCAGAACCTCAAAATAGCTAATTTTCCTTGGTAGGAGTTCCACATTGGGTCACTACATAGAATGCCCTGTCATATAGACTTTTAGGGATCAAGACTTTTTTTTTTTTAAAAAAAATAGCAGTGTCATCATTTCCTTTTATAATGGAGCCATCACTATACCTTCTTTCAGAGAGTCAGACAGCCAAACCAAACTAAGAAGGTTAAGATAGAGGTGGTAAGTCTCAAGTCTTCCATGTGGCTTGTCATCAGGTTAAACAAGCTGCAAAGTTTAAGATAGAATAAGATCAGCATGGGTTAATAGTTGCATCCCTGACTTTGATGAAACTATGGACTGCAAGACAAGAGAAATGTGATTGATTTCATCCTCAAAATATAACATATATTAATCTTGATCAGCCTGTATGGACTTCATCATTTGATCCCAAGGACCAATGCACTAAAATACTGTATC
Organism: Urosaurus nigricauda; assembly: GCA_034509955.1. NCBI lineage: Eukaryota > Metazoa > Chordata > Lepidosauria > Squamata > Phrynosomatidae > Urosaurus > Urosaurus nigricauda. The sequence continues at coordinate 111,610,585 of JAOEGL010000004.1, forward strand.
TTCACTATTGGCTGGCTGCTGGTTGATATTCTGAAGGTACAATGTTGACTCTGAACTTTAATGCAACTATCCAAAGTGCCAAACCTATTTTGGAGATAGCATTCAGCACATTGGATAGGTTTTTTTTTAGTTCAGGTTAAAATGTCAAGCTGATGTATTGCCCCCCCTAACACTAGAGCTACTAGCCATCACTATTGGTTCACTACCTCTGCATGGATGGCAACCATATCAGTATTATGACAAACAGCAATAAAATCAATCTGAATAAGTGATTTCTCCATAGTATTTGTCATTATGGGCTTCCCTACCCAGTACACAAGAGAAGATCTATAATGTGAGTTATTACAGGTGTTGTGTCAAGTGGGATACACGAAACCCCGAACTAAAGACAAGGTAGCCTTCCCATTTATACTGAGGTCTACCATAACTGCAAGTCTGATGGTGGGCTTCAATACCATCTACACAATCTGAGTTTAGATGCGGATGTTGAGTGTTTGTTGTTGTTTTGTGCTTTCAAGTCATTTCCTGTTTATGGCAACCCTATGGTGACCCTATCACAGGGTTTTCTGGGGCTGAGAATGGATGAACAGGGAATCAAACCCTGATTGCCAGAGTCATAGTTCAACTACACCACACTGGCTCTCTTTTTAGAAAATATACTGCAGGACAAATGTTATTTGTAATAAAAAATGATTCTATCTTTAGTCTTTTTATAGGAGATCCCAATTTAATTTCTTTCCCTCTCCCAAGGGTTTTTAAACCAACCAACTGGGGAAGGGGATCTACACAAGCAACCCTCACCTTAAATCTGAAACCTACTAGAAGTTTCACTACACTACTGCTGTTTGTGCTTCGATACCAAGTATGTTTTTATTTTCTAACTATACATATTACAGGTGGAACCATTTGGTCCCAAAGAACTTGTTTGTTTCTTCTTTTCATTCAACAAGTGCATGAATTGTTTATAAGCCTAATTGTCTGATGCCAATTCTGAATTGTTTTTATATCTATGCCTTTGGGGGAAAAAGATTTTTCCTATACACATATTGTCTGATTGTTGAAATCCTATCAAAGCAATGTTATTTTTGTTAAGAGAACACTTAGGTCTGCAGGAGAGGAAAAGGGTTGTTTGTGAGTAGGCAGTTGATTCATGGTAAATCTCTGGAGAAAACTTCTTTAAACACAATCCCAAACACCACAAATGAGTCATTGTCTTTTTTGGCATTCTACTTTTCCTTGAGAGTGGTTTTGCATCCTAAAAATTTGTTATTTTTTTTTTACTTCCTTGCCATTTTAACCTAAATGTATTTGCTTTGTGGACTGTATGACTTTTCCCCTTATGCTTTCAAATCCAAATTTATTCTCCAATCTAATCCACTTCCCCTGCCCCTTATTCGAATAATGAAAAGACTGGTCCTTTTGGAGGCATCAAAGATAATTGACAAGAGTGTTGTAAAGAAAATCAAAGATTTTTCAGCCTTTGCAACGGGTTGTACACCAAAGTGTTTTTAGAAGACTTTTTAATTAATGGAGAAGGAAAATATAGTTTTGGCAAGTGGTAGCCAAAGATATTGTCAAAGAATGTCTTTATCCTTTCGCAAAGTTATCCAAGCCAAAGAAGTATTATGTAATGAACATCATGATGTCGAAGTGCCATGTAGCAAACCAATTTTGGCAACTTTATTACCAAGAGAACACTAAACCAAATTAGAGTGACAGCCATGTGGACTGGACTAGTCACATGGTTTATGGCATTCAGTTAGATCACTGATTGAACTCACAATACTGCTAGAACTGACAATTCTGTTGATGCCCTTGGTGGTCCATGAAATGTGAGAGGTTGCAGGGGTGATCAACTCAGTTACTCCAAGGCATCTTCACTTGGGTGCAGAAATCCTGGGTTATCTGAAGAATTGAGGAAAATTAAGTACTCAGTAGATGATTAAATGATTGTGATAAACGACTAGAGATGAAGCCATTCAAATGTGGGTTAGGGTACATTTTAAATGCTACTCCATAGCAGTAAGGACAGTAGACAAATTATCCATGGCTTTGCTGTTACGTTAATTCTTTTAAGTGCAGTTGTTTATATAGTCAAGGGACTATTACACTCTAAATCATTGCTTCTTAAGTAGAATTTATCTCCTGATTTGCCAGGGAATGGCATCAGCACTATCCTTGTGACCATTTGCTACAACTGTTTCTTTTTTTCCTGGAAACCTGTTACAGAAGGCAACCAATGGCTAGCGGAGTAGCACTGATCCACAGATCACAACTTTGTGGATCACTCTTCCAGGCCTCAGTTATTGTGGAGGAATCCTCATAAATTCATTGCCATGAATTTTCAAAATATTTTGTGGAGAAAATTGCTTGGATCCATTGTGACATGGGGCGCACACTGAGGGTAAATCGTGGGGAGGTATGTGAGGGATGCACTTGTCCAGTTTTGATGGATAAGTTTCACATAGAAAACACACTGCAGAAATAATCCCATTTGAGACCGCTTTAACTGCCCAGGCACAATGTCAGGAAATCCTGGGAACTGTAATTTTATGAGATATTTAGCCTTCTCTGTGAGAGAGCTCTGGTGCCACAATAAACTACAATTCCCAAGATTTCCTAGCACTGAGCCAGGGCAGTTAAAATGGTCTCAAACAGGATTATTTGTTTTGGACCTCAGTTTATCTAATATTCACATGTGGACAAGTTCCTTGGAGAAAGAGGCCAACTACTCTTGTTGTTGTTATCATACCCTTGTTTGCCTTGGTTGATCAGAGGAAAGCTAGCCAAGTGGGTAGTAAAGGCTGCAAAGGCTTCTCTGAAAAAGGATTGTGTTCCAATTCTTATTTAAAAAAATACAGGACCTACACTGGGTGCCACTAGATAATTGTTGGCCAATTTCTGACCTTCCTTTTCTATGTAAAGGTTTGGAGGGAGAAGTGGCAGTTCAACTCCAGATTTTTTTGGGTGAAACTACCTGGTTTCATTCCAGTTTGGATTCAGACCTAGTTATGGAACAGAAACAACCTTTGTCACTTTGGTAGATGGCCTACACTGGGAACTGGGTAAGGAGACTGTATTCTTGTTGGTTCTGCTGCACCTCTTTGTGGCATTAAGGGGCTCAACAGATGGCCCCAAAGGTGCAGCGGGATGCCTCCTTTTTCCTAGCTGGATTGGGACCACAGTAACTTCATGCCATGGCCCCGATCTGGCCTTTTTAGGGTGCAAAAAGGAGCCGCAAAAGCAGCTCCTTTTTGTGCCCTTGAAAGGCCCGATAGCCTTGGCAGCATAGCTAAATGGCACTCCTTTGGTGCTGTATTATCTGGATGCAGCCCCAGAGGTGCGTCATGACGCCACATGCTGTGTGGAGTGGCACATGGCATCAGGGCGCTGGGTGGGTGGGTGGTGGAGTCTGGTGTGCGTTGTGAGGATGCTACACCTCAACTCTGCCCCAGGCTGGCCTTTCTGGCCCGTCTGTAAAGGGCCTAAGACTACTATAATAAACTCTATGTAAGACTGCTCTTGAAAAGTGTTCAAAAACTACAGTTAGTACAAAATGCAGTGACCAGATTTCTGTCAGGTGTGCACTTTAGAAACCACATATCACTGGTTTTGCACTAACTATGTTGGCTCCAAGTTTGCTTTCAAGCTCAATTCAAGATCCTAGTTTTGACCAACAAAGTTCTAACTGTCCTGGGGTCAGAATATCAGAAAGACTCCATTCTCCATCCTGTCCAGAACCTGAGATGCCCCATAAAGGCCCTGTTGCATGTCTTACCGTCTCAAGAGACTAGGCTGGTGAGTGAATATGATAGAACTTTTTCTGTAGTAGCATTCTGGTTTTGGATTCCCTGTTAAGGGGAGTCATGCTGATTCCATACCTTTTGATCTTCCAGTGAGAGCCCAAGACTAATGTTTCAAATGGCCTTTGGTCCTTAAAATCAGGATGGCACCTCTGGCTGTATATGGCTCCCTTCCAATTATATCTGTAAAAAAACAACTTCAGTTTGTTTCTAAATAATGTTTAATCTACTTTATATGTCTCTATTTAATGTTTTAAATAATATTTTTATCATTGTACATAGCCTTGGGGGCCTTGGAAGTCTGAAAGATGATGAATAAGTACTTAAATAAAGTAACAAAATGTTTTTAAGCTACTTTACAAAGCATACTGCCAACTGCAAAATAAGTAATGAGGTTGTAAATGTAAAAGTACTTATAACAGTGACACTTGCACTACAAAAAGAGTGGTTATCCCTTATTACATTAGAATCTCAATCCAATTTAGTTAAGTCTTATCTACTGCCAAAAGGAAGGAATTACAAGTAACTTGTTATTTGTGACACATTATTTCTAAGCTCTGATCAACATTTAGATAGTCATCTTGGACAAATCACTTTCTTTCAGTTTTCACTTCAGAAGACACAACAGTGGCATTGTGCCTTTCTGGGCCAAGGAGAACATGGCAATGCTATGCATGCATCATTGAGAGTACAGTATGTTCCACAGAAGTCAGTAGGAATAATTTCTGAATAAAGATGTATAGGGTCAGAATATAAGATACTTTCCTGCACTTCAGATAGTTGTGGCCAGAGCTTGGAAGAGCTACCTTTTTGGACTATAATTCCCAGAATCTCATACAACAGTGATTATGCTGGTTGGGGAATCCTAGGAGCTGTAGGAAACTTCTTCAAGCTCTGGCTGAAGGATGACACTTCCCCCCCCCCCCCCCCCCCCGGATTTCAAATTCAAACATACTTCACTCAGATACCCACAAAAGATTAGGATGTATTCAGAGAACTGCCCATCCTTAGAGGAGTTTTCCTCACTATGTTTCTGTGTGAGTCACTTTTTTGGGTGTGCTTTCTGTTTGGAAGGAGTGAAACAACAAATTAATAACAGTGACTTGTGCAGAGATGAAATCCACAACTTGTTTTGAAGGCCATTCTTGCTCCTGTGTTTCTGCATTGGGTAGTGCTTGAATCATCCCACTGTACTCAAGTTAGCTAGAGATATTGCAGAATTATTTTCTTTCCACAGGAGGCATATCACTCAGAGGTACAACAGCAAGCCACTTTTGTGGAAAAATTTGATGGAAAAATTTGGGGCTTGCACAAATCTTTAATGGGTTATTTGTTTAACAAAGCACACTGGAAGTTGTCTTGGGGAAGACCATCCTTGGTGATAGAGGACATACTTCGCACCCAGAAAGTCACATCCCGGCACCTTCCAGGCAGGGCTGTCTGTCTCAGATCACATCAGTCAATGTTGCTGAGTTCCTGCCTTTTGGGGTAGACCCCAGGCTCTGTCTGCCCCCTTGGTGCCATTCAACCCTGGCCATATCTCAGGGATGCTTTGAGAGTTCCTGCATGGCTGGGGGGTTGGACTGGATGGCCCTTGTGGTATCTTCCAACTCTTTCATTCTATGATTCTTCTTCTTCAGATTTGACCTCTTCTTTCTACTGGATATTGTCAAGATTTTGAAAAGAGCTGCTTTTGTGATGGTATACGTCTGGGAAAAGCTTATCTGTGTTGCTTATTTGTCAACCATAATCTCTGAATCCTATGAAATCTGGATGCAAATCATTGTCATGGACCTCCCTGGGCCTGACTTAAGAGGCACAGTCAGAGGATTCAGATTCTGAAGACATGGAGGAGGCTGAGACAGAGGAAGATCTGGGGCAGTCTGGATCAGCAGTCCCAGAGCAGGCTCAGGATGCTGCTTCGGGAGAAACAGACTCTGTAGACTCTAGGCTGCAGGTGCTTGGACCTGTGGAGAGAAGGCAGGTCAAGGAGTCTTTGAGGAGGTCTTCCAGGCTAGAAGCCAAGAGAATAGCTAAGAGGATTTAGCTGAGAGAAGCACAGGTCATTTAAATGACCTCCAGCTGCAGAGGTTCTTTGCAGCCAACAACCAGTCTTGCAGCCTTGTTGTTGTTACTGTATTTCTTGCTCTTGGATTCAATATATCTGACCTCTGGACTTGCCTTGTGACTATGCTCTTGCCTCTGCCCTTTGCGGTGGCTGCCTGACTGGTATTGTGTGACCCATGGACTCTGGACTACTCCTTTGCCTATTCCCCTGCTGTGCTGCCCTCAGTAGAGGTAAGCAGGACAATCATGCTACATTCATAGTGTAGTTCTTTATGATTACAGCTGATAGGTCACCTCTTCTAATCACCTCTCTTCTAGAGATCTTGTGGACCATCTTCATCTACATGGAGTCAGTTGCTGACTCCCATTTTTTAATGTTGAATAAAACCAGCAAAGCAGAAGCCCTTGCTACCTGGAAATGAGCTGTGGCTTGTATTTTTCTGATTAGATTATGGTGTGATGACTTTAAAGTCTTTTTTGATTTCAAAGCTGATATGGTGCAGACTATATACTGTGCCTCATCTTCAACAACAACAACAACAACAACAACAACAATTTTTTATTTATAGCCTGCCCCTCTGAACAGGCAATCGGGGCGTGTTACAATTTTCTTTTATTTGTATATTGCAAAAATGCTCAAAAGAAAAAGAATAATATGCCAGTGTAAGTGAAAGGATCATGCATCACCTGCCTTTTGTCACCCTCGATACTTGAATCGAACAGCCCTTCTTATTAGTAAAAGGTGAAGATATTTGGAACAAACAGTTTCTCAAGAATCACTTCCACAGGAACCTCATCACACAACTCTATTATAGCACTATATTCCACTTTAACTGTCATGGCAACATCCTGTGGAATTCTGGGGTTTGTAGTTCAGTGAGGCCTAAGAGCTCCTCACTCATAATTCTAAATGTGTGTTCCTAAATGTCAAATTCCAGTATTCCATAGAATGTTGCCATAGTGGTTAAAGTGGAATATAGCCCTTTAAAAGTGTAATGTGATAGGGTCCAGAGTCATCAATAGGCAGCATCTTTTCTTTATCTTTTATAGATGACTTTGTGTAAGGATTGTTTACATGAAGAAATTTTGTAATTAATTTTCTCAATTGTTTCAACTGGAAAAGTTTCCACAAATGAAATGTTATAGGGTCATGTGACATCTTTCAGGTAGGATTGGAAAATACTTCTGCCTGAAACCCTGGATTGCTTTTGTTTGTCAGTGTCAAAAATCCTGAGCAAGATGGTCTAGTGGCTCGACCCAGTATAAGTTAGATTTCATTTTTCCTCTTACAGCCAGCATGGCATAGTGCTTTGGTGTTGGATTATGACTCTGGAGCCCAGGATTTGATTCCCAGCTTGGCTATGAAACCCACTGGGTGACCTTGGGTAAGTCACATGCTCTCAATTTCAGGGGAAGGCAATGGCAAACCACCTCTGAACAAATCTTGCTAAGAAAATCCTGCGATAGGTTCGATTTAGGGTTGTCATAAGCAAAAATACCCCACCCCCCAAAACGTGGAGGCACACAACACACATACACACACATAACTTTGTAGCACACATAACAGTTTAGTGCTCAGGAATCATTGCTTTAGAAAGCATCCCCTCTCTTTTCAATGTTCAGGCTGCAAGTCCTTATACAGTCAAAATCCAGGCACAAGAGGGAGATAGCAGCAGCCTAGGTCAGGGACATGAAGCTTTTCAGAAGTTCAAAATAAAATAAAGATAATAGTAATAATAATTCTTAATGTGAAGGGGTACATCTTGAGGGGATGGCCACAATGCAGCCTGATGAAAAAAGAGAATTTGCAGAGGCTATGTAAAGCTTACTAGAGATGGGAAAGAAAATGATAGGAAACCAAGAGAAGCAAGCAAAGGAAAGACAGAACAAGGAAACTGCCATACTGTAAACTTCGTTGTAGGATAGATCCCTTGTGTTTATAACCTTCACTTGAGAGTAAGCTTGTATGACTTCAGTTAATAGTATTGAAATGTTCTTCAGTAGCCTCTAATTTTTGCCTTCTTTGCCTTTGCTTTGTCACACATTCTACTGTGTCCATTTCATGCCCACAATGGGTCTTCAGCTTTGTCCAGAAACTTTTACTCCTCTGCGTTGCTATGCAACATGAGGCGTCCTAACTGCATCCTTTCTGTGCTGTATCCCATTTCCGTTCAACAGCTCAAAAATAACCACTCTGGTGCTTCAGCAGGCCTGCTTCCTCTCCGCTTACCGTGCTGAATATCTATCAAGTATCTTCCTGGGTTTCCTATCTCTTCCTGTTGTAGCCTTGAATTGAAAAAAAATAAAAGGACGCAGAACATGTTTGCTGGGAACTGATTTCCCACATCACTTCCTATTTACATGAGGCCTCTTTGGGCTATGGCAGGCAAACATATAACCCCCACCCACAACAACAACCAAAAAAAATCTCTTCCTCCATACTTCTATGAGTCATGCAGCTGTCAGTCCATAAAAGTGTCATCCAAATGTTTAGTGTTTGAAGCCAGGATTCCTCATTGCTGTCTGATGTGCGGGTTCCTGTTTGTCTTTTCTACAGGCATGCTTGTGTTTCCCTACTGATACCATAATGTCAAAAACAACTTCCCCCTCACCAATTCTCTTTATGTATGAGTTATATAAAAAACAAATTTGAGAGCACAATGTGGGACCTGAGGATGAGTTGGGAGATTGATTTGCTTCGGTTGAAGATCAGCATGGCACAACATATTTTGGAGTCTGTTCAATGAGTGATTGCAATTTCAGTGCACATTCCTTTTTCTGTCCTTGGATATAAATAAATCAACAAAAGATCTTGGCCCATACACACTACATATAGTGCTATTATTCCATTTTAACTGTCATGTTCCATCTTAGGGAATCATGGAGTTAGTAGTCTGGTGGGGCAGTGGAGCCCTCTGGCTGAGAATTCTTAATACCCCTCCTTAAATGGTCAATCCCATGATTGCATAATATGGAACCATGACAGTTAAAGTGGAATAATAACAGAGAAAGTGGAATAATTCAGTAGGGGGAATGGGCCTCTGGTCATCCTGCTTGATAATCATCTTTATTTGCTGGAAAGGCCATGTTGACCAAGTAGTGAAGGAAGATCTCTGGAAGGGGCACATGGAACTCTGATTGCCCATCCTGCCCTGGTGTTCTGTCTACATATGCCAGATGGAGATGTGCATTAGTTAGCTCCAGATCTTGAAAAAAATTGGGAATGCCTACCTGAGTGGATGCTTGATCCTTTTCTCTGTCACGATTATCAATTTCTTTGCTTTATTTTTTGGGTCCAACATATTCAAAAGCAGACTACAGGGCAATGGGAGACCTTGAGGTTGTCTACTCACCTGCTTGAGAACAATGAGGAGAAAGGGAAAGAGGTATATAGATGGAGCACATCAGTTACCAGAGACCCCCTGTTGAAATATGGACCTTGGTATATGCCCAGTACCTATGGTTGATGGATTTTCAAAATAGCAATAAGGGTTAGTCTAAATTCATGATGCATTGGGTTGACAATCAGGAAGTGGCTATGAATAAGGTATTGTTCTGTCCAAATAAACATATTGATTTCTTAGCAGTGCATTTCTTTGTAAAAGTAACATATTTTTACAAGATATTGTTTGCATTTTCCCGATGTAAGCTACATGATGCACAGACTGAAATCCATATTTGGCTTCTCTTTTGGCATCAGTGCTCTTTAATCATATATATATATATAAAATGCTTGGCAACTATGACAAAAATTCAAGCTAACCTGTTTCTCAGACTTGATTGGATTTATAGAACATCTGTTCCTCTCATCACTCCACTATTTTAGAATTGGAAAAAAGACCCCTCTTTCTTCAATAGCAGTTGATCTTAGAATTCTCCAAAGTGATAGACACCAAGATCCAAAAATAGTTGCACTCAAATGCACACTCAAAATTAAAATGCATCTTCACTTCAAGAGGATTAGCCAGGTGATTACATAAGCCTTAAACACCAGCTTTTTCATTTGAAGTATTTCAGACTTCTGATAAGTTTTGTTCACTTTTTCTTCAACGTTCCCAACTCTACAATACAAAATGAAATGCAAATGAGATGCATCATAGCTATGGGTTCCTGCACTGACAGGAGGTTGAGTGAGATGACCCTTCCAATAGGATTTGGTTGCTTCACGCAACAGCATAAACAGAGTCAAATCCCATCTCATAAAGTTCATATGGTCACCACAAGTTAACTGCAGCCTTTCACCTTAATTTCTTTTCACATAATTGTTGTTAGGATAAAAGTCAGGGTGGGGAAAATAATCTACAGCACCATCAGGTCCAACATCCAGGTAGATGGAATGAAATTACTTAAAATACATATAGATTTTTATTTTTTATTTTTATTTTTTTGCAGGGGGGAACCAACTGTCATAAAGAAACATGTGGAGTTCCATCAACCTTTCAGGGTGTCCCAGTTAATCTACAGTCCTACTATACACATTTACTTTTTCTCTCACACACATTACACAACACACACACACACTGCCCCCCTCAATTTCTTTTATTAAAATATTCATCCAGGTTGAAAAAGAAACAAGGACTTACTTGTTGCTGTGTCCTCAACTGTCTTTTCTTTCTCAGCTCCTCAGTCAATTTTTGTCTGGAGCTTGCTTGTATGCCAAGAGCAACAGGATGTAGCAAGCCAGTTTCCATGCATATGCCAAAGAGAAACTCTATGGTACTTCACTGTGTCTGTTTTGATTTGTTGCTGGTGTGCTCAGGGGAAAATATCCACTAGCTTTAAGGCAGAGAAGAGGAAGATGGAATATTGAATCGTCTGTATTGCTCTTTATCTCCAGAATCTGAGGATTTTCTCACAATCAGTGGCAGCTGGTGGCTTCCATGCCAGTGGGATGGTGAATCCAGTCTAGGTTTTAGGTCTTTAAAGGTGATATTCAAAGTGCTGAATATTATCTGCCAAACAGATTCAGTACTTTGAATAGGTGCTTTCAATTTTGGATCAAAACCTGTCATGGATTCACTTCTTCAGTGACATGGGAGCCACCAGCTGACACTGCCCTCAATAAATAGGAAAGGGATGTGGCTATTATAGTAGGTTTATAACATTCTCCTTTTCCATATAATAATCCTTTACTAAGGACTTTATCCGCAACATTGTGTTATGGGACCCAGTGTATCAGCCATTGCATTTTCAGACTTTGCCTTCTCATAGGCTATCAGCAGGAAGGCGAAATGACCAGAGAAGCAAACAACTGCAAGCATCTAAAATACAGTTTTAAGATGAGGGAACAAACTGGAGCATCTTCTTGCTATAGCTAATCTAGTGTTGCAGCCTTTTCTATTCTACACAGAACTGAAGGATATAAAACAGTGCCAAATATTGATAATACAGCAGGGACCTTGAAAACAAATGGTGCAGTTAGAATTTATCATTGGAGAGATTTTCCTTAAAGAAAGCAATCAGCAACAATAAATCTGCCAATATTTCAATGAAAGGACTAATTTCCAGTTAAGGTTTAGTGATCGTATGCAGACAAAATAGATTTAGGGTGCAGGATTTATTTTCTTTTTTCTTTTTTTAAATTGCTGAAGCAATTGCTGGCAATACATTGGATCCAAACTGGCTGTTCTGTGGATCCCAACCAGATGTGAGTAGTGGTGCATTCCTTAAAACTTTTTCTGATTATAACTTTATTGCCTGGGCCTGCCTTCATACTTCCCACACTTTTCTTTAAAAAAAAGACACCAATTTCTCCAGAGAGACAATCAATAGGCATCTCATGGTACTTATTTACATACACAGTCCCAAATCAGACATGTCGGTTTCTGCAGTGCATCAGTATAGTTGGATGAAGTTAACAATCCATTGCTAATATTTATCAGGAGAGCAAATATCAAGCAAACAGGGAAAAGAAACAAAGGAAAGGCCCTCCGATATCTAGCATAATTTGTTTTTGAAGCTATGTTCAAAGCTACACTGCACTGAAAATCCACTGTTTGGATCTAAGGAGAGAGCTTGATCCAAAGCTGCTCTTTCATTCATGCAAAGTGCCCTTCTATGAGGGCAAGACATATTCTATAGCAATAGTAATATAATATGCTATTAAATAAATAAATTATAGCAAAGCATTATATTTCTATACTGCTTATCAGTGCATTTAAGCACTTCCTAAGCAGTTTACAATGTGTAAACTAGTTGCTCCCAGCAAGCTGGGTACTCATTTTAGCGACCTCGGAAGGATGCAAGCCTGAGTGGACCCTGAAGCCTTGTCTGGGATTGAACTCACAACCTTGTGGCTGTGAATGGCTGCAGTACTGGCATTTAACCACTGTGCTACCATGGCTCCTTATTCTACTCACAGAAGGTCAATGCTGGACCCCATTCCTCTTCTTTTGTACTAAGTCCATGTACCTTAGTCCATGAAACCCTCCACATGGGTTGGACTTGTATTCCCTCATGATCCTATTTGTTTGTGATAATGGGGGCTTGAGTCCAACAACTGTTGAACTTCCCTGTTCACACAGGCGTTTAAAGAATAGTTATGAGGACAAGTGGGAATGTTGAACAATTTTTTAAATGTTTTAATTGTACTGTTTTTAATGTTGTGAAGCTGCTCAGAGTCCCACTCCTGGGAAAAGAGTGGGATACAAATAAATATGGTGATGATGGTGATGATGATGTTGATGATGATGATGATGATGATGATGAATTTAGAAGGTTAGTTGGGGAAGGATACTATATAAATTTTAAAAAGCCAAGTCACAGTATAAATCACATTGAGGGGTGGGTGGAGCAAAAGCACTATTGTTTACATTAAGATGGTTTAATTCAATCACATAGAATGATATGTTAAACTTTATATTTCATGTAAGGACAGCAAAACCCTTTGATGCAATACCGAGTGCAATTTTTTTTAAACTTAGAAATAAGTTTCACTGAACTCAATGTGGTTAACATCTAAGTAAGCACATATAGGAGTACAAATTTCATACTTTTAACACTTTTTCCCCCTCTGGAGAATTATAGGAAGTGCAAGAATTGAGGAAGTTGAAACTTTCTTCATAAAAAAAGATACTTCCTTTTAAACAAACTCACTATATTAACTTTCTATTGTTCAGATACGTAAACACTATTTACAATAAGAAAGTGGTTGTGTATGACAGAATTATCTCAACCCTTTACCCAGAATCAGCCAGGAAGTGCAGAGAGAATGTATGCATTAGGTTCATATGTAGCTTTGAAAAGAACTGTGTGGAAACAATACATTCAGCAATATATAGGGAGTGGATGAACGACAAGGAAGCAGATCTTAATCAGTTGCCTTGGAATATGAAAATGATGTACATGAAGAAAGCTATGGAACCCGATTTATTTACTTTTGTCATGTAATCCCCCATTCCTCAATATATGTTCATCAAGTGGCTTGAAATACAAGAGATTGTTGTTCCATTATTATTTCTTTAAAGCATCTGTGCCCTGCTCTTTAACCACAACAGCTCCAGATTCTGCAGGACTTTGCTGTCCCTCTCCAGGTTATGCCACTGCCCTATGGCTGCCGTCTTTTAAATGGGCAAATTTTGAGCTATTTGGGATGACAATTTTGTCACTCTAACTTTGTCCCACATTTGATTTATTTTATTTTTTAAAAAATTAAGTTTATTTCCAGAAGGCAGAGATACATTTTATGCCTATTTTCCAAGTAGCTATGAAACAGGAAGAACCTAAAAGAAAGAAGAGCTGATAGCCCTAACTTCAACACTCATGCACAGGGATTAAAGTCAGACTTTTAAGAGCTAAAATAACCAAACGCTTCTGCTTAAATAGTTTGCCAGTTCCCTTTCCCCACACTCATTCTAACTACACCCATCCAAGACGTTAAGACTTTCATAATTAGGAATATATAAAGTCATGCATTTAGAAGGTCTACTGAGGATGCTTCCCCAGTCTGCACAATGAATACAGATGTGGGAACCAACAAACTTCCTTCAGCATCATTCTTTAGCCAAGATCGTCTTTGACACTGGTGACAATGTACCTAGCCTGGAGAGGGGGGCAATGCCAGCTACTTGGACCATGGTACAAAGCGGGATTCAGAAGAACAGATGCACCAGTACAAAAGGAAGTGGAGTCTTAAAAATTGATGGGGGAAGGAATTCCTCTCTTAGCTTTTTCAGCAATATGTGTGAAGACAGCATACATCATGTAACTGCCAACTGGCCAGAAAGTGGCAAAGTTTCAGTAGAATTTGTCCACAGCCTTGGTAGTTATGATGGTGAAAAGCCAATTTAGATCTTTTAAAATAATGATAAAAGAGGCAGCTGTGAGTCTGTTATATGAACACCATAAGCCCTCAGAATCTCTTCCCCAAAGCACAGGGATTTGACAGCTCCTCGCAAAACATGTCCTAGGATTGAAAGGGCGTCTATCAGTTACTATACTCCCCAATTTTCCCTCTCCCATACCTTGACTGTTTTGCAGACACCCACCTTCTATTTGGGGTGGCAGGCTGTCTTTGTTGAAGCCTGAGCAAAGCTTAGAGGGAGGTTATAACTTTATTTCTTTAGCTTTTGCAGAAATTCTGTATTAACTCAGGAAGCACCCAGAGAAGTCCAAAAGGACCTGATTTCCTTTAGAGCTTGGGTTTGGCTGAACCCAATATATTTATCTAGAAACAATGTACAGTACTAGTAAAGAAGGGATTAATGGGAAATTTTGTTTGCAGTATTTCCAAGAATCATTTATATAGGTGCGAGAGATATGATGCCAAAATTGTTTGTGTCTGTATACACACACACACACACACACACACAGGGTCAAGGGGGCCACCACAATTTTTTAAATAAAAAGCTTAAAGGAAAGTTAAAATTTCTATATTTCCTGATTTGGACTGGAGATTGCTTGCTTACCATAGTTTTTTAAAATCCTCTTATATACAGCTGCTTGGTACATTTTTAATACAGTTTGTAGTCTGACCATAAGGTGTATGTCAGGGTGGCCAGGCCTGACATTCCTAGGAAGGGCACAGCTGGCACATTGAATAGTATTTCTTGATATACTCAGAAATTAAAATGCTTGGAGTGCGCATTTATGAGCATACCCAGAAATGAAGTGAACAAATAGCACTGGGTTACTAGCAAAGAAAACTTCTTCCTTCTGCTATATTTTTGAAAATTTCTGCCATAAAACAAGGAATAGTTGGGAAAGAACATAGTCTAACAACTAGTCTTTAATACAGATATCAATTGTATTGTGTTCCAACAGCAATACTGTCCTTCATATTGACACAGCAATAGACAGCAAAACCCAGGAACTAGCAATCAATTTTAGGAACAAGACACTTTCTAGTAAATTAGAAGAGTCAGGATTCTAATATTTCAGCCAGACAGGAGCCTATATGAATATGATCCACAGTCTGACTTTCACATGGATAACCTAGTTTTCAGGGTTTGAAATAAAAGGGGTCAGAAATAACCTCAAAGTGAATGAATGGGGCCACAGTACCAGTACCAGTACCAGTCCTGGGAAAAGAGCAGGATATAAAATAAATAAATAAATAAATAAATCTTTGTTATTAGATATTGCTCAATGGTCCCGGAATTCAATCAGCCCATTGCAGATCCCAACTTATTCAAACACAGAACAGGCCCATCAAAATCTGTGTGTCTTGAGTTAGTCATTACTGAGTTTGGATCAAACCATGTGTCTTATTGTGTGTATGTAACTATATACAAAGAGAATTTTTAAATAATATATTTATATTATTTAAAATACAAAATAAAATAAAATTAAATATTTCTCTATGTTAAACGGAGTTTAAAACTTTGGAGTATAAAACCAAACCCTTTCTGCTGCTGCCTCTGAACAAGAGGTGATAACAGAGGCAACATGGTGTAGTGGTTTGAGTGTTGGACTGCAAATCTGGATACCAGGGTTTGAATCCCTGCTCAGCCATGAAACCCACTGGGTGACATTGGGCAAGACATAAGCTCTCAGCCTCAGGGGAAGGCAAACCTCCTCTGAACAAATCTGGCCAAGAAAACTCTGTGATAGGTTTGCATAGGTAGCCATAACTCAGAAATGACTTCAAGGCACAACCAGAGGTGCTAATAACCCTACTTCACATCACTTTCATGTTAAAATAAGTAGGAACTCACAGTTAAACACCCCTGACAGATGGCCATCCTGACTCTGTTTAAAGACCTCCAAAGAGGGAGGCTCCACCACACTCCGAGGAAGTGTATTCCACTGTCAAATGGCTCTTATTGTCAGGAAGCTCCTCCTAATGTTTAGTTGGAATCTCTTTTCCTGTAGCTTTCATCCATTGTTCTGGGTCCTATTCTCTGGAGCAGGTGAAAACAAGCTTGCTCTATCTTCAATATGATACCCCTTCAAATACCTAAACAGGGCTAAGATATCACCTCGTGATCATCTTTTCTCCAGGCTAAACATACCCAGCTTCTTAAGTCTCTCCTCATAGGGCATGGTTTCGAGACCCTTCACTAGTTTGGTTGCCCTCTTCTGTACACGCTCCAGCTTCTCAACATTCTTTTTGAACTGTGGTGCCTAGAACTGGACACAGTGTTCCAGGTGAGGCCTAACCAAAGCAGAATAGAGTGGCACTATTACTTTCCTTGATCTAGACACCACACTTCTATTGATGAAGCTTAAAATTGCATTGGCCCTTTTAGCTGACACATCACACTGTTGATTCACATTCAACTTGTGGTCTCCTTGGACTCTTAGATCCCTTTCACATGTTGTCTTGTTACGCCAGGTATCCCCCATTGTATATCTATGCATTTCAATTTCTTGTCCTAAGTGCAGTAGCTTACATTTCTCAATATTGAAATTCATTTTGTTAGCTTTGGCCCAGCTTTCTAATCTATTTAGGTCATTCAGTGTTTTGTTTTTTTTAAATATTTTCTGTATATATATTTATATCCCTTAAAACAATGCTCCTTATATCTAAAAATGTAGCATTTAAAATATTATTTTAATATTTAAAAAAATATTTAAATGTAGCATTTAAAATATTTCTTCTCCATGTCTAAAACATCCATGTCTTCTCATGATGTGTCCAAAGTACACAACATAAGCCTAAGTTTTGTCATCTTGGCTTCCAGGGAGCTTTCTGGCTTGATCTGCTCTAGGACCCATTTATTTGTCTTGTTGGCTGTCTATGGTATCTCCAGCACTCTTCTCCAGCACCACATCTCAAATGAATTGATTTTCTTCCTATCTTCTTTCTTAACTGTCCAGCTAAATTACCGCACTACACTCTTATAGATTTGCGATTCCACTTTAACTGCTCTGGCTGCCTCCTCTTGCATCCTGGGATTTGCAGTTTAGGGAGGGGCATTTAGAATTCTCAACCAGAGAGCTCTTAGGCCTACAAGCCTCAAAGTGCAACAGAAGACAGCCAGAGCAGTAAAAGTGGAATAGCAGCACTATAAGAATGTAGTGCAGTATTGTGGCAGCTGTCCCATGGTAATAGAAAATGGCTTGTATGATTCTAACTTTTGTGCTAAGTTGTATATCCTTGCATTTTAGGATCTTTCCTAGCTTTTTCATAGCTGCTCTCCCCATACTTAATCTTCTCTTGATTTCTTGGCTGCAGTTCCCATTCTTATCAATGTTTGATCCCAGACATGAGAACATTTTTACTGTTTCTATTTCCTCATTGTCTAGTTTGAATTTGTGTAAGTTCTCTGTGTGTTGTTTTCTTTACTTTTAACGGTACACCTGCCTTTGCACTTTCTTCTTTGATCTTGCTTAATACTTGTTCATGGTTTATGAGGTTCTCTACTAGTATGGTGTCATCAGCATATTTCAGACTGTTGATACTCCTTCCTCCTATTTTCATTCTTCCCTCTTCTGCTTTTCTTACAATATGTTCTGCATAAGTTGAATAGGCCGGATGATAAGATGCAGCCTTATCTGATTCCTTTGTCAATTGGGAACCATTCTCTTTCTCCATGTTCTATTCTGACAGTAGCCTCCTGTCCTGAGTATAGATTCCTCATCAGGACTATCAGATGTGTTGGCAGTCCCATGTCTTTAAGGTGGCCAAGATTAGACCAGTTGCTGACTGTGGTACAGATCACAAATTAGTCATATCAAAAATAAGAATAAAATTCAAGAAAAAAAAAAACAGTCATCATACCAAATATGATTTAAACAACATTTCCACAGAATTCATGGATAATATAAGAAACAGATTTGCACTACTAAGCATAATAGACCATGAACATGAAGAACTTTGGTCTGAATCCAGGGACATAATGGGCCAGTACAGACTGGCCCTTTAAGGCACTCTCGTCAAGTGCTAAGGTTGCCTCGGGGTGGGCTTCCACATGCCCTGCAACCCTAGCACATGACAGGGGCGTCAAGATGGCTGCACCCTGTTTACATCTTTACATAAGTGCCACAGAGCATCCACACAGTATGGCGCGACACTTATGTAATGAGTGCGCCAGTAGTGCAGTCATTACGCACTGCCGTGGGTTTTAAAAAACCCTGCTTTTTGCAGGTTCTTTTTCTGCCAGCAGGAAACTGTGTGGTTTGGCTGCTGCAGCTTTCCTCCAGTGGAAAAACAGGCACCGGAAGGGCACCCTTTTGTGGCAGTATGTACTGTCCCAATGAAAGAAGAATACAGAGAGAGACTTTCAACAAACGAGAGAGAGAGAGAGAGAGAGAAGAAACCATGGATGACAGATAAAACACTACATGCAATAAAGGCAAGAGAAACAAAAGAAAATGGAATTAAGAATAAACTAAGAACTATGAATGCAACAGTACAACAGCTTATGCATAACGATAAAGAAAACGTCTACAATGACCAATGCAGAGAAATAGAAGACAACACTGAAAAAGGAAGAACGAGAGATCTATTCCACAAGATTCAGGAAATGAAAGGAAATTTCAAACCAAGGACAGGAATGTTCTATGACAAAAAACCAACAACATAATTCAAGACCAGGAAGGAATAAAAAGATCTTGGGAGCAATATACAAATGAGTGATATAAAAGAGATGACAAGAAGGATACATGGAATGAAGAGCCATATGAAGATCAGCTCCAAATTCTAAAAAGTGAGGTGGAAGCTGCCATAAGAGAAATGGCAAAAAACAAGCCTCCAGGAACAGATGATATTCCAATTGAACTGCTGCAATCCACACCGACAGAGTCAACTCTAGTGCTAACCAACATATGTCAATGGATATGGAAAACTAAATGATGACCAACAGATTGGAAACAATCAATATACATCTCCATCCACAAGAAAGGAGACACAAGGGACTGCAGCACCTATAGGAACATAGCACTGATCTCACATGCAAACAAAATTATGCTCAAAATTCTGTAACATAGGCTCCAACCATACATGGAGAGAGAAATCCTAGAGGTCCAAGCAGGGTTCAGGAAAGGAAAAGACACTAGGGACACCATTGCAAACATACGTTGGCTAATTGAGTGCACAAAGGAATTTCAAAAGAAAATCAGCATGTGCTCCATAGACTATAGCAAAGCCTTTGACTGCATAGATTATGAAAGGCTATGGAATGCCCTAAAAGATATGGGAGTGCCAATGCCTCTGATATATAAAAATATGCCTTTTCTTTTGAAGACATTATTAAACACTGTGAGACTGAGTAGCTTGCAAAGTGTGTTTGGTATCGAAACAAGGACAGTACTGTTCTGTAAGCTTAATGGTACAAATCTTGGACTAAGACCTTATTCTGATGATTCCTATCTTGTGCAAGCATATGACACTTTCATTAAAACTGATCAGATCTGTGGCATTATTAAATACTGAGCATTAAAGCAACCATACCTTGTAAGTATAGTGCTATAACAAACCAAGGTGTAGTAAAAATATTCTTTTGCTTGTTGGATTTGTCCCAGAATGTTTTGAGTCTAAGCACTTTGCCAAGCACTCACAGGAGACTGATACTTTATATTGACATAACTTTAAATATATTGAAAAGGCATAAATCAGAGTAATGAGATTCAAATATCCATTAATATTAATAGAGAAAACCTTTCGGGAGACATGGTGTAAAAAAAATAATCAAAGAAAAACATGAATTATATCAATGTATAAGTGATGAGTCTAGTTAAATGAAGAAAAAACATTCCTTTCATTTATTTATATGTATGAGTTCTATTTTCCTATCTCTAAGGAGCTATGAGAAGATTTTTTTTTTATTCCTCACAACAACCTTGTGATGATGGTTAGATTGAGGGAGAGTGATCAGGTATGAGACTAAGATTAGGCAGAGTGGTTTTTGAGGATATTGTTAGAAGGAAGAAAATGGTCACAAGTCCCTTTTGGGTTTCATTGAATTCAGTCAGACTTACATCTGAAGAGAGGTGCATAGGATTGCTTTGCAATCTATTCTTAAAGGAGGGAAGAGTGACTTCAGCATCCACAACTCTTGAGTTATTCCTGATAATCATTTTATCAAGATGTCCCATGCAGTAATGCTAAATATCAAAACAGAAAACTGTTACTGATAGAACAGCTCAATGTATACACGCTCACTTCTTTGCTGTTCATGTTGAAGAATAAGGAGAAGATGCATCTTGATGATCTTCTTTTAAAAACTCCACAAATAATCTTGTGGCACTTTAAAGGGCAAGAAGGATGCATTTACACGGTTTGACACCACTTTAAGTGCTGTCGCTCTGTCCTATGGAATCCTGGGACTTGCAGTATCACTTTAGCCTTCTCTACCAAGGAGAGCAGGTACCTCACAAAACTAAAAATCTCAGGATTTTGTAGGATGGAGCCATGGCAGTTAAAGGAATGTCAAACTTGATTATTTCTACAGTGTAGATGTCTCCAAAGTCTTCTTTGGCCTGTTTCCATGGACTGCAGCTCACTTCTGTGGACTGCAGCCCACCAGATATATCTGATGCCCATTGCACTTTTTCCGCATCAGATGCTTGTGGTAAAATGGGCTGAAGGCCACAAAATCTTGAAGCCATCACAGAGTGAGGAGGTACATCATTTTTCTAACTAGTTACTTTGTGTAGTAATAACATGGACTGGGGTTACTTTTTTCTATTTTTTTCTCCTTTGGCCTGTAACAACCAAAGATGTAATTCACTACACTTCAGTTGAAGAGAACATGTTGTCTGGCTGCTACTTATCACTGGCTGCTTGTGCTCTCTTAGTCTGAACAATGGGAGTGGGAAGAGAAAGGATCAAAAGGTAGGATTGCTCTGTAATGTCCTTTGCATTTTTCTCAGAATTTCCAAGCAGAACTTTCTAAATTGTCTACTTGGGGGAACTAGAAAGAATTTCCTGATATTTTTCAATGCACAATAGTAACAGTAAGAGAACGTAATTACCTTTCATAGTACGTTGTAAGTTACTTTTCTGGATTGCAATAACATCAGCATGTAATTGCCTATTGGGTGAGATGAAAACTGAGTAAATTAGTTGCTTTTCAAAAGTAACATTTGAAAGCCAAGCCTTGCAGACAGACAAGTTAAAAAAACAATTGAAAAGACTCTTTTTTGGGGCTGCTAGCACAGCTAGACACCTGAAAAAATCCTTTTAAAAAATCTCAAAAAGTTAAACTATTATTCTGTACCAGTTTATATGGCACAATCTATTCCTGAATGGGTTTAGCATATGTATATGAAGATTCCCTTAGGTAAAAAAAAGACCCATTGCATTCTTCCCTTTCCTTCATGTAAACATAAGCGGTACTCAGACATGTATCTCCTATATCCCCACCCCTTCCTTCTTCTTGACTTGATACAAGGTGCTTGTTCTCCCAGGAATTCTTCCTCTCCCCTCTCTTTAGCAACATAATTTTGAATATATACAAGATCTTTTAAATATTACCCCACATTGCTGGTCATATAGAAATCCATGCTCAGTCAGTCAATCAAGTGAAATGACACATGCTGAAATGATCTTGGACCAGCTTTTTGATATCATTTCCCCTCACTGGTTAACCTGGAATGGGCAACTGTGGAGGATCTGGTGCTGTTCCTGTCCCATTTCCCACCCTCCCCCTGTTCCCATAGGCCAGATTCACCTGGGGTTTTGATATTAGAAGTGACTGATTGCTGGTTTTGTGACACTGCTCTTTTGGGTCTAAATGAGGTGTGGAAAGGGAGATGTTCAAGGATTTACATCCTTGTTCTACACTGCAACCGTTCTCTAGAAATCACCTTCACCTTCACAAGGTATACTTGGAGAAGATGGGAACATCTGTGGTGATAGAACAGTTGTTAACAAGTTACCTATAAGGCTGCTTGAAAGGAGCCCTGCCAGTAGGTAGGCCAACCTGCTGACAGAGCCACAATGATGTGCCCTATCATTTACACCTCTGCTGTACGCATACATATATTCTGCATGTGTATGTATGCATGCATGTGTTTGTGAGCACATCCAGAGTACATGTATACATGTACGTGTATGCATAGAGCAGAGATGTAAAACCTCAACTGTTTCATCCTTGCATGAAAGGCCAAATATCTATGGTACTTTTCTTCCTACTGTGAGACAAAATTAATATTCCTCTGCCATTTTCTTCTGGTATTTGAATGTCTGAAAGTGAAGGAATTATTCTGTGTAGAAAACAGGTCTGCATAAAACCTTGGGTTCCCCCCTCCAATAGCAGTAGCAATAGCAAGTACATTTCTATACCACTTATCAGTGAACAAGCACTCCCTAAGTGGTTTACAATGTGTAAGCAAATTGCCCTCAGCAAGCTGGTACTCAATAGTTCATGTATAACACTTCAGGTCATTCAAATACTGGGAGAAAAATGTGCAAAATTTTCACTGGTCTCTTATTCTTCTTGACAGTGTTTCCCTACTGTTGGGAAGTGAATGTTGACCTGGAAATGATTAACTGAGAATATTCTTTCTGTTTCTAGGCAGATGACTTCTATAGGGAGAAGCTAGCCACAGCCTGTGGTGTACCGGGTGTGGTGTCACCTGTTGTGGGGGGGAATCCTAGTGTGACACTATAATGAGGTCTTCTTGGCAAGTTTTTTTAAAGGTGTGTTGCCATTGCCATCCTCTGAGGCTGAGAGAGTATGACTTGTCCATGGTCACCCAATGGGTTTCCATGGCCAACCAGGAATCGAACCCTTCTCTCTTTAGTCCTAGTCCAATAGTCAAACCGCTAAGCCATGCTGGCACTCTACTCATATTCTTATACAGATATGTAAATTTTCAGTATATAGGCTCTCCCCAATTTGCAGCGTCTCTGTCATATTATATAAAATGACAGTCTGTGCTGGTAAACCGCCAGATATGTGGGACTATTATGTGCTCAAGACATTTGAAGGTTTCCAGGAAACATGGTGGTATGAGAAATGGTAAAAGTGTGCCTATGTTCTGTAAAGAGTATCAACTTCCCTGATTACTTTTGATCTTATGGGAATTGTAAAAGTTCAAAGAACTGCAGAGGATGTGCACTTTATCTCATACTTGAGCTGCCTGTTTACATAACAACAGAAGTCACAAAAACGATAATATATTTTCTCCATTTGAATTCCCCTTAAAGGTAATTTTCATCCAACCGTAACTGACTACTGTACATCAATAACATCTCCAAATCCCAGATCAATGTTCTGGACATTTTCAGAGAATACTAATTAGTCTCACAGAGCAGTTATCCTGCTCGGTTTGGATGGGTGGATGGAAACAATTCTATGCTATAGCAAGAACTGACTGTCCAAATAACTGGATAGATACATTTTTATCCCCCTAAGAGATCAATTTAAGGGCTCAGCAATAATACTCCAAAGCACAGGCACACCCCCTTTCTACAACTTCATTTGCAGAACATGATATTTTGTTTTGAAGAACATGGTACTTTTCACATTACAAAATATAAAAAAATGAAAAACCTGAATGAGCAAAATCTGCATGTAACTCTGGCTGATGCAAATATAGTTATTAACAGCAAATCCTCCTATCCCCACAAGTAAACCTGCAGGGAAAGAATCACTGCTGGAAAGGTGTGAAGAGGAAGCCTTGGCATGCTTCTCATAATGAGCAGTGCCCCAAAATCTTACTTTTCTTTTTTTGGTAATTTTTTTTTATTAATAATGGGAGTCTTCAATTTAAGGGACTTATGAAATAGTTTTGGAGAGTACGTTTTCGGACTACAACTCCCAGAAGTTGTCAGATAGAATGGCAAATCTACAAAATAACTTTTCCAAGCTCTGGCCTGTACTTGCTTTGTTTAGAAAATGGTAGATATAGAACTAAACAATGAGAAATTGTGCAGTATTAGACAGTGTTGGACAGTAGCTACAGGATATCCCTTAACATTGGCCATGCCAAATCAGGCGAATTTTCTTTGAGGTGGAATCTTTTAAATCGCAATTTAGACCTATGGATTAGGTCTCCTCAAAGTCTACCCTACAAAGCCCCTTGAAGTTCCTAGAACCATTTTTTTTAAAAAAAATAGAAAATAAAAAGATGAATGTGATGGTCAAGAGCACCTGTTATCAGCTTCGGCTGATACACCAGCTGCACCCTATCCTGGAACCAGGAAACCTGGAAACTGTAGTACATGCACTTGATTCTTGTAATGCACTCTACATGAGGCTACCCTTGTACCTAGTCCAGAACTTCAACTGGTACAGAATATTGTATCCAGATTGGTTTCTGGAACATCTAAGAGTGACCACATAACACCAATACTGAAGTCACTCCACTGGCTGCCTATTGGTTTCTGGGCACAGTACAAAGTGTTGGTTATTACTTTTAAAGCCCTACATGGCTTGGGTCCAACTTATTTAAGGAATCACCTACTACCATATAATCCGCCCTGTACACTCAGGTCCTCTGGGAGGAACTTATTGCAACCTTTAAAGACCAGGTTAGTTGCTACCTCCCAGAGGATTTTTTCTGCAACTGCTCCCATTTTGTGGAATGACCTGTTACATGAGATCTGTCAAATCACCAACTTAGACACTTTTTAAAAAGCTGTCAAGATGGATCTCTTCCGGCAGGCCTTTGAAGAATAAAGTCCTTGGCCACATGACATTCACTCCCATACACCATGAGCACTTTTGGTCTATGCCATGACTCTGCCCACGATTATTAGATTTTAATGTTATTTATGTAAATTAAATCTCAATTTGTTTAATTATTTTTAAGGGGGGGATATTGTGTATATCATTGTATACTTTTATATGTTGTTCACCGTTTTGATTGTTTTTACAAAAAGAGGGATACAATGAAAAGTTTTATTTATTTATTATTTATTATAAAGCCTCAAAGATTAATCTCATAGCATTTTTCATTTCTTTTGAATATTTGTTCTAATAAAAATAAAATAAAAACTAATCAGCTGATTGTCCATGCTGTTTTCATCGACATTCAAAGATAATCACATCCGGGTCAATTGTGAGGTGATAATTTGTCCACCATAGATTAAATACCTTATATCACACGTTGCATGGTTGGGTTCTTGTGTGAGTGACCCGGACTGACTCAGTGAGAGCTAAAGGCTTTGATAGCCATGTCTTATTATCTGCAATGCAATGTAGTGACCGCTGACAGACATGATTCAGACCATTGTTGTATCACTTGTAAAATTTCATGGGAGCCTCTGTGATAGGACTCTTAATGAGGATTGACCACCTGCATTGCTTATACACAGCATTTGAGGTGATGATTTGTTAACAGGAAAAAACAGTAACTTGATATAGCCTTAAGTAAACCTTTTGAGTAATCTTAGAGCTCATCAAAGAGGGTTTTTGATCACAATATTACAATAAACAGGATGTAGAAAAAGGTACAATTGAATTCTTTGTTGGTACAATGCTTATTATTTCATAACTGATTAAACTCAAGGACTTCTTGCTAACAACAAGATTAATTCAAAAACAATGGTGCAAAACCAAATAAGAACAGTTTTACTTTTGCAGCATTGTTTTTGAATCACCTTGTATTTTAGTGTAGAAAGGTAAATGTCTAAAGACAGCAATAGAAAGTCATTCAACTGGTTCCACTTGCTTAAAAACCCATTAATTTATACACAGTATTTTGTGAAATATTTGTTGGCCCAGAGCTTTGAACTAACTTGCTATTGATAACATATTATTAACTAATAGGTAACTAATTTCCCTTTTGTAGTTTGGTGACGTATTCAGCCTGGACCATCACTCTGGTGCCACACCAAACTACAAATACCAGAATTGTCATTGCAGTTGAAATGATTTCAAACTGCTTTAAATCTTCAGTGTGGATGCTCTCTTAGATGTAACTACAGGTAACTATTTTAGCTATTTTTCAATAATGAAAAAGTAAAACAATCAAGCTATTTTAATATTTTAAACCAGTTTAAATTTGTTAATGAGTGATTATACACACACACACACACACACACACACACACAAAATCACCTCTCCTTTTTCGTGGGGAAACTCCAAAAATGGAGTTTCGCTTATATTCAAGCCTCATTCTTAACCCCCCAGTTCATCCCTTATGCATAAGCAAGGGACACTAGTCTGTTGACCACGAGAATGGAGGGAGGAGTGTGTGTGTGTGTGTGTAATCTGATGTAGTCTGTTCACTGCAGATGCCACTAAACTGTAAGCCTCATGGTTCACACTCCCTGGTCCTCCTGCTGACCAGGCCCATGTAAAGCATGTGAGTGCTACGTCCGCTCTGCACATCTCAATGCCATAACCTCCCTGAGCCAGCTTGCATCTCTTTCTTCTCTATTCATAGTTCTGATGCAGAAAACTGGAGACTGTCACCCTATAGCACTCAAGCTCCCTCTCTCAAAGAAACCCCTTAAAGAAAAAACAGGACACGATATGTTGCAGGGAATGGCTCAGGCATGGAATTGTAAGGACACGTTTGAAATGGACAAGAAGGGAAAGAATGACTGTATTAACACATGGCAATAATTATTGATGGAAATAATGCAAATAAACAGTTCATTAAATTCTGGATAGCTGATGAGATAGAAAATGTAAGTGTATTCACTCAGAAACCTGGACAGTGGCTGTTATTAATTTTAATAAGGAATGAAAAGCGATTGTGTATGAGAATACAGAATACAGAAAAATGCGCGTTTAGCCACAAAGCAATTTCCTGCTGCCTTTGCAGGTAAAACTGTTGAAGCCCTGGTTGATCTGTAGAAGGAGGAAATGACCAGGACAGTGGACACAATTACTTCTAAGTGTCCCTTCTCATAGAGTGGAGCTAAACCATTCACTTGGTTTTCTAAGGAGCTGGCAACAATAAAATGAGTGAGATGGAGCTAGAGCGACACTGGCAGAAAATTCAGAGTTAGTTTGATCAAAAATAGGCTAAAGTTTGTCTGAAGGTCTATAGTGGGACAATCAGGGTAGCAAAAAAGACACTTTTTGGCTGTCTCCATTGCATTGTCACAGGAAGGCTCAGTGGAGTTGTTTTGAGTGGTCAGAGATGAGTTACAATCTGGACCAAAGGATAATTTAAGCCACTCAACAATCCACTGTGAAGAATTTGTCCACCACTTTACAGATAAAATTACTAAAAAATTGCTATGACTGGGACTCCGTAGTTGACATAGATGTAGTGGATGTAACCTTGGCTCCTGCAGTGTTGATGGATGCTTTTCAGTTTGTACAGCTCAAGGAGGTGGACCAAATCCTTGGAAAGGTGAGAGTCAATGCTTGTGTACCAGCCTAATAACTTAAAATAATTAAATAATTGTAAAACAGTTAGAAACAGGTTGAGTAAGACAACCAGGGGCACACAGGCTGTCATTTGATGGGAGGTCAGTCTGGGAAGGCCTGCCAGAAAAGATCTGTCTTGACTGCCCCTTTAAAGGTGTCCAAGATGGTAATATGATGGATCTCATCTGGCAGGTTATTCCACATTTTCAGGTGGCTGATGAGAATGTCCTCTGAGAAACTGCAGCCAACCTGGTCTTTCTAGGCTGCAGTACATTCTTCCCAGAGGACTTGAGTGTGCAGGGTGGATTGCAGGAGAGGAGGCGCTCCTACAAGTAAGCTGGACCCAAGCTATGTAGGTTCTTTAAAGGTGGTAACCAACACCATGTATTGTGCCTGGAACCTAATTGGCAGACAGTGAGAGATTTTAAAATAGAGATTTTAAAATGTTCCTGCTGCCTTGCTTTTTAAACTTGCCAGAGGGGTAAAGGTAGAGTGGCTGAGAGGAGTAATTAATGTTTCTTTGCAACAAAACAGTCTCAACGTGACTGAAGGGGGCTTTTGTATGACCTCTTTTGAAAAAAAAAAAAAACTTCTATGGATCCTATATTGGACAATTATGAGCCATTCTCAAACATTCTATTTCGGGCAAGGTACTAGAGTGTGTGGTGGCTTCTCAGCTCCAGTGATTCCTGGATGAGGCAGATTTTCTAGATCTATTTCAAACACTCAGATCTTTCAAATATATTGTTATTTTTCTTGTTCTTGTTATTTTATTCATTTGTATTCCACTCAGGGTGGATTACATTTTTTTTTGAAATGATAGAGATTTAAAAACTATACAACAAACTTCAATAAAAATATCTAGATTCAGGTCTGGTTATGGAATAGAGACAGCTTTATCTTGGTGGATGACCTGCACTGGGAATTGGACAGGTCAGGTGTTAAATCTGCTGGGCCTCTTTGTCACTTTCAATGCCATCAACCATTGTGTCCTTCTTGGGCACTGGGATTGGATTTCGAGGCATTGTTCTGTAGTGGCTGCTCTTTACTGGAGGGATGTTCTCTGATGGTGATTCTGGGGGATTTCTGTTCAATTCTTTGGTTGTTAGCCTGTGGAGTCCTTCAGGGTTCTTATGCTATTTTTTTCATTTATGTGCAACCACAGGGAGAAGTTTCCAGAGTTTTGTGGTCAGGTGTCACCATTAGGCTGATGATATCCAGCTGTATTACTCCTTTCCACCTAATTTCAAGGGAGCTGGTTCTGTGCTAAACCAGTGCCTGGCATCTGTAATGGACTGGATGAAGCCAGGCAAATTGAAGCGTAATCCAGACAAGACAAAGCTGGTTCTGGTCAATGGGAAGACAGATCTGGAAATAGTGATTCATGTTAGATGGGGTTACACTTCCCCTGAAAACATAGGTTCACTGTTTGGAGGTACTCCTGGATTCAACCTTGAATTAGGAGGCCCAGGTTTCAGCAGCAACCAGAAATAAATTTACACAGTTAAAGCTAGAGTTCCAACTGTGCCCATTCCTAAAGATGTCAGATCTGGCCATGATAACACATGCCATAGTTACATCCCATTGTATTACTATAATCCACATGGAGCTACCTTTGAAAAGTGCTCAGAAATTTCAATTGGCCCAAAAAACTTCAGCCAGATTGTTAACTGAGGCTGGCTGTGGGGAGCACACAACTTCCTTGCTGCAACAAGTTCACTGAATACAGTACTTGCCTCTTTCTGGGCACAATTCAAAATGCTGGTGATTACTTCAAATCCCTATAAGGCTATTTGAAGGATTGTATTTCTCTTCATGAGCCCATTAGAGCTCCGAGAACTTCTGGAGAGGCATTTCTCTCTGTCCCTCCAGCTCTCTCAGGTTTGTTTGGGGGGAACAAGGGAGAAGACCTTCTCATTGGCTGATCCCAGACTTTGGAACTTCCTTCCTAGAAAGGCCATTCTTGCTCTCCTTCTGCTGGCAAGTTAAAATGTTGCTTGTGCCATCAGGCTGAGAAACTGAATGGGATGAGCTTTTAATGATATATCGTGCTGTTTTATGACATATACAGTCTTTTAATGAATGTTAATATTATTAAATTTCTAAATTGTTTAATTGTTTTAAGTAACTTTTTCTTATATTTTTATTAAAATGTGTGTATAGTTTTTAAATCTCCATCATTTCAAAAAATGTAAGCCACCCTGAGTGGAATACAAATGAATAAAACAACAACAACCACAACAAGAAAAATGATATATAATAAGATTTGAGTGTGTGAAATTGGTGTAAGACAGGTATTTTATTTGGAAAATTCATTTTATATGTATATTATATATGTGTGTTTCAATGACTTGATGTTAACTTACAAGACATGAAAAAAATCTAACTGGTGCACCAGCTGTCAGATAGCAGTAACTTTTGATCTCTCCATTTCCTGGGTCATATTCAGAAGAATGACCTAGAGGTCAACGTTACAACCTATATCAAATCTCCTGGGCCATCCTTCCTCCGGTGCCATGTCTTTTGGTTTACTTTAAACAGTTGCTTGGCCACTGTGGGGGAGCATACCAAAATCTTTTCATATTCCCCGTAGTGGCTAAAACAACTGTGCAAATGTTTAACGAGAGCTTACTGAATATCCCAGGAAGAGGTTTAAACTTCTTTATGAACCTGGTGATGAAGTGTCATTTTGGTCCCAGCTTTGAAAATACACCCCACCCCACCCCACCCTACACGCACACTTCCCAATGGATTCAATGCAGTGGCACTGAGAGCTGTTTTCATATGATAGAAGATGCTTGGATGAAAAATGAATGGAAGTTTCTTAAGAGCAGGCAGAGCCATTGTTAAAACAAAGAGGAAAAACATAAACCAAGAATGCATTAGAATTCAAGATAAAGGCTGAATACAGATGAATATGTACGAGTGAATATTAAGAAGATTAAGCAGAACTGAGGACCAGTGTGATATTCCAGGGGGGAATCCCTAACACGAGCCCCATTCCAATCAGCCATACCCAAAGGCAATCCCTGTTTCGATGTGCCGACCCGACTGAAGTGGGAACTCTGAGATTTTGGCCACGGGTAACAATAAATATTAAAACCTTTATTATCAATGTTTGATAGAAGCATGAAAAATTTATCCTTATGTACACATTAATGTTTCTTTTCACAATGACAATGGAAAAGGTTTTTCTCAACACAGTGGTCAAGACACAGTTGTTGCTGCTGCTGTTGTTGTTGCAATTATTTAAAAATATAGAAAAGGATCTTTATACTTTCACAAATTTTCTTCTCACTCTGTTACCCACATTCAGTGGGAAAGAATAGCTGGAATGCTGCATCTAAATAGTTGATTTCAAATCAAGGTCACTAGAAAGGCTGGCTACATTTTGTTTAATTTTTAATTTTAACTCCCCCATTTTTTTGTCCAACATTCTCTCTCTCTCTCTCAATCTCTCTCTCTCTCTCTCTCTCTCTCTCTCACACACACACACACACACACTCCAAATGGGTCCATTCATTCTGGTTGCATAAAGATTGTTTTAAATTACATTTATAACCTACCTCACCGTCAAGGTTCTCCCCTTCATTTTATCTTCTTAACTATCTTTATAACAACTCAGAGGGGTGGCTAGGCTAAGAGAAGGAACCTGTATAGTTCAGTTAGTTAAACCGGGGTCTCCTAGCCCTACGCCATACCACATTCATGTTCTCTTTCAAATGGAAAATTCTTGCAATGATCAGTAAAAGGGTGGCCACAATTTTATTTTCACAGAAACTATTTCTTGAGTTTAATGTGCAAAGGTGTCTGTGCATATGCAGAGTTACTGTTCACCCAAGGATCTGTGACCTTTGGGGGCGTATGGAATGTTGTCAGCTGTGGAAAAGTTGGTGGGGATGGAGAAGTAAAATGAACTGGGTGACAAAGAGGACAAAATTATCCCCTTAATGTTTATAGCCTCAAGGTGGCTATATCTACATTGTCAGAAAAAGAGGCAGTACAGCACCTCTTTCTTTCTTTCTTTCTTTCTTTCTTTCTCTCTCTCTCTCTCTCTCTCTCTCTCTCTCTCTCTTTCTCTCATACACACAAACGGGTAAAAATGAGAAAACAGACGTGCATAACATTTTCTGATGGCCATGAATGTGTTGATAGCATCGATGAACATTTAGAAATTTTTTTAACAACAGTATCCAGCTTCTATATCCAGTGTATGTCCTTCCTTTTCCTCTCATGTTGCAGGCCTCTATGGTGTTCACAAATGTGCTACCACAGACTTTTCTAGGCTTCTGGAACAGGTTTTGTGGATGCACTGGATCTGTGCAGTTTGCAACCTGGATTCTACTGCAACAGTTCAAGCACCCTACTGTACTGGTTCTGTTATAGAGAAGGTTAGTTTTGGAGGTCAACGCAGAAATTCTCATCCCTCACGAATACCCAACAGAGTATCCTTTCTAATGTAATTTCTATCAGCATATTCACAGATTAAATTGAGCCACAGCTATCAGTTTGGCTGGACAGCTAACAACATCATCCTATGCATCTATTATGACTAGATGTGGTTGCACGAGTATCACTGGCATAAAACTATTGTCAGTGGAAACCATATTCAACTTCCAGTACTTTAAAACACAAGTCATCTTACAGTATTTTTCCTCTGGTGATATATTTTGGTTCATGTGGTTGCTGTTTTTCAATCCCTTTAATGTAAAACAATAAAAACCCACACAGATGTTAAGCAAAGCTTTGGTTTGGTTTATTGGTTAACCCAAATGGTTGTTTAACATCTATTAAGAAAAGCATAATAGCTTTTATTTTATTTCCTACGAAAATCAATAAAATAAAATTATAAAAACCAACAACACTTTCCTGTGCTAGAACAAGCATTAAAAAAGACGTCATCTTGCAGTCCAGTGTAATACAGAGTAGACACTCTTCAAACAGCTGCAGCTGTAAATGAATGTTTGAATAAAATAAGTAATCTAAAGGTAATTAAATGTAGTTTATACAAGGTACAATAAGCAGCCACTGTTGTGTCTACAAAGCATTAGCTTATGCTATTGTGGCTACAATGTCTTTTTTACCCTGCTGACTGTTCAGTGGAAAAATAAAATAAAATTCAGAGGGCACTAGTCTGAAAGAAACAAGGACACGATAATACTGGGAGACAATTAATCTGTGCATTTCTGAATAGTACGAACTGTTAACAACAATCTTTGAAAAACTGTGCAGAGGTTATAAGGAGACAAGATAATGCCTAGCTCAGGGAGAAAGAGAGAAAACGACATCAGCTAAGAAGATTAAAAAAAGAAAGAAAAAAAGAAAGAGAGAGAGAGAGAGCGCCCAGTAGTCATAAAAAACACAATTAAGGAATGAATGTAGAGCATATGTAGTTCTATTCCATGAGGAATGCTTGCATCAAATATGGATTAAATCTTTGTTTGATTTAATGCCTGGTTGTGGGTTATAAAATAATGGTGTTTGCTTCAGCTTTGTAATACAAACATCCCCTTTCATGCAGAACACAGAAGGAAAGAAATAATAATAATAATAATAATAATAATAATAATAATAAAGAAATAGAAAAGCATCCTTACTTATTTGATTGAATATGCAGGAGACAGTGAGATGCAACAGTTAGAGCAGTGGGAAATCAATGCAGTACTTTCCCTTAAAGCTTTTTATCACAGTGGGCAAGCAAATGGAATCTGCTCTCACCTTGGCCCCAGTCACTGTCTCTGCATCTACAAGGTCCCAATTTTTGTTGATAGGGGAAGCTTTTCTTCCATCCTTTCAATACTAGAACCGGAGAGCATCCAGTGAAAAGAAATGATGAAAGATTGAGGACAGGCTGAAGGATGCACTCTTCCCACCACACATAGTATAACTGGAGAACTCATTGCCTCAAGATATAGAGATGGCTTCTGCCTTGGTTGGCTTTAAAGGGAAATTAGACACTGTGCTGTCACTATGGTTGGTGTCACCCGGTGCGGTAAATTAGGATGACTTTCTCCCATATCATGCCATACAGAATCCTTACTAATATTTTTTTTCTACTAGTGTTACTCATAAATTGTAACTCCCGTATATCATTCAATGTAATGTCATTAGTTTTGACATAAACTACCACTAAAATTAAAATTATACTTTTAAATCACAGTATCATACGCATAGCCTGCATG
Organism: Urosaurus nigricauda; assembly: GCA_034509955.1. Lineage (NCBI taxonomy): Eukaryota > Metazoa > Chordata > Lepidosauria > Squamata > Phrynosomatidae > Urosaurus > Urosaurus nigricauda. The sequence goes on from JAOEGL010000004.1 coordinate 111,644,296, forward strand.
TATTTACATGTACATAGTTTCATGGAGGTGAAGCTAAAATTTGGTAAGATGTGATGTTTTTGAAGAAAATTAAAAAATATATAAATAAATTTTAAATTAAAAAAAATACTTTGAAATGCATTTATTTTATTTTTTAAATAAATAAATAAAAACCCCTGGGGTCTCTCCTTTCTCCTCCCACTGAGACTTGTCACACTCACACCTTCTCTTCTGCTGAGCTCCAGCATTTTAAAGGGATGCAGAAGAAGACATAGCCAATTTCTGCCATACAGCAGATGTTTGGGAAACAGTGGTGTCGTGCAGACAATATCCCTGCACCCCTCTAGTGACACCTGTGGTTACACAAATTCTTGGAAGGTATCATTGGCTACTAACCATGATGGACACATACTTCCTTAAGTATCAGAAGCAGCCTTCTCCTGAGCATCAATCAGTTCCTGGGATCCACAAGCAGGAAGATGCTGATGTACTTATATCTTGCTTGTGGGCTTCCCATAGGCAATTGGTTGGCCACCAGGGAAACAGGATGTTCTGCTAGCTGGGCCTTTGGTTTTAATCAGATGAACTTTTCTTACACTCTTCACCACATTCCGGCATTCATCCCATTTAATTCCTGTGGTTTCATACCGTTAGCACTGTGGCTTGCAATTAGAACACACAGAAGCAGTTCAGAGAGCTGCTTAGATACAAAGCAACTGATCTAAGCAATCCTTGTGCACCATATCATTCATCTAGCATAGTAGGCAGAGGATAGATGGAATTTCCCAGTCTTTAGGATACAGTGGTATATCTTTGGATGACTCCCAGTAGATGGAAGTGGGCCTCTGACTTCTGATTTTTTAAAAAAAACAGTTGCAAGAGCAATAATTCCTTTGCATTGTTAAAATTATGATGCTGGAGTTTCCAGGGTGTAAGCTTGATATAATTCTGAAGCTTGATATAATTCTGCCTGTAGGTTTTCATGTGGCACATGGGAAGGTTGGTAACTGGCTTTACCTTCCCACCACCATTCTGTACCTCACTCAGATTGGTGGTTTTCCAGGTTCTAATAAAAAAACAAATAAACCAAAAGTCAGTCATACAAGCTCAAAGCTGCCCTCCTTCTATATTTCTGAACACCAGATGATGGAGTAAAAACCAAACTAAATAAATAGAAAACTGTTGTCTTCGTGCTACAATAGATATTGCTGATCTCTATTGGAAACATCATCATACTGGTGTTTCATCCCAAGCAGCAGGGTTAACTTTATGCCCTAGCTAGACACTGGGAAACCAGCATTTCAAATCCTGTCTCAGCCATGGAAATCCACCGGGTGACCTTGGGCAAGTCACACTCTCTCAGCCTCAGAGGATGGCTAATGGCAAGTTGTTTTGTGGGGCCTTTGGGCTATGTGGCCACATTCTAGAAGAGTTCCAGGAACTCTTCTAGAACATGGCCACATAGCCCAAAAGTCCCACAAAAAACTATGGATGCCAGCCACGAAAGCCTTTGACTCCACTAATGGCAAACTCCCTCTGAACAAATCTTGCCAAGAAAACCCCATGATGGGTTTGCCTTAGGGTCACTATAGGTCGGAAACTACTTGAAGGCACACAACACACACAAGAGCAAATCAAGCCTATTTAACTTTTGTTTATCTTTGTTGACTATCCATGGTATCCTCAGCACTCTTCTCCAGCACCACATCTCAAATGAAATGATGTTCTTCTTATCTACTTTTTTCACTGTCCAGTTCCCACATCTATACATGACAATGAGGAATACAGTAGCTTGGACGATTCTAACTTTAGTGTTCTGTTGTATATCTTTACTCTTTATGATCTTGTTTAGTCCCTTCATAGCTGCCCTTCCCATTCCCAATCTTCTGAATTCCTGGCTGAAGTCTCTATTCTGATAGATGTTTGATCCTAGGTACAGGAATTCTTTAACTCTTTTCATTTCTTCTAGGTTGAATTTGTGTAGTTTCTCTGTTATCATTATTTTTGTTTTCTTTATGTAGAGGATTAAGCCTGCCTTTGCACTTTCTTCTTTTGCCTTCCTTAGTAATTGTGCCAGGTCTGTGATGTTTTCTGCTGGTAGTATAGTGTTGTCCACATATCTTTTATATAACTCTTCTGTGTATTGCAGCCAATGTCTTCTTATAACATGGCTACTTCTATGAAAATTTCATTCATAAGATTGTTATAAGGTAAAGGCAACTCAACGGCAATTAACAGCAGCATGAATTCTGCTCATGCTGCAGGAAGAGAGTGGTATGGAAATCTGTGAGATTCTCCCTTCCCACTGCAGTTTCTTGGGTCTCCTGCAAAACTTCTCTGAAGCAGCAGGAGAGATGAAGCAGAGGGTTGCAGGGAGGAAAGTGAAATAGAGATCACTTCCTATTCATTCCAACAACAAAGAGCCTTTACTGGATCCCAGGCTGCCCAGGAATTCTGCCACACTGCAGAATAATGCAGTTTTACACAGCTGTCATGACTCCATCCTATGGAATCCTGGGATTTGTAGTTTGTTCTGCTACTAGGGTTCTCTGACAGAGAAGGCTAAATAGCTCATAAAACTACACATCTCAGGATTCCATGGCATAGCATTCTGTATCAAACTGCATTCATTCTATATGGTAGATGTAGCCCATGAATGGAAATACCCCTGCACACTATGTTGTTGTTGTTGTTGTTGTTGTTGTTGTTAACCTTGAGATGATTTTTACTTATGGTGACCCTGTGGACAAGACATCTCCAAGAGTCCTTATCCTCCACTATTTTTAAAAAAAGTTTTTGCAGATTCATGCCTATGACCTCTTTAATTGAGTCCATCCATCTAACATATAGTCTTCCTTTACTTCCTCCTACCTTTCCTAACATTATTGTCTTTTCTAATGGTTTATGCCTTCTCATGATGTGGCCAAAGTATGACAGCCTCAGTTTAGTCATCTTTGCCTCCAGGGAAATTTCAGGTTTGACACATTTATTTGTTCTTTTTGCTGTCCACAGTATCTTCAGCACTCTTCTCCAGCACCACATCTCAAATGAATTTATTTTCTTTTTGTCCATTTTCTTAACTGTCAAGTTCTCACATCCATACATGGTAATGGGGAATACAATTGCTTGTACGATTCTAATATTTGTGCTTAGTTGTATATCTTTGCTTTTTAGGAGCTGTTCTAGTTTCATCATAGATGTCCTCCCCATTCTTAGTTTTCATCTGATTTCTTGACTGCAATCCCTGTTTTGATCAATGTTTGATCCAAGGTATAGGAACTCTTTTATTATTTTTGTGTCCTCATTGTCTAGGTTGAACTTCTGAAGCTCCTCCATGGTCATTATTTTTGTTTTCTTTATGTTCAACATTAAGCCTACCTTTGCACTTTCTTCTTTGACCTTCCTCAGTAGTTGCTTTAGGTCTTCTATGTTTTCTGCTAATCATATGGTGCCGTTTGCATATCTTAGATTGTTGGTGTTCCTTCCTTCTATTTTCATTCCTCCTGCTTCTGTGTCCAAGCTTGCTTTTCTTATAATATGTTCTGCATACAAGTTGAAAAGATAGGGTGAAAAGATGCAGCCTTGCCTAACTCCTTTGCAGTTTGGGAACCATTCGGCTTCTTGGTGTTCGGAGAACCTCTTGTTCTAGGTATGGATTCCTCATCCTCATCAGGACTATTAGATGTGTTGGCATTCCCATTACTTTAAGGACATTCCACAGCCTTTCATGATCTATGCAGTCAAAGGCTTTGCTGTACTCTATAAAGCACATGCTGGTTTTCTTTTGGAATTCCTTGTTGTGCTCCACTAGCCATCACGTTTGAAATGTGGTCATTTCACCAAATACTATTGTTAGTCACAATAATATCCTCAATCATATTCTATGGCTGGCTGGCTGGATGAACTGTACATACAGTATGTACTCATTCCATTGCTTAGTTGAGTAGATGCATTGAATGCTGAGTTCCCATTGATTAAATGGGACTATTCTAGTTGTGAAATGACCCATTTGGATCCACTGTGCTATTGTTTTACTAGCTTTTTTTTTTTAAAAAAACAAACCTCTATCATTTAGTTTTAAAAGCAGTTTAAAAATCATATTGATATATTGTAAGTTATTGTACAGAAATACTTCAGAAATGAATGAAAATCCAAACTCCAAAGTACACATTGGTGACAGAGGTTCCCAGAGGTTCCCCCCTCCTATGATAAGAAATGCTAGCTTCTTCTTCAGTCAAAGATGGTATAGAGTTTGTATGGGGAAATAAAAATGCCATTGGTGTAGACACAGGTTGCAGGCCTGTGTGTTGTTTGTTTTTATGCTGCAGAGAGAGTGAAGGAGACAAAATAATTAGACCTTGTCTTTGCCCAAAGGAAGAGAAGCAAAGAAGTGACAGGTCAAGAGCGAGTCAAGAAGACCACAACATTTCAGTTCTCCATTGCTACCAAAAGTCTCTTCCTTTGAGATCAGGTCTGTCAGTGATGGCATGAAATACTGGGAAGTGTAGTCAAAAAGATTTGGCCTACAAAATAAATGGATAAGTGTGGGGTAGGGTTGATGGATATGATCCTGATTCGTGCTGTGCTCATTGGTGCTACACACTTCCACAATTATTCAGCTGGGCTTTTATCCACCCTCCCTCTGCACTCCAACAAAATCTGCTGAGACAGTGTAGGTTTATGTTGAGTACCTTTTGCTTTGGGTTTCTACTTTTTGCTCAGCATTTTGAATTCCTCAATGCACCACATCTGTAAGTTTCTACAGATGTGCCGATATGCTAGTTGCCAACAGGATGGGAAGTTTCTTTAAGGCACTTCCTTATGTGTTAACTCTCCAAAGAATTTTCTCTCTGCATGCTTTATTGGGAGCCATTAAGTATAAAAACAAACTTATGCAGGAGGTAGCTTTGATGTAGGCTTCCTGTAATTTATTTCTGTTGCCTATAGCATGAACTGAATTCCTACCTGATTGTTATTATCTTCCCAAATATTTATATCACTCGAGATAATCAATGCTTATCGCGGTCAATACAGATGTTACAAGTTCCTCCAAGAAAGGCGCTGTCAGCATAATAACATTTTAATTATTGCAGCATATGTTTTCAAATGGATTGCTTGTAAACAGAGGCACTGTAGATGTAATTAATAGGCAATGTGAAAGGATATTGTACATGTAAATTATAGCTTTCCCTTAGCAAAGCTTCAAAACGATAATGCAACCTCTTTTGGATGCATTAATGTTTCTGCTTCCATCAATTTAAATCATGTGGCTACTGCTGTGTTTTCTCTTGCCTGTCCCTTATGTATGCATTTTCTGCAACAAGTATTTTTACAGGGCCACTCTGTAAAACAAATTTCCTTATGGGAGCCTGGTAATAATTCTGGCATGCAAAATCCTGATAACAGATTTTATTTTTGAGGGGTTAGTTTTTAGCCCTCATGGTTTTACTATTTTTTAATGACAGATCTGAGACGGAAGAGGCAAAATGTTGTGAAGTGGTGTGAAGATCATAATCATCAGCAGCAATACATTCCCCCCTCCCCACAAAAAAGAGGACAAAAGAGGTGACACATTTGGATAAAATGTGATTTTGCTAAATCATACACCAAGGTTAAACCAAAGATATAATTACAATATTTTAAATTGAGATAACTACAGATTTTCTCTTAGTGTGGAAGACTGCGACTGAACAACTTGTGTTCCTCCTCAGATTTAAATCTGATTGCTAGGCCCAGCCTGAATAAACATATTGGATTAATAAAGCAACCATATTGTAAATGCCATTGATTCAATGAGTGCACTTTAATTAGGGTGTCAATTACACTTGAACCTCAGTCTTATGTTTTTTTCAGATGCTAAGTGTTGATGGATAGCATTAAGGCCACTGCTGTGCTCTCCTGTCTTTACCTTTATCCTGGCGTGTATGTCAGAGAGTTTTATTACTGAAGCTCAGGGGAGGGCACTGGTGAATTCTAAGTCCTTCCCCAACTACAAATCCCAGTATTCTGTATGATAGAACCATGGCAGTTGTAGAGGTATCAAACTGCTATAACAGTGCAGTATGGCTGTACTTCTGGAATTGGAGAGAATGGCTATTCAAGAAGCAAATCTTCAAACAAATTACTGTTTTGGGTAGCCTTTTAATACTATCGTATGTGAAGTTGATACATAGATATCCTCTGCAAGGGTGCACTAAAAAAGAGTGCAGTCAACATGATAGTGATCAATTTTAGTATTAAGGGTTTCTGATTTTTTTTTTGTGCTGAAAAGCAATACAAATAGTGCAAATAACATGCCTCCCACACATACACAAATAAATAGTGGCTATAGGAAACAGCCTAAAAGCAAATGCATAGTTTCTACCTGATATTACACTTCCATTATTAAAAGTAACTAGCAAAGCACAGTTGCCTCGTTCACTTCTAGTCCTCTTATGTGGAGATCTAGCTTATGTGTGAACATGAAACACATTACCTTGAACATGAACATCAATTTTTCTGCCAGCCTCTCAGATCCAAGCAACAGATAACCTTACATTCCTTCCTTTTCTGTCTTAGTATAACTGTTAAACCAATTCAAAGACAAAGGCCTCATCACTTGACAACACAATAGCATTTCTGTTCCCATGCTCACCAAAACATAATTGTGAAGCAGAAGATGAGTTTTCAACTCACCTATGAGGAACCGCTTACTACATCTTCACAGCCTGGCAAAGTAGTTTTCCTGAAGTCAGGATACAGTCAGATTGTTGTGGAGACTTTTAGTTTTCTTTTAGACCCCAAAAGGCAGACTAAAGCTGAATCCTCACATCCCTGGCATTATGCACCATCATGCTCAGTGGGAACTAATTCTGAGTACATACATGGAACATACATGGAACTGTTAGATTGTTTACAACACCTATTTAGTTGGGTCTATGCCCCACTGATCTCTGTTAGTCTTAACCTCTGGGGAGACATGCATAACACTGTTAGTTCTAATGATTGCAAAACCAAATATTTGGTCAAAAGTGAAAAGCATAGACAAAACAGAGACAATGAAGAAATAGCTAGAAACACAAAGTAAGATGGAAGCTGAGGGAGGATTCTTCACTTCTAAGAATGTCTGGCTTGTCTTTTTTTATTACCTTTGCAAGTAACTGAGTACATATGGCATGTTTGTAAGTAAAGGAGTCAGTGATGTTAGTTACACCTCTGCATTTATTACCTTACTCCAGAGTATTATTAACTTTTACATTCCCCATAAAATATAATTTATCACTTAAATAATTTGCTTTGTGTCAAGGTTCAGTGTGCTCCAGCGCTTTCCTACTCATTAAATGAGATATTTTTACTTAATGAGCCAAAGATGTCCTTTGCGTTTAACATTAGAATTGATTTCAAACACTCCATTTTCCATACATTTGTGCGTGTAATTTCTTTGTGCAGGTTTTGTCCCGCAATCTTGTAGAGGGGGAGAAAACACTACAAAAAATAATGGCCCATGAATTCCATAGACTTTTTTTTTTAGTGTATGAAACATGGATAGTTAGTTATTCTGAAACATATCGATTTGAACTTTTGAGCCCACTCATGCATGCCAATGGAAGAACCTGGAAAGGCTACTCATTTGAACTACAACTGTGAAGATTTCCTAGCTAGCCTAGCCATATCCTGAGAATTCCCCAGCCAAGTATGGCCAGAAACCATGTTGTCTGAGATATTTTGGGACTAGTATTCCAAGAAAATGTCTTTGGCCAATGGATGGGTTTAGATTTTTCTCTCCATAGAAATGTGACTGTGGAAGGGGCCTGTTCCAATTTGTCAGGGGCAGTTGTGATTTGTTCTCCGTCATCTTACTTTTTCAGCTTTTTTTTTTAAAAAATGACCCAGTTTCTCTCTCCTCCTCCCACTTTCCCCCTTGTCCTCAGTTGGCTTGATGAGCTGCAAACTGAATTCAAAGTGCAAAAGCAGGTTGCAGTCAATTTATTCAGTGTGGGAAAGAGAAGAGGAGATAGGAGGATCTTGCTCTTCCCAGTATATTGACAAAACTGTGACTAAAGATAGTTTTTTGTAGGGCTTTCGGGCGATGTGGCCATGTTCTAGAAGAGTTCCTTTCTGATGTTTCACTAGCATCCGTGGCTGGCATCTCCAGAGAAAGATTCTTTCTCTGAAGATGCCAGCCACAGATGCTGGTGAAACGTCAGAAAGGAACTCTTCTAGAACATGTCCACATAGCCCGAAAGCCCTACAAAAAACTATGAATGTTGGACATGAAAGCCTTCTACTCCACATGTGGCTAAAGACTTTATCATAATGAGGCAAAAGCAAAATGATGCAGACTTTCCTGGCCTCTGTATTCTTCCTCTATAGATAACTTTTACTCTTGACCATGCACTCATGTTGCTGGGCCACATCTGTTCTGGTTTGCATCTGTCAAAAATTAGAGGGGTGTGGGGACACCCAACCTTTTCAGTCGATCTTCAGGGCAAAATTATGGTGTCTCTTCAGCTTCCAGAGCCACATAAGGTGCATCTGAAGACATATTGTGATCCTCAGGCCGCAGGTTCTGCAACCTGATGTAGGTGAGCAGTCAGCTCTATCCTATATCCATATCCCAACAGTGTTGTCTCTTCGGAAGTGCTTGACATCCTACCTTTAAAACACTGGGCTGTCTTTTAAAAAACAAACAAACAGTACTGCACTGCTATTTTTTTTACAGCAGTTTGAACTATAAATGTAAACACGTGACATTGTTAGAGTTGTATGCTTACACTCCCTAATTGCTATTTGACCTGTTACTCTCTCTGTTTTTATGCACAACATAGATTTATGGAGGCTTCCTATTTCTTAGATGGTTTTCTACACCCATTCTCTTCCAGCATCACCCTGAGCTTTAGCCACGTCCTTTCACCTTGCTTTCATCCTTAGACCTTTTATTTCACTAAATACAAGTACAGTGGGCCCTTGGTATCTGCTAGGATCTAGTTCCAGGACCATCTGTGGATATCAAAATCCATGGATGCTCAAGTCCCATTTAATAAAATGACATATTAAAATGGTGTCCCTAATGGCAAAATCAACATTTGCTGTTTGAAATTTATATCTTTTTGGAATATTTTTAAGCTGTGGATAGTTGAATCCATGAATAAAAAAATCTGTGAATATGGAGGGCCTACTGCACTTGTATATAAATAAAGCTACTTTTCTATAATTCACAAAGAAGGTGAAACTTGTTTCCTTTTCTGCTTTACCCTGTGTCTGTGAGCACATCTGTGTTTTTGAGTGATTGCTGTTCAGCTTCTGTCTCACCAATTGACCACTCTGCTTGAGAAATTCACTACTATCTCTCACATTCCCCAACAGATATTAAAGAAGTTTTCAGAATCCCTTTATGCATGGAAAATAATTCCCCTGCTTATGGTGAGTATTGAATGCATGGCTGTCAGGGGCATGCCCAGTGCACACTTCAAAATCAAGTATGAATACTGGCCCTGCATTTCCAGCCTGACTTTAGCAGGTAATTGGATATCTCTGGCAAAGATGCTTGGTGATAGACCATCACTCATTGGCAGAATGCATGCTTTGCATTCAGGAGCAACATATTTAGATCCTGATGGCACTAATTACAAAGGATTGGCAGCAGTTGATGAGAAAGACCTTTGCTGCTAAACAGAAGTGGGCAACTTCCTGGGATCATGGGGCTGAAATGAATCCCTAGAGCTTCTCAAGGAATGCCCTGCTTTAGTCAATGCCAGATTTCAACAGCCTCTCGCTGTTGCTGCAACACCTTTCTATATTTTACCTCTCTAAGATTGAGAAAAGAGGACAGCAAAGAGAAAAGGTGTCTGCTGGTGCTGATGCTGGCCACAGTTTTGTCAAAATGTTTTGTGGGACATGTATGAGGGAGGGCTTGTTATGTGTAGGAGTATTTTTACAAGTAGAATTTTGCTGATAGCATACCTTTGGTGGTAGAAAATGGGGAACATAGCAGGAGCCAAAAACAAGACAGTGAGGAAAAAGGGAAAGAGGCAGCCTGAAGGCCATCCTGCCATAAACCTCAGAGGGTTGCTGTGAATCCTAGCATAGAGGGAGATGCAGGCTCAAGGCTTTATCACATGAGGCTTGAAAAGTGGAATAGCAGCAGGATAGTAGCATCTGTGGCCATACCTTATCACACAACACTGTGTCTGTCCAGTAGCTGGTTTGTAGTCCATCTGTTGCTGGAGCTCTTCTTCTCATTGACGGGCAAATCCTGTCAATGGACTTTTTTCTACAGGCAAAAGAGACGGGAGCATAGCACAATGCTCCCGTCAGTGTCACACGATTTGGTGAATATTTTCAGATGACCTCATGTGATGCTGCAATAATCCTGCCATTATCCCATGAACAAAGAGGAATTTCCCAGCCACTTTTCATTCATGGGAAAGTCCCATGAATGAAAAGTGACTGGAAAACTCCTCTTTGTTCATGGGATAATGGTGGGATTATTGCCATATTGTGTGACATCATCTGAAAATCTTCACCAAACCTGTGATACTCATGGGAGCATCACACTATGCTCCTGTCTCTTTTACTCATAAGGAAAAGTCCAATGTCCATCAGTTGCATTGCTTTTCCACTGTTGATGCATATGTGATAACTTCCTCCCAAAGCAGTTCTGATATGTGGGCAGTCACGTGGTAGGAGTGGCTGTGAGTCTGCTCCTCTTTTCCTGTCTCCTTCCCCCTTGCTGTTTCCAAGTGGACTGTTATTCTGGTTTTGTTCCCAATTTTTCTTTGTCTGTCTTAATTGATTAGCATTATCATGCAATTGCACAAAAAATAAACATAAATAAAAATAAATATAGATGAAAAGGAATACTGGGAAAAGAATAGGGCAGAGAGGCAGGGCTATGGAGACTAGCGTATGGCAATTTGAAATAGCTATGTGATAATGATTGTCAACAACCAGGTATGTTTGTTTTTCCTAGACTAATGCAATTGTGGCATCTTATGGTCCAGGTTGATAAAGTCCTTAGCTGATTTAAGGTAGCCTTTTGTATTCTGGGGAGTTTATCATACGATGGAATTTGGAGGTATAATGCAATGGCAATCTGAACACAATCAGGGGTTTCACGTAATTGCATATTAGAGTATCTCATGTAATTTGGGGCAATGGGAAGTCATTCCGAAAGCAATCATGGGGTTTCACGTAATTGCGTATTAGAGTATCTCACGCAATTTCGGGCAATGGGGGTCATATTCGGGAAATGGGAAGTCATTCTGAATGCATTCTGAACACAATTAGAATTCACATAAATTCACTAAACTAATGAATTTACATGAATTCAAATTGCCTCCATTCGAAATTGAGAGAAATTCCTCCTGTCTGATAAACTCCTTAGACTCAAAAATCCATTTAAATTCTTTCTTTCTGCCCCATTTCCATGTCTGCTCACACAGTCTCCTGCCAAGCTTACTTCCTATTCCATTTGTTTATAAATTGATATCTTAAAAATAAAACTGATGCTTCTCCAGTTCTTTTCATATATAGTGTTTCTGTAAATATCAATAAGGATTCTGGGTATTCTATGCCAAGAGAAGAAAAACTAAACCAAGTGTTTACAATCCTTCAGTGAGAGCAGGAGTGAGGATCTAGTTATCCTTTAGGTGTTACTGAACTTCTGCTCCCACCCGCTTCAAGTAGCAGGATGACTGGGCTTGTAGTCCAGCAATATATGAATGACATATTGAAGGCCATAGGTTCTCCAGTCATGAGTTAGATATTAATTAATCATAGAACTTTTACTTATTTAGATTCTGTGATGTAAAAGTTATCCCAGCTTTTTACAAAAACTCTGGAAACTATCTGGGAATTAGTTCAATTTGTACATGTTATAGTAAATGGTATATGAGCTGGTTTGCACTGGTATGCCCTTTCTGTGGCTTTCTTGATCTATCCTGAACACATACTGTTCTGAGTGGCTTCCACATGACAGAAATTTAGCACTGCTAAGATATTGATTTAGTCTACAATTAGCTAGAAGTGGAATGGAAATAGAAGTTTCGACATGTTGGTTAATATATAGTGCTATATTATCCAGCAACACTCTTCTGCATGTCCAAGCTTCTTCTTTAATGTTTACTCACAAACAGGTCAGCAAATGCCACTTCTAATGATAATTAAAATGAATGTTAGCACACACTTAGATTCTCCAGCCATTTGCTGAATGTCTGTCAAGCAGGGTTAATGTTTGGCTCTCCCGAAGCATGCTTCTGCCTGTAGAAGACAGCAAAGTTCATTTACTTGCTGACTGTATTACATTTCTAGACAGTGCAAAATCCATGTTGGTAGTGATACATCCAATCTATTCTGTGCCGTTCTGCCACATGGAAGAGTTCAGCTGTGCAAGACTCGGGGGAGGTGAAAGACCACTAAAAGTTGATGTCCATCTCCTGTACAGCTAAAATTAAAGACGTCAAAAACCATTTATGATGCCATTGATCATTCCCAGCATGAGACATCCACCAGTAGCACTCCAGCTGTTCTTCTTCCTTTGCTGTAGGCCTCTGTTAAACTATAATGACTGGACTGGAGTTAAACATATGGATGATGAAATGATGCATTAACACATTAGTGTAAAACAGTTCTGAAAATTAGATTGGATTTTTAAAGGTGTGTTTTACCACACTATTTTTGGAGTGATTTTGCTGTGAAAGGTATACAGTACTGAAGTAATCTTGCTTGAAATCATTCTAGATAAAGAGCAAAAGGGCTTTTGAAATTGGATTTCATTTGGCAGAAGGAAGCAGTCTCTACAGAACTCATAGTTAAACTATGAAACTTGCACAAGAAAGGCCACCTACTCCTATATGAGTCTGCCCAAAATTTGGGATTATTTAGGCAGGCTCTATTGGGTATCCTGCCACACTACACAAGACTATGTTGGTGGATACACATGACAGGGCTTCCTCTATAGCAGCCCCTTGACTATGGAACTCCTTCCCTCCAGGATTTTGATATTCTGTATGTATGTAAGGGCATCTTGCTAGTAATTTTAAAATCCTTGAGATTGAACTCTACGTGAAACGTCACTTAAAATTGCATTGCCCAAGATACTTGGTAATAGCTTCTGTGATGAAAAAAAAATCCAAGAAGGGGGAAAGAAGAACAAAAGTGTTTGGAGTTTCATTAGAAGATCAAAGTTTTTTGGAGGAGAGGGAAATACACAAACTGGGAATTAGGAATACTTGCTTCCTACTGTAGCTGTATAGTTTTTATATCCGGCTGAGCTGACAGACTCTGACACTAACAACTACACTGGGATAGAATAGATTTACAAGTGGCAAGACCTTTTTGCAGAAGGGAGAGAAGCAGGCTTGATTCCAGTGTAACCTCTGCCAGAAGCCAGACAACATCATTCAACATGGAATAGAAATTGACCCCAGATGCCATCCTTCTATAGTTTGCGCCTGCACTGTATACATTAATTTATAGCACAATTTCATCTTCCCACCCCCTTATTTAATTGAAGTCAAGGTCAAATGCATCTCTTTTAAAAAACAAACACACAAACCTACCTATAACTTCATGGAGAACTTCAACAAGGAATAAGTGCTTTTCTGAAACAGAAGAGGATAAACATCATAACCCAGCTGGGACTAGATATATACTCCCAGCAAGATGACTAACAGTTTACAATAAAATAAAATAAATCAATGGACATGACTGTCCTCTTTTGTCAGACACTGGTGGTTTTAATGCAGGATGTGTTAGGTAAATTGCTAAAACCCCACAGATTATTTGGAATGGGAGGAATTAGTTCCCCCACTTAATATGTATAGAGATACCAGGTCAGGAGTATTCCATGACCAAAACCTGAAACATAGGGATGGCTCCTAGTGATTTCATTAAAGCATGATTCATTAACCGTCAACCACAGGTGCTCTGAGTATTTCATTGAATTTCTTTTAAATAATATATATCAAATCTAATAAATGAGAAAATATTTCTCAGGTTGCAAATTAAATTTTCTAAGCTATTGATTGAACAGTTGAACAACCCTCCCAACTCTGTTGGAAGACTATGCTGCATATTTCCCATGGCCTGTCCTGAGCCTGGTAAACCAACTTGCTGCCTCAGGTACAATGGAGCATTCTATATGTGGCCAATCCAGGCCTCTATGTGGCACAGGAGGGATAGGGGATGACAACACAAGTTTGTCATTTTCCTCAAGCAGCAAAATTTCTTGGATCAGCTCTAGTACCATGCATTTTCTGCTGGAATTCAGCTGCTTTGCTTAGTATGGCATTTATGAACAAACTTGGAAAAGTGACTTTTGGGGAACTACAACTACTAGAATTTCCCATCCAGCATTTCCACTTGGTAGGGAAATTATGAAATCTGTAAGTCAGAAGCAATCTGTGTGCTTTAAGGGTCTGTCCCTGTAATTCATAGGGTCACCACTGATATTCACTTCAGTAGCACACATGCAATGTAATAACAAAGTAGGTAAGTTGCAGGCATTGAATCTAAAGTGTCAGTGACTGATTTTCAGGTTTATGAGATATACTCTTTGGTTTTACTTTTTTGTTTTTACTAGACACTTGTGATCCATCAACTGTACTATGGTGCTAAGAACATATATATAGAAGTAAAAGATTCTAAGTTTATGGCATGTTTTGAGTACCACAGCTGAAGAAATGCTCTGTCTCTTTATACCCAAATCTACCCCCTGTTAACCCAAGTTTTCTTCATTATAGAATATGAGGAGGGATGGAATAATCTTATTTCTGCTGTTGTTAAATAATTATTGATCCAAAGTTCTTGTGGATCTTCTGCAAATTACCCAGAAATTCTGCCACTGCAGATCTACAGTTTCTGCTTTCCCCTCCTCCAGCCTTGTCAATCCATCCTGAGATACAAAATCTAGTAATTGAATGTGGTGACTTGTTTCTTTTTCTGATTCTCAAATCTAAGTAACATTGTGTTTTGTGGAAAGCCTGTCTTCACTACCTGGTAACCTTGTTTCTATAGCTACTAATAGCTAGGCAATTCTAGAGAAATAATGGAGGTTTCCTCTCTGTTTTGTTTTATTATTTTTTTTTTAAAAATGAGAACTTTAGAAGTTAGTGAACTCAAGCTTTTCAATCAAGGTGTTCACAGCTGAGAGTTCATTTCTCTTTGTAGTGGTTTTGCTCCTCATAATGCTCTGACAATCATCCAGTTCTTTTGCTTTGGTGGTGGTTGGGAAAGCTATTTTTTCATGCTCAGGCTGCAGTCCTGCACAGAAATGTGTTACTTATATGAAGTTGTATAGATAAGGAACTGAATGCACACAGCCAAGCAGCAGACAAAGAGGAGACAAGCTCCATGTGTTATTAGATGGTCAACTGTTTATTCAGTGTTCAAAAAGCCCAACATGTTTTGGTCACAGTAGGCCTTCCTCAGGGGCCTTAAAAAATCACTGGAGTTGTGAACACTCTACAAAATATAGGACCATAGAGATAAAGTTTTAAAAAAAACAACACTGAATAAACAGTTCACCATCTCATAGCATGTGGTGCTTGTTTCCTCTTTGTTTGCTTCTTATACAGTTGGCCCTCTGTATCCACGCATTTTTTATCCACGGAATTGAGGATACACACTTGAAATTATTCCCCAAAAGTATAAATTCCAAATAGCAAACCTTGATTTTCCATTTTATATATGGGATACCATTTTGTTGTGCCATTATATTTAATGGGACTTGAGCATACGTGGATTTTGTTATCCATGGAGGGTCCTGGAACCAAACCCCAGCGGATAACAAGGGCCCACTGTATGAAACTCACAGAAAAGGGTGTTTAACCATCTGTACAAGATAGTATTTTATAGATTATTAGAGTTTTGCTTGCTTAAAACATGCAGAATTGGTGTAGAAAGCATTCTAAAGCAGCTGATGGTCTCAGTTGTGTGCTTGACCCTTCAGCTTTCCACCACTTCTCCTTGGTGAACCTTCCTCTTGTTTTGTTTTAGTTTTGCAGCTGTATGCATAAGGCTGACCTTAATGGCTATGTAGTATTTCAACAACTGAAAACTGGAGCTTGAAAGAGTTACTTTTGGACTATTTTCCACCACTATTACTGAGAAGTAACCTTTTCAGGCTCTGCTAAAAATGAACAATAAAATCAGCACATGGAGTGATTACATGCATCCTAATGATACCCAGTGACAACACACAACCCAAACTGTGACTTCAATATTTGTGCAGAAGTAGGATTTTGCACATGTAGCCCAAGCTGAATGACCAGAGCATGGAAAAATTCCATTTTTGGACTATTGTTTCCAGAATCCCCTATAATGGCTGAGTTATTCAGAAAGTTATAATTGCAAAAGTAATTTGCCCATGATAACACATGAAAATGTGAGTAACATGTGAAATCTACAGTTTCAGTCTACGCAGCATTAGCTATGCTTTTTCTGAGGAAAGTTTTAGGATTTAGACTATTGCGCTTCTGTACTGATTGATAATATTTCAAGTGAGTAAGACTAGGGCTGCCAAGAGCTGGTTTGGGCCCAGATGAATTTTTTTCAGTCCCTGGAAGTTCACTCATTCCTCAAGGTCCAAGTCACTGCCACTCACAACCACAGTCCCCAGCCAGCCACATATCTAACTTTATTCTTTGACTACACTCATCCTTCATTGCAGGCCTCTCTGTGCCTAATCAGACATTGCTTGGGAACTGCTTTTTGAGATAGAGAAGCTGGCAAAGCGTTGGGGTAGATACTCACCTGGGCTGTGAACATGAAGGTGCTGCTTCTCGTCATCATCTGGAACTCAAGGCAGCAATGTCCAGATCATCTCTGGCTCTCAGTTTCAGCCATTGCCACTGTCATTGGAGGTCTTCTGTTTTACGTGTTTTTTTTTCCAGTGACACTCATTTGCCTGTCCACCCCTTTCATTTCCTTTCCCTGTCTTGCTGGTGCTACTGCATCTCTTTGCTTACTTGTGGCTTTCTTTCTTCACTATGGAGTTTATCACACAGGAGGAATTTCTCCCAATTTCGAATTGAGCCCATTTGAATTCACGTAAATTCACTAGTTTAGTTTATTATTTATACCCTGCTCTTCATCCCTAAAGATTATCAGAGAGGCTTACAGTTATTATTTTTAATTAGACAGTTCCCTGCCCTCAGGCTTACAATCTAATAAGACACGATCAGGTCCAACAGTTCTTCTCTCCCTCTGACACCTGGACCCAGGTAGATGGCATGGAAGGAGGGCTCTGCTTCATGATCTAGGGCAGGCCCAATGCAGTTTGGTCTGTCCTTTCACGCCCTCCTTGGCCAGATGGTGTTATCAGGAAGGAGGGCTCTTCAACCTGAGCCAGGCCCGATGACTTCCCATTTCCTGAAAACTACCCCCCATTGCCCGAAATTACGTGAGATACTCTTGTATGCATTAACATAAAACCTATGATTGCATTCAGAATGACTTCCCTTTTGCCTGAAATTGCGTGAGATACACTCATTCACAATAACGTGAAACCCCATGATTGCATTTGGATTGCCATTGCATTATACCCCCAAATTCCGTCGTATGATAAACTCCTATGGCCCTTATCAGATGAGGGTTTTTGCAGCCCCAATCCAGAGTCACTCTGCATCCATCCAAGTGAATTCACATGAATGCACACTGAATTATCACACATGAATGCTGTTACTATGATGCCATTCCAAAGCCAATCCAAAGTCACCCCAGAATTCAGTGAACGCACATTGAATTATCACAGGTGAATGCTGTTACTATGAAGCCATTCCAAAGCCAATCCAAAGTCACCCCAGAATTCGGTGAATTCAGAAATCAGTTCCAAGGTCACTTCAGATTCAATCCGAATTGGTCTGGTGTGATAAGGTCCTTAGATCCCAGACCTGTTCTCTCTCTTGCACTAAGGATAGAGCAGCTAAAAAACCTTTACTGCTTTATAATAAAGAATTTTGTATCTCTTTATTATTTTCTTTGGAATTCGGTGATTTCACAATGGCTATCAAAAACAATCAACAAATAATTATACTACTGAGGACGACAAAAATATATGCAACACAGATATACTTGTTTTGGGCCAACAAACTCCAGTAATTTGTGCCAACCCTTATCTTTGGCCCTGAATAAAGCTTTCTGCTATTTTTGCATAACATTTTATTAGATCTAAAGAACAAGGTCAGATTTGTACCCTTCAACACTTTACAGATGAAAACTGGGACACAATTGGACATGTAACATCAGAATGTAGTCAAGTTCATTTCTGGGCACAATTCAATGTGCTGGTCATGACCTATAAAGCCTTATATGGCTTATGTCCAAACTATCTGAAAGACCATATCTCCCCATCGAACTGAGCTTTAAGATCATCAAGGGGAGGCTTTCTCTCAGTTCTACTACCATCATGGGGTCGCTTAAGTATTCAGAGCAGTTTGCCTTTGCCTTCCTCTGAGGCTGAAAGAATGTGACTTGCCCAAGGTCACCCAGTATGTTTCCATAGGGACTTGAACTGTGGTCTCCAGAGTCATAGCTTAATGCTCAAACCAATACACTATGTTGGCTATCAAGAGAGTATAGGACAGTAGTTTAAGATAGGCTCAAAACAGATTAGCCAAATCGTGCAGTTTCCCACTGTGTTCAGGGCATAGCATTTGGATGGCACAGTCCCTAATGTGCCCACACCATATCGTCAAAAAAGAACTGGGTCCAAAAGGAGCAGGTCCAGATTGGGGTCCAGGTGGTCCAGATTGGGGCTGGGTGTGTGTAGTCATCACACCCCCAGTGCAAATAGCACTGTTGTGGCCCTGCCACACTTTTTTTTCAGCCCATAGTTTCACAAAAAAAGATTATTAGCCACAGAATTCTTAATTGATAGTATGCGAGAGCTATGTTAAAGCATGCATTCCGCGTACATCAGCTCTTAAGATGATGAGGCTTAGAAGACCATTAACAGTCCTTATGAACACACCCTAGAAAAGCAGGCCTCGCTATAATCTGCACAGAGAACTTAGTAAGAGGTCTGTGAAATAGTGAGAAGAAACAGAATGCTTTGGCATTACGTCCTCATCATTCCAAGGTCCACTAACCCTGTATTCATTGCACATAATTAATTTACAACACATTAAGTCTGGGTGTGAAGAAAGATGCCACACGTCAATTCTTTAGGAATAAAAATGCTATTGACTACGGGTTTCAATTATATTATATGCTGAGTGTGAAAGAACAAAACAATCTAGTTGCACCTTAGATATTTTTACTTCTCTCTCTTTCTCTGTTTAAAATGAAATAAAACACTAGTAATTCACAGGCTGAAGGACGAACTTGCTAAGTAAGAGCACTTTGAACAAATCTTGATTGAAACAGTCATGATTTTTTTTTTAGGGACTGAAGAAAATGTGTATAATTATAACTAAAAAATTGACAGAATCCTATCGACAAATACTCAAAATGTGAAGGTGATAATGGTATGGTTTACTGTAAGCATCTAAAATAGCCCAATGCATTGACAAATATTATTTAACGAATAAAATATGAATGAACTGGTGCTATTACCACCATGAAAATTTTGATATACATGTGTCAAAATCCTTCTTTTCATCGACATGTGGCCATTTCATAAAAGAAGAAACAACGTGAGCAAAAGTTTTACGTCAGACAAGAGGCTGGATAGTGCTAAGGATCACATTGTCTTGTCAAAGGTTTATTGATGGAATCAACATAATCATTTTTCAGGCGTGTACTCTTGGGGAAAAAAACCTCTAACTTTAGAAAGGCCAGCAAGATGGTAAGAACACATGACATGCTAAAAATAATCAAAGGATGGTGATTTATAAAGAAGTATCAACAGATTTTGAACAACAGTGTGGTGGCTAGATATGGGGTAGTAGGAAGAGCTTTAATATATGTGGCATTCATCTTGCATGCATTCATCACAGTCTCATTAATTCCATTGGCCCAGGGCACATTCATAATATTTGGTTAACCAGATATCTGGATAAATGGAACTACTTGAGGGTAGTGACACAATGCAGTCCCTGAGAAATGCATGTTGCGAAATGAAAAGAGAGACA
This sequence comes from Urosaurus nigricauda, assembly GCA_034509955.1. Classification (NCBI taxonomy): domain Eukaryota; kingdom Metazoa; phylum Chordata; class Lepidosauria; order Squamata; family Phrynosomatidae; genus Urosaurus; species Urosaurus nigricauda. The sequence goes on from JAOEGL010000004.1 coordinate 111,664,329, forward strand.
AAAAGTGTTCACAAATGTTCAAAATTAAATGAATTCCCACTTTTAGTGTTCAAATTAGAAATGTGAAATCACACAATCATGTTCTTGTTTTGAATGTGAAATCTAATGCCATAAATTTGATTTATTCTTGGGCACACTTGATTTTTTTTTTTTTGGCAGGCATCATATATGAAATGTCACAATCAGTCAGCTTGTCAAATGCCACCAAATACTAAACAAGATCAGTGAATGTCATCTAAAAATGCTGTTAAATATTAAATACCATCACTGTTCAGCCATTAAGTATTCTCAAGTTCACGTCTGGCTCAGGTAGTGGTCAATGTTGCTAAATGCTAAATTCATATATATTGCACACCAGCTCACAAATATTGTCAGATATCAGGCACAAATATTGTCAGATAGCAGGCACTCAGAACAAGTAAGAGAGCAAGTGCAATGCTTAGTGTCTGAGAGCCCAAAGGAAGAAGCACAAATGGGTCCATAGCAAACAGTAGGTGGAGATGCCTCAGTTTGGCAAATTATTTGTTTAGTGGGGACCCACACCAGTTGAATTAATGAGAAATAAAATGAACATTTTAGCAAAGCTTGGAATTTTAGATTTGAAGTGCATTTTTTTACTATTAAAAGATTAGAAATAGGGAGATTATTTCTGTGCAAGTAGCATCAGTTTTTTTTTAAATGATTTAATTCATTCAGTTAACCATGTTTAATTCATTACTTCAAACATTAGTTTTCCAAACAGACCAGTGGAGTTACTGAGAATGGCATGGGTGTTGTTACCATTAACTCTAGCTGCACATTTTGTTATTGAAAATGATCTTTTCATAATGTTTCAGAAAGGCACTTACCAAAAAATGTCCCGAAGCATAGGACTTCATCTTACAACCTGTCACTGACCTGAATCTCTTCTCTTCATTCTATACCTGATAGCATATACACTGTTCAGTCACCCTTCAAACACATTGTTGTTTTGCTGAAACTGATAAGAAGTGATATTAAAAGTTAGTAGATGACTTTACAATAAGCACTGAAATACCGAAGCTGTAATGAACACATTAGCTTCAAAGTCATCAGTGAATCAGAGAAATGAGCATATGCAGAACATTTTTGGTACAAACAAATCACTATATTCTCTGCCTCCTGATGCTCAAGCAAGAGATAGGGTCTTTAGAGACGAGTGGTAGAACATATATTTTGCATTCAGGAACCAGAAAGCCCACATTAAATCTATGGCATCACAAGTTTTTTTTTAAAAGTCATACAGTCACTATTCTTTGGCTCCAAAGTGCTTAACCATGTACTGGTTAATGAAATAAAGTGACACTTGCACTCACTCATGTATTTCGTGTGACACATATGAAAAAGTTTTTAACTGAAAGACTGAGAAAGCAATCAAAGTAGCCCAGGACAGATGAAGACAAGATTGCTATAGCAGCCCAGAATATCTTCTCTGGAAGTCTGACCTTGCTGATCTTTTGTGTTGAAACCCAAAAACCTCCTCTCCCTGCCTCTTGTCATCTCAGAAAAATGGCCTTGAGAGCTCCAACCAAAGAATGTGTGCCACATTAAATGGTGGGTGGAATGCAGAATATTGGGGTGGAGACAGAGGGGGAGGATGGGGGATGCCGAGAGAGGAAGAAATGGAGGGGGATGAGAAAAGATTCTTTGGAATGTCTACATTGTAGAAATAATGCAATTTGACAACGACTTTAACTGCCATGGCTCCATCCTACAGAATCTTGGAATTTGTTGTTTTGGGAAATACAAGCACACTTTGACAGAGAAGGGTTAAGACCTTGTAAAACTACAAATCCCGGGATTCCATATGATGGAGCTACAGCACTTAAAGTGGTGTCAAACTGCATTATTTCTACAGTGTCAATGCACCCTCACTTAATTGTCCCAAGTGCCCAGTATTGTGTCAGCAACAAACATGCTAAAGGAGTACAAATGGGCTGATAACAATTGAAACAAAATAAAAAAAAATACCTGAAGTCAGGAAAAAAAATCAAAATTAGAAAATGAAATCAATAAAAATGAAAAGGCATGCAATGAAAATTACCACACAAAATGGCTCCCTGCAGATCCAGAGACATACCAGCCTTCAGCAATAAATGTCCTGCCATCTGAAAGGTCATATCTGCCTGGGGAGTTCTGATGGGCCAACAAATGATCTTTTCCATATTCCCTTTCCTTACATTGTTTTTCTCTTTCTCTCCACTCTCCTGCTTTTAAATTTTATGAGGCAGCTGGCAAATTAGAATAAGGCAGTCAGCACCAAGTCAAGGGATGCTATTCTTCCAACCCTAGTTCTGCTTATCTTGGGGCCTGTTGTCTTATTTTATCCAGTAGAGACAGAGAGCTACCCCTACCTCCAAACAAACTGTAACAACTGAAAATACTTCATTAACCTTTAGGAAAAAAAATCAGTATTAATTGGGCAAACAATGGGCGGCATCCACATTTGAGAGGGAATGTAACAAAAGAATAATTTAACAAATAAAAACGCATCCCTCCACAAGGTCTGAAAAAGTACAAAAAGTGACAATTCCCTTAAGAGGGGCATACAGGTTTAAATAGGGCTGGCACTGCTGCTCATATTCAGTCTGATATAGAAGAGTAAGGCTGGGAATGGAAGTGGGGCCAGAAGTGGCAGGTGGCCCAAGGGCAATGCCTTCTCCGGGTAAGGGAGAAATAATAATAATAATAATAATAATAATAATAATATGATTTATTTCTATACCGCCCTTCCATAGATCAGGGCGGTGTACAACATATAAAAAACAGTAGGATATAAAAACAATTAAAACAAGCCAGTAACAATAGAACAATAAAAACAGTAAAACCAGTAAGAAATAAAATCACAATAAAGTCAGATTTAAACACACATCTGTATGTTTTTCCAGAAATGAGCTCCACTGATTTTTGACATTCTTCTCCCTCATGTAAATATTTTTGAGAGCACAACCTAAAAACCTCTGAATATTTGAGCATTCAGGGAACATCTGAAGAACATTCAAAAGTAAAAGGCACAGAGGAGAATTCTGAGGGCATTACTGTCACCCCTCCATTTTTGCGGGGGATCCATTCTGGACCCTCCCTGTGAAAACAAAAAAATTGCCAATATTCAAGCCCTTTTGGCACATCCAATTTTGTTCCCCTCTGTTTGCCACCCTTTGAATGGGTGAGGGACATGGACTCCAAGTGGAAAATGGAGGGGTAACTGTATATTTGTTTATTTCAGCTCTTAATGGGTATGATCCAGTTCTCATTGAAACTCAGCCTCCATTCATTTTCATGAAACTGGATGTCATGCAGTTAGTGGTGCCCAGGATTAAATTACAAAGCTGGAGATATAGGTGACAGAAGGAGTATGCTATTTGTATGTGTTCATTACTTACCCTTGGGAGGTACACTTCGAGCTATCCCTCAGTGTAACTATTGGATCCACTACATTCTGCATAAACTATATGCTTGACGCTGGGAGAGTAGCAGAAGAATCCCTCCTAGAGTGTATGAACCCTTCCTTCAATTGTGGTTGCCCAAAGGAGCAAAGCACCTCTTGTTGTGTGCCTTCAAATTGTTTCCAACTTATGGCAACACTAAGGTGAGCCTATTATTGGGTTTTCTTGGCAAGATTTGTTTAGAGGGGATTTGTATTAGCTTCCCCTGAAGCTAAAAGGCTGTGAGTTGCCATAACTTACCCAGGGGTTTCCGTGGCATTAATTCATTAATTCTGCATTAATTCTAATGTCATGGCCAAGGGGGATTTGAACTCTGATTTCCTGGAGTCCTAATCCAGCACTTAAACTACACCACACTGGTTCTCCCCAATGCTATCTACCCTTTCATAAATAAAGCTGCATCTACACTGCAGAATATGTTTGGTTTGACACCACTTCAACTTCCATGACTCAATGCGATAGAATTATGGGGTCTGTATATTTGTGAGATAATTAGCCTTCTCTGTCAAATGCTATGGCAAACTACAAATCAGAGGATTCCACAGGATGCAGCCATGACAGCTAATGTGGTGTCAAAGTGCATTAATTCTGCAGTGTGGATTAGATCCTGGGTATAAAGAGAGAACATATATGAGGAACCCACAGGATTATTAGATCATAAAAGATTGTGAAGTCATTCTGGATTTGGTGACCTTAAGGCCATAAAGGTTTTCTTGGCAGATTTCTTCAGAGGGTGTTTGCCATTGCTATCTTTTCACCTTACGCATAGGAATTGCTTCATTTTACACATAGAAAAAAACCATTTTGGGGCCAGCATTGAAAGGGCTAAAACTATTTTTGTCCACAAACTTACATTAGCGTTGCTTTCAGTCATGGCTGTATTGTTGCTATTGTCAAGCAATATGTGGCTAAGAATGAGGGTAACTGTAATAAATGTTTAGTGCTTGAATAAAGGAAACCATTATCCATAGAACATTCCCTGGAGCACCCTAAGCAATGGTAGCAAACCAGTCTGTAAGGTCTTGACAATAGCAAAATGTGTCAAAAGAAAGGAGTCTCCTCTCTCCACTACCATTGCATTACAGAAGAAGGAACACTCATACATACACACACAAAATATTACCTTCTCCTTTGTTTTGGACAGCTGCCTGATTAAGAGAAGGGGGGATTACGTATGTCACCAAAACTTGACCAGGGTGTAAACTACATGAGAGATTAAACATGTAACAAGCAGAAGGCTTCAGTTGAAGATTGAGATGACACAGGACAAAGGTGCTTTACTTTGTTATAAGGGTGTTAGGATTGCCCTCTTTGGTGCAACAGAAGGTGTCTTGGCTCAACTCTCCAAATTGCTTCCATGCCAAGTGGAAATTGTATACTTTAAGAAGGAGCTCTGAAGCACATTTTTTATGCCAAGCACATGGGAGGGCTGCATATCACGGCAGTACAGTGTTATTTTTAATGGAGCATGTGTTTGTCTTGTAAGTGTGTCAGAAGACAAGGAATGGGTCTCAGGTTTCCTTGCACCATTCGTAGCACAGAAGGTGAACTCTGACCGGCTCACCCCATGGAAACAACGATATGACAAGAGATATGATGGCTATCGAGAAGCATTGGGCAACGTATTCTCACCCCAATATTTGTGTCCAATTGTATCCATAGTAAGCTATACTGAGGATGGGGGGCACAGAAGGAGGATGGTTTTTTTTTCAGAGTAAGAAAAAATCGTGAGCCAGTTCTTGTTAAGGCAAAAGATTAGCAGGCCTATAAACAGAACCAACGTATTCCTCCAGGATTAACACGTCAGAATAGTGCAGCTGACTTGAGGTCCAAGGGAATCAAGATATCTCAGGGCTGGTGCATTAAGAACCATTGCAAGAACTATGCGGCAACCCCAGCATATGAATTTCTTCAATCACCTTACAGTAACACGTGGCATTTCAGTAAGAAATGCTCAAATTGAAACGCCCAAAAGGGATTTTGAAGTTCAGTTCTCTTTTTTTTTTCCAGAAAAAAAGAAAGAAAGAATAACGAAGTCCAATTAAAATGAGTAATGGAAATCTTGGGTCAAGATGTCTCATCAAACTGTTTTCCATGATGCACACAATATAGATTCTCTGATTACTATATTACAAAATATAGTCATACTTCCAGCAGCCAGCTGAGGCTGCTTGTTTCTTACCAGCCTGAATAAATGAACAAATAACCAAACAGCTTCTGAAACTTTCTCAATGGAGCTAACTGAGGAGGAGAAAGTTGCTTGAGGAGAGTACACCCCTTGGGGATTCCTTCATAATCCTCACTGAAATAAAGGTTGGTGGGGTGAGGGTTGTGGAGGGGATGGGCAAGGTAATGATACTTTAAAGAGAGAACAATAACAAAAAAAGGTTGCAGTGGTGGTAGGTGCTGTGGGGCCAATTCCAAATGGACCAACAAAATCACAATAGCAGTTAGTCATTCTGGGAATGTTTCACGTTATCTGGAAATACATCACTGATTCCAAAATCCTTGGATATAATGTGAATCGTGGATAATATGAACGTCTAGTCAGTAATATCTGACAGAGTAAAACTGAGGTGGGAATAATTAGATAATAATAATGGCTGAGATCTTATATGGCATAGTATGGAGTACTAGTTCTACATGTGGAATTACATTTGTTGCTGTTAACTGCCTTTGAGTCGACCTCATGGCAACCATGTGGATGAGACATCTCCAAGACACCCTGTTCTTCACTGCTCTGGTTAGGTCTTGTGTAAAGTCATAACTGTGATTTCCCTAACTGACTCCATCTACAGTAGTTTGTATTCTTTCTCACTTTCTGCTTCCCTCCACCTTTCCTAGCATTATTGTCTTTTCTAATGAGCCATGCTTTCTCATCATGTTTCCAAAGTACAAGTGCCTCAGTTTGATCATCCTGGCTTCTAGGGAGTGTTCAAGCTTGATCTGTTCAAGAACCCATATGTTAGTCTTTTTGGCCATCCACAATGTCCTTAACATTCTTCTCCTGTACTACATCTCAAATGAACTGAGTTTCTTCTTATCTGCTCCCCCCCCCCTTTCCAGCTTTTACACCCATACATGGTGATGGGGAATACAATGGTTGGACAATTCTAACTTTGCTGTTCAGTTGTATTTCTTTGTTCTTTTGGATCTTGAGTAGTTCTTTCATAGCTCCCCTTCCCATATCTAGTCTTCTCCTGATTTCTTGACTACAGTCTCCACGTTTGAGCCAAGGTACTGGAATTCTTTTACCATTTCAGTTTCCTCACTTCTGCATTGAATGTTTGTAGTTCTTCTCTGGTCATTATTTTCATTATGTTCAGCATCAAACCTGCCTTTGCACTTTCTTCTTTAACCTTCCTTAATAATTGTTACACGCCTGTGATTTTTTCTGCTAATAATATGATGTCATCCACATATCTTAGACTGTTTGTATTTTTTCCTTCCTATTTTTATTGCAGGGGACAATGGGACTTGAGCATCTGTGGATTTTGGTATTGCGGGCGAATCCAGGGTGATTCCCCTGCAGGTACATAGGGCCTACTGTGAATGGGAGACTTCAAATTACCTTTTATCAATTGCTCTGCTCAGGTCTTTGCAAATCCAGGGCTACAGATTGCTTAATGGAGTGTATACACCTATAATGTGATCTTACTCTTTTCCTACTGCCTTCTGTCATATCAAGCATTGCTTGTCTTTTCGAATGAGTCATGTCTTCTTGTGACTCCATTGTAATAAAGTAGTGCAGCAGCATTATCTTCATATTATGCATATATTTATAATAAAGACATAATGGCCTGGCTTCAGACAGTACACTGGCAGAGAAAGAATCTCCTGTACATATATGCTGGCTTCTGAGGGGGCTCTTTTGTCTCCACATCTTCCCCAGTGTATAAGATCAGCCAATTGGTCATGGAGCTGCATCTAGGCACATTGGGGCGATCTAGACCACCCAAAAGGGGTAGTCCGCAATTGTTCCAGGAAGAGCCGGGATGGGTCCAAGGCTGCCACACCGGCAGCCTCCATGGCCCCATCCCGCCACTTCCGGAGGCTGCAGGGAAGTGGCATACTGCCGGTTCCCCGCGGCCTCTAAGTGGGGTGCAGCAGACACCCTGGGCGCCCGCTGCACCCTGCTTGCGGAGGTGGAGCCAAAGGGAGGAAGGGGGTGCCACTGCAGCATCTTCCTCCCTGGGTCTTTGCCGCAGCTGTCTAAAAGCCACGGCAAAGACCCGACGCCAAAAAAGGAGCTCTGTTCAGAGCTCCTTTTTTGTGCCGTGGAAAGGGTGCAATTTGCACCCTCCTGCGGCGTAAAGGTGTCATCATCTGCACAGCGTATCTAAAAGCTGTGCACATGATGACACTTTCAAAGTGCGTCCGTATGGACGCTGCCATTTTAAAATGGCAGCGTCCATACACTTTAGGGTTAGGAAGGGTGTAGAAGCTGCACCCTCCCTAACCCTAAAGGCGGGCTTTCTAGCCCTTAAAATGCTGCTTTGTACCCATCTAGAACGGGCCATTCTGGCTGCTCTTGTGCAGTAAGATGGCTTCTTCTTAAGAGCCACACACTGAGTGAATGGTGAAGAAAAGGATACCTTGAAGTCTCCTGGTTGCTCTTGCACATTGGGAGGAATTATATTATGTAGGGAGGTAGAGGACACTAAAACCAGAGTGGTGTAGTCATTTGTTGGGCTATGACTCTGGAGACCAGGGTTCAGTTCCTCACTCTGCCATAAAACCCACTGGATGAGCTTGGGCAAGTCATCCTTTTTCAGCCTCAGAGGATTGCAACGGCAAACCACCTTTGAACAAATCTTGCTAAGAAAACCCATGATAAGTTCATCCTAGGGTCACTATAAGTCATAACACGTAGGAATACAATAGGATACTACCTTGATACTAAACATCATTCCACATAAGTTGTTATTTCATTGTTGCATAAAAAAAGAAAAAAAATCACAAGTTTTCTTCCTGCTGTATTTGCTTATGATTATGAGAGTTCTGAGCATTTCTCAATGAACTTTCATAATTTAGTGGTGGTGGTCTTGATCAAGATTTTACAATTGGGGAGGGGGTATCCCCTTACTCATTGTGTCTACTGAGCACTTTCTCCATGGAGGTTTATCCTGGAGATGAAGCAGATGTCTTTTCAGTGTCAGACAAAGGCCTTTAATAGCCTTCTTACAGTGTCCCCTGGACTGCTTTTATTGCTCTTGATGCTTGTTAAGTTGCACTGTCGCTTTGAAACAGTGATTGTGCTATTAGTTCTGCTGAGCTGTGATGTACTTAGGTGTGATTCTATTTTTATCTGTATTGTATTCTTGTATATTATGACTGCTTGTATTGAGAATGGTTAATTTGTTGCAAGCTGCCTTGAACATTTCTCAAATTGGAAAGGAGAAGCCAAGTATGACCCAACTAATAATAATAATAATAATAATAATAATAATAATAAAATCTTTATTTTTATACCGCCCTTCCAATGATCAGAGTGGTGCACAACATATACAACAATTTAAAAACATTTCAAAAGTAAACAATAATAATATGAATACAACAATATAATAACAATATACCAAACCATTTCACAATGGGGGAGGATGAGGAAGAAATAAAAACAGGGAGAGGAATATCAGGGGTAAGCCTGCCGAGCGGAGCTCGATGGGCAGCAAGTTCCAGAGGCTAGGGGCCGAGGTGGAAAACGCCCTCTTCATGGTGGTTGATGATCTGGCCTCTGGAACTCTTAGTAACTGTTGCCCGGTGGATCTGAGTGTGCGGGGCGGATTGTATGAGGAGAGGCGGTCCTTCAGGTACTCTGGGCCCAAGCCATTTAGGGCTTTATAGGTAATAGCTAGCACTTTGTACTGAGCCCGGAAGCGAATAGGCAGCCAGTGGAGATCCTTCAATACTGGTGTTATATGGCAGGCCCTGGGAACACCAGTACCAGCCGTGCTGCCATATTCTGCACTAATTGCAGCTTCCGAGTGTGATACAAAGGCTTCCCTATGTAGAGCGCATTGCAGAATTCCAATCGAGAGGTTACCAGAGCATGTACTACAGTTTCAAGGTCCCTCCGAAGCTGAAAACAGGTGCTCCTGACCGTCGCATCCACCTGAGAAGATGAAGCGACGAATCAAGGAGCACCCCCAAGCTGCGTACAGTGTCCTTTACGGGAAGTGTGATCCCGCTCAGGACAGGTGGAACCACCACCATCCCTGGGCCGGGAGACCCTATCACGAGTACTTCCGTTTTCTCTGGATTCAGGCTGAGTCTGTTTTCCCTCATCCAGCCCATTACCGATTCCAGACAGGCCACGAGAGGAGCGACGCCATCCCTGGTCACTGCATCAGTCGGAGACATAGAGAAGACTATTTGGGTATCATCAGCATATTGATAACCCCGCGCCCCATGCCTCCGGATGATCTCTCCCAGCGGTTTCATGTAAATGTTGAAAAGCATGGGGGACAGAATAGCTCCTTGAGAGACTCCAGATCTGAGGGCCTTCTTATCGGAGCAAACGTCCCCCAGCTGCACCATCTGGAACCTCCCAGAAAGGTAGGACCGGAACCACTGGAGCGCAGTGCCTCCGATTCCCACCTCTACCAGGCGTTCCAGAAGGATACCATGGTATCGAAAGCCACACAGCAGGTCCAAGCCTCCTCCTTGTTCACCACACCACAACTTTCCCCACTCATTTCTTCAGCTTTCAACCATAGCCTACTCTTATGAATAAAGGAGGGATGCCCTCTCTATATCATGGTGAGGAGAGGGTGGCCCATGGGTGCATGCAGACCCATAATCCCACTTGGAACCTAAAGCCCTCTATTGGTCCCCCAAAGCCTCTCACCTCAGCATGGTCTTTGAACAATTTTCATTTCCAAACTGCAAAGAGGCATTGAAACCTCCCTCATTTGAAAAAATACACAACACACACCCATACCAAACATATTTGCAGTGTCACTACCAACCATCATTTTGATGGGTTTCTGAAAAATTGCTGAATATTTTGGAACATTTGGTGGGATCTGGGGGATGAAATGGCCACTGGCACTCCACATAGTTGCCCATTCCTGTTGTTGGACTGCAGGTACCAACAGCCCTAGCCAGTACAGGAAATGTTGAAGGTGGCTGGGAAGTGCAGTACAACTGCTGTACATCCACATGATTCCCACCCTGGTGTACACATCTTTGCTCCCACAAGAACAATCTTCCATTTATTAAGATGGCAGCTAAAACTGATATGTAGGTGTATAGAAAGAAAGAGAGACAGAGAGACGCCATATGCTTGTTTATATAATCATTGAGCCAAGAGTGCCTTTTATTTTTTATTAAACTTGTTTGTGTTCCTTAAAGTAGCAGTAGGAAGAGAAGAGCTGGCTATATCAATTCAGTGAAACTGAGGAGCTTTCAAAGGCATTAACCTTAGGCTGAGTCTTATGAAGCACTTTATCTACAGTCTCTGAAAGTCATCTGTCGATGTTTCAGAAAAACTGTCCAAATGTGTTACATACTGCAGTAAATTAGTGACTTTCCTCATATTTGTGCAGGCTTCAATCTAAATTGTGCATCGAGAAGTAGAAAAGAAGAAGAAAAGACAAAAACAACAACAACAACAACACAAAAACTCCTGAGAAAAAGACTCTTGATTTTTCTGTTTTGTTTACATCCATCCTCTATGCACTAGCCCACTCTTTCCTTGGCTCGCATTATATATTTGGAAATACTATGGCATGAATGACCCGACTTCTGTATTTAAAGATATATCTTTGCTCTACAGTCTCCCTATGCTCCTGGGACCCCTTGATACTACTTTTTATCTAAAAACAAACCTTGCTGCCACCACCTGATGAATTCTCCCCACACTTTAACATTGCATCAGGACTTTGCTGGGGGATTCCACTTGCCAACTTAGGAAAGAACTAGCCAAGCCAAGGTATATGAAAAGGAGTGTAAGGAGGCAGAGTACTTTAAAGAAAAGCTGTATTCTAACTGAAGAAGTTTTAGAGCAAAAGGATATCACTACACGAAGGACCAACTTGTCCTCCAGGCAGAAACAGAAAATGTAAGTTACAGAATGCAATCTTTTCCGCCAAACCAGTAAATCGAATAAAAAGTCCTAACACCACTGACGAGTACATGTTCCTAATCTTACAGCTGAGATGGGAATTGCAGTCCTTGGTGTTTCTGGATAGCTGGAAAATGCGACTCCATTGTCCAGTTCCACCAGCTTCATTGTGGTCAGTCTCATGAGAGCCAGAGAGCACCAGCCAAATGGCAGGCAGACCCCAGGCTTTTGAAAATCTCTCTTGCTCAGAACCATCTTGAAGGTTCACACTTCTCCCCATCTCCCCATCTCATTGGACATTTACCATCTCATCAGCTGTGATGTAATCCCTCACTGAAATGTATCTTTCCCATCATTTAACCATTTTTTTTATCTGGGATGAAGTCTTTTGATAAGTGGAGGAACTCTCATTTATCACAGAGGGTCTTACCTAGTCCTTTGACATGTGCCTTTGCAAATGCTAGTTTTCAACCTGTACGGCTTAGGCTTATGTTTTCTTGTTCCTCACTTCAAATATAAGAAGACAATGTGAAATAAAACCAAAAGTATCACTGAGAGGGAAAAACAGACATCCCCACACAACCCGGTCCTATTCCTGCCTGGAAAATAGGGTTTCAAAATTTGTTTTAAAGCTTGTGATTTTGCAAAAGGTCCCCCAATGAACTTTTGTCTTTATCTTAATTGTACACCACTACCTGGGTAACTACAGTAAAGGAATTGCCTGTTTAGTGTCCCTTATATGTGTTTTTCTGTTAACTAGTATCTGAAGCCTGTTTGAACGTTTTGTTGTTGATGATGATTTAATGTTCTTTGTGGAAGAACAATATTGTTCAAGGGGGTATGGAATGAGGATTCTTCCAAGATTGCAACTCCTTTCTGAAGTTGTATTACAAAAAAGGTGGGTATAAATATTTTTAAAAATTATTTTATTTATATGTATATATTTTCTTAGGTGAAACTCAATAAGGCATGATACTGAACCTATGAGCTCAAGGTGATAGTCATAGATCTTCTCATCCCCACGTATTTTCACAACAATCCTGTGAGTTAGGCCAGACTGAGAGTGCCTAGCCTAATGTTACTTACACAGTTTCATGGCTCAGTAGGGTTTTGAAGGCAGACCTATCAAGCCTCTGTCCAACTTCTGTCACATGGACTTTCCAGCATATGGAATAAAGATGTTCTGATAAAATGCACTGCATTGGCCTATGCAAGACAGATCTATTTGATTTGTTGCTTTTTAAAAATTTGTATCGCCATCCTATACATGTTGATTCAGAAATAAATCCCCTTGAATTCAATGGAACTTATTCCCAGGTAGGGTATATTGTACGCTTCCAACCTTAAATGTTTTGTTTAAGACTAGCTTTATTCCAGTATCAGTCAATCCTGAGTGATTGACTGTGCAGAGAGGGATCTCCTCAAAAATAACTGATCCTTTGTGGAAGCATGACACACTGGGATGCAATAGTTTGCACTGAAGTGGAAACACTCAGTCTTGCCTTTGGGGAAACCCAGTCTCTGTGCCTCCAGTGACATCAGCTCCTTCCATTCTCCAAGCATTAAATTCATCATTAAAATGATGCTCTCCATTTTCAAAATCTTCTCTGTAATGAGCAGCATGATAAGATGAAAAGAATTTGGTACCAAAGAAGGCCTTAAGGAATGTTGGGATAGACTGAAAAATATCAGGAAAATAAATTCATTCATATGTATATAGATATATATTCCTGGAAATGGGTGCCATTCATAAAACATTTAGCGAGTTCAAGGTCAAGTTGTTCTCCTTCTGCTATGCACAACAAGCAACAGACAACTCACTGACTGTTCCATTTGGATTAAAGCTCAATCTGTTCAAAGAAAATTCATTTCCCCCCCGCATGGCATTTGTGATAACACTGAACCAGGAAAGTAAGAGATATGCTTGTTCCTAAAATAAGTATTTGTGCAAATATTTATTACACTGGTAGACCATCCAGTATTCAGAGTGCTCTGGGCAGTGAGCAAGACATTAAAAATATGAATGCCATCAAAGGAACTGCGAATAAAAAGAGCATATAATAAAAAACTGGAAGAAAACCAGCAGCAAAGACTAAATTTCTCTGAAATCCCCAGAAGTCCCAGATTTTGTTTCTGTACAAATCAATTTTATTTTGGAGATCCACATGGCCTTTTCTTCTTCCAGAAGCAATTCCTGGAATCTCCAGGCACTACTAAGGACTTTTTATTCTCCTTTCCCAGGTTGGTTTAAATTAAGCCAGAGTTTTGTAAATGAAATGAATCTCTACTTTCCTGTGTGTTTGTACACTCACAGAGGCAGTAAAGGTGACCAACACCAATAAACACAACTATTGTTTCCAAGACACAGTTCAACCGAGAGAAAGAGGAATGTTAGCACTACAATGAAATGATCCTCATGCTTAACTAGTGCAGTATAGCTAAAACATTTTAGTAATTGAGTATAACTCAGGAATAATAATAACAACAACAATAATATAGAAAGGCTCAATGGAAATTGGTGAAAATCAGTTTCTGAAATGTTGCATCAGACTTGATGTGACACAGACCAGTGGAAGGGGAAAAGGGGGACATTAAGGAGAGGGAGGGAGAGAGGAAGGACAACTCACAATTTTGCAACTTGTGACTAAGCAGGTACAATCAATTGTGCACAGTTGTGTACAATTTCATTCCTTATGCATTTTACCTCATTAGCACCCCAGCTCCACAAAATGTTTCCAAAATATTGACACTGGTGCTAACTAAAGTATGTTTGTACACATTTTGTTTCAGTTGTGCATATTTTAGCCATTCACACTGCAATTTTTTTTGTAATACCCATAACAATGGCAAATCTTTTTTTGCCACCAATTTCAAGAAGTATAAACATTTTAATTACATTATCTTTCCTATTAATAATGCCTCCTCAATATTTTGATTATATAAGTGGAACATAGGACTTACCACATTTCTATAAATACAGATGCTACAATCTGCAGGAATATCTATTCCTGCAGCCAGCCTATTTGTGACTTACCACAGTCATGGGAAGCATTCAAAACAATAGCTGGACTTCTGTCTGTGGTAATGGCAGCATGGGGATTCCTAAAGATTAGCAAAAAATGGTCCTTTATCTGCCCAGAACGGAGCCAAACTTTCACAGGGAATACTCCTCTGAGAGGAAGGAAACCATCTAATTAAATGATTGTATGTACAGTGCTGTGTAAATTTACATCGCTATATAAATAAAGGTTAATAATATCTTTAAGAATGTGGGCTTGGGTTTTTGTTTTTTGTTTTTTTGGGGGGGTTGTTTTTTTGTTTTTGCTCCTTCTGAAAAAAGGGCCTTATTTTAAGAAGATACTGTGACTATTATAATATTATTTCTTTCTTTGCATGGCTCCTCAGGATTTTCCACATGGGGAAAACTGGAAGATTAAACTGGTCACAATGCCAGGTCATCCAGGGCATTAGGGGACAATTTCGCAATTGCTTTCCAGATGACGCTGTGCACAGAATCCAGACAGAAAGTGACTTGAATTGGGGAATAAGCATTTTTGCAAAAATACCATGTTTTCATGTCCAGTTCATTCACGAATTTGCTCTCTTCATGTAATTGCAGCAGTCTGAAAACCATCTCCCTAATTCTCCCTTTGCCCAGATTTGCTATGGTTCCTTGCTGTGCCAAGGAGAGGAGGCTGCCTTGTTCTTAAAGGGATACACATACACACCCTTCTTTCCCTCGTGGGGCTGGTCTTCTCCTCCTGCAGCAGGGAGCAGCTGGTGCGAGAGAAAGAGAGAGAATGTTTTGGAATTCTTCATGTACAGGAGAGAGAAATGGAGGATATGTCCTGGAAAAGGAGGGCATCTGGGAGTTTCAGCCCTTGCTGAAACTAGGCAGGGACCAGCCCCGTTCTCTTATGGTTTTATGGAACTTTGCAAAGGGAAACCTCAGCCTTCCTTCCTCTGAAACAGCTTCTGGGGCAAAGAGAATTTTCCTCCCTGTTTCCCTTTCCTCTCTGGAGCATGTGTGTGGATGTACTTGTGAAAATGACAGTTTGGAGCATGCACAAAAAAAATTAATATTCCAAGCTAGCAATGGGGTTTGTCCTCATCTGTCTGAAACCCAAATTTGCTTTTGAGCCACTTTCTTGCCTAAGTAATGTGCTTTTAACCCCTTGTTGTGCTCTGTGTGTGATAACCGTTTAATTATAAGATTGTATGTACAGCACTGTGTAAATTTACAGTGCTATATAAATAAAGGTTAATAATAACTAACAACCATTCACAAATTTGCTTGCTTTTCCGGGATGCCAACATTTTAACTATTTTCAGGATGGAAGCACATAAGTCACTTTGTGAAAAAGTACTCAGTCACCTTTCCCCTTTAACCATGGAATGAACAATGATAGCCAGACTGGTTAGGCTGCAACATCCTGGAGCAAAAGGAGAATAGAAAAGCAAGGCAGGCAGGCAGGCAGGACTGACATCACTAGGGTTGGTGTCACCCCAGTGTGGTAACTCATAGTGTCACTCTCAGTCAAACAGTCCAGGGAGGCAACATGAGGAGAGAGCAGGAATATGATGGAAGGAGATGTGCAACAGGCAGGGAGGGATGCTCACCATGTGCCATCCCTCTCCTGACCCATCCCATCCCATCCTTCCAGTCTGCTGGACAGCTCCTGCTGGGTCTGGTGGGATAGCTGGCTGGGTGAGATAGGGAGGCAATGGTAGCAGGAAGGGGAGGAGACCATGGTCACTGCTGCTGCCACTACAGTCACCACCCCTCTTTCTTGGCCTGGCCAGCAAATATGTCAAGTCTTGAAGGGTTGCTGTGTGGAATTAGCATCCCACCCCCAACACCAGTCTCAGTAGACAGATAGCAGAAACACTCTAGTGGTGGAGGAGAGTGTCTTGGAAAGGATGGCGAGGTGTCACTCAGTGTTGTCTGCATTCCCTGGACAGGCAGTTAGGCAAGCAGATAGACTGTGCCACTTCCACTGTTGATATGAAGTCCCAACCAAAGTAATATTTAGTGGCATTCATCCTTGCCACAGATAGCAAGCTTGAGTGTTCTAGACAGAGTGGAGAATTGTGGGATGACATTTTCCTTGCTTCCTTCATGACTGATTGATTGATTTGTTGTACCTCAGACAGAAAGGAAACACAAATGGCGACTGTTCTGAAAAGGAGGCTAGAACAAAAAAGGGAATGTGGAAATGGAGACTATCAAGCTTGCCATGCGATTTGTTTCATTTTTGGAAGCTCTTCTCAATTTTGTTTATAAAGCTATTGGACTTTTCAAAATGCCTCCTTAGCAAAGCACACACACAAATGCAGAAAACAGCAGAAGAGCCAAACAATTTTTTGGAAAGTGTGTATGCGTGTGCATGGAAACTCTTTGGAGACACTCAGCTGACTTACCTGTGAATGTTTCTAACATATCACATTTTGGTCCTTCATGTCAAAAAGTAGAAAATAAGTATACTAGGACATTTAAAAAAAACTATTAGGATGTGAGAGAACAGTATTTTCTTTTGAGTCAACAGCTAATTAAATAGATCTCCAATATGTTGCAAACCAAGTTACGTTTAACAATGCATCAGTGATGCAATTACACAAATCCTATACAAAAACAAACCAAGCAAGTTAGAAGAAAAGAAAAACAGAAGGAAAAAAAAACCCTGACTAACAGGGAAAATGTGAGGCAGCCATGAGAATGAAGGGTTCACCATTACACCGCAAATAGATCCATGCAATATGTTATGCAATAATATTGAATCAAGTGCTACTAAATGTACTAGTCTGAATCAAGACCTTGAGCTTATCTACACTGGCCAGAATACTCTGGGCTGCTCTTGGATTATTTTGGCCCCAGAGTATTCTTGAATTCTCTGTTACCTCCACACCCTGTAGCAATGTAGGACAGCTGTCTCTGCATATTCCCCGTTGTTCTGCTTGCTGCCATTGGCACTGGATTGACTCTCTCTCTCTCTCTCTCTGGGGTTAGAAACCAGGGCAAAACAGACTGTCTAGAAATGCCAGCATCAGGATACAGAGGGGGCATAGTGACGGCATGCTGTATGCCCCAGCTCTGCTCCAATGCCAGCATCAAGCTGCGTGCCTGACCATACAGTGGGGGCATCATGGCACTCCTTTGGAACAGTGTTCATACACACTGCACCAAAAAACAAACAAACAAACAAACAAACATTGAAAAGCCACTGCCACCTTGGCAAGGGTGGTTTTTTTGCCGGCTTGAAAAGGAGCATAATTTTGCCATTTTTTTAATTTTTTTTTTTTTTTTGGGAGCCAGCAAAGTGCAAGGTCAGAGTGCAGTGGGCAGTTGCCGAGACCCCAATCCAGTGCTGAAAGAGGTGGCAGGAATCTGCTTCTTTGGGGCCATCTATCAATCCCCAAAGTACTCAGACTTGATGATATGGCTGGGTGCCTCACTGTGAACTCACAGGAAGAGATTTGCATCAAAAGTGGTGGTGCTGGGTGGCACAGTGAAACATATGTATAGACAGCTGCCTGGCATTGCTATGGGGTGCTCCAGATTTTCAGATTCAGTGCAAAACTTGCCTTCTGTCATGAAGACAGTTTGAACTCAAATTGAAATTGTGTTGTGTAGAGAGGTCTTGGTGAGAGTGGGCATAACTGATGTAATTGGCCCACATAGATATGTCCTTAGTCAGATTTTTTTGAAAAACATGGAATCATAGTTGGGTCTGATGGATTTCATTTCTTTAGAACTGATTGGGACCTAGTTATAGGGAGCATATAATACTCTTGTTAAAGCAGTTTCACTGGCTATTGATTCATTACTGGGCACAATTCAAAGTGCTCATCATGACTATAAAGCACTATATGGCTTAGGTCCAGTCTATCCCCGATGCTATTCAATATCTACATGAAGCCGCTGGATGAGGCATGGAGCTCAGTGTCTTCAGTACACTGAGGACACTCAGATATACCTCTCCATGACCAGATCATCGGCTCAGACTTCAGATGGCGTCTCCCCTCTTAATGACTGTCTTGCAGCGGTAATGGATTGGATGAGGGGAAACAGGTTGAAGCTAAATCCAGATAAAACGGAGGTACTAACAGTTACAGGCCCAAAGCCAGGTTTGGGAATACAGCTACCAGTCCTAGACGGAGTCACACTCTCCTCGAAGGAATCTGTTCGCAGTCTGGAGTTACTCCTTGACTCATCGCTTCATGTGACTAGTCAGGTGAATGCGGTAGTCAGAAGCGCCTGTTATCAGCTTCAGCTGATATGCCAGCTGCGCCCATTCTTGGACACGAAAGACCTGGAATCTGTGGTACATGCCCTGGTAACCTCACGTCTGGATTTCTGCAATGCGCTCTACATGGGGCTACCCTTGTGCCCAAACTGGAAACTTCAACTAGTTCAGAACATGGCAGCCAGGCTTACTACTGGAACATCAAGGAGAGAGCACATAAGACCAGTGCTTAAAGCTCTCCACTGGCTGCCGATCAGTTTCCGGGCACAGAACAAGGTGTTGGTTTTAACCTTTAAAGCCCTACATGGCTCAGGCACATCTTACCTCAGGGACCGCCTCTTCCCGTATGACCCCCCCCCCCGCACACTCCGGTCCTCTGGAAGGAACCTGTTACAGCCTATAAAAACTAGGCTGTCGCAGACCTCCCAGAGGACTTTCTCAGCTACCGCTCCCAAGCTTTGGAACGACCTGCCGGGCGAGATATGTCTTATTACATCACTTGCTAGTTTCAAAAAAGCTTTAAAGACACATTTCTTCCAGCAGGGCTTCCCCTGAAAAAAATCATCAATTCCCAGCTTTGAAACGGAAATTGGGTAGATAAACTCAGTTGTCCCCTTTATTTAACTTTCTTGATGTCATCTATTGCTTATTTGCACAAGAATTGTTCATGAGACTGCACTTTGTTTTTAACTGTTGTCGATTTTAATATTTGCTGGTTTAATCTAATTTTAAGGGGGGGGGGTGGTCGGGAAGGGGCATGATAGTTTTTTTAGTCTGTATTTTTTAACCTTGTTGTTCCCCGCTCCGATTACTTTGCTAGAGGAGCGGGTTATAAATTAATTAATTTAATAATAATAATAATAATAATAATAATAATAATAATAATCTGAAATACTGTATCTCCCCATACAAACCTGCTGGCTCTCTCCCTGCTTTCCTTTTGCTGGCAGGCAAAGACATTTTTCTTTGAGTAGGCTTTTAATGGGTAAAAAGGAAAATTTCTTACTTGGATGTGTTTTTTTTTTTTTTTAAACTTTTATATGTTTTAAATGATTTTATACTGTTTAATGTGTGGGTTTTTAATTATTTTTTTTAAAAAAAATATTGTTAAGGTTTTTAAATTGACTTTCTTTGGCAGCTATCTTGGGTCCCACTCTGTTGGAAATTGTAATCTAAGAACATCTAGAGGACCACATGATATTTGCCCTTGCTGTTGATAATCCTAGTCACTGGAGACTAATCAGTTGTTGAATGGTGCATAATATTTATATCAATCACTTTGATTCACTAGCTCTACTACCAGGATTCAGACCAGGATCCAACCTACTGGCTGTATTAATGAAAATATATCCATTTGGTCTGTTTTATAATAGGTTATGGATGGAATCTAGAGTTATACATAGGGAAACTCTGCAGGCCAGTCCTGCTACAGGTTGAAAAGGGCAGGCAATTTCTGTTGATTCTCTCATCAGTCCCCAGTGTCTTTAATATCTTCTCCAGAGACTTGGTGGACAATTGCACCTGGTGAAGAATTGTGTGTCAGCTGCCACGTTGGGGGATCTCTGATATGATGTACCAATTGAATTTGGCCAATGCAGATGCTTGAGAATTTTAGTTTCCTTCATTTCCCTGATAATAGCTTAGTGTTCTTTATATGCAATGTGGAAAGCACCATGTCCTAAAGAAAGATGATGTTCAATCTGAGAAGCATGTATCCAGGTCTGAAATACATGTTTTAGTTGCATTTTACATAATGGAAATGTTTCCCAGTTGATTTTCTCTGGATGCAGTGCATGATACCAACAGGAGGAGGAGCTCTTTTGACAGTGTATGGAGAAATGGTTTATTTTAAAGGATGGCCCTAACAGACTTGCTACTTCAATTTTGTTCTTTCAAAGTGGATAGTAAAGGTGGAAGTCAAACTCAGTGCTCATAGCAAAAAGGCTGAATGATTACGTCCTAAAGCACTCGCAACAGCAACTCTATATTAATTTTCTAAATGTTCCTACATATAAGAAAGAAATTAGAAACTAAGAATCAATGTTCTGTATAAAACATGTCCACAGGCTGACAGCCTAAAAATGTACTTTTCAAATAATGAAAGCACTTGATCTAATCTTAGGGATCCTTGTTGGTACCCTAACAGAAGAAGTTCTTCTATAATAATGGTAGCTAATATATTGTCAGTGGGCCACATGTAGCCTGCAAGCACCTCTGTTGCCCTGCTGTGACTGGCATACAATTCTATCGCCTTCCTGCAGGAAATCTACATTGCAATTGCCCTTTCATTTCTCCCTCCCACATTTGTCCATCTTTCTTTGTTCCTCCTCCTTCTTCTCTGCCCTCTTTTCAATTCACCTCTTCCCATCTTGATTCTTTCCTGTGTTCCTCCTCTCCCTGGATAGCTCTTATTGTTGCTACCTACATTTGGTGGCAAAGTCAGTGGTAGCCACTAAGGGGCCATTCACACTGCACAGTTGTAGAGCTATGATTCCATATCTGCACACTTTGGAATCCTGGGGTTTGTAGTTTGGTCAAAGGAGCTGGCTGGCTGTGAATTTCAAATGCTCCCCTCTAGCCTGCAAATCCCAGGTTTCCATGGCATGAAACCATTAAAGCGGGATCATAGTGCTATGATTGCATGGTGTGGAAGGCCCCCTAGTTTCAACAGCAACTGTTAGGTGGGGATTTGGGGGCACTTCAGCCCCCATAGGTTGCAGAAAGTGTCTCCCAACTCCAAGAGATTACCCAGCCCTGTTCAACAACATGTGTCCACCTGAAATATAATAATTGGCTTTGCAGGCCCTCCTCTGTCCCTTATTTCAGGTGAAGTGTGTGTGTATGGGAGCTTTCTTTTGTTGTGGCACCTTGTTTTAGAAGCACAGAGACTCAAGCCTTATGCCAACTCTAATGTCTTTTCAGTGCCCAGTAAAGAAAAACTAACAACAAAACACACATACACACACCAGCCCCAACCATTTCAGCATCATTCTACATACCTGGCTTTCTCTCTCTCTCTCTCTCTCTCTCTGTAGGGGTGGCCTTTGCTTTGTTGACCAGTTGTAGTGAATGCTTCTGGAATTTTATAGAATGTTTATATTTGTATTTTTTAAAGATCTGATTCAATTTAAGTATAGGTTACCCTGTGAACTTTTTCAGAAAATATTAACAGATAGGGTCTCAATCTCTTAGGGGCTGGTGGAAAGAACTCATGGCAGATGAACCACCACTTCTTGCAGCTAGCCAAAGACAGCAATCCCAACACTCTTTCTCTGGGAATAAATCCAATTGAATGCAATAGATTTACATTTGGATAGGCATAGTGGTTTGCATGTTGGACTTGGACTCTAGAGACCTGGGTGTGATTTCTGCTTGGCCATGAAACCCACTGGGTGTCCTTGGGCAAGTCACAAGCTATCAGGCTCAGGGGGAGGCAATGGCAAATCTCCTCTGAACAAATCCTGGCAAGAAAACCCAATGATAAGAGGATCACCATAAATCGGAAATTACTTGAAGCCCCCCTGCCCTCCAGAAGAAATGAAGAGAATTTTGTTGGATTCACCATTCTCAATGAAAGGAGCCTTTCTGCACCTTCTGAGATGCACTTCAGTTTGAGGGGAATTATAGAGTGTTTCAAAGAAATAACAAGAGAATTGAGCAATGCTCATATTTTAAGATTAGAACAGTGAAAAAAGTGTACACTTTTAAAAAATGACCAAATACATTTTAGTTTAAAATTATAAATTAATGTACACATTAGGAAAACACATGAAGGTTTTTACAGGAATACAGGAATTAAAAGGTAAAGCCCAGTATGAAATAGAGATAGGTTGAAACCATCAATAAGACTTAAGAGGAACAAAACATGACTCAGATTTTCACTCCACTTCTTCTGGGTAGAATTCACTGTGAGTTCATAGCAATGGTGAAATTTGGTGCAAGGCCTTTTCGGATCACAATTTACCACATGTTGATATTTTATTTATCACATTATCTGTCCTACATTCCTGTCACCTCCTCATTTGCAAATAAGCCCTGTGTAACTTGTTCCAAACCTACTATACAATGCTTTTCAAGCTTACATCTTCAGGAATCATTTACATGAGTGTAAAACAAAGCATGGCTCTGTGTGTGTGTGTGTGTGTGTGTGAATTTATGGAAAATATGCTCTGGCATTGTTCATGTTCAGAACAGTTCGATCATCATCATCATCATCATCAATCATCATCATCATCATCAAATTTATATAGCACCATTGTTGCAAATGAGGCTTTACAGCAAAAATACATAAATATGTCAAAAGAAGCTTATAAATCCAGACTTACCCCACCCCCCACATTCACTGTACCCCACCCACTGTGCTTCATTTTTGTGGTTGTATTCCTTCAAGTCATTTCTGACTTATGGTGAACTCTGTCTTGGGGTTTTCTTCATGAGATTTCTCCAGAGGGGTTTGCCTTTACCTTCCTCTGAGGCCGAGAGACTGTGACTTGCCCAAGGTCCAGATGATGCATGCCCTGACTCCACCCCAGGGTACCATGATGCTGCATGCCACTCCACATGGTGCACGGCATCATGATGCTTCTCCACAGTGCCAAAGGAGTGCCATATAGCTGTGCCACCACAGCTATGGTGCCCTTTCGAGGGAGCAAAAAGGAACCACTTTTTAATATACCTTTGGGGAAATTAGATTTCTTGAAGTACAGAAAATACCAACCTCCATTCTATTGGAGGTAGGGAAGAGTGACGTTGAAAGAAAAATGACAATAACAACTTGCTATTTATTTACTGATTTTATATAAAACATTTCCTTTAAACCTGGCAGTTTTCACAACCATTCTATGAGCAATCTCTCCAAAATCTCTCTACCACCTCACTCTGGCAAGATAACCCTGACATCTGGAAGGTGATGCTGCTGGTGTGCAAGAATGTTCTACCAAGCTGCACAGGAATTGGGTATGCCCCCATAGGCAAACTGTATGTCTCTCATCTGACAACCATCTTTCCTACACACAGAGAAACTGTCCTCAGAAGGATGGCCACCAAATGCCAAATGCTCCTTGTAACTATGCATGGAATAGTTGTGATCTCTAATCAAAACCGTCTAATCTGATACACAAATTCATTTCCTTTATTATCACTTTGGACAAATAGTCAAGGAAGTTTACAGCTCAACAATACACATATTTAAACCAAAACAGCCCGGGCTAAGTACAACAGGACTGGTTTCTAGGAAGGATCCTTAGCACTGCAGCCCTAAATATTGAAAAGCTTTACCACACAATACTTGGAAAAGAAACAAAAAATAATTAGTTGTCTTTGAATGGTTGAGGGCTCTAGGCTAACAATGCATATTTTTCATCCTCAAGGAATATTCCCTTTCTCTGTTTATTAATAATTCTATGGCTTCCTGTTCACCTTTAACCAATATTCAAAATGGTAACATTTGTGTCAAAAGAAATTAAATACTTTTAACAGCGAAAACCCCCATAAGAAGGCCATAAATGTGATGTTGATTAACTTGATAATAATGGACTGAGCTGGGCCAAAACAATGTATTCCAAAATGCAGAGCCAGACATGAGGAAGAAAAATTAATCCCTATATCTCATTTAGGATATAACAAAGAATCAATACTTGGGGGAAAAAAATCTATGCTTTTGCCCTGAGGTGAGATACTAAGGTGATGGGAAAAACCTTTATTATAAATGAACTATGCAAAAAAACAAAACAAAAGAAAAAATCCTTCAGTTCATAAATGAAAGAATATTTCACTGTTGATTTTGTTAAACTCTCATTCTTCCCAAATATTATATATGGCATTAATACAAAAAGCAGCTCAGTCTTACTTTTCTTCTTCTACATATAGCTAGGTGCTATACTCTTGAAGCTGTTTCTTTTAATGGTTTCTAGGCTGCAAAAAAAGATGTAAGAATACTTCACATATCACACAGAATTGGATAGGAGAATTAGAATTTTGGATTGTCCCATTTGTGTATTTGTTGGTTTGTTGTTGTTCCCCACCTCGATCCATGGGGAGAGGCGAGCAAGAAATAAACATTATTATTATTATTATTATTATTATTACCATTTCAGACTACAGATGCATGAGACAGGAGGTCATATTTGTGATGTTTCCCAAATCCCTGTCAGCCCCTATGCTTTCTATGAATAACGTCAAGTTATACACTAGTAATAAATACTTTTATTCTGGTCATGAGTGGAATGGATGGGCACCTTCTGTGTGCACACTGGACTGTTATAAAGTAGACCTTTGCACTGAAGGTAGCAGGAGGAGGCGATCTTCACTGATTCCCTTTCAGCCTCAGAACCATCTCTCAAACAGTCCCAAAAGACACCCAAATCATCTGAACCACAGGAGGATGTGGAGAAAGAAAGAATGAGCAAAACGTTGTTTTCTCTCCCACTTCCTGTAAGCAGCATTCTGTTCAGAGGAAGTTTATATATTCTGTAGCCCAGAATTCTAGGGCATCTGGGAAGAGATTTATGGTAAACAGAGTCCTGAATCAAAAGAACATATTTGGTGAGGGGAAAAGGGTTATTCTTGGTTGTGTTCTTGTTGCTGTTCAGCATTGATGGGACTTACAAAGAGCATGATTGCCTTTTTTGAAAATGAGTCACGTCTTCTCATGATATGTCCAAAGTAAAGCAGTTTATTCTTGGGTTCTAGGGAGAGTTCTGGCTTTATTTGCTCATGGACCCATTTATCTGTCTTGGCAGTCCATGGTATCAACAGAAATCTCCAGCATCACATTTCAAAATAGTTGAGCCTCTTCCTATAAGTTTTCTTCACTATTCAGCTTTGACAATACAGTGAAAATGGGAAAATGATGCCAGATTGACAACCCTTGGTATTCACGTTTTACTTAAGAACCTATGAAGACAGCAACAAGGAATGGAAAGCCAATGCATTCAGAACAATGCACAATCCTAATGACATCCCATCTGCAGTTGCTATAATGTTATTTAAAAAAATCAGGATTGAGTTTCAAAACTCAGTTCAAAATGTAAGGTGGGGAAAACAAATCTAACAACGTTTTCTTGATATCTACAGTAATTCTCTAGTTCTTCTGAAGGTAAAAAAGGGGCAGTTTCTATTTTCCTAATTAACAAGGAATACATGTTACACATTAAACGTGACACAAGAGATATGAATTATGCAGCAAATGCAGCATGTGCTGATCCACACAAAGCCCAAGGCACATTCGGCAGAGATTCTGTGAAGATCTGTAATGAGTTTCAAGTACATCATTTCCTGATGGAGAGCAAGAAAACATCCATCAATGCTAATTTTCTCAGATAGTTGTTAGCTTTTATGAATACTTTACGGCTTGGGGGGAAAGAGAAAGAGAGAGAGAAGAATCTTCAAAGTGCAACTTGAACAAATTGCAGATGAGAGCATGCCAAACCTATAGCTCTAAGCTGGACTGGTGAATGGCCAGTGGTCTGGGTTAATAGGAAATGTAGTCTAACAACATGTTGAATGCGGCCAACCATTGTTGCTGGTGATTTCCATGTCAGTGGGCAGCAAATCCATTCTGAACTGGAGCTATCCAGAGTGCTGAACCTTTTTCCCAAAATAGTTTCAGCACCTTGATAGCTCCTCTGATGTACAGCCTGAAACTTGGAGTGGATGTAGTACCATATGGGCATAAGAACCATCGCTGAGATCTGATCTATACTTTACCCCACAGCAACATGAAGAGTATGAGAGAGAAAAAAATTCAGATGAGAGCAACCAAAATGATAAAGGGATTGGCCAACTGCCCTATGAGGAATGAATACAATGTTTTGGATACTGTATATATTCATATATAAGTCTAGAAATTTTAGTCAAAAAATTGACCCCAAAAAACTGTGTTGACTTATCCACGAGTTATTGTAAGTACTGTACTTTAATTTGTATTAAAAAGGAACCATCCCTAGGTGAAAGGCAAGAATATAATATCTTTTAGAACCACTGACTTACCCTCAGCTGTCTCATCCATCCAGTTTTTAGGGTGGCTAGAAATAGTTATGCCTGCTGGAATTTTGTAAGTTCTTTGTCATTGTCTTCCTTTCCTTTATCCTTTAGATTCCTTGTTACATGCACTCAACTTATTCACGGGTCATATCAAAATCCATAATTTTGACCCCAAAACCTGCCCTCGACTTATACATGAGGTTGACTTATAGTCGAGTATATGGTAAAAAAAAAATCTGTGGGTGCTCAAGTCCCATTAAATACAATGGCATAATAAAATTGTGTTCCTTATATAAGATGGCAAAACCAAGGTTTACTTTTGGAATTTATAATTTTTTGGACTATTTTTGAGCCATTGATGGTTGAATCCATGGATAAAAAAGTCTGTGGCTACAGAGGGCCAACTGTATTGCATTTTTTTTGGTGTGTGTGCCAAAAATGCAGTCAGCTTTGACAGACAATCAAGGGTATGGAGTGAAGATTGCATGCTCAGTATATCACATTATTTACACTATATCAATAATTTCTTTGGGGAAAATAAAGATAAAATAAGAAGACTACTGTCTAAATTCATTAACTTTTGAAGCAGAGAGATTGAGAGAGAAGGAATGCTCTTTAACCTAACAAAAAGCATTGCATGGTTAAA
Organism: Urosaurus nigricauda; assembly: GCA_034509955.1. NCBI lineage: Eukaryota > Metazoa > Chordata > Lepidosauria > Squamata > Phrynosomatidae > Urosaurus > Urosaurus nigricauda. Next base: position 111,691,731 of record JAOEGL010000004.1, read on the forward strand.
GACATATATCTCTCCAGTATTCATTTTGGATCATAATATGCAAAAGAGCTGGAATATGTTAACATTATGCTACTAAATATATCTACCCTTTGATCATCCAAGGTTCCCAACACTGTGGGTGGCTGTAACTAATAAGGAGCTGTGATCTTGTTTTACTACTTCATTTCACAAAGTAGGCTACAAAACATTCACAAATTAATCCCTGCTAATATTGTCCTATTCAAATACCAATATCTCCCTAGACAAATATGCCTTTTTTCCTGGTGAAATGTCAAGAAAAAGTCAGAGCCTTTCCATTGCAAGCTTGATGTATCACTCTAGAACATTTTCCTAGTTTTGTCTGATTCAAAGATAGCAGAGTTTGGAAAGTTACTTTTAAGAAGAATGAATACATTTTCATTGTTTTAGAAAGAACCAATATAATGACATGCTGTTGCTTTTCCTAACAGAAGGGTGGGAAGATTATGCTCTGGACCCCAATCAATAATCCTACCCTGGTTCACATGTTGATATTTTCAGTATGTCATATTAAGTCTTTTTAGAACAAAGTTTCTAAACCTTGAGTTTAACTGTTTGAAGGATGGAATCATAGAATCATAGAATCATAGAATCATAGAGTTGGAAGAGACCACAAGGGCCATCCAGTCCAACCCCCTGCCATGCAGGAACTCCCAGTCAAAGCATCCCCGACAGATGGCTATCCAGCCTCTGCTTAAAGACCTCCAAGGATGGAGACTCTACCACACTCCGAGGGAGTGTGTTCCACCGTCGAACAGCCCTTACTGTCAGGAAGTTCCTCCTAATGTTGAGGTGGAATCTCTTTTCCTGCAGCTTGCATCCATTGCTCCGCGTTCTGGTCTCTGGAGCAGCAGAAAACAAGCCTGCTCCCTCCTCAATATGACATCCCTTCAAATATTTGAACAGGGCTATCATATCACCTCTTAACCTTCTCTTCTCCAGGCTAAACATCCCCAGCTCTCTAAGTCGTTCCTCATAGGGCATGGTTTCCAGACCCTTCACCATCTTAGTTGCCCTCCTTTGGACCCGCTCCAGTTTCTCCACATCCTTTTTGAATTGTGGTGCCCAGAACTGGACACAGTATTCCAGGTGGGGCCTCACCAAAGCAGAATAGAGAGGCACTATTACTTCCTTTGATCTAGACACTATACTTCTATTGATGCAACCTAAAATAGCATTGGCCTTTTTAGCTGCTGCATCACACTGCTGACTCATGTTCAACTTATGGTCTACTTGGACTCCTAGATCCCTTTCACACATAGTTTCATTCAGCCAGATGTCCCCCATCCTATATCTGTGCATTTCATTTTTCCTCCCTAGGTGCAGAACCTTACATTTCTCCGCATTGAATTTCATTTTGTTAGCGTTGGCCCAGCTTTCTAGTCTATTCAGGTCATTCTGAATTTCAATCCTGTCTTCTGGAGTATTGGCTACTCCTCCTAATTTGGTGTCATCTGCAAATTTGATAAGTATGCCCCCAATTCTGTCATCCAAGTCATTAATAAAGATATTGAATAGCACTGGGCCCAGGACAGAACCCTGTGGGACCCCACTGGTCACTTCTTTCCAGGATGAAAGGGAGCCATTGTTGAGCACCCTTTGAGTTCGGTCAGTCAACCAGTTACAAATCCATGTAATGGTTACCTTGTCTAGCCCACATTTTACGAGCTTGTTTGCAAGAATGTCATGGGGAACCTTGTCAAAGGCCTTACTGAAATCAAGATATACTATATCCACAGCATTCCCTTCATCTACCAAACTGGTAATTTTATCAAAAAAAGAGATCAGATTTGTCTGGCAAGACTTGTTTCTCTGAAACCCATGTTGGCTTTTTGTGATTATGGCATTGGCCTCTAAATGTTCACAGACTCTCTGCTTAATGATCTGCTCTAGAATCTTTCCTGGAATTGATGTCAGACTAACTGGACGATAATTGTTGGGATCCTCTTTTTTCCCCTTTTTGAAGATGGGCACAACGTTTGCCCTCCTCCAGTCTGCTGGGACTTCTCCTGTTCTCCAGGAGTTCTCAAAGATTATTGCCAATGGTTCCGATATTACATTCGCCAGTTCTTTTAATACTCTGGGATGTAGTTCATCTGGTCCTGGAGATTTATATTCATTTAGGTTAACCAGGTATTCCTGTACTATCTCTTTACTTATTCTGTGCTGAGATTCCCCTATTCTGTCTTCTGCTCCATTATCCTTAGGTTGACCACCCTTTGCCTTTTCTGAGAAGACTGAAGCAAAGAAGGTGTTGAGTAATTCTGCCTTTTCTCTGTCCCCTGTTAGCATTTTGCCATCTTCTGCACGCAGTGGCCCTACTGTTTCCTTCTTCTTCCTTTTGCTTCGGACATACCCAAAAAAGCCCTTTTTGTTGTTCTTAACCTCTCTAGCCAGCCTGAGTTCATTCTGTGCTTTAGCTTTTCTGACTTTACCCCTACATGTGCTGGCTATTTGTTTGAATTCCTCTTTCGTGATTTCCCCATTTTTCCATTTCTTATACATGTTCTGTTTAAGGCTTATCTCAGTTGAAAGTTCCTTAGTCATCCATCCTGGCTTCTTGAGACACCTCCCATTTTTCTTCCTCATTGGAACTGTTTGAAATTGCGCCTTCAGTATCTCCTTTTTGAGAAACTCCCATCCGTCTTGAACTCCCTTCTCTTTTAGTTTTCTTGACCATGGGATCTCCCCCAGTATTTCTCTAAGTTTATTGAAATCAGCTCTCCTAAAGTCTAGAATGCGTGTCTGACTATGCCTGGCTTCCCCTTTCCGCTGTATAACAAACTCCAGGAGAACATGGTCGCTTCCCCCTAAGGATCCAACCACTTGCACCCCATTGACTAGGTCATCCCTGTTGGTTAAGATCAGATCTAAAATAGTTGATCCCCTTGTTGTCTCTTCCACCTTTTGGACAATGAAATTGTCTTCCAGGCAAGTGAGGAATTTGCTAGACCTTGAGGATTTGGCTGAGTTTGACTTCCAGCAAATATCCGGATAGTTGAAGTCCCCCATCACTACTACATCTCTCCTTTCTGAGTGTGTGCTCATCTGTTCTAGAAAGGCATCATCCAATTCCTCTGCCTGAGTCGGGGGTCTGTAGTAGACTCCCACAGTAACATCCCTGTTGTTTCCCTCTCCTTTAATGTTTATCCAGATGCTCTCCACCTGGCTTCCAGTATTGACTTCCTGGATCTCTTCACTGGTGTAAATATCCCTGACATATAATGCTATTCCTCCTCCTTTCCTGTTTGGCCTGTTTCTCTTAAAAAGGTTATATCCCTCTATTTCTACATTCCAGTCATGAGACTCATCCCACCAGGTTTCAGTGATGCCTATTATATCATATTTGCTCTGTTGTGCTAGGAGTTCGAGTTCATCCTGTTTATTTCCCATACTCTGTGCATTAGTGTAGAGACATCTAAGAACATGTGTTCCCTTTACTTGCTGCCTGTGCAAATTTTTTTGCTTCCCACTGTTGGGTCCTTGCACTGTTTGCCTTGTTCCCTCTATGTCAGTTTGATTATTTTCTCCAGCCCTTTTGCCTTCCAAAATAATGTCTCCCTCCCCCATATAACTCAGTTTAAAGCCCTCCTGATCAGATTTTTGAGACTTTTGGCAAAAATGTTTTTGCCAACTGGTGTGAGATGCAGCCCATCCCTTGCCAGAAGTCCCTCCTCATGGAACCGCAGCCCATGATCCAAGAATCCAAACTGTTCTTGGCGGCACCATCTACGGAGCCAGTTATTCACCTCTGCTATTTTCTTCTCCCTTCCTGGACCATGCCTTTCTACTGGGAGAAGAGATGATATGACAACCTGTGCATCCATCTCTTTCAGCTTCCTTCCTAGAGCCTCATAATCCCTTATGATATTCTGAAGGCTGTGCCTTGCAGTATCATTGGTTCCCACATGAACCAGAAGAAAGGGGTGTTGATCAGTAGGCTTGACAAGTCTTGTCAGCCTCTCAGTTACATGATGGATCTTTGCCCCAGGGAGACAACACACCTCCCGAGACATCTTGTCAGGCCCACAAACCACTGCTTCTGTACCCCTCAGCAAGGAGTCCCCCACAACCACCACACGCCTCCTCCGAGGCTTAGCAGCGGCTGTTCCCTTTCGTGGTACTCTCAGTCTCCCCTGCTCTGTCCCTGATGTCTGTCCCTGCTGCTTTTCCTCATCATCTCTGATAACAGAGAGAGATTCAAAGTGATTCTGTAGCTGCAAGCTCACAGAACGAACCGTGGTTTCCCTACTTCTGCGTGTAACTTTCCTCCAACCATCTCCTTCTTTTGTGTGTGAAGTGACCTCTTCTTCCTCAGCAACTTTCTCTGTGTGTTTCCTGTCCAGGACCATCTGGTCCTTTCTGTTCAAGAGAACCTCCTGCTCTCTGTGATGCTGAAGTGTTGACACCTGGGCCTCCAACTGCTGAACTCTTCCTTCTAAGAGGGCTACCAACTTGCACTTGGTGCAGGTGAAGTTCCCCACATCTATAGGCAAGAAGACAAACATCCCACAGGTGTTGCAGGTGACTGCTGCAGGTCCCTCAGTGTCCATAGTGAGAAGTCTTAAGGAGGCAATGAAACAAGACTGTGGGCTTCTCCTGTAAAACACCAGTGTAAAAAATCCCTGTGTGGCTGGCCTTTGTCCCCAAGCTCTGTTAGTGAGCTCAATCAACTGGGCCTATAGGTATCTAGAAAGTTCCTGGCTGCTAGCTCCTTCCAGAGGCAAGTCCCTGATTCACTTTCTCTGAATCCCCACAGCCCCTTAAGGGAATAGTGGGAAGAAAAGTATAAATATTGAATGAGTTTGTCCTCACTGTGTTCAGGCTACCTTCTCCTCTGTACTTCCCCCCTGCCTTGGCTATCAAATATAAAAATGAGTATGAAAAGAAAAAAGCACAGGTTTACCTTGAGGAAGGTATGGCCAGAAGCCTCTCCTAGCCTCTCCTAAAATGAGATTTCTCTTTCCTCCTCCCCAATGAACCAATGAAATGGCTCACAAATTCAAATTTTAAGGTCTTACCCAATCAAAAGGCACACAGAGAAGCACAGGTTTACCTTGAGGAAGGTATGGCCAGAAGCCTCTCCTAGCAGTTATATAAAATGAGATTTCTCTTTCCTCCTCCCCAATGAACCAATGAAATGGCTCACAAATTCAAATTTTAAGGTCTTACCCAATCAAAAGGCACACAGAGAAGCACAGGTTTACCTTGAGGAAGGTATGGCCAGAAGCCTCTCCTAGCAGTTATATAAAATGAGATTTCTCTTTCCTCCTCCCCAATGAACCAATGAAATGGCTCACAAATTCAAATTTTAAGGTCTTACCCAATCAAAAGGCACACAGAGAAGCACAGGTTTACCTTGAGGAAGGTATGGCCAGAAGCCTCTCCTAGCAGTTATATAAAATGAGATTTCTCTTTCCTCCTCCCCAATGAACCAATGAAATGGCTCACAAATTCAAATTTTAAGGTCTTACCCAATCAAAAGGCACACAGAGAAGCACAGGTTTACCTTGAGGAAGGTATGGCCAGAAGCCTCTCCTAGCAGTTATATAAAATGAGATTTCTCTTTCCTCCTCCCCAATGAACCAATGAAATGGCTCACAAATTCAAATTTTAAGGTCTTACCCAATCAAAAGGCACACAGAGAAGCACAGGTTTACCTTGAGGAAGGTATGAGGAAGGAAAGTTGTAATGTTTCTATTGAACAGGACTGGGTAATATGTGGCCCTTCAGGGCTTGTTAGACGATACAATGGACTGCAGCTGCCAAAATCTCTCAGGACTGGTTATGCTGTCTTAAGATGGTTTAGCCTTATGGGAGTTGTAGTCCAGCAACACCATCAGTTCAACTTTTGAAAGTTTTGTTCAGAAGAGGGTTATCATTGCTCGTGACAAAACACATTCAGACAGATGACCAATACAACTTCTTATTAGCTATCAAATGCTAAATGTCAACTATCAAATAGACAAAATGAACTATTATCTCTCAGCTCTCAAGCACTGTCAAAGCTGAATTTTAAGACATCAAATTCTAAAAGCAAATATAACAACAACAACAAAAACAGAGACATCAAAAGTTTGATCCATATTTGAAAAATATTCAGATATTTAGAGAATTGCAGGGCACATTGTCTACATAGGATGACTTCCAATAGGGATGAAAAGACCTCTCTGAAGAATATAAAATTTTCACACTCCTGTGTTGATGGAGTCACTGTGTACATTTTGTAACTGAACCACTACAATAGTCATTTTTCTTCTCTCACTTGTGTCAATCTTCACTGACTGAAGCAGCAGAAAGCTCCCAGTCTTAGACAAACATTTTGACAATGTGATTATCTATTAAAGTTAATCCAGGCACACACCAGCCTGACACTGATGATTTGTGTTGTCAGAACTGATCGTTTTGATAATTTAGCTTCGAGGCAGCCACTTAAATGCATCTGCAAGATAGCAGCACACAGACCTTTGGACAAAGGTCCTGACTGACTAATTTTGGGAAAATCAAAAAGCTGTTGAAAGCCACTGTTCCTGCTAACAGGGCCAGTCTTACTGTTAGACAGTGTGAGGCAGGACTCTCAGACAACAGATTTTGGTCATGTTACACTGTACACTATTAGTAATTTAATTTGTAATTATTGTATTTTTATTTTATTTTTTTAACTACCAGTTGTGAGCTAAAGGGCTTGAGATATTTTCTGCTTCAAATGCCCAAATAATTAGCATTGAGTATTAGATACCATGACATGGATAAGTGGTGGTAGTGAGGCAGCAAGGTGTTTTGAGGCCAGTCCTGTTATGAAGACTACACTTTTTCCCCCTTCCTCTTGATTTTTCCTTCCTCTTGGGAGAAATCTGAATCCCTTCCCCCACACACAACACACATACACTGCTAGAGGGATAGGCACTAATTTAACTGATAAGAACATGGGAATCCCAGCATGTTATGGAGGACCCTTGACGTATCTTCAACACCTACATGCTGGAAGGACTTTAAAGTGCAAATATCAAGTGCATTAAGAAAAGAACAAAAAAACACACACAGGAAAGCAGAATAGAAAAACAAACACTTATTTTCCAAAGGAGAAAAATTAATTGAGTGAAAGCATGGAATATAGTTGACTTGAAAAATGTACTTGCAACTTGCAGCTGCCAAAATCTATGTAGAATGGGCTGCATTATTGGAACAGAGGGATTTAAGAGCAGACAATAGTTTGTAGACTAAAATACACCACTACAGCAACATCTGCAAGTACAGTTGGCCCTTCTTATCCGTGGATTTTTTTATACACGGATTTGAGCATACACAGCTTGAAAATATTCCCAAAAAGTATAAATTCCAAATAGCAAACCTTGATTTTCCATTTTATATATGGGACACCATTATGTTGTGCTATTATATTTAATGGGACTTGTTATTTTATTATCCACGGAGAGTCCTGGAACCAAACCCCAGTGTATAACAAGGGCCGACTGTATAAGGGCAGAAGCAATGGGAATTCCTCACCGGGGCCACAATCAACTGATTTTTACAAAGACATTACATAATTTTTAAAAGATTAAACTCTAGATAATATTACAGTTGCCTCATAGCAGAATAGGACTTAAAAGAAAATAGATACGGGGTGTATGGGGGTGGGGGGAATGCTTGCCTGTACTGAAGCCTGCTATTTCTATCTGTAACCCAACCTGATAGCTTACAAGTAGCTTCTAATACTTGCTGAACAGAATGATGCATCAATGCCAGTTGATCATTTATCGACATGCAACATTTATCAGTTGCAGGTGAGAATGTTAGATTTTGGGGCAATATCTCAGGCATAATATCTGATCATGTAAAATTCAGTATAAGTGATCTCCACACTGTAGCCTCCTGAGCATCCAAATCTCTGGTCTGGGCAATAGGAAAACCACAAAAACTGTTTGGGAAGGATTGTACAGGAATGTTCTTCAGGCTGTATTTTGACACAATGTTTGATTTACTGTACTTCTATACTTGCACTTTAACTTTTTATAGGTATTAGCAGTACATGGTCTGTGCTTCAATCTCTTCCTGATTTTGTTTTTGCAGAGAGAATGGGGCGTCTTTGTCTTCTGCTTCCAATTACATGATCCATTTGATTTCTATGTTGCCTAAAGAATGTGTCTGCACAGAACAAACTGTTGGCTTCATAAAATCTTATAAATCTTATAAATCAATTCTGTGGTCACATATCATCAGTATGCTGATGATACCCAGCTCTATCACACCTTTCTACCTAATTCCAAGGAAGCTGTCCCTGTGCTAAACCAGTGCCTGGCAGTTGTGATGGAGTAGGTGAGGGCAAACAAATTGAAGCTTAATCCAGACAAGACAGAGCTGTTTCTAGTCATTCCCAGCTCTGGGAATAGGGATTCAGCTTGTGTTAGATGGTGTTATACTGCCCCTGAAAACACAGGTTCACAATTTGAGATTACTCCTGGATTTAGTGCTGAGCCTGGAGGCCCAGGTTTCAACAGTGACCAGGAGTGCTTTTGCATGCTTGAAGCTCATGCTCCAACCGTGCTTGTTCCTGGAGAAGTTGGATCTGACCATGGTTATCCATGCCTTGGTTACATCTTGTTTGGATCACTGTAATTTGCTCTGTGTGGGCCACCTTTAAAAGTGCTCAGAAACTCACCTGGCCCAAAGAGCTGCAGCCAGGTCTTTAACTGGGGCTGGCTACATGGAGCAAATAACTCCCTTGTTGCAACAGTTCCACAGGCTGCCAGTCCATTCCCAAGCACAATTCAGTGATGTTTTTGACCTATAAAGCTCTATATGGGTTGAGTCTAGGCTATCTGAAGGAACATATCTCACTATGTATGCCCATTAGGGTTTTAAAATCATCTGGAGAGGCCTTCCTCTCTCTCCCACCACCTTCTCAGGCTTGTTCGGTGGTGACAAAGGAGAGGTCCTTATCAGTGGCTGCTCCCAGACATTAGAACTTCCTCCCCAGAGAGGCCAGGATAACCTCATCCTTGCTTTCCTTCCAGCAACAGGTTAAAGGAGCTTTAGAATTTCCCTTAATCTTTAAGAAGGCCAGCAGCTAGAAGTCCTTTTGGCACAAATCCAGTTACATCATTAGACTCACAGTTACTTGTTATTTGTCTTTTGGTCTTCCCAAGTAACTCAGAGAGTGTCTTCTGGGAGTCTCATCTTCGAGAGCTATCTCTTGTTTCATAGAATCATAGAATCATAGAATTGGAAGGGACCACAATGGCCACCCAGTCCAACCCTCTGCCATGCAGGAATTCTCAATCAAAGCATACCCGACAGATGGCTATCCAGCCTCTATTTAAAGATCTCAGGTAAAAAGCATTCATGAGTGGTTTACTTTTGTCTTTGTCTGTATAGTATTAATTGCTTTAGAGTTAGTTAAAGTTCTACTGTCACTGAGAAATCTAAGAAATAGTCTGCTTCGGTCAAACCCTGCCCTGAACACTAGTGCTGCTGCTCTCCAGTAGCTATTTGGCACATTTAGTCTGGCTCTTCAGCAAAACTTGTCTAACTTTGGAAACCCTACCAGCAGAAGTGCTAGTATGAACATAGCATCTTACTTCATTGAAATATGCCATCTCATCATGGAAAGCTAGTGCCATGGTACATTTGACAGTGCAAGTTTTTATATTAGTGTGCATTTAAAAGAGATTAAAAACAAAGCCTGCATAAAAGGTTCTGGGACAGGGAGAGGAAAATCCAGGTAGACGGGATCAGGTTATTGTAGTTGTGTGCCTTCACGTAATTTCTGGTTAATGGTGATTAAAATCTAATAGGCAAAAAAATTGAAACAGAGAAGTGGTTTTCCATAGTTCTTTTTCTTTTCTTTTTCTTTCTGACGTGTACAGGCTTACTTCTTTATCCCAACAGTTGTTTCTGGTCAGTAAGATTTTGAGGAGTTTTATTTTAAACAACCCTTATAGAATCCAGAGACCCAAGGCAAAAAAGCAGTCTGGGCAGCCATACCATGAGCAACAGCAATCCCTATATGAAATTGCATTCTCTCACCTTGGAAAGAAGGAAAAATCCTTGTCAGATGTTCCTATCTGCAGTGATAGTACAAGCTTGGAAAATGGCTCTTTTGGACTATAATCCTGGCAGGGGGTTTCAGGGAATTGTAGTCCCAAAGGGACATTTTTTGAGCTTTACAGAGAAGAGAAGAGAATTCAGACAAGGAAAGGATGCATGCACTTTTTCTCCCTGCCTCTTTCCTTGGAGACTCAAATAGCATTGCACTGTTGTGTTGAAACAAACAACTTGTGATCAATAGCCCATAAAATGGCAGAGTCCAGTACTGGGAAGAGTCTGATGTGCTGCCTCTCTGTGTAATAGGATCAAGAGCCTGCTGAGCCACTGAGGTGAGTCTGATGGTAACTGATTGCCTGATAGAAAAGAGCAAAGCAGTTGCTTGATAGAGGTACAGTTTTAAGCCAAGCAGGCTTAAAATGACTGGTTGAAAGTGGGGGTGGGGGAAAGAGAGTGCTCTGGAAAGCAAGGAGGCAATGAACCTTGCAACTAGGTCTGCATACTTTAAGAGGATGAGGACACATGTCTCTTGCACAATTGTCTCCTCGTCACCTATCAAATACCAGTGGAGAAAGCCTCGTGGCTCTGAGTTTTAGTTTCAACTCCAAGGAAGCTATCCAAAGTGCCATGTGGTATCTTCCTCAAAAATTCAGCACTCTAGATAGTATATTTAAAGTTCAGATTAAAATCCAGAGTGCATTCAATACCCACCAGACAAATACAGTTTGATGGGATGGGGAGAGGAATGCAGATTTTTTAAACAACCCCTGATGCAGGATGGCCCTCTGTTTTCATTCCATGTTTTCAAAGAGCAATTTAGTGTGCAGTAAATATTTGCATAATTCTTTTCTTGAAATTAACTAGATATATATTTGAACTGTTTAACACAATTTCCCCTAAGGATGCTGCTATTCAAGAACATTGTTCTATGGATGCTGCTGTTTGGGACCATGGTTTCCCTCCTTCACACAAACATACACACATGCATGCACAATCAGACACACAGAACCTACCACATCAGTCAATCAGGAATCACTGCTTGGATTGATGTCAGAATGTCAGAGCATGTTGTAGGCAGTCTTTTGTGGTGAAATAATGTCATCACTGAAGATGAAACTGATTTACACAATGGGGAATTGTCTCTTGACAATTAGCCATACAGTGTTGAAATCATTGCACTTTCTCAGTCCTTTTCTGTCTCTCAGTCTTACCTACCTCACATGGTTCTTGAGAGGGTATAGTGAAGGCCGGTTGGTGGAGGAAGAGAACCTTGAGCTCACTGGAGTGAGTGTGGGGAGGTAAGGTATAGGAAGAAATTGGAACTAATTATTATGAAATGCACAAGGTCCTTTACATGATATAACAGGGAGGAAGACGGCCCTAAACCTTGGGCTTGTGGAGGGAAATGCAGAATATAAATGTAACCCATCAACAAGCAAACAAATCCATGAAATTGTTCACTGGAAGATTCACAATGTATGCGTATTTTGTATCAAAGTACTTCTTTTGCCATATTGTGCTCATGACTGTAAAATAATGGTGTTTCCCCATTTTTAATCTTGGCAGTGCTGAAGCCTCTTCTGTGCTTCCATTTCTAGTTATACTGTGAAGAAAGAAGATTGTTGTTGTTGTTGTTGTTGTTGTTGTGTGCCTTCATGTTCTTTCTGATTTATGGTGACCCTAAGGTGAACCTATCTTGGGGTTTTCTTGGCAAGATTTGTTCAGAGGATTGTTGCCATCCTCTGAGGCGGAAAGAGTGCAACTTGCCCAAGGTCTACCAGTGGATTTCCATGGCCAAGCGGGGATTCAAACCTTAGTCTCTAGAGTCATAGTCTCAAACCATTGCATGGCACTGGCTAGAAAGAACATGCATTGAGACAATTAGCTCATTGATAAGCAATCCACAGTATGGTGCAATTCGTCTTGTGGATGATGGCCCAGGATGTTTCTGCACAGCCTGCAGGCTCTTGTGAAATTATCAACAATATCATTTTTTCACTATTTTTCCCCACCAGCATTCACAGTGGAACAAAAGAATGTTAGGCATTCAGTAGAGAACCCAAAATATTTAGAAACAAGAGGCCTCCTGAATCATGCAAAGCTTAATCAGCACAGAGCTCTGTATATGATATGCTTGCAAATGTCATCATGATGTACTATACTGATTCAGTTCCCTTGGGACTGGAGCTAAACAAGGACATGCTTTGCTGGAAGGTTTTGCCAATTCCATCAATGCATCAATGCATTTTTATACTCTTGGGATTGTAGTATTTGAGGAGGAGGAGGAGGAGCATAAATCCCACCCCTTCATTAAGGAACAAGTGTATGACATGGCAGGGATTTGCTACCCTTTCCCCAAAGGCCTAGATAAATGCTCCCAGGTTTGGCATTTACCACAAGGAAGTGTTTGGCTTTTAAATCATCAGCTGTTAACTCATTTTACTTCCACTGAAGGTATTTCACAGCCACAGATGATTCCAAAGTGTAGGGAGAGAAAGTCAATACTCTCATGAAATATCTCTTAATCCCCTTTCCGTTTCTGTGCTTTGACTTATATCATACTAGTTGAAGTGCCACCCAGGCCTTGTTCCCACTATGTTTTAAACCAGTTTGCAAACCAGTTTGGAGTGCTTTAAACGATCCTTGTCTGTATTTGAGCCAAATTGCTGAGCGGTTTGGAGTGGAGGGTCATGTGCTAGGCCCATTTAATCTGCTTCTTTTTTATGCTGTTTTTTTTCCCTGAGTCATTTGCAATAAATCAATTCAGTGCAAGTGTGAATGGGATGCAGAGTGATCCTTTTTTATGATGTGATCAAATAATCGTGCACTGAAGAGGGCCCCTTTGGAATCGAATCATTGGTCAATGAGAATGAGAAGTGGATTTACAACAAGAAAATGCGATTGGGGCAAATGCAGTGTGAACCACGCTCTGCTTTCGAATCGATCCATCGATTTGGATCACAACCAATTTATTTGTACGTAGGAATGAGGCTCCAGTGTTGACCATGACCTCTACCTAATCTCCCAAAAGAGTCAATGGGGCCTGCTGTTTTCCCATTTCCTTTTTTTTAAACCTCAGGAACCTTACCAGCAGAACCTCAGAGACCCCTTTCCTATTTCCCAGCATTTTTTTTTTACACTTCCAGAATTTTAGCAGCAGCGCCTTACCCCTCCCCTGTTTTCCTACTTTTTTCTTGTCTTAGGAATCTTAGTGCCTCACCATTTTCTAAATACAACTGTATCTATTACCCTAATGGGTCCATGGGACTTCCAGGTTTCCTACCCACATCTTTTTGTGTCAGGCATTCAGCATATAATAATATCTGGATATTAATACCACTAGGTATGGCTGTGTGAGGACTGAGTAACAGCTGTGGACCATATATTGGAAAGAGAGTTTGTTTATGGATAGTTGGTAGTTGAGGGGACAGAGGTTATTATCAATTAAACTCCTATAAAGCCTGAGCTGAGTCCTTCCTTTTCTCACAATGTCCTTTTATGATTTCCTTGCTTCCCAAACTAGTTTTCTGCAGTTGCCTCTGGCCAGTGTAGAAATACATGCAAATTAATCATACCTCTGTCCAGATTAATATAGCTCAACAAACATAGACTAGCAGTTAAGCATTCTATTAAGTACACACTGACTATGGTGATTCCACCCCCTTTCTTGCACCCTGAATCAGGTCCTTAAATGACAACTGTCTATGCTGTTACAGTGTTTCATACAGATGGTCCAGAGTCTCAGGTTACATCATACTTTGCTGCTAGGAATTGTTGTAACTTAATGATTACACTGAAGCAATGCAAAGCTTTCTCAGGATAACAATTTAGAGGAGTGAGGTCAGATTTACAAAAGAGCTCAGTGCCAGGCATTCTAAAGGGACCAGCACTCAACAGCTTGCATCTTGCCAATTATGGTCTGATATTCAAGAGTTCCAGCAATGAGAAACAAGAATAACAACAGGGACAACATCTCTTGTTTTAAAAAGCTGGCTTTAAAATACGACAATTTACATTATCTCTAAATCAAGGCAAAAGCCATTATGCATCCTGCATATATTTTTTTAAAAAAATTCTAACCCAAACATGGGTCGGGGGATGTAGGGGGAGATGATCCTACAGGAAACTAATAATAATAATAATAATAATAATAATAATAATTAATGATTGGATTCAGTACCATCTTTTTTGAGCAGAAAACTGTTTTTGGAAGTAAAGAGGGTTAAAAAAAACAATTGGTGTAAAATCCTCAAGAAAAAACAACAACACTGAAACCTAGCAGCATCCCTATGCTAGTAGAAGTCATTTAGTGATGTTTTCTTACTGAGAAGCCTATCCATGAAGACTTTTATATACATATTGTGTTGGCCTCGCCACCATGCATTTATTGTGCTGGAAAGGCTGTGTGAGCAAAAGACACATGGTAGCTAACAGGATAGCTAGAAGCACCTGCTGCCTTTAAATAGCATGACCTGTGTGACTTCCACTGTAACACTGGAGATGTTCTTATGTGAAGCCAGAGACAATGGAAACTCTGAATAAACAACAGTGCCTCCCTGACTTCTAGTATGCCACTCAAGGCAAACACCACACAGTTTGGTTGAATTGTCCTGCCTAAAACTTTCTTGGAGAATAAGATTCCAAAGATTCATCATCATAGGATTGATCAGCAGGCTAAAGTATCTGTAGATTATCACTTTTAAATTTTAGGGCCTCCACAGGTTTGTACCTTGGGAGTATAGCTTTTATGATGCTTAATGAACTAGCCCTAATTCAACCAGGAAGCCTGAAATCTAAATGAAAGGTCTCCACTGAATTTAGAAACCAAACTATGGAATCTTCTAATTAAATTCATTGTCATGTTGTCTCTATAACTATGGACCTGAACAGACAGGCCAAAATACAGCTGCTTCGGGTCAATTTGGAGGCACACTGTTTAAATGACAAACACATCTTAAGAGGCCAGAAGCTACGCCAAAGTTGCACTCCAGTCCTTAGGGCTGTAGCATGGCTTTGGCTCAGCTTCTGGCCTCTTAGAATGCATGCATCATTTAAACAACATACCTCCAAAGCGACCTGAAGCAGCTTTATTTTGACATGTCTGTTTGGGCCCTATGAGTACTAACTGCCATCCTGTGGAATTTTGGGTTTCGTAGTTTGGTGAGGCACTGGAATGCTCTGGCTGAGAATTAAAAATCACATTCCCTTTAACAATTGCCAGTCCTAGGATTCCATTGGATAGATCATGGGAGTTCAAGTGGAATAGCACTACAATTCACATACATTAGTGTGAATGTTCCTGTAGGCTATTTCTCAGTGGCTATCCATTCTGCGCCCTGCTTACCCATCCATGCACCCATTTCCCCCCTGAAACTCATTTTTCCCTTTCCACCTAGGGGTCCAAATACCATTAGACCATTACCCTAGAGCGCCCATTCAACCTGGATTTCTCATTTGGCAAATGATAAATATTTAACTTCATCTTTTCCTGCACTGTTGCTATTGTTAAGAATCTTAAGGGAATAGAACTATGGGCCAGTGCTGGGAGTGGTACACCAATCTCTTCTTCCCCCCCCCCCCCCGTAAATATCAGTTTTATATATTTGTTTTGCTTTAAATGAAAGCCATGCTGTCATTTTGGTGTTAAATACACCCACTCTATCTTGAGTGGTGTTTCAGTATACACTCTGTGTGCCATCCATTTCAAGATCCCAGCATATCTGTGACAGTTGAGTAGATGTGTACACATGGATGTTTACCTAGATGTGTGACTGAGGAAACAAAGTAACAACCTTGTGTAAGAAACCACAGAATGTCTCAAGTTGCATGCTGTCACAGGGTGTTTTGCAATTCTTGAAAACATTGCAAGATGGGCAATTGCACCAAAGCCATGTTGTTCTAAGGCTTTTACTTACTGGCTCTTGTAAAACTATTTGCAGAATAGCATTAGCATTTTTCCCCTTCAGACATTTCTCAAGACCCACCCAATATTCAACTGGCTCCTTCCTTCTTTCCTTGGTAACATCTTTATATTTCTCTGACAGGCTTATATCTAGAATTACACCAGAGTGGCATTGACTAGTATATGTATATTGTCAGTCTTGTGGAAGACTGATCCGCCTGCAAGAATTGTAAGAAAAGAAAATGGTGTGGTTTCAGCAGTAACCAACATTTTTGTATGTGGAGTGCAAAAAGCTTCCATTTTTTGTAGAAAAATTTCCTCTGCACTAACATGGGTACATTGAGAAAATGCTGGTGACATTAAGACAAACTTTTTCAGTAAATATGTTGAAGCTCTGGAGATCTTGATGACTGCAAGAGAATAAAGAATCCTCCTTCCCATTCCATTTATTGACCAGATTTATGAGGCTAAATCTTACTTCAGTATTGGTGACAGGTCAGTATCTTCCACTGTACCAAGAGCAGCAAGACACTGAGATGTGATGCTCTGCCCTCTAACCTGCCACCGTCGTATCCTGGAGGGAGCTGGCTCATTCTGCCTAGTTACAGGGCCAGCTCTGGCAAAAGAGTCAAGATTTTATTGCTAATAAATAGCCAGGTTGAGAATAAAAGCACCTTTCAAGCTGTGTTGAACAGAACTAATTGTTTCTTGAAATGAAATGTAAAAAAAGCACCTTCCTTATATTTTCAAATTGGCTGTTTTAAATTGTCCTCTTTAAATGAAGACATAATGAATACCTTCTAGAGAAGGACAGACTCAAATAGCTTGCAAATTATTTCAAGCAAAATGAATCTTCAACACTAAATGGAAAGGCTTTATTTTCTGTACATAAGTCTTTATTAAGAAAGTCGGATCAGATCAGTCATATGTTTTGGTCACAGTAATTGACTTGTAAAGTTTCCACAAAAGAACTAGTGTCATTTTGTAATATCATAAATTTAAACTGTCAGCAGGAGTTCAGGCAGTCAAAACACATGGAAGCTACCTTCTTCCTTATAAGTACAAAGCGGGAAATTTTTCTTAGCTTAGTTCTTTAAAACAAAAGATACCCCATCTTTCAATTAAGAGGGGGCTTATAGTAATATTGAAATATCAGCAATCGCATCACAATCAACACTAGAAAAACACAAACAGTCAATAATAATAATAATAATAATAATAATGAAGAAAAAGAAAAGGAGGAAGAGGAGGAAGAGCAATAAAACCAGAAGCAATGTGTCACAGAAAATACTGCTTATGAGAAACCTGGGGCAAAGACAATAATTTTAATCTGGATCCAAAACCTGTTGGAACTGGGCAACAAGGGAGTATCCCTGTTCCAGTAAAGGTTAACACCTCTACTGGAAAGGCTTTATTACCATTCATCATGCTCTTTACTTCTAAAGGCGGAGGCATCTGCAGGATGGCCTCTGGTGCACAGTATAATAAACCAGCTGGGATTTGTTATCCATTGATGTCACTGTGCTAGAAGTTGTACATTTTCAGAGCTAGCATAAAGGTGGCTTCTAATGAAGGCTTTGTTTAAATTGTGCAGGTGGTTGTGCAAAGCCATTGTAAAAGAGGTGGCAGAGGTGGTTGTGCAAACAGTTGTGCATTTTTTTTTACAGCAGGTTGCACTCCTGGCACTACCATTATGAGCAACTCCTCATGTAAGAAGCAGCTCCTTGCACAACTGTGGTGTTAGGGATTTTTAATTCACTTGTGTCACAGTGGATTTAGGCCAGAGTAAATAAACATGATAATCGTATTACAAACGTAATCTTGTATGTATATTAGGATCCTCAGAAAATCTCCTTTTAATTATTTTGTTGAGTCTTATTTCAATTCTTGGCTTTTTTTTTCAGAATTCTTCAGATATTTCACTGGAGCAGGAAACGTTTCATTCACTTTGCATTCATATAGAAATCAGATTACGACCTAGCAAAGTTTGGAGGCATCTTCTTTCGGAAGAGTTTTTATAGAGTGTCTATAGTCTAACCCAGAATGTGTTGGTCTCCTTCAAAAGGTCTCAGATATTTAGCTTGAGGAGGAGGAGCTCATGCATCCATTAAACTTTACACATAACTCCTAACAAATGTCCCAGCTCTATCTACATTACTTGTATTGCTCTTTCTATTCTTAAAGATTACTCATTGTCCCATTTCTGTCCACCTTCCTGCTACAGTCTTCTTTAATATTATCACTGTCTATGGGTTCCAGGTAAAATACAGGGCAGGATTCTTATACCTTTCATATTTATGCAGACAAGAGAATTTCAGCCGGTGTTGCTGGTCACATTGGTAGCACCTGCTGAAATACCCTCTTCTGTATAACCTTGAAAGCTATAGGACTTCCCTTCTGTATTTCATCTCATTACCCTGCCACTAGCTTTATCACAATGTGCATAACTCTGCTACTTTGAAACTAACACAACTCAATGGCTTTTGCAGCCAGCTCACTGCATAGTAACCCTCTTCATGCACAAAGGGCCTTTTCATATTGCTGTGACTGCTGCCACACTGCAGGAATAAAGCAGCTTGACATCACTTTAAATGCCATGGCTCAACGCGAAGGAATTTTAGGATTCACAGTTTTGTGAGATGCCTAGCCTTACCTGTCAAAGAGCTCTGGTGCCCCACCAAATTACAAATCCAAGAATTCCATAACATTGAGTCATGGCATTTAAAACTGTGTCAAATTGTTTTATTTCTGTAGTGTGACAGCAGCCTGCAGACAGCCCTCTGTAAACATGGATTCTTTATTCATGGATTCAACATCTCCAGCATGAACACACACACACACAAACACATATCACAAAAGCAAAGATTGATTTTGCTATTTTCTATATGGGACACCAGTTTACTATGTCATTGTATGGGACTTGAGCATCCACAGATTTTGGTATCCTCAAGGGGTCCTGAAACCAAACCCCCAGTGGATGCAATGGGCCCACTGTATAACAATTCCACTCTAACTGCCCTGGCTGCATCCTGGCACGTGTGTGATGAAAAACCTTTTTTTAAATATTGTAGCTGAATTTTTGAGAGATGAATCTGAAACACCCAACAGAAATGACATACCACACACAGTTCTTTTATGAATTCATTTTTAAAAAAATGAATTCAGTTGCTACTCAGTTTTGATTAAGATTGATTAAGATTACTTATGTTCCAGTGTGATTTCCTTTAGTGGCTTTTGAATGGATTTTTGTTTTTCATATCACCAAAAGTTGTTCGAAGACTTCAATTTCTTTCCTAATCTTTGCATGATAATTTTTTCCAGCATCATTTCATTCAGCCATTTATTACAACAGACATATCAAAGCACATTGTGGGAAAACACTGTACGTACTGGAGCAAATCTAAGGTAAATTTGAATTTAGAATGCAAATTCCTATAAAACCAGTATCCATTTTAAAAGAAGTTTTTTTCTGATTCTCAGTTTTGTAGGCCTATGTAGTCTAGGCAGGTACTAGAACTCTCTGATAGAATTCTAAATGCCTTTTCTTACACAGCAGAGCCATGCCAGTTAAAGTGGAATCATAGTGCGATAATTCTCTAATGTGAAAAGGTCTCAAGAATGGGGCATTTTCATTATGTTTTTTTTTTTGCAGAATATATCCAAAACTAGTTTTCTAATGTAAATATTTTGCAGCATCATTATATATTTGATCTTTAAGAAAAGTTTAACACAAGACACAAAAGGCAGCTGAGTTTTTTTTAAAAAAAAAGAAATAAAAAAGAAAAAAAACAAGCTGAAACAAGTCTGGTTTTGCCAATGCGGTTAATTTTTGTCCTAGCTGATGTAAAATATTAGAACAAAAATGTCCTGTGATGTTTTTTTCGGTAAACCAGGATGCAATGAAGCAAGTAATGTGGATCTCAGGAAGGTGATATCATTTGGAGGAAATATAAATTTCTTCCATTGTGGGCATGATGGCACACTCATTGTGGGTCAGGAAATACAAATACAAGAAGCACACAGATGGACCAAAAGGGACACCATTGGGCCACATTGTGGGTGTAGCGTTTAGACGACACACAGTCTGAACATGGCCAGAAGCTGCCATGATGCCACTCCAAGGCAAAAAAACTGGTCCAAAAAGGAGCAGACAAAAACGTCTCCTTTTGCTGGCCCAGTTCAAAACCATAGCTGTGGCCTGGATCAGAGCTGGGTGTATGCAGTTGCTGCAGCCAGGTCACAAATGGTGACAGTGCAGCCTCACCACAGTTTTTTCAGCCCATCTGCTTGAGGCTGTTGTATCTTCACCTTAGCCTTTTAGTGGGGCAAGAAATTTTTTTCCCCATAAGATTTCTAAAAAAGTGCATTTTTATCTGACATTCTCATTTGGAGCAATTATTACCTGAGCTAGGTGAGCAGCCAGTTTCTAAACTCAGATATATACAGTGCGCCCTTGGTTTATGGTGGCGTTTAGTTCCAGGACGCCTCATGGATACCAAAATCCATGGATGTTCAAGTCCCATTAAATACAACAGGGTGGTAAAATGGTGTTCCTTGTATAAAAAGGCAAAATCAAGGTTTGCTGTTTGGAATTCATATATTTTTTGAATATTTTCGAACCATGGATGCTTGGATCTATGGATTAAAAAATCTGTGGGTATGGATTTTCCTTAAGTAGCATTCAAGTAAGTTTTGTCTAATTGAAAATTAGGCTATACCGTTTGGACGCTATCCAGTATTCCTTATCCCCAAACCTGAGCAAATTCAATGTAATCTGAAACATTACCACAAAAGAATAAGATACCCTGAATAACCATGTATATGATGGCATTTCATATGCCTCTTGCTTGGAAAAAGTACCATACTTCTTTGGACTACAGTTACAAATTGCTGGGATTCTGAGAATTGCAGACCCTAAAGTAACTTTTCCATGCTCAGAATATTCTATTCCATTGCTTTTTATGGGACTGTTTTAAGGGTCAAGTTAGATAATTCACTAAATTTGTGACTTATGTTGATAAAGCCAGTACATGAATTGGCCATGGTGCTATCTCTTGAGTCCCAAAAAGGCCACAAAGATTCTAGTGGGACTTGGAATATGTTCTGTGGGAGTCATAACTGAACAGCATTTTACTTCCCTGTTCTGTTCTGTTTTTAATTTATATTTTTCATTCAAAATGCATAGCGCAACTTCCATCACTGTCTATGTATAAATTATTAATATAAAAATGTCCATAATTATTTACAAAATGCTTCCCCCCTCTGCACATTACACTCGATATATTACATTCCTTGTTGGACTCATCCTTATAATTTGAGCTAAGCTATTTTATGTTTCATTTGTTATCAAGTTCTACTATATCACATTCCACTTCTTTATATTCAGTTTCATTCCTTTTATATATAATACAACTTTGTCTCATTTTCTGGTTCGTAAGTCTTAATTCTGCACCACCTAGCTGTCAGTTTCTCATTTGTTGCGGTTGCTGTTGTTGCTGTGTGCCTTCAAGTTGTTCCTAACTTATGGTGACCCTAAGGGTTCATGGGGTTTTCTTGGCAAGCTTTGTTCAGAGGAACTTTGCCAATACTTTCTTCTGAGGCTGAGAGCATGTGACTTCCTCAAGGTCACTGAGTGCTTGAGGAATTGAGCTGTAGTCCAACACTCAAACCACTATGCCATGCTGGATATCAGTTTCTCGTACCAGCTGAATATTAAGTGACATTATTATTATTATTATTATTAATTATTATTCACTATCCAGTCTTGTAATTCATTTATAAAACTTTTAAGCTTCATTTCCTAATAAACTCTCCTCTTTAAATCTTGTAGTTAATTAGTTGCTATGTCCAATAGTAGCTGTTTCATCCCCACTTCTCTTCCAAAAATCTTGTTACTCCATACTTTTTTGTACTTTCTCATTGATTTTTTCCTCTATTAATGTTGTCAGTTTGTCCATCTCCATCATACTGAGACACTGATAAGAGTCTTGCGATCTTTTTATTTTTGCTGCACATACTAGATATAAAATGCATCTGGCATGTTTTCTTTCCTTCTCTGCCTCCAACATATTCAAAAGATAAACTTATAGTTCCATATTCATCATAATGTGGAAAATCTTCTGTATTGTATTGTGTATTTCCATCCAAAATTTCTTAGTTTGGGGGCACGGTCTTCACATATGATAGAAAATACCTCTGTTCTTGCCACATTTCCAAAACTTTTCATTGCCATTTTTATGTATTTTAGCTAACTTGGCTGGTGTCAGAGACCATGTGTGGAGAATCTTACAGTAGTTCTCTTTGATATCCATACTTAATGTAAAGAGCAATTTATATGTCTTTAACATGGTGTTTTTACTTTTATCAAATATTATTTCATCAAATATTGTTTTCTCATTGCTAGTTCCTTCAATTGTAATGTCCACTTTAGTGCTTTCATATAGCTGTCTATACATAAACCACTGGCAATTTACCTTTTAATTAATTCATTCATTTCTTATCCTTAGGCATGGGTTTCATCCCTCTACAGTCTAAAAAGGTCTCTGTATTTCAGCCAGCAATCCTCTATTAATTTCTCATTTTTCATAAAGGTTTCATGAGGAAATGTCCACTGTGGTATCTTTCTTTACATTTTGTTCTTGTACTTATTCTGTACCTTCCATAATGCTCTCTTTACAAAATGATAATTACATTCCTCGTACATTTCCAAACCAGACCTCAAATTTTGGCCTTCAGGACACAGTAATCTTTTATCTTCCAGAGTCATGTATTCCTTTAGCCAAGCTATAAAGCAAGCATAAAAGTATAATTTAAGATCTGGTTTTTCTATTTTTCAAAGTAATCTGTCCCATTATTGAACAGGTAGTATCATCATGGTGTTCTTCCTAATCTTTAATCAAAATGGGTGCAGACACAGTATAATTAAGTTACTTCTAGTTAGTAACATCTCTATTAAACCAAACTTGTTTCTATGGAGAAGAAAAACAGGGGAAGGGATTTTAAGATAAGTAGCCAGTTCCGTAGTCCAGAGACCACATTGATGTAGACTGAATGTTGAAATGTAAATGTTAGCATGGCCCTGTTATGTGCGCATGGAATTAAAGGAAAGAGATTTTTGTTCATTGTGTTTTCAGAAACAAAATTGTTCCATGTCTCCTTTTATTACGAATGTACATTGATGTTAAACTCCATGACTGACATCTAGTGGATGTTTGCCAGAGTTGCTGTTTGCAATTACAGACTTTCCCCCCTAAACACTGCATTTAGCAAAGCTGGAGCTAGATCCTTCATAAATGAACAACTATTACACACAGACCGTGCTTTAACTGCACCACAAATCTCTCTCTCTTTTTCTCATATCCCTCTCATGTTCATCTAATTTCTCAAGGGAAGACGGAGAGAGTCTGCAATTGAAATTAATATATCCGCTAAGGTCATATCATCCCCCAGAAGGGGAGAGGGAAGAGATGTACTAACCTAAAAGAGAAGAAACAATGACAAGGATTTGAATGTAATCCATATATGTTTGTTTATTTATATGGATGCAAAGTTACAAACAATTAATCTGCCCCTAGCGAGACATGCCCTGGTTACCTCCTGTTTGAATTAGTGTACTGCGCATTACACTGCTGCTTTTAAAAAGTGCTGCAGAACATGAGTTAGCCCCAAAAGCTGCAGCCAGATTGTTAACTGGACCTGGCTACAGAAAACATAGATTTCCCCTCTTGCAATAGCTCCACCGGCCGCTGATCAGTTTCGAGGCCCAATTCAAAATGTTGGTTATGAATTATAGATCCTTCTGTCACTCAAATCCAAACTCCTGAAAGACTTTATCTTCCTATATGAGCCTTCCTAGTTCTTTAGGAGAGGCCTTTTTTTGGTACTATCCCTCCCCCAGGCATGTTTGGTAAGACCATAGGAGAGGGCCTTCTTGGCGTCAACTCCCAGGCTTTGGGATCCCTCCCTGCAGAGGCTAGGATGGCTCCCTTCTTGTTTTCATTTTGTCAGCAAATGATTTTTTTTCTTTCTCTTTCTACAGTTTTTGGAATGCATTGCAAGGGCTTTTAATGAGGTGCTGTTTTACCATTTCAATATTTTGCCGCTTAGTAGATTTGTTTTAAATGGTTTTAATTCTGTGGCTAATTTAATTGCCTTTAAACAACAGTGTGTGTGTGTAATATGCAGTTATCTCTTTGTCGGTATTTTAAAGTGCTTGTTTGTAACTTATGTCCCAGTATTGAGGAAAATGGAAAATAGCAGCAGCAGCAGTGTTGGTGGCGTCGGCATCAACGATGATGAGATATAATTGAAATAGATATACATCTCCCTATGGGGACAATGATCACAGTCAGGTGATTTCAGCACCTCTTCAGTCTGCTATCAAGGTACCAAGTGTCGGTAGCCAAACCCAGGTTCCTCGTTGCCTTCTTATGGTCCTTTATTCTTAAGCCAGACTAAGGAGGTTACCAAACAATGCTTTAAAACAGCAATTACGGTTGGAGAATGGTGTCTTTGAAAATATGTTGATGTCTGAAATGATATTGTTACCACCTATGAAGTGTTGTTAGAGCATCCTTTTTTCATTGACAGTGAAAAGCCATCAATAAGGTCCCAATCACACTGCTATTCCATTACTCCACAGGTGCAATATGTCACTTCCAGAGTGGTTCTGATATTGACAGTTATGCTGGCAGTGTCTCCTCAAACATGCTGTCCCCCCCATCTCGCTTCGATCCAAAACAGAGAGAGGTGGAATACAAATCATCATCATCATCATCATCATCATCATCATCATCATCATCATCTATTTTTTTCTTTTATTTTCTTTAAAATTAAATTGCATTAGTATAACTCTGGAGTCACATTAAAACTAAAATTAAAATTAAAAAAACAACCTGAAAGGCATGCTGAGTAGGGCATAAAACAGGAAGGCAGAGTTATGGAGGGTTGTGGAAGACAAGATGAGGGACTGTTGATGGTAAAACCATTGCAGAAACATGTGATAATTGAATGGCTCCCAAACTGTTATGTTTCCATGTTTTCTTAAGGAATCTGATTGCAGCAAGATTGAGGTGACAGTGTCTTTATACTGGACTGACTTTCAATAGATGATGCCTTCAAACAGAGGACTTTCATTTGGCAGCCCTTTAAAGTTTACCTTTCTAACATAGGGGACATATAGCTCCATGAATCATGGAGTCATAGAGTTTGAAGAGATCTCCAAGATGATCAACTTGCTGTTCATATAAAATAACTTGGACTACAGCATGCATGATAAGAAGCCATTTAGCCTCTGCTTAAATGTTCCCAGTGTGGGAGAGTCTACCATGTTTCAAGTTGGAGTGTTTTACTGTTAAACAGCTGGGGCTTTCAGGATGTTCTTCCTAATGTTTAATCAGAATTCTCTTTCTTGTAGTTTTGTTCAGGCTCTACTTTCTGAACAAGCTTGTTCCGTCATCTACATGAGAGCCATTCTAATATATGAAGATGGTTTTCATATCACCTCTTAATCATCTCTTATTGAGGCTAAATACAACCAACTCCTTCAACCACTCTTCAAAAAAGCTGGTCTCCAAGATAGTTCTATAATTGAAGAAATTAGCTGGTGTTGGATTTCTTAGCACCAATAAAGTTCGGGGAGCAGTTTGAGCACCACCCCTCCTTTCATGTGAATGGTCTTGATTCTGATCATCCCTTTCCAGCTGCTATTTAAAGAGTAGAAATCAGGCATGTTAAATGGTCACATGTGTTTAATGTCACACTTTGTTTGGTCCTTATTTCCATTATATCAATGGGACAAAACGACTAAGTCTGGCTTTCTTTTTGTGACAGTTAAAATTACTTTCCACATTCCAAGGAAACGGCAGTATCTCTGTTCTCAAAATGCTACCATGGGACAAATTAATTGTTACAGTGGAAGCATTTTGTTAGGCTGTAACCAAGGACAGAGATTCAGACTTCAGTGGTGATAACCGTTTATTCATTCAGATCAGATTCATCCCTTGCACTCCTTCTTAAGGGATCCCAGATGATGAACTGAGAAGGACCTGAGAGTTTGGACAGCCACTCTTGGAACTAGCAGTAATGGGAGGACCAGTGTTAACATCTGGCATTTATCTATTTATGACTATTTATAAACAGTTTATTTTAAAAGCATACCGGTAGGTGGGCACAATGTGCCTCTGGGAGCACATGCACCATCCAAGGCTATTTTTATGGACCTGATCCTTCCAGGCTCCCAGGACTCCCTTTCTCCCTCTCCCACAAGATGAGTTGCATCTCCTGGAAGATTCCAGGAGCAGCAATATGACAAAGTTGCAGGGCCCTCTTACACTGTTTAACAAAAACATATCGAGCTGTTGTATGCTTTTGAGTGATTTCTGACTTATTATAGCCCTAAGATAGTTTTCTTAGCAAACTCTGTTCAGATGAAGTTTACCATTGCTTTTCTTTGAGATTAAAAGAATGTGATTTGGCCAGATCACCCAGCAGGGTTCCATGGCAGAGTGAGGATTCAAACTCCACACTTCCACTTTTCTGATATGTTTGGTAGTCTGTGTACTACCCAGGAAACTGCCCCCTGGATCCTGTAGAGATCCTGATCCCTAAAAGATACAATGTACATTATACATAAAATAAGTATACAGTATCTATGTTATCCATAAGACTGGTGTGTGGTAGTGTCATATAGCATTTGCCAGGAACCATGAAGATTTCACTAGTGTTAATGCCTTACCTGTCTCCAGCTACGTGTCTTCCCATTGAGATCAATCAATTGATGCTTGGATTCTTCATCTGAAGGCACTTTGAGAAGGAAAGGTTTCTTAGTTAAGTGAAACAGGACACAGTCTGGTCAGGACCTGGTCAGGAGATGGATTGGGAATCCCATGCACAACACGAGGATATGAAGGAAGGCCTCTCTCATCCCAGTCTTTCAGTGTTCTTAGATTTAGGAGTGAGGAGTATGTCTTGCTTCATCTCATCATGATGCAATAGTATAACAACACAAAGCAGACCTTTCCCTTACTGCTGCTCTGATTTTGAACTGTCCTCTTCAAGAACTGTGGAGTGGCATTTCTCTGGTGGTGCCAACTTTATCAACTTTTTGGCACCAGGCTAAGGCCTGCTTGTTTATAAAGCATTTATGAGTTGCTAGTAGCTGCTGCAATTAATGTCTCTGCCAATTGTTCATTAGGTTTATTAGATATTTATTTGTTTAATTTTATTGGTAGTTATTTTATTACTGTTACCCTCCCTAAGATATAAATACAATGATCAAACAAACTAATAACAAAATGAGAAGCTTGGATACTAAGACCTAGATAGTCCTTTTGAATGCATTTATAATTTTCAACCTCTTTATCTTTCTCTCCACCTTTTGCTGCATCAGAGCTCTTCACACTTCTAGGTACTGTTTCACACTTCACAATGATAGTATTATGATTCCACCTGAATTGCCATCTCTGCATACCATGGGTTTATAATTGGGTGCAACACAAGAGCTCTCGGCTGCAGAATTCAAAATGTCTTTTCCTTAACTGCAAGTCCTACAGTTCCATAGAATGGGGCCATGTTAGTGAAAGTGGAATCATAGCACTATAACTGCTTAACATTAATGGCCCCCAAATTTCAGGATAGGCTTTCAGTGAAAGGTTCAGCCTTGAAAAATATTGAATAAATAGAAAGAACTAGTCATTCTGAATACTGTATATTCCCCTAGCCTAGCTAGCTTCCTGAGATTAGGAATTACATTTCCAGGCAAGCTATACCTCTTTTTTCTTTTTTTAAAAATGGAATTGTTGACCCTGAAAAGTAAATCTTTTTACTTTTCTCACCAAAGCTTCAGTATTCATCATTGTTCTGTGAGTGGCCTTCCCTTCAGCTAGAATTTTTGTGAACATTCCATAAAGTTACAACATTTCAGCCAATGCCTAGGAAGGAAAGGAGATAAAGATGGTAGTTTTCAGATGATAGCCAATTTTAATGTAGTATATACATAAGGGATAGCCAACCTATGTATTCTTTGGGATTGCTCTGCTCTCTAGACATGATCCACACACATCTGATAATACTAGATATGGAGGGTGGAATGGAATATAAATAAACAGATTTAAAATACCCTCATGCCCCCCTACAAAGGGAACTAAAACAATAGACAAACTATTCCCTATTCAATTATTTCCTTTTTTCCTAAAACCACTATCTTTTTATTGGAAAGGCTTTCTCTGCACAGCTGCCAATATTTCCATATTGATTTGAACTGAAAAGAACATATGTTGTTTAACTAGGCTATGGTCCACTGAGGTAGGCCCTCTATTTAAAACACATGTCAAATATTATCCGTATAAGCAAAAGAGAAAATAATATGTTTTACTGTTTTAGGAAGATGAGTGAATGGAAATGACTCTTTTAAGATCCCGTGTTTTCTGTATTACACACTGCCCTGTCTTATCCAAACACCAAATAATTGTGCATCATTATGATCACATTTTTGCAATTCAAAGTTAACCTTCTCTTCTGTTACAGTGATCACATCTGTAGATGTTTAAGCTGACATTGTTCACTGCTGAATCCATAGTACTTAACTCTGCATTTTAGAGTACTGGGCCAAGTTAAACTTTGGGTCAGTTGCAGGATTAAAAATCGTGATCATTTTTTCCTAAACATGTTGTGTGTTTCAAGGATCGCTGTTAAGGCCTCTTCCACCTGTTCAACTGGATTTTTGTTCTGTACAAAAATGTGAGACCAGAGGTTTTCAACCAAACTTTGAAAGATTCCAGAGTATCATGGGGCATGGGATAAATAACTGGAGATTATTTAACAAATAAATTACCACAACACAGATGTTAAAAGTCGGTAAATTGATTGGCTGGATCAATTCAGACTGGGCCTGAAATTATATATTAACAATAAGATTTGTTTAGTGGATTGAATTCTAGAGTTATTGGTGGGGGGGGGGGGGAGGACCAAAACAAAATCTCTATCTCTGCTATTTGTGGTGACATTGAAATCTGAACCCTACAATGAGGCAGATTCCTCATTTACACTAGGGCTGTCTCCATGTTTTGCCTCCTTGCAGCCCAGATTGTTTCAGTCAATGTAGAGGATCTTTGTGGAAGTACTCTGCACATTGGAACCTTCTGCAAAGTGAGGCTGAACACATCAGAGAGAAGGCCAGGCTAGAAGTGATAACAAGAGGTATCAAGTGTCATTAAAATTTTGTGTATGAAATTTAGAAACACAACTTGTTGTCCTTTGAGTTTATTGCTCAACTCACTGTTCAAAAACCTGTCAAAAATTAACTTTGAATTGCAAAAAAATGACTTTGGAGTCAAAAGAACTACAGGTTACTGCTATTTTTGAAGGCGTTGGGTAAAAGTACTTAAGGAATCTCTATTTCTGTAAATATGTTTTAATAAATTATTTAATAAATATTTAATAACATTTTATTCTTTCTTCATCGTGCAGGTTGCCAAGTATTTCTTAGCTTCCAAACAGTGGTAATTTAGGCCGAAAACACACTGCAGAAATAATCCAGTTTAAGACCGCTTTAACTGCCCTGACTGAATATTCGAGAATCCTGGGAATTATGGCTTTACTGTGACCCCGGAGCTCTCTGACAGAGAAGGCTAAGTGTCCTACAAAACTACAGTTCTCAGAATTCCCTAGCATTGAGCCAGGGTAGTTAAAGCAATCTCAGACTGGATTATTTCTGCAGTGTGTTTTGGACCTTAGTTATGTGTGTTCATGTCTCTAAACAGCATGCTTAGCAATTCCACTCAGGTTGTCAGCTCATACAGATCAGAAGGAGAGGAAATCTGGAAAACTGTAATGATGTGTCATACTGGCAAGTTAAAGTGACATTAACCTTGATTACATTCTTTGTATTGTTTTCTCCACTTAGGGTTGTGGATCCCATATTCCAGAGGTCCCAGACCCTAGAGAAGACAAGTATTACTGAGCTTAAAATGGGTTCCAGTGTAAAGCTTATGGACTTCTTCAGATTTCTACTGGACGTCCTAAGACATTCAGAGTGGATGGGTGAAGATACCCTCTTCTTTCCATCACAATTGACTTTCCTTAGAGGGACAAAGACATTTTGCTACCTTAATTGGAGACAGAGATGGTGCATTGTTCCCCAATGTCATGGTATTTAGTACCCAAGGACAAATAAATAATCATCATCATCATCATCATCATCATCATCATCATCAGTTTGCAGTTTGGGAGTACTCTTGGACTCAACTTTGAACCTGGAGGCCCAAGTCTCTCTGTGACCAGAAGTGCTTTTGCACATTTAAAACTAGTGTGCCAGCTGTACCCATTCCTTGAGAAGCCAGATCTGGCCATGGTGGTTACATCCCGTTTGGACTACTGCAATGGGCTCTACATGGGGCTGCCTATGAAAAGTGTTTGGAAAATTCAGCTGGTTCAAAGAGCTGCTGCCAGGCTGTTACCAGGGGCAGATTACAGAGACCATACAACACCCCTGTTGAAACAGCTTCATTGGCTGCCTGTTTGTTTCCGGATACCATTCAAGGTGCTAGTTGTCACCTATAAAGCCCTATATGGCTCAGATCCATACTATTTGACAGACTGTTTCTCCTATTATGAACCGGCCCGGACTCTGAGATCCTCTGGAGAAGCCTTTCTCTCCATACCAACATCATCACAAACACAGTTGGTGGGAACGCGAGAGAGAGCCTTCTTGGTGGCTGCCCCTAGACTATGGAACTACCTGCCCAAAGAAAAGGATCAGAATGGCTCCCTCCTTGATGGCCTTCTGCCAGCAGGTGAAGACCTACCTGTTCACACAGGCGTTCAAGGAATTGTTATGAGGACAGGCGGGGATGTTGGACCTTTTTAAAAAAATGTTTTAATTGTACTGTTTTTAATGCTGTGAAGCCGCTCTGAATCCCACTCCTGGGAAAAGAGCAGGATACAAATCATCATCATCATCATCATCATCATCATCATCATCATCATCTTAAAAATAATAATGATAAAGAAAAATTTTAAACAAATTACCACAATATGTTTCCCCATTTGCATGGCAGAAAAATACAATATAATAAATTTATATTGCCCCATGACCTTATATGAAACACTTTGCATGGAAAAGGGGTGTGGTCGCAAAGGAGAGACAGCTGTCATTTACAGAAATTTAATACAATCCATTTATGGCAGCACTCAATCGACCAGGATAATGTGGCAATCAGACTTGAATTTAGAAATCTCTGATGCCACATGGGAAGGCATTTGGACCTTGCCTTACATATAAATCAAGACCAGTATTATTAAAAGAGGCAACTCTAAAATTAATATATAAATGGTACCTAACTCCTCTAAGATTATCTCAGATAAAAAAGAATGCCTCACCAAAATGCTGGAGGAGCTGTGACACTGTTGGCTCCTTTGAGCACATGTGACTGAACTGTCCTAAAATCAAAAACTTTTGGAATGTTATACTCAAATTTCTTCTATTGTAAAACAAAATGTAATTTTTTGTCCATCTAGAAAACAGTCACTTAAAACATCACGAGCATATCACATTTCTTATGGCAGTAGTTAGGAATGTAATCATGAGAAACTGGAAAACAGGGAATATACAAATAGCTGATTGGTGGACAAAGGTTTGGGACACTTGGTTAATGGAAAAACTTTCCGACACCTTCGGATTCTGTAATGGACAAAAGAAACCATAAACCTTTTTTGGAGACTAGTTAATTCTTATTGACCACATTAACAACAACTCCCCTGACATCAGACCCCCCTGCCGACCAGATTACCCTTTGGAAGGACACTCTAACTCTGAGCCCACCAACCAGCAAAGCTTGAGTGACAATTTTAGAATCTGGGTTACTGATACTACCTCTACTCAGATTGTTATTCTGCACCGCTTTTATAATACTCTCAAGGCCTTTTGTTATTTTTGTATTGTTGGTTTATATTATTGTTATAAAACAAATAAAACATTCAATTAAAATGCAATGTAATAAATTAATAATCAATAGTTTTCTGATTTGCCATGGTACCTGGAATCTGTTGTCTCAGGCAATCCACTCAGTCTGTATGATGTTGGGGTTGGCTTTGCTTCTCCTTCAGGAATAAGTGGAAGACTTATTGACTATATGAACAAATGTCTACATGAAGCATCTGTGTGTAGCTTCTGCATCACATTTGATGCTCTCTTTGTAGTGGGGAAAAGAGAGGGGCTGTGCTAATTTCTCATTATTTCACCAGCTCAGTAAATGTTCAAATGAGCTTTTGGTGGCAGTCACCTCTTTGGGAACAATAATCCCTTCACCCAAGGCTGAAGATAACCCAGAAACCAAGCAAGGAAGAACCAGGTGGAATGAATCTAATGAGGGATTCATTTCCCATTGACAAATGTCTCTTGTTTCCTCTACACCTTTTTTTGATACTCTGCCCCACCCTGGATCCTATACTGCATGCTTTAAGGGCATGTTCCATGCAGCTGGGAATTTATGTGTCTGTAGAGGATGACTTATGGGGCTTCCTCATGTCTGTTTTTCCCTCCCTCTCAGGAAATATTAGACATACAATGCATGATTTGTTTAGTGGGAAGAAGGGAAGCAAAATTTCAGGCATTCTCATCACAAACATCCGTAACAATGTATATGGGGTCAAGGAGCTATTTTAACTCAATGTGCGTGCACACAGATACATATGCAATCTTATCCTCACAATGCTTTGCATTACACGCTGATAGTTTTCTAAAAATATGTATTTTAATACAATGGCTAGGTAGATTCCCTTAGATACATTTATGGCAAACTAAAACAAAGCCACCCCTCAGTTGGGAAGATACTGTTAACTAAATCCATTTGATTTAGTTTGGTGTCCACAGTGATAAACACGAATTGTTAATTTCATGTGGCCCATAGCAGGCACACTCTGAATGTTTGTGGAGTTTACAGCATATATCAGTTACAAATGTGATTATACCAGCCATTCCTCAAGACTGACACCAGTTTCAAATTAGAAACTGATAGGTCTCACCTGCTCCTGAGTTCACCCACGGGTCACCTTCTTGTCACTTCAGCTAGACCCCCCATTAAAATGACATCTGTGTTCATAAAGAGGCCGAGAGGAACGAGGAGTTGTTAAAATTGTTGAGGAATAAGAATAAGGTGTCATCTACTCAGATAATGTAGTGTTCAACTTTGGCCTTTTGTATGGCTTGGTGTTTATACCACCTGACCATGTTTCCAAATACAAGAATAGACAAATTGGAGAGAGGTCAACAGCTGTTCTTCATACTATCTGCCAGGGGTTTGGTTTTGCGTATACCACTTTCTGTAGGAGAAACAATGACCTACACAGAAATCGCCTATGTTTTTCTAGATCTGAATCCTGTAGCTATTTTGGTTGGATCTGGACCATGAAGCAATTTCACCTTTACTTTAGGATATACTAAAATTTGACCAAGGTTGAAGTGAAAAGATTACCCATAGTTTCTCTGGGAAACAAAACAAACTAATCTCAACAGGTCTTAAGCGAAATTCAGAAGAAAGGCTGTAACTCTACTACAGAATACTTACTTTTGGGGTGGGGTGGGGGTGGGGGTGGGAATAAGAAACACTGGAGAGAGTTTTAATCCAACTTCACAAATACAATTCATAATCCCCCTCATTCACATAGGTGAGACATATAACTGGCCAAAATGGTCACTGATTTCTTGGAAAGTGGGTAGAAAACAGCATTATTGCATCAAGGATATTGGAGTACAGAGTAAGCCTATGGGAAATCTTATGCTGGATGAGACTGGGATCAAACTCAGGAGGAAAGCTTTTGAAAAAAATGTGGTGGGAGACAACCCCTGTATTGGTTCTTCTGGAAACTGGCTCAAAAACATCCAAATTTAAAATCATACTGAGTGTGGTTGTTTTACCTTCCTGTAGATGTCTGTTTAGTCCTTTCCCCTTCAGCTGTGATCCTTGTGAAAATCCACTTCCACCCATAAATGAAGTCAACTTAGAAACATAAGTTCACATTGCTACTGAGCTGTACAATATGAAGATTGTTTTCCCATTACAGAATTCTTGGTACCAATGTTCATAGGAATGTGAATTTTAATTCACAGGGGACCTGGCAGCAAAATGTAAGGAGACCCCCCACTATGTTGGACGAGTTAATTCTGACAGTTTTAATGATTAAAAAATTTAAGAGCTATGAGAGAATTTCAGTCTACTTTAAGTTCTATTAATGTAAGTGAGTAAAATAAACTTGTGTGGACTAGGGATGCCCCAGTGTCTCCATTGCCATCTTCATCTCCATTGCCATTTTCCATCACTATCTCCATCTCTTGCTCTGTCTCCTGTATTCTGTGTCTCAGAGGGTGACTTTCTCAAACAGGTATCTTTATCTTTTATCTGTGAAGATTCCAAACATTATTTCACATGAATTAAAAATCAGTATTCAAAATCAAGTGGAGAGGTTTTTTTGCAAATAGTGGCACATATCATCTCCAGAAAGTTGCCCTTTTTTATATAGAGGGAATCAGAAATGATGAAGGAGGGGTTGGACGTTTCTTTCATTTTAATCATTTTCACAAAGCTTCAATAGGGTTTTCCTGCCCTGTGTCAGTTTAGTCATCTTAGCTTCTAGGGAGAGTCCAGGCTTGCTTTGCTCTAGGACCCATTTATTATTATTTTTTATCAGGATCAGGCAATGATATCCATAGAAATCATCTCCAGTATCACTTTTCAAAGGAACTGATTTTCTTCTTATCAGCTTTCTTCACTGACCAGCTTTTCCAATCATACAAAAAAAGTTGGAAATTAGATGAGATGGACAATCCTAACTTTAGTATTCAATGATATATCTTTCTCCTTCAGGATATTGTCTAACTCCTTCATAGCTGGCCTTCCAAGTAAACATAGGCAAGCTTTAAAAAAACACACAACAAAATCAATTGCTAAGTAAAAAATCAGCCTTACAATTTCGTTCAAATGCTTTTCTATTTTTTATTTTATTTTAGTTATATTCCCCCTTTCTCATGTGATGGGACCCAAGGTGAGTCTTTTTTCCATCCCCATTTTTTCATTGTGTTTTCAGTCATTCACTATTGGTATCCCCCTGCCCATTTGGTTTGGTTTTTAAAAATCTCTTCTCAAATTGCAGATTTTGAAATGAAAACACAAATTTATGAAATTTGATCTTGGTCTTGTTCACAACATTTTCTTCTACTCAGAGACTATCCTGACTAGTTTGGAAAAACACTTTCCCTCCAACTAAACTAAATTTACAGAAGTCAACACTTTTAAAAATGATTTGGGTATTGATCACTTTTAATCTTCTTTCCTGAACAACTGGAAGATCTATTATCATTTGAGTCAGCCAAGGGAGAGAAAGAAAAAAAAATCAGGCCTGTTCTTTAACCTACCCCAATTCACTTGGACATATTTTATATCTCCAGGGATTCAACCACAAAGTCCATTAGTGCATCAGCGGCCGCCAGGTCAAATCAATTGTCCATACTACAGACAAGGTAACCATCATTTACTGTAATTCTCTGCCGTCATGGTAGAGGAGAGGAAAGGTTAAAAGCTGTATTACCATGAGGGTGTCTCATCTATCTTTCAGTATGTAGGTAAGCCCTAAACAGTGCTTAAAGAACTGAACGTGTAATCGCATACCCTCAATAAATGGGACATGAAGCCAGAGGTGGCAGATCAAGATATTTTGTTCACATTTCTCCCCAGTTTAAAATCTGTTTAACTAGAGAACACAAAATGACAATTTCAACTTTTCCCTGAAGAAGCAAACCAATATAACATGTCTAAATCATGTGTTATGTCCAGGGCTGTCTATATTCTGCATTTCTTGTGGCTGCAGAAGAATGTGAAGTGGAGGTTGAGTTGAAAATATTGAAAGTATCATCTTACGTGTGAGTTTTTGGGTTTGGACTCACAGATCATCCTAAAAATAAAACTAATTTAAATATTAAAATCTATGATTAGGTTTTAAATAATAAATGGGTTTTTAAAAGCTTCCGAATACCTCTAGTCCTTTGCAAACTTTTGCCAAATGGCTGTGTTTCCCATTTGACCATCTTAACATTTGTTCTGTCGGGTTTTATCTCAGAGACTTTTAACACATTTTTTCAATACTTGGCATGTGATGTGACCGCCGCAGTGCATTACTTTACCCTGAGGTCAGAATGAGGTGCCCAGTGATGATCAATGACTGGGTGCCTGGTTCTGACCTCAGCGCGAGCAACCCAGGGTGGCAGTGAAGACTCTGGGTGGCACAATGGGGCACATTTCAAACAGCCACCTGGTGTCAGAACGGAGAGTTCTGGATCCTCTTCAAAGCACACAGAAAGTTTTTAAAATGCATGTTAAGAGGTGCTCAGATATTGTCCAATCTTTTTAGACCAGAATTGGGGTATGGGCCATGCGTCATCTAGTCTCCCCACCAAGAGGATGTGGGGATGCCAGTTTATTTGGCCTGTGAAGGCCAAGGCCTATGTTATCAGGAGAAATGCCTTATCCACTTTCTCAGACACATGGAGATCTGTAACCACATTGAGGCAAATGTGAGTACACTACCTTTGTAGACCTTCCATGTCAACAGAGTAAGGAAAGGAGTCTAGGGCCTGGGGACAGAGCACATATCACTAGCTTCGTCTGATAACAAATAATAATAGTTGTTCAAATATGAATGACTGAACAGGGCTAATATATGATCACAATTATATATGATGAAAATCAACTCACTTGGGTGCTGGAAGATAATTCTGTAGCCACCACAGACTGCTAAAAAAGATAAATGAATGAATCCTAGAGCTTCACATTATTCATTGGTAAAGATGATAATGTAAAACCGAAGGCAATAGGAAAAAAGGAAGTTCACACTATAGGTGGACTGATATAATCAAGGAAGCCATGGTCTTGTGTTTGCAACATTGGAACAGGGCAGTTGATGCCAGTATTTTTGGAGGTCCCTCATTCATATGGACATCCTGTCAAAGTTGACTTTACAGTAAATAACAACAATGATCACCACATGCATCTTACTATTTCTTACTGCGAACACATGGGCTGCTGTCATACTGCAGAAATAAAACAGTTTGATACCAATTTAACTGCCATGGCTCAATGCTATGGCATTCTGGGAGTTGTAGTTTGGTGGTGCACCAGAGCTGTCCGAAAGGGAAGGCTAAATATCCCATAAAATGAAAAAAAATCCACAATTCCATAGCATTAAGCCATGACAATCTATTTATTTGTTTATTTATTTCATTTTTATGCTGCCTTTCTCCCAAAAAGAGACCCAAGGAGGCTCACAAGATAAAAACAGTTTTAAAACATTTTTTAAAAATAAGCAATTAAAATAATCGAGTTAAAACTGTATAAAATTAAGATTAAAGACATACAAAAGTTAAAACAATATTATCTAAAACACCTACTGCATATAAAAGCCACCCTTTTGTGATTTCAAAAAGCCTGCCTGAATAAAAATGTTTTTACTTGCCAGAGAAAAATGAGCAGTGAGGGGCCAGCCTAGCATCCCATGGAAAGGGCTTCCAGCGGATGGGAGCAGCCACTGAGAAGGCTCTCTCTAGTGTCCTCACCAAAGAGCCTCTGATGGTGGTGGGATCAAGAGAAAGCCTTTCTCTTGAAGATTTTAGGGCTCTAGCAAGTTCATATGGGGAAATATGGTCTCTCACTCTGGACTTAAAGCATGTCTGTACTATGCAATTAAAGTGGTATCAAACTGTTTTATATCTGCAATGTGGCAGCAGCCATGGATATAATTCCTATTGTTAGTCTGTACTAGAGCAGACACACTGAATCTATTGGATGCATCTACGTGTCAGCTTTCCATTCAACAGGTGAGTCAAAGAAATCTGATTTCACTACAGTAAACCCATCGAAACAAATGAGTCAACACATAAGTAAAATTAATCGATTCAATGGCTTTATTATAGTTGGGAATAACCAACAGGATTCC
Source organism: Urosaurus nigricauda (assembly GCA_034509955.1). Taxonomy (NCBI): domain Eukaryota; kingdom Metazoa; phylum Chordata; class Lepidosauria; order Squamata; family Phrynosomatidae; genus Urosaurus; species Urosaurus nigricauda. Next base: position 111,729,676 of record JAOEGL010000004.1, read on the forward strand.
AAGCAGTCTATAGTTTGTTTTGTTGGCAGTGAACATTTGGCCACTAGCTCCAGCTGATGATTGCATTTGGTAAGTGGGGAAGCTTGCAGAATTTGTACATATTTTGTGCACCAGTTCTGAAGCTACTCAGATTAGAAAATTTAAAGTCTATCAAAGTGAGATCATATTCCTTTGAGAGGAAGAGGGTGTAGGAAAGGAAAGTACCTTCTTTAAAGCACCCCTCTTTTTCCAGAGTGAGGTAGGAGAATCAAGTGAGGATTGTATTTAGTTATTTATTTTTCCCTTGCTGTCATTTCAGTTACTTCAGTAAATGTAAGGAGAATGTGCTGTTGGAGTTGAACTTGGTTTGTGGCCCTTTTTTCACATTTGGTCTATGACGGATCACTCAATGCCAAATCTATCTCTTAACCAATAAAATAAAATAAAATAAATGTTGGTCATGCCAATTTTAAAACATTTAAAGTGCAAAGGTGATGCATGGACAGAAAAACTATTTTGAACATTCAGGCCCAAGCAATCAAGTGAGATGTATTTTGGATAATATACGACTAATCAGAAGAAGAGAAAAACTAGAAATCAGTGACAGGCAAGGCCTTCCTAATGGAAAATATTTGATAAAATCAAATTTGATGGGGGGGAGAAGGCCACAGACAAAGCACAGTACTCAAGAAACAAGTTTCTTTGAGCAGGCAGTGTTTGTCTGCCTTCTCCCATCGCTGTTGCTCAACTCCAGCATTATTCACTTCTGAGATTCTGGTCAGAGGAAAGAAATGAATTTCTCCATAGTAATCTTTTTGCTAAGTTGTCTTGTTAGTTTTGCAGAGAGTGATTCATCATACTCCATTAAATTCTGTACATACTCCATTAAATTCCTAGTACTAATTTAAAACTTTGTATTACTCAACTACGTCACCATGAATTTGGCTCACTTTCCAGGGTAGTGGGAGTGTACTAACAGTAATCCAGTCCATCATAAAATTTCATAAGCTGATCTCTTGAGTCTATCTAGCATACCACGATATTAATGCATCACCTTCAATAAATCCACATTGAGTCAGTCACTATTTACAGGATTAAATGCTTAAGCACTTCAAGGTTAATAACTACTCTTCACTAAAGTTGTTGAAGGATATGACTGCTTGGGAAGTAGTCAGAAACTTAAACTAAACTCTTCTTCAGTTATCATGTCAAGTTCTCACTTGATATCCTTTTGTGAGCTGATGTAAAAGGACATCATATGTGAAAACCCACTCTTGCTTTCAGAAACACAAAACAGTTACAAATAAGAGCAGTTAAAGTATTTTGTGTCAATTGTCTCCCATCACTGATGAAGTTTATATTATATATTTTGGGGCTAGAAAGTTGTAGCTGCTCTTGTTTTGTTTGTGTTACTAGTACTACAGGTATTCAAAATCTGGAATTTCTGGAATTTCAAAATCTGATAATTCAAAATCGAAAATTATCCACATGGGTGTCACCTTTGCTTTTTGATGGTTCAGTGTACAGAAATTTCATTTTATGCACAAAATTATTTTAAAATGCTGTGTATAAAATTACCTTCATGCTATGTTATATAAGGTGTGTGCAAAACACAAAGGAATTTCATGTTTAGACTTGGGTCTGATCTCGAAATCCCATTATTATATGCAAATATTCCAAATTCTAAAGAACTCCAAAATCCAAAACACTTCTGGTCCCAAGCATTTTGTATAAGGGAGACTCAATCTGCACATGTCAAGTACAAGTTATGCTGAGGGCACTGTATTATCATGGTAACGCAGTCACAATTATCTTCCACATTTTATTTTATTTTTTTAAAAAAACTCAAGTTGTTTTCTTCCTAAAGATACAAATGATTTGTGAATGCTGACCAGGATTCCAGTGTGACAATCTGCTTGCACAACAGACTGTAATGGAAATGGTTTTCATATCGAGGTACCCAGAATCTTAGTGCATGCCTGGAAGTCCCTTTGGCTGCAGAATTATAATGCTATGGTTTCTGTCACACTGCAGGAATAAAGCAGTTTGACACCACTTTAACTGTCATGACTCAATGCTATGGAATTCTGGACTTTGTAATTTTGTGAGATATTTAGCCTTCCCTTTCAGAGAGCTCTGGTGCCCCACAAAACCACAAATCTCAGAATAAGTGAGGCACAATGACCAGAGCTGGCCTGCCCCACAAATAGGAAGCCATCAAGGTAGTGAACCTCTTCAGACTGCCTTAAGAACCCACTCTGAATATGCACTGAAAGCTTTGAATGTTACACACAAAAGTGAACAACCCAAGAGGAGGGCTAAATCCATGTAATACAGCCCATCCAATAAAAATCCTAACAATTCGAAGTCATCAGGGTGAACTCAGAGGACACAAAATGGGGATCTCACACTTGGCTAATTCTGCCCCCACCCCTTTCCTGTGCACCACCCTATTCACTTTATCAAAAGATGTATATGTGACTGAGTGAGGAGCTGCAGCAATAGCATCAATGACAAATGATGAGTAATTCTTTACTCACCCCATTCCTTTTGGGGCACCACACCCAAGGGGGGCACCCCTAAATTGAGCACTGAGGGTGACCGAAAGAAGTCAACCATTCTACCTTCAGCTACTTCTTTACCACCTCCTCTAAACCAACAACTGAACATAAATTCTGAGTGAAAAATGCTTGAAAAGGAACCCAAATGCCCCTCTGAAAATCCTCAATGATGTAAGCAGCAGCGGGTCATCAGGGTATGCCCTCAACAAATCACCCAGCCTATCCAGCTGTACTAGACTGGGTCCCTTTTAGCAATGGTGCACCTCCCTCTGTCCCTTTTCTATTAACTTGATCCCTGAGAGGACCACTCCCTTTTCCTCTTCAGCAACTCTGGAGTTTATTAGACGGGAGGAATTTCTTTCAATTGCGAATGGAGCCAATTCGCAATTATGTGAATTCGATAGTTTAGCAAATTTACATGAAATCTGATTGCATTCGGAATGCGTTCAGAATGACTGCCTATTTCCCGAAAATGACCCCCCCCCCCAATTGCCTGAAATTGCATGAGATACTATAATACGCAATTACGTGAAACCCCATGATTGTGTTCGGAATGACTTCCCATTGCCCGAAATTGCGTGAGATACACACATACACAATAACATGAAACCCCATGATTGCGTTTGGATTGCCATTGCATTATACCCCCAAATTCTGTTGTATGATCAACTCCCCAGAAAGGAATGGGGCCCATTGCAGAAGGAACACTTGTGCCTAAACCTACAAGGGTGATGATTACAAAACTCTTGCACATTGAATTTCCAGCACAACTTTACTTGCTCTGGTGTGGCCACAGAGCCTCTGGTGTACAATCTGGTGTACAATCTGCTTTATTTCTGCAGTGTTGCAGCAGCCCCTATCAAAGAGCTCTAGTTCCACAACAAATTATAAATTCGAGGATTCCATAGAATGGAGCCATAACAGTTAAAGCAGTGTCAAAGTTCACAAATTCTGCAGTGTACATGCAGCCTTAGTTTTCATGGTGTCTGATATGTGTGAAATGGAAAACAACAGAATTACTATGGCAGAAGGGGTTTTCATTCTGCCAGAATTCAATTGGATTTTGGACTTTGGTGTATTATTCCAAATGAAAGAGAAACAAAATTCTATCCCCTTTGGCCTTGGTAAATTGAATAGGTAAAGCTATTAACAGGACTTGGCTGCTTTATAGGTATTAAACATGAGGGGAAAAAGAGGTAGCAACTCTAATCCAGCACTAATATGAGTTTAAATCCAGATTTTAAGAATGTAGTATTGAAATTCCTGAGTGTCAGTCTGACAGTTTTGGTCCCCCTGCCCCACATTTGTATTTTGTAAAACATAAATTCTTTTTAGGGACGTGGAGAATATTCATAAATATTCATATTCTAAATGAAAAAAAAATGCATTCCAACACTTGAGACACCCTGTTAAGGAGATAGAAAACAGCTATGAAATTTTATGCACTTTAGAACTTCATTTGGAAAAAATCATGGAAATATTTATGCAGATCCATTCCTTGATCCAGGTTGGTTAGAATGTCCCTGTCAAAGTGTACCCCAGAAATACAGGTGATATATCTGTGCAGAATTTGGATATTGCAGAATTTAAAACTCTAGACTTGATTGAAGCCCTTATTTTAATTGCAATGGCTAAAAACTTAGTAGTTTTTCATGTAATTATGGTCTTTAAAGAGGAAATTCACAAAGTAATTGGCAGTATCCGCAGGGTGAGGTAACAATAAAGGGGCAATAAATTCTTCATATGAGTATCTGTATAAGGAATAAAATAACAAAACATGGGCCACAATTTCAATGTTTCTGTCTCCACATTTGCATACCCAGTTCTGAAATGTGATTCATATATATCAGTCTTCAAATACTGGCGAGGAAATACATTCATATATGTGTTTGAAAAGGCTTTCTGGTATTTTGGGTACAAGTAAAGGATGAGGAATCAACAAAGCTAGATGAATCCTTCAGCATCCTCCTCACCAGCATCACAGAACTCCTTCAGTTGGTGTGGTTACCTGGCTTTTAAAGTGGGTCAGGGGGATTATATTGGGAGACAGATAATAGCTTATCATTGTAGCTATATCTCCCATGCTGGATCTCAATGAACTATTTTGTCATCCCATATCCAGCAACTCTTTTAATGTTTCTTGCCTTGATCATAGCTAACTCTAGTATTTGTTGAGATGAAAGACCAGCTATGGTTAACCTCATGCCAACAGCTTTCATATTTTGAATATTGGAGATAATATTGGGGCTTTTTAGATTGGCAGGAAAGTGTGACATGAAGTTGCCTTTTCCTTAATGCTTAGCAGCTACACTGCAAGCCCCAGGTGTGCATTTAAAAGGTACAGGGCTGCTAGACTGAGGGGTTTGGGAACGACCCATGTAGCTGCTCCGCCTGTGTTTGTAGCGTTCTGAGAGCTTCCCATGTAGCTGCTGAGCCACAGAAAGACCTCAGATAAGTTGTTCAGAAACCCCTCAGTCTAGCAGCCCTGTACAGTGGTCCCCCGCCTTACGAATCCCCCGGGTTACGAAAACCCCGGGATCCGAAAGGCGGCGGACCGGCATCGTATCCCCCGGGATACGAAATATCCCCTGGGATATGAAACGAAAAAAGCCGCGCGGCCCCTTTAAATGGCCGCGCGGTCCGTTGATTATAGCGGTCCCCCGGGAAACGAAAGCTTCCGGGTTACGGAATCTAAAAAGCCCCAGCAATGTTGCACCCTTTTAAAAAAAGTAGTGGGGAAATCAAGCTACTTTTTAAAGGCACTTCTTCTCCCTTAAAACTCCAAAATAGTGTTTTCATGGCACACTATCCCTTTTTCACATCTAAAGGCTGGGCTTTCATGCAGCCATCAACACACCTCTTTTTGCCAATCTAAAATGGGCCAGCTCCTTTTTAAAGGCGCTTCTTCTCCCTTAAAATGCCAAAATAGTGTTTTCATGGTACACTTTCCCTTTTTCTCATCTAAAGGCTGGGCTTTCATGCAGCCATCAACACACCTCTTTTTGCCAATCTAAAACGGGCCATAGTGTGCCCATCTAGGTGGCTGGGGAAAAAAAATCATTACCTTGATTTTTTCATAGTTCACTGTAAGGTGTTCTCTTTCACAGTAGTCAGAACATGCCCTGACAGTCTCCTCAATCACACTTTAGTCTGTGGTAGAGATAGAATCTACTATAATTCTAACTATGATCTGTCTACAAATATGGCTCAATGGCCCACAGACTGGAAAAGATCAATATATACTCAAATCCCCAAGAAAAAGAACACCAGTGATTCTAGCAGCCCAGGGGAGTGTGTGTGTGTGTGTGTGTGTGTGTGTGTGTTTGGCTCCAAGGGTTTTTTTTAAAAAAGGCAAACAATACTCAAAGGTGATTTTGCCAATTCCTTACTCTGAAATATAACCTACAAAAACCTCAGAAAGGAACTCTTCAAGCCACATAGCCCAAAGCTCCTCAAAAAACTATAACCTACATAATTTGTTATTCATTGGTGGTTCTCCATCCAAGTACTAACCAGGGCTGTCCTTGTTTAACATCCAAGGTCAGATGGGGTGGGATATCTTACTGCAGTCTTTTCCCATCAAGCACTCCCTGGCATTCCCTTTCTGGTGGATTGGAATGTATATTGATTGTTTCCAACCTGTGGGTCATTACTTTATTTTTTATATTTATTTACAGATTTTAGTTAAAACTAGAGTATATTCTATCTCTGTAGTCTGAAGCACCTATATTGGCATGACATCTTTTCCTGGTGATCCTAGTACTCTGAGTGCAGTTTCCACTTCACTTTCTAAAATTGGGATGTTGTCTTCATATGTTTTTTCTTCAAATGAATCTGTTATCCTTACATTTCTTCTACATAGTTCTTCTGATTCACTTTGGGGCAATTTTAAAGGTATAGACATGATAATCAGTGCAGCAATTTTCATAAGTTTTCCTGTCAGAACACCCAGTTCTCAGGAATTTCCCCCATTACGTTACGTTACATTAATACAGGCAAATATGGCAATGACCAGAGTGATCTATCATTTGATGTTAGATTTTTAAAATTCTAGTTGCATCAAGTTTATTCTCAATGCTTGATTATTCTTTAACTAACTAATAAGATTTTTGATCTCATTTATGGAGGTCATTGTGAAAACTTATCTGGGATTTTCAGAATCTGATAGAAGTGGTTTGAGTGCTGGACTGTGATTATGGAGACCAGGATTCAATTACCCACTTTGCCAAGGAACCCCACTTGAGCAAGTCACATGCTCTCAGCCTAGGTGGCTAACTATAAAATTATTATATTTATATTATATATAATTATTATAATTATTCTTTCTGTATGTAAATTTTTTCTATCTCACTTACATCCAACTCCAAGGAAGCTGTTTTGCTGTTAAACCAGTGTCTTTTGTCAGTGATGGACTAGATAAGGCTGAACAAATTACAGCTTAATGCAAACAAGACAGATGTGTCAGTCAGAAGGCAAATCAGGGATTAGGGATGGAGGAGCTGTGCAGACCAGTTGCATCTAGAGAGAGAAGAAGGAACAGCAGCTTCTCAGCAACCATTTTAAGTGGTGAGTGTTTGGGTTTTTTAAATCTCTTCGGGGGAGTGTGTCTGTTGCAGAGGAGGCGGAGCTTCTGTGAGTCACATCTGTGACTCACAAGTGGGAGGAGCTAGGAGACTAGCTATATAGAACTCCTCCCAGAGCCAGTTGCAGATCAGTTGCAGCTAGAGAGGGAGGAAGGAACAGCAGTTTCTTGGTGGCCATTTTAAGTGGTGAGTGTTTGCGTTTTTAAAATCTCTTGGGGGAGTGTGTCTGTTGCAGAGGAGGAGGAGCTTCTGTAAGTCACAGGAGAGCTGTAAACTTTGTTTTAGAGGTTCTCCTTTAAATATTTTTCTTTTTAAAAGTACTTTTGAGGGGTTCCCCTCCACCTCAGAGGAAGTGAGTTCAAGTTAGCAACCAGGAGATCTCTATAAAGTTTTATTCCCAGTAGATTTTGCTCACTGACAGAGATTTGGTGAAATAGACCAGGCCATCAGAAGCTTTGACAATGGTGTTTACCGGGGGATATTCTTTGAGGAGGAAGCCCACAGTCCTGCTTTAGTGATTACTCAACATTTCTCGGTATGAACACTGAGAGAATGACTGCAGTCACCTGCAACACTTGTGGGATGTTTGTCTTCTTGCCTACAGATGTGGGGAACTTCACATGCCCCAAGGGCAAGTTGGTAGCCCTCTTGGAGGAGAAAGTATAGCAGCTGGAATCCAGGGTAGCTACACTTCAGCATATCAGGGAGCAAGAGGTTTTCCTGGACAGAATGGAAAGAATGATCTTGGAAGGGGACCACACAGAGGAAGTTGCTGGGGAGGAGAAGGTCACTTCAGGTACACAGGAGGCAGACAGCTGGAAGAATGTCACACAGAGAAGCAGGGAAATCAGGGATAGCTGTGGGAGCTTGCAGCTACAGAATTGTTTTGAAGCCCTTTCCCTTATCAAGGAAGATGAGGTAGACCAGCATCAACAGACTTCAGGGACAGAGCAGGGGAGCCTGGGAGTTCCATCGCAGGGAACAGTTGCCGCTAAGCCTCAGAGGAGGCACTTGGTTGTAGTGGGGGACTTCTTGCTGAGGGGTACAGAAACATCTCGGGAGGTGTGTTGTCCCCCTGGGGCAAAGATCCGTGATGTGACAGAGGGGCTGACAAGACTGGTCAAGCCTACTGACCAATTTCCTTTCCTTTTGGTCCACGTGGGAACGAATGACACAGCAAGACACAACCTTCAGAATATCAGAAGGGATTACGAGGCTCTGGGCAAGAAGCTGAAGGAAATGGACACACAGATTGTCATCTTGTCTCTTCTGTCAGTAGAAGGGCATGGTCCAGGAAGAGAGAGGAAAATAGCAGATTTCAACAACTGGCTCCACAGATGGTGTTGCCGAGAACGATTTGGATTCTTGGATCATGGGCTGCAGTTCCATGAGGAGGGACTTCTGGCAAGGGATGGGCTGCATTTCATGCCAGTTGGCAGAAACGTTTTTGCCAACATTCTAAAGAATCTGATCAGGAGGGCTTTAAACTGAGTGATGTGGGGAAGGGAGACAGCATTCTGGAAGGCAAAAGGGCTGGAAACAATAGTCAAACTGACATAGAGGGAACAAGGCAAACAGTGCAAGGACCCAACAATAGGAGGCAAAAAACATGCACAAGCATCAAGCAAAGGGGACACATGGTCTTCAATGTCTCTACACTAATGCACAGAGCATGGGCAATAACGCACAGAGCATGGGGAACAAGATGAACTTGAACTCCTAGCACAACAAGGGAAATATGATAGGATAGGCATCACCGAAACCTGGTGGGATGAGTCTCATGATTGGAATGCATAAATAGAGGGGCATAACCTTTTTAAGAGAAACAGGTCAAACAAGAAAGGAGGAGGAATAGCATTATATGTGAGGGATATTTACACCAGTGAAGAGATCTAGGACATCAGTACTGGAAGCCAGATGGAGAGAGTCTGGATAAAAAAAAAAGGAGAGTGAAACAGAAGGGATATTACTGTGGGAGTCTACTACAGACCCCTGACTCAGGCAGAGGAATTGGATGATGCCTTTTTAGAACAGATGGCCACAGACTCATATAAGAGAAATATAGTAGTAATGGGTGACTTCAACTATCCTGATATTTGCTGGAATTCAAATTCTGCCAAATCCTCAAGGTCTAGCAAATTTCTCACTTGCCTCGAAGACAATTTCATTGTCCAAAAGGTGTAAGAGGCAACAAGGGAGTCAGCTATTTTGGATCTTATCTTAACCAACAGGGAAGACCTAGTTGATGGGGTGCAAGTGGTGGGATCCTTAGGTGGGAGTGACCATGTTCTCCTGGAGTTTGTTATACAGTGGAAAGGTGAAGCTAGGCATAGTCAGACACACATTCTAGACTTTAGGAAAGCTGATTTCAATAAACTTAGAGAAATACTGGGGGTGATCCCATGGTCAGGAATACTAAAAGAGAAGGGAGTTCAAGATGGATGGGAGTTCCTCAAAAGGGATATACTGAAGGCACAATTTCAAACAGTTCCAATGAGGAAGAAAAATGGGAGATGTCTCAAGAAACCAGTATGGATGACTAAGGAACTTACAACTGAGCTAAGTTTTAAATGGAACATGTATAAAAAATGGAAAAGTTCGGAAATCACTAAAGAGGAATTCAAACAAATAGCCAGCACGTGTAGGGATAAAGTCATAAAAACTAAAGCGCAGAATGAACTCAGGCTTGCTAGAGAGGTTAAGAACAATAAAAAGGGCTTTTTTGGATATGTCTGCAGCAAAAAGAAGGAGGAAATGATAGGGCCATTGTGTGGTGAAGATGGCAAAATGCTAATAGGGGATAGAGAAAAGGCAGAATTACTCAACACCTTCTTTGCTTCAGTCTTCTCAGAAAAGGCAAAGGGTGCTCAACCTAAGAATAATGGGGCAGGAGACAGAACAGGGGAATTTCAGCACAGAATAAGTAAAGAGGTAGTACAGGAATACCTGGTTAACCTAAATGAATATAAGTCTCCAGGACCAGATGAACTACATCCTAGGGTATTAATAGAACTGGCAAATGTAATATCGGAACCATTGGCAATAGTCTTTGAGAACTCCTGGAGAACAGGAGAAGTCCCAGCAGACTGGAGGAGGGCAAACGTTGTCCCCATCTTCAAAAAAGGGGAATAGGAGGATCTCAACAATTATCGTCCAGTTAGTCTGACATCAATTCCAGGAAAGATTCTGGAGCAGATCATTAAACAGAAAGTCTGTGAACATCTAGAAGATAATTCCATAATCACAAAAAAACAACATGGGTTTCAGAGAAACAAGTCTTGCCAGACAAATCTGATCTCTTTTTTTGATAAAATTAACAGCTTGGTAGATGAAGGGAATGCTGTGGATATAGGATATCTTCATTTCAGTAAGGGCTTTGACAAAGTTCCCCATGACATTCTTGCAAAGAAGCTTGCAAAATGTGGACTAGACAAGTTAACTGTTACATGGATTTGTAACTGGTTGACTGGCCACACCCAAAGGGTGCTCAACAATGGTTCCTTTTCATCCTGGAGAGAAGTGACCAGTGGGGTTCCACAGGGTTCTGTCCTCGGCCCAGTGCAATTCAACATCTTTATTAATGACTTGGATGACAGTATCGAGGGTCTAGTTATCAAATTTGCAGATGACCCCAAATTAGGAGTTGTAGCTAATACCCCAGAGGACAGGACCAAAATTCAAAATGACCTGAATAGAATAGAAATATGGGCCAAAGCTAACAAAATGAAATTCAATACAGAGAAGTGTAAGGTTCTGCACTTAGGGAGGAAAAATGAAATGCACAGATATAGGATGGGAGACACCTGGCTGAATGAGACAACATGTGAAAGGGATCTAGGAGTCCAAGTAGACCACAAGTTGAACATGAGTCAACAGTGTGATGCAGCAGCTAAAAAAGCCAATGCAACGCATCAATAGAAGTATAGTGTCTAGATCAAGGGAAGTAATAGTGCCACTCTATTCAACTTTGGTCAGGCCCCACCTGGAATACTGTGTCCAGTTCTGGGCACCACAATTCGAAAAGGATGTGGAGAAAGTGGAGGGTGTCCAAAGGAGGGTGACTAAAATGGTGAAGGGTCTGGAAACTGCCTGAGGAATGACTTAAAGAGCTGGGGATGTTTAGCCTGGAGAAGAGAAGGTTAAGAGGTGATATGATAGCCCTGTTTAAATACTTGAAAGGATGTCACATTGAGGAGGGAGCAAGCCTGTTTTCTGCTGCTTCTAGAGAACAGGACCCAGAACAATGGATGCAAGCTCCAAGAGAAGAGATTCCACCTCAACATTAGGAAGAATTTCCTGACAGTAAGGGCTGTTTGACAGTGGAACACACTCCCTCGGAGAGTGGTGGAGTCTCCTTCCTTGGAGGTCTTTAAGCAGAGGCTGGATGGCCATCTGTTGGGTATGCTTTGATTGAGAGTTCCTGCATGGCAGGGGGTTGGACTGGATGGCCCTTGTGGTCTCTTTCAACTCTGTGATTCTGTGATTCTATGCCCCTAAGGGCAGCTGCCACCATCTGTGCCACATAGAGGCTGCGACAACCGCATGCCATGATCCTGATCTGATCTTTCCAAAGGGCAAAAAGAAGCCGCAAATAGCGGCTCCTTTTTGTGCACTGGAAGGGGCTCCACAGCTGCTGTGCCACGGCTTTACAGTGCTCCTTTGCCATCTGAACACAGTGCCATAGGAGCACTGTGATGCTGTGTGCCATGTGGTACAGTGCATGGCATCACGCCCCCATGGTGGTTGAGTTGGGATAATAATAATTATTATTATGGACACCATGCCCCAACTTGGCCCCCAGGCTGGCTTTAATGGCTGATCTGCACAGCCCCTCAGTCAGTGCTGGATAGTGTTATATTTCTCTCCAAATCTCAGGTCCACAGCTTGAGCATACTGTTTGATTCAGGTTTCAATCAGGATTCATCAGTGGCAAGAGTCTATTTGCATAGTTAAAACCAGTCCATCAAGTGTGCCCATTCATTGAGATCTGGCCATTGTAACACATACCTTGATTACATCCTAGTTGGATTACTGGAATGGACTATATATAGGGCTGTATTTGGAAATGGTTTCAAAACTTCAGTTTGTTCAAAATACTGTGGCTAGGCTGCTAACTGAAGTTAGTTACAGAGAACAGATAATGACCCCTGATGAAAAGCCTTCACTAGCTACTAGCAATATATAGGTATTGCCTACTCCATATATTCCAGAAATGTAAGCAATATCAAGGACAATCAAAGAGAGAGATTCACAAAGTTATTTTGTAATTACAGTATGATGCTCATATCTAATAGATACATTCACAGACTTACTGTGGATAGTAAAAATTACGGATAATATCAAGCTCTATATTTCTGATGGAAGTTGGGCATAGAGTCATGCTGGAGGACCTCCAGAGGCTTAGAGAGACCAAATGTTTAATGTGGGTAAGTGAATCCACAGATACTGATCCTGAGGATGTGGTGGGGTGTGTGTGTGTGTGCTTACTGTATCCTGATGTTAAGCCTGGACCTTATCATATCATGAATAGTATTTCCATCCAGCTTTAACATAATTCCCTGTCATTGGACAAGGAATTTGCTTCTGGTTTGTGCCCAGACTTTAAAAGACCTAACCAAGGTCAATTAATTGTGGGATAAGGTTGTGCCCCATGGTTAGTTCCATTTGAATCTGGAATAAAACTGAGCAGATTCACCATCCTAGTGTCATGGAAGACACCATTTGGTTCACTTTTTACTATGACATAAAAACCACTAAGAATCTTTCTAGTTTTCTGTGACCTGATAATAAGTTCCAACCTGGATTTCCACTGAGAAATTGTACCTGTACTCAGATTCTTCAAAAGATTTTCCTTGGAAAGAGTCAGTTCTGGGAAAGAGTGGGCTAAAACATTGGAAAAAAAATCCTGCCACTTATATGGGCCATTTCTGAAACCTTTTTTGCAAAATCTGGGCTTTCTCAATGATGGTGGCAGTAATTTTGAAGATCTGGGGCCTGTTCACACTTCAAGATTCTACCTTAACTGCCATGGTTCCATTCTGTCAAATCCTGGGATTGTCAGTTTAGGGAAGGGCATTTTAGATTTCTCAGACAGAGAGTTGTTGTGCCTCTCCACTACAAACCCCAGGATTCCATCAGATATAGCCCGGTAAGGTGGAATCATTGTGCTATAATTGTGCAATGTGTAAGTGCCCATGGTATTAAACTTAGTGTCTATGAGCTGAACTAATTTGGATTTTCAGGAACTTGCCTGATTCAAAGTTCACTGATGACAATGAAGAGAATTTAGTGGCCACTCTATCTCTTAGAACTAGTCATACTGATATTTTCAGTAGAACAAGCAAAACTCTCCAATGAGTTGATTCTTTAGTGCCCTGGTTTTGGAATAAGATTCTGTCTTCATTTTGAAACCTAATTTCACTATTAATTGATATATAGTTCAACCCTAAAGGCTTCCTGAGCTAGAAACAGAAAGGTGGACAAGATGGACTCTTGGTCTGATCCTGAAGGGATTTCCCATGTTCTTGTACTCTTTTGAATAATCCCGGGAAGAGTGCCTGGCTCTCTATTGACTGGTTTTTGCAGTAATGAGCTTTTGCAAAGTCGGAAAGAGCATTAGTTCAAAAATGCAAAGTCAATCTTTTGTTTAAACTTATTCTTTTCCTCTCTGTGATGCAGTTCAATAAAGCTTCAGACATACTTGGGGGGGGGAGGGGGGATGTGCGTATGCTATGTACACGATGCCAGCATTTCTAATTCAGAGGAGACCTTTGAAAAATGAGCATTTGATTTTACAATAATTCCAGGCTGCACAGAAAATAAATGTATTTTAACGGAAATCTGTTTAAGCAGTGAAATCACTAAGGATTCCTCAAAGAGTTATATATAGCTCCAAATTGACAGACTTCTCAGAGAGCGTCTTTTTTCATGTCTGCAGTAATTAAAATGAAAGTTACCCTTTGACTGTTTGCCGTTGGCAAGATGTATTTAGTTTAATCTTCTCCAAATGCTAAAGAGGTTACTACAGTTAAGGGGAAGTAGTTACGTCTGACAAACAAAGAGAAAGTCATCTGTGAACTCACCATAAGGTAATATATTCAAGCAGACAGGCCTAAATCATTGAAAGGAAAAACTGTGAGGCTATCAATCCAGTGACTGTGTATGGGACACAAAGGAGACACAAAATGTACCAAAACACAACACATTATGGTACAGGAGGACAAAATATCTTAGCAGAAAATATTTAACATAATACGACTGAGAACATTTCTAAGAGACAGATTAATTAAACAGAGATAAATTCTTCTTCTTTTGAGGGATTTTCAAATTGTCTTCCTGTCAGATATAATTCAAGGGTGGGCACTGAACTCAAAAAAATGAAAAGGCACCATCTTCAAAGAAAGCAAAGAGCTAAACAAACTTTGCATAGATACCAACAAAAATATTACTATCAGTGATTCCCAAAGTGGGTGTTTTTTTGTTTTTTGGGTTTTTTTGCAAAAACTGCTCAGCTTCCCCCTGCAAGGAACCCAAGGAGGAGAGCCTCTTCAGATAAGAAAGGCACTGGCTGGTTCCGACTCCCAAGGCAAAAGAAAAAGATGGGGGCAGGCCTGCGCAAGCTCTCCTCCATTCTCTTTTGCCTTGGCTATTTAACTCAAACCCTTCCCTTTTGCTTTAGTTAGCTCAATTAATCTTGGAGTTCTTTTGTAGCTTGTTAAAGTTATGCCATTTTAAAGATAACATTATCTTAAATAGAGCTTTACATAGAGGTTGTGAATACTTTGGGTAGAATTCTGTTAGCCCCAACTAGAGTAGATATGTTGAAACAACCCTAAGGAAGATAAGGTACTCATCTTTTGCAGCTACTACAGAACTCTTGGCAATAAACATTTATCATTCTAGCCTGCAAGACAAACCTTTTGGCAACCATATAGTTATGTGGTGTTTACTTTGCTCTCCTGGGACCTTTTCACACCACGCAGTTATAGCACTGTGATTCCACTTTCAGTGCCCTGACTACATTTTGAGGAATCCTGTTACTGGCATTCTTATGAGCCACTAACTTTCTCTGCCAGTATGTTGCTCCTTCCTCAAATACAGGTCCCAGGATTCCATACAATTTTGCCATGGCAGCTAAAGTAGAATCATACTGCTATAATTGTGTGAAAGGCTCCTGCATATGAGTTTCCAGTATGCTGGAACTTAATGGCAGAACAAAAGGAGGGATCCAGAGATTTCTTAGAAAATGCCCAGCACAGAGTTAATTTAGATGCTTTTGTTATAACAGACCCTTCTCTATAGTCAGGGAATTCAAAGACCTACTAAACAGAGTTTGAATCAAGCATTATTTATCACAAATTAGTCAACAAGCATTACAAGTCTGAAGCATTATTTATTCTGGAAGAAATAAGTGCTGTAATTTTTTTTAAAAAATTGATAGATATCTTTATTGTCAGGAAATTTCTCAGTATATAGGTAAAATATAAGTCCTGTTTATGCTCTGCAGAGTCTTTAAAAATGTGAGACACTGGCATTTCTTTGTTAAAAAAAGAAAGAGAAACTGTGGTACAAAAGAAACTCTGTATGTTTACACTAAATGCATGGTATAACTTTACCTTGGATTAAGGCTGCATTTGAAAGCTCACTGCTTATGACAGCCTTCTGAGCTGAGTGGTTTACACAGTTTAAAAACTTATTTTTATTTATTTATTTATTCTGGTTCTCGATGATTCCTGTTCAGATATCCAAACCTGGTTACTGACATGCAACCAATGTAATGCATATAAAAAGCTTAAGATCATTAGACTTGCTTATATTTCTGTCAGAAACATTGCTGAGTGCTGCAAGATGGTAGTCTTGTTAGTAAATGCTTGTGTGTGTGTGTTTAAAAAAACTGCTTTTGTTTTAGAAGATGCTGTGATACCATGATGATAAGAGCCGTTTGAAAAATGCAGAGCTTGGAAAATTATGCATATAATGACATGGTGAGAGCATCTATAAATGAGCAATGTAGGGATGATGTTCTCCTGCCAAAACATCATCCCACTGTTATTGAGATATGAAGAGCTTCAGTATATCATTATATTCATTTCTTTTAACCAAAATTTTTCAAATCATGCACTATTATATAAGGAGAAACAGAATTTAGCACAGGTGATTTGTTTACACTTACAAATGACAGGCTTGTCCAACATCTCTGTAATTAGTCTTCAGCAGTTAATTGTTTAGTTCATTTATTTTTTAAAACTACTTTTGATCTTATAAAACAGTTTAATGAGCAGAATTCAAAATCTATTGAGGCCCAAATTATGTAACATTTAAGAGGTCTGTAAACATTACAAAAACATACATTTTTATGCACAAAACTTGAAATATTGTAAACATTTGGGTATTTGGAGAACCCACATAATTTGAAGCCCTAAAGAGTTGCACACCTAGCTTGTACCCAAACCTGACACTACAGAAAACCAACATTGGCCCGTCTGGGCAATTGAAGTGGAGTATTCAAGTTACCCCAAAGAACACAAATTCTAGAAAGTGAGGTGGAAGCTGAAATAAGAGGAATTGGGAAGATTAAATAATCAGGAACAGATAATAACCCAACTGAACTGCTACAATCCACACAGACAGAAGCAACTCTAGTGTTAACTAAAATATGCCAACAAATATGGAAAACAAAACAATGACCAACAGATTGGAAATGATCCATTTGTATCCCCATCCACAGAAAGGGAGAAAAAAAATGACCGTAGCAACTTTAGGGCCATAGCAATAATTTCACACACAAGCAAAATAATGCTCAAAATATTGCAGTATAAACTGCAATCATATATGAAAAGATAAACCCTAGAGGACCAAGCAGGGTTCAGAAAAGGAAGAGGCACTAGGGACCACACTGAGAACATGAATTCCAGAGGAAAATCAGCCTGTGCTTTTTAGACTGTAGCAAAGCCTTTGACTGCATATATCACAAAAAGCTAAGGAATGTTTTTAAAGAAATGAGAAATCCACTATATTTGATAGTCCTGATGAGGGATCTGTACTCAGGACAAGTGGCTACTGTTAAAACAAAATATGGAGAAACAAAATGGTTCTCAATTAGCAAGGGGGTAAGGTAAGGCTGCACTCTATCACCTTACTTTTTCAATTGTATGCAGGCTTAGACTCAGAAGGAGGAGGAGTGCAGATAGGAGGAAGGAACATAAACAATCTAAGATATGCAGATGACATCCTGCTACTAGCACAAAATATCAGCAACATGGAATAACTACTAAGGAAAGTTAAAGATGAAAATGCAAAGGCAGGCTTACCGCTGAACATAAAGAAAACAAAAATAATGACCATTCAGCCTAGAAAATGAGGAAGTTGAAATAGTCAAAGATTTCCTGTACCTTGGATCAAATATTGATCAGAATGGAGACTGCAGTCAAGAAATCAGAAGAAGACTAGGAATAGGAAAGGCAGCTATGAAAGAACTAGACAAGATTCTAAAGTGTAAAGATATACATATGAGCATTCAAGTCAGAATCCTCAAAGCCATTGTATTCCCCATCATCCTGCATAGCTGTGAGAGCTGGACAATGAAGAAAGCTGGCAGGAAGAAAATCAACTCGTTTGAGATAGCAATAGCAAGTACATTTCTATACCACTTATCAGTGAAGTAGACTCCCTAAGCTGTTTCCAATGTGTAAGCCAATTGACCCCAACAAGCTGGGTACTCATTTTACTGACCTACGAAAGGATGGAAGGCTGAGTGGACTTGGGAGCCCTGCAGGACCAAACTCACAACCTTGTGGCTGTGAGTGGCTGCAGTCCTGGCATTTAACAACTGTGTCACCAAGGCTCCTTTGTTGTTGGAGATGTGCTGGAGAAGAGTGCCGAGGATACTGTGGATGTCCAAAAATACAAACAAGTGAGTCCTAGAACAGATCAAGCCTGAAATCTCCCTGAAAATCAAGATGCTGAAACTGATACCAAATCAAGAGAAGGTATGACTATTCTGCTTTGGTCAGGCCCCACCTGGAATACTGTGTCCAGTTCTGGGCACCACAATTCAAAAAAGATGTGGAGAAACTGGAGCATGTCCAAAGGAGGGCAACTAAGATGGTGAAGGGACTGGAAACCATGCCCTATGAGGAACGCCTTAGGGAGCTGGGGATGTTTAGCCTGGAGAAGAGAAGGTTAAGAGGTGATATGATAGCCCAGTTCAAATATTTGAAGGGGTGTCATATTGAGGAGGGAGCAAGCTTGTTTTCTGCTGTTGCAGAGACTAGGACGCGGAATAATGGATATAAATTGCAGGAAAAGAGATTCCACCTCAACATTAGGAGGAACTTCCTGACAGTAAGGGCTGTTCGACAGTGGAACACACTCCCTCGGAGCGTAGTGGAGTCTCCTTCCTTGGAGGCCTTTAAACAGAGGCTGGATGGTCATCTGTCAGGGATGCTTTGATTTGGAGGTCCTGCATGGCAGGGGGTTGGACTAGATGGCCCTTGTGGTCTCTTCCAACTCTATGATTCTATGATTCTATGATTCTATGACTCATTAGAAAATAATGCTGGAAAGATAGAAAGGAGAAGAAAGAGAGGAAGACAGCAGGCCAGGGGGCTGCACTCAAGCAGGGTGGTCATGGGCATCAATCTGCAGAGCTTAAGCAGAGCAGTGAAAGATGGAGGATTTTGGAGATGTCTCATCCACAGGGTTGCTATGAGCTGTGGCTGACTTGAGGGCAGTTAACCACAACAACAATCCACATTATTTTTTCCTTTCAATGTATTTCCAGTGATTGGGTCACATCTAATGGGAGGATTCCAGCTATGTAAAACTGGGCTAAAGACTAATATGGGAGCAATTCCATCTCTCTCGGACCTCATTTTATCTGTTAGCTTAGTTTTTCCTTACAAGATGCTGTTTTCTGAACCTCTTAGGCCAATTCTGTGCTACTTTTTAGTGGTTAAAGTAGCAGCAGCAGGTTAAATCATCTGACTTTACCGATAACCTTATAGCACATTAACTCCTGTAATAATGAACAGGGAAATCAGTGGATTCATTACTAGACAAGCATTATGATTTATGTCTCTTTAAACTGAAACCAAAGTGCTTCATTTATAATGGAGATTACGGTAAGAAGGAAATGAAGCTGTCAAAGAGAAAGTGATGTCTCAGGAGTCTTTTCTTCTGGTTTGGCCACAACTTAATAACACAACCAGCACTTAACAGCAGAAACAGAGGCCTGCATTATCTTTTAGCAAATGCTAGTCATATGCAATCCAAACAGGTCAATTACCAACAAATCTCCACAGATTGCCCTGAAACCTGACCAGGGTTAGAGATGCTGAGAAAAATGTTGGGAAGCTCAGAGAGGGAAAACAAAAACAGCACATAAACAAATTTTGCACAAATGGAGCTGCATCCTTTGAGGGATAAACCTAGCTAGCTACATAATCAGTGTCATTTCATTCATAATCTATAAAGAGGCATGCATCCAGTGTGATTCTGTGTGCCAACAGTACCATGGGATGATGGTAGTTGCTGTTAACAAAATCTGAAGAGTAACATATGTCCCAGTCATTTGGATTTTGCTTAACACGTTAGACATATTAGACAAAGTGGTCGGATGATTTTTTTTTAAAGAAAGAAACAAATTCAGACAACATGTGGAAAACAGCCTTCATGACTGATCTTCTTTCTACAAGACTGTGTGGCTAGTCTGAATCACCAAAAATTTATCATGCCAAATTTGCCACGAGGAATGCTTACCTTGGTATGAGAAATGACTATTAAGGCTCATCTCACCAAATAATGTGCTTGATTTTGCTAATTATTGTGCTGATCTGTTTGTGCATGTTTAATTATATATGCCAGCAGTTCTTAAACTGTAGTTTACAGACTCAAGGGAGACTGCAAACACCAACTTTTTTTCATTTTGCCCTCCTCAGGACTAAAACCAAAAAGGTCTTGTAATGCTTACAAGCCCAAAAAGTGGAGAGTGAAAGACAGAGGGAGGAGGCAGAAGAAGAGGAGAGATAGCTCCATCCCTCCTGCCAGCCTAGGCAGCAATAGCATGGCTCTGTTTCCCCACTCTTTCTCGCTCTCTCTTGCCTCCACCTTCCCAGTTCCTTCCAGTGGCGTTCACTTACCGGTGTCACCCAGTAGAGGTGTGTGGGGCTTCTGGGGTGTGGGGCTTCCAGGAATGGGACTTCTGGGGGTGGCACGGGCTGGGGGAAGCATGCATGGGAACAGCATGGGGAAGGGTCTGACCAGGCGTTACCCCTCTTCTGGGATTTCATCCCATGTGGATAGCACCACTGCACTCTCCGTAGTGATGTCACTGCCTCCTTGTCATGACTATTTCCTCACTGGTTCCTGCAGAAAATCTGAAAGAAAGGAGCAAGAAGATGCCTCTGTGCAAAGATGCTTTGGCCCTGCAGCCCTGGGTGTCTCTCTTCTCGCTCTGTGTCCTTCCCTTCTCACACACCTTCTTTCACTTGCATGAAAAAAAAAATGTTGTGAAGCATGTCAGGCTTTGGGGCTGCTGGTTTATGCGGAATCGGAGGTGAAGGGAGATGGGGAGATGCAGGCAGGCTGGTTGACTGGCTCATATAACCACGAGCGGCAGGAGTAGCAGTTCCAAAGCAGAGAGAACCATGCCCTGGATGTTTTTCAGTGAAGGAGGGTGCTACATTTAGGTGCATGTGCACTCACGTGTGTGGCTCTACCTTCAGGGACCACAACCCTGCTTGTATCAAAGCAGCACATGAAGTTGGAGGAATGAGACACAAGCTTGATCTCTCTGCATTCCATGCACACCCAGCAAGCAAAATCTCAAATCCTCACACCACCTGACACTACCACTGACACATACAACAATGGAGAATTAACTGCTTTAATTCTGCAATGTGGAAGCACCCTATGGTTCTGTTGTTAAATAGGTTTGCTTTCCCCCCTTTCTATCAGGATCTTCTATTTAAATACTGTGTGGTAGACAGGAACAACATTGTCCTCACCATGGTGAAACCTTTATTGGCCAACTGAAATGCACAATATGCTTGTTGCAAGCTTTTAAAGCTCCACGGCTTCTTCATCAGGCAAGATGTTACATACCAAACAGGAGAAAAATTGGAGATGTTAGTAAGATGTCTGCATTTTGTTGTTTCTGTCCTTGGTTAAGGACAGAAGGGGAGGGTAACTTTAGCAGGCTGGCCCCTCCTCCTCTGGCCATGTGACATTATGAAGGGCCACAGGTCTTTTTGTAGGCAGAAGTCAATGGATTGTTTAAGAAGAGCTGTACAAATGGGCCGCACCAACCAAACGGTGTGGCCAAGATGTGGCAGGAAAAGGAGCTGTGAAACACAGCTCCTTTCCGTGCTGCTGTCAAGGTGCCATTAGAGCCCTGGAGTGGCACAGTGATGTCTCCTGTGTGCCACACCATTTGGACATGGTGCATGAGACACATCATTGGAGTGCATGCCATTTGGACACGTGCACACAAAAATGGCGCTGGGAGAATGCGGAGTGTGCAGATGCTCCACTCTCCCAAGCCCTAATTTCAGCCCCAGGCAACTGCAAAGTGACGATCTGTACTGTGCCAAAGTCTTCATGTTTTTGCAACAGGAACATTTTGGTAGGTGTAGAGGTTGTGCATTTCGGCTCCATGTTCCTTCCCTCCTTGTGAGCATGACTCTGGTTTTAGTGTGGCAGCAGGGCATACATCATCCATACAACATGCCCCCATGCTGTTGGGAAGCCAGAATATTGTGCCAGTCTGTACCAGCCCTTGGTCTGGAATGAATTTAAAGGACTGTAACCTTTACCATTAAAATGATTGTCTCACTCAAATCATAAGCAAAACCATCTATGCAATCCAAGGTAACATTGGGTAAAGCTACTTCTTATAGCTTTATAAACAGGACAAAATGAACTTTAGGTTTTTAAAGATCTGGATGTGGATAAAAGCAAAACAGAGATTCATCCATTCCAAATGGGGGAAACCCCTATTTCTGATGAGCCTAAGAGCAATTACAATGCCTGGTGGAATTTTTGCCTCTGCATCACCTTTGCATGGCAGAATCCTTTAGTCATAGCACAACTGCCCTCTATTTTGAAAGAGATGGAGAATGAATAGGAACTGGGAAGCTTCTTTTAAGAGAAACCAACATGGGAAGTTGCACAACTGCTCAAAATATTAAGTAACACAGATAATGCTGCAAGAGAAAAATTGTTATACAACAAATAAGTTCACTACCAAGGCCTTCCTAAATGAATGGATGAATGACTGAATGAAAGAATGGGTAAGTGCAATGCTTTAGTTAATAATTTAGTTAAGTGTTGTTGGTAGTTAAGTCCTAATTTAATACTTTTGTTTGTTTGTTTGTTTTAGTTTTAGTGTGTAAGGCACCTTGATTCTTTTATTTTTATCATGTGAAATTCCATTTTTATCTATCCTGGGGAGAAAGCTGGGATGTAAAGATGTTGTTGATGATGACAAGATGAAGAAGAGGAAGAGGTGATCTACAATCTTTGGCTGTCAAATGAAACCGTTCTGCTTCTTTGCTCACTTCTGTGTGAAAGAAGGGGATGGGGAGAGGAAGAAAAAGCCCACAGCCTTGTGCATAGTCAATGGATGCAAACTCACACATGTTTCATATGCTTTTGCTTTCTCTTCTCTTGGTGGTGTGGAATTTAATGATACATATGCCAGAGCCCAAATACAATAGTTTTGACAGCTGTAAAGGAGGGGTCCTCCATGTTAGAGTTGAACTCTTCACCTGGTCCCATGGGGGTGGAAGGGGGGGGGAGAAGTGCTGCATCTAGACAGATGGCTCCCAAGGAAGGTCAGTAGAAATATGCTGACATTATTGTACTTTTTTTTGGCCCAACATTCATTAATTCTAACTGCTTCTAATCTGGCTTTTTAAAAAAAATTAAGGAGGAATTTTATCATGTTTCACATCTTTGCCCATTTTGAGGAGGCTGATTAAATTTCACACTAAGAGGTATGTGGGAGAAACAGCCTCAGTCCCCCTAGATAAACAGTGTGCTCCATGCTCAGCTTGCAACTGTGTCGGCCATGTGCTTGGTGAGCATGATGCCTTGTCATAATGTAGCAAAATTCTTACATCCAGGAACAGGACATGCAATATAGCATTCAGGTTTTATTTGATCATTAAAAATAATATGCAATTACTAACGTAGTCTTTCTTTAACATTTATACCGAGATCATGGCAAGGAGAGAAGAAATCTCTACATATGTCAATCTAAAAACACTCAAGTATTGTAAAAAATAAATAAAAAGAATCTAGTAGGAAAACACTGGTGCTCTAAAGAATATCAAGTAAAGAGACTAGCAGCCATTCAACCACACATGAAAAGACTAGGAACTATTGGTATAGTTCTCTAGGGGCGCATTTCCACTTGTTGATTTGCTGCGGATTGGCTGCGGATTTTGTTCAATGCGATTTGACTCCGTTGCGAATTCGCTGTCACAGTGATGTGTTTCCATTTCATTTGATTGAGTATTCAATCCGTCTCAAATATACTTCGGGTCGGTTCCATTGGGCTTAATGTGCATTATATTATCCCGCATTATATATTCTCTTGGTTTCCACTCATGCCCCCAAACCGGATTTTCCGGGGTTTTTTTCCTTTCTAGCTATCAATCTCAGCAAAAGCAATTAAACGTCACTGTGACGTCTGCTGTGCCTCTTTAGTATACTGCGGGATATGTTTTCTCCTCGTTTCCACTACAATTTCAAAAGGGGCATTTCTGGCGTGTTCAGCCAATCATTTGCTGGCAGTGAGTCTTGGGCATTCCATTTGCTGTCTTTTCCGGTCAGTGATTTTGCTGCATGGTGAAAGCATCATGGCTCCTAGAACCCCACAGTTAGTGCAGCAGGCATGTAGCCAAGGGTGGGGTTGGGGAGGGGGTGCAGACTCCCACTTGGGGTGCATTCACATCACACCCCTTCCTCCTCCTCCTCCTCCTCCTCCTCCCATCAGGAGCTCGCTCAGAGAGAGGGAGTGGGAGTGGGCCTCCCTCCCAGCGACTTCTTTCCCTTCTCCCTCTCTTTCCCTCTCTCATTCTCTCTCTCTCTCTCTCTCTCTCTCTCTCTTTTTTTTTTTTGAGAGAGAGAGAGAGAGATGGCAGGTAAGGCTTCCCTCTCCCTTCAGTGCCTGCCTCCAAAGCCAGGGATGGATCATGGGGGAAGGATGGCTGCAGGGCAAGCACCCAGAGAAGAGACCAAACAGGTTGCAAACGTTTTACTGGGGTGGGGGGGGTGGGGGGTGGGGGAGAAGAGCACACACACACCCTTTTGCAAGGCAGGACTGGGGGAAGGAGGGTCAGTTAAAGGCTGGAAGGGGGCAGGTTTTTCTAATAAGAGGGTTCTAAGCCAGGGAGAAATACTATTGTTATTATTATTATTATTATTATTATTATTGTGGTGGTGATGCTTGTATCCCACCTCTCTCCTCAAATTGGAACCTAAAACAGCTTTGGGTTATGTAATAATAATAATAAGTGGTGGTGGTGGTGATTTTTGTACCTACCCCACTTCTCTCCTCAGATTGGGACCAAAAAAAGATGATGATGATGATGATGATGATGATGATGATGATCTGGTGGTGGTGGTGGTGGTGATTTTTGGACCCCACTTTTCTCTTCAGATTGGGACCCAAAACAGCTTTGGGTTATGTAATAATAATAATAATAATAATAAGTGGTGGTGGTGGTGGTGGTGATTTTTGTACCTACCCCACTTCTCAGATTGGGACCAAAAAAAGATGATGATGATGATGATGATGATGATGATGATCTGGTGGTGGTGGTGGTGGTGATTTTTGGACTCCACTTTTCTCTTCAGATTGGGACCCAAAACAGCTTTGGGTTATGTAATAATAATAATAATAATAATAATAATTTCTTAGCCACCTCTCTCCATGGCTCAAGGCAAGGGGCAACAAGAATTAAACAACACCATCAGAACACTTCTCTTCTAGCACACATTACTTTCAATAAAAAGAGAAATAACTTTGTGTTTATTATTATTCTTATTGCTGCTGCTGCTGCTTATGTGTTCGGTGCCTTCAAGTCATTTTTGAATTATATGGTGACCCTATCATGGGGTTTTTTTTGGCAAGATTTCTTCAGAGAGAGGTTTGCCACTGCCTTCCCCTGAGGCTGAGAGAGTGTGATGTACCCAAGGGACTACTTGGCTGCAGGTTAAATCTAATTTGCCTCCATTTATGGAACCTTACACCTGGAATGGACGTAGATAGAGACGCTGCTGGCTTTGGGAACATCATATATGAGCTTCTATCAAAAATTTATCCCATGGGGACTCTGTCAATTAAATATTTTTATTCTTTACAATAATAAAATGACAATATTGAAATGTGTCTTATGGTAGTCTTTTGGCATCCACAAATAGAAATTACAGGTATACCCTTCCTGGTACTTTAGCATTGGAACACACACACCTTCAAGTGACTGATCAGATAGTGATATTATCTCATGGAATTATAGAATCATGGAATCATGGAGTTGGAAGAGACCACAAGGGCCAATCAGTCCCACCCCCCTGCCATGCAGGAACTCCCAATCAAAGCATACCTGAAAGACGGCCATCCAGCGTTTGCATAAATGTTTTCTCCAGGAAACCATTCCAATGAAAAACACATTTAAAGAGTAGGATGATAGGCGCGCCCACACCCCAGGGACATTTTGACATTTGGTATTAGATATGCCTTCTTCTAGACACAAATATTTCTTTTCCATGACTGCAGTTTGTGTGTGTGGGGGGATGCTCTGTGGTTCTGCTGGCAAACGTAATGGTGAAATCACTCGTGGGCAAGGGGGGGTTGCAAAGGGATGTACACCGCCTACAGTCTCCAGGAATAGCGATTTAACAACAGTGGACACTCTATCTTGTAGACAATTTCATAGCTAACCCTAAATAAGGGGTCAATAGTGGCACCAAGATGTCCAAAAGGTGTCTTCTGACCCTGCATTTTTCCATTTTTTTATTTCTACTTTATTTAGTCTTATGATGTGTAAATAGCTTTTGTGAACAATAATTGTTCATATTGATCTGTTCAGAAACTGTGAAAACAACAGAAAATATTTTTATTCAGTATAATTTTCTTTATTAATGTAAAGAGAGGTCATTAAGATACTCCTTTTTTTCCAAACCTCTGTCTACTATTCTTTATTTCTTGGTTGATTTACACCAGGTGTATTGGATAGAACCTACGACTTTCTGTATGGATATTTCATAATTACTTTTCTATAAAGGGTCTAGTATCCAAATAAAACCATAATTTCTAACATGTTACTGATAGTAGGGTTATATAACAACAGTAATAAGGTTGTGCTCCCTAAACAGAGCATCAGCCCCCCAAATTCTGTCCTGGCATTCTCCAGATACCTCTCCTTGAACTGAATGTGCTTATCTGCCCTACTACAAAGATAGTTGAGCAAGCAGTCCAGTTGGGTGGATGAATTAAGGAACATCTTATCAGCCATTTTTTCCACCCAAGTACATTCCTGCTTTCTCTGTGATCAGGGCCATTCTCTCTGTTCAGTTGCCTTGCTGTATCTGTCTCTGTTGAATACAAAAGAATGTGTGACAAGTAGTCATTGAATGCTCCATCTTATCAAGTCTTGATTATAACAAAAATTAATACCCTAATCCTCGAATACTAACCACATGGTCTAACTTGTGTTAAAATGTGGCCTCTAGCTGGTGGGTCCTTCAAAGGCGTGGTGGAACTTTGGGCGCCTTCTTCACGATCTTCCATTTCACACGGATTTTCATCTGGAACATCAAGCTGTGTCATGTCCTCATCATCTTGCTATATTTCTGTTTGGTTATGCACGTAGGTGAATCCCCGCTGATCCTGTGTACCTGCCCGTAAAATATGCAGAGGAGCATAAATGCATTTGTTGTATAAGTTGGCCATAACAGTGAGATACTTTCGTGGGTGTATTTATATGTATATTTATACATATGTGTTAGTATTGATGGAAACGTATGTGTACGTACACATATACATAAACATAGCTGTGTCGATTTAGTGAAGAAACTTGGTTCACCTACTGGCATTATTTTGGCTCATAAATAAATGTTTATACATAAAAAGAAATGTTCACTATATATATATATATTTATGATGTAGTTACATATACATATGTAAATGTAAACATGTACTCATATATATGAATGGATGTCTACTTACATTAACTAAAGTATCTATATACTCATGTGCATATGCATATTAAAACACATAACAAACTCCAGCTCCCAGAATTCCATATCCTTGAGCCAGAAAAAGGAGTGAAGCCTTGAGCTCTAGGCCCCACAACAGACTCCAACTCCCAGAATTCCATATCCTTGAGGCAGAAAAAGGAGTGAAGCCCTGAGCTCTTTGGGCCCCACAACAAGCTCCCAGAATTCCATATCCTTGAGCCAGAAAAACAGTGAAGCCTTGAGCTCTAGGCCCCCCAACAGACTCCAGCTCCCAGAATTCCACAGCCTTGAGCCAGAAAAACAGTGAAGCCTTGAGCTCTAGGCCCCACAACAGACTCCAGCTCCCAGAATTCCACAGCCTTGAGGCAGAAAAAGGAGTGAAGCCCTGAGGTCTTTTGGCCCCACAACAGACTCCTGCTCCCAGAATTCCACAGCCTTGAGCCAGAAAAAGGAGTGAAGCCTTGAGCTCTAGGCCCCACAACAGACTCCAGCTCCCAGAATTCCACAGCCTTGAGGCAGAAAAAGGAGTGAAGCCCTGAGCTCTTT
This sequence comes from Urosaurus nigricauda, assembly GCA_034509955.1. Lineage (NCBI taxonomy): Eukaryota > Metazoa > Chordata > Lepidosauria > Squamata > Phrynosomatidae > Urosaurus > Urosaurus nigricauda. Next base: position 111,757,592 of record JAOEGL010000004.1, read on the forward strand.
GGGCCCCACAACAGACTCCAGCTCCCAGAATTCCACAGCCTTGAGCCAGAAAAAGGAGTGAAGCCTTGAGCTCTAGGCCCCACAACAGACTCCAGCTCCCAGAATTCCATATCCTTGAGCCAGAAAAAGGAGTGAAGCCCTGAGCTCTTTGGGCCCCACAACAGACTCCAGCTCCCAGAATTCCACAGCCTTGAGCCAGAAAAAGGAGTGAAGCCTTGAGCTCTAGGCCCCCCAACAGACTCCAGCTCCCAGAATTCCACAGCCTTGAGCCAGAAAAAGGAGTGAAGCATTGACCTCTCTGAGCCCCACAACAGACTCCAGCTCCTTTTTGTACTTTTTGTATGCAAAAAATAAAATCATGCATCAAAGAAAAGCTGGATTTCAATAGGTATGAACTCTTACCGGCAGCAGATAGATAGATAGATGGCATCTCCACAAAAGAGCAATGGCGACAGGAGACTGTGAGGAGAGCAAGGCACAGGAACAGAAGGATACACCCCTTTGCCAACCCCTTCCTTTCATCCCTCCCACTGAAACTGATGCGCATGTAACAACTTTTCGTTTCCATAGATTTTTCCAGTGTTAGAATTCGGATTTCTCGGAAAAGTGTGCAAAAAATGTGGTGGCAAATAAATCCGAATTCAAGTCACTTAAATTCGGATCAAGATGCGATACTGTGCATTGATGCACATCGACTGCGAAATTGAATGGAAACAGGGCACACCGCATTAGTGGCGAATGCGGATCCAAATGGAACCTACAACATATACTTCGCAGCAAAAAAATCGTTAACGCGGAGTAAACGCAAGTGGAACTGCGCCCGTAGTTGGGCTAGTTTGAAGAGAGAGTTTTCACAACTGCTCTTCACTATAAAATTCATAGGCCCTGTTCTGCACCTGAAACCGTTCCAATGTTTTTAAGACAATCTGTTCTCTTATAAACATATATAAGTGACTGGCAATGTTATAAAGATTCCAATAAATGATTATTGGCTTCTAAACCAATATTCCTAACACCAAAGGGAGGAAATCACAGTGTAGCAAGTGATCAGGGTCATTTTGCCACTGGATCTTCTCTTTATGTCCTTTGAAATATAATAACTTTACAAATGCTCAGAAGCATTCAACCTGAGAAGCAGAATTCACTATGGAATCCTGTTTTAGTTTCCCTTGTGGACTACCTTCACTATGATTTTCCTTTTGGACTTGTCGCTAATATCTATTTTTGTTAATACTATGGTATCATTCAAAGATGGCTTACTCAACTGGCATTGTGCTGTACTGTGCTGTACACCATATACTTTTACATTCCCAAAATAATCTCTCCAACCTTATTACTTCTCTATTCTCCTGCACCCTCTATTAGATCAACCCTTAACCCTCCCTGTCCTCTCTGCCTGTCATGAGATCCCCAGTCAGTCTTTAGTTAAATGTCTAAATGTCTAAAATGAAACACAGCAATAGCAACTTCATATACTGCATCATACTGCACTAAGCAGTCTCTAAGCGGTTTACAACTGTAAGCTAACACTGGAATCATATAAATTGAATTGGATTTCCTTTCTTCCTTTTTGCAGATGAATAGATTAGGACTTTAGCACTGAGGCAAGAATATTTCCCACATACCTCAATATAATCTTCTCTACTTTTGTATTTGCAGAACAGTGTTGTGGAACAATATGGTGGATATGTCATCTACTCCAACATCAGTCATCACCTCCCTCCCCACCAATTTATGGTACCATATCAAGCAGAAGCAGACAGGAACCTTGTATAGACTTGGCCAGATGCTTCTCTCTTGGCTTTATTTCACAACCTGTGTAATAAGGACAATAAGGGTGCAGGCTCTCCCAGCTGGTTATATGGTTAGTGAGCAGACAAGGGAAAGTGGGTGGCGGTGGTGGCGTGGCAATAGTCCATAAAACCAACTTAACCTTGATCAGGAAACCTGTCCGGAAAACAAGCCACATCGAATGTATTTACCTTAGCCTGAAGACCAAGGATAGCTTGGGGATTCTGTTAGTATACCAGCCACCCCCGTTGCCTAAGTGACTCCCTAAACAAGATGACTCAGTTGGTCTCTGAGTTGCTGTTGGAGTCACCCAGACTCCTGGTCTTGGGCGACTTTAACATTCCCCTCGAAACCGGCTTATCCGATCTATTTGGAGCAGCTCGGGAGTTCATGGAATCCATGGCAAGCATGAACCTCTCCCAATTGGTCAACGGGCTTACCCATTGTGCAGGTCATACACTCGGGATTTTTAGTACGTCCGTGGGCGGAGGTAACCAAGAACTCCGCATTGTCATGGACGGATCATTTTCTGATCAAGATGGAACTAAAAGCCACTTTTCATCCCCATGGGGGTGGCGGGCCCATTAGAATGGTCTGCCCTCAAAGGCTAATGAAACCAATTGGCTTCCAGAAGAGAGGGTTTAATGGTTGGCAACACCGGTGATTCCATCAAAACCTTGGTGAACACTTGGAACACCGATCTTCCCAAGGCTATCGACACGATTGCCCCCGAGCGTCCTTTCCAGCCCGCTTTTAACCGGAAACTCTGGTTCACAGAGGAACTGAGGGAGATGAAGCGGGCCGGACAACGACTAGAGCACAAGTGGCAGAAAACTCAGCTGTTGTCCAACAGAACTCGCCATAGGCAGCATCTTGGTGCCTATCGGGAGGCTTTGCATGCAGCGTGGAGATCTTTCTGCTCTGCATGCATTGCATCTGCAGAGTCCCATCCAACAGAGCTGTTTAGGGTGGTGGGGGAGCTGACACAGGTCCCCCACTTGACCCAACGACGGCCTGCTGAAATGTGTTTAACATCTACTTTGCAGATAAAATCTCTCGGATAAGGACTGGATGAGTTTCAATCTGTGAGTACTGAGGACTTGGACAAGCTCCTTGGAAGTATGAGGAAGACAACTTGCTCTCTTGATCCTTGTCCATCTTGGCTGGTCGTCCGGGGGGGCATGCATTGAGGGTATTCCTTCGAGATACAATCAATGCGTCCCTTAGGGAAGGTACTTTACTATCTTGTCTGAAGGAGGCGGCTGTTAAGCCCCTCCTGAAGAAACCCTCCCTTGACACCCTGGACAGGGACAACTATAGACCAGTGTCCTTGCTACCATTTTTGAGCAAGGTGATCAAGAGAGCAGTTGCCTCCCAACTCCAGGTTGTCTTGGATGAAACCGATTATCTTGATCCATTTCAAACTGGCTTCAGGACAGGACATGGAGTTGAGACTGCCATGGTCGCTCTGACTGATGACCTCCGCTTGAGTATTGACAGGGGTAGTGTGACCCTGCTGGTGCTCTTGGATCTCTCAGTGGCTTTTGATACTGTAGACCACTCCATCCATTTGGATCGGCTGAGGGAGTTGGGGATTGGAGGCACCATGCTTCGGTGGTTCTGGTCCTTTCTCTCCAGCAGATCCCAAAGGGTGAGGCTCGGGGACAGTTGCTCTTCCAAGATCAAGCTTAATTGTGGCATCCCTCAGGGTTCCATTCTGCCCCCGATGCTATTCAATATCTATATGAAGCCGCTGGGCAAGATCATTTGGAGGCATGGAGCTCAGTGTCTTCAGTATGCTAACGACACTCAAATATACCTCCCCATGACCAGATCGTCAGTTCAGACTTCAGATGGCGCCTCTCCTCACAATGACTGCATTGGAGCGGTAATGGATTGGATGAGGAAAAACAGATTGAAGCTAAATCCAGACAAAATGGAGGTACTAACAGTCACAGGCCTGAAACCAGGTTTGGGAATACAACTTCCAGTCCTAGATGGAGTCACACTCTCCTCGAAGGACCTTGTTCTCAGCCTGGGGGTACTTCTAGATCCGTCGCTTCTCATGACCAGTCAGGTGAATGTGACGGTCAGGAGTGCCTGTTATCAGCTTTGGCTGATACGCCAGCTGTGCGCTTTACTGGATATGAAGGACCTGGAATCTGTGGTACATGCTTTGGTAACCTCACACTTGGATTTCTGTAATGCACTCTACATGGGGCTACCCTTGTGCTTAACCCAGAAACTTCAATTGGTTCAAAACATGGTAGCCAGGCTTGTTACCAGAACATCCAGGAGAGAGCACATAACACCTGTGCTCACGTCTCTCCACTGGCTGCCGTTCAGTTTCTGGGCACAGTATAAGGTGTTGGTTTTAACCTTTCAAGCCCTACATGGCTTTAAAAAAAAGCTGAGGTTCTGGCAAGATCCTTTCGGATTCCCTCCTTTGTTATTCCCAAAATGGTCACTCATATTATTTTCCCTGATGCTAACAGTAGGTCTTGAACTGATAGTCATTTTGTGGCCTTAGCCATCAGATTCTTTCAAGATTTTTTTACAGCGGGAACAATACTGAGAGGAACTTGGAGAGGAAGGCATGAGGTGAGACAAGTGGGAAGATTTTAAGATGTCATGAGGGGCATAGTTGGAATAAAACTTAAGACAGAAACCTCCACCACAACAGAGAGCAGCAGGCTAGTTAAGTGGGCATATGTAAGGTCATGTGGCACACAGAGATCTGTCTCCAACTTTTTAGTGCCAGTCCCTGATCTCCCACCTGAGGCAGCTGCCTCACTCCTTCTAAAGTTAGGACTGAACCTGACTGAAGAGAAAAATATAATTTACAAAATCAGCATTGATGAGGAGAGCTGAATACGTTTAAGTCATGTTAGAGACCAAAAGACAAGTCTTGTTGAGCACCTAGATTGTTGACACTGATATCTTTTCAGGATGAAAATTTTACACATATTACTATGATTCTAGATCAAAGTTAATGTGCTATATGCTTGTGCAAGGAACAAACTTCCACCCTTGTGTGGTTGTGTCATAGAAACTGATTGTATTTAATTTCACACTCTGTTTCAGACCAGAGTTTCATTTGTCTCTGCTCTGCTTTTAATTATAATTTGACAAAAGAAATAACCACATTACCTATTTGATTTGCCAGAACTTTATCCAACCACCACCTGTTGAGCCCTCGGCACTCACAGCCTGACATATTGCAGAGAAGAAAATTATGCCGCTGGCACTGCAGACTGGAAAGGATGCCAACAAAAGCATAACATAGCCTTTGTACTCAAAATGCAAAAAATACATATTAAGCTACCAACTGTAAAGTTTTAAACAAGCCACATTGAATTATACATGAATATATCTTTCTAACAGAGAAGCCCATCTGAAAAAAAGAAATGGCAAGGCAGTTTCAGACTACCATTTGGGTATGGTTTGCATTGGTAAATATTGTGAGACTGAAATAAACAGGGTTTCACATTATTACAGAGGTTTTAGATTAGATATGGCAAGAAGATTAGTCAACTTGTTTATGCTAAGATGGCTTCAATAGAGTCAATTTCTCAGACTTACAAAAAATTTAAATGTGACGAGCCTTTTAAAAATGGAACCTAAAGAGTGGCTTGGGTTTTCTTAGCACAATCAGTTTCCAGTGAAACTAGCAAAAGGATGGTGCCCACCATGGATAGTGATCTAGTGAAGAGTCACACGGATGTGGACATATTCTGACAAATTTGTTTATTGCTTAATGCTTAATTAATGCTTAATTCTTAAATGTCAGGGTTTGAATCCTGGTGTATTTAACCATATTGGTGTTATGTTCAGGGTATTATCTTTTTGGAGAAACAAAGACCTTTGTGGTAGGCACATTCTGGCAATAGCTGTACCTCTTGAATTTAGCAGCTATTAACAGGTGTGGATTCATGTCAGCCATTTTTACCAAAATCTGCAAAGCTTTTCATATTTATGATGGAAAGATTGAAGAAATCAGCAGGCAGATAAAACAAACTGACAGATGTCAGCTTCTACTTTACATGACAGGGTTGCACTGGGCCAAGACTCATGTGTACACAAAATTGACTGTCCAATACACAATCACCAGAATCCTGTTGGTGTTAATTTGGGGGGGAAAGGAGGACTGTGTGGCTGCTTTGGAGACCCCCCCCCTTTGAGTCTGGGTGTACAAGTATCTGGCAGGTAGGATGTCATCTAATGTTATACCCTATACTTCATCAAGGCTCCTAACTAACGAGTGAAGTCATAGCCATTTAAACTCAGCCACTGTTTCTAGATATTTTATGTTTTCTGCCCAGTTCATCACTACCAGCTTGCAATTAACAGACATTTTATGTTTTGTCACTCTGGGGTTCTGGAGTCAAATAGTTCTTTCTGAGGCTTTGAAACCTCTCCAGGTTCAGACAAATAAGCCCAGGGAGCTTTGTCCTATGTACCTTTCAATTTTGAATGAATGAGATGATGAAATCTGCAGGGACACAACCTCCTTTTGAAAAGATGGAATCTCCTCAAATGTCAGGCAAATAGGTGTAATAATAATAATAATAATAATAATTATTATTATTATTATTATAATAATAATTATTTATAGCCCACTCCTCTGTACATACACTCAGAGCAGGGTACAAGTAAAAAAAAGTGTCATTATGCTAGTTATTTTTAAATTTGTTTGAGGTCTGCTCTTGAGACAACTGCTTCTGTTTCTCCTTCTAGAAACTGCCTTGAGGGTGATGTGAGCTTTGCCATGTCTGTGCTTCATCATTAATAGAGTGAATAATACTTTATTTAAATTTGAAAGTGTATACCAAGTGTTTGTGTGTGAGAGACTGGGAGACACAGTCAGGTAATTTGGTTTTTAAACTGTGTGATAATCTCCAAAGGCAGATGATGATGATGATGATGATGATGATGATGATGATGATGATGATGATATGCAAGCTTCTTTAAAAAAAAAGGTCTATATTAGAAAGCATTTTAGAGAAGGATTGGTCTGGACTAGTAAAGCAAACAGTAAAAAAACAATTTCACTTCTACCAGTAATTCACTACAATTTCATTCAACATTCTTATTTTTAGAGTCAGCATGTATAAGCGGTTTGAGTATTAGACCAGGAGACCAGGGTTTGAGTTGTCATGTATCCACAGAATTCCACTGGTTAGGCAAGTCACATTCTTTCAGCTTCAGTGGAAGAAAAAGGTAAATTCTCCTCCCCAAATAAATCTTGCCAAGAAACCTCCCTGGATCACAATAAGTCAGAAATAATTTGAACGCACACAACAATTCTTATTCCTAAGAGGAAAAACAAACATAAATTTTAAAACTGCAGAATTGTTCTGATATATTACTTCAGCTGCTCCTGCCAAAAGCACTGTGATTGGAGACAGCCCTAGTAAAGTCATTCCCTGGTTGAAAGCTAGAGCTGTCAGTCATAAAATAACATTTTCTCCTTCTCCTCTACTCCCTACAAAGTGTTTTCTTTTTATGGATAGTTGATAGGATGTATCCATTTTAAACTGAGTATTTGTACCATCCAAATTTCACCAGAATCTCCAAAGCTTTGGTAGGTTTGGTGGATTTAGACTATTTCAGAGAAGATGTGCACTCCAGATGAGATCTGAATCTCTCCCAAATTGGCTTCCAATTAGAAGACTACAGAAGATGAAGAAAGTTCTCTGAACTGGTGTTCAGAGAGCTTTTTCCTATCAGAGTAGACAGTGCCAAACAAGCTGGGATAATTTTCTGACAGATTGCAGTGCAGCTTCTGAATTATGTCACTGGAAGCTCTTGGCTAAAACACCTCCCAGCAACTTGGAACTTTGCTCAGACTCTTTAATTCTCATCAGGAGGGGGAAATGATGGTTATCACTAACAAAGAAAACTTCAGTTGAGAGTTGTATTAACAGTGGCACCTGAGGATATTTCTTTAATGATAGAACTCCTCAAGGGAAGCCAGATCCACAGAAGTTCTCAGACAATTCCAGATTCCTTTTGTGGTCTATTTTCTTTCAAATGGGAAAGCATGAATAAAGGAAGCATATCAACACACTCAAGTCGCAGAATTCTTTCCTCCCCTAACTTTTTCAGATGTCTGGTGGACAAACATTCCAGTATTTTAAATTTCCCTTCCGACAACTGTTCCTCCTGTAATCTACACTCTTCTTAAAAATATAATTTTTATGCTGTAATCTACACTCTTGATGAGAGCTTCTTTCTCAACTATTGAGAAGACTCATCCAGAAGGAAATAAAAGAATTATTCTCAGATGGAACAAAGTTTTAATACAGCCAAGATTCTACAGATGTCTTTGCACTTCAGTGATGGTTTCCAACACTCCAGAAAGGCTCTGAAAATAGACATTCTGTTTTTTGATGTAGACAAGTACATAATTGCTTAACCTTTCTCTGCATTTCTATTATAGCCTTCAATAACAGGTACTCAAAAGTGGGCACAGAAGTAAGTGGGCACAGAAGTAAGGAAGCAAGAGGTAGGAAAAGGAAAACAACAACAAATGATTGTCCAGATATATAAGTCCAATGATGTTAGTTACTGCAGCATCTCACTGATGTTGGATTAGCTCCTGTGATGCCACAGAGAGGTAGCCTAGTTAAATGGACATTTAATTTAATGAAGAATGAATGTAGCTAATAATTATTTTAAGGTCAGTTAAGTTAAATTAAACTCTATGGCCTGATCTAGATTGGCAAAAAGAGGTGTGTTCATGGCTGCATGAAAGCCCAGCCTTTAGATGAGAAAAAGGGAAATTGTGCCATGAAAATGCTATTTTGGTGTTTTAAGGGAGAAGAAGCGCCTTTAAAAAGGAGCTTGATTTCCCCACTCCTTCTTTAAAAACGGCACAACATCGCTACTGCATCTAAAGGCTAAGGTGTAGTTGCACAGTTAAAGGGGCCGCTGTATCTTTAAAGCGCCCATTTAAAGGCAGTGATACAGGTGCGGAGCATAATGGATCATGGGTTGGGAGCATGCGTGGTGTGGAGTTCACTTCTAATTAAAACGCTCAATGCCCTGCAGGTGTAAAAGCTGGGGTTTAACCGTGAAGTTTTTTTAAAGCTCCCAAACCCTAGCTCCACCCCTAATCCGAATCCTAGACATGTGCAGTAGGGACTCTGGGATGCTGTAACTGTTATTCTACTGTGGATAACATGCCAATTCATTCACAAAATAAGGGGGTTCATTCAGGATGCACCAGTGCAACGGCACAGTTTAAAAAGGCAGAGGAACCGCAATGATAATTTGACGGATCCCGCAGATTTGCCGGCTGCCGGCTGGGAACTGCTCAATTGCGCAGTTCCCAGCCGGCAATGATAATTTGACTGTATGGTGTGCCTGCGCAATTGCGCAATTCGCAGCCGGCAAGGAAAAATTTTTTAAAGGTTCAGCGCGGCTAAAAGCCGCGTTCCTTGCCGCCCATGTAGCTGCTCCGCCTGTGTTTGTAGCGTTCTCACAGCTTCCCATGTAGCTGATGAGCCACAGAAAAGACTTTAGATAAGTCATTCCCACACCCCTCAGTCTAGTTGCCCTGTACCTTTTAAATGCACACCTGGGGCTTGCAGTCTAGCTGCTGAGCATTAAGGTAAAGGCAACTTCATGTCACACTTTCCTGCCAATCTAGAAAGCCCCAACGTGTATTTTCTATTGGTCACAGGCATATGAATTACACTTTTCTAATAAAATTATTAAAATTCTTGATTTTGTTTCATTTCTCCATACACTGCCTGGATTCTCATTCTGTACTCATTCATATGAATTTGTAAAAGTGTGTTTTTAATTTCTGCATGAAAATTCATACACATTTTGAACAGGCATTTTTGTATGCAATTCTTTCCCATTGAATAAAAAGTCTGTCAATTGTATGCATTTTTAGTTATTCACATTTTTTAAAATGTACACATGGCTTTGTACATATTGTATTTCTCTGAAATGGATCACAAGCCTTGCAGATGTGCCAGTTTCTGAGGCAAGGCATGATTTGACTTGCAGCAGGTTTTGGATAGTGTGAAATAGATACTTTTGTCAAGAATCTCAAAGCCCACAAAATTCTTTTTCATCTCTTAATATACTGTTTGAGGTTTTTCACTAATCTTAGACAGACAAGACATGTGGCTCACTTATGCATTTGTAATATTCCTTATTTGACATCTGGCAAGTAGTGTTAAACTAGTGGAGATTCACAAGAAAATGTTTACTATGGTCCAAAACACACTGCAGAAGTAATCCAGTTTGAGACAGCTTTAGCTGCTCTGGCTCAATGTTAAGGAATTCTGGGTTGTGGGACATTTAGTCTTCTTTGTCAAAGAGTTCTGATGACACAATAAACTACAATTCCCAGGATTCCCTAGCACTGAGACAGGGCAGTTAAAATGGTCTCAAACTGGATTATTTCTGCAGTGTGTTTCGAGCCTATATCTCTAGTCCCTAAACAGAATGTTTGCTGAAAGCATCCAGTTACATCCATTATGTGAGCTGCCATGCTTTTGCACAGAAGGACTTTCCTTTTTTGTATCCTTGTGTTACCTAAATCTGCTGTAAAGGATCTCACAACATGTTGGACTACATTTGGAGGCACAGAAGAAGAAGAAGGGGGAATTCTTCTGCCAGTAGTTCCTGTTTTGCTGGTGGACAGACCACCACTGAAATCCTATTGTTAGTACTAACTCACGTCGAGCCATTGAATCTATTGGATTTACCCAATGTGTTGGTAAATCATTCAACAATTGATTCAATGGGACTAACTAACAGCTATTTTTGAACGCTAAACACACAGAAAGCAATATACTGTACCATCAGAGCACTGTTCTGTTTAGTTCCATATTGTGTACACTGAGTAGAAGCAGCTTTCCAGGATTTCAGGTGGTTGTGGTGGGGCTTTTTCAGCTATGCCTGGAGATGCTGAAGGTTGAACCAGGGACCTTCCATATTCAAAACATCTGTCTTTGACCTACAAATCTTCAACTATTCTGGACTCTAGCCATCCTGGAATGGAATGTCTTGCAGAAAATGTTGATGCTGACATTGATCCTAGTTCACCTCTGAAGTGAGAGGTGTGTAGAATTTATGAGAATTATATTTTGGTAGGGAACTACATGAAAACTACAGGAATGAGGCAGATGAAGGTAACAGATTCTTTTTACATTGTTTTCCTTTCCTCTGTATATCTATAGAAGCATGTTCTCCCTTCAGCCACTTTGGAGGAAAGCCGGGAGATGGTTGGCTGACCAGTAATTTTTGGGGCATGCTGAGTGGCAATGTTCACATCAATAAGTGATAATATTTTACTGTATATAATATTCTTTGTGAGCTTGAAATATTTGGAGTTATTGAAAGATGAATCCCTTTTTACAGATTCACTGCATATAGAGGCTGAGTAGAAGCTGGAGTATGGGCTGAAACAGGAGTGAAAGTAATGGAAAAGGAAAGCGACGAGGCCCTCGCTTCCTCAGAGTAAATTGATGGACTGTTTGCTAGTCGCCTAATAACTTGCAATGTGCTTTTTTAGATCTACCTGCCCAGACCTCCAGCGCTGTACAAAGATGGGCATAAAATAGAGAATTGCCTTTTGCTGTCACTTCCTGAGTTCACAGTCAATCCATCAGTTTGTTTGTCTAGAGGTGGGTGCCAGATAGAGCAGGCCTGCAATGAATGACAATTTCTTTTGGCAGCACCTATCACAGACAGTTTGTCCTGGCACTTATCCACATATGAAGCCAAGTCAGGGCAGCATCATGAACTCAGTACTGGGGGGAGCACTTGTTTGCTATCATAAATTGCTTTCAGAGCATTCTGTTGGCTTCTGGTTGTCTTAAAACACACAAGCTAAGCTTCAGAATGATGATTTCAAAGATTTCTTCTTTCTGTGTTCTGCCCATGAAATAAAACATGATTCTTGCTGCTGAAACCTCGGGAGCAGATCTGTGTTAGACCAATCTGATATGCTGGAAAATCCTATCCAATGGTAAACACTGCCACCCATCTGCATTTTCTGGAGTCTACTTAGTTTGGGTTTCGCTGCTCAATAACAAATGGAGGAGGGAGGAAATAGTCTCTTTGCTTCATAAAATGGAGTGCTTCATGATGCTCACCTTCAGTTGGAAGCAGCTGGCTGTTTCTGCTCTGTGGTTCTCAGACCCTGCAGCTTATCTGGAGTTACTTGTTACTCCAAATATCAATGACTATTCATGCCTATTGAAATAGATCATAGCATGATGGAGCTGACATGGTGTTCTAGTGGAGATATAAGGGAGACTGGTAAAAAATATTTTTAAAAACAAACAAAGGGAAAGGAATAGCTTGGCTTGTCAGGCTTCCAGATTCATTACACTTTGATGTAGTGAGTGATCAAGTTGAATCAATATTTTATACCTTAGTAGTATTATAGTAATAGGGGAGGAAGCAACAGGTCAGTAGCAGAACACGTATTTTGTATGCAGAAAAGGGCAGGTTTGATTCCTGGCATCTCCAGATAAAACATTTTTGGTATTACTGCAGGGAAACACCTTTGCCTGAATCCTGGAGAAGCTAATCAGCTTAGGCAATAATAGAACCATTGTCTCTTTCGGTGGTGGGCCACAGTCCCATGACAATCTTTCCAGCTTACTTGCATTTGGCCCCTGCTGGACAGACCCTTAAAAAGGCTTTGAAATTTTATTCTCCTTTCGCACACTATTTCCCTTCCTGAAAAGCAAGAGGAATTTGTACAATTAACTGCCTTCATACCTGCTATACCTTGATTTGTAGAGATGGATCAGCAATTCATTTGATTCAGTGTTTGTTTGTTTTTTAAATAAGAAGTTTTCACTTTCTTCACAAATGTAATAATAAGACTTTTGTACATGCCCCAAATATTCCTGGCCTATACAGGAAACCAACTGAAGGTGCTCCTATCTCAAAGGGAGGAAATCCTGTGGATTCTTGAGGCACTTCCTACACTGCAAATAAGAAGGAAAGTAATAACATGTGCCATTCCCTAGGTATAGTTCCTACCATTGTTTTTAAAGGTTTTCCCTTTAAAGTCTCCCATATTTGTTACATTACACAACTCACAAAATTACTTCCCTGATCAGTTAGCAATTCCATAGGGAAGCAAACTCTAAAAAAGATGATTCCTAAGTGATGGCTTGGTAGGTTATGGCCTATAAAGGCACTGTTTAAGGATATCTAGTTGCATAGTCTTTAATCACTAAGATGTGGGTATGCCCCCTTTCCGGCTTCTCTAGAGGTTCTACCAGATCCCAGGCATTTCTTTCAAAAGGAACGGAAAGGGGTACCAGTGGGACAGGGGCCCACATTGGTATATGGGTCTTCTGACACACAGGACATGATTCACAATAGTGTTGCAATGTGAAGTCAAAGGCTTTCATGGCTGGCATCCATAGCTTTCTGTGAGTTTTTCAGGCTATGTGGCCGTGTTCTTGAAAAAATTCTTCCTGATTTTTTAACTGTGGCCAGCATCTTCAGAGGGTGGTGACATGGAAGTGTTTGGAGAATATATACCTGTTGGCCTCTTGTTTGGGAAGAAGTGGTTTTTTACCCAAAGGGAAGGTATTTTTTACCATACATTAAAGGTGTCACAGACAGAATAGGGAAACACAACCTCCAAACAACCTCCAAACCAACCAGGAAAATCCAGCAAAGTTTGGCTACCAGTCTTGAAAAACACCAAAATTGAGACTCAAGACGAGCAAATGAACACCAATCAGACTCAAGAGGTTTCCCCACAGACAAAGGATTACCAATGAAATTGACACAAATCCCTCTCGCATATCCTCCACACAATACACTTCCAGGCTGCATCATTCAACACAGTACTTCATCATCAACATGTAAAAAACCACTTTCTTCCAAACAAGAGTCCCACAGGTATATATACTCACACACCTCCATGCCACCATCCTCTGAAGATGCCAGCCACAGCTGCAGTTGAAATGTCAGGAATAACTACTTCCAGAATGCAGCAACACCACCCAAAAAACCCACAGAAAACAACAGTGTTGCACTTCCCTATGAATTCCTGCCCAATAAAACTGCTAAAATCTTGATTCAGAGCACAGGTGACCAGGCATCCTCCTTTTCCAAGACATGTCTTACATTTCAGCCTTCTGTCCAAGAGGAATTCCAAAATGTCCTCCACTTTGCACATGATTAAGCAGGATGAATTTGTATTTATATTAGTGCTTTATTTTGTAATCTCCTAAATTTTTCTTGAATGCCCTACATTTTGCAGTGCCTTGCCCTCCATTGCAATTATGTCATCTGGTCACCCTGGGCACACAAGTTAAAAAAAAACACATCTGGTTATTCAAAAAACAAATCAGGGTAAAAGGTTTGTTTAAAAATTGGTTTAAAGTGTTCAGGCACTGAAAAGAAATGCTTTCACTTCAAATCCCAAGGAACATTGCGTGTTCAAACAGGATCAGGATTGAGATAAGTATGAATTATTTTACAGGTGTAGATTCAGCCTGGTTTAACCCAGATTTTCTTTCTTTCTCTTTCTTTCTTTCTTTCTTTCGATAGTGAAAGATCAACAGCTACTCAGTGTGTGTGCGTGTGTGTGAGCATGTGCATGCGCGCACACACATAAGCAAGATAAAACCCATAGGTTCTAATATAATAGGATCTTTCAGTTGGCATGGGACTTTTTACCTACAGTGATGGCAGTGAAGAAATGAAGCTATAAAAGTTCACCCTAGAATGATGGGTGCACACTATCGGATCTTAAAACACAACACAGTGGCTTTTCAAATAACAACTATATATTTAATATATTTTAACATGTTCCAATTAAAACAATATCCTTTCAGTTTTTTTTAAATATATAAACAATCTAAGGACTTTTATTGGGCACAATCTAACATTTTATTCATTAGTGGTTATTTTAAAGGGCAAAGCAGTACCTTTAATCCCCAGGGGCTTTGCTTAAGGCAAGGAGGTTCATATTTAACCACCCTGTTCAGCAGGTACAGAAGTTACATGAGGAGATCGATTACTATTCCTGGAGTAGGTCATCAGGCACATAACTTACCAGAGTCGAAGGCTCATTGCCTTTGACCTCCCTGTTACCTTAGTCAATAAATCTCAAAACTGGGCAGGCATACCATTGGTTTAAAACATTAAATGGAATATTATTGCTGCTCTAGATATTTCTTCATTACTGAGCATCCTGTATCATAGATAGTCTCATCTTGAGCCATTATGCAACTTGGCTTCTCAAGTTCAGCAGAGCATTACGGATATGCCCTAACTCATGTTTTCAGTAAAGATTCAATTATGAGAAGGAAAGATTGACATGAGTGTTGAGATTTCACACAGGGACATTCTATAATATTAGAATTGGAATCTGTTTGTTTTGACATATTGTACATAATTTATCTGTGGTATAAAAGCAAACAGTGGTTACACTGGAACATCATGTTTGCCATAACACGTGGGTAAGAGCTTGTTGTTTTTTAAAGAGAGGGTTTTTTTTTTCCTTCAAAAGAGTGCTGTTTTTAAAAAGAGTGTTTTTTTAATTTTAAAAGAGAGTTGAAAGGGCTTTAAGAGTCAGCATGAGTATTGGACTATAACTCTGGAGACCAGGCCTCAATGCTGGTGATCTCTGCTTGCTCCAGGACAGCAACATTCGTAACATAGTCCAGTGTATATTTAGGATTGTGCGTAGACATCGCTGATGAAAGCGTTCAAGCAGTCGTAGATGTTGGTGATAGGTGACCCATGTTTCAGACCCATAGAGGAGAATATACAGTACAATGGCTCTGTAAACACTGATTTTTGTGCTTCGCCTCAGGTGTTTGTTACTCCAGACTCTTTTGTGAAGCCTTCTAAATGCACTATATGCCTTTGCTAATCTATGATCGATCTCTTTGTCGATCTTGGCATCTGAGGAGATGATACTTCCCAGGTAGGTGAACTGCTGGACAGACTTAAGCACAGATTTGCCTATGGTGACGTGGGGGTGATAGTGCTCTTCCAAAAGGGGCGGTCTGTACTCACCCCAAGAAGCAGTGAGATGGGGCCAAGGCTGCCTCACCAGCAGCCCCAGAGACCCCATTTCGCCACTTTTGCAGGCCACAGGGAAGCGGCAAACTGCCACTTCCCCATGGCCTGCAAGCGGGGTGCAGTAGGCACCCTGGGTGCCTGCTGCACCCCACTCTCCCCGGTGCTGCCGAGGGAAGAAAGGGGCCACCGCGGCGGCCCCTTTCTCCTCTGGGTCCTTGGAGCAGCCATTTAAAGGCCATGCCAAGGACCTGCAGAAAAAAAGGAGCTCGGTTTTTGAGCTCTTTTTTCTGCTGCAGAAAGGGCATGCTTGGCGCCCTCCCACAGCACGATGTCGTCAGTATGTAAATGCTGCACGATCCATGACAATATCATGGTGCACCAGTATGGATGCCATCATTTTAAAATGGTGGTGTCCATACCTGCTAGGGTTAGGGAGGGTGTGAATGTTGCACTCTCCCTAACCCTAATCGTACTGTACAGGCAGGTTTTTTTTTTTTTTTTTTTTGGCCTTCTGTACTGGGCCATATAGTCATAATGGAGCTTGCATATACCTTTAGGGGCATAAAGTATAAATTTATGATATAGGACATTTATAATTTTGTTTATCAATTTGCAACTTCTTATTAATATCAGTTGTTACACTGGCTCTTTTTACATTACTGCAAAATCCTATTTGTATATGTAATGAACGACTATTATGTAATTCAGTCTGTTCTTAGGTGTTACATGTTTGGGAGATTTAGTTTGTTTCACTATATATTCATTTCCCTTTATGAAATCCAATGTATGAATCAGCCACCTGCAGGACATTTAGCAGTAAGTATATATCAGTACTACCAGTTACTACTAATCATCAAGCATTTCTCCCATTTTGGACCATTTTAAAATTCTACCAGTTACCAACTAAAAAAAAAATATAAAATTGCATGTTTAGCTCTGCTTTCCTAAATCAGCAGGGATTGCAAAAAAGATAGGTGGTTGTAAGCCTTCTAGGCTTTGTTGTTAGTATTGATGTTGTGTGCCTTCAAGTCATTTACAACTTACGCTGACCTTTAGACCCTATCATGGGGTTTTCTTGGCAAGGTTTGTTCAGAGGAAGTTTGCCATTGACTTCCCCTGATGCTGAGAGCATGTGACTTGCCCAAAGTCACCCAGTGGGTTTCATGGCTGAGTAGGGGCTTTAACCCTGGTCTCCAGAGTCATAGTCTAATGTTCAAATAACTGAGCCATTTTGGCTGTCCTAGGCCTTGTGCGTAATATGAAATCTCCAATAACTTTGAACACAAAGGCAAGGGCCTGAATCCTATTGGTTATTCCCAACTACAGTAAACCCATTACAATAGTTGTTTAATGGTGGATCACTGGAAAAGTCCACAGCATTCATACATAGGCTCTATTCTAGTTAGAACTAACAGTTTTAACAGGCTGGTACCTTTCAGTGTCTACATGTGTACAATGGCCAACTGGTCAGAAATATGCATGGGGCATGATAACATACAGGCTGGGCCCTTCTGGGATAGCAAGCTGATAAACAATACTGGCAAAGGGAGGTAGCTGGTGGCTTCCATGTCAGTGGGATGGTCAAATCATTCTGGGTTCTAGTTCAAACTTTAAAGGAGCTATCCAAGATATAGAAATGTAGGGCCAGTACAGACGGGCACTTTGTGGCAGCCTGGACCCGAAAGTAGGGCTTGGTAGTCCTACTATCGATGCCCATACACCATGTTGGTGTGCCCCCATTTACACAGGACACACCATGATGATGTATGGGCATTGGAACACCCAAATGGCATTTTGCGCAAGGGGTGTCATCATGGCGTGTGAGTGTGCCTGTGACACCTCGAAAAAGAAGCTGCCTAGAGCGACTTCTTTTGAGGAACTAGGTTGGTGCCACAGCATGTGGCTGCTACGGCACTGACCAGGGGCAAAGATGGGTGGCTTTTAGCCATCCATCTGTTGAGCCCCCTACTCCCCAAATAGGCTCAACATCTTGGATAGCTTCTTTAAATTTCACACTAAAATTTGGACTGGATTTATTGCCCCACGTGGGAGCCTCCAGTGACCACTAGAGCCGTTGTCCTCTGTGTCTGTCTGTCTGTCTGTTTCTTTGAGTAAAAAATTGTCCTTTGCCTCAAGTAGCAAAATGTTTTCAGCCAGCTCTCCTGGTAAACAATTTGGGAGATAATAATGCCTACTGCATTTCCTTTAGGCTTCAAAATACATATGAAATAACATTAAAAAAAATACTCCCCCCCCCCCGGCTCCCTAGACATGTATATTTCAAACATGGCATGTCCCTTATGAATAAGACAACAAAACACCAAGATGATTGGGAAGGTTTCTGACACAGTCTCTTTGCTTTTTTCACTATGACTCCAGCAGAGGGCACACTTAAACCTGATTTCACAAATTGTACAAAAATAGCAGAGAAAAGCATTCACTTGAGTACAGAACTCAAGACAATTAGTTTCCCAAAGAGATGTCTTCCTGAGCTTTAAGATTAATGGAAGATGAAAGTAAAAAGGGATAAACCTGTGGGGTCTTACCTTTTTTTTTTTTTAAGGAATAATATATTCTTTTGAGTAGCCCTGACCTATCCGCATTAGCTTTCATGCCAAGTAATCTGGTATCTAAAATAAATTTAAATTCATTTTATGAGAGGTATGTGCTGTATTGTTATCATAATTGTTATGTCTTAAAATGAGTTTATGCTTTTCAAAAGTGAATGGTATTTAACTACAATGGCTCATTTAATTGTGCTTGAAAGTTTTTTTAACCAGGTTTTTTTAGCCCTATATTGTTTTAGACTGTAAGCTAACTAACTAACTATTTTTCAATATATAGTTGATAGACCACCTACAATAAATATTTTGAATCAATGGAAATGGAACTAGCAAGTGCATTAAGTATTTAATCAAGAAATGTATCACCTCCATAAAGTGGTTCCAGTTATCTGTGGGTTAGAATTCCATTTTAACTAGTTATTTCATTTCATGCAAATACAGCAAAACCTGCAACTTCCTTCATAAATTGGATGGATGGAAACTGTCTAATACAGCATAGCCATCCTAGTGTAAATAATTTCAACCTGTGTGCCATAAGATCTTATAAGAAGATTTTTGGTCAAGGTATCAACTTTGCATATATTCTCATGCATAAAAAGATAGGCCTCCACAAAGCATGAAAAAGTATCGACAACTCCAAATCCTAGTGCAATTTACCTGCCTGTTGACTAATCATTCATCAATTGATTTGGTGGGTCTGCTTTATGTGAGACCAACTAATAGGATTTAGAATTTAGATACAGAGCTATTTTAATCTGGAATATCAGTATGCAATAAGATCTTGGAGCAATTTTGAGACTAACTGTGCAAAAGATTTTGTAGCATAAACTTTTATAGACCATCTGATAAAGTAGAAGGTTTATGAAAGCTACAATTTCTTCCACACCATAGTCTCACAATGGTGCTACAATGTGCTTTTGCATATCAATAGAATTTAGGTTTTTGTCTCTCAATGGACTTCAAAGCGTTCAGCATGTAAATCATAATAGTAGAGGCCCATTATATGACAAGGCCTTACAGTGTGGGCATGGTGGTTTTAATGAATCAATTGCAAGTTCTACAGCTTATACACAGCTTTCACATATCATTCTGGAATTAGTGTGAATTGAAGTCATTTCATCCATACCACTCTACAGCTATTTAAGTATATAAAATACTTTAAAATCCCATACAGAGGGATCACAAAGATATGCTACCATTTCAAACTGATAGTTTCCTTGTTGATCTTGTTGAAAGGAACATTCTTGGTATCCAAGTGAGGAGGCAAATTTAGCATCACCATGTATTTCCAGTAAGGATGGATAAGCATTTCTTTACAATTTACTTTTGAAAAATAGTGTGGAAGATTTCCCCCCAATACATTTTTAAAAATTTCACAAAATTTTGCAATTTTTTTCAGATTTAGGATGGCTAACATTTTAATGAGACTGAAATTGAAACTGACAGATGTCTCCATATAGTACCGAGGCTTTATCCACTTAAGGGGCTGGGTTTGAATATCTGCATGTTCAGCCATCTTAGTGCTGAATTATGGGACATACCTCCCCACTCCCAAGAGGCTCCTCATTTTTCACATCTGTATGGCAGCCAGCCACAAAATGGTTCTGTACCTAGTAAGAATAATCATATCAATCACATTTACCCGATGCAGACTGCAGAGGTTCCCCCCCCCCCCTTTGTTAGTTTTTGTAGAATTTACCAAAGACCAAAACCACCAAAATATTCAGGATAGTCAAATGCATGAAAAACTGAAATGGACAGACCTTTCCCTATTTAATATCTGGAATATATCCAGCCCTATTAGCACTGGGTCAGAAGGTCTCCTTCATTTCATTCTCCATTGAGAGTGACCTACGAGGGGAGCATTATGCATTATTCATTGCAGTCTTCTACCACACATCTCTATTCCCTTGGTTATGAAATACTGGTATAACACATCACAGTGCAACACAAATATACACAAAATTATCTGACTTTGGGATTTTGTTGACATCTGACTTGAGTGTTTTCTTGAAATCCTCTTCATCGCCACATGATAGCTGACTTACAGATAACCAAATTATGTATTAAATGCAGTCAATGATCAAACTAGAAAGGGCACGAGACAAAGAATACTGGATATCGAGGCTCAAAAGGACATAGCCATCCTTAACAAGGTGGGCAATCTAAAATGGTTAAGCCGATTCAAACGTACCTTTCAAAGACCTAATTATCTAAAAATCCAAATGCCAAGGTACTTGAGGGTGGCATTTACCCGTGCTAGATTTGAACAGCTTGACACCATGGACATATATGGAAGATTCAATGGTATTCCATATATGGAGCACACTTGATCTGTGGGGACCGAGAGATTGAAGACTTAGCTTACATCCTGTTATAGTTGTATTCTGTATCAAAAGAAAAGAGTTCACTACCTTGATCCCTACATAAATTGAACTATGTTCTGGGATACTCATGTTAGAACATTATATTTTATGAGCAGACAAGACTCAAAAATATCCATTAGTGCAACTCAGTTCCTATGTAAAGCAATTCAGTCGAGATCTAGATATGTGAAGATTATTGGTGTAGATTGCAGAGGTGACAAAGAATTCTGATGCCTGATGTCAAACTTCATTGCTCTGATTGTATGTATTATTTTAATTAAAAATGGGTAAAGTTGTAATATTTTAAATTTCTTATTTACTATCCTACTGTATTATTAAGATTTGTAATTTATATAAAATCCCTTTAGAATTTTATAGTATGTTTTGTTTTATTTTACTTTATTTTATGCTACCTTGAGATGGCCTAAAGGCTAATCAATAAACTTTGATTGATTGTATTCAATGAAACACGACATGAAAACCACAGGTTACATGTGTAGTTCTGTTCTGAAATGCTTTAATGCAAAGGACACGACTTAGATACGTATTTATTTGGGTTTACTTTTTGAGTTCCAAGCATAATAGAAGATGACAGTTTATGCGTTTCTGCCTCTGGATGGCAGTAACTCCTGTGTAAATGTTCATGACCCAGAACTGTAACATTCTTTAGCTAGGGATTTCCTTTGCCTTGTCAGTTGGCTGTCTAAAAGAAACACTTAATTTCATTCATTCCAGACTTTATAATCCAAATCTGAAAGCTAAATACATGCACAGAATTTAATGTAGAACATTAAATGATGATAGCATTAAAGCCCTTTGAAAAATAACTGGAACTAAGAGTGAAATGATTGGTGCTTATTCCCTCTGCACCGATATCCAGCCCAACATTGTTCATATGAACAAAGGCATGCTGCCAATCTAATCAGATTCTTTGTCTTGACAATGACACAACACCATGTAAACTAACAGATAATGTGATAAATGGGCATACCAAACATCTAAAATTTAAACCTTTATTTAGAAAACGTAATCTGATTGGGTTTTTGATTGGATTTTTTTTTTTGTAAAGGCATTTAGCTGCATAGCATAAAACATTAAACCATCCTGGATGAATCTTTAGTCTGTTGAGTTAAATATAATCCCCTTCACCCTAAATACCAAGAAAGTAAAATATACTATAGGAAGAAGATCAACTCATCTGAAAGTTGAGGAAACCAGTGAAGCTTTGAAAGCCTGAGTTGGCCCAATAAAGGTATACCTATTCAAAACCTAAAAAGTTTTCCACATGTACAGGGACTTCTTGAGAAATTCAGTGTTTTCTCACTAAGAAAGGAACTTAAGCTTTGCACAGGGCAGGGATATTTGGATCTCAAGAGAAGTTATTTTTCTATTGCTAATGGAGTTGAAATTTTATTACTTATCTTGTATTGCTCTTTGTTCCCACTCCCCATAAGGGGAGTGGTCTCTGCCTGCACTGAAATCCCTCAGTACCATCTTAACCTACAACATCTCAGACACCTCTTACAATAACATTTTTCTCCTATATGATTTTTAACATCTTTGCCTCGTGAAGAAGGTGGTGATGCTTTGAAAGCTTGCAAAATATATTTTATGCTTTGGAGTTGGCCCAATAAAATATTGCTTGTGGATTTTGGACTTTGTTATATACTGCTGGATGGCTGACACAGCTACTCCTGACTATACAGTCACCCCTCCTTTCTCGTGGGCTTGAGGTCTGTGGTCTTGGATATTCACAGAGGGGTGACCTCAGTTATTGTCAATGGGGTGCACCACTGCAGTGCATGCCCTTCATGCACTCATGGGCATGCACCCCATTCAAGCCTATGGGTCTCGAATATATGTGAGGCTCTGTTTTCATGGTGAGGGGGGGGGGATTTGGAACAGATCCCTGCGAAAACAGAGGGCCAACTGTATTTTCATCTGAAAAGTGCTGCTGGAGAAGAGTTCTATGGATGCCAAATAAAAGACAAATAAATGGGTCAAACCTGGACTCTACTGTGGGCACATCTTGAAATGACATGAACAATGGGAAGATACAATATTGCTCAGTAAACTGGAAGGCTATAGAAAAAAAAAGGAAGATCATATTACTAGTGAATTAATTCCAAAAAGAAAGGCATGACCGTGAGCCTGCAAAACCTGAGCAGTGCTGCTGATGCCCAGGGCTCCTGAAGATCCCTCATTAATAAGGCCACCATATGCCGAAGCTGATTGAATGGCAAATAGCCATTATAACAAAAATATGGTACACATTTGCTCAAAAAAAGTTCTTACTGTCATTCATTTTACTCACATTTTCTCACCTTCCTATTTTGATGATGAATATTTCCCAGACTGTCTCTGAATACCCAATGTCCACCACACAGATTCCAAATATATTATGTCTGTATTTGGCCTTTATGGTATTTGATAACAGTATCTAATACTTTATATAATTTAAAAGGTAACATGAAGAAGTATTTAGTGTTCAACTTATTTGATATTCAGATAAAACATATGATGAATGTCAAATATTTACACATTCATTTCAGCTCAGATTTGTGGTACTCTTTAAACCATGTTCTTCTTTCCCTCATCTCTCTGCATTTTTATTGTTTACAGATTATATATATATATATATATATATATCCCTTATTATGCTCTTGCTTTTTAGTAATGTCAGTCATTGTTCAGTTTGTCACTGGGTCTGGAATGATGACAGTGAGGTACAGTGGGAGAACAAAATAAAAATAGTTCATAATTGTATATCACAATTAGTATTATAATATATTTAAAATACTTTAGTATACTGCTGCTTTCTTTCCAGGTACTGAGAGCAGGGGCATCACAAGGGGTGTGTGGGCCACACCATGTGACATTCAGGGAGGTGACACCACTGGTCCCCAAACATCTGCCTTTGGCAGAAATGGGCTATGATGTTCACCTGAGCCCCTTTAAAATGCCAAAGAGATGGTGTGAGTTGGGAGAGGTTTCATGGAAGGGAAAGGAGAGGCCAGAAGTTTGCACATTGAAATACATTTAGGCTGTATGTATGATACTGTAATTTAAAGGAATAATTTTAATTTTGCTAGTTGTTTATGGCACAACTATTGCTGTATTCAGTGATATACTGTAAATGTGATTCATGAGTAACATTAATTAAAAAAAACCCCATCACTAAGGATTCTGTATGGTGTGTTATGAGAGGAGGTCAATGGTGGGCAGTGACACAATGAGTTACTGCACCAGGTGACACCTACCCCAGTGTCACCACTGGCTGAGAGCCCATTGCTTGTTTAAAATCATTTTTTGATTGAGCTTAATATTTGCCCTCAGGACTTGGTTAACAGCTCCTACTCCTTGCTCTCATATGAGAAAATTGAATGCTATTTTTTTTTATTTGGAAGATATTTAAATGTCACTTTTGGTTTATAAGCCCTGACAGTAATGCACATATAGTTAAAATGAAGATGAAATCAAATCCACAGTCATCAAAATGTATGTCAGAAGTCACTTCCTCAGGAAAAAAAAATCACAAATAAAGTGCTTATCTACCTCAGAACTGGTTCCAGATTAATTTATACCTGGTTTGGCACCCCCCAATCAAAATCTGAGTGAAGGGGCAGGGCCTGTAGTGAATCTTTAGAAATTTCTTTTTTTGAGACCCCTAACTTAAAGAAGCTACAGATGTTTTTTGTGTTGCTACCCTGTTTCCCTGAAAATAAGACATCCCCCCAAAATAAGACCTAGTAGAAGTGTTGCTGAATTGCTAAATATAAGGCCTCCCCTGAAAGTAAGACCTACAGTATATAATAAATGTTCAATTTTTTTGGCTCAATAATAAATGTGAATTCTTCTTCATGGAAAAAATAAGACATTCCCTGAAAATAAGACCTACCGCATCTTTTGGAGCAAAAATTAATATAAGACACTGTCTTATTTTCGAGGAAACATGGTAGCAGTGCTCTGGTCAGTGAAGTTTTTCCCCAGGCTGTAAAATGCCTTAGATGCATGCAATATGCTAAAGGGGAAATGCTGACTCAGAGAAATCTGATGAAACCTCAGCATGGAGTTGTGTCATAACAGTTCAAAACTGCACAGTCACTGGATGCGTGACAGGAAGATGATGAAACACTAGCAGGGGGTTGGATCACAATCCTAGCCTGTGTTTGTGTATATAAGGAGGAAATCTCTGGTGCACTATGAATTAGGTGGATGTTGGTTGGTGGCAGAGTGTTATGTTGGATGGTGTAAATATTGCCGTATCGTGCTTGTAAATATTTTGTTGCAACTAAGAATAAAAGCCTCTTTGGAAGAACCTCAGCAATTGTGAGTGAAACTCTGGAAGCAGGAGGTTTTTTTGTCTCCAGCTACTTCCAGACGCGGCAGTGGGGTTTGCTTTCCTGGATGGCAGTCTTTTGCATATGGACTCAGTTTTCCCCAGCATTAACATGCTCATCAGATAGTGTCATTAAAATAAAATAACACAAGGCAATCCATTCTGGTTGAGAGTGAATCTAGGAGAATTGCTGATCTGGGTGAGGACAATGGACAATCACATCTATTGTTGGAGCAGAGGGAACCAGTGCAGCCTTTGCACAGCACTGTCGTATAATATCATAACAGAACTTTTGTTCTTGCAGCAAATGACAGCAATGTACAATGGGGATTCTTGAAGCGTTATGGATCTTATTTTGGAAATTTTCAAGAACATCATTGGACTACTAATAAAAGATGTCAGTGGGTAGCAGTTCAAGAGAATGTATGGAAAACAAATACAGATCAATGTATGGAAAATCTCAAAATATGGAAAAGACATTCAGGCTAAATGAATATCAATGAAGAGGGAATTCAGCAATCTGGACTAGATCCAAATGTCCTAGTTACATGTTCATACATGTTGAACCAAATTAATATAAAAAAAGAAGTTGGCTGCTGGCCTCATGCCCAACCCCTTTGTGTTCAACTGAACAGGCAACAGGGATACATAGTGGCTGCAATTCTTCACAGCTCTGCATAGTATAGTAGCACTGCATGTAAAACTATGCTATACTGAGCCATTTATCATCCCCTGTACCTACAGTAGAGCTGCTGATACCCCTGACCCACAGCCCTTCATGCCTGGAAGAGAGCCATGGAGGGGGAGAGCAGAAGCATCTGAATCTATATCCCTGGAGCCAGAGATGAGATCTCTGGATGATGTAAACACTTTACATCTGCTATAGGGACATAGCCTGATGCTTCTCCAATCCTACTGTACTCTCCTCCAGACATGAATGTTTGTGGATGGGGGCTTCATTGGCTCTATAATAGGTCAGGAGGGAGGGAACATCAACCACTACAGTGATCAAAAGTAAGTATATACAACCATAGGGTTAACGTACACTTGGGTATACTGTACCCTTAAGACAGAACCAGCATGGCATAGTGGCTTGAGCACTGGACCATGGCTCCATACCAAGGTTAGAATATTTGTTCAGTGACAGAAACCCACTGAGTGACCTTGGACAAGATACTCTCTCCCCACCTCAGAGAAAGGCAATGGCAAACCCCATCTGAACAAATCCTGCCAAGAAAACACCTTAAGTCAGAAATGACTTGAAGGCACACAACAAGATCGCCATTGATAGCATGCTAGTAAGTTATTGTTTGTGTATTATATCTCACCAGAATATTTGGACACTGATATGCATATAGAGCTGATGCAGGAACAGTTTGAATTTTCAAGGTTTACTCTTGTTAGCTCCTGGAACCCCATGTTGTGAACTACAGTCATTTTTATCAGTCAAGTCCTGGATGGGGTCTGGCTAGCCATTAAATCCTTCTTGGCAGGAAAGAATATCAAGAGCTTTGTGTTTCAGTTGAGACTTGCTTGAGGGTCTTCCAGAGTTTACATGTACTGCTGTATCCTTGGTTAGTCTTCACTTCAGACTTCTGGCTTGCTCTAGAATCCTGCTGGCCTAGTTTGTCCTTTGTCCTGATTCCAGACTTGTCCCTTAGTCCTATCTCCTGATTTATCATTTTATCCTGTCCAGTGGTATGTTCTGTCTTACCTCAGGCTACTGTTCATTGTCCAGCCAAAAAAATTCTGGAATGCAAAAAGAAACACTCATGGGAAATTACTTGAGTGAGTGTGTGGAAATTTATTTTAGTTATTATCAAATTCTGCATATATTTTGCCTAATGAGGAATCTTGAAATTTACTTTGATTTTTGTTTTTTTCATAAAAGGCAGGGATTTCTAGATCTGAAAAAAAATCACAAGACTCAGAAAAACTCTTTCACCTTTCCTTAATGTGTTGATTTGTGTCACCTGAAGAGGAATACCCACATTTGCTGCACATTTTGCCGCACCTTAAGTAGCTCTCGGATTCATTTGCAATGCCAAGTAAGGCACTCTGAGCTCAATGACTAGCAAGGAAAACAAATGTGATGAAAACTAACAAAGTTGTGGAGAAGATAATGAAATAAGTGATCACTTCTAGAAAGCAATTAGGTAGACAGTAAATGTTTAATTAACACAGAGAGAAATTATGGACAGTGGATTATAGTTTTTAAGATCATAATGGGGGAAGCTGTGGTACACATGAACATTACAAATTGTCACCTTTTCTAGCTTTGGATCAGTGTAAAGCCCCATTCCTACTTATATTTAAACCGGTTTTCAATTTTTCTTCACTCCACAGCAATGAATCAATTCCAAAACGACTGTTGTTCTCACTATCAAAGTGGATCTTTTCATTATCCCCTTATAATCGCTTCTTTTTTTTGGCACAATTGTTGTCCCCATTAGTTTGTGCCACTTCAAATGCATTTCAATCATCTGCATTGCCACCCGAGTAATTGCAAGTAGTTGCACAATCAATGAATCAAATCTTGTATCATTTTTTTAAAATCATGCACCCATAGGTCACATCACAAGCACAAAAGCAGCACTGGGGGGGGGGGGTGGATCTACCAAAAATTGAAGAGGAATGGTAAACAATCCTCTGCCTAGTCCCTCCCCTCCAGAATGATGGAATTCAGATCCATCATTCCCACTTGTTGAACATGCTTTGGAATCGATTTTTTTTCCAGAAGAAATGCCAAAGAAATAGTGTCAGGAAAGAGCTGTTTTTTTGTGTGTGTGTATTTGCCTCGCTTCAATACAATTGAAACCAAGCACAGTAGCATCGGAACCAGTTTCAAATGGGAACAATGGTCATATAACCCGATCAGCAATTTGCTTTAAATCCTAGTCGGAATTAATTAAACTTTTTGTTAATTAATTCCATTGATATCCTGCTTTTCCCATAGTGATCTCAAGGTGGCTCTCCTCTTTCTCATTTCACTCCCAAAGACATTGGGAGATGGACAAGGCTGAGATAGTATGACTAGCCTAACATGAGCCAGTGAGTTTCTAGTACTGGATCTGCCAAATCCCAGTTCAATCCTTTTAATTACCACACCATACTGGCTCTCCAGAATTGCTTGGATGCCTCCCATCCATTTCTCTGGGGCTGAGTTATTCCATATGTGGCATTATAAAGTATAACAGAATTTCCAAAAAGCAAATATGATTATTTAGTAAAAGATATGCTCAAGATGCAGCCATCTCCCATTCAACCTGGGAATATTGCTCCTTCCACATCTTTGGTACATTCCACAGTTAGTAACTGTTTGCCCATTAATTCTAGATGGGGGTGCAGGGGGAGAGTTGTTTATTTTTCTTTGGTTAATTTTGACACAATTCTACATTTGTCTGCATTTAGCAGGACACACATTTTTATAAGCTTGGCAACTTTCTCACTGGCATCATTAGGAAAAGTTCTGTAAGGTTCTCCCAAGGATGTCTGTTGCCAAAGTCTAGCAGGGAGCTAAGTAAACATTGCACTGGGATTTGAATTTTATGCATGGACAACAAGGAACCCCCTATACAGTACATTTTAAAGCAATGGTCACATACAATCATATTTTAACTGTAAGGAATGTTTTTATTGGTGCATTTTATTGTAAAGAAGTTTTATTGTTATTGTTTTAATTGTTGTAATCCCGCCTCGATCCAATGGGAGAAGCGGGAAATATAAATAAACTATTATTATTATTATTTGCACTGCCACATAAAAGTACAGTCTTGCTCTTAATGCCACAAAAAGTAAATAACAGTGGAGGGGAGAACATACCAGCCAGCACAACACCTTTTGTTCTTGGTAGGAGCTGAGATCAAGAACTTTTCACATGTTTATTTTTATTCAGTGAGACTAGTGTTGTTTGTTTAGGAATGTGATTTCTGTAATGGGGTTTCCTCACCGCTTTTACTCATTTCATCTTTTGAAATTCACTGGAATTCAGTTGAAGCTGAATTCAGCATTTTAATGCAGATAGGTCAGAGAACAGGCAAACTGCTCAGTTTACTGAAACATAGTTCCTTGCTTGTAAAAATTATAGCAGCAATGAGCAGGGGACAAAAATCCCAGCTTGTTGGTGTGCTCTTACATAGCAATTTCACTTCACATTTCTGAAAAGTTGCTTCTTTTCCCTTTCTGCCTTGGATCTACTCTTAGCAGCGCTCACCACCAATTTCCTCATTTAATACTGGGCACTGAAATGGCAGCAGACTATGTAGGTCATGCGTTTGGTGCCTTTATATAAGCTAGCATGATGATGGAAGAAAATAAGTGAGGTCTTCCCTGCTATTGTCCATTTGACAGCAACTCTGATAGTGAATTTTTTTTTTTTAAAAAAAATGAAGAGCTAGCTTTACAAGTGAAGTGAGGATGTCAAGATGCCTCCCTTTGTCCATCTAAATGCCCTCTTCTCCATTCACAATGGTGGGCTTGTGTTCCAGCCCAACTACCTTTTACTTGGTCTTGACTCAAGTGTTAGCTTTGAAGGAGGAGGAGAAAGTGGAAAAGTGAAATGAGAGAACAGATTTCCAGCTCTGTGCTTCCATCAAGCCACAGCAAGAGAATGAAAGCAAGCCTTGACGGATATTGTCAGGGCTGTGCCAGGGTGAGACTGACCTGGCTATATATACATTGCTCTGTTGCTTTGTGGCCTACTCTAACAGCTTAGCCAGGCATGTATTTTCCAGAGAAGACAGTGATCTTGTTTAAGAAAATGGCAGGCCCTTTATTGGGGAAATGCCTGCACACATAAACTCAGGTTTCTTCTCCCATTACTCATCCAGCAGAATTTTTCCCCCAGTCAGTGTTTCCCAAACCCATAGAACTGAGTCAGGACAGCCTGTAAGATTGGTAGACAGCTGCCAGAGATGAAGATGACCCATCCTCCTTTGCCATCACTCTGGAGATGTGTTCTTGTTGCTGCTGTTCTTAATTTTATTAATATCTCATTCTTGCATTTGCAGAAGTCACAAAAATGGAAGATGGAGAAGGAGTTAGGAGGAGCAGGATTATTGACCATCTGCAAAGAACTAGTGGGAATGCAAGCCTGAAAAAAGTTGTCAAAATGGTGGAGTAAAAACAATATTACATTTTAAAGATTCAAATTGGTAAGTAATTAGGACATAATATGAGAGAAATAACTATGGTTAAGAAAAGGATACAGGGAGCTCTTGATATCTCCTGGGATTTCATCCCAGGACCAACTGTGCCTCCCCCCCCCCCCAAATCTGAGGATGCTCAATTTACATTAATACAATGGCATAGTAAATGGTGTCCCTTATATAAAATGGCAAAATCAATGTTTTCTTTTTAAAATTTATACAAGTTAAGAAATATTTTGAATCTGTGGATGATTGAATTTGTGGATATGGAGGACTGACTGCAATTTAGATTATGGATGTGGTGATCTTTAGGGAGAACAGAATTGAAGACAAAGGTGGGAAAGGTGGTGAGATACTGAGACCCTACAAAACAAAGTTCAGCACTCTTGGGAAAAGAAACACATTTGAATTAGACCATTGAAGATAGGCTCATAATAGCTTATTTACAAGAAATGACACTATTTGGAACATATTATATTATCTGATAACTCCTTACTGATTCCTAGGTTTTTGGATAGAAGCTGAACAGTGATGATCCAAAACACCAGTCAGCATTACATGATAGACTGTGAAAGTAATCCTCTTCCTTTTATTTCTTGTCTGCTTTCAAAACACAAAACAGAAAATAAAGAAAGGAACACCCAGACTCACCAAAGCATGCCCTGGGGTGTTTCTTCTTTTCCTTTCTGGCTGTGAATCTAAGATTTCAAGTGTGGCAGCACAAACATAGATATGAGCAATGCATGAGGCACATTGGTAGTGGAAAATGTTACCTTCATAATCAGCTCTGTTCTTCGATTATTCCAGATTATGAGCCTCTGAATTCAAAACAAGACAAAACAGCTTCATTTATATACCACTTCATACCGCCTAAGGAGTGTCTAAACAGTTTACAACTGTAAGCTACTTGCCCCCAACAATCTGGGTACTCATTTTAGCGACCTCGGAAGGATGCAAGCCTGAGTCAATCTTGAGCCCTTTTGCTGGTCTTGAACTTGCAACTTTATGATTTTGAATGAGTGGTTGCAGTACAGGCATTTAACCAGTGCGTCATCTGGGCACAGGTTATGGTGGACATATAAGATCAGTCTGCAGTTTTCGAATGCTCTGAACGAAAAATGGAGACTTGCATTAATGTTGTTTTTACAGGTTATTCCAGTTTGTGGTCTATGGACAATTATGCACATCTCTTTTGGTTTTCTGTTATTGAGAAGAAGCAAGTGGGTTTTCCCTCTCATCTTCCCCACCTTTTTGAATTATACACAAATAAATACAGCACAATTTGTCATGGTTGTTATCATGTGAAAGGACATAATATGGCCCTGCAGATGTTGTTGGACTGCAACTCCCAGCATCTTTAGCCATTGGCTCTGGTGGCTAGGGTTGCTGGGAGCAGCTATGCTGCAGGTTTCTAACCCCATTTAAACATTTTTTTCAGCCCACTGATGGATAAATATAAACTGACAATGAAATGTGGCTGGATTATGCCCACTGGTTACAAATATCACCATGTGAGGGCAGGAAACAGTCATGTAGTTTAACCTAGAGATTTTCCTTCATGGGTGTGAAAGGTATGACAACTAAGTAAAAGAAAGACAACTGTAAAGGTGCAGATAAGGGAAAGTACCAATTAGGCCTGATGTGTTAATAGGAGATACTACCTTTAAATTTTTGAAAGTATTTACTTTCTATTTTTTTTTTTAATTATGCTTACTGAAAAGTGTGGTGCAGGGAGATGTTGGGAAAATGGAAGATTATCTTTTATGCTGTTTCTTCCACTGCTCAGTTTAGCAGCACTGTCATGTGACAACAAGCAACAAAAGAGAACCATTATCATGCAAACCATTCTGGCACAAAGGGACATTACATATCTCATACAAAAGGGGATTTCTTAAAAAAAAATACAGCACATTCAATGTTTCAGGTTCACATTTGAAATTCACAGTCTTGCTTGCCAATGTTGCTGTGCAGCTGGCTGTTATGTTCTTGCTGTGGGTTGTTCTTTTTTCTTTTCTTTGTTTTTTAAGGAGGAAAAAAAGCCCACCACAATAAATTGATTCAACTGGTCATCATGTGATTGTGTTGTATTGCATTAAACTGTCTTACCAATGTAACTTTTAATCGTTTCAGGATTTTTTTCCTGCTCTCAGTACAAAGGGCACCATAAATATTAACCAGAAGAAAACGTCACTTGCTGATAGAATGTGGAATACATGAATATAAAGACTGAGATGGTGAGGAGAAGGAGGGAGGGAGGAAGGTATGTGAGGGGGTAGCAAGTTAGCAAAAGCCTTAATGTCAAATTAGACCCAGACTCAGGGTGCTAGACATACTTGAGTAAGTAATTATCAACAAGACCCTGATAACCAACATGAAACAGAGAGCGCAGAGTATGCAACATGAGAATGAACAAATGATTTCTGCAATAAGCCAATCCACAAATGGCTCTTGAAAAGTGTCATTTTCAACACTTCATAGTATAATTTGACAGTAGCTTTTGTGTTTTCCAACCCAGTACTCACTCTATCACAGTGTTAGCGAAGCTGAAGGACAACTTATTTGCCTATTTATTTATTTATTTATTTATTTAACATATCTACCATTCTATCAAGGGGAATCTTTGGAAAACAGGATTACCAGAATCCTGTTATGCTATGTAACTTTAAGTGTAAGCATCTACATAGCAAATGTGCTAAGAAAGCCCTTGACTAAATTGCAAAGATGCATAATGGGACACCAGCAAGAGCACCTGATGTGCATCAGGACTGATGCACACCACTGTTCAGTGTGCATTTGTTTGCAATATACATTGTGCACCAATGTGCATTGTGCACCAATGTGTGCTGTGCACTGATGCACATTCAGTATGAATGCACATTGGGCACTTTGGCAGCTCTGTTACATACTAATGTTACAGTAGTCCTCTACTAGATATGGACATTATACAACTGTACAGTTTTAATTCCCACAGATGTTAAGTTCACTTATGAAGACCTAAGGCCCTGGCAGAAAATAGTTGGAAAAGTGGAAGGCAATAGGAAAAGAGAAAGACTGCATTTTAACTGGATGCATTCAGTCAGGAAAGCCACAGCCTGACCAGTTGACAACAGGGTGACTTGGAGATCTCTCATCCATAGGTTCACCATAAGTTGCAGTTGACTTATTGGTAAAGAACAACAGCAGTGTAGTCTACAGTAGTGTAGTCAACATACCACCACAAGCATCACATTTTAAGTTTCTAAAACTTAATCCAGCTATTTACACATGGCACACTAGCAAAGAGAGAAACAGATAATATCTTATTTTTATTTTTATGATGATGGCAAAACCTCAGCAATGCAATTTTAAAACTGAACTTATCAGAAGGCCAAAAAACTATTGCTAAGATTTAATAAATTTCTGAGAAATTTGTATAACAACAGAAGTAGGTACACATCAGTGTGCTCATCTGCTCCATTTGTAGCTCTCTAAATGTGGTGAGACCACACACATTTTAGCCTATATTAGTAGGGCTACATAGGAAAGCACCATGTACCCTGGCTTCTCAAATCATCCCTTTGCCACTTTGCATCTTTTTTATGACAAAGGTGGGAAACAAACAAATAAATATAAAAGATAATAATTTTTTCCTGGAAAAAGAGCAATCTCAGTGGCAATTTCTGGAAGTGAGTAGAGGCCTTTCTTTCCATGTCATCTCACAGTAATCTGTTAAATTTATGTGCATCCACCCATGGATAGCAGACATCAGGATAGAAAAGGTTGTGTGCCCTTGACATAAAACATGAGTAGGATGTTGATGGACTACAAATCCCAGCAGTCATGGGAGTTTAGCTCATAGCTAAACAATATGGTTCGCTTTGCCCAGTTTGAATCCTCTTCCAGGATGCAGCTGGATATTATCATGTTCATTTTGCCACTGATGCCACCTCCCGCCTAAAACCTGCCTTAATCCCGGCTAGAAACAGAGCTCAGCTGGCCAATTTAGAAAGCCAGGAAGTTCCTGACTTTGCAAATCAACCAGCTAAGCATGGCTGGGAGCCACATTTTAGGTGGGAGGTGGCATGGCAGCAAAATGCATATGATAATATCCAGCTACACCCCAGAAGGGGATTCAAACCATGCAAAGTAAAACAAATTATTTAGCTGTGAGCTAAACTCCCTAGACAGCATAGCCAATAGTGAGGAATGTTAGGAGATACAGTTACACAATTCCCACCCCACATTGTAGGATCACACAATTTCCATTCTTGCTATAGTGATTCATCTATGATTAACACTAAAATAAATAGTATATAGAACTACAAATATCATTGCTCTTCAATGTAAAAAAGTATGAGGATTTGTTAATTACTGCAAGCCTAGGTCGCATCAGATGTTCAAGTGTGAAAAAATTCAGTGAAAAAGGATATCTTACCATTGTTGCTGGAAACAAAATGCAACCAGAGCCCATCGGGGATCGTGCTGGGAGTCTGATATCATCATGGAGTTGTCATGTGGCCAATCAGATTTGAATGTGGGCCAATGTCAAAAAGTGGAGGCTGTGCTTCTTGTCATATCTCCTCTCCTTAATTTTCTTTTTAAGTTTTCTTTTTTGAGGGGAGGGAATTTCTCTTATAACTCTGCCCCAATTATCATACCATAATCAGTTATATCAACCTTGTAATTTTGAAAACACGCACACTAATTTCCTTCCAAACATTCCATTATGTGTGAGTGTGTGCATGTGTAAGGTTATAAATAGGTTGAAAGCAGCCGTAAAGGCAATGTTGCCAGGAATATGACCCAAATACTTACATTCTCATGAGGATGATGTGCTATACTTTGAAATTTCCTCCTCTGAAAAGCAAGACCCGAGGGAACGATTGCCAAGGATCACTAAATCACCTATTTTAGACAAGGTAACCAAACTCTCCTAAGAGTAACATGAAGAAAGAAAATATCTGTGGAAAATGTTAATGATACTCAGCTCAGGAGCTTTCCATTTTAGGTATACCAAACATTATCTACATAAGTTAACCATATTACCACTATTTTGCACACTGACATAGGTCAATGGTAGGAAGTACAGTGCTCAACAGACCTTTTGGACATTGTATCATGATCAGTATCAGCAGTGAAAATGTCATTGCTCAGCATTTCTTTTAATAATGCGAGTAGGAATATTTATGTGTGTGTACATGCCTGTTTGCCTGTGTGTGTAGTTCATAAATCTTCAGCTGAAGAGCTATAGGACTCATCTTGAATGACTGGATTGTTGTTAACTGCCTCCAAGCCAACCTGGACTCATGGGGACCCTGTGAATGAAACAATTCCATAACATCCTAGCCTCCACAGCTCTGCTTAGGTCCTGCAGACTCTGGTGTGTGCTCTTCCACTCTTCCTACTGTCCTCTACTTTTGCAAACACGATAATCTTTTCTAGTGAGGCATTCCAAAGTACAACAGTCTCAATTTAGTCATCTTGAGTTGCATCTGCACTTCAGAACTAATGCATTGGTACACCACTTAAACTTCAATGGCTCAGTGTATGGAATTCTGGGATTTTTAGTTCTGTGAGATATTTAGCTTTCTCTGTTAGTACACTCTGGTGCCACAATAAACTACAAATCCCAAGATTCCATAGGATGGTGCCATGACAGTTAAAGCATTGTCAATCTGCATTAATTCAACAATGTGGCCTTGACAAGCTGGAGCATGTCCAGAGGACGGCAACCAAAAGGTCTGGAAATCATGCTTTATGAGGAATGACTTGGGGACCTGAATATTTAGCCTGGAGAAGACAAGGTTAAGAGGTGATATGATAACCCTGTTTAAATACTTGAAAGGATATCACATTGAGGATGGAGCAAATTTGTTTTATGCCACTCCAGAGACTAGGACCCAGAGCAATGAATTCAAATAACAGGAATTGAGATTCCTCCTCAACATTAGGAGAAACTTCGGGGCTTTACAGACTGCCCAAAAAGGGTGGTCTGTAGCCTCCTCTTCTTGCTGCAGACCTTTGCCACAGCAGCTGGACACTGCTGCGAAGGTGTGCAGTTAAAAAGCATTGCTTTTTAGCATTGCAGTTGCGACACACGAAATGGAAAAGGCGCTGGATGGCCATATTTTGGGGTGCTTAGGCTTTTATGGGGGGCTTTTATGGGGGTTAGGTCAGGAGAAGTTACTTAGTTACATGTTAGTTAAGTATTAGCTGATACAGCATTGTGGCCAAAGATTTTTGCATATAAATCTAAATAGACATTTGGTCTGATGTTGTAGATTTCTCTTTATGAGATCACATCTAGATGTTCCTTATGAGATCTCTTCCAACTCTATGATTCTAAATCTTTTGAAATGTAATGCTGGAGTAGAGTTCTGCAAATACTGTGGACAGCTAAAAAAACCAAAAAAAGAGTTCTCATAGAATCATAGAGCTGGAAGAGACCACATGAGCCATCCAGTCCAAACCCCTGCTGAGGGACAGTCATTATCATACAGCTCTTCCAAATTGCCATGGTACTGCTTCTGTCTTAACCTCTGTCTTTTGCATGCTGGCCTGCATAGCCCCACCTCCCTGTCCTAACCCTTTCCTAGCAGGCCTTTTGGTTTTTAGTTATTTTTATTTTTAGCACAAGTTTGTGATCATGGCAATCCATTAAGTAAAAAATAAATAAAGATAAGAAAAATGTTTTTAAAAAGAACTTGGGAATAGCAAGGGAGAGGGGAGAGGAGCATAATCATGCCAAGTCGCACCACCTGACTACCTGCTTATTTGAACTACAGCAGCACGAACGTATCACAAATGAATGAAAGTGGAAAAGTGGTGGGATTGGTTTTATCCATCAATGAGAAAGAGTGCTCCAAAAACCAATGGACAACAGACCATCTACTAGACATGTGAAAAAGTATAACCACAGACACTGCTATCTTGCTCTAATTCCACTTTTTAACCCACATATGATAAAATCGTCACAATTCTGACACTATCACCATGATTGTAACTCATCCCAAACCCTACTGTCACGGACATCAGCTGTGTAGTGAGAAGGAGATCTATTCTGCTGATGATCATAATACATCTTAATGATGTCGAGCTGTTCAAATTACATAGAACTGGGTGGAACTGGGTGGAAACCACATGGAAACTGACACAAAGCCATGCTCTGGGTCAAAAACTAGAGCAAAAAGAAGCTCCGATACTCTGCCCCAATGCCAAAAATGCGCATCATCACACATGCATATAAACAGCACAGCATGTGTGCAGGAAAACAAGGCAGTGTATGGAAGCAGTATGGACTATGCACCCTGGGACAGGTGAGATGCAGCTGACAGCACCATTGCTTGCCATATGAGGGTTTTGTTTGAACATATGCGGGCGCGCATGGCCAGCTGCACCATCAAGCTGTCACACACCCCAGATGTGAAAGTACGACAAATACAGCAGATAGCCAGTAATACCAATAATGCAGTAGATATAATTGCAGCATACACAAACCAGAAATCTAATAGATGAAGGGGCATATTTGGCAGGCCTCCATGATTGTGCTTTGCCAGTGTGTCACAAGGGCCATTCAGTCCAAGCCCCTGCCATGCAGAAAGACACAATCGAAACACTCTTGACAGATTGCCATCCAGCCTCCAAAGGCAGCTCCACCATACTCTGAGGCAACATATTCCACTGTCATACAACTCTTACTGTCAGAAAGTTCTTCCTAATGTTTAAATGGAATCTGTTTTCGTGTAGCTTGGCTCTATTGCTCCATGCCCTTATCTCTGGAACAACAGAAAACAGTATTCCCAACCTTCCGTATGGTGTCCTTTCAAATATTTAAACATGGCTGTTATGTCACACCTTAACTTTCTCTTCTCCAGGCTAAACATGCTCAGCCCCCCAAGCAGCTCCTCATAGGGCATGGTTTCCAGACCTTTCACCATTTTGGTCACCTTTCTCTAGTCATGCTCCAGCTTGTCCACATTCATCTTAAATTGTAGTGACCAGAACTGGACACAACATTCCAGGTGAGGTCTGACCAAAGCAAAATAGGGTGGCACTATTACTTCCCATGATCTAGACCTGTATTCCTATTGATGCAGCCTAAAATCATAGATATACAGTATACATACATACGAATGTATGCACAAACATGTGTAAACAATCTGTCCTTGTGTTAGGTGTGGAAATATTTTTAAAATATTCAGGAAAATGATCAAAAATTGTTTTTCAAAGTGTTCAGAAAACCTAACAAAATGAATCCTGGACTGATGTGAGTCTTTGCAGTTGAAGACTTATTTTGCAAAAAAATCACACTTATTGCAGGGAGGCAGATATTAAACAGCATTTTCGGCACAGGGACCAGCATTTTTTGGTCCCGAAAAGTGACACAATTTTATTTATTATAAATAAATTATTAAAATAATATTATACTTATTGTTATTATTTATATAGTTTTCTGTGGAGGAAACACTTCCTCCTGTACCAAAAAATGTGTCCACTTGCACTGAATAAGTATCCAACTAAAGTGCTTTTCATGGACTTTTGTGTGAAAATGTCATATCTTGCACAGAAAAAGTCATTTTTATCTGTTAAAAAACCCTAACAACAACCATGTGTGAAATTTTGCAGAGAATAAGTCCTGAACTGTGAATAGTTTTCAAAGACTTTTTACACTTCAGGGAGAAAATTGGTAAAATTACTCATTGCTTCCTTCAAGAATGAAATTAGCAAAGAATTGCTCAGACTCAGAATAAGGCAGACTCCACTGCAGCAGTCAAACAGTAATCTTGTAACATCATATTTTAAAAGCGTGGGCTATTTCCACTTCTTTGGTGTGGCTATTTGCACACCTCCAAAAAGGTGTTGGAGGGAGAAGCAGAAGAATGCATTACCAAAAATGAGAAAAAAGATGACAGTTGTTTGTATACATGCACACATGCATGCATTTTAAATCCCTCCTTTCTCCCAGGATGGGATTCAAAGTAGCACACAGAATTTTAAAAAAATCATTTAAAAACCCTCTTAATCCAAAAGTTGAATCACAATTAAATTAACTTTGATTTTAAAAAATCAAGTTGTCCACTTAACAAATACAAACAAAAAATCCAGCAGTGATACCTTTATTGGCCAATTGAAATGCACAATATACTTGTTGCAAGTTTTGGAGCTCCATGGGTTTCTTCATCAGGCAAGATGTTACAAATCAAACAGGAGGGGGAAAAAAACCTGATTGAAAATGTTAGTCAGATGCCTGAATGTAAAGATGTTATGATGGGGAGGATATCTTTTGCAGGGAGGCTCCTTCTGGCCAAGTGGCAATAGGGCAACAGGAACATGAGTATCTATTGTAAAGTAGTGGTTGTAAGGGGTGCACACTAAGGTTCAGCTAGGGCTGAGCGTTCATATGCTCAAAGCCCTTGTTGCGCTGCCCAGCCATCATTGTGGTATGCATCTGTCTACATGGTGCTCGCCATGTTGACGTACTTGCGGCACAGTGCCCAAATGGTGCTGAACAGAAAGGGCATCATCGTCATGTGTGAGCACACCTGTGGCACCCATTCCAGGACACAAAAGGAACCCGCCAAGAAGCGGCATGTGGTTGCTGCTGCCTCCTTCTGGGGCAAAAACAGGTGGCATGGAGCCGCCCATATGTAGAGGCCCTAAATCTGTATGGGCACATGCTATGACAAGAGTGGAATACTTGACACAAAGTTTGTATTTGCTCATGGGTGGAGATTAATTGGGAGAATAAGAGGGGAAGGCATTATTTGTCATGAGTCAGGAGCTGCATGCAGGACTGGGACCTAAAGGAAGAGTGTGGTGAGGAGGCTGAAGAAGGGACCCAAGCAAGTCTTCCAGACAGAGAACAACTTGCAACTCTCCCTGTTGTCAGAGCAACCAGCTCTCCCTGCTGAAGAGTTTAGCCAGCTCATCCTGTAGAAGTGCAGCCTTAGCCAGTAGGACAACCTGCTGCAGGGGCAGAGGAAACAGCTGGGGTCTTAAATCCTCAATCAAGGAGGAGGGACAAAATAATACAAAAAAAGAACAAAAATGCTCAGTCAGGCTGTGGGCCAAGCA
Source organism: Urosaurus nigricauda (assembly GCA_034509955.1). NCBI lineage: Eukaryota > Metazoa > Chordata > Lepidosauria > Squamata > Phrynosomatidae > Urosaurus > Urosaurus nigricauda. The sequence continues at coordinate 111,797,886 of JAOEGL010000004.1, forward strand.
CCAACAATCAAGGTCTGATTAGAACTAGCTGGTATGAGGCTATTTAAGAGCTGAGTTTGCTTCAAACACGTGCTAGAAGCAACTTGACTGTTTCCTAGCCAGTATTCCTGTTCCTAATACCTGTTTTCAGACTCCTGCATTTCATACTTCAGACTTCTTTGACCTTTGGACTATGTTGACCTTGATTCCTGTTGCTCCCATGACCTGGACTGCTTGACCAACACCTTTTTCATAACAGACTCCCACAGGCAACAGCACTTTTTAACTTCTGGTAGTTTGCTGTCTCGGCCTGTATTATCAGTTTGTGGTTCCCTCCCAACCAGCCTGTGTAGGTGTTCGGTGAACCAGGACATTATTTTGTGTTTCTACATGGCCAGAAATGATGTTACATAACGTCCAGTATTCTGAAATGTCATATGTGGCCTGCTGGAGGGATGCAGCAGGAGGGATGGCTTTCTTCCCATCTGCACTTACCCAAACCTGATCTACAGGCTGTTGATGGGTAGCATCAAGGCTGCACTCACCCTTATTTGGATTCTTTAAACTGAAAACATCTGTCTGTCTGTGTGTCACACTTATATTTTCTGCTTTTCCTCCAATGTACTTATGCCTTTCTTCCAATGAGCTCATGCTGAAGTACATACCCGTTTTTGTTCCCACGGTATCCTCACAAGAGTTTAGGTTAAGAGGGAGTAACTGGACCAAGGTCATCCAGTGTTTCTTGGCTGAATGGGGGCATGAACCTGAATCTTCCAAATCCCAATTCAATACTCTCACTATACAACACTGGCTCTCAAGCTTGTAGTAGGTAATGTGTTCAAAAAGAGAATTGTCCTCTGACAAGCCTTTAAATACAGGGTATTCTTAATAAAATAGGATATGTTTCCACTTTACCTTATCTTCTGATTTTGGACCATGGAGATCCCATCAGATCTTGGAAGCTAAGCAGAGTCAGACCTGGTTAGCACTTGGATGGGAGACTTGCCAATGAATACCAGGTATTGAAGGCTATATTTCAGAAAAAGGAACTGGCAAAACCACTCCTGAGTATTCCTTTCCTAAGAAAACCCTATGGGATTCAAGGGGTTCACGATAAGTTGAGAGGGTACTTGAAGGCACATACACAGAGAGGGAAATAGGAGTTTAAAGTAAAGCTAAATAATCCATTTTACTTTCACCGGTTTGAATCTTCCAAGATGCAGCCAGATACTATCATATGCATTTTGCCGCCGATGCCATCTCCTGCCTAAAATCCACCTAAATCCACGCTAAAATCCGAGCTCACCCAGCCAATTTGTAAAGCCAGGCTGCATCCCGGAAGAGGATTCAAGGCAAGGTAAGCAGGATTATTTAGCAGTGCACTAAACTCCAAAGGAGGAACAACAGAACAATTTCATCTGCATCTAATAAGATGTCTCCCATGAAGTTTACATTCAATGTCTTCCACATTCAAATGTGGCAGCTGGCCAATTAAGAATGAGAAGACTTTTTGTTATAACTGATATAAAATGTGACTGTGAATTTCTTCTTTCATTAAACCCACAGTAATGCAATGAGGGAAAGCCATTTAGGGACATTTCACTGAGACATCAGCTGCCTTAGGACAAAGAACTAGAGTCAAATAGCTGAAGAGGATTCAGCCTACACAGCACAAAATGCACACTGAAAAGTCAGGCGCTCTGCCTCACTGCATGTTCCTCCTTTGAAGAGGGAATTGTGATTGTTGGCAGAGGAAGGATGGAGACAGGACTAAACAAGGGCAAAGGAAGAAAATGGGTTCCCCCCCCCTCTCCATCCTGGCTTCTGCTGCCAAAACTATAATTGCAATTTATAAGATAAACACAAGTCTAATATTATATTGTATCAAATTCAATGTGAACCCCAGAAAAAAAATCGCAAGTTTTCTGTTTCATACAATGTGACATCTGAAGTTTTAGGAAGCAATTGGGAAGGCAGAAGGGAAAATGGGCACTTAAGATAAGAAGGGGCTTTTGATGTCCAGAGCAGATGTCCCTACGTCTATGTTTAAAAAATAAATTAAAAAATTGAACAAATATTTACATTTCTCACTCTTAAGCTATATGGCAAATGGTTTTCCTTTGAAGTGCTTCTGTTAGAGTAAAAATCTATGGTAAGTGATAGTTGGTCTGTAGCTCTTTTCCTTTCTTTGAAAGGAAGTTACAACAAACGTGGAAGTCCTTCAAGCTTTCAACATGTCTTTGATATGAATAGGAGGAGAGGCTGTAGTCATACCTATATAATTATAGATGCATAGGTTTTATCTCTTTATAACAGGTGTAGAAGCTCTTCCAGCTCAAGAACTGAATCTAATTTGAAAAAAAGTTTGTGGGATCTGCATTACAAAAGCCAAAGACAAAAAGGATGAAATGAAAATTTTAGCTTGAAGTTGTTATTGACAATAAATAAGCCTTGAGAGGGTCATTTCAATCTTCTACAAAGGTAAACATACAGTATGTGCCAGGACGGTGTTGTGGTTTGAGTGTTGCACTGGGACTCAATGAGACTTGGGTTTGAATCACCAGTCAGCTACAGAAACCCAGTGTGTAATTTTGGGCAACTCATACTCTTACAGCCTCATAGCAAGGCAAGGAAAATCCTCCTTTGAACAGTAAACCTGGAACCAGCATTGTGTAATGGTTTGAATGTTTGAGTAGGACTGTATTTTCCATGGTGGGGGGGGGGGCTTTTTGTATAGTTTGGGATCAAAATTGCCTGAAAATGTTACCAGATGTATTTTGGGAGGTTGTGGACTTTGGAGCTCTGGTAGGGACCATCTGGGGTTTAGGGGCCACAGTTTGCCTATCATGACTTACTTTTTCACCAAGGCTTTTCAGGACTGGCTTTGCTGCCCAGTTTGATAACTGTGCTTTAAGCCTCAAATTTTGAGTACAGATCTAACTCAGGGCCTGAAGCCATGCTATCCTAGCACCACTGCTTATCTGGGTTAGTCACCAGGTTGGCACAGGCACAGGTGAGTTCCACACACCCATCCCCACACTGACCTGGGACTGGCACACTCTTCCATATTTTTGTGGTGGGTGATCCATTTATGGAGTCATCTGCAATGGCCAAATAAAGTGGATTCTAACTGCTTGTTTAGATGACGCATGAGGTGAAACCAGGTGGAAAGCAAAATGAAGCCACACTCTGGGGCTAAAAACTGGAACAAAAAGAAGTTGTGATACTCTGACTCAAGATGGAAAATGCACAATATCGTGCCAGTGTATAAACAGCCCGGTGCCAGTACAGGACTGCGGCAAAGCAAAAACCTGATCACCAATATTGCAATAGATGTAATTTCAAGATAAATAAACCAGATTGTCCAACAGGGGGGGCATGTATGGGGGGTCTTCATGATTGGACTTTGCCAATGTATTACTAGGGATTGTACAGGGGTGCATTGCCAGTCATATAGGCAGACGTCCAATGGAATGGCATCTGGTCAGGAAGAGAGAGGTAACCGGAGGTTGTAGGCAGTGTATTTGTGTGATGATGTACAGTCGTAGTGGGGAAACAACAATTTTTTTTACAATGCAGCGTGACTTGATGCCAGTGTTGTTTTTATCTTTTTTTCTTCTCTATTACCAAGAACTAGATGCAATATTTTTTTAAAATACTATTTTCAAAAGTCCCACTTTCAAAAGGTTATTTTGTCTCTCCCTGTCAAGAAGTATTTTTCACAGATTTTTCGAATGACAATAAAAGACTAGGTGAACATTTATGCTAATTACCTGGCATTTCAAACTCAATTAGCACGTCAAAAGGAAGTTTGGCAGAGATTTAAAGAACATTCCTCTGAATGAAAAAACAGGTTTTTCTTGGCATAAAGAGGAGTTCAAATCCTGGCCATCGAATTTTCAGCTGATTCTTACTCGTTGATCGAGAAGTGCTAATAATTTCTTCTCTTTAAAAAGCTTTTGAAATCTTTCAACAACAGATATTTCTTGTGTTTATTTCTTTACATCACTACTTGATGTTGTGTGGTGTGGACAGTCTGTGGGTATTCAGGCCAGCTTGGGAGCAGGCAGTGCAGACAGCAGGGTTTTCACTGGCTTTCTGAGAACCCAGATTGAGTCACTTCTGTGTGTCTGCTCTAGCCCACAAAGTGTCCAGATGGAAGGTGACCAAAAGGAGGGAAGTAATTGTCCACAGACAGTGGTTTTGTGTGATAGTCTTCATGCATTGGGGAGGTGGGGGGAAAATAAATGTGCAACATGGCTTGATGTCATGTGGTGTGGACAACCAGTGTGTTTGCCTGCTTTTGTAAATTGCTACCAACCCAATTTTCCTGCCTGTCTGCTAAGCCCCTTAGTGGACATGTTTTGGGATTGTAACTCAGATCATCACCATTGTCTATCCTGCCTAGAGTTGATAGGAGTTGTAGGCCAAAAAACAAAACAAAACAAAAACACCCAGATGGCTACAGTTGCCCATCTTGCTATGAAACCTACCTAATTTTTTTTTAAAAAAATAATCATTGGCTCTGGTTATGTCTATCTCTAAATTGATAAACATAAAATTCAAAATAAAGATAATTCTTGGTCCCCTCCACCACTTTGTAAAAAACCAAAATTAATGTTCTAATAAGACTTTGATGGCTAAATATTAGGTTTTTAACAGTATTTTGTTTTAATCCATACTGTAAACGACCTGAGGTTCCTTAGTGGGAGAAAAGTGCTATATTCTATATTAATAAAAAAACATAGATGGCAAAATACCACCTCTAAAAGTCAAGTATAGCCATGTATATTTTAAAATCCATCTATTTTCATGTAAGATATGATTAGTGTTAGCAAACTACTCTATTAAAAATTTTCAAGCTGATTTATTGATGCCAAAGGAAAAGATTAATGTTACATTCTCCATAAAAGATTAGCATTCAAAATATTTTCTTCATAAATCTAAATTGTATGAGTTAGGTCCAATTCACACAGCAAGTTATCATCAAGTGGTAGATTTATTGCCCCTCTTTCACATAGGATGTGAATTGTTTGGAACCACAAAGCAAAGAAAATAAGATGATAAAAAGTACCCTGCTGAATCAGTCCAAAGGCCTATGTAGTGCAGCATCCTGTTTCCCACAATGTCTCACCAGGTGCTTATGGGAAACCCACACATTAGTAGGCCAGAGAAATTGTTTCCTGAATTTGATGTGACCTTATTCTCCCCATTACTCCTGAGATGATTGTATGAAATGAAATCACAACGGATAATGAGTAACTGGAGATGCCATTGGAATATTAGCCAAAGTGAAATTTGATGTGAACTTTAGTGTTTTCCTTCACATTTGAAAATGGATGAGGGAAGAATTTTCAACAAGTCTAGTGACATTTCTCAGAGAAATTTGTTAACCATAATAGGTCAGGAGATTTCATGTAAAATTTGCAGAAACTTCATAGATTTTCTCCCTGCTGAAAAAGATAAGGATAGGCGTAAACAGCTCTGTCAAGTTTGCTTTCTCCCTTATTTAACATCACCCCCCCCCAACACACATATCTTTCCACATCTTTGACAGGTTCTTATCAAAAATGTACCCCCCCCCCCCAAATGTAAGCCAACTGCACCGGCTAAATTTAGTAAATGCAGACATGACCACTATGGAAAATAATTATTAATGAAATGTCATGTTGCACCAGCCTGTTTTTTTTTTTTTTAAATCATTGAGATTTCAGGACATCCAAATGGACAGCTTTTCTTTAGAGATGTAAAAAACTGCTTCTCTGAGACTATTGAGAAATGTATATTGAGAAAGAACAACTAAAGCCACAAATGCAGGTATGGGGCAGAACAAGAAATGCTTGTGTTTACAAGAAATCACAACACAGTGTTGCCAAACTAGCATATACAACTGATAATGAGCACTGCCCATAATATGCTGGGGAGGTTACAAACACTTAGCTGGAATCTATATTTTATCCCCTGTCAGATGTTAGAGTGATTTACTTTGAAATAAGTAATTTTTTAGTGTTCTTCCTCCTACTCAGATATTCAAAGTCTTGCATAAGGTCAAATAAGAAGACCATGGAGAATCCTTGTGTGACAATGGTAATAGCTGGTGATTTTATTATTCTTATTTTAGAACTACAGGCCTGGTATACAATACAGTCTTCATAGTTCTTGGCAGATTTTTCAGCCATAAGAAGGTGGGGTGTAAGCTGTTAACTGGAGATTGTGTATCATACTTATGCCAACAGTAGAAACCTTTCTTCCTTAAAACTGAAGGGAGGATTACTCTTTGCTCTTAGCAGATAATCATTTTTGTGTTCTCTTTTCAGTTTCATCTGAAATATGTTAAGTAGCACAGGCAACTCAGCTTTGTCAATCTTGCACCAGCCAAGCCAGTGTTCTGATCATACCTGCTTCTGTACTTTACTTCCTACTCCTTTCTTTTGTAGTTACATCTTTCCCTTCCAGATAAGAGGTCACAGTTTAAAGGATGGAAAGAATGAGTTTGTGCTAGGTTTCTATGCTTGCTTGAACCCATGGGATAGGGCAGCAGATCTGTGACAGCCTGCAGGAGAAGGCAACCTCATGATTTCAAATATTTCAAGTGTTGCCTATCAATGCAATCCTGCCATGAAGAAACAAGCTAGTAGAGATCCCCACCTCCATTTGAATGTACTGTTTCCTCAGAATATGCGAAGGCCAGGATTCAACTAGGTACTGAAGCTGGGTCTCACTTGCTTCTGCCAGAATCAGCAACAACAATCCCTCTTGCAGCTCACTGTATACATAAAAATCTAACCTAGAGGATTTTCCAGCCTTCACACCAGGTTTTTAGCACGCATGGAAACACCAATTATGATAGAAGCAGTAGAATTGAGCTTAAGTACCCAGTTGGATTAGGGCCTAAAGGTCTGAGTTTATAAACTACAGTATTCTTAAAACACTGTCTCCCTTTGTGAAGGTCTGAGAATAGTTGGGACAAAAATCTGATTTCCTAGAGAAAGAATGGTGATGGAGATTTCTTAAGTCAATGTATTCCAGTATCACGAATAGTACCATAAAGCTCACAATATAAGACATATTGTTCCACTAAAATTAGCATGCGTAATATCAAATGTTAGAGATGATGTGGGGAAAGTGGTCCCGGTTACATTTGTGTCCAAGACTGGGGTGGAAATTGAGAGTGACTTTTACTTTTAGACTGATGTCTGAAGTTGCATCATTTAAGAAGGCTGGCTGTCTTGTGCAAGGTTTTGTTTTCATTAGGTTTGGTCACATATAGGTAAGCAAATAATATTTTTTTAATGTTTTAGCCTTTATTGAGACACTCAGTCAAATATGGTCAAGCCCACGAGGTTTTTTTTTTACCCCAAGATTTATTTATTTATTTATTTTGGCCTGTTTGCCCATATTGGTTTTGCATAAAAACATTGCACTTTGCACAACTTTTCACATTTTGTGCAGAAAACAAAACAAAACAAAATCCCTTTGGGATCCTCCCCCCAAACACCTCCCAAAATGTGGAATAAAACTTATAAATGCACAATAATTTGCACAATGAGAAGGAACCATTTGATTTTTTTTTAAAAAAAATTCCATGTAAGAATGTAATAAGTGAAGATTCATATCCCTAGCCACAGTTCTCTTGAGATGACTAGAAGCTGGAAAGATAATGCCTCAGACTCCATTGTCACAGTATACAAGAGAGAATGTTTTTTAACATTAGCAGAAAAACTGTCATAATAAATCAATGTTACTGACAAACATGGATTCTTTTATCATGGTGTGATAGAAAATATCATTCTCTATAGAAGAACCAATAGCAAGGCAATTGAATTACCTCTTCACCCAAGGACACCTAGAAATATGTGACAAAATACTTTGGGAAAAATAGAAATCATGTATTTCTTGTATGTTTACTTGAAATTTTGTTTCACCAATCTTTTCATTTGCATAAACTAAACTGAAAGCCTTTGCAAAAGCTGTTTATTATTGCTTTTCAATGTGTTATTCTCCTATATCTCCAAACTGTGTTACAAAATGTTTTTTTTTAAAAAAATACACCAAGACTTAGGCACATTTGTGAACATTTTTCAGATACATATATTTCATGCACATGTTCCAAAACACATTTTTCAGACACATTTTTGCTGCTTTGTGAATCACAATAGAAGCTCAGAAATGTATGGGATACAAACTACAAGCTGTGTGAAATCTGTGTTTGGGTACTGCAGGTGAAAACTGGATAATTTTGACTGAAAAGAAACAAATGAATTTTTGATCGATCCACCACAGTATCTGATGAAGTTGGTGCTGGCTTGCAAATGCATTTGTTAGAATAGATGTATTTGGGGTGTCACAAGATTCTGCACTGCTTGAACTGTAACAGACCAACATGACGACTCGTCTGAAATTTGTTACTATTCACTATGATTGTTTAGTTAGGATATAGCATATCTATGGGTGAGGGGGAGAGAGTTCCTCCAGCATCCAGATGTGTTTTATCATTTCTTCTCAATAGTGAGCACTACCTAATTCAGATTTTAAGCCATAAGCAAAACTTTCTTTTTAAACTCATCCTAGAGCGAGACAGTTGAAATATGTATTGCCAAAATGACATTCCTTTATGAATAAGCTTTTACATCACATGCCCCATTGTACCGCTTTCTTTCAAAATATAAGAGCAGTTCTAGAACTGGACTCTAGGTTACAACTATTTTCCTCACCTGCAATGTGGAATTCAAGAATACAGGCTTTCTTGTAATCTCAATGTGTGGACATGGACTGTAGTGAAGAGAAAGGATAGTGTGAACCGGGAAGTACTAGGAGATGTGTGATTTCCACAAACGCCTCTAACTTCTTTGCAGCAACTACAATCATAGATATACCACATTTCTGTTTCTCTATACAGTTGCAGACTAACATATAAGAGTTAACGTTTCTTTTATGGAGAAATTTTTTAAGAAACATTTTATCTTCCCTTCCCATCTGAGGAATTTTCATAGGATGCCATTTTTCCCCAATGGAATTTCCAGTAAGGCTAGCAAGATTTTGTCAGGCATATTCCTGGAAAAAAAAAACCCTGATTCGGCCTCACATGTAGTTGGAAGCAAAATTTCAGCTCTCTTTTCTATTAAAATATTTGAGGAGTTTCACAGCAAGTTGAAAACATTTCCCAGCAAAATTCCTCACTTATTTCTTGGAATTAAGTCTTATTTTAAAAAGGCTAAGCATAGTACAAACATTTCTAAAGTAAAGTATCAGAAAATATAGATTATGCTTGTAATGGGCAGCTGAAATAGAAGAATTCACCTTCAAGGAAAGGCAATTTCTCCATGATATGCCATTCCAGACATATCTGCATCTGTGAAGCAAAAGGAGCTACCCATTCCACCTTGTGCAAAAGAAATTAAACATCCATTAGTTCAAATGACCAATATTTTAGGTAGAAGCATTTGGGAATAGGTAGTTAAACACAGCTGTATAATCCCAAAGAATCTGTAAATAAATATATAAATAAATGGCTTGACAATTGAAACCAAATGTAATCTTCACAGACACTGTGTGTGAATTGTAACATACATTGAGGGCACATTGAAAAAAAAAGTGAAAAGAGTAGATTTTGCCACCTTCGATCCCATTTTTGGAAAAAGGCAGGATATAAGTGCAATAAATAAATAAAATAGGTTTGTCATCAGCACTTTAGTCCCTGGTGAGAAACTGATAGTTCCACAGAATCTCACCTTTATGTATTCTGCAAGACACACAATGGGTCCTGGAGCAGATTAAGTCAGAAATCTCCCTGGAAGCCAAGATGACAAAACTGAGGCTATCATACTTTGGACACATCATGAGAAAGCATGACTCACTGGAAAAAACAATAATGCTAACACAACAGGAAAGAAACCTATTGCATTAATATTTCTGGGTATAAATACCCATTTTATATTTCCTGAGACTATCAATGAAATGAAAGATTTGCTGCTTCCAAAATTTATCCATTTGTGTGCCTTCTTTTTGAGAAACAAAAAAGTCACAGAAACCTACAGAGACATTTGGATAACAGGTATGACTGATTTGTACATTTGAAAAATGCACACAAACATGCTTTAGTCCATGCAAAAATGTACAGAAAAGTCATACACTAGGAGAACTGTAAACTTTGGGAAGGAAATGCCAGCCAAAAATTAAGTGCAGACTTTTGTGCAGGAAAAAGTGTCTCGTCATTCTGTTTGGAAATCGGACAGCAAACCAACTCAAGTCCCTACAACCAAAGAACCCAGAATGTATAACTGCCAAATATAATAAATAAGCAGGATAACTGTGGTCCCACTTCCCAATGTAAAAAAATAAAAAACAACTTTGTAAGGAATAAACAAATAACTAATCTAGGGAGCAGAAAAAAACAGTGTAATTTCTAAAAGGGTAACTACCCCACTGAGAATTGTGCAAAAAATCAAAAGCAATTAGTATTTTAATAATAATAAAATATCCAAACTTCAGGCCAAATGCGTTTCGACTGAAAGTCTTCCTCAGTGGCCTGGCTATGAAGTATTAACTGTATATATATTTAAAAAAAATCAATCAGTTCTTCAGCTCACACACTGTGACTCTGCTAAATCGAAAGGTAATAATGTTCTTCCTCTGCTCCCAAAGTCTCTTATATAAGCTACTGAGCTAGTTGTGGGAATGATCCTGCCAAGACTCAGGGAAAAAGAAAAACCTTAGGGAAAACTAAGGGTGTGGAAGGGCAATGAAAAACTCAAGCTAGCCAAATTATATATTCCTTTAAGTCCACCAGGGATTCAGAAAATATGACTCTGTTTAATTCCAGGATAATAATATTCTTCTCCTGTTTCCAGAGTCTCTTCAATATCCAGCTGAACTAGTAACAGGAACAATCCTTTTTTTCCCTGAGTCCTGGCAGGATCATTCCCACAACTAGCTCAGCTGCTTATATAAGAGACTTTGGGAGCAGAGGAAGAACATTATTACCTTTTGATTTAGCAGAGTCACAGTGTGTGAGCTGAAGAATTGATTTAATTTTTTTAATATTAGTTATTTGTTTATTCCTTACAAAGTTGTTTTGTTTTACATTGGAAAGTGGGACCACAGTCATCCTGTTTATTTATTATCTTTGGCAGAACCCTTTTGGTTGGTGTTTTGGAAATTGGACAAGACAAGGTGGCTAGTGCCTATACGAAAAATTTAACTAGAATGAAAGTGGAGAAACACAGGCAGAATATAATGTTTGGGGCAACCAATAAGAATCAGGCTGGAAAAAGATGGGGGCTACTCTCAGCAGTGAATATACAAGGAGGAGGAGCTAGTGATATTGGCAGAGCATGATAGGATCCTGAAGGAATTATATCCAGGAAGGCTGGGGGGAATATTAGAAACTGCCTGAGGAGCAGATGTATATATAAAAAAGAACTGATCTGAAAGAGTTATCTGGATACCCTTTCAGCTTTGTTCAGTGCGAACCAAGTCAGCGAAGGAACTTACATATAGTAAGGAAGGGAAAGTAGTAAATTTTTAACAACTGAAGTAATTCATATACTGTAACACAAGCTTAAGAACCATCTACTAAGAAAGATACAGTAATACGTTCTGAACGCAAATAAAGTTCTTTTCTTGGGTTCAACATGGAGTTGCTTGAAGTAATTTACAGTTAACAACAAACATGCCACTAAAAGTAATAAGAACAATTATTAATAAAGACACTTCAGTTAGTTAGTGGGATTGTTGTCACATATTAATTGGTGCCAAGCAACTGGGATTTAAAAGACTCATTGTGCTAGCACCTGAGAAAACCAGTGAGTATCACAGATTTGCAGAGCCCTGGCTGGTTATCATTTGAATGAGCCACAAAATTTTTACAGACATCCATCTTCAAGCACATATTTACTTACATGCAATGTTTGTTGGTGATGTCATTTGTGTGCACCAGGTTTATACAATGTCATATTGCTAGTTGGCCAGAGAGTGCATCCATCAAATCTATATGAAAATAGGAACCACTAGAGAATTCACTGAGTCCTCAATGAATTACATATTCTATATCAAGTGCTTCCAGATCTGTTCCAGAGATCAACAGTTCAGTTGAATGTGTTTTTGAAATTTAACAGCAATCCTAGTTTTTCCTAATCCAGAACAACAACATTCTGTGGAAAATCTAATCTTCAAACATTTTACATTTCTTTACACAGTGTCATAATCCTAGCCTATCTAGATATAATTAAGGAGCTTATCGCTGGGTGTTTTAAATTGGCTCTGGACTCTTGGGCTGCAGTCGGGAAGCAGGATGGAGGCGAGGATTATTGCAAACTAAATCACTGCCGAATCGCTGGCTGCCATCAGCCAAAGTCCCAGCCAGGTCCAAGCCGTGCTCCACCACCACCTTTTAGAAGCCGGAAAGCTTTCCGGTTTCTAAAAAATCCTGGTGGAGTGCGGCTCAGACCTGGGCTGATGGCAGCTGGCAACTCGGTGGCGATTTACTGTGCGATAATCCTCGCCTCCATCTCTCATCCTTGCTGCAGCCTGAGAGACTGGAGTCAATTTAAAACAGCAAGCAATAAGCAGGTAAGTTATATGGACATATTTAGAAGAGAAGTGTCTAAGAACACCTAAGTCAATTTCTCCTTCAATCATTAATATATAGTAATAATATACAAAATGTGCCTCTTCAAATTATGCCACTGATGTTGCACTTGGTAAAGTGACACATTAGTGGAGGTGAAGTGAGATAATGACTAATTTGTTCACATGAGCAAGATGCCCATTCAAAATGACCTTTTCAAATACATCACTTGATCAGTCCTTTGATGAATGCAATAGTTTATCTAGTGTAATAATTAGGACATGAATTTGATTTTTATTACATTTGTTAGCCCACATGTCAATAGGATGCTACTTACTGACAAACAGTGCAATGGAAGAAGCACCTTCCATGTCTGCATTAGAGGGAGTGATGTGTTTTTTTTCCTGAGCTCTTGGCTCTTAAAAATATCAAAGAGAATATCTGCATTTCTATCATGCAGGGGTGAATATATCCAGTTTATCTTGTGGCTCACTTGAAGCTTTTCCTTGTCAAAGGCTAAACTTTGATTCTTGTCTTCTATGTATTTGAGTGTAAGCCTGTGACAAGCTAAAGAAAGGCTTATTCTAAGTAATTTCCACTCTTGACACTCCTGTCTGTACACTATTTCATAGGGCACACACATTACATTGAAATGTTCTCCTGAACAGGACACTGTCTTTATTTCTTCTTACAATGTCAGGCAACAGAAAGAATATGTACCTTATTTTCTTATTGGTTTATTTAAGTATTTCTATCCCACACCATAAGATCTCTAGTCATCTTACAATAAAAGTTTACACAATTTAAAATTTAGGACAATAAAAATAATTTAAACATTCTAAAAATATACCAAGCAGCTTGGTGGCACAAGCAGCTTTGTCTGTTTTGTGGACAGTCTAAACCCAATGTATATGTATATACGAGGAGGTATTGTAAAATTTTAATTATCACCTTTAAGAAAATTTGACAGAAAGTTTGTTTTTATTTGTAGTTGTTAACTTATTTCTACGTAGTCACCATCCAGATTTACACATTTTTTCATCGTTTCTTGACCCTCCAAATACCTGATATTGTAGATGTCTGCAGATCTCACCTTACAAGGGGGTATTGTAAAGTAATAATTATCACCTGTATGTTATTCTGGTATATTGATGAAATTTTGTCAGTATCAACATTGGTCCCTAAGTGCATGATGTTGAGAAAATCAGCTCATTGTGTCCTTTATTTTTGTGCCAGATTGTGCCAGATGTGACTAAAGTGTAAAATTCTCATATTATTCTACAATAATGGTATGTGGAGTGTCAAGAAACCCTAGGAAAAAATGTGTAAATCTGGATGGTGACTACGTAGAGATGTTAACAACTACAAATCAAAACAAACTTTCTGTCAAACATTTTTAAAGGTGATAACTAAAACTTTATGATACCCCCTTGTATGTATCTGTACCGATTTGAATGAAGTCATCAGGTCCCAAAGCCTTTGATAAAAAGTAGCACCACATTGGCCTATAAGGGGAATGCATGCCACAATTGGAGTGCCACCATGGAGAAGCCCTCTCCCATGACCTCACACAAAATATTGCTCCCACCTTTGGGACACAGAGGAGGTTCTCTGCAGCAGATCTTAATTTTCATGTAGGCACGGTATAGACTCAACTATAAGTGAACCTCATGTATTAATCAAGGGCAGGTTTTAAGACCAAAATTTTGGATTTTAATATGACCCATGGATAAGTTGAGGGTGAAACTTAGGGGCATCTAACAAATGATGCAATGGATGAATCAATGAAAAACAATGCCAAAGAACTTACAAAATTCTAGCAGGCATAACTATTTGTGCTCATATGAAAGGCTGAATGGATGAGAGAGTAGAGTGGGGTCAATTATTTCAGGACCGATTACACTCTTGCCTTTCACCAGGGAATGGTTCCTTTTTAAAATGAAAGTTAAAGTACAGTATCTACATTGTCCCATGGATAAGTTGACTCAGGTTTTTTGAGTCATTTTTTAAAACTAAATTTCTAGACTTATACATGAGTATATACAGTATACGTTGGCATACACACCTCACCAAATGGACAGAGTGAGAAAGTCTATTATTCATATTTATTGAGCATTACTGGTAACAAGATTCTCAGGTGTAAAGATATATCACTGAATACTAAAGTTAGGATGATCTATGCCATTGTATTCCCAGTTTCTATGTATGATTGTGAAGGCTGGACAGTGAAGATGCTGATAGGAAGAAAGTCAACTGATTTGAAATGTGGTGCTATAGAAGAGTTTTATGGGCCCCTTGGACTGCAGAAAAAACAAATAAATGGGCCCTAGGGCAAATCAAGCCTGAACTCTGCCTAGAAGCCAACATGACTGAACTGTCATACTTTGGGAATATCATGAGAAGACATGATTTACTAGAAAAAAGGGTAAGGTAGAAGGCAGTAGAAAAAGAAGAAGACTGAATTACAGGTGAATAGACTCAATCAAGAAAGCCACAGACATGAGTCTGAAAGACTTGAGCAGGGCTGTTGATGATAGGGTGACTTTGCATAGTGTCACCAAAAGTTGAAGTCAACCTGATGGCAGTTAACAACAACAATCTGCTCCCTCTCACTACAGAATTCTGTGAAGCTGTTTTCCAAAGTGAAGTAGACAAATGGATGGCTAGCAGATGGAAGAGTCAAAAGGTGGACTTCTGTGCTCAAGGTTCCTTCTTAAAGCAGAGAATTTAAAAAGGAACATGTCTGGTTATTAGTATTTGTACAACTTTTTGGTTCTGTACCACTAACCCAATTGTTTCTGCAACAAGGCTGAGACTCATGTGATCCATGGGCCCCCAAGTCCATTTTTGCAATCCCCATAGTCTGGGATGGCGGATGGGTGTCACTTTTTTTTTCTTCAAGAAATGGAAGAATCATATCTTCAAATTCTCTTCCTGACAATGCACATTAGACTAATACTGCACATTATCCAAAATATTCAGTTTTTTAAAACAAGAAGAAGTTTTGTTTTAAATTGAGAGTGACTTTTCAGTCAATTGTTGTTTATGAGGGAATTCTGTACTCTCTAGTTTTGCTGAATGGGAAGATGGGGGGTGGGTGGGTTTGGGTTATAATAATTTTAACTGTAACTGTTTTAACTTGCTGTACCCCACCTCAATTGCTTAGTCAGAGAGGCGGGTTATAAATACAATTGTATTATTATTATTATTAGTAGTAGTAGTAGTAGTAGTAGTACTACTACTATTATCACATGTTTTCATGAAAAGTTTCACAGACCACAAAGGGAATAAATTCTTTTTTAAAAATTCAGTTAATACAAATTGCTTTTTCATCCCTGTTTTTCCTTTCCCTTATTCCTTTCTGTTTGCTTAAATAGTTCTCATGAACAGGCAGCAACAGTAAGGAGGAGAATTGGCTAGGCCAGGGAGCTCAAGGCACTGACAATAAGCCCTACATAGAAGCGAAGGCCTTCATAGGTCCCTGTCAATGTTGCCCTCTTCTGCTAGCTAGGATCCTAATTCCATAAATATAATCCCTGTGTTTGAAAACTTTCTCCAAAACAGAAAGAGACGAGTTTCTTAAATGTGTGTGTAGACACACACACACATTTCAGAATTATTTTATTGAATTATGGTAAGGTAGAACATGGTGATTTTATGTAAGTTCCCTTTTGAATGCTTTGCACTAAAAGGTGACCTAGAAATACTGTAAACAAAACAAAGGCATTTTATTACTCCTAACCATGGACTCTGCCAGTGAACACTGACAGGGCTGTCATTAAAATTAGGTCATGGAGAAACAAGAGGGAGGTGGTGTCAGCATGCTCAAGTGAATCCCAGGATTTAGAGAAATACCACAACTTAGAGGGGGAGATAAGCAGGCCAAAAAGCTCAGGGAGAGAGCAATCAGAGCAAGAGTCTGTTCAGTGGGGGGAAAGAAATGGATATTCAGGAAGCTGAAACGGAATGGAGTACTGAACGAAAGCACAATTGCCTACGTTCTTTACAGAGAAATTGTGCAGTCCATCCTACACCATTTTGTTGCATATCTTACTTGGCCAAGCAACTGAGGATAACATCAACATGATCTGGAAATAAAAAGAGGATTCTCCTCTACATTCAAGCAGGGAAGGGGAAGCCCATTTCTGCTCTGGGGCATTTTACCCAAACTGGTCCCCTAAGCTGGCTGTGATGGGAGTGTACGGTAACTGTGAGGTCAGTATCATACAGTGACATTTGTATAGGGTCCATGATCTTCTGAAGTAGACAACAGCAAAGAGCCAGAAGAACTCTTTGCTGTTCTCCTGCACTTGCCTGAGAAATCTAAAGCCAATGCTTAGCCACAAGCTTCCCTATCTTCCTTCCTATCTCCCTGCCCACAATGGATGTTTGTGTAAGGATATGAGATAAACACCACCTAGTCTGATTTTTCTTTAGTGTTTTTGTTTTATTCTTCTTTCTTATGCTGACTCCATTTCCGATGAATGGCCATTTCTGTTTACTCACAGCCATAATTAGCATTTCAATTGGAGTGAATGGGTTTAACCCCTGCAGAGGTTGAGCACATTTTGCAAATAAAATGGAGTTCAGCTGAACTCCAAGGAAACACCAAAGGAAAACTTTGTTTTCCACCATTTTTCTAGAAATGCAGCCTTCCTATTGGCAGTCATACTGAACAAGTCATCACCTAAGATCCTACCCTCCTATGGCAAAGCAAGCAAAGTTAAGGTCAATCAAAAAACGGGGCCTTTGTATCCACCCAGTTTTATGTGTCTGCTTCATTATTTTTCATCTATTTACACTGCAAATATTGTTAAAGGGCTACTTCTCACAGAAATGTTAATCATGTATCTGTAGGCTGTACCATTGTGAGCTGCACATTGAAAATTAGAATTTCAAGTTTCAGCTCTGCTCCTTGACACTAGTGCTTCTGTGCTATTCTTTCTTTATGGAAGAACATGTGCAGGCCACTTAAACATAAGTGTGCATAGTGAGAGACAGTAATTGGGACTAAAGTTAAATTTTAAACTTAGACAATTGTATATTGAAAACATGTTGAGAGTGGAAAAAATGACAAAGAAGTCCACATGATTACACTGCAGAAAATAGAAAAGATTATCCCAAAGGTGTTGTGAGAAGGTATTTAGTAACTATCATCCAAGAAGCATCATCCCATGTATCTGAAGCCTCTTCACTGGGAAAGTCTTACTGTTTCTGTAAGAGGATGTGCTATTCTTAACTTACTGATTGCTATCACTGTGCCAGGTTGAAATATGATAGTTTGGGTCTGGTTGTTATTAAAGATTTATAGCTCTTTGGCAGCAAAAAGACTCCCCTCTTATGTTTTTCAATAATATTTTCACAAGTGAAACCAGGGAATCTGTTAGAATTACTACAAGAACAAATCATACATTCAGAGCAACAGTAAAATTAATACCACTGATCCTGATATGATAGTCTTGTTCATACATGCATCATTTGGCGATTTGATTAATCAGTAATTACAGCTCAAGTATGCTGAATTAACTTCTATATTATTTGATGTCACGTCAGATTGAATATTTTTTTTTTGGTGATGTCAGTTCCTGTTTGGAGCACCCAGCACCTCAGAACTTCCTATTGCTCAAAGTCCAGTGCTGGTTTTGATGAGGAAAATATGTTCTTTACTTTTCTCCATATCTGAATTTTTAGGCTTTCCCCATTGTATATGTGGAAAAACTTGGAAAATTTGGGAAATCCTGTGCAGAAGGAACAGAAAAAAGGGGGTGAAACAGATGACCAGGAAGGAGAGGCTCTGGCTGTGATCAGGCCAGGACTGCAGTGACTGCACAGCCTCCTCCCAAAGCAGGCCACTTCCACAGGTCTCAAACCACACTACCAGGAGTTGATTTAAACCCACTCATGTTTGCCCCAGTCCAAAGGACCAGAACATGACTTCAGAGCAACTTTGAGCTGCATTGGGGACATGCATCATCTAAACGCCACCCCCCCCCCTCACAAAGCACCCAGAAGCCACTTATTTTGCCCTGTGTGTTTCAGGCCAAAGTTCTCTGCCATTCGCAGCCAAATCATAGACCTTTTCCCAACACAAAGAGGACCATGTTCCATCTATTTTCCATGAAAATGCTAAAGTGGAGTGTCTGAGCTTAATGCAGAACCAGCATGCTTGAATATATAAATAAAGGTTAATAATAATAATAATAATAATAATAATAATATATAGGAATTCCAATTCAGAATCTGAAGAGCTAAGTGCTCAAAATCCTAGGCAATACTTGGGAATTTCTTAGTGAAAGTAATTCTTTCTTTCCTCTTTTTTCAAGTTAACTAGATACTTTTTATTCTGGTTTTTTTTTAAAAAAAATATAATAATTAAAAACCAGTGGTTTACATCTGCAGGAAATAGAAGTGAGCAGTTTCTTAATGCTTATATTCATCAACAGGTTGCCATGACATTCTACATAGGGGATCCAGTGAGGTGACCATTGTATATTGGTTCCAAAACACATCCAGACCAGTGCATGATAGACACTGATGCACACCAGGCACTCCCAGCATGCATCTGGGCACTGGCTAAAGAATGTGATGTGCAAATTATTTATGACGTTATCCCTCAAAATATAAGTTAGCTATGTTATTGATATGGGGGTAGGGTGGGTACGGGGAGGAATGAGTGACAATTTTTATTTGTAACTACCTTTCATCCTAGCCCTGGATGAACAAATGTGTCATTTTTGATTTGTATCACACTGACTTTTTAAAAGAAGAGATCAATTTCTGTCTGTGCTCTATATGAAGAAACCTGTACATTGCAGTACATTCTTGTCAAAACACAGACGGGGAGGAAATTCTTACCCATCTGAGATCATGAATGTGTGAGGAAATCAAATAAGAGATATGCATAGAGGTTGGAGAAGTTACTTCTAGGGAAAACATGCAGGGGTAACTGTGCTGGCCATTTAACAAGTACAAACAAAAATCCATCAGTGATACCTTTATTGGTCAACTCAAATGCACAATATACTTGTTGCAAGCTTTTGAAGTTCCATGGGCTTTTTCATCAGGCAAGATGTTAAAAACCAAACAGGAGGGAAAAATACCAATTGGAGATGTTAATCAGATGCCTACATGTTGTTTCAGACCTTAGTAAAGATATTATGATCTTATGTTATGTTATGATGGGGAAGATATTTTTTGCAGGAGCCTGCCTGCAGAAGATATCCTCCCCATCATAACATCTTTCCCAAGGACTGAAACCACATGCAGGCATCTGACTAACACCTCCAATTGCTTTTTCCTCCTGTTTGGTTTGTAATATCTTGCCTGGTGAAGAAGCCCATGGAGCTTCTAAAGCTTGCCACAAGTAAATTGTGCATTTTGGTTGGCCAATAAAGGTATCACTGATGGATTTTTGTTTGTATTACTTCTAGGGAGTACAACTTCACAGTCTCCCAGACCATAGAAGCCGTAATCCAAATAAGTTTTTCCCCAACCACTGGCTATGTATGTATCAGCCAGCTTTATGTCAATCAATGTAACTAGGTTATGTCTATTTCTAGATGTGGTTTTGAACTGGAAATACTAATTGCCAGACATAGAGACCCATATATGAAAAACATTCACCTTGTTTTTATAGTCCTTATACAAATCAAACCACTCCCAAATATATTTATTTGTTTGGAACTAGGGAGGTCACAATGAATTCCATACAGGACCCACTCCATGGAGAGCATGGCAACCATCAGCCAAATAATTTTTTTGAACCACTGGTGATTTTCAAACTGAGTAGAAGGTCCTATAAAAAGCAGGTTGCCATTAATCAAGCTATGACACTTGAGGAATGAAACACCCCACATTGGAGCATGCTCAGTAAAAAGAAAATTACCCTTTAAATATTTGCCCAAATAAACATTTTTAAAATCCCCCCATGTGGATGATATCAGCCACAATCCACTCTAGAGCAGCTCTGATGTTTTGACAAGACACAAGGCCACATTTTCAAAAGAAGTGATTTGGGTAAGAAGGTAGTCTGAAATCATCACAGTGTTAGCCACAAGATGCAGGTAGGCCAATAACAAGGACAAAAATAGAACAGATTCTGCTAGGTTTGGCTGAGCCCTACAGTGTAAATAGAACTGGTCGCCCTCCCCATCTGCTACACATTAAACCATACTAAAGAGAGAGGTTTGAAGGTTATATTTCAGGCTCTTTTAAAGCTAGCCATGGAAAGGGGAAACCAGACAAAGTTGATGGTTTCCTAAAGCCATCTGTAAATACTGACCTTTTTCTTAGTCAGACTTATTTCATAATATGCCGACCTGACTTTCCTAGTCTACTTCTTTGGGATAAGTTTCCATTTCCTTCCCTGCCACACAGTGCTAATTTACACAGGACTGGCTCAAGATATTTTGTGGCTGGAGAGGAAGAATAAAATAACAGAGCAGGGAGGAGAAGGAGGGAGAGAGACAGCCACACAATTCAGAAGCGGTCAAGAATTAGAAGTAGTTCAATCTTGTTTCAACACTGAGAAGGGCCAAGATCCTGCACTGTTGAGACAGAGTGTAAAGTTCCACCAGACAGAAATCCATCTCTGTCCACACACGCATAACTCAACTTTCTCCTGTGCTTCCCTCCAACATGCCATTTAGTGGTCATTTTGGTGTGTATATCTATGGGAGCTATGCTTTTGTGGGTCTCAAAGGATGATTTCATCATCATCATCTGTATGGCTCCTTGGTTATCCCCAGTTACCAGACGGCTGCATTGGGGAAAGGAACGACAGAAAAAATGGTGAGTCCCAAGATTAGGGGGATGTTATGTGAGGAAGGTTTCTCCCCACAACAACCGTAAATAGACATACACAGCTGCCTGTGTATGTCACCAAGAGGATGTTAGCCAATAACTTCCATCACATACAAATACAGAAATGTAGCTTAGTGAATGCAAAGCTATGAAGCATCATAACTTTCTTCTCCAATATCTCACCTATTCCTCTCTGCATTTCATACCTATATGTAGATTATAACCATGTCTTGAGCCAACCATTTTTAATTCAGTTGCCTTCTACAGCATTCCCAAATACTTGATCGCTCTGTTCCAAGCTGCAAGGGAAAGGAAGAAATCTCAGGGTGAGAGCATTAACTTTAAAATTATTTTTTTAAAAAAAAAAAATATTGTGTGCTGTTAATCTCATTGCTGCCACCAAATGTTGGACAGTACCTACTCTAGATGTTCCAGTTTACATGTCTAACATCTCCCTCCATCCCTCCTTCCCTCCCTCCTTCTCAAAGTTTGTCAGCCATAAACATAACCAGTGCTGAAATGCAGGGAGTGGTCAGTGTATTGAAATACTGAACTACTTCACTGTTTGCTATCTTAGGAATCACTGAATATGGTATTATATTATTGTGTTCTGTAGCTTTTTTCTATTTTATGGAAATCCTAAGGTGAAGCAATCACAGGGTTTTCTTGGCAATATTTGTTCAGAGGGGGTTTGCCATTGCCTTCTTCTGGGACTGAGAAAGTGTGACATGTCCAAGGAAATGCAATGGGTTTCCATGGCCTAGCAGGGAACTGAATTCTGGTCTCCACAGTCCAACAATCAAACAACTACACCATTCTGGTACTCTTCCTCAAATGTGTGATTTTATTAGTAGCATAGATGAAGGTCCAGAACACACAGCAGAAATTATCCAGTTTGAGACTGCTTTACCTGCCTTGGTTCAATGCTAGTGAAGCCTGAGAATTGTAGTTTTGTGAGACATTTAGCATTCACTGTCAGAAAGGTCTGGGGCCACAATAAACAACAATTCCTGGGGTTCCCTACCACTGAACAAAGGCTGTTAAAGCAATTTCAAACTAGATTATTTCTTCTATATTTTGGACCATAGTTATTATTTTGGAGGAGGAGGATTCTTCAGTGTCACTCCAAAAGAAGAGGTGGAGGGGGGGGGGGGGGAAGAAGAAAAGAAAAGAAAAGATATTTGAAAGTGAGGGACATTTGATGATGGAAGCATTTATTTTATCTTGGAGAAAATTTTCTGTGATTGGGCTTCAACTACAATGTGTTAATAAAACCAGTGCTTGCATAAGTGTTAAAAACTGGGCCTATAAAATGTTTAACTTTTCTATTCAAAGTGGAGTTTGAATTATTATTTTTTTGCTTGGGCTATGACTTTCATGTGTTCTTCAAAGCAATGTTTCTAAAAAATTTAGCTGGAATTTTATTTTATATTTTATATTTAATTTCCAACCAGAGAAATAGTTTTTCACTTTTTAGAAACCAAGAGGAAAAGATTTTCATTTTTAGGCTTTTTAAAATGTGAATGACATGCTCTGTGCAATATGGGTTGATCTGAATGCATTATGCCTAATGATGTCATCATGGACCCTCCTCCCCATGACATTACTAAGCTTCTCCTGTGACATCATTGGTTGATTTCTGTGTCTCAGATTTTGGCCTGGAAAACTCAGAGCCAGGATGTTCCTGACAGTCTTAGTCCTCACCTTTTGCAACCTAAGATTTCCCTTCAGTCCTTTTGCAACCCAAGTGCCTCAAACAGATGGGCCAAAACAAGCAATTTCAGGCCACTTTGGGCACTTGGCATTTAGATGATGCAAAGCACCAAAGCAGCTGGAAACTGTGCTGTGATAACACTAAAGCAGGGGTGGGAGCTGGAATAAAAAGAAGCTGAAAGAAACCAGTCCCTCCAGAAAAGTGTGCACATTTGACTCTGCATATAAACACAATAAGGCAAGACTGGTTCCAAGGTAACACTCTATCCTAACCCTAAAGTGTCACATGAACCGCTGCAGGTATACAAAAAATATATAAAAAGGATGGAGCTGAGGGTCTGAGTGGCAATGCAGAAAAGTTGACACCTCTAATGGCTATAGGTACAACATACACAAATCAGACAGTCCAAGATGGGAAATGAGGTGAAGGGGGCTGAAGTGGGCATGGGGGTGGTAGGATTATGCATTGCCAATGTTTTACTGGGCACACCTCTCTTTCAATGCCCAGTGGAGGGTCGCAGGTATGAGTATGTGCACTATCAAATGGGGCAGCCATTCAATGGGATTGCATCTGGGCAGGAGGCAGTTGCTGGTGGTGCATTCCTGCAATGGTGCATATGGATGATGGGGCAAAGGTAAAAAACAAACAAACCAATAGCACATCTTGACTGTGTGGTCATGGCCTGTGCATGCAGGCTGCCTTAGGAGGGGACGGTGCACTCAGCAGGGTCTTAGCCCTCTCTTGGAATCAGAAACTTTGGGCCACTTTTTCCCATTCCTTTGCTTGACCCCAAGATGTACCTTCAGCCCTGACCTGTGGGATAGACCTAATTTTAATTGCTTATCAAGTGTGCTCACCCTTTTCCTTTTCACTTTTCATTCTAATACATTTCTCTATTCCAAATTGCATTTTTTTGTTCTAAATTCATAATGTAGGATTTCTGGCCACAAATTATTGGCTGCGTCATTGTATAGTGGTGTGAATTTGGAATTTCGTGGGACAGAAAATTGAGCCTAATAGCTGTGCAATATCCTGTATTTTTCCCTGTGGAGCTGTATGCTTTGTCACAGTTTTCTTTGCAAACAGAGGAAATCAGATGCGATGATGAGAAAATTACAAAAGCAGTCCACCTCCAGAATTCTCAGGGAAGTCAGAGGAAGTAGAGGAGATAACATGCATTCAGAAATCTCACAGATCTATAGTTTGTACTGTGACATGCATTTTGTTCACCATTTTCCATTTTAGAGTATTTGTGTTGTCTTTTGACATTTATTTTTCAGGTTGCACTTTAAAAACATATAACTTAAAGCAGGAATAGGCAATATATGGCCATCTATATATTGCTGGATTAAAGCTCTCATCAGCCCAAGTCAGCATAGGTATGTTCCTGTCCCAAAATATGTGGAAGACCATAACTCACCTATCCTAGAGACAGGGACTAACCATCACAGAGTCACATGGGAGGAATTTCTCTCAATTTCAAAAGAAATGGAAGTGAGGCCAGTTTGGAATTGAGTAAATTCGCTACTTCAGCGAATTTACGTGATTGTGTATTGACACTGCATTGCATTCAGAACTGTCTGAAATTGCCTCCCAGTGCCCGAAATTGCGAGTGATAGTTTCTCACGCAATCACGCAAAACCCCATGATTGCGTTCGGAAGGACTTCCCTTTGCCCGAAAATGTGTGTGATCAGGTTTCACGCAATCACGCGAAACCCTATGATTGCATTCAGATTGCCATTGGATTACACTTCCAATTCCCTTCATGTGATAAACTCCAGAGTATTTATGGCTTCCAATGAAAACCACATTCTTGTTTGTCTCTACCAAAAGCCTTTTCTCTTTCTCTTTTGTGCACCAGTAATGTTCCCATGCATAAGATAGTTTCCTAAGCCTTGATACAATTGTTAGTCCCAATTCTTAGGTTGCTGGAACTTGATCAATCAAGACCTATATAGATTGGAATAAGTCTATCATAGCTGTTAGGTTTAGGCTGTGATGTTAGAGATTTCCTTACCACTATAAGTGGCAGCCAATGAAGCTGAACAGGGAATACTCATTATGCAGTTGTGATACATCCTGATTTTTTTTAAATAACAAAGGTGGCCCAAGATATGCTATTGTCTGGAAAAAGAACAAGCTGGTGTCTAGTGGCTTCTACATCAGAGACACTGTGAATCCATTCTGGATTTTAGTCTGAACCTAAAAAGGAGCTATCCAGTGTACTAGACCTATTTTGGAGATAGAGTTCAGCACCTTAGATAGTGCCTTTAAATTTGGACTAAAACCAGGAATCAGTTTATCACCATACTGGCACAGAAGACACCAGGCATTTCTGTCGTCTCCTTCAACAAATAGAAATAGCATAGATTGACAATTTCATTTCATTTCAATATTAATGATAAGATATGGCCCTCCACTCACCTGAGGTAACTGACCATTTTACAAGTTGCAGGATAGGGCATAGGTTACCGCTCTTTCTGCCCTGGCACAGAAGACCATGGGGCCCCACAGCTCTGCCATCTAAGGTGGTTTCCCACCAGGCCTAATGGTGGAGCTATTTTCTCTAAATGTACATGTGTTCTATTGTGTTTGCAACCTGAAAAATAAACCCTCTTCAAAGATGTTGCACACAGTCTCATTATCTAACAAGAAATTTCTTTAGACATTGCATTATATTCCCCTCCTTAGTCGTATAGCACATCTTCATCACCAGCCTTATGTTAACTTTCCTTTTGAGCTTTTTATGTCCTTATATTGTGTATCCCTCACAGATACAGCTCAAAATTGTATTATTGCAGGAGTGTCTGTCAAAGAGACTACAAGATTAGTACTATTCTGAAGACAAGTGAACATGTAATGAGAGAATGGATGATGCGCAGAGCTAATTTGGAGCAACTACTCTGGCAACAAGGAGACTGGGTAAATGGCTCTACAGTTCACAAAACTTCTTTCCAGGTAAAGCACATATGCTCTTATTCTCACATCTGTTTAATTTAAAATGGAATGCATGAAGTCACCCTAAGGCAAAATCACTGAACATTGCTTCACACATTTAAAATTTTCGTCTCCACATAGGAAAATGTGTCTACTATAATACTAAAAATGCAAAATGATTGTTTTTCATGTTGTTGGTAGATAGACTGGAGAGTGTCACTGTGCACATCAGTAACCCAATCAGTTCATGATGTGAAGAACAACATGTCACACTTACATGTTATTCTCAGTAGGAAAATTATTTCAGATAGGACAATTACAACATGGGAGATGAATGTGAAATAACTAAGGAATGTATTGTCTTTACTACAAAAGCACATATGCACACACAGAGAAAAAAAAAGAGTGACAGAGGGAGATGCTGGGGGAAAACAGAGAGATGTTTGACTCTATCAGAGCTTGGAAAGTTTCTTTTTGCATATATTTTGTTACTGTTATTGTTCCAAGACCCAAGAAGCCATAAGCCAAAGTTGTATTTACTGTTGTACAGAAGTCCCTCTTTACTCTCTCATTTTTCAAAAGTAATATTCACAACGTTAACAAAGAAGGAGTTTTGGCTAGTTGAAGAATGGAATGGGAAGCCAGTATTGAGATCTGTGGGGCAATAACACTTAAAAGCATGTCAGCAAAACATTCATAGAATCATAAAATCATAGCTCTGGGAGAGACCACAAGGGCCATCCAGTCCAACTCCCTGCCATGCAGGAACTCTCCATCAAAGCATCCCCGACAGATGGTCATCCTGCCCTGTTTAAAAACCTCCAAAGAAAGAGACTCCACCACTCTCTCAGGAAGTATGTTCCACTATTGATGAGCAGCCCTTACTGTCATGAAGTTCCTCCTAATGTTTAGGTAGAATCTCTTTTCCTGTCCCTGGAATCCATTGGTCTGGGTCCTAGCCTCTGGAGCAGCAGAAAATAAGCTTGCTCCATCCTCAATAGCATTTCCCCTATTGTATCATTTGCTTCCACCCAAAATTTCCTTACTACCTTACAAGACTACCAACAGTGGTAGAAAGTTTCAGGTTCCTCTTTGCAATTCCAGCACTTATTGTCCTTTGCCTTATAAATTCTTGATAATTTATCAGGTGTCAAATACCATCTCAGGTACATCAAGTAGTAGTTCTCTCTAATATTTTGTGACACTGTATATTTAACTTCTTTTGTCCATGTCTTCTTCCACTGAGATAACTGTATTGAGTGACCCACATTTTTAGTCCATTTCACCATCACATCTTAGATTATTTTTTGTTCCATTTTTTTCTTCAACAGAAATTTATATATAGTCCTGATTACTTTATTACCATTATCTTGTAAAACATTTCCCAATTCCACTCTCTTTTCTTCTAATCCCACAATATTCACATCCATTCTAAATCTCTCTGCAATTTGCCTATGCAGAAACCAATTCATGTCGAATCCTTCTTCTAGCTCTTTATATGTTTTCACTCTAACTTTCCATTGTCCTTTTTAGTTATGGAGGGAAACAGAAGGTCAGGAAAATGCAGCACTGTCACAGATACACCACTCATGTCATTAGCACAGAGGCAGTGATGTCACGGATGCCACATTGCCCATGTGGCCTGCACTGGCACTCACCCTGCAATCCACGGGAAGAGCAGCCAGCAGAATGATACTCCCACTGACCACAGCAACACCACCACAGCTCCACATTACTGATGACACAGAGGAAACGGAGACAGATGCCATAGTGAGTGTCACAGTCATCCCGCAGTATGCTGCAGCCACCGTCATCCTGATGCTAGAAGAGAGATTCCCACACTGCTGGTGGATGTACCTCAGAGGCATGGAGTGGTGGGACAGGTTTGTCATATCTATCTGGTCCGATGAGCAATGGAGGACATTCTTCTGAATGCCCTGTGCCCACTTCCACAGGCCAGGTGCTCTTCTAGCAAAACCCTTATTTGGGCTGTTTGAGTGATCAGCTCAAGACCCATTAAAAGAGCCGTTATCAGTTGAATGATGAAGAGAGAACGCCCAATGCATCACCTAGACTTTCATGGATGATACCGACACTCATCAGTCTTCCAGCTGCATTGCTGCTCCTTCACCACTGTGCTGCCACTCCATCACCACTCAATGGCTCCTCTCTCTTCATCCTATTGCTGCTGTTCCCCTCTCCTCCAATGTAGCTCCCATGACTACAGCACACTCGTGAGTTAACTTATATGTGTCATGCTGGTCTTGAGAGAAAACTCCCTGTTCCAGAGCCTGTGCAAAAATGTGTGGGCTTCTGGAATAAAAATGATCCTGGCAATTTGCAAACATGGTTCCACCTGACCCACCGTGCCCCCATCCCCAGACTGCAAACTTCCCTCCCAGTTCGTTGGGAAACACTCTTTTGTAGTTTTCTTACAGTTATTGCCCTTTGTCCTCACCCCTCCATTTCCCCTCCAATTTATCGAAAATGGATTATAATTGCCTCAGGGAAGGGGAATGTTTTAGGTAGGTTTTCAATCATTATTATCTTACTTTATGATGCAACATGGAAACTAATGGTGCTGCATAAATAATCACAGTCTTTCTCATTGTGTCCTGCTGAGAAACCTTGCATGTTCTCAGAGGAAATAACATTCCATTTTAAATAAGTGACTGAATCTGTGCCCTTCTGTTCAACTCCAGCAGCTAAATACTGTTTTGATATATGTGTTCTTTTCTTTTTTAGCATTGCAGTTTATTTTAACTTACACGGGGCCATGCTTCAGTTTATTTGTTTTGTTTAAAGCTGAAACTAAAACTATCTTTGACAGCAGGCTTGGTGCTTGTTCAAATAATATTCCACAACTGCTCAGGAAAAGGGCTACAAAATGAATCCAGGAATGGAGGAGAACCCTGAAATTGTGAAACATCATGAAATGTGATTAATAACACCGAGGGAAATATAAAACAACACGTTTCCAAGGAAATGGGCTGTAAGTGCACAATGTCAGAACAATATTGTACATCTTCAGTTCTTTGCCCAGCCACCTAATAGCCAAATTGTGTGCCAATGTAAACACAGCTGCTAAATGTTTTCTACAACTGAAAAAAGTGAATTTACACTCTACCAGCCTCAAATGAAGTCATTTTATACAGAGGCAAATTCTATGTTTATTCCCAACTGACAGGGAGAAAGAAATTTCATATTCAGCATTTTTGCCTCTTTAACACATTTCCAGCTTCTAATATCATTCATTGTGTTCATTTTGGGTTTGAGGTTTTGACTGCTGTTGTTTGTGAAGGTTGTTTCCACATCTGAAAAAGTTGTGTTTCAGGGGTGTGTGTGTGTTTGTAGTCCAAAAAGATAAATTTTTCAAGCTCTTGTTCTGTCCTATTGTCATGACAAGGTAGCTACAGTGATGTAACTGAGGTATGAAGCAGTCATTGGAACAGATTTATTGCATTTTGGCTCTTGTATTGTATTTTAATGTAATGCACTGTAGAAGTAATCCAGTTTGATAACCAGATAAACAAATCGGGTTACAGAAAGCACAGCAGAAAGTCTCCTTGGGTGATGTTTCCAATTTGTGGTTCTTTCTGCGTTGTCATTTCTCTTTGAGACTCGTTCGGTGTGAGTTCTTGAAAGAGGCTGCAGCATTGTGGATAGTGCGTCTCCATGCCTCCCGATGTGAGACCATGGTAGACCATTGTTGGTGATCAATATGGCTGAGCTTGAGATGTTGTTTCAGGGAGTCCTTGTATCTCTTCTTTGGGGCACCCCTCTTATGCTGACCTGTGGCAAGTTCACCATAGAATACTATTTTTGGAAGGCGGTGGTCCATCCTAGAAATGTGACCTGCCCAGCATAGCTGCGTTTTCAGTAGTATGGCCTATTCTGATGCTGATGAAAGCATTTGAGGAGTCGTGGATGTTGGTGATAGGTGACCCATGTTTCAGACCGATAGAGGAAAAAGGACAGTACAATGGCTCTGTACACACTGATAGTTATATGCAAAATGCTGCTGGCCTATTCCTCTTATCATCCCCGACTGAATGGGGATGAAAGGAGTTGTAACTCAACTATATATAAAGTCCCAAGGTTGAAAAGAACTGAAGAGAATGGCAGTATTAAATAATCAGGCATGTTTTCAACATGGCACATAAGCTGGAAATAACCTTCCTTAGAAGCTTAATGAGAGTGTCAGGCAAGTTGGGATGGTTGCTTTGTTCAGTTTTGCTATCTTGCAGATTTGCGTACTTTTAGAAGCCTCATGTTCTTTCCATCTCATTTATGAAGAAATGTGATCATCTGGGAAGTTTAAAAAAAAACCTGGACCAAACAAACCATTTTGCATCAGCCAAATTCAATAAGTACAGACATAGCTAACTTGAGGAGCATCATGTTCTACCTGCCTGCCACATTGCTGTTAAAGATAGAAAGTCACCAGAGAAAAGGGTGGCAACCCAAATACAACACCACAAAGGTGGTCAGATTAAAACAGATTCAGACACAGACTTTTAAAAGCTAAGCACTCTAAGCTGTCTGTTTAGATGGGCAAATCTGCCAGTTTCACTTTCCCCCATCTGCTTTGTTTTAGATCCTAGTTTCTTTCCATTCCATTTATTACAAAATTTACTGGTACAAAAAAATTAAAAGTTAAAAATAAAAATAAAAAATTAACTAAGCAAAATTCTTACCCATCTCCACAGACATACAAATGAGCTATATTACACAAGGGTAATATAACAAATTACATCTTGGCATTAAACCTTGCTCCTCAGGAAGGAAAAGATGGCTGCTTGTCATTCATGTCAGAGATGATTTTTAGACAGCTATATGCACAGAGGTATATGAGATTGTAACAATTACACCCACCATAGCTCTAACTTTCTATAGTAGAGAGACTGTGTGATCCTGTGGGCAAGAGGCTATGCTAATGATACCGTTGCTGCTGGTAGGGTCTTCCACATCAGACAGACTGTTGTTGTTGTTGTTGTTGTTGTCGTTGTTGTTGTTGTGTGCCTTCAAGTTATTTCTGATTTATGGTGATCCTAAAGTGAACCTATCACAGGATTTTCTTGGCATGTTTCTTGTGGGGGGAGTTTGTCATTGCCATCCTTTGAGGCTGAGAGAGTGTTACTTGACCAGGAAGACCTGCCCGACCCTGCCCATGGAGGAGGACTCTTGGGGAGCTGGTGGGAGCGGCGTCCCTCATTGCTGGCCCTCGGCTCCTCAGCTGAGCGCCTGCGCCAGCCGGAAGACCTGCCTGACCCCTCCCATGGAGGAGGACTCTTAGGGAGCCGGTGGGAGCAGTGTCCCTCATTGCTGGCCCTCGACTCCTCGGCTGAGCGCCTGCGCCAGTCGGAAGACCTCCCCAACCCCGCTCGCGGAGGAGGACTCTTGGGGAGCCGGTGGGAGCGGCATCCCTTGTTGTCCAACAATGCCAGCGCCGGAACACCTTTTTGACTTTGGGAGGGTAGAGTGATGGTGGGAGCGGCACTCCATAAAGTGCCAGTTTGCTCCCTCCTCAACAGTGCCAGCGCCAGAACATCTTTACCGTTCACGGAGGACGTCGGGATTAATCTGATTAACCTATGCTTGTTGTAATGGTATTGTAATTGTAAATGACTATGTTTATATTGTAAACTGCCTGTTGATATTGTATTGTACAAGTTTGTATTGATATTATGCATAGGTGATATTGTGAATATTTGTGATATTATAGGTATATATATGATGATGCATTAGGTTTTTGTCTTTATATTTGCTGACTTTATTAATTGCTGACTGTATTGTGTATAGTTTATTGCTGTAATCCCACCTTGATCTGAAGGAAAGGCGGGACATACAAATAAATAAATATTATTATTATTAGGTTTCATGCCCCTTCAGGGATCCAAACCCTGGTCTCCAGAGTCATAGTCCAATGCTCAAACCACTACTAAATGTGCCAAACCACTACTGGGCAGCAACAGTAATAGAGGTTGACACTGGTTGAGGATTTCTCAGAAACAATGGCAGTGGCACCACAGCTAACATTTTTCTTAGTGTCATGCAGAAGGAGGCTCTAGTAAAACATCTCTGAATATATTTTATCTTGAAATCCCTAAAATGAAACAATCCAAAATGAGAGCTAGAGCCAGAAGATAGCATTTTGAGGTCAGAAGACACTTAAACTGCTACCGGGGAAGATCAGAAGACAATTCTGAATAGCACTATTATTACTAGTACTAGTACATCTATTGATTTAACTGGACTTGGGCCAAAAGGATGTTAAGCTGCTGCTTTTCTCAGATACGAAAGGAAAATCTGGAGCTGTACATTGCATATTGTAGGAACATGGAATGTGAGAAGCATGAATCAGGGGAAGCTAGACATTGCAAAACAAGAAATGTAATGCATACATATTACAATACTTGGAGTGGGTGAGCCAAAGTGAACAGGAATGGGCTAGTTTCAGTCAGATAACAGCACAGTGTTTTATTAAGGAAATAGTAATCTGAGAAGAAGTGGGATTTCACAGTTGTAGTGGGAAAAGATGTGCCAAAAGTTTGATAAGGTGATGCAATGCAAAGTTTGATTGAATATTATTAATAAGACATCATGAAAATGTATAACCATAATCTAAGTTTTTACTCCAACTACAGAGGTAGAAGAGGAAGAAACTGAACAATTCTGTGCTGGAGACAAGGAGGAAATTGATCCCACATCCAAACAAGACATGTTGATGACCATAGGCAATAATTTAACTATGAAGATGATATCATATTGCTAACAGAAAGTAACAAAGACTTGCAAAATCAAGGAAACCTGAATATTAGGAAAACAAGAATAATGATCACAGACAATTTGCATACATTTAAGTGGATGGTGAAGATTAAAATTGTCAAAGATTTTCTATATCTTGACTGGTTGTGGAACATATCGAGCCTGAACACTCTTTAGAAGCCAAAATGATGAAACTGAAGCAGGAGCAATCCATTTTTAACAGCAAAAGTTTGGTTCAGTGACCTCAAACTTAGGGTTGCTATCATCTCCTTTCTTTAATCCAGATATAATTTGAACATTGTACAAATTATTCTAATTATAAAAAAATACTCTAATTTGGATTCTAGTTATGTAAATTCATCTTATTAAAGGTTCCTTTTTTCTTGCACTATGTTTAAACCTTTACATACTGTACATAATTTTTTGTGGAGCTTTTGGGCTATGTGGCCATGTTCTAGAAGAGTTCCTTTCTGATGTTTTGCCAGCATCTGTGGCTGGCATCTTCAGAGAATGATAGCCTGGAAAAGGATTGGAGATATATCTTTATAAATATATAATTATGGGCCTTCCTGCTCATGCAAGGTCCACTGGGGCAAACGGAGGCCTGCAAATGTGGAAGTGGTGGGCACCGGCCCACCACGGCAATTGCATCAGCTTGGTTAGTCATGTAAAGTTATATTAGTGTAACTCCATGGGTTTGGAAGGGAAATGAAACATTCACACTGGTGAGGGGAAGAGGGGGGTTGATATTTTGGGAAGCACCATGCACTGTAGTTCAAACTGTGATGTAACCAACTTATACAAATCATTAAGAAGTACACCTTCTTGCCTAACTGGTTCCTGTCACAATTACAATTTGCAAATAGTATACTGGCCAGTGTGGTGTAGTCGTCTGAATGTTGAACTATGATTCTGGAGATCAGGGTTTGATTCCTTGATCTGCCATAGAAACCCACTGGGTGATCTTCGGCAAGTCATACACTCTCAGCCCCAGAAAACCCCATAGCTTCACCTTGGAAACAAAATAAATTGGGATGTTCTTGAAGGCACACAACAATACTGGCCTAGATGTTTTAGCCTACAACTTCCATCTATCTCACATGGTATGGCAATGGTAAAGGACAACATTAAAGCAGATTGATGGGTCCCCATTTGTCTAGAGGTTCTACTTTGGTCACATCATGAGTAGGTATGACTTATTAGAAAAGATAATGAGGTAGTTGAAAGAGCAGAAGGCCACATGTCAGATGAATTGCCTAAATCAGGGAGGTCTGAGCCTACAGGACCTGAGCAGAGAGGCAGAGGATAGAGGGGCTTGGAGACATCTCATTCACAGGGTCATCACGAGTCAAAGTCAACTTGATGGCAGCCAACAACAACAAAACTGCTGTTCTATAGTGCAATCACTATCTTGTGATCCTGGTTGGGGAATGGTATTACAGGTTCTCCGGATATAAATTATGCTTCTGTTCTTATAGACTGGACTTCAGTAAGTCTTCCACCATTAAAACATTACAACCTATCCCCACTCAGCCTGTAGACAAAGATCTTCCCCAGCTTGGGCTACAGGGAACTCCAAATAACAATTTTCATGTTATCCCAACTATTTGCCAAGGCTTCGAGCAGCAATTTGATGTAATTTATCATGTTATAATCATTTCCCTCTCCTGCAAAAGAGAAAGTCAACAAAAAAAAAACAAACCCAAGATTAAATAGATAATGATAGGACTTTCAGTTATTCATCTTGGGAGAGCATGAAGGGGATGTGGAGACAGGCAAAAGCTACATAACATTTTGTGAGGATATCGGTCTATTTATACACTTCCTGAAATCCTTTGGACATTTCTGGTGCTGCAGCCACAAGAAACCACTTTTGCTATGCAGATGGTTTTACATGTGAGCTAAAGTCAACATCTTTTAATGGATCAATGGAAAAAGCAACAAATTATGGTGCCATCTTGAGAGCTATGTCCTGCAACTCTATTATTTTTGTCAGCCTCTCTGTTACTCAGCTAAATATATAAGGTTATGCATTTTTGTAGGTGAATCTACACCAGAACACAGGTAGCCCAGAATGGTTGTCCAGTCAATTCCAGTTTTCCATTGTAAACAATGACTTTTCTGGTTGCTCCCCCTCTTCAGCTGGAGTCTTGTACAGCAGGCATTTGCAAATGCTTTGGATTTCAACTCTCAATAGCTCCAAACAATGGTGACAACAGGCAAGGAAACTGGGAAGTAAGAGCCAAAATAGCTGATGGACCAAAAATTGAGAACCAGTGCTCTAAACACTTATTTGGCAAAAGGTTTGAATTAATGTAGCATACTTTATGAGGAGATGTGTAGAAAATTATATTTTGAAGGGGGATAGAAAAAGGACACAGCAAATAGTGCCATCTTCTTCACATCTGTTTTACCTTTCTGTCTTTTTCAGCCCCTTTGCCATTCAGGTTCTTACCTATCTTTCCCTTTCACAATTCTAAAATGACTTAAAACCAGCAACAGCACAGACTCATTTGCTTTTTGCACAATGGACACAATCCTCCATACCTATCATTGGTTACTTTGTTTTATTTACTGTCTTTCTGATTTGTTAGATTTATTTATTGTATTTCTGCGATGCTCTCATAACTGCAGTTCTCTGGGTGATGTAGTGTTCTTGGTTTGTTTTTAAAAAACCAGATCATTTATAAAACACAAAATCAAACAAATCAATCAAACACAACAGCTAGAATACATCACTAAAATCCTGTCAAAATTGAAAATATCCCCCCAATAGAGCAATGGGCAAATCCATCAAAATCTGGCCCAAATAGACAAGGCCAAAATAAAGCTGCTTTGGGTCACTTTGGAAGCATGCTGTTTAAATGATGCATGTGTCCTAAGAGGCCAGAAGCCAAGCCAAAACCATGCTCCAGTCCTAAGGACTGGAGTGCAGCTTTGGAGCAACTTCTGGACCCTTAAAATGCATGTGTCATTTAAACAGCATGCCTCCAAAGTGACCCGAAGCAGCTTTATTTTGGCTTGTCTGTTCAGGCCCATAGTTATCCAGACTGAAGTCCCATGGACTTAGACAAGCAACATGTGTTAGATTATGCCTCTTTACTTGATGTATTCCTCTTCTAAGTCAGTTGTCACTGAAAACAAAGGCTGCCATGGAGCCCTGGTGCAAAACAATCCCTCCCATGTACAATTAACTCATTAACAGAGACCAAGAGACCTTTTCTTTGACTAAAAGTTGGAGGTTGTCTACTGAACCGCAGAGAAAGAGTCTCAGTGTTTGATCTTATTATTTTACAGCACAATGTCTCCTTAATTCTTGTGTACAGGGTCTTAGAGCAATTTTAACTCTTTCTATCTAATCCCAAAAGAGACTGTTTAAAGAATAGTGAGCTTTAATCCTGGATAAAAGGCTTTAATCCTGATTGTTTCTGGGTGACAGCAACTTAATACAGTGGGTAACAATAATATAGTAACCACCCTAGGTTACTAGGAGAATGTACCATACCACTTCTAGATTCATTTCAACCCAGCTGCAGACAGCAGAAAAGGCAAAGATGTTGCATCATCCCACACTGCCGGCTTCTACTTTGTGACTTTGGATATTTATAGGTGCCATTGAATGGGTGACTGGGAGACTGGGAAAGGGAGGGGGGGTATAGAAGAAGGTAAAGCACAATACAGACAGTGGCAAAAGACACAGAGAGAGTGATACTGAAAAAGAAAGAGGGATCATGCCAAGGTTTAGTTAGCAATGGAAGCAGACAAAGCCTTTGGAAATGGGGCAACAAGCCTCCCTCCCATTGTGGAACAGCTGGTTAGTGCCAGTCAGGCTCTGCTCAAGCTTAGTCCTGCCCTGCATACAATCCCTTCTGATTCTATAATTCTGTGATTCTATGAATCAACCCCTCCTTCGCCATCCTGCTCTGAAGAGGTAAGCACCTCCATGTTCTCCTGGGCAGAAGTGCTGTTATTGAGATTAAGTTCCAGAGCACATCTCTACTGAAGAACAGCAGCATCAGCTTGACATATTGCTTCTTTATGGATTTCATCCTGTCTTCTGACAAGCAAAGAAAATACTGAGATGGCTTTTGGGTTAGGCGGTTTCATGCAGCCCGTTTACCACATGCGAGTCTTTGCAGGCCCCGCTGCTTTACGTCTTCCCTCAGTGCTTTCCTCTTTGCCTTGATCTCATCCGCAGTTCTTTTAATAAGCCTCCTAAGACTTCAAAGTGGCAAGTCAGAGTCTGGGCCATGATTCATAACAACAAATCTAACAGACAGTACTTTTTGTGAATTTAGGTCAATGCATCACTCTTAGAGCACATTATAAATTCATCACAATCACAGCCTGGAGAAAATTTTTATTCCCTGACAAGAGTGCCTCCTTAGACATGCTGCAAATATCTAGTGAAACTTGAACTCCAGATTAAGTATTGATTGAGTTTAATAAATTATAATGTGCTGGAGATGGGTAAGTGGGTTTTCAGTGATAGAGATGAACTCTGTTTTCCCTAGCTTCTCTCTCTCTCACACACATTCTCTTTTTCTTTCTCTCATTCCTGTTTTCCTTTCTTTCCTTTTCTCATCTCTCTTATTTTGATCAAAGCAGCCAGATAACAATATACAAATTCCATGGGATCTTCTTGGTGTAAATATGCATAGGATTCTGTCTTTCTTATGGAACTTTAGAATTTGTAGTTCCATAATGTACTTAGAATTCTCTGCTGGAGAACTGCAGTGCTATAGCAACAGAAATCACCAAGCTTCTCACTAAACTACAAATCCCAGAATTCCATTGGATAAAGACCCCCTAAAGAGGCATGTGGATAACCCTATGTCAGAACCCTGTTCTGAAAACTTCAGTGGAATTTCATTGACCTGAATACTTCCTGGAAAAGATATGATAAATAAGATTCAGACTCATGAGTCAATCTGATCATATAATAACATGAGGCCATCTTAGAATGAGACATTCACATCAGATTCTACCCTGTCTTTATTTCTTCACTAAATTCCATTGAAGTATTCAGGTCAATTAAATTCCACTGAGGTTTTCAAAACAGAGTGATCAGATTGAATCATGAGTCTGAATCCTATTTATTATATTTCTTCCAGTTTCTACTGAAGAAGGGTTTTGCCTTGAATAGGATAAAACAGGTGACCTCTAGTTGGAGAGTATTGTAACATTCTGTTTAGTGTCCACTATTATAGGGAAGATTAAACTGGCCTGAAGACATTTGTCATATGTTTCATTCTCCAACCTCTGAAGATTGTAAAAGAAATTTCCTTTCTAGCCATGTCATGAATTGCAAATTTTATTTTTCATATTTTACTATTCCAGTAAATATTGCAAATTGCTGACATCCTTAGAATCATAGAACCAGAGGACATCACACAGGAAAAATTGGGGGTTTAAATAGCTGATAATCCCATGCAAAATGTGATATCACATTTAAGATTTTCAGACACATCATTATTAAAGAGGCAATAAAGAGGCTATAAAGAAGCAATAAACAGTAACAAATCATTTTCGGGATTTCCGAAATAGCCTCTTTATTGCCTCTTTAGTAGTGACATCATGTGAAAATCTTAAATGTGATATTATAAATAATAATAATAATAATAATAATAATAAATATTTATTTTTATAACCCACCCCTCTGAATGAATATTGCACTTTGCATGGGATAAATGGCTGTTTAGCCCCCAATTTTGCCCTATAAAGTTGGAAAAGACCTCAAGGGCCACTAAATCCAAACCCCTGTAATGCAGGAATACACAATCAAAAAACCCCAACAGATGGTCATCCAGTCTTAGTTTAAAAACTTCCAAAGAAGGAGACTCCACCACCCTCTGAGGGGACATGTTCCAGTGCTGAACAACTGTTACTGCCAGGAAATTCTTCCACAGTCTTTACAATCTGTACAAGTACAAGTGACTTTTTTTTTTTCAGTCAGAGTGGCAGGAATGAATTGTGTTCTTTTCCATATTTTTCATGCATCCAGTGTGTTTTTATTCCTGTTTAAATGTTGTTTTGACCTTGCATTGGGGGAGTTTGTTATGTGGCTCACTACAGGAATCCTTCTATGACCTAAAGATGGTGTGGATAAAACTACAATAATAAAATATACTGAACATATTTAGTATAGTACAAAAATATTCCATTTACTCAGATAAACCTATTGCTCAGGGTCTCTAAAATCATCACCTATACGTATCTTCCTTAAAACATTTTCACCATAGTCTATTCACCCTGCATGACAAAATCTTGCAGAGAGTCATTGTTAAAGCAACAGTAGAGAGATGTGGAAGGTCTGGCTGTTGGAACATGAATAGAAGGCTGCTGTCATGGAACAAAACATATCATAGCTCTTGCTTTGCAACTCGAGATCTTATTTACTATTGATTGCTTTATAATCCTGGTGTCAGTATTTGAGAGGGCCAAGGGTAGTCCAAAGATTGCCTTCCTTTCCCCCTGTTTCAGGTAAGATAACAACACTGTTTCCCAAACTCTGTTCCTACCTGGAACAATGAAAGTGCATAATATAGTTGTTTCACTTAGGGGCAATTGGAGAGATGTGGGGTGAACCCACATTAAAGTTTCATTCATGCACCAAGGAAAGGACTGCCCCAGTGCTTTGGCACAGTGGGACTTCTGCTTAGTCCTTGGAAGTTCAGCTCCACTGGTCAGATTGCCTACCTTTTGATTTCCAAACTGCAATCATCTCTTTTCTCTTTGTTGCATGGAGCTCAAATAGATCACTTGGCTTTTCATTAGTACCAAATGGCAGTAATCTAGATGCCCAGGAGAATGAGGTAGGCAAATGTCGACACCCTCCCCCCCCCCCCCCCAACTGCTTTGCTGTTTACAGGTAGCTTAAAATCCACCTGGTGTCAATGCTGTGCATGGAGAAGAACAGGTTTCCTCGTAGTCCATTTCGGATTTGTTTTCAGTAGGGACACTGAACTCAGATAAAAAGCATTTTCATGCGGCAACATTCTGTAGAGGAATAGGATTGTTTTGTTGTTGCTGCTGCTGCAAAACAATTGAGAGTGACAAACTCTTACTGAAGATTTCCCATCAATCAAGCAGAACAGTTTAGTCTACCTTCTATCCCATCCTCTACAAAAACAATACCCACTCTCCTATCCCCCTTTTGTGAAGGCTCCAACATTTACAAGACATATTAAAACAATTAGGTCTGTGTCTTAAATGGATCAAAAGCACATCACTCTTTGAATAATGTAGCTGAGACAGAATGGTAAAATTTTACACAGAGAACATTACAATTTTAATTTCTAATTAAAAGTGGCAGGTAGTAGGTGATGGGAAAGACATTTTCTGTCTTACTACCTTGAGTAGACCATAATTATCAGTTTGGCCACTGGTCAGACTCTGTCTAAGCCACCTTCCTATATTTAACCTTTGTTCAACCTTTCCTGTGTCTCTCAGCCACCCTGCCTAGTGTCAGCATTTTGTGTTTTTTTTTAGCTCACTGGCCGCCCACAAATCTATCGTTCAAAACCTGATAATTAACACCAAAGGAAAAACGTTGCCACAGAATGTAGACAAGACAGGAGCAGACCAAGGCAATTGAAGAAACCAAAGTGGTTTTTAAAAGTTTGGGCAAAACTATGTGCTGTGTTGCAAAAAGAGGACAAGAGGACACATAAGGACATATAGTTCCGGGTTTGACCTATTTTGCTTGATTTCATTTTCAGACTTCGTAAGCCAAGCTCCAGTGAGTTCCTGAGGAAAATATTCTAACTGGCATTTTTGCTGTGAGTCAGTCCTTGCACAAAAAAGTGCTTTGTGCATCCAGATAACATTAGTAGCTGTCTAGCTGCACGTACCAGAGAACCAAGCGAGCAAAGCAAAATCAGACGGCAGAAGATTTGGTAATAACAACAGTGCACAGTACATTTTGACAGCATCTTCTGTCAGACAGCCCCCTGAAAGCCTATACAAAAGATCACACACAGGAGATTATTTAGTCTAAGAAGAACTGCCATCACCCTAGTTCTGTGTTCTCAGTTGTTAATGCAAATGAGAAAGAATCAATCATAGCTGCAAAGATATTAAACTATGCTCAAAATAAAGTTATTTCCATTAATTCAAAATGTTTTTAAAGTTCTGGATGAAGCATTTGAAACTGAATAAGCTGAGCCATATTTTCTGGGTATGATGTATCAATTGATGGAAGTATGAGGCAGTGTATGTGAACTGCTGATATATTTCAGCCATGTGGGACTGCCAGGGGTTAGGAACATTTTGGGGATCACTACTGTATAATACCGATTGAGTATCCCTTCTCTGAAAATCTGAAATCTAACATATTCCAAAATTCAAAAAAAATTCATGGATGGCTGAGATAGTGACACCTTTGTTTGATGAATCAATGTACACAAATTTTGTTTTGTGCACAAAATTATTAAAAATATTGTATAAAATTACCTTCAGGCTATATGTACAAGGTATATATGAAACATAAATGAATTTCATGTTTAGACTTAGGTTCCATCTCCAAGATATCTCGTTATGTATATGCAAATATTCCAAAATCAAGAAAATCCAAAACACTTCTGGTCCCAAGCATTTTGGATAACGGAGACTTAGCTAATATTGATCTGAAGATGCCAAATAGCTCCTAAACAAATATATGTAACTTTCATGTTGGGTAAGAAATTTTATTGACTTCAAGTTTTGTTTTAGAATTTTTAAAAGATTATTTCAGGGACCATTCAGTGCACTTGCAGGCTAGGTAAAGTATTATTTATTTATTTATTTTATATCCCACCTTCATCCCAAGATCAGACCCGGGTTAAGAACATACATTTAAACTCTGTTTGATACAAAAGTGTTTCACCCCAAAAATTAAATTAAAACACTAATTTACAATATGACTCTTTTCAAAGAAGTAGCTATGTTAGTCTCTTGCAGCATAAAAAGGAGGTAGGGAGGGCGAGAAAGAAAGGAATGTGGAATTACTTTTAATATTACATGATTTTTATTTTAGTATGAAGTTTTATGACTATAAAAGCACTTTGGATGCAGTACCGAGGG
Organism: Urosaurus nigricauda; assembly: GCA_034509955.1. NCBI lineage: Eukaryota > Metazoa > Chordata > Lepidosauria > Squamata > Phrynosomatidae > Urosaurus > Urosaurus nigricauda. The sequence continues at coordinate 111,839,718 of JAOEGL010000004.1, forward strand.
ATATTACAATCTCAAGCAAAAAACATATTTATATAGTTGTGGGAGTAGGATAGAATGTGTCTGTTCCTCTACATTCTGTCACACTTCCATAACTGTATAAATATACTTCATACCTGAGGCCTTAATATCACTCTGTACTGCATCTGAAGAAGTGGGTTTATGTCCACAAAAGCTAATACTAAAATAAAACCAATTAGTCTTAAAGTTGCTGCCACATTCCATTTTCCCTCCCCTCCTCTTCCTCTTTTTTAAGTTACAACAGTTATATGAAAGCACATTAAAGCATAGTAAAAATATAATATACTCCATTTTTTTAATGTAGAAACTTGATGTAATCATGAGCATTGCATATATTTAGAAGGCAATATTATATATGTTTACTTGGAAATAGAGAGCTTATGCCCAAAAAAGTTTATCTAAGGTTGCCACTTTACAATGGTGGAGACTTTTCTGTTGTGGTACCCAAGCTGTGGAGCTCCATTCTTAGAGTGGACCACTGGATTCCTACCTCTTCAGTAACAGACAAAATGTCCTATTTCCCTTCTTATTAACCTCCTTATTTCCACCTTTGAGTGTAGGTTAAAGTCCTGCTTCTCATTTAAAATGATGAATTTTAAATTTTATGGCTCAGACCTCCCCAGAAAAGGTTCCATGCACAGCATAACCCCCAGAAAATTGAGAACATTTTTCACCATCCCTGAATGTCTTCAAATTTCGGCTTCTACCTCCGCTTTTGTGTGATGGTCTGGTGAAAGTGTGGATGGGATTTTTTTTTTTTTTTTGCCTTGACACTGTCCAAATTACTTTCCTTTAGTATCAGAAAGCTAAGTATCTAATTAGCCTAAGCCTTTTCCCCTTTGAAATGCAATGAGATTTTTACACGGTTACTTTTGCCTCGATTGTGGCCGTAACACAGGAAATCAACACCACATAAAAATGAGAGCAAATTTATTTCCTGCAGACACAAGGCAATCACAGCCTTTGTTCTCTATTTGCAAATAGCACTACGTTGGGATATTGTAGAGATTCATGACAGAAGTAGGTTGTTAAAAAGGCATAAATATGTTGCTCGGTCTTCTTGCATCAGACATATCTTCAGCATTTTTATATCTTTGTCCTTTTTCAACATGTGTTATTTAGTGCGCCTTTAAGAATTTATAATATACAACAGAAAAGCTAAGCAGATGTAATAGTAATAATAAAATGCTCTCCGTGAAGGAGTAGGTTATTTCCATCTGAAAAATTTTTAGGCTACAGTTGAACTGAGGCAAAGTGTTAAAGCAACCTGACAGAAATCCCCTAAAGGAAAGAAGGCCGGGTGATGGGAAGGGAGGAAGCCATGAAACAAGGTCAGTGCACTAAAAGGTCTCTGAAAGATACATTTTTTTAAAATTATAAAACAAAGTCGGGGGTATTTTTCCCAAAACAACACTGTTTTAAGCTGCCTTCTTCAAGAAACAAACATAATCCATGAGCCTTTATGATTCATCTTCAGTGGCACCTATCATTCAAATAAAGATGTGATGTTGTGTGCTTGTGTGTGTGTGTATCTTTTTTCTTCCTCTTGCTCTTACCCTCTCTCTTGCTTTCTTATGTATGAGGGATCGCATCTGGCATCCTCCTGGCATGACAAAATACAAACGCAACCAGGTTGGAAGGAATAGAAGAAGATCATGCCAAGACGTGCCAACTTCAGTATATACGTAGGTTGTAAAACACAGTGAGGCCATAATAGAAGGAGGATAGTTTTTGGAGATGGGAGAAGTATAGCCTATGAGGACACACACAGCCTTGGCATCCAAGCATAACAGTACAGGGAATGAGCAATTCATGCTCCCTTCTCACTAGCTGTGTTGTACCTCACCTGAGAGACTCACCTACTCTGTATACCAAAGCAGGCTTTTTGAAGAAAGGAACAAATAAAATTTATGCCTATGATGGAGAGGTTTTGTGTACAGAAAATCAGCTACACAGTCTGGAGACTGGAAACCCCTACCATGTGTGACAACTTTGCCAACAAAGGTCAAATGTCTAATAAGGTTGTGGACTCTCTTAGCATACCTTTTCTATGCTTTACTGTTTGAAGATTTTTGCATTCTCTTTCCTTCACCTTAGATAGGGATTTCCTGCATGCACCCACCCCTCCATCATTCAAACCAACTCCCCCTTTGGGACTACTAGACATTCTCTCAAAAGATTTTCTCATAAACTGTTGGTTTTCCATCTTCCTCCACTCTAAACTTTCTTTGGAAAGATGGTGAGATAAAGATTCCTTTTTCCCCTGAACTATTCACTATTCTACTGAAAGGGATTAGGATATAGCCTTTAAGTATATATAGATTAAAGCCATTAGTAAACTTTTGTTTGAACCACAAGCTACTTGTGTTGTTTTTGAGTCACTCTCAGTTTTTAGGGAAGCATAGTTATACAAAGGTACATTTCTGCTACTCTGCCAATTTTAAAGATAGAACCTAACAGACTTGGCTTTGATATTTTTGATATTTAAATATTTTTGTTTCCTATCCAAAGGCCTTAGGAAACTTAAATTACCCTACAATTACAAAGGCTGGCACCCAGTCCCTCAAATCCTGAGCCTTGTCACCTGGTAGCCTATCCAACTGATTAACTGTTAATCTCTATACAGTACTTGGTAACATCGACTGTTGGGCACAGCTTTCTATCTTCTCCAGGCCCAGTGGGAGACCTAGCTCTTCTGTTAACATACTAAAATCATGATAGCAAAGCCGCATACTGGCCTGTCACATGCAGCCCAATTAATAAAAAATGATTATCTATGTAGAAACCCACTGGATGACCTTAGGCAGGTCACAGTTTCAGTCTCAGAGGATGGGTATGAAAAAAAACAAAACCCTCTGAAGAAACTTGCCAAGAAAAGTCTGTGATAGGACTGTCATAAGTCAGATATGACTTTCAGGCAGATAACATGCACCTGCACATGTGTGTGCACACATGCACGCATGCACACATGCATGCGTGTGCACACACACACACTGTACATCTTCCCTATGCCCAGTCATGGCCTAAATGGCCAATTCTAAATGATACTAAAAGTCTGCAAGATCACACAAGACACCAAACACCCCATAGTGAGTGTGAATCCTTCTCTATACCAATCTACAAAGATATCTTAACTAGCAACTGTATATATAGGAAATATGTTTTCTATAAAACATATTCCGGGGTAAATGTGCTGGTCACACAGCCAAATGCAACAAAATCCCAAATCCACAAAAAAGTGATACCTTAACTGAAACAACTAAACAGTACAAACTGCATCATGCAAGCTTTTGAAGCTTCACTGATTTTTTTTTTTTAATCAGACAAACATGATCAGAAAAGTGATAATGTTAGAGTCACAGGCCTATATTTTGAATCGGATATCCAGTCTAGAGTGTGTGCTTTTCTGTGTGTGTGTGCGCATGTGTGTGTGTTTCCTTTTGGACGTTGCACTGGATGCTAAGGAATCTAATGTTTCATATTTCCTCTGAGAGCTTCTATTTACTGTCTCTAAAGCAGAAATTAGATATTCTTCCCTGTATTCTTTCCCATCTCCCAGTTCAACAGCCACATCCATTCACAGTCTACCTGCTCCCTCTCCCCTTTCCCATTCTACCTATTCACATATACTAAGCATTGTGGAGAGCAGATTTTAGGAAGTCTGCAGCATAAAACTGGCCAAAAAATATCTGTCAAACATTTGGCTGTCACTTATTTGCAGTCAAAAATGAAAAAAGAAAGAACAGTTTATTACACTCTCCAAGCTAACACAAAAAACAGGGCATCCATAAACTAACTTCCGCTCATTACCAAGTTTCAGATGAAACCATCACATTGTTTTCTGAGGATAAGCAATGGACACTAGGGCTCATTTCTAATTATAACAGTGGAATGTAATCAATCAGATGCAGCTCTAACATACAGCCATGTCTATGACCATGTAATATACAGTGCATTTCTAACATAACATTTGTTTTTCAAATAGCTACTTAACCTTCAGCATAACAAGTCACTTTCCACTGAAAGGAATGAAGCCAGGAATGTTTGCATATGAAACACACATTCCATTACTAGACTGTGGCTCTTTTCCTCCCTGTTCCATGTTGTTTTTATACAGTTTTGTTGAGTACCACACAGAGAAATTCTCTCTGTCCTGAAAAATCTTAGAACAATAGTTCATGTACCCTGATAAGGATGAAGCTTCTCTTGGTAATAATCCAAAATCCCAGAAGAATTATTTTCTGTTAATGATGGAAGGGGGTTGGGATCATTAACAATTGAGACATAAAATACAACCACATCCACTCATGAATTCAGAGAATGCAGGCAACATTCCTCAAGGCCTTTGATTCCAGTGCAATTTCACTCATGTCAGTGCAACAGCTTCTGGCCTAAAATAAAGGGTATGCCTTCAGGGTGATGTTTTAAAGTTCATAACCGCTCATCCATATTGGTCATATCAAGGTTCAGCTGTTTAAACAAACAGAACACGTACTGCTTCCTGCTCAGACATCTGTGACTTAAGGATTCAGAATCCAGACAGACTGACACCTATCAAACTGCTATCCAAGATAGGCAAGTAAGACTCCATGCCACTCTTCATAAGACTCAAAACAGCCTGAAATGACCTGCTTTGGAACACTCAAGACAAGTTGTTCTATTTGGTGTGCAAATAATTGTTTAGCATTTAACCATTTTTATGTGACTTTTGTGAATTCCCCCTTCTGGAGCAGCTATTTTGTTTGTTCAGAAGTGTTCCTTATGCACAAACATATGTAAATTGTACATAGAATAAGTTCTGAACCACAAAGATTCTCAATAGTCCTGGATTTTTCTCATTAGGATTTCTCAGCACTCACAAAGCTTGTTTTTCAACTATTTCCTGAATACTGTCAAATCGTCTTCCCATCCATACCTTCTAGTATGATGTTATGACTATGGCTATGGTCAAAGGGTGCAAAGGAGCCATGGAGTTGGAGGGTGGAAGAAAGTATTCCCTCCTAATGAAATGATCCAGCATGTCAGCCCTATGACCTCTTCACTACACTCCTGTTTCTGCCTTTTTTGGTTCTCCTGAATATAGGTGCAGTACTTGAATACTCTGTTATGTTAAAGAAAATTCCTGCTATATAGACATTGCCAGGGATTAGGCAGGGCTAATGTTCTCACCCCTTCTTAGCTTCCAATAGCCAAGAGTTTTTGATGGGATACAGTCTGTTAACAATAGTGGAATTTTATAAAATACCCCCCACAAACCCCTATCCCAGAATTCATCTGCAGAGGTAATCAGGCACCCCTTCCTCCTTGGTATCGCTTGATCATAAGAAGCCTCTAAGCAAGTCCTTCATCTATAAGGTGAACGTATTCTCCTTATGACCCTAATGGAAAGGCATTATGGGAGATGTCCCCCATTCCTCCATTGCCTAAAAGCGAGAACCTCACGTACAAAGCAAAGCCTAAGATTGGGAGTTACACAAAGGAGAAATCTTCACACCTTCGGACAGTTTTATGACTTTGTGACACTTTGCAGATACAAGCTATTCCAGTATCAAGTGCCCTTTCCCATTGAGGATGCCTGCATAGTCCAAAGGATGTGTAAATCTGGCCTCCTTTTGATGGAGGTAAGCATCCTTTATTGAGGACGTGACCACAAGCCTATTTAAACCCTTGCTAGTGCTTGCTTTGTTCTCTGTTCTGCCTTGGAATCTCAGACGGACCCTTGGTCGTTTGGGGCTCTATTGCAATTCCAACCCCCCCTTCCCTTCCCACTTCCCTTTCCCTCTCTCAAGCTCCATGCACCCCTTTTCCCATTTCCTATCGCCATTGTGTGACTGCATCAGCCTGGATTCTGGAAGAACCATAAGTATTTCACCATTAGAAGGCCTGTTCTTTTATTTTCCCACGTTTCCTCCTTTCTTCTATTAGCCTTGTGTGATTGTGTGCATGAATGTGTGTGTGAGAGAGTGTATTTCCCTTTGCATCAATAAACTAGCTTACAATCCAAAGACTTTGTCTTTGTGTCAGTTCCTGGGATCTCTGGTCACTCCGTAAAGATTCTGGGATTCAAGATCTCATTTGGTCATTGTAAGGAGCCAGGATTGGTATATTGAGCTAAGTGATATTCCCCTAATTTGAGTAGTAATCCTTACAAGTCCTTGGGATTCAGGTTTGGGAGTTTTTTGGGAAAAGAATATTTTGGCAAATCATGTTTGTGAATTGCTTCAGTCTTCAGATCAGGAGAATTAATTAGGTCAGAAGAGTGCTTTGTGCAAAAGATTTCAGGTTGCACAAAGGCAAGCTAGGTAAATGAAACTCCTCCCTGTGGAAAACACAGCAACGATCTCTCTCTCCCCCCCCCAGTCTGTCACATCTATAAAACATAATCCAAAAGCATCTAAGCAGTGTCACAGGTTGCTACAAAACTCAAGACATCTGAATTTTTCAAATGAAACTTACACCGCAATGGCAAAATAAACTTTGTGTTGTTGTTGTTGTGTGCTTTCAAGTTGTTTCTGACGTATGGCTACCTTAAGGTAAAGCCATCATAGGGGTTTCTTTGAAAAAAATTTGTTCAGAGGAGGTTTGCCTTGCCCTTCCCATGAGGCTAAGAGCATATGACTTGCTCAAGGCCACTCAATAGGTTTCATGGCCAGGCTGGGAATCGAACCCTGGTCTCTAGAGTTGTAATCCAACACTCAATCCACTACACCAAATTACCAGTTTCAAATAAATGCAAATAAAATTATCAATTTTGGTCAAGTTTGAACTGTCAACCCACAAAAATGCACACACACACACACATCACATCACATCACATCTCACCTTAATTATCTTTTTCAGCAGCATTACAGTGGACTTTAAAATGGACTATAATGCTGCTGAGAAAGATATTTATATGCTGCAGCTTATAGTCTGACAAACTGACTTCTTATCACAGCTGCCTATGCAATCTGTCTGTTGCTGTTTCTGCCTTAGAAGTTTCTACCTCTTTACAAGGGATTATACTTTGAAAATATAGTCGAAGAATCTCCAGGTTCTAATTCTGCTTTCAGAAAGAAAGAGAATGAGAGTATATGCATTATTAATAGTGTGGCTGATGCCTTCTGTTCTTTTGAATGACTGCATAATACATCTGAGATCATTAGTTACCAAATAAAATCATTATGAATCAGCCCTACATTTCTGGCAAAAGAGAATAAGGTGATTTTTTATCTTTGTGAATTGGCTTATATGTTGACAATTTGCATGAAATGAGGTTTTCTTTTTGCGCTTTGCAAAAAAACCAAAAAATGAAATAGGCTTTTCTCAGAGTGCACAAATAATGACTTTGAAATAGTCATATCGTAGGTGTAATGATCTGCCTTCTGCTCCCCCTCCACCATACACAATTATGAATTACATGTCATGTAGCAACAAGAAAAACATCCAGATGTAGGCTGAGCATAAACAAGTGAAAGTCTCAGGGCCAAGAACAGTAGTACTGTATTATCTTGGGGCTCAATCTACTCCAAGAATGAGAAAGATGTGGCCCTTCTGATCTTGATGAAATATCAATCCCAGTATGGGTACTATCAAGCCCAGTATGGCTCACAATGGATATAAGAAGACTTCACCATAAGACTTCCACAACATACCTGTATAGTAGGCATCCACATCATGAAAATCATGAAGACTGAGAATGATGGGAGTAGAAATACAGTAACATGGTGGGGATGTACCCTGATCTATCAGAATTTTTACTGACCTAACTACTGTTAAAATGCATAGGAACAACAGAAGGCTGCTGCTATGCTCATACATGCCTCTCATTTCCGTTTAGTAGGGCCTGGACTGGTGAAATTCTCCCCAATTGTGTCCTTGGAGTATTAACTACATTTGAAAATTGGGATCTCTGCTTTATTGCCACAATGTTGGTTTATGCACCTTTCATCCATTTGTTAAATAAGAATATATCTTGGTGGGAAATATCATTAGGTATATAATTACTGAATATAAATTGACTGAAGGCTGTTGTCCTGTAAACATAGGCATATTATTGCTTTCAGTATTACGTTAACAAAAAACAAAACAACACAAAAACCTTTTCATTTAACCTTTTGCATTAAGGGCTTGCCTTGTTCACTCAGAGAGCCAGCATGCTGTAGTCGTATCAGCATTGGACTACCACTCTGGAGATCAAGGTTTGATTCCCTGCTCAGCCATGGAAATGCACTGGGTGACCTTGGACAAGCCACACATTCTCAGCCTCAGAAAACCCCAGAATAGGTTTATCTTAAGATCGCCATAAGTTGGAAATGACTTGAAGGCACACAACAGCAATGTTCGCTCAAGCTCCAAAATGATAAAACATTGCAGCTGTTAAGAATTAGGCAATGTGGAAATGAGATAGGCATCACTGGGGGGTTGCAAGTGCACCGATCATTTCAAGTAACAATTTTGGGTGGTGTGTGCACACCCAGTGAGGTGTATGCTCATCACCCATCTCAACCCCATACTGTCAGGAAGGGTACCTCTGCCAAAAAGGAGAAAGGAAGGGCATGGAAGAGGAGGAGTATGCCACTATTGCAGAGTGTTGCCTTGCCCTCCCTTCCGTCTTGCTGCCACACTCTTCTTCCCCTTATCCACCTGACCAGCTGCCCAGCCAGACCAGAAAAAAGCAGTGCCCAGGGGGGCAGTGGTGTCTGATGTGGACTGCCATTACCTTACCTTCCCCTCTGCTGCCTTGCCCACCTGCCCACCCAGCCTTTTGGCCAGAGCTGAATCTTTCTGGGTCTGTTCGGGCAACTGAGTAGTGAGGCAGTCATGCAAGTGAGGCAGCAGAAGGGAAGGGAAGGGAAGGGAGGGTGGGGCACTCCAGTGCTTCCATACACACCCATAGCTCTTTTGAGGTCTGGCTGGGCCACCAGCCAGGCAGCTGTCTGGGCAGTTGAATGAGCCAGTGCCCATACAGGAAGGAACGGTGAGGCAGTCCACTGCTGCTGCCACCACCTGACATCAAGAGTTACCACATCAGGTGACATCAACCCTAGTGATGCCACTGGCAATGGTATTATATCCAATGTTTTGGTTAGTTCCAATTTTACCACTTCCTTGGAGCTGGATGGCAGCCAGTGGCAAAAGGGTTGAACCTAAATCCCAGATATGTCTCTTCACTGCCATAAACACATGATAAGACACACAGATTGCATTTGAAGCTATTATGCAAGTAAAACTACTATTCCAAAGTACAAGTACCCACCTGGTAATCAGTACCACCCACTTAGAATTACAGATATGCCTCAGTTAATGAAACAGATGTGTTCTTGAGCATTAAAATTAGGTAGAAGAGGCAGAAATAACATGGGAAAAATAGGAATAAAAAAGAAGAGGGCTTGAGTATGTTTCAGCAAAAGTTTCTGTAGTCCAACACGTTGAACAATATTCAGAGTCACAGTTAAAACTTTCTCCCACTTCTCCTGTATATACCTGTTGGGTGAGCCATCACTTCCACAATCTCTTAAACTGTCAATTCACTGTGTTGTTAATGACAATTCACCTCCCCAAAAGCCTTTCAATAAGTACAGTCACCCCTCCTTTTTCATGGGGGATCCATTCCAGAACCCTTTACGAAAATGGAGTTTTGCATATATTCTCCATTGGCTTGAATATAGGCATGGATATGTGGGGGCATGCACCCCATTCATTCCCCCTCCGTTCACAAGGGATGATAGTCTGAAGACCACAAGAACAGAGGGAGGACTGTATTATACGGTATAATCCTGAAGCAAATTTTCTGCAGTACCTTAATATTTCCTCAGAATGCAGGATGGATGAAAGAGAAGAGAAAAAAAAATGGAGATTGAGAAAATGGAAGAAACATTTACTGCAAGTGATTTTTTTTTTAATATATGTGAGAGGAACCATGAGAACAAGAGATAAACATGAAAAAAGAGAGAAGCTGGATTTCAATAGCAAATTTGGTGGTGTGGCAACTGTGGGGTGGTTGTCCTATGAGAGATGATGATATTTTGGATGGAAGGCTCTGGCAAATAAATTGAGGTGGATGAAGCCAGGAAGCAACAGCCAGAGGAAAGAAGGAAGTAGGATCTGAGAATATAAGGGATAAAGGACAGGAGACCTCTGAGACAAGCATGGTTGAAGATCACCATTAATTGAGAAGAACTGTATATATGTACAAACAAACTAAAATACTGAGGTAAGATTCTGGAACTACAGTGAGACAGACCCAGAGAACTGAAATAAAAATACACAACCATGGATTCTGATAATGAAATGGTTTCCATATCTGTGGAAGATGCTTATTCCTACAATTCCACCTCTCTGGACATAACACAACAAATTGTTTCCCAAAGGTACTGTAAAAACAAAGAAAATGGGCACCAAATTTAACTCCAGTGAAGGAAATTGGAAAAATGCCTGTCAAACAGCTTTAGGGCAACCATCAAGATGTAAACTGTAAACTGCCGGATGAGATGCATCTTATTACGACCTTAGATGGTTTCAAGAAAGCTGCCAAGACACATCTCTTCCCGAAGGCCTTTCCGGATAGTGGTTAAACTTTTCCCGATTCCTAAATGTTTTATCCAGCCTCTCCCAGTTATACATCTGATATTCCCCCGAAGCTGCCCAAAAATTCTCATTGGAGATATTGTATTGTTTCAAGGTTTTCTTGATACTGTTTTTAATTCTGTGTTAGTTTAATCTTATTTTAAGGGGTGGGAGGTGGGACTGGGTTGTAATATTTTAACTGTACCTGTTTTTAAAATGTTGTACCCACCCCGATTGTTCATTCAGAGGGGCAAGTTATAAATAAATAAATAAATAAATAAATAAACTCCTTTAAATTAACAATTTCTTACCATTTCTACCTTAAAATCAGTGCAGACCATCCTCGGACTAACCCTCATGAACTCCAGGTTTCATGCACATGAAGCCCCTTTCTAAACTGTGGAATCTAAAATGCTGGTTTTTATGGGTGAATGCGAGGCAACTGATTGACTTTTAATGCTGAGGTTCCTTTGCAGAGAAATCTCTGCTGTTATTGACAATCTCTGTTCAGTGGTTGGGTAGATTTTGCCTCCCATGTTCATTTTTGAGATAACTCAGGGGACTGTCAGAAATCCTGCATGGGAGAGCCTTGCTTTTCTCCTCCTTTTCTCATCCAGCTTTGCTCCCCACTTTTCTTCTCTACTTGAAGAAAGCAAGTGGAGAGCAAAGCACATTCACCTAGCACTTGGCAAGGAAGAAGATTTCCCTGGGTCAGAATTCAGTGAAGAATTTAAGGGCCAGCTTAGCTACACCTGGTATGATTTCCTCCCACCTCCCTTCAAGGAGTGGGCTGGGGACCAATAACCATATTATGATGATATCTAAACTAAAAACTATTTTCCACCACTACTGTACTTCATATGTACCCCTTTCTCTATTCCAGTGAAAGGCTGTTCTTCTATTACTATTCAAAAAAAGTAAAATTCACTTCAAAGAAAGGATAGAACCCAGCAATTATTTTGTTTCGCTTAACATTGTTAGGGGCAGGACTTGCTCTTTTAAAATGTCTGGTGACATCAAGTGATGCACTCTACAAAATATCAAGCCAGCAAGAAAACAAAACAACTAAAGAGCAAATGCCATGGTGTTTTGTTTCTAGGGATCTGTGAAATCTAGACTTCCATGTTTTCTGTGATATCCTTCTGTTCTATCAATCTGTCCCCAAAATGGATCAAATGTTTTCCAGTCCAAAACTCTGCAGACATTTGAGGACACAAATTTGGACAATGTAATTTTGGCACACAGATATTCCCATAGTTCAGCATCTGGAATGCTAATGAGGAACTAGTGGAGATTCATGTTTGAAAACTGAAATATAGGAAAACAAAATTTTAGATTCCTAGGATTACAGTTGCAAAAGCAAAGCAAAACCCAGCCCCTAACTTCCCCACTCTGTTGAAAAATTACCCCCTTGCCAAAAACAGGTAGCAACACAAATGTAAATAGAGTATGTTTTGATAGTGGCTATACAATGAAAATAATGATGGCAGCATTGGAACATGGTGAAGTGTTGAGATCAGCAATTCACCATGAAAAGAACTGAAATGAAAGCTGCTGTGTCTACCTAACATAGATTGAGCTTTCCCTCAGTTGTCTAAAAAGCTTAGTTCATTGTTGTGTCTGATGGGATTGGTTTTGGAAATTTTATATGATTGCTGCATTTTATGAATTATTTAAAAAGGGTTAATTAATCGCCAGCAGCTGTTGCTAACTTGTTACAGACATGCACGCAAGCCCAAGTGAAGTGATTGGTGCTTGGTGGATTAAAGCTACAGTGCCCAAGGATAACCATTCAAAGAAGCCCAACAAAAGATGCTCTGTTCAGTGCTGACAACCCCTATGATCCCTCTTGTAAGCCGCTTCTGAAATAGAGCCTTGATTGACACTTCAAGGGGGCAATTGTCTCTAACACATATATATTCCAGATGAAAAAGTTGGAATTTTGCATTCTTTTTTCTTGTTGCTTTCAATGAAGACTGGAGGTAGGTGGCTCTCGTGTCTGCAGGACAATGACTGTACTCCAGGTTTTTCTCCAGATTTTAATGGATCTAGCTGTAGTGCTATAACCTATCCCCCAAATAGGTTCAGCACCCTGGAAAGTGGCTTTTCTATTTCAGACTACTGACCAAAAGAGACTCACCATCCCATGTTTGTTTGAGCCACTAGTGTCCACTGACTCCTCTGGATTCAGCCACTGCTAAAATAGATAAAATGTAGCTGATCAAAAAATGGCAGCTGAATATTTGCTGTCCCTTTCCTAAAATGTCTCACAGAATTGGCCTCACGTTAAGCAATGAGATATTTTGTGTTTCCCTGCATTACTGGATGCTGATTCTGGGGATGGGATATTATTGTGCCAATGCACAAAGTAAATTATATCAGGCATCCTAGATATATGGTTCAAACGGTCCAAAACACACTGCAAAAATAATCCAGTTTGAGACCATTTAATTGCTCAGGCAAAATAAATAAATAAATGAAAATGGCCAGAAATAAAGATTGTAGCTGTAACTGTACGTATGGGAGAAATCTCACTATTTCATATGCTTTGGCAATGTTACAGAGATGCCTGAACACCCTACTGCTGCAAAATACAGGCCCACTCTCCATGTATAATTAGTCTATCAGATCTTTTATACTAGGTAGATAAGTACTGTCTTATCCGGGGGGGGGTGGTGGTGGCGGTGGCTCAGTGCTGGACCCCTCTGCAGATGACAACTACTGTGGGACCTCAAGTTTGGTGATATTCAATGGTAGCATGCATGTGAACTGCTGCTCTCCTGGGGCTGTGTGCATGCACAGCCAGTGAAACCAATGGCGCTTGCTGTCCACTGATGCAAAAAACCATGGATGGCAAGCCTGCAGTTGGAGCAGGTGCATTGTAATGGCCAGTTCTGGGTTCTATCAGTGAGACACACTCTAAAGTCATACTTGACCATAATCAAAAACAGACTCACGGATCAATGCCATCAATGGATAGGAGTGGGCTCATTTCTTGATGATCCCTCAGATTTTAATAGAACAAAGTTAATGGGCTATAATTACCAAGGGAATTACCAAGAAAACAGAATTATCAGGGACTGGTGAGATTTTTCTCACCTTGTCTTTATATTTTTTTTTCAACCTTGTGGGAACATGTGATGTGCTTCCTTTCAAAACACTGCCTCAAATGGGGCATGATCTTCACTCAATTCATGAGTAGCAGGAGGTGCATTTTGAGATTAGGGGTTATGGATTTGTTCATGAGGATATTGCAGATTTGTTGCAATGATTTACAGGTTAGATTTGGGGGGGGGGGGGGGTTGTCACATTTTTATTATGTTTTTACTGCTTGAATTATATGGTCAATGTATGGGTACAAAACAAAATCATCTAGGGAAAGGACCCTTGGATGTGTGAGGATCGGGGGAGTTTGCCTCAGCTGTCCTTGTGCAATTATATCCTGTTAAGTTTTTTGGAAATTTACATAGGAGATACGTAGGAGATCAGGGCACAGCTTTAAAAAAAATTGACATATTGCTGCTGAACTGAATTCTAATTCAGGATATAGCCGAATATTATCACATGCATTTTGCCACCTATGCCATAGGCTGGGTGCAACCCAGGTAATGTCCAGCTAGAATCTAAGCTCAGCTGGCCTCTTTTCAAAGCTGGGAGCTACCTGGCTTGGCAAATCATCTGGCTGAGCCCAGATTCTAGTTGGAAATTATTCTGGCTGCATTTGGCCGGTGGTGTCGGCATGCAATAGTATTTGGATGCAGCCCAAATTAGAATTCAATTCGGGAGTGGTAAGCCGCTTTTTAAAGATGTGCAATAATCTCCACAGTTTCGGAATGGGATGTGGGGGGGTGAGTTTCCAACAACAGAATATCGAAGAAAAGGATGCGGCTTCCAATTAAAGAAGGTGGGTTTGGTTTTCCAGAACTTGACACACAGCATTAGGCATATTTGCTATCTTGCACTACATTTTGGCCTTCTATATCTAGAATAGTTAACTTACCACATTCAGTTTTAATGAACAACAATTTAAATGAACAACCGTGGTTTCTCAATTTGTTTAAATAGATAAGAGTATTGCCTACAATCCCTGTAGTTAGAAACTATGTGGCAAATATTATCACACCAATTACAATTTGATCCATAGGCCCATGCTAAACTGACTCTGGGGGAAAATCATGATTTATAGAATGAAAAAACAAACTTTTTTTTCCCTAGAAGACATGAACAGAAAATAGGATGCATGCTTTAAACCAATAATAATAATAATAGTAATAATAATAATAATAATATATTTATAACCCCCCCCGCCCCCCGAATGAATGAACATGATGATGTTGATGATGAGTCTATGTTGTTTTCAGTTTTGTAAAATAAATTTAATCTGTCTATAACAAGCAAATGGTAATTTTTACAAGTAAAACATTTGTTACAATCTAGGTTTGGCCTTGAGGCTTTTAGAGTTCCTGAGGCTCCTCTAATTTTTGAAAGACTTATTGAGGCTCACGAAGAACCTAAGCCAACGATTTATAAATATACATTTTTATTCTCCATTAAAACATGATATGAAAGAAATGATATAGGGAATTAAAATGCTCCATTTTGACCAATCAATAGTAATTTTAATATCTATAAGTATGACTATAGATCTCCGATTATATGTTATACAACAAAAACTGTTGTTTCAAGTATATTGTATTGGTCACTACAACGACTTTTTAAGAAAGGCTTATTATCTAAATTGGCTAACAGTTGAAGGTGTAATACTGTTAATGTTCCTTTAACCAATATGTTTTGGAAATATCCTGGGGAAAGGGTAATCACATGAATAAGTTATACAATTTCCTGATATTTAGTGATACAGAGATTCTTTTAACCTATTTACCCATGTCTTCTTCTATTTCTTCTTCTATTTGATACAAGGAAATGATGATTAGTTAGGTTGAAAAAGAGATGTTAAGAAAGCAAAGAGGAGTAGCATCAAACTGTATCTAGAATACAATCTGAGAGAAATGGGAAGTCATTTAGTTTTAAATATGTGAGGAAAACAAGAGGAGAAATCGTGTTTATTGATGTATGTTTAAGTACGGTAATGTTTGTGTATTTGTAGGTATACATTGTTTTTTTTTCTTTTTTGGATACTGTTTTTTTTTAATTAAGAGTGATACATTGATGTAATTTACAAATGGATTTATATTTTATTTGATGTGCTTTTACAGAAATGTATGAGTAACTATTTCTTTTTGTATTTTTTGTTGCTGCAATGGTAGAACATAATGGTATGTGAGAGCCTTACAATGTAATTTCATTTTGCATAATAAAAAAATTTATGAAAAAGTTCTTCCCCTTTTGTCCTTTGCCCTGCACATGTGGAACGGTCCTATCTGGAGAGTAAACACAACTGGGAACCCTGATTTTCCAAGGTTTCAAATTATGTACAGCACCTCCAAAGGCAAAAGAATTATAGTATAACTATTATTGCCAAGCACACACACACGAATTTTAGAGCTGTATCTGTTTTAACTTTTGTAAGTCACTGTGAATTCCAGACTTGGGAAAACATGGGATACATTAATAATAATAACAATCATCCCATGCATGATTTGGGGCACTTAAATTAAGCCTTGCTCATGTGTAGTGTTTGTACACATAGAATAAACCCCATGTGTTTTGGTCTCTTTCACCCTTTAATCCTTTGTTACCGTGGTTTTCTATTGTCTTGTCTGGTTTGGGTTTTGTGAAAAGACTCCCTGACAGGATATGAGCACGTTAATATAAATGTGACCTGATCAGTGTTATATAACACAGACCAAAATTGCATTTCAGAGATGTTAACAGTTGAACGGGGTGGTGGAGAGATCTTAAAAATGACAGCAGAGGGTAAAATGTGACATCCTTTGGTTAAGCATAATAGGGTGAATTGGGGTTATAGTTCATAAGAAAGGCACATTTCTTGTTGGAGGACAAATGGACTTCTGCCAAGCAGACTATTTGTCTGTTTTTCTTATGGTCTTTTCATCTCATTCTCTATATTTATCCAATTATTTGAATGGGGTTTTTTTTCCTGGTCTTTTTCTCTTACACAAATTAGAACGGGATAGGCATTTAAACATGCACTTGATATTGAACGAAGAATTTTGACAGTCTCAAACAAGGCCATCTGAGCAAAACATGAAGACTTGGTGTTTTTATTTTTTTTAAAAGACATTCTTTTCTGTAAGAATAATAAAACAACAGGAATTGGCATTGTTGCAAAGCTATGAAGAGAGGAGCACAGCTTCGGTGCTCAGTGCAGAGGAAGAGCCGTAATAGCTTGTGACAGCACAGCAGAGTTTATTGGTGATGCCAAATGCCTTTCCTTGCCTCAGCCCCATTAATTTGATTATGATTATTATGTTGTTTCTTTTTTTAAAAAATCACCCCATTGGGACTCAGTGGGCAACCCCCCCCCCCCCCGAACTAACCCTACCATTAGGTAGAGTGGGACAGCCATCTCAGGAAGTGAATGATATGAAGTGCGGAGCTGCAGTGAAGTGATGGAGTAAAGCAGTGTCTATACCATACGTCCTGCCCTACCACCCTATTCACTCAAAGTGGAGGATGGTCTGTCATTCCTAGTGATGATGAAAGATTCACCTGCCAATCTGGAAGCAAGGATGCAAAGGACATTTACAGATTTTCTCAACTTTGACAAGGAAGGCTGTCTCAGTTCATTCTAAACCTGTCCTTTCGTCTCCTCTACCTGTCTCATATTTTTCATTCCTCCGTGACCTTCTGACCAGCAACAATGTCAAAAACACTGGCTTTGTGCCAAAATAAAGAAAGAAATAAAGACATCTAGATTGCACAAAAAATATTTTGCTCCTGAAACTTTCTTTTTTCCAAACATAGGTATAAAAACAAGCTTTTATCCAAGAAGAAAAAAATGTATATGAAAAAAAGTTGGAAAACTTGCAGTATCTAACAATACATGAAAATCCTCTAGTAATCTTTTCCAGCAGGGAGAAAACTTTTTAAAACTGGGGTTGATTTTGGCATGGAAGCCTCTTGTCCTTCATTTCAGGTAGCAAAATATATTGGAACTATGAGTATCTACAGTAGGAGATGGCCTACCATTTGGGTGCCATGCAGAGACTTTATTCCCCCCATTCCCAGCCTTTTAATTCAATTTTACTTGTTTACACCTTGCCTGGGTTTGCTATTGTTTTGTCAGTCCTAGTGATTTTATTCTTGGAACATGGTTATGTTTGTGTCCATTTGTGTATATTTCTGTCGGTTGGTCTATAATTTATGAGTTTTTAATGTCTTTTACCATGTTCTTAAATTTTGTAAGCTGCCTCAAGAAAAGTTTTGAGGGGTGAAACAAATTCCTGTGGGTAAAATAAATTCATAAAGCATATGAAGAGGTGTGATAGAGTTCATTGTCCGACTGGAAAGAATCAAGGTCACATCAGCGGATTTACTCAGAAAAGTGACAGGCCACCTCATCTCAGAGAGCACACTTTAGAGTCACAATATAGTCATTTAATGATTTATTTTATTCATTTCTCACGCACATAAACAGTTCTCTCCAGAGCCTGGGAAAGTTATCTGTTTGGACTATTACTTCTAGAATCCAAACTCTAAGCTACCTGCAGGATTCTGGACTTCAAACAGCAACAAACAACTACTACATTTCCAAGATCTAGTGCCCTGACACACTGTTTGTAAATTACTCTTCGTAGAATGAAATTGGCAAGCTATCAATCTCTTGGGTGACTTTTTCCCCTGTAAATTTTACAAGTTAGTGTTGTATAAAATTTGCAATGGCCACTAATCCCCACATCCATCTGACAATAAAGTCACTTTTATGCATCTGGGGAAACAGTAGCTCTTGAGATAATGCTTTTTCCATACCAGTCTATACACTGCCTCATCATTTCTTTGGATTTTTCAGGATAATCTCAGATAAAGAGCAGAGTAGTTAGGAAGAATAGACAAATGCTAAAGCAGAAGCTTCACTTAATTATATCATATCACACTAGGAAAATGAGGAAATGTTAATCCTAGAACATCTGGCAGGATTCTTAACCCACAGGCAAGTGAAAATTGGAGTGCTCTTTGGTCACAGATACTTACCTTAACCAAAGGAGTGAGACATACAGGAGCCTAATTCAGTTACAGGCAAGGGATGAAGATATTCTCTTACTCTTTCATTGTATGCAGGAACAAAGAATACAAGATATTTCTTCCTTCTGGGTGATGGGACAAGAGCTTTTGCATTTGCAATGTTTGTTTATTGTGGTGTGTGTGTGTGTGTGTGAAAGATACTGTATGTTCAAACAACATTGTTTTTCACAAAAAGGTTTTTGCATGAAAGCAATGCCTTTTGCACAAAAGAAATCATGCAAGATCATAATATGTGCGCACATACACACGCACATGCCAATGTTTTTGTGAAATCAATTTTTCAGAAGGATGTCCCAAAATTAGAAGAAGAAGAAGAAGAAGAAGAAGAAGAAGAAGAAGAAGAAGAAATCTTACAGCAATTGACCATTTTCTTGATGGAGTACCTTGATGTATCAAAACAAATTCTTCATTTGTTTTTAATGGTTTTGTAATTAACTTAGTATTTTTTAAAGGATTTTACATTTTTACATTATGGATGTGGTGTTTTAATTGTGCTTTAAAACTGCACTGTTTTATTGTTTTTTTTAAGCATCTATTGTGAGTCACCTTGGATCCAATTTGGGAGAAAGGCAGCATATAAAATAAAAAATAAATATTGTCGGTGAGAATATTTGGACGCATTCCTTAAATCCCTATTGTAAAGGCTTAACTTGATCCATTCATTTCTCTGTCTCAGTGCTTCCCAAATCCCAACATCAGTTCCCCAGATGTCACTGGAGTACAAGTCTCAGAAATGTTGCCAAATTTTGCCTCTGTGCACTTGCCCAGCAATTGGGTGCCAGTGGAAACATAAAAGAACCCTCCCCTCATCATCATCATCATCATCATCATCATAGAATCAGCTGGAAACAATTAAAAGTAGTAACCAAAGTAACTTCGAGGTCTCCCCCCCTCCTCAGAAGCACAGTGGCCTATTTTCAGATGGATGCATCTCTGGGGCTTTCTACTCAGGCAATCCCTCCTGTGCCACCAGCTGTGAGGGTTCCTTTCATGAAATCCCACGACTGTGACTAAATGTGGGGATTTTATAAAATGTGAAGACTTCACTGTGTTCTCTGCAAGTACCAAGAGTCAGAGCTTTCCTCAATCCCCACCTTTGCAGCAATGTAAGGACTTCTTCCTGTCCTACCTGTGTAACATCACCTACTATGAGGACTATGCCCTCAAGGATAATGGCTGAGTAGTTAAGTCAATCACTGGCTCATCAAGTGCAAATCCAAGGCTACTGTCTTTACTTGGAGGGCAGTGGCAGAACTGGTCTGGCAACTCCCTACTTCCTCTAGAAAGCTGCTTACTATGAACTCAATTCTCCCCAGCGGGGCCTGCCTATGTGACCTTCTTGCTTGGGACTTATGAAGGGCCGGGAATGGGTCAAGCAGGGGTCATGATACAGTCCGCATGTCTCCCAAAATTTTATATCAAATGTAGGTATAGTAACAGTTCCTCACCGCGAAAGTGGCAAGACCTACGTGCATGCGTGGGGATTGGTGACTTTTGAATTAAACCTTTGTCTAAAATTTTGGATTGTCAATTTGGTAGGAGCAGAGGTTGCTAAGAAGCTAAGTCAGACTCTTACCAATCACTACATTAAAACTCCCTTCTCTCAATCCAATCCTAGTTCAACTCAAACTGCTCTCAAATGTTTTTCTAAGTGCACTCTTCTCAAGCCTTAGGCTAACTGAAATCCACACTCAAACTGATCTCCAAACTGTAATTCACCAACTGTTGTTCACCATCCTTACACGAATCTCTTCAACCATTCCACTAGTACGCATTTACTTCAATATTTCATTCTCTCCCCACCCCCACCCCCCAACAGCTTCTTATTTCATATATGGCCATGATAGGGTCACCATAAGTCAAAAACAACTTGAAGTCACACAACAACAACAATATAGATAAATAAAACATTATTTTCAAATACAAACCGAAGATATCATAGCAGCTCTCCTAGTGCAGATAGTATCTGACAAAATAAATCCAACAAGGTGTGCAATGGAATTTCCTAAGTAATTTTTAGAGAATCCATGGGCAGTGGTGCCCATGGTCACCACTGAACCTGACTCATCTTTTCTCACGTCTGCTGCTGGGTGTATGAGAAGAAATGAACCAAAGAAAAAAGAACCGAAGGAAAAAAAGAGAACAGGATCAAGTTTGAGAGAGTCTGCTTATTGAGAGAGGATTTACCTTTTTAAAACAGATTTTTCAAAAAGCCAATCAAATCAAATTGTCATTTGGCACATCTAAATCCTACAAGATCCTATATCCTGAGAAATATCGAAAGTAGGCATCTGCTATTATTTATTAAACATTACTCTCTCTCTCTCTCTGAGATTATTCCCTATTTAGAAACAAAATGATATATTCAAAAGAAAATAAACATAGCATAAATCCTTTCTGTAGTGTTAATTGGTTAATTCAGTGCAAGTAGTTAAGATTAAGGGGATCTGTTGCTGAAAGAACTACTGCACCCTGAAGCCAAGACATTTTGCTAAGCTTGTCTTTTGGGATTAGCCATCATATGTCTCAGATGTCAATTTGCAGAGCCTTAATGCAAATTATCTCCCCTCCTCTCATTCCTCCCCACCCATATTATATTTATAGAGAGGCTTCTTTTTTCCTTCCTCCATGCTTTTCTTTCTTTCTTTCTTTTTAAAAAAGAGCTCATTTAGCTTCACAATAGCCATTTGCTCTGACATATCAAAAAATTGTGTTGCTAAAGGATTTTCAGAATGCAACATAGAAAATCAAACATATAACTGGAGATTTTATAATCCCAATAAACTGCATTCAGAGAATATTTAATGGCCTGATTTACAAGTAATCAAGGGAAGGATGACAAATTCTCCACTTGTACTCATCCTCTGTCATGCAGATTTCATGTGCCACATCTGGAGTATGAGATTTAACAGGGGTTTAAAGATGCATGTAATCTTTCTGGAGAGTTTATTGATGTGAAAAAGGGGGAAATCTAGGTCTCAGACATGGCTACTGTAGGACAGTCCTCATGATGTGCACATTTGTATCTGAATGTTGCTACAAATCAGAGCTGAAAAAAGGTTATTTTCTGCACTACACCTCTAGAATCTACTAGTTAGCATGACAATGACTATTTTATTAGTCATTGATCAGCAAAGGATTGATGTAATTTCCACTAACTCATTGTGTCTATTCTAGTTTGGACTAGCAACTCCCTTAGAACCCTATAAATGTCACCTGCATAGGGAAATCTTTTTTCATGCTCTGGTATTAATCTACTCCCAGACCTAGACCTAGACCTAGACCTAAGGGCTTCCCTTCAAAGGGAACCTTTGACTCTTAAAGTTGAAGTGGAATTTGGAATTATTTTCTGTCTGTCTGTCTGTAGTGCTCACAATCCAAATCCCATTCTAGCCAGGGAAAACAAGAAGTAAATATTTATGACTTAGCTACTTGATTTCCAATGTTAGATAGGCGAGGAGGAGGAGGAGGAGGAGGAGGAGGAGGAGGAGGAGGAGGAGGAGGAGGAGGAGGAGGAGGAGGCGATGACCATAAGGATAGATACTAAAGGAGTGAGGAGGCAGATGAAAGTTCTTTTTTACATGTGACAGTTAAATCACTGTTGACTCACTCATGCCATTCTGATCATTCTTAATGTAGAAGGGAAAATCATGGTGGGGAAAAATAGGTATGACTGCTCCATTTGGGCAGTCAGGCCAAGATACAGAGATGTTAGACAGAGAGAGAGAAAAAGCATTCCCAGAGAAGTTAGACTGGCACCCTCTCTACCTTATTTTTGCAGATTAACAAAGGGGCGAAACAAACCAATCAAAAAGAGTGGATTGGGGCTGCCCCAGAGATGCTTGCCCTGCAGCCACTGCAAACAGATGTGTGTGGTTCCAATCCAACCCAGAGCTGGCTCAAATAGGATGGGAAAAATCCCTTCTTTTTTGGAGCTGTCCTAGGTGGGCCCAGCACAACCCCAGGGTGGCTTCCATGTGCTCCAGGGATGTGTGGCATCAAATCACCATGCCCCCTGTGCAGTTCAAAGCTGCCTCCATCTGGATGGGTGTCTTCCGGGAGTCTTCAGAGCATGCAGATTCAACGGAGTTTATCACATGGGGAGGAATTTCTCCCAATTTCGAATGGAGCCAATTCGAATTCATGTAAATTCGCTAGTTTAGCGAATTTGTGGAGTTTATCACACGAAGGGAATTGGAAGTATAATCCAATGGCAATCTGAATGCAATCACGGGGTTTCGCATGATTGCGTGAAAGCTAATCACACACATTTTCAGGCAAAGGGAAGTCCTTCCGGACGGAATCATGGGGTTTTGCGTGATTGCGTGAGAAACCATCACATGCAATTTTAGGCACTAGGAGGTAATTTCGGGCAGTTCCGAACCCAATGCAGTGTCAATACGCAATCACGTAAATTCGCTGAACTAGCGAATTTACTTAATTCTGAACTGGCCTCACTTCCATTTCTTTTGAAATTGAGAGAAATTCCTCCCATGTAATAAACTCATATGTGAGTTCTAGTTGTGAGTTCAGAGTGACTTCACATTCCCCGAAAATGACCCTCCATTGCCCAAAATTGTGTGAGATAAGTTATTACGCAATTACGTGAAACCCCATGATTGCATTTGGAATGATTTCCCATTGCCCGAAATTGTGTGAGATAAGTTATCACGCAATAACGTGAAACCCCATGATTGCATTCGGATTGCCTTTGGAGTATACCCCCAAATTCCCTCGTGTGATAAACTCCAACGTCATACCCCCCAAGCCTCCCAGAAGCTGGCTTTTCTGGGCCATCTGTTTGGCCCCATTGACTTTTTCATTCCAACGAGTATTTGATAAGTAATGATATAAGGTCCATCTTACATAATGCACTGTAGATTGCTAATCTGTGTGCTGGTGTGTGTGTGTGTGTGTAAATGGTTTAACCTGCTTTTAATTACTTTTTGTTTTATTGTTTTTTAAAAACTTTTTTATTTTGTGGATTTTTACAAAAAAATGTCTTTATTGTTGAAAGTCTCTTTAAGCCTCAATCTGGTGAAAATGTGGGATATAAATCATCATCATCATCATCATCATCATCATCATCATCACCATCACCATCATCAATTACAGACTGGAGTAACCATTTTTGTAAGAGGTCCTGTAGAATTTTGAAAAGTTAAGCAAAACCAAAGTTCATGTGACATGTATGCTAGCACATATACAGCCTTAATTTTTTGATTTATTATTTCACCTGCCACTGGGCAAGTATGCCAGAGTGTTGTCAAGCAATTCAGGCTAGAACATGCTGCAAGTTTCTCTGTTGCCATTGTGTTGGACTGTGTTGGTCCAGATTTGGTCTGGAATTATGAGGAAAGGGGCTCTTAATCCTAGAAAATTGTCAACCTTCCAGGTCAGGTCTGGAGTCTAAGAATAGGCCCCAGTCTCCAAGATTTGTTTGAGACGAATATTTGAGATATGACAACAAGCCACCATTGTTGTCTTGTACCAAGCATCCCAAAGTACCTAAATTGAAAGATGCAAAGGGTGTGCCTATATTAATAGTCAGCAAAGAGAAGTAGAAAACATGAGAACTAGACCTAGGGAAATGATGTGAAACTGAGTTAGGAAATTGGTAGAGGTGCAGAGATAGGCATGAAGAGACAAGAAGGTATCTGCCAGGAAAAATCGGATGACAATAACTGAGTTAGAGCAGGTTTACTCTAGTCTTTCTCACCACTGAAGTTCCACTTGCCAAGAATACGCAAATAAAATGCATCCAAGAATATTCTCTCTCTCTCTCTCTCTCTCTCTCTCTCTCTCTCTCTCTCTCTCTCCCTCCCTCCCTCTTTCAGTATGTATGTATGAGATGGAATGAAGAGAATAACCCAACAGTGCAGAAAAGATTTCAGCAACAAAATCACTAGAATTTTTGCTTAAGTAGCTAGAAAATGGGGTATTCTTTGGTTGGGTTGGAAAGCTCCAACAAGGTGCAGTGCCTTTGCCATTTACTGACCTACAGCTAGATGGCCAGGACGACAAATGACAAAAGAAGACAGTGTACCCGCACCGTTAATGGGTGTATGGCAATTATGCTTGCTGGAATTCCCTGTTCTTCCCAAACTTGAAAAATACCAGAGACTTTCCCCCTTTTGCATCTGGAAACCACTACAACATGCCCCACTTGCTTGGCTGCTGAAGACATCTTGTTGATGGTCATCTATTCCTGATGGTCACCTATTCCTGTGGAGAAAACTATACCCCATCCTTCCTAAAAGGCTGGTTTCATGAAGGGAGGTGTTCATAAACTGTAGTTCCCAAATATCACTGGATGTAATGGTAATAGTTGTAACATAAACAACTGGCATGATAAAAAATTATACTTTTATATTACAGTCTCACACACACGGTCTAAATGTATTTGCATACACATTCAAAGATATAGCAGTGTTAGTCTGTAGAATCCATATGTAGAGAGATCTTGTAGCACTTTAGAGACTAACTGAAATAAAGAATTTGACAGCATGAGCATTCATAGACTTCAGTCTACTTCCTCAGACTGCACACATATTGTGAGTTTGAGAAGTATTAATAAAGACAGCTCTTTTATCTGATGCCTGAAATGATAAAGTATGGGAAACGCTTCATTGTTTTGTTCTAGTGATTGTATTAACTGTTCCTTACACAAGGCCAGATAAAGATATACTGAGGCCTTAAATGACATGGAGCTCAAAATGCCCTGTAGCATTTCTGCAACACATGTATTATCCTCACAGATTCTTATCATTTCATTTCACCCCTTATATTCTGAAGTACTAAACTATAGGTTGTACACATATCCAGCATGGGGCCTATAGTAATGTTTGATATTAAGTCAGTCTCCCAAGTTTATCATATAGTCAAAGCAAAGAAAATCTTAAGTGCACAGACCTTCCAAATATTTTTTTTAAAAGCAGCTTTTTTTTAGGATACCGAACATTTTCTTTTTAAAAAATCACATAAACCAGGAAATCTTTGGACTGACATGCTATATATATATATATATATATATATATATAAAATAACCTATGAATTAGAAAAATATACGCATGCACACACACACACACACACACATGCATGTACATACTGTGTTCTGTGTATTCTACAACTCAATAGACAGTTCAAGCAATGGTATCTTAAAAGAATAATAAAAGATAATTAACTTTAAAGTAGATGGTAAAAACATTGAAATAATGCAAAAAATTCCATACCTTGGCTGAAACATTAATTGAGACTGCAGTCCCAATTGAGACTCAAAAAATCAGAAGAAGACTAGGACTGGAAAAGCAGCTATGAAGGAAATAGATAAGATCATAAAGTGTAAAGATATATAATTGAATACTGAAGCTAGGGATTTTATTTCACATTTCTATATATGGCCTTGAAAGATGGATGGTGAAAAAAGCCGATAAGAAGAAAATAAACTCATATTTTTTTTTTTAAAAAAAAAAACCTTTTGTATGTTTGATATAATTTTATGTTGTTTTAGTGAGATGATTTGAATTGTTTTAAATTTTTTATTGACAGTTCTAAACTGTTTTTATCTGTCATCCACCTTGGGTGTCTTTCCAAAAGAAAGCCAATGAATTTTTAATTTTCTAAAAGTGAAGCCTGACATTTTGCAGTGTTGGTGACTGGGAATCATGACATGATGAAGTTATAAACATCATGCCACTGGTTCTCCACAACTTGGATCAGCTCAGTTCCCAAAGCTGCAGCAGCAACTTTTCCTGAAATTAACAAAGTAGGAGGATTGGTTGCATGGTAAAATAAACCAGAATTGACAGTGACATAAGAAAGCAATTATGTGGGAAACATTGATTCAAGCATTCCCAGATGGTATGTTTATATTAAAGTGAGGGCGGAACTGTCAAGGGAACCAAGTGAAAGTTTCTTAAACTTCCTTCATTGTTAAATGGACATTCCAACTACTTCAAGGTGCACATATATTTGTGGATTTTAAAATATACTATTAACATTCACATATAACATCCATACAGAAATGACCATGTGTGCAATATGAACAAGGCAACAAGAATAATATGCTCAGAGCTCAAAATGTTACTTTTCAAATCTATAAATATAAGTCCAAGTTCTGAAAAATAGTTCATTACTACCATAACTATAATTTTAAAAGTAACTCTACAATATCATTTCTAAAAAAAAAACAGCAGAAAAGTTATTTCTTCATCTTCTTTCTTCTTGTTTTTTGTTTTGTTTTGTTTTGTTTGTAAAACTGAATTACAATCTGCTGGTCTGTCATGTAAGACAATCTTATCAATTTCATCCTACACTTTTACAAGCAAAACAGAATACAGGACAATAGGACACAGAATAATGGATGTAAGCTGCAGGAAAAGAGACTCCACTTAAACATTAGAAGAAACTTCCTGACAGTAAGACAGTGAAACACATAACTCACAGGGTGGTGGAGTCTCCTTTGGAGGTTTTTAAACAGCCATCTGTTGTGGTGCTTTGATAGTGAGTTCCTTCATGGCAGAGGGTTGGACAGGGTGGCCCTTGTGGTCTCATTCAACTCTCCAATTCCATGATTCTATGATTTTACCATGAGACACAGCAGGAATCAGCATCTAGCTTCAGATCCTGAGGGAACATCCAGAACAAGAGGAATTTTACTTCATTGTATTATTGTATACCCCGGTTCTGGTGTTGAATGTGCCAGACATAATCTGGACTGCTTGCACCAGAACCGGGGTTTGGGTTGTGTATCATCCAACTAGAATGACACCAGAACAGGAGGAGAATGGACTTTTTGGCTCATTCAGACAAGGCGGTCTAAAGAACTGCAAGCACAGCAGTTTCCATGACTATATACCATGTCTTCAGGGTAGGGTTACATACATATACACATTGCTGTGCAGCGTAGCCTACACTGACCTATCAGCCATTTTAGCCCTGGTAATAGAGGAGGGCAAAGGCAAACCTCCTCTGAAAAAATCTTGCTCTGGAGAGTTTTCACTGTTCTGCACAGCCTTCCAGACTCAATTGTTTCCTAACTACATGGTTGTGAAACACTTTCAGAGTCAGACAATGTGGAAGAAGTGATCTGGAAAATAATCTGTGATGTGACTCTATCAAGAAATGGCTTCTGGGAAAGGGGTGCTGCCTTCTCCTGTGGCTGGGGTTAACCCTAATTGAGTACAACTACTTGTGTTATTATGCCAGGAAGAAACAGTTGGAAGGAAGGAAAGAAAAGCTAATGTCCAAACCAGCAGCTAGTGGAAACAGTGGAATCAGTGGATTTTTAAATAAGCAGTGGAGGGAATACAGGAAGTATTTTGGAGAGAGTAACATGTGCCCCATTGAAAGCTCTTATTCTGACTACTAGTCCTAACTGGAGTAGACCTACAGAATCAGAGCAAGTCTACATGGGTCAAATGAACCAGTTTTTCCCTGACCTCATGGCATCCTGTTTTCATGATGCAGGGCCCAGTCCTGCCATCTTCATAAGCATGTCTGGTGGGAACAGGGCAGGAGGGGTCTTCTTAGTGGCTACTCCCAGCCTCTGTACATCTTTTCCTAGGGAGGCCAGACTTGTTCCCCTCCTTGTTACTAATTCCAGCTGCCTTTGGGGATGGATTGCTTTTAAAGCAAAGTCTTGGAATAGTGTGTGGTACCATTTTTACTTCTTGAATTTTTAAGGGCTATCATTTAAATTGTTTTAGTTCAATGGGCAGGATAATTACACCTTCTTGTATTTTCAGACTGTTTGTCTTTCGAGGCTGGCAACATGAGTCATGCTTACCTATATGTTTGAATTCATTTTAAATTTTGTAAGCTGCCTTGAGTTCCCGATCTGGGCAGAAAGGATAGCTGCAAAGAAAACAACAATAACATCCAGTTTAGTTGATTTGTGTACATGGAATGAGAGCCAGCATGTCATAGTGGTTTGAGTGTTTTATGATGACTCTGGAGACCAGGGTTCCATTCCCAGCTCAGCCATGAAATCCTTTGGGTGAACTTGGGCAAGTCACATGCTCTCAGCTTCAAGGGAAAGTAATAGCAAACTTTCTCTGAACAAATCTTGCCAAGTATTTAGGGTCGCCATAAGTTGGAAACAACTTGAAGGCACACAATAACAATAAAACATGGAACGAAGGAGATGTTATCTTATCTTTTACCTCAAGCAGCAAAATATCTTGGACCATTTCATAGTCTCTAGTCACAGGATCATGATATCAGTGCCCTGCATATGATGCTGTTGGCCAGGCAGCAGCAGGTTGTCATTTTTTTCCCTGCATTACACATCGTCATGTATTATCTGTCAATAATGGTGAGGAAACACCTATTTCTTGGCCACCTCTTTGTACAGCTGACCTTTTATTACCTGCCAGTGCCTCAGTGGTTGAATCTTCTATGCACTTCTGATTCCACTTGTAACAGATTGGTGACCCAAACAAAGAAGACATTCCAATTATTTGCCAGGTTACACAATCTTCCTATTCTTCTAGAGGTGATCCCTACTTACCACAAATTAGTTGCTGTTTACAAGGCCATGATACAGAAAACCTCACGTACATGAACAGATGTGCAAAATGATATTATTTTCTGAAGGATGTTTTCATTGTAAGTCCTGAAAGAAAGAAAAAACACATACCAAAAATACAAATGGAAACTATGATCAGGATGTGAAGACCCCGTGAAAGTACTTCCATTATTCCAAAGAAACATGAGACTTGCTTTTCTTAAGCAATTCTCCCCCCTGCTCCAAAACACAAACATACTGTGTAAAACATGGCAAATGGACTTAGAAAATTAAAGCAGTTTGAAGAGCAGTTTATGATCTTGCATGGGAGCAAGTTCATCTTCCATAGTACTTGAGTGTGCAAGTTTGGATTTGAAAGCAATTAGAATACTTCTATTGCTATATTTGTAAACAGATCAGGCTGGCCCTGCCATTTGTCAGAGCAAGGTAGCTGCCTCAGGCAACTGATACTTGGTGTCATGAAAGAGCAGCAACATGTTAGTTATTTACTTTGTTACTATAGTATTTTTATTGCCAGATATAGGGAGAGGTACTTGCGGGATTTTCTGTTTCATGTGCCAAAATAACTTGTCTGTCTTTGGGTATGATGTACCTTGGCTTGTGTAATTGGAGAGATGTCCTTTGCTGCCTCACCTCAGGCAGCAGCATGCTTGGCCTATACATATTGTCACATTGCTAAACTTTTGGGCCATCAGAAAAGATATGAGCTGTTTCAACAGCAAAAGGAGAACAATCCCCATCTTGTTTTCTCTCCCTTGCCCTGCCACCGGGTGAGCATCTAACAGGATCCACACACAGAGTTATAGTGTGGTTCTGGCTCCTAGGTGCTTCAGTTAGTATTTCTTGGCCACTGTTTCAGAGGATGCAGGCATAGTTTTATTTGTGAGGCCAAGATGGGAGTGCATGATATTGGCTTCAGAATCCAGTATCATGAAGCTCTGACTAAGGGAAATATCCACTGAGCTAAGCATTAGCTGGGAAATATAAAACCGAGCTGTCTATTTCAGTGTCTTGTGATCCAAGAGTGGTATTCTAGGAGCAGTGAGAAACCATTCACCAATGGTTAGAAGAGCAGGAAAAACATGCTGATGGAAGCAAAGCAACAGCATTAAAAAAACAAAACACCAACCTCTCTGAAGAAGAATTTCAAAAGATTTGCAAAAGGTATAAACAACTAATCTTAGGGTGACAATAATTTCTTTAATAATAATAATAATAATAATAATAATATTTATTTCTATTCCGCCCCTCTGAACAAGCAATCGGGGCGGAGTACAGCAGAGGTTAAAACAATATCAAGTTAAAATACCCCTTCCTTACCCTTACCACCCTCCCTTAAAAAAGAATTAAATCACAATGGAGTTAAAAAACATAATAAATTAAAACAGCAATACACAATAGTAGGGAGTGGACCCAGCTTAGGTTGTATGGAGAAAAATGCAGGAAAAGATTTAAAAAGCCCTTAAAACCTAGGTATGGAGCTGGGGATATTCACATTCTCTGGAAAGGCTTGCCGGAAGAGATGCGTCTTTAGGGCTCTTTTAAAGCCTTCTAAAGATGTAATGAGACGCATCTCGTCCGGCAGGTCATTCCACAACTTGGGGGCGACAGCCGAAAAAGCCCTCTGGGAGGTCTGTACCAGCTTGGTCTTCATGGGTTGAAGCAGGTTCCTCCCAGAGGACCGGAGTGTGCGGGGGGGTTCATATGGGAGGAGGCGGTCCCTTAGATAAGATGGGCCCAAGCCATGACGGGCTTTAAAGGTTAAAACCAACACCTTGTACTGTGCCCGGAAACTGATTGGCAGCCAGTGGAGGGCTTTTAGCACAGGAGTGATATGCTCTCTCCTGGATGTTCCAGCCAGAAGCCTGGCTGCCATATTTTGGACCATTTGTAGTTTCCGGGTTAGGCACAAGGGTAGCCCCATGTAGAGTGCATTGCAGTAGTCCAAACGTGAGGTTACCAGCGCGTGTATCACAGTTTCCAGATCCCTCCTCTCCAGGAAAGGGCGCAGCTGGCGTATCAGCCGAAGCTGGTAACAAGCGCTCCTGACCGTCGCATTCACCTGACTTGTCATGTGAAGCGACGGATCAAGGAGTACCCCCAGACTGCGAACAGAGTCCTTCGAGGAGAGTGTGACTCCATTGAGGACTGGAAGTTGTATTCCCAAACCTGGTTTCGGGCCTGTGACTGTGAGCACCTCCGTTCTTTCACTGTACCGTGTGGTTTTGTACATTTTAGTCTATGTTACTCTGCAAAAGAAAAATTCAAGATGTTACAGTTCTTAATTAAAATGTTTTATAACCCAAGTATTCTCTTTAAAAGACCCTACAGGTGACTAGCAGTTTATCTCAAACTGCTTGCATGAAAATTTAGCATGGCCAAATTCTCAAGAACTATCAGGAATGCTGCTAAATACAGAAACACTCTCAACCCATGCCTCTGGGTTCCTTTCTGTACTAAAGAACCACATCATTGTTACATGTGTACAATGACAGAGTAGTAGAAGGCTATTCTATCATTACGCAGCCACAAACAAGGAGCATTTGTTTCATGCTCACAAATTCTCTAATGCAGGGGAAGCCTTGATCAAATGTTTCCATAAGAACTGTAGTATGGTTGGTGTGATTTCCTCATATACCTCAAGAATATGGGGTTCCCAGTCCTATGGACTAATTCAGTGAAGATTGCCTGTTCTTTGAACATACTGAAAGATATACAGCTTGAGCCTCCTTTACCCAGAATTCTGAAATCCAAAATACAGTCCTCCCTCCATTTTTGCAGACTTCATGTCCATGGTCTTTGTCATTCACAGACTGGCAAGCAGGGAGGGTTAAAATGACACACACATAAGACTGAGAAGAATCCAGTTAAACAGTTATTTCCTTTTTGGTTTGAAATATTTCCCTGCCAGAATGCTTGGACATGACCTTTAAGAATCCTAGGCAGTGACAGCTGGTGACTTCCATATTGGTGGCATGGGGGTTTCCAGTTTCAGACCAAATTGAGAAGGAGCTATCCAAGGTACTGAACTCTATAGGATAAATAAATTTATGATGGCAGATAGCATTTTAAAAGTTTGAACTAAACCCTAAAGCCCATTCACCATTCCACTGGCATGGAAACCACCAGCTGCAACTGATGCTGGGTTAGTAGCTATTTAAAATCTTGATACCAACTGACTTGTATTGCTTGCATTTAATAATATTTATGTATGTTGTAAATCATACACATTATAGTTGCCCCTCCTAACTCCCAGATCTGGGATCTGCGCCCTCAAATATCTATAGAGGGGGCAACCTCTGCTATTTCTAATGGTACATGTGCCCGGGCCACATGTGTGATGGCACACCCCATTCAAGCCTATGAGATTTGAATATGCATGAGCCTCTGCTTTTGCAGGGAGTCCAGAATGGATCCCCCACAAAAATGGAGAGCCAACTGGTTGTGACTAGTTAGGGTTAAACCTAAATACTTATCTTGTTTTGTAGGTCAGTATCACAAAACCTGTTATTATTAAAATACAATCAACATTTTTTTCCCAATGTAACTGCCAATGAAATACCAAAAAAAGGGGGGGGGAGTGGGGGGGGGAGAAAGAATCAGGCCAGATTAAACAAGCAATGAAAAGGAAGCATAGAGAGTCAGGGTCTGTGCTAAAAGAAAGATGAAACCCTGGTGAATAGAAGAGAATGAACTTGTCAGCCATTCATAGCAGTTATTGGTTCCCTTATGGGCCATAACAAGAAAGTTCCACATGGCTTTTGGCAGTAGTGCAATTCATAACAAGACTAGCTTGTTGAATTATATAACCATTAAAGACTTTAGTACAACCTGAGCAGAGATCAGTACTATGCAATATGGTCTATAATTATAAAGGAGATTGCTGACCTAGAAAGCTAAGGGTCTAATATCTTTTGGCAAAAAAAGTCACTAGAGTGGAAATTAGAGAAGAGTGGGAACATGCTCAAGGTTGAGACATATCCTTGACAGAGATTTACTTTCAAGAGTAGAATATTTGCAAGTAGTTGGAAGAATATTTGCAAGTAGTTGGAAGAACAAGTTCAAAGAAAATGCAACAGAAGATTCATTTGTACCCAAGTACAACTACATAAGTTTGAAATAGCCAAGCTTGCACCATTTAAGAACACCATTTGTGTGGAGTTTCAGTCTAAAGAGCTTATTGAACACCTATTAAAACTGGTTCCAGCCTCCTGGGCTGGAGCCAGGACGTGGGATAGAGGTGGAGATTATCATTCACTAAATTGCCACCAAAGCGCCAACCATCATCAGCATCAGCCTGGATCAAAGTTGGGTCCTGGCCATGCGCCACCAGCACTTTTTAGAAGTCAGAAGCTTTCCAACTTCTAAAATGTGCTGGCGGAGTGCAGCTGGGATCTGGCTTGGACCCAGGCTGATGGCGACTGGCAGTTCAGTGGTGATTCACTGAGTGAGAATCTCTGCCTCCATCCTGTGACCCAGCTCCAGCCGCTAAGATCCTATGAGTGATAAGCTTCTATAACTTTCTGGTGCCTAAGGGTTGGGATTGGAGGTTAGGGACTGAAGATGGTCAGCCCATAATTCAACATGGATGAGAGTTTTGCTAATTCCACTTTAGCTCCCTTGCCCAGTGGGACAATCTGGGATTGTGCTGATACATTTTGTCATACAGAACATAGACAGAGGTAGATTAACAATATAGATCATTGTACCACATTGGTACATACATAACAGTAAATAATTCACTCTAATTTCTGCATCTTGCCATATGCACTTTTTTATAATTAAAAAATAGCTAGGAAAAAGAAAAGAATCCCAACAAATCTATGCATTTTTGACATCAGTGTAAGGTTTTTAAAAATATTTTTTTCTTCCAGCCAATCTAACATGTTGGGTCGAAACAAACTTATGATACACATGACCAGAATGACTATGTCTTAGTTGTCCATAGAACAGGCACTACTTCTAAAGGCAATCAAGATTTCTTCTGCTGGGAGAGCACTGAAATTCATTGGAATCAGGAAATATCCAAAGTAGAAGAAGTGTATTTTATTTTATGTTAAAAATAAAACGGAAATCCAAAAAATGGTTATATAAGCTTCTGCTATACAGCAGAAACAGCAAAAAGCCTATGGAGCAGCAGCAAGGCAGTAAACCTTCAGAATATTTCTGAGATCAATACAATAAAGTACTTGGTCAAAAGCACATAACAAAGTATTTTTAACCTAACACATGAAACCAAAAATGTCAGATGAACTTTGTATGAGATGCCACCATAGAAAATGTTTATCTTGGAGAATTAAGATGTAGAGGTGACATGATATGTATGTTCTTTTTTAAAAAAATAATTTTTATTGCCATTTACATGATATTATGTTCTGAAAGTTCTATATGCCTTCAAGTCACCTGTCAACTTATAGCAATCCCATGAATTTCTCTTAGGGAAGGAATTGTCGGAGTATTCATCAGCACTCACCCATTCACATACTAACCAGTGCTGAGCCTGCTTAGCTTCCAAGATCCGATGGGATCTGGTGCCTTTAGGGCATGAACCAATGCATTCAAACTTGTATTCAGTGCATTCAAACCTCCCTCTGGGGTTAGCCGAGTCTATTTCTTTAGAGGTCTTTAAATACATATTGGATGGATAGAACCTCTACAGAATTACTTTTGGAGATTTCTTAACCACTCCCACTAATTTCAGAAGAAAAATTATTGGAACACAGAATCACCTGGAGACCAAGAACTGTCACTTCTTTCCCATGTGTCCTATTTATGCTCTGGTAAAGGGAAAGTGACACACAAATAAACCCCTTACCAGGCAGAAATGTCAACTGAAGGCCCATACATTCTAAAAGTGTTCACATGCTACATCCAATGCTGGTACAGTCTATATACATGTCTACACAGGTTGTTAATCTGTACACAGGTTGTGAGAGCTACCCCCATTATCCCTGGGGATAACATAAATGTTTAAACAGTCACGTTTGAGATTTCCACAAGGCACAGTGAACAAATCAGTCCTGGAAAGGTTTACCACAAACATGAAAAAAAAATCCTAGCCATACAGACAACTGTGATAGAATCAAAGATTCATGGCTTACTCTAAGTCCAGGGTGGGGTGGAGCAATGGTCTTGGCAGATTTCCACAGCAATGAAGCCACACAAAACTTCAAAAGACATCTCCATTGTGCTAAACATATTTCAGGGATAGGGTTCAGTACCTTGGATATCTCATTTGAAGTCTGGACTAAACATTAGAGCAGATTCTGGTACATTACTGATAGGGAAGCCAGCAGCTTCTGCTGAGGAACATGTAACCTTGCAAACTCTCAGCAGCTCTGACCAAAACAGTAAAATATGATAAATCTTGGGCACCACAGCCTTACAATATCTCACAGAATTATAGAATCATAGAGTTGGAAGAGACCACAAGGGTCATCAAGTCCAACCCCCTGCTATGCAGGAACTCCAAATCAAAGCATCCCCGACAGATGGCCATCCAGCCTCTGTTTAAAGACCTCCAAGGAAGGAGACTCCACCACTCTCCGAGGGAGTGTGTTCCACTGTCTAACAGCTTTAACTGTCAGGAAATTCCTCCTAATGTTGAGGTGGAATCTCTTTTCCTATAGCTTGCTCCATCCTCAGTATGACATCCCTTCAAATATTTAAACAAGGCTGTCATATCAAATCTTAACCATCTCTTCTCAAGGCTAAGCTTCCCAAGCTTCTTAAGTCTCTCCTCATAAAACATAGTTTCTGGACCCTTCACCATTTTGGTCACCCTCCGTTGGACATACTCCAGTTTCTCAACATCCTTTTTGAATTGTGGTGTCCAGAACTGGACACAGTATTCTAGGTGAAGCCTGACCCAGGCAAAATAGAGTGGCATGGTTACTTCCCTTGATTTAGACACTACACTTTTATTTTCTTCTGGTTCCGCACCCTTTTCCTTTTGTGAGAAGACAGGCAAAGAAGGTGTTGAGTAATTCTGCATTTTCTCTGTCCCTGGTTAGCATTTTGCCATCTTCTCCATGTAGTGGCCCTACCATTTCCTTCTTCTTCTTTTTGCTGCGAACATACCCCAAAATGCCATTTTTATTGTTCTTAACCTCTCTAGCAAGCCTAAGCACATTCTGTGCTTTAGCTTTTCTGATTTTACTCCTACACCCCTACACGTGCTTGCTATTTGTTTGAATTCTTCTTCTGGAGTAGAAGAGCTTGAAAAGTTACTGTTAAAAGGTAATTTGCTTCAGTAATATCTACAAGCCTTCTCAAGATATTTATTTTCCATTATTTATTAATGAAATTAAAATGATTAGCTACCTTTTAGTTACTTTTAACATATGAATGCGAATAGGCACCAGCCTCTGCACTAAAAATCATCACAAAACCATGCCCCTCCAACAGAACTAACTATCACCTCATAAGAGAACATAAGCTAGCAGAATAATGCATGGTACTAACCAGTATTTGAACCATTTCTTTTCCGTGTTTTCTAAGTACGCAAGTTGGATCTGGGTCTGCTTATGTTGTTTCTGTCTTCTATATCCAGCACAGCCCCCTCGGTTCAAACATTCCATGTTGAGTAGCAAGCACTGAATGGGAGGTTTACTCATGTTTGCTTTCATCAATGTAGAGAAATACACCACAATGCTATTGTGTATTGAGGATTGGATGGCAAGCAATGATTCTTCCTTCATGCCTGCATCTATGTGAGGCCCTGAAGGTTAGACTCTCTGCAGGGATCCATTCAAAAGTAGAATGGTATTACCCTGGAATTTGGATCTTGCACATGCTGATAGGCCCTTTTGCCATTTCTTATGCTTATTTCTAGGCATTAGAAAAATTCAAATGTCTCAAGAACAAGACCATCTCACAGGTGTGATTAGTTAGCCTGTTGCTAAAAACTGTACATAGCAACCAGGGCTCCCCAAGATTTTGCCTAAGTTGGACTTCAACACAGACCAAGACCATGGAGATGGTTTGAATATTGGCCATCAGCTGAGTGTATCAACATTGTTGTTCCCTTAGACTCCTAGATAAGTGAATGGAGGAGTATGTTCATTTTGGTTAGATCATTTTTCACTTTTTCTAAATATCATTATAATAATATTTAATAAAATCTTTGACTTCTAACTCACTTCTGCACTTCTTGCTTCCAAGCCTGCATGCATACTGCTGAAATAATTCATTGGCACCACTTTAAACTGCCATGGCTCAATGCTATGGAATGCTGGGAATTGTAGTTTGTTGTGGCACCAGAGCTCTCTGACAGAGAAGGCTAAATGTCTCACAAAACTACAGTTCCCAAATTTCCACAGCCTTGAGCCATGGCAGTTAACATGGGTTCAAACTGGATTATTTCTGCAGTGTGGATGAAGTCCAAAGAATATTTTCCTCTTGGTGGGTCCAGCATCCCTAGTTCCATCTTCTGTTTGTCTATTTAGCCTTCACTCTTTGGACTAAATGCCGGATGAAGGATCATGTTTCTGTCAAAACTAGTCTAGAATATCACCAACTAAGGTTTGAAGAGCAACCATTCAATGATTCTAAGGAGGAATTTTTCAAAGCAATGTTTTAAAAAGAATGTGCACAGAGGGGAAAGTCTTCTTTAAAACAACAGCTGTATTGAACATTTGGCAAAACAATTACCAACAACAACAGAAAAAAAAAACCCAGAGGAAAAGAAAACTCAAATTCAAAGATGCAATCTTAAGCAAAACCACTGTTTAAGTGTTGATGCTCCAGCCAAATCTAAAATTGGTCACAAACTGGTCACATTCAAGAAACCCATGAATGAAATACTATTTTTAGAACTTTAAAATAGATTGGCTTGTGAGCTGTCAAGAGGGTGACAGTTCATGCGGACGTATTCCTGTGCCCACTATAATAAGAAATGGGAAAACAGAAAAACTCTAGGCAGCCAAAAACGGCTAGTTTAAAAACATGGAAACTGGGAGAGAGAGAGCAAAAAAACAAATTCTTCCAGCCATGAGGATGTGAAGATTTCTTGTGTACTATCACATCCTGGGAATTCTGCGTCAGAACCTCCAAAAGACATCTCAACCGGCTATACATCTGTCTTGAACACTGTAGCAGCCACCCACTGTACTGAAAGCTGTTCTCTCAGCAGCAGAAGTCAGTAGGAGTGGGAAACATCAATCCAAGAAGAAGCCACTAGTGCTGGCACTCCTAGGAATGTTTTGAATTAGTGTGTCTTCTGAGCGAGTATTTCCACTGATGCTACAACATCCCCCCCTCTCCCCCTCCCAGACACACATTTTCCCCAAACCATGATGATTATTTCATATAGCGTGGGAGAAGAGAAGTATTGACTAAGTAGGGGAAAGCAAGGGCATGAGAAAAGAGGATCTGGAAGGAACTTTGCAAGGCTCTGCTCTGCTTCCTGTATTTAGAAATGCTCGATATTTTTAAAGATAACAGAAGCAGCTTCTGTCTGGACTGACTGGCATGTTTACCACACCTTTGAGGAGGGGTGGAAAAGAATTTTGCTGGATAGGAAAGTCTTGGGAAAATAGCACCTTTTACACCTCCCAAGATGTGCTTTGAGGAAAAAAAATTAACCTTGTCTGAAGAACTCATACCTTTGTGAGGTATATAATTCAGAGAAATTCATTATAATTTTAAAACATGAATATCTGGGTGTCAGGAAAACACAAACACATTTTAGTAAATTTGGTGGAATATATATATTAGCTAAAATGTTAAGAAAAGGTGAAAACAAATTGCTTCTGAATGCAGGAAGTCATTCTTAAATATATGTATATGTATACATATACAATTGAGTTCCCCCAGATCTGAAATGCTTGGGATTAGAAGTGTTTTGTATTTTTGATTATTTTGGATTTCAGAATATTTGCACATATATAATGAGATATCTTGGAGATGAGCCTGATCATGACATTCACTTTTTTTGTATACATGTTGTTGTTGTTGTTGTTGTTGCCAAAGTTGTTTCTGACTTATGGTGACCCTAAGGCTTGGAGATAATTTTATAAATAACATTTTATATAATTTTATTCATGAAACAAAGGGGCGAAACAGATGGGCAGGAAAAAGTGGCTTGAAGCTGCCTTTTTAAAAGCCACATTGAAACCCCACCAACCGCCCCCAAGGCAGCTGAAATGCTCCCAAGGCTTCAAGCCAGGAAGAAGCAGGGAAAAAGCTGCTTCTTTTTCAAAAGGCATAAGGCACCTAGATGGCACTTTCCTGCTTGCTTCAAAGCATGTGTCTTCTAAATGCCATGCCTTCAAGGCAGCCTGAAAGCACCTCTTTTTGCCTGTCTGTTTAGCCCCAATGTTATTATACACTAAAACATCAGGAAGCAAAGGTGTCACTATATCAGTCACCCATGTGGACAATTCTGGATTTTGGAGTATTTCAGATTTCAGAATTCTGGATAAGGGATACTCAACCTGTGTGTGTGTGAGAGGGGGGTATCTTTAAAATAAAAATATAAACATACTTAAATCCAATGACAATGAGTATGCCAAAGTACCCGCTCTCCCTGAGATACTCTGTATGGATTCCAGAATATTTGTGTGGGAGGATTGAGCTGACCAATATTAGGATGGGGTACCCCCCCAAAATTTTTTTTGAAAAAAATAGATCACTAAGATTGCTACCAGATTTCTACAAGGTGTATTTTATGCAGTGGGGCCACCTTTACAATTATCAATCAGAAGACACTAAATTATCAATTACTAAGCAATATCATTTCAGTGGCATAGCCATGTGAATCTGGAATATCAGTACGTGAAGGGCTTTTGTAGCCCCTTTTAAAATAACTCAGCAAAAGAAAGTGTGGCATAAGCATTTGAGGAAGTAGACTAAGTCTACAAAAGCTTATGCTACAACATATTTTTTTTGCACAGCTAGTTTCAAAAGTGCTGCAAGAGCCTTTTGCATAAGCAATATCAAGACTGTGGTCAGTGTTGAACCCTCCTGTAAACAATAAATTTCACCTTCAATTTATCCTGTGTACATTTACCTGGGAATAAGCTGCTATGAATACATTGAAGGTGATTCTGCATACACATTGTGCTTGTAAGATTTATCATATTTAAGGCTGTTTCAATAATAATGGAACAGGAAAAGTAAATTGCCCTCCTCTTACAAGTAAGTACCCGCAAATAGACAAGATTAATAATAACCTGCCTGCCAATGCTAACCTCCCCCACCCCACCCCAAATAACATCCCTGGATCCCTAGAAGCATGTAAACAACTAGCAAGTGAGCAATGCTTTATTCTTTATTGTCTATTGCATGAGTCCTTCATTTCTTTCCCCTGCTGCTTTTTTAGCTCAAATTCCCAATTAGTGGTATAGTGGAATAATGGTAAATTTTGAAGTGCAAGTACTGATAATGACAGCCCTCACAACTACTTTGCCAAGGAGGGACCAATCCACATCCAGTTCTAACATTTATCATCCACTAGAAGCAAGCCTTTTGTTGTATTCTGATTGTCAATTTAAAACCAAGTCATTCCAAAATACTTCATCTTATCACAAAGCTAGTTCAGAAACTATATTGATGCTTGGAAAATCTGTTTCCACTCCAGCTACCATAAGGACTGTAGCTAAATTCAGAGGTCACAGGGAAACCTGAGGTGGGTGGCAGATGGGGTCACTATTCTTTCTGATCAGAAAGTTTCAGTGCTTCAATTCTGCAGACCATGAATGTACTATAACATTGTCCCCAATTACGTGTACATTGGTTTGTGTGTGACAGGAGAAAGAAAATATGGACAAGCATGCCTCCAAAGTGTCTCCTTCTCTTTTATTTTGTCAATGATCAGTGATAGACAAGATTCCCAGATGTGGACTTAGGGGCTTGACAGGTTGCCCGTTTCATGCTGGATTGAGTCCATGGCAACTGCATGCTGCGGCCCCAATTTGGCCTTTCCAGGGGACAAAAAGGAACCATTAAAAGCAGCTCCTTTTTTACCCTTGAAAGGGTGCCATAGCTATGCTGCACTCTTTTGGTGCTGCGTTGTATGGGCGCAGCGCTGGAGGAGCACCATGATGACGTGTGCCATGTGAAGTGTCATGACGCCCTGGGGTCAGAGTTGTGGCATGTGTCATCTTGATGTGATGCCCCACTTCTGGCCCCAGGCTGGCCTTTCTGACTGGTCAGTACAGGCCCTTAGTCTTAAAATGGAATCCACTTTTGGTGACAGATGTTGGCTACATTAATGGCTCCAGGTTATAATTTATTTTGTGTAATATGGTGTTACCACCAGGGGAGATACAAATTTTCTATAATGCAATGATTTACAAATACAGAGTTACAATTGTTAGCCATGAATAGTTGCATAAAGAGATATAATAAATGTGTACGTATAAGTGTTGCATTTTAACAAGTCAGAGCAAATTGGCTTGACTGGTATAACAAGTAACACTTCATAATTTGTGGGACCAGGCTTTTGCACATTAATGTAATGCAGCACTTCACTGGGACTGGCTAATGTTGATGGTCATAAAAACACGGATTACCGCTTTGGGATATGGAAGGATCATATATTGAGATCTTAAACTGTTTGATTGTTAATTATTGTTGATTGTGCTTGTTTTAACTTGCTGTATTTATGTTTTAAATTGTATACTGCTGGCATCTAATGATTGCCTTGTAAGCCACTCTGAGTCCCCCCTCGGAGGTTGAGAAGAGCGGGTTAGAAATACTGTAAATAAATAAATAAATATTTCCAAAAGTTGCTTTTAAGGATATTTTAAGAGGCATTTTCATTTTGACAGGAAGTTTTAATTCCCCTGAAAATCTTAAGGATTCCCCCCCCCACACACACACACACTGAAAAATGTAGCAGAAAGTAATGGATCAAGTTTTTTGTCATTATAACAACAACAGGTTGTTTTCTAAACACAAACATCAATTTTGTTCAAAGAGTAACTTTCTAAATCTTGAACCAACTTTACATTTCTTACTTCTCAGCTGTCTTTCAGCTTCTCTTAGACACTGACATTCACCACAAAGGGTGCCCTTTTAAAAGAACACATTTCAACAGAGTCCTATGCAGTTTTAAAGCAGGTGTAGAACTTGCCAGATGTTTCAGAGTTCAACTCACAAAAACCTTAAGCAATGTTGCCAGTGTTAAGGGGTTATAAGAATGATGGTCTAATACATATGGAAGGCCAAAAGGTCTATCTAAATCTTAAAACCTAACAGATTTATTATAGCAGTAGCTTCCATGGATTATAACTTCCAACATTTTTTGGACTTTAAAGTACTACTAGACTCCTTCCTGTTTTCATTCCATGAGACTAAACACACCTACCTCCTTGGGAATCATTTGTGCATTGCGTTGTTGCACTGCAGGGTTCATCTGCACTGTAAAAATAAAATAGTTTGATACCACTTTAAGTGCTGTAGCTCCATCCTATGGAACCTTGGAATTAGTAGTTTTACAAGGTCTTTAGACTTCTCTGCCAAAGCGTGCTGGTGCCTCACAGAACTACAAATCTCAGGATTCTGTAGGATGGAACCATGGCAGTTAAAATGATGTCTACAGTGTAGTGCCAATTTTCTTTATGGACACAGGCCACCTTGTAATCATCAAGTAGCAGAAGTGGTAAACATCTAACAAGGCTTGCCACTCTAACATTCAACTCCTGACTGTACTGAATATGTAATTTATCTAAGCAAGATGAAAAAAAAAGAAAGAATAAAAAAGGCAAAAGAAAAAGGCCATATTTTGGGAGTAGTCACAGCAACTCAATAGATTATTGCATTCAAAGCAATGAAATCTTCTTCAAACAAGCTGTTACTAGGAGAGTTTGAATTGTTTTAATTCAAATAGACTTAAATATACATAAGGGAGTATCACCCACCCCTCTGTACACCTTCATATCCCAGAAGATGGAACGCCACATTTTCCTTAGCCTGTGCATAATTGTAGGGCTTTTGTAACCAGTTTGACAGCCTTTCCAGAACGTTAACAGGAGAATCACATCTTAAATGCCACTTCTTAGTTTAATTTTGCATGGTTAGATGACGTAGGACCTGCAGTTTTCAAAGGATTAAAACAAGCCGGGGGCTTGATCCAAATGCCAGGAAAGGCAAGGGGAGCTTTTTGTGCCTTAAATCCCCATTATCTCAAGGAGCTGTAATGGGCTTTTTTAAACACAGAAAAAAAATGAAGCAATTCTTCTGCTAGATCTTTGTTTAAAATATGCACACATGCTCAGTGCTATCAAAACATCCTGCCTGTTTATTCAGGTATGTAGATAAATAGGATATCCAATTTATATTCAGGTATGTGGATAAATAGGATGCAATGGATTTGGCTAAATTATTTGTCCTGTATAATCTTGAATTGTGAGAGTGTAACACTCTTGTTTCTCTCTGTTGAATCTCTGGGCTAATCTTCACTGATCAGAATACTCCTGTCTGCTCCTGGATTCTGGCCCTGCATTCCCCCCAATGCCTCCATACGTTATAGTGATGCCAGGT
The DNA here is from genome assembly GCA_034509955.1 of Urosaurus nigricauda. Classification (NCBI taxonomy): domain Eukaryota; kingdom Metazoa; phylum Chordata; class Lepidosauria; order Squamata; family Phrynosomatidae; genus Urosaurus; species Urosaurus nigricauda. The sequence continues at coordinate 111,883,465 of JAOEGL010000004.1, forward strand.
GGCTCTCTATAACCATGTGCCTGCTAAGTCATTTGGCACCCCTGCCACTGATGTGAGTCACTTCTTCTGAGGTCAGAAGTCAGCAACCTTGTAGTGACCTCAGAAGGAGCAACCTGCTCCAGCAGTGGCAGCACCAGATGACATAGCCGGGATATGTGCGTAAAGAGTAACCCAGCATTGCTATGAAGTGCTCCAGTTTTCCTGCAAAATCCAGATCAAAGGGGAAATTATTTTAAGATGGTTTAAGGAGGGAAAGGGCAGATTTGGTGTGGCACTGGTCTCCAGTCATGAAAACATCAGGGATTTGGCTCAGCATTATGTAGAGAGGTCTTCTTGAGGACAGGGGGAAACCACTTCATTTGGCTCATTGTTTATAAAAGATCGACTATCTCTACACAGTCCAGCAGCCATCCTCCTGAGATGAAAAATCACCCCAGTCACGAACAGTAGTTATAAGTTGTTGTTGTTTCAACAACAGAAGCAAGACAGAGGAGACTCAAAGTATTCTCAACATTCAGTATATAGGGATGTGAGATTTTAAAGACTAATAATTTGGAGGTAGAATAGTCTTCCCTGAAGCAGCCTTTAATGTTCAGATTCTTTCCATACATCCCTATTCAGATCTTTCTAGTTTAGTATAAGCCTTGAATGGATGCCTAAGACAAATTGATGGTAGCTTAGCTTCTCAAGTACTGGATCTTTCACAAATCTAGAATGCAAAGACATAGCTGTGTTGGACTAAAAAATCAGTATGCAATGGGGCCTTGTAGCACCTTAGATTCTCATCCAAAACACACTGCTGAAATACAGTTGGCCCTCCTTATCCATGGATTTTTTTATCCATGGATTTGAGCATACACGGCTTGAAAATATTCCCAAAAAGTATAAATTCCAAACAGGAAACCTTGATTTTCCATTTTATATATGGAACACCATTTTGTTGTGCCATTATATTTAATGGGACTTGAGCATACACTGATTTTGTTATCTACCGAGGATCCTGGAACCAAACCCCAGTAGATAACAAGGGCCCACTGTAATCCATTTTGAGACCATTTTAACTGCCATTGCCACAAAAAACAAACAAACAAACAAACAAACAAAAAACCAATAATCATGTTTAGACTTGGGTCCAATCTCTAAGATATCATGTATATGGAAATATTTGAAAATCCCAAACACTTCTGGTCCCAAATATTTCAGATAACTTGTACTAGCTGTGAAACATACAGAGGGAAAGGCATCTAATGCTGCATCAGCACTGCAGAAATAATCCAGGTTGACACCACATTAACTCCCACTGCTCAATGCTACGAGAATTCTGTGAATTGTAGTTTTATGAGACTTTTAGTTTTCTCTGGCAGAGAGCTCTGGTTCCACAACAAACTACATTTCCCAGACTTCCATAGCATCGAGACAGGGCAATTAAAGTGGTGTCAAATTGGATTATTTCTGCAGTGTGGATGCAGTCTAGGTAGCAGAAGATCCACTTCCAAATAGCTGAAATTACAAAGGAGGGAAAGGTGAGACTGCACCCAAAGCTGTGAACGTCAGGGATCTGCTGAAAGTAGGAAGTGAGTAAATGTACGTGAAGTATTGCATTGGTTTCTGTATCCAGTTCAGACTGTTCCAGGAGTACCTGAGTCTTCACGAGAAAATGTTTGAAATTATTATTTTAATTTTTTTTTTTTTTTTAAAAAAATCAATCTGATACAACTTGGTCCCCTTATCCACAGATTTTTTAATACAAGGATTTAAGCATACATGGCTTGAAAATATTCCAAAAAAATATAAGCTCCAAATAGCAAATCTCGAATTTCCATTTTATAAAAGGGACACCATTTTGCTCTGCCATTATATTTAATTGGAATTGAGCATCCATGGGTTTTGTTATCCACAGGGGATCCTGGAACCGAACTCCAGCAGATAACCAATTTCCACTGTATAAGATACATGTAAAACAAGAGGACATGGAGGAGGAACAAACTTAACCTAATGGACTAGATTTTGCCTAGACAGCTTTCAATGTAATTCCTGTAAGACAGCAACATGGAAACTTAGGGAAAGAAGTGAAACAGGAAAGAGACAGCAATGGAGACAAAAGACCAAATGTCTTTGCAAACGAAGAGGTATTCCTATTTGTTGAGGGAAAATAAAATGAGAATAGAAAGAAAAATGACTGCATGCCAACAGATGCATCGTAGTGTTTTACTTGCAGTAGAATTCTCACACCAGGCAGCATTGAAAATGTTAAATGAAAAATTAATAGCTTCTGTTGTCTAATGTTTCCTCTGTGTTCCTTGAAAGGAACAGAGAATGTATTTCTTTCAACACAAAAACCATCATTTCGAGAGTGCATGCTGAAGAGTAATTTGAAATAATATGACTGGACAATTGTAAAAATAAAGAGTCATGGATTCTTTTAAAGTCCCGTGGTATTTAAAGTCCCATGGTATCAAAATGAAAGGGGGGGGGGGTTGCAAGTAAGCAAATTGTATATGGAAAACAGTGAAAAGGCTGACTCTTTCACCCTTACTAATATGGAAAGAGCTCTAGAATTATCTTATTTGCATTTAAATTTATAACTTGTTTTGCCACCATATGGCATTCAGAGAATGCCCCCCCCCCCCCGCCTTACCACATGCTAATAAATGAAGCTCTTAATGTAGAGGCCTGAAGGTTTTTTTTTTTAAGGGTTCTTTTGGAGACGTGAAATAGTGCACCTTATTTAAAATGGCAACCTCTTTGTAAAGACAATGGGGCTTTTTACATTGGCAAGAAAGTGTGATCTGAACTCGCCTTTATGTTAATGCTTAGCAGCTACATAGCAAGCCTCAGGTTTGCATTAAAAAAGTGCAGAGCTGCTACATTGAGGGGTGTGGGAACGACTTATCTGAGTGGTCTTTTTTGTGGCTCAGCAGTTACATGGGAAGCTGTCAGAACGCTACAAACACAGGCGGAGCTGATACATGGGCAGCAAGAAACGCAGCTTTAAACTGCGATTTTAATTTTTTTTTTCCTTGCCGGCTGCGAACTGCGCTGTTGCGCGGTTCGTACCGCCGCGAACAGCGCTATTGCGAGGGTCGAGGCTTGAACTGCGCTATTGATAGGGTCGAGGCTTGAACTGCGCTATTGATAGGGTCGAGGCTACGAATTGCGCAGTTTTAAATGATTTAAAGGGGGCTCCTAATTGATTTTGACAGCAGCCACAGACCGAGCATCTGCAAGAAGACAAAGGAGGAGGAGTGCTGGCCATTGACCCAGTGACGTTGGCATTCGTCAGCACAGGGTCACTGTGGGCATCATCACCAACATGGATGCCTCCTCTCCTTTGTGGTCGGCACTTGTCGTCAATGTTCAAAGCACAGCCAAAGCTGCTGCCTTTGCCTCCGCTAGTGCTGCCAGGATCGTCAAAGTGACCACTGAAATGACTGCTGTGACCACTGAAATGACTGATGTGACCACTGAAATGATAGCTGATGATGACAGTGATGATACAGAAGAGAGAACAGCTGCAGTTGGTGTCTCACTGCTTGAGCAGTGTGAATTAGCCGGTGGCATTGCTATGTCCGATTGGGCCTTGACCAGATGGAAATGAGGTCTGAGGTCTCTGCATGAGACCAAGACATCCCTCTCCCCCTTTTTGGGCCACTTGTAGAAGTCTCTGCCATTGTGCAAAGTGCCACAGCAAAGCCTCGGCAAGAGTGTCCCTAGGAGCGGCTGACTTGGACAAATGCAAGTGGGAAATGGCGCTGGAATGTGTGTGGGGGTTCGTGTGAAAATTGAAAGTTTCCTCTTATCACTGCAACTGTAAAAACATCCGCCACCAAAACTGTCAATATCCCAAAGGCGCTACTGCGCATGTCTAGGGTTAGGATTAAGGGCGGAGCTAGGGTTTGGGAGCTTTAAAAAACTGCGCAGTTAAACCCCAGCTTTTACACCTGGAGGGCATAGAACGTTTTAATTAGGAGTGGAGTCCACACCACGCATGCTCCCAACTACGATCCATTCTGATCCGCACCAACAGCGCAGCCTTTAAATGGGCGCCTTAAGGAAACGGAGCCCCATTTAACTGCGCAAGTACACCTTAGCCTTTACATGCACTAGCGCTGTAACGCACTTATTAAAAAAGTAGTGGGTCAACCGAACTACTTTTTAAAAGCGCGTTTTTTCCCTTAAAATGCCAAAATGGCGTTTTCATGTCACACTTTCCCATTTTATAATGTAAAAGCTGGGTTTTCACCCAGCCTTCAAAACACCTTTTTTTGCCAATGTAAAACGCACCAATGTTTCTTTAGAATGTTTCTTTTCTTTAGATCACTACAATGCCATTTGACATTTGGGATGTTCCTTGTTTGGAAAAAATCCCAACAAAGGGGTCTTTAATGCATAATTATTTACAATAGTTTCAATGTTAGTCCTCTTGATAATGGACTTGAACGCTGACAGGGATTGGCATAAAAGATTTTGAGAGGGCAATTTGGTTCCTAAAATGTCTGGCAACATTAGCATTACAATGCCAAGCCTTGACAGTGTCTGAATCTCAGAATAATCCTATGAGCTGCTCACCACTGGGATACAGGAAGGAGATGGATGGCTTCCAATTCATTCCACAATGTGTATCAGGGCAAATACTGTACTTTTATGCGTGTGTGTGTGCATATATATATATATATATATTCACACATAGACAGAGAAAGAGAGGATCTAGAAGAAGTTGTTAATATCAAAGTTAACAGGATGTGAGGTAAAGAAATGGAGAGATGTTTCTTGATAACCAATAAATCTCTTTCAAGCAGTATCCATGTCAGTTTCCAGCAGCTGTAAAAAAATATTAGCTGATAAACCAAATTCATTTTGAATGATTGATTACTTAGAATAACAGTGTAAGTTGTTGCTATGAGAATGTTTATAGCAAAGCATGAGATTTCAGATATAAATGAAATTGCACACACATGTACTCTCTCGACACACACACACAGAGGTATCCAACATTGTTGCACCAGCAAATCTATATTGGCAAGTATACCTCTGCCATCACCCACACCCTCTGTCCATGGTGAGGAGAATGTTCCAGAGGTCTTGGAGGAAGCCATTTGTTTGTGGTTCTGATCAGCCAGATGGTTCCTGGATGTTCCTATCCTCACCCTCTTCTAAAAGAATGTGCTGTTGCAGCTGACAGTTTGGCTGTATGCATTGCAGGAAGGATTATTGTATGAAGGAAATACTGGATACCTCCTTCCACAATAAACCTAAAATGGCACACTCAAGTATAATGTGCCAGAGGTTTGACAAGCATAGGCTCTGTATTGGACATTTCATGACAGAGCAGTGAAGCAAGGCAAATAAACACATGAGACTACTATTACAAAGGAAAAAAAGACCACAACTTTATTGTTTACGGCATAACCCTGAAGTTGCCTGAAGCATGGGTCTGGATTTGGCATCAACCAACTTGGTGATTGATCAATGCGCCCCACCAGGTCGAGTGAGACACCAGGGATGACAGAAGATACTGCAGGGCCTAGCCAGTATGTTCCTTGTCCCCAAGGTATGCTGGCCAAGGGTTCACCCTCATAATGGTTGCCCCCTCATTGCCAGACCCCATCAGGTCTCCAGAAGGACTCCCTCCTTGACTAATGCTCCGCAGCACTGGTTAACGATGACCCAGATCTGAGACGCATGCTGCCACCACAAAACGCCACACCCCCCAGGCTGGCCACCGCTAACCACCAGCAGTAACAGATAAAGAGGTACCAACCAGGCATGCCCCCCAGTCCCACCCTCAGATGAAAGTAATGGCTATCTGCTCAGTGTGGCGAAGCTCACTTGTTCTCCTGACGATGAAGGAGCATCAAAAGTCTGGTTAAACAAAAATCTTACAGAAAAAGGTGATGGCTGCAAACTGCACTACCAAGGTGTGAGGGGCTGAACCCTTCCCCAAAGACATGGAGACTGGGCGGTCCTGGATTGGCTACCCCAGACCATAGCCCTGTTCCCTGCAGAAGGTGAAGAACCTGGTAACCACCTGGCTGTAAACTCTGAGAGTAGATGTGACCGGGAAATTGAGGGCTTCCTGAATCACGGTATGCTCCCAAGCTGCCAAAGGTAATCAGAGAAAGGCATCGGTGAGGGTCTGCTCCCAGTGCCAAAGCCCGAAATCTGACCTCCTGGAAACAAGAGAGAGAATCTGCAATTTTGTTATTCAAGCCTGGGACATACTGTGATGTGAAAGTTATGTTGGCGCTAAGGCACCACAGGACAAACTACCTTACCAGCCACATGATCCTCTCATATCTGGAGAACTGATTATTGATGATCCTGACCACTGCCTGGTTGTCACACCAAAAACACACTTTCTGCTCCCTAAAGACATTGGTCCAAATGTGGACCACCACCAAGATGGGGAAGAACTCCAGGAAGGTGAGGTCTCCTCTCATCCTGTTGGCTATCTCTGGATACACCAATGGCTCTGGAAGAAGACTCCAAATGCCAAGCTACCTGCCACATTGGAGTGGATCTGAAACCCCTGGATCACCTCTCATGCAGTTTGTCAAAGGAACCCCAATAAAACCCTCAAGGAACTGCAGCCAAACCTACATATCTGACCTGAGTGGATATGTATGTGATGGTGGGTGGCCCTCATGCCAGCAGTGACTCTGGCCAGCCAGACACAAAATGCCCTTCCTGAGGAGACCAATTTGCAGGTGCAATTAAGATGCCTTGGCAGGGCTTGAATGTCCTAAAGGGTGACTTTTTTTCAGTGAAAGCATCTTTTAGCCGGGCCTGCAGAGCCCCCAGCTTGTCAGCAGCTAGGCAAGAGGTCACATTGATGGAGTCAATGAGTATGCCAAGGTAAACAAGGGATGATGAGGGTCCCTCGGTCTTCTCCAGTGTGAGAGGGATCCTCACCTCAGCCACCAGGAATTGGAAAACCTCGAGCAGGCTGCTGCACCCATCCTGTCCCACCCGCCCCATGAAAAGAAAATTGCCAGGTAATGGGTAACTAGCTGGGACCAAATCCTTCTTTCTACCTCCCACTCCAGGAAGGAGCTGAAAGCCTCAAAGGCAGTGCTGCTCACTGAGCAGCTCATCTGCATGGCCTTGCCAAAGTACAACAGACCCTTGAATTTAAACCCTAGAAGACATAAATAATCAGGGTGGATAGGCAGAAAGTGACCAATCACACTTGGTCATAAAGATCCCAGAGCCACAAACCCTGACCAGACTTACTACCACAAAACAGAACTCCAGGGGGATGGCGTCATTGACCAATGCCCCCCTGGGGTAGGACAGATGGTGAATTAGTCAGTACTTCCTAAGTGTCTTCTTGGGAACCAGACCAAAGGACAAACCCTCAAATTGAGAAGGAGCTCCACCCACCCAGCCTTACATTCCTCATTTATCTTGTCTGCTAGGACCTGAGGCATTTCCCAGGCTGATTTCAGGTTTCCACAGTCAGATGACCACCTGGGAGCCTATGGCCAGCATCTGGAACCCTTCCATAAACCCCTTGGCCAAGAACAAGGCCTCCTTCCTGTCAGGGTAGAGATCTAACAAAGGACAGAGGGTATGAAGGTGCACTGGAGTGTGATTGAGGTAGAAGACCCACTGGGAAGCCAGCTGGGAATTATTTATTTATTATTTATTTTTATAAGCTCCCCTGGGGCCTATGAGTTCTAGTCTGGGAGAAAAGCATGATATAAATAACATGATGTTGCTGCTGCTGCTGCTGCTGCTGATGATGATGATGATGAAGATAGTAATAATCATAGCAGTAATAATAGTAGTAGAACTTGTATCATTGTCTGACTGGCAATTGTCAATCCCCACCTCTACTGTAAATATGATGGCAGTACGTTAATTGATTGCTGGCTGTGAAGGAAGATGGCAAGATGGAAAGGAGATAAAAAAGATGTTTCAGTACAACTAATTTCTAAGCTGCTAGTTTGAATCAGGGGCCAGGGTACCAAGAGTAATTCCCAGTCCAATCACAATGCCATGCTGCAACTATAAGCTTTCCTTCCTTCAGGGAAAACACTACCTATTTAGTAAGAACCACACACCCACACACAACTGCAATTATTTAAAGAAAGAAAGAAAAAATGTTTATCTGCATGCTGCATATCAAGTGAGCACTTGATTCAGTCTTCAGATTTTTCTTCCTAAGTCTATCAAACTCTGGAGCCTGTCCTCAACACAGCAACAACAAAGTGATAATACCACCAACACAATGTCACCCGGGTCAGTGGGACAGTGGATCTGATCTGAGTTTCAATCTGAAGGACTGAAGGAGATAGGGTCCAGTGCCTTGCTTAACTCCTCTAACATTTGCACCAAAACCTGGAGTGGATTTGCTTCCCCATGTGCACAGGGACCAGGAACCATCACTTGACCAGTATGTGTCTTTGCCATACTATAGAAAACAACATGTAGTGTCCATATAATGTAAGATATTTTTTAAAAGAACTATTTCATTTTATACTGCTCCATCAAACAGTGACAATAAACTACAACATTATAAAGACAAAATATGCAGTCACGAACATAATAAAACAACAGAAATATTGTGGCATTACTTCTCTATATCCGTTGTTGTTGTTTCTGTTGTCCGCATTCAAGTCATTTCTGATTTATGGTAACTCTAAGGCAAACCTATTGTGGGGTTCTCTTGGCAAGATTTGTTCAAGTGGCAGGTTGCTTTTGCCATTTCCTGAGGCTGAGAGTGTGTGACTTGCCTAAGATCATTTAGTGGGTTTCCATAGCTGAGTGGATCCAAACCCTAGTCTCCAGAGTTGTAGTCTCACATTCAAACTACTAAAGCATGTTGACTCTTTTATCCAGTGTTCAGTTCATTGTAGTTTATCAATCCTTCTTGTTGCTGAGTTATCTTTGGAAATAGATTCATCTGTAACAAGACAAGAATTAGGGAAGTAGTAAGATTTGAAAAAGAAAAAGATTGTTAAATGTAGTGTAAAAGAAGAGCTTTAAAATTTTTGCATTAATCTCTAGTTCAGATCAAACTGTAGCATCCTTTTGTGTATTTTTGTGTACTGTACTGAGCATCTCCAAGCCAGGAGGTATTCATTGTCTACCCTCTGCCTTTTTTAAAAACCCGTACTAGATTTTGTTTCAAGTTATGCCCTCCCTCTCTTCTCCTGGGTTTCATATGTACATGCCTCAAACACTACTTGTAGTCCAGTGTTTGCAATTCTAGTCATGCATAAAGTCTTAATCTGGTTGATTTTTAGCAATCCATATCCTCCAGAACACATGCTATTGTGAAGGCGACATTGTCTTTTCCCTTACACATTGCAATTGTGTCTGCTTCCTCTTACCATTACAGTTCAGTGGCTACTCTTCTCTTCTACCATTATCAATATCAGTAGGATGGATGGAAAGACAGTACAGGAGCCCACACTGAAACAAAGTGAAACAATTTAAGGTAAATATTTGATAGAGAATCCATTAGTTGTTGCTCATTGTAGACTTTGTTCAGGCTCCTCTTGCTCAGGAAACGATATATTGATTAGCATTTATGGGTAGTTGCATTACTAATTGCATTACTTAATAAGAAGCCATGCTGGATCTCTGCCATTAGGATGGGATGTTATGCAGTAGGAGATTTTTGTATCAGTAGTTACAACACATCTTTATTTTTCATCTTCAGGCACATCTTGGGGAGGGGGACTAAGTGACAATGCTTGTTTTTGAAATGTTCCTCTCAATCTAATGAAATTTCAGAAATACATTTGAAATGTGCTTGAAATCACTCAGTAGAAAAGCATTTTTCTTGTCTGTGTAAAGAAAATAGTTTGGATCCAAAGTTTCTCCTCTGGGAATTAGACCCATCCCCAGAGCTGAGTTGTTGGTTTCTATGTCAGTGTGAGATGAATCAGCTCTGGAATTTAGTCTCTGCTTTAAAAGGAGCTGTAATGGGTCTTTTAATCTCTCTCTCTGGGTGTGAGAGGCATTTTTGCCCTTGTTCCGTTTTTTAAAATATTTTATACTGTTTTAAATATTGGTGTTTTAATGTGATATTATCTAAATGTTTTCCTTTAAAAACAGGTTTTTAGCTGATTCTTGTTTTAACCTTGTTAAAAGTTACCTTAGGGTCCCATGTCAGGAGAAAGACAGGATGCTAAATAAATAAATAAATATGTTGAAAATGTTTTTGAGATAGGATTCAGTACCTTGAGTAGACCAGACTCATAAATCTTGGAGCAGATCCACCTTCATGGAAACCACCAGCTTCCACTGATGGGAACTTTCATCTAGTAGAGATGTTTAACTGAACAAAGTGGATAGTCCTCCCCCCCCCACACACACACACTCATTCTTTCCTCCTTTTGAAGTCTCCAGCACCTCTTCACATATTGCTTTATAGGGGTTCCCTGCTATTCAGAGAAGATTTTCAAAGGCATAGCTGCTCAAGAGAATAAGGAAAATCAAGAAAAATCACATTTTCTCTTTCCAACCATGGGATAATCCAGTTTATGGAGATCTGCTATGCACAACTCTAGATCCAAGACTCTGACAATAGCTCAGAACATAGTAAAACCTCAGTACTGAGTAAAACCTCAGTATGAAGACCTGCAAACAATCTCCAAAAGATTCTGGGGCCATCTGCACTGGCCAAATAAAGTGGCTTCAAACCGCTTTGAAGCCTAGCTATTTAGATGATGCATGAAGCAAAACCGGGTGGAAAGTGAAATAAAGCAATGCTCTGGGGCTAAAAACTAAAGCAAACAGAAGCTCTAATACTCCAGCTTAGCATGGAAAATGCACATCATCCCATCGGCATATAAATAGCCTGGTGTGGGAATGCAGCAAAGCAAAAACAGGAAAGTAGTTACAACATACACAAATCAGACAGTCCAGTAGAGGGGCATGGGGTGAAGAAGTGTGTGAAAGGGACATATATGGGGGGGGGGGGAGGGCTCTATGATTGTGCTTTGCCAATGTGTCACTGAGCACACTGATGCACCGTACACTGATGCACTGGGTGGGAAGAGGGAAGTAATTGGAGTTGCAGGTGGTGTGTTTATGTGATGGGGGCACATAAATGTTGGAGAGGAGATAAAAAAATAACTGTGAGGACTGCCCATGGTTACAGACCACCTTGGCAGTGGGTTGTGTGGACAGTGGGGTTTTAGAAAACCTAGGATCAAGCCTGTTTTTCCTGCCTGTCTGCTTTGGCTCAGTGAGAGTTCATAAAAATAGCATTGATTTTAACATTTTAGTAATCTATTTTACATAAGTCATGATACAGAATGGAATAATTAAACAGGAATATTGGGTCTTTTTCAATATTTTAAAAGTTTTCATGAATTTTCTCCCACAGATGTACCAAAACTAAAGAAAATAAATAACAGTTTGGCTATCCTTAGAAGTTCTAAATATGTTAGTAGCTATTTTAGGAATAAAGAAAAAACAAAGAAAACTTGCGACTGGATTAAAAAGCAATGAAGAGTTAAAACGAAGGCTGGTTCTCCTATGCTGCTTGTTTTCATTGAGCTTTTTCTAAAACCCAAAGTAAAAGTTGGCTTATGATTCAATTATGGGTTTGGTTAACTGTAATGCCCTTTATATTTAAAGACAAAAACTTATTTTCAGGTTGGTTAGCTTTTACTGTAGATCAAGAAAAGCCACAGAGTGGGGAAATAACTTCTTGTACTAAAATGGAAGATATTTCTCTCCATGTGAATTTTTTTTTGGTCAAAAGATTTGAATCAAAGGACCAGACTTAGAAATTCACAGCACATTGGAGATGTTGAACCCAGAAAAATACAATTATTATTACTGGGAGTCAAGGCAGCTTACAAAATATGAATGGTAATGCATATCCTGTTTTACTTTATTCATTAATTTATTTTCATTTCATTCGTAATATTTTATGTTGTTTCTGAACACACTTATGAGGAAGCCCATGGAGTTCATGTCATTTACTACTGAGAAAATATGCTTAAGATTTCAGAGTACATTAGTAGAAGGTTCTGCATTATGGCTCTGGAGAATTGTTAGCTTGTAAAATGTGGGCTAGACAAGTTAACTGTTACATGGATTTGTAATTGGTTGACCAGCCAAACCCAAAGGGTGTTCAACAATGGCTTCTTTTCAACCTGGAAAGAAGTGACAAGTGGGGTGCCACAGGGCTCTGTCCTGGGCCCAGTGCTATTCAACATCTGCGCGTCTGCTATCAATTGCAGGAAAATAATAATAAACCAAAGATAGTAGAATTGTTTTAGGATATGTCTCTAAACATGTGCTTACCTTTGTTTTTAATAATCTGGATACAATTTGTCCCGAATTCTATTATCGTTTGTGAAATTATTTTTTACCAAATGGAAATGCTTTTTATTGCTATTCATTTTTTCTGAGTCAATAGGTTTTATCCCTGTTATTTTAAACTAAAACAGTTTTTTTAATATGCTATTTTATTTTTATGTTGTGTGATTTATTATTGTTATTGTTTTTGTTTTGTTTGTGGACTTCTGGTCATTGACTGTAATAAAGTGATTGTATTGTATTCAACATCTTTATTAATGACTTGGATGACAGAATTGGGGGCATACTTATCAAATTTGCAGATGACACCAAATTAGGAGGAGTAGCTAATACCCCAGAGAACAGGATCAAAATTCAAAGTTACCTGAATAGACTAGAAAGCTGGGCCAATGCTAATAACATGAAATTCAATGTGGAGAAATGTAAGGTACTGCACTTAGGGTGGAAAAATGAAATGCACAGATATAGGATGAGGAACATCTGGCTGAATGAAAGTACGTGTGAAAGTACGTACTAGGAGTCCACAAGTTGAACATGAGTCAACAGTGCGATGCGGCAGCTAAAAAGGCCTATGCTATTTTAGGCTGCATCAATAGAAGTATAGCGTCTAGATCAAGGGAATTAATAGTGCCACTCTATTCTGCTTTGGTCAGACCCCACCTGGAATACTGTGTCCAGTTCTGGGCACCACATTTCAAAAAGGATGTGGAGAAACTGGAGCGGGTCCAAAGGAGGGCAACTAAGATGGTGAAGGGTCTGGAAACCATGCCCTATGAGGAACGACTTAGAGAACTGGGGATGTTTAGCCTGGAGAAGAGAAGGTTAAGAGGTGATATGATAGCCCTTGTTTAAATATTTGAAGGGATGTCATATTGAGGAGGGAGCAAGCTTGTTTTCTGCTGCTCCAGACACTAAGAAGCAGAACAATGGATGCAAGCTCCAGGAAAAGAGATTCCACCTCAACATTAGGAGGAACTTCCTGACAGTAAGGGCTGTTCGACAGTGGAACACACTCCCTCGGAGTGTAGTGGAGTCTCCTTCCTTGGAGGTCTTTAAGCAGAGGCTGGATGGCCATCTGTCGGGGATGCTTTGATTGGGAGTTGCTCCATGGCAAGGGGTTGGACTGGATGGCCCTTGTGGTCTCTTCCAACTCTATGATTCTATGATTCTAATTCCATGATAGTGATTTTCACATCCAACTTTATTTAAAAGACAAAGATATCAACAAATCATACGTTGCATTTTTTAAAATGAGAGTGGGGAACTTGCCAAGGCCATACTCTCCCACTCTCCCAACCGGACAAGGACCATACCAATTAATCTTCCATCATTCCAGTTTTTCAGCTTTTTAAAAATGTCCCAGTTTCTCCCCTTACCTCCTGGCTTCCCTCTTTAATCCTCAGCTTAGTTCAGTTGCTGGAAAATGATTTCAAAGAGCAAATGTAGTACACACCCTCAATGGGGGAAAAGAGAACAGAGTGAGGGATCTTGCCCTTCCCAACAGAGAAATGCAAACTGCCACAGCCTTTTCTAACTTGTGTGTTCTTTTTCATCAATCACTTTTGCCATCTGGACCACACTGTGATGTTGCTTGGCCACACATGTCCCAACTCTCACCTGTGAAATGTTCTGCCATATGATGCTTTTGAGACCATCATCACCACCATCTCCCCTCCCATTCTACATAAGTACCTAGAGTTGACCCAGAAAAATTGCCTGGTCAATGGGAATGAGATGTGAAGAATTCGAAACGCCATATCACCATATCTTTCTCCTGACACTGGTGACAGCTGTTATAGTGTTAAGACCAGGCCTGAATGGAAGCAACAGGATGCCTGTTGCAATAGAGAGGGGCTCAACTACTGGCAAAAAAGAGAAGTGCCAGCCTACTCCACATAAAAACAGAATTCCTTATTCTAGGACAAGCTACCAAGAAGGCTCTATCTTGTGTTCTCACCAGACAGGTCTGTGATGCAGGTGGGACAGAAGACAGCCCCATGTGGAGAGGATCACAAGACTCAGGCAGGTTCATATAGAAGATATGTTTTTTCAGATTTTCAGGACTTAAGGTATTTAGGTCATACCCTGGACTTTGAATTGTGCCTTGAAATGAACCTGTAGCCAATGAAGGCATTTCAGTAAGGGAGTTGTATGCTTCCTGTTAACTGGTCCCTGTCAGCATTCTGGCTGCAGCATTTTGGACTCAGTTTCTGAAGTCACTGAACAGCAGCAGCAGCAGTAGGAGTGGTAACAATTGTTGTCATTGTTATTATATTTAGGAATTCATTGAACTACAGAGCCCATCAGCCCTAACCAGCCCTGCAAGACAGAAGCTGCAGTCCAGCCATGTCTTGATGGTTGCATAGTTCCCCCTGATATAAATAGTTAATATTCTTAATATGTATTAAGTTTCTTTATAGGTCATAACAAGCACTTTGAGTTGTGCCCAGAAGCAAACTGTAGAGCCAGTGGAGCTGTTGTAACAGGGGGATAGGATTCCTTATACCAACCACAATTAACACTCTGGCTGCAGCTCTATGTACTAGATGAAGTTTCCAAACACTCTTCAAAGGGAGCCCCATGTACAATATATCATGGTAGTCCAAACAGGATGGAATTAAGAGTACCATAAAAGAGTTATCTTGCAATTAATAAATGCCTTTATATATTTATTTATTGCCTTTGTATCCCGTCTTTCCCCCAGTGTGATCAAGGTGGTAACATGTCTCCTTCTCCTCAATTCCTTCTCAGCTTGCAAACCTCTGTCAGGTAGGTAGCTCAACCCAAGAGACAGAGTGAATGACTGGCCCATTGTCACCCAGTGTATTTCATGGCTCAGATCTCTGAAGCCCTGGTCCAATATCTTAGCCACTACATCATTTGACTCTTGTGTGCACATGCACACAGGAGTGCACACATGCCCATGCACACACTACTGTGTTTTTTTAAAAAAGCTAGTTGTTCCTGTCTGATGGAATCAACACGCAGCAAATTCTGTTGTGAACTTGGAGACCTCTTAGTGATTGATTTTCATGTCATCTGCATCAGATCGCTGCTATGCATCAGATACATTACAAAGAAAGAAACCTGTTATATGCAGTGAGAATGACACAACTGCACCTCACCTCACCTACCCTCATATTATTCACAAAACGGTGGAAATTTCTGGAGCCAATACTTCTTAGGAAACTTATACATTTTTAATGTTGAAAGAGGCATGCAAGTTCATACTTTCCCCAGAACAGCTTTCAGAGTTAATGTGTATGGCAGTTCTAAATGGTACAGGATTTTCTTTTGCTTACTTTTTTTTCTATAGCAAAAAAAGTGAAGCAGGAGAAGGAAAAAAAATAACCTCTTCAAATTATCAGTTATCCTATGTCTGCTGTTAACCATAGATAGGAACCAGATTGAGCCATAGCTCAATCAGATTCATTGAAATTAGTGGGATCTATGCTATCCATAACTAAATTGTCTCTCTGGGTTTGCCCTATGCTTGGCTAATTTTTAGGTCATCACCCCATGTGTTTAGCAATGGATCAGATTCCAGTACAAAATGAAAAGAGGCTATGGACGGAAAGTTTACCGAGGCTCTCAGTCCTATAGTTAATATTCTTCACCATTTCTATAATATAATAATATAAAACACAATCACTTTATGGATAATGTCCTTCCTAACATGAAAATCTTCTTTCTAGCACTCCACATACAATGTTACCATTGGTTGAAGAGTGTAATAGCCAGTCCACCTGCAGATTCCTCATAGTTCACCCCAAGACTTTTGTTTTGTGTGTTTAAGTTTGGCAGGCCTTAGTTATCTAGGCAAGGCAATGCCCATAGATTGTTTGGTAACTTGTATGGTCTTTCATACTTTCAGCACTATTTTTGAACAGTCAGGTTTTCCTTGTATCACACACCATTTGGATGATCTCTGAGTAGACTGACTATAGCAATCACCTGCAAGTCTTTCAAGCTCTGTGGGAGGCCCCGGAGCTTTCTCTAGCAGCTAACAAGGCTGATGGCTCCTCTGTTTAAGTTTAATTCATGTCCGTCACTGCCATCAGTCACTTCACTCTGAGGTCACAGCAGAGTAAATTGAATTTACTCTGCTGAGGTCAGAATAGCAGCAGAGGCACCAGAGAGTTCTGTGAGACACATTTCAAACAGCCACACTCTGTTGGCTCAGAAGATCCAAAGCAAATAATAAATTATTGGTATTATACACCAATTCTGGTACTGAATTGGCTGGCCATCATTTAGTCTATTCAGACCAGAACCAGTGTTTGGACCATGCATCTTTGAGCCATGCATCTTCACCCAGAGGATGGGAGAGCTATTTTATTTGTCCTGTGCAGGCAGAGCCCAAACATCTGGAAAAGAATGAGCTGGTGAATGGCTCAACTTTAAAAAGATAAGACATTAAGTAGGCTGTGGGTTCCATTGACATTTGGAGGCCTTGTTCTTCAGCTTCAATAAATATCCTTCAAAGAAGGAGAACTCTATCAAATTAATGGAGGTAATCTTTCTCACTGGGGACAAGAATTCTAGCTTAATGCCATCTGAAGTGGCCTTCTTAGTGTGGTACTATGTGGTACAAGGTTGTGGTGATGGAGCATGTACCTCCATTCGTTTGGTTTATTGATGTTGTTGGCATTGGCACTGGGAGAAGAATGAAAGCTTCCTTTCACACACACACATACACCCAAAGGGTAATGGGTGTCCTATTAAGGTACCTTGAGAGTTTGGTCATAAACAGCCCAGCCGTAGTGGGAGGAAAACACACAGAGGTTCACATGAAGATATCCTTAGCAGAACACTCCACTGAATTTACTCTGCCGTGACAGCACATTAGTTGGTAGTCCTATGCAAAGCCAAAAGTGTCTACTTGAAACTGTAGCCAATAAAGTTGGGTCCTTAATTATTGAACCCGTACATGCCCTTCTGTTTGATTTTTCTGTCCAGTTCTTGGCCCATGCGTCCATAAACACTAATGATGCAAGCGTTTTTTTGTTTTTTTTAATGAAATAGCATATGAGGTAAGATTTGATTATTTCCAGGAGATGCCACAACATCTTTTGTGGAGTATTATAATGTATATCTTCCCAAAGAGAGCATGTTCAATCATTTATGAATTATTTAGTAGTATCAAAACATCACATCAGCACAAATTGATTATAAAAGAACTTACTTCTTTCAGGGGAAGTGCAAATACATATATATATATAAGAATGGGTGTGGGCAGTGACAAACAAGAAATGATGGGATTCTCAGTGAAACTTACAAACACATTGAGACTCAATTGTATGTTGCAGTGTTTGTTATATACTACATTATTTCCAAAAGAGGGAAGGTAACTGACAGATGGAAACTTTTACAGCCATTTTTTTTTTAAAAAAAAGTCACTGAAGTACAATCCTACTAGGCAATATCTCTGTTAAATAATGTAACTCTGTCTCCAAAAAAGATGTCTATATTATATAATAGTTTAACACATATGATTTTACATCCATCCATACAAAACTGAGTTCCTCCCTAGGAATTAAGTCACAGATAATGTGAGAAATTCAGTATCTGCCTTAGTTGCTAGTTTTACAGTTAACTATACAGAATATAAAATGTTTGCCAGAGCATCATACTGCAGACAAGTTTGACTGAATAACATTAGCTAACATTTTTAAAGGCTTAAAGTTATGGAACTGAAAGAAAAATGCTTTATTCTAGAAATCTAGAATAAAGCATTTTTCTTTCATTTCCATAATTTTTAAGCTTTTTTAAACGTTAGCTAATATTATCCCGTTATTTGACCTTTTCAGATATTAACATTAAATAATATATTCTAAAAATTTAATATATATTAAGAATATTAACTATTTATATCAGAGGAAACTATGCAACCATCCAGACATGGCTGGACTGCAGCTTCTACCTTGCAATGCTGCTGGCAATAATAGGTTAGGGATGATGGGCTTTGTAGTCCAACAATGGGTAGTGGGCACCATAATTCTCAGCCATGCTCTATGCTTGAATTGGCAAAACAAGGACAAACCTTAAACATTATTTGGGCAATTGTAATTTCTTAATGGTAATGGCTGGAATTCTATTCGTGTCATAATACCTTTAAAAGTTCCCTTAGACATGCAGTTGTGTGTTTTGAGGGCACTGTGGAAACAGGTGTATTCAATTCATGGTAGCATAAGCAAAGTCCCATAAATATAACGATTTCACATGAGTCTAAATCCCAGTGCTAGTTCTAACTATAGTACAGCCGCTGGATCAATTCAATGTACTTTGATTCAGGGGCTCTGCATTGATGCAGTGGCTCTGTTCTAGTTGTGACTAACCAACAGGATTCCAACCATGCAGTTGCACATTTGTGGATGGTACATAACTATTAATCAGTGTCTTTAATGTGACACTTAATTCACTGCATGGAAAAAATAGTCAGTG
This sequence comes from Urosaurus nigricauda, assembly GCA_034509955.1. NCBI lineage: Eukaryota > Metazoa > Chordata > Lepidosauria > Squamata > Phrynosomatidae > Urosaurus > Urosaurus nigricauda. The sequence goes on from JAOEGL010000004.1 coordinate 111,902,197, forward strand.
TGCATCCCGAATTGCACAATGGGATGATAAACAGATACACTGTCAGATATGCATGCCACAGCCCTGATCCAGCCTTTCCAGGGCATTAAAAAGAGCTTCAAAAAGTGACTCCTTTTTACACCCTGGAAAGGGCACGATAGCTGCAACGCTGTAGCTATATGGCACTCCTTTGGTGCTGCATTGTACAGATGCAGCGCCGGAGGAGCGCCATGATGCCATGTGCCATGTGGTACATGTGTAGCATCACAGCGCTCTGGAGGCAGAGATGTGTGGCTGCTGTGGTCCCGATCCGGCGCAGTTGAAGGTGGTTGCAGGCCATCCCTTAGGGACAGTCTGCACAGCCCCTTAGATGAAAATAGAAAAGAAATCAATAGAATCCTTTTGGAAATGTCCTCCATATGGAGAAGTCTTAAAACCTGAAAATTGGCTAGCATATATCACTGTATACAGCTCTTTGTAGGATAAATAGTGGAATCATCCTTCCCCTGGGATTTCTCCCTTGACTTGGTTTTCTTATTAAACATCATTTAATAGGCATAACAAAGAGGTCTATTCTCATCATGGACCAAAGCCAGGATTGCAAAATTTATGGATTTATATGACCATGATTTTATGCTTTCCTTGGCATCACTATAACAAAAAAGCCCTGAACATAACCCACTGTGGTTTGAGTATCTGCAAGTATAATAATATCTTAAGAAAAATGAGAATTTAAATCAAGAGATGATTCCGTTTCTTACTGAGATGGACAGACAATGAGCTCAAGACATTTTGCAAGGTAGTGCTACAATCATTCTTCAGGAAGACTTAGAATCCACTCCAAGGTATAATTAAAAAGTGAGAATTATACACTTTTACTAAATGAAACCTGGAATGTTTAATGGATAGTCCACTTCTTAGACTGAATTCTATTACAGCAAATGTAAAGGATAATTGTCTCAAGGTTATGATCTTATAGCACTTAACATTATTACTTAACCTTAAAATGGAGATGGAACATTTTGGAAATGTACTCAGGCTTTTGTTACTTGTACACCTGATTCATTATACAACGATTGGCCATGTGCGTGTCAAAAATTGTGAGCTATTTTGCTGGAATTTTGATCATTACCAGTGCCATTAGGATACATGTTCTAATCATGGACAAATTATACAGTAAATTCAAACATTTTTATATGACAAAAAAGAGAGAGAATGTCATGATGGAATGATGGGCATCATTTCAAGAACATGGAAAACAGAGCCAATGCGGTGTAGTGGTTAGGGTGTTAAACTAGTGTCTGAAGATCAGCGTTCAAATCCTCACTTGGCCATGGAAATCCACTGGGTGACTTTGGATAGGTCACGGTCTCTCAACCTCACAGGACCCCCTCTGAACAAATTTTGAGAAGAAAAATCTATGATAGAAGTGGAAGTAGCAGTAGTGATCATCACCCTGGGAATCAAGGCCCTCCAGATATTGTTGGATTACAACTTTCTGCGTCCCCAACCTTTGAACATGCAGCTGGGGGTTATCTGAGCTCCAACAATACCTGGCGTGTTCATAAATTTTACACATCTGCTATAAACTCCTCTGTAACTATGCATGCATATATTACATGCTTCAACAATGGAGTGGATTATTAGAAGTTAAAATACCAACAGAAAAAGAAAATATAATTTCAATGAACTCTATACATGTCCACTCAGAGGTAAGTGCCACTGAATTCTTAGCCACCTATTGCTAGATAAATGTATATAAGATTATTCTCTTGAATTGTTTTCTTTTAGTATCTTATAGTGTTCCAGCTATTATTGTTATTATTATTATACTATCTATTGTGTCAGCAATTCTGAAGTACAGGATTAAATGGCATTCCTTTGATACTCTGTATCTGTAATACAGCTATTTGTATTTTAAAAAATTATTTAACTCTTTATATCCTGCCCCATATCACAATGTCTCAGGGTGGCATACAGTCAAGATCAACTGAAAACAACTTTAAAACTAAGAAATTATGTAACATTCTGACAAAGAGTCTAAAAATGTATACACAATTTCAGCCATAATCTCTCTTTCTCAGCCAAGGACAAGAGAGACGCTCTCAAAGCCACAGGAGTCTACCGCATCCCATGCAGCTGAGAACAGGTCTACATAGGAATCATCAAACACAGTGTACAAACAAAAATCAAGGAACATGAGAGACACTGCAGACTGGGTCAGCCAGAAAAATCAGCAGTAGCAGAACATGCTATAAACCATCCTGGGCATAAAATGCTGTTTGAAAGCAATGAAATTCTGGACCATGCCAACAACTGCCATGTCAGAATGCACAGGGAAGTCATTGAAATCCATAAACACTTGGACAATTTCAACAGGAACGAGGAAACTCTGAGAGTAAACAAAGCTTGGCTACCAGTCCTGAAGAACAGCAAGGTTAAGACTCAACCTATGCAAATGAAAAACAGCCTGGGATCAGGGGATTCGCAGCAGACAATGAGCACCAATTAGCAGACATTAATCCTCTTTTGCACATCCTCCTACCCTGAGGACTGCCATTAGCAACAGAATAATACATTTGCAAATTACTCCTTCCTTCCCAGGGATATATATATCCAATCCTTTTCCAGGCAAACATTCTTTGAAGATGCCAACCACAGATGCTGGTGAAACATCAGAAAGGAACTCTTCTAGAACATGACCACATAGCCCGAAAGCCCCAGAAAAAACTATGGATGCCGGCCATGAAAGCCTTCAACTCCACAATACCTAACAGTATATGACAATGTAGCTGACAATTTATGAGCTATCTTAGTTGATGTCAGCTTGGTTTTAAAAAATAAAATAAACCAAACTTGAGGCAAACTTTTCATATTCAGAATGTGAATCCACATTTGAAATGTAAGTAGCAGTGATATTCCAGTAAAATTTAATCCAGCATTAATGTAAACTAAACAAAACACTTGCATGGTGATAAAGGCCAGCCTGGAGGAGGAGTGGGGGCATGACATCTGCACGATGCAGGATCCAGCTCTGCCCCCCATGCTGCCATGGCACATCATCACATCACACATCATGGCACTCCTCTGGTACTGCATCCAGATGACAAAGCACCAAAGGAGCCAGAAGTTATGGCTCCCTTTTCACAGTGCAAAAAGGGGGCACTTTTTGCGCCTCTTTTTTTGCACCGTGGAAAGGCCAAATTGAGGCCCTTAAGGGCAGTCTGTCAAGATCCTACATCAAGAGTGGAACTACAGGAACCAGCATAGAGCTGCTATGTTGCCATGTATAAGGGTAGCCTATGATGGACAAAACAAACCCGCAAACTGTGAATTAGAATAAACTCTTTGCCAATAGGAAAAGTTACAAAGATGCTGTAAGACATTTGGATCCATCTTCCTCTTTATTTTTGTGTCATCAGTTTGGAATCATCTGAACAGGAAATTACAGAGAAGGCATTTCTGGTTTACTGTGCTCCTTGCTGTATTAAAGTATTTTCACAAAGCTTTTTGCTACCAAGGCTCTTTTTTTTTATTAGGAAGAGGTATCCGTTCCAGCATTCCACATCCACATGATGCCCTGGCACATGGTCTTTACAAAGATTACAAAATTAGCCAGCCAATCACTGCTGTGCTCAAATATTTCACAGAAATGTGCACTCTTACCCCTTTGTCTTCGGGCTAGAACTCCCCTGTCGAAACAATCCATTTTTAGAACAAAATATCCTGTTATACAGCAAGTCATGCAGAAAGCCTATGGTGCATTTGGTCAATGCTCATGCAAGATTTCTTCCCATCATCTTGGTATGCAAATCTGTTTGAAACCCAGATAAATAATTATGTGAAAACAAAGCAAAGGAAACAGCAGTCACACCAAAGGGGATTTTCTCAGCTTGCTTGAATTTCAGTGTTGTTCTTAACTTAGATAGTTTTACAACCACCAGGATGTTAGCATATTTTTTCTCTCATCCTCTCTGTGTTGTCATTTCTGTGACAAAAACTTCAGTAAGAACTGAGTAGCAACTATTCCCTTTAGGACAACAGAGAAAAAAAAATAGTTCTGCCTATCCTTTGAGAAAAACATTCCTACTCTGTGGTTATGGACAAATTGTACATTCAAAATAATGTTGTTGTATAGCTTTGGTTCCAGGCAGGTCCTTAAACTAAGCAAAATAACTGAATCATTTCAGGAAACAGATCATAGTGGACAGCAGGAACACGCTCCTCCCATCTAGTCCTTAATGTTAGCAATGCAGCTGTGAGGCCCATAACTTTTTCTACATTTGCTAAACTAGCATGCTTTTACTCAAATGAAAAGACTGACCCATTTGCAGTATTATTCAAATCTCAGTCAGGTTCACTACTTAATGGATGTGGTGGAATTGTTCTTTGCCCTGGACAGTAAAATGTCTTGGGCCAGCCAGTTTGTATTAGTACAGAATACAGGTTGTGGCTTGTATGTCCCAATATTCCTCCTCAGAGAGGAAAGGCTGGAAAAGAACCATCCTCTCTGATTTGCTAATTTCTAAGTGAAGGCAGCCTATTCTCTATCATTTAATTAACTAAGGGGCAAAACAGACCATCTCTATACACTGGCTTCCCAGCAGCTTGGGGGTATGGTGTTTAGATGCCATACGTCCCCAGGACTCCTGAAAGCTACCCGGGTGCTCAGATGTGGGCCAGCTTCCAGGCACTCTGGTGGTGTGGCATTTACATGCCGTATGTCACAGGAGAGCCATAAAGCTATGATGGAGAGGGAAAAGGGGCATCAATTTGCCACTTATTTTTGAGACAGCAAAAAGGTGGATTGGGGCTGCAGCATGTGGTTGCTGCAGCCCTAATCCAGCTTTCTCAAGGGTGGTCTGTTCTGACCCTGAGTTATCTTTCCTGGCCTGATCCCTCCAAACCTGACACAAATGTCTTGTACCCACTCTGATCACCAGCACAATGGATCTCCTTCTCCCTCTGCATCTAAATAGGTGTGTTGGGGGGAGGGGATTATGACTGTGACAATAGTGTCAGAATCATTATAAGTAGTGATTGTGAATGCTGAACAATTATTGTTGACTAAATCTAGGTAACTGTTCTGTATCCACGAGCACTATCTAATCACATTTTGTTACTATTGCTATGATCATAATTCTACCAGCTCACATATTTCACCAGGTGTCATCTGCATGAGCAAAACAAGGTCCATTCTGCTGGTGGTCAGAGGACAGATTAAGGATATTTCCATTCGGCTTCTTTTGGGGCTGGGTAGGTCAGGCTAGAAGAGATCTTTTACTTTATGCTTAGGGCTGAAGCACATGGCCAGAAAAGAGTGGCCAGAGGCCGCTCCAGCTGTGATTGATCTGGGACCATGGCAACAGCCTGCTCCTGAAGTGCACCACTGCCACAGTCCCGAACCAGTACCACCAGGAATCAAATTTAATCCTTTTTGATCCAGTCCAAAGGGCAGGATTTTCGCACCAGAGCAGCTTCTGGCTGCTTTGGGGGCATGCGTTGTTTGAATGCCATGGCCCCAAAGTGATCAGAAGATACCTTATTTGGCCCTTGCATTTTGGGCCTTAGTTAACAATACTTAACTAAATAGCTGACAGACAATACAGGTCTAGGTGTAGAAACTTCAGGTTAAGTGCATATTTACACTCTGTATAGGTTTAAGTGAAGACTTATATAAAATGTAAGTCTACATATAGTAATTAGGTTCCCCCCTCCCTCTTTCCTACAGTATTTAAAGATGGTATTTACTTTTCCTAAAATGAAATAGTACTAAAAGTAACCCATGCTGTTTGAGAACATTGAAATGGGGCCATAATTTCAGTGGTTTCACCAAAAATAGGTATAGGAGATTATCAAATGGAGAAATACTCTCAATATACTCCCGGCAGCCAGATGAGTACAACCTGGATGCAGTCCAGACCGCAGCTGCACTTATCCAGCAGAATTTCAAAAATGACAAACTCCGGCTTTTGAAAAATGATAGGATAAGCATGGCTGGGATCCGGACTGCATCTGGGTTGCATTTGCCCAGCTGCCTGCATGTGCGATAACACCCAGTTTTGCGTTTTCAATCCCACATCTATATCAGGAGTATTTCTCCATGTGATAATTTCCATCATCATTAGAGGGGAGGGGGCTCACCCTGCCTTGAAATGGAGGGATTCTAGAAGGAGGAATAGAATAGAAGCTTCAGTAAAGCCCACTAGTTAACAAGACGTTCCAACAAGACTCTTTCAAACTTCCCTCCTGCTAATACACAACTTACCATTCCTCCCCATAAGCAGCGTGATGGCTGACATTTTTGCCCCATGCTGAAAGCTGGATCTGTCTGTAAAAATAGTCCAGCTTCCCTCCTGAATGGATTCAGTCCCAGTTTGGATCTGGACTGGATCAAATAAATTCACCTCAGAATTCAGCTAATTTGGTTGCAGAAGCCCCATTCATCCATCTGTTTACATTTATTCCTCAGCACAAACAAGTGCCTTGTTTTATAGCTCCTGCCTCACCCAAACTTCTACTTGTGACCCAGTCCTGATAAATTATATTTTTCTGGCTGACTTGGGGGAAGGTATCTCCCATCTCTCTCTGCTCTCTGCTGAACAATTCCTACTCCTGATGCATGTAGAAGGCCAGATCTTTGGAAAGCCAAGCAGAAAAATGCTATATTTCAAGGACAAACTATTCCTAGCCAGCAGTATTAGATCATCAGGAAAATTCCTTAGGAGAGCTTGTCATTCCTCAGTTATATTTTCTTTGTTTGCTTTGTCTGTTTCCTCTTCTCTTCTCCCTAAGTCTCCTGTTCTTCTTCTTCTCCTCTCCCTGTCTCATCCCTTTAAACCTTCCTCCAAGGGAGGGCTGCAGAAAACATGTTATTGGTCAGGTATACAGCTCGGGGCCTTGTTGAGTTTATTAGTTCACCGAGAGCCATAACTTCCAATAGAATTAGTTTGATCTTTTGTTTCCTGGGCTGTCCAAGCCCAATGTGAACCTAATCAGAAAATGTAGCAACGTGTCTGAGTTGTTTTTTAATTGAGTTGTGAGGGGCCACTTGGCAAAAGTTCAAATCTCTGGTGAACTGCTCATTATATTTCTAATAAAGGCATGTGCCTGTGTTTCTTTTTTATAGAGCTGGAGTAGAACAACAGGAAGCATGAATTTGCACTTGAAATCACACAGAAACGTGTAACAAACACATTTTCCCTACAAAAGGGGCAGACTGTACTCTGATGTAGAGTAAGAAAACATTGGACGAGGAATGTAAGGAAGGAATGAGTAGTTTTAGCACTATTCTTTGCACTGCACAGTTTCAAATACTGGCCCCAGTTTAGGAGCTATCCCGTGCAAAGTTTGCACATTTGCTTCAGAAAACAGCATTTTCTGTGAGAAAAAAAAAAATAATATATTCATTCCATTCCTACTATGGACAAGCCTGCCTTTCTCTGTCCATACATCCTGAAGTGGTGTAATAGTATGGGCTAGAATTCAAAGATTTACTTGTGTTTGTCTGTAGAATCTGTATGTAGAGATATCTTGTAGCACCTTTGAGACTAATTGAAAGAAAAGAGCCCTTGTGGCGCAGTGGTTAAATGCCTGTACTGCAGCCACTCACTCAAAACCATAAGGTGGCGAGTTCAAGACCAGCAAAGGGCTGAAGCTCGACTCAGGCTTGCATCCTTCCGAGGTTGCTAAAATGAGTACCCAGATTGTTGGGGGGCAAATAGCTTACAATTGTAAACCGCTTAGACACTCCTTAAGGCTATGTAGCGGTATATAAATGAAGCTGTTTTTTTGTGTTTTTTTTTTTGCTTGTGAGTTCAATACCAGCTAGGAGCTCCAGATTGACTTGGTTTGGTATCCTTCCATAGGTCACTGAAATGACTACCCAGCCTGTTGGGGGAAATTAGTTTACACTTTGTAAATTGCTTAGTACATTGTACTTAGTACATTGTATAGAAATGTATTTGTTATTATTAAAAGACAGAAGTTGGAAGCAAGCATCTGAGGAAGTAGACTGAAGTCTACAAAAGCTCATACTGCCAACTTCTTTCTTTCAGTTAGTCTCAAAGGGAGAGCCAAATATACAGATTTACATGCTGCAGATTTCAATGTCTTGCTGACAAATAAAAATAACTATTACAGAAAATGCAATAAATTAAACATTAAAAATATTAAATAATATAATGAAATTTAGCAAAGCTATAGAGTGAGCCTTTGCTGTCCATGGGGGTTTGGTTCCAGGACTCCTCATCGATACCAGAATCTATAGATGTTCAAATCCCAGTCTAGATACTCTGGAGATTCCATATGTAGAATTCTGCTCACAGGATATTCCTACAGTTAAAAGGTAGAACTGCCAGAGCAGGGAGTAAGATGGCATGGGGCGCTGCAAGGAGAAGGGAATAAATGGTGAAAATATCTTCTTTTAAAGCTTGGTGCAGATAAATTACAGAGCCATTTTATGGTTCCCAGGACTACCATAAGCCACACACTGGCTGCAAAATATCAACCCCACCCCCAAGAAATCCATTTCCATATATATATATATATATATATATATATCCTAAGGGAGAGGGTTGGACAAACCAATGTGAAAGGGTGTGTTGCTTATTTCAAAATAAACTCCTATTCCTAGAGGCTTCCAAGCATAGAATTCTACATTTTTGCAAAATTTTGTTGTTAAGGTGGGGTCTTTGGAACAGTTTAGAATGGGCTGGGAACACATGCATCCCTTGAGCTGTTGGATTCCCACCCTTGCTTTAGCTGTAGCCTCTGTTGTTTTAAAGTTTCTTGTGCAGAAGTGCACTTTAGCACTGAAGCCATTCTGACTTAAAAGCTGTTCAATAAATCATTAAACAAATTATATTATGCCTTTCTTTAATGCCCTCCCCACTTCACAACAAAACACACAACTGCCCCATGAAGATGGCTAGGATGACAGACAATGATTTCTCTAAGGTTACTCAGTGAGTTTCAAGGCTCATTGAGGATTTGAACCCGGATCTTCAAAGTCCCAGTCCAAAATGGGCTCTCTGTAATGAACTCCTGTTTGAGCAATTGGGTTCATAATAAATAATCATTCTCTCTGCCTCGATAGACAACTAGTCTCTGTACTTTCCAGTAAGCCATATCTAAGTGTCTCTGGATGGTAAACAATACACTACAATGCCAGGATTTGTGAGATTTAATTTCACTGTAAAGCCCCTTCCCCTCTAATCCTGCTTAAATTGAACAGGGGAAGGAATAAATCATAGGGAGCAGCTGCACCCCTTGCATTTTCTGTACTTTCAAATGACTCCACAAGGCTCCTGAAATGTACAAACGTGCATCATTCTTATTGACCAGAAATGTATATTCATTCCACTTGAAGGGAGACTTAAATAAGTTGAAAAAAAGACAATTCTATTTTCATTTTTCTGGGATTATTAAATATGTAGACTTGTTGCATTGTTACCAGAATTTGTGTTACACAAATATCATCATGATCATCTCCTTTGCATTTAATACTTTTGCACTGGAATGCTGGAACCTATGAGAAGATTTAATCTCTGTGGAAAATTTAGAGCCAGTCTCTACATCCTGTGACCTCAAGCTGGCTCTGCTTTGTTCAGATGTTGTATGTACTTTATTGCATGGTGGTTTTAAACTCTCAACATTCCCCATACCCCACACATGAGAACATGGTTTCACTTCAGAGGCAACTGTCAGTGAAACCTTTCCAGACAATACAAGATAGCTGCTTCCTCTTGTTAACTGGTTAAAAAACCAAAAAACAAAAACAGTAGGTGAGATAGTCAGAGTTTGTTTGAAATGGAACATGAAATATTTTGCTGGTCAGGACTTCTCCAAAGAGATTGGGAGACTGTTATGTGATATTTTATCTCTAAGCAGATGAAGGAAATGGTTAAGATCCCAGAACAAGCTCAGATGAGATGAACTCTGAGAAAGAATTCTGTGACTGTATAACAGATAATTTTTCCAGGCAGAACACAGAATACAAAAAGATAGCTATGTTCAATAGCCAGTCTTATTTTAACAAAACAACAATTTTTTAAAAAAATAAATCCATAATGACATCTTAATTTACACACACACACACACACACACACACACAGCCTCAGAAAAGAGAAGAACTGGAACTAGAGTTTCCATGACTATTTCAGCAAATGCAAAATTGAAAATAAATTTATGAGAGTCTCTCCTCAGGAAAAAAAAATCAAAGTCAGTGAAAGTGTTTCAATGATACAAAAATATTAAGGGGGAGGGGAGCTTCTACACACCCCTAATCTTTTCCAGGAAGTTCATGCCACCCTGAAAATATTAAATACACATGATTTTGGAAGCTAAGTAGCGCTAGGCCAGCTCAGAGGAGATTCCACTAGACAATATCAGGGATCTCCACAATTCTAGTAGGCAATTCCAGGATTAGGAAAACAATTCTACTCGAAGCACTGGAGAGTTGTCAGAGCTGCTAACGCTGGACCAGATGGATCAGATTGGCTCACTATAAGGCAGATTCTGATGTTTCTCATCTCAAAGGAAGCCATAGGAGTTTAGATAAGGTGCACAAGTTGTGGGAGGGGGAAATTTCCTCATAACCTTAATGCCAAGATGCACAATTTTAATTTCCAGTTGTGCATTGTTGTAATTTTTTTTTCACTATTTGGGAAAATACCTACATTAAAATGCTTGTCCAAACTGATATGTGTAGCTTCCATTTGGTGTTGATGGCTAGAATCCTGTGTCAGCTTCTTAGTTATAAATACTGGCCTAACCCTTTCACACCTGCTGGAAACTAGATGGACTGGTGCACCAAATGCTAGAAGAATAAATCTCCTTCTCCCATGCTGTTGATGGAGTTAAAAAACACATTTGGATGGGAGTTACATTTATGACGGCATTCTCAAAATTGTGACAACAACAACAACATTTATTTATAGCCCACCCAATCACCAGGAATCTGGGTGGGTTACAACAATTAAAATACATGAAATACAATAAAAATCCAAATAGTCCCTTCCCACTCCCCATCCCAAGCTAAAATACAATTAAATCATCACAATTTAAAACAATTGAATCAATGATGTTAAAATTAGGGGCAAAACACCTGGTAAACAGGGCGACAAAACCACAATATCACGGTCACAGTTTACAGTGAGAGAGGTCAGGTTGGGAAGGCTGCCAAAAGAGATCTGTCTTATGGGCCTTCTTAAAGCCTGCAAGAGTGGAAATATGACAGGTCTTTTCTGGCAAATGATTCCATAGCTTTGGAGCAGGTGTGGAAAAGGCCCCCTAAGTAGCTGAGGTCAGTCTAGATTTTTTTTGCTAAAGTAGATTCTAAGTTAACTCAGGTTTATTGGTGTGTGTGTGTTTTTTTACTAAAACATCTGGACTTATACATGAGTATATACAGTAACTAAACATCACCAAGTAGCTGATACAGGATTTCAGACAGCATCATCATTATCAGGCTCCTGTGGCAATAGGTGCTCTAGAAGAATTCCAAAAAGACTGACAAAACATCTTAATGAAATGGCCATAAACAGGATTACAACAGAGCAATTAGAAAAAGTGATGTCGTCTGGAATGCACCATTTTATGCAATGATACCTCAGTAATTCCTAGAATCCTGGACAGAATCTGAACCACTGATGGTTCAAACCTGTCAGCAAAATCTGTTAGACTGTGAAACCATAAAGAACAACAATTTAATATAACTGTACAGCCCTGTCAGACCACTGTTAGAAGCCTGCTTTCTCTATTATTTCTGAATGTGTTCACAGTCGGGATTCAAGCCGCCATGACTAAAACTAAAATAAAAAATAAAATCCATATTCTCATAGGGGAGCAAGTAGAATATTATCCATTGCCAGGAACCTTCAGTTAAGGGGGAGTGAGCATTTTTCTAAGTCAGTGTCTAATCCCATTATAAGGTCTGATACAGCTGCAGCAGAGATAAACTGCCGAGCAATTTAGAAAATTTAGGTTAGTTATAATAGCCTGAGAAAATCTATTTCAAACTTACTGTATTTCCTAATTTCTACTCTAATCCATTGCCTAGAGAATTTCATGACAGGGAATATAGATCTGTGTCTGAAAATGTGTATCTCAGTGTGGTTATACATATAATGCATGCACACAAAATAGCATTTGTATTTCTGCATATATACATATACACATACACATGTACATAAACATGTACTGTGATCAAATGGCAGGTGACCAAATGCAAAGGACAATAGGACTCCCCTATTTTTAATAGATGTGTCAAAGAGACGTTTCAATAGATACAGCTGGCTTCCTCACTCCTGAATGACCACTGAGTTTGCAAAAACAAACAAACAAACCCAATAACAACTCTTATGAATTACTCATAACAGTACAGGCTTTCCTGTATTGGAATTTGCTTCTGGACATACTAAATGTTAGACAGGGAGAGACAAACTTATATAAGCCATTCTGCATCTATCCATTGGTTCCACCCAGCATACTCAAATAGATTTACTCAACTTGTGACTCACTCAGACAAAAGAAACTGGCAGTCAGGTCATACAATCAGTTGGTGTTTATTTTTAGTCCTGGCCAGGAAGCAAAACCCAAAGCCCCTGGCAAGTCTCTTCCATAAATGGCTACCTTGACTTTGGTAGGTCAAAAGTTATGCAATTCTGCTTTCGGTTTTTAAAAATTTGCTTAAATATTACTGACTCCTGACTTGGAGAACCATTTAACACATTATGGGTTTTGTTTTGTTTTTTGTGTGCATATGATTTGAGGGAGGCCCTTGCAAGTATGAAAAATATCACATATCCTTGTCTCTATGAGCTATGAGCACTAGCACACGAAATTCTGGTGTAAGTTGGGCTTGATTCCTAAATATACATGACAGAGCTATAAAATCATCTCTTGACCACCTTTTCAAAATTGTGGATGAACCAAGTAAGGTGTAGTAGATGTGGCCTAGACAGAAAAGTGGTGGTCAAATGGTCAGGTGAATCATTGCATCAAATTGGTCTTTCTGTCTTCCCTCCATCACATACATGCTGTTCAGCTATTTTTATTTTGTGTTCTTTTCTCCCCTTATAAAACCTGGTGCACCAGCAAGCTCTGGGCAAAAGCAGGAATGATTTAGAACAAAACACAAACAATTTCTGACAGTGTCAAAGCAAATAGAGTTTAATAGCAAGATATCCTTGACTCCCTTTCTATTGATGGTCCTCAGGCAAAAACTCAAGTGAAGAGATGAGCCCTATTCTGTCCCTTGAAGGTCAAAAGACCAGTTGTGATGGACCAACAAGAGAAGCAAAGCTGAAAGCACATCACAAAGAACACTCTGCCTCCAGCACCCAGAAGTGTTAAATCAAGAGTATCTTGCAAGTGCAGGAAAAAGGCACTAAAATTTTTATAGTCTGCAACAATGGGACACCAATGAATAAAGGCACCATCTCTAGCAAAGTCTAAAATCACACAGTATCATTATGCTGCATTTGTTCACAGATCTGAAATAAATATATTTGGTCCTCCTCACCAATGTAGCCCCGGCTACAAAAATCTGTGGATGAACAATTCACATTACATACAATGGTGTTGCGAAAAAGTGTCTCATAAAATGGCAAAAGCAAGGTTTGTTTTGGGGGGATTTTCTTTTTAATTTTCAAGCCATGGAATCAGTGAGTGTAGACCCCATGGATATGGAGAGCTAACTGTATACTTAACAACTTTCTGAAGTACAAAGCCAATACAGTGACTCTTTAAAGGCCTATGGTCAAGCTTCATGTTTGATCAGAAATTTAAACTACAGTTTTCCTAGCTCTAACCCAACTTATAACTATTATGCTGGTAAGTGTGCATGAACCTGGCTTTTTGCACATGAACATGGCTAAATCAAAAAGGGGAAACAAAAGCTCCATCCACAATATCACTATGTGCCCTGCTGCCTTTTAGATCTTTCTGTGTTTCAGCTCAAAGATCTGCAAAAGGTTTTGAAAGGATTTACAAAATTTTCCTGACTGGAGTCCTTTCCTTGTCAAATGAATCCATGCCCCACACTTCATTTTAGCCCTGCACATGAGCAGTAAAATGTACAGGGTTATTGGGTCATAGATAAACATATCTGCTTAGAAATAAAGCTGGTAACAATCTATCACGTGCTGTTGCAACATACAAATAGAGTCAAGAGGGGGTAGGGTAAGCCCACACCTCTTGAAGGACATAAGGCTTATTTACATGGGCCAATTAATCCGGTCTCACCTCACCTTCACTGTGAGCAGGCCAAATGGGAATATTCAGGCTGAATCCGGGTCTTTCCAATGCCTCAGGGCTTTACTCCAGAGTAAAAAAAAATGGGGATGTATTCTGGATTTGAATGGAAATCCAAATATTCACCCATGCGTGTGGACTGTATTCCATAGTGATGTCATTGTGGAGCTGGGGCTGGGAAAACTTGTTGGTATCTAGGACTGGTTGGGTCCAACAAGCCTGGTGGATGTCTCAGTGTTTTTCTATTACAATTTATATCCATCCTTGAGATCAGTGGTGAGGTATTTAGATTAGGCCACCCTCCCTTTTCCTCCCCTGTCACTTGAATGCTGTGCTCACCTTTAATGTTTTACTCTACCTCCCCAATCTAGTCCTCCTCCCTGATCATGCATTCATTCCTTCAGGTGGAGATCTGCAATATATTTATGCAGGGAATTGGGTTGAAGAGGAAGTATGTGAGATCTCTGCATGAGCAAACAGGTAAATGAGTAGGGGAGGACTGAAAGATGAAGGATGGGGAATAAAACACAAACATAAAGGTGACACTTGAGGAAGATTGAAGGGATGGCTCAATCTGACACCGCACAACTGATATCATGGCTATAAAGTTTCATAAATGAAAGATAAATAAAATTCACTTTCATTTTATCTTTCTCCATAATGTATGTGTGCGTGTGTGTACATCTGACATTCCTTCACTCACTGAAGGCAGCAAAGGGGAAAAAGGGACAGCAAAGAGGAGAAAGGTATTGGGTGTGGAGGCATCTGATCAGAGTGGTTTCAACTGCTTGACAGGGTTACTGGCTGATAGGTTAATGAAAGCTGAGAAGAGGAAAAGAAGTGAGTTCTCCAGGGTGAAATTTGTGACCAGTTGCGCCAATGTCACCTCACTGTGTCTGTGCATGTGTGGCCTTAACTAGGTCTCTATAGGATCACTGTGGACCACAAAAATGCAAGGACCCCCCTCTCCCCCCCCCCCATCTCTATGTAGACCTCTCAGAGGCCATTAGATAACTAAGAAGAGATGTGTGAGAAATTTACTGAGTTACAGATATATATGATTATACACATTTGCAAAACACCAACCAAAAGGGTTCTGCCAAAGATAATAAATAAACAGGATAACTGTGGTCCCACTTCCCAATGTTAAAAAAAAACCTTTATAAGGAATAAACAAATAACTAATCTAGGGAGCAGAAAAAACAGTGTAATTTCTAAAAGGGTAACTCCCCCACTGAGAATTGTGCAAAAAATCAAAAGCAAATGGTATTTTTAAAAAATAAAAAATCCAAGCTTCAAGCCAGATGTGCTTTGACTGAAAGTCTTCCTCAGTGGCCTGCCTATTAAGTATTTACTGTGTATAATTTTTTTTAAATCAGTTTTTCAGCTCACACACTGTGACTCTGCTAAATCAAGAGGTAATAATGTTCTTCCTCTGCTCCCAGAGTCTCTTATATAAGCAGCTGAACTAGTTGTGGGAATGATCCTGCCAAGACTCAGGGAATAAAAAAAAACTTGGGGAAAACTAAGGGTGTGGAAGGGCAATGAAAAACTCAAACTAGCCAATTTACATATTCCTTTAAGCCCAGCAGGGATTCAGATAATATGACTCTGTTCAATTCCAGGATAATAATATTCTTCTTCTGTTTCCAGAGTCTCTTAAATATCCAGCTGAACCAGTAATGGGAATGATCCTGCCACGACTTGGAAGGACAAAGAAAAGCTCAAACTAACCAGTTCACATTTTCATTTAAGCCCACTGGGGATTCAGATTTCAAACAATGAATCCATTTGAGTTCCAATATTTGTAATTGTTTTATGTTCTTAATATTAGATATCCCTTCTATGCACCTGAATTTGAATGAATCAAAAGGGTGATGTTCATCCAGAAAATGTTTCACCAATGGGGCCTCTATTTTTTGGTTTTTGATACAACTTTTGTGTTCAACAATTTGAGTTCTTATCTCTCTAGTGGTCATACCCACATAAATTAGTTTGCAAGGGCATTCAATTATGTATATGACATTTTTACTCGCACATGTAAAAAGTTTGTATATTTCATAACTTCTACCATCTTTTTATACACAGTTAATACTTCATAGGCAGGCCACTGAGGAAGACTTTCAGTTGAAACACAGGCAGGCGCAGTTGCCGCGGGGTTGGTGGCGAGCCCCAAGACAGCCGTTTCCAGCATGCTTTGCTTCCCGCCGGCGGAAGCCCTGCGGTGAGCCTGCTTCCCGCTGGTGGGAAGACAGGTGCGCACGCACACACTGCTGAGCTCAGGTGCCTGAGCGGGCACAGCAGGGATCGGCCTGGCCGTCCCTCCTCCTCCTCCCTTGGTGGCTTGCCTCAGGAGGAGGAACACTTGCTGGTGGGCCTCTGCGGTGGAGGCAGTCTGGGATGGCAAGGTGGGTGTTGTGCCCCCATCCTTGCTTGGCTCCCCACCCTCCCTCCCTGGGATTGGTGTTTCTTGTCACAACTTGTTTGTTGTGGCAGCAGCACAGGTACTGGATCTGGCGGACTGGTTTCCAGGGCTCAGTAGCACTGGATTGGGAGTCCTTTGGACCCGGGAAACATCACGGTGCGATGTGGCCAAAGGTGGGTCACATGGAGTTTATCCCGGTGACTGAGGCTTTCCTCCGGTAGCTGTGTAATTGCGTAATTGCGCAAGGGTGTTTCGTTGCCTCAAAGCCATCCCGATGCTTGGCATACAAGCAACCTCACATCAGTCCAACCTCAGTGTTGGTGGTGTGCAGATCCAGACCTCGTGCTTTGGGCCAAAAAAACCAAAAAAACTTTTGGTTTTGCTGAAATAAAAGTGTGGTCTTTTGTAATGCCAACCTGCTTCCTGTTTTTCTTAGAGCATATCCGCTTACACTGCAAATCCCTCTTTTCTTCTCAAGTTCCTGCACACTCTGCATTGCAACATGGCTATGAGCGTGGGGGTCCAGTGTTTATGAGTTAGACTTTTCAGTTCACATCCCAAAGGTCCAGTAGAGCTTTATTACTGACACTTTCAGGTAGATATCAATTGAGCAGCCTTATTTCCAAAGCTTTTCCATTATAGTTGGCAAGGATACCTATTATTGTTCTCACTCTTAGCTATTGCCATAGATCTGTTTGCAGTCATAGAATCATAGAATCATAGAATCATAGAGTTGGAAGAGACCACAAGGGCCATCCAGTCCAACCCCCTGCCATGCAGGAACTCCAAGTCAAAGCATCCCTGACAGATGGCCATCCAGCCTCTGCTTAAAGACCCCTAAGGAAGGAGACTCCACCACACACTCCACCACAGTCACTCAAGAGAAATGAATGCAATAAGGGCAGTTTAGACTACTGCAAAAAGATTGTAATCTTTCATTACATAGTGATGATATGGTTATATAAACAGCAAATCTAGAGTCAAGGTTACCTTTGTTAGCTCACATGTAGAATGGTGGCATTAATTGTCACATTAGGAAAGACCTCAGGACAGCAGCCAGAAAGCAGTCCTAATAAATGAGAATAAAGAATGGGTTAAGGGAATGTGGAATTTGCAAATTATCTTTTGGAAAAAGCATTTAAAGCACCCCAACTTCTATCTTCACAATGTCTTATAACTCTGTGTCAAATCAAATCAAATCAAATCTGAATACATTCACACACAATTGTCTCATTATGTTGCCAGTCTCCTCCATCCTGTAGTTTCTTCTTCTTTTGTTCTCACTGCTTATATTGTTGTTGTTGTTGTATGCTCCTTGGAAAAGAAATCTCTATTTGTTGCTGTCGTGTTGTTTGTGTCTGTACGTTTGTTTGTGTGTTTGTTGTAGCTGTGCCTGAGGAAATAAGAAGAGCCCCACTGGATTAGACCAAAGGCCTAATTTTGATTTAGCAAAGTGTGGTGACTGCAGATCAGTGCGTAGATGAAGACCAAAGTAGAATGTAGATTGATTTTGATAAACCAAGCAAACATCCTTGTCCAACCCACTGTATAGTCCATGGAAAGTTATGCTAGTCCAATAACATCTACAGGGCCACATTCACCTCTCTTGTTCTGAATAAAATCAGTAATGAGATCCAACTGCTCTTCACTCTAACTAAACAAGCTGTGGCAGCATTTAAGAATATACTCACTGATCATCCATTTCAGCTAGGGTGCGTTGCTTTGGACCAGCCATATGGTACCAAACTCTAGGGGCATGCTCCCAGAGGAGAGCATTTGAAAAGGCAGAGGATTTCAGCCCCTGCAGTCTGCTTCTCTAGATACCATCAATATTTCAGAGAAATATGTGAGATGAGAAAGGATTTTATTGCTGCCCTTTATCACCACTACCTTATAAAGGCAGAGGCTATATCTGAACACATATCCCACCACTTCCATGCTGCAGTTCAAGGAAGAATTTGGATGTATAGGACACTAAAGTTATGAACCTTAAAACTCCAGTTTCCTTGTTGTTTACATATAACTGTGTTATGCACCAAAAGTGACCATCGGCTCTAACTTGAGAAATGAGAGCAAAAAGGTATATTATATGTAAAATCATCTGGTATTAGGCCTAAGAGGAAATTAGTGCAGGAAGTGGCCTGGCTGCCTCCGTTTATGAGAATAGGGAGATTGTGTGGGTCGGACAAGGATGTTTGTAGTTTGTAGACTCTCTTCATTGCCAACATTCTCTGAAGATGCCGACCACAGATGCTGGTGAAACATCAGGAAAAAACTCTTCTAGAACATGGCCACATAGCCCAAAAAACCCACAAAAAACTATGGATGCCAGCCAAGAAAGCCTTCAATTTTACATTTTTAAAAAAATTGTCAACTCCCCCCCCCCCCACACACACACTATTTTTCAAGTTTGAGAAACTGAGACTGTCTGCACTGATGGGAAAAATCAACTTACTGTCAGGGCTTCCAGATCCCGAGGGAGGCTCAGCTATCCACACAACTGACACCCACCATTGGCTGATGCCAGCAGCACTATCTGCACATGCCACCCTCCCATCCTGGCCCCGGTCCTGTTAAAATGCAGTATGCACTGTAGGAACTGTGAAAACAAAGGGACAGCACTGTGGCTGGAGTTGGAATTTCTGGGTGGGAAGAAGTCAGGAGCTTTCCTGGTCCAAAGCATTTCCTTTTGACTGCTTCTGAATGCAGTCCGCCCCCCCCCCCATGCTCCTCCCTACATCCCCACACTAGTACACAGTCCACATGCTCAGGGGATTATCCAGAGTTTCTGCCATGATTTAGCAAACAGGGACTCTTTTTACTCTGAAGACTCACCCTGGATCGGACCCATGTTTTACCCATTTTGTCTCCATGTGTCATGTAAACAAATCAGTGAGGGGACATGGTAGGAAAATTTCATTTCCTCTGTGTGGATGCAGAAATAATGAAATAATGGCAGAAATAATGAAATCTGACACCGTGAAGTCAAAGGCTTTCACAGCCAGCATCCATAGTTTTTTGTGGGTTTTTCGGGCTATGTGGCTGTGTTCTAGAAAAGTTTATTCTTGATGTTTTGCCAGCACCTGTGGCTGGCATCTTCAGAGATTGCTGGCATGGAAGTGAGTGGGAATCTGTGCATTGTTCTGTTGTTGACTGGCAAGGCCTCAGGATGGGAGGATATGCAGGGAGGATTTGTGTCTGTTTAATTAGTGATCCATTGTCTTCTGGGAAAAACCCTGATACTGGGTGGTTTTCATTTCATTTTGCTGGGTCTTAATTTTAGTGTTTTTCAGAACTGGTAGCCAAACTTTGTTCACTTTAAGGGTTTCTTCTTTCCTGTTGAAGTTGTCTATGTGTTTGTGGATTTTAATGGCTTCCTTGTGTATTCTGACCTGATTGTTGTTGACATGTTCCAGAATTTCATTGTTTTCAAATAGTATTTTATGCCCAGGATGGTTTATAACATGTTCTGCTTCTGCTGATTTTCCTGGCTGACTCAGTCTGCAGTGTCTCTTGGGGCCCTTGATTCATGTTTAAACACTGCATTTGGTGATCCCTATGTAGACTTTTCTACAGCTGCATGGTATGTAGAAATGTGGCCGTGAAAGGGTCCTTCCTGTAATTCCTTGAGCAGAGCATTTGCTGGACTTTCTTGGCCGCTTTGGAAACCATTTGGAGGTCTGCAATACTAGCTTCCTTATTGGGCCAAAGATATTCGAAAAAATCATACTAATAGAGCTTTGAAAGCTTACATATTATATTTTGTGCTTTTTTGTTGGCCCCAAAAAGGGTATCAGTGTTTTCTGGATTTTTTTATTTTGCTGCATGACTAACATGGCTATTCCAAATAGGCTGTTATTATTTTTTGTTGCGAGCTTGGAAGTGAATCTCCCCTTCCTCCAGGACTCATTGAGGTCACAGCTCCTGAGAGACATGGAGGTGACTAAAAGGTTATTTTACTACGTATCCACCATTTATCATTTTTAAAAGGCATGCAGAATGATGAGAGTGCAATAGAGCTTCCTAAAGGATTTCAGATATGGAATTCTACATTTTTAATTGCTGAAAAAATGGGAGATAGAGTAGGGCCTGCACAAGGTTTCCCAGTTGCATATGGCCCAAACTGACCAAACCTATAGCTCAAAGCATGTTGTATGCATGATTTCGAACACACACATACACACACTTGTGTAACTTATGATGACATTAAGGCGAACTTATCATGGGTGTTTCAGGGCCTGAGAGTGTGTGACTCACCCAAGGTCACAATGTGAGTCTCCATGGCCAAGTAGGAATCAAACCCTGACCTCCAGAATTGTAGTCCAGCACTGAAATCATTATATGGAATACTCCCTCCCTCCCTCCCTCCCTCCCTCATACACACACATACCGTCCTTTAATATTTTTGCTCCCAGGATGGTGAAAAATTATTAAAACAACATGCATAAAAGATACCCAATGCATCACCTAGATACACTTTTGTGATACTGAGCTTGAAGAAAAACTACATGTATCTTAATTTTCTAAATAGAACAAGAGTGTTTAACACCAAGAAAATCAACAATAATACTATTGGCAGAAAATGGAGCTAGTTATTCAGAGATCTATTAGCAATGACCAAGTGGTTCCTGGGGACAATAGTGGTTACAATCGGAGTGGAGCAGCAGGCAGGAGGAGATTAAAAGATTCAATCCAATTAGTCAAAACTTCCAGAGATGTGAACCAACTCAAAGAAACAGTGAAGTGTGATATATTTGATATTTCAGATATCTTTTATCAAATGACTTTTTGGACAAATGTTCAGATTTGAACTAACGTATCTACCAGTTTTTGTCTTCTAGTTATTTGCAGTCTAAAAGCTCCAAATTTTAAGAGAAATAATCCATTGCAATACTGCTTGGATACAAGATACTATGAACTGAAATACATTTTTAAAAATATATTTAAACAGTCATTTGGGGAGTTTTTGTTTTTTCATTCAGAAATGAAAGAAAATGAAAAATTATTTGTAAAACCATCCAGAAGTGATATGGATAGGAAGTACACATATTAACTCATCTTGTAAATGAAATAGTAATCATTTTAAACTTAGCTTCTTGAGATGTTTTTAAAACAAATGGTGAATTTTCCAAGCCATCCAAGAAGCTGTGAGTAGATTGTAAATAGTGGAGACTAACTGGTCTCCAGCTGACCATTAACCAACAATACTATCAATTAAACAGAGACAGGACTAGCATCCAAGCTGTTTCTCTAAAACAAGTGACTGGACCTTGGAATCATTATGCTATGCATGAGTGAATAGGGATGAGCCAAACCTTTCTGTTAATTTTTCATGCTGGCTTCAGACAGGTTGACAAATTTATCTTAATGGGGGAAGGAAGGCATGTAAAGGAATGTAGCCCTTTCACCTTGGCAGGAAGTCCCCAACTGTCCCCAACTACTTCATCAAGGGTTATTAGTTTTACTCCCCTATATTATGAAACACTGAGAAAATGGTCAAATGGTTCACTCCATTATAGGAAAGGTCATGCTCGGTGGCTTCTCCCTTACTTAAATTTGTTTTGTTTCCCATGCTACATCTTCCCCTTGGCTGTAATATTGATCAGCATCCCCTTTCTGCTAGTGGTTGGATGGGCCAGCAATCCATCTATCTTTCCATTTGGGGTGCATGGTAACTGCATCCAAACACCATCACACCATCAAAACAAATCAAGAGACAAGCATTCACAGACAACAAGAATCCCCTTACATATCAATAAAAAGAGCAGAAGGGCAATTCAATATATGGGAGTACTTGTTTTTGCCAGTTCATTGACCATGCTCTTCACAAGTTATGAGCAGCAACAGAATTTCTAAACAGAGAAAATTCACATACTATCCTATATGAAAGACTAATGTCAGTTTTGCTTTGCTATGAGGCCTATAGTACATTGCTGTAATTTTTAAAAATTCTTTAAACCATTTGTGTGGAGTGGAGATAATGGCTAACAAATCTGAGCAAAATCCAGCATAAAACAATAAAACTGAAACAACAATCAATGCATGATAAAGTCAGCAACCGTTTAGTGAAACACAAGAACACAACATCAGCAGAAATAAAGATAATTCTTAAAAGGCAGTAGTTTTTAAGAGCAGTAAAGGTTGCTGGAGAAAGCCCCACATTGCCTTGGACAGATATATGAAATACAAGAAGAAAGGAGTAAAGTAAACCTTTTTGTGGTAGTGTCCCATGGTTACTGTGTGTCACACAGGAATGACTATGGAGCCAACACTCTGAGGAAAATCTTTAATGGGAGTAAATTGTGCTGGACCCATATCCTTCAAGGCCAATATGTGGAGAATAACCTCTAAAAGAAGGGCTGTAGGTCAAAGCACATGCATAGCATGTGCAAGGTCTCAGGTTCAGTCCCTGGCATCTCCAGGTGGGGTTTGGAAAGACACTGCTGATGGACTAACATGAAGTTGTATAACTGTATAATATGCAGTTGTATAAGCTAACAGTTTCCTCACTTCCTACCAAATTTACTTATCTAAGGAACTGCTGTAATTTTGCAGAGGGGCGTATTGGTAGGGACAGAAAGATAAACCCACCATTAATGTTGCTAGCTTCTGATCAACAAAAGTTACAAGATATTTACTTTTGGTTGAATGTATAAGCACAAGGTTTTTCTTTTGGAGGCTCAGTGGTTTTCCTATGGGAACTAAGGACACAATACGTTGGTTTCCCAGTAGCGTGGGGGCATGGTGTACACAACACAACACATGCACCGATGCCGCTTCAAAGCTAGCATTATACTGCTCTGCTGCCCACATCAGAGCAGCTTTTTGGCATTCCGGTGGCTTGGCATTTAGACGCTGCATGCAGCAGGAGCACAGCTGCAGTGGCAGTGGAAATGGGGGTGTTTTTCTGGCACAAAACAGGAGTGGGATTTTACCACTCCTTTTTGCACTGGAAAAAAACTGGCTTGGGACTGCAGTGTGTGGTTGTCGCGGCCCCGATTTGGCAATCAAAGGGGTGGTGTCAAGCCCTCAGTTTTGGCCATAGGAAAACTTCCATTTTGTTCCCCATACACAGATGATCCCAATATTAATACCTTGGGATTATTCAGGAAGCATGTAGCATTGTAGTGTCTTGGAGGCCTTTGAAAAGAATGAAAGACAGCCAGAATTTTACAGACCAAAACAGACACATTGCAAATTACTATGCAGGTACAATCATATCCAAGGACTGGATAGCTTTTCCTTATACTTGGAAAAAACACACAGTTAATAACTATGCAATAGGGTTATGTTGAAAATAACATCTGAAAGAAACCATAAGATAACTCAGTGAATTTCTTTTTAGGCATCAAATCAAAAGAATGTTGAGGAAACTTAAAAGACCCTTAGATATAACAGCAAAATTTCTCAGAGGATTCTGCATATCCCTAGATGATCACTGGATTTTGAACAGAGAGGGACCATATCTAGTGGCAGAACACATGCTTTCTATGAAGAAGATCAAGATCCCTGATTTGTTCACTGTTAGCTTCATTTAAAAGCATGTGTAAGGAGGTGATGGGGGAAAGTTCTCTACAGCAATAATCAACACCATTGCTTCCTTCAGCCTCAAACAGATGGCCCAAAAGGGCCACCATTGGGTCAATCAGGGGGTGGGGCATGCACATGACACACACACACACACAGATCACTTGGAAGCTATGCTAGGGTTGTGCTGGTGCCACCAAACACTACTCTAAAACGGCTGTGATGGTGGTGGTTTCTTACTGCTGCTTTTAGTGGCCCATTGAGGACTATGGCAGCAGGCACCCTAGGGACCATGGCACCTGGTTGCCACAGTCCTGTGGAGGTCCTGGGGCGATCAGGGCAGGAGTGGCCTCTGACCGCCCCTACTGCCCCATCTGCTTGAGCCCAATATTAAACTAACATTAAACAATACTAAAATCTGATGCTGTTTTATGTACATATATTTTTATTTATGTATTAGAATCTACTTCACACTCAGCATAAGAAACAGAGACAAAAAAAACAAAAACAAAAAATGCACATAGACAAATACATATATATATTAAAATTAAAATTAAACTAAAATTAGACATACAAAGCACAATACCAAAAATATAAACTACAGAAATAAACACAGATTAACTAATATACTAAATACTAATGTAAGTAATGAAGACTAAAATGCAAAAAGATTCTGATTCCCTATCACAAACTGACATTTTCATGACATTTTTTCTTCTCCTTGAGGTATCCAAATAACTTGATCAGCCCAGGATACTATGTACTTAGAAAGAGAGTGTCATTTTCTGCTCTTCCTCAGACAGCAAAGTGTCTAGGGCAGAATGGGGATAGCATGGCCCATAGGCCCCTATCTTATAGCCCCAAACCCTACAAAGCCTTAGAACAGAAAATTGTAATAATCATATTGGGTTGTTTTGTTTGTTTTTTTGCCAGCCAAACACCACAAATGGTTTAAATCCACTGCAAAAAATGACATTTTGGTGCCCACAATGCCCCAAGATGCCCACATGTCTTAAATCCTTACCCAGATTGCCAAAAATGAGCTGAAATTGAAACCAGTAGTGATGAGACATCATTTCCAGGCATATCAAGTGTGCTGGTGCAGCCCTGTAGGTAGGAGTTTCAGGGGTGAAAAACAGTCTGTACTCCTTCCATAGTTGTCCATCCCTCATCTAGAGCTATCCTTGTTCTCCGGGGTGGTAAGTTAAGTACTGCAAGAGTTTAGACAAGCCTTAAAATGAAATTTCTCAGTGAATTTCTATGACAACTATTTTCCAAGATGCTGTGGCCCTGCTGTAGTCCACAGAGAATCAGAAATAGCTCTGAGTTTTATCTTTGAAATATATATGTATATCTTCTTTTATTTCTTGCCTGTCTCCCACAGTTAGGATACAACATTACCAAAATCAAATAACATCAGTAAATTATAAACATCATTTTTATTTTAAAAATTATATGGCATAACTTATTAATGTGTTGATATAAAACATTGCCTTGATGAATACATTAAAACATTAAAGGGTCAGCATGTCCATTTAGACCCAGTTAACTGTGAGAAGCCTTTCTAATTTTTTAAAAAGCATTGCCGAGGGAAGGAAAACAGGGAGGGAAATAGCCTGAATGCTTTGGAAAGGGTGTTCTATAATCTAGGAAGAGCCACTGAAAGGTCAGAGAAGGCCCTCTCATGCAGATCTTAAAACCTGAGCAGGTTCATATTTTTCTGTAGCATTTTCATGTTGACCAAAGCTTTCTCTGTGACTGTGGCACTTCCCAACGACTCACTCCAGAAAATTTTTAAATGTAAAATATGCACACAGGATGTAGAGGGATTCACTATTCCCAATAAACCATATCAAAGGCATTTAGAAAAAAAAATACTGTTCTGAATGGATAAGGCATCAAGTGTGA
Organism: Urosaurus nigricauda; assembly: GCA_034509955.1. NCBI lineage: Eukaryota > Metazoa > Chordata > Lepidosauria > Squamata > Phrynosomatidae > Urosaurus > Urosaurus nigricauda. Next base: position 111,928,292 of record JAOEGL010000004.1, read on the forward strand.
AGGACAGACAAAAAGTGAGATGATGGTGGGTGAAGTTAGAGTAACAGGTGAAGAATGTCATTATCAGAGATAATAGGTGGGGAGCCAGCTAAGAAAGGACTGGATTAAAGTGACTAGTTGCCCAGATTTCATAAGAGTTTGGCTTGGTTTATTTCTAAAAGTTAAAACTTTACAAAATAAAGTGATTTCTTCATAAATTAGACAGAAAGAGTATAAGTTTTTATGTGGGAGAAAATTTTCTCCTCTACTTGCACAAAGTATGCTAGAAAGGCAAAGTCTTTTAGAAAAAGCATAGAATTTCTCAACACATTTATATAGCTAGACTAATTCATGTTCTACTATCTGGAGCAGCAAAAAAAAAAAGAAAAAAAAGAAAAGAAAAGAAAAAAAGAAAAAAAAAAGAAAAAAAGAAAAAAGAAAAAGAAAAAAAGGAAAAAAGGAAAAACAAGGGGGAAAAAGAAACCCTTTCCATCTTCTATCTATATGACTGTCATGGAGACAATGTGGCACTTGCCAAATTTCTTAAAACATTTCCTCTTTTCCTCTTTATGCCTCTGCTTCCACCAATATATTATTGCCATTTTAGGTTGTTGTTGTTGTTTTCTTTAGTTGTTATTTTTATGATTGGGAGGTGGATTGGGGTATTTTTTTTTTTTGTATATTGTATTTTATTGTTGTTCTTGTTTTGTAACCCGCCTTGATTGGGATGATTAATAATACTACTACTAATAATAATAATAATAATAATGTCTCTTTACATCAGTTTTAATTACCACTCAATCTGAGTTCAGATCTTGAGTTACCACATTTGTAACTTTCCATCGACCTAGAGAGGGAAGAATTCAAAATCTGGAAGAATGTGAAAACAACCTATGCTTTCCACCTAGTTAATGTTTTGAGGCAAAGGGAATCAGATATACTGGACACAGTTCCTACTGCAGAAAGATTATTCTTATTCTTTGCTGAATGACTGCTTTTCCATGGTTGTCATGCGCCCTAAAAAGTACAGTTATAGTTTCAAATACTTGATGTCTTGACTAACACTTTATGCATATTCTTGCCCTTGTCTTGCCATTAGAAAAAGGAGTTTATCAGATGGGAGGAATTTCTCTTTATTTCGAATGGAGCCAATTGGAGCCAATTAGAATTTACGTGAATTCTCTAGTTTGGCAAATTTACGTGAATTCCAGTTGCGTTCGGAATGCATTCAGAATGACTTCCCATTACCTGAAAATGACTTCCCATTACCCGAAATTGCATGAGATACTCTAATACGCAATAACGTAAAACCCATGATTGCATTCGGAATGACTTCCCTTTTACCAGAAATTGCATGAGACGCTTTAATACACAATAACGTGAAACCCCATGATTGCGTTTGGATTGCCATTAGATTATACTTCCAATTTTCATCATCTGATAAACTCCATAGATTCAATCAAGTTCATGCTAGGAAACATGACAAGTCTCCAGTTCAACAATAAGGGGCAGCAGTTTGAATCCTGACCAAGTGGACAGGCTCCCTGTTATTCACTGACTTATGTTTGACCCTACAGCCATCAGAATTCTTTATAAGTACATTTTGTCATAGAACATGTAGGATCTGGTTGTAAATGTTCTAATTACACCAACTTATTTGTTCATGTCACATATCCCATCTTCTTCAATGTTAATATCTAGCCTTGGTTTTCTTTTTGGCTGCTTCCATTCAGATCAATGCTTAGACAAACAATTGAAATGAAATTGAAAGCTGTAAAATTGCCAGATACTTGGATCTAAAGCATGGCTTCAAGGCATAGTCACATGCTAGTGCATTTCATATATTTTAAAGCAATTACTAGTTAGTACAAGCATGGCATCTTTATGTTTAGGCTCCTTGCCCATACTCTATTAAATTTTTTTGCTTTAAAAAAAATCAATAAATGCTGCAATCTTGGGTACAAAGTGCAATCTTATACATGTTTACTTGGAAGTAAGCCCCACTGAACTCAGTGGCATTTAGATCCAGATAAGTGTGTGTGGGACTGCAGATAAAGTTAGCCTACTTAAAACAAATTGACTCCACTGGTATTCAAGCAGCCTAAATGTGCACCGAATTTCAGTAAAAGAGACATTTTCAAGTGTACAGTTTGAATTTTATTCTAGATAAGAGCACTGATTAAACACTCAGGCTATTAGCTAGTCATGTTTATTCATTTCCTATCAAGACCCACAATCCCAGGACAAAAAAAGAAAAAAAGAAAAAGAAAAAAAAGACTAATGTAGTTAGGAAGTACCATTCATCTATTTCTGCCCATACATTTTAGTGCTGCCTAATAAAAATGTTTTAGTGGTTCTCAGATATCACCCCTTCATTGATCACACTTAGGCTTGTCAAGAGGCAGATCTCTGCTCTCCTTTGCCCTACTGACTCCTTGGCATTCTCCTCCAACGATAGGTACAAAGGGTCTTTAGTATGAGAGGAAAATTTAAGATCACATGTTTCCTGCCTACACTGGGCAGCTGAGGAGTTAACTCATGCCTGCTTGTCTCCTTCCCACAGAAACAGAATGGATGGAACAGAAGAGAGTAAGCTACACTCAAAACACAGACATTTGCAATGTTCAACAAACAAGCCCATTCAACAGACATAGTCGGTAACTAGAATGGACTACTGAAAGTTTGGAATTTCAACTCACAATATCTCTTTTTAATTGGCTGTGTTGGTTGGGACTCATGGGAGGGTTGCAGTTTGGCAGCATCCGAAGGACCATTGTGATTTATGTCATAATGGTGATATCATAATGGTGATATATAGAGGGGGGGTGGGGGGGTGGAGTGGGAGCAGGACTGGGAAAACCTGGGATCATATCCCCAATCATCCATGAAGTTGCTTTGATGACCTTGAACCAGTCAACCTATATGACTGCACAGGTTCCTTGTGAAGAAATAAAAAAATGGGGAGGACAATGGTGTAAGCCACCTTGAGGTCTACGGAGCTCCGGTGAGATATAAAGATAATTAATTGAATCTATCTCTGTCTGTCTGTCTATCTGTCTGTCTATCTATCACCAATCATCTCTCTATCTAGCCATTCATATTGTGGAGGAGGGAGAATTTGAGGCTGTTAGTTGCAGGGTGGCCTGCTCTGCTCTGCTCTGCCTCTCCTTCTCTGGTGTGCATGGCTTTCTTCCAGACGGGTCATAAAATCAATATGAGAGGAGGGACTCCCAGTGGCTATTCAGTACAATCCCCTGCCATGACTACACAACTACAATACTTTGAGGAGAGATGCCCATCCAACCTCTTTCTTCATAAACTGAAAAGACAGAGAATTCCCTTAAGGCTATCTATTCTCCTAAGCCTATCTATTCACTATTGAACAGCTCATACACTCAAGACATTCTGCCTAATGTTTAAGTGAAATCTCTTTTCTTGTAATTTGAATCCATTGAATGTTGTTCTTGTTTCTGGAACAGCAGAAAACAAATGTAATACATCTCTACATGCCATCCTTTAGATAGTTAAAGATGGCTATATCATGTCCCCTCTCAGTTTGTAAGATACACACATCTTGCTCAGTCAGGTGTTCCTCACAAGGTTTGGTTTCCAGACCTATAACCAAACTGGTTACTTTTCAATGGACATGATCCCACGTTCACACTTTCCCCCCTGCTTCCTCCACTACATTTCTTTCATTGCAGCTGCTTGGACCTGCCTCCTGTCCCCTCCTCCTTCTCTCAAATCTAGGAGAAGCTGTGTTGCCTGGAAGGGCAACAGCATGCCCAGAGCCAGGGCCCCCTGTGCCTCCTCCCATCACTGCCATCACCATTGTCATGAGATGCCCACCATGTGCGTGGCATCTAGACATGCTGAGCACCATATCTGCTGTGCATCCCATGTGGTGCAGGTGGATGCTGGGGGCTTGGCATGCCCTTTGATGGTATCATCCAGTGCATTCTGAATCCCCCCCCCACCCTTAGTGTTGCCACTGATATGTGACTAGAATTCATTTATTACCCCAAATCCTTTATAGATGTTCCATTTAACATGCATAGGTTGGAGATGGGGCCTGCTGCAACACACTTTTCCATTCCATAAACATTCATTCATTGCTACACATGTGTCATATGAATAGGACTACACCCCAGTCTTTTAGCCACTGCAGCACCTCTATCACATTCTGTCTCAGCTGCTCAGTGTCATTGGCTGTGATCCTGCCCAGCTGTTTTTCCTTAGAACCCACAAAAAATAAATAGGATTTATTTAGGCCCAATTGTGAGAGTAATATATATTCATTCTATAGCACAGCACTTGACAGTTTGGATAAAACCTTGCCCATGCTGTGACCAATTATAAAACAAATCACTACCAGGCTTCTAAAGCTGCTCGTTGTTATGAATCCACTCACTGAAGTATTAACATCTAAAATGTTGGTTACATATTTGAATTTTTAATAGGCAGTTTTCACATTTTTAATTGCGTATATAAATGTTGCTGTATAAAATGCCCAAAATATAGGTACATGAATAAAATCAAACTTATGGCAGGGATCCAAAATGTAGGCCATTCATGCCATACAAGCTTTACAGATTCTTCTCCTTGCCATGGCCCTCACTCAAAGTTTTTCCATGAAGATAGGATGGCTGATTACATACTTCCAAAAAGGTGGAGAAGTATGGAGAGGAAATGTGTCAACAAAATAAAAATAAAAAATAAAATAAAAAGAAGTCTCAGATTTCCATACAATGGATATGTGAAAATGTATATGTATAAATGCACATGGTTCTTACTATAATTTCTTCAGTATAATTTACAAATATTTTGCCATATGAGTAAGACTGTTGCAAGATACACTATGTGCCTGCTGATTCTGCTATTCAGGTGCTTAGTCTGGATGGATAATATCAAGGCATCTTCTTTCTCTTCTTATGGGTCTATATTAAAGCAGACTTGGAGTGATCAGCTCTTCAGATGGAGGGCACATTCACATTTAGGATTGTCCTTTGTAGCACAGCTCCTATGGCCATCCTTCTTGAAGACTGGCAACCGGTATTGACGGCCCAAAAGGGCCATCCCTGGGGTGTGATTAGGGCTGGGGAGCGCGCAGCCCTAGCACGTAATGATGCCGTTGCAATTGTGCAGCTTCTATATGGAGCTGCACAGTTGCGACAGACTAAAGATGCCCAATGGTACCTTTTCCCTTTAGTGTGTTGCAACTGCGACGCAAAAAAGAAGCAGGGAAGGGGTCCTCTTTTTTTGCTGCGCACCTTCGCTGCTCCATTTAGCTGCTGTGGCAAAGTTGCACAGCAAAAAAAGGTGGCGCCAGACCTCCCTTTTTGGGGAGTCTGGAAAGCCCACAGGAGACTTTATGCAGTGGCTTACTTATCATGCAGTGGAACTGCTATAGGAAACTGGAAAATCAAAAACTGTTTTGTATAGACAATTTACTAGAAGCTCTCAATAGCTTCTCTTGAGTTCTTCACAGGAAGAAGAACATATCAATCAATAATAGTAAATACGTGGTGGCTAAACTGGGCAATTCCCAGCTTTCCCGATGCCAAAAAAAGAGTCTAGTAAATAGTTTGGGTTTCCTTCTCAAATCTTTATATTTCTGCACAGAGACACGGACACACAGGAGATTATCACACAAGACAGGATAGGGACGGGATCGCTCCCATAACCTTATCCTGTCTGTGACCTGAGTGAAAGTAACTGCGCTAAACACTTTTACATGGAAGCGCACTGAACCTGTCATTCGGCCATCAGTGAAGTGTAATTGTATTAATGGGTTCTTCTGTTAATACAAAATGATGGCAAATGACTGAAGAATTACATTTCACTGATGGCTGAAAGTGCTTTTCAGAGGGCTTTCATGTGACAGTGTTTAGTGCGATCACTTTCACTAGCTCTTCCCCACAACTGAATGATAGGGTCAGTGCACTTTTCATGTGCACTTTTCATGTGAAACTAGTGCTTCCCAGATGGGTCAATCACAGGTCATGTGTGAAAGTCCTCCCATGAGCAGGTGGGAAGAATGGGACAATGATAATCTCCACAGACACACACACACACACACACACACAGAGAGAGAGAGAGAGAGAGAATAAGAACCTTTTTAAAATTAATGTCAAAGCCACAACAAAACAAGAGGCAGAGAGAGAGAGAGAGAAAAATCCAAGTACTTCAAACATATATTTCACAGATTAATCCATGACTGATGACATATTCTATGTACCTTTATTCAAACACAAGACAAATTTCTTCAATTATCCTTACTCCCAGGATTGTGGCAGCCTAGTCATACTCCTTAATCAGCTTCAAGTGATTTAACACTGGTATACTCTACTAGAATGCCAAATACTCAGACTGTAAGTGTGGTGTCTAAGGATGTCATGGTGTTGATGAACTTCCCTGTGACCTTCAAGACCCCAGCTCTATGTTGTTGTTGTTGCTGCTGCTGCTGCTGCTGTTGTTGTTGTTGTTAAAAATCCACATTTTTAGCTAAACTTGTGAGAAAGATATCATCCCTTCACCTTCTCAAGTTTTTCAGACATATATTTTTTTCTCCCTACGGAGACCTAACTAACATTTCCTTGGCCAAATTTCAGATATCAAGTTAGGACATCTTTACTTGTCTGCTCACTCTTAATTAGCATTTTTTTGTGGTTTTATTTGCTGGTTCTTATTGTTATATACACTGCCTTGAAATAAAGATTTGATGGAAAGTAGTATAGAATGTTTTAAATAAAAAAATAAATTGACTATTGTTGAGTATTTTATTCTGATTTTAACTGTTTTATAATTTTTTGTAATTATGTGGATTAGTTTAAGGATGGGGAATAAGGGGATTTATGTATTGATTTATGTGTGTATTTATGTATTTTATTTATGCATCTTATGTTGTAACCCACCTTGATCCTTTTGGAGAGGCAGGATATAAATTAAACTTATTGTTATTATTTTTAAATGAATGCATGTGCAGTGTTATAGGGTTGCTAGAATGAAAACTAGATATAACTCTGCTAACTTTATTGGCTGTGTAGCAGAGGTGATTTCGCCAGGTGTTGTGTGTTACCTGGTTGTATGACAAGCAGCGCCTGTTTAAATGCCCTTGTCTATAACTGTTATATATAACTCTCTCTATATAACTATTATATATAAAACTATAATGCAGGAACCCTCTGTAGTTTTCAAGCTGTCAAATCTATCTATAAAACAAAACAAAAACCCACAAACCCTCCAGTGCCCTTGCTTCTATGACCAACAATCATTGCTCTTTAACACAAAAGTGCTCTTTGTTTTGCAGGTAGTCTTCAGGGTAATACCTTTGCCCTGTCCATGAAACAATACAACCTTGTGCATAGTTGAATTATTAGCACAAACACTATATATCTATATCTATATCTATATCATCTATATCTATATCTATAGTATGTGTTAATGCAGGAAACTAAAAATAATCACTTATCCTCATAGAAGGAGTCAACCTGTGTCTGGGTGAGTTCAGTTCAGACTGCAAGTGGAGGCTCAGATAATCAACTGCCCTCCCATACAAATATTTCTGTTCATGCTGAAATTGAATGAATCAGAATGAAAGTTAAACTAAACTATTTCCCCTGATACTGATTTTTTTTTTTTTTTTTTTTTGGAATGATAAAGAATGGAGCTCCTCCAAGAAGCATTGCACGATGTGAGAAATCTAATCTATATTCTGAATTGGTACAAATTACATATATGTTCGTTGTTACCTCAGGGAGAACCTCAGAGTTCACAGTCAGAACTCACAGTCAGAACTCAGAGTAGTTCTAACCTTACTGTTCCTCCTTAAAAACTAGGCAAAATGTATACTATATTGGACTAGAACTCTCAGTAGTAATGGTTACAGTAATGGACCATTCACCAGACTCCAACCTGCAAGTCTCAACAGTCGAACAATCTCTGATGATCAGGGAAGGAATTCCAGTTTAACAGTGAAGACTTATGGATGGAGCACATGGGCAGGAAAAAATTGACTCTATCATGCATTATCTGAAAGTGGGTCGAAACTCTTCTGTCTGCACTCTCCACACCACAGGCAGCCTAAACATCCACAGGCTGTCTACACTGTGTGACATCAAGCCACACCATGCTATTATTATTATTATTATTATTATTATTATTATTATTTTGCCATCTTGTGCACGATTGCACAAACACACTATCAGAGACCTCCAGTTACTTCCCTTTTCCCATCCAGATGCCATTACATTAGACACATATGATACACCACACAGTTGCATGTGCCTTCAGCGTGCCTAGTAATACATTGACAAAGCACAGTCATGGAGCCCCCTGATGTATTTGCAATCAGTTCAGCTAAACTCTGGTAACCATAAACCAAACCAACAGCAGTTTTCACTTATTACCTGAAGCAAGTCTGAGTCTTGTGGACTTTCTCGGGGAGTGTGTTCCACAAAATTGTTGACACAACTGAAAAGACCTTGCTCTAATGTGAAAAGCATCCGATAGTGGTATCCAGAACTAGGGCCCTGATGAAAACTTCAGTACCAAGGGCAAGATGTACAGGAGAAGGCAGTTTCCTAGATACAACAAAAACCTTAACATAAATAGGTAATCAGTGTGAATCAATAAGTTTGTGATAATATGTTTCATTTTTTCTTGTGCAATCAACATTCTGCCCGTGGCTTTCTGTACCAATCAAAAATGTCAAGTAAGATGTACATTTGCTGGATGGTGCCTAGTATTACATTTAATGAGAAATAAAATTCCAGTGTGGCTGGGTTAACACAAGTTTTTCAGCACAGGCTTTTTTTTTTTTTTTAAGTCCAGGCAAGCCTGGAAACTTTGAGAAAGAAGCATTCAAAGTTCTGATATCTCATAAAATTTGATATAAGTGCAAGGGAGCTAACAAAGGAGTACAGCTATGGCTTGATGCATTCAATGACATAGGCTGCGCTTCACAAATCCTGTATAAGAATGTATGTTAGTGTTTAAAGACTTTTTGTTGCTTTTGCTGCAACAAAATAAAATGCCTGTCTCCCTGGACATAGTTTTATCTCTATTATCCTATGTAACACAACAGTCTTTGCCCATTCTTTCTTACTGTCGGTGTCTTAGAAATGTGTTCAACGGAACAATCCTTATGAATTCGCTTAGCTACAAGGAAAATATCACTTGGCACTTGTGATTACAATTGCACCTAATCTAGGCAACCCACATGTGTATAAAATAAGCTGCAAAAGGGTAAGGGCATGAATGTGAATACTGAGCTAGTCATAAAAACATATATTTGCACATCCCTGTACATGCATCTCCTGTATCTCAAGGATTTGTATGACATAAAGGGATTGCAAAAGTGGGTGCTGGAGAAAGAACGAGCACACACGCAAATGCATTATTCATGAGGAAAAGCTTTTTGACAGCCATTGCTGCATTTGCTGTCTAAAAATAGAACGGTTAAAGCAAAACAGACAATAATGTGGCTTTTTGAACTTCAGACAAGCCTATTTACCTTTTTTTAAAAAAAGGTTTACATTTTTCTTTTTTAAAAAATCATGAAATAAGAGTCTATACCAAGTTTTAGCACACCATCCTCGTCTTTATTTTCTGTTTATTTATCAGGCTCTGGCTGAAAGCCACAGGCACCTTTCCTCAAATCTTTCCTATATGTAAATGAGCAAGGAAAGAGTACTCTCACTAATAGGTTTAAATTCTTCCATTGATTTGGCACTTCCTTTCTACAGCACAGATTTTGCATGGATTCAACAAAATTGTGGGGAGAGGCAAATTTTTTAAGGCTCAGTCAAGCTTCTCACTCCACAGCTGACCATGGATGGCATACAAGGCTGTGGGAATAAGCTGAACATAAAAACCATCCAAGAAAATTTAGTTATATCATTGCTAGTCCAGATACATTTTTACCCTTTGAAGGGGGAGTGGTGTGTAACTAAAGAAAGACCACACTCCCAGTCTTGTACTAGAGTTGTTGTGAAAGACATGAGAATATGACAGACATGGAAAATGCATAACTTCACTGCATACATTTAAGGATAAACAGAGACGTTTTTGAGAAATCCTCAAACTAAGTGTAAAATCTCTTTTTATTTGGGAAGAGTCAGTAAACTCTATACAGCAAGGTTTCTTACACAACTGGGATGTGGAAAGAGTATTTGGAATAAGCATCCCTGTATCAAAATTATTAGTATTAGTATTAGTATTATTTGTTGTTGTTGTTGTTGTTGTTGTTGTAATGCTTCTCTCCATATGCACCAGAAAACTCCTTCACTACCTGCTTTAGTATAAAATTTAATATGAAATTAAATGTAAAATTGCATTAATAGAAAATTCCCATTCACATTATTATTATTATTATTATTATTATTATCCTTTATTTATATAACATAAATTTATACAGTGCTGTACTTTAGAAATAGTATGTTTTCAAAATGTCTGTAGAGGCATGGATCCTTATTCTTTTTCATCTTCAGCCATAGTTTATGATATTGAATTCATTTTTTTTACTCAGTGTCCCATGATGAACATCTTCCCCTAACTGGATATCGCAGTGGACAATTCTGATTATTACTGTGAACATTGACTAAGGCTAATGACATAGAAATCTGAGCATCGAAAGCAAAATTTAAAAAATACCGATAAGCAAGAACCAAACAATTTACAAGGCTTAATTTATACTTTTTCTAGCCCCTGCATTATATTTGGTTTTTCTTTCCATTCTGTTTTTTTAATTAAAAAACCCCCCTCCATTAATCATTTGCATGTTCCTTTTCGTAAGGTTTTATCTATGTCCATAACACCAGGCTGTCATATATGTGAACACATGAGCTTTGTTGCTACACCCCCATGGCCATTCAGCAGATTAAGCTCAACAACTGTCAATCTGTATTATTTTCAGAACTCCGATTATTTCACTGACCTACTTTTTTTTCAGGGACCATCATCCTACTGTAGATCGGGGAAACAGTAAGGGGAAAAAGTAATCTAAGTTGATCCTTAACAACAGTTGTTTCCTCGGCTATTTCATTTCAGAAGAATATTATAATATAATAATAATAATAAATTTTTATTTATATATTTCCTGCCTCTCCCTATGGATCGAGGTGGGATTACAACAGTAACAGACAATATTCTGAATAGATAACCTCATCACATTCAGGCTTATTTATAGGTGTCCTATTCAGATGATTGCCAAAAGAGGCAACAATCAAAATCCTATCTAGCTGGCACATAGTTTTTTGTCCATACTTACATTTGTTACCACAACTGAAGCAAGGTTTGGTATGGGAGAGAACAGAAGCTGGCCTGACATCTGTCTTTGCTGTTCACTGATGTCAACAGTGGAACATTTGTTTACAGTTTTCAAATCATGTTACAGTGGGAAAACTGCACTGTGCAACCATAAAAAAATGTGATGTTCTTTTTAGGAAATATTGAAGTACTTTAAAATGCCAAAGGTGCTTTTTAACCCTGTTCCTACCAATTACAATTTTAGACATATATTATGGCCCAATAATAAACCTTGATATCCCCTAAGGACTCTGTTCACAGTCTGGGGGTACTCCTTGACTTTTCGCTTCACATGACTAGTCAGGTGAATGCGACAGTCAGGAATGCCTGTTGCCGCGCAGGTCAGGGCCCCCCCCAATAAATACAGAAACCTGGTTGGAGGAAAAAAGGCCACAACTTTATTAACTGTTCCACACATGCAGAACAACACAAAACCATAGGGTTGGCCCAAAGCATAAGGTCTGGATCTGGCCATCAGCAACACCCTGGTTGGTTGATGTACCCTTGGTAGCAGGGGCAAACATCGGGATGACGTAGGTGCCAAGCTCCGCCCTGTTGCGCAGTTAGGCAACTGCGCTGCTTCACATCGAATTGCGAGACATCCCAGTCACCGGGTATTAATCGACTGTGGCCCCCGCAATGGCCACAGCGAACCGCTCCTTACCCGGGTCATGAGGACTCCCGATCCAGTGCCAGTGGGCCCTGGAAACCCCTACCCCAGATCCAGGCCTATGCTGCCACCCAGAACAGAAGTTGTGACAATCAACTCCCAAAACAGGGAGGGAGGGTGGGAGAGCAGAACTGTCAATGGTGCCGACGCTCACCTTACACGGCCTTAAATAGGCCCAACAGCCAATGAGGGCTCAGGAACGATGGAGGCACCACCCTCTCCGAGCTCTCCACCAATAGGAGGGCACGCCATACCCTGCTGTGGCCAATCAGACAGGTTCCTTTCCTGCTCCTCCCAGTGGCCAATCAGCATCGAGCCCGCGCTCGCACCGGCCGCTGGGGCGCCCAAGCCTGGCGCGCGGGAATGGGAGAGGCCTTCCTTCACGCGGCAACAGCGCCGGCCCGTTAATTCGGGCGGCGCCTTTTGCCGCGCAGGTCAGGGCCCCCCCCAATAAATACAGAAACCTGGTTGGAGGAAAAAAGGCCACAACTTTATTAACTGTTCCACACATGCAGAACAACACAAAACCATAGGGTTGGCCCAAAGCATAAGGTCTGGATCTGGCCATCAGCAACACCCTGGTTGGTTGATGTACCCTTGGTAGCAGGGGCAAACATCGGGATGACGTAGGTGCCAAGCTCCGCCCTGTTGCGCAGTTAGGCAACTGCGCTGCTTCACATCGAATTGCGAGACATCCTAGTCACCGGGTATTAATCGACTGTGGCCCCCGCAATGGCCACAGTGAACCGCTCCTTACCTGGGTCATGAGGACTCCCGATCCAGTGCCAGTGGGCCCTGGAAACCCCTACCCCAGATCCAGGCCTATGCTGCCGCCACACAGGCAGGTCTGAAAGAGCGCCTGCCGCCAACCCTAAGAACCGAAAAAGAACCCTCCACAAATAACATTAATAGCATCCGCTTGAGCAAGAGTCCAAATCAGGGTGCACATAGCCCGCAAACACCCTAGACTTCCATCAACCAATTTACTTGATGGCATCAGTAGAGAGTCCAGCACAGGCTGTAGATGTGGCCGCTCCAATGCGGAATGAATGGCCCCCAAATTCAACCAAAAGAAGACCCATCGCCTGAAGGGCCAGCTTTAACACAGCAACAAATTGAAAGCGTGTGACAGGTGAGCCATCAGCATGACAAAATAGGGATCCTTGACATGCAGGCTGGTGCCTAATAAACCTTTTTAGAACCCGAACAGGACAGAGGTGCGAGTCTTTTAGGTGCCCCAATATGATCGATGAGGCTCAGCCCAGTTTATCACATTTTGACCTGAGAACTGTCAAACATACAGCATCAACATTGAACAAAACATCAGTGATGCAGGGGTCTGCCTTTGGAGCCAGCCATTGAAACCTGTCTTCCTGGAATTGAGAAAGAGCATCAGCTAAATTATTTTGCAAACCAAGAACAAACCAAGCTGTGATAGAAATGTTAAAATTAAACAAGTGAGTACGAGCCACAGCACCAGCACGACTCTTTCTGATTTGAAAGACAGGCTATTAACAACAGCAACTATGGCTTGATAATCGCAGCAGAACAGAACACGTTTGGTGGAGAACTCATGTTTCCAAATAATGACAGCCGTCACAATGGGAAATAATTCCAAAATAAATAAATAAATAAATAAATTATTAACAACCTCCTCTTAAGCCCAACCCTTTGGCCATTTTTGAGCACACCAGTGTCCTTGAAAAAACAGCCCAAATCACAATCTTCAGATCCTCTCTAATACCCTTGGTAATGCTCACATGGTAATGAGGCCTGGAAATACCTGCAGTAGCTCTGGCCAGCCTGGCACAAAAGGGGCGTCCAGGAGAAACCACACAGCACGCAAAGTTCAGGTGACCCAGGAGGGATTGCACCTGTCTCATAGTAACTTTTTGGGATGCAAGAAATTCTGAAATAAGTTTTTTTTTTTAAGAGCACTCAATTTGTCAGGAGGGAGACGAGAAACTCCTTCAACCGAGTCCAATTGGACACCCAAAAATGTGAGGGACATAGCTGGCTCCTTAAGTGTTATCAGCTGCTGAAGGGACCCCGATCTCAGATGCCAAAGCAGAAAAGGTATTTATGAGCATCTGGCAATGGTCTGAGCCGGACCGTCCGGTGAAAAGGAAATCATCCAGTTAATGAGTCACAAGCGGGGAGCAAGCCCTGCGCTTCACCTCCTACTCCAGGAAAGTACTGAAGGCCTCAAAGGCTGCGCAGCTAATTGAACAGCCCATCGGTATAGCCTTATCGAAATACCATCGGCCTTGTACCTTAAGCCCTTACAGGTGGAAATCATCAGAGTGAACAGGCAAAAGGCAGAAAGCAGACTGAATGTCACATTTGGCCATTTGGGCTCCGCGGCCACATGCCTGCACTAGCTGGACCACATGGTCGAACGAAGCATAGCTAAGTCGGAATTCCCCCAGAGCCTTCTTGGGGACAACTCTTAAGGGAGACACCTGAATGTTTGGAAAGGCGGAGAATCAAAAGGCCTTTCAATGCAGCCGGCATCTATTTCTTTTTGAATCTTTTTCATAAGAACCTCCAGCATATCTCAAGCTGATTTAAGATTCTTAGACTCTGAAGGAGGAGGGGAACAAGTCACCTTGGGCAGGGCACCTTCCTGCATTATATTCCCAGCATACCAATTTATGTCCCTCTTACCATCCGGTCTGGTGGCCCCTTTGGACCTGGTCAGAGGGACCACCTCAAGCAACCAAATTTCATTGTGAATAAGATCCCAGTGCTCTCTAGAGCTCTGAGAAGCCTGCTGACAAAAGGCTGCATCATAGGTGATAGCAGCTGCCTCACCAGGTACATCTCTGACTCTAAGAACATGAAGCATGTGGCAATCTAAGTGTCAAGCTCTCTTGAGGAATGCCATTGAGATAACAGCCCTATGGAGAATGTATGCTCTGCTGAGGGAACCTTAGGGTGTTTTGTTTGTTTGTTTGTTTGTTTTGCCCATTTGGTGGATGTAACAGCAAGGGCATCATGCCCTTTTGGTTGCAATAGTGTGAAAATGTCAACGAAACAACCTGTTAAAATTCCATTTTTTCACATTTTTTTTGAAAGGTGAGACCCATTTATCAGCCTCGGCTGATACGCCAGCTGCGCCCTTTCCTGGACACGAAAGAACTGGAGACTGTGGTACACACTCTAGTAACCTCACATCTGGATTTCTGTAATGCGCTCTACATGGGGCTACCCTTGTGCCTAACCTGGAAACTTTTATTAGTTCAGAATATGGCAGCCAGGCTTATCACTGGAACATCAAGGAGAGAGCACATAACACCAGTGCTCTACGCTCTCCATTGGCTGCCCATTAGTTTCCGGGCACAGTACAAGGTGTTGGTACTAACCTTTAAAGCCCTGCATGGCTCAGGCCCATCCTACCTTAAGGACCGCCTCTTCCCGTATGAACCGCCCCACACACTTCGGTCCTCTGGGAGGAATCTGCTGCAGCCTATGAAAACCAGGTTGTCGCAGACCTCCCAGAGGGCCTTTTCAGCTACCGCCCCTAAGCTTTGGAACGGCCTGCCAGATGAGATGCGTCTCATTACATCATTGGCTAGTTTCAAAAAGGCTTTAAAGATGCATCTTTTCCAGCATGCCTTTCCTTGAAGAAGAGAATAAATGGGACATCTACTCCCTGTCCTGAAAACATAATTAGAACCAGGAATTAATATCAGCTGTTCCTCTACTTATTCTGCTGAATCTATTTAATGCGGTCTTGCACATGGTTTGTTCATGAGTTTGCACATTGTTTTAACAACTGCCGACCAATTTTAACTGTGTTAATTTTAAATTGTCTTGATTAAATTCAGTTTTAAGGGGGGGAGGTTGGGGAGGGATGTGATTGTTGTTTTTACTGTGTATCTTTTTATTTTGCTGTACCCTCCTCTGAGTATTTTATTAGAGGAGCAGGCTATAAATAAGCATTATTATTATTATTATTATTATTATTATTATTATTATTATTATTATTTGCATGGGACAGCAAAAGTGGAAGCATGTATTCCCAAATCCTTGATAGACCACAGTTTTGGGTGAGTGACTTTGATACTGTGGGCCCTTGTTATCCACTAGGGTTTGGTTCCAGGACTCTCTGTGGATAACAAAATCCATGGATGCTCAAGTCCAATTAAATGCAATGGCACAGTTAGTGTCCCTTATATAAAATGGAAAAAACAATGTTTGTTATTTGGAATTTATACTTTGAGGGAATATTTTCAAGCCGTGTATGCTCAAATCCGTGAATAAGAAGGGCCAACTCTAGATCATGACTAGTTCAAGCCTGTAGTCTGAACAATATTTAGGGTTTGCAGTGGAATGTATTTTCCCGTATTCCTAAACAGAGACCTTTGTATAGCAAGGCATCAACCTTGCCCATTTTTGGCTGAGATTTTCTTCTTTGAAACAGTGTTATAAATCTTATCTACAGGACTCATGCTTGGGCACTGAGGATTGGGTGCACTGTTTTCTGCTCACAGATAAAAATTATCAACTGGAAAGGTTAAAAAATAGAGCAGGGTGACACATAGAAAACCTGCGGGTTATATGGATGAGCTGTTGACAATGGACGACAGAACGGGGACATTCTATTTTGACCTGCCACTTTGAATCAAGCAGGGATGTGATCGGGCTGCCCAAAGAAGATGGGGAAACTGAATACTCTCAGGAAACAGGAGAGCTCTGATAGAAATAGCCATAGCAAATGGAGACTTATACTTTGGTGGCACAAAGGCTGTTGCCAGAAATCTGGAGCAATTCCGAAGAAAGATAATTTTTTTTCAAGGGATGGAAGGGCTTAGCTTCTCCTTCTCTAAATAATTTCTTGAATATTATGAAAGTGATTCAGATTGACCCATGTG
Source organism: Urosaurus nigricauda (assembly GCA_034509955.1). NCBI lineage: Eukaryota > Metazoa > Chordata > Lepidosauria > Squamata > Phrynosomatidae > Urosaurus > Urosaurus nigricauda. The sequence continues at coordinate 111,945,125 of JAOEGL010000004.1, forward strand.
GAACAACCTGTCCTATCCCATCAAGATATAAATTATTAGTAACCATTAAGTACAACTACAATGCTATCCTTTTGAAATCAGCACAGATGTGTGTGTGCGTGTGTGTTAAAGCTCACAATTCCTCACAGAAGCACAGTTTTACATATGTGTCTAAGAAAGTTTCTTATCCATTTTTTGGTCTACCATAAACTCATTCAAGCCAAAGAACAATGTGCAGAATATGATGAGACCAATAATTCCCCCTCCTCTTATTCAAATCCTCAACTATACTTTAAAACATTAAGTGTTAATTTGTAGGAAAAACTATATGGCTCCTCTTTAAAGTTTGTGTTCAAAGGCAGGACTTTCACCATTGTAGGCTTACTTAGATGTGATTTTTCATGTATCTACTGTTGCTCATTTTAACACATGAAAAAGAGAAAAATATAACTGAAATGAATCAATTAAAAACATACATCATTGTCCCATCACTTAATTGCACAGAACACTGTCCAATGAAAAAAAGGATCATTTATTTACTGCCTTGTTTTGCTTACTAAGAATAAAAGGAACCAGCTGTAAGGGGGAAATTTTATTAATACCAAGTGTGCTCAAAAGCTACAAAATCAAAAATTCTGGCAACATATCTCCAACATTCGTTGATCTTTTCCTTTAAGCAGCATCATGGACCTTTGATTGCATTGATTTTGATAAATCTTAGTTTGCTGCATTGGACATTAATGCACATATTGCTGGTTATATTTTATAGTTTAGTTACTGGAGAAGATTTTTCTGGGTTGGCTTGTGTGTATTTGTGTGGATGCTTCTTCAGAACAGGAGAACAATAGCCTCCCATTACATGTCATCACTTCACTCTCGTAACATGTGCCAAACAATAGGGAGCATGCAGCAGCTAGTTTCAAAATATTTGTGGTGTCTTGTTCTTGAAAAGAATGAAATAGAGCGTATAAATGGACACAGCAAAGCATCTTGGGATATAGGACTAAAAAAACAACAAACCAAAATGGGTTAATTAGTAATATGCAAAATGTTTTATCCAATTTTTTTTTAAAAAAACTATTTTTTAATGATTCAGAACAGTTTTCAGGCTTTTAAATTACAATAGAAAAAACAGTATTTTCAAAATTAGGTTAAATAAAAGCTATGCGTTTTTTTAAAAAATTGCTCTTAAAAAGCTACACGTGTTTGGGAGGCAATACACTGCAAATATGTTAGTGAATGCCTTATTTCATCACATTCTTAACAGAGCAGAAGATGCTAGTGACCTAGAAAGCCCAAATATACCCTACAGCTAATTGTGAAAAGACTAGGGAAAATATTCATGTAGGCATTCATGAAATAATGTTTTCAGACAATATTGCTCAGTGAACAATCATACAAAATAACATTAAATTAAAGTCAGGTGTGTTTAAAAATGGGACTTCTCCAAAGAGAAAAGCTTCATGGAATAAAGCACGATGATTTGTCATTAACAAATAGATGTTTCATAAGGAAATTAAATTTTTAAGATGCTACAATGCATTTTTTTTTAATTAACAAAAAGATTCAGTACGAGATAGTCATTTTCACAGTAGGGGAAAAATGTGGAAATAAAACTGTTATCTCAACAATTTTAATAAAAAGTTTTATTACATAACCCAGCTACAAGATTTTGAATATTACAGTGCAGTAATGTAATGGCTTATCATCCAAATTAGTTTCATATTCATATTGCACCATATTAGGCCATTCATGGTATCTTCTTTTTTGATGTCTTCCTAATCATCTCCAAAGAACAGGCCATATTAACATTCTTCTCCTGTGGTGACACAAACACACAGAGAGCTCAGGGATATTTCATATTTGACAATTTGTACCTCAGTACTGACATGGCTCTGTATGACAACATGCATACATTCCTGGTTCAATTACTTGCATCACCATTATTTTCTTTTCTTTTCTTTTCTTTTCTTTTTTTAAAAGTCAATTTTGGAAGAGATTGCAAAAGACTTCCATTGCCTAGACCTTGGAGAGGGATTGGCAGGAGGCAATACTGGGTTGGAAGCACACTGCTTGCACAAAAGCAGAATCCAGCATATAAAGGAGAGCGCTTACCTCTTCCTGGAGGGCTATTTAAACTCTCCAAAAACCTTCTCTGACAAGCGGAAAACCCTTCAGAGCAAGGTCTCAGCACTCAAAAGGATGGCAGGAGAGAGGCTTAAAATCTCAGTGCTACTATGAGCATCACATTGGATTTAGGCACATTTTACTATTATAAAATATCTGAGCTTCGAGTTAGATGTACAGGATATCTTAATGCATCATTAGATATACTTTCATTTAAATATTCTAAAGTGAATATGCATTTGGGAAATATCTCACATAGGTGACAAGATAGATGGGATAGGCTTTTAATGTTGGGCTGGGCTGTTTTACCGTTTGTATAGTCTTTTAATTTATTTTTAGTTTTAAATGTTTAATATTTCAATTTTATAAATTGTTTAATTGCTTTTAAAATAGCATTTATATTTATACTTTTATTAAAGTTTTATATAGTTTTGCCCTATGTATGAGAGCCAATATGGTGTAATGGTGCGAATGTAGGGCTATGACTCTGAAGAACAGGGTTAGAATTCTCGCTCCACATAAACCAACTGGCTGATGTTGGCCAAGTCACACTGTCTCAGCCTCAGAGGAAGACAATGGTCTCTGAACAAATCTTGCCAAGAAAACATTATGACAGGTTCACCTTAGTGTCACTATAAGTCAGAAACCACTTGAAGGCAAACAGGAATTTGCAAAAATGAGTCTCAAAAATGCAGAAAATCTCTTGAGTCTGCTAAAGAAAAAAACCCAAGCTTGCTATTATATGGTGAGGAGAAAAATGGTAGTGTGTTCAAAAGTAACATAAAATGGAAAACCAAATCAGGATTTACATCCCCAAAACTGACATCCTGATACTTTTTTTTTTTCTTGATTCTTGTCTCTGAGCAGTTTGAAAATATTTTTTTTAAAAAAATGAATGCCCTTTTAGTATTGTATTACATGTGCATTTTAAATAGTCTTAATTGCTGTTAAAATAAACAAATAAAATATAGCATCAATTGTATGATATAATCATATATATCGTAAATCTTATATTTTACATTTACGCTATTTTACATCTGCTTATTTGATTACCCCAACACTAATATTAAAAAATGTATATTTTTAATAATCCTTGCAATCAATTCTATCTTTTACAATATTTTCTTGATCTGTTGTTTTTCCCACTTCTATAGTTTACTCTTTGTGTTTCTGTAAATCTTCCGACTAAGTATTTATTTTACTATTTTCTTCCAGTTTATTATCATGACAATATCATTTATATTTTATTGTATATTAACGTTCCAAACCTTATTCACATATTCTTTTAGAGGGACCCATTCCCTTCCTTCCTTTTTTCCCCCAGATGTGTTGTGTATTAATGCTGTTAACTTATCCATTTCTCTTAATTCACAAATTTTATGAAGCATTTTGTACTCATGTACCAATTCCAAGTATCTGCGTTAAGTGGAAAATAGCCTTCAGATGAATAACCTTCTCATTATGCAGAAAGAGTCAGTCCTTGACACCATACCAAAAGGATTTTATTCCAGAAACATTATAGAGATGTTACATATATCAATGAGAATTCTATTCTTGTTGTGAAATTTGCATATTCTCGTGTGCTGAAGTGCTCTCAAGATACAAAGCAAGGTTGTGCTTAATATTGTTAGATTTCTAGTAGGGATGAATTACTTGTACTTATGTCCACTTCCTATTAGTTTTGCATGTATTCAGTTGCAAGCATGTCCCATACAAATCCCACATCAGTCTGCAATTTTTAATTAAATGAAAAAATTCATATATTTACATCAAGTTTCAAAATATAGTTTCATGCATGTATTTTCATATACAACTTTCCCTTACACGAACATTTAGTATAAATTTTCCATAAGATATATAATAGAAATTATTTTACAATTTATCCTCATTTATGCATTTTTATACACAGTTATAGAACTGAGAGCTGTCTCATGAAATCAGAGATGCATTCATTTGGTAGGATAACTATGTTCCAGTCATATTATTTGAGAAGTGCAAATTACATTGAGTCACTTAAGAATGTAAACGTAACCAGATTTCCTGCCATTTCTAATTTGTAGAGAAAATGGTCATAATTTGTTGTCCAACTGCATCAAATATATAGCACAAAATTTGCCAAGCCCTTCTAAATGACATCCTGCAATTAAGCCAAGTCAGATCTTTCCAAAACAGATAGTGAGCCACAACAGCCATCGGCCCAAACCCCCAGGTTTTATTTATTTCTCTATTTTGCTAATGAAAGTAGATCAGACAGGTGGTCAGTTTAGTCCATTTCATGGAAGGGAGACGCCACCAAGAAGACCCTCTCTTCTGTCCCCATCAAAAATGCTAGTGATGGTGATTCAACTGAGAAAAGGCCTTCCCTCCAAAGATCTCAAAACCTGGTTCATTAACAAATTACAATTTATTATTTTGTGTCAAACAGATTTGTGAAAACCTTAGATCTCAGATTTGTATTTGACTGTCTATGGGGCTTTACAGACTGCTCTTCTGAGGCGGTCTGCAGCTGCTGCTTTAAACAGCGGGATGGGGCCAGGGCTGCCTCACTGGCAGCCCCAGAGGCCCCATCCCGGCACTTCTGAAGGCTGCGGAGAAGCGGCGAACTGCCGCTTCCCCGCGGCCTGAAAGCAGGGTGCAGCAGGCGCCCTCCCTGCTCTCCTCAGCACTGGCAAGGGGAGAAAGGGGCCGCTGCCGTGGACCCTTTCTCCCCAGGGTCCTGGGTGCGGCAGTCTAAAGGCCGCGCCAAGGCCGCGCCAAGGACCAGGCACAAAAAAAAGAGCTCAATTTTGGAGCTCATTTTAGTGCACAATATCATCAGGCGCACGCAGTGTTATGTAAACGCTGCACGTGCCATGACACCATGCTTTCATACATGGTAGGGTTAGGGAGGGTGCAAACGCTGCACCCTCCCTAACGCTAATTGCACCGCCCAGGCACCCTTTAGTGCCCGTATGTATCGGGCCCATGTATGCATGTGTTCAAAAGAATCTAGAATTCTGAAAGGCAAAGCTTTAGCAATATGCAAAAATCTACTGAAACAATTGCTTTCCATTCCATTTCAGTAGTACAGCAACCCACTTAAAATAAATGGCTCTCTAAACACTTCTTAATGCTGACTACCTTGCTCCTCTTTTTCAGAATATTGAAAGGAGCAGCAGGTGCTTACTCTTCAAAGGAACAAACAGTGCACTTGTCTTTTCATCTTCAATAGAAGGCACCCAACAATCTTTAGCTCTTACCAGAGTTTGCCAGATTGTTGGGCTAGGGTTTCAGATATTCAGAACATGTTATCAAGCATACAGATAACAGAGAAGATTATCCCAACAGGGAAAAGAACATATGAACATCATGAACATCATGCCTTGAGGAGCTTACATATTCCTAAGCTTCCCCTCCTCTAGCTTTTCCTGCCTGTGACCACCAACACTCTTAAGCATAACTTAGATCCCTTAAAATCTATCTGACACATGCCTTAAATATTTTTTGATACTGATGTCAGTTTAGAAGATACTGGTCACCTAAATGCTTGACATTGTGTTGGTAAAGTCAATAGGATATCCAGCATAAATCAAGATAAAAATTTCACTCCATAAGAAAAAGCCCTTAGAAATTTTCCAGACTAATTTTCTTTACATTAGAGATCTGCATCAAAGCCTCTGGTACTCATTTCAAATCAGAACATGAAATGAGGTACCTATACCATATAAATCCTATCGCCAAAATCCTCCCACTACACTATGTATATCTTTTCCAATAACAAACAAAATAGTTGTTGCCGTTGTTGTGTGCCAGTCATTTCCGACTTATGGTGATCCTAAAGTGAACTTATTACGGGGTTTTCCAGGCAATATTTTTTCGGAGGGGGTTTGCCATTGTCATCCTCTGAGGTCACTGAGCAGGTTTCCATGGCCAAGTAGGGATTTGAACTCTGGTCTCCAGTGTTGTAGTTCAGCACTCAAACACTACACCATGCTGGGTCTCTGTACTCTAAACTCTGCTATCTGATGTGATCAAACCTGATACATTTTAAAATAAAAAATGCAGATGAATAAAACTGGCTTTAAAAGCATAATAGCAAATGAAGAACGGTCTTATAATGATGTGCTAGAATATGTGAGTAAATAGGCCCAGAAAAGAAAAAAGAAGCCATTGACAACAAGAGAAGCAATCTTTTGACTGCCATCCTGAAAACATCAAGCAGTGTTCAGGCCTCTGAAAACTCTCATGAAAGACAGATGAAGTCAGAGGTCAGTTTCATCTTAAATACACAGTTATGTTGTGATCTGATGTTATTTTATTTTTTTTTTTAAAAAAAAATTATACCGCTCCCCCATAAAAACAGCATAACATTACAAATAAAATGTTTCACATCAAACTACTAGAGGAGTATTGTAAGCTCCATATTCTAATTTTCATTTTGTGTAAAAAGATCAATTGTTAAAACTATATATAAATAAACTCAAAATAGATTTCCCTCCCCCCCCCCTTAAAAAAATCAAAAGTTCTGATGGATAGCCATGTGGAGAAATTTCTGTCCCGGGAAATACAATAAAAGGATACCACGTACCTGTAAATTTGCATTACTCTGATTAATATTCTGATCATATACATTTCCCAGAGCATTTATTTTCATATGTAGGTCTCAGCTAGTATGCTCACTTATCCATCAGTGCCAGTATCCAGATCCTGTATAACCAGTTTCTCAATTTCTCTTGTTCATCTTCCCAATGTTTAGAGATTTCTAATGAAGCTGCTATAAGAATCAAATCAGTTATTATAAAGGGTGCATCTACAGTGTAGAAATAACACATTTTGACTTCAAGTGATGTAGCTCCATCCTATAAAAACCTGGGATTTGTAGTTTTACAAGGTCTCTAGCCTTCTCTCCAAAGAGTGCTGGTGCTTCACAAAACTACAGATCTCAAGATTCTGTAGAATGACAGTTAAAGTGCTATCGAAGTGGTGCATTATTTCTACAGTGCAGGTGTGCCTAGAGAGAGGCATTTGAACCTCTAGATAAGAAAATGATCAGCAGAGCTCCACATTCCTGAACTTTTTATTTTAACATTTTTGATATAAAATCAAGAACCATTATCCAAATATGTAATACTTTAAGTCACTTCAGTCACATATGGAACAATGTATCCAGTTCACCACATCGTCTCCAAGAGAGTGCTTTATTAAACTGGAAAATTTAACTGCAAGTTAAAGGAATAACTTTTCTCAACATTGCATAGAAATTATTTTAAAAGCATAGGAACCCCAAATTCTCCTCCATTCATTATCAGTGTACACTATATATAGTTTCAATTTCCAATAAATGTTTAATCCTGTTGATGGACAAAAAGAAAGATCAATAACCTAATTATAGATATTTGAGACTACTCTTCAATTCAAATTTCTTCCTATTTGGTAATTGGTGCTGGAGAAAGCAAATCCATATTCTTGATGCTTGTTCAGCTTAGTATGAACTACCTTATTCAATTTACTGTTAAACAGATATACATTAATCAGAGAGTCCCTCTAAACAGATCTTGAATCATGTATATCATGTCTAGAGGAATCTCAATTTATTTTTCCTGATTTACAAAAGCAAAGTCTGGATGATCAATACAGGAACATATAGGAGAAGTATATGGTAATAGGTTTTTAGCCCAGAACTTCTATACCTTTAGGGCCACATTTTTTAAAAAAAGCAAATTACTAAATTTATTAATTGTTTTCTTATGCGGTTGGTGGGAAAGCACTTTTATCATTATAATCTCTCTCACTGAAGATTTCCATTTACTCACTGCACCATGCCATCTCTCCTTATGCTCTTAATGTTGCTGCTATTTGAAAAAGCACAACAACATGAATTTTAACAAAACAAACAAACAAACAGGTTTTTCATGCAGCAGCTGATCCCTTTCTTTTCCATACAATCCAGAAATACTTATGTGGATGAGAGCCAACACTTTCCTCCAGTTTCTTTACATCTAAATGTATATTTATTTATGTACAACATGGCCCACTGGTCCCAGGGCATATATTAATAAACCAACGCAAAGCCAGCATTAAAATTTTAATTTGTGTCCTACTACATTCTTGAGAATCAGTGTGGCATAGTGATTTGAGTGCTGGATTACAAAAGAGAAGACCAATGTTCAATTTCCAGTTTCACCATGAAACCCAGTGGGTGACATTGGCAAGACACATGGGAGAGGGCAGCGGCAAAACTCCTCTGAATAAATATCACCAAGAAAATCCTGTAATAGGTTTGCCTTATGGTTGTTATAAGTCAGAAACAACTTGAAGGCACACAACAACAAGAACAACAACAACCTACATACCTTCACCATGGGGTTGGGGGAGGACAGGGCAATCTCACAGTTTTCATCCTCTTTCAAAGGCCTGGGCAAAGAGGTGTGTTTTCATTTGCAACTGATAGGCATATACTGAAGGTGCTTGGAAGAGAAGTGGGACTAGACACTTCATGAAGTGACTGAAAGATCTGTTTAAAGCCTGAAAGCATGCAAGTTGTCATGGGGCTGGCCATTACTGTTAGGCGAAGTGAGGAAGCTGTCTCTATCAGACCATGCTTGGGGTCAGTAGTGGCAGTCCTCCTGTCCATAACCTTCTCTTTTAGAACAAAGCTGTATGTGCTTCAAAGTCTGTCCTAAAGTCTCTAATCTGTTGCCCTTGGGGTAGCAGAAGGCTCATTCTGAACATGAAATATGCAATGATGATGGGCATCATGTTGTGCTTTACCTCAAGCTGCAAAGTATCTTAGGTTAGTGCCTCACTGAATTACAAGTTATAGGGAAAATATTTATGGGGAACGTAGAAACAACAGAACCTATAGACGATGCTATCATTCCTTGCCCATGCCCCAACCCTCCCAGATTTAGAACAGCAATACAGATTTCAGTAGGGAATTAAAATTTAATTTAATAGGGAGTAGACAGGGTTCTGCTTACTATTTCTCTGAGTGGCTAGTGTGCTTGCTACTAAAAGATATATAATATGAATAGGCCAACTTTCTCAGATGTGAAAATTGTCTGCATTTCAACCAAAGGCTGCCACTGCATGCATTTCTAAGTCATGAAACAGCATGAAGTGACCTGCTTCAGGAAGCACTGTTGGGTGGGTGAGTAATAGATGATAAAAGGATGTGGAATCTAAACAATACAAGACATAAATATTTTCCATATAACTGGCAATCTACACATCACCAAAAAAAGAAAAGAAAAGAGGAAATGGATCACAAAAAGACAACAAAATATGAAATACTCATTTATATGTATTGACACACATTTATAAACCATTACTATGACAAAAATTAAAATACAGTTCTTCTCATTACAGTGGGGAGACTATGGTCAGGAGTCTCCTTTGGAGATTTTTAAAACAAAGGCTGTACAGCCATGAGTGCCTTGACTGTGTCTTCCTACATCCTACATAATGGGAGTTGGACTGGATGGCCTTTGTGATCTCTTCCATCTCTCTGATTCTATTGTTCCAGGTGACCTTTGTGACTGTCAAACAGGTGGTTGATATGCAAACTGTTGATGTGCAACCTTAAAGCTCCTGCCTCTCCTTCTTATGGTTTTTAGCTTTATACTGGAATGAATTGGATGGTTGAACTCAAAATGTCAAGCTGAAAGCAGTCGTCGTCCTTATCATTAACATTTTAATTTTATTTTATCAAAATATTTATATCCTGCCCTATATCAAAGATCTCAGGATGGTTTACCAAAAAAGCAATAAAACAAATAGCAATTTCAAAATAAAATTATTAACTAAATTGAAACATATTAAAGTGCAGTAATAAGTTAAAAACAGATTTAAAAGATTTTTTTTTTTAAAAAACACACCTTTGTACACTGTGTTTGGGATGAGTTAATGAGGCCCAAATGATCTGAGGAACAGTTAGGTGTTAATGTGGCACCTAAATGACATGGGTGTTGGTGCCAGATGGATCTTTAAGGGGAGAGCATTCCATAGCTGTGCTGCCACAGCTGAGAAGTCCCTCTCACATATCCAATACAGTGTATTGATCTCTCTGGTGCTCAAAGGGTATTGATCCCTCATAGAGGAGGACCTCAAAGCCCCCTGCCAGCAGATTTTAATTCATGGGCAGGCATATGGGGGAGAAGTGTTCCCTCAAGTATCGAGGTTTTAACCTACTCAGGACATTAAATATCATCACAAGAACCTTGAATTCCGACTGGAAATGTATTGGCAACTAGTGCAACTCTTTCAAGATTGACATGATACGCTGTCTGTACTCTAGTCAGCAGTTGAGCTGTTGCATTTTTCGAGTCTTCTTCAAGGGCAGCCCCACATAGAGACATAGAATGCATTACAGTAGTCTAACTGGGAGGTTAGCAGTGCATGGACTGCTGTGGCTAGGCTATCTGTCCAGAAAGGGTCCTTGATGGTGCAACAAAGTTGGTGCCAAGCACTTTATGCCACAGAGTCTACTTAGGCCTCTAGTGACCAGGGTGGATGAAGGAGCACTCCCAAGCTGTGCTCCTGCTCCTTCAGGGGGAGTACAACTCCATTCAGCACAGGCTGTTTACCCAATCCCTGGACCTGAGTACCACCAATCCACAGAGCCTCTGTTTTATAGGGATTCAGTTTCAGTTTATGGGTTCTCATCCAACCCATTACCACATCCAGGCACTTGTCCAGCACCTGCACAGCCCCAGCTGACTTCAATAACAAGGGTGAATAGAGCTGAGTGTGTCATCAATATACTAGTGTCATACTCCAATCCACAGGCCCTTATAATCTCCTCTAGTGGCTTCATTATTATATTCAAAAATCAAGCTATGATATTTGAAAATCAATGGAAACAATATGTTGGAAAGGCAGATTTAGAAGTTATGTGAAATAAAGTAAGTTTACAGTCAAAAAGTGTGCTTATTCCATGTTGATATTCCATTTCAGTATCTGAAGAACAACAAGACAATCCCAGACAATCTCATTCTGCCAGAAGGCCTTCATTTTGAACACGACACAAGCTCCAAATGGTTAAGCTTTTTCATCATTGGTTTGTACAAAAAAAGATATCATATTCACAAAAGCTTTGGAGAAGAAAGCAAAAAGAAAGAAAGAAAGAAAGAAAGAAAGAAAGAAAGAAAGAAATTATGCTTGAATTCTCTACAAACCGTCTACTTTGATTATTATTAGGTGGATCATTTGCAGCATCAACAAACTCCCTATGCAGAGATTCACATATGTATGCTATTGTGGGCTGTAGACCTTTGATATCTGGCATCAGAGAGTCATGTTTCATTCTCCTTAGTGTGGAATAGGAAATGATTAAGAATATACAGGGTGGTCCAAATATCATGCTTAATGAGATAAATTTGAATATTGCAGTTGTTGCAAGATCCCCAGAGTGTGTGATGCTTGGACCACCCTGTGATTTCCACCTTCCAAATAGTCCCATAAGTGCATGCTTTATTTCATATTCTGGTGTACTGATTCTACTTCTTGCATAAGTATGGCTCTAACTGAGAAGTGTCACAGAGAATGTTTTAGGCAATAGGAACAAAAATAGTTTTAAATAGTAAAATATCAATGCATATACTTTAATATGGGCCCTGTCTGCACTGGATGCTCATGCAAACAGCCAACCAGCATCAGAACAGGAAAAACCAAAGAAACTGGTGAGAGCGCACATATACACACACTTACACTTTCAATTATCATTGACATTTCAAATCTTTAACAAAAGCAATTGAAGACGTGAAAATTGAACCATAATGCTACTTACACATTAGCTAAGTCTGGGCTAGATGAGCATAAATATAGGAGGTATATTGCCCTTTGTACACTGATGGATGTGAAATGTGAGATTGCACAGCCTCCAATTAAAGCTCTAAGCAGAATTACTCCACCTTCTACTCCATTTTAACCTGGCTTTGCTCTTCCTTCTGCTGCCACATGCAAGAAAGTGGGAAAAGGAACCAAAGCATCTCATTTGGAGCATTCGGGAGCCATTTGCATCCAGAACTAGCAGCATCAGTTGAGTGTGTGTTCAGCTTCTCATGCTGCTTGTTATCCCAGTTTGGATTGTTGGTAGTGTGAGGTAGGGATGCCTGATATCTCCAGTCAGTGATCGGAGATAATAGTGGGGATTCCCCTCTGCATTGTTCACACTTGGAGGTAGTACTTACCTTCACATTCTAGACAAGGGAACTAGCCATGTGAACTTCCTTGGGCCAAGATTTCCATAGCTGGTTACCACTAATGGAAGACCTTAGATCCTCAGCTAAGTCACTGTTAGTTCTCTTCAGAACATTTGAATTCTAGTAGAGACATAAGGAAAAATAAGCACCAGTGAAAAGGTACGAGTGCATTTGGTGGAAAAGTGAACTTTGCCCTTGCTTCTCACATACTCCATTTGTAGAACAGAAATTTGTCACAGCAGTGCAAACGTTCTAACCATATTTTCTCTGAAATAACTCCTACTGCATTTTTTTTTTAGCGGTGTTAGTTTTTTAGTATGGATGGTTATGATTACAATGTCTTTTTAATTTTAGGTTTATGATTATGATTATGATGGGGTTTCTTGCCTCTCCTTGCTTCTCTCTGTTACCAAACATCAGAAGTAAGAGGAAGCAGACCTTTGGGTAACGCTGACTGTGTAGTAATTGAAAAATGAAAACTAGCATTTTGATAACAAATACTGGTAACTAATAGAAACCTCCTAATACAAACTTAATAAGAGTTTTCCCAGATAAGCATATTCCTGAGTGTGGCTGGTGTTATCCTTGGCCATCTGTAGGTTAAAGCATCTGCAATAAGAAGTTCCATATGTACAATAATCTATTGTTCATGTCATCAAGACACACATCATAGATTTAGTTATCCCCCTCCCCCCCCCCAAAAAAGTTAGACTAAGTTTGTCAGTGGCTGATCATTGCCTGTAGGTAACAATGGCACAGTAGTAATTCATATGGATTTTACGAATTCTCAGGCTGCATGGGAGTAACCATAGGTGCAGCTGCAACCACACTGGGGAATTTTCCTGTCTAAAGAAATTTAAGATAGTGGTGGCTGGACCCATTTTAATGTGGATTCTCTAACAGGTATTGCAAGATCACAAACACATGCATACAGGTGGCCTTAGGCCTGTTGATTAAGAGAAGCTCTTTGTACATGGTGATGGGATCTGTCACTTCTAACTCTCTTTGCTGCTCTTTCCTCTGAAAAGGAAAAGGAAAAGATTGATGAGCTACAGTTTGGCAAAGAACTGAGCATATCCCAAGGGTTTCTAATTTTTGCCCAACTAATTCCATAATAAACAGTAGGAGAGCCTTTTATCTGTAGTTTTTGTGTGCAGTGAAATCACATCAAAGGAAAGAGCAGCTTATTTTCCTCCACTTGGAAGCTGCTCTTTGTAATTTTTGGCAAGCGACTCTGCTGCCTTGCTAAAAATATGTCATTATGCGTGTAAACTTCCATACATTAAAAACAAAAAGAGCCTCATGAAGGACTTGGGGGACTGGAAGATTTCTTTCTCCCACCTTTTAAAACTATGTACACCCAGAGTCTCTTTCTGTTCGCATATGAAGCAACTAGATCTAAAATGTAAAATGCTGCCAATTTCTTTATGCCTCTATCAGTACTCTCTTTGGTCTGTTTATACTATAGAGTGGAGTTCTGGTATTTCTAGAGGGTTTTGAAATGAATAGGAAAAGAGGAGAAGGACAATAGTGCTGTATACCAAATGGCACTATGTCCTTGAGGCCATCCAACTCCTTTCCCTTTGCACATATGCTACAAGGGGAAGCATAGGAAATATGTACAGCTCTCTGGAGTTGAAAAGAATAATATAGAAATATATCTGAAAAGGCTATAGTTTATGTTGTTTATTAAGAGAAAGGGGGGGGAGAAGAAATGATTGAGAAAAGGTAGGGTTCTTGAGAACTAAGCAGTAGGAGATGAGAAGAGGTAGAGTTTAGCGAAAGTTACTTTTAGGGCTAAAGGTCTCAGAATCCATCAATCAGCATAGTTGCCATGTTGAAAGATATTTTTAAAAGAATGAATATCAATTAAGTTCATAAATAGTACCAAAAAAACTTTCCCAAGCTTTCAGAAGAGGAAGTCTTAATCTGAGAGACTGTCTTGCCCAGGTTCACCCAATGGGCTTCTCCGGCTGAGTAAGGAATAAAATCCTTGCTCCCAAAGTCCGACACGCAAACTACTGCACTACACTGGCTCTTAATTAATTAAACTCAGTACCAAATATGTTATTTTTTCTCAGCTGTCTATTCTCTAGAGCTGAGCTTGTTAATGTTCTATAGTGGGTCCTTGCTATCTGCTGGGGTTTGGTTCCAGGATCCGCTGTGGATACCAAAATCCTTAGATGCTCAAGTCTCATTAAATACAATGGCACAGCAAAATGGTGTCCCTTATATAATATGGAAGATTAAGTTTTGCTATTGGGAATTTATACTTTTTTCAGTATTTTCAAATAGTGGATGCTTGAATCCGTGGATAACAGGTCCGTGGATACAGAGGGCTGACTGTAAACAATTTTGATTAAAATTAAGTACTGATTGGTGCAGGATAAAGTCAGAATGTCTGCAAAGAGAGGAAAAGGTTATTTAAAATAGCCTTACACAGTTTAAACTATGGTTTTCTGTCCCTGAATGTGTGAGGCACAGATCTTGAGAGTTACAACAGTGGCCTTAGCTTTTTAGAAATCTGAAATGCTGTCATCAACCCAGATGAACAACAGTGTCAGAATTTTGCCTGTGCACCAACAGTGACTTTATTGCACTTGGAATGTATTGACAAAGGGTTCATTATTTGCAGCACTGGGGGGAAAAAGGCCCGTTTCACAAAAACAAGTCACCACTATTCATAGTTTTCAGAACAAACATGCTAAAATAATAATAATCAAATGGATAAGATGATTCAAGCAATTTTGTATATGCAGAGAACTGAATTGTAAATGATGATGTTATGGACAGATGTGGAACTCTGGATGGTACAGCTTTGTTTGTACAGAGAGGGTGAGAGATGCAGCACAATCTTGTGCAGATTTACTAAATAGTAAATGTATGTAAATTGAGTTGAGTTGCATGTGATTTACTCCCAAGCAAACAGATACAGGATTACTGCTTTATTCTTACAAGCATTTAAGGTCATGGGGGAAGTTAACAAGCACTTTTTTCACCTGAAATCAGTAAGAATAGTTCAGTTCGTGCTGATGTTTCTAGGATGTATTTTAAAAAGTAACACCACTTCCTTATTTAACTAAATAAGATATTTTAAAAAAAAAATGCAGCCACATTGTAGGGATGTAAATCTTTGCTTATTTTATCCACGTATGAAAGAAGAAATAATTTCATATTTCATTTTTTTTCAGACTCCCTCCCCTCCACCCTCACCCCCATACACACAGTGTGTTAGATTATGAAAATGTTTACACATTTTTCAATTACCTTTTCTATTTTTGGCACAAAAAAGTTCCCTTTGTACAAAAACATTGTACTAGCACAAAAACGTTGCCTTTGTACAAAAAAAAAAAAGTTTGTGCAGAAAACAATGCAAACAATTATTTCAAAATTCATCACTCTGAAATGCAAAATGTCTTGTGACAGTTGACTTTTTCCCCATTTAGTTATCAATGCATCTCAATTTGACAATGTATCTTATTGAGGACCACAAAATATATAGTCTTTGCACCTCCAGTCCATGTTGACATACATCAAGGCAGTGAAACACTTTGAATTGTCTGTGGACAACTCAACAGAGAATCTAGATGATCAATTAATCAACTATTTCTTCTATTAGTTTCCTGTTAGAGGTATAACTGAAGTTGCATCGAAATCATCTAAATGCTATTTATATGGAAATGAAATAGAGATTACTTTTTTCAACTTTATCTCCACACATCATAACTCTTGAGGTATTGACAAGTGACAGTGGAGCCCCACAGACATTGATGGACCATCCTGGTTCCGTCATTGACTACTGAATGTCCTGAAGTGTGGAAAGCACTCAGGGTGAAAATAGTTTATCAGAACATGGAAATTCATGGAAATGGAAGATGAGAGAGCTCATAGGCACACTGAGAGAGCTCATAGGCTTATAACCGAATCCTCTGACAGTGCTGAGAATTGAACTTGTGACCTTCTGCAAAACACGAGAGCTTCCACAAAGCCACAGAACTCTTCTGACAACTTCTGGCAAAACCTCCCCCTCTCTACTACCAGCTATGATGGCAGGGACATAATAGCACAGGCAAATTCATTATACACCAGGCCAAAGTTTATTCAAATTTGAGGATGGCAAATAATGAACTGTTTCATAATGAATGAGCTTCCAATTCCCAGCTTCGGTGTCCTCACTAATTTGCAGTTATTGCAACTGATTTCCTTAAATAAGCTGAGAAGGGTATAGATATCATAATTGGTTTTTTTAAAAAATATTTTGCATGTGCATATATATATATATATATATACATATACATACATATATGCACACACACATGTGCACAAAAAAAATCCCCTTTCACTTCAGTATCCTGCCGTCTTTGGAAGTTCTCTATCTTTGTGACCCTACCGTCATATTCTGAGGCCACTCTCTTTGGTGCATTTAATTGGCTGATACTATGAGAATGCAGCAACAGACAGTTAATTCATGAACCAGATCCGGAATACAGTTTGTGACAGCTGTACTCTTGAATCATCCCCTGTGTGAACAAAAGGCAAATTTTCCAGACGTGCATCAAACTCAGCTCAGCATACACGCAACTCTGAAAATAAAGGTTAAAACTGGAGCATTAAGTCATAGAGAAAAAGAATATAATATCAAGGACATTCAGTCCAGAATCGGTCCTAAAAATTCATCAAATGGACAGAATGGATTCCTGATTATTAGTCCAGATGATGGCCTCAGAGGCAAGTGCCAATGTATATACCAAGAAGGCTGGGAACAAGGGAAATCTTTTTCTATGGGTTCTAGAACCTGTTATTTTTTAAATCCATTACATTAACTTAAATTGCTCCTAACACTACAGTTGATGAAAGAAAAGTTGTTGATGCTCAGCTCTGTGAAAAAGAGATGTGAGTACAGATGCAAAAAATGGATGTGGTTGAAGCTTATGTAGTTCCAAATCCAAATAAAGCAACAGAAAACACCGACAGTAATGCAACTATCTGTTTAACAATAAACAGGCATTCACAAGGAAAAGAACCAATACAGTCTCCCCCTAGTCCTTGACAGTCGTCAACCTCTACCATACATACATGTTTTTATTAAATAAAGCCATTACCATAATCATTTGCCAACAGGAACTTGTGCTTGTTTGACAGAACTGTTTGATGGAATAGCCATGAAATACACTTACATGATGTGTCTCTGTATTTATTTTGAATTCCATGCATTTATAAAACAACTGAGAAAGCTAAATGACAAAAAAGATATTGTCCTTTGTTTATTGAATTGAATACCTCACTTTCCCCCCACAGTTAAGAGTAATAGTGTTTCCAGGCACTGTCCAATCCAACAATTGTACATGAATTCAAGTTGCATCCAATCACGATAACAGAATAGCACAAGTTGTACTATCATAGAAAATAGAATTCTTTCCAAAACTCTTATTTGCTGTTAAGGGAGGGAGGGTTACAGAATTGAATGACAAGTTTGTCATGTCTTCATTCACTTTGGTAAGAATTTTTCAGATGCCAGGGAATATGCTTTCTTTTTTCCTTCTTCCCATGAACTGTATTTCAATTGCATTTATTAATCTACTTTGTCAAAAATTATGAAGAGGATCAGATTAAAAAAGTATCTTCACAGTAGGATGTACATTTCAAATGTAATAGAAAAATGTGAGGTAAATTGAATGAAAAATGTCAGGTTAAAAATAAGCCATTGATGTACCTTTGTTAAGACTCCTTCAATGCAGTTAATAAAAGTGAGGTAACAATTTTGTTTCTAGTTAATATGCATCCTCATAGTTGTTTTTTTTTTTTTTTTTTTTAAAGAGTAAGGTCGGTCTTCAAACAGTTGAAGCCGGTTTTTTACTCTTTACTAGCAGTTGTTAGGTAAAGTACAACCTAAATTAAAATAAAAAGTGTTCTTTATCTTTGAACACAAGTGTGGTAGATCCAAACTCAATGTTAAGTTGCAGTGTTAGCAAACATTAAGTCAAGAGCATTATCACATTATGCACACTTTAAAAATCTATTTTGAACACTATTTTATTGGAAATGCCTATTAAATCATAAATACAAAATATAAAATATAATGCATTTTTTTTTAAAAAAAAAATGTGTTCCAGTGAAGGCAAATTATGTTTTGAAATGTGTACATAGTTTACATATTTGTTTAACAAAAAGAAAAGTACTCTGAACAACAACTGGGGAGATTTTTCCAGGTCATGTATTGTTACCACCATAACTTATACAACAAGATGCCTTAGGAATTATGACACTGGTGCTGTACCCTGTTCCTTGCTCCAAACAGTACACTTTGCCCAAGCATCTCTCTCCACAGCCACCTTGTTGTTTTTTCCTGCATTCCTGTTGTATTAGTGCAACACACCAACTGGGAATGGGTCACGTTGGATGCCAAGATTCTGAGGCCTACATGACACCATGTGCCACACCACACGGCAGGTGGCGCCACGGTGCCCCTTTGGCGTTGCACATGACGCTTTCTGCATCTCCTTTTTGTGACAAAAAAATATGAGATTGTGGCTGTGGCATGTGGTTGCTGCAGCCTCAATCTGGCACTAAAAGGGGCGGCCTGTACAGCCCCTGATTGGCCATTCTGTTCTCTTTGCTCATGTAAGCTGCCTTTCCAGATCTGTGCATTTTCTGGGTTTGTTATAGCCAGGGAGGTTCACTTTTCCCCACATTCAGGCTGGTATTTAGTCTAAGTTCCATTTGTGTATATCGTTTGGTATAGTCATTTGGGCAATGACCAAAATCTCCCACCACCCCAAATACCTTTTATATGCTGCACCTATTCCACACAGCCATTTTCTGGCTCATAGGGCACCATCTCAGTGATGACGCACAGGGTGGGACATCATATGGGACCTTCTGTGTCTTTGTCTGTGTGTGTGTGTGGGGGGGTCCTTTGGAGGTCCTGGTGGGTCACATCACCCATGCACTGAGCTGGATATTTCTCTGTTGCTGCCCATCTTTCTGCTCTGCATTCACCAGGAAATGGCTGTGTTGGGGAATGGATGATACAAAAGGTCGGTTTTTCATGGGTGTGTGAAAGAGCAAATGGTGTGCTCCACCTAGAGACAACATGATTCTCTGTCCCCTGATGTAGGATCTCAGGATCATTTTTTAAAATAAATTTCTCTTTCCCTATAATTTAGAAAGAGATTCATAATTTTTGCTACATTTTCTTCAAAAAAAACAACCAAGGGAAATCCTCAGGCACCAGGAGTCACCAAATTCAATAGATAACAACTATTTCTGCTGTTGGTGGTGTCTGCATGGACCAGGATACTGGAACTGCTCTGACCTCCCCCCCCCCCTCCCTCCATTACCTGGGGTTCTCCATTCTGATGCCAGGCGGCTGTTTTCACACATGTCCCACTGTACCATCTGAGGTCAGAATGAGGCACTCAGTTTCAGTCACATGATGGGCATCTCATTCTGATCTCAGAGTAAATGATGTGTGGCAGTGGCAGCTGTGCCAAGCTGCAGAGTGGCATATATTTGAAACAGTTGTGCCACATCAGAACAGAAGGGTCCAGACCTTCCAGGAAGATGCAGAGCAATCAGGGAAGTTTTTTGGGGGAGATTATTGGTTTGTTTTGTTTTGTTTTACTTTAAGCAGGATATATCCTGGGCTTGGTGCTGAATGGTCCAGATGTCATCTGGACTGTTCACAGAAGACTTGGGGATTAGACCCTGCACTCAGACTCCCTGCCAAGAGTTTGAGGGGAAGCCAGTTTTATTGGCCCGTGCCATGGAGAGGACTATGATGTGCTTACCTGCGATGCAGCTGTTCAAAATGAGAAGTCTGTCATAAAAAGAGCAATGTCAACTTTTTTGCACAAAATTTGCTACCCTTACAGCAAGGATGCACAAATATGGTGGAGGCAGACTATTTCAACCCTGTAACACACATCCTGGGCCATATGGTGCTCCTAATTTGACCTGAAATTATGTCATGCCACTTTGGATTCCATTTTCTGCTGATTTTTGGCTGGTAGGTGACTGGATGGGTATGAGGTTAAGCATTGTGGGAATCTCTCTCTCTCTCTCTCTCTCTCTCTCTGTGTTTTCTGTTGGCCAGACATTTTTTTATCAGAATAGGATTCCTTCCCCCCCCCCCCCCGCCGCTGGCACAATCCCCACATTATGGGACACCTGGTGATACATTCAGTAATACATTCAGTGTTCCACAAACAAGTGAATCAGGACACACAAAATTTCACAAGTTCTAATAAATATCTAAATGGATATAACATTATCAGAATTTACATTTCTGTTCCATATAATCAATTAAAAGCACATCCCAGTGGTTTCTGGTCACATGCAGTGAATTTCATACCATTTTAATTCTCTAACCTCATTTCAGAGAAGCAGTAGGAATCAAAAATTGGAAACTATCTGGCAAATAATTTAATGTAGCCAAGTGATAGTACAAATTAAAGACAGAAACTAGCTGTTAAGTAATTTAATGTATCCCACTGGCAATGCCATTTTCTACTGTGCCAGTCTTAAATTGTTTGGTTTATCATTAAATGACAGAGTCTAAAACATTTCATCTGTGCTTCAGGTTGTACTTCATCTCAGAAAGCATACGGAGGATCTTAGTTTACAAGACCTTGCTTTTGTTTAGCCTAGTGGGCTTGCACCCTTCAGGATAGGCTTTCCATATTGATTTGTCTGCTGAGACTTTTTGATAATCTGCCATGTAACCCTTGGACCTTGGGGAAAGATCCAAAGTACATTCATTCACCCTTCATGTATGAGGTGTATAGAGCAGATAATCTCAGAGATGTGTTCCAGGCAACACTGTGCATTGCTCCCTGCTGTCACCCTACATAAACTGAAAGCATGGTCTCATATCAACTCAAAGAGTGTTCTGCAGCTCTATATCACAAGGAAAGATTAGCTGACAGCAAAACTGTATTTCCTGGAAATATACCCATCACTCCTGATCTTCTCATGAATGAACTATTTCTAATCTGGTTATCTGCATAGCTATTGTTTTGGTCCTCACTATTTAACATGGTTTTACCTACCAGCACACTTCTAAAACATTTGTCTATGTGACTGATCATATTCCCAATGAACTTATACTGGTTGAAGTACATTTATTTTAGTGGTACAGCAATGTGTGTTTAGTATGTTTAGCCTGGGAAAGAGAAGGTTAAGAGGTAGTGTTTAAATATTTGAAAGGATGTCATATGGAAGAAGCAGCAAGCTTGTTTTTTGCTACTCCAAAGACTTGGACATGTAGCTATGGGTTTGAACTACAGGAGATTCCACCTGATATTAGGACTAACTCCCTGAACACACCAGCCTTAAAGGCCAGGTTGGGGGTGGAGCAGGGGTAGTAGGTGTGGAGTAGGGGTGGAGTAGGATACACGCCCCAGCTCCACCCCAAGGCGGCATGATGCTGTGCACCAAACTGCACGGTGCATGGCATCACAGTGTTCCTCCGGCTCTGCATCTGCACAACTCAGTGCCAAAGGAGTGCCATAAAGCCGTATTGCTGTGGCTATTGAACCCTTTCTAGGACCCAAAAAGGAGCCACTTTTTGTGGCTCCTTTTTTGTGCCCTGGAAAGGCCAGATCGGGGCAGCAGTGTGTGGTTGCCGCAGTCCCAATCTGGTGAAAATGGAGGTGCCTGCAGGCCATCCTTCAGGACAGTCTGCACAGCCCCTAAGTTTTTGATTATGAGAGCTGTTCAACAGTGGAATACACTGCCCCTCAGAGTTTGATGGAATCTCATTCTTTGGAGGTTTGTATACAGCTGTTGGGAATGTTTTGATTGTTTTTTCCTGTATGACAGGGGTTGGATTGGGGGGCCCCTTGTGGTCTCTTCCAGTTCTATGATTTTATGATTCTACCAATAGGCAGTACCTCTACTGAATGCAATTGCTGAACATCAAGCAAAGAGTGGACCCAGTAGTTCAGTATAGTGCAGATGCACTCAAGAGACCTTATTACATGAACTTTAAAACTGTCTCAAGCATCCCAGGCTGCAGGATGGAGGTGGGGATTATCGCATGCTAAATCACAACCTAATCATTGCCCACCATCAGCCCAGGTCCAAGCCAGGTCCCAGAAGCTTTCTGGCTTCTAAAAAGTGCTGGTGGAGCACTTCTGGGATCTGGGCTGATGGTGGGTGGTGATTAGGTGGTGATTTAGCATGCGATAATCCTCGCCTCCATCCTACGTTCCAGATGCAGCCCGGGACATTTGAAATGGTTTTAAAGTCTTTGTGATGAGCTCCAAGATGTGCATTACAAGGGTTCTCTAAAGGCTGGTTGATAGCATAGGCTGCTGAAGTTGGTTAAAACATGTCAATAGGTGCACAGCATATTTGCCTGGCTCACCATCCTCATGGTGGTATATGGGAGTCACCAGGGTCTGGACTTTCCAGTAGTGGTGGAATTATATATAATAGCATAATAATAATAATAATAATAAGAAGAAGAAGAAGAAGAAGAAGAAGAAGAAGAAGAAGTTTTATTTCTAGCCCGCCCCTCTGAACGAGCAATCAGGGCGGGGGTACAAAAGAGAATAACAATTATCATAGCAAAAATACATGGCAGTTATAGCAACAACAAAAATACATAGTAATTATAACAAAAAATAAAATTAACCAAGCAAAATACATAACAATTATCATATCAAAACAAGTAAAAAGAAAATCTCCATTCTCAACCACCATCCCAATCCTAAAACAATGTGAACTATACATAATCTAAAAAGAAAAGAAAAGAAAGTTGGGGGGGGGGGGAGACAAGACTCCTCCTTAAGTCCAGGAGTCAAGGCATGGGGAGTAGCCCAAGTGGAGGTAGGGCAAACAAACACTCTCTCAGCCGAGTCCCTCTTCACTGGCAGATGTTGGAGAGGAGGGGGAAAGGCCCATTCCTCCTCCTTAAACCTAGGAGCCAAGGCATGGGAGTAGCTCCAGGTGGAGGTAGGGCAAACAAACACTCTCTCAGCCAAGTCCTCTTCACTGGCAGATATTGGGAAGCATGCACTACTCCAGTGTGTGTGTTTGCGGGGGGGGGGGGGGGGTTGAAGAGACATATTATGAGCCTAGTCCTTCTTCAGACTCCTGAAAACCTTTATGTTAACTATGGTGATACTGTATCTCTCCAGGTGTTGTTGGACTTCAGTCCCTGCAAACATCCAATTAAAAGGACTTCAGTCCCTGCAAACATCCAATTAAAAGGAATGGTGGGAGTTGTGGTCTAGCAAGGTTTGAAGGGCCACAGGTCATTCACCCCTGATTTACATATTGTGACTACTGCAGACAAAAATTACTTATTCTTCTGGAAAGAATAACAATCTGCAAATTCGATTGTACATTTCTTCTCATCATGGATAAAAATTATTCAGCATTCTAATTTAATGGTTAAGCAACTATCTTGGTCTTAGATTCTGGTGCTGTAGAATCTAAACTGTAGAATTCTAATAGTACCCAGAGAGCCATATTCATCACATTATATTCACATCTTTAAAGGCATGTAGTTCTGTCTCAAACAGATAATTTGCTTAATAAAATCCAAATATCTATTCACTGTATAATAAGATTATATTGAAATTCACAAAAAAAATATAGCAGCCAGATGAAGTCAATTTCTGTAGCATCATTATGAACTATTAAATCACAACCTTTCATCCAGAACTACCAAGAGAACATTTCTAAGAAAGCAATGCATACAAAATATGACATATTAAATAGGGCATATATGCTTTACATAATTTGCATAATGGCAAATCTGAGAAGCAAAAACAACAAAAATCAATTTGGTGGAAAACTATCAAAAAATTTAACTGTATTGTACAACAGTGGCTCTGGTCACACCAAGGGTGGACAAATTCTGGCATTCCAGTTCTTGTTCAATCTTGTTCATCCCATGCTGAAGGCTAGTTGTGTCACAGTCCATCAATATCTGATCAGTCCCAAATTGACTGTGCATATTAATTGCCCTTCAAGCTGGTCTTATAAATTGAGACAACCCTATGAATGAGAGCTCCAAGACATCCCATCCTCAATAGCCCTGCTTAAGTCTTGCAGACTCAGGACCTTGACTTCCTTGACAGAATCTATCCATCTGAAATGCAATCTTCCTCTTTTCCTGCTGCCTTCTACTGTCTTCTACCTTTCCTATCATTATTGTATTTTCTAGTGAGTCATGCCTTCTGATGATATGAATAAAGTATGGCAACCTGAATTTAGTCATTTTTCAGACTTGATTTATTCTAGGACTCATTAATTTGTCTTTTTAGCAATCCACAGTATCTACAGAATTCTTCTTAACCCCATCTAAAATTTATCAGTCAAGGGGCATGAGCCATATGTGCAACTATTACAGTAACAGGCAGTGGCTTTCACACCACTAGGCTTTCTTTTAGAATTGAAAGGAACAATCTATGGGGGGGGGGGCATGGGATGTAGCCCCTTGGAGATGTTTTTAAAATCTGAAATTAAAAAATATCATTGCACACCAGATATGGAAGTGTCCGGCTGCCACTGTGAGATGGTGTTCTCTCTCCACCCTGGGATGAGAGTCAAATGGCATCAAGCACATTACAATAAATTTGATCTGGAAGAAGAGTCCCAGAATCACCTTGTTTTTAGTGAACCAATAGCCCAGATCGATATGAACAGGTTTTTGATTCCTAGAGAATGCATAGTCTTTATGTCTATGAAACTGGTTTCCTTGCTTTTTGAATGGCATCGACTGGTGTTACATTCTAAGTACAAATCAAGTGCTTTGACTTCTATGGTCTAAATGTCAATCAGGAAATGGGAGCTGTAACTTCAGTTGACTCCACTGAGACTTTTCTTCATCTTCTGCTTGTTTCTGTGAAAAGTGATGTGTGTATATCTGGATGGGAGCTACTAATCAGATAGGAAAAAAAGCTGGAGGCAAGAAAATATATATGTTTATCTAGAAATGCTAAAACACAGGTAGGCAACTTCATAAGAGGGTCAATTTTCATCCTATGACCCTGCTATAATACAATACTAGAAATGCTACAATTTACACATAGGCTTCACACAGATTCCTGCACCGAAGTGACCTCTTAGGCAGGAGCATAGCTACCATTGGACTGAGATGAGCATTGTCCCTAGGGCCCCAGCCAATAAGGATGTCTTGCTGTTGCCTGCCACTTCAGACAAGCTTGGGAGGCCCATTTGTACTCCAGGGAGAAAGGTGGAAGTATACATTCAAAATGAGTAAATAAATTGTACTTTTGTTCCTCGGCATGAAATGTGGGAGCAGGGACAACCCAAGACATCTTCTTGCCTTTAGCAAAAGACAATTCCCAGTTAGCTAATTCCTGGTCAGCTAGTAGCAATTGAATATTGCAAAAATAATGATAGTGTTTTAAATTAATGCAGGACACCTGGGTCCACCAGACAAGGAGCAATGGCTTCAAACTACAGGTGAAGAGATTTCCCCTAAATATAAGGAAGAACCTCCTGACATTAGGAAGAGCAGTAAGAGAAAAGGATTTCTTTAAAATGCAATCTCACCACACTAACTCAATTATGATTTTGTTTCTATATCTCACAACCATTTCCTATTAGGTGATGTGGTTCAAGCAATATGAAATGCAAAAGCTTGTTGGAAGACAGGATGCTACCTAATCGGTCCTCAACTCACACTTCATTATCCAGCTAACTTGGCTCTACACAGCAAGACAGCCAGAGAAGCCAAATGAGACTCCAGGAAAAAACCTTTCAAAGGGTCTGCTGTGGTCAAGAGGACCCTCTTTACCAGCAAAGACAGCTCCCTTGTTAAAGTTAAGGGATATTTGGCAGGGAGGAAAATTGTATTGGAGAAACAGTTCCAGCAAAACTGTGTATCATATATTGTTTTGACAGAGTTTACTTTGTGTTAAAATTATACTTGTGCTCTCTGTCTGGCTTGCATGCTCTCTCTCTTTCATCCTAAAAGAAAACACTGTAGCCTATATCTATGTTAGAGGCATTCCAAGAACACACTATCCAAGAGGAAAGTCCTTTTCAATGGAATCACTTGAATCTATATCATTGTATACATATGATTTCACTTTTATTTGGCATGGGGGTGGGAAACAAGTTCTTTACCCCTAGCTTTCAAATAAGGGGTTTAAATAAAATCCAGACAAACTGGAAGCCAGACAACTCTTTCTTCCTTTAATACTATAGTGAAACAATGTGGATTTAAAAAATAAAATAAAATAAAAGCTAAAGAGCTTCACTGGTTCAAGCATTTGATTTGACCAGCAAGGCATTTGGAGAGAAAATGCTTTATTATTTGACTAAATCCTTTCTTCACCTTGAACTTCTGTTGAGGGTGAGTGGAAGATGCAGTTGAAATGAAGCTAGGAGATCTCAATATCTAACCTGAGCTTTTCAAATCTTCCACATCTTCTGTTTGCCTATCCTCTATCCCAGTGTTACCTTTCTGACTCCAGGCTCTGACTAATTTCCTCTCTTCTTCTGGACTGTTTCCAGTGTCTCTTCTAATCAGTACTATCTTCTCCTTTCTGACTTTCTTTCTTCTGCCATCCTGTTTGACAATTTGAATGGCTCAGTCACAGGCCCCTGTGTGACTGGGAATGAGATCAATCAATCATTGCTAAAGGCTTTCAGACCCTATAATGCTACTTCTTGAAAAAGTTATTTGTTACTCTTGACATTTTTTAAAAGTAACTCACTGAAGTTCCTCACTACTCACTTAACTTTTTGCTATTTTTTAAAATGTTACTTAGAGAGCTAGCATGGTACAGTGGTTTGAGCACTGGACTATGACTCTGGAGATCAGTATTTGAATCCCTGCCCATCCTTGGAAATCCAATGAGTGACCTTGGGCAAGTCACACACTCTCAGCCTTGAAGGAAGGCAATGGTAAACCTCCTTTTAATGAATCTTGCCAAGAAAAGCTCATTATGGATTCTCCTTGGTATCACCATGAGTCAGAAATGACTTGAAAATACCGAAAAATAACAACAAAATTGTTACTCATTACTCTTTAAAAAAAAAAAGAAAAGAAAAGAAAGAGGGATTAAGCAGTTTTACTCATTACTTCATATTGGAAGAATAATACTTCATAGTTTATATTATTTGTTAAAAGAAATTAGTGACTTTTAAAAAAAGATGGCCACAATTCTCCTCCAAATGATGCATCAAATATCATTTAAAGGTTAACAAGAAAACATAACTGAAAAGTCATGATGTCACAATTTTTAAAATAAAAATAAGAAGTTAGTAACATTGTTACCCAAGAATTAACAAGTTACATGCGAGCTTTATTATCTCTAACATGCGAGCTTTATTAAGCTGAAAAATCACAGAACAATTGTCAGTTTCCTATTATATTATTCTATTGTGATCCATTATATTGCACCTGAACAAATTCAGCATACTTAAATAAAATGACATCAATGGACAGCTGCTGGGGATTTGGGGATCATATTGCTCTCCTGGAGGACCTTGCAGGGCTGCATCTCCACCTGGTGCCTACCAATATATATATAAAATACCTCCCACTCATTCTACTTCTGTTGGGCATAGAAAAACCCTGGGGAGAAAATATGGCAAATTTCACTTCATACTCTCTAGAGATCATGGGAAGTATTTTTAGTCGTGTGTGTGTGTGTTATACTGTTCACTATATATGCACCTACCCCTCTTTTAAACAGGGATGTCTGAATAGATTGAGGTAGGCAATTTTAAAGGATCCATTTTTCTATCCCCTGTCCACCACCACCCCCTCCACCCACAGGCCAGAAGACCCCCAAAGACCACGCTTTGTAGTAGATGCAGAAAACATAATTCTCTAAATGTTTTTGTATGAAAAATGATGTTGAGTGTGCTACTGTAAGGAGCTGGAGCCTTTACCATTCTTATAGTTTATACAAGAAAAAGATCAATTTAACAAGATAGGGGAAGAGATCTGGAAACCAAGATAGATCAATCTACAAAATACAGCATACAATGAATGCAGGAGCTAGAAACAAATAATTTGGTCTGAGTCAAGTATATTCTACAGAGCAGTGGGCCCACCATCTTGGGTCCTTAAATACTTAAATACATTTCAAGTTTCAATTTGGATATACACCAATATGGCAAAAATATGCACAGAGTAGAAATACCACATGCATTGATGTGACTCAGAATTTGGTCTAAATAAGGGTCCCATGTGAATTTCCAAATTGATTTCAGCTTGGTTTTAAACAGGGGTGTGTATGTGAGAATAAAAGGGTCAAACCAGGGCAGGAATACTATACAGTGGAGCTAGGCAGATTCAGCCTAAGAGAAAGAGAAGAAACAGAAAAGCAGAAGCTGATGACCTTTTCAGAGTGTGATGGTATGGGCATTGGACACTGGGAGACCACAGTTCAAATCCTAGCTCAGCCGTGGAAACCCAATGGGTGACCTTGGGCATGTTACATTCTCTCAGCCTCAGAAGATGGCAACCCCCCCCCCCCAAAGAAACATGCCTATGATAATCTTAAGGTTACCATAAATTAGAAGCTACTTAAAGGCACTCAACAACAATAAATTGACATTTTCACACTAATTGTAGCATTAAGATTTGCTTTTATATGCCATGGTTGCATCCTATGGAACCCCGCAGTTTGTAGCTTGGTGAGACACTAGACCTTTCTAGCTGAAAACTGTCTAAACTGTAAACCCCAGGATTCTATAGGATTCTTGGCTGCTAAAGCTGAATCATAGCACTACAATTCTGTACTGCGAAAGAGCCTAAGGACCAAGATCCAATGAACTGACATACCTACACTGGCAGAGAAGAAGGAGGTTCCATCTTGCAATGAAACAGGAGACTTACACTGGTATAAGTGATCCTTACATCCATGTAAATCTACATCAGGTTCTTAAACAAGATTCTTAAAGAAAGCTGCAAGACTAGAGGGAGGACTGCCAGGAGGTGGACAGCCAGGCAAGTGAGGCCACGAAGGGGAAGCAGGAACAGATGGTGGGGCTTCTTCTTTGGGCTTCCCCACTGCTGGGCAGTGAGGAGACAAACAGAATCATGTGTGCATTACCTTCCCTGCCTTCCTCTTTGCTGCCCTGGTTCCCTCAGAGAAGGCAGCCAGGCCAGTGGGGAGGCCAGCAATGGAGACCTGCCACTGCATGGTAGCAGCACTGCACACATACCCCTGCAGTGGGTGAAGGGCCAGACCAGGTATCACTACTTTTCATGTGTCACCCAGTGTCATCTACACCCCCATACTCCCAAATGATGCCATTGCATTTAAAGAAGGCCTGAAGTGGGATTTAAGCATATTGCCGGAGTTGATCCAGATATTACACATTATCAGTATTGTCACTAGGTAGTGTGGAGCATGCAGACCACACCACATGACACCTGAGAGGAGGGGTTACATCTTGTTGGGTCCTCCTCCTGTTTTGTGTGGGTGTGGTGCTGCTGCTAATACTTGTGACAAGGCAGCAGAGAAGAAGACAGCATGCATGTGGCTTCCTCTCACTTTTCCTGGTGCCTTGGCTGGCTCATGGCTGGTCTCCATGGGCAGTGGGGCTGTGGGCTGGGTAGGCCGGACACCTGTACTGAGTGACACTAACACTAGGAACACCACTGCACATGATAGATAAATGGGGCCTCTGTTCAGAAGAAGAATGCCTGAGTATCAGATACTGATTATTATACAGTGCAAACATAAAGCTGAGGGGGTTATTGCTCAATTTAATTTTGTTGGAAGCCGAAGAAGCTGTACCTGCCAACAGAGGTATTTTGAGGTCCTTTGCTCTCTTTCTATACCTGGCCCAGCTTAGTAAAACCAGAAGGTCACCAATTCAGTAGTAGCAGCCCTGAAAACTGTCCCTTACTACAGTCTATTGAGCAAAGTCATAAATCCTCCATCTCTGGTGTTTTCTTCTGCTGTTTGTCAATTTACATTGCTTCTGTCACAGTGCAGCAAAACCGTTTTTGATATGGAAGAATTCATTCAAAGTCAAAATACACCTATCTGCCAATTCTGCCTGTCCTGACAAATGCTTTATAGCAGTAGCTTTACTTTCTTCAAAATGCTCAATTGTTAAAAATAGGGATGCATCTACCAGCCCCCTTGTGTGCACAAGGCCCATCCTGCCTTAGCTTCTGATTCTGTTATCCTGAGTGTCGTGATGTGAAGAGGAGCTTTATTCACATTTACATAAACACATGTAGAACTCTGCAGCATGTTAAAGTCCCACTTCATCAGCATCAATGGCCCTGTGTACACGTTTTGCCAGAACATGGGAAATTTGCTTTTTTGGACACCAGTTCCCAAAATTCCCATGCAGAATGGTCACTGGATGGGGACTGTAGTTCAAGCTTTTCTTTTTAGTCACCAAATGTTCAAAAGAACACATTAATAGGACTACTATTTCTCAAACTGGCATTGTATTAAACTAATTGTAGCAGCAGGTGAAACTCCAGAACCCATCTCAAAGCAAACTAAAAAGAAAGAGAATGATGCTTTAGGCTATATAGTTATACTCTATTTAGGTATGAAACAAGATTGTATGAAATAATCCCATATTAATAATAAAGTGTTGTAAACAACTATTACCTGTCAAAATATTCACAACTATTATCTTCATTATTATATTCACAACTATTATCTTCACCATTGTAATTATTATAGTCATAACTATTATGTTTCAGTATTTAGAGATTTGACCGTATTTTGTAATGCATCCATTTTTGTGTGAATATTTAGCAAGGTAATATTTGTTTACAACCCTTTATTATTAACATTGGATGCATTTCATGCAGTCTAGTTTGACACTCAAATAAGGTTTAACTGTTGTTTTTGTATGCCTTTAAGTCATTTAAGACTTATGCTAACCCTAAGGCAAACCTATCATAGGGTTTTCTTAACACAGTTTGTTCAGAGGACGTTTGCCATTGCCTTTCCCTGAGGCTGAGAGTATGTGAGTTGCCCAAGGTCACCCAGTAAGTTTTATGGCTGAGCTTGGAGCATCATCATTTTTCTTATGCAATCACCCCTAAGTATCCACAGATCCCCCCCCCCCATGGATTCAAGCATCCATGGCTTGAAAATAATCAAAATAATATACAATAATATAAACTGTAAAAGCAAAAATTTATTTTGCCATTTTATACAAAGGACACCATTTCACTATGCTATTGTATTTATTGGGATTTGAGCATCCACAGATTTTAGTATCCATGGGGGGTCCTGGAACCAAATCCCAGTAGGTACCAAGGACCCACTGGATACTATTAAACTTACTTCATCTCCCAGTTTCACACCCATGCAACACATATCTCAGTGGGCTAGTAAATGTGCAGAATATTCAAAGAACTACATGTATGTAGCTGAAAGCTAGTGAGATAAGGATCTGTGACTGCAACACTAGTCTAATGGTAGAGGAACAGCAATAGGAGTGGAAAATCTGCAATTTTGCTTCTTTCCATGTTTGTTTTTTAAAAAAATAAACATTAATTTATTTGAAGTTGAATTTGGGATTAAATTTGCAGATGTCGATTAGTTCTTCAAAAATGAATTTAAATAAAATGTTGACCTCATTATACACCAACCAAATTACCTACTTATCACTATTCCCAGCAAAAAGAGGACTTTGTTGGAAGTCATGCCTTGATCCTTTTTAGGGACAAGTGAGACTTTTCTTTCAGTTCAACTCTGATAAGAAATTACCCTGACAGTATTAACTACAAAAGAATCATGAAAGATGCATAAAACTCCTGTTCAGGGAGAAAAAAAAAACTTTTCCAGATTTTTCATTCTTGCATGTGAGAATGAAATAAATGAAGAGTTATATCCCTGCTCTAAATATAAAGATTCTTCCTTACGCTTCCCCTTCACTCAAGCCTTGTATTTTACTCTAAGCAGGAATGAGAAACTTAGGAAGAAGAGTTGGCAGAAGGAAGGCAAGCTTCATGGCGTTCTGTAGGAATTTTTCTTGGTGCACAAACCTGACACATTTCACATCCCTACCTTAAGTGTAGAGATACACAACTATTCTTGTACAGCCCTGCCTTTCTTCAATTTTTTCAGGTCCAGGAAATCAGAAAACTTGAAACACACGCAAGAATGCCAAGGCAACAATGTAGGGAACATTGACTGATAAAGCTGAAGGATATATTTCAATATAAGCTCTCAGCTTTCAACTCATATGTACCCCTGGAAGCCTTCCCAGGTTCTTCATGTCTGAACCCTGTACGTATTATTCAACAATTAGAAACAGCTGGTATGTGGTGGGACTGTGTATCAGCATATCTCTGTAAGAATGCTGTTTCCAGAACTATTTCTTTAATATATTATTTTAAACACTCACATGTCAGCAACTACAAGTGTTTTTTTTTCTGAGTAAGAGGGACAACCGTTCACCAAGCAAACCTGAATGAGTCTAGTTACTTTAGCAGTCTTAATGTATCAACTTGAGTACTAGTGTGGATTAGTTTAATGTTGGACTATGAATATGTGAAACCAAGGGTCAAATTCTGTCAGCAGCAGAAACCCCACTGGATGACCTTGGCCAAATTTGCACTCTCTCATCCTTAGAGGAAATCAATGACAAACCTCCTCTGAAGAAATCTTGTCTCTTCCTCTGAGTCTTTCTCTGAAGAAATCATTGAAGAAAACCTTATGAGAGGATCACCATCATCTAGTCAACATGATAGCCAACGCACCAGAGATTGGTCAAACTGGTTAATGACTCTAGCTTACAAATGTGAACACTTCATTCTCACATGCTTTCACATGGGATCTTATAAGAAGAGGGAGCTGGTAGACTGACTCCTGCTCCATGTTGGCATTACGACTGCAGATGGGCAGAGGTGGCAGTGGCACTACAACTAAATGCTCAGTAGGGTCAAGTGACAAGAAGGACCTGGCCCTATAAAGCAAGGGTGAGATATGTGGCTCTCCAGAGGTGGTTGGCTGGAAGGAACTGCAGTCTAACACCCTCTGGAAAGCCATATTTCCCACCTCTGCTTTACAGGGCCAGGTAGAATGTCATTGGTAGTGGTAGTGGTGGTGGTGACTGAGCTGGTGGGAGTTGGAGGGTTATAAGGGCTGCCCCTTTTCTAAAACATGTGATTCTGTTTCAGCTTCTCCCTTTGTGGGTCAAACTACAAACCATGTTGGTGTATTTATGCAATTAAATATACATCTCTTCCAACTATACAGAATGCAACATTTGATTGGTCTGATTTTATCAATAAAAGAGGCACACTATACTAGTGAAGAATGCAAGATCTTTCATGAAGGTCTACACTTATAGAGAGAAGTAAGGACTCACCAGGGTCATCTCTGGGTTTTCTCTGCTTTTTTTAAAAAAAGGTCTCCTTTACCTTTCTATGTGATGTAAACAGTACCTGGGAACAATATTCAAAGACATAGCTGTGTTTATCTGTACAAACATGCAAAGGGATCTTGCAGCAGCTTTGAGACTAAGGGCCAAAACACACTGCAGAAATAATTCAGTTTGAAACTTCTTTGACTGACCTGGCTCAGTGCTGGAGAATTCTGTGAATGGTACTTTTGTGAGACATTTAACCTTATCTGATAGGGAGCTGTGGTGCCACAACAAACTGCAGTTTCCAGAATTCCCTAGTACTGAGGCAGAGCAGTTCAAGTAGTCTCGAACTGGATTATTTCTGCAGCGCATGTTTTGGCCCATGCTGAGACAAAGAGCTTTAGTGCAGAAACTCTTGTAGACTGGCTTCTGGTGAAGT
Organism: Urosaurus nigricauda; assembly: GCA_034509955.1. NCBI lineage: Eukaryota > Metazoa > Chordata > Lepidosauria > Squamata > Phrynosomatidae > Urosaurus > Urosaurus nigricauda. The sequence goes on from JAOEGL010000004.1 coordinate 111,979,148, forward strand.
AGACTGAAGTCCTGTCTGCACAAGCCAGTTAAACTGGCTTCACTCTGTCATCTTAGTGGGAAACTCAGATGAAACAGGGACCAAACCCAGAGTCTGACATTAACAGCCTGGATGGCATCCAGCCTGTTTAGCATCCAACTTGAGTTATCTACCACTTAACATGAAGTAAAAAGCAAACAAGAAAACAAAACCTCTGTGTTTGCTCTGGATCTTTCAAGAAGATCTGGAGCTCTCTCTGGCTGTTTAATATATGTTCTGATGAGCCATCTGGTGTCTCTGCCAGTGCCTCAGTTCACTCGCCCTGAGAGGGAATGAGGTGCTCAACCATGTGATTGTTACTGGACATTTTATTCTAATCTCAGAGCAAAGGTGGCAGTGAACATGCCAGGTGGGATGTGCATGCAAACAACTGCCCAGCATTGAAATCAAGGTCCTGGAGTTACTGAATGGGGGGGGGGGGTTAGCCTGTCTTCAGAGTATCCTGGTCATTGCAGACAGAATGTGAGCCTACAAAAAACTTATGCACCTTTCTCTCATTTAATCTTAAAAGTGTTAGAAGATTTCTTAGCAGTACCTAAGGGGATCATCATGAATCTAAAATAACTCAGCTTACTGTGGTCTCCACCTATGCACAGTCTTTCTTTCCAAGAGCTTTTCCCCTAGACAAGCACTCTTCAGGTACTGGAACTTGGCAGGCATTATTCTAATATGCAGATGGACACATGTGCAGTAGGAAATAGGGTTTTGTGCATTTGGAAATAAGGACTTTGACCAGGAATAATATCAATGAGGAAAAAAATTACAAAGGAATAGAAAATGAAATTAATTGCTGTTACCTTTCAGTCTCCACAACTTTATATTAGTAGTACAGTTGGCCCTTGGTATCTGCAGACTTGCCATCCACAGATTCAAGCATCTGCTGATGGAAAACCCGCATTGGCGAAAGATGCATGTGGCTGTGCCATCATTAGGACAGCCCCTGTTGTCCTGTGATGGTGCCTACATGTGGCTGAAAAACCATTAAATCCCATTGTCTCTAACATGGCTGTGCCACCATTAGGGACAATGGAACTTGAGCATCCATGGATTTTGGTATCCCTGGGAGGGGTCTAGAATGGGTCCCCCACAGATACTGGGCCAACTGTATACAATGGATACCAAATAGCAGATAATTCTAGCAGACAAGGAGAAAACATGCATGAAGATATATCTATCAATTTTGGATCCACCTGTATTGCTGCAGATAACAGCAATTGTCAAGAATTCCATTTGCATCATGGCTGCAAGCTTCTGCTTTCCATTTCATTTCATAGTGCCAGCATGGTTTAGTGGTTTGGGTGTTGGACTATGATTCTGGAAGCCAGGGTTCAATTCCCTGCTTGGCCATGGAAACCCACTGGGTGACCTTGGGTGAGTCACACCTCTCAGCCTCAGAACACCCCATGATGGGTTTGCCTTAGGGTCACCATAGGTAGGAAATAACTTGAAGGTGCACAGCAACAACCATAGTACCATCACAGCTCAGGATAGAGCTAATGTATCTTCAGTCAACATCTGTTATCCCTTGGATTCCATACAGGACTCCCGGTTATTTAGCAAAGCAGATTCTCTCTTCCTCAGTTATACAAGGCGTTGCCTTCTCTTCCTGTTTTCCTGTCTGTCTCTCCTACCCAACTCATCTGCAGTGCTATCTGCACCTATTACTACACAAGGTGCTAAAGAAATAGTGTCTCCAAGTTCACTTTGCAGAACTTTACTACAAAATATTTACAGCACAAAATACATGACAACGACTCTCCAACCAACCATCCACTACCAGTAATAACCCACATTGTCCATAGTGTCAGGTCCACATTTATACACATTGTCCATGACACGATCTCCTTACACAGGTGCTTGCAATTGTCCCTTGCATCATGTCTACCACTATGCTGCAACCTTTGCAGATGTTGCATCACCCAGCTTCCTCAGCCACCTGCCGTATTCTGTTCTTTGAAATTCTTAATACTAGTGGTGTACATACATACATACATACATACACTGAAAGGTTTGCTGCCTTGCATGCTAAAAGGGGGGGAAATCTGGGCCTTTTCTGACCAGAGGAAAAACTAATCCACACACACTATTGACATGGATTCCAGTGAACCCCTGCCAATGCTACAGCCAGAAACACCACCAACAGTTTTCATGGGGCTACAGAGTGGCCACATCATCCATGTCTGATTAGTATTAGCCTTCTGGCTTCTTGTGCAGTGTGTGATGTGTGTGTGTGTGTGTGTGTGTGTGTGTGTGTGTAAAAATGAACCTAAAATAAACCCTGGGTGACAAGAAAGGCAGCAGAAGAAGGAGAAGTCTTTATTAGTGTAATTTATAACCTACCTTTCTCTCCTGAATGGGAGTCAAGAAACCTGAGAACTAGAGCATAAACTGAATAAAAGTAGAGACAATTTAAAGCACAATTTAAAATACACAGTACAGTATAACGAATGATACAAGAATAAATAAAACAGGTGGCCAGTAAAGTCATCTCCCAAATGCCAGCCTAAAAGGTCCTTGCCTGCTGGAAGAAAGACAACAGGGCAGGCACTAGTCTAGTTTCTCTTAGTAGGGAGTTCTAGTTGCTCCAAAGAGAACCCTTTCTCACATCTGCACTAGATATGCCTCCTACCAATAATATATTCATGTTCCTCCCCCATTACATCTTTTCTTTTTCAGTTAGTAGGCCACAGCAATCAAAATAAGGTATACCCTATTTTTAAATCCCACTTTCTGAAGTCCACTTCATGACAGCCTCCATTTCACAGAGCCTTTGCACTCTAAAGAAGATTTTAGAGAATCAACAGTAACATCAACTGACTTCTTCACTGGTTTGTTGAACTATTGTAGTTGTTTCTGAAACACTCAAGTCAATCTGATCTAAGCTTCTCTTATATGAAAGGACAGGAAATTTGAAGAATGAGACCTAGAGAATGGAGAGAAAACACACTCGCCTGTATAATATTTTGGGTTTTACTTATTTTTTTCCACCAATTATTTTTGGAAAGTACTGGAATTCATTTTGGACTATTTCTTCTTCCTTTTCCTCTTCCTTCTTCTTCTCATGACCCCCCCCCCCCCAAAGTTATCCATCAGTCATCAAAAAGTAGGAAGTGTGGCTCTGGTTTGGCATAGGCATGCTGTTTCAGCACTTAGGTTGCTAGCAGCCTGTTCAAAGGCTCTCAACACATTCACAAGACTTTTCATTACTGTCCTCTTTAGACATCACAATCATCCATCAACTTCATTTGACTGCCTTTGTTCAATCAGGTTGGCTAATATTGAGAGACAATATGATTCCATCTGGAGTTAGAATTCTGGAGAAAAGTTTGGCATGAGTACAATGTTAGCACTGGCAGAGATTCAAAAGATTCCTTCCTTTTTAAATCTTGGGAACTTGGAGTGAGATAGAACATCCAGTTCCATCAATACACGCCATCTTATTCACCATAGTAATATTTAGAATATAAACTATGATATACTTATAATAAACCATACTGAGATGCACATTTCAGGAAAAGACAATTTGAAGATGGTAAAAATGAGAGGCAAAACCATTAGTTCTAGAAGGTGGAATTTTAAAGTTTGAGGATCCACAGTCTCGGGTATCACTGAGCATGGAAATAACTAATTGCAAGAAATGAGTAATTATATTTTATTTAATCTTTTTGAAATAACTAAAGTCATAGAATCATAGAATCATAGAGTTGGAAGAGACCACAAGGGCCATCCAGTCCAACCCCCTGCCATAACTTCTAACAGCATGAAGGATAACTTCACTTGTTTTGTGTTGTAACTGTAAGAACTGTAGTTACCTTTATAGGTACAGATATTGTATTACAGTATCATTAGTTAGGCATGTTTGGTACCACAGGACAAAAACTTGTAGCATTTTAACTTCTTTTTTTTAAAGAAAGCATTATTTTTGTTACTTTGGAATAATAAGAAAGGAGGTAACAACAATAAAATGCAACTTTAGCTATAAGAATGTCCTTTGGCACACTGGAACAATAATGAATTATATTTTAAAAGTAGATATCCAAGCTCTGAAATACCCACAACCACATTTCTTCATGGAATCATCCACTTGTTGGGAGATAGAATGCCAGCTACATGGGAAAGTTTTACACAGTTGGCCCCAAACATCAACTATTGGAATGATTTTAAATAATACAATATGTGATGACTCTATTAAAAACGTGTTCCACAATACTAGTATAACATGCAAGCACACATGATAAAACAGTGATTACATGCAAAAGTTAATGTCAATAGTGAATAGAAAGGGGACTTGGTACTGGGAGATCTGGGTTCAAGAGTCTGTGCTGGACTCACTGTCTGACCTTATGTAAGTGATTCCCTCTCAGCCTGACTCTCATCCTCTTCTTTGGTTACTTCTTTGGTTTTGGTACTCTGTTGCTTCCTTTCTCCAAGTTATCAAGATTCACATTTTGAAACTTCTTTGCACAAAGGCTTTTTTGTAAGGTAAAGCAGGGATGAGCAACTATGCATAGTGTCTCCCCCTCTCCCTGTGCTCACCCAGCAGGCTGGATATTCTTATTTCAGGCACACCAGAAGTGATGTAATGTTATTTTTTGATCTTTTTTGATCCCCTTTTGGCCAATGTTGTCTTTCTTCTTTTGCTGCTCAGGTAAGGCGCCAAAGAAACAATAGACACTGTCTGGAGGAAAACATGACCACAACTTTATTAAAGAGAACATAGCATATAAACATCAACAGGGTTGGCCCAAAGCATAAGGTCTGGATCTGGACATCAGCCACACCACGGTTGGCTAATGTACGGTTGCTTGGAGACCAAGCATCGGGATGACATAGGTGCCAAGCCCCGCCCTCTAGCGCAGTCACGCAACTGCGCTGCTTCTATTCGATTTGCAAGGCACTCTAGTCACCGGGTGTTAAATGACTGTGGCCCTCACACTGGCCACAGCAGGCCGCTCCATACACCCGGGTCACAAGGACTCCCGATCCAGTGCCAGAGAGCCCTGAAAACCCCTAACCCCAGATCCAGACCTATGATGCCGCCCCCAACCAGTTGTGACAATCAACTCCCAGGCAGGGAGGGATGGGGAGCCAAAATTGGCAATGGCACCAGAGCGTGCTGAGAATGGCCTTAAATAGGTCGAAGCAAATTAGGAAGCCAGGGAGGACAGAGGCTCCGCCCTCCCCTGGTCCTCCAGCCAATGGTGGAAGGAGGCAGGCAAGCCACAGCCAATCAGGCTGCCTGCCTTCCCCACAAAGGATCATGGGACATGAAGTCCCAAACAAGAAATGGCAGGCGGGCTTCTTGCCTTTCCTTCCTTCCTTCCGGTGGCCAATTGGAGTGGGGCCCGCCCGCGCACTGGCCGCTAGGAAGGGAGCCACCACAGGCACCGGAACATGGCGCTTCCCGAGCACGGCAACCGCGCCAGCCCGCGCAATCGGGCAGCGCCATTTTATGGGTTGGAGAGTTGGATGGCTCTGTGGGTATTGGGGTATGCAAATTCCCAGATTTATGGGTAGTTAGACTTGGGTTTGATTGGTTTTTGGTCAAAAAAATAATATGAAAATTGGGACCAACATTTTTTAAAAAAAAAAAAAATAGGGGGATCTGGGGATTGTGGGAAGCTTAAGCATGCCACAAACAGCACATGGGGCACACTTTGCCCATCCCTGTTTTAAAGCAATAGTGAGCAAAGTGTAAAGCAGGGTTGGACAAAATGCATCCCATGGCCTACCAAAAAATGACATCATATTAGCAAATTAAAAAGAAAATTAAGTACAAAATAGTGGGGAAAGTTGACTAAGGGGAAAAATATTCCAGCAAAAAACACCAGCTTTAGGGTGATGTGGGGGCATGGCATATGTGTACTGGATGCCCCAATGCTGCACCCTGCCAAATTGGCGTCACGCCACCCCATTGACATGCACCACAGAAACAGAGGAAAGCCACCAGCACAATGGAAAGGGTGTTTGCTTTTTTTCCAGCCCAAAAAAGGAGCAGCATTTTACTGCTCCTTTTTGGGCCAGAAAATGCATGTGGTTGCTGTGGCCATGATCTGGTGATGAAAATGGCTGTGTCAAGCCACCACTTCGAGGCCATCTGTTTTGCCCCTAAATATATCCCAGCGAATGGGATAGTCAATATGATAGCCTGTTTCTTTTAGCACAGTATTAATAATAAATACTATAGTCAATACTGTATTAATTAAAGTATTCCTTAATTACATGGATATATAAATATCAATTTAATAATATATAACCAAGTGGGAGGAGGAGGATTTTTTTTTTAAAATGTAGGGGGAAGTTTTAATGAAGTTAATAATATTTAATGAAGAATTGATTTCAGGCAAATTTGAATCAGGTTTACATAAATACAGATAATTTTAATGCATCTTAAACTTAAAAAAAATCTTTTAAAAACTCAAATAAAAATATTTATTTTACATTGACATGTGCAAGTGTTGTGGGACGAGGAGATGAAATGTGTATGCTGATACATATGGTCATATTCTTACTCCTCATAGTAAGACTACAAGGAGCAAGAACAAATGCTAACCACACCTAAAAGGGAGCAAAACACATTGAATTTGGGACTCTTTGGCATGGTCCTTGAAAGCCATTTATACTTGAGGTGAAGGAAAAGATCCCCCCGACCCCTGCATCAGACGAAATACAGCAGCTGCCTGGGTTGGGAGTTGAATCTTACTTTAGAAGTAACAATCGGGTAGCATCCTCTATCATGTTTTCTGACCTCCAATTGGAGGGTTTATAGGGAACAGTTTATTACCCTCCACCTACCACCACCTCACCCAAGCATCACCGACCTGAGATGGTCACCTTTCTGAAGGGATAGCCCTGTCCTCTGATTTAATGTGATTTGGATTACATTTCACTAAGGTTTTATGGAGGAAAATTAGTAGCAGTGTGACATTCACACGTATATCGTTTCAAATGTCCCATTGTCAACGGCAACGATCATTTGTTTTAGGAACATTTCAGTTGAATAATAACTGCTTTGTTGGGAAGGACACCCGTACTGAGCAACAGTGCATAAGCTGTGGTTCTCAGGCTCCACCTTGCAAATTGTTCTTCTGCCACAGCTGGAAAAAATGCTTTCAAGAGTCTGATGTCTCTTCCTGTGTGGTGATGAAGCTTTGCTTCAACGACTCTTTCCCATCAGAACCCACAGAGACCTACCTTCCTAACCACCAATTTAACGGTTTCTTACCACATCCACCAGACTCAAAAACACTGAATTTGGAAGAAGGATTACAAATAGTTTCTAGTCTGTTGAGACAAGAGATAGCATCTCAAGGGATTTACAACTGAGATGTACAAAACTGACCTTGAACATTTGTGCACAGAAAGATATAACAACTGAAAATTTCATAGAAGAGCATGTCCCCTCCCCCCATGAAGATGGAATAACTTGATCTAATCATTTTTGTTTTACTTCAAGTACAAATGAAAAACCTCATCTTGTCTATCCCCCCACATTTTAAAAAGAAAAGCATAATATCTAAAATGTCAGGAACAATCTATCCAGTATTCAGTCCTCTTAAATTCATTAGTTTTACCCTTTCTGGGTAACATTAAAGGAATTTAACAGTGCATTTCAGTCTATGCTTACTCAGGAGGGAATTGCATGATATGCAGTCAAACTTATTCTTAGAGTAAGAAAGCAAATTATTACAATTTTTAAATCACACCTGTATGCATTTCTTCATCAAAAGGTATTGTATACTATAGGAATATATTGGCAAGCATTTGTATATAGAGTTCAAGCACACATACTAACTGCTTTATCACACTAGGGGGCAAACAGGATTTAAACAAGACTTAAGGAGAGTCAAACAGGAAATGTCCTGTGATAAACATAGGACATTTCCTGTCTAACTCTCGTTTAACTCTCATTTAAATCCTTTTTGCCCCTTAGTGTGATAAAGCAGTTACTGGACTAGATTCTAAGTAAACATGTTTAGGATTGATTTTTTAAATAAACAATAACCCCCTAATGGCTTTTGAATGGTACCCATAGTATTTTGCTAGAAGCTCTCAGTAGAATTTTAATATATCCAGGCTTGCATCCATCTTTGTATTTCTATGAATTGAAAAATCTGTTCCATTCATGAAATGGCTGAGATTCAGCAAAGGCTCCCCACTGGAAGAAAGTGGGTAGGGTTTGTTTTGTTTTTGTTTGTTTTTTGTTGTTGTTGTTTTGCCGTTTGTCTCTTTCTTTTGTAACTGCACGTGCCATCTCTCACAGTGCTCCAAACTATTCTCTGTGCAGGTTTTTGGAGGCTCAGGGGCTTGCAGAGGAAAGAAGAAAACAGCACAAAACTTCACCCACCTCATCCAGCAAGAAATTCACATGAACAGAAATCCACATCCGGTTAATCTATATCAACCCAAAAGTGTAAATTTCATTTGTATTTAGAGAAGAACATGGGAAAGAATTCTCAAACATTTTTAAAATTAGTACTTCCAGATATATTTTGAAAAAGTGTTTAAAATAATCCTGTAACCCGTTTTTCATTTTATGGGCACAATCCAACCAAAGTGAAACACATTTAAGTATCATAATTTTAGTGGGAAATAATTGAAACATGCCCTTTTTGATGTCATTGAAATCAGTCGGGTGAATTAGTTTTGGCTAAACCATGGTCATTGAGAAGCAAATTTAATGCATGTTTACTGGCTCCAGAGTTTATAGTTTACATCCTCATCTTTGACTGATAGAAATGAAATCCAAGGCATGTCTGTTTATTCACTCACTTGTTTCACTAAGCAAAACCTAAGGTTATGTCAGATAGAAATAATGATACTACAGCTGCCATCCTACCTGCGCTTCCTAAGGAAGAGCAGTGGATGAAGCAATCATTTCCAGTACATAACAGTTTCACAGATGTTCACTCATAAATCTGCTCTGTCCTGGTTTCACATCAACTTGCAGTTAAAAACAAATCATATGAAAATTCACATTTAAATAAGCATCTGTAAAGCATCTCTCTCTCTCAAAATATGTGCTTGACTTTAAAAAAAAAATCAAAATGGTATCAGAATATTGGGGGGAAATCTGTTATGAGCTAAATTCTAAAGCACACCGGCATGTCAGATTCATTTGTATCAGAATTTGCAAAGACACAATCCCTTGATCGTCTCTAAAAGGGACAGGCAAAAACTCAGTTTGCTGAGTAATGGTCATTATGTAACCAAAATACCATGAACATGCAAGAGAGAGATACCTGCAGGAAATTAGAGAGCTTTTCAAATATAGCAAGGAATATCCCTCTAACAGCCCTTCAAATAGAAGACTGTCAATTGTACATTGATGACCACTCCCAGAGCTTGTGAAATTACTTTTTCAGACTCTACCTTCTGGAATTCTCTAAGCCTTCTGGAGTGTTTTTCAGGAGGTCATTTGGGAGGGCTGCCCATTATAAGCCACTTTTACATTCTCCAAATGAATTTAAAAATAAAGTAGTGAACTATTTTATACGTAGCACGTTCACACTTCTAACAATGAGTACTGTTAATAAGTAGAGAATAGTACATTAGCTTTTAGGATGTCCTACGATCTGGGAAACAGGTTTCCTGCACCTTTCCTTCTCTGGCCCATGGTTATGGTTAGGCTGGTCTTACTTTTACCATGTTTTTTTTCCTGGAAGGCAGGAGATCCGTCTAGGTGGTCTTGTCCATATTGCCAGTGAAGAAGCCCAAAATGTTTCTCATTTTGTGTGTTCTACAGACTCAGGGCAACTGGGGGTTGCAAGTTACAACCTAGTTGCTGGATCTATGCCCTTCAAGGATAATGATGAATATAGGGAAAATACATTACCAGAACTACTCTTAAAACAGATTAAAGTGAACTTTTTTGAACTGTAAATAGTCTGATTGAACCACAGAGGCCTTGTTATTTTATTTAAGAAGATTCTGCCTTTTCTTAACAATTAAGCACTATTTGTAAATTACAAGCAAATCAATAAGTCTATGTTTGTTCAAAACTGTGTTTCTGTTGCTGAGATAATCTAACCATGGCAGTGCCAGTGCACTGAATCAGCCTTTCTAACAGAAATGGACATTTATTATATCACTGACAACTGTCAACTTCCAATAACATGTACCCTTTATAGAGAGATTTTCATCTCGAGTATTTATTTATTCTATCTATGAAGGAAAATGCAGACAACTGTAAAACAACAACAACAACAACAACAACAATGGAGTGGGACAAACAATGGAGTGGGACAATGGAGTCAAACTCAGCCAAATCCTCAAAGTCTAGCAAATTCCTCACTTGCCTGGAAGACAATTTCATTGTCCAAAAGGTGGAAGAGGCAACAAGGGGATCAGCCATTTTAGATCTGATCTTAACCAACAGGGAAGACCTAGTTGATGGGGTGCAAGTGGTTGGATCCTTAGGTGGAAGTGACCATGTTCTCCTGGAGTTTGTAATACAGTGGAAGGGAGAAGCTAGGCATAGTCAGACACGCACTCTAGACTTTAGGAGAGCTAATTTCAATAAACTTAGAGAAATACTGGGAGTGATCCCATGGTCAGGAATACTAAAAGAAAAGGGAGTTCAAGACGGATGGGAGTTTCTCAAAAGGGAGATATTGAAGGCACAATTTCAAACAGTTCCAATGAGGAAGAAAAATGGAAGATGTCTCAAGAAGCCAGGATGGATGACTAAGGAACTTTCAAATGAGCTAAGTTTTAAACGGAACATGTATAAGAAATGGAAAAATGGAGAAATCACGAAAGAGGAATTCAAACAAATAGCCAGCACATGTAGGGGTAAAGTCAGAAAAGCTAAAGCGCAGAATGAACTCAGGCTGGCTAGAGAGGTTAAGAACAATAAAAAGGGTTTTTTTGGATATGTCCGCAGCAAAAGGAAGAAGAAGGAAACAGTGGGGCCACTGCGTGCAGAAGATGGCAAAATGCTAACAGGGGACAGAGAAAAGGCAGAATTACTCAACACCTTCTTTGCTTCAGTCTTCTCAGAAAAGGCAAAGGGTGCTCAACCTAAGGATAATGGAACAGGAGACAGAATAGAGGAAATTCAGCACAGAATAAGTAAAGAGGTAGTACAGGAATACCTGGTTAACCTAAATGAATATAAATCTCCAGGACCAGATGAACTACATCCTAGAGTATTAAAAGAACTGGCAAATGTAATATCAGAGCCATTGGCAATAATCTTTGAGAACTCTTGGAGAACAGGAGAAGTCCCAGCAGACTGGAGGAGGGCAAACGTCGTCCCCATCTTCAAAAAGGGAAAAAAAAGAGGATCCCAACAATTATCGTCCAGTTAGTCTGACATCAATTCCAGGAAAGGTTCTAGAGCAGATCATTAAGCAGAGAGTCTGTGAACACTTAGAGGCCAATGCCATAATCACAAAAAGCCAACATGGGTTTCAGAGAAACAAGTCATGCCAAACGAACCTGATCTCTTTTTTTGATAAAATTACCAGCTTGGTAGATGAAGGAATGCTGTGGATATAGTATACCTCGATTTCAGTAAGGCCTTTGACAAGGTTCCCCATGACATTCTTGCAAACAAGCTTGCAAAATGTGGGATAGACAAGTTAACTGTTACATGGATTTGTAATTGGTTGACTGGCCGAACTCAAAGGGTGCTCAACAATGGCTTCTTTTCATCCTGGAGAGAAGTGACCAGTGGGGTCCCACAGGGCTCTGTCCTGGGCCCATTGCTATTCAACATCTTTATTAACGATTTGGATGACAGAATTGGGGGCATACTTATCAAATTTGCAGATGACACTAAACTGGGAGGAGTAGCTAATACCCCAGAGGACAGGATCAAAATTCAAAATGACCTGAATAGACTAGAAAGCTGGGCCAGTGCTAACAAAATGAAATTCAATGCGGAGAAATGTAAGGTTCTGCACTTAGGGCGGAAAAATGAAATGCACAGATATAGGATGGGGGACACCTGGCTGAATGAGACCACATGTGAAAGGGATCTAGGAGTCCAAGTAGACCATAAGCTGAACATGAGTCAACAGTGTGATGCGGCAGCTAAAAAAGCCAATGCAATTTTAGGCTGCATCAATAGAAGTATAGTTTCTAGATCAAGGGAAGTAATAGTGCCACTCTATTCTGCTTTGGTCAGGCCCCACCTGGAATACTGTGTCCAGTTCTGGGCACCACATTTCAAAAAAGATGTGGAGAAACTGGAGCATGTCCAAAGGAGGGCAACTAAGATGGTGAAGGGTCTGGAAACCTTGCCCTATGAAGAACGCCTTAGGGAGCTGGGGATGTTTAGCCTGGAGAAGAGAAGGTTAAGAGGTGATATGATAGCCCTGTTTAAATATTTGAAGGGATGTCATATTGAGGAGGGAGAAAGCTTGTTTTCTGCTGCTGCAGAGACTAGAATGCGGAACAATGGATGCAAACTGCAGGAAAAGAGATTCCACCTCAACATTAGGAGGAACTTCCTGACAGTAAGGGCTGTTCGACAGTGGAACACACTCCCTCGGAGTGTAGTGGAGTCTCCTTTCTTAGGGGTCTTTAAGCAGAGGCTGGATGGCCATCTGTCAGGGATGCTTTGACTTGGAGTTCCTGCATGGCAGGGGGTTGGACTGGATGGCCCTTGTGGTCTCTTCCAACTCTATGACTCTATGATTCTATGATTCTATTCTATGATTCTAAGTGGGACAGTAAAATAACAATAACAAAAAAAGCAAAAACAATTCTCAAAAGAAATGATAGACAAAATTGGAGGGTAGGCCAAAGAGATTAAGCAATATGTAGCAAGCTATGGCATTACAATCACAAGTATTTACAGCAATCCTATTGATATCATCCCTTATTGAGATATCTGCCAAATTTTTTTAAAAATGTCCTTCAGTAGTTAAATTTTGTTAACAGTGTGCACGGTTGAATAAAAAAATGCATTTTTCATTAAATATGCATTTGAATTCACTTAAGCTTTTAGGTGAAACCCTAGAAGAACATTGAAAAAACAAGCATGATTAATATTTTGTTAGCATATATGTGCATACTGTATGACTTGCATCTATGTTCATGAAGCTATGCAAGTATCCTTTATTGTAACCTGACCTTTTTCCTTCCTTCTCTATTTTCCATCTGGTTGCTAGGGCTAGAATAAGAGCTGACAGGATCTCTTCAGCTAAAACTATTTGAGGATAGTCTAGAAGATCATTTCTTGGAATTACAGTAGTTGCATTCTGCAATGTAGACAAGGCCTCCAAGTTCAGTTTCAGTTCTAGGATTCTATGATAATAGCTTATGGTTACATAAGTATTTATACCACTGGGTTTCATATCACCAAAGGGACTATAGTGCCTGAATGTGAAAACAGTTTCTATTGAAATCATTCAGTTCAAGCTGATGTGAAGTGTTACAGGCTTACTGTCTGAGAGGTGCTAAATGTGAAGAAGTTTATTGTGCCTTCACCCAGAAGAAAGAGGCAGGCATGGTTTTGGCAAGCAGGGGGCAAGTAAGGCTACATTTTTATTTAAATAATTACACAAGCTCTTTACTGAATGTGAAGCAAGATATGGGTTGTCTTGTAACCTCCTCCATATCAAGATCTGCAGCAACATGTGTGATGTTCCCTGCTTGTGTTCAGACACAGTTGAAGTTGGGACAGTCCTCTAACTCACCATCCTTCCCCCAAACCCCATGTCTTCTAAACATATTTCAAAGGGTTTCTTCCCAGGAACATGAGCCTTTAAAGATAAGGCTCAAGAATCTCCTTTTATCAGAAGTAATTTCCAAAGTATCAATGAGCAAAGCCAGAAAAAATTAATTTGGAGCAGCTACCAGTATCCCTACAGAGTCTGCAGAAAGAAAGAGTGTATCTACACTGCAGAAATAATGTTTGACACCACTTTAAGTGCTGTAGGCCCATCCTATGGAATGTTGGGATCTGTAGTTTTACAGGGCCTTCTCTGCCAAAGAGTGCTGGTGCCTCACAAATGTCAGGCAGGCAGGCAGGCACGAAACCTCACATAAGCCCGTCTAGTGCAGTGAAGAGGAAACCTTTGAATTTTTTCATTCTCACTGACAATTTTTCATTGTTTCATGCTGGCTAAAAGAATCTGGGACTTGTCATGGAAAAAAAAAAGAATAGCTTTCCTAAGTGATGGTGTTGATATGAAAACCACACTGTCTTAACTTCTAACTATTGTCATGAGATTGGAGTACCCCACAGTCTCACACCTCTCCCTTTTCCTTCCATTTTTGTGTGGAGATGTTCAACTTCATTTCCAGTTTTAGTCAGGTACTGTTAGCATTATCTCTGAACTGCCATAGTTCAGCTATCTCTGAAGCTGAAAATAAAGGAAAATATCTGTGTGTGGAATAAGGAAAGCCAGAACTCCTTTACAATATTTTAAAGACTGGTGGATATTTTTCATTCCAAAAGTTCCAAGCAGGCATGGGAAAGCCACTTTCCTGAAGCTGTGGAGAGCTACTGTGGGTTGATGCAGACAGTTCTGAGCTATATGGACACACTAATCCAGGGAGTGGCAACTTTCTATGTTCTCAATAATGTAGGCCATGTTACAAATAGTCAAATCTTTAAATCAATAGTACTGCTGCCACAGGTAATCTTACTGGATATAATGTGGGTATCTGAAAGCATGAGTGCTTGATGCAACCTCCTGCCAGGTGGAACCCCAAGGAAGGAAGAAGATAGACCTAAGGGAAGGTGGAAAACTTGACAAGAGTTTATTTCTGGATCATTTCTGCAGTGTGGATTGGACCAAACTTACTTTTTTGCAACATTTCTCAGAATCTGCCAGCCACTGTGCCTGTGATTTGAATAGCCATGTGAGTATAGGCAGGTGCCCTACTTCTGACTTTTAAGGCTAAGGAGGTCTTGAAGATTATCATACCAGTGCTTACCGTGGGGTAAGCACTGGAAACTTGTTGCTGAAACGTTGAGGAAGTGCACGTGTGTCAAAGGCTGGCACGTTTCTTCAATGTCAGGGAATCGTCAGCTCCCCTCCAGCGTCACTGAATCGTTCAGGGATGCTGGAGAGGAGCCAATGATTCCCTGATGTTGAGGAAGCACCAGGCTTTCCTACACGCATGCTGCCTCAGCATTTCAGCAATGATTTACCAGCGCTTAAGCACTGGTAGGAAAATCTTCCTTCTCAGCAGATGTGAGGGCAGAGGCAGGTATGGGGTATGCAACAGTAGCAGGTCCATGGCACAGCAAGCAGGCAGGCATGTAAACACCCACCCATCGCCCCACTAGCCGAGGGACTGACTTGGGACAGGACCCAGGGCAGGATATCATGGATTTGGCCTATACTCCCTTGCCCATATACTTAGGACCTATGTTTAACAAGAAGTCATCTTTTGGTGTGTGATTAATTTCCTCCTGGAATCTAGCATAGAATCTTTCAATTTCTTCTTCTTCTGCATCTGTAGTAGGATCATAAACTTGGATTAAGTTTATATTGTTGAGATGATTTGGTCAGATTTTGTGTTTCTGTATATCCTTTGACTGCTTTTTGCTACATCTTTCCTCAATATTAATGTCACCCCATTTCATTTTAGATGTTCATTTCCTGAAATGAGGGCATTGTCCCCCTAATAGGAATTCCTCCAATCAAATTTCCCTTCAGTTCCCACATTTCTAGCATAGCAGTAACTTCAAACTTTCGTCAAAAATTTAGAACAATTTATTCATCCAAAGAAAAGAGGCAGGCAAAGCTACCAAGGGAATGCAAACACAGCAAAGATAAGAGTTCAAGGAGTAAAACACTATGCAATTATCTGACTCAAAATGTCACATTCCTGTTTGCTTTAACTCACATTCCTGTTCACTTTTCACCCCAAGTATTGCAATGTTTATACAATCCATTTCTTGTTTTATGTTGTCTAGCTTCCTCTGATTCATGCTTCTCAGATTCCTTATTCCTATAATATGTGTTGTGAAGCTTTTGAATTTTCTTCTGCCACTGAGCTTGTCAACAGCTGGATGTCTTTTTGGCTTGAGTCCAGTTGTGTCATTAGCCACAACATTCCTCATAGCTGTCCTGTGCCCTACCCAAGTAGCTCATTCAGTGCCCTCTGACCTGAGAGCTTCATCTTTTGGCACTATATTGTGTTTAATTTTGATTGTCTCCTCATAGGATTTCCACTGTAAAAGACATTCAAAAGGGGTTTAACATGCCTCTCTCTGTGCAGTACTAACAAGCATTAGCTGTGGTGCCACTGCCATTGTCTCCGAGAGATGTTCCATTAGTGTCACCCCTACTGCTTTTGGTGTGCAGTATCACATTTGGCACATTTAGTCTGGTTCCTCAGGAAAAGCCTCTGACATTGGAGACCCTACCAGCAGCACTGCTATTGTCAGCATAGCCGCTTGCTCCACAGGAACATACAAACCCATCATCATACAAACCCATCCACAGGAACATACAAACCCACCTCAAAAATGTAGTACTATTGGTGGGCAGCCACTATGGTCACTGTGAAATTCAGGTGCCAAATTGGCTTACAGCTGAGAGCTCTATAGCCCCCAAAAATTTCCTTCTTTTTTTTTTTAGTTGAAAAAAGACTAGATAAATCTTGAAATACAAAAATCGAAAGTTCGCATCACCATATGTACAGATTAAACATGCAACATACAAACAACATGCAAACAAACAACATACAACATGTGGCACATAAGATATAAATAAATTAAATTCAGGATCTTGGAATAATCTCTTTGTTATCTATGATCTAATTATCTATCATATAAACAGTACTTCCTTTGGTACCGTGTCTATACTGTTTTGTTACGCAGAAAAAACAAACAAACATCTCAACCTCTTACTATCCATTTGTATTGTACCCTCAATCATTCATTTCCTTATTAAAATCCTAAAGAAATTTAAATGCTCATAGTTGTTCCTTCTAAGTACCATTGAATTACATATTTCATTAAGAATTGAGAAGAACAAAAGTGTTATTTTTTATGGAAATTATATTTCATCTCAGTGTATGGAGAGTAACAATATTTGATACTGCTATGTAGGAACCAGGATAGTATCCTGGAAGGCCATAACTTTCTGATTTTTGCCTGACTCCCACCCACCCATGTTGTGTGGGGTGGGTGGGAGCAGCCAGGAAAAGATTATGTAAGGCTATATGCTCCTGATTTTTGCCTGGCTCCCATCCTCCTCATCCCTTCCCATCCTGCTCACCCCCAGTGAGATCTCTTTGAGAACTGCATAATTTTTGAAGACATCTGGAAATGGAGAGAAAATTGATTAAATTGTTTCTTCTCTCTTGCAATAAAGAAAAATTTAGCAAAGCAAACCCTAGTTCAAGGATACGGTAGTCAACTCTCGTACAGCAGTGGGACCGATATTAAATAACAGATGTCTGGCAGAAAATTATCCATTCAGCACGTAAATAGGCTTCCTCTTAAAATGTGTCCTAGACACCTGTGTGTTATCATTGCTTGCATATAAAGAATTATCATCAAGGAACAGGCTTCTGCTCTGGTACAGTATGTAGGTATAAATAGGGCTGAGAAGAAAAAGAAGCAACATAGTTTCTCCTGTCAGCAGACAAGGAAAGAAAATGAAGCAAGAGTAGAAACCTACAACAATGTAAAATCTGTGAACTGTTATATGCCTTAAAGAGTGCTTTATCCATTAAGCGTGT
This sequence comes from Urosaurus nigricauda, assembly GCA_034509955.1. NCBI lineage: Eukaryota > Metazoa > Chordata > Lepidosauria > Squamata > Phrynosomatidae > Urosaurus > Urosaurus nigricauda. Next base: position 111,996,845 of record JAOEGL010000004.1, read on the forward strand.
ACACAGTGAACAGTACAGACAAGATCATCTTTCTGGATGACAGATCATGGAATGGCAACATGTCATTGGCTGCCCAGCTACCATTTTCTTCACCCCATGATAACTCAGTTGCAACCTTGATGTGGGGTGTATGAGTGGAGAAACATTTACAGCTGCATAATTTTGGACATAATGAAAATACCAGAAGGATCATCAAGAGGAGAGTTATAGTGTTACAAGGGGTTAATTTTGGTATAGCCGTGTAACACAGCATGTACATACATATCCATGCACAAGCACACACACACACACACACACACACAGTATATATAAAGAAGGAGAGAACCAATTACACCAAAGAGAAGGATGGTTAAAGGCCATCTTTCTTATAGATCATTTTCTATGAGTAGTTATTTTATTTTACTTCTACTTTGTGCATCCAGGAGTATTCAATCATGTAGGGCCTTGACTATTAGGATGCAATACCAGATCAGTCACTCATGCAGAGAAGCAATCAGCAACCTTGTCTGCCTGGGATTCTTTTGAACACAGAAAGGTTATTTAATGAACTTGTTTCGCATAAAGCTCCACACAGAAGAGCTGAGTTTAAGAGGTTAACATTCCCTGAAAGATGCACCTATTGTGTGATCAGGACAGACAGGTACAAGATCAGATCAGGTATGTAGCTGCAGGGTAGCATGGCAAAATGAGGGCATTGCTCCTCCCCATAAGAATTCTCCTCACCAATTTAATTTTCCTTCACTCCTCAGATTTCTAGCATTTCAGCCACTTAAAACCTCAGCTGAACATTTAGAACAATTTATGCATCCAAAGAAAAGGGCAGGCAAAGATACCAAGGGATTGCAAACAAAGCAAATATAAGAGTTCAAGTTGTTAATGATTTTCAGTGTCTCTGCAATGCTAGATATTTGAGGACTGAATGAAAATTTCATCAGCATAAAATGCAACTGATACTTTGACAGATGATTAAGGGAGAGATACAATATACCATGTTTCCCCGAAAATAAGACAGTGTCTTACATTAATTTTTGTCCACAAATATGCTCTAGGTCTTATTTTCAGGGGATACCTTATTTTACCATGAAGAAGAATTCACATTTATTGTTAAAAAAAGAGAACATTTATTATAATCTATCTATCTATCAATCTATCTATCTATACAAAAACTTTGCTAGGTCTTACATTTGGGGGGGGGGGGCTTATATTTAGCAGTTCATCAAAACTTCTACCATTCTGAGGATGTCTTATTTTCGGGGAAACAGGGTTGATGTTAAAATTGAAGATATTGAGACAAACAAATTGAACTGGGGGAAAATTGTGAAAGTGGGTAAGAAAAATTGATTTTGAAATTTTATAGAATGCTGCAGAAGGATTTGAATGTAAACAATTATAAAATGTTTCTAAGATGGCATTGGTCTCCACACAGAAGAGCTAAAATGGATAAAGCTGCAAGGAGTAATTGTTGGCAACATGCACAAAATCCAGGAACATACTATCATATGTGGTGGACATGTTCTTAAGCCAGAAAGTATTGGATATCAATTAATGAGATAATAGTGAAGGAATTAGAAATAGAGATTTCATTTAAACCAGAAACATTATTCCGGATGGTTGAAGATAAGATGGAAAAAGTGCATGGAACACTCATTTTTCATTTATTGACAACAAGAAGAATAACATTTGCAAAGTTATGGGAAAATGAGGAAATTCCAAATGTCGAAGATTGGTTAAGGAAGATATATGAGATAATGGAGATAGATAAGCTGACATACTGACTGAAGGGTAAATGGGAGGAAAAATTGAAAAATATTGGAATGTAACGATAAAATATTTAGGAAAATGGTGGGGAGAATTGACAGTAATAAATCTTAGAGAATAAGAGAAACAATAAAACAACAACAACAACAACAACAACAACAAGGTTCATTATAGGGGTTATGTAAGTATTTGTATATGTAGGTATGGGAAACATATTAAGATGCAAATTTCCAAAATGAATTTAAAAATGTTTATTTTTAGAAATATGTATAGGCAAAGGGTGATTATACAATAGGATGAATAATCTAATCTTCAGAATGAAATAAAAAATGTAAATAGACAACTGTCAGGGATGCTTTGATTTGGAGTTCCTGCATGGCAGGGGGTTGGACTGGATGGCCCTTGTGGTCTCTTCCAACTCTATGATTCTATGATTCTACAACAACAAGGGAGATTATTGTACTCTGTTTAAAACGCCTTAACCTCAATGGGGAAAATCCCATTCTTGAAAAGCCACAGAATAAGCCTGGATGGTATCCAGCCTACATATGGGCTGCATTTACCTGGCCATGGGTGAATGTGATAAAACCCATTTTTTAAATTAAACATGCCTCTATCCATTGGGGATAGTGCAATAATCTCCAAAGACAAATCTTGTAGGGAAAAAAGTCATTTGTTTTGTCTATTGTGGATTGTGTCTATTGTAGATTATGTTAATATGTGTTTGTTTTCTGTTACATGTATGCCTCATTCCCACTTACAAATAAATTGGTTTGTGATCCGAATTGATGGATCGATTTGACGAGAGAGCATAGTTCAAACTATATTTGCCCTGATCGCATTTTTTGCCTGTAAAATAACCCACTTATCATTCATATAGAGGAATGAATTAATTCAAAATGGACCCACTTCAGCCAGCCGAAGAGCAAATTTAAATCGATTCCGATCAGCATCTCAATCACACTTGCAAGGAACCGATTTATCGAAAAAGATATGGAAAAAATCTGCATCAAAAAGGTCCTTTCAGATTTTCCCATTCAATGTGGAGCAGAGAGTGTGGGATCAGTGCCTATATCCCCTCCATGAGTTGGAATTCCCTGCTCAGGTATAATATTATAAACAGAAACAAAACCCATACAGACTTGTGATTTCACAAACAGAACCAAAACACTAGAACAATAATGATAATGTCATGAGTACCACCATATGGTATCAACTGTTAAGCAAACATCTTTGCAAAGTATTTTGAATATATGATTTTATTGTTTCATGCAATAGTTTTTAATGAGGTGTCAAACATGTGCTTGGTTAAAACCACAACTTTAAAGGCATAGGTCTGAGCTATGTTAATGAAAGAGCACCCCTGCATCTCACATAATAAAAAGCAAAGACCAAACTAGTGTGCTTCCCAGCCCCCTACCCCGCATCTCAGCTATATATAATTCTTTGACTTTAAGAGATGTGTATGCTGATCAGCTGAAGGTTTATATTTCTGGTTTTAGACACATCACTGGGTATTTTCACTGTCAGCAAGACCACAACAGCAATTTATAACTCTGATGACTTTAGCATTCAAATGCAATCTTCCTTCCAAATCCTCAAACTGTCTGGGGACTTGTTGCTTGTTCTGTCTAAATGTCCTGAGTCAACATCTGAAAAGTGAGAGGGTGCTACCATAACAAACATTGGCCAAAACATTCAGTGAGTTTCCCTATAAGGATGTATGGTTCATGGCGGAATGAAAATGTTTGTCAACCCTATCTCATTACTGTGCACCCATAACACTTGTGGCAGGAAGTCATAGGATTAATTTAAAGTCACAGAGATTCAAGGGTTATCATGAGTGCTTTCAAGGGCTATCATGGACTACCAAAGGATTTCAAATGCATTAATGATCCATCTCTTTCATCTTTTATCTGTTCATTTAGATATCTCATACCAGCTAGCTTGTCACAAAATTCTATTTTTAAGATACAATTATTTTAAGAGATTAGTATATAATATTTGGACTTATGTTTGGAGCCTTTGGCATGTCGAGACAGGCAAAGCCAATCATTGAGTTCATACACAAAATATATAAAGAGAAGACAGTGTTATATGCTGATTATTTCTAGACTGGAATCTTTTTAATTACAACTGATATAATTAATTAACATGTTTTGGGCCCTTTCTAGTTATAATGCTAATTGGTCTAAATCTGAAGTAAAGTGTGTTGGGACTGTTTATCTCAGTTTTTCACTAACTCAAAATTTGGCGGGTGTCCAGAAACTATTACATATTTAGGCATATCCATTTCTCAGGATATTATTCAGTGATGAAATTATATCCATCTCTATTCTGCACAGAACTATCTCCTGATTTGGATAGACAGGTAAAACTTACAATAAGAATTCAGGTGATTCAGGTGATGAACGTTTCACATGGATATTGTATATTATTCAAGGTATCTCATTGTATATTCCTCAGATTTATTTTCAGAAAACTACTATTTTACTCAAGAAATTTATATGGGGATCTTCATCACCCAGCTTCTTATTCAAAGGGATACAAATGTCATTTTTGGAAGGAAAAATTAATTGTTCAGATCTGAATTTGTATTGTAAGGCATAGTTCCTGGTTCATCAAACTATTGGCAAGTATGGCCCAGTTCATAAATTCTTCCTTGCATTATCTTGGAATCAATTTAACTGGAACTCTTTTTGGATGGACTGCCTTAGATTCCATTCATTGAGGAAGAAAGGAATGGTGCCTCCTGTAATTCCTGCTGCCAGACTGGCTTCGTGTATGCCTTCTTGTCAGTGGTAATTTGACACATATTATCATGCTAAACTAATTCTAATGAGAAGAATGCTAAACCAATTCTATTGAATAAATTGAATATTGCAAGGCAGACCTTTTTATGGAAGAAAGAGACTGACAGTGAATGAATTGCTCATATAGATCGAGAATCCTTCCCATTTTCAATATGGCAGTTTACTAATATGTTAACAATATCTTATTTATCAGCAATTGCAGATCAGTTATCAGCAGCCAGAAGAACCCAAAGAAAGCAGTCAGGTAAGCCCAGCAATCTACCATTCTTTTAGTTACTCACAGTGGTCCAGAACAACATTACACCAACGCCTACAAGGAACTGTGGAAATTTTAAAAGATGGTCCATTTTCCAGACTCTGATCTCAGCTATATTATTATTATTATTATTATTATTATTATTATTATTAACATGTCTCTCCTTAAGGATCTTGGAATCATAGCTGTTGCCAAGGGAATAAGTGGATGAAAGAACAACCAAAGAAAGTATCGACCTTGGTTAAATTTCCTAGGCAAGGCCGAGGAGAGGGGATGGGGGTGGGTGGGTTGGTGGATAAAATCCCAGTGCCCATAACTGTGGAGGGCCAAACCTTCTGAGGACCTGGACAGGGAAAAAACAAACAGTACACTACAAAATAAAGGTTGCTATCTCAATGGAAGAATATGGCTATAATGTCTGTTACTAAATCTCAGCCTCCCTTTTCACTGTCCATGGCAACCTCAAAGCTCTTCTGCAACATGACATCTCATGACATCTTTCTATCAGCTTTCTTCACTGTCCATTTCTCACATTTGTACATGGTGATGGGAAATACAATGGCTTAGAGTGCTGATCCTAATTTCAGTGTTCAGTTTTATGTGTTTGCACTTTTGGATCTTTCCTAGTTCATTCATAGCTTCCCTTCCAAGTCCCAGCCTTCTTCTGATTTCTTGACTGTAGTCTCCATCTGATTAAGCAAAGGTATGGAAAATATTGAATTATTTCAATGTCTTCATCGTCTGCTTTCAAGTTATATACATCCTCTGTGGCCATTATTTTTGTTTTCCTAATGTTCCACAGTAAGCCTGCCTTAGAATTTTCTTCTTTGACTTTCTTCATAATTGTTCCATGTCTTTGTTGTTTTCTACTAGTAGTATCATCTGAATATCTTAGGTTGTTGGTTATCCTTCCTCTGAGTCTAAACCTGCTTTGTGTATGATGTTTTCTGCATGCAGGTTTAATAAGTAGTATGATAGAATGTATTAATATGATTCAAACATGGTAAACACAAAATCGACCTTGAGATCATAACTACTAGGACCTAGTAGTAAAAACCTACTATTCATAACCTAAGTCACTTAAAAACTCATTTAAGGTAACCAGTAACATTTCTTTTATAGAAATCATTGAGGAGGGAGTCTGACCAGGGACCTTTCCCCGGGGTGGTATGCAGAGAGGGCAAGACATGAAAAAACTGAAAAATGGCTAATGGCATCCATCCTGCTCACTGAAAAACTATGAATAAAACATGAATTAGTTTAGAAAATCAGAGAATTCCTAAAGCATACGTTACTTTGAAAGTGTGGCCCAAAATCTGTAAAGAAATTCAGATGAAAAGAATTTTACAAGAATCTCTAATAGTTCTGGAGCTAGTAGAGACCAGATTCTTTAAGTGGGAAGGCTACTTGCCTCATAAGTCCACAGGAGGAAGGATACTCTGCAAGAACATTTATCTGTATACTTAGCTATGGTAAGAATGACAGCCTTATTCAAATATTTATTCCAGTAACCATTTATTGCTCCCTACTCAGTTCCTGTTCTCTTAAGGGGGGGGGGGCGTAGTGGTATGAGTGTTGCACTATGACTCTGGAGACCAAGATTCAAATCCCCACTCAGACATTGAAACCCAATGGGTGACCTTGGGCAAGTCACACATTCTCAGCCAAGAGGAAGGCAAAGGCAAACCTCGTCTGAACAAATCTTGCCAAGAAAACTGATAAGTCATCATAATTCAGAAACAACTTGAAGGCACACAATTGCAGTGACAAAGTAGCCATAATCTTTAACCAGAATTCAAGTGATAGAAGCTCAGTAACAGGAGTTATGGTTAACAGAAGTGAATTTTGGTATGCAAAGGGATCTTGTAGAATCTTTGAGACTAACTGAAGGAGAGAAATTGATAGCATGAGCCTTTGTAGACTTGAGTCTACTTCATCAGAAGCATTGGGAAAATTTGTTAGTGGCTTGTCCAGGAGAAAGGAACATTGACCATCAAGATATATTGGTCTATGATTCCTATGAATCCTACATAGTGTGGCCAATGGCAAGGATTGAAAACATTTTAAAGGATCACAGTTTCCCCATCCTGGGGCAGACATTTTTCCCTTCATTTCCCAGCCTGTATCCCTATCATATTCTTATCTGAAACAGATTTGTCACCTAAGGAATTTAGACAATTGAAAAGAATAAACAGTGATTAATGGATTATTATTGTGCAATTGTGCTAATGGGTTTCAAATCACATCAAGGTGAAACATAATTAAAATGCCATTAACCCATGAATATCCAGGCAAGATACAGCAGCAAATCATTCACAGGATTTTCGCCGTAAATGACTTTTTGCTGTTTATTGTTTGGTGATTCCTTGGTTATTCACAGGATAATGGCTCTTGTGTTAATCTCATTTTAATCACATTTTAATGTCAATTGAATGATTTTCTCTGGTTAATCACTGTTCAAAGTCCCAATTTCACCTGTATGATAAACTCCTAAGAATCAGTACAGGAACCAAGGTAAGTTAATTTCTTCAGAAGGAAATGGGGAAGTGCAGCTCAAGAATGGAATGGGAAGGCTATAGCATCAGTAAAAATCTCAAGGTACATTTTTTAATTCAGAAGGTTCATATGTGGCTTAAGTCTCTCAAAAACATTAATATAGTCATATGCAAAACATATGTATGCACACTATATGTGCATATGGGGGAAGCAGAAAACACAACCCCAAGAATGCCATCAACTATAAGCTTTCTGGGAAATGATTTCTTGTATCCTCTTTGTAAGATAGCAAGAATGACATATTATAGGAGCTATCTGACCTGCTCTGACAATCAGTTCTAGTCTAATTGAATTTTATCACACAAAGCAGGTAAAATGCTATTTCAATAGGACACTGCTGTCTTTGACCATTACTTAGCATACGTTGCTGTGTGTGTCCTATAGCTGGTTTTCATTCCATCCATTCCTGAAAGGCTCCTAATGCTTCCCAATATCACTGTTTTTCCACTAAGGATTTCCATGCAATAAATGTCTCCCACTTCTCAGGCAGTCACATGGTGTGAATGGGTGTGATTCTGCTCCTCTCCTTCCTCTTCCTCATTGCCCATCTCTATTCTAGTGTACTATTGTCATATTGCTGCAATTTTGAAATTGCATAAAAAAAATTAATTGAAATACAATGCATATGCCGGATAGGGCATACAGAAGGTGACATTATTGCAATAGTGCTGAAAACGGATTGTGCAACCATGAAACACCAAAGCAGAAACAAAGTGCTGTTGCAGAGAAAAGTATGATAATAAATGATGCCAAACCCATACGCTTCCATTCTTAAAGTTTGATGGTAGTGGGAGAGCAGGCTGGTGTAATAATGCTGTTTGTCTTCATTCATTTATAGCAAGCTCTACATCTGGAAAGTCTTCTGGAGTGACTTTTAATACCAATAATCTTAAAACACATCATACAGTCATTGACCTCAGGCTTACTATCAAAAAACCCACACAAGTTCAAGGGACAAGGAGTTTGGGGAGAAAAAAGGGGATAGGCGGAAGGTTTATTTAAAAACCTTCCAAGTGATCAATGAAGGCAATCATTTCAAAGAAAATTCATTGGCTAAGAATAGGTGAGGTAATTATACGTCAGACTAGCTACACATAGATACACATAAATCAGACTAGCTACACTGAGTTTGATCTGGGCTTCAGAATGACTCCCACTCACACACACAAACACACACACATCTAAAACAACTCACTTTAATGGTTTAAAACTGCAGGTGAAGGAAGGAAAATTTTGTCTTTGCTGTTTTTATGCTGCTCTGCAAGACCCTTAATAGGCCGTCATTCAGGCATCCCTCATAGGATGATGTTCATATGTTCATAGCGCAAACATTGCTGGGTTCAAAAATGGGAACAGTCACTTGCTATGCTTTCTGATCCGTTTCTGCTTTCATCTGCTCCCCTTTTGCCTTCTCTATAACTCCAGTTCTGTTCAGAAGCAACCAATACAACTATATTTCAAACCACTTTCATGATCCATGGAATATACATAGTTCTAGCTGGACATTTCATAATTGACATCCCTCTAATTACTAGCAGTACTCATTCATCACATTTGTTCATCCAAGGGTAGCTTTGCCTCCAGTCAGTTAATGAAATATATGCTTACATTATAATCTTGTTCTCTAGAATGAGGTAGAGGAGTTATGAATGGATTCCATTGTGACTGAAATGACATATTTGGAAGCCTGAAGGAAGATGTCTGATCAACAGAGTTTCTTTGGAACAAACAGTTCTATCAGTTGAGTATATCTGTACAGATACAAAGCAAACGGAATGCAACCTCATATGATTAATATATGTAATGTGAATACAACAAGTTTTGTTTATTAGTTTTAAAAAAACACTTTAAATGAAACATTTTTAAACATTTTAAGACTGAAATGATTAAGGCTGAATAAACTCTGAAATTATGCATTTTAAAAGAATAAATATATTTTATTGTTAAAATTAAATATTGCATTACTATAACATACTCAAAATTACATGTGATATTCCTGAGTATGATAGAAAAGACATTTTTGACAATATCTATTTTACAGCAGCTTCTCACCGCCCCCCCCCCTTCAAATGTGTTCCTCCTATAATCCCATCTATCATAGAAAGTCTGTGCGGATAATACTCAATATATTTTAGAGAAACTGGGTTATGGAAGGATTTTACTGTATACATTAGAACCTAAATACAGGTGTTAGTGTAATTATTGGACCCATACATTCAACAGAACTTAGCAAATTATCAGCTTCTCAAGTCAATAGATCAATGTTGACTTACCACATTCCCATGATTGAATGGGCCTACTTTAGTTCAGGTTAATTCAGGCAGTTGCCAGTAATCCAAAAGAGGTTTTGCTGTTGTTATGTGCCTGTGGCTGCATCTGCACTGCAGAAATAATACAATTTGACATCGCTTTAACTGCCATGGCTCAATGCTATGCAATTCTGGGATCTGTCATTCATTGTATTTAATGGAAGGGGGGGGGTCCGAACCCCACAGACACCCCCCCCCCCAGCTACATCACTGCCTCCAAGAACCATGATTAATATTGTTTCCAAGTCCCATCTCAGAGAGGCAGCCCAGAAGGATACGATGGTCAATGGTATCAAAAGTCACTGAGAGGTCCAGCAGAAACAACAGGGATACACTCTTCCTGTCCAGTTCCCTGTATAGGTTATCCACCGTGAAGACCAAAGCTCTCTCTGTTCCATAACCAGGCCTGAAGCCAGATTGAAATGGATCTAGGTAATCCACCCCTGGAGCTCGGAGGCCATCACACACTCCATAACCTTGCCCAAGAATGGAATAATAGAGACTGGCTGATAATTATTCAGAATGATGGAATCCAAGGAATCCTACTTTTATTTTTATTTTTAACATTCAGAATTAATCTAACCTTGGTACTTTCTTCCTTGAATTTCTTCAGTAATTGCTCCTGATCTCCAGTTCCAGGTCTCCAGGTCCACTGGTTGAGTCGGGGAGGTGAGTGGTGAATGCCTCACGGCAGCATGGCAAGTTTCCATCCTGTCTAAAAGAGACTGTGCCATATGTTCCATAGGCCTTCCAATGAACCCATGTTTGGCCAGAGTTGGTCTGTGTTTTCCACCATTGTTGCTGTAGTCTCTGTCCCAGTCCTTTCATCACTCCTAGCCCCCTAGTAAACCAGGAATCCCGCTTGGCTCCACCTCATGGAAAGGACAATTAGGGGCAAACTGTGTGAAAGAAGTTGTGGCATAAGCTTTCATAGACTGGATCTACTTCCTCAGATGCAGAGGCAGTTCCAGTCTAAGAAAGTTTATGCTACAACTTCTTTCTCACAGTTAGTCTCAAAGGTGCTGCAAGAACCCTTTGGATACTGATATTCCAAACTAACATGGTTATGTCTTTCAGTTCTTTCTCTATATTTAGTTATTTCCATATGGACATGTGTCATTGATTCCTCTATACAGTATATGGTTATTTCATATGGATCAACATGCCTGATTTTCTTCCCACCTTTTCCTCATTTGGTCCAAGTGCATGATATCCCCCTTCTATTTCAAACATGTACTGGGGGGTGGGGTGTCAGACTTATCCCTTTTCCTTACTGCCACCCTATGGGTGCCCTCTTTTCTGACCCTTAAAGCCTGTTCTTTGTCAAGAGTCTTCTGATATCCCTATCTAATATCACTGCCTCTCCCAAGAGCTATTTTGCAACAGCTACATCCACTCCTGGTTCAGTGTGCTAATTCCAGACATTCCAGATGCCAGAAATGATTGCCTTTGTTTCCTCATTCATCCATTTGCAAAAATAAAATTTGCTGGCTCACAATCTGGACAAATGATTAGTCAGATTCCTCTTGGTTGGAGCCCTGTGCAGAACAGGAAAAGCCCAATAACATTAAAGTTACTAGAAACAACAAGACCTAGATCTCAACAAACCATTTGTGAGAGAACATTACATGAACAGAGAATGTTATATCATCATCATCATCATCATCATCATCATCATATTTTTCAGTGCCATTACATTGGAAACGAGGTTCTCAAACCCCTACCCCCCCCCCCATACACACACAGAAAAAAGAAGTTTTTGAATTATTTGAAAGTCTTTTAAAAAGCCCAGACACATTGGAGAAGAAAAACAGAATTTGGATACTAGAATTTTTTTACACATGTATGCACCAATTAGTAAAATTATCTTTAGCCAGATGAAGCAGAGAATATCAACCTGCCCCAAGATACACTGGCCATCTGTATGTGTGCACTAATTTTTTGTTGTTGTTCCAGACCACCTGTGTCCTGCCAACATATTTGTGTGTGTGTGTGTGTGTGTGTGTGTAGATATGGTAAGCATTTTATTTTGCTTTTTAAACTATAACAATTGCCCCTTTTTGTTGTATTTGTTTGTTTAGCTAAATTCAACCTTCCTTCTTTCCTTCTCTCTCTCTCTCTCTCTCTCTCTCTCTCTCTCTCTCTCTCTGTGTGTGTGTGTGTGTGTGTGTGAGATGCAAACTAGATAGATTTATGCAGGTCTATGGTTCTGCATGCTTAGTTCTTTAAAGCCTGGGTTTGAATCCCTGAGTAGTCAGCTATGTTAATAGAATTAGGGTTGCTATCCTCTCTGTCTCCTTTCTTTTTTTAATATTATGTTTATTATCATCATACATTAAAACTTAAATACAAGCTTTCTGTTAATCAAGTAGAAATACTAATACAAATATACAGGTATATTCCTTTTCATTCTCATTCTCATTCTCATTCCTTCTCATATATGGATATATTCCTTCTCATTCCTTCTCATATTCCTTCCTTCTCCTTCTCTGCTGTCTCAGAGGCTCCTTGACGTCTTTATGATCTGCAAGCACAACACAGCCCTGTCTTTGCACAAAATAGTGAAACATATTCATTTGGTCAGTGAAAAAGGCGAATAATTCCATTTGAGACCCTTTTTGGAGAATTTACCAAAATTCAGACTGTTGTGCATTTGGAATGGAAAGAACTTGAGGTTTTCATTTGTCTGTATGTTTTTAACTCTAACATAATCATATAGTAGGATTTTCCTGGCCCATTCTAGTCCTTCTTGAGTTGCTGATAATGGTAGTGTGACAAAATATAGAGGGAAGGAAGATGATGGAGAAATCCATGGTGAACTTTGACATGCACACAAGAGAGACTTATGAATACAGATAACTCAGAAGATAGGGTGATGGCCTGAATCCAAAGAGGCTCCACAAGAAGAGAAAGATCTAGTTTGTGTCTTCACAGGCCAAATAAAACATCCTCTCCTTCAGGCCCATGCAGAGACCACCTCAGTTTCAGTTGATCCTGCCCTTTCTGAGGTGGACAAAATGCAGGGCCCAAAGCTGGGTTTTGTTTTTTGTTTTGGCACTGGACCTCTTCAGACTCTACTGATTGCCCCTTTTCCTGCCTCCTAGTATGAATTGCCTTAGAAGTATCCAGGAAAGGCAATCCACCTTTTAAATAGGTCACAGACCCTCTGCTCCCCACTGCATTGTTTAACATGAAACAAACAAATGGATAAACAAAAACGTTTTTTGAAAAAACAGATGTGGATTTCCAGCCACTTTCTTTTTCAAAAAATAAAAAATCAGTTTTGATAGTTCATAAAGGGACGGTTTGTGTGCCACCCCAATAGTCCCAGAGCCAGAAAGCTGGCACACAAACCACCAGTGTGAATTTTGCTCAGAGCAAGTCCTGGACTATGCAGATCTGAAGATTTTTACATTCCTGGGAACTTCTTGGTTCATAACTGTTATTCTACACCAGCTGATATGCAATGTGGAATGACTAAGCAAAGGTTTTCTTTCAAACAATGGAAAGTTGTTTGAAATGTGGAGGGATTGTATTTTCAATGAATTATTGTATTTTCAATGGAAATACTTTGTTTGATATTTTAAATACAGGGTATTTCCCCCCCCCTCAAAAAATATTGTAATCACTTGTACACCACTGTGGGTGCCAAGAGGAATGTGACCTAGATAAAAAAAATAAATGAATAAATAAATAGCTACGGATTCTTATCAGATACAATCAACTTTGACGTTCTCACGTGCCACTTTCTATTTGAGATACAGACACTGCATACCATCTGCTGATGTTTATTTTCCCCCCAGCCAGCAAAAGCCTTTATTTAAGTCAAAATTTAAGTCAAAAGTGACAGAATCAGAACAAAAGGAAAAGGGGCAGTAGAACTACATCTGAATAAATTCCAAATATGACTTCTGAAGGCAGACAATATAAAAGCTATAATCTTAGTTTAACCCCCACACTTTTTAAACACTGTAATTACTCAACATCTGCTGGTAACTCTGCTTTGCTATTGGATAACCTTAATTACCCTGTAATATTTCCTGACACTCCCCAAATATGCCCCATGGATAATAATTCATTCACAGTTCAGTCTCATTATTAGCTACTAATTCAAACAATCCAGGAACAGATGACCTTGAATGATTACCCACTTGGTAAATGGGATTTATTCTGTGCCTTTTGAGAGACACTACTGCTTTTTCTGCCTTCACAAAGACTGCTCTGAAATGAGTTATAAAGGAAATACAGACGAAAGAGATATTTGACAAAATGTAGAAGGATTGTTTTATTCAATATCATCTCTTGAATTACACTACTGAAGATGCTTTCTTCAAATACTTGCAGTTTCTACGGTTACAAAGCAAATAATCTGTCTTCCATCCTCCTGCCACATTAATCCAGGGGGATGAGATCAAGGTGAAATATGTTAGGCTGCCAAGCAATTTATCCTTGGCTATAGCATGGTTCTGTTAAGAGGGCTTCCATGGAAACCTTTCTTAGTCTTCATGATTTGGGTGCATCATGCCTAGTTTCTCCAAAAAAAAAAAAAAAAAAAAAAGGAAGTTAACAGTAAGAACAAACCTCCTATTTTTGGTGATATCAGTAGATTCACTAGCAATTGTCTGGCAAGAAAACACAGGCTGCTGATCACCTTGGTCTTCTCACTCCCAGAAACTTTCCTGAGCAAGAAATAATTTAAATGCTGGGTCTAGTTTTGGTGGAAAAAATAGGAGAGAAGAAAAGAGGAGAAGACTCAGGAGAGGGAAGGTGAACATTTCCAGCAATTTTGTTGTCAAAGCCAATATGCTCACACAGGAGTGGAGGTTTTGGAGAAGAAAATCTCCAGATGTTGTTGGACAGCATTATTTAGCATTTCTCACCATTGGGTCTTCTGGCCAGGGTTGCCAGGATTTGCAGTCCAGCATCTGGAGGATTGCATCATGGTAACACATACAAGGTGGGTTGTTTAGGAAACTTGTCACCAAACGTATACATTAAAATGAAACCTGGAACTGGACCACAACCATAAACCTAGATGTAATCCTCCACACATTGGGGCAAGGGTATCATTACAGAGGGCAAATAAGGACACTACCTCCCAAATAAGAATTGCTCCCCTCCTTGAAATGAAATGAAACCCCCAAAACAGATGAGATATCAATAGAACTGCTACAGTCCACAAAGACAGGATCAACTTTAGTCCTAACTAAAATCTGCCAATAAATATGGAAAACAAAACAATGTCCTACAGATTGGTAGCAATCATACATTCCCATCCACATATAAAAGCCATAAAAGACTGCAGTAATTTCAGGACCATTGCATTATTTTCCCATGGAAGCAAAATCATGCAAGCCGGGTTCAGGAAAGGAATGGGCACTAGGGATCACATTATGAACACATGATGGATAATGGAGTACACCAGGTAATTCCAGTGGAAAATCAGCATGAACTTCATTGATTACAGCAAAGTCTTTGACTGTTTGGTTAGATCATGAAGAGCTATGGAATACTCTTAAAGGAATGGAAGTGCCACTACATTACATTTGATTGTCCTGATGTGAAACCTGTACTCAGGACAAGAGGCTGCTGTAGAACAGATTATGGAGAAACACTATGGTTCCCAGTCAGTAAAGGGCTTAGAGAAGTCTGCACTCTATCACCCTTCTTATTCAACTTGTATGCAGAAAATATCATAGACAGCAAGCTTAGACTTAGAGGAAAGAAGAGTGAAAATAGAAGGAAGGAACTTCAACAATTTAAGATATGCAGATGACACTATTGCACTAACAAAAAAAATAAAACAAATATTTGGAATAATCACTAAAGAAAGTCAATGATGAAAGTGCTAAATTAAATTAAGTGCTAAATTAAACTGAACACCAAGAAATAAAAAATAATAAGTACAGAAGATGTACATGAATTCATAGCTGTCCTTCCCATGTCTAGGCTTCTTCTGATTTCTTGACTGTAGTCTTCATTCTATCAATGTTCGATCCACGGTATGGGAAATCTTTGACTGTTTTGATTTCCTTGTCATCTAGGATGAGAGATGACAAGGAAATCAAAATAGTCAAAGGTTTCCCATACCTTGGATCAAACATTGATCAGAATGGAGACTGAAGTCAAAAAATCAGAAGACTAGGAATGGAGCTATGAAGGAACTAGACAAAATCCTACAATGCAAAGATATGACACTGAACACCAAAGTTAGGATAGTCTCAAAACGGTATTTCTGCAGATTACCATGATTTGCAGCTACCGTGATGCTCCAAGCTCTCTTTCTGCTCTAGAAGTGCTATCCTGAATCCATTTCTATGTGTACTTAGAAGGCCAGCAGTTTTAAAATCAAAATCTAGGGAGACTCTAATTATGTTGAATGATGATGCTAAGACAGCCTTCCTTAAACTGGTGCCTTCCAAATATGTTGTACACTCCCATCCCATGTAACTTGCTGGGAACCATATCAAACAAGAAAACCACATATAATCATAAAGGTTGACATTGTAATTCTGATATGAATCTTCCTGTGTTCAGCTTTCTTCCCCTTTGATAATTAGAATTAGTTCAATCTTTATTCATATCAGTAGAGGCAATTTCTATTTCACACTACCTTATGCTTCTAAAACTAAAAAATGCACACTACATCTACTGCATTCTGTAATTTATTTTTCTTAAGTGATTAATATGAATTTTTTAAAAATAAAAAACACTACAGCAACCAGGAAACTTATTTACATGCTCAAGAGTCCTTGGAAAAATATGACTAGAGGCAAAACTACAGTTTTGCATCAATGATTCCATTATTGCTGAATATTCAACATGTTTGACCAAACCTTGAGGTGAACATAATACACAGTGAATTCATTTTATAAAATATTTATTTGTGAAATGGAAGCACAGACCTGCTTATTAATTAGAAGAAAGATAGCCCAGATATGTGTAAAACACAACGGTTAATCTTTTATTGTGAATCAAGTTAAGATCTTTGCAATGTTAACATTCTGCCATAATTTTGAAATTCTATGGTTTTCCCATAATTCTTTTCAGTTTATTACTTAGCAACCCTGACACATTTAAGTAGGATCTAAGAAGAACAGTGAAGCTAATCTCATTAACCCATCAGTCTTTGCCTTGCTTATAGGACAAACAGCCAATTGGCTCTTCTCAGGTGAGATCTATCCAAGCCACTATATACAAGAAACTAACGTACATATTTTATGTAAGAGGCTTAGTTCCTCCTGAGTCTTGAAATCACTGTGCTTATCTCAGTTCATCTAAGCTACTTTCTGCTCTGAGGAGGACAGGTAGAAGTGTGAAACTAAATCCCCCTGAAATTAATGAGACTTTCTCCTAAAGTGAAGGTGTTAGACTACCAGTTCTTCCTCTGGGGACCTTGAATTCTCATGTCGTTTCAGTGGTTGCTCATATCTGACACTGACAACTGACAAAAACCACTTGAGTCTTTCCAGGGAGCTAGCAAAACCTTTGGTGTTGAACTTACAATACAGTCTCGCACATGTCATCTCATTGATGAATTCTATCTAATCTAATGTGTCTTACTCCCAGCTAAAAGTGGATAGGATTGCAGCCACACAATTCTAAAGATTTTCTGTAGATATGACCCTTCAGATGTTTTGAACAACACCCATAATATCTTGCCATTGCCTATGCTATCTGGGGCTTTTGGGAGATGAAGGAAAAACATCTGAAGGACCAAAGGTTTCTGCTTTATCACACTAGGGGGCAAACAGGATTTAAGCAAGAGTTAAACAGGAAATGTCATGTGAAAAACATAGGGCATTTCCTGTTTAACTCTCATTTAACTCTCATTTAAATCCTGTTTGCCCCCTAGTGTGATAAAGCAGCTAATCCTGATTTACAGTGAGTCTAAAGAGATATTTCCCAAAACACTTCCTTTAAAAATGTGCACATAGTCATCATTTGGAAATTTCTTTCAAGGGACAATTACATTAACTAGATATGATTTTACATGTGCCTATATCTCAAATTGGGGGGGGAAAGTCTTTTTTGGAGAAGGATTAAAACTCCCTGTGCTCATGCTGGCTGGTGGGTATGGGGGGGTTGTAGTCCAAAAGGAAAGCTTCCCTGAAAGCTTCACTGAAACTGTGCTGTCAACATTATTAAATATTAACAGGAGGAGGGGAAACATTTGTGTGTTCATTGCTCTAATGTTCATATGAATAGCCCTTAATCATGGATTCATGCACAAACCTCATGTAGTCTCTTTCTGAGTGGAATAGATTAAACGGCATGTTAGGACATATTAGTGTGCCAAAAGACTCTGTTATTATGCTATTAGAAATCAGTCAATCGGTAGATTAATCAGCCAGTATATCGTTCGAAGGCACACGAATGCCAGTCATCAACCAAACAGGTTGCTCACTATAACCCTGCATGATCTACTGCTTTGCACCTTCTAAGTCTGCTTCTGCTCTGGATGGGTAGCTGTAGTAATATGTCTGAGCAATTAGCACGATTGCTTCCTTCAGGTCGCTGGTGCAGAAACAAAGCTGCAATGCTGACAAAGTCCTACACTCTATGCCTATTGCATTTGGGTTTGACACTGCTTTAGCTACCATGGCTCAGTGCTATGGAATCCTGGGATTTGCAGTTTGTTGTGACACCAGAGCTCTCTGACCGAAAAGGCTAAATGTCTTAGAAAACTATAAATCCCAGAATTCTATAGCATTGAGCCATGACAACTAAAGCGGTGTCAAAGTGTGTTATTTCTGCAGTAGAGATGCAGCCCATGTTAATGATGGTTTTTGATGAAAAAACTACTAGGGGTGAGTCAAGTTCTTCACCTCTGTTTCATGGACACAATTCTCAGAAAAAGTGAGGAAGTATTTGGAGGCAGAAACTTTAAGAAGGCATGTTCCAACATTTCTAGGATTTAGATATGTCAGTAGAACCTCTATAGAAAATTATATGAAATCCATATTTTGCTCAAAAAGGGAAGGGACTACACACATTTGCTTTGCACTGTTGCTTAGAGAGTTTGTGGCCTTTTGCTTTCATGGAAAAACTGATGCAACAGGTTTGCAACTCAGGAAATGTTCTCCATGATGACTCCTTTATCACATTCTGGTTTCCATTTCTCTTGGTAATAGAAACAGAAGTAATCTAGTAACATCCAAATGGTCCCTTTATTGGGCCAACCAAAATGCACAACTACATGTTGGAAGCTTTCAAAGTCACGTTGGCCTCTTAATCAGGCAAACAGGGGAAAAAATGAAGATGTTTATTTATTTAATTTATTTAATTTATGGTTTTTATACCCTGCTCTTCAGCCCTAAATGCTATCAGAGCGGCTTACAATTACTATTTTTAATTAGACGGTTCCCTGCCCTCAGGCTTACAATCTAAAAAGACACGGCACAAAAAGAGAAGGGAATGGTGGAGGGGAAGGGGTCAAGTCCAGCAGTTCTTCTCTCCTTCTGAGGCCTGGACCAAAGCAGATGTTAGTCATAGGCCTGCATTTTCTGTTTCTGGTTTTAGTTCTGATGGTAAGGAGGGCTATCTGCAGGCTGGCACTTCCTGCTCTGGCCATTTGCAATTCAAGGAAGATGTCCATTTGCAATTCAAGGAAGATGTTTCCTTGGAATCCACCATGTCTCTTTCCTTTGCAAGCCACAGACTCCTATGTAGGTAGAGAACACTGAATTTCTCAAGAAGTCTTCATGGTTTGCATCAGGAAAATTTTAGGTGGTCTAGAGGTGCAGGCCTATGACTAACATCTTCATTTTTTTTCCTCCTGTTTGCCTGATGAAAAAGTCGGTGTTTGCAAAAGCTTGCAAAAGCTTGCAACATGTAGTTGTACATTTTGGTTGGCCCAATAAAGGTATAATTGTTCAGATGTTCCTGGATTTGCCATATGGCCAACACGGCTCCCCCTAGATGGTTTTTTAGAAGCAATCTAAATCCACCTTGTTCTCATGTCAGTTTTTAGAATCTTAACTTGAATGCTACAAAAAGAAATGTGTGTGTGCGCGAGCACAGGTGTGCATATGATATTTTGTTAATTAATGCTGACAATCTGTATATTTTATTTTGTTCTGTTGAATTTTCTTAAGTTATATTTCTTTCATTAAAATTGTTTTTGGTAAAGACAAGACAAGACAAGAAAAACCACTATGGATGAATGAAATGCTTCAGCTTGATTTCATGGAACAATTTATCAGAAAATATGAGGAACTGTGGGGGGTGGGTGGGTAGGTGGGTTTAGAAAGCACGTGCCAACATTGCCAAGGTTCAGGCATGGCAGGAGAATCCCTATAGAAACTATTTTTTAACACTCCATTGATCTGAAGACTACCAGCTCAGATTTCTTGGAATGCCCCACTGAGGGGGAAATTATGCTTTCTGGTGGGGAGAGGATATGTGTATTTTGTGAGTGTGCAGGTGGAGGAACTACAATTTATTTTTCTGTTATATTTAAGAAATTCCTGTATATCTTGTCCTCTTGTGGTTATGTGTAAATATGTAGAGTTAACAGCAACTGAAACCATCCATAAAATAAAATAAAATAATTCTCATGCAACAGTAACATAATAAAAACAGAAACAGTGCTGATAAAATGTTAAATAGATCTCTGAAAACACAAAAGAGGTGGGCTGGGTTCTCCCCCTCTGTTATTGCAATGCTCTATGCCCAAATATAGGCCAACTTTTCAAAGTCTGACCCACATTTGACACAGGCACAAGGGATGGGGTTGTGAATGAGTAATTCTTGCTTATTTGCAGTGCTAAGAGTGTGCTGATGTAGCAGCTGTCAGATGTTTGGAAAACCCAGCACTAGCCTGTAGTGCAAAGGCCAGACCAAATGGCTCCTATGGTCTAATTGTCTCATAGGAATCAGGAAAGACAAGGTTACATGAACAATACATGAACAAATGAGTTCAGAAGCAAGTGAGACAGACATATACTTTTAAGAGACTGGATATCAAAGAAACAGAATGTGAGATATAAACAGAATAGACAATTTTGTATAAGATTACAAATATGTTAGGAATAACAAGACTCTTGCAAAACTTGTTTTGTGTACACACTTCTTCGGATTTCCATAGTAACTCCTTTTTTTCTTACTAGTAAGAAAACAAATTGAAATACAACTGTCATATTTTCTAAATAAGAGAGACAGAAAAAAATATTTGAGAATATTTGAAAAATTGTCAAATAATAGATTCTCAATAGCCAGGAAACCTTGATGAGGAAAATCCTGGATGGCTGAGAATCTTGACATATTGGAACCTGGGCATGAGATGAGTTTGTGTGTGTGTGTGTGTGCTTGTAACATTTTTACACAAAAATGCTCTTTTCTGTGCAGAAATCTTATTTGCACAGAGAAAATGCCATTTTCTGTGCAAAAAGTACATTTTTTGCACAAAGTAAATTTCAAAACTGTGAATAAACTTTGAAAACTGTGAAGTTTTATATGGCTTTCTCGCAACAGGGGAAAAGGCTAAAATTCTTGCTTGTGAAAACAAAGTTTACAAAGATTTATATCTAGTGCCTCCCCAAACCACAAACCTCAGGATTCCACAGCATGCAACTATGACAAGTTAAAGTGGAATCATACCATTTTAATTGTGTAGTGTGAAAGGGCCCCAGGGTTCTAACCAGCCACCTAAGGACTTTTCTGGGAAATTACATTTCATTTCCTCAATCACTCCTTTCTGTTCTCGAGATATTTTCACAAATCTAGAGGTTATCCAATTCAGCTGATCTCTTTCTCTTGTTGATTAATAGTGCCACTTTGGCTGTAGAAACATCCACACTTGGAGAATGAATTTATATCAAGCACTTGAAGAACAAAGTTGCTATGAAGAAGTAGGCAACTTTGGAAATGAGCTCACTTTTTGCCCCAATGCTCTCTAAAAGGCTGAACATGAAAGAGGTTTGGAAGTGACATCACATCACTTCTGGCCATGCACTTTTAGCTGGTTTTCAGCCCAGAAAGGCCATGGGCAAAGGGCTGAGAGGTTCTGGGTATGAAGAAGCTAAACTGCTGTGTCTGTGATATAAAAAGAAGGAAGGGAGGGGAAGAAGAAAAGAAACATGGCAGCACCTTTAAGACTAACTGATTTTTATTTTAGCATGAGCTTTCATGAATATAAACCCACTTCTTCAGAGACAGTACAGAGTAATATTAAGGCCTCAGGTATAACATATATCTACACATTTGTGGGAGTGGAACAGAATGTAGTAGGATTCAGAAAGATGTTGAGTCTACAAGTGTGTCTTGTTTATTTGGTTCCATGGTGCAAAATCACTCAAATTGGCCCAAAAATGCCATGAGGGGGTGACTTTTAATCCCCAATGGAAACAAAATATAGTTATGGGGAACTGCATGCAGCCAATGGACCAGTTTCCTCTTCTTACATAAACCATGTATGTTTAGGACACCATTCTGTGGAACTGACTTCCAATAGGCCAGCAGATATGTCAAACAATTGTATCCCATTCCTTATTGTTCCTTCTGAGAATAGCATATAATGTGATACCTATGTCTGCAACAGAAGTATCATTTTTGGGTATCTTCCAATTCAAAGGTAGAAAGGTGCATAATGTAGCAAAAGGTGCATTCTAAGATGAGGCATGGGGAACACTAAGGATACATCTTTGTTTTTTGCTCTTTTTTTGTGTGCCTTCAAGTCATTTCTGACTTATAGACTGACATTTGATTCTTTGCACTCCCTCATTGTGTACAGTTTTCCCTACTGCTAGTACAAGCATTCACTGAGGAGACTCAGGTACTCCAGGGATAATAATAATAATAATAATAATAATAATAATAATAATAATTCTCCAGGTACTCCAGGGAAATAATAATAATAATAATAATTATTATTATTATTATTATTATTATTATTATTATTTCTAGACCGCCCCTCTGAGCAAGCAATCAGGGCAGGTTACAACAAGAGGTTAAAACACAACAGTTACAATAAAGGAAAGGGGCTACTGCTGATCTCACATGGTCCTTCAGCTACTGTTGCTTCTGAAAAGGTGTCAGGGGAACAGAGGAACATCTGAAGTAGATACCTTGAGGGTAGCAGCATCAGCAAGCGAGAATTTAAGAAGCCTACCCTTCCTATGTATGCACCATTGGGATCCTTGATTGGATCACATTGTTTCACAGATTGCAAAGGCTGGATCTAACTGAGATTTATTAATAATCACAAAATTACAGGTCTCTCTGGCATGTTGCCTTCTAAAACATCCTCCAGCTAAAAAGAAAAAAAAAAGGAAGAAAGCAATAAGAGAAGACATATTAGCAAACCAGTAGATGCCTTTCATATTTATGAACACCCACTAAAAGAGGGACAATGAGACTCTGGTTTCTTCAGTCCCCCACCTTCACCCCTCCATCCCCTGTTCCCTAACTGTTCTCTGGTTCAGAGCAGATTCAGTGCAAGCAAGACAGGGTGTCCTTTGGCAGCCAGTCAGTACTGCTCAACTGTCTTCCAACTGGATTGGATTTGACCCCTGTCCAAGCCATTTGAGTCTGGACTGTGTGATGTGGCTTGTCAGATCAAACTAGGTTAGCGTTTTGTAGACTGGGGTGGGGGTGGGGATTAAAAGCAGAAAAGCAGAGAGAGTAGGAAATAGGAAAATGAATAGGAAAACAACCAGGACAGGATTCTATCTTCTCTTTGGAGATATAAATGGGAGGGTAAGCCTATAGGTAGGGGTGTCTGTTTTCTCCCCCATCCTCCCTTTGTGGAACTTGGATGGAAAAGATGATTATAGAGCAGAGTGTATTCTAATAGTTTAGAGGGCTGAAACCAACAGAAATCTGTGAAAGCATGTAACAGGGAGTCTTATTCAAGAAATTGTTGGTTATCTGTCTATTAAATATATGACTCCAAAATAACTATCAAGAACTGGAACAACTTGCTATCTTCCTTGTTTATCAGAACAATAATACTGTGAGGAAAGAATATATTTTGATTTTCAAGTCTTGCTAGAATCAGGTAATTCCTGGTTGAGGGCAGGGATAGGTGATTTTTTAAAGAGAATTTTTTAAAAATGTGCACAGTTCTTGTGACAGAAAGAACTAGAAATGGAAACATTTCAGGTGTGGGAGAAAGCAAAATGAACAGATTCTTTTGTTCAGCATTGGAAGCTTTGCTGTTAAAAGTCTGATTTTGAATCCTTTAGCCATAATAAAATGTTATGAGGGGGTTGTGCTCCCATGATACAGAGCACCCCGGGCTTCAGATACTAGTTCATCAGGGAATTATAGTGAAGGGGCTGGGAAATAGCACTGCCACATGGCCTTGTGTCTTGAGCTAGCCTACTGCTGTTTGCTGTTTGCTGTTTGCTGTTTGCTGTTTGCTGTTTGCTGTCTGGCCAGACACCCAACATACTTTGCTTTATTTTATTCCCTCCTTCCCTAGCTCTCTGTTGCCATGTTGCCTGGTGCATTGAGTTGTACCCAGATTTTGGGCTCATTTATCATGGATGATTTCAAATGCATTTCCACAAAAAACTGAACTACTTGTAGTTCTCCCTCTCCCTTCTAACCATTGCTTGTTCCACCTCTGTGATATCCCCAAAATTCCAACTGTTATTTCAGTGAACTGGATGCTGTTGACCTGGTAACCATATCTTCTGTAGGTTACATCCAAAATAAGAACTCTGAGGCATGTTTACATGGGCCAAGTGAACCAATTTTCCCCTGTCCTCATAGCCCCTGTCTTTATGATGCAGGACCAAAGCTCAAATTTGAGTGTGGAATGTCTTCATCAGGTGAGGCCAGTTCTGCACCAAATCCACCCCATCTCAGCCTTAAAATGGATGAAAAAGACTTACTCCAAATTTTCCAGAAAATTCCATGCAGCTGTTTACACATGTCCACCACTGTGCAGCCTGGTGCTACCACTCTGGCATGAGTTGAAGCTGCATATGCTGCAGCTGCATATGGCACAAACACCCTGTATTAATCATCCCAGCCATGTCATTGATTCTGGGCACCTTGTTTTCAACCTCAGAGGGAGCATTTTGTGCCAGTAGTGGGACATCAGGTGGGACAGTAGGACGTGTGTGTAGATGGCTACTCAGCATCATTTCAGAGTGCAGAGGAAACAGGGAGAACTCAGGACAAGTCTACGGTGACCAAAATACTCTGAGTTTCCCCGGAGTATAATGTCAACTTTGGCCTCAAGCAGATGAGCAACTTGGAGCAGCCTCTGGGCATTCCAACTGCAAGCACACTCTGAGCTGCACAGTACCACGGTGACCAAGGCCTGCTGCCACCATGGTCCACAATGGACCAACAGCAAGGAGCACTTTTTTGCGCTCCTCTTGTCTCTGGGTTTGGGCTGTCTAAGGATACCACAGCACAGCTACAGCTCAATCCAGGGGCATGCATCATCTGACTGTCACACTACTGGGTCGCCTGAAAGCGGCACTTTTGGACAGTCTGTTTTGGGTTTTTGTATCCAGAATTTTAAACCAGAAGCAAGTGTTATTTCACAATATTATTCTACATTAGTCAGCTAGCTGTTACAGATGGATGCTTTGCTATTACAGGTGGGCACTTTATGCTGGCTTGGCCCCGAATGTAGGGCTCAGGGGGCTTGGCATCCACACATGCCCAGCCTTACTATCAGCACCTGTGTGCCATGTTGGCATGCCCCCATTTACATGGGTGTGCCATGATGATGCATGGGCATCAGAGTGCCCAAATGGTGCTCCATGCAAGGGGTGTTGTTATGCCACGCGAGTGCATCTGTGCCCCACTAAAAAGAAGTTGTCTAGAGTGGCTTCTTTTGAGGAAGCCGGTCAGTGCTGCAGCATATGGCTGCTGCAGCACTAACCAGGGCAAAGACAGGTGGCTTTTAGCTTCCCATTTGTCAAGCCCCTTAGTTATGTTTTCAAGATCTTATATAGGATTCTGGTTGAACCAGACCAAGAATCTATTCACACTACACAATTATAATGCCACTATTCCAGTTTTATTCATTTTTATTTTATTTATTTAGTTTTAAAAATAAAATAAATAAACATTATTCCACTTTAACTGCTATGGTGCCATCCTTTGGAATCCTGATGTCTGAATTTGGTCAGAGGCACTAGAGATGCTCTCTGATTAATACAGTGTGCTTGTGCCATACTCGGGCACACCATACGTAGCTTCAAGCTTATGCTGAAGCCATGCGGCAATTGGAAATACAGACAAATTTTCATTTTTTTTAAAAGACATCATATCTTAATAAATGACTTTTTTGTTTTGAACAATATAGCAGTGTTTCTTTAGCATGTTTTAGGAAGCTAGATTACTGTCTGCAGAGTATTGGGAATCATACACTGTATTTAGGTTGCCTACTGTTTGCATTCACAGGCACTTGATTTCTTCTCTATACAATATACCAGGCAAGGATATCAAAGGACAGAGAGCCTTAAAAATGCCATACTTATGCATTTTATTCACTTTTTTCCTGAGAATAACTTGAACATGAAAGCAGTAATAATCAAATAATTTATGAGGTGCCATAAGATAATATCGGAACAGAGAAAAAAAGAAACTGTTTATTAAACTCAATAATGTTAGGCAGCTAAACAGGTGGGTGAGGGTCTGATGATTAGCTGTAGAGTTGGTGTCTTGCCATTTTAACAGATGGACACAAAGTGCCAAGTAGCCAAAAGACCCTATATGTGCAAGAAGTGTGAACATTGAGGGCACAGTTCCCAGCCTGTGTTGCCATATGGCTTTACAACTCGAATTGTCATTGCATAAACATCAAGGAGATAGACTGGACTAAAGCATTTTTAAAGGCCATAAATAAATAAATAAATAAATAAACACAGGATTAATAAATTAGGAGAAGAAATGTGTGTGTGTGTGTGTGTGTGTGTGCATGCACGCACGCTACCACAAAGTACAATAAGCACACTCTTCTAGTGGGCTCCATATTTTATGGATACTTACAAGAATAATATTTGTTTAAAAGGGCAGCAAACAATAGGCTTTCATCCTGGTCGAGAACACCTTGTCAGGATTGGTTGCATTCTCTATTCCCTCTCTCTTCCAATACCTAACAGATGAAAACAAGGTCAGTCCAGTGTACACCAAACATCTCTGGACATTCTCACACAAGCCTTGGTCTTGCAGCAATTGTCTTAGTAAAAGAAAATGGAAACATACCAATTTGAGAACATTCAGTTGTTGAACATATCTTCAATAGCACAAAAGTGCTGTTTTTGTCATTGGTTGTCCTTTGCACTCTCTTTCACACTCCTCCTTAACCTCACCTTCCTTCCCTATAACCTACCCAGTGTGCCTTTTGGGTCTTTTTATTTTTAATGCAATTCCCAAGTTACGATAATTTGTTTTATTTTTTTTAAAAAAGAAAAGAAATGTATGGGGGGGGGGAGGAAAATAACTTGCTTGGGAATAACAAGGGGAAAGGAAACAGGGGAAGAGGAGGAGACACTGACACTACATGATTGCCAATATCAGAACTGCTGTGGAATGGACCTTTACCTGTGGAGTAATGGAAAAGCAGTGTGATTGACAGCTTATTGACAGATTTTCTCTGTCAATGAAAAGGGAGGCTGTAACAACTCTATCATCATCATCATCATCATCATCATCATCATCATCATCATCATGCCACCCTCCTCCCATTGCTGGGATTCAGGGTGGCTTACAACATTAAAAAAAATTACAATTAAAAACATACAAAAATAGCATAATAAAATAGAATTAAATTATTACAATAATTAAACTTTACAGTCACTGCCGTGATGAGATAAGTATTTTCAAACATGCTATTCTCCAACTTTATTTGCAGTTTAAAAGCTTCGCACGATAATGTCCTCTGTTCCTCACATGTCTCTCACGTAGAGGAAATGTCTCCTCCACCTTTCCCAATGGAGATTCCCCTTCTGCATTTCATCAGTTGCTACCACTGTCAAGAGACACTTCCAGTGACAGGCAGAACACTTTATGTTGCTTGGCACAGCAATCCAACAAAAATATGAGAAGAAAGGGAACTACCACACTGAACGTTGTTCTTATCTCATTCCAGAAAGGCAGAAGGAGGGTGGATCCTGAGTGGAAATTAAGCATCCAATTTTGGGGTCTATCATATCCTCCCAATATGTGCACGAAAGAGTTTTGGATTCAACAGATCCAATACTTCACCCACTCTGTCTCCACTATTGATGACCCATGCACTGTTTCGGCATTCTCTGCCATCCATTGGTGTTTTAACAGAAGAGAAGCAATGGCAGCAGATGTTACCACAGTCTCAGGAGGAGAACAGTCTGGGAAAGGGCTTTTGTTTCAGACTATAACTCTCAGAATCCAGCCACAATGGCTTGGGATTCTGGGAGTCCAAAGCATCACTTTCCCAAGTCATGAAAAAGTGGTTTCTGGTGGCAGATCAGGCTTTTCTTGCCACTCACACAAAGAGTGATCTGAAAAATTTGATGGTTCCTGGGTGGTCTTTCCAGGGACCATAGGATTGTACTTATCCTTTTCATATGTGCATTTGTATGTATTTACCCTTGTCAGGAAATAAGATCCGATATGAAGAGAAAGAGCTGGTAAATGTCACTAATAGGATGCCAGCCAAGATGTATCTGTATCTTGCTCAGAGATTAACTTCAGAGAAGAAAAAAATAGCAGCTGCAGAGCCCATACTGCACATAACTGACCCCCCCAACTGACCCCCCCCCCAATAATAGCAGTTTATACATCTTTAATAAATAAAATGGCATTTTAAAGGTATATCCAGCATGTTTTCTAAAAGATAAAATTAGAGAAGTAATTTATTTAACAGGGCTAAACAGTATTTCTGTTCCTGTTCTTTGACTCATTTTCAGCTAGGATCCTTCAGCTCTACCAACCCTTTAAAAAAAAAAAGAACTAACTCTGGTTCAATCACTTTAAAATTCAGGGTCCTAAAATTCATTTTTGGCTATTAATTCTTGCATGCAACATCTCTCAGTATCTATAAAGATTACAATATTAATATGGCTTTATTAAGTACCTAAAGCAAACTAGCCTTCATATTTTAAAAAAAAAGCACAAAAGAAACTCTTAACTGTAGGCGTACTAGGAGAAAAAGAAAGGTATGTGAGGAAGAAAAAGGAAAAAGAGACAAGGAATCCTGAATATCATAAATAGCACATCCGGCAATTAGTACATAGGCAATTATTCATGGAATAAATAAAAGGGAGTGCTTCTTCACACAGGGTGCAATTAATCTATGGAATTCACTGCCACACGAAGTGGTGGCAACCAGTCATTTAGCAGGGAGATAATTCCTTGCTAATGTTGTTCTTAAACGCAGCAATGAGTAATTTTAGCAATTTTCTCCCCACTACAAGAAAGTCTTTGAAAACTGTGCCATAATTCTGTGCTAATTTCATTCTCAAAGGTAATAATGAGTAATTTTAACAATTTTCTTCCCAGTTCAAGAAACTGAGAAGTTTTCTGCTTCCAGTTTCATACTTATTCTGTGCAAATTTTGCACATTTTTTTTTTTTTTGGCCTTGAAAATGGTCTTTTCTGCAAAGAAGAAAAGGAAGAGGAAGAGAAGAAGAAGTAAAAGTAGAAACAGACTAAGTTGTCCTCAATATTCTGGTGGCACCACAATATTATTTTCTGTGCACAGTCCTGTTTCCTGTGCAGAAAAATCTGTTGTCGTTTTTCCCCTCGGGAAAATATATGCAAATTTTGTGTAGTTTGTCTTGAACTGTGAAATTCCCAAGAGACTGGAATTCTTTTCTTTAGGATTTCTCAAGAAACACTTTTTGACTATATTGTTTTTAATTATACTTTCTATCCCTATCATTTAGATGTTTTTGAAGGTAATGCATAAGTGCATAATGGCTTAGATCCTGCATTCTGTGAGTAGAACATAAATTTCTACTTACACAGTTCCGTGCTTCTTTTTTAACCCCTGCAGCTGTCAAGCCCAGTGGTGATGTTGCTGATACTGTCCTTAAGGGCTTAGGGTAAAGGAGATGAAGAGGTGATTCAGGTGACTAAAGACAGGTGGGAGGAACAACTTTCTTTCTCTTCCCTTCCACCTGTAGTTGCAGCCAAGATTTCCCTGCATTGTCTCCTCTGTTCTCTCCCCTGTAAAGGCATCCACATGGGCCTTCACTGCTTCGCAGTGTGTGAAGATATGAGATGCTGGCCCTTGTACAGCAAGTAAAGCAAGATGTATGCACAGATAAGACCATGTTATGTACACAGATTTGACAAACAAGATTTCAGATACCAAACAGGCCTTCAGAATGTGTTCAGGTATTCATTATATCCATAAGCTACCTTTCCTCTAAGGTGGTCAAGGTGGCATATGTAGTTCCCTCACACCCATTTTAGCCTCAAAAACAACACTTTGAGATGGTTTGGCTTGAGAAATATGGAATTTCTGTGACTGGTGCAAGATCATCCCATGAGCTTCATAGCTGTGTTGTAATTTAAACCTGATTCTCCCAATTCCTGCTCTCTCTGCTATACCAGCTACTGACATTTGATTGCTTCCTGAAAATTGTGGTTGAGAGATTAGGGCAAATTTCCTGTGAAATTTCCTCTGTGAAAAGCAGTACATATGAAAGTCCATGTATGATGAATACGTACCATAAACAGAAATGATCACAGTTAAAAATGACCAAGTAGCATTCCAGGTAGTGAAGTGTTGTAGCTCTGTTTGTCAGTGAGGTGGTGAATCTGCTCTGGCTTTTCATCTGAATTTCAAAGAAACTATCCAAGGTGCAGATCACTACCCCAGAACAGGTTCAGAACCTTGGATAGCTCCTTTGAAGTTCAATCTAACACCTGGAGCAGATTCACTACCTTGCTCACACTGGAGTCTCAACTGCTTGAAAGGGTTAACTTGCACTTCAACTGAACTTTAAAAAGTGAGTTTCACCCTTTGTTTTTCTTTATAAGCCTGGTATCAAACAATTTGTGTCTTAAAATTAAGTTGAGTCCTTCCGGCTTGCTCTACAAGAGTATGTATGGAATGGAATATTGGAACTGTTCAAATATATCTGAATTGTAATTGAATTGAATCACGTACAGTGTTAGGGAGGGATGGATTGTTTTTAAAGTAAAGGATATATGACAACAAAATCCAAGTATGGTATACAAGCAGCCAAATTGGGCCTTTTAATTGTCTTTGGATAGTGCTGTGTTGACATGTAAGCAGAAAGACTACAGAGGTCATGTAATTAAACAGTGAACTAGAAAATGACTTCTTGATACGTTAGTATAATTTTTTGCACCAGACTTTAGTTCTTCCTGAAAAGTAATAACAAAAAAATGATGGCCATAGTTTAAGGGGGTGGGGGGAATGTTAAGTTTAATAATAGGACTTCTATCATCAAGATTAACTCCTATGGATTTCGCTGGGCATTAAGTGTATTATGGAATTGGAATTAATTGTGTATTTCTTTGGATTGAAAAATGTAAGCATAATTTCCTGCTTGTGAGTTGTTTATTGTAAAACTCCAATATAACAAAAGGTGGGTGCATATCCACACCAGATTTTATAACATATTTTGCTATGTGATGGAATGGCAGTTAGGTAGCCTCCTTGGATTAGGGTATTTTGGGAGGAGAAGGTAAAACTTCTGAGAATTTCCCTTAGCTGTGCTAGCTAGGGCATTTAGGAAATTTTAATCCATGCTAGTAACCTTTCCCATCTGTAATGTATATTCTGAGATAAAGTCAATAAGTTTGTGTGTGGTCATGTTGATTAGTTGTTTAGTTGTGTTCAACAGATTGTTTCAGAAATGAATACTGGAATTTGGATATGCAGCACTATCTAAAGTTCAGGACACACTTTCTGAGTTCAGGCCTTCTCTGAATTACTTCAGATCACACTTCTGTAAAGTGACTTGGGCTTCAAACTTTAGAATTCTGGCTTTGTTATGAATTAAAGAATTTCCATTAAACTGGATCTAGTTTTCCTATTTGGTTCTGATATTTTTGAAGCATAATAAAAGCTTCCTGAAAAGTTTTGGTAACCAAAACAAAGCCAAAATTATGTCCCCCTGTGATGAATACAAATGCTGGCCAGACTCGCAACTGAATGTATGTTACTGCACCTGAGGACAGCATGCTAGTTTTGGGGACAAAGTACAGAGGCATGACATATCTTGCTCTGTCCTCCACTGTCTTTCTACTAGTCCCCATACCTCTATCTGTCATGTGAGATAGTTCTCTCACTCTGCCTCATGCAAAGTCTGGCTTTCATGGCTATGTCTTTCCATTTGTGCCATTTTCCAATGTTAGCTAATAGTTTATAGCCAGCTGTGTTGCAGGAATAATATGTAACTGAGGCCAGTATATGCATGTGCACATGCCCTCAAGTTGCCTATCAACTTAAGGATAACTGATGAATTTCATTACTGTTTTCTTAGGCAAGGAAGCAGTGGTTTTACTAGTTCCTTTCTCTGAAATATGCCCTACAGCACCTGGTATTCATTGGTGGTCTCCCATGTACTAACCAGAGGTTTTTGGGGTTTTTTTTTTTGGGGGGGGGGTTATTACCAAACAAAATCCAGAGCATTCATACTCTTGGTTGCCTTAGATGGTGTCCATATGGGCCAGAATACTCTGGAAGCCGCCCAAAATATTCTGGCCCTGAAGCTGCCCCGAAGTCCTGTTACCTGGGCACTCCAGAGTGATGGTGAGGGAGTATGTCCACATGCATGTCCTACTGTGACATCCTCTGCCACCACAGATCACTCCCTCTGTGGCTGAAATAAAGCTACCCAGTATCAGTCACATAGCTGGGCACCTTGTTCTGACCTCAGAGGGAGTGACTTGCAGAAGAAGCAGGCTGCATTAGGAACAGCCACCCAGCATTGCTCAGAAGGGCTGAGGAACTCCCAGGAAGACCTAGAGCAAAGGGTAGCTTGTTTTTTAAAAATTTGCCTTAAAGTAGGGGTATGTGACAGATCCAGGGATAAACTGGCTGGATGTTGTCTGGATAGTTCACACCATACTTGGAGAGTGGTCTAAGTGTGCATCATCCAGATTTATTACCATGAGGAAGAGGGAGGTGAGGAAGTAGTATTTGGCCCATGCAGACATGGCCTTCGAGCATTCAAAATCTCGTTTTGAATATAGAGACATTTCTTCACTTTCAACACTATAACTGGAGTAGAATTTTAATTTCTTATGTTAAAATCATGTACATAAAGGAGGATTTTTCAAAAAGAAAAATCAAAGCTAAACTTTAAAAAAAAATCTAATTCCAGCCTTGAGTCTGTGTTCACAGCTTTGTCTCTTTTATTATAGCTTTTCTTTCCCCTTGTACTCAAAGATGAAGGAAAACATAATAGGCACTTTCTTCAGGAAACAGATACAATCTTCAAATGTTCCCTCTTAAAGACAAATTAATGAATGGATGCTTGTTTTAATTCCTCTTACATTTCATTGAAACTATCTTGCCTTTAAAAAAAAAACCTATTACTGTACAGAGGCAAGTCGGGAATGCCATGTCTGTGTGGATCTCTGTGTATTGCAATTAATTTAATAATTACTGTACTCTAGGTCTGTTTCCACTTTACATACATGTTTGTAACAATTCAGTGAGTATTTTATGGGGTGTTCAGTTTCCTTACAAAGAGAATGCTTAAATCTGCAAACTAAAAATTGTAGCTTATTAATCAGTGGCCAAACTACTAGCATACTCGTAAGTCTTTTGCTCTTGATCAAAGTCTATTATTACCCACAGTCTGGTTTCAGATCATAACATAAGGGTTATCTCCAATTAAACTTTCAAAATTTTACTTTACTACTTGAAAGAAGAAGGTTGAAAAGGCACATTTTTCAAATTCAAAGACGCTTGTGTACATTAGAAGGCCCACATGATTCTGGAAGTTGGCAACCAGGTAGCACCTGGTGTCCTAGCTCTCCACCTGAGACTAGTGTCTGTATGTTGATGACTTAGAAAAAAATGAACCAAATCATTTTGCCCAGTAGGGATCTTACAGTCTATCCACTGCTCAAAGTCAGCTCACAATACAGTGCAAGTAAAAGAGTAGGTTAAGGAAAGTAACTGCAAATGCAGAAGAAAGAACAAAAGGAGTAGAAAACAGAAACCAGCATAGTTCATATTGTTCATGACTAGGGCTGGCCCTCCCATGAGGAGGTTGAGGAGTTTGTCTCAGAAATCAGAACATAAGGAACAGCAAGCTTCTTGAATTCCAGAGAGTTTCTTTGGTCAAAATAGCTTTAAATGCCTAGCTTTAACTGGTACCAAGAGCAAGGGATTGTGGGTATGATACCCTGGGATATTGCCTCTATTGCCATGGTGTAGGGTATTTCAGAAGAAAATTCCACCCAGCTTTGTCTGAATCTTAAGGGCTGTCCATACAGGCTAAAGGGCCTGGCTGGCATCTTGTCTCACATTGGGACTGTACAGATCGCCCCAAAGGTGCGGTCTGTCAGCACCCAAAGAAGCGCCGGGATGGGGCCAGAGCCTCACCGACAGCCCCAGAGGCCCCAGCCCAGCACTTCTCCAGGCCACGGAGAAGCGGTGAACTGCCGTTTCTCCGTGGCCTGGAAGCGGGGTGCAGCGGGCACCCTGGGCACCCACTGCACTCTGCTATCTCTGGCAGTTCTGAGGGGAGAAAGGGGCCGCTGCCGTGGCCAATTTCCTCTTGGGGGTCCTTGGTGGGGTCATGTAAGGGTTGCACCAAGGACCAACCGCAAAAAACAGTTTCCAGTGGTGCCATGACATAAGGCGTATGCCGCATTGTGTAAATGCAGCACATGCCATGAGGTTATCATGGCACGCACGTATGGACGGCGCCATTTTAAGGGTTAGGGAGGGTGTACATGCTGTGTCCTCCCTAACCATAATTGCGCCGGACAGATGGCCCTTTTGGGCTGTCTGTATCAGGCCACTGTCCAGTTTAGATAAGGCATGCCAAAAACCCCGGGGCAGGATAGGGCTCAATCCTGCCAGTCCAGACAGAAATCCAGAGTATCGAGTCTGACCCTGGATAAAGAACCTTTACCCCAGGGTAAAATACCCTTGTTTTTGCATAGAGTTGTAAGAAACTCCACAGCAAAACTGAGCTGTTCACACACACACACACACATCCCAGTGCTCCTTACCATGCCAGCAGTCTATCCAGCTAAGAACCCCCAATTATTGCATCTGATGAGAAAACAAGGTGCCTCCGTTTCAGCATCAGATGTAGTGACTGGGGGCTTCTCAGTTGGATTGACAGACAGCAAGGTATGGAGTGGCACACCAGTCCCAGGTTCAGAGTGTGTGAATTGTGTGTGTCCCAGGGATAAACCCAGGTGAACACTTGGGCTGGGAGAGCATGTGCCCAACCATGCTTTCCTGGCCCATCTGCTCAGGCACTCAGAGACACAAAAGGTAGGTGATATGGGAGGGGGCTTAACACAGAATGGGACCGTGCCTGTTCTCTCACCTGAAGCTGCAGTTGGCAGTGACATTATAAAATAGACATGGAGCCAATATCACAGGGATCTGGTTCATGCATAAGCAGGTTCACTCCCTGGCTCATGCACTCCATTTGCCTGTTGCCATTTTCTTTCTCGCTTCACAAATTGGTTGACAATTTTATGCAACATGAAGTTATCATTTTCTCTTAAGCTTGTGAACCACAATCAAACTATGGTTTCTAATCCTGGATTGGGATATAATTTTGGTATAATGTCAAGCCACAATTTTCCATAAAACAGGAAAGGGGTGGGTGAATTTATTCAGATGAGGAGGATGTGAGAGGTAGAACCTGATGGTCTTTGAAGGCCCATCCATATAGCTTCAAAAGTGGTTTCGTGTTATACCTCAACCATTCCATTATACCAGTGCTATATTCTGTAATAAAAGAAAAAAAGAAAAGAAAAATACTCTACATGAGAGACATATGCTCATTTTTTGAAAAAAAAAATCAAGAAGTTGCTTTCATTGCAATAAGACAATTCTGTAGCATCTCAGGCCTTATTCACACTAGTGTTTTTGTAATTAGTACATTCGATGGTGCAATACTGAATTAAAGTTCCCACTATGTTTACCGCAATTTAATGTCTCCGGAGCAATTTAATCCTGATGAAGTCCACATTAGTATTTGTAATGATTTAAAAATTTTGCTTGTTATTGGGGTTTTATTTTTTTAAAAAAAAACTGTCAATAAAATGGTGTCCACCTATGTCATGCTGCTTGGCTACCCCTCCTCTCCCATCTACCTCAGAGGATGGTAACTGCAAGTGCCTCAGAACAACTCTTAGCAAGAAACCCTGGGATAGGTTAGCCTTGGGGGGGGGGGGGAGTCACACTCTTTCAGCCAAGAAACCACTGCAGGTTTAAATGTGGAATATAAATGCAATATAATGGGGCTTTCTAGATTGGCAGGAAAGTGTGACATGAAGTTGCCTTTTCCTTAATGCTTAGCAGCTGCTCCGCAGCCTTTAGATGGAGCTGCGCTGTTCCGCAGTTTTTAAAAAAGAAGCTGGGAAGGCGCTTCTTCTCCCCTAAAACGCAAAAAAAGTGTTTTCATGGCACACTTTCCCTTTTTCTCATCTAAAGGCTAGAGTTTCATGCAGCCATGAACACACTTCTTTTTGCCAATCTAGAAAGCCCCAAAATGTCTGCGAGATCTTTAGTTTGCAGCAACTTGGAAGCAAGCTGTGTTGTGGTTTATTTCTTGGGAAATACCATGTTTCCCCCAAAATAAGACAGTGTCTTATATTAATTTTTGCTCCCAAAGATGTGCTAGGTCTTATTTTGAGGGGATATCTTATTTTTCCATGAACAAAAATTCATATTTATTGTTGAACAAAAAAAAATATGGGCATGCTTCCAAACAAAAACTTTGCTAGGTCTTACTTTTGGGGGAGGCCTTTTATTTAGCAATTCAGCAAAACCTCTACTAGGTCTTTTTTTTTTTTTTTTTTTTTTGGAGGATGTCTTATTTTCAGGGAAACAGGGTAGGAAAAAATGACCTCTAACCCACAGCCCCACTGTTAAGGTTGCTTTTAAAAAATGTCAAACAAATCATGCACACCTTTGTTAGACTAATAACATGGGTATTTAAAGGTGCTGTTTACTGTGACCATACAATAGCAAATATGTTCATAAGTTGTGAAATTTTTTTTTTAAGTACACCATCTAATTATGTTCCCTGGAGAACTTCCTCCCTGGCTTTGGTAAACAGACATCAGTGCAGATAAGGGGACTAAATCACTGGCAGAAGAGGGGAAAAAAAGCTGCACTTTAAAGAGACCACTTTCCAAAGTGTGGGAAGTTTGAATCCTCTGAATTTCTGGAGCTGCTTTTGTTCACTCTTGCAACCCAATACCGGGAGGGAAAGGCAATGGTCCACCCTGTGCACATTAACCCCTCCCTCCAGGATGCCCTGAATGGGATTGGCAGCAAGTTCCCATTGGCAGCCCCCTGATCGAACCTGGTGTTTTGGAAAAGAAACGGGGAAAAACTTGAACTTGGAAAAACCAGGTCAAGGGGGATTTGTGCCAGCCCCTCTGAATTTGGGGCAGGAAAAACTGGTGCAAGTGTGAAAGACCCCCCTTTTAAACCAATTAGCAAACCAGTTTATAATGTAGTGTGAACTATCCCTTAGAGATGAACTAACCTATTATGGCATAAGTTTTCATTGGGGCTGGACCAAGACTCTCTGCTGCTTAGCAATAGCTATAACAATAAGCAATAGCAAATAGCAAGTACATTTCTATACCACTTATCAGTGTACTTAAGCACTCCCTAAGTGGTTTACAACTGTAAGCTAATTTCCTACAACAAGCTGGGTACTCATGTCTCCTCATATCTAACATATAAAAGCTGTCTTGACTGGCAGTTAGAGCATCAGTATCTATGACGGAACAATACAACTGAAGGCCACAACTGATGGCAGCAAACTCACTTGCTTTGGCATTTTCTGGATATAGCCATTACATATGATAGGGAGGAAAGTTATGAAAGTTTAGAAAATTGTCATTAAGATCCAGTTGCAAATTAAAAGGATCTATTTTCAGTGCCCCCTCCCCCCATGAGTGTCATTTGTAATTAAGTACATTTTCAAAACCCTTTTAAAAGAGTGTCTCAGAAGCTTAAGTGCCGACTTGGCAACAAGAGTTTGGCAGCCCTGTGATTAATTATATGGTATATATGGATGATATCTCAGGCAGCTATGGAAAGATGAGAGACCTTAAGCCACAGTTTACAATAGGAAGCATGTGATCTTAGCCTTTTAAGTCTTGATTAAAGGGAGAAAAACATTAATTGCATAAATTGCATGTTTTCAGCATGATCTTTTGTTATCTCAGGCTTGCAAAAATCTCAGTGCAGCTGAGGTGATTTATGACCAAGAGGACATCTTCTACATTTGAGGTGAACTGAAATACCTCTGCCTGCTCAAGTTCTATGGCATTTATTTGACATCTTAGCAGTTTAGTGATGCTTGGATGAAAGATTCCCTGTACTGTCATTACAGCAACTGAGTGCACACACTCTCCAACTCCAGTTAAAATAAGTCATTCTAGTGTGCGTGTTTTAAAAGAAGTATCTAAAAGTAAAATAAACAGCACCCGCAAAGATAAATATTAATTTTCAACCTGAACAAATTATACTGAGCAGGAGCAGTATTATCGATAGGATGGAATTCCCTTGATCTAGCAAGGTAGTTATACCCAGAAAAAGAAGGTTCTGGGAGCACAACTGATATAGATAATAATAATGAAAAAAATAACAACAAATAATATTAACAACAACAAAGGTATATGGTTCAAGCTGAATCCAGGTCTTTTCAGCATCTCAAGGCCCAGAGGGAAAAAAACTGGGGATTTACTCTGGATTTGAGTGGAAAATCTGGATGCTACACTCCATAGCAACGTCAGTGCGAAGCCATGAGTAGGAGAAGTTTTTGGTGAGTGGGACTGGTTGGGCATCTTCTTTTAGGGGTGTCACAGGCACACTCACGCATCATGATGATGCACCTTGCACAGAGTGCCATTTGGGTGCTCTGACGCCCATGCATCCTCATGGCACACCCTGTGTAAACGGGGGCACATCAACATGGCGTCTGGATGCCAATAGTAGGGTTGGGCACATGTGGATGCCCAGCCCTACCGAGCCCTATTTTCGGGCCCAGGCCAGTGCAAAGCACTCATCTGTACCAGCCCTTACTCATGCAGAGATCTCATGCACTCCCTCCTCCACTGATCCCCTTTTACAGATTTCTGTATGAGTGGGTGAGAGAACAATCAGAAGGATGGGGGGAGTGTGTGATATTGCCACACAAACAAATGAATGATGGAAGTAGGATGAGAGACAGAGAGAGCAATAAGAATGAAAATAAATGCAACACTTGGGCAGTGGGGGAAAAGGGTAGCCTGATCTAACCCTTCAGTGCTGGTCTCATCACTGAACCTTTTCATGAATACAAATAAATAAAACACAATGTTATTCTTTATTTTTCTGTCATGTGTGTGTATGTGTGTGTACATTGAAAATTTACTCATGTGCTCCAAACATAGAGGATTGGCCTTGATCTGATGGAAAGGCAGGACATAGAAATAATAATAATAATAATAATAATAATAATAATAATAATTAGCCTCAGGTTTTCACAATAATATTTTGTTGCTCAGATTGTGTACAATACATCTAGGCTATATCTGCACTGGCCAAATACCATAACCTCCCTCATCTGTATTTGGTTTTGTAAATGGTTTTGCCTGTATTTCATTAGATGCAGGGCCAAATCCCCAGTTTCGCTGTGAAATCTGGATGACATCCAGACAGTTCAGCACCAAACTGGCCATATGCGCCCCTTACACTGATTTTTAAGAAAGCTTCAGTTCTTCCAGAGCCCTCCAAAGCAATCACAGGCAGCTGTTTGCAGTGCATCCCACTCTGACACCCACCATCATGAATCACTCCATCTGAGATCAGAACCAGGTGCCCAGCCATGTGATTGATGCTGGGCATCTCAATTTTTTTTGGCCTCAAAGGGAGCAACGTGCAACGGCAGCAGTGGTAGTGGGTACCATAGCAGGACACACATGTGAACAACCACCCACTATTATGCTGGAGCTCCAGATAATGGGGACACATTTGGGCAGCTTTAGGGCCAGAATACTCTGGGCTGCTCTTGGAGTATTGCGGCCCATGCAGGCACTACCTTAGAACAGTTATAGATTATAAAACTCATGTAATAAAAACCTGTACTTTGCACCCTCAATCACCATCCAGGTGATTGAACCTGGACAATGTATTGGAAAGTGGTTCTGAAATATGCTTCTACCTTGAGAAGTTTTCACTGTAGTAATGTAAAAATAAATTCATCTAGCTACGTTAGGCTATGAAAAATGAAATTTGTTTTCTAAAAACTGATGACCTAAATGGTGAATTCTGACAGCAGCCAAGAAAACAATGTAACAAGAAAAAGCTTTGCAGAATATTGATTTAATGCATCGCTTAAGCAACAGAATATCTCAAACTAGCATTATCCATGCTCTATTTCCTTGTAACTTGGACAGTTTATCTATTCACTTCTCTCAAAGGAACACACACATATTTCTACATGAATTGCTT
This sequence comes from Urosaurus nigricauda, assembly GCA_034509955.1. Taxonomy (NCBI): domain Eukaryota; kingdom Metazoa; phylum Chordata; class Lepidosauria; order Squamata; family Phrynosomatidae; genus Urosaurus; species Urosaurus nigricauda. Next base: position 112,037,129 of record JAOEGL010000004.1, read on the forward strand.
CTATCTGAAGCATAGCTGTTCACTATAGAGTCCAAATGGAGTTTCTACTCGATGTGGCCTCTGAAAGATAGATCCATGCCCCCAAATCCTAGAGTAAGGCTGCTTCTATACTAGTGCTGTTGAGAGATTGCTTTTACAAAATAAAGTAGAAACAGAATCAAAATCAAATTTTACCATTTGTTGGTGTGTGTGTGTGTGTTTTTAATGCAATATATTATTTTTCTCATATTGCAGAATAATATTATATATGGTAATTTCAGCTAGAATTGTTCTAGTGAGGTACTGGAAACAAAAAGAGGTACCATTGATAAATGAATGGCTATTAAGCTTGATTGATATGTATGAACTTGATAAATTAACTGTGAGAGTAAATAATAATAATAGTAATGTTTTATTTATATCACCTCTCCAAAGGGACCTTACAAAGACATGAGTACGACAGAAGAAAAATGGTTCCCTATCATCGATTTTTGGAAGAAAAGATTTTGAAATACTGTGATCCATAGTTATAATACTGGTAGAATATTATGCATATGATCATGTATGAACCTTATGGGCATCTTTACTTAGAGGTCCCATTTTATATCAAGAGACTTTGTACACAAAAAAAATGTACTCAGTGCTGTATTATAGTTAGCAATATATGCTTGTTCTTTACAGGAACATCATCACATGCTGATTATTTTTCCATACCCAGTGTCATCTTTATCTCTCTCTTCCAACCCAGGGGAATGCAATGCCTTGAGACAGGATTTATCTATTGCAGATGGATCATAATGAGAGTGCTTGCCTCTCTAGGGAGATGTAATCCTTTCTCTGCTAGCACCATTTCACCAATTGTTCCTAGAAGTTGTAAACACTGAATTTTGGTTTTGTGTGCTGCCTGTCAATTTTGGGTGACACCCCCCCCCCAAGAACATATTAGACAAAGAGTTATCAGCGACGTCTTGCCATTTCCTTCCTCTTAAATACAGGCTAAAGTGCCTGGCATTTCTTAGTGGTCCCCCATCCAAGTACTAAACAGGTTTGACTTTGGTTACCTTCGAAGATCAGATCTGGTGCCTTCAACATACAACTTGGGTCCAGGCTCTTTGAACCTCTTTGTATATCCCTGTATGAGCATAATAGGGTTTTAGATCATCAGGGCAGGACCTGCTCTCTGTCTGCCATCTTCTCTGGGAAGAAGAGAGAGGATCTTCTCAGTGGTTGCTCCCAGACTTTGGAACTCCTTCCCTAGAGAGGCCAGGATGGCCCCGTACTTCCCATCCTAAAATAAAAAATAGTTTTATTTTTATTATTTTAATATTTTAGGATTTTTAACTGTTTTAACTTGTACTGTTTTAAAACACTTTTATATTTTAAATTACATTTTCTTCTTTTAATGAGTAATGGGATGTTAATATTATACCAGTTTAATTCTATTTTAATGTCCAATGTAGTATGTTTTAAACTTGTGTTTTTTTAAAATCTGTAAACTGGTTTGTATCTCAATTTTGGGTAAAAGTGGGACTATAAATATAACAACAACAACAACAACAACAACAGATACCATGCAATTACTAAAAATGCCTGTCTCTTTCCAACCCATAACCAAGACCTTTCTTTCAGCCCACCAGCCTCAGGGACAGATATGGTGGAGATATGACATGCAGCCTTCTCAGTGACATTCTCAGGCAAACCCCTTTGTTGACAGCTATAGGCATCGAATAGACTGTGCAATTAGAACCAGCAGATTCTACAAACTTGCTTCATCTGTCTCCAAAAACAAGACCAGGAGCAATTTGTCATCATGGTTGATGATATTATTATGATATTATTATTATTATTATTATTATTAAAGTTTTATTTATAAAACGCTGTAAATTTACCCAGAGCTGTACATACAATCAATCAAAAATGAATAGAATAAAATACTTGCCAGTGGCATACATTCTAGGAAAAATAATGGAAGTTAATACTTATTAATACATATTAAAATTCAAAGAAATGAAATATAACAAACAACATCTTAAAATAACCATAGGACAACAGTCACGCCATGTCTGGGAACACTTCCCTAAACAAAATTGTCTTCAACACAGCTTTAAAGCTGGTTAAAGAGGTGATGGACCATGCTTATGTGGGAAGAAGGTTCCACTAGTGGGAGGCAGCAAGTGAAAAGGAGTGGATCCAAGCTGAAAAAGTGAAAATCCTTGGCTGGGACAGTAGTCCTTGATGACCAGATTGGAGAGCATGAGAGAAACTAGATCTGACAAATAATGAGGGGCCAGACCATGCAGAGCTTTAAAAGTCACCAACAAAAGTTTGTAATGAATAAGGAGAGGGAGTGGGAGCCAGTGGAGGAATGACAATAAATGATAAATGTGATCAAAGCAGTGAGCAGACATGAGGATACATGCAGCTGAATGCTGATCAGAAATTAAAGGACAGAAGTGAGAAAGAGAAAGCCCCACCAGAAGGGGACTACAATAATCCAGTTGTGAGACCACTAGGGCATGGACCAGAATCTTGGCAGTGGATGCTGAAAGAAACAGTTTAATTTTTGCAATCTTATAGAGAAAAAATCTGCACGCCTTGGCTGTAGCCTGAATCTGGGGAATACATGACAGGGAAGAATAAAAAATGAAACCAAGATTGCGGGTTTCCTGCACAGGTTGAATATGGATATCCTCAACTAAAATAGAAAAGGAGAATTGCACTTCAGTAGAAAGACAAGTAGCTTAGCTTTGGACATGTTGAGCTTCAGACGCCGGTACTGCATTCAATCAGAGACAGCTGCAAGACAAGATGAAAGTTACTGTTCAACAGCTGGAGAAAGTTCAGGGGTGGAAAGATACAGCTCAGTGTCATCTGTGTACCAGTTGGTAATGAAAGCCAAAGGAGTTAATGAGCACAGGATGTAAAGAGAAAACAACAGGGGACCCAAAATGGAACCCTGCGGAACTCCAGCAGACAACGGAGTGGGAGACAAAGCCTGACCACTGCAAAAGATCTGCCTGACAAATAAGATTTAAACCAGTTAGAACAGAGCCCAAAACCCCAAAATCAGATATTATATCAACCAAAAAACAGTGATCAATGGTGTCAAAGGCCACATACAGATCAAGAAGAATGAGAACAGAATAAAGGCCATTAGCCTTGGCTCACAAAAGATAATCTGAGATGCCTCAAATTAAAAAAAAAAAAAAAAAGGAAACAGATTCATTTGGCTATTCAGGAAATTCTTGATATAAAATTCAAGCTAAATCCATAAGTCTATTTATTAAATATGTCAGATAAAATCAATCACCCAGATCAAAAGAAATATGAAAAAGTCCTCTTATATATGATTACAGCAGCAAGACTTTTGCTAGCTGAAAGATGGAAAAAGCAAGAAATACCAACTATAGATGAATGATTACTCAAACTAAGTGCAATGGAAGAAATGAATCAACTCACTGTGTTATTAAACCAGGTGGATGTTGAGAAGGTAAATGAAGTGTGTTTCTCATTAGAATTTTGTTAAAAAATAGATGGCCACTACAGCAAGTCAGCAATGAAGTAGATAAATATTTTATAGGTTAGCTAAGATGGACATTGTTTACTGGGGGGGAGAGGGGTACAATGAATTACACTGTTATGAATAAGATAATAAAATGTATGATAAACAAAGCATTTATTATTGCACTAACAAAGGAGGTATCACATGTAATATAATGTATATATATCTTGTAGGATAAGACATAAGCTGTTTGATTTATGTTTTGGAAATTTTAAATAAATATTATTATTTTTAAAAAAGATCTGAGATTATTTGAAAGATGGTGCTGGAGAAGAATTTTAGGGTTAACATGGACTGCTAAAAAAAAGAAAAGAAAAAGGATATGAATTGTTCCGAGGGCAAATGGCTCCCAAGAACTCAATCAGAGGAAAGCTTGAGAATTACAGTAATCAAAAAAGGGTGCAACTAATGTCTCTAGGAGTGGGTACAAAATGAGGCACACAAGTCTCAGTTGTATAAATGCACTCTTGGCTACCACAGAAATTAGAGCTTCCCTTTTCAGGGTTGGATCCAGAACTACACTCAAACTGCAAACCTGTGTCTGTAGGTGAATGTAACTCCATCCAGCATTGACTGAATCCCTATCCTGATCTCCCCTTCAACTGACCAAAAATACTTTTGTCTTGTCTGGATTAAATTTCAATGTGTACACCTTCATCCACTCTGTTATTAATAATAGGCACCAGATTTTAAATGAAAAAGGTTCTTTGGAAAGGAGAAATAAAGTTGGAAGCTATCCTCTTACTAATTATGATCTTTTACACATAGGCTCCACTCCAAGGAGATAATGTTCAAGAATAGGCCATTTCAGAGATCCAACAGGAGATCATCAGCTGAGACAACAGGAAAATGCCCACGAGCCATCAGGATGCCACCTAGATCTGTCAGCCTCATGAGATGGACCATCTCAGTCATTCCACACTCCTGAAGAGATTCTGAACCACAACCAGTCTAATCCCACTATGTAGTTATCTGCCCATTACAACAGACTATAGCAAGTTCCGCCATCCCTGCTCATCCTTATCCCACTCAGAACATAAAGTTAGGTCCAGAACATGCACAGCAGCTTGAATGGAACAAGATACCACTTGGAAGAGATTTGTAGTTGTCATGGAAAACATGACGTCCTGAGTCATTGCTGACAGACCAGTCTCAGATTGGATGTTGAAGTCCCCGACACTGCGAGCTAAAAGGACTCCAACCCTGAATTACTGAGAGCCAACCTTCTCTATAAGGCTCAAGTTTGCCATGTGTTTTCCATGGACAAAAGTTCCAGGTTCATACACTGGGTCTCCAGTAAAGACGAGAAAAATCTCTTCCCTGAAATCTTACCAATTAGCATAGGCAATGCAGAGTAGTATGGGCCAGTCATATGTCTCATTGTGACACAGGTTCCAATTTGCAAAACCCAATCATAACTTTTGTTTCTTGGTCATGGGTTCATCCAAACTTTGACTTACATACTCCTGTTAACTTTTCATACAGACAGCTTGAGCATGTGCTTTCATCAAGGCCATTCTCTATTTAAGGTGTGTTGCAATATTAGTCTGTGAAGTAAACAGGGCACTTTTGCTGAAAAGCCATTTGAAAAATTCATGGCCCCTTTCCCACCCATGCAATTCTATAGTTCTAGTCATAATTGCTATTCATTTAAAATTAGAAAGAACCACCTGTCTGTTATGGGAAATTATCACTATTTTATAAGCAATGTTGAAGTATGCCTTAAGTCTACCTTGGAAAGCTATGGAATGCTATCTGAAAAATTAAACTGATTGAATTTGCATTTATATAGCTATATATTGAGTGGGGTTCTTCATGAAGAAAGCACGTGATGTGGGCAGCAATATCTTTTAACGTAAGAATATGCTCTATATATAATGTTAAACAATTTCTTTCACTATAAGCCATGGCTGCGGTGTTAAAAATAAACACCTTGTCAACCCAAGACTATCTGAAAAGAGAAATAAGAAAAGGGCTAGCCACCTAAATTCAGCAGTAAAATGGGGGTGCAGTGTGAGAGAAAGTTTAACATGTTGGAAATAAAAAAGAGACTCTGAAAGCCTGCTTTACATATGTAAACATCAATTATGTTTTCTTGAAATATGATATTATGAAAAAGAAAGACTGATATATGGAACACTAAATTTTTAAGCCACACTTTTAAAATAAGCAATGTCTACCAACACTGAAATATAGAAAGGGATTTATGAGAGTTGCAGTTATCAAAGTAATATGAAATTCCTCTCCAGTGCCCCCAGCAAAACAAGAGAGCAAGGCTTCAGAGTGTAAATGTTTGATACTGGGCTAAGGATATAAATCTAGACTTATGACATTCTTGCATGTAAGAAAAAATAATTTCAAATATTTTCTAAATGCTGGATAAGAGGCTGAGAATGTTGTGCAATTTTAATTTTTTCCCCATCTTGGGGCTTTCTTTGATCAACATAACTGCTATTTGCATGAAAATTTTGTATGTGTGCAAAAAGATGATTTTTGTTTTCCGTAAAAGAGTTTCCAAAGTCAAAATCATCATCATCACTCACATTGGTTTATCATTTTTTTCTCAGAGAGGCTTCTCAATGTACTGAGGCCCTGTCTGCTCAGTCCAAATAAATCAGCTTCCCTGAATCCTCTTGGTGGGGAGTCCTGGCAATGCAGGGCCAAATCTCCAAATTTGGTGTAAACTGTCTATATGATGACTGGTCCACTCAGCAGCACACCTGAGGTATAAACTTCTTAAAACAGACTAAAATAATTCCTTTATTTGCCCCAGATCTTCCAGAAAGATCTGAAGCCTGCCATTCTGATGCTGAGCAGCTGTTTCAAGCGTGCCCTGCTCTGCCAGTTGGCACATCTGCCATTGCTATGCATCACTTGCAATTGAAGCCAGAGCAAGGTGACCAGCCATTTGGCCAATGGTGCCTCACTCTGACCTCAAAGCAAGTGACACAAAGCAGCAGCAGATGCACAGGGCAGAAGAGCAGGACATGTGTACAAAGAGCTCCCAGGTACTAGAGCCATAATAGGAGAAAGTTGGGGCAGCTCTGGGGCCAGGATACCCTGTGCTTCCCTTTGAGTATTCTGGCCCATTCAGACAGGGCCTGAGATGCCATAGCTTGAAATCTGTTGGTTCCATACATATGAGGAAGCTCTTTTACACATTTGGTTGTACTGTCTGGATTTTACCACGGCTCATGGCTATGCCAGCAAAGTTCCACAAGTGTGGCCATTTCACATGAGCCTAATGTTAATCCAACTGGAGTACAGACATTGAAACATGTGCATGTTGACATTCATTCAGAAACTGATTTAATGGATCTACTCTAGCTAGAGTAGACAAGAATGAGTAACTAGCCACACAGTTACTCATTCTTGGAAGATGCATAACTATTCATTAGTGCCTTTGGTGTACTCGTACTGTATTTGAAAGAACTGCAGAAACTGCCACTGTGAATTCTCCATTGTCCCAATGGGACAATAAGGAGCCATTGGTAGAAATACAGTACATTCATTTGCAAAATGTTGGTATTCAGCAGAAGTGTGGTCCAGCATAAGTATTGTGTAAGTACCAGAGTGTAAAATTACACTACACCAGAATTACATAGGATTCTGGCCATTTCTCATCAAAAATTAGGCAATTGTATATCGTTCTGTTGGGCATCAAGGAAATTGTGAATCATGCCCACAAAAGATGGCTAGTAAATTTATTGAATGTCTTCCAGATCCCCATCCAAAATCCTTTCACTTTTTCCCAGACCAGTAATCAACAAAATTAGCCTCATGCTTTGTTCTACATAAAATACAATAGCAATACTAAAGATATGTCAGTACTGAAATACTGGTAATATTAATATTAATGAACCATTCATAGTTCTGGGACTGTAATTTGCAGTAATTAAAGTTTTCTCCACTGACAGAGAAATCCACTCAAGGAGCTTGCTTTAAACCAGGGAGTTCATAGTTGTCATTAGAAGTACAGCAGTAGTTGTTGTTAACTAATGTCAAGTCAACTTGAACAAAAGGCGACTCCCTAAATGAAAGACCTTCAAGTCACCCTATCATCAAGAGCTCTGTTCAGGTCTTGGAGACTCTAAGCAGTGCCTTCAATCAGACATGTAATCTTCCTATTTTCTTACTGCCTTCTACCTTACAAAGCATTACTGTCTTTTCATGTTTCCTCATGATATGGACAGGAGCCAAAGGACAGCAGTCTCAGTTTAGTCATCTTGGCTTCTAGGAAGAATTCGGGTTTGATTTACTCTAGTACCCATTTATTTGTATTTTAGCAGACCATAGTATCCATAGAACATTTCTCTGGCACCACATTTCAGATGATTTTATTTTCTTCCTATCACCTTTCTTCACTGCTCCGCTTTCATGATCACACATAGAGATGGAAAATGGACAGTCCTAACTTTAATATTCAATTAAATACATTTATATTTCAGGATCTTGTCTAGTTCCTTCATAGCTGCCTTCCAAAGTCCTTTTTTCTTACTTCTTGACTGGAGTTTCCATTCTGATTAATGACTGACCCAAGGTATGGAAAAACATGAATTATTTCAATGTCTTCATCATCTACTTTAAAGTTATATAAACCATCTGTGGACATTGTTTTGTTTTCTTGATGTTCAACCATAAACCTGCATTTGCACTTTCTTCCTTTACTTTCTTCAGTGATCATTCCATGTTTTTGCTTTTTTTTTTCTAGTAGCATGGTGTCTTCTGCATATTTGAACCTGTTGATGTTCTTTCCTCCAATTTCACACCTTCTTCCCCTGAGACTAATTGTACTTTACATGTGATATATTCAGCATACATGTTAAACAGATAAGGGTGATAAAATGCATAATAATAATAATAATAATAATAATAATAAATTTATTTATATCCCGCCCCATCTGCACTCAGGCAAGCAGGGTGGCTTACAGCATTTAAAATTATACATACCATATCCCCCAACCGTCCCTCCCATTAAAATAGAATTAAACATTTTACAATTAAAACATGTTACAAATGACAATTTGGACAATCAAACAACAACAGGCAGGCAAATAGCACATGGGATCAGTCCATTTCTTTCTCTCTTTGGTGGCCAGGCAGGAAGGAGAAGCTTGCCTGCCCCCTTTGTGTTTGTGAGAAACAAACTATTGACCACAAAAAGTTCAAATCAGTTACTGTCCTGCTTCTTTTCTTGGTCATAGGCCAAATTCTACTACAATTTTTAGTTCTGCTTTTTTCTATGCCTATGATCAGTGAGGGTGAGTGATCAATTTCTTTCTGGACTATAATAGAACCTTTCATTTTCTTCTTCTTCTTCTGCCCCAGTAGATGGAACATAAACTTGGATTATGGCTAAATTGATGGGTTTTCCCTTAAGTCATATTGATATGATTCGGTCAAACTTTATATCCTTTGACTGCTTTTGCTACATATTTCCTCACTGTTAATGCCACCACATTTCATCTTAGATTTTGATTTCCTGAGTAAAACATTGTGCAATTATCTGAGTCAAAATCTCCCATTCCTATCCACTTTAGCTAACTCACACCAATTATTGCACTGTTTATATGTTTCATTTCTTGTTTTCTTATGTCTAGCTTCCCCTGATTCATGCTTTGCACATTCCATGTTCCTATAATATTATTGTGTCTTTCACCTCTGATGTCTTGAACACAAGCCAGGAAATACCTGAGGCAGCATATAGAAAATATTGAATGGCCAATCCATTCCAAGTCAGTCATGGGTTATCTGAGAAGGATGCAAAGAGAAGCACATGGCTTGTCATCAGTCAGTTCAGGAGTCCAAGTATATAAGCCAAGAGTAATCCAAATACCTTTAGGTCAAGACAAAACAGGAACCAAAGACAGTAGTGCCAGCAGATGAGACAGTTGTCAGCGCTAAGACTGGAAGAAAACTGTTGGGGTATTTATGGGTAGTTACGGCAAGGCCACCTGTGCCATAAGTGCCTAATTAGTTTGGTATTTAGTATTTAATCTGATCTGAGTGTGGCACCACTCCTTCCTGTGTTTACTGAAGGATAGGGGTGTCCTGTCTTCTGGGTCTATACCCACTGTCAGCTCTGCAGACTTTCAGAGAGCCATTATCATGAATTGCAGCTTCCTGGCACATTGCCCTTTCCCTCTTCCTCAACTAAGTGGGCCAGGGGCTGAGTTATAAGATCTCTCTTCTCTTTGCTGCATTCATCCAGAGAGTGAATCATGACATCTGGACATGTCAACAGCTGAACAACCTTTTGCCTTGTGTCTAGTTGCATCATTAGCTACAGTACTAATTGTACTAGTCCTCTGCTGTTCCTCAGTAGTTCATCAAAAACCTCCTGACCAGGAAACCTCATTTGTCTCTTGTTTCATTTTGGATTGTCTCATTATAGGGTTTTCATAGTAAATGATATTCAAAAGGGGAGTTACCATGCACTCTTCTGCACAGGTCTAACAAGTGTTTAGATAAAGTGCCACTGCCATTGTCTCTGAGAGATCTTTTACCAGTGTCACCCACCCACTGTCCCACATGCACACTACTGCTGTAGCTGTCTGGCACATTTTGTTTGGTTCTTTAGCAGAAGGCTATCTGACATGGGATATTATACTAGCAGCACTGCTGCCTTCAGCATAGCCTCTGGTCTCACAGGAACATGCAATCCCACTTTCCACTGATAAAAGGAAGTGTCATATTGAATATTAATCATTAGTTAAAGGTAAAGGTTTCCCCTTGACATGAATGTCTAGTCATGTCTGACTGTAGGGTGTGGTGCTCACCTCCGTTACTAAGCCAAAGATCCTGTGTTGTCCAAAGATGACTCCAGTGGTAACGTGGTCAGCATGACGGCATGGAACGGTGTTCCCTTCCCACTGAAGTGGTACCTGTTTATCTACTTGCATTTGCATGCTTTTGAACTGCTAGGTTGGCAGAAGCTGGGATTGGTAATGGGAGCTCACCCCATCACATGGCACTTGAACTGACAACCTTCTGACCTTACAATCATTGAACTGGCATCTTAACCACTAAGTCACTACATATCTTGTCATTAGTTACTCTTCTGTTAAAAGTATTAGACAAAGGAGAATATACAAATCCCATTTTTGTTTTTTAAATGAACTCCAAAGGTGACTTTTAGTGATGATTATTAAGTACTTTATGAACCAGCTTCAAAGCTACATGCTCATCTCAAGAAAAACAGTGAACACATAGGAAAAAGGCTGCCTTGTCTCTTAAAACTACAGTATATCATAAATCAATTTTGAAAATAGCCCTTATTACAATTGTATTTAAACAAATACTCTTCACTCTGATTCTCTGAAGCTTTTTACAAATCTTTTCTATGATCTTAGTTGGCACAGTAACACATATATTGCCATCTTCAAATCCACAATAGCAAAGTTGTTCTGTTGTAATATTGCTATGTTTTGAGGGTCAAAAATTTCATGCTTCAGCTGCTCAGACCTGGGAAACACAAAATGTAACTTACAAGCTTCAGAATAGGAAGGTAACTGATTAAAGAACCCCCCATCCCAATATCAAGGAACTGGCCTTATCAGAACTTGGAGGGATTCAGGGCACCTGCTTGAAATTAAGAGTCCCTGTCTAGTTTTAAATAGATTATCAGAAAATTAGAAAAAAATAGGGAAATGTGGAGGTAAGGCATTTGTGACTTTGATGTTAATAGTTTCCAGGAACACAAACCAGAAGTAAAAAAAAAAGATGTTTACATATGATGTTGCATGGATTCAACAACTTTGCAAAACAGACTTCCCTGATATGTAAGGCAAAGTTTTCATTTAAAATGAACATACTGAGATTTTCCAGATTTTTAGTTTTAGAGGTATACTTGAACATGCTAAGCCTCTTCAGCTAGTGATATTTCATCAAGAAGGAGGAACAAATCTGTCTGACCCTTTGATGTCCAAAGAGTTGTTTTGCAGCAATGCTGACTGCAGTTGAAATAGGATATAAACAGGGCAGGAAAGCTCTAAAATAGCCAGTCCTGGCTATTATTTCCTATGGCTGAACTTCCTCTAAGCAGGCTGCCACAGCAATAGATTCTCACTTTACTTGGGGAAGTGGCTTTAGCTAGTTTCCAGGTGATTCCAATTTCCTACCTACGCATGATTTGTGAAATCTTTTTAACAGATGTAGACTGTGTAATATAGGGGCAGCCAAGGTTCCTAAGCTACACACTAGAAATGTACATATGCACAAGGTTCTTTTATACCCTGCCTGGCCCCTCCTGTCGGTTCCTGCCCTGACATCACAACTGTGCATTGGGAATAGCCAGCACTGCGCAACAATGTGGTGTCAGGATCTGCCCCTGCTCTGTGCAGATTTATTAAACATGTACAAGAGGCTCCGCACCCACACAGCTGGGAAAACATGGAGAACTTTTGACAGATGTTATAACAAATACGCAAATAGCTAGGGGCTAAAGTCTATTACCCTTTTTTCACCTCTCCCTGCTATATTTAATACCAGAGAAGTAAAACTTGAGATAAAGAGAAGATAAGACTGTTAGTTTCAGCGCCAGACCAGTCATTTGGCAGAGTGAGGCAACCTGTGAGGTTTTAAGGAGTGTCAACCCCACCCCAGCTATTCCTACTTAGTCTTAGGGTATCCCTTTCCACTGAAGAGCAAAAAGGTGCACACCTAAAACTTTTAGCCTCTTTCACACTCTTAAACTAAATTGCAGCCATCAGTGGGTAGAGAAAGTTGATAACTACCAGACTTGAACTGGGATTCAACTACCATTCTTGTTGGCTTCTTTGTTGTGGGGTGTCAGGAAATGGCACTATTTTATCTTTTGCCTCTGACAGCAAAATGTCTTGGGGAAACCCTGTACTTTCGAGCCTGTTTATGAAGAGATCGGTTGCTTATTGGAAAGTATTTATCAAAAATTAAACCAAATTCCCCCCTGTCTTTTGTGAAAAGAGGTATGCAGAGGCATGGCACCAGTGATATCAAAGATGATGCCATTTTGATTTGTGCATGAGGTGTACATTTGTTAAATAATGTGGCACACCAAAGAACTAAAGAAATTAAAAACTATCTTTAAAAACTCATACCAAGGAGCATGTTTTCTTGAAAAAAAAACCTACTCTTTGTACCCTGAGTTCCTCAGCCTTAAAAATGAATGGTCTGGTCTCATAAATGATCTTAAAAACACATTTTAAATCTGATGTAGAAATATAAGCTAATGAACTATTTACAGCAGTTAAAGCAAGTCTCAGTCAAAACCATATCAATATTCAAAAGAACAGATTCCTAACATGCATTGGCAAAGTACTATGTTTGTAACCTGAATTGCAAGCATAAATTAATTTGAGTGCAAAAAAAAGGGTCTAACAATCATGGTTAAAGTTAACATTAAGGTGGAGATCCATCATGGTCTCTTTAACATGTTTTTCTATAGTCGGTCTGTGTTGTCTTTCTGTGCAAACAAATGAGACGGTTACTACTGCTGCTATTACTGCACTATTCTGATACAAACATTGATTATGTACACCCCCCCCCCCCAAAATACAAATAGGGTGAGATGTAGTATATAAATGTTTCAATTTAGTAACCGCTTTTTCTAAGAAGAAGATTGCCCTGCATGAGAACATTTTTAGTTGCACAATATAAAAGAACAAGGAACAATACAATCCCACATTCCATGGGGAAGCATCCCAGAGCCATTGGAAACTTTGGATGTCTCCTTTAAAATTGGCTGAACAAAATCCATATCTTCTTTCAGATTAGGAAATCAGATACCACCACCTCTTTCTCTGCTGAAAGATCCATGGGCATTCCTTGTCTACCAGTGGAACAGAGAACAGGGAAAAGCGAAGGATCAGAGTGTGAATGAAAGGTAATTTCTTCCCCCAGTAACACCTTGATAAATTTGAAGGCCACGCTGGTGCTTCAAAGATCTGACTTTATTGAAAGAAATGAATTTCTGTCTCATATCCTGGACAAAAAGGTGGTCATGACTGCAGTGCATGTATATTCTTATCCTAAAACTCTTGATATGTGACACCAGCAGAGCAGGAGAGGCTTGGAATCCACAGGTTCTAAAGTTCTCCACTGTATCCTTAGCACTGTGGGTAAAGGGAGATACCCCAACTTGTTGCAGATAATGGGAAGGGAATGAAATCAAATGTTAAACCAAATCAATCTAAAATTTAAACAAACAGAAGAAGAGTGGTGAATGGTGCTGCTTCCTCACTTTCGTACTGCTATTAGGGTATTATGTATGCTACTTCATCCTTGGATCACTCTAATTTAAGGGATTAGTTCCCTGAACTTGGTTGCAAACTTGTACTTTCCTTACGTAGAAGTAAGCTCCATTGAATTTAACTGGACATACTTCTCAGCAGACAGATATAGGATTGTTCTGTAAATTAAGCAGGATTCGAATTATATACTGTTCATGGTGGACGGACCAGTCTATGTGGTCCACTCAATTTTCTGCCTTTGCAAAACAACCACAAAAGAAACAACACAGAGAGAGACTATATCAATAAAAGGATCCCTGTGCATTATAAAGAAACTTTATCAAAGTATGAACAAACCATAACTTTGTGCATATAGGTAGCAGCCTGGCTTTACTATGTGGTCCCTTTTTACCTGCTATGGGCTTGGTAAACAGGACCCAAACTTCAGGGCTCCCTCAAATGTTAGAATATGAAGACCACACACAATGATTTCATGTCACAGTACTCCTCACAGTCATGTAGTATCTGCAATCCATCTACCATGTGGGTAGCCCTGATCACATACATTGCATCCCCATAATGGCATGTTTCCAGATGTCTTTTCATATGGAGAATAAAAGGACCACAACCTATTTGCACTTTGGAGGGACATAGCTCAGTGACAAAACACATTTATTACAAGCAGAAACAGCCAGGTTCAGTCCCTGCCACTTCCAAGTGGTCAAGAAAAAACTCTGCCTGAAACCCTGGAGAGTTGGTGCCAAAATGTTTGTTTGTTTAATTTCTTTTTTTTCTCCTGGCATGGGACCCAAGATGACAAACAATTTAAGACAAAGTGTACCAACAATAGAAATGGACTAATGGTCTTTCTCAGGATGTCATTATATTTAAGACAGGATTGTGTGTGAAAAGGAGGAATTTGTAAGAAGGAAGCTTGTGTTGTTCTTAGGTACCTTCAGTCAACTCTGACTGAAGGCAACTCTCTTATAGGGTGTTCTTGGAAAGATGTATTCAGAAGAGGATTTTCACTGATTTCCTCATGGGCTGAGAGAGTGTGCCTTGCCAAAAATCACTCAGTTATTTCATGTCTGAATGGGGATTGACATTCTGGTCTCCTGGTGTCATAGTTAAATCACTACACCATAATGACATCTACATCGCATTAATAAATAATTAAAAACTATTGTAGAGATGGAGTGCTCTACATGGACCACATAAGATGCAAAAGTTACAAAGTCAAATTTAAGCTTGCCATTCAGCCAGGTTCCCAAATTAAGAAAATCTCCCTGATTACATGCCTTATTCCATCACACTAGAGATGACAATCTCATCTCATCTTTGGCTGTCCAGGTCAGAGAAACAGGGAGCCTTAGCTATTTCTTTCCCCAAAGTCACAGGAAGTAAGTAAACATCTCTGGCTCTCATAGTCTGGACCATGAATCCCCTTGTCCATCTATCTGTACATTGATGTGCTGTCCCTTTGTAATTGTCAGTTTTCAAAATTCCAGACTTTTCCAAACTATTTACCAACTTAATCAACAGAGTTACACACACACTTTGCAGGGACACAGTCTCTCTCTCTCTCTAGTTTTACTTCGCTAACGAAGATTCAGGAAGGATTCATCCCATGCTTTCTACAAGCGCATTGATGACTAAAAAGGCCAATCTGAGATAAGCAAGTCCGGTTACAGAAAGCACAGTAGAAAGTCTCCTTGGGTGATGTTACCAAGTTGTGGTTCTTTCTGCGTTGTCATTTCTCTTCGAGACTCATTACACGTGAGTTCCTGAACGAGGCTGCAGCATTGTGGATAGTGTGTCTCCATGCTCCTGATGTGAGGACAGGGCAGACCATTGTTGGTGATCAATTTGGCCGAGCTTGAGATGTTGTTTCAGGGAGTCCTTGTACCTCTTCTTTGGGGCACCCCTCTTATGCTGACCTGTGGTGAGTTCACTGTGGAGTACTATTTTGAGGAGGCGGTGGTCCTCCATCCTAGAAACATGCCCTGTCCAGTGCAGCTGTGTTTTCAATAGTATGGCCTCAGTGCTGGTGATGTCTGCTTGCTCCAGGACAGCAACATTTGTCGCATAGTCAGTCCAGTGTATGTTTAGGATTGTGCATAGACAGTGCTGATGAAAGCGTTCGAGGAGTCGTAGATGTTGGCGATCGGTGACATAATAAAGATAAGGTACTGGTAAGATACCTTATGTTGAAACATTCCCTATGTTGAAATATTACTGCGTGAAAAGCAGAAATGGCTAGATGTTTCCCTGTGATTTCATAAAGAGAAATAATAATAATAATAATAATAATAATAATGTTTATTTATAACCCACTCCTCTAGCAAAGTAAAAGGAGCGGGGTAGAGCAAAGTTAAAAAGTACAGAGTAAAACAACAATCGTATCCCTTCCTGATCGCCCCCCCCTTAAAATTAAATTAAACCAGCAAGTATTAAAATCAATGACAGTTAAAATTAAAATCAGTAACAATTAAAACAAAGTGCAATCTCATGAACAGTTCTTGTGCAAATACGCAATAGATGAAAAAAGCAAATGTCAAAAATGTTTGCTATTAGGAAAAAGGAAGATGTGGATCACACTGAAATACAAGACCTCATTGGACATTTTTGAGGTAGAGTTTGGTACATTTTGGTACATTTGTGTGTATTTGACAGTAGATCAACAGAACTTTCCCAAAGTCCAAGTAGAAGATCGTTTGCATTCTTTCAGAAAATGGTTGTGGAAATGTCTCAAACTATCAGATGATTTCACCCCAGGCATACAAGGAAAAAATCATGTTTTAAGCAAGTGACACATGGAATAGTAATATTAATGTGATGAAATATTTGTTTAAATTTATGGAAACAGTTTGTATAGCTGTTGAAGGGTTAGCGTGTCAAAACAGTGTGCTATTTAACAAGTAACAGATCCCCCCAACAAAAAAGTGAGTAGACTACAAACACTAGCCTTTCATCATTTTAAAAGAAAAGGAGCTCCCACCAAATGCCAAAACTGAGACATGCAATTCCAGGTCTCTTTTGTTACACATATGGATTTTAGTTGGGTGTTAGGTTCAATAAGGATTGCAACTTTTGAAGTGAAGAATTCTGATATTTCAGATTAAATACCTCTGACCAAGTCCACAGTTTCTTTTACACAATGACAATAATTTATTTAGTTTACTTTTTTATGGGGTGGGGTGGGGGGGAAGAGAGCAAAGCCTTGGATCTTGTGTAACATGTTTTTTACTTCGTGTAAACAAATTTTGGTCAGGGGAAGTGATTGTTGGAAAATTCAACCCATCATGGATGTTTAAAAAAACAAAACAAAACACAGATTTACCCAGCTGTGAGACCCCAACATGGAACTGGATGCTTATTGATTATTGATTTTAATGGTTTTATTGTTTAATTCATTTTCATTACTCTGTTAACCACCTGTGTTGCTGTTGTTGTGGAAAGACTGGATAAAAATGCTATAAATAAACTGGATACAATTTTAAGGCAAACAGCCACACATCCTGGTGCTCCCATGAAATAAAATATGTTAAACAACATGCACATATCGGCGTGTGTGAAAATAGGCAATGAAAATAATATACATTTCTAAAATGTTCATGAAAACATTTCAAAAAACATTCATACAAATGTGACTACATTTGAAAGTAATGAGAGGCTGGCTTTTTTATATAGAAGTGGGATGGAGAAAGCTTTGCTGTGGCAATGGGAGAACTTTGATGAGCTCAAACTTTTGCACATGTGCTTACCTGGGACTTGGAAAGTACTGTCATTTGACAAGATGGAATAATATCAACTCTACATTGCCTCTGTTAAGCATACACAGTATGTGTGTACATGTCCATATTCATAGTATATCAAATCTATTACACTACAAATGTTTCCAGCCACCATGCTCATGTGGTGCTTTAACATATATGCATGCATTTCTGGAAGAGTTCATTCATCTACTTTAAGAGTAAACCTTGACTTATCCCTCCCCCCCCCACCCGCTTTCAAACTTTGAATGATCCAACTTTGATAAGAAGTCAAGAGGACAGGAATCTGGTTGGGTCTATAACACATTCCTAAATCCTACAGTTCCTTCTGTAGTCAATAACAGACAAAGCCTTGCCTCTGCTCTCTGGTCTCACCTCTGATTACACCTGTTCATGCTGATAGTGCCCCTTTGTTTTCCACTTTTGACATTTCTTCTGCTTAAAGGTCAGGTTTTGATGGGATACCTAAGGCTTTTTCACTCCTTCTTGTTGACATTTTAAAAAAACGTCCTTAGGTCAAAGGCTACAGATGTACAGTTCCCTGATGCATTCATGTATGTGGACTCCAGGTTCTAAAAATCCTAGTTGCGAGACTCGAAAACAAATGCATTATCCCTGGGATCTCCTGTTTTACCTCCCAACCTGTCCCACCCAACCTATCCCAAATATAATGCATAGAAATGCTCCAAAATTTCACTGGAGAGTCTTTGAGTGGAGAGAGTCTAATCATTTATTGTTGTTGTTGTTGTTGTATTGTAGTTACAAACACACAATTGCTTCCTCATTTCTAGGACTGCCAGATCTCAGAGTCTGGCCCTGAGCCTCAAATTTTCATGTATCATCTCTAAGAAGAAGCCAAAGATGTTTTGGCAGGCTCAGCTCCACTCCAGAGGAAAGGTTGTGCAAACCTCCAGCTCAGCACCTCCAGCTCAGCACCTTAAAATATTGAGCACCTTGTTACACTTTTTGAGACTTAATTGATTTGTTGCTGCAATTTGCAGAGACTCACAGAGGAGGGTTACATATTAGCTTCCACCTTCCCTCCCAGTGGCACCAGGTCTCAGTCTCCCCTCAGCTCTACAGTCACCTACTGGCTAGAATCATGTCAGGTAGATTAAATGTTCCCCCCTTCCTAAGGGATTATTCAGATGGTATAATCCTGGTAAAATATGGGTTGAATCTTTGTTGTTTTGAACACACCCAAGTAAGTTTGAACTCGGGGGTTTTGTTTTTCAGTTTTCCTAAAAGATTTGCATTGTCAGCTGTGTGAATAATCAACACAAATAGATCCAGGATAAACCAAGATAAAACTCTGTATCCTTTGAACCAGTGAGGATCCTGCAGCGAGGGGCAGGGCTACTGGAGGGGGGGGGTGGATCTTCTGGGTTGGACTTCCAGTTTGATTTCCAGGGCTGGAGAAACAGATGCACATGTCAGGAAAAGCATGTGAGCAGGCTGGGAAAGCAACCATGCGGGTGGGGGAAGTATTGTGTGGGCCAGAAAGCACATGCATGGGCAGGAGAAATGGCTGCATGGGCAGTGTGCGGGTAGAAGAAATGGCTGCCCACCAACCACCTGGGCTGGAACCACCACCCCGAAACCCAGAGACCCTTCTTAGGCTCGGAGTGGCACCCACACAACCCCAGAGCACCAGCAGCAGTGGCCAACCTGGTGTCACCCCCTCTTCTTGGGTGTCAACCCCCCTTCTGGGATATCACCCAGTGTGGCTCACACAGGGCCCCCCTACACACACCCAGTGACACCACTGCTTTGAACATGTTTTGAATATATCCATATCATCGACTCCGTCTTTATGCACAGTGCGAGCAAGTGTGAATAACAGGACACAAAGAGGTGAGCACAGATGCAATTCTGATTTTAAAAAATAGTGTGAACAACAAAATCAGAATGAGCGAGTGAAATTATTTGCATAGTCATGCTAAAAGAAATAACGTCTCGTAGGAATAATAATCTCATTACACCTTAATTTGGGAACAGCATCTTTAGCTAATATTCCTTTCTTAATTTCCAAGCAGAAAAACATTCTGTGTGTGCAGGTATGTGTGGGTGCGTGTTTGCATGACAAGTTGTGACCAACTGTGTTTGGGACATAGTGCATAAAGCTTAATGATATCACCAGGGGCTTTTCCCAAGGTCTCAGGTTTGAGCCCAGAAATCTCAGAGTCTGAGACAGTGGTGAATTGGCAATCCTATCTCTGAGCCAAACAAAAATGTGTTTCCCTTAATATCTGAGCCAGAAAAAGGTACCACTTGTTCCTTTTTTCTTTGCACCAGATTGTTAGTTTTAGAAGGAACTGGTAATTTGCTGCAAAACAGAATGTCATTTTATTTAATCTATCTAAATAAATAACTCTAAAAACAAATACAGGGTGTAAAGCACATGAAGAGGAAAAAAACATTTTGTGGGGTTCATGTGGCTTACAAAAATTATCAGCAATAAAAATATACTATATACCTGGGCACACTTAGTAGAAGCATAGGTTGAATAGTCACCATCTTCTCCACTATGGCAAAATCTATTGTATTTCTTTTTAAACTATAGTAATAATTTCTTAGCTGACATCTACAGGTACCATATTCCATACACCAATAAATATAAATCCATATCCTCTTTTGTCCTCTTTTCTAGAATGGCATTTTCTCTTTTTTAGAGTGACACATAAGTAGCCTCCTGAGCCACAGCAAAACTGGTTTAATAAACAGATCTTTCTAGAACTAGCTTATACATTATTTCATAAATAGCTGGTTCTGACAAGCTCTCCAAACAGGCAAACAGCATGTACACACTGATCCTGGGAGGCTATACTCCAGTCCCAAGCCCCCTTTAAGGTCCTGCTATAAAACTTCATCCTGCACTTATTCTAGCCTGTGCTCCCTTTTGCCATAAACTTTTGCTATAATCTTTTACATTACTTTTGCGTAATCTCTGAACTTGGCTACAACGTACAATATCCTATTACCAACTCTACAGGTTGTGAAACACACAATCACTCTTCAGCACATCATATGACACTGACAATATAATTGTTTTGAATATATTCAGTTCAGCAGGTGAGCCTAAAAAAAAAAAGCACACATCCTTTCTGTACACATTTGGCGGGTAAGTAGCTAGATAGAAATGTCCTCTGTTTCTTTCTCTTTTAAGTTTATACTGCCTCTGTACTGCACAAATGAACCCTCCTTGCATTACAATTTTTTTTTAAATAAATGATTTGTAAAACGTCATGTCTGATTTTTCTCTAACTAAAAAGCTACTACTCATACTGGAGATTTGAAGCACAGTCCCATATATGTCTACTGAAAAGTAAGTCCAACTGAGTTCAGTGAGACTCGCCCTGAAGGTGTTTTGCTATTGGACAGCAAAATATATAATGTGATCACATATTTAAAACATATTTCTTTCAAATAAAATAGAATTGAGTGTTCGTAAGAGTGAGGTTTCTTCTATTACCATTCCTTTTCACTTTAATTGAAAGGAAGGGAAACAAACCAGGAAGAAAAATGGGAAGACCACCAGCAATGACTTTAAAAAGGAGAAAGAAAACAGCTCTCGGGGTGTGTAGCTCAATGTTCTGGAGCCCAGATGTGGAAAGCCCAAGAAACCAGTAGTGGCAGTGGTGGTGGTGTTGGGTGTGTGTGTGTGAAAGCTTCCTTGCTTGTGGCCCAGCTTTCCTTCATAGTAAGCATACCAGTAACCACACACAACATGACTTTCCTTGCACAGAATGTAAAGCCATCCATTTTATATAGAATTTCTTAAAGCAGAAGTCCATAAGCAGGACCAAGGCTGGGTAAGGCAGACAATTGACAGACAAGCAAAAGACAATTAATTTGACAGTTTGGGGAAAGAAGACTCTAGAGCCTTCCTTCCATTACAGGTTGTCCATACTAAAAAGTGTGGAGCAGGACATCAATAAAGTGCCATCTTATTTCCCAGGCCAGGGTTTCTTGACTGCTATGTGTCATTGCCGTTTCATCCCTTAACTGGCAGTCCCATTTCCTCATAAAAGGGAGAAAGAATGCATGATCCATACATTTCCTCGATTGAGCAAGGAGGTTTATCTTGTAGGGTCTTACTGATATGAATGCCTACTAGGAATTTTAGTAGGCATAAACTGAAACCTAGGGGCGAAACAGATGGGCAGGAAAAAGTGGCTTGAAACTGCCTTTTATGAAGCCACACTGAAACCCCACCAACCGCACCGCTGGATCCCAAGACAGCTGGAGTGCTCATGTCATGACCACATGACATGGCTTCAAGCCAGGAAGAAGCAGAAAAATGCTTGTTTTTGAAACGACTTTCCTCTACATAAGGCACCTAGAGGCACTTTCCTGCTGGCTTCAAGGCATGTGTCATTTTCAAGCCAGCCTGAAAGCACCTCTTTTTGCTGACTCTTTTTGCCCCCTAGCTTGGAGCTGAAAGTTCTTCCTTAAGAACTTTCCATTTAAAATCAAGGAAGAGGAACATTGGAGCCAGAGGGCTTGACAGGGGTCCAAACGCACTGCAGAAATAATCCAGATTGAAACAGTTTTAAGTGCCTTGGCTCAGTGCAAGGAAATTCTGGGAACTGTAATTCTGTGAGACATTTAGCCTTCTCTGTCAGAGAACTCTGGTGCCACAATAAACTACAATTCCCAGGATTCCCTAGCACTGAGCCAGAGCAGTTAAAGCAGTCTCAAACTGGATTATTTCTGCAGTGTGTTTTGGACCAGGGTCAATCAGGCTTTATGATGGCAAAACAATAGAGCCCCACCAGAAAAATCAGCATAAAAGCATTTAGTGACAGAGATCTTATTGGGAAGCTGATGGTGACTAGGTACTTCTTTTATCCATTTTTCCTCTAAGGACCTTATCACACTAGATGAATCCTGCTCAGAAATGGGATTTTAGAAACCGGAAACATGGGAGGTTTTTCACACACGTTTTTGCAAAACAGAAATAACACAAAAATAAAGCAAACATAAAGGGAACAAAAATGACACCTTTTTACTTTCGGAACTTCCTGAAAGTAAAAAAGATGTCATTTTTGTCCCCTTTATGTTCGCTTTATTTTCATGTTATTTTTGTTTTGCAGAATAATAATAATAATAATAATAATAATAAAGTTTTATTTATAGCCCGCTCCTCTGTATCCAATCGGAGCGGGTTACATCAATTAAAAAATGCAAGATAAAATATACATGACCCATACCCAACCACCTGCCCCTTAAAATTAAATTAAACTAACATCAATTAAAATGACATAATAAAAATTTCAATTTAAAACGGCAACCCATTGCATAGAGATCAGGGTCAAGATGTTAAAATGCTAATGGGAGAGCTTAAGGGAGGTTAAGAACTTTCTGGGAAGGCCTGCCGGAAGAGATGCGTCTTCAAGGCTTTTTTAAAGCAATCAGAAGATGTAATAAGACGCATCTCGTCTGGCAGGCCATTCCATAGCCTGGGAGCGACAGCCGAGAAGGCCCTCTGGGAGGTCTGCGTCAGTCTAGTCTTCATAGGCTGCAATAAGTTCCTCCCAGAAGACCGGAGTGTGCGGAGGGGTTCGTATGGGAGGAGGTGGTCCCTCAGATAAGATGGACCCAAGCCATGTAGGACTTTAAAGGTTAAAACCAACACCTTGTACTGTGCTCGGAAACTAATCGGCAGCCAGTGGAGAGATTTGAGCACTGGTGTTATGTGCTCTCTCCTTGATGTTCCCGTGACAAGCCTGGCTGCCATATTCTGAACTAATTGAAGTTTCCGAGTTAGGCACAAGGGTAGCCCCATGTAGAGCGCATTACAGAAGTCCAATCATGAGGTTACCAAAGCATGTACCACTGACTCCAGGTCCTTTGGCTCCAGGAAAGGGTGCAGCTGGCGGATCAGCCAAAGCTGATAACAGGCACTCCTGACCACCGCATTCACCTGACTAGTCATGTGAAGCGACGAATCAAGGAGTACCCCCAGACTGCGAACAGGGTCCTTTGAGGAGAGTGTGACCCCATCTAGGACCGGGAGGTGTATTCCCAATCCTGGCTTCGGTCCTGTGACATTGTGTGAAAAACCTCCCGCATTTGCGGGGGTTTTCTACTTTAAATCTACTTTAAATCCTGTTTCTGAGCGGGATTACTCTAGTGTGATAAGGTCCTCAGTGTGTTCCGGATGTCACATCATTTCAGGGCACAGGCTGGTGGATATTCAAATGGAAAGTACCTAATAGGGTTATCAGTTCTCCTGTCCTGTCCCTGAGCCTCCAGTTTCCATGACTCATCTTGGGATGGGAGACAAAGGAGCAAATTTTCCATATTTCATGGGCTCAGCTTTAAGCAAGAACTGACTGTATACAAATCTCCAGCTCTGCTAGTAGAATTGCCACTGCAGTTAGGTGTTTGTATGTTTGAATGATAATCTGCGAACAACTTCAGTAAGTACTTAACATGTAACGCTTCAACTTTTCTCAGAAATCTCCAGGCCTGTGACAATCCTGAACTAGCAACCTTAGTGTGCATGTGTCTGTGCTTTCAAGTTGCCTGTTGATTTATGGCAATCCCACAAATTTCCTTGAGATTTCTTAGGGAAGGAATACTCAGTGGTGGTTCCACCATTTTATTCCTTTAAAATATAGCCTACACCATCTGGTATTCATTGGCAGTCTCTAGCCACTGTGAATAGTTTAAAAAACATGAGAAGTATCCAGAAATCATAGATAGTTAAAAGGTTGGCATTGTCAACCCTAGTATGCAGTGTCAATTTTTTAAAACTATCTATAGTTGCTGGTAGTTACCTTGCTGGTAGAAACCATAGTGGCTTGTAATTCATCAATTCACCTCGTCAACCTTTCCTAAAAATAAAAGTCATTCCATTAATAACTGTATTGGACTATTCAAAGATATAGCCTTGTCAGCCTGTAGAACCAGTACGTAGAGAGATCTTGTAACACCTTTGAGACCAAGGGCCTCTACAGACAGGATGAAAGGGATGGACAGAGGCCACCCCTTTGACCCCGGATTGTGGCCGCACCAACCAAATGGCTCACCAATGATGCACTATGAAAAAGGAGCCACAAAACATGGCTGAGGTACTATTAGTGCCCTGGAGCAGCGCGGTGACATCCTTTGTGCGCCATGCTATTTGGATGTGGCACATGGGGCACATCATTGGTGCATGCATCGTGTGAATGCATGCATGCCAAAATGGTGCCCAGACAGCATGGTAGGGCTCAGGAGCATTCAGATGCTCCGCTCCCCCAAGCCCTAAAACCAGCCCCAGGCCAATACTTTGCACTAGTCTCTACCAGGCCTAACTGAAAGAAAGAAATTAGCAGCATGAGCTTTCATAGACATCAGTGTACTTCCTCAGATGCATTTTGAGGAAGTAGATTGAAGTCCACAAAAGCTCATGCTGCCCATTTCTTTCTTTCAGTTAGTCTCAAATGTGCTACAAGATCTTTCTATGTATTGGACTAGTTCATCTAATCTTCTCCTTGTTTCACCACTCCCAAAATATTCATTTTATAAACGTTAATATTTTTAAAAGCATTAAAATGTATAAAAAATACTTTTATAATTACTATCAGAAACAATGTTCATCTTCTTCCTTCTAAGCATTTAAAATAATTTAAAAATAAGAAAAGCAATTTGGAGGGATATGCACCAAAGGTCCTTCTCTTTCAGTCTCTGTATTCTGCCACCCACACCAGAAGTTCATGGAGGCATATGGCGATTGGCTAGAGTTGCTCTTCTAAGCTGCTTTCCTGGCAAATGGAAGAGAAACAGTGGGAAGGCCAGCTTTGTTTTCCATATGGAGCTGTGAGTGTGTGATTGGAGTTGCACAGAGTGCAACCACCACAAATAGCACATGGGGAGAAAAGGAGTTCTGTAGTACCACAGAGGAGGTTCAGGCTTAAGCTTTGGAACTGCAAACCGCCCAAGCTTTGAGCTGCCCAAATTGCACAGTCCAATTCAATCACGTTACTCCTAATGTAAGGAAAGTTGATATCTTCCAGCACATCCACAATTCCATACTGTGTATATGTCCAGAATTTTAGGATGACAGCTTTTCAACTACAGCTTCCATAATCCCACAACAATGTAAGGGTTTGTCACACAGAATCCATGGCCACTGACCAAGCTTGCTAGGAAATCCTGGGAAGAATAGTCCAAAAATGTGCTTCCATATCAAGGAATCTATCCTTGGTTTTAGTAAAAAAAAAATTTAAAAAGTGCTATCCAAAGTTCTGAATCCTAACCTCAAATATATTCAGCACTTTGAAAAGTCTTTTAAAATTTGAACTAGAACATGCAATTGATTCATCATCTTAGTGACATGGAAGCTGACAGGTTTCACTGCCTAAGTATGAACACCAGTTATTCAGGCATGAAATTTTTTCAGACCAGAAAAAGAAGGAAATATTTATCCTTCATGTAAGCACATATTCTCTTTATGAGGAAATACTGGAGTCTATAGAGTTTTATCACACAGGGTTTTTCCCAAACAGGGAAATCCCAAAGCAGGATCATTTTCACACAATGTGGCATATTCATGCATACAAAAAGTGAAAAAAAATCCAGCAAAAGTGGGATTGTTTTCATACAATGTCTTGGGCATTGGACATTAATGTGAAAATAAATCATACAGAAGGTGGACAAAATTGGCTGCTTTTACTTTTGGAATTCTCCCGAAAGTTAAAAAATGGCTGATTTTGTCCATTTGTCCATGTGGTTTATTTTCGTGTTAATGCTCAATGCCCTCATGAGTGTGAAAACGATCCCACTTTTGTGGGATTTTTCCTGGATTTAAATCCCATTTCTGCACAGGATTTAGGCACTTAGCCTCCTGTGTGATAAACTCCAATGCTTCTCTCCTGAGGTTATAGCTTAGAGCACATATTTTCTGTGTAGGAGGTCCTGGCTCATTCTTTCGTCTTCAGTTAAAATGATCAGGTAATGATGTTTGGAAAGCTTTCCCCTTACATATTGACTGACGTGGAGGCCACTAGCTCTCATTCACTGTGGCAACGAGAGTTTAAATACAAAATACTGACTAGAGACCCCTTCTGTGTTTATCGCACTGGCATGGCATGGAAGTAAGGATGTAAAATCTTGGCATTACAGTGTAATAGTAATAAAATTTTATTCGGTCATTGACCAGCACAAAAGTAGTCACTATTTTGGCATTACAGTAAAAAATGTCAAATCTTTCTCCTCAGCCAGTCACTGGAAGATGGTGGGTGCCTTGTTGTTGTTGTTGTTGCTGCCGCTGCTGCTCCTGATCTTGGGGAAAACTGGAACATCTTGAATTCATTATGATCTGGAGACCAAATAACAGCCCTTGAAATGGTGGCACTCCAGTTCTCTATGGTCAAAAGAATTCAAGACTCAAAGGTCAGCAGAAATGTTCATTGCCACAGTTTGTTTGTTTTTTTAGATTAAGGAAGGTGTTTTGATGACTGGCCATTTTCAGATTGGTCAAACAGTTAATGCAAAATACTACTCCAACTTGCTGTACAGATTTAAAGAGACATTGAAGAGGAAATGGTGAGGTAAGTTGCTGAAAAGTACTCTCTTCTTGCAGGACAATGCACCTGCTCACAGTGCTAGCAAAGCTGAAAAAGAGTTTGAAAGGAAGGAAATTGTTGGAATGATTCAGAGGTGGTAGCAGCAGCAGACCAGTATTTCCATGACCAGACATCACGTTTGTTTGTTTGTTTGTAGGATTAAAGAAACTTGAAAAATGACATGCTCAGTTCAGTGGACTTTGGGTTGCATATGCAGAGTAGCATGCAAATTTCATGGCTCTAGGTCATTCCCTTCTTGGTTGGGCTATGAACATTTCAGCACCCTCTCATATGTTAAAGAGAAACAATGCACATTCATGCAGCTGCAAATAAGTGCACATTTAATTCTCTTTTGATTCCATTATCTTTTAATAGTAAAATAACCTTATTAATGGATCTACTGGAGAAACATATTTTCAATTTCTTTCAAAACTGAAAGCCAAAACTTTTTTTTATCTCTAAACAAGATCAAAATATGTGATAAATACTTCCATCTGATGCCCCATACCTTTGGAAATTATCTGTAACTCTTGGGCAGATCTTATTTAACTGTCATGGAGTCAGATTACCATCTACATTGTTATTTTAAGTTCTGGTATTTGAAGGTATATGTTTCCAAATCCATTTCCAATTTTTAAAATATATATTTTTCTAAAAGTCACTTTCCTACTTACCCTAACAGAAATCATGAATTTCTTACATTTTCTTTAATAACACACACACCTACCTGTCTAGCACTCCTATGGGAACATTAAAGTAGAAAGAAATGTCTTAGATTCTATATCACTGCTAAGAACTGTATTTTCTGAATAATTGATTAACCAATATAATGTACCTGCAAACACTGAAACAGAGGAGTTTTCTATCACAAATCTGACAGGGAATATGTGGATAATTTTTCACCACCTCATCCTTAAATGGATCTTTGAAAGTTGTTAATCTTGTTTTTCCCCAGAACACACAGTAATATTACCTAATTTATCTTGATGTATTTCTGCCTTGGAATCTATCGCTGGGCAGAGAGACCTGAACTGAATTTACCTTTGTAATTTTTTTCCAGTTTATAAAAAGATAATAGAGGGATTTCCCATGAGCAATTACAAATCTTCTTTACTTCTATATAATCAATTGCAAATCTTATTTTCTACCAAATAGTACAATTCCAATTTCAGTGGAGAGACTTTCTTGCTCTAAATTCGTCAGGCACAACCAAATCTTTAAGTGAGACTTGATGGTACATTTTTTTTGTTTCAAAATCTCCCCTTCCCTCTGTAATGTTGCTTGCTTGCTTCTCTCTCTCTATTTACTATTTAGTTCTTCAACTGTAAGTGCTACATGGCAAGCAAGGTCAATACAATGCTCTCCATGATGTGATGAACTGTACATATTGGTCAGTGCTGATGGCTAAGAATTTTGTTTGGTTTACCTGCTAAGTAGCCGGCTTGAGTTTCAAGTGTTGGAGAAAGGTGGGCTGTTAATACTAATAACAACAAATACTGTAAACTGAATATACCAGACTTTTACAAATTTCTTCATACTCCCATGTGAGTATGGCCCTCAGGATACTTCCAAATCTCTCAAGACTAGGAAGTATAACAAGGTGGGCAGATCTTGCAATATCTTCAGGGGTGGCATTCCACTTAGTCCCTCTCCTCATTCTCTTTAGATTATGGCTGGGGAAAGTATTGCTGCATGTTGCTCAGGACTCCTATTTTTATTGCCCCGAATCCTCTTTGGAAGCTCCCAAAGCTCTCAAGGCTTTACAATGGGAAAAAAAGGAAGGAAGGAAAGGAAGGAAGGAAGGAAGGAAGGAAGGAAGGAAGGAAGGAACATTCCCTGATGACTTGGCATGTCCAAAGTGGTCCAAGCTACCCCTGAAATAAAATAAAATAAAATAAAATAAGGGGGGGGGGAGGAAAAAAGAAAGGGGCAAAAAAGCTACAAATGCAATGATTTACTTCTCCTGCCAGAGCCCTCTAACACTTCAAATCTTCATCTTCATCGTCATCTTCTTCTTAATATTATTACTATCCTGTCCTTTCCCCAAAACTAATACAATGGTCAGACACGCAAATGGGGGAATGGGGTGAAATTTGGCCACCACCTCCTCGCAGGTGCCACCCAATGAGCCACCCAACGTAGATACAAAGATATGGAACACCATTTAGCCCCATACTGAACACTGAGAAAGACAACATTTTGAAACAGTCAAAGGAAATAAGATTTTGAATAAATGCTGTCTTCATGTCCACCCTGTGATACCTGTCTAATGTTGCTTTGTTCAGGATTTAACACTGAGGCTAACATACATTGGCTAGCCATATTCTTAATCAAATTACATCCAGTGTTACCAAAGGCATTCTTTCAGCATTTCTGAGAGAGGAGAAGTGGTTGAAAAGCTGCATATGAATTATAGCACTCATTAATTTGACTTCCACTTTATTGCTCCAGATCTGTCAAAGGTGCTCACTGTCTATGGGGAAATAGGCTTGTAGGAGATATTTTTACCATTTTATAAGCACACATACTTACTTAATTCTAATAAAGATATGCATTAAGTAGGGTTAAGACAACAAAAAGTAGACTAAATACCCATGCAGAAATTGAATAACAAAGCACTAAATTGCAGAGACACTAGGTCATACACAATATGGATAAAAGCTCTACAATCTGGATCTTGTGCGATTATACCTGGAAAACAGCTGAAGCAATGACAAGAGTTCAGATTATAAAGCCTATAAATAGTCTGAAGAAGTAAACACAAGGAGACAGCAAAATTGAATAAGCCAGTACAACTAGTCTTAGGTGGCAGTGACAGAGACAGAGAGGGTATAAATATATTTTAAAATATATCTTTAGAAGCATTCTCACTAATAACATAAGTCATAAGCCTTGTTCATATGCTTCTAAGGCAGTGGAAAACTACTAGCGGAAAAGAAAAACCCTGCTTCATCCTGGTTAGTTTCATATCAGTCTTGGTAACACAGAGGGCTCCTGGCCAAGATGAAGCAAAGAACAAAATGGTCCTTGTCCCCTCCATTCCATGTACAAAAAGAAACTAAGCAGGGAATTAATTTTGCTTTAGTACTAGTGATGGAGCATTGTTTTTCACTGTCCCTAAGGGAAGCAGACTAGTTGAGAGGGTGCAAGTCAGGCTGCGTGACATACATTGCTCTGTCAAAGGGAAGAATGGTCAAGAAGCTGACCTTAGCCCCTTCTGCCTGAGGCCTAACAGTAGGGCTGGCATTGGTATTGTAAAGATATTCCTGTCATCCTCACCACAATATTATTTTCCGTATCATTACCATCCAACATAGTTCAAACTGCTGGTACTAGAAATTACAATGAGATAATTTTCACCCAAGTTACTGGAAGCTTTAATATCATGATAATGGGTAGCTAAACCATAAACTGCTTTCTGATTTTCTTTTCAGTTCAATTCTCATGTAACTTGCTGTTATAGAAACTTTAACTTGGTTCATCTGCCTCTTCTGAAATTAACTGGATGAAGAGTCCATTGAAGTCAATTAATTAATATAGAACCATATAGTAATTTCGCATTGTTTTGAGCTATTCATTTGGGCAGGAAATATGAGTTCAAATATGAACAGGCTGCGGTGGTTAGACAAACAGGAGGAAACACCTGCTGTTCACTTGGGTGTCAGGGAGTCTTATCTTTTGCTATGTGCCTCAGGTTTTAAAATTACAGTGGTCCCCCGGGTTACGAAAGTAATCCGTTCCGGATTACCTTTTGTAACCCGGAAATCTTCGCTTCCCGGGGGACCGCTTTAGTGGACGGACTGCGCGGCAAATTTAAAGGGGACGTGCGGTTTTTCTTCTTCGGATCCCGGGGTTTTCTTTGCATCCCAGGGGCTTTTTTGCAGCCCCAGCGGTTTCGGGTCCCGGGGATTTCGTTCCCCGGGGGGTTCTATCCCGGGGGACCACTGTATGTTGTTGTTGTTGTTGTTATTAAATGCTCTTGAGTCAATCTGGCTCCTAGGGATTCTGTGAATAAGACATCTCCAAGACTTCCTACTATCCTCTACCTTTCCCAGCATTATTGTCTTTTCTAGTGATCTGTGCCTTTTCATGATGTGGCCAAGGTATGACAGCCTCAATTCGATCATCTTGGCTTCTAAGGAGATTTCAGTCTTGATCTTTTCAATGACTCATTTGTTTGATTTTTTCTTTTTTTTTTTTTTGCCTGTCCATGGCATCCCAAGGGGCTATGCAGACTGCCCCTAAGGAGTGGCCTACAGCCGCCTTTAGGTGTGCCAGATTGGGGTTTCAGCAATTGCAGCCCCAATCTGGCCTTTCCAGGGTGCAAAAAGCAACTCTTTTTGCACCCTGGAAAACCTCAAAATGCAGCTCTTTTTTGCACCCTGGAAAGGGTGCAATAGCCACAGCACTGCAGCTTGAAGGCACTCCTTTGGTGCTGCATCATGTGGATGCAGTGCTAGAGGAACACCGTGACACCAAGTGCTCTGTGGAGCAGCATTTGGTGTCACTGAGCCCTGGGGGTGGTCAGGGTGTGTGGCATGTGGCTGCGACGCCCTGACTCCACCTCCAGGCTGGCCTTAATGGACAGTCTGTACAGGGCCTAAACACTCATCACCAGCACCACATCTAAAATGAGTTTTCTTTCTTTACTGTTTAGTTCTCACATCTGTACACGGTAATGGGGAAAGCAATGGACTGGACAATTCTAACTTTAATGATAAGTTGTATATCTTTACATTTTAGGATCTTGTCTAGTTCTTTAGATAGCTGCCCTTCCCGATCCTAGTGTTTTCCTTATATCTTGACTGCAGTTACCATTCTATCAATGAATGACCCTAGGTATGAATACTTTTAACTAAAGTCACCCCTCCTAATGCACGGATTTGAGATCTGTTCCTTTGAATACACGTGGAGGGGTGGCCTTTGCTATTTGCAATGGCATGCTCCATTCAAGCCTATGGGGCTTGAATAAGTGCAAACCTCAATTTTCACGGCGTGTTGGTGATGGTGGACCAGAGCCCCTATGAAAGCAGAGGGCCAACTGTATTTCTATTTTCTTATTGTCTAGGTTGAATTCATTTATTTCTTCCAGGGTCATTATACTTGTTTTCTTTCTGTTCAGCATTCAGCCTGCCATTGCAGTTTGTTCCTTGACCTTCCTCAGTAATTGGTCCAAGTCTGTGATGTTTTCCACTAGTAATATGGTGTCGTCCACATATCTAAGATCGTTGATGTTCCTTCCTCGTATCTTCACTCCTCCTCCTTCTGAGTCTAAACCTGTTTTTCTTTTATTTTCAGCATACAGGTTGAACAAATAGGGTGATAGAATGCAGCCTTGCCTGATCCCCTTGACTATTGGGAACCATTCTGTTCCTTCAAATTCTGTTCTAACAGTTGCCTCTTGTCCTAAGCACAGATTTCTCATCAGGACTATAAAATGTAGTGGCACTCCTATGTCATTAAGAGAGTTCCATAGCTTCTGATAATCTATGCAGCCAAAGGCTTTGCTATAGTCTATAAAGCACGTGCTGAATTCCTTGGTTTGCTCCTTTTGCCATCGTATGTGTACAATGTGGTCCCTGGTGCCTCCATCTCCGGAACCCTGCTTGTATCTCTGGGATTTCTCTCTCCATGTATGGTTGGAGTCTATGCTGCAGAATTTTGAGTATAATTTTGCATGCATGGGAAATTAATGCTACTGTTCTGTGGTGCTGCAGTCCCATTTTCAATTCAACACATGCCCACTTTGCCCATTTATGGTTGGTCATAAATCATTCTGTTGCCAGTCCATAATAACTTCATGTATATTTACCATCCCATATATTTCTGAATATTTTCTTCTTCCTCCTCCTCATGCTGCACTGCCCCTTCCTCCTCCTCCCCCTCCTGCCTGGCCTTCCTCTTCCTCCTCTTTGTGCCACACTGCCTCTTCCTCTTCCTCCTCCTTCTTCTCCGCCCCCACCCCCAGACAGGGTTGCCATCCACAGATGCTCAAATCCGTGGATGGCAAGTCCATGTTTAAGGAGGGCCCACCCAAGCCAGGCTGCCTTATGTCAAGAGACCCAGTGCCTGCCAGCACCCTGTCCCCATCCAGAGCCTGGACCGCTGCTTACATCACTGATGACTGACATTCATTTTGAAGCAGCACAAACTAGCGGGGATGACAATCGTGCCAAAAAAGAAGCAATTACAGAGTGGGAACGACAGCCCTTTTGGAATCGCTTTACCAACATGGAACAAAGGTGAATCCCAAAGAGATTTAAATGTAAGTGGGAATGAGTCCAACGTGTAATTTCTGTAATAGCCACAAATTGCAAATATTGTAGCTCTACTATCCCTGCTCAAGTGATACAAAAAGTAAGCAGAGTAAAGATTCCGTGTCCTAGTCAAAGAAACCATGTGCTCCCAGACTGACAGGCTACCAACATCCAAACTAAGGGGCCAATCAGACTACCTTTTACCCAGAATCATCATGCTGTTGACGAATGGCTGCATGACACGTCACCATTGACGTCATTTGATTGACAACAAGGAGGATCCATCTTAAAGCTCTACTTTGGTGAATGTGAACATCTGTGCAGTAAAATTACACCAATCAGGGTAAAGGTAGTGGGAACTTCTTTCTACTTGGGGCAAATGCCCCAGTGAGAATGGGGCCTAACCTTCAGAAAATGCCTTTGAGAAGATTAAATACAGTATAATGATACACTGATGTCATTCCTGACTGGGCATTGGTAGGAAAATGCTCTGGAACCCACAGGATCACTCTACAGTTTTTCAGTTATGAAACGTATGAGCATGGCACTGTATCAATTACTTTTAAAAGAAAGTTTCCAAGCTCTGCTTCAAAGGCACCCAGCCATTTTTATTTCTAATTTCCAACCCTTCCTCAAACAGTCTCATCTACTTAAGGTACACAGTATGTGTATATATACTCTCACAAAGATCCCAGCCACTCATAGGAAGATAGCGCCAGGAGTATTGCTTGTACTTTGGACTACAGTGCTCGTTCCGAAAGAATTCTGTCATACATTTTAGTAAAAGGCCATAGGGTGTTTCTAGATGACTATGCAACCACATTGCCTCATCCCTGGGAGTTTGCAGGAGGTCTGCATGCCATGGTTTCAAATTGGCAGCTTTTGGGTGTATTCACATTCTTTCTTCCATATGTTTTCTTATTTGGGAAAATCCATGAAGGTTCATAGATGAAACAGCTACACTGTGCCTTTTAATTGTGTTTAGGAATGCCATGTCTGGGAGGGACAAAGTATTTACAAAATGCTTTAGAGTGTGCAAATTGCTTCAGTACATATTACACAGTACAAATTGCTTCAATAGTCCATCCAGCAACCTTTTAAAGTAGGTCAGAATTTTTATCTTTGCACAACAGATGGGGGTTTGGGACTGATAGAATGACTGCCTTGGTGAGAGTATGAAGAGTGGGGATATCAAGCAGATCCAATTTTAGGCTCCTTTTACAGCTCCAAGTTCTGTTCCTTCAACTTTCATGTCTTTTCCACCACATCCGCTCACATCATTAACAACGTCACAGTTTGGGGGGGAAATCTCCATTAGCAGCTCTCTGTTTTGTTTTTCTCTTCAGTGTTTCCACAGGTTAAGTTTGATACTGGCTTTTAAAGTAAGAGTTAACCAAATTTGATCACACCTGTCCATGTGCTGCTTTGAATTATGATGAATGTCAGTATAAAAAAACTGAGGCAGAAATACTTTGAAGTATAGGTAGAAATTATTCTTTTGGCATTTAGCATCTCTACCAGTGCTTCATTATTGCAGTCACATCATTATTGTACTGTGGAAAGTGTTTTTTACTTCTTCATAAACGATAAAGTAAGAATGACAAGACAGTGGTTGTGGATTAAATTTGCGCTTCATTCAACCATGGATTTTCAGGCTACATACAGCAATGCTGAAGTTGAACTGGATATCTGTTTACACAGAAAGATTAAAACACTGTTCTTCATGTGGCCTTGTAAAAGAGATTCATGATTTTAGCCAGCAGTTAATACAAAACCATTATGATTGTGTTGCATCTATCTTTCCTAAATGATAGAGTGATGTTTTTCCCTCATTATGAAAATGTGGCATAAAGGGAGTCCAGGTTCTGACTCGCTTCTAGGATATAGAAACATTTTTTAAAGGAGTGTAGATAAATGTGAGAGAAAACCACTTCTAATTAATGATGTGATATATTACACAGAGAGAGCCTACATGGCATCGCGGTTTGGATGTTGGCCTAGGACTCTGAACACCAGGGTTCAAATCCCTGCTCAGCCATGAAAATCCACTTTGAGCAAGTCACCCCTTTTAACCTCAGAAGGCGGCAATGGCAACCCCTTCTGAAGAAATCATACCAAGAAAACCCCACAACAAGTTCACCATAGGGTTGCCCTAAGTCAGAAAAGACTTAAAGTCACACAAGAAATTTGGCACACAACAAATTAATAAAAAAAGGAATAAAAAACTATAGTCCGATATATAAACATGGGTCAAAACCACTATGAGATTATGGTTGTTTGGTTCTGGTGTATAACAATATTGGGAAAATACTTGAATCATGATAATATACAGCTAAGCATAATAAAAGATAGGAAAATTACAATTCACTTCAGTATAGTAGTGAGGATTAGATATATGATATAGGATATGATGAAACTGATTAAAATCCCAATTGTTAAAGAGTGTTTCAAAGCTATCAAAGACAATGATATGGAAGGGAGCACATGAAGTATGATAAAAGAGGGACGGCAGAAGATGCATTTGAAATAAGAAACTGACCACCTTCATTCATTTTCAAAGTGCTTTCCATTTATTCTGAATGGAATAACGTTAAACAAAGTACAACAATAACCAAAATCCACAAAACAGTGGACCAAAGCCTTTTTTTTACTGTACAGTCTTTTTTTACTCTATAGTGTTGCTGACACATACACACCCTTCACTCCTTAACTGAACCCCAAATCTCTCCTTCTCTCTTCTTTTTTCAAAGTACAGAAAAAACAGAGAAAGTAAGCCTGGTGTAGTTGTTTGAGTGTTGAACTATGACTCAGGAGATTAGAGTTTGAGCATAAAAGCCCATTGGTGTGGCCTTGGTTAAGTAACACACTGTCTCAAAGGTCAGCAAGGGCAAAACACCTTTCTGAAGAAACTTGGCAATAAAACCACATGATATGTTTGCCTCAATGTTACCATAAGTCAAAAATGACTGGGAGGTGCACACAGGATGACTAGATGTCTTCCTTTTCCAGGATGTGTCCTACATTTCAGCCAGGAGGAATTCCAAAAGGTCCTCCATTTTGAGCATGATTAAAAAGCATGAGTTTACTTTTACATTAGTGTTTATTATTATTATTATTATTATTATTATTATTATTGAGATCTTATCCTTCATTTTTCCTGAATGTCCCCCATTTTGTGCTGCTTTGACCTCCTTTGCTGTTATGAGGACACATGGTCAACCCTACGCAAACATAACAACAACAAAAAGCAAGCCTCCGAGGCTATTGGAGATTGCACAATAGTACATTGCAGGCATCTGTCCACACACCTTCCTCACAAAACACTATATAGCAGGCATATTTCACACACCTTCCTCACACAATATTATGTAGCAGGCATAGTCCATACATCTTTTTCACAAAATACTATGTAGCAGGCATGTGTTCACATGCCCTCCTCATAGAATACTATGTAGCAGGCATGCATGCACACACCCTCCTCATAGAATACTCTGTAGTAGGCACGTTTTGACATATCCTCCTAAGACTATACTATGCAGCAGGCACAGTCCACACACCTTCTTCACAAAATAGTATGTAACAGGCATGTATGCACAGACCTTCCTCACAAAATACTATGCACCAGGCATGTGTCCATACACTCTTCTCACAAAAATACTATGCAGTGGGCATGTGTCCACACATCCTCCTCACAGAATACTATGCACTGGGCATGGTGCCTAATACATTTTTAGAAAACACAAAATACTATGCAGTGGGCATGTGTCCTCCTCACAAAATAGTACACAACAGGCATGTGTCCACACACCCTCTTCACAAAATACTATGCAGTGGTGTCCACACATCCTCCTCACAAGATACTATGCAGCAGGCAAGTGTCCACACACCCTTCTCACAAAATACTATTTATTTATTTAATTAATTTTATTTACAATATTTATACCTTGCCCTTCAGCCCTAAAGGCTATCAGAGCTGCTTACAATTATTCTTTTTAATTAGACAGTTCCCTGCCCTCAGGCTTACAGTCTAATAAGACATTACACAGAAGGAGAAGGGAAAGGTGGTGAGGAAGGGGATCAGGTCCAGCAGTTCTTCTCTCCCTCTGAGGCCTGGACCAAGACAGATGGAGGGCTCTTTTTCTTAGGACGTTATCAGACAATGTAAATTGGAAGTATAATCCAATGTCAATCTGAATGCAATCATGGGGTTTCACGGTATTGTGTATGAGTGTATCTCATGCAATTTGAGGCAAAAAGGAAGTCATTCTGAACACAATCATGGGTTTTAAGTTATTGCATATTAGAGTATCTCACGCAATTTCAGCAATGGGAAGTCATTTTCGGGCAATAGGAAGTAATTCTGAATGCATTCCGAATGCAATTAGAATTTATGTAAATTCACTAAACTAGCGAATTTATGTGAATTCAAATTGGCTCCATTCGAAATAGAGAGAAATTCCTCCCATCTGATAAACTCCTTAGTTACTATGCAGCAGCCTTGTATCCACACATCCTCCTCACAAAATACTGTGCAGTGGCCTTGTGTCCCCATGCCCGCCTCACAAAGTACTATGCAGTGGGCATGTGTCCACACACCCTCCTCACAAAATACTATGCAGAAGGCAAGTGTCCACAAATCCTCCTCAGAAGATACTATGCAATGGGTTTGTGTTCTCACACCCTCCTCACAAAATACTATGAAGCAGGCAAGTGTCCACATGCCCCACTCACAAAATACTATCCAGCAGGCAGGTGTTCACACACACTCCTC
Organism: Urosaurus nigricauda; assembly: GCA_034509955.1. Lineage (NCBI taxonomy): Eukaryota > Metazoa > Chordata > Lepidosauria > Squamata > Phrynosomatidae > Urosaurus > Urosaurus nigricauda. Next base: position 112,075,236 of record JAOEGL010000004.1, read on the forward strand.
CCTAAATACTATGTAGTGGGCAAGTGTCCATACACCCTCCTTATAGAATACTCCTCACAAAATAGTACACAGCAGGCATGTATCCACACACCTTCCTCCCAAATAATATGCACCAGCATGTGTCCATACCACCTTCTCACAGAATATTCTATGCAACAGGCATAGTGCCAAATACATTTTTAGAAATCACAAAATACTATGCAGTGGGCATGTGCCCACATATACCCTCCTCCCAAAATACTATGCGGTGCGCATGTGTCCACATAACATCCTCATAAAATACTATGCAGTGGTCATGTGTCCCCACACACCCCTCACAAAATACTATGCAGTGGACAAGTGTTCACACACCCTCCTCACAGAATACAATGTACCGGGCATAGTGCCTAATACATTTTAGTAATCACAAATACTATGCAGTGGGCAAATGCCCACACACTCTCCTCCCAAAATACCATGCAGCAGGCACGTGTCCACACACACACCTCCCAAAATAATATTCAGTGGGCATGTGTCTACACACCCTCCTCACAAAAAACTCTGTAGCAGGCATGTTTTTAGGCAGAGTCCACACACACCTTCTTCACAAAATACTATGCAGCAGCCATGTGTCCACACAACCTCCTCACAGAATACTATGCAGAGGACATGTGTGCACACACACCCCTTACAAAATACTATGCAGAAGGCATGTGTGCACACATGCCCCTCACAAAATACTGTGCAGAAAGCATGAGTCCCCACACACCCCTAACAGAATACTATGCAGAAAGCATGTGCACACACACCTCTCACAAAATACTATGCAGCAGCCATGTGTCCACACACCCTCCTCACAGAATACTATGCAGAAGACATGTGTGCACACACACCCCTCACAAAATACTATGCAGTGGCATGTGTGTACACACACCCCTCACAAAATACTATGCAGAAGGAATGTGTCTCCACACCCCCCTCACAAAATACTATGCAGAAGGCATGTGTGCACACACACCCTCCTCACAAAATACTATGCAGAAAGCATGTGTGCACATACACCCCTCACAAAATACGACATATGTGTGCACACACACCTTCCTCACAAAATACTATGCAGAAAGCATGTGTGCATACACACCCCTCACAAAATACTGTGCAGAAGGCATGAGTCCCCACACACCCCTAACAGAATACTATGCAGAAAGCATGTGCACACACACCCCTCACAAAATACTATGCAGCAGCCATGTGTCCACACACCCTCCTCACAGAATACTATGCAGAAGACATGTGTGCACACACACCCCTCACAAAATACTATGCAGTGGCATGTGTGTACACACACCCCTCACAAAATACTATGCAGAAAGCATGTGTGCACACACCCCCCTCACAAAATACGATGCAGTGGGTATGTGTGCACACACACCCCTCATAAAAGTACTATGCAGAAGGCATGTGTCCCCACACACCCCTAACAAATACTATGCAGAAAGCATGTGCGCGCGCACACACACCTCACAAAATACTATGCAGAAGGCATTTGTCCCCACACACCCCTAACAGAATACTATGCAGAAGGCATGTGTGCACACACCCTCCTCACAGAACACTATGCAGAAGGCATGTGTGCACACACACCCCTCACAGAATACTATGCAGAAGGCACGTGTGTCCACACACACCCCTCCTCCTCCCACAATGCATGCACGTGTGAATGTGTCTCTCTGGGGCTGGGCTTCCCAATGATCACCAGTGGAAGAAGGACTCCACACAGACTCTCTCTTTCTCCCTGCCTCTGGCTTTGCTAATGCTAACCATGCCACTGTGTGCAACCCTTCCTTCCACAAGAAGGAAGGGAGGGAGGGAGGGAGGAGGAAGGCAGGGCCCAGCCAGACCTACCCTCCCAGACACTGTCTCAGTCTCAATAATAATAATCATCCACCCTCCTCCTGACAACGCCCTCCTCCCTAGACTCTTGTGTCTCTTAGTCTTTCCCTCCCTTTCAACTCTGAGCAGGAGGAGGATGCTTAGGAGGAGGCAGCACCACAAGGATGCCCAAGTTCTCCCAGCCAATGGAGGAGAGCCTGGGCCCCTCACATGACCCTGTTTCTCTCCCCCTTTTTCCTCCCTCCCTCCCTCTCTCCCCAGTCTGTCTCCCTTGTCTTTTTTTTTAAATAGTAGTTCACTTCACTTGGAGAAGAGAGAGCCCAGAGACAAGGAAAGGAGGACTTGAAGAGAGAGAGAGAGAGAGAGAGAGAGAGCTGGCCCCACTCTCGCTTTCCCCCACAAAGAACCAAAAACACAACCCTGGGATTCATTCTGATCTGCCTCTTGTTACTTGGGATTCGCCTGGAAAGAAAGGGCTGTTGTCTGAGGATAAAAAAAAAAAAAAAAGAGCCAGAGAAGGTAAGATCGCCTTGGTGGGGCTTCAGCCAAGAGCTTTCAAACGGTGCTAAACTGGGTTCTCTCTCCAGTGTGGATGCAGTTTTGGAAAAGAATGGAAAAAGGGGGGGGGGAGCAACAGCAGCAGCAACAACAAGCCCCCAAGTTTCTTCTTTTCTTTCACAAGACTTATAGACAGCCCACTGCTTTGTTCATAAAGGGAAGGAAAGCCTGGGGAGGGGGATTCTGTTATTATTATGTATAACAGAGAGGTTGAACTCCCAGTTTGTGTGGCTTTTTCAACAAATGTTTATGTCTCTTAAACTGGGGATTATTTTTTTTTTATTTTTATTTTTTTTGAGGGGGGGGAATAGGGGTGGGGAGAAATAAAGGCAAACTTTGCCAAGTCAAGCTGGCACAGACATGATGCCACACTACTTTGCAGGCATCTGACAGTTGGTACAATGAGCTGTGTGGGGAGGGGTGTGTGTGTGTGTGTGTGTGTGTTGCTACAAACTCTTTGAGACCAACAGCAGCTAGGGTTTGAGCAGTGTGTTGAATCAAGGTTTTCACCTTTCTTTTTAGGGTTCCCATAAGAAAAAGAGGAAGGGTTTATTTATTTATTTATTTAAAAAACTATATATTTTTAGTTGTCATGAATGAATACCATTCCTGGTAGTCAAGGTTGCTCTTTTCACCTTTCTTTTTAGGGTTCCCATAGGAAGAAGAGGAAGGGTTTTATTATTTATTTTTTAAAAAATCCTACATATATATATTTTAATTGTAATGAATGAATGTCATTCCTGCTATTCAAGGTTGCTCTTTTTAACCTTTCTTTTTAGGGTTCCCATAAAAAAGAGGAAGGGTTTTTATTATTTATTTATTTTTAAAAACAACTATATATATTTTAATTGTAATGAATGAATACCATTCCTGGTATTCAAGGTTGCTCTTTTTTCACTTTTCTTTTTAGGGTTCCCATAAAAAGAGGAAGGCTTTTTATTATTTATTTATTTATTTATTTAAAAAAACTACATTTAAAAAAAATTGTCATGAATGAATACCACTTCTGGTATTCAAGGTTGTTCTTTTCCCCCTTTCTTTTTAGGGTTCCCATAAAAAGAGGAAGGGTTTTATTATTTATTTATATTATATTATTATTATTATTATTATTATTATTAACCTTTATTTATATAGCGCTGTAGGTTTACACAGTGCTGTACATATAAACTTATAATTAGACGGTTCCCTGCCCTCAGGCTTACAAACTATATATATATATTTATATTAATTGCAATGAATGAATGCCATTCCTGAGTTTGGACTGAGTGAGCCTGAGCAGGGAGGGGCGTGTGTGTGTGTGTGTGTGTTTGTGTGCCCCAGAAAGAGTGTTGGCTTGGCTGTCTTGGAATTCTGCCTTTGATTTTGAATTTGCTCAGATTTCTGACAGCTTTAAAGGAAGGGGGTGTGGAACTCTTCACAGTGCTGAGATCAGAGAGGAGAAGTGGAGAGATGGAAAGAGAATAAGAAATTGATCAGAAGCTTGCCTGATGGCTGCATACCCAAACCACAAGAGAGCTAACTTGCTTTGCTGTAAGATTTATGAGTCCTCAACCAGAAGCAACAGACAAAGCACATTGTGATTTTTGTGTCTTCTTGTCCCTTTTCTTCTTCCTCCTCCTTCTCCTTCTTTTCTACCATCTCTTCTTCTTCTTCCTCCTCCTCCACCTCTTCACGCCTCCTTCCTTAATGAAGAAAATTGATTCAGGAGTCTTGGAGCAGAGTAATACAGTTTGATTTACAGCATATGCTCTCATAAAGAATTCTTGTCACACAGTAAAAGAGTAGAAAAATGCAATGCGTTATAAGAAAGTTGCATTCGGAAACTAGCTTACAAGGGAACTGTTTGGGATTCAGGCTGGGAAAAGCAAAGACAATAGCAATCAGACTCGGGTTCAGACCAGTTAGGCAGGGTCTCTAAGAAAGAAAACACACAAGAAATAGCAGGGAGGGGAAAAAAACTATTTCTAGTTTTTTCCTCCCTGAAATGACTCCCCTGCCCTCTCCCCTTTAAATATGATTTTTAATAAAAGAAAATGGTCACGGGAGGCTCCAGATGTTCTTAATTACAGCTTGAAATAAATCTTTGTAGTCTGAGCCTTTGCTTTGCTGGGGTTCTTGGGGGCTGCATCCAAGGAATACATTTCCAGAAAGGCGATTTCAACATCAAATTATCTCATAACATCCCCCTCCCCAGCCAATGCAACACTCTGCTCTTCCTCCCTCTCTTCTTTGTCTGCTGTACTGTTATCTACACCTCCCCCAACCACCGCCCACTGTGAGCTGAGACACCTGAAGGCCAGACATAATGATCAACAGAGCTCTTTACTCCAGCCTGTCTGGATTCCAGCCAGGTTCCCCCCCCCCCCACATGCTCCAGTCAAGGAGCCTGCACGCAATGCACACCAAGCTTATTCTTCAACTGCATGCAGAAGGAGGGTGGGAGTTTTGCCCGTACTGTGGCAAGACCGAGCCAGACAATATCCTCTTTCTCTAACTGGGCAGGGATAAGTTTTAGCACGTGCATTTTTTCTCTCAAATACATTTGCAAGTGGTTCCACATTAGATACATCCACATATGGTCTCCCTTCAGGGTTTGCATAGGTGCACTATCTGTTCCCCATTATATTTTGGAACGTTTACAATTTCCTAGAGCTTTTATGTGCAGTGCGTTACATGCCCGGTGAAGATTTTGTGACACTGCCCGCATGTATCATCCATCGTTTATAGAGAACATGTGTTTTATAACAAAGAAGTTGTTCATATTTGTTTTGCATATTTTTTTTTTAGAGTGCAATGCACAGACTGCTGTGCACAAAAAACCCCTGGACAATTTGGGGAACTTAATTTGCTAACATAGAATTGTCAGAAGCTTGAAAAAGTTTTTGAAGAATGCTAGTATTCCCACTCAGAGGTAGTTATTGTATTGTTGGTAGAAAGATTGCTTGACTGCATGCCAAGTTTGGGCCCAAACAGAGAGGCCAAAATAAAGCTGCTTCGGGTCACTTTGGAGGTGTGCTGTTTAAATGATGCATGCATCCTGAGAAGCCAGAAGCCACGCCAAAGCCACGCTCCAGTCCTAAGGACTGGAGCACAGCTTTGGTGCAAATTTCAGGCCTCTTAAGATGCCTATGTCATTTAAACAGCACACCTCCAAAGTGATCCAAAGCAGCTTTATTTTGGCCTGACTGTTCAGGCCCATTTGTTAACTTTGACTTTGGGGGAAAATGATGAGACTCATTACCATTCTATCCACTGAAATATTCATACTCATTTGATCTGGTCTGTGAACAGGTAGGTCCCTAACTAGGTGACCCTATGAGTGTTTACTCATAGATAAATCAAATGGTGCTCAAGTAGGACTTATTCCCAAATAAGTATGCACAGGATTATAATCTTAAAGGAATGCAGAGCAATGTGCCAAGCAATTTTCTTTAATGCCAAATTCAGAGCCACTTTGGAAGAGCCTTTGCACCTATGGGAATTTTGCAGGAAGTTAGTATTTCTAAATCTAAATGGTAGTGGCAGAAGGAATATGGAAGATCATATATATAATTAATTCAAAGTCATATTCCTATCTTCTATACCAAACAGTGGATCATAACAACAGGGTGGAATATTGCATATCAGATATAACCACTGTAATGCCTTTATAACAAGCATTGCTGAGGAGTGAGAAATGGATAGAATAACGAATAAAAAAGGACAGGACACCAGTCATAAGAAATTTAAAATAGTTGCACTAATTATTATGCAGAACATAACACTGATAAGTGTATTCTGTTTCCATATGAGTTTCTTGTTTTATTCTCAATGATCCTCCATATGGAGTGTTTTACTTGGCATAACAAATATGTGATAGCATTCTTCAAATAATTCTCTAGAAATATTGTGCACCTATGGCAAGGCAACCCCTACTGATATGTTAGCTGATATAAGCTAACAAAACATTTACTCAATATGTATTTTTCAGAGAGGAAAGCTATATTGTGGTCCATTTGCACGGCAATGCATTCTCTGCATACTTTCTTAGAAGGGCAGCCTTGTTTGTCTTTTTGCAGCAAAAACAACAAAAAGTCATGTGTCACATAACAAGTTAATTGTACCATAAACTTGTTACTTGTAGTCTATGGCCCAAGTTGTACATGTATAAAAATGGTTTAGCTTCATAACCATGACCCTCACTAATTGCTGATAGAGATAAAATCTAATTGAAGCTGGTGAAACTACACCAGTGCAAGCTATTCATATATGAGTATTTAAGACTCTAAATGTTGCTCATATGAACATGCTCATTCTAGAATGATTAAACTAGCACAAATAGTCAAACAATGGAATAATTTATAACTTTTCGAAAGATGTATTTATCCCCACACACATCAGAGAAACTCACAAACATACATTAATACAGTATGTCTGTTATATTCCACACTTACGTTATAATTGCATTTGTAACTTAAAATTTTGCCTGCAAGTAGTTGTCCACCATGTGAGTGTGAACAAGAGAGCAATGAATTGTGGTAAATAATCTTGTGATTGACTCTAAAGATGTCAAAACTGCCTCATAGTAGGCTTCCTATATGTAGCCTAACTACATTTGAAAATATATTATTCATGTTTATGTTAAAAAGCAAAATGGATGATAAGGTGAACATATGCCAACCAACTGACTTGATCAAGCCAAAAATCTTCCTTATGTGGTGTTTAGTCAGTGTGGTTGCTGATGCATATCTAGAAGCACATGGGTATTAATGTCACAAAATCCTTCCAGGTCCCACTGAGCTAGCTGGTTGGATAAGGATGGAAGTCTGAGAAGGATGGAAGTTGCCATTAAGACAGCTTGTTTTCTGTGTTCTGTGTTCTGAAAACTGGCCCTCCCTCCCTGTGCTGTTATTACCTCCACAGGCAAAAAAGGAAGAGCCACCATATATTTCTTCCTGCTAGGGTTAAAGTTGCTAAAATTTTCAGCAGGGAAATTGTGCAAAGGAAATTTTAAAAAGCACACACAATAAAACAAAACAAGCCAACAGTCCCACTCTCTATTCAAATTACAGCCTGAAGGGGTTGGTAACAGAAAAGAAATCTGTTAGAAGAATAACTGAAGTTTGTATAACCTTAATACATTTCTTACATATGAGTACATATGTGCAAAACCTGATGGTTAAGACAGTAATGTCTATCCCCCAACCTTCAGTGCTCCACCATCCTTTGTGGGGGAAAAAAAACTTCCTTTCTCTATGGTCTTTTAAAAATAGGAATTGTAATTGAATAAGTTTATGAGGTACCAGACCACAGTGCATCTAGTTTAAGGTGCATTCATTGATGCATTGATTTGCTCTCCTTTTCTTCTGAAAACTGATAGCAACATCCAGTCAATAACCTGCTGTACACTTTCAGACATTAATCCTATCTTTTTAAACAAAATAAATACAGATTTTAAAAGCAGCGAACATTTCACAAGCGGCATAGATTGGCTCATTAAATCCATAGTACAGTGTTGTGGCATCTGGTAAGGAAATCTGCTTATTTGGCATCTAGATTCCACAAAAGACAACTTTCTACCCTTCAGTATTTCAGTAATAAGTACGAAAATGTATTTCCACTTTTTTCAACAGGATTAAAATGTGTAGTGTTTCTTCTCTGAGTATGTGCATGTTGATTTTCCCCTTAATTCTTAACTTCTACTATTAGAATCAGTTCAGAAGTTATACAATAAGCTCACTTTGTGTATAGGCAGAGTTTGCAGCTGTTACATCATTAACCGTTGAGCTCTGCACTTTGTAAATAAATGGAACATGCAGTGGATGTGTACTGCAAATGGCAGTTGAGTGTAGTTCCATTCTGTGGATGTCTTATGTCTTTACAAACAGGCATTTCTGCTGTATGTGCTAACAGAGCCAGTGACATACCTTGGCCAAACAAACTGGCTGCATCAAGTCTGGATCAGCCATTATTCACATCTCTCCTCAAACTTTGAAGTGGTGCAGATTAGAGAACTACTGTTGAAGCAACTCTTCTGATTCTACTGCCAGAACATTTTTTCTCTCTTTGTTCTCATACTGAAGTCATCAGAGTCTCAGAGTGCACCATCTAAGTCATTAACAGAAAAGATGACAAAAAGTGAACCAAAGACAGAGGCTTTTCTGAGTCTTCACGATGAGCAAGATTGCTTATGTAGGAAACAATGACCCTTGATATATGTGAATTTCATCCATCTCTTACTTTTAGTGCAGCCACCACTCTAAAACTGTACTCATTCTGGCCTAACAGTTCTGGAGGACACACACTCAGGGATATAATAATAACCTCCAAGTGAATCCAGCAGTAAAATCTTCCTGGGAAGACTTTTTGTAGTTGTTTGCTGTAGAAATTATGAGAATGGGGAATAATCAGAATGTTAAGTGTACTTCCATTTGGTGTTATTAGCTAACAAACAGGAAACATATCATTATAAAGATACTTATCATTGCAGTTTTGTGAACTTCTGGCAGTTCTGGTGGGATTGTGAGTTTCCCACTCTCTGTTTTGACAAACAGTAATTAGAAAGGGGCTACATGACTCATGGGAATAGCACCAGGTTGAAGAAGACTGCTCTAAAATAAGTTGTCTTCTCTGCACTAAAAATTATGGTGGAAAAATGAATACAAGAATGTGATTGATAAATATACTGCAAAACTACATGTGATTCTCACTTGCATGTGAATTGTTCCCAGTATTTTTTAAAATAAAATTTAACCATGGAGCCAACAGTCTGAATGAAAGAGTGACCGGTTGAGGGGATAAAGAAGGTTATTAGCTGTTTCCTGTCAAACAGTTTTTCTAGCTCTTCTCTCCCTTTGGTGAACTCCAAGGTGGGGGCCACCTGCGAAATTGTTAGTGGGACAATCATTGAAGAAAAAAAAGGCTAAAATCTCTTTCACACACCCCAGACCCGATGACTAATCTGCCTTTTCAGATTATGATTTGTATAGCTGCACTTTGTAAAAAGAAAGCAATGTGAGCTCAAGGGGCCATCTACACACATAAGCAACATGCACATTTACAAAAGGATTCATGTACCAAGGGATGAGCCCATACCACTAGTATTGTCACATTTATAATTCCTGTTCATCTTTGTCCATCATTACTCTTGGCATTTCCTGTATTTTTATACTTCCTCTTTCAAGAGGGATTCCCCCACAATTCGTTTATACAATTGTACATGTACCGAAAAGCAAGCAAACAAGAGATAGAAACCCATAAGACTTAAAATAGCTCTGGCCTCGTTCAAGAAGTTGCCAAGGTTTTTGTTGTGTGCCTTTGTGTCGTTTCCTACTTAGGCTGATCCAAAGGCAAACCTGTCATGGGATTTTCTTAGCAAGATTTGTTCAGAGGGAGTTTGTCTTTGCCTTCATCTGAAGCTGAGAGAGTGTGACTTCCATGCCTGTGCAGGAATTCAAACTCTGGTCTCCAGAGTCCTAGTCCAGTGCTTAAACCACTAAACAATGCTGGCTAGTTTTCTCATTTAAAAATTAACACATTTTTGAACTTTTTAAGATTATTATTTTTATGGTCCACTTTTCTACCAATATAAGGATCCAGGATTTCTTATAAAGTGATTTAAAAACAGATATACAGTAGCTAAGTACAATAGCATTAAAACACAGTTAAATAGTTTGTCTTGTTAAAAATAAATTAGAAAGCAATTTAAAAATACAAATGAAAAAAAAAATGTCCATTTAACGCAATGGTGCAGATTTATTTGAAGTGTTTTGTAATGAGTCCAGTAATTCAGAATGGAATGAAGGACAAAGACTAAGTAAAATATGACTATTACTTATGACAATCTTAAGACATAAGTCTATTACAGTCATACACATTTCATGTTTCCTCCTTTTTATACTGGAAATGTGTAGCTTTGATAGCTGTCCTTAGAACCCTCTATTTGTAGATTGATAATATCGCTGCAACCATTATTAAGCCTGTCCCTGCCATCCCCAAATTATAATTTTTGCTCTCTGAACAACATGGATAAGCGACCTTACAGACCTTATTTGTCATTGGTGGGAACCTCTGTGTCTGTAGAAAGGAAATGAATTGCACACACACTCTTACACACACACACAGAGAGAGAAATTCAAAATACCAGTTAGAAGAACTGAATGTAAACATTTTTCTCTTCGGTTCTTTGGAAAACTGCTGGAGAAGAGGGTAAGAGAAAGAAAGAGAGAGAGAGAGAATATGTGTATGAGTGTGCGATCAAGTCTACATCTGAGTTTCAACGACTTTTCTGTACAGTAGAAATGAACCAGATGACCACGTGCTCTTTTCTTATTTAGATGAGAGTTTTCCTTTCAATAACATCTTTCTTTCTGACCTGCTTAAAAATTCCAGTGAATGAAATCAGCACAGGATTTTCAATTCTAATTGACCATGTGCAGAGGAAGGGCCAGTGGAGAAATCAGTAGAGCCATTGTGAGACAGATTACATCAATCTCGCCTTTGTCTTGCATGCTTGCAAGCCAGTGCTGAAATAATTGGGAATATTTCATTTTCATGAGTTATAGCAGAATTGCTGTATGACTGTTTTTAAGAGCTTGGAAGGGAAAGTATGTAGATAGACTTACCTTTTTTTTTTTCTGGAACATGGTGGTGACCATCTAAGATGCTATCAAGGCATTTGGTGAATCAGTCTATTTCTGCACTGTTCTATTTAATCCTGATTTTCTATATTATCTTTGATTTTTTAAAAAAATGCATTTAAATGCACATTTTAAGATTATTAAATTTCTTCTTCCTCTAGAGAACATCATTTTTAGCTGAGATCTATGCCAGAATGTGCGGAAGTGTGAAAGTGTGTAGATTAGGTTCCAAACCACACCTTATTCTGATAAGTACGGTTAATTCCTATCAGAATTCACTAAAGAGACAATTCTGCAAGCATCCTTAGTACCTTTCCATGTTCATGCCAACAAGGTCATTTTCTCATTTCTTATTGTAACTCACTATGAGGGGAAAACTACAGGCATTATGGGGAAAGGAGAGAGTATAATACAGTATGTTGCTTCCTTGCCATTATTAACAGGAGGGTAAATGTTTTTACGAGAAATAGCTGAAATTTATAACAGAGAAGGGATAGCAATGTACACTAGTAATGCATACAATATTTTCTTGCTTTTCTGTGTAACATCCTGCAAGCATTTTCTAGATGCGAACAATAGTTGCAGGATAGAAATATGATAGTTTAAAATCACTTTCAGATCAAGGCTGACATTTAAAACCTGAATAAATATCTCAAATTATTGAAATATTAGTTTTGTTACTAGTATTTAATAATAAGCATGTACTAAAACTACAGGTACAATCCTTCTGGTCCTAAGTTGCTTATAGGAGAGATTTTTCTCTGATAAACTTTCCCACTGAAATGGGTGCTGTCTAGACTATGTTAAAAGGCTCTTGGATTGTTCTGCACATGTTAATATTCTTGTTTCCTTAATATGCTGCTGTGAGTCATGAGGACAGGATACTTGCTTTAGAAGGAATTGAAACAATCTCCAAACGTAACTGGAGGAAGTCAAGATATTTGCTGCGTACAGATTTCCTTTAGTCATCAAGATGCTCTCTCCCCTTAGAGAAGGGCACTGTTCATGTTAACTAAGCACGTAATTAATGTAGGAATTGGAACATTTTTCCAATTCTCTGGTCATTCATTCATTAACAGTAATCACAATTGCTAGCATGGTGTAGTGGTCTGAATGTTGTGACTGAGGGGGAAGTAGACAGGTGGCAAGGAGCAGCCTATGGTCGCTCCAATCACGATTGGGCCATGATCGGGTCAGGACCACCGCAACCACATGGCCTGCTCTCAGAGTGGACCACCATCTGTGGCCCCAAGCCAGGCCACCCAGGAGCTGAATTAAAACAGCTCCTTTTTATGGCATCTTTGGGCTCTGTTTCTTGGCCTCAGAGTGGCTTCCAGTTGCTTTGGTGGCATGCATCATCCAAACACCACACCACCAAAGCAGCTGGAAGCCACTCCTTTTGACCTGTGCATTTTGGGCTTAGGACTCACGGAGCCAGGGTTCAAATTATTACTCAGCCTTTGAAACCTTTGGGCAAATCCCATTCCTTCAGCCTAAGAGTAAGGCAACGGCAAACCTCCTCTCAATAAATCTTGTGAAGAATATCATATGAGAGACTCATCATAGGTTGTCTTGAAGGCACACAACAACAGTTACAATTACACAGGGAAACATTTTACTGAATGTGCAACCACAGTTGACTATTAATAGTCTTGTCGCACAGAGTCAGGGTGCTTACTGTTACCAGTCTTTCACTTTCACTGAAAATTGCACTATAGAGGTGTTTGTCATCTGTTCAAGTTGGTGTGTTCACTTCATGTTGTATAGTTCTTGAGTTTCAATACCTCAGCCAGAGCACCTCGTGAATTAAGTCTACACTTTCAATTATTGTTGTTATTCCTATTCCTACTGTTTCCCAAGCTGAGAATCAAGACAGTTTATTAAGCAAATATAGACTAACATCTAAAATTTACATTATACAAAAGTTTAATATGTACAGTGATAGAACTATCAATAACATTAAAAGAATTTTAAAAACAGACAAATAAAAAGAAGAAATGTAAACAACATAGGACAGCTCTTTCCCCCCAAGTAGTCAGTCCTCAAACAGCATCCCTATGAAAGGATAGCAAAGACAGTCCTAGTCTAACCTCTGGGAGCAGCCACCAAGAAGGCCCTGTCTCATCTTCCCACTGTGATGGTGGTGGGACAGAGAAAGGGGCCTCTCCAAACCTGAGCCAAATAAGGCTTTGGAAATCAGCATTCTGAATTGTGCCGGGAAAAAGTCCAAGATCCACTGGAGTTTTTGCAACAACAGAATTGTGTGTTTGCTGTAGCCATCTCCAGTTAACACATTGCAGCTGTTTGGGTTAGTAGAAGTTTCCAAACATTCTTCAAAGGCAGCCCCATGCAGAGCATGTTAGTTACCCAAACAGAATATAATTAAGGTATGTGTCATTGTGGTGAGGACACAGCCAGCGCACAAACTTTAATTGTACAAAGGCACTCCTGGCCACTGCTGAAACCTGAGTTTCCAGGCTCATCGCTGAGTTCAGGAGTACACCCAAGCTGTATATTAGCATTCTTAGATATGAAGGGATTCCCCTATTGTAGGTGAATTCATGTGGAAAGTTTGAAAATCTCTAATAATTTCAATGATCTGTATCTTGTAATGGCCAAATCAAAAGCTTCAAGGGACTTAATAGTATAATGAAATGGTTCTTGTCATCAATAGATAGTAAATATTGAAATAATATTTTTTTAAAAAGATATGTTTTATAATGGTGGAGGAACATATTTTTCAAGTGTGAAGAAAAACTGATGAGAAGACTCCTGGACTGAAGAGAATCTTCACAATTCAGGATTTACTTGGGGCAAAATTTATGTAAGGTGGTTTTGCATAAAAATGATTCTGTTTCTTGCACAGAAAATGCTGTAATTGGGGATTTGTTCTGCACAAAATTTTCATGTGGGTGATTTGCATAACATTTTCAGCAAATGAAACAGCATTTTCTATGAAAGAAATAATTATTAGAATATTATTTTCTGTGCAGAAAATATATAGTTGGTCCTCTCTTCATGGGGATCTGTTCCAGTCCCCCCCTGCAAAAATGGAGACTCGCACTTATTGAAGCCCATAGGCCTGAATGGGGTGCACCCCATTGAGAATAATGGAAGCGGTCCCTCTGTGTATAATCAAGAACGTAGATCCCAAGTCCATGAGAAAGGAGGGACGACTGTAATTTCCTGCACAGAAAATGTTGTTTTCTATGATTTAGGAGGAATTGAAACAATCTCAAAACAACCACAGAGGGTTTTATTTTGTAAAATAAGTCCCAAACTGTAAATAGTCTTCAAAAATTGTGTAGCTTTTGAAGACCTTCTTGCAGTGGGAAGAAAATTTCTTAAATTAGTTGTTGCTACCTTTGAAAGGAAAATTACTGAATCATTATAGTGATAGTAGGTAATGGCAGTAGATTGGTTGTGAAAAGGCTTGTGCCCATTAATCCACCCAGCCCTTTTTAAAATAAACTTTTGTTTTTGAATAACATGAGTCCTGCTATTTACATGGAGCCTCATCAGACAACAAGTTTTCCACGTTTAATTAGGCACTCTGAAATCACACGCACGTGGATACACACACACACACACACACACACTTGTGTTAATGTCATTAGGTGCCCTAGGTCAACGGTAAGAAATTAGTTTACTTTACCAACTAACTTATGACATTTGCATCTTCATTAATATCTTCTCCTTACAACCTTCTGAACTTTTATGGTACCTAGTAAGCTTTATACATCTTCGGTGGAATTCACGCACAAGTTATTCAGATGTTATTTGACTGCAGTTCTTATCCTTCATCACTGGCTATGCTACTGGGACTGACCAGGGTTACAGCATCTGAATGATTTTCCTACACATATGGCATACTTTTATGCATGGTACAATAATTATAATTTGTTTTATTTCATGGTCGATCATTCTACATTTGTTACATTCTTTAATATCACATACAGTGTCCATTGATTTTTGTTGAATTTCTGATTTACTGTTGAAGACAAACAATATGGAGAGATACTTTTCAAAAGATTGCCTTCAGTCATCTTTACAGTAAAAACAATGAGGGCAGTAGCATATTAGAGTGGGGCTGGGGAACCTTTGGCCATCCTAATATTTTGGACTTCCATCTTCCTTGCATTTTTTGCACTGGGTGGAGATAATGGGAGTTAATAACCAACCACATCTTGAGGGCCAAAGGGTTGTCCACTCCAACTTTACAAGAAAGCAAAGCCTAGTACACAGCCGGCAGTCAACATATTTTAGAGCTTTGAAACAGTGGGACATGCCTTCGTATCCTCAGAAACACTGAGCAGATATGTCTTGATTTCTGAGCTGCTACAATTGGCATCCTCAAAAACACTGCTTATATTTTTACCCCTTTCCCTACATTTTGTGTTTCTTTTGGTGCATCTCCTGAAATATAGGTTCTGCTTTCACAACCGGAATATCTAAGCATTGCATACTTCTCAAATATTTTGAGGTTTGATGGTGGCATTTGAGCAGAAAGAAACAATTTCTTTTAATTTTGTTTTATACATACACTCAGGAGAGAATCTGTAGACACATGGAATAACTCTTGCTCAAAGCAGAACTGTGGAAATTGTTATACAAGTGCTGTAGTTAGCCTAGTAATATTGGAGGTGGCATGGCTTTCTTAGCATGCTGCATTGGAATGGGAATTCCAGGAGTTGTAGTCCTCAACATCCAGAGAGCTCAGAGTTGGAGAAGGGTAGTCTAGTGCTATCAGTTTAGAATGAAACAGTTGGCTGGTTTACAGAGAGTCTTCCTAACTCCTCGGCATGTAAGGATCCTTTCCCATTACGCAATTATAGCACCATGATTTCACTTCCACAATACAGCATTCAGACAACATCCTGTGGTGTCCTGGACTTTGCACTTTATGTCAACACCATGAATTCCATAGGGTATTCTTAGGCAAGGAATACTCAGAGATGGTTTTGCCCATTACTGCATTCAAAATACAGCCTGCATCACTTCATATTCATTGGTGGTCTCCCATTCAAGTACTAACCAGGCCTGCTTAGTTTCCAAAATCAGACAATGTCTGGTGCTTTTAGGGTATTTAGCCCTATCCTTACACTTTAGGGATTCATATTTAGAGTACTAACGTCTCACCAAATGGCAAATCCCAGGATTCCAATGGATGGAGCCATGCCAGTTAAAAATGGAATCATAGTGCTATAGTGTGAAAGGGTTCTGTGTGGGATTAAATCCTGATAAATTAGAAATGGGACAACCATAAAATGTCCTAAATAATATCTCTGGAAGATATGCTACATTGTTATCTAGCACTGTATTTGCAGGGATGATACTGATCTATTTTGAAAGTGTGTGGTAACAGCTGAGACTTTTAGCCACTCTGAGAGGCATTTGCTTATAAAGACTCGCACACACTTCATTGGAAAAGTCCAGCAAAGGAAGGGTACTAGCTACACCATCTTGTAAATAAGATGGACATCTTTACTTGTGCTCTGATAACATCCCATTTTGACTACCGGAAAATACATTACATCCGGAGGTGCTCTTGAAAACAACCCAGAATGTAAAGTATAGAATAATTAATAGGATGGCTAGCCAAATAATGCCATTCTGTATGCAACATTTCTCGTAACTATCACCTCATGTATTTCTGGGCTCAGTTCTGGTTGCTATTTGTACTTTCTTCACCCTGAAAGGTGTTGACCAGCATACCTCATGGATCACCTTTTTTGCATACAATTATTGCCTAGAGGTTTAGATCCTCAGCAGAGACATTTTGGGGGTTCTCTGAGGTAAGGCCATGAGGCTGTGTGTGTCTGTGTCTGTGTGGGAGTGAGGGAGAGAAGGTTTTTTTTTCTTTCCTGTATTGTTGCCCTACTAAATATGTCCATCTTATTTACTAGCTGCTGGAACTTATTGCCCAGCGAAAGATTACCTGGCACTGTTTCTGTCAAGTGAAGACATTTTTTTTCCTATGTATTTTGTTAAGTTCTTTTATTTATCATGGTACTTAAAATTTTATTTTAATGCTAAATTAATGTAAAGAAAATAAAAATTATCACACACACACACACGTGCAATGTAGAACTCTGGGTTTTTTTTTTAAAAAAAAACTTGTGCACTGGACTATACACCGCTCTATTGCCTGGGGCCAAAGTTATTTTGAATAATGCTTGTATATTGAATTGAATTAATACAATCCTTTGACAAGAGAATGACACCTTGGATCACTATTCAGGATATGATTAAACAGAAATCTGGCCTTGTGAACAGAAGAGTAGGAATGCTGCCAGGTGAAGACACTTTTATGAGCCCAAGCTGTTTATGATGTTTACTCAGGCTGATGGGTCCATCAGGCTTTTAAATTCTCTTCTGTTGTGATGTTATTTGGCTACACTGTGTGCATCCTCACTGATACTACATTATTATTTTTTTTATAAATTTTATATACCCAAAATTGATATATAAAATAATAAAATATATTTTAAAAAATATTCAGTTGAGTATCTCATCAAGTCTGAAACCAGCAACACATGCCGACCTATGTATAAAGTGTCTTATATGACTTGTGCATTTCTGTCCCTACACACATGCTGACCCACGTACGATTTACCAGTACATAGAAATACAATAGATTGAGCAGATAATGCTCTTATTCTTCCCTAGCCTCGAGAGCCATTTTGCACCATTCCATTGACATATGTGTGTGTGTGTGCGGGTGCATGTGTGTTGGTAAGAGCCAGCATGGTGCAGTGGTTTAAATGTTTGACTAGGATTCTGAGTGACCAGTGTACAAATCCCTGCTCAGCGGTGGAAACCCACTGGTTGACCTTGGGTGAGTCACACTCTCTGAGCCTCAGAGGAAGGCAATTGCCAACAAAATGCCCTGATAGGTTCACCTTAGGGTCTCCATAAGTCAGAAACAACTTGAAGGCACACAACAACAGCAGCAGCAGCAACAACAACAACAATGACATGTTATTTTTGAGGTGCAATATTTTACCAAAGCAAAACAACATATTAACAGGCAGGGCAGAATTCCTACTTGAAATGCACATGCCATATTCCCTAGGCACATATAGAATGAATTTGTTTATATAAGTACTGTACTGCAGAATTTACCCTTGTAAACAAACCAGATGACAAAGATCTTTTACATGTTTAGGCATAACATTCTTCCTAAATTAGAAGAATTGAAAACAAATGAGCCACTATAAGATATTTTCCCGTGTTTTTTATTAAAGCAGAATGGAAAGCTCCACCCCATGAACAGTATTGCAGAACTGATAAAGTTTATGTATTTACATGTGCAAAATCTAAGCTGGGTCATTAAATTAAAATATTTCACTTCTTGCACATGTTCCATTTAAGTGACTATTTCTTCCTTGCTCAACCTGATTAAGAAAAAAGGGTATAGTTCTGAATATGACAGATAGAAAAAAGTTAATTAATACTGGGATTAAGGGGGGAAATTGCAGTCTATTGCTGCTGAGCCATTATCAGTATAAAATGTCACCTTGTACTGTAGAGAGTTTGCTTGTTCTCAACATGCTTCTTCCTCTCTTTGGCAAATTAAAATATGGAAAATATGGAGTTTGGAAGTAACTAGTTATATATTATTGGTTACTTAATTCAAAGTATGACTATATTACATTGTGGTGATAATTCAGCAAAAGATAATTTAGGGGCAAAACAGGCTGCTGCAAATGGCCCTGAGAAACCCAGATTGGGGGCATGGCAACCGCATGCTGCAGCCCCAATCTGCCTTTTTGCTGCTCCAAAAAGAAGTGGCAAAATGTTGCTCCTTTTTGTGCCAGCAAAAAGCTGACTTTTCCATGCTGCTGTGGCTTTAAAGCACTCATGGAGCATGCGCCGTCGAAACGGTGCAACACATGTATGGGCAGCCACACAGTGTGAAACTGGCTTCTGGTCATCATGGGGAGGTGCATCATGCATATGCCGCCATGGGAGATGCACCATCAATGAATGGGGATGTAATTCATTCTCAAAGGAAGAAATTAGTAAATTGAACAGTTTTCAAAGACTATTCACATTTTAGGGCTTATTCTATGCAAAATTTGGATGTGTTTTATTTCTGTGTGGAAATATTTTCTGCACAGAAAATGTGCTGTTTCTTGCACAGAAGATTCTGTTTTCTGTATGAATTTTGTGCAGAATAAGTCCTGAACTGTGAAGATTTCTCATCAGCTCAGGATTTTCTTTGTTAGGATTTCCTGACACTAAAGGAAAACATTTAAAAAAACATTTTTGAAATATTCTTTCCATCCCTACCAATAAGTAAATACATTAATAGCCTTTTTATACCACAGAGCAGAGGCATATAACATCAAGTGTGTGTTTGTGTGTGCTGTGTGCCTTCAAATCATTTCTGACTTACAGTGACCCTAAGGCGAACTTATGTTTTTTTTTTCCATCAAGATTTGTTCAGAGGAGGTTTGTCATTGTCTTTCCCTGAGTCTGAGAGTATGTAATTAGCCCAATGTAACCCAATGGATTTCATGGCCAAGCTGGGAATCCAACTCTGGTCTCCAGAATTGTAGTCCAAAACTCAAATCTCTATCCCAAGCTGACTCTCAGACCAGAATTTTAAATAGTTAATTATAGTAAAACAAATGTTATTTAAAAAGTAAAAAAAAAGATTGTAGCTAATTATTGGGGTCATGAAACTATCGTGGTCTCTTACTGCTTTTTTAAAAAAATACTATTCTAAATATGACCACAAGTAGTGTAAATGTTACAAAAGAATTACACATGGTAGACTTTCAGAAAATCTGAGCACCTCGGTGTATATGAAAGAAATATGTGGAAGGAAATACACGTTTGCAATATAGTTCACTTTTATGGGTGCACATAAGTCTTTTATATGTTCCCATAAAAACCATGAAGAGGGGAAGTATTTAGCAAATAAAAAGACTAGGGAAGTTTAAACTGGTTAAATAGCAACATTTAAAGGGGGGGGGATACCACAGTACAGTTTATCTATCTGTTAAACATAATTCTCACAATTTCATCATACATGGCAAATGGAAACTGTCAAGGGCTTGAAAATTGCAGAAGGCCATGCTTCCTACCTGCATTTTAGAATGTAGTGTTAGACGAGCAGAACAGTGTCTCCCATTATAAACTTCTTGTAATGCTTGTTGAGTATTATAGCGTAGCAATAACATTTGCCTGGAGATGTTGGTATCAGTGAAGGCAATAGTAAACCTAATTTGGGAACACTTAGCTGGAATAATCCTCAAACTTGTTGTAGCATCCTATTCTCAGCCCAGGATAGAAGAGAGTCGGATTGTTCATCTTAATCCTGTTCTCTTTTGATGTTCACTTTGCACCACTGCTGACACTATTTATACAGATGTGAAAAACTAACAAATCATCCCTTTACCAAGTAGCTGAGATTAGAGGAGGCTGTGTTGCTTCTATTGCAGGTACCCAACATAGTATCTTGAGTAAATTTTCCCCAGCCCATGAAGGAAGAAGTGGAGGTGATCATGACACCAAGTAAGGAAGCTAGTATTCAGGTGAGGCAAGAGACTGATTGGATGAGGGTTCTTTTTGATAAACCACTCTGTCAATTCAGTGGTGAATCTGGGTTCACAATGCAAGTGAAGAACACACATTATTCCTCTGATATATCTTGAGCTGATAAAATGGGTCTTTTATATATCACACTGCGGTTATTCAGAGCAGAGGACAAATGTAGTTTTTGCTCCAGTAGTGCCCCAAATGGTCCTATTGTTTGTATATTGTTTGTATCTGTGTATATAAAAAAATATTCTTAGGCAGGGAATTAAAAAGCACAAAATACACCATACAGTCACTATAGCTTTTGAAGCTCCACTGGCTTCTTCATCAGGCAAAAGATGTTTAAAAATCACACAGGAAAAAAAGTGACATTTTGTATCAAATATAGTTTCTCTTGTAGTTCAATTGTTCTGGAGGGATCTCAGTGCAGACAGAGGACATTCCCCTTCTTGCCCATGTAAGGTTCGAGACAACAGCATTAATATTTAAACTCCATTAACAGCAATAACGTAACTTCTTTGGGGATCCAGGTTGTCTCTGTCCTTTGTGAAGCCACAGGCCCCTTTTTCAGGCAGAGAACATTTAGTTTCTCAAGAATTCTGTGCATTGCCACATATGGATAAATGTTTACGTTTTGTATTGGCAGTGGCATCACTGGGATGCTGGTGGTATGGAGATGTGGCCTACAGAAGAGGGATGATATCCAGTTGAGCCCTTCTGGCTCACAGGAAGCCCTCTACCACTGTGACAAATTAGAGGGTCAAGCACACCCTTTTGACTATCCCAGTAGCCCCCTACCCCAATGTATTGGTAAAACCTGACAGTTATAGTCCAAATGGAAAAAAAGTTTTCCATCTTTGCGATCCAAATCTCAAAGAGTTTTGGGCCTGTCTGCACAATTAAAATACTCTTCATTTTAATCAAATTGATTGATCCAGCCACAAACAATCTGAAGGAATTTGGGCTTCAAAATGCTGGCGTGCTTCATGGTGTATTTTGTTCCTTTTAGTTGGCCCCTCAAAAGGTAGCATTGTTTTGTGGATTTTATTGTATTTAAATTGTACAAGTGTGTCAGGAAGCAAGCCTTGATCCCGTTTCAGTTTGAACATATAGATTGTTGAAGATGTCTAGTGAGTTTGAAATCTGAATCATCTGTCTAGAGTCTGTAAAATAACATTTTGTCTTCCTGCCATTGTGTGATGGTAGAAGGTTGCTTTCCGACTTTCAGACTTGAGTGAAACAATAGCAAAGAAATCCTTTTAGTTTCTTGCTTTCCCCCCACACGTTTGAACAACCATAATTGTGTCCTCTGTAAGATGAGAAAAAGTTACATTGGCCCGATCTAGACGCGCATTTTAGAGCACCTTTAGGGCTTGAAAAGGCACGAACAGGGTTCAGGAGGGCGTAGCTTCTACACCCTCCCGAACCCTAGCACGTATGGATGCCACCATTATTAAATGGCGGTGTCCATACGGATGCGCCATGATGGCGTCATCATGTGTGCAGCTTTTAGACATGCTGCGCACAAGATTACGCCTTTGCGCCGCAGGACGGCGCAAATTGCACCCTTTCCACAGCGGAAAAAAGTAGCTCCAAATGGAGCTCCTTTTTGTGGGCGGGTCTTTGCTGTGGCTTTTACACAGCCATGGCAAAGACCCTGGGAGAAAGGGGCCATGGCGGCGGCCCCTTCCTCCCTTCAGCCCCGTCTCTGCAAGCAGGGTGCAGCAGGCGCCCAGGGTGCCTGCTGCATCCCGGTTGGAGGCCGCAGGCAGTTTGCCGCTTCCCTGCAGCCTCCAGAAGCAGCAAGATGAGGCCGCAGAGGCTGCCGGTGTGGCAGCCTTGGCCCCATCTCTCCGCTTAAAGGGGCGGTCATGGACTGCCCCTTTTGGGCAGTCTAGATTCGCCCATTGTGTCCACCTGCCCTTTATGGTAGCCACTGTTTGCACACTTTTGGGGGGGGGGGGCTTGGCTTCTGGATTATAGAAAGCTGTCCAGTACTAAGAAAATGAAACATTAGCCAGTTGTCCTTTTCCCTTTCTAATGTGGGTGAGACATGAAAAAAAAATTATTTAATGAGATACACAGAACCTTGGTCACAAGCAATGAACAAGATAAATAAGAGGAGGAAGAAGAGACTGTCTTTTGGTTACAAAATAAGTAGTGAAAAGTCCTACCTTGCAAGTTTGCTTTTAATGACAAAGCATTAAACTGTATTATATTTGAACCGGTCCTCCAGGTTGTGCTTAATGAAATCAAATAATTAATAATAAAGTATGTTGTGTCTCCTTAAGTCAGCTGGGAAGTGCATTGAGAACAGTCTTGTAATATGGCTCAAGACATACAAAAAGACCACAAAAACATCCAAAGAGTTACTCAGGGGAGCAGGGTGGCACACCTCCCTTAGCCAGTGCTGGGACATTGCACACACTTCTCATTGTGGCCATAGAATATCCAGTACTGAGGCAAATATATATTTTATAGTCATTCCTTCTTGCACAGTGCTATGGTTTAAAGAAATAGTATTAGATGTTGCTTTAAATGAGTATTTATTTATTCAAATTATTATCCTCTTTTTAAAATGTAGAAATAATAGAATACAGTGACATTGGACCGGTTGATATAGCATCCTTCCCTGGAAAGACTGTCCAAATGCAGGGAAGGAGTAGCTAGGCCTAGCAGTCAAGGCCAGCTGCTAAATCATGACCATTGGTTCTTCCCCAGATGTTCTGTTGACTAGTCCTCTAAGTCTCACTACTTTTACCTTAAGACATCTTTTTACTCTTCCTAAGCAAAGAGGGTAAATTCCTTCTGCAACAGAGCTGTCTGTCACCTGTTTTTTTCCTTAGAGGTCTCTTGTGCCTTTAACAAGTGTGTGAAAGAATGATTCACAGATGGGCCTTTTTCTCTTGTTCCTTAACTATAGAAGACAAAGAACAATCTGTCGTATTTGTTCTTGCTATGCAGCAGAGTCATGTACAGGAGGCTTGCTGGGGGGTAACAGGCAGGATAGCAGGCCATTAAAAAAGTCATTTTCTCTGAGAAATTAAATTTTCTAAATAAAAGATTAAAAGTAATGTTTATTGAATAAAATTATTCAGTTAGCCATCATCCCTCTAAATGTGCTGACTAACCCAAAATCTGACTTTAACCATATACTAGAAAGAAAGCTGAAGCAGGCCATAGTCAAGGACTAGTAAGGCAGTGTATGTTTGTATTGAATGCTCTGCTCCCTGTGGAGTAAATACAGAGGAATCGGGATTTTTGTGTTTAGTCTTGCTAACTGCTGGCACTGTCAGTTGTGTTTATGGATTACTTATGCTTTGAAA
Source organism: Urosaurus nigricauda (assembly GCA_034509955.1). Taxonomy (NCBI): domain Eukaryota; kingdom Metazoa; phylum Chordata; class Lepidosauria; order Squamata; family Phrynosomatidae; genus Urosaurus; species Urosaurus nigricauda. The sequence goes on from JAOEGL010000004.1 coordinate 112,099,159, forward strand.
AGAAAACAACCTCAGAGCTATGAAATGACACTGCAGGGGTTGTCTGGACTTTCAAGTGAGTGTAAAGTCTGTTTTGTCAGTGCCTTCATGCCTAACACTGACCTTTCCCCCCTGTCATGCCTCCCTGCTCCAGGTGCAAAATCCCCCCTCCCTGCATTACTAATTAGTTTGTGCCTGTTACACATACTTTCTGTAACATGGGATATTGAAAGCAATGCAAACCCTGTCCCACAGACATGACCTCCAGTGCATGTCCAAACTTGTTTGCTTACTGTTTCTGTCCTTGTCAATGAATTGCATTAACAGAGACCAAAATAACTTCACATCAGATTCTCTCCAACTCTACGCTAAAGTATTTGTATCACACCGAAGATTCCATTATTCTGTGCCCCATATTAATCGTAGATCAGTAGTGATTTTAGTATTGGACAATGACTCTGGAGACCAGGGTCTGAATATCTACCCAGCCCTGAAAACCCCCGGGGTGACCTTGGGCAAGTCTTACATACTCAGCTTCAGAAGACCCTGTTATAGGGTCAGCTTGGGATTGTCTTAAATTGGAAACTACCTGAAGACACACAACAACAACAATATACCTCTGCAATTCAAATGTTCTGACTGTACTGCTTCAGTCTGTGGTCCATGTGTGTGCACATATTTCAGTGTTATATCAAACAAACATATCAAGCACGGAGATATATTTTTTCTGGGATGCTACTTTTCTATGGGCTGTAGGTTGTTCATAGGAGGATCATTCAAACTTTGAATCACAAAGTGGCAGCCAGAATTAAGACGGTAGTTATTCTACTCAATTCTAACTGATCCAGAATACCTCCCATGGAATATAGCCAAGAATTCTGATTTTGTAGTCAAGTCTGCCATGCTACCGTACTAGGTTCCTTCTGCTTAGTGTTCTTATATGGATAAGTCCAAGTACTGCTCACAAAGCAGTCTGATTTTTTTTTATTGTTGTCACAAAGCAAGCATCTGTCCTTCATGAGTGCAGAGTAAAAAGGGCAGGTGGGGTTTGGTTTTAGGACACCCCACATGAATACCAAAATCTGTGTATGTTCAAGCCTCATTATATATATAGTGGCACTGTAAAATAGTGTATCTTATGAAATGGAAAAAAACTCAAGATTTGCTTTTTGGAATATACATACATATATATATATATATATATAGAGAGAGAGAGAGAGAGAGAGCAATAGCATTTACATTTCTATACTGTTTCATACTGAACTAAGCAGTCTCTAAGCGGTTTACAATTGCCCCCATATATATGTGTGTGTACATATACACAAGCTGTGGATGGTTGACTGTTGATAAAAAATTGTGGATATGGAGGTCCAGCTGTATTTCCCCTCCCATAAAGAATACCTCTTTGTTAACCTGTTTCTTAAACTATAAATCCTGTCATTAATTGCTGTTTAAAATCTCTACTTTTAACTCAGTGGTGGAAGTTAGTGATAGAGGGTTTCCTGACTGCTCCGAATGACAGAGTGTTTTAAGGCATTTATGGATAACTAGTATTATTTTCCAAGATGAAAGAGGATAAAGAGAAGAACTCTTTTTTTGGACTTCAAGTGATTTCTCACATTTCTTTTTCTTTTTTTACAGCAATGAAATAAAAAGTTTCTAGATTAGGAACTTCCCCATACAGAGAGAGTAACACCACAAACCCAAGGCAGCTTCAGGAGCATGTAAATGCACAAATGCCATGCCCCCAGAGCAGTTGGAAGCTGCCTACGTCTGGTTGGCCAGAGCTTCTGGATGTCTTGGGAGCATGCGCCGCCTAATTGTCGTGCTCCCAAGGCACCTGGAAGCCAGCTTTTCATGCTGGGCTGTTTGGGCCCTTATACTCTCTGCTGCTTGATTCTGCAGATGCATTATTGTTGTTGATGTGTTCTTTCAGGTCATTTTTGACTTATGGCAATCCTAAGGTGACCTTATCATGGGCTTTTCTGAAGACAAGAGTCACTTGCCAAGGGCATCCTGTGCCTAAATTGGAATTTGAACCCTGGCTTTCAGAGTTGAAGTCCAATGCTCAAATGATTACAACATTCTGGTTCCCTCAGTTTTATAAACTGGTGGAAAAATCTAAATACCAAATTCTTCAAAAACTAACTGAAAAAAGAATTAGGGCCTATATAGATAGGCACTTTGTGTCAGCCTGTGGGCAGAGTCAGGGTGCAGCATCCTCATACTGGATACCCTAACTCTGCCCATGGTGCCATTTTGGCACATGACAGTCCCCATGGCATGCACCATCATGATGCACCTCTGGTGCTGTATCCACATGATGCAGCATCAAAGGAGCATCATAAAAGCTGTGCCACCACAGCTATGGCACCCCTTGGAGGGTGCAAAAAGGAGCTGCTTTTTGCGGCTCCTTTTTGCACTCTTCAGAGGCCGGATTAGGGCCATGGCATGAGGTTGCTGCAGCCCCGATCTGGCCAGTAAAGGAGCAGCTGCATGCAATCTCTTAGGATCAGTAACCATTCGCAATGACCGAATTGAATAGCTCAGGCCATTCCCAGCGTGAAAAGAACCATGTTGTATCTTCCTTTTCAGAAAAGGTGGGGGGAAAGGTTGAAACTATTCTGCACAAACCACAAATCTTGTTAAATGATACTGGGATTCAAAAACAAACATTTTTTAAAAAAGTTTTAAGCACTCAAAATCCTTGGATGTATTAATTTGCCAGTTCTGATTTCTCTCACACTGGAATTTTAACAGTTCAACCTCTTTTTATCTGGAATATATGTTTTAAAAGTCTGAACCTTTGTGAATTCTTTGTCAGAATTAAAATGAAAATTTAAATCCAGTATTCTTCAGTCAGTGTCTGACCCTCTTTCCTCTTCACAAGCTTGACAACCTCCAGATGTATTGAACTATTCCTTCCATCCAAACTGGCATATTGGACTACAGATCCTACCATTCTAGCCAGCATTGTTATTGTGGCATGATGACTGGGTGTGTGTGAGGAGATCAGGTGGCTAGGAATAGATGGCTAGGAATATGGGAATGTTAAAACAAGGCCTGTGTCCCACCAGGCCTAGTGATTTATGTGTCAACTAAAAGAATAAGATGCATATCCATCAAATACTTCACTAATCTGAATTATTATTGTACAGATACTAGAAGGAAAGCCTTATTGCTGTTTGTGTTCAGAAGGTGGATCTTTTTTTAATTTGATGGGGCACCCTGGAATTCACAGTTGAAACTGCTCAAATTCAGATGACTTATAGAGTTAAAGAATTTTTATTTGAAAAAAAATCTATAACTCCCATAAGCAAGAAATAACTATTCATTCAGCTGAGAAATTAAAAAGATGTGATCTCACCCAATCTGTTACTGCTGATTAGCCAGTAACTCTGTTGTAACAATTGCTATTTGCTTTGAGTATGAACCAAGCTAGAGTCTTAAACACACACTGAATCATTGTTAGTGAATAGGTCATATTTGGGAACATGGCAAGTGCCCTGAGAATTTTTGCCATGATGCTTATAACCCAGTAAATATGTGCTTAAAAGGATAGTCAGGTGACATTTTCAATATCAAATAAATTCAATTACAACTCATTTGAAATATGATGCCGGAGCAGAGTTCTATGGATACCATGTACTGCTAAAAAGATAAATGGGCTCTAAAGAAAATAAAGCCTGAACTATCCCTAGAGGCCAAGATGACTAACATAAGGCTGTTGTACTTTGGCCATATCATGAGAAGACAGGACTGTCTAGAAAAGATAATAGCACTTTGCAACGTTGAAGGCAGTAGGAAAAACGAAGACTGTATCCCAGATGGATAGACACAATCTAGGAAACCACAGCTTCTTCAAGACCTGAGTCTTCAAGACTTGAGCAGGGTGGTTGATGATAGGTACCTTGGAGGTCTCTCATTCATGCATTTGCCATAAGTTGAAGTCACCTTGATAACAATTAACAATGTGAGTTCAGAGTAGACTGGCCATGTATCTTACTTTACAGAAGACAGTCCTCAGAAAGGCTAACATCTGGTTTAAATATGATTAATGACAAGAAGGGAAATAAAGGCCTATCCTGTCACCATCTTCCCCACTGTATAGTGAGGTCCATCATAGTTCTCCTTCAATTATAGTAATAATGTCTAAATGTGTGTTTATATGTACAAATTTGCAAATGCAAATCTTTTTTTAGTTTTTAAAAGATTTTTATCTCTCTCTGCCATCTTCTTGGTGACACACTTTCATATTTTTATGTTATATAAGTAGTTATCATGCTCAAAAGTTCAAACTGCAAATGAGGCCGATGATTATTTCACTGCAATGTCATATTTTTAGATTCTGAGCTTAATTGTCTATATGCCATGTGACTTATTAAATGGCAGTGTTACTACTTAGTGGTCTTTTGGAGGTGATTTTGGCTCTTTAAAAGGTAACATGTATTGCTTCATGGGGAAAATAAGTGGAAAATCAGCCCTTCTGTGTTTTGAGGTACCCTATTACTCATTTTGCCAAGTGAGTCCCTGGATCCATGCTACAAACTCCTATCCTGAATATTGTGATCATTACTTCCACCTAATCAGCTTCCTCAGTAAGTGACCATTCCTGCCACATTTCTGGATTGAGTGATTAGTTATTCATTCATACTCCATAACAGACAGACAGCATCATTCTCTGCCTTCCAAAAAAGCTAAGCTCACATCTCTGTATGAGCAGCTGCTTATGGTTTCCAACCTTCCAATGAGGAAGAATACTAAAACTCATATGTTTATTTATTTATTGGTTGCATTTATAGCCCACCTTTCTTCCATTGAATTCATGGCAGCTTGAAAAAGAATCTTCATCTCAGCAGTGGTCAAGCATCAGCTAACTTGCACTTGGTTTGAGCGTCAACATGGAAGACAAGAGAATGTACGAATACATGGTGATACTGTGTAGAAAATCTAGGATGATCACATATGCATTGACAAACATTTGGAAACATATTGCTAATAAAGAAGTCACAGGTTTGCATTAAAATTTGGATGGATGGGTAGACAGATGGGTGCAAATGTTCTCTCTATGTTCTCTCTAGGCACCTGTAGGTCCTCCAGTGTGACTCAGTGGTTTCACTGATAGCTGGCCACATAAATATACTGGAGAGCCTACATATGCCTAGACAGAAAATTTCTTTAGGCATTTGTAGGCCCTCCAGTGTGATTATGTGGTGAGCTTCCAGCAGAATTTGATCATAGATTCACACTGGAGGATCTACAGATGCCTAGAAAAATGTTCTCTCAGGTAAAAAAAAAAAAAAAGATAGTGGACTTATAAGCACATGTTTCATGGGGGGGGGGGTTGTTGCATTTCTAACCCTCATGAAAGTTAAGGGCCATGTGAATAGCAATAATCATTACAATTTAAATAGTAATACAATGTGTTTCACCATAGTGAGGAAGACTGTGATTGATTCATGTGCCTGCTAAGCCTGCTGTACCAAGGCTATTAATTTGCAGGGCCCCTGCTCTCCCTGTCTTGTTTTCTCTTCATAAATATAACATATTATTGGACTGAATACCTATAAACAGAGGACTGCCTTCTGGTAGATGAACCTGATAGGATGGTCTTGCCCACAGGTTTGATGCAGGCAAGGTGGCTGAGGAAAGATAAAGCTCAAGGTGATCTCTAGAATATTGCTGGCAAGACATTTTTTTAATCACTCCAAGACTCAGCACTGAAGATCTGGCACAGTGCCTAAGGTAGAAGATCCAAATGTGGCCCCAACCACACAGTGGTTGGTGGCTCCCTTATCAGTGAGGTGGTGAATCCATTTCTTTTTTCAGACTAAAGTTTGAAGGATGTATCCAAGATGCTGAATCTGTTTTGGGGATATATTTTAGCACCTTGGACAGCTTCTGTAATGTTTGGATGAATACCCAGAGGAAATTCACTATCCTTGAGGTTGGAAACACAAGTGGCCATTGCTTCTTCTTGCTCACGATAAGAACTAAGATATACTAGGTCTACAGCACTAAATTTCATCCTTCCCTGTTAAACTAGACTCACTGATTCAGTGGAACTTAATTGTTGTTTTGACAAATCCCATTCATTCATTGGGTGTGTTCTGTTTGAATTAACATTGAGATTTAGGCCACTAGTTCGAGTAGATGAGAGGCGTTGCTTACTGCCAGTCCAGTTTTGAATTTGCATGCCAATCCTCAATGTGATCTATCAATTTCTAAAATTTGTGCTGAATCATAATATATGATATACTTTCCTCTCCTTTTTTTTGAAAATGGATATCAAGGTTGAGCAGGTTTTCAAACTTCAAAAGAAAAGCTAGATCATAAACCAGGGATGCAAACTGTATAACCCCCTCCCCCCGATTTATTGGACTGCATCTCTCAGCAATTCTCAGCATTGGCTATGTTGGGTAGGGCTGATGGGAGTTGCAGTTCAGCAACATCTGGAATTGTCTACAGTTCTCATAACTATACATAGTAGGTAAAATATAACCTTCTAATGATATATTTCATTGGACTGACCTTTACACCTTTCATGGTTTTACTTGAAATTGGCGTGTAGTGGTAAAACTGGGCTGAAATGCTTGAGCTGGTGCTTGTAAAAGATCAGAATATGGGCAATGACTGTGCATAGCAGTTTTCACCATTGTATCTTAGGGACAAACAGTGCATGTCATTAAAATGCATCTTTGCATGTAAATTATAGATCTTTTAAAACAGGTACTATAAGTAAGTGTGGAATAGAGTGGACTTAACAATTACCAAGGTTGGAATAGGCATGAAAATTAAAATTTACTGCTTTCTTCATCATCTTTAATCCATAATGTCAGCAGGAGATTTCCTGATCCAAAGCAAATGTTTTTCAGGTCCATGGTAGAGAGGTGGGAAGCTAAATTTCCCCTCCATAGTAACACAGTTGATTATTAGCTTCTATCTGAAATGTATTTAATATCAAGAAACAAGATATTTCATCCTCATCCTCCTCTCTGTGCACTCAGATGTGGGAAAAGGAGTCACACTAGTATTTGAAAGTAATGTAGCACTGTCTCCTCAACTTGGGTTCTAAGTTTCATTCAGGTAACAGAATATCAAGTAGAGAGAATGCCTTACAGAATGATGGTGACATGAAAAAAAATAGGATGGGGTTCATGTATCCTCACTGCTTGTATGGAAGAGGAAATGTTATAAGGTTGAAAAACTTGCATAGTTAGCTGTATGTATGTTTGTGTGTTGTGTGTCTTGAAGTCATTTCCTACTTATGGCAACTCTAAGGTGAACCTAGCATGAGATTTTCTTGGCAAGATTTGTTCAGAGGAGGTTTGCCATTCCCTTCCCCTGAGGCTGAGAGTATGTCACTTGCCCAATGTTAGTTTCATGGTTACACCTGCTGAAATTCCACACAGTTACTCCACAATAGAAGTTACAGAAGCCCTGGCTTTTTTTTCTTTCTCATGTAGCATTTCTAATTTTACACAAGCCAGCAAATCGGGAAATGGAGTGAATGTTTATTTCACAGTTGCCTTCTCGAAGTCCTTCAGTGACATTCCTCCGTATTCTGCTTGAGGTGAACTGCTTCATCCTTTTTCATATAATAAAGCAAAAGGATGAATCCTTTTGCAAAAGGATAAAACTGGCTGATCTCACTTCAGATACCTTAACTCTGTTGTTCTGTGCCTTCAAGTCCTTTCTGACTTACGGTGACCCAACAGTGAACCGATCATAGGGTTTTCTTGGCAATTTTTTTCAGAGGGGGTTTGCCGTTGCCACCCCCTGAGGCTGAGAGAGGGTAACTTGCTCAAGGTCACCCAGCAGGTTTATACATGGTTGAACTGGGATTCAAACCATGTTCTTCAGAGTCAAGATAGATGACCACACTACACTCTTTTGTTCTGCTATACCACTTTAACTGATTGCCTCCTGTGCGTTCTGGGATTCACAATTTCGGCAAGGAGCATTTGAAATGCAGCCAGAGAGCTCTTAGGCCTCACTGAACTACAAACCGCAGAATACAACAGGAGGAGCCAGAGTAATAAAAGTGGAATAGCAGCACTATAAGAGTGTGGTACGGTAATGTGGAGAGTCTAATGTTGAAAGCACTTCATCATGGTGGTTTATCCTAATGCTAGCTATGAGAAAAGTTGAGGAATTTTGCAATCCAACCCTGACCATAATAAATTCTTCTTAATTTGACTTCTGCAATTTCATAAGTCATTACACACACATTTTCAAACTGATCTTCAAAGACATATGGGCTAGAAAATTGCTTAAAACAGAAATAAATGAAAGCAAAATGAGATTACAAAAGCTGGGACTTACAGGATGCCAAATCTGGGCCTTGGAAAATGATGGCAGGCACATAGCCTGGCATGTAAGTTAGGTAAAAAATGTGTTGGGGAATTGGTGCATTAAGCATCCACCCTATGCACCCATAGCCAGGATTGACAACACTAGGCAAAGACTAGACTGGAAGCTCTTTATATCGTAAGGGTTAAAAAGAAGCACAGGCTGTTCTATATTTTATTTCATGCCACATCACCACTGAAGAATGTCACTGTGCATTATGAAGACAATAGAGCTTCCCCCAATGCTGCCCCATTACATCAATACATTTCTGAACAAAGACCTTCTGGACTGAATTCTGTTACTTCAAGAAAGCCCCTGACTTGGACAGTCCCAGCTGTCTAAACATATTTTTCAGTCACTCTCTGCTCACTCCCAATGCTGCTACACTGGAGCTTCACTTTCAGGTCAAAAGTTAGACTATCTGCAGGACTGCATGAATACAAAAAAGAAAAAGATCATATCTCTGCACATTCTTTTGCATTGCTTCTGACTGCAGTAAAAATCTGTTCTACTATTTACATGTATTACAGTTTCTTAACTAAAAGTATCCAGAACATCCCTCCATCCCTATTGACTATTTTGATACTTTAGAAAGAGTTAATTGATCACTGCTGCATGCATCTTATAGGCAGAAAGATAGAATGAGTGGAATGCTTTCCAATAAAATGACTAAAACGTATGAGCATAAGAATAAATAATGTACTATTCTGCATCAATAGGTGTCTGTGCTGTATAGTGTGCTGTTTACTTGTAAACCTTGGCTGATATTTATAAAACTCTGTGAGAGTTTCAATAAAATGAATTTCAAATTATTATATACTAGTATTTCACCATATACTTTATATATGGAATACTAGTTTATCTTTATGAACACAATATTTATAAAGTCTCATATGTCATCATGTTTATGTCTACAAGTTCTTCTTAAAGCCTGGTTCAAGATATAAATATTTAGAATTAAATCTACATGGTTTCATTGGGAGTTAGTCAAAAGTAGGCATTTACAGTCACCCCTCCTTTTTTATGGGGAATCCATTCCGGGCCCCCTTGTGAAAATGAAGTTTCGCCCGTATTCAAGCCCCGTAGGTGCAGGCATGCACCCCATTCATTATCTCTTCATTCGTCCTTCACTCATAAGCAAGGGTTGCGAGTTCAAAGACTGCAAGAATGGAGGGAGTACTGTATAGGATTATTGGAATGTAAACATGCATTGAACTTTGTGTCACCCTTTCTCTTTGGCATATATATTACCCTTTTACTGTTTTCTTTTTACATTTGTGGGCATTCTTTTTCATTTGGACAACACATCAATGAACTATACTTTCTTACTGAAATTATGGATTTCTAAAAAGAATAGAAAATGTAACATAAATTGCATTGGTCTTTCTTATATAGGGCTAAAATGTTTCCCATGTCTGGAGACACCTCCACTGTGTGGTTTATTTAGATACATCCATCTAATCTATGCAGAGCTGATGCCAGTCGTGGTTACTATTTATGCACTTTTCTTGCATTTATTTCAAGAAAGATATCATATAATTAAGGTCTGGCACCTGCTCCTTATCCATGGAGATAAGACATTGTTCTTTTGAATCCACCTCTTTCCCCAGAATGTTTGGTCTGGAGTGCTATAGATATATGCTCAGTGCACCATGTTTTCTTGAAAATTATGAACATCTTCCACTGTTAGAAAAAGCTCAAATGAGAAAAAATTGCAAAATTTTCAAAAGTGTTCTTAATTTTCTTTCATTTATTTATTTAAATGAATGTAAAATACCAAGTATTTAATTCAATCATTTTTTTGGTTCTGGTTTTGACAAACAAAACAAACAAACAGCATCATTTATATACCGCTTCATACCGCCTAAGCAGTATCTAGGCTGTTTACAACTGTAAGCTACTTGCCCCCAACAATCTGGGTACTCATTTTAGTGACCTCGGAAGGATGCAAGCCTGAATCGAGCTTCAGCCCTTTTGCTGGTCTTGAACTCACAACCTTATGGATTTGAGTGAGTGGCTGCAGTACAGGCATTTAACCACTGCGCCACCAGGGCGCAAGACACAAGTATAACCATAGCATTTCCTTTGTTTCTGCCTTCTCAAAGTATGTCTGATAGAATAATCACTTAGCTTTCACTTTGATTTATGTTTTATGTGCCCATGCAATTAGATCATAATGACCAGAGAGGGACAGTGAACTCAGAAGGATGCACTTATTGCAATTTTACATGAGGTGTTTATGATTTATGTGTATGCTGGAACCCACAGCTGCAGTTACATAGGGCTCAACCAAATGAAGATAAGTGACTGTGGAATATGTTGTGCACGTCTTCGTTATTCAAATTGGATATCACTAAGCTATTTTAGCATTTCTTTAGAAGTAAGAAAGACAATGAAAACAAAATTTCCTGCCCTCCTCATTTCTCAAAGCACAGCATCTGGAAGAAACTGAACAGGATTCTTGAATAGCACATCTGTTTCCAGCAACTTTAGTAAAAATGTAGAAAGAAGAGATTCAGTACTATTAGTATTATGGTAATATCATTCAATCTTCACCGTTAAGAGGCAGGACTATAGATTTCTCAATGTCTTTTAGAGAGCCGTGTTTTATGCCTTGAAATAAAGTAATTGAATGCACTAGAAGATGTGGATTACATTTATGATGATATGTTAAAAAACATGGAAAACATTTCAACTTAATTACACTGACATGATCTTTTCTTATACTTGTGGCAAGAAATTGAAGAGTATATTTTTTCATTTTTATGCCAGAAACTTGTACAAAATGGAGCTTAAAAACAGTTTTGTTTGTTTTAAAGCTACTGCTTAAAATCCAAATATGGTTAAAAAACCAGGAATAACTGAATCAGACTATTTTTGCTCTCTTTTACTGGATCATTTTACCTGTAATTTTGTTCTCTTACATATCCACATTAAGAAAATCATTGCTAAGATGGATATTGAAATATGTAAATTAGAATGTATTTAAGCCAAAATACTTATTTAAACATATACATTAGTGTGCTTAAGCTACCAAGAACAGTATCACAACATTTGGAGAAGTGAAATGGTACAATTGCAATCTGTGTATTAATCTTAGAAGTATGGATCAAGTAATTTGTATAGAATTCATTTAAACAAACAAACAAACAAACACATCTTTCAAGGATCCCCAAGGGATCCTCTGCTGCAGATATCAGACCTTCAGTTTTAGAAATTATTTAGATCTTAGAGATCAAAATATGTAGAGAATTATTTTAGAAAAAAAATAATGGTAAGCCCAGAGGATACACAAGAACTCAATATTTCCTGTATGTAGAGAGATCTTGTAGCACCTTTGATACTACTGGTAATTGAAAGAAACAAGTTGGCAACATGAGCTTTCTTAGACGTCAGTCTGCTTCCTTAGATGCTATAAGATCTCTCTACATCCTGATTCTACAGACTAACATGGCTATATCTTTGATATCAATATTCCTAGCATCAAAGAATTACTGGGGAGCTGCAGTGTCAGAAGAGTTTTTTCATGATATGTCATTAACACAGTTTATTAATTCATAAAATACCTTTTTGCCCTCCCTACAAGACAAGTGTATGAGATGGTCCATTTATGAAATTCTCTTTTTCGAATTGTTAAAACTCATCAAAAATCTATTAACAATGGAAATCTTTTTAACATGTTCATTCATTGCAGTTTAAATGTCATCATCCATTAGACCCATTTAACATAAACACAGTTTAACTTGTTTAATTAATACTCAACAGTTCATGAGAATAATTGACATTTTGTAGAGAAAGCAGCATGCAGTTTTTCTTTACTATACAGTATGTGTGTGTGTGTGTATCCACTTTGTGCCACAGCATATTTGTACATATTTCGCCATGTTTGTGTGCAGTGGTTATTATAACAGAGGAAAATTGTAATTAGGGATTAGAGTGCTTTTGAGAGAAGTTAGAGCCAGCAAGGGTTCAAAAGAAATTTTCATCCTCAGTGCAGACTCATGCTTTTCTTCTAGCCCAGCCCGCAGCCCCTGTTCATGATACACCACCACTGCTGAGATCAGAACAAAGTGCCCATCCATGCTATTGACACTGGACACCTTGCTTTGACCTCAGAGCCACTCGCATTTGCAGTGGCAGTGCCAGGCAGCTCGCAGGGACTGCAAGTAAAAAGGCAGGTGATAACATGGGTTTTTAAAATGTGGGTTAGGGGAGTGAGCCCCCTAATCAAGTGTGGGCATTATTTCTATTTCAGGGGGAAAAAACACAATCTTTGTTGACAGGAATAGATAGATAAGAGGCAGGGTAAGAGGCCAAAAGTGAATACAGTATCAGTTTATGGATGACTAGCTGTTCAAATCATATATAAATACGGAACAATATGAAGGTTGTCCTTTCATTCAGTGGATTCAGGGTGGTTATGATAGTAACTATCATCAATGCAACTATTTTATTCTATTTTTTTCTTATGGCCACTTGAATATTTCAAATGAGATTGCAGTGGAATTTGGGAAAGAGAACTCTTTAAGCTGAGTACATACTCCTTTGAAGAAACCTCTGAAGTAAAGTGAAAATGTTGACTTCATTTTGTTAGCAAATTTCATGCGTTTAAATTCTGTTATTTTGTGAATGACTACTACCATACCAAAAGCCAGTGTTTTTCTTTTTAATACTACACTAACTAACTATATTTGTTGTACATGTCATCCTGCCACCTGTTACTTTGGAGATCACTTACAAATTGATCAGTTCTCCTGCTAACAGTTGCATCAGGTTGTTCCCTTCTAGGTTTTCTCAAAAAGAAAGTTACATCTGTGTAGTATAACCTTCTTCACGAAGAAAACCCTAAACCAACATCCTAAATGGTGATTTTGTATATTATAAATTTACTTTTGCATAGTTACATGGTGATTGCACTACACCACCCTTCTACTGAATGCAGTATTGTGCAATAAATTGTGTTATCTGCCAGTGTGTCTCTGTGCAAGGAGGACTGCACAGTGGCTGTTTCTGCAAACCCAATAAATAAAGTAGCACACTGATAGCACTAAAAATGTTTAAGACACCATCCGAGAACACACAATTTTATGGCTGAATTGTACAAGAACGTATAATGACATACATAAACATTATAAATGATCACTAGTGATTGGAAGACAGAATAAGAATGTTTAGCTGGCAGTGAGACATGCACATAGGAGAATCAACCAAACTTTCCTTGTCAAGGAATCCCACTTTAATTGACCACAGTGGCTTCAACCTTAACATCAAATGGGCTACAGTTTTCCTTAGAGTTCTGCCACTGGAACTGCTGAATTTCAATAGATTCAGCTCATAGGAGGGGCCCCACCAGATATCTTTTTGCTCAGGTTCCCTCAGACCTAGAGATGGCCCTGCTAATGTTAGACCATGGAATGGGGGAAATGAAGTTGCAACTAACTTTAGACTATTAGGACAACTTAGTGTTTTCCAGTGACAGCTAAAGGTAAATAAGTATTTCAAACACATTAGACAAATAGAGATTTAGCTGAAGTGAAGTGAAACACTTAACAAGAATTCCTTTTTAAAATATTTACAGATTTTCTTGTCTTTGATGAGAAAGAGTGTCATATGTTGAGACAGCAAGTTCAAAAATAAAATAAAATAAAATAAAGAAAAATAAAGGGAAAAGGAATGGAACAACTGCTGTGAGATTTTTGACTCTTGAGTGCGTGGAAAGTTTGAATTACATTTGATGTATTTTTCACAAAATGTGCTTCATGAATTGTCACAAAAAACAAGTCCTGGGCTGCAGAAGGAACTGGAAATACAAACTCAAAAATCCATAATAATGCTTATCATCATATTCAGCAGTGAGAAAAGTTTTATCTGGCACTTTGTTATTTAATTTCTCAGATGATTGATATAAAATAAGTAAAGAAATGCTACTCAGATATATTTTACACAGTTTCTTATAGTATTCATTTCCTCTTCATTTATAGTGTACAGTAGTTGTTATTCTTCTGTATACAAAGGAATTTGAGGAAAATGAATATGAATATAGGTGTTTTTTTACCTGTCTTCTCAGTATTAACTCTATCTGCCTCCTCTATAGGAGGATGAGAGATTTAGCTGTAGCTGTATATTAAATAGTCAGGCTTATACAGATATGGGAATTTACAATTTTTTTTACTCTAAGGATTCAACAGAAACAATTTTTTACTCCAAGGATTCAGCAGGCGGCTCTGTTTTCAGAGTCACTGCCAAGTCAATAGACACTGTGTAGCATACAGTATAATTTGTATAGGAGACATGTGGAATAGATGAAGTTATAATTCAGTAAGTCAAGCTCTATACAAGTAATATTAAACAATATATATGTGTGTCTTGCCTTCGTATAATTGATATCATTTTCCAGAAATGTCTGCCTTTCTGCAAGCAGGGGATATAATTGTTTGACCTCATTTCTGATTATATTTCTCTCAAACCACATTAACATTATTGAAGACAGTTCAGCAAGAAAATCAATATTATTCTTAAATATTTACATTCTTGTCAATTGGTTCAGTATGTCAGTTGGACCTCCCCACCTCGTTTTGTTTTGTTTAGTCAATGTGAAATATAAACAATTTTCCATGTTTAATAATTTAGGAAACTATGGTGAAATATCTTCCTGGTTGCTAAATCAATGTAATCTACAGAAACTACAAGTTGCTAGAAAGATTTGTTATTGGACAGATAGCTCCTGGCACTACCACTCAAAAGACAGTATTCCTGGCCTGTCTTTCCTTCCTCACTAGCTTTTCTGTTGTAAGAAGAAGAAAAAAATGGAAGCAACAGTAAAACAAAAATCAAAAAAATCAAAAGGGAAACAAAGGTTTCTGGGTCCCCATAAAATGCAGGTAAAATGAGGAAAAGAAAATAAACAACAGAAAGTTTTCTGGACTGTACTACTTCAGACTGTAGGCAAAATTATATTATTGAGTGTCTCCCACATAACAAAAAAAAATTCATGTAAAAATAGAAACATGTCAGAGAAAAGTGTTCCAGAATATTCTTTTTCTTCTATGAATGTTCATTTTAAGATGAAAGATTTGTTTACTATTACTATTATTAACCTTTATTTCTATAGCGCTGTAAATTTACACAGCGCTGAACATACAGTCAATTAGACAATTCCCTGCCTTCAGGCAGTTTTAAATATGTCATCCTCATCTGCAACCAGCAGTAGTGAAGTCCCCTAACGCATTTACCATGGACTCTATGTTAAGTACCGTCGGCCCACCCCATGTGCGGTTTTCCCATATGCAGACTTGAGGTCACATGGACAGGAAGCCCCATTTAGATAAATGACCTATGTGGCTGTGGCATGTGAGCCACGTTGCACACAGGAACGTACCCCATTCATTTAAAGGGGGCTTGAGCATGCACAGAATTTGCTTTGCGTGCTTCGGGGATCTGGAATGGAATGGGATCTGTAACATGGGGCTAAATGGTGAGATTCAGTCCATAAGAACTGATTGAGATTTCCTTGGATAACTAGCAATACAGAAGCATAGATAATCAAGTAAACCGTTACCTCACTGCAGTATAAAAGGTCACAATATTCTATGTAGTTCACATGCTATACAAATAAATGTGCTGCAAAATTTAACATCTCCCTAGAGAAGCATAAAGGTGTACTTTGATTTTAACAATACACATATTCACTATACTATTTTAAAAGGGAATAAGCAGTGTTTTTTCTATTTTTTTTTCTTTTTAGCTGTTCCTGTTGTTCCTTATCTTCCAGCATATACATTTTTGTTCCACGAAATATCTAGAATGGCTTCTGGTTGCCTTTAAATAATCAAGAAAGTTTCCACTGCAAGTGTATTTCAAATAATTACCAAGGGACAGAAGTAGATTACAGCAGCTCAGTTGTATCTTAAGCAGTAATTAAAATACATTAGAGTGTAATTAGTTCCTAAGGCTTCTGCTTTCACATGCCTACAATAGACTTGGGCAGTCTCTCAGTTTATCTCAGAACAATGTGTTCCAGCACACTTAATGCTAAGGGGCATGGCTCAGCTAGTATCTAATATTACTTGACCCATGTATCTGTTGTTATTTTATATTTCACTAAAACCTTGTTTACCTGCTTCCTGTTATTAATTATGGGAAACAGGATCCTTTCAGGGCAGAGAGGAGGCTCTTTTAAATCCTGTCTAGACTTTGCAGAGAAAGTATTAACAAAACCTTTCATGTTTCTACTAAACCAGAGATTGAGATAACAATGTGTTTTAGTACAAACAGTGTAAAATCTCATTATTTCATGCCAAAGAATTTCACTGCAGCTCCTACCCTTCCTATTAGTCACTGGAGTAATAATTTCTAACAAACTTGGATTCTTCCTTGGTTTTCCAGTCTGATTAATTAACAGCTCACAGTAGGAGCTCAGATTGTAACAACCTCCAGAAACTGTAAAAGCATTTTGTTCTGCATTACTGTTCCATAAAATACAAGTACTGTAGATCGCTATGTAACAGGAAAGAAAGGGCCTCTATGTAGGACCAGATTTCTGATTTCTCTTTGACTTCAGGAGCCGTAATAAAGTCACATGTGCTTTTCTAAAGATGTTGCGGAGAGCAGAAAAACGTGATTGGAGTAAGACAGGAGAAATACTGATTTAAAGGAATTTTCACAGAGTGGCAACTGGGGCCCTTTTTGTTGTACTTTTTGTGGAGATCATATGGGAACTTAAGATTCCAAGCAATACTTATAAAAGGTTCCTCCTCCTCCTCCTCCGTCCTCTTCATTGTTTGGAAAGAATGCCTTAACTTACAAATGAAGGGGAAGAGCATGTGCCAAGAAAATCCTTATCCACCAAAATCTGCAGATGTGGTGTGTGCTTGAAAGAAGGGAACTGTGTGAAGTCTTATCCTACAGCTTACAGTTCATTTAATAGATTTTCTCTTAAAGCCAGCCCACACCCCTCCCTGCTTTGACTCTTACTGTCTGGCAGTTGTTTTAAGAGCTTTTCAATCTCTCCAGCTATGAGAGTTCCCCCTTTTCTAAGCCCCTCTAATAGTGCTGAGTGGACAAAAAATTACGATGTGGAGAAAAGCTGACAAATGACTGCATGGTCCCTCCCCCTCCTGCTTGCCAGTACCTCGACAGTCAGAGCTTCTGCCAAAACATGCCTGAAAGCTAGCAAAGGAGACAAAGACACAAAGATCCCAGTCGCTCGAGGAAAACAGACTTCATGTATAAAACACCAGTGAGAAGAATAGAAAAGCTGGCAAGGTGTCTAAACCTTCAAACGAAAAACACAGGGAAGAATATTCTTAAGCAATGATGGGGTATGTGAAGCTCAGAAAAAAACAAGTGCAAGGAAACACTTTAGAGGAGCCACCCCATCCTAATACCCTTCAGATATGTATAACTATAACAACTTCCACCACCACCTAAGCACCCACATCTGGAGACTACAGTGTCAGGGGAGGCTGCTTTAGGAGCCTGATAGTTTGTATGAGCAAAATGGGGACAGTAATTTTCCATCTTCATGGAATAGAAGCCGATCTTCTACTACGGGCTATTTATGCTCTTTGCCAAGATTGTTTTTTAAGTACTGCAACAAAGAAACTCAATGTGTGCTGTCAATAAATTATGCAGATAAAGTAAAACAGCATATATTTGCTGAATGTGAATAATTTATTTTCAAACTGAGATTCACGCTTTCAGTATTCAAAATGTTTTCCACAAGTCATAAGATTGCCAGACAGATGAGCGATAGATTCATTGCCCACATCTCCATCACATTTCCATGATCCTGTTTCTAGAACCAAAAGTACATGGAAGATCCTCCATGGAACTGGAATGCTTCTGAAATCCTATTCAGCATTTAATTCAACATTCTGTGTCTAATCAGAGATACCCAATCCAAGGAATAATCATCACGAATGACACACAGCAACTCATACCCTGAAAATTTAACCCCGTAGACACATGAATGCTACATAAATCTAAAGAATGGAAGGTTTTAAATCTTTCCATCCGTGGCAGGATTGCATTAGTCAAGATGTTCATAATCCCTCAACTCTTTTTCCTGTTTCAAAACAATCCCATTGACTCCTCCCCCATCTAGATTCAAGAAATGGCAAAAATTAATAGATCAATTTATTTTCAATAAAAAGAGACCTGGATTTTCCAAATCCAATAGACATGTCACTTACAAGAACAGTGTGCTGGTAGTCCCAGATATTGCACTATATTTCCAGGCTTTCCAACTCAGCCAAACTATTCAATTAATTATGGCCAACAGTGCTACCAGATGAGTACATCTAGAAATTAATAATATGAAGTCCACTGAATTTACCTGCCTGTACACCAACACTTCGAAACAGAAACTTGGCATGTTTTTTAATCTATTTTCATCTAGCTCCCTACTCATCTGGCATAAATGGAAACACATACAAGCTCCAGATCCTTCTTCCATTAACCCCCCCCTCCCTTTTTTCTCTCTCTCTCTCTCTCTCTCTCTCTCTTTCTTTCTTTCTTTTTTTCTTTCTTTTTCTTCTTTTTTTTTGCATCTTCTTTTTCATTTAGATGATCCCACTAATAAGGTCACTGAGAAGATGTGAACTCTTAGACCTGTTTTCTGGTAGATTACCAAAGCCCACTACCACTATAAAAACCTCCCTACAACAAACTAAAATTACCTGGCTTCAAGCACACCAAATTCTTCCTTGGCATCACACCTAGCCTTAGCAGAAGAATCTCCACATCTGCTCTCCTTTTTTGAAAACTTTTATTTGAACTTCACATCTCAATCTAAATGGACAACGGCAGTTATTTACAAACTCTCTGCCTTTTCCGTCCCAGGTACCTCAGCTTTAAATCTGACCAGTTCTGTCAGTCTATCATGCTTCTCCAGGCCTTTGTATGATTCCATATTTAGTTCAAAACAATTTGTGGTAGATAATGAGTTGCCTACAGCACTGAAATATGACCCAATGCCATGCCCCCATGCCAACGTTTATTGCTGGTGTGTACAGTCTTAGTTATTTGTAGATGATAATTCATGCCCATACTGTTTTTCCCCATCATTTTTTTAATGCAACATACAGAGAGAGTGAGGGAAAGTAATGCAAGATTTATGCAGGTATAACAAAGAAAATTTTAAGAATACTACTTAAATCAAAATCTGGCAAGAATCGCCAGTCATTTGTGAGCTTATTTGCTATCCAGGGAATCTTTTCAAAGAGCATCTGTACAAGAGCTCTAGTCAAGTTTAAAGTTCTTGGTGCATCATCTTTTCATACACAGCAAGATGACGTGATGATTGCTGTTTGGCTTGGTAAATTTATCTTGGCTAATACTTGCTACACATCTGAGTCCACTCTATTTTTGAGCCACAGAAAGAGTGGTTCTAGGTTTAGAAGAGAATAAAAACTAGGAAAATCACGAGCATTCTCTAAAATAAATCATTTTGTTGAGCAGGAAGTCCATGTAAAATGGTAGTACCAAGAATATGATCTTACGACAAAATCCATTTGTTAAATATAAGGTGGCACTTTTCCATATAATACCATCAAATGATAATATGGTTTGCTGGGCAACCAGAATGCTGAATGCAGATATTAAACTACATGAATATTTCTAAACCCCATAATAGGTTCACCTTAGGATTGCTGTGAGTCAGAAATGACTGGAAGGCATACAACAACCACTACAACAGTATATGCGGGTTTTGGTTTCTGCATGAAATGTTCCTTTGCTAGTAGCATAGTTTTCCAATAATAAAAAACAGACAGTAGAATTGAACAGATATTATGTCATTAATGGAGAAGGAGGATGTAAAATCAAATAAAAATTAAAAGAAGTTCCTGATATTGTCTGAAGAACTGGAAACCCAAACACAAGTTGGTTCCAGGACTACCTGTGGATTCCAAAATCCATGGATACTGAAGTCCCATTATATACCAGAAAGTACTTTCTAGTGATCTAATTGATTTTAGCTATTTTCATTTGAGCCAGAAAGAAGATCTGGTCTAATTTCACAACATCAGTTCTGGCTTTTTGATGTATTTCTGTGGAACTGATAACTCTATTGACTATATAGCTGAACACTTTATAATTACTGTAAGATTTTCATATTCCATGTAACCTTTTAAGAAAGAATTCTACAGGAAAATATTGAAAGTTCTGTCACTTTGCTTCGATTATTGCTAAAAGGAAATCTGCTGTCAAGTAGAACTGTGAAAAGAAGTGATAACCACATTAGAAGAGAGGAAATGTGTAGCATCAAAAAATTAGTTCTACCTTAAATAGATTTGGAAATTTGGAGTATATTACTGGATTACTGAAAATCTGCTAGTCTGTGAACTAGCCCATTTCTTTTAGCTGAAACATTTATTGGGGTATCTCTTCACCATTCCTTCTTTAAGCCTTGAATCCTCTTTTAAATTTCTTCTTGCATTATATTGCTATTTCATTTTCATGCATTTTGGAAATGATCAAATGTGCAATTTTTTTTTAAAGGCACGTTATTTTTATACCTAGGTAAATGTGCAGGACACTTGAGACATATATTTCAAGATATATGTACCATATATACTTCACTATAAATTGACCTTGTGTATAAATTGAGAACAGGTTTGGGAGCCAAAATTATGAGTTTTGATATGACCTGTGAATAAATCAAGGGTAAAACTTGGGGCATGAAACAAAAGATGTAAGGATGAAGCACAGAAAAATGATGCCAAAGAACTTACAAAATTCCAGTAGGCATAACTGTTTGTGCTCACTCTAAAGGTTTCATGGATGACAGAGTAGAAGAGAAGAGTCATTCCAGGACAGATTACACTCTTGACTTTCACCAGGGGATTGTTTCTTTTTAAACAAGAATTAAAGTACAGTACTTACATTAAGCCATGTATAAGTCAATTCAGTTTTTTGGGACATGTTTTTGACAAAAATTTCTAGAATTATACACAAGTGTATACAGTATTTTTTAAATCTGTATTTCACTGGGATGTTTATCTACTGGCCCCAATGCCTGATTAACAAAGCCTCTAACAAAGTCTTTTTGTGGGAGCCCAGTTCATCTTCTGCTTTTTTAATATAAAGTGGAAGTGTTGGCATTGGGAGGATGGTGAAGGAAGGCAGGAGAAAGGCAGATGTTCAGCAGTAAATAATGCAATAAAGCACTGTCCACAAACCACGTCATTATCTCAGCCACCCATGTGAACAACCTGTGGTTGTTTGGCATCAGTATTTTTCCCCATCCACCAGTGGCACAACAAGCCAGAGGCTACTGTCATAGTTAGCTGAATGATATCTTGGCTCCAGCGGTGAAAGCAGTGAGGAGAGGTGAGGGGTTTTTTTTAGTGTTTGTTTGTTTGTTCGATTGGTGCAGGGCTTTCTTCTAGGTCAAGGCTGGAGACACTTGCCAGGACCTGCTGCTGCTGCATCCTGTTCTAGACTTCACTTTAACTGGTGGGTGGCAGTGGAGGAACAGCAGCAGCCATAGTGGCTGCTGCTTGTGCAAAGTTTGCCTGCAAAGTAGGCCATCTTGTCTCCCTCCCTGTCTCCACGGCTGCCTTGTCATGCTGGAGCTAAAAAAGTTACAGATTTTGGAATATTTCAGATTTTAGAATTTCAAATAAGAGAGACTAAAGCTGTATTGGGACATCTCTGCCAAGTAAATCAGAATAAAAAACACCCACCAGCCAGACATTGTGTGTGTGTGTGTAAATTTGATGTGACTGTGTAGAATATAATTGTTTCTGAATTGTTACTGTACCAAATTTAGCAGCTCCTCAGCAGGCAAACCATCCAGGAAATCAAAATTAGTTTCACCTGGCTGGTTATTATGCTAGTCATTTGTTTTGGGTTGTTCCAGTTGAAAACCACTTCTCCTGTATTTGGTAGCGGAATTGCAATGCACTCTTTTTGCAATGGACTCTTTTACCCCCATCACTGCATTTGCTTCAGTGGTGTTCGTTCCCATGTTTTCTTTCTGGCACTTGAAATATTATTATTTTTATACGTGGGGGGGCAGCTGTTATTGTACACTATTATGGAACTAGCCCCCACTCTACCAGGATGATGAACAAACATGATATTCAATTCTTTCAATTTTTTTCTATGCCTTTTCTCTACAGACTGAAACTTACCTGGTTCTGCTTTTACATATTACTCTTTAAACCTCCCTCCCTCTCTCTCTCTCTCTCTATATATATATATATATATATGTATACTCTTTAAAATTTTCCTGAACCCTGTGGCTTCTATGGGGATTAACTCTTAGCAGTATTACATTGTGCTATTGTACTACTCTTCTCCTGTTTTAAAAATATTGAAAGAACATAAAAAAACATGTAGGAGAACTTAGAACAAGCATACAGGATTTCCGTTGGGAACTCTTGGGAATCCCAAGAACGAGCAATAATCTGAGGTTTCCCTGCTAAAGAATCCCTAAGGGAGGAGTAGTGAAACCACACCCACTACGCTGCCAATATCACAACATAGTGGAATGTATCCAAACTGGTTATTAAACCATAGTGAAGTAGGGTGTCATTAACAGATTGTTTCAAAGAGGGAACCAAATCAGTCTACAAGTCATGCAACAATGGTACAACATGGTACAACACCAGGATGCTCACAAAATCATATAAGATCCAAGTACTTATCACATGGAATTAATGCAGTGCAATTGCCGTAAAACAGTGTTGTGTGATAAGATCCTATGACCCTCAAAGGAAAAGATGAAATCAGTCTCTGTGGCAATGGGATCTCTCAGATCTCTCACACTAGTTCTTTCAGATCACCTCACACTGAATCTCTTGGATCCTCTCACATCACTGGGTTACACAGGATTCTTCTCCTGCCTTATCTTAAATAGCTTGAGGCTTCTTTTCCCTCAGAACTATTTTTCTAACCCTTGGCCCTTGTACTAACTTAACTGTCTCTGCTATGAAGTGGGTTTTTTTTTGTGTGTTTTTAAAGTCTTTGTAGCATGTTTTGATGTTATACATAAATCACATCAGGCCACTCCTTTGTGGCCAAAAAGAAAATAATTTTTATTTGCATGCAGATCTTATGATAGTATCTTTGGCCTGGTGCGGATGAGTGCTTTGTGCCAGCCTGGGCCCAAACTAGGAGTGTGAGGGGCTGAGCATTCACATGCTCAGAAACCCTACCCCACACCCTGGGCACAATTATGGCTTGCCCCCATCCACACAGGGGCTGCCATGATGACATAGGCACAGTGCAGAATCCGACTTGCGCCACGCTGCATGTACATTATCGGTGCGTGAGAGGATGCCAGTGGCAACTCAGAAAGAACCCACTGGAAGTGGGTTCTTTTTATGTCTTGCAGAGGCCTCGCTGTTTGGTTTGTGTGGTCTCCATCCACAGCAAAAACAGGCAGCTGCAGGCCTTTCAGGGCGGTCTGTATAGCCCCTTTATTGGTAGTTGGTTGTCAAGATGGTTGTTACAAAGTTACTTTATTCAAGTTCCCTCACTGACTTGTTTCTCCCAGAACACACTCCTCTAATGTCACTGGATTTCCTTTGTCCTTTTCAAATCTTTCCTCCCTTACATAGGAATCTGAATCCTTTGGAGGCTAAACTCTTATCTGCACCTCTGGCAGTTCTAACTGTTCTCATCTAACTCTTAATGACTCCCCCTCCTTTTTAGTGTCTCTCTACAGTCTCTAATTTGGCATCATATGAAATTGTAGAGCAAATTATCAAAGAAACTATGATGTAAATTAAATATTTTCTATAAGGATAGCAAAACCTAATACTAACAGTTCCTTCATATCCCTGTTGTACCCCAAATCTGATCTGTTGAACCTCAAATCTGCCATAAGAATGATTCACATTGGACCGTTAAGATCAAAGCACACATCACTTTAATCACAAAACTAGACAAAACATCTTTTTTTCCATTTTGTTGTTTGATGCTAAAGGTGTTCTGGATTGAGATGTATCTAGATTAGAGGAGGAAGGAAGGGATCCCCTATGAGGGTCCCCATCCAGACTGGCGCCATTATGCCTACAGTTTCAATTGGGACTAGAATGGAAGAAAGGTAAAATGCCTCTATCCCCCATGCTAGGATGCAGATCTGGATTTACCCCTGCTTTTGCTCCAGAGTAAAACATCTGTCTGCTGTGACCTGACTTCAGGACTCCAAGTACATTTTTGTATTGTTGTGGTAAATTACACCAATACTGTGACAGTGGAGAAATATTAGAGAAGGTTGGTTTGGGTTTAAATGGACAGCAGGAGAGTCACTAAGATGAACTGTCTCATGGACTGGCCTGACAGCAAAGGTCTTACACCAACATGACTATGAAGCTACAACTGGGTGCTTATTTCTTATCTTTATAAGAAGAATGGACTATCTTGACTTGCCAAGTAGATGCCAAGCTTCACTATATGTTGTGTCCTAGAAAGCTCTATATACCTTGGACTAGGTTGTCTGAAAAACCACTGTTTCCTGCATCCCCATGTGAGCCAACCTGTGCCCTGAGATTTGTGAGAGAGGCCCTTCTCAGTAGCTGCCTTCAGGATCTTAAATTCCCTTCATTGGAATGCTAGAATGGCTCTATCTTTACAGTTTTTGTCAGCAGATAAATACTTTTTATTCAGATGGTCTTTTGAGAACTGGTTCTTTTAAAAGAAAGAACTTTTGATGGGGTCTTGTATTGTTTTTAGTTGTATGTTTTAAAATTGCTTTTTATTATTTTGATTGTTTGATTTCATTTTAATGTCGACATTTTGTATGAGTGCATTATATTGTACATGCTTTAAATTGTAAGCTGCCATGATGATGATGGAGAGCCAGCATGGGCTAGCTGGGCTAGCACTCTGGGCTAGCATATTTGAACCAGGGTTCAAATACCCACTCAGTCATGTGAACCCCCTGAGGGACCTTGAGTAGATCACATTCACCCAACCTCTAAGGAAGGCAAGGGCAAACCCCTCTAAACATATTCTGCAAAGAAATCCCTGGAATAGGTTTAGGGTCTCTTGAAGTTTAGGGTCTCTTGAAGACACTCGGAAACAACAAATGATGGTGTTGGTGATGGTGATGGTGATGATGACAATGACCATGATGATGATAGAGTGCTAGAGGGACACTTGGGTTTCTTAAGTATCTCATGAAGGTTAGAATCATTGTTTTATTGAAATTAACTGATGAGTTCTGCTATAGAGTTGTGGTCTGTTGTTTAATTCCATCAAGTGGTGTCTGCTTCTGTGCCAGTAACAATACAAGGACAACCCCTTTTTTTATTCCTTTATTTGCTACTTATATGTGAAGCATGTGTAAGAGAAAGTGATTTTAGAGTAGCCAGATATCTGTGCAGAAAAACCATGTCTATTTCTGTACAGGAAAACTGCCCCCCTCCCCACAATCATCCTGGAGTCTGAACAGTGGTCAAAAACTGCACAGAAACCCTCTGATACATGTACAGTGGGAAGATACTTGGATGATTTATTCATTCTTGCAAGTGGGGATGAAATGAGTGTAGATTTATGTCCCTGGTGTGCATTCCTCATCTGTTTGTGGCATGTTTAACATGACGTGGGCTTTGCACATGCAGGTGCCTGTGTAATAGGTCCTGTTCACATGATCAGTCTCCTTAATGGAGGCACGCTAATTCCTTGAGTGAGTCCCATTTGTGCTCATAAATCATATTAAAACCTAAGTACAGGGAATTAGTTGGCGGGGAAGGGAAAATGCCTGAGCCAAAAGCTCACTCTTGAACTTGACTGCATATACATCCAACAGTTGTGGAAAGAGTCCTCTATGGGGGAAAACAGCTAGACCAAAGATAAGAATGATTTATGGCATATTGGTTATTAAGCTGGTTTAATTAAGAAAAAGAGAAAATCACTTCCTATTTGAGTAAAAGTTTGTCTTTCCACCACTTTGTTTGCAGACAGGTTTTATTATGATATCTACATTCTTTTGTTTCCTAGCAATAACTGTTTAAATACAGTGAAATGGTCCTTTTCTTCAGAACAGAAAAAGGGACAAAATAGTAAGAAATACCTCTGGAAGCTTAAAATGTTCAGGATGGTTTTCTTGAGTTTACCCCTGCTATCTTGAGATAGCAGCTTTGCACACACTTTGGGGTCTACCTTGAATTTTGGAGGGAATCTCAATATATTGGATCAGCAAAGGGTAGCCACAAAGTGGTATGGGAATGAGGTGTGTTGATGTCTTTATATGTCTCTTTGTCTACAAGGTAAGAGATAACCATGTACATTTTAGGGGAGGCTAACCCAAATTTAGAGATAAATGTATGGATGGTAATATCTAGTAAAACTGCAGGTCGGTTTTCTCTATTTTGGCAAACAGAAACCTGTGAAATGCCCAGTTTTTGAATGATAGATCAGAATCTGAAATACCGGTATTGCCACTTTATCAAAATGAACTAACCATAAAATATCTTAGTATAGATGACAATCATGTGGACTAACACACTATGTAAACAAAGCATATAAATAAATAAATAAATTGAAAAAAATGTGAAAAAAAGAAAAAAAGAAAAGTTGCTTTATTCGTTATAGTTTGTAACAAAGGATTTCATAAATTTGATGCCTTTCACTGTTGTCATTTAATTTTGTTTTTCTTAACATAAAACATTTGTTTCGAACATTCATTTAAAATTCATTTAAAATGAGAGTGGGAATTATTTAATTTCAGATGTTGTTAAGGTGCGGATTCCATGAGCCATAGCGTGGTGAATGGTGAAGAATGCTGAAAGTTACAGTCCAACAACATCTGGATGGCGATATCATTCTCATCCTATTTTCTTTCTTTCTTTCTTTCTTTCTTTCTTTCTTTTCCCCTAATGGAAAATTCTGCTGAGACAAAGGGCTGTATCAGACAGCCCTTTAAAGCCTGCTTCTGGGTCTCTTCGGAGTGCAGTGTTTACACACCGCACACAACCAAGATGTCCAGAAACCGGTCAGAAACTGGGGGGATGCCCAGATGTGGGCTACCCAGATGTGTGTGGTTTATACACCGCACACTGCCAGATTGTCTTGAAGCTGCACTGGGGCTGCAGTGGGCCTTGGAAAGGTGCCTCTTTCCCAGTTGAAAGAGGAGTGGATATTTTCCACTGTTGTTTGGGCCAGGTTCAAGGTGGATTGGGGCTATGGCATGTGTTTGCCATAACCCCAGTCCATCTTCAGCAGGGGGCAGCTTCAAGCCTTGCCTTCGGGGCCATCTGTTCCAGCCCAAAATAAGTCATAAGTTGAAAAATCATTTTAAAAAAAACTGTGCCAAGGGAATAATAATAAATTCCTAAATATTTTTTGTTGCCATTCTTTATTATTTATTTATGACATAACCTGTTTCCAGCTCTACAGTTCAAATATATCTCAGTTTCATGGCAGTTTTGATCCCTCAGTTTTGATGTCTGTAATTAGGAGAAATATATATATATATGAAGCCAGGTTTGTTAAAAATCTGTCAGAGAACAAAGGAGACCACATGTTGTTACCCATGCCATAAATTAAGGTTATGATCCCCCCCCCCAAAAAAAAAACCCAGAAAAAATCCACTCCAAAATGATTTTTTAAATGCAGCTTTCATACCAAATTAGGCTGTACAGTATTGATTATTTTGCAGATAAAGGAAATGACCAGTTTTGAAGGACGGACCAGGTCATTAGTACACACTTGTTGGCTTTCACAGATGCATATGTATATGTTTATGTCTGTTTCAGAAAAGCAAGTCATGTCAGGCAAATCTGATTTCTTTTTTTGATAAAATTACCAGCTTGGTAGATGAAGGGAATGCTGTGGATAATGGTATATCTTGATTTTAATAAGGCCTTTGGCAAGGTTCCCCATGACATTCTTGCAAACAAGCTTGTAAAATGTGGGCTAGACAAGTTAATTGTTACATGGATTTGTAACTGTTGACTGGCCGCACCCAAAGGGTGCTCAACAATGGTATCTTTTCATCCGGGAGAGAAGTGACAAGTGGGGTGCCACAGGGTTTTGTCCCTGGGCCGGTGCTATTCAATATATTTATTAATGACTTGGATGACAGTATTGGGGGGCATAGTTATGAAATTTGCAGATGACACCAAATTAGGAGGAGTAGCTAATACCCCAGAGGACAGGATCAAAATTCAAAATGACCTGAATAGGCTAGAAATCTGGGCCAAAGCTAACAAAATAAAATTCAACACAGAGAAATATAAGGTTCTGCACTTAGGGCGGAAAAATGAATGGGATGGGGGACACCTGGCTGAACGAGACCACATGTGAAAGGGATCTAGGAGTCCAAGTAGACCATAAATTGAACATGAGTCAACAATGTGATGCAGCAGCTAAAAAGGCCAGTGCAATTTTGGGCTGCATCAATAAAAGTATAGTGTCTAGATTAATGGAAGTAATAGTGCCACTGCATGTTCTCCCCCACCTGACCTAAATCCTATTGTTAGTCCCAACTAGGAGAGACCTATTATATCAATAGTAATTTGATTGAAGGAGGAGCATAGATTCACTTTGTGAAAGTCATCTCTTCAATTCTTTTCAAAGAACTGGAAAGGGAGTGGGTGGAGAGGAGTACAGTAATAATTTGTGGCACAATTATTGACATGAGGGGGAAAATACCCTTCGGAAATAGGTGGGAGAAGTAATTCAGTGACTACAGTAAAAAAAAAAGACATCAAAGAAAGAATAGAATGGAGTGGTCAAATAAGGTCAAAGGAGGAAAACACAGAGAGAAATAAAAAACTACAGAAACAACCAAGGAGTTATGTGAATAGATAATTTCCTGCTCCACACTGGTAAGCTAGTTTGAAATGTCCCAGGGACAGGCCATAGGCATTAATGGATCATTCAAAGATTTTATTTGAGCACAAATATGTCCACCACATGCCCAAGGAAGGAATAAAAGAAAATGAATAAAACTCAAGCAAACTCTGTAATAGTTGGAAACTATAACAGAATCACTACACATTCTGGGGCAGGGCCTCAATTATACTGTAAGGGAATTTGTAATGACATGCCACTTTGGGTTCCATGGGAGGGAAACAAAGTGGACTATAAATAAATAATTTAAAAGTTATTTGAAGTTACCTGAGAAGAGTTGCCTTTATGTATTTTCTGTGATCCCAAAGGCATTTATCTTGGTGCACTTACCAAACATGTGTATTAGCACAATGTGTAACTAATGGGGAAAGGCTGCTCAAGAGAGTTTTTGCTTCTCTCTATTTTCCTCAATGTTTAAATCTTAATGTGTTTTAATGGCTTTACTCTGCCTTTTATCTATTTATTTGTTTTTTTCTTTTTAAAATTTTACTTTTATACAGTTAATTGTTAATTACTGAGAGAACTTTGATTGTCCTTAGGTGTCAAAGCCAGTAATATGTGTAGCAGAAGCGGTCCTGTGGCAAAATTGGCTGATTTTTGGAATGAAGTATAGTTATTAGAAATGCCACCATTCAGTAAAGCACCTGGTATGAAATATTGATTTATCAATACTGAGTGACGAGGGAAAATGCATAAAATATTGGGGACATTGTGCAGCCTTTCAGATGTTTTTGGATTGCAGCTCACAGGATTCTTGTCCATTGACTGTGTTGGTTAGAGTTGCTGGGAGTTACAGTTGATAAGAATTTGGAGGGCTACATGATTCCCACCCCTTATTTAATTCATGAGTATTTAAAAAATATCATTGTGATACAAAGATGTGTTATCTGTGTTTATAGAAAGGAATGCCATGACCACTGAAAGTCAGCATGGGTTTCTCAAAACAAATCATGCCAGACTAATCTTATATTTTAGATGGAGTTACAGTCTTGGTAGATGAAGAGAATGCTGTGGATGTAGTGTATCATTATTTCAGTAACACCTTTAACAAAGTCCCCCATTATATCCTTGCAAAAAAAGCTAGTAAAATGTGAGCAGGACTGTGACTGTTAGTTGGATTTGTACTGTTAGTTGGATTTGTAATTGACTGACCAACCAAACCCAGAGGGCTACTCTTCTTCCTGGAGAGAAATTACTAGCCAAGTGCCACTGTATTCTGACTCGGACCCACTGCTATTCAAAATCTTTATAAATGACTTGGGTGATGGAATAGAAGGCATGCTTATCAAATTTTCAGATGACACCAGGAGAAGGAATACCCAGTGCCCCAGAGAACAGGATTAGAATTAAAAATGACCTTAGAAAGCTGGACCAAAACTTACAATATGAATTTCACCAGGGAGAAATGTAGAGTACTACATTTGGACAATAAAAATGAATTACACAGTAAAAATGAAAAATGGGGGGGGAAAGGGTGGGTGACATCTGGCTTGACAGTAATATATGCGAAAAGGATCTGGGAGTCTTAGTGGACTATCAGCTGAACATGAGTCAACAATGTGATGTGGCAGCTAGAAAAGCCAATGAAATTCTAGGATGCATCAATAGTAGTGTAGTGTGTAGATTGAGTGAGGTAGGAATGTTTTCTCTAAACAGCTGTTCCACAAATGAAGTCAAAGGATTTCATGGCTGGCATCCATAGTTTTTTGTGGCTTTTTCAGGCTATATGGCCATGTTCTACAAGAGTTTATTCCTGATGTTTCACCAGCATCTGTGGCTGGCATCTTCTGTTCCACAGTTCTAGAGAAAAAGAAAAATTTGTAAATGAAATTTTGCAGGCTTGTAGTTTGTTCCAGGTAGCCCAATTGAAAGAGAGCAATCTTCTGTCTGTAGATCACTGTCTTGTTCAAGTCTGGCTTAAAGATAAAGAACCACAAGTAAAGAGAGTATGCACATAAAGTTGCCCATCCTAAGTGAATGCCTGGACATCAGAATGGGCAGACATATATGTCATTTGGCCATAGGCTTCCTCACTATGATGAGATTGTAGTTTTTCTATTCATGTTACATTGTTTATTTATAAATTTCCATCACTATGTAGAAATAAGAATATGTGATTTTTATGCAAATCTGTGTCCTCTTTTATTTTTCTTTTGTTGATATATTTCTTATTTCTGGCAAGGCCTAGGATGGTCACCCTAGTTTGCCTGACCGTAACATTTGTGACTTTACAGAAGGGAAGTTGTGTCCAGCTAAGTTCCTTTCAAAACATGTCCCCTTTCAATACTTTTTTTTTAAAAAAATAATTTAATGCAGTATAAGACATAACCCCTCTGAACAAATCTTGCTAAGAAAACCCTGTGGTAGAGTCACTATAAGTTGGTAACCACTTGAAGGCGCATAAAAACAATGACAAGCCAAGTTTGCTGACTAATTGCTTATTCTTCTCCTTCTCAAATCTACAAGAATGCTCTAAATAATCATGAAAAATAATAAAGTATTTCTAGTAAAAACTCTTTTCTTTTTTTAAGAAAATGAAGTTACTGTTTTGTTTTCAGTACCACTACTACCAACCCTCAGTGGCATCCTTCAGGTTAGTGTCAGCTGGTGCTGGGGGACAACTGCCAACAAAACCACTGCCTCTCTCTCCCCAAGCTCTTCAGGATCCAGAGTGGCTCTTGCTGGGTAAGACCCTGAAGCCCCTCCAATGCCTCCAGGATCTGCCGTGTCTGTTGCTGCGCCAGACCTTGAAGGCACAGCCCCCTGCTATTGATGGGGGGCAGCACTTCACCCTTCAAAGGACCCATTTAATGTTCAGTGTAGTGGGAGTACTACCCGAATGAGTGACACACACACCATCTTTGGTATCACCTGGTGCAGTGTGTATCTCCCGCACCCTCATAGTGACGCCACTGCCAACCCTCCCTAGATGTTGATGCAGATGCTCTTCCAGTACCAAAGAAGAGAAGACAATTTAATAACCAACATATGTGGATTTCAGACAGAGAGATATGGGGTCTTTGTGTTCCAACTATCCATTGATGTAAGTGACAGCACAACAATTTTTCTGGAAGCAGTAATTATAAGGTTTTATACATTCACCCTTTTCCCCAAAAAAGTGGGACTCAAAGAGGCTCACAAGTTAAAAGAACAATACAGTTAAAAACAGAGAAAAGGAAAGCATTAAAATAGATAAAACTATTTTTAGAATTAAAACCAGCCATTCAATAAAATAATACAATGCAATTAATAAGATAAAAAGCTTTTGAAACAGTTCAATTAAAACAATACAGTACTCTCTAGGCCATTAAAAAAAACGTTATGTTTTTAAACCCTGTCTGAATAAAAAGGTTTTAGCCTGATGCCAGAAGGCCAAAAAGGAAGGGACGATTCTGGCTTCCCTGGGAAATAAGTTCCAGAATCTAGGTGCAGCCATTCAAAAGGCCTTCTCTTGTGTCGCCCAATTCTGCTTGCTATGATGGTGGGACAGAGAGAAGGGTTTCTCCTAATGATCCTAGGCCAACTCATACAGGGAGATATCGTCTGCCAAATCGCCTGGTAACAATGTTTCTTTTTTAATCTAAACTACCCTTCCAAGAAGCAACAGTAGATTGTAAAAGAAAATCTCACTTCCGAGAAAGGAACACAAGCTTTCAAATAAACAGATACGTAATTATATCGCTATTTCGCTCTCTGTGTGGGGGCACTTGGAATAAATTGTAAGCCTTCTGTACTCAAATGATACAAGCCAATGAGATGAAAGATGACACTGATGTACCCAATTCTTTATATTACTAATTTTAGATAATAAGCCTAATCTTTTGGTATGCTGTAATGTACAACGAGCAAAACATATAGATCATTTTGGGTTATTTTACACAAAGCTCACTCTCCCCCACCCTGATGTTTAGAAATAAGAGTTAAGCCGTCACCGAGGCCATGCAAGCTAGATTTCCCCAAACTTCAACTGTATGCTGTAGCTATGCCCTTTCTGCCAACACCTACATCACTTGCACTTCCAGGTTTTGGCTATTATGGGAGCAGACTATGGGGCTTTCTAGATTGGCACGAAAGTGTGACATGAAGTTGCCTTTTCCTTAATGCTTAGCAGCTGCATCACAGCCTTTAGATGGAGCTGCTCTGTTCCGCAGTTTTTAAAAAAGAAGCTGGGAAAACCAGCACCTTTTTAAAGGGGCTTCTCCCCTAAAACACACAAAAAAAGCATTTTCATGGCACACTATCCCTTTTTCTCATCTAAAGGCTAGAGTTTCATGCAGCCATGAACACACTTCTTTTTGCCAATCTAGAAAGCCCCAATATGTACCTTCTTTGCAAGGGGCGGGGGCTGATTTTCTATATACTCCCCTCAAGTATGTATACAGCAATACTTTTGCAGAACTTTTCATATCCTTATGAACCCTATGGATGATGTGAAAGTATTTCTGTCATGGTGGTATCTGGGACATGGATGTGGCCTATGGCAGCAATGGAAGGGGACTAGCTCCAGTGGTCATGCACTCCTCCATATTAGCACCTACAGGTGTGCATATTTGAATCTCTCCTATGAGGGGGCAGCACAAGATACTATGTTGTTTGAAGTAGTGTGTAACTTGTTGACTATAAAGGCAATTGATCTTAATTGAGCACTACAGGCACAAGTGACAGTGTACTCAGCTATACCTAAGAATATCAGGCTAGCTAACCTGGACTCAACATAGACTGTACAATCTGTACAGCAGTGCCTCCAACATCTCACTGTTTCCCTGTCTCATTTCATTTGCTTTTTGAGGTCTTACTCTGCTTAATAGGAGGTGCAGATTTATTGCATCTCATGTAAAGAGAAAAGGATGAAAGAGGTTTATTACACACTGCAAAGGCTTCTGCAGATGGCATGCATTATTGTCCCTGCTCCCATTGCACCCATTCTTGGACCTATATATGGGGTATCAATATATTGTGTTTTCTACAAGAGGTTGTCTAAGATCCAAAATATGTTGCAGAAATAATTGAGATTGAGTCTGCTTTAACTGCATTGGCTCAGTCCTAGGGAATCTGGGAGTTGTAGTTTATTGTGGCATGGGAGCTCTCTGACGGAGAAGGCTAAATGTCTCACAAAACTACAATTTCCAGAATTCTCTAGCATTGAGCCAGGGCAGTTAAAGTAGTCTCAAACTGGATTATTTCTCTAGTGTGTTTTGGGCCTAAGTGCTTTTATTTTTGTCATAGAACCAAATGGCATTTATTAATGGATGTGGGAAGAAAGGGGTACCTTTGATTACACTTTTGGGATGAGTTCATGAAAACTTGCCTTTCTGCTGCCAAAATCCCCAACTGTCTTTGGCAATGAAACCTTTTCCAGCCTGCATAGACATCTGCCCAATTTAGTCAAAGTGGATGTGATAGGATGTGGGGGATACAGGATGGATTACTGTTGAAGCAGCATAATGTGCAGTTTTCAATGCTTTGAAAAATGCTGAAATCTTGTATGTATGTATGTATGCATGCATGCATGTATGTATTGTGCACATATACATACATGCACAAATATACATGCAGATGTGAATATTACATGTTGATTGGAAGAAAATCAGTATTTTGAAGAAGTAATAGTAGGCACAGAGGGCATGTGTTTGTTGTTGTTGCTGTTTAGGATCACAATGGGGAAAGGAAGTCTTTAAACCATCCATTCTTAGTAACCACAGACCTGGTAAAACCATTCATTCATGCTTTGCATTAACCTTTTAAAAATGTTGCTGAATCTGCAAGTGACAATTTAATCTAAATATACATACCCAACAATTCCACCGCTCCCTCTATGCTGTTTCTGCTTTTATATGTTGAAAGATGCATACTAATCACATTAAATTTTCTTTCTCTTGCCAGATGAATTGGAAGAAGCAGTGACAACATTCGGTCAAGGCAGTTGGTCCAGCATCTTCTGTGTCTGCTCAAGAGGAGCAGGTGAAGCATGTTATCGGGTCTCCAAGGTACAGTACAAAGAACAGCCTGTTTTGCATTAATATCTTTTGAATATGATTCAAGTAAGCTATTTCCATGTACCCAGCTGCCAGAGACGATGACAAATGTGAGCCATCTTCACTGTATTTCCTGCCTTACAAAATGTAGTTCATTCGTCAGTGGAGGCAGAATGTCTATTTTGTTGGATACTGAATTTGATTTTTCAGTTTCATATTGCTTGAATGTAATGCAGTTTTAATCCTTATAGATCATTCTGTTGCTGTCTGAACTTACATGAATACCTGTCAAAAATGCTCAAATGATCTTATAATAAACTTGCTAAAACCAAAGCTGTCTTTGCATCTCAATAAAAAGTAATAAATCCTAATGTCATAATCAAGACAGATTAATTTTTTTAAAAAATCAACTGTACTTTTTATTGGCTGGGCACTCCCTAGTAATGTTTGCTTCCTCTCATCTCTCTTTATCCATGAAAAATCATGGACCAGTACTTAAGACCCTAAAAGGTAAAACAGAAGGATGCCCACACCAAAGACTTGGTCAATTATTCCTCTTAAGAATTCTTCTGATATCTTCAACTAAGTGTTTCTAATGGTACACATTCTAGGCTGTTTTATATTTCCAGCCAGATGTTCTTTATTTGATCAAAAGTTTCCAAAGCTCTCTACTCTTTCTGTATATTTAAAATTACTCCTATCCATCTCCTCCTCCTCCATGGAGAGATGGGGGTGCAGTAGTTTTTTTTTTTTAAAAAAAAAACACCTCTTGGAGTGGTCAGACAGACTGTAACTGAAGAATTATAGGTGAAAAGAATGAAATGACAGGCTCAAAACTATAATTTATCTATTTGTGGTACCATCAAAAGCAGCTATTAGAGGGAAGCATATTAAAGATTTGGGCTTCTTTAGACAGTTAGTCTAGGAACAGTCAGCTACTGAAGAGAACAAATAATTTTCATCCATTTTAAAGTAGCTTGTGGATATTCCTTTTTTGGATTTCTTCTCATTTCAGCTATTCCTACAGCAGGTTTATTGTCCATGTATGCCCTTAGATTATAAACACTTAATCCAGTATTTCTGATCTTGCATTAATTCTTGAGCATCTGAACACTGCACCACACAACGCATTTAACAGACTGTGCAGCCTCCATTTCTTTTATTACTTACTAAATAAGCATGTGGACCTTCAGTACAGATTTGGATCATCATTATAATGGTGGGCAGCACACATTTTCCTCAGAGTTGTTGTCTGCTCACACACACCACCTCCACCACCTGCACCCATGAGTTAAGGAAGAAATAATCTTTTGGTGCAAATGGAGGTTTTTTTCTCCTCTTCCTTCTTCTTTTAGCTACTACATGCATGGACTTGGGATGGGGTCAGGATGAATTCAAAAAAGGAAAGACTACTGTGAAAGATGTAGCTGCACATACATTGTGGTTTCAATTCGTTTTAGGTCTCCAAATATACACTTATTTTAAAGTAAACAAGAAAAGATGCTCAGCCACATACCACATATTTAAAAGAGAATACAGTTGGCTCTCCTTATCCACGGATATTTTATCCATGGATTTGAGCATACAATGCTTGAAAATATTCCCCAAAAATATAAATTTGATATAGCAAACCTTGATTTTCCATTTTATATATGGGACACCATTTTTTGTGCCATTATATTTAATGGGACTTGAGCATCCACGGATTTTGTTATCCACAGAGAGTCCTGGAACCAAACCCCAGCGTATAACAAGGGCCCACTGTATAGTTCTGTCCTAAGAAATGAAGATTTTGTTGACAGAATTACCATCTTGAAATTCACTGTGTTTCTTTCCAGTAGTATGGAATTTTATGTTGTATACAACAATACAACAATCATTATAGGCCTTAGCTTTCATAGGCAGTATTGAGGGCATGGGGGGAAATTTGGCATTTAGGATATATTTTGCTGCAATATAGCTAAGGCCCAGTATAGACCACTGCTTTGCAGTGGCCTGGGGCCGAAATTAGGGCTTGGGAGAGCGGACCATCTGCATGCTCCGGTGCTCTCCCAGTGCCATTTTGGGCACACATGCGTTCAGACAGCGCACGTGCTGATGACGTGCCTTGTGCACCATGTCCAAATGGCACGGCACACAAGAGA
Source organism: Urosaurus nigricauda (assembly GCA_034509955.1). NCBI lineage: Eukaryota > Metazoa > Chordata > Lepidosauria > Squamata > Phrynosomatidae > Urosaurus > Urosaurus nigricauda. The sequence continues at coordinate 112,136,420 of JAOEGL010000004.1, forward strand.
CATCGCTGCACTGCTCCAGGGTGCTAATGACACCTTGGCAGTGGTGCGCAAAGGAACTGCTTTTTGCCGCTCCTTTTTGGGGTGGATTGTTGCTGCGCTCATGCAGTTGCTGCTGCAACTATCCAGGGCAGAAAGGGGTGGCATCTCACTGCCCCTTTCCTGCCTGTCTGTACAGGGCCTATATTATTTTTTTTCAGACTACATTAATTTAAACCATTCTGATCTGTGCTTATCTGGAACTCTAATATCTATTTTCATCTTTAACATATTTGATAAAAGGATACCACCTTACATAAAATGGATCTGGTTTAGCTTTTCCTTTGCTCAATATACTATTGTGAAACATATTTTTCATAATGTCTAATAAACTGTATCTTTTTATGCAATACAAATAATGAATAGTTGTCCACATTTTTCCAACCTTCAGCTGTTATCAGGTGGGGTGCCTCAGTGCAAAATCTCTCAAAGTCTTTAATATTACTATTATTAACCTGTATTTATATAGCGCTGTAAATTTGCACAGCTCTGTACATATAATCTTATAACTGGACAGTTCCCTGCCCTCAGGCTTACAATCTAAAAGACACAACACAAAAAGAGAAGGGAAAGGTGGTGGGAAAGGGGATGAGGTCCAGTGGTTCTTCTCTTCCTCTGGGGCCTGCACCAAGGCAGATGGACTGGAGGGAGGGCTTGGCTTCTTAATACATAGTTAAAAGGAGGCATCCTGGCACAGGCGGCATAATCCTTGGAACTCTTTCACAATATAATCTTTATTTAAAACTGTGTTGTTTCCTTCATAAAAATCTTACAGACTTCCTTGGGATTCTTCACATTTGATTTCTTTCAAACAGAAAAAAAGTATATATAATTATGAAGGTAATCCTAACACTTGTTCATTCATTCATTCATTCATTCATTTTATCCCTTTCGGCATGGGACCCATAATCATCATCATCATCATCATCATCATCATCATCATCTTTATTTCTAGCCTGCTCCTCTGTGAGTACAATTGGAGCGGGGTACAACAAGATTAAAACATACAAATTAAAACACTTCATTGACCCATTCCCAGCCAGCCACCCCTTAAAAATAAATTAAATTAGCAATAATTTAAAATCAACAACATTAAAAGCATGATTCATCCTCCATAGTTCTTACATTGAGGAAAAAAATAGCACCAGGCAAGGGGTCAAATTCAATTTATAGGTCCCATTCAGAGCTGGGCTCTAAGAGGTGTCAGAGAAGGCCTGCCGGAAGAGATGCGTCTTCAGAGCTTTTTTAAAGCAATCAAGAAGCAAGCTTTTAAAGCAAGCTTTTTTAAAGCAATCATCCAGCAGACCATTCCAAAGTTTGGGAGCGGTCGCGGAAAAAGTCCTCTGGGAGGTCTGCGACAGCCTAGTTTTCACAGGCTGTAGCAGGTTCCTCCCAGAGGATCGGAGTGTGAGGGGGGGGGTTCATACGGGGAGAGGAGGTCCCTGAGATAAGGTGGACCCAAGCCATGTAGGGCTTTAAAGGTTAAAACCAGCACCTTGTACTGCGCCCGGAAACTAATTGGCAGCCAGTGGAGAGCCTTGAGCACCGGTGTTATGTTCTCTCTCCTTGATGTTCCAGTTACAAGCCTGGCTGCCATATTTTGGACCAGTTGAAGTTTCCGGGTTAAGCACAAGGGTAGCCCCATGTAGAGCGCATTACAGAAATCCAGGCGTGAGGTTACCAGAGCATGTACCACAGTTTCCAGGTCCCTCATGTCCAGGAAAGGGCGCAGCTGGCGTATCAGCCGAAGCTGATAACAGGCACTCCTGACCGTCGCATTCACCTGACAGGTCATGTGGAGCGACGAATCTAGGAGTACCCCCAGACTGCGAACACAGTCCTTAGAGGAGAGTGTGACTCCATCCAGGACTGGAGACTGTATTCCCAAGCCTGGTTTCGGGCCTGTGACTGTTAGTACCTCCGTTTTGTCTGGATTCAGTTTCAATTTGTTTTCCCTCATCCAATCCATTACCGCCGCAAGACAGTCATTAAGAGGAGAGACGCCATCTGAAGTCTGTGCTGACGATCTGGACATGGAGAGGTATATCTGAGTGTCATCAGCGTACTGAAGACACTGAGCTCCATGCCTCCGAATGACCTCACCCAGCGGCTTAATGGCTTAAAGTAATTTCTAAGAAAAATGCAACCAAAATCTTATTTTACAAAAGTTAAAAAACAAACAAACAATGAAATATTTGCCACTTGGTGCCACTAGGAGCCCTAATCTTGCCAACATAGACATGATTCTTAACCCTCAGTTCTAGAAGTGGTCTGTACCATATGTGTAAAAACTCTTTCCCAAACTTTAGTCCAGGTATTCTCTCATAATTTGAGCTCTTTTGGTTTAATAGTTGTTTTATTAAGAAGGTAATGCCATCTAGTTGCTATTCCGTTGTAATTAGCAGTTATAGCTACAACCATTTGATCAAAATCTTGGATGCTTTTCTGTTTTATTTGTACCTGTTCTAGAAAAGTTTTAATTTGGGGGAAATTAAGCTACTTAATCCTATATAAGTGAAAAGATTGTTCCGACTCTTCACAGACAATTGTTTCATCTTCTGTTAAAATTTCCTAAGACTGTATAAATTACATTTTCTTCATACTGTCTAATCAGCTGAACCAGACAATTCAGTAAATTAGGGAAGCTACCTTACTAGCATGAGTGATTTTGTTTTTGTCAGCTGCCTTCAAGTTGACTTCGACTTATAGTGCATTTGTGAATGAGAGCCAAGGGCTGTGGCTTCCTTGATTGTGCCTGTCCATCTGGAATGTGTTCTTCTTCTCCACCTACTGCCCTTCACCATACCAAGTATTACCATATTTTATAGTGAGTCATATCTTCTCTTGATATATCCAAAGTACAATAGTCTCAGTTTGCTTTCAGGGAGACTTCAGGCTTGCTCTGCCATAAGACCCATTCATTTGTCTTTTTAGCACTCCATGGCATCCTCAGAAGTCTTCTTCAGCACCACATCTCAAATGAGTTTATTTTCTTCCTGTCCAGCTTCCCCCCCCCCCCCATTCTCCAGCTTTCACAGTCATACAAAGAAATAGGAAATACAATGACATGGACAATGCTAACTTCATTATTCAGTGATATATCTCTACACTTCAGGATCTTGTTTAGTTGTGTCACAGCTGCCTTTCCAAGACCTATTCTTCTGATTTCTTGACTGCGGTCGCTACTCTGATTAATGATTGAGCCAAGGTATGGAAAATGTTTGAACTATTTCAAGGTCTTCATTGCCTGCTTTAAAGTTATGTACATTACCTGCTTTCAATCCTTTTGTTTTCTTAATGTTCTTTTTTGTTGTAACCTTCTATTTCTGGATTGATCACCAGAAATGCCACCTTTTCCTTTTGCTTCTCACTGCTTGAAGAGTTTCATCCATCGTCCATGGAGGCTTCTTTTTCTTTTTGGCTACAGATAGTGTCTTTATGCAATCCTCTCTAACAATATTCTTTGATCCTAGGCCAATTTTTCCTACAAACTTGGATTCTGCTCTGTTTCTTCTTTTCATTCCAATTGGCTATGATTAAGAGGAAATCCTGTTTTGGCGCATGATCAGTTTCCTCTTTCAATCTATTCTTCTTTTGCCTCTGTATTTTGCCTTGATGCTTACTCATGAGTGCATCCCCGTACAACACAAAGGAAATCATATTGCATTTGTAGAGGTATAGCTAAGGATACTTTGTATCACTGACTGTTCTAGGCATCCAATGTAGGTATGGTAAAATAATTAAATATGAATTCCAGAGATGTTTTTTCTGACAGTCTAGAGAAGTTCAGTTCCATCAGTTCAGTCTTCTGTCATAAGGAACTTCCAGCTGAACCTATAGTCTTCTGTCATCTCCCAACCTGAATGCTAAAAATGCTTCAGTTGGAAGGCATCATATTTGACCTGCACATTAGAAACACTCCTCTAAGTTGCAATAATAATAATAATAATAATAATAATTTTATTTATAGCCTGCCCCTCTGAACTAGCAATTGGGGCAGAGTACAACATAGTTAAAAGCATCGCAAGTTAAAATACAACAATCCCATCCCCCTCACCCACCCCTTAAAATAGAATTAAATAGCTAAAAATTAAAAACATAGTACAAGTAAAACATTAAAAAGCGGGTTCCGAACACTGCATAAACAGTTTCGATGGGGAAAGGAGCTGAGAGAGAGGGTCGAAGTTAGATACTATCTGGGAAGGCCTACCGGAAGAGATGTGTCTTTAAGGCTGTCAACGGATGTAATAAAACACATCTCATCCGGCAGGTCATTCCACAACTTGGGGGCTATAGCTGAAAAGGTCCTCTGGGAGGTCTGCATCAGCCTGGTCTTTATAGGCTGCAGCAGATTCCTCCCAGTTGACCGGAGCGTGTGGGGGGGATCATAAGGGAAGAGGCAGTCCCGGAGATAGGATGGACCCAAGCCATACAGGGCTTTAAAGGTTAAAACCAATACCTTGTACTGAGCCTGGAAAGTAATTGGAAGCCAGTGGAGAGCCTTAAGCACCGGTGTTATGTGCTGTCTCCTGGATGTTCCAGTAACTAACCTGACTGCCATGTTTTGAACTAACTGCAGTTTCCGAGTTAGGCGCAAGGGTAGCCCCATGTAGAGTGCATTACAGTAATCCAGGCGACAGGTTATCAGGGCATGTACCACCATTTCCAGATCCCTCATCTCCATGAAGGGTACAGCTGGTGTATCAGCTGAAGCTGATAACAGGCACTCCTGACCGTCACATTCACCTGACTCAACTAGTATTCCTCACAGTCATCCATATAACCATTTGAAAATGTTTTTGTTAGATCTTCACTAGTGGTTGCTGAAAATAAAGCCATATCTTCTTAATTCAAGCTAGTAAAATGTCCATTGTCTTCAATTCAATAGGCTGACCTTAATGCTAGTTCAAGGGGTTCTAATTAGAGCAGAGACATGCCATACTTAGATTGCCTTTTTAAAAATCACCTATATTGTATTTCTGAAAAACTCTGAAAGGGTTGCTCAAAGTGGACATAAGCCTTATAAACACCAATGTGTATATCCCAAGTGGTTTTGTGTTCATATTATTTTTGATTCATATATAAAGGCACTTTAAGGCTGTGTTCACACTGCAAAAATAATCCAGGTTGATGCTACTTTAACTGCTTTGGCTCAGTTTTGTGGAATTCTGGGAATTGTAATTTACTGTGGCACCAGAGCTCTCTGATGGAGAAGGCTAAATGTCCCTCAAAACTACAATTCCCAGAAATTCCATAGTACTGATCCATGTTAGTTAAAGTGGTTTCAAACTGGATTATGTCTGCAGTGCATATGCAGTTTTGGCAGTCTAAACTATCAAGGTCATGACATTTAGCCTGTATTTATACACTTTAAAAGATACATTAACGTTTTTCTTCTGATTTTTCTATATTGCTTTGCAAATCCTACATACATGCTAATTTACATTTATGTTGTGTTGAATTTTTGCAATATGTTGGTGATAACCTTCGTAGCATCCAAGACAGTACTTTATTCTATATGAGAAATTTTATTCAATCCAAAGTATTGTTTTAGTCCCTCTGTTGTATTATCAGAAGAGCACTTAGACACCATAACAAGCATTGTAGAAAGCCTTGATTTAAAATGAAAAAGTGTCAGCACAGGTGGGTGATCAGATAAATAAATTTCACAAACAGAAAGAAATTGGCAGATCAAACTCTTTGAAGAGATAAAGGCTATAATAAGAGAAGCATCTTTTAGAATAAAATATACAGTCTTTTCCAATGAGGAATTATAGTTTTATTCATGGACAAATGCAGGCAGGTTTTACATTGATTAAAACTCATGTGGCTTTTTGATCAAGTGATCGTCACTATAGTAAAATAACTGAAAAGAATGGAAATCTGAGGAATTATAGCCAATTGCAGGAGACAGATAGCCAGTTAGATCATAGAAGAAACATGTGAAAGAAGAATTGGAGTGGGGTACTTTGGCTTTCCATGTGTTTTTGAACTGTGGTTTGTATATCATCGTCATCATCATCATCGTCGTCGTCATCATCTACTATTACTACTACTACTACTACTACTAATAATAATAATACTATGACTACATAGTGAGAAAAAATATTAACAATGAAAAGACCAACTGATTTATGTTGTGTGTTGTGTGTTATTTTGGTGACTTTAAGGCAAACCTCTCATGTAACTTGCCCATGGTCACATAGTGGGTTTCCATGACTGAGCAGGGATTCAAACCCTGATCTCCAGCGTCACAGTCCAGTGCTCTTGGCTCTTAATCTGTTGATCCAATCTATACAAGGAAGACCCCCCCCCCGCCCCCACACACATATTCTTAATGGTATTCCCATCATTTTTTTTTTTAAAAAAATGGTATATATAAATGTTAATAGTTAATGCACCAGATTTTCCCATAAATATGTAAAAAATGGTGGTATACTAAATTCATCTGTTTTTACCACCATAATGTAGCCCCAGCCCCAATCCCTGAAAGTTACTCTGATCCTTTCAGGGGCCCAACAAAGTATTTAAATCCACCCCAGTATAATATCTCTTACTGCAAATTTGTTTAATGTAATCAATGATATATGAAGGGAGTATTCTGGACCCACATTAGGACAATGCACTGGTGCAGATTTTAATAACAAGCATATTTGGCCTTCAACACATTTTCCCCAAACCCACTATTTCCAGAAATACATATTGGAGGAAGGAGTTGTGTTTAATATTGGTGATTTTTACACCAAAAATGGGTTTTTACACACAAGCCCTGTTTCCACAGACACATGCGAGTTGTTTGTATGTGTGTGTGTGTGTGTGTGTGTGTGTACAAGTGTTGGGGGGGGTTATATAAAGCCAGTTATTTTTTGTGTGTGAAAATGTCCCAATGCCAGTGATAAGAAGTGTAAATTTGTACGGTTGGCTCTCCATATCCATGGATTCTGCATCCATTGATTCAACTGTCCATAACTTGAAAATACTTTTTTAGAAAATGTAAAAAGCAAACTTTGATTTTGCCATTTTATATAAGGGGCACCATTTTACTATGCCATTGTATATAATAGGACATGAATAACCTTGGTAACCATGAGAGAAGTGGTGGTCCTGGAACCAAAGCCCAGCAGATATTAAGGGCCCACGGTATTTTCATACAGAGGTATGAACCTATTGAATTCTTTGCTTTTCATCTCTACTTCAAGCATTCTCATTAGTTCATAAACCCAGTTCAGACAGTAAATTCTACTAAGTAGTGCTGGGGATGCAGGAGAATTCATTGTGGAGGTGTCCTACCCTGTGGTCAGTGTAATATCTAGCCCAACTCTTGGGACATTCCTGTAATTAAAATCAGCATCATTGTTCCCAAACTTTGAATGAAGGGAGAACTGAGACTAAGAATCTGGCCCTCTGGGGCCGCCAATCTACCCCCTGGATATTTCCAATTGGCTATGCCCCCGTCTTACCCTTTGGTGCTTTCATATATTTTGTAAGGCTTTTCCCAATTCAAAAAGAAGTCCCTCTCCCAAGGCACTGAGGGCTTTAAACTAAAATATGCTGGTAATTTGTTTGATTCTAACACCACTGGAATGTTCTCCTGAGATGTCTATGAAATTAAGTTCCTCTCCCCTTAGACTAAAACATGGCAAAGTCTGCCTAGTAAGTTCATGATGAGGGTGAGATTTGAACATGGGATTTGCCTGATTTACAGCCTAAACAGTTGATCAATGTACCATGCTTTCTGTCTCTGGAAGGAATGGATATGCAGCTTGATTATGGGACCTGTTACATTTCCCCATGTTTCTGCTCTGAGGCCTGTGAGCAGCAGATTATGAGGAATGTTTGCCAAAGCAGGAAAACTGAACTGAAAAGAACAGCATATTCCATCAAGCAGAGGGGGGAGCTGATGGTTTGTATTTCCCCTTCATATGCTGGCTGATTCTACACTGTGTGATAAATAGCTGCTTTTATGTGGAACAATGCTTACCACAATTGCTGACAAGCAGTTGTTTTCTCTCTGTTTAGTCACCCAGGCTTCCAGATAAAAGGAGTTTGGAACAAAGAGGGGATGGGTGGCGGAGTTTCCCCATGCAATGAGAAGAGTCAAACCACCACAGTATTTGTATGCTGTCCATTGGTTAAGCAACAACTGAGTTAAATATCTCAAGTAAATGTTTTAAACAATTCATACCCACCACTCTGCTCATGTCCATAACTTAATCCTGGTTTGACAAGGGAAGTGCTGATGTTATCCTTCTTTGTATAGCAAATAATTTCCCAGTGGTTAGTTGTTGAAGGCTATATGATCCATTCTTAGAATGGAAAAAAAATGCTAAATTATACACATGGGGGGCACACATCCATCACCACAGTACCTTCTGGGAATTACTGAAACTAAATAGAAAACTCCACCATGATTAGGAAAGTTTTTATGCCTCTTTGCACTGCTGGAATGTAAGTTCTGCTCCCAAAATATAGACATAGGTACAGACAAATTGTTATGTATCCTACTATGCACTAGACATAGAAGGCATGCATCATGAATACACATCATACCATCTGTCTGTTCCATTTGTCTGTGCAGTTCTGCAGTCAAAACAAATCCGCCAGCCCAGATTTGCTAGTGATGGGTTGCCTAGGAGCAAGGATTACAAAATTGCTTCTCAGTTTTAAAATTTATTTATTTATTTATTTCTATCTTTCACAATATTGCTTCTCTGCACAATTATTTCTCTCTGCCAAAATTCTCAGATATGTTGTGAAAACTTTTCATGAAGCAAACTCATTGTCCTAAATATATGCTCAGAATTACACCCATCTGAGAAGGGCCAGACTGAGCAAAAGTGATGCATATTGTGGTGGTGGTGGTGGTAATAATGGTAATGATGATGTCAGAGCAAACCCAGAAATTTGGGTTATGTGAAAACTGTTCAACTGCAAATATTTCAATGCCCCTATAATCTGGCAACTTCATGTTGTGCAAGTTCTGGCTCAAACAGACTTAAATATTTTATAGGGAAATCTTGCTTGAAATGAGCTTACATTTATAAGCGTCATGAAGAGGCTGGAGACAGATGAAGGATTTAAGAAGATGGGGTTGTGGTATTTAGTTTAGGGATCTAGCAGTTAGAAAGCACATTTTAATACCTGGGTCACATTGAGTGCCTCTGTTCTCTCTCTCTTGCATTTCAGCCTTCATGGAATGTCTTTTTCAAAATACAGATTAATGACTATCCTGATGTTCTCAAAACCTCTTTCTCCTCCTGTCACACTGTCATGCACACACAAGGTACTTGTCAGCAGCATACAGACAGGCAAACAAACAAAAGCATGATATCACAGTTCACCCATATTTCATTGTCAAAAGTGTTAATACTTCATGTTGTTCAGTGTTGTCTCCTTGTAAGGTGGAGTACAAGACAACTAGATAACCAGAGTATATCATACCTATAAAACAGAACACTATTTTTTAAATTAAAAATGAATTTAGTGTTGAGTTGGAGATCAGCCTTTGCAACACCCTAAATATTCATTCAGTACAATTATGAAAATTAGAAATTGTGCAGCATTCTCTGAATATGCACAGGTGCTGGTGAAATGTCAGTATTAAACATTAAATAAACATGGCCACATAGCCTGAAAACCCCACAAAAAAGTATGGATTCAAGTGGTGAAAGCCTTTGACTTCACAATGGTGCACATTGTTACTAGGAAGGAAGACACCAATTTAAGTGGAACATAGTCCCTTGTAAATGTGAATAAAATTGCCGTATAATCATCTTTTCCAAAACTGGCAAAAAAAGGAGCGAGAAAATCCACTCCATTTTGGCAGGCCACTTGTGGACGTCAGTGGCAGCCTGAATGAGGGCTGGCTGCATGTGGCTGCTGTGGCCCTGATGTGAATGGGCCTGATGCAGTCCCTGGGCACCCCATTTGGGACATTTGTTATAACCCTGTGTTAGCAGTGATTATAGCCTTTGACATTAATATAGCTTTGCCTGATTTTAGCCCAGAAAAGTTGACAAACATATATTCACATTCTTCAAAGCCTGATTCCTCTTAGTTCTTGTTTGAAGGGAAGAGCTGTCACCAATGCCTTTTTCCACCCAGATACTAAAAAAAAAAATAATTTAAAAAATGGCAGAACTGGCACCACAGCAAAGAGAAAAGAGAGATTCTGTGCTTCTTTTATGTGTTCCTGGGAAGAACTAAACTCTTGCCTTTCACCACTCTACTCAGAGAAGGGGATGGTTCCTTTTTTGATAAGAGTTAATATAAAGCAGCTTTCAATCTGCCTGCTGTGTTCTGAACCAACTGAAGTTTCCAAATTTGGTACAAAGGAAGCCCAGTGTAGAGCATATTGACCCATGGATAAGTCAACCCAGGTTTTTGAATCAGTTTCTTGACTAAATTCCCTAGACTTTTACATATCTACACACCATCCCAGCTCACTTATTAGCAAAGCAGGCAAACAAAATGTATTCTTCGCCTATTTCTGTGAGAGAAACTTCACTAATAATATTACACTGTGGTAATGCAGTGAATTTAAATGTGATGCCTTGTCCTAAAGAAGTATTCTGGTGGATCTTTCAATGTCTGGGACAGTCTAACCAATATTAGATAAAAGGAAATGTGCTTATATTTTTGTAAGGCAGTAGTTATAGCAGTAAATAATCGTGTTCCACATCAATGTATATTTCCTCTGGAGAGTGTCTGTTTAATTTCTCAGGCAGGAGGAGATAGTTCTGGCTGCCTCTGCTGGAGGCTTTGCTGAACAAGAAATCTTCTTATAGGTGAAAATGAGTCCTCATGAAAAGTCCATAAGATCAGTATTCTGGTGTAACAATTGAACTGTCAACACTATAGCATTCATCCTTAGGCACATAATATAGCAAATGTTAAAAGCCCGAAAAAGTGCAATTATTAACAGGTGCCACAAAATCATACATGGAAAACATGCTTCATAAATGGAAAAAATAAGTCCAGTGGATATGACGCATTGAATGCAATGAGTCAAGTACATAAAGCAAGTAAGGTCAACACATTAAAACATACCAAGAATATTACAACATAAAACCCATTTAAACGCAAGAACTGATGGAAAACAACTTATAATTGAATGCTTGTGTCATATTATAGATTTAATAGTGTTTATACATAATATATGGGCAGCTTGTGTCCCTCTCAGTTGTGTTGGATTGCAATTCTCATGATACTTCACCATTGACTGTGATAGCTAAGACTGCAGGCATTTTTAGTCTAATATCTCGAGTGCCACTGGAAGACAGTTGCCCAACCCTGCTGTATAGTTTTAACGGCACAATCTAGGTAGTCATATGTTTTGCAGGATGGTTACTGTTCGATAAGTAGCAAGGCAAGTGCAGAGAGCCAGTGTGGCATAGAGGTTTGGGTGTTGGACTAGGTCTCTGGAGACCAAGGTTCACATCCTCACTCCGCCACAGAGACCCATTGGGTTACATTAAGTAATCCCCTGTACACCGGCCTTAAAGGCCGGGTTAGGGGCAGAGTCAGAGTGTAGTGTCTATTGGATGCACACCCCAGCTCCGCCCCATGGTAGCATGAAACCACATGCCATGGCACACAGTGCATGGTGTCACAGCACTCCTCCAGTGCTGCGTCCACACAACACAGGAGCATCGTAAAGCTGTGCCTTTATGGCTATCACATCCTTTCCAGGGCACAAAAAAGAGCTGCCTTTTGCAGCTCCTCTTTGCACCCTGGAAAGGCGAGATCAGAGCCACAGTATGCAGTTGCCATAGCCCTGATCCAGCAAAAATGGAGGCACCTGCAGGCCACCCCTTGGGGGTGGTCTGCACAGCCCCTCCAACACACTTTATAAGGTTCTTTTTAGGGTTGCCATAAGTAAAAAATGACTTGAAGGCACACAAAAAAACAAAAACAGCAATAACGATGCTGGTAAAATTCATTTGGGAAGCAATCTATGTAATAACTGCAGTTTGTCAAAGCTCTACATTTAAAGGAATTTGCAGTTGCATGGAGACCATTTCATATGAGACCATTTCACCTGCCAACTGCGCAGGTTTGCGAACTGCGCAAACGCAGTTACACCATACAGTCAAATTATCATTGCCGGCTGCGAACTGTGCAATTGCGCAGTTTGCAGCCGGCAGCCAGCAAACCTGCACAGTTGCGCAGGACAAATGTATACTTATGAGGATCCGTCAAATTATCATTGCGTTTCCTCCGCCTTTTTAAACTGTGCCGTTGCACTGGTGCATCATGAATGAACCCCTTTATTTTGTGAATGAATTGACATGTTATCCACAGTAGAATAACAGTAACGGCATCCCAGAGTCCCTATTGCGCATGTCTAGGGTTCGGATTAAGGGTGGAGCTAGGGTTTGGGAGCTTTAAAAAACTTCGCGGTTAAACCCCAGCTTTTGCACCTGCAGGGCATTGAGCGTTTTAATTAGAAGTGAAGTCCACACCATGCATGCTCCCAACCCACGATCCATTATGATCCGCACCTGTATCGCTGCCTTTAAATGGGTGCTTTAAAGAGACAGAGCCCCATTTAACCGTGCAACTACACCTTAGCCTTTAGATGCAATAGCAATGTTGCGCCCTTTTAAAAAAAGTAGTGGGGAAATCAAGCTACTTTTTAAAGGCACTTCTTCTCCCTTAAAACTCCAAAATAGTGTTTTCATGGCACACTTTCCCTTTTTCTCATCTAAAGGCTGGGCTTTCATGCAGCCATCAACACACCTCTTTTTGCCAATCTAAAATGGGCCTTTGTTTCTCTTCATTACCTTATGCAGGCATTCATTCAGAGGATATACATTATACTCGGTTGTTTTGGAAGGTATGGGGAAATATATTTGGGTGTCCTTACCATACTTATAGCACCCCACCCCATGCCTGCAGATGATCTCTCCCAGCAGTTTCATGAAGATTAAAAAAGACTGGAGATAGAATGGCCCCTTGTGTTATGCCATATAACAGCTCCTTTTCTGAGGAGCAGTTATCCCCAAGCACCACCATCTGGAACCTGCCTGACTGGTAAGACTGGGCACGGTGCCTTTGATTCCCACCCCTTTTCAGCTGTTCCAGAAGGATACCATGATGGATGGTACTAAACACTGCCAAGAGCACCAACACAGACACACTCCCTCTTTTGATACCAAGTTGAAAATCATCCACTAAGGTCCAAAGCACACTGCAGGAATAATATAGTTTTAGACTGCTTTAACTGTCCTGGCTCAATGCAAGAGCATTCTGGGAACTGTGAGACATTTAGCCTTCTCTGTCAGGGAGCTCTGGTGCCACAATAAACTACAATCCCCAGGATTCCCTAGCTGCGAGCCTGGGCACTTAAAGCAGTCTCAAACTACAGTAGATTATTTCTGCAGTGTGTTTTGGATCTTAGGCAACCATAGCTGAGACTGCTATGGTTGCCTAAGATCCAAAACACACTGCAGAAATAAGCCACTTTGAGATGGCTCAAGGAAGTATGTGTCACCCAAAATGGCCTGGAATTAGAAGGCAACTGCCCTCTTGATCAGCTAACCCAAGAAAGGAAGATTAGAAATTGTTCTATAATTATTAAGGTTCAGGGGATCCAGGGGGGCTTTTTTAAAGAAGTAGTCTAACCACCACTTCTTTTAAAAAAGATAGAAAGTCCCCTTCCCTGAGAGATATGTTAATGATATGTTATATTTGAGATCTAATTGCATCTCCTCCCTAAACGACCAGCCAAGTGGAACAGCGATCAAGAAAAGTTGTCTTCCTTACTTGCCACTACAGTTTGTCCATATCAGCAATTAGAGTAAAAGTATCTAATATCAGCAATTAGTTTAAAATTAAAAAGTATGGCAAGGTGGGATTCAAAGACAGATTAGGGGCTTGAAAATACTTTCAGAAGTGCAGCCACTGTTCTACAACAATGACTTAAAAAACAACAACAACTCCCCTCTGCATTATTGTTACGATCACTAGGATGATTTGGATGTATTTGGCATCCAAACAGAAGCCCTCGTTATAATAGTAGAGTTATGTATGTGAGGAATCTGAGTAGGATTTAATCAAATCATCCAACCATGACCTATTTCTTTACTAAAATAATATAAAGTCTGACAACAGAAAGGACATCCAGTGCTAGAACTGCCATTGCAATCTCCATTCACTCTGTTGAATTTCAGCAGGGCTGAAATGTCTGCCTGTTGTGTAAGCTTTTTCCTATATGCTCCTGTACTCTGTAGCAATTAGATGAGATTCTGAAAGGCAGTTTTTGACCTTGTTTTGTTGGTTTTCATCAACTTTAAAAGTTTGACCTTAAGCATTTTCTTGGGGGATGAATGAGAGAAGGGAACTTGTGCTACATGCCATGCATTGTTGCCTTATCCTATGGAAACAGCTGCTCTGTGGAAGATTAACTGCACATATTTTCAAATATGGGAGTGTGACTCTTAAAACAAAAAGCAAGAAGCAACCTCTATTGCATGAAGGTCGCTTTCTCACATTGCTTTGCAGAGAGATATGGATACCCCCTAGAGTCTCCTGGATCTGAAAGTGAATCCAGCTTATTATGAGAAAAGAAACCCAGAAAACTAACTTGGCAAAAAAACATCACTTGGACAAGTCTAGATAATCGACATGGGACTTCTATCAAAATGAAACTCCATGTTATAGTGTCATCCCAAACCACACAATGGGGCTTTCTAGATTGGCAAAAAGAAGTGTGTTCATGGCTGCATGAAACTCTAGCCTTTAGATGAGAAAAAGGGAAAGTGTGCCATGAAAACGCTTTTTTTGCGTTTTAGGGGAGAAGAAGCGCCTTTAAAAAGGTGCTGGTTTTCCCAGCTTCTTTTTTAAAAACTGCGGAACAGCGCAGCTCCATCTAAAGGCTGTGGTGCAGCTGCTAAGCATTAAGGAAAAGGCAACTTCATGTCACACTTTCCTGCCAATCTAGAAAGCTCCATTGTTCTGTATTAAGTTGCCTTATACTAATGCAGACTATTTGCCCTATACTGTCTATTTAAGATCTCATGTAGTAGTATTTGCTAATCCCTGCCACAGGAGTGGGAAATATTTGTTTGTTTGTTTGTTGGGCTGCAGCCCCAATCGTCCCTTAGCAGCATAGCCAATAGTGAGGGATCACCAGAGATGTAATCCAACCACATCTGTAAGGACACATCCCTGACCTCCCACCCTAAAATAGTTTCCATTACCAAAGATTGAACCTGGGAACCTCTACATGAAGAGCATGTACTTTATTTTAGAGTAAATTGTTTTTTCCACAAAGTTTAGGCAAATTTACCCAAACTGCAATATTTTCACATCAAGGGATACTTGTATACTCCTGGCATTATGAATTCTTACACAAAATCATCTAATTATCTTCACTGCAACACATTTTGATCTCTATTACAGAGAAAACTTCAATATATGTGTCCATTCAATGTGTATTACTATATGCATTTCCATATATCCGTGCCACATTGGAAAGAGCAGAGAACAACTTAAATAAATCAGCCTGAATAGAAAAAAGGGGATAGAGTTTGACATGGGCTCACTCTTCAGTGACACCAGTATATTTAGAATCACATCTAGTCTGTCCTCATTCACAGTGAGAGGAAACTCCAAGACAGATGGTTATCATTCTTTGCATATTTTTCAGATATGGGAATGACTGGAGAAAGAATGTACCCTTGCTTTTAAAATTAACACAGTGTTAATGAAAGCAAAGAGAATTTGGCCAAATATAAAATGCATTACCTACAGCAGCTTTCCCAAACCAAGTGCCTTTGTGATATGTTGAATCACAATTCCCAGAAGCCTTCAGCCAGTTTTAGACCAACATATTTGAAGGGCACAAGGTGTGGAAGGCATGTCTACAGCCATTTAGTGCAGATCCCTCTGCATAAGTGCAATGAAATGTGGAGTGTTTGACAATATTTTCTGAAAAATAATTGTATCCCTTCCTTCCTGAAATTATACAACTATCCCATGTAACAGACTCCCGGAAGACCTACTGTGTAAGTAGCAGCTGTGATTCCTGGGCTAAATCAGGAAGACAACTGAACACCCCACCCGGTTTTGTTACAAACTGTTTGTGTGATTTAAGAGGAACAACTATTGCTATTTTCATCAATGAAAAAATAATTGATGGGACAAACATTCAAGTAGGGTAGAGGGTTTTTTCTTAATTGCCATTCTCTGAGGCTCAGGATAATATATTGAACTGTTAAGTAAAAGGTGGGAAGAAAAGAAGGTAGAAAGAAACCCTGATTTTGTAAGGAAAAAGAATTAAATCAGAGCAATGTTCTTTTTCAATTCAGTGTTTAATTATTGTATAGCCAAAAGAAGGGCTTTACATTGCAATGCTAAGTATGTTTACTCAGAAAAATTGAGTTCCACTGAAGCTTACATGACTGTAAGTGTAAGTAAGATTGCAGCCATGAGAATGACTATTACATTGAAAAATTGTATTGATAGATTATGGCACATGTAATAAATAATAATAATAAAATTTTATTTATAGCCCACTCCTCTGTATCCAATCGGAGCGGGTTACATCAATTAAAAAATACAAGATAAAATATACACGACCCATACCCATGGAGATGGAGCCACTGTAAGAACGCATCATAATATGCATCATCAACATTGTTGTCACCTCCACCATCATCACCTCCATAACTATTATCATTGCCATCAACAGGTTTATTATTTAAAACATGAAACCATAATTCATTTTTTAAATGCATGTTAAGACATGTCAGTACAATGATGTAGTATAATCTCAGAGCTACAATACAAGTTCCATGTTGCTCTGATTTCTAAATGATGCATGTGTTCTCCCAAAAACAGGAGGGAGGGAACAAATAAAACCAGATTTAGGTTTCAATATTGGGCAATCCTGAAATGAGTGGATGCATTTTTCTGTGGGAATGTGGCCTCAAAATGTCTCATTTCAGGATATCAAGTTGTGTGGATTTCAAGTACAAGATTCAGTTGCTCCCTAAAGCATAGCCCAAGTCTTTCTCTTGATTGACACACCAATCCAGCTCCCCTGTTGTGATCTTTCATTCTTTACTGAATTGTATGGTTTAGGGCCAGAGCTCATGAAAGCAGCCTCCACCTGGAGGCCACTTTAAATTGCTCCCTGTGGCGACTGTCACCATGCAGCAAGCTGTTTGTGTGCTGTGGATTGCTGTGCCAAATTGGGGAAAATTCTCCACACACCACCACAAAATTAAGAACCCTTAGGAAAAATGTAAAGCAGCCTCTATGTAACAAGGTGCCCCCCCTCCATGCATAACATTTAGTTGTTTCAGAAACCAGGGTGTCCCAGCCAAAGTTGAGATGCCCTAAAATTGTTCTTCAAGCTATCACCATCATGGAAATGCTGCCATTTCTGTGAATGCAAGTCTGTCCAGAGATTATGAATGTATGAATGTAAGAACAGATGAATGAATGAGACCAAAGGTGTACCTGGTCTAGTGTCCTACTTTCTAAAATGATCTGTCTGGTGCCTCTGGAAAAACAGCAAATGAAAACAATAGCCCTCTCCCTCTTCTGCCTATATAGCTATCATTGATAGCTATGATCATGAACTATATTCAGCCCACATTTTAAATGAAAACAACAGATTTCTGGGAATACAGTGCTAGCATAGAACTGTTTTTTACTTTTCACACTTTTCCAAATTTTGCAGTATAATTCGGGGCTGAAAAATATACCAAATTGAATATAAATATAAATAATAATATAATAATAATATTATTTGTATCCCGCCTCTCCCATAGGATTGAGGCAGCTCACATCAACAGCACATACAACAGAATAAAACAGTTTCCATCAACCCCTCCCTCCTAAACAATTCCCATAATTATAATAAAATAAAACTAATAAATACAATTAAAATAATTAAAACAATCCTGATTTAGCAGAAGCAAGACATCATGGGAAATCATTGGGATAGTCCATATGACTGGGTTTGGGTCTGTTAATCAGGGAAGGCTTGTTGAGAGATCAGTCTTGACATCTTTTTTAAAGCTATCAAGATTAGTAATCTGTCGTATCTTCTCCAACAGGCCATTCCATAATTTAGGAGCCACAGATGATAAGGCCCTCTGGGTAACCGCAGCCAACCTGGTCTTTTTTGGCTGTAATAGGTTTTTCCCAGAGGACTTAAGTGTGCAGGGTGGATTATATAGGAGGAGACATTCCCACAATGGACCCAAGCCATATAGGGCTTTAAAGCTTATTACCAACAGCTTGTACTGTGCCCAGAAACTAATAGGCAGCCAGTGAAGAGATTTTAGAATTGGTGTTATATGATCACCTCTAGATTTTCCAGTGACCAATCTGGCTGCCATATTTTGAACAAATTGAAGGTTCCAAACTAGGCACAAGGGTAGCCCCATATAGAGCACATTGTAGAAGTCAAGTCTTGAGGTTACCGTGAGGTCGAGTTGTGAGGTACATTTTAGGAACAAATATGTACCAAAAATATTATTCAATTAAAAAAAAAACATAATTTTTGTGCTTAAAAAAATCACCATATTTACAGAGAAGTGGGAAGGAGTAGACTTGTAAAGATGATGCTGGATGGAAATCGACTGATCTGTCCATTGCTAATCATGACTAATGTCCAATGATATCTATCTATCTATCTATCTATATAAAATAACCTCTGTGAAATTTTACTGATTCTCTTTAAAATCCATCAAAGCTATCTAGTAGCAATGAATTCCTTAAATTAATTATGCATTTTGGGGAAAGGATCATTGTACGAGCACACAAACTTAGTTCATATGCTGTCAGAGTCAGGCTTTTTATTTAGATATGTGCTCACGCTAGTGGTATCTTCACATCAGCAGGATGACATTGGAAAGTACCATATATACTCCTGTATAAACAGACCTCATGTATAAGTAGAGAGCAGGTTTGGGGGCAAAATCATGGATTTTGATATGACCCATGGATAAGTCGAGGGTAAAACTGAGGGGCATGTAACAAAAGATCTAAGTGGAGTGGGGGAAAACACCACTTCACTCCCTCCTTCTCCCTCTCTGGACCACCCCCAAGGATCACAGTCTGGGCATGCAAAATGTGGACACAAACCTCCAATTTCCCTCCCTTCCCCACAACTTCCCCCCATATTGATAGCTTGCAAAAATGGGAATACAGACCTCCAATTTCCCCTCCCTTCTCCACAACGTTTCCTAGGCTCACAGAGAAGTATTACAGTACTGACCTGTATATATGTCTACCTGGATTTTCATAAAAGATCATAGCATCTTCAATGGAAATGCCTTTCCAACTCACTCTGCTTATACTAGTAATCAGTATGGTTTTATAAAAGTTCATCCTTTGGTGTTACATTGCTCAGAGCAAGTTCTGAATTAGGATAGTTGGCAGTTTCTTTGTGTTTAAGAAGATTCAGTTACATCTCTGTTTCACTGATTTATTCAGCAGCACTGATTACATATTGCGATTGTTCTTGCCTGATGTTAACCAATTGATTTGAATAAATCTATTTAAATTTAAATATTTTAAATTTAAACAAATTTTGACATCACTAGAATTTCAGTGTCTGCTATTTTTGGAGATACTTATGGAAGTGTAACACAGCTTTTAAGTATTGCATCATAAGTTACCACTCATTATTAAAAAGCAAGGATAGATCAGGGGAGAACACATTACATATCATATGGCCTTGTACACTTTAATTACAACTCCAGCTTTGCTGAAGAGCAGATTTTTGGAAATATATTAAAGATGAAAATGGACACAGATGAATCAACTAATGTTTTTGTGGGTGTTTCAGGCTATGAGTTCTAAAATTCTAGAAGAGTTTATTCCTGATGTTTCGGAAGCAGCTGTGGTTGGCATCTTCTCTGGCATCACAGCTGCTGGTGAAACATCAGGAATAAACTCATCTAGAACACAGCCTCAAAGCCTGAACAACACACAAAAAACTATGGATGCCAGCCACGAAAGCCTTTGACTTCACAATCAACTAATGTGTTTGCTGAAGTATGTGCTACAGCCTAACATCTTAGCTCTAAATCAGACTAATTTAGGGCCCATCCAGACCTATAGTGGTTTTCGTTCCTGTACCTACCAATTTTAATTTTGAGATCTGGACAGTGTTTCTTTTGTCCTTTTGTATTTTGTGGTAGCTCCCTCATGCTGCAACATTTTACACATTAGCTGAATGCAGTGCTGTTCCCTGCCTGAGTACTTTCCAGTACATTTTGAATTCCAGTTCCATATGTCTACCAATTCACCCTAACAAACTCTAGATCTTTAATACTGCTGCTATAGGCTATTGTGGTAATATCACTAGGACCATCCCTACTCCCATACCCAAGAACCTACTGCAGAATAGGGATGTAAATCTTTATTAATTTCATTCTCATGACTAAGAACAAATAAATTACTGTATATACTCATGTATAAGTCTAGAAATTTTAGTCAAAAAGTTGACTCCAAAAACCTGGATTGACTTATGCACGGGTCAATGCAAGTCCTGTACTTTAACGCCTATAAAAAAGGGAACCATCCCCTGATGAAAGGCAACAACATAATCTGCCCTGGATTCATTGACCCCCTTCTATTCTCTCATCCATTCAGCCTTTAGTGTGATCACAAACAGTGATGCCTACTGTAATTTTGTAAGTTTTCTGGCATTCTTTTCCTTTGCTTCATTCTTTAGATCCTTTGTTACATGCCACTAAATTTTGTCCTCGACTTATCCATGGGTCAGATCAAAATCCATAATTTTGCCCCCAAAATTTGCCCTTGACTTATACATGAGGTCAACTTATAGTCGAGTATATACGGTAATCAATTTTATCCCCACTGCAAAAGGTTTAGAAATACTGTAGTAAAAAAGTTCTAGAGAGGTGAAACAATAAAAAGAAATTATAGCAGAGAAATTCTGGGAAGTTTTTTTTTTTTAAATCAAAATTGTATAAGGAGGCACGAGAGAGAAAGGCAAGCATTGCAAAGTGGCTATGAGGGATACAAGGGGATTGGGTACACCCATATTTAATGTTACTACTCACGTCACAAGCAAGATGCAGGCAAATGAACCAAAATGTGTTACCATTTATTGAAGATTTTTTAAAGCAAGGAGAACATTTGGATGGGGACGTGACAAGAAGCATTTAGAAATGACATTAAATGGTGCAGTCTGGTTGAGCCCTTAGCTACACCTAAATCCATTTGAAAGGAATTAGGAAAGTACCTTTTGAAAGTACTGGAACTGAAGTTGGTAGTTATACTAACTTGTTCAACTTTTTTTTCAATAGATGGTCTTCACAACAATTTTTTAACAAGATTGGAACTATTATATACATACATATTATTATTATTATATATGTTTAAAGGTTTTAAAAAACCAACAAAAATATTTGGCCATAAGAGCATCCACTTAGAAGAATATATATTCTATTTTTTTTTCCTGATTGTACAAATGGAATAGAAAATGGTATTAAATGTTTGAAAAACATCCTCATAACCTAAACACAGTGAATATCAGCACCACAAATGATTTTTGTCTGGAATGGCAATCAACTTGGTGTGTCAAATGGTACAATGAGTAACAACATTTTTACAATGGCTTCATTCTTTGCTTCACTTTACACAGTGCAAGGAAATAATGCATCTGTTATTATGGAAATGTTGCAACCCATTTACAGGTTGTGTGTGTATGTGTGTGTGCACGCGCGCGCGCGCACGCCTTCAAATCACATATTGACTTATGGTTACCCCATGAATTTCACATGTTTTAGGCAAGGAATACTCCCGAGGTGTTTTTGCCAGTTCCTTCGTCAGAAATATGGCCTACAGTGTCTGCAATTCATTGGTATTCTCAGATCCAAGTGATAACAAGGGCTCACCCTGCTTAGCTTCCAAGATAAGATAGGCTCTGGCCTCTTTAGGACATTTCGGCCACATATTGAAAAATTAGCATGTGTAATATTTATTGTTCTTTCTTTAGATTAAAAAAAAAGGAATTCTCAGAATTCTCAGAAATGATACATCAATCAGAACTGTCCCAAAACAACATTTTCCAGGACTGATCTGTCTCTCTCTCTCTCTTTCTCTCATAGGATAGGTTCACCTATTTTGTTCTTGCATACAAAAATGAATAATGTCAAAAGTTTTCTTTTGATTAGATGGCATATATTTTAATTATTGATTGCATTTTGTGACTTTTTTATAAAAATTAATTTGGATAACAACAACAACAACAACACTCCCAGAGTCACAAAAATCTAATGCCAATTTCTTCAAAGGGATGTCTGGATATATTAAAACACCTCCTTTTTGTCAAGTATTCTTTGCATCCCTATACATGACTAACATTTGTAATTCAGTCTGAGAAGATATACCATATGTTTGTTCACTAACATTGTGGATTTCAAGAATGCTTAGATTGATTCAATGAAGGTAAATAATTGAACTCATAATGAGAGACAAATGAAATACTGTGTAGAAGAGAGATATATCTCTGGGTACCAGATGTGGGAAATACCCACAACTATGTCTGGCTTCAGTTGGCAATGAATGCTGGAATAGATGGGACTTTGATCTGCAGCAGCATCTTATACGCTACGGTTTCATGAGGATTCTTCCTCTAGGCTAGAAATTCTAAGAATGGTGGTCCAAAACATCTGGAGGGCACTAGTTTGAAGAAGACCACTCTAGGAGCCAAGTCAGCACAGTGTTTGAGGAACATATTTCCTCCTGACAATGGTAGACTTGCTCATCTAACATCTGCAGATATCAGAGGTAGACTACAGTGTCCTATGCAATTCTCTAATACTGGGGTTCTGAACCTTTTTGACTCACAGAGTCCTAAGGGCTCCATGGAGCACAGGTTGGGAACCGCTGTTCCAATATATGCTTGGTGACACAGTCCCACCATGCACAATACTTGCAAATGCAATGTAAAACTAATTTTTCAGTTTTATAACCCAAACCACTACATTCATCCTGCATAATAATCTTTTCCAATCAAAGTCCTTTGTCTTCTATTTGTATCAGTAATTCTTTATGCCTACCCTCAGCAAATTCAGAACAGGATTAGCACCATCTAAGTCAAAGGGGATAGCTGTGCTTGTTCACCTCATGGCTTTGGTGGAACATTGCCTAAGCCCATCATTGAAAATGCCAGAATGTTCACAGAGATCAGTGTCAAAAACAAAAGTGAAGACATTCACTTTATATGCATTTAAACCCACAAATGTTATTTGTAACCCCTTTTATTTATACCCACAGATCACTATTAAAGCAACAGGCTATTGCTTCCATATGCCACGAGGAGACATTTTATAAATGAAAATCATGGCTCAGCTCTTCCATGACTAAATATGATGATGCTACAAAAGATGGGTATAAATGTCTCCTTTGTTCTTCCCCCATTGCTTATCATTTTTAAAATATAGTGTCTCCCCCCCTCCCCATTTTTGCAGACTTGGAATCTCAAGACCATTATGTGCCCATTAAGGCTTTAAGATTATCTGGAGAGGCCCTTCTCTCTGTCCACAACCTTCCCATATTTGTTCGTTGGAAGCAAGAGAGAGGACATTTTTGGTGACTGTTCCCAGGCTTTGGAACTCCCTCCTTAGGAAGGCCAGGATGGCCCTGTCATTGATTTCCCTCTGTCATCAAGTCAAAATGTTTTTATGCCAGCAGACTCTTAAAAACTGGGGTGGGATTTTAATGCTGTCTGTTCTATTTTTAAGATTAGCATATAATCTTTTAATAAAATTTAACATTTTTAATGTTTAATGTTTTAGCTTTATAATTCAATCACTTTTTAAAGAACACATATTTATATGCAAAGCACCTATTTATATTTCAGCACCTTTGAGCTAACTATGCAAAAGAAGTTGTAGCATGAGCTTTGATAGACTTGTAGATGCATCTACAAAAGCTCATGCTACAACTTCTTTTGCAAAGTAAACCTGCATCCACACTGCAGAAATAATCCAGTTTGAGACCACTTTTACTGCCCTGGCAAAGTGCTAGGAATCCTGGGAATTGTAGTTTGTTGGGACACCGGAGCTCTCTGACAGAGAAGAAGGCTAAATGTCTGGCAAAACTGCTGTTCCCAGAATTCCCTAGCATTGAGCCATGACAGTTAAAGCAGCCTCAAACTGGATTATTTCTGCAGTGTGCTTTGGACATTAGTCTCACTGGGGCTGCAAAATCCCTTTGTATACTGATAATCCAGACACACAACTATGTCTCTGATTTCTACCTTCTTATATGTATACTTTTATTAATGGCTTTTAATGGGTGTCAACATTTGAGTGTTGGACTAGAACTCTAGTGACCAGAGTTCAGATCCCTGCTTGGCCACCCACTTTCTTAGCCTCAGAAAGGGCAAAGGTAAAACATCCTCTGAACACATCTTGGCAGGGAAACTCCATGATATGTACTCCTTAGGGTTGCCATAAATCAGAAACAACTTGAAGACAACAACAGAATAGGTTTAGTCTGTATTGTTTTTAAATATGTTTTTTACTGCCTTAGACCCTGTATTGGAGAGTGGTGGAGTTTCCTTCTTTGCAGGTTTTTAAACAGAGTCTGGATGGCTATCTGGCAGGGGTGCTTTGATTGTGAGTTCCTGCATGGCAGAGGGCTTGGACTGGATTCCCCCTGTGGTCTATTCCAACTCTATAATTCTATGATTCTATGATAATTGAATAAAAGAAATAAATAACCACCCAAGACATAATATAAAACTGAAAACTAGCTGGTCACAGTGAAATATAGAATATTTTCATCATCATTCTATATTTTGTCATGTAGATTTTGGCAGCTGTCATCAGTGTTTACACAGATTTGTGGGAAGGGTGTTTTTTTCCTCCTTCTCCTACAAAATGAAGAAGTACCTCACACATACTGGGTAATAACTGGTACTAGCTAGAATCTTGTAAAGAGGGCCCCAAAGAAAACAGAGAAATTATCCCAGAGAGTGCTGTTAAGGTCCTAAATATACACACAGTTGAATGTTATTTTCATTACAGTATTTATGCTGGAAACTGAACTAATTGGACCAATATGCTTGGGATTAAGCATTTCATGAAACTGAAGACAATTTAGAATTATGAGAGCAACTGATTCAGAAAACCTGTGTGGAAATTTGGTTTTAAAAATTGCCGAAGGGAAAGTGATCTTTAATCCCCCACTAGTTACACAATTTATCAAGTGTTAAGTTACCAGAATGTGTGTGTAAGTGTATGGCATTATCTAATGCTGCTCCAAGTTGTGGAAGACCCCTGGGCAGGATAACCTCAAAGGGCTGCTATCTCTACTAGTACCTATTAGCCAGCTTTTGACACCAATCTGTCCAACAACTCTAGAAAGCTAGGAAAATAACATGAAGTAAGTTGATGTTGCTACTCCACATCTTCATCGTTGCCTTTGCTTGCATACTGGGAGAGGGCAGGTGGACAGGTAGCTATAGTGAGGAGCAAGAGAGGAGACTTGGCATGTAAGCAATATTAGTCTCTGAACCCAGCCTTGACATCATCTAAGCCTTTATTTTTTCCTATGAAAATTGCTTTCCCAGATTTATCATTTAGTAGCGTAATGTGATGAACTTCTTACTGCTTTACAGTTCGAGAAGATGAATTTCCCATGTGCTCATATGTGCACCATATTGAAAATAAATAGCAAACAACCATCTCCAAAATATACACATTTGCATACTTTCAGAACCATGCAGTATAACGTAATCCATTCATGCTTATTTTCCATATGCTAGCCAAAACCAAAATTACATACTCTAGGCAGTTATAGAAACTGTTGGCATTGTGAAACGTTGAGAACAAACCATAGTTCAGTGGTAAAGAACCTTGGTCCTGATATCTTCAGTTAGAAAGACCAGGTAATGAGTGATGGAAATTTCCTTGTTCAGTATCCTGTAGAGCTGTTTCCAGGCAGTGTGGACAGTTCTAGCTAAATGGGCAAATAGACATTTTCCTGTAATTCTATAGAAAATCATTGTAGATGACTGCCAAAATACATGCTCAAAATCAGAAGGTCCCAGAACCACGTATCTCATAGAACTGCTGTGTAAGTGAGATGACCATGTCTATTCTTACTATTTTCATTTGTATCTCTAAAAGAACACGTACTTGTGAACCAAAGTGTACTTACTCTGCTTTCTCTAGATGGGTCAAAGAAATACACATACTTGAGAGTCAGTTCTTCAGGTAGGCATTCATCCATGTCCCCTGGGATATGCCATTTCAAAGTGAAGAAGGTATAACAATGCCCCATAAAAACAACAACAACACAGTTCATAACTAGCTTTCTGTGTCAGCAAGAAACTATGATGATTATTTATAGAATGAGGCCATATTTTCTACTTATTAAATTGCTATCATCTTTTCCATTCACTGTGACAAGGTGAAGAGCATCTGCAATGGATCTCAGGGGACAGGCAATTGAAGCCATTATGATCCTTCTTCATCCCCAAAGAATTACACCTGTTTCCCAAGTTTAGACCTGTCCTGGTCATATTTTCAGAGCCTGGCAAATGAGAATAAGAAAATCATTAGACTATTTAAAAGCTTGTGCTCATATGTATAGTTCAAGGATTTCTGTAACTATTCTAAATTATTAGTTGTTCATTATCATCATCACTAGCAAGCTCCTCTGTCTTTGGGATGGCGGTGCCTCAGAAAGAGGAGTTCAGTTCTTAGTAATTTTCTTCTGAAAGGAAACAAGGGGGCTTTTTAGATTGGCAGGAAAGTGTGACATGAAGTTGCACTTTCCTTAATGCTAGCAGCTAGACTGCAAGCCCCAGGTGTGCATTTAAAAAGTACAGGGCAGCTAGACTGAGGTTTATTCTGTGGCTCAGCAACTACATGGGAAGCTGTCAAAACCCCACAAACACAGGCGGAGCAGCTACATGAGCGGCAAGGAACGTGGCTTTTAGCCGCGCTTTAAACATTTTTTTCCCTTGCTGGCTGCGAATTGCGCAATTGCGCAGTTACATCATACAGTCGGAGCTTATCACATGGGGGAGTACAGGACCATTCCGAAAGAGGGAGAAAGTGAGGTCAGTTCGGAAATGCACGTGATTACGCACAAGCTCATAACACACGAGACAAGAGAGCATCTACACAAAAAGAAAATGCAGAGTCAATACGAAAGAATTCATCACACGTGAACATACTGGTCGGCTTTCTGTTGCAAATTAAGGCATCTTGGGAAATGGTAGCAAAGGCTCATGGGAGTTGTAGTCTGTGTTCTGTCAGAGCATTATATTGAGTTGTCTTGAGGTTTCAGCCCTCTGTCCAGGAGGGATTCCCATATGTCCTCCATTCTTGAGCAGAGGCCCCCCTTTTCCAAGTTGACCAGGCACGTCCTCCTTTGCCAGGACACGTCCTACTTTTCCAGCCTTCTTTTTGAAGAGGAAGCAGGAGGGCCAGGTGTGCTCTGGCCAGGCTCTGGGGGTCTCTTCCTGGCTCCTTCCCTCCCTCCCTCCCCGCTGCCTTCCTCCTCCCTTTGGCTGAGAGAGTGTGACTTGCAGGGAGGAAGGGCAGCGGTGGTGCTCCAGGTCCTCCTGATGCTGGGCCAGGGCAAGCTGGAAACAGGAGGAGGAGGAGGAGGAGAGGGACATGGGGCCCCTCTGCTGTCCTGCTTCCCTGCAAGTCACACTCTCTCAGCCAAAGGGAGGAGGAAGGCAGCCAGGAGAGAGCTCTGGAGCCTGGCCAGAGTGTGCCTGGGCCTGCCTTCTCCTCCCCCCTTCGGCTGAGAGAGTGTGACTTGCAGGGAAGCAGGGCAGCGGAGGTGCTCCAGGTCCCTCCCCTTCTCCTCCTCCTCTTGCCAGCTTGCCCTGGTCTGGCTGAGCGCCTCCAGTGCCCTGCTGTCTCCCTAGAAGTCACACTCTCTCAGCCAAAGGGAGGAGGTGAAGGAAGGTGCAGGCGCACTCTGGCCGGGCTCTGAAGGTCTCTTCTTGTCTTGGCACCTTCCCTCCCTCCGCACTTGTATCGCTACCTTTAAATGGGTGCTTTAAAGAGACAGAGCCCCATTTAACCGTGCAACTACACCTTAGCCTTTAGATACAATAGCAATGTTGCACCCTTTTTAAAAAAGTAGTGGGGAAATCAAGCTACTTTTTAAAGGCACTTCTTCTCCCTTAAAACTCCAAAATAGTGTTTTCATGGCACACTTTCCCTTTTTCTCATCTAAAGGCTGGGCTTTCATGCAGCCATCAACACACCTCTTTTTGCCAATCTAAAATGGGCCAGCTCCTTTTTAAAGCACTTCTTCTCCCTTAAAATGCCAAAATAGTGTTTTCATGGCACACTTTCCCTTTTTCTCATCTAAAGGCTGGGCTTTCATGCAGCCTTCAACACACCTCTTTTTGCCAATCTAAAATGGGCCAAGGAGTACTCTGAGCAATTTCCTTCCTGCTGTAAGAAAGTCTTCAAGAACTATTTCAAAGACTATTTGCAGTTCTGGACTTAATCTGCACAAAAGACACACATGGATTTTTAAGCACAGGAAACTGTATCTTCTGCACACAAAATACAACTTCTGTTCCTCCCCCCCCCCCCCCCCCATGCACAGAAAAATACAGTTTTCTATTATTTTTCACTATTTTCACATTTTTCACTATTTTCAAATATTTCTTCCATTCCTGTTCAGAAATGCTGCTATACCTTCGTAGGACACACTTCTGTGTGGGAGGCATTTTTAACATTCTAGATCATCACATATGACAGCCACATGATCATCTATAGTGCTGTTTTTTGCATACAGTGAAATGTATATGTACTATGCTAGGGCCACACTCGAATAACCAGTCAATGCAGCTGCATTGAAATCCAAATACAATGCAGAGAATGTATAAGAGAGCTTAGGATATCATTTTATTACCAGAGTTGTTGTTGAATATATCCAGCCCCATGTCTTCATTTTTCAGGGAATGGTTGCAAGTACCAACACAGAAAACACTTCTGCTCAAAACTGTGATACACTTGGTTACAATTTAATAGATTAAGTTCCAAAAATAGTCAAGATGGCCTTTGTTTGTACTTTTTAAAACAGCAGATGTAAAGAACAGCAGATGTAAAGAACAGTAGCTGTAAAAATATCAGCACGTGGATTACAATTAATGTCTACATGTGAAGTTGAAGGCTTTCACATGTTTTACCACATGTTTTTGGCTTAGTCACATGACTATTTACATTCATATTTATATTTAGTGAATATCTGAAAACCCAGATATATGCCATATAATGCTGACAGTCATCTAAACGTGATTGTTGACATTCAGCAGAGTATGTCCAATATGCATTGAAATTGCGATTCTTAGTTTTTTGGACATTCACAAAAATCTGTATTAAGCTGCATATACCTATGATGCTCATTGTAAAAGCAGCATATAAAAATTACAGCTAGAAATATAGTTTGGGCCATTTCATATTTTTAAATTACATGTAACTGAATGGAACATCTTCGGCATACTGAACCAGAACGCCTTTAAATAAGATCTGAAATCAAGGTGTACAAGAAACTTTGAAGTAATGGAAAAAGGAGATCAGTGTTAATCCCTTCAGTTTCTGTTGGCTCTAATTTCTTCTGTGAACATATTTCAGTAATGTATTCACACATGTGAATAACATTCATCATGTGTAGCAAGATCTTGTACTAACCTCAAAGAAAAAACAAATAGAAATCAGATTTTAGACTGGAATACTTGTCTGGCTGCTATTTGCAGTCACTCAAAATATTGTGCTGTCTGACGTATTGTTCAAGTGACACGCTATCCCACTAACGATAACATTTTTAAAAAATCTTGTTGTGCCATTTAAATTCACATTATTGCTACCACTATGCTTCTGCTAGTATTCTCCCTCCAACACCTGCGTAGCTGAGCTTATCCTGAACATGATTGAATAAACCAGAATTGCAAATTAGTATGTGTGTGTTTGTATGTATGTGTGTGTTTGTGTACACACACACACACACATCAATAGAGCTACTGAACATACAGGTATTTCAAAGAGCAGAACCTGAATCATAGATGGGTGCAATCATAAAAATGAATATAAATGAAAATGAATAAAAATAAAAAAAAATGAAAGCAGGTATGCATATGAAGAAAGAATTTTTTTTTCAGCTAGAAGGAAGAGGATAAACAATGTTGTTTATCTGAGCCTTATTCTTTATTCATGTGAATGCCTATTTTTCAATCCTTTCATATTCTATGAATAACAGTATATGGATTTTATTGTGGTTTGTGCATTTAGGTGTGTGTGTGTGTGTGTGTGTATATATATGTGTGTGTGTGTGTGTGTGTGTATATATATACACAGTCATGTAAAAAAGCTGTGATTAGGAGATTTTTCATTTATTCTGCTATAAATTCAATGTAACTGCATTCTATTATACAACAACATGTTGAGGAAGTATCAAGGTTCAATGCTGATCATGTTAAGTGTTTAACCATTCTTATGTAACTGCAGTTTTACAGTAGGAACAGAAATGGTTGACCAAAACAAGAATAGTTTTTTATTATTATTTTAACTTCTGAACAAGCTAGAGAATTTACTCTTTACACCATCATCAATTTGATCTTTAGCACGTGTTTCTCTTAACACATATTTCAAGGGAGGCTTATTTTCTTCCTTCAATATACCATTGAAATCAAACTTCATTCCTTTCATATTTTAGATCATATGAAAAACAGCTTTTAGGTACAACAGATAATAGTTTTCCTTCTCTTCAAGAAACAAGCTACCCATAGAACTAGTTTTGGAGTATATATTAATAACAGAAATAACTATCCTAAAAATGTTGTATAGTAATTCAAGAAGAATGGAGAGCTGCTCCTCGCTTGAATAATGTAATAAATATTGAGGGAATCTAAAGGATTTAAAATAAGATTAACCTATTGAGATGTACTTTCTTCTATAAAATAAGCACAGTCCATAAAGAAATGGGAAGTTTAAGCCATTAAGGAGCTATCATGACAATGCAGAAATCTGTATTATTGTGTTCTTACATAGTTTTTTCAGCAGGTTTAGTTTCATACATTCCGACTTTATCACCATTTCTTATCTCAAATGAAAATCAGAGTAAATTAAATAAATTCTGGGAAGAAAAAAAAATAAGGAATTCATTGGAGGTTTTAGGCCACCATAAGTAGGAAACAACTTGAACGTAAACAAAACACACACACATTGAAGCCAAATGGATTATTTGGATTACAGTGGTCACAGTTTTTCTGCACCATGTAAGAGTTTGCTGCTCCATGCAAATTTGAAATTGTAATACTGAAATGAAGGCATAACTGAACTGGACATATGAAACCTCCTTCTAAATAAAAACCATAGGATTGGGTTGAAAACAGGGTTGGATTAATCTATGTTTTGCTTCCAACTACATTGATACCTTTTAAAAAAAGAAAAGAAATAAAGAATCTTTGCATCCTGTTTTTAAGAAATTTGCAATTTTTGATTGATTGAAAACAAGCCAAACAAAATTATCCAACAAAACTAGACATGCAGTAGCCAAGTTAATTGTAACAGGTATTCACATGAAAATAAGCATGTTGTACCTGCCTGCCATCAACTTTTAAAGATAAGAAACCTATCAGGAAGAGAACCCTAACTAGAAACCCTAATTCAGCAGCACAAGTGCAGCTAAAATCACTGGTCTGATCTACTTTTGGTGACACTCAGTGCAAAGGGCCACCTCTCCCACTAACTTGCTCACCTGTACCCCCTTTCCCTAGTTACCTGCCCTCCTTCCCCCAGCTGCCCCTTCCCCATCTGTTGCTCAGTTGCCCCCCTCCTAAAAGTGGCTGGGCCTACTGCTATGTCACAGGCTCCAACACCCCCCCCCCGGGACAAAGCCCCATGACAGAGCAGCCGGGAAGAGCACACACTCACCTCTCCTGCACCGAAGGGGGAGGAGGTCCCAAGCTGGTGTCGCCTCCTTCTCTGGAGAGTCACTCGGTGTGGTCTGCACCCCAACAGTGCTCCTAGTTTAAATAGAGATTCAAATCTAGATTTTAAAGAACTCAGCATTTGATGCCCTCCACATAAATGGCCAAATATGTGGTTTTCACATTATCCCACATTTCATTTGTTCCATAAAATTAAAATTCATTGCATTGCAATGATAAAACAAATTTGGAAACTAAGATTTACATTCTCTATTTGAAATCCTCAGCCATCCTTAAAATAACATTTCTTTATTTCAAATAAAAATAAAATATTACTCTCTTCTCATTATCATGGCAAACCTGCAAAGCCACAATGCTTACATGGCATGCTTGAGATTTTTTTTTCTTTCTTTCTGATTTCCTTTGGACAATGCTGATTTTGTAGAATTCATATGCATTGCAAATTCAAAAACTGATAGCCCAATCCCTGATCTACTCAGAACTAAGTTGTATTGCATTCAGTGAGGCTTTCTTCCAGGTAAATGGGTACAGGATTTCAGCCTCAGTTGAGATCGTGTAAAGGGCCACTCCTATCTTTTTCAAGGAGTAAAATCATCTCCCAGTTTGCCTCAAATCTAGTATAAGACAATCACTTTTTCAGGATTAAAATTTTCAATTAAATACATCTCAAGATCAACTGATCCATTGCACTTCCTTTACTCGCTCACTGTCATATTACGATGTTCTCTTCTTCATACTGCCTACAAACACAGATAGAGTCTCTTGGCTGCCTAAACTTGTAACCATCTGTTGGAATGGCAGTATGCCCAGTTCAAAGACATTTGCTTCATTTCTCAGAGACAAGAGATGTAAAGAAAGGTTTGGATGGACAGGTGACAGCTTTGACATCTTTCTACAGACTGGTTTTTCACCTTGAGGCATTTTTTTTCTGTACTAGTTTGACAAGATTACATCTGTTGGCAATCATGGTCCATAATTTCCCCTCAGTAAAGTGTTACACTATAGCAGAAGATCCCCTGTGTTTTTCTCTGCCAAGAGAAAGATTATTTCATAGCCAGGACTCTTCCAAATAGCATATCAAAATACATATAGCTTCCAGGCACAGTGTTCTGGTAATCTCATAGAACCATAAAGGATTCAGTCTGTTGCTAACAAAACATGAGAGTTCCAGTTAAACCACTGGCTGCACTTAGCCTATCAGTCTTCACCATAACAACTCTAGCAATTGTTCCAAAACAACTAAACTATATGACCATATGTTATGAGGGTAACAAGAACCTGGATAGCGAGACTGACAGAGATAGAGCACTACAAATTGCAAGAGTGGTGCCTGAAAGGCTTGATTTGGAATGAAGGGTAAAGCATACATTTTAGGATTTCACCCCCTGCCAGATTCAACATCAGATCAAACCCAGATCTCCCCAAAATTCAGGTCCAGCACAACTGGGGTTCATTTTCTTCTCTAAGTTAAAATTGCCAGTGCTGCCTATTAACATTCCCTGATTCCTACTTAACCTGAATCAGCTTGTGTCTGGACTTTCCAGTGGGTTTCTCAGACTCCTAAGGGTCACTAGGAACTATTGGAAATGTGGTTGTCATGGTTGTCATGCATGCACAAGCAAGATGTCAAGACCATTTTTTCCCAGCGGATGATGTAGTGCAGAGACTGTCTAGTGGAGACAGTAAGAACAATGGGAACAATACTTCATATGGTTTCTATTATCCCTTGTCAACATCTAATGATGGAGGTTCCTTGCGCCCTTACTGCTACTCACTTTCTTTCAGGCACACTTGTAGGTATAAAGATGGATAGGTTTGAAGGTGTTGTTGAGGGTCTGTAACAGCAGCTTCATAATGATTCCACTGACATCAAGGACTTCCACTTCAGAATAGGCTCAATTTTCTATTATTGTAAACACAGCTTGTTTTAGTTGAGCTATTTTCCATTATGAAATTCTGGAGAGCTGATGCTAATACTGTAGTGTTTCCTGTAGTATCATATAAGGATATTGTACAGATTGGACAGATGGTTTGACTCTGTAGAAGGCAGCTTCATCTGTTCCATTTCCAACTCAGAGAGAGAAAACAGAATTCACAAACGTGAAGTATCCTTAGTTATGTGGCATGTTTTTTTAGTT
The DNA here is from genome assembly GCA_034509955.1 of Urosaurus nigricauda. Lineage (NCBI taxonomy): Eukaryota > Metazoa > Chordata > Lepidosauria > Squamata > Phrynosomatidae > Urosaurus > Urosaurus nigricauda. The sequence goes on from JAOEGL010000004.1 coordinate 112,170,530, forward strand.
TGCTTCTCCTGTCGTCGGTTCTTATTCTCCACCAACTTTAATAATGCAGTCTTACTCATGGTTAGATACTATTTTATTTTTATATGTAAATCTTTTAGCCACCAGTAGCACAGTTGGAGACAGCTTTATTTTAAGTTCTCTCTTCCTTTTTTTCAGCAGTTTCTTCTGCTTTTCCAGCAAGTGATCACCCACTTTCCCAGTGATTGCCATTTTGTCCCACAGCTTAATCTGAGGTCTTTCTTCAGACATGTTCACAAGTAGAGGAGGGGTTAAAAAGAAGCAGCTTTGGGTGTGCTGCTGTCTCTGGTAATAAACTGTGCCAAGCCTGAGGAAAACTTCATAACGTCTCCAGCTCATCCTCCGATATGGAGAAAGTGCTTCACCACTCAGGATGGAGTTGAAAAAAATATGGAAAAAAATTCCTGGAGCTGAACAAAATGGAGGCACAAATTTGGGGTGCAATTTTTAAATATGTGCCTGTTGCTGTATTGTTAGCTTACGTTCATGGAAGTGGTTCAGAGTTCATCCCCCTTTTTAGATATTGAGATACTATATTTTAAGGGATTAAGTACATATGCAGCTTGACTTGGATGTGCCTGAATTCCCTAGTTTGGCTAGGTCTCTTTCTACTCACAGGCAAATACCTTTTTATTAAATGGCTATTGCAGAAGTGTTTTTTTAAAAAAAAACAAAAACAAAATCAGATGTACTCTATATAATCATTATGCTGCAGCTGCCTTTTATTCGATTTTAAATCTAATGTTTTAATATGGTTGCTTAATTGCTTTTTTTACTTTTGTATTATCTATTGTTTTAACTAGATAATACAAAAGTTTTGTTAAAAAAACAGCTTCTACAATATTACATGAAATTCATTTATCAAATAAATAAGAATCAAATTAAAACAACTATAAAATAGTAGAGCCAATGTCATGTAGTTTTGAGCACTGAACCATGACTCTATAGAGACCAGAGTTAAAATCCCTGCTCAACCATATAAACCCACTGTGTGACTGTGGGAAGTTACACTCACTCAACTTCAGAGGAAGGCAAAAGTAAACCTCACTCTAAACAAATGTTGCCTAGAAAACATCGTGATAGGTTTACCATAGGGTCACCATAAGTTGGAAGCACCTTGAGGGGAGATAGCAGCAGCAGAAGCAACTGTTTTAACCAAATTTGGTTTAAACTTGTATTCTTGGGTCTGGAGTCACATACTGAGAGAAAGGCAAGATTTAAATTGAATACCTACAAGCACACATACATTTCATGGCACTACTTCCCTTCCTTCCCCTATCCTCCCCTAATAACTCACTATCCAGATGGTGGCACATTGCTAAGCATATTTGAGTTGCAGCTGTTCTATTAGTAATTACAACTGGATCCACTGTCATTTGTGCAATCCAATCCTGTGTATGACCTTCTGTTGGAGAGACAGCAGAAGAAAAAGGGGGTAAGCACTTCATCTACTGTGTACCTAAAGCTGTTTCAGGGGATGTGAAACTATGTAAAGTTGTCATTTGAACAGCTCTGGCAGCTGCAGTAGACAGGAGGAAGAAAAGGGAAAGGAAGGAAACCCCATCATGCTGGTGCTGAAGTTAAATTGGCAAGGTGGATTCAGGCCAAGGTTTTTACACAAAAGGAAACCCCACTGTTTTCAATGTAGTTTACATCCTTGTACATACCCTTCTAGGATTGCAACCTAGTAAAAATAAAGTTTTCTGAGTGTCAGAGTGAAGTGGATGATAAGTAATTTTTGTACTGAACCAACTTAGTGTCCTGTTAGGATGCCCAGGTCATGGTGGAAGCCTCTTTCCCCACCCACCCAGTCAGCCTTTCTTCCTTTCATGGAAGGGCATAGCACAAAAGCAAGGGCAACCACTGGGGTGTAATGAGCAATCCGGTCTTGTAAATGTAATTGAATTATACAGTGATTCACCCAGTACCATCTCCATTCCAAATCTGGAAGTTTCCAAACTCCAGAATATGCAATATGGTGTTATTCTCTGGTTGGTGTGAGAAACAGAACCATGTCAAATGGTGGCTTTTATATGGTACATTGTAGAGACCCTTTGGTGACAATTAAGGAATTCTTAAATTAATACCAAAGATTATATTAGAATAGTTTATGAGGAACTCTCTGACCACCTTAGGCCATTTTCCAAAATACAAATGGAAGCACTGGAGATGTATCTTTTGTCCTAAGCAGCAGTAAGCAGCTTTGGGGGCTAATTAGTTGGTTAGGTAAAAAATTCACTAATTCTCCAATGTGCTGGGAAATGTTTAGATGGGTTTTTCACCTTACAGTGTGTCATCTTACAGAGAAGCATTAAATCAGCAGGGTTACGGAAAGAACTAACTTTCAACAGAAAACTATCAGATGTATCCATGTGCTGTATCCTGCCACTTTTCCTGTAATACTTTCCAGACAGTGCTGTTCAATTGCTGGTTCATTAAGTATTATATATCCTTTCCTTAGGCAAGCAATGTGATGTGGAAATATGTTTCTTGTTCAGACCCTGATTCAGATCCACATATCATATGTGTTCACTCCAGGCAGGGTTCTGTCCAGAGGCTCAACACTATGACCACCAATAGGTTGTGTAGTAGGGAGGGGACCGAACTAAATCTCCTGTGCTAAAAAGCTGGACTTTGCTGTTGTCAAAAAAAAAAAAAAAAAAAGATGGTTGGAACTATGCATGCCCAAATCATGCAGGCTGGATGGTGAAATTGCTTTTATAACAATCTACAATTCCTAATTATCCATATTACTATTGGTACTAATATCATACATACTAGTGCCAAAGTGTCATCCTAGTGGCTTAAACTCAGACCACATTTTAGGTTAACTTGAGGAAGCATACCAAGAACAAAATTCAGCATATGCATGCAAATGCATGCAATTGGCTTTAAACAGATATCAGCACACATTTTTTATTTCCTTCCATTGTACTAAGTACTGAAATAGTAAAGAGCTGTGTCCTAAGCTTGCTTCATTCTAGTGGTATGCCAAAATATTTGACCTATATTTTTCAGCATGTTCATGGTCTAAGGAGTAAATAAGGCAGTCAAATAATGATTGTATTTTGTCAATGAATTCTAGATAATGTGTTGGGAAAAGGAAAAGGCTATTATTTCAGACAGCTGGAGATAGGCATCCTTCCCCCCCCCCCCCCAACAGTGTCTCTAGAAGCAGTGCAATATTGTGGTGCTGCATTGTTTGCATTGCACCATACTCAGGAATCCTGCCCATGCTGGTTGCTGTCTACAGCACAACCACCATTTAAGACACTAACAAAGGTTTTTCCCCCCTTTATTTATTTTCTTTTGTCTTATACTTTAAACCACAGATTCCCAAGCATTTGTCCTGTAGTCATTTTGAACTTCATCTCCCAAAAGCCCAACAGCTAAGAATTTTGGGAAAAGAAGTCCAAAACATTTGGAGTACCAAAGTTTGGGAGTCACTGTTTTAAACTTTAAAGAAATAAATCTGTTTATCCATATTGTCATGCTCAGCCAGACTGAGGACTCAGAAGATGAGGAGGCTGAGTTTGAGCCCCAGGTAGAAGGGGGAACCTGAAGCTGGATCCTAGCTCTGTATTGCCAACTCAAGCAGAGCCTGTTCTGTGTCAGGAAACTCAACAGCCCAGCTTCCACCAGCAGATTCCAGGCACAGAAAATATGGATAAGCAGGACAATGAAGTATCTACCTTTAGCCAGTGCAGGTATGTTTTTCTGACTCCCTTGGCCTGAAACCTTGCCTCTTGAAATACCAGTTGATCTGGACCTTGGAATTACCTTGCTAAACTTGCCTTTCTGGAACCCTGGACCCTGGATTGTTTGACCCTTCTCTATTAGACATTGAACTGGTACTTGGATACTGTACTTTATTTTTTGCATTTGTAAAGACCTTTACTTTTTGGTTATAAAGCACTGTCAGGCTGCTTTGAGCAGTGATCAGCAGTTTTGGCAGCTTTTCCTGACACATATTCTGTTGTGACAGTTCTTGTCCTGAATACAACTTTCTCAACAAAACTATCAAGTATATTGGCACACCCATGTCTTTGAGGGCATTCAATGGCTTTTCATGACGAATGTAGTCAAAGATATTGTTATAGTATATAAAGCACATGCTGATTTTCTTTTAGAATTCCTTGGTGTGCTCCATTAGCCATTGTATGTTTGCAACGTGGTCCTTAGTGTCTCTACCTTTCCTGAACCTTGCTTGCACCTCTGGGATTTCTCATAAGTGGGTAGGGTCTGTGTTGCAGTATTTTAAGCATAATTTTGCTTGTGTGGGAGATTAGTGCTATGGCCCTCTAATTTCCTGCAGTGTCTTGGATATCCATTTTTGTGGCTGGGGATGTATATCAATGTATATAGTTTGTTGGCCAGCATTTGGGTTTATATATTTGTTGGCATATTTTAGCTAATACTAGAGTTGATTCTGTATGTGTGGATTGTAGCAGTTCAATTGGAATGTCATCTGTTCCTAGTGATTTATTTTTCCCAATTTCTCATAATGCAGCTTCAGCTTCACTTTTTAGAATTTGGGGTTCATCGCCATATGCATATACTAGTTTGAGGCATTTTGCATATGTTGTGATCCCTCAAACTCAATGTAGCCCACCAATCATCTGGTGCCTTGGCAAATGACTTACTCTTTATCTCTTGCTACATGTTGCAAGAATGGAATTATGGAATATCTGGCCAACCTACAGTAAATGATTAAAGGACTGCATTCAGTTTGATTGTTCCAGGTTGTACAGGCTGAAAAAAGTAAAAAGAGGAGGAAGAAGTGTATAAAAAGGCATAGAAATAGTACAGGAGATGCAGATTAAGATATTTGATGCCCATAGAGTCTAATGTCTAATTAACAATTTGTAAGCCACTCTGATAGCCTTTTGGCTGAAGAGTGAGGTATATATAAATAATTATTATTATTATTATTATTATTATTATTTTAAAAATCAGCTGGACTCAATTTAGCATTAAAAATGTATGAAGCACTTGAACTAATTAGAAATATAGTTAACTTTGCTACTTTTGTACACTACATTCTTAGCTCAGAATTTCTGCACCCTACTAGCCTTTCTCTCCCTCTCTCTATATATGGTATATAATAAAAAATATAAATGTTTGGATGGAAAAAATGAATATAGGATCACTTTGAAAGAAGCATAGAGGGAGCAGAGCTCCAAATTAGGCCTTATGTTTTCAAAATTATAACTATAAATTGCAAAAGATTGGTATGAGGTACTCAGGCTTTGCCTTGTAGCTCTGCTCATGACTCTCCAGTTTAGTTCAGGTCTGACCCATAATTATTCTGTTTAGTTCAGGTCTGACCCATAATTAGTATTTTTCAGATTCTAGCTCTCAGTTCAGCAGTTGTGCAAGAAAACAGCAAAAGGGTGGTTTAAAAATGGAAGTCGGTATTTAATAGTACTATTCTTGAACTTCAAAGTTGTTACTGCCCATAGATAAACTACCACTGTTTTAAAGCTCCTGTATTAAAAACTTGCTTCTTTTTCTCTTCCTTTGCCAGCAGTACTCAATGATGGAATGGACTGAATTGTATTAGGCACCAAGAAATTTACATAGCATCACCTGAGTTAATATTGCTTAGGATGTGAATGAGAAAGTGGTAGAAAAAATGGTAGTACTTCTAACTTTAAAATACATACCAAAACAAGATTGATCAAAAGCAGTAGTCTTCTTGTTTTGTTTTGTTTTTTTAAAACAAAACCACAGTTTGTATATGTATTTGATGGCTTACCATGGAATAAATGACAACCAGACACAAGATGTTGATTTAAACAAGGGTCACTTTGTTTACCTAATTATCAACACTTCAATCCTGGAAGACCACAAGAAGGGGAGCAACTTGATGTGGGCTTACCTGGTGACTGCCCAGCCTTCCCTTGTGTAAAACACCTGACACTAGGAGGCAATCCAGAGGACTGGGTTGCTCCCTGGCCATCCATCTGCTGAAACACAAACTGAAAAGCTCCCTCAAGCTTTTACTAGAGGGAGTGAAACCCCAGATCTGCTTCAAGGCCTCAGCACCTAGCAAGGTGGTATCAGAGTTCTACACTACACCAGGTGTACACTGAAATTAAATAATAATGATTATCATCATCATCATCATCATCAATTTATATCCTGCCCCTCTACAAGATGCAATCGGGGTGGCTTACAAAGATTTAAACAACAACAACATACAATTCAAATCCCTGAATCCCCCCTTAAAATAAAATTAAACATAAACAACAAAGTATACAACATATTTTGGGAAAAAAATGTGGCTGTGGTGAGGTCGGAATTCAGCAATTAGATTTTGGGGAAGTATTCAGGAAAGGCCTGCCGGAAGAGATCCGTCTTTATAGATTTTTTAAAGCTGTTTAAGGTGGTAATATGATGTCTAGCAGGCCGTTCCACAAACTGGGCATGACAGCTGAGAAAGTCCTCTGGGAGGTCGCGGACAGTCTTGTTTTATAAGGCTGTAACAAATTCTTCCCCGAAGATCTAAGTGTGCGGGGAGGATTATATGGAAGGAGACAGTTCTGAAGATAGGTTGGACCCAAGCCATTTGGAGCTTTAAAGGTAATAACCAACACCTTGTACTGGGCCTGGAAACTAATGGGCAGCCAGTGGAGTGATCTTAAGATTGGTGTTATATGGTCTCTTCAGGATGCACCAGTGACCAGCCTGGCTGCCATGTTCTGAATTAATTGATGTTTCTGGACCAAGCACGAGGGTATACTCATGTAGAGTGCATTGCAGAAATCAAGGTGTGAGGTTACCAGTGCATGTACTATGGGAATTCCCAGTGATGGGAATTTCTTGGGGGCAACCATTGATTCTTGGTGGCTTGTTCCTTGCTTGGATGCATTCAGGGACTGTTCTCTTCATGCATAAGAAGCAAGAACCTTCAGTTTTGTATGCAGGATATCAAGGTTGTAAATTTATCACATGAAAACAAATTCAAGTGTTAACCAATTTTGCTCCAGAAGACCAGAGCAGTTGGAAGAGAAAGCACTTTAACATTCACAAGGAAAGTGTTTTCTTTTCCTTTCTGTGTAGGTTTAGAGACCAAGTGGGACAATAAGAGCCTCTTTCCCAACTCCCCCTTCCCCCAGATAGGAGTGTGTATAGTTGCTGGCAGAAACCACAGGCTGAGGATGCATGCAAACATGCTAGATTAACTTTGAAATACAGCACAAGCACAACCTAAACAGCAATGAGATTCAGTATTTCCTACTGAAATATCTGGCAAGTGGATTGACACACCAGTGTCCTGAGGTGTTAAGAGGGCTGCAAAAGAAAAGGGTAGAAAAGTTAGCAAAGTGCAAGGAGTAAGAGACAAGTTTACATGGTGCAGCAACATTCAGATGAAGGCAAAACAAAAGCAGATATTTAACAAGACAAAAGCAGATATTTAATATCCATTGCCCCTTTTGAGATATTCCCCCCCCCAAAAAAAAAACCCCTTTGTTTTCAACAGAGATCTATGGTCCAGTGACCACTTTCACCTCCCTCTTTCCATTGAAGGAGATGGAACTGGGAGAAGGCAAAGTTCTAATTAGAAAATGAAATAGACTATAAACATTGAATGTGGTTGCCTAACCTCATAGTGCTCCGGAAAGGGCAGTCAGGGGCACTGAGGAGGCTCCGTGGTTGCAGTCAGATACACAGTGCATGTTCCATTGAATGCAGCTTTACTAAGCAAGACTATAAAGGGTTTTAAGTTAAGAAAGGCAGTTGAAGGATAATATGAATGTGGATTACTTAAAGGAAAAGACTATCCTTTATGTATGTGTGTGTGTGTGTGTGTATAAAATTATAATCTAGCATTTTCTCTTTTGAAATTATCAAAGCCCCTTCTATTGTTTTCCTACAGTAAGGATTTATTTCATAATTTAAAGAAAACTACTTGTAGTAAAAGTCCTTGAAGTAATAAATGGTAGGAACTTTATAATTGGATATCCTATCTAGAGACTAGTGGCATCACTAGGAGGGATGTAGAGGTGCAGATTACAGGTGTGTCACCTGATGGGGTAGTACATCTCAGGGGAAGTGGTTGGCTGTGTTCTGGGTCCGACACAGAAAGGGCTATCTGGGACTCAGAAGGCCAGTGGGGCTGCTGCAAGGGCCAAGGGCACCTCCCAACTTGGCACCATTCTATGCACTGCAACAACAACGTGGGAGAAGTGTTCTTTTAGCCCTGCCCCTGGACACCCCATCTCCCTGCACCAGGTGACACCCGGAGTTGGGACACCACTACTAGAGACTGGCTGAAATTCTACTGGCTGCAGTTCTTAATACATTTGCACACTGGATGAATGTGCATGGACCCAATGATGCCACACTGTAAACGTAATCTGTTTTTTAATCTGTGATACCACTTCTTATAGTACACTAGCAACATGAAAACCAGTAGCGCTCAGCCTCTTTCTGTACCACCAGAATAATACTAGAAACCAGAGCCTATTTGGGTCTCTCTGCCCCTTGCAAACATGATTGAGGAACACTGGTGCTGTGCAGAAGAGCTTTAAAATGGGCTTTTGCCTCATATTTTTGGATTTTTCACATAGAATAGGGAAGTACACAGTGATTTTTCTCATGCCATCAGTTGTAGCATAAGCAGCAGAGGGGAAGTATAATTCTGTGATGTCATTAAAAAAATAGCACAGGATTATCATATCTTTTTTCTTTATGTTCTGTGACCAGATGAGATCTGGATGGAAGCTATTACAATGGCCCTGACATATCATGGGACTAGCCATTTGCAGACTGGAGCTCTTACAGATTGTCCCACCACATATTAGATAATGGCGGGATACACCTGAGGGTATGCTGACACAGGTACATGCACATCACCACCCATTGATTAATATGGGGTTAAGTGCCCACATTTTTTTTCCTATCTGCAAAGCTGAAGCCCCATGGATGGAAAGGGCCAACTGTACTAGTTCTCCTAATTTTTTTTCTGCTCCTCCAATACAAGAAGACATGTAAATCTGTGGTTCATAACAGTTTCCTCTATTTGTAGGTTGAGTAGCTCTTTTCAAGTGGCACCATTGCATCTCATGTTTTCTTCTGTTCAGCCACTTTTTTCAACAGGCTCTAGAATCTAGATGACTGCTATAAAGAGGCTATTATGATGACCATAAGAACAAAGTGCTAATTTTGACCAAACAAAACACATGACTTTCATGTCAAGATAATGCAATTTGAAAATAACCCCTCACTTGTGTAATAATTATTAGCTGAACATCTGCTATTTAAAAATATTTAGTCACCAATCTCATCCTAAATTTGCCCTTCCTACCTCTATAGTCTTTCAAAACCTAGATGTAAAAAATAAATAACCCCTGTAATAGTTATATTTTGAACTGTCTTCATCCTGCCATTTTCTCCGATCTGAGAAAAGAATGAATTTATGCAAAAGTCTGATAAAGGACTTAAAGTAGATTCAGTAAACTTTTTGGCTAAAGGAAATGGAAAAGAAAGCTGCATTCTATTTTCCTTCTTGTTCTGTCAATGAACAGTTGATGTGCAATATTTAATCAGGGAAGTGTCTCTACTGAACTATTTCCATGTGTACTCTTTGGCTTTGTTTGTATTATAGTGTGAACTTGCTCAGTTTTATAGTTTTTTGTGGATTTTTCGGGCTGTGTGACCATGTTCTAGAAGAATTTTTTCCTGATGTTTTGCCTGAATCTGTGGTTGGCATCTTCAGAGAATGGTGGCACGGAGATGTGTGAGACATACATACTATGTGACCCTTGGTTGAGAGGAAGCAATTTACATGTTAATCTGTGTGTTGGTCTGTTGGTGGATGGCAAGGCCTCAGAGTGAGACGATATTCATCAATATCGACACAGATTAACATGTAAATTCCTTCCTCTCAACCAAGGGTCACACAATATATATGCCCCACACACCTCCATGCTACCGTTCTCTGAAGATGCCAGTCACAGATGCAGGTGAAGCATCAGGAATAAATTATTCTAGAACATGGCCACATTACCCCAAAACCCACGAAAAAACTATGGATGCCAGCCATGAAAGCCTTCGACTTCACATTGCTCAGTTTTGCACCAACATGTCAACTGAAAACTGGTTAAAAATTAATAATGGAGTTATCCACTCAAAAATGAGTATTAAAATGCATGTCATGGGAAACAACACACAAATGCATATGTTGATTCAAAACACTAACATATGTATTACAATGCTTTCTATTAGGAAACTTTCTTGAAAAAAATATTTATGTTCGGCAAAATGTACAAAAATGCTTTTATTGGGAGAAATGTCTACAAAAATGTATATAGATTAGATGTGACTTTTTAATTCAGAATTTGAAATAAATCAAATTTACTATTGAAGAAGTTCCGGAAGTTTGGGATGAATGAAACTTTATAACTAGGGAGGGGGGGGGGACTGGGAAACCTGAGAGAAACTGAAACTGAAAAAATTGTCAATCCTTAAGAGATTCATTTCGAACCACACTAAATTAAGGCCAAGTTTACCCTGGCCATGATAACTCACATGGAGAAAACAGGCCTCGGGAATCCATTAACCAGTCTTGTGTAAACTCATCCAGGAAATTTGTGGTAGAGCAGTCTTGTCTCAAATCAAAAAGTATATCTTTATGTATTCTCTCCCACACACTGTAATAAAAAGCAAGAGTGCCTTCCTAGGACAAATCAGGACAGCTAATATTAACAAGAAACTTCCATCAAAAGGAGGTAATGTGTATGAGAAACTATGCACAGATTGCTCTCTGCCTCCCCCCCCCCCTCCCCTGTTGTCTTTCTTTATCACAAGCTGATTCTCAAGTTTTCATGATGTTTCCTGTGGTATTATTTCCGCTAGGCTGTTTCTGGGTCTTAGCTTATTTGCTGAGTGCCAGAATCTTTTTCCAGTTCCCACTGTCTAGACAGTGAGATTACCAAAATATTTGCTAAACCATTACAATCTAAACAAGAAGTCAGGATGAGAAAATTTGCCTTAAGGATATTAATGAGAAAAGCAGTTGTCATTCTCCTTCAGCTGATTTAGGGAACAGATGCATATAAATGACTTATACACATTCAAATAGGTGTCCCACTTTAACAAACAGCAATGTGTTCCACTGGCAAAGCTAGTGGAGATCTTACTATCCAGATGTGCAAAAGGAAATTACTCTCTAATTTAAATATGGTGACATACTGTAAACCCAAATATGTATCAGTCTATTGATTTGGAATTATAATAGCAATTAATATGTCAGGACTTGTAATGTCATAGCAATGTAAATATCATAGCCAATTTTTTACTCTTGCAACATACATCAGTAGTTACATCTGCATTCATCCAAATCTGGAAAAGATACACATCTTAGTTTTTTTACCGTGTGTGAATACTCAGTTCACTTGCATTCCAGATTAACATCTACAGTTGAAATGCACTGGGGCAATGTTTTTTTTTTTTTTCTGGTATTCTCTTTGTATCCTCAGGACTATAGTGCTAGAATACATAATCAGATCACCATTGTTTAAATTCTGCTCATTTAAAAGTTGGCCATTGGAGAAAATTCTCCAATATGAGATCAGATAAACACAGTGGAATCATTGTGGTTCATTTTTTTTTCAAGAGCAAGTATGTATTTCCTTTTTTAAATAGTTTTATTAGCAGTCCAGACTTTGGGGACTTTGTCTATTTATCTCAGTTCTGTTCTGGAAGTAACTCTGTTGTTTACCAGTCTGGTCCTATAGAATCCTACACAATCTCTTATTTGTTGTAGAATCAGTCCTGAAATGTGGGCAGTGCAAATATGTTACCCCATTGTGAAATACTTTGTAATCGTCCTATATTACTAATCATGTGAACATATATAATTGAGTACTGTATTATCCATCCCAGTCACAGATCACCATATTTGATAGTCCTGATCTTCTAGCTATATATTGCTGAACTATGACTGGAATGCACCTTACTCACAAACATTTAATCTGCTTTCACCATAACTGCAAAGTTTGGACAAAAGGGAACAAGTAGGCTTCTCTTAGCAATCCAGGGTCAGATAGATCATGGGAAAAGCAGTCACACAGCATGCTTATTTGAACCAAAAAGATGCTTTAAACAGAAATAGTCAAATAAGGTGAGTAACTGACAACAGCAGATTTAATGGTCTAATCATTGGCTTCCATATTTTAAAACATAGCACAATATAGATTCATCTAAAAAGTTTTTCTCTCCCCCCCCTTCTTTTTCTTTTTATGTTCTCACAGATTTGCAGATCAAGCCATAATATGATAAAGGTGATATAATTGAGAGTCTTCAATACATCATGAACTGGAAACCAGGAAAAATGGTAAATATGAATTAAATTAGGTGTCAGGAGGATAGAGTTTGTTAAATTGGAACAGAATGATGCCTGCTCATTGATTATACATAAACTGAAAACAATGAGCCTACAAAGTAATTTCCATTCTCCTTGATTTCTTTTTTTCATATTCTTTTTTTCCCATATTTTATTTTCCTATATTCATAACAACTGTATACTTATCTGAAGCACTAGCATTTCTAAAAACTGGACTCGGCAACCAGTGATGATCTAATCTTATGGGCAGAGCAAGATCAAATTGATTAGTTAAAAGGGACAAAGAGCTCAGTGTGTTCTGTCTGTGAATAAATTTTTGAAACAATTTCTAATTGTGATGTTGCTAAAGATTATTATATGGTCCAAAACACTCTGCAGAAATAATCCAAGTTTGAGGCTGTTTTAACTGCCCTGTCTTAGTGCTAGGGAATCCTGGGAATGGGAGTTTATTGTGGCACGAGCTCTCTGACAGAGAAGGCTAAGTTTCTCACAAAACTACAGTTCCCAGAATTCTCTAGCACTGAGCCAGGACAATTAAAACGGTCTCAGACTGGATTATTTCTACAGTGTGTTTTGGACCTATATTCATTGTAATAGAAGCATACAGAGTTTTTCAAACTGATTGAAATAGTATTTAGTGCAAACTTAAATCCTGATTTTGGTTATTGTAACTATTTACCAAAACAGCTATTTGGATGATAGAAATTCACAAAAATGCTAGTGAGAAAGAAATTTTGAAATTTTCGTCTCAAATCAGTCTCAAATCACATAAAATGGAAGTAGAATAATAGGACATATATTTCTAATATTTGATATTGAAGGGGTGCTTTATGCATACCATCATTTTATTTGCACACTTATGTGTAGATGAAGACAGAATTTTTGCAATGCAATTTTGTGGGAGGGAAATTCAGTCCACAACAATCACTTGGACACTACCCAGTTACATTATATCCCTGTTCTGATAGAGATGAAAGTAACTATTTCTTCATGCCTTATTATTATTATTATTATTATTATTATTATTATTATTATTTCTATTCCACCCCTCTGAACAAGCAATCGGGGCGGAGTACAGCAGAGGTTAAAACAATATCAAGTTAAAATACCCCTTCCTTACCCTTACCACCCTCCCTTAAAAAAGAATTAAATCGCAATAGAGTTAAAAAACATAATAGATTAAAATAGCAATGCACAATAGTAGGGAGCGGATCCAGCTTAGGTTGTATGGAGAAAAATGCAGGAAAAGATTTTAAAAGCCCTTAAAACCTAGGTATGGAGCTGGGGATATTCACATTCTCTGGGAAGGCTTGCCGGAAGAGATGCGTCTTTAGGGCTCTTTTAAAGCCTTCTAAAGATGGAATGAGACGCATCTCGTCCAGCAGGTCATTCCACAACTTGGGGGCGACAGCCGAAAAAGCCCTCTGGGAGGTCTGTACCAGCTTGGTCTTCATGGGCTGAAGCAGGTTCCTCCCAGAGGACCGGAGTGTGCGGGGGGGGGGTTCATATGGGAAGAGGCGGTCCCTTAGATAAGATGGGCCCAAGCCATGAGGGGCTTTAAAGGTTAAAACCAACATCTTGTACTGTGCCCGGAAACTGATCGGCAGCCAGTGGAGGGCTTTTAGCACAGGAGTGATATGCTCTCTCCTGGATGTTCCAGCCAGAAGCCTGGCTGCCATATTTTGGACCATTTGTAGTTTCCGGGTTAGGCACAAGGGTAGCCCCATGTAGAGTGCATGTAGAGTGCCTATATATGAACTACCTTGTAGACATTATATAGCATACGTTGTCCCAACATTTCTGTCATGGGTGAAATATATTTCGGTTACTTTATGAATTACTCGAAAACAAAGCCATGTTAGCCTGGAAAATAAGTATGCAAAGGGATCTTATAGCACCTTTGAAACTAACTGAAAGAAATGTTGGCAGCATGAGCTTTCATAGACTTGAGCCTACTTTTTCATACATCTGACATGGTAAGCTCAAGTCTACAAAAGTTCATGCAACCAACGTATTTCCTTCATAGAATCATAGAGTTGGAAGAGACCACAAGGGCCATCCAAAGGTGCTACAAGATTCCTTTGCTTTATGAACTACTGTACTTCTCTGTCTTTGCTCACCAATATGTATGCACTGTTCTAACCATGTTTTTTTATAGACATTATATCCTTCAGCATTGCCTACAGATATTTCTTGAGTTTGATCATTTTGAAAGTAAGTTAAGAATCCTTGAAACCTTAGTAGCTGACCACATCTCCCATGCTGTGATTTCCTGCTTGCAGAATGGTGACATAGTGTTACAAGCCATGAATTCATGAAAGAGCTGCAGCGACCTGATCTTTTTACTGAGTTTCATAGCAACGTCATAAACAGCTATGTGTCTAATTTTCTTTGCCATACCAAATACACAGCGGTTCAGAGAAAACAGACAGAAAAAATAAAATGGTGAGGAATTTAACACCAGAATCAAGAGTCCTGACCTACTTTTTCAACCAAATACCAGCTGAAACAGCATTTGCTATACAGAGTGGATAATTTTTTTTTCATGCTCGCATGGTACAAAACAATTGCTTGCATCAAAATGGTTGACAGTAGAAATACTGAGCTCTCCATATGTACTATTTAGGATCTTTTCATAATTATGGAGATTATCTTTACAAGGAAGTTTAAGAATTCAGATTTGCTTTCAGAAACCTAAGAATGTATGTATTTAGGAGATTGCAGGGGTGGGGCCCAGATAAGGAACCTTATCCCTTTGGTCAGATCCTAAGCTATAAATAGGTGCCTGACCTAAGATTTGCCCTGATTTAATTTTAGATGCCATGGTAGTTCTTGAGCAACTGCACTGAAGGAGTCACCATATATCTCATACCTGCACCTTTTTTTTCTGAACACACTTTCATATTTCTGAGAGACAAAGCCCACACCACACCCATCTATTTGACTGCTGGAGTCTGGATACTAATTCAGCATATTTTAACACTAAACAGCAATACCATTACTGAGCATACAGTACTTAGAAAGGTAGTACCATCAACAGCTAATGCAGCAACAACAGAACAAGTGTTGTCAGTCCTTCATTTTGTCCAGATCCTGAAATAGATGGTGACTGAGTCTGGCTTCTTCTGTTATGCTGCTGTGAATTCCACAATTGTTCCCAAAATTGGCAATAGTTACAGTGGGCTCACTCCATATTAACAGTCAACTCTAGTGCTAACCAACATATGTCAACAGATATGGAAAACAAAACAATGGCCAACAGATAGGAAGTGATCAGTATACATCCCAATCCACAAAAAGGGAGACACAAGAGATTACAGCAACTATAGGACCATAGCACTGATCTCCCATGCAAGCAAAATCATGCTCAAAATTCTGCAACATAGACTCCAACCATACATGGAAAGAGAAATCCCAGAGGTTGAAACAGGGTTCAGGAAAGGAGGAAGCACTAGGGACCACATTGAAAGCATATGATGGCTAATGGAGTGCACCAGGGAATTCCAAAAGCAAATCAGCATGTGCTTTATAGACTATACCAAAAGCTTTGACTGTATAGATCATGAAAACCTATGGAATGCCCTTAAAGATATGGGAGTGCCAACACACCTGATAGTCCTGATGAGGAATCTGTATTCATGGCAAGAGGCTACTGTCAGAACAGAACATGGAGAAACGGAATGATTTTCAATTGGCAAAGGGGTCAGAAAGGCTGTATCCTTTCACCCTATCTGGTCAACTTGTATGCAGAACATATTATATGAAAGGAGGCTTAGGCAAAGAAGGAGGAGTGAAAATAGGAGGAAAGAATATCAGCAATCTAAGATATGCAGATGACACCATCGTACTAGCAGAAAACCTCAGAGACCTGGAAGATCAAAGAGGAAAGTGCAAAGGAAGGCTTAGTGTTGAACATAAAGAAAACAAAAATAATGACCACCGAGGACTTTCACAAGTTTAACCTAGACAATGAAGAAATAGAAAAAGTAAAAGAATTCCCATACCTGGGATCAAATATTGATAGAAATGGGGACTGCAGTCAGGAAATCAGAAGAAAATTAATAATGGGGAGAGTGGCTATGAAAGAACTAGAAAAGATTCTTAAATGCAAAGGAATACAACTGAGCACAAAAATTAGAATTATACAAGCCATTCTATTTCCATGTATGGGTTTGAGAGCTGGACAATTAAGAAAGATGAAAGGTAGAAAATCATTTGAGATGTGGTGCTGGAGAAGAGTGCTGAGGATTCCATGGACAGCCAAAAGGACAAATGGGTCCTAGAGCAGATCTAGACGGAAACCTCCCTGGAAGCCAAGATGACCAAACTGAGGCTGTTGTACTTTGGACACATCATGAGATCATGAGAATGCACAACTCATTGGAAAAGATAATAATGCTGGGAAGGGTGGGGGGAACTAGGAAGAGAGGAAGGCCACATGCTAGATGGATTGATTCTATTAAGGATCTCACAGGTATGGGGTTGCAGGAATTAAGCAGAGCAGTGGAGGACAAAGGGTCTTGAACATGTCTCATCCATAGGGTCGCCATGAGTTAACAAGAACAACAATCCTCCACATTCACTGGGATTAGGGGCATAGGACCCCTGTGAAACTGGAAAAACTGCAAACTGAAAGAACACCTCACTATGAATCTCTAGGACCTTCAGGGCAAATCTATGGTTAAGATGTGCCAAAAGTTAACCATGAAATTGCACTGGAGGACCTACAGCTGTCCAGAGAGGTGTTCTCTCTAGGAATCACTAGGTCATCCAGCATGACTTTTGGCAGAAGTTGTCAGCAGAGTCACGCTGGAGGACGTAGAGATTTCTAGAGAGAAAATATTAATCATATTTGTGAATAATCAAATCCACAAAGGTCAAAGCCACAAATGTGGAGGGCAGACTGTACAGATCAATATCAATATGATCTCGAATGTTCAACTAAGTCCTTTTTGTTCCAAGGAATCATTCTTGGCAGGTGTAGAGTAGGTTCTGCTCTTGGGATTATAATTGTGGAGAAACCAATTTTTTTAAAGGCACAAATTACAGAGTGTTCATAAATTGTGCATTTACATTTGCAACATTTGTTGATACTATAAACAAATGGTTATGTGAGCTACAAAGGCCAAGATTTGCCAGAAGTTCTCAGCAGGAAAAAAGCTACATTTGAGCCAAATTAATCATTGATATGCTTGAGACAATTGCTTGGAACATTATTTTCTTTGTGAATTTACTATTGGAAGCACAGCATGCCCAGGTACTTTTTGCAGTCATATCATACTAGTTTAATAATAGTATTCTCAGCTAACAAAGAAATAAATAAAATTTGACTAACCTCAAAATCTGAATTTCCAACAGTCAGTTTGCACTGTTTTTGTAAACTGCTTTTGGCAGTTATTTCACACATGGCAAGGGTACAAATTAATTTTCAACCAGCATGTAAGAGACACAGTTGCACAGGAAAAAGATTAAAGGAATCACTCAGAATAGTGGTGTTAATTCTTACTGTACCTGATATCACCAGCTTTTTCATCTGTGTAAGGTTCAAATATTGCACTTAGGGATGGAATAGAAATTCATTAATTTCCCAACTGGAGCCAAATGTGGAGTTCCCAAACCTTCAAGAAACAGCCAGAAAATAAAGCAACACATCAAAAGTTTCCTCAAATTTTGGGAACTTTTTTGTTGTTCCCCACATAACAGAAATTGAACTGTATTCGAGAACTGTGTAATGCTTTGAGAAACTGTGCAGTCAAAAGCTACATTAACAGTCTTTTTTTTTTTACTACACATAGAATACTGTAGAGTTTCCCAAGGTAAAAAAAACAATAACTCACCCACATAGATTGCTTTTTTCTATATGTTTTGGGAAAGTGAAGAAAATGTGAAACTAAATTGCTCAGTATACCCCTCTGCAAAGAAAATTATCAAGTGTTCAGTGTTGTGTCTGCAGCCAACATGGGCATTCATGTTACATAGAGCTGAAGACCAAATGCTGAGGATCATTAATAAGTGGTGCCCTGCGTTAGGCTAACCATTACTGGGAGCAATCTGTGGTTGCATCCAGCAAAACCCATTCATGATATGTTCTAGCTGACATATGCAACCAGAAGGAGAAAATGGATCCAGAACCTCTCCACCTAATGGGAAGCTGTGCCATGCTTAGGATTTGCAGAGTAAGCAAAGCCAATTTGGCCTGCATGATTTCTACTTTGGTCTCAGAGATGTCAGTAAAATAATATTTAGTGAAGATCTCTGTACTTTTTACTTTTGGGTTTTTTAGTTTTTACAGTGTGTACAGCCATGGCTTATTGTATTTCTTCATCTTTCCAGCAACCAACAGGAGGATATTGCTGAAATGTTTTACCATCATAGTAAGTAAAAGCTTATAAACAACACAGTAGGGAAGTGCAGAGTTTGTCCTGCTATCCTATTTTTGGTCTCATTCCTCTGGCAAGAGCAATATGTGGTCCATCTCTCAGTTAACATCATTAATCCTTCTTCAAGTGGAATGAATGAAGGTGTGAAAGCAAAGAAAGGAAGAAGAGAGGGATCTGATATCATAGACTTAGAAAATAGCTTTCTTTACAAATTCAGTTACCAAACAAAATCTCTGTGTAGAAACCTTACAATAGCATTTGAGATACTAGCACTAATTGGTCTTGGCTTCTTGGAAAGAGCTTTACTGGAAATAGAATTAATGGTAACAGTCAAAGCAATTATCTCTTGAATGAGCAAACAATTTTTATTATTATTTAGAAAAATATTCCTGTGATCTATTTAACTATTTTATATGTATAATCAAAGCAGTCAGTTCAATTCAACCCAAATATCATTGATTTTAATAGAAGAGAACTGAGTGCATGTGTCTCATTTCCATTGAAATCAAAAGGAGTAAACATGGGCCCAGCTTTGTCTGAAAATTTGTATTTATGCAGTGTAATGCATTAACATTTGGATATTATGTTGCTGTCTGTGTTCTATTTTGTTTCATTACATTATAAATTATTAGGGCACAATCTTTGTATTATAATAAGCACAAACCAGCAGAAAAGTAATTCAACAGCCTTGGGTTATTCATCTTTCCCTCCAACCTCACAGATTCAAGTAAACCATTGTTTTCTTCTAATTAACAAGCTTAAAGATGTTGCTTGACCAAGCAGTAAAACAAATGTTTTGTGCAACACAGCACCCATATCTCCAATTTAGGTCAAGCCATCAAGACGATGCAAAGGACAGAAGATGGAAGATGAGATGCTCTATTTCACATATACGCCCTCTGGAAGGGCTGGCAAAGGCAGCCACTTAAATTAAGTACAGGTCATCAGACAAGATATTTAATCTATTCCTAAGACAGACAACTTCCACTGCTGAAATCCCTATGGCCTTTAAAGCAACCCAATGAACTACTTCCTCGTGTACTCCTGTCAAGTCATGTTAGGCTTCTTGTTTTTTAAAAGTGATATTCATGTATGCTTATGACTGTATTGCTCAGAGCAAGGAAAAGTGTTTTGGTTTATTTATGACCTACTAACCTTAAATAAAGAACAAAAAAGTTACAGCCAATCTGAATGTTCTCAGAAGCCCAGAGATATGAAATGAAACATAAAATGAATCTGGCATTTGTAGCACAGGCCAGCAAAAGCACACATGGTCAATCTGCATGATTTCTTATAAAAAGTAGATGGAAACCAGATGATGGAATAAGAAGGGGGGAAAGTCATTGTTACTTGGTGCATAATCTAAAAGGCAGACAGAGAACTTGCAGTTTAGGAGAGAGTAGGGATTTTCATATTGCACTCAAGGTGAGAAATAAACAGAAAAATGAATGGTTGTGCTGAAGTTTCAAATACTTTATCGGGAAGGAAAAATGGAAGTGAGATGTAGCCAAATGTATCATTTGGAGGCTGAATCTAATGGAAATGACACAACTAAGGAGATAATGTAACTTTAAAAAATAGTAATATGGTGATTTGGGAGAAAGAGTCACGGGAAGAATACATCAACTGAAAAATAATACAGAATGGAAGTTCATAAGAAAAAAAAAGTTAAACATGGCTGACTCTAAACCATAAAGTTTGCTCCCTTTATTGGGAAAATACACAGATACATTCAAAGGCCTTTAAAACTCATATAATTCTGTTGTTGTTGTTGTTGTTGTTTTAGTTTTCAGAATAAGTGGGATTGAGCTGAAACTACTCCATAGTTTTGAGCAACCAGAAGCAGGTTTGCTTTGAAGGAATTCACTAAAAGAAACTCTGTCTACATACTGAGAAGACAAATCAAGCAACTAGTCAGATAAATTCTTACCATAGTCTTATAATGTATGACCTCCAAACCTAAACTCATGTTCACTTGGTGTTTATTAGAAAATAATGCTTTCTGTAATCTTCCCAAAACTTTTATCTGGCATCTTGCTTTGTTTTGTCAAAAAGATTAAGGGAAAGGGATTTTGAGACATTGAACATATTTCATTATGGCTAGAGAGTAGATAGCCACACTTTTACCACAGTATGCATAATCTTTCTGTGATCAGTTCACCATATTTTTCTTATCAGCTATAAACAAAGCTTGACAGCCTTAAAGAAACCTTAGAAATCAGATTGTGCCAGCTGGATTTATTGCATACTGTTTTAGAACATGTCTGAAAAATGCCAAAACTAAAAGAATACAGCAACATTAAAGCTCTTGGAGTTGGTTGAATTTGCTGGTATTTTAACAGAATTTTGGCTAAAATACTATGCATGCTTCCTTGTGACTAGGTCTCACTGAACTCACTAGCCTCACTCAATAAACTGGTATTAACTACCCTGTCGATAGATTGCTTTGTGAAACAACAGAGTACTCCTATTAATAATATGCCATCCATGTAGTTACCTCTTAACAGAGATAATTGGATTGCCTTAGTCCTGACTAAGGTATTATGATCTAGATACCAGTGCAAGTGTGGCAACTGAGGAAAGGTAGAAAAATGGAGTTCCTATCCAGGTATTAATAACATGATTAAAGTGAACACATAAGGGGATGAGCATGCTAGCTCCAGCTACTTGCATTATGGATGTAATTCTTCACTAATTTACTTTTCAAAAGAAACAATAAGTAATGTTAGTTATTTTCTTCTCACTGCAGCACAAACTATACAGTTCTTGAAACCTATACACCATCCTGGACTTATTTTGGACATAATTCTTCCATGGTTATTTTTGCACAGAAAATAGAAAATCCTGCACAAGATAATGGTATTTTCTGCCTAGAAATATTACTTCTACAAAGATTCTCATCAAATCAGGAGTCTCATCAGAATTTTTCAGCACTCAAGGAATACATTTCTCCACTATTTTTTAAAGTAATTTAAAATACTATTCCAATCTCCAACTTCTGTCATGAGTCCCCATGTGCGGAGAGTGACAGTCTGTAAAGGATTAGCTCTGCTGTATACAGAAGCTCTCAATGCAATCCAGACCCCTAGATTGGCTCCCCAGTCATGTATAAAATCTCTCTATATAATCCAGAACCCTGATTTTTAGTGTTCTGGATAAGAGAGGATCTGCTCTTGAGACAATCACTCTCTATAAAACAAAAAGGAATGACGAGATTACAATAGTCCCCCTCCTCAACAATTTCCTTTAACAGTATTATGAATGCCTGAATAGGACTGGAGGCAAGGGTTGAAAGAGAGAAGAATATGTAATTACGTTACAAAGAGTTCTTGGTTCTACCATACAGTAATGGAATTTCCCCCAAAGCTTGATGCTGCTGTAAGATATATATTTTTTAAAATTTTGTTGTTGTGATCAAGAAAAAAAGTTATATTGGAGCAGATGAGTTCACTTAGATAACATATTTAATCTTGAAATCTTGCCATATATTTATGTTATGTTGACGAGAGTTATGCATACATTTGGGTGCTTAAGAAATTCTATCATCTGTCTGATGAAACTCTCAAGAAATCAGCAGGGGAAGAAATTAAGGTGCACTGGCTGGTATAGTGTAGGCTAAAATATCTGAGCTAAAATATCCCACAATTGCCCCTTTGCAAATTTGTTCTATTGAATTTGGCTTTTCCAGGACCTCATTCAATAGCCTGAGGAAAGCTTATTGATATTTAGACAATTTTCTTATTGTAATAGTAATACTGCCCTGCTTTACAGAATTGTTAGAAGCATTATTTAGAATAGCTGTGTGGAGTTTTTCAAACACAATAAAATGCTTTATGAATATTAGGGGATTTTAAGCCATATATTCATTAGATATTAAGACAGATCAATAGACTAAACCCATCTCAAGCCTAGTTTGTACATATATTTTTTCGTACAGTTGTATATGTGTGTGAAGCAGATATTTTACTTCAATCTTATATTTTCCTCTATGGTTTTGCCCTTTATTCCTGTGCCCAAATTCCCCAAACAGGTCAGATATAGATTTTTCTGAACATTTAATGGGTTAGAACCATTCTTTCCTGAGAGTCCTTTAATAGGACAACTTAATGGGATGGGTCAGTGGTCAAGTGCTATGGGACCAGTGACTTAAAAGTGAATTATCTATGGAATGTAGGCCATTGTCCTTTTTTATCTCTCCTTCTTTCCTCTCCCCACTCCGCCACTTTCAGACATTTAAGGATGGATGCTGTGAAGTCCACGGAATTCTGTTTTTTGTGGTTGCTTCAGTGAACATTCAACGCTGTCGGTGAGTTTGGGATTAAAGTGAAAACCATCGACCGTTGATTGTACCCTCCAGCTAACCATCCTCCTCCTTCCTTCATGCTTTCAGACCTTTCACTGAAGACAGTTTCAAAACCAGCACACCAGATTTGTTTGTCTGTTTGTTTTGTCTTCCCTTACAGAGCCTCACACACACAAAAGGTCACAATCAACATTCATTGCTGTCGGTGGGTTTAACTATGGGGACAAGCTCACTGAACAATGAATGCAACTGTGGCCCCACTTTTTACAGTCACAGTCAAGAGGAATATTGGCTTTGACAGCAGCACCTGAAGTGGATGTCACTGACTGAAAAGCTACACTTCTTAGATCAAGAGGCTGCAATGTTTTCAAGCTGCCTATTTAAGATGTGTGGAGGGAGCAAAAACCAAAGATGTTGTGATTATGTCAAACAAAGGTATTCTTTACTGTTTATTATCTGTATTGGAGGGTCTTAAGTTTTGTATTTTGTTTTATTTCTTACAAAAGTATGACGAAAAAATACTGTATACGTAAGCCTAATAAATGTCAGAGCAGAGATACCTTACTGTCTTCACCTAGAATGAAGAAGGTAAAGGGGAAAAGAACAAGAACATAATTGTGTTTGTCTATATTGTATTTTAAAATCTGTGCTGAAAGGGCTGTAGGTATCTGATTCAAAAGCTGTTCTGTAACACCGACTATCAACAGTGGTCAAGGAGAACATAACTTCTTTAAACTGAAGATTGAGCCAAACATAGAACTTCAAAGACCACTTCAGGCAAACACATAAAGAGATTAATGAGATTCTTGCGCTTTTTACTGAAGCCTGCTGCAAATCCTTAGAACTGTTGATCCCACAAAAACAAGCCCACAGACACAGGAAGCTGACTTATACTAAATTAAATTATTGAATCATCTGAATAAGTATTGTCTGTGCTGACTGGCACTGACTATCTGGGATTTTATACAGATGTTTTGCATAGTTCTACCAAACTTGGGACCTTTGACCTGCAAAGCATTTGCCTTTTTGAAGCCTACTGTAGAGACACACACTTACACAGGTTAGGAGATTAATAGAAGGAAAGGTTCTCACTTTTCCTCCAGGAATTTTTTTTCCATCCCTGAATTACCTTCATGGTGGTGTGGAGCCCATGTGTGCTACAATGGCAACTGCTTATTCTCATTGTGTTCTTTAATGAAATGCTTGCTATAATTTTGTGATTAATTTACGTATGTTAAATTTTACAAGCACATTTCTGGGTGCTTTATTCTCATATCTGTTGCATTTTTAAATTCTGTACATTTTTGTTCTGATGATATATGATCCTAGGCTCCCTTTAATTTCCTGACAATGACATTTCCTATGCAGTGTATACTAGCAACACTCACTTGCCAAATGAAGACATACAAAAAAGATCATGAGTTATTCTTGTTCATAAAGAATTCAAGGAGATCATTTCCAACTGAACAGAATGTTTACTATTGTAGGTACAGTTCCAGATAACTCTGTTAATTTATATTAAAACAATAATTCACAAGTCTTCAGTTACAACCTCTGGACCTTGGTGTAATTGCAAAAGTGTGTGTTATTTCACTTACATGCTACAAGCTTTAACTAGAATGAAGAACCTAGAAGTAGAACCTGACTGGTCTATAAAATTAAATGCTGTGCTCATTAGCTGAACTTTAAATTATTGATAATACAATGACTTTAATTACCGATGGCAGATCCAGATGAAATGACCTTTATTTTGGACTAAAATGTTATATTTGTTCCTTATTTCACTATATTTGATTAACAAAATAATTGAGATGGTCTGTACTCTAAATTCCTTTTCTGTTTTAGTATGTTTCTCATAATATATTAAGAGTTTATAGTAAGTAGGCATCATTGCAAAAGTAAGGAAAAAGATCTGGCATTCCTCACAACAGCCAGAGGACCAAAGGCTGCTGGTAAGTTATGTAGATATATGTATACATATCTTCTGGGGGAGTGGGTCCAAATAGTCCTTTTCTTTCCCTCAGTCAAAGAACTTTGCTACAACTGTCAGTTGCCCTGCAGATATATGAGCAAATAAACAAATACACACATTCACTAGCCCCAGAATGACAGCCCACATGTTTTCAGTTCTATGTTCAACCAATGAAAATAGATCTCAGAACACTGTCTTAATATGATACCTGCTTTGGAGTTGTTTACGTGTGTTTCAGTGCCCAAGTAGTATATGGAGGGGGGAGTGTTAATAAAAAAATAATCTTTTTATATATTAGTGTAACTCATTTATGATTTCATAGATGGATTGGTATAAAAGTAATTGAAAGATAATGGCTAGAATTCTATTGTTGTCATACACAGATATTTAGTCACCTTCCTCATGTGGTTGTACTTTTTTGGCTATTACATATAAACCATATTCAGCTCACAATTACATAAGTGAATTTCACAAGTTTAATGATTTCACATGTAGTTGCACATTCTTGGATGGTGCATAACTATGTATCAGTACCTCAGCGTACCACTTGAGTCACTGATATTATGGAAACAACGGTTACACATTTCCTGTTGCACAATGGGACAGTAAAGAATAACACTGAAAATGGAAAAAAGAAAAGTGTATAGATTAATACTTTTGTTAGTGATAGATCTTTTTCAATGCAGCACTTATGTAAAACAACACAAATGAGAGGTAAACAAAGCTGCAAAGCAATGAGGAGCAAGTCAGCTAAAAGCTTAACATTCCAGGCAGGATGCAGTCGAAAAATTAAAATGCAATATACAAAAATAAAGGGGCTCTACAGACTGCCCCTAAGGGGCAGCAGGAGGCCGGCCCTTTCCTGGCTGGATGGGTCCATGGCAACCTCACACTGTGGCACTGATCTGGCCTTTAGAGGGTGAAAAAAGTGGCTCCTTTTTGTGCCCTCCAAAGGGCACCATAGCCGTGGCGGCATGTCTGTATGGCACCCCTCTCAAGCACTGCATCATCTGGACATAGCGCTGGAGGCTTACCATGATGCCATGTACTGTCTGGAGTGGCACATGGCATCATGGTGCCTAGAGGTGGAGTCAGGATGTGCATTGTCAGGAGCTGTGCCCTCACTCCGCCCACAGGCAGGCCTTTCGGGCCAGTCTGTATAGGGCCAAAGGTACCGAATCTAGTTGAAACACCACCTGTCATGCTGGCTCCACCTTGCCTCCTTTGAACACTCAATAGCCACTTAAGTAATTAACTACAAAATCTAAAAGCCACTTTAAGAAATTGTCTCATATGGCAAAAAATGTATCACACTAATAAGGCACTAGGATCTTTAGTCCCATTGTAACAATTGCATATTTAAGCTTGCATAGAGAAAAGATTTAGATATTAAAATTTCAGAAGATGATTGGAAGAAAAGATGGGCCATTCTTCTGTCCCAGCCATGGCAAAAGAAAATGCGTTGAAGACTTCATATAGGAGCTGCTAATGCCCTGTTCATCTTTTGTTTCTATTTTAAAAACTATCTGAAGAGGATGTGGTGAAAGTGGGTCCTTTGAACATATGTGATTAGAATGTCCAGCAGTGAAATATTTTGGGTTAACAAATGGTTTCTTTCCTTTGATGTATGACAATCCATAATATACTTCCTCAAGGAGAATCAATAGAAGCTGAATATACTCTCCAGACAGAATTAACTACTTAGACATAAAAATTTTACTGGATGTTTCCTTGTTGAAGTCAAATCCGAACATTTGTGGTGATGGAAAACTTTGCATGGACTCACAAACTGGCTTAATAGAATTTGGATGACGCCTCTATTGGGATGGAAAGTGAATTAAGGCACAATACAGACGGACACTTTAGGGCGCCCCGGTCAAGTGATAGGGTTGCCCGGGAGCAGAGCCACTAGATGCTCTGCAACCCTAGCACGTGATGAGGGCGTCCTTGCTCCGCAGTGCCATACACATGGCGCGCTGAGTGATGATGTCGCAGATGCGCAGCAACCAAATGAAGCTGCACACCTGCGATGTCATAGATGTGTCCTATGGCACTATGGAGCTTTTTCAGGCTCCCTTTTTCATCTGCACCTTCACTGCTCCATTTGATTGCTGCGGCAGCAATGCGGACAAAAAAGAGGTGGCGCCAGACTGCCCTTTTTGGGCAATCTGTAAAGACCCTAAAATACACATAAAGAGAGAGGCATATGGATAATTTTGAAGAGATTTGGTTTCCTTTTATTTTATGCATAAATAAAATAAATTCTACAAAATACTACCTGAAATTTTTGAAATATATACCATCATAATAATCAAATATGCTGTATATATTCATGTATAAGTCTAGAAATTTTAGTTAAAAAATTGATCCCAAAAACTTAGGTCAAGTTATACACGGGTCAATGTAAACACTATAAAATGTAAAAACTCTTATTAAAAAGAAAACCATTCCCTGGTAAAGGCAAG
The DNA here is from genome assembly GCA_034509955.1 of Urosaurus nigricauda. NCBI lineage: Eukaryota > Metazoa > Chordata > Lepidosauria > Squamata > Phrynosomatidae > Urosaurus > Urosaurus nigricauda. The sequence goes on from JAOEGL010000004.1 coordinate 112,198,020, forward strand.
AGTGCAATCTGTCCTGGAATCACTGACCTCCCTCTGCTATCTCTTCCTTTAGTGTGAGCCAAAGCAGTTATGCCTGCCAGAATTTTGTAAGTTCTTTGGCATTGTTTTTCTTTGCTTCATCATTTAGATCCTTTGTTGCATGTCCCTAAGTTTTACACTCAACTCATCCAAAGGTCATATCAAAATCCATAATTTTGCACCCAAAACCTGCCCTCAACCTATACACGAGATCATGAATATATACAATATCTACTTTTCCCCAGAATTGGGACACAAAGTGGTTCACAATTTAAAAGAACAATACAATTTAAAACATATAAAAAGAGAGCATTAAAATAGCATTAAAGTATTTGCAATATTAAAACAAGTCAACGTCAGTAAAAGAATAAAATGCAATTAAAAAGATTAAAAAGCTCTTTAAAATAGTTTAGTCAAAAGAAATACAGCACCCTCTCGCCCATTCTTTTAAAACATTCTGTTTCAAAAGCCTATCTGAATAAAAAAAGTTCTAGCCTAGGTCTGGAAGGACAAGGAGGGGGCCACTCTGGCCTCCATGGAAATGGAATTCCAGAGTCTAGGAGCAGCCAACAAGAAGGCCCTCTCTCATGTCCCCACCAACTATGCTTGTGATGCTGGTGTGACTGAGAAGGGCCTTTCCTGGTGATCTCAGTGTCTGGGCCAGCTCATATATGGAGATAGGGTCTGCTAAATAGCCCAGACCTGAGCCATACAGGGCTTTATAGGGCATAATCAGCACTTTGAATTATGTCTGGAAACAAACTGACTGCCAGTGGAGCTTTTTTAACAGGGACATAGTGTACAGTTAACAGTCTGACTGCAGCCTTTTAAACCAGCTGAAGTTTCAAAATACTGTTAAAAGGCAGCCCCAAGTAGAGCATATGACAGTAGTCCAAATGGTATGTAACTAAAGTATGTAACTTGGGCCAGATCCAGCATATCAAGGAACAGGAGTTGTTGGAGTACAAGCTTTAAATGTGCAAAAGCACTCCTGGTCACTGTAGAAACCAGGGCTTCCAGATTCAGAACTGAGTTCAGGAGTACAAGGAAGTATCCAAAAGTTTTAATGATCACCTTTTTAAAAAATTGGCAGAAAGTTTGTTTTGATTTGTAGTTGTTAACTTATCTCTATGTAGTCACTATCTAGATTTATACATTTTGCCCAGCGTATCTTGACCGTCCAATACCTGATATTGTAGAAGCCTGCATTGCGCCTGATGAGGATTTTACACTTTAGTCACTTCTGGCACAGTAACAAAAATAAAGGATGCAATGGGCGGATTTTCTCATCAATGTTCACTTAGGGACCAATGATGACACTGACAAAATTTGATCAATATTCCCTAATAACTTCCGGGTGATAATTATTACTTTACAATACCCCCTCGTAGCATGCAATCTGCAGACTTCTACAATATCAGGTATTTGGAGGGTCAAGATACTCTGGGGAAAATGTATAAATCTAGATAGTGACTACATAGAGATAAGTTAACAACTACAAATCAAAACAAACTTTCTGTCATTTTTTAAAAAAGGCAATCCTTAAAATTTTGGATACCCCCTTGTGCATCCAAACTTTGAACCTGCACTTTAAGGGGAATGTAATGAGGGCAGTCTGTAACACAGATGAAACAACTATTCCTTGATCTGCCTTCCGATTGCCCAGGAGAACCTGGGTCTTGTATTAAGTTTCAATTTGTTTGCCCTCATTCATTCCATTTCAGATGACAGACATTGGTGTAGGACCAGGAAGATGCAAAGTAGCTGTAAATATGAGTCTTGATTCCAGTCTTTGGGGCGATACACACTGCCCAAAAGGGGTGGCCTGGCGCCACTTTTTTTTGCTGTGGAGCTACATCACAGCAGCTAGATGCTGCCGTGAAGCTCCACAGCAAAAGAGGAGCGGGCAAACCATGCTCCTTTTTTGTGCCGCAATCGCAGTGCAATTTACAGAAAAGGCGCCATTGGGTGCCTTTCCACCGGCGCAGCCGCAGAGCTTCTAGCAGCTCCGCAGCTACGCCACCGCCATTACATGTTAGGGTTTGTGAGCATGCGAACGCTGCACACTCACAAACCCTAATAGTGCCGCCCATGCGCCTCTTCGGGGTCATCAAGTAAGCAGAGTAACCATAATTACCTCGGGGGGGGGGGGGAGAGAATCAGATAGTATTAATGGAAAGCAAGGAAAAGGTTGTTCTGAAGTAAAAATAAGTAGTCATGGGGAATTTAGGAAAGGCTTATAACAGGCATGTCTTTACTTCCATACACCATGGTTTTCAGCTACCTGGATCTTTTTTTCAAGTCTAACTAATTGAGAGGCAGGCAACATATGGCCCTGCAAATGTTCTGATCAGCCCCAGGCAACAAAGGCTTAGATCATGGACTGATGTGTTTTATGAACCATTGACATCTGGAGGGCCACAGGTTATCTACCCTGATTCTAGTCCAACATCATTTTCACGAGTAATTCATTATATAGAGAGAGCTTGTAGCACCTTTGAGACTAAATGAAAGAAAGATGTTGGCAGCATGAGTAAAAACATCTGAAGAAGTAGACTGAAGTCTACAAAAGCTCATGCTGCCAACGTCTTTCTTTCATTTAGTCTCAAAGTTGCTACAAGATCTCCCTACATACTGATTCTACAGAATAACATGGCTATATCTCTGAATAAGTAATTCATATGATACTTCAGGAGGCACCAGAGCAAAGAATGAAGGCAGCACATCACTACCCAAATATTTGTCCTCTAGTATCTGATGTTTGGTGGCCTGCCATCTCTGAACATTGTGGTTCCCACTTTGGGAGAAGGAACTGTGATGACTATTATTGTTGTTTTTGCTGCTGCTACTACTACTATCAATCAGTTTAGCTGTGATGACTCTCCTCCCCCTTTTCCTCTATTTATTTATATCCACCTTTTCCCAGTTTGGGATTCAAAAGATAAAAAGCAATTAATTCACCATAAAAACTGAAACTAGTTAAAACAAATTAAAGCATAACAAAAACAACAATATTTCTCTTTCTCCATGAATTTGCAGAGTCCTTTTAATGAAACACAATTTATTTCTGGGCACAATTCAAACTGCTGGTTATGACTTATAAAGTCCTGCATGTCTTGGGTACAGACTTTCTGTATGAGAATACCTGAATTAAGATCCTTGAAGAAGGGCTGTCTTTTGATCCTACCACTGTAACACGTATATCTGGTGGGAACAAACCAGAGGGGTCCCAGGATGTGAAACTCTTCCACGGGATGTTACGCTATCTTCTCTGTTCTCCTTTTGCCAACAGGCAAGGACCTCTTTATTTAAACTTTCTTTGTATAATCAACTGTTTATTGCAAAAGGGTCCTTTGATGTGAGAGTTCTGCACTCTTATAATTATGTGTTATACTTCTAAACTGTTTTAAATCAATGGGCTTTAATAAGATAGTTTCAATTTTTTTTTAACTTTTTATTGTAAGCATTGTGTTTTCGCTGTACTTTGTTTGCAGTCTATGCTGTGAGCTGTCTTGGTTTCAATGTTTGGGTATAGGGAGGAAAAGAGAGAGAAAGACAGACAGACAGACAGACAGAGAAACATGCTAACCAGCAGTTATTTCCACACCTTTGGATGCCATAAGTTCATTGTGTAATGTCTAAAGAAGCAGTTAACTGCAGTCGATGTCCTCAAATACATGTATAATAAAAGGTGGGAAATGCTTATAAATGGCTGAACTATGGGTCATGATTGCAGCACCAGATCTTTAGCTCATGTCATATTTTTGTCCTTGCTATTAAGAATATAGGAGATCATGCTGCATGAGATCAAAGGCCTTTGTTGTAGTTGTTAACTGCCTTTGAGTCAATCCTAACTCATAGTGACCCTATGGGTGAGATACTTCCAAGACTCCCTATTCTCCACTGTTCTGCTTAAGTCATGCAAATTCATACCTGTTGACTTCCTTAATAAAGTCCAAGCATCTAGCTTGTGGTCTTCCTTATTTTTTCTATGTTCCTCCACCTTTCCTAGCATTATTGTCATTTCCATGAATCATACCTTCTCATGATGTGGCCAAAATACAACAACCTTAACTTAACCATCTTGGCTTCCAGGGAGATTTCAGGCTTGATCTGTTCTAGGACCCATTTGTTTGTATTTTTGGCTGTCTGCAGTATCCTCACCACTCTTCTCCATATCTCAAATGTGTTGATATTTTTTCCTAACCTTTTTCTTCACTGTCCAGCTTTTGCACCCATACATGGTGATGGGGATTACAATGGCTTGTACCATTCTAACTTTCATGGTCAATTGCATATCTTTAGACTTTATGAACTTTTCTAGTTCTGTCATAACTGTCCTCCCCATTCCTTTCTTTGTACATTCCTAGTCTTCTGATTTTGTGACTGAAGTCCCCATACTGATCAATGTTTGATCTGAAGTACAGGAACTCTTTTACTATTTCAATTTTCTCATTGTCTAGGTTGAATTTGTGTAGATCCTCCATGGTCATTATTTTTGTTTCCTTTATGTTCAGCAGAAATCTGAACCTGCCTTTGTACTTTCTTTTTTGAGGCCTACCTATTCCAAATTGTGCTTCCGCAGTGAACAATCAGAGCCTATAAGAAGCCTATGAACAAATCAACACAGCAATAGTAGTGTACCAGCGGCTGTTCACCAGCCACTGGTATTCTGAGGAACACTGCCTGTAGTGCAGGAAGAAACATTAATAACTTTACCCTCCATGTCAACAAATTACTCTGAATATGAAGAAGACCGCCACCACCACAACAACCAAACAACATATTTCTTCTGCTGATAACACTACATCAGGAGTAGGAATCATGATGCTCCAGATATTGTTGGACTGGAACTCTTAGCCTGCCTCATTGGTAGCTATGCTGGCTAGGGCTGGTGGGACATACAATCCAACAACATCTGAAGGATCACATGATTCCCACCCCTACATTTAACTGAGTTGTCTATTTATGAAATCAGTGTATAAAGCCTTCCTAAATGGCACCATTCCTAAATGGCACCATTCATGTTCCTTGGTTATATTCTGTCTTGCAACCATATCACAGACCATTTTCTATGAAAGCATGGGAATTTAGTCCCCAAAAGGAAAAATTTCCTACATGCAAAGTCATCAAATTTTTGAGACACATAAATTTGAAGGCCACTTAGTAAACAAAATATAGAAAAGCATCCCAGATGCATTTTCCATTTATTGAAATGGAATGATTGTGGGTCTGAGGAATTTTTAAAATTAATACTACACATTTTTGAACAATGAATCAATTTTTATAAAATAGTAATCCATACCAGATTTTAGGGCAAGATAGTAAATGAACTGGCCTTGGCATTTCCCCTCTTGTTTTCAATAAAAGAAGAAAGAAATAGAAACCCAAACCACAACAATCTTTATGGGATTTGGGGAGAAAGAGAGACAGAATATGTCACAGAGCTCAGAAATGAGATATGAGTACTTCTTCCTGCAATATTAGACAGAGCCAATAATCATTTATTTACCATTGGCAATGGTTCAATTTGCAAGTGTTAGACATTCTACAAGTATTCTTGTATACTATTTTTTGTAAGAAATGCAGAAAGTTCCAACCCAAGGACTTCAAGAAATTAAATCTCTTCCCATATTTGTGGGATAAGTAATGGAAAGAAAAGGCTTAGAACAGCCCTCGGCATTGCATCAAGATGAACAGCCTCTGATGTCTTTCAATCAGCCAAATGAGGAAGCTGTTCCCTCAGAACTGGAAAAAAACTACAAGAAGATGCTTTCCACATGTTTTTTCCCCTTCTTTTTTGGCTATGATCAAGATAGATTAATATGTGCAGAAAAATCCACACCTAATACTTTATAGTGAAATCCTTCCTGCCCTGTAGTTTGTAACAGTTTATATTCACATGTTTCCAGGGAGGAGGGCAATGAGAAACAGCTCATTCCAACCTCAGCAAATCTGCCAGTGTTTACAGAGATCATTTTTCATCTTGAAGTGGAGAAGGGCTACTAAAGGTGCGTGAGAAGAGCTTCTGAAAGGTGTATCAACATTACTGGTGAGGTTAAAAGGGTCAAAACACATACAAGTGTCATCGTATGTAAAGTTTGTACCAATTGTAGAAAGTCTGTGAGATAACTGGCATGAATAGTTTAGACTGAAAATTGTTTTGAATAAAGATATGTACTGTTTTTAAAACGAATCTACAATGACAGTCTACTACCAGCTTGTATTTCATGAACACCCCTCTTCTGTATGGCCTCATTGCAGGTATAGATGAAAATGATATTTTGTCCAAGAAACCATATTCCAATGGTGGCAACATCAAATACAGAACAGATCTGAGACATACCATGTTAGATCTAGTTCTCACCTTACTTGCCATTCAGTCCCTAATTCATTAAAGAAGTTCAAGTCACATCAAGAACTGAAAAACAGCTCTAGAGAGGGGGCCTAAACCACAATATTTAGGAAGTTTAAGTGGCTTGATTTTTTTATTTTGTTTATATTTATTTATTTATTGATGATGTTTGACATCACCTGGGGGACTTTGGGGCATCAAAAAGTAGTTCCACTGGCTACACTTTGCCCAGCCTCACATAGAAACTGTAGGAAGGATTGTCTAGAAGAGGCATGAAATGCTATGTTGACATTCCAGTCATTTCACCTGGGGAGATACTTGACTTCCTTTCATACATGTAAATATTCCCACTCATAAGTGGTTATGTTCACAACAAAGAAAACTTCAGCATTACTATGGATCACAAGAACTATAAAAATGCTGCAATTATGGATGTCAGCTTCAGTTTTATCCGGTCACAGCCTGGTACGTTACTCCTTTCTCCTCCATTATTGAAGGTATGGCTTATGCAAAGGAAACTTCAATACATGGCATGCACAAACCATCACCATCTATTATTATTAATTATTTACAATTAATGTATTCATTTATCTCCTACTTTCCTCCCAACAGTGAAACTTAAGGCAGCTAACAACCGATCTAAAACAATGCAGATTTAAAACAGTTAAACAATTTATCAGATTAAAAAATTAAATACTAAGAACCTTTAAAGATTCCAATTAACACAACAAACAGTTGTGATTTTATTATACTGACAATGGATAAAACTATTCTATGAATTATCCTACAGAGCACCATGGGGGGAAAAAATCAGCTACTCTGCAGTGACAGGAGAATTACTTCACCTGAAAGAGTAGAATGAGATCACATCTTGTGTTGTCCACAAGTCCAGGCAAACTTATTTACATCAAGGTAGCATGTCAGCTTTATAATACCACCAAGTAGCAAGAAAAGTTTTACTTTGCATCAGATGCAGACAGGTAAAGTCTTTTACAGCAGACTATGAAGGATTAGCTCAAGGCATTTTAGAGGGGTGAGACATTATAGTCCCCCATAACACATATGTGACAACAAGACAGGCTGTAACATCTAAATTCAAAGCTGGCAATAATACAGCGTCTTCCATGACACCTTGAGGGCAGAAGCCTGGATGAGAAGATATGGGTTGGATGAATTTATTACAGTATGCAGCCAGCATAAAATAATAAAATGGTTACAAAAATAACAGATATAGGAGAGGCCACATGGCACATAACTCCACCCAACAACTTGCTGCAGGTTCCTGTCCCTTTTGAGTACCTGCTGCCTGAGCAAGCTGTCCGATTCTATAAGGTTAGCTGTACTAAATGTTTTGCATGCTCCAATCCAAGCATACAGCACTTGTATTTTGAGATGTGGCTGTGATAGAATTTAAGAGCTCAACTTGCAGGCTACTTCAGTGATCATTGAAATGCACTAACATGTTTATAAAATTTATGTTGGCTTAACCCAAGTTTCTACCTCATGGATGTTCTTGAAACGTGGATGCAACCTCTTCTTGAAACACTGATTAGATCAATCCTTGGTAACAATGTATAAATAAATCCTGATGATCTTGATCTTGTATAATACGGCTACTTCATTTTATTGTTCCCAGTGTACATTGTGGGAGCCCACAAACCCTGGAGAACATGCAGCTTTTCTGAAGAAATGTGTGTAGTACAGTTGTCCCACCAGTTGTATGGACTTTGAATCTGCATCCCTCGCTTACTCGCAAGGGGCAAATGGGTGGACTTAAAATGCGGTGCACGCCCATGGTGCATGCCCACAGGTGCCCATGGGGGTGTGCCACTCTTCAAGCCAATAGGGCTTGAATATCAGTGGATTTCCAGAATGGATCTCCCTGCAAAAACAGAGCAGCGACTGTATTCATTTCATTGTGTGAAAGAATGTGTTCTTGTGTTTAGTAATCACAAACATAGTGGGAGTTGTAGGTGTTGTATATTTGACAGAGACATCATTAGAGCTGTTATCTTAGAAACAACAGTTCAACCAACATTTGCACAAAGAACGTTTTGTGGATGATGTGATCATCTTTAAGTCCTTTTTCCTAAGTTAGATCTGTCTTCATATATCCTCAACCGGATCCTTGTGTAGAACTAAAATGGTTTCACTACAGCTGTTCCAAATACAGGATGGTCTCAAAGCAATGTAACCACGGCCATTATAGATGCTTGTCATAATAACCTGTGCATAAGGATTTTCAAAATACTATCTCAGCAAATATACCTCATAAATAATCAGTTTTAAGGTAAACAAAGAAATAAGAGCAGTGTGGTGTACTGGTTTGAGTGTTGGACTACAACTATGGAGACCAGGGTTTGAATCTTCACTTCTAAATTGAAGAACCCATTGTGTAGTTCTTGGGCAGGTCACATTGTCTCAGCCTCAGAGGATGGCAAGGGCAAGCCACATCTGAACAAATCTTTCCAAGAAAACCCCATGGCAGGTTCACCATAGGATTTCCATAAATCAGAAATGGCTTGAAGGCACATAACAGCAACAAAGAAATTCAAACAGCTAGTATGGTGTAGTGATTTGGGTGTTCCACTACGATTCTGGGTACAAGGCTGTGGATTCTTTCTCATCCATGAAAACCAACTGGGTGACTTTAAGCAGGTGACATTCTCTCGGTCTCAGAGGGTTTCCATAAATTGAAATGGGTTTGAACAACAACAACAATCTGATAATAATGTTTTGTTAAAAAAAACATTAAAAGAAGCATTAAATGACTCTGTACATGAACTGAATAATACTCCCTTGAAAGAAATTGCCCAGAAAGTTTTTTTTTCTCAATAGATTTTGTTTAATTATTGGCATTTGGATGACCCTTGATATGAACTTGAAGATAGTAGTTATGGAGAAATGGCCCTTGCTTAAAATTAGATTGCTGAAAGGTGGACAGAGTATTTTAAAAAAACTGAAAAGCATCAGGAAGTTTAAAGGTGTTCAAATTAAGGGAACAGAGAGAAACTCTTTAGATTCACAATAACTACCTTGTGAAAACTGGAAGCATGCAGCCATTATTTTCTTCCTACTTCTCGTCATAATGAAGCTTAAACATTTCTCAGTAGGTTTCCATGACCAGGAAGAAACCTCAGACTGAGCCAGTCTTCTGCTCCTTAGATGCTAGCAGTTAGAATATTGCATGTATATTAGCCAGTAAAAAGAAATATATCAGTACTGCTACCTTTTACTTCCAAACTGGAATCAGTCAAGAATAAGAGGCCTAAGCCTACAGAGAGCTTTGTCAAAAGACAACAATGACCTTGGAGTAATATACCACTTAGTTGAAAAACGCAGATATCTTAGGGCCAAGGGGGAAAAAAACTTTTTTAAAAATCATTCTTCCCCATCTTGTAACAGGGAGGGGGAATAAAAACCATTACCAATCTCATTATTTTTGGCTCCAATGAAATAGCACAGGTGGTTGCCCAAATGTCAATAACACCATCTGACATGTAAATCAGATTAATTATCAAGTACAGCCAGTGCTAATTGATGCATTTGTGATGAAATAAGGAACTGTAACAAGCTCACTGCGGAATCTGCTTTTTAAAATCATCTTAAATACTTCAGCTATACCACCAGCAAAATCACATGGATTGGCCAGTAGCTTCATTGAAGCTGAAAATCAGACCAGACTGTATCTTACATGGAGTAGCCAGAGCAATGTCACCCAGTTGCTCAGGTCAAAGGGCATGCTAAATTTGAAAGCTTTGATAGAAGTCAAAGAGGAGAGGCAACCAATCTCTTTAGCCTAGTATTATAATGAGGCTCCATTGCTTATGTAGTTGCTCACTAGGCAGTTTTCTCTTATGGTCACAGTGAGAAACAAAAGCTACAGCCCTGCTTTACATCTCCCAGACTGTTAATTTCAGAGCTGCTTACACCACTTCAGACTGTTGATGTTGCCCCATGTTGTGCCACCACCACCACCCTCGCTCCAGATGCTGCACATAGAAATGCATCTCCTCCCTGATTTTTCTCCAATTTTTGTGGAAGAACATTCAGGCAGGCCAAGGCAAGTAAGTTTTGACAGAGTAAGAGTGACTTCACAAAGGGGCTTTTTAGACCACCCAAAAGGGGCGGTCCATTGTTGCCCCTTCTGGCGGTGGGATGACGCTGAGGCTGCCGCACGGGAAGCCCCAAAGGCCTCATCCCGCCGCTTTTGGAGGCCGCGGGGAACCGGCAAACTGCCGGTTCCCCACGGCCTCCAAGCGGGGTGCAGCAGGTGCTCTGGGCACCCGCTGCACCCCGCTTCCCTCAGCGGGGCTGAAGGGAGGAAGGGGCCGCCGCCGCGGCCCCTTTCTCCCTGGGTCTTTGCCGCGGCCATTTAAAGGCCGCGGCAAAGACCCGCCGCAAGAAAAGAACTCCAAGATGGAGCTCTTTTTTGCGGCGCGGGAAGGGCGCGATTGGCGCCCTCCCGCGCCGCAAAAATGTCATAACGTGCGCAGCGTGTCAAAACGCTGCGCACGTGATGACATCTTTGCGGCGCCACTGTATGGACGCCGCCATCTTTAAATGGCGGCATCCATGCACTTTAGGGTTAGGGAGGGTGTAAACGCTACACCCTCCCTAACCCTAAAGATGGGCTTTTTAGCCCTTAAAACGCCCCTTTTTGCCCATCTAAAACGGGCCAAAATAAGTGTTGAATTCCTTCCTTCTCAGCAACCAAAAAAGAGAGAGAAAAGATGAAGGTATTGTGCTGGTCATTACAGGACTCTAGCCCTGTTTTTAATTAGAGATATACTTTCTATGACTTTTGCACCAGGTTAAAAAATAAGAAGCCTAAATTTGGGTGTCTTGTTGTTTCCAACATAGCATCTTGGGCCCTGCACCTATCTTTTTCTAAAAGGCTCTTGCTAAGGAGCACCACTATCACATTTTCCTATTTGGTCTTAGAAAGGTCTGTAGTGAGCAGGCCAAGGAAGCAGCCAATCACAGAGCCCCAGGAGTCCAGCCAATGAGAAGCTGGCTGGGCAGGGCTATAAAAGAGCCTAGACAGGGAATGAAAGTGGGTTTATTTTGCTGGAGATTGAAGGGAAGAAACACCTAGGAGGGAGGGTTAGTTATAGACCAGGGAAGGGTCTGAGAGGTCCAGTAGAGACTAAATAGGCTTGAGGGAGTCTGAGAAAGGGAGGCTCAGAACAAGCCAGAGGTTTTAAGGAAGATTTTGGCTTTAGCATTGAAGGTAGGTTGCCTGAGTGGCTGTAGTATTATTGTTTTAAGGAACTTCTGTAACTAAGGAACAAGACAAAGCTTTAATTATATTTTGTAATTTATTTTATATTTTAGAAATAAACTTTATTATTGTTTTGAAATACCGCTTGGCCTCTGTTGAACTATTGAAACATGCTACCAAACATATCAGGGCCTCAGTAGAAGATAGGTGGTGAGAGAACAAGAGAGGGCTCATTCGGTTTGCGCCACAAGGACTCATCCCATGGGGTTGCCATGAGTCAAAGTCAACTTGAGAGTAGTTAACAATAACAACAAAATTCCAACAATACAAAACAAAACACTGCACTACTAAAATTTTCAGATTTTATAATTAACTCCCCCCATCTGGATTTCTTTAAATGTCATTTTCATACTTTGGCCATATAACCACCTCAATCTTGTAGGTCACCATCACTCTGGAGAGCCTTGCTGGGTGAAACACTGGCCTTCATATCCTGAAGTTCAAGCTACACATTAATTTGAAGAAATAGATTGCAGCTATTTCTCAATCCACATCTTTCACCTATTCAAAATGTAGGTGTAGTAGACCCAGTCTGGATCCAGAGACTAATGTACAATATTACAAAAGATGATATAATACAGCTCTATTACCATCTCTTCAAACCCAAGGGCTGAAAGTTGTCCCTGTAGAGGCCTAGCAGCCAATCCGTTGTGTCTTAGCCTTACACAATACTGTATGGCTGAGACATGCCATGTATTAATTAATAAAAAGTCCATCCTAAACAACTTGTGAATGTCCTGGTGTAGTCTGCTTTGGTACTCAGTGAAACGGACATTTGGAAAGGGGAATGTGTCAATGCTCTTGTTGCTCCAGCCCTCCAGTCTTCCACAGTTCCAGAGGCATCTTTTCCCATTACCTCAGTTCCCAAAATTAGCTGTCTAAATTTATCTTAATGGTACAGTGTATCAGTGGTGTCATTATCTCACCCAAGGACATGCCTAACCAGAAAAAAAAATGTTAAACTGCAAACAACATAAGAAGTAAATGCTCCCACCAATCCCATCATTCAGGGAGATCTGGAGGTTAGTGTTGAAAGCCTTAGGCTCAATCTTGGAGGCTTCGGAAAGGGCTTAAAATACTACCCTTGGCCAACTTCTTGATTTGTTTTGTTTTCCCTGCCCTCATATAACCTCCAATGTTTCACAGATGAAAACCAGGACACATGACCAAGAGAGTAGTCAAAGTGGCAAGTATTATTAATAAGGTAAAGCACACAAGCTAGGAGAGGCCACTAGAAGGAATATGAGGCAAATTATTGCAGAAGCACATTTCTTTGTAATACCACAAGTGCACCTTGCTTATCAGAGAATGTCAAAATATCCATGGGTTGTCTCCAAAGTCCGCAAGAGCACTTTCTCAATTCCAGTTATGGTGTTAGCTTTGCGTGCCTCAGTAGAAGAAAGTTGGTCCTGATTCACTGCCAGACTTTGTTAGTGATATCTCAGGTCACTCCTTTCTAATCTCCTTCTCTGTGTCCTCTTGGGCCTTGACCATCAGGCTCATTAGGCCTGACCTCTAAAGTGTAAATATAGGCTAATATTCCCCTTGGCATCCTTGCTCAAAGCCTGGAAACAGCTCTTTGCTTGGGAGCCTTGGTCTCCACAAGTGATCCAATCCTAGTTAGAATTATATCAAGCTCACCAATGCCATCATATTCGTCTGAGGAAGAAAGGGCAGGGATATCTCTTTTGGAGAAGGCTATTCAAATGCTTAGCCATAATGCAAGCCCATACCCCAGTCCTACCTCTAGCTACGGTTAACTTCTACTAAACTGTGTAGGCCCAACCTGTAGTTAAACAATATAGGAAGAAGAATGGAACACATTCTTGCCTAATCCCACTGAGGGGTCACATTTCAGGACCCTGGAGAAACTAGTAGCCCAAGAAAAAAAATGCTCTTTGTGGTTTGCACTGCTCACTCACAAGTAGTGCAAACAGGACAGATAAAGCTCCCAGGGGAAAGGGCTCAAAGGCTTTAGTCCAGCCTATACTCATCCTGTATGCCTACCAGTCCAGAATTGTCTCAAGACCTGAGGTTTCTGGGCCAAAAGCTGAGACCCAGGGATAGCCCCTGATGTTACCATTAAGTGTTAAGTACCAACCACAGTTATTCATTGCTTGTCATTTAAATACAGAGAGAGAGAGAGAGAGAGATTAGGAAAAAGAACACATTTTCCTGCTTGGAAATTAAGATAGAAATCATAGGTAACAGGGTTGTTACTATATCAAGGTAAAATGAAGGGAATACATCTTCTCATTTACATAGGGAGAAAGTATGGGGCATTTAATCAAACATACTTGCATCTAGCCAGAAGGTGGGGGCCAAGACAAGTAGAAAGTGAGTCCTGACACTACAATGACTGGAAAGGAAGCTAGCTAAGTAAATGCATAGATGGGTTCTCTGCAAGTTACCACAGGAAATGAATTAAACCTTGGAAATCACAGCAAGCTACTGCTCCATACTGGAGATTTTCCCCATAACACTTTCTTTTACCTTGAGCTGAGCCCAATAAAACTGGAGAATATGTACCCTTGTCATATACCTGGATATGACCCATAAAGACTGGAGACTCAGGGCACAACCCTGAGATCTGGTAACCCTACCACCATATCATGTCTATTGATGCTAAGCCTCAGTTCCATTCTCCCTGCCCCCAGGTAGGCTCCAACTTGAGGCAGCTTGGCTTAACTTCCCCCTGTGGCACTAGGCATCAACACCCAGATTTTGGGCCACATGCCTTTGTCTGTTAGACTCTGATCCAAGTGCTAGCCCTCTTCCCTCAGTACTAAGCCATGATACCACAAAGACGTGAAGAGGCTTAAACTGGAGCAGTACTGGCTCCTAAAGCCTTGTCATCCTGCTCTCAACATCAGTAGACCAGGGATACATTGGTATTGCTCTTCTCTGCTTACTTTATATCACTCCCAGCAGGGAGCACAAAACATCGCTGTCCTATAGCCACCTGGAATGGCATGGTTATAAAGCAAGACATCTGTACACAAGTCATTTTGATTCTTAGTTAAGAACATATAATGGCCTTCCATAATCAGACAAAGATCTTTGGTCCAAGGAACTGGTAGGCCTAAGATAAGCCACTAAAAATTGGAATCTAGTGGCAGACAACAATACTTCCAGCTCATATGTCATGGCTCTTCTTTTGGACAAGTTAATAAACAAAGTTTACCTGAGATTACTTGAATTAATGTCCTGTCTTTGACTGATGTGCCTTCAGACCAGTCTTTGGGATAATTCTAATGGATAATTTACATTTCTTATGGCAGACAGAAATATATAAGCAAAACATTGTTCTAAGTTTGCGATTCCCAGCAATTTTTTCTCTCTAGAGATAGCAGGGTACAATGTTACAGTGGAAGATGACACTTTTGCCACCTCTGGAAAGTGACAAGTCCAATTCCATACATAAGATATTGTGTGGCTAGTTGCTAGATCCCTGAGTGCCTTTTCGCTTCCCCTCAGCTCTGTCTCACAGCAGCCAGATGGGGTGGGTAAGGAATAGAAGCACCAAAGGGAAGGCCATAGAAAATCAGGCTGGGGAGAATGTGGCATCAAGCAGCTGCTGGCAGCATTGACAGCTGAAAGGAACAGCTGCTCTCCCAAAGGCCGGGAAAAATGGAAAACTTCAGCTGTGGTTCAGATGTACCAATCCTGGCCTACTGCTCAGTGCTTCCACCTCTTAGTGCTTCTCACCTCTAGTGGCAGAAGCTAAATCTACAAAATTGTAGAGTAAATGCATTTTTTAAAAAAATAATAATAATAGAAGCTTCAAAACATGCCGAATACAGTGGGCCCGCATTAAATGCGGGTGCGCCTTATGCAACTTCCAGCATATGATGGAAGCCATGCTGAAAAAAACTCACCCGCCCCGGAAGAAGTAATGGGCACGTGCCTGCGGCGTGCCCCCTGCAGTGTGTCATGTGCACAAACCCCATTACTTTTAATGGGACTCGAGCATACGTGTTTTTTCCCTTACCGTAAGGGAATGCTCCACTGTGAACACAGCTCAGAATTCTGTTTTTACTCTTTTAACTCTTCCTACCAATACTCCCCGCAGCCGATCAGCATTGTATCAACTTTGTTTATACTTTGGGGAATGGGGTGTTCACATTACCTCTCTTCCCATCACTGTCTTGTTCACTTGTGCAGAAATCTTCTACACTCCCTCCCTAATCCTTCTCCCTCATCCATTATTTGCTCATTCACTCATGCAGAGATCTGCAGTGTATATATGAACACACAGAGAAGTAAAAAGAAAATGGTGACACACACCAAGCCTGGTAGACCCAACCAGTTCTGCTCATCAAAAACCTCCAGTTCCTGGCCTCATACTAAAGCTGTATCTGGGCACTGGGCACACAGGAAAATCTGGATTTTTAGAAAAAGTTTGGGGTAAAATGTGACTTTCTAGGAATCAGATTAAAGCCCTTTGAACAACAGCCCTTGCACATTTGCAGCAATTTGCTTATGAATTGTCAAGAATGTTGTGTGTGCCCAGTTCATGGCAACTGTGAAGTCGGAACAGTTGTTTTTTTTTTTTCCTGCATCATTATAGACAAGCCCTTAGTTTGCAGCAATTGAAGGAAGTTGGAAGGGATAAGATAAACTGGGACATTTTAAAAGCAGGGCTGGAGGGTATGGGACTGCTGGCAGGTGGACAAAAGGCAGTACATGATGTACCTGCCATGAAAGGAGCAAGCCAGCAAATTTTGTCTGCTTCCCCATGACCACACAGCATACCAGGAAAATGTGCAACTGCTAGCATAATGTCCATAGCTTCTTCAAGAAAAATATAAAAGTGGCATTTCTATTGGCTGTTTAAAAAAAAATCTAAACAATTACAACACTGCCATCTGATACCTAATTTGCCCCCTTCACTTTCAGTGTAAGTTTAGGCTGATGTGCAATTTGGTTCTCTTTCTCAGGAGTGTACAGTGGCATATGTTTGGTCCCAAATAAGTGTAATTGTACCCCAGAAGGAACTTGAGCTCAATGTGATGGTTCACATCTTGGGGGTTATTGGATACATTTAATCTGATTTCTGATCATATAACTTTGGGGTTTGGGGAGCATTTTAATGCCTAATCATACTCTAGGGGCATTTAAAGGACAAACTTTCCACCCATTTTTAAAAAATGAATTGAGGGATAGCTGAGAGGTTGACAGTGCAATAAAAGGAGTTGGAATACGAATTTCTCTATCCCAGCTCTAGCTAGTATAACTGTAACTCCATCACAACCACCATCACTTTTGGCTACATGCTAATTGGCTTTCCTACTTACAGTTCATTACACTAAAAGGGCTAACTTTCTGAGAGCTCTAAATGAGCTCTTGGGTAGAAGCCACTTTTATGTTTTGGTCTACAAGGACATTAAATAAATCCCTAGGAATTTTACTGAGATTTATCTGCAGCAATAGGGGAGAATATAGGCTGAGTCTTGTTTTTTGTGCTAAAGGGAAATTCTGCCAAAAATAAATAACTGACTTTTTTCATCTTTTATGTTAGAGCTATATTAGAAACGAAAATACAGACCCAATGAGCAATTATGTCTTTGGCTTTCACGTCCTTTTACATCATTCCATGATCAGCCATGCTCAGAAGCTGGAAGGCAATATTCTAGGTCAGTAGCTTTTGCCTCTAGTGTATTTGTTATTTTTGGTAATTAAATTAGAAACATTGAAATAACTTTAAAGTTCTGAAACAGAGACACAGCTCATTGGAACATTTATGTTCTCTCTGTGTGTGTATTTAGCCAAGCATCAATACTGGATGGATAATTCATTGAAATGTTAAGCAAGGAAAGCTAACATGTTAGTGCAAATTGTTTGCATAAATATATTATTTGCATTTACCCTTGCTTCCTGCTTAGTAGTATTACACGAAAGAGTGTCTTGAACTATCTTGAGTCCTGGGCTTATGAAAAGGGGGGCATATAAAAAAAGTTAACAACAACACATTAATGGATTGTGTAGTCTTCTTTTAATTTGGGGAATTGGGGATCACTATTTTCTTCTATCTTTAAAAAGGTTGTTTTTTATTTTCAAAAAATAACAAAGAAATAGTAGGGGCACTGCAGAGAGAAAATGTAAAAAAAAAAAAAATCTCAATGGGACAGAGAAAGGGCTAATCCCTTCTTTGCCTCTGTTGTTCACATGCAACCCAAATGCACCCGATTCAGGTTTGGGTTTTTGGGGGGGGGGGGGCTACCAAAAAACGTACTTAACCCAGGATAATGGATACTGGTGGTTTTGCTGAGGTTTTTTTTTTTTAATTGCATCATCTACAGTGTGAATAACCAATGCAAATAGTCTCGGGATAAAATGGGATTAAATTCTGCATGCCTTGAACATTCACATCATCAACTCTTATCTTTTTGTTGTCATGTCTGAACAATTTGCAGAGATATGCATTGATACAGATCCATAGTGTGAATACGGTAACAAACCTAGAATGCATGAGTGAAGTCATTTGCATCGTTCCACCAAATAAATAAATGTCTGAATGCACCCCCCCCCCCCAGAAAGGAACTCTGTGATTTTAAGTCCTAGCATAGGTTTCTCAAAAATAAGTCATGCCAAAAATAATCTTATATCTCTACTTTTGATAAAGTTAACTTGGTCTATCAAGGGAATGCTGGGGATGCAGTATGTCTTGATTTCAGTAAGGCTAAGATTCTGTTTTGGGTCTGGAGTTGTCCAAACATCTTCATAAATGATTTATATAATGGAATAGGAGCCATCTTTATCAAATCTGCAGATGACACCAAATTAGAATGTTTCTACTGGTCTAATAGTGAATGAGAAAGAGTGACTACATAACAAATGCCTCATCTGAAAAGTCCCAATAGGCTTTGTGTTTGCTCCTGGCATGTACAACAGTTAAGGGAAGATGGCATGGAAATATATATTTTCTGTTTGCTCATACCATGAGGAAAGGAACATGGCATAGAAATACATATTTGCTGTTTGCTCATACCATGAAAAAAAGGATCATTTTGCATAAATTCTGCCTGCTCTTTTCTGAGTCTGAGAACAGGGTAAAGAACATTTGAGAGATATGTGACAAGCTGGCAGCATATAATTATCCTCACTTCTGCTGCTCCAACAATGTATGCCTCTGCAACTGTGCTTAAGTGAACCTGCAAATTCTATAGAAGGAGTTTATCATACTGTACTCGATGGACTAGGCTGGCTGGTTCAATAAAAGAGATGGCATTGGAGAAAACCAGAGAATAAACATCACACTCTTATTCTACAGAGGATAAATAATATTTATGCTGAAGTAATCCATTTTCAGGATTTAAAGTTGCTGCTATTTTACTGGCCTTAAACTTCAAGGCATTTGCCAGGACTTCAATGCAAAGGGTGGGGAACTTCAAGCTGAGCCACTCTTCCTGTTACTCACATACATACATGGATGTTGTTGCAAGTAGAAATGAAAGTGAGGCTCTTCCTAAGAAGATAATGGTGATGGCAAGCAGCATCACAGAAGTATAAAACTTCCTTAAACTGAGTCAAACTATTATTTCATTTATCCCACTGTTTATGACTGGAAGCAGGGAGTTCTCAGAGGTCTCATCCCATGTCTTCTGTCTTTTAACTGGAGATCTCAGAAACTGGGATTGACTACTGTACATCATTAATTTTTTATTTTATTTTTTACTCATTGCAAAGCATGTTTTACAGATCCAGCTTGTGAAGTGGTGTATGTGTGCGACAGAGAGAGAGTGTACGTATACACAGGGCTGCCAGGTGAAATCTGTGACAAGTTTCTTGTGTCTTTAATGGTTGTGTAGAGGAGGAAATATCCCTAGGTGTTCCTTATATGACAAGCCTTGACTCTTATTTCTCCTGGAACCCCTAATGCACATATGTACATAGCATATATATTGTCCCTAAATGGAAACTTTTACTTAGGAATGTGGGCCATATCCTAGGTGAAGCTCAGTTTCAATAATACAGGTTATCTGAAAATTATCTTTACAATTTTAATTCTATATAGAATTCTATACAATATTGAAATGGTAAAAATAATTTTGGACACCCTGTGGTATGCAAGAAAATCTGTCAGTCTCAGAGTTATTGCTTTCTCAGAATACAACTTATATTCTCCTCCTGTCATAGCTCAATACTGGGCTGTGAGACTTTTTTTTTCTTATTGTGCAAAAATTGATGATTTTTCTGATATATATTTTTTAAAATATACACATTTTTCTTATTTATGCCACTAAAGTGTGTTTGTGAGCATTTTCAAATATAAAGTTTCAAAATCTGCATCTGTGGAAAATATTAATTATCTTATGTTCACACTTAAAACCAAACAACAAAAACAAAAACCTCACACACACAATATATATATACGCCTCAGAAATATGTCCATCCAAAATGTTCCATTCTGTTGCTGGTTGTGAGATGTAAGAAATGGATATTTCTCTAAGGAAATGAAAATCCAGTGATTTGCATTGCCATTTTTAGCCAACAACACTTTAAAATGAGGCTGGAGAACTCAAAACAGAATATGCCAGGGAATGTGACCACATGATATATCTTGACTCCCTGGCCAAAAGTAGCAGGAGGAGTTTCCCAGACTTTGGGCAGAAATTGACTTTGCTCCTCTTTCTCCCAAGTGGGGAATGGAGAAGTGGGGTGAAACATTCTCAGCAGTGCTTGCAAATCCTACCCAAGACTGTCTAGCTTCATTCCCACCTCATACCTTGCCTTTCTCCTGGTACGGTACCCAAAGCAGCTTACAACAAATTATATTAAAAAGAGCAACTAAAATCTATTTGATATAAAAGTTTAAAACATTAAATAAATAATTCTGTTACAAAGACTAAATTAAGATAATTTAGGGCCTGAACAGACAGGCCAAAATAAATCTTCTTTGGGTCACTTTGGCGGTACGCTGTTTAAATGACGCATGTGTCCTAAGAGGCTGGAATACAGCTTTGGTGCAGCTTCTGGCCTCTTAAGATGCATGTGTCATTTAAACAGCATACCTCCAAAGTGACCTGAAGCAGTTTTGTTTTGGACTGTCTGTTTGGGCCCATACAAACACAGTAAAATACATTAAAAAGGGTAAAGCCTTACCCATGTCATTAAAAGACCCTTCTGCCACATTATGTAGAGATCCAAAGGCTGGACCAAATAGAAAAGAACTCTGCCTGCTGGCAGAAAGGGAGCAGATAGGAGGTCAACAACACTTCTGGGTGGGATTCCTCATCTTGGGAGCAGCAACTAATAAAGATCTCACCCACATCCTTATTAAATGCACCTGTGATGGGGGTGGGTTTCATAGAAAGGCCAACTCAAAGACCTTAAAAGTCAGGCAAGCTCACAGGGGGAGATGCAGGCTGCTGCCATACTGCAGAATTAATACAGTTTGACACTGCTTTAACTGCTATGGCTCCATTCTATGGAATCCTGGGATTTGTAGTTTGTTGTGGTACCAGAGCTCTCAAACAGAGAAGGCTAAATATCTCACAGACCTAAAACTCACAGAATTGCACAGCATTGAGCCTACATTATGGCATTAGTTCGGCAGTGTAGATTGTTGTTGCTATGTGCCTTCAAGTTCATTCCAACTTATGCTGACCATAAGGCGATCATGGGATTTTCTTGACAAGTTTCTTCAAAGGGGGTTTGTCATTGCCATTCTCTGAGACTGAGAGAGAGTGACTTGCCCAAGGTCACCCAGTGGGTTTACATGGCCAATGCTGCCACGGTATTTCCAGTGGTCTGAACTCAAGCCATATAGGGATTTAAAGGCCATAACCAGCAAGAAGGAGGAGGAAGAACAAGGCCAAGAGATAAATATTTACCTTTTCAAATCAGAGTAGCTTGGTGTGGGAGTGTGGCATGGATTGCATGCAAACCTCTATGTGCTGAATGAAAAACCTCACTGGGTCCAGCTTCAACCTATGGTCAGAGTTACTTTGGGGCTTTCTAGATTGGCAGGAACGTGTGACATGAAGTTGCCTTTTCCTTAATGCTTAGCAGCTGCACCACAGCCTTTAGATGGAGCTGCGCTGTTCTGCAGTTTTTAAGAAAGAAGCTGGGAAAACCAGCACATTTTTAAAGGTGCTTCTTCTCCCCTAAAATGCAAAAAAAGCGTTTTCATGGCACACTTTCCCTTTTTCTCATCTAAAGGCTAGACTTTCATGCAGCCATGAACACACTTCTTTTTGCCAATCTAGATCAGGCCTTTGTCTTATTTTTAAAACAACAGTGTAAGAGAAAGAATCAGGAGTGGAACTACTTTATTGTTAATTTTTGTGAAGAAGGATATGCAGCCTGTACCTGTTAACATTCCCTCTTGCTTTACTGACTCTTTCCTCTTAGCTTTAAAAGCTGGGAGACAGCCTGGCAATATAGGGGCAGTACAGGCGGGCAGCTCTAGGCTGCTCCTTTTTTTTTTTTTTTTTTTGCGGTGTCATAAGGGGCTGCAGGGCAGCCCTATGATGTTGCTTCTGCTGAGAGGCGTCTGTATGCTGCACCACATGTGCATAGTTGTGGCACCCAACTAGTGGACGGATGTGCGCACCTGCCGCGATAGTAGGGCTGGGCGCATCTGGATACCCAGCCCTATCTAGCCCTAATTTTGGCCCCAGGGTGCTACAAAACGCCCGTCTGTACCGGCCCATAGAGTAAAATAAATAAAATAGAAGTGGTTCACAAGCTGGAGTTTAGGCCTTCTAAAGGTGAGTGCTACATCCAGAATATTGGGAGATTTAACTATTATGTTCTCATTTTACTTGGGCCAACAGCATGGCTGAACTGACCCAGCTCCCCAGAACATGACTGAGAAAGTTCTGGAACATGTGAGTTTTCTCTGGCAGCCACAAACAAATTTCCTCAGCAATCAGGCTTGAAAGGTTTTCCGGAAAGTTTGTCAGCATATGAAAAAAAAACAAAAAAAACAGTAGGAGATAGTCAGCAATTGTTTAATGAAATGAAGACGATTCCTTGAAGCAATCCATGTGAAAAAACATTTGTTGCCTCAATAAAAGATTTTCTGAACCAAAACATATTATTGGGAAAAGAACATTTTCGCTCTTGAACATGCCCGGTTTCCAACAGGTGCTGCTGCTGCTGCGGGTCTCAATTTAAAGGTTTCATTCATTAAGCTTTCTCACTCCTATTGCATACCCTTTTGAGAAGAAAAACAGCAGAAAACAGAGAGGTCGGTCTACTAACCTTAAAAAGCCTTCACACCCTGACCTCAGAGATGTGTCTCAAGCTGTGCAGATCACAGGAAAGAGGCAAAAGTTGTCCAGAGAAGGACATTTTCTGCTCCAATTACTTTGTCTTTGTTAATATGTAGCCTGGGGAGTGAAAGAGGAAGAGAGAAAAATGTCAAGCCATTTTTTAAAAGAGACACACAGGTGCAATGCTTCAGCTAACAACAAAGTGGGAGAGGGGTGTAGTTTCAACCAGTCAGCCATTAGAATCACTGAAAGACAGGCAAGCTCCGAAAGTTAACATCCATATGCTGGCATGGCAAAGATTTTCCTATTCAATGTAATTCTTTCAGCTGTTTTCTTTTCTTTCTTTTTTTAAAAAAATCTGCCATGTGGGTTTCTGGCTCATTTTATGTTTTACATTGCTTTTATATTTTAGTTTTGTTTTTAAGATAAGTTTCCTCAAGAGCCCATATTTGGCCTCAATGGAGGGAAGTATAAATGTATAAATACAAGGTGTTCTCCATTTTAAGCATATTTTATGGAATACCACCCTGCTCCCTTATGGGTTTATCACCCTCCCGAGAAACGGTGTTTGCTTTTCCCCAGAAGAAAAAGTGCTCACGTTCCCAAATGCGCAAGTAAAATATTTACTCTGTTAGCCTAATTAAAGGTATTTCCACATACACAAGATTAATGGAGGTTTCCCCACTGGCATCAGTAAAAGATGTGAAGTATAACCCTATTGGGACGTCCCTTGGTGCTAATACCTATACATTACCACTTTAAAAACTGATACAAAATAAATCAAATAAAATTGTAGCCCTTTCTGAGTTATAGCTGAGCAAAAGCAGCTGTGTTTTTCTTTTTACTACTTTTTTTTTAATTAAAAGCACACAGTTCTACTTAGATATGTATTCATATGTGTGATAGTTCTCCAGAAAAAAAAATATTTCCCACAGAAAAATTTGGGGTAACTATGTCACAATCGGGCTTTATGCAGTTTCAGAACTGAAACCTTTCACTATAATACTAAAAGGTCTCCCATTTCAACTTTACTTTGAGCTAGGACAATACCTCGGGGAACAAGAGCCCTGTTCTTGATGCAATGGCATTAAAGTAGTTAATGGAAATGGAAAAATACCAATTTGAGAGCTCCAGTTATTGCATGTCTTTGCACTAGCATGACTGCATCTGTTTCTGCCATTAACATCTCCTCTGCATTCCCACTTAACCCTGCCTCCTTGCTCTGTGCTCTACCCGACATGCCTTTCACGTTTTTATTTTTACTTTGTAACACAATTCCAGAGTTATCCTAATGCAATTTAAGTTTAGAAATGCAATAGGAAAATAATAATAAAGGAAATCAGCCTGCTTGGGAATAGTGTGGGGGAAGTGGACAGGGAGAGAGGAGGAGATACTAACACTACAAGACTGCTATTATCTGAACTGCCACGGCAGTGTTGTTTTGCACCTGAGGTCTAATGGGACTGCAACTCAATTGGGAGCTTATTGATGGGTTTCCCCCATCAATGAAAAGGGACAGTCAAACCACGCTTCATAAACATAGCAATGACAAGTTAGTGGTGATATCGTGATAAGTATCACCAACGGTGATATTTTCCAGCTGTAACCATGATTTCATTCTGCAAGTAGCAATCTCCCCTGTCTGTTTCATAAGTAGTAGAAGGAGATGGTATAGTGTAACATAATATTTCAGGTGTGGCAGGGACACCAGTTCAAATGTTTTCTGTTAAAAAAAAAAGTAGGGCAATGAATGGGGAACAACCTCCTCCTCCTCTGCATCCTCCACCTCGTTTTGAAATTACATTATGACATATGATCCCTCAAAAGGTCTTCTCTGGTGTGACAACTGAGACCTCTGGTTGTAGTGCTCCATTGCTGCACTTAAAGCCACTGCTAAAAAAAATTCAGTCTAGAAGATAATTAAGAAGAAATTATGGCTTTCACCAAAGACTATGAAAGACCAATAATATATATGTATATATATATATATGCATGTGTGTGTGTATGTGTATATATATTCCTGGATGCTCTTTCAAAAGTGCCACTTCTGTTTTTGCTACCTGGAAATGAGGTAGTTAATTTGGGAAGGGGGTAGTTCATCCCAGATTAGATAGATAGATAGGTAGATAGAGCTACAATGCCCTATCATGGAGATTACTATAGCTTAGATAGTATGAATAGAGCCAAATAAAATGTCCTCCCCTGTTCCCATGGTGAGGAGTCCTGACAAACCAGGGCCCAATCTCTGTTCCTGATGTGAAATGTCTGGACAATGTCTGGCCAGTTCAGCACCGAACCTGGAATATAACACTCATAAACATTTATATATATATATAATAAACCAAAACCAAACAACAAGTTTGTTCCATCTCAGTATACTACTATATATAATATAGGTTAAGTATCACTGCACTGCAAGGACACACACACACGACTGGAACAGGAAAATCAAGAGAAATCTTAGGCTGGGGTCTTCTTTGATGCTGGCAAGGCATAAATTTCACTAGCATAGCTGAAGAGGGGTTTATTTGTTGATGATGTACTTATGCTAGGGAGAGTAATGTCAGTCAGTAAGGCACAGCATGAGTGCCCGGATAAGGAAGCAATAATAATTCTTGTCAGGGCCATAATTCCTGCTCTTCTTGCTAGCCATATATTCCAAATATGCTTTGTAATACAGGATGATGGGCTACTATGCTACACAGTCAGTGATGAAGGGTTGAAAGATTGTTTATCTTCCTTGGAGTTGCTAATAAGCAAATTCTCAGCAGAGGATATATGGACTATTACGTGTTAAGGTCAATTTGGTGGGAAGGCTTAGCACTGAGAGGAAAGGAGGCGTTTCCCTGGGGAAAAGTAATGTTTTTGTTTGAAGATGAATTGGGTGTGAGTGCAGAGAAATGTTTGCTGTGTGCTTTTAATATACAGTTGGCCCTCCTTATCCACGGACTTTTTGTCCACGGATTCAAGCATCCACAGATTGAAAATATTTTTAAAATATATAAATTCCAATAAGCAAATCTTGATTTTCCTATTTTATATAAGGGACACCATTTTACTATGCCATTGTACTTAATAGAGTTGAGCATCCACAGGTTCTGGTATATATAGGGGGTTCTGGAACCAAACCCCACTGTACTGTGTAACTGAAACTGTACCAAGGGCCCACTGTACTGTGTAAATGAAACTGCTTCAGTCTTGACAATATCGTTTTGCTGCGATCAACTTAATTTGCAGAATAAAGTTGTCTCACTTTGCTGAGGCTTGAGTTTCTGAAGTTGGCCAGTATATGACAGTGTGTACCCCCTCCCACAGCTATTTATTGACTATTTGGATCAGGCATGGACCTGAATCTCAGCACTATGTACCATATTGCTGCTATTGCGCAGCTGGTGGGATCGTTGCACAAGGAACTGTCCAGTACTACAGTATCCAGTACTTTCTTTCACAGTTTAAAGAAAGGACTTGTTTAATTATAAATGGTGTGAGCATAAATGACCAGGAAGATTCTCTCCAGACATGGTCAAGAATGTTGATGGAAAGAGGGTAGTGGTGAGCCATAATCTATGTGAAATACGAAGTGTTCATAAAGATAACTAGAAGTTTGTGGTCTGTCGAGGCACTAGAGCATTTGATGAGAATTCTGAATGCCAACCCACAACTACAAATAGGCCTCAAACCTGCATCTATTGACAAAGGTACTCTGTAACTCTAAAGAAAAATTAGGTTGAATTCTACACTTCTGTTGCATTATCAATTCATGCTTGGTTGTCTTTGTTGCAAGAGATGTTAAAATGTTTTTTAAAAACTGCACAACAAAGAAAGACATTTCTTTGATAACCACGTGGTTGTTATAGTTTTAAAAATAGCTTTTTAAGGGATGAAGAAAATCCCTGAAGAAAAAAAATTACTTTGTTGTCTTTCTCCATTAATAGACCAACAACCCAGTGAAGTATAGAAACAATGAACAGAGAAATAAACAGCAATTCCCTGTATGTGCTTTTATTTTAAAAGCTATTTTATCTCAAATGTTTTGTCTCAATTTTTTCTTGGGTTTCTGCAAGAATCACCCACTCTATCTGTGTAGAATAGATCTTCAGTAACAAAAAATGAATCCCTTTCACAGAAAAGAGATTTGAGAGGAAGGGAGTATTTATTTTATTAATTTTTACAAGTTGATTGTAAACCACCCTCAGAAAGTTTGTTTATAAAATGGCCTATAAATAGAGGGTGGAGAGGTAGGAGGTAATCCAAACCCCAGCGAAAAGCTGCCAGGGGGGACCATCATGTTAGCCAGTCCAGAGGTCAATGTTAGTAATCATCAGCAAAATAATGTATTTGATAAAAAGAAAGTATTATTTGAAAAAGAGCAAAGGATCCACTAACACTGAGTACGTGACTTAGAGAGAGATCAGGGATAGAGGGAAGATGAGTATGATTATATGGGGGAAAAGAAAATTAAGCTCAAGGCCCTCAGTCGAAGGATGAGGAAGCACCATTGCAGCCAAACTAATAGGATATACATCAGGGAACCCTGACTATTATACTTCTGTTGCCCCTGGAGGCACATGGTCACTCATGTAGACAGGGCTGAATTTTTTCTAGTTCCAGCCAACAGGAAATGACATGTGCTGCTCAAATGATGGAGATGGTGATATGCTAGTGCATAACCTCAAACATTGCACAGATGAAAATCACATAAGAGTGTGGCCAAGATGGCAAGATTTATTAAGGAGGCAGTACTATAGCTGGTGCCACTGGTTCGGTGGATGTGGGGATAAAAGCGAGCATTGGCCTATCCCTCCTTCCCACTGCCTCACTCACCTGCCCCCTCAAGCTGGTCACGTGCTGCCCAGCCAGACTGGGAAAGTGAGGAGGCTTCTGAATGGCCTGTTCAGGATCTGGTGAGGTTGGTCAGGCAAACAGCTACACCATACCCTAATTGGAAGACATGACCTCCATCAGATGGTGCTGATGCCCTCTGAATGGCCTGTTCAGGATCTTGCATGGCTGCTGGGTGAGTGTGAGAGGGAAATGATACCCTTTCTCACTCACCTAGCAGCTATGCTAGTCCCATTGAGTGTACACCCCCTTCTGGGATGTCACCCAGTGTAGTCTGAAACCACACATACATGCTAGTGGTGACCCTGAATGAGAAAGAACACATACCCTAGGAGAGGCTGCAGCAGTTTACTGTGTCGTGAGACTACTGAGAAGGGCAAGATTCCACCTCTTCGTCTCCTCTCCTTCCTTCTGAGTCAACTGCATGCAAATTGCTTTTGCACTTTGAACTTGGTTTTTAGCAGTGGAAGTTCATTAAAGAGAAAAGGGAGAAAGTGGGAGGAAGAGAGAAACCAGAAAATGCAGCTGAAAAGATGAAACAGCAGAGGATTAACTGGGACTGTCCCTGTCAAATCAAGATATGTTAGTGGGTGCAAATGTTCCACACAGGCAGAACAGAATGGGGACACAACAGCTGGTTTAGTCAGTTCCATTCCACTTAAACTGGAAAGAGAGAAGAAAATGCAACCTTCCATTTCATGTCGCACAGACAAAAAAAAAAAAAAACAAAAACAAAAACAAAAAAACCATAAACAAAACACAGGATAGTGAATGTACTAAGTGGTTCACCAGCAGATCTTAACTCTCACTGGAAATGTATAGTACCTTTACGTATTCTGTAAGTGTTCTGTTTTTTTTGTCCTGCAATGTACTGGTGTTCTATGGACCAAATAAACAAAAATAGAGCACCAACTCATTCTAAATACCAGCTTTAAGGGACATTGACATTTTAAAATTGTTTCTGCAAAAGCATGTCAGCATTTTTCTACAACCTAGACACATCAAACTTTCTTTATTTTTTTTTAAAAAAGAAAAACAAAATTGACAATACTGAGAAAAAATACTGTTTCATCTGAAAACCATTTAAGAGGAAGCTGTTTGTGTGCTTTTATATGTGGATATGTGATGGAGGAAGCATCACTTCCAAAATCCTTCCAGACTCACACCAGCTGTGGAAGAAAGGGGAGCTTCTTTTTCTAAAAGTCCCATAGTGGTCAGAGTTGAGGAATCACAGCATTACAATTTTTGAGTCATAAGAACCAAATTATAAACAATATTTTAATTTGTAAAATATATAGTGTAAAATATATAGTGTAACAGGTCAGTTAATTCCAAGGTGAAAAGATATTCAGTCAAAAAGTAATAAAGGACAATTTGAAAGGCAATGGCCTCCTAAAGAGGGTTTTCCTGAAAAGACACCTAAGGGGCTTTCTAGATTGGCAGGAAAGTGTGACATGAAGTTGCCTTTTCCTTAATGCTTAGCAGCTGCACCACAGCCTTTAGATGGAGCTGCGCTCTTCCGCAGT
This sequence comes from Urosaurus nigricauda, assembly GCA_034509955.1. Taxonomy (NCBI): domain Eukaryota; kingdom Metazoa; phylum Chordata; class Lepidosauria; order Squamata; family Phrynosomatidae; genus Urosaurus; species Urosaurus nigricauda. Next base: position 112,227,267 of record JAOEGL010000004.1, read on the forward strand.
TTTTAAAAAAGAAGCTGGGAAAACCAGCACCATTTTAAAGGCGCTTCTTCTCCCCTAAAATGCAAAAAAAGTGTTTTCGTGGCACACTTTCTCTTTTTCTCATCTAAAGGCTAGACTTTCATGCAGCCATGAACACACTTCTTTCTGCCAATCTAGATCAGGCCGATGATAGGAAAAGAGGTTTTTCATCTGACCAGGGTAACTGAATTGTGATACTCTTAACCCTGAGACATTTGCTGGAATCAGTGGACTAAAGAAAGGAGTGATGGAGATAAATAGAAGAGATTGTAAGTGAAGCAGAAGGCAGAGCAACAGAAGAGTTTTGGATGGGGAATATGCAAGACATGGGGCTAATACAGATGGCCCAAAGGGGCTGTCTGTAAAGCGCGATTAGGGTTAGGGAGGGTGCAGCATCCAGACTCTCCCTAACCCTAGAGCGTATGGATGACAACGCCATTTTAAAATGTCAGCATCTATACGGGTGCAGCATGATGTCATCATGGCATGTGCCCCGTTTACATAATGCAGCGCGCCTGATGACATCACGCCGCGGGAGGGAGCCAATGGCACCCTTTCCTCGGCACTAAAAAGAGCTCCAAGACTTGGCCATGCTAAGGACCCCGAGAAGAAAGGGGCTGCGGCAGCGGCGGCTTTTTTCTTCCCTCGGCAGCACAGGGGAGAGCGGGGTGCAGCAGGCACCCAGGGCACCTGCTGCACCCTGCTTTCAGGCCACGGGGAAGCTGCAGTTTGCCGCTTCTCCACAGCCAGCAGAAGCGCCGGGATGGGGCCTCTGGGGCTGCCGGTGAAGCAGCCCTGGCCCCATCCCGGCACTTCTTTGGGTGACTACAGACCACCCCTTTTGGGCGGTATGTACTGCCTCATGGAGTTTTCGATGATGATGATGATGATGATGATGATGATGATGATGCTGTTTTCTGCTCTCCAGAGCTCAAAAGAGGGGTTGTGGAACCAGAGAAAAATAATAGATAACATTTTTCTGTTTCATTCTAGTAAGATTTTTTGTTTTTTGCTGTTGTTGCTGTGTGCCTTCAAGTCATTTCCTAATTACAGCAACCCCATCATGTTGTTTTCTTGGCAAGACTTGTTCAGAGGAGGTGTGCCATTTTCTTCCCCTGAGGCTGAGAGCATGTGACTTGCTCAAGTTCACCCAGTGAGTTTCATGACCAAGATGGTAGTCAAACCCTGGTCTCCAGAGCCATAGTCCAACATTCAAACCCTTATGCCATGCTGGCTCTCAAGGTTGTTAGTACAGAAACTTAAATGCATATAGCTATTTGATACAAAGTTGAATTCCTTTAACATACATGCAATTCAATTTTAAATTTTTAAACTTATTAATGATTAATGAAATACATCAGTCCTACTAGAAACACCCATGCCTCTTCCAAGAACTTGTGCAGATAAATCTTATGCCCCTTTGGGGAGTTTCTCTTCCATGCAGTTTCCTTTGCAATTTGTGGGTGTGGTGGTGGAGATAAACTATGAAAGAAACTCATGCATAGACATGAGAAAAGGTCCAAAGAGAGGAATTTCCAGTGGAGTATTTATTTACCTGTCTGCCTGCTACTGCCATTGGAGACATATTCTCTGAACAAAAGATAAAAGTATCCCCTCTGACAAGGTTGTCAAGTCATATCTGACTGTAAGGGATGGAGCTCATCTCCATTACTAAGTTGAGGGGCCCAACGTTGTCGAAGACAATTCCATGGTCATATGGCTAACATGACTGCACAGAAAGCTGTTACCTTCCCACTGAAGTGATACCTATTTATCTACTTGCACGTTTAATGCTTTCCAACTGCTAGGTTGGCAGAAGCCGAGATTAATGAGGGGAGCTCCCACCGTCATGTGGCACTTGGGTCTTGAACTTACAATATGCCAACCTTGTGATTATCAGAGCCAGTGTCCGAACTATCAAGCCACCACATCCCTATTCTCTTATTCTTTTTTTAAACCACTATCAGTCCAGTGGCCATCTTGATCTTAAAAAGTGACTTCTGCAGGCTCTGTCTCTGAGATACTCTGGTCTTGAACCATTCAAAATTTAAGGCCTAGGGTTAAATTCATTAAGCTGAAATTCCAGGGCCTACCCTCATGTTTCAAGATGTTTAAGCGGGGGTGAGATAGAGTGTAGCGATGAACAGAAAAGAGATCAAGGGCAAGTGATTGTAATGAGAATTAGAATAAATCTCTAAAATTCCCAGAAATGTTCTCTTCAGAAAAGCCACAGGGATAATTTTAGGCCAACAAACATTACATAATGACTTATATATTCATTTGTGTCATAGGACCCATGCACACTATGTAACTATAGTGTTATTATTACTTTACCTTGGTTCCATCCTATGGAATCCTGGGCTGCAGCACTGCAATGCTCTGCTTGAGGATTCCAAATGTCCCTACCTAAATTGCAAGTGAACCAGCATGGCATAGTTGAGCTATGACTCTGGAGACCAGGGTTCAATTCTCCACATGGCCAAGAAGCCCATTGGATGATCTTGGGCAAGTCACATGCTCTCAGCCTCAGGGGAACAAATCTTTTCAAGAAACCCCATTTTAGGTCCACAACAACAACAACAAATTGCAATTCCTAGGATTCCACAGGATGGAAACAAGGTAGTTAAAGTGGAACACTAGTGCTATAATTGTGTAGTGTGAATGGACTCTTAGAAGTTTCTGCTGAGGCAAAACATCTGGATTTTGAGGAAAATTCAATACGACTTTTAAATTTTTTATTTATTATTTTACATATCATTCTGTGGTGGGATGGTGATTCCATTAACAGAGTGTTCTGGTTATGTTGGAAAGATGTGATAAAGTTTCTGGAACTTTTTATCCCTCAACTTAACCAAACTGTTGAAAAACTGCACATGGGAAACTGTAGCACCATGCTAAAATAGTGGCTGCCATGTCCACAACACCTCTCCTAATAACTCAAAATGGTACTGCTCTTGTTATATTCAGATCAGGAAACCAGAGACCTGAGCCCTTGAAGCAATCTTTCACACATTTCCATTAAACATACCAAACCCCCATCATACCCCCAGAAAAAAAAAGGCAGGGGGAAAAGGAGAGAGAAAACTGTCAACTCCTAAGCATGGTGCCTGGGTGTCTCAAAATCTGCTTGTACACCACACATTTGTAGACACAATGACTACAAAGAAATAAGTGGGGGAAGTTTGCTTTATTTCTTCACTTTCATCTCTAAATATCTGACTTACTCACCAACCTGTGTATCTTTATGAATTACTCAAAAACAGCAGGAGCGACTATTAAAGGCATACATTCCAGGCCATAAATCAGAAATTGCCTGCTTGTTAGTAATAACTGTACAAAGTATATATTTTATAAGGAATGCAATTAAAGATGCAAACATATGTCTAAGATTACCAGAGATTTTACTACAAACCCTATCAACAGAGACTCAAGTCTCCATTGCATACATTGACTAAGGCAGTCAGCATGTTTTGTTTTGTTTATAAAAACGTGCCGTATTTCTGTAATTACATATGTTCTTGGAAGGAAAATGAAGTTGCTTGTCCTAACTGTCATTTTGAGAAAGACTCTGTGAACTTCACAGAATGAAAACACCCTTTGGTTTCTAGTGAGTCTTTTCATACAGTCTGAATTCTAAATTCACCTTCAATATGTCTTGAAGAGCGTTCAGAAACAAATGATATAGAAAGAACTATATCACAGTCCATTACAGGATCAATGTAACTGAAATAAAATTGAAAGTGGTGCAATGACAAAACCCCATTTTGGGGTGGATGGGGTAAAGACCTATGAGGCCAGCAATTCCTCAAGGCCATATGCATATATGAGGGGAATTGGCACTCTAGAAGTTTCTGTCTTGGTCAGTTGAATAAATTGGCCAACTGCAGTTTTAAAACTTTTAAGTGAATGTTAAAAATGATTTTAGCATGAGACCGCAAGTCATTATGCATAAATGTGAATAACCAGAACCTCTATTGTGCTGTGTTTATTTTGAAGATAAAGTTGCTTTGAAGGGAGCAAGTTGGTGTAAAAAGGCAGCTGGATAGGATGGTTTATTAAACTTTCCTCTACCCACGATCATTTTTGGAGACAAAGATAATTCTCTTTTGTTTGTGTGTGTATTACACTCCTGTGTTTGGATATGATAGCTTCAGTTCTCATTTCATTCTTCTTTAACTAACACAGTGCTTTGGACTCTTTTATATGTCAAATCAAATATATCAGTTAAAGTTTTAAAGCTTACCTCCCTTGAATCTAACATGCCACAGCAATCCTTGACCTCTTTTATATGTCAAAATCATACTTGCACAAAGTTCAGGTTCATACATTTCCCTCTCCTCTTCCTTTGCATATGAAGAAAAGACAGTTGATGTTTCCATTGCAGTCTGAGGGGCTCAACAGACGGGTGGCTGTGTGATGCCTGGCTTTGCCCAAAATCGTTGCTGCAGTGACCAAACAATGCAGCAACGATGCACTGCTGAAAAGAAGCTGCCTACAGCAGCTACTTTTTTGTGATGCCATAAACAGGAAGGGGCACCACCATGATACCACCTCCTGCAAGTGACATGTGCACGTTGCGTGGCATCGGTGTCATCATGGTGATCCCCATGTGGAAGGGGCCAAGCCATGATGGTACCGCTGGCATGTACTAGGATTCTGGAACGTGCGGTTGCACCACTCTCTTGAACCCCGATTTTGGCACGAGGATGGCGCTTTCTGCCCCTCTGTACCCGGCCTGAATTTCAATGAGCTACCATTTTCTGTTACATCCAATATGGGTAACTGTTCTATATTCAAACCACTATTCACAAAGTACCTGATAGGTACTTCCTTATGTCTTTTTTTAAAAAAACTTTTCTAGATGGGGCAATTTTTATCCAGTCTGCTGGTTCTCTTCTGTTCCTCAACTGTTCTCAAATATTGTTGGCAGATGCTCTACAATTACGTATACAAATTCTTTTAGTACGGATACAGTTCGTTTGGCCCTAGAGACCTGCATTTATTTAGAATATCTAAATATACTTGTACTACCTCTTTTTCTATTTTGTGTTGTAGTACCTTTATTGCACCATTGGTTCTATGTCTTTTTGAGACAAGACAGAGGAAAAATGTGTGTGGAGCAGTTTGTAGCATTTCATACCTTTTGCATAAAGTAGCCCTGCCATTTCCATGTCCTTCATTTTGTTCTGAACACACCTTTTTATTATTTTTCTGTCTACCCTGAGCTTGTTCTGACTGTCTCCCTATACACTGTGGCTATGTATCTGTGCTCCAATTTGGTTACCTGCCCCCTTCAATTTCCCCTTTGGTAGCCCACCTTGCATACACCGTGCTAGATCTGGGGTCCCCACATTTTCATATTTCATATCATGAGCCAACAGGTTCTTGAAATGTCACAATGACCTTTATGAACACTAGGTAAGGTTCTTAGAAGAAAAGGAATGAATGCCTAATGCATTTACCTGTTGACAATCCAGGTAATATTACAATTAAGGCTAAATGGCTGTGCTAATTGTTCCTTCCTGCAAGTGCTCTCCATTTCCTCTTACACCAAGAGACAAAGGAGATCTCGTTGTTCTAAAGTAGAAAGCTACTTCTTTCTGCCTACCCCTCCTGTTTATTCCTGTTAACTTTCCCCAGACACCCTGGGGTTGTTCTGATCCAATCACTGTTTTCATCATCCTAAAATTAAAGCCATCAACCAGCCTGGAATCCCATTTTTGATTCCTAAGAAATAACATCAAGCCTTTGGTATCTTGCAAGATAACCTATCCCCAGAGTCTAGTTTTTAGGTATAAATATTGGTCTCAAGGACCTAGCCTCTGTGCACACAGTACACACACAGTTGTCCCGGGCAGGACTCCATGTATGTTCTTTGTTGCCCCTAGACCTCAGTCTCAGTGACTCTTGCTTTCCTCAGTTTAATCTTCAGACAGGTAAATATCATCCTCCTTAAATGCCTCAGACTCCCCTATCAAGTTTTCATATTTCCATTTTGGTTAGCTCTGAATGCCGTGTCTATGTGAATTGCTATCATATCTAACTAACACCCTTATTAATTCACCCAAACTTGGAATTCTCCTTGGTTATTGGTTTTATACACACGTGCCAACAATCCTAAAGGTTACTCAGCCTGTTGCAAAGCTAATTTCCCCAACATCTAAAGTAATTCTGACATACGTGGTGGAGACCCTCTCTAGTCCCTCCACTTTTCTTTGAGTAACACTTGACTGAAAGCTCCTTATACGTTCACCCTTGTTTATTCCGACACCTCCCATTTTTCTTCCTCAATGCAATTATTTGCAACCTTCAGTATTGTGCCTTTAAGAAACTCCTATCCATTGTGAACTCCCTTCCCTTTGAGCAGTTCAGATTATGGGATCTCACCTAACAGTTTCTTAACCTTACTGAACTCAACCTGTGTCCAACCATAGTTGGCTTCCACTTTCCTTTTGTCTAACAAATCTGAGGATGTGGTCACTTCTGTTCAAGGATTCCACTATTACCAGCCCACTGACCAGTTCTTTCTTGTTGGTTAGGATCAAGGTCAAGATAGCTGATTCCCTTGCTGTGTCCTCCACCTTCTGGACAATGAAATTGACAGCAAAGCAACTGAGAAATTTGTTGGAACTTTCATATCTGACTGAATTTAACTTCCAACAAATATCAAGATGTTTGAATTCTCTCATTGTATCTCTCATTTTTTCAAAGTTTGGTCATCTGTCCTAAGAATGCATCATCCAAGTCCTCAGTCTGGCTAAGGGGGTCGATAGAAGATTCTCAAATTGATGCCACTGTTATTTCCCTCCTCTTTAATTTTTGCTCAAAATTCTCTCAACCCTTTTCCCATGCTTTATGGCATGGTGTACACATCCTTCATGATTTATAATGTTACTCTCCTGCCTTTTTTGTTTGTTCTTTCTTCAGAATAGGTTATACTTCTTGATTACTACATTTCAATCATGAGATTTCTCCCAGAAGATTTTATGTAATGTCTATTTACATAAAATAAATACATAAAATAAAATAAAATATTTAACATAAAATAAACTACAGGCCAGTCTCTTTATTACCATTTTTGAGCAAGGTGATCAAGAGAGCGGTTGCTGTTCAACTCCAAGCTGTCTTGGAGGAAACAGATTATCTTGATCCATTTCAAACTGCCTTTAGGATGGGATTTGGAGTTGAGACTGCCATGGTCGCCTTAACTGACGACCTTTGTCTGAGCATTGACAAGGGTAATGTGACCCCATTGGTGCTACTGAACCTGTCATTTGACACTATAGATCATGACATCCTCTTGAGTCACCTGAGAAGATTAGGAATAGGAGGTGCTGCGCTCCAGTGATTCTGTTCCTTCCTCTCGGGCAGATTACAGAGGGTGGTGCTTGGGGACAGTTGCTCGGCAAGGAAGGAGCTTAATTGTGGCATCCCACAAGGCGCCATCCTGTCCCTGATGCTTTTCAACATATACATGAAGCTGCTGGGAGAGATCATTCGGAGGCATGGGGCTGGGTGTTATCAATACGCTGATGATACTCAGATATATTTCTCCATGTCTCGGTCATCAGCTTTGACTTCAGACGGTGTCTCTCCTCTCAATGACTTTCTTAAAGCAGTAATGGATTGGATGAGGGAAAACAAATTGAAACTGAATCCAGACAAAATGGAGGTACTTACAGTATCAGCTCCAAACCCAGGTATTGGGATACAACCTCCTGTCCTGGAAGGGGTCACACTTCCCTCAAAGGACTGTGTTTGCAGTCTAGGGGTCCTCCTAGATCCGTAGCTTGACATGACAAATCAGGTGAATGCGACGATCAGGAGTGCCTATTATCAGCTTCAACTGATACATCAGCTGCACCCTTTCCTGGAAGCCAAGGACCTTGAGGTTGTAGTACATGTGCTGGTAACCTCATGCCTTGATTTCTGCAATGTATTCTTCATGGGGCTACCCTCACGCTTGGTCCAGAAACTTCAACTAATTCAGAACATGGCAGCCAGGTTGGTCTCTGGTACATCCCGAAGAGACCTGATAATACTGATCTTAAGATCACACCATTGGTTGCCCATTAGTTTCTGGGCCCAGTACAAGGTGTTGGTTATCACCTTTAAAGCCTGAAATGGCTTGGGTCCAACCTATCTTTGGAACCATCTTCTTCCATATAATCCTCCCCGCATACTTAGATCTTCAGGGAAGAATTTGTTACAGCCTTATAAAACAAGACTCTCCACGACCTCCCAGGGGACCTTCTCAGCTGTCATGCCCAGATTGTGGAATGACCTGTCATATGAGACCCTAAACAGCTTTTTGAAAGCTATAAAGACGGATCTCTTCCAGCAGGACTTTCCTGAACAGTTCCCTGAAATCTAATTGCTGAATTCCGACCTCACCAGAGCCACAATTTTTTTAAAAAGTATGTTGTATACTTTATGTTGTTTGTGTTTAATTTTATTTTAAGGGGGGACTGGGGGATTTGAATTATATGTTTTTTATATGTGTGTGTGGTGGGGTTTTTTTATTATCTTTGTAAACCGCCCCAATTGCATCTTGTAGAGGGGTGGGATTTATTATTATTATTATTATTATTATTATTATTACTACTACTACTACTACTACTACTATATCATATTTACCCTCCTGTGTTAAGAATTCATTTCAAGATCATCTTATTTCCCATGTATTGTGCACTAATGTAGTGATATCTAAAACCATATTCTCTATAGCTGTGTCCTTATTGTTTGTTTGTTTAATCCATAGATGATTTGCTAGACATTTCTTATATTTTCAAGCAAGAATGCATATTCTGTTTCAGAGTATGCAATTCTCTTTATTGAGTTAGAGAACACTGATGAGCCAAGGGAAAGCAGAGGAGGAAGAATTAAACTAATTTATGGCATCCTCCAGATGTTCTGCACAACAAAGCCTATCATCCCTGGACAGCACATTGTTTGGCCAAAACATCTGTGGATGCCAGGTTGGAGAAGACTGGAGTGCGAGGTCAAGCCAAAAGATTCACAGAAGCCCATTTGGTAGACATTTTCATCCTGAATTATCAATCCCATAACATCACCAAAAACAAATTTAACAGTCCTTATTTTAACTACATTACAACCTCACTTATATGAATGAAGAATGACTCTTGGTTTCCATCTGGTTAAGTGAACATGTAAAGGCTTACTTACACAAGGGATTTATTTGTTACAGGATAAATAATTTCTGTGCACAAGCTCCAAGTTAAGGAAGAAAGAGGGGGATTGCTTTAGACACCAAAACAGTTGCTTCAAAAATATCAGAAAATGACATTAATTTCAAATAACTAGATGGAGTGAATCAGCAAAGGTTGTTTTCTTGTAAACAAGTCATAAACGCATTGTGACATATAAGTCTTACAAGTGTGCTAGAAACGATTCAGATATTCCTCTCGCTGTCTGCCTTTTGTCCTTTCTCATCTTGCTTTTTAAAAATAGACTGCAACCAGGTCTGTCCATTGTTATCGGGGGTGGGGGTGGGTGGATTTCAATGCTTAGATACAGACTAATATAAATTATCATCACCACCACCTACACTGAATGAACAGTGTGTTAGTTGTTGCAAGTAATGTTCATCCAGTGTATTATCTCCATGTCAGTTGATGGGGCTGTGGCAGGATTCAAAATACAGATGATATGGTTAGTGATGCTGTTAAAGGATTTTTCTTTCTGTTTTGGTTAACTGTCTCTTTTTTATGTTTTCCCCCCTTACAGACATCTCTGTGCCTTTGTGTATGTGCATGCACGCCCATGCATGTGCCTTTATCAGTACTGCTGTTCACACCTTCCCTCTGCAAAGTCTACTATGCGTCCTTAAAGGAAGCATGAAATTATGCAAAGCTTTTCCCCCTTTGGGTCCTCCCTTCTTCCCCTCCTGCAGACAAACCCTCACACTCCTAATGAGGGTAGCCAGTGAAACTCAGCAGCTGCCTTCACTCAGCCCAGATAAGCCCGTAATGAGAGGCACTGACTCCCTGCAACATTTGTCTTCCATTGTGTGCTGCACGAAGGGCAAGGAGAGCCTGCGACAGGCCAATCCCCCAGTGAGCCCCTAAAGATTACTGGAAAACATAACTGGAGCAATACTTCACACTGGGAAAATCTGTGAGAGGGAAGGGGGAGGGAGCACTTTACAGAAGTCAAGGATGAAAGTGCTCATCTGGGTTTGTTTTAAATGTCTCTTTGTTACTTTCCCCAACATTCTCCAGATTGCAGTGCTATCTGCATACATGACTGTGGACAGGACTATTTCCTGTCTATGGGATTGCTCCCATGTGACGCTCTATTATAGTGATATGAACTGGTGCTTAGATGGACTCTCAAGCAGAATTGGTGTGAGCATATTAGTTACCAAGGTGAAAGATTTGGAATAAATCATTGCAATTATATTTCACCTGAGCATATAGATTGAGTCTCCTTTATCTGGAATCCTAAGATCCAAAATACTCCAAAAAACAAAACTTCTCTTTCATGGAAGCCTCACCTGGTGACAACTTTGTTTTCTGATCGTTCAATGTACACAACCCTTGTTTCATGCACAAAATGATTAAAAACATTGTATAAAGTTATCTTCAGGCTATGTGTATAAAGTGTATTTGAAACATTAATGAATTTTGTGTTTAGACATGGGTCCCATCTTCAAGATATCTTATTACATACTTATATGTAAATACATCCATCATCATTGTGTGCCTTCAAGTAGTTTCTGACTTATGGCAACCCTAAGGCGAACCTGTCTTGGAACTTTCTTGGCAAGATCTATTCAGAGGAGGTTTGCGATTGCTGAAAGCATGGGACTTAGCAAAGGTCACCCAGTGGGTTTTATGGCCAAACAAGGAATTGAACCTTGGTCTCCAGAGTCATAGTCCAACACTCAAACCACTACTCAAATACAGGTATTCCAAAATAAAATTTAAAAATCCAAACTACTTCTGGCCCCAAGCATTTCTAATGAGGGAAGTGCAATCTGTATTAGAAACTTCCAAATTAGGGTTGATGTGTGGGATTTGTTACTTTTGGATGATAATGCAATGCAGATTTGAACAAATATGTGAACCAAAGGCTATGACTGGATAAATATGTGTTAATGGAGGCTTGTATTAGAGATTCCTGGAGGCTAACCAGAGGTTAAAACAGATAATTCCATGTATAATGCTTTAGGGGCTTTACAGACTGGAGCCACCTCTTCTTCCTTCACATCATCACCGCAGCAACCAAACAGCATGGCGACAATGCGGAGTTAAAAAGGAGTTTGAAAAACCGGCTCTATTCTGCGTCACACCTGCAACGCTACAAGCTCCATCAGGTGCATCCATGATGTCGCAGGTGCACCGCGCCATATCAATGCTGCGCACCTGCAATGTCATCACTCCACGCACTGACTGTACAGCACTGTGGAGCAAAGACATCCTGGTCACGTGCTAGGGTTGCAAAGCGTCTAATTGCTCTGCCCCTGCCAACCCTAGCACATCGGCAGGGTGCCCAAAAGTGCTTGTCTGTATCGGGCCTTAGACGCCATCTGCACTGCAGAAGTAATCCAGTTTGATATCACTTTAACTGCTATGATTCAATGCTGTGGAATTCTGGGAATTGTAATTTGTTGTGGCACCAGAGCTTTCTGATAGAGAAGGCTAAATGTCTCATGAAACTACAGTTCCCAAAATTCCATGGCATTGAGCTATGGCAGTTTAAGTGGCATCAAACTGAATTATTTCTGCAGTGTGGTTGCAGCCTTAGACTACACTCCTGTGCTCACTTATCTGGTCATAGTCATCAGACTGAATAAAATTATGAGATTGCTATATTCTGGGAGTCAGCTATTCCCTTCTTGTTGTCCTGTTTGTGTTCTTCATAAGAGCATCAAACCGGCCACTGTGAGGAACTAAATGCAAGACTTGATGGTCCTTTCGTTTGATTCAGCAAGACTCTTCTCATGCTTTTAGGTCCATTTAACTGACCAGAAAGAAGGCTATATACATGGACATCACCAGCTGGTCAACAAAAAAAATCAAATAGTTTATATAATTGGAAGTAAAAGATGGCAGAACTCTATATGGGTGGACAAGATGAGGCCAGCTGCCGACTGTGGCACAAAACACAAATTACTCATATCAAAAATAAGACTAAAACTCAAAAAGAAAACAAAACCAATGATTATACCAAATAGGATCTGAATAACATCTCAACATAATTAAGACCAGGAGGGAATAAAAAGATGTTGGATGCAATAAACAAAGAATTATACAGAAGAAGATGACAAAATGAAGGACAAATGGAATGAAGAGTCATCTGAAGATGGACCCTGAATTCTAAAAAGTGAAACTTCAATAAGAGAAATAGTGAAAAACAAACCACCAGGAACAGATGATATTTTAGTTGAACTGCTGCAATCCCCATTGACAAAGTCAATGCTAGTGCTAACCAACATACAGTGGGCCTTTGTTATCCACTGGAGTTTGGTTCCAGGACCCTCCTTGGATAACAAAATCCGTGTATGCTCAAGTCCCATTAAATATAATGGTACCAAAAAAATGGTGTCCCATATATTAAAATGGAAAATCAAGGTTTGCTATTTGGAATTTATACTTTTTGGGAATATTTTCAAGCAATGTATGCTCAAATCTGTGGATAAAAAAATCCATGGATAAGGAGGGCCAACTGTATGTCAACAGACATGGAAAATAAAATGATGGCAAACATATTGGAAGCGATCAATATACATCCCCATCCACAAAAGGGGAGACACAAGAGACTATAGGACCATAATTCTGATCTCCCATGCAGGCAAAACCATGCTCAAAATTCTGCAACATAGACTCCAACCATGCATAGACTCCAACCATGAATGGTGAGAGAAGTCCCAGAGACTGAAGCGGGATTCAGGAAAGGAAGAGGCACCAGGTACCACATTGCAAACATTAAATGGCTAATGGAGCACACCAGGGAATTCCAAAAGAAAATCAGCATGCACTTTATAGTCTTTGACTGCATAGATCATGAAAGGCTATGGAGTGCCCTTAAAGACATGGTGTGCCAACTAATCTGAAAGTCCTGATGAGGAATCTGTACTCAGGAAAGAGACTACTGTGAGAACAGAACACAGAGAAACAGAATGGTTCCCAATCGGCAAAGGAATCAGACAAGGCTGCATCCTATCACCCTATCTATTCAAATTATATGGATAATATGTTGTAAAGAAAGCAGGCTTGGACACAGAAGAGGGAGGAGTGAAAATAGGAGGAAGGAATATCAACAATCTAAGATATGCAGATGACACCATAGTAGTAGCAGAAAACCTCACAGACCTGGAACACCTACTAAGGAAGATCAAAGAAGAAAGTGCAAAGGCAGGCTTAATGTTGAACATAAAGAAAACAAAAATAATGACCACTAAGGAACTTCACAAGTTCAACCTAGACAATGAAGAAATAGAAATAGTAAAAGAATTCCCATACCTGGGATCAAACATTGATAGAAATGGGGACTGCAGTCAGGAAATCAGAAGAAGATTAAGAATTCAGAGGGCACCTATGAAAGAACTAGAAAAGATTTTAAAATTCAAAAGTGTACAACTGAGCACAAAAGTTATAATCATACAAGCCACTGTATTCCCTATTACCATGTATGAACGTGAGAGCTGGACATTTAAAAAAGAAGATAGGAAGAAAATCCATTAATTTGAGATGTTTTGCTAGAGAAGAGGACTTGGCATACCATGGACAGCCAAAAGGACAAACAAATTGGTCCTAGAGCAGATCAAGTCAGAAACCTCCCTGGAAGCCAAGATGACCAAACTGAGGCTGTCGTACTTTGGACACATCATGAGAAGGGAGGACTTATTGGAAAAAAACAATAATTCTGGGAAAGATGGAGGGAATTAGTAAGAGAGGAAGGCCACATGCCAAATGGATGGACTCTATTAAGGAGGTCACAGGTACGGGGTTGCAGGAATTCAGCAGAGCATGAACGACAGGGTCTTGGAGATGTCTCATCCATAGGGTTGCCATTAGTCAAGATCGACTCGAGAGCATTTAACAACAAAACTGGCCTCCAGGGCAATATTCGGGCTGTATATTTATGTTTCCTTTCCCAAAGAAAGCAAAATATGCTGTGCTGGGGGGAAAATATGCTAGAGATAGGCAGTGAGGGGAACCACTGAAATTTTGTCAGGGAAATAAAGCTGAAAATAGATCCTGGAGTAAATAGACTATCTTCCATAATGATAGGTCAGTGAAGCCAGTTTCTCAAGTCCACTTCCACAGTCTTTGCATGGGCTTTCTCCTGTTGTTACCTCCATGCCTATCCCCACTCCTAAGTCTGTGCTACATTGATCCATGTTGATTTTTAGATGATTTTAATTACTTTAAATTTTGTTGTTGTTGTTGTTAATTTTTATCTGTGAGCCACCTTGGGTTCGTTCTGGGGGAAAGGTAGAAAACAAACAAACAAACAAACATTTTCCTTGTACAGAAATAAAAAACATGTTTTTCTGTTAATTTTTCTAATGGATATATTGGACACATTCCTCCACTGACTAAATTTAGTTAATTAAAGTATTTACAGATTGCTTCCCAGTCTACCAGAGTCCTGGAGGTGAGGCAAAACAGGTACAATATTTTTAAAAATGCAGATATATATATTTTAAAGTAATTAAAATAATTTTAAGAACCTTAAAAATAAACAAAAAAAATAATCCTTAAAATAATATTAAAACAAACAAAACAAAATGTGGATCAGGTAAATTGGCAACAAACACACAAAGAATCCTTGGCAAAGTGAATTTCTTAAACATATGTATCCTTGAGAAGAAGCTAAATCTTGAAAGCTCGTGTCATGTGCTGGAAGCTTTATAATGTAACCTTCCAGTTTTGTGTTCTTTAAAGGTAGTTGCAGAGAAAGAGTGCCAGGCTTGGCACTCTCTGAATGAAAGGACTAGATTTGGGAAGGCAGCCATGAATTGCCAGTGGTCATAACTGAGGAGCATCGACAATAAAATGCATTTCTTGGTAGTCAAGAGAATTCAGCTACTCAGAATTTTACACAGGGCCTTCACCTCTCTGCTCATTGCTCACAGTGTACACACAATGAGATACCCTGACACTGCAGCTGACAGTTTGGAAAAAAAACTAAATCCTTTCACTATCTTAAAGACAGTGACACCAATTTAATGTTTAAAGCCTCCACTTCGTATGGTTGCCAGGTCCCAAGGCACTGGCCAAAGTCTCGGGGAATTTCCATGCTTCTCAGTGTCTTTAGGCAGGGAGATAAATCTTAGGAAGAGCAGTGTTATAAGAAGAAAATGATTTGTTTTCTTGTGTAAGGTGATTGAAGAACTCAAGTACCTGAATTCTCTTGACTACCTACTGGCACCAGGTCTCTATGACTCCTTGAAAAAATTATTGGTGGTGCACTTGCACTCTCTGCATTAAAAAGCAACAAAAACGGCTAGGGGACTGAAGATAGATGTGGTAGACACATGCGCTTGGGCTCACCATACCATTTGGAGCAAAGTGGAGCCATGTGGAATGTCAGAATTACAACTGAGATGTAGCATTGAAACAGTGGCACACTGCCCAAGCTTGTTATACTTGGCAGAGAGTCTTCCAGAACATCCAGCTACATCCTATAGCCTGCAAGTATCCCCCACCATGTGTCCTGAGTGGTTTTAAGTAAGGTTGCACACATTCAAGACCATGTGGGAATGGCCTCTAACTGTCCTGATTCAGCAGGGACAGTCCTAATTAATCCTATGTCTCAATTCTAAACTTCTTTTAAATGTCCCATTTTCTCTTTTGTCCTCTCATTCTCACTCCCTTTGTGCTCATCTTACTTTAACTACTGCAAACTGAGTTAAAAGTGCAAAAATAATTTGCACTCAATTAATTCAGCAATGCAAGAGCAGAGGAGAACAGGGGGCAGAATTTTGCCCTCCGCTGTATAATCAGGCAAAAGCAAACTGCTACATTCTCTCTTAGCATGTGTGTCCCTCCTTATTAATAACGTTTGCCATTTTGACCATCCTCTGATGTTACTCAGCCATGTGTCCCAGTTTTGATCTGTGAAATGATGACAGGTACAGAATGGAGACAATTTTTATTTTATTTTATTTTATTTGCTGTAAAAGAGTTTTCCTCTCCCTTTCCCCAGTTTTTTTGGCTAGAGTTGCCAGATTATCAGTCTTTTTTTGCCTGGGGCTCATTTACTTCCCATCCCAAACTTGTTTTCATTTCCTGCCTCACCCCATTGCCATACCTGCTGGTTGTACCTCAGGATACAATAGGCAACATTTTGAATGTTTTCCCACTTTCGCAAGGACAGGCAAGGTAATCTGCTGGTAATATGTGCTGGTGTAACAATGACATGTACTTCATTGGCCATTAGAAAAGGGGGTATCTAATACCCACCCAACCCTACATAACAATGTTGCCCCCATGTTGTCATAGCCCAGTGATGGTGAAACTTTTAGGAGCTGAGTACCCAAACTAAAAGTCCTTCTGGCACCAGGTATTACTCAGTGCTGGGGATGAGACTTCCACCTTCTGGGGGAGGGACCTCTACCCTCTGGTGAGGGGGACTTCAGGGGCAGGACCTCTCCCTCCACCACCACCATCCTGGGCCTTCAGCTGCCTCTCCAGAGATAGCTAAAAGCCTGGGGGGTGAAGGAGGAAAAAGAGGAACACCATCACCAGCTTTCAGCTGCCTCCCCGGAGGCAGCTGAAGGCCAGGGAGGGTCGGTAAGGAGGAGGAACAGGCAACCTCTTCCTCTTCCTTCTCTTCACTGTCCCCATCCTCCACCTGCCTCCGGAGAGGCAGCTGAAGGCCTGGGACAGCTGGGAAGGAGAAGGAACAGGCACACACCTTTTCCTCCTCCCTCCACCCTCCATGTGTTGGGGAAAATGGCTTTGCATGCCATCTTTGGCGTACATGCCATAGGTTCACCATCACGGTCATAACCAGTCAGTGACAGGGAAGGAGTATAAGGCTCCCAGGCACAAGCCAGCTGCTGTTTTGAATTTAGGAAAAAATTCACTCTCCCAGAAAGGACCTGGCTGCAGCCAAATAGTGCCTGGGATTTACACACCCACACACAGCCCTCACATCTACCAATTAGCCATAAAACGGTATTCTTACACTTCATGGTGTGCATGGGTGTGGAAGAGGAATGTGATGTTTCCCCTGCAATGAAGAGATCTTTAGCTGTGATGTTTCCTTCCCCACCTCCACCTACTCCTGCACACAGGATCAGAGAGGAAAAAAGGAGAGGGAAACTTGAAAGGTCATGGAGGGTAAACAACACAGCCAAGAACAATGGGATGCATGGGATAAAACAGCAAACAGCTACTGGGCTGCAGCAGTAGAGGTGGGTGACACTGATGTAATATCTCACAAAGAGAACCACAGCGGGGCAAAGTTGAACATCCTTGTGAGACCCTCTTGCCAAAACTACTTAAAAATACAGAGAAAGAAGCAGCAGTGAGAAATCACAACATCAAGCTGATCAAGGACACAAGGGGACTCAAGGATGAGAAGTCAATCACCAGACATGTGCAACAATACAAAGCTTGTCCAAAGAAACACTACACATATTATAGGACCATGGAATCTGAGAAGCATTGTTCTCAAAGACATGGAAGTGCCACTACATTTGATAGTCTTGATGAGAAATCTGTACTTAGGACAAGAGGGCACTGTTAGAAGAGAATATGAAGAAACAAAATGGTTACCAATTGGCAAAGGAGTCAAGTAAGGCTGCATCCTATTACCCCACTTGCTCAAATTGTATGCAGAAAACATCATATGAAGGGCAAGTTTAGACTTAGAAGAAGGAGGAGTGAATATAGGAAAAAGGAACATCAACAATCTAAGATATATGGCTGACTTCATACTACTAGCAGAAAACATCATAGACTTGGAACAATTGCTAAAGAAGATCAAAGGAGAAAGTGCAAAGGCAAGCTTGCTGCTGAACAATAAAGAAAACAAAGTAATAACCATGGAGGATCTACATAAATTCAACCTAGACAATGAAGAAATCAAAATAGTTAAAGTTCCCCTGTATCTTGGATCAAACATTGATCAGGATAGATACTGCAGTCAAGGAATAAGAAGAAGACCATGAATGGGAAGGGCAACTAGGGTCTGAAATAGATAGGCCAAATGAAGTGGTTTTTCTCTATGTTTGGAGCATAGGATTTAGATTATGCACACCCTTAACATGGGAGGAAACCACATCAGTGTCATGTCTTCAGGAAAGAACCTTTTTCTGGCCAAGTTCAGGACTGTGGTAGAAGCCTGGATCAGGGTCATGCTCACGCATTTTTCGCAGTCCTGGTGAAAAAGCCACAGGAGTGGCCCTCTGCTGTTTTTTTGGCCTGTCTGTTTCAGGCTTAGGAAAGAACTGGATAAGATCCTAAAGTGTAAAGATATGCAACTGAACACTAAAATTAAAATTGTTCAAGTCATTGTATTCCCCATCTCCATGTATGGATGTGAGAGCTGGACAATGAAGAAGGTGATGAGGAGGAAAATGAACTCATTTGAGATGTGGTTCTGGAGAGGATACCATGGTCAGCCCTAAAAGACAAACAGATGGGTCCTACGACTGACCTAGCCTGAACTCTCCCTGGAGGCCAAGATGAACAAACTGAGGCTCTTGTACTTTGGCCGCATCATGAGAATACAAGACTCATTTAATAACACAATAATGTTTGGAATGGTAGGGGGTAGTAGAAAGAGAGGAAGACCACATGGTAGATGGCTAGACTCAAGGAGGTCACAGGTCTGAATCTGCATACCCTAAGCAGAGCAGTGGAAGATAGGGCGTCTTAGAGATGACTCATCCAAGGAGTTGCTATGAATTGGGGTGCACTCAAGGACAGTCAACAAGAAAGGAGATTTGTTTTATCTGAGACAGTAAAATGTCTTGGACTGGTCCTAGAGCAGGTTTGTATAGCAGGAAGTTAGATTAGATGGTCCTAAAGGTCCCTTGCACTTAATTTTATAATTTCACCTCCAAACCTTGCCTCTGACTGTGATACAAATGTTTCTGCTGGCTCTGTTTTACTGGCAGCAGTGTGTTTTTGCTTTCAGTATGAAAAGGGAGCTACTGCAATGACAGCAAATATATGGTCACTGTAGGAGTAAAGGTGATCAATAGGCAACTGTAACTAGCAACAGCTAGAACTGACTTATTTGATTAAAACCATTGGCAGAAAGTTTTTTGTGGAGCACAAAGACTTAGACCCACATACAAGTCACTGATGCAAAAAAAAAAATCAAATCATGATGAGGTATATCAAAACCATACCCAGTTCCACAACTGACCCATTCTTTTATTCAGCATATTCCAGAATAGGGAGTATTGCACGGCAATTCCCATCCTTTCCTGTTTCTGGCTAGGTTTGATGTTGCAGGATGGTGTTACATCCTAAACATGAGGTGTGTTGCATATTCTCTTCCCCACACTATCATATACCAACCTGAGCAAAGTCATTACCATGAAAGGTGGCTGGTCCAGGGTTGGGGGGGGGAATCACAGCCAGAGTTGGCCCAAACCTATCTTTGTGTGTATGTTGATTATCAGAACTATCAATGTTGCACTTGTAACGGCAATGACCGCTTTCCTTACATAAGATTTTGCTGAAATGAGGCCACACAAACATGCAGTTGGCAGCAAGGTCTGTTGTTTAATCTGGCATGCCTACTTCCACCAAAGACATCAAGCAAGCTAACAGCTGAACAGCTGCAAAGACAGAGGTTCCATTTTTTCCCCTTCCCTTTCTTGGTTCCGCACAAACTGTATCCTGTTCTTCAGCTCGTGTTTTATTTAACCTGGGTCCTTTCAAAGCTGCTCCCCTGCTTTACTCCTAAAGCCACTTACAATATACAGTAGTTGCATAAGTCTATTCAAAGCATGAAGCCAAAGAATGCACATCCTTTTTTGTAGATACCCTATCATTCAAGGACTATCACATGGCTATGCAGCAGTATCAGCATGGCAAATTGTGGTTTGAAATTATGCCAATAGGGACAGAAAATTCCATTCAAATAAGAGTGTTTTGTAAAAGAAAAACTCATCTGCCTGTTGATTTTACCTTTTGAAGTATTTCTTTAATTTCATGTTTGATTAATTGCAACTATTTACTCTGGATTCTTTTGCATTTGAATGTCTATGCCAGCAAACAGTGTATTTTAACAGCAGAATAATTCCCATTCTGTAACGTAAGGTGTGATCCCCAGAGACCAGAAAAGTTATTTTTGGACTACTACTCCTAAAATTGCCTAGCAAATATAGTCAGTGGTCACACCAGCTGGGGAATACTAGTGGTCATGTCTAAAAAAAAGTAACTTTCTCAAATTCTGGTAAGCTTAAGCTACCAGGAAGATGATGAAAGGTTTTTAGAAGTGGAGACTGAGATCTGTCACCAGGAAATGCAGGGTATATACTGCAGAATTAATATATTTTTACTGTGCTTCAACTGCCATGGTTCAATACTATGCAATTCTGGGATTTTTAGTTTTGTGAGATATTTAGCCTTCTGTGACAGGGAGCTCTAGTGATACAGCAAACTATAAACCCAAGGCTTCCATAGGATGAAGCCATGATAGTCCAGGTGGTATTAGACTGTATTAATTCTACAAAGTGATAGCAGCCAGAAGCTCCAGCGTGTGTATGTGGGAAGCTCCAGCGTGTGTATGTGTGTGTGGGGGGGGGTGGTGGTGGTGGTCTATTCAATCCTTTGGATCCAAATCCCTATGGTGCCCAACATCTTTTTGTGTTAGCTACATTGATTAGCAATAACACTTTTCGTTCAGGCTGTGTACATGGGTCCCCTCTCATCATAACCACTCTGTGAGGTGGGCCTCAAGAGGCCTAGTAGAAGCTAGATCTCCCAACTCCAACTCCCAACATTTTAACTACTGCATTACCACAACACCCCGGGGGGAAATGCCTGACACCAGGTCAACTGTGTGTAGTTATTTCTTGCCTGTTGGAATCTATGAGTGAGTGAAAGGAATAAATTCTCCCCTCCCTTGGGCTGCACTGAGTGGGCACAGCTACAGATGTGACAGGCATTCTAGCACAGTTTCCCTTACTATCCATGGGTCCCTGTTTTCCACTTGGGCACTTTTACACATCACACAGAGGCGTAATCTAAGTTTATGGGGCATACACTCAACACATATGGGCAGGGATATGAAGTGGCATATAAGTTTACTAAGAATAAATAAACACCTTCCATCAGGTTCAAGCCAGACGAGCTAGACAGCATCCCTAAGTAGGGAGCCTGGAGCAAGAATAAAGTTTTGGTAAATGCTGAAGATATCAGATCCCATTTGATCTTGGAAGCAAAACATAATCAGTGCTTGGATGGGAGACTTCCATAGTGCCATTGGCTATACCTCAGAGAAAAGCAAAAGCAAACCACCTCTTGAGTATCCCTTGCCTAAAAAAACCCCCTATGATATTCATGGGGTTGCCATAGGTTGACAGGTAACTTGATGGCACATGTACACACAAATGTTTAGGATTTCCACAAATATCCTCCTTCAATCTCCCTGTCATTTTCACCAGTGACTGTAGTTTATTCTGCTGCTGTCTCAGTTTCAATACATTTTGGAAGATTAATGTATATTTGAAATGTTTTAGCACAACCTGGTGGACAAGGAGGGTACTTTTTTTGAAAACCTACGTGTCTCTGGGCTTTTAAAACAGACTCTTTTCATATCTTCCTTTTCTTGAGACACTGCCCCACTTTGTCACCATAGCTGTAGTACTGTCTGCTGTGTTCCTACACATTGAAGTTCACCTGCCATGCATGTACTACTACAGAGATTTTGTACATTGGATGTCATCTGTCCCTTGTCATCACTGTATGACCTATTGTTGAGTTCCACAATGACAAATACCTTTTCCAAGAAGGGAACAAAGTGGAACCAGAGTTGTCACCAAACTGTAATTAAAATCCACATTTGCTTTTAACTTTCTGCCCACCAAACTAATGATAATTGAAGAATGTTTAGGGAAGTATACACACACAAGTTACAATTAGGAAATAATAAAATGGCCGCTTTCATGATTTCCAACATAATCTCAAATTCTGTCAGATTCGGAACATATTTGTGAATTTTTGATAAATTCCTAATTTAAAGAAAAATAATAAAAATCTAACTCAGATCTCTTAGTGATGTGATTTGTAACCACTCTCAAAGTATGTGGCTAACTGAAAAGTGATGAATGGTGCTACTTACATATGTATGCTGGGTTGTTGACCTTTATATATATCACAGAGGTATTATAAACGGAGATGTCTATCATCCTGTCTCTCACCTACCATATGCCTATGAGAAGCCCACAAGCAGGACGTGAATGTAGGAGCACCCTCCAGCTCATGCATCTCAGAAAGTAATAGCAAAAACAGGTTGCTTCTGAACTACCTGTACTATACAGCTTTGTGGTTGTTGTTGCATGCCTTCAAGTCATTTCCAGCTTAAGGCAACCCTAAGGTGACCCTTACTGTTATCATGATTTTATTGCCTGTGAATTTCTTGGGTCAACTTCTCAAGCCATCTAAATTGGTGGGCATCACATCACATGGTAGTGCATCCCATTGGTTAAGCTGAGAAGACAAATACAGTGGCCAACATCCTGCAATGAGGAGATGGAGTGTAACTTTATGCTCACAGAGTTACGAGTCAGTTGTGCAATGCTATCTCATTTGTGAACTGAGAAATTGCATAACTTAATGAGTATGAATATATTTATTCCAGTGTGGCATAGTGGCTTGATCACTGGATCATGACTCTAAAGGCTAGGGTTCGAATCCCCACTCAGCCATGGAACACAGTCTTAGAAAACCCTGTGATAGGAATGCCTTAGAGTTGCACTAAGTTGGAATGGAGTTGAAGACACACAACAACAATAAAATCAACCCACCTTCTATATATGATAGCCTAACTATCTAATCTATATATAAACTGGAAGTTTTAAAGTGTGTTTGTTATTTAGATCACCTTACAAACATATTTTCCTCAGAATAATGTTTTTGCTTCTCTCTTAGCTGATACATTATTTTTATTTCAAAATGGAAATAGTCAGAAATATATTATAGAAAACTGTAACTTCATATAAAACCACTGAAAACTGCAATATTTCAGAATAAGGAGCATATACAGGAACAAAGAAGAGAGGAAAACATCTTCTATGGAAAATTCTATTCAAGCCAGAGAAAACAGTATCTTAAAGAAAAAAGCCCAGCTGTGCTAACATGTAGAATCAAAACGTCAGCTGAAGAATGTTTCTTCAGCATTTTTCAAAACATTCCTTCTTCATAACTTATCAGACTTGCTAGACACTGAAAAATAGAAGTCATCTGAAATTTCTGTGAATACAGTGACACCCAGAGGCTGGTTCTAGACATACAAACTGTACATTTTTATCAGGATCTTGCTATTTGCAAATGCTCATTGCTCCATTTCAATCTACTGGTGTGTGCTATTTCAGTACATCCAATGTCTCTGTCACAGTATGCTTTGCTTAAAGAAAGTTTTCCAATGATGGTAAACTTTATTATGATCCCACTGGGGTTTTCTAGATTGGCAGGAAAGTGTGACATGAAGTTGCCTTTTCCTTATTGCTTAGCAGCTGCACCACAGCCTTTAGATGGAGCCGCGCTGTTCCGCAGTTTTTAAAAAAGAAGCTGGGAAAACCAGCACCTTTTTAAAGGCTCTTCTCCTCCCCTAAAACTAAAAAAACAAAACAAAAAAAAAAAACAGCATTTTCATGGCACACTTTCCCTTTTTCTCATCTAAAAGCTAGAGTTTCATGCAGCCATGAACACACTTCCTTTTGCCAATCTAGAAAGCCCCACTATGTTCCATAAGAGCTTCGATATGCAGAAGGTCCTGCAGGATCACAGGCTGTAGTTCACCATCCACAAAGGTCCCATGTTTACAAGGGGCATAATACTCTGTGTGAACTTCATATTTGCATTAGATCTTCCACATTCTCATGGGAGCCAATGAATCAGGCTCATTATTAGTATCCCATTTAAGAAGCAGCATTAAATTAATTTTTAAAAATAAAAATCAATGATAGGAGCTTTGTGATCTAAAGAACAAAATTATGAACATGACCATTGCAGTTGTGGATTTTTCTATCTCTTTTTAGTAAGCAGATCTTCATGCTATACCAGGGCGTCTTTTTAAAACCCAGTTTAGACATGTAGCATGTTGAGCTGTTATTGGAGAAAAATGTCCCACCAGTGCTTGGGAACTATGTTAGTTGTGCTTTGGATACGTAGTTGAACATTCATACTTATGATTGCTGGTGGTATGCATCTAATCTGCCAAGATGACAGGTTATTTCTTCCTTGATAAAAAAAGATGTGAAATGTAGATTTCCTTTTCTATGTTTTTGAAGAACTGAGCTCTATACATTTAAAAATGAATACAAATTATACCAAACAATTAAAACTGGCAAATATACAAACGAAAATTCACAGTGTACAAATATCTTTAACTGGCAAGGTACCAATGGATTCTAAGCTACTTCAGTTAAAACTTGATTTGTGGGTCCATTCGAAGAACTTTCAGCTTCCCTAGAGCCATCCTTGGCTTTGGAATCTTCCTTTGTTTCCAAACTATTTCCACTTTCTTGTTCTGGAAGGCAGAGATCAATTGCAACAGAGTTAGACTTTTCTTCTTTCTTCTCATTATTGTGAATATCAATCTTGTGTTCTTGGCACTGGGTCTTTTTCACTTGTCCATTCTGGGCTGGATAGATGCTAGCAATGGCATCATACAGAAACTGGTAATCTTCCTAAATGAGATTGTTTAAGAAAGAAAGAAACAAATTACTATATGCATAAAAGCACCATGTGCTTTTCTTCCTTCCCCAATTGGTTTGCTCCCCAAAAAATAGTGTACAGATGGGTAAGAAGCAAGTCAGTTCTGTGTACAAGCTCCTATCATAGAAGCTTTAGTTACTTCTTTAAATATAAAGAATACACTCAAGCTTTCTATTCATTGACAAGAAAGAAAGAAAGAAAGAAAGAAAGAAAGAAAGAGTCTGATACAAGAAAGTACTCCTTTGAGAAAATGGTCCACTGTCAGTATATTTTTTGCATTTTCCAGACCCTTTACGTGAAACATTTGGTTAGGAGACTTTTTTTTTTTTTTTGGCACAGAAAACAATGTAATTTTGCAAAATGCATATTTATTTTCTGTGCAAAAACATTGTTTGGGGTTCATTTATATAATTATATAAGAGCAGTAAGGTGAGTGTAGGTGGTAATTTAAATCATAGAAGGGAATTACAAAGAAGTTATGTTATTCTTGTTTTTGCTAATCTTGTTTCTGTTTGTATTTTGTTTTTGCCCTTTTGATTGTGTATATTGGTTGATGTGATTGTGTGTTGGTTTGTCTGTTTTAATAATAAAATAAAATTAAAAAATAAAAAATAATAATTATATATTTGTACAAAAATTCCTAATGTACCACAATAATTTTTTAAATGTGTGAAAGCTTGTTAACTTTACACAGAGGTGTGATGAACTTCTTAAATAATTCATTAATGCATGTGAGAATGAAATACTGTATATACTAAACCATAAGTTGACTTCATATACAAGTCGAGGGGAGGTTTCGGAGTCAAAATTACAGATTTTTATATGATCCATGGATAAGTCGAAAGTAAAAATTAGGGGTATGTAACAAAGGATGTAAAGAATGAAGTAAAGGAAAACAATGCCAAAGAACTTACAAAATTCCAGCAGTCATAATTGTTTGTGCTCACACAAAAGACTGGATGGATTGGGGGGGGGGGGGTTTCAGTACTTCCAGAGAAGATTATACTCTTGCCTTTCACCAGGGGAGGGTTCCCTTCTTTATAAAAGTTAAATTACAGCATTTACATTGACCCATAGATGAGTCAGCTCGGTGTTTTGGGGTCAATTTTTGATCTAAATTTCTGGACATATATATGAATATATACGGTAAATTAAGATTTACATTACTATTTCTTTTCTTTTCTTTTTCTTTTTTTATTAAGCTGTTTTTCCTAGTTGCCTGAGATACTTTCTCTAGAAGAATAGGCCATAAAAACATATTAGAGAAGTGAATGAAAGAAAAGTTCATTTCATCTATTGGACTGTAATACCTCACAGTATGACTAAATAATAAGTTCAGCATGGAAAAGAAAATGTAAAGGCCTATGAGGCTTACGTTCAAGCTACGTGATGGACCATATCTGCTAATATGAGCCTGCCCAGGCTCTAAGATGTACTAGAAAGGCCCTTTTCTCAGTCCCACCACTTTCACAGGTATGGTTGGTGGGAATACAAGAGAGAGCCTTCTCAGTGTCTGTCCCGCCATTTGGAATTCCCTCTCTAGGAAGGCTAGAATGGCACCATCTTTACTGGCCTTCTGTCATCAGGCAAAGACATTTTTATTTAGACAAGCTTTTAAAACTACAAACTTTTAACAAAGGGCTGTAAGTGCTTTATAGTTTTCATTATGATGTAACATTTAAGCTCTTTCTAGAATGTATGTTTTTAATGTGGCTAATAGTTTAGTTTCATTTTGACTTTTTGTATGTTTCTAATTGTAATGTTTTTAATACATAAGCAGCTTTGGGTCCTAGTCTAGAGGGAAAAGTAGAAAATAATAATAATAATAATAATAATAATAATAATAATAATAATTTACTTACAAAGGAAGAAACCATTCCTGGCCTGGCTTTACGGAGAGCTTTCACAACTTGGAAAACATCTATTACACCTTCAGTCTCAGCACTTTCCAAGAGGTTCATCAAGGCACAAAATATTCCTGTTTGCTGGGAGCCATCACTGCAAAATGACATTAAAGGAAAACCACCATGTTAGTCTATACCAGCAATGTGACCAAAAAGAAATGAGCTAATGCCATAGTTTGGTAAGAAGTTTCATTCCTCTCTTTTGGAGGAAGTAGAACTATCTCAAGGCTCCAGGTCATTCCTTGATACTATAAGTCAAGAAGAAGTGCCAGTTAGTTTTTCCCAAGCCCAGTTGGCATAACTTTAAAACAAGGCTGGGGAACTGAAAGCATGGAGAGGGGAACATCCCTCCATTTCCCCAAAGACCCATGGGCCTAATGATAACACACTGCCTTTAGGCAACAGTATCACTCCAGATGACTTGTAGTCCTGACTAAGTCACTGTGGTGGATGATATCTGAATTTTCATTAATCTACTTGAAAGCTTAGTTAATGAAATAGTTTTATTGTATTTTAATTCATTTGCCTGAATGTTTTAATCATGATATCTTTTTATTTGTATTTTATTTATGCTAGCCATTTTTGTTAGAAAGAATGGATTTACTGTTCATTTAACAAACAAACCCTGCTTGAATAAATGAGGACGTTTTCAAGATGATTAATAAATATCAACCTCAGAGGCTTGGTATGGGCAAAAGCCCAAGCAAAACTGTATCACTGTGCATTCCAACATTCATCCATCAGATACCTTGTGGAAATATAGAGAAATTTGAGACATGGCAAAATACCTCACCAATGGCTTTTGGATGAAAAAAGAAAAGTATCCCTCATGGGTTAGCAACTGAATAAAGAATAGAAAGCAGAGGATACAAAGAACATTTGCACAACAGGCAAAATTCAGCTCTTGGGTGTGTGTGTGTTTTAACAAACTCATCACTATTCCCAAATCCAACTCATAGTCAAAGATTTTTTAAAGTTGGGCAGCACACACAAAACTGTAATCTTGTTCCACATGTGTAGTAATAGTAACATGGTCCAAACATGAACAATGCAAAAACCAAGAGAGGAGTCATTAACATGCAACACATATACACTCATACCAAAAGTAGCTTTTTATCTGAGAAATTTACACTCACCGGCAATGAATAACAACTTGAGCGTTCTTGCTATGTACACAAGCTTCAGATGTTCTTTCTGGTGGTGGTAGCCTCTGCTTAAGATTCTGGATCATGGCGAATAAGTCTTTGGGGCTTTCAGGGAGATCCAAGGCCTTCCATTTATGGTACTGATACTGGAACACTTTTCGGGCATCTTTCCTCTACAAGAAAAAAAGCTATATGTGGTGAACTTTGTCAAAAGACAACAGAGCAATCAATGGAGAATAAGAACCATGCAATTCAGGATGATTTAGAGCAGGAGTTGGAAACATATGGTATTCCTGATATTTTGACCAACAACTCCTGTCATCACCATATAGCATGGCAAAGGACTGTGTGGATTATGATCCAAAACATACAGAGAGTTAAGGATTTCCCAAGTTCGAAGCTAAGCAGCCACCTGATTTAAATAATGTACAGATTACATATATAAGTGGGGATCTGTTTTGAGGACATTGGACAAAACCTTCCTCCTCCCTTTGCCTGGCCAAAAAAAAAAAAAAAAAAAGACCAAATAAATATATCTACTAAATATGTCAAAGGTTACCTAAAACCTTAGGAATTACCAAAGCAGCCTCTGCAAAAGTGGCCCTCTTAATCCCTTAGCTCAGATGTGGGGTGCCAATGATCTTCCAGATGCTGACAAACTGCAGATCCTGTGCCGGCCCAGCTGGTGAGAGATGATGGGATTTGCAATCCAAAAAGATCTTGAAGACCAATTTTTTTCTCATCTCTTTCTTAACTGTATAGTCAGGTTTACACACATAAAAGCCAGAGGTGTCACTTTTGATTCGCAAGTAATCCTAAAATGTCTTCTGCCTGTGGTTGACCCTCCCCACTTTCATGCCAAGAATACAAAGCAGCCAAGATATCAGGTAAATCTTCTTTCAGGGAATAGGGGAGTATTTCCATCTGGACATGGTAGGTCAACACAGGAAAAGATAACGAATTAGGTGGCACACACAGTTCTTTCTGTTTTCCACCACCTCACCACTGCTTCCTTTCTCTTCACTCTGCTTTACAGTGCTTGCGCTCAGTTGCAGATGGCTATTAAAAGAGGATCTGAAATGTGAATATTACTTATATGTGTTACTGTTATGTGCCTTAAAATTAATCCTGACAGTGATCCTATCATGATGTTTTCTTGGCAAGATTTATTCAGAAAAGGTATGGGGTTTTTAAAAAAGTGCTTTTGCCAATGTAAATCATCAACAAGACTCCAGTTTCAGTTTTCAGCCCATGCAAAACAGAGGATCTGGATAACTGTGATGTTTGCATGTACCACACGGACTACAGATGTGAAACTGACATTATCGCCTGGCACTTGACCCCCAAAAGTAAATCCCATGATAGGAGCAGAACAACACCAAGAAATCTTCCCTAAGGGACTGAAGGAGCAAAAATATGCTCTCTTATATAGTTCTTATTTTACCTTCACGTGAGTTACATCAAAGGTACGAATGGTGTAACTGGAGCAATTGTTGACATCTTTCAGTTCGGCTGTGATGCCGTCGTATGTCATGTGTCCATCTCCCCAGTACTGTGCACAGAGTTCCTAGAGTGGAGGAAAGGCAAAAATATGTAATGCCAAGATGCCAGCAAAGATTGATTTGAGTTAAAAGATGCAGGTGGGAGGATAGTGGCAAAGAAGTCAATTACACTCAAGCTGGCAGTTCTGGTGAGTCAGCTTAGTAGCCCATAGTTGTTTGAAGGAAAAGCCATCAATATGAGTGGAAAAATCAGCATTACATAGCTGAGGACGTGCAATGGAGAGTCTATATCATGGAAATGCTCAATAGTGGACCAGATATTCCTCAGTCATAGCTGAGGATTCAATCATTCAGTGCACATGTCAGAAGGCAAATTATGTTTTTCAGTCTCGGTGTGCATGTCTATCTGTGCATGCATATGTGCGTATGAATAAAGTCTACAAAACATCAATATATATGTACAATATATGCCTTGTTGCTTCATTCCTTTACACTTCTCTTTATAAGTAACCCTATTGAACACAGTGGAACAAACTCTTTTTTCCTTGCATTGGGTAGGTACGTTGCTCAGTTCTGTAAATAACAGAATCTGAACTTTAGTATGTTTTTGTATGAGACAGCATGTCATAGTATAGATTTCTGGAAACCTGCTTACTTGAATGTCATCCTTCAACTCAGTCAGCATGACAATCACTTTTATTTTCCTTTGATAAACCATGTTCCAGAAGTCAGCAATGGTTCCTGGGAGTGGTCCTTGTGTTGCTATCATTGCATGCTGAGGCCAATAGCCCTGAAAGGGGAAAAAATGACAATCTCAAATCTTTCTTTAAAAAATCATGGCTGGAGAGGGGTGTGCAGTAATTTTTCACCATTAAGTCTCTATGATGACAGTACCTTGGGCCTTTTCATCCCACCGTTGCCACCAAAATTCTGCGAAGGACTCCTGCCAACCTTCACCCTAACGCTGCTCTTTGGGAAGGCACAGCACCTCTGTGACACTAATATTTGGTAGTGTGGTTTGAATCAAACAGAGGCCAAGTAGTATTTTAAATAATAATAAAAATTTATTGTAAAATAACAAAATAAACTATAAATTATTCTCAAAGTTGTTGCATTCATCTTATTATTTAGTTACAAGATGTTCCTTCAAAATACTAATATTAATACAGCCACACAAGCAATCTTAACTCAGGTACATGGACCAAAATTCCCTTTTTAACCACCGGCTTGCTCTGAGCCTCTCCCTACTAGACTCCCCAAGCCTACACAGTCCCTCTTCGGACTCTCAAGACCATTTCGTGGTCACTAAACAAAACTAAAATGTTCCCTCAGGAACTCTAAGAGCACACCCTCCCTTCAATGTAACTCTTTCCCTCAAAACTAACTCCCCTTTCACTCCCTGCAAGGCCCTTTTAAAGCCCTGTCCAGCCGGTTTCCCATTGGCTGGTCACACACTGCTTCGCGATTGGTTGACAGATCGGCCTTTTCACAGGGGTAGAAAAATCACTGATTATTAGACAAATGCTTATTTCATAGTGTAATGTCTACAAAATTCACTGCATGAATGTACTGTGTGTACTACAGACCAAATTTAGAATAATAGCTTTGGTCCATCTGCACATCATATGGGTGGGACAAAACAAAGAAAACAAAGAAAGTACATCTCTATGGATCTATGTAGCTCTTGAGAAATAAAAACCATGAAAGTGAAATCCCACCAAGAAGAATGGGTTGTTATTAGTAGTCCACATCCAGCCTTTAGGCTTTGTATAAATTGCCAGTACTGTCTACATCCCATGAGTCTGCAATGTGATCTAATTACAGGCTTCTGTCTTTACCATGCAAACTCTTACACATACATGCTCTCATGCCCTGCTCTCATTTCAATACTGGGCATTTTAGTACTCATTGTTTGTCTTTTAAAAGAAACATTACTGACTTCACTTTAATTTGGAAAAGGAAGAGGGAATGAGGTATTATTTTGTGCAGTTACACTAAAGTTTCAACAAATTGAGGTAGGTAAATTATCCAAATACACTTACATTTATGAAAGAAGCATTGATGTATTTGTTGGGTTCCTCATCACAATCACTTTCATCATCAGAGGATTCACTGCCATCATTTTCACTCTCTCTGCTCCCCTCCTCTTCATGTTTGAATAACACTCTGTTATAGTCATCTGTACAGCAAGGACATCCAGGAGGGAAATGTTCTTCAGTTTAAAAGATCGTGATGATGATAGATCATCACTCTGTCATAACATAAGTATGTCAAAGCAATATAAATCTAGTAGTCCACCTAGTATGAGGGCTGAAATCCAGCATGGTGTAGTGGTGTGAGTGTTGGATTATAACTCTGGAGACCAGGGTTTGAATTGCCATTGGACAAGTCACACTCTTTCAGTTTACTCTGAACAAAGTTGCCAAGAAAATCCCATAATATGATAGCATTGTTGTTGTTGTTTTTATGTGCCTTCAAGTGACTTCTAACTTATGGTGACCCTGAGGCAAAACTATCATGGTTTGTGTGTGTGTGTGTGTGCGCATGCGCGCATGTGTTCAAGTTTCTTCAGAGGGGGTTTGCCATTGCCATCTTTTGAGGCTGAGAGAATAGGAGTTGCCCAAGGTCACCTGGTGGATTTACAAGGTCATGCCAGGATTCAAACCTTGGTCTTCAGAGTGCTCCATGCTGACTCTAGGGTAGTTTTAGAGTCACCATAAGTCAGAAAAGACTTGAAGACACACAACAACTAGTATGAGAAAGACCTATGTCTGCCAGGATTGTTAGTAGTGGGAGTTGCAGCAAACTGTTTCAGTGTGTGCCCTGTTGATCAGTTGACTGTGCTGTTGTATATAATATTCATTCCACCTCCCATCAAGTTGTCTCCCTTCTCCCAAAGTCAGCATTCCTTGGCCACTTAACAGGATCAGCAATCATTTGGCCTATGAGGTGGGGGTCCCATCATTTTCAGTAGTTTTTCCTAATAATTTTGTCTAATTCTGTACTTGAGGCATTCTCTCAAGTCCTCTGATGTCTTCCTTTTGTCTGTGGGTGGTGCTTTTTGGGAAACATAAGCAATACCACTCAAAATTCGAATATTCAAAATAAACAGATGGTATTTTATTCTAGAAGGGGAAAAACAAACACTTCAGACTTGTCCACTGGGCTTTCTGCCCTATTTCTAAAAACACTGTTTCCTTAATCTTGACTTCTTTAATACATCTCCTGACATCTTCTGTCGGCCTTCATGCCTGGGTCTCCCTCCCAAAATGTCTACAGGATGCCAGTCCTCTAATTCTATTTTCAAGTCTCCATTGTTCCTCCTTGTTTTATTTATTATCTATAGGATTTGTTTCCCACTATTTCCCCAGAAATGAGCTTTGAGGCAAGTCACACAATACAGCTCCCAAAGTTGAAACCCTTCATACATAACCAGTCAGGGGCCAAAATCCTCATCAAGCCTTTGCCCACCAGCAAGAGGACAACAAGGGAAGGGGCAGTTGAGACTCCCTAGGTAGGGAGTTCTGGAGCCTGGAAGTGATCACCTGGAATCCCCAACTACGTTATGAGTTCCCATCGTGCCTGTTTTGTGACTGTGTTTGTTCTGTCCATGTTACACTTTCCTCTCTTGTTTCACCTTTTTGAATTTGTTTTCGCTACAGTGGAAAATACATGGATGACACTACAGGCATATAAATACAGTGGTCCCCCAGGTTGCAAATCCCCCGGGGTACGAAAACCCCGGGGAACAAAAGAGCTGGGGCCGCAAAAACGGCCCCGGGATCCAGATGAAACCCCAGGTTCCGAAACGGAAAAACCGTGCGGCCCTTTAAATTTGCTGCGCAGTCCGTCAACTAAAGTGGTCCCCCGGGAAACGAAAATTTCCGGGTTACGAAAAGTAATCCGGATCGGATTACTTTCGTAACCCGGGGGACCACTGTAAATCAAAATGAAGCAGTTTGCTGTCATCTCTCAAGCCTATTTTTTCATTATAAGCTTATCAAACTGGACATGCTGTTGTGTAGAAAAGTCTGAAAGGGTGGTTTGCAGCCACCTGTTTTGCCTCACACTGAGGTTGCACCAACCAAATGGCGCAGCCTCCATGAGGCATAAAAAGAACCTGCTCCTGGCAGGTTCTTTTCAGGGTGCACGTGGGGTGCCATTAACACCTTTGCATGCGCCAATTATGTGCGCATAGCACAACAACGTTTGGATGTTGCACCACACATATGTCATTATGTCGGCCCCTGTGCAGACAGGGGCGAGCCATGATGGTGCTGGGAGTGCGCAGTAGGGATCAGGAATGCAGAGCCCCTAGGCCAGCGCTTTGTGCCAGTCTGTACTGGGCCAATGTCTGGATTTTTAAATGAAACAGTACTGGGGCTCCCTATCACCAGATTGAGACTATTGCATGGTGTTGAATCTTTTCCTCCTTGGCAATGTTCCTAATCAAATCATAGTCCTTGATGCTACTGGAGCCCTATCTGACCAGGATCAAATGAATGCACACATATATCTTTCCAATAAAGGTGAACAATGGATTCATGGCAACATTGATAGGAACATGGCTCAGGAAGAAAACATTCACTCTCACTCTTGTGCCACATCCAGATATACACGTGTGGTGAGGAAGTATGTTTGAGAGAGGGTTCTTCTATGTTTCAAGTGTTGTAAATGTTTCAAAATAATTGTGATATGCAGCTTGGAACTTAGCACATTGTGTTAAAATGAGAAAAAAAGTGATGTTTCTTCGAAGATACACTTTGTGTTTAAACTTTTAGAAAAGACATGGAGAACCATGTGGCTTTTATACAGCAAAAGCACATCCCAGATGTTTTTCTTTTTCATCAAAGATCTAAGTGCATAATTGAAAATGCATTTTTGTTCTTATTTATAATTTTAAAAAGAGGGGGGAAATCCCCCCCAGTACTCACATGGAACAACAGCTGAACTTCGGTTTTTACTTTTATTTTCATCTCTCTTACCAGCTCTCTGAGTCTGCCAGTTTTTGTATGAAGGCAGCCTCTAAAACAAAAGATAGAGACAATTAGAGAACAAATTCTAAATGAAAGCTATTTACTCAGAGATATTTAAGCAAAAATCTTAAATCATCTTGCAGCATTGGGCTCTGTTTAGTTTACCTAATTCTGCACTGCTCCGAACTCTTCGGCTTCACTAATTCCACTACTAAGGGGAATTTAAATATGAAAGGAATTGTGCCTGGCAGAGGTGGAGAATATACATGCTCAACTGAAGTCTAAATAAAGGCACTTTGTGATATTTATTACTTTTTGTAATAAACATTTATGATAACACTACAGATCCTGGAGTAGTATTAGCCTTAGAAACTTTACTGCCTGAGGTGAAGAATAAAATTATATCCCCTCCCATTCAATGTACAGAAAAAGTAGCTGAATCTTTCTTCAACATCAGTGATGAAAAAGATTTGATCACATCTGGAGGCAGCACATGGGGCAACCCACTGAGCTGACACCTTTCTACCACCAACTATCCACCCTCTGTGCCTAGGGGCAGGGCTTAAACAGAAGCAACTTACCTGGAATTCAGCTTCTAACAGGGATGGATCGCTAGGGGGATCGGTTTTCTTCAGCTGATTAAGGTAGTTGTGCAGTTCTGAAATATTGACCTCTGTTTCACCATACTGGACATATTCAACCAAAGCTTGATGGATCAAGATGTATTGGGCCTAATGTTCCCAAGGATTCCCAGAGAGTGTGGTTTTAAAGAAAAATGAAATTTAAAGAAATATATGTAAATTCCATTATTACAACATTATATAGAGTACGATTTTTCTGACAAAAAGCTTGTTCTCTGGCAGACACAAGTTGTGCATGTCAAGTGGCCTTTTTGCTGAATTAATGTACAAAGGATTGCTTCAGAACTATTTTATAGTAAATCCCCTTGGATTCGAGTGGAACGTATTTCTAAGTAAACCTGCATAGAATTTCCAATTTCTCCAGAATGGGGATAAAGAAAAGTTCAGAAATTGTATAGAGATGAACCCCAAAACCTGGGTTACTCAATGCAGAGCTCCAACAAGTCAAAGCTCTGTGATGAGTGTATTTGTATTTGAAACTGTTTGATTATCACAATTATATTTTAGATTAACATTTAAAACACTTAGGCTGCATCTGCACTTCAAAAATAATGCAGTTTGACACTGCTTTAACTGCCGTGGTTCAATGCTGTGGAATTCTAGGATTTGTAGTTGGTTAGGACACCAGAGTGCTGTGATGGAGAAGGCCAAATACCTCATAAAAGTACAAACTCCAGAATTCCATAGCACTGAGCCATGGCAGTTAAAGTGGTGTCAAATTGCATTATTTCTGTAGTGCAGAAAGTGCTTTAGACACATGTCTCAAATTATATAATGTGAACTGCCCCCAGTGTACATACATGTTTCATCAAAAGAAAAAAATAGAATAAACTGAGAATGTGACGATTTTAGATGATTTTCTAAACAATGTAATTATTAAACTAAACTGCCTATGCAATCTTTCACCCTGATGGAGCACAGACAAGGTTATAGATGGGGGAAGTAAATGTCTTGTTGGAATGCAACTCCCATAAACCTGATCCAGCATAGGAACTGAAGTCCTACAAAGTCTGTAAGGGGCACATGATCTCCACCCACTGCTCTAGAACTTATAATTGAGCAAGTGAGATCTGTCATTGTGCATTCCAAGATTGCTCTATCTGGACAATAATTAACTAGAAGCATACCTCTACTTGGACCATAAGGCATCGCTGACGCCGTAGCTTTACAACATAGCCATAAACATCTACTCTTCCTTCAGACTCCAATCCCTCCAGCATCGCATCAATTCCAATATAGGTTCCTGTGCGCCCAACACCAGCACTGAGAAGAGGGTAACACAGGAGAGAAAACAAATGCCTATCAAATAGATTATTTTCATGCAAATTAAATGGACAACGTTGGCTTTTATTTTTAAAACTCTAGCAAATGTTAGGTTTTAGGATTACTTCTTAGACGCATATCTTCCAAGAGGATGGTAAAGACATCAAAATAGTTAAAGACTTTCTATACCTTGGCTGAGTCATAAATCAAACTGGAGACTGGGACTTGGAAGAACAGCTATGAAAGAACTAAACATGACAAGGGCAAAGATGCATCACTGAATGCTGGACAGTGAAGAAAGCTGAGAGGAAGAAAATTAACTCATGTATAAATGTTGTGCTAGAGAAAAATTCTACAGATCCCATGGACTGTGTACAAGACAAATAAATTGATTCTGGAACAACTCAAGCATGATTGCCCCTAGAAGCCAAAAGGATCAAACTGAGGCTATCGTACAAGGTGCTTTGGTAGTATGATGAGATGACATGACTCTGGCTCAGAGGTTTAAAAAAGAAAATAATGTGTGGCAAAGTGGAAGGCAGTAGGAGAATAGGAAGACTGCACTACAAATGGATTGACTCAGTCAAGGAAGTCATGGTCCTGGGTTTGCAAAACTTGAGCAAGGGGTCTCGAAGGTCTCTCACTCATAGGGTCACAATAAGTCAAAACCAACAAATTCTTATTGTTGATACCGACAAAACGTACTGTGTATACCTGACTATAATTTGAGCTCATGTATAAATCGAAGGTTTTGGGGCCAAAATAATGGATTTTGATATGACGCATGGATAAGTCAAGGGTAAAACTTAGGGGCATGTACAGGATGTACAGGATGATCCATAGGAAAATGATGCCAAATTGCTTATAAAATTCTGGCAGCCATAACTGTTTGTGTTGGATGGATGGGACAGTAAAGGGGATCCTAAAGGTTGGATGGATGAGATAGTAGAGGGGATCCATGCTTCTTTTTGGTGCTCCCAGAAATGACTAAACTCTTGCCTTTTACCTCTTTATTCAGAGAAACGGGATGGCTCCTTTTTATAGAGAGAGAGAAGTTAAAATACAGTACTTACAGTGACCCATGGATAAGTTGATCCAGGATTTTTGGGTCAATTTTAGAAGTCTAAAATTTCTAGACTTATACATGATTATGTACAGTATATGCACCAGACATATGGGGTGGGTGTGTATGAATATTAATAATAATACAAAGACAAAAAATACTCATAAATAGTAATATTCCCTGACTTTGATTTCTTGGTAGATTCATATTTAGTTTGCTCAGCCAAGAAGAAAAAAAATCTACAAGGGAATTATGTAGTGGCACAACTGACTGTACCACTTTGGAGCTCAGGTGCAGAGTTACATTTTTTATGCTCTTTGTATAGTAATCTAGCGCAGTGGGAAGAAAGTATTAACATAGTGGCCAAATCCTGTTGGTGAGTGATAGATGTGTAAGTTCCCTTATACACATAATTGTACTCTTATGGCCATTGTGGAACAGATGTATTCAGTTTGTTTTTATATAAGTGAAGTTCCACATGAATAACCATTTCACACAAGCCTGAATCTTATTGTTAGTCATACCAAGAGCAGAGTCATTGCATCAACTGGATTTACCTATGTACTAAATCACCATTCAGTAATTAATGCTATGGTTCTACTCTAGCTGGGACTAACCAACAAGATCCCAACCATGCAGCTGCACATTCTGTTTCTATATTGACACTATTCGTCAATGCCTTCACCATGCCAATTTATTCACAGGGATTGTAAAAACAGCCACTGTACATTCCCCTTTGCACAAATGGACAATAAGCAGACACACTGACAGATGTAATAGTGGTTGCTTAATGTTAGTATTCAGGCAGAAAGGAAATGTAGCACAACCACCAGATAACTACATGATTGTTGCTTTACACTACAGATGCACAATATAGGATCTCAAGCAGAGTCTTAGGATGGGAGAAAGGACTGCTCTCTGTGAACGCTTCAGTTTTCTGACTGTAACAAGAAGAAATTAATAGGTCAAACTGACTCCACAGATGCCTATTTCTTAGGGAGATGTACAGTGATGGCCTTGAAGGGACCGACTATGCATCAATAATTATGGTTCTAGGTGAGGTATGTATTCCCTTCCTTAAATGTACAGTACAGTATAAAATCTTATTACATGTGGTGACCAAGATTCAGCAAGCACAAATTGGTAGCAGGGCTGTTGTGCATTTAAATCTTACCTGCAATGAACCACTACTGGGCCACTGAAAAAGTTGCTTAAAGCATTAACTCTGCGGCGTAGCTTAAGTAGGAGATGAGGCTCATCAGGTACTCCATGATCTGGCCAACTTGTGAACTGAATGTGGGTCACATCTCTTCCCGTTGTCTTTTCCCTTCTCTAGAAAGAAGAGTATATGTGTGTAAATATTCATTGTTTCCATTTTAGTATAAAAATCAGACACACAAACACACAAAGAGAACAGCAGAAAAGGCTGAGGTAAGTCTGAACTGATGGTGCTTGGTCCAAATTGAAGCAAACAATCTTGTAGAAGACTTCCCACACTGAACTAACACTATGACAAAAGTGTGTCAGATGACCTCCTCATTTTAACCTTTATAATAAGAGGAGGACGGATTTCAGGCTTTCAGAATCTATTTTATCTTTTGTATGAACTCTGTTATCCATCATCTGTAGTCTTGAGCAAAAGACATATAATTGGAATTCTGGTCTATGAATTTGTTTTGAGTACTTAACTAGACCTAAATGGTGCTCACAGTTTTTGCACACAAAACTCTGCTACTGAAAAAAAAAATCCTTTATGATAGTCATTTTATTGCAGCTTTGGTTAAATAATGGATTCAGAAATCCTTGCTGAGGTGCTGCAAAGTAGGTCCACCTCTGTTCACCCTCATACTACTTTTTGTACCTCATTCCATACCTCACTCATATCCTAAAACAAATTATCTTAGTAAATAACAGATGGCATAATTCAACGGCTAAAAAAACAGAATATGCATGAAGAATATCCTTGCAATAATATACAGTGACTTGGTTCATATTTCACTGCAGCCAATGAACATATTAAATGATGCTAATCATGCCATCTTTTTTTAAATTGTACAGACAGCAATATTGGTTATTTTATGGAGTCATAAGGATTACTGCAAGAATGTATATGAATCTCTCTAAGTGTTATTATTACTCACATTTGTAATATGCAACTTTTGAACGATGTAATCAGGAAATACTTTGCATTCATTTATCTTCACAATGATGTCTCCATAGGATGCACTCTCCTCCTCCATGGATGGCCAGTATTTGGCACATTTGACCTACAGAAATATAAAGCCATCAAATGTCCAGAGGAAATCCTTGTTTTCTTCTTTAATTCTTTTTGTTAAGATAAATTGTAAGGTAGAATTTCAGAATGAAACTGTACTTGTACAATAAAACAGTACCAGATAAAGAAAGAGAGATGTTTTGTCACTGTACAGCAGTCTAAGTGGAGAGCAGAGCCTTATGACTTAGCAACAATGGTGACAACATCACTGGGACTGAAATGATGGAAGAAAAATATGGAGAATTCAGAACCTCTCCGATGTTGCACATGAATCAAGGAGGATAATTTTTGCTGGCCTCTAATGAAAGGAGAGAGACCAATTTCCTCTTTTCCTCCTACACTTGGTTGCTCCCCTCTTTTGCACACATCTCAGGGGATATATTAAATGTGTGATACTTCAAATGAAGTGGCCCATATTTCAATCCAAGTTTCATGTGTGGTCTTATTATTTCATAGAGCAATATCACTTACATTTCTATAGTGCTTTATAATCAGCCCTGGTGGCGCAGTGGTTAAATGCCTGTACTGCAGCCACTCACTCAAAACCATAAGGTGGCGAGTTCAAGACCAGCAAAGGGCTGAAGCTCGACTCAGGCTTGCATCCTTCTGAGGTCGCTAAAATGAGTACCCAGATTGTTGGGGGGCAAATAGCTTACAAATGTAAACCGCTTAGACACTCCTTAAGGGTATGAAGCGGCATATAAATGAAGCTGTTTTGTTTGTTTGTTTTAATGCTAGGCACTCTCTAAGCCCCCAACAAGATGAGTACCAATTTTACTCACATACAAAAGGATGTAATGCTGAGTCAACCTGGAGTCCTGAAAGATTGAATTCACAATCTTTTGGCTGCAGTACTGGCGTTTAACCACTCCACCAACAGGGCTTTTTCATGGGTTAGTCAGCAAATAAGGGCATAATGTATAGGGCTGTGCCATCTTGAGAGTTCCATTAGAAAATTGCCAATCTACTGATTTACTCTCCTGATTCTTCATATTCACATTTTGTCCCCCCCCCCCCCATAGCACCCTTTCTTGGTTCCTGTAAGAAACTTGTGAGTAGTTGTTTGTCTCTTTCTTTCTTTCCCCATGCTGACATACATAGGTACCCAGCAGTTCCATTGCTTCAGTGAATCTACACTTGGTTTTATGGGAGCCATCCATGCTGGGGTTTACAGGAGCTACTCTGGGTTCTACAGGAGCTATCCAAGGTGATGAACCTGTTCTGAGACTAGGTTTCAGCACCTTGGATAGTTCCCATAAAACTCAGCCTAGATTCACCACCTCAAAGTGACATAGCTACTGGCTGCTTCTCCTGACATACTGTTCCTTGTTGTTCCTCATAGCTGAAATTCACAGAACTATTACAGGGTGCAAAGTCTCTTTGCTCCCTAAATCAATTCTGTAAAAGGTCCTCTACCTTTCTGTACACCTTTGGTCTCCATCCGCAACCAAAAGGAAACATAAGACAATTTAACTATATTTTTCTTGTTTCCCAGTCATCCCTTTGCCTCCATTCTTTCACATGATGGCTTCCCTTCGTAAAATTTGCAAACCTTTTTGGAAACACATGGCCTGTTTAGAAGAGTTGTTTTATTGTTGTTGTTCTGATCTAATGAGCCATTGCTGAAGGAGCTGTGTAAATTTATGTTTTTAACAAAATAACAATAGCAATCCTAATAACATTTCAGAAGAATTTTGCTTTCACTGGTCAGAGCTACTCCATCCACTGGTTACCTATTTCCGATACTGTAGAGAAGCACGTTCTTTGTTCTACTGTCTTTCCCATCCTTGATGGAATACAGTTGGTTTTAATAAGACCAAAGGTGCAATTTGTTCAGCATTTCATTAGCACTGTGGATAGCCACTGTGGATAATCAGATGGCTCTGTGAAGCCCAAATTCTTCAGAATCTGGTGGGCATATCTATGAGCAACAATTAATAACTTCTTTTTATAAGACATACTACAAACTCACAAGGCCCCAGATGCCTTTGTACGTTGCTTCAGCTATCGGTGGCAAAGAGTGTTACCACAAGCAAATGGATGAATGCAATAAACTACACAAAGGTAAATATTTCACAATAACCATAAGAATATTGTATTTGTCTCACCCTGTTTCCTTCCTCACACCGAGTAACCATGACAACAATGGTTGCTTTTTGCTCCCAAATCATTCTCCAGAAATCATCTGTTGTCTCCTCCTTGGGACCTGGCAGAAGGATAATTTTAAATATTTGAAACTGTAATCAAAGATGAGTATTTTTAACTGGCATTAATTTAAACTGAAAATATAGTTATGAACATGCTTAAAGCTACTCGTAAACAGAGCTTAAGTTTGAAAAAAAAGGTAGAGTCTTCATTTTGGCAAATTACTAAAGAACAGAAAAGCTAACAAATAAAAGAAACAGAGCTTTCAAGTAACACAATATAGGTAATGGTGTTACCTGCAATGCATTAGTTTATGGGATAATGTTCTTTTTGAAAGTGGCATAACCAGTGGCAACAACTTTTCATGTATCTAGCAGTACATGTGATTAATATATATATACTTATATGGGCAAATATTGCTTTCAGAGACATTTTGAGCAGATTTTGTTCAATTTTGGGGCCATTTGTTTTTAATGTTTTACATCGA
Organism: Urosaurus nigricauda; assembly: GCA_034509955.1. Taxonomy (NCBI): domain Eukaryota; kingdom Metazoa; phylum Chordata; class Lepidosauria; order Squamata; family Phrynosomatidae; genus Urosaurus; species Urosaurus nigricauda. The sequence continues at coordinate 112,269,567 of JAOEGL010000004.1, forward strand.
TGCACCACTTAAGGTACCAAAAAAGCAGCAGCTAATTTAATGATTAACTTATTGTTTTCCTTTAAAAGAAAATATATAGCAATGAGTTAATTTTTAAATTGGAATGAGCAAAAATTAATACACACACACACACACACACATATATAAATTTCCAGATACTAAAAAGAAAATATATCCCTGTGACCTTGTTATACATATTGGAAAATGCATATATCTTATACTATCAGTTAGCTATTAATATCAATAATTTATTTCCACATCCAATCAAACCCCTACAAAGTGGAAATGAGACAGATGTATTTATTTGGCTTTCTTGAAAAATATAAAGTATGAAAGATAATGAAAAGAATGTGGGGAGAAAAGGAAAAAATAGCAAACCTTGGGCAGCAATGTATTTTCTTGGTTCTTTGAAACCCTATGATAGAAAGTCATATATTATTATCTCATAAATGTCCAAGAATTACTAGTCTGCACATCTGCAAGAATTGCAAGACTATGAACAATATGATGATTTCAACAATTAAAGGGTGAAAATGACTTACATCAATATGGCTTGCATTTATATAATCAGATCCTGGGTCACTGGTTATTGCTGAAAGCTCCACACGGTTGTAGTCATCTATAGATATTTGAAGCAAAAAAGAAAAAAAAACATATTGTTTCAGATGGAGTAGTTTGATATAATTTCAGACACAAATAAAGGCGCTTAAGAAAAACTGACATGAAAAATCCAGTTTAATACTGGTACTTACAAGGGAGGATATCAACATAACGATTTTTGTTCTGGTTGTAAGATTTACGTGCATCTTTTATAGTGAATTTGCTGAAAACTCTGGGAATGCTCTGCAAAAGACAAGATCCATTTGAGAAAAAAAGTATGATGTCTAATAGCTGGACAAGTATGTGATAGTCAGTTCTTTTACTTAGCATAATAATTTGATACCCTGAATACTGTTTTTTCACATTCTACTCTCAGGTTTAAAAAATTGAATTTAAAAATAGGATTTAAAAATACCTAAGAATTAAAAAGCCATACACAATGTAAGTTGTGACATATTTGCTGACCCCATGTGAATTCCAGCACATTGCATGGTTTTAAAATGCTGTACACCCAAAAGGATTGGGGGGTGGGTGGGACACAATAGGTAGGTAAATACCAATATTTCAATGGATCTATTCTAGTCAGGACTAGCAATAGGATTTAGGCCAAGGAGAAATAAAATTAGATCCCTCTATATATATTATAGAGTCTCTCTCTATATATATTAATTACTGTACTGGGCTTCAGGTTTCCTAAAAATTATTTTAAACAATAATAATAGAAGATGCCCAGAATCTATTACATCTATAATGTAATCTGTATGCATAGCATTTTACAATTATGACTATGAAGGGATTTTTATACCACTATCCTGACATCCTGAATCCCTGATGCCTTGAGAGAAAGAGAGGATGAATATGCTAACTTTACCCTCTTGTCAGCCACCACAATTTAGAGAGAGGCCTTTTTCCCTAAAGTAGGGGAAAAGGGGGCGTACAGATTTCAAATGAGTATAATACTACTAAAAACAGATTAAAAATAAGCATTAATATGGAATTAAACTATAAACGAATTAGAACAAATTAAAATTTGATTTTTAAAATAATTTTAAAAGTTATTCAAACAATATAATTAAAACAATGCAGCGCATGATCACTGGCACTTTGGGGCCTCAGTGCAGGAGGGTCTTCAAAATAAAGCAATACATTATTTATATTAATCTCTTATTTATATTGACATCATGTGAATGAATACGTTAACAAATTAAATTTCAAGTTTTATGCAATACTTTTTCTGTAGTCATTTCCAATATATGGCAACCTGAAGGTGACACTATCATTGGATTTTCTTGGCAAGATTTGCTCAGAGGGGGTTTGCCTTTGCCTTCCTCTGAGGGTGAGAGTGTGTGACTTGCCTAAGGTGGCTATGGTTACTTTCCATGGAAGAACAGGAATTTGAACCCTATATCCAGAATTGTAGTCCAGCACTCAAACCACTACACCAGACTAGCTCTCCTGGTAGTGATATAGGTCTTAAATTTAATGTAGTGTAGTGTAGGTTCTCATTATGTTTTTATCCGGCAGACTGTAGATCTGTGTAGATATGTGTAGACTGTAGATCTCAACCAATATGATATTGATAGCTTAAATGCTAACACTGGCAAAACTTAAAAGGCTCAAAATATTTAAAGGCTGTGGACAACAGCAGAAAGCACTTTGATAGTTTTGCAACAGGGCTGTTTCAGACACAGCTTTGAGCTTCTTTCCACGGAGACACCAACTTCAAGCTGATCATGGACTGCACACACAACACAGGTCTCTGAGAGAAAGGAGGACGTTCCTATCTGTTACATTCTACCTAAATAGAGCTGCAATGCTAAAAAAAAAAGATGAAATAGCAAAACCACAACAACAGCAATAATGCTTTAAAACAACGTTGGGGTTACTGGCAAGGTGTATTGCAGGACCAGGTACATTTTTATAGAACAAATCCTGTGACAACCAAAATGCAACAAGCTCAAATAAAGGAGTCATTAATATGTTGGGAGCAAATATATAAAGCTGTACAGGGGAAAGCCAGTGTGCAGTAATGGTGTGAGTATTGGGCAAGGACTCAGAGACCAGGGTTTGAATTCTTGGTTTGCCATAGAAGCCCACTGGGTGATCTTGGGCAAGTCACACTCTCTCTGCCTCAGAGGAAGGCAATGAAAAACCCCTTTCAACAAATCTTGCCAAGAAAACCCTAATATAGGGACATGTTAGGATTTCCATAGCCTGTAAGCAATTTGAAGACATAGAAAAACAACAGCATCAAGGAGAAAGTGGAGGTGCTATTAATATAAATAAAGGTAGGTATACTGATATGAGTTACATCAGGATTTAGCCATATTGTGGTGGGAGTGGTTTGAGGTTTGAACACGAACTCTGTCAACCAGGGTTAAAATCCCCATTCAGCTATGGAAACCCACCGGATGACTTTGGTTAAGTCACACTCTCTCAGCCTCAGAGGGAGGCAAAGGAAAACCCACTCTGAGCAAATCTTGTAAAAAACATGGCAGGGTTGCCTTAGGGTTGGCATAAGTCGGAAATGACTTGAAGGCACACAACAAGCAAAACACCAAGGACAGTTGTTCAATCATCTTAAAAAAGATGAAAGAGCTAAAATTTCCAACTTTTCTTTAGTGTACTTCAAGGATCCACCCCACCCCACCCCACCTGTTATCTCTGAAGAAAAAAAGAAGAAGAAGATATTTAAACACATTTCAATTTTAAACATCCTGCTCATTAAATATATTCTAAACAGGTTGTTCCACCACTGAGTAAAACACATGAAGAACTGGGCTCTGCTTTGCATCCCTGAAGCCTGCTGTATGAGGATTGACTACTGAGAAGGTCTGTGTACAAATGAGTTGTACTTGGCATGGCTCAGAGCTGAGCTGTGCTTTGTGTGAAAATGTCCATATTTGTCAGAATCACCTGGACCAACTCACATTGCTGCAGGCCATGTATGCTTAGTCTTTGACCCTGGCTCATGCCTTTAGCCCAAGCCACTGCTGGAATGTGGACCTCAAGACTCTCACCAAAGTACCTGTTCCGGGCCAGAAAAGGGTTTTCCACTCTTGCAACAGAAGTTTAAGTTGGGAGCTTCCTACTTTAAACCAAAGGAAAGCCAACTACAAATATGACTCAAATTCCTGACATGCAGTTTGTTTCTTTTTAATAGAGCACCAACCTGAAATTCATCCAGGAAAAGTCTTCCTTCATCTGCTATCTTTCTCTTATATGATTCCCACAACAATTCGGCAGGAATGGGTTCTATGCTCATCAGATGCCTTTCATCATCTTTGAAAACAGATAGATACAGGTATTGCTTTTATTATGAGTAATGTCCATAGATAGATAGATATATTAAACTGAATGTTGCTTAGTTATGTAGAAAGCTGTGCAGACATTTTACTCCTTGAACACCATAATAACCACCTTTTCCTAAAGCACATACATTTAAGTCTTGAAGATCACCTCACAATGTTTGAATCAGTAGGCAGTGGCTACAAGCCCTTCACAGCAAGCAAAATGCCTCTTGCTTTTCTCTGAAAAAATGATGACAGGAAGTGTCACTTCCATTTGAGAAGGACTACAGAGAAAAACAGAGGAATTATGGTGTGGTATAGGGTTCTGGGATGTGTGTGTGTTTCATGCATTTGGAGATCAACAATTTTCCCTTCTGAAAAAACGTACAATATGAACTCATCTGTGGAATTAATTCTTTTGTGTATGTCTACCCAGACCCTGCACACTGTAAAACCTTCTGAGACGTGTGCACAAACACTTAGCATTGGACAATTCTTTGGGCCTCATTGTTGTCTTCCAGAAACAGTACATAGTTTCACCTGTAAATGATAGTATGAATGAGAATCTATGATATTTTCTGCTTGGTAATAATGTGTAATGAGACAGTACAAACCAAATATGTATGTGGAACTTCTCATGTGTTGAGTCTATGTGAAAGCAACTGAGGGATAACTATGTTAGAGCCTTGACAATTCCACCCCAAACTCCACAACTTGCATAGCCACTAGCACTTGTTGTCTGAGAGAATCTGGGAGGTGTAAAAGTAACAGAACGAAGGGGGGAAATGTTTTCCTTTCTCTAGTTAGAAACAAGTCTTGCAGCATCTTTAAGGGTAAGCCATTTTATCATGGCCTATGCTTTCGTAGCCATTGTCTACTTCATGATCTGAGGAAGCTGATCTATATATCTTTGGGTAGGATGAAGAGATTATTAACTGTGAAATGAAGATTTATATCTCTGACCTGAAGAGCTGCTCAGGTCCTGATAATTCTCTGTTTTCCTAATGCAGTAATGGGTCTGTGGAGCAAGTTTCTACCCTACAGACCCAAGGTGTCTGGGACAAGGTTAGATATCTGAAAGGGTGGTTTGCAGCCAAGGTTAGATATCACTTGTTGTTTTTAAGAAACATTAGATGGCCAACATTCAGGGTGCTTTAGCAGTGGATTCCTGCAAGACATAGGGCTGAATTAGATTATCCTTGAGATCCTTCCAAGTTCTATGATTCTATATTTACCTCCATGATATTTACCTCTGGGAACAAGCACCACTGCTTCATCTGAATTTCTGTAAAAAGTATAAATACTTATCAATACAATGCAAAGCAACACTCTGTCAAAATAAAGCATTTTGGGAGCAAAAGTTAAGTTTCAACAGTTGATTTGGGATCATAGCAAATTCATGATCTGAGTTGGGATATCTCTGTAGATGAAATGAGTCTATTGAGAAACAAGAGGAAAGTTTCAACCAGACCTTGAAAAAGTTACTGTTGGGGGACTACACCTCCCAGAATCCTTCAACCAGCATGACCAGTGGCTCTGCCAGCTGGGGCAATCTGAGAGATGTAATCCTAAAAAATGACATGCCATTGTGTGTGTGTTGGGAGGGGGGGTTGGAATTAAAAAATCCTAAAGAGCAATAAAACTCAAAACAACCCACTGAGGAATGAACATACTCAATAGCTGCAGGATGATGTTGATGATAGAAAAACAGAACAGGGAAGATGAAATGGTATATCCCAAAACTAGTTCTTGCTAGCTGGAACTTTTAACTACAACATTTTGCTGCTAGCCCCACTTGTGAAAGCTTAATAAATGCCAAGCTGCTTTTTTGCGGTTTGGTCCTATGGAATTCCATTAACAGTTATGATGAAGATGGTGGACAGAATAACATAACTCTTTCCATCAGCCATTTCCCATGGAAAAGAATGTTGAACCATGTCTTTACATTCATATGACTCCCTATCTGAAAGGTGCCATAGATAGCTCTTTTAGAGTATTATCAAACCTGAGCTTACCATGGTTAAAATGCTGGTAAAATGCTGCAGAAATGTGAAGGTGTGATAGCCGAATGCACTTCTGAAGCGTCCCTTCTGCTCTCCTATCAGCATAGCGTTCGCAGAGCAGTGATTTCTTCATAACAAGTTCCCACTATTGAAGAAAAGGCTGCTCCATGAATGCTTTGCTGATGGGAAAGGATGCTTCATTGACACTTCAGAAGTGTGACCAACTATGACACCTTCGCACCTCTGGGGTGTTTTACCAGCATTTTAATCACAGTAAGCCTCCCGTGTGATAATCCCCTTAGACTTCAGTCTAAAACCCTACTGACATAGATGCCACCAGCTGTCCTTGCAATGGAACAGTCTGTGACAGGATCAAGGGGAACAAAGTCCCATGCCACTCCATTGGCAGTGATTTCGAAGAAGGCAGGCCTCAATCTTTACTTAGAAGAAAAGTTTACAACTGTCTCACCTTTATTACACATACCTGGAAAAGAGAAATAAACAGTTTTACCTGGATTTTTCTCTGTTGAGGGTGTAGATTTTGTACAGAACAAGGAGTAAAGCCAAAGATGTCAAAATAATGAGGAATGCCAAAAATGCAATCAGGGCTTTAGCATTATCTGTTGAAGGGGGAAAATCAAGATAGAAAGTAACTTTGAAGAAAATATCAAAATTATATTGCCGTAACAGTTAAATTAAACAAATCAAGAAATTAAAAGGATTGATTTAAACTTGAACCTACATCTGGTGTCCATTGTTTTTGATAAACCTTCAGAATAAAATATTCCATTGAAAACATAAACCTTAAAAACAGGGGGGGAGGGGGAAGAGAACAGTAAATGAAAGGTTATTTAAAATTCAAATATGCATTGCTAAAGACAAACTATTTTAGAAACCTTCCAAAAAGAGTCTTCTCTCTAAATAAAAGGTGGACATTTTATCTTGATGTCCTGAAGTTCAAGTCATTTCCCTGTTTTACGAGAGCTTTTGTAACGTGAGACATTACGGGAAAAAAATAATAAGAGTGTAATCCCCAGACCTTACACCTATTCCTACCCTTAATCTGTGCAAACCGTTCAGTCGACTGATTTACGTATCAGATGACGCATCTCCAGAACAGATGGAACCCCTAAATTAAGTTTAGACATGCCAACCTAGCAAGGCATATCTCTGTAATGAAGCAGATTTATGATCAATTTTCCCTTTTCATAAGACTAGGGCTGGCCCAAAGCATTCAGCCTCTTTTTGGGGGGTGGGGGGTACATTCAGAGATGGAAAAGGTGAAATCCCTTAATTCCTAACAGGATATAAGCATTTGCTAATTTCATGCTTGATTGCCACAACAAATAATTTCAAATGTGTTTTTTTAGATATATATATATATATGATTAATAGTTTAATTCAGTTTTAACAGAAGTTTTTGTGCACCTGGCAGTGGATTTTCACATTTCAGGACTTTTTTCACTTCAAAGTTGTTTGTGTAAAATTTCTTGCATGTTGGCTTGCTGATGTCAGACACCGTTATAGGTTATGTACACATGTTACTACACTCTTTCAGCTATTGTGCAAAGGCCTCGCTCAGTTAATGGCTGCATAAGCAGAGTTATACAAATGGTAACATTTCATATGAGGATAAACCAGAATGAGCAACGGCACAGGGGCTGGGGCCATTTCTCTTCCTTACACCTGCACAACAGGCTGCACTGGCACATTTCAGCATATCTGAAGTGACACAACATCACTTCAATCCACCATTCTGGATGATTTTTAGCCAAGTTATTTTCTTTGTGTGTGTGTGTGTGTGTTTTAGTGTGTCTGGGGGCTCTTGTGGGTTAGCAGAAGCAAATGACTTCATTTTCAGGTGGCTTGGGGAATTTTCAGGCAAAATTTTGCTCCAAACTCCTCAAATTTTTGGTAGGTATGGAGGCTTAGAGAGGCTCCAGGGACAGTACTTAGGATGTCACAAGGGCCATATGAAGTCTGTGGGCCATAGTTTGCCCACTCCTAAATGCTATTATTAACCCCAACTTGAGTAAAGCCATAGAAGCAATTTGCCTATAAATTGATTCAACAAGCTCTGCTATAGTTGGGATTTGCTAACAGGATTCCTGTTATGGAGTTCTATGTAACTATTTGATGGTCCCTTCAGTGTCCACGCTTTTTACTGGAACTACAGAAACAGCCATTTTGATTCCTCTACACACAACAGGACAATAAACAGGCACATTGGCAGATTCACAATCAGTTGCACAATGTTGGTGTTCAGCAGAAATGAGATGTAATACAATCACCATGTCACAATGTGACTCTAGATTTACACTAAGTAAGCACAAAATCTCAGCTATGACTTTGGACAAAAACCTTTTTGTGTAGCAATGTGTCTTGCACACTATCATTTTCAGTACAAAAATGTTTGTTTCTGGGCCATTGGGGCAATTTTGAAAATCCAAGGCAATCCTGCTGCTGAGTAAACATTCTGCCTTTTAAAAAAAAAAGTGCCCCTAGCCCACCCTACCGGGAAGACTGTGCAAACCAAGCACTTTTTGTCACTTGATCTGAAATTTTTAAAAAAGCCTCACCAAAATGCCGGCTGGAAGTGATGTTGTTTCACTTTGGTCATGCTGAAATGTGCCAGTGCAGTCTGTTGTACAGGTGTAAGGAAGAGAAATGACCTCAGCCCCTGTACAGTTGCTCATTCTGGTTTAGGCCCATGTGAAATGATAACATTTGTAGAACTGTCATTTGTAGAACTGCTTATTTTAAAATCTACTTCATTCCAAATATAGTGACAGTCTCTCTCTGTATCATCAGGGGAAGAACAGAGAACAGTGGGGAAATGCTACACAAACCCTAACAATGATTTTTGTTCTAGAGACAGTTCTAGAGAAAAATCTGCTCCCATGTACTCTAAGAAAACATCCCTACAAATGACCATTTTGAAATTTGGCTCCTTGTTCATTTACAAGCCTCACAGATATTATATATAAAGGCACTAAATCCCATCAGATCTTTCAGGCTAAGAAGGGCCAGCCTTGGTTAGTACTCTGGATGGGAGACTGCTAAATAATACTAGAAGTGGTAGTAAATATTTCAGAGAAAATATTTAAAACACCTCTGAGTATTCCTTGATGAAGAAAACCACATGAAATTCATGGGGTCACTATAGGTTGGCAGGTGATTTGAAGGCACATATGCACACACACACCTATCTGAGGGAAGCTAACACCCCCTGCTTTAACCACATCATTTCAACCTATATTTCCAGCGTGACTTGTTATTTTATTTATTTCTATATATTTAGGATAGCTCCATTGAGATGTATATTTTGCTTTTTTCCTTTCCAATCCATTCCCAATGAGTCAACAACAGACAAATGCAATTATCTCAATGTCAAATGTGTGTGTGTGTGTGTAATTATACAACTTACTGTGAAATTATATGTTTTCAAATGATAAAGATCTGTTACATGAAATTGACATGTGCTTTGGTTCATACTTCCACCATCCCAGGTCAAGGTAAACATTTTGGCAGGACCATTTAATCGTTCTGGATCTGTGCAGGTCACCTTTACAGCATTGTTGTCTATCAAGCTGGCTTCGATTCCTTTTGCACGTTCTGGTTCTGTAAAAATTAAATGTTCCATATCAAAATAAAAGAATAGGAAGTTCTATCATATCATGTTCCCCTCTTACTTTTTTAAAGAACAGATTCAAAGTGGCTTCACAAGAAAACAACTTAATCAAAGATATGGGAAAGCTGGAGTCAAAGGCTTTCATGGCCGGCATCCATAGTTTTTTGTGGGGCTTTCGGGCTATGTGGCCATGTTCTAGAATAATAAATAATAATAAAACTTTATTTATATACCGCCCTTCCAACGATCAGGGCGGTGCACAACATATATAACATATACAAAGTTAAAAACATTCCAATAAAAACAAAACAGTATAAAAATCAGTATAACAATACTATATAAAAAATATGCCAGACCAGCTTGCAATGTGGGGAGGAGGGGGGGGAAGGGAAGGATCACAGTAGGGGGGAAGGAAATCAGGGGTATGCTTGTCCAAATAAGTATGTTTTTAACCCCTTTTTGAACAAGGTAAGGGAGGCAGCCAGACGGAGCTCAATGGGCAACGAGTTCCAAAGGCTGGGGGCCGAGATGGAAGAGTTCCTTTCTGACGTTTTGCCAGCATCTGTGGCTGGCATCTTCTCTGAGCTAATAAATTCTTCCAAATATGCCATCACTGTCTAGGTCCACTACCTTTTTGGGTAGCATCATGAAGATCATGACATGAAGGGGTGTGTAGATTTGGCAAATTATTATCCAAAAAGGATGTAAATAAAATTATTGCTTGGCCTTATTTATAATACTAGTTGCCTGGCTAGGAGGCAGGATGCAACACTGTGTTAGTGAGAACAGGCTGCCCAGCATAATGCCTGCATTAATTGTTTTTTATGAGTCTCTTTGGCTGCATTTGAACTTCAGGACTAATCTAGTTGGCACCATTTTAACTATCATGGCTCAGTGCTATGGAATTCTGGAAATTATAGCCTGTGGTGCCATCACAGCTCTCTGACAGAGAAGACAGGAGAACCAACAAAGCAAAGAGAACATAATCAATCAATGTCTCTGTAAGTACCATTTATTCAATGAGTGCATTCTAATCAAAACTAGCAATTGGTTTTAGGCCCTAGTTTGCTTTTTCTTCTGGGGAAAAAGAGAGATTATAATGAACAACCTTTAACCTCTGTTTGCTACTTTGTGAAAACCTACACACAATTACATCAGTTTGGGCACTTCCTCACCTTGCATACATTGTAGTACAGGTACTGTTTTATCATGATCCAGACCCTTCATTGCAGGAGCATGTGTGTCAGTAGCATAACTACCACACACTCTGTTATGATTTGGCAGGGACAGTCCCAATTAATCCTAAATCATCCCAGTTTTTCAATTGCTTTTAAAATGGCCCAGTTTTCCCCTCCTCCTCCTACTTTCCTCCTTTGTCCTTGGCTTGCTCTAGTTACTGTAAACTGAGCTCAAAGTGCAAAAGTAGTTTTTACTCAGCAGAGGAGAGAAGAAGGGAGAGGAGAGGGCAGAATCTTGCCCTTCTATATAGATCCATGGAAGAACAAACTGCTGGAGTTTCTCTCTTGTTTAACCCATCTTGGCGAATAACAACAACAACAACAACAACAACATTTATTTATACCCCACCTCTCCATTAAGATCAAGGTGGCTAACAACATTAAAACATTTAAATACAATACCGTTAAAATTGTTAAAATGGACGAGACAGGGTAGTCAATAGGAGTGACTAAAATGCTAATCTGGGAAGGCTTGTTGGAAGAGATCCATCTTGACCACCTTTTTAAAGCTGTCAAGATTGGTAATATGATGTTTCTCCTTTGTCAGGTCATTCCATAACTTGGGAGAAGCAGAAGAGAAGGTCTTCTGCTTAGTTTTTGCTGGCTACAGTAGATTTTTCCCAGTGGGGTGGATTGTATGGAAGAAGGCGATCCCATAGATAAGCTGAGCCCAAGCTATGAAGGGTTTTAAAGGACATAACCAACACCTTGTACTGTGCTCGGAAACTAATGGGCAACCAATGAAGGGACTTTAAAATGGGTGTTTTATGCTCCCACCTGGAACTCCTGGTGACGAGTCTGGCTGACTTGTTTTGGACTAATTGAAGTTTCCGAACTGGGCACAACGGAAGCCTTATGTAGAGCACATTGCGGAAATCAAGTTGTGAGGTTACCAGTGTGTGTACCACAGTTTTTAGGTCCCCATGCACCAGGAAGGGACACAGCTGGAGTATCAACCAAAGCTGATAACAAGCACTCCTGGCTGTCACGTCTATTTGAGCTGACATCTGAAGCGACAGATCCAGGAGCACCTCCAAGCTGTGAACACAGTCATTTAGGGGAAGTGTGACCCCGCCTACACTCTGATGTTTTTGGCCACACATGTCCTGGCTTTCATCTGTGAAATGTTGGAGGGTATGGAGGGTATGGACCACATAGGAAACACCAATGCCATGAGACTTTACCACAGAATCAGCATCTCAAATTCAGTCCCAGATACATAAGGGAGCTTATCCTATTAACAAATAAGCCAGTTTACCTCTTCCAGCTTGAATTCAGGATCTGGAATGCCCCTGGATGTTACCACACCTATATCACCACCTATCTTACCAGAATGCTGCCACTGGGTTGAAGCCTTGCTCAGCCAGCACTTTTTTGAAGTCAGGAAGCTTCCAACTTCAAAAATTGGCCAGTTGATTGAGGCTTTGACCCAGGATGCATCCAGGCACTGGCATCCTGGCTAGATAAGCAGCAATTTAGGTATGATAACATCTGGGGGCATCCTGGATCCTGAATTCATTCCAGAAGAGGTAAACTGGTTTATCTGTTAATGAGATAATCTCCAAGATCACACCATCTTGAAGCAACTCCAAGGGATGCATCTGATTGGGATTTGATTTCCATTTTAAACAGGAGACATGCTTAATATGCAATTTTGAAACTGCTTGCATATAATGCTGTCAGTATTGTCACCAAGGTAGATAAAGCTGCATATTAATTTTTTTAAAAAATAAATGAATCCTACACAAACATTGTTGCAGATATCCAAATGCAGAACAGGAGGCATGTGTAACACATAGGTAGCACTTTTTGTGAATATGCAAAGAATGATTAGTTTTAAAGTTAGCACACTGTTAAGAAAACATGACTTACGTGCTGCATCAGTTTGAATAACGTGATCAGTTTTTATCCCTTCAATTTTTTTAGTTCTGTCCTTTGAGTATACGTATGCCCATACACTGACTGTGTAATTGGTGAAAGGTTTTAGGTTATGCTTCTCATAAGAGGTGGCATTTGGAACTTCTTTTTTGTCTATAGATTTTAAAAATATATATTAGGAACTCTAATCTAAATAAATAAATAAAATAATGCAAGATCTAGTTCTCAATATTCTAAAACACAAAAACAAACAAACAAATGAAAAGTAATAGCAGCAAAGACAAGTTGAAGAGGCAGGGTTATATGTATAAAAGCTTGTTCAATTCACTGCTGTCTGTTTGATGTCAAAGCAAAAAGGCTTCAATCTAGGACACAAGACACTTCCATAATAACTCCCCCCTCTCCATTTGTCCTGCTGAGGTGAATAGGTTTAAAATAGGCCTAAGACATTGGTTTCATTTTCCTGTTCCCTGATAGTTAAGACTTTGATTCCTTACTTATTTTATTTTGTGACTGATCAATTGCCCATACATTTAAAATGAAGAAATGCATACTATGGGATGGATCCAGGACTTAACTTCTATGTATTCACCCATTACAGAAAGTTCCTTAGCTTGATTTTCAGAGATGTATTAACCTTCCAATTTCAATGCCTTTTGCAGTGTCCCTCCAGCCTGTAGCAATTTCAAGGACAAGGATGGTGGATTGTGGAGGTCCATTTCACAAGCCAAGCTGTACACCTAAATCTCTAAGCCTTTTTCATTTCTTTGGGCAGTAATGGTAATTCAGTGAAAATGGGGGTTTCATGGAGACCTTCCTTAGAATATACAGAATATATGGACAGACTGCCCTTAAATAATCTGAAGATGAACTGTTTGGGTGTTCAAAGGAAGAGATGGACATTCTCATCACAACCTATGTTGTAACAGCTCAGAAATGTGTTCAAAAATTTATGTCCGGCTTGGCAATTAACACTGTTCATTGTTGAACTAATCTAAGCATCTGTTCAAAACAGCCACCAGAAAAACAATAGACACATTCCTCTGTGGCTTTTGTAGGGGACTGCCTTGAAGTACTGAAGCCTCTTAATCTCTTGAGGCAAGAGAATGTTCTGTGGAGAGGGGTCTCTGCCTTTGTCCCCTTCAGCTTTCCCATGGGCAGGAAACTTAGCAAAGTCATACTACACGTTGGCAGCCAAATGCAAAGACAGAAAAGCATTTCGCTCTAAACTACCAGGCCCAAGCATCATTTTTAGGGCCCAATTAAAAACTTGTAACATGTTCCCACTTCTCACACTGATACCATAGATGTTGTTGTGTGCCTTCAAGTCATTTCCAACTTATGATGATCCTAAGGTGAACCTATCATGGGGTTTTCATGGCAAGATTTGTTCAGGGGAGGTTTGCCATTGCCTTCCCCTGAGAACATTTGGCTTGCCCAATGTCATCCAGTGGGTTTTATCATTGAGTAGAGAATCAAACCCTCCGGAGTCACAGTCCAACAATTAGTCTAACACAAACCACTATGCTGCACTGACTCCCAACTTCATTCCATATATATAGTCTCATAAGCCATGAAAAACATTATACACGTTGTATGGTATTATGAATCACAAACTAATAAATAAAGCAATTAAAAAATGGTTATTGCCTCACTGAAGAACAGTTGCTTCCTGCAGTTTCTTTCATTCTGCAGTGTGCTAAAAATCTGTATGGCTATCCATGCACATTTCATTGAAAATTAGTCACAGCTGTTTCTTGTAAATATCTCTAACAATTTAAGTGGGATTGCTTCCTTGTCCCATATATAGGGATGGATACCATTCATTCCCAAATATAGTCTAATGGTGGGTTTTCTAAAAAGATTTTACAAGAAAAAAACATTCAAGAAAAGTCTATGAGTTACTCTGGAAATGGACATTTCAAAGATTTTTCCAGTTCTTTAGAATATAATTATTACTTGTTTTCATTTTGTTCTGTAATGCAATTCAAATTGATGGTTCATGGACTGTTCCTGGTCCACAAGCAATTGATGTCTGCTCCTAGTGAATTTTTAGGAAAGTAAGAAACAATTGTAACCAAGGGGTGCAAATATGGTACCAGTCTCTGGCTCAGAGGGAGGCCAGCGTGGTATAGTGGTTTGAGCATTGCATTATGACTGTGGAGACCAGGATTTGAATCCCCCTGGGCCACAGAAACCCACTGGGTGACCTTGGGCAAGCCATACTCTCTCAGCTTCAGAAAAAAAGCAAAGCCAACCCCATTCTGGACAAATCTTGACAACAAAGCCTCATGATAGGTTTGCCTTGGGATTGCCATAAATCAGAAATGACTTGAAGGCGCATAGCAATAACAAACCCCCAAGTCAGATAGCTTGAGAGGCATTACTGTAACTCTCAGAGGACATTGTCCAAAGCTTCATTGAAGCTGTGATTGTGGAATGAATTAGACTCTAATTAAAGATTTGCAAAATTTCCCAGAAGCAGCACTTCTTATTTTCTTATGGTACTTTGTTTTGCCCTTCCTACCAGATGCCACTACCCTAACACTGCTTCTGATTAGCCTCAGCAAATTTCATTACATCTGGACAATCAATACTGTGCAGAGTTACAATACAAAGAAATATCCCCAGGCATGATTTAAATTTTATCTTGATTTTTTTTCCCCTCACGGTAATAGAGAAAGCCTCTACTAGGCCTCTACAGATTGCTCCTCTTTGGTGCTGAGGCTTCCAGTAAAATGTACCTTCTTCCATGTGGGGATCCTGCAAACCTCCACAAAAATTATTTCCAGTAATTAAAAATAACCCCTTAGAAATGGTAGTGAGGTGGAACATGTCTTGTGGGAAATATATTTGCAAAATACATACCAATTGACTTAGAGGGTTGATCTGTACAGTAGATTTGGACCACGTAGCCATCAATTCGGCCATTGCTTTCATATTTTGGATTTTCCCAAGAAATTGATATACTTTTACTAGTTTTGTTTGGAGTGACATTTTCTGGTTTGCCTGGCTCTGACACAGGAAATTAGCAGAAAAGATATGTTTAAAATACAATGGTAACTCTAGTTATTGAAACAGTAGCAATAATAATCATGAATATTTTTTTTTACAAAAAATACTATAACAGATGAACCACATTACACATTGTCAAAAAAGAGTAGTTTTTTAAAAACTTTCTCAAGGCAGATTACATAATAAATTTCAATCCGACAAAAGTAATTGATTTATGAAATGTCTTCACATGACGTAATCATTAAATGTAATGAACAGAAGATTTCAGACAAGAATAGTAAGTTCAGGATAAGGTAGGAACAAGTGATAACTATAGACTTCCTGCCAATACAAACAGCAGCTTCAAATCTCATGATTATAACAAAGGAAGAGAAAATGATTAAACACCACAGTTCACCTCTTCTGATCCTGACAATTACCAGCCCTGCCAGCAAGGCACTACTATTTGCACTTCTTAACATGAATATGTTACATGCAACTATATTTTTATGGAAGCTCTCTTATACCTACTTACCCAGGAGTAAGATCCATTGCATTCAAGGACACTTATTTCTGAGTAGACATGTACAGAACTGTGCCTAAATTAATGTCTTATCTAATTTAGCTCAAAGTCTACAAAGTTTTTTCTCTTTGCTACCTATGGGAGCAACTTATACAGTCATAGTGTCTGATTCAAATGGCTAGAAGACAGAATTATTTCTGAATCCTGAAAGCAACCGTGTCTAAACAAGTGCCTTGAATGGCTTTACATTGTTCCCTGAGGAACACTTTTCACAATCCTGTACCATTGGTGATTGTGGCTAGGGATTCTGGGAGTCTATGTTCCATACATCCAAATGTTCTCCTCTCCTATATAAAGTTTTTAGGCAGTCAGTAGCACCTGCTGGATGCCATATCATTGCTAAGTCATTTTTTGCCAAGCTCGGGTTTGGTCACGGTCCAGCTTGAACTCAGTGCTATCTTGCCACCACCAATGCCATCAAAGAAAAAGGAAACTGTATAACAAACTGCATTGTAGTTTGGCCCTGAGCACTTGAGCTATGATAGGAAGGAGGAGTATCAGACTCTGCTATTTCAGAATGGCCCCAGAAAAATCATGTCAGCTAATAGCTATGATGATGAAATGGCTTATTTAAATTATTTAAACCTAAATCTGACATTTGTGCCTAGATTATACTCTGGCATTGTTACACATGAACAAAGAAACCTAAATGAAGAAGGGTGCTATCAGAGATGATGAACTCTTCTCCCGATTAAGCTCCAGGGTGTGAATACAGGGTGGATCTGGGCCAAAAGTTTCCATTGACTAGTTTTTGGGAGGAATCCAACTGGACTATCTTGTAGCCCTCCAGGTGTTGTTGGACTGTTCCTCTATGTGGACATGGCCAGCATAGCTAATGATGAGGGATGTTGCAACCTGCAGTCCAACAACACCTAGATAGCCTCATGATTCCCATCTGTGGGAGGTTAGGGCAGCTGAAACTGGAAGGGCTGCATCTTCTACTGCACCCCTCAAAAAATTCTCTAGGGGTCATTTTTGGCATATTGTTGCTCCATAAGGCCATTTTAGGCCGAAGATATTCCCCTTTTAGCAACAAGAAGTGACCAAATGTTACAGAAGGGTGCCCTGGTGGTACAGTGGTTAAATGCTATTATTGCAGGCACAAGGTTGTGAGTTTGATCCCAGGCAGGGCTCCAGGGTCCACTTAGCCTTCCATCTTTTTGTAGGACAGTACAATGAGTACCCAGCTTGCTGGGGCCAATTGGCTTACACATTATAAACCACTTAGGGAGTGTTAGTTCACTGATAAGCAGTATAGAAATGTACTTGCTATTGCTATTGCTACTTGATATTGATGTTTTAGAATAAGGCCTCTCCTGGATCAAAAATAGCTCAAAAATGTGGCAGAAATTCCCCCATGCCCATTGGAGGGCATTTGGGTGCAAAATGATTTGGAGGAATCATTTTACACCCACACCAGGGGCCATGGTAGGCTCAGAAATGACCCTGGGGCTTCATGTGGCCCACAGCCCACATTTTGCCCTCCCCTGCCCTACATGATTCAGTCTGATAGTCCCATCCCTTCTTGTAATGCGTACAGCACTTTTAATCACATGCCTGTATGGATGTGCTCATTATATTACTTTGATTTCTGGGGAACAAAGGAACGTTCAGCAAGAAGCAAAGTGCAGGAGTCATACTCACTTCCAAAATCTGTTTCTACCCTGATGATTGTCTCATTCAATTGTTCATTATTGAAATATATTCGTGAGGTACAATTGTAGCTCTTATTAGGAGATAAATTACCAATATGTTTTTCTGGTTTTGATGATTCTTCTTTACAACCTTCAGTGGGCTTAACATCTGTAACAAATGGTAAGATTTAATGAATCTGTGTACCCAGGAGAACGCAAGCATCTGTACTGGGCACAAAAGTTGTGTAGCCCTTAATATGATTTGGATTCCAACTTCAATCATTCTTGATTATGCTGGTTGGGATTGATAAGAGCTGAAGTCCAGCAATATCAGGAGGTCCAAAAATTCCCCACTCCCAATCAAGATGTTAGGTTTGTTAAAAAATCATATTTAATACATAAAGACAAAATTGCAAATAGTTCCTTTAAAATCCTACCATGAGAGTGACAGCAATATGAATATTTTAAATGGCGTTGATAATATGAATATTTTAATTGGCATTCAGGTTGTTTAGAAATCTCCCAGACTAAAGTCACACTGGTGTCATTTTCATCCTTTGAGGTCAAACTCCATCTAACTGAGGGAGAAAAAAAAGAAAGAAAATTTCAATAATGATATTTATTTCAATATTAATTGTTCACATTTTGAAAGAAACCTGGATGAAATTCTGCACTTATTTCTACTTTTTATAACAGGTTACATACATTTACACATTTAGATATCCAGTGTGGTTTTCAAGTGCTCTTCTGTTCTATTGCATCATTAACAGATATCAAGTCCAGAGTAGATGGGCGCATAAGAATGGTCCAAATCCATTCCAGCTGGAAGTGGGTCAGAACTCTCAAGGTGGGCCATGCACTCTGGGGCAAACCAGTGCCACCAGAACCCATCCTTTTTTGTTCTTTTTGCTCTGGTTTTAAGGATCAGTAAATGGTATTGGAGTGGCTTCTGGCCCACTTTGGAGGTGTGCGTCATTTAACCAGCACACTTCCAAAGTGGCCTGAAGTTGCTTCAGTTGGCCCATGTGTTTCACCCTTTTGAAAGAAAAACAAAGAATATTCTTAACTTAAAAAAAAAAAAAGCTGGTTATTCAAGATGTGCATCAAGCAGCTTGAATAGACTTTAGCCCAAGGCAGAAAGGGGGCACTTGGCTTCACATGTCCAGCTGTCCCCTTCCAACATCACAATATGTGGCTGGGGCCTGTAAGGCAGTGGAAGCAAGTAAGGGTATGTGTAGCTATCCAGCTGTTATGGCAGAATTTCTGGGAAACACCATCACAAACAACTATTTTGGTGTGTGTTTTTTTTTTTAATTACCAAATTAGGGGCCAGTTGGGGTGGGTAGGGATGGATCGATTGGACTGGCATCTGGTCTACAAATCTCTGGCTCAGGGCTGTTGACATACATCATCTAAACAGAACAATGCCAGGCTGGGGAGAAAATAGGCCTTTGTACAGCCTCAGAGTTACAATGTAAAATGAAACCACGTGTGAAAGGGGTATAGGAGTCCAAGTAGACCACAAGTTGAACATGAGTCAACAGTGCAATGCAGCAGCTAAAAAGGCCAATGCAATTTAGGCTGCATCAATAAAAATATAGAGTCTAGATCAAGGGAATTAATAGTGCCACTCTATTCTGCTTTGGTCAGGCCTCAACTGGAATACTGTGTCCAGTTCTGGGCACCACAATTAAAAAAAAAAGATGATGTTGAGAAACTGCAGCGTGTTCAAAGGAGGGTGACTAAAATGATGAAAATGGAAACTATGCCCTATGAAGAAAAAACTAGGGAGCTGGATATGTTTAGTCTGAAAAAGAGAAGGTTAAGAGGTGATATGATAGCCCTGCTTAAATATTTGAAGGGGTGTCATGTTGAGGAGGGAGCAAGTTTGTCTTCTGCTGCTCCAGAGAACAGGACCTAGAACAATGGATGCAAGCTACATGAAAAGAGATTCCACCTAAACATTAGGAGGAACTTGCTGACAGTAAGGGCTGTTCGACAGTAGAACACACTCCCTTGGAGAGTGGTGGAGTCTCCTTCCTTGGAGGTCTTTAAACAGAGGCTGGAGGGCCATCTGATGGGTATGCTTTGATTGTGATTTCCTGCATGGCAGGAGTTGGACTGGATGACCCTTGTGGTCTCTTCCATCTCTGTGATTCTGTGATTCTACCGCGTACATCTTCATGCATTTATTGGGCATCTTTGTACATGAACATTTTGCTACACAAATCTTACATTTTAATAACATGACGTGGGGGATGTCCTCCCACACTGTCCCCCTTCATCCCCTTCATTCACCAAACAGGGACACCTGAGAAAAGAAATCTTATGCTGGGTTTGGGAGTTTGAATGGTCAAACTCTTCCATATCTGGGTTTGAATCTGGGCCTGAATCAGAATTTACACATTTTTTTCCCTGTCTATCTGAGAGGCTCCACCTCTGCAAAAGTTTTGTGCCAAACAAATATAACATGGAATAGTTGTTCTTATTCATTTTGTTCTCTCTGCATGGAATAGTTGTTCTTATTGATTTTGATAACTACCAAAATCAGAATTTCATTTCTAGTTCATTTTTTTTAAAGGAATTACTAAAATTTCGTTTTAACTAATAATTGCTTAGCCTAACTGAAGTGAGCCCACTGGAATCATTTGGTGAAGTGGAAACAAACATGTATGTAAATTGCATCAATCCAATGGGGTCACTTTAGTCAGGCCAACAACTGGATTTGTACCACAAACATCTTCCTATTTGGGATAGAAAGAATGTGAGATGTAAGAAATTTAAATGCAAGAGAAAGCACAATGGATAGATTCATCTACCCTTAAGCTCTGCATGTAGAGCTCTAAATACAACTCCAAGTAGAATTCCAACAAAGCCTTTCCCTTGTAATGCCCCCATACAATGTACGGATGCCAAAGGCAGGGCACAGAGCTGTATGTTTACGGCTGGGACAAGCAGCAGATAATGCCATTTTCTATGCATAGATCCCCTTCACAAGATTAATGCATAAATGGAAATATACATATAATGTTTCAGGTAAAAGTGATGGGAAGCTCCAGTTAGAAATCTGTATATGCAGATAAAAAGACACATTTTATTTTAATTTAATTTTTGGCAGATAAAATAGTATATAATCATTTCTCTACATGGAAGTGATATATCTGGAGAAAAATCATCATGTACAAAAATGCCCTGAAGTTATGTTGATTTCAATGGAATTTAGTATCCTTCCTTCCTTCCTTCCTTCCTTCCTTGTTTTAAGTGAGATTAGGGAAGGAAAGATATCTGCTTTGAAATAATAGGTAAAATATTGAAATCATGTGAAAATATCCATGTATTTGAACTCTGTCAAGAGTGGGAACTTTGGTTCTCTTTAATTCCAAGAAGTCATCTTAACAACTTCACCAAACTACAGTTCTAGTAAATAATAAAATAAAATAAATAGACTTATGACACCTTGAAGAGTAAGAATTTTAAGGTGCTGTAAGTCTGGCATGGCTACCTTTCTGGAAGTCACTTCCATTGCTATATTCTTTCATAGGGTAACTAAGCTGTTATATGTATAAAGAGAGGGTGAATACCTGATGCAGGAATACTACAGAGTTTCTCTCCTGAATAGTCATATTCATTCAAATCTCTTAAAACAGAAAAGCAGGATACCTTAACATAAACATGTGTAAAAAGCTCTCCACTGCATCTCCAGTATAACAGTTAGCATATTCTGTCAGGAGGCCAATACCAGTTGATAAAACAGTTGATAAAACTAAGATAGAATACAACAATCTCAGTTTTGATTTTAAAAAATGATGGGATTCTGTGCTTACCAGGTGGGACATGAATTGATTTGGATTTAGTGCATCCTGGAAAAACTGCTTCAATTTCATATTCTTCACATTCTTGAAGTCCAGTAAGCTTATGTGTGTTCTTGTTCCAATCACAAAGGTGATTATTGATGCACCTAACATTTTGCAGATCTGATGCTCCATCAATGCTAATTCTTGCACTAACATAGGGATCAGCAAACTCATAGTTCTTCACCCACAGCCTGATGATACCTAGGAAATGAGGAAGAAAAATACTCTCAAACACTTCTTGGCAAAATTTCTTTGAAATCTGCAAAGAAACAATTTTTAACATTCCTTACTTTTTCAAGCAAGTTTCAGAGCATGCAGAACAAATGAATCAACCACTGTCATATTGTCAATGTGTGATGTTTTTATTGTCTAATTGCCCAACTTTATTGATGCAATGTTTATAGAAGGGATATCGGTTCTGATGTCATCATCCTCTGGTCATAACCCTCCTATGCTTCCCCATCGTAACAGAAGAAAATTCATTAAGTGTACACAGTGGTCAAGGTCATACATCAGAGTAGTGTAGTGCAGATCTCCATTAAGTGTGCTATGCAAACTTTACATTGATTGACAGTACTGCTGCTATTGCACAACTAACCCAAGACACCAAATGTGCAGCCAAATACACAACCAAGTATGCATGCATCCATGCACAGTGCACATGCATTCATGCACAATGGATATCAGTGCACAATAAGTAACACACATCTGTGTGCATGCAAAACTAGGCTCATTGTGTGATGGCATCACATGCATGATGAAATCACCAGGAGAGGCCTTTTGCCAGCTTCACCATTGGCACAAGCATGGTTGGTGGTGATGTGAAAGAGGGCTTTCTAAGTAGTTGCCCCTAGACTCTGGAATTCCCTTCCCTAGGAGGTCACACTGGCTCCCTTTCTGTTGTGCTTCTGCAACCAGGCAAACACTTTTTTGTTCCTGCTGGCTTTCAAAACAGAAAGTTTCTAAAGTATTGCTGAGGGTGCTGTACTGTTTTAGACAGAACCGTTTAAATTGCTTGTTATCTTTTAATAGTATTTTATATTTTCAAGGGTATTTTTAGAATCATTTTAATATTGTCAAGAGTTTCATCCCATTGTAATGTCCACTTTTGGTATGTTTTTAGCTATAGTGATTCTTTTAAAATTGCAAGATGCCTTGAGTCCCAGTTTTGGGAGAAAGGTGGGATATAAATATAATGACAACAACAACAATAACGATGATGATGCACAATTCTGCTTCCACAGCCTTGAACTGAATACAGATGTTCTGCACGGGACAAAAATGTCCAATTACTTCTGTAGAAGTTCTTTTGTAATGGTATTGTGTTTTTATTGGCAGAAGTATATAAGCTCACCTACCTGAAGGATCTCCCAGCCTGCTAGCAATGAACTAAGACCTTCAAAATGTGTGTCACTTACCACAACCCCTCACTGGCAAATCAAACAGAGCTTAGCAGCCATATAGGATGGTCCCATAAGGATCTGTTGATCTTTTTTTCCTTCCCCCTCCCTAATGGGAGCTAGAAAATAAAGTGAGATTTGAACCTCCTGGTGACCACAGTATACTGCTGTTGATGTGCATGCATCTCCAGGGTGTCCAAAATTGTGCAAGTTTTCAATATTCCTAAAAATATGCAGCATTTTAATTGGTTTATTTAAACTGTTTTCTAAACATGTTAATGTATTTTATATTGTGAGACACCTTGGGTCCCTTTTTGGGATAAAAATAAAATAAAATTATTGCCTTATCACAGGGGGATCTTTCTAATTCACTTTTTAAATTTTCTAAATCTTCTTTCTCAAACTAATTATTCATGGGTCAACTCCATGAAAGAAACAGTTACTTGTAATATATACCCGTCTTCCTATGTGAGATTGCTTTTTATACTCTCTTACATTGTTTACCTCAGTATCTGGTTGCTAACAAAAAGAGAGAGAGGGTTAAAGGCATTCCAGCCCATGGAATTTATACATTCACTTAACATACTGAATGAAGCAAGGGACATTTTATGCTTCATGATTTTTGTTGTTGTTGTTCAAAAACCCCTCAGGATTTTATCCAACACGAGGCATGCAAAATCAGATGACTGCAATGTATTCCACTTTACATCTCCTACCCTGCCATAGATAAACATGATATTGAGACAGAGCACCATCTCACATTAAGAAATGGGACTCATGGGTGTCTCAATAGATATAAGTGACGCTATGAAAATAATAATTATTTTTAAAGTACATGTTTTAATCAAAGGTATGCAGATACACAGACAGGACTTGTATGAAGCAGTCTTACATCCAACAATGCCTTATTATCTGCATATCTCTCCAAAATCTTATAATTTACAAATAGCTATTCTTATGTATGACTAATTCATACAATATTTTTTTTCTTTGGGAATATAGATTATTGTTAGGAATTAACTGTGTCTGCAAATGAACTAACAGAGAAAGCAGCATCTGATAAATTTCATTTACATTCTTTCTTATTGCAAATGTTGATGTCCTCTTCAGCAGAGAGAGAAAATGAAAACACTTACTGCAGTTTCTGGGAGGAGGAGTTGCTACAAGAAAAGGAGAGAGAATAATATGAGAAAGCAGTTTGTTGAAATTGTCTTGAGAAGAAGGGTTAAATATCGCTCTTTAGCTATAGCACTTAAGTATGTACTTAATATATACTTTGGCTTTGATATATTTGGATATATACTTGAATATATGATCTGCGAAAACATCAAATATCTAAAACACTATGATATATTCTGGCTGATTTGTTCTTTGTGTTTGGCATTTAAATACAGAAATAATCAATACATATTGATTAACTAATATTGCATAATTATTTTGGGACCAATGAACTAGTATTCAGCAAGGTCAGTGAGATAAACCATTGCACAGCAGTTGGGATTTGAGCCATAGACTGTGGTGGACTACCATCTGCATCCCCAGGCTCAATAAATATAGTCATGTGCCAACAAACCTCAGGGATACATAAGTTCCAGGACTCCTTAAGTTCCATCTTTTTAGTAATGGCTGGTGCCCACTGTGGTGAGCTGGGCAGAAGACAGAGTTTTCAGGGGTGAAACCACACAGCTATCAACTATGGAACCAACTACTTCTACTTTGCTGGCTAATATCCTCCTTTGCAAGTAACCACCTGGTGTTTCAAAGGGGTAGTAGGAATTGGGTGGGTAGTACCACTTTTGCCCAAACAATAGGGCAAACACTGCCATAATTTCTTTCTTATGCCAGGATTCTATTGCACTTACTGGTTCGCTGCACTGGACTAAGAATGGCTGCAGCTTCACCAGTGAGTTGCACCATTCTCAAGAAAGATTGCACAACTACTGTATATTCTCATGTATAAGTCTAGAAATTTTAAGCAAAACATTGACCCAAAAAACTGAGTAGATGTAGCCATAGGTCAATGTAAGTACTATACTTTAACTCACACACACACACATATATATATATATATATATATATATATGAACCATCCCCTAATGAAAGGCAAGGGTGTCCTGGAAGCACTGACCCCCCTCTACTCTTTCATTTATCCAGTCTTTAGTGTGAGCACCAACAGCTATACCTACTGGAAGTTTGTAAGTTCTTGGGCATTGTTTTCCCTTGCCTCATCTTTTAGATCCTTTGTTCAGTGCCCCTAAGTTTTACCCTCGACCTATCCATGGGTCCTATCAAAATCCATAATTTTGGCTTCAAAACCTACCCTCAATTTATACATGAGGTTAACTTATAGTTGAGTATATACAGTACTACAGCCAACTTGGACTTTATGTATTGCGGGGTGGTGGTGGTGGTACTAGGACTCATGGGTACAGGTTATGTCAGTGTCATGGCAATGCTCACAGTCACTCAAAATTATATAAAAAGGAGTAAGGAAGGGGGAGAAAAAAGGAATGTGACAGAACTTTTAAGATTAATTCATTTTTTATTTTAGCATGAGCTTTCATCAGTATAAACCTACTTCTTCACATGAGGTACAGAATGATTTCAAAATTCAGTACAGAGTGGTTTCAAAATTATTTCAAAATTATATAGTATTTATGAATAAAACTACTTTTATATACCTTATGAAGAATACTAAGTTTGATTTCTTTCTCTGCTAGATATTTGATTTCTTTCTCTGCTAGATATAGATGAAGGGGGCTGGTGGTGAGTTGTTCAAACTTTTGCCCAGAGCATTATATATTCTGCTTGAACATCCACCCTCATATTTCCCAATGAGAAACAGTTCTGACTCAATGCCCCTTCTATAGACTTTGTTTCTTAAGGTAGATTTCAACTCTAGCAGTTGGTTTAAGAGTTAGAATTAATAACAGGTCTAAAAGCTGGCCTTTCTTAAGAGCCAGAGAGCCAACAATCTTATTTTTGCGCTCTTAAACTCTAGGAGCAGAACTCAAGACTTGGACAGGAATTCTCATGACATAGACATAAAAGTTAAAACCAATCTTTATATAATGATCACAAACACGTGAATAGAATTCCAAGCTATATGCATGCATGCAGTGGTAAGATGGCACGTAAATGTGTGCATGTTTGTCACCTATTGGACCAGAGGTGGTGTCTGCAGGAGCTTGAGAGATGTTTGCTGGAGTGTCAGTAGATGCTGAGCTGTCGATATGCGTGGAAGAATTATTCAAATTATCTACCAGGGAATAAAAAAAATATTAGTGTTACATCCAGCAACAAATTCTTATAATTGGCAACAACCTTGAAGTGAGTCTGCAAGAAGAGAAAATCTGTCATTTCCCTTTTAAAAACAAAATTAGAGTTCTTAGGCCAACTAGAGTACACCAGCTGAATCAATGGAACTTTTTACCAACTTCCTACTTATTCATCTATTCTAGCAATAGAATTTAGGCCTTTGGCTACTATCCTACCCACTTTAAGTGTGCTTAGAATTGTGTTGCTAATGCAAATTTAAGGTGTAATCATATGCACACTTGCTTGGGAATAAGTCCCACTCAATATAAGGAATCATTTTGATGTAATGGCAAGGTACTCTATGGTTCATCATGCCAAGACCAAATTTAGGCAAGCCTTGGGATTGTGCAGTAATTTGCTGCTTAATTTGACACATAATTTCAAAGAGAAATTCAAGATGTTTTCATTTCCATTTCTGATTCTAAATGAAATAAACTGTGGTTAATCTTAACCATGTTTTCTTTGAAATGTGCCAGGTTCAGACTGTACTAACTAAAAGCTAACTTGTTTCTATTAACTGTAGAATCATGGTGCATCTACAGAGTAGGGTTGATGCAGTATGACAACACTTTAACTGCTATGACTCCATCTACAGAATTTATAGTTTGTGAGACACCAGCACTCTTTGGATGAGAAGGCTAAAATACCCCTTGTAAAACAACAAATCCCAAGATTCTATAGAATGGAGCTGCAGCATTTAAAGTGGTGTCAAACTGATTTCTTTTTTCATAAAGTGTAGATGCACCCTAAGGGTTTAGGGTTCAGATGACATGATGTTAGACTATCTGTGGATAACTGAAAATAAAAGCAGTATTATCTGGACTTTTCTACTGATGCCAAAAGAAAGGGAATGGGGAACTGGAAAGCTGGGAAGTAAGATATCTTCTCTCAGTAAGCCAAACAGAGTCACCTAGAGGTGATTTGGGGACCCTACCATTGTCCTCCAGAAACATTGTCCATGTGGGCAACTCTGGTGGGCAATATGCCAGGGGTCAGGTAGAGTAAGGCCCTGTACAGACCAGCAAAAAGTGCCAGCCCGTGGGCGGAGCTAGGGTGCAGCATCCTAGCCTCGCCCCCAGGGTACCATTTTGGCACATGCTGGTCTACATGGTACATGCCATGATGACACCCCTCTAGTGCTGTATCAAAACAGCACAGCATCTAAGGGGCATCATAAAGCTATGCCGCCACGGATATGGTGCCCCTTGGAGGGTGCAAAAAGGAGCTGCTTTCTGCAGCTCCTTTTTCCGCTCTTCAGAGGCCAGATCAGGGCCACAGCATGAGGCTGCTGCAGCCCCAATCCAACCAGTAATGGGGCAGCTGCGGACCTCCCCTTAGACAACAGTGGCAGTTTATGCATCTGCAGTCTGATAATGCATATCCATCTTACAGTATGTATGCCAAGCAGTTACACATGTGGATGCTCTGGGGACATCGAAAAGAACACAGCAAACCTGTTGGTGCATGCGGGATGGTGGAGGGAGAGAATGGAGGAAAGGCAGCAGTACTGCTGAATGTCTGAATGATGGAAGAGTTTGAATCCATGTTAGTGGTGAGGGATGAGTTGCCTGGTGCATGAGTCTCTGGAGTAACAAAAGTGTAATCAGCTTATTATTACCAATGTTAGGATACAATAGTCAAATATTAAAAGCTTTCAGGTAACTTCAACAGAAAAGAAGAGAGAATGTAATTCCTGATTTTTTTTCTAAACTTTTATTAAATTAATTCACTTGTAAGATTGCAATATATCGATCAAGGTGAAAAAAACAAGGACTTAAAAGCATAGTCAAAAAATTCCATGACCCCATTCACTTAACTCAAATTAACTCATTTTCAATATTCTGTGAATCAGCTCTTTGGATTCAGGAGTTACATAATCTTCATTATCAGGGGCTCACAGAATACCAGGTGCTTTAGTCTATATTTCAGAGGAAGGAATTTGCAAAACCATCTCTGGATATTATTTGCCTATGAAATTCATGCAGTCTCCATATCTTGACAGGCAATATGAAGGCATGTGCACATGCACACACACACACACACACACACACACATATACACACAGAGTGATGTCATTAGGGTGGTGTGGGAGTGTGCACCTCACCAAGTAACACTATAGGGGGATGACACCACTGCTTCCAAAAACATCTGCCTTTTGGCAGAAACCAGCTGTGGCATTTGCCTGTGTCCCTTTAAAACACTGAAGAGATGGTGTGCATGGGGTGAAAATCAGTGGGAGGAGAAAGGAGAGGACCCTTGTTAAAGTCACTTTGGTACACCATACAACTGTATCTGTGACTTATGCTTTCCAATATCTATACTCCCACACTACCAGCACAGGATTTAGGCCTGTCAACTGATGGTGGAATGTGGAGAACACGGCCCATCCTGTTCTTCTTCCTTTAGCAGCACTATGATCCCCATTTTGGTACATGACAATAGGAATTATCACCTACAAACAGGAACAGAAAAGGCTGTTTTTAAAGTCTTAAGGACAGAGCAGAGAGAATCAGCAGGGCTGAACCAGGTAGACTGAGGGTTAGGGTTAGGATGTATTTTCCCTACACCATAAAGTGAATGATGCCAGCCACAGCTTCTATCTTGCTAGTACTTGGATGCTGACTGTCCACAGCAGCTATCTATGTAGGTGTTTAGCTTCATTTACATACCGCTTCATATTGAACTAACAGTGTCTACACAGTTTACAACTGTAAGTTAATTTAGTGCTCAGCCCATTCCCCTTAAACTGCTGTACCATTGTTTCTCATTCAATTCTATTTTATATAGAAATATACAGAGACTTCTTACCTACACACTCACCCCACCTAACTGGCAACTGATTTTCAGAATTAGTCATCACTCATCTGTTGCCACATCACATCATTCCTTCCACTCCATCTGAGTAATGCTTCTAGACACTCAGCAGTTACTTCAGCTTAACATTAAAACTTAATAATCTGCCATCCCCACCTTTTAAGGAATACAGTAGCCCTGAATCAGGATAACCTTGATCAGAAAAACTCTACAAAGCAAACCTGGCATGGTGATGGAAACCATTGTGGCAGAAGGAGAAGGAGAAGGAGAAATCATTTTCCTAACAGGCATTACAGTAGAATTAGAGGTTTGGGAAGAAGGAACCGCTGTATCTTTTACTGTTGAGCCAGGCTTTCCTTCCAGGGTGCTTGCAGGTGAGGATGCCATGGTGCGTGAATGTATGATAGAAGGACCAGTAGTTGGAGAGTGACTTGTTTTCCCTAAGGTGAGCAGATGTGGGGGAAGGGGGAAGAAGAAATCAGATACATTTTACAACAGAGCCTGAAACAGAGTAGTATGATATGACCAAACACCAGAGTCTGTCTAATAGAGGGAAATTGGTTTCTACCATGCCATGCCAACCAGTGAAGATATATCTTATGATGTTAGGTCTCCTGACCAAAAGATCAGTTGTCTTTTATTTTACAGGAGGTATTTATGTGCAGTGGGGATCTGAATCAAAGATTCAGTCAGTGTTCGCAAATAAGATTTGTTTGCCTCTATGCCATTGCTTCAATCCATTTGCTCTCCTTAGCAATGAGGGGAAAACATATAGACATAAGCACTATAGCACAAATGTTTTCCTCCCTTGTTTTGTGGCTAACAAAAATTCTGATGGATTTTTAATCAAGGAATGAGTGTGGAAAGACAAAATATTAGGACCTTCCACACCAATTCAAGGGCATTATGGCTACTTTTCACAAAACAAAGACATCAAGATTTCCAGGAGTTTCATCTTACGGTTACTTTGGTATCACTTTCAATACCATTGCACTGAACAGCACAAAGACAATAGCACCAAAGCAGGTCCTTGGCACTTAAAGTGGGAGGACACATAATATTTTTGCATGTCCCCACTCCACTCTTATCCCCTTCCTCTTCCCAAACTTCATCTTTCAGCCTTCTTAGCTCCAAATTTCCCAGGGGTCCTTCCTCAAAGTGAGGGAGTGGGAATCTGGCTATTGAGACCACCTTTGATACTTCATTTGGGCCATGCCAGTGCAGGAAAACTAGAATGTGTGTCCATGGTTCATTCTGGTACTACTGTTCTCCCTACCCCCAAATGTTACCAGTATTCTGCTGGTACACTTTGTGACATGCTGATGGTCCACAAAGTTTCTCATCCCTCCATTTCTTCTAATCGGCTTGCTGTTTGTTGACAATTCTTACTTGCTGAAAACTATTTAGAATTCTGAGAAAATTTTTGAGGTCAAGAAAAATATTTGACACATTGTATAGAATATAGGAGATGTGACCGAAGCCTTCCCAAGGCCATGACAATTGAATGCCATAGAACAGAAATAGACCTGTGTGTTCCTTGGGTTCACTACCCACAACTAACATAAACATTATTAGAACAAGGGCAAAATTACATCTTTGACAAAATATCTGCTTCTTAAAGCAGGTTGTACCGATACGTTTCGTGCTTTAGTTTTCTTTGACAAAGCTTCCTGACAGCTGAATTCTCTCTTGAAAATAACATTGGGTTCATCTATAGTCGTGAAATGGGGAGAAGAAGAAAAGGCAAGGAAATCACAACTATTGCAAATGAATAGCTAAATATGAGCCTCAGAGATAAAGAGCAGAAAAAGGACAAGATTGTTGATTTTTCCACATTACTGATGCATCACCCCTTTATCAATTTTCTCTTGGGTGGATTACAGATGTTTAAACACTTGAAACCATTAAAGCAGTATAAAATTAGCAAAAGAATAGTATCAAAAAAGTCAAACTCAAACAACATTCAATCAAGCTAGAAGCAAAGAGTGAGCAATAGCTGGCAAACAGCACAATAGTAAAGAGAGACCCTAATAGTATGGTGAACTTGGCTATAATTGATTGTGTTAGTGATCAAAATAAATCCTAGCTGACAGTGGCTGCATCCACACTGGAGAAATACCCCGCTCTGGGCCCACAACCAACTCCCAAAATCCCACAGCCTTGAGCCAAGGCAATTAAAGCAGTGCCAAACTGGATTATTTCTCCAGTGTGGATGCAGTATAAGAATCCCTCAGCCAACTTGGGCAAACCAAAAGTTACTTTCTGGGGACTGATCCAATTTCTCTTTTCTCCCTTCCCACTCACTACCAAACTTCCTGTTCTACAAACAGGATTCTCCAGTTACCTTTCCATACAGGTACCTTTCCATATTGCTGACTTCCTACTCCACCCACCCAGCCCTGTCCAGAATATGGAAAATTGGCTTGCAACAAAAAAGAAAGAGAGAAAGAAAGGACAGAAAATGAACACCATTACAGAACTGGATCCTGCCCAATGTACAGCAGACATTTCACAGAAATGTAAATCATGTAAAGGTCTTTTCTTACCATCTGGTGAACCAACAGGAGGAGGTACTGTTTGCTCTAGAAAGAAAGAAAGATTGCAGCATTATAGTCTGAAATACTATTTACATTTTTTCCCAGAAGGGATTTTGGTCCCCTTAAGTATATTTTAAAAAGACAGAAGGATCTGGCACCAATATTTTAAATGTATTTCATGCCAAGATGGTTAAATGGGTTCTTGAGAGTGGTAGTTGACAGTGTACCATAAACAACAACAAAATGGTAGACAGAAGACAATTTCTGCTCTTATAATTTTGAAAAGGAACATATTAAATGAGCAATGAAAAATTAAGACAATAAATACAGCAAGAACCAGTGGCAGCTCACAGATTAAGAGAGACAAACCTCATCCCAGAATGGAGGAAGGTGCACTTTACTTGGTTCAAAAACCACACATCTTGAACTTAACAAAAGATGTACAGAATCAAAAATACAGAGAAGACAAAATAAGACTGGACAATTAATGATGCACCAAATTACATGTTTTTGTTGTTGTTTTTCAATTCTACAGGTTGAGTCTCTCTTATCCAAAGTGCTTGGGATCAGAAAGTTTTTGGATTGCAGATTTTTTGGGATTTCAGAATACCTGTATTTGCACATATCTACATAATGAGATAGCTTGAAGATTGGACTCAAGTCTAAACACAAAATTCATTTATATGTCATATACACCTTATACACATAGCGCAAATGCAATTGTGTACACATGTTTAAATAATTCTGTGCACAAAACAATGGTTGTACACAGTGAACCATCAGAAAGCAAAGCTGTCACTATCTCAGCCATCCATGAAAAAAAAGTTAGTTTTTGAAATCGTTCAGATTTTGCAGTTCCAGATAAGGGAGTCTCAACTTTGATCACTACTTTGTGAATGGTACCAAGAGTCACCAATATGCAAGATATCCAAAACAATCAGCTATTTGATCAGTGCCCCACTGACACAAAGATGCTTATTAGGTCACCGAGACATTCTGACAGCTAAAGGTTATAGCAGGGACCAACAACTACCAAGTTGTTAACTTTAAATCCCAATATTATTTAACTGCAGGTATACTGTATGTATTAACAATATACTCTACATATCAAGGCTTGATTATATACTTAGTCTCATTCTTTCATCTAGTCGCTAAAAGCTCCATCACACAGTATATTGCCTAGCACAAAACAGCATGGAGTACATATTTTTAAAAATTAAGGCAGAGGTGCTAGTTTTACTGGTTAGTTTCCTGTGATATCCAAAGAAAGTGCCGTGCCTCACTTATAGTTCAAGCATTTGATACTTGTGATATAAACTTTGCTAGAATGAAAGCAGCATGACATCCTGGCTCTTTTGAAGTTCAAAAGGCTGGATCTTTGGTCTTGGGAATGAATTTGTTCACTTCTCTTATATAAAGACTACAGTGAAATGGAGGTAAAAGGAAATTATCATCTCTATAAAACAATAATGACAGAAAGTATTGAATCCTACTGTTAAGTGACAATCACTGAAAATGTGGCAGGGAGTTGCCAATGGTATAAAAATGCATGAAGTGAAACTGCATGCAGTGCTTCCCCCAAGCCCCCCCCCCCCGAGAATCTGCTTTTCTCATCACTACAAAAAAGGCAGTAATTCGTTCTGCAGTACTGTCTGTTTATATACACAGGGTTCGCAGAAACATTCAAGTTTGAAAATCTCACAAACAGCCACTGGAAGCATTGATCTTGTGGGTGTTTTGGAGGAGTCTCTAACTTTGCACATCCTCAGCAATAATATTCTTTGCCATATTCCAAGGATGGATAACTTGTGCTCCTGCTGATACTGTTGAAACACAACTCCTATAATCCTGGTGATGAGGGATGACAGCGGTTGCAATCCAACAATATTTGGAGCTCCACAAGTTAACCATTCCTAGCATGTCTGAGGGGAAAACGACATGCATAAATCAACTGATTTATCCAATTATTGTATCTCCCAGAAAGGAATTCCTAACTTACAAGTAACCCATTTATTTGCAAGGCCACCTGAAAGCCCCAACAAAAAGCCAGGTTTTACCGTCAGTGTGCACACAGCCTATATCAAGAAGAGTGCAGCAAAACCAGTGCAATAGGAGCTTGTGGTAGAAACAGGAGAAAGTACTCAGGATGCTCTTGTAAGGTTTTTTGGAGTTTTTTTTTTAAAGAAAAGGTTGTCTTTATTGTTTCAGAAAATCCATCTTGGGATAGTAAATGAAAGAAAATTGCCTAAGACTGATTTTCATGTATGCAATTTGGCTAGCATCCACTATGAGGCGGGAGTCTCATGGTCGTTCTCTTCCCAGACAAAAGGAGAAAAAGAACTAACTAAATTTTAGGAGAATAGGGAAGTGACCTCTGCAGGCAGAAAGGGAGTAAAAGGCTTGAGTATATACAGTAGATATGGATACTTTTAAATAGGCTGATCCTAAGGATTATCATTCTGCCTAATTCTTTTATTTTGGACTCTCCTTCTTTGGATATGTTTAAATGGCCATCTCTCAAGACTGCTTTAATTGTGTATTTCTGCATGGTGGGAGTTGAACTAAGATGGCCCTTGCAGTCCTTTCCAACTCTATGATTCTTTGATTAAAAAAGCACTTTTTAAAAAAGGAAATGGAAACTCACCACTGAGTTACTGGTAACCTACTCAATATTACTTTAGTCACACTTCCTATTTTACATTTCACATTTGAATGTAAAGAGGGAGCAATGATTAGCACAACAAAAGATTTTAGTCAGTCATAAGGATGACACCATACTACTAGCAGAAAATATCATAGACTTGGAACAATTACTATGAAAGTGCAAAGGCAGGCTTAATACTGAACATAAAAACAAAACAAAAATAAGGACTATCTGATAAAATCAATCAGATAATGAGAAAACTGAAGTATTAAATAATATCCTGTATCTTGGATCAAATGTTGATCAGAATAGATACTGCAGTCAAGAAATCATAAGAATACCAGGAATGGGAAAGGCAGCTATGGAAGAACTAGACAAGATCCTGAAGAGTAAAGAAATGTGACTGAACACTAAAGTTAGAATTGTCCTGGCCATTGTATTCCCCGTCACCATGAACAGATGTGAGAACTGGGCAGTGAAGAAAGCCAACAGAAAGAAAATAAACCCATCTGAGATGTGGTGCTGGAGAAGAGTGCTAAGAATACTGTGGACATTCAAAAAGACAAGCAAATGGGTCCTTGAACAGATCAAGCCTGAAATCTCCTTGGAAACCATATGACAAAGCTGAGGCTGTTGTATTTAGACCACATCGTGAGAAGGCAAAGGCAATAATGCTAGAGACGACAGAAGGTAGCAGAAAAAGAGGAAGACTGCATGCCAGATGAGTAGACTCAATCACGGAGGCCTGAGTCTGCAGGACCTGAGCAGAGCAGTGGGGGACAGGGGGGGCTTGGAGATCTCTTATTCACAGCGTCACCATGATTTGAGGTTGACTCAAGGGCAGTTAACAACAATAACATGGATTTGAATGGAATGAAACAGAAACACCAGGAGTATTTCCCCCTTATTTTTAGTAGTGCCTATAACCATCTGGTGCATCAGCTCCTAGTCATGAATATGAAATCGTCACAGCCATTATTACCCCATACTGCCTTTTTGTTTTAATTGAACCTTTTCAAGGCAATGTCATGCTATGTAATTTACCCATATCTCCAATTTCCTCTTTCTTTCTTGTGCGTAATGCATTGAAAATTTAGTAAGAAATCAATAGATGGCACCATAGCACCAGAGTCTGTAGCACACTGTACAGAGGAGAGATCTGTGTCTTGGAACATGGGAGAAGTGAATCACTAGGCCAACCGAAAATGAAAGCCCCTCCCTTTTTAAAACAGCCCAAATTAAGAAAAGTCACAGGGCACCTGATCATTTACAAATGTCTTACAGAGCTTGAGTTACAGGCTCATGTTAAGACTAGGTTGCATGGATCACATTTCACCTTTGCAGTCAGAAATTGAGGGCAAGTGGAATAGTTTCTACCGTTTATCCTCAGAAAAGGCTCAATAGACTGAGGTGAAAGTTGGCAGTGTTAAGAGAGACTGATGTGAGGATAGTCGATGCTGCTTCTGGGATTCGAAGAAAAAGAAAATGGTTGTGTATAGAACCTTAAATTTCACCTCCTGAAGTGTGACCATTATTTTCCTTCACAATCTTTTGCTGAATTTTGATTT
Organism: Urosaurus nigricauda; assembly: GCA_034509955.1. Taxonomy (NCBI): domain Eukaryota; kingdom Metazoa; phylum Chordata; class Lepidosauria; order Squamata; family Phrynosomatidae; genus Urosaurus; species Urosaurus nigricauda. The sequence goes on from JAOEGL010000004.1 coordinate 112,305,553, forward strand.
TCCAGCTGATTTCTTTCTACGTATAGAGTCTTTTAAGAAACCATTGTGTTAGATGTGTGATAGATAATCTAGTATGAGCTACATGTAAGTAGCAATATAAGGAGTATGCATTTTAAATTAGATTTTTCTCCCATTTTAGGCTATAAAGCTCATGCTTGTATTCAGTTTGTGTTACCTATCTGATGATGCTCACACTGCACATTTATAGCACTATGATTCTCCCTTAATAGTTATTGCAACATTCAGCAGAATCTGAGCATTTGTAGTTTGGTCAGAGGCAATAGAGTTCTGTGGCTGACAATTATAAATGTCTCCCAAATGGCAAATCCTAGGACTCAGTACAATGTTGCCATGGCAGTCAAAGCAGAATCATAGTGTTATAATTGTGGAGTGTGAAAGGCTCCAAGGATGAAGCAGGAAATAGAATAGGGTTGTGTCTGGTATCTAGGGAGACAGGAGAGAATACAGGTATGCTCTGTCACACAGAAAGAAGAAAGTATCTCCACTTAAGAAAAGAGAAATATCTTGAGAATAAGGGACAAATATTATCTCAATAGTTTATATTGATGTGTGTTGTTCTTAGTCCACTGGATTGTCTTGTTGTTCTTGTGTGACTTTAAGTCTCCAATTTAGGGTGACCCTAAGATTTGTTCAAAGGAGGTTTGCCATTGCCTTCCCCTGAGGCTGAGAGCATGTGACATGCCCAAGGTCACCCCGTGGGTTTCATGGCCAAGTCAGGAATCAAACCCTGGTCTCCAGAGTCATAGTCCAATGCACAAACCACTATGCCATGTTGTCAACTTCCTTGTCATTCATCTTGAATATTTTTGGTCAACTTTGCTAAGAAAATTAACTCTCTCCTGTTCCTAAGAAAAGTACCAGAGGTATTTTAATAGAGAACCCGTGTTAGCAGAACACTCCCTTCTCCCATATGACATTTTTTGCACAGAAAAACAACAATTTCTGTACAGAAAAATGTTTTCTGAGCAGAAAATCAATGTTTCTGTACAGTAAATGCTGTTCTTTCTGTGCAAAAACATGTGTACTTTTTTGCACAGAATAAGAGGCAAAATAGACCAGCAGTAAGTGTCAGATTGGGGGCGGCATCTGAGAGCGACGTCTAGATGCCACACACTCAGAAATTGCCTCCACACCAGTGAGAAGCTGCATGGCTGACCACACATGTGGTTGCTTCACAGCATTTCGGCAGCACAGCATTTACACATGCCACGCCACTGAAATGCCAAAAAGCTACAGTGGCAAAGGCGCCCCTTTTCTGCCCCAAAAAGGAGCAGCATTTTGCTGCTTCTTTGGGGGCCATAAAAATGCTGGATTAGGACTGCAGCATGTGGTTGCCATGGACCTGATCCGACACTCAAATGGGTGGCATGACCTCTCCCCTTTAGGGCCATCTGTTTTGGCCCTAAGTCTCAAACTATAGAGATTTTGCCCATCCAGGATTCTCCCCATCATGATTTCCCACCATTCAGGAAACTTTTCTTTGCTTCAGATTCAAAGATTTACAAATATTATTTCCAACCCCATTCCTTGTCTACCTTGTTTCTACTATTATTGTAGTTTTTAAAAATCAGATTTTGTTATAATCTTATATGTTTTCATATTTTATTTGCATTTGTATCTTTACACATTAATAATCACAACAAATGGAACAAAGTAATTGTGGCCTTATACACTTTTGCATAATGTACATAAAATCTGAATTCTTTTGAATGAATTGAATTATTTTTGAACTGAATTGAGTTCTACTTTGGGTATATGTGAAGAAAGGAGCTTGGGAAGCCTGAGTGAAGCCAGCCAATCCAAATATTATTGGGACAGGGGATTACTGTGGAAAGAATATAAAACCAGAAACTTGTCTGTAAAACTGGTACTTGGAGTTGGGCAGAAAAGAGATAGGGACAGGGTAGATAAAAAGAGATTAAATCTTGAGGACCAGTTAGGAATGCAGAAATGATGAATGCTAGGAATCGGTAGGGACAGTAAGTAAGAGGGAGCTTTGGTTTGATGGGACAGTGAAAAAAGAATTCACGGAGAAGTGTTACTTTAATTTAACTGAGAAGCTGGATCATACTGTGTATGGAGCCAGCATCAGAACACGTGTCTAATTTCTTCATTATATAATAAATCTTTGCTTTTTTGTTTTGTACATTTCTACCAGGATATTTTGTTTCTATAATTAAGAAGGAGAATCGGTGACACATTACTGCATTGAACCCAACAATCAGCACAATCGGCTTGTCCATTAACAGTGTCACCTTGGGACCTAAGAACCAGACCAAGTAAGGTTTTTTTAAAAAGCATAGTGAGTGCATGCATAAAACTACCATACATTTCCAATGAGAGGTAACATCTGTTGTTGAACCAACTGATACACCCACTGTCCTGTTGTTTGTCTGTGGGGCAGGAAGTGGCAAGCTGCATTTTCTTTTCTCTTTCCAATGACAAGTGGAGCAGAGTTGACTAAATCAGTTGTTGTGCTTTTTTATGCCTCTGTTGGTGGAACACGGCCTGTGAAACATCTGTATTGGCAGGGATTTTTTTCTGGCTTGCACGGAGGGGTACATTTGCAGGTGTAAATATCATCCACTAAAATGCCCTCCAACTGTCCTGATTTGGCAGGGACAGTCTCAATTAATCTTTTGTCATCCTACTTTTTAAATTGCTTTTAAAATGTTCATCTCTCTTCTTCTCTCTTTCGCCCTTTCTTCTCAGCTTACTTCAATTGTTGCAAACAAAAGGAGTTTGCCTCAATTAATTTAGCAGGGGGGTGGAGAAGAGAAGAGGAAGTGGAATCTTGCCAATCCCAGTAGAATCAGGCAAAAGCAAATGCTGTAGCCTTTCTTAGCCTTGCTTGCCCACACGTCCCAGTTTTCATCTATGAAATGTTAGAGGATATATAAATGATAGAAGTCCAAAGTCTGGAACATGAGGGACGACCTGGATAGGGGTGCCATCACATCTCATATGGGTAAAAAGGGAGAATATAAATTAAGTAACCAAATCTGACAGAACTGACTCTGCCCTTGCACTGCCACTTAAGATTGATAGGGGCCAGTCATTTTAAGCTCCTTTTCCACACTCTCATTTTAAAAGGGCCTTGAAATTAGAAAGTTTAAGGATCTCTGTTTTAGAATGTGATGCTAATACCACAGGGTCAGAGTTCTAATATAGAGAGAGAATAGGACTTGTTTTCTTCAGTTTCCCTCCTACTTCTCCACTGATTCAAACTGATCTTTTGCCTTCCCTCAATTACTCTATCCTTCATTCCCCTCAAAATTATTTTGTTTGAGATAGTTCTGGAAGAGAGTGTCTTTCCATTGCATGAAGAGGGTTCTATACAGCTTTGAATTCCAACTTATTAGCTTTCTTGGGATAGAGAGTGCCATCCAGAAAAGTAGTGGAAAGAAGTATCCCTTTTTCAGGCTCAATTGTTGTCCAACTTGATCTCTCTCACACACTGGAGTTTATCACATGGGAGGAATTTCTCCCAATTTCGAATGGAGCCAATTCGAATTCACATAAATTCGCTAGTTTAGTGGGTTTACGTGAAATCTAATTGCATTTGGAATGCATTCAGAATGACTTTCCATTTCCCAAAATTGACCCCCATTGTCCGAAATTGCATGAGATACTCTAATACACATTAACGTAAAACCTATGATTGCCTTTGGAATGACTTCCCTTTTGCCTGAAATTGCGTGAGATACATTCATACGCAATTCCGTGAAACCCCATGATTGCATTCGGATTGCCATTGCATTATACTCCCAAATTCCTTTGTATGATAAACTCCACTGAAAAAAAAAAGAAGATATCAACTCCTCTCAGTGTGCAAATACTATCTATGTCTAAGATACTATTGGTATTCCTAACTAGAGTAGATCCATAAAATCAATAGGATTTACACAAGTGTTGACTCACCATTCAACAATTAATCTAATGGGTCTGTTCTAGTCAAGACCATCAATAAAATTTGGAGCTATGCATCTGCAGCTACTATGTTACAAGTACCCAATGGAGAACCAATGGCATCTAAACAGAATGATACATCAGTTAGAAGTAATCTTGAAGACTCTCTAATCCAGTTTTCTGATACTGGTAAAGCATTTAAAAACATCTTTTCTTTTTAACAATTAAGTGGGACAGTGGCCAACAAGGAGATTAAGGTCCATCTCACATTAGACAATCATAACACTACAACTGAAGGCCACTGGTTTTTATTCTTATTCTCAGTTGTGATCCATTTGGGATTTCTAAAGCTATGCACCTAGAATCTTGAGATCCTCTGTGTAAGGCACTATGAACAATCATGGGTAAATAAAAATACATGGAACTGAAATGTACCCTAATAAAATATCTTTCTGTAAGGCTGTATATCTCTCTTACACACATTCAGAATTTAGATGGTTCCAATACTGGAGGCCAGAAAGTAATTTTCCTGGAGCTCAGAGTAGTAGTGGCTCAAGATTTTTGTCATTTTCCTTCTTTTCCTTGTAATATTTGATCTTGCTCTTTCAGATAGCTGTAAGCTTAGTCTTGAAAGGAAGGAAAGGAATTGGGGTACAGACCCATCTTGATTCAAATGCAAAATACTGTACTACTTCACTGTTTCTCTTTCATTTCCTCCCTAGAAAAGTCTCTAGCCAGTTAGTGTGTGCTGCTGAAAATGCTGCAGCTATTCTACATACGAGTAACAATAACCATAACCAAGTCCGCTGTGAAATGTAGATTATAGTCCATCACAAGTTTACTCTGAAACAGTGGTGCAGGTAAGGCTTGGTGGTTGAAGTCAAAAGCCTTAGAGCTTCTTTAAAACCACACAGAGATCAGCAGACAATGGGGTCAGCAGCATTTGGACCAGCATGAGCATGCTAAAGCCTCCATTCAGTGGTGGCAACTACTCACTACATTCCTTCTTCTGATTTTTTTTTCTAAAATATTTTAGCCAAGCTCACAAGAAAGGAGACTGTTCACCACGACTCACATATTATTACCAGTGCAATACTCTAATTATTATTTTTATTTTGAAAATATATTAACATTGTCTACAACAAAATTGAGAGCCCTCATGGTACAGTGGTTTGAGCAGTGAACTATGACTCTGGAGACCAGGGTTCAAATCCCAGATTGCTCATGTAAACCCATTGGGTGACCTTGGTCAAGACATATACTTTCAGCCTCAACGGATGGCCATGGCAAACCCCTCTGAAGAAATTTGCCAAGAGAACCCCATGATAGGTTTGCCTTAGGGTCAGGATAAGTCGGAAATGACTTGAAGGCATACAACAACAAAATGGTGCCTTTTCCCAATTAAAAGTACTGAGGACTGACTTCAACTTTCTTTAGTCACGTTACTCCTTCAGTCACAAGTGTGCTATGATTTCACTGATTTTAAAATGCACATTTTTCTCTGGGTTCACAATCTGCTGTTGTTGTTTCTCCCTCTCAAAGCAAGAATTTGAAAGCAGTTGTTTAAGTTTGTTGTTGTGTACCTTCATGTTGTTTCTGACTTATCATGATCCCAAGGTGAACCTATTCTGGGGATTTCTTGGCAAGTTTCTTCAGAGAGGATTGGCCATTGTTTAAATAAACTCAAATATTTTGTTCTAGTTGTGAGCAATGAATTTGTCTGTAAACATAGGGGCTTTACAGACCACCAAAAAGGGCAGTCTGAAGCCTCCTTTTTCTTCTGCGCACTGTCACCGTAACAACTAGATGGAACGGTGAAGGTGCGCAGAAGAAAAAGAAGCGCCAACGCCTGCTCCTTTTTGTGTCACAGTTGGAACACAAAAAGTGCAGGTAGTGCCTTTGGCACATCACAACTGTACAGCATCATATGGACGCTGCACAGCTGCAACTACGTACGCTGTTTAAATGGTGCTATGTAGCGACGCTGCCCCAATCACATGCTAGGGTTGCAGGGCATGTATATGCTCCACCCCGAGGCAACCCTAGCATGTGATCGAGACGCCCTATAGCACTTGTCTCTTTAGGGCCATAGATAAATAGGTGATTAAATGGTTGAAGTCAATATAATAATGGTAATATGATTAGAATATGCTGAAGGCAAGGTTCTAGGCCACCTGGAACCCTATTTATATCCAGATGTAAGGGGCAATTGGTGCCACACTGGGGAAGGAAATGATTGTGAAGTCACTTTCATGCATTATGGCCTGACCTGAATGAAAGGTGGGACTTCTGACCTGACTTGAATGAGACAGATCTTGGTTTTAGCTGCCTTTTGGAGGCAGCTAAAAAAAGTGGTTCATGGGATCACAAATGTGTCATTCCTTGTCTAAGTCCATTGTCTGTTCCATCAAGGTTTCTGTTGCAACCAACAAAGTTGTGACTACTCTTGTGTGGTTCCCAGGTAGCAGTTTAATGAGACTGAGGAAAGTCTTAGGGTGCTGCCGCATGGCAGAAATAATGCAGTTTGACCCTGTTTAAGTGACATGGTGCTATCCTGTGGAATTCTGGGATTTACAGTTTGTTGTGGCACCAAAGCTCTGTGACAAAGAAGGCTGAATGTATCACAAAACTACAAATTCCGGAATCCATAGCACTGAGCCATGACAGTTAAAACAATGTCAAACCACATTAATTCTGCAATGTAGATGCAGCCTTGGAGCCTTTGAAACATTACATCAGTCTCTTTGAGAGTCTGTTTGGATAAGTGGTCATTGGTGACTGCAGTAAATGATCCCTAGAAGTCTTTGAGAATGAGATGGGAAGAAGATGCATCATATTCTAAATATTAGTATTTGCCACAGACACAATAGTAATAAATGTTGAAAACAGACTATTTATGCATTGGACTTTAAACATTGTGGCACTGCCTTAGGCCTTCAAATCCTCTGTAAATGCTAAAGTGCCCCTGAGACAGGCAGGTTTTAAGTGAGGCCTGAGCAACTTGTAAACCACCAACTGAAATGCAGCCCATCAGCTGCATGTTGTGGCCTGTCAAGTACTTGGCAGCCCTGCTGTTTTTGCAGGTCTGAAGAGGTAGCAGAAACAGTTTTAGTCCACCATGCACACGTGGTATCCTGTATTTGGCTTTGAGGTTCACAAGTTACTGACGTAAGCATTTATTTGCTAGCCCAGCTAGCCTTGCACTAGGCTATTAACTCAACATCGTTATTGAGGGAACCAAAGCCTGTCATCCAGTTCCAGCTAATAGTGCACTGTGAGTGTCCACATTATCTGACATTTGCTAGACAAGAGTGGTGGTATCAGGTAATTGGTAGAGCTGCAGCTAATGACACTATAGTTACTTCTTAGTTACATATTTGTGGTGTTTCAGTTTTTCTCTCTTTCAGAAGCCTGGGGAAGGAAAAAGGAACAGGGCGTGCAGCACACTGTGGTTTAGAGCACAAAGTGGTGAAACTTGGTTACCATAGCATCAACATGCTCAATGCTTTAGCCCACTCTGAGTATGAAACCACAACTTCTCCAGTGCAGTTGTCAGCTTCCTGATTCAATGTATTTGCTGTAAGTGTGTGCTTGTAATTATATTAATTTCTTTGTTAGTTTGTTTTTTGCCAGACATAACTATGAGGTACCCTGTAAGTTCCAGAGGACAAGAGACACACTAAATAATTTGAATTAGCCCTAATTTGTATATTTAACAACTCATGAAGAGAGTCCAGTCTTGTAAACTCTTTAGCATTTGGGGATGGTATTTCTAATGGAAGGGTGTGATGCTCAGTTGGGGGAGGCAGATTTGTAGATCTGCTCTATTATATTCATAGGTGAAAGCAGATGTTGGATCATATTTATTGCATTCATTACATTCATATCCTGCTTTTCCTCCCATGAAGTTAGGGCCCTGGGTATGGCACTTCCTCTCCCTACTTTATCCTTACAAAAGCCATGTGAGGTAGTCCAAGTTGAGAGAGAGAGTGACTGATCCAAGATCACCCAGTGAGTTTCATGGCTGAGTTAGGACTTGAACTGTATCTCCCAAATTTCAGTCCAGCACTTCAACCACTGCATATTACTGGCTCTCTTCTCACATGCCATACCAGCGTTACACAAAATTCTGGGGGTGGTTGTAACCTTTTTCCTACCTAGGAGTCAGAACAATGGGATTTGAAAAGATTTACTTTTAAGCATGAAACAAGTATGCCTTGCTGTTGGAAGAACCTACTCTAATCTATTTCTGCACAAGTCACTCATTGGTATGCCCACCAATTCACAAGAGGCCAGCCTACAGAAATTATTCATGGAGAAGGAAAGTATTCCCAGAGAGGAGTACGAGGGGTATGCACAAGTTTTAATGATCACCTTTTTAAAAAAAAATTGACAGAAAGTTTGTTTTGATTTGTACTTGTTAACTTATCTCTATGTCGTCATCATCTAGATTTATACTTTTTTCCCAGTGTATCATGACCCTCCAAATACCTGATATTGTAGAAGCCTGCAGATTGCACCTAATGAGGGTTTTACACATTAGTCACTTCTGGCACAGCCAGTCACAAAAATAAAGGACGCAATGAGCTGATTTTCATAGCAACGTGCACTTAAGGACCAATGATGACATTGACAAAATGTCATCAATCTGCCATAATAACTTCCCGGTGATAATTATTATTTTACGATACCCCCTCGTAAGGCGCAATCTGTAGACTCCTACAATATCAGGTATTTGGAGGGCCAAGATACACTGGGAAAAATGTATAAATCTAGAGAGTGACTACATAGAGATAAGTAGGTGCCCTGGTGGCGCAGTGGTTAAATGCCTGTACTGCAGCCACTCACTCAAAAACCATAAGGTTGCAAGTTCAATACCAGCAAAAGGGCTCAAACTTGACTCAGGCTTGCATCCTTCTGAGGTCGCTAAAATGAGTACCCAGATTGTTGGGGGCAATTAGCTTACAGTTGTAAACTGCTTAGACACTCCTTAGGCGGTATGAAGCAGTATATAAATGAAGCTGGCTGTTAACAACTACAAATCAAATCAAAACAAACTTTCTGTCAATTTTTAAAAAAATGTGATCATTAAAACTTTTAGATACCCCCCTCGTATTTTGCTCTGGATCTGCATGATGGCCAATTAAACCATCAATTACACCTCATGCAAGAAATGGCAAAATTGCTTGCTGCTGAGAAGGCTGATTTCAAGTTTAAGCAGTCAAGAATGCAGACTTGGCTTGAGAATCAAATACTGAAGAAGGGAGGAGGAGAAAGCATTCGTGCATGATGCTTTGTTCACTTCACATTTCAGTGCAAATCTACACAACCCATACTTCCCTATCTAATGCAATTTTCTTTTGGTATACACCTCTGTATTTTGTGATGTAGCATTCCCATCCAGCCACAGTATGTTAATTATTATTAAATTTTATTGGTTTTCACTTCTAAAATCAAACAAAAAACAAAAAACCAACAAACACAATTAAAAGAAACAATCATCTGACATTACATATCTATCATCCAACAATAAGATGTATTTATCTTGTCCATTATACCATATAACAACAAAATACTCACTTTCATAGTTCCTCCTTCTACCTCCTACCTTCTTCTCCCTTACTTCATATTTATCCTTCTTCCTTTAACCTTCCTTTACTACTCCTCTTTTCTTCTTCTGAACCATTTCTCCAACTCTTATTCCTTTCTCACCATCTTCCTTTCTCACCATTCTCTCCTCTAATTTCACATTCTCAAACTTTCCTACACATACTCCTGTCCTCAACTACTTACATTATCCTGATTAACGAGTCAATTGATACAATAGTGGACAAGAAATTAGAAATAAACCAGAAAGCTATCTAATCTCACTTTCACACAGAGATGGAAAAAACAGAAATCCCTAGTAAGAAGGATTGTATGTGGAAATTGTATGATATAACTGAAATAGATAAATTAACATATTTGATGAGAAACAATTCCCTAGAGAAATTTAATAATAAATGGAGTAAAGTGATTAGCTTTACAGGAGAGCAATGGGGAGAGAAAGCGATTATAAACTACAAGCAAATAAAGATTTATTCAGGCAAGACATGTATTGATGAAAAAGATGTTTTTCTTTGTAGTAACATCATAAGAGTTAGAGATATGAAATATTGCTAGAAACTTAGGAGGTTCAAGGGACATATAAGACAATGTGCATAAAAATATAAGAGAAGAAATGTAACAGTGTGGAAAGATAGTGATTAAATAAGAAAGTCATTAGATTAAAAAGAATTGAGATGTATAGGTAGTGAGGAAGTTGGTGAAGTTGGTGGTATTTGAAGTGGTGATGGGAACAAGATTGGTGAGAAAGCAGCCCACAGTATTTTGATTAAGGTATCTAACAGTATGTTGTAAAACAAAACCCTCTGGGTTTTCCATGTGCTCTATCACAAAATATCTGAGCATGTGGTGGCAATCTGAGACCGTTATTTTGCACAGTACCTGACAAAGGTCATCAATTGATTGTATAAGCCATTCACACACAAACAATGGTAGTGTGCATGGTCTGACATCTTTGCAAGGCATCAAAGATCTATTTGCACAAGCTAGAAGACTTTTTACCAATGATGAAAACCATGTGCACAAAGCCAGAGGTGGTGCTCCAGCATTACTGCATGAGTAGGGCTTTTCACTACACTGTCCTTCAGTGACCTCTTGGACATTGATTGTAATAAAAATAATACCGTACTTTCTCTCTTGTTCCTTGGGAAGCAACCACATTATCCAACTTTTAGTTGTTATTAGACCATATTTGTACTATCCCTGGATTTGAGGTTTCATGGTGAACACCTGAGACCAAGGAATGGTTCCTAGTGAAGTCACAGTGGGTGGTCCCTGATGATGTCATTAAGTAAAATACATTAATCATCAACCATATTTGCTCAGAACATGTTGCTGGGGACACGTCTAGCAAATGAGAAAAATATATACAGAACACACAGTCTCTCTCTCTGAGACCCATCACACTATTAATCAGAGAAGAAGATCAGGACCTAATATTCAGGGCTAGGTCCTGATGTCTAGGAACTTTAGATGTTACTGGTATAGTAGAAGACACACAAACAAAAGCAGCATGTACATAGCAAAAGTAAAATATGAAATTGAGTTCAAGGAATTCTATATTTTGTGTGTTTAGGTAATGAAGATGGAAGAATCGTTACCCACTCATAGCCATTTCACAATGTATACAGAGATAAACCCAGCAGAATGCCTAATAGAAAAGGCCAAAAATGGAGGTATAGCAAATCACAGCTGCCTGAAAAGAACCGGATGGCCAAAATAGACACAGAATGAATGGTTGTCTTCAGAAGCAAGCCCTGAGGCTGTGACGATTTTAGGAGTGCATGCGTGTATATGCACATCTTCAAATTGCCTATATGGCAATCCCGTGAATTTCATAGCATTTTCTTAGCCAAGAAATACTCAGTGATGGGCTTGCTAGTTCACCTGGTATTCATTGGCAGTCTCCCATCCAAGTACTAACAGGGCTGACCCTGCTTAAATTCCAAGATTAGATAAGATCTGGTGCATTGTTTGGGACATTTTGACATTGGTCTTTGTGGACCTTTTTATTATTCTTGTTCCTTAAAAAAAGATTAATTGACTTCTTTATGTCAGGCACAGTGCTAATTCATAAACAGTCATGATGAAAAATATAGGGGCTTTCTAGACCGCCCAAAAGGGGCGGTCTGTACTCGCCCCTTCAAGCGGCGAGATGAGGCCAAGGCTGCTGCACGGGCAGCCCCAGAGGTCTCATCTCGCCGCTTTTGGAGGCCGCGGGGAACCGGCAAACTACCAGTTCCCCGCAGCCTCCAAGCGGGGTGCAGCAGGCGCTCTGAGCTTCCCTCAGCGGGGCTGAAGGGAGAAAGGGGCCACCATCGCGACCCCTTTCTCCCTGGGTCTTTGCCGCAGCCATTTAAAGGCTGCTGCAAAGATCCGCCGCAAAAAAAGAGCTCTGTTTTGGAGCTCTTTTTTTGCACTGCAGGAAGGGCGCGATTGGTGGGTTCCCGCAGTGCAAAAGCATCAAAACGTGCACATCGTATCTAAAGGCTGCACATGTGGTGACGCTCTTCCGGCGCGTCCGTATGGACGCCGCCATCTTTAAATGACGGCGTCCATGCGCTTTAGGCCTAGGGAGGGTGTAGACACTACACCCTCCCTAACCCTAAAGGCAGGCTTTTTAGCCCTTAAAATGCTTTTTTTTTTTTTTTTTTTTTGCCAGTCTAGATCAGGCCATACTTTCTCTTTGCTTCATTTAAGCTCTGAACCAAATGCAGTGGAAGTCAAGGGTTGTTGACTTTAAAGAGCTCTGATTCAAGAAAAGTTCTAGACAGGGACTTTTAGGAATATTGTTGATTTGAATTCCAGCTTAGATCCAAATTAGTTTAAAGTAATTTCAGAATTTCCTCTCAGATGTATATCTTATAGTCTGATATCATGAATAAGCAACATTTGTCCCTTTGATTTGTGAGGTAGAAGTGCTTAGGTAAGGGTGCCACACATTTGTGAGGTAGAAGTGCTTAGGTAAGGGTGCTTTTATTATAAGAACCCCAAGGAGTCTGTAGAAAGTCTCCAGTGAATTTCATATGTGGGTGAAGCCAGCCAATATTAGGAATGGAGGTCAGGTTTTATCCTCACTGCATCACTTTATCAGGTTAACTCATTTTACTTTTCCCCACAGTTCCAATGCAAGAGAAGAAAATGCAAGGAGGGGTAAACCTACTGCCTGTCCTAGTACTATATCGCAAGAAAACCAGTTCTCCTGCATTATTCCTGCAGTGTTTTCTGCAGTGTTTCCTTTCATTCCCCCACAGTGTGGAAAATAAGAAAAGAAAATATCTAAAGTCAGGATGTGTAAAGTGGGACCCATAGAACACATGTGATTCCACTCTCTTTTTCATGGCCCCCATCCCAACCCACCCTGCCCCAAAAAAAGTTCAGGTGAAAAAACACTCAAAATGGTCAGTTGCACATTATGGAGTCTTACAGGACTAGGTTTATACACAGCCCAAGCCCTCCAAAATTCTCCCACACCCAGAATTTTGTCCAAAATTGGGATTTTGCAACCCACTATAGGTTGCAGAGGTGAAAATTCCCTAGAAGGCATTTTTGAGCCTAGCATAGTCCATAGTTGTTCCTGGAATGACAGTATGGTCTCCAGAACTTACTTGCCCACTACCACACTACAAGGGGAAGAATGTAGAAATTAACTGGCCTGCCCCATCACTTCCTTCAAGGCAACATGGCCAATGGGAAGGGATTCCAACAGATCTGGAAAGCTCAAGGTTTTTCCACTTGTGACTTAAAAGTTTTCAAAATATACCAGATCTGTGCTTACATGTACTGGAGCTATATACTGGCCTCTATGATTATTTTACTCATTTGTACTGGAAGGCACATATAATACATGACCTAGAGTTATTAGATAATATTTTCAATGACTTATCTTGTTGGTAGCCACAATAATTTTGAATAAACGACGGCGATGAGACTGGGTTAAAATAATCAGGATTCTCCAGTAAGGCATAAGAAAATTGACAAAACTGAAATTGATGTATCCCTTCAATCCTTCTCTGCTTAGTAGATATTAAAATAACTTGAGTATCTAATATTGAGATCAACATGTTACACTGACAATATCCAGTGTCAATATCTTAAAACTGACAGGATTGATAGATAAAATAGTTTCTAGCATTAGACAAGCATCATTGGAACTCTGACAATATTTAATTGTAGGCAGCTTGTGGCTTTTGATATTTAACATCCAATATGTGATATATGACAGTATTTGACAAGCAAGAATACTCAGTATTCAGTTTCTAATATTTAACTGTTAATATCTGATATGTAAAAAATAGGATGTATCTGGGATCCTGTTGAAAATGAGATGTACCATCAATCATTCAGTTATTGACTTATCTGATTAGTAGTTATGAACACCACCTTTTCCCCAAGAAGCTGTTTACAATGAACAAGCAGCTCACAAAAGCTTTTACATTTCTCCCATTTATTACAGTAAGGCTCCTACAGAAGAATTATCAATTATGGATATGTGTATGTCCTGTGTGTTATGCACCTCCAACTGGCTCTTGGCACAAAGTATCTCTGAATCATTTTCAGATGACAGGTAAGAAAAAATTAAAACAGAGAGTATTACACAAAAATAAAGCCTATTGAAACAATTGTGAAAATACTCTGACATATTTACTGTCTACTGAAAGCACACTATCATTTATCACATTTATAATTAAGAGAAGTTCACTGCAGAAGTGAGGATCTCCTCTTGTTCCAGATAGTTTGGCTTATCCATCAGTCCCACCCAGCACAACCATGGTACATACGGAAGTTGTAATTCAAACATCTGAAGGGCCCATATTTGTCAGCTTTGCTTTAGTGCTGTCTATCCTATCTTAATCTTTCAATAATGATCCTTAACAATAGTATAGATAAATTACCATGTTAAAACAATGCTTGGTTTTATTCATATAGAAGTCACATTACACTTATGTACAGCAGGGATAGTTAATTCATCCGTTGACTTGTACTATATTATCAGCGTTCCTTAGGCTGGCAGTATATTTCTGACTCTTTTTGTTCAGTGCTACTCTCACCGAGGACAAATAAGCCAGCTTATCTCTTCTGGCTAGAATTCAGGATCCAGGATGCCCGGATGTTATCATACCTAAGTCGCCATCAATCTAGCTGCAATGCAATTCACTCAGCCAGCACATTTTTGAAGTCGGGGAGCTTCTGACTTCAAAAATTGGTCAGCTGAGTAAGGCTTCAACCCGGGATGCATCCGGGCAGCAGCGTCTTGGCTAGATTGGCAGTGATTTAGGTATATAACATCTGGGAGCATCATGGATCCTGAATTCAAGCCAGAAGAGGTAAACCAGCTTGTTTGTTAACACGATAAGCTCCCAAGTATATCTACACTGCAGAATTAAAGCAGCGTGATACCACTTTAACTGACATGATTCTGCCCTACAGAATCTGGGATTTGTAGTTTGGTGAGGCACTTGAGCTCTCTGACAGACCAGGCTGAATGCCTCACTACAGATCCCAGGACAGCATCATGGCAGTTAAAATGGTGTCAAACTGCTTTATTTCTGAAATATGGGTAACCCACTGTATTATGAGGACATTTTAATTTTAATTTGTATTATGCAGCACATCCTTGCAAAGTGTGCATAATTCATACAAAAAGTAAAGAGGGACGTTGACCTCCAATGTTAGAATTTTGCACGAGGAAAAACTGTGTTCAAATCTCTGGGTGATCTTGAACTAGCCATCAACAATCTCTTAGCCCAATCTTCCTCCACTGTATTGTTTAAAACGGAGTGTCCAAAACTCATTGGATTAATGGTATTTATATCTTTAATGTCTGTATTAAAAGGGCTGATTTTTAATTATTCACACATTCTGAAGCATGTCTCTTTTCTGTATGGATGTACAGTGATCAAAAGACTTATAAGATCTTAAAATTTGGTAGAGACAGTTGAGGCTAAATCAAATGTTTTGTGTGCCACATGTGTTCTATAAGCTGCCAAATGACCCATCTCTTATTCAGAGAGCAGCAGTGTGCTCCTCTTTAATTTTGCATTGTCTCTGTAGTAGTGAATAACAGAAGTGTGTGGAGCTGGAAGAAGAAAATGAGAGAATCATGGCAAACTTCATTCCGAAAAGGAGAAAAACCAGACAAGCAGGGCTGTGCAGCAACAGCAGTGTGCAGCACTGGATTTCATAAAGTATGTAGTACTCCCAGGAGGGCTCTGAAATTTCCATAACAATCGTCACAATAAAAGATACCATTACAGCAAAGCTTGCACAAGACCTTTGCTTGCCAATGAACAGTCACCAGGGATTCTGCTATTTCCTGCTCTAAGCTTAAGGCAACCTTCCATCTTGTCTACATCTTGAGTCTCATCTGTTATGTGACTAAGAAACAGCACTCACTAAACCACATTGTTAGTCTTATTTGTCTACCATGACCTAGATTTCTGAAGAAAGTACCTAACCATTGCTAGGTGATAGAAATCTAGCACCTGTTTTTTTTTCAAAGAAATAGGCATGTGAAGAGACATATATAAAATTCAAACAGGCACAGAGACTGGGAGATGGGATGAAAGGTAGAAGTAGCATTTTGTCATTGCATGTACATAGAGGACAATATATCTTCAAGGATAGTAAGCAAATTTTTCATTGCCCACAGTGTACTACAACATGAACTCCCCATTTAACTTACTCTTTTACACAAATGAATGACAAGTCCTCAGGAGAATAACTCAAGAGGAACAAAGGGGGTGACCATGTATCTGGGAGTCCCTAAGTGAGAAGCAGGGAGGAACCCATCGTAAAACATCCCACATTGCCCTCTGATGCTTTTCTTTCTTTTGCGTAAGATTAAATATATGCCTACAGTATAAACATTGAGACGTAGAAGTTATATACATACAAGGTACACAAGCTTTTAATTAATTTGTGTTTTCTTTTTAAAATATTGTAATTTGCTTGTATTCAATTTAATAGCCTTATTTTTTTATTGTGTATGTGTGCTGCATCTGTACTGCAGAAATAATCCAAGTTGACAACACTTTAATTGCCGTGGTTTAATACTATGGGATTCTGGGAATTGTTATTTGTTGTGGCACCATATCTCTTTGACAGAAAAGGCAGATGGTCTCACAAAGCAACAATACCCAGAATTCCATATTATTCAGCCACAACAGTTAATGTGGTATTAACCTGGATTATTTCCATGGTGAGGATGCAGCCACGCACAATGTATAATGAATTTTTAAAAGACAGTGATCATGACAAGTTACAGTCTTAAACTATGTTGTAAAGCATATCGCTTATTTTCTATTTTATCATCATGAACATTTCAGTTTTATAAAGCTGAGCATGATCCTGATCACTCAAAGCATTTCTACCTGTTATTTTTTTCAGTAGCTAATGTGAACACACATATATATGACTTCTCTGTCTCTTTTCCTTTCTCCCATTAAGAGAGGTCAAAAAATGTTTCACCTCGGTTGGATTGTGCCACATACACACAGAGTCACACAAACTGTCTACAGTAACAACAATGGTCAGTAAAGCAGTTTTAAAACTCATTATCCTTATACCATATAAGTTCTAGAAAGCATCAAAACAACAATTAGCAAGGGGAAAAAAATATGTGCTTCACATTTTCTTAACACTGTTTGCCAAATATTTATTTTTATTCATTTTTAAACCATGATCTGAATTAAATTTTTGCAGCACTGAGAGAAGACAGCAGGCAAGGGGAAATGAAAGTTACAATTTTTTTTAAAAAAAAAATGGTGCAGAATCCATGAGAGAGGCTGAGGCTTTGAAAGTCTGCTGTGGACTTCTGAAAGCCGATACTTTAGGTCCCAAATAAAGCCTTCAGGCAATAGCTGGGAGAACGTGTGATTACATGCTCCAGTTACCTTCCAACTCCTTTTCCATTCTCAGAGACAGCAGTGAGGTACACAAGCTAGGGAATTCAACAGACCTGTAAACATCTTTCCTGACCTTGACAACAAGATATTTCTGAGGTGTACAGTGGCATTTCAGTTATTACCAGAGAGACAGAGGGAAAGAGAAAAAAAGAGAGAGCAAACTATTACAAGGAAGAGGATATCAGTGCTATTTTGTTTTATCAACAAAACAAACTTTGATTTGCAGCTACCAAGATAAAAGCTTGGCAGGAGCCTGTGTGTAATACCACCAGCAGGCTTGTCAAAAATAAACCTTAAGAACATGCTGTCGTGAAACAGCAGAAGCACATCTGTATGGAGTTAAAGCTGTGATCTTAACAGTTTTTGTCGATATCTGAAAATCTGAAACAGGGAAATGTAAACAAGAAAAAAGGGGCACCAGTCTTGCTGCAAATTCCAGTCTTAATTGGCTTGCAAAGCTTATCTTCATTATGGTTTGGTAGAATAGCTTATTTGTCGTAAAACACTTATTCTTGTCTTCATTCCCAGTAGCAATGTCTGGGAACATACAACTAAGAAATAAGTCTTCTGACATCAAGCCCATACATAACTGGTGACCCACGACATACAGTGGCTCATTCAGGAAATTATAAACTTCGTGCTTTTCCTGCTTGCCTGGGACTGCAAAATGTCAGAGTAGAAGAAAGCTATCAAGCACTCAGCAAGCTAAAATAATACATTATGGAGGCAATGTGTTTGGCTTTCTGAGTTTACATCTCCTTTCAGTGCAAAAGGAAGCCGGAGAAAAAGAAAGCAAAAATGAGGACATGGCATAACCATATTGGTGAAGTGGATACACCACATACTGCTCATGATTTTGGAGTCAAGAGGAAAGTCTCTATCAAAGTTAGGATGGGAAAGTCTATTAAAATATACACTGTGCAGAAATTAATATGGTGCTGACAGACATACACACTTGGCAATGCCTTCTTCTGATGCTCATCAGAACTATTTCTCCCCGTATCATTCCATGTTTTGAGGGGAAATACTAGTAGTTGGAAAGGCTCACAGCATTCCCTTAACTCTCCACTCCAAACATTAAGGAAGAATAGCATATGGGCACTGCCTTCATGTGTCTGTATTTATGCATCTTCAAGTTGCCTATCGACTTGCAGTGATCCCATTACATGTAAGTTATGTGTGTGAGCGAACAAGAGGGGAGGGGGGGAGGAAGAGAGGGTAGTATCCTTACATGCATGACTTGAGAGTTTTCATTTGAATGGCATGTTGTCGATGCTTACAGCTTCAGCTGTTGTCGATGTTTACAGGTAATGTATCATGGTTAATGACATGAACATGATCTGTCCCTTGTAACATCAACAGATCCTGTCTTCTTTGACACCATATGGTGCTGCCCGTAGGTCTTTGGGCCCAGGATAGTCCTGGCCTGGCAACACAGACCACAGAAATTGGGCGTTCTGCAAGACATTAACAAATCTTCTCAGCTTCCACCTCTACTCTTCTTCCTATATTGTTCAGGTTCTCTGTGGAAGCTGGAGCAGTGACACTTTTTCCCACATAGCCAGGAAATGTGAGTAATTTAAGACCAGATAGGTAGAACCATCCAAACATTCTTACTCAAAGTCACACACACTAGCCTACTTTGAAAAGGGTAGATGTTGCCCTGGGAAGAACTGAAACATGTTTTCCTGCCACATATTTCCAAGCCTTTCATATTATCCCAGTGGTACAAATGCTGAAATAATTTTCTGGATCTGATTTCTGGATACATTTTACTATTGTTGGGATATGGGCAGAAATATCCCAAAACTATTGACAGCACCCACATTTTCACTAGTTGTTATGTGCCTTTACAGCATTTCTGACTTATGGCGCCCTAAGATTTGTTTAGAGGAGATTTACCATTGCCTTTCTCTGAGGCTGAGAGAGTGTGATGGTCACCCAGTAGATTTCCATGGTCAAGTAAGGATTTGTATTCTGATGTCCCAGAGTACTAGTCCTCTCAAAACACACTGTCTCCTACTTTTCACTAGAGATGGAAAATAACATGGCCTGTTGAGCAAACTCTTCAAAATGCTAGATATAAAGAGGTGTAAGGAGACACCAAGTGGTTCAATGTTCACTGAATGCTCATATGAATGTGGCTATATGTTGTGACTGTGGACTTTGTTGCACCGCCTCTGGTGTCGAACTTACCTCTTCTGAATTGGGCTCAAATTCAGAAGTTAGGCTGATTTTACCACATGGGCATTTCCCTCAAAATGGCCTCTCATTCCCTCCAGTGTTGAATATGGGCCTTGTAAGAAGCTTTGGCAGCCATTTTTTTCCAATTCTGAAGCTTCTGATTTGGTCTTGACAAAGGTCTTTAATTATCAGTTTGATAGACATTTTTCAGGAGTACTGTAACTGTGTATTCCTTCACACTAGGGCAACCCTAGTGGACTAGACAACCCTTGCAGACCCTTCCACTTCTAAGATGCAATGATTCCATTACGACTAGGAATGTTGGGCCTTCTAGATATATCCACAATACAGGTACTGCAGTCCTTTACCATTAGTCGTTCAGGCTGGAAACTGATATCCAGAACATCCGGAGATCTAAAGTTTCTCCCTGTAATCTATTCCTGTGATAGATTACACTTTCTAGAGAAAACAACTGAGCACTGCTCATACTCCCAGTTTTCTTCAATACATTTTGGACCTTCAACTACTTGCTCTGGCAATTTCTTGCCTTGCTTCCCTCAAGCATCAGTACTTCCAAGCTTACTTCTTCCTGGCCAATAAACTACTGTACAGTGAAACTCTTTGGTGCCAAGAACATTTGCAAATATGTTGCTGCCAAGCACTGTAACAGCAAATGAAGCTTCACTGCCCAAATGTAACTACTAATGTGAGGAATATGTATATGTATATGTGTGTGTATATATATATATATATATCCCTCAGCTTTCTGTAATTGCTTAGGCAAGAACCAGTATAAAAGTTTCTTATATGATTAGTTCCATTAACTAATGAAATTATTGGGGGGGGGGGAATATAATGATATACAGCTTTTTCAAAAGTGTTTCCAGTGAGGATCACAAAAGTTAGAAATAATCAATTTCAGCTCAATACAGCAAAGAAGAAATAGCTATAATTTTAAATTTGGGAGCCACAACAGTACTACATACATGTATATGGCTTGTAGCAATTAAACTGGGTTTATTTCCTGATGCAGGACTGACAGCCTGAGTAAGTGTTGCCGGATGTGGCTGGCTATGTTAATTTTATCTACTATCTGCAGAGCCTGTAATGCTGGCAGCTAAGTTTCAAAGCCTCCACTTGCACTTATTAGTAAGCCAGCCTTCTTGTTCTCATGCTATGCTCCATGTAGACTCATTAACTGAATAGGGTCTTCTAATCAACTAACAGGGTATGCAAGAACAACAGCATCCTCCAGCTAGTATTCCCCAACAAAGGGTATTTTGTCCTTTAAAAGGAGGTGGTTTTCCTAGGGCAGTGGCAACAGTGGATCACAGGGGGGAGGGGGGCATTTTTATTACTTGCCCTTGGGTTGCCAGGCCCTCAGATCCACTATTCTCTAACCACATTTCAAAGCTATTCCAATTGGTGGCTATCATTACAGCATATTGTACCAAATTGCATATGGGCTGAGGGAAGAGTTGTGCTGAAGGAATTGTCTTAAATACCCTTTAAAGCACATGCCACATATGGGCAAGGAGTATATGGGTGCTACTGATTCTCATCGTCTCCTACACGTACCTGGTAATGTTCAGTGTTACGTGGGATGTAGCAACATTGTATTCACTTCCAGCGTCACTCTACCGGCTGATGTATATGTTCATCATGTACTCATCTCAGACTCATCCTACTTGGGCCTTAGTCACAGAATTAACAAGGGAAGAACAGCTTGTGATTGAGCACTAAGTGGTGTTTAGGATTTAGCACAAGATATAAGTGTCGTCAAGCCACTGGGAAATCAAATTCACCTGAACTATCAGTTTCAAAATATGTAAATGGAGCATTGCCCAGAAAATCCATTACAGTCATATACAAACTGAAAAGAGGGAAATGACTCAAATATGAGAAAAAGGTTTCGTTAAAATGAGATCACAAAGATTTATATTATGGTTTGCACCACCTTTTCCTACCTTGTTGTTTTCTGGGTATGCTGGACTACAACTCCTATTGTTTCCACCAAGCATGCATGTTGCAATCTAATATAACTGGAGGATGCCAGACTGAAGGGTTTGTGAAATATTGTGCAATAATTCCACAAATTACTTGTTAGCCTTATAGGTCTCACAAACAAAAGATGAGGTGGAAAACTGAGTCTTGGGGATACCACATCAGATTTGAAGTGGGGGGTCACATAACAAAATACTTCTTCTATAAAAGGGGGTGGGGGACTGGAGATCTCTCCCCTGCACCCAAAAGAATGTCACATTGAGGAAAACCCTTTGAGGCTATCATTTCCCCATAAAATGAAAATGAACTATGTGAGTTAAATGTATGATTTCTCCAACAGCATACTGTGGGGTAATATTTTGTTACTTCTGTGTCAGTGAGTTATAAATGTAAAAGAGTTAGTGTGTTGCAATAATATGAAGGTGTTATTATTTGCCATCATATCAACTTTGACTTATGATGACCTTATGAATGAAAGAAAACCAAGAGACTTGGTCACCAACTACCCTGCTTGGGTTTTGTAAACTCAGGACCATGGCTTCCTTGACTGAGTCAAGCCACTTGTAATGTGGTCTTCTTTCTTACTGCCTTCCACTTTACCAAGCATTATTGTCTTTTCCAATGAGTCATGCCATTTTATGATGTGCTCAAAATACAACAGTTCAGTAATTTTGGCTTCTAGTTATTTGCTCTTGGATCAATTTTATTTGTCTTTTTAGCCATTCATGAGATCCACAGAATGCTTCAATTTCAACTCTTCATCATCTTTCAAATGAGTTTTCTTTCTGTTACCTTTCTTCACTGTCCAGCTTTCATACCCAAACATAGAAATTGGAAATATTATAGCATGGATCTTTCTGACTTTAACATTTAATAAGATACCAATCAGGAAGTCCCTGTTTCAAACCTTGTGTCGGCTAAGAATTCATTAGATGGCATCTGGTGACAAAATTTCTCTCAGTCTCCGCCAAAAAGATACACTGTTTAAAGCTTTCAAATATTGTGAAGCACTGTGTGTTATTACTGTCACTCATTGTTGTTTGTGAAAACCAGGTCTATGTGATGGTATCTTGAAGCTGAGTTCTTGTCTTTTGACATAGCTCACAAAAGATCAGGATCTTGTGGCTCTCCAGATGTTGCTGTCATTTTACATGATTTTCTGTGCTGACCAGGGATCATAGGTTTTGTAGCCCAACAACATCTGGAGAGTAAGGGGCTGTGCAGGCAGCCCTCCAGGGGCAGCTCTGTACCACCCTTGGATGAACAGTGTTGGGTACACAGCAACTGGATGCCATGCCCCCAAACCGCTCAGAATAGAAGCCCAAAAAAAGGGGCTTCTTTTTACAGCATGCACGGGGTGGCATTGCCACCCTTGCATGCAGCGATGATGCACATATGTAGATGCTGCACCACACTTGCATCATCATGGCAGCCTCCATGTGGATGGGGCCAGATGGTGCCGCCAGCGTGTGGTAGGGCTTGGGGACATGTGGATGCTCCGCACTTCCAAGCCCCAAAATCAGCCCCAGACCACAGGTTTCTGGCAGTCTGTATTCGACCTAACATACCGTATTCACAGAATCATTTTATGTCAACTCCTTGCTCAAATGTAAGACCAGAACCTGGTAAGGAACTAAAATCAATTGTTTTGAACTATTATCTTTTGAAATTACAGATCCATATTTACTTCTTTTTAAATTTATATTTAATAGTTCTATGTTGATTCCAGATTATTAAACAGAATTCTTTATTTAAATCTGCTGTTTTTGGCAAAATAGCTGAATGTTGGCCAAAGAGGGAGATTTTTCTAATACGTACTGTATTAACAGACATCGGTCATGACAGGGACATTCATTCACATCATTAAAATAAGCAGCAGTATTGCTACTTTATCCTGGAGCAGAAAAGCACTAATAACTACTGTTCCGTTTCCAGAAGATTTATAGATATACCTACAGCCTTCCTGTACTTCTGTCATTTGATAGACAAATCATAGATGAATTTTTCTTATATTATCATAATATCCATCAAATATGGGAGGGATGGAAAAATTTCCATAATTATTCAAACACAAACACAAAATTCCATACATGCTTAAATGAGAGTAGGATTTATGAGCTATACATCCCAGACAAACATTTAGCTGATTTGACTCCAAACTATTAGTCCCTATTAGAGTAAATGCCTGGAATCAATAGAACTTACATAGCTGTTCTAGCTGTTCGTAATAACTGGATTTATAGGGCATTGTTTAAAAATTGATATTTTGATTTAATTTTTTTTTTAAAAAAAAAAAGACACAAGCTAAGTTGCTGGATTAAGGACAAACTGAGGAGTGGTCTTGGAAAATAAGACAAAGGAAAATAAGCCTTTGCCATAAGACAAAAAGGTTTCAAAAGCTGAGTTCAAAAGTAGGTGTTTATTCTTTCCTTTTTCATACACTTTACAAAATATAGTTACCATAAAGTAACTTCTGCCAATCATTTGAAATGTATGTGGCTTTTCACATATGCAGCGCTCCAAAAAAGTATTATTAGGAATGGAAAGCCACCATCTCTGGTAACAAGTGATGTTGTTGTTATATTTATTTATATCCTGCCCTTCTCCCAGACTGGGATCAGGGCAGCTTACAACATTAAAAAAACAGTAAAATTAAAAGCATACAAAATAGTACATTAAAACAGAATTAAATTACTGAAATAATTAAAACAAATTACATGTTAAAATAATCAAATAATTAAAAATTAAAATGTTTAAAACACATTAAAACAATATTAACAACCTGGCCCCTTCTTTAAAAGCTTTCTGTTTTGAATGCCTGTCTGAAAAGAAAGGTCTTCGATTGTTGGAGGAAGGCAATCAAGGAAGGGGCCATTCTGGTCTCCCTGGGAAGGGAGTTCCACAGTCTAGGGTCAGCCACAGAAAAGGCCCTATCTCATATCCCAACCAACTGTGCTTGTGATGGTCACAGGACAGAGAGAAGCACTTCCCCTGAGTATCTCAGAGCCCGGACTGGCTCATATAGGGAGATACGGTCTGCCAAACAGCCTGGAACTGAGCTATATGGATCTTAATAGGTCATCACCAGCACTTTGAATTGTGCCCAGAAGCAAACTGTTTGAACACGGGTGTTATGTGATCTCTATTCATACCCCCATTAGCAGCCTGGCTGCAGCTCTTTGGAGCAGTTGAAGTTTCCAAACACTCTTCAAAAGCAGCCCCAAGTAGAGTGCATTAAACTAGTCCAAATAGATGTAACCAAGGAATGTACCACCATGGCCAGATCTGGCATATCAAGGAATGGGCACAGTTGGCACCCAAGTTTTAAATGTGCAAAAACTCTCCTGGTCATTGCAAAGACCTGGGCCTCCAGGTTCAAAGCTGAGTCCAGGAGTACCCCCAAACTGTGGACCTGAGTCTTCAGTGGGAGTGTTCAGAGGATCTGAGTTCCAGTGAGTCTGAACCTGACCAGATAATGATTGGTTCATGACAACGGAACTGTGGAGAGTTCCTCTACACCACGATCATCATCACCCAACCAAGCACAGAAAACCAGGTTCAGAGTATGCCCAGAAGCATGAGTACCACTTGGACTAGACTCATCGTTGTCATGGAAGCCACGTAATCGCGAGCCACTCCTCAAGGGCACCTTCAGCATGGATGTTGAAATTCACCAGCACTACTAGATGAAGAGACTCCAACACCAATCCTGAGACCACCTCGGCTAGCTCAGGAAGGGAGACTTTTGAGCAGCGATGTGGGCAGTATACCAGCAGAATCCTTATTCTGTACTGGCTGCCCCACCTTTAGGTATACACTCAAAACCTGTAGACTGTGTGAGGAGGCATCTGGTCAGGGGGATGGAATCACAATAGACCACTGAAACTTCCCCTCCCTGCCACCTAGGTCTTGCCTGCTGCTCCACAAAGAAGCCTGGTGGGCAAAACTGAGAGCGATTAATTCCTCCAGCCTCATCCAACCAGGTCTCTGTAATACAGACCAGGTCAGTTTGTTCATCCAGGATGAGGTCCTGAATGGCAGTTGTTTTGCCATTTGCTGACCTGGTATTCAGCATTCAACCCAGGGGAAGGGACTGTCACCAAGGCTACCCATGCTATTTGGGTTGAAAGACAGTTTGGGGACCACAAGTACCCTCTCGTGCTCCCCTCTTCCTTGATATATATAGTATAATAACAATAAAAACAGCTGAAAGTCAGTGGGCTTCTTCAATGAAGTGTTGTTATTGTTCAATTTACTGGAAGTTATCCCCTCAAATTGGGGTGGTGGGTAACATCTACACAGCAGAATATGTGTATGATAGCTGCAGTCTAAATCCACTCTCAGGATCAAATTATGCATTACAATAACTGTGTTTATGAATTAAGTTTTCACATTTCAAGACAATCCAATAGTCAAAGGCTTTTTGGTTCATTGTTTTTGGCAAAATAACCTATATCATATCATGAAATTTCCAAAGCAGAGGTTACCTTAGGCATTATCCCCATGAAGTTGCATCTGTCATTGCTAACATGCAAAATCAAGGCTATAGCCCTATTATTAAGCAGACTGAGGCAACTGCTTCAAAAAACAGATGCTGATGGCACAACAGTTCCTCATCAAGCCAGAAGCCATATCTGTCTCTTGGAGGACATAACTGCCCCCAGATATAGTGGGAAAGGTGTTCAATTCGCCAATGCTCCTATTAATATTCAACTGCCAGGCTTGTTAGCTCCTGCGTATCAAATGGAAGGGGTGCCACCTTTCCCTTTCTCATAGGTAGAAAAATTTCTTGATCTACTCCTGTCCAAACTGTTCTATGCCCTGGTTCACTCTAAATCATGATCTACATCCTGATACACTATGGTCACAGTCATATAATTTACATAGAAGTGACACCACAAAGCAAAGATATATAGCACATATATCCTAATGTAAGCACATGGCGTAGCTTTTCTTGGAGTGTTATCAGTAAATAATAGGGAATATCATATTTGAATTACTTCATATTAAAAATGGCCTGTACATAGGGAAGGAAGATTGTAGTCTACCTTTTTTCCTTACATACTCAAAGGTTGTGTGACTTTCTATGTGCACATCAGGTTTTTCTAAATGTAACACTGTTTAACCACTAGAGCCATTTGCTCCTACCCTTTCTAAGTAATCAGAAGAGGTCTTTTTTTGAAGAAGAAAAGTTGAATATCATGGTTTAATTCCATGTTTGGATCAACTCAAAGTCTCTGCATTAAATAGTGCTTCCAATCCTAGCTCTTGAAGCTTGATCAAATAGTTTGAGGGTTTTTTTAAATATATATTTATATATATTTCATATGTAACACAAAACAACATAATGTTGAAGCACTTGGCTACAGTTCCATCTCAAGTGCTTGACCACTAACTGTATAGATTCTGTCTTGCCAAATCCATACGACAAAATTATATCCCTGTAAATCACAAATACTTACTGCTCATTTTTATGATTATGATTTTAGTAACAGACATAGACACCAGCAACCACACAGAAAACGATTTAAAAGCTATTTTTCATTTTTATGTGTTTCCTTTCATCACTGTTGGCTTTCAGATCCCATCCTGCCATGTTGAATAAGAACACATTTACCCTGAGGCAAAGAAGGAAACCATCTAAACAGGTGGCATCATTATACTTTTTGCTTCTGGAAGATTTTTCAAAAATATTGATTAGAAAACAATCTTGAACTAAAACTACAACAGATAGATAATGTCTGCAGTAAGTGAGAAATCTATCACTCTATCAAACTTACTTGTTAACTCCTCCAAGCCCACAGAATTCTTTAAAAAAAAAGATTTTAAAAAAGTTACAACAGCATAGATAGTACTGCACACAGTGGCACAGTTACATAATTTCAGCCTTTGGATGCAATGGCCTTATGATAAACTTACATACACATCTCTTTAGATCAGACCTGCACAACGTATGGCCTTGGGCGCAGCATGTGGCCACCAGGATTTTGGGTGGCCCACAAGGATGTGGAATGACTTCAATCACCTTTGCCACTTGGCCTCCTCCTGAGCAGAGGGCCAGGCAGAAGAGAGGAGGAAGGCAGAATGCTCAGCCCACAAGGCTTCTCCACTGCCTGGCTTTCTCCTGAGGAGAAGACTGAGTGGGGGCAGTGGAAGGGGAGGACAGGCAAACACTTGCCCTGCAAGTCTCCTCTGCTGCTCAGCTTTCTCCCAAAGAGAATGCCAGGAGGTGCATACCTGTTCCTCCTCTTGCCATTCATCCCAGCCTTCAGCTGTATCTGGAGAGGCAGCTAAAGGCCCAAGAGAGTGTGGAGAAAGGAGGAGGAACAGGGACACAGCTGTTCCTCCTCTTCCCAGCCATCCCAGGCCCAGGGGCTGGGGGAAGAGGAGGAACAGGAACACTCCTGTTACTCTTCTTCCCCCCATTCCCCTCTGGGCCTTCAACTCTCTCCAGACAGGAAGCTGAAGGACTGGGAGGGTGGGGGGAAGACGTCCCACCCTGGAAGTCCCATCCCTGAAAGGTGGAAGCCCTTCCCTCGGAATGGCACTGGCCAGAATGTCTTGCTTACCCCTACTAAGGGCAACACAGCAGGGAAATATACAAAGGAGTAGTCCAGACTCCAGTCCAAGGGTCATACAATACCAGTCAGTCAGTCGCAGCAAAGAGCAGAGGCGAAAGCGTTGTTATAAGGCAAGTCCAGAGGTCAGATAACCAGAGTCATGACTTGGATAACAGAATCAATGACTTGGATAACAGATAACTTGGGATAACTTGGAAGCATACTTATCAAATTTGCAGATGACACCAAATTAGGAGGAGTAGTTAATACCCCAGAGGACAGGATCAAAATTCAATATGACCTGAATAGACTAGAAAGCTGTGCCAGAGCTAAGACAATGAAATTCAACATGGAGAAATGTAAGGTTCTGCACTTAGGGAGGAAAAATGAAATGCACAGATATAGGATGGGGGATATCTGGCTGAATGAAACTATGTGTGAAAGAGATCTAGGAGTCCAAGTAGACCATAAGTTGAACATGAGTCAACAGTGTGATGCGGCAGCTAAAAAGGCCAATGCAATTTTAAGCTGCATCAATAAAAGTATTGTGCCTAGATCCAGGGAAGTAATAGTGCTACTCAACTCTGCTTTGGTCAGGCCCCACCTGGAATACTGTGTACAGACAACCCAAAAGCACCATCTGTGCAGCGCGAATAGGGTTAGGGAGGGCGCAGCAACTACACCCTCCCTAATCCTAGAGCGTATGGACGCCGCCATTTTAAAATGGCAGCATCCATACGGGTGCACCATGATGGTGTCATGGCGCGTGCAGTGTCTAGATAACGCTGCACATGCCTGACGTCATCATGCCATGGGAGGGCACTAAGCATGCTCTTTCCACATCACTAAAAGAAGCTGCGAAATGGAGCTCCTTTTTTGCTCCTGGTCCTTGGCATGGCCTTTAGACTGTCACGCCAAGGACCCTGAGGGAAAAAGGGTAGAAGCGGCAGCCCCTTTCTCCCCTCAGCAGCGCTGGGGATAGCGGGGTGCAGAGCTTTCAGGCCACGGAGAAGCAGCAGTTCGCCACTTCTCCGCGGCCTGCAGAATCGCTGGGATGGGGCCTCCGGGGCTGTCGGTGAGGTACTTTTATGGGGCCAACCCCATACTTTTATGATACTTTTATGAGGCCAAACAAAATGAACAATAGTCATGTTGCAAGCTGTCAAAGCTCCACTGGATTCTTCATCAGGCAACTTTTAGTTTAGGCAACATCCAGTGAAAAATAAGGTAACTCTCAGTCAGAGATGGGCAACTTGATATTGCCAGATATTCTGGAACTTCAATTCCCATATATCTTAGTAGGCAGGATAACCAGTGTTGATGGATTATGTGAGCTACATGATAACCACCCATGGTCTAATTCAAGTTTTGTTAAAAATGTATCTGGTAGCATGTGCCTTGACAATTGCCAAGGAAGCATATGCAATCATGAACTTTCCTTGCATTTGCGAAGATAAAAGTTGCAGCGAAAGCATATCAAGTTCTCACAATTTATTTCTCAGTGCAGTTCCTGTGCTTGGTAATGGTCAGGAGGGATCACCTTGATGTGGTTGGTTTGGATCAACTGGCCTTTAACATATTTTTTTATAAAATCTTTTGTAGCAGCTTACTTAATTTCTGCTGGTGCTATCACTGATAACCTATAAAATATATTGGCCTTGATTGGTGCTATAGTGAGGTAGATAGCACTGTTATTGTTTAGCACAACCATGCATACCACTCTAGAATAACAGTCAGGTACTGAATCAATTCCCAAACATTCTGAAGTCAATGATAAATCATGGGAAGAAGACAAATGGAGCTTCAGCACTTGTACTTCTTTCCTTTGTTTTTTGAGGATAAAGATCTCCTGACTCCTGTAGTGCCACTGGCTGCATGGATGTAAATGAATTTCCTGAATTCTAATGTGCGGTTTCAATGGATTTGATATTTCCTGTGCTGCACTTAAAATGGATAGCTAGGCCATTTTTCATTACTCAATAAAACTGCCATCCTTCCTGCCTTGAAAACCATACATTGCACACACCTCATGAAAATTCATGAAGTTAGAACCACTCATTAGAATGGGTGACAGGTTTACCTAAAGGTCCAGAAGAGTTTCACAAGCCCTTTTATCTTTGCTATTACTGGAATGATATACTTTCATTAGCAATCATAATATTTGTGTTCCCTTATGAGGCAACCTGCCTCATCCCTCATCATTAAGAGGTCATGATGGGAGCATACACGTAGTTTGCATCATTATCATGCATTTTGCTTATATCCTGGGGAAAATTTGCTACCTCTAATGAAAATGCTCAATCTGTGATAGCTGGCATTATTTTTTTTAATTATGTGAAAAATATATAACAAACTGATGTGTTTGTATATAGACTTTACATTCTCTAAAAAGGCTTTAATGGACAATGGAACCAAAATCTTGCTTTTTAACTTGCCTGTCTAAATCCATTATAGAGGATTTCACTTCATTTCTTGGATTTTCTCTTTTGAATTTTATTTATCATTTTATTTATATAATTTTTAAGGTGGTGATGTAAAGAATCTCACAAATATTCCCATCTGCAATGAAAATATGTTTCACATGTTGAGACACATTCTGTCTTTGGGGATCAGAAAATTTGTGAGTGTTCTTCAAGAAAACAGCCAGATACTCTGGGATGTTTCACATTTTGGGATCTCTTGGCCGGGGGAGGGGACAGCTGAACAAAATAACTTGGTTCTGCAAATAAGCCCTACATGGCTCGGGTCCATCCTATCTGAGAGACCGCCTCTTCCCATACGAACCTCCCCGCACACTTCGGTCCTCTGGGAGGAATCTGCTACAGCCCATGAAGACCAGGCTTGTGCAGACCTCCCAGAGGGCCTTTTCAGCTGTCTCCCCCAAGCTGTGCAATGACCTGCTGGACGAGATGTGTCTTATTCCATCCATTGAAGGCTTTTAAAAAGCCCTAAAGATGCATCTCTTCTGGCAGGCCTTCCCAGAAGAAGTTTAATACCTCCCGGCCCTGAAATGCAGCTCTTGAGTTTTTCCATCTTTCTCTCCTGCATTTTTTCACCCTTGTACAGCTAAGGTCTCCAGGTCAGAACTTTTGCTGCTGTTTTTACTTTGCATCATTTATTTTATTTTTATTCACTTATTTTATTGATTTTAATTTTGCTGTGATTTAATCCTGTTTTAAGGGGGGGGGGAATTGGGGGATGGGATGGGATATTTTAATTTGTACTGTTTTTTAACCTTGTTGTAACCCGCCCCCATAGCTCATTCAGAGGGGCAGGCTAGAAATAAATTATTATTATTAACATCAATAAAAGCGGCTTTTCTGCCAAAAAAAAAAAAAAAAAAGTCAGAACACTGTTTTCAAAACAAAGAAATTGTTTTTGTGCCAAAACAAGAAACCAACTTGTAACTAAAATATGCCAACAAATATGGAAAACAAAATGGTGGCCATCTGACTGGAAATGATCAATATATATCCCAATGCACAAACAAAGAGACACAAAAGACCTAGGACTAAGCATTACTATCCAGGCCTGTAGCTAGGGGCCCCCAGCCAAAGGAGCAAAACACAGTTCCTTTGTCCACTGCAACATAGGCGCCATAAGCACCCTGGAGAGGCACTAAACAGTGGTCTACCAAGATGGCACCCACAGCATGTGGTAGTGCTTGGGACATTTCTGCCCCAGAGCCCCTAAAGACCTAACTATGGGCCTGTTAATATCTCATGCAAAAAAAAAATTGCTCAAAATGCAGTATAGACTACAAACATATATGGAGAGAGAAATCTCAGAGTTGAAGGCAGGTTGAAAAAGGAAAAGACACTAGAAATCATATTGTAAACATATGATAGCTAATGGAATGCACCAAGGAATTGTAGAAGAAGATTAGCATGTGCTTTATAGACTATACCAAAGCCTTTGACTACATAGCTCACAAAAAACTGTGGAACACTCTTAAAGACATGGGAGTGCCACTACATTAGACAGTCCTGATGTGAAATCTGTATTTAGGACAAGAGGCTGTATGTAGAATGTAGAAATGTAGAAAAACAGAATTGTTGCCAATTGGCAATGGGATCAGGCAAGGCTGAATTCTGACACCATACTTATTCAGCTTGTACACAAAAACCACATCTCAAATTAGTTGGATCGCCCCTTTTGGGAGGTCTAGATTGCCCCACATAGACCTCTGGTGCTACAATAAACTACAATTCCCAGGATTCACTAGCACTGATCCAGAACAGTTGCAGTGGTCTCAAACTGGATTATTTCTGCAGTATGTTTTGAAGCACCATGAGAAGGCATGACTCACTAGATAAGACAATAGTGCTAGGAAAGGTAGAATGCAGCAGAAAGACAGGAAGACTGCACACTAGATAGATAGACTCAGCTACTGAGGCCACAAACTTGAATTCACTGGACCTAAGTAGAGCAGTTGAAGACAGGAGGTCTTGGAGATGCCTCATTCACAGGGTCACCATGAGTCATGGCCAACTCAAGGGCAGTTAACAACAACAAAAAATGAGACAAAGAATATAACCTCCCCCCCCCCACACACACACACAAATTATTATTCCCATTTATATTTGGATTTACCAAAGAAAGAAAGAAGCAGCTACTTAAAATCAGAGATTTCAGACACATCTACATCAGTTGCATAACTGAGGGCCAGTCCAGAGCATTATGTTCTAGGCCAGCCCCAGACTGATCAGGATGGTGACCACCCTTACTAGGCTAAAACCAGTGTGACACCACACCTTTGTACACATTTGTCAGTTGGATCAACATCACATCAGCCCCGTTAGCCCATTCCCTAATTTTGGAGCCACAGACACTTCCTCACAGACAGGTGCCCCATGTATGACCTGCTTGGTGTGGTGCTGCTTCTGCTTAGAATAGAAATGGCCACCTAGACATGCGATCAGCAAGGAGCCAAGGCACCTATTTCTGACCTCAGCAAAAGCGGCAGCAGACCAAGAGGTTTTAGACAGAGCTCATGTCTGCAAGGAAGCATTGACCACAGCTCCAAAAACGGGTAATCTCTTTTTCTTGCATTGCTCAGCACTGGGAAGGGGGATGGCTTAGTTCTTGGCCTGTGGACAACTGATACGGGCCAAATAGGACTCAGTAAAGCAGTCCACATGCCAGAAGTACCAGAGATCATTCTGGGGTTTCTGAGAAGCACCAGATCTTTCCCTGACTTTGCTTAGATCAGAGCAAAGATGAGGAAAGGAGGGGGGGCATGGATCCTCTGTATGATTTTCACAACAGGAAAAGAGGTAGAAGCTGAGCTTTACAATCTGCTCTGCAGATATCTGGCTGAGGGGAGAAAAAAAATCTGATTATCCTAACCTGTGGTGTTGAACATCTGGCATGAATGCCCTCTATGTCACACGAAGCCATTTTTGAGGGCACGCAGAGAGATGAGAAGGTGGGGAAAGAGTAGGAACAGGAGCACACCTGTTCCTCCTTTTCCTCCACCCTCCTGAGCTTTTAGCTGCCTCTCCAGAGACAGCTAAAGGTACAGGAGGGCAGGGGGAAGAGGAGGAACAGGCATGCACTGCCTCCAAGCAGGCACATAGCTAGTCTGGTGCCACCAGTGCACCACCCCAGGGTCCCCTGCTAAAGGGGGCCACAAAAGAACCGTGAAACGCAGCTCCTTTGTCTGCCGCAACAGACGTGCCATAAGTGTCCTGGAGCAGCGCTAAACAGTGGAGTGCCAAGATGGTGCCCATAGCACATGGTAGAACTTGGGACATTAGGGCCCCAAATGTACTTTCTGCCCCAGGGCCCCTAAAGGCCTAGCTAAAGGAGGATTTGGCTGCCTCCCCAGAGACAGCTAAAGGTCCAGGAGTGCATGGGGAAGAAGAGAAACAGATGTGTGCCTGTTCCTCCTCTTCCCCCTGCCCTCCCAGGCCCTCAGCTATCTCTGGGGACGTCCTGCCATTGGAAGGTGAAAGTCCTGGCCCCCAAAAGTCCAGTTCGCCTCCAGAAATTCCGCCTCCTGGCACTGACTATCACCCAGTGGAGGAACACCATTCAGTTTGGGCACTCAGTCTCTAAACACACCACATCACTGATCTAAAAACACCATGGATGTCACCCACCCAAAGAGACAATCTATGTTCTACTCTATGTGCCCCAAGGTACGTTATCCATACCACGGATAGCTGCCTTGCGTCCCGCCCTGACAGAAAGGCAGCATATAAATGAAAATAAAGTCAACAAATAATAATGTTGAAATCATTTAGGTCTGTGATATACATTTCTGAGATACAGTTGTTGGGTTCAGAGTAGATCCTTGCTCTTACACAAAATTTAATTAAATCTGTCAATCTTGAATAGAGAGTATGATGTCATATTCTATGCTGAACTGTTCTTGACCTTAGTCATTTCTCTTTGTTTCCTGTATCCTTGTCATTCCTGGCCATTACAGTAACCTGAACTAGTTTGTGCTTATAAACATTAATAGGTATCAGCAAGTTGTGTTTCTAGTGTACATTTTTCTAATAACATTTGCTTTGCATTGTAACTGTACCTATATGATTTATTTAATGAATTCTAGGTGCTACAGTGAATATACAAAGTAGCTTTGATCTATTGCCATTTTGTCTTCACCTACCAGTTAGTCTGATGGTAGTCTGATTTCTATTCCCCATCATGTTTCAAAGCATTTTTTTATAAAATTGCTCCACAAAGTCTTTTTTTGTGAACGAGGAAAAAAACTCCTTCCCCCTGTGTACTATAAAAGATAGACTTGACGCTAATAACTTTTATATGGAGTGGTGGGATTGTGAATGAGGAGCAAAAAGATGAGAAGTCTTTGAATCTACAAAATGGAAAGCAAGCAAGCATATACCAACTGAGGATGTGTTGACACAGAGGGAATAATGGCCACCCTAGAGCAGTCAAAGGGGAAGTATAAAAAGAAAAGCCAGAAAATAGTTCTTTTGTGTATGTGTGTGTGTGTGAGTGTGTAACATTATGTACATTATGGACTGTACTGAAACACTCACAGCTAGTTTTCAAATTCCTGATATCGGTGGCCACAAATGGCTTTTATTCAAAGCACAGAGAAAATGCCTGAAAATAGATTAATGGTTTAGCAGTTCTTGAAAGACCAGCAAGCATGACCTGTTTGCAAGGGTCCTATTTTATTGATATATGCAGTTGGAACTCAGCAGACAGCATCTCACACTAGAAATTTATAATCCAGCTGTGCTTTACTGTCTGGATCTTATGACAGACTTTTCAGTTCTGGGGGGAAAAAAAACCTTTGAAGTTAATAAACAATATGATTTTTTAAAAAAGGCATGGAAATATGCAAGATAGACAAGAAAATGGTCTGCAAGTACCATAGATGTAGGACAGGCAATCTTCACTACTGGGCCTTCTCTAGGCATTTTAAATGTACTCCTGTACTGTACTGTTTCAGGGTTCTGCATTGCTGCATATACAGAGCCACGTGTCTTTAGCATTACAACCTACACATTAAAAAGAGAAAGAAAGAAAGAAAGAAAGAAAGAAAGAAAGAAGTGGTAGTTATGTATTTAAAAGGAACTAATTGAATTAAAGGCAACTCAGCTGCACATCACACATGAATGCATTACATAGTCATGGGTGACCATTTCAGTTTCAGTTCTTTTTATATATATAAGAACTTGGGTATGTGCTTTGGAGTTGGCACAAAGAAATTCTCACATTTCTTCATACTTTGGATGGGAAAAAAACTTCAGATTTTAAAAATTTTAAGTGTAGCAGAAACTAAGGCTAACATGTTTATTCATTGAGGCCCTGGACTTTGTTTAATTGTTCACCGTCTGAGCTTGAAAACCTATGTGCTCAGCTATGTTAATCCTTATTGATAAAGCTGATCCTTATTGATAGACATGATAGAGACTTATTGATAGAATTAGCAGTCTTTGTATGTCTATACTCACTAACTGCTACTTTTATACCTGTTTGGGCACAACATAAGTTTATGGCGACTTCCTGTTTGTTTGCTTACACCTATCCTCTCTCTTCCTTCATCACTGAAATCTGGAGCCAGTTTTTCTTTTCGCCTCTCAGTCTGTCTCCTCCATAAAACCATGTGTTTGCTTAGGTACAGGATTGTGTAAGTAAAGGTACTTTTATATATATATTTATAAAGAAAACTAAACTTATTTCTTTGCCTGACCCTGTGTGAGTATGGGCAGATGTGGGATTATTTGTTCAGTTTCTGCATCAATTTGTTTACTCTGCATGACAGACATACTCACTCTCACATTTCCCAATGTTTTTTTTAAAATGCTCATTTTGTGCTCATTATCACACTGCCCTTTTCCATCCATCCTTTCCTCCTGACCTAGGTATAGGATAAAAACTTTTAAGCATGGATTTTATTGCACCCTTCTCTGCCCAGGCCAGAGGCATCCCATGCCTGATCCAGACCTCTGGCAGTTTTTGAAAGAACAGGATCCGTGTTTAGAAGTTTCCATCCCAAGGTCAGAAGGAAGTGATGGAAAAAGGTAGTGCAATAATCTTCATTAATTATAGTT
This sequence comes from Urosaurus nigricauda, assembly GCA_034509955.1. NCBI lineage: Eukaryota > Metazoa > Chordata > Lepidosauria > Squamata > Phrynosomatidae > Urosaurus > Urosaurus nigricauda. The sequence goes on from JAOEGL010000004.1 coordinate 112,342,279, forward strand.
TATATCTATTGAATTTGGCTAGTGCAAATGCGGGAGAGTTTTATTTCAGTTTTTTTTAAAAAGAATTTACCAATATGTGCCCATTCCTTCATATATGAAATGGAATTAACATGATTTTTTAAAAAAATCAAGTGCAAGAGAGAGAGAAAAAAAATACTGGCAGTTTTCCTGATGCCAACCAGTAAGTAGTCATACAGGTCTTACATTGCTGTGGAGATACAAAGGCTGTGCATTTTATTATTTGTGTCACTGTGGAGTAGCTAAGATTTAAAATTTGAAATTAGTTGAAACAGAAATAGTCAATTTTTTAAAAGAATCTTAAGGGTAAAGATACAACTTCATGTTTGAGAGTTTTTCATTCAAAGTGGAGGAAGGACTTATACATTGTAGAATGCTGTTTCTAGAAAGATTTGAGCTGCCACAGTTCTTCCGCCCCCTCCCAAAACAAACAAACAAACACTGATGTCAGGACTCAAGCCCATCGTCAATTTTCCTAAAGGTTGGATATTTCAGTTTGTGTATCACACAACCAGTCCCTGGCTACAAGGTGGCCATCTCTGGAAAATAATTAGACCAAGGAAGACTTTGAACAGCAATAAGCCAGGAAACAGGTCAGGGGTAGCAGCCACCAGTTCTAGCTGGCTTGAAAGCCAACCAGTGGCTCCAGCAGACACTGAAGCTTGACTTTCTTGTTTCCTGTTCCCCAGAGACAAAACTGGGAGAGTCCCTTGCGTGTCTATGGTTCAGTTTTTCAAAAACTGAAGCTGATGTCATTTCAAAAGAAGAATGAGCACAATATTGCTTTCTGCAGATTTTATAAATAAAGCTTCATCTTGCAGTGGGATCTGTTTTTGCTAGAATTACCAGTAGATTTCTGATTGCTACTATGAAAGTAGTTGTGGCTTTCTGATAATGAGGTACTGTCAGATCTCAGCTTTCCTCATTGACCAGAACACCAAATGGATTCTACTTTATTCCCTCAGATGAATGGCCCTGGCTTCATCTTGGTGCACACCTACTCCTCCCCTTCCACACACTCTTCATAGAAGTTGGGTGTCTACAGCTAGTTTAATAATTATTAAGTCCCTGAGCATTTGACGCAGGAAAGAGGAAGGAAACTCTGCTTGGTTTCCCCTTCCGTGCCTCCAGAGTGTGACTGAATCACCTCTGTGAAGGTAACCACCAATCTAGTTTGGAGGGTTCTTCAATCTTCTTTACTTTAGACATAAAAAACACAAATGTTTCTCTTCGTATCCTTCCCGAATGGAAATCTGCTTTAGTTACAGCAAACATGGGCAAAGTAGCAATGCTCCATCTCAGTCCCTTTCTATCAAGGTGGGGAATGCAAACAAAAGTTGTTTTGCTTTCCTTTTCCTTAACCCCATAGAGTTGTAATGAGAGCAGCAAATTACAATCCATTATATAGCAGTAATCCACATTGGTTGCTGTTTACAAGTTCTTCCACTCGGTAAACATGTTTAAACTTTACACACATACACACAACAGAGAGAGAGAGAGTGCAAGAGAGAGAGCATTTTTCAGTATTTATGAGTATGTGAGCCAGATTTATGATCTCATAACATTGGGGGTTCATGTTTACAGCCGCTAACAACTGAATGTGACCCCAAAAAATTTCTTAAGCCAGGCAGCACATTAGCCAAAGGGTTTCCAAGGCACTGCAAATAGGGGCTCTGGGAAATGGTCACTGCAGCAATTGCAGGGCATTTTGAGGGAAGCAGTGATGGCAGGACACCCAAGAAATCTTTGCAACTGCCTGTCTCAATTCACCCTCCAACTGGGAGAGGGCTGCAGTAAATAATATCTGAGACCCACATACACATGCAGAAGAGTTCACAAACCAAGTGAATTTTTGGAAATTTCATTTGATTCACTGTTATTCCCAAAGGAAATGTTGTTTCACAGTACAATCTCTGACTCAATGCAAAGATGAAACATTGGTGTTTCATCTTTGCATTGGTAAGGATTTGTTTTTGTTGTGTGCCTTCCAGTTGTTTCTGACTTATGGCGACCCCAAGGGGAGCCTCTCATGGGCTTTTCTGCAGCTGAGACCGTGTGACTTGCCCATGGTCACCCGGTGGGTTTTGGCTGAGTGTGAAATTAAACCCTGCTCTCCAGAGTCATAGTCCAACATTCAAATACTACACTACACTGGCTCATTGGTGTGAATAGGCCCAGGAAAATATGTGATTTAGTTTTATTTTTAATAAATAAAATATTGTGGATGGGAAAGAGAGTCCACCTACACTCCATTACTGCAGACCTTGGGGCTCATCTAATGGAAGAAGCAACCTGAACAACATTATTAGCAAGTGTAGCCACTATTTAAATTTCCCACAATTAATTGGAGTGATATTCCATCAAAGCCATTGTGAGAAATGAATATGTAAACTAGACTTGACCACACAGTCATAGACTGTTTTCTAATAGGGAACCAGAGTATATAGCAGCAGTTATCTCTGCTAGGATCCTGGGAACCTAGCAGTTGCCAAAAGAAATTGGGCTCTGATGACTGCCCTGCAACTCATTGTGAAAATGGGGTGGTGGGGTGGGGGTACATGTTGGTGAATATTGACAGTATTTTGCCTGGAGGACGTCTGCATCTGAATCAACCTGCCTGCATTTTAAGATGATTGTTCAGAAGCCTAATATGGAACCACCAATGCACATAGTGGAACTAGTGAACACAGAAGAAAAATTCAAGTAGTAGGGTCCATTTTTAAAAATTATTATTATTATTTTTATTTGTCAGTGGCCTTATATTTATGACTACATTCCAATGGAGTTTTCTTCTATCAGTTCATATGCCACCTATCTACCACACTGTGCCCAAGTTTGTTGCAGCGTGAAGAAGGCCAATTGGCCTTGTGGCACCCACCATATGGAAGAATCCCACCTCTGATGTTATGCATGCCCCAGTTTGGGGTGCTTTGTAGTCAACTAAAAACTTGTTTGTTTTGTACAAAGCAAAAATGTAAAAAGCATTGTCCCAATTATTTTATTTTTAATATTGTCAGTGACTGGCAAGTTAAATTTCTTTGTGGGGGAGTCCGCAAATTTTATTATTGTATATCATCATGATGATCATAATCTTATTTTGTGATATCTGGGTTTTGGTATAAGTCATTTTGGTATTTTTTAAATGAAAGCAGTATAAAATGTTCTGTTCTTATGTAAATAAAATTAATAAATGACTGAAAGCCTACCAATGGGCTTTAAAGACCTGTTTGTTCTGTGTTCCTTTGTTTCTTGGCAAATCTATAAAGCCACTCTAGTTTGAACTGGTGCAAATTATTTTACCAAATTATATGATATCATGTTGAGCTGGATCCTGTCTTTGGATGTTATTGTAATGCTGCTATATTATTCTTGCAGTTTTGTAACCACTGTTTCTACAATTACTTTTACACTTTGTATTTGATGGTTTACAGAAAAAATATTTTAGGAGATATGGAAATATTTGTGGTGGAAGCTGGCTTGTAAGAGAGTGGCCTAAACAGTCAGTTTATGAGTAAGGTAAATAAATTATTAAATAGGCTAAATAAAAAAAATAATTATCAAACTATTAAATAAACCAAATTTAATAAATGAAGGCACAATGTTGCCTTGCACCATTACCCAAAGGTTGTCTAAATATCTTTCCCCTTTCACTATCCTGGCACAAAACACTGAGCTCAGTGTTAGTGAAGGAAAAAATAGGTTAGTGTCAGGGTTTCTGTTTGCTCAACATTTGTGCCTTCATGGAAGGTGTGGGGGAAGAGATGCATAGTATTAATCGATCACACTAAACTTGGAAATATAAGAAAGAGTCAGAAGTTAGCAGTGATAAGAAATAACTAGATGAATCCACTAAATCATGGATTAAGTTGGAGAGCCAGCATGGTTCATGATTTGAGCGTTGGACTAGGACTCTGGAGACCTGGGTTTGATTCTCCGCTGGGCCATGGAAACCCATGGAAACAAGCTTGGGTGACTAAACCCATCTGGTTCTTTATCCAAAGGCCAATTCTCTTGGATTTTTGCTAACTTGTCAGTTTCTCTTACTGTTTCAGGATTGAGCAATTATAAAGTTAGTTCAAAAGACTCAAAGCACTTACTCAAAGCTAATTCTAGTGGGATCAATTGTGCTAAGGGCTTTTGAGGCCAACAGTCTCAATAAATGATCTTCCCCCACTCCATCTGATTTTTAAAACTAATAAAGGACCCACATTACTGAAATCAGACATTTGTTTATATCTCTAAAATATGGAAGACGTCAGGCTACATGAAATTCATGTCAAGTAACCTTCCCCCCCCCCACACACCAAAAAAGCATACAAAAATAATTTCAGAGTGCTTTCTCTGCTTTGTGAAATTGCTAGTAACCAGTAGTTCTCTCCAGAGTTCAAAATAAGAAAAATTAGAGGAAAGTAATATATTCCAGTCTTTTACTCCAAATCTCAAGTTAAATCCTGCAAGATAATTTCAAGTCACGTCTCAAGCTAAGTCTCAGATCAGGGACCTAATCCCCCAGCTCAGGCCCATTGCCTAACATGTCTGCTGTTTCTAGATGAAGTTAGACGAACAAGTTGGTTGCTAAAAATATACAGGTTGGGAGTCGAATAGAGTAAATGCCTCATTTATTGCTGAGTTAGGTCAAAGTTGAATCATTGAAGTGACTTGAGTCCAAGTCAATTGACTTGAGTCTGCATCACTGCTATTAAGTATGTGTTAAATTGCCATTAAATGTAAGTTAGATGCCTCCACCCAAAGCCTTACTGGTATGAAGCTGAAAAATCTGTTTTTGTTGTGTGCTTTCACAATAGTTTCCCCCTTTCAATGTAAATATAATTGTATTAGGATTATACACACACACACACACACACACACACATACACACACACAAATATATTAATGATTAAAACTAACAGTTCTTTCTACTTACTTTCCTATCTCTGGAAGTGAGGTACATTCACATTAAGTAGTGCGCTATTATACCTTCAACCTTGACAATATATATAGCCAAAATAGACACTAAGCTGAGGTTGGATGGTGGTGGGGAAACTGGTTTGAGTATCTTCCTTTGTTGTGTGGAGAGATGTGCTTTTATTTCACATTGAATTTTATACTTTCTTTGTTTTATGGTTTGTGGACTGGAATAAATTATTACTATTAACCTGGTTTAGCCATGTAATTAAGACAGGGAGTAAGTCCCACTAAAAATTATAGTGTTTGTTTCGGACTTAATATGGATATCTTTGATCTGTATCAGCAACATTAAATCTAAATCTTTTATTATATATATATATATATATATATATAAAAATCTGTTTGACTACCTGACAAAGGGGCAGGAAAAATCATTTTTAAAGAATAATAGAAAGAGAGAGAGAGAGACAGACGGGGGGAGGTTGACCTGCTTTAGAATAAAAGCACAAAGTAAAATATTCTTTCAAACACACACATACTCGCCAAATCCAAATGAAATAACACAGTAGCCATTGAGCAATGGGATGTTTCCTGAATCTTGGTACCTCATAGGATTTCTATAGTAACAATTAGTTAGGATATCACATGCCCTAGGCATCTACCTCATGCAGACAAAGGAGATGAAAATCTTCCTTTTGAAGAAAACTATTGTAGTACAACCTCTCTTCCAACCCCTTTCCTTTCCTTCTCTGTTAGACACTGCATAAGGTAACAATAGAGGTGAACTGAAAAGACAAGAACTGGCTTACTCTTTCTAAAGAAAAGGGAACAGCAGTGAACTAAGAAGAGTCAGTTATAAAAAAGAAAAACACCCCCCCCCCCATGAAAGACAGGATTCTGTTCTTTAAGCTTTATCGTGTTTACTTGTTTTTATAAACTATGCAATAATATTTTGCCATCTATGTTTTGCAACTATTCTGACAATGTCACACAGCCAACACACACATACACACAAATTTAAATTATTCAGCATCCTAATTCTGCATTCTCACCTGTACATTTTTACTCACTTGCATAAATTTAAAAAATGGTCTATAGCACTGAAGTGACTAATGTATGAATATATTTTCAGAATCTGATCTGTGTATGGCATTTGTCATATGTGAAATCAAAATTTTCAATGATCAGAAGAACTCATTGCTTTAACTACAGTTGGACCAAAATCCACACATGCTCAAGTCCCATGAAAATTAATGGTGGCATGGTGCACATCCATGCCCACTACCATGGCTGTGTGCATGCACCCGCATTATGCAAAACAGGGGCTTGCCATCTGTGGATGGTTAAATCCAGGAATGGCAAGTCTGCTGATAAGGAGGGTGGACTGTACACATGAATATATATTTTATAGACACCAGCTTCAGGAAAATATATTTTCTGGAAATAGGGTCAAATCATGATATATTTGCTTATCCAACATTTATATCCTATGTACATCTTCCTCCCATCCATATTTTTTATTCTTTTTGTTTTTGCCCCCTTTCTTGGCAATCATAATTTTAAAAACTCAGAAAATATTTTTTAACAAACAATGGCATTTGTAACTTCGAAGAAGGCGGTGGCGGTGGCGGAGGAGGAGGAGGAGAAGAAGAAATAATTGCCCTTTTAAAATTTCTGTTCAAAGGCTTTCAACTTTGTCAGCCTTTTAAAATCCCCCCAAATTGTTTTAACTGCCCCCCCCCCCCAAAAAGGCGCTGAAACTGAAAAGTTGAATTACTGGAAAGAACATCAACATTTGTAAGAGGCAATCTACAGCTGCAGAGTGGTTCAAATACTTTCCCTACCCCTGACAATTAGTGCCCATGTATCCTTCCTGAAATGCAAATTCCCATTATCTTTGCAAACACAAAGTCAAGACAATGTGCTCCTCAGCATCAAGGTCCTCTACCTCCCGCCTATGCCATAACCTTAGGAGTTGAAATGTGTGTTGGAATTTTCTGACTCTCCAGTATTTTTATTCTGAGGATATTCTGCTGCATCTTGTCCTGGCAGAAATTACAGAGTCCCCATAAGCCATTGTGCTGCTCAAATGGGCAGGGGTCTCCTGCAGTCAGGATAAATATTAGAGGAAAAGAAAGCATAAATAAATATGTATGCCATACTGCCACTGAACCTATAAACTATGGAGCAAGCTTGCCCAAAGGAGGGCAAGAGAATCACAGCTCCACCTGGACAACTGCAATGAAAGGAATGAAGCAATGGCCTCTTTTCCCCTGGTTGATAATTTGGTGAGGTTTTTTTGAAGGGCAATTGGATAACACTTGTCTTACAAATATATCTCCTTTTTTGTATTTTTTTTTTGGGGGGGGGGGGCTATGTGGCCATGTTCTAGAAGAGTCTCTTCCTGAAGTTTCACCAGCATGAAGATGCCAGCCACAGATGCTGGCGAAACATCAGGAAGAAACTCTTCTAGAACATGACCACATAGCCCAAAAAAACCCCACAAAAAAAATATGGATGCCAGCCATGAAAGCCTTCGACTTTACATATCTCCTGACAGTTCACAGTAGTAAATAATGCTTATTTGAAAACTCAAAGAGACATCTGAGAATCCTAGCCAAGTTGGGAATATCATACCGTTGAATTGGAAAGTAGTGAACTTCCACCTGCTGCTTCTCCCTTGGCAATTAGGTCTTTCCATGTTTTACACCAGACAAGTAGCAGACCATATTTCTATATCCAAGTTTGCTGTGGTGACTAGACACTGCTTAACATCCAACGATACAAACTTTTCAAAACCAAGCATAGACTTCTTGCCATTTCTCTATATTTTTAGCTTTTCTTGTTTCTTTCTTTGGCAGTCCTTAGGATCTCCCAGGGACAGAATATTTACCTTAGAACCCGTCAACCTTCCCCATACCTGACATAACTGGACATTCAACAGTGAGAAACTCACATACCAGCCTCTTAAAACCATGCTTTACCTGCATGGCTTTGTGATGGAGAAGTGATGCCCTGGGCCACCAGATTCAAGATTGCCACAAGACCTATATTTTGTTTTGAGATGAGAATAAAAGGGTACGCAGAGAGAGAAAGTATATAGAAGACAATGGCAATAGAATTAAGACATTAGTCTGAAGGGTGCAGACTGTTGGGGAGTAAGCAGTGTAGTGAACATAGAGATTGGATGGGTTGTCAAGAAAAAGTGGGAGGCCCTGGTTGCATGAGATTTTTAAAAATACCAGTACCAGATGTGTAAGTATTTACAAAGCTAATGGTCCAGTAAGATTCAGTGAACTCTCCACACCTAAAATTATATCCAATATCATACACAATCTGATCAGATCAAATTTTCTAAAATGAAATAATTGATCAAGTGGAGCTTGAAATCTGAAGAACTAAATACAGGATCTGAGATCAGGGAGTGGCTCAAAAATTAATAGAGAAGTGAAGGAGAGAAGGGGGATATATAATATTCTTGCTCATATAAGCCTGAGAAAAATGAGTTTACTTTAAAAAAAACATAAAAATGCAACTTCCTTGCATAATATGTGATGTTAAACCTTCTTAGTGAGAAAGTCCAAATCCTAGATGTCTTTGGACTGAAATGTTAAATTTTCCCTTTAAAAAAAATTAAAACATTTCAGAATTTCTTCCAAAGATTCTCGTAAACTGCTTTGAAATATGGTGTTGCATTGAATGCACTGTGAATATTTTCACAATACAAACAACCAAAATACCATATGATACAGAGAAACCTAACCCAAATCAGTGTGAAAGAACTCTGCCACTGCTACTAAAACTACCACCAATAATAACAATGATGACAATAATGACAAAAACAAACAAGGCCAATATTATCACAGATAACCATACTAGTTTAGGCAGGGAGAGCTCCCTATGAAATAAACTGGCTGTTGTATGGGTGTGTTTCCCAGCAGTATATTTCAAACAATCAGCTTCAGGAAATTATTTCCGTATTGAGTTCCCTGCATGGAGTTTTGCACCATGCAAAGGTGCTCTCCCTTCATGTAGTTAGATGCCTATATATTACTGCATCCAAATGGAGATTGTGACCCAGTTATTGTTTCCAGTGGTAATGCTGAAGACACTGGCTTTCAATGATTTGAGTGTGCTGTGACCGACATTCTTCTTAAGGAACTCTTGCTAATGTTCTCACAGCCCCCAACTTTCCTAGGAACACAGAAGTATTTGATACAGAGATAGACAATTTTCAGCATAATCATTCAACATGGGCTTGCTGTTTCTGTTTTCAAGAATATCCTTGCAGTTCCAAAAGGAATGAATAAGTAATGGCAACCTTACCTTGTCCAAAAACATCCACGTTCACAAGGGCCAAGCCAAAGGCCAAGAGTTTAAGCCACAAAGGCATGGTTATATCCACAGACTGTATTTATCCTTACAAAACGTCATGTGTATGTCTGTCTGTGAAAGGCAAAATAATTGTTATAGCTTGGGGTAAATGCCTTTGCACAGTCCAAATCAAATGCAAAATATGCTATGAACGTACATTGCAATGTCTCCTTATCATCCAGTGAGCAGCTTCCTCTGTCACCCAGAGACTAACCACCCTCAGTCACACTCTACAGCAAAATGATGTCACAGACAATTTTGCTCACTTCTCTAAAATGCTTTCTTCTTCTTTTTCTTCTTCTTCTTCTTGTTTCCAGGAAGTCACAAAGGTTCTCTGAAGTTGTTGCAGTGTTGTTCTGACTTCCTAGTTGAAAAACAGATGCCACCAGACTTTCTAAAGAACTTAGAAGAGTTTCTCTTTTGAATTATGAAATAGTTAATGTTCCCACTGTTGTTGTTTTTTCTTTCTTTTTGGAGAAAACAAAAACTCCATTCCCGCACATACTGAGCATCACATCAGCTTTCTCATGACACTGAGGAAACAGGATGCCAGCATGCTTAACTAACAAGACCACACTAGATTATCTAATGCCTCTTTAAAAAGTTCATTCACTGATTAAAACAGACCAGAGAAAACACAATGATGAAAACCATGAATGTTTTCTCTTCATTTGTTTCCTTGGGGTTGTTGGTCCACAATCGTCATAACCCCTGATTTTTGGCTATGCTGATTGTGGATTATGAGAATGATAGTGAAACAACAACTGGGGATTCAAGGCTTAGATACAACTCAGAGTTTTATCTGAGTTCAAGTATAACACCAACACAATCATAAAGTTTATCAGACCCTAATTTCCTCACAGTCCTTTTGTGATTATGGAATTATCTTCTTGATATTCACAGACTCTCTGTTTAATGATCTGCTCCAGAATCTCTCCTGGAATTGATGTCAGACTAACTGGACGATAATTGTTGGGATCCTCTTTTTTTCCCCCCTTTTAAAGATGGGGACAACGTTTGCCCTCCTCCAGTCTGCTGGGACTTCTCCTGTTCTTCAGGAGTTTTCAAAGATTACTACCAATGGTTCCAATATTACATTTGTCAGTTCTTTTAATACCCTTGGATGTAGTTCATCTGGTACTGGAGACTTGTATTATTTAGGTTAACCAGGTATTCCTGTACTGGCTCTTTACTTATTCTGTGCTGAAATTCCCCTATTCTATCTCCTGCCCCATTATCCTTAGGTTGAGCACCTTTGCCTTTTCTGAGAAGACTGAAGCAAAGAAGGTGTTGAGTAATTCTGCCTTTTCTCTGTCCCCCGTTAGCATTTTGCCATTTTCTCCACACAGCGGCCCTATCATTTCTTTCTTCTTCCTTTTGCTGAGGACATACCCATAAAAGCCCTTTTTATTGTTCTTAACCTCTCTTGCAAGCCTGAATTCATTCTGTGCTTTAGCTTTTCTGACTTTATCCCTACAGGTGCTTGCTATTTGTTTGAATTCCTCTTTAGCAATTATCCCATTTTTCCATTTCTTATACATGTTCCATTTAAAACTTAGTTACGTTGAAAGTTCCTTAGTCATCCACCCTGGTTTCTTGAGACATCGTCCATTTTTCTTCCTCATTGGAACCCCATTAACTAGGTCATCCCTGTTGGTTAAATCAGATCCAAAATAGCTGACTCCCTTGTTGCCTCTTCCACCTTTGGGGCAATGAAATTGTCTTCAAGACAAGTGAGTAATTTGCTAGACCATGAGGATTTGGCAGAATTTGAATTCCTGCAAATATCAGGATAGTTGAAGTCACCCATTATTACTATATTTCTCCAATCCAAGTATGTGGTCATCTGTTCTAGAAAGGCATCATCTGTGGTAGACTCCCACAGTAACATTCCTGTTGTTTCCCTCTCCTTTAGTTTTTATCCAGATGCTCTCAACCTGGCTTCCAGTATTGATTTCCTGGATCTCTTCACTGGTGTAAATATCCCTCACATATAATGCTATTCCTCCTTCTTTCTTGTTTGGCCTCTTTCTCTTAAAAAGGTTATACCCCTCTGTTTCTACATTCCAATCATGAGACTCATCCCACCAGGTTTCAGTGATGCCTATTATATCATATTTCCCTTGTTGTGCTAGGGGTTCAAGTTCATCTTGCTTATTCTCCATGCTCTGTGCATTAGTGTAGAGACATCGAAGAACATGTGTCCCCTTTGTTTGATGCCTGTGCATGGTTTTTTTGCCTCCTATTGTTGGGTCCTTGCCCTGTTTGCCTTTTTCCCTCTATGTCAGTTTGACTATTGTTTCCAGCCCTTTTGCCTTCCAGAATGCTGTCTCCCTTCCCCACATAACTCAGTTTAAAGCCCTCCTGATCAGATTCTTCAGACTGTTGGCAAAAACATTTCTGCCAACTGGCGTGAGATGCAGCCCATCCCTTGCCAGAAGTTCCTCTTCATGGAACCACAGCCTATTATTATTATTATTATTATTATTATTATTATTATCTTTTATTTATATAGCGCTGTAAATTTACACAGTGCTGTACATACAATCTTAAATTAGACGGATCCCTGCCCTCAGGGTTACAGTCTAAAAGAGACAACACAAAAGGAAGAGGGGAAGGTGATGGGAAAGGGGGTGAGGTCCGGTGGTTCTTCTCTCCCTCTGGGGCCAGGACCACGGCAGATGGACAGGAGGGGGGGCATGGCTTCTTAATACAAAGTTAAAAGGAGGCATTCTGGGGCGGATGGCACAGTCCTGGGAAAGCTTCCCTAAATAATATAGTCTTTAACTCAGTTTTGAACCTGGTTAGGGAAGTGATGAGGCGTGCATGCGAGCCCATGATCCAAGAATCCAAATCCTGCCTGGCAACACCATCTGCGGAACCAGTTGTTGACATCTGCTATTTTCCTCTCTCTTCCTGGACCATGCCCTTCTACTGGCAGAAGAGACAAGATGACAATCTGTGTGTCCATTTCCTGGTGCGACTCTGGCACTGCATCCAGATGATGCAGCACTGAAGGGGTGCAATATAGCTGCACTGCCATGGCTATGAGACACTTTGGAGGGCACAAATAGGAGCCACTTTTTGTGGCTCCTTTTCGCACCCTCCAGAGGTCAGATCAGAGCTGCAGCATGAAGTTGCTGCTCCCTAGATATGGCCAGGAAAGGTCTTTATATTCTTTCCTTTTCTTCTTTCTTTCTTTCTTTCTTTCTTTCTGGTACTGCTCTGTTCCTCCCTTTTCTTCCTGATCTGGACGAAGTCTCTATTGGAAGTATCTCAAGCTTTTGCAGGATATGGGGACAGGGCAAGCAAAGGAGGCTCCCTGACCATTCAGGGGCAGCCATTTACTGCCAGGCAGGCTTCTGCATGGTGCTGATTTCTCTCTCTTCTCTGGCCCAGGGGAGAGAAAGAAACCACTACCAAGTGGAGGTTTGTGGCTGCCCCAAGCTCAAGGCAACATTGAAAAGTATGGGCCTGCAGCAGGGAAATAAAAGTAAGCGTGCGGTGAGGGGAGGTGACAGAGTGATGACAGGGGGCTTGGAGAAGACTGGAAGACTGGGAGGGATGGGGACGGTCAGGGGGGATAGCTGAGAGTGCTGGCAGGGATGGGTGGGAGAAGGCTGGAATAGGTGGAGGGGTGTGTGGTGTCAACACCCTAATGGTGTCACTGGTGCAGTCCTCACCCCCTCACCCCCAAACCTCCCAATGATGCTACTGGTCTGAGAAATGACAGGTGGTTTAAGGTGGCCTCATGAGTGTTCTGTTATGGGGAAGCTGCTCTTTAGGTCCAGCCTTCCCTTTTGAATAAACAAGCATTAACTGTGAAAACCCTGACATTACATTGTGACCTTGGTTATCTGCTGGCATTGGTTCCAGGACCACCTGTAGATACCAAACTTCATCAGTGTTGAAGTCCTGTTATATACAATGGTTTGGTAAAATGGTATCCCTTTATAAAATGGCAAAATCAAGGTTTGCTTTTGAGGATTTTTTAAAAAGTATTTTCAAGCAGTGGATGCAAAATCCATGGATATTTGAGAACTCAGTTTCATCTAAACCATTGCTCATTCCAGGTTGCTTTATGATATTTAAGACAAACCCTCTCGATCTTTATTTGCCACAAAAAGAAAATAACAGACAAATTAATTTGGAAACCATTGTTTAAGGCACAAACACAGCCACCTAAACCGATGCAAATTTACTGAGAAGTAAAATGAGCCTTCTCCCTGCTGTCCTGGCAGCCCATAACTTTCATGTCAATAGGGCAGTGAATTTCGATTGCAAGGTAGCAGCTGCTGGAGGAGCCTATGGTTGTGCTTTTGGAGGTGAATGTACAGGGAGATTCGGTATAGCAAAGGTGAAAGCAGAAGCCTTTTTTATTTGTTGAGTTGTGAGTGTGGGAAACAACTTGAAGTCATGGGACTTCCTCATCACACAATCTTCTACCAGGTGGATGATTGGGGGGGGGGACAATAACTAGCATAGTGTAGTGGTTTGAGTGCACCAACATGGTGTAGTGGTTTGAATATTGGACTAAGACTCTGCAGACCAGGGTTTAAATCTCCACTTTGAAAAAATGGCCCAGGGAATCCGGGGGGGGGGGGGAATGGAAAACTACTGGGTGGCCTTGAGCAAATATCACTCTCTCAGCCTCAGAAGAAGGCAAGGACAAACCCCCACTGAACAAATCTTGCCAAGAAAGCACCATGATAGGTTCGCATTAAGGTTGTCAGAAGTCAGAAACAACTTGAAGGCATGCAACAACAACTTAAAGTATCTGAGGGTAGAAATTCTTAGCAGATGTTTGGAAAAGGATTTCATTGGATTCAATTGGGCTTGAAAAAAGTCATCCTTTTGCACCTTAGGAATTCACAAGTTTGCAAGGCTTATGAAATACTTTAATGCTTATGAAGTACTCACAAAATAAGACACATGTTTTAAAATATGAAGAGTTAAAATGCATATAGTTGCGGGGGGTGAAGGGAACCATACATAAATATGCTTCAGCCAGGGTGAAAAATTAGGCAAATTTTATAAATAAATACACATGCTAAGAAAAAAAATAAAAGTGCAAAGTATTTTCATATTGGTAGGAAAAACAAGATCTTGCAAGCTGATACAAAAGAAGAGGGGAGAAAGCAGGTAGGATTCAGACAAAAGTAAGAAAATCAATAATTTATTATGGTCATAGCACAGCATTAGGTCTCCCAAAAGATCTTAAAAACAGCCCCTTTAAAAAAAATCAAATACTGAGCCTGTTAATGCCTCCCAAGGCATTTTGAGACAAGGAGGGGTTTCTTTTGCATTAGGAAGTGACCTGTTCACTTCCTGATTTTGAAAAAAAAAAATATGGATCAGGAAATCCCAAAACATGGCAAAAATACCATGTCCTCTACAGGCCACTTGCAGTTCAACATTTTTAATTCCTGGGATTCCTGGGGGCTGCATATGGCCTATGAAGAAAAGGAATATACCTTGGGAGCTGCATGTGGCCTATGAAGAAAAGGAAAATACCTTGACACACACACAAACACAGTAAAGTAAAGCCAACAACATCTGGAGGGCCACATCTTCTCCAACCACACCGGAGACCTTCCTTGACTAGACAGACCAACGGTCTGACATCACCTATATGATGAAGAGTCAGCCACAAGTCTTGGTTTCCTAAATGCCAGACTTTATGACAAAGAGAGAAAGGCAGAGAAGATATCTACACATCATTCTGTGGAAGATAAAGGAAGAGTCTGAAAAAGAAGTAAAAGCAGGGAGAGAAGTTTGAGGGGATGGATGAACCAAGAAGGAGGTCTTGTCAGTGGGTATATTTTTTGACATACATGATGTCTTAGCTGCCAGTGCTCATGCCATTTTGTCAGCAACCCTCAAAGGCTCTTTTTTCTTACCACCTACTAGTTGTTGTTTAAGGGCATAGTTGACAAGCAAGGATAGAAGGGATACACAATGCCACAAAGTGTCATTTCCTTTCTCAAGAAATCCTATCTGTTATAGCATTTCAGTACAGTACCTAGATTGGATTTCCCCTTGTATTTCTCTTGGCGGAAGAAAACACATACACACACACATTTGAGAGAGAAAGAAAATATCATATGTTCAACAAAAGCAATGATTGTCTTGAACAGTAAAGAAACTGAAGATGCCAAGTTCATGCACTTCTCACTGTCAATTAGATTTTTGTTCCCAAATGTTGCCAAGGGAACCTATTTATACAATGAAATGAATTTAAATTTGTATATAATAATGCCTCTCCCACAAAGCTTTACAGGGTGTCAGCTAAGAAAACAAAGGTCATTGTGAGTAACATTTGAAAAGACAAAGAAACTTGGTGCCTCAGAGGAGTGGAAAGACGTGGATTTAAATTAGTTAAAGCTGCATTAAATAAGCAAGAGTGAAACTGGCAGTGGAAGAAGGATCAAAATAGAGGAGAATAGAATCAGCAAGAAAAGAAATAATTCAGGCAAACTGATGAGCATAAGAGGAGATCTGGATATAGATCTGGATATAGAATCTATCTCTGTATACATGTTTATGTCCTAATGTTGGGCTGTGTGGGTCTTTCTCTGTGTTATTTCATTTATTGCAAATGTGTATAATGTGTATTATTTCATTTACTGCAAAATTTGATGAGCCAGTCCCACTGGGATCCTTCCTTCTCATTCAGCTGAGCAGGGTCCTGCACTGATTTTATTTTTTAATTTTTTTATGTTTTTAAAAAATCCTGCCTTGTTTTTTTAGGAAAAAGTCAAGGCAGCTAAATAATAGTTTTTATTAAATTTTATAATATATAAAGAGCCAGTGTGGCATTGTTGTTTGAGCATTGGTCTATAATTCTGGATACCAGGATTCAGATCCTTGCTTGAACATGGCAACTCACTGGGTGAGCTTCAGTAAGTCACACTCCTTCAGCCTTAATGCAAAGCAAAGGTAAACCTCCCCTGAACAAATCTTGCCAAGAAAACCCTGTGATAGCTTGACCTTAGTGTTGCCATAAATCAGAAACAACTTCAAGGCATACAACAACAAAAATACAATCATATTTAAAAGTGCATATAGCATTCACAATTACAAATAAGAACAATAAATAAACCACAGCATTAACATACTGTCAGAATAAAAACAGTCTCTAGGGACAATACGCAAAATAAGAATAACATTAAAAATACCGTAAGCCAGTAAATATTTGTCCAAATGCCTTTAAAAATAACCATGGTTTTCCCCTAGCTACTTGAAACAACAGTAAAATGTTGTTTAGAAACTTCTGTCCTTACATCCTAGCATGAATACACTAGTGACTGGAAAGATAATGAATGGCAAGTATGCATAGTTTGGGAAACATTGGGGCTTTCTAGATTGGAAGGAAAGTGTGACATGAAGTAGCCTTTTCCTTAATGCTTAGCAGCTACACTGCAAGCCCCAGGTGTGCATTTAAAAGGTACAGGGCAGCTAGACTGAGGGGTGTGGGAATGATTTATCTGCAGTCTTTTCTGTGGCTCAGCAGCTACATTGGAAGCTCTCAGAACGCTACAAACACAGGCGGAGCAGCTGAACTAGCGGCAATGAACGCGGCTTTTAGCCGCGCTGAACCTTTAATTTTTTTCCTTGCCGGCTGCGAACTGTGCAGCTGTGCAGTTCCCAGCCGACAAACCTGAATAGCTGCGCAGTTCCCAGCTGGCAGCCGGCTGGGAATTGTGCAACTGTGCAGTTGTGCAGGTTTGCCTGCTGGGAACGGTGCAACTGTGCAGACGTGAAGGTTTGCCGGCTGCCAGCTGGGAACTGCGTAGCTGCGCAGTTCGCAGCTGGCAAGGAAAAAAAATTAAAGTTTCAGCGTCATTCCGGATTCTCTGCTTTTTTAAAAACTGTGCAGTTGCACTGGTGCATCATGAATGAACCTCTTTATTTTGTGAATGAATTGGCATGTTATGCACAGTAGAATAACAGTTACAGCATCCCAGAGTCCCTACTGCGCATGTCTAGGGTTCGGATTAGGGCTGGAGCTAGGGTTTGGGAGCTTTAAAAAACTGTGCAGTTAAACCCCAGCTTTAACACCTGCAGGGCATTAAGCGTTTTAATTAGAAGTGAACTTCACACCACGCATGCTCCCAACTCACGATCCATTATGATCCACACCTGTATCACTGCCTTTAAATGGGCGCTTTAAAGATACAGCGGCCCCTTTAACTGCGCAACTACACCGCAGCCTTTAGATGGAGCTGCACTGTTCTGCAGTTTTTAAAAAAGAAGCTGGGAAAACCAGCACCTTTTTGAAGGTGCTTCTTCTCCCCTAAAACGCAAAAAAAAAAAAAAGCATTTTCATGGCACACTTTCCCTTTTTCTCATCTAAAGGCTAGAGTTTCATGTAGCCATGAGCACACTTCTTTTTGCCAATCTAGATCAGCCCAATATTTTTTTCTGCTTGAATGAAAAGATAAAATGGCACCTTTTGATTCATTACATATACAGAAGCCAAGTCAGAATATGGCTGTTGTGCCTGCTGCAGTTGCCCATCCTAAAAGTACTGCCAGATTAGTATGTGAAGTACAGAGCAGGAATTGAAAAGATGCGCACACAAAAAGAAGATAAAATGCATATTTTTATGATGGTGATAATTTCCCCTTCCCAGGGAGATGTCTCCATTCATGAAGCACTTCCATTATTTTTATTATGGTTGTGAAGGACTAGACCAATGCTTCTGATCATCTAGCCACCAAGCATCCACCTACATTAGACCACAGTGTAGTATGGCTGAAATGTAGTGTCCTGATTTCAAATACAAAAATAAATGCAAGAGTTTTGCAGATCAGAAGCATTGTTTGTCTGAGTCCTAGGAAAATGTATTCATTTCATTCATGGAGAGTTTTTATACCCCACCCTTCAGCCAGAGCTGCTTACAAATTGCTATTTACACAGTCCCCTGCCTTCAGGCTTACAATCTTTTCAAAAAGGAAAAACAGCACTGTGTAAATTTACAGCTCTATATAAATAAATAAATGATGATGATGATGATGATGATGATGATGATGATGATGACATGAAACAGAAAAAGAAGGTAATGATGGTGGGGAAGGGGATCAAGTCCAGAAGTTCTTCTCTCCCTCTAAGGCCAGGTCCATGGCAGATGAATTGAGGAGGGCCCTTCCTTCTATCCCTGGGCTAGGCATGGAGGAGCTTTGCCTGCATCTTCTCTCCCTCTGAGGCCAACTATAAATTACCAACCTTCTTGTTCTGCAACATTTTGAAGTTTTATTTATTTTATAGTATTTAGACCCTGCTCTTCAGCCACAAAGGCCCTTAGAGTGGCTTACAGATTGTTAAATCAACAATTAATACGCCTTGATTTGAGTCTGGCTGCAATCCAACATTGCCTTAGCATAGCATAATTATATGGGGAAACACTATGTCAGCACAATATAACCCCAATACAGTATAGCAGTTTATGCAACATATCTCAATGAGTTCATGTCATTGTGTAAAGGAGAACACAGCACACAATGTACAACTGCAATAGGCAATACATAGTCTCAATGTGCAATGCACAGCCATAATGTACAACATTGCTGTATGAGCAACTCTTCTTCTGCTATTGTCATCAGAATATGTCTATTGTGCCACGGTTAATAATTCACCCACATACATAGTGTGACATAATAATAATAATAATAATAATAATAATATTTATTTCTATACCGCCCTTCCATAGATCAGGGCGGTGTACAACATATAAAAACCATTAAAACATTAAAAAACAGCCAAGTACAATAACGCAATAACAACAATAAAAACAATAAAAACAATAAAATCGATGTTCCAATTACAATACAAATACAAGTCGGGGAGGAAAGCAGTAGGCGGCTAAAACAAGATAATAGTAGAAATCCAATTCAACAATATGCCTGCTTAAATAAATAGGTCTTTAAGTCGTTCTTGTATTGGAGAAGGGAGGGGGACAGGCGGGGCTCAATAGGTAGAGAGTTCCAGAGACAGGGGGCAGAGATGGAAAACGCCCTCTTTGTCGTGCTCACTAGTCTGGTCTCCGGAACTCTCAGTAACCGCTGTCCTGAAGATCTTAGTGTGCGGGGCGGATTATATGGGGAGAGACGGTCCTTCAGGTACTCTGGGCCCAGGCCATATATGTCACTAACAGGATGCAAGCCATATGTGACAGATACAGTTGCAAAACCACGATTTCCATTCTGTCAAATGTTTCCAGACTATTTACAGTTTCTGTCCAGTGCAATGTATTGCCAATACTATTGATACGAGCTACTTAGAGTATCAACTAAGTCCAAAAGAAAGAAAGAAAGAAAGAAAGAAAGAAAGAAAGAAAGAAGAAATGTGGAAAATTGTAGTATGTTTATTCAGTAAGAAACTTATGTCATTTAAGGAATAATTTGTATATCCTCTAATATAAAATGAGTAGTTGAGTCTTGGGCTGGTTTTCTGGACTGTTTTGTTTTATACTCCTGACATATTTGTCTCTGATGTACCTGCAGCAGAAGGTAGTGGAGCTTTCCTACTTCCCCATCACCATCTAAGCCTCTGACTGTTTCTCTCTCTCTATCTTTCCCTTCTTCCAAGTTTGCAGTCATCCTAACATTGGGTATCCTGCCAGACAGCATTAATTTTGTGCCTAGTTCTTCAGGTACTTTCCAGTCTGCCATATGACAGAACTTGTAACCCAAACTACTTGATTTGACTTTTTCCCCCTTAGCATTCTTCCCAGTAGCTTTATACAAACTTCTTATTTGTATGAATTGTAATCCGTAGACAGGAACATGTTCCTTCAGGCAGTTTGCAATCATTACGGAATGGAGGCCGAAAAAGAAAAAGAAAAGCCTTTTAGCAAGAATACTCGTAAACATAAATCATAGCATTTACATGGACAATCTGCTTCCAATGATGCTTCTTGTCTGGTATCCGAGATCCCCTCTTCTGTTGACAAGATTATTCTCTCTGGGGATATCCATTTGAGTTAGACAGATGTCAGTGAAGATGGGCATGTGGAAAACATTACTTCTTGCTCAGTGCTTTGTCAAAGATGTGTCATTAGAGGATGACAACTAAGTACAGAGGTTGCCTGGGAACTTAAAGTTAGGATTCCTGTGTTTCTAAGGCTGCAATAAACTTATGTTCCAGACATTCTAAGGAACATAAGGATACATAAAATAAATCCTTATTTTTTACTTCATACCTGTCACAACAGGTGAAGATTTGCATATGAGGGAAAAAAATCACACATCCAACAACACAGGCAGAAGTTTCTTATTCTCTCAAATGCACTATTCTTCAGTGGCTTCAGCTGTCAGACACCAAGCACAGAGAAACCATCTGATCAACTCTATCAACCCAAAGCTTGTTGACATGATCACCTAACTGAGCATCCCTTGTGAATGGTGTAACAGTAATGTGTGATTCGTGGGCAACCTGTCCTCTTCCCTCCCCCCACCCCACTTTGGCACAGACACAAGGCTGGTAGGTGCATAAAACTGAATCACAGGATCACATCTACACCCTTTTTTGAGGAAGAGGTGTAGGTAAAAGTGTGTGAATCAGCTGTGTGCTCACATGACCCTATATATGAAGAACGTCCAGCACTAAACATTGCCGTAAGATGGTCATGCCTATATTTTTCACAATATTAAGGTGACCATTTGCTGGGTGAATGTGTGAACCAGGCCAATGGCTTACAGCCCTTGCCATGGGAATGCTCTGCACCACTAGAATTGCTGTTTTGTTTTCTTCTGTCATATGAATGAATAACGTTACTGTGATGGTCTTGAAATTACAGTATTCTTTGCACAAACAACCTGCCCCACTTCCTCCTTACTGCCTTTTTTTTGACCAGCAAAGTTACTATCTTCTAGACACCTTTTACGTTGCCCTGAGACGAATTCTCTAATATATAATGGGAAAATATATAATTTTCTCTCCCTCCCTGCCCATTTCTCTTGCTTTGTGCTTTCGTTCATGTTGCTATTAAACTACCATATATACTCATTTGTGTCAAGAAATTTATGCTCAAAAGTTGACCCCCAAATCCTGGGTTAACTTATATATGGGTCAATATGGTAATGCTGATGATGGCAGCTTATTCAGTGACGACCACACACATACATCTTCCTCCCCACTTTCCCTCCATGCCTGAGAATGGGCTGTTGGAAGCAGAGACAGTGCAGGGCTATTGATATTTCTATGAGAGCAACAGCTGATGCAGTCACAAACAGCCACACACATCCCTCCCCACTTTCCTTAGTCTGGCATGCACACACACACACACACACACACACACACATTTTCTTCCTGCCTGCCTTAGTTCCTTTTACATTTGGCTCTCCCCCAACTGACTCTTCATCCCTGTCTCCTCCTCACACCCTGTGAGAAGACATGTACATGTAAATATCCATGTAAATGCCACATGTAAATGTGGATGGGCTAGCAGTAAAGAGCTTCCGTTTCAGGGAGAATCTACTGTAAAATTCAGTTTCTTGGTTGGATTGAAGGAGAAGAAGGCATCTAGAATCATAGGATCATAGGATCATAGAGTTGGAAGAGACCACAAGGGCCATCCAGTCCATGCAAGAACTCCCAATCAAAGCATCCCCGACAGATGGCCATCCAGCATCTGTTTAAAGACCTCCAAGGAAGGAGACTCTACCACCCTTCGAGGGAGTGTGTTCCTCTCTCAAACAGCCCTTACTGTCACTGTGACTGTTTAACCCCACTCCAAGGAAAAAATGGCTGCAACCAGGGCTCTTTGGTGCTTCCTCACTTTGGCAGAGAAACAGCCTCTGTCCACTGCCAGGGAAATGCTGTAGAGCCACCATGGACCAGGATGAATCTGGGTTAAAATCTCCGTTGTTTACTCACATCCTGAATGCACCTGATTAAGTTGGGGGGGGGGGGCTGCCAAAAAACCCCACTTAATTTAGGATAATCAATATTGGGGTTTCCCCAAGTTTTCAAAAAAAGATTAACATCACAGGAAATGTGAATAAGAGACATGGATCAAAGAGACATGGATCAAACTCTGCATACCCTGAATTCGTTAGCATCATTAACTCCTTTGGGGACAAGGGTTCTCCTAGTGGGCCTTACAAAGTAGAGCCTCCTCCTCCTCCTCCTCCTCCTCCTCCTCATAATAATAATAATAATAATAATAATAATGTTTTATTTATACCCCGCTCTTCAGCCAAGGCTATCAGAGCGGCTTACAATTTGTCTTCATCTTTCCCTCCACACCCGTTGCTCTGGGATGGCTTCTAGGGACTTCCCGGAAGGAAAGCATCATCTTTCTGCCCCTCAGACCATAGAGGGCAAGCCTATCCCCAGCAATAGGTTATCCCCTGCCCTACTTCAGCTACTGGCTTCTGCTCTGAGATGTGGATCATTGACATTCCATAGTGTGAATAGTGTGAATAACAAACCCAGAAAGCTTCAGTGAGGTTATTCACATCGTTCCAGTGCTATTTATATAGGCCTTTTTTTTTTTTTAATCAGATGCAAAAAGGCATTTGAAAATGGTGTGCAGGGGTTTTCTTTTAATCTTGTATGTTTTCAATTATGTGTTCAATGTATTCTAATCTGGAACCAGCAAGGTGTAGTGGTTTGAGCATAGGAATATGACTGTGGAGACAAGGGTTCGATACCCAGATTGGCCATGTAAACTCACTGGGAGACCTTGGGCAAAACACATTCTCTCAGCCTCAGAGGACTGCAATGGCAAAACCCTTCTGAAGAAACATGACAAGAAATACCCATGATAGTTTTGCCATAGGGCACCATAAGTTGGAAGTGACTTGAAGGCACACAACAACAACAACAACAACAACAACAACAACAACAAAAGGTTTTTAACTATCTGCTTTTAATGGAATTGTTATTTAACTATTTTTAAACTTTTTAAATATAGTATTTAGGTTAAACTTTTATTTTAAGGTATTGGAAGCTGCCTTGAGTCCCACACCAGGAGATATATAGGGTACAAGTTGAATGAATGAAACAGTCAGTAAATAATAAACAATATTCACCACTTAATTTTTGCTGTTGTGTCTCTGTTTATTCCCTTTTAGTCTTTTTTTATTTATATACTTTTCCTATTTAGTCTGAATGGACCATGGTTGTTTTTAACAATGATGAACAATATGAGTTTTAAAATAATTTTTAAAAAAAACCCTATGTGACATAAGATAAACTGATAAAAGTGTGCATTGCAATCTGACATTTTCCAGCTTCAGAGTTTAATAAAATGGCATCTGTATTATTTTAGAAAAGAAAGCTCAGCACTTACATATCTCTTAGAGAGAGAAGCTGTGATAGGGTGAAGTAGTTTGCAGTGACCCAAAGTCTCTCTTATCTCTTATTCACCTAACCTCACCTCCCTCAGATGTAGACTGATGCTATTAGCAATCTTTCACCTCTTCTCTTCCCACCCCCATATTTTAACACTTCTACTAAAAGTGAAAACTAGCTTACTTCAGTGTTAGTTTAATACCCTTACAACACTTTAATGGAGTTCTTGCAATAATATCTTTGTTTCGTTGGCCATTAGTATCTTTGCTCCTTAGTCAGAATTGCTAGCCACTGTGCATGGACACACACACACACACAAACACATTCCATCAATGTTAACCCCTCCAGTCCCTCTCCCAAATACGGAGATCAGTACAGAATTTAGAAATCAAAATCATTTTCAAGCTCAAAATGCAGCGCTGTTGCCTGTCACAGGTGTCTGGGGGAGAATATTGATTCCCTCATCTACACCTCCATGGTCCTGTGGGATAAGAATTAGTTGTGAGGAGCATGTTCTACAATAGGCCTCAAACCAGACATTGGTTCCAAAACATTTTTGAGTCAAATGATCCGGCTTGTTTTCCGTTGATTGTTTCATGTCCTGCCACATGACCACACTCTATCCAATGCATGGTGAACCTATGGCCTTCCAGATTTTTTTAAAACTACATTTTTAAATAATCCTTTACCACTGTCTGGGGCTTCGAGGAAATGAAAAGCAAAATATCTGAGGGAGCAAATCCCTCATTTCTATCCAGGTTGGTCTCTAATTCATAATCCTGTGAACAATGTGAAAAGATCCAGAAGAAGAAGCTAGAAATATCCTGTCAAAATAAAACTGCATCTATTTTTAAGAAAATCCAAAATCCACAAAAGAGTGATACCTCCACCAAAATGCCTAAAATACATCATGCAAGCATTTGAAGTTTCACTGGCTTCTTCATCAGGCAAAAGAAGTTAAAAAGAGAAGAAAAATGATGATGTTAAAGTCACAGACCTACATTTGGTATGAGATGCTGATACATGTTTCTTTTGTATGACTTTATCACACCAGTCTGTTTCCCTTCCCAGTAGCATCACTAGGGTTGGTGTTACTTGGTGCAGTTGCTCATGACCACCCCTGCCATGACCTCCTTCTATTTCACACCATATAGAATTCTTAGTAATGCTTTTCTGCACTAATGTTACTCCTAAATCACAATTCCCATATACCCGTTGTGACATAAACAGCCAGCAAATTTAAAATGATACCTTCAAATTACAATATCATATGCATCATATCAAATACAACCTAAATGTATTTATATATACCTAGTGAAGGTTTAGTTAAAATGTGTTGTTTTTAAAGAAAATTTTAAAATGCATTTTTTAAAAAATCTTAATTTTCATCTGAAATCTTAATTTTAAAAAATTCTGAGACATCTTCCTTCTCTTTCCACTGAGTTTCACCCCACTCTCAACATCTTATAAAGCATTTTAAAGGGAAGCAGACAAATGCCACAGCCCGTATCTGCCAAAATGTATGTGTCTGAGGAGCAGTGGTGTCACCCCCCCCCCCCTTAGGGTGTCATGTGGTGTTGTCCACAGTCCCCACACACCCCTAGTGATTCCACTGGCCCTCCCACAATCCCATTAGTTTAAGAATAGAAGCATACTGATTTGGCATCATTTCGTATCATACATTTCCCCATGATAGCACTTTGGTGATCCATGATCTGTTTTCCACCCTACATCTGATAGGAAGTAGGGATGAATGATTGGGACTTCCAACTGCCTTCCTAAACCAGCTGGCTTTGGGAAGGTGTTACTGCTCTTGTCCCCACCCCAAAGTGCAGGCCTGTGGTGTGCACATTCACACATGAGCATCATATAAACAACTTCAGCTACCAACCACCTCTCACAGCCAAATGCTGTATAGATGTGCACATAGCTGCTGGCTTTAGGAAGGTGTTGCCTGCCATGATTGTTACTCTGCCACCCACCCACCCCCACCCCCTGAAACATGGGGCCGCTGTGTGCACATTCATTCTGTAGCCCTGTGCTTGGCTACCAATTGCCTCCTTAACCCAGCTGCTGTGTGAATGGGCACATAGTAGCTGGTTCTGGAAAACTATTGGCAGTCACAATCACTTCCAGGGGGGATAGGGGAGGGGGAAAGAAGCAGAATCACACCCCGTGACTGCCTGAGAAGTGGAACTGCAGTGGAACAGACCTATCACACAGGTGGGGGCGGAATACCAGCACTAATGGAATAGCAGCAAAGGCAGTAATGGAATAACAGCAATATTGAGATCCCATTAACAGGTTTTGATCATTGATGGAAAGGTGCACTATAGTAATGAATGGAATGCAAGATAGCAGCAGCATGGGCATGTGATAAGTACTGGCCAAAGACTAAGAGCCTGAACAGACAGGCCAAAATAAAGCTGCTTCAGGTCACTTTGGAGGTATACTCTTTAAATGACGCACACATCTTAAGAGGCCAGAAGCTGCACTAAAGCTGCACTCCAGTCTTTCGGACTGGAATGTGGCCTTAGCATGACTTCTGGCCTCTTAGGATGCATGCTTCATTTAAACAGCATATTTCCAAACAACTACAACAGAAAAAAAAATCTGATGCAAAATGTAGGCCTGTGATTAATAGCTCACTTTTATTTTCCTGTATGATTTTTTAAAAACATCTTTTGCTTGATAACGAAGCTGGTGGAGCTTTGAAAGCTTGCATGATGTTGGCCAATAAAAGTATCACTCTTTTGCAGATGTTGGGTTTTGTTGTATTTTGGTGCATGGTCAGTACAGCTACCCCTGAATATGTTCTTGCATTTATTTTTGTGTCTCAGAGCCTGTACATACTGGCCTGAAAGGCCGGCTGGGATGCAGAGTCGAGGCGTAGTGTCTCCATGACGTACACCCTAGTTCTGTCCTCAGGGCACCACAGCACATGGCATCATGGCACTCTCTCACTGCTGCATCCACATTAGGCAGCACCAAAGGAGCACCATATAGCCGCAGTGCCAGTTATCACAGCCTTTCCAGGGTGCAAAAAGGAGCCACTCCTTTTGCGGCTTCTTTTCACACCCTGGAAAGGCCAGATCGGGGCCATGGTGTGTGGGTGCCACAGCCCAGATCTGGCTGAAAAAGGGGCAGCTGGAGGTGTTTTCACAGCCCCTCAGTTTCTCCACGCAACAATATTGACAGTTAAAATATTTGCTACATGTTGCCTAAGATTTAATCACTTGATGTTAAAGTAATGTCTTGTCATCTTTTGATGGCAGGTTGTATGAGTGAATGCAATTTCTAAAACTGTGCACTTCTTTATGCCTCCTGCAAGTAATATGTATATATTTTGACTTATTTTTACAGAATGATCAAAGAGAAAAAAATAACTGCTTCTGGTAAGAATCATGTGCTGTTTGTTATGTTTATTGGAACTTTATTTGAGCTTTACTGCTCAAATATTATATCTAAAATAATCTTGCACATTTTTTAAAAAACACTTTACTTTACAGGGGCACAACACTGAGGTTTATGCACAGCACTTGATAACTAAAACAACAGCAGACACCCTAATTACCCCCCCCCCCCAAATCTTTGGATCTTAAGATGTTTTGGGCCTCACTATCCAGAGGCCCCAGTGAATATGGAAGGGATCATGGGAGCTGTAGTTAGTTGTAGTAAAATCTCAGATTAAAGAGTATAAGAAATGATCTGACCAGCTGGGCCAGTTGAAGCAGCATAGCCCGGATTCCTCCCTCATTGCAGAGCATAGGCAGGAGGGAAGCCAAACACACATACTAGCCAAGGGCTAGCCTTTCCATGCTTGGATTTGCCTTGCCTCATTCTCAAAACAAGCTCCCTCTTATCTGACCCTTCCCTCAGCTGAAGACGGTGAAGAAGGTGAAAATATAACACTGAGCTTCCTTTCAACAAGTCTCACTCTCCAACTCCAACCTTGCCTACAAAGTGGAAGCGTCCTGCTGTGATAGTGAAATTTTGATACCTTCTTTTTTTCTTGTCCTGCAGCAGCTGTAGGCTGTTCTTTTTTTGCCAGTGGGTGAAGGACAGGATTATGGTTCTTTTTGTCATTCTGGATTTGGACCTGGCTTGGAATACTAGGGTCAACGTGTCCAAAACATGAACCAGAAAAAGGGGAAACCCATCAGGAATAGGGATGTCAGTGTATTCATTGCAAACAAACAAACAAACAAAAAGCCATCTTGTTTCTATTCTTGATAGGGTCCCATGGCAGAAACTCAACTGGCAGATGTCAAATTTTCATTAATTAATTTCTTGATTAAGAATAATTTCTAATTTCTTTCTATGTGCTGATCTGAAATAGAATTTTGCTCCTAAATAATAAAGAAATATCCCCCATATATGCACCTCATATATTTCCTTGTATCTTTGGTGAAATGTCCATGAAATAAATGTAGCTTATGGTGTCTCTCATGTAAAATGGCAAAATTAAGGTTTGTTTTTTTAAAATTTAAAAAAATATATATTTTTAGGTTGTGGATAGTTGAATCCGTGGATGCAGAATCTGTGGCTATGGAGGGCCAATAATACTTTTGGATGAGGAAAATATAAACCATAATGAAGATTTCCAACCAAAAATTGGTTTGTACAGGAACTTTCAGAGATGTTTTTCATGTCTGAAGAGGCTCATAAACTCTTGCGACCCAACAATTTTAACAGCAAGGAAGAACTGAACTAGAACAGCAACTGAAACATATATACTTTTAATATTGGGGGCTACTAATAGGAAAGTTCAGCATAAAATAATCTTATTGTATTCAACTCTATGTTTACAAATGATCCATAGGGATAGGTGGGTTAGATATTATTATTATTATTATTATTATTATTATTATTACAAATGAAATTGATAATATATTCAGATGCATAATGTCTTCACCATTATAATGTATCCATTGATACGATGACTAGTGAATTGGGAAAGAAACTTACCTGTTGCAATATTAAGTATGCTTTCCAAAACTACTTCCTCAAATAAAAACTATTTTAAAACTTCCTCTCTTGTCACATCCTCAGAACATTCTTTAGAAGCAATGAAAGTGTTCCGTGTACAAAGAAATATGCAGACTGTCTCCCATTTCTTTCCTCTTCTTAGCCATCAGAACTTTTCCTCAACATTTCTTCTGCGCACCCCAGGGTCCATCTTCATTGCACGAGAGTTTTAAAAAAACAACACAGAGCAGACCTGAAAAAAAGAAAAAGTTCACAGCTGATGACATATGAAGCACCAGTAAACATGTACCTATTTCCTGTACACTGAAGACATGGTTCAGTACAGTGCCACTGGGGTGTGTGGGCCGCACCAGGTGACACTCCAGAAGGGGGGGTGACACCCCAGGATGAGGGGTGACACCCAGTCATCTCCCCGTCCCCTGCGGGCCCATGCCAGGAGTCCTCTCTCCCACACAGGAGCTGCTTGGGCCCTCACTGGCACTGGGCCCTCATTGGCACTCGCCCAGGCTGTGCTAATATTCCCTCAGGCCTACAGCAATAATCCTGGGGCCGGGCAGGCTCTCCCCTGGACCAGCAGTGAGTCTCGCCTGGCCAGGTGGTCTCTCCCTGGGCCATGCTGGCTCTTCCCAGGCCTGGGGAGGGGCACAGCTTTCAGCCCCAGACTTCCAGAAACCCCACCAGAAGTCCAGGGACAAAGTCCCACCCACCCCAGAAGTCCTGCCCCTGCACCAGGTGTCACCCATTGTGGAGATGCTACTGGTTGTTATGGTGATTTTTTTCCCCTTCAGAGTAAATTCAGTTGGTTTGAAAAGAAAGCAGTGGAACTGGGACTCTTGCACTTCAAATGGACAGGGGTAGGCAGGACAGATTTTTTTTTATGTTCTGACAGTAGAATTCTTCATATGGTTACACAGAAGTAAGACTCTTGAATGCAGTGGGGCTTACTCCAGCTACATGCATACAGAGAGAGAAAGAGAGAGTTTGGATAAGTTCCTGTTTTGGTCTAAAGTTCCCAGGATTGTCCACCAAGCATACTCATGTTCAGCATACAAAACAGCAGCCCCACCCTATTTGTTCTGGAGTATTTTTGTTTTGTTCTGTTATAAAAAAAAACCTTTTCTTGCTGTTGCTTAAAGAAAGAACCCAACCTCAGGGGTGCATCTACACTATAAAAATAATGGAGCTTGGCACCACTTTAAATGGTATAGCTCCATCTTATGGAATCCTGGACTCTGGAGTTTTACAACTCTTTGCCTTCTCTGACAAAAAGTGTTGGTGCCTCACAAAACTATAAATCCCAAATTCTGTAGGATAGAGCTGTGGCAGTTAACGTGGTGCCAAACTGCATTATTTCTACAGTGTAGATGCACTCCAGGTCTATCTAGACCACATCTTCCTGTTTCTCTTATAATTTTGTACCAGGATCTGATTTCTGGCTCTGCATTGCATCTTTTAAGCTAAAACTCTTTGTCTGGTAAAAATGTATTACTTTTTTCATAAATAAACACACACACACTATTAAAGATTTGCACTTACCATAGTTCATTGGGTTTTCTTTGCAGCAGGCCAGTGACAGCAAGGCTTTTATTAGCAATTCCATTGCTTTGTGAGAAATTTCCTCAGGGTTTATTATATTAAGTAAGTCTAGCAGGGATTACTATAGAGTCAGCCTGCCACATTTGTGACTTTGATTTTTGCGGATTTGAATATTCAGGAATTTGAGTAATATGTTCTCACTAGGAATCTCTACTTCCTCCAATGTAACGCTATAGTCAACACTCACCAGAACCATGGTGGACCTAGAGATTGCTGGAGAGAAAACTTATCTAGGCATTTGTGTGCCCCCTAGCACAGTTCTATGGTCAACATCTGCCAGATGTTGACCACAGAGTTGCACTGGAAGACCTAGGACGTTATCACATGGGAGGAATTTCTCTCAATTTCTAAAGAAATGAAAGTGGGGCCAGCAAATTTACATGATTTCGTATTGACACTGCATTGCGTTCAGAACTGCCCGAAATTGCCTCCCAGTTCCCAAAATTGCATGTGATAGTTTCTCATGCAATAACATGAAACCCCACAATTGCATTTGGAACGACTTCCCATTGCCTGAAAATGCGTGTGATCAGCTTTCACGCAATAACGTGAAACCCCATGGTTGCGTTCAGATTGCCATTGGGTTATACTTCCAATTCCCATCGTGTGATAAACTCCTTAGAGACTTTTTAGAGAGATGTTCTCTGTCAGGTAAAAAAAAAAAGTTGCTTTTTATTTGTGGCTTTTCCAGTTTCATGGGGATCTGATGCCCCTAACCCCAGTGAATATGGAGTGACAACTGTACTTATACTTGTATAGTAAATCCTCTGTGGAAATGGTCAGGTGGGAGGGAAGATAATGGAATGATTGTGCCTGCTTGTTGAGGAGGCAAAAGAGAGTGCAGAAGAGCAGAGGCATCTCTATGGAGGTGTGGGGACTGCCAACTGCACCCGGTGACACCCTTAAAGAGGGATGTCACCATGTCACCCTCTCCCCTGCCATACTTGCTTGCTGCATTTTGCTGCCCTGTGGCAGGCACCTCAGTGCAGCCATAGTTTCTTTCCCAAAGAATCAGAGAAAATAATCAGAAAAACCACTTCTGCCACCAACATGCATGGAGATTTGTGTCTGCCTCAGAGAGGCAAAGCAAAGCAACGCAATTGAGGGGGAGAAAATTTTTCTTATTGAGAAGACTACCAGCATGATGGTGGCTCTTTAGTCAGCCCTTACCTCTTGCTGCCGCCACCACCGCAATTCTGATGTGTGTGTTACCCACATGTGTATTGGAGAAATTGGTGTGAAGAAAATTGTGAGGAGGAAATTGTTTTACTCATCCATGATGTGTGGATCTCTGTGAACACATGGGAGAAAGGGCTTCTAGGATTTGTTTCTACAAGTTGGCATCTCCCTCCCCCCCCCCCACTTTATCTCTGGAGTTTATCATACGATGGAATTTGGGGGTATAATGTAATGGCAATCCGAACGCAATCATGGGGTTTCACGTTATTGAGAATGAGTGTATCTCACGCAATTTCTGGCAACGGGAAGTCATTTTGAATGCAATCATGGGGTTTCATGTAATTGTGTATTAGAGTATCTCACGCAATTTTGGGCAATGGGGGGTCATTTTCAGGAAATGGGAAGTCATTCTGAATGCATTCTGAATGCAATCAGATTTCACATAAATTTGCTAAACTAGCGGATTCATGTAACTGCGAATTGGTTCCATTCGCAATTGAGAGAAATTCCTCCCATGTGATAAACTCCTCTGATGGGTGTGTGAGGGCAAGAAGGGGGCTGCTGTGGGACTATTTTTACCATGCAGGAAACAACAGTACAAGAAATTTGAGGCACCTGTGGGATTTCTCTCTCTCTCTCTCTCTCTTTTTCCCTTCCCTCAAAGGGTAGGAATGGGATTGAGTGCCAATGCAAGGGGAGGTGGGGGTGGAGAACAAGGCTTTCCTTGGATGAGAGTTCAGATTGTGTTTTATTTTTAATTTTCCTCCCCTTCCTCTGCCTACATCTGTGGCTGCTCCAGGAGGAGATGGATATGAATAGCCCCAGCAGCCACCCTCTTCCTTTCTCATGTGCCCTGCCTGTTCCATCTCAAAGTATTGCTTGCAAATAGAGATGCAGAAGATGGTCTCAGTTCACTCCTACCCAGAAACCCAGGGGATCTTGGGGCTTAGAAGGAAAGTGGAGAGGAAGCCCTTTACTTTGATTGTGGGTTTGTGACTTTTATAAAGTACTGTGGGTGGCAGGGGGGAGGGAGAGAAGAGCAACTGTGTCTGGCCTGCATTTGCTTTTGCAACCTTGCTTAGCTCTGCTGCCTACATACAGGCTTTGATGTGTATGACTTGCAAAATTCTCTCTTTCTCTCTGCTTAATTTTACTTTGGTAGAAGCTGCTGAGTGGAAATGGGGAGGGCCATTGTGAATGGATTTTGTGAATGTGAATGTGAATAGAAGAAAATATTGTTAAAGCTTGACCATCTGGCAGTGGGTTTGAACTTCATGATATCTAACTGGCCTTTCCAGTACATGGAGAGTACATGGAATGTGTCACACTACTCTTTCACACGGGAGGAATTTCTCCCAACTTCGAATGGAGCCAATGCAAATTCAGGTGAATTCGCTAGTTTAGCGAATTCACGTGAATCCGCTAGTTTAGCGAATTCACGTGAATCCCCATTTTGTTCGGAATGCATTCGGAGTAACGTTCCATTACCCAAAAATGACCCCCCCCCATTGCCTGAAATTGTGTGCAAAGCTTTAATTCGCAATAACGTGAAACCCATGATTGCGTTCGGAATGACTTCCCTTCTGCCCGAAATTGTGTTCGAAAATTTAATTCGCAATAACGTGAAACCCCATGATTGCGTTTGGATTGCCCTTGGATTATACTTCCAATTTCCCACGTCTGAAAGAGTCCACAGTGACAAAGGAGAGGTGACTTCTCCTCTCTCCCCTTCTCAATATCTGTCCCAAACAGCAGATTATGGGATGGTATGGGAATATAGGATGCAGTAAAGGCAGAGGCTGCAGAGAGAAGAGGCAAGAGTTTCATTGTGTAAATTAAATTCCAGCCACTACTGATACTAAATTTTGCCTTTTATATGTTAGACAAAAATATACATGCTTATATATTCTTTTCAAAAAACCTTGATGTTGTTTTTACAGTGCTGTTGAATTACAAATGCTTTCCAAGTATGATTTCCAAGTGTGATTCCTAAGGCTTGGGAATAGGGGTTGTGTGTGTGTGTGTGTGTTTAAGGAATTAGTAGATGGGTCAAGAGTAATATTTAGCTAGTATAACACACACACACACACACACACACACACCACATACATTTAAATAAAAGTATACATTTGTTTCTGAACAGAATATGTTTTGAAGGCTATTGATGCTATTGGCCACCTTGTGTCCTCCATAAGGACAAAAGCAGAATATAAATCAAGTAACTAAATGAATGAATAATGAACAAATACAGTGTATCTTACTAAGTTCTGGTATTGTTTGAGTGACTTCCACAAGAGATGGTGGCAAGGACATGACAGTTTGTCCAGATGATAATGATGATGCAGAATATAATAAGAACTAAAATTATGGGAAAATGAACTGTAGGGAATGAAAACCTGAATAAAGTAAGAGCTAAATATAAAACAGACTTTAGAACATGTATTTACTAGAATACAAACAGAGGAATGGAGATGTGATATCACAGGGTAGTATAATACCCTATATACCATTTTCCCTCACTTTGTAATTTCCATGAGTCTTGTACTACACCTCCCATTATCCCTGACATATAACCATGCTAGCTGTAGCTGAAGGGAGTTTTAATATAAAATACCTGGAGGAAACCACATTCCAAAACATGGTTAACCCCCCCCCCCCTCCCAATGTGTGCATTTCTCACTGAGCCATTGGTCCTAGAGAAAGTTCCAAGAATTTCCTTCCCAACTTCAAAAGCTGAAGAGTTTCTGCTGTTCAGTGTAGCCAGCAGGGAGTCAGATAGTCCAATGATCTGGCTTCATGCACTTGTCTAGGGCTACCATAATTGTGGTCGGGTATGGCAATACATTTTGTAGTGGGCAGGAAGGAAGGAGGTATGAGACTGAGAAAAACATAGCTATAGTATTAAGTTTCCTTTAAGCACTTGTGTTATTTGCAGAGTTTTTACACTGCACTATCCCAGAGCTTGGAAATAGGAGCTAAACTTGTAATTAGCTACTTTGTGTATTAATGAAAGTGTAATGAAGGCAATTGCAAAGGTAATATAGCAAGCACAAACAGAATTTCCTTGTTGGTGTAATAGGTTTTTGCCTTCTTGTTTCTTTTAAAGGGTTTTTTTCTTTCAAAAGAAGCAACGGGGGGGGGGGGGGATAAGCAGCCAAACAAGTAACACAGACAGTTGTTTCTTCAGCATTGTAATAAGTAGTGGCAGATTGATTTTCCAGCACTGTAACAGGAAGGAATTATTTTCAAAATTAGCTTTCCACAATTTGGGTTGTCCATGCCTCTCTTGTTTAGCATAAATTCTCTGATTCTGTTGAGCTTTAAAATAAAACCTTATATTTACTTTATAAAGGCATCCAGAAGTAAGCTTACATGGGTAGTGACTGAATGTACACATACACACAAGATATATTTAAGTTTTGTACTTTGGTGGCAATAATGAAATCTATTTAGATCAAATTATTGTTAGCACATCAGTCCAGATATTACAATGTAATTCAAAGTCTTTCACTGCAAAAGGCTTAAGCATGAGTCATTAAAAAAAAAGAAACCTGATATATCTCAGGATGAAGTTGTTGTAGGTCAATGGCCTACCATCAACCTGTATTTAATCTTTCATTATATGATGGTGAAGGACAGACTTGAACTGAATGGTAAAATTATAGTTTGAAATGATAGCTGATATAAATATCAATATCTAATTAGTCATAGCATAGTTTCGGAGCTTATCCTTGCAAGGAAAAGCTCATAAAGTTTATTATTTGCGATTATAATCAGGGTTATAATCAGAGCCAGTGTGCTACTGCAGCTTGAGTGTAGGACTAGGACTCTGGAGAGCATGGTTCAAATCCCTGCTCAGCCAAGGAAACCCACTGGATGACCTTGAGCAAGTCAAACTCTCCCCCAGTTTAAAGACAATGGGAAACCCCCACTGAACAAATCTTTTCGGGGAATACTCCATGATAGGGTCACTTTAGGATCAACGTAAATCAGAAATGACTGGGAGGCACACAACAACAACAAAAAAAACAACAATGCAAGTCATTAAATACTCAGTAGCCACTCTGCAGGGGAGACTTCGATGGCACAGGTCTATCCTACTCAGTCATTCAAGGAACAAGGGAATAGCTTCATAATTTTGCTTGTGTTTGTGCTTTTGAAATAATTGAGAAAGACAGACTCTCCAAGTTCGCTCTCTAATGCACAGGTTACTTTGGTAAAGGACCGTTTCTTTGAGCATATCATGCAGAGACAAAAGGGAATGAATCTTGCTTTGGCAAAACTCCCAAACCTGGAAGAGGCAAGTGAACTGATAGTGGTGGAAGAGATGGAAGTAACTGGCACAAGGGATGGTGTGACTCAAGACAGTCTTCCAAAGTGGAGGAAAGAGAACACTTTAAAGCTGGACCATTTAAACCTGTTATTTTGCAGACTTGGATGACAGTGCTGAGAGAGCTTGAAAAAAATTGCTCAGCACTGAGCACAAGTGCATGAAAAATATTCTCAATGATTGTTTTGGAAAGTAAGAAATAAAAATGAACATTTCCTAAAGATGCTGCTTAGAGCATGGCCAGGTTAGGGCATTTCAGAAGAGAATGTCTTCTGTAAAGGTCAAAAGTCACAGGGAAATTAATACTGGCAGCTGTCGTTCATGCTCAGACATGGCATGAAATAGTTAAAGGAGTAGCAATAAGTCTTGTGATGTCACTGTAAAAGTAACCAGTGGTAGAATTCTACAGAGTACAGATTTTGCTCAAGATATGCTGAATTTTGATCATTCATACCTTAGCTAGAAATGTGGAATCATTTTTCATCAAGTGCAGTATTCTGAACTGACTTTATTACACACACACACACACAATCAGAGTTAAATTGGTTTTGTTCACAGTACAGTGGATTCCTAGTATCCACTGAGGTTGGCTCAAGGACCCCCTTTGGACACCAAAATCTGTGAATGCCCATTAGGCCCATTAAGTCCCATTATTTCTAATGGCATAGTAAAATCGTGTCCTTATATAAAATGGTAAAATCAACATTTGTTTTTTGGATTTTTTTAAAATATTTCCAAGCCATGGATGGATACAGAAGGCCAACTGTACTTTTTGTCTTTAAGTATAAAAGTTTACTTTGAGAATAAGTCAGTCCACACTGATGAAGCAATATGATGATTCTCCCATTAACTAAAATGCTGGCAAATGGATTTTTTATTTTTTTTTATTTTTTGGGGGGAAGGAAAAGCTGAAACAGGCTATGAAAAGCTGGCTATTCATCTGAGGATCAAGAAGTAAAGTGTAAGATAAGATAACCATCTGGGTTGTTAATTTTACACTGACATCATAGATATTCCATCAGAACACTGTATTTTGATCATTGACACCACTGTGAACATGGACCAGACAAAGATGTGCTATGTGTCATAATAGCAGACCAAGAGAGGGAATGTTGCCCTATAAAATTCAGCTGAACTGTTGCTCAGATAATGTAAGAATTTCAGTTTGATCAATTGTAGCTGGAGAATAATAATAATAATAATAATAACAACAACAACAATAATAATACGTTTTATTTCTAGCCCACCCTTCTGAACGAGCAATCGGGGTGGGGCACAAAAGAGAATAACAATTAACAAAGCAAAAATACAAAGCAGTTATACAACAACAAAAATACATAGTAATTATAACAAAAAAAAATTAACAAAGCAAAATACATAACAATTAACATATCAAAACAAGTAAAAAGAAAATCTCCATTCTCAACCCCCATCCCAGTCCTAAAACAATGTGAACTATACACAATGTAAAAACAAAAGAAAAGAAAAAAAGGAGGGGGGGGGAGAAGACTCCTCCTTAAGTCCAGGAGCCAAGGCATGGGAGGAGCCCAGGTAGAAGGAGGGCAAACAAACACTCACTCAGCTGGGTCTTCACTGGCAGATGTTGGGGAGGAGGGAAAAGGCCCATTCCTCCTCCTTAAGTCCAGGAGCCAAGGCATGGGAGTAGCCCAGGTGGAGGTAGGGCAAACAAACACTCTCTCAGCTGAGTCCTCTTAACTGAATAATCAGTTAAGGAAACATTGAAAAGAGATTGTTAAAGTATTCTGATGTGTTCAGTCAAAGAAGATATGAGTTTTTGTCACACAAATTGAATGAAGCATCATCCAGATAATTTAAATCATTGAGTCATAAAACCATGTCCAAGTGTGATTCCTATTCATTATCAATATGAGTTAGAGCAATAGTGGCAGCAGATGTAGCAGAAAGAAATTATTCAAACAACTATTACCATGTATACTCAAGTATAAGTCAAACTCATTTATACATTGATGCAGGTGTTGAGGCTAAAATTAAGGATTTTTGTATGACAAGTTGAGGGTAACACTTAGGGTCATGGAACAAAGCATGTAAAGGCAGAAACAAAGAAAAATGATGCCGATGAACTTACAAAATTCCCAGAGGCATAGTTGTTTGTGCTCATTCTCAAGACTTGAGGGGAGAACTATTTTCCCACCCAGGCATTCAAAAAGGCCAGAAGCAAGACTGCAGTGGAGAAAGTAGAGGGTCGGTGTTTCTTGCAGGCACTCCTGGGAAGGACTAAGTTCTTGCCTTTCACCACTCTACGCAGAGAAGGGGATGGTTCCTTGTTGTGATACAGCTGGATGTTAGCATCAGACTCATATTTTCTACCTCTGCTGCAAACAATTAAATGAATCCTAAAATCTTAGTAAGATAGTCTGAGAGCAGATGATTTGGGAATGGAAAGAGTTGCCTATAAATATTGTTTAGGATCACTTGGAAGAAGGAGGTCAGAGATTGGTGCTAAAAAGCACTGCAGTATATGCAATTTTTTTTTAAAAAAAAATGTGAAAACAGCTCCAGGGGCTCTAATGATGTCTTCTCAGGCATGACAATTGTTAGAATAGACAGTAATGGTGTTCTAGGTCCCATTGGGTCACTTGCAAGGGTCATTGTTTTATCCTTGTAGTTATAAATTACTTCTCTAAAGAGACAGACGTGTCTCCTCTTCAAAATCACCAGCCCAGGATTTATTGGAATTTTTTGTCGTCATAGTACACCTCACACTATCCACACTGATGTGGAGAGCAAACATTGAAACTTAAAGTTTGTTTTTGTTTGTTTCTTTGTTTTTAGGACATGTGCAATCTTTAAAAATAAGAAGTACAGCATACCAACCTCAGTCAAAAGTTGAGTTGATTGAGCACCAGGAGTTTGGGAAATAGGATGGCTTCCTTTATATGTTGTAATTAGAAATTACTAGAATTTGTAATGCTAGCTTAGCAAAATAACATTTTGTTTACTCTAGGATTTACACCATATAAATTTCTGTTTGGGTGAAAGGTTTGCTGTAGAATTGTTAGCAATGGAACAGAAACCTGTGAAGGCTACAGCAGCAGAGCAGATTGTATACAGCATTTGGCTGGGTATTTAAAGGTAAAAGAAAACATTAACATGCTAAATTCAGGGCACCCAGAATAAGAAAGAATAACATGACCATTGGGTCACTTCTTAGCTATACAAAAATGAAGAACTAGCAGGGATAAGGAATAAATCAGATCAAAGATGACAATGCATTAAATTGAAGCAAGGATACAAAAAACCATTCTATGTAGTAGAAGTATTGCCTCCAGTCTTATATGAGCAGAAGGTCAGAGTGGACCAAACTTTATAGTTCATTACAATCACACGGGGCTTTATTTGTGACATATGGGAGTAATGGAGAGCCTGAGTTGGTTCCAGCTCCAATAGCACCTCAGGGGAACTAAAAGAGATCCACATTAAGTCATTCACAATAGTCATGCAGGAAAGAAATGGATTATCTTGCACTATCTTTTCTGGTAACTAGATCAAAAAGTAAAAGATAATTGAAAAAGGTCACCTTGGCGCTACCATTCCACAGTGGTGAGACTGCATACTCCTGTGAAGCAATAAGCTGTGCCGATGGTACCAGTACTCATGGTAGGGTCTCTCATGTCAGACAGGCTTTTGCTGGGGAGACAGACTAAATGGATCAAAGAGCAATGGGGGAGATGGTGTGACACTGGCACAGGACCTCTCAGAGACTACAGCAGTGGCATTATATCTAACACTTATTCGAATTGTGCAGAAAGAGGCATGGTAAACCCCCTTAGAATGTCTTTTATCATGAAAGTCAGTAGAAGGAATTGAAAGATTCTGTGCTGGAGTCCAAGAAAAAATTGGTCATACACCAAAACAGGACTTCTTGTTAATCATATACAATTAGAATGCAAAAGTAGGA
Organism: Urosaurus nigricauda; assembly: GCA_034509955.1. NCBI lineage: Eukaryota > Metazoa > Chordata > Lepidosauria > Squamata > Phrynosomatidae > Urosaurus > Urosaurus nigricauda. Next base: position 112,381,914 of record JAOEGL010000004.1, read on the forward strand.
AACAGAGCAGAATCAGAGAAGAGGTGAAGGAAGACATGATAGAGGAAGCCGAAAGAAAAGAAGCAGAAGGTGAAAAAGGAAAAAAGAAGAAAAAAATAAGAGAGGAAAAGAACAGATTAGAAAAAGAAGACAGCATTTGGCTGCAGACAGGCATTTCTGTTTTAGAAACTAATTCCCTGAGTTTATAACTGTGCTACTCAGTATGGTGTAGTGGTCTGAGCATTGGACTATGACTCTGAAAACCAGAGTTCGATTCCCCACATGACAAGGGAAACCCACTGGGTGATCTTTGGCAAGTCACACACTCTCGGCTCCAGAAAACCCCATGATAGTGTTGCCTTAGGGTCACCGTAAGTCAGAAATGACTTGAAGCACACAGTAACAACAACACTCTTTGTGCACAGATTTGTTAGCTATTGATCAGGCTGACTCTTTCTGTTCTCACAAGCAGATCTCCTTTTTCTACCTTGATTTTCCTCAGTTATGTTTTTCTGCAGTCAGAAGGGCCTGATTTTCTCATCTGCTTACTTCATCTTTTCATTCTTTTATGCCAGTTTACCTTCCTCCTTCTATTTGTTTCTTTCAGTTTCTACTATTTCTTTCCATTCAAAAAAGGAACTTTTTTTCAATTTGCACATTGCATGATAGGATAAGCATGTTATGAATAAAATTGTGCTTATGACAACAGCTTATGATCCTGACCCCAGTAATTTGGTGAAGTATAGTTTCATAATATGATGTCACCAGTACCCCTAAACACATACATAAAAGCACACACCAGTTTTGTGTCACTGATTTGTTTTACTTGTCAGGTAATCCTTTTGATTTCACCAGGTCTTGTTTCCAATCAGACTTCCATCATCTTGCATTATTAATTTTTTATCTCCCCCCCCCCCCCCGCCTTTGGATTTTTGCAAGGCATTCCTACTTATTTTGCCGTTTTACTAAAGAATGGACCCACTGAAAGAACCATTCCATGGTGAATGAAATGGCATTGAAATCTTCCGTGTTTATTTGAAACAGGACTAGAAAGTGCACATGGAAATCAATTCTTTTTGTCTGTGTTCAGCCTCAGACAGAACAATGCTATGGAAATGAACGTAGTCACTTATGTATAGGTGTAGGGACACAGTATTGGCAGAAAGCCAGAAAGTAAACTGCTATTTTAAAAGATGCAGAACACAGTTTGGGAAATGAAACACTTGGAAAGAGCAGGGTATGTTTCTGAAATGTCCACAGTTTTATGTTCTGCTTTGGTTTCGTTTTTATTTATTTTTTATTTACTTTGGTAATAAGTGCTGGCACAAATTAGTTTCCTTCATTGTAACTTCAGTGAAATGTCATGGATCCTTAAAAATGAATTCTGTATCCTTTCAAGAAAGATTCTCACCATTAAAGAGGTAAAATAAACAGGTGAAGAAGTAGCTCCTTGAAATTTATTATATTCAAAGATCTAAGGAAACCTACAGACCCAATTACTAATGACAGGTATTTTTAGCAATGCAGACCACCAGGATTCTGGTCATAATCCATCTCTTTTCTTTCCCTTCTGGAATGTGAGACTCCTCAACTCTTGACCAGTATGTCCCATCATCCTGTTCCATTAGCTATACTGGTTTATGGGATCTGTAATCTGGAGGACTACTTATTCCCCTCACTCATTCTGTCATGTCTTGCAAAATATTGTATACATCAGTGGTGCTCCATGAAGAATAAATCATGAACGTGAATGTATAACATATTTTTTTCTTTCCCTAGAGAATTGCTATATGTTTTCTATGCTAAGCAATAAAGAAAGCAAGAGAAAAAGCTTTCTTTTTTTTAGAGATTTAGCATGAAGTAGTTTTTTTATGGGGAAAAAAACTTGCCTTCTGAGGTTTTCCTTATCCTAAAAGTAAACATATTATTTAGGGAAGAAAACCACCATGAAACTCAGCAGCTGATTCTGTGGAGTTATCTAGCACATGCACACACAGAAAGACACTCAGATACACAGATAATGGTGGCTGGCAGCTTCCATGTCAGTCGGGCACTGAATCCACACTTTAAATACGAATTCAAAGTCCAAACCTTAAAGTTATTTGGATCGATTTAAATAGCTCCTTTAAAGTTTGGACTAAAACCCAGAGCAGATTCACAGTCTTAGTGAGTGGCAGTCATTAGTCATTATCACACACATGTGTTAAAAGAAGTGATGGAGTTTTCTCTAACTTTGGTTCCTTTTATATTACACAGTTATAGCACAATGATAATGCTTTAACTGCGATAGTTCCATATTATGGAATCCTGGCATTTACCATGTTGTTGTTGTGTTGTTTGCCATCAAGTCAACTGTGATTTACAGCACACCTATGAATAAGAGAACTACAGGAGGCCTAGTCAACAATTGTCTTGCCCAGGTCTTGTGTATTCCATGACTGATTGAATCAAGCAATCTCTAGTGCAGTCTTCATCTTTACTTACTATTTTCCAATGAGCTTCTTTTCCAATGCGTCATGCTGACTCATGATATGGCCAAAGTATGACAGCTTCAGTTTAGTCATCTTTGCTTCTAGTGAAACTCCAGGCTTGATGACAACAGTACGTGTGAAAGAGATCTAGGAGTCAGCACAAGTGAAAGAGATCTGTAACTAAAACATGGTAGGAAGTTTGAAAGTTGGGGGGGGGGGAATGCAACAATCCCCCAATTTGCATAATTAGAATGCAAATGAGAGTAATTTGCAAGCTTATAGTAATTTGCATGTAATGCAAATCAATGTTCAGATTCCAGGAAGTGGAATATGGCAACCTTGACATTCAGATTGGAGAAAGTGGGATACAACAACCTTGGTTTCTAATGCTCACAACCATTGCAGAATTTGGTGGTGGACCAGTATGTAGGTTCCCTAGCAATGTTTTTGAAAAAATGAACATGTTCAAAGTAGCATAGGTGGTCCTTAAAAACTCTAACTAGTTGGGGGCACCAAAACTATTTCATTTTTTCAGAAGTGTTTCAGAAATAATTCTCACTATCTCAGCATTTAAAAGTCAAAACCAGCACTTTTGAGTTTGCCCAATAGTACAATAGTAGCTAGTGGTACCCAATCAGCTGGAACAGGAGCACTGAATCATGCTTTTGCTTTTCCAGCAATGCATTTATTTTATTTATTTATTTCGATATTTATTTAGAGTTTAATGCAGGAGATTACTGATGTAACTGTTCATCCATGTTGGTATTTATCCTTAGTCTGAAAATAGTGGCTTTCTGTAAAATGTTTCTGTCCATGTCAAAAAGTTTAAAAAGTCAGCCCTGGAAACTGAAAAGCAAAGAAAAGTAAATCTAGCCTGCATGGGGAAACAAGAAATAAAAAAATTCTCTACTGATCAGCTGAGGGATTGGAAAGAAGGGTTTAAACAGTGGGAATAAGAGGAGCTGGTAAGTAGGAAAACTTTAGAGAAAGAGAAAACTATGAATCAGGATAAAGCCAGGAGATCCCATGTTTGGAAAAAAGAAGGTGACAGCAGCACTTGAAAAAAAAAGAAAGGAAGCTGAGGGATTTGGGCATGTTCTCCCCAATGGAGAGTAGACTGAGGGTTGACATGATTGTAGTCTTTAAATAGCTAAAGGGCTGTCACAGAGAGAAGGGTGCAGGTTTGTTCTCTGCTGCCCCAAAGGGTAGGACCGAGTCTAATAGTTTTAAGTTACAGGAGGCCAGATTTTAATGAAACATTAGAAGAAACATCTTGGCAGTAAGAGCTGTTTCAAAATAAAACCAATTACCTAGAGAGGCGGCAGCATCTCTTCTCTGGGCATTTTCAAAAAGGGGATAGATAGGTACCTGCTGGGGGTGCTCTAGCTGGATTTCCTGCATTGGGCAGAAGGTTGCATGTGATGGCCCATGAAACCCCTTCCAACCCTATGATTCTATAATTTGTCGTAGACTAGAATGGGGAAGGTAACACCTGGGGATCTAGACGGCATATCCTGGCTGGACCTCAGAGGGCAATATTCCTTTGAGGAATGCCCAACTGGATTTTTTTTAAATAAAAAAACTTAACCCAGAATTACTCCTGCTTCTAAGGGGCATGGGATAATTTTGTCATCCCTTCCTAGCTGTTTTAAGCACATTGATTTTTTCCCCCCTGAAAATCACTTCCAGTTTTGAAAAGAAAAGAAAAGAAGCTTCCCACTCTGAACTCAAACAATTGAGGGGGGAGCAAAAAGTGAAAAAAATGGTCTCCTTTAGAGAGGCATTTTGAGAAATAAATAATAAAAATTGAGGGTAGGGAGACTTTGAGGGCCAAAATCTGCTGGGGGGAGGCATACCTTCCCCGCTCCAGATTAGGATGTGATAAAATTACCTGATTGTTTGGGCTGAGCTAAAGGAGAAAGACAATCTAGACTGGGATAAGATCTCTGTGTCATAGGATTTTCATAGGCTTGGTTAACTGATGTTCCCCCCCAGAAATACCTTCATGGTAACTGTTTTCTCTCCAAAAATTAGTTTAACTTCAATTGATGCTTTCATTCTCTCCCCTTGGAATGCACTATTGCCTTGCCGCACTTCCCAAAACAGTGAGCCAATAAATCATTTTAAGAGAATAAACAGCTATGTGATGGATACAAACAGGAAAACAAAGACATCCACTTTGTAGGAGTTGTGAGGACCACAGGAAGTTCTGTGTCAACAAACTTGCTGGTCTTTTCATAGTCTCATAATGCAGCATGCCCTCCAACATTTCACAGATGAAAGCCATTACTGAAATGAAATGATCAAATAAAATCAGTGTGTGGTCAAGATGCAAATGTTATCAATAAGAGGGAACATACATGCTAGAAGAGGCTTCAACAGCAGTTGACTTTACCTAAGCCTACAGGGAAGAGCAAGACTCTGCTCTCTCCTCTTTCCCATTGCTGATTTAACTGAGTTCAAACTACTTTTACACTTTAAAATTCAGTTTGCAGGACATGAAATAAGCTTAGAGCAAAGGAGGAAAGTGAAAAGAGAGAAATGAGGACATTTAAAAGCAGTTGAAGAAGTGGGTTGGCAGAAGATTAGTCGGTGCTATTCCTGCTAAATCAGAACACTTTGGAGTGTATCAGCTGGTGTCATTACAAAAAAATTGTGGCATAAATTTCCCTCCACATTGAAGCATAAATATTGATTCAATCATAAAATGAATATAATAAAATAATACATGTACTAGAAAACAGAAAAAGCAATTGTTTGCATTGCGCCATCAAAACTACTTCAAAATTAATTTGGAAATGCATATAGTTGATGATAAATGCAAGTACTGAACTTTTTATTTATAGATACCGTATAATATTATTTCACATCCATGGTGGTCTGTTAGAAGGGGGCTGTCTCCGTCTAAACATCTGTGACAGTTTTTATGTTTGTACCCATCAAGATATATTTGCTATGGCCTGTGGCTGAAACAAATAAAACTTGGCTGGCACAGTAGTTTATACAAAGTCAGTGCCCCTTTGATAACTGTAGGTTCAGTATTATTACAGCCGGTAAAAAATACTGGATTCAATCACAAACAAGCCATTAAAATAGTAAAATAAATAAATAATCCTGTTGACAGAGACTTACCATTCCACCAAACAAGAGCTGGATCTTAAATACTATAATCAGGCCTGCAAGTTATCCATTATTAAATGGTTTCCCTTCCCCCTCTGTTGAGAAAACAACTGATACATTCAAGCCTCGCGTTTATTTCACATGCCCTTACTTTATAGAGAAAAATAAGATGGGTGTCACAGATCTTGTTTTTCCTGCTTCTGGATAACCATCCTTCCAATCTCAAAAATAAAATAAAATAAAATAAAATAAAATAAAAATCTAGCCTGTTGTTTTCTCAAGTGCGGAAAGGAAACTTGTCCATTTGTTGAAAGTAAAGAGTTATTGGTGAAAGCCAATACTTTAGTCAGCAGCATTCCATTGTGAATGTGATGGTGGTGTTGATAAGAGTATATTCCAGGAGTCCCCTTCAAAGTCGGCCCTTAATGGCTGCTGGTTCACAACTTGCAAATAATTCCCTCAAAAGTAATTCATTTACCTAATTCATAAAATGTTTCAACAGCAATGTTAAAATCATTACTTAAAGCACTAAATAGCAGATATGTTAATGGATTAATGAATGATTACCATTTCCTGTTATTTTTTCTTTGTTGTATTGATCTAATGATGGGGAAGCTTTGGCCATTTTTGATCATTTTAGTCATTTTATGGATTTTAAAAAAAAAATTCAAACAAACTGTTATTAATGCATTATAGATTGATTCCTCCTTATCCAAAATGCTTGGGACCAGAAGTATTTTGAATTTTGGATTTTTTTTTTATTTTAGAATTCCTGCATTTGCACATATGTACATAAAGAGATATCTTCGAGATGAGACCCGAGTCTAAATACAAAATTCTTTTATGTTTTATACAGTGGTCCCCCGCCTTACGAATCCCCCGGGTTGCGAAAACCCCGGGATCCGAAAGGCGGCGGACCGGCTTCCTATCCCTCGGGATACGAAAGATCCCCCGGGATACGAAGAAAAAAAACCGCGCGGCCCCTTTAAATCGGCCGCGTGGTCCATTGAGTTTAGCGGTCCCCCGGGAAACGAAAGCTTCCGGGTTACGAAAGTAATCCCGGAACGGATTACTTTCGTAACCCAGGGGACGACTGTATATACTTTGCACACATAGACTGAAAGTAATTTTATACAATATTTTTAATTATTTTGTGCATGAAACAAAATTTGTGTACACTGAACCATCAAAAAGTAAAAGTGTCACTATCTCAGTCAGCTGTGAAAAAATGTTTTTGGTTTTTGGAGTATTTTGGATTTCAGAATTCCAGATAAGAGAGACTTGATCTATACTAAGTAACTTGGAGGGAATATTTGTAAAAGTCTGCCCTAAAAGATCACCACATGAGGACTATCCCATGTCCTGATCTTGAGATTTCAGTTCCAAAAGCTGAATGCTAGGGATGATTACCTGTGGTGCATGGCGCAAGCACTTGACTATAAAAGTGAGGTTACCAGCAGCAGCCTATGGTGAAGTCATTAAACATTAAAGCGTGTGCATCAACCACAGTTCCACTGAATATTCCAAAACACACTAAGGCCCTATATAAACGCCCTATACAAACCAGCACTTTGAGCCAGCCTGGGGGCGGAGGCAGGGCATCACGTCCAGATGATGCACACCCTGATTCTGCCCCCAGGGTGCCATGATGTCATGCGGCAGTCCATATGGTGAACAGCATCATGGTGCTCCTCCGGCACTGCATCCATATAATGCAGCACTGAAGGAGCGCCGTATAGCCAGAGCAATGCAGTGAAAGAACAGATCGAGGCTGGAGCATAAGGTTGCCATGGCCCTGATCCAGCTGAAGAAGGGACGGCTGGAGGTCACCCTTTCAGAACTGTTTGTACAACCCCTTAGTCTAACAAATGAGGAAAACACACCCTTTTCAAGCATGTGTGCCCTTTTACCCTGGGAACTGGAGGAGAGGTTCCAGGTCATGAAACACATGGTGTGGCCCTGAGACCTAGGAACCTTAGTTCCATACACAGAATCTACTTTGAAGGCACCCCATTTCCAGCCCAACAATTCATACAGAGTAGTGTGTTTGGGAGCTGGTTGAGAAAGATGTCATTTTTAAAGGAAAACTGGGGTGAAACAGATGGGCAGGAAGAAGTGGCTAGAACCTAATCCCGGGCTGATTTCCTTGGGGCTGCAGCAAACACACACCCAGATTTGGGTTGCCTTAGGCAGCCCTAGCACAACCCCAGGGCAGCTTCTGGGTACTCCGGGGGACTGTGTTGTGTAAATGACATGCCCCCAGAGTGGCTAGAAGCCAGCCCTGTCTGTCTGTCTGTCTGTCTGTCTGTCTGTTTTGGGCCATTGATGCTCATGCACAACATGAGCAACATTTTAGGACCAAAAATAGAGAATCATTGAATTGTAGAGTTGGAAAAGATCCCAAGGGCAATCCAGTCTAACTTGTTGCTGTGCAGGAAAACATAATCAAAATACTCCTGACAGATGACAATCCAGCCTCTCTTTTAAAATCTCCAAAGGAGGATATTCTACCATTCTCTGAGGCAGTGCATTCCATTGTCCAATATCTCTTACTGTCAGGAAGTTCTTCCTAATGTTGAGATGGAATTTCTTTTCCTTTAGCTTGAATCCATTACTCCAGGTGCTAGTCCCTGGAGCAGCAGAAAACAAACTTGCTCCATCTTCAATATGATATCCCTCCAAGTATTTATACCTGGCTGTCATGTCACCTCTTAACCTTCTCTTCCCCGGGCTAAATATGCCCAGATAGCTAAGCTGCTCTTCATAGGGCATGGTATCCAGAGATCCTGCTGAATAGTTAAAACTTAAGTTATTATCTGTCTGTATGCTACAGTTGAAGTTTCAAATATTTTTCATAGGCATATCTTATGTACACTGGCTTACACAGCCTAGATTAACTTTATCTGTAATGAAGCAATAATACTGCTACTCACGTTTCAAACAAAGATGCTGTTAGCATCTTTGGGTTTACATAAATAATAACTTAGGGGAAACTGCTACGTAGTTGGTTGTAATGATAGCATTATACATTTTTGCTTCTTTCCCCACTAGGCTACATAATCACACATGTGTTGATAATATGCCACCAGTTAGTTTCAGATAAAAGGGTAACTCCTTAGTCAATGACATTTTAGGCCTTTTTAAAAGTGCATGTTTTTGTTATTTTCTATCAAGCTGTTTTCACTTTATGATGGCCTGCAAGATCCCCAGTCAACAACTGCCATGATCAGGTCTTGCAAACTCAAGTCTATGGCTTCCTTAATTGAATCAATCCACCTGTACTGTGATTTCTCTCTTTTCCCAATATGTCAACTTGAATAAATGTGTATGAGATTGTTTCTCCAATTGTTGCCTTTCTTAGGGGTGGACAATTTTTTTCCCTTCGCATTTATTTAAATTATTTAAACCTAATTTGCATTGGTCAGTTCAATAAGTACAGCTGTTTCCAGCATGGAAATTTTAAAAATATAGTTCAACACCATATTTCCAACAGGGAAACTTTTCATGTCCTAGATGGATAAATGCTTCCAAAATATAGTGTCCAAATGCCTGGCTGGATGAATGCTTTGAGGCTCCAACCACAATGAAGAAATAATTCAGAAGAAACTGAGGCTGCAATTGCACTGCAGAAATAATCCAGTTTGACACGTAATTCTGGGAACTGTAGTTTGTTTGTTGTGGCACCTAACAGAGAAACCGAATGTTTAAAAAACTACAGTTCCCAGAATTCTATAACGTTGAGCAATAGCAGTTAAAGTGGTGTCAAACTGGATTATTTCTGCAGTGCAAATGCAGCCTCAGTTTCCTCTTTCCGATATTCTGGTGGTGTCTGTTGTTGCTGTTGTTGCATAGTCTCAAATTTGTTCTGTCCTGAAAATGGAGAAAATCAAGACTGGTGTCAGTTCTCTAAAAGAAATGCTATGAAATGAAATTTTCAGCCATCCCAGCCTCTTTACAACACCAATCCTTATGAGAAAATCTTCTGCCCAATGCATGGCCTGAAGACACACAAAGCTGTTCTACTGACAGAACTAACCAGCTCTGATCTTAGAAGCAACCTGGGCAGCCGAAACCACCCGTGATCCATGTATAAGGTGCTTCAAGCTCCACAAAAATAAAACAAATAGATACATCTATCATTACTACTTAGAAAATGTGGGGTGTGAATGATGTACAACTTTACTGATTTGAGCTGCCGTGAATATCCATAAAGTTCTTTTTTGTAATAACCAAAGAATTTGGGGAGGATGTTTTAAACATTCCAGTTCAAACAAATAACAAAGGCTGAAGTCTTTGATTTTAATCATAGCAACACCATGTCCTTTGGCATGATCATTAGATGTCAGCTCCCTGGGGTTCCTCGCTATACTGTGTTTTGTTATCGGCTTTTTGAACACATTTAAAATAGTACTCCAGGAGGGGAGAGGAGGGGGGGAAGAGATCAAGGAAGAGGGTGAACAGATAGCTCCATTTGGGCAATTCACAAAGATAACGGTATGGATGAAATTCTGTTCCTCTTGAAATCAATGGCTGTTTGGCTCCTGACTTCAATAGAGCCACAGTTTCACTGGGATTCTTTTTGTTTGGGTTTTTGTTTTGTTTTTGTTTTTGTTTTAAAGTAAGGGAATCTTTATTTATATCCCGTTACTTGTGGACTACGGCATTCAAACTGTTTTATGTTTCTCGTTTTATGTGGGAATTGCCTGAGGACATTTTAGAAAAAGACATGAAGAGAGGAAGAAGGAGAGACTTTGAAGTCATTGTTCCAGCATCCAGCGGGGAGCCTGGAAGACTATCAGCAGTACCAACCGTTGGCAACCTGCATTCACAAACTTACGGTATAATGGACAAATGTGCTTTCTGCTGGACTCTCCTCCCTGATGGGAAACTGCCACTAAGACCAGAATAAAGAACATTTGACTGGAGAAAAAAAAATCAAGTCAGAACAAATGCCTCCATAGTTTATATTATAGCTGTGATTTCTGAAAATGTCTTCAAGTGAGCAGCTTGCTAGTGCTGGAAATACAATTGTCAGGGCTCACTAGCAGCCAGCAGCCAGACAATTGACTACTTAGTGCAGATCTGGATGTGAATGTCATTATCACATCCGATTGCTACTTGACCTTCCTCGGCCCCGTAAGACTGCCAGATCACAACAACATAGCACTGAGAGCAAAACCAACAACCAGAAAGCTTCTGCCTACCAGGCAACTCTTAGCCCTCTTCTACAATTGATTTTGACAGGATTGATCTACTATGGGGAGAGAGGAAAGACCCCTGTAAAGTTCTATCTGGAAATCAGATAACAACAACAAAATACATTCTTGGTTCCACATTAAAAATAATAACAATAATAAAGGGGGTGAAACAAAATTTATTAGGTTATACTGACAGCCCAAATGTTAACAAACAAATATCATTGAGTTTTAGAAGCCTATTTTTAAACCCATTCAGTAATTCTTCTTTTTAAAAAATGTGCTTACTTATGCAGTGACAAAAAGGAAGGCCTAAGTGTGGGTATGAGTTGTGGTTGAGCAGCCGTGTATCCTATCCTATATCTAAAAATCGCAGGAAGAGTACACCCAGTACAATATTGTTCATTTTGAAGCCATTTAAGACAATTCAACAAGTTTTAAAAGTCTACACAGTGAACACCAAAAAAAGATTATTCCGTTTATAATTACAGATGCAAATCTGGAAAATAATAACTATACATTAAATAAATATACAATGGGGTTGGTTATGATGAATGGATCTATGTGTTATCAGTTGATCGCCAGTTTCAAAACTCATGTGTGTTTCTTGTTACATTTCTTTATCTTTAAACTAGAGTGTTGACTGGACAGCCTTCAAACAGAAGGTTCCTTATGAAGAGGTCTATCTTTGATAAAGTAGGATATATGGCCAATGTAAAAGAGATGTTGCAAATTCTGCATAAGTCTCTAATACATTGCAGTCCTGAAGAAATGATGGCCAAGATTTTAAAAGCAGTATGCTCAGCTCTTGCTAGTCCTTTTGACTACACAAGCCTAAATAATTCCATAATGATGCTGTCGCCATACAAAGGGCAAGGTGTGTCTAGTACTTTATCATGCCTAGTTTTGTTAGTTTTCAACAAATGCTATCTCTTTCTTGTCCATCAGCACCCACACTTATGCACAGTAGTCAACAGACTCATATAACATGTGATAGCTTGACAGAAGTATAGCTAACACTCTTCGACCTTTAGACCAGGAAATAACACATGTCTTGCGGCTGCACCTGCACCACAGAAATAATGCTATTTGACATTGTTTTAACTGCCATGGTTCAATGGTATGGAATTCTGGGATTTGTAGTTTTGTGAGATATTTAGTCTTCTCTGTCAGAGAGCTCTGGTGCCCTAACAACCTACAAATCCCAAGATTCCATAGCATTGATCCATGGCAAATAAAACAGTGTCAAACTGCATTATTTCTGCAGTGCAGATACAACTTTATGTCATCTCCTTGGGGAGGTATTGCTGTGTTTCATGACATGAAATAAGTAAACTGTACTTTTTAAAAGATATAGCAGAGTTATCTAGATCTGACTGGACAAGGTGAATCACTTTCCCATCAGTTTTATTCAAAGGGTAGTGAAAGTAACCACGGCAAAAGCACAATAGACTATTTATCAAAGAGAGGTAATATGAGATGTTTCCTGTCTAATAAGTTGCTGCTCATAAGGCAAACTCAGTTCCTAACTAATAAAACAAGTCAACTTACTTGATGACTGATACCAACATCATAAAAAAAGAAGAGGATTGGAAAGAAAAGGTCAGCAAAATTTGGTTTTTCTTTCTAAAAAAGGAAAGAGGAAGAAAGACTCATAGAAACCAACTCCTCGCATCTCTGCCCCTTTGGATTTCATGCTACACAGTGTGACTCATCAAGAGCACAGACATTTTTGGCTAACGTCTGATTCTATACACCAAAGAATGATTCCATAGTTGATGACATGGCATTACCAGCCGAAATTTTTTTAAAAATTAAAATATTATTGCTGAGAAGGGAGTCTGTGGCTGAGAAAAAGTGAGTTCCCTAAAATAAGGGTGAATTCAAGGCACAGACTGAAGCAAATGGAGGAAGACAATACACTTTTTAAAAGCAATCTAGCCAACTACAGTAATATATTGTTGTCATGAGTGACAGATTCTTGTTCCTTTCAAATGTGACCTCAAGAGCACTTTTAGACACATGGAACTTTCAAAGTTTTATGTTTTTCTCCTTACAATCCTAAGGGGTTCACCCCTCCAAAAAAAAAGAAATGTTATAATGGGAAGATAACATGTAATAAAGTAAGTGACAGAATGGGTTAACTTTTTGATCATTACAAAATAAGAAACAAGAATGACTTATTTAAAAAAAGAAAGCCTGCCATGACTAGAAGAATGAATTACTCTTGTACAATAACTTTCCAAGCTCTGAGCTGAACTCCAACTTGTATTTGAAAATAAAGAGTGAAACACGTGGGGGCCATTCAGACTACCATATAAACCGGTTTGTAACCCAGATTAAAATTGGGACGTTTAATCCGTCTAATTTGCGATTGTATGTACAGCACTGTGTAAATTTACAGCGCTATATAAATAAAATTAATAATAATAATAATAATTATTATTATTATTATTATTATTATTTCATACTGGCGCCGGTTTTTTCACTAGGGAATCAGGATCTTGCACACCCAGTTTTTTCAGAAAGCAGGGTATTTGTCTTTTCTTTTCTGAAAAATCTGTACAATCGAATTTGAACTTGGCTCCGATCATGATCGGGTCAAGTTCAGGGGAGCGCTAAAGGCCAGGGGGCGGAACATGCCTCCTCTCGCTGCAACTGCCAAATACTTTTGTGTTAGCCCACAAGTTGGGAACTTGTGTTTTAAAAGTCTTTCTTTCTTTCTTTCTTTCTTTCTTTCAATATATATTAACAGAAAATATTAAAGGATGTAAAACAACATAGCCTTGAAGAGGAAAAACACAGCGAACATGAACTGAAATTGCTCTTCTGTTTTAGCAAAATGTAGAACTTCCCAAAAAACTGAGCCTGATGAATTCTTCTACTCAAAAACAGCCCAAATTCAAAACTATTCTTCAAACAAGGTTGGCAACTACCTGTATTAGACAGCCAGACTCAGAAAAGAGAAGAAGAATCAAAGTTCAAGGGTAAAGTTCCCTTTGGGGCAAATACACATAAAGTGAAAAATGTTCCATTTGAAGAGTTGCCATGGAGAAGCATCAATGGGCCTTAATTTAATTTTGCAACAATTCCAAATGCTAACATAGTGCTGGCTTTTTATTGCAGGTTGCGTTATCAGAAGTGCAAAGCTGCCTTTAAATATAGACCTAATCTTTTGATCTTTTCAAAGCAACCCATTTCCCTTTGTGAGCCTTCCATTCTCACCTGTCATGCCCTATGAGAGGAAAAAAAGGTTTAGCGCCCACAGTTCGTGCTATCTTTTCCTGTTAAAGAAGAGCAATGCAAATACTAATGGTGTTTCAAAATGGCTTTTCAGAACAGACAAAAGCTCTCCTGGCTGAAAGTAACACCTGGTAAACTGATATACCAATTCTGGGCCCTATGTCACTGCTTTAATTTTTCTGAGTTGATGTTACATAACAGAAAAAATAATATGGAAAGAATGCGATGTTTCAGGTCTTTTTTTGAAGCACCATGGTTGAAGTCGTATTTTCATATTTTCAATTGAAGGGGATGGGTGTCCATGTTAGTCCATTAAAGCAACAAACATCAGAAACTAGCAAATTTTGTTTGACATAAGCTTTGGTGGACTCCCGTCCATTTCATCAAATGTGCATAGACTCAGGGGACAGATGATATTGATGCACGTGTTGCAGTGAAGCAAGGGAAATCAGCAACTGATGTTCATAACAGTGATCACTTAATAGGCATTGATAGTGAAGAAGGCATGCAGTGCTGATAAAAATGTACTAGCTAGGTATAAAATTATTTCCCAGACCCATTATCTGGCTTCCAGCAATTAATTATAGGAACCAGACCATACAAAATGGAGAGAGTGGATGGAAAGGCCAGTAAAAATGAGGTGATTGAAGCCATATGACCAGGTTAAATACACTATGGCCAAGATCCTTCATCAAGCAATAAAAGCATAATGCTCCACCATGCTGTTCTGTTCCAATCCCATGTCTTCTTTTAATATTATAATAGTTTGATTCTATTTTAATGGTCACTTTTGTATGTTTTTCATTGTACAGTACTGTGCTTTTAAACTGTAAGCTGCTTTGAGTCCTAAATCTGGGAAGAAAGCAGATGATGATGATGATGATGATGATGGGATGCAATAGCTGTCCTCCATGCCTTTGAGCTCTAGTCAAGTCCCAGAAGGGGCTGCTGTTGTGACTACTGTTTAGTAGTAGGAGGGGAGGAAAGTTAGGAATTCAGATGTTAACAAACTGATTTATCTCAGCTTGGAGGGGGAAGGAGCTGGCTGTGTGCTCAGAGACTGTGTGCGCTCTCCTGTCCCTTCTCCTCAGAGCTACATCAGTTCAATTGGCACCTCATGATCTTTCTTCTCCCTTCAGTAAATAGCAGTGGCCCTTCCAAGAGCTTGATAGCTGCAGGAGATCATTTTTGGATGGGGCAGGCATAGCTATCAGATAGCATTCTACACTCCACCCCAGAAAAGGCATATGCACGTATAATCCGTGCTTCTGTACAAGTATGCCATTAACAGAATTGTAGCCTATACAGGGGCGAGATAAGAGACTTCATTTCTAAGATCTACTCAGTAAAGACCCCACACCACCCCATACTTGTTTATCTTTCTGCTGGACTGGATCCTAGCAAGCCTTCAAATGGTTTCAAATAGAAGACTCTCCTCTGACAGCCTTTCACACAGAGAACTGCCCTCTCTAAAAGAGGAGTCAAAGCAACGCTTCATGGAGGAGATACTGTTTTCCTGTCCCTTTGAATTTTGTTTTGCATGGTTACTTTTTAAAATTAATTAATAAGAGATTTGTGGCGGAAACAAAACCAAAGCTCTTGCTAAAGCTCCCAAGGTGTTTTGTTGTTGTTTCATTTGAAGGGTGAGCTTATTTTACCTTTCTAGTTAATGAAGCACCTTACTGGGCTCTGGAGGGCAAAACAACTCATTCTCTTTGGGGCATGACTTTTATTACCCCCCTCCCCACGTTGCCATTGTACATTATTTGTATTTGTGCTGAATGAAAACAAGGCTGGTTCAAGTCATTTTGCTTTCTGAAGAAGAGCAACAAATACCTTTTCCCCCATATACACTGGCAAAGCATGTCATATCTCCACGGCAGTCAAATTATTTGGATACCTGAAGCAGAAATCCTCACAAGGATATCTTCCCCATCCATGGCAGCATTTACAAAAGCACCTATACACAGTGTAGGATCAAATCATTGTTGAGCATCACATCTGGATTACTAGCTGCAATTGACTGAATTGTGCACCATTTTGTCAATCTCATTATACTTTTTTTAAACAGCTCTAGCCAGAATGTTCTGAAACCTACAGCAGACACATCACACAGTTAGGAATATGTGGTTTTCACATAGGGAGCTGGACAGATTTCAGAGATATTTCCAATTTAGCTTTTTTTGTGTTCATGCAAATTCTTTTTTCAACTACAAAAGAAGGATAATCCATTCATTCATAATAAATGAAGGAAAGAGCGATGTTGGCAAGGAGAGATATTTGTTCACTTATAGCTTCATTATACACACAGAAACAAAACCTGCTTTTCAGGATTAAATGTACCACAGAATGGAGTACATAGCCTAAAGTCAAATCATAATAAATAATCAAACCATGAAAACATTAAGCAAGATCTGACACATAAGACAGCAGATATCCTGGTTTGAGCATTGGACCATGACATTGTAGACCAGGGTTTGAAGCCCCACAAGGACATATAAACCCACTGGGTGACCTTCAGCAAGTCACACTCTCTCAGCCTCAGCGGAAGGCAATAGTAAACCCTCTCTGGCCTGATAGGAGCTGTGGCAACCTCATGCTGTGGCCCAAATCTGGCCTCCAGAGAGTGCAAAAAAGAGCTGCAAAAAACGAGCCGCAAAAAGCAAGCTGCAAAAAAGCTGCTCCTTTTTGTTCCCTCCAAGGGCACTATAGCCACAGTGGCACAACTGTATAACACCCCTTCGGAGCTGCATCCTCTAGACCAGGGTTTGAAGCCCCTAATTCTGCCCACAGAGTGCTGGCCTGTATCGGACCCAAGTCTTTTTGTACTTGGTGACCAAGGGATGCCTATGGAAAGCACGTAAGTAGATATGAATGCAAAAGTGCCCTCCTATTTCTGTTCACCAGTGAAATATAGGGACTGCACACAGCACAGAGAGACAGGATACTGGAATGTTATACATAGCTATCTGGGACTAGAAGTTTTATATATCCACTATGACTAGTAACCATTGATAGCTTTATCCTTCACAAATCGGTCTAGTCCCCTTTTAAAGCTGACTTTGTTGGTGGCCACCTTGTGACAGGAAATTCCATAATATTGACATAATCTTTAATAGAACTTCACCCATGTTCATTACACTTCCAATTATGCCAAGGTCAATGCCACACGAACCAGTCTCTCAAATACTACAGTGCTCCATGTTTTCCTGGTTCCTCTCAAACATGCTTATCCCCCCACCACACACACACACACCCATCCACATAAACATATATACACTTGAGTTATTTTCATACCAATTGGAACAAGTCTTCATCTTTCATTTCACACTTTTTAATTTTTTAGCTTTCTAATGAAAAACCACATAACACCAAATAGTTATTTTTAATACTGTGCTTCTTTCAGTGCTTACCTCCGAGCTGTCTATGCTTGGTGTTGTATTTTGCCCATGTTACATCTAACAGTGCAAAGCTGTTGTTGGTCAGAAAATTGAACTTGGGCCCCTTCCTTCCTTCCTTCCTTCCTTCCTTTTTTCCCTTCCTTCCTTTTTTTCCTTCCTTCATTCTTGTGCATAAACCTGATATAGCATGAGAATTCTTCCCAGCTAATGGAAGGAATAATCCCAGAATGTTTAGACAGGATCATTTTTGTATGATTATCATCAGAGGACAGTTGTATTTTAGTCCAGTCTTTCTAAGTGTATGGTGTAATTAATTATATTAAGAATAATAAAATTTTGACGTGCAATTCTAGAATAGAATGAATACACTCTATTGTAACTTCTGTGCAGGAAGGGTGTAGAAAAGGGTGTCTCAAGTGGGAGAGGAATTTGGGGATGTGGAGGAGTGAGTTAAAGCACACACCTCCCATGAGGCTTTAAAGACACTGCAAAGTTCCTTTCTGATCCCAGTTTTGATGGTCCTTACTAGCATCCATAGTAAAATGCTACAAGTTTATTTTGAGAATAACACTAGCAAGTAAATGTTTACATCTCTGTGTACAAAGGACAAGGCTTTGCAAAAAGAAAAGTCAGCATGAACTTGGTTCAGATATGTATAAATTAACTGATTGATACAGGGGAAGGGAAGTAATTATACCACTGTATTCTGCTTTGGTCAGGCCTCTCCTGGAATACTTCTGGGCACCACAATTCAAAAAGGATGTTGAGAAACTGGAGCATGTCCAGAGGAGGGTGACCAAAATGGTGAAGGGTTTGGAAACCATGCCTTAAGAAGAGAGACTTAAGCGTGATCTAGATGGGCATTAAGAGGCGCCTGGGCAGCACCATTAGGGTTCATGAGTGTGCAGTGTTCGCATGCTCACAAACTCTAGCACGTAATGACACTTGCGTCATCACATCAAAGCTTTTAAATGGCATGCATATGCACGCCAAAGCAACTGCACAGCTTCTAGATGGAGCTGCACAGTTGTGGCGGTGGAAAGGCGCCAAGTGGCGCCTTTTCTTTTATTTGCACCGCATCTGTGGCACAAAAAAAGAGAGCGGTTTGCCCACTCCTTTTTTGCTGCGCAGCTTCACCGCTGCATGTAGCTGCTGCGGTGAAGTTCTGCAGCAAAAAAAGGTGGCTACAGACCACCCCTTTTGGGCAGTCTGGAAAGCCCCTTAGAGAAGTGGATATGCTTAGCCTGGAGAAGAGATGGTTAAGAGGTGATATGACAGCCCTGTTTAAGTATTTGAAGGGGTGTCATATTGAAGATGGAGCAAGCTTGTCTTTTGCCACTCCAGAGACTAGGACACAGAGCAGTGGATGTAAACTACAGAAAAAGAGATTCCGCATCAACATTAGAAGGAATGTCTTGACAGTAAGAGCTGTTTGACAATGGAACATACTCCCTTGAGGTGTGGTGGAATCTCCTTCTTTAGAGGTTTTTAAACAGAGACTGGTTGGCCATCTGTCAGGGGTGTTTTAATTCTGTGTTCCTACATGGAAGGGGGTTGGACTGAATGGCCCTTGAGGTGTCTTCCAACTCTGATGATTCTATGATTCTAGGGTACAATTTTCAACATTCTTCCAAAAATGCTACCAAAATCTATGGAATCACTAAAAAAATATTTTATTTCTTGTTCACATTCTGTCATAACCAGTGTGCTCTGAAAGCAGTGGTGTCCAGTAGATCCTCCACCGAAGGGCTCAGAAAATGCAGTCTTAGATTTTACTTTAATTTCTCATGTAGCAGTTTGAAGTTGAACAGAAACTCTGCCATTGCCAAACTAGAGTTGAGCAGCAGCAGAAATCCTGTTCACGTTGGAGCAGGTGTTGGTGGGCTGGTGATAAAATCCAGATGGATTGATTGCACACACACAGTCACTGGTGATTGAAAGCAAGATCTCCAGGCCCCACCAACTTTCTGTTCTTGCCATGGTGGTATTCATGGCTCATAGGAAACCTGCTGTCTTATACGCCTGACTACAATTATGCTTCTGCTGCCATGGGAAAAGCAAGGAGCAAACACTATCCTTCCATCCTCCTTGTGACAGTGGCAGCCAATGTCAGCGAATATATCTCTTCCCCCCCCCCCTTATACTTCATCAAGAACAGGTGTGGGCAATTTGTGGCCCTCCAGATATGACTGAATAGCATTTTCCATCACCCCTGCCTAGCATAGCCAGCAGTGCAGGATGGTGGGAATTACAGTTCAAAAGATGCAGAGACTAGAAAGCACCAAATGAAATCCCCAAGAGAAACATATCTTAAGATGCTCAAAATGTGGTGGTTATATTAGTCAAAAAGTGGTTTCCCATCCTATTGATATTCTTAAGGCCTTCTTCAAGAGCTATAGAAAACCATAAAAGGACAGCAGAGAAATACATAGTCTCAAATATCATAAAATCATAACTATATTGGTTTTATACAGATTTTATGCAATGTGATACTATGCATTTTTGTGGTGAACAAGGTGTACACAGCCCAAAACATCTTCCTTCCTAGCAAGCCTAGTGTTCTTTGACTCATAAAGCAACCATCTTTTGATCATCTTGATATGTGTCTCCAGCTTCTTCTGGGGACTCACAGTTCAACAGCACCTGAAGGGCCACAAGTTGCTCCACCATGTTCAATAATGACCTCCAAGGATGAAAGCAGGCAGTACATTGCTCCCTTGTGGTGGCCACAGTTATCATTTTGATGGTTCTCCTTCCCACCCAAATGCTGAGAAAACTGTGAAGGTCTTGGTGGAGCTCAGCTCCATGCTAAGCAATACAAAAGAATTTTGTTCCATGAATCAGACAGGATGTGGTAGAAGTTAAACTGAAAGAATCTCTCAGAAGAGGGGGAAATAGCACACAGTAGGAGCTCTGTGCTGCAGCAAAGCAAGCTCAGTAGACATGAAACCTCAAGACTTGTAATTTTGGGGGCTCTTTCTCAGCATGACATGCCATAATCTGTTTGAAAAGATTCTTCTTGGTTAAAACAGTAACAACGCTTGGCTTCATTTTGGTATCACACAACACACACACATACACACTAGTGTTCGTGCAACAATTCTTTGTTTGATGACTTCCCTCCCCCTCCCTGAACCTCTCTCTCTCTCTCTCTCTCTCTATATATATATATATATATATATATACAGTATATGAGAAGCCACACACACAAACACCCTCTCCAGGTGTGATCTTTGGCATCCTGCTGGTTTTGCTCTTTCATCACTGCATCCAATCTGAAGCTTTACATCTGCATTCTGAACAAAGCCTGCCACTAATAACTACAGCCAATTCATGAAACACCTGTATCCTCACATAACTTGCTTCGGGATAAGGCTGGCTTGGTTTAAAGTGTATTTGATTATGTATATTAATTTTGTAGACATACAAAAAATAACAGCCAGAGTTTGGAGACAAATTTGTTTCTCATGATAACGGATCCTTCATTTTGCAGTTGATTCAGATATAGTGAGCCGTTTTTGACATCCAGCCAGGATAGTCAGCCAGGGTTCAAAGAACTGGCACATGCTTCCTATATAATCCAGTTTCCAGGAGGAATAACTAAACAACCCACAAAGCTTCTGTCCATGAATTAGAGCAGTGGGTCTCTGTGGGAGCAGGACCTCTGGAGTGCAAGAATTGCTGAAAGGCCCTCATCCCTCCTCCTCTTCCTCCTCCTTCAACATTTCCCATTTCTGGAAAGGAAAGGAGGGTGCTTAGAACCTTTGCCCTAGGGAGGAGGCAAAGAGCTATCCCTTTTTAAGATGGTAAAATATAGATATACATGAATATGTGAATGAAAATACACACACTAAACAAAGAAAATATTTTTATTCATATCATATGTCAAGTGCGGAGGGCAATATCTAGACATAAATGTAAAAAGTTGAGAACCACTGGATTGGTGACTTCCAAACCCATCAGGAGCCAGTACTGATTTTGTCTTTCCTCCAATAAGTATGAGAAATAACCCATCGTTTGAACATCAAGTTACTCTCGCCCATGTATGAAAAGTCTTTGCAATCTCTGTGGTTTTATGAGATTTATAAACATGCATACCAACATATCTACATAGAGTATATATTAGAAATGGAATGGGGATAATAGCTGAAGGAGTGGGTACAGGATTTTCATGATTAAGGATTTGCTTTAAAAAACAGCTTTACCATAGGAAGTCTCTCTTTGGAAATGCTATTCTATTTTGCTAAGCTACCTACACTGGTAGGAAAAACATGGAAGAATACTGACTGGGAAAGGGAGCAAAGCAGGGAGAGCTGATGGCTTCCATGTCAGTGGGGTGGTGAATTCATTCTGGATTTTAATGGCCCATTTTAGATTAGCAAAAAGAGGTGTGTTGAAGGCTGCATGAAAGCCCAGCCTTTAGATGAGAAAAAGGGAAAGTGTGCCATGAAAACACTATTTTGGCATTTTAAGGGAGAAGAAGTGCTTTAAAAAGGAGCTGGGCCATTTTACATTGGCAAAAAGAGGTGTGTTGATGGCTGCATGAAAGCCCAGCCTTTAGATGAGAAAAAGGGAAAGTGTGCCATGAAAACACTATTTTGGAGTTTTAAGGGAGAAGAAGTGCCTTTAAAAAGTAGTTTGATTTCCCCACTACTTTTTCAAAAAGGGCACAACATTGCTATTGCATCTAAAGGCTAAGGTGTAGTTGCATGGTTAAGTGGGGCTCTGTCTCTTTAAAGCGCCCATTTAAAGGCAGCAATACAGGTCCAGATCATAATGGATCGTGGATTGGGAGCATGCGTGGTGTGGACTTCACTTCTAATTAAAACGCTCAATGCCCTGCAGGTGTAAAAGCTGGGGTTTATCCGTGAAGTTTTTTAAAGCTCCCAAATCCTAGCTCCACTCCTAATCCGAACCCTAGACATGCGCAGTAGGGACTCTGGGATGCCGTTACTGTTATTCTACTGTGGATAATATGTCAATTCATTCACAAAATAAAGGGGTTCATTCATGATGCACCAGTGCAATGGCACAGTTTAAAAAGGCGGAGGAAACGCAATGATAATTTGACGGTTCCTCATAAGTATACATTTGTCCTGCGCAACTGTGCAGGTTTGCCGGCTGCCGGCTGCGAACTGCGCAATTCCGCAGTTCCCAGCCGGCAATGATAATTTGACTGTATGGTGTAACTGCGTTACATGGCACTGCCTTTGAAAAGTATTCTGAAAATTCAGCTGGTTCAGACAGCAGCTGCCACGCTGTTAACAGGGGCAGATTACAGAGACCATACAACTCCCCTGTTAAAACAGCTTCATAGGCTGCCAGTTTGTTTCCAGGCACAATTCAAGGTGCTAGTTGTCACCTATAAAGCCCTACATGGCATAGGTCCATACTATTTGGCAAACCATTTCTCCTGGTACAAACTGGCTCGGACTCTGAGATCCTCTGGAAAAGGTCTTCTCTCCGTCCCAACACCATCACAAACACGTTTGGTGGGAACGTGAGACAGAGCCTTCTCGGTGGCTGCTCCTAGACTCTGGAACTCCCTAGAATGGCTCCCTCCTTGATGGCCTTCTGCCAGCAGGTGAAGACCTACCTGTTCACACAGGCATATACGAAATTTTTATAAGGACAAGCTGGGATGCTGGACCATTTTTTAATGTTTTAATTGTACTGTTTTTAATGTTGTGAAGCTGCTCTGAGTCCCAGTCCTGGGAAAAGAGCAGGATATAAATAAAATAAAATAAAATGTAGATACCATCATTGTCAGTCAGCTCTCATTGCCACTGCTATTATCACAGTCAGATCTCTGCCAACTCCCATTTACCTTTCTCTCCAAAAACAACAATGAAATGAAGACTTTTCCTATGTATGGGGTGCCCAGCATCCTGTTGTAACCTGAAAGTGCTCTTCCAGGAGTGGTGAAGAGGAGGGAAAAAGCAAATATATATATATATATATATATATATATATATGTTTACAAACTTTGAAATCCTTAGTATCAGCACATGGATTCAAGATCTCTCAGTAAAAGCCACTCATAAGAAGATATTTCTAGTAAGACTACCAAAGGGGTGTGCATGTCAAATTTAAAGTCATTGGGCAACTTTCTTGGATTTTTGTTCATGATAGTTGGTGTACATCAGACTGTACCAATAATGACCTACTACTTTACCTTTTTGTTTTTCTCCTCCTCTTCCTCCTCCTCCTTCTCCTCCTCCTCCTCCTCTTTTATTACTTATGCTTTTATTATTATTATTCTCATTTTCATTTTTTTCATCTTTTCTTTTCCTTTAATGTACTGGCAAACTTCAGTTCTGGAACACAGGCTTCAGTAGGTGCAGAAAGCTTTATTTCATCATCATCATCATCATCATCATCATTTCATATTGATGATGATGAATAAATGATGATGATTTATTTAGAAAATTAAGCTTGTTCACAGCATAACGATGTTGTCGGGACTGATGCAGTTGACATTTATACAGTATAGTGAAAGCACAAAACAGTCCAAACATTTTTGCATGCTGATGCCCCATTTGTCTTCAAACCAAAATATCTGCCTACCTAGGACTACTCTTCCTATCTTCTGTGCCAAGTGTTCCCACCAAACTGACTTTGACAGTTCAAAGTGCATTTTCCCCTCCCTCACGTTTCCTCTTTAGCAAGCTTCAAGAAGGATAAACGATTTTAATCCTTTTGTGTAGCAAAACCATCATCCAGTATACAAAACAGATACAGTATATATGTTATATATGTTACCAAGCATAGCAGAATCTATGATCATGGGTATTTGCATTTTCATTGTCTTTCTTAAAATCCGTGATGCTCTTCTTCCTCTTCTCATTTCCACCAACAATGAATTTTCATAACCAAAATGTATTACATTAGCCCATTTAACTGTAAGATTTGATGCTGAAATACTGCATGTTATGTTCATGTATGGAATGAGAGAGGTAGTAGTCTGCAGTTGAAAGTTCAATAAATAGTCACATTGAAGAGATTTAAAATGGTTCTGCCCACATTGCTGTCTGCTTTCATTTTCTCTTCTACAATTTTGTGTCCTAAGCAAGTCTCCAGGGCATTGGTTTTCAGCCTTTAACAGCTGGACTAAAGTTCTTTCCAGTGTTACAATTCAGAAACTAAAGTGTGTGTGTGTAAGGGAGGGGATACCAGTGCCAGTAATTTCTCTTAAAATAGAGACTTCTGTCTTTCCTCTCTCACACATCTGTGTGAGCCAGAGATTCCAGGTAGTAAGGCATCAAAAACTGGGTAGTCATTTACGTATCAACAAATAAAAGAGGAAGTGTACACCAAAAAAGAAAGACAGAAGAGAGCACAGATTTACATACAATTTCCTCCAGTTAATTTGTATGTGTGTGGCAATACTTATTAAATAATTATGTACTTTACCATAGCAGGAAAGATTATGACCTGGGGTACATCTACACTGCAGAATGAATGCAGTTTGAGCCCTGTAGTGCAGCCATTCACTCACAAACCACAAGGTTGTGAGTTCAATACCAGCCAGGGACTCAGGCTGGACTCAGGCTTGCATCCTTCCGAGGTCGCTAAAATGAGTACCCAGCTTGTTGGGGGCAATTTGCTTGAACTTTGTAAACTGCTTAGGGAGTGTTTAAGTCCACTGATAAGTGGAACAGAAATGTACTTGCTATTGCTATTGCTTCAACTGTCATGGCTCCATCCAATGGAATCCTGAGATCTGTAGTTTGTTGTGGCACCAGCACTCTCTGACAGAGAAGGTGAAAAATCTCACAAAACTACAAATCCCAGAATTCCATAGCACTGAGCCATGGCAGTTAAAGCAGTGTCAAACTGCATTTATTCTGCAGTATAGATGCAGCCCAAGTGAACTTTGCAACTACAGACTGCTTTTTCACTCTAGCGGTCAAACAGGATTTAAACTAGATTTAAACAAGAGTTAAACAAGAAATGTCCTATAATAAAAATACGGCATTTCCTGTTTAACTCTCATTTAACTCTCATTTAAATCCTGTTTGCCCCCTAGTGTGAAAAAGCAGTATGTCTCCTCTTCAGATGCCAACTATGGATGGGCCATATCAACATCCCCTTTCTTCCTTCTTTAAGTTTACCTGAGTTAAAATGGGCAGCCCTTGTTAAAAAAGATGTCTTCAAACAGTGAGTTGTAGTCTATCCAATGCAGACTGTTTTCTGCAAAATGGGAGGACATATGGTATGACCATTTTCTATAAGAGCGGTAGTCATTTGCAGTGTTGTGTGCTACATCTTTAAGAGGTAATCCCAGACTCCCTTAAAGATAGCACAAGCCTTGAAGGAAGATGAATAGAAGGGGTTGCTTTCTGTTTATAGGGGCAGAGGTTAGGAGAAACAAATGTGGCTTATGTCATCTCCTTAGTGGCCAGGACCATGTTGGGCCTATTCAGTTGGGTTTTATGTTTCTATAAAGCCAGATGTTCCACGAGCCCTAAATACATGCAAAAAAAAATCAAACATATTTACCTAGTGTTCTTTCCTTAATCTAAAAAATAGATTGATTTGTTTGGGAAAAGGTGGGATATATTACACAGTTATAGCACTATTATTCCACTTTAATGGCCATGGTTCCATCCCTTGGAATCCTGTGGGTTCTAGTCTGTTGAGCCACTAGAACTCCTAATGGTCTCCACAGATTGCAGTGATGT
Organism: Urosaurus nigricauda; assembly: GCA_034509955.1. Lineage (NCBI taxonomy): Eukaryota > Metazoa > Chordata > Lepidosauria > Squamata > Phrynosomatidae > Urosaurus > Urosaurus nigricauda. The sequence goes on from JAOEGL010000004.1 coordinate 112,408,007, forward strand.
TTCTCTCCGTGTGTATAGGTGACAGATCTGGCACAGAATTTGCCTCGCCTAATGTGTTTATTGTTACCAGATAGCCATGTTCAGACTTTTAGTTTTGTTCACAAAGGGAGGAAGCCAGATAATCCGTGCCCCAGGCATGATCTCTGCAATCTCTCTCTTACTGTATTGCTAGGGAAAGCTCTGTAAAGGAGCTGTAACCTAATTTGGATGAACCTGATTACAGAGTTTCAGGTAATCAGAAACCATGATAAGGGAGGGCATGTGAATGTGCTGAGCTCTGTAATAGGATTCAGCCAAACATGCTTTCAGCTGTGTTTCAGCCTTTCCCTGTCAAGATGGGGAGGCTGGGAGTAAAGAAAGGGGATAAAGCACACATCCATGGCTCTATCTACTCATGTACAATAACACATAAATAAGGAAGTGGAGAATGTGTGAATAAGGTGAGAGTCTCTCAACCATATGAAGGGCCATATATCATACAAATGCATGTTCAGTGTAATGTGCGAACACCTCTCACGTAGTGTTTCATGCAGGATGCCTAGTTGACAAACTTTTTTGGCTCTGGCGAACTGTTATAGATTGTGGAGTAGAGGTGGGTTTTGTTTGGAGGCAGAGCAAAAGATAGGAAAAACGAAAGAGGCTGATTTTCTAAATGAAGAAGAAAGTCTTCAGTAGAGGACGTCTACTGCTCAGACTCAGGTAAAGAAGTAGACAATAAGAGCCCACTCTTAGGACATTATCACACGATCCCTATTCTTATCACAATCACACTTGTTAAAGAAAATGGAAACATATTGGTTTGTCAGCTGCCATTATTGCATGCCTTGTCAATCGTGCGACTGGGGTTGATGCTGCCATCACATGCTCTTTTAGGCTCCCCCTTAACCATGCCTCCCTGCCCTATACCTACTACCCATCATGCCTTTTATTATTATTTTATTTAAACATATTTTCACTTTTTAACACAGTTCTGGATTTCTGCTAGTGTGATTTTGAAGGTTTGAAAGAAGAAAAGAAAAAAAATAGAAAAAATGAATCAGGTTGCTTAGGAATAGCGAGGGGGGGTAGGGGCAGGTGGAGAGGAGGTAACTGTGACACCCCATGACTGCTAATACTGCAATTACTGCAGCAGCAAAGTTTTGCACATGAGGTCTAATGGAACTGCCATGTGATTGGTAGCATATTGATGGATTTCCCTTGTCAATGAAAAGGGACTTTCTAAGCATGCATCAGAGACACAGCATCTATGGGTCAGAGATGACATCATGTGATAAGCATTGCCAAAGGCACTATTTTACAACTATAATTGCAGTTTGAAAACAGTGTGTGATAATCCTGGACAGTTGATCTGCTTCCCTTCCCTTATACTACACAATGGGATAGACTTCAAGAACCTACCAATTTTTCCCACAGCTATACCATAGAGATGACAAATGTCACCTACTTAGATGAATCAAAGGTTGCAGGGTTGGTTTTCGTGTTTTGGTTAACAACAACAACACAGAATATCCCTGATTATAAATGAAATTTATGTCTCTAAATCTCAGAAAATATATTTCTAGGAACAGGCCCAAACCTGTGAGTGGTCATATTTCGCCACAAGATATATTTCTACAAAAGGTCATTGCCCTCTGGAGTTGCATTGAAAAGTGAACATTTCTACACAAAGTCATCTCCCACAAGACAGAAGCAGCATTATTACAGCCATTGGCATATAAATGTTTCATATAAACTCTGTTTTAAAAAAGTAATGTTTGCCTTGGGAACCATGGTTCTGTCACAGAAATAACAATGTAAAAACAGGGAAAACAGGGAATATGGCAGTTCTTTTTTATTTTTGCATTTGCTCAAAAAAATAAATAAAGCTTATATGTATTATGGACAAACTGAGCTCTGTATTTTCAAAACATCTGAATGGTTGTATAAGAGCCCAGAGGAAGAGGGGGAAAAAGAAAGTTATGTTAAACTAGTGTGTGCACTCTTTGTTTTGCTTCCCAAAGCATAAATATAGTTTCAGTAGTCTGGGAAGGCACAAAGTGAATGCTCCTCATGTTGGCACAACAAGATAAGCAGTAAGAAAACTGGGTAGGAGCACCATAAAAGTTTCTTCCTCCTTCCCAGTTCCCACAAAGTCTCTCTGCAATCGAGGAGACAAAATGACTAGCCACTCCCAGGGAATCCAGCAGCTTCTGCAGGCAGAAAAGCGTGCCAAGGACAAGCTTGAAGAAGCCAAAAAAAGTAAGTTTGATAAGTAGTTGCATGCTTTTTGGAAAATAATGGAAATTCTTTATAGGTTAGTTGGTTGTGCAGAAATCATTTATACAGGCAGAGGCACAAACAAACAACTCTAACATATTGGAACATAAATTGTATCAATTAACTAAACAGGTAGTATTATTTCAGTACAGTAAGTGAATTTATCTTCTCATATTTTGTTTCTAGAAATTATATCCAACATCATGTTTGCAACATATTGATTTGCTTTCCAGTTGTAATACTGTTATAGCAGAGCAGTAGTCTATCAAATATTTTGTCACACATCCTGCTCAAGATTTCTTACAATGTTCTGAGCCTTCCAATGATTTCCAACTTACAGAGACCCTAAGGTGAGCTTATCATGGGGTTTACTTGGCAAGATTTGTTCAGAAAGGGGTTCCTTTGGCTTTCTCTGAGGCTGAGAGATTGTGATTTGCCTAGGCTAAACAGAGATTTGAACTTTGGTGTCCAGAGTCCTAGTTGAATACTCAAACCACTACAAAATGCTGGCTCTCATTATCTGATACTGTATACTGTATTTCTCATCCCATTCCCAATGTGGTTGCAATTTCTTCAAGTTCAAAGAAGCTCATATTTAAGCTATGACTACAGACCTATTTCCAATCATTCTTTAATATTTGATCAACGGTCTTTGCACTCTACCTAATAATACAGTACACAAAAGGTGGCATGTATCCTCCAGTCTTCTCAGCTGCATTTCTACCACTGACAAAAATGCATTTCTACCACTGACAAAAATGTCTTTAGCTGCTTCACATGCCTAGCCTACATGTTTAAAAATCTGGCTAATCTTCTCTGCATTAGGTCTTTGGTAAATGTTTCATAACTGTATGAGGTATAGTAGGAATGGGCAATTGTGACAAGGCTGGCCAAGTATTCAAGGGCCAAATTCTGTGTGTTTGTGTGGCCTTTTAAAAAGTTTTTTAAAGCGAAAAATATACAGTGGGCTCTTCCCTTACACAGGGGATCTGTTCCAGAAACCCAACACACACACACCCCACACACACACATAAGGGAAAATCTGCATGTGCTAATGGGGCTCGTGCATGCCATGTGCCGCGGTCACGCGTCCCATTACTTCTTATGGGCATAGCGCGGCAATTTCCGAGTCTGGGCTCCCAGCGTATGCTGGGAGCCACATAAGCCATGCCCGCTTATAAAGCGGGTGCACTGTACAAAAGGCTTAGCAAAATGTATAAATCAAAAATTGTCTGAAATTATAAGATTAATTCTTTACTCAATATTATTAAATTCATTAGTGTCCCCCAGCCACTATTGATTTTTAAAATCCTCCAGTAAGACTTGAACAATTATTATTAATGTTCTATTGATATATAAATCAACCTTAAATATACTTACATTTACTTTAATGTGACAATGGGGCTGTGCAGACCGGCCATTAAGGCTGGCCTGGGGGTGGATTCAAGGCATGGTGTCCATACAACGCACTCCCTGACTCTGCCCCCATGGTGGTGTGATGCCACGTGCTGCTCCACAGCACTCCTCTGGCACTGCATTTACACAATGCACACAAAGGAGCACCTTAAAGCTGTGGCACCATGGCTATTACACCCTTTCCAGGACACAAAAAAGGACTCACTTTTTCAGCTTATTTTTGCACCCTGGAAAGGCCAGATCAGGGTTGCGGCGTGTGGTTGCCGCAGCCCCAATCCGACTCAGCTGGAGGCAGCTTCAGGCTGCCCCTTAGGTACTACTACTGTTGAAATAAAGTACTTAATTTTACTGATATTGATTATACTGTGTTCATTTCCTTTCCCACTTGATTCTACTGCATTTTAGCAGCTTTACACTCAATTTCAATTGCAACATAATATCAGTTTTTTAAACAATAAAAATTCTAGGATGCACTGAGGGCTCTGGGGGTACAAATGGGGATTCGGGGTGGCCTATAGATTGATTTCTGTCTATCCATGAAATAAAGCATTAGAGAGATAGAAGACCTTGTAAGGATGTTCATTTGCAGCAACACATATATAATAACCATGGGAATCTGAGTGTTGTTTTGCCTTTATCCAAGGTTTCATCCCCTGTTGCTGTCTCTCCTTTCACCTCTCTCTGTTCACAGCGGCACATTCATCAGCAGATGCTATTAATATTTTTGCTAATGAAATTGGCTTACGTTCCATGAAATGAAATTTTGCCTCCACTGTTTTATGTCACCTATGACTTTAAAAAAATCATTTCAGAGCAACTGGTTTCATTTTTAATATCTAGCACAAAGGATACCTGAGGAATTCATGTTTTGTGATTTCTGATGAGAAATGATCCAATCTGAAACTCATGAACTAAAATGGAGATTGGAAGATAATTATTCTTCCAGTTTCACACTTCTTCAAATTTTTGGAAGCCATTCACACTCAAAAAATAATAAATACAAGAGTATATATTTTATGATAAATTATTTTGAGAAATTTATACTTTGAAACAGAATTTGTTTATAAATGTAAATTTTATTGGACAATATGTTCCAAAATGCATATTTAAATGTTTATAAATGTGAATTTTGTTCAAAAATATTTCCAACCATCGATATAAATGTATATTTCAGTAGACATTTCAATGGGCATATATATATTTAAATAAGCATTTCTGAACCGCATTTTCTCCATATTTAAATCAATGAAGTGGCATACTGAGTTTGTTAAAAATTGCAAATACCTGCAGAAACTAGAACGACTGGACCTCTGAACAAACCCATATTAAACTGACACAGGCTACATCCTCACTGCAGAAATAATCCAGTTTGGCACCATTTTAACTGCCATGGCTCAATGTTATAAAATTTTGTGAACTGTACTTTTGTGAGACATTTAGCCTTCTCTTTCAGAGAGCTCTGGTGCCACAACAATCTACAGTCCCCAGAATTCCATAGCATTGTGCTATGGCAGTTTAAGCAGTGACAACTGGTTATTTCTGCAATGTGGATGCAGCTAAGGAGCAAAAAATAAGGTGATTTGTCAATCTTTAATTATCACTATCATTGCAAGTATGGTGTAGTAGTTTGAGTGTTGGACGATGACTCTGAAGACGAGGGTCTGAGTCCCAGCTTAGTCATGAAACTCACTGAGTGACCTTGGGAAAGTCACTCACACTCTCTCAGCCTCAGGGGAAAGTAGCAAACCTCCTCTTCCTGAGTAAATCTTGTCAAGAAAAACCCAAGATAAGGTCACCTTAGGGTCACCATAAGTGGTAAAAGACTTAAAGGCACACAACAACAACAGCAAAATTGTTTCCTTCACTGTGGTTAACTCTAGGTTATCTGGAAGGCCATTTATCTACACAAAGGAGATAATGTGGGAGTTCATAGAGTTCCAGCAATTTGAATGTCATAGTGGTTTGGGAAGAAATAGTCTTCATTTTTTTAATCATTATCATTCATTTTGATGGAAAATAAATTCCTTTCAGCTAGGGGATTTTTTTTTTCAAAGGAGAAGGGGAAAAATATGTGAAGTTGTGTTTAATTTCTTATAATCACAGTCTTTGCTTTGGCAACTCTGCCACCTCCCTGGGTCTCAACTTTGAAAATAAGGTACGTGGAAAGATGGCATGAGGTAAATCCCACCAGAGTGAGGTGCCTCATCTTGCAGTGCTCAGATGACACAACCACCCCATTGCTTTGATCATGTACTACTAGTGCCCCATGGCACTCTCTCCAGATCCGGGAATGTGGGCACTTAAAGCCAAAAAGCTACAAAATGGCAGAGAGATCTGCATTAGAAAGAAAACAGAGAGAGAGAGAGAGAGGCGCGGGTAGGTGGAAAAGGCTACCAGGGAGTTTATCACATGGAAGGAATTTGTCTCAATTTTGAAATGAAAGTGGGGCAGGTTCAGAAATGAGTGAATTTGCTAGTTGTGTATTGATGCGGCATCCGGTTCAGAATGACTTCCCATTGCCCAAACGTGCCCGAAATTGCGTGTAATAGCTTCTCACACAGTAACATGAAACCCCATGATTGTGTTTGGAAGGACTTCCCATTGCCCGAAAATGCATGTGGTAGTCTCTTATGCAATAACGTGAAACCCCATGATTGTGTTCAGACTGCCATTGGATTATGCTTGCAATTTCTGTTGTCTGATAAACTCACAAGGGAAATTCAAAATAAATTCTGGGGTGTTCTAGGAATACAGGAGGAAGGGGGGGGGAATCTTCTCCATGGAAAAGAAACCCTTCAAGAATGTGGAGGAAAGCATTGCTTCCAACTGGGATTTTGATTAATTAATAATCTGCAAGCCTGCAACCCAAACAGAAACAATTTCCATGTGCACTTCAGTAAATGCCAGTTCCAAGGTGATCTGTTCCAGTCAGCAGCAGTTCCCCCCTGCTCAGTGTTCAGCCATCAGCAAGATTCAGTTGTAACGCAAAACAAGGAACTGGACCTTTCTGAACAGATAAAGACCTGGGATGTTAAACCAAAAACATGACCTTCATTTTCATGAAAGGAGATAGTTGTGTAACCCAAACCTTTTTTTTAAAAGTTATAAAAAGTTATAGGTTTCATGATTTAAGTTTATTTGCCCTGGGGGAGGAAGCAAAGGAAAGCTGCTTTACAAAGCTGAAATCATAGGGAATGTCCAAGAAATGGAAATGAAAATGGTTGGCTCAAATTATTGCTCTCTGTCTGGCAGGATGGGATGCAGAAGTAAACCCTTACAGAGCTTGGAAATCTTACATTATTTTGGTATTACAACTCCCAGGGACCTCTAGCATAATCATGGACACAATAGCTGTGGGATTCTGGATGCTGTAGTTTAAAAAAGTAATTTTTCAAAGCACTGGTTCCTTCTTTGAATGAAGATGTTTTAACTAGGGGCATCACATTCATATTCTTTGAAGGGCTGCTTTTTTCATTCAATTTGAAAACAAACTCAGCCAAATACTAAAGGAGCTGGGGATGTTTAGTCTAGAGAAGGTTAAGAGATGATATGATAGCCCTGTTTAAATATGTGAAGGGATGTCATATTGAGGAGGGAGCAAGCTTATTTTCTGCTGCTCTAGAGACTAGGACCTGGAACAATGGATGCAAGCTCCAGGAAAAGAGATTCCACCTACACATTAGGGGGAACTTCCTGACAGTAAGGGCTGTTCGACAGTGGAACACACTCCCTCAGAGTGTGGTGGAGTCTCCTTCCTTAGAGGTCTTTAAGCAGAGGCTGGATGGTCATCTGTTGGGGATGCTTGGATGGAGAATTCCTGCATGGCAGGGGGTTGGACTGGATGGCCCTTGTGGTCCCTTCCAACTCTATGACCTTTTGATTCTATGAAAAGGCCTTGTCTGCATAAATATGTTGTTTTACTATGTTTTAAGGCTGGTTTAGTATGGTTCTACTGCAGAATGTGCTGGAAATTATCCAGACTGTTTGCATCAGAACCACGATTTGGGATGTGCATCGTCTGAACAGGATGACACCAAAATGATGGTGGTGGTATGGGAACAGGCCTAACAAACAATGAAGGCAAAATAAACAGATCAAGGGAAAGACTGCTGAGCAAACAGGCTTTAAATGAGAATTAAATGAGAGTTAAACAGGAAAAGTTCTATATTTATCACCGTACATTTCCTGTTTAACTCTCATTTAATTCTCTAGAGTAGAGCTTGTGGCCTTGTTTGCCTACAGATGACCAAACTGAGGCTGTCATACTTTGGAAATATCACAAGAAGGAAGGACCCATTGGAAAAAGACAGTATTGCTGGGAAAGGTAGAGGGAAGTAGAAAGAGAGGAAGACCACACGCCAGATGGATGGACTCTTATTAAGGAGGCCACAGGTATGGGGTTGCAGGAATTAAGCAGACCAGTGGACAGAGGGTCTTGGAGATGTCTCATCCATAGGATCGCCATTAGTCGAGATTGACTTGGAGGCAGTTAACAACAACAATATCTCTCTCCTTCTCTCCCTCTCTCTCTCTCTCTCTCATACATACACACACACACACACACACACACATATGCATTATCTGCAGAAGTTATGGGGGGAAATTGCAGATCTGTCTGTTTGTAGGTTTCCATACCCTCTCTGCAAATGTCCAAGCTCAGTGCTCAATGCATGCATGCTGTGGAAGATGGTGAAATGGAAAAGGAACTCGTGTGATCTCATGGATAGCACCTGGCATGCAATCTCATTTCTCAGTGGTTATCTGAAGGGGGCTTAAACCTGCCTCTTGCTTCTACCTAATGGCTCTGTTATACACTACAGAGTTCAAAAAACTGACTTTTGGACAACAAACCCCTTGAATTCTGGGTATTATAGACCCCAAGGGTAATCTTTTTCCAAGCTCTGTGCCCTATCACCACCATCTTCTCTTTCCCACCATGAATATTGCTGCTTCTCCTTCCAACAAACATATCCTTAAGAATCTAGTGGTAGAACACTTTGTCCCAGCTAAAATTAAGAAAGAGGAAGTAATAATATTTAGCAAGGAGGCAGTTGTCAATAGTAAACACTGGAACCAGTAAGACGGGGCAGGGGTGAAGTGTTTTCACAGGCATTCCTATTGAGTTTATCATACAACAGAATTTGGGGGTATAATCCAATGGCAATCCCAATGCAATCATGGGGTTTCACATTATTGCAAATGAATGTATGTCACGCAATGTTGGGCAATGGGAAGTCATCCCGGACGCAATCATTGGGTTTCACGTAATTGCATATTAGAGTATCTCACACAATTTCGGGCAATGGGGGGTCATTTACAGGAAATGGGAAGTCATTCTGAACGCTTTCAAATGCAATCAAATTTCACGTAAATTCGCTAAACTAGCAAATTCGCATAATTGCGAATTGGCTCCATTCGCAATTGAGAGAAATTCCTCCCATGTGATAAACTCCACAGTCTCCATTCCAGCTGGAAGGTGAATTTAGAGTGTATCTGAAGTGCATGCTCTGAGATCTCTTTTGCTCTTTAGACCCCTGAAAAAGCAATTTAAATTTGAAGATCCCTTTGTTGTTTCATAGAATCATAGAATCATAAAGTTGAAAGAGACCACAAGGGCCATCCAGTCCAACCCCCTGCCATGCAGGAACTCCCAATCAAAGCATCCCTGACAGATGGCCATCCTGTCAGGAAGTTCCTCCTAATTTTGAGGTGTAATCTCTTTGGTTTTTTCAGTCTTTTTAAAAAAATAACTTTAAAATTATTTCAGTCCACGTTTAAGAGTACTCTCGATTAATTTGTCAGAAAGATAAGGAGCAAAGCAAAACAATTAAAATATTGATAAATAAAATATTTATCAATACAATCCAAGAAAGAACTGGGAGCTCCTCCATGCTGGCTCCTCCTGCTGTTCACTGGGGGGGCAATAACTGTGTTGGGATGAGGGAGCAGTAGAAGAAAGTTAGGGTTTGGAAGGAGAGGGAGGACAAGTACCTCCATCTTGCTTGTCAGAGCTTTATGTACCTCATCCTGCTTCATGTTTCATTAGAGGAGTTCTGTCCTGTAGCCACCTTAGCAATCCTAGTTGCAACAGATGTGGAATTATTCAATGGAACAGTGGTTCCCACATTGCTATGGATGCACATGATGGGAGGTTACAAACTCCACAGCTGGATTTATCCCCTTTCATTCATGTTTCTTTTGTAAAGCAAGGGAGAATTTATGTGAGCTTATCCTATGGGGGGGGGGCGTAGGGGGGAGATTCTACCTGGAATGATTTAGTTATTAGAGAAATATTGGCTATCCTATATTGTTTGGTATCCCTATGGTGTGCAGAGCAGGCCACATCTCATGCTAACCCTGCTCACCGTCACCTGAAAAACATATTCCAACTCAGAAGGCACTGAACCGAAATTCATATCCCTGCCACCACCTCTTGTGTGAAGAGAGCCACACATCTGGTATGAATCAAGGCCTCCTATATCCTGACCTTTGCTGTCAGTTGTGTCCTTGAATGACCAAACAACAGGCCCTTGTTTGTGCTGCCTATTTCACAGAAAAAGTTAATATGATCCAAACCATTCATTACTTTTGGCTTTGCCTTGGATGGAACAGCAGGTTTAAATCTAGCTTCTGTCATGAGACGCAATCAGGTATAACACAGTTCCAGTCATATATACATATATACTGACAGTGGTTGAAACCATCCGCAACGCTGCAGTCTCTGTGCCAATTTATTAACGGTGTCCAAATTCAATGAAATAGGAAACAGCAGGTTATGGGTGTGACAAGACCAATGGCATTGTGGGAAAGCTCAGAGGCTGTCATACTAGAATGACATCCAGCACTTGCTGTGCATCAAGCACACCTTGCTTGATTTTGCAAGGTTAAAAAACCACAGGCAATTTCAAGAGGCCAAAGTCTGGGGTAACATGGATGCATTCCTGAAATTGTTCAATGGATTTTATTACTTATCTTCAAGAAGTTTTTGAAGACTTCTAAATTTACCACATGGACACCATTGTCACAGACCAAAGCCTCACTTTCTATGCTTACCCTTGTTGTTCTGCCATGCATCATAGCAGTAGATGGGGGGGGGGCGCATTTTCCTCAACTGGGCCAAGGCAGTTTGCTTTCTGAAGCAAAGAATAAGCTGGTACTACATTTCTATTCCATGTACCAAGACTGACCAGACTGACAGATGGTCCTTAGCTTCAACCCTGATGACTGGAGAGGCAGCACTTAAAGAGAGCTGGCGAGCTTAGGAGGCTTCCAACAAGCCTCATGGCTAATGTAAGCATACATAAACACACACATTATACCTTCCAACTGTCTCAATTTGACTGGGTCAGTCCTTATTAATCCTCCATCACCTTACTTTCTCAGCTACTCTTCAGATGTCCAAGTTTCTCTCTTCTACTCCCATTTCCCACTGGTGCAGCTGAATTCAAAGTGCAAAAACAATTTGCATTCAACTCAGCAGGAGGGAAAGGAGATCCACTATTTTCTGCCCATTTCCCTACAACTACCACTGGAGGCAATTGCCTCATCCTGACTAAATGATGGAGCCAGCTTTAATTTGGCACTTCAGAAATATGCTTTCAATATATATAGACTCTATATATATTGAATCTGTGAAAGTGTTTTCACAGTTCATATAATGATTGGCTTTACAAACACATTGTGATCATAATGCCCAGATCCTTAGCTCCCAATACTGTCCCATGTACAGCAACCAACTTCTGGCCTCCTGACTAGGGCCATGTTGGCAAACCTGTGGCACATATGCCTTCTCTGGCACACAAAGCCATGTCAGAGGGCACATTATGGCCATAGCAAGGAGGGGCAGGGAAGCAAGCACAGCCAGCCTGGTGCTTTGCCGTGGCCTGGTTCTCCCATGGAAAACAGCCCTTCTGGGTGGAAGCCCCAGCCCTTCCAGCCGGAAGCTTGACCCTTCTTGGTGGAAGTCCCACCCCTTGCAGCCCCAACCCTGAGGCACCTCCTCCTCCTCCTCTGGGTGAGTGTGTGTGTTGTGTGCCTTCAAGTCGGTTTTCTTGGCAGGTTTTGTCAGAGGGGGTTTGCCATTGCTGTCCTCGTAGGCTGAGAGATTGTGATTTGCCCAAGGTTACTTGGTGGGTTTCTGTAGCTTCATGGGGAATTGAATCCTGACCTCACAACCAGAGGATTAGTCACAACAAACCTGCTACAGGATTTTCTTAACAAGATTTGGTCAGAGGGGTTTGCCATTGCCTTCTGAAGCTGAGAGAGCCTGATTTGCCCAAGGTTACCCAGTGGGTTTCTGTTTCAAACTAGAATCAGCCCTGGTGGTGCAGTGATTAAATGCCTGTACTGCAGCCACTCACTCAAAACCATAAGGTGGTGAGTTCAAGACCAGCAAAGGGCTGAAGCTTGACTCAGGCTTGCATCCTTCCGAGGTCGCTAAAATGAGTACCCAGATTGTTGGGGGGGGCAAATAGCTTACAATTGTAAACCGCTTAGACACTCCTTAAGGGTATGAAGCAGTATATAAATGAAGCTGTTTGTTTACACCATGCTGGATCTTATTGGTCCCACTCCTGACACCTAGTGACACCCAGTGTGGGAATGCCTCTGAGTTTGGGCATTCAGTCTCTAAAAGGTTCACCGTGACTGGGCTAGAGTTTGACTCTGGTTATCTTACTGTGTCCCCCAAAATAATGCTCTCTTATAGACTTCAAGGGAAGAAGAAGTATTTTCTGTCTTTTCTGCATGGGCTCTTCTCCACTTTCTATTCCTCCTGATGCTTGTTCCACCATTGCTTTGTTCTTGGTTCCCTTTATAAAGCACCAAATTCCTTTTTTTCCCCTATATATTGCTCTTTTATTTATTACTGGGTTGGTTATTTCACATGTAAAATTGCTTTGTTGTTTATATTTATTTATTTATTTCCTACTTTTTTCCTCAATGGGACTCAAAGTGTCTTACAAAATAAATCAAAACAAAACATCTAAAACAAACAAATAAATAAAGCACCAAATTCTTTAACATGTTTCCCTTTTCCGACACATTTCATGGTTTCTGCCCATCATTCTGCTTCCCATCCAACATCCTGGAGACATTTATCCATGAACACAATGCCCTCTTAATTGACATCTGCAATGAGAAAGCTAATCAATTTGTGTAGTTTTAAGATCACAAAACCCATAATGAAATGTAACTTTTTTTAAAAAAGGTAAACTTAAAAAAGAAGAAGAAGAAGAAGTAATGGTAGAAAAAATGAAACTAATATGTAACCTGAGATCCACAGAAATCTGCTTAAAGTCAATTTTCAAAGCAACTTTGGTAACTCTAGTCTTGCAGTACATCTAAGAAATTATGAACAAAACAAAAAACATTTAATGACTGAAATTTTGATATGTTGCACATATCCTTAATTTGTGGCCCATGAAATGCAGGACCCCCTGTGGATGCCAAAATCCATGGACACTGAAGTCCCATAATATACAGTAGCATAGTAAAATGTCATCCCATATATATATATATATATATATATGTGCAAAATTAAGGTTTTCTTTTTGGAATTTTGTGTGTGTGAATATTTTTGAACCATGATTGGTTGAACCCATGGATGCAGAATCCATGAATATGCAGGGCTGGCTGTACTTTAATATAGATAGTGTTGGTCAAACACCTGGCATCATCTATCTCTCAGGTGTTTATCACACAGAGGTCAACTGGAAGTATAAACAGTGATTAACCCATCATAATCCCACAATTGCGCTAATGGTTTTCACACAACATTGAGATGAAATGTGATTAAAGTGCCATTATCCCATCAATAACCAGGCAAGAAACAGCAGCAAATCATTCAGGGGATTTTCCCATGAATGACTTTTTGCTGTTAATGGTTATTCCCTGGTTATTAATTTGATAATGGTTCTTATGTTAATCTCATCTTAATCGCGTTTTAATGTCAATTGCGTGATTTTCACAATTAATCAGTTTTTAAACTCCACATTCCCCCTCCCCCCCCCATGTGATAAACTCCTCAGTAAGATTGAAAGTCTTATTGGGAGTCCTGCAGTGTAGCTTTACATATATCTTCTCAGAAGAAATCTTATTTGCAGTAACTAAGCTTGGGGCTGCATCCTCAAGACAGGTAATAAAATCTTTAGCTTGTGGATAATACTAATAAAATCTGAATTGATATCCTACCAAATTTGATTTCAGTTTTTGAAATGAATCTGAAGAACAATGCAAGGGATTTTTTGTGGTGGGGAGGGTTAACTAATAAGTTTACTTCTATTTCCTCTGTCCCTTTGGCTTCTCAAGACAGTTTGACTGTTTTATAGGTTTCATTCATTTTTATTTTATTTTGGAGATCCATAGATGTTTTTGTGTATTCCAGAATATTTTCTGTCAGTTCCCCTTACAATCAGAGATGTTTTATACCATTTCTCCAAGTCAGTTTATTTTAACCTAGTATAAAATGGGAAAGAATAGGAACAAACATCTGGAGCTTTTCAATTAGTCTGGATGTGCTCTGTGTCATACTAGAATACAGTGCTTCAGTCCCCACCCCACACCCTGTTTTAAGGGATTTTGAAACTGAGAAGCTATGTCAAAACTAGGGATGCAAATCTTCACATGCTTCATGCTGATAGGCAGGGACAAGTATTTTCCATATTATTCAGGAGAAAAGGAAGGTTTCTCAAGCGGGCAAGACCTTGGGCAAGTCACATGCTCTCAGCCTCAGGGGATGGTATGGCAAACCTCCTCTGAACAAACCTTATCAGAAACCTTGTCAAGAAAAGCCCACAATAGGTTCACCTTACAATTGCCATAAATCAAAAACAACATGAAGGCACCAAACAAAAACAAGAATTTACACTTTGCTAAGAGTTTCAGGAAATTATTTTCTACATAAATTCACATCCATTTTCTGCACAAAAAACCATGGGTTTTACAGAGGCAACACTGTTTTTAATGTGCAAAAGAAAACAAACTTCCCCATTTTTGGACAGCCTGGACTGGAATCTAGATATTGGACTTCAGGTCATCCAGAAGCATTTTCACTGAGTCAGCCATCTTCTGCAACTGTGTTTGCTGAAGGCTTCTGAGTGGCTGCTGAAAACACTGCAGCTTGGTCATATTCAATAAACCTTAACCTTGGGAAAACATGTTCTTTGGGCTCTTTATTTTAATTACCCCAGGCCTTTAAAAATGTTTGCACCCATCTGTACATAATCTAAAAGAGCACTGTGAAATGTAGATTCTGGCAAGTGCAATTAAATCACAAAGCTTGGGAGGAAGGATGAAACATCTCAAGATGAAATGATAGTCAATAAATCCATATAGTCCTTTGCCACATTCTTTCTTCTTTATATGAGCACACTTGATCTCTCCTGGAATCCTTGCAATAAGCAAACTCAGCAAGATGAGCCATCTGTAATTTGATTTGATGCCTCAGATGTGGGATCGATCTGTGCTCCTTAAACCTACTTACTCATATGCAGGTACTGACTTGAGACTGAGCTGCCCACCAATCAGATAATTTTCCGCTGGATCGGTCAGTTCTTTCCAGAGCTGTTTTGAACCAAAGATCCACAGAAAAGACTCATTTTCCTTAGCATTGTGTTCTTCACTGTGCCATGCCCAGAGGACTCACATTGTTGTATGTCACATCTGATACAGTTTCTCATGTGTGGAGCAACTAGATTCAGTCCAGCGAGGCATGGCAAGCTCAAGTAAAAGGGAAAATAAAAAAAAAAAACAATTGCCTCAAGTCTCAAAGTGAGCATTCACCAAATGTGGCTTACTTAAGAGTCTGAGCCTTCTTGGATGCTGTTTCACCCCATTGACTTTAGCCAAGGAATGCCAGATACCAGCAGGACAGATACAGAAATTGGGACCCATCATGTCTCATGAAAGGCTTGTGGATAAGAAACAGCAAGAGGGAGTGCTATGTGCAAAATGATCTCAGTGCATTGGGCTCAGTAACATGATTTCAGTACATTGGGCTCAGCATACAGGATTTCTAGAATTAGAGACAAGATGTTTCATTGGGGTTGGAAAAAAGATTGTTTGACAGCAGTAAGGTACAGTTGATCACTGGAAGGCTAAGCAGATGGAAACAGCTTGCCACCCACTCATGGTCAGTAGGCAGTTATGCACAGTCTTTACACATGGTACATTTTTATTGTTAGTTTTGCATGTGTCCTTTTACGCACATTATAAAGTCACAAATTTGAATATGCAATTTAACAAAAAAGAGAGAGAGAGAGAGAGAGGAGGAGGAGGAGGAGGAGGGGAGGAGGAGGAGGAGGAGGAGGAGGAGGAGGAGGAGGAGGAGGAGGAGGAGGAGGAAGAAGAAGATAGCCTGCATCCCCAGGTAGCCAGTGAGCATGCATCACATCTAGATAGTACCAAGATATAGAAGGCTTAAGTAATACAATTTATTTACTTTATTTGCTCAATAGTAGTAGTGCTTTTCCACCACACCTCACTGGCTAGTTAGGGCTGGGCATATCATCATTCAGTATTTCACTATCCATCACCTCAGAACTCATTTGGTTGTTGCAGCTGCCTGCCTTTTAAGGTGGGTTGGAGGGGGTATCTGCAGTCACTGCAGTGGTGCAACAATTATAAACTGAAATGTAATATTTATGATATCATAGGTCTGGCTTAAGATAAGAACAGGATCATCAAAAATCAAAGAAAGAGTCCCATTTTATGAATTCATTGATCATCTTTTATTCCTAATAATTTTATTCCTAATAATATTTTTGTTCCTAATAATTTCACTTTATTTTTTATTTCAGTTCAGGTTAGCTGCCAAATCCCAAATATAACACGGGGGAACATAACAACAACAACACAATTTTTTCTATTTAAACCTTGCTTGTATCTCCATAATGTGGCTAAATACAGCTGGGCACCTCATTCTGACATCACAGAGAACAACTAGCAGCAGCAGTGGACATGCCAAGCAGCAGAGCAGGACACATTTCAACAGCTACCCGCCACCAGAATGGAGACTTCCAGAATTTCCATGAAGATCTTGAGCAAAGAACGATATACTTAAATCCATGTTAAGGGTGTTTTTTCCTGGTTCTGATGCTGAACGGGCTGCTGTCATCTGGTCTGTTTGCATCAGGACAGAGGTTTGGGCTGTGCGTTGTCCGGTCTTCCCACAAAGAGGATGGGGGAGAATGCTTAGGACCTTAGAGAGGTACATTTGAACAGGTTGGGTGCTTGGTCATTTATAAGTTGACACATTTTAAAGAGATTTCATAGTGGGAACCTAGCCGGTGTTGTAATTTATTCAACATATTCTGCGATCATGGTTTGAAATATCCTAGTTCAGTCAAACCTTTTAAATTAAATAATTTTGGTGGGAGTTAGGTACAAGTGAGAGACCCCCCCCCAAGTCATCCTGTCATCAACAACCCCATTCAACTCTTGCAGACTCAGGGCTGTGGCTTCTTTGGTTGAGCCTATCCAGCTAGAACATAGTCTTCCTCTTTTCCTACTATCTTCTACCTTACCTTATTATCTTTTCTAGTGAGTCAAGAGCCAGTGTAATGTAGTGGTTTGAGCTTTAATTAGAGGTTAGTGCTCTAATCATGGTTAGTACGAAAGTGTCCCAATATTGCCATTAACATACATAGCAATCATTCCATGCCTTCCAAAATTGCTTCCTGGTTCTGATTTCTGGGATTTTGGAGGGGTTATGTGGCTTTTCAGTTAGTGTTTCAGCAAATCTCCTTTACTGAAAGTTGCCAAGTTGGCAGTTGGATTTTTGAGAGCACCCCCTCCAAAATGGTGGTGTGGGGTAAGGGGGCTTTAGAGTGGCACGAGTGTATTGTTGTTGTGTGCCTTCAAGTTGTGTGGAGTTTTCTTGGTAAGAGTTGTTCAGAGGAGGTTTGCCATTGCCTTTCCCTAGACTGAGAGCAAATGACTTGCTCAAGATCATCCAGCAGGTTTCACGGCAGACTTGGGAATCAAACCCAGAGTCATAGTCCAAAACTCAAACCACTACACCACACTGGCTGTCTGCAGAAGTTTGGGGAGGGGTACAAAAGAGGATGTCTGCATGTACCTTACAGCCTGCGCTTTCCCTACCCCCATCCTTTGACAATACTAATGTTTTATTCTGTCATTGCCAGGAGCCCTGTTACAATGGGTTTCACTTTGTATGGCCTATGTATTTGAAGTAGCCAGGAGGGCAGCACAGAACCAAAGGCTTTTTGCGAATCAATATATACTACTGTGAGACTGTTTTCCCTCTTTGCTCTTCTCTAAGATCACAGCATCTATAAATAAGTTGATCTGTTTAACTAAAAAATAGAAGGCCACCCTGTCATCAGTGACTGTTGGTGTCTATTGTTTTTCCTTGCATCTCATTTTTGTTCCCATTACATAGGAGGTCTTTTCAAACATCAGCTGCACAAAGATCCAATATGAAGACCAGGGGAGCTTGATACTCTGCCTTCAAACATCCACACATCGATTTCATGTAAATGTATGCACATAACACTCTATCTCAGAGATAGGCAGTTTCCAAGGGATAGGGTCCACATGACCCCGCAAGGACCTCAAGAGGCTGAGTCCCCTTTCCAAGCTCCTGATGCTTCCACATCTCACCACTCTTTGTCATATAATGGCCACCTACACCATTTATTTATTTATTTATTTATTTATAGTCTGCCCCTCTGTCAACCATTTTGCTCACCTGACCTCTTTAAGGCCCATGTGATCTCTACCTATTTTGAATACTTTCTTTCAGTCCCACCACCATTGCAGGTACATTTGGTGAGGACTTCAGAAAGAGTCTTCTTGGTGGCTGCTCCAAGGTTGTGGAACTTCTTTCTTCAAAAAGTGTGGCTGGCCCTGTCCCTACTGTCATTCCATTGACAGGGAAAGAACTTTTTCATTTAGGAAATATTTTGCTTTTTAACTTGTTGCAGCACACAGAGCTTTGAATGGAGTATGTTTTGTTTGTATCATATTAGGTTCTAAATGTGTTTTAAACTGTTTTAAATGTGTGTGTATTTTAACAGAATTGTTAATTTTTTTAACTTTTGTATTAAATGTTTTAGATGCACTTTATTTTAACTTGATGTAACCTGTAACTTCTACTCTGAGCAAGGTGGATGGATAGATAGATAGATAGATATTTCCTTGCTCATCCCTGTTCCATGTAGAGTAGGCCCTTGGTATCTGCTGGGTTTGGTTCCAGGATCCCCAGTTGATACCAAAATCCATGGATGCTCAAGTCCCATTGTATACAATGATACAGTAAAATGGTACCTCTTATATAAAATGACATAATCCAGGTTTGCTTATTGGAATTTATAATTTGGGGAAATATTTTCAAGCCATGGATGCTTGAATCCATGGATAAAAAAAAACTGTGGATACTGAGGGCCAACTGTATATCATAGATCAGTTGGGAAGCAGAATCATTTATTATCTCTATTTTGAGTTCACTGGCGTCTTTTGTATCCTTCCTGCAAGTATTTACATGCACAGTGGTGTCTGGCTTACCTGATTTCCTTTTCTCTTCAGATCTTTTAGCGATAGGAATAGCAAATACATTTATATACCGCTTATCAGTGCACTTAAGTATTCCCTAAGTGGTTTACAATGTGTTAAGCTAATTGCCCCCACCAAGCTGGGTACTGATACACATACTATCTCATCTTTGTCTTTTAGATAACTAGCTTTTCCTTGTCTTTTTGATATCTGGCTGCAGGCAAGGGCTTCTTACTTGCTATTAATCCTTTCAATTAAAGGTGGTGTAGAAATCTTGGAAATAAAAATAAGATCTACTTCAATATTGAGTCAAAGGACAGTTTTACTTTAGTACAAAGCAGTTCTACCTGTACAAAGCAACACTCAGTTTTCTCCAGTTTCTTCTAGTTACCACAACTTCCTGCACCAAGTGCATAACAGTATAGTAAGGCATTATGTCCCAGCAAGGACACAGAGAACTTAACAAAGGTTCTGCATCTTAAAGAATGTGACTGAAGGTTGCTTTAGATAGTTAACATGTATTTTTGAAGCATTGCTATCTCCAAATTATGCATTATGTTCTCCCTTCCAGGAGCCTTCCATATCACATTTTTGTACCAGCACTGTGCTGACCTTTTCTTTTGTTATATCAGTTTCTGTATCATTGGTGCTTTTACTTATAACACCTGGGATAGGAAGCTATGAAACATTTTCAGTATGAGTTGCAGATTTAAATCAGATTTTCTCCCAATAGGTTTTTCTTTCTATTTCTTATTGCTGCTTGTATAAAGCCGCTTAGTACCTTTTGCTAGATTTCTTTGCAGCTGCTTTTGAATGCTATTGTTCTTGTTTTTGCTGTTACAAAATGTATGTGGCACTAAATGGTGATCTTACCAAAAAGGCTATCCCTCTCCTGGCAGAAAAACAGACACAGGAGGGCAATAAAATGAATGTTAAGTACAGCTGGCCATATGGAAGCTTCATTTCAGTTACTTTATACTGACTACCAGATTGATGAGATAACAAGAAGAGTGTCATGCTGGCATTCAGATGATCTCTGGGTTCCAGTCTCCACTATGCCATGAAGCTCAATGAGTAACCTTTGGGCATTTCTCTCTCTGTCTCTACCTTAACCTTCATCACAGGGTTGTTCTTAGGATAAAGTGGGAGGGAGGGAGAGAAGAACTATGAACGCCACTTGGAGCTCATTGGACGAAGAGGAAGGTACATGTGTCACAGCATGGCTTCCCAGGTCAGCAATGGAAGCTCACTGGGTGACCTCAAACAACTCATATGTTCTCAGTCTCAGGAGAAGGCAATGCCAAACCTCCTCTGAACAAATCTTGCCAATAAAGCCCCATGATAGGTTCACTTTAGGGTTGCCATAAGTCAGAATGACTTGAAGGCACACAACGCATTTATTAGTGTGACTAATAAATAACACACAATGCCATCCCAAGCACATCTGATCCAGTTTTGGAAGCTAAGCAGTGTCAGACCTAGTCAGTATTTGAACAAGCTATCCAGATAGGGGACAATAAAGAATCTGGACTGAAACATGGTGAGCCACTGCCATCCAGACACTACTGGACTGGACAGAATAATAGTCTGATTCAGTATAAGGTAGCTTGCTATGTTCCTGAACAAACAGTATATAAATATTTAGTCTATTACATACACAGCAGTTTTTACAACATCCTTTTGAGATAGATGATCAAGGCTGACCTTTAAGAGAATCTGATAAAAGACTTCTTAAGAACCTTGTGACACTGGCAATATTTGGGCTGGGAGCGTTTTCACTCTCACTGTCAGAAACAGTAACAGCTCTCTCCAGTTGGCTCATACCTACCTGTTGCTCTAGCTATTGCCTGTTTGCAACCACCACACCTACTATTGCTTCCTGTGTGAAGCAAGTGAGTGGGGTTAGGGAGTGTTTGTCTCTAAAAGTAGGAGTGGCTCATCTTGCTCTGATTCTTAGATAAGCTGCTATTAGTTTGCACACTGTGAGAAATGGAGCTCTGTGCTATTTAGAAAACTTTCCTACATTGGTTTGAATCTTTGGTCTATCTGTTCTAGTATTATCAACACTGACTGGCACTGATATTTCAAGACCTAGCTTAGAGTCCCCACCGCCACCATCCCTAGATGCCAAGGGTTGACTCTAGTACCTTCTGTGTGCAAACCATGTGCTCTTCCATGGAACTAGAACATCCCAGAGTAAAGACATGTATTGTGCAGTGCTCTTATATCATACATAATGGCATCCTCACTGCGCTGAAGCACCCAAGCTCAGTGGCACAGGAGGAATGGGAGAATGGTCCAAGAAGCCTGCAGACCTATGCCATGCTTAGGGTCAACAAACTCAAAAGATGCCCTCTGTCTTGGGTAGATTTGCAAATCCATGTGTATGAATACATTTCACTCAAAAATTCTGGCACTTATCTGGAGTTTTGCAAGACTGCGGGGGTGTGTGTGTGTGTGAAAGGATCAGTAGGCTTTGTTTTTAGTACTCCCTGAAGAAGATCTGGAAATGTTTGCTTTCCCTTGGTACTTGTTACTATTTGTGTTTCCAATTCTGTTTTTTTACCCTGACTTTCATGTCAACAAAGTATTACTGCTAGAAATCTGCTTTGACATGGTGTCTCACCCTTGCATTTAGCAAACTTTGGGGAAAGGGTGGTGATGGTGGGAGAAAGATGGAGGGAACCTCATGAAGTGTAAATGTTGCAACCCAGTTAGTGACTAAGCTATGTATCTATGTAGTGCCTTGGAAATCTGCCAGTGTTAAATAGAATCCAGTTGGTGTGGACTAAAGCGTTGCTGGCAGCAAATCAATATGGCAAATCTTGCAGAATGATGTCTTTTCTGATTAACAACAACTAAAATCTGCTTTCTGGCTGTTGCAAATGGGGATGGTGTGAAGAAGATAGATGTATTTCTTTTTAAAATGAAAGCATAGGGAGTCTTCCAGGGTTACACCATGGAATGTACTGTGACAATATTCCTAGTGCTTTTCAGTCAGTTATAGCCTGGAGATGTTTGGTTGCTTATGTGAAAACTAGTAAATAAGATGGTCCTGATCATGGAGTTAGATGATCATCAAAACATCTAGTAAAATCAATAGGCGTTTCCTGCCTGTTGCCAACATACTGTACAGGCAACAGAGGAAGAGGACAGGCTGTGTGATGATGGAAGCAATTATGCTTACTTTTGGGTCTACAAACACCATAGGAAAAAATGCAGACTTGTTAAATACAAATGCACACATACACACATTTAGATATCTAAACCCTGGCAAATTGAAAACAATATCTATTTATGCATTGGCCTCAATATAAATAATAAACTTTTCTGAAAATGAAAAACACACATTTTAGCTGATACAATGGCTGGCAAACGCATGCACCCAGCCATGTAGAATCTACATGTGGTGGAACCCTAACCTTGTGTATACTTGAGAATGTTGGTTTTGGACTTCAGCTCCTAGAAATCCCCAACCATCATTGTCACTGGCTGAGAGATTGTGGGATTTGTAGGTCAAAAAGTAACTTCCAAGCACTGGCTGTAACCATAAGTACAACAGCATGCATCCTTGAGATGGATATATATAAATCCCTGAGTAGATATACTCAGTCTATGAAAACTATTCATCACCCTATCATAGCCAATGGATCAATGGATCCTGTAAACTGTTGGATGTAAGAACACAACTGAAAGTATTTTTAGCTATTGATTATGACCAATTTGTGACCACATTCTGCCAGTTCTTGGCTGTATCCCTCATGACACATTCCCCATATGCCAGGAACATTCTGAATACCAAAGATCTCTGCAAAATAGTCCTGAGAAACTAATAGAAAATACCTTATTATCTCTATTTTCTCCACAGTCACAACAACTAATCTTTTTTTTTTTTGTGGAGAATTTCTGTTCACAGTTAAATCTTAACTACTAGATGAAGGATTCACAGAGCTGTTGGTTACTGAACAGGCTGATTCATCATGTTATATATGTTAAAAGTGCAGCAACATTCAACACTGAAGAATGAAGAATGCCTCATGGGTCCTAGTAATAAAGTTAAATAGTTTGAGTGACCCAAAGTGTCCTCCTTCCTTGTCTGCCTATCCTGACCACTCTGTGATGTAAAGTGATACTCTTTGGGGTGTTTTCCATGACTTCCCATCAAGCCATTCACAGCTGTTCCCTAGAATGAAACTAGATTAAATTAGCACCCTGAGTAGCTATCCTATCTTAGAATGGTGTTCCTGTAATATGGCCTTTAGTTTGTTTCCCCAAACCATTGGTGTCTTTACACGTTATTCAGGTTCTCTTACTGCTGCATGCAATCTCTTTCAATATACAGCTTTCCTGGAAAGAGTACGAATGCAGGCCTGCAGCTGAATTTTTTCTTCTAGCAGTTCAAAAGCATGTAAATGCAAGTAGAAAAATAGGTACCACTCCGGTGGGAAGGTAAACAGTGTTCTGTGCAGTCATGGTGGCCACATGATCACAGAGTAATCTCTGACAACGATGGCTCTTTGGATTAGAGCACCATCACCTATGGTCAGGCATGACTTGACAAACTTGTCAATGGGGAATACCTTTACCTTTTTAAGGGAGGAGAAGGGACAGTCTGAAAGCTGGATTATATACTCAAGGGAATGATGGACAATTGATTCACAATGTCCAAATACTCTAGGGATGATTTTCTCTCTGCGTTCTTCTAGCCACAGGTTTGAGATTTCCAAAAGAAATGCTATATATAGCAAATGCTACAGAGTACTAACTTCTATTATGATGCCAATTAAAACAGTTCCTTTGATATTTTAGGAAAAGGAAAGAGATTGAAGCAAGCCAAGGAAGAAGCCACAGCTGAGATAGACCACTACAGGCTCCAGAGGGAAAAGGATTTCAGACACAAACAGTCCAATGTAAGTAAAAAATAGTGAGTAGAATTTGGACAAGCTTTTCTTCCCAACCTAGTGCCTTCTAACTGTTTGGATCATGCTTGTTGGAGCCGATGGGATTTGTTTCAGTGTTTCGGGGGGGGGGGGGAGCATGTTTAAGTAGGCTGGGATAAACTGAGACCTGGTTCACACACTTATTTCAGTGAGGGTTGTCCATTTGTGGTCTATGAATAAGTGCAATGTGTATGAAAGATGCATATAAAGTAACACAGCGCAGTTGCTGAGTCCATAGCTCTGTGCCCCTAGGCCCAGTTCCCTCAATCTTTTCCTCCCAAAGGGCAAACTATAAAGAGATTATCACACTACAATTCACCTGCAGGATAGATATAGGATTTTAAAGTCAAAGGCATATTTTTATTGCACTGCCCTATAGCTGGGTAGTATGTAACCCATATGCAACCCATACTTCTCTGAGTTTCTCATGCAGATTTTCAAACATGGTATGTTTGAAAATCTGTGTGAGAAGCCCAGAGAAGTATGGATTGCATATGGATTACATACTACCCAGCTCTAGGGCAGTGCAATAAAAATCTGCCTTTGACCTTAAATTCCTATATCTATCCCATGGGCAAATTGGCTGTGTGATAACCTCCTAAGACATGCAGCCAAATGTTGTGTCCAGGCAGGAAGACTGCAGCCAGTACCCACCATGCAAGTCATGTCTCTTGAATGTTCTATGTGTGGACCTTTACACTTGTAATTTTAATTTATGTGGCCTAAACTACAGCACATATCTGGCAGTGAAGCGATTTATTTCAACCAAAAGCACAATTCATTTTGTTGCATTTTCAAGCAATCATAGTTCATCTTTTATCCAAATGTTAAGAAACTAACTGCACTGCCCATTCTGAACTGGGCTACAGTTGAGTGACAAAAAGATGGCTACACTGAAAGAGAAGAGGGAGGACTGGGGAGCATAAGAATTGGCAACAGACTCATACATAAAGTGTTAACTATGGTTTAGTGTTATGTGAAAAGGAGAACAGTCTTTGCACATAATAACGTAATCAGTGGTGAGAATGAAAATCAATTCTAAATGTATTTTTAATTCTTGGCAGCCATATCTGGATCCTGGAAAAGTATCTGTAAAAAAGCAAACAACCAAAGAATAGTACAAAAATAATCAAGAGTAACACTGCATACATACTCAGCAGCACTTGATTGTTCTTCTCCAGGGGTCTGTTTAGATTCCTGTCATCATAACAGAATTTAAATCTGAGAGGAAAGAAAGTAGCAGTCTGAACAAAAGGAGTCACAGTATTGGAATGAATGCATATTTTTATATAATGGCCCAATCTAGGCGCCATTAGGGTTCGGAAGGGCTTGGCTTCTACACCCTCCCAAACCCTAGCACGTATGGGCGCTGCCATTATTAAATGGCGGTGTCCATACAGACGCGCCATGATGCTGTCATGGCGTGTGCAGCGTTTAGACATGCTGCGCACGCCATGACGCCTTTGCACCATGGGAGGGCGCCAAGCATGCCCTTCCTGTGGTGCAAAAAAGAACTCCAAACTGAGCTCTTTTTTTTTGTGGCAGGTCTTTGCCGCGGCCTTTAAACAGCCGTGGCAAAGACCCAGGGAAAAAGGGGCCGCAGGAGCAGCCCCTTCCTCCCTTCAGCCCCGCCGAGGGAAGTGGGATGCAGCAGGCACCCAGGGCGCCTGCTGCATCACGCTTGGAGGCCGCCAGGAAGCGGCTGTTTGCCGCTTCCCCACGGCCTCTGGAAGTGGCAGGATGGGGCCGCAGAGGCTGCCGGTGTGGCAGCCTTGGCCCCATCCTGCTGCTTCCTGGGGTGGGTAGAGACCGCCCTTTTGGGGCGGTCTATATTGCCCCTATATGACTAAAATGTTCAGCTTATGTAGAAATTAAGATGCATTCAAGTAGTAGAGCTAAGTTGTCAACATCATAATCTGGCAACAATTGAGTCAGTTTGAATCAAATAATCAAGAGACCCCATCCTTATCTTGCAACTCAGTCAAATTAATATTTAGCATACAATGCTTTTTGATAATACAGTGATGTTATAAACCTACTAGCACCTCATAGAAGTCATCATAGAAGTACAGTAGGCATGCCAGCTCAGTAGACTGGATTCTCACCATTATCCCATGAGCTGCCACCAGCATGATATGTGTCATTTGTTATATTAATAGCCCACCTGTCCTTGGGTAGGTGGCATGAAGACATGTGATGGATCCTAGGCATTCTCCCATCAAGACACTGACCAAGGCCACATCTGTTTAGCTAAAGATGTGCCTTCAGTACTTGCCCTGGGCCTAGAGATGTGGGACAAGCTCACTTTTGCCAAGAGTCTCTTGAGACATGTTTGTATCACATGGCAACATGGCTTACCAACAGTTCTTCAGCATACACAGGACTTTTTATCTTCAGCACAAAAGTGAGACACCAAGTAGGGTGGGACAATTGCAGTGATGTTTGCATTTTGCAAAAAAAATCTGCACAAAATAGATTATGTTCCCCTTTGTGAAACTAAACACGAAAACATACAGCAAGCAAAAAGAGTACAAGTTAATCGAGCTTGACTTTTCTCAGACAAACACCTGTTACAGATGCACAAGTTCTGTCTAAGAGTAACCCCCATATATAAAGCCATGGCAAAAAGTTTGTTTTGCTTATTTATTTGCTTATTGCATTGTCACATATTCTGATCAAAGATGAACCAAGTCAGGACGTATACCTCTACCTGAACCAGTGCTGGAGATTAACAGAACTTTAGCACTTCAAATCAGAGGCAGAGTCTCCCGGATGTGAGCTTCAAAGAAATCATTTGATATCTCTGATTCATGCCAGAGATTTCAAAGAAGTGTGAGCAATTTATTCTTCCACTTCTCCAGGCTTTGAAAACTGATCTAAAAGGGAGAAAATGTCTGTATGTGGGGTGTGCACCATCACACCAGTTTGCACAGCTCCCTAAATTAGATCAGACAATGAACCTCAAAGAGGGAATGTACAAGCAAAAAAGCTATGGCCAAGATCCTTCATCAGACATCTAGCCACAATGTCATGACTATGCTCCATCTCCTGGTCTGACCCCAAAACTCCAGGCAAGTGTACTGCAAGACAAACTTCTGCAGTGCTGGGAAGTAAGCCTGACAAGTCCATTCCCCTCCCACCAGTGAGTGAGTAGGACAAGCAGAGGGAGGGATTAACAACTCCTTATGGGCAGTAAGGGGCTGGATGCCTCATCCTTCAGCACTCCACTTGCTAGCACTGCAAAACTCCATCACTCAGTATAGCTAACTGGATGTTAAAGTGGGTTTGGGGAACATTTCTGATCTTGACAATGGTGCCGCATTTGTAAATGTGAAGACCAAACAGTTATGAGGTTGTACACCTAACTTATAAATAGTAGCTGCTTAACAGGATGCCAGCTATCTCTTTCTTCTCATTTTCTTTCTTTTCTTTTTCTACATAGCCCATGACCAAACAGGTTGGGAGTTTTTGTCCAAGTGAATAACTTCCTGAAATAATAGACAAGTAACTTGCATCTCTCTACCTCTCTCTTGCCCAGGAGAGACTGGGATGCTATGACATATACAACTAGCAATTCCATCTACATAGCATTTGGAAAATGGTGGCTAATGCATATTTCTTCAGTGTTGAATTTGTTATAAACGTGCAACACTATCAAAACCCTGACTTCTGGGTATCTTTAGTAGACATCTAAGACATCAACACAGGGGCCCACATATTGGCCTGCTATCAAACCATTAGTTATAGCCAGAAACCCCTCTTTCTCTCATCAATGTCATTGAATATATGTGGAGAACTGGGGTTGGGGAGCAGGGAGATGCAAGCATGATCTTTCACATCATGCCAGGTTTTGCATAAGAATATCATATTAAAGAAGGAGAGAAACAGAGATCTGTCTTGCTTCTTTCCTTCTCCAAAGCTTTGCATAAAATAAGAAGTTATACCTCTGACTACTTGCTTATTGTATATGTATAGGTCTTTACAAAAAGAATATCTTTGACTTGCTGCTTGTGCTTCTGAGCTTTTTTGGCCTACCACCACAAGATTTCCAGTGCTCATATTAGTTCCTGGGAATTTTGTAGCTGATTCACACAAGGAAGGAAGGAAGGAAGGAAGGAAGGAAGGAAGGACTTTTCCAAGTTCTGCTGGCCCTGGAGAAAACAGACATGACCTCTTTGCAAAATATGTATCTCTGGAGCATCCCACAGAATGAGGGGCAAATTTCTATCCTCAGTTCCATAGCATTCTTTCAGGAGAAGGCTTTGTTTCTTTCAGCTGGCATAGAGGAAGGCCTTTCTTCTCAGAGTTCTTTGTGGAGAATTTAAAAGAGGAGAAGTGCACATGGAAAAGACAGAAGGAAGTGACTGGCAGTTTGGTAAATGGATTTGTGGCAAGAAAGCCTGCCACAGGTCACTGTTAAGTCAGAAACTACAACAACAATGAAATTCATAGTATCTCTGCTAATTATTTATTATTTAAATTATTTATATCTTTATAGAGCACTAGAGCGCTCTAATCCCCTTTCCCTGAACAAAAGCAGAGAATTCTAAGTATATCAACAAACTATCTATCTCATGATTTCATAGAATGGAACCAGGGCATTTAAAGTAGTATCACATTGTTGTAACTCTATAGAGCCCAGAATGGAATGAATATTTTTTTTATAAAAAAAAAACCCAAAAATTATTGAATAATGTGTTTCTCAAACATTAGGAAACCGTGATGAATAAAATCCTGGACTGACAGGGTTTTTTGTTTGTTTGTTAGTTAGTTTGTTTTTAAGCATCAAAATATGCATTTTGGGCTAAAATGTGTCTCTGAGAATAAAATGATACCAAAAAGCATATTAGGAGCATGAAAAATAGTGGAAATGTCTTGTACATACATATGCATAAAGCAAACAGGGAAATGGGACAAAACATATCTATGAAGGATACATGTGACATGGACCAAAAAAAAAAAAAAGGTTGAAATATAAATCCTACCCATGTACAGCCACCATTACATCATAGAAAGTTTTAAAGTCCATCAAAGCTAGCATAAATGTAAGTAATTTTTTAACTTATTGGATGTGTCTTGTTTTGCTTTTGTAGATAATGGGATCTCAAGGTAACCTATCAACAAAGGTAGATGAAGAAACCACAGAAAAAATCCGGAACCTCAATAGTAACTACCACAGGAACCTGGAGAGTGTGTTGGGACATGTATTGAACAAAGTGTATGATTTCAGTCCTGAACTCCACCCAAATTATGTATATACCATTTAAATCCTGTGTTAAAATGAGTTTTATTTTTATTTTTGAAGAAAGTAATGTCAGCCCTCCTGTTAGGCAGAGTGAAAGAGCTTGATTCATTTGGGATTCAGGGATACTATTATCTTGAAGTACCGTTGTAGGGCAGTACATTGTCAGTTATTATATTTTAACACCAGCAAGTATTGGGCTGGAAGCCATTTGGATTTTCTTCTTCTGACACCAAAACTGTCATGAGCTGTCTCTAAGCAGAAGGCATTTCTTTCCTTGAATTTGTTGTTTTCTGTATTCCACTGCATATGTACTTATAATCACTAAGCCAAAAGTATGTTGGTATGCCTAAGATATGTGATGTGACCAGTTCCTCAAAGGTTTCACACAACCATTTGTCAACATGGGCTTCCACCACCACCATTAAAAAAAAACTATAGCAAAGAAATTGTTGATTATTTATTGGGGGGAGAGAAACAGAAGAAGTAATTCTTTGACACCAGCAGCTTTTAAGTGGGTGTCTTATACTTTTTTTGCTTATGTTCTCTACTCCTTAAAAAGTGTTCTTTTCACGTGACTTGGAAATCTGCTTGGCACAATATGTGGAATGTTTAAGATAACCATGAATGTAATAAGATAGTATAGAGATATTATTAGACCTAAAATTAAAACCGTTGCTTCTAATGTGGTACATACAGGAGAGTCAATAATTATACACACTGAATAGCTTTAAAACTGGGTAGTTTTATAATACTGGAATGGGGTATGTGTTGGGAACCAACTTTAGTAGTCTTCAAACAGTGATATTAAGGTTATTCACTAAATACACCTTAAAGAGCACCAGCATGTTGTAGTTTGAGCATTGGACTCCAGCTCTGGTGACCATAGTTTGAATCCCTGATTGGCCGTGGATACCACTGGATTACCTTGAGCAAGTCACACTCTCTCAGCCTTAGAAGACGTCAAAGGCAAACCTCTTCTGAAGAAAACTTGCCAAGAAAACCCCATGATAGGATTGCCTTAGGGTCACCATAAGTTGGCAATGACTTAAAATTGTTTTGTGCTCCTTCAAGTTGTTTCTGACTTATGATGACCGTAAGCTGAACCTGTCACAGGGTTTTGGGGGGCTGAGTTTGACTTACACAAGGTCACCCAGTGGGCTTCCATGGCAAAGTGGCAAATTGAACCCTGATCTCCAGAGTCATAGTCCAACAATCAAGCTGAAAGCACACAACAAATACCCATTAAACATCTATGTAAATTCCTGAAAAATAATTGACGCAAAGGTCAGAATGGTAACTAGATGTGGTGAATCCAGTTTGAACGTGGAGAAATGGATGGAGTAACTAGGAACAGGCAAGGGGAAATCTGATTGGTTTGTATTTAATTTAGTATTTTACTCCTCATTTCCTTAATCAATATATGAAACAGAATCCAGGTATCGTTATTCGGCAAATACTGACCACAGGTGCACATATAGGAAAAGCCTTTTAAAAATTCACAAGCTGATAAGCAATGAGTGAATGAAATGTGCTTGCTACCTCCCTGCTGTTTCTTAAAAGTACTTAGAATAAAATAAATCATGTGAGGGGTATGGAGGTCTGTTTATACCTACAGAATCCAACTCATCTTGATGCAAAGTTTAGAAATCTGCCCCCCCCCCCCCCCAAGATTCCAGATTCACAAAAGCCTTGCTTATTAATTCCTGTGGCACATCTGAAGATGTAACACTTTCAAAAGCATTTTGACTGGACTGAGACTTTCACCCACAAGTTCTGTGGCGATCCATTTGGCTGTCATAGAAGTCAGAGGGGCTGACATGGCTGCAACTTAAACTCAAGTCTAAAGAAATCAACTAGTGAATCAGAAGGGGGTGCCTGAAGAAAGATTTCTCGGACAAAAGCAGGTACAAGGCTTGGGGTGGGGTAGGGTGGATGCAGCTTACATTGGAAAACTGGTGAGAAAAGTTAGACCAAAGGAAGAAGAGTGCGAGAGACTTCCTGAAGGAAGGAATCTGTTGCAGCAGCCTCACCATGCCAAATGAAAAAGCCATAGCTTATGTACTACAGCAAGCTATTGCCAACCGCAGGCTTGCTGTCTGCAGTTTGAGTTTCCAAGGACAGCAAGCCTGGCTTTTTCAATTGGTGCAGTGGCACAAGTTTGAGCATGTGCTCATTGAAAAGAATGGGACTTAAGGTCCTGCATTCTTTTGCTATGCACTGGGGGTTCTGGAACAGATCCCCCAACGGTAGCAAGGGCATACTGTATGAGTCCATTTTAACTGCCATGATTCCATCCTACAGGATCCTGGGATTTACCAAAGTAAAGAAAGGAGGAAGAAGAGAATGTTTAGAGATTAGAGACTGGCAAGGCAGGGCATCACCAGTTCCTCTTTAAAATGTTGAAGAGACGGTGTGAATGGGGAGAGGCTTGGTGAAAGGAGAAGCCCAAGATTTTTTTACAAATATCTTAACAAATTTGTGCTTAACCACATGAAATACATTTAGACTATAAGATTTATCACACAAGGGAGATCAAGGGATTACTCCAAAGACATCCCGGAGAAATCACGAAATTACACGACACCGTTTTACACGATGTCACAAAAAAACTGCAGTTAAACTAGATTTAAAGGAGAATTAAGCAACGCTATTTCACACAACATCACAAAAAAACCCAAGTTAAACTAGATTTAATCCACATCTTTTCATGTTCAGATCTCTACAGAAAGTGTAATTTCGAAATTGCTTTAATTGGGAAATCACACATGAACATTAATTGCGAAATAACATTATTTCCACTTTAAATTTTCTTTAAATTTGCTTTAAATTCATGAAGGCTGAAGTTTGCTTTAACACCACTTCAATGTCATTTTAACTTTGAAACTGGCCCCTAGTGTGATAAACTCCTATGATATTGTAATTTAAAGACATAATTCTAAATTTGCTAGTTGCTTATTACACACATATTGCCATTCCATTCAGTGATATTTGGCAATTACAATTTATGGGTAACATTAGTCCAAAAAAATTAAATAAAGATTTTGTATGGTGTGGTATGGGAAGAGGTCAATGAGGTTAATGTACCAGGTGATGCCAACCTAAGTGGCGCTACTGTGGCAAGGCATCTTTGCAGAATAGCAGTGGAAGAGAGTGCTTAATCATTTCAAAGACTTTTAAAATATGTATATAAAAAAAGAAAAGAAAAGAAAAGAAAAACAGCCTCAAAAATGGGCTCAACATTTATCAAGGAAATAAACCAGAAACTGTATTCTCTGAAGATGCCAACCACAGATGCTGGCGAAACGTCAGAAAGGAACTCTTCCAGAACATGGCCACATAGCCCAAAAGCTCCACAAAAAACTAATATGTATTCTATTTTGTTTCCGTGTTAAAGAAAGACCTGTCCTGGGCCTAAAACAATTTTGTGGAAGTAAACAATCTAGAGAAGTGGTTGCCAACCTTTGGTCCTCCAGGTGATTTGGACTTCAGCTACCAGAAGTCACTGCTAACTTGGTCAGCAGTCAGAAATTCTGGGAACTAAAATCTAAAACATCTGAAGAATGAAAGGATCTAGAGAAATACCCCCATAGAGAATTTTATTTTAAAATTTAAAAAGCAGGAGAGTGCAGCAGAGATGGTAGGTGGTAGGGGAGAAGGTGCTCCAGGTACCTACAGAAGGACAGCACAGTCCTTGAGCACCTGCCAATTGTCTGTCCCTGGTCTCAGGAGTCTCTGACCCATGTTCTTGTTGCATTCCTTGAGTTTTCCAGGCATGAGAAGAGACAGAGAGAGAGATCATTCTATGCTACTTGTCCTATTACTTGGGGGTGGGGGGGGGGGGTCATTTTGTACAGTGTGAACCTCATGATTTGTGTGCCAAGACTGGCTGAAGAATGAAGTCACTCTTTACTGGTCCACTATGGGTTTGTTGGCAGTGGTAGCTGGTGGCATCCGTATCCGTGGGGCAGTGAATATCCTCTGAATTTTCAAGTGAGCACTCAGGGCAAGGAGAGAAGAAATGGAGAAAATAAACCATAATTTGGACATCTGAGGTACAATTTACAGAAAGAAACGATGGCTAACATAAATCATGGTTTAGTATAATGAGGAAAGAACCACCCTTAATATTTTATTTATTAATTTATTTATTTACCATAGTTATACCCCACCCTTTAACCCTAAAGGCTCTTTTTCATTCACTGTTACAGCATAATCAAGATAGCCAAAAATTATTAACTCTTGGCTCTATGGATTTAGGACTAACATCAGTGGCTAATGTTCTGAGCAGGAGGATAGCCTCACCTTGCAACAGTGGAATTGGCCCCCTTCCCTGCTTGGATCACATGCCTCATTGACAAAAGGCTCCACAGAGACTCATATGCACACCAAGGCAGTTTGTTTCCCCTTATATCTAGAGTTCTTCTTACCACATCAAAATGCAGCTCTGGAAGATTCAGCCCAAATTTAATCACTCTACTTCAGGAGATGCACAGAGAACTGGAAACTAGGCCTAGAGTACTGCATGTGACTCTTATGTCCCAGACATAATGTCGTCCCCGCTTGTGATGAAACTAACACTTTAGTGGCTCATCTACCAATGAAGGTTGAACCTTATATCTAGCTTCATCTGAGTTATCCAGTGGTGGGCAACTGGTTCGGGTCTAGAGACCAATTCTTCATCGTCTTGGGACTACATGGAGTGTCAAAAATGCCACTGAATTCCAAAAGGCACAGATATGGCTGAAACTCTACATCTGTTTATCAAAACAAGGGGTACTGTTTGATGTTAAACAGTGGAGAAGTCTCTGCCATTTGTTCAAAAGCTGGATTATTGCTCCTGGAGGCTTTCTGGAGGGCAGGAGAGAGAAAACGGGCAGTCTGGAGAGACTGGAGTGGTCAAAGGACACAAAAATAGCATTGGAGGTCTACATACAACCACAGGGTTTTACTTTGCTCACTCCATAGAAATCCCCATTGAAAGTAATCACACTAATGCTCTAACAGACACATGCAGGACTTCACAGCAAGTCAGTTAAAATATGTATCTGGACTGCATGGAAAATTCAGTTTCTTTTCACTCCCCACTGGGTACCATATTAAAAGTGAGGAATGTTACATACCTTCTGCTTTACATTATTACATGCAATGCCTGATAAAAGATCCAGTGGATTTGCTTGCCAAACAAACTGTTTTCCCCCTTCATTCTGCAGTTCTCAAGAAGACTTGCCAGTCCTTATTCCAGTTTTGCATTTTTTACCATTGTTTGAAACAGAAGTTAGAAGGACTTAAGTTACTGTCTGCCAAAGCAATTCAGTGAGTTTTCTTAATGATTTCTCCAGTGATCAACAAGTTGTAAGTAAATTGACATTTGGGGCATCTAATATTTACTGTGAGAGAGGTGCACTGATGTACTTCCAGATATTGCTGGACTAGAATTCCCATAACTTCCTAGCCAGCATGGTCAACAGAGATTGTGGGAGTTCCGGTGCAAAACATCTGGCAAGTGTTGACTGCAGCCTTGCTTTTAAAGCAAGATCCCCAGGTCTGTGAGACACCAAAGCCCACCCTTAAAACTAGGAGTGCCATAGCTCCCCACAAAGCTTGCATCCAATTTAAAAAAATAAACCCTTCCAAGCTTTCTAGGACCCATGGGAGACCATTTGACCATGGGGCATTTCCTTTCCCACTAAGTCCAAGAGAAATTAGAAGACCAGATTTTGTGAATCAAGGATCCAGCTTGATTTTTTTCTGTCCCACATCCCGACAGACCAGAATCTAAACAGCATGAACACCCTGAGCTCAGTGTATGTACACTCTTATACAGTGTCCAAAAAGGTGCTAGGATAATTTTCTATCCAGCCAAAATTTCCAGCAGATTCTTGGTTATCTTTCCAGGCCAGTCATCTAAACTGGCCTTCTACGGACTCCTTTCATGTAAACAAGCCATGCTTCATTCCTTGCTGTCAGAAAGTTCTTAACATGTGTTGGCAGTGGTGGTGCTGGTGGTGAACCAGATATTCTCAGTGTATCCTTCACAATTTTATTAGAGGAAAAGTCCCACAAGTTATGCAATTATATAGAGATCCACGCAGTTTTGTAATTTAGCCACTGTTGCAAAGAGCTTATTTTCACCAAGCAAACACAAACCAAGGTTTAAGATAGGTTCCAACTGGCATAGGAGCCCACCCCTTTTTTTCCCAAAAACGGGAAGCTCTAGGAAAAAGTGGCTTGTGCTGAGAACAAGTCATCTGGGTGACAGGATGGGAGCAACATGCACAAACAGGGGACAGCATCAATCTGAGAGACAGCCAGCATTGCAAGTTTCATTATTTCAGGAGGTCAAGCAAAGAGGAAAAGGAGGAGGAGAAGCAGCAGCAGCAGCCTGGTGCAGGAGGGGCAAAAACAAGGATGGTGAGCGGTGATTTGAATGTAATTCATCAGAAAAATATGGTTGAGTACATAATAAAATACAGTATATGCAATATAGCTGTAAATAAACCATATGAAATGTATTTTATATTAGTATTTCAGACTTTTATGTTGCAATGTCCTACATTTTTCTTGAATGTCCAACATTTTGTGGTGCCTTCTCCTCCTTTGTGGTTTGGACACCTGGTCAGTCGCCATGTTTGTAGTCCAATGGTGAAACCACTACACTATGCTGGCTCCTGTGGGGGGGGTTAGGCTAGTTAAAAACAATCTAGGGGCCACCGGCGGCCTACAAACCTGAGTTTTCATACCTCTTGTTAAACAGATTTTGGAAAAGCCCGTCATAGGCATTAAAAAAGCCCATGTGGGAATTAAAAATATTAACTGCACGCCAAGGTGCCTAGAATCTGCAAAGAGGTTTCCATTTCAATTTTTTTTAAAAAGGGTGTGTGGGGGGAAGCATATTGGGTCCTGTGGGAGAGCAAATCTAGCCCTTGCACCAGGCTTTGTTCACCACTTCTTTAAAGACTTTCACCCACTGGGTGGAGTTCATGCCACTGTGCACCCTTACTTCCCCCTCTATAACTATAGTTTAGTTCCTTATAAATAAAAAGAATAGTAAACATGTTTCCACACCCATTTTTGTGACCCATTTATCTACCCCCCCCCAAAAAGAAAAAGAAATGCTGCCATTTTTTTTTCTAATTAATTTTTTATTAAGTTTTTACAATAAAACACATAAAGTCTGTATAACAATGACAAAAACAATGGCAACAAAATTTTTGGCTGTGGGAAGAACAGAAAATCTGAAGATTTCCAGGAAGGAGCCCCTTTTAAAATGTGCGCTGCCTACATATGCTTTGTTTTCAATGCTAATTTACTTTCCTTAAATCCAGAAATTGACATCTGGTAATTTCAAGTTTAGTCTACAGTGAATCTCAGACAGGGGCTGGGAAAAGGCTCACCAAAGATGCCTGTACAGGGAAGATGCACAGTACTTTTTGAACTGATAAACCGCTCACATTTGTTTCTTTGCTGTTCCTCTGGGGACTCCCAAACAACTAGGATCAATTCCAGAACCATCCCACAATCATCCCATTATTGGCAATGAATATCCCATTATTGGCAATGGGATAATTGTGGGATTGTAATGGGATGATTGTGGGATGGTCCTGGAATTGGCCCTAGTGTGATAATCTCAATGTCACATTCACTGCTCCCATGCCATTTTAGGCCTAGGAAAGCCCTTTCTAAACCCAAACATGACCAGAATGTCACGCAGAAAGTTGAAAGGTTATTGTTGTTTTAACTTGCTCTCGAGATTTTCCGTGTTTAAAACCGGAGTAGGAATCATGCAACCCTCCAGGTGTTATTGAACTACAACCTCCATCATTCCAAGGCATTGTATGTGATGGAAGTTACAGGTAGGTTTTCCAGGGATCCTGTTTTATATGAAACATCCTGTATTTAGAGGCTAAAATTCCAATAAAGTATGGTATCACACAGGGTTCCCCAAATACCATAGTTCTTGATCTGGTGGGAGTGAATGCCAAAAGACTAATTCTTCACTTATTTTTTATCTCAAGGTAACCAATGAGTAATTTTAATAATTTTCTCCCCACAATGTTTTGCAGGTTATTCAAAACTAAGGGCTTATTCTGCGCAAAATTCAGACATGGTTATTATGCACAGAAAACACTATTCCCTGAGCAAGAAAAGGCATTTTAGCAGATAAAACACTGTTTCATGTGCAGGAAATGCTATTTCATTTGCACTTCAATCAATCAATGTGGATTTTGTGCAGAATAAGTCCAAAATTAGTGTTTTCTGTGCAACAGAAAGCTTTTTCTGTGCAGAAAAATATTTCCTGCATAGAATATTTTGTTTGAGGCAGCCTTACGTATCCCCAGGCAGTCTTGAACTGGCAACTAAGGGCATGTCTACCCTGGCCATTTAAATTGGCTTTCTTCCACTCTCACTGAGACCTGTCTTCACTGTGATCCCGATGGACTGTCTTCCCTACATTGAGTCCAGTTCCATTTCAAATCCAAGCCACTCCTGCCTTAAACCAGTTTTAAAAGACCTAGTTCTTGCTCCAGATTTTCCAGGAAAATCCAGAGAATTCCAGAGTGATATCAGGTGGCTGTTTACAGACAGTTTAGAGACAGCTTTTCTGTAGAGCTTGACTCATTGGCTTTGGCTAATTTTTTAAAGACTCACTCATGCCAGAGTGGCCTTTTTTTTTTCTTTTAATATCTTGTGATTTCATCTGTCCAAAACCATGGCTTGTTCTTTTCTTCTTTAAGTCTCAGGTCAGCTTTTGTTTTGTTTTGTTTTGTTTTGTTTTTGGTAGTTTGGGCCACCTTTTAAAAAGAAAATGTGTTCAGTTCCTTGAGCTAAATTATTTATTTTAAAATCTTCTCAGCTGCTTTAACTAAATTAAATACATAAATATTTTTTAAAAGATTATCTCCTTAGTTTGGCCAATGCATGCATCTTGTACTTTCATTTGTCTCTCGTATTCCATTCATCTAGTACACTAGATTTTGAATACTTTTTTAAAAACCAAAAAACTTTTACTCTTCCAGACAAGGCAATATACCAAACGCCAACACTAGGTGGCACTGTGGCCTTAGCAAAGTCTATGGAAATGTATCAGCTGTGTCAATTTAACCCAAAGAAGCAGCAAAAATATTTTGAAAACTGTACACTGAAATGATATATTTGACATGTATCAGTTATGAATCTCTATAGTAACAGCTTTCTGTCCCGCATATAACCCCTCCCGACACACAAAAACAAACCTAAAAAAAGTATTGTGATAGTTTTAGGAGTAAAGTCCACCACAGATGCAATACCGGAAAGGTATCTGATGATCTCCATTCTGAATGGCTTATATAGTTTCCTCATCTTTTGAACCATGTTTTAAAAGTTCCCCTCACCTTTACACCCAGATATATACTCAAGAGGATTTCTATCATTGAAGAGTGGAAAAGCAGAAGACACTTACTAAAATGGGATGTAAAACAGATGTGAGGCCAAGAAAGGAGGGGCAAAATTTGCTTTTTCATTGTTTGAAGAATCCTTCTGATACCCTTCCTGCTTATCACTTGGAGGAACTAAGAGTCTACTTGGTCAGCTTATAACAGTCATCCACATTGGCCAAGGTTGGCCTGATCATTGACCATGATGACGCAGCCCAGTTTGGGCAGCAGATTTTGCAGTAATACGAAATGGTGTCAGCATGTCAGGTGGTGATTATATTTTTATTGCCATCTTAAGGGGAGCCATTATTTTTTTTCATGTGACAAAATTGCACCACTGGAAAGATTCTAACGGATACTTCTTGTCTTGGCACATTGAGACAACTCCTCAAAGATTCTCCAAACCACTCAAGAGATGTCAGATTTGGTGCCAAACCGAGAAACCTCTGGTTTCACTGTGGATTTTGGAATATACTCCAAAAATATAACTTATATATAGTGTGCCTGCGCCATACATAGGCGCACAATACATGGCTTTCAGCCCTATGCTGAAGCTGCGCTGTAATAAAATGGTGTGCACCATGAGCACGGGCCTCATTATATTCAATGGGGCTCAAGCATATGTGTTTTTTGCCTTATGCGGGGGGGGGGGGGGTGTCCAGAACGGACCCCCTGCATAAGCTAAGGGCCCACTGTAATATATAATGAACATGAGCTCGAATTAATTATTGCAGTTACATAACTTAGAGTGACACATTTTTGACGGGTTCGCATTCATGATCCCTAGGTATTCAGTATCTCCATCCTGTGCTTCCTCCCTCCCTCCAAGGCGAGGAAGAATTCTTCTTCTGACTGTTGTACTGGAGATTGCAAGAGGGAGGGATTCGAAATGTCATTCTGCTGTATCCCAATCAAGAGAAGAATGGACCACCATTGCTCACAGTGGCTACTGCCCAGTAAGCACACATCGATGGCATTGGGCTAGGATAATCTAGAATCCCAGCCATTGTCAATGTAATATAATATAATAATATATATTATATAATAGGATATTAATAAAATAAGAATATACTATAATATGCTTTTCTCTGTGAAAAAAAAATCTATTTTTGCTTTTTGAAACTAAGCACCCACACAATTAGGAAAAGACAGCCTTGTTGACCCAGTGCTATTACTTTTAGTAGCTAATGCAACAAAGCAACAGTTATCTTGTGCATTTCATAGAGATGCACTACAAGATTCGCATAAAAATGTGAGAATTTTCTCTAAGACTAAACCACCAAAAAGCCCACTATCTTGTTGTGGCTTGCATCAAGAGGAAAATTCTGGAGCTTTCAAATTTACTGTTCAATACCCAATCAGCATTTACATCCAGACCTCAGGCACCAAATGTTTCATGCCATGTCTGCTTTTCACTTTTCCCCCATGGCTTCTGCTGTGTGACTCTTTCAAAGACAAATGGGGAAACAGTTTGTTGCTCTCTATCCCTGTCTATTCAAGAGCTTTCAAGGATACATTAGGCAGCTGAATCGGAAATAGGAAGGCCAAAATCTCACCGAGGCAGTGGTATTTTACTGCTTCTCTTTGGGATGGAAAAAGCCAGATTTGGGGCCTCAGGGGCTGCCAGTGAGCTGCCCTGGCCCCAATCCAGCACAGAAAGGAAGGAGCGCTCAGAAGTGCTGCTTCCTTGCTGTGCAGCGGTGCCACGCCATGTTGTAAAGCCCCTACGATAGTGATTGCCCTTTTCCCAGGTTTCCACACCAGTGATGGGGAAAAGCAAATAAAATCTGCTGACTCTAAACAACCTGTTTCTCCAATACCTTACTTCCTTCACAGGTGCTGTCCCCATGGCCTTTTTCCTTCCGCTTCCAACATCTATGCCATCTCTTTGTGGCTGTGTTGCATACTGTCCATTCATGGCCCGTGGTCCAAGGAATGGAAGTGTGAGGAGGAACACTGGATTCATGGGTGGTGGTTGTATTCATTAAATTTATATCCTGCCTCTCCTCACCACATCTCAGCATGGCTGACAGTTCTTCGCAAAAACAGAGTCAAACTCACAGATAATAAGACACATAAAATGACAAATATCAGATCGTGAATTAAACACAATCTAAAATGTACAGATATCTAAAATAATTAATATCAAATATCTGAGAGTGGACCCTCTGGGAGGTAAATATGACTACTTTGTTCAATGATGCTTCACACATCTGTAGAAATTGGGGAGGAAACTATTTCAGCCCTAGCCTCAAGTTGAAAGAATATTGTGCCCACAGGATCAATATTTGGGCGTAGACTCTGGAAGAATCTTTTAGGAAGAGCCCTTTGGCTGCTGAGGTAATCTGGCAAAGGAGCCTCAGAAATATTTATGAGGACCTTTGGGCAACCTTGCAGAGATCAGAGCAAGAGACTGAGTGGGTGTGTCTGGAAACTATTTCAGATCTAATATTTTAAATAGTTCACCTATCTAGAGTTATGCATTTTAATATGGGAAACAGCTCTAGGCAGCAGTGTTTTCAAATTTATTAAAGCCTCCTCACACAGAGATTAACATATGACTTTAAGCAAATGCAGCAGCTTCATTGAGCAGGTTTTCCTTGGTTGCTAGGATAGCTATATAGGCTGAGGACTGGTTTGCCCTCTGCGGTAATGGCACAGTTTCCAACTACACAGCAGCTGAAAGCATTGTCTTCAAAATTCCTGGATCTTCCTGTACTGAACTAGATCTTCTGAACAGGCCTTCTAATCATGTTAATTTCAATGCAAGCAGAAACCTCTGTGTAGCTGGTAACCTTGCTCCCTCACTGGTGTTAAACTTGTAGATGCTTCTACTCACTTTCATGTGATCATGGACTTGTCTACATGGGCTGAAAGAACAGATTTGCCAACACCCTCACTACAACCTGTCT
Organism: Urosaurus nigricauda; assembly: GCA_034509955.1. Taxonomy (NCBI): domain Eukaryota; kingdom Metazoa; phylum Chordata; class Lepidosauria; order Squamata; family Phrynosomatidae; genus Urosaurus; species Urosaurus nigricauda. Next base: position 112,449,702 of record JAOEGL010000004.1, read on the forward strand.
TCACAACACTGGTCCAAAGCCCTGGTTCATCCGCACACTGTCTTCACAATGTGAGACTAGTTCTGCATCAAATCCAGGCCAAGCTTGCCTTAAACATTGTTTAAAAGATATAACCTTTGCTGCAGATTTTGCAGGAAAATCTCCCTGTATGAACTGGCCTGGTCTCTGATATCCTCTGGAGAGGCCCTTCTTTCCATCTCACCACCATCACAAGCACAGTTGGTGGGGACATGAGAGAAGACCTTCTTGCTGGCTGCCCCTAGACTCTGGAACTCCCTTCCCAAGGAGACCAGAATGGCTTCTTCCTTGTTGGCCTCCCGCCGGCAGGCTAAGACCTACCTGTTCAGACAGGCTTTTAAAATGGAAAGTTTGTAAAGAACCGACCTGGGATGTTGTTTCATTTTGAAGTGTTTAATACAGTTTTATCTTTTAAAATGGATTTTACTCTTTTAGCAGCTATCTATTTTAACATTGTAATAATTTAATTCCTTTTAAATGCAACTCTTTTCTATGTTTTTAATTGAATTTTTTTTAATATTGTGAAGCTGCTCTGAGTCCTAGTTTTGGGGGGGAAAGTGGGATACAAATAAATATAATAATACATTCTGTAATATCAGGTAGCTGCTTACACATGCATCCTGATGTGCCACCGGGTGGTGGCAATACTAGCACAAGTCGCTCCTTCTGAAATCACACCAAATTGCACAACCATATGATCAATGCTGGACACCTTATTTTCGACCTCAGGGCACACTAGCCCAGCAGGACATGTGTGTAGACAGCCTCTCGCTGTCACTCCAGAATGCAGAGGTAATGGGGGGAGGGATACAGGGCAGCTCCGGGTTCAGAATACTTCAGGAGCAGTCCAGAGTATTCTAGCCAGTGTAGACCTGCCCCATGAGTCCAAGCCTCATTCAGACCCATTAATGTCAATGCCACAAAGTTCCATCCCACATTTCACAGATGAAAATTGGGAAGTGTGTAGCCAAGCAGCATCAGGATATGATCACAATGGCCAAAGATATCTTTGATGAAGAACACACAGGCTAGGAGAGGCTGCAGCAGTTTGCTTTTGACTATGCCTACAGGAAAGGGCAAGAATCTGCCCCCTCCACTCCTCTACTTTCTGCAAAATTAATTGAGGGCAAACTACCATTACATTTTGCAGCAACTGAAGTAAGCAAAGGAGAAAAGGGGAAAATGTGAAGATGAAAGAGAGGCTGAAATATTTTAAAAACTTTGTGCGGGGGGATGGCACAATAGAGGACTAGAACAGTTGGAGGATATGGAGGCTAAGTGGGTGGCAATAGGGACAATGGGGGACAGGATTTGCACGTATATCCTTGCTCTTCCCTGTCCCTGTAAACCTTATATGATCCAGTATTGTTAAGAGTTGGGGTTGATGTATTAACACTGAATAATTAGAATGGGTTAATTCATTAGTATTAAAACATCAAGACAACCCTGTAAAATTTCCTAGTTGATCACATTAATTAGATGATATTATTATTATTATTATTATTATTATTATTATTATTTAAAAAATAAAAATTATTGAAAGTTACTAGAAATGACCAGTTATTAAAGTAATGAGAAATGTTGGTTATTATTAGTGTTAAAAGGTTAAAATAGTGAAAGTCTAAAGTTCTGATGACAGTTCCAGGTTTACAAATTACAGAAAACTAATTATTTTAAGCTCTCTGGCAACCACACTTGTCCCTTGTATGCAAGAATGATCAATCGCCATAGTAATTTTCCCACTTCAGGAGAAAATGAATATTGTTCTCACTGTATTCAAATTCTTGAAATATAAATGAGGAAATAATTCTGCAGAGAAATACAAATGTGGGGAGGGGTAGCAAAAAGGGGGGATTTTGCAAAGAAAATACTGTGTCTTCAGCAGGAAATGTGTTCTATATGGGAAATCTGTATTTTGTACTGAGAAAACCCACATTGTTTTTCTCCACAGAATAAATTTCCTGAAATACTTTGGAACATACTGAGAAAAAAAATGTGCAAAATATTTTGCTGCTGTTATTCTTCCTAACATAGAATCATAGAATCATAGAATCATAGAAATTTAGAGTTGGAAGAGACCACAAGGGCCATCCAGTCCAACCCCCTGCCGTGCAGGAACTCCCAATCAAAACATACCCGACAGATGGCCAATAGAATCATAGAAATTTAGAGTTGGAAGAGACCACAAGGGCCATGTTACCTGACTATTGAGATACCCATTTTTTTAAGTTTATCACATGCCATTTTCAGACTGTTCTGGGCAATGGATGGGATCAGCACGGAACAAGTAAGAACGGGTGTTACTGCCACCGGGAATCCCCAAGCCATTCCCCACCCATGCTGTGGCAGCCGATTTTAAAGAATGGTTCAAAATCATTCTTCAAAATCAGCTGCCATAGCACAAATGGGGAACGGCTTGGGGACTCCCAGCAACATTGGCGGTGTTCTCCTGTGTGGTAACACCCATTCTCACCCATTCCATGCCAATCCCATCCAGTGCTCAGAACAGTCTGGAAATGGTGTGCGATAATGTTATTTGACTAGAAAATGAATAACTGAGAATATTTTTTTCCATCCCTAGTTCGGACTCCACTATTGATTCTTGAATTCAGACTGCACATTACATTGAATACTTGTGTGTTTTTCAATATCTAAAAAAACCCAGATCAGCCTACGTAGGCTATGAGCTGGAGCACAGCAAGTGTGAGTGAAGAGAACTATCTAGGGTGATCTCCCCCTCAACTAGAAATTACTCTTTCAAACTACTTTGTCACCTGTAGAGGGGAAGATGCGGGGTCCTGGAAATATTTTCCCCAAAAGTAAAAGCTATTTGGAATATATATTTTTGAGCTGAAAGTTCTCTGGATGAAAAAAGGGCAAATAATTTATCCCATCCATCCCATCTGATTTCCACATTTCGGTTGTATAGTTTTGCTTTATTTTGTTTAAATGAAGGCAGGGATCCTGAAAAAACATGTTGAGCCTTAGCCCAGCATTTATGCTGTTCTGCTTCTTTTGTTCTATCTACTTTGGTACTTCCCATTATTTTGTAAAACTTTCATGGGCAGCCTTAGAACAACACTCCTCAATACGATAAGCTCTAGTGTGTTGGACTACAACTCTCACGCTCCTCAGCCAGCATGGCAATGGACTGGTGACTGAGAGTTCTAGTCCAATTCATCTTTTGATTGCCAGATTGCATAGGGCAGTATTAGTGCCTAATGATGCAATCTTGGGCCAGAATCAATGTGGTACAGTACAATTGTGGTTGCACTTTGGGGGTTTCTGGAACAGTGGTGAGAGGAGGTAGGCAAAAAAAATCTACTAGCAGTACACAGCTTTTTTCCTGCAGTGCCTGCATTTCTTCATGGCTGTTACACCTAGTGCCATCACTTACACTGATATATTTAACTCTAGCATGATGCACCGACAAGATTCCATCCTTAGCTATGTTTACTTAGTGCATAAGCTACTGAGTGTAACTTACTCCCAAGGGAATGCGTATAGAACTGGATACTTACTAATTCCCTATGTGATACCAGTGAATTGAGTAGCCCAGAAAACATAAGAATGCACTTACCAATGTGAAGTAGATCCAATATTTGAGTGCGGGAATCTCTTGGAAGAAAACTAACCTTCCTAATAGGAAATACTATTTAGGGAAGTGTCTTTTTTCCAGCTGGAAAGACTGAGCAAACCAATGGGCCAGATACTCTCGACAAGCATGTCTTCCTTCTGTTTTCCCAGATGGTCTATTGCATTCTGTGGATAGTTTTCTTCAGGAATGTATCTATGGAGGTGGATGGGTAAAATGAGGACATTCCCTCATAATATGAATTCTTCCCCACCCCATGAAATTTGGCTTGTCCACAAACTGTAGCATTGCAGAGACTGGATCACTGAAAGTAATCCATACCTAGAACTCTCTGTTTACTGTGCTGTGTTCTCATTTCCTTTGGGAATTTTGCCTGCCACTTACTTTGGATAAATACTCAAGTAAATTTTTAAATTACTGCCATGCTAGAAATTTGGGGAATGGAGGAAAATTGGGGCGGGATATAACTGCCCCACAAGAGTAAGGCAAACTGTGCTGAAAAAATGTTTCCTACCTCCCTGCCTACCTATCTGGTCCTGTGCCTTCTGCCTGAAAATACACCCTCACATGCACCTAAACCAACACACACACACACGTACCATCTATTGATGAAAGAAGGCACGTGTCTTGCCTCTATGCCAAACAATATGCAAGATGAGCTCGCCCACCATCAGACTGTGCTGTCTTGAAAGATGTAAGCTTCACACTTCTCCATGCATGCTGTAGGTGTGCGATTCCTTTCTGTCCATCTGTTACTTCAAGGCTTTCTGCCCCTCTTCTCCGTGCCTAGACATTTCCCTCAAGTCTTCATCGGGGCTCATCTCACTACACTGACATTTATAGGTTAACTATATCCCTTTGCATCCCAGGATTTTTGTGACATCACATAATTGTAATAACTAGCATCGTTACATTACATCATTAGAGCTTTAACCCTATAGACATCTGCATGCATTTAATTTCCGCTTGCTTTGTTTTTGTTGTTGTTTTCACTCTGAAAGACATACAATATGCAAAGTGCTAATTTCTTTGAATTTTTGCTCATTATCCCAAGGAAACCAAATGATTGTAAGCATCGAATCTGTAACTGCAAAAGGTACAAAGTGTAACGAAAGGAAGTAAGGACAGCAGAAATAATTTATCTTTAGAAATTCCTCTCTTATCAGCATGCTACTGAATCTTTTCCTTGTCCCTCCTTTCTTCCTATAAACAATCATTTTAAAAGCTAGATTGTGGTGTCAGGGAGACTCCAGGTCAACTCAATGCAAAACCCTGTTGGTAGGCCAAGGACATTGATTTGATTAGAAGCTGGTCTCCTTTCAGAGTTTGCTGTTATAGTTATTTTAACTGAAGCAAGAAATCTGCCTTGCTCAAAGCCAAAAGAAGGTACTGGAAGATTTGTGGCAAAGAATAGCCTTTGGAAAATTATTCATTGTTTTAGAAAACTGCATATTGTAGGGCTGGTAAAGGGCCTGTTGATAAATTGGTCAGCCAGGTGGCCCAGTTATTCTTCTGCTCTAACTGCCTTGACTTCTAGCTGGCATGAACAAAAGAAAAAAAAATGGGGGAGGAATTAAGGATACAGTCCAACACACCAACAGTTCCTAATCTTGTTTTCCCAAATGTTGCTGGACTACAGTTGTCAGAATCCCCTGACCATTGGTCATATTCACTAGGGTTTCTGAGAGTGTATGCTTACTATTTTCTGGGCATCCAAAAATGGGAACTGCTCTACACCTTTACAGTAAGTCTGACTGAATTCACTTTCTCCTGAGCATACCTTCCAGCATATCACAGGTGAAAGCCAGGACACGTGTGCCAGGAAATTTCAGATTGAGGTGAAAATGGCCAAAGGTATTAATGAGGAACAGCACACAAGCCATGAGAGACTGCTGCAGTTTGCTTTTGCCTGAGCATACTGGGAAGGGCAAGACCCTGCCTTCTCTTCTTTTACTGAATTGAGTACAAACTACTTTTGCACTTTGAATTCAGTATGCAGCAACTGAAGTTGTTATCCAAAGAAAGGTGGACAGACTGGAGGGTCCCCACCAACTGTTTCAATGTCTTTAAAAATGTGGGGAATTGCTTAGCTCAAGGACAGTTTGCAAGAGAACTGGTTACACCTGTGCATACACATTTTTGGGAACTGGTTACATCTGTGCCTTCCAGTACTAATGTGAGAGAACTGCGGGTCTGGGGTTAATTTTATTGTGAAATTAATACACACACTCACACACACACACACACACACACTAGTAATTCAAACAGACACAGCATTCAGGGCTAACCAAAATGGAAATATGGAAATTGGATAGCAGAGTTTGAGGGGTGCAGAGGGGTGATAATTGCCTTTCAAACGAGTAAAGCACAGAAAGTGAGAGTGGCTCAGACTGGGGTCTGAGGGCTACACAGTGCATGGAAGAATCTCTCTGTGTACACAAAGCACAGACTGGGGGCCAACTGTGTGCAAGGAGGCTATGGACGTTATCAGACGGGAAGAATTTCTCTCAATTTCGAATGGAGCCAATTCGCAATTACATGAATTCGCTAGTTTAGCGAATTTACGTTAATTCTAATTGTGTTCGGAATGCATTCAGTATGGTTTCCTATTGTCCGAGAATGACTTCCCATTGCCCGAAATTGTGTGAGATACTCTAATATGCAATAACGTGAAACCCTATGATTGTGTTCGGAATGACTTCCTGTTGCCCGAAATTGTGTGAGATACACTCATTCGCAATAACGTGAAACCCCATGATTGCATTCGGATTCCCATTGGATTATACTCTATCGTCTGATAAAGTCCAGTGTTTTAGGACCAATATTTATAACTGATAGCTAATTTCTGGGGGTGCTTGATGACATCTTACAATGTAACAAAAAACCTGATGGTCTTCCCAGGATTTGACATTGGGATTCTGGACTGCTTGATGGCTTTAACTTTAGAGTAACAAAAACAGTGATTGGATAAGGACAACTCCAGGGTGCAGAGATAGGGGAATTTGTCTGAGAACCCAGCAAGGAATAGAAGGAAGTGTTGTCTTACTGCTTTGATGCAATGAGACTTCCCTTGTCTTTTGGTACACACGAAAATGCAAAAGGGCCGGGGGATGAGGAAGTAGCAGTCAGTACATCCATTTAGCTTTGATTGAAGCAGTACCTGGGTCATACACATGTTCTCAGGTCTGTGTTCCTTTCTCCTGGAAAATCCACCTGGTGGTCCAAAGATCATCATGACCTCTTTAGAGCATGTTAGCTCCAAATACAAAAATATGAAAATATGGGGGCCCTCATATTTTGCCCCCCAAAGTAAGCTGGGGACAAAGAGGGAAAGCAGGAGGTGGGGAGAGAAACTGAGACTCTGAAAGAAGCTGTGAAAGTGGAAATGTGGGATTAATTGGGACTATCAAATGGGGGTCAGTAGGAGGCTATTCCAGAATAGACATTCATAGGTTTGCACTGTTAGAAGAATGGAAACAGATAGTTATATTCTGTATGAGCCATTCTTACTATCTCTTTCCTCTTGTTTCCAAGAAAAATGGTCAATCTATTTTATCTATCTATCTATTTATTTGTTTTTCAGTAGAGATTATAGGCAGATAATACTTCAATAGAGAAATAGTGACTTACCATAAAGTTCCCATACCTATAGTTGTATATATTTAAGTTTATACTGAATGGGAAAAGGATGTATCTAAAAACATTTCTGCTTGGTTACTTCTTATACTTGATATGTGCAATACGATATCAACACAAGCTGGAGAGTCTCCTTTCTTCCTTTCTCAAACAAAGGAATGTTCATTCCCCTTTAACATGAATTCATTTTCATTTCATTCATTCATTAAACTTATATCCATCCCTATCGCTAAACAGGCCCTCAGGGTGGCTCACAGCAACAGAGACCATATGACATCTAAACATAACCCACTACATCCATTCAATTAAAAGCCATTTTTAACTACAGCAGCACAGTGAAATTTTACAGAAAAAACAGATGTGCATATTTACATCAGATAGAAGGTATCACTTCATCAGAGTTCCTCCTATCTACGTCCTCTAATGTAAAGTCCTTGGCAGTTTATGAGGTCAGTCATTCTAAGTAAGAAAAGGCCATAATGTTTCAGTCAACTGTACAACTGTACATTGTATTTTGCTGTTATAGTCTTCGGGGGGGGGGGGGTTGTAAGCTGTCTTGAGGCCTCATCTCAAAAAGTGCCCGATATATATATATATATATATATAGGCTCTGTTTTTCTCTCTTTTAAGAAAAAAAACTCACCTACAAAATTAGAACATGCAATGTTCTGATGAACATGGTAGATAAAAGGAAGAGGGTGTTCAAGACCATAGCTGGTAGATGGATCCACTGAAGAGCCTAGCCCACAAACTGATGGCTTGTCTACATCAAGTAAAAACACCATAATCATCCCAATGCCAGTGCTGGCAGTCCTCATGATGTAAAGCTACTTCTGGGAAAATGCTGTGGTTTCTAGCTCTTAACCCAACTTTGCTCTTAACTAAGCAGAGTTAGGGGAAAACCCAAGGTTTTTCAAGAAACCCTATAGTGACCTTGGGTTCTTTTAGACAGTTGGATAGGATTTGATTTGGCCCACTCCATTGTCCACTTGTCAAGAGCTACGTTACCCCTGCTCCGTTTGCTGAGCAATGCAGGGAAAGGGGACTGCTTGTTTTTGGAGCCACCACTGCTATCTCCTTATAGGCAGAAGCTCCATGTAAAGCCTGTCTGGCATACCTCCACTGAGGACAGAGGCAGGCACCCAGGCATGTGATAACAAGAAGTCCAAGGGGCCATTTCTGCCTCAGCAATAGTGGAGGAGAGCCAGGGAAGTTTCACGTGGAGGTCCTACCTAAGAGGAAGCAGTGGTGGCAACTCAAAATACAGACTGCCATCACCACTTTCTTGCAGGCAGGAGTTTCCTTCAAGAACCTGCCATCAGTTCTTCTGACATCAGAATGGGGCATCCCTGCAAGCAACAAGAAAGAGATAGATAACCCCCCCCCCCCTTGTTTATCACATGGCACCCTGGGCAGACTGTCACAGCACTGAGGTGGACAGGCCAGCAGGCCCAATGAGGTGTCAGCTCAGCTGGCCCATGTGCACAATGATGTGGCATCACACTGGATTTGGCCTGGTGTGTGTGCATACCATTGTGGTTGGTCCAGAGCTAGTCTGGCCTTGGATTAAGTGGTCAGTGTAGACATGTCCTGACATGACTCCCCAACACATCATGGAAACAAAACAAAAAATCCCAAACAAATTATCCAGAGGTGACCTTGGCCAGGGTACTAAAGTGACCCATAAATAACTTCCTGGCTACTTCAAGCCAGTTTAGGTGGGGATGAAATCAAGAGAATGGGTAGCACATCAACAGAATCCCCAATCTGTCTCAATTATCCAACACTAGGTGCAAATCTAGTTTTGTCCCTGGATGGAGGGACATCCTAGTCAGAAAAATAGAAGACTTAAGAACTTTCTTCTAAAATATCTAAAGGCTTAATTTTAAAAGGTGCAGATAACAGAGCTTGCCACAGTTCCCTTTTTTTATCCTACTATTCCCAGAATCCCCTAGCCAGCATGTACCAGTAGCCAGCATGCCTAGGGGATTCTGGTACTGGTAGTTAAAATAATATCTGTGGTATGTGGCCAGAGCCTTTGGTCTACTAAAGCTGCCAGAAAGTGAGGAGAAAACATGTATTTCCACATGACTTCCAGCCAAGAATTCAGTCCAACAATGAGGACTCTATGGAGTTTATCACACAGGAGGCAAAGTGCCCAAATCCCGTGGATAAACACGGTTTAAATTGTGGAACTATTCCGCAAGAGCAGAATTGTTTTCAGACATGTCGGGCGATTTCGACATTAATCCATGCAGAAAGCCACAAAATTGCACCACTATTTAGCTTCATGCCCAAGTCACTCGTCTTCCTCTGAAAACAATCCCGCTCTTGTGGGATATTCCTGGATTTAAACCCCATTTATCCACAGGATTTGGGCACTTCCCTCCCGTGTGATAAACTCCTATGATCTGTTTGTGTAAATCAATGTATGCTGGGGGAGTAGAATATAATATAATGCTTGACTCACCTGATGCTGGCACAGCCAGGCCAGTTTTCCTTAATATACTTAGAAGTTAATACAATGTTATTATTTATTGCATTTATTCAGCAATAGTCTACTTGGATTTCCAAGACAGAAATGTTGCCCTTGGTCTGGAAAGTCATGGAATCAAAATCCCCACTCAACCACAGAGCTCAGGTCCAAACTGAAAGGCAGTGTGTTACAATGTTCAGAGTGCTAGATCAGGACCCACAAGATCTGAATTCTTCCTTTCCTCTCCCTTAGCCAAGAATGTTACCAGGTGACCTTGAGACAGCCTCTGTCTTTCTGTACTAATAACACACCTAAGTGTTGATTTGAAAATAAAACAGAAGAGAGGCATGTCCTTTGAGGCAAGGTGAAATATAAATAAAATCTTTCCTCCTCTCATCTTCAAACAGATATTGCAAACAGACAAACAAAAAAGATGGACCTACTTCAGGAAGCACATGCCTGTGACTCTCCAATAAAAATGAGAAAGGTGTTTGATGAGATGTCACAGAATTCAACATTGCATAGCCCCCATTCCACTCCACGGGTTGGTATTTGCAGGAAAACTTAAGGAAACTGTGAACCCAATGCTTTAATATAATACCACCAGAGATAGGAAAGTTGGTAGGAAAAGTTTAATGCATTTAATAAGCTCACAAAAAGTGTGGAAGAAACTCCCAGCTCACTGGATTCCCTGCAAACCACAGTCAGTCACCCGGGAGTTTTAGCTGGGAGGCACTGATTTTTTTCCTCCAAACTGTCAAGTACTAACATTAGTGCTGAGGAGGGCTGTCAGACCCTTTACTTGCTTGCTCTCCAACCTGCTCGCTCGCTCCTTCCTTCCTTCCTTCCTTCCTTCCCCTAACTTGGTCTCCTACCCTCCTGATGAAGAAAAAAAAGGAGATTAAAGCATTTCTTTCACAAGTGCCCATAGAGGTGGGCTTCAAGGACTGCAGCACTTTCTCAAGGGTTTTGCCGGGACTCTTCTTCCCCCCTTCCCCCCCCTTTTTCCCTCTCTCTTTCTGATCTCTCCCCCATGATAATCTTTCAATGCAGAAATGTACATGTGAACCCTTAGTTGCTTCATCCTAAGGCTGGAGATGCAAACTATTTTTGGTGCTGGTGGTGTCACCTCTTGAAGAGAGAGTTTGGAAGAAAAGGTTGGCACCCACCCCCATTATATCACCTCAAGTCCTTGTTTTAGGTGTCCCATCTTTCCCTGGGAAAGATGGGGAAGGAAAGAGGGAGGGAGAGAAGGGCAAAGCTGGCTGGCTATCCGTTCTGCTGCTGCTGTGCTGCTCAGCCCATCTTCTTCCCAGAGCAGAAAGGCCATGTAACAGGGAGCCAACACAAAAGCTGGCTGGCTGGGCCTGAATATTGCCGTTCAATCCTCTCCAGCCGCAAACTGGCAGGAAGAAGTAGAATAAAAGTATCCTCTTCCCCTTAACATCTCTGAAGGTTTAACAGACAAGAGTTATTGTTAATGGTTCAATGTTCAGGTATTATTATTATTAGGAGCCCAGGTGGCACAGTGGTTAAATGCCAGTACTGTAGTCACAATGTTGTGAGTGATCCCAGAGGACTCCAGGTTTACTCAGCCTTCCATTATTTTGGTCAGGAAAATGAGTACTCAGTTTGTTGGGGTCAATTGGCTTACAGATTGTAAACTGCTTAGAGAGCGCTGAGTTCACTATGAAGTGGTATGGAAATGTAAATACTATTGCTATTATTGTTGTTGTTGTTAGGCTTTTAAATCTTGAGTTATGTCTTGAGAGGGATTATGGCAACAAAAGCTATTAACAATAATTCTGTCTGTTAAACCTTTCTTCAGAGATGTTAAGGGGAAGGGAATACTTTAAAAGGAGTCCCTAGTAAAGAAAAGATTAAGACACTGTGAGTCTTCCCACAATGAAACTGAAAAATGCCACCCATTATTATTATAGATATATTACTTTGTTACTGAGTTTCACATACTTCCCAGCAAAAAGTCTAGGGTTATAAGTATCAAAATTCAGTTTCCTGATGCAGATGGAGAGCTTGTATGTGATGGCTGATTTAGAATACAGGGGAACACCTGGATGCTAAAAAGGCTACACTCCCTTTTTGTTACATGTTGACTTAAAATCTTTTAACCTCACAATTAACTATACTGTAATAAAATTTGTCTGCTTTTTAGCATGCACTCTCATTTAATAATTAACAATGTAACCTGAAATTCCAACTTAATCACTTTAGTTAAAATATAAACTTAACAGTATTTCTATTTTTCGATTAAAAACAATCCAATTTAACTGCTAACTTTGCATACATCTTGCAAAAAAGACACATGGAGAAGCCACAAAATTTCTCCTCTTGGCAGCAATTATGATTTGTAAGCCACAGGGGTAGATCCATAATGAACAATTACAGCATTTTAAATGCCTTGGCTCCATCCTATCGAATCCTGGGAATTCTAGTTTAGTAAGGTATATAGAATTTTCTAGCGTCCTCCTGTGAACTAAGGCAGTAGAGCTTCCTGGCACAGAATTTCAAGTACCTGGACAAACTTCAAATCCCAGGATTCCAAGGGATCAGACTTAAAGAGCCTTAAAGAGCCTTTAAAAATATCACTTAAAGTGATCTCAAACAACTATAATTTTAAGTCTGGATACACCACAAGTCTTAAAGTAAGGGCTCAGCTAAACAGTATGATAAACGCATAGGGGCTTTCCACACCGCCCGAAAGGGGCGGTGTGTACTAGCCCCTTTTAGCGGCGGGATGGGGCCAAGGCTACCACACCGGCAGCCTCCGCGGCCCCATCCCACTGCTTCCGGAGGCAGCGGGGAAGAGGCAAACTGCACTCAAAGCGGGGTGCAGCAGGCACCCTGGGAGCCCGCTGTACCCTGCTTCCCTCAGCAGGGCTGAAGGGAGAAAGGGGCCGCCGCCACCCCCTTTTCTCCCCAGGTCTTTGCCATGGCCATTTAAAGGCCACGGCAAAGACCCGGAAGCAAAAAGGAGCTCAATTTTCGAGCTCCTTTTCGTGCTGTGGAAAGGACATGCTTGGCGCCCTCCCGCGGCGCAAAGGCGTCACAACGTGCACAGCATTTCTAAACAATGCACACGTGATGACGCTATCATAGCACGTCTGTATGAATGCCACCATTTTAAAATGGCGGCGCCCATATGCTTTAGGGTTCGGGAGGGTGTAGATGCTACGCCCTCCCAAACCCTAAAAGCGGGCTTTTTAGTCCTAATCGCACCTCATTTGGCGCATCTAGATCCGGACATAGTGTACAACCAAGCCATAATTTCTTTCTTATTTCAAAGTAAGCAAGCCTCAAGGATTTTTTTTCTTTTTTTATCCCCAGTGCAGGGGAAGGAACAGGCTTAAGAGGGAAAATGGCTTGGGTAGGAGGTTTAAGCATTCCCTATCAACACACAGTGGTCCAAATCCAGATCAGACCTCTGCGTCTGCTCATTTCAAAGTGAGAAATTTATCAAGGCTCAACTGCACACTATGCATTTAATGTAGCATGTAGTTTAGCCCTAAAATTCCTCCAAAAGATTTTTTTTCAGTTCATTTAGAACTTTGAAGGGAAACCACAGTGGAAATTCTAACAAATCAACATGAGAATTTTGGGTTGTAAGAAGCAAGAAAGAAGCTTTCCCATTTCAACTCTCTTAATGTTAAGAAACACAGCATTATAATACTGCACCATTCCAGAAGACAAACCACTTACCCACATACACACTGGTTTCACACAAAGAAATGTCAAGAACACAACAAAATCAATCACATGTAATATATAAGATGCACTCTCCCTAACATCCAAACAATGGTCCGGTACAAACGGGTGGGAAGAGGTGTGCTGGAGCCAATTCTAGGGATCTGGAGCACGCAGCACACTCCAAACCCCTAGTCTGTACAGATGCTGCCATCATGGCAGCCTCCCATCCATATGAAGGCTGCCATGATGACACCAACACTGAGTAGCATCCGGACATCTCTGGCAGAAAGTGGCGTCATGGTGGTGCCCCTCCCTGTTTGCTATGCCACAAAAAAGAAGCCACTCTAGGTGGCTTCTTTTTGGCAGCACAACTGTGCTGCAGCATGCAGGTGCTGCGGCACAGAAACGGCACAAAAACGAGCAGCAAGGAGCTGCCTGTATGTACAGCCCCAATTATACCTTTATTGGGCCAACCAAAATGCACAATTATATGGTGCAAGCTTTCCAAGTCACATTGGGGCTTTCTAGATTGGCAGGGAAGTGTGACATGAAGTTGCCTTTACCTTAATGCTCAGCAGCTAGACTGCAAGCACCAGGTGTGCATTTAAAAGGTACAGGGCAGCTAGACTGAGGGGTGTGGGAACGACTTATCTGAAGTCTTTTCTGTGGCTCTGCAGCTACATGGGAAGCTGTCAGAACGCTACAAACACAGGCAGAGCATCTACATGGGCAGCAAGGAACGAGGCTTTTAGCCGCGCTGAACCTTTAAATTTTTTTCCCCTTGCCGGCTGCGAATTGTGCAATTGCACAGGTACACCATACAGTGAAATTATCATTGCTGGCTGGGAACTGCGCAATTGCGCAGTTCGCAGCCGGCAGCCGGCAAACCTGCGGGATCCATCAAATTATCATTGCGGTTCCTCTGCCTTTTTAAACTGTGCCGTTGCACTGGTGCATCATGAATGAACCCCCTTATTTTGTGATTGAATTGACATGTTATCCACAGTAGAATAACAGTAACGGCATCCCAGAGTCCCTACTGCGCATGTCTAGGGTTCGGATTAGGGGTGGAGCTAGGGTTTGGGAGCTTTAAAAAACTTTGCGGTTAAATCCCAGCTTTTATACCTGCAGGGCATTGAGCGTTTTAATTAGAAGTGAACTCCACACCACGCATGCTCCCAACTCACGATCCATTATGCTCCGCACCTGTATCCCTGCCTTTAAATGGGTGCTTTAAAGATACAGAGCCCCATTTAACTGCTCAACTACACCTTAGCCTTTAGATGCAGTAGCGATGTTGCGCCCTTTTAAAAAAAGGAGTGGGGAAATCAAGCTCCTTTTTAAAGGCGCTTCTTCTCCCTTAAAACACCAAAATAGCGTTTTCATGGCACACTTTCCCTTTTTCTCATCTAAAGGCTGGGCTTTCATGCAGCCATCAACACACCTCTTTTTGCCAATCTAGATCAGGCCATTGGCTTCTTCACCAGGCAAACAGAAGAAAGAAATTGAAGATGTTAGTCATAGGCCTGTATTTTCTGTTTCTGGTCTTAGTTCAGATGGTAGGGAGGGCTATCTGCAGGCTGACACCCCCCCCCCTTTGTACTACATAATTATAGTGCTATGCTTCTTCTTTGACTGCCATGGCAACATCCTATGGAATTGTGGGATTTGCAATTGAGGGAGGGGCATGTATAATTCTCAGCCAGAGAATTCTAGTGCCACACCACACTACAAACTCCAAGATTCCGTGGCAGCTAAAATGGAATCATAGCACATTTTGAGCTAATGTTATAATCTGGAAGGGCCCTTGCTGAGTGTGGAGCTAATTGAGTGTCATGCCACAGAAAAGTTCATAGGGCTTTGGCATCAAATGAGCAATCTATTGCCCAAATGTGGGATCCAGTCTAACGATGCTGGCATATATTTATGTTTAGCTGAAAGTACATAGTTTGGAATATGTGATCCCGTGGGACTTTTGAAACAAGATTTCTTTGGAATTGAAAGCAGCATGATGCCACACCTTGATCAAAATTTGCCCAGGCTGTTGAAGGACCTTTCTCTTTTGCTGGCTAGGTCTGGCCTACAGCTTGACTCTGAAGTCTAGCTCTTACTTTGAAGACAATGCCAGAATATTACATTTTCCTTGACAAAGCCTTCAGATGTGTCAGGCTTCACTAAGCCCAGCTGCTGTGCAATCATATTATGTGCTGCCGTTTTGCGCCAGGGAAAAAAATCTGGAGTTTCACCAGGTGTGTTAAAAGAAGATGAGGTGTGTAACATATCATCAGATGCTTAGAGAGAGATGATGTTCAACAAGAGGAGGGCACATTTGTTGTTCCCTTATGAACAAAGTCGCAGGGCAGGTATCCTTATTAGAACTCCATTTTCACTTTTGGTGGAGTTCATCTAACAAGCAGGACTTCCCTCGATCACATGGCCCTCCTTTCTTCCAAGAAAGGAAACCCTTCTAAGAAAAGTGCCCTTGCTCTGCTTTGCCCAGCAGCATCCAGGTTCACAGGGATAGAAACAATTCTCACAATGAATAAGCTGTGAAATGCATTTTTAAAAAGTGTTTCATTGCCATTCCTATTTGGGAGCTCCGTGTTGGTAGTGGCCATCTTTCTGTAACACAGAGTCCCATGTGCAACTAGCAGTGTGACAGCTCAAGAGCAGGAGGGAGACCTGCAAATTGGTTTTCAAGATTTCCTTAAGAGCCAGTTGCACATCAAAGATCATTTGTATGTATTTCAAAATGCAATGATTAAAACTATGTAATAGCAAGAACCATGTCCCTTGATTGCAACAGTCATTGATTAATGTTAACAATAGTTCCATTGCAAAATAAATGACATCTTGTTTTGCAGAGAGCCACAATTTTAAAAAGCTTGTATATTTTCTGTGAATGATAATAATGGGTGTGCTAGTAACACCCCCATGTGTAAATGAGCAGCTCAGATTGGATAATCCAGACAGGTTTGGACTGCTAGCACTTATTGTTTTAGGGAAAAACAAGTGATTTGGAGGGTAAAGGACAAAGAAGAAAAGCAGCACTTTCTAGGAATTATCAGGAAAGGGAGGTGATAGGTGAATTGAGGTATTTTTCATTATTTGGTGGCGTGATTGAATGCTCTAAAACAACCCTTCCCTAACCCATACTTTAAAATTGTCCCTTCCATTCACCCTAAATGATCCACTATCAATGTTGATATACACTGTAGACCAAAACATGTGGAGAGCACTAGATTAGGGGATGCCATTCTAAAACAAACACTACACTCCCCCCTGCTATCTAGTAAAAGGAGCTCTACTCCACATACCCAGATGGCCTATGCCATTTCCCTCATCACCCTTTTTACTGAATGTCCTTGAATGCTTGGGAAAACCTGTGAGGAATTATTATTATTATTATTATTATTATTAATCATTATTATTATTAACCCACCCCTCTGAATGAACAAAGAACTATCCTGCATGATGGTGCAATTTGTTAGAACAAAGAATTCAGGGGGGAAAACCAAACTGGACCAGACACTTACCTCTCACTTAGAGGTGGCTTTCTGGGCCATGCAGGGCTTCACCTTTCCCTCTGACTCATCTCTTTTGTATACAGTACTTCCAAATTTTTTCTTCTAAAATGGGCAACCACATCCTTTAGGAGCTACAATTACCAATTTTAGGCCTACCTAATTGAAGAAGGTGGCAGGGTTGGAAGGAGCTGGGATGCCATTGCCACACCTCAGGCAGGTGGTTGCCCAGCCACAATAATTACTGTTGTTATGTTCCTTCAAGTCAACTGTGACTCGTGTCAACCCTGTCCTAGGACAGTGGTGATGAACCTTTTTGCAGCTATGTGCTGGGAGTGGGGCTCCTGCACCCCACAGGTGGAGCTGCGTGCTGGGGACAGGACCTCCAGCCTCTGGGGATGGGACTTATGCCCTTTAGAGGCAGGACCTCTGCCCTCCAGAAGCAGGACCCTCCCTCCTTTCCCCAGCCACCAGCAGTCTCTGAGAGACAACTAGAAGTTGAGGAAGATCTAGGAGAGGAGGTGCCCATTGCACATGCCCATTGCTCCTCTGCCTGCTGCCCTTCCCCCAGCCTCCAGCTATCTCTCTGGAGGCAGCGGGGGGGGGGGGGTCAGAAAGGGTCTGTGGGGAGGAGGAGAAGTGGGTATACATCTATTCCCCCTCCTTCCTGACTTTTCCTGATCTCCAGATGTTCCTGGGAAGGTAGCTGGGGGTCAGGAAGGACCCATGGAGAGGAGGGGGAGTGGGCACGCACCCATTCCTCCTCCTCCTCCCAGACTTTTCCCTGCCTCATGGGGAGGAGCAACTGGCACATGCCCGTTGCTCCTTCTCTCCCTTGCCCTTTCCATGGCCTCCATCTGGGAGAGGCAGCTGAAGGACCGGAGATGGCCAAGAGGAGGAGCCAGAGACACGCACCTGTGGCTCCTTCTCCCCAGCGCCATTTTCTGGCTTCCAGATTTCTTGGACAGCTGGAGGCTGGAAACAGCAGGGAGGAAGAGGAATGAGTAGGCGCATGCCTGTTCCTCCTTCTCCCAGGCCCATGCTGAGCAAAATGGCTTCTCATGCCACCTGTGGTACACGTGCCATAGGTTCACCATCACAGTCCTAGGGCTTTTTTGGTAAGATCAATTTAGAGGCTATTTGTTGTTGCCTTCCTCTTAGGCTGAGAGAGGGTGACTTGCCTAAGGTTACCCTATATGATGTCCTGTATGATGGTGAGTAATAGAGTACTGGTCCAATCCTGAAATCACTCTGGCTTGTCCAATCTAGTTAAATGCTATCAAAATGCCTCATAAGCTTCATGGAAGATATGTTAAATATGGTTCTTAGGTTTGAATACAACAAGCCAAAAGACTCTTTCATACAAGGCTAAATTGGAAGTATAATTTAAGGTCAATTCGAATGCAATCATGGGTTTTACGTTATTGCGAATTAACTCTTCGCATGCAAATTCGGGCAAGAGGGAAGCCAATTCGAATGCAATCATGGTTTTAACGTTATTGCGAATTAAAGCTTCGCATGCAAATTCGGGCAGGATGGGGTTATTTTCGGGTAATGGGAAGTAATTCCGAACGGAGCAGGGGTTCATGTAAATTCGCTAAACAAGCGAATTTACATGAATCCGCATTGGCTCCATTCGGAATTGGGAGAAATTCCTCCCCGTTTGAAAGAGTCCAAAGTGTCACAGTCTCCCCAGGCTTCTTGCAGTCAGCAAATGGCACCCATGTTCAGACCCATGGTCTGTTTGCATCACTTAGACTTTTCGGTAAAGAAAACCACCCACCAAGTTTGGCCATTGCCGCTCACCTTTATCGTCCCTTTTCTATTCTCTAGGCTTCTATCATACTAAATGCAACATTCAGACATCTTTTAGCATGGGTGAAGGGAAACAGTGTCTCAGTTCTATAAAACATCCTGGATCTTGGTATCATATAATCTTGTATTCTTGTGTTTACTGAAATTCCAACAGTCCTGTCCTTCTGACATTCCTGAGGTTTCTTTACTCTCATCACTTCTCACCTCTCCTTTTGCTGAACTGAAGCTGAAGTAACTCAAGAGCATTTGTTTAGCCCAACTCTTTTTGCTTGAAATCATGTTTTGCCACAAAAACCAGAATGATTGCTTGAGGACCTTATTAGCTGGTTCACCTAAAGTTCCTAGTTTCTACTGGCTCAGCATCCATCTAGATTAGATAGAAACCTATCCCAGAATCCTCCCTTCTTGCAACAGTCACCAGAGCCTATCTTCAAGAAAATGATCCAAGGAAAAGTGTGAATTATCTTCAGGAAGTCTTTTCACTACAAATTTTTAGCCTTCCTTTTATACCCTTTCTTCTACTTTCTTTGCATTTATACAGAAAGATTAATTCTGTCTTTCCAACTGGGGAGGGACAGCCACTTAATGTGACCTTTCCCTTATGATATATTCAAAAGGACTGCAACCATCCTCCCGTTTAGTATGTACTGTATATATAAGTCGATAAAATTTATGCCCAAAAATTGACCCCAAAATCCCAGGTCAACTTATATATGGATCAGTATGATCATGTGATAGTAGCTCTTTCAGATTTCCTCATGCAGTCAGCAGAGCAGTTTATTTCTCTCTTGTGCCAAGCAGAGAGCCCTGGGTGATTAATTGCTTTTAAACAAAGTCCATCTCCCACTCACTATTTGGGGAGTGAAAGATGAAATGAACGCTGAAACAATGAGGTGAAAAGCCTCAATTAGAGTCTCTCTTACCATATGCACACATACACAAACTGAAGGAGCCTCCAAGTTTTACCCTCGACTTATCCATGGGTCATGGCAAACTCCATACCTTTGGCCACAAAACCTGCCCTTGAGTTACACATTAGGTCGAATTATAGTACATCTCCTCTAGAGGTTCTCCTCTAACCTTGAACCTCATTCTGCTCTTGCCAAAATCCTTTGAAGAAGTGTTGCAAACAACAGAGAGTTTGCACTCCCTTGCTTTCCTACAAGAAAAAGAGGCAAGGAAACTGGAGCAAGAGTGACACTAAATTGGTACTTTGTATCTCCCTGAGAAGAAGTTAGGAAAAAACTGAGTTAAACACACAATGCACAGAGCCTGATTTCCCCACCCTCTACTTTGGCCATTACAGACTCCTTCCACCCTGTAACCAAATTGCAGGAAACTGTATTTATTTTTGATGTTTTTTATTTTATTTGTTCTATTTAATTGTTAGCTGCCTTCAGTCCTTGTTGGGAAAATGGTGGGATGCAAATAAAATCAATAAGAAATAATAATTAGAACCCTAAATTTGGGTATTCTCAACCCAAACCTGACACTCAGCTGATAGAAGCTGGCACTGGTTGAACCATTGTAACCTGTTTTCTTTAAAACCTCATAGCTCATGAGAGTGGCAGGACTGAGACAAGGGCTTTGCTAAAGATATCAGGTCATCATTGTTGCTGTTATCATCACTGTCATTATCTCCCCCCAAAACTTTGGTGGTGGTAGTGAGGAGGAGGACAAGAGTGGTGGTGATTTTGATGATGATTTTGGGAAGAGGGGGAATCCATGGTCTGTTAAAGAAAAAGAAGCAAAACAAAAAAGTGAAGAAAGTGATGGAAAATATTTAATAGAAGCAACCCATTAAAAGCACAGTATGGGGGAAAAATAATTCTGTTCCTGCAAAGATTTTAAAAATAGGGCTGGGGAAAATTTGACTCTATTGTTTCAAAGCTAAGCCTCAAAAACTTTTTTCAGTTGGACTATAACTGCCATATGTTGTTAACAATAATGTTTGGGAAACTGATAAAAACACAGCTGGGGGGGGGGGGAGACAAAGAGAGTGGAGAAATTAATTTCCTCCCAGAAAAACATTTTCTTATTTGCTTGACTTCATGGGTTGCTGTTGTTTGAATTACTTGCTGTCAGCAACTCTGGTCAATGTTTAAGATACCATGCGTTATGACATCATCAAGCCCAGCCACCCATGACATCGCTAGGGACTGATCCTGTAACATCACTTGGGACCACCTACTTTGACATCTGGAGGGGGCATCCTTATATCTCAACTTTGGGTCCTGACTGGTACACCATTGACCTGGAATGGAATGGAATGGAAACATGTGGCTCTTTGAATTTTTAGGCCTACAATCTCCACAGTCCCACCCAGGTTTCTGGGTAGAGTAAGGTAGAAGATGAATAGCAGAAGTCAACAGTCAGTTGTTAGAATACAATAATCTATGTGCCGTGTGCCTTCCCTGGTAGAACATCATACTTTGCCAGTGCTGGTGTATGGTTCAGCTGCCCATCTCTGCAGCTTCTTTAGATGGCAGAGTGGTTGCAGAGGTGCCATATTGATCTCATCTCAGGTAAGAAGATGTTGACCAACTAGACAGCTCAGGCCTGAGCCCACTTCTGTGTAATACTTTCTAGTTTTGTAGTCTATATTGACTAGTGGACGCTTTATCTGAAGTGATTAGCGGACACATTGAAGCTGGTCATAAGATTTATTTAATTGCTCACAACAATCTATTGTCACCACACACAACCATGCAAGACAGCAGAAGGGGCTTATCGTTGAAAGGAGAGGCAAAAGGAATGCCCAACCATCACCATGGTAACAAGTGCATGCCAGGGAAGAGGACCATGTGGAAGAAAGAAGTGCATTATGCCAGAAATATGTCTCCATAACAACAGTGAAACATGGGGAGGGGTGGGAGAGATAAAAATATAAAATAAATCGGTCCCTGAATGCAATGGCCCATTGAGGAAAGCTGGGCACTGGGTGGGACGCAACTTGTCAGTTTTGGTTTTCTGAACAAAATATTATGCATAATTGGTTACACATCATAGACTATTAACGGCTGTTTATGTGGCACGCAAGATATTTTGCAGACAAAGAAGCTGTGAGAGTACACAGAGTTTAAATATGTTAGGGTAAGACCAAAGAGGTTACTAAATAATGAAAACTTCACCTTAACCAACTATAAATGTGAAATTATATACTTTGTAAAAAAGTTATCTGTTTATTTAGGTTAGAAGTGAATCAGAGTTATATGGTTTTCAGTATTGATTCAGTGACAGTAGGTTAAAATTGTGGACTTTGACTCTAAAGTTTAAATTAAATGATACAACAGCTTCTCTGCATTTCACACACACCTTTTTAAAAAAAAAGAAAAGAAAAGAAAATTGTAAACAGCAGCTGCCGCACAGTTACAAGTTGTAGTTTTACATCTCAGAATTTTACATCAGCAAATATAACTTATTCAGTTACCATCATAATATAACTGTTATGCCTTTGTTATTGAGGGAAGAATTGAATTAATTGTAAGTAGTTATGAGAGCTTTATTGCATTAGGGTCTCTTCCTGCTAAACAGTGCTATTTTCAAAGGTGCAATGCAAGCAGAACTGCTGCCTTCCCTATCACACTGGAATCAACCTGGCATTGCCTTCATTGGCACTAAAAACTGATCACACACAGCACTTGGTCCTTTTCGAATTTGGCACACAGAGAGAAATTCCCTCCTCCCTGCCTGCTGAAAAATAAATCAGAAGCAGTCTTATCTCTTAAAAGGCCTTACCCCCCACCCTTACATTTTCTGGTGTGTGTTTGTATGTTTGCATACCCACCCCAGATCAGGATAGATCACATCTCACTAATCTATGCCACATGAAAGACGGCAGCTACTGATCTACCTATCTGATCTATCCCCATGCAGCAATTAGTATGTCTGAACAAAGAAACAGCCAGAGACAAAGGAAAATAAATTATTTTATTAAACTGTAAGACTGCTTTGGCTTTTCCTTATTCTGTTTGTGTGTGTGTGTGTGCACATGTGTGGTTTGTGTGTGTGTGTGTGAGAGAGAGAGAGAGAGAGAAAGAAAGAATATGAGGGCACCATTAGCACACTATAGCATTATAGCATTGACCGTACAATGCATTATAGCATTGTAGAACCAGGACCTCTATGACAATAAAAATAACATAATTCAAGACCAAGAAGGAATAAAAAGGCATTGAATGCCATACACAGAAGAATTATTAAAAAAAAGAGATGATAAAATGTGGAATGAATAGCCGTATGAAGGTGAACCCCAAATTCTAAAAAAATGAAGTAGAAGCTGCAATAAGGGAAATGGCAAAAAACAAATCACTAGGAACAGATAATATCCCAACTGAACTGCTTCATATGTCAACAGGTATGCAAAACAAAGCGATGGCCATCAGATTGGAAATGACCAGTATACATCTCCATCCACAAAAAAGGAAACACAAAAGACTGTAGCAGATATAGGACCATAGCATTAATCTCCCACACAAGCAAAATTATGCTTAAAATTCTGCAGCACAGATTTCAACCATACAAGAAGAAAGAAATCCCAGAAGTCCAAGTGGGGTTCAGGAAAGGAAGAGGCACCAGGGACCACATTGCAAACATACAATGGCTAATGGAGCACATGAGGGAACTCCAAAAGAAAATCAGCATGTGCTTTAAAGACTATAGCAAAGCCTTTGACTGCATCGATCATGAAAGGCTATGGAACTCCCTTAAAGACATGGGAGTGGCAACACATCTGATAGTCCTGATGACAAAACTGTACTCAGGACAAGAAGCTACTGTCAGAACAGAACATGGAAAAACAGAATGGTTCCCTTGGTAAAGGGGTCAAAGAAGGCTGCATCTTATCACCATACCTGTTCAACTTATATGCAGAAGATATTATAAGAAAAGCAGGCTTGGACAGGGAAGACTGAGGGGAAAAAATAGGAGGAAGGAATATCAACAATCTAAGATATGCTGACGACACCATAATACTAGCAGAAAACCTCACAGACCTTGAACAGTTCCTAAGGAAGAGAAAAAAAGAAAGCACAAGGGCAGGCTTGCTGTTGAGACTAAAGGAAGCAAAAATCATGATCACAGAGAACTTACACAAATTCAATCTAGACAATGAGGAAATAGAAAAAGTAAAAGATTTTTTCATACCTAGAATCATAGAGTTGGAAGAGACCACAGGGACCATTCAGTCCTTCCCCAAATGGGGACTGTAGCCAGGAAATCAGAAGAAGATTAAGAATGGGGATGGCAGCTATGAAAGAACTAGAAAAAAATCCTAACATGCAAAGATATGCAAATGAGCAAAAAAGTTAAGAATTGTAGAAGCCATTGTATTCCCTATTACCATGTATGGTTGTGAGAGCTAGACATTTAAGAACAAGATAGGAAGAAAAACAACTCATTTTGAGATGTGGTGCTGGAGAAGAATGCTGAAGATTCCATTGATAGCCAAAAAGTCAAATAAATGGGTCCTAAAGCAGATCAAGCCAGAAATCTCTCTGGAAGCCAAGATGACCAAACTGAGGCTGTTGTACTTTGGACACACCATGAGACGGCATGGGTAGTTGGAAAAAACAATAATGCTAAGAAAGGTGGAGGGGAGTAGAAAGAGAGGAAGACTGCATGCTTAGATGGATGAACTCTATTAAGGAGGTTACAGATATGAATGTACAGGAACTAAGGAGAATAGTGGAGGACAGGGGGTCTTGGGGATGTCTCATCCACAGGGTCGCCATGGGTCGAGATCAAGTCGAGGGTAGTTAACAACAACAACAAAGTGGCAGTAGAGGACTGGAAAAGAAGGTGAGGTAGGGGTTGTGAGCAAAGTTTTGTCTTTGGACAAGCCCCTGGAGTGGGGGGGGGGGGTCAATTGGCAAAAGATTTTTTTTCTAAAGAAAAAGTTTTAAAGTCTGTCACTTCTACAAAGGAAATCTAACTGAAATATCCACCTCTTTCCTCCCCCAATTACATTTGCCCGCCCACAGCATGCCCACTAACCCCGAACTTGCCCCAAATCACCACTAAACCAAATTTTTGCTTCCATGCTGCAAAAAAGAATAGTTGCAGGAAAGGGGCAAATGAAATGATTTCAATATGTTCTTGCATGGGGGAATAACAGGATACCAATGTTTACATTATTTAAGGCAGAGGCACTAGCTGCACCAAAGCATCACTATAACACTGTAGCTTCATGGCACAGTAAGGCAGTGATCTAGTTACATCCATGCTCTGGTTGTGATTTAATCAGTGATAGGCATTTGTGAGCTGCCTTGGGCTCCTTTTTGGGATAAAGGAGGCATAAAAATGAAATAAGCAAATAAATAAAAAATAGGCACTGTTAACTGCTAAGGAGAAAAAATGAAGTGAAAATTACAAGAAATGAAGCATGGATCAGTTCCAAACTTCATATTAGTAGTTCTTCAATGTGAAATGGAATAGAGAGAAAGCAGAGTGTAAAGCAGAATGAAATAACTCTTTCTTAAATTAGACACACTTATGAGGTGCTACAACAATAAAGATTATTACACCAGTGCTTACTGTCTCTCAAGTGGCTCTAAAAGGTTAAGGAAGTGCACATGTGTGTAAGCCTGGCATGCTTCCTCATTGTCAGAGAATTGTTGGCTCCCTCTAACATCACTGAATCATTCAGGGAGAGTGTATTTCCTCTGAACAGAAACTTCATTAAGAGGAAATTCACTCTCCCTGAATGATTCAGTGATGCCAGAGGGAGCTGACAATTTACTGACACTGAGGAAGCGCGCCAGGCTTACACACACACGTGTTTCCTGATTGTTTGAGGGATGATTGAGAAATGGTAAGTGCTGGTGTGATAATCTTTAATGCCATGGATGTACCCATGCAACACATAACTATTACAGTACCACTATATTAGATGAAGAGCACCACATTGTTAAAAAAATAAGAAGCCAGAAGAAAAGATGCTTTTGCTATATAAAAAAGGAAAATAACAAAGAAAAAACTTTTATCTGTATTGATAGTGTATTTATAGTGTGACTATGGTAGCTGTGTGCATGCTGCCAAAATTTTGGTAACCTTAGGAATTTCATAGGGTTTTCTAGGGATCATACAGATGGGCAGGAAAAAGCGGCCAGAGTCCACTCCTATTCCAATTGCACAAGGATTGTTGTGACCACACTGGCCCTCTTCTGAAGCGGGCCGCTGCCACAGTCCTCAACCTGGCTGCTGACAGGAGCAGCGTTTCACAGCTCCTTTTTGTGCTGGCTCTTCTGGGTTGGCACAGGCTTGGCACAGCTTCCAGCCACATTCAGATCATGAGCAGTATAAATGCCACATCCCAACACAACACAAAGCTGGCACATTTGGCCCATCTGTTTTGGGCTTCAGGAAAGAATACTGAGAGGTGGTTTGCTAGTTCCTGCCTCTAAAATATCACCTACAGCAGCTGGTATTTGTTGGCAGTCTCCCATCCAAATACTGGCTAGAGCTGACCCTACATACCTTCCAAGATCAGATTAGATCTGGTGCTTTTAGAGTATTTAGGTTTTGTGATATTAAAAAGTAGCTATATACTTCTCAAATACATTTTCAGTTTATTTTAAGAAGACTTGTACATGGGGGCCTTAACTGTAAACCAGGGTAGACAGTGAATGCAGGTAATTTTTTGTTATTATAACTAGACTGGGGCTAGTTCAATCGCTTTAGGGGGATTTTCTCAATACAAGTGTGGATTTGCAAAACTGGTTCTTTTGAACTGTTCAGAAATGAAATGAGTTTATTGACACCTTGCTCCCATGGTAAGAACCTCTTTTTTCTCAAATTATTTAGCTTCTTGTTTCACACACACGCACACATACACTCACACCCTGAAGGGATATCAAAATAAATTTCACAATTCACAAATGAGGCAGCCATTTTAGGACAGGTCCTGGTTTCAATATAGGAGTCAAAGATGTAATAAACTAATTGAATGTTTGCAGTATATAATTAACTAGTGTGATTCTGACAAACACCCATCAATTTTTAATGTTAAGGCACACACCCATTGCATGTAATTTACTTTGAAATAGTGAACATGCATTATTGGAATTTTATGTATGAGTCTACTATAATATATATTTAATGGAACGTGAATTGAACAGAAAAATAACCAATAATAGTCCTGGGGTTAGCTTGCACTGTCTATTTCTTGGCTTGAAGTATTTGCAGTTTTCTAACCAGATGGCACAGAGAGAAAGGAGGGGGCATCCAGCTAATATCCTACATTTGTAGTGAGATCTTTAGTGCCTTTTGAAGCCTCTATGCCCACAGGGCCGTACCCTCCAACATTTCACAGATGAAAAGTGGGACATGTAAGGCCAAGCAATATCTGAGTGTAGCAAAGATGGCAAAAGTTATCAAGGAAGAACACACAAGCTAGCAGAAGCTGATGAAGTTTGCTTTTGCCTGATTATAATGGGAAGGGCAAGATTCTTCTCTCTCACCTCCTCTCCTCCTTGCTGATTTAATGGAGTACAAACTACTTTTGTACCTTGAACTCAGTTTGCAGCAACTGAAATATGGTAAGCTGAAGTTGAAGGGGGTGAAATGGGGAGAGCCAAGGAGAAGAGAGAAACTGGAACATTTTAAAACAGTTGGGGGAAAAAAATGGGATGGCAGAGGATAAATTTGGACTGTCCCTGCTAAATCAGGAGAGGTGGAGAGTATTCAGGACCCTGCTTAAAGTGCCCACCAAAAATGAAATCACAGTATCTGCCATATATTGTGGATGCTATAAATTTGCTGGTGTTCTCAACAAACCCACTTCATTTAAAATCTTATTTTGAATACAGCGTTCCTCTCCAGGCACTAAAGTTCATGTTTGATAAACTGGAAAGAATCCAAAAGTCAGATAAACAAATTGAAAGTGGCCACAACGTATGTTGGGGGAAAGATGAAAGGGATGTTTGAGATAAATACAGAAAGACAAAAGGGAAGCATTTGTCTCACTCTTATCCACTGTTATCTCTGAGGGTGGAACCAAAACACTAAACTAAAGTTGCGAAATGTCCCTCCTTGGATATTTTCAGCAACAGGTAATTCAAGAATCTGTAGGAGCTGCTATGTGCAGGATGTGGAAACCCAAAATGCTAATGTGGGCACAAACTCATCAAACTGGAGTCAAAAGTGTCTTCTCAATTCATGTGTAGACAATGTTGCTCTTTACTATCTCATACTTAATGTTGTATATAGGAGATTTGCAACACCAAACACTTGGTGTTAATGTACCACACTGTTCAGTAATAGTTAGGAAGGATTAATTTGAATGAGACAGTGGACCTCCCATCCATGGCTGTATTAGCATTTTCCCTCCAACATTGATTTGAAACGTCTTTCTGGGACATTTTTGACACCTTATTTGGGTTTAGATACCATCTATACATCATCTTATTCAGGTTTTCTTTTAAATTAGTGCATAAAGTAAATTTTATAATTATAAAATTATATATCTTTCCCATACATCCATATGGACACTTATCATGTGCTTTTTTATAGACTGGTCTTCTGTTTCTAGTTTCAACTGCCATGTATGCATTTTTCAATTATTCTGTCATTGTCTCTAAACAAATAGAAATAAAACTCATTTTCTCTAAGCCCTGTGGCTGGATCTCTCTTGCCTTGATTAAATCTGTCCTTAAGTTGCATATGAGCAAGCAAATTAAGATCTTTCCCTTCTTTAAGAATCATCTATCTTGATTTTAACTTCCAGCTGTCATTTTCAAATTACAAAGGACCATAATAAAGCAATCATCTCCAATTTTTAAACCATTCTTTCCTCAAAAAGGCTTCCTGTGGTGAGGTAGTTAATATTATTTTAGGAAAAAGTCTGTCTTTATACTTATGCCAAACTCATAGGAGACACTTTCTAATACAATGGTTTTTAAATTCAACATGTGCCTTAAATTTACCATACCAAAATTAACCATGCCAGCCAAATCAAATTATGGCCTTCAAGTTCCAAGAGTCTCTTATTTTTAAGCAAATTCCACTCCCTCAACTATGCAAAACAACATGCCTCATAATACAGTTTGGCATTAGGTACTTTCAGCTGCTGCTTTCCTTAGTATCATGCTGTTTCATAAATTTTATTCGGGATTTATTTCCTCACCAGACAAATCTAGAAATCTCTTTCTGCTACTGCACATTTCTTGTAATAATAAAGATTGTTTGAAAGACAAATAAAATCATTGGCAAAACATTTGCTTTTATTATTGCAATTCTACGCAGAAAGGATAAATTTAATTTTCTCAGTTTTTCTAAGTCTTTAAATTTCTTTCCATACTTTTTCAGGTTGTTTTTTAAAATAATGCTGTTCTTTATTATTGTAACTATCAAATATTTAATACCTTTTTCACTTTAATCTTTGATAGAGCAGCGAGTTCGTTGTCCTCTTCTGAAGTTCATATTTTTAAATAGCAATTCACTTTAAATCCAGAGCACATCTCAAATGCTTTATTAAAAAAAGGCTTCATTGATTCCAATTGGTTTTATGTCATTATCACAAGATCATCTACATAAACTCTCAGCTAACACTATTCTTTTTTCTTTCTTTTTTTACCCTCATCCACAGATTCTGTCATCTTTTCTCATATCCCTCAACAAAATAAGTAGTAAAGATGAGAGAGGACAATCTTGTCTGCTCCCCTTTAGTCTTTCGAATCATTTTCATTGCATTGTTTCAAATCAATGTTGGGGATGTCAAGATAAGGAGGGCTCCTTTTCCATATGTGGTGGACCAGTAACAAGTCAAAAAGTTATTGATCTATATTTTAACTTTAAAAAATTCTAAAGTTTTTGTGATGTTACAAGAAATGTTTCTGTTGAGTATTATGAATAAAGAACTGGATAGTAAATATAGATTACTCCTTCCATATATGACAACAGCAGCAAGAATATTATTTGCTCAAACATGAAAATGGATTGAAACACTGACAATGGAAGAATGGATTGTTAAGGTTAGCCCACATGGCCAAATTAATGTCTGTTCTAATACTTTTAGAAAGATTAGAAACGATTTATGGATTTTTGAGCAATAAGAAATCTAACAACGTAATAATCTGTGGCAATGATTATTGGTAATTATTGTACGATTATTTAGTGGTTCTGTAATGGTATAATTTTTCTCTTTTTTATTTTCATTTTCATTACAGCCAGGACTGGGGACTCAGAGTCCTATTGTGTATTATTTGTCCCTTCCCCCTTCTTTTCTTTCTGTTTCTTTATCTTTGATTGTATATTAATTTGATTGTAAATTAGATTGACCATGCTAAAAATAATAAATAGTAAAAATATAAATATAAATAATAAAAAATCCCCTCCATACAAAAATAACAAATATTTTCCAACAATTACTTATTTTCTTTGTATGTTTCAGTTAAATAATAATTTTAAAAATTACAACTTTTCAACAATCCAGTGGATGCAGTTAACCACTATAATTTGTGTGTTAACATAAATGTAAAAATTCAAAGAATACATACTGGAATGCATCTAAGCTGTAAAAATAATGCAGTTTGACACCACTTTAATTGCTTCGCTGTACAGAACCCTGGGATTTGTAGTTTTGTGATACACCAGCACTCTTTGGCAGAGAAGGCTAAAGACCTTGTACAATTACAAATCACAGGATTCCATAGGACGGAGCTACAGCATTTAAAGTGGTGTCAGCATTCATTATTTCTACAGGATAGATGCACCCCTTCAGATGGATCTCACAGTTCTTCCCCCAGTGTTGGTTTCTTCTTTAGTCCTCTTGAGTGACTGTAATATTTATAAGGAGATCCCTTCTATTCCCTGTGAGAGCACGCTTTCAGACCCTAGTAGCAAGCCTTCTAAGGAGAAAAAAATGTCTAATGAGCACATTTTGTTTACTGTAACTGGGGAGAGAAAAGGAAGAGGCAATTGATACACCTTCTGTTGGGAGCACACAGGTAACAATTTTCTACTGTACTCCAGTTACACCCAATTGAGAGCAATGATTCAAATAACAATGTAGGTTATGTGTTAGCCTGGAAAATCAGTATGCAAAGGAATCTTGTAGCACCTTCGAGACTAAGATCCAGAACATATTGGAGTTTATCACAAGGGAGGAATTTCTCCCAATTTCGAATTGAGTCAATTCGAATTCACGTAAATTCACTAGTTCAGTGAAATCTAATTGCATTCGGAATGAATTCAGAATGACTTCCCATTTCCTGAAAATGACCCCCCATTGCCCGAAATTGTGTGAGATTCTCTTATATGCATTAACATAAAACCTATGATTGCTTTCCTAATGACTTCCCTTTTGCCCGAAATTGCGTGAGATGCACTCATACGCAATTATGTGAAACCTCATGATTGCATTCGGATTGCCATTGCATTATACCCCCAAATTCCATCGTATGATAAACTCCATTGCAGAAATAATCCATCTTGAAACCCATTAACTGCCTGGGCTCAATGGTAGGGAATTCTAAGAACTGTAGTTTTGTAAGATATTTAGCCTAATCTCTCAGAGATATCTGGTGCCACAATAAACTACAATTCCCAGGAATCCCTAGCACTAAGCCAGGGCAGTTAAAGCGGTCTCAAACTGGATTATTCCTGCAGTGTGTTTTGGACCAATCTGAAAGAAAGAAGTTGGTAGCATTAGCCTTTGTAGACTTAAACCTACTTCCTCTGGCATCTGCATCTGAGGAATTAGGCATAAATCTACGAAAGCTCAAGCTACCAACTTTCTTTCAGTTAGGCCTGAAACAGATGGGCCTGAGAAAGCTGGATCGAGGCTGCAGTGCCGGCAACCATACACCTTGGCCAAGATCGAAGCTCTTTTTTTGCGGTGGGTCTTTGCCACGGCCTTTAAATGGCCGCGGCAAAGACCCAGGGAGAAAGGGGCCACGGCGGCGGCCCCTTTCTCCCTTTAGCCCCACCAAGGGAAGCGGGGTGCAGCGGGCACCCAAGGCGCCTGCTGCACCCCACTTGGAGGCCACAGGGAAGCAGCAGTTTGCCGCTTCCCCGCGGCCTCTGGAAGCGGCAGGATGGGGCTGCGGAGGCTGCCATTGTGGCAGTCTTGGCCCCATCCCGCTGCTTTCTGGGGCAGGTAGAGACCACCCCTTTTGGGCGATCTATATCGCCCCTATGGCTGCCTCTCCACACTTGGAACAGAGGCACTGCACAAGAAGATACCATATACCTCCTCCCACAGTATCATTGAAAGTACTTCTGTTGGTGTGAGTGCGGGCTGTGCCAAAATAAGTTGCCTACAGCATTTTGGCCTATAATTGCCTTATTTCACTACCTTGTCTATATCTACATCTTTGTCTGGTAATCATCTTTGCTAGAGTTGGAATTAGTTTAATCTTTCAGAGTGGTCTATTTGAGGATGTAAACTTACTTCAGTGTGAAAAAAATATCTGTCATTCCCTGCCTTTAATTAATGGATAGACATTTATTTAATTATCTTACTAGTGTCAGTCAGTGAATTCAGGTGGAATGATGAACTCAGTGTATGGCTATGAATGTGATTATTGTGGTTATGAAATGAACGGAACAGTATACAACATTACAAAAGGGCAGAAGGATGCTAATTCTAGGAACAGCACTGGGGGACAGTTATTCACTCATATTTATATGCAAATCTTATACTTAGGTTGCATTCACACAAACACAAAATAACTACTACTTTGTGAAACAAAGAAATCATGGCATCATAGATTTGGAAGAGACCTCAAGGGCCATCCAGTCCCATCTCCTGCCATGTATTTCAGATAAGGGAGATTCAACCTATATACAACATTAAGCCAAACTGATGTCAAACATGTCAATTCTGCACTTGGCATCATTGTCATTGGTGATGGTGTGTGTGTGTGTGTGTGTGTTACCAATTCTAATTAAGGAATAAAGACACCAATGTCTACAGAAAAAAAAGTTGTGCACTTTTATTATAAAAAGTTCATTAAAGATAGGAAACACAGAACTGAGCTAGTTTCTCATATGGTTGAATTGAAACAATAAGAGGATGAGGAAAGAAATGGAAAGATCCCTGAGAGCATCACTGTACATATCAGAGGGGTAAGGATATGTATATATGCAATGAAAAGACTTTGGGTCACTGCAAAATACTTCATCTTATCACAGCTGCTCTTTCTAAGAGATCTTTAACCTTTTAAATACAGAGCATTGTTGCATGGCCAACTATTGTGATCCCTTTCAAAGTGTGTGTGTGTGTGTGTGTGTGTGTGTATGGACTTCCAACTTGTTCATATTAGTGTTGGCTGCACTTTGCAGCACAAATGAAGGTCATCATAAACAGACTTGGGAAGATTACTTCGATGTTACTGTTAGCCCATAACAGTGGAACAGGATCGGCACATCCCCCTCCTTGAGAACAATCTCAGAAAAAAATAAGGGATAACAGTCCAAACGTGATATCTTTTCCCATTTAAAGTTCTGGTCTATTCAGATTAGAGTAGATGTACAGAGATGCATTATCATATGCAGTGATAATATTGAAAACTGTTTTCATTTGAAACATAGTACTGGAGGAGAGATATGATGGATTGCTAAAAAAGAGAAATGATTAGATCCTGGACCAAACTAGCCCTGAACCCTCATTAAAAGGAACATGTCTAAACTGAGGCTGTTGTACTTTGGACATATCACAAACTGGCATGACCCACTGATTCCAGGAGCCCAATGGGTACCAAAATCTGTGGATGTTCAAGTCCCATTCTATACAATGGGTTGTAAAATTGTTTCAGTTATATGAGCTAAATTGAAAGAGGACATAGGGGCTTTTTAGATTGGCAGGAAAGTGTGACATGAAGTTGCCTTTTCCTTAATGCTTAGCAGCTAGACTACAAGCCCCAGGTGTGCATTTAAAAGGTACAGAGCTGCTAGACTGAGGGGTTTGGGAACGACTTATCTGAAGTCTTTTCTGTGGCTCAGCAGCTACATGGGAAGCTGTCAGAACGCTACAAACACAGGCGGAGAAGCTACATGGGCGGCAATGAACGCGGCTTTTAGCCGCGCTTTAAATTTTCTTTCCTTGACGGCTGCGAACTGCGCAATCGAGCAATTGCGCAGTTCACAGCCGGCAAGGAAAAAAATTAAAGGTTCAGCGGTTTATCACTGTGGTTCCTCTGCCTTTTTAAACTGTGCCGTTGCACTGGTGCATCATGAATGAACTCCCTTATTTTGTGAATGAATTGACATGTTATCCACAGTAGAATAACAGTAACGGCATCCCAGAGTCCCTACTGCGCATGTCTAGGGTTCCGATTAGGGCTGGAGCTAGAGTTTAGGAGCCTTAAAAAACTGCGCGGTTAAACCCCAGTTTTTACACCTTCAGGGCATTGAGTGTTTTAATTAGAAGTGAAGTCCACACCACGCATGCTCCTAACCCACGATCCATTATAATCCGCTGCCTTTAAATGGGCGCCTTAGAGCCCCATTTAACTGCGCAACTACACCTTAGCCTTTAGATGCACTTGTGCTATAGCACTCTTTTTAAAAAAAGAGTAGGGAAAACCAGCACATTTTTAAAGGCGCTTCTTCTCCCTTAAAGCGCCAAAATAGCGTTTTCATGGCACACTTTCCCTTTTTCTCATCTAAAGGCTGGGCCTTCATCACACCTCTTTTTGCCAATCTAAAATGGGCCATAGAATTTAACTGGTCTTAACTGGTGTTCCAGAGCTTCACAACTTGCACTGACAGTCAAGCTTACACAGAGAAGGCGGCCCAGGAAGAAACTGCAACAAGACAATTTCTGGAAAACTTGGATTTTGGTGTATCTCTTTTGTAAAATGTCAAAATGGACCTTCACATGATTTATGGAAAGATACCTTAAGATGAATTCTTGTTTTAAATATTGCTGACCATTTCATCTATCTTATATTATTTTTATATTTATTGTTTTCTTTTCATTGTATTTCTTATACATGTGCCAAAATAATCATTTTTTTAAAAAAAAAATTAAAGGCCCAATATACAAAAATAAATAAATCCTGAACTTTTTAAATAATAATAATAATAATAATAATAATTTTCATTTATAGCCCTCCCCTCTGAACAAACAATCGGAGCGGGTTACAACAGAGTTAAAACAGTCCAAAATTAAAAACAATCCCATCCCAACTCCCACCCCTTAAAATAAGATTAAATTAACTATGAATTAAAACACAATACCAAAATATAAAACGATTCCTTAAAAACAAAATTTATCTATTTGGTAGCATATTTTTTTAGTCTTTATCCACTCAGAAAGGACTAATATGCCTACAAATTTCAGCTTTCTATGAAAAAGTAAAAAAAAAAAAAATTGCAGCCATTTGTTTATTTCCCCACAGAAGCCAAAATGCAGGTATAGAAAGCCTCTGTTTTCAAAAGTGAAAATGTATTTGGGACCAGAGTCAAAATAGACATCCTATAAACAGATATGGGTTGAAATATTCTGCTTTTCAAAACAGTAAAGCAGGTGCAAAACTGGTATTCAAAGCACACTTCTAATAAACATTCCAAAACACCTTTGGAAAATTCAAACACAAAGACATAACATTTTTAGAAGTTACAGCAGCTAGGATGGAGCTTGCAGTGATTTGGAAGGGTAATTCTTTTCCCTCTCTAAAAATCCCCCCACGAAGGACTGGGGAACAACATGTAAAGAGAAAAATGATCCACAGTACTTTTAGTGGGAAGGGACACCATCCCACTAATTTTTGAGTGGACATGTTTGTATCTGGGCTAACCATTTCCCTCCCTTGCCTTCTTACCAAACACCACCCATTATACTGTGATTCAGGAGTTTCATAACAGACATGCAATCAATAACACAACATGAAAGGCAGTGGGACATTTTACAACAATCAATTAATACATAACGAACAGGACAAGTCATTCAGTGTAGGTTGTTAGAGATTCCTGATCCTAATGTTTAGGTGGAATCTCTTTACTTGTCATTTGAATCTATTTACTCATTTGAGAGAACAAGCTTGCTCCATCTGCTACATGGCATCCCTTCAGATATTTAAAGATAGCCACCATGTCCCCTCTCAATCTTCTCTTCTCCAAGCTAAACATACCCAGCTCCCAATGTCATTTCTTGTAAAGTTTTCTTTTCAGATGTTAGATCATCTTTCCACTCTCTAGACAAGTTCCAACATGTTGATATCCGTTTAGAACTCTTGTGCTCAGAACTGGACACAATATTCCAGGTGAAGTCTGGGGAAAGCAGAATAGTGTGGCATTATTTTTTTTTATTTTTTTTATTTTTTTATTTTTTTTCAGTTTCGTAACCCTTTATTAAAGATAATTACATACATTTACATTTTACCATGATACAAATAATACCAACATACAAATAAAAAATAAGCAATTTCCTCAATATAAACCGACAAACAAATATCCCCAAAAGATCTATATATTTCGTCCTCACCCTACTTGCCTCTCTGAAGTGAAAGATTTCTTAGATTCATTCTTCTTTCTTATATCAAATCTTCTTTTATATCCCATATCTCTTTCAAATATTTTTTAACTGGGACCCATTCTTTTTCAGTCTTTTCCTTGGGTTTATTATTAATTAATGTTGTAAGGCAGTCCATATCTTTGAATTCTATAATTTTCTGAAACCATTCATCTAAAGTAGGGATACAACTCAATTTCCAGTTTTTTGCCAGTAACATTCTGGCTGCCGTTATTAAATATAGGATTATTCTCCAATATTTTTTTTCTATTTCCAGATCTAAAATTGCAGTTATGTTTAATAAATATATTTCCGGGACAAATGGATATTCGATGTTCAATATCTGCTGTATTTTATTATGTATTTTCAACTAAAAATTTTTTATTCTTGGGCATGCCCACCACATGTGATAGTAAGAACCTTTTTCCTTTTTGCACTTCCAACAGCCATTATCCTTCAACTTATATATTCTAGCAATTTTCATTGGCGTATAATACCATCTATTAATTGTTTTTATATAGTTTTCTCTTAAATCTTGTGAAGCGGTAAATTTACTAGATTTTCCCCATGCCGCCTCCCAACTTTCTAATGGTATTTCATGTCCTATTTCCTGTGCCCACTTGATCATATATGTGGTTACTGTTTCTTGTTCTAATTCTCTTTGTAAGAACAAATTGTATAGTTTGGAGATTTTTCCTTTATCTTTTTCCCATATAATCTTATCCAATTCATTTATATCTCTTAATAGTGTGGCATTATTACTTCCTTCAGTCTGGACATGTTGGGGCGAAACAGATGGACAGGAAAAAGTAGCTTGAAGCTGGGTTTTTTTAAGCCATATTGAAACCCCACCAACCGCACCACCGGCTCCCAAGGCAGCTAGAGTGCTCATATCATGACCACATGATATGGCTTCAAGCCAGGAAGAAGTGGAAAAAACTGCTTCTTTTTGAAATGGCTTTTCTCTGCATAAGGACAAAAGTGTCATCTAAATGCCACACCTTCAAGCCAGCCTGAAAGCATCTCTTTTTGCCTGTCTGTTTAGCCCCTATGTTCCTGTTGATGCAGCCCAAAGACGCATTGCTTTTTTTACCATTGCATCACACTGTTGTCTCATGTTTAGCTTGTGATTTACTAAGACCCCTAAATATTTCCCACAAGTGCTGCTTTCAAGCCAAGTGACACCCATCCTATATTCATGTTTTGGCCCAGATCTGCAATTTGACAAGTTCATTTTAAATTCTGATCCTGTCCTCTGCAATATTTGCTCCCCTACCACCATTTGACATCATCTAGAAATCTGATAATTATACCTTTTGTTCCATCACCAAGTCATTTATAAAGATATTGAACAACACCAGACCCAGGACAGAACCCTGACATACTCACCTAGTCACTTCTCTTCTGGATGTAGAACAGCCATTAGTGACCACACTCTGGGTTCAGTATGTCAACCAATTACAGGTCTACCTAACAATAGCACTGTGTAGATGACAGTTCACCAGCTTACCTACAAGAATATCATGGGAGACCCAGTCAAAAGCCTTGCTGAGATCAATATATACCACATCCACAGTGTTCCTTTGATCTACTGAGCTTATACCTATTTAAAAAGAGATAAAATTCGTTTGACATGACCCCTTCTTCCATTTCACATTCACATCTCTTTTACATCTCAGGTCATCTGAAAGTTTTTTGTATAGCCCCACTAGTTCCTTCAATTTTTCTTCCTCCTTGGAAGAGATCTCTTCTTTAAGAAAACTCCATGCATCATAAACTCCTTTCTATTTCAGCATTTCTGACCATAGGGTCCACACAGTATTTCCCTGTTTTATTGAAATCAGCTTTCTTCCAGTTCAGAGTTTGTGCCTGAATGCATTTGACTTCCTCTTTCATCTACATAACAAATGCCAAGAGAACATGGATACTCCCAGCCAAGGATCCCACTGTTTCCACTCTATTGATAAGTCTGTGTCTCTTGGTTAGAATCAGATCCCAAGCAGATGGTCCTACTGTTGCCTTTTGTACAATGCCTTCAATTTTTTGTACAATGAAATTGTCCGCAAAAGTAGTGAGGAATTTGTTGGATTTTACATTCTTGGTAAGATGTGACTTCCCAACAAATATCAGGGTGGTTGAAGCCTTCTGCTGCTATTGTACCTATCCTTTCTGATATTTGGTTATTTGTTTTAGAAAGGCATCATCTGAATCTTCTGTCCAGTCAGGGGAGCTATAGTAGACCCTCACAATGAGGCCACTATTGGTCTTTCCAACCCCACCCTACCCCGGCTTTAATTTTTACTCAAATGCTCTCAACCTGTTTTCCATGCTCTAAGTCGTGGATCTCCTTATAGGTGAACATATCCTTGATATATGATGTTACTCCTTCTGATTTTCTATTTCATCTATTACTTTGGGATAGGTTGTACCTTTTTAATACTAGATTTCAATCATGAGACTTGTTCCATCAGCTTTCTATCAATGCCTATTAAATTGCCTTCCTGTTTTAAAGAGTTCAAATTCATCTTGTTTATTTCCCATGCTCTGTGCATTAACGTAAGGATATAGAAATCCATGGGTCATCCTCTCCAGTTGAATCCCTGTTGTTTTCTACTCACTGTTGGGTGCCTCTACTGTTATTCTAATAATTCCAACCCCGTAGACCATCTGCTCAAGGAAAGCACACTATCCAAATCAAAGAAACACACCAACACAAACCTTCATGCAGCCAAATAATAATAATAATAATAATAATAATAATGGGATGATGATGATGATGATGATGATGATGATGATGATGATGATACAATAATTTATTTATATTTTCCCGCCTCTCCCAGGTGGGTGTTTATTCATTGCTGACCCCCCCCCCCAAAAAAAACACAAACTCAACTACTTCTATCAGCAGAAGCTCTATAGAGTTAGTGACTACTGACTACCCACAACCAAGTCCACAGCACAACAGAAGCCCTGTCTCTTGTGAAAAGTGCTCTGGGAAAGTACATAGCCCCAAAACATGGCCAAATTATCGCCCCCCCCCCCCAGCAAAATCTCACCTCCTTCTCTCTCCTTAGAAACTGACCTCCAGAGATGGGTGGAAGGATTGGGTCACATGCTGGCAATATACTTTGCCAGAGCAAGCTGTACATGGGACCATAAGTCTTCTCCCCACCTCCCACACTAAACTAAACACATATAACCTGAAATCCTCTTGGTGACACATGCACAACCTCTTTGCTCAACATCTACCCTTTGCATTCAGCTCTTTAAAGCTGCCCTCTGGAGTGGGAGGATGTAGCACTGTGTGGCAGAATATTACACCCCACCCACACCAGGTAGAGTTATGCTCATAGTATCTTCCTATTCTGTTTCACATGCTTCTCTCTGCTTCGAGAGTAGGCTGCCTTAGCACACACACCCCCACCCCACCTCCCTTGCTCAATGGTTTCTCTCAGAAGTGGTTTCCTATGGGAGAAACCATACAACACAACCAGCTAGAGCATTTTCTTTGGCGCCATAGCATGTTCTAGTCTGTGGCTGGTTTCTCAAGATTAAACCTGCCTCCACACTGTAGAAATAATCCAGTGGGGTCAAACCAGATTATTTCTGCAGTGTGAATGCACCGTATAGTATACCTGAGAGAGAAATCATAGAGTTTGGTGACTAGAAGAGCAAGAGATACTTTAGCCCTCTATAGAGTTGGACCTCCTTATCCACAGATTTTTTTTATCCATGGATTCAAGCATCCACGGCTTGAACATATTCCAAAACAGTATAAATTCCAAATAGCATACCTTGATTTTCCATTTTATACAAGGGACACCATTTTACTAGGCCATTGTAATTAATGGAACTTGAGCATCTAAGGATTTTGTTATCCATTGGGGGGGGGGGGTCCTGGAATCAAACCAAAGTGGATAACAAGGGCCCACTGTTTCTCTCTCAACAATGCAGCAGGCCAAGACACCCCTCCCATAGCGCCTTTGTTCTTAGGTTGCTTCAGAGTTAGGTATTTCAGAAATTGACAGCTTAGAATCAGTTTGCTTTCACACACCCACACATGTGTGCATGCACATGCACAACACACACTGCATTACCTATTAACAATTTGTATTTGTGACAAGCGAACTAGAACTAAATAGTTGTCTACAAGCCTGGATGTGTTCTTTATATTTCTGGTGTTTAGTGCATTAAATTTTGGGGCTAAAACAACCCACACAGATAAATAAATAGTCTTTCAAATGACAGTTTAAAGCTAGGGCTGGAAAAAAAAACAAAGGTCCTTTCTACCCTAGTGATGTAGAAGAAGACAGTTTCAATAATGGTACTGATTTCCTTACGGAGGGATCTAGCAAATGAGTGATGATGCAGGTGAAGTTGAACACCAATGGTAATTTAATATCCACCATATGGATGCAAACATTGAACCCAAGAAATTAAATAACTTACCTTCTTTTACCTGATTTATCTCCTAGCAGTGATGACATGCTGTGTCTAGTTATTAATTTATCTAATTGTCAAATGCATATGCAACAGTTCCATTTCTTTTCTGGGCTGTGCTCTTTCCCAACTGCATGAAGCTGTACTCTGATGTTCTTACATTTTGAGGTCCAACCTTATACTGTGTAGGTGGAGAGTCAGCTTATTTACGGTGCTGTATCTGATTTAGAGTTCCCAAACAGCACTTGCCAAAGGAGCAATAACCTGGTTTCCATCTCCTTAGGAAAGGACAATGCCGGTTTTACGGAGCTTGATCTCATTTTGCATGGATATCACAAGACGTGCAGTGCATATTCCTGTCTCGTTCCTTGAAAGTTCTCTGCTTGCCTGTAATGCATTCACAAAAATAGGCTTTCCTGCGGAAGGCAAAGACCCTATAAAGGTCTGGCTGTATCATTTGGGAATAGTCTGGGCATGTCAGTGGGTAAGCATTAAAAAAACCTTTGTTTTCCTTCCTTCCTCCCTCCCTTCCTTCCTTCTTTCAATGTATTACTGCAATTGCTAGAACCAGATTTCATGTTCTTACTGCTTTTTCACACTAGGGGGGCAAACAGGATTTAAACGAGAGTTAAACAGGAAATGCCCTATGTTTAACATAGGGCATTTCGCGTTTAACTCTCATTTAACTCTCATTTAAATCCTGTTTGCCCCCTAGTGTGAGACAATTAATATTTGGTAAAATTAGTCCAGTGATACAGAAACTGCTTCCCTCTGCAACTTAAACTGAATTCCAACTGAAAAATAGATTTCTTTCCATCCAACAAAGATGGCTCACCAACTAATATTGTGGCAAATTTACAAGAACTTGTCTAAATAGTGAGGAAATTTCCTTTGAGAAGGGGGGAAAAAGTGAAGTACTGGATACTATTGGGTTTCATTTAATTTCATTTAATTAATGTGATACTCCCTGGCACCACCAGAGCCAGACACACTGTAATATTGCCTCAGGATAAATAAGACAAAGACAAATCAGGTGTGAGGAAGCTTGCTGAACTAGTTTTGTTGATACACAC
Organism: Urosaurus nigricauda; assembly: GCA_034509955.1. Classification (NCBI taxonomy): domain Eukaryota; kingdom Metazoa; phylum Chordata; class Lepidosauria; order Squamata; family Phrynosomatidae; genus Urosaurus; species Urosaurus nigricauda. Next base: position 112,491,439 of record JAOEGL010000004.1, read on the forward strand.
ACACACACACACATTTCTCATTATTGGACTGATCATTGAGGTGTTTTTATATATTAAGATTTTAACACCTAAGTAGCTTTTGGCTTACTTTTTTAAAAAATCTATAAATTCCTGAATTGTTATTGAAATATTCAAATGTTGGTAATCATTGATTTATATTCTGTTTTTCCAGTGTGGAGTAGAGTCAGCATGGTATAATAGTTTGAGCACTGGAGTATCATTCTGGAGACCAGGGTTCAAATCCTCACTCAGCCACTGGCGATCTTAGGCAAGCCTCCCTTTGAACAAATCTTGCTTTAAAAACCATGTGACAGGTTCATTTTAGGGTTGCAATAATCTGGAAGCAACTTGAAGGCACAAAACAACCATCCCCAGAAAAAAACCCAGCATGATACGTTTTAAAATATATTGTGCTATAGTACATTTTTATGTGTTTCTGTCTGATGTCTTCAATTTTTCTATCATAGTTGCTTTGAATGCAACTTCTTTTGTCAAACAAATAAGCATATAAATTGGGTCTGATGTAATCTAACATGAGAGTCAGTGTGCTGTAGTGGTTTGAGGGTTGGATTAGGACTCTGAAGGCCAGGGTTTGAATCCCTGCTTGATCATGGAAACACACAGAGTATTCTTGGGCACTCTCTCGGCCTCAGAGGAAGGTAGAAGCAAGCCTCCTCTGAATAAATCTTGCTAAGAAAACCCCATGATCCTGTCAATATCACATGCTCACAGAATGATTATCCCATGATGTCACGTGGCATTGTGATTAAGTCGCAATTATCCCATGAATAAAGAGGAATTCTAGTGCTGCTTTTTATTCGAGGGATTTTCCTGGAATAAAAAGCAGTGCTAGAACTCTTCTTTATTCATAGGATAACCTTGGGATAATTGCGACATCACCCGACGTTGTGTGATAATCATCCCGTGATCATCCTACTATGCTCCCATCTTTTTGCTGGTGTGATAATCTTCTTAATGTCTCCATAAATCAGAAACTACTTGAAGGCACACAGCACACACACAATCTAATATACACTGTTCAATGGCATATAGGATTCCAGAACATGTATAGTGGTCCTCCAAGAGGTGGACCAGTGGTGCCCTTTCCTGAAAACAGCAGACCCAGCTACCATTATTCACACTTTAGTAATTTCAAATAGGATTATTGCAATGTACCCTTTGGAGAACTATCCTCACAAAGTGTCTGGGAAATTTTAATGGATGTAAAAGGGCTGTTTCGTACAGTTGTGTTTCATTTCTTTCTTTCATCCATTTCTTTATTTTCAAGCCAACAGCTCCTGGGAATGGCTGACATAATACAAATAGTGAAAGACAGTCCGTGCTTGTGAGTTTACTGTTTAAAAAGACACAGCATAAAAGAAAAGAAATGAGTGGGAGGAAAGTGGGGATGAGCAAGTCCTAGTTCATCAGGTGAAGTGATTCGTGTTTCTCTACTACAGCTCCCTGGAATAGCTGCCAGTCATGACAGTAGAGAATGGAGCCTGGAGGACTTTCAGTAGGGCTGATATGATGCTTTGGACATGTTGCCACAGAGCTATTTCTGGGCTAGATGTAAGGTGCAGGTTCCTATTTGTAAAGCCCTAAATGGTTTGAGACCTTGGCATTATCTCCCTTATGTTCCTCCCCAAGTCCTTGGCTTGAAGCTGAAGATGTGAAGTGTATATATACCTATGTTGGCTGAGTCACCAGGTCTATGGAATGCTCTTTCCAAGAAGGCCCACCTAGCCCCAGAACTGAATACATTGAGTCACCGAATTAATACCTGGCTTTTAATAAAAGCCTTGACTGGGTGACGAAGCTCCCTGAGAAGAACTCTTTTAAAGAAAATTTTATTAAACATATAAAACACACAAAACACTTAAACTTAATTCCATGCATACATGCCTGTACTAAGAATCCCTACATCCAAATCAATATCAAAACCATCTTTCTTCATCTATCTTACATAACTCTTTCTCTTCCTTTGCCTTACTTCTTAGCATTTCCATTCACACAACTTTCCCTTTTGACATCACAAAACCCCTCCTCTGCAAACTATACTTAATTAGAGAAGTTCCCTGAGAAGAATTTGATGTTTAGATTTTAGGATTAAGAGCCAAGGAAGAAAAAGCTTTATTTTATTTGAATTCATGGTTTATCTATGGTATTAGTAGCAGTTTCTTTGTTTTTTGGATATTTTGCCAATGCATTTTCACTAACAGATTAGATGCAGCAAGAGAGTGTTCCATCAGTATATCTGGGAGTAGTTTCCTGTTGTTAAGTTATAGCAACTGCTTATCTGGCACTGGGTGTATGCAGCACAACTTCTGCTACATCCCTTAACCCCTCAGGTGAGCATAGGGCTGCATCCTTAAATATACATATAGCATTTCTCAGCCAAAGAACTTTGCATATGTGTTATGTGTCATCTTCCTCATTCGAAACAACATAGGAAGTAAGACTGGGTCATGTCAGAGCAGGGGAGAGGGTTTTCATAAACATCCTTGGCTGCTTCAGTGACTGTTTTGAAGACCATATCCAAAGGACATCTGTGGGAGATGGCATGCAATGCTTCATGAAGACACCATTTAGAGAATAAAAACTGGGCCAATGTAAGTAGGTTGGGGGTTTAGGATTTTTTAATGGCCTAAAAATCAAAACAGAGATTGGACACACACAAGTTCAATATCTGTAAGAAAAGTGTGTCATCTCTAGAAAGAAGATTATAGTTTGGAGAAAATCGATCTCCAAGCCAATTCATTGATCCTTCCTTGGAACACCATTTGAAAAATGTTTGTGCACTTGGAAGCCTTCTTTCTGTTTTTCAGTGAGCTGAAAGTGTTGCTGTTGTTGCTATATGCTTTCAAGTTGACTCTACTTTATGGTGACCCTATCCTAGGATCTTCTTGGGAAGATATATTCAGAGGAGGTTTGCCACTGCCTTCATGAGGCTGAGTCAGTGTAACTCACACAAGGTTTTCATGCTTGAGCAGGCATTTGATCCCTTTGGCCTCCCAAGGTCCCAGTCCAGGACTCAAATAGCTCCATAACACTGGCTCTCTAAGGTTGTACAAGGCGATATTCACATGCCTTGCACTAATTTTCTGATCTACCACTCTCCTCCTCTCTTGCTGTAAAACAGGGAACAATTTTTGAGAAACTAAGGATCTGCACCCAACTTCAGTTCATTAGATTTCTGATGAACTCAGTACCAGTAGGGAAGGAATCAAAACTCTTCATTAAGGATGCCAAGTTTGAGCATGTGCCAGTCAGGATTTACCAGCCAAAAACTCCATCTACTGAGCTAAGAAGAGGACTGCTCTACCTGCATGGAGGATGTGCAGTGGTTGGAACGAAAAGTAAGATATATCATACAACTGTCATATTTCCTTTTAAAGTAGTATTTTAATTAATGTGGTTGTGACTGAAAGTCCCAAACAAGACAGAAGAGCACCCAGAATTAAGAGGGCCCATAGCAAGGAAAGTAAATAGACAACCCACATTTATACCTCTGGAGAGCAGCACCTATTGCCTCCCATGTCAGTGGAGCAGTGAGTTCACTCTGGATTTCAGCAGATTATCAGACAGCAAAAAATGACAGGAGAGAAGTGGGATGCTCCCATCCTTATTGTGCAATTGTGGTCCAAGTAGACCACAAGTTGAACATGAGTCAACAGTGTGATGCAGCAGCTAAAAAGGCCAATGCAATTTTAGGTTGCATCAATAGAAGTATAGTTTCTAGATCAAGGGAAGTAATAGTGCCACTCTATTCTGCTTTGGTCAGGCCCCACCTGGAATACTGTGTCCAGTTCTGGGCACCACAATTCAAAAAGGATGTGGAGAAACTGGAGCATGTCCAAAGGAGGGCGACTAAAATGGTGAAGGGTCTGGAAACCATGCCCTATGAGGAACGCCTTAGGGAGCTGGGGATGTTTAGCCTGGAGAAGAGAAGGTTAAGAGGTGATATGATAGCTCTGTTTAAATATTTGAAAGGATGTCACATTGAGGAGGGAGCAAGCTTGTTTTCTGCTGCTCCAGAGAACAGGACTCGGAACAACGGATGCAAACTGCAGGAAAAGAGATTCCACCTCAACATTAGGAGGAACTTCCTGACAGTAAGGGCTGTTCGACAGTGGAACACACTCCCTCGGAGGGTGGTGGAGTCACCTTCCTTGGAGGTTTTTAAGCAGAGGCTGGATGGCCATCTGTCGGGGATGCTTTGATTGGGAGTTCCTGCATGGCAGGGGGTTGGACTGGATGGCCCTTGTGGTCTCTTCCAACTCTAAATTTCTATGATTCTATGATTCTATGATTCTATGATTCTAAGATTATCAGATGACGTCCCGTGGAGTCGCTCTCATTGCATCCTTCTCCCGTCAGTGAATTGGAATGGCCCTGTAACTTTTTATTGACAGCAGTTTCCCATCTATTAATCCAAAATATAGAATAGATCCAGGCTGCACAATCTTTATGTTCCATGTTTATTTTGACTATATCACAGAATTTACACCTACTTCTGTAGTCTTCTACGTATGTAAGTTTCTCATGCAAACATGGCTGCCAGGGCATGGATGTTATGTGGTCCTGGGGGGTGAAGCAGGCATATTTGAGCATGATGGGACAAGTGAGGGCAAACCCCCCCCCCCCAACAAAAAACATATTCTTTCAAAAGTCAATGATCAGAGCCATTGTCAGGGCTATTTGGCTTATTGACTGGAACAGAATTATTTTATTCAGAAGAGATCTATTAATTCCACTATTTTTTTTTAAAAAAAATACAAATACCCATAACTAGCCATCAAAAGTGGTAATGTATCGTGTTTGGGTATCTCTAGCTATTGAGTACATGAGCCCTTTTACACTTCACAACTACAGCAATATGATTCCACTTCGAGTATCATGGTTCCATCCTACAGAATCCTGGAATTTGTCATTTATGAAGGAGTACTTAGAGTTCTCAGTCGGAGAACCTAGTGCTTCACAAATGACAAACCCCATGATTCCATAGGATGTTGCCATGGCAGTTAAGATGGAATCATAGCACTATAATTTAGTAGTGGGAAAGGGCTGCAGATATACTGTATATTCTTCCATTATTTTCATTAACACAGAATATATTATTTTTTAAATAATTTAAAAAATAATTATATCCCTAAATCCAAAGTAACATTAATGTTCTAAAACAGTTTGCCACCAAAGTGAAATGACACTGTTGGATACAAGCCACAATAAATATACCTTAATACATATATATTATTTACATATTATTAAAAAACATGGTCAGAATCCTGTTGGGGTATTGCATGCACATGAGTAGGTTTATGTGCATGGAAAATAGAATTGTGAAGATGTGCAACATCTGTATTCAGTGGAGGCTGCTGCTTCATAATTATGTATGGCAAAGAGACTGATGCACAACGGGACACCAACAAGGGGGATTGGTTATGTATCTTCGCAATTCAGTAACTGGGTTTCTTAGTACCCCTACTGTTTAGTTACATACATACACATTTTTGTTGCATGAAAGAGAATAGAAGATTCCTGTCCATACAATTATATTTATATTGCTCCTTCATTCCACAGTCTCCAGTGGCAGAATCAGCCACATCCCTTTACATGCCCCAAATCTGTACAGCTTTTGAAGCAGTTTTTTTTTTTACCTGCCTGCCATTTCCCTTAGCATAGAAGGGGGAAGGACTCCCTTCTCAGTCATCTCAGGTGGATTTATGGTACAAGAGGACAATCTGTCTGCCTTCTAAACCCAGGAGTTCTTATATGTGCTGCGGTATGTTGGATATAGGACAAAGTTTACAGCAACACATTAAGAGTGTGGCCCTGAAAAGTTTTAGGGGACAATGCACCTCCTGCCCAATTCCATGAATTTCCCAACCTCTAAGTAAGTTATTTAAAAACCCAATCAGATTGAAAATAACTTCTGAAACTCAACAATACCATCAATGAAGCTACAGTGGCAATGATCAACTTGATTTTTAATTATTTTTGAGCAATAATTTTTTTTTCTTCCTAGGAACCTACGAACGGATATGCCGCTACCTCGCTCGAGAAAGTGATTCGGTGGTTGTGTTTTTAGAGTAAGTGATTTTATTAAGGAGGAGGCCTCCTTCTGCATGTCTTTCTTTGCTTTTTTGATATTGTGTGATTCATATATTGCTGCTGTTGGATACTATTTCAGCACCATTGGTGGAAAAGTGGGATATAAACATAACAAATAATAGCTGGCATTTTCTACAGTGCCCAAAGACCCCACCCCCACCTACTCCACCTTACTATCCGAAGTCTCTTCTACAGCCATTTCATATCTCATGGGAAGTGGGGAGGATGAGAGAAGTGTCTGTCTAAGTCCCTGTAACCAGATGCAAAATGATTTCAACAGCATCGAGACCTCTGGAGTGTCTCAACAGATCTCTGCTCTGCTGTAATCATGCCACCTGGAAGAGCATACTAGAAGCCAAAAATGTTTGCTATTTTCCTCTCCAAAGACACAGTTTCACCTTAAACTCCTCTTCTCTAATACCAGAGAAACTTCCACAGCCTTTGGTGGTGTTCTCACATGAGCAAAAGCAAAAGGGGTGGCATTCTGTAGATATCCTGAGAGCAGATCTGGGGAAAACTTGGATCCCCAGATTCCCATTCCCCTGATACACTCCCAGAATACTGGAGGATGGTAAATGTATGTCACTGTGGCTGAACAAATAATTCATCTCCTATTGCAACCAAAGAGGAGATTTCTTCCTCTCTTGTCTTATGCAGGAACAGATCAAAAGGTGGGTTATCTGTCTTTATATTCCATCGCATGAGGTACCAATAGTGTTGCTCTGTAAGTCTGTTTCAGCTTGTTTTATCCAAATGCCCCCCTCCAGTTCAAAAGATGCATGCATGTCTCCCAAGAGAAAGTGGCACTGAGCATTTTCAAGCATAACTGATATTGTGAAATCGAAGGTTTTCATGGCCGGCATCCATAAATTTTTGTCGGTTTTTAAGGCTATGTGGCCATGTTCTAGAAGAATTTATTCCTGATGTTTCACCAGTATCTGTGGCTGGCATCTTCTTTCTCTGAAGATACCAGCCACAGAGGCTAGTGAAATGTCAGAAATAAACTCTTCAACAACATGGCCACATAATTCGAAAAACCCACAAAAAAAACTATACCTGATATTGTCAAATTCAGTTGTATTGAGTATTATAGAAGCTCAAACTAATATAGGTGACATTCCTCAGTTGTATATATCTCTGGTCTGTTCAGGATGATTTGGTAAATGCAGTTCCATGAAAGCTCAGCATATTAAGTATGGGCACAGAATTCCTTAGAATGACACTAATCCACATAATTGGCTAGATGCACAATGAACATTGCAAGGGGATGCCATAGAAATTTTCAATGACCACTGAATGAGGCATCAGTATTTTAATTCTATTTCTCCGTGTGCTTTCACATAAATAAAATAAACAAAATAAATTGTGCAAGCTATTATTTTTTAGAAATTTAGAAAACAAAATATGCCAGATAAGTTGGAGGGGGGGGGGAAACATGCATAGATGCTTATTTTCTGTGGTCTACTCTACACCTTTCCTTGTGCAGACTTTGAAGCATGGGGGCAAGAAAGTATTATGTGTGTTTGTGTGTGTGTGTGTGTGTGTGGGTTAATAAATCTGTAAGTCACATTTCAACAAATATTCCCAAAGCACTTTACTGCCTTAAAACTGAATATATTAAAAACCATTAATATTAATTAAAAATAATAAAACATCACAGTACATCAAGATTGGAGGCAAACTCTAAATTCAGATTCTGGCACACTATAGCTCAGAGGCCTACCAAATAAGACTCTTTTTCAGACTTTTCTGAACAGGCTAATTGGGAAGATCTTCTTGTCTTCTGTGTAAGTAAATTTTTTATAAACTTGTGTGTATGATAGAGACAGAGAGGGAGCGGAGAGAGAGACAGAGAGAGAGAGAGAGAGAGAGAGAGAGAGAGAGAGTTGGAGGCAGTGATATTTAGCTCACAATTTCTTACCAGTATGGTCAGGGCGTTTTGACATCATGTCTTCCATGCACTGGTGCCCCCTGGTGACAGAGACACAATGTTACCCATTATAAAGTGAAAGAACTTAGATAAAGGCCAAGTTCTCAGATGGATGACTGCTGTCAGATGGGACCCCCTTCCATAATTTCTTCCTGCTTATTTTTGACCATTGGGCCTTCAACCATAATAATATAAGAGTCCTTTGTTAACTTGCTACATATATCCCTAGCCTATCTAAGGAAGGATTTCCTCGGCATTGAAGGAGAAAATTAGAGTAGGAAACTGTACCATTTTGTCAAAGTCTGAACACCAATGCTTTGGTTGCTGTTTCAGGTTTCGGTTAGGTCCTGAGCACCAGCATCCCGCCCAGTTGTCAGACTGCCTCGCTGGCACTATATATTTTATGAAGAATGCCAAAGATTATGGAGTGGATCCTACGCGCATTACCCTTATGGGAGAAAGCAGTGGAGGGACACTTGTTGCCTTTGTCTGCCGAGAACTGGTGAAAAGAATGTATGTCCCAAAAGTTCGAGCTCAAATCCTGTTGTACCCATTTCTCCAGATACTAAACCTGTCACTGCCAGCCCATCAGCAAAACCGATTTGGTCCTGGCTTGACCATAAAACGGGCTGCGAAGCTTGCTTTTACTTATCTGAATGAGGACTTTTCCAGCCTAGAAGACTTGTTGAACAATGCCCATGTTCCTGAGAACATGAACATGCAATTCAAGAAATGGATTAGTGCAGACCTCATCCCAGAAAAATTTAAGGCTCGAGGATATAAGCCCCCACCTCCAGTTCCCTTTTCAAAAGAATTGTATCAAAAAGTCAGACTGTATGATGAAACAATGAGCTCGCCCATTCAAGATGAGGATGCTATTGTAAAACAGCTCCCTGAGACATACATTTTGACTTGTGAATATGACATATTTAGAGATGATGGGCTGCTGTACAAGAAACGACTAGAAGATAACAACATCCCTGTGACCTGGAACCATCTGCAAGATGGATTCCATGGATTTGCAATGTTTCTTGACACTGGGTTTGCTGAATTTTCCTGCACAAAAGCAGCATTTGAGGAACTGATTCGCTTCATTAAAAAATTATAAACAGAGGAAGGTGAGAGTTCTGGATTTTGCACTTAGATGTGGTTAAACAATGTTCTCCACAGTTCTGTCATTCACAGTGATTCCACCATCTTTCTCCTTCTCATATTGAACTGTAAAGTTGTTTCTGCACATGTCATGGGGTATTTGGCAGGAACTCCACCTTTCTATAATGAGAATGTTATAGGTAGTTTACGTTGGGATAATCCCAACCTCATGCTAGTATAAGTACTATTAAAGATCTTGTGCAAGGAGGTAATCAGGTGGTTAGTCCTTGAGTAACACCATTGAACTAGGGCTATGAGAGCAGATAGCTCCTCCCAGGAGAAACTCCCCTGATCCAAGCAACTAACTGGATACAGAAGTATGCACGACACTCTCTGGCTAGCCTGAGGAACCCAGAGAAGAGCAATAAACCTTTGGCTCTGCTCAGCAGTGGGGAAGCAACTTACGCTGCTTCTTCCCCAAGTGTGCAAGGGAAGCAGGATAGTAACTGGGTTCATCTCCATGGCTAAACAGCAGATGGAGTTGAAGTGGCAGAAAGTCTCTGGCTGCCTTTGCACCCAGGGGAAAAGAAGCAGTGACACACACCCCTAGGCACCAGCATGCATATTCTGGTGCAGATTTATGTTCTGCCAGCAGACCAAAAGGATCTTGGCTACCATTCCTTTGAATTACTCACACATAAAGTAGATGGTGTTACTCCAGTGCATCATCCAATGCCAATAGCAAGGACCGCGGATCAATACTGTTGTTGTTATCACAATATTATTGATGCAAAATGAATAAAAACAGTGTAAAAATAAGTACAAAAATAAACTGAAACACAGCAAGAATACATGTGCTAGATCTATAACTAGAATGATGTCAGTAACATCCAATTCATAATCCTATTAAATTAACAACACAATCCTATACATGTTTGCTGAGAAATAATTGCTATTATGTTCAATGGGATTAACTTTCTTGAGTGTTCAGGACTGCAGTCTAGAAAAAAATGTTCATATAGGTGAGATTTCAGGTTAATTTATTGGGTTTCCTCTCTTCTTGCACTCCAATATCATCAAAAAAAGCATTTCTACATTTTGGTTTCATCACCCAAAAAGTTCTGTTCCTTGAACCTGCCAATTGGATATTTGGTGGTGATGATGGTGTGGAGAATATAATTTTGCAGCCAAGATATAAATTCCAAGACAAAGAACTTTGGAAAAATTAACAGTTTAGCCCATGATTCTTGAATCATTTGAGCAGGTGTTATTTACTTTCTTTATGGGAAAGCTTGTCCAGAAAATATAGTGCAGCGTAAACTCTCAAGTATGTGTCAACAGACTTTCCATAACTAGACTCAAAACTAGAATAATAGAATCATAGAATCATAGGCCTGGAAGAGACCACAAGGATCATAGTCCAACCCTGTGACATACAGGAATACACAATTAAAGCACTCCTGACAGATGGCTATCCAGCCTTTGTTTAAAAACGTCCAAAGAAGGAGACTCCACCACACTCTAAGGCAGCACATTCCACAAGCAAGGGTATAAAAATGTTTTCTGACACATTCATTGTGTCAATTGATCTTAAGTAACTACACAGGTAAGATTATTAAAGGTCTGGAAACCAAGCCTTATGAGGAATCACTGAGGAAACAGGGTATGTTTAGCTTGAAGAAGAGAAGAATGAGAGGTGGCATGGTATCTTTAACTATCTGAAAGGATGTCATATAGAAGATGGAGCAGGCTTGTTTTCTGCTGTTCTAAAGGCCAAGACACAAACCAGGGGATTCAAATTATAAGAAAAGATTCCCTCTAAACATTCAGAAGAATGTATTTACAATAAGAGCTGTTTAATAGTGGAATGGGTTGCCACTGAGGGTGGTGGACTCTCCTTCTTTGGAAATCTATAAACAGAAGTGGATGAACATTTTTTGGGAATGTTTTACTTGTGCATGGCAGTGGCTGGTCTTCCCTGATTTTATGAGTCTATTCAGATGTTTTTAATATGTTCTAAATCAGTTTGCAGTGAGATTGCTTTCATTGTCCATACCCGCAGCCTCCATTGATCCATTCAGGTACCAGATGAAGCAGAAAGAAGCCATGTGTATTTCAGCTTTGCCTAACCAACAGGGCAGTGAATGTCAACCATATGTGGATTCTGCCCATATTCAGAATAGCTGATTATAGTTAATGTGAGAGATCTTTAAGAAAGATGTTAGCTGATATCATATAAAATAGCTTCATCCAGAATCTTTCTTAAACTTCTTTACACCTGAACATCTGAGTGACAGAGAAATCATAATGCACTGCTTGATTGGTTGGTTGGTTTATTGATCAATCATTTTTTGCTTGTATTTATCCCTTCTCACACACATTATACCCCCCCCTCCCCAGGTGATATACAATATATATTTAAAGTGGTAAAGACAAGACTGAAACACTTTTTAAAACAAACTAAAAACTCAGATTTAAAAATATTGCTAAAGTCATAGGGCTCATTCCCACTTACATTAAACTGGTTTGGGATTTGCCTTCACTCCATGTTGGTAAATCAATTCCAAAAGGTCCGTCGTTCACACTATGAAAGCAGATCCTTTCATTATGTCCTTGTATTCGCTTCGTTTTTGGCACGATTATCATCCCCACAAGTTTGCGCCACTTAAAAATGCATGTCAATCATCTGTACATCATCAGTGACATAAATGGCACCCTGGGCTCTGGGTGGGGAGAGGACACTGGCAGGCACTGGGCCTCTTGGTTGGGCAGCACTCAGGAGATGCTTCCCCCAAAGAAGTGCTCAGGGGCACAGTGCTAAAACCCTCAAAGGGCTCCATGGCATTTATAGATTTTTTTTTTAATAAACTGATCAAAGATTCAATTAATTGGTTTTGCAACTACTTGCCTTTGCAAGTGTTGCAAAATCAATGAATTGAATCATCTCTTTATTTTATTTTTTAAAAAATGAACCCATAGGTCACACCACAAGCACAAAGGCAGCACCAAGAGATGGGGGGAATGGTGGACCTACTAAAAACTGAGGAGGTACAGTAAACACCCCTCTGCCATTAGGATAAGAACCATTCAAATGGAAACTAAGGTCATATAAACTGATCAGAAATTTGCTTTAAATCATAGTGGGAATAAGCCCATAGACATTTAACAAAAAAAGAACAGCCATTCCTAATTTTCAGGACCAAAGTCCAGCCAAAATAACACAGTTTTTGCTGCCTGCTGGAAACTCTCAGAAAAGACTGGGCCACTCTGACCTCCTTAGGGAGGAAATTCCATAGTTTGGCTGCTGTTACCAGAAAGGCACTGCCATGTATAGCTACCAACCTAGCTTCTTGGGGTGGTGGCATGTGAAGCAGTGGCTCTGCTGAGGATCTTATCATTTGTGTAGGGAGGAGGCGATCTTTCAGATATCCTTCCCCCAAGCCAATTAGGGCTTTGTAGGTCATAACCAGCACCTTAAATTGAGCTGGGAAGTACATTGGAAGCCATATCCATTTCTAAAAGACCATCATTACATGCCCAATAAAATGCACACCCAACACATCACATATTTCATTAACCTTAGCTCCCAAATATTTTTCAAGGGCAGGCTTATGAAAATCACACCACTTTTCATGTTGCTTTCAAGGCTAATGCCACTGTGCAAATTCTTCCACCTATCTTTCATTGCGGAACTTGCCACACAAAATGTGCAGCCTGCTTATATGCATATTTACTCAGAAGTAAGTGCCACTGAGTTCCGCAGCACTTTCTCCCATGAAAGCACATCTGCACAAGATTGCAGCCTAAAGTGTAGACTTTCCTTAGCCCAAAATTAGGAATCATTTGGCTGTATAGACTTCAGTTGCCTCTTTCTCCTTTTAAACCCACAAACACCATGGTATTGCTTAACTTACATTCTCAATTTTTCCTTGGGGAGGGAAAAAAGCACATACCAGCCATTCCAAGGTATATCAGGTAAGCAACAATTATTGGCAGTGCTATCAAGGCAGGGCTTAGGTGTGTACTACCATAGTCATACAGGTAAATCATCACAGACTTTGACCTGGGTTTATGGGTTTGTACTCTGGAAAATCCAGGTATGCTTCTTTTGAATACTATGCAAAGCACTCCTTAATTCCTTTTGAGAAAGACATGAAACACTTACTGAGCTACTACAAATCAACCAGAGAGCTACCACTAGATTCCAGTCTACTTTCTGTCCAGCTCAGCTGTATTGAAACCAGCCTCCTAATCCTGAAATCCTTCTCTTTCTAATCCCAGGGATATGTTGTCTAGTTGATGATAATTGGGGTAGTGAAGATAGTCTGGGTGCTCATATCACTATTATTGCCAAGGAGTCAATAGAAGTCTTAAGCCAGGTGCCTAAAAATTGGAGGTTGTATCTCACCTACTGGCCTGCTATGTATGCTTATTTGAGATGTTATTGTACATTGCTACATAGACAACACAGGTACCCCAGATATAGTTCAGCAGTGAGCAATTTTGCTCCCTATAATTGGCAGGCAGTATAAAGCCTCTGGATTTCTCAGCAGTTCTTATCTGACTATATTTTATATATATTCTAGAAACCCTGATGATGGAAACAAGTTCTGGTACCATGCTTTTCTCTCTCTCAGCCCCTTATGCAAAATCATTGTGCCTGACTAGTTATCAAGAGGGCAAATTCTGGAAAACCAACACAGAAGCCCAACTGAAATGGTCTCCTTCCAGAGGCAGTTTTTGCTCTCTGCTTTTTCATCCATGTTTCAGAACAACACTGAAAAGGCCAGACAGTGTTGCAGCCAAAAACTCTTCTGCCGCCTGTCTCTGTAGTTCAATTACCACTGCTTTAACAGGACCAATTAGCATTCCTCAGAGCTAGATGTCTTTGAATGACAGGTAACCATGGAGAGTCACAATCAGGCTGGCCAGCGAGAGTCTCCATTTTCCTTTTAATGAAGCTTAAGGGACACTCCTGTTTATAGAGATAGATAGACAGACAGACACACATGAATAGCAGACATATCTCCTATCAATGTTACCAAGTCACAGCAATGTCTGGGTTACATGAAAAGGAATGTAAATTTAAATCCTTTTTTTATTTGTTTAAAAGAAAACAAAATCAAGGGAATGCGTGGAAGGGATTATTATGATCTGTGCTGAAAGGAGGATGTTCCATGTCCTCCCCCTTCTCCTGCTTCCCACTCTTTCCAGGTAATGATGTAGTGTATACAATGCTTAATGATAGCTGCTTTTCTGCAGGCTGGGTGGAGTGCATTGTTGGCACATAGACAAAATAGTCGGTTGTATGTATTTCCCTGCCCCAATTCATGCTACTTGCTAAAAGGGCCTTTTGTTGACGCTATCATGGACGGCACTGAAGCAGGAATTACCAAGAATGCCAATATGTTTTCCGAAGCATTCCCCTCTCCCTCCCCCCATTCTACTTACATGAAAATTGGCCCGACATTCTTCCTTTGCTGCTTTGTGATTAAAAAGAGCAAAAAGAATATACCAGGTCACTAACAGCAAGAAAACTTAATTGTGGAACGTGTGAAACCACAATCAAGATGACAGTTCCTGGGAGCCTATTACTAGAGGGAAGGCTTTTAAACAAGTGAGCACATAGTTTCAAACAGTTTTTTGTAAGAGGGGGAGGGTGTTTTTCCACCTTCTCTAGAGACAGTATTCTGACATCTGTCTCTCTTTTGACCCGATTTTGCCTTTAAAAAACAAACAAACTTTTGTTACTGTACACATTCACAAATATACATACCAAGGTCCTTATTCTTCAGGTTTCTCCTGCCTTCCCCAAGTCTAAAAAAGTCCGCTGTCTGAGCAAGGTGTTATTCTTGACACAAATTTGCATGTGTGCATGAAGACGAACATTATGGTGCTACACAGCAAGCAGCCTGTCATCAGGGCTAGAGCTGAGCCAAAATTGCTCACAAGGCTTTTTTTTCCCCCTGAGGGTTCCCCCATACCATCCATCTAGAAAAAGGAAGCTAGTTTGCAGACTGTTAACCCATCATTTAACACTTCTGGGAGGGGACTGCTGTCTTCAGCACCACCACACATGCACAGAATGCCCTGGAGTGACACTCAAGGTGTATTTACACATCTCCTAAAAAGTGTTAGGAAAAACTGGTGTGCTTCCTCTTCTAGAAATAAACAATTTTTAAAAAAAAAAATAGAGCTAGTACAAAATTTTATCCCTGAGAAAATGTTGGCAAGTTTCTCCTTGCCCTGGAAGGATATGGTGCAATAAGCCTGCCTCCTATTCTCCTTTCTCTTTCCACAAACAGGGGCAAAGAATTTTCAGAGACTACAAGTACACAGAGCTCTTGACCAAGCAGTCATCTCTAGATAGGAGAATATGGTCAGTACCCAGTTAGTGGCATACAAAGGCATAGGGTGCATTATGTATGTGGAGGGGTTTTATTAGACATTGTGAAACAGCTGTAGGAGCCAGCATGGTGTACTGGTTTGAACATTGGACTACAGCTCTGGAGATCAAGGTTCAATTCCCTGCTTGCCCATGGAAACCCACTGGGTAACCTTGAATGAATCCTATACTCTCAGCTCCAGAAATCCTCATGATAGGTTCACTTTAGGGTCACAGTAAGTCATGTGTACAACAACATGGGTTGGAAGCAGAGGTTTCTATGAGGAAACACATACTAATGTGAATTAGACAAGGTGTTAGCAATCTGCAATGAGCTTTTGTAATAAGGCCTGAGGCCCCACTAGGCACTGTGCAGAGGCCCGATGAGGAATACACATCTATTTACATTCCATTGTGCATTGCAGGAAAACACACCTACTTACATCCCATTGTGCATTTAACTACATGAGCCCTGGTAGCACATTGGTTAAATGCCTGTATTGCAGCCACTGACTCACAAACCACAAGGCTGCGAGTTCAGTACCAGCCAGGGCTCAAGCTCAACTCAGGCTTGCATCCTTCCGAGGTCACTAAAATAAATACCCAGTGTTGGGAAGGATCTAATTAGGGGAATTTCAATTAGCTCAAATTTGCAAGACAGGAGCCCTAACAATACCCCTCAAGACCAGGTCCCTTCGTGTATACCAGAAAGACCAAGAATCCCTTAAGTGAGAACACAGAGACAGGCTGTATTGTATTATTCTTGAAGGTGATGGCTTTCCCATTTGGGCGACTCTCAAACCTTTCTGTGGGGAATTTCCAGAGTCCTTTTGCAGGGGGTCTGTGAAGACACACTCCTTTGCCTACCTCTGTTCAGGGCATAATGACTGACAGAGTTTGAGGTCATGAATGGAATCGCACACATCATAATTTGATATAAAACCAGTCTTGATAACACCAGCTTGTTGGGGGCAATTAGCTTACAGTTGTAAAGCACTTAGAGAGTGCTTACTTCAGTATGAAGCAGTATATAAATGAAGCTGCTAGCTGCTATTGCTATCACAATTGTGCAATGGAGTTTCAGTCATGTGCATTTAGCAGAGATACACATAGGCTGCAGTACAGCTGTATCCAGTATAAGGACTGCATGATTCAAGCAGAAAGTAATTCTGCTTAGTTATTTACAATACATTGCAGTGATCTAGGATCTCAGCTAAGAGTTGTTTCATGTACACATGTGTGCCCTTTTTTGAGAACTTTCTAACTTTTCTCACAAAAACAGAATTTTGTTTATATTCAAGCCCCATTGGCTTGAATATGGGTGTGAGCATGCGGGGAGACACGGGCCCCATTCATTCCTACTCTGTTCATCCTTTGCACATAAGCAAGGGATGCGAGGCTAAAGATCATGAGAATGGAGGGAGGACTGTATATCCTACACAAGTTATGCCTTTGGATCCCACCCCTATCTCCTAAAACAAAATCAAGATTTAAATTTTTAATTTTCATCACACTGTCATAATTCTAGTTGGCAGGAACGTGGCTTTTAGATACAGATGTTATGTGTTCAGATTTATGCAGACTTATTAGCAGAATAAAACAAACCTCTACAACAAAGCTTTCTGCCAACAGAGAACCCCTAATGCAGTGATGAATGACTTTGAAATGCTTGCTTGTTATTAAGCTCAGAAGGAAATGGTACATATATTATTAATTCATATTATGATAGTGCCTCTAGGATGCTAACTAGGATAAGATCTAAAGCTTTGACAAAATATTTGAGATGCCTCCGCAGAATGTAAAATTAGAGAAAAGCAGAGAGCTACTTTATTTGACCTTTTATGAATCTGAAAATATTCACCTACCTTGGAAGGCTGTTGTAAGGGAATTAAGCTCTCTAAAGCAGGTCTCCACCACTCTGTCCAAACATATATTTTGACCTGCCACTTCCATTATCCTCAGCTAGCACATCCAATAGCCAGAGATTATGAAAACTAACACATCTGGTGAGTACAATATTGGAAAGAGAGCCAGTGTGGTATAGTGGTTTCAGTGTTGGACTATGATTCTGGGACACCAAAGTTTGAATCCCCATTCAGCCATGGAAACACATTGGACAACCTTGGCAAGGCACACTCCCTCATCTTCTGAGGAAGGCAAGGGCAAATTCCCTCCGAACAAATCTTGCCAACAAAATTCCATGACAGGATCACCTTAGGTTCACCCTAAATCAGAAATGACTTGAAGTCACACAGCAGCAGCAGCAATCCAGATTGGAGAAGATTACAGTAAAGTAAGACACAAATGTTAAGTACTACGTATTTGACATCAAGTTTTGTTGAAATCAAATTTCTAATAACTGAAGCTGTTTTTTACTGGTTTCACTACGAGCCTTCCTCAACCTGTAGGTGTTTTGGCCTGCAATGCCCATTAACTATAGCCAATGTGACCAGTTCTTGGACATAACTGGAGTTCAAAATAGTCCAATGAGCCATGCTGGGGGAAAAAAGTTTCCCCAAGATTTTATGACGCTCTCCAGACTCTCAGCCAAAGGTCTGATGGCGAGCGGGTAAGCAACTACCAGCACAATCTGAGGATGAACCAACTCAGATGCAGCCAAACCATTCTGTAGCAGAGTAAAAACTCAAAAAGCAGAGTTCTAAAAAACAAAAAATACCCAACTGTCAGTATTGGCAGTCCTCTGACCTGCTTTTCACAAACAAAATAGGAGTCACAGATGTAGTGGTTCTTCCAAGAGATCTGGAGGCTTTATCTTCAGTTACTTTGCATACACAAAGCAAGTATATAGAGATAACATGCTCCAACTTTTCTCTCCACACCATCAGCTATGCCACACCTACTCCACACCCATTACTCCACAACTAACCCACACATGAACATTATCTCAGTTCACCTTTATAGTTGGCACAGAGTCATCAGTCTGTGTCACACAGCATGAAGCAAACATGCTACACCTTTGTCTCACACCATGTGCCCATGACTCAGCTGTTCTGTGGATGTCCCAAAAAATGCATGTCATCATATGTTGCCAGTCAATCAAAATATTTTTCTTTGCTAGGTTTACAGCAAACTCACTCCAATGAGGTCTGCTTCTGGAGTTGCTTTAACAGGTCTCTTAAAGGTTGCCTCCAGGGACTTTCTACAGAAAAAACATTGGCTCCACCATAGGCTCACCAGAGAATGATATCTGCTGGTCCATGTTAGCTGAATGAGGGTTGCGGGAGATAAATTTCAAAACTAAAAGCAATGTATGCTTTGTTTCTTCTTCTCCTCTTTAGGAAACAAGCTCTTTACTGGAATTTCAAACTGAAAAAAGAGGAAAGCAATGAAGGACACTTATTTTCAATACTGCCCAACAATGATAACTGAACAAGGATGGTTTATAAATGACTTAATGTTAGGCTGGGGAAAAAAACCTGCTTAGACAGTTCACAGTATAGCTCTAGATGGACTACTGAAAACAACTTCCTCTGTTTCTATACTGACTTCTTTCTTAGGGAAATCATAGAATCATAAAGTTGGAAGAGACCACAGAGGCCATCCAGTCCAACCACCTGCCATGCAGGAACTCCCAATCAAAGCAACCCTGACAGATGGCCATCCAGCCTCTGCTTAAAGACCTCCAAAGACGATCAGACCATCAACTTTTAACCATTTAATTTATTTCTGCTCCAAGAATTGCAGGGTGCTTGAACTGAGAATATATGAAGAAAGCATTACCCCCCCCCCCAGTTTTCTTATTTCTCTGTTTTATTGGAAGAAGAAGCATTGTCCTCAATGTCCCCTCACTCCTTTTGGTAACTTATGTTAGCGTTAACTAGTCTCAGTCTTTTACTAGATATTTCCCCAGAAGGTTTCCAATACCTCCTTGTGCAATATTTTCCCCAGAGAGAACAACAACAGTGAAAAGGAACCTGGGTAGAGTTCTTCCCTCTAACCCAAATGGCTGGTGCTTGGAAGATCTCCTTTGAACTGTTGTCTTACCTGTGGCTGTCACCCTCCTAGACTTCCAGTGCAAGTACATGTGTTGCTGTGTGCCTTCGAGTTGTTTCCAGTGTATGTTGAGCCTAAGGCAAACCTATCACAGGAGTTTCTTGGCATATATCACATAGGCTACAAGGCAGAACTTCAGCAGGATAAAAGTGTCTTTGGTCATTACTTATCACACAATGCCATATGCTTTGAATCCCATACATTTCTGAAGCACTCCTTTTCATTAGCCCACCAATGATTCCCAATTGTGCTGCTTTTCCACCATTGCAGTTCCATTTCTTAGGCAGTCATATGGTGTGTGTGGATGTTGTTCTGCTCCTCTCCCCTTTTCCTCCTCTCGCTCATCTGAATCATCTCTCTCTCTCTCTTTGTTTTTCTTTTTTTTTTCTTTTTATTCCATTGCATTGCCAATTGTGGTAAAATTAAAAATAATAAAACCCAAAAACGTACACTGGGTAGGGCATAGGGCAGGAAGGCAGGGTTATGTCAGCCATGCAGAAGAGAAATCACATTGCCAAAGCATTATTATTGGAGAGAAAAGGGTGAAAATACATAATGCCAAACTGATATGCTTCCATTCTTAAAGTTGTCCCTCCATGACAATACCATCTGGCTTAGGAGGGAGTGAAAGGACAGGCCAAACTCCATCAGGCCTGTCCTAGATTAATAAGCAGAGCCTCCCTCCATGCCATCTGCCTTGGTCCAGGCATCAGAGGGAGAGAAGAACTTCTGGACCTGATCCCCTTCTCCACCATCATTCTCTTCTCCTTTTGTGTTGTGTCTTTTTAGATTGTAACCCTGAGGGCAGGGAACCATCTAATTAATAATAATAATTGTAAGCTCCTCTGATAGCCTTTAGGACTGAAGAGCGGAGTATAAATTATTATTATTATTACCATTATTATTATTATTATTATTATTAGAATTGTGGCAGGATAGCAGGCAGGTGTGGTAAAGTCCTAAGTCCACTAGTGGAGCTGTATATTGTATTCCACCAGCATCAAACTGGGTCTTGACCACAGGACATAACACATAGAACATACTACATGCTGGTCCATGTTAAAAATGTAGTGAGTGCTTACAAAACTGGATGAACTCTGTGAGTGCCTGAAAACCAATAAATATTCTATGCTCTTCAGGAGAACACCTGTGAAGGATGACAATAACATTTAGATGTTTGCAACTATAAAAAGAATGAATATTGTAGAATCTTGTACACTGACCTTTCTTTTTGTTGTTGTTGTTCAGCATAAGCTTTTGGGGTGAAAACGCTGATGCGTCTTTCTTGAACAAGTGGGCTGTAGTTTGTCAAAGCTTCTGCTATAATTAGTTTCCTTTAGCTGAAACAACTACCTCACATTAAAATCTGTGCCAGTAATCAAAAGTGTACCTCTGGAGTTGACTTTCATATAGTTTGGCATTCTTACATGGATGTCCACCTTCACCAAATTTGGGTATTGCCCCCACATACACACACAGCCTGCTACTTATATTTATGCTTATTGATTTCCAAGAAAAAGTTCCACCAAGTTTTCACTTAGAGGGAAAGAGGGCAGGAGGGGAAACAAACTATCCTTCTTGCTGTTTAGATTCAGCTCTCTTTCACATTCAAGTACAGCCCTGGTTTTTAGAGGATCTCATCAGGATCACAAAGCCATTCATGTACTGTGAAATACACAAAACCGTGCTTTGATTCTGTCCTGTCTTGTCCCTGTCTGGCTAAGTTTTCAGAAGCTGACAGAGCCTTTACAATTTAATTGGTGTTGACACCTTTTGAAGCAATGCCTTGAGGCACTAGGAGTCATTGTCTACTTGTTTCTGTTTGTCTCAGGCTACCTTCAGTTGGCTACTTGGCAGCCTGTGATGCTGTGTTGGCCCCTGCACTTTTCATTCATGTACGTACTTGTACCAGGTCCTCTTACAAGAACCCTTGTTAAATGCCCAGCAGGCAGTATTGAATAGAGATTTTCATTATCTGAGATTTTTCAGGGCCTCTAGCAACAACAGAAAATGTAGTGCAAAAACACATACACACACACACAAACATCCTAGCTGTAATCTGTGTTGAGGCAGCTAAGAATTCATGGTAGAGAGAGTATATCATGTTACTTATTGCTTTAGTACATACAACCTGTGAACTTCATAGCAGACCTAACCTAATTAGGCTGCAAGGAGCTTTTTCCTTTCCATCTCAATGCTGTAATGTGATACAGAGTGGAATTCTTCCATGCACTCTATCTGAAAGTCCTATTTTCTTCCATTTTCTCGTTTGAATACACTACAGCCAGGTGAACTTTCCACATTGGGGTTAAAAAGAGGGAAACCTCCATTGGGAGCCACAAGGCTGGGAAGGAATGCCTTAGAGAAAGGCAAGAAACATTTCCTTCACTCCAGCTTCATGATGGTACTCACAGCTATCATGCATCCTCATCAAGAATCTTTTCAAAAGTGTAGATGGTGCTTCTTGTCAATTTATCGATCCCACTAACAGACTTCATCAGAAGATTTGTGCATCTGTGGTAATGTTAAGAACATAGATTCAATATCTCAACTGGCAGGGACAATAAAAGAAAAAGAAAAGTTTTGGGGGATAAAATTTTCTCAGCTTATTACTCTTAGCAACTTAGCTACAGCTTCTGAAATAAACTCACATCAGAACGAAAATGGAAAACAAAAAATGCAAGTGATCTTTCAGGCTGTAAAGAGATTCTAAGAGAGCCAAAGGAATTGACATTGAGATATAAAAGACTAAATGTCCTTCTGTATTTTAAATTCGAGGCAGTGAAATGTAGTAGTATAAGAGTAGGGTTAGGAATCTAGAGACCAGATTCGAATCTGTACTCAGCCATGGATACTCATTGGATAACCTTGGGCAACGTACACTCTCAGCCTCAAAAGGAAGGCAAGGGCAAACCTTCTTTTTCTTGCTAAGAAACTCCTCTGACTGGGTTGTCATATGTCAAAGTTGACTGGGAAGCACATAGCAACAACAATATTTGAATTTGTTCAGTTGTACATGTTTTTGGCATGAAAATTAACAGAAGGTGGGTATATGCCCAAGAACAAATAGTGAGACGATCAAATTTGCAACACTCCCTGTCCTCACACTGTGATTCCTGGAAGTACCAGTGCTGCTACCAGTAAGTTCATGGTTGCATTGCCTCTTTTTGTGCCTGCCCTAGAAACCCCTGAAATAACCCCAAATTTGCAGCTTATGAATGAAGTGGTGAACATGAGGGGAAGACTTTAGGCTTAGCTCTGAAACAGCAGAAGTAAAACACCTATGGTGTATGGTGTAATGGTACAGGTTTACGTTTAGGTGTCCATTGTGACAGTCTCCATGTACACGATCCAGAAGAATACCCCCCCAAAAAAAAACAGGAACCTGTATTGATCCATATCAATTCTATCAGTTTTCATCTGCAAAAAAAGTAGGTCTTTGGTAAAGCTAATGGATCTGAATTCAAGACCAAGCCATGGCAGGTTGATTTGCATTGCAAGAGGGATAGCTCTATACTACTGTGACACTCAGACCTTGTGAGTTGTCAGTCTGCTATACTATTGTAAAGCACACTCATAGGATCAGCATAAAAGCAGATTCAGAAAATGTTTGAAACTGTGATACACACAGAGAAATGCACACTTGCACATATATAGTTAATAAGTTACATAGAGGAGTGGGTCCATGGTGGTGCTCTGTGAAATGACTTGTTTTCTCAGATCGATTCCCAACATCGACACAGCATTGTTCTGAAGTCAGTCTCTTTTGATGTATTGTACCTCAGTAGTGCTGGAAAGAGCAAGTGGTAGCTAGAACAGAACAACACTGAGGTAGTTACAGGCATGCCTTGCTACTTCCTTGATAAATCAGCAGACCCCAGAGAGAGACGTGAGAGTATGGAATTGGGAGGGGGGGGAGGATGTTTTCATCTTTCTCTTTTACGACGTTCTTTCCCCATTTATATTTGTCATTTTAGAGACTGAGTTTTATTACAAACTATTAGCCCAAGGCAGAAGACTGGGGAGCTGAGACTTCACAGTGTGACTGAAGCCAGCAAAAGTGAGAACAAGCAAAACAACAACTATTATTGTGGCTTGTTGTTAAAGGCACTGCAGTTTAGGTTTGGGGGTCCTCTTGATGTTGTTAAGAGAAAATATCAGCACTGAATGTGTCTGGAGAGAAGTCAGGGAGCTAGGGGAGAAAACAACACAGAAAAAGGATGAGGGATTACTACCCAAACCTTTCCAAATACTTTTGAAAAAATCTTGGTTATTTAAATTTGTCCCTGGTGGATTGTACTGAAATAAAATCACTTGTCATTGTCTACAGGAGAAAGAAACCTACTCAAACTTTGGGCTCATTTAGGCAGCCTAGCACCCTCTAGAAGTTATTGTACTACATTTCCTATCAGTCTTAGACATTGACTATGCTGGCTGAAGTGTATGGGAATTGTAGTCCAAAACATATGGAGAGAACTTGGTTGCCTACCTACCCTCATTGTCGAAGACACCAACAATGTTGGAATTGTAGCTTTCAGGAATCTTACATCATCTCCAGGGCACAAATTTGGTGGCTTCCAGCACTTAGTTACAGCATGAATCCCAAGAGATTTTTCCATGCTGACTTTTGGGAATTCTCATTCTTTTTTGGACTTTTCAGTGTCATAAACCAACTTAAAATCACACAATTTAGAACTGTAACATTGAATAATGGTCATATTCTTAAGAGGGGAGCATTTTTGTGGCTGTGCCATCAGGATGTGCATACAAGCAGTGTGAGCCTTTGAGAGAAATGGTTACCATTGCTTTGTGGGACAGGTTGCGCTTGAGACCATTGGAGCCTAATAGAGCCACAAGGCATTGGTAATCTAGACAAAAGGGCAATGGAACATCATGGGTACCCTGTGCCTGGCCAGAAAAATATCTCCACCTTTTGTGATGTCCCTTTTTATGGTTTAAGTTTCTGTTGCACAATGATACATCTTGTGTGATGCCCCATTGTGCATTATCACAATTTTCTTATATGGTTGTGTACTGTCTCAGTGACATAGCTCTGGCATCATAAAGTTACACACCAAAGCCCATGCATGCAGGGTTTTGGCCTAAGTTATTTCTGCACAAATATCATGTCCATACCTTTGGACAAGAGGCATTACTCTTAAGGGCTGCAAATAACCACGTTGGATGTTGGTCCTGGATTAGATCTTGTACAGCTAGCACAGCTCCTGTTCACTGCATAACTGAGGGCCTATGTATATCTTTAACAGTCAAAACTTATGCCGTGTAGCTTATATCACTCAAACACCAGTGCACAGGAAACTGGACCACATACAGAATATAGAAGGTTGAGGGAGTTCTGTGACTGCTTCACACAAGTGAACCAGCCCTCGGGGGCCGTCCAATGAGTGTATACCTCTTCTTCAAAAAAGAAGACTGAAATTGTTGGTATTAATACTCTGTTTCCCTGTCGTAATCTGGACCAAAGCAATATTTTCCTCACAAAAGAAGATGTTTTTCTGACTCCCACTCATATAGCCAGAGACAACCTAAAATGCCTTGTGGCAAAGCCCTGGAGTCAGGCAGTGAGCCCTAACTAAAATGTATTTTTAAATCCCCCAGTGCATATGATTTGGACTCCCATAGGAAGAGAAGTATATCACCTCCCCCGTATTATCTTATTATCCAATTTATATTATATGAGGAGAACAGAGAAGGGAAGGATAGCTCCCCCTGTAATATCCTACCATTTAAGCCCTGAAGGGTTTCTAAATGCATAGATAGTCTAGGGAATTAACAACTCAAGTCTATAAAAGTCTACTCAGTACCACTGAGTTTAGTGGAGTTTACTTCCAAGTAAGTGGACATAAGTTTGCAGTCTAAAACTCATAGGCCTAATTACACATTGTTTTTAGCACTTTGAATATTGCTTTCTTTCAACCTTAGCAGAATCCATTGCCTAAGGCCTACAGCCTACTTAGCACTCTTAGGTCACTCCATTTCTATCTACTTTCTGTTTCCTATGGCTCAGTGCAGTATTGCTAATTAATGTCAGTTCTTAAAATCCACCAAAGCTTCCCCATAAATGTGGCACATATTCTACCCAGAAATCCAGGTTTACAAAAGGAATTTATTCCCTTTCTTTGAAAAGTGGACTGACATATATGCTTGACATATTGGTCAATCACACTACAAATCTGTTTCCTGAGAGTCACGGGGAGAGTTCACAAGCTACACTTATCATATGATAATTTGATTGCCCCAAAGTGTGAAACTTTTCTTATCACCTAAGAAAAGTGTTGTTGGGAGGCATGCTGGGAAGCAATGTGTTTGCTATAACTTGAGATAATTGTGTGAAGTGACTTCATTTAAAGTTGCTAGGCAAGTTGCTAGGCCTCATGGGCATATGTCTGCAAACCTGCAGGCTCTTTCTGAAAAGGTCCAATTACCAGTGGTCTACTTTCCTCTTGCTCTTCTTCTCCCATAACAATCACCCACCTACCTTATACCACAACGTTCTGAAAGATCATCATTTTTTAAGCTGGAAAAGATAAAATTTGCATTTTGATACTATATAGATAGTCAATATTTTATTGACTGACCATATCATAATACATTCTGAACTCCACGCATGATGGGCTCAATTGGTTTTAATTTTTCAGAAAAGAGGTTCATGGAAGGTAACGCAAATCAGACATAAGCTGCCAGGACAAAACTGCACACTATGGCTAGAATCAGGTTGATTAGTCCTAACTAGAGTACATTCATTGAGTCAACTGTTGAATTGTGAATCAACACACAAGTAAATTGTATAGATTCAATGGCTCTGCTTGAATTGGAAATAGCTATACGGTTTGGCTCATGTCAAATATATAACTTGAGATAATATAATACAGTGGCAAAGTAAAATAGTGTCTCTTATATAAAATGGCAAAATCAAGATTTGCTTGAATTCAAGTGCTTGTGTAAATATTCCCCAATATTCCACTTTCACTACTTAATTACATATGTGTAATTAGATGGTTAGTTAGATATGTGTAACGAACATCCAGAACACACTGCAAAAATAATCCAGTTTGAGATCAGTTTAACTGCCCTGGCTGAATGCTAAAGAATTCTGGGAACTGTAGCTTTGGGAGACATTTAGCCTTTAAAAACATTACAAATGCAAAGTTTAAAAAACAATTAAACAATTCAAACAAATAAAAACCTTACATTATTAACATGTAAAATTTAAAACTCTTTAAAACAAAAACAAAGCAGCATCCATGTCAGGTGAAGGCCTGACAGCATAAAAATGTCTTTATCTGCTGCCAAAAGGATTGCAGGGATGGAGCCATCCTGGCCTCTCTAAGGAGAGAGTTCCAAAGCTTGGGAGCAGCCACTGAGAAGGCCCTCTCTCTTGTTCCCACCAAGCAATCGTGAGAGTGTGTTGGGACAGAGAGAATGGCATCTCTGGAAGAGCCCAACATTTTAGTGGGCTCGTAACGTGAGATATGGTCCTTCTTATAACCTGGACCCAAGCTGTAACAGCCACACAGAATGCCAGCCAACCTGATTTGGTGCAAACACAGAGAGTATCAAGGTGAAGATTTTTTTTAAAAAAATGCTGGAGTGAGAAAAGGAGAGGAGAACAACATGGCAAAGTTCCAACTTGAACTCCTTGCTGGAGAAATACTCAGGAGTTTATCACATGGAGAGAAATACTTAAGAGTTTATCACACAGAGGCAAATCCCATGCAGAAACGGGAATTTAAAATCTGCTAAACACCCACAAATGTGGGTTGTTTTTCAGACATGTTGGCAGAAATAACCCAAATGGAAAGCTGAAAAAAAAATCTCTCCTTTCTACTTTCGGAATTTCCCAAAAGTAAAAAAGAGCAGGTTCAGACGTTGTATGAAAACGCTTGCGAGTTTTTTATACTTTGTTTGGGTCATGTGAAAAACAAACAGCAAAAGCGGGTTGTTTTTACTTTAAATCTAGTTTCTGCAAGGGATTCATCCCATGTGATAAATTCTTTAGTCCAACAAACAGCCCCATTTCATTTAGCAGCTTATTTATTTATTTTTCCAAAAAAAACAGATTTGGATCCAAGCAAGCACATCAGGACTACATCAGGACCACCCCACTGCTGACATTTGTGCCCCACCCCCAATCCCTCATGTACTTTCCCAGACTAAATCGATCCATTTACATACAGGCACCTGTTTCCAATTTGGCTCCTAGCTCACCTTCTCCTAATGGACCAGATGGGGCAGAACAAAGCAGGCTGAGCTGACAATATGCATCAGCAGCTCAGTTGAGATCTACTCTCTGGCATCCCCAGCCTGGAGGATGACTTGGAGGATTCAGAGGGTCACCGGGCTAAGGACCATCTGGGATGGCTCGCAGGGTGGTTGCTGCCTTTGGCAATATCAACGGAGCCTTGGAAAGACATTTCCATGGACTTTATCACGTATCTGTCTCCCTCTGCTGGCTGCACTGCCATTTGGGTGGTGGTGGACCTTCATGCCCTGCACTGGCTTCCCCACAGCAAAGGAGATGACCTGGATGTTTGTCCAACACATATTCCAGCTCCATGGTCTTTCCAAGGAGGTGGTCTCTGATCCCAGTTCCCAGTTCACTGCCTGCTTCTGGAACAGTGTGCTGTGGCTCTTGGACATCACGCCTCACCTGTCCTCGGCTCACCACCCTGAGTCCGATGGGCAGACGGAATACATTAACAGGACTCTGGAACAGTACTTTTGCTGCTACTCCAGCTACTGCCAGGAGAATTGGGTCGACCTGCTTCCGCTGGCCGAATTTGCTACAACAGCTCAGTCCATGCCTCGACTCAGCAGACACCCTTCTTTGCCACAGGGGGATTCCATCCTTGAGAGTTCCCTGCTGTGGCTCCTGTCTCAACGGTCCCTGTGGTGGATCAGTGGCTCCCGGAACTCCAAGCGGCACAGTCCCTGTTGAAGGAACAGCTCGAGGTGGTCAAGGAAGCGTACAAGTGGGGAGTGGATCAGCAATGCCAGGAAGGTCCTCCTTTGCAGGTGGGGGATCCGGTCTGGCTGCCCATGCGACATCTTCCTCTGCAGTGGCCATGCTGCCAGTTGGATGCCTGGTTTGTGGGGCCTTATAAGATTGTGGCCCAGGTCAATCCCATGGCTTTCAGACTCCAACTTCCTTCGATATGGTGGATCCACCCGGTCTTCCACCACTCTTTGCTGCTCCCAGGGGTTTGGCTCCTCCACACAACCCAGTCCTGGTGGATGGGGGAAGAGAAGTTTGAGGTGGCCCAGATTTTGGACTCCCATCAACATCAGGGTCACCTCCAGTATCTCACTTAATGGGCCAGCTATGAGACAGAAGAGCGCTCCTGGGATGCTCCCCGCCTGGCCCGGGCCTTCCATCGTCGCTTCCCTGACTGGCCTCATCCTCTTCAGGGGGAGGGGGAAGGTTGATCGGAGGGGGAGTGATGTCATGCCAAACCTGGAGGATGACTCGGAGGACTCAGAGGATGAGTCAGAAGTTCTGGGACCTGAGCATGCAACTGGGGAGCCTGGGGCTGGCCCTAGCTCTGCTGTAGCAGAGTCTGTGGCCTCTCCAGAGATTCAGCAGCCAAATCTGTCTGGGGTCAAGGCTGTGGACATAGAGAAGAATCTGGGAAGTATGCCTATCTTCAGGGAACATCGAGCCGAAAAGGAGAGCCTTTGAAGGTCACACAGGCTTTATCAGAGACAAATTCATAATCAGACACACCTGAATGCCTGCTGCCTGCCTATTTAGGCAGCTGGAGCAGGTGTGACTGGTTGCCAGTGAGTATCTGACCTTCTTGGAGGAAAGACTTTGTCTCTGGCTTCTGTGACTTTTTGGATCAAATCCTTGCTTCTTAGTCTGCTAACCTATCTTGATTATCTGGAACCCTTGACCTTGGATTGCTTTACTGACCTGCCTATTTGATACCTTGAATCACAGACTGTTTGACAATCCTTCTTCTGATACTGCCTTTAATCTCCAAGATTGTGTTGCTTGCACTGACTCTGCTAGCTGGGGGTTTGTTTGTTTGGGAACCAGGCTGGCCTTGTCAGCCATTTGGCTGCTTTCCTGAACACTTTCCCATTTTCTCTCTTTCCTCTAAGGGGATGGAAAGGAAGGGGTTTCAGTGAAGGCCCTCCTCAGTGGTCCAAACTTGTACCAAAGCTTGGTAGTGCCCCCATCCCTACTGTACAGCAAAGCCCCAGAATCAGTCACAGTGGAGTCTGATGGCCACTGTCAGGCAGTGAATCCTCATTGCCTTGACTCTGAGCTTTCCAGGGTGCTGAATTATATTGCTACAATGAATAGCTCCTTTAGATTATAGATGAAAACCAAGAGCAGATTCGCTATCCCCATGATGTTATATCGACTTACTTCCATTGAAAGTGATACTCAAAGTATCTCTCAAGGGAAAAACATTTTCCTTATGTTCTACTACTATTGACCCAGTTCTGCAACACTATAAATGAATGAAAAAAGGAAAGTGGGATGCAGGTAAACAGGATTGCCACTGCCTTCCTCCTCCTCCCAGGGACACCAGAATTGTTTTTTTAAGGTGGAAGGGCCCAACGTTCTCAGTTTGTTGTCATGTGCACTTTCCAACTTATGATGACCCGAAGGTGAATCTATCAGAGGGTTTTCTTGCCAAGAAATGTTCAAAGGGGGGTTTGTTTTTGACTTTCTCTGTAGCTGAGAGAGTGTGACTTGGCCACAGTCGCCCAGTGGGTTTCCATGACTGAGTTGGGATTCAAATCCTGGTCTCCAGAATTATAGTTCCACACTCAGACAACTACACCACAATGGAGTGAGAAGACTGCTATTCAAATCCTTGTTTACCCCGGATGTGGAAAAGGTTACCTTTTTGGATTATAACTCCCCAAATCCCCAAGCCAGATATGGATTGAAGAGATACCACGCAAATTTATATGGGCACTCTTTATTGTACCAAATGTGCCTTTTGAGCTCCATTTTCTGTTCAGATTCCATTTTCATTTTCTCTTGAGATGATGCACGCCTCAGTCTGATCAAATAAAATTACTTCCCCTACTTCAAGAATGGTTTCAGCTCTATCCCATATGATTCCATTTTATCTACAGAGTTTGTTGTTTCACTCCTTCTTGAGGGCTTCTAAAAAGAAGGTGAGGAAAAGAGAAGGTGGGTGTTTATTCAGCTGCCAGACCCTCCCTTGGTCTTTACTTTATGTCTGGCTTTCTTTCTGTCTTGGCTAGATCAATTTCCAGTGTTCTTGCTGTGAACACCTTGACCTACCGTGGCAGACTAGATGGAGATCATGGTACCTTAGAATCCTCCCTTGTACATTTTTTTTTCATTATAGTTCCTATGATGCGCTCTTCCTGCATGATGTGCTCTTCCTGCATGTTCACAAAGCACCCTGATATCATGGTGGGATTAGAGGAACTTTAGATGTGAAAGGCTACAACTGTGGTAAAGAAGGATCCATCTGAACTGTGCAAACCTTTCATTGTTTACTTATTATTGACCAAAGCTTGGCATTTTTGTTTGGTCACATTCCTTGTTTTTCTTTTGCCTGATATCAAAAGTGCAGCAAGGGAAGAGACAAGAAAAAGAAGGGAAGGTTGGAGATAGAAAAGGACATCCATTTATGCTAAGGAGAAGATGGGTTAGGATACAGTAAGATGGTAGTGCACAGTCACTCGTTTGTTGTTATGTGCCTTCACGTCAACTTTGACTTATTGTAACCCTTTCCTGGCGAGATTTGACCTGGCCTTCCTCTGAAATTGAAAGACTTGCCCAAAGTCACCCAGTGGGTTTCAATGGCCAAGACAAACCTGGCTTTCTGGAATCCTAGTCCAGCACTCACAAAACTACACTAGATTAGCTCTCCAGTCACTCCTCTGCTTCTCTTGAACCAATCCTACTACTAATCACATAAACGAGAGGGAATGGTGGAATCAAATGATAGCAATACATTGCAGGAAGGATTAAACTTCACAGAAGAAGCATAAATACTAAGGAACCAAATGATAGCAATACATTGCAGGAAGAACTGAAACTTCACAGAACAAGCATGAATACTAATGACAGCACTGTGTGAATATATATGCAGGTTAAAATCCTTGATTAATCAGAGAATAGGAAAGAGGGTTTTTTTGTACTACTCAGTGAACAAGATAGGCTGTCTGGGAGATTCTGGGAGATGTTGTCCATAAACACAACTTCTCCAACCTCCCTAGCCATGAATGTTACTGAATAGCAACTTGTAGTGACTTCAAGGCTATTCTGATGAAAAATAGGAGAAATACACACACTGTTCTGAGTGTCTTTGAGGAGGAGGGAGAAACAAATAAACTGTCTTGAAAAATATATTCATTCCCCTGTATAGTTGTCATTCCTGTAGTTCTTTGATATCGGCTTCCTTCACTCATATAATGTCAGAGTTCATTTTAGAGCGTTAGAGACTAGCAGAGTTGCTGGGGCAGTGGTGCATTTGCTCAGGCATTATGCTGCTTGTGTGAATGAATGACCCCTGTGAATGAAAAAAAGCATGGGACTGTGGTGAATGAGTGAATGGGCTCTTGGAGCTAGAATTATTTCATTACAGGATACAAAAGAGAGCCTCTGATGTAGAAGTAATTTGGCAGTAAGTATCCGCTGGCAAAGCCGACAATATTCCAACTCTAATATTATATATATATTAAAATGAGGACCTTGCTTATCTGAATCTTGGGGAATTTCACTCTCATCTGTGAATTTGCCAGCCCAGACAGTGGCATTTTCCTTGTTCCACAGAATTTCTCTCAGTCTTATTAATGTTTCAATGTGGCATAGAGCCTCATTCATTATTCATAATAATCCAGTGAGAGGGCACCCCGAGACCAGATAAATTCTCACCTAAATGACAATGGCTGACAGAGCCTAGGGTTTTATAGCCCTTCTTCTGGCATAGCAAGGTGCAGTGGGCAAAGGTCCAGAATGATCTTCCACTAATGACCAGTGTGATATATGAGTAGTTGCTGATTTACTGACATGGAGTCTACTCAGCTGCGTATCCAGCCTGCTCTCTGTGAGAAATAGAAAAATATTTGACAGGTAATCCTCCTTCTCCCAGCAGCAGGGAGAAAATGGGTTAATTCTAAGTTACACAACTGGCAATGAAACTACAATCATAGGGAAGATCCTCTCTGTGTGTGGGAGAGAGAGAGAAAAAGAAGAGAGAGAGAAATTGTGTCAGAAATCTGTAAAATTTAACCATGCTGATGGACAAATAAGCAGGTGTATTTCTTGCTTCTGAAAACCTGCTTTCTTTTTGCCACCCAGAGGAGTGAATAATTGTGACCTCCAAAAGCCTGTACTGCAAATGGCTTTATAGGAATCAGCCTTTAGAACTTGAAGAGTATTCACTGTCATTTTTTCCAGCAAAGAGAAGTTGCACTGATACATACAGCCTTTGTCAGTATCACCAGAGGAAAATAAATATAGCATTCTTTCGGTTTAAGCAGCTATGATTAACATAAGTATAAAAGGATTTTTCTTCTTATAAACTGACTTAAGTATGACCCTCTATATCTCCAGCCTTTGTTTGTTTGTTTTTTACAAGTATTTCTTCTGTTCAACCACTTGTAGAAGCTCATCTATTTATGCATATAACTTGAAACATAAAAAAATTGGTGAGGAGTGAGGGAGGAAAAAAACATCAGCCCAGGCATCCCTAAAGTATGTGACCTTTAAGTGGTCTCATCATTTGTGTTTGTTGTGTGCCTACAAGTTGTTTCTGATTTATGGCGACCCTAAGGTGAAACTACTATGGGGTTTTCTTGGCAAGATTTGTTCAGAGGAGGTTTGCCATTGCCTTCCCCTTAGGCTGCGAGTATGTGACTTGCCCAAGGTCACCCAGCAGATTTCATGGCCGAGCGGGAATCAAACCCCGGTCTCCACAGCCCAATGCTCAAACCACTACATATGTTGGTCCCATCATGGCATTATCACAAACTCTGAAAGTTGCTACAAGATCCCGTTACACAAATTGTGCATTACTCTTGGGCTTAAAATGCCTTGTCCCCTCAAACCACAACAAACTTGCCCACTCATTCTGTGGGAGTGTAGGGGAAGAAATAAGAAAAAATATAGGTGTGATACAGAATCCTTGAAGGTCCCACAGAGGACAAATGTGCCTTCTGCATTTCCTGGCTCACCCCTGTTCTCAAGCTTTCTGGCAGCATTGTACAATGCATATGCCATCTAATATGAAATTACCTGGGAATCAATGACACTGGAATCAATAGAACTTATTTTGGGACAGAACTAACCAGGGCCTTATTATAATAAAATTCCTAAGGATTCTTGCTTTCTTGGCCTGTATATTATTGTTCCTAAGCTGCCAACTGGTTTTTGTTTCTGAGCTAGACTTCTTTGTACAGTTGTTCCCTTTTCTTTTGTCACTTGAGACCTGGGCCTTTTTGTATTTTGGTTCTGCTCTGATAAGTCTTTGATTTCATCAAGCACTCATCCTCATATGTAAATGACAAAGGCTGGATCCGCACTGCAGGAATAATCCAGTTTGACACCACTTTAACTGCCATGGCTCAAGCCTATTGAATTCTGGGACTGGTAGCTCTGCTCTGGTGCTGCAGCAGTCTACCATTCCCAGAATTGAAATAGTAGCCTTGGGCCATGATAGTTAAAGCAGTATCAAGATGGATTATTTCTGCAGTGTAGATCCAGGATATGCAGGGTATACTAACTATGTGTGTAAAAAATAAATAAATCCCTGAATATACTTGAAATTCAGGGTTGGCAAAAGGCAGCTCTGGGCCCCATATGTGGCTCTGACACCTGTTTATCCCGCCCAGAGGCCCATTCACATTATATAATTATGGTGGTCTTATTCCACTTTAACTGCCATGGTTCCATTCTATGGATTCCTCCAACTGACCAATTAATGAGGAGCATTTAGAATTCTCATCCAGAGAGCTCCAGTGCCTCATCAAACTACAAATCTCAAGACTCTGTAGGATTCAGCCATGACACATAAAGTGGAATCGCTGTGCTATAATCTTTTAGGGTGAAAAAGCCCCAGCAACATGAGATAATCTTTTTTCTGTGGAGAAGGGGACAGCAAATTTTCTTTTCTGAAAACATCCCTGAGTAGCCCACCAAAATCTTGTGTATCGTTAGACATTTTTTAAAAAACCAAAGAAACAAGCATGTTTTTCAAAGCCAATAGGTGGCACCAAGCCACTTCCGTTGTTTTTTCCCCCATCTTTTGGCATTTCTGGTAGTTTGTGTGGCCCCTGGAGAATTCCAGGGCTGAAAATGAGGCCCCTTTTCCAGCAAGGTTACCCCCACAACACTGTATTTCCCCCAAAAAATTATCTCTGGGAATGTTAGCAGTAGCAAGCCTTGACCTACTTTGCAAGGCTGTTGCAACCATGAACAAGAGCTATGTACACTGTTTGGAGCTCATTGGGAAAAAAGGCAGAATATAAATGTAATAAATAAATAAAACATGAATACAAAATGATCATGGCCAGCTGCCACAGGGAGCCATTTAAAGAATCTATCAAATCCCAGCTGCAACTTCTTCAAACCCTGGTGCCTATGAAACCAGCTCCTATCATATTATGTGTCCTTTTAAAGATTCATTATGACCATAATAATTTTTCAAGTGTTTTCAATGTCTCTTTTCTATAGTGAGATCTATTTCTTTTTCTCTCCTATCGTTGCAATGATGGTAGCCAAAAAAAAAAAAAGGAACTGTAATTCTTCTATAAAACTCCAGCCAATGATTTCTTTTAAACCATCCTAGTTTTATCCCTTGAGAACTGGGAGAGTGCATTGCCTTGCCAACCATAAATGGTATTCAACATCATTATTGCTTTCTGGTTCATATCCTGCAGTATTTCTTTTTCTTGGTGATACTGCTTAAACATTTTTTTATAGCAAATATGTGTCAGCAACAAATTGTCAGAAAGGTTTCACTTATTTTGACCTTACCACTCTGTTCCCAAATATCTGAGCATCAAAGAGGTTTTGTTGGGGGGGGGGGGGGAAATCTTTGGACCATTTCTTTATTTCCAGTGACTAAAAGAGTTTTTAAAATGAACAAACAAACAAACAGAATCAACTTTCTTCTTTTTCTTTCTTTATACACACACACACACACACACACTTTTTTTCTCAGGATTAAAAATCTTTGGGGGTTGTTGTATATATTTAAATTTGGACAAAAGTGTGTGTGTGTGTGTGTGTGTGTGTATGGCAATCCCATGAACAGCATATTTTGGTAATATTTATTTGCTATATTCCCCTTCTCTTTCAATGAACTCAAGGCAGCCTACATGCTCCCCCTCCCTATTTTATCTTCCCAACAAGACTCTAAAGCTGAGGTTGGACTGAGTGTGTGTGACTGGTCAAAGATCACTGCAAACCCTCCAGCATTTGGTAGATGGAAAGCAAGAATGTGGTCAAGATGGCAAAGTTATTAATGAGAAAGAATTCAAGGTAGGAGAGGCTGAAGCAGTTTGCTTTTGCCTAAATCTACAGGGAAGAGCAAGATTCCATTCCCTCCTCTGTCCCATGCAAAGTTCATTACATACTGTTTTTGTACTTTAAATTTGATGAAGGAGTTTATCACACGGGAGGAATTTCTCCCAATTTCGAATTGAGCCAATTCGAATTCACGTAAATTTGCTAGTTTAGTGAATTTATGTGAAATTTAATTGCGTTTGGAATGCATTCAGAATGACTTCCCATTTCCTGAAAATGACCCCCCCCCATTGCCCAAAATTGCATGAGATACTTTTATACGCATTAATGTAAAACCTATGATTGCATTCGGAATGACTTCCCTTTTGCCCAAAATTGCATGAGATACACTCATACGCAATAATGTGAAACCCCATGATTGCATTTGGATTGCCGTTGCATTAAACCCCCAAATTCCGTTGTATGATAAACTCCAAAATGTTCTCTGCCTAACAAAGGGGCTGGTAGTCTCACATAGGACTGAGGCAAACTAGATCTCAAAGGAAGAATCTTTTTGTGCTGCTAAGGGATTTTAAATTTTATTTCTTTTACTTTGTGGCTCTTTGTCCTCAGGGTTCACATGACAGGAGGAAGGAGGGGCCTGCCTGCATGGATAACCTTGTTCCATCTTAACTGAGAGCAACAACACAACAACAGCAACATCTTGTTGTTTCTCCTGTTTCTAACACCTTTGTCTGATGAAGTAGCCAGTAGCATTCTGAAAGCTTGCAACATGTATTTAGTGCATTTCAGTTGGCCCAATAGAGACATTACTGTTTTGTAGACTTTGGAATTATTGTATTTTGCAATAAGGCCAGCATGGTGAATCCTTGATATGTTTTCAGTTTCCAACAGTTCAAGTAAGCTGAAGACAAAGGGGAGGAAGAAAACTAGCCTGCATGAAATTG
This sequence comes from Urosaurus nigricauda, assembly GCA_034509955.1. Classification (NCBI taxonomy): domain Eukaryota; kingdom Metazoa; phylum Chordata; class Lepidosauria; order Squamata; family Phrynosomatidae; genus Urosaurus; species Urosaurus nigricauda. The sequence continues at coordinate 112,528,410 of JAOEGL010000004.1, forward strand.
GCAGGAGCTGAATTCCTCATACTATTTGGGTATGTCCACTCCTGAAGCATATTTGCAAATGTTCTCATCCTTGGTGAATTATTATTATTTTTATTGTAATTATTTTTAGCATTTCAGGACCTTTTGGTGAATATTTTTGTTCACTTTAAAAACACTATATTTTGTTGGGGAAAATGTTTTATATGTAAATGTAGTGTTCACAAACAAAAAAGGTTCTAAAATGCAAAAGAGAAAAAGTGTACAAATGCTTTTGTTATCTCCCCAAGCAGACAGAAACCTTTACAAATGTTTCTTCTTCTGTGTGAGAAAATAAGTTAAGCATCTGAGGTCAAAAATAAGGCATTCAACATCGTTCACATGGTTGAACACCTCATTCTGACCTCAGAGAGAGCGACTTGTGCCAGTGGTGATGGTGATGGTGATGGGCAACAGGCAGGACATATGTAATAGATAGCCATCCAGCATTGCTACGGAGTGCCCCTGGTTTTCCTGGAAAAAAAATGTTTAAACCAGTCTAAGGCTGGTGTGGTGCAGATTCAATGCAGAACCAGCCTTACATTGTGAAGACAGTCTGCTGTGACAATAGGGTGAGACCATTTTAAATGGCCAGTGTAGACAAGCCTTTTGATAGGGGTCAGGGAAGGATCAAGTGATTATCCCCCTTTCACCAATTCTTCCAGAAAAACACTCCACTACTCCCAATCCCCACTTTTCCATTTCAAGGGAAACAGTACATGAGGAGGCCTTTCTTGCATGTTATTTGTTACATTCACATTTTATCTTTCTGACTAGGAAACCAAAGTCTAAATCCTCTTCTTGATCCCAACTACAGCAAAACCATTGAACCAATTGGATCTGCCTATGCATCAACTCACCATTCAGCAATGGATTGTATGGGGTGTACTCTAGCTGGAACCATCCATCAGCTGTAGTGAACAGATTTTATAATCCATATTTAGTTAATGCTACACTTATGCAGAGTGAACTAAAATGACTGCTGAACCAAAGTTTAGAACACTGATTTCTGGGAAAATAGAAAGCTAATATAAACTAGAGCTAAATGAAGGTCCTCAATGCTGAACAAACAGGAGAAAACACGAAAATGTTTAGGTACAAGGTGCCCTCTCTTTCCCAAGCAGAGGCGCCACAGTAACAAGTCAAAACATAAACATTAGATAGTAGAGTTGCAACTATGTAACTGTGTGTAAAGGCTACAGGGAAAAGTAACTTTTGTAAAGTGGGCTGATAAGTCATAAGTGGGTTTTAATTATTCATGTATTCGTGGCCTGATTGCTTGTTCATTTGTTTAGAGTTAAGATTGGCCAATAGAAGGCATTTTTGGAGATTCTTTATGTGAAGATTATAAATCCCATCATCTTGTGTAATTCTTTGCCTCAGTCTTGGGAAACTGGATTTTCCACTGGACACATTTATTCTATGCCGGCTGAATAAATCTGGAAGTTTTAACCGATTCTGAGTCCTCTTTACCTCACTGCCTTTACTTCACTCTGTCATGCTGAGGACTGTGTAAGCAGTCCTAGCTGAACCCATTTTCCATTAACATATATGGCTCACTACTACCCTCACCACCATGTTGTCTTGACAAAAAGACAGTGAAGGCTGAGAAGGACAGTAATAGGCCCAAAGTTAGCACATGAGTTTTGCACCTGAATGGTGATCTGTACTTAATGTGGAGTTGAAGGCTTTCATGGCCGGCATCCATAATTTTTTTGTAGTTTTTTTGTGACCCTGGGAAGGGAGGAGTGATTTACAGTTGTATTGTTCTGTTGCTAATGGAATTCCTCAGGGTGGAAAGAGGAAACCCTGAGGGTAAACAAGGCTTGGCTACCAGTCCTGAAGAACAGCAAGGTTAAGACTCAACCAATGCAAATAAGACACAGCCTGGGGTCAGGGGATTCCCAGCAGACAATGAGCACCAATTAGCAGACATTAATCCTCTTTTGCATATCCTCCCACCCTGAGGACTACCATTAGCAACAGAACAATACAATTGCAAATCACTCCTCCCTTCCCAGGGTCACACAGAATATATATATATATATCCAATCCTTTTCCAGGCTATCATTCTCTGAAGATGCCAGCCACAGATGCTGGCAAAATGTCAGAAAGGAACTCTTCTAGAGCATGGCCACATACCGCGAAAGCCCTACAAAAAACTATAGATCTGTACTTACTTCATGTTGGTTTCAGCCTGACACTCTAACCATTATACCTCATTGGTTTTCTTAATATCTGTTTGAGCCTGTAAAGTAATACTAAAATGCTGATCTCTTACATTCTGAAAAGGCCCCTGCAATGACCTATGCTTAAGAATCAGTGCTCATGTGAAGGAAACAGAGCTTACAGGGCCAAATACCAATCATGAAGCACGAGGAACTGTCTCTCTTTTTGAATGCCTGAATGAATGAGCCCTTTCTTATGTTTGGTATGTCATGTAAAACTGCATCCATGTATCCTGAGCCTCACCATCTTTATTCTGAAAGCCATTACACTAGGAATGTCCTCAAACATAAAGGGTATCTTAACACTTTAAGACACTCTACTGAAAAGATGGTCAATAGCTGAGGGGTCTTTCACATTTCACCACATATTTGTAAGAGTTTCATTTGTATGAAAAACTTTTCAGGGCTGCACATGCACATACACACACACACATACGCACACACGTTCTGCAGGCAAAGCAGCGTGTGGTTTTTTTAGTGTGAGTATAAGCAAGGACAAAAAAAAAGCCCTGACATGAAAAATAAATAAATAAAAAGGCCCATGGGGGGAAAAAAATCTCATTTAGTAGGGAGAAAAATATAAGTGAAGATTTGCATACAGACATTACACTACATTGTATTTACTTCCAAGTAAACATACATAGGATGCAGCTGGGAAGCTAAATTCTATTGTCAAAGCATCTTGATGGTCACCAATGTTGTGTCATAGCTTGAACTGATGGAAATAGTACAATCATCTGACAGTATTTGTGCACAGTGCACTTGTGTAAGGCCACCTTTTCTTACCCAGCCAAGAAAAATAAGGATAGCATCAGGTGGTACATAAATAAGCCCTCCTTCCCTGGCTCACACCCAATATTCCTTGGAATTTGGAATCATTAAAAAGTTTTAACATTTCCTAATACTTGGATTTATGTGTTCCAGTGGGGCTAGACTGATTTTTTCAAAAATGGATAGTATTTTGCATGTTTCTAATTCATGGGGCTTTTCTAGAGAATTCCTCCCCCTGCCCTTGAAATAACTGGATTTATTTCCAACTACTTTTGTTTTCCTTGAGGGAACTTTGAAACACTATATTGCTACTTTTCATGTTTTTTTATTTGCCCTTTGGAACAATAAAAGCTCAAAGGTTCATAAATATGCATTCTGTAAATGTATTATGCTGACAAAGTGTTGCTCAGATAGCTGCTTTTTGCCTTCGGGGAATGAAGAAGTTTACAGCATGCTTAAACAACGAAGGGAAGGAGAACAGGGAAGGGAATGAGAGCTGTGTCAGCTCCGAGGCTGAAAATGGAACAAAAAAGATCTCTCGGATGCTCACAGAAGAGCCCAAAAAGTTAAAATGTTGATGTCAAGGTGCTGTAATGAGACAGGGAGGAGGAGGTGTTCTTTCTTAATGGCATGGTGTTGTGGTGGTTGTTTTTGCTTATCTACAAATTGTTCTTCTTTAGAAGGCCCTGTACAGATGAGTCATGAAAAAAAAAATCAGATCGAAGATTTAAAATCCCTAATTTTCTCAGCAAGCTTTCAGAAGAATTCCCTTTATCCCAATCAGATGATGGGTTTCCTGACAGGGTCTGTCCCTCATTAATCCTATTCCCTGTGGACTACCTTCTAGTTCTGGTCCGCTCAGTTATGTCTCACTAAAAGCTCAAGGGAGTTGAATATGAATGCAGGATATGTTGGGATGGATAGGAGGAAATCATTCCCTTTATCATTCTCCTCCTATCAGCCCTCTCCTCAAAAGACCAGAGAGAAAGAGACAGAGAGATCCAGATCTCTGGCGTTCCTTAGAAATGAAAGTCATTGTCATGGTACATTTTAATGACTGGGTTCCTAACAGCTAGGCTCTTAAAATGTACCACCACATTGGCATTCATTATAACAGCATGATGTAACTGAATGATGAAGGTGGCAAGCTGGACCTTCAATCCTAAACAGAGTGCTTAAATTGGGGAATAAATATTGGTTAGAATTCAGTGTTTCTTTTATGGATGCATAACCTGGAATTATGCATCTGTAATTGATCTGTATTCATGTCTCTGTTTAGTCACAATTGTGGCACTATTGTGCCCCTAACCTACTTTATTGGGCATCAGTTGCATTGAGAGAAGGGGGAGCCATTCAGCTGGCTATTGGGATGCTGGTGAATAGCTTTTCAACTTTTTCCTGCCAGTGAGCAAGGCTGGGACAGTCAGAGGCAGTACTGCTGTCCAAAGTTCTTGTTGCAGTGTCACTCGCTAGTGGGATAAACGCTGAAATGTTATCCACCCATGCCCTCGATTATCAGCAGAATGGACCTCCTCCTTCTCTCAGTGAGGCTGTTGTCCAACAGAATAGCTAGATGGTGGAGGGGAGGTCAAGTTGGAAGCCTGGAAGATATTACTTAAGGGCTTTACAGGCCATCCAAAAAGGGCAGTCCAGAGCCACCTCATTTTCCTGAGCACCTTCACCACAGCAACCAGACAAAGCATCGCAGGTGCGCAGAAAAAAAAAGGAGCCAAAAAGCACCACAGGGCACATGCATTACGTCGTAGGTGCACAGCTCCATTTGGTTGCTGTGCAACAGCGACTCCATTCACCATCACATGCTAGGGTTGCGGAGTGTCTATTGGCTCCTCACCAAGGCAACCGTAGCACATGACAAGGGTGCCCTAAAGTCTGTATTGTGCCTTTGTTATACAAATGTAACTAAGTATCCCATGTAGAATGTCAACCATAATGATAATTACCAATCATTTGCCACATATGAGGTACATTTGTGCTGGTGGTTCTCCCATTTTGATATCCTTTTTCAAAGAGGCACGTTTTAGATACTCCAAAAATAGTGTTGGAGGGAGGGGGAAGAGCCTGTAAAATTTATCCATTGTTTCACTCCTGTTTGGCATTCTTTGGTCCTGCTGCAGAAGTGGGAACCTTCATTAGGTCCCAGGACCAATTTTCTGTCTCTCACCCCCCCCCCAGACTCAAGGGCTACTAATATCTTTTAAAAAAAAGAAAAGAAAAGAAGTGAGCAGTTTTTTAAAAGTTGCCATTTATTTTTTTTAAGCAGTGCAGCAGGGACCGGTGATTTATTTAGAAGGTGAATCACTGCCCTTGGAGACTCCAAGGAGAGGCAAGTGGCCTGGGGAAACCATGGGGGGGTCAAGGGTCACAAAAACAGTCTTGAGGGCCACATGTATTTCTAGGCTTTGGACTCTTTCATACAAGGCTAAATTGGAAGTATAATTTAAGGTCAATTCGAATGCAATCATGGGTTTTATGTTATTGCAAATTAACTCTTCACATGCAAATTCGGGCAGGAGGGAAGCCAATTCGAATGCAATCATGGGTTTTACCTTATTGCGAATTAAAGCTTCGCATGCAAATTCGGGCAGGAGGGGGTTAATTTCGGGTAATGGGAAGTAATTCCGAACGGAGCAGGGGTTCATGTAAATTCGCTAAACAAGCGAATTTACATAAATCCGCATTGGCTCCATTCGGAGTTGGGAGAAATTCCTCCCCGTTTGAAAGAGTCCTTTGTCTCCCTCTGTTCTCCCTGATTCCTCCTCCTTTTCTGTGCCACTTTGTCTTGTTTGTTCACCTTGGTGCTCTATTTAATTGGCTGACAACCCACATATTTTTGCTGATGAGTATCTGTGAGCTCGCCACAGCTGGTGTGGTGTCATGAATGAAGTGCGCTATACAGTTCTGATGGGCCATATTTTCCCATACCCCACTGCCTATGTTTTCAGGTCTTCTGGGGAGGCCCACATCACTGTCCCACCACCCTCATAGGTACGTTTGGTGGGAAGAAGACCTTCTTGGCAGCTCTTCCTAGGCTCTGGAACTCCCTAAAAAGATTAGATTTGCCCTCTCCATGTTATCCTTCCAAAGACAGGTAGAAGACTTTTTGCTTTGGAAAGCCTTTGATTACTCGGGGGGGGGGGGGGCTCAGACTGTGCTGTGTATTTATTTGTTCTTTTCTTTTTAGTAATTATGCTTTTAGCTGCTTTTAATCCTACCATTATTTTAACTATATTTGAAAATTTTGGTTCCAGATTGGGAAAAAGACTGAAATACCAGCAACAGCAGCACACTCATGTGTATTGCTGCATTACATCAGAGTGTAGAAAGTAACTTTACACAAACATTTAAAGTTACAGTGGGCCCTTAGTGTCTGTTGGGGTTTGGACCCCCGTGGATACTAAAATCCATGAAATTCTTGTCCCATTATACACAATAGTGTAGTAAAATGGTGTGCCCTATATAAAATGGTACAATCAAGATTTGCTTTGGGGGTTGGGGGTGGAATATTGTCAAGCCATGGATGGTTGAATCTGTGGATGCAGAGTCCATGGATATGGGCAGCCAACTGTAAGCCTTTACCATTATAAGATGAGGACACAAGTTTTTGTAATAACTGTATTTTAAAAAATAAAGAAGTAAGTCATTTCTTTCCCATTTTTTCAGAAAATAACTAAATTAGTTACTTTTCATTGCTTTTAAAAGAAAACTTCTGAATGCAGCAGCACAAGGCACACAAAGCATGAGACAGTAATTGATCCATGTGATTTTTCTCCTCCACTGTCTGAGGAAACTATATCCCTGTAGCTATAAAAGTAAGTAAGAGGAATAGTGGCTGGTGACTCCAATGTCAGTAAAATAAATCCTCTTTGGGCTTTAGTCTGAATTTTAAAGAAACTATCAAAGGTGCTGAACTCTATTCATCTTTCAAATTCATCTTCACATTTCGAATACAAGAACTCCTCTGTAGCTAGATCATAAATTGACATGTTTGCAAATTAGGAGGCACAATTGCTGTGCATTTGGAAACACATTACAGATTTGGAGAGCACATATTCTTGGAAGTGATTAGCAAACCTCCACATAAAATTCAAAATCATATGTGCACAGAGGCAATGAAAGCCACCTGCATACACAGAAAACTAGCAACTTCAGAGCAAAAACAGGACAGTTGCTTGATTTACATGTTTGCCTTGAACTGGAATTCAAATACATTGATCAAAACTTTAAAAGGGGAATAAGTCAATAAACATCCACAAACGAGAAAATGAACCTAGGTTAAATCCATAGATATGGAAGCATCCACCTTAATTTCCATTGCAAAGTGACTACAAAGAGAAATGATATCCAGAGGAAAACAAATCTTGTTATTTCTGTGAAGAAAGGGAGAAAGGTTTTTTTTTCTCCCAGGACCTGGGAAATCTGGCATCGTTTACAACAAGTTCTATTATTCCTTCCATATTATTATTTGTTCTTGTATGCCTTCAAGTTGTTGTAACCCTAAAATGACCCTATCACAAGGTTGTTCAGAGAGTTTGAGGGAATGTGACTTTCCCTATGTCACCCAGTGGGTTTCCATAGCCAGGCAAAGATTCAAACCCTAGACTCCAGTCATAAGGATTGTCTGCACTGGGCGTACATCCAGAGCCAGTCAGGAGCATTATGCTTTAGGACTAACCCTGGATTGTGCATGATGGCAGCCATGTGCACTTGGCCACACTAGGTGTGGTGGTGCAGTGTTGCCCGCATGGGCCAACTGAACAGACACAGGATTGGCACAGCTGGCCCATCCCCTGTCCCTAGAGTCACAGCCTATCTCTGTGGATAGGCTGCCCTGCATGCCGCTGCTTCTCCTGAGGGTGGGTTCACCTGTGAGACCAGTGAGAACAAAGAGTAGAGGAACTCCCTGATCACATGGCTTGACCTCCCCGATCACATGGACAGGTTTCTGGAAGGGGGGGTGGTGAGATGCCTAACATGCAAACAGCCGGTAAGCCTAATTCGGACTCAGTCCAACTGTTTGCACACCACAAAGAACCACACTAACGTTGAGGGTTTGGGAAACATCAGGGCTTGCCATGACTTTGTGAACTCAGGGGCAAAAGTCAGGTTAATGGGGAACCAGCGCACATGATATTTCCCTAGGAGTTTCTGTGTGTTGTGTGCTCCGGCAGCACTGATGTCAACTGTGTACAGGGTTTTTCACTCATGCAGACAGGTCCTAGTCCAACACCCAAACCACTCCAGCACACTTGCTCTCCATATTCTCACCTGTTTATTTCTCTCCTGCCAAAGATTAGAAATGTGTGGCACAAGAAGCAGGTTAATTTACAAACAGTCCCTGCTGATTCTGATAGAATATGCCTGCTAGTGAGAGAAAAAATAGCAAGGTTGTGGTCTCTTTTTTAAGAAATAAAATAAATTTTCAGAGGTGACTTCTAATTCTCTGCCCCTTCATTCTGCAAGTTACCAGCACATCAAGGACAATTGTGGGACTACCAACCAACCTCTTCACCATACAATCCTCTGAACAGTTTTCCAACTTGGGAGGAGACTTTTTCCCACAATGATGGAGAAATGAAAAGCCCCTGGTTCACAGGAAAGAGGCCAGCCTGAAACTGATTTCATATTTGTTTTTTCACATTCGGTGGGCATGTTTGGATGCTGCATGTGCAGGAATTCCGGACAGTCGTTAATTCATTTCTGCCTTGATTCTCTGGCCTGTTTTTTGGCAGAACAAACCAGAGGGCCAGCATCTTTCAGATTCATACATCACCAATTTATAAACAAAGACAGTGGTTTGTTTAGTCATTTCTACTGGACAGAGAAGCAACTAAAAAGAGAAGCAGAACTGTTCATGAAAAACATGCCAGGGTTGCAGGAGAATTCTAGCTTGTCATGAGATGTAAAATTTCCAGGGTTGGCTGGTTTAAACCAGGTTGGTTTGATCCAAATAATTTTTAAAGCAACAAAACCCTCACTTTTAAAAAAATATATGATTGTTTGTGTGTGTGTGTGTGTGTGTGTGTGTGGCTAGTTGGCTGGCTGGCTGGCTAGCTATTGTTACTGTTTTCCAATCCTACTACTGGAACAACAATGAATGTATGAATTTAAACATTTTAACTTTGTTTATTGACAGCTGTTTATTGTTAGAGGAGTATCTAGTGTCAGTTGTTTCTTTTTAATCATTTAATAGTGCAAAAAATGACATTCAGAAACAAATCCTTCAGTTAACATAAGTTCAACCAAAACAACTTTTTTTTTAAAAAAAAGAGCACTTTATTTATTTATTTATTTATTTCACTTATACATCGCTCTTCAGAAATGCTCTCAGAGCGGCTTACAAATTCTTAATTGACAGCTCCCTCTCCTCAAGCTTACAATCTAAAAGGACATGACCCAAAAGGAGAAGGGAATGGCAATGGGGAAGGGGATGTTTTAAGAATAGTTATTGTTTAACAATTATTATTTAAGCTAGTAGTTATAACATCTCAACTGCATTTTGCTATTGAATTTTCTGATTTAATCCTATATTGGTAGAGTCCTGCACATTAATGCAAAAAAGGGGGAGAGGGTTAAACTACAGAGAGAGAGAGAGAGAGCCCTGAAAAATTAGCTTGTAACATTAAGTATAGTGGTTTGAGCCCAAATCCTGGCTCGGCCATGTAAACCCACTGAGTGAGCTTTGGCAAGTTACACGCTCTCAGCCGCAGAGGATGTCAGTGGCAAATCCCCTCTGAAGAAACTTGCCAAGAAAGTCCTTAGGGTCGTTGTAAGTCAGAAATAACTTAAATAATAACAAAAATGGTTAACAATGTGAAAGAACATGCTATGGTTGCTCCTTCAATGTTAGGTGAGTCTTTGCCTTAAGAAAGTGAAGCAGGAAAGTTGACCGGGCTATAATATAATGAGATGCCAGCAGCAGGGTGAAGTCTCCAAGAATAGAACATTTTGGCAGGAGCAGCTCCTTCCACTCTTTTTTTAAAAATCGAGCAAGATGTCAAGGGCAAAGCCAGCCTCCTACTATGATACCCTCTTTATAGGCAGGAAAAATGGTGATTATTTGTAGCCAGGGCCACCACAAAACATTTTGCTGCTTGAGGCAAAAAACATGATGACGTCCTCCTGCTTTCCATGTACAGATGTTGGTTTTGCTAGTGGTGATGGCACACTACTGAGGCCAAAGACCAGCTTTGGGAGCACAGAGCTGGGCATCTGGCCACCAAGACCTTGTTACTACTCTCATTCCCAACCCATAACCATTCATTCATAAAAACAAGTCCTCTTCTTCTCCTCCTTTTTACAAAGGGCAGTCTATAAAATGGTGATAATCCTATATTATGTGAGCAGAACAGAATGCTCCACCTGCATAATTCTCCACAAGGCAGCTTTCAAGATCAGAGCGTGCACTGTGCATTAAGCTCTCATGACCCCAATAGAAATAGTCCCTTTCCTTCCAAAAAAAAAAAAAACCCCTATTGTTTGGGACAGGCAAGAAATTGCTATTGGTGCCCCCAAGGTATGCTTAAAATTGTCGCCTTTTTATTTTGAAAAGGAAATTTCAGCATACTTCACACCCTTTGCCAAAACATCTGTATGAGGAGAAATAATGTAACAGCAACCAGGCTTGAAAAACATGTCCGTTGAGAAGCAAATGCTTTGGATACTTTACTTCTGTTCATGAGAAATTTATTTTGCTAAAGTACACAGGCACACGTCAGTTCTTTTATGCCAGTCTTGTCTAGCAAAGCACAATTGACAATCATTTCCCTCTCTTTTTATCCATTGTTAGGATTTTTTTTTTTCAACAGCATAAGTGTTTCTTAATCAAAAGAACAGGTTCCACACAGTCCTTGACATCAAAGGAGCTTTTCCCCCCTCCTTCTGTGATTTTTTTTTAAAGCTATTACAGTATCAAAGACTTATTCTGTGTGGAATCTAAGGTGAATCTCTGGAACAATCCTTCTGGGATAGAGATGAAAATGGGGCATACGTGATGGCCAGAAGTATCCAAGGCAATGAATTAGGGAGAGGCAAAGGAAAAGATATACAAACGTTGGCCCGCACAGGCTTCCCTGATGCATGCACTTCCAGATCTCAGACCTCACTTTCGTCTTTTGGTTGGGCTGGCTAGACTACTATGGAAACTGCCAAGTTTTTGCTGAATTGGGTGGGTGGGGGGAAGCCAGAGCTGATTAGCAAGGCATGGAAAGAAATGACCTCCTGTGCACTCTGAATTCTTCACTTTCCAGGCCAGCCAAACCATGTAAGAGCTTGAAAGGAGTGTCAGAGTAAAATAACAGAAGTGTTATAACAGTGACCAAGATGAGATTCTCTGATAAGGGCACTTGGAAAGGTTTGCTATTAGCAGAATCTCAATATGTCACAGTCAGTTATTGGAGGCTTCACTGCCAACGATTTGCACGTGTTTGTCATGGCTAAATAATGGTAATGTGAAACTTCTCCCTCACCTGCAAGAAGGACATTTATGACCCTTCTGAGCATATCCTTAATTAACTGACATTGTATGATTTCCCATCCTAGAAGCTTGTTATAATCCCACCTCCATTCTGCTCCCACCATTGAAATGTTCTTTCGCTCCCCAAATTTCTATCATTGCAGAGAGTGAGAAACTGAAAATGGTTCACGCCTAGCATTCTTACATTAACTGTGTTTGCATCCCTTTGGTAACTTTGCCAGACTGTTTTCTTTGTATGCTTAATATGTATCTCTAGCAATGCTAGAAATCTGGGGACTGAAGGAAATTTTTAGAAGGGGCAGAATTCTAAAGTGGGAGGCAATGTTCTCATTTTGCCCTCTTCTGTAGCTACACTTCTGGTTGAGAAGACATTCAAAAGATGGCTGTCAACAGTCTGAAACGGCAAACACTTGGAATTCAGCATCTGCTAAAGGGTTTAAACTTCTTCCAAAGTTATTTAAATGTTTTTGTTATGATTAAAGGAGAGAGGTCAATGCTCTATCTCTACAGAGGAGACGCTTTCATAAGAGGCTAAATTGGAAGTATAATTTAAGGTCAATTTGAATGCAATCATGGGTTTTACGTTATTGCGAATTAACTCTTCGCACGCAAATTCGGGCAAGAGGGAAGCCAATTCCAATGCAATCATGGGTTTTACGTTATTGCGAATTAAAGCTTCGCATGCAAATTCGGGCAGGAGGGGGTTATTTTCGGGTAATGGGAAGTAATTCCGAACGGAGCAGGGGTTCTTCCGAATGGAGCAGGGGTTCATGTAAATTCGCTAAACAAGCGAATTTACATGAATCCGCATTGGCTCCATTCGGAGTTGGGAGAAATTCCTCCCGTTTGAAAGAGTAGAGGGTCTCTAAAAGCAACAGTTAACAATACTTGAGTTTTTAGAAAAGAATTAGAACCAGTTCACATGTGGGAGAAGGAGTCTCCTTCAAGCTAGTGCCCTCCAGATGTTGCTGGACTCCAACTCCCACCCCTCCTGACCTTTAGTGATACTATCATGGGTCTGTAAAATTTATAGTCCATAGCACCTGCCACGTTGGAGAATTGTACACTAAAATATGATTTGCATAATAAACTGCAGTGAGACTCATCACACCCTTCCCTAATTCAGAATGTCTCTTAAGGAAAGAAATCAGAAGCTTCCACTTCTGCTTTAATCTAGCCATAGTTAAATGTGAATTCCGAGTTTTAAAACTGTAGTTAATCTTCACTATGGTTTGTTGAAAGAAAGAAGCTTCTTAAACTATACACCAATTATAATTCCTTTAAAGTTAAGACTAAAACCCAGAGGGAGTTCACCACTCCAGAGACATTGGGTGCAGACCTGCCTAACTGATGGCTAGCTAAGCCCATCTAGGGCTTAGCTGTTTGACTGCTCACTGGAGTTATGCCTTTAATAAGAATGTGATGCACAGATATTAATCAGAGAAATTATTTCTCTCCATGAAATGGGCTTCAGCTGATGATCCAGATGATACTAAAGGCACAGGATAAAATCACAACATTTTAAACAATCATTTGGCTATAAGGAACCCAACAGTCCCTTGGCATGCAAGATGATTAAGATGTTTTCACATTTGTTTTTCAGTTCCAAACAGGCAACAGATCTATTTTTCTCTGGGAGATTGGTGGAGTAAATTCAGCATAGTATTTTATGAGCTGAAGAGATATGCTAAAAACTTTATCCAGATATTTTTCTTTCAAAAGATACATCAAAATCATCATCATCTTTATTTTTGTATCCTGCCTTTCTGCCTGGGCAGTCAAGGAAACTTGTAGAAACAATGCAGTTTGACAACAGTTTAAGTGTTGTAACTCCATCCTATGGAATCCCAAGATTTGTAGTTTTACACATTCTTTAGCTTTCTCTGCCAAAGAGTGCTGGTGCCTCACAAAACTACAGATCCTGGTATTCTGTAGGTTAGGCCATGGCAGTTAAAGTGGTGTCAAATCACTGCATGATATCTACAGTGTAGATACACCCAAAGTGTTTCTTACCTGATGTTTTTGCACTCACTGTGGAAAAGTGCCTATGATTCTTTGCATACAACTGAGGCCACATAGCAAGTATGGGAATCATGAAGCTCTCCAGATTTTTGAATGCAGCTTGCATCATTTTTCATCATTGGCTATGGTGACTGGAGCTTTGATAGCTGCAGTTAAACAACATCTAGAACACTATCTGTTGCCACTTTTGCCATATAGAGACATGTGGCTAGCACAATAAGATCATGTCTCCATCTCCCCCTCTGTCAATATTTAGCTTAGAAAAATAAAACATGAGTTGTCACATCATTAGCCCAAATTCAATTACTCATTCCCAAAGCTACCCATTGAGCCAATGGGATTTACATAAGTGCTGAGTTACCTGCATATCTTAAATTGTTGATGTTCCTTCCATCAGTTTTCACACTTCCTTCCTCCAAGTCTGATGCTGCCTTATGCATGCTACATTCAATGTACAAGTAAAACAGAGTGATAAAATGCAGCCTTGCCTGACCTCCCTTGCCAAATGTAGACCTTTCCTTTTTGCCATATCCTGTCCTGATAGTAGCCTCTTGTCCTGGGTACAGGCTACACATCAGGACAAACAAATGTTGTGGCACATTTTTTAAAAGAGCAATCCATACTTTTTCATGATCTATTCAATCAAAGCTTTGGAGAAGGGAGAGCCACCACATGCGTACTGGATCTTGCCCTTCCTGGCTTTTGAAATCAGATAGAGGGGGACTGGTCAAGTGGGTAAAGGGAGTGGTGAAAGCTTCACTGAAGCAAGGCAAATTCTGCCTAAAGGAAGCTGTGGTGAAGCCATTACTGAAAAAGACCTTCCTGGATCCCACCATCCTTGACAACTATCAGCTAGTCTCTTAATATTCTATTCTTAGGCAAGGTTCTGGATCAAGTGGTGGCCTCCCAGCTCCAGGGATTTCTAGATGAAATGGATTATCTAGATCCATTTCAATCTGACTTCAGGCCTGGCTATGGCACAGAAATGGCTTTGGTTGCCTTGGTGGATGACCTTCGCAAGGAACTGGGCAGGGGGAGTGTGACCCTGTTGGTCCTATTAGATCTCTCAGCAGCTTTTGATACCATCAACCATGTTATCCTTCTGAGTTGCCTTTCTGGGATGGGACTTGGGGGCACTGTTATGCATTGGTTCTGGTCTTTCTTGGAGGGGTGGACCCAGAAAGTGGTGTTGGGGGACTCCTGTTTGACTCCTTGGCCGATGGCCTGTGGAGTCCCATAGGGTTCTGTTTGTCCCCCATGTTGTTTAACATCTACATGAAACCCCTGGGAGAGGTCATCCGGAGTTTTGCGGTGTGGTGTCATCAGTATGTGCATGACACCCAACTCTATCTGTCTTTTCCATCTGACTCCAAGGAAGCTGTCTCTGTGTCTACTGTCAGTAATGGACTGGAGGAGAGCAAACAAATTGAAGCTTAACCCAGACAAGACAGAGGTGCTCCTGGTCAGTGGTAAGACAGATCAGGGAATTGGGCCTATGCCTGAGCTGCATGGGGTTACACTCCCCCTGAAATCTCAGGCTTACAGATTGGATGTGCTCCTGGACTCCAGTCTGAACCTGGATGCTTATGTCTCAACAGTGGCCAGGAGTGCATTTGCACAATTAAATCTTGTGTGCCAGCTGCACCTGTTCCTTGAGATATCAGATCTAGCTACAGTGATACATGCTTTGGTTACATCCCATTCGGACTACTGTAACATGCTCTATGTGGGGCTGCCTTTGGAAACTGTTTGGAAACTTCAGCAGATCCAAAATGCCGCAGCTAGAATGCTGACCGGAGCCAGTTGCAGGGAACATATAACTCCTGTATTGAAACAGCTTCACTGGCTATAGGTTCGTTTCTGAGCACAATTCAAAGTGCTGGTCATGACCTATAAAGCCCTATACAGCTTAGGTTCAGACTATTTGAGAGACCATACAAACCACCTAGAGCCCTAGGATCCTCAGGAGAAGGCTTTCTCTTGGTCCCACCACCATCCCAGGCTCATCTGGTGAGGACACGAGAGAGCTTTTTCAGTGGCTGCTCCCACCTTGTGGAACTCCCTTCTGTGGGGGGCAAGGCTGGCCCCCTCACTGCTGGTCTTTCACAGATAGGCAAAGAAATTTTTATTTAAACTGGCCTTTTAAGATTTGGCAGGCTTGGTTTTATTGGGAGTGAAAGGGTTGGTCTTTGATTATTAATTTTAACTTTGTATGTTTTACATTTTATATTTGTAATCTTTATATTTTTATGATTTTAATTGTTGTGTTTTACATATGTCTTGGGTCCCACTTTGGGAGAAAGGTGAGACAAAAATAAATAAATAAATCATCTATAAATTCCCAACTTGGCCATGAAACCTACTGGGGAGACCATGGGCAAGTCACATGCTCTCAGCCACAGGGGAAGGCAATGGCAAACCTCCTCTGAACAGATCTTACCAAGCAAACCCCATGTTAGAGTCACCTTAGGGTCTCCATAAGTCAGAAACTACTTGAAGGCACACCACCACCACCACCACCACCACAACAACAACAACAACATAAAACACAGGCTGATTTTCTTTTGAAATTATTTGCTGTACTGTACAAAGACTTTATTATGTATGGAGCAAGAAATGCCATATGTCCAAGCTAGGTTCAGAAAAGGAAGAAGTACTAGGGATCATAGTGCAAATATATGCCATTATCTAACATATATTTGCACTATGATCCCTAGTGCTTCTTCCTTTTCTGAACCTAGCTTGGACATATGGCATTTCTTGCTCCATATATAATAAAGTCTTTGTTGTAGAATTTTGAACATCACTTTGCTTGCATGGAAGATTAATGGAATTTTTAATGTGGTTGCTGCAATCCCTGGTGTTTTCTTTCTTGGGGATTGTGGGTCACAGTTTTGTTTTCCATATTTGTTTAAAGATTTTAATTAGAACTAGAGTAGATTCTATTTCTGTAGAAGGAAGTGGCTCTGTTGGTATGCTATCTGTTCCTGGTGATTTATTTCTTCCAACTGCTCTGAGTGCAGCTTCAATTTCACTTTCTAAACTGAAGGTTCATCTTCAAATTGTTCTTGCTTAAATTAATCTCTCATCTCTCTTCTACAATTCTTCAATGTATTGTTTTCAATATCTTTTTATTTGTACTTAGTCATATTATGTTTTACCCTGCTAGTCACAGAGCATCCCCACTCTTGGTTTAATTTCTCTTTGATTTTTCAGGTTTTGTTTGAAGAGATCTCTTGTTTTTAAATTTTTTTGTTCTGATCTTCTGTTTCTCTGCATTGATTATTATAGTAGTTATCTTTGTCCATGAGCGAAAGTTGCTTTCAGGGTTCTGGACCTATTTCTACTACCTTTTACTTTTGCTTTTTTTCTCTCCTTTACTGCTTGAAGAGTTTCCTCTGTCATTCATTGAAGATTCTTTCTTTTTGGCTTCAGAAAGTGTCCTTTTGCATCCTGCCCTGATAATGTCTCTGGCTTCAGACCAGAGTTCTCCTGACTGCCAATCAATTAGGCTTAATAGTGCAAAATATATAATCTTTAAATTCTACAGGAATGTTCTTAAGTTTGTATTTTGGCACAATGGTTGGTTTAGTGTTCTTTAGCTTTACTCTAATTTTCAATACAATAGTCCATTGTGCCACAATCTGCTCCTAGTCTTGTTTTTGCAGAGGGAATGGAGTTTCTTCATCTTCTGCTGCCAGTTATGTAGTCTTGAGTTCTATTTTGGCCATCAGGTAATGTTCATGTATACAGTCGTCTCCTTGGTTGCTTGAAGAATGTGTTTGTGATAAGCAAACTGTTAGTCTAAATTTAGTCTGGCTTCTCAGCAAAAGCCTGTCTGACATGGGAAACCTTACTATCAGCACTGGTACTGTCAGCATAGCCTCTTGCCTCACAGGATCATGCTATCCCACCACTTCAGAAAGGCAATGCCATGGTTGGGCCCCTCCTGTAAGACAGAATGTGGGAACCACCTTGGCTGGCAGCTGGTAAAGACCATGACCAACAGCTAGTTATTTGTTTCCTCCTGACAATCTCAACCATTTCTCTCTACTGGAAAACAGAGCTGTAAGTGCTGCATCCCTTCAAGTTGGCCTGCTGTCATTAGCCTTGGTGAAGGATGACTTTCCAGTCACCAGTGTTCAAATCAGTTCCAACTGGCTGACCTGTCATTTTCTATGAGCAATGACAGAGAAGGAGGAGGAGGAGGAAGAAGAAGCCTAACTCCCACTTAAGCATCTACACAAACTTGCTGGCAGCTGATCCTGTACAGCAGTGGTGCAGTCTGTGGTAGCTATAATAGCCTCTCACCCAAACCTGTCTTTTATTAGCTGCTGCCCCCTGAATCCAACCATTTCCTGGTGAAGAGTGAGGAAAATAGTAAACAAGAGTCTAGCTATTTTCTCATCACTGGATACACAGTGACAAACATCTGAAAGGACCCCTGAAAGTCCTCCAAAATTCCTTGATGATTATGATGACACAGCTCTGTGTCCAGGTAGAAGAAAATGTGTGAATGCTTGTCTACTGCTTCCAACTCTACACCAACCAGTTAATGGTCAGGTTTTCATTTGGATCTTGGTCACTGTGGAGTCACTAGAGAAATCCAACCTCTTCAGCAACCAGACAAGTAAGTTGCAATTATGTAAGTCCAACTTATCCTATTGGAGTTCACCAACAAAATGCCAGCACGGGTAGGAATCATTTAATATCGAGCAACCCTAGCCATCATAGGCAATGGTGAGAGATTCTGGGACATAAACTTTAGCAATATCTGGAGAGCTGCCAGCATCTCAGCATTGATTGGAATAAATAGGATTGTGTACTGGACAGCACATAGAAGCCGGTGCTTTTGATCAACACTGTAAACTATATGTTCTGAGTCTGGGCTAAAGGAAAATGTCACATGGTCTAAAGAAGCAGAGTCATTAGATGAAAGTTGGATCTCGCGGATTCATTATGGACCAACTCAAGTAATTCTCACCTCTTAAAGCTGTCTGGACTGAGATTCCTGCTGGTTAAATTAGATCTGTAATCCATTTACTTTTACTGCTTCTGACATTAAAAAGAAAGAAAGAAAGAAAGAAAGAAAGAAAGAAAGAAAGCAACGACCTTCTTAAATGGAAACACCACCAGCTGGAACCAAAAGTTCACTCCAGTCTGCTACAAAAATTCAACCCCTTAGTTGACTGCCACAGGAAATAAGTGTGTATGAAGGGAGTCTTTAATAGTATTGTCTATGCAGGGAATTCCTTAATCCTGTAGTTAAAATTATAATTAGGAAAAGGACAATCTGAACAGATGGTGTTGTTTAATATACTCATTAATGATGTGGAAACAGAGGGTGAACAATTTGCAAGTGACATAATTATTTAGGATAGATATAATTAGAGGAAAATGGGCCTTAAAAGCCAAATGAATGGTTGCATATCATAATGGCCAATGCAGGAGTGGGAGAAGAGAATCCATATTAAGTCATTCAAAGTGGTGTACATAAAAACATTAATTTGACTCACAGCCTGAGCAAAAACCTTAACTGGCTGCACCCAAACCAAGGTGGAGATGCCAACGCAGTAATGTGCCACTTCATTTGGTTAACCTGAGGACTTTTTAAAATGAAATTTCAGCAATTTTAAAACACATACACAAAACTATCTGTGCTCTAGTTTCAGTAATGTCACATGTATAGGTGCTGGAAACCAGTAATACAAGCACCAAGTAAAAACATGGCTATTTATTAAAGCCTTGGAGCCTCACTGATTTACTTCAGATGCTACACATAGGTTTTTAAAACTGTTTCACCCTTTTGAACCTGTTAATGTATTTAATATTTGCTCTATTTAAATTATGTTACTGTCTTAGATTGTTTTAACTTGTTAGTAGTGATTTTATATATAAATATATAAAATTTGAAGTAATTTTTAAAAGTTTCCATCCGGATCCATAAGCCTCCTGGGGCGGACCATCTTAATGGGTCTCCCATTCCTGCAGAGGCTGCGAGTTCCAGCAAATGTAAGCCTGACCAGAAAGTTATCTGACCATGACAACAGAACAGTAGAAAGCTCCTTTATTTTCTGGAACTGCAGAAACATCCACTATTCATACTCCATTGTAAAGGGATGCAATAAGAAGACACATCCGCAGGTCCATAATTTGTTGAAAATGTTAGTATTTAGCAGAAGAGTAGTATACTGAAACCTCCATGTAACTATGTGAGTATAGATTTATGTTATACAAGCACAATGAAGGATCTTGGCATTAGAATTAAAGAATTCTGATCCCAAACTGAGAAGAGTTCCCAGTCATTCCATGCACCCTTCAGCAGCATGTGGTGGGAGACACTCATGTTGCTGCTGTTATGGTCAAATAATTGGAAGTCAGATATTATTGCTGATCTATTGCAATCTATCCATAAATCCAGAACTGCAAACATGTGTAGTTGCTTTTAATTTTTAAGGCTTTTAAAAAACGTTCCTTTTTTTCTCTTTTAAAAACTAACACTTGCACTGAATAAGTGTACTTACTAGTAATGTGTTGCCAACACTTTCTTTTTTAGTGGAAGTGCAATAGATGGATAGACAGACAGACAGACAGATATTAAAATGACTATAATTGCCCCCAAATAATTTCCCAAAGGCAATGTTTTGAAGTAACAAATAAATGTGCCTTGGCTCTCTCAAAACAATGTTTACCTCATCCTTATTCAAATGTTTAGAATTGAATTATGTTATTAATTGTTATTCAAGGAAGTCATGAGTAAGAGATATTAACATTACTTTTAATGTATTTAATGTATTACTTTTAAACTCTGCAGAGTTCTAACAGTAGGTCCAACAGTATCATATTATAGCGTAGGATAAGATAAAACCTCAAACATCCAGGCATGTGGCAATGACGCCAAAGAACCGTATACGATGGCTGCTGAAGATCCATCCGCACACCATGGCAATCAAATACTACCTTTGGAGATCAAGGAAGCTTTTGGAATAGCCTCCAAAAACCACGTGACATGCTCCAGCAAGAATTAAAAACCAGCACATGTGTTTGTTGAAGGGCTAAGACTAAACTGATGCCCTCATACTAATTTGAGGATGCTGGGAGTTGTTGTCTAACAAATTCGGAGAGCACGAAGGTTGGGAAAGCCTGCCTTAGGCATAGACACACAGCTATTTGAATCCCAGCCATTTAGCTTTCCTCCTCCTCCTCCTCCTCCAGGAACATAATTTTAAGAGCACTTTCAAGCAAGGCACAATGTATTTTCTTTTTTATGTCCTGTGGCAGAGCAAAAACGGTCCCAATATGCCTTCTACAAGGGACAGTCATCCTACAATGCCCATAAATTGTTTTAAAGGAATAATGGATCTCCAAGGACTCTTTCATGGATTAAGTGTCAAGCATGAAATATTATATTTTGACTTTGGTAGAAGATTAAATAATAGTGAATATAAAAGACAATAACGGTGATCTCTTTTTAAAAAACGCAATTAATTTTACTGCCATCTCAAAACTCTAAGCATTTTTAACCAGTTTCTATAGCCACAACTTGAAGTGATTTTAAATTAATTGTACAATTCCACTTGAAGTATGTGGAAGAGGCAATTAAATTAGACATACTTTGAATTTAAACAAGACAGTTCACAGAGACTTTAGGGGTCTCATTGTATTTCAGAGCATTAGCTGGAGAACATGTATAACTTTGGGCACACAATGGCCATGTCTGTATGCCAGACATACAAACCAGAGTGTAGTGTGTTGAAATCTGCCGTTCTGATGTGCAAACTTGATTCTGCAAACAAGCTCTGGTTTGTTGACCAGTCACAATCTCAAATGGTTTTTGTTTTTTGTTTTTTGCCAGTTTACAAAATCTGGTTTGTATAAATTATAGTTTGCCATGACATCGGAACACATAATATCCATAGCTTGTCCCTGGTTTGTTTCTTAAACCTCTGTCTCTGAAACAAGAAGTGACAATAGGGGTGGGATAGAAACAAATCAGACATGAAGATTATAAAATAAGAGATGGTTTGTTCATCTGATATACAATTCATGGCTTGGGCAACAAAGCCATATTCCAGCTCCCCAAATCCAGATAGTCTATTGTGTATGTCATGAAAAATGCCAATTAAGTATATTAATGTTGCATTATTTTTTCTACAACTTTATTATTTCAACCTTGATACCATTTATATTGTAAGCACTGATCAGAGACAGCAGGTGTAGTGAAATAGTTAGGGTTATAGATAGTTAGGGAGTTCCTGTATGGCAGGGAATTGGACTGGATGGCCCTTGTGGTCTCTTCCAACTCTATGATTCTATGATTCTAGATTTGGAACTAGGAGACCCAAATGAAAATCCCTACTTAGGGGGCATTCACTCTATGGAAATAACCTGGTGTGAAACCAGGTTATTTCCTTTCCATTCATAACTGACCTGAATGCATTTTGCAGGGGTGAGGGTCTACCTCAAAACCCACTTAACCCAGTATTTGATACCAGGTTTTTTCCCCTCATCTTTTTAAAAGAAATGCACTAATCTTTGGCAGTGAATATGCTACCAAATTTGGTTCGGATAGCTCTCGTTCAAGGGAATATAGGTGGCTCCATTTTATTCTGAAATGATAACATGTGTGAATAACAACAGGGGTAAAATGACTCAGAGAGATTCAGAAACATAAAACGTAGTGGGAGCAAAGATCTCAATATTGATCAGCATGGCAATCTGCATTTCCTTGGGACAAAACCTAATGAGAATGCCCTCTTACAAAGCTCATTGGGTATGTTTGGGATAATTTGTACCTCTTAGTCAGACCTACCTTACATAGAGTTTATGGTATGAATGTGGAGAGTGAAACCCATGATAGGGGGTTTCACCTTAGGGCTAGTGTAAATTAATCTTCTGCCATCCAACCTTTTCAGCTGCTTTTAAAATGTCCCAGTTTCTCTCTCCCCCTCTCATTTCCCCCTTTGCCCTCAGCTTCCTTCAGCTGCAGCAAACTGTGTGCAAAGTGCAAAGCTAGGTTATGCTCAGTTAACTCATTCAGCAGTAGGAGGGAGAGGAGAGGAAGGGACAGAAATGTGTCTTCCCAAGTCAGTTCAGACAAAAGCAAAAGGCAGTAGCCTCTCCTAGTTCATGTATTCTTCCTCATTAATACCTTTTTCCATTTTGACTCACTCTCATGTTGATCGGCCACAAGTGTCCCAGTTTTCATCTCTCAAATGCTGGGAGGTGTGCTGCCCGTGTCAATTTTTTAATTACTTTTTTATTGTTCTTTTTATTATTGCCAAAAAATATCTCACATTAAAAGTATTATATATATTCTGGCCCCAATGGGGCTGTTCTAAGCCCAGGAAAACTTTTTCTTGGGAGGGGGTGTCATTTATTGTTTTGTCAAAAACCTCTCCTAGGCTTAAGACAGTTTGATGCAGGGGGACTGTAAAATTGCCCACACACAGGCATTTTTAACTTTTTTTTTTTTTAAATCATTTTTCTGTTTTTAAAAAATGGATGTTAGGGGGCTCATAATGATACTATGAAGCCATACACGGCTTTCAGGATGCCCCCCCCATCCCTGTTTTATAACATCTGTATGCCTCCCAGTTATAAGCAGACAGAATTCTCTGTATTTTGCAATAAAAGTCAGAAGAATTCACTACAAACTGAAGCCTAAAAAAATCTGACTGCAGCATAAAACCAGCAACAGAGGTAAAATTAGCACAGTGGAATGCATAGCATTCCTCTTTAAACACACCTTTTTTTTAAAAAAAATCCTATATATCACTGTAGGATTTTCAAATTTAAAGGGCTAGGAAGACAAAATGGTATTTATTTGGCACTCAGAAGAGAACAGAATAGCTCCAAGCAAATTTCTTTCAGGAGGACATTCTGTAACCAGAGTGCCACAAGTGCAAAGGATTTTTCTACGGTAGCCATTCACCAAACCATAAGGGGTTTGGGTGCAATTTGAAATGTATCTCTTTATTTAATATCCCACCTTTTTGCCAACAAGGGAATCACGGTGGCTTATAACAAGGCTAAAACAAGATAAAGCTGAAAGATGATAAAAATGTTAAAATATTATTAAACAAGTTATCATATTAAAATGCCATTAATTTTAAAAATACAATCATTTTAAAATGTAGTGTAATGAGGATTTTAAAAATACAGATTCCCCCTTTAAAAAAAAAAAACACTCCCTGCATCCAATTAATCATTAATCATAATGCAGAGATTTCTAGATTTCCACAGAGAGGAAATCATGAATTGGTCTAGATTTCCATGGAGAGGAATTCCACAGTCTATGAGCAGCCACTGGAAAGGTCTTCTTCTATGTTCTCACCTGAGAGGCCTGTGATGGTGAAGGATCTGTGAAAAACCTCTCTCGCTGAGGAGCTTAATATTTGAGCAGATTTATTAAGTGGGATATGTGGCTACCCAATCTTTCCCTGTATGGATAGTCATACCTATACATATATATTCCTCATACAGGTTTCTAGTGTAACCAAACCAGGCTGAGGTGGCCACCTGCAACAATTACACAGGTGAATTTTTAGCCACCAGAACTCTCTGATAGTCTATGTGGCCCACAGATACACATACATACATACACACACACACACACACAAACCAAAATAAAAACAAAAATAAGGAAGTGTCTGGAATCCCACTTTTGGTTTTATAAAACTGGTATTTTAAAAAATATGTTAAACTGCACAATGGTGGACATGGCCAAAGGCAAAATGCTAGGACCAAAATATTCAATATAAAATAAAACTTTATGAAAGCTTTATGAAAATTTAATGCATTTTCTGCCTCTGACTAAGCCTTAGAAAAGGCATTTGAACATTTTAGGATGGGGGTAAAATAAAGAAGGAAACCATTAAAGGATGGAATAATTTAATGGGGGTGGGACCCTCTGGGGAACACCAGGACCAAATGGAGATTCCAGGAGGGCTGGATTGAACCACAGGGTTTAAGGTTCCCCACTCCTTCAGCAGACAGCTTCATAAACATACCTCAGTAGGTGATAGTTATGATAGAAAATGTAGGAACAGCCATGATTATTTCCTCAAGGACAATTAACAAAACAGTGGGCCCTTGGTATCCACTGCTCAGTTCCATAGCTCCCATCCAACCCCGACCCCTAGATACCAAAATCCATGGATGCTCAAGTCCCATTAAATACAATGGCACAGGAAAATGGTGTCCCTTATGTAAAATGGCAAAATCAAGATTTGCTTTTTGGAACGTGTATATTTTAAAAATATTTTCAAGCCATGGATGCTTGAACCCATGGATAAAGAATCTGTGGATCAGTCGGGCCAACTATTTAAATTGTGAACTGTCAGAACCATTGGCTGGTCACACTAGAAACAATGTTGGGAATTATATCGGCATTGTATAAGTTTACCTAGGTATAAGGTCAGTTGGAGAGCCACTTATCTTTAGGCAATATTCACTATATTGCTCAAAACTTTAGGCCAGAATCCTCTTGGGGCACAGTGTGCTTATAAGTGGACTATGTGTGCAAGAAATAGAATTGTGAAGATGCACAATGTCTATATTCATTATAGGGCTGCTACTTTGTAACTACAGAGAAGATGGGAAAGGGACCAGTGTGCATTGGCACACCAGTGAAGTTTTGTGTGTGTTGGTTACACATATTTATAATTCAGTAACTGGGTTTCTTAGCATCTTTGCTACTTAGTTAAGTGCACACAAATGTACATTGCATGAAAGGGCATACAAGATTCCAGCGTTAATGTTTAAGACAGAACTACAGATGTATCTAGAATTGTTTTGCATTCCTGTGATAAAGATGCTACTTTCACAGGCAATCCATGGGCTTATTTAGCACCCGTCAGACATGTTACTAAGCAGAGCAGTCTTCAAGTTAGGCATATATAATGTGGAGCTTTAAAGGCTGCAATGTTCCTATGGTTGGGATTTGATTTACAGGGTTAGCGGTCAGACTGACAATTGAAATCAAACTGCTCGTTGGTTTCTCAACACTCCAGGCAAGTGGGTCAATTCTTCCGATTAGTTCTCCCAAGAGAGAAGTAAAGAGGAGGGGGGGAGGACATATTGTGCCATGGTACACCTGTGCTGGATGTTGGATCAATAGCCTCTATCAGCAGGGCTCTATTTAATGAAGCCCGAACTGGTGTCATAGGCCTGCTAACAGCTGCAAGTTAACACTGATACCGATAGAAATGGCTTGCAAGCCCAAATAATTGCTTCATTTTTTTCCCCACACCAAAGAGATTTATGAAGATATTGTATTGTGTATATAAGGAAGCCGGCTGCAAAGCTCTTAAGAAGTTTATGGAGAAACTCTCAGGTCATAGGAAGGGCAGATATGCAGCACTAAGGCAATAGCCTGGGCTGCTGTTTGTGGAGTTTTCTTTGTCTTTTCACATACAGTCAGCCCTCCTTACCCACAGATTTTTTATCCACGGATTGAAGCATCCATAGCTTGAAAATATATATTTTTAAGGTTAAATTCCAAATAGCAAACCTTGATTTTTCCATTTTATATGAAGGACACCATTTTGCTAATGCCATTGTATTTAATGGGACTTGTTACCTGGCAACAAATCGTTGCAGTGTGTTGAAAATCAATATATTTCCATCTCCTTATAAGCCACATTAATATATCTAAAGTATTTTGTGGAGGATATAATAATGTACTTGATATTTTTGTGGAAGATATAAAGTACTTGATATTTTATTCAAAAATCATTTTATAATGCAATCAAGAAAGTCACAGCCCTACGTTTGCAAGACCTGAGCTGGGCTGTTGATGATCAGGCTTTTTGGAGATGTGCTATTATTAGGGTCACTGTGAGTAGAAGTCAACTTGATCACAAATAACAACAAAGAATGCAGTTGTTACAGAGTTTCAAACTAATCTTGTAGGCATAGAATTCAAAAACATAGTTATGTTAGTGTGGAATATCTGTATGCAAAGGGATCTAGTTGTACCATTGAGGCTCCCTGAGTGAAAGAAGTTATAGCATAAGATTTCATAGATTTGATCTACTTCCTCCATGCATCTGAGGAAGTAGACCAAGTTTACAACACCACATGCTACAACTTCTTTTGCTCAGTTAGTTTCAAAGATGCTACAAGTTTCCTTCTTGTAGGAGGCTCAATCTAACCTCTAACAATATACATGCACTGCACAACAGAGCAGAATACGGAATAATTTTTTAAACAATTTGTTCTTGGATCGAATTAAATTGAAGAAAACACACACAGAAACATTGAGATGCTGCTTTGGCCAATTCTCCCACCACCGCCACCACCTCCATTTTAGTAATTGTATGTCCCATGCAAGGCTCTGGGCTCTAGAGGGTAGTTTGTCCCTCACACTCTTTCCTTAAAAGTTAAAGGTAGTCAAAATTGGCGTCTTAACCACTAAGCCACAACAATCCTCTGATTTAGAGAGCAGCAACACTTTCTTCTGTAGACTTCAATGGGCACTTCAAGGCTAGCATGCATGATAAGAAGCCATAGCTTTAACAATTCACTCAGACCAGTACAAAAATGGTTTTTCAAAAAGGGCCCTTAACATGATGAATGGGCTAAGTGATGCTTGATGCTTCCTATCAACAGAACAGCTTCCATCAAAGGAACTGCTAGGGAGTTACTCTGATCCTCTGAAGCTTCCTGTGCACCCTTAAAATTTAAACGTAACCACACAGATCCCCTCCTCTAACTCTGGTACTTACAGCCAGCTTTTACTCCTTGCCTCCCTCCCTTTCTCTCTCTCTGACTTCCCTTCTTAACAACACTACCTAAATCTGACATTATTCAATTTCAGCTTCGGCCTCTAATCCCTCTCACTACCTCTCTCCATCCTAACTCAACTAAAATTTCTGAACTCTCACTCCCAGTTAAGACTACTCATCATGTCATGGGCTGTGCCCCTGAAGTCAATTATGTATCCACTCATTCTTTCAAAATTAGCAGTTGTAAAGTGGATGGTCATCCTGGATCAGGCATTCACAATACATTCACAGTACATTTGCATAGATATTCCAGACTAACATATTGCTATAAAAGATATAGTAGTAATGAAGGATATCTACTATCCTGATATTTTCTGGAAGTCAAACTATGCCCAGAATTTAAGGTCCAATAAATTCCTCACTTGCCTTGCAGACAATTTCATTGCCCAGGTGGAAGAAGCAACAAGGGGGTCAGTTATTTTAGATCTTATCCTAACTAACATTGAACACCTGCTAAATGGGGTGGAAAGTGGTAAGATCTTTAGGTGGGAGTGACCATGTTCTCCTGGAGTTTGTTATACAGTGGAAAGGAGAAGCCAAATACGAGGGGGTATCCAAAAGTTTTAATGATCACCTTTTTAAAAAATTGACAAAGTTTGTAGTTGTTAACTTATCTCTATGTAATCACTATCTAGATTTATACATTTTTCCCAGCGTATCTTGACCATCTGAATACCTGATATTGTAAAAGCCTGCAGATAGCACCTGATGAGGATTTTACACTTTAGTCACTTCTGGCACAGTCAGTCAGAAAAATAAAGAATGCAATGAGCTGATTTTCTCAGCAACGTGCACCTAGGGACCAATGATGACACTGACAAAATTTCATCAATATGCCATAATAACTTTCGGGTCTGCAGACTTCTACAATATCAGGTATTCAGAGGGTCAAGATACACTGGGAAAAATGTATAAAATGTATAAATCAAGATATGCTGGGGAAAATGTATAAGTCAGATGTGCATTCTAGACTTTATGAGAGCTGATTTCAGTAAACTTCGGAAACTACTGGAGGTAATCCCATGGTTAGGAATATTAAAAGAGAAGGGGGTTCATGGATGGGGAATTTCTAAAAAGTGAAATACGGAAAGAACAACTTCAAACATTTCCAACGAGGAGGATAAATGGGAGGTATTTAAAGAAATCAGGATGGATGCACAGAATGAGGCAAAGAAAGTGTTCAGTAGTTCTGCCTTTTTTCTGTTCCCAGTTAGCATTGTCATCTTCTCCATACTGTCGAACCTATCATTTCCTTGTTTTTCTTTTTGCTACGGACATAACAAAAAAGCCCTTTTTATTGTTTTTAACCTCTCCCACAAGCTCGTTCTGTGCTTTTAACTTTTCTGACTTTCTCTCTATATGTGCTGGCTATCTGTTTGAATTCCACTTTGGTGATTCCCTCTCCCTCACCCGCTCCGCGCTTTACAATTTCTTATACATGTCCCTTTTAAATTTTAGCTCAGTTGAAAGTTCTTTAGACATCCATCCTGGTTTCTTTAAACACCTCCTATTTTCCCTCCTCACTGGAAATATCTGAAGTTGTGCCTTCAACATTTCACTTTTAAGAAACTCCCATCCATCATGAACCTCCTTCTCTATTAGTATTCCTGACCATCGCTTTCTTAAAGTGTAGAATGTATGTTTAAGGTCCAAAACAAACTGCAGAAATAATCCAGTTTGAGACCACTTTAACTGTTGGTCAGTGCTAGGGAATCCTGGGAATTATAGTTTATTGTGGCACCAGAGCTCTCTGACAGAGAAGGCTAAATGTCTCACAAAACTACAATTCCCACTGTCATAGCATTGAGACAGGGCAGTTAAAGCGGCCTCAAACTGGATTATTTCTGCAGCATGTTTTGAACCAAAACTTGGTTGCACCCTTCCACTGAATAACAAGCTATGTCCAGGAGAACATGGTCATTCCCACTGAAGGATCCTGCCACTTCCATCCCATTCATCAGATCATCAGTTGGTTAGGATCAGATCTAAAATAGCTGATCCCCTAGTTGCCTCTTCCACCTTCTGGACTTGGCCTGTAATTAGCACTTTTAAATAAGAGATAGGTTTAGGAGAGTAAGTTGTAGACTGGCATCTTCCCAACAGAAGTTAGATCACTGGTTCCCAAACTCTGTTCCTCCAGATGTTTTGGATTTGAGCTCCCAGAATCCCTGACCATTTGCCAAAGTGGCTGAGGCTTCTGGAAGGAAGGACACCTGGAGGATTAAAGTTTCGGATCCACTGAGTTATACCAAACTTTCCAAGAGCATCAGCTGTTGGAGAGGGTGTTACTCGACTGGACTAGCTGATCTAATCTGGTACAGGCCACTTTTATGATCTTTTTTTCATCCCCATCCTGACAATTAAAAACTTGCAATTCCATAGCAATTTTTGGAATTATTTTCCTACCTCAAGAATGGGTGGGTAAGTATACTTGGGTTCATAGAATCTGGCAACTCAGGGACTGTGTTTTTATTCTTCAAATTAGGGTTGTTGTTGTTTTTAAGAAAAAAGAAAAAAAGTTTCCTTCTTGAATAGAATGAATTGCAGGGAAACTGGGCATAACCCCTGGCCACTGGTCCCAGGTCTAATACATACTGAAAGGTTATATCCCTTTGCAACACATTGCCTGTGGTAATAACTGAGGAGAAAGGATGCATGTATGTTGAGCAAAATCTAAAGAAGACACATATGACATGACAGAAGGAAATAGTTGAAACATGTACTTTCATTCCATTCCTGACTCTGTGTGTGTGTGTGTTATGTACATTTTCGATTTATGGCGACCTCATGAATTCCATAGGCTCTTCATAGGCAAAGAATACTCATAGGTAGTTTTGCCAACTCCATTCTCTTATAGCCTACACCACCTGGAATTTGTTGGTCTCCCACCCAAAACTAACCAAGGCCGATCTTACTTAAAATGGCAGGTTGTGTACTTCTAAATACAAACACCCATGGGCATTTATTGAGCTATAGAAAGGCTATGCCTCCTGCTATCATTTTAGTAATGCCCTAGAACCACACTAGTAGAATTGGCTGAAAGGGACAAAGTCACATAGGAGGTGTCCTTTCCCATAATCCAGCCTCTGACACTGACCTGATCTGATTCCAATTCCACTCTATGGTTGCTATCAGTCTGATATGGGTTTGATTCCACTCCCCAACCCTGCTGCTCCCGCTTCCTTTCTCTCACTAGTCTTTCTTTCCACATCAGAGCTCTTACAGCTTTTGCACAGTCGACTACCTTTCTTTAGTGGGATGCAGTGTGTGTTTGTGAACTGTTAACTTTCTGTAGAGTTCAAGGGCCCTTACTAAGGAAAGCATGTGAAGCTGACTAGAGGCTGTGTGAAAATAAATCTTCCTATCCTATCTGAAACACTGAGTGGTTTAGTGGTTTTGAGTGTTGGACTATGATTCTGGTGACCAAAGTGTTGATCCCCGCTCAGCCAAGGAAAGTTACTAGGTTACCTTGGGAAAATCTCTCAGAGGAAAGCAAAGGAAAATCCCCTCTAAAGAAATTTTGCCAAAGAAAAACTCTTTATAGATTCACCTTTATTGTTGCTAACTGACCTTGAGTCGACCCCAACTCATGGAGACCCTATGGATGAGACATTTCCAAGACTCACTGTCCTCCACTGCTCTGCTAAATTCTTGCAACCCCATACCTCCTTAATAGAGTCATCCATCTGGCATGTGGCTTTCCAATCTTCCTACTTCCCTCCATCTTTCCCAGAATTACTGTCTTTTCCAATAAGTTATTCCTTTTCATGATGTGTCCAAAGTACAACAGCATCAGTTTACTCATCTTGGCTTCCAAGGAGGTTTTTGCTTGATCTGCTCTAGGATCCATTTGTTTGTCTTTTTGGCTGTCCATGGAATCCTCAGCACTCTTCTCCAGCACATATCAAATGAATTGATTTTTCTTGCTATCATCTTTCTGAAATGTCCAGCTCCTCACACCCATACATGGTAAAAGGGAATAAGATGGCTTGTATGATTCTAACCTGTGTGCTCAGTTGTATATCTTTTCATTTTAGAATCTTTTCTAGTTCTTTCATAGCCACCCACCCCATTCTTAATCTTCTCATTTCCTGTCTGTAGCCCCCATTTCAATCAATGTTTGATCCCAGATATGGGAAGTCTTTTACTATTTCTATTTCTTCATTGTCTAGGTTGAACTTGTGAAGGTCCTCGGGGGTCATTATTTTTGTTTTCTTTATGTTCAACACTAAGCCTGCTTTTGCACTTTCTTCCTTGATCTTCCTTAGTAGATGTTCCAGGTCTGTGAGGTTTTCTGCTAGTACTATGGTGTTATCTGCATGTCTTATATTGTTGATATTCCTTTCTCCTGTTTTCACTCCTTCTTCTTCTGTGTCTAAGCCTGCTTTTCTTATAATACCTTCTGCAAACAAGTTGAACAGAGAGGGTGAAAGGATACAGCCTTGTCTGACTCCTTTGCCAAATGGGAACCTTTCTGTTTCTCCGTGTTCTGTTGACAGTAGCTACTTGTCCTTTTTTTTCTTTATTGCTTGTAGTGTTTTTTTTTTCTGTCATCCATGTTTTTTCTCTTTCTTTTTCTTTACTGAAAGTGTCTGTCTGCATTCTTCTTTTATTATGTCCCTGGCTTCCCACCAAGATTCACCTTAGGGTCACCATAAGTTGGAAATGACTTAAAGGCACACAACAAGTATGTCTGAAGATTTCTTTCTCTTGATTAGAGAAATTCTGTCACCTAGTGGCTGAAGGTAATTGTTCCAGGCAACAAATCTGAACCAAATTTCATGTCATATTTTAAAAAAACTAACCCTGACATATATCCCCACGATCCCCTTAATGTCAGGTTTCAGGTATCTGGGTTTCAAAATCTTGGAGCTATGGTTGAGACAAACATGGTCAAACAAACAAACAAGTTTCATTTATATACCGCTTCATGTCGCCTAAGCAGTGTCTAAGCGGTTTACAATTGTAAACTAAGTTAGTCAATGACACATTCCTTTTATTATTATAGAAATTAGTTCAAGAATGTAAGTGATGCAATATTTGTGAAGTTGGCAGAATGGGAAAACCTTCAAGATATGTGACAAAAGGACATACAGTCTTTGTTTGAGCACCTTCATTGAGCACACAGAAACAACAACAAATATCTGACATTTTTTTTACTGAGTTGTTGCTATGTAAGAATATGAAACCAGCTTTATGGAGTAAGTAAAAGTAGTGATACAAGGGCTACAGAAATGGATTGCTTAAATATTCTGATATGTGATACTGTGATCTTTCATCTTTGTTAAGGGAAATCCATCTCTTAACCTCAAATACAATAGTTAAGATTTACGTAGTACACATCATAGTGGGTATTTAGGGAAATGATAAAGAGAGAAGAAAATACAACAAGGTTGTTTTATTTTATGATATATTTAATTTGTGCATTCTTTATTTATATCATTGTACAACATAAATTTCCAAACATAGAACACAATCTTTGTGTAGAGTGAGTGAAGAAAGCACAACAAAATAAAAGTGTTTCATGAAGTCAAAACTATTAACAATATTACTGGATATAAAGTGAGGGAAATGTATACATGTTTTGTTTACCAAGTGATACATTCATTGCAAAGAATAAGCTTTCTTGATGCAAACAACAGTTCAGGTAAAATAAATACAGGATATGCTAAAAGCAACAGCTACATATATATGGAGTCTAGAAGAGTATTTCCCACTAGTGCTGAAGAAAAACTTAAGGTACTAATTGAATAGTAATTGTTGTATGTAAATGTACTCTGCTAGAAAAGTTATCCCTAGATGATATTGCAGTTAAGCAAGGAGAACATGCAAAAGTTACCTTATTGGACTACAGTTTCCACATGCCCAGCCAATGTGGGCCATGTGGAAAGATTCTGTGAGTTGTGGCTTGAAATACAACTTTCCCTACACTCTGTAAGCAGTTTTGTTGACTCTTCATAGGAACCATCACAGCCTAACCTTCAACTAGGATTCAGGGCCTGTACAAATGGGGGGAAAGGGGCAGACAGAGGCCACTCCTTTCTCCCCTGGATTGTGGCAGTGCCAACCAAATGGCATGGTCACAATGTGGCATGAAAAAAGGAACTGCTAAATGCAGCTCCTTTTCACACCACTGCCAAGGCGCCATTAGCGCCCTGCAGTGGTGCAGTGACATCTCTTGTGTGACACAGCGCACAGGGCACGTCATCGGTGCACATGCCATCTGAACACGTGCGCGCCCAAAATGGACACTCTGCACTCAGAGTGCGGACACCCTGCTCTCCCAAGTCCTAATTTTGGCCCCAGGCCACCACAAAGTGGTAGTCTGTACCAGGCCTAAATTTCTAATCTGACAGAATTAGGTCCCAGGGGAAAGGATTCCACCTCTGCTACACTCCAGTTTCTAGAATATGGATTTCTTGTAGACTCTTTCTCTGAAGCATTCACTATTTTTAAAAAAGATTATCTTTTCTTGAAACAAACAGAAGTGGCTGCTTGCCAAATCTACTCCCAATTCTGGACACTGGGGAATAATTATTAAATTATCATTAAGAAATAATATACTAGATGCTTACAACAAGCTCTTCTGGAGGCAATGGAGTTCCAACTTTCTCTGGCGGTCCAGATTATCAAGGGATCTACTGAGAACAAAGACAAATATTATATTGAAAGCCAGTGTGCAAATTTGTTTGGTCTGATTGCCCATACAGTGGTTCAGCAGCTATGTTTGGAGAAAGAAAGAACAGAGGTGGGGACTGTTGCTGGACAGAAATTCCTTGCTTTCCAACATTTGGAGGGCTACATGTTCCTCAGGCTTCCTTGTCTAAAGGATTTATGGTACTGACATGGAAAACTCCCAGCCTTGAATATGAAATGTCATTCTGCTAGTGTGAATACAGAAAAGGCTAGTGACTTATGAAGAGGACCACTAATTTCCCAGCTGTACTGTAATGTATGAAGCAAGATTTTTGTATTTAAACCACACTGCATCTGACTCTTGGGAATAGAAGTTTATGGGCAAACTGATGAGATCATGAGCCGAGGCTATCTTCATTACATTTATTTCTATTGTACTGCAAAAGCTTTGCCATTGCACAGTGCCTAAGGGGCACCAGTGCCAATCCCGCCCTTCTTGACAGAGTATAACATACCTTATCATTTGCAGTGTTGGCACATATCTGAAATATTGGTAACATTCATTCTTTCTCAGTTTCACTTTCATCATAATACGATACATTATCAGGAACAGATACTGACTTTTAAAGAAAATGTCTTTGTTTTGAAGGTGTCAGCTTGAAACAAGCTTCAATATTACTTCCAAGAATACATCTTCAAAGCCATTTCTGCCTTCCCATTGGTTTTTGTTTTGATTTAAGGGATGCATTTGAAAGACTAAATCTTGCATTTTTCACCCTACCTAGGAGCAAGTCCTATTAAATTTAGTGAGACTTACACCAAACTAAACAGAGATGTGAGGGCATCCAATGGAAATCAGGCTCCTGTGTTAAATGCAGAAGCTTTTCTCTCTCAGTTCTTTAAAACAGTCTAAAGGGGGCAAGGGAAAGAAACATATTAAAGATTGCTGACATGTAATATCATAGTTTCCATTAAAAGGTTTCACAATACTTCATTTGGTATTTTGCATTTTTTTAATGAATGGGGCTAAAATTACATTTGCTTTAAACACAGCATATTACAGGACAGCTATTTGACCCTCATTAGTGGGCACTGGTACAAAAATAACTGTCCTGTACTATGCTGGTTTTTAAAGCAAATGTAATTTTAGCTCATTAATAAGGCAAAAAAATGCAAAAATAGAAACAAACTCTTGTAAAACCTTCTATTGAAAACTGTATTACACTTTCCTCCTTAGTGCTCAGGAAGAAGGCATCATTTCAACCAACTTGCTCAAGGTTCCATACAGCTAGAGCTTGTTCTCAAGAAGAACCGGTGTCTAGAAGACTACATGTGAATTGACACAAGTTAAGCTGTCATATGCATAAAGTGTGGCAAGAAAACGTTTCCGGCTCATGGCTGCCAAACTGGGGACAATCAAGTCATCGTCAGGTGCACGTGGTAGGAATGAAGAACTTGTGGGCCTCCAAATGTTACTGGAATACAACACCCATGGTCCCCCAACATTAGCCATGCTGGCTAGGTCTGATGGGATTTGCAGGACATCAGCATCTGGAGGATCACACACTCCCCACCCAAGACATATGGTAGCCAATCCTATCAAGAGCTTGGTAAACCTTTGAGCATAGTATCTTTAACTGCAAAAGTATGGAGATTATCTCCAAAAGACAGGGGTGTATTGGTGGTTGATAGTCCAAAGGAAGGAGGGATGTTCACCTCACCATTATGGATTAAGTACCCCCACATGCACTTGGAACATGGGGTATCTCTGACTGAATTATATTGGACCTGATCACAAGTTATGCAGGCCTCCTCTGACTGCAGTCACTAAACAGAGTTGCTGGACCTTACTATTAACTTGAGTCATGTTATCGCCTAATGTAAACAGCGGTAAACCTTAGGTAAAACACCTATCTGACATCAATGAAATTAGAGCAAATGAAAGCATCTAATGACTAATGCTTTGGTCATGAAACTGCTTTGTACCACCATTTTCCTAGGAATGACACTGTTTCCAGCCAATTAGGCAAGTCTCCATTGCAATGGGATAAAGACTTCTGAGCGGAGCACAGTTTTACTCTATACAGAAATGACTTTCACTTGCCTTAAGAGCCAGAGATCCTAAAGCCCTGATGATCACCTGAATGTATAGGTTTGACAAAGGGCTTTGCTATGGGTATTGTGATGTACCCATTATGGCTGGCTCTTATATGGAGGAAGAATACCATACGTGCTCTTCTGCCAGAGGTGAAACCGAATAGTTTTGTGGTGATTATATCACCACTACAATCTACTATAGGCACTACTGAAGCAGGAAAATGTAACAGGTAACATCAACATGAGCACCAGCACTTGGCTTCATATACGTTTTGCTCATTATGCATAGGTGTTTTTTTTTGTTTTTGTTTTTGGCAATTAACAAAAAGAAGGAACACCGGAAAAGGGAGAGGAAACCATGGAGAATAATTCAACCTGCTGGGATTAATATTTACTGTGACATTGTGATATTCTAAATATTATATATATATATATATATATATATATATATAAAATGATAATATTCAAAATGCTGTTCGACTATAATTCCCATCATCCTTCACCACAGGCTATGCTGCTAGGGTCAATGGGAACTGCAATCCAGTAACACCCGGAGGGCAACAAACTGCCCCCTGCTGCTACAAGGTTTTTTTTTCAACATTACTTCTTTGCCAACAATGGACATTAGCTATCAAGTCACACTCTTTTTTAAAGTATTCATTGTCAAGCAGAACACTTTAACACTTCAAGAAATTTGCAAATGACCAGACTTCTGTCTATATCAACACCTGGAATTGCAATTTAATGCTTTCCCACACCACAATGAATATTCTTTCAGGCTCTGGAAAAATGGGAATAATCCTGGAGCAATTAACTGTGATTTAGGCTATGTCTGCACTGCAGAAATAATCCAGGTTGATACCACTTTAACTGCCATGGCTCAGAACTGTGGAATTCTGGGAACTGTAGTTTGTGGTGGAACCAGAGTTCTCTGACAGAGAAGGCTAAATGTCTCACAAAACTACAGTTCCCAGAATGTCATAGCACTGAGCCATGGCAGGTAAAATGGCGTCAACCTGGATTATTTATGCAGTGCGGACACAGATTTAGTTCAGAATATTCTTTAAAATGCACAAAAATGAAGCTTGCTCAAGACAGAATTTTCAGTTAAATAAAGCAGAAAACATAAGGATTTATTAAGAAGCAGTATCTCAGTTTTAGTGGGCTTATTAATTTCTGTCTGTCATAATGGCTGTCTACTACAATAAGGTTTAGCTCTGTGGCTACAACCTATTCCTATTACCACATTTCATGGGTGTAAAAAAAGGCTATGTATTAGTCATACCAGACACTACAGGGCACAGAGAAACTGTCTCATGAATGAATTTTTAAGCCCCTGCCAAATGGCAGTCGTTATATAAAATCTAATGGCTTCACACAATATGAAGTTTCCATCTATGCATATCTAAACGGAAGTAACCTCCCTCTTCCCCAGGCCTCAAGGTTTGGGTGTGAACTAGATTTTAAAAGTCAATCAACATACAGCACAGAAAAGCATCTAAATAAGTTATACGTATATAACAAAAGCAACACAAAAAGCACAGCTCTTTGAAGCGATTCTTTTAAATCTACATCTCGCAAAGGCACAATAACTTAGAGTTATGTGCCCCAATCCAATGAACCTATTGATTTAGTACACCTTAAGTGCTTTCCCCAACACCCTTGATTTCATGTGTTTAGTATTGTAAAACTGAGATAAAGGGGTTTGGAAATGCTGGTAAACCTAAACCTTGATAGCTACCAATTTGGGGAACGATCCAGAGTCTGTCCTGTGCAAATGTACCTTTCTTTCCTACTCACCCAGCAGGTTGGCAGAGCATGGCACTACATAGATGTAGATTTAAAATAAAATTGCATGGTATGGGGTTAAGTTACTGTACAATTAAAAACAAACAGTTAACTATTTTTTCTTCAGTGTTGGACAGTTTCTAAAAAAACAAAACCTCAGTTTTATTCACATTCAGCATCTGTGTTGAAGTTCAACAGACAATAAACTGTATAAAGTCTATCTCCTTTTTTAAAAAGAAAATCTATCAATTAAATGCCTCAGGAGGGAAGGAGGCAAAAACCTCCAGTAATGAACAATAAATTGTGCTGATTCAGCATTTCTATAAATTATTAAACAACAGAGGCGGGGGAATCAATATTTTTGCTTCTAAAGATCCAACATTGGTATTTACATAGAAATTTGCATCTCTTATATGTAAGTACTAAATACTGGAAACATATTTTTAAAATGTCAGCTCACCATATAATATATGTGAAATTGCCATTTCCTTAATTAGCAAGGATCACCAGTTTCACTGTTCTGTTTGCCATTTTAAAAACTGTTTCATATTTTACAATATACTTTAAAAAAAAAAGATAAATAGTTTTAAGTCATAAAGTGTGACAAAACTGTTTAAACATGTTCATTGCACATAACTAAATTTAAGGCAATAGGCAAATAGAAGAAAACATGGAAGAGCATTTGCACAACAATACTTGAAAGTTTCGAGGTTGTTCCTTCTCTTCATAGGCTGCCAGGTCTTTTAGCTGGTGGCAGTATGTGCATGCATACGTTTTGCTAAATCATAAACGTAAGTTATATCTGGCCGCTTCTCTGGATCTGGGTTGATGCACATATTTACTAATTGTCGCAGCTAGAAGAAGAAAAAGAAAATGTTAAGAACTAAAAAGAGAAATAAGAAATCCTCTAGTGACAAAAATATATTCAAAACTTCTCTCCTGCTACTTCTTTAACACTTGAAACACACAATAAAGTAAAGTATTCTTTTGAGTCATGCAATTTATTTCTTACACACTTTGCACCACAATACTATTAACCTTTTCCTTCAAAACTAATTTCATTGGATTCCATTTTTTGTTTACAGAAATATCCTAAGAGAAATCGGCACAAGACTCATACAACAGTCACAAATTAAAATTAAGTTACATATGGTTATGTTTATTGTTTTCATTGGGCTTAAGGATACCTGATAGCTTTTTTTTTAACTTTTAAACTCCCATGAACTAATTTATTTCATATATAACAGAATTCATACAGTGTATGGTCAAATCCCGTGAAGGCTCCAACAAAGGTTAAATATACAAACAACAAAAACATTCTGAACAAACACAGTTTTGAATGCAAACAGCTACACATACAAGTTATTCTGAGAGAGTGGTAGTCCATACTGGGCAAATAAAATAGTCTCTAACTACTTTGAAGTGGTATTTAGACAGTGCACAAGGTGAAGGCGGATTGAAAGCGAAATAAAGCTGTGCTCCAGGGCTAAAAACTGTAACAAATAGAAGCTGGGATGCTCTGACTCAAGGTAGAAAATGTGCACCATCACATCAGCATATAAACAGCCCAGCACCAGTATGGCACTGTGGCAAAGCAAAACACGATTGCCAATGATGCAATGGATGCCATTACAACATACACAAACCAGAAAGTCCAACTAGGTGGTGTGGGGGGGGGGGTGAAGGGAGGTCTCCATGATTATGCCCTGCCAATGTGTCACCAGGCACACTGATGTGCCGTATAGGCAGTGTATCACACATGCAACTCTGTGGCCGATTATACAAGCACGAGTCCAATGGAATGGCATCTGAATAGGAAGGGAGGTAATTGGAGGTTGCAGGCAGTGCTTGTGTGATGGTGCACTTGCACAGTGAGGAAGCAACAACAAACAAACAAACAAACATGCAGAACAGCTTGACGCAATATGGTGTGGACAGCCTGTGGATGTTTGGCCCACCTTGGGAATGGGCCATGTGGACAGCGGGTTTCACCCAGGATCAAGCCAGTTTTTCCTACCTGTCTGCTCTGGCCCTGAAACTACATCTACACTGCAAAAAATAATCCAGTCTGATGCCCCTTTAACTGCCATGGCTCAGTGCTATGGAATTCTGAGCACTGTAGTTTGTTTTGGCTACAGACCTTGCTGACAGAGAAGGCTAAATGTCTCACAAACTGCAGTTCCGAAAATTCCATAGCAATGAACCATGGTAGTTAAGGTAGCATCAAACTGGATTATTTCTGCAGTGTGGATGGAGCCTTAGATCCTTATTTTTGTTAAGAATCATACTGGATTTACACCTTAATATGTAATAAAAGCCAAACAGTGGGACTAAAACCAGCTAAATACAAACAACAAAGTCAATCATACACTAAAATGATTTCTGTCATGCAGACCAGGAAACCCTTAGAAGGCAGAGCTCTTCAACAGGACTGAAAAAAGGGAATCATGACCTACTCCAGCTG
Source organism: Urosaurus nigricauda (assembly GCA_034509955.1). NCBI lineage: Eukaryota > Metazoa > Chordata > Lepidosauria > Squamata > Phrynosomatidae > Urosaurus > Urosaurus nigricauda. Next base: position 112,568,715 of record JAOEGL010000004.1, read on the forward strand.
ATAATGAGTTTTACAAGTGTGATGCCACTGCTAATAAAGCTTTTGTTTCTGATTACCTGTCTCTTCTCAAAAGCATACAAACAAGAAAGGCCTTTGCCAAAGACTTGCAAATGCAGCAGGCTGGTATAGGTGAAGGAGTTCCTTCACCTAATCTAACACAAAGAAGTCAGTAATATTTCAAGTAAGCCACATGTATCTATCCATGGGGTTTTCCTGGAACAAAACTGGAATCACAACAAGAATGTCCATGCTTCACTAAAGAAAGTGTGTGCATAATAAAAATAGCAGAACTCTTTTAGAAAACAGAGACATGTAAATTATTTCTATTTATGTAATGATTTCTGTATTTATCAGCAACATTTTTAATAAACATGATATCCACGGTGACTCTGCAAGAGAGACACACACACCCATGAAGATTTGGTCTTAATCCAGCCTTTGCACTTTGCTAAACAAGTTGCACAGAGGTAAGAAAGATGAGAAAGGAGAAAGTGTTTTCTCCTCTTTTTAATATTTAACTAGTAGCATTTGTCAAAGGTTTTAAAAAAAACATTCTGTCTTTGCAACCACGGTAAAAAGCATAAAATCCAGAACAGCACTCTGTATTTTTGAGAAATGTGCAGAGAGGCAACAGCCACTTGCTGACTGGCCTGATACAGAATTATAGTTTCCTCACCTATTTCCAGGAACATCTATTCTAGCAAAGTTGGGAAGCTATCCTATTAACATGTAGCTAGTAACGTCGGTCGCATCTGGCTGACCCAGGGGATTCTAATGTGAATTAGGCTGAGCTGAGATGCCAAGAAAGCAGCAGAATTCTAGGCGGGATAGCAATATATTCCAGTCAGGTTCAGCATGACCAGCATGCTCTACAAGAAGGCAGACCGGGACAGGACCTAAGCTGGGGATGGGGAGGGCTCTTGTTGCATCCCTGAGCAGCACGCTCCTTCAGCTCTGCTTATTCTCCTTAACCTCCTCTGTGAACTCAGCAGAACGACAGTATTTTGCCTGGAGCTTAGCCTGGTTGTGGGAGCAACGGGACATCTTTCTTTCTTTCTTTCTCTCTCTCTCTCTTCTTCTTCTTCTTCTTTTTCTTCCTCTTCTTCTTCACTTTAGCAGGTTTATCAGTCTCCCAGTAAGGATAAGTATCCCTTAGGTCATAAAAAACAGAGGGAGCAAAAGAAAGAAAGAAAAGAAAAGAAGAAGAAAAAAAGGAGAACCTGGCACAAGCAAGTCAAGGACTTGGAAATTCCTGTGAAGGCAAGGAACTCTGATTTAAAGCAGAAATGGTATTCCTTCCAAAGCAGAAGTTACTCACTCTACCTCATGTATTACTCATTAAAAAGCTGCCACTACGGGTCTGATGGCTTTCTCTTATAGGGATATGAATATAAAAACCTGCCTTGCACTGAAACAGATCACCAGTTAACTAAGTCCGGTACTGTCTTTTCAGAGGAGAGGTATGTGACCCTTCAAGGTGTAAGACTAAGCCTCTGTCAGCCATGTCACCCAAGATCTTTATGCATAAGAAATGAACCACCAGCACATACTGAAAAGCCGAACTGTGGTCCCTGCCTAGAATGAAGGTCATTTTTAGATATCTTTGATGAAAGATGTGGCATTTCTTCCTGTGTCATTGGGCATTTCCAGGTGGAGGGTTCCCCATTCTAACAATTATATGGCACTGTGCAGTTGTTCTATCTTTTTCTCCTTAACTGATTTAGCAAGCTAACAAAAACAGGTGGTGGAAGCAGCAGTGGAAAAACAAGGAAAACTGCAATGGGAGGACAATTATATCTGATAGTCAATAAATGAGGGAGAGTGATGGCAAAATAAAATGTTAGAAGTGCTTGTTATTGCAGAGAAACAACACTTCTACTAGTTCTTCCAGAAGAGGCAGGCTGAGGGATATAACAATGGTTTTCTCCAGGATATGCATTGGGTCCAGTCCTTTACAACTTGTTCACCCATCACCTTGAGTTGGGATGATCAATGAAGAGGCCAACTACATTTGCTGGATATTATCAAAATTTCAGATCAATTAAAACAAAATATTATTCAGAAGGACACCAAAAGAATCTCTCCGAAGTGGTAAAAGGAGCTCAAAGATGGCAAGTGTCTGTCAATATAAACAGGATGTAAATTCATGTGGAGTGGGGTGTCATAATTTTATATAAATGCCAATGGGCCTGAATGGACTCACCAGGAAAGAGATCTTGGGAGTTTTGGTTGATAGCCTGCTGAAAACACTAAGCCAGCATATGGCTGTTATGAAAGATGTAAATTCTGTGTATGTGGATCATTAGGAAAGGAATTAAAAACAAATCTGTCAATGCCATAATGCCTTTTGTACAAATCTATGGTGGGGCCACATTTGAAATAATGTATACAGCTCTGGTCTCCTTATAAAAACGGAATACTTCAAGGCTCCAGAAGATTATATTTTTCTTACTTCTGTTCTAAAATGACTTGTGCAGGATAATAGCCAATAATAGCTCTGAAAAATTTGATCTAGATAACATCAAGCTAAGTTCTACTCTGTATCTCAAAATGAAAAAAAGAATTTTTGACTTATTTGGTACATTGCAGCTTCCATACAATGAAAACCAACAATGCTTGGAGATGTTTAAGAAAGAAAAAAAAAACTGACCAAGCAAGGGCATGGTAGAAGTTTATGAAATCATGCATGGTAGCATCATGGTATAGATTTATGAAATAATACACAGAAAATCTCTGCTTCCATAACACTCAAAAGAAACAAAATTGTGGGAGAGTCAACACACTTCCCTACACAGCATTTAATTAATTCATAGAAATTGCTATAAATGTGGAGATGCTACCAGTTGATGCGATGCAGAAACAGGAGAGGAATATTATCTTAATATCCTGCTTGAAGACCTTCTTCTTCTCTGATTTCAAGGTCTAGCCATACCTGCTCAATAGTTGGGATATCAGACTGGCTGATACTGGAGGCAGATATTTTTTCTGCATTGAAGGGACAATATCTCCAATGAGGACCATTATTTTGCCCTTTCTCCATTTTTGGTCTGAATCACAATGACTCTCTAGATCCATATCATCCCCATATGCTAGAGAAAGTCTGCCTCCTCCCTCAATCATTCCACCATGGACAGAACAATTTGCCTGACCTTGCGGACCATAAGGATGTTCAGTCACACAGATTTTTCTTCTTCAAGAAGACCAGCAAGGATCATCACAACTGAGCATTTTGAGATCTATACAGGTGACTTTAGGCAAGAGTGGTGTGGCATCAGTAACTAACATTTGTTCTAAACAGAAATGATAGTGAGTAAAGTTTTCAAATATTACAAAGAATAGATTCATTTCATTTCATGACCCATCCTAGGTCCATATAAATGTAATGTGGGCCAGGTCCTAACTAGCATCACCAACATGGGGAGATTACGGCATCTGTTCAACTTTTGATTCCTTAACATTTAAAGCAGTGGTCATCAAACTGTGCCCTTTAAGAGATTTTGTACTTCAACTCTCAGAAGCCACAGCCACGTTGGCCAATAGTCTGGGATTCTGGGAGCTGAAATCCAAAATCCCTTAAGGAGCACAGTTTGAAGACCACAGATTTAAAGGATGTTAAATGTCAGAAGGTTTCCATTGAAAGTAATGCAGGTTAAAATCCAGTTGTTGCTGCTGCTATCATCATCATCATCAACAACAACATGTAAATTTCATTTTCATTTATATCCCATCTTGTACTGGGATTCAAGGTGGCTTACAAATTATTGAAATCACAAATTGTTAAAAACATATAAAAACAATTGATTTATAATTAAAACCATTTAAAATTCAGTAAAAGAATATAAAAGTTAACAAAACAGCACATCTTTAAAAGCCCATTGCAGTCAATTCCTAAAAGTCTGATAGAATAGGGAAGTTTTTCACCTTCTGGAGGAAAGAGAACAGGGAGGGAGCCATCCTAGCCTGTCTAAGGAGGTATTTCCAAAGTCTGGGAGCAGCCACCAAGAAGTCCCTGTCTTTTCCCCATCAAATAACCTTGGGAAGGTAGTGGGACAAAGAGAAGAGTCTCTTTTGAAGATCTTAAGACTTCAAGCAGGCTCCTATAGGGAGATAAGGTCTAGTCCCACATAGAACAGAAATACTGAATTATCCAAACTTATGTAAGTATTGATTTGCCAAGTTTCTATTAAATTAAACTATTGTAGCTAGGACTAGCAAGTGGATTTAGTCTACAGTAGTCACTAAAGGAAATAAAAAGCCTTCTTCAGGTGAATAATCTGTGGTGGCCTACTTAACTACCAGCCACTGCAAATGCACTGACCTTAAGGAATGACCATGCACGAAAGAACTGGCACTTTATATCAACAAGCAACTCGTTTTCCGTTCTACAACTCCCAAACACACTGGCTGGGAAATTCTGGGAGCTGTAAATCAAAAGAAGTAAGTTTTGCAAGATCTGGACTAGACACACCTATCTTAGCCCACAATTTAGAAGCCACATGGCCAGCTCAATGGATAACATCACAGAAGCATAATTAACAAAAACTGAGAAGTCTGGGATACAAAAACCTCATTATTAGCACATTCTTCCACATCATCAGATATATAAAAAAGAAAGCATCCCAGAGTCTAGTCCTCTGCTAGTGAAATTCTTATCAATGGGTTGGCCTTGAGGACTGGTACATATATCTGCACCAGTTTTCAAATGAGAGAGATAGAGAGAGAGCACCACTATTTGATAATGTCATGGCATTTACTAAAATTACAGAGACAACTATGTATGGAATACGTGCACAGAACATACAGATTTTAAAAACATTTGTTTACCTATATGCTCCATGAATTTTTAAAAAGCAACAAAACAAAAACATTAAAAACACAGGTTGCAGTCTGAAAACCCTATCATTGGTTAAATTAAGTATACTGAAATGAGATCTCACTTCAGTTCAGAAGCAGAAGTGTTACAGAAAGTTTAGAAACATTCCAAACGTTCAGAAGATTTATTTATTTAAAAATCCCTATTAAGTGCAGTCAGGTGCAGTTAAGAAGCCAACAAAATCTGGAAGGAAGGATTTCAAGGAAGAGATGATGCAGCAGTACCACAACATAAACAATGTTTGTGGAAACAGCATTTGAAGGATATGTGTTTAGTACAAAATTTAGTGTGTGAACAGAAGGATGTGTGTGAGCTTGAATGGATACAGAAAAGAGATGCAAAAGTGAAAACTGGGGATGGCTCCAGTACTTTTAATGGTTGTGTAGAAGGGGGAATTTCAGCAGGTATTTCTTGCCACACAACCAGGTAACAAGCAATACCTTCTGAAATTTCCTCTTTTATACACACAGTAAAGGTATAGATACTACCTCAAGTTTCTATGCCGGTAACCCTAATAGAGAAGGAGTTTTATGAACTCAGACTCTCTACATTGGACTCATAACTGGTCTCTCTCAATTGGATTAAATGCTGGTAAAAGATCAAAGAGAATCAATTTATAGTGACACTATATAAAAGCAATTTGGGAAGAATATTAAAATGGATCTTAGTGTACTATTCTGTGAAGAAGGCTTTCTTTCTTTCTTTTAAATAGTCCAGTGTGAAAGCAGAATGAAGCTGAGCAAAATTCCTTCATCAAATTTATTCGCATAAAAATTTAAGTGGATTTCATTGTTCAGTGATCCCTGAACTCAACTGCTCAGGTGAGTGCACTTTTCAACCTAGATAACAGACTGAAGTCTATATTTCCAAGGAGAAGTCTTGAGGATGTTCCTCTGGTCTGTCAGAGATACTTCAAGCCTGTTTCTTGTTCTGCCACAGCAAGTCTGTTCAAGACTTTCAAAATTAAAACAACTTTATAAGAGGGAGTTATAGGAGGGCTAAATATGTCCCTTCCCTCTTTTAAAAGTGTTATACCACATAGGATTTTGGACTCACAGGTTGTCCCAGTAATGAAACGTTCTGTGTTAATGCCATTAAAATATATCGCCACTCTTCATAAGAAATTTCAAATTAAAACGACTTTATAAGAGGGAGATATATGAGAGCTAAGTATGTCCCTTCCCTCTTTTAAAAGTGTTATACCACATATAGGGTTTTGGACTCACAAGTTCTTCCAGTAACGATACGTTCTGTGTTAATGCCATTAAAATATATCACCACTCTTCTTAAGAAATTAGTCCCATCCTCCTAAACAGATAACACAGTTTGTGCTTCCTAGAGATTTTGTACAACGAAATGATTCTTAAAAAAGAGGGGGGGGACATTAAAGCAAATCTGCCTGATTCTGAATGGGAAATAACAAAGCTTTGTGCTTTCCACCCCTCTCCAAAAGTGGAAACTATGCAGACTAAGTTAATTTGGAGGAGGGGGGAGTGGAATCTATTTCCATTCCCAGTACCAAGACCTTCTATCTGGGCTGGACTTTGATATTTGCCCCTTGGCTGAGAATCCATATATCCAACTTCACACTTAGCTGCAGCGAAGTAGCCCTCCAGGCAGGCCGACTTCAACGAACCACTAGTGGTATCATCATTAAAATCCTGCTGAAGGTCACCATGGCAACCGCCTGCTGAGGCTTCTCTGCTGCACTCGGCATCGCCTAATCAGCTACCATGTGAAATGCAAATGCAGACAGTCTGAAAATTAGTCAAGAAGAATAGAGGATGAGGATGCAGATACGTGAAATATTCATGCGCTTCGCCGAAAAAGGAAGACAGCATGAATGACACAACAAAGAACGGCCACTGACATTCCTGCTATCATTTTGCATTATTGTTCACATCCTACTGTATTTCTAGGCCTCCGGTTCTGAAATGCCGTATTTATATTCTACACAAAAAAAATGTAATAATTAAAAATGGCTACTCGGGGGGTGGGGGAAAGAACCCAACCGTTAATTGGGAAGACTACATTAAGGATATGTTGCACACCCTAATGGACAGAATCGCCTCCACCTCATAGTATCTTTCTAATCGTCTGAGGATGAACATACACACACCAAATTTGTCACAATAATAATAAAACTGTACGGATTGTCACACTCTGTGACAATTTTCAAAAGACCAAAAATTTCCTGGACTGCAATCTTTTATTAATAATCAAAATCGTGAAAAGCAAGAGGATTCAAGGTTTTGAATTACAAGTTACTCTCCATTCTGTAAGCAGTACAAAGCTTTAGTACTTACAAAACATATTTCAGAGAGGACGTTTAGGTGCATTTCAACATAATCTTTAATTCATGTACGCTGAACTAGAATAAGTTGCTATAGCCTCTTTCTTGGATTGCAGCTGATATAAATTTACATTGTTCAAACTTAGGAGAGAATATTTCTGTACTTGATAGAGAAAATACACATACATGAAAATATATGTACTCTTATGCAGAAGAGAGACGTATGTATATACCTTCCTATCACCGTGCATACATGGATTGGTTAATCAGAGTGCATTTTTCACCTTTGCTGTTTTTCAGTATGTGTTTTTCTTGAACCATTTTCAGCATCAAAATGAAAACAAACCATCACTAGTACAAGTTTGTCACTGGGGAAACCACAGTATATTCTTAAATCTTTGTCCCCAGGCATGAGCCTTCCCTGCTACCCCCATAAATAATGGGACCCCTATGAATATATACTCCCCCCTTTTTACATCACCACACGTGCATACAGATGTGCACAACAGACCTGCATCAAGTTGTCACAGGGAATGGGAAGTATGTACAAACCTTCCTGTCCAGCAATGACCTTGGTCAAGAAACATGGGCTCTGAGCATATGTTCCTTAACTTACGAAGAGCTACACACAGAGTAACATACAGGCTCCCTGTGACAGCCTCACATAGTTTTTGTTTATCTGTGCATACTTGCTCAAAGAATCCATGTATGGAGGTGGGAATGGAACTCTGCTACATTTTGTAAACACAGACTAAGGTGGTTCAGGGATAGATTGTGCTGATAATGTTTCCACAACAAGGAATATAATTTGAAATTCAATGGCCAAAACCCATTTATCCATGCATCCGTTATGGGGCATTATAGACTCTTTTGATACGCATACTTTTTTTTAACCATATCTAAGAAGTAATCACAGAGGGCAAACAGTTATCAAGCAAGCATAACAGAAAAAAATCATACAGATTAATGTAAGAAGTCCTATTGCTCAGTATGCTTTGGTTAACTGAAACAGAGAGTATTTAAGACATACTTTCATTCACTTGCAGTGATTTCTCCCATATAATATAATCTGCATTTTAATCATTTGCATAGAAGAGCAAACAGCAGAAAAAAAAGCAAACTCAGATATCAAAAGCAATCTAAACAGAAACCACCCCACCTCACAGTAGTCTCCTTCAGAACTAGTACACTCAAATATTTAAGCTTTGAGAGTATACTATTGACTTCAAGAATCAAACTAAGGGATGAGAAAACACAGTGACACACAGTTCAGTCCTTTACAAAGAGACAAGGAAATTCTGTTATTCAAACTACCACTGAAATGAATAGGATCTGTGCAACAAGACATTTACATGGTGGACCGCATCTCAGATCACCAGACAAACTGTAAGGTTGAAGTACCATTCACCATGCACCACTTCTTATCATACCACTACTTCCAAGGAAGTGCATAGATAAGGAATATTACTTACCTCTTCTGAGTAGTGATCTGATGGAAGAGGTGGGTAGTCACATTGTTCTATCTTTTTACATAGGGAATACAAGTTCATTTTGTCACCATAGAATGGACTTTGCAATGCAGCCATCTGTATATACAGAAAGAAAAGATGGACAAATAGACTTTTTGAATGTGTGGCCTTTGTTTGGCATTGAAAAATACTGCTTCAAATAACTAAGTACCATTTCAAGGAACTACCTTTCCTGCGTAAGGAGAAGGAGATACCTTTCATTTGGTATCTCATACCAACACTGGCTCTTTCTATGTGGGGATTTCCAGTCTGGGGTGCCCACATCCCCATGGGGCAAGATGAATTTTCAGAAGGTGCAACAAATAGTGGCTTGGGTCCTTGAGTGATGACTCACAAGTCATCACTCATTATTTCCCCCCTAGATAAATCAGAATCTAATTGCTCAATTTGGATTTGCATTTTATGCACTGTGTTAAAAGCTCATTTTTTAAAGTTCAATTTGTTCACTAACAGTATTGTATGCGTTTCAATTTGTGGCTCAAACATTGGAAATTAAGATTTCTTCATCTTCAAATGTGATATTACCTCTGTAAGGGATGCGAACATTAATCGAACATTAATCATACATTTCCTAGGAGTATAGGGAGGGATCCACTGCTCTATGTGATTAAAGAAATTGTTGCATCATCTTTTGGGTTTTTTTAAATGTTTTTTAATTTGTTTTTTGTTCTACCCCAAATCCAACTGCATTTGCTCAAGTCATTTTGATACATGTTGAGGGCCAGTAAAATGGGCTACTCTAATATTACAGCTAATTTATACCATTTTTGGAAATAACAGAAATGTATTTTTGCAACTAGAATATTTTTCAGAAATTTTGACTGTGAAGCCATTTCCCCTACATAACAAAGTATATTTATAAACAACAATAAAAATTGCTGCTAGTACCATGCTGGCACTAAGATTATATTTCTGACAGCTCTCACCCCAACTCCTACAACACACTTTCCACATAGGAAGGAACTACGTCTGAAGTCATGAGAAGTTTCAAAAGTTATCTGTAACATGGCATGGTTTGAAGTAAAATGTTATGAACTTCAGTGGGCACACATGAATTTGTGCACACACCTAAAGTTGTTTTCTAGAGTATATTTGTCTTAAAGATATTTTTCTGGATCCAAAGAAGAAACTTTTGTCCAATATAATGGTAAAGCCTAAATATATATTTTAAAAATTGTCATATAACCTTCATGTACAATATGCAGAACAATATAACAGCATTAAAAGGATCAACTCTCCTCCAAAGGATGAATAAGACATGAAGCATTACAGCATACTCTATAAAAACCCAACATGATTTGATAAACTATTTATATCTATTTGTAGCCCACCCTAGGACCTTGGGTGCATTCCCAAATGACACTAATGAACTTGGAAAACATCATATGTTTATGTACACTGATATATCTTCATATGCAGTTTCTTATGAATCAACTACTTTTTTTACAACCAACAAGAAGCTGGATATGAAACTGACTGACCAAATCAGACTATTGGCCCATCTGGCTCACTACTTTCTACAGATGGGGGAGAAACTAGGTGATCCTCTAGATGTTAATGAATAAGAGCTCTAAGCATTCCTCAACATTGGCTATGCTGTTCAGAGCTGCTGGGAGTTGCAGTTCAAAAAAATTTGGAGGGCTACACAGTCCCACCACACACACACACACACTCTATAGTGACTCTATAAAATTTCAGTTGAGGGTCATCTCAATTCCTGTGTGAATATATTAGGATACAACCTGTGACCTCTACATAGAAAGTATCTGATCAGCTACTGAGCTACACCCCTTCTCCACTGGACACATTCCTTCACATAGGATAAATTTTAGCATTTCCCCTACTGCATCTAACC